>OY770262.1:204237486-214237486 GCA_963669355.1 Chorisops tibialis
TAAAACCCAAAAAAATCGATTTTTAGCGAATTTTCTTGAGAAATATTTAAACTATGGATATGTAAATCATCATATTACAAATATGTATATCATTCGCATAACAATGCTGGTCTATGAACGAAAATTTTATCGATATCCCATCACTTCTTATCTTCAAATACCACAATTTTATAAAATTATTTTACTACTTTTCTGAATAACTATGAACTATGAACTGTGATAGAGTACATATTCTTTAATGTATTTTAAAGAAATACAGAATTGGAAATAGTTGGCATGATTACTTACGAATCTCTACACATAAAAAAGAAATGCCGGAGGAACGCAAACCAAAACACACGGTCACATGGTCATACATATACATATGCTATCTCTATACATAAAAAAAATTTTGTATGTATGTATGCATATGTATGACTATGCGGCCGTGTGCTCCGATTTGCGTTGTTCCGGAATTCTTTTTTTTTGTGTGTTGAGATAGCAGAGACTATTCCGAAGAAAAAAATTCATGCAAATCGGGTGAATAGTTGCGAACAACAAACGAATAAATTTCTCCATATTCTCTACAAATGTACTGAAAACGAAATTTTCCAAATTTTCCAATTTTCGGAGAAAATTTGCAATTTTTGGCTCCGTTAGGATCTAATTTGGGCTTTAACGAACACAACAAAAAAAATTTGAGCAAAATCGGACGAATGGTTGCTGAGTTACACGTGTACACCCGTAGAGCACTTATTTTTATAAGCATATATACCTACATATAAGAAGATAAGAAATAGTTCGCATGATTACTTTTGAATCTCTACACATAAAAAAGAAATGCCGGAGGAACGCAAATCATATGCTATCTTTATACATAAAAAAAAATAAAAATTCGTGATTAAAAAAATCCCGTCTGGAGTGGGAATCAGACCCATGACCTATTGACTGAAAAGCAAGCACGCTGCCCACTACGCCACGCAAACCTCAAATATCGGGTGAATACGAAACGAAAAATTTCTCCATACAACGTACTGAAAACGAAATTTTCTAAATTTTCCAATTTTCGTGGAAAATTTGCAATTTTTGGCTCCGTTAGTATCTAAGTTGGGCTTTAAAGAACACAACATTAAAAATTTGAGCCAAATTGGGCGAACGGTTGCTGAGTTACACGTGTACACACGTAGACCACTTATTTTTATATATAAGAAGATACTAAGGACATACTAAAGAAAAATATGAAAAACGAAAAAAATTATCAAAATTATCAAAATCAAAACTTTCCGAAAAACAAAACCACGAAATTAACCAGTAAAACCCTCAAGCATGTAATTGATATTAGAAAGGAATAGGAAACAATAAACCGTGTCGTGAGCAGCAAACTAAATTTTGAGGAAAACGAAATTAAAAAAAAAAATTATAGTGCGAAAAATCTCGAAAACCAAAACTCACCAAATTAAAGTAATTAACGAAAATTTTAAAATCGGCTATTAAAACCCTAAACACAAAATTTAATCCTTACCAAAAAAATTAAAAAAATACAGATTCGACAAAAAATTTAACATAGGGAAAATCTTGAAATTTATCATAAAAACCTAAGAATATGTTGTAAAACACTTTAAAAATGTATGAGAATACTAAAGACTATAAAAATATGAAGAACAAAAAAAAATATGAAGAACAAAAAAAATTATCAGAAAAACAAAAACACGAAATTAACCAGTAAAACCCTCAAGCATGTTAATGATATTAGAAAGTAATAGGAAACAATAAACCGTCTCGTGAGCCGATAACTAAATTTTGGAAAATCGAAATTAAAAAAAAAATTTTATATCGTCAACGACACGGTTTATTGTTTCTTATTACTTTCTAATATTATTTACATGCTTGAGCTTAATTTCGTGTTTTTGATTTTTGGAAAGTTTTGATTTTTTTATAATTTTTTTTGTTCTTCATATTTTTCTTTAGTATTCTCATACATTTTTGAAGTGTTTCACAACATATTCTTAGGTTTTTATGATAAATTTAAAGATTTTCCCTATGTTAAATTTTTTGTCGAATGTTTTTTTATAGGTTTTAGTAGACGATTTCAAAATTTTCGTTAATACTCACCAAATTCTTTAATTTTTGCGTTTTTTCGCTCTTTAAATTTTATTTTTTCAATTTCGATATTCCAAAATTTAGTCAGCTGCTCACGACACGGTTTATTGTTTCCTATTACTTTCTAATATCATTTACACGCTTAAGGGTTTTACTGGTTAATTTCTTGTTTTTGATTTTTGGATAGATTTGATTTTCCGGTAATTTTTTTCGTTCTTCATATTTTTCGCCAAAGTCTTTAGTATTCTCATACATTTTTAAAGTGTCTTACAACATATTCTTTGGTTTTCATGGTAAATTCAAGATTTTCCCTATTTTAAATATTTTTTTTGTCGAATCTGTTTTTTTTTTAATATTTTTGGTAAGGATTAAAACATGTAAATAGGGTTTTTAGCCGATTTTAAAATTTTTGTTAATAACTTTAATTTGGTGAGTTTTTATATTCGTAATTTTTCGCTATTTAAAATTTTTTTTTTCAATTTCGATATTCGAAAATTTATTTAGCGGCTTACGACACGGTTTATTGTTTCCCATTACTTTCTAATATCATTTACATGCTTAAAGGTTTAACTGGTTAATTTCGTGTTTTTGATTTTTGGAAAGTTTTGATTTTCTTAGAATTTTTTTTGTTCTTCGTATTTTTCGCTAAAGTCTTTAGTATTCTCATACATTTTTAAAGTGTCTTACAACATATTCTTAGGTTTTCATGGTAAATTCAAGATTTTCCCTGTTTTAAAATTTTTTTTTGTCGAATCTGATATTTTTTTAATATTTTTGGTAAGGATTAAAACATGTGAATAGTGTTTAAATAGCCGATTTTAAAATTTTTGTTAAAAACTTTAATTTGGTGAGTCTAGGATTTCGCTCTTTAAAGGATTAAAACATGTGAATAGGGTTTTAATAGCTGATTTTAAAATGTTTGTTTATATTTTTAATTTGGTGAGTTAAGGGTCTTTAAATGTTTTTTTTTTAATTTCGATTTTCTCAAAATTTAGGTAGCATCTAACGACACGGTTTATTGTTACTTATTACTTTCTAATATTATTTACATGCTTGAGGTTAATTTCGTGTTTTTGAATTTTTGGAAAGTTTTGATTTTTTTATTATTTTTTTTGTTCTTTATATTTTTCGGTAGTCTCATACATTTTTAAAGTGTCTTGTAACATATTTTAAGGTTTCCATGGTCAATTTCTAGATTTTCTCTATTTTAAATTTTTTGTCGAATGTTTTTTTTTATAGGTTTTAGAAGACGATTTCAAAATTTTCGTTAATACTCACCAAATTCTTTAATTTTTGCGTTTTTTCGCTCTTTAAATTTAATTTTTTCAATTTCGATATTCCAAAATTTAGTCAGCTGCTCACGACACGGTTTATTGCTTCCTATTACTCTTTAATATCATTTACACGCTTAAGGGTTTTACTGGTTAATTTCGTAATTTTGATTTTTGGATAGATTTGATTTTCCGGTAATTTTTTTCGTTCTTCATATTTTTCGCTTAAGTCTTTAGTATTCTCATACATTTTTAAAGTGTCCTACATATTCTTAGGTTTTCATGGTAAATTCAAGATTTTCCCTATTTTAAATATTTTTTTTGTCGAATCTGTTTTTTTTTTAATATTTTTGGTAAGGATTAAAACATGTGAATAGGGTTTTAATAGCCGATTTTAAAATTTTTGTTAATAACTTTAATTTGGTGATTTTTTAAATTCGTAATTTTTCGCTATTTAAAATTTTTTTTTTCAATTTCGATATTCCAAAATTTATAAATTTATTTAGCGGCTTACGACACGGTTTATTGTTTCCCATTACTTTCTAATATCATTTACATGCTTAAGGGTTTTAATGGTTAATTTCGTGTTTTTGATTTTTGGAAAGATTTGATTTTCCGGTAATTTTTTTTTAGTTCTTCATATTTTTCGGTAAAGTCTATAGTATTCTCAACATATTTTCAGGTTTGCATGGTCAATTTCAAGATTTTCTCTATTTTAAATTTTTTGTCGAATCTGTTTTTTTTCCAGGTTTTAATAGACGATTTTAAAATGTTCGTTAATACTCACCAAATTCCTTAATTTTTGTTTTTTTTCGATCTTTAACATTTTTTTTTTCAATTTCGATATTCCAAAATTTAGTCAGCTGCTCACGACACGGTTTATTGTTTCCTATTACATTCTTATATCATTTACACGCTTAAGGGTTTTACTGGTTAATTTCGTGTTTTTGATTTTTGGATAGATTTGATTTTTCGGTAATTTTTTTCGCTCTTCATATTTTTCGCTAAAGTTTTTAGTATTCTCATACATTTTTAAAGTGTCCTACAACATATTCTTAGGTTTTCATGGTAAATTCAAGATTTTACCTATTTTCAATTTTTTTTTGTCGAATCTGTTTTTTTCTTAACATTTTTGGTAAGGATTAAAACATGTGAATAGGGTTTTGATAGCCGATTTTAAAATTTTTGTTAATAACTTTAATTTGGTGAGTTTTTAAATTCGTAATTTTTTGCTATTTAAAATTTTTTTTTCAATTTCGATATTCCAAAATTTATTTAGCGGCTTACGACACGGTTTATTGTTTCCCATTACTTTCTAATATCATTTACATGCTTAAGGGTTTTAATGGTTAATTTCGTGTTTTTGATTTTTGGAAAGTTTTGATTTTCTGGGAATTTTTTTTGTTCTTCGTAGTTTTCGCTAAAGTCTTTAGTATTCTCATATATTTTTAAAGTGTCTTACAACATATTTAAGAAAACCTAAGGGTTTTCATGGTAAATTCAAGATTTTCCCTATTTTACATTTTTTTTTGTCGAATCTGTTTTTTTTTTAATATTTTTGGTAAGGACATGTGAATAGGGTTTTAATAGCCGATTTTAAAATTTTTGTTAAAAACTTTAATTTGGTGAGTTTTTAAATTTGTAATTTTTTGCTATTTAAAATTTTTTTTTCAATTTCGATATTCCAAAATTTATTTAGCGGCTTACGACACGGTTTATTGTTTCCCATTACTTTCTAATATCATTTACATGCTCAAGGGTTTTAATGGTTAATTTCGTGTTTTTGATTTTTGGAAAGATTTGATTTTCCGGTAATTTTTTTTTTTAGTTCTTCATATTTTTCGGTAAAGTCTTTAGTATTCTCATACATTTTTAAAGTGTCTTACAACATATTTTCAGGTTTGCATGGTCAATTTCAAGATTTTCTCTATTTTAAATTTTTTGTCGAATCTGTTTTTTTTACAGGTTTTAATAGACGATTTTAAAATGTTTTTTAAAATGATTTATTTTCGGTCTTCTCATTCATTTTTAAAGTGTCTTACAACATATTTTCAGGTTTGCATGTTCAATTACAAGATTTTCTCTATTTTAAATTTTTTGTCGAATCTGTTTTTTTTACAGGTTTTAATGGACGATTATAAAAGGTTCGTTAATACTCACCAAATTCTTTAATTTTTGTGTTTTTTGGCTCTTCAAAATTTTATTTTAAATGTTTGGTCGAATCTGTTTTTGTTACAGGTTTTAATAGAAGATTTTAAAATGTTCGTTAATACTCACCAAATTCTTTAATTTTTGTGTTTTTTCGCTCTTCAAAATTTTTTTTTTAATTTCGATTTTCCAAAATTTAGTTAGCGGCTTACAAGGTTTATTCTTTCCTTTTACTTTGTAATATAATTTACAAGCTTAAGAGTCTTACTGGTTAATTTCGTGTTTTTGATTTTTGGAAAGTTTTGATTTTTTTATAATTTTTTTTGTTCTTCATATTTTTCGCGTTTTTTCGCTCTTTAAATTTTATTTTTTCAATTTCGATATCCCAAAATTTAGTCAGCTGCTCACGACACCGTTTATTGTTTCCTATTACTTTCTAATATCATTTACACGCTTAAGAGTTTTACTGGTTAATTTCGTGTTTTTGATTTTTGGATAGATTTGATTTTCCGCTAATTTTTTTCGCTCTTGATATTTTTGGCTAAAGTTTTTAGTATTCTCATACATTTTTAAAGTGTCCTACAACATATTCTTAGGTTTTCATCGTAAATTCAAGATTTTACCTATTTTACATTTTTTTTTGTCGAATCTGATTTTTTTTTAATATTTTTTGTAAGGATTAAAACATGTGAATAGTGTTTTAATAGCCGATTTTAAAATTTTTGTTAATAACTTTAATTTGGTGAGTTTAGGGTTTCGCTCTTTAAAGGATTAAAACATGTGAATAGGGTTTTAATAGCTGATTTTAAAATGTTTGTTTTTGATTTTTGGAAAGATTTGATTTTCCGGTAATTTTTTTTTTAGTTCTTCATATTTTTCGGTCTTCTCATTCATTTTTAAAGTGTCTTACAATATATTTTCAGGTTTGCATGGTCAATTTCAAGATTTTCTCTATTTTAAATTTTTTGTCGAATCTGTTTTTTTTTACAGGTTTTAATAGACGATTTTAAAATGTTCGTTAATACTCACCAAATTCTTTAATTTTTGCGTTTTTTCGGTTTTTAAATTTTATTTTTTCAATTTCGATATTCCAAAATTTAGTCAGCTGCTCACGACACGGTTTATTGTTTCCTATTACTTTCTAATATCATTTACACGCTTAAGGATTTTACTGGTTAATTTCGTGTATTTGATTTTTTGATAGATTTGATTTTCCGGTAATTTTTTTCGCTCTTCATATTTTTCGCTAAAGTTTTTAGTATTCTCATACATTTTTAAAGTGTCCTACAACATATTCTTAGGTTTTCAAGGTAAATTCAAGATTTTCGCTATTTTAAATTTTTTTGTTTGTCGAATCTGTATTTTTTTAATATTTTTGGTAAGGATTAAAACATGGGTTTTAATAGCCGATTTTAAAATGTTTGTTTATAACTTTAATTTGGTGAGTTTAGGGTTTCGCTCTTTAAATGTTTTTTTTTAATTTCGATTTTCTCAAAATTTAGTTAGCGTCTAATGACACGGTTTATTGTTTCTTATTACTTTCTAATATTATTTACATACTTGAGGTTAATTTCGTGTTTTTGATTTTTGGAAAGTTTTGATTTTTTTATAATTTTTTTTGTTCTTTATATTTTTCGGTAGTCTCATACATTTTTAATGTGTCTTGCAACATATTTTCAGGTTTCCATAGTCAATTTCTAGATTTTCTCTATTTAAATTTTTTGTCGAATGTTTTTTTATAGGTTTTAGTAGACGATTTCAAAATTTTCGTTAATACTCACCAAATTCTTTAATTTTTGCGTTTTTTCGCTCTTTAAAGTTTATTTTTTCAATTTCGATATTCCAAAATTTAGTCAGCTGCTCACGACACGGTTTATTGTTTCCTATTACTTTCTAATATCATTTACACGCTTAAGGGTTTTACTGGTTAATTTCGTGTTTTTGATTTTTGGATAGATTTGATTTTCCGGTAATTTTTTTCGTTCTTCATATTTTTCGCTAAAGTCTTTACTATTTTCATACATTTTTAAAGTTTCTTACAACATATTCTTAGATTTTCATGGTAAATTCAAGATTTTCCCTATTTTAAATTTTTTTTTTTAGCGAATCTGATTTTTTTTTAATATTTTTGGTAAGGATTAAAACATGTGAATAGGGTTTTAATAGCCGATTTTAAAATTTTTGGTAATAACTTTAATTTGGTGAGTTTTTAAATTCGTAATTTTTCGCTATTTATATTTTTTTTTTCAATTTCGATATTCCAATTTTTAGTTAGCGGCTTACGACACGGTTTATTGTTTCTTATTACTTTCTAATATCATTTACGTTTTAATGGTTAATTTCGTGTTTTTGATTTTTGGAAAGATTTGATTTTCCGGTAATTTTTTTTTTAGTTCTTCATATTTTTCGGTAAAGTCTTTAGTATTCTCATACATTTTTAAAGTGTCTTACAAAATATTTTCAGGTTTGCATGATCAATTTCAAGATTTTCTCTAATTTAAATTTTTTGTCGAATCTGTTTTTTTTATAGGTTTTAGTAGACGATTTCAAAATTTTCGTTAATACTCACCAAATTCTTTAATTTTTGCGTTTTTTCGCTCTTTAAAGTTTATTTTTTCAATTTCGATATTCCAAAATTTAGTCAGCTGCTCACGACACGGTTTATTGTTTCCTATTACTTTCTAATATCATTTACACGCTTAAGAGTTTTACTGGTTAATTTCGTGTTTTTGATTTTTGGATAGATTTGATTTTCCGGTAATTTTTTTCGTTCTTCATATTTTTCGCTAGTCTTTAGTATTTTCATACATTTTTTAAAGTGTCTTACAACATATTCTTAGGTTTTCATGGTAAATTCAAGATTTTCCCTATTTAAAATTTTTTTTTTGTCGAATCTGATATTTTTTTAATATTTTTTGTAAGGATTAAAACATGTGAATAGTGTTTTAATAGCCGATTTTAAAATTTTTGTTGAGAACTTTAATTTGGTGAGTTTAGGGTTTCGTTCTTTAAAGGATTAAAACATGTGAATAGGGTTTTAATAGCTGATTTTAAAATGTTTGTTTTTGATTTTTGGAAAGATTTGATTTTCCGGTAATTTTTTTTTTATTTTATTTTTATTTTTACTCACCAAATTCTTAAATTTTTGCGTTTTTTCGCTCTTTAAATTTTATTTTTTCAATTTCGATATTCCAAAATTTAGTCAGCTGCTCACGACATTGTTTATTGTTTCCTATTACTTTCTAATATAATTTATACGCTTAAGGGTTTTACTGGTTAATTTCGTGTTTTTGATTTTTGGATAGATTTGATTTTCCGGTAATTTTTTTCGTTCATCATATTTTTCGCTAAAGTCTTTAGTATTTTCATACATTTTTTAAAGTGTCTTACAACATATTCTTAGGTTTTCATGGTAAATTCAAGATTTTACCTATTTTCAATTTTTTTTTTGTCGAATCTGATTTTTTTTTAATATTTTTTGGTAAGCATTAAAACATGTGAATAGTGTTTTAATAGCCGATTTTAAAATTTTTGTTAATAACTTTAATTTGGTGAGTTTAGGGTTTCGCGCTTTAAATGTTTTCTTTTAATTTCGATTTTCTCAAAATTTAGTTCGCGTCTAACGACACGGTTTATTGTTTCTTATTACTTTCTAACATTATTTACATGCTTGAGGTTAATTTCGTGTTTTTGATTTTTGGAAAGTTTTGATTTTTTTATAATTTTTTTTGTTCTTTATATTTTTCGGTAGTCTCATACATTTTTAAAGTGTCTTGCAACATATTTTCAGGTTTCCATGGTCAATTTCTAGATTTTCTCTATTTTAAATTTTTTGTCGAATGTTTTTTTATAGGTTTTAGTAGACGATTTCAAAATTTTCGTTAATACTCACCAAATTCTTTAATTTTTGCGTTTTTTCGCTCTTTAAATTTTTTTCAATTTCGATATTCCAAAATTTAGTCAGCTGTTCACGACACGGTTTATTGTTTCCTATTACTTTCTAATATCATTTACACGCTTAAGAGTTTTACTGGTTAATTTCGTATTTTTGATTTTTGGATAGATTTGATTTTCCGGTAATTTTTTTCGTTCTTCATTTTTTTCGGTAAAGTTTTTAGTATTCTCATACATTTTTAAAGTGTCCTACAACATATTCTTAGGTTTTCATGGTAAATTCAAGATTTTCCCTATTTTACATTTTTTTTTGTCGAATCTGATTTTTTTTTAATATTTTTTGTATGTGAATAGTGTTTTAATAGCCGATTTTAAAATTTTTGTTAATAACTTTAATTCGGTGAGTTTAGGGTTTCGCTCTTTAAAGGATTAAAACATGTGAATAGGGTTTTAATAGCTGATTTTAAAATGTTTGTTTTTGATTTTTGGAAAGATTTGATTTTCCGGTAATTTTTTTTTTAGTTCTTCATATTTTTCGGTCTTCTCATTCATTTTTAAAGTGTCTTACAATATATTTTCAGGTTTGCATGGTCAATTTCAAGATTTTCTCTATTTTAAATTTTTTGTCGAATCTGTTTTTTTTTACAGGTTTTAATAGACGATTTTAAAATGTTCGTTAATACTCACCAAATTCTTTAATTTTTGCGTTTTTTCGCTTTTTAAATTTTATTTTTTCAATTTCGATATTCCAAAATTTAGTCAGCTGCTCACGACACGGTTTATTGTTTCCTATTACTTTCTAATATCATTTACACGCTTAAGGATTTTACTGGTTAATTTCGTGTATTTGATTTTTTGATAGATTTGATTTTCCGGTAATTTTTTTCGCTCTTCATATTTTTCGCTAAAGTTTTTAGTATTCTCATACATTTTTAAAGTGTCCTACAACATATTCTTAGGTTTTCATGGTAAATTCAAGATTTTCGCTATTTTAAATTTTTTTGTTTGTCGAATCTGTATTTTTTAATATTTTTGGTAAGGATTAAAACATGGGTTTCGCTCTTTAAATGTTTTCTTTTAATTTCGATTTTCTCAAAATTTAGTTAGCGTCTAATTACACGGTTTATTGTTTCTTATTACTTTCTAATATTATTTACATACTTGAGGTTAATTTTGTGTTTTTGATTTTTGGAAAGTTTTGATTTTTTTATAATTTTTTTTGTTCTTTATATATTTCGGTAGTCTCATACATTTTAAAAGTGTCTTGCAACATATTTTCAGGTTTCCATGGTCAATTTCTAGATTTTCTCTATTTAAATTTTTTGTCGAATGTTTTTTTTATAGGTTTTAGTAGACGATTTCAAAATTTTCGTTAATACTCACCAAATTCTTTAATTTTTGCGTTTTTTCGCTCTTTAAAGTTTATTTTTTCAATTTCGATATTCCAAAATTTAGTCAGCTGCTCACGACACGGTTTATTGTTTCCTATTACTTTCTAATATCATTTACACGCTTAAGGGTTTTACTGGTTAATTTCGTGTTTTTGATTTTTGGATAGATTTGATTTTCCGGTAATTTTTTTCGTTCTTCATATTTTTCGCTAAAGTCTTTACTATTTTCATACATTTTTAAAGTTTCTTACAACATATTCTTAGATTTTCATGGTAAATTCAAGATTTTCCCTATTTTAATTTTTTTTTTTTTGGCGAATCTGATTTTTTTTTAATATTTTTGGTAAGGATTAAAACATGTGAATAGGGTTTTAATAGCCGATTTTAAAATTTTTGTTAAGAACTTTAATTTGGTGAGTTTAGGGTTTCGTTCTTTAAAGGATTAAAACATGTGAATAGGGTTTTAATAGCTGATTTTAAAATGTTTGTTTTTGATTTTTGGATAGATTTGATTTTCCGGTAATTTTTTTCGTTCATCATATTTTTCGCTAAAGTCTTTAGTATTTTCATACATTTTTTAAAGTGTCTTACAACATATTTTCAGGTTTGCATGATCAATTTCAAGATTTTCTCTAATTTAAATTTTTTGTCGAATCTGTTTTTTTTATAGGTTTTAGTAGACGATTTCAAAATTTTCGTTAATACTCACCAAATTCTTTAATTTTTGCGTTTTTTCGCTGTTTAAATTTTATTTTTTCAATTTCGATATTCCAAAATTTAGTCAGCTGCTCACGACACGGTTTATTGTTTCCTATTACTTTCTAATATCATTTACACGCTTAAGAGTTTTACTGGTTAATTTCGTGTTTTTGATTTTTGGATAGATTTGATTTTCCGGTAATTTTTTTCGTTCTTCATATTTTTCGCTAAAGTCTTTAGTATTTTCATACATTTTTTAAAGTGTCTTACAACATATTCTTAGGTTTTCATGGTAAATTCAAGATTTTCCCTATTTAAAATTTTTTTTTTGTCGAATCTGATATTTTTTTAATATTTTTTGTAAGGATTTATACATGTGAATAGTGTTTTAATAGCCGATTTTAAAATTTTTGTTCAGAACTTTAATTTGGTGAGTTTAGGGTTTCGTTCTTTAAAGGATTAAAACATGTGAATAGGGTTTTAATAGCTGATTTTAAAATGTTTGTTTTTGATTTTTGGAAAGATTTGATTTTCCGGTAATTTTTTTTTTTATTTTAATTTTTATTTTTATTTTTACTCACCAAATTCTTTAATTTTTGCGTTTTTTCGGTCTTTAAATTTTATTTTTTCAATTTCGATATTCCAAAATTTAGTCAGCTGCTCACGACATTGTTTATTGTTTCCCATTACTTTCTAATATCATTTACACGCTTAAGGGTTTTACTGGTTAATTTCGTGTTTTTGATTTTTGGATAGATTTGATTTTCCGGTAATTTTTTTCGTTCATCATATTTTTCGCTAAAGTCTTTAGTATTTTCATACATTTTTTAAAGTGTCTTACAACATATTCTTAGGTTTTCATGGTAAATTCAAGATTTTCCCTATTTAAAATTTTTTTTTTGTCGAACCTGATATTTTTTTAATATTTTTTGTAAGGATTTAAACATGTGAATAGTGTTTTAATAGCCGATTTTAAAATTTTTGTTAATAACTTTAATTTGGTGAGTTTAGGGTTTCGCGCTTTAAATGTTTTCTTTTAATTTCGATTTTCTCAAAATTTAGTTCGCGTCTAACGACACGGTTTATTGTTTCTTATTACTTTCTAACATTACTTACATGCTTGAGGTTAATTTCGTGTTTTTGATTTTTGGAAAGTTTTGATTTTTTTATAATTTTTTTTGTTCTTTATATTTTTCGGTAGTCTCATACATTTTTAAAGTGTCTTGCAACATATTTTCAGGTTTCCATGGTCAATTTCTAGATTTTCTCTATTTTAAATTTTTTGTCGAATGTTTTTTTTATAGGTTTTAGTAGACGATTTTAAAATTTTCGTTAATACTCACCAAATTCTTTAATTTTTGCGTTTTTTCGCTCTTTAAATTTTTTTCAATTTCGATATTCCAAAATTTAGTCAGCTGTTCACGACACGGTTTATTGTTTCCTATTACTTTCTAATATCATTTACACGCTGAGGAATTTTACTGGTTAATTTCGTGTATTTGATTTTTTGATAGATTTGATTTTCCGGTAATTTTTTTCGTTCTTCATTTTTTTCGGTAAAGTTTTTAGTATTCTCATACATTTTTAAAGTGTCCTACAACATATTCTTAGGTTTTCATGGTAAATTCAAGATTTTCCCTATTTTACATTGTTTTTTGTCGAATCTGATTTTTTTTTAATATTTTTTGTATGTGAATAGTGTTTTAATAGCCGATTTTAAAATTTTTGTTAATAACTTTAATTCGGTGAGTTTAGGGTTTCGCTCTTTAAAGGATTAAAACATGTGAATAGGGTTTTAATACCTGATTTTAAAATGTTTGTTTTTGATTTTTGGAAAGATTTGATTTTCCGGTAATTTTTTTTTTAGTTCTTCATATTTTTCGGTCTTCTCATTCATTTTTAAAGTGTCTTACAATATATTTTCAGGTTTGCATGGTCAATTTCAAGATTTTCTCTATTTTAAATTTTTTGTCGAATCTGTTTTTTTTTACAGGTTTTAATAGACGATTTTAAAATGTTCGTTAATACTCACCAAATTCTTTAATTTTTGCGTTTTATCGCTTTTAAAATTTTATTTTTTCAGATTCGATATTCCAAAATTTAGTCAGCTGTTCACGACACGGTTTATTGTTTCCTATTACTTTCTAATATCATTTACACGCTTAAGGATTTTACTGGTTAATTTCGTGTATTTGATTTTTTGATAGATTTGATGTTCCGGTAATTTTTTTCGCTCTTCATATTTTTCGCTAAAGTTTTTAGTATTCTCATACATTTTTAAAGTGTCCTACAACATATTCTTAGGTTTTCATGGTAAATTCAAGATTTTCGCTATTTTAAATTTTTTTGTTTGTCGAATCTGTATTTTTTTAATATTTTTGGTAAGGATTAAGACATGGGTTTTAATAGCCGATTTTAAAATGTTTGTTTATAACTTTAATTTGGTGAGTTTAGGGTTTCGCTCTTTAAATGTTTTCTTTTAATTTCGATTTTCTCAAAATTTAGTTAGCGTCTAACGACACGGTTTATTGTTTCTTATTACTTTCTAACATTACTTACATGCTTGAGGTTAATTTCGTGTTTTTGATTTTTGGAAAGTTTTGATTTTTTTATAATTTTTTTTGTTCTTTATATTTTTCGGTAGTCTCATACATTTTTAAAGTGTCTTGCAACATATTTTCAGGTTTCCATGGTCAATTTCTAGATTTTCTCTATTTTAAATTTTTTGTCGAATGTTTTTTTATAGGTTTTAGTAGACGATTTCAAAATTTTCGTTAATACTCACCAAATTCTTTAATTTTTGCGTTTTTTCGCTCTTTAAATTTTTTTCAATTTCGATATTCCAAAATTTAGTCAGCTGTTCACGACACGGTTTATTGTTTCCTATTACTTTCTAATATCATTTACACGCTTAAGAGTTTTACTGGTTAATTTCGTATTTTTGATTTTTGGATAGATTTGATTTTCCGGTAATTTTTTTCGTTCTTCATTTTTTTCGGTAAAGTTTTTAGTATTCTCATACATTTTTAAAGTGTCCTACAACATATTCTTAGGTTTTCATGGTAAATTCAAGATTTTCCCTATTTTACATTTTTTTTTGTCGAATCTGATTTTTTTTTAATATTTTTTGTATGTGAATAGTGTTTTAATAGCCGATTTTAAAATTTTTGTTAATAACTTTAATTCGGTGAGTTTAGGGTTTCGCTCTTTAAAGGATTAAAACATGTGAATAGGGTTTTAATAGCTGATTTTAAAATGTTTGTTTTTGATTTTTGGAAAGATTTGATTTTCCGGTAATTTTTTTTTTAGTTCTTCATATTTTTCGGTCTTCTCATTCATTTTTAAAGTGTCTTACAATATATTTTCAGGTTTGCATGGTCAATTTCAAGATTTTCTCTATTTTAAATTTTTTGTCGAATCTGTTTTTTTTTACAGGTTTTAATAGACGATTTTAAAATGTTCGTTAATACTCACCAAATTCTTTAATTTTTGCGTTTTTTCGCTTTTTAAATTTTATTTTTTCAATTTCGATATTCCAAAATTTAGTCAGCTGCTCACGACACGGTTTATTGTTTCCTATTACTTTCTAATATCATTTACACGCTTAAGGATTTTACTGGTTAATTTCGTGTATTTGATTTTTTGATAGATTTGATTTTCCGGTAATTTTTTTCGCTCTTCATATTTTTCGCTAAAGTTTTTAGTATTCTCATACATTTTTAAAGTGTCCTACAACATATTCTTAGGTTTTCATGGTAAATTCAAGATTTTCGCTATTTTAAATTTTTTTGTTTGTCGAATCTGTATTTTTTAATATTTTTGGTAAGGATTAAAACATGGGTTTCGCTCTTTAAATGTTTTCTTTTAATTTCGATTTTCTCAAAATTTAGTTAGCGTCTAATTACACGGTTTATTGTTTCTTATTACTTTCTAATATTATTTACATACTTGAGGTTAATTTTGTGTTTTTGATTTTTGGAAAGTTTTGATTTTTTTATAATTTTTTTTGTTCTTTATATATTTCGGTAGTCTCATACATTTTAAAAGTGTCTTGCAACATATTTTCAGGTTTCCATGGTCAATTTCTAGATTTTCTCTATTTAAATTTTTTGTCGAATGTTTTTTTTATAGGTTTTAGTAGACGATTTCAAAATTTTCGTTAATACTCACCAAATTCTTTAATTTTTGCGTTTTTTCGCTCTTTAAAGTTTATTTTTTCAATTTCGATATTCCAAAATTTAGTCAGCTGCTCACGACACGGTTTATTGTTTCCTATTACTTTCTAATATCATTTACACGCTTAAGGGTTTTACTGGTTAATTTCGTGTTTTTGATTTTTGGATAGATTTGATTTTCCGGTAATTTTTTTCGTTCTTCATATTTTTCGCTAAAGTCTTTACTATTTTCATACATTTTTAAAGTTTCTTACAACATATTCTTAGATTTTCATGGTAAATTCAAGATTTTCCCTATTTTAATTTTTTTTTTTTTGGCGAATCTGATTTTTTTTTAATATTTTTGGTAAGGATTAAAACATGTGAATAGGGTTTTAATAGCCGATTTTAAAATTTTTGTTAAGAACTTTAATTTGGTGAGTTTAGGGTTTCGTTCTTTAAAGGATTAAAACATGTGAATAGGGTTTTAATAGCTGATTTTAAAATGTTTGTTTTTGATTTTTGGATAGATTTGATTTTCCGGTAATTTTTTTCGTTCATCATATTTTTCGCTAAAGTCTTTAGTATTTTCATACATTTTTTAAAGTGTCTTACAACATATTTTCAGGTTTGCATGATCAATTTCAAGATTTTCTCTAATTTAAATTTTTTGTCGAATCTGTTTTTTTTATAGGTTTTAGTAGACGATTTCAAAATTTTCGTTAATACTCACCAAATTCTTTAATTTTTGCGTTTTTTCGCTGTTTAAATTTTATTTTTTCAATTTCGATATTCCAAAATTTAGTCAGCTGCTCACGACACGGTTTATTGTTTCCTATTACTTTCTAATATCATTTACACGCTTAAGAGTTTTACTGGTTAATTTCGTGTTTTTGATTTTTGGATAGATTTGATTTTCCGGTAATTTTTTTCGTTCTTCATATTTTTCGCTAAAGTCTTTAGTATTTTCATACATTTTTTAAAGTGTCTTACAACATATTCTTAGGTTTTCATGGTAAATTCAAGATTTTCCCTATTTAAAATTTTTTTTTTGTCGAATCTGATATTTTTTTAATATTTTTTGTAAGGATTTATACATGTGAATAGTGTTTTAATAGCCGATTTTAAAATTTTTGTTCAGAACTTTAATTTGGTGAGTTTAGGGTTTCGTTCTTTAAAGGATTAAAACATGTGAATAGGGTTTTAATAGCTGATTTTAAAATGTTTGTTTTTGATTTTTGGAAAGATTTGATTTTCCGGTAATTTTTTTTTTTATTTTAATTTTTATTTTTATTTTTACTCACCAAATTCTTTAATTTTTGCGTTTTTTCGGTCTTTAAATTTTATTTTTTCAATTTCGATATTCCAAAATTTAGTCAGCTGCTCACGACATTGTTTATTGTTTCCCATTACTTTCTAATATCATTTACACGCTTAAGGGTTTTACTGGTTAATTTCGTGTTTTTGATTTTTGGATAGATTTGATTTTCCGGTAATTTTTTTCGTTCATCATATTTTTCGCTAAAGTCTTTAGTATTTTCATACATTTTTTAAAGTGTCTTACAACATATTCTTAGGTTTTCATGGTAAATTCAAGATTTTCCCTATTTAAAATTTTTTTTTTGTCGAACCTGATATTTTTTTAATATTTTTTGTAAGGATTTAAACATGTGAATAGTGTTTTAATAGCCGATTTTAAAATTTTTGTTAATAACTTTAATTTGGTGAGTTTAGGGTTTCGCGCTTTAAATGTTTTCTTTTAATTTCGATTTTCTCAAAATTTAGTTCGCGTCTAACGACACGGTTTATTGTTTCTTATTACTTTCTAACATTACTTACATGCTTGAGGTTAATTTCGTGTTTTTGATTTTTGGAAAGTTTTGATTTTTTTATAATTTTTTTTGTTCTTTATATTTTTCGGTAGTCTCATACATTTTTAAAGTGTCTTGCAACATATTTTCAGGTTTCCATGGTCAATTTCTAGATTTTCTCTATTTTAAATTTTTTGTCGAATGTTTTTTTTATAGGTTTTAGTAGACGATTTTAAAATTTTCGTTAATACTCACCAAATTCTTTAATTTTTGCGTTTTTTCGCTCTTTAAATTTTTTTCAATTTCGATATTCCAAAATTTAGTCAGCTGTTCACGACACGGTTTATTGTTTCCTATTACTTTCTAATATCATTTACACGCTGAAGAATTTTACTGGTTAATTTCGTGTATTTGATTTTTTGATAGATTTGATTTTCCGGTAATTTTTTTCGTTCTTCATTTTTTTCGGTAAAGTTTTTAGTATTCTCATACATTTTTAAAGTGTCCTACAACATATTCTTAGGTTTTCATGGTAAATTCAAGATTTTCCCTATTTTACATTGTTTTTTGTCGAATCTGATTTTTTTTTAATATTTTTTGTATGTGAATAGTGTTTTAATAGCCGATTTTAAAATTTTTGTTAATAACTTTAATTCGGTGAGTTTAGGGTTTCGCTCTTTAAAGGATTAAAACATGTGAATAGGGTTTTAATACCTGATTTTAAAATGTTTGTTTTTGATTTTTGGAAAGATTTGATTTTCCGGTAATTTTTTTTTTAGTTCTTCATATTTTTCGGTCTTCTCATTCATTTTTAAAGTGTCTTACAATATATTTTCAGGTTTGCATGGTCAATTTCAAGATTTTCTCTATTTTAAATTTTTTGTCGAATCTGTTTTTTTTTACAGGTTTTAATAGACGATTTTAAAATGTTCGTTAATACTCACCAAATTCTTTAATTTTTGCGTTTTATCGCTTTTAAAATTTTATTTTTTCAGATTCGATATTCCAAAATTTAGTCAGCTGTTCACGACACGGTTTATTGTTTCCTATTACTTTCTAATATCATTTACACGCTTAAGGATTTTACTGGTTAATTTCGTGTATTTGATTTTTTGATAGATTTGATGTTCCGGTAATTTTTTTCGCTCTTCATATTTTTCGCTAAAGTTTTTAGTATTCTCATACATTTTTAAAGTGTCCTACAACATATTCTTAGGTTTTCATGGTAAATTCAAGATTTTCGCTATTTTAAATTTTTTTGTTTGTCGAATCTGTATTTTTTTAATATTTTTGGTAAGGATTAAGACATGGGTTTTAATAGCCGATTTTAAAATGTTTGTTTATAACTTTAATTTGGTGAGTTTAGGGTTTCGCTCTTTAAATGTTTTCTTTTAATTTCGATTTTCTCAAAATTTAGTTAGCGTCTAACGACACGGTTTATTGTTTCTTATTACTTTATAATATTATTTACATACTTGAGGTTAATTTCGTGTTTTTGATTTTTGGAAAGTTTTGATTTTTTTATAATTTTTTTTGTTCTTTATATTTTTCGGTAGTCTCATACATTTTTAAAGTGTCTTGCAACATATTTTCAGGTTTCCATGGTCAATTTCTAGATTTTCTCTATTTAAATTTTTTGTCGAATGTTTTTTTTATAGGTTTTAGTAGACGATTTCAAAATTTTCGTTAATACTCACCAAATTCTTTAATTTTTGCGTTTTTTCGCTCTTTAAAGTTTATTTTTTCAATTTCGATGTTCCAAAATTTAGTCAGCTGCTCACGACACGGTTTATTGTTTCCTATTACTTTCTAATATCATTTACTCGCTTAAGGGTTTTACTGGTTAATTTCGTGTTTTTGATTTTTGGATAGATTTGATTTTCCGGTAATTTTTTTCGTTCTTCATATTTTTCGCTAAAGTCTTTACTATTTTCATACATTTTTAAAGTTTCTTACAACATATTCTTAGGTTTTCATGGTAAATTCAAGATTTTCCCTATTTTAATTTTTTTTTTTTGTCGAATCTGATTTTTTTTTAATATTTTTGGTAAGGATTAAAACATGTGAATAGGGTTTTAAGGCCGATTTTAAAATTTTTGTTAATAACTTTAATTTGGTGAGTTTTTAAATTCGTAATTTTTCGCTATTTATATTTTTTTTTTCAATTTCGATATTCCAATATTTAGTTAGCGGCTTACGACACGGTTTATTGTTTCTTATTACTTTCTAATATCATTTACGTTTTAATGGTTAATTTCGTATTTTTGATTTTTGGAAAGATTTGATTTTCCGGTAATTTTTTTTTTAGTTCTTCATATTTTTCGGTAAAGTCTTTAGTATTCTCATACATTTTTAAAGTGTCTTACAACATATTTTCAGGTTTGCATGATCAATTTCAAGATTTTCTCTAATATAAATTTTTTGTCGAATCTGTTTTTTTTATAGGTTTTAGTAGACGATTTCAAAATTTTCGTTAATACTCACCAAATTCTTTAATTTTTGCGTTTTTTCGCTCTTTAAAGTTTATTTTTTCAATTTCGATATTCCAAAATTTAGTCAGCTGCTCACGACACGGTTTATTGTTTCCTATTACTTTCTAATATCATTTACACGCTTAAGAGTTTTACTGGTTAATTTCGTATTTTTGATTTTTGGATAGATTTGATTTTCCGGTAATTTTTTTCGTTCTTCATATTTTTCGCTAAAGTCTTTATTATTTTCATACATTTTTTAAAGTGTCTTACAACATATTCTTAGGTTTTCATGGTAAATTCAAGATTTTCCCTATTTTAAATTTTTTTTTTGTCGAATCTGATATTTTTTTAATATTTTTTGTAAGGATTTTAACATGTGAATAGTGTTTTAATAGCCGATTTTAAAATTTTTGTTAAGAACTTTAATTTGGTGAGTTTAGGGTTTCGTTCTTTAAAGGATTAAAACATGTGAATAGGGTTTTAATAGCTGATTTTAAAATGTTTGTTTTTGATTTTTGGAAAGATTTGATTTTCCGGTAATTTTTTTTTTATTTTATTTTTATTTTTATTCACCAAATTCTTTAATTTTTGCGTTTTTTCGCTCTTTAAATTTTATTTTTTCAATTTCGATATTCCAAAATTTAGTCAGCTGCTCACGACACTGTTTATTGTTTCCTATTACTTTCTAATATCATTTACACGCTTAAGGGTTTTACTGGTTAATTTCGTGTTTTTGATTTTTGGATAGATTTGATTTTCCGGTAATTTTTTTCGTTCATCATATTTTTCGCTAAAGTCTTTAGTATTTTCATACATTTTTTAAAGTGTCTTACAACATATTCTTAGGTTTTCATGGTAAATTCAAGATTTTATCTATTTTCAATTTTTTTTTTTGTCGAATCTGATTTTTTTTTAATATTTTTTTGTAAGCATTAAAACATGTGAATAGTGTTTTAATAGCCGATTTTAAAATTTTTGTTAATAACTTTAATTTGGTGAGTTTAGGGTTTCGCGCTTTAAATGTTTTCTTTTAATTTCGATTTTCTCAAAATTTAGTTCGCGTCTAACGACACGGTTTATTGTTTCTTATTACTTTCTAACATTATTTACATGCTTGAGGTTAATTTCGTGTTTTTGATTTTTGGAAAGTTTTGATTTTTTTATAATTTTTTTTGTTCCTTATATTTTTCGGTAGTCTCATACATTTTTAAAGTGTCTTGCAACATATTTTCAGGTTTCCATGGTCAATTTCTAGATTTTCTCTATTTTAAATTTTTTGTCGAATGTTTTTTTATAGGTTTTAGTAGACGATTTTAAAATTTTCGTTAATACTCACCAAATTCTTTAATTTTTGCGTTTTTTCGCTCTTTAAATTTTTTTCAATTTCGATATTCCAAAATTTAGTCAGCTGTTCACGACACGGCTTATTGTTTCCTATTACTTTCTAATATCATTTACACGCTAAAGAATTTTACTGGTTAATTTCGTGTATTTGATATTTTGATAGATTTGATTTTCCGGTAATATTTTTTTCGGTAAAGTTTTTAGTATTCTCATACATATTGAAAGATTTCTACAACATATTCTTAGGTTTTCATGGTAAATTCAAGATTTTCGCTATTTTAAATTTTTTTGTTTGTCGAATCTGTATTTTTTTAATATTTTTGGTAAAGATTAAAACATGGGTTTTAATAGCCGATTTTAAAATGTTTGTTTATAACTTTAATTTGGTGAGTTTAGGGTTTCGCTCTTTAAATGTTTTCTTTTAATTTCGATTTTCTCAAAATTTAGTTAGCGTCTAATGACACGGTTTATTGTTTCTTATTACTTTCTAACATTATTTACATGCTTGAGGTTAATTTCGTGTTTTTGATTTTTGGAAAGTTTTGATTTTTTTATAATTTTTTTTGTTCTTTATATATTTCGGTAGTTTCATACATTTTTAAAGTGTCTTGCAACATATTTTCAGGTTTCCATAGTCAATTTCTAGATTTTCTCTATTTAAATTTTTTGTCGAATGTTTTTTTATAGGTTTTAGTAGACGATTTCAAAATTTTCGTTAATACTCACCAAATTCTTTAATTTTTGCGTTTTTTCGCTCTTTAAAGTTTATTTTTTCAATTTCGATATTCCAAAATTTAGTCAGCTGCTCACGACACGGTTTATTGTTTCCTATTACTTTCTAATATCATTTACACGCTTAAGGGTTTTACTGGTTAATTTCGTGTTTTTGATTTTTGGATAGATTTGATTTTCCGGTAATTTTTTTCGTTCTTCATATTTTTCGCTAAAGTCTTTACTATTTTCATACATTTTTAAAGTTTCTTACAACATATTCTTAGATTTTCATGGTAAATTCAAGATTTTCCCTATTTTAATTTTTTTTTTTTTGGCGAATCTGATTTTTTTTTAATATTTTTGGTAAGGATTAAAACATGTGAATAGGGTTTTAATAGCCGATTTTAAAATTTTTGTTAAGAACTTTAATTTGGTGAGTTTAGGGTTTCGTTCTTTAAAGGATTAAAACATGTGAATAGGGTTTTAATAGCTGATTTTAAAATGTTTGTTTTTGATTTTTGGATAGATTTGATTTTCCGGTAATTTTTTTCGTTCATCATATTTTTCGCTAAAGTCTTTAGTATTTTCATACATTTTTTAAAGTCTCTTACAACATATTTTCAGGTTTGCATGATCAATTTCAAGATTTTCTCTAATTTAAATTTTTTGTCGAATGTTTTTTTATAGGTTTTAGTAGACGATTTCAAAATTTTCGTTAATACTCACCAAATTCTTTAATTTTTGCGTTTTTTCGCTCTTTAAAGTTTATTTTTTCAATTTCGATATTCCAAAATTTAGTCAGCTGTTCACGACACGGTTTATTGTTTCCTATTACTTTCTAATATCATTTACACGCTGAAGAATTTTACTGGTTAATTTCGTGTATTTGATTTTTTGATAGATTTGATTTTCCGGTAATTTTTTTCGTTCTTCATTTTTTTCGGTAAAGTTTTTAGTATTCTCATACATTTTTAAAGTGTCCTACAACATATTCTTAGGTTTTCATGGTAAATTCAAGATTTTCCCTATTTTACATTGTTTTTTGTCGAATCTGATTTTTTTTTAATATTTTTTGTATGTGAATAGTGTTTTAATAGCCGATTTTAAAATTTTTGTTAATAACTTTAATTCGGTGAGTTTAGGGTTTCGCTCTTTAAAGGATTAAAACATGTGAATAGGGTTTTAATACCTGATTTTAAAATGTTTGTTTTTGATTTTTGGAAAGATTTGATTTTCCGGTAATTTTTTTTTTAGTTCTTCATATTTTTCGGTCTTCTCATTCATTTTTAAAGTGTCTTACAATATATTTTCAGGTTTGCATGGTCAATTTCAAGATTTTCTCTATTTTAAATTTTTTGTCGAATCTGTTTTTTTTTACAGGTTTTAATAGACGATTTTAAAATGTTCGTTAATACTCACCAAATTCTTTAATTTTTGCGTTTTATCGCTTTTAAAATTTTATTTTTTCAGATTCGATATTCCAAAATTTAGTCAGCTGTTCACGACACGGTTTATTGTTTCCTATTACTTTCTAATATCATTTACACGCTTAAGGATTTTACTGGTTAATTTCGTGTATTTGATTTTTTGATAGATTTGATGTTCCGGTAATTTTTTTCGCTCTTCATATTTTTCGCTAAAGTTTTTAGTATTCTCATACATTTTTAAAGTGTCCTACAACATATTCTTAGGTTTTCATGGTAAATTCAAGATTTTCGCTATTTTAAATTTTTTTGTTTGTCGAATCTGTATTTTTTTAATATTTTTGGTAAGGATTAAGACATGGGTTTTAATAGCCGATTTTAAAATGTTTGTTTATAACTTTAATTTGGTGAGTTTAGGGTTTCGCTCTTTAAATGTTTTCTTTTAATTTCGATTTTCTCAAAATTTAGTTAGCGTCTAACGACACGGTTTATTGTTTCTTATTACTTTATAATATTATTTACATACTTGAGGTTAATTTCGTGTTTTTGATTTTTGGAAAGTTTTGATTTTTTTATAATTTTTTTTGTTCTTTATATTTTTCGGTAGTCTCATACATTTTTAAAGTGTCTTGCAACATATTTTCAGGTTTCCATGGTCAATTTCTAGATTTTCTCTATTTAAATTTTTTGTCGAATGTTTTTTTTATAGGTTTTAGTAGACGATTTCAAAATTTTCGTTAATACTCACCAAATTCTTTAATTTTTGCGTTTTTTCGCTCTTTAAAGTTTATTTTTTCAATTTCGATGTTCCAAAATTTAGTCAGCTGCTCACGACACGGTTTATTGTTTCCTATTACTTTCTAATATCATTTACTCGCTTAAGGGTTTTACTGGTTAATTTCGTGTTTTTGATTTTTGGATAGATTTGATTTTCCGGTAATTTTTTTCGTTCTTCATATTTTTCGCTAAAGTCTTTACTATTTTCATACATTTTTAAAGTTTCTTACAACATATTCTTAGGTTTTCATGGTAAATTCAAGATTTTCCCTATTTTAATTTTTTTTTTTTGTCGAATCTGATTTTTTTTTAATATTTTTGGTAAGGATTAAAACATGTGAATAGGGTTTTAATAGCCGATTTTAAAATTTTTGTTAATAACTTTAATTTGGTGAGTTTTTAAATTCGTAATTTTTCGCTATTTATATTTTTTTTTTCAATTTCGATATTCCAATATTTAGTTAGCGGCTTACGACACGGTTTATTGTTTCTTATTACTTTCTAATATCATTTACGTTTTAATGGTTAATTTCGTATTTTTGATTTTTGGAAAGATTTGATTTTCCGGTAATTTTTTTTTTAGTTCTTCATATTTTTCGGTAAAGTCTTTAGTATTCTCATACATTTTTAAAGTGTCTTACAACATATTTTCAGGTTTGCATGATCAATTTCAAGATTTTCTCTAATATAAATTTTTTGTCGAATCTGTTTTTTTTATAGGTTTTAGTAGACGATTTCAAAATTTTCGTTAATACTCACCAAATTCTTTAATTTTTGCGTTTTTTCGCTCTTTAAAGTTTATTTTTTCAATTTCGATATTCCAAAATTTAGTCAGCTGCTCACGACACGGTTTATTGTTTCCTATTACTTTCTAATATCATTTACACGCTTAAGAGTTTTACTGGTTAATTTCGTATTTTTGATTTTTGGATAGATTTGATTTTCCGGTAATTTTTTTCGTTCTTCATATTTTTCGCTAAAGTCTTTATTATTTTCATACATTTTTTAAAGTGTCTTACAACATATTCTTAGGTTTTCATGGTAAATTCAAGATTTTCCCTATTTTAAATTTTTTTTTTGTCGAATCTGATATTTTTTTAATATTTTTTGTAAGGATTTAAACATGTGAATAGTGTTTTAATAGCCGATTTTAAAATTTTTGTTAAGAACTTTAATTTGGTGAGTTTAGGGTTTCGTTCTTTAAAGGATTAAAACATGTGAATAGGGTTTTAATAGCTGATTTTAAAATGTTTGTTTTTGATTTTTGGAAAGATTTGATTTTCCGGTAATTTTTTTTTTATTTTATTTTTATTTTTATTCACCAAATTCTTTAATTTTTGCGTTTTTTCGCTCTTTAAATTTTATTTTTTCAATTTCGATATTCCAAAATTTAGTCAGCTGCTCACGACACTGTTTATTGTTTCCTATTACTTTCTAATATCATTTACACGCTTAAGGGTTTTACTGGTTAATTTCGTGTTTTTGATTTTTGGATAGATTTGATTTTCCGGTAATTTTTTTCGTTCATCATATTTTTCGCTAAAGTCTTTAGTATTTTCATACATTTTTTAAAGTGTCTTACAACATATTCTTAGGTTTTCATGGTAAATTCAAGATTTTATCTATTTTCAATTTTTTTTTTTGTCGAATCTGATTTTTTTTTAATATTTTTTTGTAAGCATTAAAACATGTGAATAGTGTTTTAATAGCCGATTTTAAAATTTTTGTTAATAACTTTAATTTGGTGAGTTTAGGGTTTCGCGCTTTAAATGTTTTCTTTTAATTTCGATTTTCTCAAAATTTAGTTCGCGTCTAACGACACGGTTTATTGTTTCTTATTACTTTCTAACATTATTTACATGCTTGAGGTTAATTTCGTGTTTTTGATTTTTGGAAAGTTTTGATTTTTTTATAATTTTTTTTGTTCCTTATATTTTTCGGTAGTCTCATACATTTTTAAAGTGTCTTGCAACATATTTTCAGGTTTCCATGGTCAATTTCTAGATTTTCTCTATTTTAAATTTTTTGTCGAATGTTTTTTTATAGGTTTTAGTAGACGATTTTAAAATTTTCGTTAATACTCACCAAATTCTTTAATTTTTGCGTTTTTTCGCTCTTTAAATTTTTTTCAATTTCGATATTCCAAAATTTAGTCAGCTGTTCACGACACGGCTTATTGTTTCCTATTACTTTCTAATATCATTTACACGCTAAAGAATTTTACTGGTTAATTTCGTGTATTTGATATTTTGATAGATTTGATTTTCCGGTAATATTTTTTTCGGTAAAGTTTTTAGTATTCTCATACATATTGAAAGATTTCTACAACATATTCTTAGGTTTTCATGGTAAATTCAAGATTTTCGCTATTTTAAATTTTTTTGTTTGTCGAATCTGTATTTTTTTAATATTTTTGGTAAAGATTAAAACATGGGTTTTAATAGCCGATTTTAAAATGTTTGTTTATAACTTTAATTTGGTGAGTTTAGGGTTTCGCTCTTTAAATGTTTTCTTTTAATTTCGATTTTCTCAAAATTTAGTTAGCGTCTAATGACACGGTTTATTGTTTCTTATTACTTTCTAACATTATTTACATGCTTGAGGTTAATTTCGTGTTTTTGATTTTTGGAAAGTTTTGATTTTTTTATAATTTTTTTTGTTCTTTATATATTTCGGTAGTTTCATACATTTTTAAAGTGTCTTGCAACATATTTTCAGGTTTCCATAGTCAATTTCTAGATTTTCTCTATTTAAATTTTTTGTCGAATGTTTTTTTATAGGTTTTAGTAGACGATTTCAAAATTTTCGTTAATACTCACCAAATTCTTTAATTTTTGCGTTTTTTCGCTCTTTAAAGTTTATTTTTTCAATTTCGATATTCCAAAATTTAGTCAGCTGCTCACGACACGGTTTATTGTTTCCTATTACTTTCTAATATCATTTACACGCTTAAGGGTTTTACTGGTTAATTTCGTGTTTTTGATTTTTGGATAGATTTGATTTTCCGGTAATTTTTTTCGTTCTTCATATTTTTCGCTAAAGTCTTTACTATTTTCATACATTTTTAAAGTTTCTTACAACATATTCTTAGATTTTCATGGTAAATTCAAGATTTTCCCTATTTTAATTTTTTTTTTTTTGGCGAATCTGATTTTTTTTTAATATTTTTGGTAAGGATTAAAACATGTGAATAGGGTTTTAATAGCCGATTTTAAAATTTTTGTTAAGAACTTTAATTTGGTGAGTTTAGGGTTTCGTTCTTTAAAGGATTAAAACATGTGAATAGGGTTTTAATAGCTGATTTTAAAATGTTTGTTTTTGATTTTTGGATAGATTTGATTTTCCGGTAATTTTTTTCGTTCATCATATTTTTCGCTAAAGTCTTTAGTATTTTCATACATTTTTTAAAGTCTCTTACAACATATTTTCAGGTTTGCATGATCAATTTCAAGATTTTCTCTAATTTAAATTTTTTGTCGAATGTTTTTTTATAGGTTTTAGTAGACGATTTCAAAATTTTCGTTAATACTCACCAAATTCTTTAATTTTTGCGTTTTTTCGCTCTTTAAAGTTTATTTTTTCAATTTCGATATTCCAAAATTTAGTCAGCTGCTCACGACACGGTTTATTGTTTCCTATTACTTTCTAATATCATTTACACGCTTAAGGGTTTTACTGGTTAATTTCGTGTATTTGATATTTTGATAGATTTGATTTTCCGGTAATATTTTTTTCGGTAAAGTTTTTAGTATTCTCATACATATTGAAAGATTTCTACAACATATTCTTAGGTTTTCATGGTAAATTCAAGATTTTCGCTATTTTAAATTTTTTTGTTTGTCGAATCTGTATTTTTTTAATATTTTTGGTAAAGATTAAAACATGGGTTTTAATAGCCGATTTTAAAATGTTTGTTTATAACTTTAATTTGGTGAGTTTAGGGTTTCGCTCTTTAAATGTTTTCTTTTAATTTCGATTTTCTCAAAATTTAGTTAGCGTCTAATGACACGGTTTATTGTTTCTTATTACTTTCTAACATTATTTACATGCTTGAGGTTAATTTCGTGTTTTTGATTTTTGGAAAGTTTTGATTTTTTTATAATTTTTTTTGTTCTTTATATTTTTCGGTAGTCTCATACATTTTTAAAGTGTCTTGCAACATATTTTCAGGTTTCCATAGTCAATTTCTAGATTTTCTCTATTTAAATTTTTTGTCGAATGTTTTTTTATAGGTTTTAGTAGACGATTTCAAAATTTTCGTTAATACTCACCAAATTCTTTAATTTTTGCGTTTTTTCGCTCTTTAAATTTTTTTCAATTTCGATATTCCAAAATTTAGTCAGCTGTTCACGACACGGTTTATTGTTTCCTATTACTTTCTAATATCATTTACACGCTAAAGAATTTTACTGGTTAATTTCGTGTATTTGATATTTTGATAGATTTGATTTTCCGGTAATATTTTTCGTTCTTCATTTTTTTCGGTAAAGTTTTTAGTATTCTCATACATATTGAAAGATTTCTACAACATATTCTTAGGTTTTCATGGTAAATTCAAGATTTTCGCTATTTTAAATTTTTTTGTTTGTCGAATCTGTATTTTTTTAATATTTTTGGTAAGGATTAAAACATGGGTTTTAATAGCCGATTTTAAAATGTTTGTTTATAACTTTAATTTGGTGAGTTTAGGGTTTCGCTCTTTAAATGTTTTCTTTTAATTTCGATTTTCTCAAAATTTAGTTAGCGTCTAATGACACGGTTTATTGTTTCTTATTACTTTCTAATATTATTTACATACTTGAGGTTAATTTTGTGTTTTTGATTTTTGGAAAGTTTTGATTTTTTTATAATTTTTTTTGTTCTTTATATATTTCGGTAGTCTCATACATTTTTAAAGTGTCTTGCAACATATTTTCAGGTTTCCATAGTCAATTTCTAGATTTTCTCTATTTAAATTTTTTGTCGAATGTTTTTTTTATAGGTTTTAGTAGACGATTTCAAAATTTTCGTTAATACTCACCAAATTCTTTAATTTTTGCGTTTTTTCGCTCTTTAAAGTTTATTTTTTCAATTTCGATATTCCAAAATTTAGTCAGCTGCTCACGACACGGTTTATTGTTTCCTATTACTTTCTAATATCATTTACACGCTTAAGGGTTTTACTGGTTAATTTCGTGTTTTTGATTTTTGGAAAGTTTTGATTTTCTTAGAATTTTTTTTGTTCTTCGTATTTTTCGCTAAAGTCTTTAGTATTCTCATACATTTTTAAAGTGTCTTACAACATATTCTTAGGTTTTCATGGTAAATTCAAGATTTTCCCTGTTTTAAAATTTTTTTTTGTTGAATCTGATATTTTTTTAATATTTTTGGTAAGGATTAAAACATGTGAATAGTGTTTAAATAGCCGATTTTAAAATTTTTGTTAAAAACTTTAATTTGGTGAGTCTAGGATTTCGCTCTTTAAAGGATTAAAACATGTGAATAGGGTTTTAATAGCTGATTTTAAAATGTTTGTTTATATTTTTAATTTGGTGAGTTAAGGGTCTTTAAATGTTTTTTTTTTAATTTCGATTTTCTCAAAATTTAGGTAGCATCTAACGACACGGTTTATTGTTACTTATTACTTTCTAATATTATTTACATGCTTGAGGTTAATTTCGTGTTTTTGAATTTTTGGAAAGTTTTGATTTTTTTATTATTTTTTTTGTTCTTTATATTTTTCGGTAGTCTCATACATTTTTAAAGTGTCTTGTAACATATTTTAAGGTTTCCATGGTCAATTTCTAGATTTTCTCTATTTTAAATTTTTTGTCGAATGTTTTTTTTTATAGGTTTTAGAAGACGATTTCAAAATTTTCGTTAATACTCACCAAATTCTTTAATTTTTGCGTTTTTTCGCTCTTTAAATTTAATTTTTTCAATTTCGATATTCCAAAATTTAGTCAGCTGCTCACGACACGGTTTATTGCTTCCTATTACTCTTTAATATCATTTACACGCTTAAGGGTTTTACTGGTTAATTTCGTAATTTTGATTTTTGGATAGATTTGATTTTCCGGTAATTTTTTTCGTTCTTCATATTTTTCGCTTAAGTCTTTAGTATTCTCATACATTTTTAAAGTGTCCTACAACATATTCTTAGGTTTTCATGGTAAATTCAAGATTTTCCCTATTTTAAATATTTTTTTTGTCGAATCTGTTTTTTTTTTAATATTTTTGGTAAGGATTAAAACATGTGAATAGGGTTTTAATAGCCGATTTTAAAATTTTTGTTAATAACTTTAATTTGGTGATTTTTTAAATTCGTAATTTTTCGCTATTTAAAATTTTTTTTTTCAATTTCGATATTCCAAAATTTATAAATTTATTTAGCGGCTTACGACACGGTTTATTGTTTCCCATTACTTTCTAATATCATTTACATGCTTAAGGGTTTTAATGGTTAATTTCGTGTTTTTGATTTTTGGAAAGATTTGATTTTCCGGTAATTTTTTTTTAGTTCTTCATATTTTTCGGTAAAGTCTATAGTATTCTCAACATATTTTCAGGTTTGCATGGTCAATTTCAAGATTTTCTCTATTTTAAATTTTTTGTCGAATCTGTTTTTTTTCCAGGTTTTAATAGACGATTTTAAAATGTTCGTTAATACTCACCAAATTCCTTAATTTTTGTTTTTTTTCGATCTTTAACATTTTTTTTTTCAATTTCGATATTCCAAAATTTAGTCAGCTGCTCACGACACGGTTTATTGTTTCCTATTACATTCTTATATCATTTACACGCTTAAGGGTTTTACTGGTTAATTTCGTGTTTTTGATTTTTGGATAGATTTGATTTTCCGGTAATTTTTTTCGCTCTTCATATTTTTCGCTAAAGTTTTTAGTATTCTCATACATTTTTAAAGTGTCCTACAACATATTCTTAGGTTTTCATGGTAAATTCAAGATTTTACCTATTTTCAATTTTTTTTTGTCGAATCTGTTTTTTTCTTAACATTTTTGGTAAGGATTAAAACATGTGAATAGGGTTTTGATAGCCGATTTTAAAATTTTTGTTAATAACTTTAATTTGGTGAGTTTTTAAATTCGTAATTTTTTGCTATTTAAAATTTTTTTTTCAATTTCGATATTCCAAAATTTATTTAGCGGCTTACGACACGGTTTATTGTTTCCCATTACTTTCTAATATCATTTACATGCTTAAGGGTTTTAATGGTTAATTTCGTGTTTTTGATTTTTGGAAAGTTTTGATTTTCTGGGAATTTTTTTTGTTCTTCGTAGTTTTCGCTAAAGTCTTTAGTATTCTCATATATTTTTAAAGTGTCTTACAACATATTTAAGAAAACCTAAGGGTTTTCATGGTAAATTCAAGATTTTCCCTATTTTACATTTTTTTTTGTCGAATCTGTTTTTTTTTTAATATTTTTGGTAAGGACATGTGAATAGGGTTTTAATAGCCGATTTTAAAATTTTTGTTAAAAACTTTAATTTGGTGAGTTTTTAAATTTGTAATTTTTTGCTATTTAAAATTTTTTTTTCAATTTCGATATTCCAAAATTTATTTAGCGGCTTACGACACGGTTTATTGTTTCCCATTACTTTCTAATATCATTTACATGCTCAAGGGTTTTAATGGTTAATTTCGTGTTTTTGATTTTTGGAAAGATTTGATTTTCCGGTAATTTTTTTTTTTAGTTCTTCATATTTTTCGGTAAAGTCTTTAGTATTCTCATACATTTTTAAAGTGTCTTACAACATATTTTCAGGTTTGCATGGTCAATTTCAAGATTTTCTCTATTTTAAATTTTTTGTCGAATCTGTTTTTTTTACAGGTTTTAATAGACGATTTTAAAATGTTTTTTAAAATGATTTATTTTCGGTCTTCTCATTCATTTTTAAAGTGTCTTACAACATATTTTCAGGTTTGCATGTTCAATTACAAGATTTTCTCTATTTTAAATTTTTTGTCGAATCTGTTTTTTTTACAGGTTTTAATGGACGATTATAAAAGGTTCGTTAATACTCACCAAATTCTTTAATTTTTGTGTTTTTTGGCTCTTCAAAATTTTATTTTAAATTTTTGGTCGAATCTGTTTTTGTTACAGGTTTTAATAGAAGATTTTAAAATGTTCGTTAATACTCACCAAATTCTTTAATTTTTGTGTTTTTTCGCTCTTCAAAATTTTTTTTTTAATTTCGATTTTCCAAAATTTAGTTAGCGGCTTACAAGGTTTATTCTTTCCTTTTACTTTGTAATATAATTTACAAGCTTAAGAGTCTTACTGGTTAATTTCGTGTTTTTGATTTTTGGAAAGTTTTGATTTTTTTATAATTTTTTTTGTTCTTCATATTTTTCGCGTTTTTTCGCTCTTTAAATTTTATTTTTTCAATTTCGATATCCCAAAATTTAGTCAGCTGCTCACGACACCGTTTATTGTTTCCTATTACTTTCTAATATCATTTACACGCTTAAGAGTTTTACTGGTTAATTTCGTGTTTTTGATTTTTGGATAGATTTGATTTTCCGCTAATTTTTTTCGCTCTTGATATTTTTGGCTAAAGTTTTTAGTATTCTCATACATTTTTAAAGTGTCCTACAACATATTCTTAGGTTTTCATCGTAAATTCAAGATTTTACCTATTTTACATTTTTTTTTGTCGAATCTGATTTTTTTTTAATATTTTTTGTAAGGATTAAAACATGTGAATAGTGTTTTAATAGCCGATTTTAAAATTTTTGTTAATAACTTTAATTTGGTGAGTTTAGGGTTTCGCTCTTTAAAGGATTAAAACATGTGAATAGGGTTTTAATAGCTGATTTTAAAATGTTTGTTTTTGATTTTTGGAAAGATTTGATTTTCCGGTAATTTTTTTTTTAGTTCTTCATATTTTTCGGTCTTCTCATTCATTTTTAAAGTGTCTTACAATATATTTTCAGGTTTGCATGGTCAATTTCAAGATTTTCTCTATTTTAAATTTTTTGTCGAATCTGTTTTTTTTTACAGGTTTTAATAGACGATTTTAAAATGTTCGTTAATACTCACCAAATTCTTTAATTTTTGCGTTTTTTCGCTTTTTAAATTTTATTTTTTCAATTTCGATATTCCAAAATTTAGTCAGCTGCTCACGACACGGTTTATTGTTTCCTATTACTTTCTAATATCATTTACACGCTTAAGGATTTTACTGGTTAATTTCGTGTATTTGATTTTTTGATAGATTTGATTTTCCGGTAATTTTTTTCGCTCTTCATATTTTTCGCTAAAGTTTTTAGTATTCTCATACATTTTTAAAGTGTCCTACAACATATTCTTAGGTTTTCAAGGTAAATTCAAGATTTTCGCTATTTTAAATTTTTTTGTTTGTCGAATCTGTATTTTTTTAATATTTTTGGTAAGGATTAAAACATGGGTTTTAATAGCCGATTTTAAAATGTTTGTTTATAACTTTAATTTGGTGAGTTTAGGGTTTCGCTCTTTAAATGTTTTTTTTTAATTTCGATTTTCTCAAAATTTAGTTAGCGTCTAATGACACGGTTTATTGTTTCTTATTACTTTCTAATATTATTTACATACTTGAGGTTAATTTCGTGTTTTTGATTTTTGGAAAGTTTTGATTTTTTTATAATTTTTTTTGTTCTTTATATTTTTCGGTAGTCTCATACATTTTTAATGTGTCTTGCAACATATTTTCAGGTTTCCATGGTCAATTTCTAGATTTTCTCTATTTAAATTTTTTGTCGAATGTTTTTTTATAGGTTTTAGTAGACGATTTCAAAATTTTCGTTAATACTCACCAAATTCTTTAATTTTTGCGTTTTTTCGCTCTTTAAAGTTTATTTTTTCAATTTCGATATTCCAAAATTTAGTCAGCTGCTCACGACACGGTTTATTGTTTCCTATTACTTTCTAATATCATTTACACGCTTAAGGGTTTTACTGGTTAATTTCGTGTTTTTGATTTTTGGATAGATTTGATTTTCCGGTAATTTTTTTCGTTCTTCATATTTTTCGCTAAAGTCTTTACTATTTTCATACATTTTTAAAGTTTCTTACAACATATTCTTAGATTTTCATGGTAAATTCAAGATTTTCCCTATTTTAAATTTTTTTTTTTAGCGAATCTGATTTTTTTTTAATATTTTTGGTAAGGATTAAAACATGTGAATAGGGTTTTAATAGCCGATTTTAAAATTTTTGGTAATAACTTTAATTTGGTGAGTTTTTAAATTCGTAATTTTTCGCTATTTATATTTTTTTTTTCAATTTCGATATTCCAATTTTTAGTTAGCGGCTTACGACACGGTTTATTGTTTCTTATTACTTTCTAATATCATTTACGTTTTAATGGTTAATTTCGTGTTTTTGATTTTTGGAAAGATTTGATTTTCCGGTAATTTTTTTTTTAGTTCTTCATATTTTTCGGTAAAGTCTTTAGTATTCTCATACATTTTTAAAGTGTCTTACAAAATATTTTCAGGTTTGCATGATCAATTTCAAGATTTTCTCTAATTTAAATTTTTTGTCGAATCTGTTTTTTTTATAGGTTTTAGTAGACGATTTCAAAATTTTCGTTAATACTCACCAAATTCTTTAATTTTTGCGTTTTTTCGCTCTTTAAAGTTTATTTTTCAATTTCGATATTCCAAAATTTAGTCAGCTGCTCACGACACGGTTTATTGTTTCCTATTACTTTCTAATATCATTTACACGCTTAAGAGTTTTACTGGTTAATTTCGTGTTTTTGATTTTTGGATAGATTTGATTTTCCGGTAATTTTTTTCGTTCTTCATATTTTTCGCTAGTCTTTAGTATTTTCATACATTTTTTAAAGTGTCTTACAACATATTCTTAGGTTTTCATGGTAAATTCAAGATTTTCCCTATTTAAAATTTTTTTTTTGTCGAATCTGATATTTTTTTAATATTTTTTGTAAGGATTAAAACATGTGAATAGTGTTTTAATAGCCGATTTTAAAATTTTTGTTAAGAACTTTAATTTGGTGAGTTTAGGGTTTCGTTCTTTAAAGGATTAAAACATGTGAATAGGGTTTTAATAGCTGATTTTAAAATGTTTGTTTTTGATTTTTGGAAAGATTTGATTTTCCGGTAATTTTTTTTTTATTTTATTTTTATTTTTACTCACCAAATTCTTAAATTTTTGCGTTTTTTCGCTCTTTAAATTTTATTTTTTCAATTTCGATATTCCAAAATTTAGTCAGCTGCTCACGACATTGTTTATTGTTTCCTATTACTTTCTAATATAATTTACACGCTTAAGGGTTTTACTGGTTAATTTCGTGTTTTTGATTTTTGGATAGATTTGATTTTCCGGTAATTTTTTTCGTTCATCATATTTTTCGCTAAAGTCTTTAGTATTTTCATACATTTTTTAAAGTGTCTTACAACATATTCTTAGGTTTTCATGGTAAATTCAAGATTTTACCTATTTTCAATTTTTTTTTTGTCGAATCTGATTTTTTTTTAATATTTTTTGGTAAGCATTAAAACATGTGAATAGTGTTTTAATAGCCGATTTTAAAATTTTTGTTAATAACTTTAATTTGGTGAGTTTAGGGTTTCGCGCTTTAAATGTTTTCTTTTAATTTCGATTTTCTCAAAATTTAGTTCGCGTCTAACGACACGGTTTATTGTTTCTTATTACTTTCTAACATTATTTACATGCTTGAGGTTAATTTCGTGTTTTTGATTTTTGGAAAGTTTTGATTTTTTTATAATTTTTTTTGTTCTTTATATTTTTCGGTAGTCTCATACATTTTTAAAGTGTCTTGCAACATATTTTCAGGTTTCCATGGTCAATTTCTAGATTTTCTCTATTTTAAATTTTTTGTCGAATGTTTTTTTATAGGTTTTAGTAGACGATTTCAAAATTTTCGTTAATACTCACCAAATTCTTTAATTTTTGCGTTTTTTCGCTCTTTAAATTTTTTTCAATTTCGATATTCCAAAATTTAGTCAGCTGTTCACGACACGGTTTATTGTTTCCTATTACTTTCTAATATCATTTACACGCTTAAGAGTTTTACTGGTTAATTTCGTATTTTTGATTTTTGGATAGATTTGATTTTCCGGTAATTTTTTTCGTTCTTCATTTTTTTCGGTAAAGTTTTTAGTATTCTCATACATTTTTAAAGTGTCCTACAACATATTCTTAGGTTTTCATGGTAAATTCAAGATTTTCCCTATTTTACATTTTTTTTTGTCGAATCTGATTTTTTTTTAATATTTTTTGTATGTGAATAGTGTTTTAATAGCCGATTTTAAAATTTTTGTTAATAACTTTAATTCGGTGAGTTTAGGGTTTCGCTCTTTAAAGGATTAAAACATGTGAATAGGGTTTTAATAGCTGATTTTAAAATGTTTGTTTTTGATTTTTGGAAAGATTTGATTTTCCGGTAATTTTTTTTTTAGTTCTTCATATTTTTCGGTCTTCTCATTCATTTTTAAAGTGTCTTACAATATATTTTCAGGTTTGCATGGTCAATTTCAAGATTTTCTCTATTTTAAATTTTTTGTCGAATCTGTTTTTTTTTACAGGTTTTAATAGACGATTTTAAAATGTTCGTTAATACTCACCAAATTCTTTAATTTTTGCGTTTTTTCGCTTTTTAAATTTTATTTTTTCAATTTCGATATTCCAAAATTTAGTCAGCTGCTCACGACACGGTTTATTGTTTCCTATTACTTTCTAATATCATTTACACGCTTAAGGGTTTTACTGGTTAATTTCGTGTTTTTGATTTTTGGATAGATTTGATTTTCCGGTAATTTTTTTCGTTCTTCATATTTTTCGCTAAAGTCTTTACTATTTTCATACATTTTTAAAGTTTCTTACAACATATTCTTAGATTTTCATGGTAAATTCAAGATTTTCCCTATTTTAATTTTTTTTTTTTGGCGAATCTGATTTTTTTTTAATATTTTTGGTAAGGATTAAAACATGTGAATAGGGTTTTAATAGCCGATTTTAAAATTTTTGTTAAGAACTTTAATTTGGTGAGTTTAGGGTTTCGTTCTTTAAAGGATTAAAACATGTGAATAGGGTTTTAATAGCTGATTTTAAAATGTTTGTTTTTGATTTTTGGATAGATTTGATTTTCCGGTAATTTTTTTCGTTCATCATATTTTTCGCTAAAGTCTTTAGTATTTTCATACATTTTTTAAAGTGTCTTACAACATATTTTCAGGTTTGCATGATCAATTTCAAGATTTTCTCTAATTTAAATTTTTTGTCGAATCTGTTTTTTTTATAGGTTTTAGTAGACGATTTCAAAATTTTCGTTAATACTCACCAAATTCTTTAATTTTTGCGTTTTTTCGCTGTTTAAATTTTATTTTTTTCAATTTCGATATTCCAAAATTTAGTCAGCTGCTCACGACACGGTTTATTGTTTCCTATTACTTTCTAATATCATTTACACGCTTAAGAGTTTTACTGGTTAATTTCGTGTTTTTGATTTTTGGATAGATTTGATTTTCCGGTAATTTTTTTCGTTCTTCATATTTTTCGCTAAAGTCTTTAGTATTTTCATACATTTTTTAAAGTGTCTTACAACATATTCTTAGGTTTTCATGGTAAATTCAAGATTTTCCCTATTTAAAATTTTTTTTTTGTCGAATCTGATATTTTTTTAATATTTTTTGTAAGGATTTATACATGTGAATAGTGTTTTAATAGCCGATTTTAAAATTTTTGTTCAGAACTTTAATTTGGTGAGTTTAGGGTTTCGTTCTTTAAAGGATTAAAACATGTGAATAGGGTTTTAATAGCTGATTTTAAAATGTTTGTTTTTGATTTTTGGAAAGATTTGATTTTCCGGTAATTTTTTTTTTTATTTTAATTTTTATTTTTATTTTTACTCACCAAATTCTTTAATTTTTGCGTTTTTTCGCTCTTTAAATTTTATTTTTTCAATTTCGATATTCCAAAATTTAGTCAGCTGCTCACGACATTGTTTATTGTTTCCCATTACTTTCTAATATCATTTACACGCTTAAGGGTTTTACTGGTTAATTTCGTGTTTTTGATTTTTGGATAGATTTGATTTTCCGGTAATTTTTTTCGTTCATCATATTTTTCGCTAAAGTCTTTAGTATTTTCATACATTTTTTAAAGTGTCTTACAACATATTCTTAGGTTTTCATGGTAAATTCAAGATTTTCCCTATTTAAAATTTTTTTTTTGTCGAACCTGATATTTTTTTAATATTTTTTGTAAGGATTTAAACATGTGAATAGTGTTTTAATAGCCGATTTTAAAATTTTTGTTAATAACTTTAATTTGGTGAGTTTAGGGTTTCGCGCTTTAAATGTTTTCTTTTAATTTCGATTTTCTCAAAATTTAGTTCGCGTCTAACGACACGGTTTATTGTTTCTTATTACTTTCTAACATTACTTACATGCTTGAGGTTAATTTCGTGTTTTTGATTTTTGGAAAGTTTTGATTTTTTTATAATTTTTTTTGTTCTTTATATTTTTCGGTAGTCTCATACATTTTTAAAGTGTCTTGCAACATATTTTCAGGTTTCCATGGTCAATTTCTAGATTTTCTCTATTTTAAATTTTTTGTCGAATGTTTTTTTTATAGGTTTTAGTAGACGATTTTAAAATTTTCGTTAATACTCACCAAATTCTTTAATTTTTGCGTTTTTTCGCTCTTTAAATTTTTTTCAATTTCGATATTCCAAAATTTAGTCAGCTGTTCACGACACGGTTTATTGTTTCCTATTACTTTCTAATATCATTTACACGCTGAAGAATTTTACTGGTTAATTTCGTGTATTTGATTTTTTGATAGATTTGATTTTCCGGTAATTTTTTTCGTTCTTCATTTTTTTCGGTAAAGTTTTTAGTATTCTCATACATTTTTAAAGTGTCCTACAACATATTCTTAGGTTTTCATGGTAAATTCAAGATTTTCCCTATTTTACATTGTTTTTTGTCGAATCTGATTTTTTTTTAATATTTTTTGTATGTGAATAGTGTTTTAATAGCCGATTTTAAAATTTTTGTTAATAACTTTAATTCGGTGAGTTTAGGGTTTCGCTCTTTAAAGGATTAAAACATGTGAATAGGGTTTTAATACCTGATTTTAAAATGTTTGTTTTTGATTTTTGGAAAGATTTGATTTTCCGGTAATTTTTTTTTTAGTTCTTCATATTTTTCGGTCTTCTCATTCATTTTTAAAGTGTCTTACAATATATTTTCAGGTTTGCATGGTCAATTTCAAGATTTTCTCTATTTTAAATTTTTTGTCGAATCTGTTTTTTTTTACAGGTTTTAATAGACGATTTTAAAATGTTCGTTAATACTCACCAAATTCTTTAATTTTTGCGTTTTATCGCTTTTAAAATTTTATTTTTTCAGATTCGATATTCCAAAATTTAGTCAGCTGTTCACGACACGGTTTATTGTTTCCTATTACTTTCTAATATCATTTACACGCTTAAGGATTTTACTGGTTAATTTCGTGTATTTGATTTTTTGATAGATTTGATGTTCCGGTAATTTTTTTCGCTCTTCATATTTTTCGCTAAAGTTTTTAGTATTCTCATACATTTTTAAAGTGTCCTACAACATATTCTTAGGTTTTCATGGTAAATTCAAGATTTTCGCTATTTTAAATTTTTTTGTTTGTCGAATCTGTATTTTTTTAATATTTTTGGTAAGGATTAAGACATGGGTTTTAATAGCCGATTTTAAAATGTTTGTTTATAACTTTAATTTGGTGAGTTTAGGGTTTCGCTCTTTAAATGTTTTCTTTTAATTTCGATTTTCTCAAAATTTAGTTAGCGTCTAACGACACGGTTTATTGTTTCTTATTACTTTATAATATTATTTACATACTTGAGGTTAATTTCGTGTTTTTGATTTTTGGAAAGTTTTGATTTTTTTATAATTTTTTTTGTTCTTTATATTTTTCGGTAGTCTCATACATTTTTAAAGTGTCTTGCAACATATTTTCAGGTTTCCATGGTCAATTTCTAGATTTTCTCTATTTAAATTTTTTGTCGAATGTTTTTTTTATAGGTTTTAGTAGACGATTTCAAAATTTTCGTTAATACTCACCAAATTCTTTAATTTTTGCGTTTTTTCGCTCTTTAAAGTTTATTTTTTCAATTTCGATATTCCAAAATTTAGTCAGCTGCTCACGACACGGTTTATTGTTTCCTATTACTTTCTAATATCATTTACTCGCTTAAGGGTTTTACTGGTTAATTTCGTGTTTTTGATTTTTGGATAGATTTGATTTTCCGGTAATTTTTTTCGTTCTTCATATTTTTCGCTAAAGTCTTTACTATTTTCATACATTTTTAAAGTTTCTTACAACATATTCTTAGGTTTTCATGGTAAATTCAAGATTTTCCCTATTTTCATTTTTTTTTTTTGTCGAATCTGATTTTTTTTTAATATTTTTGGTAAGGATTAAAACATGTGAATAGGGTTTTAATAGCCGATTTTAAAATTTTTGTTAATAACTTTAATTTGGTGAGTTTTTAAATTCGTAATTTTTCGCTATTTATATTTTTTTTTTCAATTTCGATATTCCAATATTTAGTTAGCGGCTTACGACACGGTTTATTGTTTCTTATTACTTTCTAATATCATTTACGTTTTAATGGTTAATTTCGTATTTTTGATTTTTGGAAAGATTTGATTTTCCGGTAATTTTTTTTTTAGTTCTTCATATTTTTCGGTAAAGTCTTTAGTATTCTCATACATTTTTAAAGTGTCTTACAACATATTTTCAGGTTTGCATGATCAATTTCAAGATTTTCTCTAATATAAATTTTTTGTCGAATCTGTTTTTTTTATAGGTTTTAGTAGACGATTTCAAAATTTTCGTTAATACTCACCAAATTCTTTAATTTTTGCGTTTTTTCGCTCTTTTAAGTTTATTTTTTCAATTTCGATATTCCAAAATTTAGTCAGCTGCTCACGACACGGTTTATTGTTTCCTATTACTTTCTAATATCATTTACACGCTTAAGAGTTTTACTGGTTAATTTCGTATTTTTGATTTTTGGATAGATTTGATTTTCCGGTAATTTTTTTCGTTCTTCATATTTTTCGCTAAAGTCTTTATTATTTTCATACATTTTTTAAAGTGTCTTACAACATATTCTTAGGTTTTCATGGTAAATTCAAGATTTTCCCTATTTTAAATTTTTTTTTTGTCGAATCTGATATTTTTTTAATATTTTTTGTAAGGATTTAAACATGTGAATAGTGTTTTAATAGCCGATTTTAAAATTTTTGTTAAGAACTTTAATTTGGTGAGTTTAGGGTTTCGTTCTTTAAAGGATTAAAACATGTGAATAGGGTTTTAATAGCTGATTTTAAAATGTTTGTTTTTGATTTTTGGAAAGATTTGATTTTCCGGTAATTTTTTTTTTATTTTATTTTTATTTTTATTCACCAAATTCTTTAATTTTTGCGTTTTTTCGCTCTTTAAATTTTATTTTTTCAATTTCGATATTCCAAAATTTAGTCAGCTGCTCACGACACTGTTTATTGTTTCCTATTACTTTCTAATATCATTTACACGCTTAAGGGTTTTACTGGTTAATTTCGTGTTTTTGATTTTTGGATAGATTTGATTTTCCGGTAATTTTTTTCGTTCATCATATTTTTCGCTAAAGTCTTTAGTATTTTCATACATTTTTTAAAGTGTCTTACAACATATTCTTAGGTTTTCATGGTAAATTCAAGATTTTATCTATTTTCAATTTTTTTTTTTGTCGAATCTGATTTTTTTTTAATATTTTTTTGTAAGCATTAAAACATGTGAATAGTGTTTTAATAGCCGATTTTAAAATTTTTGTTAATAACTTTAATTTGGTGAGTTTAGGGTTTCGCGCTTTAAATGTTTTCTTTTAATTTCGATTTTCTCAAAATTTAGTTCGCGTCTAACGACACGGTTTATTGTTTCTTATTACTTTCTAACATTATTTACATGCTTGAGGTTAATTTCGTGTTTTTGATTTTTGGAAAGTTTTGATTTTTTTATAATTTTTTTTGTTCCTTATATTTTTCGGTAGTCTCATACATTTTTAAAGTGTCTTGCAACATATTTTCAGGTTTCCATGGTCAATTTCTAGATTTTCTCTATTTTAAATTTTTTGTCGAATGTTTTTTTATAGGTTTTAGTAGACGATTTTAACATTTTCGTTAATACTCACCAAATTCTTTAATTTTTGCGTTTTTTCGCTCTTTAAATTTTTTTCAATTTCGATATTCCAAAATTTAGTCAGCTGTTCACGACACGGCTTATTGTTTCCTATTACTTTCTAATATCATTTACACGCTAAAGAATTTTACTGGTTAATTTCGTGTATTTGATATTTTGATAGATTTGATTTTCCGGTAATATTTTTTTCGGTAAAGTTTTTAGTATTCTCATACATATTGAAAGATTTCTACAACATATTCTTAGGTTTTCATGGTAAATTCAAGATTTTCGCTATTTTAAATTTTTTTGTTTGTCGAATCTGTATTTTTTTAATATTTTTGGTAAAGATTAAAACATGGGTTTTAATAGCCGATTTTAAAATGTTTGTTTATAACTTTAATTTGGTGAGTTTAGGGTTTCGCTCTTTAAATGTTTTCTTTTAATTTCGATTTTCTCAAAATTTAGTTAGCGTCTAATGACACGGTTTATTGTTTCTTATTACTTTCTAACATTATTTACATGCTTGAGGTTAATTTCGTGTTTTTGATTTTTGGAAAGTTTTGATTTTTTTATAATTTTTTTTGTTCTTTATATATTTCGGTAGTTTCATACATTTTTAAAGTGTCTTGCAACATATTTTCAGGTTTCCATAGTCAATTTCTAGATTTTCTCTATTTAAATTTTTTGTCGAATGTTTTTTTATAGGTTTTAGTAGACGATTTCAAAATTTTCGTTAATACTCACCAAATTCTTTAATTTTTGCGTTTTTTCGCTCTTTAAAGTTTATTTTTTCAATTTCGATATTCCAAAATTTAGTCAGCTGCTCACGACACGGTTTATTGTTTCCTATTACTTTCTAATATCATTTACACGCTTAAGGGTTTTACTGGTTAATTTCGTGTTTTTGATTTTTGGATAGATTTGATTTTCCGGTAATTTTTTTCGTTCATCATATTTTTCGCTAAAGTCTTTAGTATTTTCATACATTTTTTAAAGTGTCTTACAACATATTCTTAGGTTTTCATGGTAAATTCAAGATTTTATCTATTTTCAATTTTTTTTTTGTCGAATCTGATTTTTTTTTAATATTTTTTGGTAAGCATTAAATCATGTGAATAGTGTTTTAATAGCCGATTTTAAAATTTTTGTTAATAACTTTAATTTGGTGAGTTTAGGGTTTCGCGCTTTAAATGTTTTCTTTTAATTTCGATTTTCTCAAAATTTAATTCGCGTCTAACGACACGGTTTATTGTTTCTTATTACTTTCTAACATTATTTACATGCTTGAGGTTAATTTCGTGTTTTTGATTTTTGGAAAGTTTTGATTTTTTTATAATTTTTTTTGTTCCTTATATTTTTCGGTAGTCTCATACATTTTTAAAGTGTCTTGCAACATATTTTCAGGTTTCCATGGTCAATTTCTAGATTTTCTCTATTTTAAATTTTTTGTCGAATGTTTTTTTATAAGTTTTAGTAGACGATTTCAAAATTTTCGTTAATACTCACCAAATTCTTTAATTTTTGCGTTTTTTCGCTCTTTAAATTTTTTTCAATTTCGATATTCCAAAATTTAGTCAGCTGTTCACGACACGGTTTATTGTTTCCTATTACTTTCTAATATCATTTACACGCTAAAGAATTTTACTGGTTAATTTCGTGTATTTGATATTTTGATAGATTTGATTTTCCGGTAATATTTTTCGTTCTTCATTTTTTTCGGTAAAGTTTTTAGTATTCTCATACATATTGAAAGATTTCTACAACATATTCTTAGGTTTTCATGGTAAATTCAAGATTTTCGCTATTTTAAATTTTTTTGTTTGTCGAATCTGTATTTTTTTAATATTTTTGGTAAGGATTAAAACATGGGTTTTAATAGCCGATTTTAAAATGTTTGTTTATAACTTTAATTTGGTGAGTTTAGGGTTTCGCTCTTTAAATGTTTTCTTTTAATTTCGATTTTCTCAAAATTTAGTTAGCGTCTAATGACACGGTTTATTGTTTCTTATTACTTTCTAATATTATTTACATACTTGAGGTTAATTTTGTGTTTTTGATTTTTGGAAAGTTTTGATTTTTTTATAATTTTTTTTGTTCTTTATATATTTCGGTAGTCTCATACATTTTTAAAGTGTCTTGCAACATATTTTCAGGTTTCCATAGTCAATTTCTAGATTTTCTCTATTTAAATTTTTTGTCGAATGTTTTTTTTATAGGTTTTAGTAGACGATTTCAAAATTTTCGTTAATACTCACCAAATTCTTTAATTTTTGCGTTTTTTCGCTCTTTAAAGTTTATTTTTTCAATTTCGATATTCCAAAATTTAGTCAGCTGCTCACGACACGGTTTATTGTTTCCTATTACTTTCTAATATCATTTACACGCTTAAGGGTTTTACTGGTTAATTTCGTGTTTTTGATTTTTGGATAGATTTGATTTTCCGGTAATTTTTTTCGTTCTTCATATTTTTCGCTAAAGTCTTTACTATTTTCATACATTTTTAAAGTTTCTTACAACATATTCTTAGGTTTTCATGGTAAATTCAAGATTTTCCCTATTTTAATTTTTTTTTTTGTCGAATCTGATTTTTTTTTAATATTTTTGGTAAGGATTAAAACATGTGAATAGGGTTTTAATAGCCGATTTTAAAATTTTTGTTAATAACTTTAATTTGGTGAGTTTTTAAATTCGTAATTTTTCGCTATTTATATTTTTTTTTTCAATTTCGATATTCCAATATTTAGTTAGCGGCTTACGACACGGTTTATTGTTTCTTATTACTTTCTAATATCATTTACGTTTTAATGGTTAATTTCGTGTTTTTGATTTTTGGAAAGATTTGATTTTCCGGTAATTTTTTTTTTAGTTCTTCATATTTTTCGATATTCCAAAATTTAGTCAGCTGCTCACGACACGGTTTATTGTTTCCTATTACTTTCTAATATCATTTACACGCTTAAGAGTTTTACTGGTTAATTTCGTATTTTTGATTTTTGGATAGATTTGATTTTCCGGTAATTTTTTTCGTTCTTCATATTTTTCGCTAAAGTCTTTATTATTTTCATACATTTTTTTAAGTGTCTTACAACATATTCTTAGGTTTTCATGGTAAATTCAAGATTTTCCCTATTTTAAATTTTTTTTTTGTCGAATCTGATATTTTTTTAATATTTTTTTAAGGATTTAAACATGTGAATAGTGTTTTAATAGCCGATTTTAAAATTTTTGTTAAGAACTTTAATTTGGTGAGTTTAGGGTTTCGTTCTTTAAAGGATTAAAACATGTAAATAGGGTTTTAATAGCTGATTTTAAAATGTTTGTTTTTGATTTTTGGAAAGATTTGATTTTTTTTTTATTTTTATTTTTACTCACCAAATTCTTTAATTTTTGCGTTTTTTCGCTCTTTAAATTTTATTTTTTCAATTTCGATATTCCAAAATTTAGTCAGCTGCTCACGACACTGTTTATTGTTTCCTATTACTTTCTAATATCATTTACACGCTTAAGGGTTTTACTGGTTAATTTCGTGTTTTTGATTTTTGGATAGATTTGATTTTCCGGTAATTTTTTTCGTTCATCATTTTTTTCGCTAAAGTCTTTAGTATTTTCATACATTTTTTAAAGTGTCTTACAACATATTCTTAGGTTTTCATGGTAAATTCAAGATTTTATCTATTTTCAATTTTTTTTTTTGTCGAATCTGATTTTTTTTTAATATTTTTTGGTAAGCATTAAAACATGTGAATAGTGTTTTAATAGCCGATTTTAAAATTTTTGTTAATAACTTTAATTTGGTGAGTTTAGGGTTTCGCGCTTTAAATGTTTTCTTTTAATTTCGATTTTCTCAAAATTTAATTCGCGTCTAACGACACGGTTTATTGTTTCTTATTACTTTCTAACATTATTTACATGCTTGAGGTTAATTTTGATTTTTGGAAAGTTTTGATTTTTTTATAATTTTTTTTGTTCCTTATATTTTTCGGTAGTCTCATACATTTTTAAAGTGTCTTGCAACATATTTTCAGGTTTCCATGGTCAATTTCTAGATTTTCTCTATTTTAAATTTTTTGTCGAATGTTTTTTTATAGGTTTTAGTAGACGATTTCAAAATTTTCGTTAATACTCATTAAATTCTTTAATTTTTGCGTTTTTTCGCTCTTTAAATTTTTTTCAATTTCGATATTCCAAAATTTAGTCAGCTGTTCACGACACGGTTTATTGTTTCCTATTACTTTCTAATATCATTTACACGCTAAAGAATTTTACTGGTTAATTTCGTGTATTTGATATTTTGATAGATTTGATTTTCCGGTAATATATTTCGTTCTTCATTTTTTTCGGTAAAGTTTTTAGTATTCTCATACATATTGAAAGATTTCTACAACATATTCTTAGGTTTTCATGGTAAATTCAAGATTTTCGCTATTTTAAATTTTTTTGTTTGTCGAATCTGTATTTTTTTAATATTTTTGGTAAGGATTAAAACATGGGTTTTAATAGCCGATTTTAAAATGTTTGTTTATAACTTTAATTTGGTGAGTTTAGGGTCAATTTCTAGATTTTCTCTATTTAAATTTTTTGTCGAATGTTTTTTTTATAGGTTTTAGTAGACGATTTCAAAATTTTCGTTAATACTCACCAAATTCTTTAATTTTTGCGTTTTTTCGCTCTTTAAAGTTTATTTTTTCAATTTCGATATTCCAAAATTTAGTCAGCTGCTCACGACACGGTTTATTGTTTCCTATTACTTTCTAATATCATTTACACGCTTAAGGGTTTTACTGGTTAATTTCGTGTTTTTGATTTTTGGATAGATTTGATTTTCCGGTAATTTTTTTCGTTCTTCATATTTTTCGCTAAAGTCTTTACTATTTTCATACATTTTTAAAGTTTCTTACAACATATTCTTAGGTTTTCATGGTAAATTCAAGATTTTCCCTATTTTAATTTTTTTTTTTTGTCGAATCTGATTTTTTTTTAATATTTTTGGTAAGGATTAAAACATGTGAATAGGGTTTTAATAGCCGATTTTAAAATTTTTGTTAATAACTTTAATTTGGTGAGTTTTTAAATTCGTAATTTTTCGCTATTTATATTTTTTTTTCAATTTCGATATTCCAATATTTAGTTAGCGGCTTACGACACGGTTTATTGTTTCTTATTACTTTCTAATATCATTTACGTTTTAATGGTTAATTTCGTGTTTTTGATTTTGGAAAGATTTGATTTTCCGGTAATTTTTTTTTTAGTTCTTCATATTTTTCGGTAAAGTCTTTAGTATTCTCAAACATTTTTAAAGTGTCTTACAACATATTTTCAGGTTTGCATGATCAATTTCAAGATTTTCTCTAATATAAATTTTTTGTCGAATCTGTTTTTTTTATAGGTTTTAGTAGACGATTTCAAAATTTTCGTTAATACTCACCAAATTCTTTAATTTTTGCGTTTTTTCGCTCTTTAAAGTTTATTTTTTCAATTTCGATATTCCAAAATTTAGTCAGCTGCTCACGACACGGTTTATTGTTTCCTATTACTTTCTAATATCATTTACACGCTTAAGGGTTTTACTGGTTAATTTCGTGTTTTTGATTTTTGGATAGATTTGATTTTCCGGTAATTTTTTTCGTTCATCATATTTTTCGCTAAAGTCTTTAGTATTTTCATACATTTTTTAAAGTGTCTTACAACATATTCTTAGGTTTTCATGGTAAGTTCAAGATTTTATCTATTTTCAATTTTTTTTTTGTCGAATCTGATTTTTTTTTAATATTTTTTGGTAAGCATTAAAACATGTGAATAGTGTTTTAATAGCCGATTTTAAAATTTTTGTTAATAACTTTAATTTGGTGAGTTTAGGGTTTCGTTCTTTAAAGGATTAAAACATGTGAATAGGGTTTTAATAGCTGATTTTAAAATGTTTGTTTTTGATTTTTGGAAAGATTTGATTTTCCGGTAATTTTTTTTTTATTTTATTTTTATTTTTATTTTTACTCACCAAATTCTTTAATTTTTGCGTTTTTTCGCTCTTTAAATTTTATTTTTTCAATTTCGATATTCCAAAATTTAGTCAGCTGCTCACGACACTGTTTATTGTTTCCTATTACTTTCTAATATCATTTACACGCTTAAGGGTTTTACTGGTTAATTTCGTGTTTTTGATTTTTGGATAGATTTGATTTTCCGGTAATTTTTTTCGTTCATCATATTTTTCGCTATAGTCTTTAGTATTTTCATACATTTTTTAAAGTGTCTTACAACATATTCTTAGGTTTTCATGGTAAATTCAAGATTTTATCTATTTTCAATTTTTTTTTTGTCGAATCTGATTTTTTTTTAATATTTTTTGGTAAGCATTAAAACATGTGAATAGTGTTTTAATAGCCGATTTTAAAATTTTTGTTAAGAACTTTAATTTGGTGAGTTTAGGGTTTCGTTCTTTAAAGGATTAAAACATGTGAATAGGGTTTTAATAGCTGATTTTAAAATGTTTGTTTTTGATTTTTGGAAAGATTTGATTTTCCGGTAATTTTTTTTTTATTTTATTTTTATTTTTATTTTTACTCACCAAATTCTTTAATTTTTGCGTTTTTTCGCTCTTTAAATTTTATTTTTTCAATTTCGATATTCCAAAATTTAGTCAGCTGCTCACGACACTGTTTATTGTTTCCTATTACTTTCTAATATCATTTACACGCTTAAGGGTTTTACTGGTTAATTTCGTGTTTTTGATTTTTGGATAGATTTGATTTTCCGGTAATTTTTTTCGTTCATCATATTTTTCGCTAAAGTCTTTAGTATTTTCATACATTTTTTAAAGTGTCTTACAACATATTCTTAGGTTTTCATGGTAAATTCAAGATTTTATCTATTTTCAATTTTTTTTTTGTCGAATCTGATTTTTTTTTAATATTTTTTGGTAAGCATTAAAACATGTGAATAGTGTTTTAATAGCCGATTTTAAAATTTTTGTTAATAACTTTAATTTGGTGAGTTTAGGGTTTCGCGCTTTAAATGTTTTCTTTTAATTTCGATTTTCTCAAAATTTAATTCGCGTCTAACGACACGGTTTATTGTTTCTTATTACTTTCTAACATTATTTACATGCTTGAGGTTAATTTCGTGTTTTTGATTTTTGGAAAGTTTTGATTTTTTTATAATTTTTTTTGTTCCTTATATTTTTCGGTAGTCTCATACATTTTTAAAGTGTCTTGCAACATATTTTCAGGTTTCCATAGTCAATTTCTAGATTTTCTCTATTTAAATTTTTTGTCGAATGTTTTTTTTATAGGTTTTAGTAGACGATTTCAAAATTTTCGTTAATACTCACCAAATTCTTTAATCCATTTCAAGATTTTCCCTATTGTAAATTTTTTGTCGAATCTGTTTTTTTTTTTAAATATTTTTGGTACGAAGTAAGACATGTTTTCAGGGTTTTAATAGCCGATTTTAAGATTTTTGTTTATAACTTTAATTTGGTGAGTTTAGGGTTTCGCTCTTTAAATAATTTTTTTTAATTTCGATTTTCTCAAAATTTAGTTAGCGTCTAGCGACACGGTTTATTGTTTCTTATTACTTTTTATTATTATTTACATGCTTAAGGTTAATTTCGTGTTTTTGATTTGCGGAAAGTTTTGATTTTCTGGTAATTTTTTTTCTTTCTTCATATTTTTCGCTAAAGTCTTTAATATTCTCATACATTTTTAAAGTGTCTCACAACATATTCTTAGGTTTTCATGGTAAATTCAAGTTTTTCCCTATTTGAAATTAGGATTAAAACATGTGAATAGGGTCTTAATAGCCGATTTTAAAATTTTTGTTAATAACTTTAATTTAGTGATTTTTAAATTCGTGATTTTTCGCTCTTTAAAATTTTTTTTTTTCAATTTCGATTTTCTCAAAATTTAGTTAGCGTCTAACGACACGGTTTATTGTTTCCTATTACTTTCTAATATCATTTACATGCTTAAGGGTTTAACTGGTTAGTTTCGTGTTTTTGATTTTCTGGTAATTTTTTTCGTTCTTCATATTTTTCGCTAAAGTCTTTAGTATTCCCATACATTTTGAAAGTGTTCATGGTAAATTCAAGATTTTTCCCTATTTGAAATTTTTTTTTTTGTCGAATCTGTTTTTTTTTTTAATATTTTTGGTAAGGATTAAAACATGTGAATAGGGTTTTAATAGCCGACTTTTAAATTTTCGTTAATAACTTTAATTTGGTGCGTTTTAGAAATCGTGTATTTTAGCCTTTTGAAATTGTTTTTAATTTCGATTTTCCAAAATTTAGTTAGCGGCTCACGACACGGTTTATTGTTTACCATTACATTCTAATATCATTTACACGCTTAAGGGTTTTACTGGTTACTTTCGTGTTTTTGTTTTTCGGAAAGTTTTAAATTTTTTTATAATTTTTTACGTTCTTGATATTTTTCTGTAGTCTTTAGTATTCTCATACATTTTTAAATTGTCTTACAACATATTTTCAGGTTTGCATGGTCAATTTCAAGATTTTCCCTATTGTAAATTTTTTGTCGAGTCTGTTTTTTTTTAATATTTTTGGTAAGGAGTAAGACATGTTTTCAGGCTTTAATAACCGATTTTAAAATTTTTGTATATAACTTTAATTTGGTGAGTTTCGGGTTTCGTGATTTTTCGGTCCTTAAATGTTATTTTTTAATTTCGATTTTTTCAAAATTTAGTTAGCAACTCACGACACGGTTTATTAATTACCATTACATTCTAATATCATTTACACGCTGAAGGGTTTTACTGGTTACGTTCTTGATATTTTTTGGTAGTCTTTAGTATTCTCATACATTTTTAAAGTGTTTTACAACATATTCTTAGCTTTTCATGGTAAATTAAAGATTTTCCTATTTGAAATTTTTTTTTGTCGAATCTGTTTTTTTTTTAATATTTTTGGTTAGGAGTAAGACATGTTTTCAGGGTTTTAATAACCGATTTTAAAATTTTCATTAATAACTTTAATTTAGTGAGTTTTAGAAATCGTGATTTTTAGCTCCTTGAAATTGTTTTTTGAATTTCGATTTCCCAAAATTTAGTTAGCGTCTAACGACACGGTTTATTGTTTCCTATTACTTTCTAATATCATTTACATGCTTAAGGGTTTTACTGGTTAATTTCGTGTTTTTGATTTTTGGAAAGTTTCGATTTTCTGGTAATTTTTTTCGTTCTTCATATTTTTCGCTAAAGTCTGTAGTATTCTCATCCATTTTTAAAATGTTTTACAACATATTCTTAGGTTTTCATGGTAAATTCAAGATTTTCCCTATTTTACATTTTTTTTTGTCGAATCTGTTTTTTTTTTAAATATTTTTGGTAAAAATTAAAACATGTGAATAGTGCTTTACTAGCTAATTTTAAAATGTTTGTTTATAACTTTAATTTGGTGAGTTTAGGGTTTCGCTCTTTAAATGTTTTTTTTTAATTTCGATTTTCTCAAAATTTAGTTAGCGTCTAACGACACGGTTTGTTATTTCTTATTACTTTCTAATATTATTTACATGCTTAAGGTTAATTTCGTATTTTTGATTTTTGGAAAGTTTTGATTTTTTTTATAATTTTTTTGTTCTTTATATTTTTCGGTAGTCTCACACATTTTTAAGTGTCTTGGAACATATTTTCAGGTTTCCATGGTCAATTTCTAGATTTTCTCTATTTTAAATTTTTTGTCGAATGTTTCTTTTACTGGTTTTAGTAGACGATTTCAAAATTTTTGTTAATACTCCCCAAATTCTTTAATTTTTGCGTTTTTTTGCTCTTTAAATTTTATTTTTTCAATTTCGATGTTCCAAAATTTAGTTAGCGGCTTACGACACGGTTTATTGTTTAGCATTTTTTTCTAATATTATTTACATGCTTAAGGGTTTTACTGGTTAATTTCGTGATTTTGATTTTCTGGTAATTTTTTTCGTTTTTCATATTTTTCGGTAAAATCTTTAGTATTCTCATACATTTTTGGAATGGCTTACAGCATATTTTCAGGTTTGCATGGTCAATTTCAAGATTTTCCCTATTTTACATTTTTTGTTTGTCGAATCTGTTTTTTTTTTTAATATTTTTGGTCAGGATTAAAACATGTGAATAGGGTTTTACTAGCCGATTTTAAAATATTTGTTTATAACTTTATATTGGTGAGTTTAGGGTTTCGCTCTTTACATAATTTTTTTTAATTTCGATTTTCTCAAAATTTAGTTAGCGTCACGACACGGTTTATTGTTTCTTATTACTTTCTAATATTATTTACATGCTTAAGGTTAATTTCGTAGTTTTGATTTTTGGAAAGTTTTGATTTTTTTATACACAATTTTTTTATTCTTTATATTTTTCGGTAGTCTTTAGTAGTCTCATACATTTTTATAGTGTTTCGCAACATATTTTAGGTTTCCATATTCAATTTCAAGATTTTCTCTATTTTAAATATTTTATTGAATGTTTTTTTTTACAGGTTTTAATAGACGATTTTAAAATTTTTGTTAATACTCACCAAATTCGATATTCCAAAATTTAGTTAGCAGCTCACGACACGGTTTATTGTTTCCTATTATTTTCTAATATCATTGACATACTTAAGGGTTTTACCGGTTAATTTCGTGTTTTTGATTTTTGAACAGTTTTGATTTTCCGGTAATTTTTTTCGTTCCTCATATTTTCCTGTAAAATCTTTAGTATTTTCATACATTTTTAGAATGGCTTACAGCATATTTTCAATTTCAAGATTTTCCCTATTGTAAATTTTTTGTCGAGTCTGTTTTTTTTTTTTTTTTAATATTTTGGTAAGGAGTAAGACATGTTTTCAGGTTTTAATAGCCGATTTTAAAATTTTTGTTTATAACTTTAATTTGGTGATTTTAGAGTTTCGTGATTTTTCGCTCTTTAAAATTTTTTTTTTAAATTTCGATTTTCCAAAATTTAGTTAGCGGCTCACGACACGTTTTTTGTTTCGCATTTTTTTCTAATATTTACATGCTTAAGAGTTTTAATGGTTAATTTCGTGTTTTTGATTTTTGGAAAGATTTGATTTTCCGGTAATTTTTTTCGTTCTTCATATTTTGCGCTAAAGTCTTTCTCATCCATTTTTAAAGTGTCTTACAACATATTCTTAGCTTTTCATGGTAAATTCAAGATTTTCCCCATTTTAAATTTTTTTTGTCGAATCTGTTTTTTTTTTTCTAATATTTTTGGTAAGGATTAAAACATGTGAATAGGGTTTTAATAGCCGACTTTTAAATTTTCGTTAATAACTTTAATTTGGTGAGTTTTAGAAATCGTGATTTTTAGCCTTTTGAAATTGTTTTTTAATTTCGATTTTCCAAAATTTAGTTAGCGGCTCACGACACGGTTTATTGTTTACCATTACATTCTAATATCATTTACACGTTTTACTGGATACTTTCGTGTTTTTGTTTTTCGGAGTTTTAATTTTTTGATAATTTTTTACGTTCTTGATATTTTTCGGTAGCCTTTAGTATTCTCATACATTTTTAAAGTGTCTTACAACATATTCTTAGGTTTTCATGGTAAATTCAAGATTTTCCCTATTTTAAATTTTTTTTGTCGAATCAGTTTTTTTTTTATTATTTTTGGTAAGGATTAAAACATGTGAATAGGGTCTTAATAGCCGATTTTAAAATTTTTGTTGATAACTTTAATTTGGTGAGTTTTTAAATTCGTGATTTTTCGCTCTTTAAAATGTTTTTTTTTCAATTTCGATATTCCAAAATTTAGTTAGCGGCTTACGACGCGGTTTATTTTTTCGCATTTTTTTCTAATATCATTTACATGCTTAAGGGTTTTAATGGTTAATTTCGTGTTTTTGATTTTTGGAAAGTTTTGATTTTCTGGTAATTTTTTTCGTTCCTCATATTTTTCGCTTAAGTCTTTAGTATTCTCATCCATTTTTAAAGTGTTTTACAACATATTCTTAGGTTTTCATGGTAAATTCAAGATTTTGCCTATTTTACATTTTTTTTTGTCGAATCTGTTTTTTTTTAAATATTTTTGGTTAGGAGTAAGATATGTTTACAGGGTTTTAATAGCCGATTTTAAAATTTTCGTTAATAACTTTAATTTGGTGAGTTTTAGAAATCGTGATTTTTAGCTCCTTGAAATTGTTTTTTTAATTTTGATTTTCCAAAATTTAGTTAGCGGCTCACGACACGGTTTATTGTTTATCATTACATTCTAATATAATCTACACGCAACGGTTTTACTGGTTACTTTTCAATTTTTTGATAATTTTCTGGTAATTTTTTTCGTTCTTCATATTTTTCGCTTAAGTCTTTAGTATTAGTATATTATAACTTTAATTTGGTGAGTTTTGGGTTTCGTGATTTTTCGGTCCTTAAATATTATTTTTTAATTACGATTTTTTCAAAATTTAGTTAGCAACTCACGACACGGTTTATTAATTATCATTACATTCTAATATCATTTACACGCTTAAGGGTTTTACTGGTTACGTTCTTGATGTTTTTCCGTAGTCTTTAGTATTCTCATACATTTTTAAAGTGTCTCACAACATATTCTTAGGTGTTCATGGTAAATTCAAGATTTTTCCCTATTTTAAATTTTTTTTTTGTCGAATCTGTTTTTTTTTTTTATATTTTCGGTAAGGATTAAAACATGTGAATAGGGTTTTAATAGCCGACTTTTAAATTTTCGTTAATAACATTAATTTGGTGAGTTTTAGAAATCGTGATTTTTAGCCTTTTGAAATTGTTTTTAATTTCGATTTTCCAAAATTTAGTTAGCGGCTCACGACACGGTTTATTGTTTACCATTACATTCTAATATCATTTACACGTTTTACTGGTTACTTTCGTGTTTTTGTTTTTCGGAAAGTTTTAATTTTTTGATAATTTTTCACGTTCTTCAGTATTCTCATTTATTTTTAAAGTGTTTTACAACATATTCTTAGGTTGTCATGGTAAATTCAAGATTTTTCGTATTTTAAATTTTTTTTGTCGAACCTTTTTTTTTCAATATTTTTAAACGCTTAAGGGTTAATTTTGTGTTTTTGATTTTGTGGTAATTATTTTCGTTCTTCATATTTTTCGCTAAAGTCTTTAGTAGTCTCATCCATTTTTAAAGTATCTTACAACATATCTTCAGGTTTACATGGTCCATTTCAAGATTTTCTCTATTGTAAATTTTTTGTCGAATCTGTTTTTTTTTTTTAAATATTTTTGGTACAAAGTAAGACATGTTTTCAGGGTTTTAATAGCCGATTTTAAGATTTCTGTTTATAACTTTAATTTGGTGAGTTTAGGGTTTCGCTCTTTAAATGTTTTTTTTTAATTTTGATTTTCTCAAAATTTAGATAGCGTCTAGCGACACGGTTTATTGTTTCTTATTACTTTCTAATATTATATACATGCTTAAGGTTAATTTCGTGTTTTTGATTTTTGGAAAGTTTTGATTTTTTTATAATTTTTTTTGTTCTTTATATTTTTCGGTAGTCTCACACATTTTTAAAGTGTCTTGCAACATATTTTCAGGTTTTCATGGTCAATTTCTAGATTTTATCTATTTTATATTTGTTGTTTATATTTGTTGTCGAATGTTTTTTTTACAGGTTTTAGTAGACGATTTCAAAATTTTCTTTAATACTCACCAAATTCTTTAATTTTTGCGTTTTTTCGCTCTTTAAATTTTATTTTTTCAATTTCGATATTCCAAAATTTAGTTAGCAGCTTACGACACGGTTTATTGTTTCCCATTACTTATTACTTTCTAATATTATTGACATGCTTAAGGGTTTTACCGGCTAATTTCGTGTTTTTGATTTATGAAAAGTTTTGATTTTCTGGTAATTTTTTTTCTTTCTTCATATTTTTCGCTAAAGTCTTTAATATTCTCATACATTTTTAAAGAGTCTCACAACATATTCTTAGGTTTTCATGGTAAATTCAAGTTTTTCCCTATTTGAAATTTTTTTTTTTCGAATCTGTTTTTTTTTAATATTTTTGGTAAGGATTAAAACATGTGAATAGGGTCTTAATAGCCGATTTTAAAATTTTTGTTAATAACTTTAATTTGGTGAGTTTTTAAATTCGTGATTTTTTGCTCTTTAAAATTTTTTTTTTCAATTTCGATTTTCTCAAAACTTAGTTAGCGTCTAACGACACGGTTTATTGTTTCTTATTACTTTCTAATATCAATTATATGCTTAAGGGTTTAACTGGTTAATTTCGTGTTTTTGATTTTCTGGTAATTTTTTTCGTTCTTCATATTTTTCGCTAAAGTCTTTAGTATTCCCATACATTTTTAAAGTGTCTTCAACATATTCTTAGGTTTTCATGGTAAATTCAAGATTTTCCCTATTTGAAATTTTTTTTGTCGAATCAGTTTTTTTTTTAATATTTTTGGTAAGGATTAAAACATGTGAATAGGGTCTTAATAGCCGATTTTAAAATTTTTGTTAATAACTTTAATTTGGTGAGTTTTTAAATTCGTGATTTTTCGCTCTTTAAAATGTTTTTTTTTCAATTTCGATTTTCCAAAATTTAGTTAGCGGCTTACGACACGGTTTATTTTTTCGCATTTTTTTCTAATAGCATTTACATGCTTAAGGGTTTTAATGGTTAATTTCGTGTTTTTGATTTTTGGAAAGTTTTGATTTTCTGGTAATTTTTTTCGTTCCTCATATTTTTCGCTAAAGTCTTTAGTATTCTAATCCATTTTTAAAGTGTTTTACAACATATTCTTAGGTTTTCATGGTAAATTCAAGATTTTCCCTATTTTACATTTTTTTTTGTCGAATCTGTTTTTTTTTAAATATTTTTGGTTAGGAGTAAGATATGTTTTCAGGGTTTTAATAGCCGATTTTAAAATTTTCGTTAATAACTTTAATTTGGTGAGTTTTAGAAATCGTGATTTTTAGCTCCTTGAAATTGTTTTTTTAATTTTGATTTTCCAAAATTTAGTTAGCGGCTCACGACACGGTTTATTGTTTACCATTACATTCTAATATAATTTACATGCAACGGTTTTACTGGTTACTTTTCAATTTTTTGATAATTTTTTACGTTCTTCATATTTTTCGGTAGTCTTTAGTATTCTCATACAATTCTAAAGTGTCTTACAACATATTTTCAGGTTTGTATGGTCAATTTCAAGATTTTATCTATTTCAAATTTTTTGTCGAATCTGTTATTTTTACTGGTTTTAATAGAGGATTTAAAAATAACCGTTAATACACACCAAATTCTTTAATTTTTGTGTTTTATCGATCTTTAAATTTTTTTTTTCAATTTCGATATTCCAAATTTAGTTAGCGGCTCACGACACGGTTTATTGTTTCCCATCACTTTTTAATATCATTAAACGCTTAAGGGTTAATTTCGTGTTTTTGATTTTTGGAAAATTTTAATTTTGTGGTAATTTTTTTCGTTCTTCATATTTTTCGCTAAAGTCTTTAGTAGTCTCATCCATTTTTAAAGTATCTTACAAACATATCTTCAGGTTTACATGGTCCATTTCAAGATTTTCCCTATTGTAAATTTTTTGTCGAATCTGTTTTTTTTTTTAAATATTTTTGGTACGAAGTAAGACATGTTTTCAGGGTTTTAATAGCCGATTTTAAGATTTTTGAATATAACTTTAATTTGGTGAGTTTAGGGTTTCGCTCCTTAAATGTTTTTTTTTTAATTTCGATTTTCTCAAAATTTAGTTAGCGTCTAGCGACACGGTTTATTGTTTCTTATTACTTTTTATTATTATTTACATGCTTAAGGTTAATTTCGTGTTTTTGATTTGTGGAAAGTTTTGATTTTCTGGTAATTTTTTTTCTTTCTTCATATTTTTCGCTAAAGTCTCTAGTATTCCCATACATTTTAAAAGTGTCTTACAACATATTTTCAGGTTTGTATGGTCAATTTCAAGATTTTATCTATTTTAAATTTTTTGTCGAATCTGTTATTTTTACTGGTTTTAATAGAGGATTTAAAAATAACCGTTAATACACACCAAATTCTTTAATTTTTGCGTTTTATCGATCTTTAAATTTTTTTTTTTCAATTTCGATATTCTAAATTTAGTTAGCGGCTCACGACACGGTTTATTGTTTCCCATCACTTTTTAATATCATTAAACGCTTAAGGGTTAATTTCGTGTTTTTGATTTTTGGAAAATTTTAATTTTGTGGTAATTTTTTTCGTTCTTCATATTTTTCGCTAAAGTCTTTAGTAGTCTCATCCATTTTTAAAGTATCTTACAAACATATCTTCAGGTTTACATGGTCCATTTCAAGATTTTCCCTATTGTAAATTTTTTGTCGAATCTGTTTTTTTTTTAAATATTTTTGGTACGAAGTAAGACATGTTTTCAGGGTTTTAATAGCCGATTTTAAGATTTTTGTTTATAACTTTAATTTGGTGAGTTTAGGGTTTCGCTCTTTAAATGTTTTTTTTTTAAATTCGATTTTCTCAAAATTTAGTTAGCGTCTAGCGACACGGTTTATTGTTTCTTATTACTTTTTATTATTATTTACATGCTTAAGGTTAATTTCGTGTTTTTGATTTGCGGAAAGTTTTGATTTTCTGGTAATTTTTTTTCTTTCTTCATATTTTTCGCTAAAGTCTTTAATATTCTCATACATTTTTAAAGTGTCTCACAACATATTCTTAGGTTTTCATGGTAAATTCAAGTTTTTCCCTATTTGAAATTTTTTTTTGTCGAATCTGTTTTTTTTTAATATTTTTGGTAAGGATTAAAACATGTGAATAGGGTCTTAATAGCCGATTTTAAAATTTTTGTTAATAACTTTAATTTAGTGAGTTTTTAAATTCGTGATTTTTCGCTCTTTAAAATTTTTTTTTTTCAATTTCGATTTTCTCAAAATTTAGTTAGCGTCTAACGACACGGTTTATTGTTTCCTATTACTTTCTAATATCATTTACATGCTTAAGGGTTTAACTGGTTAGTTTCGTGTTTTTGATTTTCTGGTAATTTTTTTCGTTCTTCATATTTTTCGCTAAAGTCTTTAGTATTCCCATACATTTTGAAAGTGTTTTACAACATATTCTTAGGTGTTCATGGTAAATTCAAGATTTTTCCCTATTTGAAATTTTTTTTTTTGTCGAATCTGTTTTTTTTTTTAATATTTTTGGTAAGGATTAAAACATGTGAATAGGGTTTTAATAGCCGACTTTTAAATTTTCGTTAATAACTTTAATTTGGTGCGTTTTAGAAATCGTGTATTTTAGCCTTTTGAAATTGTTTTTAATTTCGATTTTCCAAAATTTAGTTAGCGGCTCACGACACGGTTTATTGTTTACCATTACATTCTAATATCATTTACACGCTTAAGGGTTTTACTGGTTACTTTCGTGTTTTTGTTTTTCGGAAAGTTTTAAATTTTTTTAGAATTTTTTACGTTCTTGATATTTTCCTGTAGTCTTTAGTATTCTCATACATTTTTAAATTGTTTTACAACATATTTTCAGGTTTGCATGGTCAATTTCAAGATTTTCCCTATTGTAAATTTTTTGTCGAGTCTGTTTTTTTTTAATATTTTTGGTAAGGAGTAAGACATGTTTTCAGGCTTTAATAACCGATTTAAAAATTTTTGTATATAACTTTAATTTGGTGAGTTTCGGGTTTCGTGATTTTTCGGTCCTTAAATGTTATTTTTTAATTTCGATTTTTTCAAAATTTAGTTAGCAACTCACGACACGGTTTATTAATTACCATTACATTCTAATATCATTTACACGCTTAAGGGTTTTACTGGTTACGTTCTTGATATTTTTCGGTAGTCTTTAGTATTCTCATACATTTTTGAAGTGTTTTACAACATATTCTTAGCTTTTCATGGTAAATTAAAGATTTTCCTATTTGAAATTTTTTTTTGTCGAATCTGTTTTTTTTTTAATATTTTTGGTTAGGAGTAAGACATGTTTTCAGGGTTTTAATAACCGATTTTAAAATTTTCGTTAATAACTTTAATTTAGTGAGTTTTAGAAATCTTGATTTTTAGCTCCTTGAAATTGTTTTTTGAATTTCGATTTCCCAAAATTTAGTTAGCGTCTAACGACACGGTTTATTGTTTCCTATTACTTTCTAATATCATTTACATGCTTAAGGGTTTTACTGGTTAATTTCGTGTTTTTGATTTTTGGAAAGTTTCGATTTTCTGGTAATTTTTTTCGTTCTTCATATTTTTCGCTAAAGTCTGTAGTATTCTCATCCATTTTTAAAATGTTTTACAACATATTCTTAGGTTTTCATGGTAAATTCAAGATTTTCCCTATTTTACATTTTTTTTTGTCGAATCTGTTTTTTTTTTAAATATTTTTGGTAAAAATTAAAACATGTGAATAGTGCTTTACTAGCTAATTTTAAAATGTTTGTTTATAACTTTAATTTGGTGAGTTTAGGGTTTCGCTCTTTAAATGTTTTTTTTTAATTTCGATTTTCTCAAAATTTAGTTAGCGTCTAACGACACGGTTTGTTATTTCTTATTATTTTCTAATATTATTTACATGCTTAAGGTTAATTTCGTATTTTTGATTTTTGGAAAGTTTTGATTTTTTTTATAATTTTTTTGTTCTTTATATTTTTCGGTAGTCTCACACATTTTTAAGTGTCTTGGAACATATTTTCAGGTTTCCATGGTCAATTTCTAGATTTTCTCTATTTTAAATTTTTTGTCGAATGTTTCTTTTACTGGTTTTAGTAGACGATTTCAAAATTTTCGTTAATACTCCCCAAATTCTTTAATTTTTGCGTTTTTTTGCTCTTTAAATTTTATTTTTTCAATTTCGATGTTCCAAAATTTAGTTAGCGGCTTACGACACGGTTTATTGTTTAGCATTTTTTTCTAATATTATTTACATGCTTAAGGGTTTTACTGGTTAATTTCGTGATTTTGATTTTCTGGTAATTTTTTTCGTTTTTCATATTTTTCGGTAAAATCTTTAGTATTCTCATACATTTTTGGAATGGCTTACAGCATATTTTCAGGTTTGCATGGTCAATTTCAAGATTTTCCCTATTTTACATTTTTTGTTTGTCGAATCTGTTTTTTTTTTTAATATTTTTGGTCAGGATTAAAACATGTGAATAGGGTTTTACTAGCCGATTTTAAAATATTTGTTTATAACTTTATATTGGTGAGTTTAGGGTTTCGCTCTTTAAATAATTTTTTTTAATTTCGATTTTCTCAAAATTTAGTTAGCGTCACGACACGGTTTATTGTTTCTTATTACTTTCTAATATTATTTACATGCTTAAGGTTAATTTCGTAGTTTTGATTTTTGGAAAGTTTTGATTTTTTTATACATAATTTTTTTATTCTTTATATTTTTCGGTAGTCTTTAGTAGTCTCATACATTTTTATAGTGTTTCGCAACATATTTTAGGTTTCCATATTCAATTTCAAGATTTTCTCTATTTTAAATATTTTATTGAATGTTTTTTTTTACAGGTTTTAATAGACGATTTTAAAATTTTTGTTAATACTCATCAAATTCGATATTCCAAAATTTAGTTAGCAGCTCACGACACGGTTTATTGTTTCCTATTATTTTCTAATATCATTGACATACTTAAGGGTTTTACCGGTTAATTTCGTGTTTTTGATTTTTGAACAGTTTTGATTTTCCGGTAATTTTTTTCGTTCCTCATATTTTCCTGTAAAATCTTTAGTATTTTCATACATTTTTAGAATGGCTTACAGCATATTTTCAATTTCAAGATTTTCCCTATTGTAAATTTTTTGTCGAGTCTGTTTTTTTTTTTTTTTAATATTTTGGTAAGGAGTAAGACATGTTTTCAGGTTTTAATAGCCGATTTTAAAATTTTTGTTTATAACTTTAATTTGGTGATTTTAGAGTTTCGTGATTTTTCGCTCTTTAAAATTTTTTTTTTAAATTTCGATTTTCCAAAATTTAGTTAGCGGCTCACGACACGTTTTTTGTTTCGCATTTTTTTCTAATATTTACATGCTTAAGAGTTTTAATGGTTAATTTCGTGGTTTTGATTTTTGGAAAGATTTGATTTTCCGGTAATTTTTTTCGTTCTTCATATTTTGCGCTAAAGTCTTTCTCATCCATTTTTAAAGTGTCTTACAACATATTCTTAGGTTTTCATGGTAAACTCAAGATTTTTTCTATTTTAAATTTTTTTCGTCGAATTTGTTTTTTTTTTAATATTGTTGGTAAGGATTAAAACATGTGAATAGGGTCTTAATAGCCGATTTAAAAATTTTTGTTAATAACTTTAATTTGGTGAGTTTTTAAATTCGTGATTTTTCGCTCTTTAAAATTTTTTTTTTAAATTTCGATTTTCCAAAATTTAGTTAGCGGCTCACGACACGTTTTTTGTTTCGCATTTTTTTCTAATATTTACATGCTTAAGAGTTTTAATGGTTAATTTCGTGTTTTTGATTTTTGGAAAGATTTGATTTTCCGTTAATTTTTTTCGTTCTTCATATTTTTCGCTAAAGTCTTTAGTATTCTCATACATTTTTAAAGTTTCTTACAACATATTCTTAGGTTTTCATGGTAAATTCAAGATTTTCCCTATTTGAAATTTTTTTTTGTCGAATCTGTTTTTTTTTTAAATATTTTTGGTAAGGATGAAAACATATGAATAGGGTTTTAAAAGCCGACTTTAAAATTTTCGTTAATAACTTTAATTTGGTGAGTTTTAGAAATCGTGATTTTCAGCTCTTTAAAATTTTTTTTTTTTAATTTCGATTTTTCAAAATTTAGCGGCTCACGACACGGTTTATTGTTTCGCATTGTTTTCTAATATCATTTACATGCTTAAGGGTTTTACTGGTTAATTTCGTGTTTTTGATTTTTGGAAAGTTTTGATTTTCTGGTAATTTTTTTCGTTCTTCATATTTTGCGCTAAAGTCTTTCTCATCCATTTTTAAAGTGTCTTACAACATATTCTTAGGTTTTCATGGTAAACTCAAGATTTTTCCTATTTTAAAATTTTTTCGTCGAATCTGTTTTTTTTAATATTTTTGGTAAGGATTAAAACATGTGAATAGGGTCTTAATAGCCGATTTAAAAATTTTTGTTAATAACTTTAATTTGGTGAGTTTTTAAATTCGTGATTTTTCGCTCTTTAAAAGTTTTTTTTCAATTTCGATATTCCAAAATTTAGTTAGCGGCTTACGACACGGTTTATTGTTTCGCATTTTTTTCTAATATCATTTACATGGGTTTGACTGGTTAATTTCGTGTTTTTTTTACAGCATATTTTTAGGTTTGCATGGTCAATTTCAAGATTTTCCCTATTTTACATTTTTTGTTTGTCGTATCTGTTTTTTTTTTAATATTTTTGGTCAGGATTAAAACATATGAATAGGGTTTTAATAGCCGATTTTAAAATGTTTGTTTATAACTTTAATTTGGTGAGTTTAGGGTTTCGCTCTTTAAATAATTTTTTTTAATTTCGATTTTCTCAAAATTTAGTTAGCGCCTAACGGCACGGTTTATTGTTTCTTATTACTTTCTAATATCATTTACATGCTTAAGGGTTTAACTGGTTAATTTCGTGTTTTTGATTTTCTGGTAATTTTTTTCGTTCTTCATATTTTTCGCTCAAGTCTTTAGTATTCCCATACATTTTGAAAGTGTTTTAAAACATATTCTTAGGTTTTCATGGTAAATTCAAGATTTTCCCTATTTGAAATTTTTTTTGTCGAATCAGTTTTTTTTTTAATATTTTTGGTAAGGATTAAAAGATGTGAATAGGGTCTTAATAGCCGATTTTAAAATTTTTGTTAATAAATTTAATTTGGTGAGTTTTTAAATTCGTGATTTTTCGCTCTTTAAAATGTTTTTTTTTCAATTTCGATATTCCAAAATTTAGTTAGCGGCTTACGACACGGTTTATTGTTTCGCATTTTTTTCTAATATCATTTACATGCTTAAGGGTTTTACTGGTTAATTTCGTGTTTTTGATTTTTGGAAAGTTTTGATTTTCTGGTGATTTTTTTCGTTCTTCATATTTTTCGCTAAAGTCTTCAGTATTCCCATACATTTTGAAAGTGTTTTACAACATATTCTTAGGTGTTCATGGTAAATTCAAGATTTTTCCCTATTTGAAATTTTTTTTTTTGTCGAATCTGTTTTTTTTTTAATATTTTTGGTAAGGATTAAAACATGTGAATAGGGTTTTAATAGCCGACTTTTAAATTTTTGTTAATAACTTTAATTTGGTGCGTTTTAGAAATCGTGTATTTTAGCCTTTTGAAATTGTTTTTAATTTCGATTTTCCAAAATTTAGTTAGCGGCTCACGACACGGTTTATTGTTTACCATTACATTCTAATATCATTTACACGCTTAAGGGTTTTACTGGTTACTTTCGTGTTTTTGTTTTTCGGAAAGTTTTAAATTTTTTTATAATTTTTTACGTTCTTGATATTTTTCTGTAGTCTTTAGTATTCTCATACATTTTTAAATTGTCTTACAACATGGTCAATTTCAAGATTTTCCCTATTGTAAATTTTTTGTCGAGTCTGTTTTTTTTTAATATTTTTGGTAAGGAGTAAGACATGTTTTCAGGCTTTAATAACCGATTTAAAAATTTTTGTATATAACTTTAATTTGGTGAGTTTCGGGTTTCGTGATTTTTCGGTCCTTAAATGTTATTTTTTAATTTCGATTTTTTCAAAATTTAGTTAGCAACTCACGACACGGTTTATTAATTACCATTACATTCTAATATCATTTACACGCTTAAGGGTTTTACTGGTTACGTTCTTAATATTTTTCGGTAGTCTTTAGTATTCTCATACATTTTTAAAGTGTTTTACAACATATTCTTAGCTTTTCATGGTAAATTAAAGATTTTCCTATTTGAAATTTTTTTTTGTCGATCTGTTTTTTTTTTAATATTTTTGGTTAGGAGTAAGACATGTTTTCAGGGTTTTAATAACCGATTTTAAAATGTTCGTTAATAACTTTAATTTAGTGAGTTTTAGAAATCTTGATTTTTAGCTCCTTGAAATTGTTTTTTGAATTTCGATTTCCCAAAATTTAGTTAGCGTCTAACGACACGGTTTATTGTTTCCTATTACTTTCTAATATCATTTACATGCTTAAGGGTTTTACTGGTTAATTTCGTGTTTTTGATTTTTGGAAAGTTTCGATTTTCTGGTAATTTTTTTCGTTCTTCATATTTTTCGCTAAAGTCTGTAGTATTCTCATCCATTTTTAAAATGTTTTACAACATATTCTTAGGTTTTCATGGTAAATTCAAGATTTTCCCTATTTTACATTTTTTTTGTCGAATCTGTTTTTTTTTTAAATATTTTTGGTAAAAATTAAAACATGTGAATAGTGCTTTACTAGCTAATTTTAAAATGTTTGTTTATAACTTTAATTTGGTGAGTTTAGGGTTTCGCTCTTTAAATGTTTTTTTTTAATTTCGATTTTCTCAAAATTTAGTTAGCGTCTAACGACACGGTTTGTTATTTCTTATTACTTTCTAATATTATTTACATGCTTAAGGTTAATTTCGTATTTTTGATTTTTGGAAAGTTTTGATTTTTTTTATAATTTTTTTGTTCTTTATATTTTTCGGTAGTCTCACACATTTTTAAAGTGTCTTGCAACATATTTTCAGGTTTCCATGGTCAATTTCTAGATTTTCTCTATTTTAAATTTTTTGTCGAATGTTTCTTTTACTGGTTTTAGTAGACGATTTCAAAATTTTCGTTAATACTCCCCAAATTCTTTAATTTTTGCGTTTTTTTGCTCTTTAAATTTTATTTTTTCAATTTCGATGTTCCAAAATTTAGTTAGCGGCTTACGACACGGCTTATTGTTTAGCATTTTTTTCTAATATCATTTACATGCTTAAGGGTTTTACTGGTTAATTTCGTGATTTTGATTTTCTGGTAATTTTTTTTGTTTTTCATATTTTTCGGTAAAATCTTTAGTATTCCCATACATTTTTGGAATGGCTTACAGCATATTTTCAGGTTTGCATGGTCAATTTCAAGATTTTCCCTATTTTACATTTTTTGTTTTTCGAATCTGTTTTTTTTTTTTAATATTTTTGGTCAGGATTAAAACATGTGAATAGGGTTTTAATAGCCGATTTTAAAATATTTGTTTATAACTTTATATTGGTGAGTTTAGGGTTTCGCTCTTTAAATAATTTTTTTTAATTTCGATTTTCTCAAAATTTAGTTAGCGTCACGACACGGTTTATTGTTTCTTATTACTTTCTAATATTATTTACATGCTTAAGGTTAATTTCGTAGTTTTGATTTTTGGAAAGTTTTGATTTTTTTATACATAATTTTTTTATTCTTTATATTTTTCGGTAGTCTTTAGTAGTCTCATACATTTTTATAGTGTTTCGCAACATATTTTAGGTTTCCATATTCAATTTCAAGATTTTCTCTATTTTAAATATTTTATTGAATGTTTTTTTTTACAGGTTTTAATAGACGATTTTAAAATTTTTGTTAATACTCACCAAATTCGATATTCCAAAATTTAGTTAGCAGCTCACGACACGGTTTATTGTTTCCTATTATTTTCTAATATCATTGACATACTTAAGGGTTTTACCGGTTAATTTCGTGTTTTTGATTTTTGAACAGTTTTGATTTTCCGGTAATTTTTTTCGTTCCTCATATTTTCCTGTAAAATCTTTAGTATTTTCATACATTTTTAGAATGGCTTACAGCATATTTTCAATTTCAAGATTTTCCCTATTGTAAATTTTTTGTCGAGTCTGTTTTTTTTTTTTTTTAATATTTTGGTAAGGAGTAAGACATGTTTTCAGGTTTTAATAGCCGATTTTAAAATTTTTGTTTATAACTTTAATTTGGTGATTTTAGAGTTTCGTGATTTTTCGCTCTTTAAAATTTTTTTTTTAAATTTCGATTTTCCAAAATTTAGTTAGCGGCTCACGACACGTTTTTTGTTTCGCATTTTTTTCTAATATTTACATGCTTAAGAGTTTTAATGGTTAATTTCGTGTTTTTGATTTTTGGAAAGATTTGATTTTCCGGTAATTTTTTTCGTTCTTCATATTTTTCGCTAAAGTCTTTAGTATTCTCATACATTTTTAAAGTTTCTTACAACATATTCTTAGGTTTTCATGGTAAATTCAAGATTTTCCCTATTTGAAATTTTTTTTTGTCGAATCTGTTTTTTTTTTAAATATTTTTGGTAAGGATGAAAACATATGAATAGGGTTTTAAAAGCCGACTTTAAAATTTTCGTTAATAACTTTAATTTGGTGAGTTTTAGAAATCGTGATTTTCAGCTCTTTAAAATTTTTTTTTTTTAATTTCGATTTTTCAAAATTTAGCGGCTCACGACACGGTTTATTGTTTCGCATTGTTTTCTAATATCATTTACATGCTTAAGGGTTTTACTGGTTAATTTCGTGTTTTTGATTTTTGGAAAGTTTTGATTTTCTGGTAATTTTTTTCGTTCTTCATATTTTGCGCTAAAGTCTTTCTCATCCATTTTTAAAGTGTCTTACAACATATTCTTAGGTTTTCATGGTAAACTCAAGATTTTTCCTATTTTAAAATTTTTTCGTCGAATCTGTTTTTTTTAATATTTTTGGTAAGGATTAAAACATGTGAATAGGGTCTTAATAGCCGATTTAAAAATTTTTGTTAATAACTTTAATTTGGTGAGTTTTTAAATTCGTGATTTTTCGCTCTTTAAATTTTTTTTTTCAATTTCGATATTCCAAAATTTAGTTAACGGCTTACGACACGGTTTATTGTTTCGCATTTTTTTCTAATATCATTTACATGGGTTTGACTGGTTAATTTCGTGTTTTTGATTTTTGGAAAGTTTTGATTTTCTGGTATTCTCATACATTTTTAGAATGGCTTATAGCATATTTTCAGGTTTGCATGGTCAATTTCAAGATTTTCCCTATTTTACATTTTTTGTTTGTCGTATCTGTTTTTTTTTTAATATTTTTGGTCAGGATTAAAACATATGAATAGGGTTTTAATAGCCGATTTTAAAATGTTTGTTTATAACTTTAATTTGGTGAGTTTAGGGTTTCGCTCTTTAAATAATTTTTTTTAATTTCGATTTTCTCAAAATTTAGTTAGCGTCACGACACGGTTTATTGTTTCTTATTACTTTCTAATATTATTTACATGCTTAAGGTTAATTTCGTAGTTTTGATTTTTGGAAAGTTTTGATTTTTTTATACATAATTTTTTTATTCTTTATATTTTTCGGTAGTCTTTAGTAGTCTCATACATTTTTATAGTGTTTCGCAACATATTTTAGGTTTCCATATTCAATTTCAAGATTTTCTCTATTTTAAATATTTTATTAAATGTTTTTTTTAACAGGTTTTAATAGACGATTTTAAAATTTTTGTTAATACTCACCAAATTCGATATTCCAAAATTTAGTTAGCAGCTCACGACACGGTTTATTGTTTCCTATTATTTTCTAATATCATTGACATACTTAAGGGTTTTACCGGTTAATTTCGTGTTTTTGATTTTTGAACAGTTTTGATTTTCCGGTAATTTTTTTCGTTCCTCATATTTTCCTGTAAAATCTTTAGAATTTTCATACATTTTTAGAATGGCTTACAGCATATTTTCAATTTCAAGATTTTCCCTATTGTAAATTTTTTGTCGAGTCTGTTTTTTTTTTTTTTTTTAATATTTTGGTAAGGAGTAAGACATGTTTTCAGGTTTTAATAGCCGATTTTAAAATTTTTGTTTATAACTTTAATTTGGTGATTTTAGAGTTTCGTGATTTTTCGCTCTTTAAAATTTTTTTTTTAAATTTCGATTTTCCAAAATTTAGTTAGCGGCTCACGACACGTTTTTTGTTTCGCATTTTTTTCTAATATTTACATGCTTAAGAGTTTTAATGGTTAATTTCGTGTTTTTGATTTTTGGAAAGATTTGATTTTCCGGTAATTTTTTTCGTTCTTCATATTTTTCGCTAAAGTCTTTAGTATTCCCATACATTTTTAAAGTTTCTTACAACATATTCTTAGGTTTTCATGGTAAATTCAAGATTTTCCCTATTTGAAATTTTTTTTTGTCGAATCTGTTTTTTTTTTAAATATTTTTGGTAAGGATGAAAACATATGAATAGGGTTTTAAAAGCCGACTTTAAAATTTTCGTTAATAACTTTAATTTGGTGAGTTTTAGAAATCGTGATTTTCAGCTCTTTAAAATTTTTTTTTTTTAATTTCGATTTTTCAAAATTTAGCGGCTCACGACACGGTTTATTGTTTCGCATTGTTTTCTAATATCATTTACATGCTTAAGGGTTTTACTGGTTAATTTCGTGTTTTTGATTTTTGGAAAGTTTTGATTTTCTGGTAATTTTTTTCGTTCTTCATATTTTGCGCTAAAGTCTTTCTCATCCATTTTTAAAGTGTCTTACAACATATTCTTAGGTTTTCATGGTAAACTCAAGATTTTTCCTATTTTAAAATTTTTTCGTCGAATCTGTTTTTTTTAATATTTTTGGTAAGGATTAAAACATGTGAATAGGGTCTTAATAGCCGATTTAAAAATTTTTGTTAATAACTTTAATTTGGTGAGTTTTTAAATTCGTGATTTTTCGCTCTTTAAAAGTTTTTTTTCAATTTCGATATTCCAAAATTTAGTTAGCGGCTTACGACACGGTTTATTGTTTCGCATTTTTTTCTAATATCATTTACATGGGTTTGACTGGTTAATTTCGTGTTTTTTTTACAGCATATTTTTAGGTTTGCATGGTCAATTTCAAGATTTTCCCTATTTTACATTTTTTGTTTGTCGTATCTGTTTTTTTTTTAATATTTTTGGTCAGGATTAAAACATATGAATAGGGTTTTAATAGCCGATTTTAAAATGTTTGTTTATAACTTTAATTTGGTGAGTTTAGGGTTTCGCTCTTTAAATAATTTTTTTTAATTTCGATTTTCTCAAAATTTAGTTAGCGCCTAACGGCACGGTTTATTGTTTCTTATTACTTTCTAATATCATTTACATGCTTAAGGGTTTAACTGGTTAATTTCGTGTTTTTGATTTTCTGGTAATTTTTTTCGTTCTTCATATTTTTCGCTCAAGTCTTTAGTATTCCCATACATTTTGAAAGTGTTTTAAAACATATTCTTAGGTTTTCATGGTAAATTCAAGATTTTCCCTATTTGAAATTTTTTTTGTCGAATCAGTTTTTTTTTTAATATTTTTGGTAAGGATTAAAAGATGTGAATAGGGTCTTAATAGCCGATTTTAAAATTTTTGTTAATAAATTTAATTTGGTGAGTTTTTAAATTCGTGATTTTTCGCTCTTTAAAATGTTTTTTTTTCAATTTCGATATTCCAAAATTTAGTTAGCGGCTTACGACACGGTTTATTGTTTCGCATTTTTTTCTAATATCATTTACATGCTTAAGGGTTTTACTGGTTAATTTCGTGTTTTTGATTTTTGGAAAGTTTTGATTTTCTGGTAATTTTTTTCGTTCTTCATATTTTTCGCTAAAGTCTTCAGTATTCCCATACATTTTGAAAGTGTTTTACAACATATTCTTAGGTGTTCATGGTAAATTCAAGATTTTTCCCTATTTGAAATTTTTTTTTTGTCGAATCTGTTTTTTTTTTTAATATTTTTGGTAAGGATTAAAACATGTGAATAGGGTTTTAATAGCCGACTTTTAAATTTTCGTTAATAACTTTAATTTGGTGCGTTTTAGAAATCGTGTATTTTAGCCTTTTGAAATTGTTTTTAATTTCGATTTTCCAAAATTTAGTTAGCGGCTCACGACACGGTTTATTGTTTACCATTACATTCTAATATCATTTACACGCTTAAGGGTTTTACTGGTTACTTTCGTGTTTTTGTTTTTCGGAAAGTTTTAAATTTTTTTATAATTTTTTACGTTCTTGATATTTTTCTGTAGTCTTTAGTATTCTCATACATTTTTAAATTGTCTTACAACATATTTTCAGGTTTGCATGGTCAATTTCAAGATTTTCCCTATTGTAAATTTTTTGTCGTCTGTTTTTTTTTAATATTTTTGGTAAGGAGTAAGACATGTTTTCAGGCTTTAATAACCGATTTAAAAATTTTTGTATATAACTTTAATTTGGTTAGTTTCGGGTTTCGTGATTTTTCGGTCCTTAAATGTTATTTTTTAATTTCGATTTTTTCAAAATTTAGTTAGCAACTCACGACACGGTTTATTAATTACCATTACATTCTAATATCATTTACACGCTTAAGGGTTTTACTGGTTACGTTCTTGATATTTTTCGGTAGTCTTTAGTATTCTCATACATTTTTAAAGTGTTTTACAACATATTCTTAGCTTTTCATGGTAAATTAAAGATTTTCCTATTTGAAATTTTTTTTTGTCGAATCTGTTTTTTTTTTAATATTTTTGGTTAGGAGTAAGACATGTTTTCAGGGTTTTAATAACCGATTTTAAAATTTTCGTTAATAACTTTAATTTAGTGAGTTTTAGAAATCTTGATTTTTAGCTCCTTGAAATTGTTTTTTGAATTTCGATTTCCCAAAATTTAGTTAGCGTCTAACGACACGGTTTATTGTTTCCTATTACTTTCTAATATCATTTACATGCTTAAGAGTTTTACTGGTTAATTTCGTGTTTTTGATTTTTGGAAAGTTTCGATTTTCTGGTAATTTTTTTCGTTCTTCATATTTTTCGCTAAAGTCTGTAGTATTCTCATCCATTTTTAAAATGTTTTACAACATATTCTTAGGTTTTCATGGTAAATTCAAGATTTTCCCTATTTTACATTTTTTTTTGTCGAATCTGTTTTTTTTTTAAATATTTTTGGTAAAAATTAAAACATGTGAATAGTGCTTTACTAGCTAATTTTAAAATGTTTGTTTATAACTTTAATTTGGTGAGTTTAGGGTTTCGCTCTTTAAATGTTTTTTTTTAATTTCGATTTTCTCAAAATTTAGTTAGCGTCTAACGACACGGTTTGTTATTTCTTATTACTTTCTAATATTATTTACATGCTTAAGGTTAATTTCGTATTTTTGATTTTTGGAAAGTTTTGATTTTTTTTATAATTTTTTTGTTCTTTATATTTTTCGGTAGTCTCACACATTTTTAAAGTGTCTTGCAACATATTTTCAGGTTTCCATGGTCAATTTCTAGATTTTCTCTATTTTAAATTTTTTGTCGAATGTTTCTTTTACTGGTTTTAGTAGACGATTTCAAAATTTTCGTTAATACTCCCCAAATTCTTTAAGTTTTGCGTTTTTTTGCTCTTTAAATTTTATTTTTTCAATTTCGATGTTCCAAAATTTAGTTAGCGGCTTACGACACGGCTTATTGTTTAGCATTTTTTTCTAATATCATTTACATGCTTAAGGGTTTTACTGGTTAATTTCGTGATTTTGATTTTCTGGTAATTTTTTTCGTTTTTCATATTTTTCGGTAAAATCTTTAGTATTCTCATACATTTTTGGAATGGCTTACAGCATATTTTCAGGTTTGCATGGTCAATTTCAAGATTTTCCCTATTTACATTTTTTGTTTTTCGAATCTGTTTTTTTTTTTTAATATTTTTGGTCAGGATTAAAACATGTGAATAGGGTTTTAATAGCCGATTTTAAAATATTTGTTTATAACTTTATATTGGTGAGTTTAGGGTTTCGCTCTTTAAATAATTTTTTTTAATTTCGATTTTCTCAAAATTTAGTTAGCGTCACGACACGGTTTATTGTTTCTTATTACTTTCTAATATTATTTACATGCTTAAGGTTAATTTCGTAGTTTTGATTTTTGGAAAGTTTTGATTTTTTTATACATAATTTTTTTATTCTTTATATTTTTCGGTAGTCTTTAGTAGTCTCATACATTTTTATAGTGTTTCGCAACATATTTTAGGTTTCCATATTCAATTTCAAGATTTTCTCTATTTTAAATATTTTATTGAATGTTTTTTTTTACAGGTTTTAATAGACGATTTTAAAATTTTTGTTAATACTCACCAAATTCGATATTCCAAAATTTAGTTAGCAGCTCACGACACGGTTTATTGTTTCCTATTATTCTCTAATATCATTGACATACTTAAGGGTTTTACCGGTTAATTTCGTGTTTTTGATTTTTGAACAGTTTTGATTTTCCGGTAATTTTTTTCGTTCCTCATATTTTCCTGTAAAATCTTTAGTATTTTCATACATTTTTAGAATGGCTTACAGCATATTTTCAATTTCAAGATTTTCCCTATTGTAAATTTTTTGTCGTCTGTTTTTTTTTTTTTTTAATATTTTGGTAAGGAGTAAGACATGTTTTCAGGTTTTAATAGCTGATTTTAAAATTTTTGTTTATAACTTTAATTTGGTGATTTTAGAGTTTCGTGATTTTTCGCTCTTTAAAATTTTTTTTTTAAATTTCGATTTTCCAAAATTTAGTTAGCGGCTCACGACACGTTTTTTGTTTCGCATTTTTTTCTAATATTTACATGCTTAAGAGTTTTAATGGTTAATTTCGTGTTTTTGATTTTTGGAAAGATTTGATTTTCCGGTAATTTTTTTCGTTCTTCATATTTTTCGCTAAAGTCTTTAGTATTCTCATACATTTTTAAAGTTTCTTACAACATATTCTTAGGTTTTCATGGTAAATTCAAGATTTTCCCTATTTGAAATTTTTTTTTGTCGAATCTGTTTTTTTTTTAAATATTTTTGGTAAGGATGAAAACATATGAATAGGGTTTTAAAAGCCGACTTTAAAATTTTCGTTAATAACTTTAATTTGGTGAGTTTTAGAAATCGTGATTTTCAGCTCTTTAAAATTTTTTTTTTTTAATTTCGATTTTTCAAAATTTAGCGGCTCACGACACGGTTTATTGTTTCGCATTGTTTTCTAATATCATTTACATGCTTAAGGGTTTTACTGGTTAATTTCGTGTTTTTGATTTTTGGAAAGTTTTGATTTTCTGGTAATTTTTTTCGTTCTTCATATTTTGCGCTAAAGTCTTTCTCATCCATTTTTAAAGTGTCTTACAACATATTCTTAGGTTTTCATGGTAAACTCAAGATTTTTCCTATTTTAAAATTTTTTCGTCGAATCTGTTTTTTTTAATATTTTTGGTAAGGATTAAAACATGTGAATAGGGTCTTAATAGCCGATTTAAAAATTTTTGTTAATAACTTTAATTTGGTGAGTTTTTAAATTCGTGATTTTTCGCTCTTTAAAATTTTTTTTTCAATTTCGATATTCCAAAATTTAGTTAACGGCTTACGACACGGTTTATTGTTTCGCATTTTTTTCTAATATCATTTACATGGGTTTGACTGGTTAATTTCGTGTTTTTGATTTTTGGAAAGTTTTGATTTTCTGGTATTCTCATACATTTTTAGAATGGCTTATAGCATATTTTCAGGTTTGCATGGTCAATTTCAAGATTTTCCCTATTTTACATTTTTTGTTTGTCGTATCTGTTTTTTTTTTAATATTTTTGGTAAGGATTAAAACATATGAATAGGGTTTTAATAGCCGATTTTAAAATGTTTGTTTATAACTTTAATTTGGTGAGTTTAGGGTTTCGCTCTTTAAATAATTTTTTTTAATTTCGATTTTCTCAAAATTTAGTTAGCGTCACGACACGGTTTATTGTTTCTTATTACTTTCTAATATTATTTACATGCTTAAGGTTAATTTCGTAGTTTTGATTTTTTTATACATAATTTTTTTATTCTTTATATTTTTCGGTAGTCTTTAGTAGTCTCATACATTTTTATAGTGTTTCGCAACATATTTTAGGTTTCCATATTCAATTTCAAGATTTTCTCTATTTTAAATATTTTATTGAATGTTTTTTTTTACAGGTTTTAATAGACGATTTTAAAATTTTTGTTAATACTCACCAAATTCGATATTCCAAAATTTAGTTAGCAGCTCACGACACGGTTTATTGTTTCCTATTATTTTCTAATATCATTGACATACTTAAGGGTTTTACCGGTTAATTTCGTGTTTTTGATTTTTGAACAGTTTTGATTTTCCGGTAATTTTTTTCGTTCCTCATATTTTCCTGTAAAATCTTTAGAATTTTCATACATTTTTCGAATGGCTTACAGCATATTTTCAATTTCAAGATTTTCCCTATTGCAAATTTTTTGTCGAGTCTGTTTTTTTTTTTTTTTAATATTTTGGTAAGGAGTAAGACATGTTTTCAGGTTTTAATAGCCGATTTTAAAATTTTTGTTTATAACTTTAATTTGGTGATTTTAGAGTTTCGTGATTTTTCGCTCTTTAAAATTTTTTTTTTAAATTTCGATTTTCCAAAATTTAGTTAGCGGCTCACGACACGTTTTTTGTTTTGCATTTTTTTCTAATATTTACATGCTTAAGAGTTTTAATGGTTAATTTCGTGTTTTTGATTTTTGGAAAGATTTGATTTTCCGGTAATTTTTTTCGTTCTTCATATTTTTCGCTAAAGTCTTTAGTATTCTCATACATTTTTAAAGTGTCTCACAACATATTCTTAGGTTTTCATGGTAAATTCAAGATTTTCCCTATTTGAAATTTTTTTTTGTCGAATCTGTTTTTTTTTAAATATTTTTGGTAAGGATGAAAACATATGAATAGGGTTTTAAGAGCCGACTTTAAAATTTTCGTTAATAACTTTAATTTGGTGAGTTTTAGAAATTGTGATTTTCAGCTCTTTAAAATTTTTTTTTTTTAATTTCGATTTTTCAAAATTTAGCGGCTCACGACACGGTTTATTGTTTCGCATTGTTTTCTAATATCATTTACATGCTTAAGGGTTTTACTGGTTAATTTCGTGTTTTTGATTTTTGGAAAGTTTTGATTTTCTGGTAATTTTTTTCGTTCTTCATACTTTAAAGTCTTCCTCATCCATTTTTAAAGTGTCTTACAACATATTCTTAGGTTTTCATGGTAAACTCAAGATTTTTCCTATTTTAAATTTTTTTCGTCGAATCTGTTTTTTTTTAATATTTTTGGTAAGGATTAAAACATGTGAATAGGGTCTTAATAGCCGATTTAAAAATTTTTGTTAATAACTTTAATTTGGTGAGTTTTTAAATTCGTGATTTTTCGCTCTTTAAAATTTTTTTTCAATTTCGATATTCCAAAATTTAGTTAGCGGCTTACGACACGGTTTATTGTTTCGCATTTTTTTCTAATATCATTTACATGGGTTTGACTGGTTAATTTCGTGTTTTTGATTTTTGGAAAGTTTTGATTTTCTGGTATTCTCATACATTTTTAGAATGGCTTACAGCATATTTTCAGGTTTGCATGGTCAATTTCAAGATTTTCCCTATTTTACATTTTTTGTTTGTCGTATCTGTTTTTTTTTTAATATTTTTGGTCAGGATTAAAACATATGAATAGGGTTTTAATAGCCGATTTTAAAATGTTTGTTTATAACTTTAATTTGGTGAGTTTAGGGTTTCGCTCTTTAAATAATTTTTTTTAATTTCGATTTTCTCAAAATTTAGTTAGCGCCTAACGACACGGTTTATTGTTTCTTATTACTTTCTAATATCATTTACATGCTTAAGGGTTTAACTGGTTAATTTCGTGTTTTTGATATTCTGGTAATTTTTTTCGTTCTTCATATTTTTCGCTCAAGTCTTTAGTATTCCCATACATTTTGAAAGTGTTTTACAACATATTCTTAGGTTTTCATGGTAAATTCAAGATTTTCCCTATTTGAAATTTTTTTTGTCGAATCAGTTTTTTTTTTAATATTTTTGGTAAGGATTAAAAGATGTGAATAGGGTCTTAATAGCCGATTTTAAAATTTTTGTTAATAAATTTAATTTGGTGAGTTTTTAAATTCGTGATTTTTCGCTCTTTAAAATGTTTTTTTTTTCAATTTCGATATTCCAAAATTTAGTTAGCGGCTTACGACACGGTTTATTGTTTCGCATTTTTTTCTAATATCATTTACATGCTTAAGGGTTTTACTGGTTAATTTCGTGTTTTTGATTTTTGGAAAGTTTTGATTTTCTTGTAATTTTTTTCGTTCTTCATATTTTTCGCTAAAGTCTTCAGTATTCCCATACATTTTGAAAGTGTTTTACAACATATTCTTAGGTGTTCATGGTAAATTCAAGATTTTTCCCTATTTGAAATTTTTTTTTTGTCGAATCTGTTTTTTTTTTTAATATTTTTGGTAAGGATTAAAACATGTGAATAGGGTTTTAATAGCCGACTTTTAAATTTTCGTTAATAACTTTAATTTGGTGCGTTTTAGAAATCGTGTATTTTAGCCTTTTGAAATTGTTTTTAATTTCGATTTTCCAAAATTTAGTTAGCGGCTCACGACACGGTTTATTGTTTACCATTACATTCTAATATCATTTACACGCTTAAGGGTTTTACTGGTTACTTTCGTGTTTTTGTTTTTCGGAAAGTTTTAAATTTTTTTATAATTTTTTACGTTCTTGATATTTTTCTGTAGTCTTTAGTATTCTCATACATTTTTAAATTGTCTTACAACATATTTTCAGGTTTGCATGGTCAATTTCAAGATTTTCCCTATTGTAAATTTTTTGTCGTCTGTTTTTTTTTAATATTTTTGGTAAGGAGTAAGACATGTTTTCAGGCTTTAATAACCGATTTTAAAATTTTTGTATATAACTTTAATTTGGTGAGTTTCGGGTTTCGTGATTTTTCGGTCCTTAAATGTTATTTTTTAATTTCGATTTTTTCAAAATTTAGTTAGCAACTCACGACACGGTTTATTGTTTACCATTACATTCTAATATCATTTACACGCTTAAGGGTTTTACTGGTTACTTTCGTGTTTTTGTTTTTCGGAAAGTTTTAAATTTTTTTATAATTTTTTACGTTCTTGATATTTTTCTGTAGTCTTTAGTATTCTCATACATTTTTAAATTGTCTTACAGCATATTTTCAGGTTTGCATGGTCAATTTCAAGATTTTCCCTATTTTACATTTTTTGTTTGTTGAATCTGTTTTTTTTTTTTAATATTTTTGGTCAGGATTAAAACATGTGAATAGGGTTTTAATAGCCGATTTTAAAATATTTGTTTATAACTTTATATTGGTGAGTTTAGGGTTTCGCTCTTTAAATAATTTTTTTTAATTTCGATTTTCTCAAAATTTAGTTAGCGTCACGACACGGTTTATTGTTTCTTATTACTTTCTAATATTATTTACATGCTTAAGGTTAATTTCGTAGTTTTGATTTTTGGAAAGTTTTGATTTTTTTATACATAATTTTTTTATTCTTTATATTTTTCGGTAGTCTTTAGTAGTCTCATACATTTTTATAGTGTTTCGCAACATATTTTAGGTTTCCATATTCAATTTCAAGATTTTCTCTATTTTAAATATTTTATTGAATGTTTTTTTTTACAGGTTTTAATAGACGAATTTAAAATTTTTGTTAATACTCACCAAATTCGATATTCCAAAATTTAGTTAGCAGCTCACGACACGGTTTATTGTTTCCTATTATTTTCTAATATCATTGACATACTTAAGGGTTTTACCGGTTAATTTCGTGTTTTTGATTTTTGAACAGTTTTGATTTTCCGGTAATTTTTTTCGTTCCTCATATTTTCCTGTAAAATCTTTAGTATTTTCATATATTTTTAGAATGGCTTACAGCATATTTTCAATTTCAAGATTTTCCCTATTGTAAATTTTTTGTCGAGTCTGTTTTTTTTTTTTTAATATTTTGGTAAGGAGTAAGACATGTTTTCAGGTTTTAATAGCCGATTTTAAAATTTTTGTTTATAACTTTAATTTGGTGATTTTAGAGTTTCGTGATTTTTCGCTCTTTAAAATTTTTTTTTTAAATTTCGATTTTCCAAAATTTAGTTAGCGGCTCACGACACGTTTTTTGTTTCGCATTTTTTTCTAATATTTACATGCTTAAGGGTTTTAATGGTTAATTTCGTGTTTTTGATTTTTGGAAAGATTTGATTTTCCGGTAATTTTTTTCGTTCTTCATATTTTTCGCTAAAGTCTTTAGTATTCTCATACATTTTTAAAGTGTCTCACAACATATTCTTAGGTTTTCATGGTAAATTCAAGATTTTCCCTATTTGAAATTTTTTTTTGTCGAATCTGTTTTTTTTTAAATATTTTTGGTAAGGATGAAAACATATGAATAGGGTTTTAAAAGCCGACTTTAAAATTTTCGTTAATAACTTTAATTTGGTGAGTTTTAGAAATCGTGATTTTCAGCTCTTTAAAATTTTTTTTTTTAATTTCGATTTTTCAAAATTTAGCGGCTCACGACACGGTTTATTGTTTCGCATTGTTTTCTAATATCATTAACATGCTTAAGGGTTTTACTGGTTAATTTCGTGTTTTTGATTTTTGGAAAGTTTTGATTTTCTGGCAATTTTTTTCGTTCTTCATATTCTGCGCTAAAGTCTTTCTCATCCATTTTTAAAGTGTCTTACAACATATTCTTAGGTTTTCATGGTAAACTCAAGATTTTTCCTATTTTAAATTTTTTTCGTCGAATCTGTTTTTTTTTAATATTTTTGGTAAGGATTAAAACATGTGAATAGGGTCTTAATAGCCGATTTAAAAATTTTTGTTAATAACTTTAATTTGGTGAGTTTTTAAATTCGTGATTTTTCGCTCTTTAAAATTTTTTTTTCAATTTCGATATTCCAAAATTTAGTTAGCGGCTTACGACACGGTTTATTGTTTCGCATTTTTTTCTATCATCATTTACATGGGTTTGACTGGTTAATTTCGTGTTTTTGATTTTTGGAAAGTTTTGATTTTCTGGTATTCTCATACATTTTTAGAATGGCTTACAGCATATTTTCAGGTTTGCATGGTCAATTTCAAGATTTTCCCTATTTTACATTTTTTGTTTGTCGTATCTGTTTTTTTTCAATATTTTTGGTCAGGATTAAAACATATGAATAGGGTTTTAATAGCCGATTTTAAAATGTTTGTTTATAACTTTAATTTGGTGAGTTTAGGGTTTAGCTCTTTAAATAATTTTTTTTAATTTCGATTTTCTCAAAATTTAGTTAGCGCCTAACGACACGGTTTATTGTTTCTTATTACTTTCTAATATCATTTACATGCTTAAGGGTTTAACTGGTTAATTTCGTGTTTTTGATTTTCTGGTAATTTTTTTCGTTCTTCATATTTTTCGCTAAAGTCTCTAGTATTCCCATACATTTTAAAAGTGTCTTACAACATATTCTTAGGTTTTCATGGTAAATTCAAGATTTTCCCTATTTGAAATTTTTTTTGTCGAATCAGTTTTTTTTTAATATTTTTGGTAAGGATTAAAAGATGTGAATAGGGTCTTAATAGCCGATTTTAAAATTTTTGTTAATAACTTTAATTTGGTGATTTTTCGCTCCCAAAAATGTTTTTTTTTTCAATTTCGATATTCCAAAATTTAGTTAGCGGCTTACGACACGGTTTATTGTTTCGCATTATTTTTAATATCATTTACATGCGTAAGGGTTTTACTGGTTAATTTCGTGTTTTTGATTTTTGGAAAGTTTCGATTTTCTGGTAATTTTTTTCGTTCCTCATATTTTTCGCTTAAGTCTTAGTATTCTCATCCATTTTTAAAGTGTTTTACAACATATTCTTAGGTTTTCATGGTAAATTCAAGATTTTCCCTATTTTACATTTTTTTTAAATATTTTTGGTTAGGAGTAAGATATGTTTTCAGGGTTTTAATAGCCGATTTTAAAATTTTCGTTAATAACTTTAATTTGGTGAGTTTTAGAAATCGTGATTTTTAGCTCCTTGAAATTGTTTTTTTAATTTTGATTTTCCAAAATTTAGTTAGCAGCTCACGACACGGTTTATTGTTTACCATCACTTTTTAATATCATTAAACGCTTAAGGGTTAATTTCGTGTTTTTGATTTTTGGAAAATTTTGATATTGTGGTAATTTTTTTCGTTCTTCATATTTTTCGCTAAAGTCTTTAGTAGTCTCATCCATTTTTAACGTATCTTACAAACATATCTTCAGGTTTACATGGTCCATTTCAAGATTTTCCTTATTGTAAATTTTTTGTCGAATCTGTTTTTTTTTTTAAATATTTTTGGTACGAAGTAAGACATGTTTTCAGGGTTTTAATAGCCGATTTTAAGATTTTTGTTTATAACTTTAATTTGGTGAGCTTAGGGTTTCGCTCTTTAAATGTTTTTTTTTAATTTCGATTTTCTCAAAATTTAGTTAGCGTCTAGCGACACGGTTTATTGTTTCTTATTACTTTCTATTATTATTTACATGCTTAAGGTTAATTTCGTGTTTTTGATTTGTGGAAAGTTTTGATTTTCTGGTAATTTTTTTTCTTTCTTCATATTTTTCGCTAAAGACTAATATTCTCATACATTTCTAAAGTGTCTCACAACATATTCTTAGGTTTTCATGGTAAATTCAAGATTTTCCCTATTTTACATTTTTTTGTCGAATCTGTTTCTTTTTTTAATATTTTTGGTAAGTATCAAAACATGTGAATAAAATTACCGGAAAATCAAATCTATAAAAAAATCAAAAACACGAAATTAACCAGTAAAACCCTTAAGCGTGTAAATGATATTAGAAAGTAATAGGAAACAATAAACCGTGTCGTGAGCAGCTGACTAAATTTTAAAATATCGAAATTGAAAAAATAAAATTTAAAGAGCGAAAAAACGCAAAAATTAAAGAATTTGGTGAGTATTAACGAAAAAACAGATTCGACAAAAAATTTAAAATAAAAAAAATCTTGAAATTGATCATGCAAACCTGAAAATATGTTGTAAGACACTTTAAAAATTAATGTATGAGACTACCGAAAAATATGAAAAACAAAAAAAATTATAAAAAAATCAAAACTTTCCAAAAATAAAAAACACGAAATTAACCAGTAAGACTCTTAAGCTTGTAAATTATATTACAAAGTAAAAAGAAAGAATAAACCTTGTGAGCCGCTAACTAAATTTTGGAAAATCGAAATTAAAAAAAAAATTTTAAAGAGCGAAAAAACACAAAAATTATAGAATTTGGTGAGTATTAACGAACATTTTAAAATCTTCTTCAGATTCGACGAAAAATTTAGAAAAGAGAAAATCTTGAAATTGATCATGCAAACCTGAAAATATGTTGTAAGACACTTTAAAAATGTATGAAAATACTAAAGACTTTAGCGAAAAATACGAAGAACAAAAAAAATTCCCAGAAAATCAAAACTTTCCAAAAATCAAAAACACGAAATTAACCTCAAGCATGTAAATAATATTAGAAAGTAATAAGAAACAATAAACCGTGTCGTTAGACGCTAACTAAATTTTGAGAAAATCGAAATTAAAAGAAAACATTTGAAGCGCGAAACCCTAAACTCACCAAATTAAAGTTATTAAAAAAAATTTTAAGATCGGCTATTAAAACGCTATTCACATGTTTTAATCCTTACCAAAATATATTTAAAAAAAATCAGATTCGAAAAAAAAAAAATTTTAAATAGGGAAAATCTTGAATTTACCATGAAAACCTAAGAATATGTTGTAAGACACTTTAAAAAATGTATGAAAATACTAAAGACTTTAGCGAAAAATATGAAGAACGAAAAAAATTACCGGAAAATCAAATCTATCCAAAAATCAAAAACACGAAATTAACCAGTAAAACCCTTAAGCGTGTAAATGATATTAGAAAGTAATAGGAAACAATAAACCGTGTCGTGAGCAGCTGACTAAATTTTGGAATATCGAAATTGAAAAAATAAAATTTGAAGAGCGAAAAAACGCAAAAATTAAAGAATTTGGTGAGTATTAACGAAAATTTTGAAATCGTCTACTAAAACCTATAAAAAAAACATTCAACAAAAAATTTAAAATAGAGAAAATCTAGAAATTGACTATGGAAACCTGAAAATATGTTGCAAGACACTTTAAAAATGTATGAAACTACCGAAATATATAAAGAACAAAAAAAATTATAAAAAAATCAAAACTTTCCAAAAATCAAAAACACGAAATTAACCTCAAGCATGTAAATAATGTTAGAAAGTAATAAGAAACAATAAACCGTGTCATTAGACGCTAACTAAATTTTGAGAAAATCGAAATTAAAAGAAAACATTTAAAGAGCGAAACCCTAAACTCACCAAATTAAAGTTATAAACAAACATTTTAAAATCGGCTATTAAAACCCATCCTTACCAAAAATATTAAAAAAATACAGATTCGACAAACAAAAAAATTTAAAATAGCGAAAATCTTGAATTTACCATGAAAACCTAAGAATATGTTGTAGAAATCTTTAAATATGTATGAGAATACTAAAAACTTTACCGAAAAAAATGAAGAACGAAAAATATTATCGGAAAATCAAATCTATCAAAATATCAAATACACGAAATTAACCAGTAAAATTCTTTAGCGTGTAAATGATATTAGAAAGTAATAGGAAACAATAAACCGTGTCGTGAGCAGCTGACTAAATTTTGGAATATCGAAATTGAAAAAATAAACTTTAAAGAGCGAAAAAACGCAAAAATTAAAGAATTTGGTGAGTATTAACGAAAATTTTGAAATCGTCTACTAAAACCTATAAAAAAAACAGATTCGACAAAAAATTTATATTAGAGAAAATCTTGAAATTGATCATGCAAACCTGAAAATATGTTGTAAGACACTTTAAAAATGTTTGAGAATACTAAAGACTTTACCGAAAAATATGAAGAACTAAAAAAAAAATTACCGGAAAATCAAATCTTTCCAAAATCAAAAACACGAAATTAACCATTAAAACGTAAATGATATTAGAAAGTAATAAGAAACAATAAACCGTGTCGTAAGCCGCTAACTAAATATTGGAATATCGAAATTGAAAAAAAAATATAAATAGCGAAAAATTACGAATTTAAAAACTCACCAAATTAAAGTTATTAACAAAAATTTTAAAATCGGCTATTAAAACCCTATTCACATGTTTTAATCCTTACCAAAAATATTAAAAAAAAATCAGATTCGACAAAAAAAAAAATTAAAATAGGGAAAATCTTGAATTTACCATGAAAACCTAAGAATATGTTGTAAGAAACTTTAAAAATGTATGAAAATAGTAAAGACTTTAGCGAAAAATATGAAGAACAAAAAAAATTACCGGAAAATCAAATCTATCCAAAAATCAAAAACACGAAATTAACCAGTAAAACCCTTAAGCGTGTAAATGATATTAGAAAGTAATAGGAAACAATAAACCGTGTCGTGAGCAGCTGACTAAATTTTGGAATATCGAAATTGAAAAAATAAACTTTAAAGAGCGAAAAAACGCAAAAATTAAAGAATTTGGTGAGTATTAACGAAAATTTTGAAATCGTCTACTAAAACCTATAAAAAAAACATTCGACAAAAAATTTAAATAGAGAAAATCTAGAAATTGACTATGGAAACCTGAAAATATGTTGCGAGATACTTTAAAAATGTATGAAACTACCGAAATATATAAAGAACAAAAAAAATTATAAAAAAATTAAAACTTTCCAAAAATCAAAAACACAAAATTAACCTCAAGTATGTAAATAATATTAGAAAGTAATAAGAAACAATAAACCGTGTCATTAGACGCTAACTAAATTTTGAGAAAATCGAAATTAAAAGAAAACATTTAAAGAGCGAAACCCTAAACTCACCAAATTAAAGTTATAAACAAACATTTTAAAATCGGCTATTAAAACCCATGTTTTAATCCTTACCAAAAATATTAAAAAAATACAGATTCGACAAACAAAAAAATTTAAAATAGCGAAAATCTTGAATTTACCATGAAAACCTAAGAATATGTTGTAGAAATCTTTCAATATGTATGAGAATACTAAAAACTTTACCGAAAAAAATGAAGAACGAAATATATTACCGGAAAATCAAATCTATCAAAATATCAAATACACGAAATTAACCAGTAAAATTCTTTAGCGTGTAAATGATATTAGAAAGTAATAGGAAACAATAAACCGTGTCGTGAACAGCTGACTAAATTTTGGAATATCGAAATTGAAAAAAATTTAAAGAGCGAAAAAACGCAAAAATTAAAGAATTTGGTGAGTATTAACGAAAATTTTGAAATCGTCTACTAAAACCTATAAAAAAACATTCGACAAAAAATTTAAAATAGAGAAAATCTAGAAATTGACCATGGAAACCTGAAAATATGTTGCAAGACACTTTAAAAATGTATGAGACTACCGAAAAATATAAGGAACAAAAAAAATTATAAAAAAATCAATACTTTCCAAAAATCAAAAACACGAAATTAACCTCAAGCATGTAAATAATGTTAGAAAGTAATAAGAAACAATAAACCGTGTCGTTAGACGCGAATTAAATTTTGAGAAAATCGAAATTAAAAGAAAACATTTAAAGCGCGAAACCCTAAACTCACCAAATTAAAGTTATTAACAAAAATTTTAAAATCGGCTATTAAAACACTATTCACATGTTTTAATGCTTACCAAAAAATATTAAAAAAAAATCAGATTCGACAAAAAAAAAATTGAAAATAGATAAAATCTTGAATTTACCATGAAAACCTAAGAATATGTTGTAAGACACTTAAAAAAATGTATGAAAATACTAAAGACTTTAGCGAAAAATATGATGAACGAAAAAAATTACCGGAAAATCAAATCTATCCAAAAATCAAAAACACGAAATTAACCAGTAAAACCCTTAAGCGTGTAAATGATATTAGAAAGTAATAGGAAACAATAAACAGTGTCGTGAGCAGCTGACTAAATTTTGGAATATCGAAATTGAAAAAATAAAATTTAAAGAGCGAAAAAACGCAAAAATTAAAGAATTTGGTGAGTAAAAATAAAAATAAAAAAAAAATTACCGGAAAATCAAATCTTTCCAAAAATCAAAAACAAACATTTTAAAATCAGCTATTAAAACCCTATTTACATGTTTTAATCCTTTAAAGAACGAAACCCTAAACTCACCAAATTAAAGTTCTTAACAAAAATTTTAAAATCGGCTATTAAAACACTTCACATGTTTAAATCCTTAAAAAAATATTAAAAAAATATCAGATTCGACAAAAAAAAAATTTAAAATAGGGAAAATCTTGAATTTACCATGAAAACCTAAGAATATGTTGTAAGACACTTAAAAAAATGTATGAAAATAATAAAGACTTTAGCGAAAAATATGAAGAACAAAAAAAATTACCGGAAAATCAAATCTATCCAAAAATCAAAAATACGAAATTAACCAGTAAAACTCTTAAGCGTGTAAATGATATTAGAAAGTAATAGGAAACAATAAACCGTGTCGTGAGCAGCTGACTAAATTTTGGAATATCGAAATTGAAAAAATAAACTTTAAAGAGCGAAAAAACGCAAAAATTAAAGAATTTGGTGAGTATTAACGAAAATTTTGAAATCGTCTACTAAAACCTATAAAAAAAACATTCGACAAAAAATTTAAATAGAGAAAATCTAGAAATTGACTATGGAAACCTGAAAATATGTTGCAAGACACTTTAAAAATGTATGAGACTACCGAAATATATAAAGAACAAAAAAAATTATAAAAAAATCAAAACTTTCCAAAAATCAAAAACACAAAATTAACCTCAAGTATGTAAATAATATTAGAAAGTAATAAGAAACAATAAACCGTGTCATTAGACGCTAACTAAATTTTGAGAAAATCGAAATTAAAAGAAAACATTTAAAGAGCGAAACCCTAAACTCACCAAATTAAAGTTATAAACAAACATTTTAAAATCGGCTATTAAAACCCATGTTTTAATCCTTACCAAAAATATTAAAAAAATACAGATTCGACAAACAAAAAAATTTAAAATAGCGAAAATCTTGAATTTACCATGAAAACCTAAGAATATGTTGTAGAAATCTTTCAATATGTATGAGAATACTAAAAACTTTACCGAAAAAAATGAAGAACGAAAAATATTACCGGAAAATCAAATCTATCAAAATATCAAATACACGAAATTAACCAGTAAAATTCTTTAGCGTGTAAATGATATTAGAAAGTAATAGGAAACAATAAACCGTGTCGTGAACAGCTGACTAAATTTTGGAATATCGAAATTGAAAAAAATTTAAAGAGCGAAAAAACGCAAAAATTAAAGAATTTGGTGAGTATTAACGAAAATTTTGAAATCGTCTACAACAACCTATAAACAAACATTCGACAAAAAATTTAAAATAGAGAAAATCTAGAAATTGACCATGGAAACCTGAAAATATGTTGCAAGACACTTTAAAAATGTATGAGACTACCGAAAAATATAAGGAACAAAAAAAATTATAAAAAAATCAAAACTTTCCAAAAATCAAAAACACGAAATTAACCTCAAGCATGTAAATAATGTTAGAAAGTAATAAGAAACAATAAACCGTGTCGTTAGACGCGAATTAAATTTTGAGAAAATCGAAATTAAAAGAAAACATTTAAAGCGCGAAACCCTAAACTCACCAAATTAAAGTTATTAACAAAAATTTTAAAATCGGCTATTAAAACACTATTCACATGATTTAATGCTTACCAAAAAATATTAAAAAAAAATCAGATTCGACAAAAAAAAAATTGAAAATAGATAAAATCTTGAATTTACCATGAAAACCTAAGAATATGTTGTAAGACACTTTAAAAAATGTATGAAAATACTAAAGACTTTAGCGAAAAATATGATGAACGAAAAAAATTACCGGAAAATCAAATCTATCCAAAAATCAAAAACACGAAATTAACCAGTAAAACCCTTAAGCGTGTAAATGATATTAGAAAGTAATAGGAAACAATAAACCGTGTCGTGAGCAGCTGACTAAATTTTGGAATATCGAAATTGAAAAAATAAACTTTAAAGAGCGAAAAAACGCAAAAATTAAAGAATTTGGTGAGTATTAACGAAAATTTTGAAATCGTCTACTAAAACCTATAAAAAAACATTCGACAAAAAATTTAAATAGAGAAAATCTAGAAATTGACTATGGAAACCTGAAAATATGTTGCAAGACACTTTAAAAATGTATGAAACTACCGAAATATATAAAGAACAAAAAAAATTATAAAAAAATCAAAACTTTCCAAAAATCAAAAACACGAAATTAACCTCAAGCATGTAAATAATGTTAGAAAGTAATAAGAAACAATAAACCGTGTCATTAGACGCTAACTAAATTTTGAGAAAATCGAAATTAAAAGAAAACATTTAAAGAGCGAAACCCTAAACTCCCAAATTAAAGTTATAAACAAACATTTTAAAATCGGCTATTAAAACCCATGTTTTAATCTTTACCAAAAATATTAAAAAAATACAGATTCGACAAACAAAAAAATTTAAAATAGCGAAAATCTTGAATTTACCATGAAAACCTAAGAATATGTTGTAGAAATCTTTCAATATGTATGAGAATACTAAAAACTTTACCGAAAAAAATATTACCGGAAAATCAAATCTATCAAAATATCAAATACACGAAATTAACCAGTAAAATTCTTTAGCGTGTAAATGATATTAGAAAGTAATAGGAAACAATAAGCCGTGTCGTGAACAGCTGACTAAATTTTGGAATATCGAAATTGAAAAAAATTTAAAGAGCGAAAAAACGCAAAAATTAAAGAATTTGGTGAGTATTAACGAAAATTTTAAAATCGTCTACTAAAACCTATAAAAAAACATTCGACAAAAAATTTAAAATAGAGAAAATCTAGAAATTGACCATGGAAACCTGAAAATATGTTGCAAGACACTTTAAAAATGTATGAGACTACCGAAAAATATAAGGAACAAAAAAAATTATAAAAAAATCAAAACTTTCCAAAAATCAAAAACACGAAATTAACCTCAAGCATGTAAATAATGTTAGAAAGTAATAAGAAACAATAAACCGTGTCGTTAGACGCGAACTAAATTTTGAGAAAATCGAAATTAAAAAAAAACATTTAAAGAGCGGAACCCTAAACTCACCAAATTAAAGTTATAAACAAACATTTTAAAATCGGCTATTAAAACCCATGTTTTAATCCTTACCAAAAATATTAAAAAAATACAGATTCGACAAACAAAAAAATTTAAAATAGCGAAAATCTTGAATTTACCTTGAAAACCTAAGAATATGTTGTAGGACACTTTAAAAATGTATGAGAATACTAAAAACTTTAGCCAAAAATATCAAGAGCGAAAAAAATTACCGGAAAATCAAATCTATCCAAAAATCAAAAACACGAAATTAACCAGTAAAACCCTTAAGCGTGTAAATGATATTAGAAAGTAATAGGAAACAATAAACAGTGTCGTGAGCAGCTGACTAAATTTTGGAATATCGAAATTGAAAAAATAAAATTTAAAGAGCGAAAAAACGCAAAAATTAAAGAATTTGGTGAGTAAATATAAAAATAAAATAAAAAAAAAATTACCGGAAAATCAAATCTTTCCAAAAATCAAAAACAAACATTTTAAAATCAGCTATTAAAACCCTATTCACATGTTTTAATCCTTTAAAGAACGAAACCCTAAACTCACCAAATTAAAGTTCTTAACAAAAATTTTAAAATCGGCTATTAAAACACTATTCACATGTTTAAATCCTTACAAAAAATATTAAAAAAATATCAGATTCGACAAAAAAAAAATTTAAAATAGGGAAAATCTTGAATTTACCATGAAAACCTAAGAATATGTTGTAAGACACTTAAAAAAATGTATGAAAATAATAAAGACTTTAGCGAAAAATATGAAGAACGAAAAAAATTACCGGAAAATCAAATCTATCCAAAAATCAAAAATACGAAATTAACCAGTAAAACTCTTAAGCGTGTAAATGATATTAGAAAGTAATAGGAAACAATAAACCGTGTCGTGAGCAGCTGACTAAATTTTGGAATATCGAAATTGAAAAAATAAACTTTAAAGAGCGAAAAAACGCAAAAATTAAAAAATTTGGTGAGTATTAACGAAAATTTTGAAATCGTCTACTAAAACCTATAAAAAAAACAGATTCGACAAAAAATTTATATTAGAGAAAATCTTGAAATTGATCATGCAAACCTGAAAATATGTTGTAAGACACTTTAAAAATGTATGAGAATACTAAAGACTTTACCGAAAAATATGAAGAACTAAAAAAAAAATTACCGGAAAATCAAATCTTTCCAAAAATCAAAAACACGAAATTAACCATTAAAACGTAAATGATATTAGAAAGTAATAAGAAACAATAAACCGTGTCGTAAGCCGCTAACTAAATATTGGAATATCGAAATTGAAGAAAAAAATATAAATAGCGAAAAATTACGAATTTAAAAACTCACCAAATTAAAGTTATTAACAAAAATTTTAAAATCGGCTATTAAAACCCTATTCACATGTTTTAATCCTTACCAAAAATATTAAAAAAAAATCAGATTCGACAAAAAAAAAAAATTAAAATAGGGAAAATCTTGAATTTACCATGAAAACCTAAGAATATGTTGTAAGAAACTTTAAAAATGTATGAAAATAGTAAAGACTTTAGCGAAAAATATGAAGAACGAAAAAAATTACCGGAAAATCAAATCTATCCAAAAATCAAAAACACGAAATTAACCAGTAAAACCCTTAAGCGTGTAAATGATATTAGAAAGTAATAGGAAACAATAAACCGTGTCGTGAGCAGCTGACTAAATTTTGGAATATCGAAATTGAAAAAATAAACTTTAAAGAGCGAAAAAACGCAAAAATTAAAGAATTTGGTGAGTATTAACGAAAATTTTGAAATCGTCTACTAAAACCTATAAAAAAAACATTCGACAAAAAATTTAAATAGAGAAAATCTAGAAATTGACCATGGAAACCTGAAAATATGTTGCAAGACACTTTAAAAATGTATGAGACTACCGAAAAATATAAAGAACAAAAAAAATTATAAAAAAATCAAAACTTTCCAAAAATCAAAAACACGAAATTAACCTCAAGTATGTAAATAATATTAGAAAGTAATAAGAAACAATAAACCGTGTCGTTAGACGATAACTAAATTTTGAGAAAATCGAAATTAAAAGAAAACATTTAAAGAGCGAAACCCTAAACTCACCAAATTAAAGTTATAAACAAACATTTTAAAATCGGCTATGTCTTAATCCTTACCAAAAATAATAAAAAAATACAGATTCGACAAACAAAAAAATTTAAAATAGCGAAAATCTTGAATTTACCATGAAAACCTAAGAATATGTTGTAGGACACTTTAAAAATGTATGAGAATACTAAAAACTTTAGCGAAAAATATGAAGAGCGAAAAAAATTACCGGAACATCAAATCTATCAAAAAATCAAATACACGAAATTAACCAGTAAAATCCTTAAGCGTGTAAATGATATTAGAAGCGTGTAAATGATATTAGAAAGTAATAGGAAACAATAAACCGTGTCGTGAGCAGCTGACTAAATTTTGGAATATCGAAATTGAAAAAATAAAATTTAAAAAGCGATAAAACGCAAAAATTAAAGAATTTGGTGAGTATTAACGAACATTTTAAAATCGTCTATTAAGACCTGTAAAAAAAAACAGATTCGACAAAAAATTTAAAATAGAGAAAATCTTGAAATTGACCATGCAAACCTGAAAATATATTGTAAGACACTTTAAAAATGAATGAGAAGACCGAAAAATATGAAGAACTAAAAAAAAAATTACCGGAAAATCAAATCTTTCCAAAAATCAAAAACAAACATTTTAAAATCAGGTATTAAAACCCTATTCACATGTTTTAATCCTTTAAAGAGCGAAACCCTAAACTCACCGAATTAAAGTTATTAACAAAAATTTTAAAATCAGCTATTAAAACACTATTCACATACAAAAAATATTAAAAAAAAATCAGATTCGACAAAAAACAATGTAAAATAGGGAAAATCTTGAATTTACCATGAAAACCTAAGAATATGTTGTAGGACACTTTAAAAATGTATGAGAATACTAAAAACTTTACCGAAAAAAATGAAGAACGAAAAAAATTACCGGAAAATCAAATCTATCAAAAAATCAAATACACGAAATTAACCAGTAAAATTCTTCAGCGTGTAAATGATATTAGAAAGTAATAGGAAACAATAAACCGTGTCGTGAACAGCTGACTAAATTTAGGAATATCGAAATTGAAAAAAATTTAAAGAGCGAAAAAACGCAAAAATTAAAGAATTTGGTGAGTATTAACGAAAATTTTAAAATCGTCTACTAAAACCTATAAAAAAAACATTCGACAAAAAATTTAAAATAGAGAAAATCTAGAAATTGACCATGGAAACCTGAAAATATGTTGCAAGACACTTTAAAAATGTATGAGACTACCGAAAAATATAAAGAACAAAAAAAATTATAAAAAAATCAAAACTTTCCAAAAATCAAAAACACGAAATTAACCTCAAGCATGTAAGTAATGTTAGAAAGTAATAAGAAACAATAAACCGTGTCGTTAGACGCGAACTAAATTTTGAGAAAATCGAAATTAAAAGAAAACATTTAAAGCGCGAAACCCTAAACTCACCAAATTAAAGTTATTAACAAAAATTTTAAAATCGGCTATTAAAACACTATTCACATGTTTAAATCCTTACAAAAAATATTAAAAAAATATCAAATTCGACAAAAAAAAAATTTTAAATAGGGAAAATCTTGAATTTACCATGAAAACCTAAGAATATGTTGTAAGACACTTTAAAAAATGTATGAAAATACTAAAGACTTTAGCGAAAAATATGATGAACGAAAAAAATTACCGGAAAATCAAATCTATCCAAAAATCAAAAACACGAAATTAACCAGTAAAACCTGAACAAAAATTTTAAAATCGGCTATTAAAACACTATTCACATGTTTAAATCCTTACAAAAAATATTAAAAAAATATCAGATTCGACAAAAAAAAAATTTTAAATAGGGAAAATCTTGAATTTACCATGAAAACCTAAGAATATGTTGTAAGACACTTTAAAAAATGTATGAAAATACTAAAGACTTTAGCGAAAAATATGAAGAACGAAAAAAATTACCGGAAAATCAAATCTATCCAAAAATCAAAAACACGAAATTAACCAGTAAAACTCTTAAGCGTGTAAATGATATTAGAAAGTAATAGGAAACAATAAACCGTGTCGTGAGCAGCTGACTAAATTTTGGAATATCGAAATTGAAAAAATAAAATTTAAACAGCGAAAAAACGCAAAAATTAAAGAATTTGGTGAGTATTAACGAACATTTTAAAATCGTCTATTAAGACCTGTAAAAAAAAACAGATTCGACAAAAAATTTAAAATAGAGAAAATCTTGAAATTGACCATGCAAACCTGAAAATATATTGTAAGACACTTTAAAAATGAATGAGAAGACCGAAAAATATGAAGAACTAAAAAAAAAATTACCGGAAAATCAAATCTTTCCAAAAATCAAAAACAAACATTTTAAAATCAGGTATTAAAACCCTATTCACATGTTTTAATCCTTTAAAGAGCGAAACCCTAAACTCACCGAATTAAAGTTATTAACAAAAATTTTAAAATCAGCTATTAAAACACTATTCACATACAAAAAATATTAAAAAAAAATCAGATTCGACAAAAAACAATGTAAAATAGGGAAAATCTTGAATTTACCATGAAAACCTAAGAATATGTTGTAGGACACTTTAAAAATGTATGAGAATACTAAAAACTTTACCGAAAAAAATGAAGAACGAAAAAAATTACCGGAAAATCAAATCTATCAAAAAATCAAATACACGAAATTAACCAGTAAAATTCTTCAGCGTGTAAATGATATTAGAAAGTAATAGGAAACAATAAACCGTGTCGTGAACAGCTGACTAAATTTAGGAATATCGAAATTGAAAAAAATTTAAAGAGCGAAAAAACGCAAAAATTAAAGAATTTGGTGAGTATTAACGAAAATTTTAAAATCGTCTACTAAAACCTATAAAAAAAACATTCGACAAAAAATTTAAAATAGAGAAAATCTAGAAATTGACCATGGAAACCTGAAAATATGTTGCAAGACACTTTAAAAATGTATGAGACTACCGAAAAATATAAAGAACAAAAAAAATTATAAAAAAATCAAAACTTTCCAAAAATCAAAAACACGAAATTAACCTCAAGCATGTAAGTAATGTTAGAAAGTAATAAGAAACAATAAACCGTGTCGTTAGACGCGAACTAAATTTTGAGAAAATCGAAATTAAAAGAAAACATTTAAAGCGCGAAACCCTAAACTCACCAAATTAAAGTTATTAACAAAAATTTTAAAATCGGCTATTAAAACACTATTCACATGTTTAAATCCTTACAAAAAATATTAAAAAAATATCAAATTCGACAAAAAAAAAATTTTAAATAGGGAAAATCTTGAATTTACCATGAAAACCTAAGAATATGTTGTAAGACACTTTAAAAAATGTATGAAAATACTAAAGACTTTAGCGAAAAATATGATGAACGAAAAAAATTACCGGAAAATCAAATCTATCCAAAAATCAAAAACACGAAATTAACCAGTAAAACCCTTAAGCGTGTAAATGATATTAGAAAGTAATGGGAAACAATAAACAATGTCGTGAGCAGCTGACTAAATTTTGGAATATCGAAATTGAAAAAATAAAATTTAAAGAGCGAAAAAACGCAAAAATTAAAGAATTTGGTGGGTAAAAATAAAAATAAAAATTAAAATAAAAAAAAAAATTACCGGAAAATCAAATCTTTCCAAAAATCAAAAACAAACATTTTAAAATCAGCTATTAAAACCCTATTCACATGTTTTAATCCTTTAAAGAACGAAACCCTAAACTCACCAAATTAAAGTTCTGAACAAAAATTTTAAAATCGGCTATTAAAACACTATTCACATGTTTAAATCCTTACAAAAAATATTAAAAAAATATCAGATTCGACAAAAAAAAAATTTTAAATAGGGAAAATCTTGAATTTACCATGAAAACCTAAGAATATGTTGTAAGACACTTTAAAAAATGTATGAAAATACTAAAGACTTTAGCGAAAAATATGAAGAACGAAAAAAATTACCGGAAAATCAAATCTATCCAAAAATCAAAAACACGAAATTAACCAGTAAAACTCTTAAGCGTGTAAATGATATTAGAAAGTAATAGGAAACAATAAACCGTGTCGTGAGCAGCTGACTAAATTTTGGAATATCGAAATTGAAAAAATAAAATTTAAACAGCGAAAAAACGCAAAAATTAAAGAATTTGGTGAGTATTAACGAAAATTTTGAAATCGTCTACTAAAACCTATAAAAAAACAGATTCGACAAAAAATTTAAATTAGAGAAAATCTTGAAATTGATCATGCAAACCTGAAAATATGTTGTAAGACACTTTAAAAAATGTATGAAAATACTAAAGACTTTAGCGAAAAATATGATGAACGAAAAAAATTACCGGAAAATCAAATCTATCCAAAAATCAAAAACAAACATTTTAAAATCAGCTATTAAAACCCTATTCACATGTTTTAATCCTTTAAAGAACGAAACCCTAAACTCACCAAATTAAAGTTCTTAACAAAAATTTTAAAATCGGCTATTAAAACCCTATTCACATGTTTTAATCCTTACCAAAAATATTAAAAAAAAATCAGATTCGCCAAAAAAAAAAAAATTAAAATAGGGAAAATCTTGAATTTACCATGAAAATCTAAGAATATGTTGTAAGAAACTTTAAAAATGTATGAAAATAGTAAAGACTTTAGCGAAAAATATGAAGAACGAAAAAAATTACCGGAAAATCAAATCTATCCAAAAATCAAAAACACGAAATTAACCAGTAAAACCCTTAAGCGTGTAAATGATATTAGAAAGTAATAGGAAACAATAAACCGTGTCGTGATCAGCTGACTAAATTTTGGAATATCGAAATTGAAAAAATAAACTTTAAAGAGCGAAAAAACGCAAAAATTAAAGAATTTGGTGAGTATTAACGAAAATTTTGAAATCGTCTACTAAAACCTATAAAAAAAACATTCGACAAAAAATTTAAATAGAGAAAATCTAGAAATTGACCATGGAAACCTGAAAATATGTTGCAAGACACTTTTAAAATGTATGAGACTACCGAAATATATAAAGACCAAAAAAAATTATAAAAAAATCAAAAACACAAAATTAACCTCAAGTATGTAAATAATATTAGAAAGTAATAAGAAACAATAAACCGTGTAATTAGACGCTAACTAAATTTTGAGAAAATCGAAATTAAACGAAAACATTTAAAGAGCGAAACCCATGTTTTAATCCTTACCAAAAATATTAAAAAAATACAGATTCGACAAACAAAAAAATTTAAAATAGCGAAAATCTTGAATTTACCATGAAAACCTAAGAATATGTTGTAGGACACTTTAAAAATGTATGAGAATACTAAAAACTTTAGCGAAAAATATGAAGAGCGAAAAAAATTACCGGAAAATCAAATCTATCAAAAAATCAAATACACGAAATTAACCAGTAAAATCCTTAAGCGTGTAAATGATATTAGAAAGTAATAGGAAACAATAAACCGTGTCGTGAGCAGCTGACTAAATTTTGGAATATCGAAATTGAAAAAATAAAATTTAAAAAGCGAAAAAACGCAAAAATTAAAGAATTTGGTGAGTATTAACGAACATTTTAAAATCGTCTATTAAAACCTGTAAAAAAAAACAGATTCGACAAAAAATTTAAAATAGAGAAAATCTTGAAATTGACCATGCAAACCTGAAAATATATTGTAAGACACTTTAAAAATGAATGAGAAGACCGAAAAATATGAAGAACTAAAAAAAAAATTACCGGAAAATCAAATCTTTCCAAAAATCAAAAACAAACATTTTAAAATCAGCTATTAAAACCCTATTCACATGTTTTAATCCTTTAAAGAGCGAAACCCTAAACTCACCGAATTAAAGTTATTAACAAAAATTTTAAAATCGGCTATTAAAACACTATTCACATACAAAAAATATTAAAAAAAAATCAGATTCGACAAAAAAAAATGTAAAATAGGGAAAATCTTGAATTTACCATGAAAACCTAAGAATATGTTGTAGGACACTTTAAAAATGTATGAGAATACTAAAAACTTTACCGAAAAAAATGAAGAACGAAAAAAATTACCGGAAAATCAAATCTATCAAAAAATCAAATACACGAAATTAACCAGTAAAATTCTTCAGCGTGTAAATGATATTAGAAAGTAATAGGAAACAATAAACCGTGTCGTGAACAGCTGACTAAATTTTGGAATATCGAAATTGAAAAAAATTTAAAGAGCGAAAAAACGCAAAAATTAAAGAATTTGGTGAGTATTAACGAAAATTTTGAAATCGTCTACTAAAACCTATAAAAAAAACATTCGACAAAAAATTTAAAATAGAGAAAATCTAGAAATTGACCATGGAAACCTGAAAATATGTTGCAAGACACTTTAAAAATGTATGAGACTACCGAAAAATATAAAGAACAAAAAAAATTATAAAAAAATCAAAACTTTCCAAAAATCAAAAACACGAAATTAACCTCAAGCATGTAAATAATGTTAGAAAGTAATAAGAAACAATAAACCGTGTCGTTAGACGCGAACTAAATTTTGAGAAAATCGAAATTAAAAGAAAACATTTAAAGCGCGAAACCCTAAACTCACCAAATTAAAGTTATTAACAAAAATTTTAAAATCGGCTATTAAAACACTATTCACATGTTTTAATGCTTACCAAAAAATATTAAAAAAAAATCAGATTCGACAAAAAAAAAATTGAAAATAGGTAAAATCTTGAATTTACCATGAAAACCTAAGAATATGTTGTAAGACACTTTAAAAAATGTATGAAAAAACTAAAGACTTTAGCGAAAAATATGATGAACGAAAAAAATTACCGGAAAATCAAATCTATCCAAAAATCAAAAACACGAAATTAACCAGTAAAACCCTTACGCGTGTAAATTATATTAGAAAGTAATAGGAAACAATAAACAATGTCGTGAGCAGCTGACTAAATTTTGGAATATCGAAATTGAAAATATAAAATTTAAAGAGCGAAAAAACGCAAAAATTTAAGAATTTGGTGAGTAAAAATAAAAATAAAATAAAAAAAAAATTACCGGAAAATCAAATCTTTCCAAAAATCAAAAACAAACATTTTAAAATCAGCTATTAAAACCCTATTCACATGTTTTAATCCTTTAAAGAACGAAACCCTAAACTCACCAAATTAAAGTTCTTAACAAAAATTTTAAAATCGGCTATTAAAACACTATTCACATGTTTTAATCCTTACAAAAAATATTAAAAAAATATCAGATTCGACAAAAAATTTAAATTAGAGAAAATCTTGAAATTGATCATGCAAACCTGAAAATATTTTGTAAGACACTTTAAAAATGTATGAGAATACTAAAGACTAGCGAAAAATATGAAGAACGAAAAAAATTACCGGAAAATCAAATCTATCCAAAAATCAAAAACACGAAATTAACCAGTAAAACTCTTAAGCGTGTAAATGATATTAGAAAGTAATAGGAAACAATAAACCGTGTCGTGAGCAGCTGACTAAATTTTGGAATATCGAAATTGAAAAAATAAACTTTAAAGAGCGAAAAAACGCAAAAATTAAAGAATTTGGTGAGTATTAACGAAAATTTTGAAATCGTCTACTAATACCTATAAAAAAAACAGATTCGACAAAAAATTTAAATTAGAGAAAATCTAGAAATTGACCATGCAAACCTGAAAATATTTTGTAAGACACTTTAAAAATGTATGAGAATACTAAAGACTTTACCGAAAAATATGAAGAACTAAAAAAAAAATTACCGGAAAATCAAATCTTTCCAAAAATCAAAAACACGAAATTAACTATTAAAACGTAAATGATATTAGAAAGTAATAAGAAACAATAAACCGTGTCGTAAGCCGCTAACTAAAAATTGGAATATCGAAATTGAAAAAAAAAATATAAATAGCGAAAAATTACGAATTTAAAAACTCACCAAATTAAAGTTATTACCAAAAATTTTAAAATCGGCTATTAAAACCCTATTCACATGTTTTAATTCTTACCAAAAATATTAAAAAAAAATCAGATTCGCTAAAAAAAAAAATTTAAAATAAAGAAAATCTTGAATTTACCATGAAAATCTAAGAATATGTTGTAAGAAACTTTAAAAATGTATGAAAATAGTAAAGACTTTAGCGAAAAATATGAAGAACGAAAAAAATTACCGGAAAATCAAATCTATCAAAAAATCAAAAACACGAAATTAACCAGTAAAACCCTTAAGCGTGTAAATGATATTAGAAAGTAATAGGAAACAATAAACCGTGTCGTGAGCAGCTGACTAAATTTTGGAATATCGAAATTGAAAAAATAAACTTTAAAGAGCGAAAAAACGCAAAAATTAAAGAATTTGGTGAGTATTAACGAAAATTTTGAAATCGTCTACTAAAACCTATAAAAAAAACATTCGACAAAAAATTTAAATAGAGAAAATCTAGAAATTGACCATGGAAACCTGAAAATATGTTGCAAGACACTTTAAAAATGTATGAGACTACCGAAAAATATAAAGAACAAAAAAAATTATAAAAAAATCAAAACTTTCCAAAAATCAAAAACACGAAATTAACCTCAAGTATGTAAATAATATTAGAAAGTAATAAGAAACAATAAACCGTGTCATTAGACGCTAACTAAATTTTGAGAAAATCGAAATTAAAAAAAAACATTTAAAGAGCGGAACCCTAAACTCACCAAATTAAAGTTATAAACAAACATTTTAAAATCGGCTATTAAAACCCATGTTTTAATCCTTACCAAAAATATTAAAAAAATACAGATTCGACAAACAAAAAAATTTAAAATAGCGAAAATCTTGAATTTACCTTGAAAACCTAAGAATATGTTGTAGGACACTTTAAAAATGTATGAGAATACTAAAAACTTTAGCGAAAAATATGAAGAGCGAAAAAAATTACCGGAAAATCAAATCTATCAAAAAATCAAATACACGAAATTAACCAGTAAAATCCTTAAGCGTGTAAATGATATTAGAAAGTAATAGGAAACAATAAACCGTATCGTGAGCAGCTGACTAAATTTTGGAATATCGAAATTGAAAAAATAAAATTTAAAAAGCGAAAAAACGCAAAAATTAAAGAATTTGGTGAGTATTAACGAACATTTTAAAATCGTCTATTAAAACCTGTAAAAAAAAACAGATTCGACAAAAAATTTAAAATAGAGAAAATCTTGAAATTGACCATGCAAACCTGAAAATATATTGTAAGACACTTTAAAAATGAATGAGAAGACCGAAAAATATGAAGAACTAAAAAAAAAATTACCGGAAAATCAAATCTTTCCAAAAATCAAAAACAAACATTTTAAAATCAGCTATTAAAACCCTATTCACATGTTTTAATCCTTTAAAGAGCGAAACCCTAAACTCACCAAATTAAAGTTATTAACAAAAATTTTAAAATCGGCTATTAAAACACTATTCACATGTTTTAATCCTTACAAAAAATATTAAAAAAAAATCAGATTCGACAAAAAAAAATGTAAAATAGGTAAAATCTTGAATTTACGATGAAAACCTAAGAATATGTTGTAGGACACATTAAAAATGTATGAGAATACTAAAAACTTTAGCCAAAAATATCAAGAGCGAAAAAAATTAGCGGAAAATCAAATCTATCCAAAAATCAAAAACACGAAATTAACCAGTAAAACTCTTAAGCGTGTAAATGATATTAGAAAGTAATAGGAAACAATAAACGGTGTCGTGAGCAGCTGACTAAATTTTGGGATATCGAAATTGAAAAAATAAAATTTAAAGAGCGAAAAAACGCGAAAATTAAAGAATTTGGTATGAACGAAAATTTTGAAATCGTCTACTAAAACCTATAAAAAACACATTCGACAAAAAATTTAAAACAGTGAAAATCTAGAAATTGACCATGGAAACCTGAAAATATGTTGCAAGACTCTTTAAAAATGTATGAGACTACCGAAAAATATGAAGAACAAAAAAAATTATAAAAAAATCAAAACTTTCCAAAAATCAAAAACACGAAATTAACCAGTAAGACTCTTAAGCTTGTAAATTATATTACAAAGTAAAAGGAAAGAATAAACCTTGTAAGCCGCTAACTAAATTTTGGAAAATCGAAATTAAAAAAAAAATTTTGAAGAGCGAAAAAACACAAAAATTAAAGAATTTGGTGAGTATTAACGAACATTTTAAAATCTTCTATTAAAACCTGTAACAAAAACAGATTCGACCAAAAATTTAAAATAAAATTTTGAAGAGCCAAAAAACACAAAAATTAAAGAATTTGGTGAGTAATAACGAACCTTTTATAATCGTCCATTAAAACCTGTAAAAAAAACAGATTCGACAAAAAATTTAAAATAGAGAAAATCTTGTAATTGAACATGCAAACCTGAAAATATGTTGTAAGACACTTTAAAAATGAATGAGAAGACCGAAAATAAATCATTTTAAAAAACATTTTAAAATCGTCTATTAAAACCTGTAAAAAAACAGATTCGACAAAAAATTTAAAATAGAGAAAATCTTGAAATTGACCATGCAAACCTGAAAATATGTTGTAAGACACTTTAAAAATGTATGAGAATACTAAAGACTTTACCGAAAAATATGAAGAACTAAAAAAAAAAATTACCGGAAAATCAAATCTTTCCAAAAATCAAAAACACGAAATTAACCATTAAAACCCTTGAGCATGTAAATGATATTAGAAAGTAATGGGAAACAATAAACCGTGTCGTAAGCCGCTAAATAAATTTTGGAATATCGAAATTGAAAAAAAAATTTTAAATAGCAAAAAATTACGAATTTAAAAACTCACCAAATTAAAGTTTTTAACAAAAATTTTAAAATCGGCTATTAAAACCCTATTCATATGTCCTTACCAAAAATATTAAAAAAAAAACAGATTCGACAAAAAAAAATGTAAAATAGGGAAAATCTTGAATTTACCATGAAAACCCTTAGGTTTTCTTAAATATGTTGTAAGACACTTTAAAAATATATGAGAATACTAAAGACTTTAGCGAAAACTACGAAGAACAAAAAAAATTCCCAGAAAATCAAAACTTTCCAAAAATCAAAAACACGAAATTAACCATTAAAACCCTTAAGCATGTAAATGATATTAGAAAGTAATGGGAAACAATAAACCGTGTCGTAAGCCGCTAAATAAATTTTGGAATATCGAAATTGAAAAAAAAATTTTAAATAGCAAAAAATTACGAATTTAAAAACTCACCAAATTAAAGTTATTAGCAAAAATTTTAAAATCGGCTATCAAAACCCTATTCACATGTTTTAATCCTTACCAAAAATGTTAAGAAAAAAACAGATTCGACAAAAAAAAATTGAAAATAGGTAAAATCTTGAATTTACCATGAAAACCTAAGAATATGTTGTAGGACACTTTAAAAATGTATGAGAATACTAAAAACTTTAGCGAAAAATATGAAGAGCGAAAAAAATTACCGGAAAATCAAATCTATCCAAAAATCAAAAACACGAAATTAACCAGTAAAACCCTTAAGCGTGTAAATGATATAAAAAAGTAATAGGAAACAATAAACCGTGTCGTGAGCAGCTGACTAAATTTTGGAATATCGAAATTGAAAAAAAAAATGTTAAAGATCGAAAAAAAACAAAAATTAAGGAATTTGGTGAGTATTAACGAACATTTTAAAATCGTCTATTAAAACCTGGAAAAAAAACAGATTCGACAAAAAATTTAAAATAGAGAAAATCTTGAAATTGACCATGCAAACCTGAAAATATGTTGAGAATACTATAGACTTTACCGAAAAATATGAAGAACTAAAAAAAAATTACCGGAAAATCAAATCTTTCCAAAAATCAAAAACACGAAATTAACCATTAAAACCCTTAAGCATGTAAATGATATTAGAAAGTAATGGGAAACAATAAACCGTGTCGTAAGCCGCTAAATAAATTTATAAATTTTGGAATATCGAAATTGAAAAAAAAAATTTTAAATAGCGAAAAATTACGAATTTAAAAACTCACCAAATTAAAGTTATTAACAAAAATTTTAAAATCGGCTATTAAAACCCTATTCACATGTTTTAATCCTTACCAAAAATGTTAAGAAAAAAACAGATTCGACAAAAAACAATTTAAAATCTTGAATTTACCATGAAAACCCTTAGGTTTTCTTAAATATGTTGTAAGACATTTTAAAAATGTATGAGAATACTAAAGACTACCGAAAAATATGAAGAACTAAAAAAAATTACCGGAAAATCAAAACTTTCCAAAAATCAAAAAAACGAAATTAACCCTTAAGGGTTTAAATGATATTAGAAAGTAATGGGAAATAATAAACCTGAAAACATGTTTTACTCCTTACCAAAAATATTAAAAAAAAACAGACTGCAAGACACTTTAAAAATGTATGAGACTACCGAAAAATATAAAGAACAAAAAAAATTCTAAGAAAATCAAAACTTTCCAAAAATCAAAAACACGAAATTAACCAGTTAAACCTTTAAGCATGTAAATGATATTAGAAAGTAATGGGAAACAATAAACCGTGTCGTAAGCCGCTAACAAAATTTTGGAATATCGAAATTGAAAAAAAAAAATTTTAAAGAGCAAAAAATCACGAATTTAAAAACTCACCAAATTAAAGTTATTAACAAAAATTTTAAAATCGGCTATCAAAACCCTATTCACATGTTTTAATCCTTACCAAAAATATTAAGAAAAAAACAGATTCGACAAAAAACAATTTAAAATAGGGAAAATCCTGAATTTTCCATAAAAACCCTTAGGTTTCCTTAAATATGTTGTAAGACATTTTAAAAATGTATGAGAATACTAAAGACTACCGAAAAATATGAAGAACTAAAAAAAATTACCGGAAAATCAAAACTTTCCAAAAATCAAAAACACGAAATTAACATTTAAGGGTTTAAATGATATTAGAAAGTAATGGGAAACAATAAACCTGAAAACATGTTTTACTCCTTACCAAAAATATTAAAAAAAAACAGACTCGACAAAAAATTTACAATAGGGAAAATCTTGAAATTGACCATGCAAACCTGAAGATATGTTGTAAGACAATTTACAAATGTATGAGAATACTAAAGACTACCGAAAAATATGAAGAACTAAAATAAAATTACCGGAAAATCAAATCTTTCAAATAATCAAAAACACGAAGTTAACCAGTAAAACCCTTAAGCGTTTAAATGATATTAGAAAGTAATGGGAAACAATAAACCGTGTCGTGAACCGCTAACTAAATTTTGAGAAAATCGAAATTAAAAAATAACATTTAAGGAGCGAAAAATCACGAAACCCTAAACTCACCAAATTAAAGTTATAAAAAAAAATTTTAAAATCGACTATTAAAGCCTGAAAACATTTCTTACTCCTTACCAAAAATATTAAAAAAAAAAACAGACGACAAAATATTTACAACAGGGAAAACCTTGAAGTTGACCATGCAATCCTGAAAATATGCTGTAAGCCATTCTAAAAATGTATGAGAATACTAAAAATTTTACCGAAAAATATGAAGAATTACCGGAAAATCAAAACTGTCCAAAAATCAAAAACACGAAATTAACCGGTAAAACCATTAAGCATGTAAATGATATTAGAAAGTAATGGGAAACAATAAACCGTGTCGTAAGCCGCTAAATAAATCTTGGAATATCGGAATTGAAAAAAAAAATTTTAAATACCGAAAAAATTACGAATATAAAAACTCACCAAACTAAAGTTATTAACAAAAATTTTAAAATCGGCTATTAAAACCCTATTCACATGTTTTAATTCTTACCAAAAATAAATCAGATTCGACAAAAAAAAAATTTAAAATAGGGAAAAAGACTAAAGACTTTAATTTAAAATAGGGAAAAAGACTAAAGACTTTAGCGAAAAATATGAAGAACGAAAAAAATTACCGGAAAATCAAATCTATCCAAAAATCAAAAACACGAAATTAACCAGTAAAACCCTTAAGCGTGTAAATGATATAAGAAAGTAATAGGAAACAATAAACCGTGTCGTGAGCAGCTGACTAAATTTTGGAATATCGAAATTGAAAAAATTAAATTTAAAGAGCGAAAAAACGCAAAAATTAAAGAATTTGGTGAGTATTAACGAAAATTTTGAAATCGTCTTCTAAAACCTATAAAAAAAAACATTCGACAAAAAATTTAAAATAGAGAAAATCTAGAAATTGACCATGGAAACCTTAAGATATGTTACAAGACACTTTAAAAATGTATGAGACTACCGAAAAATATAAAGAACAAAAAAAATAATAAAAAAATCAAAACTTTCCAAAAATTCAAAAACACGAAATTAACCTCAAGCATGTAAATAATATTAGAAAGTAATAAGTAACAATAAACCGTGTCGTTAGATGCTACCTAAATTTTGAGAAAATCGAAATTAAAAAAAAAACATTTAAAGACCCTTAACTCACCAAATTAAAAATATAAACAAACATTTTAAAATCAGCTATTAAAACCCTATTCACATGTTTTAATCCTTTAAAGAGCGAAATCCTAGACTCACCAAATTAAAGTTTTTAACAAAAATTTTAAAATCGGCTATTTAAACACTATTCACATGTTTTAATCCTTACCAAAAATATTAAAAAAATATCAGATTCGACAAAAAAAAATTTTAAAATAGGGAAAATCTTGAATTTACCATGAAAACCTAAGAATATGTTGTAAGACACTTTAAAAATGTATGAGAATACTAAAGACTTTGGCGAAAAATATGAAGAACGAAAAAAATTACCGGAAAATCAAATCTATCCAAAAATCAAAAACAAGAAATTAACCAGTAAAACCCTTAAGCGTGTAAATGATATTAGAAAGTAATAGGAAACAATAAACCGTGTCGTGAGCAGCTGACTAAATTTTGGAATATCGAAATTGAAAAAATAAAATTTAAAGAGCGAAAAAACGCAAAAATTAAAGAATTTGGTGAGTATTAACGAAAATTTTGAAATCGTCTACTAAAACCTATAAAAAAAACATTCGACAAAAAATTTAACATAGGGAAAATCTTGAAATTTATCATAAAAACCTAAGAATATGTTGTGAAACACTTCAAAAATGTATGAGAATACTAAAGACTTTACCGAAAAATATGAAGAACAAAAAAAATTATAAAAAAATCAAAACTTTCCAAAAATCAAAAACACGAAATTAAGCTCAAGCATGTAAATAATATTAGAAAGTAATAAGAAACAATAAACCGTGTCGTTGACGATATAAAATTTTTTTTTTAATTTCGATTTTCCAAAATTTAGTTAGCGGCTCACGAGACGGTTTATTGTTTCCTATTACTTTCTAATATCATTAACATGCTTGAGGGTTTTACTGGTTAATTTCGTGTTTTTGTTTTTCTGATAATTTTTTTTGTTCTTCATATTTTTTTTTGTTCTTCATATTTTTATAGTCTTTAGTATTCTCATACATTTTTAAAGTGTTTTACAACATATTCTTAGGTTTTTATGATAAATTTCAAGATTTTCCCTATGTTAAATTTTTTGTCGAATCTGTATTTTTTTAATTTTTTTGGTAAGGATTAAATTTTGTGTTTAGGGTTTTAATAGCCGATTTTAAAATTTTCGTTAATTACTTTAATTTGGTGAGTTTTGGTTTTCGAGATTTTTCGCACTATAATTTTTTTTTTTAATTTCGTTTTCCTCAAAATTTAGTTTGCTGCTCACGACACGGTTTATTGTTTCCTATTCCTTTCTAATATCAATTACATGCTTGAGGGTTTTACTGGTTAATTTCGTGGTTTTGTTTTTCGGAAAGTTTTGATTTTGATAATTTTGATAATTTTTTTCGTTTTTCATATTTTTCTTTAGTATGTCCTTAGTATCTTCTTATATATAAAAATAAGTGGTCTACGTGTGTACACGTGTAACTCAGCAACCGTTCGCCCAATTTGGCTCAAATTTTTAATGTTGTGTTCTTTAAAGCCCAACTTAGATACTAACGGAGCCAAAAATTGCAAATTTTCCACGAAAATTGGAAAATTTAGAAAATTTCGTTTTCAGTACGTTGTATGGAGAAATTTTTCGTTTCGTATTCACCCGATATTTGAGGTTTGCGTGGCGTAGTGGGCAGCGTGCTTGCTTTTCAGTCAATAGGTCATGGGTCTGATTCCCACTCCAGACGGGATTTTTTTAATCACGAATTTTTATTTTTTTTTATGTATAAAGATAGCATATGATTTGCGTTCCTCCGGCATTTCTTTTTTATGTGTAGAGATTCAAAAGTAATCATGCGAACTATTTCTTATCTTCTTATATGTAGGTATATATGCTTATAAAAATAAGTGCTCTACGGGTGTACACGTGTAACTCAGCAACCATTCGTCCGATTTTGCTCAAATTTTTTTTGTTGTGTTCGTTAAAGCCCAAATTAGATCCTAACGGAGCCAAAAATTGCAAATTTTCTCCGAAAATTGGAAAATTTGGAAAATTTCGTTTTCAGTACATTTGTAGAGAATATGGAGAAATTTATTCGTTTGTTGTTCGCAACTATTCACCCGATTTGCATGAATTTTTTTCTTCGGAATAGTCTCTGCTATCTCAACACACAAAAAAAAAGAATTCCGGAACAACGCAAATCGGAGCACACGGCCGCATAGTCATACATATGCATACATACATACAAAATTTTTTTTATGTATAGAGATAGCATATGGATGCATATGTATATGTATGACCATGTGACCGTGTGTTTTGGTTTGCGTTCCTCCGGCATTTCTTTTTTATGTGTAGAGATTCGTAAGTAATCATGCCAACTATTTCCAATTCTGTATTTCTTTAAAATACATTAAAGAATATGTACTCTATCACAGTTCATAGTTCATAGTTATTCAAGTAGTAAAATAATTTTATAAAATTGTGGTATTTGAAGATAAGAAGTGATGGGATATCGATAAAATTTTCGTTCATAGACCAGCATTGTTATGCGAATGATATAATAATATGATGATTTACATATCCATAGTTTAAATATTTCTCAAGAAAATTCGCTAAAAATCGATTTTTTTGGGTTTTATTGGGGAGCGGGATGGAATGAATCTGACTGTATTATATGTTTTCTTTCAAATTTGTAACGCTAAGAAATAACGTTCGAAGAAAAACAGAATGACACAGAAGTCAATATTTTTGCTCGAAAATCTCGAAACCGTCTGTTCGTTTGTCCGTCCGTGCGCTCTATAGTTCCACAGCGCGTTGAACTATGAAGTCCAAATTTTGTGCTCACTGATTTTGTTCAGAAGTGATGCCAAGTTCGTGAACGGACAGAGAGAGGGTCACTCGGATTCGAGGTTTTTGATCGGAAACAAATAGTTCTGTACCCTTAACGATTCTGTGTGAGCATTATTTCTTAGCGTAACAAACGGCAAGGTAAACACAATTTACTCTAAGATTTCATCTAGATTATAAAAATTATTTGAAAACATTCTGTTTGAAGTTATAACAATCGTTGTTGTTAATGTCAACATCTATTTAAAAAAAAGTGATTTTTGTTGTTCCAATGACAGGAAACAAACTGAGATCTGTTCAAATCGATGTCAGTGTAATTATGTCAACAGCAGTAAATCTCTTTAAATTGAAGTAAATCCTTAACATTCAATAATAATATATAAAATCGACTTCTTTCACCTGCACGTTTTCGTATGCCTCTTCTAGTGGATTCACCTAATCCATACTCTTTACCAAGAGCTGTGGATCCTTCACCTTCTGCTATTCGTATTAAAATCGTAGTCTTAGTTTCTAAGGAAATTACCTTCCTTTTCGCTTTGTTTTTGCCCTGATTCATTTTTAAGGATTATGTCGAAACATAACAGGGCTACGATGTAAAGTGCAATCTTACGATGCTCTAGATGAAATAGAATTTATTGTGATCCCAAGAAATTTAGTATGGGGAGTGTTAGAAGGGATGCTAGCATTGAGCTAATTTTTTCCCCATCATGCTAAAGTAGCTATAAAAATGTTTTATTCAAAATGCTTACGCCAAAAATTGAATGGAAACTGAGAAAATTAGTGAGTTAGATTTAGTGAAAATATGCAGTTTGTATGGGAGGTGGTAGAGAGTGGAAGGATTTTAGTAATTTTTTAGGAAATAACTAGGAATATTATAAAATTGACATCCCTTAAATTTCAGACTAGTATCATTCACACTTTTCAAGAAAATCGATTTATTGTCAAATTGTGAAATTGTGTCATTTTGTATGGGAGGGGGTAGAAGGGGTGAAGCTAATAGTCTAATTTTTTTTTGCCTTACTAACAATCTATACATATAAATATAATTGTAGTGTCTGTCTGTCTTTCCGGCTTTCACGCAAAAACGGCTGCACCGATTGCAATGAAACTTTCACAGATTATTAGCTCTACCTCTGGGAGTAATCTGCTTTAAGTTTTATTTTTCTTGCCTCACGCCTTCTACCCCCTCCCATACAAAGTGACTCATTTTCAAAAACTTATAATAATCAAATTTTCATGGAAACTATGAAAGCTATTAATTTGAAATTTAAAATATATTATTTCTATTATAAATACAATCTTCAAGTATATAAATAGTTTGAATCCCCCAACTCCTTCCACCACCTCCAATACAAACTAAACTTTTTCATTAAATACTATACTCCAATTTTCTCAGTACATATAACTTTGATCGAGCTAAGATTTTGTATTAAATCCTTAATTAGCAGGGATCTTCAGAGAGAACCGAACAAAAGTGGATGTAAAAAGCGTAGGTAGCCACTTTGGACTGGTACATGGCCGGCCAAACCAGCAAAATCGTAGCCATCCTACATCGGCTGAGATTTGTTAAGAACAGGCTATGCCAAAAAGCCATTGATGTCGTAGGTATTTCGGCTACCTGTAGCAACCAACCTGCGTAACCTACTCACACATTCAAACAGTAAAATTTCGTCCCTAGCGTGGTATCTATCGTATATGATTAGCCAGCGTATCCTGCGGGGGCTATTTTAGTACGTAAGATGTGAGGCACAAAAACAATAGATGTATTAATAGGCTGGCGATTTGGTTGGTATTCGCACCTTAGGGAAATACCATATCTTTTACGGTTTTTAAAGTGCTTAGTGGGTACGACTTCTCGCTGGGTTCATTCGTTATATAGTATGTATTGTGTATTGTGTCAAACATAGAAAGTTTATCCAATTCAGTTTTTTCAATCATATGCTGTTGATCGTCTATAAGTGAAAAAGTCTATTGGTGATTTTTGACATTATATTTTGATTTTTGTCAGTGAGTAATTCTAAGTAAAGGAAGTTAAAATACGTACAAGTAATTATTAATTGAAATTAAAAGGAAAATCTATTGCTGCGTTTTAATATTATAATTTGATTTTGGCAAAAGAGGCCTTACACTAATAGTGATTTCTTTTCTAGAATTTAGTTCGCAGAAATTTTTTTGGAATAGAACATAAAAAGTGCTGAACTCTCAAGAAAATATGTAAGGGTTAAAACGGGGTAACATTTTTCGCAGAAATTAGTGTAAGCAGATTATATATGAAATATACCGTACATTACTATCAAAAGCACATTGTATCGATATTTACGCGGACGAAGTTGCGGGTATTTGCTAGTTTTAAATAAATATTTAGTGCACAATTTCAGCTCGCTAAATTGTATACGCACTGAGTAAATTGGCTTAGAGTGATTCCTGACAAGTACAGTTTGTATGGGAGGTGGTAGAAGGAGGGGGAGGACACGCATAATTTTTATACCGTAGACTGATATTATCATAAAAGTAATATTTTCCAAATTTCAATAGCTTTTATAATTTTCGAGCAATTCTGTTTATTGTCAAATTGCGCCATTGTGTCATTTTGTATGGGAGGGGGTAGAAGGGGTGGAGCGATTTGGCCCGTTCATGAACTTGACCTTACTTTTTTGTCAAAAACGACGTGTACAAAATTTGAACTATCTAGCTCAACGTGTTCTCAAGCTAGAGAGGACACGGACGGACAGACGGACGGACGGACATCCGGTTCTGTATCATTAATTTTTTTCTCCGAGCCTTATTTCTTGGCGTTACAAACTTTAGAGCAAACTTATAATACTCTCAGATTTCAGTATATACATAAAATAAAAACCCTAAAAATTTGTATCTAAATAGTAAAAATAATAAATTTACCTTCAACCGCACAAAAAAATCGCACAAACAAAAAATCGCACAAAAAAAGACCGCACAAAAACAGGTTTGAGTGTACTGAAAAATATGAAGAACTAAAAAAAAATTACCGGAAAATCAAATCTTTCAAATAATCAAAAACACGAAATTAACCAGTAAAACCCTTTAGCGTTTAAATGATATTAGAAAGTAATGGGAAACAATAAACCGTGTCGTGAGCCGCTAACTAAATTTTGAGAAAATCGAAATTAAAAAATAACATTTGAGGAGCGAAGAATCACGAAACCCTAAACTCACCAAATTAAAGTTATAAAAAAAAATTTTAAAATCGGCTATTAAAGCCTGAAAACATTTCTTACTCCTTACCAAAAATATTTAAAAAAAAAACAGACGACAAAATATTTACAATAGGGAAAACCTTGAAATTGACCATGCAATCCTGAAAATATGCTGTAAGCCATTCTAAAAATGAATGAGAATACTAACAATTTTACCGAAAAATATGAAGAATTACCGGAAAATCAAAACTGTCCAAAAATCAAAAACACGAAATTAACCGGTAAAACCCTTAAGCATGTAAATGATATTAGAAAGTAATAGGAAACAATAAACCGTGTCGTGAGCCGCTAACTAAATTTTGGAATATCGAAATTGAAAAAAAAAATGTTAAAGATCGAAAAAACACAAAAATTAAGGAATTTGGTGAGTATTAACGAACATTTTAAAATCGTCTATTAAAACCTGTAAAAAAAACAGATTCGGCAAAAAATTTAAAATAGAGAAAATCTTGAAATTGACCATGCAAACCTGAAAATATGTTGAGAATACTAAAGACTTTACCGAAAAATATGATGAACTAAATAAAAATTACCGGAAAATCAAATCTTTCAAATAATCAAAAACACGAAATTAACCAGTAAAACCCTTAGCGTGTAAATGATATTAGAAAGTAATAGGAAACAGTAAACCGTGTCGTGAGCAGCTGACTAAATTTTGAGAAAATCGAAATAAAAAAAAAAATTTGAAGAACAAAAAATCACAAAAAATCACTTACCAAATTAAAATGTTATAAGAATATGTTGTAAGACACTTTAAAAATGTATGAGAATACTAAAGACTACCGAAAAATATGAAGAACCAAAAAAATTACCAGAAAATTTAAACTTTCCAAAAATCAAAAACACGAAATTAACCCTTAAGCGTTTAAATGATATTAGAAAGTAATGGGAACCAATAAACCTGAAAACATGTCTTACTCCTTACCAAAAATATTAAAAAAAATTTACAATAGGGAAAATCTTGAAATTGACCATGCAAACCTGAAGATATGTTGTAAGACACTTTAAAAATGTATGAGAATACTAAAGACTACTGAAAAATATGAAGAACTAAAAAAAAATTACCGGAAAATCAAATCTTTCAAATAATCAAAAACACGAAATTAACCAGTAAAACCCTTAAGCGTTTAAATGATATTAGAAAGTAATGGGAGACAATAAACCGTGTCGTAAGCCGCTAAATAAATTTTGGAATATCGAAATTGAAAAAAAAAATTTTAAATAGCTAAAAATTACGAATTTAAAAACTCACCAAATTAAAGTCATTAACAAAAATTTTAAAATCGGCTATTAAAACCCTATTCACATGTTTTAATCCTTACCAAAAATGTTAAGAAAAAACAGATTCGACAAAAAACAATTTAAAATAGGGAAAATCTTGAATTTACCATGAAAACCCTTAGGTTTTCTTAAATATGTTGTAAGACATTTTAAAAATGTATGAGAATACTAAAGACTACCGAAAAATATGAAGAACTAAAAAAAATTACCGGAAAATCAAAACTTTCCAAAAATCAAAAACACGAAATTAACCCTTAAGGGTTTAAATGATATTAGAAAGTAATGGGAAACAATAAACCTGAAAACATGTTTTACTCCTTACCAAAAATATTAAAAAAAAACAGACTGCAAGACACTTTAAAAATGTATGAGACTACCGAAAAATATAAAGAACAAAAAAAATTATAAAAAATTAAAACTTTCCAAAAATCAAAAACACGAAATTAACCTCAAGCATGTAAATAATATTAGAAAGTAATAAGAAACAATAAACCGTGTCGATAGACGCTAACTACATTTTGAGAAAATCGAAATTAAAAGAAAACATTTAAAGAGCGAAACCCTAAACTCACCAAATTAAAGTTATAAACAAACATTTTAAAATCGGCTATTAAAACCCATGTTTTAATCCTTACCAAAAATATTAAAAAATACAAATTCGACAAACAAAAAACATTTAATATAGCGAAAATCTTGAATTTACCATGAAAACCTAAGAATATGTTGTAGGACACTTTAAAAATGTATGAGAATACTAAAAACTTTACCGAAAAATATGAAGAACGAAAAAAATTACCGGAAAATCAAATCTATCCAAAAATCAAAAACACGAAATTAACCAGTAAAACCCTTAAGCGTGTAAATGATATTAGAAAGTAATAGGAAACAATAAACCGTGTCGTGAGCAGCTGACTAAATTTTGGAATATGGAAATTGAAAAAATAAAATTTAAAAAGCGAAAAAACGCAAAAATTAAAGAATTTGGGGAGTATTAACGAAAATTTTGAAATCGTCTACTAAAACCTTTAAAAAAAACATTCGACAACAAATTTAAAATAGAGAAAATCTAGAAATTTACCATGGAAACCTGAAAATATGTTGCAAGACACTTTAAAAATGTATGAGAGTACCGAAAAATATAAAGAACAAAAAAAAATTATAAAAAAATCAAAACTTTCCAAAAATCAAAAACACGAAATTAACCTCAAGCATGTAAATGATATGAGAAAGTAATAGGAAACAATAAACTGTGTCGTTAGACGCTACCTAAGTTTTGAGAAAATCGAAATTAAAAAAAAAAACATTTAAAGACCCTAAACTCACAAAATTAAAGTTATAAACAAACAATTTAAAATCAGCTATTAAAACCCTATTCACATGTTTTAATCCTTTAAAGAGCGAAACCCTAAACTCACCAAATTAAAGTTATTAACAAAAATTTTAAAATCGGCTATTAAAACACTATTCACAGGTTTTAATCCTTACCAAAAATATTAAAAAAATATCAGATTCGACAAAAAAAAATTTTAAAATAGGGAAAATCTTGAATTTACCATGAAAACCTAAGAATATGTTGTAAGACACTTTAAAAATGTATGAGAATACTAAAGACTTTAGCGAAAAATATGAAGAACGAAAAAAATTACCGGAAAATCAAATCTATCCAAAAATCAAAAACACGAAATTAACCAGTAAAACCCTCAAGCGTGTAAATGATATTAGAAAGTAATAGGAAACAATAAACCGTGTCGTGAGCAGCTGACTTAATTTTGGAATATCGAAATTGAAAAAATAAAATTTAAAGAGCGAAAAAACGCAAAAATTAAAGAATTTGGTGAGTATTAACGAAAATTTTGAAATCGTCTACTAAAACCTATAAAAAAACATTCGACAAAAAATTTAAAATAGAGAAAATCTAGAAATTGACCATGGAAAACTGAAAATATGTTGCAAGACACTTTAAAAATGTATGAGACTACCGAAAAATATGAAGAACAAAAAAAATTATAAAAAATTCAGAACTTTCCAAAAATCAAAAACACGAAATTAACCAGTAAGACTCAGCTTGTAAATTATATTACAAAGTAAAAGGAAAGAATAAACCTTGTGAGCCGCTAACTACATTTTGGAAAATCGAAAAAACACAAAAATTAAAGAATTTGGTGAGTATTAACGAACATTTTAAAATCGTCTATCAAAACCTGTAAAAAAACAGATTCGACAAAAAATTTTAAATATAGAAAATCTTGAAACTGACCATACAAACCTGAAAATATGTTGTAAGACACTTTAAAAATGTATGAGAATACTAAAGACTTTACCGAAAAATATGAAGAACGAAAAAAAAAATTACCGGAAAATCAAATCTTTCCAAAAATCAAAAACACGAAATTAACCATTAAAACGTAAATGATATTAGAAAGTAATGAAAAACAATAAACCGTGTCGTAAGCCGCTAACTAAATTTTGGAATATCGAAATTGAAAAAAAAAATTTTAAGTAGCGAAAAATTACGAATTTAAAAACTCACCAAATTAAAGTTATTAACAAAAATTTTAAAATCGGCTATTAAAACCCTATTCATATGTTTTAATCCTTACCAAAAATATTAAAAAAAAATCAGATTCGACAAAAAAAAAAATTTAAAATAGGGAAAATCTTGAATTTACCATGAAAACCTAAGAATATGTTGTAAGAAACTTTAAAAATGTATGAAATTACTAAAGACTTTAGCGCAAAATATGAAGAACGAAAAAAAATACCGGAAAATCAAATCTATCCAAAAATCAAAAACAAGAAATTAACCAGTAAAACCCTTAAGCGTGTAAATGATATTAGAAAGTAATAGGAAACAATAAACCGTGTCGTGAGCAGCTGACTAAATTTTGGAATATCGAAATTGAAAAAATAAAATTTAAAGAGCGAAAAAACGCAAAAATTAAAGAATTTGGTGAGTATTAACGAAAATTTTGAAATCGTCTACTAAAACCTATAAAAAAAACATTCGACAAAAAATTTAACATAGGGAAAATCTTGAAATTTATCATAAAAACCTAAGAATATGTTGTGAAACACTTCAAAAATGTATGAGAATACTAAAGACTTTACCGAAAAATATGAAGAACCAAAAAAATTATAAAAAAATCAAAACTTTCCAAAAATCAAAAACACGAAATTAAGCTCAAGCATGTAAATAATATTAGAAAGTAATAAGAAACAATAAACCGTGTCGTTGACGATATAAAATTTTTTTTTTAATTTCGATTTTCCAAAATTTAGTTAGCGGCTTACGAGACGGTTTATTGTTTCCTATTACTTTCTAATATCATTAACATGCTTGAGGGTTTTACTGGTTAATTTCGTGTTTTTGTTTTTCTGATAATTTTTTTTGTTCTTCATATTTTTTTTTGTTCTTCATATTTTTATAGTCTTTAGTATTCTCATACATTTTTAAAGTGTTTTACAACATATTCTTAGGTTTTTATGATAAATTTCAAGATTTTCCCTATGTTAAATTTTTTGTCGAATCTGTATTTTTTTAATTTTTTTGGTAAGGATTAAATTTTGTGTTTAGGGTTTTAATAGCCGATTTTAAAATTTTCGTTAATTACTTTAATTTGGTGAGTTTTGGTTTTCGAGATTTTTCGCACTATAATTTTTTTTTTTAATTTCGTTTTCCTCAAAATTTAGTTTGCTGCTCACGACACGGTTTATTGTTTCCTATTCCTTTCTAATATCAATTACATGCTTGAGGGTTTTACTGGTTAATTTTGTGGTTTTGTTTTTCGGAAAGTTTTGATTTTGATAATTTTTTTCGTTTTTCATATTTTTCTTTAGTATGTCCTTAGTATCTTCTTATATATAAAAATAAGTGGTCTACGTGTGTACACGTGTAACTCAGCAACCGTTCGCCCAATTTGGCTCAAATTTTTAATGTTGTGTTCTTTAAAGCCCAACTTAGATACTAACGGAGCCAAAAATTGCAAATTTTCCACGAAAATTGGAAAATTTAGAAAATTTCGTTTTCAGTACGTTGTATGGAGAAATTTTTCGTTTCGTATTCACCCGATATTTGAGGTTTGCGTGGCGTAGTGGGCAGCGTGCTTGCTTTTCAGTCAATAGGTCATGGGTCTGATTCCCACTCCAGACGGGATTTTTTTAATCACGAATTTTTATTTTTTTTTATGTATAAAGATAGCATATGATTTGCGTTCCTCCGGCATTTCTTTTTTATGTGTAGAGATTCAAAAGTAATCATGCGAACTATTTCTTATCTTCTTATATGTAGGTATATATGCTTATAAAAATAAGTGCTCTACGGGTGTACACGTGTAACTCAGCAACCATTCGTCCGATTTTGCTCAATTTTTTTTTGTTGTGTTCGTTAAAGCCCAAATTAGATCTTAACGGAGCCAAAAATTGCAAATTTTCTCCGAAAATTGGAAAATTTGGAAAATTTCGTTTTCAGTACATTTGTAGAGAATATGGAGAAATTTATTCGTTTGTTGTTCGCAACTATTCACCCGATTTGCATGAATTTTTTTCTTCGGAATAGTCTCTGCTATCTCAACACACAAAAAAAAGAATTCCGGAACAACGCAAATCGGAGCACACGGCCGCATAGTCATACATATGCATACATACATACAAATTTTTTTTTATGTATAGAGATAGCATATGGATGCATATGTATATGTATGACCATGTGACCGTGTGTTTTGGTTTGCGTTCCTCCGGCATTTCTTTTTTATGTGTAGAGATTCGTAAGTAATCATGCCAACTATTTCCAATTCTGTATTTCTTTAAAATACATTAAAGAATATGTACTCTATCACAGTTCATAGTTCATAGTTATTCAGAAAAGTAGTAAAATAATTTTATAAAATTGTGGTATTTGAAGATAAGAAGTGATGGGATATCGATAAAATTTTCGTTCATAGACCAGCATTGTTATGCGAATGATATACATATTTGTAATATGATGATTTACATATCCATAGTTTAAATATTTCTCAAGAAAATTCGCTAAAAATCGATTTTTTTGGGTTTTATTGGGGAGCGGGATGGAATGAATCTGACTGTATTATATGTTTTCTTTCAAATTTGTAACGCTAAGAAATAACGTTCGAAGAAAAACAGAATGACACAGAAGTCAATATTTTTGCTCGAAAATCTCGAAACCGTCTGTTCGTTTGTCCGTCCGTGCGCTCTATAGTTCCACAGCGCGTTGAACTATAAAGTCCAAATTTTGTGCTCACTGATTTTGTTCAGAAGTGATGCCAAGTTCGTGAACGGACAGAGAAAGGGTCACTCGGATTCGAGGTTTTTGATCGGAAACAAATAGTTCTGTACCCTTAACGATTCTGTGTGAGCATTATTTCTTAGCGTAACAAACGGCAAGGTAAACACAATTTACTCTAAGATTTCATCTAGATTATAAAAATTATTTGAAAACATTCTGTTTGAAGTTATAACAATCGTTGTTGTTAATGTCAACATCTATTTAAAAAAAAGTGATTTTTGTTGTTCCAATGACAGGAAACAAACTGAGATCTGTTCAAATCGATGTCAGTGTAATTATGTCAACAGCAGTAAATCTCTTTAAATTGAAGTAAATCCTTAACATTCAATAATAATATATAAAATTATTTTCATTTGAAAAATACTTGCAATTGATTTAGAAAGAGGTTTAAAGTGAGCAGATTATATTTCCCCAGATATTGTATTACTAACAGCATTCTCAAAAATAGCTTATTAATGCTATTTTAGCGCGGACGAAGTCGTGGGGTCTGCTAGTTGTCACATATTTTTAAAGTCTTACCACATATGTTCAGGTTTTCATGTTCAATTTCAAGATTTTCCCTATTTTAAATTTTTTGTCAAATCCACATTTATTTTAATTATTTTTTGTAAGGATTAAAACGTGTGTTTAGGGTTTTAATAGACGATTTTAAAATTTTCGTTAATATTTTTAATTTGGTGAGTTTTGGTTTTCGTGATTTTTTGTTCTTCAAATTTGGTTTTTCTAAATTTGAGTTTTTCGGTAAAGTCCTTAGTATTCTCATACATTTTTAAAGTGTATTACAACATCACGAATTCTAAAACTCATCAAATTAAAGTTATTAATAAAAAACTTTCAAATCGACTATTAAAACCCGAAACACATGTTTCAATCCTTACCAAAAATATTAAAAAAAAACATAGATTTGACCAAAAATTTAAAATAGGGAAAATCTTGAAAGTGACCATGAAAACCTGATAATACGTTTTAAGACACTTCAAAAATGTATGAGAATACTAACGATTTTACCGAAAAACGAAAAAAATTATCAGAAAATCAAAACTTTATAAAATCAAAAACACGAAATTAACCAGTAAAACCCTTAAGCATGTAAATAATATTAGAAAGTAATGGGAAACAATAAACCGCGTCGTGAGCCGCTAACTAAATTTTGAGAAAATCGAAACTTAAAAAAAAAGTTTAAAGAGCGAAAAATCACGAATTCTAAAACTCATCAAATTAAAGTTATTAATAAAAAATTTTAAAACCGACTATTAAAACCCGAAACACATGTTTCAATCCTTACCAAAAATATTAAAAAAAACATAGATTCGACAAAAAAATTTAAAATAGAGAAAATCTTGGAAGTGACCATGAAAACCTGAAAATATGTTGGGCCGTTAAGTTTTGAGAAAATCGAAATTCAAAAAAAAAATTTTATAGAGCGAAAAATCACGAAAACCAAAACTCACCAAATTGAAGTTATTAACGGAAATTTTAAAATTGGCTAGTAAAACCCTAAGCACATGTTTTAACCCTTACCAAAAATATTAAAAAAAAACAGATTTGACCAAAAATTTAAAATTGGGAAAATCTTGAAATTTACATTGAAAACCTAAGAATATGTTGTAAGACACTTTAAAAATGTACGAGAATACTAAAGATTTTACCGAAAAATATGAAAAACGAAAAAAATTATCAGAAAATCAAAACTTATTATAAATCAAAAACACAAAATTAACCAGTAAAACTCTTAAGCATGTAAATGATATTAGAAAGTAATAGGAAACAATAAACCGTGTCGTGGGCCGCTAACTAAGTTTTGAGAAAATCGAAACATAAAAAAAAAAATTTATAGAGCGAAAAATCACGAAAACCAAAACTCACCAAATTGAAGTTATTAACGGAAATTTTAAAATCTGCTAGTAAAACCCTAAACACATGTTTTAACCCTTACCAAAAATATTTAAAAAAAACAGATTTGACCAAAAATTTAAAATTGGGAAAATTTTGAAATTTACATTGAAAACCTAAGAATATGTTGTAAGACACTTTAAAAATGTACGAGAATACTAAAGATTTTACCGAAAAATATGAAAAACGAAAAAAATTATCAGAAAATCAAAACTATCCAAAAATCAAAAACACGAAATTAACCAGTAAGATCCTTAAGTATGTAAATGATTTTAGAAAGTAATGGGAAACAATAAACCGTGTCGTGAGCCGCTAACTAAATTTTGAGAAAATCGAAATAAAGCTATCAGAATTCGACTTTGACATAGTATACAGATCAGGGAAAAGTGTAGGTAACGCTGACGCTCTTAGTCGGATCCCGGTAGAAACGATGAAACACACTTCATGTCATGTAGTGACACGATCCCAAATGCGTAAGCAAATGGAGCGTCAGAACGAGGAGGAAAAACTGAGTCACGACAAGGATGATACAGATTGGGAAGATTACGATGAGATGGACAATGTGATAATCGCAAATAATGTTGAAACTAAAGTGCAAGAAGTCTCTTCACCTGAACAGATTAAGCTCATTCTTCAGGATTATCATGATTCAAGATTCGGTGGGCACTTTGGTAGAAATAAAACGCTCGACCAAATTAAAACCAAATATAAATGGAAACGAATGAAGAGGGATATTGAAGAATATATAAAAAAATGTCCAAAGTGTCAGAAAAATAAACAATCCCAAGCCGTGAAAATGCCTCTTGTTATCACGCCGGACAAACCGTTCAATAAAATTTATATTGATATTGTTGGACCACTGCCAAAGTCTAATTCGGGGAATAAATATATTCTGACCATGATGGATGATTTGACAAGATTTGTTGATTTCGTGGCAATACCGGATCAGGAAGCTAATACTGTCGCGAGAACTCTCTACGAGCAAATAATTAGTCAGTACACAATGCCTAAAAAGATTGTAACAGACCAAGGAGCTAACCTCACAAGTGAAATTTTTCAATCAGTCTGTAAACTTTTGAAGATTAAAAAGCTTCAAACGACGGCCTATCATCCGCAATCCAATGCAGTGGAGAGACAGCACAATACTCTTGTCAACTATTTAAGGAACTTTGTGGATGAAGAACCTATGAATTGGGATACTTTTGTTCGAACTGCAGCGCATGCTTATAACACTAAACATGCGGGCACAAAGTAAACACCGATGGAGACTCTGTTTGGATTTGTCTCGGAGATTCCTAGTAATCTCTAGAGAAAGCCGGAACCAGTCTACAACCACGAAAAGTATCACTATATACTTCGGAACAAGTTGCAGAAGTCATTTAAGTTAGCAAAACGTAATTTAGAGGCTGCTAAAGTAAAAGCAAAACAGCATTACGATAGATCTTCTAAATCATTCAAGTTCCACATAGGGGATACAGTATTATTGCGAGATATGGCAAGGTCTGGAAAACTCAGTTCCATTTTCAGGGGACCTTACCCTATAATACACGTTCATTCTCCCGAGAATGTGAGTCTCCTAATTCGAAGGAAACTTAAACGGGTCCATGTCAATCGCTTGAAGATATTTGTTAAATAATGACGCACCTACTAATATAATAACTCTTTTTGTACTTAATAGGAAGAAGTAAAACGGAAGCCAAGACAAAGAACCCATTCGAAGAGACAACTGTTAAAAGATAAGTTACATGAAAAGTAAAAAAAGAAAAAAACATAATAGAAGTTAACACATTCCTTATTCACATTCCTAATATTCCGAATGACCCGTGTGGCATTCACCTTACACGCGCATTTCCCATGCACTTAATTACACGCGCATTTCCCATGCACTTAATTCTAAATTCCATCCCAAAGTACTTGCATAGCAACTTACCGCGGTGTCCAATTTCGCTTCGCGTATATTGTACCTTCAACTCGGGTAACTTATTTTATATTTTCTGCAAGGTTGCGTCTGTGCACCTTCAATTAAGTAAAACTTAGGTTCTAAACTAAAAATTGTATTTTATAAAAGAGTTGTCGCTGATCCGTTGAAGAAACAAGATTAAAAATCTAAATCAAAAAACTTCGTTGTTTTCTTTTTAAATAAGTCTGACGAATAGACTTAACTGGCGCCCGAGCCCGTTATAATAAACATACGAGTAACAGTTCGAACAAAATAGTCACGCGTTATAAAAAATACATAATAAAGTGACGTGCAAGAAATTTTTTTTTTTGAGTAACATTTTGACAAAGTTGTAAGAAACATAATAGAGGTGATTGAAATAGTGAACGGTGCTACAACGGCCAGTGATCCAACCCGTACCGCAGTAGGGCTAACCAATTATCAACAGCTAGTACCAAAAAGGACACCACGGACGATCCGTCAACGGCTAATAATGATCAACATCGTCATCATCTTGTAAGACATCAACCTTTTTGTTTCCAAATTTAAATTATCATTTTGCCTTTTTTTTTGCGTATTCAAAGTAACTAAAATAAATTAAAGTAAATTAACGTGAGAAAAAAATTGTGAAAATCGATGTAAACCGAGTTGACAGTGTACCTATTTTCCTACTAAATTTTTATTTTGTTTTATCTCTCGTTGTTCGTTCACCTTTTTTCTTTTTCTGCGATCAAGTTGCTATCACAGGTGCTCCTTCTTGCAACCCTTACAACCCCTAATTGAAAAATGGAAAGCTTTGAAGCGACGATCAGGCAACTCACCGGGGCTGTTAACGCACAGATCGAGCAGATTAAAAGGGTCGAAATAAGATTAACCCAACTTGAGGGCAAATCTAAATCTTCGCCTCCGGACCTAACCGGTGCTTTTAACGCTCAAATCGAGCAAATGCAAAGAGTCGAGGCAAGATTATCTCAACTCGAGACCATATCTCAAAAATTGCCTCCAGATCATTCAGATCCGCCATTCGCATTAACAGAGAAGGATCTCGAAGAGATTAGGAAGCTCCCCGACTGTGTTAGGGACCTTCAAGTATTTGACGGCAACCCAGTTCAATATATTTCTTGGGTTCATAGCGTTGAAAAAATATTGCGAGACTACGATATAGTCAAGACCAAGCCAATATTTAGGGCAATTTTGCGTCATATTCGACAGAAAATCAGAGGTCCAGCTGACATCGCGCTTGTCTCCTACAATATTTTTTCTGACGATTGGACGTCTATAAAAAAATGTTTATCACTTCACTACGCGGATAAACGTGATGTTAGAACGCTTGAACATCAATTACATAACATGTTGCGAAGAAACAAAAGTCTGGATGAATTTTATGCAGCTGTAAACCACCAACTCTCACTTTTAATTAACAAAATTAAAACGGAGGAGTATTCTCACGAAACGGTTGCAGCTCTGACTGAAAATTATAGAAACAGCGCTTTAGATGTTTTTATAAGAGGTTTAAATAGAGACCTCCCTCGGTTGCTTATCATTCAAAAGCCCAAAACTTTACCAGAGGCATACGCCTCATGCCTCGAGATACAAAACGTAAGCTTTAGAAATTTTTCAATCCACAAAAGCAATGTTTATAATACGATTTCAGCACCCATTAATCAAATATTTACTCCACCCTCCCAAATACCTCAAACCTACAGACAATTAAGCCTTCCTGAAAAGAATCGGGCTTACAACATACAATATGGTTCCCAATCAAAACCCACTTAACCACAATTCCCCACCAAGACCCATCCAACCCAAACCTTCAGTTCCGATGGAAGTCGACGAATCAATCCAAACACATAGAGTCAATTATATGAACAGGCCATCGAACACACAATATAATAAACGCACAAATGATTCGGGGAATCAACCAAGGAAATTCCAACGCCTGTACAACCTGCAACCACAGCAGGAATTGGAGCAAACCCAAGAAGAACCTCAATACGACCAATATGATCAATATGATCAATATGATCAATACGACGAATACGACGAATACGACGAATACGACGAATGTGCCGATCCAGAGGACCAAATAAATTTTACGATAGACGCCTCTCTAGCGTACCATACTTAGAATACGTTCTTAAAAACGGTCGGATCAAAAAAATTTTAGTAGACACAGGTGCGAATAAAAACTTTATCTCAACCAAGTTAGGAACTAACGCAAAAGCAGTAAACCCTTTCGTCATACAATCAGCTGCAGGCGAGATTTCCATAACTAAAAAAATTACAGGGAAATTTTTCGCAAGTATAGGAAACAAGACGCCTTTAGACTTCTACGTTTTGCCAGGATTAAAGTCTTTCGACGGCATAATCGGAGACGACACCCTGAGGGAACTAGAGGCTGTAATCGATAGGAAAAATAATATTCTATCGATCAAACCCAACATCAAAATTGCCTTAAAAGCAAAGGAATCCAAACAGGTCAACAACATCGAAATTCCCTGTGATCACTTAAATTATAAAACGAGGAAGAAATTACAAATTCTAGTTAACGAATACAAAACTATTTTTGGCCCCATAAGTGACAAAGAAATTATAGAAACGAACGTTAAAGCAGAAATTAAGACCTCAACAGCCGAGCCAATGTAATCAATCACCAAATCATACCCTTATCCAGTGAACATGCGAGTAGAAGTTGAAACGCAACTAACCAAAATGATTGAAGACGGAATTATACGTCCATCAAAAAGCCCATACAATTCACCTATTTGGATTGTACCCAAAAAGCCAAATTCTGACGGAACAAAATTATACAGGTTAGTTATTGATTTTAAACGACTGAACGCTGTAACAATCTCAGACACATACCCAATCCCCGATATAACCAACACACTCGCCAGTTTCGGAAAATCCAAATTTTTTACAACCCTTGACTTAACCTCTGGATTTCACCAAATCAAGATGAAAGAAAGTGACATCCCAAAAACCGCCTTCTCAATCGCCAACGGGAAATATGAATTTACAAGATTGCCATTCGGTTTGAAAAATGCACCCGCAATTTTGCAAAGAATGATTGACGACGTACTCTAGCCATTAATTGGAAAGATTTGTTACGTTTACATCGACGATATCATCATTCTCGGTGAGTCGGAAGAAAAGCATTTGGAAAACTTGAGAACTGTGTTTGCTAAACTTCAAGAAGCAAACCTTAAAATTAACCTTGAAAAATCTAAATTTTTAAAAACTCGAATTGAATTCTTAGGTTACATCATATACCCCGAAGGAATACTCCCAGACCCTAAAAAAATTTCTGCAATCAAAAACATCAAAACATCAAGGCTTTCCTTGGCTTAGCTTCATACTACAGGAAATTCGTGAAGGACTTTGCCAAAGTAGCGAAGCCATTAACTTCTTTGACAAGAGGAGAGAATGCGCAAATCAAAGCCAATCAGTCAAAGAAGAAACAAGTAAAGTTTGGAAAAACAGAACTGAACGCATTTAACAATCTAAAGGAACTACTAACTTCCTCTGAAATTTTAACCTACCCAGATTTCAAAAAACCCTTTATCCTGACGACTGACGCATCAAATCACGCAATTGGAGCCGTCTTGTCCCAGGGAGAAACTGGTAAAGATAGACCAATTATCTACATCTCAAGGTCGCTTTATAAAACCGAAGAGCACTATGCCACCTGCGAGAAGGAAATGTTAGCGATAGTTTGGGCCCTTGACAAACTAAGGACATACCTTTATGGAGCAAGAAAAGTGAAAATTCTAACCGATCATCAACCACTTACATTTGCACTGAGCAATAGGAACCACAACGCCAAACTTAAAAGATGGAAATCAAGAATCGAAGAATTCAACTACGAGCTGATTTACAAACCAGGGAAAACGAATCATGTAGCGGACGCTCTCTCTAGATTACCGCTTGAAGTAAATGCCTTAACTTCCTCCGGTACAAATACAGCACATAGCGCAGAAGAGGACGCTAGTGATCTCATTCCTCACTGCGAAGCACCACTTAATGTGTTCAGAAACCAAATAATAGTTTCAGAAGGAAAAGAAATAACTGCTTGCGAAAAACCCCACCCAAATTATAAAGGTACAACGTAAGAACACAAGAAATAAACAAAAATACTTTGATCAAAATATTGAAAAAATATTTAGACCCAAACATAGTCAACGGTATCAAAATTGCAGAAAACCACATCCAATTACTACAAGAAACATACAAAGAACATTTCTCCAAATTTAAAATCCGAATTACGCAAAGAATCGTCCAGGACGTTACCAGCGAGGAAAATAAATGCAAAATAATTCAAGAAGAGCATAGGAGAGCTCATAGGAACTGGAGAGAAAACAAGGACCAAATTTTGGAGAACTATTATTTTCCACAGATGGCTAAACTTATAAAACAATACACAGTAACCTGCAACACCTGCAATACTAGCAAATATGATCGGCATCCTCACAAGCCTGAGTTACAAGAAACACCAATCCCGGAATATTCAACAGAAATATTACATATGGACATAAAGGAACTCAAAGGAGAAAAATTTATCACGGTCATCGATAAATTTTCAAAATTCGCAAAATTTTTTCCAATAAAAAACAGATCAGTTTTGCATCTTCGCGACAAAATTACGAAAATATTACACTATTTTACTGTCCCAAAAGTCTTAGTTACAGACAACGAAGGAAGTTTTATTAGTCCGATAATTCAAAATATTGAAATGTTAGGAATAACATTGTACCTGTCACCGCCTCAGAAAAGCGAAGTAAATGGTACTATCGAGCGAGCTCATTCAACAATTCTAGGAATTATAAGATGCATTCAACAAGAGTATCCGGATCTTTCTATGAAAGAAATCGTGAATATCTCTGTTGACAGATATAATAACACATTTCATTCTGTAACCACATTGAAACCAGTGGACATATTTTTTGGAAGATCACAACGCATCAACTATCAGAACTTAGTAGATTTCCGGACCAAATTAAATGAAAATCTTAAGCAAGAAATAGCGAAAAAACAGAAAAAACAAATTCAAAACCATAACTCCAAGAGAACCAAGCCTAAGAACTACAAACCCGGCGATATCGTCTATAAAATTAACAAACAAATTAAATCAAAAAGCTAATGGTTTGCTTTTTGATTTAATTTGTTCGAAAGAGAAACAGTCGCCAAAAATAACCGAGTAACCATTATCACAGCTTCAGGAAAGAGAATACACAAATCTCACTTAAAAAATATTCCTTCTATTTCAGACTGATTTCATGGAGCGCACAAGCCTCAGTAGATGTTTACGAATACAACAGCCCACTAATAACAATGCGACAAGGACTCGGAAAGATTACCAATGGAGACTTCAAAATTATCCAAAAAATTAACTTGGAGGATTACGACGCAATAGCGAAGGGAATGAAATTAAAGATCAACCATCATATCAACCGTTCCAGCACTTTTACACCTCAACTCCACCATCAACTCTCTCAGATCGAAGAACTTTTAGATCAACTGCACAATAAGATGCCAGCCAAAATTACCAAAAACAAAAGATCAGTCAACTGGATAGGCTCAGCCTGGAAGTGGATCGCAGGAAACCCAGATGCCACTGATTGGGATAGTATTCTAAAAAGTCAAAACGCGTTAATAAATAACAACAACGAACAGTATAAAATTAATCAATATTTAACCAAAATATCCAATCAACTTGTTGACAGCTTTAACAGTACCACATTAGAAATAAACACTCGCAACAGCGAAAAATACGATCAAATGATATTCAATCAATTGTCGATTATTAAAGAAGAAATCCAAGAAATCGTTCTAGCTGGACAACTTGCAAAAAAGGGCATAGTTAACACGAATTTGTTAGACAAACCCGAAATTAACGAAATCCTTTCTCGAATCGAAACTCTGCCGTACGAAAATGAAATTCAGGCGATCGAGTATGCAGAACCACTGACGCTTGTAAAAGACTCAATCCTTTTGTATGTCATACGTTTACCTAAAACTGAAAACACAAACTTCAACCACATTATTATCCGGCCAACCATAAAAAATAGTAAAATGATTCAGTCTGACTACTCCAGCCTATTCGTAGCACAAACAGAGAGATATGGCATAAAGGAAAAGTGCACCAATATACAAGAAACAACTATTTGCCGAAGAGACCAACTTACAAAACTTATCCCCTCCGATTGCCTTTCACAACTCTTAGATGGAACAAGCGCAAAATGCGATTACGAGTTTCATGATAAACGTATAATGGAACTCATCAGCGAAAATGCAATATACTTAACAAACTTCCAAGGCAAACTTCAGTACAGAAATGTTTCTAGAATCCTTAACGGAACCTTCCTCATCAATTTCCACAATGATACACTCCTTCTTAATGATATTGAGTACACCAGTGCAGAAATAAAAACATTACACTTTTGACCTCCTATCCTGCAAAGTAGAAAAAGAAATGAAGTTGGATTTACAATACCTGCACAAACTCCATCTAGATAATGTAAAAAAACTGGAAAATTTTTCCTTAAGCAACATTGTTTCATTATCCTCCGATATAACAATAATTACCTTGATCGCGCTCATTATAGCAATTTTTTTAACCCTTTTCTTTCGGCATAAAAATTCATTTCCAATACTACAGACAAACTCTTCTTATACTTACCCTAATCCTGTAACATTGCCGTTTTAGTCTGTGGGACACAGATTCTTTAAGGAGGGAGGAGTTAACACATTCCTTATTCACATTCCTAATATTCCGAATGACCCGTGTGGCATTCACCTTACACGCGCATTTCCCATACACTTAATTACACGCGCATTTCCCATGCACTTAATTCTAAATTCCATCTTAAAGTACTTGCATAGCAACTTACCGCGGTGTCCAATTTCGCTTCGCGTATATTGTACCTTCAACTCGGGTAACTTATTTTATATTTTCTGCAAGGTTGCGTCTGTGCACCTTCAATTAAGTAAAACTTAGGTTCTAAGCTAAAAATTGTATTTTATAAAAGAGTTGTCGCTGATCCGTTGAAGAAACAAGATTAAAAATCTAAATCAAAAAACTTCGTTGTTTTCTTTTTAAATAAGTCTGACGAATAGACTTAACTTAGATTCAATTATTTACGAGTATCTTTAATGTAAGTTGAGAGATATTAAGGAAATTTATAGAAAATTTAATTGTACTGGAAACAAATAAATAAGGAGGTTTGGAAAACGGTAGATCGACTTTAACTGAAATACGTCAACGCCAGAAAATGTTCAACGGAAGATGTGTTCCTATGGTGGAAGGCTTTAAGTTTTATCAGAAAGTTTTAAAGTTTTAGAGAAAAGGCGCAAAGACTTAACGCACTATGCCTCTATTGAGTAAGTCATTGTTCGCGACAAGGGACGAACAGATAGTGATCGCATCAACACCATATTAGCTGAGCCAGACCAGAAGGAAGACAGAATGAGAATAAAAGAATCTTAAGAACGTCAGAAACTGTTAAACCTCTTCAGTACTTTTAGATTAAAGTTAAAGGAACAAACTAATGGAGAAGAGAAGCAGAAATTAAGAATTGATTTCTCCGAATTGGTTTGTAATCGGAATAGCCAAATTACACGAAAATGGACGTGATTCATAAAAATGAAAACCAGAAATCCTTAGCTTGGCTAGTAAAAATAAAATCGAGGTTCATTGTGAACACGAACCTTTTCGAGTGAAAGAACTGAAGGAGCTGGGTGGGATAACCATGGAAAAACACTGCAACTTTCAGGATGACCATCTTGTGGTATTTTTATACAACAATATTCACAGAAATATCACCAACCGGAACAACATACAAGTTTCAATATTACTGACCTTCTAGAAACAAATGAGCTAGAAATGCGAGCAAGTAATCGAACCCTCACTAGTGTTGTCATGATTCCGAATGATGATCTATGGAAGGAAGAAAGCGGAGCCAGAGATAAATTGAAACAAAACATCGTGTTAGAGGAACATCGACGGCACCAAGTAACCACCGCCAGACTACATACAGTGATCTTCTCATCGTCTGGACCATGTTGTTTAATAACATTTTCGGTCTTCGCTACCTGGATAATGCTCAAATTGTGATATCGAGCAGACAAGACACAGCCGGAATCACGAGAGTCCCTGGATACTTGGGCTATCATATATTCATTTGCCGCAGTTGCGACTACCACATCAAGCGCAACGTCACACTCCAACCCAGTCACTACTAGCACCACCGCCACCTCCGCCGGTACACATACTACGCCACCTACGAGCAGCAACAAGAAAAAGGTGCAGTTTCGAGAGTTCGACGAAGGTGCTGAACAACAACACCATGCACACCCACAAAATAGTAAAAGAGCATTAGATTTAGTATAAATTTTCTATTAGTTGTATATAATAATATATTATAAATAAAAAAAAATATAAATCTCATAATCATAATCACAAAAATAATAATCACCGTTATGAAGTAAAATGTTAGTTTTTTTGAATGATAAATTCTAAACACCTCAAAATATTTATAGAAAAAATAATACAGAAGAAAATAAAACGATAAGTCAGATAATTAATAATTTTGCCAAACATCTATATAAATATAAATGTAGCGTCTGTCTGTGATTTGTTTATAAATGGCTATAAATAAGTTTTTTGCTTCATTTTAGCAATAACTAAGCAGAATTTAACGTTTTTAAAAAATTTCTCTGTCTGTCTGTCTGTCTTTCCGGCTTTCACGCAAAAACGGCTGCACCGATTGCAATAAAACTTTCACAGATTATTAGCTCTGCCTCTGGGAGTAATCTGCTTTAGGTTTTATTTTTCTCCCCTCACGCCTTCTACCCCCTCCCATACAAAGTGACTCATTTTCAAAAACTTATAATAATCAAATTTTCATGGAAACTATAAAAGCTATTAATTTGAAATATATTATTTCTATTATAAATGCCATCTTTAAGTATATAAATAGTTTGAATCCCCCAACTCCTTCCACCACCTCCCATACAAACTAAACTTTTTCATGAAATACTATACTACAATTTTCTCAGTACGTATAACTTTGATCGATCTAAGATTTTGTATTAAATCTTTAATTAGCATTTTTATCAATGTCAGAAAAAAACTAACCAATTAGGTTTACTCCTTCTACCCCCTCCCATACAATGTGGCACAATTCCACGACTGCAAAAACTCGATTTTCTTGAAAAGTGTTAATCTAACTAATCTAAAATTTAAAACACATCAATTGTATGTTGATTATAGTTGTTTCTAGAAAAATTACCAAAAACCCTCCACTCCTTCTACCACCTCCCATACAAACTGCACTTTTTCATGAAATACTCTAGACCAATTTTCTCAGTACGTATAAATTTGATCGAGCTAGAATTTTCTTAATCCTTAATTTGTATTATTATTATTATCGGGAAAAATTAACCGATTAGCTCCACTCATTCTACCCCCTCCCATACAATCTGACATAAATCCACGACTTTGCGAAAATTCGATTTTCTTGAAAAGTGTGAATGTTACTGTTCTGAAATATAAAATATATCAATTTAATGATAATTGTAGTTGCTTCTCAAAATATAACTAAAAACCATCCACTCCTTGCACCACCTCCTATACAAACTGCACTTTTTCATGAAATATTCTAAACCAATTTTCTCAGTCCGCATAGCTTTGATCAAGCTGGAGTTTCGTACTAAACCTTCAATTAGCATAGTTATTATTATCGGGAAAAATTAACCGATTAGCTTTACTCCTTCTTCTCCCTCCCATACAATGTGGTACAATTTCACGATTTTGCAAAAACTCGATTTTCTTGAAAAGTGTGAATCCAACTGATCTAAAATTTAAAAGATATCAATTGCATGGTGATGATAGTTGTATCTAGAAAAATTACCAAAAAACCCCCCACTCCTTCTACCACCTCCCATACAAATTGCACAATTCACTAAATCCAATGCACTAAGTTTCTCAAGTTACCTATTCAGTTTTTCAAGCTTAAATTTGGTGCAAAATATTTTTATAGCTACTCTAGCATGGTGTGAAAAAAATTAATTTAGTACTGTCATCCCTTCTATCACTCCCCACACAAAAATTCTTAAGATTACAAAAATTTCGATTTCATCGGTAGTATCATATAATGGGGCTTTACGCACAATCGAAGTCCTGTTATGTTTTTAAGCTTAATGTCATTTTATTTGGGCTTTTTTCAATTAACACAAGCTACAACTATTCACATGTCCTTAACACGTATATATATGATCTCGATTCACGGGTTTGATTTGATCACGAGCCTCTCCTATTCAAATGCGAGTAACAATAATTTATGGTTCTGACTCCAACAAAATATAAAACATTGTGTTCAAAGAGCCATTAAAGTAAGCGGATTATATATCCCATATAATGTATTACTAACTACATTCTCAAAAATTGCTTATTAATGCGATTTTTATGCGGACGAAGTCGCGGGCGTTTGCTAGTGTAAAATATAATCAGAGATTCATTCGTAAAAGAAAAAATTAAAATAGAAAAATATATATGAATAAAGGTGTATGTTTATACCAAAAATTTATTTATCTTGCTAATAATAACTATTTAACAATAATTATTGTATGATCTCTATGCGAGATGCTTGTATAATCATAAAATGCACAACATGTGAAAAAAATATATTTCAAAAAATCAAATAAATAAAAAAAAAAAAATTTTATCACATACTGAAGTAATATTGTAATAAGTACAAGAAAAAAAAAGAACATGTAAGTAATATTATAATAAATACAAGAAAAAAAACCTATAATATAAAATATGCGTTATTTTAAGCTTCATAAAGTGTAAGCCCAGTCATGAGAATTGAATCTAATGAAATATCTAGTACAAAATTCTACGGTACTAGTCTTTCTAGAGGGTTGGAATGTTGGGGCCCGCTTTACCGTACATCGTGGCTAATGTGATCGATTGCGTCGCGTTGACAATATGCATACAATAAAGCTATGCAAGGTCATCGCGATGCAACAATAAACATTAATAATTATCAAGGTCGCGATGTACGGAAAACTTGCGGCAGTAAATCTGCATTGCGTTAGCAATAATCAAATATTGTAAATTAATGTAATGATTAACGCAATGCAGTGCCCGGTAATTCCGTATACACGTAATTTCGCCTACTATTTTAAATGTAGGTCAGTTACGACTCATGACTGGGTATGAGCCAAGTACGAGCGAATATAGTTAGTTCTTTTCTGGAGTTTTCGTTCTTCTAAATTTTTTGTCGAATCTTCGTTTGTCTTATGAATTTTGTTAGGATTTTGATTGCAGATATTAAAATGTTTCGTAAATAACTTCTATAAATTGTTACTTTTTGTTCTTTAAAATTTTTTGCTTCGTGTTTTTTATTTTTGAAAAATTTTATTTGCTGCTAATTTTTAGTTCTTCAATGTTTTCTGTAGAATCTTTAAGTTTCTCATAAATTTTTGATTTGCTTAGAACGTATTTTTAGAATTTTATAATCAATTTCCAGATTTTTTTTCTTCTAAATTAATCTTTGTTTTTCTTATAAATTTTTAGTATATGATGAATTTAAAGAGCAAAAAATCACAAAATAGAAAACTTACCAAAAAAAGGTTATTAACAAAAAAATTGAAATCGGCCACATTTTAATAATCCTCACCTAAAATCTATAAGAAAAGCAAAGGTTTGACAAACAATTTAAGAGAAAATAAAATCCTTGAAAAAAACAAAAAAAAAATGTCAGAAAATCAAAAAGCAAAAACACGAAATTAACAATTAAATCCTGATGATATCAGAAAGTTCGTTTTTGGTTTTGTTATTGAAACTACGCGTACCTTTTCAGTAATAATTGTTGTCCGGGTTTTCGTTTGCAAAGCGAGAATCCCTGCAAAATCTTTTCACTCTCGATAGTTTATAGGATCGTCGTTGTTTTTGTTTATAATCAAAAGAATTGCGCGCACTTGGGGGATTTTCTGTTTAGCAATCTTACTACAGATTTCTAGGCCTTGCCTCTCCAATCGCAATTTAATTGGTTTTAGGAATAATGTAGGCTATTACAATAGGTGCGGCCTGATCGTAATCGAGGTAAGTGAGCTTTCGAATTTCAATACTATATATAATTTAATTATAATTGGTAATTATTTTTCTTTTCTTTTTTCAGGTTGCTTGCGTTGCGGATGAAACGCACCATTTTACTCGATCGAAACTCAGGTCCTCGTTTCTGAACGGGAATAACATGCATGTTTAGGAAATAAAAAAAAGAAAAAAAAAATTTGAAAAATAATTTTATTGAAAATATGAAAATAAAAACTTTGAAATTCTGGATTATATATTATATTTTATATAATATAATTTAGCATTATAGAAAATACAAATACTAATTTAATTAAGCTAACTCCGCCATAGACGGTCCCAAGCTCGATTTGAGAAAGGAGGAGGGAACATGGAGTTAACCTGAATGGCCAGTAACACCAGTGCGTCTCAGGAAGCAGGCAAAAAGTATGACATAGTTGGACTCGCAGCATAGCTGTGAGAATTCCAGCATTTCATATTTAGCACAAAACTCCCACCCTTTTTCTACTAGGGTGTAATAAATAAGTAGGACCGTCCTCCAGGTCGGGGGTTGGGCGAGGCGCCGACAACGCACCACCGGAAAAAGAACACTGTCCAGAAACCTGCAGAACAGCCTCGGAAAGGATGGACTCAACGGCAACGACCCCGCAAACGAAAAATGGACTACTCTATTGGATCTTGGAATGTTCGATCCTTATTTAGGAAAGAGTTTCTCGAAGAAGTGGCAAAACACAACATCAACATAACTGCCATCCAAGAAACGAAATGGCTCGGTAGCGAAATCATAGACATGAGATCACACACAATCTATTCAAGTGGAAAATTGTCGGGAAGCAGAGAGTTTGTAGTCGCGTTTTTCGTTGACAAAAAATTTAAACAGCAGGTCACGATCTTCAAACTAGTAAGTGAAAGATTGTGTGCAATCCGAATAAAAACTAAATTTTTCAACACTTGGTTGATCAACGTTCACGCACCAACAGAAGACAAGGACGATATGACTAAAGACGAATTTTATGCCACTCTAGAGACAACCTATGACACACTGCCCTCGAATGACCTAAAAATTGTCTTAGGGGATTTTAATGCAAAAGTCGGAAAGGAGGAGGCTCATAGAGGAACAACAGGAGGGTACAGTCTCCATGACATAACCAACGACAATGGCCAACGTCTTATCGATTTCGCAAGCAGCAAAAATATTATAGTAAGCTCTACGTGCTTCCCACATCGCGATATTCACAAACGAACGTGGGCATCACCAGATCACACCTTCAACCAAATAGACCACGTTCTAATTGAGAAAAGGGCTGCTTCCAGCATACTGATGTACGAACTCTCCGCGGTGCGAATTGTGACTCTGATCACTATCTAGTCAGAGCTAAGTATCGATGCAAAATAGCTTGTCGTGGATATTCGAAAACGAGTAGAGCTCGCAAATTCAATGTCGACAAGCTTAACGACGAAACGGTGGCGCAAGCTTACATGTTAGCATGTAATAAACACTTGACACCAATATATGAAAATATCCAAAATATGCCAGTGGAGAATGCGTGGATGAAAATACGAGACGGCATCAAATCCTCCGCTGAAGAGGTACTAGGATATCAAGTACGGCGAAAAAATAATGATTGGTTCGACCAAGAATGTCGCGACGCAATAAATAGAAAGAACGAGGCTTACAAAATTTTTACTGAACGACCAACACGAGCCAAAAAAGAAAGATATGACGAGCTTAGGCGATATGCGAAAAAGACCTGCAGACGAAAACAAAGGAAGTACCATAATGACAAAATACAAAAAATGGATGAGGACATGAGAAAAAATAAAACGCGGAACGCATACGCAATAGTAAACGACTTACAAAAAGGATATAAGCCAAAAACCAGTCTCTGCAAAGACGCAGAGGGCAATATCATCAGCGACACAGAAAAAATAAAAAGGGAATGGGCTTCCTACTTTGAACATCTTTTGAATCCCACCCCATTAGCACCGATCACGACAGACAACATTTCAATTGAAGCCTCAACTGACGAAGATGAACCATCATCGACACTACCCACGCTTGCTGAAATCAGCCCTATGTGACCAAAAACTAAACAAAGCGCCGGGAATTGACGAAATACCAGTTGAACTTCTGAAAAACGGTGGAAATTGTGTCGCTGCACAACATGATATGCAAAATTTGGACAGAGGAAATCATACCCGACGATTGGCAAAAAAGCATTATATGTCCAATTTACAAGAAAGGAGACAAACTCTGTTGTGAGAATTACAGAGGAATATCATTGTTGTGTACGTCCTATAAAATACTGACAAAAATAATAAATAAATAATAAATCGTCGTCTTAAGCCCTATACTAATCAAATAATTAGCGAACACCAAGGCGGACTCAGAACCGGACGATTTACAACAGACCAGATATTCTCGGTGAAACAGGTGCTTGAGAAATGCTGGGAATATAACACAGACGTGCACTAAATCTTCGTAGATTTTAAACAAGCATACGACAGTATCGACAGGAGCGTACTGTACCAAATCATGCTTGACTTTGGAATTCCTCCAAAACTAGTCCGACTAACAAGACTCACAATGACAAACACTGAATCCCAAGTGAGAATACAAACCGATTCCACAACCAGCTTTCGAACGGAATGTGGTTTAAAGTAGGGAGATGGTCTAGCCCCCATGCTTTTCAACTTGGCACTAGAATATGTCGTCCGAAAAATCCCAGTCGACACCAACGGGAAACTACTATTCAAGTCCACCCAACTAGTAGCATACGCTGACGACATTAACATCCTAGCAAGATCCTTCCCAAGTGCTAAGGAGGTATTTGTCAATCAAACGACAGATAATATTAGAAAATAAGACGTATTATTCGGTACTTCCAATAATGAAATCCAAGAAAGTGCACAGGAACAATAAGCTGCGGATATATGAAACTATTGTACGGCCTGTGCTCTGTTATGGCAGCGAGACATGGACATTAACACGAACTTCCGAAAAAGCAGTTAACGCATTTGAAAGAAAGGTCATCCGAAGAATTTTGGGACCTGTGAAGGAAGGAACGGAATGGCGAATATGATACAACCATGAGTTGTATCAACTCTACGACGAGCCAGAAGCTTCAACGTTCATCAAGCTACGTAAACTGCAGTGGGCTCGGCATGTAGAGCGAATGGAAGACAGAAGAATCCCCAAACGTGCTCTGAAAGGCAAAGCGAGTGGTAACCAGTAGGCACGCCACGCAAGCGATGGGAAGAAGGGAAGACTCGGTTGATGAAGATAGCAAGGCCATCTTCAAAATTAGCAGCTGGAGGACGCGGTCTTTGAATCGAGACGATTGGAGGCGACGACTTCAGGAGGCCAAGGCCCGATTTGGGCTGTCGCGCCATTGATGATGATGAATTTAATTAAGCTGTCATTTGCACATGATGTTCAACAAAGTTTTTTTTTAATATTTGGACGGCTGGTGCCGTTTACTCATTCTTTTTAACGACTTTTCCGTAAAATACGTGAAGCGCTTCTAGTTGCCTCATATGAAGTAATATTTGCGGCCTGATTACATGCATATGATCCACAGGTTGGTCAAGTGTCCAATTATTTTGCTAGAAAGAAAATACATTACATAAGATTTTATTCAATTGAATTATACAATATAATAAATAAACTGCACACAGATTGATCGCAACTTTATTATTATTGGGACAAGTTGAAGATGTATGAACTGTACAAACTTTCAAGTTCGCTTTTAATTTGTTGGTTTTTAGGTGATTTATTGGAATTGATTTAAATCATACTTTTGTATGTGGAAGGGGCAGGCGTAATCTCAAAACTGTTGACGCAATTTCGTTTCAACTATTTTTAAAAGATTTTGTGTTTTTGTTTCAAATTGATAGGTTTGAATAGCTACACCTAACTAAGTGTTAAATGATTTTTTAAAAATGGTCGAAGAGGGTTACAAGTTTTGAAGTTATAGCCAATAGTTCATACTTTCAGAATTTTTTTTTTAAATCCGTATTACCAATGGCAAAACCTACCCCACCAGACTTTGGTAATACTAAACTGGAACACGTCATGCGAAAGCATTGCGACCCTTGGATCGACGCGTTATGCCCTTGGATTACCAGACCTGAAAACGGCGAATTACATAAGGAATTTGTAGTAAACTTAGCAAATGGTCATCGGAGGGACCCTTTTGCACAGAGATTGTGCACAGTCACAAATTCTTCAATCGAAAAAAAATGCCAAATTGGCAATCATCTCTCAACCCAAAATTAAAGAACTCTAGACTTGAGAAAAAACTAAAAAAGTTGTTAGACATGAAAAGAGAAGGGCCATTAATAATCTAATCAATAAGGCAGAATCTGTGACTTACCTTGGGGATATGGGATTGAAATTGTGAAATAGTTTACGAACATGAATTTCACTGCCAACCACCTGGTGAGAGATGTTAACAGAGCTCTCCTTAATAAAAGTGTATGCCAATTGGTGCAATTGAAGCAATAGTTCTTTGATGTTATAAGCATGTTGTGTGACGAGATGTGCGCGTCCTTGCGGCGCACAATTATCCAATTTTGCAATGTGAGCGTACAAAAAATAAAAATTGTGGAACATAATGATGTTTTTGTTTTTTGTGAAATGTCACTCAAATAAACCCTCGAATGTTTACATAGATAGTTAGATAGCATAAGTCAGTTTGATTCTAACTAAGCGAGCATTGTGTCAGCATAGCGCAGATTGAAACTCGTAGAAGAAAATTGCTCGTACATTTTAGTGTGTATTGATTTGCAGCACAAAATATTTTTTTTTATCAATTATACGTATTTAGATTTTATTATTTTAAATTAATTAAATTTTTAAAAATGAAAGTTAACAGCTTTAAATTTAAAAGAATATGGATACTACAATGAAAAAGTTCAAACGATTAAAACTTTCATGCTAGGTTTGGGTTGGGCAACTGTTAATTTTGTCCGCACTGTACGGCATCCTCGTAAGCCTCCTTTTTTCCCACCTGCGCATTGCCATCTATTTGCCAACATTTCATGGTCGAAAACATTTGCTGGGCTCTGCGTAGACACAGGCACCCCGGTTGATCACTTCACCAATAAGTAGTTGGCAACAGCTGTTGTTCCAACACAAGACAGAACGAGAAACACAAAGCAACTTAAGTTGAAAATTTTCGAGGAGTCAGGAAAAATTTAATAGGTACTGAGAAAATGAGTGTATTGGATTTAGTGAAATTGTGCAGTTTGTATATGTTAGGAGGTGGTAGAAGGAGGGGCGGGTTCTTAATGACTTTTTAGAAATACCTAAAAACATAATTTTTTGACATATTTTAATTTTCAGATTAGTAGCATTCATACTTTTTGTGAAGTTGTTTAATTGTGTAAGATGGAATGGGAGGGGGTAGAAGAAGTGAAACTAATCGTCCACTTTTTTTGGGCTCTCCATGACATAACCAACGACAATGGCCAACGTCTTATTGATTTCGCAAGCAGCAAAAATATCATAGTAAGCTCTACATGCTTCCCACATCGCGATATTCACAAACGAACGTGGGCATCACCAGACGGTCACACCTTCAACCAAATAGACCACGTTCTGATTGAGAAAAGGGCTGCTTCCAGCATACTTGATGTACGAACTCTCCGCGGTGCGAATTGTGACTCTGATCACTATCTAGTCAGAGCTAAGTATCGATGCAAAATAGCTTGTCGTGGATATTCGAAAACGAGTAGAGCTCGCAAATTCAATGTCGACAAGCTTAACGACGAAACGGTGGCGCAGGCTTACATGTTAGCATGTAATAAACACCTGACACCAATATATGAAGATATCCAAAATATGCCAGTGGAGAATGCGTGGATGAAGATACGAGACGGCATCAAATCCTCCGCGGAAGAGGTATTAGGGTATCAAGCACGGCGAAAAAATAGTGATTGGTTCGACCAAGAATGTCGCGACGCAATAGATAGAAAGAACGAAGCTTACAAAATTTTTACTGAACGACCAACACGAGTCAAAAAAGAAAGATATCACGAGCTTAGGCGATATGCGAAAAAGACCTGCAGACGAAAACAAAGGAAGTACCATAATGACAAAATACAAAAAATGGACGACGACATGAGAAAAAATAAAACGCGGGACGCATACGCATTAGTAAAAGATCTAAAAAAAGGATATAAGCCAAAAACCAGTCTCTGCAAAGACGTGGAGGGCAACATCATCAGCGACGCACAAGAAATCAAAAGGAGATGGGCTTCCTACTTTGAACATCTTTTGAATCCCATCCCAGTAGCACCGACAACGACAGACAACATTTCAATTGAAGCCTCAACTGACAATGATGAACCATCATCGATACCACCCACGCTTCCTGAAATCAAAGCAGCCCTATGTGACCAAAAACGAAACAAAGCGCCGGGAATTGACGAAATACCAGTTGAACTTCTGAAAAACGGTGGAAACCGTGTCGCTGAAATACTGCACAACATGATATGCAAAATTTGGACAGAGGAAATCATACCCGACGACTGGCGAAAAAGCATTATATGTCCAATTTACAAGAAAGGAGACAAACTCTGCTGTGAGAACTACAGAGATATATCATTGTTGTGTACGTCCTATAAACTACTGACAAAAATTATTGAACGTCGTCTTAAGCCATATACTAATGAAATAGTTGGCGAATACCAAGGCGGATTCAGAACCGGACGATCTACAACAGACCAGATATTCTCGGTGAAACAGGTGCTTGAGAAATGCTGGGAATATAACACAGACGTGCACCAAATATTCGTAGATTTTAAACAAGCATACGACAGTATCGATAGGAGCGTACTGTACCAAATCATGCTTGACTTTGGAATTCCTCCAAAACTAGTCCGACTAACAAGACTCACAATGACGAACACTGAATCCCAAGTGAGAATACAAACCGATTCCACAACCAGCTTTCGAACGGAATGTGGCTTAAAGCAGGGAGATGGTCTAGCCCCTATGCTTTTCAACTTGGCACTAGAGTATTTTGTCCGAAAAATCCCAGTCGACACCACCAACTAGTAGCATACGCTGACGACATTAACATTCTAGCAAGATCCTTCCCTAGTGCTAAGGAGGTATTTGTCAATCTTGACTCCGCCGCAAAAGAAGTCGGGTTGCGCATTAATGAAAGCAAAACAAAAGTAATGACGCAAACAAGAAGGAGAACGCCAATCAGACAAAACATAACAATTGCGGAATATAATTTGGAGAGTGTGGACAACTTCATATATCTTGGGGCTAATCTAGCAAAGGACGGTAATGAAACAGACGAAATCAAACGACGGATAATACTTGCAAATAAGACGTATTATTCGGTACTTCCAATAATGAAATCCAAGAAAGTGCACAGGAACAATAAGCTGCGGATTTATAAAACTATTATACGACCTGTGCTCTGTTATGGCAGCGAGACGTGGACATTAACGCGAACTTCCGAAAAAGCAGTTAACGCATTCGAAAGAAAGGTCCTCCGAAGAATTTTGGGGCCTGTGAAGGAAGGAACGGAATGGCGAATAAGATACAACCATGAGTTGTATCAACTCCACGACGAGCCAGAAGCTTCAACGTTCATCAAGTTACGTAAACTGCAGTGGGCTGGCCATGTAGAGCAAATGGAAGACAGAAGAATCCCCAAACGTGCTTTTAAAGGCAAAGCGAGTGGTAACCGGCCAGTAGGCAAACCACGCAAGCGATGGGAAGACTCGGTTGATGAAGACAGCAAAGCCATTCTAAAAATTAGCAGCTGGAGGACGCGGTCTTTGGATCGAGACGATTGGAGGCGACGACTTCAGGAGGCCAAGGCCCGATTTGGGCTGTCGCGCCATTGATGATGATGACTTTTTTTGGGCTTACTAATAATTCTAAATAAATATTTTATGCACAATTTCAGCTCGATAAATTTTATACGTACTGAGCAAATTGGTCTAGCGTATTTCATGAAAAACTGCAGTTTGTATGCGAGGTGGTTGAAGGAGGGGGAGGACACAAATTAGTTTTATACAGTAGATTCAAACCATAATAAAAGTATTACATTCCAAGTTTCGGATCAATAGCATTTATAGTTTTCGAATAAATCCGTTTATTGTCAAATCACGAAATTGTGCAATTTTGTATAAGAGGGGGTAGAAGGCGTGAAGCGATTTGGCTCATTCACGAACTTGACCTTGCTTTTTTGCCAAAAACCAAGTGTACAACATTTTAACTATCTAGCTCAACGCGTTCTCAAGCTAGAGAGGACACGGACGGATAGATGAATAGACAGACAGATTTACGTACGGACGGACGAACATCTGGTTTTGTTATTTTTGAGTGATTACATGGACTTCTGTATTATTCATTTTTGTCTCCGAACCTTTTTTCTTGGTGTTACAAACTTTGTAGCAAACTTATAAAACTCTCAGATTTCATCTAAAGTATAAAAAACGTAGAGTTTGTGTCAGCATTGATAAGAGTTAAAGCAGCTTTTCTTCCAATTAAAGACGAATCATCACCGAACAACATCACCGAACAACATAAAATAAAAAGCGAAAGAAACAGCAAACATTCCAATCGATCAATCGAAGCAGATGGAGGCACAACCAAAAACGACAGGGCGCTGCCGAATTATTAAGAAACCACAACGATTCGTCACTTTCGTTAAGCAATAATATTATTATCGTGCCTTTCACTACCACTCAGTCACTAGTGGAGGAGTACTGTGGCGACCAACGTCATCAAACAACATTTTCCAAGAACACTTCCCGCCATTGTCACATATAACATCGAATTTATATTGCGGCGGCTTGCGGCTCATGATGTCGTCATCACGCGGCCTCACAACTGAGTCAAAATTCTTATCTTGTGTTGCCAAAACGCTACCGACTAAATTTTATTCTCCGTGCTAAACTCTTTTATGTAATTTCAATACCCACAAATGGAAGTAAAAATAAAATGTTTTCTGGTAGAGATTTAAGTGATACTGTGTTTATTCCTTTCAACCCCCATATTAGGTGACCCCGCACTTTTTAACACGCATTAAAGAAACGATTTTCAGTGCGAAGAACATTCTCGAACAAGTGAATCAGTGTTTTTTTCCGTTCCGTTAACTGTCGCCCCTCAGTTGACGGCAAAACAAACATTGAATTTTTTTCCAGGTCACGCGTAGAGAACTTTCGTTTATAAAGCAACGAAGGCATACAGTGTACTAAAAATAATTTTTCTCAATCAATTTTTTCAACGCACAAAGTAAATTGTTGACAAATTTAAATCGCTTGTGCAATTAATAAAATCAATAAAAACGTGAAAGTGTTTAATTGAATCGACGAACTATTTCGTTTCATTAAGTGCAAAATAAATCATCAAAAATTTCGTACGATAAATTATTAGTTGGATCGAATCCGTTCGAAACATCGACGCTTCCGTAATGAAAGGTGAAATACTATCCGCAAGCATAACAAATGATCCGGAAAATTCGCCGGACGCAACGGCATCAAACACTACAGCCACAGGTTAAGTGTTCAGAATTGGTATTAAGCCGCCAGTTTTTAGCAAACGAGATCCAGATTTGTATTTCATCCAAATGGATTCGCAATTTCGGAGTGCAAATATGACAAGGGATCAGACTAAATACGATTATGTTGATGGATCGATTGACAATGTTACGCTCGCAAACGAAGACATTATACACCGACTGAAAAAAATATGAGGTAATCAAAACGCGATTAATCAACGATTTCACCGATTCTGAAAACAGAAATTTACGTCGACTTGTGCAACAATGCGAATTAGGCGATCACAAGTCTTCCCAGTTCCTTCGACAAATGCTCGACCTGTCGGGTTCTGCATTGAAAGACGACGCAATCAAGGCATTTTGGCTTGAACGACTGCCAGAAAGCGTACGAGCTGTTGTATCGATAGCCGAAGTAGATTTGGAACGATATGCTCTTTTTGCTGACAAAATGATGGAAATGAGCAATTTCGGTTCTGTTTCATCTGTTCAACGGCAACAATCACAATCTAAATTGAACGATGGACACCAAAAACAAATTACTTATCTATAAGAAAACAAAATGTGTTTCCGAATTCACCGATCATGAACCAGTTTTATTTCGATCAACAGCGACAACAAAGAAGACATTAAACATCGACTGAAAAAAAATATGAGGTAATCAAAACGCGATTAATCAACGATTGCACCGATTCTGAAAACAGAGATTTACGTTGAATTGTGCAAGAATGTGAGTTAGGCGATCACAAGCCTTCCCAGTTCCTTCGACAAATGCTCGACCTGTCGTCGGGTTCTGCATTGAAAGCCGATGCAATTATGGCATTTTGGCTTGAAGGACTACCAGAAAGTCAACAGCCGAAGTAGATTTGGATCTATATGCTCTTCAAGCTGACAAAATGATGGGAATGAGCAATTTCGGTTCCGTTTCATCTGTTCAATGGCAACAATCACAATCTACACCGGACGATTGGCATACATTAAGCAAACAATCGGAACTTTAAGAAAGGAAATCAAGGAAATAAAAGTCGAATAAACAATAACGTAGCCGCCCACACCATTACGCGACAACAAACAACGAAGTCACACACATTCAAGAAGTCAAGTGAAGAAATTTCCGCATTGCTATTATCACCATCGATTTGGAGATAACGCCAGTAAATGCTCTGAGCATTGTTCATATAAATCGGAAAAAAAATAAAAAAACTGCTTCACTACCGACGGTCGACGAAGCATTCAGCGTAAAGAAAAAAAGCTGACTTTTTATAATCGAACGTATAACCAAATTAAAACGTTTAGTTGATACTGGTGCAGATTTATCAATTTTACCGATTTCATTCTTTCAAACGAGATTAAAATCAACCGATTACTCATTATTTGCTGCCAACGGATCATCGATTGCAACATTCGGTGTCAAATTATTAACACTCGATTTTCAACTTCGTCGTAAATTCGATTTTAAATTCATTAAGGAAACAAAACTTGTGTCGATAGCCGAAGTAGATTTGGATCGATGTGCTCTTCAAGCTGACAAAATGATGGAAATGATGTTCTGTTCCATTGTTCAACGGCAACAATCACAATCTAAATCGGACGATTGGAATACATTCAAGATAACAATCGAAGCTTTAAGAAAGGAAATCAGCGAAATAGAAATGTGGAATAATCAACAACGTAGCCGCTCACAAACACCATTACGCGACAACAAACAACGAAATCGCACACGTTCAAAGAATCAAGTGAAGAAATTTCCGTTTTGCTATTATCACCATCTATTTGGAGATGACGCCAAAAAATGCTCTGAGCGTTGTTCATATAAATCGGAAAAAAACTAAAAACTGCTTCACCACCGACGGTTGGCGAAGCATTCAGCGAAAAGAAATTAAGCAGTATTTTTATCATCGAACGTAAAACCAAATTAAAATTTTTAGTCGACACTGGTGCAGATTTCATCAATTTTACCGATTTCATTCTTTCGAACGAGATTAAAATAAATCGATTACTCATTATTTGCTGCCAACGGATCACCGATCGCAGCATTCGGTGTCAAATTATTAGCACTCGATTTTCAAATTCGTCGTAAATTCGATTTTAAATTCATTATAGCGTATGTTACAAAACCAATTTTGGGCGCCGAATTTCTCAACAAATCGGATTACTTGTGGACATCAAAAACAAATTACTTATCGATAAGGAAACAAAACTTGAAACAAATTGTATTTCCGAATCCACCGATCATGAAAAAGTTTTATTTCGATCAACAGCGACAACAAATACAAATATTTGTTAACAGAATTTGTTGATTTGACAATGCCGACTTCATAAAACGAAGCAAACGCCCTTAAAACAACTGTTCGACACCACACGCACAATTCACCACCGAACAAAGTAAACAGTTTGAAGCGAAACTTTTCGACAAATTGACGCGAATGATAGGAGCAATTGTACGAAGGGCTAAAAACCCCTCCACAATAAGTAATGAAAAATGTTCAGGAACCTGAATGTCAGGAGGCCAAGGTCCGATTTGGGCTGTAGCGTCATTGCAGAAGTAGAAGAAGAAGAAGATAGGACCAAAAGCATTTCCGTTCAAGTCCCCGAAATCCACAGACAAATCGTCTAATTGAACGATTCCACTGAACCATGAAAGCAGCAGTAAAATGTCAAAACAACGAACGCTGGACTGAGACATTGCCACTAACGATGCTCGCTCTTCGCAACGTTTACAAAGATGACATCAAGGCAACGCCTTCAGAAATGGCTTATGGCACAACGCTAAAAATGCCATGCGATTTGTTCGAAAAAATCAACAACGACGGCTTTGACACTGACTTCGTTCAGCATCTGGTGAATTGATGGAGAAAATTCAATCAGTTCAAACTTCGAAACATACCAGCAACAAAATTTTCGTTCAAAAAGACTTGGACGCGTTTTCTTGCGTGACGACCCCGTTCGACCACCACTTAATGCACCGTACAATGGACTATATAAAGTTTTGAGCCGAAATGACAAAACATTCAGGTCAAAAATCGTAAGGTTCGTGTTAGCATCGATAGAGTTAAAGCAGCTTTCTTCCAATTGAAGACAGATCATCACCGAACAATATCACATCAAAAGCAAAAGAAACAGCAAACACTCCAATCGATCAATCGAAGCAGATGGAGGCACAGTCAAAAACAACAGGAAGCTACCGAATTATTAAAAAACCACAACGATTTGTCACTTTCGTTAAGCAATAATATTATTATCGTGCTTTTCACTACCACTCAGTCATTACTGGGGAGTGCTGTGGAGACCAACGCCATCAAAACAACATTGTCCAAGAACATTTCACGCAATCGTCAAATATAACATAGAATTTGTATTGCGGCGGCTTGCAGCTCATGATGTAGTCATCACGCCGCCTGCCAACTGAGTCAACATTCTTGTCTTGTCAAAACGCTAGCATCAAAATTTTATTCTTCGTGATAAACTCCTTTATGAAATTTCAATTCCCACAAATGAAAATAAAAATAAAGTGTTTTCTGGTGGAGCGTTTAAGTGATACTGTGTTCACTCCATTCAACTCCCACATTTGGTGACGCCGCAATCATTAACACGCATTAAAGAAACGATTTTCAGTGCGACGAGCATTCTCAAAGAAGTGAACCAGTGTTTTTTTCCACGCGATTAATCAACGATTTCACCGATTCTGAAAACAGAAATTTACGTCAACTCGTGGAAGAATGAGAATTATGCGATCATAAGCCTTCCCAGTTCCTTCGACAAATGCTGGACCTGTCGGGTTCTGCGCTGAAAGACGATGCAATTTTGGCTTGAATGACTGCCAGAGGGCGTACGAGCTATAGTGTCGATAGCCGAAGTAGATTTGGTTCGATATGCTCTTCAAGCTGACAAAATGATGGAAATGAGCAACTTCGGTTCCGTTTCATCTGTTCAACGGCAACAATCACAATCTACATCGGACGATTGGCATACATTAAGCAACAATCGAAGCTTTAAGAAAGGAAATCAGCGAAATACGGTGCAGATTTATCAATTTCACCGATTTCATTCTTTCGAACGAGATTAAAATCAACCGATTACTCATTATTTGCTGTCAACGGATCACCGATTGCAACATTCGGTGTCAAATTATTAACACTCGATTTTCAACTTTGTTGTAAATTCGATTTTAAATCCATTATAGCGGATGTTACAAAACTAATTTTCCGTTCGAAACATCGACGCTTCCGAAAAGAAAGGTGAAATACTATCCGCAAGCATAACAAATGATCCGGAAAATTCGCCGGACGCAACGGCATCAAACACTACAGCCACAGGTTAAGTGTGCAGAATTGGTATTAAGCCGCCAGTTTTTAGCAAACGAGATCCAGATTTGTATTTCATCCAAATGGATTCGCAATTTCGGAGTGCAAATATCACAAGGGATCAGACTAAATACGATTATGTTGATGGATCGATTGACAATGTTACGCTCGCAAACGAAGACATTATACACAGACTGAAAAAAATATGAGGTAATCAAAACGCGATTAATCAATGATTTCACCGATTCTGAAAACAGAAATTTACGTCAACTTGTGCAACAATGCGAATTAGGCGATCACAAGTCTTCCCAGTTCCTTCGACAAATGCTCGACCTGTCGGGTTCTGCATTGAAAGACGATGCAATCTAGCCATTTTGGCTTGAACGACTGCCAGAAAGCGTACGAGCTGTTGTATCGATAGCCGAAGTAGATTTGGAACGATATGCTCTTTTTGCTGACAAAATGATGGAAATGAGCAACTTCGGTTCCGTTTCATCTGTTCAACGGCAACAATCACAATCTACATCGGACGATTGGCATACATTAAGCAAACAATCGAAGCTTTAAGAAAGGAAATCAGCGAAATAAAAATCGAATAATCAACAACGTAGCCGCTCACAAACACCATTACTCGACAAGGAATAACGAAATTGCACACATTCAAAGAGTCAAGTCAAGAAATTTCCGCATTGCTATTTTCACCATCGATTTGAAGATGACGCCAGTAAATGCTCTGCGCATTGTTCATATAAATCGGAAAAAAACTAAAAACTGCTTCACCACCGACGGTCAGCGAAGCATTCAGCGAAAAGAAAAATAGCCGTCTTTTTATCATCGAACGTATAACCAAATTAAAACGTTTATTCGATACTGGTGCAGATTTATCAATTTTACCGATTTCATTCTTTCGAACGAGATTAAAATCAACCGATTACTCATTATTAGCTGCCAACGGATCACATTCGGTGTCAAATTATTAACACTCGATTTTCAACTTCGTTGTAAATTCGATTTTAAATCCATTATAGCGGATGTTACAAAACTAATTTTGGGCGCCGATTTTCTCAACAAATTCGGTTTACTTGTGGACATCAAAAACAAATTGCTCATCGATAAGGAAACGAAACTTGAAACATAATGTGTTTCCGAATTCACCGATCATGAACCAGTCTTATTTCCATCAACAGCGACAGCGAATACAAATATTTGTTAACAGAATTTGTTGATTTGATAATGCCGCCTTCATAAAACGAAGCAAACGCCCTTAAAACAACTGTTCGACACCACACACACAAATCACCACCGAACAGAGTAAACACTTTGAAGCGAAACTTTTCGACGAATTGACGCGAATGATAGGACCAAAAGCATTTCCGTTCATGTCCTCGAAATCTAGCGACAAATCGTCTAATTGAACGATTCCACCGGAACATGAAAGCAGCAGTAAAATGTCAAAACAACGAACGCTGGACTGAGACATTGCCACTAACCGTGATCGCTCTTCGCAACGTTTACAAAGATGTCATCAAAGCAACGCCTTCAGAAATGGTTTATGGCACAACGCTAAAAATGTCATGCGATTTGTTCGAAAAAATCAACAACGACGGCTTTGACACTGACTTCGTTCAGCATCTGGTGAATTGATGGAGCAAATTCAACCAGTTCAAACTTCAAACCATTCGTTCAACCTGAACACACGTTTTCATGCGTGACGACGCCGTTCGAGCACCACTTTAAACACCGTACGATGGACTACATAAAATTTTAAGCCGAAATGACAAAACATTCAGGTAAAAAATCGTAACGTTCGTGTTAGCATCGATAGAGGTAAAGCGGCTTTTTTTCCAATTGAAGACGAATCATCACCAAACAACATCACATTAAAAGCAAAAGAAACAGCAAACACTCCAAGCGATCAATTAAAGCAGATGGAGGCACAGCGAAAAACAACAGGAAGCTACCGAATTATTAAGAAACCACAACGATTTGTCACTTTCGTTAAGCAATAATATGATTATCGTGCTTTTCACTACCACTCAGTCATTACTGGGGGAGTACTGTGGAGACCAACGCCATCAAAGCAACATTGTTCAAAAACACTTCCCGCAATCGTCAAATATAACAAAGAATTTGTATTGCGGCGGCTTGCGGCTCATCACGCCGCCTGTCAACTGAATCAACATTCTTGTCTTGTCTTGTCAAAACGCTAACATCAAAATTTTATTCTTCGTGCTAAACTCTTTTATGAAATTTCAACTCCCACAAATGGAACTAAAAATAAAATGTGTTCTGGTGGAGGGTTTCAGTGGTACTGTATTTATTCCATTCAACCCCCACATTTGGTGACGCTGCAATTATTAACACGCATTAAAGAAACGATTTTCAGTGCGAAGAGCATTCTCGAACAAGTGAATCAGTGTTTTTTTCCACGCGATTAATCAACGATTTCACCGATTCTGAAAACAGAAAGTTACGTCGACTCGTGGAAGAATGCGAATTAGGTGATCATAAGCCTTCCCAGTTTCTTCGACAAATGCTCGACCTGTCGGGTTCTGCGTTGAAAGACGATGCAATTTTGGCTTGAACGAGTGCCATAAAGCGTACGAGCTGTTGTGTCAATAGCCGAAGTAGATTTGGATCGATATGCTCTTTTTGCTGACAAAATAATGGAAATGAGCAATTTCGGTTCTGTTTCATCTGTTCAACGGCAACAATCACAATCTACTACATCGGACGATTGGCATACATTAAGCAAACAATTGAAGCTTTAAGAAAGGAAATCAGCGAAATAAAAATGTCGAATAATCAAAAACGTAGCCACTCACAAACACCATTACGCGACAACAAACAACGAAATCGCACACGTTCAAAGAGTCAAGTGAAGAAATTTCCGCATTGCTATTATCACGATCGATTTGGAGATGACGCCAAAAAATTCTCATATAAATCGGAAAAAAACTAAAAACTGCTTCACCACCGACGGTCGGCGAAGCATTCAGCGAAAAGAAAAAAAAACATCTTTTTATCATCGAACGCAAGACCAAATTGGTGGAACCGACGCCAGAAGTGTCATTAGTTTGTTCGCGAAAAAGGCAGTCAATAGCGTTTTGTTCAAAGAATTCAATTGAAATAAAATAAAAGCTTTTTTACCGCTAACCTAAGGAATAAGTGTCTTTTATTAATCAGAAACAAAGTCTTATTCCCTATAAATATTGGGGGCTCAACCGGGGTAAAAAAAAAAGTGCACGGGTGTAGAGGCAAGTGCGACGAAATAAAGGCGAAGCGCGTCGAAAAGAATCAAAGGCGGCAAGACGGAACCGCGGGTGACTTTTTGACGAAATAAAGGCGAAGCGCGTCGAAAAGAATCAAAGGCGGCAAGACGGAACCGCGGGTGACTTTTTGCGTGTAAAAGACGACATTTAATGATGAGTGTTGCGGCGTGCGATGTCTATAACCTCACGGTTGCGCAACTAAAAGAAATTTTAAAAAATAAAGGTCTCAGTTCGTCGGGAAATAAGGCCGATCTAATAAACAGAATCATAACTGCCGATCCGAGTGGAGAATGGACAAGTGAGCTAGGTAATTCCAGCGACGGAGAAAATGATAAAGCCGGGATGACGGACAGAGACGCAGAAAAACTGACGAGTGCGTTGTCTCACGATCGTTAAATCGAGTTGTATAGGCGCGAGAAAGAGTTGGCCGAACGGGAACTCGCCGTAGCGCGTCGCGAAATCGCATTGCTGCGTGGAATGCAGTTTGATAATCGTAACAACGAGATGAATGTGAACGACGGATACGGCGGCCATGTTGCCGATAACATCGGAGCCACAACCGCACGACGACCATTTCAAGAAACGACGAAAATAAACATAACGATGCTGGCGGAGCTTCTCAGTGTCTTCTCCGGTAATGCCGAGACTTACGAAACATGGGAGAGACAGGTTATGTTTTTTGAAAGAAGCGTATCAACTCGACGACTCGATGTTGAAAATTCTTATCGGGACACGACTCAAGGGCAAAGCGATGGAATGGTTTCATTCCAAGCCCGAATATATCGCGCTGGACCCTGAGAGTCTCTTGAAAGAATTGAAGGAGATGTTCTATCATCGCCTGAATAAAATTACAATGCGACGAAAATTCGAAGAACGAACGTGGAAGAGAACCGAGACTTTTCATGATTATGTGCATGAGAAGACAATTCTCGCGAATCGTCTCAGCATGGACGACGACGAAGTACTCGGCTACATTATCGACGAGATTCCGGATACTCAGCTGCGCGACGTAGCTCGTCTACAAGGATTCAACTCGATGCAATCGTTGCTACGAGCGTTCGAGGAGATATCGCTGCGCGACGGGAATGTTGCGTCGAGTTCGAACGCAAAACAGGACGACAAAACGAACGGTGGCAAGCGAAGGAGCGACAAAGCGACGAGCGATAAGAGCGAAACAAGTGAGAAAAGTTCGTCAGACGAAAAAATAAAGAAAAATTGTTATAATTGCGGTCTACGCAATCATCTAAGTATTAATTGTCCGACGAAAGATAAAGGAACGAAATGTTTTGCGTGCGGCGAGTATGGGCATATAGCACCAAAATGTGAGAAGAGGAAAAAAGATGCAACGAAAAGTAGCTTCGCGGTAACCCAGACGAAATTAAGGGAATATGATAAGGAAGTTTTGATTGACGGTGCCCCGATCGAAGCTTTACTCGATAGCGGAAGTGACTTGACAATGATGCGAGCAGACGAGTATGTGAAGCTAGGCTCTCCGCGTTTCGAGAATAAGTCAATTCCATTTCGAGGGGTCGGAAAGGAGAATAATGCAACGTTAGGAGAATTTCGAGCGACGCTGACGGTTGGTGGAAACTCGTACCCGATTCTTATTCGTGTGATTTCAGACGATTTGCTAAGGCATAAATTGTTGATTGGTCGCGATTTTTTGCATACGATAGATTTGACGGTAAAGCGCGGTAAAGCTACAATCAGTCCTTCAGCCGAGAGTTCTTCCGCGTGCGACGAAAAGTCAGAGACATTTCGAGTCAACGTAGTAGAATGCTGCGATGCGAATACGCCAGATTTATCGAGCGTTGAGGACGAAAAGTATAAAGAATGTATTCAAGCTCTCATCGACGATTACAAGCCGTTAAAGACTCGTGACGTGGTCGTGAAAATGACGCTTGTATTGAAAGACGACGAACCGTTTTACCAAAGAGCGAGGCGATTGGCGCCGCACGAGCGAGAGCTAGTCAACGTTCAGATTAGCAATTGGATAGACGACGGGATTGTTCGACAGTCCGTCTCAGATTATGCGAGTCCGGTTGTTTTGGTAGCAAAAAAAGACGGTTCAAAAAGACTTTGCGTTGATTATCGACTCCTAAATACAAAAATTATTAAAGACAGGTATCCGCTACCGCTGATTGAAGACCAGCTAGACAGGCTGCAAGATGAGCGGGTGTTTAGCACTCTTGATTTGAAAAACGGGTTTTTCCACGTGTCAGTCGAAGAGTCGAGTCAGAAGTATACGGCTTTCATAGTACCTGATGGTCATTTCGAATTTATGAGAGTACCTTTCGGTCTATGTAACTCGCCAGCTGTTTTTCAAAAATTCGTGAATGCCGCGTTTCGGGAGCTTATTCGCGAGGGTGTCGTGTTGACGTACGTGGGCGACTTCATCGTGCCGTCGAAAGATTGTGAGAGCGGACTAGAGAAAGTAAAGCGCGTATTGAAAATGGCGAGCGAGACTGGCCTTATCGTAAACTGGAAAAAATGTGCGTTCCTTCAGACGAAAATCGAGTTTTTAGGCCACATCATTGAAAATGGGCGTATCCACCCAAGCGAAAGAAAAATCGAAGCTGTTGCGCAGTTTCCGAAGCCGAAAGACGTTCGACAGATTCAGGGATTTCTCGGATTAACAGGATATTTCCGAAAGTTCGTACCCGGATATTCTCTCATAGCACGACCGCTGTCGAACTTGTTAAAGTCGAATGTAGAGTTTGAATTTGGTGATGCCCAGAACGACGCTTTTATGCGCCTTAAGATTATTTTGACGAGTCAGCCAGTTTTGAATCTGTACTGTGTAGGCGCAGATACAGAATTACACACCGATGCGTCGAAGCACGGTTACGGCGCGATATTGCTTCAGAGAAACAGCGAAGACAATGCACTGCACCCAGTATATTATGCTAGTAGTAAGACGACGCCAGCAGAAGAGAATTATCCGAGCTATGAGCTCGAGGTACACGCGATTGTAAAAGCGCTCAAAAAGTTCCGAATATACTTACTTGCGATCCCATTCAAGATTATAACCGATTGCCGCGCGTTTTCTCTTACTATGAAAAAACGAGACCTTTGTGTGCGTATTGCGAGATGAGCGCTCCAGTTGGAGGAATTCACGCATAGCAGGCAAAAGCATGGCACACGTTGACGCGCTTAGCCGTAACCCGCTGCCGACGTGCATGCTAATCGAGGAGATCGACGAGGGATTACTGCCAAGATTGAAGAAAGCACAGCAGGAAGATGCAGAAGTCCGAAGAATATTCGAGCAGGCAGAAAAGGACGAAACTCGAGGTTACATCGTTCGCGGAGGCGTGCTGTTCCGAGACGACGAAGGAGATCTACGACTTATAGTTCCGAAAGGGATGCAGACGCAAGTTATCAAAATTGCACACGAAAGAGGTCACTTCTCGGTGAGCAAAACGGAGGCTCTCGTGAAAAAAGACTATTGGGTGCCGAATCTTCACGCTAAAGCCGAGAAAGTGATTCGCAACTGTGTTAGTTGCATACTAGCAGAGAAGAAGCAAGGACGACAAGAGGGATACCTGAATCCGATCGACAAGGGTGAAATGCCTTTGGATACCTTTCACATCGACCATTTGGGCCCTCTGGCGACGACGAGAAAGAGCTACCGACATATCTTTGTCGTGATTGATAGCTTTTCCAAATTTACGTGGTTATACGCAACTAAATCGACAACGACGACTGAGGTGTTGGATCGACTTACAAAACAAGCGGCGATATTTGGAAATCCATGAAGAATTGTGTCCGATCGTGGTACTGCCTTCACGTCAAACGATTTCAAGGCCTATTGCAACAATGAGAAGATTTAACATGTGCTGATAACGGCGGGAATACCGAGGGCAAACGGTCAAGTGGAGCGGGTGAATCGTACTCTCATTCCGCTGCTTACGAAGATGTCTGCGCCGAATTCCGAAGAGTGGTTCAAGTATTTGAGCATGGCCCAACTGTACTTGAACACGACTCCCCACAAAAGCATCGATACGACGCCATTTCGTTTGCTTTTTGGAACTCATGCGCGTGTTCGCGAAGATCTAAATGTTCGCGAGCTCGTCGAAAACGAATGGATCAACACCTTCGACGAAAACCGTGACGAAATCCGGCTTCAGGCTAAGGAGAGCATCATGAAGATTCAAGAGGAGAACCGACGTGTTTTTAACAAAAAAAGAAAAGACGCCAAAGTTTATCGAGAAGGCGACTTGGTAGCTATTCGACGAACTCAGCAAGGGCCGGGCTTAAAATTTGCAGCCAAGTATTTTGGCCCGTACGAAGTAACGAGAGCATTGCGGAACGACAGATATACGGTTCGCAAAATCGGCAGACACGAAGGACCTTCGCAAACTTCATCGGCCGCTGATCACATGAAGTTTTGGGCGTATGACGAAGATAGTAGCGACTGCGAAGACGACCAGGGTAACGGTGACCGTGGAGATCGGAACGACGAAGAAGACATCCGAGGACGAATGTCATCGCAGGAGGGCCGAATGTAGGAACCGACACCAGAAGTGTCATTAGTTTGTTCGCGAAAAAGGCAGTCAATAGCGTTTTGTTCAAAGAATTCAATCGAAATAAAATAAAAGCTATTTTACCGCTAACCTAAGGAATAAGTGTCTTTTATTAATCAGAAACAAAGTCTTATTCCCTATAAAATTAAAATTTTTAGTCGACACTGGTGCAGATCTATCAATTTTACCGATTCCATTCTTTCGAACGAGATTAAAATCAACCGATTACTCATTATTTGCAGCCAACGGATCACCGATCGCAACATTCGGTATCAAATTATTAACACTCAATTTTCAACTTCGTCGTAAATTCGATTTTAGCGGATGTTAGAAAACTAATTTTGGGCGCCGATTTTCTCAACAAATTCGGTTTACTTGTGATCAAAAACAAATTACTCATCGATAAGGAAACAAAACTTGAAGCAAAATGTGTTTTCGAATTCACCGATCATGAATCAGGTTTTTCGATCAACAGCGACAACAAGTACAAAGATTTGTTAACAGAATTTGTCAATTTGACAATGCCAACTTCATACAACGAAGCAAATGCACTTAACACAACTGTTCGACACCACACACACAAATCACCACCGAACAGAGTAAACAGTTCGAAGCAAAACTTTTCGACCAATTGACGCGAATGATAGGACCAAAGCATCTCCGTTAAGTGCTCGAAATCCACTGACAAATCGTCTAATTGAACGATTCCACCGAACCATGAAAGCAGCAGTAAAATGTCAAAACAACGAACGCTGAACTGAGACATTGCCACTAACCATGCTCGCTCTTCGCAACGTTTACAAAGATGACATCAAAGCTACGCCTTCAGAAATGGTTTATGGCACAACGCTAAGACTGCTATGCGATACTGTGTTTATTCCTTTCAACTCCCACAAATGGAAGTCAGGTGGAGGTTTAAGTGATACTGTGTTTATTCCTTTCAACTCCCATATATGGTAACCCCGCAAACTTCATCATGCATTAAAGAAAAGATTTTCAGTGCGAAGAACATTCTCGAACAAGTGAATCAGTATTTTTTTTCCGTTCCGCTAACTGTCGCCTCTCAGTTGACGGCAAAACATTGAAATTTTTCAAGGTCACGCGTACAGAACTTTCGTTTCCAAAGCAACGAAGGCATACAGTGTATCAAAAATAACTTTTCTAAATCAATTTTTTCAACGCGCAAAGAAAATTGTTGACAAATTTAAATCGCTTGTGCATTTTTCGAATATTTTTCTCAATAAAAACGTGAAAGTGTCTAATTGAATCGACGAACTATTTCGTTTCATTGAAGTGCAAAATAAATCATCAAAAATTTCGTACAATAAATTATTATTGGTGAAATACTATCCGAAAGCATGACAAATGATTCGCCGGACGCAACGGCATCAAACACTAAAGCTACAGGTTAAGTGTGCAGAATCGGTATTAAGCCGACAGTTTTTAGCAAACGAGATCCAGATTTGTATTTCATCCAAATGGATTCGCAATTTCGGAATGCAAATATCACAAGGGAACATACCAAATACGATTATGTTGTTTGATCGCTTGACAATGCTAGGCTCGCAAACGTCGAAGACATTATACACCGACCGAAAAAAATATGAGGTAATCAAAACGCGATTAATCAACGATTGCACCGATTCTGAGAACAGAAATTTACGTTGACTTGTGTAAGAATGCGAGTTAGGCGATCACAAGCCTTCCCAGTTCCTTCGACAAATGCTCGACCTGTTGGGTTCTGCATTGAAAGACGATGCAATTAAGGCATTTTGGCTTGAGCGACTACCAGAAAGCGTACGAGCTGTTGGGTCAAGAGCCGAAGTAGATTTGGATCGATATTCTCTTTTTGCTGACAAAATGATGGAAATGAGCAATTTTAGTTCTGTTTCATCTGTTCGACGGCAACAATCACAATCTAAATCGGTCGATTGGCATACATTCAAGCAAACAATCGAAGCTTTAAGAAATGAAATCAGCGATCTAAAAACAATAAAGTAATAAGAAGGAAAAATATTACTTCTTAAACATACTTTGAGAAAAATACTTATAGTACGAATAAATTTTTTTTTGTACAATAATTCGAATTTTCTGGGAATGTTCGTAGTCTTCGAATTTTCTTGGCAATACTTCCGAATTTTCTTTTAGTAGAAATATCTAAAACTCTTCGTATGAATAAATTTTTTTGGTACAATAATTCGAATTTTCTGGGAAAGTTTGTATTCTTCGAATTTTCTTGGCAATACTTCCGAATTTTCTGTTAGTAGAAATATCTAAAACTCTTCGTTCATACTCATAGTATGAATATTTTTGTACAATACGGATTTTCTGGGAATACTTGTACTCTTCGTGCATATTTGTAGTACGAATAAAAATATTTTTTTTTAACGCAGTGGAATATTCAAATAAGTAGGAAGTCCTCAAAAACATCAGAGAAAACCCAACGGCAGGTCCTAAACCTCTAAAGATCGAGGAATACCGGCAGCGAATCGCTAAGAACAGGAGACCGGAACCACCAGCTAAGGCATCTCCAAGGAAGAAAAGGAGAGGCGGAAGAGCCGTAAGAAACAGGCGGAAGAAGGCAGACCTCCATAGGATATTGGTAATTACTCAAGACAAAGAGTTAAGAACCACATTCCTAAAGAAAATAGAAAAACTAGAAAAACAAAAGCCGCATCTACAAAAAAGAAAAGAAAGGGAATTAAAAAAAATACTGGCAGAACGCGAAAAAGAAGAGAAAACAGCCACCAAAACAAAAAGAAGAAAAAAACAATTAATAAATAGACAATAAAAATAAATAAATACAAAAAATAATTTTTATGTTTCTTTACTCTCAACATTCCCATGTCACAGTCAAATCATTACCAACGAATAAAAATTCATCAGGCCAACGGACAGTGAAAGTCCACTTATCTGACTGGCGAGAATTTTTTCTTGGTAATTAGACACTGCATACCGATTGGTCGCACTAAACTTTCAAGAGAATCTCATGCTAAATAGCAGTGAAGAGAGGACAATAGTTGTCTATAAGAGACAAAAGGCAAGGAAAAAATTAGAGCGGAGAAGAACACATAAGCGACAAACAAAAGGTTATGTCAGTTACATTATATTTCCCACACGTGTGAGTAACACATAAATCACTTAGATTTAAGATTAAATCTCACCCAAACATGCCCAAACAACATGTTTGGTATTGACAAAATAAACGATCGAAACCTTTTTGATCAGTATACGCCTTCAGCACCCGAAGAGTAAGAAGAAAAACGACTAAATTCCGGAACTAAGACGGAAGTTAATCACAGAAATTTTTAATTCAAAAAGAAGCTAATCACACAAATTTTAGCATAAAAAAATAAATAATTTGTAAGGTATCTAGGGCACAAGATAATTAATCTCAGATAACCAATTTTAATGGTCAGGAGCCCATCTCCTTTAAGGGTGGAGAAGTTACATTATATTTCCCACACGTGTGAGTAACACATAAATCACTTACATTTAAGATTAAATCTCACCCAAACATGCCCTAACCATGTTTGGTATAAGCCTTCAGCATTCACAAAATAAACGATCGAAACCTTTTTGATCCCTTTTTAGATAAAAAGGATCGTAAATAAGCACACGAAAAGGACCTCTTAAGAATCTTTATTGATCACTTCCTCAGATAAGAAATGATCATAGGCATTCGCAAGAAAAAATATCTAAAGAACCTATTTTTTTTTTGATTAGATGTTAAGATAAATGTATAATTTATATTCTGTACATGTAGACAAAGAAAGGTATAAAATAGCGAACGATTCACGTTCGGCTGCTCAGAAATACTTCAGCAGTTAGACAATAAACGTTTTAAACTAAGAACTGATTTTTTCTTTCACGAGCCCGGTTTAAAACCCAAATTTGAGAAGAGTATCTTCCTCTCAGTAAAAAAGAGTTATTTTGTCCGTGAACAAAATAAAACTGGCGCAGTCGGTAGGATTCCAATAAAGTTTAGGTTTAGGTTGTAGGAGAGTGGTTGCACAGAACCACAAGCACTGAGGCCATCTAGTTGGGCCCATTGTACTCCCCCTATTGTTATAAGTTGGAAGTCACTCCTCTTGCTCTAACCATTTGGTTCGGTTGTGCGAACCTTAGCTCGAATATTGGACGCCTCTGAGGTCGTCTAATTCTGACAAGAATCTAGAGCCTAAACAAAGGAGACGACTGTTGGGGATTTGCGGACAGTGACAAAGATAATGTACGATAGATTCTTCGTCTTCCTCGCAACCTCTGCAAAAACTGTCGCTCGCGATCCGCATCCTAAATGCGTGCAGCCTGTGGTCAGGCCGACAATAGTTCGGATACTATAGCGACTACGTTGTAACAGCTGAGCTGTAATATTTTAGTTCGGTTCTTCCCAAAAGGATTTGGCCGTTTTATAGCTTTCCAGCTGCCGCCACCCCGCCAAGAAAGAACCCAGAATAGTCTGTTTGATGCTAGTCTTCAGCACTGTTGGTGCTACATCGACTGACTTCCTAGTGGAATTGATGTTAGCAGATCCTTGCCGTGCAAGCGTATCTGCCGCCTCGTTACCTAGCAGGTCACTATGACCCGGTATCCAAATTAGAAAAACTTCCGTTAGTGCCGCTAGGCTAGGATTCCAATAAATTGTTGGGATCCTTTAATTACCTTACGCGACCACTGCAACCGCGTATAATAAAGTGCCTTTAGCCAACCGGTAACCTATACCGTAAAGTTTTCAAGGAGATCTAGAAAGATCAATTGTAGTGTACTCTCGCCACTACTGTATGTACCAAATACAGATCATCACGTGTCACGTAAATTTTCCCAAATTCATCTCGCAAAGAATAACATTGAGTGTTCCAACATAAACAAACAAGTCACTCAATGTTATGCAATAAAATATCTCGACCACACAAGGTCAAGCATAGAGCATTATGGGAATTCTTTATGCTCGCCATTCATACAATATTGAAATGCACTTTTAATATATGTCTCCGATTTCATTCGCATATATTAAAGGGACATAGAAATTGTGTGCGGGCAATGAGATATTTTACTGACCTTTGAAATCCGAAATATTATGATTAAAACGCGTGCTGATCTGTATAGGAAAATATCGGTCATATGCATTGGCCTTATGAATGCATTTTTTTTAGAATAGGAATTTACCTAGTAAGTATATTTTTTGTGTGAATACGTTTTTTATAAATAAGCTAGAATAGGAATTTACCCACTAGGAATATTTCATATACCAGCCGCTAAAAATCTGGTAAGTCTCCCCTTTACCATTCACATAACATGGCGATCCTGCCCACCATACATAACATGGCGATCTTGCACACCATGCTCAACATGACTTGTCTATATCAAGTTGATTTTTCGTCTCGTCTTTTTACTAAAACAAAGATGATATCTCATCTCAACTGAACTATTAAAAACTAGGACGACGACAAAACAATTAAGTCTCCAAAATATTCAGAGTATTCGGGACAAAGCCCGGTTTAAAACCCAAATTTGAGAAGAGTATCTTCCTCTCAGTAAAAAAGAGTTATTTTGTCCGTGAACAAAATAAAACTTGCGCAGTCGGTAGGATTCCAATAAAGTTTAGGTTTAGGTTGTAGGAGAGTGGTTGCACAGAACCACAAGCACTGAGGCCATCTAGTTGGGCCCATTGTACTCCCCCTATTGTTATAAGTTGGAAGTCACTCCTCTTGCTCTAACCATTTGGTTCGGTTGTGCGAACCTTAGCTCGAATGTTGGACCCCTCTGAGGTCGTCTAGTTCTGACAAGAATCTAGAGCCTAAACGCTAATATTTAAAAAGAAAAATTTATAACAAAGGTCCTCTAGTACTATAAACTATACAAATAGCACAAAGCTATTGAGATCAAACCTAAAACAAAAAAAAAAGGGAAGAAGCAGATGACGGATAAGTTTGATCTACGAAGAAGAATCCAGGAATACGACAACATCCCGAAAGCAGAAATATTACAACACATCAAGATGTCACCACCAATTCATCAAACCGTAGGACCATCCACAGGTGAAAGTCCAAAACTTAATTTTTGTCCCCTAAAATATATCAATAGGTTAGACGTATTCGATGGAAATCCGCAAAGATTAGATATATTTATAAATTCAATAGAATTAATAACTAATGTAATTATATTATATGATGACTTTGATAGGAGAATATTGTGGAATGCAATCACAAATAAATTAGTAGGAAAAGCAAAAACCATTGTAGACATAAGTCCAGAAATTTTAGACTGGAAAACATTGAAAACCTGTTGACATCAAATTTCATCTCCAATTAATTTTTACAACGAAATTCAGAGCGCATTAAGAAATTCAATACAATATCAAAATGGCTTTAAGAATTTTTAAGATGGGTTTACCCACCAATATCAAAAGCTTTGTTTTTCATGATAGTATTGACACATTAGAAAAAGCCTTACAAACTATAATAGACGCTGGACTACTAACGTATGGACAGAAGAGTTACATCAGACCAACTCATAATCATTTCAGACAAACGAACGGTCAAAGACCAGTACAGAGTTATAAGACAAATAAACTGCCAACAAGTCGGGCGAAACTTTATTATTCTTGGGACAAGTTGCGGATGAGTGGAAAGTCAATATGCAGGTTAGAGTGGTTAGGGAAGGCTAAGTGAAAGGGAGTTCTTGGGCAGGACTGTTGTCAATTTAACAATATTTCATTCGTTTCTATTTGGGTTTTTATGAGGGGAGGAGGAGGGGTAATAGTAAGGGTGGGTGGATGTTAATAGCTTTTTAATTAATTGCTTGAATCACGTCCAATATTCTCTGTATAGAATGTGTTTCATAGACGAAGTTGCATAGAATTTCCATAAAATTCGGTGTATTTTACATTCACGAAACCGAACATTTGTATGGGAGTAGAGAAGGTAGAAGAATCGTAAAATTTCATATGTAGTTTTATTTTGCTTCTCTTGTGAGGTGCTTGTATAAAATTTTAAGTTCGTAACTTCTAGTTTGTTGGTTATTAGTTGATTTAATGAAATTGGTCGAAATCATGGTTTTGTATGGGAGGGGGCAGAAGGGCAAGCGCGATTTCAAAACTTTTAAAGCAACTTCATTGGAATTATTTTTATAAGTTTTTCTGCAAAATTTGAAATTGATAGCTTTTAAGAGTTTGCTGACAACTTATTTCTTAAAAATGCTCGAAAAAATAATTTTGTATGGGAGGGGGTAGAGGAGGGAGGGGAATCGTAAGACTTGTGATGCAATTTTCTTTCTTTTCTGTTGAAAGATGCTCGTACAAAATTTCAAGTTCGTAGCTTTTAATTTGTTGATTATTAGTTGATTAATGAAATTGGTCGAAATCATACTTTTGTATGGGAGGGGGTAGAAGGGCAAGCGCGATTTAAAAACTTTTAACGTAATTTCATTTCAATTATTTTTGTAAGTTTTCGTGCAAAATTGCACATTGATAGCTCTTAAAAGTTAGGTGATAATTGATTTTTTAAAAATGGTCGAAAAAAAAATTTTGTATGGGAGGGGGTAGAAGTTTTAAAGGTTTTCGACCAGTTAATATTTCCTTTATTTAGGGATTTTTTTAAAATGCAGTTTGCAAATTGTCAAGTTTCTACCTCAAAATTTCACTCAAAAATTTTCAGTTTATGTGTTTTTTTCAATGCACATGAAACACCTTGTGCACGTTAGACCGGGGAGGTCGGTTTATAACAATTATGGATCAAGTTATTATTATTTTTCCATGTACATCAAATAGACGTATTCACATGCAAAATTTAAACTTTGTATCTTTCAACAGAGTCCTAAAAAAATCACTCAAAATTTTCGACATTTTTGCTTATCACCTCCCTCCCCTTTCACCACCCAACTTAAGATTTTTACCAAAATTAAATATTATGTAGTTCTACAATCTGACAAATTTTTGATTTGATATCTGTACCCTTTTTGAGATATAAGGATTCGTAATTTTGAAAAGTGCGCCATTTTTGAAATGCTCCCCATTTCCCCCACTACTATTATTTCAAGATATTATATTTTTTTTGTATTTTCCTAGTATAGCTTAAAAAAAGTTTTAAGTTTCAATTACATAGCTTAAGAGATAGTTGAGATATTCATTTTTAAGTGTTTTTCTTTGCACCCCCCCTGACCCTCCCCCTTACAGTAATTAACCACTCTCTAAGCTGATTCCAAAGGAACTATATGCCACACTACCAGTCCCAAAAAATGAATTTTGTACGATAAGTAATTTCGAAGATATAATCATTTGAAAAAACAATTCGGCCGACAATTTGTTTTTAGCCCCTCCTTTTCGGACACCAATGGATAAAAAAATTAAATTATTTTTAAAAGTTGTCCCACGAACCCCTCTATACGTGATTTGAGTTTTAGCTTCCTGGCTGTTACCATGGTTGAGATATTTGAATTCGTATTTTTTGGCTTAAGCGCTCCCCCGCCTCCCCCTGAACCCGTACACCCCCCAAAATGGGTATCCACCTGAGATCCGCAACTATCTACAATCCTTCGAAAAATGAACTTTCTATCTTGAAGAGTTTGGGAGTTAATGTGCGCTGAGCGTACAAGTCGGCGTACGGTGGACGGCGGACGGCGTACAGACAGACGGATTTTTATACTCTAGATGGAATCTGAGAGTATTATAAGTTCGCTCTAAGGTTTGTAACGCCAAGAAATAAGGCTCGGAGAAAAAAATGAATGATACAGAAGTTAATATTATCACTCAAAAATCTCAAAACCGGATGTCCGTCCGTCCGTCCGTGCGCTCTCTAGCTTGAGAACGCGTTGAGCTAGAAAGCTAAAATTTTGTACACGTTGTTTCTGACGAAAAAGTAAGGTCAAGTTCGTGAACGGGCCAAATCGCTCCACCCCTTCTACCCCCTCCCATACAAAATGACACAATTGCGCAATTTGACAATAAACGGATTTGCTCAAAAACTATAAAAGCTATTGGCCTGAAATTCGGAATATATTACTTTTATGATAATATCAATCTACCATATAAAAATTAAGCGTGTCCTCCTCCTCCTTCTACCACCTCCCATACAAACTGTACTTATCATGAATTACTCTAAGCCAATTTCCTCAGTGCTTATAAAATTCAGCGGGCTGAAATTGAGCACCAAATATTTATTTAAAATTGTTAGTAAGGTAAAAAAAAATTAGATGATTAGCTTCATCCCTTCTACCCCCTCCCATACAAAATGACACAATTTCGCAATTTGACAATAAATGGATTTATTCAAAAAGTATAAAAGCTATTAGTCTGAATTTTGGTATATATTACTTTTTTAATGATTTAAATCTACAGTAGAAAAATTATTTGTTTCCTCCCTTTCCTTCCACCCCCTCCCATACAAACTACACTTTTTCCTGCTCTAAACCGATTTTCTCGGAACATATAACATTTGTTGAGCTCAAATTTTGTAATAAATATTTAATTAATATTATTACTAAGATGAAAAAAAAAATATTTGATTTGCTTCACTGCTTCTACCCCCTCCCATACAATATGACACAGTTTCACAACTTTACAAAAAATCGATTTTCTTGAAAAGTATGAATGGCACTAGTCTGAAATTTAAGGGATGCCAATTTTATAATATTCCTAGCTATTTCTGAAAAAATCATTAAAATCCCCTCACTCTTTCTACCCCCTCCCATACAAACTGCGCATTTTCACTAAATCTAACTCACTAATTTTCTCAGTTCCCATTCAATTTTTGGAGTAAGCATTTTGTATAAAACATTTTCATAGCTACATACTCTAGCATGATGGCGAAAAAATTAGTTCAATGCTATCATCCCTTCTAACACTCCCCATACAAAATTTCTTGGGATCACAAAAAATTCTATTCCATCTAGAGTATCGTAAGATTGCGCTTTACGCGCAATCGTAGCCCTGTTATGTTTTTTTTGCATTTTTCGGCTAATTTAGTCATGAAACGCGAAAAAACAAAATTTCAGGGTAGCAAATTTTTTTTTTCCAAGTCGATCACAATACTTTATTATTAAAATAATAAAGTAAAACTATAAACAACCATATCATGGACAAAATAACTATAATCCCCCACAAAATAATTATAGACATAACTCACCAAATTTTAACCCAGTTAATCGAAATCCTAGATTTGCAGGAAATAACAATTTCCAACAAAATAATAACGGTTCAACGGTTATCAAAATGCTGATCAACAGCAAAATAATTATCGCTATAACATTTTTCAGCAACTCTAATAAAGTCGAACCAATGGAATTATGCACCGAACAATCTAGACTCAATAAACTAGAAACAGTAAGAACAAATGAAATTTCAAATTTTCAAGTACCAGCCTCGGAAACCAAACATCGCTTCCTTATATAAAATTCAATATGTCAAAAGGCATCCTCAGATTGGACACAGGTGCATCTGAGAGTATCTTAAATACTGGAGTATTAAAGACTCAGTACATATGGGCCGTTTATTTTGAAAGTGGCCCAAGTCCATTTTTATCTTTTTTCAAGTTAACTGTGGTGACATTTATAATTTATGCTGAACTGTCAAAAAAATAAATCGGCATTGAAATATATTTAATACATTTGACAATTTTGTAACACGTACATTTTCATAATAATATAACTACTGAAAATCATAATTTTGAAAGTGACCTAAGTCCACTTTTTATTGATAATGTCAAAAAGTGCGGCCCAAAATCTTGAACATGTATATTTTAACTTTAGGCATACACAATTTCCACAACGATACTGTATACATGTACGCTTGGGATGAAACAAAAGCTTCTAGAGGTTCCCATGAAGTGACTTCATGCCTCTTCTGACACCTTAAAACTCTAAAAAGTGAAAAACATATCATTGCATATAGTGAAATGTGTGGAGGGCAAAATAGAAACATCAAAATATCTTTAATATGGTTAAAAATTGTTCAATCGATGGAAAATTATGTGGAAATCATAGACCACAAATTTTACTTTATTATTTTAATAATAAAGTATTGTGATCGACTTGGGAAAAAAAAATTTGCTACCCTGAAATTTTGTTTTTTCGCGTTTCATGACTAAATTAGCCTAAAAATGCAAAAAAAAAAAAATCCGTCTGTCTGTACGCCGTACGCCGACGTGTACGCTCAGCGCACATTAACTCCCAAACCCTTCAAGATAGAAAGTTCATTTTTGGAGGGATTGTAAATAGTTGCGGATCTCAGGCGAATACCCATTTTGGGGGGTGTACGAGTTCAGGGGGAGGCGGGGGGATCGCTTAAACCGAAAAATACGAATTCAAATATCTCAACCATGGTAACAGCTAGGAAGCTAAAACTCAACATACATATAGAGGGGTTTGTGGGACAACTTTTAAAAATAATTTAATTTTTTATCCATTGGGGTGCGAAAAGGGGGGGCTAAGAACCAATTCTCGGCCGAATTTTTTTTTCAAATGATTATATCTTCGAAATTACTTCCCATAAAAAATTGATATTTTCAGACCATTAAGATGGTATCAAGATCTACGAGAATCAGTTTAGATAGAAGCTAATTATTGTAAGGGGGAGGGTTAGGGGGGGGTGCAAGGAAAAACACTTAAAAATCAATATCTCGGCTATTTATTAAGCTATGTAATTGAATCTTAGAACCTATATTAAGCTATACTAGAGAAATAATATAACATTTGGACAAAATAGTAGTGGGGGGAAATGGGGAGCATTTCAAAAATGATGCACTTTCCAAAATTTCAAACCGTTATAATTCAAAACTGAGTACAGATATCAAATTAAAATTTTGTCAAATTGTAGAACTAGATAGTTTTTAAATTTGGTAAAAATTTTACGTTGGGAGGTGTAAGGGGAGGAAGGTGGTAACCAAAAATGTCGAAAATTTTGAGTGATTTTTTAAGGGCTCTGGTGAAAGATACAAAATTTCAATTTTACGTGTGGATACACCTATTTGTTGTACATACCAAAAAAATAGTAAAAATTCCACAATTGTTATGCACCGACTCCCCTGGTCTACCGTGCACAAGGTGTTTCATGTGCAATGAAAAAACCACATAAACTGAAAATTTTTGAATGAAATTTAAAGGTAGAAACTTGAAAACTTGCGAAATGCATTTAAAAAAAATCTTTAATGAAATCTTAACTGGTCGAATACCTTGAAAGCTTCTAGTCCCTCCCATACAAAATGATTTTTTCGACCATTTTTAAGAAATTAATTATCACCTAATTAGTAAAAGCTATCAATTTGAAATTTTGCACTAAATCATTTGAAAATAGTTGAAATAGAACTGCGACAAAATTTTTGGGATCACACTTGCCGTTCTACCACCTCCCATACAAAAGTATGATTTCGACCAATTTCAATAAAACAACTGCTAACCAACAAATTAAAAGCTACGAACTCGACATTTTGTACAAGCACCTTAAAAGAGCAAAAAAAGAAAATTGCGTCACAAATTTTGCGATTTCCCTACCTCTTCTACCATACAAAATTATTTTTTCGACCATTTTTAGGAAATCAGTTATCAGCTAACTCTTAAAAGCTATCCATTTCAAATTTTGGGCAAAAACTTATAAAAATAATTGGAATGATATTACTTTAAAAGTTTTGCAATCGCGCTTGCCCTTCTACCCACTCCCATACAAAAGTATCATTTCGACCTATTTCATTGAATTAACTAATAACCAACAAATTAAAAGCTACGAACCTGAAATTTTGTACAATCACACTACAAGAGAAAGGAAATAAAATTGCCTCACAAATTTTATGATTCCCCTACTTCCTCTACCCCCTCCCATACAAATGTTTGGTTTCGTGAATGTAAAATACACCGAATCCTATGAAAATTCTATGCAACTTCGTCTATGAAACTGACATTCTATGCAGAGAATATTGGACGTGATTCAAGCAATCAATTACAAATAATACCATCCACCCACTCTCACTATCACCCCTCACCCCACCCCTCACAAAAACTCAAACTTGGATAAATAAACGAATGAAATATTGATTATATGTACTGGAGCTTTTGAACGTTTCCGCAAAGTGTTAAATTGACAATTGCACTGCTCAAGAACCCGCTTTCACTTAGTCTTCCCTAACCACTCTAATCTGCATATTGACTTTCCACACATACGCAACTTGTCTCAAGAATAATAAAGTTTCGCCCGACTTGTTGGCAGTTTATTTAATATCAGGTCATTCATTTTTACCTAATGACAGATTTTGGCGTTATAGAAATGTCGTTAAAAAGAAATCATTTACTGTATGTGCCACAAAATTATTATAATGTAATAAAAAAATATAGAAAAGGTAATAATTTCATACTAAATGAAATGAAACAAGAGGATTTTATATCAACAAGATTCTTAGAAGAAGCAGTTTACAAAAGATCCAAAAATACCAACGGGGAAAAAATAAACTGGCTGCAAATATGCTGGATGCGATTTTTAAGAAATGAACCATATAAAATATTATATAAAACCACCATGGATGAGAATGCAGAGTTTAAAATTCTTGATTTATTGCCACGTCGGGGTAGACCTAAAAAATTTGGAAATATTGTATTGCCATCATTATACAAAAGTATAAGTAGCATCACATCACTAAAATACCGACACATGATGGACTTACTGCGATATATACCTCCGGAACACCATAACTACTTTAAATCCCTTCCGCATACTGAGAATGTTAACGAATAACTAAATTTAATTTTTTTCTTCTAAAAATATAAAGTAAATAAAATGGTTTTTTTAATTTTTTAAGCTATATGCAACAGACTTAAGCTCTTTCACATTTTATAACAAAACAAATTTTTATTTTGAAAGTGACCTAAGTCCTTTCAAGGTAAGCAAGGACATATTATACACTTAATAATAGCGATTTTTTAATAGGAATTATAAAATTAACCCCCTTAAATACGATTTAGCATTGCGAGTCAACCATATACCTTACGTATATTTTTAATTTTGTAAAAACGCAAAACCTTAAATATTTCAAATTAAGGATAAATGGACTTAGGCCACTTTCAAAATAAACGGCTCATATCTAAACTGCCTGAAATAAAGAAGATGAAGGGAATTGGAGGAACTGTAATTATCTCTGAAGAAGCAGTTGTGCCAGAATTACCTGGGCTGCAACCCCCAAAGGACCAATCACTTAGGTTCTACGTCTACCAATTTCACGAATTCTTCCATTGTTTAATAGGCAATAATATATTGAACCAAAATAACGCCATAATAAACATTAAAGAAAAAACTATTAAATTGAATGAAGTAACACACAGAATTTATGAAAATATAAAAGAGGAAACCGAAGAAAAAGACTACGATGAAATAATGAAATTAGATAGTATTATATAAGAAATAAATAATGATAAAATGAAATAATAGAAGTAACTCACGTAAGCAATTTGAAAGAAAACATAAGAGTTGAACATTTAAATAATGAAGAAAGGAAAGGACTACTGGCAGTTATCAAATTAACAAAAGACGTATTTTATCATGAAGGTGATAATTTGACCTTTACACATATGATAAAACACGAATTAAAGTTAATTGATAATATCCCCATTTACACCAAAACTTACAGATATCCAGTAGTATATACATACACAAGAAGTTAATAAACAGATAAAAGAGATGCTCGAACAAGGTATTATAAGGAATTCATCAAGTCCTTATTTAAGCCCAATATGGGTAGTACCGAAGAAAGCAGACGCTTCAGGCAAAGTCAAATGGCGCATAGTCATCGACTACAGAAAAATAAATGAGAAAACAGTGTCAGATAAGTATCCAATCCCAAATATAGATGATATCCTAGACAAGTTAGGTAGATCAATGTATTTCACTACACTAGACCTTGCAAAAGGCTTTCATCAGATCGAGATTGTACAGGAAGACATTCCAAAAAACGCCTTCTCGACTAACTCAGGTCACTATGAATTCGTCAGAATGCCATTCGGTTTGAAAAATGCTCCATCAACATTTCAACGATTAATGAACACCATCCTCAGGGATTATATAGGAAAAATCTGATGATATTATCATATTCATAACAAGCTTAGAAGAGCGTTTAAATTCTTTGAAAGTCATATTAGAAAAATTGAAACAAGTAAATTTAAAAGTACAGCTTGATAAAAGCGAGTTTTTAAAAAAGGAGACAGAATTTTTGGGACATGTCGTGACTACCGAAGGAGTCAAGCCAAATCCGAACAAGATTGTTACAATAACTTAATTTCCAATACCCCGAACAACTAAACAAATAAGATCTTCCCTAGGACTAGTAGGTTATTATAGGAAATTTATATAAGATTTCGCGAAAATCGCAAAACCACTTACAGCAAGACTAAAAAAGGATAGAAGAGTAAACATCAATGATGACGATTACAAGAAGTCATTCGAAACACTTAAATTATTGATCACGAAAGATCCAATTCTAAAATACCCCGATTTTGAAAAAACTTTTACACTAATAACTGATGCATCAAACGTAGCTATTGGAGCGGTATTATATCAATCGAATCATCCGATACGTTTTGCATCCAGGACGCTAAACGAACACGAAACCAAATACTCAGCCATTGAGAAAGAATTATTGGCAATAGTCTGGGCTACGAAGTACTTCAGACCGTACCTATTTGGAAATGAATTTGTAATTCGCACAGATCATAAGCCTTTGTCGTGGCTAAGTAATCTGAAAGAGCCAAATCCAAATTACAACGTTGGAAAATCAAACTCGAAGAGTATAATTTTAAAATTGAATATTTAAAGGGTAAAGACAATGTCGTCAAGAATCGAAATAAATGTTAACGAAAATCATAGTGCAAGCGAAGACGCCACCAATCTGATAAGCATCTCGCCCAAACCACTTAATGTTTATGCTAAACAAATTCACATAATCAGAAGCAATTTCTAAAAAATGGAATTAAAGATATTTAATAAAAAGAATAGACTCGTAATAAATACGCAACTATTAAAAGAAGATAAAGTCAAGGAAATTTTAGACAAAGGTATAAATACAAAGAAAACCATGCACACATATCGAGGATTTTCTCACATTTAAGAACACTTACAAAAATTTAAGAACAAGTTACAAAGTAGTTAAAGTAGAAAGAATATTAACAGAAGTATTGGAACAAAATGAAATAACAGAATTAATATTAGCATATCATAACAAAAAGACCTGTCACGCAGGTATAGATAAGGTCATAGAAGAACTAAAACAAAATTATTATATTATGAACATAAGACAGCAAGTAACAAAACTAATAAACAATTGCGAAACCTGCAATCTAGCTAAGTATGATAGAATGCCTCTGAAATTGCCCTCCCATTTTACACAAACTCCAAATGAACCCTGAGAAATATTTGTAATAAATCACGAAACGATAAATATTTAACGTGTACAGACAAATTCAGCAAATATGCTCAAATAATAAAAAAGTCTCTATTTTAATAATTGGAATGATGTAATTACAGCACTACAAACAATACTAAACATAATGGGAACACCCAGAATAATAATATTCGATAACGAAGGAGCAATAAGAAGTGAAATCATAAAAAAATATTTAACGGAAAAACAAATCGAAATCAAACTAACTACAGCACATATGCATACAGGAGCATCTGACGTAAAAAGGTTTCATAATACACTTAATGAAATGATAAGAATTATTAGATTAAAAGAAAAAATTTATGACATAGAAGAGAAACAAGAAGCTCTCAGTTTTTATAATAATAGCATTCATTCCACCACAAACGAAAGACCTATAAAAATTCACTTAGGCATTAAAAACAATTATGAAAAAATTAGAAACCACATGAAAAAATCAAAAATGCGGCGAATAGAAAACATAAAATGAAACAAGAGGATTTTATATCAACAAGATTCTTAGAAGAAGCAGTTTACAAAAGATCCAAAAATACCAACGGGGAAAAAATAAACTGGCTGCAAATATGCTGGATGCGATTTTTAAGAAATGAACCATATAAAATATTATATAAAACCACCATGGATGAGAATGCAGAGTTTAAAATTCTTGATTTATTGCCACGTCGGGGTAGACCTAAAAAATTTGGAAATATTGTATTGCCATCATTATACAAAAGTATAAGTAGCATCACATCACTAAAATACCGACACATGATGGACTTACTGCGATATATACCTCCGGAACACCATAACTACTTTAAATCCCTTCCGCATACTGAGAATGTTAACGAATAACTAAATTTAATTTTTTTCTTCTAAAAATATAAAGTAAATAAAATGGTTTTTTTAATTTTTTAAGCTATATGCAACAGACTTAAGCTCTTTCACATTTTATAACAAAACAAATTTTTATTTTGAAAGTGACCTAAGTCCTTTCAAGGTAAGCAAGGACATATTATACACTTAATAATAGCGATTTTTTAATAGGAATTATAAAATTAACCCCCTTAAATACGATTTAGCATTGCGAGTCAACCATATACCTTACGTATATTTTTAATTTTGTAAAAACGCAAAACCTTAAATATTTCAAATTAAGGATAAATGGACTTAGGCCACTTTCAAAATAAACGGCTCATATCTAAACTGCCTGAAATAAAGAAGATGAAGGGAATTGGAGGAACTGTAATTATCTCTGAAGAAGCAGTTGTGCCAGAATTACCTGGGCTGCAACCCCCAAAGGACCAATCACTTAGGTTCTACGTCTACCAATTTCACGAATTCTTCCATTGTTTAATAGGCAATAATATATTGAACCAAAATAACGCCATAATAAACATTAAAGAAAAAACTATTAAATTGAATGAAGTAACACACAGAATTTATGAAAATATAAAAGAGGAAACCGAAGAAAAAGACTACGATGAAATAATGAAATTAGATAGTATTATATAAGAAATAAATAATGATAAAATGAAATAATAGAAGTAACTCACGTAAGCAATTTGAAAGAAAACATAAGAGTTGAACATTTAAATAATGAAGAAAGGAAAGGACTACTGGCAGTTATCAAATTAACAAAAGACGTATTTTATCATGAAGGTGATAATTTGACCTTTACACATATGATAAAACACGAATTAAAGTTAATTGATAATATCCCCATTTACACCAAAACTTACAGATATCCAGTAGTATATACATACACAAGAAGTTAATAAACAGATAAAAGAGATGCTCGAACAAGGTATTATAAGGAATTCATCAAGTCCGTATTCAAGCCCAATATGGGTAGTACCGAAGAAAGCAGACGCTTCAGGCAAAGTCAAATGGCGCATAGTCATCGACTACAGAAAAATAAATGAGAAAACAGTGTCAGATAAGTATCCAATCCCAAATATAGATGATATCCTAGACAAGTTAGGTAGATCAATGTATTTCACTACACTAGACCTTGCAAAAGGCTTTCATCAGATCGAGATTGTACAGGAAGACATTCCAAAAAACGCCTTCTCGACTAACTCAGGTCACTATGAATTCGTCAGAATGCCATTCGGTTTGAAAAATGCTCCATCAACATTTCAACGATTAATGAACACCATCCTCAGGGATTATATAGGAAAAATCTGATGATAGATAAGAAAAAATTTATGACATAGAAGAGAAACAAGAAGCTCTCAGTTTTTATAATAATAGCATTCATTCCACCACAAACGAAAGACCTATAAAAATTCACTTAGGCATTAAAAACAATTATGAAAAAATTAGAAACCACATGAAAAAATCAAAAATGCGGCGAATAGAAAACATAAACTCAAATAAACAAGATAAGAACGCAGATGACAAATTTAAAAAAGTAGAAAACAAAGTAAGAAAAAAATTACAACCACAATATAAAAAACTAGAAGATGTAGAAAATTTAGGGAATAACCAATACAAACATTTAAACTCAAAAATCCACAAGTCAGTTAAAAAGACTAAAAAGATTTTCCATTCACAGGCCAAATGAAGCCTCCAGTGAAAATGACGTTAATGATACTACTACTCACAACAATCCTACCACAAGTAAAAATGCAGAGTTTAGAAATTGAGGATTTAGACCAAGGTAACGGATGAGGATGAGGATGAGGATGACTCAAACAAACAGAGCCGGTTACGCTTATCAAGGAATACACACACGTACTTCACATCATCGAGTTAAAAGATTTTGAAAATATATACAACACTATAGATCAAAGCATAACCACACTTAAAATAGGACATGAAATAACTACATTACAACCACACATAAGACAAAAGAGAGGACTCATAAATATTTGGGGACGAACAATGAAAATGTTGGCAGGTAGCATGGATGATCAGGACATGGATAGACTAAATGAAGAATTAGATAACATAGAAAGAAATGGTAGAAATTTAACTACGGCAGTCAACTCAGTGATAGATATTAACGGTAAATTAAATGCACAAATTCAAAATCTAACTAAAACTATAAATACAAATCAAGCCTTGATTACGTAAAAAATAAAGGCAATGTCAAGTAAATTTGAGACAGATCAAGTTATAATTGCATATAAGCAACTCATAACAGAAAATATTGATAGAACTCTTCAAAATATTGCAAGAATTAAAGAAATAATCTTAAATGCTAGAACAGGTACTCTTAGTAGATACATTCTAACTGATGAGGAAATAGATGTTTATGAGATCTATATTGAAAAGTTTAAAGATATAAATATCGCTATTACGTTAAGAAATACAAGGCAACAAACTTATTAAATTTAAAGATTGCAAAATCATTGTAAGAAATAAACTATTCAACAACGTAAGAAACAAATATCAGAACTATATTGTAATACCAAACCTTTATAGAGATATGCATATTACTGAAATACAAAACCTTACATTGTCAGAAGTTCACTTTAAAAGCATTGAAACTATGAATAAAATAAAGTGGATGGATTTTAATAGAAATAAAGATTACTCTAAGCAATCATGGATAAATTATATAGTATTAAGCTTAATAATTATAATTATTGTATTAATAATTTACATAAAATTTTGTAAAAATAGTAATAATGTCAAAATTAATATGCCAAACGTTCAGTATACGCCTTCAGCACCCGAAGAGTTAGAAGAAAAACCAGTAAATTCCGGAACTAAGACGGAAGTCAATCACAGAAATTTGTTAATTCAAGAAGAAGCTAATCAAACAAATTTTAGGATAAAAAAATAAATAATTTGTAAGGTATCTAGGGCACAAGATAATTAATCCCAGATAACCAATTTTAATGGTCAGGAGCCCATCTCCTTTAAGGGTGGAGAAGTTACATTATATTTCCCACACGTGTGAGTAACACATAAATCACTTAGATTTAAGATTAAATCTCACCCAAACATGCCCTAACCACATGTTTGGTATAAGCCTTCAGCATTCTCAAAATAAACGATCGAAACCTTTTTGGTCCCTTTTTAGACAAAAACGATCGTAAACAAGCACACGAAAAGGACCTCTTAAGAAGCTTTTTTGATCACTTCTTCAGATAAGAAATGATCATAGGCATTCGCAAGAATAGGATATCTAAAGAACCTATTTTTTTTGATTAGATGTTAAGATAAATGTATAATTTATATTCTGTACATGTAGACAAAGAAAGGTATAAAATAGTGAACGATTCACGTTCGGCTGCTCAGAAATACTTCAGCAGTTAGACAATAAACGTTTTAAACTAAGAACTGATTTTTTCTTTCACGAGCCCGGTTTAAAACCCAGACTTGAGAAGAGTATCTTCCTCTCAGTAAAAAAGAGTTATTTTGTCCGTGAATAAAATAAAACTTGTCAGCTTCCAAAAGAAATATATTAACAGAAGAAATTCAAAGATACATAGCTCTAGAATCTGAAGTGTTAAGAAAAAACATAACAGGGCTACGATTGCGCGTGAAGCGCAATCTTACGATACTCTAGATGAAAAAGAATTTTTTGTGATCCCCAGAAATTTTGTATGGGGAGTGTTAGAAGGGATGATAGCATTGAACTAATTTTTTCGCCATCATGCTAAAGTAGCTATCAAAATGTTTTATACAAAATGCTTACTCCAAAAACTGAATGGGAACTGAGAAAATTAGTGAGTTAGATTTAGTGAAAATGTGCAGTTTGTATGGGGGGATTTTAGTGATTTTTTTAGAAATAGCTAGGAATATTATAAAATTGACATCCCTTAAATTTCAGACTAGTGCCATTCATGCTTTTCAAGAAAATAGATTTTTTGTGACGTTGTTAAACTGTGTCATATTGTATGGGAGGGGGTAGAAGCAGTGAAGCAAATCAAATTTTTTTTTTGATCTTAGTGATAATACTAATTAGATATTTATTACAAAATATGAGCTCAACAAATGTTATATGTTCTGAGAAAATCGGCTTAGAACATTTCAGGAAAAAGTGTAGTTTGTATGGGAGGGGGTGGAAGGAAAGGGAGGAGGCAAATAATTTTTCTACAGTAGATTTAAATCATTAAAAAAGTAATATATACCAAAATTCAGACCAATAGCTTTTATACTTTTTGAGTAAATCCATTTATTGTCAAATTGCGAAGTTGTGTCATTTTGTATGGGAGGGGGTAGAAGCGACAGCGTTAAGCGAGATTACATATGGAATGCTTTGCGTAGGAGAGGTATTCCAAATAAGGTCATAGCTATGATTAAAGAATCCTACGAAGATGCAAGGTGTCGCGTCTTGCATAGAGGAGAGCTGTCCGAGAGCTTTCCTGTGCGAACGGGTGTCAGACAAGGCTGCATATTATCACCAGCCCTGTTTCTGGTGGTAATAAATGACATCTTGAAAGCTGCACTGGAAGGTGCGGAAGGTAAAGGTCTTCAATGGAGACTATTTAACATCTTAAGTCACCTTGATTATGCTGATGACGTGTGTTTGCTTGCACATACCCGTTCGGACTTAGAGTCAAATGTTCGCTCGTTGCATTCTAAATGCAAAGAGGCGGGACTGAAAATAAATGTGCGTAAAACCAAGTACATGCACATGGGTTCGAACGCAAGCACACCGATTGTTCTTAATGGACAGGATGTAGAAGAGGTGCAAGATTTTTGCTATCTCGGAAGCATTGTCAGCATGGACGGCGGAGCCGAAAAGGATGTTGAGGCTCGGCTAAATAAAGCTCGTCAGGCCTTCGGTATCCTTTCCCCTTTTTGGAGGTTAAGAGAGATCTCCCTTCGCACGAAGCTGCGACTTTTTGACGCATGCGTCAAATCCGTGTTGTTATATGGTTGTACTACGTGGAAAGTGACCGTTCGACTTACCAAGAAACTACAGACTTTCGTAAACCAATGCCTCCGACGCATTTTAGGAATATTCTGGCCAGAAGTGATCTCCAACGACGAACTTTGGAGTACAACTCGCCAGACTAAAATAGGTATTGAGATTCAACGGCGAAAGTGGCAGTGGATCGGTCATACTTTGAGGAAACCAGAGCAAAACATCGCAAAACAGGCTCTGGATTATAACCCTCAAGGAAGACGTCGGGTTGGTCGACCATGTAACACATGGAAGCGAGCAGTTGAGCAGGAGGCCAGAGGAATAAACAAGTCCTGGCAACAGCTTAAAGCCGATGCTCAGGATCGCGCCTTGTGGAAGAGAGTTGTTTCTGTCCTATGCCCCTATAGGGGGTCTTAACAGGAATTTGAGAAGGGGTGAAGCCAATCATCTAATTTTTTTGGCCTTACTAACAATTTTAAATAAATATTTGGTGCACAATTTCAGCCCGCTGAATTTTATAAGCACTGAGGAAATTGGCTTAGAGTAATTCATGATAAGTACAGTTTGTATGGGAGGTGGTAGAAGGAGGAGAAGGACACGCATAATTTTTATACGGTAGATTGATATTATCATAAAAGTAATATATTCCGAATTTCAGGCCAATAGCTTTTATAGTTTTTGAGCAAATCCGTTTATTGTCAAATTGCGCAATTGTGTCATTTTGTATGGGAGGGGGTAGAAGGGGTGGAGCGATTTGGCCCGTTCACGAACTTGACCTTACTTTTTTGTCACAAACAGCGTGTACAAAATCTTAACTTTCTAGCTCAACGCGTTCTCAAGCTAGAGAGCGCACGGACGGACGGACGAACGGACGGACGGAAGGACGGACATCCGGTTTTAAGATTTTTGAGTGATAATATTAACTTCTGTATCATTCATTTTTTTTCTCCGAGCCTTATTTCTTAGCGTTACAAACTTTGGAGCAAACTTATAATACTCTCAGATTCCATCTAGAGTATAAACACAGATTTGGAAGAGGCAAGAGAAGAGACAGAAGGAGATAATAGGCAACTGAAAACTCACCAGCGGAATTGGCAACATATTGAGGAGAGACTGAGAACGATACTTGCCAACAGCGGTGAGGTTATTGAAGAAACAAAGAGTTACGAAGATTACCCTGAGGAGCGGGCTGATGCATTAATAAATAAATTAATTGATGCAGACGGTAGCCTGAAAGCTGAACTAGAGGAGACGAAAATCCAAAACGTTCATCTGACTAGATCAATAACAGTATTAAAAGAACAACTAGATCTGAACGAGTCGGTAAATTGGGAATTAGAGAAACGTTTAGAACAAGGAAATATGAGCATTTTAGACCAAAATTTCGAAAAGGAAAATCAACAACTCCGGAAAAAATTAATAGACCAGTCAAAACGCGTGGAAGACACTCAAAGTGAAACACAACATTATATCGCGAGAATACGGGATCTTGAAACGGAATTTAAAAAGAAAGAAAACATGAAGAAGTCAACAGAGAATAGCGTTGAAATGGGCAGAGAAGGAGTTGTGCCAATAGTAGATATGATCAACAAGGTAATTCCCGTATTTCACGGCCAGCCCGTACCGACAGTGCAAACGGAATTGCACGTATTTTTAAGTACATCAGAGTCGTTATATGACGTTTTAAACGTAGAAGAAAAAGCTACGTTTATGACGTTGCTGCCCAAACTTAAACTACGGGGCCCGGCTTACGAACTGTGCATGAATAGGGTATTTACTACATTCAATGAACTAAGGGAACGCCTGAGTTCATATTACTTCCCTAGTATGGACCTAGCCTAGCGACATGCAGTCGTGCAGATTCGGGCAGCGAGTAAGAGGAAAGTTAAGTGAATGTGAACTATACTTAACGAGTATACCATGTTAATGGAATATCAGCGAATGGCGGTCCAAGTCTTCCAAAGAGGGCTTTTAAGTCACTCTCTGAAGCAATTTGCTTGCCTTCATGGTCAGGCAAAACTGACGGAGGTGATAAAGAAAGTATGCGAAATGGAAGATTTGGAAAACTATGCTTTTAGCAGTAACATCACGCCATGGAAACAAAATACAAATCCATTTTTGGGTGAATTAAACATGGTTCCCTCTCAATTGCCTCTTCTCAATGCCTCAATAGGTCAAAATAGCCCCATTCGTGAAAACTCCAATGCCGGAAACTACGTTCAGAAGAGCGAGAACTATCGGCAACATTTTTACGAACCAATGGCGGATTCACGGCAAAATAGAAGGGAACAAACCTTCGCGCAAGGCACAGAAAAATGCTATGACCGGGAAAGGTGGGAAAAGGAAAATACGAGCTCAGGAAACTCGTCGGGGGCAGTCAACTAGGGCTGCCCAGAAAAAATATTATGAAAAAATTAAGCGGTCTGCCGAGGGTCAGTCTACCTTTGGATATCGCAAAGAAGACGAATGTAACGATGACCCTAGATACAGGGGCCGAAATTAGTTTATTAAAGAAGAATGCGATAAAGTCAGCGGGCAAAATGAATAAAGCAAATAGGATGAAGATAAATACACCCTGTGGGAAGGGGTATACGGAAGGAACCTGCAGAGGAAAATTTTTGTTGAATAAGAGGTTCCCCTGGGATTTCCAGGTGGTTGGTAAAGAGATCGATATACCGGATGGTGGACTTTTAGGAAACGACTTTTTGTCCCAGAATTGCAATATTCATCATCAGTTTCCCTCGAACGGAGACAAACCGGGATCCTTTTAACATCCCGGTAATCACAGGAGAGCCCACACCTTCAACGACGTCTAGAAACCATAGACGAAGATCTTGCGAGATTAAAGCGTTGTTAGGTGTTTCGGCAGCAAGGGGGTCAGGTGAACAGTATTATTCAAAGGTATAAAGGCGAGGACCTCATAAGTCAGATGGGCTTAAAGCGTTGGCGGATATCTCCGCAACGACGTCTACACAACAAAATAATGCTGCAAGCAAGCAACAGACTCCAGCCAAAAAGGGTGAACCTCGTTTTAGAAACAGGTATCCTAAACCGTTTGTTACCAAGAAGTTGAGAGCTTCTCGGGAAAAATCATCTTCAATAGAACAAGGTGGTTCTCATTTAGCGGATGACATCCACAATAGACCAGATCCTCAGAAAAAAATTCGAATACCCGCACGAACCGAAATGACGATCGCAATTAATCGTGAAAAAAAAGGACCTATGGTATCCTTGGCCAAAGAGATACGAAATGGAATAATAATTGGGAACGGAATTAGCAAAATAAGAACGGAAAAGCAATTGTGAGTATAATGAATACGAATGAAACGTCAGTAGATATAGAAGATATGAAAGTTTGACTGGATACCATTGAATGGGTTCCAGGTAGTAGCGGCGACCGAACGAAGTAAAATAATAAATTCGAAAATGGTGAACTATATACAGGACAGTATGATAGATAAGAATAAAGGGAAACGATTCCAGGAACTACTGGAAAAAATAAATTTGGATGATTCATTGAACGATGAAGAGAGCAGCTCCATTCGGAGTATAGTCGAAGAATTTAACGATCTTTTTCACGTAGAAGGGGATAAATTAACCTATACAAGAGCAATTAAACACGAAATCCCGATAAAACAGGATCAGGCACCGATAAACCAAAAAATATATCGGTTGCCAAAAGCTCATAGGCAGCTAATAAATGATCTGATCAAGGAGATGTTAAAGCAAGACATTATAAAGCCCAGCAAGAGTCCATGGAACTCTCCACTATTAGTAGTGCATAAGAAAGCAGGAGCCGGACAAAAACGTTGGAGGGTAGTGGTGGATTTCAGGAAACTGAGCGAAGCCACAGTCGGGGACGCCTTCCCGTTGCCACGAATAGAAGATATCCTGGATCAACTCGGACATTCAAGGTATTTCTCAACACTAGATCTAGCTAGTGGATACCACCAGATTGAAGTCGAGAGGAAAGATCAGGAAAAAACGGCTTTCAGCACCTCGTACGGGCTTTACCAATTCAAAAGGATGCCGTTTGGCTTAAAAGGAGCACCGGATACGTTCCAAAGGGCGATGAATCATATTTTAACCGGCCTACAGGGAATAAAATGTTTCGTCTACCTGAATGATAAGTAATTTATGGAAAAAATCTAGAGGATCATAACACGAAATTAAGAGAGATATTTTATAGAATACGGAATTATGGACTCAAGTTGCAACCGGAGAAATGTCATCTGTTAAAGAGAGAAATAGCACGCACAGATCCATCGAAAGTCAAGTGTGTGCAAGATTTTCCCGCACCACGTACAGTACGACAAGTCCAATCATTTCTGGGTTTAGCCAATTATTATAGGAAATTTATTCCACATTTTTCCAAGATAATGGAACCCATAAATAAATTACTGCGAAAACAACAAAAGTTCAAATGGACCCCCGAATGTGAAAAAGCTTTCGAAGAGATAAACTTCCGTTTAATCTAACAACAGACGCAAGCAATGAAGCTTTGGGCGCGGTTCTCTCTCAAGGAAAACCAGGAGAGGACCAACCTATTGCCTATGCAAGTCGCAGCCTAAGCCAGGCGGAGAAGAGATACTCCACAACAGAAAAAGAGCTGTTGGCGATAGTATGGGCAACGAAAAATTTCAGAGTTTATCTCCAAGGAAGAAAGTTCACCGTTTACACTGACCATAAACCGCTGAAAGGAATATTTTGCGTGAAAGACCCAAAGACCAGGTTAGTTCGATTCCATCATAAGCTCTCGGAGTACGACTACGACATACAATACAAGCCAGGAAAATATAATACGAACGCGGATGCTTTGAGTAGAATCGCAGAGACATTCCAAACCCCATTAGATCAACCAGAAGAATTGGCCAAGTGCCATATGGTAACGACGCGGAATGCAGCAAAAGTTGCACAAGAAAACCGAAATTCAAAGGAGACCGACACCTCAGAGTTAGATGCAGGAAACAAAAGTGAAGGAAGCGCCGAAGAGACAGAACTGCATAGAGAAGTTTCAATAGTTCCAAACGAAACTGTAAAAAATACAGCGGTGAAAACCATCCAAGACACGGAAACAATATTGCAGGATTATCACGACTTACCGTTAAGTGGGCACCAAGGAGTGCTCAAAACATACCATAGGATAAAAAGGGATTACAAATGGAAAGGTATGTTTAGGGATATTAAGAGATACGTAAAAAATTGCGACAAGTGTCAAAGGAACAAAATAGGAAGAAAAATATGATGCCAATGGTTATAACGGATACCGCTCAGTTACCTTTTGATAAGGTGTACCTAGACATAGTAAGGCCCTTGGAGGAGACAGTTAACGGGAATAAATATATCCTAACTTTCGAAGACGACCTCACTCGAATGATGGATGCGATAGGTATGCCCGATTGCGAAGCCGCAACAGTAGCAAAAACATTCTTCGATGAGATAATCAGCAGATATCGAATCCCGAAGGTTTTGATCACTGACCAGGGTAGTAATTTCACCGGTCAAGTGTTCAAAATGTTGTCTAAATTTTTGGGGGTCAAGAAATTGCAAACCACAATCGAACCTAGCAGCACTGGAACGGTCCCATCGCCCGTTGGCAGACTATTTAAGAGCATACGTTGATGGTAACCCAAGGATTTAGGACGAACATCTAAGAGCTGCCATGTTTGTTCGCAATAACACAGAACATACAGGTACGAAGCTGACTCCCATGGATTGTTTGTTTGGTTTTACCTCACAAATTCCCTCAAACGTGAAGCGAGAGCCCCAACCCGTCTATAACCATGAAAACTATTTTTACATATTAAGAAATAAGATACAGAAAGCACATGACTCTGCTAGAAAGAATTTGATGGCAGCTAAAGAAAATTCGAAGAAGTATTACTACAAGAAGGTTAGATCAGTAGAATTCCGGCCAGGGGACCGGGTGTTGCTATTAGATATGGCCCGTAAGGGGAAATTATCACCCTATTGGTTAGGCCCTTATGAGGTAGCGCAAGTACATAATTCAGTAAATACGGCTATCAAGGCTGGAAAAAAACTTAAAAGAGTTCATAACAACCGCCTAAAACCTTACTTAACAAACTAGATTAGAGAAAACCGAAGCTACAATCCCATTTTCCAAGACCAAATGATTGGTTATTTGTATTCCCTAGGGGGAAAAATCTGCCGGCTGTATGCCAAGGAAGGAATGAACATATAAATACGGGGCACTGCGATTCTACGCCTAAACAGTTCGTGCACACTTACTCTAGGATCTTGGGTAATAACCGTGGATGCCGAAAGGGATGCACATTTGCGTCCCTACGAATTTAAATACATTTATTCTCTACCATTACCATCCAAAATCAATACATCCAAATGGTTCGATTTGAAGCAAACGGTTGCGGACTTTCAAATTAGAAAAGATGCCCCGATAGATCACGAGAATGCACTGAAAATTAGTAAGTCCTTCGATCAGGTAGACGAGGAATTGGATAGATTAGAACTAGTCAATAACTTCAATACCAATTCGATCATTACCTACGGTAATACAGCGGCGATAATAATAGTAATAGGGTTGGCATTGGTTTTTGCCATAGTTATCTATTATAGAAAGTCAACGAGTCAAGTAGTCAGGAATATGCCCAACAAAAACCCATCAAGAAAGAGATTTACTCAGGAGGATATCCAAATTCGGTCATTCTGTCAGGTTAACCTACCACAACCTAATAACGTGTTTAATATCGAAAGGCCTGTCCTGGAAACCAATACACCCGACGAGGACTCACACTCTAAGCTCCCACGAACCAAAAAGGGGGTACGGTTCCAAGCTCTACCAAACATCCCTGAACAACCCCTGGAACCAGCACCCACCAGTATCCCTAGAAATTCAAGAAATCAAGCTCTAACAAACATCCCTGAGCAAATCCTTGAACCAGCACCCGAGAGTATCCCTCAAACTTCCAGAAAAGAGAGTCCCGATTTAGAAACTATTGATCACATCACTCCCATTTCCAATATGGCCCAAAGAAACTTCATCGATAAAAAAATTCCTAAACATGTCCCGAAGGCTCTCCAATAATACAAAAAAAATAGTAATAATAAGTCTTCTAACATTCAAGATTGCGATAAGTATGTCTAATCCCATCTGCTTACCGGAATTTGTTGAACATCAGGAAGAATCGAACTTCATTCACTTAATAAACACCAGGCCCACCATTCAAGTTTGGTTGAAAGATATATTTGGCGCGAAACTAGAGGCTACAGCACTAATCAATACAGGATCTGTGGTATCGCTGATCTCCCGGGAATTCGCAAAAGAGTTTATTATAACAACCAAAGATAATTTCGCATATTTCTTGGAGTCATCAGAGATGCCATGGGACATAACCGGGCACGTAGACTCCACACTCATCGTCGATGGGTTGGAGATGCCAACTAAACTATGGGTACCGGGCAAACTGCCCGAAGAAAAGGAGTTCCCTAACGATCTGATTATCGGTATGGATATCCTCAGTAATCCCAATTTACTAATCGCAATAACTGGGGGAGAAATATTAGTAAAAAAGAAATAAGTAGGAGATCTGTTTTTCTTAGGTGCTTATTAGATTAGTACGATTTGTTTTTAGTTAAGTTATGACCACTGTAAATATTTTCGTATTATAATTTTGTAAATTGTAGTTTGCGCTGTTGGTAATAATGTAATGTAGTGAATATCATTTGTAACACTACAATAATTTAAGGATAATGAATTTAGATAACATTGTAATATTTTTTTTTATGTAAGAACTGTAACAGAATAAACGAGATATGAGATTAAAAGTAAATAAAATTATTAACTACAATAAAAATACTATACGATTAGATTAAGATCAAGAATTTATAAATCGATGTAAATTAGAATGGTAAAAAAAAAAAATTATTATTATGAAAAAATTTTTAAGAAAGAATGTCAAAACATATTAGATTTAAGCAGAGACAACCGAGCCTAACTAGCGGATACATAGTATCAGTTAATGGGTAAAATCCGGCATCAGCCGAGATTGTAATAACTCGGATTTACATAAAAAAACATCAATCGACGAGTCTACATACGAAACTACACGCAGGAGCAAGGAAGAATCAAACCCCTTACTCTGAGAACCCTCAAGGACAGAACTTTCAATATCTCATGAGAAGTGGGAAAGATCGCGAAGCAATCAAGCAAATCACCAATCTACGTTGACACGCCGCAAAATGGTTCACTTGTTAAGAACTAATAAGTACAAATAAGACCCACAACGCATCCAGTAAATTAAGACGGAAACATTTTCATTCAATGAACTAGAAGAAACAAAGGTTTTATGACACACTAACGCCAAGAAGGATTAAATAATATAAATAATATGCATATCAGCACATCCATACCGATCCAGCGATCGTCCAGCAATGACATCGAGCCTAAAACAAAAGCTTTATGACACACCTAGGCAGAGGAAAGTTCGAGCTAAAATCTATAGCAGGCGAAGACCAAAGCAGCAAAACAATCATTTCCCTTCTCAAGATCGAAAGAGATTCGACGAGGCACCTCAATAGGAGGAGAATTGATCAACACTCAATCCGAAAACAAAGAAAAAGCCAACTACGAGAATTTATCAACACGGAATACGCAAACAAAGAGAGAGAGAGAGAGCCAATCATGTTTGATGATCGACACGGAGCCCGACGACAGAGCGAGTCATCATATGAAATTTAGAATTATAATCAAGCCATAGATAAAATAGGTTAAATAGACAGGATATGTATAAAGTAAAATGTAGATATGTGAAAGCACTTAATAAAAAAAAAAAAAGAAGAAAAATAAAAAATTTTGAGAGAGAATTTTTCACCTCCTTCAGATGTGCAAATTTCTTTTTTCAAGGGGAAAGGAATGTTGTATAATAGATATCAAAAGATAATCCGTTATAATCGGATTATTAATTAAAGTACGCGCATAATAATCGGATTATAAGATAATCCGAGTCGGAGCATAAAATAATCCATTTGCGCGTATAGTATATGAACTTGATAATGCGATACTGCAACGACGTCAAGGCCAACGCCGTAGCAATAAACACGTCTTTTGGATGGCACCTACAGCGATATCGTAAATATTGCTACTTGGGCATTCTACAGCCGGTGTGGCTTTGAAGGTCGGCATGAGCCAACAACCTGGGAAGTCAGTCAGCAAGTTTAATAATTCAAAATGTATGACTGATTTTCCGCTTGAAATGCGGAATCAGAGTTACGAATTGCAGTATCGCAATATCAAATAATGAAGGTAAGTTTAAAATTATTTGTAAACTCATTTTGCCGAGTAGGGCAAAATGCAGTGTTTAAGTAAGTAAGTTAAGTAGATCAGTAGGAGTTTTTTTTACGCATAAAGTAGATCAAGCACACGCGAACTGCTCAATGAGAAAAGAAAAGCAAAGTAGGCTCAAGTAGAAAAAACGAATCCACACAGTGCAAGAAATAAAAATAATACGATTTGGAAGAATTGCGTTTGAATCGACAAAAGGAATACAGAAGAAAACAGAAGTATGAGAAAAACAATAAATTGCAGTGTGATTATGGCGGCCTTACGGTAGCTGCGCACAGACGCAAGATAAAACATAACAGGGCTACGATTGCGCGTAACGCGCAATCTTACGATACTCTAGATGAAATAGAATTTTTTTGTGACCCCAAGAAATTTTGTATGTGGAGTGTTAGAAGGGATGTAGCATTGAACTAATTTTTTCCCCATCATTCTAAAGTAGCTATAAAAATGTTTTATTTTTCAGAAATAACTAGGAATATTATAAAATTGACATCACTTAAATTTCAGACTAGTGCCATTCATACTTTTCAAGAAAATCGATTTTTTGTGAAGTTGTGAAACTGTGTCATATTGTATGGGAGGGGGTAGAAGCAGTGAAGCTAATCAAATATTTTTTTCTGATCTTAGTGAAAATGCTAATTAAGAATTTATTACAAAATATGAGCTCGATAAATGTTATATGTTCTGAGAAAATCGTCTTAGAGCATTTCATGAAAAAGTGATGTTTGTATGGGAGTGGGTGGAAGGAAAGGGAGGACACCAATAATTTTTCTACTATAGATTAAGATCATTGTAAAAGTGATATATCTCACATTTCAGTCTAAAAGCTTTCATACTTTTCGAGTAAATCCATTTATTGTCAAATAGCGAAATTGTGTCATTATGTATGGGAGGGGGTAGAAGGGGTGAAGGTAATCGTCTAATTTTTTTTGGCCTTACTAACAATTTTAAATAAATATTTGGTGCACAATTTCAGCCCTCTAAATTTTATACGCACTGAGTAAATTGGCTTAGAATAATTCATGACAAGTACAGTTTGTATGGGAGGTGGGAGAAAGAGGGGGAGGACACGCATAATTTTTATACGGTAGATTGGTGTTATCATAAAAATAATATATTTCAAATTTCAGCCTAATAGCTTATATATTTTTCGAGCAAATCTCTTCATTGTCAAATTGCGCAATTGTGTCATTTTGTATGGGAGGGGGTAGAAGGGGTGGATCGATTTGGCCCGTTCACGAACTTGAGCTTACTTTTTTGTCAAAAACGACGTGTACAAAATCTGAACAATCTAGCTCAACGCGTTCTCAAGCTAGAGAGCGCACGGACGGACATCCGGTTTTGAGATTTTTGAGTGATAATATTAACTTTTGTATCATTCATTTTTTTCTCCGAGCCTTATTTCTTGTCGTTACAAACTTTAGAGCAAACTTATAATACTCTCAGATTCCATCTAGAGTATAAAAAGTCCGTCGCATGGTTCCTGTCTAAGACAGCACGACGGCAAACACCACCACCCTTACCAACCCTTCTCCTTAACAGTTGGTTATCCAACACTTCATACAACGAAGCAAATGCACTTAAAACAACTGTTCGACACCAGACACACAAATTACCACCGAACAGAGTAAACAGTTGGAAGCGAAACTTTTCTACGAATTGACGCGAATGATAGGACCTGGTAAATTGATGGAGCAAATTCAACCAGTTCAAACTTCAAACCATGCCAGCAACAAAGTTTTGATTCAAAAAGACTTGCAAACCTGTACACACGTTTTCTTGAGTGACGACGCCGTTCGAGCATCACTTAAAGCACCGTACGATGGACTATATAAAGTTTTGAGCCGAAATGACAGAACATTCAGGTCAAAAATCGTAAGGTTCGATTGAGTTAAAGCAGCTTTTCTTCTAATTGAAAACGAATCATCACCGAACAACATCACATCAAAAGCAGAAGAAACAGCAAACACTCCAATCGATCAATCGAAGCAGATGGAGGCACAGCCAAAAACAACAGGAAGCTACCGAATTATTAAAAAACCACAACGATTCGTCACTTTCGTTAAGCAATAATATTATTATCGTGCCTTTCACTACCACTCAGTCATTACTGGGGGAGTGCTGTGGCGACCAACGCCATCAAAACAACATTGTCCAAGAACACTTCCCGCAATCGTCAAATATAACATAGAATTTGTATTGCGGCGGCCTGTGGCTCATGATGTAGTTATCACGCCGCCTGCCAACTGAATCAACATTCTTGTATTGTCTTGTCTTGTCAAAACGCTAGAATCAAAATTTTATTCTTGGTGATAAACTCTTTTATGAAATTTCAACTCTCACAAATGGAAGTAAAAATAAAATGTTTTCTGGTGGAGGGTTTAAGTGATACTGTGTTTATTCCATTCAACCCCCACATTTGGTGAGGCCGCAATAATTAACACGCCATTAAAGAAAAAGAAATTTTCAGTGCGAAGAGCATTCTCGAACAAGTGAATCAGTGTTTTTTTCCACGCGGTTAATCAATGATTTCACCGATTCTGAAAACAGAAAGTTACGTCGACTCGTGGAAGATTGCGAATTAGGCGATCACAAGCCTTCCCAGATCCTTCGACAAATGCTCGACCTGTCGGGTTCTGCGTTGAAAGACGATACAATTTTGGCTTGAACGACTGCCAGAGAGCATACGAGCTGTTGTGTCGATAGCCGAAGTAGATTTGGATCGATATGTTCTTCAAGCTGACAAAATGATGGAAATGAGCAATATCGGTTCTGTTTCATCTGTTCAACGGCAACAATCACAATCTACATCGGATGATTGGCATACAATTAAGCAAACAATCGAATCTTTAAGAAAGGAAATTAGCGAAACAAAAATGTCGAATAATCAACAACGTAGCCGCTCACAAGCACCATTACGCGACAACAAACAACGAAATCGGACACGTTCAAAGAGTCAAGTGAAGAATTTCCGCATTGCTGTTATCACCACCGATTTGGAGATGACGCCAAAAAATACGTTGAGCCTTGTTCATATAAATCAGAAAAAAACTAAAAACTGCTTCACCACCGACGGTTGGCGAAGCATTCAGCGAAAAGAAAAAAAACAGTCTTTTTATCATCGAACGTAAAACCAAATTAAAATTTTTAGTCGACACTGGTGCAGATTCATCAATAGTACCGATTTCATTCTTTCGAACGAGATTCAAATCAACCGATTACTCATTATTTGCATTAACAACGAACGCTGAGCTGAGATATTGCCACTAACCATGCTCGCTCTTCGCAACGTTTACAAAGATGACATCAAAGCAACGCCTTCAGAAATGGTTTATGCCACAACGCTGAAAATGCCATGCGATTTCTTCGAAAAAATCAACAACGACGGCTTTGACACTGACTTCGTTCAGTATATGCGTGAATTTATGGAGAAAATTCAACCAGTTCAAACTTCGAACCATGCCAGCAACAAAGTTTTCGTTCAAAAAGACTTGCAGACCTGCACACGCGTTTTCTTGCGTGACGACCCCGTTCGACCACCACTTAATGCACCGTACGATGGACTTTATAAAGTTTTCAGCCGAAATAACAAAACATTCAGGTCAAAAATCGTAAGGTTCGTGTTAGCATCGATAGAGTTAAAGCAGCTTTTCTTCCAATTGAAGACGAATCATCACCGAACAACATCACATCAAAAGCAAAAGAAACAGCAAACGCTCCAATCGATCAATCGAAGCAGATGGAGGCACAGCCAAAAACGGCACGAAGCGGCCTAATTATTAAGAAACCACAACGATTTGTCACTTTCTTTAAGTAATAATATTACTATCGTGCCTTTCACTACCACTCAGACACTAGTGGGGGAGTACTGTGGCGACCAACGCCATCAAAACAACATTGTCCAAGAACACTTCCCGCCATCGTCAAATATAACATCGCATTTATATTGCGGCGGATTGCGGCTCATGATGATGATGATCACCACGCCATCTACCAACTGAGTCAATATTCTTGTCTTGTCTTGTCACCAAGTCAGTAAAGCCGGCATTCGACCACCCACCGATAAAATTTATGCTATCGTAAACTATATAAAACCAACAGCAATGAACGAACTACGTAAATTCATTTGCATGTTAAATTTTTATCGACGTTTTTTGCCGAACGCGGCCCAAATTCAGGGTCAACTACGTGTTCTTATTAAAGGCAACAAAAAAAACAATAAAACACCAGTTATTTGGACCGATGATGCAGAAAAGGCATTTGAAGAATGTAAACAGTACTGGTTGACTCTGTGACATTGACACATCCTGTATCAGATGCAAAATTGGTACTTTATGTGGACGCGAGTAATTTTTCAGTTGGTGCAGCTATTCATTACATCAACGATAGACAACTTGAACCGCTTGGCTTCTATTCTAAGCAAATGACCGACCGCCAAAACGATACAGCACACACTATCGCAAACTATTGGCAATTTACCAATCAATCAAACATTTTAAACACATGATTGAGGGTAGAAACTGCACAGTTTTGACAGATCACAAGCCAATCACCTTTGCATTCATTCAGAACACGAAAAAGGCATCACCGCGACAATTGAATCTACTCGATTTCATCGGTCAGTACACCACTGACATACGTCACATCCCTAGTAAAGACAACATTGTAGCTGACTTGCTTTCACGCATTGAAAGTATTAACGGATTCAAAAATTATGTAAACATAGCCTTTAGGTTGCGATGCTTGTTGTTCTTTACCGGGCCACACAACCTTATAAAATGTAACAAAAAAAACATCCCCGAATAATTCGAATTCAGTTATTATTTAACTTTCGAAGAACAAACCTGATTTGGCCATATGGCTTGAAAATTTGTATTAGCGATTGTTCACTGATATCCCATGGTATACCACCTAGAAAAACTTTCGGCGAATAATTAATGACCTTATGAGAGCGCGGTGGTAACAAACTACTCCAAGTACAAGTTGCGTCGTACAGAGCAACGAAAAATATGAAAAATTCGAATCAAATGATTGAACCTAATTAGATGTAATTCAAGATATTACCGGCTGATGTACGATGAAAACGTGCCACGCGATCCAAATGAGCATCGCTACTTGTTGCTTGTATCTGTTGTATTTGCCAATTTTTTAACTGCAAAATCTTTCATTGTATATGAAAAAAATGGGACACATATTGATTGTACAGAGAAAAAAAATATTACTTGATTCGGACTACATCCTTGTAGAAGTTGATTGAGTCCAATCAGAGGCATCTGAATAGGTGACTGAGCTTGTTGCAAAAGTTTCAGGACATTTTTGAATGGAAATTTTACAATTTGGCGAGTTCCAAGTCGGCAGCAGTGATTCCGATACCAGCAGTCTGTGCAAGATTTTGCAGATGTTGATTATGTTGTTGCTGCTGCTGTTGTTGCTGCTGCTGCTGTTGTTGCTGGTGGTGTTGTTGCATTGCCAATTGCTATTGTTATTGTTGTTATTGTTGTTATTGTTGCTGTTGTTGCGTGTGTTGCTGATTGACCGTTAAAATGTTCTATCAATAAAATAATTTTTTTGTCAAAAATTTTAAATAGCGACTAAATTTTCGGAAAATTTTATTTACCATAATATCAACAAGATTGGTATTATCCCCATTTGAATTTTCACTGTTATCACTTTCGGGAGAATTAGATCTACTTGACGATACACCATTGTATAATATTGAGGGTTCCAGCGTTCCTGGACTACTGCAATCACTACAAGAATAATTGCAAAGGATTCTCTATGTTTTTAATTTTTTCTAATTACCTTATTTGCGGATATCCATGAAATGACCGATTACACAAGGAGGGGGTGTGCTTGGAGATATTGACGAGGAACAATCAAAACTAAGATTCCTTTGAAATACCTTCACAGGTGTGTTCTGGCCAATATTATCAAACTAAAAAGAAAAAAATTGAAACATTATTTAAACTATAAAAAACGAATAAAAGTGTATCTGGCTACAATATATATTCAAGAGAAAAACAAAATCAATAAATTTCACTGTGGTATATTACTCACATCCATACTTAAAAATATTTTAACAGCAGATGGACTAATAGTAAAAATAGATTTCTAATAAATTAAATGATTAATAAATATAAACCCAGGCAGTTCGTACTTCAACTGAAAGGGAAAAACAAAACTGTCATGGAAAATGTGACTATCAGGATAACTAGATTATCACATTTTTGTAGAAACAAGTTTATTGAATTGATAGCAAGTTTGTTTATTTCTACAGCCAAGGTCCGATATCAATACCGACTTCAGACAACAAAGCAAACGCACTTAAAACAACTGTTCGACACCACACACACAAATCACCACCGAACAGGGTAAACAGTTTAAGGCGAAACTTTTCGACGAATTGACGCGAATGATAGGAGCAAAGCATCTCCGTTCAAGTTCTCGTAATCCACTGAAAAATCTTCTAATTGAACGATTCCACCGAACCATGAAAGCAGCAGTAAAATGTCAAAACAACGAACGCTGGACTGAGATATTGCCACTAACCATGTTCGCTCTTCGCACAGTTTACAAAGATGACATCAAAGCAACGCCTTCAGAAATGGTTTATGGACCAACGCTAAAAATACCATGCGATTACTTCGAAAAAATCAACACCCACGGCTTTGACACTGACTTCGTTCTGCATCTGCGTGAATCGATGGAGAAAATTCAATCAGTTCAAATTTCGAACCATGCCAACAACAAAATTTTCGTTCAGAAAGACTTGGAAACCTGCACACACGTTTCCTTGCGTGACGACGCCATTCGAGCACAACTCAAAGCACCGTACGATGGACTATAAAGTTTTGAGCCGAAATGACAAAACATTCAGGTCAAAAATCGTAAGGTTCGTGTTAGCATCGATAGAGTTAAATCAGCTTTTCTCTTTCTTTTTACTAGTGGGGGAGTACTGTGGCGACCAACGCCATCAAAACAACATTGTCCAAGAACACTTCCCGCCATCGTCAATATAACATTGAATTTATATTGCGGCGGTTTGCAGCTGATAATGTCGTCATCACGCCAACTGAGTCAATATTCTTGTCTTGTCTTGTCAAAACGCTAGCGTCAAAATTTTAGTCTTCGTACTAAACTCTTTTATGTAATTTCTACTCCCACAAATAGCAGTAAAAATAAAATCTTTTCTGATGGAGGTTTAAATGATACTGTGTTTGTTCCTTTCAACCCCCACATTTGGTGACCCTGCAAACTTTAACACGCATTAAAGAAAGGATTTCAGTGCGAACAACATTCTCGAACAAGTGAATCAGTATTTTTTTTTGGTCCAAGTAGCAAATCGTGGGTTTTTTTAAAATGTATAAAAATGAATGTTATTAATTTATTTTATGCGTAAAAATGATAGATTCACTAATTTAAGAGCGCGCAAGATTCTATTATTAACGATTTTCCGCCTGGAAAATGAGGAAAATTGAATTTCAAAATCTCATTTTTGAGGTTCTAAAATGACCATTTCCTCATTTTCCTCGGCTGGGATTCCATTCAAAATACAACTACTTAAACAACAAGAACATAAGTATCAGAAAAACATGACTAGTTCATCAATTCGAGCCTTTCGGAAGGCAAAAAATTAAAATTATTTTTCGCGTTTAAATGAGCCCGGACGAATTGAAAATTTCCATGAACGACTGACAGTTTTTTTATTTAGTATTGCCAGCATCGAAAATCAATGGGGATTATATAATTTCCCGCCGAGGGAAAATGTTTCTTCGGGAAATTATGGTTTATATTAATATTAAAATATTTTTAATCGTTTTTTGGTAAATTTAAATCTATACTATATTAATAATATTATTTGCAAAAATAAAATGTGTTTCTATGCCATAATAATTGCCTTTTACAAAACTAAAGTTCAAAGATGTTGCACGTTATAGGAATATTCAAAAATATCCTGCGAGTAAATTACCAGTATGTATTACTGCCACACTGGTAAATAACGGTTAAGGCAATTTTTTTTGTGTTACATGGCTATTTATAGATTATTGCTACTTTTTATGATTATACGAGAAACGGTATTTTTCGTTAGGTTGGTTTTTAGAGAGAATACGAAAAATTTTTGTCTTAATTCAAAATGAATTGCATTCAATTATTTAAGATTTGTGAAAATAAGGAAACTTTGCAGCAGCATTTGGTGGATTGGCAGCTTATTTCTAGCGAACGGAAGTGTCCGGATTGTGCCAAAGCCATGACACTAGTTCCGGAAAAATCTGTGTAAGTTTTTTATTTATAGTAAATTACTATATTTATGAATGGAAATTAATATTCATAGACCTGATGGATTCCGGTGGCGGTGCAGGAATAAAGTTATTGTGCGGAGACAAAAGAGTCGCGTTTGTCGTAAGACTGTAAGCTATCGAAAGGGCACTTCTTGTGATAAATCAAAGCTGAGTATCTTTCAATTATTAGCTTTTGTGAATTTTTGGGTAATGAGCGTGAGCCTAAAGGTTATCAAGGTTCAACTATCAATTGCATCCCAAAATACAATGGTTAATTGGGCATCGTATTGCCGTGAGGTCCTCCTTACGTTTTTTCTCGCCAATCCCACAAAGATAGGGGGGCCAGGCAAAATAGTCGAGATTGACGAAAGTAAATTCGGCAAAAGAAAATATAATCGCGGTCATCGAGTTGAAGGGCAGTGGGTGTTTGGTGGCTACGAGAGAGGTTCTGGCCGAATATTTATGGTAACTGTGGAATTCAGGTATTAAAACGATTATTTTTTTTATTTTAATTATTTTAATTAAAATTTATAAATTTACAGGGACAAAAACACTCTTCTTCCAATTATTAAGGAATGGATAGCAGATGGAACGACTATCATTTCCGATTATTGGAAAGCGTACAACTGCCTTGGAAGTGAAGGATTCAATCATTTAAAAGTGAATCATTCATTGCATTTCAAGGACCCCGAAACTGGAGCTCACACAAATTCAATAGAATCGTCATGGAGGCATGCCAAAAATGTTGCATCATCATGAGGCCGAAAAAGACAACACATTCCTGGCAATTTGGCTCGTTACATGTTCTATAAAAAATGTGATGAGCTTAAATTGGACAGGACGTTGGAGTTTTTTCGGCTGACAGGGCAGTTGTACAACTCTAGTAATCCAGATGTTGGCGAGGAATCGTGGAAAGCAGATGATGTTGTGTGCCCTGAAATTCCACTGGAGGACCTAGCGGAATATTATGAAGAGTTAGAATATGTTATTTTTAGTATTTAGTGTAAGTTATATATAAGATTTACTTTCAGTTAAAATTAACATTTATTTTTTTAATGAAATATAGTTTGTTTTTGGTACATCCATTTTTATTTTACCGCACAACAATATTATTTTGTTCTGAAATTATAAATTGATGATAAAAAGCCCTGCAAGGTTATTCAAAACGTAGTTCTATGCGTAGCCGTAGTTGGATACGAAAAAGAGGGTTTAATAATAAGAGCCCCGCAGGGCCACCCAAAACGTAGTTCCATGCGTAGCCGTAGTTGGATACGAACAAGAGGGTTTAATAATAAGAGCCCCACAGGGCCACCTAAAACGTAGTTCTATGCGTAGCTGTAGTTGGATACGAAAAAGAGGGTTTAATAATAAGAGCTCCGCAGGGCCACCCAAAACATGGTTCTATGCGTAGCCGTAGTTGGATACGAAAAAGAGGGTTTAATAATAAGAGCCCCGCAGGGCCACCCAAAACGTAGTTCTATGCGTAGCCGTAGTTGGATACGAAAAAGAGGGTTTAATAATAAGAGCCCCGCAGGGCCACCCAAAACTTAGTTCTATGCGTAGCCGTAGTTGGATACGAAAAAGAGGGTTTAATAATAAGAGCCCCGCAGGGCCACCCAAAACGTAGTTCTATGCGTAGCCGCAGTTGGATACGAAAAAGAGGGTTTAAAAATAAAAGCCCCGCAGGGCCACCCAAAACGTAGCTCTATGCGTAGCCGTAGTTGGATACGAAAAAGAGGGTTTAATAATAAGAGCCCCGCAGGGCCACCCAAAACGTAGTTCTATGCGTAGCCGTAGTTGGATACGAAAAAGTGGGTTTAATAATACGAGCCCCGCAGGGCCACCCAAAACGTAGTTCTATGCGTAGCCGCAGTTGGATACGAAAAAGAGAGCTTAATAATAAGAGCCCCACAGGGCCACCCAAAACGTAGTTCTACGCGTAGCCGTAGTTGGATACGAAAAAGAGAGCTTAATAATAAGAGCCCCACAGGGCCACCCAAAACGTAGTTCTACGCGTAGCCGTAGTTGGATACGAAAAAGAGGGTTTTATAATAAGAGCCCCGCAGGGCCACCCAAAACGTAGTTCTATGCGTAGCCGTAGTTGGAGACGAAAAAGAGGGTTCATTAATAAGATCCCCGCAGGGCTACCCAAAACGTAGTTCTATGCGTAGCCGTAGTTGGATACGAAAAAGAGGGTTTAATAATAAGAGCCCCGCAGGCCCACCCAAAACGTAGTTCTATGCGTAGCCGTAGTTGGATACGAAAAAGAGGGTTTAATAATAAGAGCCCCGCAGGGCCACCCAAAACGTAGTTCTATGCGTAGCCGTAGTTGGATACGAAAACGAGGGTTTAATAATAAGAGCCCCGCAGGGCCACCCAAAACGTAGTTCTATGCGTAGCCGTAGTTGGATACGAAAAAGAGGGTTTAATAATAAGAGCCCCACAGGGCCACCCAAAACGTAGTTCTATGCGTAGCCGTAGTTGGATACGAAAAAGAGGGTTTAATAATAAGAGCCCCGCAGGGCCACCCAAAACGTAGTTCTATGCGTAGCCGTAGTTGGATACGAAAAAGAGGGTTTAATAATAAGAGCCCCGCAGGGCCACCCAAAACGTAGTTCTATGCGTTGCCGTAGTTGGATACGAAAAAGAGGGTTTAAAAATAAGAGCCCCGCAGGGCCACCCAAAACGTAGTTCTATGCGTAGCCATAGTTGGATACGAAAAAGAGGGTTTAATAATAAAAGCCCCGCAGGGCCACCCAAAACGTAGTTCTATGCGTAGCCGTAGTTGGATACGAAAAAGAGGGTTTAATAATAAGAGCCCCGCAGGGCCACCCAAAACGTAGTTCTATGCGTAGCCGTAGTTGGATACGAAACAGAGGGTTTAATAATAAGAGCCCCGCAGGGCCACCCAAAACGTAGTTCTATGCGTAGAAGTAGTTGGATACGAAAAAGAGGATTTAATAATAAAAGCCCCGCAGGGCCACCCAAAACATAGTTCTATGCGTAGCCGTAGTTGGACACGAAAAAGTGGGTTTAATAATACGAGCCCCGCAGGGCCACCCAAAACGTAGTTCTATGCGTAGCCGTAGTTGGATACGAAAAAGTGGGTTTAATAATACGAGCCCCGCAGGGCCACCCAAAACGTAGTTCTATGCGTAGCCGTAGTTGGATACGAAAAAGAGAGCTTAATAATAAGAGCCCCACAGGGCCACCCAAAACGTAGTTCTACGCGTAGCCGTAGTTGGACACGAAAAAGTGGGTTTAATAATAAGAGCCCCGCAGGGCCACCCAAAACGTAGTTCTATGCGTAGCCGTAGTTGGATACGAAAAAGTGGGTTTAATAATACGAGCCCCGCAGGGCCACCCAAAACGTAGTTCTATGCGTAGCCGTAGTTGGATACGAAAAAGAGAGCTTAATAATAAGAGCCCCACAGGGCCACCCAAAACGTAGTTCTACGCGTAGCCATAGTTGGATACGAAAAAGAGGGTTTTATAATAAGAGCCCCGCAGGGCCACCCAAAACGTAGTTCTATGCGTAGCCGTAGTTGGAGACGAAAAAGAGGGTTCATTAATAAGATCCCCGCAGGGCTACCCAAAACGTAGTTCTATGCGTAGCCGTAGTTGGATACGAAAAAGAGGGTTTAATAATAAGAGCCCCTCAGGCCCACCCAAAACGTAGTTCTATGCGTAGCCGTAGTTGGATACGAAAAAGAGGGTTTAATAATAAGAGCCCCGCAGGGCCACCCAAAACGTAGTTCTATGCGTAGCCGTAGTTGGATACGAAAACGAGGGTTTAATAATAAGAGCCCCGCAGGGCCACCCAAAACGTAGTTCTATGCGTAGCCGTAGTTGGATACGAAAAAGAGGGTTTAATAATAAGAGCCCCACAGGGCCACCCAAAACGTAGTTCTATGCGTAGCCGTAGTTGGATACGAAAAAGAGGGTTTAATAATAAGAGCCCCGCAGGGCCACCCAAAACGTAGTTCTATGCGTAGCCGTAGTTGGATACGAAAAAGAGGGTTTAATAATAAGAGCCCCGCAGGGCCACCCAAAACGTAGTTCTATGCGTTGCCGTAGTTGGATACGAAAAAGAGGGTTTAATAATAAGAGCCCCGCAGGGCCACCCAAAACGTAGTTCTATGCGTAGCCATAGTTGGATACGAAAAAGAGGGTTTAATAATAAAAGCCCCGCAGGGCCACCCAAAACGTAGTTCTATGCGTAGCCGTAGTTGGATACGAAAAAGAGGGTTTAATAATAAGAGCCCCGCAGGGCCACCCAAAACGTAGTTCTATGCGTAGCCGTAGTTGGACACGAAAAAGAGGGTTTAATAATAAGAGCCCCGCAGGGCCACCCAAAACGTAGTTCTCTGCGTAGCCGTAGTTGGATACGAAAAAGAGGGTTTATTAATAAGAGCCCCGCAGGGCCACCCAAAACGTAGTTCTATGCGTAGCCATAGTTGGATACGAAAAAGAGGATTTAATAATAAAAGCCCCGCAGGGCCACCCAAAACGTAGTTCTATGCGTAGCCGTAGTTGGACACGAAAAAGAGGGTTTAATAATAAGAGCCCCGCAGGGCCACCCAAAACGTAGTTCTCTGCGTAGCCGTAGTTGGATACGAAAAAGAGGGTTTATTAATAAGAGCCCCGCAGGGCCACCCAAAACGTAGTTCTATGCGTAGCCGTAGTTGGATACGAAAAAACGGTTTTGTAAAAGGCAATTATTATGTTAAAGGTAAAAATTTTTTTTTTGCAAATACTATTATTAATATAGTATAGATTTAAATTTACCAAAAAACGATTAAAAATATTTTAATATTAATATAAACCATAATTTCCCGAAGAAACATATTCCCTCGGCGGGAAATTATATAATCCCCATTAATTTTCGATGCTGGCAATACTAAATAATAAAACTGTCAGTCGTTCATGTAAACTTTCAATTCGTCCGGGCTCATTTAAACGCGAAAAATAATTTTAATTTTTTGCCTTCCGAAAGGCTCGAATTGATCAACTAGTCGTGTTTTTCTGATACTTATGTTCTTGTTGTTTAAGTAGTTGTATTTTGAATGGAATCCCAGCCGAGGAAAATGAGGAAATGGCCATTTTAGAACCTCAAATATGAGATTTTGAAATGCAATCTTCCTCATTTTCCAGGCGGAAAATCGTTAATAATAGAATCTTGCGCGCTCTTAAATTAGTAAATCTATCATTTTTACGCATAAAATAAATTCATAAAATTCATTTTTATACATTTTAAAGAAACCCACGATTTGCTACTTGGACCAAAAAAAAATACTGATTCACTTGTTCGAGAATGTTGTTCGCACTGAAATCCTTTCTTTAATGCGTGTTAAAGTTTGCAGGGTCACCAAATGTGGGGGTTGAAAGGAACAAACACAGTATCATTTAAACCTCCATCAGAAAACATTTTATTTTTACTGCTATTTGTGGGAGTAGAAATTACTTAAAAGAGTTTAGTACGAAGACTAAAATTTTGACGCTAGCGTTTTGACAAGACAAGACAAGAATATTGACTCAGTTGGCGTGATGACGACATCATCAGCTGCAAACCGCCGCAATATAAATTCAATGTTAAATTGACGATGGCGGGAAGTGTTCTTGGACAATGTTGTTTTGATGGCGTTGGTCGCCACAGTACTCCCCCACTAGTAAAAAGAAAGAGAAAAGCTGCTTTAACTCTATCGATGCTAACACGAACCTTACGATTTTTGACCTGAATGTTTTGTCATTTCGGCTCAAAACTTTATAGTCCATCGTACGGTGCTTTAAGTTGTGCTCGAATGGCGTCGTCACGCAAGGAAACGTGTGTGCAGGTTTCCAAGTCTCTTTGAACGAAAATTTTGTTGTTGGCATGGTTCGAAATTTGAACTGATTGAATTTTCTCCATCAATTCACGCAGATGCAGAACGAAATCAGTGTCAAAGCCGTCGGTGTTGATTTTTTCGAAGAAATCGCATGGTATTCTTAGCGTTGGTCCATAAACCATTTCTGAAGGCGTTGCTTTGATGTCATCTTTGTAAACGTTGCGAAGAGCGAACATGGTTAGTGGCAATATCTCAGTCCAGCGTTCGTTGTTTTGACATTTTACTGCTGCTTTCATGGTTCGGTGGAATCGTTCAATTAGAAGATTTTTCAGTGGATTACGAGAACTTGAACGGAGATGCTTTGCTCCTATCATTCGCGTCAATTCGTCGAAAAGTTTCGCCTTAAACTGTTTACCCTGTTCGGTGGTGATTTGTGTGTGTGGTGTCGAACAGTTGTTTTAAGTGCGTTTGCTTTGTTGTCTGAAGTCGGTATTGATATCGGACCTTGGCTGTAGAAATAAACAAACTTGCTATCAATTCAATAAACTTGTTTCAACAAAATTGTGATAATCTAATTATCCTGATAGTCACATTTTCCATGACAGTTTTGTTTTTCCCTTTCAGTTGAAGTACGAACTGCCTGGGTTTATATTTATTAATCATTTAATTTATTTGCAAACATAATGAAAAACAAAACAAACTTATTTTCACAACAGCTGACTTAATCATATTCCAAAGAAAACCTCGGCAGTTCCAGTTAATTTTTAAAAACGAAAACTTTCAGCATTTCAAAAGACAAATCGGAACAGCAAGCGAACACAAAATTTTTTGACAGATCCACAAAAGCTCCGGGAAAAACCGTATTTCCCTTATTTCGAAAAACGAATGAAGCAAGCCTTTTCTGGCCTCGTTCCTTCTAGAGTTACTCTTAGGTCAAGAAAGAGCGAGACTGACTCAACACCCGGGTAAAACACTGGATACGGTGCTCGTTACTTACGGAAGAATACAATTTATTAACATCCATCGCGAACAAAGCTTGAAAACTTCAAAATCGTTCGTCTTCTTCTTGATGGTGTTTTGACAGAGTAGAGTCACTTTTAGCCCAAGAAGTTTTAAAAAAAATTTTTTTCAATTCCCCTTTTGTCTCAAATAACCAGCTTTTCCGTTAAATTTGAAAAAGCGCACTGCTATTTTCCAGCGTGCGATAAGTAAGCAAATGTGATTGCAATCCGTTCATTAGAACGTGAAACCTACCAAATTAAAAGTACTGCAAATTAAAGATATTCGCGAAATAAAACCACTAAAAAGTTACACCGGCACGTTGCACGCATACATATGACAATAAAAAGCGCCCCATCTGACAAGGTGTCCAGACTCTTCTACCAAGTGCCTTGTTCTTTCTTTTTCATAGAGTGACTCTACACAAGACCACCTGTATTATTTGCTACAAACTTGTCGTAAAAACACGTTTTGCCGAAAACAAGAAAAGAGCATAATTAGTTCAAATTAAGCACGAAAATATTACGCGAGTGCACACTTTTTCGTAATAACTAAAATTCTACAATTTTCTGTGTGAAAATTAACCTGAGAACTCTGCACAATATGAGTGACAGATTTTCTTCGGTGTGAGAAGCCGAGATTTAACTTTGATCGCACTTTTTTCAATTAAAAATCCATTGCACGAATATCAACGTGTCATAATTACATGCCGAGCACTTTCAATAAAGTACCTTAGAAAGCTTAACTATCTTTAACACTGCATTTACGTGTCTGCTCCATACAAAAGCGCTCGAATTTGTATGGAACTGTCATGTTTGTTATGACTCCAACGTGTTGTTGTTGGATTCAGTTACTCGGCTTTCTACTATAGAAGGCATTGGCATGACCTGACATTACATTTCTCTTCTTCTGCACGTATTCAAGTCACGAACAACTGTTTGCAATACCATATTTTACATCAGTCCCTTTTTTGTCACTTAATTCTAAACATTCGGAGCTATAGATTTAACGAAAACATGCTCACAATGGTTATTGTTATCATAGGGAGTAGAACGGGTAAAGCTAGTCCCCTAATTTTTTATCTTACTAATAATTCTAAATAAGTTATTAAAGCACAATTTGACCTTGATAAATTTTATACGTACCAAGTAAATTGGTTTAGAGCATTTCATGAAAAAGTGCAGTTTGTATGGGAAGGGTGTGAAGGAGAGGTAGGACGCAAATAATTTTTATACCGTAGATTCAAATCGTTATGAAAGTAATGCATCCCAAATTTTAGACTAATAGCTTTTATATTTTTCGAGCAAATCCGTTTATTGTCGAATTGCGAAATTTTGTCATTCTGTATGGAAGGGAGTAGAAGTGGTGAAGCTAGTCGTCGAATTTTTTTTCGCCTTCCTAATAATTCTAAATAAATATTTTGTGCACAATTTCAGCTCGCTTAATTTTATACTTACTTAATTACTACTTATTACTGAGTAAATTGGCCTAGAGTATTTCATAAAAAAGTTGAGTTTGTATGGGAGTTGGTGGAAGGAGGAGAGCACAGGCATAATTTTTATGCGGTAGATTTAAATCATCATAAGTATTATAATCCGAATTTCTTTTATACTTTTCGAGCAAATCCGCTTATTGTCAAATTGCGAAATTTGTGTATTTTGTGTGGGAGGGGGTAGAAGGGGTGGAACGATTTGGCCCGTTCAAGAACTTGACCTTACTTTATTGTCAAAAACGAGGTGTACAAAATCGGAACTTTCTAACTCAACGCATTCTCAAGCTAGAGAGCGAACAGACGGACGGACGGTCAGGCAGACACACATTCGGTTTTGAGATTTTTGAGTGATTATATTAATTTCTGTATCATTCATTTTTTTTCTCCGAGCCTTATTTCTTAGCGTTACAAACCTTAGAGCAAACTTATAATTATCTCAGATTTCATCTAGAGTATACTCTCAGATTTCATCTAGAATATAAACGGCCTTAAATATAATATACTACAACTAGATGATATAGCTCGTCACTGACGGTCTCATTTCCACAAATAAGGCCGAATGATTGAGTTAATTATGTTTAATAAAAATGGGAAATTATAAATTTGATATAATTGTCATTGAATCAATTGGTTGTTGTTGAAATGTCGACTTTAATAGATGGCTTTAACTTTAGAGTACATGTTCTGCAGAAGTAATTACTCGCTAGAACTGTAATGAAATATTAAGCCAAATTGAGGAAAGTCGATGCCAACCACACAACAATGTTCCAGCATTTTTTATAAGGTGATATAGGCCAGTTGAAAATCTAATTTCCAATTTCTTTGTGGCCAAAAATTCAAACAGATAGACCTGTACTCTTCAAATAAGAACATACAGATTTTATGTTCAGAAATATTGTTTAGCAGCAAACATGTTTCAAATACTACTCTAAATTCAATTCTCATACAAAAACGATGCACCGATACTCATTCTAGAACCCTTTCCTTACGATCGCATGTATCCGAACAGGTTATATCCTATTATTAAAATCGAAATCGCCGTCATAAGTTCTTTGAACTTTGAACTTAGGTTATATTGGCGCTGGCTTCGGATTCGCTTGAATCCGATGCTCGTAAGCGAGCTTTTACTTGGTGTGACTAATTTCTTGTGTAGACACACTCTCCACACACATTTTTAAGTCTTCACTCTCACTTATCTCTCATATTATTTTCAAGCCTAGGTGGGATAAATAAAGAAAATTCGTATATAACAGACTTACTTATCATCATTAAGTAACATCACACCAATGTTGCACTTCGCGTTTGACCGGCCTTGCAGTGGACATAAACAGTATCAATATTTTCGGGAATATTGGAAGTCGGCAAGCTTTTTATTCTTGCAACAAGTGGAAGAAACCGATTAATATACTCTATACCACATTGAAGTTTTTTTTGACATGGAGCCGAAAATATGTCAGCAGTAGCTAATTATAGAAAGCCTATTCCATGTTCTTTCCAGTCTTGTCCATTATTTGCAAATAGAAATAATTCAAAGCTTTCATTCATAGAAATAACACTTTTAACATTCTCGCGCTGTATTAGCTGCAAACATATAAGAAAAATTAAGCTATTAGCAAAATAAAAACTTAACACGATTATGATTGTGACTAAGGCCCAATCGATACATGTATAATACACTCTCAACTTCTTTAGAATACACAACAAGGCAATTAATTTTTAAAGTTGTGGTCAGCAATATAATCAAGGAATGTTTCCAGTTTCATATTCAAAGTTTTTTACAGAAATTTATTCGATCATTAACTACTAATTTATACGATATATTAACTACTACTGGACCGAAGTTTGAAGTCACCCCGGCAATGAATGCTTCTCCACCTGGCCAAAGAAACACATACCTTAGCGTGGTAGTGGCTTCTTGCAAGATGTTCAACGTGAGTCAACCTAAAATCTACAATTAACCAGACGCTTTGTGTGATGACACGAAATCTGAGCATCCATCTGTGTCAACATTATAGCAGAGCAATACATTCAGAGGGCAAAAACAAACCTTGACCTGCCTTAAAACTGAATTTCAAAGCCAAGATACAAGTACACATATCTACCATATGTTATTGCAAACAATAACAAAAAATGATATGTGTTATGGTTGAAGGCCTGCGGGTGATTTTTTTTATGAATTTCAAAAAACAATTCGCGCGGAATTCAAAACTGACACTTTGCCTTCCGAAAGGCTCGAATTGATCACCTAGTCGTGTTTTTCTGATACTTATGTTCTTGTTGTTTAAGTAGTTGTATTTTGAATGGAATCCCAGCCGAGGAAAATGAGGAAATGGCCATTTTAGAACCTCAAATATGAGATTTTGAAATGCAATCTTCCTCATTTTCCAGGCGGAAAATCGTTAATAATAGAATCTTGCGCGCTCTTAAATTAGTAAATCTATCATTTTTACGCATAAAATAAATTCATAAAATTCATTTTTATACATTTTAAAGAAACCCACGATTTGCTACTTGGACCAAAAAAAAATACTGATTCACTTGTTCGAGAATGTTGTTCGCACTGAAATCCTTTCTTTAATGCGTGTTAAAGTTTGCAGGGTCACCAAATGTGGGGGTTGAAAGGAACAAACACAGTATCATTTAAACCTCCATCAGAAAACATTTTATTTTTACTGCTATTTGTGGGAGTAGAAATTACTTAAAAGAGTTTAGTACGAAGACTAAAATTTTGACGCTAGCGTTTTGACAAGACAAGACAAGAATATTGACTCAGTTGGCGTGATGACGACATCATCAGCTGCAAACCGCCGCAATATAAATTCAATGTTAAATTGACGATGGCGGGAAGTGTTCTTGGACAATATTGTTTTGATGGCGTTGGTCGCCACAGTACTCCCCCACTAGTAAAAAGAAAGAGAAAAGCTGCTTTAACTCTATCGATGCTAACACGAACCTTACGATTTTTGACCTGAATGTTTTGTCATTTCGGCTCAAAACTTTATAGTCCATCGTACGGTGCTTTAAGTTGTGCTCGAATGGCGTCGTCACGCAAGGAAACGTGTGTGCAGGTTTCCAAGTCTCTTTGAACGAAAATTTTGTTGTTGGCATGGTTCGAAATTTGAACTGATTGAATTTTCTCCATCAATTCACGCAGATGCAGAACGAAGTCAGTGTCAAAGCCGTCGGTGTTGATTTTTTCGAAGAAATCGCATGGTATTTTTAGCGTTGGTCCATAAACCATTTCTGAAGGCGTTGCTTTGATGTCATCTTTGTAAACGTTGCGAAGAGCAAACATGGTTAGTGGCAATATCTCAGTCCAGCGTTCGTTGTTTTGACATTTTACTGCTGCTTTCATGGTTCGGTGGAATCGTTCAATTAGAAGATTTTTCAGTGGATTACGAGAACTTGAACGGAGATGCTTTCCTCCTATCATTCGCGTCAATTCGTCGAAAAGTTTCGCCTTAAACTGTTTACCCTGTTCGGTGGTGATTTGTGTGTGTGGTGTCGAACAGTTGTTTTAAGTGCGTTTGCTTTGTTGTCTGAAGTCGGTATTGATATCGGACCTTGGCTGTAGAAATAAACAAACTTGCTATCAATTCAATAAACTTGTTTCAACAAAATTGTGATAATCTAATTATCCTGATAGTCACATTTTCCATGACAGTTTTGTTTTTCCCTTTCAGTTGAAGTATGAACTGCCTGGGTTTATATTTATTAATCATTTAATTTATTTGCAAACATAATGAAAAACAAAACAAACTTATTTTCACAACAGCTGACTTAATCATATTCCAAAGAAAACCTCGGCAGTTCCAGTTAATTTTTAAAAACGAAAACTTTCAGCATTTCAAAAGACAAATCGGAACAGCAAGCGAACACAAAATTTTTTGACAGATCCACAAAAGCTCCGGGAAAAACCGTATTTCCCTTATTTCGAAAAACGAATGAAGCAAGACTTTTCTGGCCTCGTTCCTTCTAGAGTTACTCTTAGGTCAAGAAAGAGCGAGACTGACTCAACACCCGGGTAAAACACTGGATACGGTGCTCGTTACTTACGGAAGAATACAATTTATTAACAACATCCATCGCGAACAAAGCTTGAAAACTTCAAAATCGTTCGTCTTCTTCTTGATGGTGTTTTGACAGAGTAGAGTCACTTTTAGCCCAAGAAGTTTTCAAAAAAAATTTTTTCAATTCCCCTTTTGTCTCAAATAACCAGCTTTTCCGTTAAATTTGAAAAAGCGCACTGCTATTTTCCAGCGTGCGATAAGTAAGCAAATGTGATTGCAATCCGTTCATTAGAACGTGAAACCTACCAAATTAAAAGTACTGCAAATTAAAGATATTCGCGAAATAAAACCACTAAAAAGTTACACCGGCACGTTGCACGCATACATATGACAATAAAAAGCGCCCCATCTGACAAGGTGTTCAGACTCTTCTACCAAGTGCCTTGTTCTTTCTTTTTCATAGAGTGACTCTACACAAGACCACCTGTATTATTTTCTACAAACTTGTCGTAAAAACACGTTTTGCCGAAAACAAGAAAAGAGCATAATTAGTTCAAATTAAGCACGAAAATATTACGCGAGTGCACACTTTTTCGTAATAACTAAAATTCTACAATTTTCTGTGTGAAAATTAACCTGAGAACTCTGCACAATATGAGTGACAGATTTTCTTCGGTGTGAGAAGCCGAGATTTAACTTTGATCGCACTTTTTTCAATTAAAAATCCATTGCACGAATATCAACGTGTCATAATTACATGCCGAGCACTTTCAATAAAGTACCTTAGAAAGCTTAACTATCTTTAACACTGCATTTACGTGTCTGCTCCATACAAAAGCGCTCGAATTTGTATGGAACTGTCATGTTTGTTATGACTCCAACGTGTTGTTGTTGGATTCAGTTACTCGGCTTTCTACTATAGAAGGCATTGGCATGACCTGACATTACATTTCTCTTCTTCTGCACGTATTCAAGTCACGAACAACTGTTTGCAATACCATATTTTACAGTCCCTTTTTGTCACTTAATTCTAAACATTCGGAGCTATAGATTTAACGAAAACATGCTCACAATGGTTATTATTATCATAGGGAGTAGAACGGGTAAAGCTAATCCCCTAATTTTTTATCTTACTAATAATTCTAAATAAGTTATTAAAGCACAATTTGACCTTGATAAATTTTATACGTACCAAGTAAATTGGTTTAGAGCATTTCATGAAAAAGTGCAGTTTGTATGGGAAGGGTGTGAAGGAGAGGGAGGACGCAAATAATTTTTATACCGTAGATTCAAATCGTTATGAAAGTAATGCATCCCAAATTTTAGACTAATAGCTTTTATATTTTTCGAGCAAATCCGTTTATTGTCGAATTGCGAAATTTTGTCATTCTGTATGGAAGGGAGTAGAAGTGGTGAAGCTAGTCGTCGAATTTTTTTTCGCCTTCCTAATAATTCTAAATAAATATTTTGTGCACAATTTCAGCTCGCTTAATTTTATACTTACTTACTTACTACTTATTACTGAGTAAATTGGCCTAGAGTATTTCATAAAAAAGTTGAGTTTGTATGGGAGTTGGTGGAAGGAGGGGAGCACAGGCATAATTTTTATGCGGTAGATTTAAATCATCATAAGTATTATAATCCGAATTTTTTTTATACTTTTCGAGCAAATCCGCTTATTGTCAAATTGCGAAATTTGTGTATTTTGTGTGGGAGGGGGTAGAAGGGGTGGAACGATTTGGCCCGTTCAAGAACTTGACCTTACTTTATTGTCAAAAACGAGGTGTACAAAATCGGAACTTTCTAACTCAACGCATTCTCAAGCTAGAGAGCGAACAGACGGACGGACGGTCAGGCAGACACACATTCGGTTTTGAGATTTTTGAGTGATTATATTAATTTCTGTATCATTAATTTTTTTTCTCCGAGCCTTATTTCTTAGCGTTACAAACCTTAGAGCAAACTTATAATTATCTCAGATTTCATCTAGAGTATACTCTCAGATTTCATCTAGAATATAAAAGGCCTTAAATATAATATACTACAACTAGATGATATAGCTCGTCACTGACGGTCTCATTTCCACAAATAAGGCCGAATGATTGAGTTAATTATGTTTAATAAAAATGGGAAATTATAAATTTGATATAATTGTCATTGAATCAATTGGTTGTTGTTGAAATGTCGACTTTAGTAGATGGCTTTAACTTTAGAGTACATGTTCTGCAGAAGTAATTACTCGCTAGAACTGTTATGAAATATTAAGCCAAATTGAGGAAAGTCGATGCCAACCACACAACAATGTTCCAGCATTTTTTATAAGGTGATATAGGCCAGTTGAAAATCTAATTTCCAATTTCTTTGTGGCCAAAAATTCAAACAGATAGACCTGTACTCTTCAAATAAGAACATACAGATTTTATGTTCAGAAATATTGTTTAGCAGCAAACATGTTTCAAATACTACTCTAAATTCAATTCTCACACAAAAACGATGCACCGATACTCATTCTAGAACCCTTTCCTTACGATCGCATGTATCCGAACAGGTTATATCCTATTATTAAAATCGAAATCGCCGTCATAAGTTCTTTGAACTTTGAACTTAGGTTATATTGGCGCTGGCTTCGGATTCGCTTGAATGCGATGCTCGTAAGCGAGCGTTTACTTGGTGCGACTAATTTCTTGTGTAGACACACTCTACACACACATCTTTAAGTCTTCACTCTCACTTATCTCTCATATTATTTTCAAGCCTAGGTGGGATAAATAAAGAAAATTCGTATATAACAGACTTACTTATCATCATTAAGTAACATCACACCAGTGGACATAAACAGTATCAATATTTTCGGGAATATTGGAAGTCGGCAAGCTTTTTATTCTTGCAACAAGTGGAAGAAACCGATTAATATACTCTATACCACATTGAAGTTTTTTTTTGACATGGAGCCGAAAATATGTCAGCAGTAGCTAATTATAGAAAGCCTATTCCATATTCTTTCCAGTCTTGTCCATTATTTGCAAATAGAAATAATTCAAAGCTTTCATTCATAGAAATAACACTTTTAACATTCTCGCGCTGTATTAGCTGCAAACATATAAGAAAAATTAAGCTATTAGCAAAATAAAAACTTAACACAATTATGATTGTGCCTAAGGCCCAATCGATACATGTATAATACACTCTCAACTTCTTTAGAATACACAACAAGGCAATTAATTTTTAAAGTTGTGGTCAGCAATATAATCAAGGAATGTTTCCAGTTTCATATTCAAAGTTTTTTACAGAAATTTATTCGATCATTAACTACTAATTTATACGATATATTAACTACTACTGGACCGAAGTTTGAAGTCACCCCGGCAATGAATGCTTCTCCACCTGGCCAAAGAAACACATACCTTAGCGTGGTAGTGGCTTCTTGCAAGATGTTCAACGTGAGTCAACCTAAAATCTACAATTAACCAGACGCTTTGTGTGATGACACGAAATCTGAGCATCCATCTGTGTCAACATTATAGCAGAGCAATACATTCAGAGGGCAAAAACAAACCTTGACCTGCCTTAAAACTGAATTTCAAAGCCAAGATACAAGTACACATATCTACCATATGTTATTGCAAACAATAACAAAAAATGATATGTGTTATGGTTGAAGGCCTGCGGGTGATTTTTTTTATGAATTTCAAAAAACAACTTCGCTTCACTGAGATCGAATCGGTCAGCTGTGGATTCCGCGTGGATCATCACCCGTGGCCAACTTCAGCAGCAGACAGGCCGGTTGAAAAAAGTGCCGTTTTTTTTTTTTGGTGGGCGAGTTCTGGGTCGAGTCGGTCGAGAAAAGAAAAAACGTGTTGCTCGTGTGGGAAATTGTGGATAAAAAGTTTTGAAATTTAGTGTGTGCACATGATGCTCCGAGTAATTTTGAAAGTAAACGTGTATTGCGAGAAGGCCTAATACAAAAATGAAAACGAAAGTCTTGGGGAAAGTGTGGTTAGAAAAATTTTGAAAAGAAAGAAAAAGGCAACTAAAATTGTGCGGAGTGGAAAAAAGAGTTAAAAATAATCGAATTAAACTGGTGAAAAGTTGACGAAAATATAATTTGTGATCGAATCGAGCGACGGCCTTGCCGCAGCACCTGGAACATTCCAGAGACTCGAGAAGTACGACCTAAAATCCATTTTGATTGCGTGGCCATTTAAACGTGCTGGAACAGGCGAGAAGTGTGCCGGTGCGAAACTTTTCGGCGCAGTTGAGCTATTACGGTGCCGCACTGGTCAGCACCGCGAAACAAACGAGAATACTTCAAGTCGCAATCTACTCGGTTCCTTTTCTTCATACGACTAACAGAAGTAGAGCCCGCTGTGACCGCAAATCATGAAACTGTGAGGCGGAAAACCAACGATATTGTCTTGGATGCGAGTATAGGAGAAAGAAGAGAAGCTATGGCACAACCGAAGTGCTTTATTTTATTCGTATTAATGAAGCTATTGCATGGAACAGGGAACCAGGTAACAAATTCAGTAATTAGCTAAACCAATCGATATAACCGCCAGTAATGGAAATAACCTGCATGAAGATGGATATTAGCAGAAGACCCTAACGGAACACAAAAGAAAAAGAAATATCCGTAGATTGTATTAATCGATTAAATCCGACTTCGTCAGTAACTACTTTTAAATTTTGTTGTTATTTAAATAATTAGAAAAAAAAAGAAATAGCTAATTCCGGAATTTACGCACTTTATTTCACGGTGTCTCATCGAACGGTTCCATAAAAAAAAAAAAAAAAACTTATTTAATTTGTAAAGTTAAAATTTGCGATGTGTTCTTGTTAGTGAGATAGGTAGATGAACTGCACGTTTAAGCAAAAATTTGTTAGATTCTTAGAACATTAGGTCATATAGCTAAAATTTTTTTTGATAATACGGATTATATCAATTGTAAATAACGCGCATGTATGCATCTTATAGTCTAAATTATTCATCGCTCTGCCAATTATTCATTTTTTTTCTTTTGTTTCTTCTTTTTAATTTTAAACAATTACTTCGGCCTTACGGTTTTTTTCAACCGAACTAGGACTTTATTTTTGTTGTAAATTATATATTAATTACGATATAGTTAAAACATTTGAAAAAAAGGGGTCAATCAGAAGATATTCAGTGGATATACAAAGAATAATATTTATTGAAATAAAAGGTAAAATAAAATCTATATAATATTTCGGTATGGCATAAAACTATGCAAGCACTGTGCTTATGGCATTCAAAAGAAAGCGTAAATTGAAATCGAAAATTCCAAAACGAAATGCATTTCTTTTATGGAGGAAAATAATCAATCTTTTTGTTGCAATATGGATATTTTTATCTTCTATTTCTAAATGCATGAACCATTCAGCATGGAAAACCAAAATTATTCTTAGTTATATAACATATTGAAATGGAGTCATAATAATTATGCGGGAGTTTGAGAGTAGATTTAAGGGTCAAGAACTATTTTCTTTATTCACTCTCTTTTCTTCCTTCTGTGCGTATTTAATACTTGAAGAATATTAATAAAGTATAAACCGTGGTTACACCTATTCGATGAAATAAAATTCCTGGTTGACATTAGATAAAAATTTGAAATTAAAACTTTAAAGAAAAAAATAATGAAGAATAGATATTAATGATAAGAACCAGTTGAACTGTAATAATTTTGTAAATGCTAAAATACGAAAAAAAAGAAAGAATAGATAAGTAAGCAAATGTGATTGCAATCCGTTCATTAGAACGTGAAACCTACCAAATTAAAAGTACTGCAAATTAAAGATATTCGCGAAATAAAACCACTAAAAAGTTACACCGGCACGTTGCACGCATACATATGACAATAAAAAGCGCCCCATCTGACAAGGTGTCCAGACTCTTCTACCAAGTGCCTTGTTCTTTCTTTTTCATAGAGTGACTCTACACAAGACCACCTGTATTATTTTCTACAAACTTGTCGTAAAAACACGTTTTGCCGAAACTAAGAAAAGAGCATAATTAGAACAAATTAAGCACGAAAATATTACGCGAGTGCACACTTTTTCGTAATAACTAAAATTCTACAATTTTCTGTGTGAAAATTAACCTGAGAACTCTGCACAATATGAGTGACAGATTTTCTTCGGTGTGAGAAGCCGAGATTTAACTTTGATAGCACTTTTTTCAATTAAAAATCCATTGCACAAATATCAACGTGTCATAATTACATGCCGAGCACTTTCAATAAAGTGCCTTAGAAAGCTTAACTATCTTTAACACTGCATTTAAGAATAAACGCGATTCTTACGAAGCCCGCCGTGTCTGCTCCATACAAAAGCGCTCGAATTTGTATGGAACTGTCATGTTTGTTATGACTCCAACGTGTTGTTGTTGGATTCAGTTACTCGGCTTTCTACTATAGAAGGCATTGGCATGACCTGACATTACATTTCTCTTCTTCTGCACGTATTCAAGTCACGAACAACTGTTTGCAATACCATATTTTACATCAGTCCCTTTTTTGTCACTTAATTCTAAACATTCGGAGCTATAGATTTAACGAAAACATGCTCACAATGGTTATTATTATCATAGGGAGTAGAACGGGTAAAGCTAATCCCCTAATTTTTTATCTTACTAATAATTCTAAATAAGTTATTAAAGCACAATTTGACCTCGATAAATTTTATACGTACCAAGTAAATTGGTTTAGAGCATTTCATGAAAAAGTGCAGTTTGTATGGGAAGGGTGTGAAGGAGAGGGAGGACGCAAATAATTTTTATACCGTAGATTCAAATCATTGTGAAAGTAATGCGTCCCAAATTTTAGACTAATAGCTTTTATATTTTTCGAGCAAATCCGTTTATTGTCGAATTGCGAAATTTTGTCATTCTGTATGGAAGGGAGTAGAAGTGGTGAAGCTAGTCGTCGAATTTTTTTTCGCCTTCCTAATAATTCTAAATAAATATTTTGTGCACAATTTCAGCTCGCTTAATTTTATACTTACTTACTTACTACTTATTACTGAGTAAATTGGCCTAGAGTATTTCATAAAAAAGTTGAGTTTGTATGGGAGTTGGTGGAAGGAGGAGAGCACAGGCATAATTTTTATGCGGTAGATTTAAATCATCATAAGTATTATAATCCGAATTTTTTTTATACTTTTCGAGCAAATCCGCTTATTGTCAAATTGCGAAATTTGTGTATTTTGTGTGGGAGGGGGTAGAAGGGGTGGAACGATTTGGCCCGTTCAAGAACTTGACCTTACTTTATTGTCAAAAACGAGGTGTACAAAATCGGAACTTTCTAACTCAACGCATTCTCAAGCTAGAAAGCGAACAGACGGACGGACGGTCAGGCAGACACACATTCGGTTTTGAGATTTTTGAGTGATTATATTAATTTCTGTATCATTCATTTTTTTTCTCCGAGCCTTATTTCTTAGCGTTACAAACCTTAGAGCAAACTTATAATTATCTCAGATTTCATCTAGAGTATACTCTCAGATTTCATCTAGAATATAAAAGGCCTTAAATATAATATACTACAACTAGATGATATAGCTCGTCACTGACGGTCTCATTTCCACAAATAAGGCCGAATGATTGAGTTAATTATGTTTAATAAAAATGGGAAATTATAAATTTGATATAATTGTCATTGAATCAATTGGTTGTTGTTGAAATGTCGACTTTAGTAGATGGCTTTAACTTTAGAGTACATGTTCTGCAGAAGTAATTACTCGCTAGAACTGTTATGAAATATTAAGCCAAATTGAGGAAAGTCGATGCCAACCACACAACAATGTTCCAGCATTTTTTATAAGGTCATATAGGCCAGTTGAAAATCTAATTTCCAATTTCTTTGTGGCCAAAAATTCAAACAGATAGACCTGTACTCTTCAAATAAGAACATACAGATTTTATGTTCAGAAATATTGTTTAGCAGCAAACATGTTTCAAATACTACTCTAAATTCAATTCTCATACAAAAACGATGCACCGATACTCATTCTAGAACCCTTTCCTTACGATCGCATGTATCCGAACAGGTTATATCCTATTATTAAAATCGAAATCGCCGTCATAAGTTCTTTGAACTTTGAACTTAGGTTATATTGGCGCTGGCTTCGGATTCGCTTGAATGCGATGCTCGTAAGCGAGCGTTTACTTGGTGCGACTAATTTCTTGTGTAGACACACTCTACACACACATCTTTAAGTCTTCACTCTCACTTATCTCTCATATTATTTTCAAGCCTAGGTGGGATAAATAAAGAAAATTCGTATATAACAGACTTACTTATCATCATTAAGTAACATCACACCAATGTTGCACTTCGCGTTTGACCGGCCTTGCAGTGGACATAAACAGTATCAATATTTTCGGGAATATTGGAAGTCGGCAAGCTTTTTATTCTTGCAACAAGTGGAAGAAACCGATTAATATACTCTATACCACATTGAAGTTTTTTTTTGACATGGAGCCGAAAATATGTCAGCAGTAGCTAATTATAGAAAGCCTATTCCATATTCTTTCCAGTCTTGTCCATTATTTGCAAATAGAAATAATTCAAAGCTTTCATTCATAGAAATAACACTTTTAACATTCTCGCGCTGTATTAGCTGCAAACATATAAGAAAAATTAAGCTATTAGCAAAATAAAAACTTAACACAATTATGATTGTGCCTAAGGCCCAATCGATACATGTATAATACACTCTCAACTTCTTTAGAATACACAACAAGGCAATTAATTTTTAAAGTTGTGGTCAGCAATATAATCAAGGAATGTTTCCAGTTTCATATTCAAAGTTTTTTACAGAAATTTATTCGATCATTAACTACTAATTTATACGATATATTAACTTCTACTGGACCGAAGTTTGAAGTCACCCCGGCAATGAATGCTTCTCCACCTGGCCAAAGAAACACATACCTTAGCGTGGTAGTGGCTTCTTGCAAGATGTTCAACGTGAGTCAACCTAAAATCTACAATTAACCAGACGCTTTGTGTGATGACACGAAATCTGAGCATCCATCTGTGTCAACATTATAGCAGAGCAATACATTCAGAGGGCAAAAACAAACCTTGACCTGCCTTAAAACTGAATTTCAAAGCCAAGATACAAGTACACATATCTACCATATGTTATTGCAAACAATAACAAAAAATGATATGTGTTATGGTTGAAGGCCTGCGGGTGATTTTTTTTATGAATTTCAAAAAACAATTCGCGCGGAATTCAAAACTGACACTTCGCTTCACTGAGATCGAATCGGTCAGCTGTGGATTCCGCGTGGATCATCACCCGTGGCCAACTTCAGCAGCAGACAGGCCGGTTGAAAAAAGTGCCGTTTTTTTTTTTGTGGGCGAGTTCTGGGTCGAGTCGGTCGAGAAAAGAAAAAACGTGTTGCTCGTGTGGGAAATTGTGGATAAAAAGTTTTGAAATTTAGTGTGTGCACATGATGCTCCGAATAATTTTGAAAGTAAACGTGTATTGCGAGAAGGCCTAATACAAAAATGAAAACGAAAGTCTTGGGGAAAGTGTGGTTAGAAAAATTTTGAAAAGAAAGAAAAAGGCAACTAAAATTGTGCGGAGTGGAAAAAAGAGTTAAAAATAATCGAATTAAACTGGTGAAAAGTTGACGAAAATATAATTTGTGATCGAATCGAGCGACGGCCTTGCCGCAGCACCTGGAACATTCCAGAGACTCGAGAAGTACGACCTAAAATCCATTTTGATTGCGTGGCCATTTAAACGTGCTGGAACAGGCGAGAAGTGTGCCGGTGCGAAACTTTTCGGCGCAGTTGAGCTATTACGGTGCCGCACTGGTCAGCACCGCGAAACAAACGAGAATACTCCAAGTCGCAATCTACTCGGTTCCTTTTCTTCGTACGACCAACAGAAGTAGAGCCCGCTGTGACCGCAAATCATGAAACTGTGAGGCGGAAAACCAACGATATTGTCTTGGATGCGAGTATAGGAGAAAGAAGAGAAGCTATGGCACAACCGAAGAGCTTTATTTTATTCGTATCAATGAAGCTATTGCATGGAACAGGGAACCAGGTAACAAATTCAGTAATCCATTGGCTAAACCAGTCGATATAACCGCCAGTAATGGAAATAACCTGCATGAAGATGGATATTAGCAGAAGACCCTAACGGAACACAAAAGAAAAAGAAATATCCGTAGATTGTATTAATCGATTAAATCCGACTTCGTCAGTAACTACTTTTAAATTTTGTTGTTATTCAAATAATAAGAAAAAAAAGAAATAGCTAATTCCGGAATTTACGCACTTTATTTCACGGTGTCTCACCGAACGGTTCCATAAAAAAAAAAAACTTATTTAATTTGTAAAGTTAAAATTTGCGATGTGTTCTTGTTAGTGAGATAGGTAGATGAACTGCACGTTTAAGCAAAAATTTGTTAGATTCTTAGAACATTAGGTCATATAGCTAAAATTTTTTTTGATAATACGGATTATATCAATTGTAAATAACGCGCATGTATGCATCTTATAGTCTAAATTATTCATCGCTCTGCCAATTATTCATTTTTTTTCTTTTGTTTCTTCTTTTTAATTTTAAACAATTACTTCGGCCTTACGGTTTTTTTTTCAACCGAACTAGGACTTTATTTTTGTTGTAAATTATATATTAATTACGATATAGCTAAAACATTTGAAAAAAAGGGGTCAATCAGAAGATATTCAGTGGATATACAAAGAATAATATTTATTGAAATAAAAGGTAAAATAAAATCTATATAATATTTCGGTATGGCATAAAACTATGCAAGCACTGTGCTTATGGCATTCAAAAGAAAGCGTAAATTGAAATCGAAAATTCCAAAACGAAATGCATTCAGTCTCTTTTCTTCCTTCTGTGCGTATTTAATACTTGAAGAATATTAATAAAGTATAAACCGTGGTTACATCTATTCGATGAAATAAAATTCCTGGTTGACAGTAGATAACAATTTGAAATTAAAACTTTAAAGAAAAAAATAATGAAGAATAGATATTAATGATAAGAACCAGTTGAACTGTAATAATTTTGTAAATGCTGAAATACGAAAAAAAAGAAAGAGTAAAAAAAAAATGAAAAGGAAATCAAAATATGAGTTGCTAGAATAGCCATTAAAGGACTCCCTCCCTAGCTTCCACGTTCTCCCCTCCCCTCTCTCCATGGGGCCATATGAATAGTTTGATGGAGATAATATGGCTTAGGCAGGGTGGGCTGGGCGGTGTCAATATCATCTGACACATCTGATGCATGGGCATCGAGATAAACCATCCAAAGCTTAAATTAACAACATCGGAATGTACACCGGCACAACAACTCCGCACTCACATGCTATGCAATTATGCAATAATAGCAAGAGGTAAAATAAATAATAACAAGTCCACATGTACGTACTGATATGTGTGTAACCATGTGTGACTAATACCTCGAGTAGTTGGAGTCATTGTACGATGAAAATTATGATTTCGTACTATCACACTTAATCAGCATTTTCTTGAGACAAAAAAAAAAAAATTAATCGAAGGGGAAATTGTTTTGAATGTTTGAACTCTGCATTTTCGTTGCACAAAAATGTATGTACAGATTGGCAAAATTAGCCTATAAAAATCAAGTCTCGAAACAGAGAAAGTGTCTTTCAGTCTTAAAAGTTGTACTTGTGACCATCGCCGACATTTTCCGGCGATCACTAAAACCAACCAACCAACCAAAACCAACCCCCGCAAGGGGGTAGTTGTAGTATGAGGTTTTACCAATTCCTGCAACTATCTTTGGAGTTAGCGACTCCACGGACCTGAGCTAAATATCCCCCTCTGGGATGGGGGCTGTAGAATTCACCCACAGCCAGTCCTGCTTGCCCTAAAAATGGCAAATGGACACTCACTGAATCATGGGCTTATCACCCGTGATCTTAAGACCTAAATGATATGAGAAACGGATACATCGCCTCGGATACGGACTGATTCTACGGTAACGACTTTTGGCATTCGAAAACGGACTATGATTGGCTTCTGGAACGTTCGAACATTGAATGACGGGGGAAGAGCTGGGGTTACTCGGTCCTTGCACCGCCAATCAGTGATCGACCGTGAAATGAAGCACTATAACATCCAAATCTTGGGCTTGAGCGAGGTCAGATGGACAGGATCAGGAGAAGAACGTACCCCTAGCGGAAACACTATTCTGTACATTGGCCCTGAAAGTGAAGCCAGAAATGGTGTGGCGTTCGTCCTTACGCCGAGAGCGAGAAACAGTCTCATTAGCTGGGAACCAATCTCGGATAGGATTATCGTCGTCAGGCTCAGGACCAGTGTCAGAAACGTCACAATTCTGCAGTGCTACGCACCAACTAATACCGCAACATCTGGTGACAAAGAGGAGTTTTATAGCCAACTGAGTGCCACCTTCGAACGTGTTCCAAGAGGTGATATTATTATCATCTCGGGAGATATGAACGCCCAGGTTGGATCAGACAACACTGGACTAGAACACGTCATGGGGAGGCATGGTGACCCTTGGGTCGACCCTTCACGACCTTGGATTAAGGGACCCGAAAACGGCGAATTATTTGTGGAGTTCTGTAGTACTCGGCAAATGGTCATCGGAGGGACCCTTTTTCCACACAAGAGTCATCATAAAACATCTTGGGTTTCCCCTGATGGTGTTACTCAGAGCCAGATCGACCATTTGGCTATAAGTCGCCGATGGAGAAGATGTCTCCTCGATGTGCGAGCGAAACGTGGAGCTGACGTGGGGAGCGATCACCACTTGATGGTTGCCTGCTTGAGATTGTATACAGCAGCTATCCGACGACCACAAATTCTTCAAATGAAGCGCAAGCTTAATGTGGATAAGCTTAGAGATCCCAACAAAAAACTCGAATACACCACCATTCTACGCGAAAAGTCATCCACATTGGGTGAACATGAAATGCGCACACTGGACTCCAATTGGGAGGCAACCAGAAACACTTTTCTAACTAGTGCTGAAGAATCTGTGGGATATGCGCAAAGCGGTGAGAAACCCTGGATGTCGCAAGACACATGGGACAACGTTGGCAATCGGAAAAAAGCCAAATTGGCAATCATCTCTCAACCCGATGTCAACCAACGAACGCCCGACTTGAGGCAGAACTACCGCGATGCTCATATACAGCTTAAAAAGGCTGTTAGACGCGACAAGAGAAAGGCCATTGAAGATCTGGCAAATAAGGCAGAATCTGCGGCTTACCTTGGGGATATGGGTTCACTATTTAAAATCATGAAACATTTGACGAACAGGAATTTCACCGTCAACCACCTGGTGAGAGATGTCAACGGAACTCTCCTTAATATGAGTGAACACCAGTTGCGACGATGGAAGGAATACTTCTCTGATATTTTAAACATCTTGTCAGATGAAGATATTCCGGAAACAGAACAACTTCCAAACATCCAACCGCAACAATCCTCTATTAGGGACGATCCCCCAGATAAGGAAGAGATAGTTTCCGCCATTCGGTCAATGGCGGGAAGGAAAGCTCCAGGTATAGACGGACACCAACCGAACTCCTCAAAGCGGACCCGGAAATAACAGCTCTTCACTAAGGTGTGGAATGATGGAAGATATCCGAATGAATGGAAGGAGGGCGTCATTGTGAAAATTCCGAAGAAGGGCGACCTTCGGGATTGTGGCAATTGGCGTGGTATATGTCTACTTACTGCCGTATCAAAAATTATGGCTAAGGTAATACTCAATAGGATTAGTGATGTCGTCGAGAGCACTCTCGAAGTTTATCAGGCTGGATTCCGTAAAGGGTCGTCTTGTACCGACCACACAAATACCCTACGGATAATATTAGAGCAGTCAGCCGAAATGGGTTCGCCACTACATCTCATGTTTGTGGACTTCGAGAAGGCTTTCGACAGCGTTAAGCGAGATTACATATGGAATGCTCTGCGTAGGAGAGGTATTCCAGATAAGGTCATAGCTATGATTAAAGAATCCTACGAAGATGCAAGGTGTCGCGTCTTGCATAGAAGAGAGCTGTCCGAGAGCTTTCCTGTGCGAACGGGTGTCAGACAAGGCTGCATATTATCACCAGCCCTGTTTCTGGTGGTAATAAATGACATCTTGAAAGCTGCACTGGAAGGTGGGGAAGGTAAAGGTCTTCAATGGAGAATATTTAACATCTTAAGTCACCTTGATTATGCTGATGACGTGTGTTTGCTTGCACATACCCGTTCGGACTTAGAGTCAAATGTTCGCTCGTTGCATTCTAAATGCAAAGAGGCGGGACTGAAAATAAATGTGCGTAAAACCAAGTACATGCACATGGGTTCGAACGCAAGCACACCGATTGTTCTTAATGGACAAGATGTGGAAGAGGTGCAAGATTTTTGCTATCTCGGAAGCATTGTCAGCATGGACGGCGGAGCCGAAAAGGATGTTGAGGCTCGGCTAAATAAAGCTCGTCAGGCCTTCGGTATCCTTTCCCCTTTCTGGAGGTTAAGAGAGATCTCCCTTCGCACGAAGCTGCGACTTTTTGACGCATGCGTCAAATCCATATTGTTATATGGTTGTACTACGTGGAAAGTGACCGTTCGACTTACCAAGAAACTACAGACTTTCGTAAACCAATGCCTCCGGCGCATTTTAGGAATACTCTAGCCAGAAGTAATCTCCAACCACGAACTTTGGAGTACAACTCGCCAGACTAAAATAGGTATTGAGATTCAACGGCGAAAGTGGCAGTGGATCGGTCATACTTTGAGGAAACCAGAGCGAAACATCGCAAAACAGGCTCTGGATTATAACCCTCAAGGAAGACGTCGGGTTGGTCGACCATGTAACACATGGAAGCGAGCAGTTGAGCAGGAGGCCAGAGGAATAAACAAGTCCTGGCAACAGCTTAAAGCCGACGCTCAGGATCGCGCCTTGTGGAACAGAGTTGTTTCTGTCCTATGTCCCTATAGGGGGTCTTAACAGGAATTTGATTTGATTGACTAAAACCAAAAGTAAAGAATCAAATTTCAAAGTGTTACGTTAGCAACGCCGACTTTTCCGGCGATCACAGAAAAAGAAGTCGTCAAGTTAATAAGTGGTCGAGCTAATAACACCGATTTTCCTGCAAGAACGAGTTATCTCAAGACTTCAACAGAGGAATCAAGCTAATAACACCGATTTTCCAGCAAGAACGAGTTATCTCAGGACTTCAACAGAGGAATCAAGCTAATAACACTGATTTTCCTGCAAGAACGAGTTATCAAAGAACTTCAACGGAGTACAATGTAGTAAATTAATGACGTTTTATAAAACAAACATGGTAATTATTCGAATATACTTTAAATTCCAAACGGGGATCGTTTTTGGCCTCAGGGCCAGATGTACGTCCGGCTTTTGGGCCGAAATCCCCATGTTTCCCAACCCCTAATATAAACAAGGTATACGGGGGATCGTCTTGGGCGTCAGGGCCCGTTGAGCGTCCGGCCTTTGGGCCGAAATATCCAATATACCATTCATCCGAATCAACGTATATTTGTCGCCATATCCCGTATAAGAGCCAGGAAGATCAATTGTCGCCATACCCCTGGTCAGGAAGATCATTTAATCAAAACGTTGAGATTCTAGTTAGTAAACAGTGCATGACCCTCGTAGCAATTTAATGTTACAGTTTTCATTGTAACATTTTCAGTTACGGAAAACGTTGGAACATTTCAACAATTTAACGTTACGGTATATTTGTTGTAACATATATGTTGTACACACCCGCTATCATCGCATTAGGAATGCAAAACTAGCTCTTATGTAAGACACCCGCCATTACCGCATTAGTAATGCAAAACCAAAACATTTTCATTCTCATGCACGTCAGCAATAAGGAAATCGTACACGCTAGCAGTGCATCTTTTATTGTATGTAAACCAAGCACTGAATTGTAAAGAATCAGAATTAAATACAACTCTTTTCACTCAATATAGTATTTATGAAAAACTTTTTAAAAATTTCAGTTTGAAATATTCGGAAGTTCTTTAAATTCTCAGCATTTCAAACAAGTCATTTCCCATTTACTGATGTTTGGTTGAATAATACAACTTTCATTAATTTGTGAATAACTTACATGAAATTTTGGTAAATAAAACTAGTTGTATACCCACGTCTTTAGTCATTGCCCGAAATGGAAGAGCTCCAAGAATTACGATCATACCATCTCCTCGTAGTAACCTTTTCCATCAAAACATTCTAAAATAACGTTGGATAAAACGAAACCCTTGCAAACATAATAAAAAACAAAACAAACTTATTTTCACAACAGCTGACTTAATCATATTTCAAAGAAAACCTCGGCAGTTCCAGTTAATTTTTAAAAACGAAAACTTTCAGCATTTCAAAAGACAAATCGGAACAGCAAGCGAACACAAAATTTTTTGACAGATCCACAAAAGCTCCGGGCAAAACCGTATTTCCCTTATTTCGAAAAACGAATGAAGCAAGCCTTTTCTGGCCTCGTTCCTTCTAGAGTTACTCTTAGGTCAAGAAAAAGCGAGACTGACTCAACACGATTTCCGGGTAAAACACTGGATACGGTGCTCGTTACTTACGGAAGAATACAATTTATTAACAACATCCATCGCGAACAAAGCTTGAAAACTTCAAAATCGTTCGTCTTCTTCTTGATGGTGTTTTGACAGAGTAGAGTCACTTTTAGCCCAAGAAGTTTTAAAAAAAAAATTTTTCAATTCCCCTTTTGTCTCAAATAACCAGCTTTTCCGTTAAATTTGAAAAAGCGCACTGCTATTTTCCAGCGTGCGATAAGTAAGCAAATGTGACTGCAATCCGTTCATTAGAACGTGAAACCTACCAAATTAAAAGTACTGCAAATTAAAGATATTCGCGAAATAAAACCACTAAAAAGTTACACCGGCACGTTGCACGCATACATATGAAAATAAAAAGCGCCCCATCTGACAAGGTGTCCAAACTCTTCTACCAAGTGCCTTGTTTTTTCTTTTTCATAGAGTGACTCTACACAAGACCACCTGTATTATTTTCTACAAACTTGTCGTAAAAACACGTTTTGCCGAAAACAAGAAAAGAGCATAATTAGTTCAAATTAAGCACGAAAATACACACTTTTTCGTAATAACTAAAATTCTACATTTTTCTGTGTGAAAATTAACCTGGGAACTCTGCACAATATGAGTGACAGATTTTCTTCGGTGTGAGAAGCCGAGATTTAACTTTGATCGCACTTTTTTCAATTAAAAATCCATTGCACGAATATCAACGTGTCATAATTACATGCCGAGCACTTTCAATAAAGTACCTTAGAAAGCTTAACTATTTTTAACACTGCATTTACGTGTCTGCTCCATACAAAAGCGCTCGAATTTGTATGGAACTGTCATGTTTGTTATGACTCCAACGTGTTGTTGTTGGATTCAGTTACTCGGCTTTCTACTATAGAAGGCATTGGCATGACCTGACATTACATTTCTCTTCTTCTGCACGTATTCAAGTCACGAACAACTGTTTGCAATACGATATTTTACATCAGTCCCTTTTTTGTCACTTAATTCTAAACATTCGGAGCTATAGATTTAACGAAAACATGCTCACAATGGTTATTATTATCATAGGGAGTAGAACGGGTAAAGCTAATCCCCTAGTTTTTTATCTTACTAATAATTCTAAATAAGTTATTAAAGCACAATTTGACCTTGATAAATTTTATACGTACCAAGTAAATTGGTTTAGAGCATTTCATGAAAAAGTGCAGTTTGTATGGGAAGGGTGTGAAGGAGAGGGAGGACGCAAATAATTTTTATACCGTAGATTCAAATCGTTATGAAAGTAATGCATCCCAAATTTTAAACTAATAGCTTTTATATTTTTCGAGCAAATCCGTTTATTGTCGAATTGCGAAATTTTGTCATTCTGTATGGAAGGGAGTAGAAGTGGTGAAGCTAGTCGTCGAATTTTTTTTCGCCTTCCTAATAATTCTAAATAAATATTTTGTGCACAATTTCAGCTCGCTTAATTTTATACTTACTTACTTACTACTTATTACTGAGTAAATTGGCCTAGAGTATTTCATGAAAAAGTTGAGTTTGTATGGGAGTTGGTGGAAGGAGGGGAGCACAGGCATAATTTTTATACGGTAGATTTAAATCATCATAAGTATTATAATCCGAATTTTTTTTATACTTTTCGAGCAAATCCGCTTATTGTCAAATTGCGAAATTTGTGTATTTTGTATGGGAGGGGGTAGAAGGGGTGGAACGATTTGGCACGTTCAAGAACTTGACCTTACTTTATTGTCAAAAACGAGGTGTACAAAATCGGAACTTTCTAACTCAACGCATTCTCAAGCTAGAAAGCGAACAGACGGACGGACGGTCAGGCAGACACATATTCGGTTTTGAGATTTTTGAGTGATAATATTAACTTCTGTATCATTCATTTTTTTTCTCCGAGCCTTATTTCTTAGCGTTACAAACCTTAGAGCAAACTTATAATTATCTCAGATGTCATCTAGAGTATACTCTCAGATTTTATCTAGCGTATAAATGGCCTTATATATAATATACTACAACTAGATGATATAGCTCGTCACTGACGGTCTCATTTCCACAAATAAGGCCGAATGATTGAGTTAATTATGTTTAATAAAAAAGGGAAATTATAAATTTGATATAATTGTCATTGAATTAATTGGTTGTTGTTGAAATGTCGACTTTAGTAGATGGCTTTAACTTTAGAGTACATGTTCTGCAGAAGTAATTACTCGCTAGAACTGTTATGAAATATTAAGCCAAATTGAGGAAAGTCGATGCCAACCACACAACAATGTTCCAGCATTTTTTATAAGGTCATATAGGCCAGTTAAAAATTTAATTTCCAATTTCTTTGTGGCCAAAAATTCAAACAGATAGACCTGTACTCTTCAAATAAGAACATACAGATTTTATGTTCAGAAATATTGTTTAGCAGCAAACATGTTTCAAATACTACTCTAAATTCAATTCTCATACAAAAACGATGCACCGATACTCATTCTAGAACCCTTTCCTTACGATCGCATGTATCCGAACAGGTTATATCCTATTATTAAAATCGAAATCGCCGTCATAAGTTCTTTGAACTTTGAACTTAGGTTATATTGGCGCTGGCTTCGGATTCGCTTGAATGCGATGCTCGTAAGCGAGCTTTTACTTGGTGCGACTAATTTCTTGTGTAGACACACTCTATATACACATCTTTAAGTCTTCACTCTCACTTATCTCTCATATTATTTTCAAGCCTAGGTGGGATAAATAAAGAAAATTCGTATATAACAGACTTACTTATTATCATTAAGTAACATCACACCAATGTTGCACTTCGCGTTTGACCGGCCTTGCAGTGGACATAAACAGTATCAATATTTTCGGGAATATTGGAAGTCGGCAAGCTTTTTATTCTTGCAACAAGTGGAAGAAACCGATTAATATACTCTATACCACATTGAAGTTTTTTTTTGACATGGAGCCGAAAATATGTCAGCAGTAGCTAATTATAGAAAGCCTATTCCATATTCTTTCCAGTCTTGTCCATTATTTGCAAATAGAAATAACTCAAAGCTTTCATTCATAGAAATAACACTTTTAACATTCTCGCGCTGTATTAGCTGCAAACATATAAGAAAAATTAAGCTATTAGCAAAATAAAAGCTTAACACAATTATGATTGTGCCTAAGGCCCAATCGATACAGGTATAATACACTCTCAACTTCTTTAGAATACACAACAAGGCAATTAATTTTTAAAGTTGTGGTCAGCAATATAATCAAGGAATGTTTCCAGTTTCATATTCAAAGTTTTTTATAGAAATTTATTCGATCATTAACTACTAATTTATTCGATATATTAACTACTACTGGACCGAAGTTTGAAGTCACCCCGGCAATGAATGCTTCTCCACCTGGCCAAAGAAACACATACCTGAGCGTGGTAGTGGCTTCTTGCAAGATGTTCAACGTGAGTCAACCTAAAATCTACAATTAACCAGACGCTTTGTGTGATGACACGAAATCTGAGCATCCATCAGTGTCAACATTATAGCAGAGCAATACATTCAGAGGGCAAAAACAAACCTCGACCTGCCTTAAAACTGAATTTCAAAGCCAAGATACAAGTACACATATTTACCATATGTTATTAAAAACAATAACAAAAAATGATATGTGTTATGGTTGAAGGCCTGCGGGTGATTTTTTTTATGAATTTCAAAAAACAATTCGCTCGGAAACTGACACTTCGCTTCACTGAGATCGAATCGGTCAGCTGTGGATTCCGCGTGGATCATCACCCGTGGCCAACTTCAGCAGCAGACAGGCCGGTTGAAAACAAGTGCCGTTTTCTTTTTGGTGGGCGAGTTCTGGGTCGAGTCGGTCGAGAAAAGAAAAAACGTGTTGCTCGTGTGGGAAATTGTGGATAAAAAGTTTTGAAATTTAGTGTGTGCACATGATGCTCCGAGTAATTTTGAAAGTAAACGTGTATTTCGAGAAGGCCTAATACAAAAATGAAAACGAAAGTCTTGGGGAAAGTGTGGTTAGAACAATTTTGAAAAGAAAGAAAAAGGCAACTAAAATTGTGCGGAGTGGAAAAAAGAGTTAAAAATAATCGAATTAAACTGGTGAAAAGTTGACGAAAATATAATTTGTGATCGAATCGAGCGACGGCCTTGCCGCAGCACCTGGAACATTCCAGAGACTCGAGAAGTACGACCTAAAATCCATTTTGATTGCGTGGCCATTTAAACGTGCTGGAACAGGCGAGAAGTGTGCCGGTGCGAAACTTTTCGGCGCAGTTGAGCTATTACGGTGCCGCACTGGTCAGCACCGCAAAACAAACGAGAATACTTCAAGTCGCAATCTACTCGGTTCCTTTTCTTCATACGACCAACAGAAGTAGAGCCCGCTGTGACCGCAAATCATGAAACTGTGAGGCGGAAAACCAACGATATTGTCTTGGATGCGAGTATAGGAGAAAGAAGAGAAGCTATGGCACAACCGAAGAGCTTTATTTTATTCGTATTAATGAAGCTATTGCATGGAACAGAGAACCAGGTAACAAATTCAGTAATCCATTGGCTAAACCAGTCGATATAACCGCCAGTAATGGAAATAACCTTCATGAAGATGGATATTAGCAGAAGACCCTAACGGAACACAAAAGAAAAAGAAATATCCGTAGATTGTATTAATCGATTAAATCCGACTTCGTCAGTAACTACTTTTAAATTTTGTTGTTATTCAAATAATTAGAAAAAAAAAGAAATAGCTAATTCCGGAATTTACGCACTTTATTTCACGGTGTCTCACCGAACGGTTCCATAAAAAAAAAAAAAAACTTATTTAATTTGTAAAGTTAAAATTTGCGATGTGTTCTTGTTAGTGAGATAGGTAGATGAACTGCACGTTTAAGCAAAAATTTGTTAGATTCTTAGAACATTAGGTCATATAGCTAAAATTTTTTTTGATAATACGGATTATATCAATTGTAAATAACGCGCATGTATGCATCTTATAGTCTAAATTATTCATCGCTCTGCCAATTATTCATTTTTTTTCTTTTGTTTCTTCTTTTTAATTTTAAACAATTACTTCGGCCTTACGGTTTTTTTTTTCAAACGAACTAGGACTTTATTTTTGTTGTAAATTATATATTAATTACGATATAGCTAAAACATTTGAAAAAAGGGGTCAATCAGAATATATTCAGTGGATATACAAAGAATATTTATTGAAATAAAAGGTAAAATAAAATCTATATAATATTTCGGTATGGCATAAAACTATGCAAGCACTGTGCTTATGGCATTCAAAAGAAAGCGTAAATTGAAATCGAAAATTCCAAAACGAAATGCATTTCTTTTATGGAGGAAAATAATCAATTTTTTTGTTGCAATATGGGTATTTTTATCTTCTATTTCTAAATGCATGAACCATTCAGCATGGAAAACCAAAATTATTCTTAGTTATATAACATATTGAAATGGAGTCATAATAATTATGCGGGAGTTTGAGAGTAGACTTAAGGGTCAAGAACTATTTTCTTCCTTCTGTGCGTATTTAATACTTGAAGAATATTAATAAAGTATAAACCGTGGTTACACCTATTCGATGAAATAAAATTCCTTGTTGACAGTAGATAAAAATTTGGAATTAAAACTTTAAAGAAAAAAATAATGAAGAATAGATATTAATGATAAGAACCAGTTGAACTGTAATAATTTTATAAATGCTGAAATACGAAAAAAAAGAAAGAGTAAAAAAAAAAGTGAAAAGGAAATCAAAATATGAGTTGCTAGAATAGCCATTAAAGGACTCCCTCCCTAGCTTCCACGTTCTCCCCTCCCCTCTCTCCATGGGGCCATATGAATAGTTTGATGGAGATAATATGGCTTAGGCAGGGTGGGCTGGGCGGTGTCAATATCAACTGACACATCTGATGCATGGGCATCGAGATAAACCATCCAAAGCTTAAATTAACAACATCTGAATGTACACCGGCACAACAACTCCGCACTCACATGCTATGCAATTATGCAATAATAGCAAGAGGTAAAATAAATAATAACAAGTCCACATGTGCGTACTGATATGTATGTAACCATGTGTGACTAATACCTCGAGTAGTTGGAGTCATTGTACGATGAAAATTATGATTTCGTACTATCACACTTAATCAGCATTTTCTTGAGACCAAAAAAAATAATAATTAATCGAAGGGGAAATTGTTTTGAATGTTTGAACTCTGAAATCAATAAGCGAAATTAATGACCTAGATTTCAGAGTTCAACTCAATAATATTGAACTCATGCATTTTCGTTGCACAAAAATGTATGTACAGATAGGCAAAATTAGCCTATAAAAATCAAGTCTTGAAACAGAGAAAGTGTCTTTCAGTCTTAAAAGTTGTACTTGTGACCATCGCCGACATTTTCCGGCGATCACTAAAACCAACCCCCGCAAGGTGGTAGTTGTAGTATGAGGTTTCACCAATTCCTGCAACTATCTTTGGAGTTAGCGACTCCACGGACCTGAGCTAAATATCCCCCTCTGGGATGGGGGCTGTAGAATTCACCCACAGCCAGTCCTGCTTGCCCTAAAAATGGCAAATGGACACTCACTGGATCATGGGCTTATCACCCGTGATCTTAAGACCTAAATGATACGAGAAACGGATACATCGCCTCGGATACGGACTGATTCTACGGTAACGACTTTTGGCATTCGAAAACGGACTATGATTGGATGATGATGATTTCATTTATTGAGATTTTCTATTAGAGTTTACATTAATCTTACATCGTAGACTTATATTAGAGAGAATGACTATTTTATTAATGCCTATCCTTACTGAACATGTAATTTTTAAAACTTTTTTGTTTTTCTTAAGAATCTAGCAGAAAATAAAGTTTTGGTTTGCTACTTACTCATGTAGCGTTATAGCATCGCAGGAAAATAAATAACACTAAATATAAATTGATAATAGTAATAATAAGAGTATATAAAAGGGAGATATATATAAAAATAAAAATAGTGAGTGAAAGAAAAGAAAAATAATAGTAATGAAGAAATGATTGTAATGAAAAATAATAATAATAATGAAAAAATAAAAAATAAAACAAAAAGGTAATAATAACAAAACAATAAGAATAAAAAAGAAATAAAACAATAATAATAGTAAAATAGTATAAATGTCTTATTTAGAATGTTCAAGAGCAAGAATATTGCCAAAAATTCTCGAGAGAGTGTACCGAGTACATGTAACGAATTCCGGAGTGGCCCGTGAGACTTAACCGCGAACGTAGCAAATTCAAATGTAAAAATGATCTTATCCTCTGAGGTATCCAGGAGTTACACCGCAGTATAGATTGGGGCGAGAGGGATCAGAGGATGATGGCTGTAGCCATTCCGAGCTTCCATCGTTCAAAAGCTTCAATGGGGACCAATAGTACTCGTTTGGCTGAGAATCTGAGGAGGCTAGGACGGCTCTTACTAAACTGTTAGGATGCACTGCATAGCGATCAACTTTTATTTTGGCCAATTGGATCATATATTGAAGTATTGGATTGATATCGCCTTCTTCATAAAGAACACTATTTCGATAGTGTTTTCGATTTGGCCTACGAAATTTCATTAAGCAGCGTCGTAGAATTTTTCTTTCGTACATCTGTAGTTCCTCCGCAGGGGTGGATGAAATCTGCATCCAAATAGGAAATCCATAGGTAATAATTGGTCGTATTAACGTTTTGTACATCAGTATTTTCGTATCCTTTCGTAAGCTCCTAGAACTGAATAAAGAATTCAAAGAGAGCGTCGCTAGTTTAGCTTTGTATACTGCAAATCTGATGTGTGGATTGAACTTAAATCTGTGGTGGAGAAGTATTCCAAGGTACTTGAGGGAAGTGGTTAGAGGAATACATTTACCATTAAGTGTTAGAGATATTTTCTTACTTTCCGCAACTGTTCGTCGGCGTCCTCTTCCGCTTGCATTTCGGAAGCATATTAGTTTACATTTATCTGCATTAATGTTCAAACGCCAGTCAAGGAGGTACCGATTGATCGTGTATACATGCTTTTTAATTAGTAGCATTGCTGCAGATGGACTGGCGTTCGTAGTATATACGATGGCATCGTCTGCATAGAGCAACGTTTGGGATTCTCCGCGGATGGGGTCAGACAGACTGATGGGAAAGTCGGATAGGAAAAGGTTGAAAAGAGTAGGACCAAGGACAGATCCTTGGGGTACACCTGACTTTATTATTATGGGGTTAGAGAGGCAGCCATTAATGCAAATGCGTGACACTCTGTTAGTGCGAAAGCTGCATATTATTCTACTAAGTATGTTGGGGCAATTGATTGAGAGGATCTTAAAAATAAGACCCTCGACCCATACCGAGTCGAAGGCATTCTTTATGTCCAGAGAGCAAGCTACTGTGCTGTTCTTTTTTGAAAGACCCTTCAAAATGTTCTCAGATAAAACGGTAACTGCATGCTCAGCAGAGTGCTTTCGTTGGAACCCAAATTGGCGCTCTGGAATGGCGTTACCGCAATGTTCCAGGAGACTGCGCAGAATGATTTTTTCTAAAATTTTCCCGATGTTCGATAGAAGCGATATCGGGCGTAGCGACTCAACATTGCTGGTGGTGCTCGTCTTCGGAATTGGGACCAGTTTTCCCATCTTCCAGGAAATTGGAAAGTACCCGTTATTAAGGCAGTTGTTGAATATTATGGCTAAATGATTCGATATTACCGATGCAAATTTTCTTAGCACGCAGTTGGGAATGCCATCAGGCCCTGCAGATTTCTTATTGTTGCAATTTGCGATGAGGTTCTCCACTTCTTCGAAAGTTGTGAAAAAACTGGCCATATACCAAATCCAGACGTTGCCTTACTTGTGTGGTTGAATAGAGTGAGATGTGAGCCATCAATATTTCTACAAAATTCCTGGGCAGTAGGATATACATTCTGCTGGAAATCTGAGGGGTGCTCCGGAGTGCGGTCTCGATAAAGGTGGGAGTAAAAGTCAGCACAGGCGTCAAGTTTTTCTTCCGTATTGTGCAGTACAGCCCCTTTATATGATAGTAATGACTTCCCAAGATCAAAATTATTTTTTTTTCGACCAGAAATGGCATCTATTTCCTTGAACATATTTGATGAAGGATGTATCGCACGTAGCCTGTTTTGGAAGCTAGCATTTAGTTCCAGAGTCATAGATTCTTGTATTAACTTTGTGATGCAACGGACCTGGGACTGCAACTGGGTATATTGGGGATTTACTCTGTTTAGATTTGTGTGGAAAATACGTTTCAACCTCGCTAACATTTTTTTTCTTGTTCGAATCAAGCGAAGTATATTTATAGACAGTGATCCATATTTATCATAACCGTGCTTACGCTCAGGTGCATGTTTGTTCATCGTGCTGATAATACCGGTTACAATAAATTTAATAAAGTTTTCAATTTCTTCGTTCGTGAGCACTCTATCTGTTGGAATCTCAAAGTCAAGAGCTAATCGAAGGTCGCGTCTGAAGATCATCCAGTTAACCGAGGCAAATGAACGAAATTTATTGATCGGAACGCGTATTGGCGAGAACTGTATTCCTACGAATTGTAGAAGCAGACCAAAATGATCTGATGGAGATGCGAACGTGGCACACTTTCGGTCAAATGAGGCAGCTGTGAGTGATGACGATACAAGAAAGTTGTCCAAGAAGGATGCGGATCTCGGAAAAGTTGGGCTACCCGCGTTCACAAAGTCCATGTCCAAATGTGGACCAGAATAAAACCAGTTGTTCATATGAAGGCCGATAGTGTTCACTTTGCAATCGCCCCAAAAATTATGACGGGCATTGAAGTCTCCACCAATGATACATGAACTATAGTTTTGGGCGATTGATAGTAATCGATCTAGTTCTGCATTCATCCGAGAGCCCAGCCCATGGGGAATGTAGATGGCGGCAAAGAGAATAGTAAAACTCTGTCCTGTTCTATTTTTGAAAGAGACTGCAACGAGTGTGCACGAAAGTAGGTTGCAGTCGAATGGTATGACCGAATACTGGATTCCGTTTTTTAACATTATGGCAGTACCCCTACCTACGTCGTTTCTAAACGTGATGTATTGTTCCTGTAGAATCTTGTGCTTATCCTTTAGTCTTGTTTCGGTTATTAATACTACTTCTGGCTTAAAGTGGCTACAGATATCGTCAATGTAAGCCCTTTTGTCGTGTGAGACTAAGGAGTTGATGTTAATATTAATAACACTTAGCTTACCCATCGCTTGGCACAATAGACATGACGAATTGTAAGTATGCGGACATTTTTTGAGATTGGTCTTGAATAGTGAGATATTCTTGCCAGAAAGTTTTAATTTTTTCGAAAAGATTTGTTAGTGGTGTTCCAAAAAGCCTTTTAGATTCGTCATAGAAATCTCGAAGAATATTTCCTCTTCCTGGATCCGTTCGACCGGCTGTAGCTGAATAGTCACCCCTGACCTTAGAGGCAAACGAGATATTTGGTGTGACTCTCGTTGCCGCAACTTCTTCAGAACTGGTTCGAAGAGCAGAAGTACTAGGTAAATTATTATTAGCTTTATTTCTTGCGTTTAAGAATTTTTCTTTGTGTCTTGCGAAAACTTCGCAACCAGAAAAGTTTGCTGGATGGCCTTCTTTTCCGCAGTTCACACAGAGTGGTTGCGTGGTTGTGTTTCCCTCTACAGCATTTCGGGTGCAGATTTCATTTAAAGAGTGGTCAGCACCACATTTCACACAGCGACTGCTATAGGCGCAATTTTCTGCCACATGACCAAAACGTTGGCAGCGGAAACATTGTATAACCCCGTTTCGGTGAGGTTTTTCCCAGGTTACCTTCTGATGAAGAATATATTTCATTGAAATAAGATTTTTTATGTCGTTTTCAGACTCGAGAGTAATTTTAAAAAGGTCGAGCCTCGTCGCGACCAAGCTGTCGTCAAGAGTGTAATTGAAAGTCCAGAAATATTGGGTAAGTTTGATTTCACATCTTCGAGGATCTCCTCTGGTGAGTATTCAGAGCTCACCCCCTCTAAGAATGATAATTGGTTTACGCATAGACTTAGGCGTAAACGAAAATGCATCGGCTGCACTGGTGCGTAGGTCCTCAATTATTTTTTTGTGCACAGCCACATCATCTACTAATAGTTTTTGTCTATCAAAGGCAAGCCTAGTGATTCGGAAGCGGACATCGGATGAAATCGTCCTTACATGTGCTGCTAAGAGTTTAGCGCTTATTAAGTTAGCAAATATTGGGGGACACCACTTACGAGTTGGTGAGGCGGGAAGGAGAGGAGAGTTGTCATTTTGAGCCAGGTTAACTGTTGAGGCAGCAAAAGATGTAACATTCGCGGAAGTCTCTGGGGCAGGTCCAGCGAGTTTACTGAATCTGTTGACAAAAGGAGCGCGAGACGAAAGCGTATTAGCACGTTTTTTGGCAATAAGCTTACCTTTAGCTAGTTTGAAGCCAGAGGCCTCAATATTAATTTTATCCAACGATGCGGCGACATTGTCATTGTTGGCGATCTCCATATTCAAAGTTGAAGTAGTTGGCGATTTGGTGCTGCCCTGAGCTGCATCACTGCTGTCTTCATCGATGTTGACGTCTTGTAAGAAACGGCGTTCAGGCGGATCCGCTATTGTAACGGACTCCTTTACATTTGCTGCGACAAGCTTAGTGAGTAACGGAAACTCTTTGCTTGTCTGAACCGTACTGTTGGCGCGCGTTTTCTTATAGCACGTGTATGATTCGGATGGCTCGCGATTTTCCCGTCGTTTCAATAAAATTTTTAGGTCATTGTCTTTAGATATTTGACTCTCGTAATTATTTAATAAGTTTTGGGGTGGCCCCGCATTGCCGATCCCCGAACTGCTATTTATGTTTTTTTCAATGTTTAAGTACAATACAGACTGGGGTATGGTCTGTAGCTTAATATCCAAGAATCACTGCGAAACGTATAAGAATTGGATAGGTCCCAATTATCAAACGATTTAATCACTTCACTGGATACAATTTTATAAAACTTGATCGAATATTGTGCGCGAATAAAGCCGTAACGGTATTGTAGAAACTGGTTTACAAACAACGAAACAGATCCGAAGCGCTCGAGTGCTAAACTACGACTCCGGACTATGATTGGCTTCATGGCGATCCTGCCCACCATACATAACATGGCGATCTTGCACACCATGCTCAACATGACTTGTCTATATCAAGTTGATTTTTCGTCTCGTCTTTTTACTAAAACAAAGATGATATCTCATCTCAACTGAACTATTAAAAACTAGGACGACGACAAAACAATTAAGTCTCCAAAATATTCAGAGTATTCGGGACAAAGCCCGGTTTAAAACCCAAATTTGAGAAGAGTATCTTCCTCTCAGTAAAAAAGAGTTATTTTGTCCGTGAACAAAATAAAACTGGCGCAGTCGGTAGGATTCCAATAAAGTTTAGGTTTAGGTTGTAGGAGAGTGGTTGCACAGAACCACAAGCACTGAGGCCATCTAGTTGGGCCCATTGTACTCCCCCTATTGTTATAAGTTGGAAGTCACTCCTCTTGCTCTAACCATTTGGTTCGGTTGTGCGAACCTTAGCTCGAATGTTGGACCCCTCTGAGGTCGTCTAGTTCTGACAAGAATCTAGAGCCTAAACGCTAACGCTTCTTAATCGACAATCGAAAGAGAGTGGCCCGGCGTAATAATATTTAAAAAGAAAAATTTATAACAAAGGTCCTCTAGTACTATAAACTATACAAATAGCACAAAGCTATTGAGATCAAACCTAAAACAAAAAAAAAAGGGAAGAAGCAGATGACGGATAAGTTTGATCTACGAAGAAGAATCCAGGAATACGACAACATCCCGAAAGCAGAAATATTACAACACATCAAGATGTCACCACCAATTCATCAAACCGTAGGACCATCCACAGGTGAAAGTCCAAAACTTAATTTTTGTCCCCTAAAATATATCAATAGGTTAGACGTATTCGATGGAAATCCGCAAAGATTAGATATATTTATAAATTCAATAGAATTAATAACTAATGTAATTATATTATATGATGACTTTGATAGGAGAATATTGTGGAATGCAATCACAAATAAATTAGTAGGAAAAGCAAAAACCATTGTAGACATAAGTCCAGAAATTTTAGACTGGAAAACATTGAAAACCTGTTGACATCAAATTTCATCTCCAATTAATTTTTACAACGAAATTCAGAGCGCATTAAGAAATTCAATACAATATCAAAATGGCTTTAAGAATTTTTAAGATGGGTTTACCCACCAATATCAAAAGCTTTGTTTTTCATGATAGTATTGACACATTAGAAAAAGCCTTACAAACTATAATAGACGCTGGACTACTAACGTATGGACAGAAGAGTTACATCAGACCAACTCATAATCATTTCAGACAAACGAACGGTCAAAGACCAGTACAGAGTTATAAGACAAATAAACTGCCAACAAGTCGGGCGAAACTTTATTATTCTTGGGACAAGTTGCGGATGAGTGGAAAGTCAATATGCAGGTTAGAGTGGTTAGGGAAGGCTAAGTGAAAGGGAGTTCTTGGGCAGGGCTGTTGTCAATTTAACAATATTTCATTCGTTTCTATTTGGGTTTTTATGAGGGGAGGAGGAGGGGTAATAGTAAGGGTGGGTGGATGTTAATAGCTTTTTAATTAATTGCTTGAATCACGTCCAATATTCTCTGTATAGAATGTGTTTCATAGACGAAGTTGCATAGAATTTCCATAAAATTCGGTGTATTTTACATTCACGAAACCGAACATTTGTATGGGAGGGGGTAGAGAAGGTAGAAGAATCGTAAAATTTCATATGTAGTTTTATTTTGCTTCTCTTGTGAGGTGCTTGTATAAAATTTTAAGTTCTTAACTTCTAGTTTGTTGGTTATTAGTTGATTTAATGAAATTGGTTGAAATCATGGTTTTGTATGGGAGGGGGCAGAAGGGCAAGCGCGATTTCAAAACTTTTAAAGCAACTTCATTGGAATTATTTTTATAAGTTTTTCTGCAAAATTTGAAATTGATAGCTTTTAAGAGTTTGCTGACAACTTATTTCTTAAAAATGCTCGAAAAAATAATTTTGTATGGGAGGGGGTAGAGGAGGGAGGGGAATCGTAAGACTTGTGATGCAATTTTCTTTCTTTTCTGTTGAAAGATGCTCGTACAAAATTTCAAGTTCGTAGCTTTTAATTTGTTGATTATTAGTTGATTAATGAAATTGGTCGAAATCATACTTTTGTATGGGAGGGGGTAGAAGGGTAAGCGCGATTTAAAAACTTTTAACGTAATTTCATTTCAATTATTTTTGTAAGTTTTCGTGCAAAATTGCACATTGATAGCTCTTAAAAGTTAGGTGATAATTGATTTTTTAAAAATGGTCGAAAAAAAAATTTTGTATGGGAGGGGGTAGAAGTTTTAAAGGTTTTCGACCAGTTAATATTTCCTTTATTTAGGGATTTTTTTAAAATGCAGTTTGCAAATTGTCAAGTTTCTACCTCAAAATTTCACTTAAAAATTTTCAGTTTATGTGTTTTTTTCAATGCACATGAAACACCTTGTGCACGTTAGACCGGGGAGGTCGGTTTATAACAATTATGGATCAAGTTATTATTATTTTTCCATGTACATCAAATAGACGTATTCACATGCAAAATTTAAACTTTGTATCTTTCAACAGAGTCCTAAAAAAATCACTCAAAATTTTCGACATTTTTGCTTATCACCTCCCTCCCCTTTCACCACCCAACTTAAGATTTTTACCAAAATTAAACATTATGTAGTTCTACAATCTGACAAATTTTTGATTTGATATCTGTACCCTTTTTTGAGATATAAGGATTCGTAATTTTGAAAAGTGCGCCATTTTTGAAATGCTCCCCATTTCCCCCACTACTATTATTTCAAGATATTATATTTTTTTTGTATTTTCCTAGTATAGCTTAAAAAAAGTTTTAAGTTTCAATTACATAGCTTAAGAGATAGTTGAGGTATTCATTTTTAAGTGTTTTTCTTTGCACCCCCCCTGACCCTCCCCCTTACAGTAATTAACCACTCTCTAAGCTGATTCCAAAGGAACTATATGCCACACTACCAGTCCCAAAATATGAATTTTGTACGATAAGTAATTTCGAAGATATAATCATTTGAAAAAACAATTCGGCCGACAATTTGTTTTTAGCCCCTCCTTTTCGGACACCAATGGATAAAAAAATTAAATTATTTTTAAAAGTTGTCCCACGAACCCCTCTATACGTGATTTGAGTTTTAGCTTCCTAGCTGTTACCATGGTTGAGATATTTGAATTCGTTATTTTTGGCTTAAGCGCTCCCCCGCCTCCCCCTGAACCCGTACACCCCCCAAAATGGGTATCCACCTGAGATCCGCAACTATCTACAATCCTTCGAAAAATGAACTTTCTATCTTGAAGAGTTTGGGAGTTAATGTGCGCTGAGCGTACACGTCGGCGTACGGTGGACGGCGTACGGTGGACGGCGGACGGCGTACAGACAGACGGATTTTTATACTCTAGATGGAATCTGAGAGTATTATAAGTTCGCTCTAAGGTTTGTAACGCCAAGAAATAAGGCTCGGAGAAAAAAATGAATGATACAGAAGTTAATATTATCACTCAAAAATCTCAAAACCGGATGTCCGTCCGTCCGTCCGTGCGCTCTCTAGCTTGAGAACGCGTTGAGCTAGAAAGCTAAAATTTTGTACACGTCCTTTTTGACGAAAAAGTAAGGTCAAGTTCGTGAACGGGCCAAATCGCTCCACCCCTTCTACCCCCTCCCATACAAAATGACACAATTGCGCAATTTGACAATAAACGGATTTGCTCAAAAACTATAAAAGCTATTGGCCTGAAATTCGGAATACATTACTTTTATGATAATATCAATCTACCATATAAAAATTAAGCGTGTCCTCCTCCTCCTTCTACCACCTCCCATACAAACTGTACTTATCATGAATTACTCTAAGCCAATTTCCTCAGTGCTTATAAAATTCAGCGGGCTGCAATTGAGCACCAAATATTTATTTAAAATTGTTAGTAAGGTAAAAAAAATTAGATGATTAGCTTCACCCCTTCTACCCCCTCCCATACAAAATGACACAATTTCGCAATTTGACAATAAATGGATTTATTCAAAAAGTATAAAAGCTATTAGTCTGAATTTTGGTATATATTACTTTTTGAATGATTTAAATCTACAGTAGAAAAATTATTTGTTTCCTCCCTTTCCTTCCACCCCCTCCCATACAAACTACACTTTTTCCTGCTCTAAACCGGTTTTCTCGGAACATATAACATTTGTTGAGCTCATATTTTGTAATAAATATTTAATTAATATTATTACTAAGATGAAAAAAAAAACATAACAGGGCTACGATTGCGCGTAAAGCGCAATCTTACGATACTCTAGATGAAATAGAATTTTTTGTGATCCCAAGAAATTTCGCATGGGAAGTATTAGAAGGGATGACAGCATTGAACTAATTTTTCCCCATCATGCTAAAGTAGCTATAAAAATGTTTTGTACAAAATGCTTACTCCAAAAATTGAATGGGAACTGAAAAAATTAGTGAGTTAGATTTAGTGAAAATGTGCAGTTTGTATGGGAGGTGGTAGAAAGAGTGGGGCGATTAGAGTGATTTTTGTCAGAAATAACTAGGAATATTGTAAAATTGACATCCCTGAAATTTCAGACTAGTGCCATTTATACTTTTCAAGAAAATCGATTTTTTGTGAAGTTGTGAAACTGTGTCATATTGTATGGGAGGGGGTAGAAGCAGTGAAGGTAATCAAATATTTTTTTCTGATCTTAGTGCTAATACTAATTAAGTATTTATTACAAAATATGAGCTCAATAAATGTTATATGTTCTGAGAAAATCGTCTTAGAGCATTTCATGAAAAAGTGTAGTTTGTATGGGAGGGGGTGGAAGGAGAGGGAGGAAGCAAATAATTTTTCTACTGTAGATTAAAATTACTATGAAAATAACATATCCGAAAATTCAGACTAATAGCTTTTATACTTTTCGAGTAAATCCGTTTATTGTCAAATTACGAAATTGTGTCATTTTGTATGGGAGGGGGTAGAAGGGGTGAAGCTAATAGTCTAAATTTTTTTGGGCTTACTAACAATTTTAAATAAATATTTGGTGCACAATTTCAGCTCTCTAAATTGTATACGCAATGAGTAAATTGGCTTAGAGTAATTCATGACAAGTACAGTTTGTATGGGAGGTGGTAGAAGGAGGGGGAGGATACGCATAATTTTCATACGGTAGATTGATATTATCATAAAAGTAACATATTCCAAATTTCAGGCCAATAGCTTTTATACTTTTCGTGCAAATCCGTTTATTGTCAAATTGCGCAATTGTGTCATTTTGTATGGGAGGGGGTAGAAGGGGTGGAGCGATTTGGCCCGTTCACGAACTTGACCTTACTTTTTTGTCAAAAACGACGTGTACAAAATTTGAACTATCTAGCTCAACGCGTTCTCAAGCTAGAGCGCGCACAGACGGACGGACGGACGGACGGACGGACATCCGGTTTTGAGATTTTTGAGTGATAATATTAATTTCTGTATTCATCATTTTTTTCTCCGAGCCTTATTTCTTGGCGTTACAAACTTTAGAGCAAACTTATAATACTCTCAGATTTCATCTAGAGTATAAATATTTGATTTGCTTCACTGCTTCTACACCCATACAATATGACACAGTTTCACAACTTTACAAAAAATCGATTTTCTTGAAAAGTATGAATGGCACTAGTCTGAAATTTAAGGGATGCCAATTTTATAATATTCCTAGCTATTTCTGAAAAAATCATTAAAATCCCCTCACTCTTTCTACCCCCTCCCATACAAACTGCGCATTTTCACTAAATCTAACTCACTAATTTTCTCAGTTCCCATTCAATTTTTGGAGTAAGCATTTTGTATAAAACATTTTCATAGCTACATACTTTAGCATGATGGCAAAAAAATTAGTTCAATGCTATCATCCCTTCTAACACTTCCCATACAAAATTTCTTGGGATCACAAAAAATTCTATTCCATCTAGAGTATCGTAAGATTGCGCTTTACGCGCAATCGTAGCCCTGTTATGTTTTTTTTGCATTTTTCGGCTAATTTAGTCATGAAACGCGAAAAAACAAAATTTCAGGGTAGCAAATTTTTTTTTTTTCCAAGTCGATCACAATACTTTATTATTAAAATAATAAAGTAAAACTATAAACAACCATATCATGGACAAAATAACTATAATCCCCCACAAAATAATTATAGACATAACTCACCAAATTTTAACCCAGTTAATCGAAATCCTAGATTTGCAGGAAATAACAATTTCCAACAAAATAATAACGGTTCAACGGTTATCAAAATGCTGATCAACAGCAAAATAATTATCGCTATAACATTTTTCAGCAACTCTAATAAAGTCGAACCAATGGAATTATGCACCGAACAATCTAGACTCAATAAACTAGAAACAGTAAGAACAAATGAAATTTCAAATTTTCAAGTACCAGCCTCGGAAACCAAACATCGCTTCCTTATATAAAATTCAATATGTCAAAAGGCATCCTCAGATTGGACACAGGTGCATCTGAGAGTATCTTAAATACTGGAGTATTAAAGACTCAGTACATATGGGCCGTTTATTTTGAAAGTGGCCCAAGTCCATTTTTATCTTTTTTCAAGTTAACTGTGGTGACATTTATAATTTATGCTGAACTGTCAAAAAAATAAATCGGCATTGAAATATATTTAATACATTTGACAATTTTGTAACACGTACATTTTCATAATAATATAACTACTGAAAATCATAATTTTGAAAGTGACCTAAGTCCACTTTTTATTGATAATGTCAAAAAGTGCGGCCCAAAATCTTGAACATGTATATTTTAACTTTAGGCATACACAATTTCCACAACGATACTGTATACATGTACGCTTGGGATGAAACAAAAGCTTCTAGAGGTTCCCATGAAGTGACTTCATGCCTCTTCTGACACCTTAAAACTCTAAAAAGTGAAAAACATATCATTGCATATAGTGAAATGTGTGGAGGGCAAAATAGAAACATCAAAATATCTTTAATATGGTTAAAAATTGTTCAATCGATGGAAAATTATGTGGAAATCATAGACCACAAATTTTACTTTATTATTTTAATAATAAAGTATTGTGATCGACTTGGGAAAAAAAAATTTGCTACCCTGAAATTTTGTTTTTTCGCGTTTCATGACTAAATTAGCCTAAAAATGCAAAAAAAAAAAATCCGTCTGTCTGTACGCCGTACGCCGACGTGTTCGCTCAGCGCACATTAACTCCCAAACCCTTCAAGATAGAAAGTTCATTTTTGGAGGGATTGTAGATAGTTGCGGATCTCAGGCGAATACCCATTTTGGGGGGTGTACGAGTTCAGGGGGAGGCGGGGGGATCGCTTAAACCGAAAAATACGAATTCAAATATCTCAACCATGGTAACAGCTAGGAAGCTAAAACTCAACATACATATAGAGGGGTTTGTGGGACAACTTTTAAAAATAATTTAATTTTTTATCCATTGGGGTGCGAAAAGGGGGGGCTAAGAACCAATTCTCGGCCGAATTTTTTTTTCAAATGATTATATCTTCGAAATTACTTCCCATAAAAAATTGATATTTTCAGACCATTAAGATGGTATCAAGATCTACGAGAATCAGTTTAGATAGAAGCTAATTATTGTAAGGAGGAGGGTTAGGGGGGGTGCAAAGAAAAACACTTAAAAATCAATATCTCGGCTATTTATTAAGCTATGTAATTGAATCTTAGAACCTATATTAAGCTATACTAGAGAAATACGAGAAAAATATAACATTTGGACAAAATAGTAGTGGGGGGAAATGGGGAGCATTTCAAAAATGATGCACTTTCCAAAATTTCAAACCGTTATAATTCAAAACTGAGTACAGATATCAAATTAAAATTTTGTCAAATTGTAGAACTAGATAGTTTTTAAATTTGGTAAAAATTTTACGTTGGGAGGTGTAAGGGGAGGAAGGTGGTAACCAAAAATGTCGAAAATTTTGAGTGATTTTTTAAGGGCTCTGGTGAAAGATACAAAATTTCAATTTTACGTGTGGATACACCTATTTGTTGTACATACCAAAAAAATAGTAAAAATTCCACAATTGTTATGCACCGACTCCCCTGGTCTACCGTGCACAAGGTGTTTCATGTGCAATGAAAAAACCACATAAACTGAAAATTTTTGAATGAAATTTAAAGGTAGAAACTTGAAAACTTGCGAAATGCATTTAAAAAAAATCTTTAATGAAATCTTAACTGGTCGAATACCTTGAAAGCTTCTAGTCCCTCCCATACAAAATGATTTTTTCGACCATTTTTAAGAAATTAATTATCACCTAATTAGTAAAAGCTATCAATTTGAAATTTTGCACTAAATCATTTGAAAATAGTTGAAATAGAACTGCGACAAAATTTTTGGGATCACACTTGCCGTTCTACCACCTCCCATACAAAAGTATGATTTCGACCAATTTCAATAAAACAACTGCTAACCAACAAATTAAAAGCTACGAACTCGACATCTTGTACAAGCACCTTAAAAGAGCAAAAAAAGAAAATTGCGTCACAAATTTTGCGATTTCCCTACCTCTTCTACCCCCTCCCATACAAAATTATTTTTTCGACCATTTTTAGGAAATCAGTTATCAGCTAACTCTTAAAAGCTATCCATTTCAAATTTTGGGCAAAAACAAACGCTTGCCCTTCTACCCACTCCCATACAAAAGTATCATTTCGACCTATTTCATTGAATCAACTAATAACCAACAAATTAAAAGCTACGAACCTGAAATTTTGTACAATCACACTACAAGAGAAAGGAAATAAAATTGCCTCACAAATTTTATGATTCCCCTACTTCCTCTACCCCCTCCCATACAAATGTTTGGTTTCGTGAATGTAAAATACACCGAATCCTATGAAAATTCTATGCAACTTCGTCTATGAAACTGACATTCTATGCAGAGAATATTGGACGTGATTCAAGCAATCAATTACAAATAATACCATCCACCCACTCTCACTATCACCCCTCACCCCACCCCTCACAAAAACTCAAACTTGGATAAATAAACGAATGAAATATTGATTATATGTACTGGAGCTTTTGAACGTTTCCGCAAAGTGTTAAATTGACAATTGCACTGCTCAAGAACCCGCTTTCACTTAGTCTTCCCTAACCACTCTAATCTGCATATTGACTTTCCACACATACGCAACTTGTCTCAAGAATAATAAAGTTTCGCCCGACTTGTTGGCAGTTTATTTAATATCAGGTCATTCATTTTTACCTAATGACAGATTTTGGCGTTATAGAAATGTCGTTAAAAAGAAATCATTTACTGTATGTGCCACAAAATTATTATAATGTAATAAAAAAATATAAAAAAGGTAATAATTTCATACTAAATGAAATGAAACAAGAGGATTTTATATCAACAAGATTCTTAGAAGAAGCAGTTTACAAAAGATCCAAAAATACCAACGGGGAAAAAATAAACTGGCTGCAAATATGCTGGATGCGATTTTTAAGAAATGAACCATATAAAATATTATATAAAACCACCATGGATGAGAATGCAGAGTTTAAAATTCTTGATTTATTGCCACGTCGGGGTAGACCTAAAAAATTTGGAAATATTGTATTGCCATCATTATACTAAAGTATAAGTAGCATCACATCACTAAAATACCGACACATGATGGACTTACTGCGATATATACCTCCGGAACACCATAACTACTTTAAATCCCTTCCGCATACTGAGAATGTTAACGAATAACTAAATTTAATTTTTTTCTTCTAAAAATATAAAGTAAATAAAATGGTTTTTTTAATTTTTTAAGCTATATGCAACAGACTTAAGCTCTTTCACATTTTATAACAAAACAAATTTTTATTTTGAAAGTGACCTAAGTCCTTTCAAGGTAAGCAAGGACATATTATACACTTAATAATAGCGATTTTTTAATAGGAATTATAAAATTAACCCCCTTAAATACGATTTAGCATTGCGAGTCAACCATATACCTTACGTATATTTTTAATTTTGTAAAAACGCAAAACCTTAAATTTTTCAAATTAAGGATAAATGGACTTAGGCCACTTTCAAAATAAACGGCTCATATCTAAACTGCCTGAAATAAAGAAGATGAAGGGAATTGGAGGAACTGTAATTATCTCTGAAGAAGCAGTTGTGCCAGAATTACCTGGGCTGCAACCCCCAAAGGACCAATCACTTAGGTTCTACGTCTACCAATTTCACGAATTCTTCCATTGTTTAATAGGCAATAATATATTGAACCAAAATAACGCCATAATAAACATTAAAGAAAAAACTATTAAATTGAATGAAGTAACACACAGAATTTATGAAAATATAAAAGAGGAAACCGAAGAAAAAGACTACGATGAAATAATGAAATTAGATAGTATTATATAAGAAATAAATAATGATAAAATGAAATAATAGAAGTAACTCACGTAAGCAATTTGAAAGAAAACATAAGAGTTGAACATTTAAATAATGAAGAAAGGAAAGGACTACTGGCAGTTATCAAATTAACAAAAGACGTATTTTATCATGAAGGTGATAATTTGACCTTTACACATATGATAAAACACGAATTAAAGTTAATTGATAATATCCCCATTTACACCAAAACTTACAGATATCCAGTAGTATATACATACACAAGAAGTTAATAAACAGATAAAAGAGATGCTCGAACAAGGTATTATAAGGAATTCATCAAGTCCGTATTCAAGCCCAATATGGGTAGTACCGAAGAAAGCAGACGCTTCAGGCAAAGTCAAATGGCGCATAGTCATCGACTACAGAAAAATAAATGAGAAAACAGTGTCAGATAAGTATCCAATCCCAAATATAGATGATATCCTAGACAAGTTAGGTAGATCAATGTATTTCACTACACTAGACCTTGCAAAAGGCTTTCATCAGATCGAGATTGTACAGGAAGACATTCCAAAAAACGCCTTCTCGACTAACTCAGGTCACTATGAATTCGTCAGAATGCGGTTTGAAAAATGCTCCATCAACATTTCAACGATTAATGAACACCATCCTCAGGGATTATTTAGGAAAAATCTGATGATATTATCATATTCATAACAAGCTTAGAAGAGCGTTTAAATTCTTTGCAAGTCATATTAGAAAAATTGAAACAAGTAAATTTAAAAGTACAGCTTGATAAAAGCGAGTTTTTAAAAAAGGAGACAGAATTTTTGGGACATGTCGTGACTACCGAAGGAGTCAAGCCAAATCCGAACAAGATTGTTACAATAACTTAATTTCCAATACCCCGAACAACTAAACAAATAAGATCTTTCCTAGGACTAGTAGGTTATTATAGGAAATTTATATAAGATTTCGCGAAAATCGCAAAACCACTTACAGCAAGACTAAAAAAGGATAGAAGAGTAAACATCAATGATGAAGATTACAAGAAGTCATTCGAAACACTTAAATTATTGATCACGAAAGATCCAATTCTAAAATACCCCGATTTTGAAAAAACTTTTACACTAACAACTGATGCATCAAACGTAGCTATTGGAGCGGTATTATATCAATCGAATCATCCGATACGTTTTGCATCCAGGACGCTAAACGAACACGAAACCAAATACTCAGCCATTGAGAAAGAATTATTGGCAATAGTCTGGGCTACGAAGTACTTCAGACCGTACCTATTTGGAAATGAATTTGTAATTCGCACAGATCATAAGCCTTTGTCGTGGCTAAGTAATCTGAAAGAGCCAAATCCAAATTACAACGTTGGAAAATCAAACTCGAAGAGTATAATTTTAAAATTGAATATTTAAAGGGTAAAGACAATGTCGTCAAAAATCGAAATAAATGTTAACGAAAATCATAGTGCAAGCGAAGACGCCACCAATCTGATAAGCATCTCGCCCAAACCACTTAATGTTTATGCTAAACAAATTCACATAATCAGAAGCAATTTCTAAAAAATGGAATTAAAGATATTTAATAAAAAGAATAGACTCGTAATAAATACGCAACTATTAAAAGAAGATAAAGTCAAGGAAATTTTAGACAAAGGTATAAATACAAAGAAAACCATGCACACATATCGAGGATTTTCTCACATTTAAGAACACTTACAAAAATTTAAGAACAAGTTACAAAGTAGTTAAAGTAGAAAGAATATTAACAGAAGTATTGGAACAAAATGAAATAACAGAATTAATATTAGCATATCATAACAAAAAGACCTGTCACGCAGGTATAGATAAGGTCATAGAAGAACTAAAACAAAATTATTATATTATGAACATAAGACAGCAAGTAACAAAACTAATAAACAATTGCGAAACCTGCAATCTAGCTAAGTATGATAGAATGCCTCTGAAATTGCCCTCCCATTTTACACAAACTCCAAATGAACCCTGAGAAATATTTGTAATAAATCACGAAACGATAAATATTTAACGTGTACAGACAAATTCAGCAAATATACTCAAATAATAAAAAAGTCTCTATTTTAATAATTGGAATGATGTAATTACAGCACTACAAACAATACTAAACATAATGGGAACACCCAGAATAATAATATTCGATAACGAAGGAGCAATAAGAAGTGAAATCATAAAAAAATATTTAACGGAAAAACAAATCGAAATCAAACTAACTACAGCACATATGCATCTGACGTAAAAAGGTTTCATAATACACTTAATGAAATGATAAGAATTATTAGATTAAAAGAAAAAATTTATGACATAGAAGAGAAACAAGAAGCTCTCAGTTTTTATAATAATAGCATTCATTCCACCACAAACGAAAGACCTATAAAAATTCACTTAGGCATTAAAAACAATTATGAAAAAATTAGAAACCACATGAAAAAATCAAAAATGCGGCGAATAGAAAACATAAACTCAAATAGACAAGATAAGAACGCAGATGACAAATTTAAAAAAGTAGAAAACAAAGTAAGAAAAAAATTACAACCACAATATAACACAATATAATAAAAAAACTAGAAGATGTAGAAAATTTAGGGAATAACCAATACAAACATTTAAACTCAAAAATCCACAAGTCAGTTAAAAAGACTAAAAAGATTTTCCATTCACAGGCCAAAAGAAGCCTCCAGTGAAAATGACATTAATGATACTACTACTCACAACAATCCTACCACAAGTAAAAATGCAGAGTTTAGAAATTGAGGATTTAGACCAAGGTAACGGATGAGGATGAGGATGACTCAAACAAACAGAGCCGGTTACGCTTATCAAGGAATACACACACGTACTTCACATCATCGAATTAAAAGATTTTGAAAATATATACAACACTATAGATCAAAGCATAACCACACTTAAAATAGGACATGAAATAACTACATTACAACCACACATAAGACAAAAGAGAGGACTCATAAATATTTGGGGACGAACAATGAAAATGTTGGCAGGTAGCATGGATGATCAGGACATGGATAGACTAAATGAAGAATTAGATAATATAGAAAGAAATGGTAGAAATTTAACTAAGGCAGTCAACAGTGAAGATATTAACGGTAAATTAAATGCACAAATTCAAAATCTAACTAAAACTATAAATACAAATCAAGCCTTGATTACGTAAAAAATAAAGGCAATGTCAAGTAAATTTGAGACAGATCAAGTTATAATTGCATATAAGCAACTCATAACAGAAAATATTGATAGAACTCTTCAAAATATTGCAAGAATTAAAGAAATAATCTTAAATGCTAGAGCAGGTACTCTTAGTAGATACATTCTAACTGATGAGGAAATAGATGTTTATGAGATCTATATTGAAAAGTTTAAAGATATAAATATCGCTATTACGTTAAGAAATACAAGGCAACAAACTTATTAAATTTAAAGATTGCAAAATCATTGTAAGAAATAAACTATTCAACAACGTAAGAAACAAATATCAGAACTATATTGTAATACCAAACCTTTATAGAGATATGCATATTACTGAAATACAAAACCTTACATTGTCAGAAGTTCACTTTAAAAGCATTGAAACTATGAATAAAATAAAGTGGATGGATTTTAATAGAAATAAAGATTACTCTAAGCAATCATGGATAAATTATATAGTATTAAGCTTAATAATTATAATTATTGTATTAATAATTTACATAAAATTTTGTAAAAATAGTAATAATGTCAAAATTAATATGCCAAACGTTCAGTATACGCCTTCAGCACCCGAAGAGTTAGAAGAAAAACCAGTAAATTCCGGAACTAAGACGGAAGTCAATCACAGAAATTTGTTAATTCAAGAAGAAGCTAATCAAACAAATTTTAGCATAAAAAAATAAATAAATAAATAATTTGTAAGGTATCTAGGGCACAAGATAATTAATCCCAGATAACCAATTTTAATGGTCAGGAGCCCATCTCCTTTAAGGGTGGAGAAGTTACATTATATTTCCCACACGTGTGAGTAACACATAAATCACTTAGATTTAAGATTAAATCTCACCCAAACATGCCCTAACCACATGTTTGGTATAAGCCTTCAGCATTCTCAAAATAAACGATCGAAACCTTTTTGGTCCCTTTTTAGACAAAAACGATCGTAAACAAGCACACGAAAAGGACCTCTTAAGAAGCTTTTTTTATCACTTCTTCAGATAAGAAATGATCATAGGCATTCGCAAGAATAGGATATCTAAAGAACCTATTTTTTTTTGATTAGATGTTAAGATAAATGTACCTAGTCCTGCCATAAGTTCTGTCACATAATTTCTCACATTGGCAACAACTTTATTTTATGAGTGACATTTCAATATCGGCAAGTTTTATAAACGTCATAATGTTGTTGACAGTTGATGGTCATTTAAAGTGTGTTCGTTAACGTGTGAAGATGGAATGGGGTGTAATAGAAAACCGAACTGCAGTGATTGCACTACATAAGTGTGGAAAATCCGCGAGTGAAATTTTCAAGTTGTTGTGCCCGTTAAAAATAACGCAAAGATTTGTGTATCGTGCGATCCAGAGATATAACGCGATCCAGACTATTGAAGATCGACCTCGTTCTGGACGTCCGCGTGATGTACGTTCTTCTGCTGCCATCAAAGCGGTCGAGAGTCGAATTCGTCGAAATCCGCTTCGTAAACAACGAATCATGGCTCGAGAGATGAACATATCCACCCGAAGTATGTCTCGCATCAAAAAATCTGACCTCGGGATGAGTGCCTTTCGACGATCAACGGGACATTTGCTGACTGAGCAGTTGAAGCAAATTAGGAGCACCAGATCGAAAGAGCTCCATCGGCGGTACGGCAACAACAAACATCGAGAAATTTTATTTACCGATGAAAAAATTTTTACGGTGGAGGAACATTTCAACCGCCAAAATGATAAGGTGTATGCCCACAGCTCCATAGAAGCCCGAGAAGTTGCCACTAGGGTACAGCGAGGACATCAACCAGCATCAGTCATGGTATGGTGGGGTGTCAGCTACGAAGGGGTCACCGAGCTTCATTTTTGCGAAAAAGGCGTAAAAACTGCAGCGAAAAATTATCAAACGGACATCCTGGAGGGATGTGTGAAGCCGCTGAACTCTACGCTATTCAACAATCGACATTGGGTTTTCCAGCAAGATTCTGCGCCAGCCCACAAAGCTCGAACCACACAAGCGTGGTTGGAAACCAATATTCCACAGTTTATAAGGGCGACGGAATGGCCTTCTGGGAGCCCAGATTTGAATCCCCTGGACTACAAACTGTGGGCGGAGTTAGAGTCCATGGTGTGCACGAGACGACACCCAAATATCGAGAGCCTTAAGCGATCTTTGACAGAAGCAGTAGCTAATTTTCCGCTAGAAACAGTGCGTACTGCTATCGATGACTGGCCCAACAGATTAAAGAGCTGTGTTAAGGCTAAAGGCGGCCACTTTGAATAATTTGTTGCTTATTTTACTTCCATTAGATGCCAAAATAAAATATATTTTCCTTTGTCAAAAACTCTTTTTCATTTATACAAAAATTGCCCATATACGTGTGACAGAACTTATGGCACGACTAGGTATAATTTATATTCTGTACATGTAGACAAAGAAAGGTATAAAATAGCGAACGATTCACGTTCGGCTGCTCAGAAATACTTCAGCAGTTAGACAATAAACGTTTTAAACTAAGAACTGATTTTTTCTTTCACGAGCCCGGTTTAAAACCCAGACTTGAGAAGAGTATCTTCCTCTCAGTAAAAAAGAGTTATTTTGTCCGTGAATAAAATAAAACTTGTCAGCTTCCAAAAGAAATATATTAACAGAAAAAATTCAAAGATACATAGCTCTAGAATCTGAAGTGTTAAGAAAAAACATAACAGGGCTACGATTGCGCGTGAAGCGCAATCTTACGATACTCTAGATGAAAAAGAATTTTTTGTGATCCCCAGAAATTTTGTATGGGGAGTGTTAGAAGGGATGATAGCATTGAACTAATTTTTTCGCCATCATGCTAAAGTAGCTATCAAAATGTTTTATACAAAATGCTTACTCCAAAAACTGAATGGGAACTGAGAAAATTAGTGAGTTAGATTTAGTGAAAATGTGCAGTTTGTATGGGAGGTGGTAGAAAGAGTGGGGGGATTTTAGTGATTTTTTTAGAAATAGCTAGGAATATTATAAAATTGACATCCCTTAAATTTCAGACTAGTGCCATTCATGCTTTTCAAGAAAATAGATTTTTTGTGACGTTGTTAAACTGTGTCATATTGTATGGGAGGGGGTAGAAGCAGTGAAGCAAATCAAATTTTTTTTTTGATCTTAGTGATAATACTAATTAGATATTTATTACAAAATATGAGCTCAACAAATGTTATATGTTCTGAGAAAATCGGCTTAGAACATTTCAGGAAAAAGTGTAGTTTGTATGGGAGGGGGTGGAAGGAAAGGGAGGAGGCAAATAATTTTTCTACAGTAGATTTAAATCATTAAAAAAGTAATATATACCAAAATTCAGACCAATAGCTTTTATACTTTTTGAGTAAATCCATTTATTGTCAAATTGCGAAGTTGTGTCATTTTGTATGGGAGGGGGTAGAAGGGGTGAAGCCAATCATCTAATTTTTTTGGCCTTACTAACAATTTTAAATAAATATTTGGTGCACAATTTCAGCCCGCTGAATTTTATAAGCACTGAGGAAATTGGCTTAGAGTAATTCATGATAAGTACAGTTTGTATGGGAGGTGGTAGAAGGAGGAGAAGGACACGCATAATTTTTATACGGTAGATTGATATTATCATAAAAGTAATATATTCCGAATTTCAGGCCAATAGCTTTTATAGTTTTTGAGCAAATCCGTTTATTGTCAAATTGCGCAATTGTGTCATTTTGTATGGGAGGGGGTAGAAGGGGTGGAGCGATTTGGCCCGTTCACGAACTTGACCTTACTTTTTTGTCACAAACAGCGTGTACAAAATTTTAACTTTCTAGCTCAACGCGTTCTCAAGCTAGAGTGCGCACGGACGGACGGACGGACGGACGAACGGAAGGACGGACATCCGGTTTTAAGATTTTTGAGTGATAATATTAACTTCTGTATCATTCATTTTGTTCTCCGAGCCTTATTTCTTAGCGTTACAAACTTTAGAGCAAACTTATAATACTCTCAGATTCCATCTAGAGTATAAACACAGAATTGGAAGAGGCAAGAGAAGAGACAGAAGGAAATAATAGGCAACTGAAAACTCACCAGCGAAATTGGCAACATATTGAGGAGAGACTGAGAACGATACTTGCCAACAGCGGTGAGGTTATTGAAGAAACAAAGAGTTACGAAGATTACCCTGAGGAGCGGGCTGATGCATTAATAAATAAATTAATTGATGCAGACGGTAGCCTGAAAGCTGAACTAGAGGAGACGAAAATCCAAAACGTTCATCTGACTAGATCAATAACAGTATTAAAAGAACAACTAGATCTGAACGAGTCAGTAAATTGGGAATTAGAGAAACGTTTAGAACAAGGAAATACGAGCATTTTAGACCAAAATTTCGAAAAGGAAAATCAACAACTCCGGAAAAAATTAATAGACCAGACAAAACGCGTGGAAGACACTCAAAGTGAAACACAACATTATATCGCGAGAATACGGGATCTTGAAACGGAATTTAAAAAGAAAGAAAACATGAAGAAGTCAACAGAGAATAGCGTTGAAATGGGCAGAGAAGGAGTTGTGCCAATAGTAGATATGATCAACAAGGTAATTCCCGTATTTCACGGCCAGCCCGTACCGACAGTGCAAACGGAATTGCACGTATTTTTAAGTACATCAGAGTCGTTATATGACGTTTTAAACGTAGAAGAAAAAGCTACGTTTATGACGTTGCTGCCCAAACTTAAACTACGGGGCCCGGCTTACGAACTGTGCATGAATAGGGTATTTACTACATTCAATGAACTAAGGGAACGCCTGAGTTCATATTACTTCCCTAGTATGGACCTAGCCTAGCGACATGCAGTCGTGCAGATTCGGGCAGCGAGTAAGAGGAAAGTTAAGTGAATGTGAACTATACTTAACGAGTATACCATGTTAATGGAATATCAGCGAATGGCGGTCCAAGTCTTCCAAAGAGGGCTTTTAAGTCACTCTCTGAAGCAATTTGCTTGCCTTCATGGTCAGGCAAAACTGACGGAGGTGATAAAGAAAGTATGCGAAATGGAAGATTTGGAAAACTATGCTTTTAGCAGTAACATCACGCCATGGAAACAAAATACAAATCCATTTTTGGGTGAATTAAACATGGTTCCCTCTCAATTGCCTCTTCTCAATGCCTCAATAGGTCAAAATAGCCCCATTCGTGAAAACTCCAATGCCGGAAACTACGTTCAGAAGAGCGAGAACTATCGGCAACATTTTTACGAACCAATGGCGGATTCACGGCAAAATAGAAGGGAACAAACCTTCGCGCAAGGCACAGAAAAATGCTATGACCGGGAAAGGTGGGAAAAAGAAAATACGAGCTCAGGAAACTCGTCGGGGGCAGTCAACTAGGGCTGCCCAGAAAAATATTATGAAAAAATTAAGCGGTCTGCCGAGGGTCAGTCTACCTTTGGATATCGCAAAGAAGACGAATGTAACGATGACCCTAGATACAGGGGCCGAAATTAGTTTATTAAAGAAGAATGCGATAAAGTCAGCGGGCAAAATGAATAAAGCAAATAGGATGAAGATAAATACACCCTGTGGGAAGGGGTATACGGAAGGAACCTGCAGAGGAACATTTTTGGTGAATAAGAGGTTCCCCTGTGATTTCCAGGTGGTTGGTAAAGAGATCGATATACCGGATGGTGGACTTTTAGGAAACGACTTTTTGTCCCAGAATTGCAATATTCATCCTCAGTTTCCCTCGAACGGAGACAAACCGGGATCCTTTTAACATCCCGGTAATCACAGGAGAGCCCACACCTTCAACGACGTCTAGAAACCATAGACGAAGATCTTGCGAGATTAAAGCGTTGTTAGGTGTTTCGGCAGCAAGGGGGTCAGGTGAACAGTATTATTCAAAGGTACAAAGGCGAGGACCTCATAAGTCAGATGGGCTTAAAGCGTTGGCGGATATCTCCGCAACGACGTCTACACAACAAAATAATGCTGCAAGCAAGCAACAGACTCCAGCCAAAAAGGGTGAACCTCGTTTTAGAAACAGGTATCCTAAACCGTTTGTTACCAAGAAGTTGAGAGCTTCTCGGGAAAAATCATCTTCAATAGAACAAGGTGGTTCTCATTTAGCGGATGACATCCACAATAGACCAGATCCTCAGAAAAAAATTCGAATACCCGCACGAACCGAAATGACGATCGCAATTAATCGTGAAAAAAAAGGACCTATGGTATCCTTGGCCAAAGAGATACGAAATGGAATAATAATTGGGAACGGAATTAGCAAAATAAGAACGGAAAAGCAATTGTGAGTATAATGAATACGAATGAAACGTCAGTAGATATAGAAGATATGAAAGTTTGACTGGATACCATTGAATGGGTTCCAGGTAGTAGCGGCGACCGAACGAAGTAAAATAATAAATTCGAAAATGGTGAACTATATACAGGACAGTATGATAGATAAGAATAAAGGGAAACGATTCCAGGAACTACTGGAAAAAATAAATTTGGATGATTCATTGAACGATGAAGAGAGCAGCTCCATTCGGAGTATAGTCGAAGAATTTAACGATCTTTTTCACGTAGAAGGGGATAAATTAACCTATACAAGAGCAATTAAACACGAAATCCCGATAAAACAGGATCAGGCACCGATAAACCAAAAAATATATCGGTTGCCAAAAGCTCATAGGCAGCTAATAAATGATCTGATCAAGGAGATGTTAAAGCAAGACATTATAAAGCCCAGCAAGAGTCCATGGAACTCTCCACTATTAGTAGTGCATAAGAAAGCAGGAGCCGGACAAAAACGTTGGAGGGTAGTGGTGGATTTCAGGAAACTGAGCGAAGCCACAGTCGGGGACGCCTTCCCGTTGCCACGAATAGAAGATATCCTGGATCAACTCGGACATTCAAGGTATTTCTCAACACTAGATCTAGCTAGTGGATACCACCAGATTGAAGTCGAGAGGAAAGATCAGGAAAAAACGGCTTTCAGCACCTCGTACGGGCTTTACCAATTCAAAAGGATGCCGTTTGGCTTAAAAGGAGCACCGGATACGTTCCAAAGGGCGATGAATCATATTTTAACCGGCCTACAGGGAATAAAATGTTTCGTCTACCTGAATGATAAGTAATTTATGGAAAAAATCTAGAGGATCATAACACGAAATTAAGAGAGATATTTTATAGAATACGGAATTATGGACTCAAGTTGCAACCGGAGAAATGTCATCTGTTAAAGAGAGAAATAGCACGCACAGATCCATCGAAAGTCAAGTGTGTGCAAGATTTTCCCGCACCACGTACAGTACGACAAGTCCAATCATTTCTGGGTTTAGCCAATTATTATAGGAAATTTATTCCACATTTTTCCAAGATAATGGAACCCATAAATAAATTACTGCGAAAACAACAAAAGTTCAAATGGACCCCCGAATGTGAAAAAGCTTTCGAAGAGATAAACTTCCGTTTAATCTAACAACAGACGCAAGCAATGAAGCTTTGGGCGCGGTTCTCTCTCAAGGAAAACCAGGAGAGGACCAACCTATTGCCTATGCAAGTCGCAGCCTAAGCCAGGCGGAGAAGAGATACTCCACAACAGAAAAAGAGCTGTTGGCGATAGTATGGGCAACGAAAAATTTCAGAGTTTATCTCCAAGGAAGAAAGTTCACCGTTTACACTGACCATAAACCGCTGAAAGGAATATTTTGCGTGAAAGACCCAAAGACCAGGTTAGTTCGATTCCATCATAAGCTCTCGGAGTACGACTACGACATACAATACAAGCCAGGAAAATATAATACGAACGCGGACGCTTTGAGTAGAATCGCAGAGACATTCCAAACCAGATCAACCAGAAGAATTGGCCAAGTGCCATATGGTAACGACGCGGAATGCAACAAAAGTTGCACAAGAAAACCGAACTTCAAAGGAGACCGACACCTCAGAGTTAGATGCAGGAAACAAAAGTGAAGGAAGCGCCGAAGAGACAGAACTGCATAGACAAAATACAGCGGTGAAAACCATCCAAGACACGGAAACAATTAAAACAATATTGCAGGATTATCACGACTTACCGTTAAGTGGGCACCAAGGAGTGCTCAAAACATACCATAGGATAAAAAGGGATTACAAATGGAAAGGTATGTTTAGGGATATTAAGAGATACGTAAAAAATTGCGACAAGTGTCAAAGGAACAAAATAGGAAGAAAAATATGATGCCAATGGTTATAACGGATACCGCTCAGTTACCTTTTGATAAGGTGTACCTAGACATAGTAAGGCCCTTGGAGGAGACAGTTAACGGGAATAAATATATCCTAACTTTCGAAGACGACCTCACTCGAATGATGGATGCGATAGGTATCCCCGATTGCGAAGCCGCAACAGTAGCAAAAACATTCTTCGATGAGATAATCAGCAGATATCGAATCCCGAAGGTTTTGATCACTGACCAGGGTAGTAATTTCACCGGTCAAGTGTTCAAAATGTTGTCTAAATTTTTGGGGGTCAAGAAATTGCAAACCACAATCGAACCTAGCAGCACTGGAACGGTCCCATCGCCCGTTGGCAGACTATTTAAGAGCATACGTTGATGGTAACCCAAGGATTTAGGACGAACATCTAAGAGCTGCCATGTTTGTTCGCAATAACACAGAACATACAGGTACGAAGCTGACTCCCATGGATTGTTTGTTTGGTTTTACCTCACAAATTCCCTCAAACGTGAAGCGAGAGCCCCAACCCGTCTATAACCATGAAAACTATTTTTACATATTAAGAAATAAGATACAGAAAGCACATGACTCTGCTAGAAAGAATTTGATGGCAGCTAAAGAAAATTCGAAGAAGTATTACTACAAGAAGGTTAGATCAGTAGAATTCCGGCCAGGGGACCGGGTGTTGCTATTAGATATGGCCCTTAAGGGGAAATTATCACCCTATTGGTTAGGCCCTTATGAGGTAGCGCAAGTACATAATTCAGTAAATATGGCTATCAAGGCTGGAAAAAAACTTAAAAGAGTTCATAACAACCACCTAAAACCTTACTTAACAAACTAGATTAGAGAAAACCGAAGCTACAATCCCATTTTCCAAGACCAAATGATTGGTTATTTGTATTCCCTAGGGGGGAAAATCTGCCGGCTGTATGCCAAGGAAGGAATGATCATATAAATACGGGGCACTGCGATTCTACGCCTAAACAGTTCGTACACACTTACTCTAGGATCTTGGGTAATAACCGTGGATGCCGAAAGAGATGCACATTTGCGTCCCTACGAATTTAAATACATTTATTCTCTACCATTACCATCCAAAATCAATACATCCAAATGGTTCGATTTGAAGCAAACGGTTGCGGACTTTCAAATTAGAAAAGATGCCCCGATAGATCACGAGAATGCACTGAAAATTAGTAAATCCTTCGATCAGTTAGACGAGGAATTGGATAGATTAGAACTAGTCAATAACTTCAATACCAATTCGATCATTACCTACGGTAATACAGCGGCGATAATAATAGTAATAGGGTTGGCATTGGTTTTTGCCATAGTTATCTATTATAGAAAGTCAACGAGTCAAGTAGTCAGGAATATTCCCAACAAAAATCCATCAAGAAAGAGATTTACTCAGGAGGATATCCAAATTCGGTCATTCTGTCAGGTTAACCTACCACAACCTAATAACGTGCTTACTATCGAAAGGCCTGTCCTGGAAACCAATACACCCGACGAGGACTCACACTCTAAGCTCCCACGAACCAAAAAGGGGGTACGGTTCCAAGCTCTACCAAACATCCCTGAACAACCCCTGGAACCAGCACCCACCAGTATCCCTAGAAATTCAAGAAATCAAGCTCTAACAAACATCCCTGAGCAAATCCTTGAACCAGCACCCGAGAGTATCCCTCAAACTTCCAGAAAAGAGAGTCCCGATTTAGAAACTATTGATCACATCACTCCCATTTCCAATATGGCCCAAAGAAACTTCATCGATAAAAAAATTCCTAAACATGTCCCGAAGGCTCTCCAATAATACAAAAAAAATAGTAATAATAAGTCTTCTAACATTCAAGATTGCGATAAGTATGTCTAATCCCATCTGCTTACCGGAATTTGTTGAACATCAGGAAGAATCGAACTTCATTCACTTAATAAACACCAGGCCCACCATTCAAGTTTGGTTGAAAGATATATTTGGCGCGAAACTAGAGGCTACAGCACTAATCAATACAGGATCTGTGGTATCGCTGATCTCCCGGGAATTCGCAAAAGAGTTTATTATAACAACCAAAGATAATTTCGCATATTTCTTGGAGTCATCAGAGATGCCATGGGACATAACCGGGCACGTAGACTCCACACTCATCGTCGATGGGTTGGAGATGCCAACTAAACTATGGGTACCGGGCAAACTGCCCGAAGAAAAGGAGTTCCCTAACGATCTGATTATCGGTATGGATATCCTCAGTAATCCCAATTTACTAATCGCAATAACTGGGGGAGAAATATTAGTAAAAAAGAAAGAAGTAGGAGATCTGTTTTTCTTAGGTGCTTATTAGATTAGTACGATTTGTTTTTAGTTAAGTTATGACCACTGTAAATATTTTCGTATTATAATTTTGTAAATTGTAGTTTGCGCTGTTGGTAATACTGTAATGTAGTGAATATCATTTGTAACACTACAATAATTTAAGGATAATGAATTTAGATAACATTGTAATATTTTTTTTTATGTAAGAACTGTAACAGAATAAACGAGATATGAGATTAAAAGTAAATAAAATTATTAACTACAATAAAAATACTATACGATTAGATTAAGATCAAGAATTTATAAATCGATGTAAATTAGAATGGTAAAAAAAAAAATTATTATTATGAAAAAATTTTTAAGAAAGAATGTCAAAACATATTAGATTTAAGCAGAGACAACCGAGCCTAACTAGCGGATACATAGTATCAGTTAATGGGTAAAATCCGGCATCAGCCGAGATTGTGATAACTCGGATTTACATAAAAAATCATTAATCGACGAGTCTACATACGAAACTACACGCAGGAGCAAGGAAGAATCAAACACCTTACTCTGAGAACCCTCAAGGACAGAACTTTCAATATCTAATGAGAAGTGGGAAAGATCGCGAAGCAATCAAGCAAATCACCAATCTACGTTGACACGCCGCAAAATGGTTCACTTGTTAAGAACTAATAAGTACAAATAAGACCAACAACGCATCCAGTAAATTAAGACGGAAACATTTTCATTCAGTGAACTAGAAGAAACAAAGGTTTTATGACACACTAACGCCAAGAAGGATTAAATAATATAAATAATATGCATATCAGCACATCCATACCGATCCAGCGATCGGCCAGCAATGACATCGAGCCTAAAACAAAAGCTTTATGACACACCTAGGCAGAGGAAAGTTCGAGCTAAAATCTATAGCAGGCGAAGACCAAAGCAGCAAAACAATCATTTCCCTTCTCAAGATCGAAAGAGATTCGACGAGGCACCTCAATAGGAGGAGAATTGATCAACACGGAATCCGAAAACAAAGAAAAAGCCAACTACGAGAATTTATCAACACGGAATACGCAAACAAAGAGAGAGAGAGAGCCAATCATGTTTCATGATCGACACGGAGCCCGACGACAGAGCGAGTCATCATATGAAATTTAGAATTATAATCAAGCCATAGATAAAAATAGGTTAAATAGACAGGATATGTATAAAGTAAAATGTAGATATGTGAAAGCACTTAATAAAAAAAAAAAAAGAAGAAAAATAAAAAATTTTGAGAGAGAATTTTTCACCTCCTTCAGATGTGCAAATTTCTTTTTTCAAGGGGAAAGGAATGTTGTATAACAGATATCAAAAGATAATCCGTTATAATCGGATTATTAATTAAAGTACGCGCATAATAATCGGATTATAAGATAATCCGAGTCGGAGCATAAAATAATCCATTTGCGCGTATAGTATATGAACTTGATAATGCGATACTGCAACGACGTCAAGGCCAACGCCGTAGCAATAAACACGTCTTTTGGATGGCGCCTACAGCGATATCGTAAATATTGCTACTTGGGCATTCTACAGCCGGTGTGGCTTTGAAGGTAGGCATGAGCCAACAACCTGGGAAGTCAGTCAGCAAGTTTAATAATTCAAAATGTATGACTGATTTTCCGCTTGAAATGCGGAATCAGAGTTACGAATTGCAGTATCGCAATATCAAATAATGAAGGTAAGTTTAAAATTATTTGTAAACTCATTTTGCCGAGTAGGGCAAAATGCAGTATTTAAGTAAGTAAGTTAAGTAGATCAGTAGGAGTTTTTTTTACGCATAAAGTAGATCAAGCACACGCGAACTGCTCAATGAGAAAAGAAAAGCAAAGTAGGCTCAAGTAGAAAAAACGAATCCACACAGTGCAAGAAATAAAAATAATACGATTTGGAAGAATTGCGTTTGAATCGACAAAAGGAATACAGAAGAAAACAGAAGTATGAGAAAAACAATAAATTGCAGTGTGATTATTGCGGCCTTACGGTAGCTGCGCACAGACGCAAGATAAAACATAACAGGGCTACGATTGCGCGTAACGCGCAATCTTACGATACTCTAGATGAAATAGAATTTTTTTGTGACCCCAAGAAATTTTGTATGTGGAGTGTTAGAAGGGATGTAGCATTGAACTAATTTTTTCCCCATCATTCTAAAGTAGCTATAAAAATGTTTTATTTTTCAGAAATAACTAGGAATATTATAAAATTGACATCACTTAAATTTCAGACTAGTGCCATTCATACTTTTCAAGAAAATCGATTTTTTGTGAAGTTGTAAAACTGTGTCATATTGTATGGGGGTAGAAGCAGTGAAGCTAATCAAATATTTTTTTCTGATCTTAGTGAAAATGCTAATTAAGAATTTATTACAAAATATGAGCTCGATAAATGTTATATGTTCTGAGAAAATCGTCTTAGAGCATTTCATGAAAAAGTGATGTTTGTATGGGAGTGGGTGGAAGGAAAGGGAGGACGCCAAAAATTTTTCTACTATAGATTAAGATCATTGTAAAAGTGATATATCTCACATTTCAGTCTAAAAGCTTTCATACTTTTCGAGTAAATCCATTTATTGTCAAATAGCGAAATTGTGTCATTATGTATGGGAGGGGGTAGAAGGGGTGAAGGTAATCGTCTAATTTTTTTTGGCCTTACTAACAATTTTAAATAAATATTTGGTGCACAATTTCAGCCCTCTAAATTTTATACGCACTGAGTAAATTGGCTTAGAATAATTCATGACAAGTACAGTTTGTATGGGAGGTGGGAGAAAGAGGGGAAGGACACGCATAATTTTTATACGGTAGATTGGTATTATCATAAAAATAATATATTTCAAATTTCAGCCTAATAGCTTATATATTTTTCGAGCAAATCTCTTCATTGTCAAATTGCGCAATTGTGTCATTTTGTATGGGAGGGGGTAGAAGGGGTGGATCGATTTGGCCCGTTCACGAACTTGAGCTTACTTTTTTGTCAAAAACGACGTGTACAAAATCTGAACAATCTAGCTCAACGCGTTCTCAAGCTAGAGAGCGCACGGACGGACATCCGGTTTTGAGATTTTTGAGTGATAATATTAACTTTTGTATCATTCATTTTTGTCTCCGAGCCTTATTTCTTGTCGTTACAAACTTTAGAGCAAACTTATAATACTCTCAGATTCCATCTAGAGTATAAAAAGTCCGTCGCATGGTTCCTGTCTAAGACAGCACGACGGCAAACACCACCACCCTTACCAACCCTTCTCCCCAACAATTGGTTATCCAACACTTCATACAACGAAGCAAATGCACTTAAAACAACTGTTCGACACCACACACAAATTACCACCGAACAGAGTAAGAATTTGTATTGCGGCGGCCTGTGGCTCATGATGTAGTCATCACGCCGCCTGCCAACTGAATCAACATTCTTGTATTGTCTTGTCTTGTCAAAACGCTAGAATCAAAATTTTATTCTTGGTGCTAAACTCTTTTATGAAATTTCAACTCTCACAAATGGAAGTAAAAATAAAATGTTTTCTGGTGGAGGGTTTAAGTGATACTGTGTTTATTCCATTCAACCCCCACATTTGGTGACGCCGCAATAATTAACACGCCATTAAAGAAAAAGAAATTTTCAGTGCGAAGAGCATTCTCGAACAAGTGAATCAGTGTTTTTTTCCACGCGGTTAATCAATGATTTCACCGATTCTGAAAACAGAAAGTTACGTCGACTCGTGGAAGAATGCGAATTAGGCGATCACAAGCCTTCCCAGATCCTTCGACAAATGCTCGACCTGTCGGGTTCTGCGTTGAGACGATACAATTTTGGCTTGAACGACTGCCAGAGAACATACGAGCTGTTGTGTCGATAGCCGAAGTAGATTTGGATCGATATGTTCTTCAAGCTGACAAAATGATGGAAATGAGCAATATCGGTTCTATTTCATCTGTTCAACGGCAACAATCACAATCTACATCGGATGATTGGCATACAATTAAGCAAACAATCGAATCTTTAAGAAAGGAAATTAGCGAAACAAAAATGTCGAATAATCAACAACGTAGCCGCTCACAAGCACCATTACGCGACAACAAACAACGAAATCGGACACGTTCAAAGAGTCAAGTGAAGAATTTCCGCATTGCTGTTATCACCACCGATTTGGAGATGACGCCAAAAAATACGTTCATATAAATCAGAAAAAAACTAAAAACTGCTTCACCACCGACGGTTGGCGAAGCATTCAGCGAAAAGAAAAAAAACAGTCTTTTTATCATCAAACGTAAAACCAAATTAAAATTTTTATTCAACACTGGTGCAGATTCATCAATAGTACCGATTTCATTCTTTCGAACGAGATTCAAATCAACCGATTACTCATTATTTGCATTAACAACGAACGCTGAGCTGAGATATTGCCACTAACCATGCTCGCTCTTCGCAACGTTTACAAAGATGACATCAAAGCAACGCCTTCAGAAATGGTTTATGCCACAACGCTAAAAATGCCATGCGATTTCTTCGAAAAAATCAACAACGACGGCTTTGACACTGACTTCGTTCAGTATATGCGTGAATTTATGGAGAAAATTCAACCAGTTCAAACTTCGAACCATGCCAGCAACAAAGTTTTCGTTCAAAAAGACTTGCAGACCTGCACACGCGTTTTCTTGCGTGACGAACCCGTTCGACCACCACTTAATGCACCGTACGATGGACTTTATAAAGTTTTCAGCCGAAATAACAAAACATTCAGGTCAAAAATCGTAAGGTTCGTGTTAGCATCGATAGAGTTAAAGCAGCTTTTCTTCCAATTGAAGACGAATCATCACCGAACAACATCACATCAAAAGCAAAAGAAACAGCAAACGCTCCAATCGATCAATCGAAGCAGATGGAGGCACAGCCAAAAACGGCACGAAGCGGCCTAATTATTAAGAAACCACAACGATTTGTCACTTTCTTTAAGTAATAATATTACTATCGTGCCTTTCACTACCACTCAGACACTAGTGGGGGAGTACTGTGGCGACCAACGCCATCAAAACAACATTGTCCAAGAACACTTCCCGCCATCGTCAAATATAACATCGCATTTATATTGCGGCGGATTGCGGCTCATGATGATGATGATCACCACGCCATCTACAAACTGAGTCAATATTCTTGTCTTGTCTTGTCACCAAGTCAGTAAAGCCGGCATTCGACCACCCACCGATAAAATTTATGCTATCGTAAACTATATAAAACCAACAGCAATGAACGAACTACGTAAATTCATTTGCATGTTAAATTTTTATCGACGTTTTTTGCCGAACGCGGCCCAAATTCAGGGTCAACTACGTGTTCTTATTAAAGGCAACAAAAAGAACAATAAAACACCAGTTATTTGGACCGATGATGCAGAAAAGGCATTTGAAGAATGTAAACAGTACTGGTTGACTCTGTGACATTGACACATCCTGTATCAGATGCAAAATTGGTACTTTATGTGGACGCGAGTAATTTTTCAGTTGGTGCAGCTATTCATTACATCAACGATAGACAACTTGAACCGCTTGGCTTCTATTCTAAGCAAATGACCGACCGCCAAAACGATACAGCACACACTATCGCAAACTATTGGCTATTTACCAATCAATCAAACATTTTAAACACATGATTGAGGGTAGAAACTGCACAGTTTTGACAGATCACAAGCCAATCACCTTTGCATTCATTCAGAACACGGAAAAGGCATCACCGCGGCAATTGAATCTACTCGATTTCATCGGTCAGTACACCACTGACATACGTCACATCCCTAGTAAAAACAACATTGTAGCTGACTTGCTTTCACGCATTGAAAGTATTAACGGATTCAAAAATTATTTAAACATAGCCTTTAGGTTGCGATGCTTGTTGTTCTTTACCGGACCACACAACCTTATAAAATGTAACAAAAAAAAACTTCCCCGAATAATTCGAATTCAGTTATTATTTAACTTTCGAAGAACAAACCTGATTTGGCCATATGGCTTGAAAATTTTTATTAGCGATTGTTCACTGATATCCCATGGTATACCATCTAGAAAAACTTTCGGCGAATAATTAATGACCTTATGAGAGCCCGGTGGTAACACACTACTCCAAGTACAAGTTGCATCGTAAAGAGCAACGAAAAATATGAAAAATTCGAATCAAATGATTGAACCTAATTAGATGTAATTCAAGATATCACCGGCTGATGTACGATGAAAACGTGCCACGCGATCCAAATGAGCATCGCTACTTGTTGCTTGTATCTGTTGTATTTGCCAATTTTTTAACTGCAAAATCTTTCATTGTATATGAAAAAAATGGGACACATATTGATTGTACAGAGAAAAAAAATATTACTTGATTCGGACTACATCCTTGTAGAAGTTGATTGAGTCCAATCAGAGGCATCTGAATAGGTGACTGAGCTTGTTGCAAAAGTTTCAGGACATTTTTGAATGGAAATTTTACAATTTGGCGAGCTCCAAGTCGGCAGCAGTGATTCCGATACCAGCAGTCTGTGCAAGATTTTGCAGATGTTGATTATGTTGTTGCTGCTGCTGTTGTTGCTGGTGGTGTTGTTGCATTGCCAATTGCTATTGTTATTGTTGTTATTGTTGCTGTTGTTGGGTTTGTTGCTGATTGACCGTTAAAATGTTCTATCAATAAAATAATTTTTTTGTCAAAAATTTTAAATAGCGACTAAATTTTCGGAAAATTTTATTTACCATAATATCAACAAGATTGGTATTATCCCCATTTGAGTTTTCACTGTTATCACTTTCGGGAGAATTAGATCTAATTGACGATACACCATTGTATAGGGTTCCAACGTTCCTGGACTACTAAAATCACTACAAGAATAATTGCAAAGGATTCTCTATGTTTTTAATTTTTCCTAATTACCTTATTTGCGGAGATCCAGGAAATGACCGATTATACAAGGAGCGGGTGTGCTTGGAGATATTGACGAGGAACAATCAAAACTAAGATTCCTTTGAAATACCTTCTGAGGTGTGTTCTGGCCAATATTATCAAACTAAAAAGAAAAAAATTGAAACATTATTTAAACCATAAAAAACGAATAAAAGTGTATCTGGCTACAATATATATTCAAGAGAAAAACGAAATCAATAAATTTCACTGTGGTATATTACTCACATCCATACTTAAAAATATTTTAACAGCAGATGGACTAATAGTAAAAAATAGATTTCTAATAAATTAAATGATTAATAAATATAAACCCAGGCAGTTCGTACTTAAACTGAAAGGGAAAAACAAAACTGTCATGGAAAATGTGACTATCAGGATAACTAGATTATCACATTTTTGTTGAAACAAGTTTATTGAATTGATAGCAAGTTTGTTTATTTCTACAGCCAAGGTCAGATATCAATGCCGACTTCAGACAACAAAGCAAACGCGCTTAAAACAACTGTTCGACACCACACACACAAATCACCACCGAACAGGGTAAACAGTTTAAGGCGAAAGTTTTCGACGAATTGACGCGAATAATAGGAGCAAAGCATGTCCGTTCAAGTTCTCGTAATCCACTGAAAAATCTTCTAATTGGACGATTCCACCGAACCATGAAAGCAGCAGTAAAATGTCAAAACAACGAACGCTGGACTGAGATATTGCCACTAGCCATGTTCGCTCTTCGCAACGTTTACAAAGATGACATCAAAGCAACGCCTTCAGAAATGGTTTATGGCCCAACGCTAAAAATACCATGCGATTTCTTCGAAAAAATCAACACCGACGGCTTTGACACTGACTTCGTTCTGCATCTGCGTGAATTGATGGAGAAAATTCAATCAGTTCAAACTTCAAACCATTACATTATTATAGAAGCTAGTTCAATACAGGAAAAAAACTTCCATTACAAGTTTACGAAAATTGTAAATCTCGAGTGCAGTTTATCTTTATTTTCACGGAATTCTTAAGCACACGGAAAAAAAAATTCCAAACTGTTGGATTGCTTTGCTTGCTTATTCGGAAAATACCGCTTTCTTTGCCAATTTATTTATTTATTTATATTTATTTTGTTATTTATTTACATCAACATCGTTGCGTTTGTGAATAAAAAGTTTGCGTTCAAAGCGTATAAAGGGAAGGCAACTGACAATTCGCGTGATTTTTTGTTCATGTCATTCCTCCATTTCGCGACCGAGAATTCTTCAGAAAATATCGGAAGACGGTGTATCGAGACGATTCCTTTTATTCCGAAAAACGAAACTGAAAAGTGTGAATCTTCTGCAAAATTGATACTTATTTGAATTAGATATTTTTTACTGCTTCATCGAAACATCGAAAATTCTCATGACATCATGCCCAGCAAAGAAGTCGAAACTGGAAAATGCGGTAAATGCAAGAAATTAGTGAAAGACACCGATGCAGCAATCCAATGCGATGGTTCCTGCAAGAAATGGTACCATACTAAGTGTATAAAAGTAAGTGATGAGGATTATGCCAGGATGCAAAAGATGGAGGTGAAACTCCTCTGGCTCTGCCCGGAGGACCAATTGCTCTTTGATAGGCTGATTAGCAGTCAAGATGGAGATTCTTCCTTAAAATTCGGTCACAATCAAACAGGTATCAACAAAATCATAGAGATGACGGAAATATTAAACGAAAAGGTAGGTAAACTTGAACAGAAAATCAGTCACAACGAACAAAATAATGGAAAGCTGTCATACGCAATGGTTGCTAGAACAACACCAGCACTCTTAGACAAACGAACAAAATATTATAATGGTGGAATAGTTGTCAAACCGAAGACACAGCAAAACTCAGAGTGCACCATGTCGCTGATTCGTAAAGAAATAAGACCGTCAAGTTTGAAGACTCCAATTATCTTCAGAAAGTCACTATCCAATGGAGCAATCTTAATAAAAACTGACAATAAATTGAATAATGAAATACTTCGCAAAGAAATGGAAGCCAAACTCGGTCACTCCTGTATTATTGAGCAGACAAGGCAACGCTCCCCACGCCTAATAATCCACGGACTCGAAAGGGAGTATTCGTCGGAGGAGTTATTGTCTCAGATCAAGTCCCTTAATCAAGATGTAAATCCTGATTCAGAGATAAAAGTAGTTCACACTAAAACTAATAAAACAACAAACAAAAATATCACGTTTGTGGAAGTAAACGGCTGTTTATATAATCGTATGGTTAATAAATATATAAAAATTGATTTTAGTAGTCACTACTGCAAATAGTAAATATGGATATTTATCAAATCATATATGCTAATCTACGAAGCATCAGAAATAAAATGTCTGAATTAGAGGCACACCTTTTGCAAAATAAAGATATCCAGGTTTTAATATTCGCTGAAACATGGCTATACAACTCAGAACAGCAATACTTTAATATAAAGGGTTTCAATGCTGTGCACAACTGCCGGGATTCTGGTCAAGGAGAGAGCACTGCTATCTACCTAGTCCTGCCATAAGTTCTGTCACATAATTTCTCACATTGGCAACAACTTTATTTTATGAGTGACATTTCAATATCGGCCAGTTTTATAAACGTCATAATGTTGTTGACAGTTGATGGTCATTTAAAGTGTGTTCGTTAACGTGTGAAGATGGAATGGGGTGTAATAGAAAACCGAACTGCAGTGACTGCACTACATAAGTGTGGAAAATCCGCGAGTGAAATTTTCAAGTTGTTGTGCCCGTTAAAAATAACGCAAAGATTTGTGTATCGTGCGATCCAGAGATATAACGCGATCCAGACTATTGAAGATCGACCTCGTTCTGGACGTCCGCGTGATGTACGTTCTTCTGCTGCCATAAAAGCGGTCGAGAGTCGAATTCGTCGAAATCCGCTTCGTAAACAACGAATCATGGCTCGAGAGATGAACATCTCCACCCGAAGTATGTCTCGCATCATAAAATCTGACCTCGGGATGAGTGCCTTTCGACGATCAACGGGACATTTGCTGACTGAGCAGTTGAAGCAAATTAGGAGCACCAGATCGAAAGAGCTCCTTCGGCGGTACGGCAACAACAAACATCGAGAAATTTTATTTACCGATGAAAAAATTTTTACGGTGGAGGAACATTTCAACCGCCAAAATGATAAGGTGTATGCCCACAGCTCCATAGAAGCCCGAGAAGTTGCCACTAGGGTACAGCGAGGACATCATCCAGCATCAGTCATGGTATGGTGGGGTGTCAGCTACGAAGGGGTCACCGAGCTTCATTTTTGCGAAAAAGGCGTAAAAACTGCAGCGAAAAATTATCAAACGGACATCCTGGAGGGATGTGTGAAGCCGCTGAACTCTACGCTATTCAACAATCGACATTGGGTTTTCCAGCAAGATTCTGCGCCAGCCCACAAAGCTCGAACCACACAAGCGTGGTTGGAAACCAATATTCCACAGTTTATAAGGGCGACGGAATGGCCTTCTGGGAGCCCAGATTTCAATCCCCTGGACTACAAACTGTGGGCGGAGTTAGAGTCCATGGTGTGCACGAGACGACACCCAAATATCGAGAGCCTTAAGCGATCTTTGACAGAAGCAGTAGCTAATTTTCCGCTAGAAACAGTGCGTACTGCTATCGATGACTGGCCCAACAGATTAAAGAGCTGTGTTAGGGCTAAAGGCGGCCACTTTGAATAATTTGTTGCTTATTTTACTTCCATTAGTATGCCAAAATAAAATATATTTTCCTTTGTCAAAAACTCTTTTTCATTTATACAAAAATTGCCCATATACGTGTGACAGAACTTATGGCACGACTAGGTATATTCGGGAAGATATCAAATTTCGAACTATCCTAATTGATGCTACTTACCATACAATAATAGTTGAGTTAATTAATGAAAACTTACCATTAATGCTAGCGACTTTTTATGATCCACCTTCTGCCTTAAAGGATCAATTTGTCGAATACCTTGATGCAATCTACTTAAAATATCCAAAGATACTCTCAGTGGCGGACATTAATATTGATATACTAAAAGAGAATCAGACAACACAAAACTATCAAGAAATGCTGAAGATCAACAACATTGAGATTCTTAATCGGGTCTCTCCAACAAGATGCACGGTACAATCTGGCTCATTACTAGACCATGTATCTACAAATATTCAAAAAATTATTGATAATCATAGCATCCAGTACGATGATTGGCCAGAACTTGACCACAAAGTGCTGACACTAACAATCAAGCATACTAAAATTGAAAGGATTAAAATGGAAAAAAGACACATCAAATTACTCGATATTGAAGCTTTTAAAAGTGAGGCAAACTTGATTATTAACAAAATAAATTATCTGTCAATAAAAACGATAATCAACGCTATTATAACAGCAAAGGAAAAAGCAACTAGACTAAAAACGAGGCGTACGCGCAATTCTAATTGGATAACGGATGAGGTGTTATCACAAATAGATAAGAAGCGTAGTTTATACAAAAAAATGCTGAAAGACCCCACTAATCAAATGATAAGATCAAAATACCTTCGAATTAAGAACGAAACGACCAAACTGATACGGTTAACCAAAGAGAAACATTATAATACCCGGTACGCAAACACAGCGGGTAATCCTCGGAAACTTTGGACTCTTATCAAGGAGACTCTCGTTCAAAAGGGTAGCGGTCAAAATAAATCGGGAATCCATGAATTAAATACACAAACAGGAGCAACGACAGATCATGCAGTAATTGGGAATCTGCTTAACGATCACTTCGTCTCAATAGGAGAAAACCTTGCGAAAGATCTAAAAAATCTTAACGGAGAGCATCATCCCAAATACGTCTCTCCTGAGTCAAATAAGACCATATTTCTGTATCCCACATGTAGTAAGGAAATAAGTACATTAATTGCTAAACTAAAAAGTAGCATAGCACCAGGGATTGATGGAATTACAACAAACGACCTAAAAACACTATCAACGATTATATCCTCTCCACTATCCAAAGCGATTAACGCACATATGGCGGATGGCACATTCCCTGCCTGCTTAAAAACGTCATTGATTACACCAGTATTCAAAAGTGGATCTATCACAGACCCAAATAATTACAGACCGATTGCCTTGATAAGCTCCATTAGCAAAATCTTTGAAAAAGTCATCAACAAAAGAATCTCAAGCTTTATAAACAAAAATATGGGATTTGACCGCAATCAGTATGGCTTTCAAGAAAAGAGCAACACTACAGCAGCATTGGTTGATGCGATGCAATTTATAAATGATGGTCTGGACCAAGGCTGCTACGTAACATCAGTCTTCATAGATTTAAAAAAGGCATTTGACACTGTAGATCACGAAATACTGCTCCAAGGTCTAAATGAAATTGGCTTAAGAAAAAAAATTTATGAATTAATAAAAAACTATCTCCTAGGGCGCACTTACATTACAAGAAACCTAGATAAACTCAGCGATTCAAAGCCAATTTATATCGGAATTCCTCAGGGTTCAATCCTGGGCCCTACTCTCTATCTACTTTATATACATAATTTGCAGCACATAGGCCTACGAGCGAAATATATAGTATACGCGGATGATACACTGCTACTTTATAGAGGAAGAAGCCAACAGGAATTGGAAACATTGATCAACACTGACCTCAAGTTATTTAAGAACTGGCTGTTAGGCAACAGGTTAACATTAAATGCAGAGAAGACCAGCTTCATGATATTCAAGCAAAAAAATAAAGCTTATATTGATGCAAAAATTAACAGATGGAATTGAATTGTGTAGAACAAAACAAGTCAAGTATTTAGGACTAACGATTGATGAAAATCTATCATGGTCTCAACACATTAATAACATCCGCAAGAAAGTAGCACCCATCACAGGACTATTACGACGGAATTACTTTCTACCTACACCAATAAAAGAAATTTTGTATAATGCGTTTATACTTTCAAACATAACATATGGACTTATAATATGGAGTCAAACATCTATGTATAACCAAGAGAGAATATCAAGACTCATGAACAAAAGCATTAAGGCTGTATATAATTTACCGCATCTTACACCTTCGGCTGACCTCTATGAAAACTTCAGCTTTCTAAACCTTCAACAAACCTTAAATCTTGAGCAATCAAAATTAATGTACAATATAATAAACCAAGGATTAAAATCATCAATACTAATAACGTATAGTACGGATATTCACAATCATAATACAAGAAATGCTAGTGCGATAAGAAACAGAAACTGTACGACAAATAGACTAAGAAAGGATCCCATTTATGAATCAATATTGTACTACAACTCCTTGCCAAACGAAATTCGACAAGCTTCAAGATTGCAGCAAAAAAATATTTAAAAAATACATAAAACAACTAAGCAATCAAATGTCAACTACTACAACCCGTTTATGGTCTAAAAAAAGAAACCACGATCCGTTTCCCTTATACCAGCACGCGGCTGTCTGGGGAGCGGTCACTGTTTCAATATATAAAAAAAAAAAATTAATTGTCTTTCATATTTATTTCTATTAACTATTATTCCTATTATCGCAATTTTATTATTTTATTTTTTTATTTATTTCTTTAACTATTTATTATTTTATTAATTATTCTTTGTTTATTATTATTATTTATTTAATTTCAATTAATACCCTCTTTTATTTTTTTTTATAAGATTCTTTACTTTATTCAGTACTCGCTCATTCGGGATTTCATCGGCGAACTTTCATCGACTCATCTGAGCCTAAAACTGTGGTACTAATACCTGGTTTAGGTAAAATCTGGCGCAATGCCAAGATTGTATGAACTCTATTATAAGTAACTATTCCAACAACAAAATTTTCGTTCAAAAAGACTTGGAAACCTGCACACACGTTTCCTTGCGTGACGACGCCATTCGAGCACAACTTAAAGCACCGTACGATGGACTATAAAGTTTTGAGCCGAAACGACAAAACATTCAGGTCGAAAATCGTAAGGTTCGTGTTAGCATCGATAGAGTTAAATCAGCTTTTCTCTTTCTATTTACTAGTGGGAGAGTACTGGGGCGACCAACGCCATCAAAACAACATTGTCCAAGAACACTTCCCGCCATCGTCAATATAACATTGAATTTATATTGCGGCGGTTTGCAGCTGATGATGTCGTCATCACGCCAACTGAGTCAATATTCTTGTCTTGTCTTGTCAAATCGCTAGCGTCAAAATTTTAGTCTTCGTACTTAACTCTTTTATGTACTTTCTACTCCCACAAATAGCAGTAAAAATAAAATCTTTTCTGATGGAGGTTCAAATGATACTGTGTTTGTTCCTTTCAACCCCCACATTTGGTGACCCTGCAAACTTTAACACGCATTAAAGAAAGGATTTTAGTGCGAACAACATTCTCGAACAAGTGAATCAGTATTTTTTTTCCGTTCCGCTAACTGTCGCCCCTCAGTCTACGGCAAAACATTGAAACTTTTTCAAGGTCACGCGTAAAGAATTTCCATTTCCAAAGCAACGAAGGCATACAGTGTAAAAAAAAATAATTTTTCTAAATCAATTTTTTTGAACGCACAAAGAAAATTGTTGACAAATTTAAATCACTTGTGCAATTTTCGAATATTTTTCTCAATAAAAACGTGAAAGTGTTTAATTGAATCGACGAACTATTTCGTTTCATTGAAGTGCAAAATAAATCATCAAAAATTTCGTACGATAAATTATTATGAGTTGGATCGAATCCGTTCGAAACATCAACGATTCAGAAATGAAAGGTGAAATACTATCCGAAAGCATGACAAATGATCCCCAAAATTCGCCGGACGCAACGGCATCGAACACTGAAGCCTCAGGTTAAGTGTGCAGAATCGGTATTAAGCCCACAGTTTTTAGTAAACGAGATCCAGATTTGTATTTCATCCAAATGGATTCGCAATTTCGGAATGCAAATATCACAAAGGATCATCAGACCAAATACGATTATGTTGTTTGATCGCTTGACAATGCGGCGCTCGCAAACGTCGAAGACATTATACACCGATCGAAAAAAAAATATGAGGTAATCAAAACGCGATTAATCAACGATTGCACCGATTCTGAAAACAGAAATTTACGTTGACTTGTGTAAGAATGCAAATTAGGCGATCACAAGCCTTCCCAGTTCCTTCGACAAATGCTCGACCTGTCGGTTTCTGCATTGAAAGACGATGCAATTAAGGCTTTTTGGCTTGAACGACTGCCAGAAAGCGTACGAGCTGTTGTGTCGATAGCCGAAGTAGATTTGGATCGATATGCTCTTCAAGCTGACAAAATGATGGAAATGAGCAATTTCGGTTCTGTTTCATCTGTATAACGGCAACAATCACAATCTACATCGGACGATTGGCATACATTAAGCAAACAATCGAAGCTTTAAGAATAGAAATCAGCGAAATAAAAATGTCGAAAAATCAACAAAGTAGCCGCTCACAAGCACCATTACGCGACAACAAAAAACGAAATCGCACACGTTCAAAAAGTCAAGTGAAGAAATTTTCGCATTGCTGTTATCACCATCGAATTGAAGATGACGCCAAAAAATGCTCTGAGCCTTGTTCATATAAATCGGAAAAAAACTAAAAACTGCTTCATCACCGACGGTTAGCAAAGCATTCAGCAAAAAGAAATCAAGCCGTCTTTTTATCATCGAACGTAAGACCAAATGAAAATTTTTAGTCGACACTGGTGCAGATTTCATCAATTTTACAGATTTCATTCTTTCGAACGAGATTAAAATCAACCAATTACTCATTATTTGCTGCCAACGGATGACCGATCGCTACATTCAATGTCAAATTATTAACACTCGATTTTCAACTTCGTCGTAAATTCGATTATAAATTCATTATAGCGGATGTTACAAAACCAATTTTGGGCGCCGATTTTCTCAACAAATTCGGTTTGCTTGTGGACATCACAAACAAATTACTCATCGATAAGGAAACAAAACTTGAAACAAAATGTGTTTCCGAATTCTCCGATCATGAACCAGTTTTTTCGATCGATAGCGACAACAAGTACAAAGATTTGTTACCAGAATTTTTCGATTTGACAGTGCCGACTTCATACAACGAAGCAAACGCACTTAAAATAACTGTTCGACACCATAGACACAAATCACCACCGAACAGGGTAAACAGTTTGAAGCGAAACTTTTCGACGAATTGACGCGAATGATAGGACCAAAGCATCTCCGTTCAAGTCCGCGAAAGCCACTGACAAATCGTCTAATTGAACGATTCTACCGAACCATAAGAGCAGCAGTAAAATGTCAAAACAACGAACGCTGGGCTGAGATATTACCACTAACCATGCTCGCTCTTCGCAACGTTTACAAAGATGACATCAAAGCAAAGCCTTCAGAAATGGTTTATGGCACAACGCTAAAAATACCATGCGATTTCTTCGAAAAAATCAACAACGACGGCTTTGACACTGATCAATCGAAGCAGATGGAGGGACAGCCAAAAACGACAGGAAGCGGCCGAATTATTAAGAAACCACAACGATTTGTCACTTTCGTTAAGCAATAATATTATCGTGCCTTTCACTACCACTCAGTCATTAGTGGGGGAGTAGTCTGGCGACCAACACCATCAAAAGAACATTGTCCAACAACACTTCCCGCCATCGTCTGTGTCGTATAACATCGAATTTATATTGCGGCGTATCATGATGATGATGATCACCACGCCATCTGCCAACATTCTTGTCTTGTCTAGTCACCAAGTCAGTAAAGCCGGCATTCGACCACCCACTGATAAAATTGATGCTATCTCAAACTATATAAAACCAACAGCGGTGTTAAATTTTTATCGACGTTTTTTGCTGAACGCGGCACAAATTCAGGGTCAACTACGTGTTCTTATTAAAGGCAACAAAAAGAACAATAAAACACCAGTTACTTGGACCGATGATGCAGGAAAGGCATTTGAAGAATGTAAACAGTTACTGGTTAACGCTGTGACATTGATACATCCTGTATCAGATGCAAAATTGGTACTTTATGTGGACGCGAGTAATTTTTCAGTTGGTGCAGCTATTTCTTCTATTCTAATCGAATGACCGACCGCCAAAAACGATACAGCATATACGATCGCAAACTATTGGCTAATTGAGGGTAGAAACTGTACAGTTTTGACAGATCACAAGCCAATCACCTTTGCATTCATTCAGAACACGAAAAAGGCATCACCGCGACAATTGAATCTACTCGATTTCATCGGTCAGTACACCACTGACATACGTCACATCTCTAGTAAAGACAACATTGTAGCTGACTTGCTTTCACGCATTGAAAGTATTAACGGATTCAAAAATTATGTAAACATAGCCTTTAGGTTGCGATGCTTGTTGTTCTTTACCGGGCCACACAACCTTATAAAATGTAACAAAAAAAACATCCCCGAATAATTCGAATTCAGTTATTATTTAACTTTCGAAGAACAAACCTGATTTGGCCATATAGCTTGAAAATTTGTATTAGCGATTGTTCACTGATATCCCATGGTATACCACCTAGAAAAACTTTCGGCGAATAATTAATGACCTTATGAGAGCCCGGTGGTAACACACTACTCCAAGTACAAGTTGCATCGTAAAGAGCAACGAAAAATATGAAAAATTCGAATCAAATGATTGAACCTAATTAGATGTATTTCAAGATATTACCGGCTGATGTACGATGAAAACGTGCCACGCGATCCAAATGAGCATCGCTACTTGTTGCTTGTGTCTGTTGTATTTGATAATTTTTTAACTGCAAAATCTTTCATTGAATTTAAAAAAAATGGGACACATATTGATTGTACAGAGAAAAAAAATATTACTTGATTCTGACTACATCCTTGTAGAAGTTGATTGAGTCCAATCAGAGGCATCTGAATAGGTGACTGAGCTTGTTGCAAAAGTTTCAGGACATTTTTGAATGGAAATTTTACAATTTGGCGAGTTCCAAGTCGGCAGCAGTGATTCCGATACCAGCAGTCTGTGCAAGATTTTGCAGATGTTGATTATGTTGTTGCTGCTGCTGTTGTTGCTGTTGCTGCTGTTGTTGCTGGTGGTGTTGTTGCATTGCCAATTGCTATTGTTATTGTTGTTATTGTTGCTGTTGTTGCGTGTGTTGCTGATTGACCGTTAAAATGTTCTATCAATAAAATAATTTTTTTGTCAAAAATTTTAAATAGCGACTAAATTTTCGGAAAATTTTATTTACCATAATATCAACAAGATTGGTATTATCCCCATTTGAATTTTCACTGTTATCACTTTCGGGAGAATTAGATCTACTTGACGATACACCATTGTATAATATTGAGGGTTCCAGCGTTCCTGGACTACTGCAATCACTACAAGAATAATTGCAAAGGATTCTCTATGTTTTTAATTTTTCCTAATTACATTATTTGCGGATATCCATGAAATGACCGATTACACAAGGAGGGGGTGTGCTTGGAGATATTGACGAGGAACAATCAAAACTAAGATTCCTTTGAAATACCTTCACAGGTGTGTTCTGGCCAATATTATCAAACTAAAAAGAAAAAAATTGAAACATTATTTAAACTATAAAAAACGAATAAAAGTGTATCTGGCTACAATATATATTCAAGAGAAAAACAAAATCAATAAATTTCACTGTGGTATATTACTCACATCCATACTTAAAAATATTTTAACAGCAGATGGACTAATAGTAAAAATAGATTTCTAATAAATTAAATGATTAATAAATATAAACCCAGGCAGTTCGTACTTCAACTGAAAGGGAAAAACAAAACTGTCATGGAAAATGTGACTATCAGGATAACTAGATTATCACATTTTTGTTGAAACAAGTTTATTGAATTGATAGCAAGTTTGTTTATTTCTACAGCCAAGGTCAGATATCAATGCCGACTTCAGACAACAAAGCAAACGCACTTAAAACAACTGTTCGACACCACACACACAAATCACCACCGAACAGGGTAAACAGTTTAAGGCGAAAGTTTTCGACGAATTGACGCGAATGATAGGAGCAAAGCATCTCCGTTCAAGTTCTCGTAATCCACTGAAAAATCTTCTAATTGAACGATTCCACCGAACCATGAAAGCAGCAGTAAAATGTCAAAACAACGAACGCTGGACTGAGATATTGCCACTAACCATGTTCGCTCTTCGCACAGTTTACAAAGATGACATCAAAGCAACGCCTTCAGAAATGGTTTATGGACCAACGCTAAAAATACCATGCGATTACTTCGAAAAAATCAACACCCACGGCTTTGACACTGACTTCGTTCTGCATCTGCGTGAATTGATAGAGAAAATTCAATCAGTTCAAATTTCGAACCATGCCAACAACAAAATTTTCGTTCAGAAAGACTTGGAAACCTGCACACACGTTTCCTTGCGTGACGACGCCATTCGAGCACAACTCAAAGCACCGTACGATGGACTATAAGGTTTTGAGCCGAAATGACAAAACATTCAGGTCAAGGTTCGTGTTAGCATCGATAGAGTTAAATCAGCTTTTCTCTTTCTTTTTACTAGTGGGGGAGTACTGTGGCGACCAACGCCATCAAAACAACATTGTCCAAGAACACTTCCCGCCATCGTCAATATAACATTGAATTTATATTGCGGCGGTTTGCAGCTGATGATGTCGTCATCACGCCAACTGAGTCAATATTCTTGTCTTGTCTTGTCAAAACGCTAGCGTCAAAATTTTAGTCTTCGTACTAAACTCTTTTATGTAATTTCTACTCCCACAAATAGCAGTAAAAATAAAATCTTTTCTGATGGAGGTTTAAATGATACTGTGTTTGTTCCTTTCAACCCCCACATTTGGTGACCCTGCAAACTTTAACACGCATTAAAGAAAGGATTTCAGTGCGAACAACATTCTCGAACAAGTGAATCAGTATTTTTTTTTGGTCCAAGTAGCAAATCGTGGGTTTTTTTAAAATGTATAAAAATGAATGTTATTAATTTATTTTATGCGTAAAAATGATAGATTCACTAATTTAAGAGCGCGCAAGATACTATTATTAACGATTTTCCGCCTGGAAAATGAGGAAAATTGAATTTCAAAATCTCATTTTTGAGGTTCTAAAATGACCATTTCCTCATTTTCCTCGGCTGGGATTCCATTCAAAATACAACTACTTAAACAACAAGAACATAAGTATCAGAAAAACATGACTAGTTCATCAATTCGAGCCTTTCGGAAGGCAAAAAATTAAAATTATTTTTCGCGTTTAAATGAGCCCGGACGAATTAAAAATTTCCATGAACGACTGACCGTTTTTTTTATTTAGTATTGCCAGCATCGAAAATCAATGGGGATTATATAATTTCCCGCCGAGGGAAAATGTTTCTTCGGGAAATTATGGTTTATATTAATATTAAAATATTTTTAATCGTTTTTTGGTAAATTTAAATGTATACTATATTAATAATATTATTTGCAAAAATAAAATGTGTTTCTATGCCATAATAATTGCCTTTTACAAAACTAAAGTTCAAAGATGTTGCACGTTATAGAAATATTCAAAAATATCCTGCGAGTAAATTACCAGTATGTATTACTGCCACACTGGTAAATAACGGTTAAGGCAATTTTTTTTGTGTTACATGGCTATTTATAGATTATTGCTACTTTTTATGATTATACGAGAAACGGTATTCTTCGTTAGGTTGGTTTTTAGAGAGAATACGAAAAATTTTTGTCTTAATTCAAAATGAATTGCATTCAATTATTTAAGATTTGTGAAAATAAGGAAACTTTGCAGCAGCATTTGGTGGATTGGCAGCTTATTTCTAGCGAACGGAAGTGTCCGGATTGTGCCAAAGCCATGACACTAGTTCCGGAAAAATCTGTGTAAGTTTTTTATTTATAGTAAATTACTATATTTATGAATGGAAATTAATATTCATAGACCTGATGGATTCCGGTGGCGGTGCAGGAATAAAGTTATTGTGCGGAGACAAAAGGGTCGCGTTTGTCGTAAGACTGTAAGCTATCGAAAGGGCACTTCTTGTGATAAATCAAAGCTGAGTATCTTTCAATTATTAGCTTTTGTGAATTTTTGGGTAATGAGCGTGAGCCTAAAGGTTATCAAGGTTCAACTATCAATTGCATCCCAAAATACAATGGTTAATTGGGCATCGTATTGCCGTGAGGTCCTCCTTACGTTTTTTCTCGCCAATCCCACAAAGATAGGGGGGCCAGGCAAAATAGTCGAGATTGACGAAAGTAAATTCGGCAAAAGAAAATATAATCGCGGTCATCGAGTTGAAGGGCAGTGGGTGTTTGGTGGCTACGAGAGAGGTTCTGGCCGAATATTTATGGTAACTGTGGAATTCAGGTATTAAAACGATTATTTTTTTTATTTTAATTATTTTAATTAAAATTTATAAATTTACAGGGACAAAAACACTCTTCTTCCAATTATTAAGGAATGTATAGCAGATTATTGGAAAGCGTACAACTGCCTTGGAAGTGAAGGATTCAATCATTTAAAAGTGAATCATTCATTGCATTTCAAGGACCCCGAAACTGGAGCTCACACAAATTCAATAGAATCGTCATGGAGGCATGCCAAGAATGTTGCATCATCATGCGGCCGAAAAAGACAACACATTCCTGGCAATTTGGCTCGTTACATGTTCTATAAAAAATGTGATGAGCTTAAATTGGACAGGACGTTGGACTTTTTTCGGCTGACAGGGCAGTTGTACAACTCTAGTAATCCAGATGTTGGCGAGGAATCGTGGAAAGCAGATGATGTTGTGTGCCCTGAAATTCCACTGGAGGACCTAGCGGAATATTATGAAGAGTTAGAATATGTTATTTTTAGTATTTAGTGTAAGTTATATATAAGATTTACTTTCAGTTAAAATTAACATTTATTTTTTTAATGAAATATAGTTTGTTTTTGGTACATCCATTTTTATTTTACCGCACAACAATATTATTTTGTTCTGAAATTATAAATTGATGATAAAAAGCCCTGCAAGGTTATTCAAAACGTAGTTCTATGCGTAGCCGTAGTTGGATACGAAAAAGAGGGTTTAATAATAAGAGCCCCGCAGGGCCACCCAAAACGTAGTTCCATGCGTAGCCGTAGTTGGATACGAAAAAGAGGGTTTAATAATAAGAGCCCCACAGGGCCACCTAAAACGTAGTTCTATGCGTAGCTGTAGTTGGATACGAAAAAGAGGGTTTAATAATAAGAGCCCCGCAGGGCCACCCAAAACATGGTTCTATGCGTAGCCGTAGTTGGATACGAAAAAGAGGGTTTAATAATAAGAGCTCCGCAGGGCCACCCAAAACGTAGTTCTATGCGTAGCCGTAGTTGGATACGAAAAAGAGGGTTTAATAATAAGAGCCCAGCAGGGCCACCCAAAACTTAGTTCTATGCGTAGCCGTAGTTGGATACGAAAAAGAGGGTTTAATAATAAGAGCCCCGCAGGGCCACCCAAAACGTAGTTCTATGCGTAGCCGCAGTTGGACACGAAAAAGAGGGTTTAATAATAAAAGCCCCGCAGGGCCACCCAAAACGTAGTTCTATGCGTAGACGTAGTTGGATACGAAAAAGAGGGTTTAATAATAAGAGCCCCGCAGGGCCACCCAAAACGTAGTTCTATGCGTAGCCGTAGTTGGATACGAAAAAGTGGGTTTAATAATACGAGCCCCGCAGGGCCACCCAAAACGTAGTTCTATGCGTAGCCGTAGTTGGATACGAAAAAGAGAGCTTAATAATAAGAGCCCCACAGGGCCACCCAAAACGTAGTTCTACGCGTAGCCGTAGTTGGATACGAAAAAGAGGGTTTTATAATAAGAGCCCCGCAGGGCCACCCAAAACGTAGTTCTATGCGTAGCCGTAGTTGGAGACGAAAAAGAGGGTTTATTAATAAGATCCCCGCAGGGCTACCCAAAACGTAGTTCTATGCGTAGCCGTAGTTGGATACGAAAAAGAGGGTTTAATAATAAGAGCCCCGCAGGCCCACCCAAAACGTAGTTCTATGCGTAGCCGTAGTTGGATACGAAAAAGAGGGTTTAATAATAAGAGCCCCGCAGGGCCACCCAAAACGTAGTTCTATGCGTAGCCGTAGTTGGATACGAAAACGAGGGTTTAATAATAAGAGCCCCGCAGGGCCACCCAAAACGTAGTTCTATGCGTAGCCGTAGTTGGATACGAAAAAGAGGGTTTAATAATAAGAGCCCCACAGAGCCACCCAAAACGTAGTTCTATGCGTAGCCGTAGTTGGATACGAAAAAGAGGGTTTAATAATAAGAGCCCCGCAGGGCCACCCAAAACGTAGTTCTATGCGTAGCCGTAGTTGGATACGAAAAAGAGGGTTTAATGATAAGAGCCCCGCAGGGCCACCCAAAACGTAGTTCTATGCGTTGCCGTAGTTGGATACGAAAAAGAGGGTTTAATAATAAGAGCCCCGCAGGGCCACCCAAAACGTAGTTCTATGCGTAGCCATAGTTGGATACGAAAAAGAGGGTTTAATAATAAAAGCCCCGCAGGGCCACCCAAAACGTAGTTCTATGCGTAGCCGTAGTTGGATACGAAAAAGAGGGTTTAATAATAAGAGCCCCGCAGGGCCACCCAAAACGTAGTTCTATGCGTAGCCGTAGTTGGATACGAAACAGAGGGTTTAATAATAAGAGCCCCGCAGGGCCACCCAAAACGTAGTTCTATGCGTAGCCGTAGTTGGATACGAAAAAGAGGATTTAATAATAAAAGCCCCGCAGGGCCACCCAAAACGTAGTTCTATGCGTAGCCGTAGTTGGACACGAAAAAGAGGGTTTAATAATAAGAGCCCCGCAGGGCCACCCAAAACGTAGTTCTCTGCGTAGCCGTAGTTGGATACGAAAAAGAGGGTTTAATAATAAGAGCCCCGCAGGGCCACCCAAAACGTAGTTCTATGCGTAGCCGTAGTTGGATACGAAAAAACGGTTTTGTAAAAGGCAATTATTATGTTAAAGGTAAAATTTTTTTTTTTGCAAATACTATTATTAATATAGTATAGATTTAAATTTACCAAAAAACGATTAAAAATATTTTAATATTAATATAAACCATAATTTCCCGAAGAAACATATTCCCTCGGCGGGAAATTATATAATTATTAATTTTCGATGCTGGCAAATAATAAAACTGTCAGTCGTTCATGTAAACTTTCAATTCGTCCGGGCTCATTTAAACGCGAAAAATAATTTTAATTTTTTGCCTTCCGAAAGGCTCGAATTGATCAACTAGTCGTGTTTTTCTGATACTTATGTTCTTGTTGTTTAAGTAGTTGTATTTTGAATGGAATCCCAGCCGAGGAAAATGAGGAAATGGCCATTTTAGAACCTCAAATATGAGATTTTGAAATGCAATCTTCCTCATTTTCCAGGCGGAAAATCGTTAATAATAGAATCTTGCGCGCTCTTAAATTAGTAAATCTATCATTTTTACGCATAAAATAAATTCATAAAATTCATTTTTATACATTTTAAAGAAACCCACGTTTTGCTACTTGGACCAAAAAAAAATACTGATTCACTTGTTCGAGAATGTTGTTCGCACTGAAATCCTTTCTTTAATGCGTGTTAAAGTTTGCAGGGTCACCAAATGTGGGGTTTGAAAGGAACAAACACAGTATCATTTAAACCTCCATCAGAAAACATTTTATTTTTACTGCTATTTGTGGGAGTAGAAATTACTTAAAAGAGTTTAGTACGAAGACTAAAATTTTGACGCTAGCGTTTTGACAAGACAAGACAAGAATATTCACTCAGTTGGCGTGATGACGACATCATCAGCTGCAAACCGCCGCAATATAAATTCAATGTTAAATTGACGATGGCGGGAAGTGTTCTTGGACAATGTTGTTTTGATGGCGTTGGTCGCCACAGTACTCCCCCACTAGTAAAAAGAAAGAGAAAAGCTGCTTTAACTCTATCGATGCTAACACGAACCTTACGATTTTTGACCTGAATGTTTTGTCATTTCGGCTCAAAACTTTATAGTCCATCGTACGGTGCTTTAAGTTGTGCTCGAATGGCGTCGTCACGCAAGGAAACGTGTGTGCAGGTTTCCAAGTCTCTTTGAACGAAAATTTTGTTGTTGGCATGGTTCGAAATTTGAACTGATTGAATTTTCTCCATCAATTCACGCAGATGCAGAACGAAGTCAGTGTCAAAGCCGTCGGTGTTAATTTTTTCGAAGAAATCGCATGGTATTTTTAGCGTTGGTCCATAAACCATTTCTGAAGGCGTTGCTTTGATGTCATCTTTGTAAACGTTGCGAAGAGCGAACATGGTTAGTGGCAATATCTCAGTCCAGCGTTCGTTGTTTTGACATTTTACTGCTGCTTTCATGGTTCGGTGGAATCGTTCAATTAGAAGATTTTTCAGTGGATTACGAGAACTTGAACGGAGATGCTTTGCTCCTATCATTCGCGTCAATTCGTCGAAAAGTTTCGCCTTAAACTGTTTACCCTGTTCGGTGGTGATTTGTGTGTGTGGTGTCGAACAGTTGTTTTAAGTGCGTTTGCGTTGTTGTCTGAAGTCGGTATTGATATCGGACCTTGGCTGTAGAAATAAACAAACTTGCTATCAATTCAATAAACTTGTTTCAACAAAATTGTGATAATCTAATTATCTTGATAGTCACATTTTCCATGACAGTTTTGTTTTTCCCTTTCAGTTGAAGTACGAACTGCCTGGGTTTATATTTATTAATCATTGAATTTATTTGCAAACATAATGAAAAACAAAACAAACTTATTTTCACAACAGCTGATTTAATCATATTCCAAAGAAAACCTCGGCAGTTCCAGTTAATTTTTAAAAACGAAAACTTTCAGCATTTCAAAAGACAAATCGGAACAGCAAGCGAACACAAAATTTTTTGACAGATCCACAAAAGCTCCGGGCAAAACCGTATTTCCCTTATTTCGAAAAACGAATGAAGCAAGCCTTTTCTGGCCTCGTTCCTTCTAGAGTTACTCTTAGGTCAAGAAAGAGCGAGACTGACTCAACACGATTTCCGGGTAAAACACTGGATACGGTGCTCGTTACTTACGGAAGAATACAATTTATTAACAACATCCATCGCGAACAAAGCTTGAAAACTTCAAAATCGTTCGTCTTCTTCTTGATGGCGTTTTGACAGAGTAGAGTCACTTTTAGCCCAAGAAGTTTTCAAAAAAAAATTTTTCAATTCCCCTTTTGTCTCAAATAACCAGCTTTTCCGTTAAATTTGAAAAAGCGCACTGCTATTTTCCAGCGTGCGATAAGTAAGCAAATGTGATTGCAATCCGTTCATTAGAACGTGAAACCTACCAAATTAAAAGTACTGCAAATTAAAGATATTCGCGAAATAAAACCACTAAAAAGTTACACCGGCACGTTGCACGCATACATATGAAAATAAAAAGCGCCCCATCTGACAAGGTGTCCAGACTCTTCTACCAAGTGCCTTGTTCTTTCTTTTTCATAGAGTGACTCTACACAAGACCACCTGTATTATTTTCTACAAACTTGTCGTAAAAACACGTTTTGCCGAAAACAAGAAAAGAGCATAATTAGTTCAAATTAAGCACGAAAATATTACGCGAGTGCACACTTTTTCGTAATAACTAAAATTCTACAATTTTCTGTGTGAAAATTAACCTGAGAACTCTGCACAATATGAGTGACAGATTTTCTTCGGTGTGAGAAGCCAAGATTTAACTTTGATCGCACTTTTTTCAATTAAAAATCCATTGCACAAATATCAACGTGTCATAATTACATGCCGAGCACTTTCAATAAAGTACCTTAGAAAGCTTAACTATCTTTAACACTGCATTTAAGAATAAACGCGATTCTTACGAAGCCCGCCGTGTCTGCTCCATACAAAAGCGCTCGAATTTGTATGGAACTGTCATGTTTGTTATGACTCCAACGTGTTGTTTTTGGATTCAGTTACTCGGCTTTCTACTATAGAAGGCATTGGCATGACCTGACATTACATTTCTCTTCTTCTGCACGTATTCAAGTCACGAACAACTGTTTGCAATACCATATTTTATATCAGTCCCTTTTTTGTCACTTAATTCTAAACATTCGGAGCTATAGATTTAACGAAAACATGCTCACAATGGTTATTATTATCATAGGGAGTAGAACGGGTAAAGCTAATCCCCTAATTTTTTATCTTACTAATAATTCTAAATAAGTTATTAAAGCACAATTTGACCTCGATAAATTTTATACGTGCCAAGTAAATTGGTTTAGAGCATTTCATGAAAAAGTGCAGTTTGTATGGGAAGGGTGTGAAGGAGAGGGAGGACGCAAATAATTTTTATACCGTAGATTCAAATCATTATGAAAGTAATGCATCCCAAATTTTAGACTAATAGCTTTTATATTTTTCGAGCAAATCCGTTTATTGTCGAATTGCGAAATTTTGTCATTCTGTATGGAAGGGAGTAGAAGTGGTGAAGCTAGTCGTCGAATTTTTTTTCGCCTTCCTAATAATTCTAAATAAATATTTTGTGCACAATTTCAGCTCGCTTAATTTTATACTTACTTACTTACTACTTATTACTGAGTAAATTGGCCTAGAGTATTTCATAAAAAAGTTGAGTTTGTATGGGAGTTGGTGGAAGGAGGAAAGCACAGGCATAATTTTTATACGGTAGATTTAAATCATCATAAGTATTATAATCCGAATTTTTTTTATACTTTTCGAGCAAATCCGCTTATTGTCAAATTGCGAAATTTGTGTATTTTGTGTGGGAGGGGGTAGAAGGGGTGGAACGATTTGGCCCGTTCAAGAACTTGACCTTACTTTATTGTCAAAAACGAGGTGTACAAAATCGGAACTTTCTAACTCAACGCATTCTCAAGCTAGAGAGCGAACAGACGGACGGACGGTCAGGCAGACACACATTCGGTTTTGAAATTTTTGAGTGATTATATTAATTTCTGTATCATTCATTTTTTTTCTCCGAGCCTTATTTCTTAGCGTTACAAACCTTAGAGCAAACTTATAATTATCTCAGATTTCATCTAGAGTATACTCTCAGAATTCATCTAGAATATAAACGGCCTTAAATATAATATACTACAACTAGATGATATAGCTCGTCACTGACGGTCTCATTTCCACAAATAAGGCCAAATGATTGAGTTAATTATGTTTAATAAAAATGGGAAATTATAAATTTGATATAATTGTCATTGAATCAATTGGTTGTTGTTGAAATGTCGACTTTAGTAGATGGCTTTAACTTTAGAGTACATGTTCTGCAGAAGTAATTAATCGCTAGAACTGTTATGAAATATTAAGCCAAATTGAGGAAAGTCGATGCCAACCACACAACAATGTTCCAGCATTTTTTATAAGGTGATATAGGCCAGTTGAAAATCTAATTTCCAATTTCTTTGTGGCCAAAAATTCAAACAGATAGACCTGTACTCTTCAAATAAGAACATACAGATTTTATGTTCAGAAATATTGTTTAGCAGCAAACGTGTTTCAAATACTACTCTAAATTCAATTCTCATACAAAAACGATGCACCGATACTCATTCTAGAACCCTTTCCTTACGATCACATGTATCCGAACAGGTTATATCCTATTATTAAAATCGAAATCGCCGTCATAAGTTCTTTGAACTTTGAACTTAGGTTATATTGGCGCTGGCTTCGGATTCGCTTGAATGCGATGCTCGTAAGCGAGCTTTTACTTGGTGCGACTAATTTCTTGTGTAGACACACTCTACACACACATCTTTAAGTCTTCACTCTCACTTATCTCTCATATTATTTTCAAGCCTAGGTGGGATAAATAAAGAAAATTCGTATATAACAGACTTACTTATCATCATTAAGTAACATCACACCAATGTTGCACTTCGCGTTTGACCGGCCTTGCAGTGGACATAAACAGTATCAATATTTTCGGGAATATTGGAAGTCGGCAAGCTTTTTATTCTTGCAACAAGTGGAAGAAACCGATTAATATACTCTATACCACATTGAAGTTTTTTTTTGACATGGAGCCGAAAATATGTCAGCAGTAGCTAATTATAGAAAGCCTATTCCATGTTCTTTCCAGTCTTGTCCATTATTTGCAAATAGAAATAATTCAAAGCTTTCATTCATAGAAATAACACTTTTAACATTCTCGCGCTGTATTAGCTGCAAACATATAAGAAAAATTAAGCTATTAGCAAAATAAAAACTTAACACAATTATGATTGTGCCTAAGGCCCAATCGATACATGTATAATACACTCTCAACTTCTTTAGAATACACAACAAGGCAATTAATTTTTAAAGTTGTGGTCAGCAATATAATCAAGGAATGTTTCCAGTTTCATATTCAAAGTTTTTTACAGAAATTTATTCGATCATTAACTACTAATTTATTCGATATATTAACTACTACTGGACCGAAGTTTGAAGTCACCCCGGCAATGAATGCTTCTCCACCTGGCCAAAGAAACACATACCTTAGCGTGGTAGTGGCTTCTTGCAAGATGTTCAACGTGAGTCAACCTAAAATCTACAATTAACCAGACGCTTTGTGTGATGACACGAAATCTGAGCAATACATTCAGAGGGAAAAAACAAACCTTGACCTGCCTTAAAACTGAATTTCAAAGCCAAGATACAAGTGCACATATCTACCATATGTTATTGCAAACAATAACAAAAAATGATATGTGTTATGGTTGAAGGCCTGCGGGTGATTTTTTTTATGAATTTCAAAAAACAATTCGCGCGGAATTCAAAACTGACACTTCGCTTCACTGAGATCGAATCGGTCAGCTGTGGATTCCGCGTGGATCATCACCCGTGGCCAACTTCAGCAGCAGACAGGCCGGTTGAAAAAAGTGCCGTTTTTTTTTTGGTGGGCGAGTTCTGGGTCGAGTCGGTCGAGAAAAGAAAAAACGTGTTGCTCGTGTGGGAAATTGTGGATAAAAAGTTTTGAAATTTAGTGTGTGCACATGATGCTCCGAATAATTTTGAAAGTAAACGTGTATTGCGAGAAGGCCTAATACAAAAATGAAAACGAAAGTCTTGGGGAAAGTGTGGTTAGAAAAATTTTGAAAAGAAAGAAAAAGGCAACTAAAATTGTGCGGAGTGGAAAAAAGAGTTAAAAATAATCGAATTAAACTGGTGAAAAGTTGACGAAAATATAATTTGTGATCGAATCGAGCGACGGCCTTGCCGCAGCACCTGGAACATTCCAGAGACTCGAGAAGTACGACCTAAAATCCATTTTGATTGCGTGGCCATTTAAACGTGCTGGAACAGGCGAGAAGTGTGCCGGTGCGAAACTTTTCGGCGCAGTTGAGCTATTACGGTGCCGCAGTGGTCAGCACCGCGAAACAAACGAGAATACTTCAAGTCGCAATCTACTCGGTTCCTTTTCTTCGTACGACCAACAGAAGTAGAGCCCGCTGTGACCGCAAATCATGAAACTGTGAGGCGGAAAACCAACGATATTGTCTTGGATGCGAGTATAGGAGAAAGAAGAGAAGCTATGGCACAACCGAAGAGCTTTATTTTATTCGTATTAATGAAGCTATTGCATGGAACAGGGAACCAGGTAACAAATTCAGTAATCCATTGGCTAAACCAGTCGATATAACCGCCAGTAATGGAAATAACCTTCATGAAGATGGATATTAGCAGAAGACCCTAACGGAACACAAAAGAAAAAGAAATATCCGTAGATTGTATTAATCGATTAAATCCGACTTCGTCAGTAACTACTTTTAAATTTTGTTGTTATTCAAATAATTAGAAAAAAAAGAAATAGCTAATTCCGGAATTTACGCACTTTATTTCACGGTGTCTCACCGAACGGTTCCATAAAAAAAAAATTAGGTCATATAGCTAAAATTTTTTTTGATAATACGGATTATATCAATTGTAAATAACGCGCATGTATGCTGGGCGGTGTCAATATCAACTGACACATCTGATGCATGGGCATCGAGATAAACCATCCAAAGCTTAAATTAACAACATCGGAATGTACACCGGCACAACAACTCCGCACTCACATGCTATGCAATTATGCAATAATAGCAAGAGGTAAAATAAATAATAACAAGTCCACATGTACGTACTGATATGTATGTAACCATGTGTGACTAATACCTCGAGTAGTTGAGTCATTGTACGATGAAAATTATGATTTCGTACTATCACACTTAATCAGCATTTTCTTGAGACAAAAAAAAAATAATTAATCGAAGGGGAAATTGTTTTGAATGTTTGAACTCTGAAATCAATAAGCGAAATTAATGACCTAGATTTCAGAGTTCAACTCAATAATATTGAACTCATGCATTTTCGTTGCACAAAAATGTATGTACAGATAGGCAAAATTAGCCTATAAAAATCAAGTCTCGAAACAGAGAAAGTGTCTTTCAGTCTTAAAAGTTGTACTTGTGACCATCGCCGACATTTTCCGGCGATCACTAAAACCAACCCCCGCAAGGTGGTAGTTGTAGTATGAGGTTCCACCAATTCCTGCAACTATCTTTGGAGTTAGCGACTCCACGGACCTGAGCTAAATATCCCCCTCTGGGATGGGGGCTGTAGAATTCACCCACAGCCAGTCCTGCTTGCCCTAAAAATGGCAAATGGACACTCACTGAATCATGGGCTTATCACCCGTGATCTTAAGACCTAAATGATATGAGAAACGGATACATCGCCTCGGATACGGACTGATTCTACGGTAACGACTTTTGGCATTCGAAAACGGACTATGATTGGCTTCTGGAACGTTCGAACATTGAATGACGGGGGAAGAGCTGGGGTTACTCGGTCCTTGCACCGCCAATCAGTGATCGACCGTAAAATGAAGCACTATAACATCCAAATCTTGGGCTTGAGCGAGGTCAGGTGGACAGGATCAGGAGAAGAACGAACCCCTAGCGGAAACACTATTCTGTACATTGGCCCTGAAAGTGAAGCCAGAAATGGTGTGGCGTTCGTCCTTACGCCGAGAGCGAGAAACAGTCTCATTAGCTGGGAACCAATCTCGGATAGGATTATCGTCGTCAGGCTCAGGACCAGTGTCAGATACGTCAACTAATACCGCAACATCTGGTGACAAAGAGGAGTTTTATAGCCAACTGAGTGCCACCTTCGAACGTGTTCCAAGAGGTGATATTATTATCATCTCGGGAGATATGAACGCCCAGGTTGGATCAGACAACACTGGACTAGAACACGTCATGGTGAGGCATGGTGACCCTTGGGTCGACCCTTCACGACCTTGGATTAAGAGACCCGAAAACGGCGAATTATTTGTGGAGTTCTGTAGTACTCGGCAAATGGTCATCGGAGGGACCCTTTTTCCACACAAGAGTCATCATAAAACATCTTGGGTTTCCCCTGATGGTGTTACTCAGAGCCAGATCGACCATTTGGCTATAAGTCGCCGATGGAGAAGATGTCTCCTCGATGTGCGAGCGAAACGTGGAGCTGACGCGACAAGAGAAAGGCCATTGAAGATCTGGCAAATAAGGCAGAATTTGCGGCTTACCTTGGGGATATGGGTTCACTATTTAAAATCATGAAACAGTTGACGAACAGGAATTTCACCTCCAACCACCTGGTGAGAGATGTCAACGGAACTCTCCTTAATATGAGTGAACACCAGTTGCGACGATGGAAGGAATACTTCTCTGATATTTTAAACATCTTGTCAGATGAAGATATTCCGGAAACAGAACAACTTCCAAACATCCAACCGCAACAATCCTCTATTAGGGACGATCTCCCAGATAAGGAAGAGATAGTTTCCGCCATTCGGTCAATGGCGGGAAGGAAAGCTCCAGGTATAGACGGACACCAACCGAACTTCTCAAAGCGGACCCGGAAATAACAGCCGATATACTCCTCCCACTCTTCACTAAGGTGTGGAATGATGGAAGATATCCGAATGAATGGAAGGAGGGCGTCATTGTGAAAAATCCGAAGAAGGGCGACCTTCGGGATTGTGGCAATTGGCGTGGTATATGTCTACTTACTGCCGTATCAAAAATTATGGCTAAGGTAATACTCAAAAGGATTAGTGATGTCGTCGAGAGCACTCTCGAAGTTTATCAGGCTGGATTCCGTAAAGGGTCGTCTTGTACCGACCACACAAATACCCTACGGATAATATTAGAGCAGTCAGCCGAAATGGGTTCGCCACTACATCTCATGTTTGTGGACTTCGAGAAGGCTTTCGACAGCGTTAAGCGAGATTACATATGGAATGCTCTGCGTAGGAGAGGTATTCCAGATAAGGTCATAGCTATGATTAAAGAATCCTACGAAGATACAAGGTGTCGCGTCTTGCATAGAAGAGAGCTGTCCGAGAGCTTTCCTGTGCGAACGGGTGTCAGACAAGGCTGCATATTATCACCAGCCCTGTTTCTGGTGGTAATAAATGACATCTTGAAAGCTCCACTGGAAGGTGGGGAAGGTAAAGGTCTTCAATGGAGACTATTTAACATCTTAAGTCACCTTGATTATGCTGATGACGTGTGTTTGCTTGCACATACCCGTCGGACTTAGAGTCAAATGTTCGCTCGTTGCATTCTAAATGCAAAGAGGCGGGACTGAAAATAAATGTGCGTAAAACCAAGTACATGCACATCGGTTCGAACGCAAGCACACCGATTGTTCTTAATGGACAGGATGTGGAAGAGGTGCAAGATTTTTGCTATCTCGGAAGCATTGTCAGCATGGACGGCGGAGCCGAAAAGGATGTTGAGGCTCGGCTAAATAAAGCTCGTCAGGCCTTCGGTATCCTTTCCCCTTTCTGGAGGTTAAGAGAGATCTCCCTTCGCACGAAGCTGCGACTTTTTGACGCATGCGTCAAATCCGTATTGTTATATGGTTGTACTACGTGGAAAGTGACCGTTCGACTTACCAAGAAACTACAGACTTTCGTAAACCAATGCCTCCGGCGCATTTTAGGAATACTCTGGCCAGAAGTAATCTCCAACCACGAACTTTGGAGTACAACTCGCCAGACTAAAATAGGTATTGAGATTCAACGGCGAAAGTGGCAGTGGATCGGTCATACTTTGAGGAAACCAGAGCGAAACATCGCAAAACATCGCCCAATTAACACATGGAAGCGAGCAGTTGAGCAGGAGGCCAGAGGAATAAACAAGTCCTGGCAACAGCTTAAAGCCGACGCTCAGGATCGCGCCTTGTGGAACAGAGTTGTTTCTGTCCTATGCCCTATAGGGGGTCTTAACAGGAATTTGATTTGATTGACTAAAACCAAAAGTAAAGAATCAAATTTCAAAGTGTTACGTTAGCAACGCCGACTTTTCCGGCGATCACAGAAAAAGAAGTCGTCAAGTTAATAAGTGGTCGAGCTAATAACACCGATTTTCCTGCAAGAACGAGTTATCTCAAGACTTCAACAGAGGAATCAAGCTAATAACACCGATTTTCCAGCAAGAACGAGTTATCTCAGGACTTCAACAGAGGAATCAAGCTAATAACACTGATTTTCCTGCAAGAACGAGTTATCAAAGAACTTCAACGGAGTACAATGTAGTAAATTAATGACGTTTTATAAAACAAACATGGTAATTATTCGAATATACTTTAAATTCCAAACGGGGATCGTCTTTGGCCTCAGGGCCAGATGTACGTCCGGCTTTTGGGCCGAAATCCCCATGTTTCCCAACCCCTAATATAAACAAGGTATACGGGGGATCGTCTTGGGCGTCAGGGCCCGTTAAGCGTCCGGCCTTTGGGCCGAAATATCCAATATACCATTCATCCGAATCAACGTATATTTGTCGCCATATCCCGTATAAGAGCCAGGAAGATCAATTGTCGCCATACCCCTGGTCAGGAAGATCATTTAATCAAGACGTTGAGATTCTAGTTAGTAAACAGTGCATGACCCTCGTAGCAATTTAATGTTACAGTTTTCATTGTAACATTTTCAGTTACGGAAAACGTTGGAACATTTCAACAATTTAACGTTACGGTATATTTGTTGTAACATTTCTGTCGTAACATATATGTTGTACACACCCGCTATCATCGCATTAGGAATGCAAAACTAGTTCTTATGTAAGACACCCGCATTAGTAATGCAAAACCAAAACATTTTCATTCTCATGCACGTCAGCAATAAGGAAATCGTACACGCTAGCAGTGCATCTTTTATTGTATGTAAACCAAGCACTGAATTGTAAAGAATCAGAATTAAATACAACTCTTTTCACTCAATATAGTATTTATGAAAAACTTTTTAAAAATTTCAGTTTGAAATATTCGGAAGTTCTTTAAATTCTCAGCATTTCAAACAAGTCATTTCCCATTTACTGATGTTTGGTTGAATAATACAACTTTCATTAATTTGTGAATAACTTACATGAAATTTTGGTAAATAAAACTAGTTGTATACCCACGTCTTTAGTCATTGCCCGAAATGGAAGAGCTCCAAGAATTACGATCATACCATCTCCTCGTAGTAACCTTTTCCATCAAAACATTCTAAAATAACGTTGGATAAAACGAAACCCTTGCAAACATAATGAAAAACAAAACAAACTTATTTTCACAACAGCTGACTTAATCATATTTCAAAGAAAACTTCGGCAGTTCCAGTTAATTTTTAAAAACGAAAACTTTCAGCATTTCAAAAGACAAATCGGAACAGCAAGCGAACACAAAATTTTTTGACAGATCCACAAAAGCTCCGGGCAAAACCGTATTTCCCTTATTTCGAAAAACGAATGAAGCAAGCCTTTTCTGGCCTCGTTCCTTCTAGAGTTACTCTTAGGTCAAGAAAGAGCGAGACTGACTTAACACGATTTCCGGGTAAAACACTGGATACGGTGCTCGTTACTTACGGAAGAATACAATTTATTAACAACATCCATCGCGAACAAAGCTTGAAAACTTCAAAATCGTTCGTCTTCTTCTTGATGGCGTTTTGACAGAGTAGAGTCACTTTTAGCCCAAGAAGTTTTCAAAAAAAAATTTTTCAATTCCCCTTTTGTCTCAAATAACCAGCTTTTCCGTTAAATTTGAAAAAGCGCACTGCTATTTTCCAGCGTGCGATAAGTAAGCAAATGTGATTGCAATCCGTTCATTAGAACGTGAAACCTACCAAATTAAAAGTACTGCAAATTAAAGATATTCGCGAAATAAAACCACTAAAAAGTTACACCGGCACGTTGCACGCATACATATGAAAATAAAAAGCGCCCCATCTGACAAGGTGTCCAGACTCTTCTACCAAGTGCCTTGTTCTTTCTTTTTCATAGAGTGACTCTACACAAGACCACCTGTATTATTTTCTACAAACTTGTCGTAAAAACACGTTTTGCCGAAAACAAGAAAAGAGCATAATTAGTTCAAATTAAGCACGAAAATATTACGCGAGTGCACACTTTTTCGTAATAACTAAAATTCTACAATTTTCTGTGTGAAAATTAACCTGAGAACTCTGCACAATATGAGTGATAGATTTTCTTCGGTGTGAGAAGCCGAGATTTAACTTTGATCGCACTTTTTTCAATTAAAAATCCATTGCACAAATATCAACGTGTCATAATTATGACACATGCCGAGCACTTTCAATAAAGTACCTTAGAAAGCTGAACTATCTTTAACACTGCATTTAAGAATAAACGCGATTCTTACGAAGCCCGCCGTGTCTGCTCCATACAAAAGCGCTCGAATTTGTATGGAACTGTCATATTTGTTATGACTCCAACGTGTTGTTGTTGGATTCAGTTACTCGGCTTTCTACTATAGAAGGCATTGGCATGACCTGACATGACATTTCTCTTCTTCTGCACGTATTCAAGTCACGAACAACTGTTTGCAATACCATATTTTACATCAGTCCCTTTTTTGTCACTTAATTCTAAACATTCGGAGCTATAGATTTAACGAAAACATGCTCACAATGGTTAATATTATCATAGGGAGTAGAATGGGTAAAGCTAATCCCCTAATTTTTTATCTTACTAATAATTCTAAATAAGTTATTAAAGCACAATTTGACCTCGATAAATTTTATACGTACCAAGTAAATTGGTTTAGAGCATTTCATGAAAAAGTGCAGTTTGTATGGGAAGGGTGTGAAGGAGAGGGAGGTCGCAAATAATTTTTATACCGTAGATTCAATCAAAGTAATGCATCCCAAATTTTAGACTAATAGCTTTTATATTTTTCGAGCAAATCCGTTTATTGTCGAATTGCGAAATTTTGTCATTCTGTATGGAAGGGAGTAGAAGTGGTGAAGCTAGTCGTCGAATTTTTTTTCGCCTTCCTAATAATTCTAAATAAATATTTTGTGCACAATTTCAGCTCGCTTAATTTTATACTTACTTACTTACTACTTATTACTGAGTAAATTGGCCTAGAGTATTTCATGAAAAAGTTGAGTTTGTATGGGAGTTGGTGGAAGGAGGGGAGCACAGGCATAATTTTTATACGGTAGATTTAAATCATCATAAGTATTATAATCCGAATTTTTTTTATACTTTTCGAGCAAATCCGCTTATTGTCAAATTGCGAAATTTGTGTATTTTGTATGGGAGGGGGTAGAAGGGGTGGAACGATTTGGCACGTTCAAGAACTTGACCTTACTTTATTGTCAAAAACGAGGTGTACAAAATCGGAACTTTCTAACTCAACGCATTCTCAAGCTAGAGAGCGAACAGACGGACGGACGGTCAGGCAGACACACATTCGGTTTTGAGATTTTTGAGTGATAATATTAACTTCTGTATCATTCATTTTTTTTCTCCGAGCCTTATTTCTTAGCGTTACAAACCTTAGAGCAAACTTATAATTATCTCAGATGTCATCTAGAGTATACTCTCAGATTTTATCTAGAGTATAAATGGCCTTATATATAATATACTACAACTAGATTATATAGCTCGTCACTGACGGTCTCATTTCCACAAATAAGGCCGAATGATTGAGTTAATTATGTTTAATAAAAAAGGGAAATTATAAATTTGATATAATTGTCATTGAATTAATTGGTTGTTGTTGAAATGTCGACTTTAGTAGATGGCTTTAACTTTAGAGTACATGTTCTGCAGAAGTAATTACTCGCTAGAACTGTTATGAAATATTAAGCCAAATTGAGGAAAGTCGATGCCAACCACACAACAATGTTCCAGCATTTTTTATAAGGTGATATAGGCCAGTTGAAAATCTAATTTCCAATTTCTTTGTGGCCAAAAATTCAAACAGATAGACCTGTACTCTTCAAATAAGAACATACAGATTTTATGTTCAGAAATATTGTTTAGCAGCAAACATGTTTCAAATACTACTCTAAATTCAATTCTCATACAAAAACGATGCACCGATACTCATTCTAGAACCCTTTCCTTACGATCGCATGTATCCGAACAGGTTATATCCTATTATTAAAATCGAAATCGCCGTCATAAGTTCTTTGAACTTTGAACTTAGGTTATATTGGCGCTGGCTTCGGATTCGCTTGAATGCGATGCTCGTAAGCGAGCTTTTACTTGGTGCGACTAATTTCTTGTGTAGACACACTCTATATACACATCTTTAAGTCTTCACTCTCACTTATCTCTCATATTATTTTCAAGCCTAGGTGGGATAAATAAAGAAAATTCGTATATAACAGACTTACTTATTATCATTAAGTAACATCACACCAATGTTGCACTTCGCGTTTGACCGGCCTTGCAGTGGACATAAACAGTATCAATATTTTCGGGAATATTGGAAGTCGGCAAGCTTTTTATTCTTGCAACAAGTGGAAGAAACCGATTAATATACTCTACACCACATTGAAGTTTTTTTTTGACATGGAGCCGAAAATATGTCAGCAGTAGCTAATTATAGAAAGCCTATTCCATGTTCTTTCCAGTCTTGTCCATTATTTGCAAATAGAAATAATTCAAAGCTTTCATTCATAGAAATAACACTTTTAACATTCTCGCGCTGTATTAGCTGCAAACATATAAGAAAAATTAAGCTATTAGCAAAATAAAAGCTTAACACAATTATGATTGTGCCTAAGGCCCAATCGATACATGTATAATAATGTTGCGAGCTAGGGGTTCGCCAGATTCCAAAGAAAACTCAATTCGTTTTAAAAACAATGAATAATTTATTTATTGCACTTTATACACAATTTCCCGATCACTTCACTAAATTCGCTCTAAAAACTTAATTCGTACAACCCAGGAACACTGCCAATCTATCACTTTCGCTTGCTTACACCGATAGGTGTTTTCCATGAAACTGTCACTGAGTAACTGGATTCCTTGTCGTGAGCTCTGGCTATTTATATGGATTTATCCGAGTCTCGAACCTTCTCTGGTGTATGTTTTTCTGCTGGGTCTGGACTATTCTGGAAGTTACTAGATGGCGTCGGGTGTCATTGTTTGTGTCTTTGAGAAATTACTAGAAGCCCTCTACATGTTGGAAGAATATTCTAAATAGTTCTGGCAGATTTGAGAGAGATCATTGCCAGATCTATAACATTACCCTCTCCTTAGTCCCTGTTCGTCCCGAACAGAGTCGTTCACTTCCGCAATGGCACCGTGGTACTTTGTTAGTCGGTCGAGATGTACCACTTTCATTTTTGCACGGGGTTTTTGATGTAATTGAATCCGATAGACGACATCGTTTAACCGGTTGATGATCTGGTAAGGGCCTTCCCAGTTGCGCTGTAGTTTCGGCGATCTGCCCTTCTGTCGTTTGGGATTGTATAGCCAAACTAAATCACCCTCTTGGAATCCTGATGAATTCGCCCGTTGATCATACCTCGTCTTCATGCGGTCGGTCGCCAAATCAATTTTATCTCTGACCAGGTTATAAATTGTGTTTAGTCGACATCGAAGATCCGAGACGTAATCTTTGGCATTCGTTGGTTGGTCTGGTGGCACTCCAAACATTAATTCCGCAGGGACTCGAATATTCCTTCCGAAAATGACTCGGGACGGGGTTTCTCCTGTTGTTGAATGCACCGATGTTCTGTAGGCCATTACAAATAGAGGGATGTGCTGATCCCAGTCCTGTTGCCTCTCGCTGACGAGTTTGGATAGGTTTGAGTTCAATGTCCTATTGAAACGTTCCACCATTCCATCGGACTGTGGATGTAATGCATTTGGCACACGTGTTTGAATATTTGAGATTCAAAATTGCGCCCTTGATCGGAGTGTAGTTCACGTGGAGCTCCAAATCTGCTTACCCAGTTGGTAACAATTTGTTCGGCGACGGTTACTGCTTCTTGGTTTGGAATTGCGTAGGCTTCAGGCCACTTGCTGAAATAATCAATGACCACTAGAATGTAGCGATTACCATTTTCTGATTCCGGAAATGGTCCAGCAATATCCACAGCAATTCTCTCAAATGGGACTCCCACGTTGTATTGTTGCATTTCTCCCCTGGATCTGCGGTGTGGGCCCTGACTTGATGCACACGTAGTACATTTACGGCACCAATTTTCGACATCATCTCGGAGATGGATCCAATAGAACCTTTCTCGTATCTTTGCCAAGGTTCTATTTACATCCAAATGCCCACCAGAGGTACCTCCATGATATTCCTTCAAAACCTCCTGGATTTTACAATGCGGGACGATGGTTTGCATGTGATATGATGTTCCGTCAGCGTTTTCCCATTTTCGTTTTAATAATCCGCCGTCTAGGTGAAGGGAGCTCCATTGTGCCCAATAACACTTTAAGGTTTCGCTGAATTGTGAGATGTCTTTCCACTCAGGCCGTTTCATTTCGTCCTTCCATGCCATGATCGGTGAAATATCTGGATCTTTACGTTGGGCATCTTCCAGTTCTTGCTGTTTCCATCCATCCTTTGGTTCGGTCGTTATCCTCTGAATGGTTTCTCCGGCTTCTTTTCCTTCTACACGGTGACAATGCTTGCAGTTCGGTGGACAAGGACGACGTGAAAGTGCATCGGCATTACCGTGGATTCTTCCTCTTCGATGAACAATTTCAAAATCGTAGGATTCGAGCCTTTCAATCCATCTGGCTACTTGGCCTTCGGGGTTCTTAAACTGAAGTAGCCATTTAAGCGATGCGTGATCCGTTCGAAGAAGGAACTTTTGACCATAGAGATATTTGTGAAAATGTTTCGTTGCTTCTACAATGGCTAATAGCTCTCGGCGAGTTACGCAATAGTTCCTTTCTGCTTTTGAGAGTACTCGGCTGTAGTATGATAGCACTCTCTCCTGCCCGTCGATCTCCTGTGATAGCACTGCTCCGATACCGACACTGCTGGCGTCAGTATCTATGATGAAACCGTAACCTGGTTTTGGGTACGCCAGAACTGGGGAGTCGCAGAGTTGGTCTTTTATTTTCTCAAATGCTTCCTGGCACTGTTGACTCCATGTAAATGGCTTTCATTTTTCCGTTAACTGATGCAGACATTTCGCCGTGTTGGCAAAGTCTTTTACGAATCGACGGTAATATGTCGCTAAGCCTAGGAAGCTGCGCAACTGGTGTTTATCACTCGGAGTAGGCCAGTTTTTCACCGCCAGTATCTTCTCCGGATCCGTCTTTACGCCATCAGCTGAAACGATGTGACCTAAGTACTTGACTTCTGCACTAAATAAAGTGCACTTTTTCGGACTCAGTTTTAATTTTGCCGCTCGTAGTCGCTGGAAGACTTCCTGCAGATTTTTTAGGTGTTCCTTGAATGTTCTGCCGATAACGATCACATCATCCAGGTAAACGAGACAAGTTTTCCAACTCAGGCCACGCAAAACGAATTCCATTAGTCTTTCAAACGTAGCTGGAGCATTGCACAAGCCAAATGGCATTACGATGAATTGCCACAGTCCACTGCCGACAGAGAATGCTGTTTTCTCTCTATCTTTTTCATCTATCTCCACTTGCCAGTAACCACTTTTCAGATCCAACGTCGAGAACCATTTAGCATCAGTCAGGGTGTCCATGATATCGTCGATTCTTGGTAGTGGATAGCTATCCTTTTTCGTAACATCATTCAGTCGCCTGTAGTCCACACAAAAACGGGTACTGCCGTCCTTCTTCTTTACCAGCACTACTGGCGATATCCACGGGCTCTTTGATTCTTCGATGATTCCCTGATGCTCCATAGTTTTGACCATTGAATTGACTTCTCCTTGTTTCGCTAATGGTACTCTTCTTGGAGGTTGACGTATCGGTGTAGCACTTCCCGTATCTATGCGATGTTTCACTAAGTTTGTTCTGCCATAGTCGTCATCACCGGTGGAAAAGACGTCGCTAAATCCTTCGATTAGATCTACGGCTTGTTTGTGTTGTTCTCCTCTAAGGTTGCTTGACTGAAGAAGTGTTGATGTTACATTGTCCTTCCTTCTTGGCTTATTTTTAGAGGGTACGTCATGTGGTTCTGCCTTGTCGATACTCGTCACCGCCGATATTGGTTCACAGCTGCCAATTACATCTCCTTTCTTTACGCTGGTAGTGCTGTCCGCAACGTTCAGGACTCTTATTGGTACCATCATTTTCTCATTCCTTTTTACGAGCGTTTTTCCTAGTATCAGACTTCGTAATGCAGGTGTCGTTTCCGGTTCTATGAGGTAGAATCGGTGGTTCCCGGGATCACCATCGAGCTCTGCCCAAATAACATTCTCAGATGACTTTGGTATGTCCGCATCTTCGCATAATACAACTCGCAGCTTTGTTGTTTTGGAGGATGTTATTTCCATCGGGATTTCAATATTCCGCCACTTCATTATTCGTTGTCCTAAGTCCAGCTGGATACCGTGTGGTTTCAGAAAATCCATTCCAAGGATACACTCATCGGTAATGTCAGCTACCACGAATACATGCGAGAAGGTCAAATCCCCAAGCTGTATGTCACGAGCTATTTCTCCATGGACCGTTGTAGTTTCTCCTGTAGCAGTGCGAAGTGCGTACTTCTTGGTGTTGTGAAGCCAAGTACGATCTACGAGGTCAGATCTTAGCACTGACCGTGTTGCGCCTGTGTCGACTGTTATGATGCAGTTTAATTTGCCGACTCGACCACTCATACATAAGTCGTTTTCACAACGATGTAGTCGAGAAACTGCGATGATGGTTCCGGGGGCGTCGATTTTACCAGCCAACTTCTGCCCCATGAAGTTGGCCTTTACTCGTTTCCCGGACTGTCATTAGGCGAAGCGTGCTCTCGTGACGGTTCGCCCCTTCCTCCTCTTTGTTTAGCAGCGCAGCCGGAACAGTAGTTGATCGCTTTTCTGGGTTTGCGGCAGTCGCGTCTTAAGTGTCCTGCCTGTCCACAATTCCAGCATCGGGGAGCACCAGATCCTTCGCTCCGCTTGGTGTACTCGGCTTTCTGGCACACACATTCTTCTACTATTTCTCGAACTCGATAGTTACTCCGCGAGCTTTGCTTGGCAGCTTCGAACGTCAGCCCATATACTAAGGCTTCGCCAATCGTTTTCTTACCTGCCAGTTTTAACGCCTGTTGCAGCTCTCTGTCCTGTACAGCATTGTTAAATGCGAAAACAGCTGTATCGTTTCGTTGCTCTGTTTGCGCATTAGGCAGCGATAATAGTGTGAGTCGTTCAATATCGCGTGCCAGCTCTTGAAGTGTTTCACCATTCTTTTGAGTTCGGTTGTAAAGTTGCGTTTTGTAGATCTCTCGCATGTGGTCACTGCCATAATGAAGATCCAATGTCTGGACTAAGGTTGAAAAGTCTTGTTGTTGCTCCTGCGGAATCGTTTGAAGAACCTCTGCTGGTGGACCTTTTAGCGCCAATATAAGAGCTGTTCCCCGTTCTAGATCATTCCAATGGTTGTTTCTTGCGGCGGCTTCAAATTGGGTCTTATAAATAGCCCACGGTGTTTGTCCATCGAAGATTGGAGCCTTGAGACCCTTGTGCGCAACATGTTCTGTCTTGATGACGCCAGTCGCCTTCACATTATCGAAGTCTCTTTTTAGGCGTTCGACTTCTTCTGCAATTCCGGATGTCTTTTCCGTAATTTGTTCTTCGAAGATTCGAAGTTTCTTCTCAACGTTTTCTTCTATGGCCTTACCCATGGTGTCTATTTTATTATTTTGCAGCTCCAATTTTTGGTTAAGGTCCTTTGAAGTCTAATCTAATTTCTCTAGTTTCTGATTAATGTCAGTAGATTGTTGTTTAATGTCCACTGATTGTTGCTCTAATTTCTGATTCATGTCCGCAGATTGTTGATCTAACTTCTGATTCATGTCCGCAGATTGTTGATCTAACTTGTTCATCATTTGCTGCATTAACTGTGTTAGAGCATCCGTTGCACCAGAACACTCCTCTCCACGAGCTTCTTTGATTTGGAATTCGAAACTATCTGCATCTTCACCCTCAGCCTGCAGTGTCTCGATCATACGGCTGACAAGTTCAGACTTGCTCCCTGTCGTAGATAACCCGCGTCTACCGAGCTCTTCTTTCAGCTCCGCTAATTTTAAGTCCTTTAAATAACGCGGCATTCTCACTACCGATTATTTCAAGTTTTTCCGCGATCCGAATTCACTTAATTTTTCTCCACTAATTAAAGTCACTGCTCACTAAAGCATTCGAGAATATTTGATTTCACAAAATTCTCACTGTCCGTTCGAGAATTTTAGTTCCGCGATTTTACTTCGCTAATTAAAGTCACTGTTCACTAGAGCACTCGAGAATATTCGGTTTCACCAAATTCTCACTGTCCGTTCGAGAATTTTAGTTTCACTTTTCCGCTCTCACAAAATTATCCGTTCCGAGAATTTTTAATTTCACTCGCGATTTTTAACCCGAATTTATCCTTAAAATCCCACTTCTGACACCAATTGTTGCGAGCTAGGGGTTCGCCAGATTCCAAAGAAAACTCAATTCGTTTTAAAAACAATGAATAATTTATTTATTGCACTTTATACACAATTTCCCGATCACTTCACTAAATTCGCTCTAAAAACTTAATTCGTACAACCCAGGAACACTGCCAATCTATCACTTTCGCTTACTTACACCGATAGGTGTTTTCCATGAAACTGTCACTGAGTAACTGGATTCCTTGTCGTGAGCTCTGGCTATTTATATGGATTTATCCGAGTCTCGAACCTTCTCTGGTGTATGTTTTTCTGCTGGGTCTGGACTATTCTGGAAGTTACTAGATGGCGTCGGGTGTCATTGTTTGTGTCTTTGAGAAATTACTAGAAGCTCTCTACATGTTGGAAGAATATTCTAAATAGTTCTGGCAGATTTGAGAGAGATCATTGCCAGATCTATAACAATACACTCTCAACTTCTTTAGAATACCCAACAAGGCAATTAATTTTTAAAGTTGTGGTCAGCAATATAATCAAGGAATGTTTCCAGTTTCATATTCAAAGTTTTTTACAGAAATTTATTCGATCATTAACTACTAATTTATTCGATATATTAACTACTACTGGACCGAAGTTTGAAGTCACCCCGGCAATGAATGCTTCTCCACCTGGCCAAAGAAACACATACCTGAGCGTGGTAGTGGCTTCTTGCAAGATGTTCAACGTGAGTCAACCTAAAATCTACAATTAACCAGACGCTTTGTGTGATGACACGAAATCTGAGCATCCATCAGTGTCAACATTATAGCAGAGCAATACATTCAGAGGGCAAAAACAAACCTCGACCTGCCTTAAAACTGAATTTCAAAGCCAAGATACAAGTACACATATTTACCATATGTTATTGGAAACAATAACAAAAAATGATATGTGTTATGGTTGAAGGCCTGCGGGTGATTTTTTTTATGAATTTCAAAAAACAATTTGCTCGGAAACTGACACTTCGCTTCACTGAGATCGAATCGGTCAGCTGTGGATTCCGCGTGGATCATCACCCGTGGCCAACTTCAGCAGCAGACAGGCCGGTTGAAAACAAGTGCCGTTTTCTTTTTGGTGGGCGAGCTCTGGGTCGAGTCGGTCGAGAAAAGAAAAAACGTGTTGCTCGTGTGGGAAATTGTGGATAAAAAGTTTTGAAATTTAGTGTGTGCACATGATGCTCCGAGTAATTTTGAAAGTAAACGTGTATTTCGAGAAGGCCTAATACAAAAATGAAAACGAAAGTCTTGGGGAAAGTGTGGTTAGAACAATTTTGAAAAGAAAGAAAAGCGCAACTAAAATTGTGCGGAGTGGAAAAAAGAGTTAAAAATAATCGAATTAAAATTTGTGATCGAATCGAGCGACGGCCTTGCCACAGCACCTGGAACATTCCAGAGACTCGAGAAGTACGACCTAAAATCCATTTTGATTGCGTGGCCACTTAAACGCGCTGGAACAGGCGAGAAGTGTGCCGGTGCGAAACTTTTCGGCGCAGTTGAGCTATTACGGTGCCGCACTGGTCAGCACCGCGAAACAAACGAGAATACTTCAAGTCGCAATCTACTCGGTTCCTTTTCTTCATACGACCAACAGAAGTAGAGCCCGCTGTGACCGCAAATCATGAAACTGTGAGGCGGAAAACCAACGATATTGTCTTGGATGCGAGTATAGGAGAAAGAAGAGAAGCTATGGCACAACCGAAGAGCTTTATTTTATTCGTACTAATGAAGCTATTGCATGGAACAGGGAACCAGGTAACAAATTCAGTAATCCATTGGCTAAATCAGTCGATATAACCGCCAGTAATGGAAATAACCTTCATGAAGATGGATATTAGCAGAAGACCCTAACGGTTCATTAAAAAAAAAAAAAAACTTATTTAATTTGTAAAGTTAAAATTTGCGATGTGTTCTTGTTAGTGAGATAGGTAGATGAACTGCACGTTTAAGCAAAAATTTGTTAGATTCTTAGAACATTAGGTCATATAGCTAAAATTTTTTTTTGATAATACGGATTATATCAATTGTAAATAACGCGCATGTATGCATCTTATAGTCTAAATTATTCATCGCTCTGCCAATTATTCATTTTTTTTCTTTTGTTTCTTCTTTTTAATTTTAAACAATTACTTCGGCCTTACGGTTTTCTTTTTCAACCGAGCTAGGACTTTATTTTTGTTGTAAATTATATATTAATTACGATATAGCTAAAACATTTGAAAAAAAGGGGTCAATCAGAAGATATTCAGTGGATATACAAAGAATATTTATTGAAATAAAAGGTAAAATAAAATCTATATAATATTTCGGTATGGCATAAAACTATGCAAGCACTGTGCTTATGGCATTCAAAAGAAAGCGTAAATTGAAATCGAAAATTCAAAAACGAAATGCATTTCTTTTATGGAGGAAAATAATCAATTTTTTTGTTGCAATATGGGTATTTTTATCTTCTATTTCTAAATGCATGAACCATTCAGCATGGAAAACCAAAATTATTCTTAGTTATATAACATATTGAAATGGAGTCATAATAATTATGCGGGAGTTTGAGAGTAGACGTAAGGGTCAAGAACTATTTTCTTTATTCAGTCTCTTTTCTTCCTTCTGTGCGTATTTAATACTTGAAGAATATTAATAAAGTATAAACCGTGGTTACACCTATTCGATGAAATAAAATTCCTTGTTGACAGTAGATAAAAATTTGAAATTAAAACTTTAAAGAAAAAAATAATGAAGAATAGATATTAATGATAAGAACCAGTTGAACTGTAATAATTTTGTAAATGCTGAAATACGAAAAAAAAGAAAGAGTAAAAAAAAAAGTGAAAAGGAAATCAAAATATGAGTTGCTAGAATAGCCATTAAAGGACTCCCTCCCTAGCTTCCACGTTCTCCCCTCCCCTCTCTCCATGGGGCCATATGAATAGTTTGATGGAGATAATATGGCTTAGGCAGGGTGGGCTGGGCGGTGTCAATATCAACTGACACATCTGATGCATGGGCATCGAGATAAACCATCCAAAGCTTAAATTAACAACATCTGAATGTACACCGGCACAACAACTCCGCACTCACATGCTATGCAATTATGCAATAATAGCAAGAGGTAAAATAAATAATAACAAGTCCACATGTACGTACTGATATGTATGTAACCATGTGTGACTAATACCTCGAGTAGTTGGAGTCATTGTACGATGAAAATTATGATTTCGTACTATCACACTTAATCAGCATTTTCTTGAGACCAAAAAAAATAATAATTAATCGAAGGGGAAATTGTTTTGAATGTTTGAACTCTGAAATCAATAAGCGAAATTAATGACCTAGATTTCAGAGTTCAACTCAATAATATTGAACTCATGCATTTTCGTTGCACAAAAATGTATGTACAGATAGGCAAAATTAGCCTATAAAAATCAAGTCTCGAAACAGAGAAAGTGTCTTTCAGTCTTAAAAGTTGTACTTGTGACCATCGCCGACATTTTCCGGCGATCACTAAAACCAACCCCCGCAAGGTGGTAGTTGTAGTATGAGGTTCCACCAATTCCTGCAACTATCTTTGGAGTTAGCGACTCCACGGACCTGAGCTAAATATCCCCCTCTGGGATGTGGGCTGTAGAATTCACCCACAGCCAGTCCTGCTTGCCCTAAAAATGGCAAATGGACACTCACTGGATCATGGGCTTATCACCCGTGATCTTAAGACCTAAATGATACGAGAAACGGATACATCGCCTCGGATACGGACTGATTCTACGGTAACGACTTTTGGCATTCGAAAACGGACTATGATTGGCTTCTGGAACGTTCGAACATTGAATGACGGGGGAAGAGCTGGGGTTACTCGCTCCTTGCACCGCCAATCAGTGATCGACCGTGAAATGAAGCACTATAACATCCAAATCTTGGGCTTGAGCGAGGTCAGGTGGACAGGATCAGGAGAAGAACGAACCCCTAGCGGAAACACTATTCTGTACATTGGCCCTGAAAGTGAAGCCAGAAATGGTGTGGCGTTCGTCCTTACGCCGAGAGCGAGAAACAGTCTCATTAGCTGGGAACCAATCTCGGATAGGATTATCGTCGTCAGGCTCAGGACCAGTGTCAGAAACGTCACAATTCTGCAGTGCTACGCACCAACTAATACCGCAACATCTGGTGACAAAGAGGAGTTTTATAGCCAACTGAGTGCCACCTTCGAACGTGTTCCAAGAGGTGATATTATTATCATCTCGGGAGATATGAACGCCCAGGTTGGATCAGACAACACTGGACTAGAACACGTCATGGGGAGGCATGGTGACCCTTGGGTCGACCCTTCACGACCTTGGATTAAGAGACCCGAAAACGGCGAATTATTTGTGGAGTTCTGTAGTACTCGGCAAATGGTCATCGGAGGGACCCTTTTTCCACACAAGAGTCATCATAAAACATCTTGGGTTTCCCCTGATGGTGTTACTCAGAGCCAGATCGACCATTTGGCTATAAGTCGCCGATGGAGGAGATGTCTCCTCGATGTGCGAGCGAAACGTGGAGCTGACGTGGGGAGCGATCACCACTTGATGGTTGCCTGCTTGAGATTGTGTACAGCAGCTATTCGACGACCACAAATTCTTCAAATGAAGCGCAAGCTTAATGTGGATAAACTTAGAGATCCCAACAAAAAACTCGAATACACCACCATTCTACGCGAAATGTCATCCACATTGGGTGAACATGAAATACGCACACTGGACGCCAATTGGGAGGCAACCAGAAACACTTTTCTAACTAGTGCTGAAGAATCTGTGGGATATGTGCAAAGCGGTGAGAAACCCTGAATCCGCAGGACACATGGGACAAGGTTCGGAAAAAAGCCAAATTGGCAATCATCTCTCAACCCGATGTCAACCAACGAACGCCCGACTTGAGGCAGAACTACCGCGATGCTCATATACAGCTTAAAAAGGCTTTTAGACGCGACAAGAGAAAGGCCATTGAAGATCTGGCAAATAAGGCAGAATCTGCGGCTTACCTTGGGGATATGGGTTCACTATTTAAAATCATGAAACAGTTGACGAACAGGAATTTCACCTCCAACCACCTGGTGAGAGATGTCAACGGAACTCTCCTTAATATGAGTGAACACCAGTTGCGACGATGGAAGGAATACTTCCCTGATATTTTAAACATCTTGTCAGATGAAGATATTCCGGAAACAGAACAACTTCCAAACATCCAACCGCAACAATCCTCTATTAGGGACGATCCCCCAGATAAGGAAGAGATAGTTTCCGCCATTCGGTCAATGGCGGGAAGGAAAGCTCCAGGTATAGACGGAGTACCAACCGAACTCCTCAAAGCGGACCCGGAAATAACAGCCGATATACTCCTCCCACTCTTCACTAAGGTGTGGAATGATGGAAGATATCCGACTGAATGGAAGGAGGGCGTCATTGTGAAAATTCCGAAGAAGGGCGACCTTCGAGATTGTGGCAATTGGCGTGGTATATGTCTACTTACTGCCGTATCAAAAATTATGGCTAAGGTAATTCTCAATAGGATTATTGATGTCGTCGAGAGCACTCTCGAAGTTTATCAGACTGGATTCCGTAAAGGGTCGTCTTGTACCCCTGGTTGCCACACAAATACCCTACGGATAATATTAGAGCAGTCAGCCGAAATGGGTTCGCCACTACATCTCATGTTTGTGGACTTCGAGAAGGCTTTCGACAGCGTTAAGCGAGATTACATATGGAATGCTCTGCGTAGGAGAGGTATTCCAGATAAGGTCATAGCTATAATTAAAGAATCCTACGAAGATGCAAGGTGTCGCGTCTTGCATAGAAGAAAGCTGTTTGAGAGCTTTCCTGTGCGAACGGGTGTCAGACAAGGCTGCATATTATCACCAGCCCTGTTTCTGGTGGTAATAAATGACATCTTGAAAGCTGCACTGGAAGGTGGGGAAGGTAAAGGTCTTCAATGGAGAATATTTAACATCTTAAGTCACCTTGATTATGCTGATGACGTGTGTTTGCTTGCACATACCCGTTCGGACTTAGAGTCAAATGTTCGCTCGTTGCATTCTAAATGCAAAGAGGCGGGACTGAAAATAAATGTGCGTAAAACCAAGTACATGCACATCGGTTCGAACGCAAGCACACCGATTGTTCTTAATGGACAGGATGTGGAAGAGGTGCAAGATTTTTGCTATCTCGGAAGCATTGTCAGCATGGACGGCGGAGCCGAAAAGGATGTTGAGGCTCGGCTAAATAAAGCTCGTCAGGCCTTCGGTATCCTTTCCGCTTTCTGGAGGTTAAGAGAGATCTCCCTTCGCACGAAGCTGCGACTTTTTGACGCATGCGTCAAATCCGTATTGTTACATGGTTGTACTACGTGGAAAGTGACCGTTCGACTTACCAAGAAACTACAGACTTTCGTAAACCAATGCCTCCGGCGCATTTTAGGAATACTCTGGCCAGAAGTAATCTCCAACCACGAACTTTGGAGTACAACTCGCCAGACTAAAATAGGTATTGAGGTTCAACGGCGAAAGTGGCAGTGGATCGGTCATACTTTGAGGAAACCAGAGCGAAACATCGCAAAACAGGCTCTGGATTATAACCCTCAAGGAAGACGTCGGGTTGGTCGACCATGTAACACATGGAAGCGAGCAGTTGAGCAGGAGGCCAGAGGAATAAACAAGTCCTGGAAACAGCTTAAAGCCGATGCTCAGGATCGCGCCTTGTGGAACAGAGTTGTTTCTGTCCTATGCCCCTATAGGGGGTCTTAACAGGAATTTGATTTGATTGACTAAAACCAAAAGTAAAGAATCAAATTTCAAAGTGTTGCGTTAGCAACGCCGACTTTTCCGGCGATCACAGAAAAAGAAGTCGTCAAGTGAATAAGTGATCGAGCTAATAACACCGATTTTCCTGCAAGAACGAGTTATCTCAAGACTTCAACAGAGGAATCAAGCTAATAACACCGATTTTCCAGCAAGAACGAGTTATCTCAGGACTTCAACAGAGGAATCAAGCTAATAACACTGATTTTCCTGCAAGAACGAGTTATCAAAGAACTTCAACGGAGTACAATGTAGTAAATTAATGACGTTTTATAAAACAAACATGGTAATTATTCGAATATACTTTAAATTCCAAACGGGGATCGTCTTTGGCCTCAGGGCCAGATGTACGTCCGGCCTTTGGGCCGAAATCCCCATGTTTCCCAACCTCTAATATAAACAAGGTATACGGGGGATCGTCTTGGGCGTCAGGGCCCGTTGAGCGTCCGGCCTTTGGGCCGAAATCCCCAATATACCATTCATCCGAATCAACGTATATTTGTCGCCATATCCCGTATAAGAGCCAGGAAGGTCAATTGTCGCCATATCCCTGGTCAGGAAGATCATTTAATCAAGACGTTGAGATTCTAGTTAGTAAACAGTGCATGACCCTCGTAGCAATTTAATGTTACAGTTTTCATTGTAACATTTTCAGTTACGGAAAACGTTGGAACATTTCAACAATTTAACGTTACGGTATATTTGTTGTAACATATATGTTGTACACACCCGCTATCATCGCATTAGGAATGCAAAACTAGCTCTTATGTAAGACACCCGCCATTACCGCATTAGTAATGCAAAACCAAAACATTTTCATTCTCATGCACGTCAGCAATAAGGAAATCGTACACGCTAGCAGTGCATCTTTTATTGTATGTAAACCAAGCACTGAATTGTAAAGAATCAGAATTAAATACAACTCTTTTCACTCAATATAGTATTTATGAAAAACTTTTTAAAAATTTCAGTTTGAAATATTCGGAAGTTCTTTAAATTCTCAGCATTTCAAACACGTCATTTCCCATTTACTGATGTTTGGTTGAATAATACAACTTTCATTAATTTGTGAATAACTTACATGAAATTTTGGTAAATAAAACTAGTTGTATACCCACGTCTTTAGTCATTGCCCGAAATGGAAGAGCTCCAAGAATTACGATCATACCATCTTCTCGTAGTAACCTTTTCCATCAAAACATTCTAAAATAACGTTGGATAAAACGAAACCCTTGCAAACATAATGAAAAACAAAACAAACTTATTTTCACAACAGCTGACTTAATCATATTCCAAAGAAAACCTCGGCAGTCCCAGTTAATGTTTAAAAACGAGAATTTCCAGCATTTCAAAAGACAAATCGGAACAGCAAGCGAACACAAAATTTTTTGACAGATCCACAAAAGCTCCGGGCAAAAACCGTATTTCCCTTATTTCGAAAAACGAATGAAGCAAGCCTTTTCTGGCCTCGTTCCTTCTAGAGTTACTCTTAGGTCAAGAAAGAGCGAGACTGACTCAACACGATTTCCGGGTAAAACACTGGATACGGTGCTCGTTACTTACGGAAGAATACAATTTATTAACAACATCCATCGCGAACAAAGCTTGAAAACTTCAAAATCGTTCGTCTTCTTCTTGATGGTGTTTTGACAGCGTAGAGTCACTTTTAGCCCAAGAAGTTTTAAAAAAAAATGTTTTCAATTTCCCTTTTGTCTCAAATAACCAGCTTTTCCGTTAAATTTGAAAAAGCGCACTACTATTTTCCAGCGTGCGATAAGTAAGCAAATGTGATTGCAATCCGTTCATTAGAACGTGAAACCTACCAAATTAAAAGTACTGCAAATTAAAGATATTCGCGAAATAAAACCACTAAAAAGTTACACCGGCACGGTGCACGCATACATATGAAAATAAAAAGCGCCCCATCTGACAACGTGTCCAGACTCTTCTACCAAGTGCCTTGTTCTTTCTTTTTCATAGAGTGACTCTACACAAGACCACCTGTATTATTTTCTACAAACTTGTCGTAAAAACACGTTTTGCCGAAAACAAGAAAAGAGCATAATTAGTTCAAATTAAGCACGAAAATATTACGCGAGTGCACACTTTTTCGTAATAACTAAAATTCTACAATTTTCTGTGTGAAAATTAACCTGAGAACTCTGCACAAGTGAGTGACGGATTTTCTTCGGTGTGAGAGGCCGAGATTTAACTTTGATCGCACTTTTTTCAATTAAAAATCCATTGCACAAATATCAACGTGTCATAATTACATGTCGAGCACTTGCAATAAAGTACCTTAGAAAGCTGAACTATCTTTAACACTGCATTTAAGAATAAACGCGATTCTTACTAAGCCCGCCGTGTCTGCTCCATACAAAAGCGCTCGAATTTGTATGGAACTGTCATGTTTGTTATGACTCCAACGTGTTGTTGTTGGATTCAGTTACTCGGCTTTCTACTATAGAAGGCATTGGCATGACCTGACATGACATTTCTCTTCTTCTGCACGTATTCAAGTCACGAACAACTGTTTGCAATACCATATTTTACATCAGTCCCTTTTTTGTCACTTAATTCTAAACATTCGGAGCTATAGATTTAACGAAAACATGCTCACAATGGTTATTATTATCATAGGGAGTAGAACGGGTAAAGCTAATCCCCTAATTTTTTATCTTACTAATAATTCTAAATAAGTTATTAAAGCACAATTTGACCTCGATAAATTTTATACGTACCAAGTAAATTGGTTTAGAGCATTTCATGAAAAAGTGCAGTTTGTATGGGAAGGGTGTGAAGGAGAAGGAGGACGCAAATAATTTTTTACCGTAGATTCAAATCATTATGAAAGTAATGCATCCCAAATTTTAGACTAATAGCTTTTATATTTTTCGAGCAAATCCGTTTATTGTCGAATTGCGAAATTTTGTCATTCTGTATGGAAGGGAGTAGAAGTGGTGAAGCTAGTCGTCGAATTTTTTTTCGCCTTCCTAATAATTCTAAATAAATATTTTGTGCACAATTTCAGCTCGCTTAATTTTATACTTACTTACTTCCTACTTATTACTGAGTAAATTGGCCTAGAGTATTTCATGAAAAAGTTGAGTTTGTATGGGAGTTGGTGGAAGGAGGGGAGCACAGGCATAATTTTTATGCGGTAGATTTAAATCATCATAAGTATTATAATCCGAATTTTTTTTATACTTTTCGAGCAAATCCGCTTATTGTCAAATTGCGAAATTTGTGTATTTTTTATGGGAGGGGGTAGAAGGGGTGGAACGATTTGGCACGTTCAAGAACTTGACCTTACTTTATTGTCAAAAACGAGGTGTACAAAATCGGAACTTTCTAACTCAACGCATTCTCAAGCTAGAGAGCGAACAGACGGACGGACGGTCAGGCAGACACACATTCGGTTTTGAGATTTTTGAGTGATAATATTAACTTCTGTATCATTCATTTTTTTTCTCCGAGCCTTATTTCTTAGCGTTACAAACCTTAGAGCAAACTTATAATTATCTCAGATGTCATCTAGAGTATACTCTCAGATTTCATCTAGAGTATAAATGGCCTTAAATATAATATACTACAACTAGATGATATAGCTCGTCACTGACGGTCTCATTTCCACAAATAAGGCCGAATGATTGAGTTAATTATGTTTAATAAAAAAGGGAAATTATAAATTTGATATAATTGTCATTGAATCAATTGGTTGTTGTTGAAATGTCGACTTTAGTAGATGGCTTTAACTTTAGAGTACATGTTCTGCAGAAGTAATTACTCGCTAGAACTGTTATGAAATATTAAGCCAAATTGAGGAAAGTCGATGCCAACCACACAACAATGTTCCAGCATTTTTTATAAGGTGATATAGGCCAGTTAAAAATTTAATTTCCAATTTCTTGTGGCCAAAAATTCAAACAGATAGACCTGTACTCTTCAAATAAGAACATACAGATTTTATGTTCAGAAATATTGTTAAGCAGCAAACATGTTTCAAATACTACTCTAAATTCAATTCTCATACAAAAACGATGCACCGATACTCATTCTAGAACCCTTTTCTTACGATCGCATGTATCCGAGCAGGTTATATCCTATTATTAAAATCGAAATCGCCGTCATAAGTTCTTTGAACTTTGAACTTAGGTTATATTGGCGCTGGCTTCGGATTCGCTTGAATGCGATGCTCGTAAGCGAGCTTTTACTTGGTGCGACTAATTTCTTGTGTAGACACACTCTACACACACATCTTTAAGTCTTCACTCTCACTTATCTCTCATATTATTTTCAAGCCTAGGTGGGATAAATAAAGAAAATTCGTATATAACAGACTTACTTATCATCATTAAGTAACATCACACCAATGTTGCACTTCGCGTTTGACCGGCCTTGCAGTGGACATAAACAGTATATTTTCGGGAATATTGGAAGTCGGCAAGCTTTTTATTCTTGCAACAAGTGGAAGAAACCGATTAATATACTCTACACCACATTGAAGTTTTTTTTTGACATGGAGCCGAAAATATGTCAGCAGTAGCTAATTATAGAGCTGGGGTGTAGTCTAGTAGGTAGCGTGTTTGGTTTACAATGCGAAGGTCGTGAGTTCAAATCCCGGTCGACGCATAATTCCAGCACACACTACCTGCTTGAATATACCTTGGTTACCTCAATTTACGAAAATGAAAAATTCGTAGATAGAGGGTTGGGCGAAGAGCTAACAACTCTTCCGCAATAAATAATGAAAATGTTAAGGAACCTGAAGGTCAGGAGGCCAAGGCCCGATTTGGGCTGTAGCGCCATTGAAGAAGAAGAAGAAGCTAATTATAGAAAGCCTATTCCATGTTCTGTCCAGTCTTGTCCATTATTTGCAAATAGAAATAATTCAAAGCTTTCATTCATAGAAATAACACTTTTGACATTCTCGCGCTGTATTAGCTGCAAACATATAAGAAAAATTAAGCTATTAGCAAAATAAAAGCTTAACACAATTATGATTGTGCCTAAGGCCCAATCGATACATGTATAATACACTCTCAACTTCTTTAGAATACCCAACAAGGCAATTAATTTTTAAAGTTGTGGTCAGCAATATAATCAAGGAATGTTTCCAGTTTCATATTCAAAGTTTTTTACAGAAATTTATTCGATCATTAACTACTAATTTATTCGATATATTAACTACTACTGGACCGAAGTTTGAAGTCACCCCGGCAATGAATGCTTCTCTACCTGGCCAAAGAAACACATACCTGAGCGTGGTAGTGGCTTCTTGCAAGATGTTCAACGTGAGTCAACCTAAAATCTAGAATTAACCAGACGCCTTGTGTGATGACACGAAATCTGAGCATCCATCAGTGTCAACATTATAGCATGTTGTGTAACGGATTATTAAGATAATCCGATAAGATAATCCGATTCGATAATCCGATTCGCGCAAAAAGAATATGAAATAATCAGTTGCGCGTCGCATGCATATGAACTTGATAATGCATCGACGCCAACGCCTGCTGGATGGCGCCTACAGCGATAAAGTAAATATTGCTACTTCGGCGTTGCACAGCCGGTGTGACTTTGAAGGTCGGCATGAGCCAACAAGCCGGGAAGTCAGTTAGCAATAATTAAAAAATGTATGACTGACTTTCCGCTTGAATAGCGGAATCAAAATTGCGAATTGCGGTATCGCAATGTTAAGTTAATGTAGGTTTAATTTTAATGTTACCAAATAAGTTGAATAATGTTTTGCAAACGCATTTTTGCCAAGTAGGGCAAAAATGTAGTATTTAAGTAAGTAGATAAGTAGGTTAAGGGAGCAGTCAATGTTGGACTAGAAAAGTAAGTCAGTAATCAATAAAGAAAGACCACACAGTGGCACTAACGAGAATTCATACGTTTGGAGTTTTTGATTTGGACTTTAAGGAGAAATAAGAATAAGTATGTCAAAGCTAAAGTTGTGGTATGAAAATGGCGGCCTTATGGTAGCTACGTATTCAGAGCAACAATAAAAGTCCGTCGCTTGGATGCTGTCTTTGACAGCTCGACGGCAAAGCACCACCCTCTCCTCCAATCTCCTCCTCAACAATTGTAGTAGTATTGACTAAATGGTTAATAATACAACAAAACAATTGTAGTAGTATTGACTAAATGGTTAATAATATAACAAAACAATTGTAGTAGTATTGACTAAATGGTTAATAATATAACAAGCAGAGCAATACATTCAGAGGGCAAAAACAAACCTCGACCTGCCTTAAAACTGAATTTCAAAGCCAAGATACAAGTACACATATTTACCATATGTTATTGGAAACAATAACAAAAAATGATATGTGTTATGGTTGAAGGCCTGCGGGTGATTTTTTTTATGAATTTCAAAAAACAATTCGCTCGGAAACTGACACTTCGCTTCACTGAGATCGAATCGGTCAGCTGTGGATTCCGCGTGGATCATCACCCGTGGCCAACTTCAGCAGCAGACAGGCCGGTTGAAAACAAGTGCCGTTTTCTTTTTGGTGGGCGAGTTCTGGGTCGAGAAAAGAAAAAACGTGTTGCTCGTGTGGGAAATTGTGGATAAGAAGTTTTGAAATTTAGTGTGTGCACATGATGCTTCGAGTAATTTTGAAAGAAAACGTGTATTGCGAGAAGGCCTAATACAAAAATGAAAACGAAAGTCTTGGGGAAAGTGTGGTTAGAACAATTTTGAAAAGAAAGAAAAAGGCAACTAAAATTGTGCGGAGTGGAAAAAAAAGAGCTAAAAATAATCGAATTAAACTGGTGAAAAGTTGACGAAAATATAATTTATGATCGAATCGAGCGACGGGTCTTGCCGCAGCACCTGGAACATTCCAGAGACTCGAGAAGTACGACCTAAAATCCATTTTGATTGCGTGGCCATTTAAACGTGCTGGAACAGGCGAGAAGTGTGCCGGTGCGAAACTTTTCGGCGCAGTTGAGCTATTACGGTGCCGCACTGGTCAGCACCGCGAAGCAAACGAGAATACTTCAAGTCGCAATCTACTCGGTTCCTTTTCTTCGTACGGATCTGCAGCGACTAACAGAAGTAGAGCCCGTTGTGACCGCAAATCATGAAACTGTGAGGCGGAAAACCAACGATGGATGCGAGTATAGGAGAAAGAAGAGAAGCTATGGCACAACCGAAGAGCTTTATTTCATTTGTATTAATGAAGCTATTGCATGGAACAGGGAACCAGGTAACAAATTCAGTAATCCATTGGCTAAACCAGACGATATAACCGCCAGTAATGGAAATAACCTTCATGAAGATGGATATTAGCAGAAGACCCTAACGGAACACAAAAGAAAAAGAAATATCCGTAGATAGTATTAATCGATTAAATCCGACTTCGTCAGTAACTAATTTTTAAATTTGGTTGTTATTCAAATAATTTGAAAATAAGAAATAGCTAATTCCGGAATTTATGCATTTTATTTCACGGTGTCTCACCGAACGGTTTCATAAAAAAAAAAAACTTTATTTAATTTGTAACGTTAAAATTTTCGATGTGTTCTTGTTAGTGAGATAGGTAGATGAACTGCACGTTTAAGCAAAAATTTGTTAGATTCTTAGAACATTAGGTCATATAGCTAAAATTTTTTTTTATAATACGGATTATATCAATTGTAAATAACGCGCATGTATGCATCTCATAGTCTAAATTATTCATCGCTGTGCCAATTATTTATTTTTTTCTTTTGTTTCTTCTTTTTAATTTTGTTGTGATTGAGTCCGAGGAGAGAATTATCTTGGCTTAAAAGTCAAAATAATTCTGAAGGGAAACGAAAAACACGTCAGGGTTCGCGGATAGAAGGGCCAATTCCACCTACGTCCGAATTGGTGGCTGAAATCGGAACGGAAGCGACATGCTTGCTGGCGGCCGGGACTAGCTAAGGGCAGTGTGGGGTGGTTCTTGTTCCGACTTCAGACCATTAAACCCATGGCCTGGACAACAAAATTTCGTGTCGGCTTACTCCGGGTTGGGGTGAAAATTGGGATTATTTTCCCAACAGGTCGTGAGAGACCAGGAAGCGATGGAGTTGCCGACTTCGCGACTTGTCAGGGCGCTGGTGTTATGGCGCCCTGTCTGCCCACCCTACATCAGCCACGACATTCCGCAAAAGAAAATATCGCGTCGTGGCCCCATGTTGAGGTTCGGGGCTAATGAGCTAAACGCTCGGGCACATTTTTAAAATGGCTCTTTAGCCTTTAATCATTTTTTTTTTCTTTTTTAACCAAATTCATTTGATTCCCATGCGACCTTTCTCCTTTTCCTATCCCGTTCACTCAAGTTCAGAGAAAGTGTCTTTCAGTCTTAAAAGTTGTACTTGTGACCATCGCCGACATTTTCCGGCGATCGCTAAAACCAAAAGTAAAGAATCAAATTATAAAGTGTTACGTTAGCAACGCCGACTTTTCCGGCGATCACAGAAAAAGAAGTTGTCAAGTTAATAAGTGGTCGAGCTAATAACACCGATTTTCCTGCAAGAACGAGTTATCTCAGGACTTCAACAGAGCAATCAAGCTAATAACACTGATTTTCTTGCAAGAACGAGTTATCAAAGAACTTCAACGGAGTACAATGTAGTAAATTAATGACGTTTAATGAAACAAACATGGTAATTATTCGAATATACTTTAAATTCCAAAAGGGGATCGTCTTTGGCCTCAGGGCCAGATGTACGTCCGGCCTTTAGGCCAAAATCCCCATGTTTCCCAAACCCTAATATAAACAAGGTATACGAAATTCCTCACTGGTTCCGTTTGTGAACATTCTGAAGGCTTTGTGGAAAACTACAAAATAATTTCCGATATCGGAACAGCGGTTACACCAACAACCTAAGTGAAACCCCGACTAAACGAATTATATCAGAACACAACAATCGCAAACTGTCACTAGTGCTAGACAGACGTCAAGTCCACAGCCGAGAAAGTGACCAATCACAAATCGTTTGCAGCGGCCATGTTGATCGCGTAACCATAGAGACCGACGCGATCGCAGCGACAAGAACCGATATGCGGACGATCGCTAAAAGAAAGCTCCACCCGTAATGCGCGAAAAGGTTTGAGCCGTAGGTTAAATTTGTTATAAACAAATACTAAGGCAACACCAACGGCTACAGAAGAAAAGTACTGGGCGGGAAAATAACCAGTTTGTTGCACAGAGAAAGTTCGACGCACTCAAAACTCGTTGAACTTTTTGAACCTTGCGAAGGTCGAAAAGATATCCCGTCACGAAGCTTCATGGCAGGAAAAAAACCTGAGCTCGCCCTCTTTTATAAGTGACTAACATCGAGATTGGACGAAAGCAGGAGCAGTAATTTTTTTGAGTGCCCGACGATTTTAATAGAAATTAACGTAACGTAGAGCAGTTCCACAAGTTGGTGGTTATTTTTTTTTGTGTTTTAATATTTCATCTCGGAGTGCACGAACACGACGGAGGATAAAATAGAGACGAAGTCAACAACGAGTGCGAAGAATAACAGAGGAGATTCGACACGACGGCGGTGCTACGAAAGCAGGAATACGACGCGTCGAAAGAAACGAAGAGGAGTACTACACGATACGGCGAAAATCGACGACTCTTATCAAGGGCCCCAACGAGCAGCGATACGTGGGAGATAATATCAAGTAAAACGTAGCTAGGGAATTTTAGTTTGTTTGAATATTTAACGTAACGACTAGTTCGGGCTTAAAATAATAAGAAAAACTCATACATCTACATATCTCTTTCTTTGAACTATATTTTTTCCTAAGTGTAAAGATTTTGTGATCGTCTTTTCAGCCTCTTCCGCGTTTTTTTTTCTTTACACAAGACGTTTTTTTTGGTTTCTACTCCGAATCCGTGGTTCGATTCGAAGGGAGAACGAGGAGCGTGGCCTACAGAAACGAGCCACTGGCACCCACGACCCGTCTCCACGGGTTGGCTGGACAGGCCACGTTCCGCCCCAAGTGCGAGGGCTTTTTGTGATTTTTGAATACGTTTTTCCCAGTCGGGGAAAAACTGTAATAAAATCACTAAAATCCCCCCACTCTTTCTACCACCTCCCATACAAACTGCACATTTTCACTAAATCTAACACACTAATTTTCTCAGCTCCTATTCAATTTTTGGAGTAAGCATTTTGTATGAAACATTTTTATAGCTACTTTAGCATGATGGGGAAAAAATTATTTCAATGCTATCACCCCTTCTAACACTCCCCATCCAAAATTTAGTAGCCCTGTTATGTTTTTTTTTAACTTCACGTCCCTCGACCACATAACTGGCGCAGTCGGCAAACCTACATATTAGTAAATCGCGATAATTTAAAAATTGACAAGTGAATGTTTAGTTTTTGAATAAAATCAGACCAAATTAGCTATATCGTTGAAGAAAAGCTAAAATTCAAGTGCTATCTGTTAAAGTTAAAGCTAACGCATATTTTACGTCTAAAAGCAGAGCAAATTAGCTAAATCGTTTAAGGTAAGCTAAATTTCAAGTGCTATTGGTGGAACCGGTGAAATCGACAAAGAGAAACCGTGTTCAATAATACTGAGAGTGAGTGAATGTTAAGGAAAGAAAAACGAAGCGAAATATTGTACGAAGTGAGACGGATTCACATTGAACAACCGAAAATGGAGCAACAAATCCATCAACTAGAACAGCAATTGCCGCAACGAAACAACCAATTTGAAGAATTAGCAGCAGCATTCCAAAGATTGACAACTCAACAATCAACCATGGATCAGAAACAAAAAATTCTGAAAGAAGTACGCCATATGAGCAAATACATATGCCGGCACAGGAGATATAACCATGGATTCATCAGGAGCGTCGAATACTACTTGGAAGACATAAACAACGAAGAAGTGAAAAGAGCAGCAGTTCGAGCCTTGAAAAAATTCAGGGTCAAGCCAAGAACGTAATTATCAACATTCCGGAACCGGATGATTGGACATCTATAAAGGAAACCCTACGACTTCGATATAGACCAGATGTAGAACCAACAGAAATCTATCGCAAAATTAGTAACTTAAAAGTAAGTAGTGTTATCGAACTAGCTGTAGAAATACAAAATATTAAATATAAGGCTGATGAATTAATAATTTATTACCAAAATGATTGTGGAATTGACTTAAGCAATGTCGATTCAATTTTAGTTAACACAGTTAAAGACATGACACAGGGAATATTATTAGATAAAATTTATGAAGAAACAGATATAAAAGATATTATAACCATTATGCGTAAAAGAAGATTTGAAGACTCTTGCATTCGACCAGAATTTTTTAAACAGACTTTAGGCCTGGGAGCGCGAACCGAGGTGGTGAATCAAACACAATGTTTAGAATATACTATAATTTATTTACACATAAAAAGTCGACGCGTCGTTGGGACCCGATTAAAATCGAGCACTGAAGATTACTGAATGAAGGTTGAAGACTGACTGCCAAAGGCCGGCGCGACTGCCTTTAAATTCCCGTCTTTCTGTTGACGCTGCGGCGTGTCTGGCTGGCGTACTTTGTAACTATTTGTGCATGATAAGCAACAAAGCAATCGTTGATCGCGCGCATTGTCGGGCATGCCACTTGATCTCTTTCGTTGCATATCTGGCGATATGCAGAAAGTGACGTTCTGCTTGTGCGTGATCAGCAAATCTGATTGTATGGAAAAGAGGACGGTTCTGCTTGTGCGTGATCAGCATATATCCGTATAATGTCAATGACGCTGGAATGTGTCGACGACGTCGTATCGCCCTCAGTGAAGGCGCCGGGGGTTTGTTAAGATCCAAGCCTGAAACGTACAGGAGGACGTGATGTACGACCGGAGCGGGTCGTAGTTGCTTCGTTTGCTCGATCGCCTGGACTCGATGTCGGCTCGATGGTCATAAACGCGAATTTGAGTCGGTAGATTGACGTGTTTATGTCCTTTCCGTTGATCGTCACCTTGAAGAATTTTCCTTTCCGGTTCACTACCGGGTACGGGCCGTCGCAAGGTGGCGTGAGCGACGGCTTAACTTTGTCGTTGCGGACAAAGACGTGAGTGCAGCTTGCGAGATCCTTGCTGATGAGCACACCGGGAGAACCGTGATGTGCTGTGCCTTTAGGACGGATCGCGTTCATGCGTAGGCGCAGGTCTCGAAGAAAATCTGTCTCGTTAACAGACGGTCGTGCTTCTGAGAAGAATTCGCCGGGAATGCGCAACGTCGTTCCGTAAACCATTTCCGCTGCGGAAGCCTGCAGGTCTTCCTTCAGAGATGATCGCAGTCCGAGCAGGACTAAAGGTAACGCTTTTACCCATTGGGTGGCGGAATGGCAACGGATAGCAGCTTATACGGTGCGGTGCCATCGTTCGATGATGGCATTTGCTGCTGGATGGTACGGAGTCGTTCGAAGGTGTACGGCTCCTAGGAATTTGTTGAGCTCCGCGAAGAGTTGACTTTCGAACTGGCGTCCCAGGTCGGTAGTAATCTTGGCGGGCACTCCAAATCGGCCGATCCAGGCCTGTAATAGCGCTTCGGCGACCGCGGGTGCGGTTATGGTTTGAAGCGGAATGGCCTCAGGCCATCGTGTGAAACGGTCAATTACCGTCAGTAGGTAGCGGAAGCCCTCGTTCAATGGAAGGGGTCCCACTAAGTCGATGTTGATATGCGAGAATCGCTCGTTGGTTTTCTCGTATCGATGCACGGGTGCTTTAGTGTGCCCCGAGACCTTGTTGCGTTGACAGTCGAGGCAGCCTCGGGCGAACGTATTGATCTTGTGATTCATGCCGGTCCAGAAATGTCGTGGATTAGCTTTCTCCGGGTGCTGTCGGTGGAGGTGTCGCGGATATGCCCCCGGCTTTTTCGGGGTTTCAATCCATTGGGTGACACCAGATGTTCAAGGAAACGTACTTCCGGTGGACCAAGTTGGCACTTGCTGATTGTTTACTGTGAGACCGTGCCCCTTGAGTCGGGCGAAGACCTCGGACAGATGCTTTTGATGTGTCTCCTCGTCTGGTGAGAAGATCAGGATGTCACGAATGTGAAGTCCAAACCTCGCAGAGCCTCGTGCATGAAGCGTTGGAAGGCTGCGAACCTTGGCTCGGATCGGTGGACCTCTCGTGACAATGTGATGCGTCGTGACACGCTTGATGTTGCGACGTGGATGCGGGATAGTTATCTCACGGTACTGCTGCAGAACGAACCGTAGGTGCCCTGTTGATCGAATGCGTGAAGCGAAAGCGTGGGTGGTTTATTCATTTCCTGAATTTGCGCCGCTGTTGATCTGCTTGTTTCTGGATCGATGAGCTTACGGCCACGCATGTCGACGAGTAATCCGTAGAAGTGTAGAAGGTCGGCTCCGATGATGGGTGAGCTTACCTCGGCGATGATGGAGTTCCAGATGAAAATTCGGCTAAGTCCCAGATTTAGTCTCAGGCGTTTTGTTCCGAACGGTCGTATCGAGGAACCGTTGGCGGCGAATAGTTGCGTCGTCCTGTCGGGATTGAGTCGTTCGTGCTTCGTTGGTGGAATGACCGGGACGTCAGCTGCGATGTCGATGAGAAAAACTGCAGAGCTGCACTGGTCACGAATTTGGAGGCGAGACAGGACGAGAGCACTAGACGTGTTGTCTAGCGTTGTCGAATGATGCCCTCGTTAGGCCCCTCAGCGTGAGTCCCTGTTTCGGTCTCTTCACTGCACCTCACTAGGCCGGGTTGGTTTGGGCCCGCCGTTTCACACTCGGTAAAGCTGGTATAGCAGCGACACTGAATCAATCACTAGCGTACGGAATTCACTATCAGGATGCTCGTCACGTCACCGGTCACTGGTTTTTTCGGGGTCGATCCCATCGAAAAAAAAACGCTCCTGGCAAGATCGCCAATTTGGGCCTGGGAGCGCGGACCGAGGTGGTGAATCAAACACAATGTTTAGAATATACTAAAATTTATTTACACATAAAAAGTGGACGCGTCGTTGGGACCCGATTAAAACCGATCACTGAAGATTACTGAATGAAGGTTGAAGACTGACTGCCAAAGGCCGGCGTGACTGCCTTTAAATTCCCGTCTTTCTGCTGACGCTGCGGCGTGTCTGGCTGGCGTACTTTGTAACTATTTGTGCATGATAAGCAACAAAGTAATCGTTGATCGCGCGCATTGTCGGGCATGCCACTTGACCTCTTTCGTTGCATATCTGGCGATATGCAGAAAGTGACGTTCTGCTTGTGCGTGATCAGCAAATCTGGTTGTATGGAAAAGAGGACGGTTCTGCTTGTGCGTGATCAGCAAATCTGGTTGCATGGAAAAGAGGACGGTTCTGCTTGTGCGCGATCAGCATATATCCGTATAATGTCAATGACGCTGGAATGTGTCGACGACGTCGTATCGCCACACAGACCAATACATTTAGACATACTAATAACCAGGAACAGAGAGATGAATCTCGATCCAATTTCACAAATAATAACTATAATCGAAATTATAATCAAGACTCTAGAAATCAAACTGACAACAACGGGAATAGCAATAACTATTCGACACAGGACAGACGACAGACGCCCCAAACGCAACAAGTTAATGACAGAGACAACTACAACTACAATAATTCGGGAATGAATAGAAAACGTAATCAATACTCACAAAATCAGAATAATCGAAATAATTATAACTCAGGTCAATTCAGAAGAAATTACAACCATAATTCAGATCAGTTTCGCCAAAAATCAGTTCAATATAAGCAACAGCCAGCAGAGCCAACGGAAGTAGAAAATATAGAAAGACAAAACCAATCACGAAACCTTATTTCAGAACCGGGCCCATATTGCCATAAACAGGTTAGAAATGAGCAACGAGAAGTCTTGCCAAACAGGGAAGAATTTAATGGAATCAGTGACGAGTTTTTTCACAACTAGCCTCGGAAGGATTACCAGTAAAAGAAATTACAATAAACAATATAAAAAATAAAGCCTTAATAGATACTGGCTCAACATTAAGTATAATAAACGATAGAATAGATATTGGTAAGAAAGTTAAAATTAATCCTGTACACTTCAGTACAATCACGGGAAAAGATACAGTTAATTACGAAATACACACCCCAGCCCCAGAAGAAATTAAATCACCAAAGAATGGAAAAATAAGATGGAAAGTGAAAACCTTGAAGCATAGAAATTATCAATTCATAATAGGAGTTGATTTACTTAATAAACTTGATGCATTGATAGATCTAGAAGGAGGATCAATAACCCTCAATGGTCAAATCATAGCATTTTTAAACAATCCATATTCATTCAATCAAATACACGCGTTAGAAAAAATCGAAAGCGATTACATTAGGCGTTTGAAGCTCAACCATTTAAATAAAGAAGAATATAAATTCATAGTAGAAGTTATAAAAATGTTCGAATATATATTTTTTAAAGAAGTAGATACCTTGACTAGTACTCCAAGCATAAAACACGAAATTATTACAACAACTGACGGTCAAATAAACTCTAAACTATATAGGTACCCTCCAAAACATGAAGAGGAAGTAAGGATGCAATTATCTGAAATGGAACGACAGGGAATTATTAGAAAAAGTAATTCGAAATATTCAAGTCCATTAATAGTCATACCCAAAAAAAGTGACAACTCGGGAGAAAAAAAGTTCCGAATAGTTATAGACTATCGAAAATTAAATGAGGTGACGTGGATGACAAATTCCCACTACCAAACATAGACTCAATTTTAGATAAATTAGGACGAGCGCAATATTTTTCAACCATTGACCTTGCTAAGGGATACCATCAAATACTTATTAGAGAAGAAGATAGGAAGAAAACAGCATTTGTAACTCCTCGTGGCCTTTATGAATTCATAAGAATGCCGTTTGGATTAAAAAACGCCCCAGCGACTTTCCCAACGTCTTATGAATGAAGTTCTCAGAGAGCTTATAAATAAATCATGTGTTGTCTATCTGGATGACATTCTGATCTTTAGCACGTCAATCCAAGAGCATATCAAGGCAATAACCGATATTTTTAAAGTTTTACAAGCAAACCAATTAAAAATCCAAATAAACAAATGCAATTTCATTCAAAAGGAAACTTCATTTTTAGGTCATGTAATCACGAAGGAAGGTTTAAAACCCAACCCCGAAAAAATAAGTTCGATAAGAAAAATTCAGCTACCAAAAACAGAGAAACAAATCAAGAGTTTCTTAGGATTAACTGGATATTATAGGAAATTTATCAGAGATTACACCAAAGTGGCACAACCTATTTCTAAATATCTTAAAATGGGAACAAGACTAAAAACTAAAGATTCAAATTACATAGAAGCCTATGAGAAACTTAAAGTTTTAATTAGTTCACACCCAATACTTAGATTTCCAGATTTTACCAAACAATTTCAATTAACCACAGACGCATCAAATTATGCTATTGGTGCAGTCCTTTCTCAAGAGGGACACCCTATTTCTTTCGCCTTCAGAACACTTAATGCGCATGAAAAGCATTATTCAGCAACTGATAAAGAATTTTTAGCCACTATGTAGGCTGTTAACTCCTTTAGGCCATACCTTTATGGAAACAAATTTAAGATACTAACTGATCACCAACCAATAAAATTCCTTCATGCTAAATATAAAGGAAAAGACTTAGCTCCTCGACATCAAAGCTGGTTGTTGAAGCTAGGGGAATATAAATTTGAAATCTAGTACCTAAAAGGGAAAGAAAACAAAGTCGCTGACTTTTTAAGCAGGATAGAACATCAAGAAGAGGATAACGATAGCCCAAACGATACAGAAAACGTAACAAATTCGTACTCAGATTTAGGAATATTTAACACCGAGGATGATGACAATATTACTATGGCAACGATTCATTCAGCAGAAGAAGAACTTCAAGACCACATACCTATTAAGGAAGAAATAGTAAACAAGCTCAAAACGCAAATAATATTAACTAACAATAAAACAATGGAAATAGAAATTATTCATAGTAAAAGAATTATACATATACATAGGGATGGCAAAATCTGCTCTTTTCCAATCGCAGTGATCCACTGCGATTGCTCTTTTTCAATATCTGTGAAAAAGAGCAGCTCTTCCAATAGCAGTGATTTTTCCACCTCTATTATCCATGGTAGTGCGCAATTAAAAAAAAAGAGACAAAATAGTAATTTTCTGCGAAATCCTGCATCTAACAATCAGGCAGACCCAATCTCTCAGTACCACCAGCTCAGTGCGCATAGTGAACACTTCCCCCATTTCCTCCTGGGAATGAAAAGGTTTTCTTTTACTATCCAATGTACGAAAAAACGATCGAGCGCAATGGAGTCAGGATGGCAAAAATGTCAATCGCATTTCATATACACAAGACAAATAAAAAAAACACCCGGTCATCGATCGCATCGCATATATACAAGTCGAATAAAAAAAAAACACCCGGTCATAGAAAACCAAACCAAAAGGGTCTACTGTTTACTTTTTTCACACATTACCTCACACAAGCAATTTCATCATGAAGAACGTAAAGCTCTTATCGACATGGTGGACTGCAACATAAATCGGCGAAACTTGCGATAGCCGCAACATGTCCTACCAACCGACCAGATCCAAACTCAGAACAAAAACCGCCAAAAAAACTCTAGCAAAGCGCATCATTGACCACTTCGGACGTTCCACACCTCACCTATCAGATCAGATCCCACCGACCAAAATATCGCTAAACAAATCCCTTATCATCGGACGTTCCACACCTCACCTATCAGATCAGATCCCACCGATCAAAATATCGCTAAACAAATCCCTTATCATCGGACGTTCCACACCTCACCTATCAGATCAGATCCCACCGATCCAAATATCGCTAAACAAATCCCTTATCATCGGACGTTCCACACCTCACCTATCAGATCAGATCCCACCGATCAAAATATCGCTAAACAAATCCCTTATCATCGGATGTTCCACACCTCACCTATCAGATCAGATCCCACCGATCAAAATATCGCTAAACAAATCCCTTATCATCGGACGTTCCACACCTCACCTATCAGATCAGATCCCACCGATCAAAATATCGCTAAACAAATCCCTTATCATCGGACGTTCCACACCTCACCTATCAGATCAGATCCCACCGATCAAAATATCGCTAAACAAATCCCTTATCATCGGACGTTCCACACCTCACCTATCAGATCAGATCCCACCGATCAAAATATCGCTAAACAAATCCCTTATCATCGGACGTTCCACACCTCACCTATCAGATCAGATCCCACCGATCAAAATATCGCTAAACAAATCCCTTATCATCGGACGTTCCACACCTCACCTATCAGATCAGATCCCACCGATCAAAATATCGCTAAACAAATCCCTTATCATCGGACGTTCCACACCTCACCTATCAGATCAGATCTCACCGATCAAAATATCGCTAAACAAATCCCTTATCATCGGACGTTCCACACCTCACCTATCAGATCAGATCTCACCGATCAAAATATCGCTAAGCAAATCCCTTATCATCGGACGTTCCACACCTCACCTATCAGATCAGATCCCACCGATCAAAATATCGCTAAACAAATCCCTTATCATCGGACGTTCCACACCTCACCTATCAGATCAGATCCCACCGATCAAAATATCGCTAAACAAATCCCTTATCATCGGACGTTCCACACCTCACCTATCAGATCAGATCTCACCGATCAAAATATCGCTAAACAAATCCCTTATCATCGGACGTTCCACACCTCACCTATCAGATCAGATCCCACCGATCAAAATATCGCTAAACAAATCCCTTATCATCGGACGTTCCACACCTCACCTATCAGATCAGATCCCACCGATCAAAATATCGCTAAACAAATCCCTTATCATCGGACGTTCCACACCTAACCTATCAGATCAGATCTCACCGATCAAAATATCGCTAAACAAATCCCTTATCATCGGACGTTCCACACCTCACCTATCAGATCAGATCCCACCCACCGATCAAAATATCGCTAAGCAAATTCTTCATCAAATCGCAATCGTTTCATCTACATTCATTCATTCATTAGTCTAAAGCAACATCACTGAGAGCAGACACTGCTCGTTTAATATCACAGAGCTGATGTATCGCTGATCGCAAGCGATATAACAGCAACGAAAGACCAATCGAGAGCAATAGAGCAATCGAGAGCAATAGAGCAATCGAGAGCAATAGAGCAATCGAGAGCAATCGGAATAATAACGTTCAAGCGATATAACAGCAACGAAAGAGCAAACGAGAGCAATCGGAATAATAACGTTCAAGCGATATAACAGCAACGAAAGAGCAATCGAGAGCAATCGAGAGCAATCGGAATAACAACGTTCAAGCGATATAACAGCAACGAAAGAGCAATCGAGAGCAATCGGAATAACGACGTTTGGGTAAAAATCGACTTCCATGGGTTTCGTTTCGGGATCTGATAAGAGCTTTACGTTGTTCATTGTTTGTGTGTGAGGTAGTGTCGTGTAAAAAAAACCAAAACAAAAGGGTCTTTTGTTTTGGTTTTCTATGACCGGTTGTTTTTTTTTTGTTATTTGGCTTGTATTTGTATATATGCGATGCGGTTGTATACCTAGTCGTGCCATAAGTTCTGTCACACGTATATGGGCAATTTTTGTATAAATGAAAAAGAGTTTTTGACAAAGGAAAATATATTTTATTTTGGCATACTAATGGAAGTAAAATAAGCAACAAATTATTCAAAGTGGCCGCCTTTAGCCTTAACACAGCTCTTTAATCTGTTGGGCCAGTCATCGATAGCAGTACGCACTGTTTCTAGCGGAAAATTAGCTACTGCTTCTGTCAAAGATCGCTTAAGGCTCTCGATATTTGGGTGTCGTCTCGTGCACACCATGGACTCTAACTCCGCCCACAGTTTGTAGTCCAGGGGATTCAAATCTGGGCTCCCAGAAGGCCATTCCGTCGCCCTTATAAACTGTGGAATATTGGTTTCCAACCACGCTTGTTTGGTTCGAGCTTTGTGGGCTGGCGCAGAATCTTGCTGGAAAACCCAATGTCGATTGTTGAATAGCGTAGAGTTCAGCGGCTTCACACATCCCTCCAGGATGTCCGTTTGATAATTTTTCGCTGCAGTTTTTACGCCTTTTTCGCAAAAATGAAGCTCGGTGACCCCTTCGTAGCTGACACCCCACCATACCATGACTGATGCTGGATGATGTCCTCGCTGTACCCTAGTGGCAACTTGTCGGGCTTCTATGGAGCTGTGGGCATACACCTTATCATTTTGGCGGTTGAAATGTTCCTCCACCGTAAAAATTTTTTCATCGGTAAACAAAATTTCTCGATGTTTGTTGTTGCCGTACCGCCGAAGGAGCTCTTTCGATCTGGTGCTCCTAATTTGCTTCAACTGCTCAGTCAGCAAATGTCCCGTTGACCGTCGAAAGGCACTCATCCTGAGGTCAGATTTTATGATGCGAGACATACTTCGGGTGGAGATGTTCATCTCTCGAGCCATGATTCGTTGTTTACGAAGCGGATTTCGACGAATTCGACTCTCGACCGCTTTGATGGCAGCAGAAGAACGTACATCACGCGGACGTCCAGAACGAGGTCGATCTTCAATAGTCTGGATCGCGTTATATCTCTGGATCGCACGATACACAAATCTTTGCGTTATTTTTAACGGGCACAACCACTTGAAAATTTCACTCGCGGATTTTCCACACTTATGTAGTGCAATCACTGCAGTTCGGTTTTCTATTACACCCCATTCCATCTTCACACGTTAACGAACACACTTTAAATGACCATCAACTGTCAACAACATTATGACGTTTATAAAACTGGCCGATATTGAAATGTCACTCATAAAATAAAGTTGTTGCCAATGTGAGAAATTATGTGACAGAACTTATGGCAGGACTAGGTATATGCCATGCGATCGATGACTGGGTGATGCTTTTTTTGTCTGGCTTGTGTATATGAAATGCTATTGACTTTTTTGCCATCCTGACTCGATTGCGCTCGATCGTTTTTTCGTACATTGGATAGTAAAAGAAAATCTTTTCATTCCCAGGGGGAAATGGGGAAAGTGTTCACTATGCTGAGCTATGAGATTGGGTCTTGCCTGATTGATAGATGTAGGAAAATTACAATTTGCTTAGCGATCGATGTGGAATGCGTGAGTTGCGGGACTAATATGCGAGTGCGAACAAAACTCTGGAATTTGTAGCGATGATCATTGCGGCAATTTTATTGGTGATAGAACGTAAGCAGTATGCATTTGCTCTGCTCTTCTAATCGCAGCTCTTTTAAATTTTGAATCGCAATATGCGATTGCTCTTTTCAAGTAGCAGTGAAAAAATCGCAGGTATGTGAAATAGCATACCATCTCTACATATACATAGCAGAGTATGATTTTGACAACCTGGACGATATTTTTAGGAGATACAAAAAAAAAGGAATTACAGGAATATACTCCGAAATATCAGATACCAAATATAACGAAGTCCAGCAAAAGCTTAGATCACTATATTCAAATGACAGCACAATCAAATTTGTAAGATGTTCTTTTAGAGCACAAGATATAAAAACAGAGACTGAAGCAATAAAAAAAATTTCATTATATCACGTGAGAGAAAGTTTACACTCAGGAATACAGGAAACTTTCAATGCTATTAAAAACAAAATTTATTTTCCGAAACTAGTTGATTTCATTAATATAGTAATAAACCAGTGCGAAATATGTCAACAGGTTAAATACGATCGAAGACACATTTGGCCCAAATTCAAGTATTCTGAAACGCCTACAGAAATTAATCAAATAATTCATATAGACACTTACGTAATAATTAAGCATAGCTTCCTAACAATTATTGACAAATTTTCCAAATTTGGAACCGTCTATTACCTGACCGATAGAAATCATATAAGAGAGAGAGTTAAGCATGTAACGAACATAATTAGAACTATTATACCTTTAGATAGTAGAAAGAAAAGAGGATTAGTTAATTTAGTAGGTAATGCTCAGAAGTGGTTATTCGGGACCATGGATGATCAAGATAGATTAGATATCGAAAACCATTTTAAAACTATAGATAAAAATAATCATAACGTTATTAGAAATCTAAATCAACAAATCATAATAAATAACAAGTTTAATGAAACTTTCTAACAATTTAAAAACATAATTGAAAAAGACAGAATATTGATTTCAGAAAAAATGAATAATGTAATGAATCAAAATAGATGCTATGACCAACTTTTTCAAATTCAAATTTTCAAAAATAGAACATATTCAAGACAATATAGCTTCAGCTAAATATGGAATTCTACACCCAAACATCCTAACAGATGCAGAAATTTAAAAGTACAACATTGATTTAAATAAAATGAAATATATTAAACTAGGAGTAACTAAATATGAAGAAAATAAATTAATATTTGCTGTTAAAGTACCCAACGAGTTTAAGAAAATGAAACTTAGAATGATAATACCAATTCCTAATAAGAAACAAAAAGAAATTGATTATCCAATCGAAATTGTAACAACAAATAATGAAACTGTATATCAATATAAAGCACTAAGAACATTAAATGAACTAGAAGTAAGTAAACATTGTGTTTACAAGGAAAACTGTAAACTAATAAAGAATAATAAAACAGAAATAATTAAAATTGATGAGGAAACAATTGTAATAAAAAATGCATATGAATTAAATATTAGTCAAAATTGTGACGAAAGAAAATTGTTAATAAATGGAAATGTACCTATTCATTTTACCAATTGTGAAATCAAAATTATCGATCACTACTTTTCAAATGTTAAAAAAATATTTTTAGAACGCTTTTCTTACCCTTCAAACAAAAAATTTACAAATTTTACCGATAAATTAGCTTAAGATGAAATTGTCCTCGAAAATGTAAAAAACATAAACAAAATAAACTGCCAACAAGTCGGGCGCAACTTTATTATTTGTGGAATAAGTTGAGGATGCTTCTTTGACCAATATGCAGCTTAAGATTGTGGTGGATGCCGATATTTGTTGATCGTCGGGTTGTCAATGTTAAAAGAGCAACAATGTTGTGCAACATTACGTTACAATAAGTTTAAAGTTTCCACGCCACCCAAGAGGTACCTGAATTGCGCGTTATTCCTATGAGGCTGGAATTCGCCAGTAGCCATATTTCGCCGTTTTAATAAATGGAATACACTGCCTTTACTTTAAGCAGCAGTGAACTAAAGAGCCATAATGATCACTTAATCAAACTATCGATTTGTAAGGCGACGATTTCACCTATGAAACCCTAATCGATTTCAGTATCATTCTGCGGACAGACACCCTCCCTAAGACAGTCGAGACAACGGCAGAGTACGAACCCAGAGATGCGACTGGTTTGTAAGGCGAAGATTTCGCCTATGAAACCCCAATCGATCTGAGTATCATTCTGCGGACAGACACCCTCCCTAAGACAGCCGAGACAACGGCAGAGTACGAACCCAGAGATGCGACTGGTTTGTAAGGCGAAGATTTCGCCTATAAAACCCCAATCGATCTGAGTATCATTTTGCGGACAGACGAGACAACGGCTGAGTACGAACTCAGAGATGCGACTGGTTTGTAAGGCGAAGATTTTGCCTATGAAACCCCAATCGATCTGAGTATCATTCTGCGGACAGACACCCTCCCTAAGACAGACGAGACAACGGCAGAGTACGAACCCAGAGATGCGACTGGTTTGTAAGGCGAAGATTTCGCCTATGAAACCCCAATCGATCTGAGTATCATTCTGCGGACAGACACCCTCCCTAAGACAGACGAGACAACGGCAGAGTACGAACCCAGAGATGCGACTGGTTTGTAAGGCGAAGATTTCGCCTATGAAACCGCAATCGATCTGAGTATCATTCTGCGGACAGACACCCTCCCTAAGACAGACGAGACAACGGCAGAGTACGAACCCAGAGATGCGACTGGTTTGTAAGGCGAAGATATCGCCTATGAAACCCCAATCGATCTGAGTATCATTCTGCGGACAGACACCCTCCCTAAGACAGACGAGATAATGGCAGAGTACGAACCCAGAGATGCGACTGGTTTGTAAGGCGAAGATTTCGCCTATGAAACCCCAATCGATCTGAGTATCATTCTGTGGACAAACACCCTCCCTAAGACAGACGAGACAGCGGCAGAGTACGAACTCAGAGATGCGACTGGTTTGTAAGGCGAAGATTTTGCTATGAAACCCCAATCGATCTGAGTATCATTCTGCGGACAGACACCCTCCCTAAGACAACCGAGATAACGGTAGAGTACGAATCCTGAGATGCGACCTGGTTTGTAGAGCGATGATTAAGCCTATAAAACCACAATCGATGTGGGTATCATTCTGCGAATAGACACCCTCCCTAAGACAGACAAGATAACGGCTGAGTACGAATCCAGAGATACGACTGGTTTGTAAAGCAAAGATTTCGCTAATGAAACCCCAATCGATCTATTTGTTTCAGATAGCCATTCTAATACAGATTGGTTTGCAGGGCGAATAATATGACTTTGAGACCGTAATCGGTAGTGTGGCTTTTTGTGGTTTACGTTGCAGTTTGGAAAAGAACCAATCGTTCCGTGATTAAAATATTTGAGAGATGTTTTCGGAGAACCATAGTTTTATCTTTTCCTCTGCAAAGTTTAAATTTTGAGTTCTTAGGATCTACTGCCAGAGCAAGGGAAGTTGCGTATGCACTTGCGTAAACGCCACAACTTGAAGAATCAGGCTGAAGCGATGCTAGTTTGACATATTCAACAGAGTTTCGGATATGTAAAAATGGTTATAATTTGGATAAAATGAGTTTCTGTGTATCATCTAAATTATTTCGGTGTAAACTGTCATATACGAAGACTTTTTTTCGACGGTGGCTATAGTATATGGAAATCCAGTGACCAATGTTATCTTCTTCTTCTCCAATTTCTGCAATTTCTCCACCGTAAGGGATTTGTAGATCATCGTGATCAATCGGAACTTCTTTATATTCGGAAGAGTATTGATACAAAAGAACACATTGAGGGTTAAATGGAGTGGAATTCCTTATGACGTTTAGCAGTCGATCAATTGGCAAATCCGTTAGCTCCTTTCCAGCACAATTTATTTCTTCTGATATTCGTGATAATAATTTTGTTTTATCAATATCAACAGCAAGAGAAGGAAGATTTTCTGAAGAGATTATGTATGGGTCCTCAATTTCAATGTTAGTGTTGAGCTCATTGAGGATATTTTGATCAATTTCATTGGTGATATTTTTAGGAACGGTATTTTGAATACTGACTTCATCCAATTTCCCAGTGCTTTTTTCTGGAGAAAGGCCTATATAAATTGGTTTATGATCAGAGAAAAATGTTTCATAAGCACCTGAAGTATAGCATGAAATATTTTTAATAAATACAGTGTCAATTTGTGTACTGCAATTGGTTGTTGACAATTTGAGTGGAAGCCCTCTGCCAAAACTACGATCTAACATCTTTTGTTGAAATGCTGAATCTGAAGTAAAGGTATCAAAATTAAAATCTCCAATGATAATGACTTCCGAGTCGGGAAGAATATTCGCTAAGATCTCATTTAAGTGTTTGTAAAATGATTGACTTGAAAATGAGGGAGATTTGTATCCAGTTATAATATTAACTTAATAATCGAACAATATCAACATGGGATTTCTATAATGTGGCTTAATACTTGAACGGATAAATGTAATCTTGCAAAACACATTACCCCATGGGCTGATTTCCTAAATTCGCCATCTGTTCTATAAACTAAGATATATTCAGGTATAAGGATCGTATCTAATTTACAGGTGTTTGTTTCCGAAAATAGTAAAAGATCTGCTTGGTTGTACCAATTATCGCACGATATATATTTCAAATGTGATTTTAGTGATCTTACATTTTGATATATAACTTTCAGACCTTTACATAAATTAAGGTTATTATATGAAAAAGTTAAAAGTTTATCTGTTTTTAACTCTTGAAGGGCTATACTAAGAGCATCCTGTGGAAAGGACGTTTGGGTGGTTTAAAGTGTCCAACTATATAAAGGTCAGTAATTGTTCTGACTCTACTTAATGCAACATATAGCATAGACCTTGTAATGCGTTTGCTTTTTTGCAAATCCAAGCAAACGGCGTCATATGTTTGCCCCTGACTTTTATGGATCGTTAAAGCTTCAGCTGGTACAATTGGGTATTGTGTCCTGGTAGTTTGATATTCTTGCCTTTCCGAAACTGAGATTGGCACGGTAATCTTAGAAATGGGAACTAAGTTTTTGGGAATATTATATTTCGCTATGGGATTTTCATATTTCCGACGAATTTTATTTCCTAAGCGGTCTGAACTGAAGTCCATCCATGCTATAGGAGGCACTCCTTCAGTAATGAAATGTTGCATATATTTCAAAACCCCGCATGCTCCGTTAACCAACCCATCTTCTACGTCAATATTAGCTATTATCATATATTTAATATCAACTTTTAAAATAAGTTCATATGCCAGCCCTCCCGTTTCGGTACGTTTTTTCAATTTCAATGAATTCAGAATTTTCTCTTTTTTTAAATCATTCTTTTTTTGCATTAGAACTTGGTCTTTGGCAATTGAAATAAATTCCTGTGTATTTCGAGAAGGCCTAATACAAAAATGAAAACGAAAGTCTTGGGGAAAGTGTGGTTAGAACAATTTTGAAAAGAAAGAAAAAGGCAACTAAAATTGTGCGGAGTGGAAAAAAGAGTTAAAAATAATCGAATTAAACTGGTGAAAAGTTGACGAAAATATAATTTGTGATCGAATCGAGCGACGGCCTTGCCGCAGCACCTAGAACATTCCAGAGACTCGAGAAGTACGACCTAAAATCCATTTTGATTGCGTGGCCATTTAAACGTGCTGGAACAGGCGAGAAGTGTGCCGGTGCGAAACTTTTCGGCGCAGTTGAGCTATTACGGTGCCGCACTGGTCAGCACCGCGAAACAAACGAGAATACTTCAAGTCGCAATCTACTCGGTTCCTTTTTTTAATACGACCAACAGAAGTAGAGCCCGCTGTGACCGCAAATCATGAAACTGTGAGGCGGAAAACCAACGATATTGTCTTGGATGCGAGTATAGGAGAAAGAAGAGAAGCTATGGCACAACCGAAGAGCTTTATTTTATTCGTATTAATGAAGCTATTGCATGGAACAGGGAACCAGGTAACAAATTCAGTAATCCATTGGCTAAACCAGTCGATATAACCGCCAGTAATGGAAATAACCTTCATGAAGATGGATATTAGCAGAAGACCCTAACGGAACACAAAAGAAAAAGAAATATCCGTAGATTGTATTAATCGATTAAATCCGACTTCGTCAGTAACTACTTTTAAATTTTGATGTTATTCAAATAATTAGAAAAAAAAAGAAATAGCTAATTCCGGAATTTACGCACTTTATTTCACGGTGTCTCACCGAACGGTTACATAAAAAAAAAAAAAAACTTATTTAATTTGTAAAGTTAAAATTTGCGATGTGTTCTTGTTAGTGAGATAGGTAGATGAACTGCACGTTTAAGCAAAAATTTGTTAGATTCTTAGAACATTAGGTCATATAGCTAAAATTTTTTTGATAATACGGATTATATCAATTGTAAATAACGCGCATGTATGCATCTTATAGTCTAAATTATTCATCGCTCTGCCAATTATTCATTTTTTTTCTTTTGTTTCTTCTTTTTAATTTTAAACAATTACTTCGGCCTTACGGTTTTTTTTTCAACCGAACTAGGACTTTATTTTTGTTGTAAATTATATATTAATTACGATATAGCTAAAACATTTGAAAAAAAGGGGTCAATCAGAATATATTCAGTGGATATACAAAGAATATTTATTGAAATAAAAGGTAAAATAAAATCTATATAATATTTCGGTATGGCATAAAACTATGCAAGCACTGTGCTTATGGCATTCAAAAGAAAGCGTAAATTGAAATCGAAAATTCCAAAACGAAATGCATTTCTTTTATGGAGGAAAATAATCAATTTTTTTGTTGCAATATGGGTATTTTTATCTTCTATTTCTAAATGCATGAACCATTCAGCATGGAAAACCAAAATTATTCTTAGTTATATAACATATTGAAATGGAGTCATAATAATTATGCGGGAGTTTGAGAGTAGACTTAAGGGTCAAGAACTATTTTCTTTATTCAGTCTCTTTTCTTCCTTCTGTGCGTATTTAATACTTGAAGAATATTAATAAAGTATAAACCGTGGTTACACCTATTCGATGAAATAAAATTCCTTGTTGACAGTAGATAAAAATTTGAAATTAAAACTTTAAAGAAAAAAATAATGAAGAATAGATATTAATGATAAGAACCAGTTGAACTGTAATAATTTTATAAATGCTGAAATACGAAAAAAAAAAATATGAGTTGCTAGAATAGCCATTAAAGGACTCCCTCCCTAGCTTCCACGTTCTCCCCTCCCCTCTCTCCATGGGGCCATATGAATAGTTTGATGGAGATAATATGGCTTAGGCAGGGTGGGCTGGGCGGTGTCAATATCAACTGACACATCTGATGCATGGGCATCGAGATAAACCATCCAAAGCTTAAATTAACAACATCTGAATGTACACCGGCACAACAACTCCGCACTCACATGCTATGCAATTATGCAATAATAGCAAGAGGTAAAACAAATAATAACAAGTCCACATGTGCGTACTGATATGTATGTAACCATGTGTGACTAATACCTCGAGTAGTTGGAGTCATTGTACGATGAAAATTATGATTTCGTACTATCACACTTAATCAGCATTTTCTTGAGACCAAAAAAAATAATAATTAATCGAAGGGGAAATTGTTTTGAATGTTTGAACTCTGAAATCAATAAGCGAAATTAATGACCTAGATTTCAGAGTTCAACTCAATAATATTGAACTCATGCATTAGAGTTTACATTAATCTTACATCGTAGACTTATATTAGAGAGAATGACTATTTTATTAATGCCTATCCTTACTGAACATGTAATTTTTAAAACTTTTTTGTTTTTCTTAAGAATCTAGCAGAAAATAAAGTTTTGGTTTGCTACTTACTCATGTAGCGTTATAGCATCGCAGGAAAATAAATAACACTAAATATAAATTGATAATAGTAATAATAAGAGTATATAAAAGGGAGATATATATAAAAATAAAAATAGTGAGTGAAAGAAAAGAAAAATAATAGTAATGAAGAAATGATTGTAATGAAGAATAATAATAATAATGAAAAAATAAAAAATAAAACAAAAAGGTAATAATAACAAAACAATAAGAATAAAAAAGAAATAAAACAATAATAATAGTAAAATAGTATAAATGTCTTATTTAGAATGTTCAAGAGCAAGAATATTGCCAAAAATTCTCGAGAGAGTGTACCGAGTACATGTAACGAATTCCGGAGTGGCCCGTGAGACTTAACCGCGAACGTAGCAAATTCAAATGTAAAAATGATCTTATCCTCTGAGGTATCCAGGAGTTACACCGCAGTATAGATTGGGGCGAGAGGGATCAGAGGATGATGGCTGTAGCCATTCCGAGCTTCCATCGTTCAAAAGCTTCAATGGGGACCAATAGTACTCGTTTGGCTGAGAATCTGAGGAGGCTAGGACGGCTCTTACTAAACTGTTAGGATGCACTGCATAGCGATCAACTTTTATTTTGGCCAATTGGATCATATATTGAAGTATTGGATTGATATCGCCTTCTTCATAAAGAACACTATTTCGATAGTGTTTTCGATTTGGCCTACGAAATTTCATTAAGCAGCGTCGTAGAATTTTTCTTTCGTACATCTGTAGTTCCTCCGCAGGGGTGGATGAAATCTGCATCCAAATAGGAAATCCATAGGTAATAATTGGTCGTATTAACGTTTTGTACATCAGTATTTTCGTATCCTTTCGTAAGCTCCTAGAACTGAATAAAGAATTCAAAGAGAGCGTCGCTAGTTTAGCTTTGTATACTGCAAATCTGATGTGTGGATTGAACTTAAATCTGTGGTGGAGAAGTATTCCAAGGTACTTGAGGGAAGTGGTTAGAGGAATACATTTACCATTAAGTGTTAGAGATATTTTCTTACTTTCCGCAACTGTTCGTCGGCGTCCTCTTCCGCTTGCATTTCGGAAGCATATTAGTTTACATTTATCTGCATTAATGTTCAAACGCCAGTCAAGGAGGTACCGATTGATCGTGTATACATGCTTTTTAATTAGTAGCATTGCTGCAGATGGACTGGCGTTCGTAGTATATACGATGGCATCGTCTGCATAGAGCAACGTTTGGGATTCTCCGCGGATGGGGTCAGACAGACTGATGGGAAAGTCGGATAGGAAAAGGTTGAAAAGAGTAGGACCAAGGACAGATCCTTGGGGTACACCTGACTTTATTATTATGGGGTTAGAGAGGCAGCCATTAATGCAAATGCGTGACACTCTGTTAGTGCGAAAGCTGCATATTATTCTACTAAGTATGTTGGGGCAATTGATTGAGAGGATCTTAAAAATAAGACCCTCGACCCATACCGAGTCGAAGGCTTTCTCTATGTCCAGAGAGCAAGCTACTGTGCTGTTCTTTTTTGAAAGACCCTTCAAAATGTTCTCAGATAAAACGGTAACTGCATGCTCAGCAGAGTGCTTTCGTTGGAACCCAAATTGGCGCTCTGGAATGGCGTTACCGCAATGTTCCAGGAGACTGCGCAGAATGATTTTTTCTAAAATTTTCCCGATGTTCGATAGAAGCGATTTCGGGCGTAGCGACTCAACATTGCTGGTGGTGCTCGTCTTCGGAATTGGGACCAGTTTTCCCATCTTCCAGGAAATTGGAAAGTACCCGTTATTAAGGCAGTTGTTGAATATTATGGCTAAATGATTCGATATTACCGATGCAAATTTTCTTAGCACGCAGTTGGGAATGCCATCAGGCCCTGCAGATTTCTTATTGTTGCAATTTGCGATGAGGTTCTCCACTTCTTCGAAAGTTGTGAAAAAACTGGCCATTTCTATACCAAATCCAGTCGTTGCCTTACTTGTGTGGTTGAATAGAGTGAGATGTGAGCCATCAATATTTCTACAAAATTCCTGGGCAGTAGAATATACATTCTGCTGGAAATCTGAGGGGTGCTCCGGAGTGCGGTCTCGATAAAGGTGGGAGTAAAAGTCAGCACAGGCGTCAAGTTTTTCTTCCGTATTGTGCAGTACAGCCCCTTTATATGATAGTAATGACTTCCCAAGATCAAAATTATTTTTTTTTCGACCAGAAATGGCATCTATTTCCTTGAACATATTTGATGAAGGATGTATCGCACGTAGCCTGTTTTGGAAGCTAGCATTTAGTTCCAGAGTCATAGATTCTTGTATTAACTTTGTGATGCAACGGACCTGGGACTGCAACTGGGTATATTGGGGATTTACTCTGTTTAGATTTGTGTGGAAAATACGTTTCAACCTCGCTAACATTTTTTTTCTTGTTCGAATCAAGCGAAGTATATTTATAGACAGTGATCCATATTTATCATAACCGTGCTTACGCTCAGGTGCATGTTTGTTCATCGTGCTGATAATACCGGTTACAATAAATTTAATAAAGTTTTCAATTTCTTCGTTCGTGAGCACTCTATCTGTTGGAATCTCAAAGTCAAGAGCTAATCGAAGGTCGCGTCTGAAGATCATCCAGTTAACCGGGGCAAATGAACGAAATTTATTGATCGGAACGCGTATTGGCGAGAACTGTATTCCTACGAATTGTAGAAGCAGACCAAAATGATCTGATGGAGATGCGAACGTGGCACACTTTCGGTCAAATGAGGCAGCTGTGAGTGATGACGATACAAGAAAGTTGTCCAAGAAGGATGCGGATCTCGGAAAAGTTGGGCTACCCGCGTTCACAAAGTCCATGTCCAAATGTGGACCAGAATAAAACCAGTTGTTCATATGAAGGCCGATAGTGTTCACTTTGCAATCGCCCCAAAAATTATGACGGGCATTGAAGTATCCACCAATGATACATGAATCATAGTTTTGGGCGATTGATAGTAATCGATCTAGTTCTGCATTCATCCGAGAGCCCAGCCCATGGGGAATGTAGATGGCGGCAAAGAGAATAGTAAAACTCTGTCCTGTTCTATTTTTGAAAGAGACTGCAACGAGTGTGCACGAAAGTAGGTTGCAGTCGAATGGTATGACCGAATACTGGATTCCGTTTTTTAACATTATGGCAGTACCCCTACCTACGTCGTTTCTAAACGTGATGTATTGTTCCTGTAGAATCTTGTGATTATCCTTTAGTCTTGTTTCGGTTATTAATACTACTTCTGGCTTAAAGTGGCTACAGATATCGTCAATGTAAGCCCTTTTGTCGTGTGAGACTAAGGAGTTGATGTTAATATTAATAACACTTAGCTTACCCATCGCTTGGCACAATAGACATGACGAATTGTAAGTATGCGGACATTTTTTGAGATTGGTCTTGAATAGTGAGATATTCTTGCCAGAAAGTTTTAATTTTTTCGAAAAGATTTGTTAGTGGTGTTCCAAAAAGCCTTTTAGATTCGTCATAGAAATCTCGAAGAATATTTCCTCTTCCTGGATCCGTTCGACCGGCTGTAGCTGAATAGTCACCCCTGACCTTAGACGCAAACGAGATATTTGGTGTGACTCTCGTTGCCGCAACTTCTTCAGAACTGGTTCGAAGAGCAGAAGTACTAGGTAAATTATAATTAGCTTTATTTCTTGCGTTTAAGAATTTTTCTTTGTGTCTTGCGAAAACTTCGCAACCAGAAAAGTTTGCTGGATGGCCTTCTTTTCCGCAGTTCACACAGAGTGGTTGCGTGGTTGTGTTTCCCTCTACAGCATTTCGGGTGCAGATTTCATTTAAAGAGTGGTCAGCACCACATTTCACACAGCGACTGCTATAGGCGCAATTTTCTGCCACATGACCAAAACGTTGGCAGCGGAAACATTGTATAACCCCGTTTCGGTGAGGTTTTTCCCAGGTTACCTTCTGATGAAGAATATATTTCATTGAAATAAGATTTTTTATGTCGTTTTCAGACTCGAGAGTAATTTTAAAAAGGTCGAGCCTCGTCGCGACCAAGCTGTCGTCAAGAGTGTAATTGAAAGTCCAGAAATATTGGGTAAGTTTGATTTCACATCTTCGAGGATCTCCTCTGGTGAGTATTCAGAGCTCACCCCCTCTAAGAATGATAATTGGTTTACGCATAGACTTAGGCGTAAACGAAAATGCATCGGCTGCACTGGTGCGTAGGTCCTCAATTATTTTTTTGTGCACAGCCACATCATCTACTAATAGTTTTTGTCTATCAAAGGCAAGCCTAGTGATTCGGAAGCGGACATCGGATGAAATCGTCCTTACATGTGCTGCTAAGAGTTTAGCGCTTATTAAGTTAGCAAATATTGGGGGACACCACTTACGAGTTGGTGAGGCGGGAAGGAGAGGAGAGTTGTCATTTTGAGCCAGGTTAACTGTTGAGGCAGCAAAAGATGTAACATTCGCGGAAGTCTCTGGGGCAGGTCCAGCGAGTTTACTGAATCTGTTGACAAAAGGAGCGCGAGACGAAAGCGTATTAGCACGTTTTTTGGCAATAAGCTTACCTTTAGCTAGTTTGAAGCCAGAGGCCTCAATATTAATTTTATCCAACGATGCGGCGACATTGTCATTGTTGGCGATCTCCATATTCAAAGTTGAAGTAGTTGGCGATTTGGTGCTGCCCTGAGCTGCATCACTGCTGTCTTCATCGATGTTGACGTCTTGTAAGAAACGGCGTTCAGGCGGATCCGCTATTGTAACGGACTCCTTTACATTTGCTGCGACAAGCTTAGTGAGTAACGGAAACTCTTTGCTTGTCTGAACCGTACTGTTGGCGCGCGTTTTCTTATAGCACGTGTATGATTCGGATGGCTCGCGATTTTCCCGTCGTTTCAATAAAATTTTTAGGTCATTGTCTTTAGATATTTGACTCTCGTAATTATTTAATAAGTTTTGGGGTGGCCCCGCATTGCCGATCCCCGAACTGCTATTTATGTTTTTTTCAATGTTTAAGTACAATACAGACTGGGGTATGGTCTGTAGCTTAATATCCAAGAATCACTGCGAAACGTATAAGAATTGGATAGGTCCCAATTATCAAACGATTTAATCACTTCACTGGATACAATTTTATAAAACTTGATCGAATATTGTGCGCGAATAAAGCCGTAACGGTATTGTAGAAACTGGTTTACAAACAACGAAACAGATCCGAAGCGCTCGAGTGCTAAACTACGACTCCGGACTATGATTGGCTTCATGGCGATCCTGCCCACCATACATAACATGGCGATCTTGCACACCATGCTCAACATGACTTGTCTATATCAAGTTGATTTTTCGTCTCGTCTTTTTACTAAAACAAAGATGATATCTCATCTCAACTGAACTATTAAAAACTAGGACGACGACAAAACAATTAAGTCTCCAAAATATTCAGAGTATTCGGGACAAAGCCCGGTTTAAAACCCAAATTTGAGAAGAGTATCTTCCTCTCAGTAAAAAAGAGTTATTTTGTCCGTGAACAAAATAAAACTGGCGCAGTCGGTAGGATTCCAATAAAGTTTAGGTTTAGGTTGTAGGAGAGTGGTTGCACAGAACCACAAGCACTGAGGCCATCTAGTTGGGCCCATTGTACTCCCCCTATTGTTATAAGTTGGAAGTCACTCCTCTTGCTCTAACCATTTGGTTCGGTTGTGCGAACCTTAGCTCGAATGTTGGACCCCTCTGAGGTCGTCTAGTTCTGACAAGAATCTAGAGCCTAAACGCTAACGCTTCTTAATCGACAATCGAAAGAGAGTGGCCCGGCGTAATAATATTTAAAAAGAAAAATTTATAACAAAGGTCCTCTAGTACTATAAACTATACAAATAGCACAAAGCTATTGAGATCAAACCTAAAACAAAAAAAAAAGGGAAGAAGCAGATGACGGATAAGTTTGATCTACGAAGAAGAATCCAGGAATACGACAACATCCCGAAAGCAGAAATATTACAACACATCAAGATGTCACCACCAATTCATCAAACCGTAGGACCATCCACAGGTGAAAGTCCAAAACTTAATTTTTGTCCCCTAAAATATATCAATAGGTTAGACGTATTCGATGGAAATCCGCAAAGATTAGATATATTTATAAATTCAATAGAATTAATAACTAATGTAATTATATTATATGATGACTTTGATAGGAGAATATTGTGGAATGCAATCACAAATAAATTAGTAGGAAAAGCAAAAACCATTGTAGACATAAGTCCAGAAATTTTAGACTGGAAAACATTGAAAACCTGTTGACATCAAATTTCATATCCAATTAATTTTTACAACGAAATTCAGAGCGCATTAAGAAATTCAATACAATATCAAAATGGCTTTAAGAATTTTTAAGATGGGTTTACCCACCAATATCAAAAGCTTTGTTTTTCATGATAGTATTGACACATTAGAAAAAGCCTTACAAACTATAATAGACGCTGGACTACTAACGTATGGACAGAAGAGTTACATCAGACCAACTCATAATCATTTCAGACAAACGAACGGTCAAAGACCAGTACAGAGTTATAAGACAAATAAACTGCCAACAAGTCGGGCGAAACTTTATTATTCTTGGGACAAGTTGCGGATGAGTGGAAAGTCAATATGCAGGTTAGAGTGGTTAGGGAAGGCTAAGTGAAAGGGAGTTCTTGGGCAGGGCTGTTGTCAATTTAACAATATTTCATTCGTTTCTATTTGGGTTTTTATGAGGGGAGGAGGAGGGGTAATAGTAAGGGTGGGTGGATGTTAATAGCTTTTTAATTAATTGCTTGAATCACGTCCAATATTCTCTGTATAGAATGTGTTTCATAGACGAAGTTGCATAGAATTTCCATAAAATTCGGTGTATTTTACATTCACGAAACCGAACATTTGTATGGGAGGGGGTAGAGAAGGTAGAAGAATCGTAAAATTTCATATGTAGTTTTATTTTGCTTCTCTTGTGAGGTGCTTGTATAAAATTTTAAGTTCGTAACTTCTAGTTTGTTGGTTATTAGTTGATTTAATGAAATTGGTTGAAATCATGGTTTTGTATGGGAGGGGGCAGAAGGGCAAGCGCGATTTCAAAACTTTTAAAGCAACTTCATTGGAATTATTTTTATAAGTTTTTCTGCAAAATTTGAAATTGATAGCTTTTAAGAGTTTGCTGACAACTTATTTCTTAAAAATGCTCGAAAAAATAATTTTGAATGGGAGGGGGTAGAGGAGGGAGGGGAATCGTAAGACTTGTGATGCAATTTTCTTTCTTTTCTGTTGAAAGATGCTCGTACAAAATTTCAAGTTCGTAGCTTTTAATTTGTTGATTATTAGTTGATTAATGAAATTGGTCGAAATCATACTTTTGTATGGGAGGGGGTAGAAGGGTAAGCGCGATTTAAAAACTTTTAACGTAATTTCATTTCAATTATTTTTGTAAGTTTTCGTGCAAAATTGCTACAAGAGAAAGGAAATAAAATTGCCTCACAAATTTTACGATTCCCCTACTTCCTCTACCCCCTCCCATACAAATGTTTGGTTTCGTGAATGTAAAATACACCGAATCCTATGAAAATTCTATGCAACTTCGTCTATGAAACTGACATTCTATGCAGAGAATATTGGACGTGATTCAAGCAATCAATTACAAATAATACCATCCACCCACTCTCACTATCACCCCTCACCCCACCCCTCACAAAAACTCAAACTTGGATAAATAAACGAATGAAATATTGATTATATGTACTGGAGCTTTTGAACGTTTCCGCAAAGTGTTAAATTGACAATTGCACTGCTCAAGAACCCGCTTTCACTTAGTCTTCCCTAACCACTCTAATCTGCATATTGACTTTCCACACATACGCAACTTGTCTCAAGAATAATAAAGTTTCGCCCGACTTGTTGGCAGTTTATTTAATATCAGGTCATTCATTTTTACCTAATGACAGATTTTGGCGTTATAGAAATGTCGTTAAAAAGAAATCATTTACTGTATGTGCCAAAAAATTATTATAATGTAATAAAAAAATATAAAAAAGGTAATAATTTCATACTAAATGAAATGAAACAAGAGGATTTTATATCAACAAGATTCTTAGAAGAAGCAGTTTACAAAAGATCCAAAAATACCAACGGGGAAAAAATAAACTGGCTGCAAATATGCTGGATGCGATTTTTAAGAAATGAACCATATAAAATATTATATAAAACCACCATGGATGAGAATGCAAAGTTTAAAATTCTTGATTTATTGCCACGTCGGGGTAGACCTAAAAAATTTGGAAATATTGTATTGCCATCATTATACTAAAGTATAAGTAGCATCACATCACTAAAATACCGACACATGATGGACTTACTGCGATATATACCTCCGGAACACCATAACTACTTTAAATCCCTTCCGCATACTGAGAATGTTAACGAATAACTAAATTTAATTTTTTTCTTCTAAAAATATAAAGTAAATAAAATGGTTTTTTTAATTTTTTAAGCTATATGCAACAGACTTAAGCTCTTTCACATTTTATAACAAAACAAATTTTTATTTTGAAAGTGACCTAAGTCCTTTCAAGGTAAGCAAGGACATATTATACACTTAATAATAGCGATTTCTTAATAGGAATTATAAAATTAACCCCCTTAAATACGATTTAGCATTGCGAGTCAACCATATACCTTACGTATATTTTTAATTTTGTAAAAACGCAAAACCTTAAATTTTTCAAATTAAGGATAAATGGACTTGGCCACTTTCAAAATAAACGGCTCATATCTAAACTGCCTGAAATAAAGAAGATGAAGGGAATTGGAGGAACTGTAATTATCTCTGAAGAAGCAGTTGTGCCAGAATTACCTGGGCTGCAACCCCCAAAGGACCAATCACTTAGGTTCTACGTCTACCAATTTCACGAATTCTTCCATTGTTTAATAGGCAATAATATATTGAACCAAAATAACGCCATAATAAACATTAAAGAAAAAACTATTAAATTGAATGAAGTAACACACAGAATTTATGAAAATATAAAAGAGGAAACCGAAGAAAAAGACTACGATGAAATAATGAAATTAGATAGTATTATATAAGAAATAAATAATGATAAAATGAAATAATAGAAGTAACTCACGTAAGCAATTTGAAAGAAAACATAAGAGTTGAACATTTAAATAATGAAGAAAGGAAAGGACTACTGGCAGTTATCAAATTAACAAAAGACGTATTTTATCATGAAGGTGATAATTTGACCTTTACACATATGATAAAACACGAATTAAAGTTAATTGATAATATCCCCATTTACACCAAAACTTACAGATATCCAGTAGTATATACATACACAAGAAGTTAATAAACAGATAAAAGAGATGCTCGAACAAGGTATTATAAGGAATTCATCAAGTCCTTATTTAAGCCCAATATGGGTAGTACCGAAGAAAGCAGACGCTTCAGGCAAAGTCAAATGGCGCATAGTCATCGACTACAGAAAAATAAATGAGAAAACAGTGTCAGATAAGTATCCAATCCCAAATATAGATGATATCCTAGACAAGTTAGGTAGATCAATGTATTTCAATACACTAGACCTTGCAAAAGGCTTTCATCAGATCGAGATTGTACAGGAAGACATTCCAAAAAACGCCTTCTCGACTAACTCAGGTCACTATGAATTCGTCAGAATGCCATTCGGTTTGAAAAATGCTCCATCAACATTTCAACGATTAATGAACACCATCCTCAGGGATTATTTAGGAAAAATCTGATGATATTATCATATTCATAACAAGCTTAGAAGAGCGTTTAAATTCTTTGAAAGTCATATTAGAAAAATTGAAACAAGTAAATTTAAAAGTACAGCTTGATAAAAGCGAGTTTTTAAAAAAGGAGACAGAATTTTTGGGACATGTCGTGACTACCGAAGGAGTCAAGCCAAATCCGAACAAGATTGTTACAATAACTTAATTTCCAATACCCCGAACAACTAAACAAATAAGATCTTTCCTAGGACTAGTAGGTTATTATAGGAAATTTATATAAGATTTCGCGAAAATCGCAAAACCACTTACAGCAAGACTAAAAAAGGATAGAAGAGTAAACATCAATGATGAAGATTACAAGAAGTCATTCGAAACACTTAAATTATTGATCACGAAAGATCCAATTCTAAAATACCCCGATTTTGAAAAAACTTTTACACTAACAACTGATGCATCAAACGTAGCTATTGGAGCGGTATTATATCAATCGAATCATCCGATACGTTTTGCATCCAGGACGCTAAACGAACACGAAACCAAATACTCAGCCATTGAGAAAGAATTATTGGCAATAGTCTGGGCTACGAAGTACTTCAGACAGTACCTATTTGGAAATGAATTTGTAATTCGCACAGATCATAAGCCTTTGTCGTGGCTAAGTAATCTGAAAGAGCCAAATCCAAATTACAACGTTGGAAAATCAAACTCGAAGAGTATAATTTTAAAATTGAATATTTAAAGGGTAAAGACAATGTCGTCAAAAATCGAAATAAATGTTAACGAAAATCATAGTGCAAGCGAAGACGCCACCAATCTGATAAGCATCTCGCCCAAACCACTTAATGTTTATGCTAAACAAATTCACATAATCAGAAGCAATTTCTAAAAAATGGAATTAGAGATATTTAATAAAAAGAATAGACTCGTAATAAATACGCAACTATTAAAAGAAGATAAAGTCAAGGAAATTTTAGACAAAGGTATAAATACAAAGAAAACCATGCACACATATCGAGGATTTTCTCACATTTAAGAACACTTACAAAAATTTAAGAACAAGTTACAAAGTAGTTAAAGTAGAAAGAATATTAACAGAAGTATTGGAACAAAATGAAATAACAGAATTAATATTAGCATATCATAACAAAAAGACCTGTCACGCAGGTATAGATAAGGTCATAGAAGAACTAAAACAAAATTATTATATTATGAACATAAGACAGCAAGTAACAAAACTAATAAACAATTGCGAAACCTGCAATCTAGCTAAGTATGATAGAATGCCTCTGAAATTGCCCTCCCATTTTACACAAACTCCAAATGAACCCTGAGAAATATTTGTAATAAATCACGAAACGATAAATATTTAACGTGTACAGACAAATTCAGCAAATATACTCAAATAATAAAAAAGTCTCTATTTTAATAATTGGAATGATGTAATTACAGCACTACAAACAATACTAAACATAATGGGAACACCCAGAATAATAATATTCGATAACGAAGGAGCAATAAGAAGTGAAATCATAAGAAAATATTTAACGGAAAAACAAATCGAAATCAAACTAACTACAGCACATATGCATCTGACGTAAAAAGGTTTCATAATACACTTAATGAAATGATAAGAATTAATAGATTAAAAGAAAAAATTTATGACATAGAAGAGAAACAAGAAGCTCTCAGTTTTTATAATAATAGCATTCATTCCACCACAAACGAAAGACCTATAAAAATTCACTTAGGCATTAAAAACAATTATGAAAAAATTAGAAACCACATGAAAAAATCAAAAATGCGGCGAATAGAAAACATAAACTCAAATAAACAAGATAAGAACGCAGATGACAAATTTAAAAAAGTAGAAAACAAAGTAAGAAAAAAATTACAACCACAATATAAAAAACTAGAAGATGTAGAAAATTTAGGGAATAACCAATACAAACATTTAAACTCAAAAATCCACAAGTCAGTTAAAAAGACTAAAAAGATTTTCCATTCACAGGCCAAATGAAGCCTCCAGTGAAAATGACGTTAATGATACTACTACTCACAACAATCCTACCACAAGTAAAAATGCAGAGTTTAGAAATTGAGGATTTAGACCAAGGTAACGGATGAGGATGAGGATGACTCAAACAAACAGAGCCGGTTACGCTTATCAAGGAATACACACACGTACTTCACATCATCGAATTAAAAGATTTTGAAAATATATACAACACTATAGATCAAAGCATAACCACACTTAAAATAGGACATGAAATAACTACATTACAACCACACATAAGACAAAAGAGAGGACTCATAAATATTTGGGGACGAACAATGAAAATGTTGGCAGGTAGCATGGATGATCAGGACATGGATAGACTAAATGAAGAATTAGATAACATAGAAAGAAATGGTAGAAATTTAACTAAGGCAGTCAACAGTGATAGATATTAACGGTAAATTGAATGCACAAATTCAAAATCTAACTAAAACTATAAATACAAATCAAGCCTTGATTACGTAAAAAATAAAGGCAATGTCAAGTAAATTTGAGACAGATCAAGTTATAATTGCATATAAGCAACTCATAACAGAAAATATTGATAGAACTCTTCAAAATATTGCAAGAATTAAAGAAATAATCTTAAATGCTAGAGCAGGTACTCTTAGTAGATACATTCTAACTGATGAGGAAATAGATGTTTATGAGATCTATATTGAAAAGTTTAAAGATATAAATATCGCTATTACGTTAAGAAATACAAGGCAACAAACTTATTAAATTTAAAGATTGCAAAATCATTGTAAGAAATAAACTATTCAACAACGTAAGAAACAAATATCAGAACTATATTGTAATACCAAACCTTTATAGAGATATGCATATTACTGAAATACAAAACCTTACATTGTCAGAAGTTCACTTTAAAAGCATTGAAACTATGAATAAAATAAAGTGGATGGATTTTAATAGAAATAAAGATTACTCTAAGCAATCATGGATAAATTATATAGTATTAAGCTTAATAATTATAATTATTGTATTAATAATTTACATAAAATTTTGTAAAAATAGTAATAATGTCAAAATTAATATGCCAAACGTTCAGTATACGCCTTCAGCACCCGAAGAGTTAGAAGAAAAACCAGTAAATTCCGGAACTAAGACGGAAGTCAATCACAGAAATTTGTTAATTCAAGAAGAAGCTAATCAAACAAATTTTAGCATAAAAAAATAAATAAATAAATAATTTGTAAGGTATCTAGGGCACAAGATAATTAATCCCAGATAACCAATTTTAATGGTCAGGAGCCCATCTCCTTTAAGGGTGGAGAAGTTACATTATATTTCCCACACGTGTGAGTAACACATAAATCACTTAGATTTAAGATTAAATCTCACCCAAACATGCCCTAACCACATGTTTGGTATAAGCCTTCAGCATTCTCAAAATAAACGATCGAAACCTTTTTGGTCCCTTTTTAGACAAAAACGATCGTAAACAAGCACACGAAAAGGACCTCTTAAGAAGCTTTTTTTATCACTTCTTCAGATAAGAAATGATCATAGGCATTCGCAAGAATAGGATATCTAAAGAACCTATTTTTTTTTGATTAGATGTTAAGATAAATGTATAATTTATATTCTGTACATGTAGACAAAGAAAGGTATAAAATAGCGAACGATTCACGTTCGGCTGCTCAGAAATACTTCAGCAGTTAGACAATAAACGTTTTAAACTAAGAACTGATTTTTTCTTTCACGAGCCCGGTTTAAAACCCAGACTTGAGAAGAGTATCTTCCTCTCAGTAAAAAAGAGTTATTTTGTCCGTGAATAAAATAAAACTTGTCAGCTTCCAAAAGAAATATATTAACAGAAGAAATTCAAAGATACATAGCTCTAGAATCTGAAGTGTTAAGAAAAAACATAACAGGGCTACGATTGCGCGTGAAGCGCAATCTTACGATACTCTAGATGAAAAAGAATTTTTTGTGATCCCCAGAAATTTTGTATGGGGAGTGTTAGAAGGGATGATAGCATTGAACTAATTTTTTCGCCATCATGCTAAAGTAGCTATCAAAATGTTTTATACAAAATGCTTACTCCAAAAACTGAATGGGAACTGAGAAAATTAGTGAGTTAGATTTAGTGAAAATGTGCAGTTTGTATGGGAGGTGGTAGAAAGAGTGGGGGGATTTTAGTGATTTTTTTAGAAATAGCTAGGAATATTATAAAATTGACATCCCTTAAATTTCAGACTAGTGCCATTCATGCTTTTCAAGAAAATAGATTTTTTGTGACGTTGTTAAACTGTGTCATATTGTATGGGAGGGGGTAGAAGCAGTGAAGCAAATCAAATTTTTTTTTTTGATCTTAGTGATAATACTAATTAGATATTTATTACAAAATATGAGCTCAACAAATGTTATATGTTCTGAGAAAATCGGCTTAGAACATTTCAGGAAAAAGTGTAGTTTGTATGGGAGGGGGTGGAAGGAAAGGGAGGAGGCAAATAATTTTTCTACAGTAGATTTAAATCATTAAAAAAGTAATATATACCAAAATTCAGACCAATAGCTTTTATACTTTTTGAGTAAATCCATTTATTGTCAAATTGCGAAGTTGTGTCATTTTGTATGGGAGGGGGTAGAAGGGGTGAAGCCAATCATCTAATTTTTTTGGCCTTACTAACAATTTTAAATAAATATTTGGTGCACAATTTCAGCCCGCTGAATTTTATAAGCACTGAGGAAATTGGCTTAGAGTAATTCATGATAAGTACAGTTTGTATGGGAGGTGGTAGAAGGAGGAGAAGGACACGCATAATTTTTATACGGTAGATTGATATTATCACAAAAGTAATATATTCCGAATTTCAGGCCAATAGCTTTTATAGTTTTTGAGCAAATCCGTTTATTGTCAAATTGCGCAATTGTGTCATTTTGTATGGGAGGGGGTAGAAGGGGTGGAGCGATTTGGCCCGTTCACGAACTTGACCTTACTTTTTTGTCACAAACAGCGTGTACAAAATTTTAACTTTCTAGCTCAACGCGTTCTCAAGCTAGAGAGCGCACGGACGGACGGACGGACGGACGGACGAACGGACGGACGGAAGGACGGACATCCGGTTTTAAGATTTTTGAGTGATAATATTAACTTGTGTATCATTCATTTTGTTCTCCGAGCCTTATTTCTTAGCGTTACAAACTTTAGAGCAAACTTATAATACTCTCAGATTCCATCTAGAGTATAAACACAGAATTGGAAGAGGCAAGAGAAGAGACAGAAGGAAATAATAGGCAACTGAAAACTCACCAGCGGAATTGGCAACATATTGAGGAGAGACTGAGAACGATACTTGCCAACAGCGGTGAGGTTATTGAAGAAACAAAGAGTTACGAAGATTACCCTGAGGAGCGGGCTGATGCATTAATAAATAAATTAATTGATGCAGACGGTAGCCTGAAAGCTGAACTAGAGGAGACGAAAATCCAAAACGTTCATCTGACTAGATCAATAACAGTATTAAAAGAACAACTAGATCTGAACGAGTCGGTAAATTGGGAATTAGAGAAACGTTTAGAACAAGGAAATACGAGCATTTTAGACCAAAATTTCGAAAAGGAAAATCAACAACTCCGGAAAAAATTAATAGACCAGACAAAACGCGTGGAAGACACTCAAAGTGAAACACAACATTATATCGCGAGAATACGGGATCTTGAAACGGAATTTAAAAAGAAAGAAAACATGAAGAAGTCAACAGAGAATAGCGTTGAAATGGGCAGAGAAGGAGTTGTGCCAATAGTAGATATGATCAACAAGGTAATTCCCGTATTTCACGGCCAGCCCGTACCGACAGTGCAAACGGAATTGCACGTATTTTTAAGTACATCAGAGTCGTTATATGACGTTTTAAACGTAGAAAAAAAAGCTACGTTTATGACGTTGCTGCCCAAACTTAAACTACGGGGCCCGGCTTACGAACTGTGCATGAATAGGGTATTTACTACATTCAATGAACTAAGGGAACGCCTGAGTTCATATTACTTCCCTAGTATGGACCTAGCCTAGCGACATGCAGTCGTGCAGATTCGGGCAGCGAGTAAGAGGAAAGTTAAGTGAATGTGAACTATACTTAACGAGTATACCATGTTAATGGAATATCAGCGAATGGCGGTCCAAGTCTTCCAAAGAGGGCTTTTAAGTCACTCTCTGAAGCAATTTGCTTGCCTTCATGGTCAGGCAAAACTGACGGAGGTGATAAAGAAAGTATGCGAAATGGAAGATTTGGAAAACTATGCTTTTAGCAGTAACATCACGCCATGGAAACAAAATACAAATCCATTTTTGGGTGAATTAAACATGGTTCCCTCTCAATTGCCTCTTCTCAATGCCTCAATAGGTCAAAATAGCCCCATTCGTGAAAACTCCAATGCCGGAAACTACGTTCAGAAGAGCGAGAACTATCGGCAACATTTTTACGAACCAATGGCGGATTCACGGCAAAATAGAAGGGAACAAACCTTCGCGCAAGGCACAGAAAAATGCTATGACCGGGAAAGGTGGGAAAAAGAAAATACGAGCTCAGGAAACTCGTCGGGGGCAGTCAACTAGGGCTGCCCAGAAAAAATATTATGAAAAAATTAAGCGGTCTGCCGAGGGTCAGTCTACCTTTGGATATCGCAAAGAAGACGAATGTAACGATGACCCTAGATACAGGGGCCGAAATTAGTTTATTAAAGAAGAATGCGATAAAGTCAGCGGGCAAAATGAATAAAGCAAATAGGATGAAGATAAATACACCCTGTGGGAAGGGGTATACGGAAGGAACCTGCAGAGGAACATTTTTGGTGAATAAGAGGTTCCCCTGTGATTTCCAGGTGGTTGGTAAAGAGATCGATATACCGGATGGTGGACTTTTAGGAAACGACTTTTTGTCCCAGAATTGCAATATTCATCCTCAGTTTCCCTCGAACGGAGACAAACCGGGATCCTTTTAACATCCCGGTAATCACAGGAGAGCCCACACCTTCAACGACGTCTAGAAACCATAGACGAAGATCTTGCGAGATTAAAGCGTTGTTAGGTGTTTCGGCAGCAAGGGGGTCAGGTGAACAGTATTATTCAAAGGTACAAAGGCGAGGACCTCATAAGTCAGATGGGCTTAAAGCGTTGGCGGATATCTCCGCAACGACGTCTACACAACAAAATAATGCTGCAAGCAAGCAACAGACTCCAGCCAAAAAGGGTGAACCTCGTTTTAGAAACAGGTATCCTAAACCGTTTGTTACCAAGAAGTTGAGAGCTTCTCGGGAAAAATCATCTTCAATAGAACAAGGTGGTTCTCATTTAGCGGATGACATCCACAATAGACCAGATCCTCAGAAAAAAATTCGAATACCCGCACGAACCGAAATGACGATCGCAATTAATCGTGAAAAAAAAGGACCTATGGTATCCTTGGCCAAAGAGATACGAAATGGAATAATAATTGGGAACGGAATTAGCAAAATAAGAACGGAAAAGCAATTGTGAGTATAATGAATACGAATGAAACGTCAGTAGATATAGAAGATATGAAAGTTTGACTGGATACCATTGAATGGGTTCCAGGTAGTAGCGGCGACCGAACGAAGTAAAATAATAAATTCGAAAATGGTGAACTATATACAGGACAGTATGATAGATAAGAATAAAGGGAAACGATTCCAGGAACTACTGGAAAAAATAAATTTGGATGATTCATTGAACGATGAAGAGAGCAGCTCCATTCGGAGTATAGTCGAAGAATTTAACGATCTTTTTCACGTAGATGGGGATAAATTAACCTATACAAGAGCAATTAAACACGAAATCCCGATAAAACAGGATCAGGCACCGATAAACCAAAAAATATATCGGTTGCCAAAAGCTCATAGGCAGCTAATAAATGATCTGATCAAGGAGATGTTAAAGCAAGACATTATAAAGCCCAGCAAGAGTCCATGGAACTCTCCACTATTAGTAGTGCATAAGAAAGCAGGAGCCGGACAAAAACGTTGGAGGGTAGTGGTGGATTTCAGGAAACTGAGCGAAGCCACAGTCGGGGACGCCTTCCCGTTGCCACGAATAGAAGATATCCTGGATCAACTCGGACATTCAAGGTATTTCTCAACACTAGATCTAGCTAGTGGATACCACCAGATTGAAGTCGAGAGGAAAGATCAGGAAAAAACGGCTTTCAGCACCTCGTACGGGCTTTACCAATTCAAAAGGATGCCGTTTGGCTTAAAAGGAGCAGCGGATACGTTCCAAAGGGCGATGAATCATATTTTAACCGGCCTACAGGGAATAAAATGTTTCGTCTACCTGAATGATAAGTAATTTATGGAAAAAATCTAGAGGATCATAACACGAAATTAAGAGAGATATTTTATAGAATACGGAATTATGGACTCAAGTTGCAACCGGAGAAATGTCATCTGTTAAAGAGAGAAATAGCACGCACAGATCCATCGAAAGTCAAGTGTGTGCAAGATTTTCCCGCACCACGTACAGTACGACAAGTCCAATCATTTCTGGGTTTAGCCAATTATTATAGGAAATTTATTCCACATTTTTCCAAGATAATGGAACCCATAAATAAATTACTGCGAAAACAACAAAAGTTCAAATGGACCCCCGAATGTGAAAAAGCTTTCGAAGAGATAAACTTCCGTTTAATCTAACAACAGACGCAAGCAATGAAGCTTTGGGCGCGGTTCTCTCTCAAGGAAAACCAGGAGAGGACCAACCTATTGCCTATGCAAGTCGCAGCCTAAGCCAGGCGGAGAAGAGAAACTCCACAACAGAAAAAGAGCTGTTGGCGATAGTATGGGCAACGAAAAATTTCAGAGTTTATCTCCAAGGAAGAAAGTTCACCGTTTACACTGACCATAAACCGCTGAAAGGAATATTTTGCGTGAAAGACCCAAAGACCAGGTTAGTTCGATTCCATCATAAGCTCTCGGAGTACGACTACGACATACAATACAAGCCAGGAAAATATAATACGAACGCGGACGCTTTGAGTAGAATCGCAGAGACATTCCAAACCAGATCAACCAGAAGAATTGGCCAAGTGCCATATGGTAACGACGCGGAATGCAACAAAAGTTGCACAAGAAAACCGAACTTCAAAGGAGACCGACACCTCAGAGTTAGATGCAGGAAACAAAAGTGAAGGAAGCGCCGAAGAGACAGAACTGCATAGACAAAATACAGCGGTGAAAACCATCCAAGACACGGAAACAATTAAAACAATATTGCAGGATTATCACGACTTACCGTTAAGGCGGCACCAAGGAGTGCTCAAAACATACCATAGGATAAAAAGGGATTACAAATGGAAAGGTATGTTTAGGGATATTAAGAGATACGTAAAAAATTGCGACAAGTGTCAAAGGAACAAAATAGGAAGAAAAATATGATGCCAATGGTTATAACGGATACCGCTCAGTTACCTTTTGATAAGGTGTACCTAGACATAGTAAGGCCCTTGGAGGAGACAGTTAACGGGAATAAATATATCCTAACTTTCGAAGACGACCTCACTCGAATGATGGATGCGATAGGTATCCCCGATTGCGAAGCCGCAACAGTAGCAAAAACATTCTTCGATGAGATAATCAGCAGATATCGAATCCCGAAGGTTTTGATCACTGACCAGGGTAGTAATTTCACCGGTCAAGTGTTCAAAATGTTGTCTAAATTTTTGGGGGTCAAGAAATTGCAAACCACAATCGAACCTAGCAGCACTGGAACGGTCCCATCGCCCGTTGGCAGACTATTTAAGAGCATACGTTGATGGTAACCCAAGGATTTAGGACGAACATCTAAGAGCTGCCATGTTTGTTCGCAATAACACAGAACATACAGGTACGAAGCTGACTCCCATGGATTGTTTGTTTGGTTTTACCTCACAAATTCCCTCAAACGTGAAGCGAGAGCCCCAACCCGTCTATAACCATGAAAACTATTTTTACATATTAAGAAATAAGATACAGAAAGCACATGACTCTGCTAGAAAGAATTTGATGGCAGCTAAAGAAAATTCGAAGAAGTATTACTACAAGAAGGTTAGATCAGTAGAATTCCGGCCAGGGGACCGGGTGTTGCTATTAGATATGGCCCTTAAGGGGAAATTATCACCCTATTGGTTAGGCCCTTATGAGGTAGCGCAAGTACATAATTCAGTAAATACGGCTATCAAGGCTGGAAAAAAACTTAAAAGAGTTCATAACAACCACCTAAAACCTTACTTAACAAACTAGATTAGAGAAAACCGAAGCTACAATCCCATTTTCCAAGATCAAATGATTGGTTATTTGTATTCCCTAGGGGGGAAAATCTGCCGGCTGTATGCCAAGGAAGGAATGATCATATAAATACGGGGCACTGCGATTCTACGCCTAAACAGTTCGTGCACACTTACTCTAGGATCTTGGGTAATAACCGTGGATGCCGAAAGAGATGCACATTTGCGTCCCTACGAATTTAAATACATTTATTCTCTACCATTACCATCCAAAATCAATACATCCAAATGGTTCGATTTGAAGCAAACGGTTGCGGACTTTCAAATTAGAAAAGATGCCCCGATAGATCACGAGAATGCACTGAAAATTAGTAAATCCTTCGATCAGTTAGACGAGGAATTGGATAGATTAGAACTAGTCAATAACTTCAATACCAATTCGATCATTACCTACGGTAATACAGCGGCGATAATAATAGTAATAGGGTTGGCATTGGTTTTTGCCATAGTTATCTATTATAGAAAGTCAACGAGTCAAGTAGTCAGGAATATTCCCAACAAAAACCCATCAAGAAAGAGATTTACTCAGGAGGATATCCAAGTTCGGTCATTCTGTCAGGTTAACCTACCACAACCTAATAACGTGCTTAATATCGAAAGGCCTGTCCTGGAAACCAATACACCCGACGAGGACTCACACTCTAAGCTCCCACGAACCAAAAAGGGGGTACGGTTCCAAGCTCTACCAAACATCCCTGAACAACCCCTGGAACCAGCACCCACCAGTATCCCTAGAAATTCAAGAAATCAAGCTCTAACAAACATCCCTGAGCAAATCCTTGAACCAGCACCCGAGAGTATCCCTCAAACTTCCAGAAAAGAGAGTCCCGATTTAGAAACTATTGATCACATCACTCCCATTTCCAATATGGCCCAAAGAAACTTCATCGATAAAAAAATTCCTAAACATGTCCCGAAGGCTCTCCAATAATACAAAAAAAATAGTAATAATAAGTCTTCTAACATTCAAGATTGCGATAAGTATGTCTAATCCCATCTGCTTACCGGAATTTGTTGAACATCAGGAAGAATCGAACTTCATTCACTTAATAAACACCAGGCCCACCATTCAAGTTTGGTTGAAAGATATATTTGGCGCGAAACTAGAGGCTACAGCACTAATCAATACAGGATCTGTGGTATCGCTGATCTCCCGGGAATTCGCAAAAGAGTTTATTATAACAACCAAAGATAATTTCGCATATTTCTTGGAGTCATCAGAGATGCCATGGGACATAACCGGGCACGTAGACTCCACACTCATCGTCGATGGGTTGGAGATGCCAACTAAACTATGGGTACCGGGCAAACTGCCCGAAGAAAAGGAGTTCCCTAACGATCTGATTATCGGTATGGATATCCTCAGTAATCCCAATTTACTAATCGCAATAACTGGGGGAGAAATATTAGTAAAAAAGAAAGAAGTAGGAGATCTGTTTTTCTTAGGTGCTTATTAGATTAGTACGATTTGTTTTTAGTTAAGTTATGACCACTGTAAATATTTTCGTATTATAATTTTGTAAATTGTAGTTTGCGCTGTTGGTAATACTGTAATGTAGTGAATATCATTTGTAACACTACAATAATTTAAGGATAATGAATTTAGATAACATTGTAATATTTTTTTTTATGTAAGAACTGTAACAGAATAAACGAGATATGAGATTAAAAGTAAATAAAATTATTAACTACAATAAAAATACTATACGATTAGATTAAGATCAAGAATTTATAAATCGATGTAAATTAGAATGGTAAAAAAAAAAAAATTATTATTATGAAAAAATTTTTAAGAAAGAATGTCAAAACAAATTAGATTTAAGCAGAGACAACCGAGCCTAACTAGCGGATACATAGTATCAGTTAATGGGTAAAATCCGGCATCAGCCGAGATTGTGATAACTCGGATTTACATAAAAAATCATTAATCGACGAGTCTACATACGAAACTACACGCAGGAGCAAGGAAGAATCAAACCCCTTACTCTGAGAACCCTCAAGGACAGAACTTTCAATATCTCATGAGAAGTGGGAAAGATCGCGAAGCAATCAAGCAAATCACCAATCTACGTTGACACGCCGCAAAATGGTTCACTTGTTAAGAACTAATAAGTACAAATAAGACCCACAACGCATCCAGTAAATTAAGACGGAAACATTTTCATTCAGTGAACTAGAAGAAACAAAGGTTTTATGACACACTAACGCCAAGAAGGATTAAATAATATAAATAATATGCATATCAGCACATCCATACCGATCCAGCGATCGTCCAGCAATGACATCGAGCCTAAAACAAAAGCTTTATGACACACCTAGGCAGAGGAAAGTTCGAGCTAAAATCTATAGCAGGCGAAGACCAAAGCAGCAAAACAATCATTTCCCTTCTCAAGATCGAAAGAGATTCGACGAGGCACCTCAATAGGAGGAGAATTGATCAACACGGAATCCGAAAACAAAGAAAAAGCCAACTACGAGAATTTATCAACACGGAATACGCAAACAAAGAGAGAGAGAGAGCCAATCATGTTTCATGATCGACACGGAGCCCGACGACAGAGCGAGTCATCATATGAAATTTAGAATTATAATCAAGCCATAGATAAAAATAGGTTAAATAGACAGGATATGTATAAAGTAAAATGTAGATATGTGAAAGCACTTAATAAAAAAAAAAAAAGAAGAAAAATAAAAAATTTTGAGAGAGAATTTTTCACCTCCTTCAGATGTGCAAATTTCTTTTTTCAAGGGGAAAAGAATGTTGTATAACAGATATCAAAAGATAATCCGTTATAATCGGATTATTAATTAAAGTACGCGCATAATAATCGGATTATAAGATAATCCGAGTCGGAGCATAAAATAATCCATTTGCGCGTATAGTATATGAACTTGATAATGCGATACTGCAACGACGTCAAGGCCAACGCCGTAGCAATAAACACGTCTTTTGGATGGCGCCTACAGCGATATCGTAAATATTGCTACTTGGGCATTCTACAGCCGGTGTGGCTTTGAAGGTCGGCATGAGCCAACAACCTGGGAAGTCAGTCAGCAAGTTTAATAATTCAAAATGTATGACTGATTTTCCGCTTGAAATGCGGAATCAGAGTTACGAATTGCAGTATCGCAATATCAAATAATGAAGGTAAGTTTAAAATTATTTGTAAACTCATTTTGCCGAGTAGGGCAAAATGCAGTATTTAAGTAAGTAAGTTAAGTAGATCAGTAGGAGTTTTTTTTACGCATAAAGTAGATCAAGCACACGCGAACTGCTCAATGAGAAAAGAAAAGCAAAGTAGGCTCAAGTAGAAAAAACGAATCCACACAGTGCAAGAAATAAAAATAATACGATTTGGAAGAATTGCGTTTGAATCGACAAAAGGAATACAGAAGAAAACAGAAGTATGAGAAAAACAATAAATTGCAGTGTGATTATTGCGGCCTTACGGTAGCTGCGCACAGACGCAAGATAAAACATAACAGGGCTACGATTGCGCGTAACGCGCAATCTTACGATACTCTAGATGAAATAGAATTTTTTTGTGACCCCAAGAAATTTTGTATGTAGAGTGTTAGAAGGGATGTAGCATTGAACTAATTTTTTCCCCATCATTCTAAAGTAGCTATAAAAATGTTTTATTTTTCAGAAATAACTAGGAATATTATAAAATTGACATCACTTAAATTTCAGACTAGTGCCATTCATACTTTTCAAGAAAATCGATTTTTTGTGAAGTTGTAAAACTGTGTCATATTGTATGGGGGTAGAAGCAGTGAAGCTAATCAAATATTTTTTTCTGATCTTAGTGAAAATGCTAATTAAGAATTTATTACAAAATATGAGCTCGATAAATGTTATATGTTCTGAGAAAATCGTCTTAGAGCATTTCATGAAAAAGTGATGTTTGTATGGGAGTGGGTGGAAGGAAAGGGAGGACGCCAAAAATTTTTCTACTATAGATTAAGATCATTGTAAAAGTGATATATCTCACATTTCAGTCTAAAAGCTTTCATACTTTTCGAGTAAATCCATTTATTGTCAAATAGCGAAATTGTGTCATTATGTATGGGAGGGGATAGAAGGGGTGAAGGTAATCGTCTAATTTTTTTTGGCCTTACTAACAATTTTAAATAAATATTTGGTGCACAATTTCAGCCCTCTAAATTTTATACGCACTGAGTAAATTGGCTTAGAATAATTCATGACAAGTACAGTTTGTATGGGAGGTGGGAGAAAGAGGGGGAGGACACGCATAATTTTTATACGGTAGATTGGTATTATCATAAAAATAATATATTTCAAATTTCAGCCTAATAGCTTATATATTTTTCGAGCAAATCTCTTCATTGTCAAATTGCGCAATTGTGTCATTTTGTATGGGAGGGGGTAGAAGGGGTGGATCGATTTGGCCCGTTCACGAACTTGAGCTTACTTTTTTGTCAAAAACGACGTGTACAAAATCTGAACAATCTAGCTCAACGCGTTCTCAAGCTAGAGAGCGCACGGACGGACATCCGGTTTTGAGATTTTTGAGTGATAATATTAACTTTTGTATCATTCATTTTTTTCTCCGAGCCTTATTTCTTGTCGTTACAAACTTTAGAGCAAACTTATAATACTCTCAGATTCCATCTAGAGTATAAAAAGTCCGTCGCATGGTTCCTGTCTAAGACAGCACGACGGCAAACACCACCACCCTTACCAACCCTTCTCCCCAACAGTTGGTTATCCAACACTTCATACAACGAAGCAAATGCACTTAAAACAACTGTTCGACACCACACACACAAATTACCACCGAACAGAGTAAGAATTTGTATTGCGGCGGCCTGTGGCTCATGATGTAGTCATCACGCCGCCTGCCAACTGAATCAACATTCTTGTATTGTCTTGTCTTGTCAAAACCCTAGAATCAAAATTTTATTCTTGGTGCTAAACTCTTTTATGAAATTTCAACTCTCACAAATGGAAGTAAAAATAAAATGTTTTCTGGTGGAGGGTTTAAGTGATACTGTGTTTATTCCATTCAACCCCCACATTTGGTGACGCCGCAATAATTAACACGCCATTAAAGAAAAAGAAATTTTCAGTGCGAAGAGCATTCTCGAACAAGTGAATCAGTGTTTTTTTCCACGCGGTTAATCAATGATTTCACCGATTCTGAAAACAGAAAGTTACGTCGACTCGTGGAAGAATGCGAATTAGGCGATCACAAGCCTTCCCAGATCCTTCGACAAATGCTCGACCTGTCGGGTTCTGCGTTGAAAGACGATACAATTTTGGCTTGAACGACTGCCAGAGAGCATACGAGCTGTTGTGTCGATAGCCGAAGTAGATTTGGATCGATATGTTCTTCAAGCTGACAAAATGATGGAAATGAGCAATATCGGTTCTATTTCATCTGTTCAACGGCAACAATCACAATCTACATCGGATGATTGGCATACAATTAAGCAAACAATCGAATCTTTAAGAAAGGAAATTAGCGAAACAAAAATGTCGAATAATCAACAACGTAGCCGCTCACAAGCACCATTACGCGACAACAAACAACGAAATCGGACACGTTCAAAGAGTCAAGTGAAGAATTTCCGCATTGCTGTTATCACCACCGATTTGGAGATGACGCCAAAAAATACGTTCATATAAATCAGAAAAAAACTAAAAACTGCTTCACCACCGACGGTTGGCGAAGCATTCAGCGAAAAGAAAAAAAACAGTCTTTTTATCATCGAACGTAAAACCAAATTAAAATTTTTATTCAACACTGGTGCAGATTCATCAATAGTACCGATTTCATTCTTTCGAACGAGATTCAAATCAACCGATTACTCATTATTTGCATTAACAACGAACGCTGAGCTGAGATATTGCCACTAACCATGCTCGCTCTTCGCAACGTTTACAAAGATGACATCAAAGCAACGCCTTCAGAAATGGTTTATGCCACAACGCTAAAAATGCCATGCGATTTCTTCGAAAAAATCAACAACGACGGCTTTGACACTGACTTCGTTCAGTATATGCGTGAATTTATGGAGAAAATTCAACCAGTTCAAACTTCGAACCATGCCAGCAACAAAGTTTTCGTTCAAAAAGACTTGCAGACCTGCACACGCGTTTTCTTGCGTGACGACCCCGTTCGACCACCACTTAATGCACCGTACGATGGACTTTATAAAGTTTTCAGCCGAAATAACAAAACATTCAGGTCAAAAATCGTAAGGTTCGTGTTAGCATCGATAGAGTTAAAGCAGCTTTTCTTCCAATTGAAGACGAATCATCACCGAACAACATCACATCAAAAGCAAAAGAAACAGCAAACGCTCCAATCGATCAATCGAAGCAGATGGAGGCACAGCCAAAAACGGCACGAAGCGGCCTAATTATTAAGAAACCACAACGATTTGTCACTTTCTTTAAGTAATAATATTACTATCGTGCCTTTCACTACCACTCAGACACTAGTGGGGGAGTACTGTGGCGACCAACGCCATCAAAACAACATTGTCCAAGAACACTTCCCGCCATCGTCAAATATAACATCGCATTTATATTGCGGCGGATTGCGGCTCATGATGATGATGATCACCACGCCATCTACAAACTGAGTCAATATTCTTGTCTTGTCTTGTCACCAAGTCAGTAAAGCCGGCATTCGACCACCCACCGATAAAATTTATGCTATCGTAAACTATATAAAACCAACAGCAATGAACGAACTACGTAAATTCATTTGCATGTTAAATTTTTATCGACGTTTTTTGCCGAACGCGGCCCAAATTCAGGGTCAACTACGTGTTCTTATTAAAGGCAACAAAAAGAACAATAAAACACCAGTTATTTGGACCGATGATGCAGAAAAGGCATTTGAAGAATGTAAACAGTACTGGTTGACTCTGTGACATTGACACATCCTGTATCGTTTGCAAAATTGGTACTTTATGCGGACGCGAGTAATTTTTCAGTTGGTGCAGCTATTCATTACATCAACGATAGACAACTTGAACCGCTTGGCTTCTATTCTAAGCAAATGACCGACCGCCAAAACGATACAGCACACACTATCGCAAACTATTGGCTATTTACCAATCAATCAAACATTTTAAACACATGATTGAGGGTAGAAACTGCACAGTTTTGACAGATCACAAGCCAATCACCTTTGCATTCATTCAGAACACGGAAAAGGCATCACCGCGGCAATTGAATCTACTCGATTTCATCGGTCAGTACACCACTGACATACGTCACATCCCTAGTAAAAACAACATTGTAGCTGACTTGCTTTCACGCATTGAAAGTATTAACGGATTCAAAAATTATTTAAACATAGCCTTTAGGTTGCGATGCTTGTTGTTCTTTACCGGGCCACACAACCTTATAAAATGTAACAAAAAAAAACTTCCCCGAATAATTCGAATTCAGTTATTATTTAACTTTCGAAGAACAAACCTGATTTGGCCATATGGCTTGAAAATTTTTATTAGCGATTGTTCACTGATATCCCATGGTATACCACCTAGAAAAACTTTCGGCGAATAATTAATGACCTTATGAGAGCCCGGTGGTAACACACTACTCCAAGTACAAGTTGCATCGTAAAGAGCAACGAAAAATATGAAAAATTCGAATCAAATGATTGAACCTAATTAGATGTAATTCAAGATATTACCGGCTGATGTACGATGAAAACGTGCCACGCGATCCAAATGAGCATCGCTACTTGTTGCTTGTATCTGTTGTATTTGCCAATTTTTTAACTGCAAAATCTTTCATTGTATATGACAAAAAAATGGGACACATATTGATTGTACAGAGAAAAAAAATATTACTTGATTCGGACTACATCCTTGTAGAAGTTGATTGAGTCCAATCAGAGGCATCTGAATAGGTGACTGAGCTTGTTGCAAAAGTTTCAGGACATTTTTGAATGGAAATTTTACAATTTGGCGAGTTCCAAGTCGGCAGCAGTGATTCCGATACCAGCAGTCTGTGCAAGATTTTGCAGATGTTGATTATGTTGTTGCTGCTGCTGTTGTTGCTGCTGCTGCTGTTGTTGCTGCTGCTGCTGTTGTTGCTGGTGGTGTTGTTGCATTGCCAATTGCTATTGTTATTGTTGTTATTGTTGCTGTTGTTGGGTTTGTTGCTGATTGACCGTTAAAATGTTCTATCAATAAAATAATTTTTTTGTCAAAAATTTTAAATAGCGACTAAATTTTCGGAAAATTTTATTTACCATAATATCAACAAGATTGGTATTATCCCCATTTGAGTTTTCACTGTTATCACTTTCGGGAGAATTAGATCTAATTGACGATACACCATTGTATAGGGTTCCAACGTTCCTGGACTACTAAAATCACTACAAGAATAATTGCAAAGGATTCTCTATGTTTTTAATTTTTCCTAATTACCTTATTTGCGGAGATCCAGGAAATGACCGATTATACAAGGAGCGGGTGTGCTTGGAGATATTGACGAGGAACAATCAAAACTAAGATTCCTTTGAAATACCTTCTGAGGTGTGTTCTGGCCAATATTATCAAACTAAAAAGAAAAAAATTGAAACATTATTTAAACCATAAAAAACGAATAAAAGTGTATCTGGCTACAATATATATTCAAGAGAAAAACGAAATCAATAAATTTCACTGTGGTATATTACTCACATCCATACTTAAAAATATTTTAACAGCAGATGGACTAATAGTAAAAAATAGATTTCTAATAAATTAAATGATTAATAAATATAAACCCAGGCAGTTCGTACTTAAACTGAAAGGGAAAAACAAAACTGTCATGGAAAATGTGACTATCAGGATAACTAGATTATCACATTTTTGTTGAAACAAGTTTATTGAATTGATAGCAAGTTTGTTTATTTCTACAGCCAAGGTCAGATATCAATGCCGACTTCAGACAACAAAGCAAACGCACTTAAAACAACTGTTCGACACCACACACACAAATCACCACCGAACAGGGTAAACAGTTTAAGGCGAAAGTTTTCGACGAATTGACGCGAATGATAGGAGCAAAGCATGTCCGTTCAAGTTCTCGTAATCCACTGAAAAATCTTCTAATTGGACGATTCCACCGAACCATGAAAGCAGCAGTAAAATGTCAAAACAACGAACGCTGGACTGAGATATTGCCACTAGCCATGTTCGCTCTTCGCAACGTTTACAAAGATGACATCAAAGCAACGCCTTCAGAAATGGTTTATGGCCCAACGCTAAAAATACCATGCGATTTCTTCGAAAAAATCAACACCGACGGCTTTGACACTGACTTCGTTCTGCATCTGCGTGAATTGATGGAGAAAATTCAATCAGTTCAAACTTCAAACCATTACATTATTATAGAAGCTAGTTCAATACAGGAAAAAAACTTCCATTACAAGTTTACGAAAATTGTAAATCTCGAGTGCAGTTTATCTTTATTTTCACCGAATTCTTAAGCACACGGAAAAAAAAATTCCAAACTGTTGGATTGCTTTGCTTGCTTATTCGGAAAATACCGCTTTCTTTGCCAATTTATTTATTTATTTATATTTATTTTGTTATTTATTTACATCAACATCGTTGCGTTTGTGAATAAAAAGTTTGCGTTCAAAGCGTATAAAGGGAAGGCAACTGACAATTCGCGTGATTTTTTGTTCATGTCATTCCTCCATTTCGCGACCGAGAATTCTTCAGAAAATATCGGAAGACGGTGTATTGAGACGATTCCTTTTATTCCGAAAAACGAAACTGAAAAGTGTGAATCTTCTGCAAAATTGATACTTATTTGAATTAGATATTTTTTACTGCTTCATCGAAACATCGAAAATTCTCATGACATCATGCCCAGCAAAGAAGTCGAAACTGGAAAATGCGGTAAATGCAAGAAATTAGTGAAAGACACCGATGCAGCAATCCAATGCGATGGTTCCTGCAAGAAATGGTACCATACTAAGTGTATAAAAGTAAGTGATGAGGATTATGCCAGGATGCAAAAGATGGAGGTGAAACTCCTCTGGCTCTGCCCGGAGGACCAATTGCTCTTTGATAGGCTGATTAGCAGTCAAGATGGAGATTCTTCCTTAAAATTCGGTCACAATCAAACAGGTATCAACAAAATCATAGAGATGACGGAAATATTAAACGAAAAGGTAGGTAAACTTGAACAGAAAATCAGTCACAACGAACAAAATAATGGAAAGCTGTCATACGCAATGGTTGCTAGAACAACACCAGCACTCTTAGACAAACGAACAAAATATTATAATGGTGGAATAGTTGTCAAACCGAAGACACAGCAAAACTCAGAGTGCACCATGTCGCTGATTCGTAAAGAAATAAGACCGTCAAGTTTGAAGACTCCAATTATCTTCAGAAAGTCACTATCCAATGGAGCAATCTTAATAAAAACTGACAATAAATTGAATAATGAAATACTTCGCAAAGAAATGGAAGCCAAACTCGGTCACTCCTGTATTATTGAGCAGACAAGGCAACGCTCCCCACGCCTAATAATCCACGGACTCGAAAGGGAGTATTCGTCGGAGGAGTTATTGTCTCAGATCAAGTCCCTTAATCAAGATGTAAATCCTGATTCAGAGATAAAAGTAGTTCACACTAAAACTAATAAAACAACAAACAAAAATATCACGTTTGTGGAAGTAAACGGCTGTTTATATAATCGTATGGTTAATAAATATATAAAAATTGATTTTAGTAGTCACTACTGCAAATAGTAAATATGGATAAATGCATAAAATCATATATGCTAATCTACGAAGCATCAGAAATAAAATGTCTGAATTAGAGGCACACCTTTTGCAAAATAAAGATATCCAGGTTTTAATATTCGCTGAAACATGGCTATACAACTCAGAACAGCAATACTTTAATATAAAGGGTTTCAATGCTGTGCACAACTGCCGGGATTCTGGTCAAGGAGAGAGCACTGCTATCTATATTCGGGAAGATATCAAATTTCGAACTATCCTAATTGATGCTACTTACCATACAATAATAGTTGAGTTAATTAATGAAAACTTACCATTAATGCTAGCGACTTTTTATGATCCACCTTCTGCCTTAAAGGATCAATTTGTCGAATACCTTGATGCAATCTACTTAAAATATCCAAAGATACTCTCAGTGGCGGACATTAATATTGATATACTAAAAGAGAATCAGACAACACAAAACTATCAAGAAATGCTGAAGATCAACAACATTGAGATTCTTAATCGGGTCTCTCCAACAAGATGCACGGTACAATCTGGCTCATTACTAGACCATGTATCTACAAATATTCAAAAAATTATTGATAATCATAGCATCCAGTACGATGATTGGCCAGAACTTGACCACAAAGTGCTGACACTAACAATCAAGCATACTAAAATTGAAAGGATTAAAATGGAAAAAAGACACATCAAATTACTCGATATTGAAGCTTTTAAAAGTGAGGCAAACTTGATTATTAACAAAATAAATTATCTGTCAATAAAAACGATAATCAACGCTATTATAACAGCAAAGACTAAAAACGAGGCGTACGCGCAATTCTAATTGGATAACGGATGAGGTGTTATCACAAATAGATAAGAAGCGTAGATTATACAAAAAAATGCTGAAAGACCCCACTAATCAAATGATAAGATCAAAATACCTTCGAATTAAGAACGAAACGACCAAACTGATACGGTTAACCAAAGAGAAACATTATAATACCCGGTACGCAAACACAGCGGGTAATCCTCGGAAACTTTGGACTCTTATCAAGGAGACTCTCGTTCAAAAGGGTAGCGGTCAAAATAAATCGGGAATCCATGAATTAAATACACAAACAGGAGCAACGACAGATCATGCAGTAATTGGGAATCTGCTTAACGATCACTTCGTCTCAATAGGAGAAAACCTTGCGAAAGATCTAAAAAATCTTAACGGAGAGCATCATCCCAAATACGTCTCTCCTGAGTCAAATAAGACCATATTTCTGTATCCCACATGTAGTAAGGAAATAAGTACATTAATTGCTAAACTAAAAAGTAGCATAGCACCAGGGATTGATGGAATTACAACAAACGACCTAAAAACACTATCAACGATTATATCCTCTCCACTATCCAAAGCGATTAACGCACATATGGCGGATGGCACATTCCCTGCCTGCTTAAAAACGTCATTGATTACACCAGTATTCAAAAGTGGATCTATCACAGACCCAAATAATTACAGACCGATTGCCTTGATAAGCTCCATTAGCAAAATCTTTGAAAAAGTCATCAACAAAAGAATCTCAAGCTTTATAAACAAAAATATGGGATTTGACCGCAATCAGTATGGCTTTCAAGAAAAGAGCAACACTACAGCAGCATTGGTTGATGCGATGCAATTTATAAATGATGGTCTGGACCAAGGCTGCTACGTAACATCAGTCTTCATAGATTTAAAAAAGGCATTTGACACTGTAGATCACGAAATACTGCTCCAAGGTCTAAATGAAATTGGCTTAAGAAAAAAAATTTATGAATTAATAAAAAACTATCTCCTAGGGCGCACTTACATTACAAGAAACCTAGATAAACTCAGCGATTCAAAGCCAATTTATATCGGAATTCCTCAGGGTTCAATCCTGGGCCCTACTCTCTATCTACTTTATATACATAATTTGCAGCACATAGGCCTACGAGCGAAATATATAGTATACGCGGATGATACACTGCTACTTTATAGAGGAAGAAGCCAACAGGAATTGGAAACATTGATCAACACTGACCTCAAGTTATTTAAGAACTGGCTGTTAGGCAACAGGTTAACATTAAATGCAGAGAAGACCAGCTTCATGATATTCAAGCAAAAAAATAAAGCTTATATTGATGCAAAAATTAACATAGATGGAATTGAATTGTGTAGAACAAAACAAGTCAAGTATTTAGGACTAACGATTGATGAAAATCTATCATGGTCTCAACACATTAATAACATCCGCAAGAAAGTAGCACCCATCACAGGACTATTACGACGGAATTACTTTCTACCTACACCAATAAAAGAAATTTTGTATAATGCGTTTATACTTTCAAACATAACATATGGACTTATAATATGGAGTCAAACATCTATGTATAACCAAGAGAGAATATCAAGACTCATGAACAAAAGCATTAAGGCTGTATATAATTTACCGCATCTTACACCTTCGGCTGACCTCTATGAAAACTTCAGCTTTCTAAACCTTCAACAAACCTTAAATCTTGAGCAATCAAAATTAATGTACAATATAATAAACCAAGGATTAAAATCATCAATACTAATAACGTATAGTACGGATATTCACAATCATAATACAAGAAATGCTAGTGCGATAAGAAACAGAAACTGTACGACAAATAGACTAAGAAAGGATCCCATTTATGAATCAATATTGTACTACAACTCCTTGCCAAACGAAATTCGACAAGCTTCAAGATTGCAGCAAAAAAATATTTAAAAAATACATAAAACAACTAAGCAATCAAATGTCAACTACTACAACCCGTTTATGGTCTAAAAAAAGAAACCACGATCCGTTTCCCTTATACCAGCACGCGGCTGTCTGGGGAGCGGTCACTGTTTCAATATATAAAAAAAAAAAATTAATTGTCTTTCATATTTATTTCTATTAACTATTATTCCTATTATCGCAATTTTATTATTTTATTTTTTTATTTATTTCTTTAACTATTTATTATTTTATTAATTATTCTTTGTTTATTATTATTATTTATTTAATTTCAATTAATACCCTCTTTTATTTTTTTTTATAAGATTCTTTACTTTATTCAGTACTCGCTCATTCGGGATTTCATCGGCGAACTTTCATCGACTCATCTGAGCCTAAAACTGTGGTACTAATACCTGGTTTAGGTAAAATCTGGCGCAATGCCAAGATTGTATGAACTCTATTATAAGTAACTATTCCAACAACAAAATTTTCGTTCAAAAAGACTTGGAAACCTGCACACACGTTTCCTTGCGTGACGACGCCATTCGAGCACAACTTAAAGCACCGTACGATGGACTATAAAGTTTTGAGCCGAAACGACAAAACATTCAGGTCGAAAATCGTAAGGTTCGTGTTAGCATCGATAGAGTTAAATCAGCTTTTCTCTTTCTATTTACTAGTGGGAGAGTACTGGGGCGACCAACGCCATCAAAACAACATTGTCCAAGAACACTTCCCGCCATCGTCAATATAACATTGAATTTATATTGCGGCGGTTTGCAGCTGATGATGTCGTCATCACGCCAACTGAGTCAATATTCTTGTCTTGTCTTGTCAAATCGCTAGCGTCAAAATTTTAGTCTTCGTAAACTCTTTTATGTACTTTCTACTCCCACAAATAGCAGTAAAAATAAAATCTTTTCTGATGGAGGTTTAAATGATACTGTGTTTGTTCCTTTCAACCCCCACATTTGGTGACCCTGCAAACTTTAACACGCATTAAAGAAAGGATTTCAGTGCGAACAACATTCTCGAACAAGTGAATCAGTATTTTTTTTCCGTTCCGCTAACTGTCGCCCCTCAGTCTACGGCAAAACATTGAAACTTTTTCAAGGTCACGCGTAAAGAATTTCCATTTCCAAAGCAACGAAGGCATACAGTGTAAAAAAAAATAATTTTTCTAAATCAATTTTTTTGAACGCACAAAGAAAATTGTTGACAAATTTAAATCACTTGTGCAATTTTCGAATATTTTTCTCAATAAAAACGTGAAAGTGTTTAATTGAATCGACGAACTATTTCGTTTCATTGAAGTGCAAAATAAATCATCAAAAATTTCGTACGATAAATTATTATGAGTTGGATCGAATCCGTTCGAAACATCAACGATTCAGAAATGAAAGGTGAAATACTATCCGAAAGCATGACAAATGATCCCCAAAATTCGCCGGACGCAACGGCATCGAACACTGAAGCCTCAGGTTAAGTGTGCAGAATCGGTATTAAGCCCACAGTTTTTAGTAAACGAGATCCAGATTTGTATTTCATCCAAATGGATTCGCAATTTCGGAATGCAAATATCACAAAGGATCATCAGACCAAATACGATTATGTTGTTTGATCGCTTGACAATGCGGCGCTCGCAAACGTCGAAGACATTATACACCGATCGAAAAAAAAATATGAGGTAATCAAAACGCGATTAATCAACGATTGCACCGATTCTGAAAACAGAAATTTACGTTGACTTGTGTAAGAATGCAAATTAGGCGATCACAAGCCTTCCCAGTTCCTTCGACAAATGCTCGACCTGTCGGTTTCTGCATTGAAAGACGATGCAATTAAGGCTTTTTGGCTTGAACGACTGCCAGAAAGCGTACGAGCTGTTGTGTCGATAGCCGAAGTAGATTTGGATCGATATGCTCTTCAAGCTGACAAAATGATGGAAATGAGCAATTTCGGTTCTGTTTCATCTGTATAACGGCAACAATCACAATCTACATCGGACGATTGGCATACATTAAGCAAACAATCGAAGCTTTAAGAATAGAAATCAGCGAAATAAAAATGTCGAAAAATCAACAAAGTAGCCGCTCACAAGCACTATTACGCGACAACAAAAAACGAAATCGCACACGTTCAAAAAGTCAAGTGAAGAAATTTTCGCATTGCTGTTATCACCATCGAATTGAAGATGACGCCAAAAAATGCTCTGAGCCTTGTTCATATAAATCGGAAAAAAACTAAAAACTGCTTCATCACCGACGGTTAGCAAAGCATTCAGCAAAAAGAAATCAAGCCGTCTTTTTATCATCGAACGTAAGACCAAATGAAAATTTTTAGTCGACACTGGTGCAGATTTCATCAATTTTACAGATTTCATTCTTTCGAACAAGATTAAAATCAACCAATTACTCATTATTTGCTGCCAACGGATGACCGATCGCTACATTCAATGTCAAATTATTAACACTCGATTTTCAACTTCGTCGTAAATTCGATTATAAATTCATTATAGCGGATGTTACAAAACCAATTTTGGGCGCCGATTTTCTCAACAAATTCGGTTTGCTTGTGGACATCACAAACAAATTACTCATCGATAAGGAAACAAAACTTGAAACGAAATGTGTTTCCGAATTCTCCGATCATGAACCAGTTTTTTCGATCGATAGCGACAACAAGTACAAAGATTTGTTACCAGAATTTTTCGATTTGACAGTGCCGACTTCATACAACGAAGCAAACGCACTTAAAATAACTGTTCGACACCATAGACACAAATCACCACCGAACAGGGTAAACAGTTTGAAGCGAAACTTTTCGACGAATTGACGCGAATGATAGGACCAAAGCATCTCCGTTCAAGTCCGCGAAAGCCACTGACAAATCGTCTAATTGAACGATTCTACCGAACCATAAGAGCAGCAGTAAAATGTCAAAACAACGAACGCTGGGCTGAGATATTGCCACTAACCATGCTCGCTCTTCGCAACGTTTACAAAGATGACATCAAAGCAAAGCCTTCAGAAATGGTTTATGGCACAACGCTAAAAATACCATGCGATTTCTTCGAAAAAATCAACAACGACGGCTTTGACACTGATCAATCGAAGCAGATGGAGGGACAGCCAAAAACGACAGGAAGCGGCCGAATTATTAAGAAACCACAACGATTTGTCACTTTCGTTAAGCAATAATATTATCGTGCCTTTCACTACCACTCAGTCATTAGTGGGGGAGTAGTCTGGCGACCAACACCATCAAAAGAACATTGTCCAACAACACTTCCCGCCATCGTCTGTGTCGTATAACATCGAATTTATATTGCGGCGTCTCATGATGATGATGATCACCACGCCATCTGCCAACATTCTTGTCTTGTCTAGTCACCAAGTCAGTAAAGCCGGCATTCGACCACCCACTGATAAAATTGATGCTATCTCAAACTATATAAAACCAACAGCGGTGTTAAATTTTTATCGACGTTTTTTGCTGAACGCGGCACAAATTCAGGGTCAACTACGTGTTCTTATTAAAGGCAACAAAAAGAACAATAAAACACCAGTTACTTGGACCGATGATGCAGGAAAGGCATTTGAAGAATGTAAACAGTTACTGGTTAACGCTGTGACATTGATACATCCTGTATCAGATGCAAAATTGGTACTTTATGTGGACGCGAGTAATTTTTCAGTTGGTGCAGCTATTTCTTCTATTCTAATCGAATGACCGACCGCCAAAAACGATACAGCACATCCGATCGCAAACTATTGGCTAATTGAGGGTAGAAACTGTACAGTTTTGACAGATCACAAGCCAATCACCTTTGCATTCATTCAGAACACGAAAAAGGCATCACCGCGACAATTGAATCTACTCGATTTCATCGGTCAGTACACCACTGACATACGTCACATCCCTAGTAAAGACAACATTGTAGCTGACTTGCTTTCACGCATTGAAAGTATTAACGGATTCAAAAATTATGTAAACATAGCCTTTAGGTTGCGATGCTTGTTGTTCTTTACCGGGCCACACAACCTTATAAAATGTAACAAAAAAAACATCCCCGAATAATTCGAATTCAGTTATTATTTAACTTTCGAAGAACAAACCTGATTTGGCCATATGGCTTGAAAATTTGTATTAGCGATTGTTCACTGATATCCCATGGTATACCACCTAGAAAAACTTTCGGCGAATAATTAATGACCTTATGAGAGCCCGGTGGTAACACACTACTCCAAGTACAAGTTGCATCGTAAAGAGCAACGAAAAATATGAAAAATTCGAATCAAATGATTGAACCTAATTAGATGTATTTCAAGATATTACCGGCTGATGTACGATGAAAACGTGCCACGCGATCCAAATGAGCATCGCTACTTGTTGCTTGTGTCTGTTGTATTTGATAATTTTTTAACTGCAAAATCTTTCATTGAATTTAAAAAAAATGGGACACATATTGATTGTACAGAGAAAAAAAATATTACTTGATTCTGACTACATCCTTGTAGAAGTTGATTGAGTCCAATCAGAGGCATCTGAATAGGTGACTGAGCTTGTTGCAAAAGTTTCAGGACATTTTTGAATGGAAATTTTACAATTTGGCGAGTTCCAAGTCGGCAGCAGTGATTCCGATACCAGCAGTCTGTGCAAGATTTTGCAGATGTTGATTATGTTGTTGCTGCTGCTGTTGTTGCTGTTGCTACTGTTGTTGCTGGTGGTGTTGTTGCATTGCCAATTGCTATTGTTATTGTTGTTATTGTTGTTATTGTTGCTGTTGTTGCGTGTGTTGCTGATTGACCGTTAAAATGTTCTATCAATAAAATAATTTTTTTGTCAAAAATTTTAAATAGCGACTAAATTTTCGGAAAATTTTATTTACCATAATATCAACAAGATTGGTATTATCCCCATTTGAATTTTCACTGTTATCACTTTCGGGAGAATTAGATCTACTTGACGATACACCATTGTATAATATTGAGGGTTCCAGCGTTCCTGGACTACTGCAATCACTACAAGAATAATTGCAAAGGATTCTCTATGTTTTTAATTTTTCCTAATTACATTATTTGCGGATATCCATGAAATGACCGATTACACAAGGAGGGGGTGTGCTTGGAGATATTGACGAGGAACAATCAAAACTAAGATTCCTTTGAAATACCTTCACAGGTGTGTTCTGGCCAATATTATCAAACTAAAAAGAAAAAAATTGAAACATTATTTAAACTATAAAAAACGAATAAAAGTGTATCTGGCTACAATATATATTCAAGAGAAAAACAAAATCAATAAATTTCACTGTGGTATATTACTCACATCCATACTTAAAAATATTTTAACAGCAGATGGACTAATAGTAAAAATAGATTTCTAATAAATTAAATGATTAATAAATATAAACCCAGGCAGTTCGTACTTCAACTGAAAGGGAAAAACAAAACTGTCATGGAAAATGTGACTATCAGGATAACTAGATTATCACATTTTTGTTGAAACAAGTTTATTGAATTGATAGCAAGTTTGTTTATTTCTACAGCCAAGGTCAGATATCAATGCCGACTTCAGACAACAAAGCAAACGCACTTAAAACAACTGTTCGACACCACACACACAAATCACCACCGAACAGGGTAAACAGTTTAAGGCGAAAGTTTTCGACGAATTGACGCGAATGATAGGAGCAAAGCATCTCCGTTCAAGTTCTCGTAATCCACTGAAAAATCTTCTAATTGAACGATTCCACCGAACCATGAAAGCAGCAGTAAAATGTCAAAACAACGAACGCTGGACTGAGATATTGCCACTAACCATGTTCGCTCTTCGCACAGTTTACAAAGATGACATCAAAGCAACGCCTTCAGAAATGGTTTATGGGCCAACGCTAAAAATACCATGCGATTACTTCGAAAAAATCAACACCCACGGCTTTGACACTGACTTCGTTCTGCATCTGCGTGAATTGATAGAGAAAATTCAATCAGTTCAAATTTCGAACCATGCCAACAACAAAATTTTCGTTCAGAAAGACTTGGAAACCTGCACACACGTTTCCTTGCGTGACGACGCCATTCGAGCACAACTCAAAGCACCGTACGATGGACTATAAGGTTTTGAGCCGAAATGACAAAACATTCAGGTCAAGGTTCGTGTTAGCATCGATAGAGTTAAATCAGCTTTTCTCTTTCTTTTTACTAGTGGGGGAGTACTGTGGCGACCAACGCCATCAAAACAACATTGTCCAAGAACACTTCCCGCCATCGTCAATATAACATTGAATTTATATTGCGGCGGTTTGCAGCTGATGATGTCGTCATCACGCCAACTGAGTCAATATTCTTGTCTTGTCTTGTCAAAACGCTAGCGTCAAAATTTTAGTCTTCGTACTAAACTCTTTTATGTAATTTCTACTCCCACAAATAGCAGTAAAAATAAAATCTTTTCTGATGGAGGTTTAAATGATACTGTGTTTGTTCCTTTCAACCCCCACATTTGGTGACCCTGCAAACTTTAACACGCATTAAAGAAAGGATTTCAGTGCGAACAACATTCTCGAACAAGTGAATCAGTATTTTTTTTTGGTCCAAGTAGCAAATCGTGGGTTTCTTTAAAATGTATAAAAATGAATGTTATTAATTTATTTTATGCGTAAAAATGATAGATTCACTAATTTAAGAGCGCGCAAGATACTATTATTAACGATTTTCCGCCTGGAAAATGAGGAAAATTGAATTTCAAAATCTCATTTTTGAGGTTCTAAAATGACCATTTCCTCATTTTCCTCGGCTGGGATTCCATTCAAAATACAACTACTTAAACAACAAGAACATAAGTATCAGAAAAACATGACTAGTTCATCAATTCGAGCCTTTCGGAAGGCAAAAAATTAAAATTATTTTTCGCGTTTAAATGAGCCCGGACGAATTAAAAATTTCCATGAACGACTGACAGTTTTTTTTATTTAGTATTGCCAGCATCGAAAATCAATGGGGATTATATAATTTCCCGCCGAGGGAAAATGTTTCTTCGGGAAATTATGGTTTATATTAATATTAAAATATTTTTAATCGTTTTTTGGTAAATTTAAATCTATACTATATTAATAATATTATTTGCAAAAATAAAATGTGTTTCTATGCCATAATAATTGCCTTTTACAAAACTAAAGTTCAAAGATGTTGCACGTTATAGGAATATTCAAAAATATCCTGCGAGTAAATTACCAGTATGTATTACTGCCACACTGGTAAATAACGGTTAAGGCAATTTTTTTTGTGTTACATGGCTATTTATAGATTATTGCTACTTTTTATGATTATACGAGAAACGGTATTCTTCGTTAGGTTGGTTTTTAGAGAGAATACGAAAAATTTTTGTCTTAATTCAAAATGAATTGCATTCAATTATTTAAGATTTGTGAAAATAAGGAAACTTTGCAGCAGCATTTGGTGGATTGGCAGCTTATTTCTAGCGAACGGAAGTGTCCGGATTGTGCCAAAGCCATGACACTAGTTCCGGAAAAATCTGTGTAAGTTTTTTATTTATAGTAAATTACTATATTTATGAATGGAAATTAATATTCATAGACCTGATGGATTCCGGTGGCGGTGCAGGAATAAAGTTATTGTGCGGAGACAAAAGGGTCGCGTTTGTCGTAAGACTGTAAGCTATCGAAAGGGCACTTCTTGTGATAAATCAAAGCTGAGTATCTTTCAATTATTAGCTTTTGTGAATTTTTGGGTAATGAGCGTGAGCCTAAAGGTTATCAAGGTTCAACTATCAATTGCATCCCAAAATACAATGGTTAATTGGGCATCGTATTGCCGTGAGGTTCTCCTTACGTTTTTTCTCGCCAATCCCACAAAGATAGGGGGGCCAGGCAAAATAGTCGAGATTGACGAAAGTAAATTCGGCAAAAGAAAATATAATCGCGGTCATCGAGTTGAAGGGCAGTGGGTGTTTGGTGGCTACGAGAGAGGTTCTGGCCGAATATTTATGGTAACTGTGGAATTCAGGTATTAAAACGATTATTTTTTTTATTTTAATTATTTTAATTAAAATTTATAAATTTACAGGGACAAAAACACTCTTCTTCCAATTATTAAGGAATGTATAGCAGATGGAACGACTATCATTTCCGATTATTGGAAAGCGTACAACTGCCTTGGAAGTGTCATTTAAAAGTGAATCATTCATTGCATTTCAAGGACCCCGAAACTGGAGCTCACACAAATTCAATAGAATCGTCATGGAGGCATGCCAAAAATGTTGCATCATCATGCGGCCGAAAAAGACAACACATTCCTGGCAATTTGGCTCGTTACATGTTCTATAAAAAATGTGATGAGCTTAAATTGGACAGGACGTTGGACTTTTTTCGGCTGACAGGGCAGTTGTACAACTCTAGTAATCCAGATGTTGGCGAGGAATCGTGGAAAGCAGATGATGTTGTGTGCCCTGAAATTCCACTGGAGGACCTAGCGGAATATTATGAAGAGTTAGAATATGTTATTTTTAGTATTTAGTGTAAGTTATATATAAGATTTACTTTCAGTTAAAATTAACATTTATTTTTTTAATGAAATATAGTTTGTTTTTGGTACATCCATTTTTATTTTACCGCACAACAATATTATTTTGTTCTGAAATTATAAATTGATGATAAAAAGCCCTGCAAGGTTATTCAAAACGTAGTTCTATGCGTAGCCGTAGTTGGATACGAAAAAGAGGGTTTAATAATAAGAGCCCCGCAGGGCCACCCAAAACGTAGTTCCATGCGTAGCCGTAGTTGGATACGAAAAAGAGGGTTTAATAATAAGAGCCCCACAGGGCCACCTAAAACGTAGTTCTATGCGTAGCTGTAGTTGGATACGAAAAAGAGGGTTTAATAATAAGAGCCCCACAGGGCCACCTAAAACGTAGTTCTATGCGTAGCTGTAGTTGGATACGAAAAAGAGGGTTTAATAATAAGAGCCCCGCAGGGCCACCCAAAACATGGTTCTATGCGTAGCCGTAGTTGGATACGAAAAAGAGGGTTTAATAATAAGAGCTCCGCAGGGCCACCCAAAACGTAGTTCTATGCGTAGCCGTAGTTGGATACGAAAAAGAGGGTTTAATAATAAGAGCCCCGCAGGGCCACCCAAAACTTAGTTCTATGCGTAGCCGTAGTTGGATACGAAAAAGAGGGTTTAATAATAAGAGCCCCGCAGGGCCACCCAAAACGTAGTTCTATGCGTAGCCGCAGTTGGATACGAAAAAGAGGGTTTAATAATAAAAGCCCCGCAGGGCCACCCAAAACGTAGTTCTATGCGTAGACGTAGTTGGATACGAAAAAGAGGGTTTAATAATAAGAGCCCCGCAGGGCCACCCAAAACGTAGTTCTATGCGTAGCCGTAGTTGGATACGAAAAAGTGGGTTTAATAATACGAGCCCCGCAGGGCCACCCAAAACGTAGTTCTATGCGTAGCCGTAGTTGGATACGAAAAAGAGAGCTTAATAATAAGAGCCCCACAGGGCCACCCAAAACGTAGTTCTACGCGTAGCCGTAGTTGGATACGAAAAAGAGGGTTTTATAATAAGAGCCCCGCAGGGCCACCCAAAACGTAGTTCTATGCGTAGCCGTAGTTGGAGACGAAAAAGAGGGTTTATTAATAAGATCCCCGCAGGGCTACCCAAAACGTAGTTCTATGCGTAGCCGTAGTTGGATACGAAAAAGAGGGTTTAATAATAAGAGCCCCGCAGGCCCACCCAAAACGTAGTTCTATGCGTAGCCGTAGTTGGATACGAAAACGAGGGTTTAATAATAAGAGCCCCGCAGGGCCACCCAAAACGTAGTTCTATGCGTAGCCGTAGTTGGATACGAAAAAGAGGGTTTAATAATAAGAGCCCCACAGAGCCACCCAAAACGTAGTTCTATGCGTAGCCGTAGTTGGATACGAAAAAGAGGGTTTAATAATAAGAGCCCCGCAGGGCCACCCAAAACGTAGTTCTATGCGTAGCCGTAGTTGGATACGAAAAAGAGGGTTTAATGATAAGAGCCCCGCAGGGCCACCCAAAACGTAGTTCTATGCGTAGCCGTAGTTGGATACGAAAAAGAGGGTTTAATAATAAGAGCCCCGCAGGGCCACCCAAAACGTAGTTCTATGCGTAGCCATAGTTGGATACGAAAAAGAGGGTTTAATAATAAAAGCCCCGCAGGGCCACCCAAAACGTAGTTCTATGCGTAGCCGTAGTTGGATACGAAAAAGAGGGTTTAATAATAAGAGCCCCGCAGGGCCACCCAAAACGTAGTTCTATGCGTAGCCGTAGTTGGATACGAAACAGAGGGTTTAATAATAAGAGCCCCGCAGGGCCACCCAAAACGTAGTTCTATGCGTAGCCGTAGTTGGATACGAAAAAGAGGATTTAATAATAAAAGCCCCGCAGGGCCACCCAAAACGTAGTTCTATGCGTAGCCGTAGTTGGACACGAAAAAGAGGGTTTAATAATAAGAGCCCCGCAGGGCCACCCAAAACGTAGTTCTCTGCGTAGCCGTAGTTGGATACGAAAAAGAGGGTTTAATAATAAGAGCCCCGCAGGGCCACCCAAAACGTAGTTCTATGCGTAGCCGTAGTTGGATACGAAAAAACGGTTTTGTAAAAGGCAATTATTATGTTAAAGGTAAAATTTTTTTTTTTGCAAATACTATTATTAATATAGTATAGATTTAAATTTACCAAAAAACGATTAAAAATATTTTAATATTAATATAAACCATAATTTCCCGAAGAAACATATTCCCTCGGCGGGAAATTATATAATCCCCATTAATTTTCGATGCTGGCAAATAATAAAACTGTCAGTCGTTCATGTAAACTTTCAATTCGTCCGGGCTCATTTAAACGCGAAAAATAATTTTAATTTTTTGCCTTCCGAAAGGCTCGAATTGATCAACTAGTCGTGTTTTTCTGATACTTATGTTCTTGTTGTTTAAGTAGTTGTATTTTGAATGGAATCCCAGCCGAGGAAAATGAGGAAATGGCCATTTTAGAACCTCAAATATGAGATTTTGAAATGCAATCTTCCTCATTTTCCAGGCGGAAAATCGTTAATAATAGAATCTTGCGCGCTCTTAAATTAGTAAATCTATCATTTTTACGCATAAAATAAATTCATAAAATTCATTTTTATACATTTTAAAGAAACCCACGTTTTGCTACTTGGACCAAAAAAAAATACTGATTCACTTGTTCGAGAATGTTGTTCGCACTGAAATCCTTTCTTTAATGCGTGTTAAAGTTTGCAGGGTCACCAAATGTGGGGTTTGAAAGGAACAAACACAGTATCATTTAAACCTCCATCAGAAAACATTTTATTTTTACTGCTATTTGTGGGAGTAGAAATTACTTAAAAGAGTTTAGTACGAAGACTAAAATTTTGACGCTAGCGTTTTGACAAGACAAGACAAGAATATTCACTCAGTTGGCGTGATGACGACATCATCAGCTGCAAACCGCCGCAATATAAATTCAATGTTAAATTGACGATGGCGGGAAGTGTTCTTGGACAATGTTGTTTTGATGGCGTTGGTCGCCACAGTACTCCCCCACTAGTAAAAAGAAAGAGAAAAGCTGCTTTAACTCTATCGATGCTAACACGAACCTTACGATTTTTGACCTGAATGTTTTGTCATTTCGGCTCAAAACTTTATAGTCCATCGTACGGTGCTTTAAGTTGTGCTCGAATGGCGTCGTCACGCAAGGAAACGTGTGTGCAGGTTTCCAAGTCTCTTTGAACGAAAATTTTGTTGTTGGCATGGTTCGAAATTTGAACTGATTGAATTTTCTCCATCAATTCACGCAGATGCAGAACGAAGTCAGTGTCAAAGCCGTCGGTGTTGATTTTTTCGAAGAAATCGCATGGTATTTTTAGCGTTGGTCCATAAACCATTTCTGAAGGCGTTGCTTTGATGTCATCTTTGTAAACGTTGCGAAGAGCGAACATGGTTAGTGGCAATATCTCAGTCCAGCGTTCGTTGTTTTGACATTTTACTGCTGCTTTCATGGTTCGGTGGAATCGTTCAATTAGAAGATTTTTCAGTGGATTACGAGAACTTGAACGGAGATGCTTTGCTCCTATCATTCGCGTCAATTCGTCGAAAAGTTTCGCCTTAAACTGTTTACCCTGTTCGGTGGTGATTTGTGTGTGTGGTGTCGAACAGTTGTTTTAAGTGCGTTTGCTTTGTTGTCTGAAGTCGGTATTGATATCGGACCTTGGCTGTAGAAATAAACAAACTTGCTATCAATTCAATAAACTTGTTTCAACAAAATTGTGATAATCTAATTATCTTGATAGTCACATTTTCCATGACAGTTTTGTTTTTCCCTTTCAGTTGAAGTACGAACTGCCTGGGTTTATATTTATTAATCATTTAATTTATTTGCAAACATAATGAAAAACAAAACAAACTTATTTTCACAACAGCTGACTTAATCATATTCCAAAGAAAACCTCGGCAGTTCCAGTTAATTTTTAAAAACGAAAACTTTCAGCATTTCAAAAGACAAATCGGAACAGCAAGCGAACACAAAATTTTTTGACAGATCCACAAAAGCTCCGGGAAAAACCGTATTTCCCTTATTTCGAAAAACGAATGAAGCAAGCCTTTTCTGGCCTCGCTCCTTCTAGAGTTACTCTTAGGTCAAGAAAGAGCGAGACTGACTCAACACCCGGGTAAAACACTGGATACGGTGCTCGTTACTTACGGAAGAATACAATTTATTAACATCCATCGCGAACAAAGCTTGAAAACTTCAAAATCGTTCGTCTTCTTCTTGATGGTGTTTTGACAGAGTAGAGTCACTTTTAGCCCAAGAAGTTTTAAAAAAAAATTTTTTCAATTCCCCTTTTGTCTCAAATAACCAGCTTTTCCGTTAAATTTGAAAAAGCGCACTGCTATTTTCCAGCGTGCGATAAGTAAGCAAATGTGATTGCAATCCGTTCATTAGAACGTGAAACCTACCAAATTAAAAGTACTGCAAATTAAAGATATTCGCGAAATAAAACCACTAAAAAGTTACACCGGCACGTTGCACGCATACATATGACAATAAAAAGCGCCCCATCTGACAAGGTGTCCAGACTCTTCTACCAAGTGCCTTGTTCTTTCTTTTTCATAGAGTGACTCTACACAAGACCACCTGTATTATTTTCTACAAACTTGTCGTAAAAACACGTTTTGCCGAAAACAAGAAAAGAGCATAATTAGTTCAAATTAAGCACGAAAATATTACGCGAGTGCACACTTTTTCGTAATAACTAAAATTCTACAATTTTCTGTGTGAAAATTAACCTGAGAACTCTGCACAATATGAGTGACAGATTTTCTTCGGTGTGAGAAGCCGAGATTTAACTTTGATCGCACTTTTTTCAATTAAAAATCCATTGCACGAATATCAACGTGTCATAATTACATGTCGAGCACTTTCAATAAAGTACCTTAGAAAGCTTAACTATCTTTAACACTGCATTTACGTGTCTGCTCCATACAAAAGCGCTCGAATTTGTATGGAACTGTCATGTTTGTTATGACTCCAACGTGTTGTTGTTGGATTCAGTTACTCGGGTTTCTACTATAGAAGGCATTGGCATGACCTGACATTACATTTCTCTTCTTCTGCACGTATTCAAGTCACGAACAACTGTTTGCAATACCATATTTTACATCAGTCCCTTTTTTGTCACTTAATTCTAAACATTCGGAGCTATAGATTTAACGAAAACATGCTCACAATGGTTATTATTATCATAGGGAGTAGAACGGGTAAAGCTAATCCCCTAATTTTTTATCTTACTAATAATTCTAAATAAGTTATTAAAGCACAATTTGACCTTGATAAATTTTATACGTACCAAGTAAATTGGTTTAGAGCATTTCATGAAAAAGTGCAGTTTGTATGGGAAGGGTGTGAAGGAGAGGGAGGACGCAAATAATTTTTATACCGTAGATTCAAATCGTTATGAAAGTAATGCATCCCAAATTTTAGACTAATAGCTTTTATATTTTTCGAGCAAATCCGTTTATTGTCGAATTGCGAAATTTTGTCATTCTGTATGGAAGGGAGTAGAAGTGGTGAAGCTAGTCGTCGAATTTTTTTTCGCCTTCCTAATAATTCTAAATAAATATTTTGTGCACAATTTCAGCTCGCTTAATTTTATACTTACTTACTTCCTACTTATTACTGAGTAAATTGGCCTAGAGTATTTCATAAAAAAGTTGAGTTTGTATGGGAGTTGGTGGAAGGAGGGGAGCACAGGCATAATTTTTATACGGTAGATTTAAATCATCATAAGTATTATAATCCGAATTTTTTTTATACTTTTCGAGCAAATCCGCTTATTGTCAAATTGCGAAATTTGTGTATTTTGTATGGGAGGGGGTAGAAGGGGTGGAACGATTTGGCCCGTTCAAGAACTTGACCTTACTTTATTGTCAAAAACGAGGTGTACAAAATCGGAACTTTCTAACTCAACGCATTCTCAAGCTAGAGAGCGAACAGACGGACGGACGGTCAGGCAGACACACATTCGGTTTTGAGATTTTTGAGTGATTATATTAATTTCTGTATCATTCATTTTTTTTCTCCGAGCCTTATTTCTTAGCGTTACAAACCTTAGAGCAAACTTATAATTATCTCAGATTTCATCTAGAGTATACTCTCAGATTTCATCTAGAATATAAACGGCCTTAAATATAATATACTACAACTAGATGATATAGCTCGTCACTGACGGTCTCATTTCCACAAATAAGGCCGAATGATTGAGTTAATTATGTTTAATAAAAATGGGAAATTATAAATTTGATATAATTGTCATTGAATCAATTGGTTGTTGTTGAAATGTCGACTTTAATAGATGGCTTTAACTTTAGAGTGCATGTTCTGCAGAAGTAATTACTCGCTAGAACTGTTATGAAATATTAAGCCAAATTGAGGAAAGTCGATGCCAACCACACAACAATGTTCCAGCATTTTTTATAAGGTGATATAGGCCAGTTGAAAATCTAATTTCCAATTTCTTTGTGGCCAAAAATTCAAACAGATAGACCTGTACTCTTCAAATAAGAACATACAGATTTTATGTTCAGAAATATTGTTTAGCAGCAAACATGTTTCAAATACTACTCTAAATTCAATTCTCATACAAAAACGATGCACCGATACTCATTCTAGAACCCTTTCCTTACGATCGCATGTATCCGAACAGGTTATATCCTATTATTAAAATCGAAATCGCAGTCATAAGTTCGTTGAACTTTGAACTTAGGTTATATTGGCGCTGGCTTCGGATTCGCTTGAATGCGATGCTCGTAAGCGAGCTTTTACTTGGTGCGACTAATTTCTTGTGTAGACACACTCTCCACACACATCTTTAAGTCTTCACTCTCACTTATCTCTCATATTATTTTCAAGCCTAGGTGGGATAAATAAAGAAAATTCGTATATAACAGACTTACTTATCATCATTAAGTAACATCACACCAATGTTGCACTTCGCGTTTGACCGGCCTTGCAGTGGACATAAACAGTATCAATATTTTCGGGAATATTGGAAGTCGGCAAGCTTTTTATTCTTGCAACAAGTGGAAGAAACCGATTAATATACTCTATACCACATTGAAGTTTTTTTTTGACATGGAGCCGAAAATATGTCAGCAGTAGCTAATTATAGAAAGCCTATTCCATGTTCTTTCCAGTCTTGTCCATTATTTGCAAATAGAAATAATTCAAAGCTTTCATTCATAGAAATAACACTTTTAACATTCTCGCGCTGTATTAGCTGCAAACATATAAGAAAAATTAAGCTATTAGCAAAATAAAAACTTAACACAATTATGATTGTGCCTAAGGCCCAATCGATACATGTACAATACACTCTCAACTTCTTTAGAATACACAACAAGGCAATTAATTTTTAAAGTTGTGGTCAGCAATATAATCAAGGAATGTTTCCAGTTTCATATTCAAAGTTTTTTACAGAAATTTATTCGATCATTAACTACTAATTTATTCGATATATTAACTACTACTGGACCGAAGTTTGAAGTCACCCCGGCAATGAATGCTTCTCCACCTGGCCAAAGAAACACATACCTTAGCGTGGTAGTGGCTTCTTGCAAGATGTTCAACGTGAGTCAACCTAAAATCTACAATTAACCAGACGCTTTGTGTGATGACACGAAATCTGAGCATCCATCAGTGTCAACATTATAGCAGAGCAATACATTCAGAGGGCAAAAACAAACCTTGACCTGCCTTAAAACTGAATTTCAAAGCCAAGATACAAGTACACATATCTACCATATGTTATTGCAAACAATAACAAAAAATGATATGTGTTATGGTTGAAGGCCTGCGGGTGATTTTTTTTATGAATTTCAAAAAACAACTTCGCTTCACTGAGATCGAATCGGTCAGCTGTGGATTCCGCGTGGATCATCACCCGTGGCCAACTTCAGCAGCAGACAGGCCGGTTGAAAAAAGTGCCGTTTTTTTTTTTGGTGGGCGAGTTCTGGGTCGAGTCGGTCGAGAAAAGAAAAAACGTGTTGCTCGTGTGGGAAATTGTGGATAAAAAGTTTTGAAATTTAGTGTGTGCACGTGATGCTCCGAGTAATTTTGAAAGTAAACGTGTATTGCGAGAAGGCCTAATACAAAAATGAAAACGAAAGTCTTGGGGAAAGTGTGGTTAGAAAAATTTTGAAAAGAAAGAAAAAGGCAACTAAAATTGTGCGGAGTGGAAAAAAGAGTTAAAAATAATCGAATTAAACTGGTGAAAAGTTGACGAAAATATAATTTGTGATCGAATCGAGCGACGGCCTTGCCGCAGTACCTGGAACATTCCAGAGACTCGAGAAGTACGACCTAAAATCCATTTTGATTGCGTGGCCACTTAAACGTGCTGGAACAGGCGAGAAGTGTGCCGGTGCGAAACTTTTCGGCGCAGTTGAGCTATTACGGTGCCGCACTGGTCAGCACCGCGAAACAAACGAGAATACTTCAAGTCGCAATCTACTCGGTTCCTTTTCTTCATACGACCAACAGAAGTAGAGCCCGCTGTGACCGCAAATCATGAAACTGTGAGGCGGAAAACCAACGATATTGTCTTGGATGCGAGTATAGGAGAAAGAAGAGAAGCTATGGCACAACCGAAGAGCTTTATTTTATTCATACTAATGAAGCTATTGCATGGAACAGGGAACCAGGTAACAAATTCAGTAATCCATTGGCTAAACCAGTCGATATAACCGCCAGTAATGGAAATAACCTTCATGAAGATGGATATTAGCAGAATACCCTAACGGAACACAAAAGAAAAAGAAATATCCGTAGATTGTATTAATCGATTAAATCCGACTTCGTCAGTAACTACTTTTAAATTTTGTTGTTATTCAAATAATTAGAAAAAAAAGAAATAGGTAATTCCGGAATTTACGCACTTTATTTCACGGTGTCTCACCGAACGGTTCCATAAAAAAAAAAAAAAAAACTTATTTAATTTGTAAAGTTAAAATTTGCGATGTGTTCTTGTTAGTGAGATAGGTAGATGAACTGCACGTTTAAGCAAAAATTTGTTAGATTCTTAGAACATTAGGTCATATAGCTAAAATTTTTTTTGATAATACGGATTATATCAATTGTAAATAACGCGCATGTATGCATCTTATAGTCTAAATTATTCATCGCTCTGCCAATTATTCATTTTTTTTCTTTTGTTTCTTCTTTTTAATTTTAAACAATTACTTCGGCCTTACGGTTTTTTTTTCAACCGAACTAGGACTTTATTTTTGTTGTAAATTATATATTAATTACGATATAGCTAAAACATTTGAAAAAAAGGGGTCAATCAGAAGATATTCAGTGGATATACAAAGAATAATATTTATTGAAATAAAAGGTAAAATAAAATCTATATAATATTTCGGTATGGCATAAAACTATGCAAGCACTGTGCTTATGGCATTCAAAAGAAAGCGTAAATTGAAATCGAAAATTCCAAAACGAAATGCATTTCTTTTATGGAGGAAAATAATCAATCTTTTTGTTGCAATATGGGTATTTTTATCTTCTATTTCTAAATGCATGAACCATTCAGCATGCAAAACCAAAATTATTCTTAGTTATATAACATATTGAAATGGAGTCATAATAATTATGCGGGAGTTTGAGAGTAGATTTAAGGGTCAAGAACTATTTTCTTTATTCAGTCTCTTTTCTTCCTTCTGTGCGTATTTAATACTTGAAGAATATTAATAAAGTATAAACCGTGGTTACACCTATTCGATGAAATAAAATTCCTGGTTGACATTAGATAAAAATTTGAAATTAAAACTTTAAAGAAAAAAATAATGAAGAATAGATATTAATGATAAGAACCAGTTGAACTGTAATAATTTTGTAAATTCTGAAATACGAAAAAAAAGAAAGAAAAGATAAGTAAGCAAATGTGATTGCAATCCGTTCATTAGAACGTGAAACCTACCAAATTAAAGATATTCGCGAAATAAAACCACTAAAAAGTTACACCGGCACGTTGCACGCATACATATGAAAATAAAAAGCGCCCCATCTGACAAGGTGTCCAGACTCTTCTACCAAGAGCCTTGTTCTTTCTTTTTCATAGAGTGACTCTACACAAGACCACCTGTATTATTTTCTACAAACTTGTCGTAAAAACACGTTTTGCCGAAAACAAGAAAAGAGCATAATTAGTTCAAATTAAGCACGAAAATATTACGCGAGTGCACACTTTTTCGTAATAACTAAAATTCTACAATTTTCTGTGTGAAAATTAACCTGAGAACTCTGCACAATATGAGTGATAGATTTTCTTCGGTGTGAGAAGCCGAGATTTAACTTTGATCGCACTTTTTTCAATTAAAAATCCATTGCACAAATATCAATGTGTCATAATTATGACACATGCCGAGCACTTTCAATAAAGTACCTTAGAAAGCTGAACTATCTTTAACACTGCATTTAAGAATAAACGCGATTCTTACGAAGCCCGCCGTGTCTGCTCCATACAAAAGCGCTCGAATTTGTATGGAACTGTCATGTTTGTTATGACTCCAACGTGTTGTTTTTGGATTCAGTTACTCGGCTTTCTACTATAGAAGGCATTGGCATGACCTGACATTACATTTCTCTTCTTCTGCACGTATTCAAGTCACGAACAACTGTTTGCAATACCATATTTTATATCAGTCCCTTTTTTGTCACTTAATTCTAAACATTCGGAGCTATAGATTTAACGAAAACATGCTCACAATGGTTATTATTATCATAGGGAGTAGAACGGGTAAAGCTAATCCCCTAATTTTTTATCTTACTAATAATTCTAAATAAGTTATTAAAGCACAATTTGACCTCGATAAATTTTATACGTGCCAAGTAAATTGGTTTAGAGCATTCCTGAAAAAGTGCAGTTTGTATGGGAAGGGTGTGAAGGAGAGGGAGGACGCAAATAATTTTTATACCGTAGATTCAAATCATTATGAAAGTAATGCATCCCAAATTTTAGACTAATAGCTTTTATATTTTTCGAGCAAATCCGTTTATTGTCGAATTGCGAAATTTTGTCATTCTGTATGGAAGGGAGTAGAAGTGGTGAAGCTAGTCGTCGAATTTTTTTTCGCCTTCCTAATAATTCTAAATAAATATTTTGTGCACAATTTAAGCTCGCTTAATTTTATACTTACTTACTTACTACTTATTACTGAGTAAATTGGCCTAGAGTATTTCATAAAAAAGTTGAGTTTGTATGGGAGTTGGTGGAAGGAGGAAAGCACAGGCATAATTTTTATACGGTAGATTTAAATCATCATAAGTATTATAATCCGAATTTTTTTTATACTTTTCGAGCAAATCCGCTTATTGTCAAATTGCGAAATTTGTGTATTTTGTGTGGGAGGGGGTAGAAGGAGTGGAACGATTTGGCCCGTTCAAGAACTTGACCTTACTTTATTGTCAAAAACGAGGTGTACAAAATCGGAACTTTCTAACTCAACGCATTCTCAAGCTAGAGAGCGAACAGACGGACGGACGGTCAGGCAGACACACATTCGGTTTTGAAATTTTTGAGTGATTATATTAATTTCTGTATCATTCATTTTTTATCTCCGAGCCTTATTTCTTAGCGTTACAAACCTTAGAGCAAACTTATAATTATCTCAGATTTCATCTAGAGTATACTCTCAGAATTCATCTAGAATATAAACGGCCTTAAATATAATATACTACAACTAGATGATATAGCTCGTCACTGACGGTCTCATTTCCACAAATAAGGCCGAATGATTGAGTTAATTATGTTTAATAAAAATGGGAAATTATAAATTTGATATAATTGTCATTGAATCAATTGGTTGTTGTTGAAATGTCGACTTTAGTAGATGGCTTTAACTTTAGAGTACATGTTCTGCAGAAGTAATTAATCGCTAGAACTGTTATGAAATATTAAGCCAAATTGAGGAAAGTCGATGCCAACCACACAACAATGTTCCAGCATTTTTTATAAGGTGATATAGGCCAGTTGAAAATCTAATTTCCAATTTCTTTGTGGCCAAAAATTCAAACAGATAGACCTGTACTCTTCAAATAAGAACATACAGATTTTATGTTCAGAAATATTGTTTAGCAGCAAACGTGTTTCAAATACTACTCTAAATTCAATTCTCATACAAAAACGATGCACCGATACTCATTCTAGAACCCTTTCCTTACGATCACAAGTATCCGAACAGGTTATATCCTATTATTAAAATCGAAATCGCCGTCATAAGTTCTTTGAACTTTGAACTTAGGTTATATTGGCGCTGGCTTCGGATTCGCTTGAATGCGATGCTCGTAAGCGAGCTTTTACTTGGTGCGACTAATTTCTTGTGTAGACACACTCTACACACACATCTTTAAGTCTTCACTCTCACTTATCTCTCATATTATTTTCAAGCCTAGGTGGGATAAATAAAGAAAATTCGTATATAACAGACTTACTTATCATCATTAAGTAACATCACACCAATGTTGCACTTCGCGTTTGACCGGCCTTGCAGTGGACATAAACAGTATCAATATTTTCGGGAATATTGGAAGTCGGCAAGCTTTTTATTCTTGCAACAAGTGGAAGAAACCGATTAATATACTCTATACCACATTGAAGTTTTTTTTTGACATGGAGCCGAAAATATGTCAGCAGTAGCTAATTATAGAAAGCCTATTCCATGTTCTTTCCAGTCTTGTCCATTATTTGCAAATAGAAATAATTCAAAGCTTTCATTCATAGAAATAACACTTTTAACATTCTCGCGCTGTATATAACAATATGCAAACATATAAGAAAAATTAAGCTATTAGAAAATAAAAACTTAACACAATTATGATTGTGCCTAAGGCCCAATCGATACATGTATAATACACTCTCAACTTCTTTAGAATACACAACAAGGCAATTAATTTTTAAAGTTGTGGTCAGCAATATAATCAAGGAATGTTTCCAGTTTCATATTCAAAGTTTTTTACAGAAATTTATTCGATCATTAACTACTAATTTATTCGATATATTAACTACTACTGGACCGAAGTTTGAAGTCACCCCGGCAATGAATGCTTCTCCACCTGGCCAAAGAAACACATACCTTAGCGTGGTAGTGGCTTCTTGCAAGATGTTCAACGTGAGTCAACCTAAAATCTACAATTAACCAGACGCTTTGTGTGATGACACGAAATCTGAGCATCCATCAGTGTCAACATTATAGCAGAGCAATACATTCAGAGGGAAAAAACAAACCTTGACCTGCCTTAAAACTGAATTTCAAAGCCAAGATACAAGTACACATATCTACCATATGTTATTGCAAACAATAACAAAAAAATGATATGTGTTATGGTTGAAGGCCTGCGGGTGATTTTTTTTATGAATTTCAAAAAACAATTCGCGCGGAATTCAAAACTGACACTTCGCTTCACTGAGATCGAATCGGTCAGCTGTGGATTCCGCGTGGATCATCACCCGTGGCCAACTTCAGCAGCAGACAGGCCGGTTGAAAAAAGTGCCGTTTTTTTTTTTGGTGGGCGAGTTCTGGGTCGAGTCGGTCGAGAAAAGAAAAAACGTGTTGCTCGTGTGGGAAATTGTGGATAAAAAGTTTTGAAATTTAGTGTGTGCACATGATGCTCCGAATAATTTTGAAAGTAAACGTGTATTGCGAGAAGGCCTAATACAAAAATGAAAACGAAAGTCTTGGGGAAAGTGTGGTTAGAAAAATTTTGAAAAGAAAGAAAAAGGCAACTAAAATTGTGCGGAGTGGAAAAAAGAGTTAAAAATAATCGAATTAAACTGGTGAAAAGTTGACGAAAATATAATTTGTGATCGAATCGAGCGACGGCCTTGCCGCAGCACCTGGAACATTCCAGAGACTCGAGAAGTACGACCTAAAATCCATTTTGATTGCGTGGCCATTTAAACGTGCTGGAACAGGCGAGAAGTGTGCCGGTGCGAAACTTTTCGGCGCAGTTGAGCTATTACGGTGCCGCACTGGTCAGCACCGCGAAACAAACGAGAATACTCCAAGTCGCAATCTACTCGGTTCCTTTTCTTCGTACGACCAACAGAAGTAGAGCCCGCTGTGACCGCAAATCATGAAACTGTGAGGCGGAAAACCAACGATATTGTCTTGGATGCGAGTATAGGAGAAAGAAGAGAAGCTATGGCACAACCGAAGAGCTTTATTTTATTCGTATTAATGAAGCTATTGCATGGAACAGGGAACCAGGTAACAAATTCAGTAATCCATTGGCTAAACCAGTCGATATAACCGCCAGTAATGGAAATAACCTTCATGAAGATGGATATTAGCAGAAGACCCTAACGGAACACAAAAGAAAAAGAAATATCCGTAGATTGTATTAATCGATTAAATCCGACTTCGTCAGTAACTACTTTTAAATTTTGTTGTTATTCAAATAATTAGAAAAAAAAGAAATAGCTAATTCCGGAATTTACGCACTTTATTTCACGGTGTCTCACCGAACGGTTCCATAAAAAAAAAATTAGGTCATATAGCTAAAATTTTTTTTGATAATACGGATTATATCAATTGTAAATAACGCGCATGTATGCATCTTATAGTCTAAATTATTCATCGCTCTGCCAATTATTCATTTTTTTTCTTTTGTTTCTTCTTTTTAATTTTAAACAATTACTTCGGCCTTACGGTTTTTTTTTCAACCGAACTAGGACTTTATTTTTGTTGTAAATTATATATTAATTACGATATAGCTAAAACATTTGAAAAAAAGGGGTCAATCAGAAGATATTCAGTGGATATACAAAGAATAATATTTATTGAAATAAAAGGTAAAATAAAATCTATATAATATTTCGGTATGGCATAAAACTATGCAAGCACTGTGCTTATGGCATTCAAAATAAAGCGTAAATTGAAATCGAAAATTCCAAAACGAAATGCATTTCTTTTATGGAGGAAAATAATCAATCTTTTTGTTGCAATATGGGTATTTTTATCTTCTATTTCTAAATGCATGAACCATTCAGCATGGAAAACCAAAATTATTCTTAGTTATATAACATATTGAAATGGAGTCATAATAATTATGCGGGAGTTTGAGAGTAGATTTAAGGGTCAAGAACTATTTTCTTTATTCAGTCTCTTTTCTTCCTTCTGTGCGTATTTAATACTTGAAGAATATTAATAAAGTATAAACCGTGGTTACACCTATTCGATGAAATAAAATTCCTGGTTGACATTAGATAAAAATTTGAAATTAAAACTTTAAAGAAAAAAATAATGAAGAATAGATATTAATGATAAGAACCAGTTGAACTGTAATAATTTTGTAAATGCTGAAATACGAAAAAAAAGAAAGAGTAAAAAAAAAGTGAAAAGGAGATCAAAATATGAGTTGCTAGAATAGCCATTAAAGTACTCCCTCCCTAGCTTCCACGTTCTCCCCTCCCCTCTCTCCATGGGGCCATATGAATAGTTTGATGGAGATAATATGGCTTAGGCAGGGTGGGCTGGGCGGTGTCAATATCAACTGACACATCTGATGCATGGGCATCGAGATAAACCATCCAAAGCTTAAATTAACAACATCGGAATGTACACCGGCACAACAACTCCGCACTCACATGCTATGCAATTATGCAATAATAGCAAGAGGTAAAATAAATAATAACAAGTCCACATGTACGTACTGATATGTATGTAACCATGTGTGACTAATACCTCGAGTAGTTGGAGTCATTGTACGATGAAAATTATGATTTCGTACTATCACACTTAATCAGCATTTTCTTGAGACAAAAAAAAAATAATTAATCGAAGGGGAAATTGTTTTGAATGTTTGAACTCTGAAATCAATAAGCGAAATTAATGACCTAGATTTCAGAGTTCAACTCAATAATATTGAACTCATGCATTTTCGTTGCACAAAAATGTATGTACAGATAGGCAAAATTAGCCTATAAAAATCAAGTCTCGAAACAGAGAAAGTGTCTTTCAGTCTTAAAAGTTGTACTTGTGACCATCGCCGACATTTTCCGGCGATCACTAAAACCAACCAACCACCCAAAACCAACCCCCGCAAGGGGGTAGTTGTAGTATGAGGTTTTACCAATTCCTGCAACTATCTTTGGAGTTAGCGACTCCACGGACCTGAGCTAAATATCCCCCTCTGGGATGGGGGCTGTAGAATTCACCCACAGCCAGTCCTGCTTGCCCTAAAAATGGCAAATGGACACTCACTGAATCATGGGCTTATCACCCGTGATCTTAAGACCTAAATGATATGAGAAACGGATACATCGCCTCGGATACGGACTGATTCTACGGTAACGACTTTTGGCATTCGAAAACGGACTATGATTGGCTTCTGGAACGTTCGAACATTGAATGACGGGGGAAGAGCTGGGGTTACTCGGTCCTTGCACCGCCAATCAGTGATCGACCGTGAAATGAAGCACTATAACATCCAAATCTTGGGCTTGAGCGAGGTCAGGTGGACAGGATCAGGAGAAGAACGAACCCCTAGCGGAAACACTATTCTGTACATTGGCCCTGAAAGTGAAGCCAGAAATGGTGTGGCGTTCGTCCTTACGCCGAGAGCGAGAAACAGTCTCATTAGCTGGGAACCAATCTCGGATAGGATTATCGTCGTCAGGCTCAGGACCAGTGTCAGAAACGTCACAATTCTGCAGTGCTACGCACCAACTAATACCGCAACATCTGGTGACAAAGAGGAGTTTTATAGCCAACTGAGTGCCACCTTCGAACGTGTTCCAAGAGGTGATATTATTATCATCTCGGGAGATATGAACGCCCAGGTTGGATCAGACAACACTGGACTAGAACACGTCATGGTGAGGCATGGTGACCCTTGGGTCGACCCTTCACGACCTTGGATTAAGAGACCCGAAAACGGCGAATTATTTGTGGAGTTCTGTAGTACTCGGCAAATGGTTATCGGAGGGACCCTTTTTCCACACAAGAGTCATCATAAAACATCTTGGGTTTCCCCTGATGGTGTTACTCAGAGCCAGATCGACCATTTGGCTATAAGTCGCCGATGGAGAAGATGTCTCCTCGATGTGCGAGCGAAACGTGGAGCTGACGTGGGGAGCGATCACCACTTGATGGTTGCCTGCTTGAGATTGTGTACAGCAGCTATCCGACGACCACAAATTCTTCAAATGAAGCGCAAGCTTAATGTGGATAAACTTAGAGATCCCAACAAAAAACTCGAATACACCACCATTCTACGCGAAAAGTCATCCACATTGGGTGAACATGAAATGCGCACACTGGACGCCAATTGGGAGGCAACCAGAAACACTTTTCTAACTAGTGCTAAAGAATCTGTGGGATATGCGCAAAGCGGTGAGAAACCCTGGATGTCGCAAGACACATGGGACAAGGTTGGCAATCGGAAAAAAGCCAAATTGGCAATCATCTCTCAACCCGATGTCAACCAACGAACGCCCGACTTGAGGCAGAACTACCGCGATGCTCATATACAGCTTAAAATGGCTGTTAGACGCGACAAGAGAAAGGCCATTGAAGATCTGGCAAATAAGGCAGAATTTGCGGCTTACCTTGGGGATATGGGTTCACTATTTAAAATCATGAAACAGTTGACGAACAGGAATTTCACCGTCAACCACCTGGTGAGAGATGTCAACGGAACTCTCCTTAATATGAGTGAACACCAGTTGCGACGATGGAAGGAATACTTCTCTGATATTTTAAACATCTTGTCAGATGAAGATATTCCGGAAACAGAACAACTTCCAAACATCCAACCGCAACAATCCTCTATTAGGGACGATCTCCCAGATAAGGAAGAGATAGTTTCCGCCATTCGGTCAATGGCGGGAAGGAAAGCTCCAGGTATAGACGGACACCAACCGAACTTCTCAAAGCGGACCCGGAAATAACAGCCGATATACTCCTCCCACTCTTCACTAAGGTGTGGAATGATGGAAGATATCCGAATGAATGGAAGGAGGGCGTCATTGTGAAAAATCCGAAGAAGGGCGACCTTCGGGATTGTGGCAATTGGCGTGGTATATGTCTACTTACTGCCGTATCAAAAATTATGGCTAAGGTAATACTCAATAGGATTAGTGATGTCGTCGAGAGCACTCTCGAAGTTTATCAGGCTGGATTCCGTAAAGGGTCGTCTTGTACCGACCACACAAATACCCTACGGATAATATTAGAGCAGTCAGCCGAAATGGGTTCGCCACTACATCTCAAGTTTGTAGACTTCGAGAAGGCTTTCGACAGCGTTAAGCGAGATTACATATGGAATGCTCTGCGTAGGAGAGGTATTCCAGATAAGGTCATAGCTATGATTAAAGAATCCTACGAAGATGCAAGGTGTCGCGTCTTGCATAGAAGAGAGCTGTCCGAGAGCTTTCCTGTGCGAACGGGTGTCAGACAAGGCTGCATATTATCACCAGCCCTGTTTCTGGTGGTAATAAATGACATCTTGAAAGCTCCACTGGAAGGTGGGGAAGGTAAAGGTCTTCAATGGAGACTATTTAACATCTTAAGTCACCTTGATTATGCTGATGACGTGTGTTTGCTTGCACATACCCGTCGGACTTAGAGTCAAATGTTCGCTCGTTGCATTCTAAATGCAAAGAGGCGGGACTGAAAATAAATGTGCGTAAAACCAAGGACATGCACATCGGTTCGAACGCAAGCACACCAATTGTTCTTAATGGACAGGATGTGGAAGAGGTGCAAGATTTTTGCTATCTCGGAAGCATTGTCAGCATGGACGGCGGAGCCGAAAAGGATGTTGAGGCTCGGCTAAATAAAGCTCGTCAGGCCTTCGGTATCCTTTCCCCTTTCTGGAGGTTAAGAGAGATCTCCCTTCGCACGAAGCTGCGACTTTTTGACGCATGCGTCAAATCCGTATTGTTATATGGTTGTACTACGTGGAAAGTGACCGTTCGACTTACCAAGAAACTACAGACTTTCGTAAACCAATGCCTCCGGCGCATTTTAGGAATACTCTGGCCAGAAGTAATCTCCAACCACGAACTTTGGAGTACAACTCGCCAGACTAAAATAGGTATTGAGATTCAACGGCGAAAGTGGCAGTGGATCGGTCATACTTTGAGGAAACCAGAGCGAAACATCGCAAAACATCGCCCAATTAACACATGGAAGCGAGCAGTTGAGCAGGAGGCCAGAGGAATAAACAAGTCCTGGCAACAGCTTAAAGCCGACGCTCAGGATCGCGCCTTGTGGAACAGAGTTGTTTCTGTCCTATGCCCCTATAGGGGGTCTTAACAGGAATTTGATTTGATTGACTAAAACCAAAAGTAAAGAATCAAATTTCAAAGTGTTACGTTAGCAACGCCGACTTTTCCGGCGATCACAGAAAAAGAAGTCGTCAAGTTAATAAGTGGTCGAGCTAATAACACCGATTTTCCTGCAAGAACGAGTTATCTCAAGACTTCAACAGAGGAATCAAGCTAATAACACCGATTTTCCAGCAAGAACGAGTTATCTCAGGACTTCAACAGAGGAATCAAGCTAATAACACTGATTTTCCTGCAAGAACGAGTTATCAAAGAACTTCAACGGAGTACAATGTAGTAAATTAATGACGTTTTATAAAACAAACATGGTAATTATTCGAATATACTTTAAATTCCAAACGGGGATCGTCTTTGGCCTCAGGGCCAGATGTACGTCCGGCTTTTGGGCCGAAATCCCCATGTTTCCCAACCCCTAATATAAACAAGGTATACGGGGGATCGTCTTGGGCGTCAGGGCCCGTTGAGCGTCCGGCCTTTGGGCCGAAATATCCAATATACCATTCATCCGAATCAACGTATATTTGTCGCCATATCCCGTATAAGAGCCAGGAAGATCAATTGTCGCCATACCCCTGGTCAGGAAGATCATTTAATCAAGACGTTGAGATTCTAGTTAGTAAACAGTGCATGACCCTCGTAGCAATTTAATGTTACAGTTTTCATTGTAACATTTTCAGTTACGGAAAACGTTGGAACATTTCAACAATTTAACGTTACGGTATATTTGTTGTAACATTTCTGTCGTAACATATATGTTGTACACACCCGCTATCATCGCATTAGGAATGCAAAACTAGTTCTTATGTAAGACACCCGCATTAGTAATGCAAAACCAAAACATTTTCATTCTCATGCACGTCAGCAATAACGAAATCGTACACGCTAGCAGTGCATCTTTTATTGTATGTAAACCAAGCACTGAATTGTAAAGAATCAGAATTAAATACAACTCTTTTCACTCAATATAGTATTTATGAAAAACTTTTTAAAAATTTCAGTTTGAAATATTCGGAAGTTCTTTAAATTCTCAGCATTTCAAACAAGTCATTTCCCATTTACTGATGTTTGGTTGAATAATACAACTTTCATTAATTTGTGAATAACTTACATGAAATTTTGGTAAATAAAACTAGTTGTATACCCACGTCTTTAGTCATTGCCCGAAATGGAAGAGCTCGAAGAATTACGATCATACCATCTCCTCGTAGTAACCTTTTCCATCAAAACATTCTAAAATAACGTTGGATAAAACGAAACCCTTGCAAACATAATGAAAAACAAAACAAACTTATTTTCACAACAGCTGACTTAATCATATTTCAAAGAAAACCTCGGCAGTTCCAGTTAATTTTTAAAAACGAAAACTTTCAGCATTTCAAAAGACAAATCGGAACAGCAAGCGAACACAAAATTTTTTGACAGATCCACAAAAGCTCCGGGCAAAACCGTATTTCCCTTATTTCGAAAAACGAATGAAGCAAGCCTTTTCTGGCCTCGTTCCTTCTAGAGTTACTCTTAGGTCAAGAAAGAGCGAGACTGACTCAACACGATTTCCGGGTAAAACACTGGATACGGTGCTCGTTACTTACGGAAGAATACAATTTATTAACAACATCCATCGCGAACAAAGCTTGAAAACTTCAAAATCGTTCGTCTTCTTCTTGATGGCGTTTTGACAGAGTAGAGTCACTTTTAGCCCAAGAAGTTTTCAAAAAAAAATTTTTCAATTCCCCTTTTGTCTCAAATAACCAGCTTTTCCGTTAAATTTGAAAAAGCGCACTGCTATTTTCCAGCGTGCGATAAGTAAGCAAATGTGATTGCAATCCGTTCATTAGAACGTGAAACCTACCAAATTAAAAGTACTGCAAATTAAAGATATTCGCGAAATAAAACCATTAAAAAGTTACACCGGCACGTTGCACGCATACATATGAAAATAAAAAGCGCCCCATCTGACAAGGTGTCCAGACTCTTCTACCAAGTGCCTTGTTCTTTCTTTTTGATAGAGTGACTCTACACAAGACCACCTGTATTATTTTCTACAAACTTGTCGTAAAAACACGTTTTGCCGAAAACAAGAAAAGAGCATAATTAGTTCAAATTAAGCACGAAAATATTACGCGAGTGCACACTTTTTCGTAATAACTAAAATTCTACAATTTTCTGTGTGAAAATTAACCTGAGAACTCTGCACAATATGAGTGATAGATTTTCTTCGGTGTGAGAAGCCGAGATTTAACTTTGATCGCACTTTTTTCAATTAAAAATCCATTGCACAAATATCAACGTGTCATAATTATGACACATGCCGAGCACTTTCAATAAAGTACCTTAGAAAGCTGAACTATCTTTAACACTGCATTTAAGAATAAACGCGATTCTTACGAAGCCCGCCGTGTCTGCTCCATACAAAAGCGCTCGAATTTGTATGGAACTGTCATATTTGTTATGACTCCAACGTGTTGTTGTTGGATTCAGTTACTCGGCTTTCTACTATAGAAGGCATTGGCATGACCTGACATGACATTTCTCTTCTTCTGCACGTATTCAAGTCACGAACAACTGTTTGCAATACCATATTTTACATCAGTCCCTTTTTTGTCACTTAATTCTAAACATTCGGAGCTATAGATTTAACGAAAACATGCTCACAATGGTTAATATTATCATAGGGAGTAGAATGGGTAAAGCTAATCCCCTAATTTTTTATCTTACTAATAATTCTAAATAAGTTATTAAAGCACAATTTGACCTCGATAAATTTTATACGTACCAAGTAAATTGGTTTAGAGCATTTCATGAAAAAGTGCAGTTTGTATGGGAAGGGTGTGAAGGAGAGGGAGGTCGCAAATAATTTTTATACCGTAGATTCAATCAAAGTAATGCATCCCAAATTTTAGACTAATAGCTTTTATATTTTTCGAGCAAATCCGTTTATTGTCGAATTGCGAAATTTTGTCATTCTGTATGGAAGGGAGTAGAAGTGGTGAAGCTAGTCGTCGAATTTTTTTTCGCCTTCCTAATAATTCTAAATAAATATTTTGTGCACAATTTCAGCTCGCTTAATTTTATACTTACTTACTTACTACTTATTACTGAGTAAATTGGCCTAGAAAAATGAAAAAGTTGAGTTTGTATGGGAGTTGGTGGAAGGAGGGGAGCACAGGCATAATTTTTATACGGTAGATTTAAATCATCATAAGTATTATAATCCGAATTTTTTTTATACTTTTCGAGCAAATCCGCTTATTGTCAAATTGCGAAATTTGTGTATTTTGTATGGGAGGGGGTAGAAGGGGTGGAACGATTTGGCACGTTCAAGAACTTGACCTTACTTTATTGTCAAAAACGAGGTGTACAAAATCGGAACTTTCTAACTCAACGCATTCTCAAGCTAGAGAGCGAACAGACGGACGGACGGTCAGGCAGACACACATTCGGTTTTGAGATTTTTGAGTGATAATATTAACTTCTGTATCATTCATTTTTTTTCTCCGAGCCTTATTTCTTAGCGTTACAAACCTTAGAGCAAACTTATAATTATCTCAGATGTCATCTAGAGTATACTCTCAGATTTTATCTAGAGTATAAATGGCCTTATATATAATATACTACAACTAGATTATATAGCTCGTCACTGACGGTCTCATTTCCACAAATAAGGCCGAATGATTGAGTTAATTATGTTTAATAAAAAAGGGAAATTATAAATTTGATATAATTGTCATTGCATTAATTGGTTGTTGTTGAAATGTCGACTTTAGTAGATGGCTTTAACTTTAGAGTACATGTTCTGCAGAAGTAATTACTCGCTAGAACTGTTATGAAATATTAAGCCAAATTGAGGAAAGTCGATGCCAACCACACAACAATGTTCCAGCATTTTTTATAAGGTGATATAGGCCAGTTAAAAATTTAATTTCCAATTTCTTTGTGGCCAAAAATTCAAACAGATAGACCTGTACTCTTCAAATAAGAACATACAGATTTTATGTTCAGAAATATTGTTTAGCAGCAAACATGTTTCAAATACTACTCTAAATTCAATTCTCATACAAAAACGATGCACCGATACTCATTCTAGAACCCTTTCCTTACGATCGCATGTATCCGAACAGGTTATATCCTATTATTAAAATCGAAATCGCCGTCATAAGTTATTTGAACTTTGAACTTAGGTTATATTGGCGCTGGCTTCGGATTCGCTTGAATGCGATGCTCGTAAGCGAGCTTTTACTTGGTGCGACTAATTTCTTGTGTAGACACACTCTATATACACATCTTTAAGTCTTCACTCTCACTTATCTCTCATATTATTTTCAAGCCTAGGTGGGATAAATAAAGAAAATTCGTATATAACAGACTTACTTATTATCATTAAGTAACATCACACCAATGTTGCACTTCGCGTTTGACCGGCCTTGCAGTGGACATAAACAGTATCAATATTTTCGGGAATATTGGAAGTCGGCAAGCTTTTTATTCTTGCAACAAGTGGAAGAAACCGATTAATATACTCTACACCACATTGAAGTTTTTTTTTGACATGGAGCCGAAAATATGTCAGCAGTAGCTAATTATAGAAAGCCTATTCCATGTTCTTTCCAGTCTTGTCCATTATTTGCAAATAGAAATAATTCAAAGCTTTCATTCATAGAAATAACACTTTTAACATTCTCGCGCTGTATTAGCTGCAAACATATAAGAAAAATTAAGCTATTAGCAAAATAAAAGCTTAACACAATTATGATTGTGCCTAAGGCCCAATCGATACATGTATAATAATGTTGCGAGCTAGGGGTTCGCCAGATTCCAAAGAAAACTCAATTCGTTTTAAAAACAATGAATAATTTATTTATTGCACTTTATACACAATTTCCCGATCACTTCACTAAATTCGCTCTAAAAACTTAATTCGTACAACCCAGGAACACTGCCAATCTATCACTTTCGCTTGCTTACACCGATAGGTGTTTTCCATGAAACTGTCACTGAGTAACTGGATTCCTTGTCGTGAGCTCTGGCTATTTATATGGATTTATCCGAGTCTCGAACCTTCTCTGGTGTATGTTTTTCTGCTGGGTCTGGACTATTCTGGAAGTTACTAGATGGCGTCGGGTGTCATTGTTTGTGTCTTTGAGAAATTACTAGAAGCCCTCTACATGTTGGAAGAATATTCTAAATAGTTCTGGCAGATTTGAGAGAGATCATTGCCAGATCTATAACATTACCCTCTCCTTAGTCCCTGTTCGTCCCGAACAGAGTCGTTCACTTCCGCAATGGCACCGTGGTACTTTGTTAGTCGGTCGAGATGTACCACTTTCATTTTTGCACGGGGTTTTTGATGTAATTGAATCCGATAGACGACATCGTTTAACCGGTTGATGATCTGGTAAGGGCCTTTCCAGTTGCGCTGTAGTTTCGGCGATCTGCCCTTCTGTCGTTTGGGATTGTATAGCCAAACTAAATCACCCTCTTGGAATCCTGATGAATTCGCCCGTTGATCATACCTCGTCTTCATGCGGTCGGTCGCCAAATCAATTTTATCTCTGACCAGGTTATAAATTGTGTTTAGTCGACATCGAAGATCCGAGACGTAATCTTTGGCATTCGTTGGTTGGTCTGGTGGCACTCCAAACATTAATTCCGCAGGGACTCGAATATTCCTTCCGAAAATGACTCGGGACGGGGTTTCTCCTGTTGTTGAATGCACCGATGTTCTGTAGGCCATTAAAAATAGAGGGATGTGCTGATCCCAGTCCTGTTGCCTCTCGCTGACGAGTTTGGATAGGTTTGAGTTCAATGTCCTATTGAAACGTTCCACCATTCCATCGGACTGTGGATGTAATGGAGTTGTCCTGGTTTTGTTTATTCCCAGCATTTGGCACACGTGTTTGAATATTTGAGATTCAAAATTGCGCCCTTGATCGGAGTGTAGTTCACGTGGAGCTCCAAATCTGCTCACCCAGTTGGTAACAATTTGTTCGGCGACGGTTACTGCTTCTTGGTTTGGAATTGCGTAGGCTTCAGGCCACTTGCTGAAATTATCAATGACCACTAGAATGTAGCGATTACCATTTTCTGATTCCGGAAATGGTCCAGCAATATCCACAGCAATTCTCTCAAATGGGACTCCCACGTTGTATTGTTGCATTTCTCCCCTGGATCTGCGGTGTGGGCCCTGACTTGATGCACACGTAGTACATTTACGGCACCAATTTTCGACATCATCTCGGAGATGGATCCAATAGAACCTTTCTCGTATCTTTGCCAAGGTTCTATTTACACCCAAATGCCCACCAGAGGTACCTCCATGATATTCCTTCAAAACCTCCTGGATTTTACAATGCGGGACGATGGTTTGCATGTGATATGATGTTCCGTCAGCGTTTTCCCATTTTCGTTTTAATAATCCGCCGTCTAGGTGAAGGGAGCTCCATTGTGCCCAATAACACTTTAAGGTTTCGCTGAATTGTGAGATGTCTTTCCACTCAGGCCGTTTCATTTCGTCCTTCCATGCCATGATCGGTGAAATATCTGGATCTTTACGTTGGGCATCTTCCAGTTCTTGCTGTTTCCATCCATCCTTTGGTTCGGTCGTTATCCTCTGAATGGTTTCTCCGGCTTCTTTTCCTTCTACACGGTGACAATGCTTGCAGTTCGGTGGACAAGGACGACGTGAAAGTGCATCGGCATTACCGTGGATTCTTCCTCTTCGATGAACAATTTCAAAATCGTAGGATTCGAGCCTTTCAATCCATCTGGCTACTTGGCCTTCGGGGTTCTTAAACTGAAGTAGCCATTTAAGCGATGCGTGATCCGTTCGAAGAAGGAACTTTTGACCATAGAGATATTTGTGAAAATGTTTCGTTGCTTCTACAATGGCTAATAGCTCTCGGCGAGTTACGCAATAGTTCCTTTCTGCTTTTGAGAGTACTCGGCTGTAGTATGATAGCACTCTCTCCTGCCCGTCGATCTCCTGTGATAGCACTGCTCCGATACCGACACTGCTGGCGTCAGTATCTATGATGAAACCGTAACCTGGTTTTGGGTACGCCAGAACTGGGGAGTCGCAGAGTTGGTCTTTTATTTTCTCAAATGCTTCCTGGCACTGTTGACTCCATGTAAATGGCTTTCATTTTTCCGTTAACTGATGCAGATATTTCGCCGTGTTGGCAAAGTCTTTTACGAATCGACGGTAATATGTCGCTAAGCCTAGGAAGCTGCGCAACTGGTGTTTATCACTCGGAGTAGGCCAGTTTTTCACCGCCAGTATCTTCTCCGGATCCGTCTTTACGCCATCAGCTGAAACGATGTGACCTAAGTACTTGACTTCTGCACTAAATAAAGTGCACTTTTTCGGACTCAGTTTTAATTTTGCCGCTCGTAGTCGCTGGAAGACTTCCTGCAGATTTTTTAGGTGTTCCTTGAATGTTCTGCCGAAAACGATCACATCATCCAGGTAAACGAGACAAGTTTTCCAACTCAGGCCACGCAAAACGAATTCCATTAGTCTTTCAAACGTAGCTGGAGCATTGCACAAGCCAAATGGCATTACGATGAATTGCCACAGTCCACTGCCGACAGAGAATGCTGTTTTCTCTCTATCTTTTTCATCTATCTCCACTTGCCAGTAACCACTTTTCAGATCCAACGTCGAGAACCATTTAGCATCAGTCAGGGTGTCCATGATATCGTCGATTCTTGGTAGTGGATAGCTATCCTTTTTCGTAACATCATTCAGTCGCCTGTAGTCCACACAAAAACGGGTACTGCCGTCCTTCTTCTTTACCAGCACTACTGGCGATATCCACGGGCTCTTTGATTCTTCGATGATTCCCTGATGCTCCATAGTTTTGACCATTGAATTGACTTCTCCTTGTTTCGCTAATGGTACTCTTCTTGGAGGTTGACGTATCGGTGTAGCACTTCCCGTATCTATGCGATGTTTCACTAAGTTTGTTCTGCCATAGTCGTCATCACCGGTGGAAAAGACGTCGCTAAATCCTTCCTACGGCTTGTTTGTGTTGTTCTCCTCTAAGGTTGCTTGACTGAAGAAGTGTTGATGTTACATTGTCCTTCCTTCTTGGCTTATTTTTAGAGGGTACGTCATGTGGTTCTGCCTTGTCGATACTCGTCACCGCCGATATTGGTTCACAGCTGCCAATTACATCTCCTTTCTTTACGCTGGTAGTGCTGTCCGCAACGTTCAGGACTCTTATTGGTACCATCATTTTCTCATTCCTTTTTACGAGCGTTTTTCCTAGTATCAGACTTCGTAATGCAGGTGTCGTTTCCGGTTCTATGAGGTAGAATCGGTGGTTCCCGGGATCACCATCGAGCTCTGCCCAAATAACATTCTCAGATGACTTTGGTATGTCCGCATCTTCGCATAATACAACTCGCAGCTTTGTTGTTTTGGAGGATGTTATTTCCATCGGGATTTCAATATTCCGCCACTTCATTATTCGTTGTCCTAAGTCCAGCTGGATACCGTGTGGTTTCAGAAAATCCATTCCAAGGATACACTCATCGGTAATGTCAGCTACCACGAATACATGCGAGAAGGTCAAATCCCCAAGCTGTATGTCACGAGCTATTTCTCCATGGACCGTTGTAGTTTCTCCTGTAGCAGTGCGAAGTGCGTACTTCTTGGTGTTGTGAAGCCAAGTACGATCTACGAGGTCAGATCTTAGCACTGACCGTGTTGCGCCTGTGTCGACTGTTATGATACAGTTTAATTTGCCGACTCGACCACTCATACATAAGTCGTTTTCACAACGATGTAGTCGAGAAACTGCGATGATGGTTCCGGGGGCGTCGATTCTACCAGCCAACTTCTGCCCCATGAAGTTGGCCTTTACTCGTTTCCCGGACTGTCATTAGGCGAAGCGTGCTCTCGTGACGGTTCGCCCCTTCCTCCTCTTTGTTTAGCAGCGCAGCCGGAACAGTAGTTGATCGCTTTTCTGGGTTTGCGGCAGTCGCGTCTTAAGTGTCCTGCCTGTCCACAATTCCAGCATCGGGGAGCACCAGATCCTTCGCTCCGCTTGGTGTACTCGGCTTTCTGGCACACACATTCTTCTACTATTTCTCGAACTCGATAGTTACTCCGCGAGCTTTGCTTGGCAGCTTCGAACGTCAGCCCATATACTAAGGCTTCGCCAATCGTTTTCTTACCTGCCAGTTTTAACGCCTGTTGCAGCTCTCTGTCCTGTACAGCATTGTTGAATGCGAAAACAGCTGTATCGTTTCGTTGCTCTGTTTGCGCATTAGGCAGCGATAATAGTGTGAGTCGTTCAATATCGCGTGCCAGCTCTTGAAGTATTTCACCATTCTTTTGAGTTCGGTTGTAAAGTTGCGTTTTGTAGATCTCTCGCATGTGGTCACTGCCATAATGAAGATCCAATGTCTGGACTAAGGTTGAAAAGTCTTGTTGTTGCTCCTGCGGAATCGTTTGAAGAACCTCTGCTGGTGGACCTTTTAGCGCCAATATAAGAGCTGTTCCCCGTTCTAGATCATTCCAATGGTTGTTTCTTGCGGCGGCTTCAAATTGGGTCTTATAAATAGCCCACGGTGTTTGTCCATCGAAGATTGGAGCCTTGAGACCCTTGTGCGCAACATGTTCTGTCTTGATGACGCCAGTCGCCTTCACATTATCGAAGTCTCTTTTTAGGCGTTCGACTTCTTCTGCAATTCCGGATGTCTTTTCCGTAATTTGTTCTTCGAAGATTCGAAGTTTCTTCTCAACGTTTTCTTCTATGGCCTTACCCATGGTGTCTATTTTATTATTTTGCAGCTCCAATTTTTGGTTAAGGTCCTTTGAAGTCTAATCTAATTTCTCTAGTTTCTGATTAATGTCAGTAGATTGTTGTTTAATGTCCACTGATTGTTGCTCTAATTTCTGATTCATGTCCGCAGATTGTTGATCTAACTTCTGATTCATGTCCGCAGATTGTTGATCTAACTTGTTCATCATTTGCTGCATTAACTGTGTTAGAGCATCCGTTGCACCAGAACACTCCTCTCCACGAGCTTCTTTGATTTGGAATTCGAAACTATCTGCATCTTCACCCTCAGCCTGCAGTGTCTCGATCATACGGCTGACAAGTTCAGACTTGCTCCCTGTCGTAGATAACCCGCGTCTACCGAGCTCTTCTTTCAGCTCCGCTAATTTTAAGTCCTTTAAATAACGCGGCATTCTCACTACCGATTATTTCAAGTTTTTCCGCGATCCGAATTCACTTAATTTTTCTCCACTAATTAAAGTCACTGCTCACTAAAGCATTCGAGAATATTTGATTTCACAAAATTCTCACTGTCCGTTCGAGAATTTTAGTTCCGCGATTTTACTTCGCTAATTAAAGTCACTGTTCACTAGAGCACTCGAGAATATTCGGTTTCACCAAATTCTCACTGTCCGTTCGAGAATTTTAGTTTCACTTTTCCGCTCTCACAAAATTATCCGTTCCGAGAATTTTTAATTTCACTCGCGATTTTTAACCCGAATTTATCCTTGAAATCCCACTTCTGACACCAATTGTTGCGAGCTAGGGGTTCGCCAGATTCCAAAGAAAACTCAATTCGTTTTAAAAACAATGAATAATTTATTTATTGCACTTTATACACAATTTCCCGATCACTTCACTAAATTCGCTCTAAAAACTTAATTCGTACAACCCAGGAACACTGCCAATCTATCACTTTCGCTTGCTTACACCGATAGGTGTTTTCCATGAAACTGTCACTGAGTAACTGGATTCCTTGTCGTGAGCTCTGGCTATTTATATGGATTTATCCGAGTCTCGAACCTTCTCTGGTGTATGTTTTTCTGCTGGGTCTGGACTATTCTGGAAGTTACTAGATGGCGTCGGGTGTCATTGTTTGTGTCTTTGAGAAATTACTAGAAGCCCTCTACATGTTGGAAGAATATTCTAAATAGTTCTGGCAGATTTGAGAGAGATCATTGCCAGATCTATAACAATACACTCTCAACTTCTTTAGAATACCCAACAAGGCAATTAATTTTTAAAGTTGTGGTCAGCAATATAATCAAGGAATGTTTCCAGTTTCATATTCAAAGTTTTTTACAGAAATTTATTCGATCATTAACTACTAATTTATTCGATATATTAACTACTACTGGACCGAAGTTTGAAGTCACCCCGGCAATGAATGCTTCTCCACCTGGCCAAAGAAACACATACCTGAGCGTGGTAGTGGCTTCTTGCAAGATGTTCAACGTGAGTCAACCTAAAATCTACAATTAACCAGACGCTTTGTGTGATGACACGAAATCTGAGCATCCATCAGTGTCAACATTATAGCAGAGCAATACATTCAGAGGGCAAAAACAAACCTCGACCTGCCTTAAAACTGAATTTCAAAGCCAAGATACAAGTACACATATTTATTTTATGTGTTATGGTTGAAGGCCTGCGGGTGATTTTTTTTATGAATTTCAAAAAACAATTTGCTCGGAAACTGACACTTCGCTTCACTGAGATCGAATCGGTCAGCTGTGGATTCCGCGTGGATCATCACCCGTGGCCAACTTCAGCAGCAGACAGGCCGGTTGAAAACAAGTGCCGTTTTCTTTTTGGTGGGCGAGTTCTGGGTCGAGTCGGTCGAGAAAAGAAAAAACGTGTTGCTCGTGTGGGAAATTGTGGATAAAAAGTTTTGAAATTTAGTGTGTGCACATGATGCTCCGAGTAATTTTGAAAGTAAACGTGTATTTCGAGAAGGCCTAATACAAAAATGAAAACGAAAGTCTTGGGGAAAGTGTGGTTAGAACAATTTTGAAAAGAAAGAAAAGCGCTACTAAGATTGTGCGGAGTGGAAAAAAGAGTTAAAAATAATCGAATTAAAATTTGTGATCGAATCGAGCGACGGCCTTGCCACAGCACCTGGAACATTCCAGAGACTCGAGAAGTACGACCTAAAATCCATTTTGATTGCGTGGCCACTTAAACGCGCTGGAACAGGCGAGAAGTGTGCCGGTGCGAAACTTTTCGGCGCAGTTGAGCTATTACGGTGCCGCACTGGTCAGCACCGCGAAACAAACGAGAATACTTCAAGTCGCAATCTACTCGGTTCCTTTTCTTCATACGACCAACAGAAGTAGAGCCCGCTGTGACCGCAAATCATGAAACTGTGAGGCGGAAAACCAACGATATTGTCTTGGATGCGAGTATAGGAGAAAGAAGAGAAGCTATGGCACAACCGAAGAGCTTTATTTTATTCGTACTAATGAAGCTATTGCATGGAACAGGGAACCAGGTAACAAATTCAGTAATCCATTGGCTAAATCAGTCGATATAACCGCCAGTAATGGAAATAACCTTCATGAAGATGGATATTAGCAGAAGACCCTAACGGTTCATTAAAAAAAAAAAAAAACTTATTTAATTTGTAAAGTTAAAATTTGCGATGTGTTCTTGTTAGTGAGATAGGTAGATGAACTGCACGTTTAAGCAAAAATTTGTTAGATTCTTAGAACATTAGGTCATATAGCTAAAATTTTTTTTGATAATACGGATTATATCAATTGTAAATAACGCGCATGTATGCATCTTATAGTCTAAATTATTCATCGCTCTGCCAATTATTCATTTTTTTTCTTTTGTTTCTTCTTTTTAATTTTAAACAATTACTTCGGCCTTACGGTTTTCTTTTTCAACCGAACTAGGACTTTATTTTTGTTGTAAATTATATATTAATTACGATATAGCTAAAACATTTGAAAAAAAGGGGTCAATCAGAAGATATTCAGTGGATATACAAAGAATATTTATTGAAATAAAAGGTAAAATAAAATCTATATAATATTTCGGTATGGCATAAAACTATGCAAGCACTGTGCTTATGGCATTCAAAAGAAAGCGTAAATTGAAATCGAAAATTCAAAAACGAAATGCATTTCTTTTATGGAGGAAAATAATCAATTTTTTTGTTGCAATATGGGTATTTTTATCTTCTATTTCTAAATGCATGAACCATTCAGCATGGAAAACCAAAATTATTCTTAGTTATATAACATATTGAAATGGAGTCATAATAATTATGCGGGAGTTTGAGAGTAGACTTAAGGGTCAAGAACTATTTTCTTTATTCAGTCTCTTTTCTTCCTTCTGTGCGTATTTAATACTTGAAGAATATTAATAAAGTATAAACCGTGGTTACACCTATTCGATGAAATAAAATTCCTTGTTGACAGTAGATAAAAATTTGAAATTAAAACTTTAAAGAAAAAAATAATGAAGAATAGATATTAATGATAAGAACCAGTTGAACTGTAATAATTTTGTAAATGCTGAAATACGAAAAAAAAGAAAGAGTAAAAAAAAAAGTGAAAAGGAAATCAAAATATGAGTTGCTAGAATAGCCATTAAAGGACTCCCTCCCTAGCTTCCACGTTCTCCCCTCCCCTCTCTCCATGGGGCCATATGAATAGTTTGATGGAGATAATATGGCTTAGGCAGGGTGGGCTGGGCGGTGTCAATATCAACTGACACATCTGATGCATGGGCATCGAGATAAACCATCCAAAGCTTAAATTAACAACATCTGAATGTACACCGGCACAACAACTCCGCACTCACATGCTATGCAATTATGCAATAATAGCAAGAGGTAAAATAAATAATAACAAGTCCACATGTACGTACTGATATGTATGTAACCATGTGTGACTAATACCTCGAGTAGTTGGAGTCATTGTACGATGAAAATTATGATTTCGTACTATCACACTTAATCAGCATTTTCTTGAGACCAAAAAAAATAATAATTAATCGAAGGGGAAATTGTTTTGAATGTTTGAACTCTGAAATCAATAAGCGAAATTAATGACCTAGATTTCAGAGTTCAACTCAATAATATTGAACTCATGCATTTTCGTTGCACAAAAATGTATGTACAGATAGGCAAAATTAGCCTATAAAAATCAAGTCTCGAAACAGAGAAAGTGTCTTTCAGTCTTAAAAGTTGTACTTGTGACCATCGCCGACATTTTCCGGCGATCACTAAAACCAACCCCCGCAAGGTGATAGTTGTAGTATGAGGTTCCACCAATTCCTGCAACTATCTTTGGAGTTAGCGACTCCACGGACCTGAGCTAAATATCCCCCTCTGGGATGGGGGCTGTAGAATTCACCCACAGCCAGTCCTGCTTGCCCTAAAAATGGCAAATGGACACTCACTGGATCATGGGCTTATCACCCGTGATCTTAAGACCTAAATGATACGAGAAACGGATACATCGCCTCTGATACGGACTGATTCTACGGTAACGACTTTTGGCATTCGAAAACGGACTATGATTGGCTTCTGGAACGTTCGAACATTGAATGACGGGGGAAGAGCTGGGGTTACTCGGTCCTTGCACCGCCAATCAGTGATCGACCGTGAAATGAAGCACTATAACATCCAAATCTTGGGCTTGAGCGAGGTCAGGTGGACAGGATCAGGAGAAGAACGAACCCCTAGCGGAAACACTATTCTGTACATTGGCCCTGAAAGTGAAGCCAGAAATGGTGTGGCGTTCGTCCTTACGCCGAGAGCGAGAAACAGTCTCATTAGCTGGGAACCAATCTCGGATAGGATTATCGTCGTCAGGCTCAGGACCAGTGTCAGAAACGTCACAATTCTGCAGTGCTACGCACCAACTAATACCGCAACATCTGGTGACAAAGAGGAGTTTTATAGCCAACTGAGTGCCACCTTCGAACGTGTTCCAAGAGGTGATATTATTATCATCTCGGGAGATATGAACGCCCAGGTTGGATCAGACAACACTGGACTAGAACACGTCACGGGGAGGCATGGTGACCCTTGGGTCGACCCTTCACGACCTTGGATTAAGAGACCCGAAAACGGCGAATTATTTGTGGAGTTCTGTAGTACTCGGCAAATGGTCATCGGAGGGACCCTTTTTCCACACAAGAGTCATCATAAAACATCTTGAGTTTCCCCTGATGGTGTTACTCAGAGCCAGATCGACCATTTGGCTATAAGTCGCCGATGGAGGAGATGTCTCCTCGATGTGCGAGCGAAACGTGGAGCTGACGTGGGGAGCGATCACCACTTGATGGTTGCCTGCTTGAGATTGTGTACAGCAGCTATTCGACGACCACAAATTCTTCAAATGAAGCGCAAGCTTAATGTGGATAAACTTAGAGATCCCAACAAAAAACTCGAATACACCACCATTCTACGCGAAAAGTCATCCACATTGGGTGAACATGAAATACGCACACTGGACGCCAATTGGGAGGCAACCAGAAACACTTTTCTAACTAGTGCTGAAGAATCTGTGGGATATGCGCAAAGCGGTGAGAAACCCTGAATCCGCAGGACACATGGGACAAGGTTCGGAAAAAAGCCAAATTGGCAATCATCTCTCAACCCGATGTCAACCAACGAACGCCCGACTTGAGGCAGAACTACCGCGATGCTCATATACAGCTTAAAAAGGCTTTTAGACGCGACAAGAGAAAGGCCATTGAAGATCTGGCAAATAAGGCAGAATCTGCGGCTTACCTTGGGGATATGGGTTCACTATTTAAAATCATGAAACAGTTGACGAACAGGAATTTCACCTCCAACCACCTGGTGAGAGATGTCAACGGAACTCTCCTTAATATGAGTGAACACCAGTTGCGACGATGGAAGGAATACTTCCCTGATATTTTAAACATCTTGTCAGATGAAGATATTCCGGAAACAGAACAACTTCCAAACATCCAACCGCAACAATCCTCTATTAGGGACGATCCCCCAGATAAGGAAGAGATAGTTTCCGCCATTCGGTCAATGGCGGGAAGGAAAGCTCCAGGTATAGACGGAGTACCAACCGAACTCCTCAAAGCGGACCCGGAAATAACAGCCGATATACTCCTCCCACTCTTCACTAAGGTGTGGAATGATGGAAGATATCCGACTGAATGGAAGGAGGGCGTCATTGTGAAAATTCCGAAGAAGGGCGACCTTCGAGATTGTGGCAATTGGCGTGGTATATGTCTACTTACTGCCGTATCAAAAATTATGGCTAAGGTAATTCTCAATAGGATTATTGATGTCGTCGAGAGCACTCTCGAAGTTTATCAGACTGGATTCCGTAAAGGGTCGTCTTGTACCCCTGGTTGCCACACAAATACCCTACGGATAATATTAGAGCAGTCAGCCGAAATGGGTTCGCCACTACATCTCATGTTTGTGGACTTCGAGAAGGCTTTCGACAGCGTTAAGCGAGATTACATATGGAATGCTCTGCGTAGGAGAGGTATTCCAGATAAGGTCATAGCTATAATTAAAGAATCCTACGAAGATGCAAGGTGTCGCGTCTTGCATAGAAGAAAGCTGTTTGAGAGCTTTCCTGTGCGAACGGGTGTCAGACAAGGCTGCATATTATCACCAGCCCTGTTTCTGGTGGTAATAAATGACATCTTGAAAGCTGCACTGGAAGGTGGGGAAGGTAAAGGTCTTCAATGGAGAATATTTAAGTCACCTTGATTATGCTGATGACGTGTGTTTGCTTGCACATACCCGTTCGGACTTAGAGTCAAATGTTCGCTCGTTGCATTCTAAATGCAAAGAGGCGGGACTGAAAATAAATGTGCGTAAAACCAAGTACATGCACATCGGTTCGAACGCAAGCACACCGATTGTTCTTAATGGACAGGATGTGGAAGAGGTGCAAGATTTTTGCTATCTCGGAAGCATTTTCAGCATGGACGGCGGAGCCGAAAAGGATGTTGAGGCTCGGCTAAATAAAGCTCGTCAGGCCTTCGGTATCCTTTCCGCTTTCTGGAGGTTAAGAGAGATCTCCCTTCGCACGAAGCTGCGACTTTTTGACGCATGCGTCAAATCCGTATTGTTATATGGTTGTACTACGTGGAAAGTGACCGTTCGACTTACCAAGAAACTACAGACTTTCGTAAACCAATGCCTCCGGCGCATTTTAGGAATACTCTGGCCAGAAGTAATCTCCAACCACGAACTTTGGAGTACAACTCGCCAGACTAAAATAGGTATTGAGGTTCAACGGCGAAAGTGGCAGTGGATCGGTCATACTTTGAGGAAACCAGAGCGAAACATCGCAAAACAGGCTCTGGATTATAACCCTCAAGGAAGACGTCGGGTTGGTCGACCATGTAACACATGGAAGCGAGCAGTTGAGCAGGAGGCCAGAGGAATAAACAAGTCCTGGAAACAGCTTAAAGCCGATGCTCAGGATCGCGCCTTGTGGAACAGAGTTGTTTCTGTCCTATGCCCCTATAGGGGGTCTTAACAGGAATTTGATTTGATTGACTAAAACCAAAAGTAAAGAATCAAATTTCAAAGTGTTGCGTTAGCAACGCCGACTTTTCCGGCGATCACAGAAAAAGAAGTCGTCAAGTGAATAAGTGATCGAGCTAATAACACCGATTTTCCTGCAAGAACGAGTTATCTCAAGACTTCAACAGAGGAATCAAGCTAATAACACCGATTTTCCAGCAAGAACGAGTTATCTCAGGACTTCAACAGAGGAATCAAGCTAATAACACTGATTTTCCTGCAAGAACGAGTTATCAAAGAACTTCAACGGAGTACAATGTAGTAAATTAATGACGTTTTATAAAACAAACATGGTAATTATTCGAATATACTTTAAATTCCAAACGGGGATCGTCTTTGGCCTCAGGGCCAGATGTACGTCCGGCCTTTGGGCCGAAATCCCCATGTTTCCCAACCTCTAATATAAACAAGGTATACGGGGGATCGTCTTGGGCGTCAGGGCCCGTTGAGCGTCCGGCCTTTGGGCCGAAATCCCCAATATACCATTCATCCGAATCAACGTATATTTGTCGCCATATCCCGTATAAGAGCCAGGAAGGTCAATTGTCGCCATATCCCTGGTCAGGAAGATCATTTAATCAAGACGTTGAGATTCTAGTTAGTAAACAGTGCATGACCCTCGTAGCAATTTAATGTTACAGTTTTCATTGTAACATTTTCAGTTACGGAAAACGTTGGAACATTTCAACAATTTAACGTTACGGTATATTTGTTGTAACATATATGTTGTACACACCCGCTATCATCGCATTAGGAATGCAAAACTAGCTCTTATGTAAGACACCCGCCATTACCGCATTAGTAATGCAAAACCAAAACATTTTCATTCTCATGCACGTCAGCAATAAGGAAATCGTACACGCTAGCAGTGCATCTTTTATTGTATGTAAACCAAGCACTGAATTGTAAAGAATCAGAATTAAATACAACTCTTTTCACTCAATATAGTATTTATGAAAAACTTTTTAAAAATTTCAGTTTGAAATATTCGGAAGTTCTTTAAATTCTCAGCATTTCAAACACGTCATTTCCCATTTACTGATGTTTGGTTGAATAATACAACTTTCATTAATTTGTGAATAACTTACATGAAATTTTGGTAAATAAAACTAGTTGTATACCCACGTCTTTAGTCATTGCCCGAAATGGAAGAGCTCCAAGAATTACGATCATACCATCTTCTCGTAGTAACCTTTTCCATCAAAACATTCTAAAATAACGTTGGATAAAACGAAACCCTTGCAAACATAATGAAAAACAAAACAAACTTATTTTCACAACAGCTGACTTAATCATATTCCAAAGAAAACCTCGGCAGTCCCAGTTAATGTTTAAAAACGAGAATTTCCAGCATTTCAAAAGACAAATCGGAACAGCAAGCGAACACAAAATTTTTTGACAGATCCACAAAAGCTCCGGGCAAAAACCGTATTTCCCTTATTTCGAAAAACGAATGAAGCAAGCCTTTTCTGGCCTCGTTCCTTCTAGAGTTACTCTTAGGTCAAGAAAGAGCGAGACTGACTCAACACGATTTCCGGGTAAAACACTGGATACGGTGCTCGTTACTTACGGAAGAATACAATTTATTAACAACATCCATCGCGAACAAAGCTTGAAAACTTCAAAATCGTTCGTCTTCTTCTTGATGGTGTTTTGACAGCGTAGAGTCACTTTTAGCCCAAGAAGTTTTAAAAAAAAATTTTTTCAATTCCCCTTTTGTCTCAAATAACCAGCTTTTCCGTTAAATTTGAAAAAGCGCACTGCTATTTTCCAGCGTGCGATAAGTAAGCAAATGTGATTGCAATCCGTTCATTAGAACGTGAAACCTACCAAATTAAAAGTACTGCAAATTAAAGATATTCGCGAAATAAAACCACTAAAAAGTTACACCGGCACGGTGCACGCATACATATGAAAATAAAAAGCGCCCCATCTGACAAGGTGTCCAGACTCTTCTACCAAGTGCCTTGTTCTTTCTTTTTCATAGAGTGACTCTACACAAGACCACCTGTATTATTTTCTACAAACTTGTCGTAAAAACACGTTTTGCCGAAAACAAGAAAAGAGCATAATTAGTTCAAATTAAGCACGAAAATATTACGCGAGTGCACACTTTTTCGTAATAACTAAAATTCTACAATTTTCTGTGTGAAAATTAACCTGAGAACTCTGCACAAGTGAGTGACGGATTTTCTTCGGTGTGAGAAGCCGAGATTTAACTTTGATCGCACTTTTTTCAATTAAAAATCCATTGCACAAATATCAACGTGTCATAATTGCATGTCGAGCACTTGCAATAAAGTACCTTAGAAAGCTGAACTATCTTTAACACTGCATTTAAGAATAAACGCGATTCTTACTAAGCCCGCCGTGTCTGCTCCATACAAAAGCGCTCGAATTTGTATGGAACTGTCATGTTTGTTATGACTCCAACGTGTTGTTGTTGGATTCAGTTACTCGGCTTTCTACTATAGAAGGCATTGGCATGACCTGACATGACATTTCTCTTCTTCTGCACGTATTCAAGTCACGAACAACTGTTTGCAATACCATATTTTACATCAGTCCCTTTTTTGTCACTTAATTCTAAACATTCGGAGCTATAGATTTAACGAAAACATGCTCACAATGGTTGTTATTATCATAGGGAGTAGAACGGGTAAAGCTAATCCCCTAATTTTTTATCTTACTAATAATTCTAAATAAGTTATTAAAGCACAATTTGACCTCGATAAATTTTATACGTACCAAGTAAATTGGTTTAGAGCATTTCATGGAAAAGTGCAGTTTGTATGGGAAGGGTGTGAAGGAGAAGGAGGACGCAAATAATTTTTTACCGTAGATTCAAATCATTATGAAAGTAATGCATCCCAAATTTTAGACTAATAGCTTTTATATTTTTCGAGCAAATCCGTTTATTGTCGAATTGCGAAATTTTGTCATTCTGTATGGAAGGGAGTAGAAGTGGTGAAGCTAGTCGTCGAATTTTTTTTCGCCTTCCTAATAATTCTAAATAAATATTTTGTGCACAATTTCAGCTCGCTTAATTTTATACTTACTTACTTCCTACTTATTACTGAGTAAATTGGCCTAGAGTATTTCATGAAAAAGTTGAGTTTGTATGGGAGTTGGTGGAAGGAGGGGAGCACAGGCATAATTTTTATGCGGTAGATTTAAATCATCATAAGTATTATAATCCGAATTTTTTTTATACTTTTCGAGCAAATCCGCTTATTGTCAAATTGCGAAATTTGTGTATTTTTTATGGGAGGGGGTAGAAGGGGTGGAACGATTTGGCACGTTCAAGAACTTGACCTTACTTTATTGTCAAAAACGAGGTGTACAAAATCGGAACTTTCTAACTCAACGCATTCTCAAGCTAGAAAGCGAACAGACGGACGGACGGTCAGGCAGACACACATTCGGTTTTGAGATTTTTGAGTGATAATATTAACTTCTGTATCATTCATTTTTTTTCTCCGAGCCTTATTTCTTAGCGTTACAAACCTTAGAGCAAACTTATAATTATCTCAGATGTCATCTAGAGTATACTCTCAGATTTCATCTAGAGTATAAATGGCCTTAAATATAATATACTACAACTAGATGATATAGCTCGTCACTGACGGTCTCATTTCCACAAATAAGGCCGAATGATTGAGTTAATTATGTTTAATAAAAAAGGGAAATTATAAATTTGATATAATTGTCATTGAATCAATTGGTTGTTGTTGAAATGTCGACTTTAGTAGATGGCTTTAACTTTAGAGTACATGTTCTGCAGAAGTAATTACTCGCTACACATACCTGAGCGTGGTAGTGGCTTCTTGCAAGATGTTCAACGTGAGTCAACCTAAAATCTACAATTAACCAGACGCCTTGTGTGATGACACGAAATCTGAGCATCCATCAGTGTCAACATTATAGCAGAGCAATACATTCAGAGGGCAAAAACAAACCTCGACCTGCCTTAAAACTGAATTTCAAAGCCAAGATACAAGTACACATATTTACCATATGTTATTGGAAACAATAACAAAAAATGATATGTGTTATGGTTGAAGGCCTGCGGGTGATTTTTTTTATGAATTTCAAAAAACAATTCGCTCGGAAACTGACACTTCGCTTCACTGAGATCGAATCGGTCAGCTGTGGATTCCGCGTGGATCATCACCCGTGGCCAACTTCAGCAGCAGACAGGCCGGTTGAAAACAAGTGCCGTTTTCTTTTTGGTGGGCGAGTTCTGGGTCGAGAAAAGAAAAAACGTGTTGCTCGTGTGGGAAATTGTGGATAAGAAGTTTTGAAATTTAGTGTGTGCACATGATGCTCCGAGTAATTTTGAAAGAAAACGTGTATTGCGAGAAGGCCTAATACAAAAATGAAAACGAAAGTCTTGGGGAAAGTGTGGTTAGAACAATTTTGAAAAGAAAGAAAAAGGCAACTAAAATTGTGCGGAGTGGAAAAAAAAGAGCTAAAAATAATCGAATTAAACTGGTGAAAAGTTGACGAAAATATAATTTATGATCGAATCGAGCGACGGCCTTGCCGCAGCACCTGGAACATTCCAGAGACTCGAGAAGTACGACCTAAAATCCATTTTGATTGCGTGGCCATTTAAACGTGCTGGAACAGGCGAGAAGTGTGCCGGTGCGAAACTTTTCGGCGCAGTTGAGCTATTACGGTGCCGCACTGGTCAGCACCGCGAAGCAAACGAGAATACTTCAAGTCGCAATCTACTCGGTTCCTTTTCTTCGTACGGATCTGCAGCGACTAACAGAAGTAGAGCCCGTTGTGACCGCAAATCATGAAACTGTGAGGCGGAAAACCAACGATGGATGCGAGTATAGGAGAAAGAAGAGAAGCTATGGCACAACCGAAGAGCTTTATTTTATTTGTATTAATGAAGCTATTGCATGGAACAGGGAACCAGGTAACAAATTCAGTAATCCATTGGCTAAACCAGACGATATAACCGCCAGTAATGGAAATAACCTTCATGAAGATGGATATTAGCAGAAGACCCTAACGGAACACAAAAGAAAAAGAAATATCCGTAGATAGTATTAATCGATTAAATCCGACTTCGTCAGTAACTAATTTTTAAATTTGGTTGTTATTCAAATAATTTGAAAATAAGAAATAGCCAATTCCGGAATTTATGCATTTTATTTCACGGTGTCTCACCGAACGGTTCCATAAAAAAAAAAAACTTTATTTAATTTGTAACGTTAAAATTTTCGATGTGTTCTTGTTAGTGAGATAGGTAGATGAACTGCACGTTTAAGCAAAAATTCGTTAGATTCTTAGAACATTAGGTCATATAGCTAAAATTTTTTTTTATAATACGGATTATATCAATTGTAAATAACGCGCATGTATGCATCTCATAGTCTAAATTATTCATCGCTGTGCCAATTATTTATTTTTTTCTTTTGTTTCTTCTTTTTAATTTTGTTGTGATTGAGTCCGAGGAGAGAATTATCTTGGCTTAAAAGTCAAAATAATTCTGAAGGGAAACGAAAAACACGTCAGGGTTCGCGGATAGAAGGGCCAATTCCACCTACGTCCGAATTGGTGGCTGAAATCGGAACGGAAGCGACATGCTTGCTGGCGGCCGGGACTAGCTAAGGGCAGTGTGGGGTGGTTCTTGTTCCGACTTCAGACCATTAAACCCATGGCCTGGACAACAAAATTTCGTGTCGGCTTACTCCGGGTTGGGGTGAAAATTGGGATTATTTTCCCAACAGGTCGTGAGAGACCAGGAAGCGATGGAGTTGCCGACTTCGCGACTTGTCAGGGCGCTGGTGTTATGGCGCCCTGTCTGCCCACCCTACATCAGCCACGACATTCCGCAAAAGAAAATATCGCGTCGTGGCCCCATGTTGAGGTTCGGGGCTAATGAGCTAAGCGCTCGGGCACATTTTTAAAATGGCTCTTTAGCCTTTAATCATTTTTTTTTTCTTTTTTTAACCAAATTCATTTGATTCCCATGCGACCTTTCTCCTTTTCCTATCCCGTTCACTCAAGTTCAGAGAAAGTGTCTTTCAGTCTTAAAAGTTGTACTTGTGACCATCGCCGACATTTTCCGGCGATCGCTAAAACCAAAAGTAAAGAATCAAATTATAAAGTGTTACGTTAGCAACGCCGACTTTTCCGGCGATCACAGAAAAAGAAGTTGTCAAGTTAATAAGTGGTCGAGCTAATAACACCGATTTTCCTGCAAGAACGAGTTATCTCAGGACTTCAACAGAGCAATCAAGCTAATAACACTGATTTTCTTGCAAGAACGAGTTATCAAAGAACTTCAACGGAGTACAATGTAGTAAATTAATGACGTTTAATGAAACAAACATGGTAATTATTCGAATATACTTTAAATTCCAAAAGGGGATCGTCTTTGGCCTCAGGGCCAGATGTACGTCCGGCCTTTAGGCCAAAATCCCCATGTTTCCCAAACCCTAATATAAACAAGGTATACGAAATTCCTCACTGGTTCCGTTTGTGAACATTCTGAAGGCTTTGTGGAAAACTACAAAATAATTTCCGATATCGGAACAGCGGTTACACCAACAACCTAAGTGAAATCCCGACTAAACGAATTATATCAGAACACAACAATCGCAAACTGTCACTAGTGCTAGACAGACGTCAAGTCCACAGCCGAGAAAGTGACCAATCACAAATCGTTTGCAGCGGCCATGTTGATCGCGTAACCATAGAGACCGACGCGATCGCAGCGACAAGAACCGATATGCGGACGATCGCTAAAAGAAAGCTCCACCCGTAATGCGCGAAAAGGTTTGAGCCGTAGGTTAAATTTGTTATAAACAAATACTAAGGCAACACCAACGGCTACAGAAGAAAAGTACTGGGCGGGAAAATAACCAGTTTGTTGCACAGAGAAAGTTCGACGCACTCAAAACTCGTTGAACTTTTTGAACCTTGCGAAGGTCGAAAAGATATCCCGTCACGAAGCTTCATGGCAGGAAAAAAAACCTGAGCTCGCCCTCTTTTATAAGTGACTAACATCGAGATTGGACGAAAGCAGGAGCAGTAATTTTTTTGAGTGCCCGACGATTTTAATAGAAATTAACGTAACGTAGAGCAGTTCCACAAGTTGGTGGTTATTTTTTTTTGTGTTTTAATATTTCATCTTGGAGTGCACGAACACGACGGAGGATAAAATAGAGACGAAGTCAACAACGAGTGCGAAGAATAACAGAGGAGATTCGACACGACGGCGGTGCTACGAAAGCAGGAATACGACGCGTCGAAAGAAACGAAGAGGAGTACTACACGATACGGCGAGAATCGACGACTCTTATCAAGGGCCCCAACGAGCAGCGATACGTGGGAGATAATATCAAGTAAAACGTAGCTAGGGAATTTTAGTTTGTTTGAATATTTAACGTAACGACTAGTTAGGGCTTAAAATAATAAGAAAAACTCATACATCTACATATCTCTTTCTTTGAACTATATTTTTTCCTAAGTGTAAAGATTTTGTGATCGTCTTTTCAGCCTCTTCCGCGTTTTTTTTTCTTTACACAAGACGTTTTTTTTGGTTTCTACTCCGAATCCGTGGTTCGATTCGAAGGGAGAACGAGGAGCGTGGCCTACAGAAACGAGCCACTGGCACCCACGACCCGTCTCCACGGGTTGGCTGGACAGGCCACGTTCCGCCCCAAGTGCGAGGGCTTTTTGTGATTTTTGAATACGTTTTTCCCAGTCGGGGAAAAACTGTAATAAAATCACTAAAATCCCCCCACTCTTTCTACCACCTCCCATACAAACTGCACATTTTCACTAAATCTAACACACTAATTTTCTCAGCTCCTATTCAATTTTTGGAGTAAGCATTTTGTATGAAACATTTTTATAGCTACTTTAGCATGATGGGGAAAAAATTATTTCAATGCTATCACCCCTTCTAACACTCCCCATCCAAAATTTAGTAGCCCTGTTATGTTTTTTTTTAACTTCACGTCCCTCGACCACATAACTGGCGCAGTCGGCAAACCTACATATTAGTAAATCGCGATAATTTAAAAATTGACAAGTGAATGTTTAGTTTTTGAATAAAATCAGACCAAATTAGCTATATCGTTGAAGAAAAGCTAAAATTCAAGTGCTATCTGTTAAAGTTAAAGCTAACGCATATTTTACGTCTAAAAGCAGAGCAAATTAGCTAAATCGTTTAAGGTAAGCTAAATTTCAAGTGCTATTGGTGGAACCGGTGAAATCGACAAAGAGAAACCGTGTTCAATAATACTGAGAGTGAGTGAATGTTAAGGAAAGAAAAACGAAGCGAAATATTGTACGAAGTGAGACGGATTCACATTGAACAACCGAAAATGGAGCAACAAATCCATCAACTAGAACAGCAATTGCCGCAACGAAACAACCAATTTGAAGAATTAGCAGCAGCATTCCAAAGATTGACAACTCAACAATCAACCATGGATCAGAAACAAAAAATTCTGAAAGAAGTACGCCATATGAGCAAAAACATATGCCGGCACAGGAGATATAACCATGGATTCATCAGGAGCGTCGAATACTACTTGGAAGACATAAACAACGAAGAAGTGAAAAGAGCAGCAGTTCGAGCCTTGAAAAAATTCAGGGTCAAGCCAAGAACGTAATTATCAACATTCCGGAACCGGATGATTGGACATCTATAAAGGAAACCCTACGACTTCGATATAGACCAGATGTAGAGCCAACAGAAATCTATCGCAAAATTAGTAACTTAAAAGTAAGTAGTGTTATCGAACTAGCTGTAGAAATACAAAATATTAAATATAAGGCTGATGAATTAATAATTTATTACCAAAATGATTGTGGAATTGACTTAAGCAATGTCGATTCAATTTTAGTTAACACAGTTAAAGACATGACACAGGGAATATTATTAGATAAAATTTATGAAGAAACAGATATAAAAGATATTATAACCATTATGCGTAAAAGAAGATTTGAAGACTCTTGCATTCGACCAGAATTTTTTAAACAGACTTTAGGCCTGGGAGCGCGGACCGAGGTGGTGAATCAAACACAATGTTTAGAATATACTATAATTTATTTACACATAAAAAGTCGACGCGTCGTTGGGACCCGATTAAATTCGAGCACTGAAGATTACTGAATGAAGGTTGAAGACTGACTGCCAAAGGCCGGCGCGACTGCCTTTAAATTCCCGTCTTTCTGTTGACGCTGCGGCGTGTCTGGCTGGCGTACTTTGTAACTATTTGTGCATGATAAGCAACAAAGCAATCGTTGATCGCGCGCATTGTCGGGCATGCCACTTGATCTCTTTCGTTGCATATCTGGCGATATGCAGAAAGTGACGTTCTGCTTGTGCGTGATCAGCAAATCTGATTGTATGGAAAAGAGGACGGTTCTGCTTGTGCGTGATCAGCATATATCCGTATAATGTCAATGACGCTGGAATGTGTCGACGACGTCGTATCGCCCTCAGTGAAGGCGCCGGGGGTTTGTTAAGATCCAAGCCTGAAACGTACAGGAGGACGTGATGTACGACCGGAGCGGGTCGTAGTTGCTTCGTTTGCTCGATCGCCTGGACTCGATGTCGGCTCGATGGTCATAAACGCGAATTTGAGTCGGTAGATTGACGTGTTTATGTCCTTTCCGTTGATCGTCACCTTGAAGAATTTTCCTTTCCGGTTCACTACCGGGTACGGGCCGTCGCAAGGTGGCGTGAGCGACGGCTTAACTTTGTCGTTGCGGACAAAGACGTGAGTGCAGCTTGCGAGATCCTTGCTGATGAGCACACCGGGAGAACCGTGATGTGCTGTGCCTTTAGGACGGATCGCGTTCATGCGTAGGCGCAGGTCTCGAAGAAAATCTGTCTCGTTAACAGACGGTCGTGCTTCTGAGAAGAATTCGCCGGGAATGCGCAACGTCGTTCCGTAAACCATCTCCGCTGCGGAAGCCTGCAGGTCTTCCTTCAGAGATGATCGCAGTCCGAGCAGGACTAAAGGTAACGCTTTTACCCATTCGGTGGCGGAATGGCAACGGATAGCAGCTTATACGGTGCGGTGCCATCGTTCGATGATGGCATTTGCTGCTGGATGGTACGGAGTCGTTCGAAGGTGTACGGCTCCTAGGAATTTGTTGAGCTCCGCGAAGAGTTGACTTTCGAACTGGCGTCCCAGGTCGGTAGTAATCTTGGCGGGCACTCCAAATCGGCCGATCCAGGCCTGTAATAGCGCTTCGGCGACCGCGGGTGCGGTTATGGTTTGAAGCGGAATGGCCTCAGGCCATCGTGTGAAACGGTCAATTACCGTCAGTAGGTAGCGGAAGCCCTCGTTCAATGGAAGGGGTCCCACTAAGTCGATGTTGATATGCGAGAATCGCTCGTTGGTTTTCTCGTATCGATGCACGGGTGCTTTAGTGTGCCCCGAGACCTTGTTGCGTTGACAGTCGAGGCAGCCTCGGGCGAACGTATTGATCTTGTGATTCATGCCGGTCCAGAAATGTCGTGGATTAGCTTTCTCCGGGTGCTGTCGGTGGAGGTGTCGCGGATATGCCCCCGGCTTTTTCGGGGTTTCAATCCATTGGGTGACACCAGATGTTCAAGGAAACGTACTTCCGGTGGACCAAGTTGGCACTTGCTGATTGTTTACTGTGAGACCGTGCCCCTTGAGTCGGGCGAAGACCTCGGACAGATGCTTTTGATGTGTCTCCTCGTCTGGTGAGAAGATCAGGATGTCACGAATGTGAAGTCCAAACCTCGCAGAACCTCGTGCATGAAGCGTTGGAAGGCTGCGAACCTTGGCTCGGATCGGTGGACCTCTCGTGACAATGTGATGCGTCGTGACACGCTTGATGTTGCGACGTGGATGCGGGATAGTTATCTCACGGTACTGCTGCAGAACGAACCGTAGGTGCCCTGTTGATCGAATGCGTGAAGCGAAAGCGTGGGTGGTTTATTCATTTCCTGAATTTGCGCCGCTGTTGATCTGCTTGTTTCTGGATCGATGAGCTTACGGCCACGCATGTCGACGAGTAATCCGTAGAAGTGTAGAAGGTCGGCTCCGATGATGGGTGAGCTTACCTCGGCGATGATGGAGTTCCAGATGAAAATTCGGCTAAGTCCCAGATTTAGTCTCAGGCGTTTTGTTCCGAACGGTCGTATCGAGGAACCGTTGGCGGCGAATAGTTGCGTCGTCCTGTCGGGATTGAGTCGTTCGTGCTTCGTTGGTGGAATGACCGGGACGTCAGCTGCGATGTCGATGAGAAAAACTGCAGAGCTGCACTGGTCACGAATTTGGAGGCGAGACAGGACGAGAGCACTAGACGTGTTGTCTAGCGTTGTCGAATGATGCCCTCGTTAGGCCCCTCAGCGTGAGTCCCTGTTTCGGTCTCTTCACTGCACCTCACTAGGCCGGGTTGGTTTGGGCCCGCCGTTTCACACTCGGTAAAGCTGGTATAGCAGCGACACTGAATCAATCACTAGCGTACGGAATTCACTATCAGGATGCTCGTCACGTCACCGGTCACTGGTTTTTTCGGGGTCGATCCCATCGAAAAAAAAACGCTCCTGGCAAGATCGCCAATTTGGGCCTGGGAGCGCGGACCGAGGTGGTGAATCAAACACAATGTTTAGAATATACTAAAATTTATTTACACATAAAAAGTGGACGCGTCGTTGGGACCCGATTAAAACCGATCACTGAAGATTACTGAATGAAGGTTGAAGACTGACTGCCAAAGGCCGGCGTGACTGCCTTTAAATTCCCGTCTTTCTGCTGACGCTGCGGCGTGTCTGGCTGGCGTACTTTGTAACTATTTGTGCATGATAAGCAACAAAGTAATCGTTGATCGCGCGCATTGTCGGGCATGCCACTTGACCTCTTTCGTTGCATATCTGGCGATATGCAGAAAGTGACGTTCTGCTTGTGCGTGATCAGCAAATCTGGTTGTATGGAAAAGAGGACGGTTCTGCTTGTGCGTGATCAGCAAATCTGGTTGCATGGAAAAGAGGACGGTTCTGCTTGTGCGCGATCAGCATATATCCGTATAATGTCAATGACGCTGGAATGTGTCGACGACGTCGTATCGCCACACAGACCAATACATTTAGACATACTAATAACCAGGAACAGAGAGATGAATCTCGACCCAATTTCACAAATAATAACTATAATCGAAATTATAATCAAGTCTCTAGAAATCAAACTGACAACAACGGGAATAGCAATAACTATTCGACACAGGACAGACGACAGACGCCACAAACGCAACAAGTTAATGACAGAGACAACTACAACTACAATAATTCGGGAATGAATAGAAAACGTAATCAATACTCACAAAATCAGAATAATCGAAATAATTATAACTCAGGTCAATTCAGAAGAAATTACAACCATAATTCAGATCAGTTTCGCCAAAAATCAGTTCAATATAAGCAACAGCCAGCAGAGCCAACGGAAGTAGAAAATATAGAAAGACAAAACCAATCACGAAACCTTATTTCAGAACCGGGCCAATATTGCCATAAACAGGTTAGAAATGAGCAACGAGAAGTCTTGCCAAACAGGGAAGAATTTAATGGAATCAGTGACGAGTTTTTTCACAACTAGCCTCGGAAGGATTACCAGTAAAAGAAATTACAATAAACAATATAAAAAATAAAGCCTTAATAGATACTGGCTCAACATTAAGTATAATAAACGATAGAATAGATATTGGTAAGAAAGTTAAAATTAATCCTGCACACTTCAGTACAATCACGGGAAAAGATACAGTTAATTACGAAATACACACCCCAGCCCCAGAAGAAATTAAATCACCAAAGAATGGAAAAATAAGATGGAAAGTGAAAACCTTGAAGCATAGAAATTATCAATTCATAATAGGAGTTGATTTACTTAATAAACTTGATGCATTGATAGATCTAGAAGGAGGATCAATAACCCTCAATGGTCAAATCATAGCATTTTTAAACAATCCATATTCATTCAATCAAATACACGCGTTAGAAAAAATCGAAAGCGATTACATTAGGCGTTTGAGGCTCAACCATTTAAATAAAGAAGAATATAAGTTCATAGTAGAAGTTATAAAAATGTTCGAATATATATTTTTTAAAGAAGTAGATACCTTAACTAGTACTCCAAGCATAAAACACGAAATTATTACAACAACTGACGGTCAAATAAACTCTAAACTATATAGGTACCCTCCAAAACATGAAGAGGAAGTAAGGATGCAATTATCTGAAATGGAACGACAGGGAATTATTAGAAAAAGTAATTCGAAATATTCAAGTCCATTAATAGTCATACCCAAAAAAAGTGACAACTCGGGAGAAAAAAAGTTCCGAATAGTTATAGACTATCGAAAATTAAATGAGGTGACGTGGATGACAAATTCCCACTACCAAACATAGACTCAATTTTAGATAAATTAGGACGAGCGCAATATTTTTCAACCATTGACCTTGCTAAGGGATACCATCAAATACTTATTAGAGAAGAAGATAGGAAGAAAACAGCATTTGTAACTCCTCGTGGCCTTTATGAATTCATAAGAATGCCGTTTGGATTAAAAAACGCCCCAGCGACTTTCCCAACGTCTTATGAATGAAGTTCTCAGAGAGCTTATAAATAAATCATGTGTTGTCTATCTGGATGACATTCTGATCTTTAGCACGTCAATCCAAGAGCATATCAAGGCAATAACCGATATTTTTAAAGTTTTACAAGCAAACCAATTAAAAATCCAAATAAACAAATGCAATTTCATTCAAAAGGAAACTTCATTTTTAGGTCATGTAATCACGAAGGAAGGTTTAAAACCCAACCCCGAAAAAATAAGTTCGATAAGAAAAATTCAGCTACCAAAAACAGAGAAACAAATCAAGAGTTTCTTAGGATTAACTGGATATTATAGGAAATTTATCAGAGATTACACCAAAGTGGCACAACCTATTTCTAAATATCTTAAAATGGGAACAAGACTAAAAACTAAAGATTCAAATTACATAGAAGCCTATGAGAAACTTAAAGTTTTAATTAGTTCACACCCAATACTTAGATTTCCAGATTTTACCAAACAATTTCAATTAACCACAGACGCATCAAATTATGCTATTGGTGCAGTCCTTTCTCAAGAGGGACACCCTATTTCTTTCGCCTTCAGAACACTTAATGCGCATGAAAAGCATTATTCAGCAACTGATAAAGAATTTTTAGCCACTATGTAGGCTGTTAACTCCTTTAGGCCATACCTTTATGGAAACAAATTTAAGATACTAACTGATCACCAACCAATAAAATTCCTTCATGCTAAATATAAAGGAAAAGACTTAGCTCCTCGACATCAAAGCTGGTTGTTGAAGCTAGGGGAATATAAATTTGAAATCTAGTACCTAAAAGGGAAAGAAAACAAAGTCGCTGACTTTTTAAGCAGGATAGAACATCAAGAAGAGGATAACGATAGCCCAAACGATACAGAAAACGTAACAAATTCGTACTCAGATTTAGGAATATTTAACACCGAGGATGATGACAATATTACTATGGCAACGATTCATTCAGCAGAAGAAGAACTTCAAGACCACATACCTATTAAGGAAGAAATAGTAAACAAGCTCAAAACGCAAATAATATTAACTAACAATAAAACAATGGAAATAGAAATTATTCCTAGTAAAAGAATTATACATATACATAGCAGAGTATGATTTTGACAACCTGGACGATATTTTTAGGAGATACAAAAAGAAAGGAATTACAGGAATATACTCCGAAATATCAGATACCAAATATAACGAAGTCCAGCAAAAGCTTAGATCACTATATTCAAATGACACGCACAATCAAATTTGTAAGATGTTCTTTTAGAGCACAAGATATAAAAACAGAGACTGAAGCAATAAAAAAAATTTCATTATATCACGTGAGAGAAAGTTTACACTCAGGAATACAGGAAACTTTCAATGCTATTAAAAACAAAATTTATTTTCCTAAACTAGTTGATTTCATTAATATAGTAATAAACCAGTGCGAAATATGTCAACAGGTTAAATACGATCGAAGACACATTTGGCCCAAATTCAAGTATTCTGAAACGCCTACAGAAATTAATCAAATAATTCATATAGACACTTACGTAATAATTAAGCATAGCTTCCTAACAATTATTGACAAATTTTCCAAATTTGGAACCGTCTATTACCTGACCGATAGAAATCATATAAGAGAGAGAGTTAAGCATGTAACGAACATAATTAGAACTATTATACCTTTAGATAGTAGAAAGAAAAGAGGATTAGTTAATTTAGTAGGTAATGCTCAGAAGTGGTTATTCGGGACCATGGATGATCAAGATAGATTAGATATCGAAAACCATTTTAAAACTATAGATAAAAATAATCATAACGTTATTAGAAATCTAAATCAACAAATCATAATAAATAACAAGTTTAATGAAACTTTCTAACAATTTAAAAACATAATTGAAAAAGACAGAATATTGATTTCAGAAAAAATGAATAATGTAATGAATCAAAATAGATGCTATGACCAACTTTTTCAAATTCAAATTTTCAAAAATAGAACATATTCAAGACAATATAGCTTCAGCTAAATATGGAATTCTACACCCAAACATCCTAACAGATGCAGAAATTTAAAAGTACAACATTGATTTAAATAAAATGAAATATATTAAACTAGGAGTAACTAAATATGAAGAAAATAAATTAATATTTGCTGTTAAAGTACCCAACGAGTTTAAGAAAATGAAACTTAGAATGATAATACCAATTCCTAGTAAGAAACAAAAAGAAATTGATTATCCAATCGAAATTGTAACAACAAATAATGAAACTGTATATCAATATAAAGCACTAAGAACATTAAATGAACTAGAAGTAAGTAAACATTGTGTTTACAAGGAAAACTGTAAACTAATAAAGAATAATAAAACAGAAATAATTAAAATTGATGAGGAAACAATTGTAATAAAAAATGCATATGAATTAAATATTAGTCAAAATTGTGACGAAAGAAAATTGTTAATAAATGGAAATGTACCTATTCATTTTACCAATTGTGAAATCAAAATTATCGATCACTACTTTTCAAATGTTAAAAAAATATTTTTAGAACGCTTTTCTTACCCTTCAAACAAAAAATTTACAAATTTTACCGATAAATTAGCTTAAGATGAAATTGTCCTCGAAAATGTAAAAAACATAAACAAAATAAACTGCCAACAAGTCGGGCGCAACTTTATTATTTGTGGAATAAGTTGAGGATGCTTCTTTGACCAATATGCAGCTTAAGATTGTGGTGGATGCCGATATTTGTTGATCGTCGGGTTGTCAATGTTAAAAGAGCAACAATGTTGTGCAACATTACGTTACAATAAGTTTAAAGTTTCCACGCCACCCAAGAGGTACCTGAATTGCGCGTTATTCCTATGAGGCTGGAATTCGCCAGTAGCCATATTTCGCCGTTTTAATAAATGGAATACACTGCCTTTACTTTAAGCAGCAGTGAACTAAAGAGCCATAATGATCACTTAATCAAACTATCGATTTGTAAGGCGACGATTTCACCTATGAAACCCTAATCGATTTCAGTATCATTCTGCGGACAGACACCCTCCCTAAGACAGTCGAGACAACGGCAGAGTACGAACCCAGAGATGCGACTGGTTTGTAAGGCGAAGATTTCGCCTATGAAACCCCAATCGATCTGAGTATCATTCTGCGGACAGACACCCTCCCTAAGACAGCCGAGACAACGGCAGAGTACGAACCCAGAGATGCGACTGGTTTGTAAGGCGAAGATTTCGCCTATAAAACCCCAATCGATCTGAGTATCATTTTGCGGACAGACGAGACAACGGCTGAGTACGAACTCAGAGATGCGACTGGTTTGTAAGGCGAAGATTTTGCCTATGAAACCCCAATCGATCTGAGTATCATTCTGCGGACAGACACCCTCCCTAAGACAGACGAGACAACGGCAGAGTACGAACCCAGAGATGCGACTGGTTTGTAAGGCGAAGATTTCGCCTATGAAACCCCAATCGATCTGAGTATCATTCTGCGGACAGACACCCTCCCTAAGACAGACGAGACAACGGCAGAGTACGAACCCAGAGATGCGACTGGTTTGTAAGGCGAAGATTTCGCCTATGAAACCGCAATCGATCTGAGTATCATTCTGCGGACAGACACCCTCCCTAAGACAGACGAGACAACGGCAGAGTACGAACCCAGAGATGCGACTGGTTTGTAAGGCGAAGATATCGCCTATGAAACCCCAATCGATCTGAGTATCATTCTGCGGACAGACACCCTCCCTAAGACAGACGAGATAATGGCAGAGTACGAACCCAGAGATGCGACTGGTTTGTAAGGCGAAGATTTCGCCTATGAAACCCCAATCGATCTGAGTATCATTCTGTGGACAAACACCCTCCCTAAGACAGACGAGACAGCGGCAGAGTACGAACTCAGAGATGCGACTGGTTTGTAAGGCGAAGATTTTGCCTATGAAACCCCAATCGATCTGAGTATCATTCTGCGGACAGACACCCTCCCTAAGACAACCGAGATAACGGTAGAGTACGAATCCTGAGATGCGACCTGGTTTGTAGAGCGATGATTAAGCCTATAAAACCACAATCGATGTGAGTATCATTCTGCGAATAGACACCCTCCCTAAGACAGACAAGATAACGGCTGAGTACGAATCCAGAGATACGACTGGTTTGTAAAGCAAAGATTTCGCTAATGAAACCCCAATCGATCTATTTGTTTCAGATAGCCATTCTAATACAGATTGGTTTGCAGGGCGAATAATATGACTTTGAGACCGTAATCGGTAGTGTGGCTTTTTGTGGTTTACGTTGCAGTTTGGAAAAGAACCAATCGTTCCGTGATTAAAATATTTGAGAGATGTTTTCGGAGAACCATAGTTTTATCTTTTCCTCTGCAAAGTTTAAATTTTGAGTTCTTAGGATCTACTGCCAGAGCAAGGGAAGTTGCGTATGCACTTGCGTAAACGCCACAACTTGAAGAATCAGGCTGAAGCGATGCTAGTTTGACATATTCAACAGAGTTTCGGATATGTAAAAATGGATATAATTTGGATAAAATGAGTTTCTGTGTATCATCTAAATTATTTCGGTGTAAACTGTCATATACGAAGACTTTTTTTCGACGGTGGCTATAGTATATGCAAATCCAGTGACCAATGTTATCTTCTTCTTCTCCAATTTCTGCAATTTCTCCACCGTAAGAGATTTGTAGATCATCGTGATCAATCGGAACTTCTTTATATTCGGAAGAGTATTGATACAAAAGAACACATTGAGGGTTAAATGGAGTGGAATTCCTTATGACGTTTAGCAGTCGATCAATTGGCAAATCCGTTAGCTCCTTTCCAGCACAATTTATTTCTTCTGATATTCGTGATAATAATTTTGTTTTATCAATATCAACAGCATGAGAAGGAAGATTTTCTGAAGAGATTATGTATGGGTCCTCAATTTCAATGTTAGTGTTGAGCTCATTGAGGATATTTTGATCAATTTCATTGGTGATATTTTTAGGAACGGTATTTTGAATACTGACTTCATCCAATTTCCCAGTGCTTTTTTCTGGAGAAAGGCCTATATAAATTGGTTTATGATCAGAGAAAAATGTTTCATAAGCACCTGAAGTATAGCATGAAATATTTTTAATAAATACAGTGTCAATTTGTGTACTGCAATTGGTTGTTGACAATTTGAGTGGAAGCCCTCTGCCAAAACTACGATCTAACATCTTTTGTTGAAATGCTGAATCTGAAGTAAAGGTATCAAAATTAAAATCTCCAATGATAATGACTTCCGAGTCGGGAAGAATATTCGCTAAGATCTCATTTAAGTGTTTGTAAAATGATTGACTTGAAAATGAGGGAGATTTGTATCCAGTTATAATATTAACTTAATAATCGAACAATATCAACATGGGATTTCTATAATGTGGCTTAATACTTGAACGGATAAATGTAATCTTGCAAAACACATTACCCCATGGGCTGATTTCCTAAATTCGCCATCTGTTCTATAAACTAAGATATATTCAGGTATAAGGATCGTATCTAATTTACAGGTGTTTGTTTCCGAAAATAGTAAAAGATCTGCTTGGTTGTACCAATTATCGCACGATATATATTTCAAATGTGATTTTAGTGATCTTACATTTTGATATATAACTTTCAGACCTTTACATAAATTAAGGTTATTATATGAAAAAGTTAAAAGTTTATCTGTTTTTAACTCTTGAAGGGCTATACTAAGAGCATCCTGTGGAAAGGACGTTTGGGTGGTTTAAAGTGTCCAACTATATAAAGGTCAGTAATTGTTCTGACTCTACTTAATGCAACATATAGCATAGACCTTGTAATGCGTTTGCTTTTTTGCAAATCCAAGCAAACGGCGTCATATGTTTGCCCCTGACTTTTATGGATCGTTAAAGCTTCAGCTGGTACAATTGGGTATTGTGTCCTGGTAGTTTGATATTCTTGCCTTTCCGAAACTGAGATTGGCACGGTAATCTTAGAAATGGGAACTAAGTTTTTGGGAATATTATATTTCGCTATGGGATTTTCATATTTCCTACGAATTTTATTTCCTAAGCGGTCTGAACTGAAGTCCATCCATGCTATAGGAGGCACTCCTTCAGTAATGAAATGTTGCATATATTTCAAAACCCCGCATGCTCCGTTAACCAACCCATCTTCTACGTCAATATTAGCTATTATCATATATTTAATATCAACTTTTAAAATAAGTTCATATGCTAGCCCTCCCGTTTCGGTACGTTTTTTCAATTTCAATGAATTCAGAATTTTCTCTTTTTTTAAATCATTCTTTTTTTGCATTAGAACTTGGTCTTTGGCAATTGAAATAAATTCCTGTGTATTTCGAGAAGGCCTAATACAAAAATGAAAACGAAAGTCTTGGGGAAAGTGTGGTTAGAACAATTTTGAAAAGAAAGAAAAAGGCAACTAAAATTGTGCGGAGTGGAAAAAAGAGTTAAATAAACTGCCAACAAGTCGGGCGAAACTTTATTATTCTTGGGACAAGTTGCGGATGAGTGGAAAGTCAATATGCAGGTTAGAGTGGTTAGGGAAGGCTAAGTGAAAGGGAGTTCTTGGGCAGGACTGTTAACAATATTTCATTCGTTTCTGTAAGTTTGGTTTTTATGAGGGGAGGAGTAGGGGTAATAGTAAGGGTGGGTGGGTGTTAATAGCTTTTTAATTAATTGCTTGAATCACGTCCAATATTCTCTGTATAGAATGTGTTTCATAGACGAAGTTGCATAGAATTTTCATAAAATTCGGTGTATTTTACATTCATGAAACCGAACATTTGTATGGGAGGGGGTAGAGAATATAGGGGAATCGTAAAATTTGATATGCAGTTTTATTTCGCTTCTCTTGTAAGGTGCTTGTATAAAATTTCAAGTTCGTAGCTCTTAGTTTGTTGGTTATTATTTGATTTAATGAAATTGATCGAAATCATACTTTTGTATGGGAGGGGGTAGAAGCGCAAGCGCGATTTCAAAACTTTTAAAGCAACTTCATTTGAATTATTTTTATAAGTTTTTATGCCAAATTTGAAATTGATAGCTTTTAAGAGTTAGCTGATAACTGATTTCTTAAAAATGCTCGAAAAAAAAATTTTGTATGGGAGGGGGTAGAGGAGGTAAGGGAATCGTAAAACTTGTGATGCAATTTTCTTTTATTTTTACTGTAAGGTGCTCGTACGAAATTTCAAGTTCGTAGCTTTTAATTTGTTGGTTATTAGTTGATTTAATGAAATTAGTCGAAATCATACTTTTGTATGGGAGGGGGTAGAAGGTCAAGCGCGATTTTAAAACTTTTAACGCGATTTCATTTTAATTATTTTTGTTAGTTGTTGTGCAAAATTTCAAATTGATAGCTTTTAATAGTTAGGTGATAATTGATTTCTTGTAAATGGTCGAAAAAATAATTTTGTATGGGAGGGGGTAGAAGTGTTAAAGGTTTTCGACCAGTTAATATTTCGTATATTTAGGGATTTTTTTTAAATGCATTTCGAAAATTTTCAAATTTCTACCTTAAAATTTCACTCAAAAATTTTCAGTTTATGTGTTTTTTTCAATGCACATGAAACACCTTGTGCACGTTAGACCGGGGGGGTCGGTTTATAACAAATATGGATCAAGTTATTATTATTTTTCTATGTGGATTAAATATAGGTATTCACATGCAAAATTTTAACTTTGTATCTTTTACCAGAGCCCTAAAAAAATCACTCAAAATTTTCGATATTTTTGCTTATTACCTCCCTCCCCTTACACCTCCCAACTTAAAATTTTTAATAAAATTAACTATTATGTAGTTCTACAATCTGACAAATTTTTGATTTGATATCTGTACTATTTTTGGAGATATAAGGATTTGTAATTTTGAAAAGTGCGCCATTTTTGAAATGCTCCTTATTTCCCCCCACTACTATTATTTCAACATATTATATTTTTTTTATATTTGCCTAGTATAGCTTAATATAAGTTTTAAGTTTCAATTACATAGCTTAAGAGATAGTTGAGATATTAATTTTTAAGCGTTTTTCTTTGCACCCCCCCTGACCCTCCCCCTTACAATAATTAGCCGCTTTCTAAGCTGGTTCCGATGAAACTATATGCCACCTTGACGGTCTCTAAAAATGGTTTTGTTACGATAAGTAATTCCGAAGATATAATCATTTGAAAAAAAAATTCGGCCGACAATTGGTTCTAAGCCCCCCCTTTTCGCACCCCAATGGATAAAAAAATTAAATTATTTTTAAAAGTTGTCCCACAAGCCCTTCTATATTAATGTTGAGTTTTAGCTTCCTAGCTGTTACCATGGTTGAGATATTTGAATTCGTATTTTTCGGTTTAAGCGCTCCCCCCGCCTCCCCCTGAACCCGTATACCCCCGAAAATGAGTATCCGCCTGAGATCCGCAATTATCTACAATCCCTCCAAAAATGAACTTTCTATCTTGAAGGGTTTGGGAGTTAATGTGCGCTGAGCGTACACGTCGGCGTACGGCGGACGGCGTACGGCGTACGGCGTACGGCGGACGGCGGACGGCGTACAGACAGACGGATTTCTTTTTTTTGCATTTTTAGGCTAATTTAGTCATGAAACGCGAAAAAAAAAAATTTCAGGGTAGCAAACTTTTTTTTTTTTTGTGTCGATCACAATACTTTATTATTATAATAATAAAGTAAAATAATCGAATTAAACTGGTGAAAAGTTGACGAAAATATAATTTGTGATCGAATCGAGCGACGGCCTTGCCGCAGCACCTAGAACATTCCAGAGACTCGAGAAGTACGACCTAAAATCCATTTTGATTGCGTGGCCATTTAAACGTGCTGGAACAGGCGAGAAGTGTGCCGGTGCGAAACTTTTCGGCGCAGTTGAGCTATTACGGTGCCGCACTGGTCAGCACCGCGAAACAAACGAGAATACTTCAAGTCGCAATCTACTCGGTTCCTTTTCTTCATACGACCAACAGAAGTAGAGCCCGCTGTGACCGCAAATCATGAAACTGTGAGGCGGAAAACCAACGATATTGTCTTGGATGCGAGTATAGGAGAAAGAAGAGAAGCTATGGCACAACCGAAGAGCTTTATTTTATTCGTATTAATGAAGCTATTGCATGGAACAGGGAACCAGGTAACAAATTCAGTAATCCATTGGCTAAACCAGTCGATATAACCGCCAGTAATGGAAATAACCTTCATGAAGATGGATATTAGCAGAAGACCCTAACGGAACACAAAAGAAAAAGAAATATCCGTAGATTGTATTAATCGATTAAATCCGACTTCGTCAGTAACTACTTTTAAATTTTGTTGTTATTCAAATAATTAGAAAAAAAAAGAAATAGCTAATTCCGGAATTTACGCACTTTATTTCACGGTGTCTCACCGAACGGTTCCATAAAAAAAAAAAAAACTTATTTAATTTGTAAAGTTAAAATTTGCGATGTGTTCTTGTTAGTGAGATAGGTAGATGAACTGCACGTTTAAGCAAAAATTTGTTAGATTCTTAGAACATTAGGTCATATAGCTAAAATTTTTTTTGATAATACGGATTATATCAATTGTAAATAACGCGCATGTATGCATCTTATAGTCTAAATTATTCATCGCTCTGCCAATTATTCATTTTTTTTCTTTTGTTTCTTCTTTTTAATTTTAACCAGTTACTTCGGCCTTACGGTTTTTTTTTCAACCGAACTAGGACTTTATTTTTGTTGTAAATTATATATTAATTACGATATAGCTAAAACATTTGAAAAAAAGGGGTCAATCAGAATATATTCAGTGGATATACAAAGAATATTTATTGAAATAAAAGGTAAAATAAAATCTATATAATATTTCGGTATGGCATAAAACTATGCAAGCACTGTGCTTATGGCATTCAAAAAAAAGCGTAAATTGAAATCGAAAATTCCAAAACGAAATGCATTTCTTTTATGGAGGAAAATAATCAATTTTTTTGTTGCAATATGGGTATTTTTATCTTCTATTTCTAAATGCATGAACCATTCAGCATGGAAAACCAAAATTATTCTTAGTTATATAACATATTGAAATGGAGTCATAATAATTATGCGGGAGTTTGAGAGTAGACTTAAGGGTCAAGAACTATTTTCTTTATTCAGTCTCTTTTCTTCCTTCTGTGCGTATTTAATACTTGAAGAATATTAATAAAGTATAAACCGTGGTTACACCTATTCGATGAAATAAAATTCCTTGTTGACAGTAGATAAAAATTTGAAATTAAAACTTTAAAGAAAAAAATAATGAAGAATAGATATTAATGATAAGAACCAGTTGAACTGTAATAATTTTATAAATGCTGAAAAACGAAAAAAAAAAATATGAGTTGCTAGAATAGCCATTAAAGGACTCCCTCCCTAGCTTCCACGTTCTCCCCTCCCCTCTCTCCATGGGGCCATATGAATAGTTTGATGGAGATAATATGGCTTAGGCAGGGTGGGCTGGGCGGTGTCAATATCAACTGACACATCTGATGCATGGGCATCGAGATAAACCATCCAAAGCTTAAATTAACAACATCTGAATGTACACCGGCACAACAACTCCGCACTCACATGCTATGCAATTATGCAATAATAGCAAGAAGTAAAACAAATAATAACAAGTCCACATGTGCGTACTGATATGTATGTAACCATGTGTGACTAATACCTCGAGTAGTTGGAGTCATTGTACGATGAAAATTATGATTTCGTACTATCTTACTTAATCAGCATTTTCTTGAGACCAAAAAAAATAATATTAATCGAAGGGGAAATTGTTTTGAATGTTTGAACTCTGAAATCAATAAGCGAAATTAATGACCTAGATTTCAGAGTTCAACTCAATAATATTGAACTCATGCATTTTCGTTGCACAAAAATGTATGTACAGATAGGCAAAATTAGCCTATAAAAATCAAGTCTCGAAACAGAGAAAGTGTCTTTCAGTCTTAAAAGTTGTACTTGTGACCATCGCCGACATTTTCCGGCGATCACTAAAACCAACCCCCGCAAGGTGGTAAATGTAGTATGAGGTTTCATCAATTCCTGCAACTATCTTTGGAGTTAGCGACTCCACGGACCTGAGCTAAATATCCCCCTCTGGGATGGGGGCTGTAGAATTCACCCACAGCCAGTCCTGCTTGCCCTAAAAATGGCAAATGGACACTCACTGGATCATGGGCTTATCACCCGTGATCTTAAGACCTAAATGATACGAGAAACGGATACATCGCCTCGGATACGGACTGATTCTACGGTAACGACTTTTGGCATTCGAAAACGGACTATGATTGGCTTCATGGCGATCCTGCCCACCATACATAACATGGCGATCTTGCACACCATGCTCAACATGACTTGTCTATATCAAGTTGATTTTTCGTCTCGTCTTTTTACTAAAACAAAGATGATATCTCATCTCAACTGAACTATTAAAAACTAGGACGACGACAAAACAATTAAGTCTCCAAAATATTCAGAGTATTCGGGACAAAGCCCGGTTTAAAACCCAAATTTGAGAAGAGTATCTTCCTCTCAGTAAAAAAGAGTTATTTTGTCCGTGAACAAAATAACACTGGCGCAGTCGGTAGAACTCCAATAAAGTTTAGGTTTAAGTTGTAGGAGAGTGGTTGCACAGAACCACAAGCACTGAGGCCATCTAGTTGGGCCCATTGTACTCCCCCTATTGTTATAAGTTGGAAGTCACTCCTCTTGCTCTAACCATTTGGTTCGGTTGTGCGAACCTTAGCTCGAATGTTGGACCCCTCTGAGGTCGTCTAGTTCTGACAAGAATCTAGAGCCTAAACGCTAACGCTTCTTAATCGACAATCGAAAGAGAGTGGCCCGGCGTAATAATATTTAAAAAGAAAAATTTATAACAAAGGTCCTCTAGTACTATAAACTATACAAATAGCACAAAGCTATTGAGATCAAACCTAAAACAAAAAAAAAAGGGAAGAAGCAGATGACGGATAAGTTTGATCTACGAAGAAGAATCCAGGAATACGACAACATCCCGAAAGCAGAAATATTACAACACATCAAGATGTCACCACCAATTCATCAAACCGTAGGACCATCCACAGGTGAAAGTCCAAAACTTAATTTTTGTCCCCTAAGATATATCAATCGGTTAGACGTATTCGATGGAAATCCGCAAAGATTAGATAAATTTATAAATTCAATAGAATTAATAACTAATGTAATTATATTACTTTGATAGGAGAATATTGTGGAATGCAATCACAAATAAATTAGTAGGAAAAGCAAAAACCATTGTAGACATAAGTCCAGAAATTTTAGACTGGAAAACATTGAAAACCTGTTGACATCAAATTTCGTTTCTATTTGGGTTTTTATGAGGGGAGGAGGAGGGGTAATAGTAAGGGTGGGTGGATGTTAATAGCTTTTTAATTAATTGCTTGAATCACGTCCAATATTCTCTGTATAGAATGTGTTTCATAGACGAAGTTGCATAGAATTTCCATAAAATTCGGTGTATTTTACATTCACGAAACCGAACATTTGTATGGGAGGGGGTAGAGAAGGTAGAAGAATCGTAAAATTTCATATGTAGTTTTATTTTGCTTCTCTTGGTGCTTGTATAAAATTTTAAGTTCGTAACTTCTAGTTTGTTGGTTATTAGTTGATTTAATGAAATTGGTCGAAATCATGGTTTTGTATGGGAGGGGGCAGAAGGGCAAGCGCGATTTCAAAACTTTTAAAGCAACTTCATTGGAATTATTTTTATAAGTTTTTCTGCAAAATTTGAAATTGATAGCTTTTAAGAGTTTGCTGACAACTTATTTCTTAAAAATGCTCGAAAAAATAATTTTGTATGGGAGGGGGTAGAGGAGGGAGGGGAATCGTAAGACTTGTGATGCAATTTTCTTTCTTTTCTGTTGAAAGATGCTCGTACAAAATTTCAAGTTCGTAGCTTTTAATTTGTTGATTATTAGTTGATTAATGAAATTGGTCGAAATCATACTTTTGTATGGGAGGGGGTAGAAGGGCAAGCGCGATTTAAAAACTTTTAACGTAATTTCATTTCAATTATTTTTGTAAGTTTTCGTGCAAAATTGCACATTGATAGCTCTTAAAAGTTAGGTGATAATTGATTTTTTAAAAATGGTCGAAAAAAAAATTTTGTATGGGAGGGGGTAGAAGTTTTAAAGGTTTTCGACCAGTTAATATTTCCTTTATTTAGGGATTTTTTTAAAATGCAGTTCGCAAATTGTCAAGTTTCTACCTCAAAATTTCACTCAAAAATTTTCAGTTTATGTGTTTTTTTCAATGCACATGAAACACCTTGTGCACGTTAGACCGGGGAGGTCGGTTTATAACAATTATGGATCAAGTTATTATTATTTTTCCATGTACATCAAATAGACGTATTCACATGCAAAATTTAAACTTTGTATCTTTCTACAAAAAAATCACTCAAAATTTTCGACATTTTTGCTTATCACCTCCCTCCCCTTCGCACGAAGCTGCGACTTTTTGACGCATGCGTCAAATCCATATTGTTATATGGTTGTACTACGTGGAAAGTGACCGTTCGACTTACCAAGAAACTACAGACTTTCGTAAACCAATGCCTCCGGCGCATTTTAGGAATACTCTGGCCAGAAGTAATCTCCAACCACGAACTTTGGAGTACAACTCGCCAGACTAAAATAGGTATTGAGATTCAACGGCGAAAGTGGCAGTGGATCGGTCATACTTTGAGGAAACCAGAGCGAAACATCGCAAAACAGGCTCTGGATTATAACCCTCAAGGAAGACGTCGGGTTGGTCGACCATGTAACACATGGAAGCGAGCAGGAGGCCAGAGGAATAAACAAGTCCTGGCAACAGCTTAAAGCCGACGCTCAGGATCGCGCCTTGTGGAACAGAGTTGTTTCTGTCCTATGCCCCTATAGGGGGTCTTAACAGGAATTTGATTTGATTGACTAAAACCAAAAGTAAAGAATCAAATTTCAAAGTGTTACGTTAGCAACGCCGACTTTTCCGGCGATCACAGAAAAAGAAGTCGTCAAGTTAATAAGTGGTCGAGCTAATAACACCGATTTTCCTGCAAGAAAGAGTTATCTCAAGACTTCAACAGAGGAATCAAGCTAATAACACCGATTTTCCAGCAAGAACGAGTTATCTCAGGACTTCAACAGAGGAATCAAGCTAATAACACTGATTTTCCTGCAAGAACGAGTTATCAAAGAACTTCAACGGAGTACAATGTAGTAAATTAATGACGTTTTATAAAACAAACATGGTAATTATTCGAATATACTTTAAATTCCAAACGGGGATCGTCTTTGGCCTCAGGGCCAGATGTACGTCCGGCTTTTGGGCCGAAATCCCCATGTTTCCCAACCCCTAATATAAACAAGGTATACGGGGGATCGTCTTGGGCGTCAGGGCCCGTTGAGCGTCCGGCCTTTGGGCCGAAATATCCAATATACCATTCATCCGAATCAACGTATATTTGTCGCCATATCCCGTATAAGAGCCAGGAAGATCAATTGTCGCCATACCCCTGGTCAGGAAGATCATTTAATCAAAACGTTGAGATTCTAGTTAGTAAACAGTGCATGACCCTCGTAGCAATTTAATGTTACAGTTTTCATTGTAACATTTTCAGTTACGGAAAACGTTGGAACATTTCAACAATTTAACGTTACGGTATATTTGTTGTAACATTTCTGTCGTAACATATATGTTGTACACACCCGCTATCATCGCATTAGGAATGCAAAACTAGTTCTTATGTAAGACACCCGCATTAGTAATGCACAACCAAAACATTTTCATTCTCATGCACGTCAGCAATAAGGAAATCGTACACGCTAGCAGTGCATCTTTTATTGTATGTAAACCAAGCACTGAATTGTAAAGAATCAGAATTAAATACAACTCTTTTCACTCAATATAGTATTTATGAAAAACTTTTTAAAAATTTCAGTTTGAAATATTCGGAAGTTCTTTAAATTCTCAGCATTTCAAACAAGTCATTTCCCATTTACTGATGTTTGGTTGAATAATACAACTTTCATTAATTTGTGAATAACTTACATGAAATTTTGGTAAATAAAACTAGTTGTATACCCACGTCTTTAGTCATTGCCCGAAATGGAAGAGCTCCAAGAATTACGATCATACCATCTCCTCGTAGTAACCTTTTCCATCAAAACATTCTAAAATAACGTTGGATAAAACGAAACCCTTGCAAACATAATAAAAAACAAAACAAACTTATTTTCACAACAGCTGACTTAATCATATTTCAAAGAAAACCTCGGCAGTTCCAGTTAATTTTTAAAAACGAAAACTTTCAGCATTTCAAAAGACAAATCGGAACAGCAAGCGAACACAAAATTTTTTGACAGATCCACAAAAGCTCCGGGCAAAACCGTATTTCCCTTATTTCGAAAAACGAATGAAGCAAGCCTTTTCTGGCCTCGTTCCTTCTAGAGTTACTCTTAGGTCAAGAAAAAGCGAGACTGACTCAACACGATTTCCGGGTAAAACACTGGATACGGTGCTCGTTACTTACGGAAGAATACAATTTATTAACAACATCCATCGCGAACAAAGCTTGAAAACTTCAAAATCGTTCGTCTTCTTCTTGATGGTGTTTTGACAGAGTAGAGTCACTTTTAGCCCAAGAAGTTTTCAAAAAAAAATTTTTCAATTCCCCTTTTGTCTCAAATAACCAGCTTTTCCGTTAAATTTGAAAAAGCGCACTGCTATTTTCCAGCGTGCGATAAGTAAGCAAATGTGATTGCAATCCGTTCATTAGAACGTGAAACCAACCAAATTAAAAGTACTGCAAATTAAAGATATTCGCGAAATAAAACCACTAAAAAGTTACACCGGCACGTTGCACGCATACATATGAAAATAAAAAGCGCCCCATCTGACAAGGTGTCCAGACTCTTCTACCAAGTGCCTTGTTCTTTCTTTTTCATAGAGTGACTCTACACAAGACAACCTGTATTATTTTCTACAAACTTGTCGTAAAAACAGTGTCAGTTTTAGTGTTGAAGTGTCAACTAGTGTCAGTGTTCTTTCCGTGATTTATTTTTTTGTTTGATTTTTAATCGTGTTTCTAAGATATTTTTTTTTTTTCTTATTTTATTATTATTGTTATCGATTGGTGTTCTTCATAGTTTGTCCGGGTATTGAGTGTATTTTTTGCGATTATTGCTTGAATACAGGTTGCTCTTGTTAGTTTTATTTTGCGCTTTTTTTTCCTATAATCAGCTGTTCTTTGTCATTTTGATATTCAGCTGTTCTGATAAAGGTTTAAGTCTTTGGTTGTTCGTCTTGCCAAGTTATCTAAAACGCAACCATAATTTTTCTTTGCAATTAGTTTGCATATTAATAGGCGTTAAACCTTACCTACTGTGTTTATTATTAGGCTTTTGAGAAATTAATATGGGTTTTTTGTGCAATGCAGAAAAATGTATTGAGTCGAAATCCTCAACACCATCTTTTACGTGTTTTGGCGTTTGTGGGAGAAATTATCATGCGAAGTGCGTTGGTCTTACTAATATTTTTGCCGAGAGGCTTAACTCTACTCCAGGGCTTTATTGGTACTGTACTGATTGTAGGAACCTCTCACTATCCTCTATATCATTTAAGATGTCTAGCATTGGTGAAGAAATGGCGAAAATTAAGGCGCAACTTGATAGTGTAACTGGTGCGTTTGTAACAGTTAACAACTTTTTTAATTCAGTTAGAAAGACTAACACGTTAGTAGATTGTTCGACTAGTACAGACAATCCAACTTTGGTTGATGCTTCGACTTGTTGTGAGATTATGCCTTGCAATAAGCACATTTCTACTGACACCACTAACGATAATAACGTGCTGAATTGTGTTACTGGAATTGCTTCTCCGAGTGATAACTGCAATTCGGTGGGAGCGGATAGCAATATTGATAGTCTTGTATTTCATCCACGTCCTACCCGCAAAAAGACTCGAGTGAATAAATCTACATCTCCTAATATTAGCCAAGCTTCTGATAAAGTATCCGCTAATAATAATTCTGCGCCCTCGAAGTCTACATCTCCTAATATTGGTCAACCCTCTTCGAAGGCATCCGTTAATAAAAATTATGCACCCTTGAAATCTACCCAAGTTTTCTCGAATAGTTCTCAAATGCCTCTTACTGATGCTAATTCCACTGGTTCCTCTTCTTCTATACTAACACAGCCACATCTGCTTACTATTGTTCCTCGTCCAAAAGCCATTTTCGTTTCTAGACTTGATCCTCGAACTTCCCCGGATGATGTCATAAGCTATCTGGTTTCAAAAAAATTTATTTCAACAGGATCAGCGGTTAAATGTGATAAAATTAGTAAAGAAACTAGTTCCATTGCCTCCTTTAAAATTGTTTTGACTAATACTGATCTATTCAATCAGTTGTTAAATATTGATTCGTGGCCTTCTGGAGTATTTCTTAAAGAATTTATATCTCGTCGTAATAATGCTCCTGGTTCTGGTCCAAAAAACTTAGACAACTGTCCCTTTACTATCAAAACGTAAATGGACTGCGCACCAAAACTCAGGCGTTATTTGCCTCGTCTCAGAATTCTTCCTATGATGTTATTGCACTTACTGAAACGGGGCTAAATTGTAGTTTCTCTGACTGTGAACTTTTTAGTTCAGACTTTGAAGTCTTTCGTAGGGATCGATATGTTTCCGATCTGAGATTGAAGGGTGGTGGAGTGTTATTAGCAGTCCGTAGCTGCATTAATTGTGTAGTTGTTCCTGTCCCGAACCCTCACGGTCTGGAGTTCTTATGTGTTAAACTCGTATTTAATAATAAGGATATTTATGTCTTTTTGACATATATTCCTCCGTCGAGTCCTTGTATTTTATACGAAAGAACAGTTGATTGTATAACTTTTGTTCATAATAGTATGAATATCTCTGACGAACTCATTTTATTGGGTGATTTTAATATTCCGAGTCTTTCTTGGTCTCTCTCTGACGATGATTCTACTCTCTTAGTTTCTGATGCTTCGTCCTCGCTTGAATGTTTTTTTGTAGATACTATAACTGCACTTGGTCTCCATCAACTTAGCCTTGTTCGGAATTCCTATGGAAGACAGCTTGACCTAATTTTTTATTCTGACTACTGTGCATGTTCCGTGGATGAGAGCTTAACTTCAATTACTACCGTTGATGTCTTGCACCCTCCTATTAATATTTTTGTTATTATTGACGAGGAGCATATTGTTAGCCCTAGTGAGAAGGAGCTTTCTTTTGATTTTAATAAAGCAGATTTTTCTCAGTTGAACTACCTTATATCTAACTTCAACTTTAATCAAATTCTTGACAATCCTGATTTTGAAGGTGCTGTAGTTGAGTTTTATTATGTTCTGTATCAATTTTTTGTTGCTACAGTTCCTTTTACCTATCGCAGGAACATCTCATCGTCGTACCCTTGGTATACTAGCGAGTTGCGTGTAATTCGCAATGCTCGTAATGCTGCCTGGAAGAGGTATACTAGGTCGAAGAATGATACTGATTTTTGTCTGTATGAGGAATATTATGACCTTTTTAAGGATTTATCTACTCGCTTATATTCTGAGTATTTAATTAAAATGCAGTCGGATATTATTAGAGATCCCCTGAAGTTTTGGAAATTCGTTAATTGTAAGCGTAAATCAGATGGTTATCCAGCTTCTTTTCAATTCCTGGGCAATGATAGTAACGATCAAGCTACTATTTGTAATTTTTTCGCCACATTCTTCAGTGGATCTTTTACTAGTAGTTGCTTTTCCCCTGATATGGCGTATTTTGATGACTTTAGACAAACTACTTTGACTACTTTGTCTGATTTACCAATTTTCTGTAATGATATAGTCAATCACATCGCCCGCCTTAAAGAAGTGTCTTCTCCTGGCCCAGATGGTGTTCCTGCTGTTGTCCTTAAGCGTTGTTGTCTCTCTCTTGCTGAACCACTCTCTCACCTCTTTCAAAGATCCCTAATAACGGGGATTTTTCCTAATGTGTGGAAGTCGTCCTTCATCATACCTACTCATAAAAGCGGTGCAAAATCTGCTATTGAAAATTATCGGCCAATAGCTAAACTATCGGCTATTCCTAAACTATTTGAGTCTATAGTGTATGAATGCATGTCGTTTCACTGTAAATCAATAATTTCGAGTAAACAACATGGTTTTGTTAGGAATAGGTCCACTGTTACTAATCTGATGGAGTTTACGAATAAATCTATATTGGCTATTGAGGATGGTAAGCAGGTGGATTGTGTATACACTGATTTTAGTAAGGCCTTTGATAAATTGCCCCATTCAATAATTTTGTTAAAACTAAGATTGTTGGGTTTTCCGACATGGTTTATAAATTGGATTAAGTCTTATCTATTTGATAGAACCTACCAGGTTATCTTTCGTGATTGTACGTCTAAGCCATTTACTGCGCTTTCTGGGGTCCCTCAAGGAAGTCATTTGGGACCACTTCTATTTATTCTGGCCATTAACGATGTAGCCTCTGTTTTTAAATATTCGGAAGTACTCATCTATGCTGATGACATTAAAATCTTTAGGTCTATTAGTTCTAACTCAGATAATCTTCTTCAGGAGGATTTGTTAAATTTTAGTAACTGGTGTCGCAATAATGGCCTTCGATTGAATTTGGATAAATGTCATGTAATGTCATTTACTCGTAAATTCTCACCGTTTGTAGTAACTTACAGTCTCAATGACTGTATCTTAGATCGTGTTAATTCAGTTGCTGACTTGGGCGTTATATTTGACCAGAAGATTGATTTTGGCTTGCATATAAATAAGATTGTGCAAAAGGGTAATTCAATGCTGGGTTTCACCACTCGCTTATCCAAGGAATTTAACAATTCTTTTGTTAGGTTGAGTCTGTATAACACCTTTGTCAGATCTCATCTTGAGTATGCTTCTCAAGTTTGGTCTCCCTATTATGATGTGCATATTGCCAGAATTGAATCTATTCAGCGCAAATTTGTGAGAATTGCATTATGTCACCTTAATTGGGATGATAGAGTTCGTCTTCCTCCTTATATTGACCGGCTTCAGTTGCTAAATATGTCATCACTCTCGAGACGACGTGAAGTTGCTGACGTAGTTTTTGCTCATCAACTTCTCACTGGGGTGGTGGATTCCTCCTCACTTTTGGGTTTGATGCAATTTGCTGCTGGTCAATTTTTACCGAGGCATCCTAGATTGTTGAAGATTTCCTTTCACCGGACTAACTATGGTATGAATGAACCAATCTCGCGTCTTGCAAGAGAAGTTAACGAAAATATTGATGTATTTGACTTCTCTATAGATAAAGTATGTTTAAGACGCAGACTTAACGCTAGTTGACACTAATTTATGTTAGTTTTTGTTTATTTACTGTGCTCTGTTTATTAATGTGTTGGTTTTGGGATATTGACGTTTGTTTTGTCCCTTCACTAAATGATGAGCCAAAGGATAAAATGATTTCCATTTTTATACTTGGAATCGATTTTATGGCAATTCCTTGCATTAAGGAATCCTGATAGTGATATTATATTTTAAAACACGTTTTGCCGAAAACAAGAAAAGAGCATAATTAGTTCAAATTAAGCACGAAAATATTACGCGAGTGCACACTTTTTCGTAATAACTAAAATTCTACAATTTTCTGTGTGAAAATTAACCTGAGAACTCTGCACAATATGAGTGACAGATTTTCTTCGGTGTGAGAAGCCGAGATTTAACTTTGATCGCACTTTTTTCAATTAAAAATCCATTGCACAAATATCAACGTGTCATAATTACATGCCGAGCACTTTCAATAAAGTACCTTAGAAAGCTGAACTATCTTTAACACTGCATTTAAGAATAAACGCGATTCTTACGAAGCCCGCCGTGTCTGCTCCATACAAAAGCGCTCAAATTTGTATGGAACTGTCATGTTTGTTATGACTCCAACGTGTTGTTGTTGGATTCAGTTACTCGGCTTTCTACTATAGAAGGCATTGGCATGACCTGACATGACATTTCTCTTCTTCTGCACGTATTCAAGTCACGAACAACTGTTTGCAATACCATATTTTACATCAGTCCCTTTTTTGTCACTTAATTCTAAACATTCGGAGCTATAGATTTAACGAAAACATGCTCACAATGGTTATTATTATCATAGGGAGTAGAACGGGTAAAGCTAATCCCCTAATTTTTTATCTTACTAATAATTCTAAATAAGTTATTAAAGCACAATTTGACCTCGATAAATTTTATACGTACCAAGTAAATTGGTTTAGAGCATTTCATGAAAAAGTGCAGTTTATATGGGAAGGGTGTGAAGGAGAGGGAGGACGCAAATAATTTTTATACCGTAGATTCAAATCATTATGAAAGTAATGCATCCCAAATTTTAGACTAATAGCTTTTATATTTTTCGAGCAAATCCGTTTATTGTCGAATTGCGAAATTTTGTCATTCTGTATGGAAGGGAGTAGAAGTGGTGAAGCTAGTCGTCGAATTTTTTTTCGCCTTCCTAATAATTCTAAATAAATATTTTGTGCACAATTTCAGCTCGCTTAATTTTATACTTACTTACTTACTACTTATTACTGAGTAAATTGGCCTAGAGTATTTCATGAAAAAGTTGAGTTTGTATGGGAGTTGGTGGAAGGAGGGGAGCACAGGCATAATTTTTATACGGTAGATTTAAATCATCATAAGTATTATAATCCGAATTTTTTTTATACTTTTCGAGCAAATCCGCTTATTGTCAAATCGCGAAATTTGTGTATTTTGTATGGGAGGGGGTAGAAGGGGTGGAACGATTTGGCACGTTCAAGAACTTGACCTTACTTTATTGTCAAAAACGAGGTGTACAAAATCGGAACTTTCTAACTCAACGCATTCTCAAGCTAGAAAGCGAACAGACGGACGGACGGTCAGGCAGACACACATTCGGTTTTGAGATTTTTGAGTGATAATATTAACTTCTGTATCATTCATTTTTTTTCTCCGAGCCTTATTTCTTAGCGTTACAAACCTTAGAGCAAACTTATAATTATCTCAGATGTCATCTAGAGTATACTCTCAGATTTTATCTAGCGTATAAATGGCCTTATATATAATATACTACAACTAGATGATATAGCTCGTCACTGACGGTCTCATTTCCACAAATAAGGCCGAATGATTGAGTTAATTATGTTTAATAAAAAAGGGAAATTATAAATTTGATATAATTGTCATTGAATTAATTGGTTGTTGTTGAAATGTCGACTTTAGTAGATGGCTTTAACTTTAGAGTACATGTTCTGCAGAAGTAATTACTCGCTAGAACTGTTATGAAATATTAAGCCAAATTGAGGAAAGTCGATGCCAACCACACAACAATGTTCCAGAATTTTTTATAAGGTCATATAGGCCAGTTAAAAATTTAATTTCCAATTTCTTAGTGGTCAAAAATTCAAACAGATAGACCTGTACTCTTCAAATAAGAACATACAGATTTTATGTTCAGAAATATTGTTTAGCAGCAAACATGTTTCAAATACTACTCTAAATTCAATTCTCATACAAAAACGATGCACCGATACTCATTCTAGAACCCTTTCCTTACGATCGCATGTATCCGAACAGGTTATATCCTATTATTAAAATCGAAATCGCCGTCATAAGTTCTTTGAACTTTGAACTTAGGTTATATTGGCGCTGGCTTCGGATTCGCTTGAATGCGATGCTCGTAAGCGAGCTTTTACTTGGTGCGACTAATTTCTTGTGTAGACACACTCTATATACACATCTTTAAGTCTTCACTCTCACTTATCTCTCATATTATTTTCAAGCCTAGGTGGGATAAATAAAGAAAATTCGTATATAACAGACTTACTTATTATCATTAAGTAACATCACACCAATGTTGCACTTCGCGTTTGACCGGCCTTGCAGTGGACATAAACAGTATCAATATTTTCGGGAATATTGGAAGTCGGCAAGCTTTTTATTCTTGCAACAAGTGGAAGAAACCGATTAATATACTCTACACCACATTGAAGTTTTTTTTTGACATGGAGCCGAAAATATGTCAGCAGTAGCTAATTATAGAAAGCCTATTCCATGTTCTTTCCAGTCTTGTCCATTATTTGCAAATAGAAATAATTCAAAGCTTTCATTCATAGAAATAACACTTTTAACATTCTCGCGCTGTATTAGCTGCAAACATATAAGAAAAATTAAGCTATTAGCAAAATAAAAGCTTAACACAATTATGATTGTAACTAAGGCCCAATCGATACAGGTATAATACACTCTCAACTTCTTTAGAATACCCAACAAGGCAATTAATTTTTAAAGTTGTGGTCAGCAATATAATCAAGGAATGTTTCCAGTTTCATATTCAAAGTTTTTTATAGAAATTTATTCGATCATTAACTACTAATTTATTCGATATATTAACTACTACTGGACCGAAGTTTGAAGTCACCCCGGCAATGAATGCTTCTCCACCTGGCCAAAGAAACACATACCTGAGCGTGGTAGTGGCTTCTTGCAAGATGTTCAACGTGAGTCAACCTAAAATCTACAATTAACCAGACGCTTTGTGTGATGACACGAAATCTGAGCATCCATCAGTGTCAACATTATAGCAGAGCAATACATTCAGAGGGCAAAAACAAACCTCGACCTGCCTTAAAACTGAATTTCAAAGCCAAGATACAAGTACACATATTTACCATATGTTATTGGAAACAATAACAAAAAATGATATGTGTTATGGTTGAAGGCCTGCGGGTGATTTTTTTTATGAATTTCAAAAAACAATTCGCTCGGAAACTGACACTTCGCTTCACTGAGATCGAATCGGTCAGCTGTGGATTCTGCGTGGATCATCACCCGTGGCCAACTTCAGCAGCAGACAGGCCGGTTGAAAATAAGTGCCGTTTTCTTTTTGGTGGGCGAGTTCTGGGTCGAGTCGGTCGAGAAAAGAAAAAACGTGTTGCTCGTGTGGGAAATTGTGGATAAAAAGTTTTGAAATTTAGTGTGTGCACATGATGCTCCGAGTAATTTTGAAAGTAAACGTGTATTTCGAGAAGGCCTAATACAAAAATGAAAACGAAAGTCTTGGGGAAAGTGTGGTTAGAACAATTTTGAAAAGAAAGAAAAAGGCAACTAAAATTGTGCGGAGTGGAAAAAAGAGTTAAAAATAATCGAATTAAACTGGTGAAAAGTTGACGAAAATATAATTTGTGATCGAATCGAGCGACGGCCTTGCCGCAGCACCTGGAACATTCCAGAGACTCGAGAAGTACGACCTAAAATCCATTTTGATTGCGTGGCCATTTAAACGTGCTGGAACAGGCGAGAAGTGTGCCGGTGCGAAACTTTTCGGCGCAGTTGAGCTATTACGGTGCCGCACTGGTCAGCACCGCAAAACAAACGAGAATACTTCAAGTCGCAATCTACTCGGTTCCTTTTCTTCATACGACCAACAGAAGTAGAGCCCGCTGTGACCGCAAATCATGAAACTGTGAGGCGGAAAACCAACGATATTGTCTTGGATGCGAGTATAGGAGAAAGAAGAGAAGCTATGGCACAACCGAAGAGCTTTATTTTATTCGTATTAATGAAGCTATTGCATGGAACAGAGAACCAGGTAACAAATTCAGTAATCCATTGGCTAAACCAGTCGATATAACCGCCAGTAATGGAAATAACCTTCATGAAGATGGATATTAGCAGAAGACCCTAACGGAACACAAAAGAAAAAGAAATATCCGTAGATTGTATTAATCGATTAAATCCGACTTCGTCAGTAACTACTTTTAAATTTTGTTGTTATTCAAATAATTAGAAAAAAAAAAGAAATAGCTAATTCCGGAATTTACGCACTTTATTTCACGGTGTCTTACCGAACGGTTCCATAAAAAAAAAAAAAAACTTATTTAATTTGTAAAGTTAAAATTTGCGATGTGTTCTTGTTAGTGAGATAGGTAGATGAACTGCACGTTTAAGCAAAAATTTGTTAGATTCTTAGAACATTAGGTCATATAGCTAAAATTTTTTTTGATAATACGGATTATATCAATTGTAAATAACGCGCATGTATGCATCTTATAGTCTAAATTATTCATCGCTCTGCCAATTATTCATTTTTTTTCTTTTGTTTCTTCTTTTTAATTTTAAACAATTACTTCGGCCTTACGGTTTTTTTTTTCAAACGAACTAGGACTTTATTTTTGTTGTAAATTATATATTAATTACGATATAGCTAAAACATTTGAAAAAAGGGGTCAATCAGAATATATTCAGTGGATATACAAAGAATATTTATTGAAATAAAAGGTAAAATAAAATCTATATAATATTTCGGTATGGCATAAAACTATGCAAGCACTGTGCTTATGGCATTCAAAAGAAAGCGTAAATTGAAATCGAAAATTCCAAAACGAAATGCATTTCTTTTATGGAGGAAAATAATCAATTTTTTTGTTGCAATATGGGTATTTTTATCTTCTATTTCTAAATGCATGAACCATTCAGCATGGAAAACCAAAATTATTCTTAGTTATATAACATATTGAAATGGAGTCATAATAATTATGCGGGAGTTTGAGAGTAGACTTAAGGGTCAAGAACTATTTTCTTCCTTCTGTGCGTATTTAATACTTGAAGAATATTAATAAAGTATAAACCGTGGTTACACCTATTCGATGAAATAAAATTCCTTGTTGACAGTAGATAAAAATTTGGAATTAAAACTTTAAAGAAAAAAATAATGAAGAATAGATATTAATGATAAGAACCAGTTGAACTGTAATAATTTTATAAATGCTGAAATACGAAAAAAAAGAAAGAGTAAAAAAAAAGTGAAAAGGAAATCAAAATATGAGTTGCTAGAATAGCCATTAAAGGACTCCCTCCCTAGCTTCCACGTTCTCCCCTCCCCTCTCTCCATGGGGCCATATGAATAGTTTGATGGAGATAATATGGCTTAGGCAGGGTGGGCTGGGCGGTGTCAATATCAACTGACACATCTGATGCATGGGCATCGAGATAAACCATCCAAAGCTTAAATTAACAACATCTGAATGTACACCGGCACAACAACTCCGCACTCACATGCTATGCAATTATGCAATAATAGCAAGAGGTAAAATAAATAATAACAAGTCCACATGTGCGTACTGATATGTATGTAACCATGTGTGACTAATACCTCGAGTAGTTGGAGTCATTGTACGATGAAAATTATGATTTCGTACTATCACACTTAATCAGCATTTTCTTGAGACCAAAAAAAATAATAATTAATCGAAGGGGAAATTGTTTTGAATGTTTGAACTCTGAAATCAATAAGCGAAATTAATGACCTAGATTTCAGAGTTCAACTCAATAATATTGAACTCATGCATTTTCGTTGCACAAAAATGTATGTACAGATAGGCAAAATTAGCCTATAAAAATCAAGTCTCGAAACAGAGAAAGTGTCTTTCAGTCTTAAAAGTTGTACTTGTGACCATCGCCGACATTTTCCGGCGATCACTAAAACCAACCCCCGTAAGGTGGTAGTTGTAGTATGAGGTTTCACCAATTCCTGCAACTATCTTTGGAGTTAGCGACTCCACGGACCTGAGCTAAATATCCCCCTCTGGGATGGGGGCTGTAGAATTCACCCACAGCCAGTCCTGCTTGCCCTAAAAATGGCAAATGGACACTCACTGGATCATGGGCTTATCACCCGTGATCTTAAGACCTAAATGATACGAGAAACGGATACATCGCCTCGGATACGGACTGATTCTACGGTAACGACTTTTGGCATTCGAAAACGGACTATGATTGGATGACGATGATTTCATTTATTGAGATTTTCTATTAGAGTTTACATTAATCTTACATCGTAGACTTATATTAGAGAGAATGACTATTTTATTAATGCCTATCCTTACTGAACATGTAATTTTTAAAACTTTTTTGTTTTTCTTAAGAATCTAGCAGAAAATAAAGTTTTGGTTTGCTACTTATTCATGTAGCGTTATAGCATCGCAGGAAAATAAATAACACTAAATATAAATTGATAATAGTAATAATAAGAGTATATAAAAGGGAGATATATATAAAAATAAAAATAGTGAGTGAAAGAAAAGAAAAATAATAGTAATGAAGAAATGATTGTAATGAAGAATAATAATAATAATGAAAAAATAAAAAATAAAACAAAAAGGTAATAATAAAAAAACAATAAGAATAAAAAAGAAATAAAACAATAATAATAGTAAAATAGTATAAATGTCTTATTTAGAATGTTCAAGAGCAAGAATATTGCCAAAAATTCTCGAGAGAGTGTACCGAGTACATGTAACGAATTCCGGAGTGGCCCGTGAGACTTAACCGCGAACGTAGCAAATTCAAATGTAAAAATGATCTTATCCTCTGAGGTATCCAGGAGTTACACCGCAGTATAGATTGGGGCGAGAGGGATCAGAGGATGATGGCTGTAGCCATTCCGAGCTTCCATCGTTCAAAAGCTTCAATGGGGACCAATAGTACTCGTTTGGCTGAGAATCTGAGGAGGCTAGGACGGCTCTTACTAAACTGTTAGGATGCACTGCATAGCGATCAACTTTTATTTTGGCCAATTGGATCATATATTGAAATATTGGATTGATATCGCCTTCTTCATAAAGAACACTATTTCGATAGTGTTTTCGATTTGGCCTACGAAATTTCATTAAGCAGCGTCGTAGAATTTTTCTTTCGTACATCTGTAGTTCCTCCGCAGGGGTGGATGAAATCTGCATCCAAATAGGAAATCCACAGGTAATAATTGGTCGTATTAACGTTTTGTACATCAGTATTTTCGTATCCTTTCGTAAGCTCCTAGAACTGAATAAAGAATTCAAAGAGAGCGTCGCTAGTTTAGCTTTGTATACTGCAAATCTGATGTGTGGATTGAACTTAAATCTGTGGTGGAGAAGTATTCCAAGGTACTTGAGGGAAGTGGTTAGAGGAATACATTTACCATTAAGTGTTAGAGATATTTTCTTACTTTCCGCAACTGTTCGTCGGCGTCCTCTTCCGCTTGCATTTCGGAAGCATATTAGTTTACATTTATCTGCATTAATGTTCAAACGCCAGTCAAGGAGGTACCGATTGATCGTGTATACATGCTTTTTAATTAGTAGCATTGCTGCAGATGGACTGGCGTTCGTAGTATATACGATGGCATCGTCTGCATAGAGCAACGTTTGGGATTCTCCGCGGATGGGGTCAGACAGACTGATGGGAAAGTCGGATAGGAAAAGGTTGAAAAGAGTAGGACCAAGGACAGATCCTTGGGGTACACCTGACTTTATTATTATGGGGTTAGAGAGGCAGCCATTAATGCAAATGCGTGACACTCTGTTAGTGCGAAAGCTGCATATTATTCTACTAAGTATGTTGGGGCAATTGATTGAGAGGATCTTAAAAATAAGACCCTCGACCCATACCGAGTCGAAGGCCTTCTCTATGTCCAGAGAGCAAGCTACTGTGCTGTTCTTTTTTGAAAGACCCTTCAAAATGTTCTCAGATAAAACGGTAACTGCATGCTCAGCAGAGTGCTTTCGTTGGAACCCAAATTGGCGCTCTGGAATGGCGTTACCGCAATGTTCCAGGAGACTGCGCAGAATGATTTTTTCTAAAATTTTCCTGATGTTCGATAGAAGCGATATCGGGCGTAGCGACTCAACATTGCTGGTGGTGCTCGTCTTCGGAATTGGGACCAGTTTTCCCATCTTCCAGGAAATTGGAAAGTACCCGTTATTAAGGCAGTTGTTGAATATTATGGCTAAATGATTCGATATTACCGATGCAAATTTTCTTAGCACGCAGTTGGGAATGCCATCAGGCCCTGCAGATTTCTTATTGTTGCAATTTGCGATGAGGTTCTCCACTTCTTCGAAAGTTGTGAAAAAACTGGCCATTTCTATACCAAATCCAGACGTTGCCTTACTTGTGTGGTTGAATAGAGTGAGATGTGAGCCATCAATATTTCTACAAAATTCCTGGGCAGTAGAATATACATTCTGCTGGAAATCTGAGGGGTGCTCCGGAGTGCGGTCTCGATAAAGGTGTGAGTAAAAGTCAGCACAGGCGTCAAGTTTTTCTTCCGTATTGTGCAGTACAGCCCCTTTATATGATAGTAATGACTTCCCAAGATCAAAATTATTTTTTTTTCGACCAGAAATGGCATCTATTTCCTTGAACATATTTGATGAAGGATGTATCGCACGTAGCCTGTTTTGGAAGCTAGCATTTAGTTCCAGAGTCATAGATTCTTGTATTAACTTTGTGATGCAACGGACCTGGGACTGCAACTGGGTATATTGGGGATTTACTCTGTTTAGATTTGTGTGGAAAATACGTTTCAACCTCGCTAACATTTTTTTTCTTGTTCGAATCAAGCGAAGTATATTTATAGACAGTGATCCATATTTATCATAACCGTGCTTACGCTCAGGTGCATGTTTGTTCATCGTGCTGATAATACCGGTTACAATAAATTTAATAAAGTTTTCAATTTCTTCGTTCGTGAGCACTCTATCTGTTGGAATCTCAAAGTCAAGAGCTAATCGAAGGTCGCGTCTGAAGATCATCCAGTTAACCGGGGCAAATGAACGAAATTTATTGATCGGAACGCGTATTGGCGAGAACTGTATTCCTACGAATTGTAGAAGCAGACCAAAATGATCTGATGGAGATGCGAACGTGGCACACTTTCGGTCAAATGAGGCAGCTGTGAGTGATGACGATACAAGAAAGTTGTCCAAGAAGGATGCGGATCTCGGAAAAGTTGGGCTACCCGCGTTCACAAAGTCCATGTCCAAATGTGGACCAGAATAAAACCAATTGTTCATATGAAGGCCGATAGTGTTCACTTTGCAATCGCCCCAAAAATTATGACGGGCATTGAAGTCTCCACCAATGATACATGAATCATAGTTTTGGGCGATTGATAGTAATCGATCTAGTTCTGCATTCATCCGAGAGCCCAGCCCATGGGGAATGTAGATGGCGGCAAAGAGAATAGTAAAACTCTGTCCTGTTCTATTTTTGAAAGAGACTGCAACGAGTGTGCACGAAAGTAGGTTGCAGTCGAATGGTATGACCGAATACTGGATTCCGTTTTTTAACATTATGGCAGTACCCCTACCTACGTCGTTTCTAAACGTGATGTATTGTTCCTGTAGAATCTTGTGCTTATCCTTTAGTCTTGTTTCGGTTATTAATACTACTTCTGGCTTAAAGTGGCTACAGATATCGTCAATGTAAGCCCTTTTGTCGTGTGAGACTAAGGAGTTGATGTTAATATTAATAACACTTAGCTTACCCATCGCTTGGCACAATAGACATGACGAATTGTAAGTATGCGGACATTTTTTGAGATTGGTCTTGAATAGTGAGATATTCTTGCCAGAAAGTTTTAATTTTTTCGAAAAGATTTGTTAGTGGTGTTCCAAAAAGCCTTTTAGATTCGTTATAGAAATCTCGAAGAATATTTCCTCTTCCTGGATCCGTTCGACCGGCTGTAGCTGAATAGTCACCCCTGACCTTAGAGGCAAACGAGATATTTGGTGTGACTCTCGTTGCCGCAACTTCTTCAGAACTGGTTCGAAGAGCAGAAGTACTAGGTAAATTATTATTAGCTTTATTTCTTGCGTTTAAGAATTTTTCTTTGTGTCTTGCGAAAACTTCGCAACCAGAAAAGTTTGCTGGATGGCCTTCTTTTCCGCAGTTCACACAGAGTGGTTGCGTGGTTGTGTTTCCCTCTACAGCATTTCGGGTGCAGATTTCATTTAAAGAGTGGTCAGCACCACATTTCACACAGCGACTGCTATAGGCGCAATTTTCTGCCACATGACCAAAACGTTGGCAGCGGAAACATTGTATAACCCCGTTTCGGTGAGGTTTTTCCCAGGTTACCTTCTGATGAAGAATATATTTCATTGAAATAAGATTTTTTATGTCGTTTTCAGACTCGAGAGTAATTTTAAAAAGGTCGAGCCTCGTCGCGACCAAGCTGTCGTCAAGAGTGTAATTGAAAGTCCAGAAATATTGGGTAAGTTTGATTTCACATCTTCGAGGATCTCCTCTGGTGAGTATTCAGAGCTCACCCCCTCTAAGAATGATAATTGGTTTACGCATAGACTTAGGCGTAAACGAAAATGCATCGGCTGCACTGGTGCGTAGGTCCTCAATTATTTTTTTGTGCACAGCCATATCATCTACTAATAGTTTTTGTCTATCAAAGGCAAGCCTAGTGATTCGGAAGCGGACATCGGATGAAATCGTCCTTACATGTGCTGCTAAGAGTTTAGCGCTTATTAAGTTAGCAAATATTGGGGGACACCACTTACGAGTTGGTGAGGCGGGAAGGAGAGGAGAGTTGTCATTTTGAGCCAGGTTAACTGTTGAGGCAGCAAAAGATGTAACATTCGCGGAAGTCTCTGGGGCAGGTCCAGCGAGTTTACTGAATCTGTTGACAAAAGGAGCGCGAGACGAAAGCGTATTAGCACGTTTTTTGGCAATAAGCTTACCTTTAGCTAGTTTGAAGCCAGAGGCCTCAATATTAATTTTATCCAAGGATGCGGCGACATTGTCATTGTTGGCGATCTCCATATTCAAAGTTGAAGTAGTTGGCGATTTGGTGCTGCCCTGAGCTGCATCACTGTTGTCTTCATCGATGTTGACGTCTTGTAAGAAACGGCGTTCAGGCGGATCCGCTATTGTAACGGACTCCTTTACATTTGCTGCGACAAGCTTAGTGAGTAACGGAAACTCTTTGCTTGTCTGAACCGTACTGTTGGCGCGCGTTTTCTTATAGCACGTGTATGATTCGGATGGCTCGCGATTTTCCCGTCGTTTCAATAAAATTTTTAGGTCATTGTCTTTAGATATTTGACTCTCGTAATTATTTAATAAGTTTTGGGGTGGCCCCGCATTGCCGATCCCCGAACTGCTATTTATGTTTTTTTCAATGTTTAAGTACAATACAGACTGGGGTATGGTCTGTAGCTTAATATCCAAGAATCACTGCGAAACGTATAAGAATTGGATAGGTCCCAATTATCAAACGATTTAATCACTTCACTGGATACAATTTTATAAAACTTGATCGAATATTGTGCGCGAATAAAGCCGTAACGGTATTGTAGAAACTGGTTTACAAACAACGAAACAGATCCGAAGCGCTCGAGTGCTAAACTACGACTCCGGACTATGATTGGCTTCATGGCGATCCTGCCCACCATACATAACATGGCGATCTTGCACACCATGCTCAACATGACTTGTCTATATCAAGTTGATTTTTCGTCTCGTCTTTTTACTAAAACAAAGATGATATCTCATCTCAACTGAACTATTAAAAACTAGGACGACGACAAAACAATTAAGTCTCCAAAATATTCAGAGTATTCGGGACAAAGCCCGGTTTAAAACCCAAATTTGAGAAGAGTATCTTCCTCTCAGTAAAAAAGAGTTATTTTGTCCGTGAACAAAATAATACTGGCGCAGTCGGTAGAACTCCAATAAAGTTTAGGTTTAAGTTGTAGGAGAGTGGTTGCACAGAACCACAAGCACTGAGGCCATCTAGTTGGGCCCATTGTACTCCCCCTATTGTTATAAGTTGGAAGTCACTCCTCTTGCTCTAACCATTTGGTTCGGTTGTGCGAACCTTAGCTCGAATGTTGGACCCCTCTGAGGTCGTCTAGTTCTGACAAGAATCTAGAGCCTAAACGCTAACGCTTCTTAATCGACAATCGAAAGAGAGTGGCCCGGCGTAATAATATTTAAAAAGAAAAATTTATAACAAAGGTCCTCTAGTACTATAAACTATACAAATAGCACAAAGCTATTGAGATCAAACCTAAAACAAAAAAAAAGGGAAGAAGCAGATGACGGATAAGTTTGATCTACGAAGAAGAATCCAGGAATACGACAACATCCCGAAAGCAGAAATATTACAACACATCAAGATGTCACCACCTATTCATCAAACCGTAGGACCATCCACAGGTGAAAGTCCAAAACTTAATTTTTGTCCCCTAAGATATATCAATCGGTTAGACGTATTCGATGGAAATCCGCAAAGATTAGATAAATTTATAAATTCAATAGAATTAATAACTAATGTAATTATATTACTTTGATAGGAGAATATTGTGGAATGCAATCACAAATAAATTAGTAGGAAAAGCAAAAACCATTGTAGACATAAGTCCAGAAATTTTAGACTGGAAAACATTGAAAACCTGTTGACATCAAATTTCATCTCCAATTAATTTTTACAACGAAATTCAGAGCGCATTAAGAAATTCAATACAATATCAAAATGGCTTTAAGAATTTTTAAGATGGGTTTACCCACCAATATCAAAAGCTTTGTTTTTCATGATAGTATTGACACATTAGAAAAAGCCTTACAAACTATAATAGACGCTGGACTACTAACGTATGGACAGAAGAGTTACATCAGACCAACTCATAATCATTTCAGACAAACGAACGGTCAAAGACCAGTACAGAGTTATAAGACAAATAAACTGCCAACAAGTCGGGCGAAACTTTATTATTCTTGGGACAAGTTGCGGATGAGTGGAAAGTCAATATGCAGGTTAGAGTGGTTAGGGAAGGCTAAGTGAAAGGGAGTTCTTGGGCAGGGCTGTTGTCAATTTAACAATATTTCATTCGTTTCTATTTGGGTTTTTATGAGGGGAGGAGGAGGGGTAATAGTAAGGGTGGGTGGATGTTAATAGCTTTTTAATTAATTGCTTGAATCACGTCCAATATTCTCTGTATAGAATGTGTGAATGTTTATTCTACTAAGTATGTTGGGGCAATTGATTGAGAGGATCTTAAAAATAAGACCCTCGACCCATACCGAGTCGAAGGCCTTCTCTATGTCCAGAGAGCAAGCTACTGTGCTGTTCTTTTTTGAAAGACCCTTCAAAATGTTCTCAGATAAAACGGTAACTGCATGCTCAGCAGAGTGCTTTCGTTGGAACCCAAATTGGCGCTCTGGAATGGCGTTACCGCAATGTTCCAGGAGACTGCGCAGAATGATTTTTTCTAAAATTTTCCTGATGTTCGATAGAAGCGATATCGGGCGTAGCGACTCAACATTGCTGGTGGTGCTCGTCTTCGGAATTGGGACCAGTTTTCCCATCTTCCAGGAAATTGGAAAGTACCCGTTATTAAGGCAGTTGTTGAATATTATGGCTAAATGATTCGATATTACCGATGCAAATTTTCTTAGCACGCAGTTGGGAATGCCATCAGGCCCTGCAGATTTCTTATTGTTGCAATTTGCGATGAGGTTCTCCACTTCTTCGAAAGTTGTGAAAAAACTGGCCATTTCTATACCAAATCCAGACGTTGCCTTACTTGTGTGGTTGAATAGAGTGAGATGTGAGCCATCAATATTTCTACAAAATTCCTGGGCAGTAGAATATACATTCTGCTGGAAATCTGAGGGGTGCTCCGGAGTGCGGTCTCGATAAAGGTGTGAGTAAAAGTCAGCACAGGCGTCAAGTTTTTCTTCCGTATTGTGCAGTACAGCCCCTTTATATGATAGTAATGACTTCCCAAGATCAAAATTATTTTTTTTTCGACCAGAAATGGCATCTATTTCCTTGAACATATTTGATGAAGGATGTATCGCACGTAGCCTGTTTTGGAAGCTAGCATTTAGTTCCAGAGTCATAGATTCTTGTATTAACTTTGTGATGCAACGGACCTGGGACTGCAACTGGGTATATTGGGGATTTACTCTGTTTAGATTTGTGTGGAAAATACGTTTCAACCTCGCTAACATTTTTTTTCTTGTTCGAATCAAGCGAAGTATATTTATAGACAGTGATCCATATTTATCATAACCGTGCTTACGCTCAGGTGCATGTTTGTTCATCGTGCTGATAATACCGGTTACAATAAATTTAATAAAGTTTTCAATTTCTTCGTTCGTGAGCACTCTATCTGTTGGAATCTCAAAGTCAAGAGCTAATCGAAGGTCGCGTCTGAAGATCATCCAGTTAACCGGGGCAAATGAACGAAATTTATTGATCGGAACGCGTATTGGCGAGAACTGTATTCCTACGAATTGTAGAAGCAGACCAAAATGATCTGATGGAGATGCGAACGTGGCACACTTTCGGTCAAATGAGGCAGCTGTGAGTGATGACGATACAAGAAAGTTGTCCAAGAAGGATGCGGATCTCGGAAAAGTTGGGCTACCCGCGTTCACAAAGTCCATGTCCAAATGTGGACCAGAATAAAACCAATTGTTCATATGAAGGCCGATAGTGTTCACTTTGCAATCGCCCCAAAAATTATGACGGGCATTGAAGTCTCCACCAATGATACATGAATCATAGTTTTGGGCGATTGATAGTAATCGATCTAGTTCTGCATTCATCCGAGAGCCCAGCCCATGGGGAATGTAGATGGCGGCAAAGAGAATAGTAAAACTCTGTCCTGTTCTATTTTTGAAAGAGACTGCAACGAGTGTGCACGAAAGTAGGTTGCAGTCGAATGGTATGACCGAATACTGGATTCCGTTTTTTAACATTATGGCAGTACCCCTACCTACGTCGTTTCTAAACGTGATGTATTGTTCCTGTAGAATCTTGTGCTTATCCTTTAGTCTTGTTTCGGTTATTAATACTACTTCTGGCTTAAAGTGGCTACAGATATCGTCAATGTAAGCCCTTTTGTCGTGTGAGACTAAGGAGTTGATGTTAATATTAATAACACTTAGCTTACCCATCGCTTGGCACAATAGACATGACGAATTGTAAGTATGCGGACATTTTTTGAGATTGGTCTTGAATAGTGAGATATTCTTGCCAGAAAGTTTTAATTTTTTCGAAAAGATTTGTTAGTGGTGTTCCAAAAAGCCTTTTAGATTCGTTATAGAAATCTCGAAGAATATTTCCTCTTCCTGGATCCGTTCGACCGGCTGTAGCTGAATAGTCACCCCTGACCTTAGAGGCAAACGAGATATTTGGTGTGACTCTCGTTGCCGCAACTTCTTCAGAACTGGTTCGAAGAGCAGAAGTACTAGGTAAATTATTATTAGCTTTATTTCTTGCGTTTAAGAATTTTTCTTTGTGTCTTGCGAAAACTTCGCAACCAGAAAAGTTTGCTGGATGGCCTTCTTTTCCGCAGTTCACACAGAGTGGTTGCGTGGTTGTGTTTCCCTCTACAGCATTTCGGGTGCAGATTTCATTTAAAGAGTGGTCAGCACCACATTTCACACAGCGACTGCTATAGGCGCAATTTTCTGCCACATGACCAAAACGTTGGCAGCGGAAACATTGTATAACCCCGTTTCGGTGAGGTTTTTCCCAGGTTACCTTCTGATGAAGAATATATTTCATTGAAATAAGATTTTTTATGTCGTTTTCAGACTCGAGAGTAATTTTAAAAAGGTCGAGCCTCGTCGCGACCAAGCTGTCGTCAAGAGTGTAATTGAAAGTCCAGAAATATTGGGTAAGTTTGATTTCACATCTTCGAGGATCTCCTCTGGTGAGTATTCAGAGCTCACCCCCTCTAAGAATGATAATTGGTTTACGCATAGACTTAGGCGTAAACGAAAATGCATCGGCTGCACTGGTGCGTAGGTCCTCAATTATTTTTTTGTGCACAGCCATATCATCTACTAATAGTTTTTGTCTATCAAAGGCAAGCCTAGTGATTCGGAAGCGGACATCGGATGAAATCGTCCTTACATGTGCTGCTAAGAGTTTAGCGCTTATTAAGTTAGCAAATATTGGGGGACACCACTTACGAGTTGGTGAGGCGGGAAGGAGAGGAGAGTTGTCATTTTGAGCCAGGTTAACTGTTGAGGCAGCAAAAGATGTAACATTCGCGGAAGTCTCTGGGGCAGGTCCAGCGAGTTTACTGAATCTGTTGACAAAAGGAGCGCGAGACGAAAGCGTATTAGCACGTTTTTTGGCAATAAGCTTACCTTTAGCTAGTTTGAAGCCAGAGGCCTCAATATTAATTTTATCCAAGGATGCGGCGACATTGTCATTGTTGGCGATCTCCATATTCAAAGTTGAAGTAGTTGGCGATTTGGTGCTGCCCTGAGCTGCATCACTGTTGTCTTCATCGATGTTGACGTCTTGTAAGAAACGGCGTTCAGGCGGATCCGCTATTGTAACGGACTCCTTTACATTTGCTGCGACAAGCTTAGTGAGTAACGGAAACTCTTTGCTTGTCTGAACCGTACTGTTGGCGCGCGTTTTCTTATAGCACGTGTATGATTCGGATGGCTCGCGATTTTCCCGTCGTTTCAATAAAATTTTTAGGTCATTGTCTTTAGATATTTGACTCTCGTAATTATTTAATAAGTTTTGGGGTGGCCCCGCATTGCCGATCCCCGAACTGCTATTTATGTTTTTTTCAATGTTTAAGTACAATACAGACTGGGGTATGGTCTGTAGCTTAATATCCAAGAATCACTGCGAAACGTATAAGAATTGGATAGGTCCCAATTATCAAACGATTTAATCACTTCACTGGATACAATTTTATAAAACTTGATCGAATATTGTGCGCGAATAAAGCCGTAACGGTATTGTAGAAACTGGTTTACAAACAACGAAACAGATCCGAAGCGCTCGAGTGCTAAACTACGACTCCGGACTATGATTGGCTTCATGGCGATCCTGCCCACCATACATAACATGGCGATCTTGCACACCATGCTCAACATGACTTGTCTATATCAAGTTGATTTTTCGTCTCGTCTTTTTACTAAAACAAAGATGATATCTCATCTCAACTGAACTATTAAAAACTAGGACGACGACAAAACAATTAAGTCTCCAAAATATTCAGAGTATTCGGGACAAAGCCCGGTTTAAAACCCAAATTTGAGAAGAGTATCTTCCTCTCAGTAAAAAAGAGTTATTTTGTCCGTGAACAAAATAATACTGGCGCAGTCGGTAGAACTCCAATAAAGTTTAGGTTTAAGTTGTAGGAGAGTGGTTGCACAGAACCACAAGCACTGAGGCCATCTAGTTGGGCCCATTGTACTCCCCCTATTGTTATAAGTTGGAAGTCACTCCTCTTGCTCTAACCATTTGGTTCGGTTGTGCGAACCTTAGCTCGAATGTTGGACCCCTCTGAGGTCGTCTAGTTCTGACAAGAATCTAGAGCCTAAACGCTAACGCTTCTTAATCGACAATCGAAAGAGAGTGGCCCGGCGTAATAATATTTAAAAAGAAAAATTTATAACAAAGCTCCTCTAGTACTATAAACTATACAAATAGCACAAAGCTATTGAGATCAAACCTAAAACAAAAAAAAAGGGAAGAAGCAGATGACGGATAAGTTTGATCTACGAAGAAGAATCCAGGAATACGACAACATCCCGAAAGCAGAAATATTACAACACATCAAGATGTCACCACCTATTCATCAAACCGTAGGACCATCCACAGGTGAAAGTCCAAAACTTAATTTTTGTCCCCTAAGATATATCAATCGGTTAGACGTATTCGATGGAAATCCGCAAAGATTAGATAAATTTATAAATTCAATAGAATTAATAACTAATGTAATTATATTACTTTGATAGGAGAATATTGTGGAATGCAATCACAAATAAATTAGTAGGAAAAGCAAAAACCATTGTAGACATAAGTCCAGAAATTTTAGACTGGAAAACATTGAAAACCTGTTGACATCAAATTTCATCTCCAATTAATTTTTACAACGAAATTCAGAGCGCATTAAGAAATTCAATACAATATCAAAATGGCTTTAAGAATTTTTAAGATGGGTTTACCCACCAATATCAAAAGCTTTGTTTTTCATGATAGTATTGACACATTAGAAAAAGCCTTACAAACTATAATAGACGCTGGACTACTAACGTATGGACAGAAGAGTTACATCAGACCAACTCATAATCATTTCAGACAAACGAACGGTCAAAGACCAGTACAGAGTTATAAGACAAATAAACTGCCAACAAGTCGGGCGAAACTTTATTATTCTTGGGACAAGTTGCGGATGAGTGGAAAGTCAATATGCAGGTTAGAGTGGTTAGGGAAGGCTAAGTGAAAGGGAGTTCTTGGGCAGGGCTGTTGTCAATTTAACAATATTTCATTCGTTTCTATTTGGGTTTTTATGAGGGGAGGAGGAGGGGTAATAGTAAGGGTGGGTGGATGTTAATAGCTTTTTAATTAATTGCTTGAATCACGTCCAATATTCTCTGTATAGAATGTGTTTCATAGACGAAGTTGCATAGAATTTCCATAAAATTCGGTGTATTTTACATTCACGAAACCGAACATTTGTATGGGAGGGGGTAGAGAAGGTAGAAGAATCGTAAAATTTCATATGTAGTTTTATTTTGCTTCTCTTGTGAGGTGCTTGTATAAAATTTTAAGTTCGTAACTTCTAGTTTGTTGGTTATTAGTTGATTTAATGAAATTGGTTGAAATCATGGTTTTGTATGGGAGGGGGCAGAAGGGCAAGCGCGATTTCAAAACTTTTAAAGCAACTTCATTGGAATTATTTTTATAAGTTTTTCTGCAAAATTTGAAATTGATAGCTTTTAAGAGTTTGCTGACAACTTATTTCTTAAAAATGCTCGAAAAAATAATTTTGTATGGGAGGGGGTAGAGGAGGGAGGGGAATCGTAAGACTTGTGATGCAATTTTCTTTCTTTTCTGTTGAAAGATGCTCGTACAAAATTTCAAGTTCGTAGCTTTTAATTTGTTGATTATTAGTTGATTAATGAAATTGGTCGAAATCATACTTTTGTATGGGAGGGGGTAGAAGGGTAAGCGCGATTTAAAAACTTTTAACGTAATTTCATTTCAATTATTTTTGTAAGTTTTCGTGCAAAATTGCACATTGATAGCTCTTAAAAGTTAGGTGATAATTGATTTTTTAAAAATGGTCGAAAAAAAAATTTTGTATGGGAGGGGGTAGAAGTTTTAAAGGTTTTCGACCAGTTAATATTTCCTTTATTTAGGGATTTTTTTAAAATGCAGTTTGCAAATTGTCAAGTTTCTACCTCAAAATTTCACTCAAAAATTTTCAGTTTATGTGTTTTTTTCAATGCACATGAAACACCTTGTGCACGTTAGACCGGGGAGGTCGGTTTATAACAATTATGGATCAAGTTATTATTATTTTTCCATGTACATCAAATAGACGTATTCACATGCAAAATTTAAACTTTGTATCTTTCAACAGAGTCCTAAAAAAATCACTCAAAATTTTCGACATTTTTGCTTATCACCTCCCTCCCCTTTCACCACCCAACTTAAGATTTTTACCAAAATTAAACATTATGTAGTTCTACAATCTGACAAATTTTTGATTTGATATCTGTACCCTTTTTTGAGATATAAGGATTCGTAATTTTGAAAAGTGCGCCATTTTTGAAATGCTCCCCATTTCCCCCACTACTATTATTTCAAGATATTATATTTTTTTTGTATTTTCCTAGTATAGCTTAAAAAAAGTTTTAAGTTTCAATTACATAGCTTAAGAGATAGTTGAGGTATTCATTTTTAAGTGTTTTTCTTTGCACCCCCCCTGACCCTCCCCCTTACAGTAATTAACCACTCTCTAAGCTGATTCCAAAGGAACTATATGCCACACTACCAGTCCCAAAATATGAATTTTGTACGATAAGTAATTTCGAAGATATAATCATTTGAAAAAACAATTCGGCCGACAATTTGTTTTTAGCCCCTCCTTTTCGGACACCAATGGATAAAAAAATTAAATTATTTTTAAAAGTTGTCCCACGAACCCCTCTATACGTGATTTGAGTCTTAGCTTCCTAGCTGTTACCATGGTTGAGATATTTGAATTCGTTATTTTTGGCTTAAGCGCTCCCCCGCCTCCCCCTGAACCCGTACACCCCCCAAAATGGGTATCCACCTGAGATCCGCAACTATCTACAATCCTTCGAAAAATGAACTTTCTATCTTGAAGAGTTTGGGAGTTAATGTGCGCTGAGCGTACACGTCGGCGTACGGTGGACGGCGGACGGCGTACAGACAGACGGATTTTTATACTCTAGATGGAATCTGAGAGTATTATAAGTTCGCTCTAAGGTTTGTAACGCCAAGAAATAAGGCTCGGAGAAAAAAATGAATGATACAGAAGTTAATATTATCACTCAAAAATCTCAAAACCGGATGTCCGTCCGTCCGTCCGTGCGCTCTCTAGCTTGAGAACGCGTTGAGCTAGAAAGCTAAAATTTTGTACACGTCGTTTTTGACGAAAAAGTAAGGTCAAGTTCGTGAACGGGCCAAATCGCTCCACCCCTTCTACCCCCTCCCATACAAAATGACACAATTGCGCAATTTGACAATAAACGGATTTGCTCAAAAACTATAAAAGCTATTGGCCTGAAATTCGGAATACATTACTTTTATGATAATATCAATCTACCATATAAAAATTAAGCGTGTCCTCCTCCTCCTTCTACCACCTCCCATACAAACTGTACTTATCATGAATTACTCTAAGCCAATTTCCTCAGTGATTATAAAATTCAGCGGGCTGAAATTGAGCACCAAATATTTATTTAAAATTGTTAGTAAGGTAAAAAAAATTAGATGATTAGCTTCACCCCTTCTACCCCCTCCCATACAAAATGACACAATTTCGCAATTTGACAATAAATGGATTTATTCAAAAAGTATAAAAGCTATTAGTCTGAATTTTGGTATATATTACTTTTTGAATGATTTAAATCTACAGTAGAAAAATTATTTGTTTCCTCCCTTTCCTTCCACCCCCTCCCATACAAACTACACTTTTTCCTGCTCTAAACCGGTTTTCTCGGAACATATAACATTTGTTGAGCTCATATTTTGTAATAAATATTTAATTAATATTATTACTAAGATGAAAAAAAAAATATTTGATTTGCTTCACTGCTTCTACCCCCTCCCATACAATATGACACAGTTTCACAACTTTACAAAAAATCGATTTTCTTGAAAAGTATGAATGGCACTAGTCTGAAATTTAAGGGATGCCAATTTTATAATATTCCTAGCTATTTCTGAAAAAATCATTAAAATCCCCTCACTCTTTCTACCCCCTCCCATACAAACTGCGCATTTTCACTAAATCTAACTCACTAATTTTCTCAGTTCCCATTCAATTTTTGGAGTAAGCATTTTGTATAAAACATTTTCATAGCTACATACTTTAGCATGATGGCAAAAAAATTAGTTCAATGCTATCATCCCTTCTAACACTTCCCATACAAAATTTCTTGGGATCACAAAAAATTCTATTCCATCTAGAGTATCGTAAGATTGCGCTTTACGCGCAATCGTAGCCCTGTTATGTTTTTTTTGCATTTTTCGGCTAATTTAGTCATGAAACGCGAAAAAACAAAATTTCAAGGTAGCAAATTTTTTTTTTCCAAGTCGATCACAATACTTTATTATTAAAATAATAAAGTAAAACTATAAACAACCATATCATGGACAAAATAACTATAATCCCCCACAAAATAATTATAGACATAACTCACCAAATTTTAACCCAGTTAATCGAAATCCTAGATTTGCAGGAAATAACAATTTCCAACAAAATAATAACGGTTCAACGGTTATCAAAATGCTGATCAACAGCAAAATAATTATCGCTATAACATTTTTCAGCAACTCTAATAAAGTCGAACCAATGGAATTATGCACCGAACAATCTAGACTCAATAAACTAGAAACAGTAAGAACAAATGAAATTTCAAATTTTCAAGTACCAGCCTCGGAAACCAAACATCGCTTCCTTACATAAAATTCAATATGTCAAAAGGCACCCTCAGATTGGACACAGGTGCATCTGAGAGTATCTTAAATACTGGAGTATTAAAGACTCAGTACATATGGGCCGTTTATTTTGAAAGTGGCCCAAGTCCATTTTTATCTTTTTTCAAGTTAACTGTGGTGACATTTATAATTTATGCTGAACTGTCAAAAAAATAAATCGGCATTGAAATATATTTAATACATTTGACAATTTTGTAACACGTACATTTTCATAATAATATAACTACTGAAAATCATAATTTTGAAAGTGACCTAAGTCCACTTTTTATTGATAATGTCAAAAAGTGCGGCCCAAAATCTTGAACATGTATATTTTAACTTTAGGCATACACAATTTCCACAACGATACTGTATACATGTACGCTTGGGATGAAACAAAAGCTTCTAGAGGTTCCCATGAAGTGACTTCATGCCTCTTCTGACACCTTAAAACTCTAAAAAGTGAAAAACATATCATTGCATATAGTGAAATGTGTGGAGGGCAAAATAGAAACATCAAAATATCTTTAATATGGTTAAAAATTGTTCAATCGATGGAAAATTATGTGGAAATCATAGACCACAAATTTTACTTTATTATTTTAATAATAAAGTATTGTGATCGACTTGGGAAAAAAAAATTTTCTACCCTGAAATTTTGTTTTTTCGCGTTTCATGACTAAATTAGCCTAAAAATGCAAAAAAAAAAATCCGTCTGTCTGTACGCCGTACGCCGACGTGTACGCTCAGCGCACATTAACTCCCAAACCCTTCAAGATAGAAAGTTCATTTTTGGAGGGATTGTAGATAGTTGCGGATCTCAGGCGAATACCCATTTTGGGGGGTGTACGAGTTCAGGGGGAGGCGGGGGGAGCGCTTAAACCGAAAAATACGAATTCAAATATCTCAACCATGGTAACAGCTAGGAAGCTAAAACTCAACATACATATAGAGGGGTTTGTGGGACAACTTTTAAAAATAATTTAATTTTTTATCCATTGGGGTGCGAAAAGGGGGGGCTAAGAACCAATTCTCGGCCGAATTTTTTTTTTCAAATGATTATATCTTCGAAATTACTTCCCATAAAAAATTGATATTTTCAGACCATTAAGATGGTATCAAGATCTACGAGAATCAGTTTAGATAGAAGCTAATTATTGTAAGGGGGAGGGTTAGGGGGGGTGCAAAGAAAAACACTTAAAAATCAATATCTCGGCTATTTATTAAGCTATGTAATTGAATCTTAGAACCTATATTAAGCTATACTAGAGAAATACGAGAAAAATATAACATTTGGACAAAATAGTAGTGGGGGGAAATGGGGAGCATTTCAAAAATGATGCACTTTCCAAAATTTCAAACCGTTATAATTCAAAACTGAGTACAGATATCAAATTAAAATTTCTCAAATTGTAGAACTAGATAGTTTTTAAATTTGGTAAAAATTTTACGTTGGGAGGTGTAAGGGGAGGAAGGTGGTAACCAAAAATGTCGAAAATTTTGAGTGATTTTTTAAGGGCTCTGGTGAAAGATACAAAATTTCAATTTTACGTGTGGATACACCTATTTGTTGTACATACCAAAAAAATAGTAAAAATTCCACAATTGTTATGCACCGACTCCCCTGGTCTACCGTGCACAAGGTGTTTCATGTGCAATGAAAAAACCACATAAACTGAAAATTTTTGAATGAAATTTAAAGGTAGAAACTTGAAAACTTGCGAAATGCATTTAAAAAAAATCTTTAATGAAATCTTAACTGGTCGAATACCTTGAAAGCTTCTAGTCCCTCCCATACAAAATGATTTTTTCGACCATTTTTAAGAAATTAATTATCACCTATCAATCATTTAAAAATAGTTGAAATAGAACTGCGACAAAATTTTTGGGATCACACTTGCCGTTCTACCACCTCCCATACAAAAGTATGATTTCGACCAATTTCAATAAAACAACTGCTAACCAACAAATTAAAAGCTACGAACTCGACATTTTGTACAAGCACCTTAAAAGAGCAAAAAAAGAAAATTGCGTCACAAATTTTGCGATTTCCCTACCTCTTCTACCCCCTCCCATACAAAATTATTTTTTCGACCATTTTTAGGAAATCAGTTATCAGCTAACTCTTAAAAGCTATCCATTTCAAATTTTGGGCAAAAACTTATAAAAATAATTGGAATGATATTACTTTAAAAGTTTTGCAATCGCGCTTGCCCTTCTACCCACTCCCATACAAAAGTATCATTTCGACCTATTTCATTGAATCAACTAATAACCAACAAATTAAAAGCTACGAACCTGAAATTTTGTACAATCACACTACAAGAGAAAGGAAATAAAATTGCTTCACAAATTTTACGATTCCCCTACTTCCTCTACCCCCTCCCATACAAATGTTTGGTTTCGTGAATGTAAAATACACCGAATCCTATGAAAATTCTATGCAACTTCGTCTATGAAACTGACATTCTATGCAGAGAATATTGGACGTGATTCAAGCAATCAATTACAAATAATACCATCCATCCACTCTCACTATCACCCCTCACAAAAACTCAAACTTGGATAAATAAACGAATGAAATATTGATTATATGTACTGGAGCTTTTGAACGTTTCCGCAAAGTGTTAAATTGACAATTGCACTGCTCAAGAACCCGCTTTCACTTAGTCTTCCCTAACCACTCTAATCTGCATATTGACTTTCCACACATACGCAACTTGTCTCAAGAATAATAAAGTTTCGCCCGACTTGTTGGCAGTTTATTTAATATCAGGTCATTCATTTTTACCTAATGACAGATTTTGGCGTTATAGAAATGTCGTTAAAAAGAAATCATTTACTGTATGTGCCACAAAATTATTATAATGTAATAAAAAAATATAGAAAAGGTAATAATTTCATACTAAATGAAATGAAACAAGAGGATTTTATATCAACAAGATTCTTAGAAGAAGCAGTTTACAAAAGATCCAAAAATACCAACGGGGAAAAAATAAACTGGCTGCAAATATGCTGGATGCGATTTTTAAGAAATGAACCATATAAAATATTATATAAAACCACCATGGATGAGAATGCAGAGTTTAAAATTCTTGATTTATTGCCACGTCGGGGTAGACCTAAAAAATTTGGAAATATTGTATTGCCATCATTATACAAAAGTATAAGTAGCATCACATCACTAAAATACCGACACATGATGGACTTACTGCGATATATACCTCCGGAACACCATAACTACTTTAAATCCCTTCCGCATACTGAGAATGTTAACGAATAACTAAATTTAATTTTTTTCTTCTAAAAATATAAAGTAAATAAAATGGTTTTTTTAATTTTTTAAGCTATATGCAACAGACTTAAGCTCTTTCACATTTTATAACAAAACAAATTTTTATTTTGAAAGTGACCTAAGTCCTTTCAAGGTAAGCAAGGACATATTATACACTTAATAATAGCGATTTTTTAATAGGAATTATAAAATTAACCCCCTTAAATACGATTTAGCATTGCGAGTCAACCATATACCTTACGTATATTTTTAATTTTGTAAAAACGCAAAACCTGAGAAATATTTGTAATAAATCACGAAACGATAAATATTTAACGTGTACAGACAAATTCAGCAAATATGCTCAAATAATAAAAAAGTCTATATTTTAATAATTGGAATGATGTAATTACAGCACTACAAACAATACTAAACATAATGGGAACTCCCAGAATAATAATATTCGATAACGAAGGAGCAATAAGAAGTGAAATCATAAAAAAATATTTAACGGAAAAACAAATCGAAATCAAACTAACTACAGCACATATGCATCTGACGTGAAAAGGTTTCATAATACACTTAATGAAATGATAAGAATTATTAGATTAAAAGAAAAAATTTATGACATAGAAGAGAAACAAGAAGCTCTCAGTTTTTATAATAATAGCATTCATTCCACCACAAACGAAAGACCTATAAAAATTCACTTAGGCATTAAAAACAATTATGAAAAAATTAGAAACCACATGAAAAAATCAAAAATGCGGCGAATAGAAAACATAAACTCAAATAGACAAGATAAGAACGCAGATGACAAATTTAAAAAAGTAGAAAACAAAGTAAGAAAAAAATTACAACCACAATATAAAAAACTAGAAGATGTAGAAAATTTAGGGAATAACCAATACAAACATTTAAACTCAAAAATCCACAAGTCAGTTAAAAAGACTAAAAAGATTTTCCATTCACAGGCCAAAAGAAGCCTCCAGTGAAAATGACATTAATGATACTACTACTCACAACAATCCTACCACAAGTAAAAATGCAGAGTTTAGAAATTGAGGATTTAGACCAAGGTAACGGATGAGGATGAGGATGAGGATGACTCAAACAAACAGAGCCGGTTACGCTTATCAAGGAATACACACACGTACTTCACATCATCGAATTAAAAGATTTTGAAAATATATACAACACTATAGATCAAAGCATAACCACACTTAAAATAGGACATGAAATAACTACATTACAACCACACATAAGACAAAAGAGAGGACTCATAAATATTTGGGGACGAACAATGAAAATGTTGGCAGGTAGCATGGATGATCAGGACATGGATAGACTAAATGAAGAATTAGATAACATAGAAAGAAATGGTAGAAATTTAACTAAGGCAGTCAACAGTGATAGATATTAACGGTAAATTAAATGCACAAATTCAAAATCTAACTAAAACTATAAATACAAATCAAGCCTTGATTACGTAAAAAATAAAGGCAATGTCAAGTAAATTTGAGACAGATCAAGTTATAATTGCATATAAGCAACTCATAACAGAAAATATTGATAGAACTCTTCAAAATATTGCAAGAATTAAAGAAATAATCTTAAATGCTAGAACAGGTACTCTTAGTAGATACATAGGAAATAGATGTTTATGAAATCTATATTGAAAAGTTTAAAGATATAAATATCGCTATTACGTTAAGAAATACAAGGCAACAAACTTATTAAATTTAAAGATTGCAAAATCATTGTAAGAAATAAACTATTCAACAACGTAAGAAACAAATATCAGAACTATATTGTAATACCAAACCTTTATAGAGATATGCATATTACTGAAATACAAAACCTTACATTGTCAGAAGTTCACTTTAAAAACATTGAAACTATGAATAAAATAAAGTGGATGGATTTTAATAGAAATAAAGATTACTCTAAGCAATCATGGATAAATTATATAGTATTAAGCTTAATAATTATAATTATTGTATTAATAATTTACATAAAATTTTGTAAAAATAGTAATAATGTCAAAATTAATATGCCAAACGTTCAGTATACGCCTTCAGCACCCGAAGAGTTAGAAGAAAAACCAGTAAATTCCGGAACTAAGACGGAAGTCAATCACAGAAATTTGTTAATTCAAGAAGAAGCTAATCAAACAAATTTTAGCATAAAAAAATAAATAAATAAATAATTTGTAAGGTATCTAGGGCACAAGATAATTAATCCCAGATAACCAATTTTAATGGTCAGGAGCCCATCTCCTTTAAGGGTGGAGAAGTTACATTATATTTCCCACACGTGTGAGTAACACATAAATCACTTAGATTTAAGATTAAATCTCACCCAAACATGCCCTAACCACATGTTTGGTATAAGCCTTCAGCATTCTCAAAATAAACGATCGAAACCTTTTTGGTCCCTTTTTAGACAAAAACGATCGTAAACAAGCACACGAAAAGGACCTCTTAAGAAGCTTTTTTGATCACTTCTTCAGATAAGAAATGATCATAGGCATTCGCAAGAATAGGATATCTAAAGAACCTATTTTTTTTGATTAGATGTTAAGATAAATGTATAATTTATATTCTGTACATGTAGACAAAGAAAGGTATAAAATAGCGAACGATTCACGTTCGGCTGCTCAGAAATACTTCAGCAGTTAGACAATAAACGTTTTAAACTAAGAACTGATTTTTTCTTTCACGAGCCCGGTTTAAAACCCAGACTTGAGAAGAGTATCTTCCTCTCAGTAAAAAAGAGTTATTTTGTCCGTGAATAATATAAAACTTGTCAGCTTCCAAAAGAAATATATTAACAGAAGAAATTCAAAGATACATAGCTCTAGAATCTGAAGTGTTAAGAAAAAACATAACAGGGCTACGATTGCGCGTGAAGCGCAATCTTACGATACTCTAGATGAAAAAGAATTTTTTGTGATCCCCAGAAATTTTGTATGGGGAGTGTTAGAAGGGATGATAGCATTGAACTAATTTTTTCGCCATCATGCTAAAGTAGCTATCAAAATGTTTTATACAAAATGCTTACTCCAAAAACTGAATGGGAACTGAGAAAATTAGTGAGTTAGATTTAGTGAAAATGTGCAGTTTGTATGGGAGGTGGTAGAAAGAGTGGGGGGATTTTAGTGATTTTTTTAGAAATAGCTAGGAATATTATAAAATTGACATCCCTTAAATTTCAGACTAGTGCCATTCATGCTTTTCAAGAAAATAGATTTTTTGTGACGTTGTTAAACTGTGTCATATTGTATGGGAGGGGGTAGAAGCAGTGAAGCAAATCAAATTTTTTTTTTGATCTTAGTGATAATACTAATTAGATATTTATTACAAAATATGAGCTCAACAAATGTTATATGTTCTGAGAAAATCGGCTTAGAACATTTCAGGAAAAAGTGTAGTTTGTATGGGAGGGGGTGGAAGGAAAGGGAGGAGGCAAATAATTTTTCTACAGTAGATTTAAATCATTAAAAAAGTAATATATACCAAAATTCAGACCAATAGCTTTTATACTTTTTGAGTAAATCCATTTATTGTCAAATTGCGAAGTTGTGTCATTTTGTATGGGAGGGGGTAGAAGGGGTGAAGCCAATCATCTAATTTTTTTGGCCTTACTAACAATTTTAAATAAATATTTGGTGCACAATTTCAGCCCGCTGAATTTTATAAGCACTGAGGAAATTGGCTTAGAGTAATTCATGATAAGTACAGTTTGTATGGGAGGTGGTAAAAGGAGGAGAAGGACACGCATAATTTTTATACGGTAGATTGATATTATCATAAAAGTAATATATTCCGAATTTCAGGCCAATAGCTTTTATAGTTTTTGAGCAAATCCGTTTATTGTCAAATTGCGCAATTGTGTCATTTTGTATGGGAGGGGGTAGAAGGGGTGGAGCGATTTGGCCCGTTCACGAACTTGACCTTACTTTTTTGTCACAAACAGCGTGTACAAAATTTTAACTTTCTAGCTCAACGCGTTCTCAAGCTAGAGAGCGCACGGACGGACGGACGAACGGACGGACGGAAGGACGGACATCCGGTTTTAAGATTTTTGAGTGATAATATTAACTTCTGTATCATTCATTTTTTTTCTCCGAGCCTTATTTCTTAGCGTTACAAACTTTAGAGCAAACTTATAATACTCTCAGATTCCATCTAGAGTATAAACACAGAATTGGAAGAGGCAAGAGAAGAGACAGAAGGAAATAATAGGCAACTGAAAACTCACCAGCGGAATTGGCAACATATTGAGGAGAGACTGAGAACGATACTTGCCAACAGCGGTGAGGTTATTGAAGAAACAAAGAGTTACGAAGATTACCCTGAGGAGCGGGCTGATGCATTAATAAATAAATTAATTGATGCAGACGGTAGCCTGAAAGCTGAACTAGAGGAGACGAAAATCCAAAACGTTCATCTGACTAGATCAATAACAGTATTAAAAGAACAACTAGATCTGAACGAGTCGGTAAATTGGGAATTAGAGAAACGTTTAGAACAAGGAAATACGAGCATTTTAGACTAAAATTTCGAAAAGGAAAATCAACAACTCCGGAAAAAATTAATAGACCAGACAAAACGCGTGGAAGACACTCAAAGTGAAACACAACATTATATCGCGAGAATACGGGATCTTGAAACGGAATTTAAAAAGAAAGAAAACATGAAGAAGTCAACAGAGAATAGCGTTGAAATGGGCAGAGAAGGAGTTGTGCCAATAGTAGATATGATCAACAAGGTAATTCCCGTATTTCACGGCCAGCCCGTACCGACAGTGCAAACGGAATTGCACGTATTTTTAAGTACATCAGAGTCGTTATATGACGTTTTAAACGTAGAAGAAAAAGCTACGTTTATGACGTTGCTGCCCAAACTTAAACTACGGGGCCCGGCTTACGAACTGTGCATGAATAGGGTATTTACTACATTCAATGAACTAAGGGAACGCCTGAGTTCATATTACTTCCCTAGTATGGACCTAGCCTAGCGACATGCAGTCGTGCAGATTCGGGCAGCGAGTAAGAGGAAAGTTAAGTGAATGTGAACTATACTTAACGAGTATACCATGTTAATGGAATATCAGCGAATGGCGGTCCAAGTCTTCCAAAGAGGGCTTTTAAGTCACTCTCTGAAGCAATTTGCTTGCCTTCATGGTCAGGCAAAACTGACGGAGGTGATAAAGAAAGTATGCGAAATGGAAGATTTGGAAAACTATGCTTTTAGCAGTAACATCACGCCATGGAAACAAAATACAAATCCATTTTTGGGTGAATTAAACATGGTTCCCTCTCAATTGCCTCTTCTCAATGCCTCAATAGGTCAAAATAGCCCCATTCGTGAAAACTCCAATGCCGGAAACTACGTTCAGAAGAGCGAGAACTATCGGCAACATTTTTACGAACCAATGGCGGATTCACGGCAAAATAGAAGGGAACAAACCTTCGCGCAAGGCACAGAAAAATGCTATGACCGGGAAAGGTGGGAAAAAGAAAATACGAGCTCAGGAAACTCGTCGGGGGCAGTCAACTAGGGCTGCCCAGAAAAAATATTATGAAAAAATTAAGCGGTCTGCCGAGGGTCAGTCTACCTTTGGATATCGCAAAGAAGACGAATGTAACGATGACCCTAGATACAGGGGCCGAAATTAGTTTATTAAAGAAGAATGCGATAAAGTCAGCGGGCAAAATGAATAAAGCAAATAGGATGAAGATAAGTACACCCTGTGGGAAGGGGTATACGGAAGGAACCTGCAGAGGAACATTTTTGGTGAATAAGAGGTTCCCCTGTGATTTCCAGGTGGTTGGTAAAGAGATCGATATACCGGATGGTGGACTTTTAGGAAACGACTTTTTGTCCCAGAATTGCAATATTCATCCTCAGTTTCCCTCGAACGGAGACAAACCGGGATCCTTTTAACATCCCGGTAATCACAGGAGAGCCCACACCTTCAACGACGTCTAGAAACCATAGACGAAGATCTTGCGAGATTAAAGCGTTGTTAGGTGTTTCGGCAGCAAGGGGGTCAGGTGAACAGTATTATTCAAAGGTACAAAGGCGAGGACCTCATAAGTCAGATGGGCTTAAAGCGTTGGCGGATATCTCCGCAACGACGTCTACACAACAAAATAATGCTGCAAGCAAGCAACAGACTCCAGCCAAAAAGGGTGAACCTCGTTTTAGAAACAGGTATCCTAAACCGTTTGTTACCAAGAAGTTGAGAGCTTCTCGGGAAAAATCATCTTCAATAGAACAAGGTGGTTCTCATTTAGCGGATGACATCCACAATAGACCAGATCCTCAGAAAAAAATTCGAATACCCGCACGAACCGAAATGACGATCGCAATTAATCGTGAAAAAAAAGGACCTATGGTATCCTTGGCCAAAGAGATACGAAATGGAATAATAATTGGGAACGGAATTAGCAAAATAAGAACGGAAAAGCAATTGTGAGTATAATGAATACGAATGAAACGTCAGTAGATATAGAAGATATGAAAGTTTGACTGGATACCATTGAATGGGTTCCAGGTAGTAGCGGCGACCGAACGAAGTAAAATAATAAATTCGAAAATGGTGAACTATATACAGGACAGTATGATAGATAAGAATAAAGGGAAACGATTCCAGGAACTACTGGAAAAAATAAATTTGGATGATTCATTGAACGATGAAGAGAGCAGCTCCATTCGGAGTATAGTCGAAGAATTTAACGATCTTTTTCACGTAGAAGGGGATAAATTAACCTATACAAGAGCAATTAAACACGAAATCCCGATAAAACAGGATCAGGCACCGATAAACCAAAAAATATATCGGTTGCCAAAAGCTCATAGGCAGCTAATAAATGATCTGATCAAGGAGATGTTAAAGCAAGACATTATAAAGCCCAGCAAGAGTCCATGGAACTCTCCACTATTAGTAGTGCATAAGAAAGCAGGAGCCGGACAAAAACGTTGGAGGGTAGTGGTGGATTTCAGGAAACTGAGCGAAGCCACAGTCGGGGACGCCTTCCCGTTGCCACGAATAGAAGATATCCTAATCACTATCAGGATTCCTTAATGCAAGGAATTGCCATAAAATCGATTCCAAGTATAAAAATGGAAATCATTTTATCCTTTGGCTCATCATTTAGTGAAGGGACAAAACAAACGTCAATATCCCAAAACCAACACATTAATAAACAGAGCACAGTAAATAAACAAAAACTAACATAAATTAGTGTCAACTAGCGTTAAGTCTGCGTCTTAAACATACTTTATCTATAGAGAAGTCAAATACATCAATATTTTCGTTAACTTCTCTTGCAAGACGCGAGATTGGTTCATTCATACCATAGTTAGTCCGGTGAAAGGAAATCTTCAACAATCTAGGATGCCTCGGTAAAAATTGACCAGCAGCAAATTGCATCAAACCCAAAAGTGAGGAGGAATCCACCACCCCAGTGAGAAGTTGATGAGCAAAAACTACGTCAGCAACTTCACGTCGTCTCGAGAGTGATGACATATTTAGCAACTGAAGCCGGTCAATATAAGGAGGAAGACGAACTCTATATCCCAATTAAGGTGACATAGTGCAATTCTTACAAATTTGCGCTGAATAGATTCAATTCTGGCAATATGCACATCATAATAGGGAGACCAAACTTGAGAAGCATACTCAAGATGAGATCTGACAAAGGTGTTATACAGACTCAACCTAACAAAAGAATTGTTAAATTCCTTGGATAAGCGAGTGGTGAAACCCAGCATTGAATTACCCTTTTGCACAATCTTATTTATATGCAAGCCAAAATCAATCTTCTGGTCAAATATAACGCCCAAGTCAACAACTGAATTAACACGATCTAAGATACAGTCATTGAGACTGTAAGTTACTACAAACGGTGAGAATTTACGAGTAAATGACATTACATGACATTTATCCAAATTCAATCGAAGGCCATTATTGCGACACCAGTTACTAAAATTTAACAAATCCTCCTGAAGAAGATTATCTGAGTTAGAACTAATAGACCTAAAGATTTTAATGTCATCAGCATAGATGAGTACTTCCGAATATTTAAAAACAGAGGCTACATCGTTAATGGCCAGGATAAATAGAAGTGGTCCCAAATGACTTCCTTGAGGGACCCCAGAAAGCGCAGTAAATGGCTTAGACGTACAATCACGAAAGATAACCTGGTAGGTTCTATCAAATAGATAAGACTTAATCCAATTTATAAACCATGTCGGAAAACCCAACAATCTTAGTTTTAACAAAATTATTGAATGGGGCAATTTATCAAAGGCCTTACTAAAATCAGTGTATACACAATCCACCTGCTTACCATCCTCAATAGCCAATATAGATTTATTCGTAAACTCCATCAGATTAGTAACAGTGGACCTATTCCTAACAAAACCATGTTGTTTACTCGAAATTATTGATTTACAGTGAAACGACATGCATTCATACACTATAGACTCAAATAGTTTAGGAATAGCCGATAGTTTAGCTATTGGCCGATAATTTTCAATAGCAGATTTTGCACCGCTTTTATGAGTAGGTATGATGAAGGACGACTTCCACACATTAGGAAAAATCCCCGTTATTAGGGATCTTTGAAAGAGGTGAGAGAGTGGTTCAGCAAGAGAGAGACAACAACGCTTAAGGACAACAGCAGGAACACCATCTGGGCCAGGAGAAGACACTTCTTTAAGGCGGGCGATGTGATTGACTATATCATTACAGAAAATTGGTAGATCAGACAAAGTAGTCAAAGTAGTTTGTCTAAAGTCATCAAAATACGCCATATCAGGGGAAAAGCTACTACTAGTAAAAGATCCACTGAAGAATGTGGCGAAAAAATTACAAATAGTAGCTTGATCGTTACTATCATTGCCCAGGAATTGAAAAGAAGCTGGATAACCATCTGATTTACGCTTACAATTAACGAATTTCCAAAACTTCAGGGGATCTCTAATAATATCCGACTGCATTTTAATTAAATACTCAGAATATAAGCGAGTAGATAAATCCTTAAAAAGGTCATAATATTCCTCATACAGACAAAAATCAGTATCATTCTTCGACCTAGTATACCTCTTCCAGGCAGCATTACGAGCATTGCGAATTACACGCAACTCGCTAGTATACCAAGGGTACGACGATGAGATGTTCCTGCGATAGGTAAAAGGAACTGTAGCAACAAAAAATTGATACAGAACATAATAAAACTCAACTACAGCACCTTCAAAATCAGGATTGTCAAGAATTTCATTAAAGTTAAAGTTAGATATAAGGTAGTTCAACTGAGAAAAATCTGCTTTATTAAAATCAAAAGAAAGCTCCTTCTCACTAGGGCTAACAATATGCTCCTCGTCACTAATAACAAAAATATTAATAGGAGGGTGCAAGACATCAATGGTGGTAATTGAAGTTAAGCTCTCATCCACGGAACATGCACAGTAGTCAGAATAAAAAATTAGGTCAAGCTGTCTTCCATAGGAATTCCGAACAAGGCTAAGTTGATGGAGACCAAGTGCAGTTATAGTATCTACAAAAAAACATTCAAGCGAGGACGAAGCATCAGAAACTAAGAGAGTAGAATCATCGTCAGAGAGAGACCAAGAAAGACTTGGAATATTAAAATCACCCAATAAAATGAGTTCGTCAGAGATATTCATACTATTATGAACAAAAGTTATACAATCAACTGTTCTTTCGTATAAAATACAAGGACTCGACGGAGGAATATATGTCAAAAAGACATAAATATCCTTATTATTAAATACGAGTTTAACACATAAGAACTCCAGACCGTGAGGGTTCGGGACAGGAACAACTACACAATTAATGCAGCTACGGACTGCTAATAACACTCCACCACCCTTCAATCTCAGATCGGAAACATATCGATCCCTACGAAAGACTTCAAAGTCTGAACTAAAAAGTTCACAGTCAGAGAAACTACAATTTAGCCCCGTTTCAGTAAGTGCAATAACATCATAGGAAGAATTCTGAGACGAGGCAAATAACGCCTGAGTTTTGGTGCGCAGTCCATTTACGTTTTGATAGTAAAGGGACAGTTGTCTAAGTTTTTTGGACCAGAACCAGGAGCATTATTACGACGAGATATAAATTCTTTAAGAAATACTCTAGAAGGCCACGAATCAATATTTAACAACTGATTGAATAGATCAGTATTAGTCAAAACAATTTTAAAGGAGGCAATGGAACTAGTTTCTTTACTAATTTTATCACATTTAACCGCTGATCCTGTTGAAATAAATTTTTTTGAAACCAGATAGCTTATGACATCATCCGGGGAAGTTCGAGGATCAAGTCTAGAAACGAAAATGGCTTTTGGACGAGGAACAATAGTAAGCAGATGTGGCTGTGTTAGTATAGAAGAAGAAGAACCAGTGGAATTAGCATCAGTAAGAGGCATTTGAGAACTATTCGAGAAAACTTGGGTAGATTTCAAGGGTGCATAATTTTTATTAACGGATGCCTTCGAAGAGGGTTGACCAATATTAGGAGATGTAGACTTCGAGGGCGCAGAATTATTATTAGCGGATGCTTTAGCAGAAGCTTGGCTAATATTAGGAGATGTAGATTTATTCACTCGAGTCTTTTTGCGGGTAGGACGTGGATGAAATACAAGACTATCAATATTGCTATCCGCTCCCACCGAATTGCAGTTATCACTCGGAGAAGCAATTCCAGTAACACAATTCAGCACGTTATTATCGTTAGTGGTGTCAGTAGAAATGTGCTTATTGCAAGGCATAATCTCACAACAAGTCGAAGCATCAACCAAAGTTGGATTGTCTGTACTAGTCGAACAATCTACTAACGTGTTAGTCTTTCTAACTGAATTAAAAAAGTTGTTAACTGTTACAAACGCACCAGTTACACTATCAAGTTGCGCCTTAATTTTCGCCATTTCTTCACCAATGCTAGACATCTTAAATGATATAGAGGATAGTGAGAGGTTCCTACAATCAGTACAGTACCAATAAAGCCCTGGAGTAGAGTTAAGCCTCTCGGCAAAAATATTAGTAAGACCAACGCACTTCGCATGATAATTTCTCCCACAAACGCCAAAACACGTAAAAGATGGTGTTGAGGATTTCGACTCAATACATTTTTCTGCATTGCTCAAAAAACCCATATTAATTTCTCAAAAGCCTAATAATAAACACAGTAGGTAAGGTTTAACGCCTATTAATATGCAAACTAATTGCAAAGAAAAATTATGGTTGCGTTTTAGATAACTTGGCAAGACGAACAACCAAAGACTTAAACCTTTATCAGAACAGCTGAATATCAAAATGACAAAGAACAGCTGATTATAGGAAAAAAAAAGCGCAAAATAAAACTAACAAGAGCAACCTGTATTCAAGCAATAATCGCAAAAAATACACTCAATACCCGGACAAACTATGAAGAACACCAATCGATAACAATAATAATAAAATAAGAAAAAAAAAAAATATCTTAGAAACACGATTAAAAATCAAACAAAAAAATAAATCACGGAAAGAACACTGACACTAGTTGACACTTCAACACTAAAACTGACACTGGATCAACTCGGACATTCAAGGTATTTCTCAACACTAGATCTAGCTAGTGGATACCACCAGATTGAAGTCGAGAGGAAAGATCAGGAAAAAACGGCTTTCAGCACCTCGTACGGGCTTTACCAATTCAAAAGGATGCCGTTTGGCTTAAAAGGAGCAGCGGATACGTTCCAAAGGGCGATGAATCATATTTTAACCGGCCTACAGGGAATAAAATGTTTCGTCTACCTGAATGATAAGTAATTTTGTTATGGTTGAAAGCCTGCGGGAGATTTTTTTTGATAAATTTCAAATTGTCCCGCGCGGAATTCAAACCTGACACTTCGCCGCACGGAGATTGAACCGGTCGGCTGTGGATTCCGCGTGGACTGTCACCCGTGGCCAACTTCAGAGTGACAGGCAGGGCGGAAATCGGTGGGAGTCGAGCGAGGTAGACGTCGTGTGGTGCGCTAGCTCAAAATATAAAGAAAAGAATAAAAAAAAAATTAATTAACAAAAAATGTAAAATCTCGCGATAAAAGAAACGAGTAATAAAACGCAAGTAGGAAAATTTAAAAACGTCGTCGATATATAAAACCGGCGGAAATATTCCCGTAGTGTGGAAAAGTTTTTTTTTTCTCGGTGTGGAAAAGGCGGGTTTTGTCTGCCAACAAGGAAAATTACGTGCATTTTTTGTTCTGCGTTTCCGAAATTCGTCGAAATACAAAAAAAGTGAATTTACTTTGGTCCATGTGGTCGCCACCTGGAGCGAAAGATCAACAACGGGATCGTGCTTTCTGAACCGTTATCAATTCGCAAAATTCCTGCGAAATATCGGAATATTTTGGGTGTCTTAAGTTTTTTTTGTGTATAGACTCTGTTGTCGCTGAGAACCGAGCTAGGGAGGCTTCTCCGTGTGGGATTGTCGCATCTGTTTCATCGTTGTTATTTTGTGAAGATTCGTTCTCCCGCTAATATGTAGCCCACACATGACGGACCGCCTAATCTACCATCACTTCGTTGCTTGGATCGGCGGATCGAGGTATTGTAGGACTATGCGATTTTTGCCATCTTTAAGGTGCTGCATCTGTCACTGAATGCATAAGACGATATAGAGATTATTGTGCTATAAGCGAAACCACTGAATATCTTAGTGACGACTCGGTGATCAAGACGAGTTACGGTGTGTTGAAGGGGTGTGTAGATTTTGAAAAGAACGAAGGTTTTATTGGCGCTGGACCGTGTTGAGTGGCGGGAAGAGCACCGGCGACTTTTTTTTATACATACCATCGGCATACAAGCAAAAGAATCACAATCGAAAATAGCAGGAAGTTTTGGAAGACGTTCAAGTTTTCTTGGGAGAACTCAACAAGCATCTTCGCTCGCGTTATTACTACGACGCGGCCTGACAGAGTCATTGAACGTCGCCGAGATCTTAGGCCGGAACAGCCTGTTTTCATCAATTCGTTGGTTGCGTTATCATTTTGTCCGGCATTTCATCAATTCGCTGATTGCGTTATCATTTTGTCCGGCTGTAGTAATATTAAGATACAATTGTATTAATATTAAGATACAATATTATATTATTAATTTAGTGTGGCATTAATAATGCCTAGTAGTGTATAAGAAATACGGCATGTAATATGATCAACTCTAGAGTAACGATGATCAACTCCAGAGTAATCATAAAGCCAGACAGTAACATGATCAAGTACTATGACGATCATAAAGCCTCGCTTTGCAGCGACAGCAATTTATTTATATATAAGGAAGGTCGAATGAGACCAGAGACAAGATTCGTCTACGTTGCCTGGCCATACAGGCAACATTACCGAAACGATTACGTTGCCTGGCCATACAGGCAACTCACAAAAAGAAACCAAGATTATAATAAACCTTTAATAAACTAATAGATGTTTTTAACAATACATGGCGATCCTGCCAGCTTTTAACATATCGATCTTGCCAGTTTTTAATATATTGATTTCTTAATTTCATGTGACTGCCACATCACTTATTCGATGAGCGACGGCAAGCCACGGACGGTTCCGATTGTGCGCTTGACAATCGAAGAATATAAAGCTCGACTAGCCCGGAAGAAGGAGCAGGAACTAACCCACATCCCCAAAATAAAGATCCCGAAACGAGGTGGACAGCTCCTACGGGACAAGCGACGCATCAGCTTCATTAAGAAAACCATATACGGCGAGAATCCACCCAGCTGGGAAGAAGGAAACCGGCTACAAGAAGAATTATCAGCGCTCGAGAAGAAATTCAAAGAAAGGCGTGTACGAGCACAGGAAAAAACAACAGCGACAGCAGAACCAGCAAAACCGGCTCACAATAAGTAAAACTAGAAATAAATATTATAAGAAAAAAATGTTCAAGATACCGCGGTGCCAAAACTGCGGATCTTTTAGAGCACAAACCGCCTAATCGCGTGTGCAAAACCATAGGTAGGAATAAATGTAGAAATAAATACATATAACGATAAAAAAAAAAAATTTATATTTTTTACTCTTTAATATGGGAGGTACAAAGTCTAAAATAGAAAATCCAACCGCGAATGTAATAAACGAGGTTGAGATAAAAGAAGAAATAAAATTTGGACCATCAGAGCTTATGCTCTTAATAATAACATGTATATTAGTAATAAATCTGTTACTAAAAATATATAGTATTCATAAAAAACAATTAAAAAAGAAGTATATGACTAGGACAGAGTCAACAGACAAATTGTAGGGTATGGACAAAAATACTAAATCAATATACAAGAAAATACAAGTAACTAGGAAACAATTCGATAACGCTTACAAAAATTTAAACAGAAGAATTCTGAAAACTACTGAGGCCAAAATACGAAACATAGAATCTTTATTTAAACATTATAATGACATTAGAATACTTCTAAACGACAATTTTTCAAAATTTTCTAACTCACAACAATATCAAGCTAATGTATACTTTACCAAAATACGCACTAAACTTTTATCTACAGTAGTATTTTATGACGTAAACGTAACGATACCAAACACATTGCACGAACCAGCAATAATCAATACTCCAACAGAAGACAACACTCAAGAACACGCAATGAACCAAACAGAATTCCTTAAATTGGCAACCCAAATCTTAATAGATTTCGATGGGCAAGCCCAAAATTTGAAACCATTTTTAGATTCACTCGAAATCATCAAATTAATAGTTGGTGACAATGAGGCGTTGGCCATTTCATTGATAAAAACCAAACTAAAGGGTACCGCAAGAGATTTAATTAGTACAGAATCAACTATACAACAGGTGCAAGATAGGTTAAAAATAAAATGCAAGGGAGAATCTATACCACTTCTCCAAGCAAAAATAAAAAATGTTAAACAAAATAAGAAAACCGCAAATGAATTTTGCAAAGAAGTAGAAGAGTTATCCAAACTCCTAATAACTGCTTATATAACAGACGGTCTAAGCCCAGATAAGGCTTCAGAATATGCTGCTAATGTAGCTGTCGAAGCAATGAAAACAAATGCTTCGAATCCTGAAGTAAAATTAATAATGAAGAGCGGTCAGTTCACTAATGTGAATGAAGCAATCGCAAAATTCGTGGATGCTAGCAATGACACATCTAGCCAACCTAGCTCCATAATGTTTTACAACAACAGACAAAAAGTAAACAACAATTACCGTCATAACGGACGGAATAGTCATGGCAGAAACCGAGGTCGTGGCAGAGGTAACTACCACAACAACCGGTACTCCAATACTCACTATAACAACAGAAATAACACCAATAATGGTTCTCGAAATGGTAATAACCGAACTATTCGCAACGTTAACAGCGAACAACAGCCGGAAAACTACCAAACTCCACCACGAAACACACAGTAAATAGCACAACCAGATCAGTCTATGTATTTAATTTACACCTTAATAGCTATATATCAACGCGAACAACACTTAATAATGAAGTTTCTACTTTTCTAATAGACACAGGTGCAGATATATCCGTTTTCAAAATTGGACAAGTAAATAAAAATATCCATATAGATACTTCAAAAACAATACACCTAAATGGTATTGGACAAGGAACCATAAACACCCTAGGATTATTAAACTCAGATCTTATATGTGATGATCTTCTCATTGAACACAATTTTCATGCAGTACCAGACAGCTTTCCTATTAATTGCACTGGCATAATAGGATTAGATTTTATAAAAAAATATAATTGCATTCTAGACTATCAGATAAATCAAGACTGGTTAATACTAAGACCAGATGATTATCATGAAGACATTGCCATTCCTATGCGCAATGCCCTTAAAGTTAACACACTAACAGTACCTGCACGGTCAGAAGTAATAAGATTAGTAAAAATAGAAACAGAAAATAATGAAATTTTCATTCCACACCAAGAAATACAAAATGGTGTATACATTGCCAATACAATAACTACAAAAGCACAAACATTTATCAGGATAATCAACACAACTGATAAAAATGTAACAATAGATAATGTCAACATAAAACATGAAAATATGCATGACTATGACCTAATATACAATAAATCGCAAAATTACAATAATAAAGAAAAATTAGAAAAATTAAGTAAAAATTTTCCAGAATTCGTCATGGTTAAGTTGCAAAAACTGTGCTCTAAATATATTGATATATTCGCTTTAGAAAGTGAACCAATCACTACCAACAATTTCTACAAGCAAACACTTCACATGAGTGATAATGAGCCAGTTTACATAAAAAACTATAGAATCCCACAAACCCAGAAGGAAGAAATTTCAAAACAAATAGACAAGTTAGTTAAAGATAATATAATAGAACCATCTGTATCACCTTACAATAGCCCATTACTGTTAGTACCTAAAAAATCTCTCCCAGGTACTACTCAAAAAAGATGGCGAATGGTTGTTGACTACAGAGCAATAAACAAAAAATTAATTGCGGATAAATTTCCACTACCGCGCATTGACGATATTTTAGATCAGCTCGGAAGAGCCAAATACTTTTCTTGTTTGGATTTAACGTCTGGATTTCATCAGATAGAACTTGATACTAAATCAAGGGATATTACTTCATTCACAGCGGATAACGGCACATATAGGTTCAAAAGGTTGCCGTATGGGTTAAAAATAGCACCAAATTCATTTCAAAGAATGATGACATTAGCTTTCGCAGGTTTAGCACCCGCTCAAGCATTCTTGTACATGGATGACTTAGTCGTTCTAGGTTGTTCTGAAAAACACATGTTGGAAAATCTTAAAGATGTTTTTGATATATGCAGGAAGTACAACTTAAAATTGCACCCGGACAAATGTACCTTTTTTAGTCACGAAGTGACTTACCTGGGGCATAAATGTACAGACAGAGGCATTTTGCCTGATGAAAAAAAATATAATGCCATTCAAAACTATCCAGTCCCTAAAAACGCTGATGAAGTTAAAAGATTTGTTGCATTTTGCAATTACTACAGACGTTTTATACCAAATTTTGCCGAACATTCTCGCAAACTAACAAGACTCTGTAGGAAGAATATCAATTTTGAATGGACTGACGACTGCAGTAATGCGGTCGCATACCTAAAAAACTCACTTATAAGTCCACAGATACTACAATATCCCGATTTTACAAAACAATTTTGTGTAACTACCGACGCCAGCGGATTTGCCTGTGGCGCAGTATTAAGTCAGGAATATGGCGACAAGCATCTTCCAATCGCTTACGCCTCAAGATCCTTTACTAAAGGTGAAACAAATAAATCAACAATTGAAAAGGAACTAGCAGCCATACATTGGGCAATTAAATATTTCAGGCCTTACCTATATGGTACCAAATTTTTAATTAAAACTGATCACCGCCCTCTAACATACCTATTTTCAATGAAAAACCCTTCATCAAAACTAACCCGCATAAGACTTGATCTGGAAGAGTATGATTTCGTAGTGGAGTACATATCAGGAAAAGAAAACTATGCCGCGGATGCGCTATCCCGCATAGAAATACAAGATTTACAAAAAATGTCAATAGAAGCAAGTAAAATACTTCAAGTAACAACAAGGTCAAAGACACAGAATACAAACAAATTAAATGACCAACAAAATATCGAAAAATGTCCACTTGAAAATCCCATAATATATGAAGCGCTATACAAATATGAAGTAAAAAGACATGTCGAGCTCATTTTTGATCCTCCGAATTTATTATTCAAAAAAGGAAAAAAAATTTGTAGCTCTATTAATACGACAAACCTGATTGTTCAAGAGAAAATTGACTTAGGACAATTATTTTCTAGGCTTATGATAGAAGCCGGCAATCTAGGAATCGTAAAATTACAATTGTCCTTAGGAGACAAGTTGTTTAATTATACCCGGGTAGAGAAATTTAAAGAAATGGGAAACAAAATACTAAAAGACATTACAATTGCGTTAACGCCCAAAATAACATATGTGAAAGACACAAAACAGATCAACGACATTTTACAAAAATATCACGATGATCCTACTACTGGTGGCCACCCAGGAGTCAATCGAATGATGAACAAAATAAAACAAAAATACCAATGGAAAAACATGACAAGTGACATCAGAAAACACGTAAAACGATGTTCACTTTGTAGCAAAAATAAGTCGACGAAACATAATAGAGAACCCATGATAATAACAGATACGCCAATAAAAGCTTTCGACGTAGTTCAAATAGACACAATAGGACCTTTTCCTAAATCTGAAAAAGGAAATGAATATGCAGTAACAGTACTTTGCGATTTAACTAAATATTTAGTAGCAATACCGATACACAGTAAACACGCAAATATTGTAGCAAAGGGAATATTTGATAACTTTGTTCTTACCTACGGCCCCATGAGGACGCTTGTGACGGACATGGGTACAGAGTACAAAAACAGTATACTAAATGAACTTTGTAAATTGCTAAAAATTAATCATGTCACATCTACCCCTTATCACCACCAAACATTAGGTGCGGTAGAAAGAGTCCATCGAACTTTTAATGAATATGTTCGATCATACATATCAATCGAAAAGAACGATTGGGATGAATGGCTTAACTACTTCTCGTATTGTTATAATACAACACCGTCAACTGTACACGGATACTGTCCGTTTGAATTAATTTTTGGTAAAAAACCACATATGTATGAGTTCATACAACACACAACGATAACACCTTTATATAATCACGAAGCATATGAAAAGGAAGTCAAATTTCGACTTCAAGTCGCTCAACAACGAGCAAACGAACTAGTAAAGAAAGCAAAGGAAAGACAAAAACAAAATTACGACAAACATACGAACAGTCAAAAAATTGACATAGGAGACCTAGTTTTAGTTCAAGACGAAACGGGACATAAACTAGACCCAAAATATAAAGGCCCATATAAAATAATAGACATAGATAATAGAAATAACTATACTTTATCAAATAAAAACAAAAAAATAATCATACATAAAAATAGATTAAAATTAACTACTTAAGATCGATTAGTATAAGTAAAACACATATACAATATCCCAAACATATATATTTTGTAACTCTCACTTTACTTAAATAAATCAAAAAAAAATGAGAATGATCATACAAAATTACATATGCATGATCATTCTATTAAAAAGGGAGGTGTAGTAATATTAAGATACAATTGTATTAATATTAAGATACAATATTATATTATTAATTTAGTGTGGCATTAATAATGCCTAGTAGTGTATAAGAAATACGGCATGTAATATGATCAACTCTAGAGTAACGATGATCAACTCCAGAGTAATCATAAAGCCAGACAGTAACATGATCAAGTACTATGACGATCATAAAGCCTCGCTTTGCAGCGACAGCAATTTATTTATATATAAGGAAGGTCGAATGAGACCAGAGACAAGATTCGTCTACGTTGCCTGGCCATACAGGCAACATTACCGAAACGATTACGTTGCCTGGCCATACAGGCAACTCACAAAAAGAAACCAAGATTATAATAAACCTTTAATAAACTAATAGATGTTTTTAACAATACACGGCATTTCATCAATTCGCTGATTGCGTTATCATTTTGTCCGGCATTTCATCAATTCGTTATAAATGCTCGTCGCCGATCCCACTGGAATCAATCCAGCACAAAGCTTCGAAGAAGAACAACGGCATCACCAGCCAAAACCTTAGGATACAATCAACCATCGTTGCCACTATTCACCATACTAGAGTCATCAACCACTACCGAGATCGCAGCACTTATCATCCTGCCAGCAAGCAGTTAATTATTTGAATTCATCCATGTATCGTATGAGGATATTCCTCTCCCTGCGGGAGCTTCGATAAAATTTTGGCCAGCATATCTTCATATACCACCGGAGGCCCGTAGATGAGTACAACATTTAAAATTATGTCACATTTTGGATTACCTATAATTTTGATTATATTTTTTTTTTGCATGAAGTTAAATTACGTCATATATTGGGTTATCTATAATTTTGATTATATTCTTGCATGAAGCTAAATTATAGTTAATGCTTAGAGCATTCATTTGTAGTCCGGTTAGATTTTTCGGGACTTCAGAAGTTAACTGAGATACTTCGTTTATTTGGTTTGTTTTGGTAGAAAGATATAATTGATATCGGACCGTCAAGTACCGTGTTGTAACGATAGGAGTTAATTTTGAGGATGAAAGAGATTTGATCAAAACTCATTCTTAGAGTATATTTTGTTTCAGTAAAAGTAGATTCAGCAGACCAGACGGCGAATGTCTAGAACAGTCTAACTTATCGTTTGTACAAAAAAAAAAAAGAAATATTTTCTCTTAATTCGCTGCGCCGTTGGCAGTCAGGTTCTATTTTTTTTTGTTTCTTTTAAATAGTTTAAAAAGTATTTTACATTTAAATAGTAGTTTGATATCTTAAGAAATATAAGAAATATGGTGCGAGACCGATTCAAAAAGAAAAAACATAAAAATTAATATAAACAAAAATATATTTAGTTGTTAACTTACATAAAACGATAATATATAAATTTAAGATTCTTATTCTTACGAAGGCAGAGGCACTTTCTTTTTTTGTCTTCTTGATTTTTATTTTTCAAGTAGTTTTTTTTTTAATTTTTCAATTGCAAGACAACATAATTGTGAAATTCCTTTTGTTAATTTGTCTATTGTTTTTTTTTGAACAGTTAAATAAGAACTAAAATACATTTACAAAAAAAAAAAAGAGAGAATTTTGGAAAAAATGATACGATAATTTGATCATTAAGAGCCTTCGCCCTCGCTAACTTCCACGAATCCTCCTCCTCTCTTTTGGGGCCATACGAAGAAGACTTCGCGGAAGAAGTATGGCTTAGGTTGGGTGGGCAGGTTGGCGTCAAACCATCAGACGCCGTCGTCGAAACATCTGGTCGGGTCAATATCCGAGATCAGATGAAGTCCCTTTTCTTTCGTGTCTTCCCGACTTGGATAAGTCGACGCGGCGAGCTAACTACTCGCGATTTATTTTTGTTATGACAGGCCAAATGGGTTTCATGACATTCTGGTGTAGCGAACCCCCCCTACACGCCTACCGCAGCTAGACCCGGCATCAAGCTAGCGCGTCGCACCAGCACATGGAATGTCACTGAGATGGATGTAGGTGGTTCTCAGCCCTGTCGATCCCGAACCTTATTTTTCCTTTTGAATTATTTTGGCTTTCGGGTCAAAATGATTCTCGTCCTAGGCCTCCGCTACATAACAATTTATGGAAAAAATCTAGAGGATCATAACACGAAATTAAGAGAGATATTTTATAGAATACGGAATTATGGACTCAAGTTGCAACCGGAGAAATGTCATCTGTTAAAGAGAGAAATAGCACGCACAGATCCATCGAAAGTCAAGTGTGTGCAAGATTTTCCCGCACCACGTACAGTACGACAAGTCCAATCATTTCTGGGTTTAGCCAATTATTATAGGAAATTTATTCCACATTTTTCCAAGATAATGGAACCCATAAATAAATTACTGCGAAAACAACAAAAGTTCAAATGGACCCCCGAATGTGAAAAAGCTTTCGAAGAGATAAACTTCCGTTTAATCTAACAACAGACGCAAGCAATGAAGCTTTGGGCGCGGTTCTCTCTCAAGGAAAACCAGGAGAGGACCAACCTATTGCCTATGCAAGTCGCAGCCTAAGCCAGGCGGAGAAGAGATACTCCACAACAGAAAAAGAGCTGTTGGCGATAGTATGGGCAACGAAAAATTTCAGAGTTTATCTCCAAGGAAGAAAGTTCACCGTTTACACTGAAAGGAATATTTTGCGTGAAAGACCCAAAGACCAGGTTAGTTCGATTCCATCATAAGCTCTCGGAGTACGACTACGACATACAATACAAGCCAGGAAAATATAATACGAACGCGGATGCTTTGAGTAGAATCGCAGAGACATTCCAAACCCCGTTAGATCAACCAGAAGAATTGGCCAAGTGCCATATGGTAACGACGCGGAATGCAGCAAAAGTTGCACAAGAAAACCGAACTTCAAAGGAGACCGACACCTCAGAGTTAGATGCAGGAAACAAAAGTGAAGGAAGCGCCGAAGAGACAGAACTGCATAGACAAAATACAGCGGTGAAAACCATCCAAGACAGGGAAACAATTAAAACAATATTGCAGGATTATCACGACTTACCGTTAAGTGGGCACCAAGGAGTGCTCAAAACATACCATAGGATAAAAAGGGATTACAAATGGAAAGGTATGTTTAGGGATATTAAGAGATACGTAAAAAATTGCGACAAGTGTCAAAGGAACAAAATAGGAAGAAAAATATGATGCCAATGGTTATAACGGATACCGCTCAGTTACCTTTTGATAAGGTGTACCTAGACATAGTAAGGCCCTTGGAGGAGACAGTTAACGGGAATAAATATATCCTAACTTTCGAAGACGACCTCACTCGAATGATGGATGCGATAGGTATCCCCGATTGCGAAGCCGCAACAGTAGCAAAAACATTCTTCGATGAGATAATCAGCAGATATCGAATCCCGAAGGTTTTGATCACTGACCAGGGTAGTAATTTCACCGGTCAAGTGTTCAAAATGTTGTCTAAATTTTTGGGGGTCAAGAAATTGCAAACCACAATCGAACCTAGCAGCACTGGAACGGTCCCATCGCCCGTTGGCAGACTATTTAAGAGCATACGTTGATGGTAACCCAAGGATTTAGGACGAACATCTAAGAGCTGCCATGTTTGTTCGCAATAACACAGAACATACAGGTACGAAGCTGACTCCCATGGATTGTTTGTTTGGTTTTACCTCACAAATTCCCTCAAACGTGAAGCGAGAGCCCCAACCTGTCTATAACCATGAAAACTATTTTTACATATTAAGAAATAAGATACAGAAAGCACATGACTCTGCTAGAAAGAATTTGATGGCAGCTAAAGAAAATTCGAAGAAGTATTACTACAAGAAGGTTAGATCAGTAGAATTCCGGCCAGGGGACCGGGTGTTGCTATTAGATATGGCCCTTAAGGGGAAATTATCACCCTATTGGTTAGGCCCTTATGAGGTAGCGCAAGTACATAATTCAGTAAATACGGCTATCAAGGCTGGAAAAAAACTTAAAAGAGTTCATAACAACCACCTAAAACCTTACTTAACAAACTAGATTAGAGAAAACCGAAGCTACAATCCCATTTTCCAAGACCAAATGATTGGTTATTTGTATTCCCTAGGGGGGAAAATCTGCCGGCTGTATGCCAAGGAAGGAATGATCATATAAATACGGGGCACTGCGATTCTACGCCTAAACAGTTCGTGCACACTTACTCTAGGATCTTGGGTAATAACCGTGGATGCCGAAAGAGATGCACATTTGCGTCCCTACGAATTTAAATACATTTATTCTCTACCATTACCATCCAAAATCAATACATCCAAATGGTTCGATTTGAAGCAAACGGTTGCGGACTTTCAAATTAGAAAAGATGCCCCGATAGATCACGAGAATGCACTGAAAATTAGTAAATCCTTCGATCAGTTAGACGAGGAATTGGATAGATTAGAACTAGTCAATAACTTCAATACCAATTCGATCATTACCTACGGTAATACAGCGGCGATAATAATAGTAATAGGGTTGGCATTGGTTTTTGCCATAGTTATCTATTATAGAAAGTCAACGAGTCAAGTAGTCAGGAATATTCCCAACAAAAACCCATCAAGAAAGAGATTTACTCAGGAGGATATCCAAGTTCGGTCATTCTGTCAGGTTAACCTACCACAACCTAATAACGTGCTTAATATCGAAAGGCCTGTCCTGGAAACCAATACACCCGACGAGGACTCACACTCTAAGCTCCCACGAACCAAAAAGGGGGTACGGTTCCAAGCTCTACCAAACATCCCTGAACAACCCCTGGAACCAGCACCCACCAGTATCCCTAGAAATTCAAGAAATCAAGCTCTAACAAACATCCCTGAGCAAATCCTTGAACCAGCACCCGAGAGTATCCCTCAAACTTCCAGAAAAGAGAGTCCCGATTTAGAAACTATTGATCACATCACTCCCATTTCCAATATGGCCCAAAGAAACTTCATCGATAAAAAAATTCCTAAACATGTCCCGAAGGCTCTCCAATAATACAAAAAAAATAGTAATAATAAGTCTTCTAACATTCAAGATTGCGATAAGTATGTCTAATCCCATCTGCTTACCGGAATTTGTTGAACATCAGGAAGAATCGAACTTCATTCACTTAATAAACACCAGGCCCACCATTCAAGTTTGGTTGAAAGATATATTTGGCGCGAAACTAGAGGCTACAGCACTAATCAATACAGGATCTGTGGTATCGCTGATCTCCCGGGAATTCGCAAAAGAGTTTATTATAACAACCAAAGATAATTTCGCATATTTCTTGGAGTCATCAGAGATGCCATGGGACATAACCGGGCACGTAGACTCCACACTCATCGTCGATGGGTTGGAGATGCCAACTAAACTATGGGTACCGGGCAAACTGCCCGAAGAAAAGGAGTTCCCTAACGATCTGATTATCGGTATGGATATCCTCAGTAATCCCAATTTACTAATCGCAATAACTGGGGGAGAAATATTAGTAAAAAAGAAAGAAGTAGGAGATCTGTTTTTCTTAGGTGCTTATTAGATTAGTACGATTTGTTTTTAGTTAAGTTATGACCACTGTAAATATTTTCGTATTATAATTTTGTAAATTGTAGTTTGCGCTGTTGGTAATACTGTAATGTAGTGAATATCATTTGTAACACTACAATAATTTAAGGATAATGAATTTAGATAACATTGTAATATTTTTTTTTATGTAAGAACTGTAACAGAATAAACGAGATATGAGATTAAAAGTAAATAAAATTATTAACTACAATAAAAATACTATACGATTAGATTAAGATCAAGAATTTATAAATCGATGTAAATTAGAATGGTAAAAAAAAAAATTATTATTATGAAAAAATTTTTAAGAAAGAATGTCAAAACATATTAGATTTAAGCAGAGACAACCGAGCCTAACTAGCGGATACATAGTATCAGTTAATGGGTAAAATCCGGCATCAGCCGAGATTGTGATAACTCGGATTTACATAAAAAATCATCAATCGACGAGTCTACATACGAAACTACACGCAGGAGCAAGGAAGAATCAAACCCCTTACTCTGAGAACCCTCAAGGACAGAACTTTCAATATCTCATGAGAAGTGGGAAAGATCGCGAAGCAATCAAGCAAATCACCAATCTACGTTGACACGCCGCAAAATGGTTCACTTGTTAAGAACTAATAAGTACAAATAAGACCCACAACGCATCCAGTAAATTAAGACGGAAACATTTTCATTCAGTGAACTAGAAGAAACAAAGGTTTTATGACACACTAACGCCAAGAAGGATTAAATAATATAAATAATATGCATATCAGCACATCCATACCGATCCAGCGATCGTCCAGCAATGACATCGAGCCTAAAACAAAAGCTTTATGACACACCTAGGCAGAGGAAAGTTCGAGCTAAAATCTATAGCAGGCGAAGACCAAAGCAGCAAAACAATCATTTCCCTTCTCAAGATCGAAAGAGATTCGACGAGGCACCTCAATAGGAGGAGAATTGATCAACACGGAATCCGAAAACAAAGAAAAAGCCAACTACGAGAATTTATCAACACGGAATACGCAAACAAAGAGAGAGAGAGAGCCAATCATGTTTCATGATCGACACGGAGCCCGACGACAGAGCGAGTCATCATATGAAATTTAGAATTATAATCAAGCCATAGATAAAAATAGGTTAAATAGACAGGATATGTATAAAGTAAAATGTAGATATGTGAAAGCACTTAATAGTAGACTCCACACTCATCGTCGATGGGTTGGAGATGCCAACTAAACTATGGGTACCGGGCAAACTGCCCGAAGAAAAGGAGTTCCCTAACGATCTGATTATCGGTATGGATATCCTCAGTAATCCCAATTTACTAATCGCAATAACTGGGGGAGAAATATTAGTAAAAAAGAAAGAAGTAGGAGATCTGTTTTTCTTAGGTGCTTATTAGATTAGTACGATTTGTTTTTAGTTAAGTTATGACCACTGTAAATATTTTCGTATTATAATTTTGTAAATTGTAGTTTGCGCTGTTGGTAATACTGTAATGTAGTGAATATCATTTGTAACACTACAATAATTTAAGGATAATGAATTTAGATAACATTGTAATATTTTTTTTTATGTAAGAACTGTAACAGAATAAACGAGATATGAGATTAAAAGTAAATAAAATTATTAACTACAATAAAAATACTATACGATTAGATTAAGATCAAGAATTTATAAATCGATGTAAATTAGAATGGTAAAAAAAAAAATTATTATTATGAAAAAATTTTTAAGAAAGAATGTCAAAACATATTAGATTTAAGCAGAGACAACCGAGCCTAACTAGCGGATACATAGTATCAGTTAATGGGTAAAATCCGGCATCAGCCGAGATTGTGATAACTCGGATTTACATAAAAAATCATCAATCGACGAGTCTACATACGAAACTACACGCAGGAGCAAGGAAGAATCAAACCCCTTACTCTGAGAACCCTCAAGGACAGAACTTTCAATATCTCATGAGAAGTGGGAAAGATCGCGAAGCAATCAAGCAAATCACCAATCTACGTTGACACGCCGCAAAATGGTTCACTTGTTAAGAACTAATAAGTACAAATAAGACCCACAACGCATCCAGTAAATTAAGACGGAAACATTTTCATTCAGTGAACTAGAAGAAACAAAGGTTTTATGACACACTAACGCCAAGAAGGATTAAATAATATAAATAATATGCATATCAGCACATCCATACCGATCCAGCGATCGTCCAGCAATGACATCGAGCCTAAAACAAAAGCTTTATGACACACCTAGGCAGAGGAAAGTTCGAGCTAAAATCTATAGCAGGCGAAGACCAAAGCAGCAAAACAATCATTTCCCTTCTCAAGATCGAAAGAGATTCGACGAGGCACCTCAATAGGAGGAGAATTGATCAACACGGAATCCGAAAACAAAGAAAAAGCCAACTACGAGAATTTATCAACACGGAATACGCAAACAAAGAGAGAGAGAGAGCCAATCATGTTTCATGATCGACACGGAGCCCGACGACAGAGCGAGTCATCATATGAAATTTAGAATTATAATCAAGCCATAGATAAAAATAGGTTAAATAGACAGGATATGTATAAAGTAAAATGTAGATATGTGAAAGCACTTAATAAAAAAAAAAAAAGAAGAAAAATAAAAAATTTTGAGAGAGAATTTTTCACCTCCTTCAGATGTGCAAATTTCTTTTTTCAAGGGGAAAGGAATGTTGTATAACAGATATCAAAAGATAATCCGTTATAATCGGATTATTAATTAAAGTACGCGCATAATAATCGGATTATAAGATAATCCGAGTCGGAGCATAAAATAATCCATTTGCGCGTATAGTATATGAACTTGATAATGCGATACTGCAACGACGTCAAGGCCAACGCCGTAGCAATAAACACGTCTTTTGGATGGCGCCTACAGCGATATCGTAAATATTGCTACTTGGGCATTCTACAGCCGGTGTGGCTTTGAAGGTAGGCATGAGCCAACAACCTGGGAAGTCAGTCAGCAAGTTTAATAATTCAAAATGTATGACTGATTTTCCGCTTGAAATGCGGAATCAGAGTTACGAATTGCAGTATCGCAATATCAAATAATGAAGGTAAGTTTAAAATTATTTGTAAACTCATTTTGCCGAGTAGGGCAAAATGCAGTATTTAAGTAAGTAAGTTAAGTAGATCAGTAGGAGTTTTTTTTACGCATAAAGTAGATCAAGCACACGCGAACTGCTCAATGAGAAAAGAAAAGCAAAGTAGGCTCAAGTAGAAAAAACGAATCCACACAGTGCAAGAAATAAAAATAATACGATTTGGAAGAATTGCGTTTGAATCGACAAAAGGAATACAGAAGAAAACAGAAGTATGAGAAAAACAATAAATTGCAGTGTGATTATTGCGGCCTTACGGTAGCTGCGCACAGACGCAAGATAAAACATAACAGGGCTACGATTGCGCGTAACGCGCAATCTTACGATACTCTAGATGAAATAGAATTTTTTTGTGACCCCAAGAAATTTTGTATGTGGAGTGTTAGAAGGGATGTAGCATTGAACTAATTTTTTCCCCATCATTCTAAAGTAGCTATAAAAATGTTTTATTTTTCAGAAATAACTAGGAATATTATAAAATTGACATCACTTAAATTTCAGACTAGTGCCATTCATACTTTTCAAGAAAATCGATTTTTTGTGAAGTTGTAAAACTGTGTCATATTGTATGGGGGTAGAAGCAGTGAAGCTAATCAAATATTTTTTTCTGATCTTAGTGAAAATGCTAATTAAGAATTTATTACAAAATATGAGCTCGATAAATGTTATATGTTCTGAGAAAATCGTCTTAGAGCATTTCATGAAAAAGTGATGTTTGTATGGGAGTGGGTGGAAGGAAAGGGAGGACGCCAAAAATTTTTCTACTATAGATTAAGATCATTGTAAAAGTGATATATCTCACATTTCAGTCTAAAAGCTTTCATACTTTTCGAGTAAATCCATTTATTGTCAAATAGCGAAATTGTGTCATTATGTATGGGAGGGGGTAGAAGGGGTGAAGGTAATCGTCTAATTTTTTTTGGCCTTACTAACAATTTTAAATAAATATTTGGTGCACAATTTCAGCCCTCTAAATTGTATACGCACTGAGTAAATTGGCTTAGAATAATTCATGACAAGTACAGTTTGTATGGGAGGTGGGAGAAAGAGGGGGAGGACACGCATAATTTTTATACGGTAGATTGGTATTATCATAAAAATAATATATTTCAAATTTCAGCCTAATAGCTTATATATTTTTCGAGCAAATCTCTTCATTGTCAAATTGCGCAATTGTGTCATTTTGTATGGGAGGGGGTAGAAGGGGTGGATCGATTTGGCCCGTTCACGAACTTGAGCTTACTTTTTTGTCAAAAACGACGTGTACAAAATCTGAACAATCTAGCTCAACGCGTTCTCAAGCTAGAGAGCGCACGGACGGACATCCGGTTTTGAGATTTTTGAGTGATAATATTAACTTTTGTATCATTCATTTTTTTCTCCGAGCCTTATTTCTTGTCGTTACAAACTTTAGAGCAAACTTATAATACTCTCAGATTCCATCTAGAGTATAAAAAGTCCGTCGCATGGTTCCTGTCTAAGACAGCACGACGGCAAACACCACCACCCTTACCAACCCTTCTCCCCAACAGTTGGTTATCCAACACTTCATACAACGAAGCAAATGCACTTAAAACAACTGTTCGACACCACACACACAAATTACCACCGAACAGAGTAAGAATTTGTATTGCGGCGGCCTGTGGCTCATGATGTAGTCATCACGCCGCCTGCCAACTGAATCAACATTCTTGTATTGTCTTGTCTTGTCAAAACGCTAGAATCAAAATTTTATTCTTGGTGCTAAACTCTTTTATGAAATTTCAACTCTCACAAATGGAAGTAAAAATAAAATGTTTTCTGGTGGAGGGTTTAAGTGATACTGTGTTTATTCCATTCAACCCCCACATTTGGTGACGCCGCAATAATTAACACGCCATTAAAGAAAAAGAAATTTTCAGTGCGAAGAGCATTCTCGAACAAGTGAATCAGTGTTTTTTTCCACGCGGTTAATCAATGATTTCACCGATTCTGAAAACAGAAAGTTACGTCGACTCGTGGAAGAATGCGAATTAGGCGATCACAAGCCTTCCCAGATCCTTCGACAAATGCTCGACCTGTCGGGTTCTGCGTTGAAAGACGATACAATTTTGGCTTGAACGACTGCCAGAGAGCATACGAGCTGTTGTGTCGATAGCCGAAGTAGATTTGGATCGATATGTTCTTCAAGCTGACAAAATGATGGAAATGAGCAATATCGGTTCTATTTCATCTGTTCAACGGCAACAATCACAATCTACATCGGATGATTGGCATACAATTAAGCAAACAATCGAATCTTTAAGAAAGGAAATTAGCGAAACAAAAATGTCGAATAATCAACAACATAGCCGCTCACAAGCACCATTACGCGACAACAAACAACGAAATCGGACACGTTCAAAGAGTCAAGTGAAGAATTTCCGCATTGCTGTTATCACCACCGATTTGGAGATGACGCCAAAAAATACGTTCATATAAATCAGAAAAAAACTAAAAACTGCTTCACCACCGACGGTTGGCGAAGCATTCAGCGAAAAGAAAAAAAACAGTCTTTTTATCATCGAACGTAAAACCAAATTAAAATTTTTATTCAACACTGGTGCAGATTCATCAATAGTACCGATTTCATTCTTTCGAACGAGATTCAAATCAACCGATTACTCATTATTTGCATTAACAACGAACGCTGAGCTGAGATATTGCCACTAACCATGCTCGCTCTTCGCAACGTTTACAAAGATGACATCAAAGCAACGCCTTCAGAAATGGTTTATGCCACAACGCTAAAAATGCCATGCGATTTCTTCGAAAAAATCAACAACGACGGCTTTGACACTGACTTCGTTCAGTATATGCGTGAATTTATGGAGAAAATTCAACCAGTTCAAACTTCGAACCATGCCAGCAACAAAGTTTTCGTTCAAAAAGACTTGCAGACCTGCACACGCGTTTTCTTGCGTGACGACCCCGTTCGACCACCACTTAATGCACCGTACGATGGACTTTATAAAGTTTTCAGCCGAAATAACAAAACATTCAGGTCAAAAATCGTAAGGTTCGTGTTAGCATCGATAGAGTTAAAGCAGCTTTTCTTCCAATTGAAGACGAATCATCACCGAACAACATCACATCAAAAGCAAAAGAAACAGCAAACGCTCCAATCGATCAATCGAAGCAGATGGAGGCACAGCCAAAAACGGCACGAACCGGCCTAATTATTAAGAAACCACAACGATTTGTCACTTTCTTTAAGTAATAATATTACTATCGTGCCTTTCACTACCATTCAGATACTAGTGGGGGAGTACTGTGGCGACCAACGCCATCAAAACAACATTGTCCAAGAACATTTCCCGCCATCGTCAAATATAACATCGCATTTATATTGCGGCGGATTGCGGCTCATGATGATGATGATCACCACGCCATCTACAAACTGAGTCAATATTCTTGTCTTGTCTTGTCACCAAGTCAGTAAAGCCGGCATTCGACCACCCACCGATAAAATTTATGCTATCGTAAACTATATAAAACCAACAGCAATGAACGAACTACGTAAATTCATTTGCATGTTAAATTTTTATCGACGTTTTTTGCCGAACGCGGCCCAAATTCAGGGTCAACTACGTGTTCTTATTAAAGGCAACAAAAAGAACAATAAAACACCAGTTATTTGGACCGATGATGCAGAAAAGGCATTTGAAGAATGTAAACAGTACTGGTTGACTCTGTGACATTGACACATCCTGTATCAGATGCAAAATTGGTACTTTATGTGGACGCGAGTAATTTTTCAGTTGGTGCAGCTATTCATTACATCAACGATAGACAACTTGAACCGCTTGGCTTCTATTCTAAGCAAATGACCGACCGCCAAAACGATACAGCACACACTATCGCAAACTATTGGCTATTTACCAATCAATCAAACATTTTAAACACATGATTGAGGGTAGAAACTGCACAGTTTTGACAGATCACAAGCCAATCACCTTTGCATTCATTCAGAACACGGAAAAGGCATCACCGCGGCAATTGAATCTACTCGATTTCATCGGTCAGTACACCACTGACATACGTCACATCCCTAGTAAAAACAACATTGTAGCTGACTTGCTTTCACGCATTGAAAGTATTAACGGATTCAAAAATTATTTAAACATAGCCTTTAGGTTGCGATGCTTGTTGTTCTTTACCGGGCCACACAACCTTATAAAATGTAACAAAAAAAAACTTCCCCGAATAATTCGAATTCAGTTATTATTTAACTTTCGAAGAACAAACCTGATTTGGCCATATGGCTTGAAAATTTTTATTAGCGATTGTTCACTGATATCCCATGGTATACCACCTAGAAAAACTTTCGGCGAATAATTAATGACCTTATGAGAGCCCGGTGGTAACACACTACTCCAAGTACAAGTTGCATCGTAAAGAGCAACGAAAAATATGAAAAATTCGAATCAAATGATTGAACCTAATTGGATGTAATTCAAGATATTACCGGCTGATGTACGATGAAAACGTGCCACGCGATCCAAATGAGCACCGCTACTTGTTGCTTGTATCTGTTGTATTTGCCAATTTTTTAACTGCAAAATCTTTCATTGTATATGAAAAAAATGGGACACATATTGATTGTACAGAGAAAAAAAATATTACTTGATTCGGACTACATCCTTGTAGAAGTTGATTGAGTCCAATCAGAGGCATCTGAATAGGTGACTGAGCTTGTTGCAAAAGTTTCAGGACATTTTTGAATGGAGATTTTACAATTTGGCGAGTTCCAAGTCGGCAGCAGTGATTCCGATACCAGCAGTCTGTGCAAGATTTTGCAGATGTTGATTATGTTGTTGCTGCTGCTGCTGTTGTTGCTGGTGGTGTTGTTGCATTGCCAATTGCTATTGTTATTGTTGTTATTGTTGCTGTTGTTGGGTTTGTTGCTGATTGACCGTTAAAATGTTCTATCAATAAAATAATTTTTTTGTCAAAAATTTTAAATAGCGACTAAATTTTCGGAAAATTTTATTTACCATAATATCAACAAGATTGGTATTATCCCCATTTGAGTTTTCACTGTTATCACTTTCGGGAGAATTAGATCTAATTGACGATACACCATTGTATAGGGTTCCAACGTTCCTGGACTACTAAAATCACTACAAGAATAATTGCAAAGGATTCTCTATGTTTTTAATTTTTCCTAATTACCTTATTTGCGGAGATCCAGGAAATGACCGATTATACAAGGAGCGGGTGTGCTTGGAGATATTGACGAGGAACAATCAAAACTAAGATTCCTTTGAAATACCTTCTGAGGTGTGTTCTGGCCAATATTATCAAACTAAAAAGAAAAAAATTGAAACATTATTTAAACCATAAAAAACGAATAAAAGTGTATCTGGCTACAATATATATTCAAGAGAAAAACGAAATCAATAAATTTCACTGTGGTATATTACTCACATCCATACTTAAAAATATTTTAACAGCAGATGGACTAATAGTAAAAAATAGATTTCTAATAAATTAAATGATTAATAAATATAAACCCAGGCAGTTCGTACTTAAACTGAAAGGGAAAAACAAAACTGTCATGGAAAATGTGACTATCAGGATAACTAGATTATCACATTTTTGTTGAAACAAGTTTATTGAATTGATAGCAAGTTTGTTTATTTCTACAGCCAAGGTCAGATATCAATGCCGACTTCAGACAACAAAGCAAACGCACTTAAAACAACTGTTCGACACCACACACACAAATCACCACCGAACAGGGTAAACAGTTTAAGGCGAAAGTTTTCGACGAATTGACGCGAATGATAGGAGCAAAGCATGTCCGTTCAAGTTCTCGTAATCCACTGAAAAATCTTCTAATTGGACGATTCCACCGAACCATGAAAGCAGCAGTAAAATGTCAAAACAATGAACGCTGGACTGAGATATTGCCACTAGCCATGTTCGCTCTTCGCAACGTTTACAAAGATGACATCAAAGCAACGCCTTCAGAAATGGTTTATGGCCCAACGCTAAAAATACCATGCGATTTCTTCGAAAAAATCAACACCGACGGCTTTGACACTGACTTCGTTCTGCATCTGCGTGAATTGATGGAGAAAATTCAATCAGTTCAAACTTCAAACCATTACATTATTATAGAAGCTAGTTCAATACAGGAAAAAAACTTCCATTACAAGTTTACGAAAATTGTAAATCTCGAGTGCAGTTTATCTTTATTTTCACCGAATTCTTAAGCACACGGAAAAAAAAATTCCAAACTGTTGGATTGCTTTGCTTGCTTATTCGGAAAATACCGCTTTCTTTGCCAATTTATTTATTTATTTATATTTATTTTGTTATTTATTTACATCAACATCGTTGCGTTTGTGAATAAAAAGTTTGCGTTCAAAGCGTATAAAGGGAAGGCAACTGACAATTCGCGTGATTTTTTGTTCATGTCATTCCTCCATTTCGCGACCGAGAATTCTTCAGAAAATATCGGAAGACGGTGTATTGAGACGATTCCTTTTATTCCGAAAAACGAAACTGAAAAGTGTGAATCTTCTGCAAAATTGATACTTATTTGAATTAGATATTTTTTACTGCTTCATCGAAACATCGAAAATTCTCATGACATCATGCCCAGCAAAGAAGTCGAAACTGGAAAATGCGGTAAATGCAAGAAATTAGTGAAAGACACCGATGCAGCAATCCAATGCGATGGTTCCTGCAAGAAATGGTACCATACTAAGTGTATAAAAGTAAGTGATGAGGATTATGCCAGGATGCAAAAGATGGAGGTGAAACTCCTCTGGCTCTGCCCGGAGGACCAATTGCTCTTTGATAGGCTGATTAGCAGTCAAGATGGAGATTCTTCCTTAAAATTCGGTCACAATCAAACAGGTATCAACAAAATCATAGAGATGACGGAAATATTAAACGAAAAGGTAGGTAAACTTGAACAGAAAATCAGTCACAACGAACAAAATAATGGAAAGCTGTCATACGCAATGGTTGCTAGAACAACACCAGCACTCTTAGACAAACGAACAAAATATTATAATGGTGGAATAGTTGTCAAACCGAAGACACAGCAAAACTCAGAGTGCACCATGTCGCTGATTCGTAAAGAAATAAGACCGTCAAGTTTGAAGACTCCAATTATCTTCAGAAAGTCACTATCCAATGGAGCAATCTTAATAAAAACTGACAATAAATTGAATAATGAAATACTTCGCAAAGAAATGGAAGCCAAACTCGGTCACTCCTGTATTATTGAGCAGACAAGGCAACGCTCCCCACGCCTAATAATCCACGGACTCGAAAGGGAGTATTCGTCGGAGGAGTTATTGTCCCAGATCAAGTCCCTTAATCAAGATGTAAATCCTGATTCAGAGATAAAAGTAGTTCACACTAAAACTAATAAAACAACAAACAAAAATATCACGTTTGTGGAAGTAAACGGCTGTTTATATAATCGTATGGTTAATAAATATATAAACATTGATTTTAGTAGTCACTACTGCAAATAGTAAATATGGATAAATGCATAAAATCATATATGCATCAGAAATAAAATGTCTGAATTAGAGGCACACCTTTTGCAAAATAAAGATATCCAGGTTTTAATATTCGCTGAAACATGGCTATACAACTCAGAACAGCAATACTTTAATATAAAGGGTTTCAATGCTGTGCACAACTGCCGGGATTCTGGTCAAGGAGAGAGCACTGCTATCTATATTCGAAAAATATATAAATTTCGAACTATCCTAATTGATGCTACTTACCATACAATAATAGTTGAGTTAATTAATGAAAACTTACCATTAATGCTAGCGACTTTTTATGATCCACCTTCTGCCTTAAAGGATCAATTTGTCGAATACCTTGATGCAATCTACTTAAAATATCCAAAGATACTCTCAGTGGCGGACATTAATATTGATATACTAAAAGAGAATCAGACAACACAAAACTATCAAGAAATGCTGAAGATCAACAACATTGAGATTCTTAATCGGGTCTCTCCAACAAGATGCACGGTACAATCTGGCTCATTACTAGACCATGTATCTACAAATATTCAAAAAATTATTGATAATCATAGCATCCAGTACGATGATTGGCCAGAACTTGACCACAAAGTGCTGACACTAACAATCAAGCATACTAAAATTGAAAGGATTAAAATGGAAAAAAGACACATCAAATTACTCGATATTGAAGCTTTTAAAAGTGAGGCAAACTTGATTATTAACAAAATAAATTATCTGTCAATAAAAACGATAATCAACGCTATTATAACAGCAAAGACTAAAAACGAGGCGTACGCGCAATTCTAATTGGATAACGGATGAGGTGTTATCACAAATAGATAAGAAGCGTAGATTATACAAAAAAATGCTGAAAGACCCCACTAATCAAATGATAAGATCAAAATACCTTCGAATTAAGAACGAAACGACCAAACTGATACGGTTAACCAAAGAGAAACATTATAATACCCGGTACGCAAACACAGCGGGTAATCCTCGGAAACTTTGGACTCTTATCAAGGAGACTCTCGTTCAAAAGGGTAGCGGTCAAAATAAATCGGGAATCCATGAATTAAATACACAAACAGGAGCAACGACAGATCATGCAGTAATTGGGAATCTGCTTAACGATCACTTCGTCTCAATAGGAGAAAACCTTGCGAAAGATCTAAAAAATCTTAACGGAGAGCATCATCCCAAATACGTCTCTCCTGAGTCAAATAAGACCATATTTCTGTATCCCACATGTAGTAAGGAAATAAGTACATTAATTGCTAAACTAAGAAGTAGCATAGCACCAGGGATTGATGGAATTACAACAAACGACCTAAAAACACTATCAACGATTATATCCTCTCCACTATCCAAAGCGATTAACGCACATATGGCGGATGGCACATTCCCTGCCTGCTTAAAAACGTCATTGATTACACCAGTATTCAAAAGTGGATCTATCACAGACCCAAAAAATTACAGACCGATTGCCTTGATAAGCTCCATTAGCAAAATCTTTGAAAAAGTCATCAACAAAAGAATCTCAAGCTTTATAAACAAAAATATGGGATTTGACCGCAATCAGTATGGCTTTCAAGAAAAGAGCAACACTACAGCAGCATTGGTTGATGTGATGCAATTTATAAATGATGGTCTGGACCAAGGCTGCTACGTAACATCAGTCTTCATAGATTAAAAAAAGGCATTTGACACTGTAGATCACGAAATACTGCTCCAAGGTCTAAATGAAATTGGCTTAAGAAAAAAAATTTATGAATTAATAAAAAACTATCTCCTAGGGCGCACTTACATTACAAGAAACCTAGATAAACTCAGCGATTCAAAGCCAATTAATATCGGAATTCCTCAGGGTTCAATCCTGGGCCCTACTTTATATACATAATTTGCAGCACATAGGCCTACGAGCGAAATATATAGTATACGCGGATGATACACTGCTACTTTATAGAGGAAGAAGCCAACAGGAATTGGAAACATTGATCAACACTGACCTCAAGTTATTTAAGAACTGGCTGTTAGGCAACAGGTTAACATTAAATGCAGAGAAGACCAGCTTCATGATATTCAAGCAAAAAAATAAAGCTTATATTGATGCAAAAATTAACATAGATGGAATTGAATTGTGTAGAACAAAACAAGTCAAGTATTTAGGACTAACGATTGATGAAAATCTATCATGGTCTCAACACATTAATAACATCCGCAAGAAAGTAGCACCCATCACAGGACTATTACGACGGAATTACTTTCTACCTACACCAATAAGAGAAATTTTGTATAATGCGTTTATACTTTCAAACATAACATATGGACTTATAATATGGAGTCAAACATCTATGTATAACCAAGAGAGAATATCAAGACTCATGAACAAAAGCATTAAGGCTGTATATAATTTACCGCATCTTACACCTTCGGCTGACCTCTATGAAAACTTCAGCTTTCTAAACCTTCAACAAACCTTAAATCTTGAGCAATCAAAATTAATGTACAATATAATAAACCAAGGATTAAAATCATCAATACTAATAACGTATAGTACGGATATTCACAATCATAATACAAGAAATGCTAGTGCGATAAGAAACAGAAACTGTACGACAAATAGACTAAGAAAGGATCCCATTTATGAATCAATATTGTACTACAACTCCTTGCCAAACGAAATTCGACAAGCTTCAAGATTGCAGCAAAAAAATATTTAAAAAATACATAAAACAACTAAGCAATCAAATGTCAACTACTACAACCCGTTTATGGTCTAAAAAAAGAAACCACGATCCGTTTCCCTTATACCAGCACGCGGCTGTCTGGGGAGCGGTCACTGTTTCAATATAAAAAAAAAAAAATTAATTGTCTTTCATATTTATTTCTATTAACTATTATTCCTATTATCGCAATTTTATTATTTTATTTTTTTATTTATTTCTTTAACTATTTATTATTTTATTAATTATTCTTTGTTTATTATTATTATTTATTTAATTTCAATTAATACCCTCTTTTATTTTTTTTTATAAGATTCTTTACTTTATTCAGTACTCGCTCATTCGGGATTTCATCGGCGAACTTTCATCGACTCATCTGAGCCTAAAACTGTGGTACTAATACCTGGTTTAGGTAAAATCTGGCGCAATGCCAAGATTGTATGAACTCTATTATAAGTAACTATTCCAACAACAAAATTTTCGTTCAAAAAGACTTGGAAACCTGCACACACGTTTCCTTGCGTGACGACGCCATTCGAGCACAACTTAAAGCACCGTACGATGGACTATAAAGTTTTGAGCCGAAACGACAAAACATTCAGGTCGAAAATCGTAAGGTTCGTGTTAGCATCGATAGAGTTAAATCAGCTTTTCTCTTTCTATTTACTAGTGGGAGAGTACTGGGGCGACCAACGCCATCAAAACAACATTGTCCAAGAACACTTCCCGCCATCGTCAATATAACATTGAATTTATATTACGGCGGTTTGCAGCTGATGATGTCGTCATCACGCCAACTGAGTCAATATTCTTGTCTTGTCTTGTCAAATCGCTAGCGTCAAAATTTTAGTCTTCGTACTTAACTCTTTTATGTACTTTCTACTCCCACAAATAGCAGTAAAAATAAAATCTTTTCTGATGGAGGTTTAAATGATACTGTGTTTGTTCCTTTCAACCCCCACATTTGGTGACCCTGCAAACTTTAACACGCATTAAAGAAAGGATTTCAGTGCGAACAACATTCTCGAACAAGTGAATCAGTATTTTTTTTCCGTTCCGCTAACTGTCGCCCCTCAGTCTACGGCAAAACATTGAAACTTTTTCAAGGTCACGCGTAAAGAATTTCCATTTCCAAAGCAACGAAGGCATACAGTGTAAAAAAAAATAATTTTTCTAAATCAATTTTTTTGAACGCACAAAGAAAATTGTTGACAAATTTAAATCACTTGTGCAATTTTCGAATATTTTTCTCAATAAAAGCGTGAAAGTGTTTAATTGAATCGACGAACTATTTCGTTTCATTGAAGTGCAAAATAAATCATCAAAAATTTCGTACGATAAATTATTATGAGTTGGATCGAATCCGTTCGAAACATCAACGATTCAGAAATGAAAGGTGAAATACTATCCGAAAGCATGACAAATGATCCCCAAAATTCGCCGGACGCAACGGCATCGAACACTGAAGCCTCAGGTTAAGTGTGCAGAATCGGTATTAAGCCCACAGTTTTTAGTAAACGAGATCCAGATTTGTATTTCATCCAAATGGATTCGCAATTTCGGAATGCAAATATCACAAAGGATCATCAGACCAAATACGATTATGTTGTTTGATCGCTTGACAATGCGGCGCTCGCAAACGTCGAAGACATTATACACCGATCGAAAAAAAAATATGAGGTAATCAAAACGCGATTAATCAACGATTGCACCGATTCTGAAAACAGAAATTTACGTTGACTTGTGTAAGAATGCAAATTAGGCGATCACAAGCCTTCCCAGTTCCTTCGACAAATGCTCGACCTGTCGGTTTCTGCATTGAAAGACGATGCAATTAAGGCTTTTTGGCTTGAACGACTGCCAGAAAGCGTACGAGCTGTTGTGTCGATAGCCGAAGTAGATTTGGATCGATATGCTCTTCAAGCTGACAAAATGATGGAAATGAGCAATTTCGGTTCTGTTTCATCTGTATAACGGCAACAATCACAATCTACATCGGACGATTGGCATACATTAAGCAAACAATCGAAGCTTTAAGAATAGAAATCAGCGAAATAAAAATGTCGAAAAATCAACAAAGTAGCCGCTCACAAGCACCATTACGCGACAACAAAAAACGAAATCGCACACGTTCAAAAAGTCAAGTGAAGAAATTTTCGCATTGCTGTTATCACCATCGAATTGAAGATGACGCCGAAAAATGCTCTGAGCCTTGTTCATATAAATCGGAAAAAAACTAAAAACTGCTTCATCACCGACGGTTAGCAAAGCATTCAGCAAAAAGAAATCAAGCCGTCTTTTTATCATCGAACGTAAGACCAAATGAAAATTTTTAGTCGACACTGGTGCAGATTTCATCAATTTTACAGATTTCATTCTTTCGAACGAGATTAAAATCAACCAATTACTCATTATTTGCTGCCAACGGATGACCGATCACTACATTCAATGTCAAATTATTAACACTCGATTTTCAACTTCGTCGTAAATTCGATTATAAATTCATTATAGCGGATGTTACAAAACCAATTTTGGGCGCCGATTTTCTCAACAAATTCGGTTTGCTTGTGGACATCACAAACAAATTACTCATCGATAAGGAAACAAAACTTGAAACAAAATGTGTTTCCGAATTCTCCGATCATGAACCAGTTTTTTCGATCGATAGCGACAACAAGTACAAAGATTTGTTACCAGAATTTTTCGATTTGACAGTGCCGACTTCATACAACGAAGCAAACGCACTTAAAATAACTGTTCGACACCATAGACACAAATCACCACCGAACAGGGTAAACAGTTTGAAGCGAAACTTTTCGACGAATTGACGCGAATGATAGGACCAAAGCATCTCCGTTCAAGTCCGCGAAAGCCACTGACAAATCGTCTAATTGAACGATTCTACCGAACCATAAGAGCAGCAGTAAAATGTCAAAACAACGAACGCTGGGCTGAGATATTGCCACTAACCATGCTCGCTCTTCGCAACGTTTACAAAGATGACATCAAAGCAAAGCCTTCAGAAATAGTTTATGGCACAACGCTAAAAATACCATGCGATTTCTTCGAAAAAATCAACAACGACGGCTTTGACACTGATCAATCGAAGCAGATGGAGGGACAGCCAAAAACGACAGGAAGCGGCCGAATTATTAAGAAACCACAACGATTTGTCACTTTCGTTAAGCAATAATATTATCGTGCCTTTCACTACCACTCAGTCATTAGTGGGGGAGTAGTCTGGCGACCAACACCATCAAAAGAACATTGTCCAACAACACTTCCCGCCATCGTCTGTGTCGTATAACATCGAATTTATATTGCGGCGTCTCATGATGATGATGATCACCACGCCATCTGCCAACATTCTTGTCTTGTCTAGTCACCAAGTCAGTAAAGCCGGCATTCGACCACCCACTGATAAAATTGATGCTATCTCAAACTATATAAAACCAACAGCGGTGTTAAATTTTTATCGACGTTTTTTGCTGAACGCGGCACAAATTCAGGGTCAACTACGTGTTCTTATTAAAGGCAACAAAAAGAACAATAAAACACCAGTTACTTGGACCGATGATGCAGGAAAGGCATTTGAAGAATGTAAACAGTTACTGGTTAACGCTGTGACATTGATACATCCTGTATCAGATGCAAAATTGGTACTTTATGTGGACGCGAGTAATTTTTCAGTTGGTGCAGCTATTTCTTCTATTCTAATCGAATGACCGACCGCCAAAAACGATACAGCACATACGATCGCAAACTATTGGCTAATTGAGGGTAGAAACTGTACAGTTTTGACAGATCACAAGCCAATCACCTTTGCATTCATTCAGAACACGAAAAAGGCATCACCGCGGCAATTGAATCTACTCGATTTCATCGGTCAGTACACCACTGACATACGTCACATCCCTAGTAAAGACAACATTGTAGCTGACTTGCTTTCACGCATTGAAAGTATTAACGGATTCAAAAATTATGTAAACATAGCCTTTAGGTTGCGATGCTTGTTGTTCTTTACCGGGCCACACAACCTTATAAAATGTAACAAAAAAAACATCCCCGAATAATTCGAATTCAGTTATTATTTAACTTTCGAAGAACAAACCTGATTTGGCCATATGGCTTGAAAATTTGTATTAGCGATTGTTCACTGATATCCCATGGTATACCACCTAGAAAAACTTTCGGCGAATAATTAATGACCTTATGAGAGCCCGGTGGTAACACACTACTCCAAGTACAAGTTGCATCGTAAAGAGCAACGAAAAATATGAAAAATTCGAATCAAATGATTGAACCTAATTAGATGTATTTCAAGATATTACCGGCTGATGTACGATGAAAACGTGCCACGCGATCCAAATGAGCATCGCTACTTGTTGCTTGTGTCTGTTGTATTTGATAATTTTTTAACTGCAAAATCTTTCATTGAATTTAAAAAAAATGGGACACATATTGATTGTACAGAGAAAAAAAATATTACTTGATTCTGACTACATCCTTGTAGAAGTTGATTGAGTCCAATCAGAGGCATCTGAATAGGTGACTGAGCTTGTTGCAAAAGTTTCAGGACATTTTTGAATGGAAATTTTACAATTTGGCGAGTTCCAAGTCGGCAGCAGTGATTCCGATACCAGCAGTCTGTGCAAGATTTTGCAGATGTTGATTATGTTGTTGCTGCTGCTGTTGTTGCTGCTGCTGCTGTTGTTGCTGGTGGTGTTGTTGCATTGCCAATTGCTATTGTTATTGTTGTTATTGTTGTTATTGTTGCTGTTGTTGCGTGTGTTGCTGATTGACCGTTAAAATGTTCTATCAATAAAATAATTTTTTTGTCAAAAATTTTAAATAGCGACTAAATTTTCGGAAAATTTTATTTACCATAATATCAACAAGATTGGTATTATCCCCATTTGAATTTTCACTGTTATCACTTTCGGGAGAATTAGATCTACTTGACGATACACCATTGTATAATATTGAGGGTTCCAGCGTTCCTGGACTACTGCAATCACTACAAGAATAATTGCAAAGGATTCTCTATGTTTTTAATTTTTCCTAATTACATTATTTGCGGATATCCATGAAATGACCGATTACACAAGGAGGGGGTGTGCTTGGAGATATTGACGAGGAACAATCAAAACTAAGATTCCTTTGAAATACCTTCACAGGTGTGTTCTGGCCAATATTATCAAACTAAAAAGAAAAAAATTGAAACATTATTTAAACTATAAAAAACGAATAAAAGTGTATCTGGCTACAATATATATTCAAGAGAAAAACAAAATCAATAAATTTCACTGTGGTATATTACTCACATTCATACTTAAAAATATTTTAACAGCAGATGGACTAATAGTAAAAATAGATTTCTAATAAATTAAATGATTAATAAATATAAACCCAGGCAGTTCGTACTTCAACTGAAAGGGAAAAACAAAACTGTCATGGAAAATGTGACTATCAGGATAACTAGATTATCACATTTTTGTTGAAACAAGTTTATTGAATTGATAGCAAGTTTGTTTATTTCTACAGCCAAGGTCAGATATCAATGCCGACTTCAGACAACAAAGCAAACGCACTTAAAACAACTGTTCGACACCACACACACAAATCACCACCGAACAGGGTAAACAGTTTAAGGCGAAAGTTTTCGACGAATTGACGCGAATGATAGGAGCAAAGCATGTCCGTTCAAGTTCTCGTAATCCACTGAAAAATCTTCTAATTGAACGATTCCACCGAACCATGAAAGCAGCAGTAAAATGTCAAAACAACGAACGCTGGACTGAGATATTGCCACTAACCATGTTCGCTCTTCGCACAGTTTACAAAGATGACATCAAATGGTTTATGGACCAACGCTAAAAATACCATGCGATTACTTCGAAAAAATCAACACCCACGGCTTTGACACTGACTTCGTTCTGCATCTGCGTGAATTGATAGAGAAAATTCAATCAGTTCAAATTTCGAACCATGCCAACAACAAAATTTTCGTTCAGAAAGACTTGGAAACCTGCACACACGTTTCCTTGCGTGACGACGCCATTCGAGCACAACTCAAAGCACCGTACGATGGACTATAAGGTTTTGAGCCGAAATGACAAAACATTCAGGTCAAGGTTCGTGTTAGCATCGATAGAGTTAAATCAGCTTTTCTCTTTCTTTTTACTAGTGGGGGAGTACTGTGGCGACCAACGCCATCAAAACAACATTGTCCAAGAACACTTCCCGCCATCGTCAATATAACATTGAATTTATATTGCGGCGGTTTGCAGCTGATGATGTCGTCATCACGCCAACTGAGTCAATATTCTTGTCTTGTCTTGTCAAAACGCTAGCGTCAAAATTTTAGTCTTCGTACTAAACTCTTTTATGTAATTTCTACTCCCACAAATAGTAGTAAAAATAAAATCTTTTCTGATGGAGGTTTAAATGATACTGTGTTTGTTCCTTTCAACCCCCACATTTGGTGACCCTGCAAACTTTAACACGCATTAAAGAAAGGATTTCAGTGCGAACAACATTCTCGAACAAGTGAATCAGTATTTTTTTTTGGTCCAAGTAGCAAATCGTGGGTTTTTTTAAAATGTATAAAAATGAATGTTATTAATTTATTTTATGCGTAAAAATGATAGATTCACTAATTTAAGAGCGCGCAAGATTCTATTATTAACGATTTTCCGCCTGGAAAATGAGGAAAATTGAATTTCAAAATCTCATTTTTGAGGTTCTAAAATGACCATTTCCTCATTTTCCTCGGCTGGGATTCCATTCAAAATACAACTACTTAAACAACAAGAACATAAGTATCAGAAAAACATGACTAGTTCATCAATTCGAGCCTTTCGGAAGGCAAAAAATTAAAATTATTTTTCGCGTTTAAATGAGCCCGGACGAATTAAAAATTTCCATGAACGACTGACAGTTTTTTTTATTAAGTATTGCCAGCATCGAAAATCAATGGGGATTATATAATTTCCCGCCGAGGGAAAATGTTTCTTCGGGAAATTATGGTTTATATTAATATTAAAATATTTTTAATCGTTTTTTGGTAAATTTAAATCTATACTATATTAATAATATTATTTGCAAAAATAAAATGTGTTTCTATGCCATAATAATTGCCTTTTACAAAACTAAAGTTCAAAGATGTTGCACGTTATAGGAATATTCAAAAATATCCTGCGAGTAAATTACCAGTATGTATTACTGCCACACTGGTAAATAACGGTTAAGGCAATTTTTTTTGTGTTACATGGCTATTTATAGATTATTGCTACTTTTTATGATTATACGAGAAACGGTATTCTTCGTTAGGTTGGTTTTTAGAGAGAATACGAAAAATTTTTGTCTTAATTCAAAATGAATTGCATTCAATTATTTAAGATTTGTGAAAATAAGGAAACTTTGCAGCAGCATTTGGTGGATTGGCAGCTTATTTCTAGCGAACGGAAGTGTCCGGATTGTGCCAAAGCCATGACACTAGTTCCGGAAAAATCTGTGTAAGTTTTTTATTTATAGTAAATTACTATATTTATGAATGGAAATTAATATTCATAGACCTGATGGATTCCGGTGGCAGTGCAGGAATAAAGTTATTGTGCGGAGACAAAAGGGTCGTGTTTGTCGTAAGACTGTAAGCTATCGAAAGGGCACTTCTTGTGATAAATCAAAGCTGAGTATCTTTCAATTATTAGCTTTTGTGAATTTTTGGGTAATGAGCGTGAGCCTAAAGGTTATCAAGGTTCAACTATCAATTGCATCCCAAAATACAATGGTTAATTGGGCATCGTATTGCCGTGAGGTCCTCCTTACGTTTTTTCTCGCCAATCCCACAAAGATAGGGGGGCCAGGCAAAATAGTCGAGATTGACGAAAGTAAATTCGGCAAAAGAAAATATAATCGCGGTCATCGAGTTGAAGGGCAGTGGGTGTTTGGTGGCTACGAGAGAGGTTCTGGCCGAATATTTATGGTAACTGTGGAATTCAGGTATTAAAACGATTATTATTTTTATTTTAATTAAAATTTATAAATTTACAGGGACAAAAACACTCTTCTTCCAATTATTAAGGAATGTATAGCAGATGGAACGACTATCATTTCCGATTATTGGAAAGCGTACAACTGCCTTGGAAGTGAAGGATTCAATCATTTAAAAGTGAATCATTCATTGCATTTCAAGGACCCCGAAACTGGAGCTCACACAAATTCAATAGAATCGTCATGGAGGCATGCCAAAAATGTTGCATCATCATGCGGCCGAAAAAGACAACACATTCCTGGCAATTTGGCTCGTTACATGTTCTATAAAAAATATGATGAGCTTAAATTGGACAGGACGTTGGAGTTTTTTCGGCTGACAGGGCAGTTGTACAACTCTAGTAATCCAGATGTTGGCGAGGAATCGTGGAAAGCAGATGATGTTGTGTGCCCTGAAATTCCACTGGAGGACCTAGCGGAATATTATGAAGAGTTAGAATATGTTATTTTTAGTATTTAGTGTAAGTTATATATAAGATTTACTTTCAGTTAAAATTAACATTTATTTTTTTAATGAAATATAGTTTGTTTTTGGTACATCCATTTTTATTTTACCGCACAACAATATTATTTTGTTCTGAAATTATAAATTGATGATAAAAAGCCCTGCAAGGTTATTCAAAACGTAGTTCTATGCGTAGCCGTAGTTGGATACGAAAAAGAGGGTTTAATAATAAGAGCCCCGCAGGGCCACCCAAAACGTAGTTCCATGCGTAGCCGTAGTTGGATACGAAAAAGAGGGTTTAATAATAAGAGCCCCACAGGGCCACCTAAAACGTAGTTCTATGCGTAGCTGTAGTTGGATACGAAAAAGAGGGTTTAATAATAAGAGCCCCGCAGGGCCACCCAAAACATGGTTCTATGCGTAGCCGTAGTTGGATACGAAAAAGAGGGTTTAATAATAAGAGCTCCGCAGGGCCACCCAAAACGTAGTTCTATGCGTAGCCGTAGTTGGATACGAAAAAGAGGGTTTAATAATAAGAGCCCCGCAGGGCCACCCAAAACTTAGTTCTATGCGTAGCCGTAGTTGGATACGAAAAAGAGGGTTTAATAATAAGAGCCCCGCAGGGCCACCCAAAACGTAGTTCTATGCGTAGCCGCAGTTGGATACGAAAAAGAGGGTTTAATAATAAAAGCCCCGCAGGGCCACCCAAAACGTAGTTCTATGCGTAGACGTAGTTGGATACGAAAAAGAGGGTTTAATAATAAGAGCCCCGCAGGGCCACCCAAAACGTAGTTCTATGCGTAGCCGTAGTTGGATACGAAAAAGTGGGTTTAATAATACGAGCCCCGCAGGGCCACCCAAAACGTAGTTCTATGCGTAGCCGTAGTTGGATACGAAAAAGAGAGCTTAATAATAAGAGCCCCACAGGGCCACCCAAAACGTAGTTCTACGCGTAGCCGTAGTTGGATACGAAAAAGAGGGTTTTATAATAAGAGCCCCGCAGGGCCACCCAAAACGTAGTTCTATGCGTAGCCGTAGTTGGAGACGAAAAAGAGGGTTTATTAATAAGATCCCCGCAGGGCTACCCAAAACGTAGTTCTATGCGTAGCCGTAGTTGGATACGAAAAAGAGGGTTTAATAATAAGAGCCCCGCAGGCCCACCCAAAACGTAGTTCTATGCGTAGCCGTAGTTGGATACGAAAAAGAGGGTTTAATAATAAGAGCCCCGCAGGGCCACCCAAAACGTAGTTCTATGCGTAGCCGTAGTTGGATACGAAAACGAGGGTTTAATAATAAGAGCCCCGCAGGGCCACCCAAAACGTAGTTCTATGCGTAGCCGTAGTTGGATACGAAAAAGAGGGTTTAATAATAAGAGCCCCACAGAGCCACCCAAAACGTAGTTCTATGCGTAGCCGTAGTTGGATACGAAAAAGAGGGTTTAATAATAAGAGCCCCGCAGGGCCACCCAAAACGTAGTTCTATGCGTAGCCGTAGTTGGATACGAAAAAGAGGGTTTAATAATAAAAGCCCCGCAGGGCCACCCAAAACGTAGTTCTATGCGTTGCCGTAGTTGGATACGAAAAAGAGGGTTTAATAATAAGAGCCCCGCAGGGCCACCCAAAACGTAGTTCTATGCGTAGCCATAGTTGGATACGAAAAAGAGGGTTTAATAATAAAAGCCCCGCAGGGCCACCCAAAACGTAGTTCTATGCGTAGCCGTAGTTGGATACGAAAAAGAGGGTTTAATAATAAGAGCCCCGCAGGGCCACCCAAAACGTAGTTCTATGCGTAGCCGTAGTTGGATACGAAACAGAGGGTTTAATAATAAGAGCCCCGCAGGGCCACCCAAAACGTAGTTCTATGCGTTGCCGTAGTTGGATACGAAAAAGAGGATTTAATAATAAAAGCCCCGCAGGGCCACCCAAAACATAGTTCTATGCGTAGCCGTAGTTGGACACGAAAAAGAGGGTTTAATAATAAGAGCCCCGCAGGGCCACCCAAAACGTAGTTCTCTGCGTAGCCGTAGTTGGATACGAAAAAGAGGGTTTAATAATAAGAGCCCCACAGGGCCACCCAAAACGTAGTTCTATGCGTAGCCGTAGTTGGATACGAAAAAACGGTTTTGTAAAAGGCAATTATTATGTTAAAGGTAAAATTTTTTTTTTGCAAATACTATTATTAATATAGTATAGATTTAAATTTACCAAAAAACGATTAAAAATATTTTAATATTAATATAAACCATAATTTCCCGAAGAAACATATTCCCTCGGCGGGAAATTATATAATCCCCATTAATTTTCGATGCTGGCAAATAATAAAACTGTCAGTCGTTCATGTAAACTTTCAATTCGTCCGGGCTCATTTAAACGCGAAAAATAATTTTAATTTTTTGCCTTCCGAAAGGCTCGAATTGATCAACTAGTCGTGTTTTTCTGATACTTATGTTCTTGTTGTTTAAGTAGTTGTATTTTGAATGGAATCCCAGCCGAGGAAAATGAGGAAATGGCCATTTTAGAACCTCAAATATGAGATTTTGAAATGCAATCTTCCTCATTTTCCAGGCGGAAAATCGTTAATAATAGAATCTTGCGCGCTCTTAAATTAGTAAATCTATCATTTTTACGCATAAAATAAATTCATAAAATTCATTTTTATACATTTTAAAGAAACCCACGTTTTGCTACTTGGACCAAAAAAAAATACTGATTCACTTGTTCGAGAATGTTGTTCGCACTGAAATCCTTTCTTTAATGCGTGTTAAAGTTTCCAGGGTCACCAAATGTGGGGTTTGAAAGGAACAAACACAGTATCATTTAAACCTCCATCAGAAAACATTTTATTTTCACTGCTATTTGTGGGAGTAGAAATTACTTAAAAGAGTTTAGTACGAAGACTAAAATTTTGACGCTAGCGTTTTGACAAGACAAGACAAGAATATTCACTCAGTTGGCGTGATGACGACATCATCAGCTGCAAACCGCCGCAATATAAATTCAATGTTAAATTGACGATGGCGGGAAGTGTTCTTGGACAATGTTGTTTTGATGGCGTTGGTCGCCACAGTACTCCCCCCACTAGTAAAAAGAAAGAGAAAAGCTGCTTTAACTCTATCGATGCTAACACGAACCTTACGATTTTTGACCTGAATGTTTTGTCATTTCGGCTCAAAACTTTATAGTCCATCGTACGGTGCTTTAAGTTGTGCTCGAATGGCGTCGTCACGCAAGGAAACGTGTGTGCAGGTTTCCAAGTCTCTTTGAACGAAAATTTTGTTGTTGGCATGGTTCGAAATTTGAACTGATTGAATTTTCTCCATCAATTCACGCAGATGCAGAACGAAGTCAGTGTCAAAGCCGTCGGTGTTGATTTTTTCGAAGAAATCGCATGGTATTTTTAGCGTTGGTCCATAAACCATTTCTGAAGGCGTTGCTTTGATGTCATCTTTGTAAACGTTGCGAAGAGCGAACATGGTTAGTGGCAATATCTCAGTCCAGCGTTCGTTGTTTTGACATTTTACTGCTGCTTTCATGGTTCGGTGGAATCGTTCAATTAGAAGATTTTTCAGTGGATTACGAGAACTTGAACGGAGATGCTTTGCTCCTATCATTCGCGTCAATTCGTCGAAAAGTTTCGCCTTAAACTGTTTACCCTGTTCGGTGGTGATTTGTGTGTGTGGTGTCGAACAGTTGTTTTAAGTGCGTTTGCTTTGTTGTCTGAAGTCGGTATTGATATCGGACCTTGGCTGTAGAAATAAACAAACTTGCTATCAATTCAATAAACTTGTTTCAACAAAATTGTGATAATCTAATTATCTTGATAGTCACATTTTCCATGACAGTTTTGTTTTTCCCTTTCAGTTGAAGTACGAACTGCCTGGGTTTATATTTATTAATCATTTAATTTATTTGCAAACATAATGAAAAACAAAACAAACTTATTTTCACAACAGCTGACTTAATCATATTCCAAAGAAAACCTCGGCAGTTCCAGTTAATTTTTAAAAACGAAAACTTTCAGCATTTCAAAAGACAAATCGGAACAGCAAGCGAACACAAAATTTTTTGACAGATCCACAAAAGCTCCGGGAAAAACCGTATTTCCCTTATTTCGAAAAACGAATGAAGCAAGCCTTTTCTGGCCTCGTTCCTTCTAGAGTTACTCTTAGGTCAAGAAAGAGCGAGACTGACTCAACACCCGGGTAAAACACTGGATACGGTGCTCGTTACTTACGGAAGAATACAATTTATTAACATCCATCGCGAACAAAGCTTGAAAACTTCAAAATCGTTCGTCTTCTTCTTGATGGTGTTTTGACAGAGTAGAGTCACTTTTAGCCCAAGAAGTTTTCAAAAAAAATTTTTTCAATTCCCCTTTTGTCTCAAATAACCAGCTTTTCCGTTAAATTTGAAAAAGCGCACTGCTATTTTCCAGCGTGCGATAAGTAAGCAAATGTGATTGCAATCCGTTCATTAGAACGTGAAACCTACCAAATTAAAAGTACTGCAAATTAAAGATATTCGCGAAATAAAACCACTAAAAAGTTACACCGGCACGTTGCACGCATACATATGAAAATAAAAAGCGCCCCATCTGACAAGGTGTCCAGACTCTTCTACCAAGTGCCTTGTTCTTTCTTTTTCATAGAGTGACTCTACACAAGACCACCTGTATTATTTTCTACAAACTTGTCGTAAAAACACGTTTTGCCGAAAACAAGAAAAGAGCATAATTAGTTCGAATTAAGCACGAAAATATTACGCGAGTGCACACTTTTTCGTAATAACTAAAATTCTACAATTTTCTGTGTGAAAATTAACCTGAGAACTCTGCACAATATGCGTGACAGATTTTCTTCGGTGTGAGAAGCCGAGATTTAACTTTGATCGCACTTTTTTCAATTAAAAATCCATTGCACGAATATCAACGTGTCATAATTACATGCCGAGCACTTTCAATAAAGTACCTTAGAAAGCTTAACTATCTTTAACACTGCATTTACGTGTCTGCTCCATACAAAAGCGCTCGAATTTGTATGGAACTGTCATGTTTGTTATGACTCCAACGTGTTGTTGTTGGATTCAGTTACTCGGGTTTCTAATATAGAAGGCATTGGCATGACCTGACATTACATTTCTCTTCTTCTGCACGTATTCAAGTCACGAACAACTGTTTGCAATACCATATTTTACATCAGTCCCTTTTTTGTCACTTAATTCTAAACATTCGGAGCTATCGATTTAACGAAAACATGCTCACAATGGTTATTATTATCATAGGGAGTAGAACGGGTAAAGCTAATCCCCTAATTTTTTATCTTACTAATAATTCTAAATAAGTTATTAAAGCACAATTTGACCTTGATAAATTTTATACGTACCAAGTAAATTGGTTTAGAGCATTTCATGAAAAAGTGCAGTTTGTATGGGAAGGGTGTGAAGGAGAGGGAGGACGCAAATAATTTTTATACCGTAGATTCAAATCGTTATGAAAGTAATGCATCCCAAATTTTAGACTAATAGCTTTTATATTTTTCGAGCAAATCCGTTTATTGTCGAATTGCGAAATTTTGTCATTCTGTATGGAAGGGAGTAGAAGTGGTGAAGCTAGCCGTCGAATTTTTTTTCGCCTTCCTAATAATTCTAAATAAATATTTTGTGCACAATTTAAGCTCGCTTAATTTTATACTTACTTACTTACTACTTATTACTGAGTAAATTGGCCTAGAGTATTTCATAAAAAAGTTGAGTTTGTATGGGAGTTGGTGGAAGGAGGAAAGCACAGGCATAATTTTTATACGGTAGATTTAAATCATCATAAGTATTATAATCCGAATTTTTTTTATACTTTTCGAGCAAATCCGCTTATTGTCAAATTGCGAAATTTGTGTATTTTGTATGGGAGGGGGTAGAAGGGGTGGAACGATTTGGCACGTTCAAGAACTTGACCTTACTTTATTGTCAAAAACGAGGTGTACAAAATCGGAACTTTCTAACTCAACGCATTCTCAAGCTAGAGAGCGAACAGACGGACGGACGGTCAAGCAGACACACATTCGGTTTCGAGATTTTTGAGTGATTATATTAATTTCTGTATCATTCATTTTTTTTCTCCGAGCCTTATTTCTTAGCGTTACAAACCTTAGAGCAAACTTATAATTATCTCAGATTTCATCTAGAGTATACTCTCAGATTTCATCTAGAATATAAACGGCCTTAAATATAATATACTACAACTAGATGATATAGCTCGTCACTGACGGTCTCATTTCCACAAATAAGGCCGAATGATTGAGTTAATTATGTTTAATAAAAATGGGAAATTATAAATTTGATATAATTGTCATTGAATCAATTGGTTGTTGTTGAAATGTCGACTTTAATAGATGGCTTTAACTTTAGAGTACATGTTCTGCAGAAGTAATTACTCGCTAGAATTGTAATGAAATATTAAGCCAAATTGAGGAAAGTCGATGCCAACCACACAACAATGTTCCAGCATTTTTTATAAGGTGATATAGGCCAGTTGAAAATCTAATTTCCAATTTCTTTGTGGCCAAAAATTCAAACAGATAGACCTGTACTCTTCAAATAAGAACATACAGATTTTATGTTCAGAAATATTGTTTAGCAGCAAACATGTTTCAAATACTACTCTAAATTCAATTCTCATACAAAAACGATGCACCGATACTCATTCTAGAACCCTTTCCTTACGATCGCATGTATCCGAACAGGTTATATCCTATTATTAAAATCGAAATCGCCGTCATAAGTTCGTTGAACTTTGAACTTAGGTTATATTGGCGCTGGCTTCGGATTCGCTTGAATGCGATGCTCGTAAGCGAGCTTTTACTTGGTGCGACTAATTTCTTGTGTAGACACACTCTCCACACACATCTTTAAGTCTTCACTCTCACTTATCTCTCATATTATTTTCAAGCCTAGGTGGGATAAATAAAGAAAATTCGTATATAACAGACTTACTTATCATCATTAAGTAACATCACACCAATGTTGCACTTCGCGTTTGACCGGCCTTGCAGTGGACATAAACAGTATCAATATTTTCGGGAATATTGGAAGTCGGCAAGCTTTTTATTCTTGCAACAAGTGGAAGAAACCGATTAATATACTCTATACCACATTGAAGTTTTTTTTTGACATGGAGCCGAAAATATGTCAGCAGTAGCTAATTATAGAAAGCCTATTCCATATTCTTTCCAGTCTTGTCCATTATTTGCAAATAGAAATAATTCAAAGCTTTCATTCATAGAAATAACACTTTTAACATTCTCGCGCTGTATTAGCTGCAAACATATAAGAAAAATTAAGCTATTAGAAAATAAAAACTTAACACAATTATGATTGTGCCTAAGGCCCAATCGATACATGTACAATACACTCTCAACTTCTTTAGAATACACAACAAGGCAATTAATTTTTAAAGTTGTGGTCAGCAATATAATCAAGGAATGTTTCCAGTTTCATATTCAAAGTTTTTTACAGAAATTTATTCGATCATTAACTACTAATTTATACGATATATTAACTACTACTGGACCGAAGTTTGAAGTCACCCCGGCAATGAATGCTTCTCCACCTGGCCAAAGAAACACATACCTTAGCGTGGTAGTGGCTTCTTGCAAGATGTTCAACGTGAGTCAACCTAAAATCTACAATTAACCAGACGCTTTGTGTGATGACACGAAATCTGAGCATCCATCAGTGTCAACATTATAGCAGAGCAATACATTCAGAGGGCAAAAACAAACCTTGGCCTGCCTTAAAACTGAATTTCAAAGCCAAGATACAAGTACACATATCTACCATATGTTATTGCAAACAATAACAAAAAATGATATGTGTTATGGTTGAAGGCCTGCGGGTGATTTTTTTTATGAATTTCAAAAAACAACTTCGCTTCACTGAGATCGAATCGGTCAGCTGTGGATTCCGCGTGGATCATCACCCGTGGCCAACTTCAGCAGCAGACAGGCCGGTTGAAAAAAGTGCCGTTTTTTTTTTTGGTGGGCGAGTTCTGGGTCGAGTCGGTCGAGAAAAGAAAAAACGTGTTGCTCGTGTGGGAAATTGTGGATAAAAAGTTTTGAAATTTAGTGTGTGCACATGATGCTCCGAGTAATTTTGAAAGTAAACGTGTATTGCGAGAAGGCCTAATACAAAAATGAAAACGAAAGTCTTGGGGAAAGTGTGGTTAGAAAAATTTTGAAAAGAAAGAAAAAGGCAACTAAAATTGTGCGGAGTGGAAAAAAGAGTTAAAAATAATCGAATTAAACTGGTGAAAAGTTGACGAAAATATAATTTGTGATCGAATCGAGCGACGGCCTTGCCGCAGCACCTGGAACATTCCAGAGACTCGAGAAGTACGACCTAAAATCCATTTTGATTGCGTGGCCACTTAAACGTGCTGGAACAGGCGAGAAGTGTGCCGGTGCGAAACTTTTCGGCGCAGTTGAGCTATTACGGTGCCGCACTGGTCAGCACCGCGAAACAAACGAGAATACTTCAAGTCGCAATCTACTCGGTTCCTTTTCTTCATACGACCAACAGAAGTAGAGCCCGCTGTGACCGCAAATCATGAAACTGTGAGGCGGAAAACCAACGATATTGTCTTGGATGCGAGTATAGGAGAAAGAAGAGAAGCTATGGCACAACCGAAGAGCTTTATTTTATTCGTATTAATGAAGCTATTGCATGGAACAGGGAACCAGGTAACAAATTCAGTAATCCATTGGCTAAACCAGTCGATATAACCGCCAGTAATGGAAATAACCTTCATGAAGATGGATATTAGCAGAAGACCCTAACGGAACACAAAATAAAAAGAAATATCCGTAGATTGTATTAATCGATTAAATCCGACTTCGTCAGTAACTACTTTTAAATTTTGTTGTTATTCAAATAATTAGAAAAAAAAAGAAATAGGTAATTCCGGAATTTACGCACTTTATTTCACAGTGTCTCACCGAACGGTTCCATAAAAAAAAAAAAAAAACTTATTTAATTTGTAAAGTTAAAATTTGCGATGTGTTCTTGTTAGTGAGATAGGTAGATGAACTGCACGTTTAAGCAAAAATTTGTTAGATTCTTAGAACATTAAGTCATATAGCTAAATTTTTTTTTGATAATACGGATTATATCAATTGTAAATAACGCGCATGTATGCATCTTATAGTCTAAATTATTCATCGCTCTGCCAATTATTCATTTTTTTTCTTTTGTTTCTTCTTTTTAATTTTAAACAATTACTTCGGCCTTACGGTTTTTTTTTCAACCGAACTAGGACTTTATTTTTGTTGTAAATTATATATTAATTACGATATAGCTAAAACATTTGAAAAAAAGGGGTCAATCAGAAGATATTCAGTGGATATACAAAGAATAATATTTATTGAAATAAAAGGTAAAATAAAATCTATATAATATTTCGGTATGGCATAAAACTATGCAAGCACTGTGCTTATGGCATTCAAAAGAAAGCGTAAATTGAAATCGAAAATTCCAAAACGAAATGCATTTCTTTTATGGAGGAAAATAATCAATCTTTTTGTTGCAATATGGGTATTTTTATCTTCTATTTCTAAATGCATGAACCATTCAGCATGGAAAACCAAAATTATTCTTAGTTATATAACATATTGAAATGGAGTCATAATAATTATGCGGGAGTTTGAGAGTAGATTTAAGGGTCAAGAACTATTTTCTTTATTCAGTCTCTTTTCTTCCTTCTGTGCGTATTTAATACTTGAAGAATATTAATAAAGTATAAACCGTGGTTACACCTATTCGATGAAATAAAATTCCTGGTTGACATTAGATAAAAATTTGAAATTAAAACTTTAAAGAAAAAAATAATGAAGAATAGATATTAATGATAAGAACCAGTTGAACTGTAATAATTTTGTAAATGCTGAAATACGAAAAAAAAGAAAGAAAAGATAAGTAAGCAAATGTGATTGCAATCCGTTCATTAGAACGTGAAACCTACCAAATTAAAAGTACTGCAAATTAAAGATATTCGCGAAATAAAACCACTAAAAAGTTACACCGGCACGTTGCACGCATACATATGAAAATAAAAAGCGCCCCATCTGACAAGGTGTCCAGACTCTTCTACCAAGTGCCTTGTTCTTTCTTTTTCATAGAGTGACTCTACACAAGACCACCTGTATTATTTTCTACAAACTTGTCGTAAAAACACGTTTTGCCGAAAACAAGAAAAGAGCATAATTAGTTCAAATTAAGCACGAAAATATTACGCGAATGCACACTTTTTCGTAATAACTAAAATTCTACAATTTTCTGTGTGAAAATTAACCTGAGAACTCTGCACAATATGAGTGACAGATTTTCTTCGGTGTGAGAAGCCAAGATTTAACTTTGATCGCACTTTTTTCAATTAAAAATCCATTGCACAAATATCAACGTGTCATAATTACATGCCGAGCACTTTCAATAAAGTACCTTAGAAAGCTTAACTATCTTTAACACTGCATTTAAGAATAAACGCGATTCTTACGAAGCCCGCCGTGTCTGCTCCATACAAAAGCGCTCGAATTTGTATGGAACTGTCATGTTTGTTATGACTCCAACGTGTTGTTTTTGGATTCAGTTACTCGGCTTTCTACTATAGAAGGCATTGGCATGACCTGACATTACATTTCTCTTCTTCTGCACGTATTCAAGTCACGAACAACTGTTTGCAATACCATATTTTACATCAGTCCCTTTTTTGTCACTTAATTCTAAACATTCGGAGCTATAGATTTAACGAAAACATGCTCACAATGGTTATTATTATCATAGGGAGTAGAACGGGTAAAGCTAATCCCCTAATTTTTTATCTTACTAATAATTCTAAATAAGTTATTAAAGCACAATTTGACCTCGATAAATTTTATACGTACCAAGTAAATTGGTTTAGAGCATTTCATGAAAAAGTGCAGTTTGTATGGGAAGGGTGTGAAGGAGAGGGAGGACGCAAATAATTTTTATACCGTAGATTCAAATCATTATGAAAGTAATGCATCCCAAATTTTAGACTAATAGCTTTTATATTTTTCGAGCAAATCCGTTTATTGTCGAATTGCGAAATTTTGTCATTCTGTATGGAAGGGAGTAGAAGTGGTGAAGCTAGTCGTCGAATTTTTTTTCGCCTTCCTAATAATTCTAAATAAATATTTTGTGCACAATTTAAGCTCGCTTAATTTTATACTTACTTACTTACTACTTATTACTGAGTAAATTGGCCTAGAGTATTTCATAAAAAAGTTGAGTTTGTATGGGAGTTGGTGGAAGGAGGAAAGCACAGGCATAATTTTTATACGGTAGATTTAAATCATCATAAGTATTATAATCCGAATTTTTTTTATACTTTTCGAGCAAATCCGCTTATTGTCAAATTGCGAAATTTGTGTATTTTGTGTGGGAGGGGGTAGAAGGGGTGGAACGATTTGGCCCGTTCAAGAACTTGACCTTACTTTATTGTCAAAAACGAGGTGTACAAAATCGGAACTTTCTAACTCAACGCATTCTCAAGCTAGAGAGCGAACAGACGGACGGACGGTCAGGCAGACACACATTCGGTTTTGAAATTTTTGAGTGATTATATTAATTTCTGTATCATTCATTTTTTTTCTCCGAGCCTTATTTCTTAGCGTTACAAACCTTAGAGCAAACTTATAATTATCTCAGATTTCATCTAGAGTATACTCTCAGAATTCATCTAGAATATAAACGGCCTTAAATATAATATACTACAACTAGATGATATAGCTCGTCACTGACGGTCTCATTTCCACAAATAAGGCCGAATGATTGAGTTAATTATGTTTAATAAAAATGGGAAATTATAAATTTGATATAATTGTCATTGAATCAATTGGTTGTTGTTGAAATGTCGACTTTAGTAGATGGCTTTAACTTTAGAGTACATGTTCTGCAGAAGTAATTAATCGCTAGAACTGTTATGAAATATTAAGCCAAATTGAGGAAAGTCGATGCCAACCACACAACAATGTTCCAGCATTTTTTATAAGGTGATATAGGCCAGTTGAAAATCTAATTTCCAATTTCTTTGTGGCCAAAAATTCAAACAGATAGACCTGTACTCTTCAAATAAGAACATACAGATTTTATGTTCAGAAATATTGTTTAGCAGCAAACATGTTTCAAATACTACTCTAAATTCAATTCTCATACAAAAACGATGCACCGATACTCATTCTAGAACCCTTTCCTTACGATCACATGTATCCGAACAGGTTATATCCTATTATTAAAATCGAAATCGCCGTCATAAGTTCTTTGAACTTAGGTTATATTGGCGCTGGCTTCGGATTCGCTTGAATGCGATGCTCGTAAGCGAGCTTTTACTTGGTGCGACTAATTTCTTGTGTAGACACACTCTACACACACATCTTTAAGTCTTCACTCTCACTTATCTCTCATATTATTTTCAAGCCTAGGTGGGATAAATAAAGAAAATTCGTATACAACAGACTTACTTATCATCATTAAGTAACATCACACCAATGTTGCACATCGCGTTTGACCGGCCTTGCAGTGGACATAAACAGTATCAATATTTTCGGGAATATTGGAAGTCGGCAAGCTTTTTATTCTTGCAACAAGTGGAAAAAACCGATTAATATACTCTATACCACATTGAAGTTTTTTTTTGACATGGAGCCGAAAATATGTCAGCAGTAGCTAATTATAGAAAGCCTATTCCATGTTCTTTCCAGTCTTGTCCATTATTTGCAAATAGAAATAATTCAAAGCTTTTCTAGCTACTTTTCTAGCTAATTCATTCATAGAAATAACACTTTTAACATTCTCGCGCTGTATTAGCTGCAAACATATAAGAAAAATTAAGCTATTAGAAAATAAAAACTTAACACAATTATGATTGTGCCTAAGGCCCAATCGATACATGTATAATACACTCTCAACTTCTTTAGAATACACAACAAGGCAATTAATTTTTAAAGTTGTGGTCAGCAATATAATCAAGGAATGTTTCCAGTTTCATATTCAAAGTTTTTTACAGAAATTTATTCGATCATTAACTACTAATTTATTCGATATATTAACTACTACTGGACCGAAGTTTGAAGTCACCCCGGCAATGAATGCTTCTCCACCTGGCCAAAGAAACACATACCTTAGCGTGGTAGTGGCTTCTTGCAAGATGTTCAACGTGAGTCAACCTAAAATCTACAATTAACCAGACGCTTTGTGTGATGACACGAAATCTGAGCATCCATCAGTGTCAACATTATAGCAGAGCAATACATTCAGAGGGAAAATACAAACCTTGACCTGCCTTAAAACTGAATTTCAAAGCCAAGATACAAGTACACATATCTACCATATGTTATTGCAAACAATAACAAAAAATGATATGTGTTATGGTTGAAGGCCTGCGGGTGATTTTTTTATGAATTTCAAAAAACAATTCGCGCGGAATTCAAAACTGACACTTCGCTTCACTGAGATCGAATCGGTCAGCTGTGGATTCCGTGTGGATCATCACCCGTGGCCAACTTCAGCAGCAGACAGGCCGGTTGAAAAAAGTGCCGTTTTTTTTTTTGGTGGGCGAGTTCTGGGTCGAGTCGGTCGAGAAAAGAAAAAACGTGTTGCTCGTGTGGGAAATTGTGGATAAAAAGTTTTGAAATTTAGTGTGTGCACATGATGCTCCGAATAATTTTGAAAGTAAACGTGTATTGCGAGAAGGCCTAATACAAAAATGAAAACGAAAGTCTTGGGGAAAGTGTGGTTAGAAAAATTTTGAAAAGAAAGAAAAAGGCAACTAAAATTGTGCGGAGTGGAAAAAAGAGTTAAAAATAATCGAATTAAACTGGTGAAAAGTTGACGAAAATATAATTTGTGATCGAATCGAGCGACGGCCTTGCCGCAGCACCTGGAACATTCCAGAGACTCGAGAAGTACGACCTAAAATCCATTTTGATTGCGTGGCCATTTAAACGTGCTGGAACAGGCGAGAAGTGTGCCGGTGCGAAACTTTTCGGCGCAGTTGAGCTATTACGGTGCCGCACTGGTCAGCACCGCGAAACAAACGAGAATACTCCAAGTCGCAATCTACTCGGTTCCTTTTCTTCGTACGACCAACAGAAGTAGAGCCCGCTGTGACCGCAAATCATGAAACTGTGAGGCGGAAAACCAACGATATTGTCTTGGATGCGAGTATAGGAGAAAGAAGAGAAGCTATGGCACAACCGAAGAGCTTTATTTTATTCGTATTAATGAAGCTATTGCATGGAACAGGGAACCAGGTAACAAATTCAGTAATCCATGGGCTAAACCAGTCGATATAACCGCCAGTAATGGAAATAACCTTCATGAAGATGGATATTAGCAGAAGACCCTAACGGAACACAAAAGAAAAAGAAATATCCGTAGATTGTATTAATCGATTAAATCCGACTTCGTCAGTAACTACTTTTAAATTTTGTTGTTATTCAAATAATTAGAAAAAAAAAGAAATAGGTAATTCCGGAATTTACGCACTTTATTTCACGGTGTCTCACCGAACGGTTCCATAAAAAAAAAAAAAAAACTTATTTAATTTGTAAAGTTAAAATTTGCGATGTGTTCTTGTTAGTGAGATAGGTAGATGAACTGCACGTTTAAGCAAAAATTTGTTAGATTCTTAGAACATTAGGTCATATAGCTAAAATTTTTTTTGATAATACGGATTATATCAATTGTAAATAACGTGTATGCATCTTATAGTCTAAATTATTCATCGCTCTGCCAATTATTCATTTTTTTCTTTTGTTTCTTCTTTTTAATTTTAAACAATTACTTCGGCCTTACGGTTTTTTTTTCAACCGAACTAGGACTTTATTTTTGTTGTAAATTATATATTAATTACGATATAGCTAAAACATTTGAAAAAAAGGGGTCAATCAGAAGATATTCAGTGGATATACAAAGAATAATATTTATTGAAATAAAAGGTAAAATAAAATCTATATAATATTTCGGTATGGCATAAAACTATGCAAGCACTGTGCTTATGGCATTCAAAAGAAAGCGTAAATTGAAATCGAAAATTCCAAAACGAAATGCATTTCTTTTATGGAGGAAAATAATCAATCTTTTTGTTGCAATATGGGTATTTTTATCTTCTATTTCTAAATGCATGAACCATTCAGCATGGAAAACCAAAATTATTCTTAGTTATATAACATATTGAAATGGAGTCATAATAATTATGCGGGAGTTTGAGAGTAGATTTAAGGGTCAAGAACTATTTTCTTTATTCAGTCTCTTTTCTTCCTTCTGTGCGTATTTAATACTTGAAGAATATTAATAAAGTATAAACCGTGGTTACATCTATTCGATGAAATAAAATTCCTGGTTGACAGTAGATAAAAATTTGAAATTAAAACTTTAAAGAAAAAAATAATGAAGAATAGATATTAATGATAAGAACCAGTTGAACTGTAATAATTTTGTAAATGCTGAAATACGAAAAAAAAGAAAGAGTAAAAAAAAAAGTGAAAAGGAGATCAAAATATGAGTTGCTAGAATAGCCATTAAAGGACTCCCTCCCTAGCTTCCACGTTCTCCTCTCCCCTCTCTCCATGGGGCCATATGAATAGTTTGATGGAGATAATATGGCTTAGGCAGGGTGGGCTGGGCGGTGTCAATATCAACTGACACATCTGATGCATGGGCATCGAGATAAACCATCCAAAGCTTAAATTAACAACATCGGAATGTACACCGGCACAACAACTCCGCACTCACATGCTATGCAATTATGCAATAATAGCAAGAGGTAAAATAAATAATAACAAGTCCACATTTACGTACTGATATGTATGTAACCATGTGTGACTAATACCTCGAGTAGTTGGAGTCATTGTACGATGAAAATTATGATTTCGTACTATCACACTTAATCAGCATTTTCTTGAGACAAAAAAAAAATAATTAATCGAAGGGGAAATTGTTTTGAATGTTTGAACTCTGAAATCAATAAGCGAAATTAATGACCTAGATTTCAGAGTTCAACTCAATAATATTGAACTCATGCATTTTCGTTGCACAAAAATGTATGTACAGATAGGCAAAATTAGCCTATAAAAATCAAGTCTCGAAACAGAGAAAGTGTCTTTCAGTCTTAAAAGTTGTACTTGTGACCATCGCCGACATTTTCCGGCGATCACTAAAACCAACCAACCAACCAAAACCAACCCCCGCAAGGGGTTAGTTGTAGTATGAGGTTTTACCAATTCCTGCAACTATCTTTGGAGTTAGCGACTCCACGGACCTGAGCTAAATATCCCCCTCTGGGATGGGGGCTGTAGAATTCACCCATAGCCAGTCCTGCTTGCCCTAAAAATGGCAAATGGACACTCACTGAATCATGGGCTTATCACCCGTGATCTTAAGACCTAAATGATATGAGAAACGGATACATCGCCTCGGATACGGACTGATTCTACGGTAACGACTTTTGGCATTCGAAAACGGACTATGATTGGCTTCTGGAACGTTCGAACATTGAATGACGGGGGAAGAGCTGGGGTTACTCGGTCCTTGCACCGCCAATCAGTGATCGACCGTGAAATGAAGCACTATAACATCCAAATCTTGGGCTTGAGCGAGGTCAGGTGGACAGGATCAGGAGAAGAACGAACCCCTAGCGGAAACACTATTCTGTACATTGGCCCTGAAAGTGAAGCCAGAAATGGTGTGGCGTTCGTCCTTACGCCGAGAGCGAGAAACAGTCTCATTAGCTGGGAACCAATCTCGGATAGGATTATCGTCGTCAGGCTCAGGACCAGTGTCAGAAACGTCACAATTCTGCAGTGCTACGCACCAACTAATACCGCAACATCTGGTGACAAAGAGGAGTTTTATAGCCAACTGAGTGCCACCTTCGAACGTGTTCCAAGAGGTGATATATTATCATCTCGGGAGATATGAACGCCCAGGTTGGATCAGACAACACTGGACTAGAACACGTCATGGTGAGGCATGGTGACCCTTGGGTCGACCCTTCACGACCTTGGATTAAGAGACCCGAAAACGGCGAATTATTTGTGGAGTTCTGTAGTACTCGGCAAATGGTCATCGGAGGGACCCTTTTTCCACACAAGAGTCATCATAAAACATCTTGGGTTTCCCCTGATGGTGTTACTCAGAGCCAGATCGACCATTTGGCTATAAGTCGCCGATGGAGAAGATGTCTCCTCGATGTGCGAGCGAAACGTGGAGCTGACGTGGGGAGCGATCACCACTTGATGGTTGCCTGCTTGAGATTGTGTACAGCAGCTATCCGACGACCACAAATTCTTCAAATGAAGCGCAAGCTTAATGTGGATAAACTTAGAGATCCCAACAAAAAACTCGAATACACCACCATTCTACGCGAAAAGTCATCCACATTGGGTGAACATGAAATGCGCACACTGGACGCCAATTGGGAGGCAACCAGAAACACTTTTCTAACTAGTGCTGAAGAATCTGTGGGATATGCGCAAAGCGGTGAGAAACCCTGGATGTCGCAAGACACATGGGACAAGGTTGGCAATCGGAAAAAAGCCAAATTGGCAATCATCTCTCAACCCGATGTCAACCAACGAACGCCCGACTTGAGGCAGAACTACCGCGATGCTCATATACAGCTTAAAATGGCTGTTAGACGCGACAAGAGAAAGGCCATTGAAGATCTGGCAAATAAGGCAGAATTTGCGGCTTACCTTGGGGATATGGGTTCACTATTTAAAATCATGAAACAGTTGACGAACAGGAATTTCACCGTCAACCACCTGGTGAGAGATGTCAACGGAACTCTCCTTAATATGAGTGAACACCAGTTGCGACGATGGAAGGAATACTTCTCTGATATTTTAAACATCTTGTCAGATGAAGATATTCCGGAAACAGAACAACTTCCAAACATCCAACCGCAACAATCCTCTATTAGGGACGATCCCCCAGTTAAGGAAGAGATAGTTTCCGCCATTCGGTCAATGGCGGGAAGGAAAGCTCCAGGTATAGACGGACACCAACCGAACTTCTCAAAGCGGACCCGGAAATAACAGCCGATATACTCCTCCCACTCTTCACTAAGGTGTGGAATGATGGAAGATATCCGAATGAATGGAAGGAGGGCGTCATTTTGAAAAATCCGAAGAAGGGCGACCTTCGGGATTGTGGCAATTGGCGTGGTATATGTCTACTTACTGCCGTATCAAAAATTATGGCTAAGGTAATACTCAATAGGATTAGTGATGTCGTCGAGAGCACTCTCGAAGTTTATCAGGCTGGATTCCGTAAAGGGTCGTCTTGTACCGACCACACAAATACCCTACGGATAATATTAGAGCAGTCAGCCGAAATGGGTTCGCCACTACATCTCATGTTTGTGGACTTCGAGAAGGCTTTCGACAGCGTTAAGCGAGATTACATATGGAATGCTCTGCGTAGGAGAGGTATTCCAGATAAGGTCATAGCTATGATTAAAGAATCCTACGAAGATGCAAGGTGTCGCGTCTTGCATAGAAGAGAGTTGTCCGAGAGCTTTCCTGTGCGAACGGGTGTCAGACAAGGCTGCATATTATCACCAGCCCTGTTTCTGGTGGTAATAAATGACATCTTGAAAGCTCCACTGGAAGGTGGGGAAGGTAAAGGTCTTCAATGGAGACTATTTAACATCTTAAGTCACCTTGATTATGCTGATGACGTGTGTTTGCTTGCACATACCCGTCGGACTTAGAGTCAAATGTTCGCTCGTTGCATTCTAAATGCAAAGAGGCGGGACTGAAAATAAATGTGCGTAAAACCAAGGACATGCACATCGGTTCGAACGCAAGCACACCGATTGTTCTTAATGGACAGGATGTGGAAGAGGTGCAAGATTTTTGCTATCTCGGAAGCATTGTCAGCATGGACGGCGGAGCCGAAAAGGATGTTGAGGCTCGGCTAAATAAAGCTCGTCAGGCCTTCGGTATCCTTTCCCCTTTCTGGAGGTTAAGAGAGATCTCCCTTCGCACGAAGCTGCGACTTTTTGACGCATGCGTCAAATCCGTATTGTTATATGGTTGTACTACGTGGAAAGTGACCGTTCGACTTACCAAGAAACTACAGACTTTCGTAAACCAATGCCTCCGGTGCATTTTAGGAATACTCTGGCCAGAAGTAATCTCCAACCACGAACTTTGGAGTAAAACTCGCCAGACTAAAATAGGTATTGAGATTCAACGGCGAAAGTGGCAGTGGATCGGTCATACTTTGAGGAAACCAGAGCGAAACATCGCAAAACAGGCTCTGGATTATAACCTTCAAGGAAGACGTCGGGTTGGTCGACCATGTAACACATGTAAGCGAGCAGTTGAGCAGGAGGCCAGAGGAATAAACAAGTCCTGGCAACAGCTTAAAGCCGACGCTCAGGATCGCGCCTTGTGGAACAGAGTTGTTTCTGTCCTATGCCCCTATAGGGGGTCTTAACAGGAATTTGATTTGATTGACTAAAACCAAAAGTAAAGAATCAAATTTCAAAGTGTTACGTTAGCAACGCCGACTTTTCCGGCGATCACAGAAAAAGAAGTCGTCAAGTTAATAAGTGGTCGAGCTAATAACACCGATTTTCCTGCAAGAACGAGTTATCTCAAGACTTCAACAGAGGAATCAAGCTAATAACACCGATTTTCCAGCAAGAACGAGTTATCTCAGGACTTCAACAGAGGAATCAAGCTAATAACACTGATTTTCCTGCAAGAACGAGTTATCAAAGAACTTCAACGGAGTACAATGTAGTAAATTAATGACGTTTTATAAAACAAACATGGTAATTATTCGAATATACTTTAAATTCCAAACGGGGATCGTCTTTGGCCTCAGGGCCAGATGTACGTCCGGCTTTTGGGCCGAAATCCCCATGTTTCCCAACCCCTAATATAAACAAGGTATACGGGGGATCGTCTTGGGCGTCAGGGCCCGTTGAGCGTCCGGCCTTTGGGCCGAAATCCCCAATATACCATTCATCCGAATCAACGTATATTTGTCGCCATATCCCTGGTATAAGAGCCAGGAAGGTCAATTGTCGCCATATGCCTGGTCAGGAAGATCATTTAATCAAGACGTTGAGATTCTAGTTAGTAAACAGTGCATGACCCTCGTAGCAATTTAATGTTACAGTTTTCATTGTAACATTTTCAGTTACGGAAAACGTTGGAACATTTCAACAATTTAACGTTACAGTATATTTGTTGTAACATTTCTGTCGTAACATATATGTTGTACCCCGCTATCATCGCATTAGGAATGCAAAACTAGTTCTTATGTAAGACACCCGCCATTACCGCATTAGTAATGCAAAACCAAAACATTTTCATTCTCATGCAAGTCAGCAATAAGAAAATCGTACACGCTAGCAGTGCATCTTTTATTGTATGTAAACCAAGCACTGAATTGTAAAGAATCAGAATTAAATACAACTCTTTTCACTCAATATAGTATTTATGAAAAACTTTTTAAAAATTTCAGTTTGAAATATTCGGAAGTTCTTTAAATTCTCAGCATTTCAAACAAGTCATTTCCCATTTACTGATGTTTGGTTGAATAATACAACTTTCATTAATTTGTGAATAACTTAAATGAAATTTTGGTAAATAAAACTAGTTGTATACCCACGTCTAGTCATTGCCCGAAATGGAAGAGCTCCAAGAATTACGATCATACCATCTTCTCCATCAAAACATTGTAAAATAACGTTGGATAAAACGAAACCCTTGCAAACATAATGAAAAACAAAACAAACTTATTTTCACAACAGCTGACTTAATCATATTCCAAAGAAAACCTCGGCAGTCCCAGTTAATGTTTAAAAACGAAAACTTCCAGCATTTCAAAAGACAAATCGGAACAGCAAGCGAACACAAAATTGTTTGACAGATCCACAAAAGCTCCGGGCAAAAACCGTATTTCCCTTATTTCGAAAAACGAATGAAGCAAGCCTTTTCTGGCCTCGTTCCGTCTAGAGTTACTCTTAGGTCAAGAAAGAGCGAGATTGACTCAACACGATTTCCGGGTAAAACAATGGATACGGTGCTCGTTACTTACAGAAGAATACAATTTATTAACAACATCCACCGCGAAGAAAACTTGAAAACTTCAAAATCGTTCGTCTTCTTCTTGATGGTGTTTTGACAAAGTAGAGTCACTTTTAGCCCAAGAAGTTTTAAAAAAAATTTTTTCAATTCCCCTTTTGTCTCAAATAACCAGCTTTTCCGTTAAATTTGAAAAAGCGCACTGCTATTTTCCAGCGTGCGATAAGTAAGCAAATGTGATTGCAATCCGTTCATTAGAACGTGAAACCTACCAAATTAAAAGTATTTCCGGGTAAAACAATGGATACGGTGCTCGTTACTTACGGAAGAATACAATTTATTAACAACATCCACCGCGAAGAAAACTTGAAAACTTCAAAATCGTTCGTCTTCTTCTTGATGGTGTTTTGACAAAGTAGAGTCACTTTTAGCCCAAGAAGTTTTAAAAAAAATTTTTTCAATTCCCCTTTTGTCTCAAATAACCAGCTTTTCCGTTAAATTTGAAAAAGCGCACTGCTATTTTCCAGCGTGCGATAAGTAAGCAAATGTGATTGCAATCCGTTCATTAGAACGTGAAACCTACCAAATTAAAAGTATTTCCGGGTAAAACAATGGATACGGTGCTCGTTACTTACGGAAGAATACAATTTATTAACAACATCCACCGCGAAGAAAACTTGAAAACTTCAAAATCGTTCGTCTTCTTCTTGATGGTGTTTTGACAAAGTAGAGTCACTTTTAGCCCAAGAAGTTTTAAAAAAAAATTTTTCAAATTCCCCTTGTGTCTCAAATAACCAGCTTTTCCGTTAAATTTGAAAAAGCGCACTGCTATTTTCCAGCGTGCGATAAGTAAGCAAATGTGATTGCAATCCGTTCATTAGAACGTGAAACCTACCAAATTAAAAGTACTGCAAATTAAAGATATTCGCGAAATAAAACCACTAAAAAATTACACCGGCACTTTGCACGCAGACATATGAAAATAAAAAGCGCCCCATCTGACAAGGTGTCCAGACTCTTCTACCAAGTGCCTTGTTTTTTCTTTTTCATAGAGTGACTCTACACAAGACCACCTGTATTATTTTCTACAAACTTGTCGTAAAAACACGTTTTGCCGAAAACAAGAAAAGAGCATAATTAGTTCAAATTAAGCACGAAAATATTACGCGAGTGCACACTTTTTCGTAATAACTAAAATTCTACAATTTTCTGTGTGCAAAATTAACCTGAGAACTCTGCACAATATGAGTGACAGATTTTCTTCGGTGTGAGAAGCCGAGATTTAACTTTGATCGCACTTTTTTCAATTAAAAATCCATTGCACAAATATCAACGTGTCATAATTACATGCCGAGCACTTTCAATAAAGTACCTTAGAACGCTGAACTATCTTTAACACTGCATTTAAGAATAAACGCGATTCTTACGAAGCCCGCCGTGTCTGCTCCATACAAAAGCGCTCGAATTTGTATGGAACTGTCATGTTTGTTATGACTCCAACGTGTTGTTGGATTCAGTTACTCGGCTTTCTACTATAGAAGGCATTGGCATGACCTGACATGACATTTCTCTTCTTCTGCACGTATTCAAGTCACGAACAACTGTTTGCAATACCATATTTTACATCAGTCCCTTTTTTGTCACTTAATTCTAAACATTCGGAGCTATCGATTTAACGAAAACATGCTCACAATGGTTATTATTATCATAAGGAGTAGAACGGGTAAAGCTAATCCCCTAATTTTTTATCTTACTAATAATTCTAAATAAGTTATTAAAGCACAATTTGACCTCGATAAATTTTATACGTACCAAGTAAATTGGTTTAGAGCATTTCATGAAAAAGTGTAGTTTGTATGGGAAGGGTGTGAAGGAGAGGGAGGACACAAATAATTTTTATACCGTAGATTCAAATCATTATGAAAGTAATGCATCCCAAATTTTAGACTAATAGCTTTTACATTTTTCGAGCAAATCCGTTTATTGTCGAATTGCGAAATTTTGTCATTCTGTATGGAAGGGAGTAGAAGTGGTGAAGGTAGTCGTCGAATTTTTTTCGCCTTCGTAATAATTCTAAATAAATATTTTGTGCACAATTTCAGCTCGCTTAATTTTATACTTACTTACTTACTACTTATTACTGAGTAAATTGGCCTAGAGTATTTCATGAAAAAGTTGAGTTTGTATGGGAGTTGGTGGAAGGAGGGGAGCACAGGCATAATTTTTATACGGTAGATTTAAATCATCATAAGTATTATAATCCGAATTTTTTTTATACATTTCGAGCAAATCCGCTTATTGTCAAATTGCGAAATTTGTGTATTTTGTATGGGAGGGGGTAGAAGGGGTGGAACGATTTGGCCCGTTCAAGAACTTGACCTTACTTTATTGTCAAAAATGAGGTGTACAAATTCGGAACTTTATAACTCAAGCATTCTCAAGCTAGAGAGCGAACAGACGGACGGACGGTCAGGCAGACACACATTCGGTTTTGAGATTTTTGAGTGATAATATTAACTTCTGTATCATTAATTTTTTTTCTCCGAGCCTTATTTCTTTGCGTTACAAACCTTAGAGCAAACTTATAATTATCTCAGATGTCATCTAGAGTATACTCTCAGATTTCATCTAGAGTATAAATGGCCTTAAATATAATATACTACAACTAGATGATATAGCTCGTCACTGACGGTCTCATTTCCACAAATAAGGCCGAATGATTGAGTTAATTATGTTTAATAAAAAAGGGAAATTATGAATTTGATATAGTTGTCATTGAATCAATTGGTTGTTGTTGAAATGTCGACTTTAGTAGATGGCTTTAACTTTAGAGTACATGTTCTGCAGAAGTAATTACTCGCTAGAACTGTTGTGAAATATTAAGCCAAATTGAGGAAATTCGATGCCAACCACACAACAATGTTCCAGCATTTTTTATAAGGTGATATAGGCTAGTTAAAAATTTAATTTTCAATTTCTTTGTGGCCAAAAATTCAAACAGATAGACCTGTACTCTTCAAATAAGAACATACAGATTTTATGTTCAGAAATATTGTTTAGCAGCAAACATGTTTCAAATACTACTCTAAATTCAATTCTCATACAAAAACGATGCACCGATACTCATTCTAGAACCCTTTCCATACGATCGCATGTATCCGAACAGGTTATATCCTATTATTAAAATCGAAATCGCCGTCATAAGTTCTTTGAACTTTGAACTTAGGTTATATTGGCGCTGGCTTCGGATTCGCTTGAATGCGATGCTCGTAAGCGAGCTTTTACTTGGTGCGACTAATTTCTTGTGTAGACACACTCTACACACAAATCTTTAAGTCTTCACTCTCACTTATCTCTCATATTATTTTCAAGCCTAGGTGGGATAAATAAAGAAAATTCGTATATAACAGACTTACTTATCATCATTAATAGAGATGGTATGCTATTTCACATACCTGCGATTTTTTCACTGCTATTTGAAAAGAGCAATCGCATATTGCGATTCAAAATTTAAAAGAGCTGCGATTAGAAGAGCAGAGCAAATGCACACTGCTTACGTTCTATCACCAATAAAATTGCCGCAATGATCATCGCTACAAATTCCAGAGTTCTTGTTCGCACTCGCATATTAGTCCCCCCACGCATTCCACATCGATCGCTAAGCAAATCGTAATTTTCCTACATCTATCAATCAGGCAAGACTCAATCTCATAGCTCAGCATAGTGAACACTTCCCCCATTTCCCCCTGGGAATGAAAAAGTTTTCTTTTACTGTCCAATGTACGAAAAAACGATCGAGCGCAATCGAGTCAGGATGGCAAAAAAGTCAATCGCATTTCATATACACAAGCCAGACAAAAAAAACACCACCCAGTCATCGATCGCATGGCATATATACAACCGCATCGCATATATACAAATAAAAGCCAAATAACAAAAAAAAAACAACCGGTCATAGAAAACCAAAACAAAAGGGTCTTTTGTTTTGTTTTTTTACACGACACTACCTCACACACAATGAACAACGTAAAGCTCTTATCAGATCCCGAAACCCATGGAAGTCGAATTTTACCCAAGTCCCACCGCTAAATATCAATCGCGCGAAGAAAGAGCTTGAACGTCGTTATTCCGATTGCTCTCGATTGCTCTTTCGTTGCTGTTATATCGCTTGAACGTTGTTATTCCGATTGCTCTCGATTGCTCTTTCGTTGCTGTTATATCGCTTGAACGTTGTTATTCCGATTGCTCTTTCGTTGCTGTTATATCGCTTGAACGTTGTTATTCCGATTGCTCTCGACTGCTCTTTCGTTGCTATTATATCGCTTGAACGTTGTTATTCCGATTGCTCTCGATTGCTCTCGAATGCTCTTTCGTTGCTGTTATATCGCTTGCGATCAGCGATATATCAGCTCTGTGATATTAAAGACTATCAATCATATAAGCTATCCCAAACCTATATTTGGTGATTGATATTGACACTGAGAGCACGAGCAGTGTCTGCTCTCAGTGATGTTGCTTTAGACTAATGAATGAATGTATTGGAGCTATGTAGATGAAACGATTGCGATTTGATAAGGGATTTGTTTAGCGATATTTTGATCGGTGGGATCTGATCTGATAGGTGAGGTGTGGAACGTCCGATGATAAGTGATTTGTTTAGCGATATTTTGGTCGGTGGGATCTGATCTGATAGGTGAGGTGTGGAACGTCCGAAGTGGTCAATGATGCGCTTTGCTAGAGTTTTTTTGGCGGTTTTTGTTCTGAGTTTCGATCTGGTCGGTTGGTAGGACATATTGCGGCTATCGCAAGTTTCGCCGATTTATGTTGCAGTCCACCATGTCGATAAGAGCTTTACGTTCTTCATGATGAAATTGCTTGTGTGAGGTAATGTGTGAAAAAAGTAAACAGTAGACCCTTTTGGTTTGGTTTTCTATGACCGGGTGTTTTTTTTTATTTGACTTGTATATATGCGATGCGATCGATGACCGGGTGTTTTTTTTATTTGGCTTGTGTATATGAAATGCGATTGACATTTTTGCCATCCTGACTCCATTGCGCTCGATCGTTTTTTCGTACATTGGATAGTAAAAGAAAACCTTTTCATTCCCAGGAGGAAATGGGGGAAGTGTTCAATATGCGCACTGAGCTGGTGGTTCTGAGAGATTGGGTCTGCCTGATTGTTAGATGCAGGATTTCGCAGAAAATTACTATTTTGTCTCTTTTTTTTTAATTGCGCACTAGCATGGTTAATAGAGGTGGAAAAATCACTGCTATTGGAAGAGCTGCTCTTTTTCACAGATATTGAAAAAGAGCAATCGCAGTGGATCACTGCGATTGGAAAAGAGCAGATTTTGCCATCCCTAATCATTAAGTAACATCACACCAATGTTGCACTTCGCGTTTGACCGGCCTTGCAGTGGACATAAACAGTATCAATATTTTCGGGAATATTGGAAGTCGGCAAACTTTTTATTCTTGCAACAAGTGGAAGAAACCGATTAATATACTCTACACCACATTGAAGTTTTTTTTACATGGAGCCGAAAATATGTCAGCAGTAGCTAATTATAGAAAGCCTATTCCATGTTCTTTCCAGTCTTGTCCATTATTTGCAAATAGAAATAATTCAAAGCTTTCATTTATAGAAAAAACACTTTTAACTTTCTCGCGCTGTATTAGCTGCAAACATATAAGAAAAATTAAGCTATTAGCAAAATAAAAACTTAACACAATTATGATTGTGCCTAAGACCCAATCGATACATGTATAATACACTCTCAACTTCTTTAGAATACCCAACAAGGCAATTAATTTTTAAAGTTGTGGTCAGCAATATAATCAAGGAATGTTTCCAGTTTAATATTCAAAGTTTTTTACAGAAATTTATTCGATCATTAACTACTAATTTATTCGATATATTAACTACTACTGGACCGAAGTTTGAAGTCACCCCGGCAATGAATGCTTCTCCTCCTGGCCAAAGAAACACATACCTGAGCGTGGTAGTGGCTTCTTGCAAGATGTTCAACGTGAGTCAACCTAAAATCTACAATTAACCAGACGATTTGTGTGATGACACGAAATCTGAGCATCCATCAGTGTCAACATTATAGCAGAGCAATACATTCAGAGGGCAAAAACAAACCTTGACCTGCCTTAAAAATGAATTTCAAAGCCAAGATACAAGTACACATATTTACCATATGTTATTGCAAATAATAACAAAAATTGATATGTGTTATGGTTGAAGGCCTGCGGGTGATTTTTTTTATGAATTTCATAAAAACAATTCGCGCGGAATTCAAAACTGACACTTCGCTTCACTGAGATCGAATCGGTCAGCTGTGGATTCCGCGTGGATCATCACCCGTGGCCAACTTCAGCAGCAGACAGGCCGGTTGAAAACAAGTGCCGTTTTTTTTTTTTTGGTGAGCGAGTTCTGGGTCGAGAAAAGAAAAAACGTGTTGCTCGTGTGGGAAATTGTGGATAAGAAGTTTTGAAATTTAGTGTGTGCACATGATGCTCCGAGTAATTTTGAAAGTAAACGTGTATTGCGAGAAGGCCTAATACAAAAATGAAAACGAAAGTCTTGGGGAAAGTGTGGTTAGAACAATTTTGAAAAGAAAGAAAAAGGCAACTAAAATTGTGCGGAGTGGAAAAAAAAGGGGCTAAAAATAATCGAATTAAAAGTTGACGAAAATATAATTTGTGATCGAAACGAGCGACGGCCTTGCCGCAGCACCTGGAACATTCCAGAGACTCGAGAAGTACGACCTAAGATCCATTTCGATCGCGTGGCCATTTAAACGTGCTGGAACAGGCGAGAAGTGTGTCGGTGCGAAACTTTTCGGCGCAGTTGAGCTATTACGGTGCCGCAATGGTCAGCACCGCGAAGCAAACGAGAATACTTCAAGTCGCAATCTACTCGGTTCCTTTTCTTCGTACGGATCTGCAGCGACCAACAGAAGTAGAGCCCGCTGTGACCGCAAATCATGAAACTGTGAGGCGGAAAACCAACGATATTGTCTTGGATGCGAGTATAGGAGAAAGAAGAGAAGCTATGGCACAACCGAAGAGCTTTATTTTATTCGTATTAATGAAGCTATTGCATGGAACAGGGAACCAGGTAACAAATTCAGTAATCCATTGGCTAAACCAGACGATATAACCGCCAGTAATGGAAATAACCTTCATGAAGATGGATATTAGCAGAAGACCCTAACGGAACACAAAAGAAAAAGAAATATCCGTAGATAGTATTAATCGATTAAATCCGACTTCGTCAGTAACTAATTTTTAAATTTGGTTGTTATTCAAATAATTTGAAAAAAAGAAATAGCTTATTCCGGAATTTATGCATTTTATTTCACGGTGTTTCACCGAACGGTTCCATAAAAAAAAAAACTTTATTTAATTTGTAACGTTAAAATTTGCGATGTGTTCTTGTTAGTGAGATAGGTAGATCAACTGCACGTTTAAGCAAAAATTTGTTAGATTCTTAGAACATTAGGTCATATAGCTAAAATTTTTTTTTATAATACGCATTATATCAATTGTAAATAACGCGCATGTATGCATCTCATAGTCTAAATTATTCATCGCTCTGCCAATTATTTATTTTTATACTCTAGATGAAATCTGAGAGTATATTGTGTTTGCCTTTCCGTTTGTAACACTAAGAAATAATGCTCGCACAGAGCCGCCAAGGGTACAGAAATATTTGTTGTCGCTCAAAAACTTCGATTCCGAGTTGCTGTCTGTCCGTCTGTCCGTCTGTCTACAGCATAACTCTCGAACGCTTTGAGCTATCGTGCTGAAATTTGTTGTGTGTCATTTTTATCAAAAAAGTAACTTTAAGTTCGTGAACAGGCTACATCCCCCCACTCCTTCTACCCCCTCCCATACAAATTTCACGAAATTCCGAAATTTTCAGAAATTGATTTTTCCTTGAAACTATTTAAGCTATCGATTTGAAATTTGGGTTAAAGTATTACGATATAGATGTCATTAATACAACTGAATATTTATCCGATCCCGTCACTCCTTCTACCCCCTCCCATACAAATGCATAATTTTGAAAAATGCAGTTTTTCGATTTTCATTGAAACTAGCAAAGTTACAAACGAAGTTACGAATTTTTTCCAGAATTAATTTTATTATAATTCCAATCAGCATTGAAAAAATTATCAACTTCACCTCACTCCTTCTACCCCCTCCCATACAAATTTCACGAAATTTAAATTAAATTATTTTTCTTCGAAACTGTTAAAGCTATCAACTTGATATTTTGCTATAAGTATAAAAATAGAAATATCAATAACGAGAAAAAAATGTGTTTTGATCCGTACACTCCTTCTACCCCCTCCCATACAAATGCATAATTTTTGTTAAGTGCATTATATCGATTTCCATTAAAACTAGAAAAAGTATAAACTTAAAATTTTGCCAGAATTTGTTTTTTAATAATTGCAATAAATGCTAAAAAAAATTATCAGCTCCTCTTCACTCCTTCTACCCCCCCTCCCATACAAATATCTGTATTATAAACTCAAGAAAAGAATTTCTCCTTCGAATATATTAGAACTATCGAATTTGAAATTGAATCAAAGCGTGGTGATAAGGATGTTGATAAGTAGTTTCAAAATCATCTTAAACGCTACCCCTCCTCTGCCACCTCCCATACAAATGCCTCAATTTCAGGAAAACTATGTTTAATTGAAAATAATGAAAGCTACAAGTCTTAAGTTCAGCACCAAATATTTTGCATACCACATTAGGTGTCATATCCAAAAATTACAAACCTTCCTCCTCTGCTTCTACCACCTCCCATACAAAAGTCACTATTTATTATTTAAAAGAATTGGATGTGACATATTTTCCGGTACATTGAACTCTTTCTCATTTCATCTAGAGTATCACATGATTGGGCTTTACGCCCAATCATAATTCTTTTATGTTTTTCTTTTGTTTCTCCTTTTTAATTTTGTTGTGATTGAGGCCGAGGAGAGAATTATCTTGACTGAAAAGTCAAAATAATTCTGAAGGGAAACGAAAAACACGTCAGGGTTCGCGGATAGAAGGGCCAATTCCACCTACGTTCGAATTGGTGGCTGAAATCGGAACGGAAGCGACACGCTTGCTGGCGGCCGGGACTAGCTAAGGGCAGTGTGGGGTGGTTCTTGTTCCGACTTCAGACCATTAAACCCATGGCCTGGACAACAAAATTTCGTGTCGGCTTACTCCGGGTTGGGGTGAAAATTGGGATTATTTTCCCAACAGGTCGTGAGAGACCAGGAAGCGATGGAGTTGCCGACTTCGGGACTTGTCAGGGCGCTCTGGTGTTATGGCGCCCTGTCTGCCCACCCTACCTCAGCCACGACATTCCTCAAAAGAAAATATCGCGTCGTGGCCCCATGTTGAGGTTCGGGGCTAATGAGCTAAACGCTCGGGCACATTTTTAAAATGGCTCTTTAGCCTTTAATCGTTTTTTTTTTCTTTTTTTAACCAAATTCATTTGATTCCCATGCGACCTTTCTCCTTTTCCTTTCCCGTTTACTCAAGTTCATTTAAAGAATAATTTAAATAAGGCGACACCAAGTCAAACAAAATTAGACCGCCACGCGTTTTGCACAAGAAAAAAACTGGACATTGTCGGGGATAACGCGCACGTTTTTATACTCTAGATGAAATATGAGAGTATATTGTGTTTGCCTTACCGTTTGTAACGCTAAGAAATAACGCTCGCACAGAGCCGCCAAGGGTACAGAAATATTTGTTGTCGCTCAAAAACTTCTATTCCGAGTTGCTGTCTGTCCGTCTGTCCGTCTGTCTACAGCATAACTCTCGAACGCTTTGAGCTATCGTGTTGAAATTTGTTGTGTGTCATTTGTAGCAAAAAAGAAACTTTAAGTTCGTGAACGGGCCACATCCCCCCTCCCCTTCTACCCCCTCCCTTACAAATTTCACAAAATTCTGAAATTTTCAGAAGTTGATTTTTCTTTGAAACTATTTAAGCTATCGATTTGAAATTTGAGTCAAAGTATTATGATGTAGATGTCATTAATATGACGGAATATTGATCCGATCCCATCACTCCTTCTACCCCCTCCCATACAAATGCATAATTTTGAAAAATGCAGATTTTCGATTTTCATTGAAAATAGCAAAGTTATAAAAACAAATTTTTGCCAGAATTAATTTTATTACAATTTCAATCAGAATTTAAAAAATTATCAACTTCACCTCACTCCTTCTACCCCCTCCCATACAAATTCCGCGAAATTTTGAAATTTAAAATAAATTATTTTTCTTCGAAACTGTTAAAGCTATCATCTTAATATTTTGCACAAAGTATAAAAATAGAAATATCAATAACGAGAAAAAAATGTGTTTTGATCCGTACACTCCTTCTACCCCCTCCCATACAAATGTATAATTTTTGTTAAGTGCATTATATCGATTTTCATTAAAACTACAAAAAGTATAAACTTGGAATTTTGCCTGAATTTGTTTTTTAATAATTGCAATAAATGCTAATGCAGGACATTTTTCCAACCTTCTTGACCTTTTTCTCACCAGCCACCCAGAGAAATTTTCTGTCTCTGTCATATCACCATCGCCCATTGGAAATACGGATCAATTTTTGATTCGTGCACAATTCCCAGTAGCAGCACTAACACCGCAGACAATCAAGGCACCTCGAAGAAGTATTTGGCATTTCAAAAGAGCCAATTGGGGGGCGCTAAATGACTTCTTCAATGCCTTTAATTGAAAATTGTGCTTTGATTCCAATGACTGCGATGAAGCTTGTAGACTTGTCACCGAGATTATTCTGAAAGGTATGAAACTCTACATACCTTCCAGTCATAAAAGAGTTAGGCCGTCGAAGGACTCTTGGTTCAACAACGAATGTCTCGATGCAATTATGACCAAGAAACAAGCATTTCAAACCTTTAAAGGCAATAAAACACCTGTCACTAGAGAACTCTACAATGCGTCAAGAAATGCCTGCAAATCCATACTCAACCGTGTTAAATTTGAGCATGACCAAAAACTTCGACGGAAGATTCTTCAGTGCCCGAGGGGCTCGAGATCTTACTGGTCATTCGTCAAAACGGTCAACAACAATTTCATTTCTTCTTCAATACCACCTCTTGTTGATGGCGACCGTACCGTTATTGATCCTGTCGAAAAAGCTAATTTACTAGCAGCAAGTTTCGCTAGAAACTCACGCCTTCTACCTTCAAACCAATCGCCTCCCGCTCTAAGTGATTCTGGTTTCTCATTGCCTAAACTACATTTTCGCACGAGACTTATTTCTAGGATCCTTCAAGAACTCAATATCCACAAATCTGCTGGTCCGGATGGTATTCCCCTTGTGGAAAGTTGCGAAGAAGAAAGGAAGCAAAGCGAACCCTGCTAACTATCGCCCTATAGCCATTACTTCAGTGCTCTCGAAAGTAATGGAAACTGCTGTCAATTGCAAAATCTTTGAATATCTGGAGAATAACCAGCTAATCCATGATCGGCAGTATGGGTTCCGTTCTGGAAGGTCGACGGGAGATATTCTGGTTTACTTGACAGAACGTTGGAACTCATGCATACATAAACACGGCGAACGTCAAGTTCTTGCACTTGACATTGCAAAAGCTTTTGACAGAGTTTGGCATGAATGTCTCATAGCAAAGCTAAGGGCCATAGGTCTTAATGCTACCCTTGTTTAATGGATTGAGAGTTTTCTTTCTGAACGCACTATACGAGTAGTATTAGATGGCGTTACTTCTTCCACTTTCCCAATAGATTCCGGCGTCCCTCAAGGCTCTGTTTTATCTCCAACTCTTTTCTTAGTTTTCATCAACGACCTTCTGTCGTCTACTCTCAATCCAATCCATAGTTTTGCGGATGACAGTACTTTAGATAACACCTATGAATTTATTTCTGCTGCGGAATCACACAAGCATTCTATTGCTTCCAATCGCATGGAGTTATTCCGTTCACTGAACTCGAACCTCAACTTAATCCTGGAATGGGGCAAAAAGTATTTCACGCCGAACGACCTCGCAACCATCTACAAGGTATACATTAGACCACGTTTAGAGTACAATTCGCATGTATGAGCCGGGGCACCCAAATCACACCTCGCCTTGCTCGACCGTATTCAAAAACATGCGTTCCGACTGATAGGAGACGAAACCATCACGTCTTCTATCGATTCTCTCGAGCATCGCAGAAATGTCGGAGTACTCAGCATTTACTATCGCTACTTCCATCGAAAATGCAGTGCGGAACACTCATCCCTCCACTCTATAATTTTCCCCGAGATAATCGTCAAGCTGAACGCTCACACGAGTACACCCTTAAACCCTTGCCTTCCCGTACAGTGAAATATAGGCAGTCATTCATTTTCCGAACATCAAGACTTTGGAACACATTACCATCCAAAGTGTTTCCCAACGAGTTCAACATCCAGTGCTTCAAAGGCAATGTACACCATCACTTTCGTCTCTCTCCACCTAAATTAAATTGATTTAACTTGATTTTCCCCCAAATCCTATACCGGCACAGCTGTGCATAGCATTATAGGGTGACCCCCTAAGTTGTGTTCGGTTCCTTAAAAAAAAAAAAAATTATCAGCTCCTCTTTACTCCTTCTACCCCCTCCCATACAAATATCTGTATCATAAATTCAAGAAAAGCATTTCTTCTTCGAATATATTAGAACTATCGAAATTTAAATTGAGCCAATGATGATGATAAGCAGTTTCAAAATCATCTTAAACGCTGCACTTCCTTTGCCACCTCCCATACAAATGCCTCAGTTTCTGGAAAACTATGTCCAATTGAAAATAATGAAAGCTACAAACCTTAAATTCAGCACGAAATATTTTGCATACCACATTAGGTGTCATATCCGAAAATTACAAACCTTCATCCTCTGCTTCTACCACCTCCCATACAAAAGTAACTATTAATTATTTAAAAGAATTGGAGGTGACATATTTTCCGGTACATTCCCCATAAAAAAGTATGATTTCGACCAATTTCATTAAATCAACTAATAACAAACAAATTAAAAGCTACGAAGTTGAAATTTTGTACGAGCACCTTACAAGGGAAACGAAATAAAATTGCATCACAAATTTTACGATTCCCTCACCTCCTCTATCCCTTCCCATACAAATGTTTGGTTTCGTGAATGTGAAATACACCGAATTTTATGAAAATTCTATACAACTTCGTCTATGAAACTGACATTCTATGTAGAGAATATTGGACGCAATTCAAGCAATCAATGAAAAAAATATTAAAAATTATAACGCACCCTTACTATCACCCCTCCTCACCTCCCCTCATAAAAAGCCAGACTTGTATAAACGAATGAAATATTGATTACATGTACTGGAGCTATTGATAGGTTTCGCTATTAAATGTTTAAATTGGCAGCATCCCTGCTCTAAATTGGGTTCCACTTGTGAAAGGGGCTCCACTTAGTCTTCCTTCACCACTCTAACTTGCATATTGACTTTCCATGCATCACCGTGGACTACTGAGGTGTACCCATTCAACCAGCTGCTGTAAACAAACTGATTAACCGACCGCGCTAATTTTTTGGATAATAATTAAGGACAATCCCACTTGCTTATCAAAAAAAAAAAATTGAAATATCATTTTTCAGACTAATTTTAATTACAAATTCCGGATACTTTGTGGTCTGTATACCGAGAATATTGGACGTGATTCAAGCATTCAATTAAAAATCTATTAACATCCACCCACCCTTACTATCACCCCTAACCCCTCTCCATCCAAACTTGCACAAATAATCGAATGAAATATTGATTATATATACTGGAGCTAAGTGTTAAATTGATAACAGCCCTGCCCACGAACCTCCTTTCACTTAGTCTTCCCTAACCACTGCATATTGACTTTCCACGCATATATTTTCCGGTACATTGAACTCTTTCTCATTTCATCTAGAGTATCATATGATTGGGCTTTACGCCCAATCATAATTCTTTTATGTTTTCTTTTAGGTTCCGCCCCGGCAGTTTAATGCAAGTTAATTAAGTTTCGCGACTTACTTTTTCCATTCGTAATAAAAATAATATCGCGGACTTGATTGAACGATCGATTCGTGCGAAGTATCAAAACTCGATCCATTCCACGATTCTCCAAAAAACTGCCGCTTCTTTCGCGTTGCATTTGTTCCCAGTCGGCAACTACTGCTAACGGTACTTTCTGTTGCCAACTCGGTCGCGAACCCTTTCGATGACTGAACATTTTACATCGATCGCAAGCCCCGAAATTTTTCGGGCGACAACTCAACAATTTTAAACAATTACTTCGGCCTTACGGTTTTTTTTTCAACCGAACTAGGACTTTTTTTTTGTTGTAAATTATATATTAATTACGATATAGCTAAAACATTTGAAAAAACATAACAGGGCTACGATTGCGCGTAAAGCGCAATCTTACGATACTCTAGATGAAATACATAGAATTTTTTGTGATCCCTAGAAATTTTGTATGGGGAGTGTTAGAAAGGATTATAGCATTGAACTAATTTTTTCCCCATCATGCTAAAGTAGCTATAAAAATGTTTTATGCAAAATGCTTACTAAAAAAATTGAATGGGAACTGAGAAAATTAGTGAGTTAGATTTAATGAAAATTTGCAGCTTGTATGGGAGGTGGTAGAAACAGTGGGGGGATTTTAGTATTTTTTTCAGACATAACTAGCAATATTACAAAATTGACATCCCTTAAATTTCAGACTAGTGCGATTCATACTTTTCAAGAAAATCGATTTTTTGTGAATTTGTAAGACTGTGTCATATTGTATGGGAGGGGGTAAAAGTAGTGAAGGTAATCAAATAGTTTTTTCTGATCTTAGAGATAACACTAATTAGGTATTCATTATAAAATATGAGCTTGATAAATGTTATATGTTCTGAGAAAATCGGCTTAGAGCATTTCTTGAAAAAGTGTATTTTGTATGGGAGGGGGTGGAAGGAGAGGGAGGAGGCAAATAATTTTTCTACCGTAGATTGAAATCATTATGAATATAATATATCCCAAAATTCAGACTAATAGCTTCTATACTTTTTGAGTAAATCCATTTATTGTCAATTTGCGAAAATGTGTCATTTTGTATGGGAGGGGGTAGAAGGGGTGAAGGTAATCGTCTAATTTTTTTTGACCTTACTAACAATTTTAAATAAATATTTGGTGCACAATTTGAGCTCGCTAAATTTTATACGCACTGAGTAAATTGGCTTAGAGTAATTTATGACAAGTTCAGTTTGTATGAGAGGTGGTAGAAGGAGGGGGAGGACACACGTAATTTTTTTACTGTAGATTGATATTATCATAAAAATAATATATTCTAAATTTTAGGTCAATAGCTTTTATACTTTTCGAGCAAATCCGTTTATTGTGAAATTGCGCAATTGTGACATTTTGTATGGGAGGGGGTAGAAGGGGTGGAGCGATTTGGCCCGTTCACGAACTTGACCTTACTTTTTTGTTAAAAACGACGTGTACAAAATTTGAACTTTCTAGCTCAACGCGTTCTCAAGTTAGAGAGGACACGGACGGACGGACGGACGGACAGACGGACATCCGGTTTTGAGATTTTTGAGTGATTATATGAACTTCTGTATCATTCATTTTTTTCTCCGAGCCTTATTTCTTGGCGTTACAAACTTTGTGGCAAACTTATAATACTCTCAGATTTCATCTAGAGTATAAAAAGGGGTCAATCAGAAGATATTCAATGGATATACAAAGAATAATATTTATTGAAATAAAAGGTAAAATAAAATCTATATAATATTTCGGTATGGCATAAAACTATGCAAGCACTGTGCTTATGGCATTCAAAAGAAAGCGTAAATTGAAATCGAAAATTCCAAAACGAAATGCATTTCTTTTATGGAGGAAAATAATCAATTTTTTTGTTGCAATATAATTTATGGGTATCTTTATCTTCTATTTCTAAATGCATGAACCATTCAGCATGGAAAACCAAAATTATTCTTAGTTATATAACATATTGAAATGGAGTCATAATAATTATGCGGGAGTTTGAGAGTAGATTTAAGGGTCAAGAACTATTTTCTTTATTCAGTCTCTTTTCTTCCTTCTGTGCGTATTTAATACTTGAAGAATATTAATAAAGTATAAACCGTGGTTACACCTATTCGATGAAATAAAATTCCTGGTTGACAGTAGATAAAAATTTGAAATTAAAACTTTAAAGAAAAAAATAATGAAGAATAGATATTAATGATAAGAACCAGTTGAACTGTAATAATTTTGTAAATGCTGAAATACGAAAAAAAAAGAAAGTAAAAAAAAAAGTGAAAAGGAAGTCAAAATATGAGTTGCTAGAATAGCCATTAAAGGACTCCCTCGCTAGCTTCCACGTTCTCCCCTCCCCTCTCTCCATGGAGATAATATGGCTTAGGCAGGGTGGGCTGGGCGGTGTCAATATCATCTGACACCGTTATTTCGTCGAAACATTTGGTCGAGTCTACATTTCGACCATGAGTTTTCTCCCAATTTCAAAGTTGCCCTCTCCTGGGTAAGTCGGCGTGATGAGCTCCAAAGCTCATTTTGTTATACAAGCTTAGGGTTTTATGTTAATATTGGAGCAACGAACCCCCCACACGCATACCGCAGCTAGACCCGGCAACACGCTAGCACGTCGCTCCAGCCCAATATTAACACCGAGATGGACGTAGTGTGAATCTCGGCCCAGTCTAAGTCCCGAACCTGGTTCTTCCCTCAGGTTTATTTTGATGCATGGGCATCGAGATAAACCATCCATCCGGCCAAGTTGTCCGACAGGAGGCATAATACCAGTGTCTGCAAATGAAACATGAGTCTGGTTTGTTTATCGAAGCTCATGAAGTTTACCTCTTGAAGCGAGATTTGTTTTGTCTTAGCGAGCAAATCTTAGCTAGAGAATAAACTGATTGAGAATAGGTGAACAGGCTGGATGGTCAAGTTCAGTCTCCGAATCTCCTCAAGGTACCCAAAAATCCTTTGAATCCTTCCATGTAAAGTAGCTTATCGTCCTATAATTAAAATTAATCATTTGGATTAATTTTTGGTTTTTTTTTGCGAGTATAATTAACGTAGTTTTCTTGTTTGAATCTTAAATATTTTCTTGAATCCTTTTCCCGCTCTGGTCGTGTGTTGACGCGAGCAGAGGTTTTGACGAAAAACCCAGCAACAGAGAGGGGCGGAGTTTGTGGAGTTGAGGAGGAGTCCTTTTCTTTTGTTAGAAAACTTGTTGGAACTTAAAAAATTGGGGAAAACAGTTATGAATTTAGGTTATTTAAATTATAACTTAGAATCAGCAAAAAATTATGAATTTAAGAACAAAAATTAGTGAAAAAAAAAAAAAAAATTTTTTTGGTGAAAATTAATGAAAATTAGGTTATTTTATTGAAGCATAAAAATTTATAAATTCAGGTCATTAATTGAAATTAAACATATAGAGAAAATCCACGAAGTCGGAAAGTTGACTTGTGCAAAATAGAGATTTTTTTTCTTCTCAAGACATCATACAACAATGTCTTTATTACGAACCCCAGATAAGTCTCGAGGGACTAACTGTGAAGTCTGTGGTGGTGAACTGGAACCAGACGACTCAGTCACCTCGAAGTGTAAACATAATTTTCACGAGGCCTGCCTGTTAAATTGCTTAAAAGACAGCCAAAGTTGCCCGGCTTGTGGCCAAGCATTAACTCAACTAGACTTTTGGTCTAACCGAGGTGTGCAAGGCGCGACGGGACATCAAGGAATGATGACCCGAAGCAAAACACGGTCCAATCCAAAAGAAAATGAATTTCTGACTCCAGGTCTAAATGTAAACTTTCCCGATGAAGATGGTGGACACACACGTTGTGCACTTGACGGAACGTTAGTCACGGAGAGTGGTTCAGGATTCCTTAAGACGAACGAATCAAGACTTAATTCTTCCAACGATCACTCGTCCAATGGAATTTCTCTTAAAAGGCAGAAAAATTCGAGAGGAGCCATTCTCCGTGATACCCGCAACCAACCAGACACGTCCAGAACTATACCAACTATTGGCGAGATCTCCACCTTAGTACGCGATATGCTGAAGGAAGAGTTATCTCGAGAATTACAAGCAATGGTTTCTCAAATGCCTGAATAAGTAGTAAGAGCTTCCCGTCCATCCCAGAGGTCACTTGTCGAAGAACCTCGAGGCATACCTCAACAAAACTCAAGTAGGAATTTTCGACAACCGAGTAACACTTATCGATCAAGATTGACGACAAGTCCGATACGTTCATGGGGATTTAAATTCAATGGCGACAATTCAGTAGTAAGAGCTGAGGAACTCGTATTTCGAGCCGAGATTCTTGCGGTGGATGGTTTAGGAAGCAACTTGGATTTTCTAGCTCGTCACTTTCACATCATGCTCCAAGGGCTTCCTAGCAAGTGGTTCTGGACCTGGAGACGTTCAAATCCGATTCCCACTTGGACTGCACTGCGACCTGCTTTTCTAGAAGCCTGGGGAGATGGAAGTTCCGACTTCGAAATTCGAAGGCAGATGACATCGAGACGACAGGCACCTAACGAACCTTATAGGGTGTTTGAACAAGACATGTTAGACTTACGCGCCCTGTTAAAAATACCAATGAATGAAATGGAGTTCGGGGAAATGATGCGTGGCAATCTGTTACCCTCAAACCAGCTTCACATAAGCTTAAAGCAGATAGGATCACTGGACCTCCTAAGACGTCTGGTTTGCCGGCTGGAAGATGTGCGTAGAAGTACTCGAATCGTCTTTCCTCAATCAAGCTATTCCCGAGCAAACTATGCATCAGGCGGACAAGTGAGGTTAGCAGAAATTGAACAATTGTCTGCACACTCGGAAGTTCCCGAAGACCTAGATAACGAGACTCTAGCTGCAGTTGCAACGAATTCCGTACAAGTTTGCTGGAATTGTGATCAGCCAGGTCACGGATTCAGACAGTGTAACGTAGAGGCTGAAGGCATCTCCTGCTACGGTTGTGGAACAAAAGGCGTTACGAAACCGCGTTGTTCAAATTGCAACCGGGAAAACAGAAGTTCGGACAGACGGTGCGGCTCAAGGCACGGCATTCTACGAGTTAAAAATAAGAACCGAGAAGGGAAGACAAAATATGAAAGAAGCGATGCCGGCCAGGCGACGATAATTAGCCTCGTAGATTGGGCCGCACCAAAAAAAGGACACAATTAATTAATTACGTACTATTTACACAAAAGTTCCGATGCCGCGATTTTTAATTGAACGTGGACGGAAAGTGGAAAGAACTGCCAAAAACAGAAACAAAATAATTCCGGATGGAAAGTGGATAGAACTGTCAAAACAGAACGAAAGTCCATTTTTCTGTAGTGCCATACGAAGGGAAGTTTTTGGCTGAAAGTTTAGGTTTGAGAGGACAAGCTGTTTCGTTAATTTCGTTCAAAATATTATGTGATTTAAAACGAAGGATTTCAAGACAGAATTTGGGACGAAGAATTTCAAGACAGAATTTACGACGAAGGATTTCAATACAGAATTTAGGACGAAGAATTTCAAGACGCAGAAACTTGGAGGCGAAGAGTTTTGATTCACCTTTTCTTTTGTTTTGCATGAAGACGAACATCGTTAGAAAAATAAAACAAACATTGAAATTTTTAAATAAATTAAATATTAAATAATATTTAAATATTTTCAACTTCGTCGTAAATTTTAAAATCGAATTTACGACGAAGTTGAAAATCGTCTGTTAATAATTTGACACACCGAATGTTGCGATCGGTAATCCGTTGGCAGCAAATAGTGAGTAATCTCGTTCGAAAGAATGAAATCGGTAAAATTGACAAATATTCACCAGTGTCGACTAAAAATTTTAATTTGCTTTTACGTTCGATGATAAAAAGACGGCTTAATTTTTTTTCGGTGAATGCTTCGCCAACCGTTATAGCAGATATTACAAAAGCAATTTTGGGCTCCGATTTTCTCAACAAATACGGTTTACTTGTAGACATCAAAAACAAATTACTTATCAATGAGGAAACAAAACTTGAAACAAAATGTGTTTCCGAATTCGCCGATGCAGTAATTTCAGTTTTTTCGATCAACAGCTACAAATACAAAGATTTGTTAACGAAATTTGTCGATTTGACAGTGCCGACTTCATACAACGAAGCAACCGCACTTAAAACAACTGTTCGACACCACACACATAAATCACCACCGAACAGGTTTAACAGTTTGAAGCGAAACTTTTCGACGAATTGACGCGAATGATAGGAGCAAAGCATCTCCGTTCAAGTCCTTGAAATCCACAGACAAATCGTCTTATTGAACGATTCCACCGAACCAAGAAAGTAGCAGTAAAATGTCAAAACAACGAACCCTGGACTGAGACATTGCCACTAACCGTGTTCGCTTTTCGCAACGTTTACAAAGATGACATCAAAGTAACGCCTTCAGAAATGGTTTATGGCAAAACGCTAAATATGCCATCCGATTTCTTCGAAAAAATCAACAACGACGGCTCTGGCACTGACATCGTTCAGCATCTGTGTGAATTGATGGAGAAAGTTCAACCAGTTCGAACTTCGAACCATGCCAGCAACAAAGTTTTCATTCAAAAAGACTTGTAAGCCTGCACACACGTTTTCTTGCTTGACGACGCCGTTCGAGCACCACTTAAACTTGACTGAAGAAGTGTTGATGTTACATTGTCCTTCCTTCTTGGCTGATTTTTAGAGGGTAAGTCATGAGGTTCTGCCTTGTCGATCATCGTCACCGCCGATATTGGTTCACAGCTGCAATTACATCTCCTTTCTTTAAGCTGGTAGTGCTGTCCGAAACGTTGAGGACTCTTATTGGTACCATCATCTTCTCATTCCTTTTTACGAGCGTTTTTCCTAGTATTAGATTTCGTAATGCAGGTGTCGTGTCTGGTTCTATGAGGAAGAATCGGTGGTTCCCGGGATCACCAACGAGCTCTGCCCAAATAACATTTGGATGACTTTGGTATATCCGCATTTTCGCACAATATAACTCGCAGCTTTGTTGTGTTGGAGGATGTTATTTCCATCGGGATTTCAAAATTCCGCCACTTCATTATTCGTTATCCTAAGTCCAGCTGGATACCGTGTGGTTTCAGAAAGTCCATTCCAAGGATACACTCATCGGTAATGTCAGCTACCACGAATACATACGAGAAGGTCAAATCCCCAAGCTGTATGTCACGAGCTATTTCTCCATGGACCGTTGTAGTTTCTCCTGTAGCAGTGCGAAGTGCGTACTTCTTGGTGTTGTGAAGCCAAGTACGGTCTAAGAGGTCAGATCTTAGCACTGACCGTGTTGCGCCTGTGTCGACTGTTATGATGCAGTTTAATTTGCCGACTCGACCATTCATGCATAAGTCGTTTTCACAACGATGTAGTCGAGAAACTGCGTTGATGGTTCCGGGGGCGTCGATTCTACCAGCCAACTTCTGCCTCATGGAGTTGGCCTTTACTCGTTCCCGGACTGTCTGTCATTGGGCGAAGCGTGCTCTCGTGACGGTTCGCCCCTTCCTCCCCTTTGTTTAGCAGTGCAGCCAGAACAGTAGTTGGTCGCTTTTCTGGGTTTACGGCAGTCGCGTCTTAAGTGTCGTGCCTGTCCACAATTCCAGCATCGGGGGCACCAGATCCTTCGCTCGGCTTGGCTTACTCCGCTCTCTGACACACAAACTCTTCTGCTATTTCTCGGACTCGATAATTACCCCGCGAGCTTTGCTTGGCAGCTTCGAACGTCAGCCCATATACTAAGGCTTCGCCAATCGTTTTCTTATCTGCCGATCTTAATGCCTATTGCAGCTCTCTGTCCTGTACAGCATTGTTAAATGAGAAAACAGCTGTATCGTTGCGTTGCTCTGTTTGCGCATTGGGCAGCGATAATAGTGTGAGTCGTTCAATATCGCGTGCCAGCTCTTGAAGTGTTTCACCATTCTTTTGAGTTCGGTTGTACAGTTGTGTTTTGTAGATCTCTCGCATGTGGTCATTGCCGTAATGAAAATTCAATGTCTGGACTAACGTTGAAAAATCTTGTTGTTGCTCCTGCGGAATCGTTTGAAGAACCTCTGCTGGTGGACCTCTTAGCGCCAATATAAGAGCTGTTCCTCGTTCCAGATCATTCCAATGATTGTTTCTTGCGGCAGCCTCGAATTGGGTCTTATAAATAGCCCACGGTGTTTGTCCATCGAAGATTGAAGCTTTGAGACCCTTGTGCGTAACGTGTTCTGTCTTGATGACTCCAGTCGCTTTCACGTTATCGAAGTCCCGTTTTAGGCGTTCGAATTCTACAATCTCGGATGTCTTTTCCGTAATTCGAAGTTTCCTCTCTACGTTTTCTTCTATTGCCTTACCCATGGTGTCTATTTTATTATTTTGCAGCTCCAATTTTTGATTGAGGTCTGATCTAATTTTTCATTAAGGTCCGCTGACAGCTGAATTTGTTGGTCTAATTTCTGATTAATGTCCGCTGATTGTTGATCTAGTTTCTGATTCGTGTCCGTTGTCACAGCTGATTGTTATTTAATGTCCACTGATTGTTGATCTTATTTTGTTCATTATTTGTTGCATTAACTGTGTTAGAGCATCCGATGTACCAGAACATTCCTCTTTACGAGCTTCTTTGATTTGGAACTCAAAACTATCTGCATCCTCACCCTCAGCCTCAAGTGTCTCGATCATACGGCTGACAAGTTCAGACTTGCTCCCTGTCGTAGATAACTCGCGTCTACCGAGCTCTTCCTTCAGCTCCGTTAATTTTAAGTCCTTTAGATAACGCGGCATTTTCATTACCGATTATTTCAAGTTTTTCCGCGATTCGAATTCACTTAAATTTACTTCACTAATTAAAGTCACTGCTCACTAAAGCACTCGAGAATATTCGATTTCACAAAATTCTCACTGTCCGTTCGAGAATTTTAGTTTCACTTTTTCGTTCTCACAAAATTATCCGTTCGAGAATTTTAATTTCACTCGCGATTTTTAACCCGAATTTATCCTTCAAATCCCACTTCTGCACCAATTGTTGCGAGCTAGGGGTTCGCCGGGATTTCAAGTAAAACACAATTCGTTTAAAAATAGGTGATAATATATTTATTCGCACTTTAACTTCTTTCGCACTTTAACTCAATTCGCACCATATGACATCACCGCCGATATTGTTCTATCGCGTTCTTGTACCGGTTCGCGTCTACCGATAGATGTCGCAGTTTCTCGACTACATCGTTGTGAAAACGACTATGCATGAATGGTCGAGTCGGCAAATTAAACTGCATCATAACAGTCGACACAGGCGCAACACGGTCAGTGCTAAGATCTGACCTCTTAGACCGTACTTGGCTTCACAACACCAAGAAGTACGCACTTCGCACTGCTACAGGAGAAACTACAACGGTCCATGGAGAAATAGCTCGTGACATACAGCTTGGGGATTTGACCTTCTCGTATGTATTCGTGGTAGCTGACATTACCGATGAGTGTATCCTTGGAATGGACTTTCTGAAACCACACGGTATCCAGCTGGACTTAGGATAACGAATAATGAAGTGGCGGAATTTTGAAATCCCGATGGAAATAACATCCTCCAACACAACAAAGCTGCGAGTTATATTGTGCGAAAATGCGGATATACCAAAGTCATCTAAGAATGTTATTTGGGCAGAGCTCGTTGGTGATCCCGGGAACCACCGATTCTTCCTCATAGAACCAGACACGACACCTGCATTACGAAATCTAATACTAGGAAAAACGCTCGTAAAAAGGAATGAGAAGATGATGGTACCAATAAGAGTCCTCAACGTTTCGGACAGCACTACCAGCTTAAAGAAAGGAGATGTAATTGCAGCTGTGAACCAATATCGGCGGTGACGATGATCGACAAGGCAGAACCACATGACATACCCTTTAAAAATCAGCCAAGAAGGAAGGACAATGTAACATCAACACTTCTTCAGTTAAGCAACCTTAGAGGAAAACAACACAAGCAAGCAGTAGATCTAATCAAAAGATTCAGCGACGTCTTTTCCACCGGTGATGACGACTATGGCAGAACAAACTTAGTGAAACATCGTATAGATACTGGAAGTGCTACACCGATACGTCAACCTCCAAGAAGAGTACCATTAGCGAAACAAGGTGAAGTCAATTCAATGGTCAAAACTAGCATCAGGAGCATCAGGGAATCATCGAAGAATCAAAGAGCCCGTGGATATCGCCAGTGGTGCTGGAAAAGAAGAAGGACGGCAGTACCCGTTTTTGTGTAGACTACAGGCAGCTGAATGATGTTACGAAAAAGGATAGCTATCCACTACCTAGAATCGACGATATCATGGACACCCTGACTGATGCTAAATGGTTCTCAACGTTGGATCTGAAAAGTGGTTACTGGCAGGTGGAGATAGATGAAAAAGATAGAGAGAAAACAGCATTCTCTGTCGGCAGTGGACTGTGGCAATTCATCGTAATGCCATTTGGCTTGCGCAATGCTCCAGCTACGTTTGAAAGACTAATGGAATTCGTTTTGCGTGGCCTGAGTTGGAAAACTTGTCTCGTTTACCTGGATGATGTGATCGTTATCGGCAGAACATTCAAGGAACATCTGAAAAATCTACAGGAAGTCTTCCAGCGGCTGCGAGCGGGAAAATTAAAGCTGAGTCCGAAAAAGTGCACTTTGTTTAGTGCAGAAAAGTACTTGGGTCACATCGTTTCAGCTGATGGCGTAAAGACGGATCCGGAAAAGATACTGGCGGTGAAAAATTGGCCTACTCCGAGTGATAAACACCAGTTGCGCAGCTTCCTAGGCTTAGCGACATACTACCAACGATTCGTAAAAGACTTTACCAACACGGCGAAATGTCTGCATCAGTTAACAGAAAAAGGAAAGCCATTTACATGGAGTCAACAGTGCCAGGAAGCATTCGAGAGGATAAAAGACCAACTCTGCGACTCCCCAGTTCTGGCGTATCCAAAACTAGGTCACGGTTTCATCATAGACACTGACGCCAGCAATGTCGGTATCGGAGCAGTACTATCACAAGAGATCGACGGGCAGGAGAGAGTGCTATCATACTACAGCCGAGTACTCTCAAAATCAGAAAGGTACTATTGCGTAACTCGCCGAGAGCTATTAGCCATTGTAGAAGCAACAAAACATTTTCACAAATATCTCTATGGTCAAAAGTTCCTTCTTCGTAGCCAGATGGATTGAAAGGCTCGAGTCCTACGATTTTGAAATTGTTCATCGAAGAGGAAGAATTCACGGTTATGCCGATGCGCTTTCACGTCGTCCTTGTCCACCGAACTGCAAGCATTGTCACCGTATAGAAGGAAAAGAAGCCGGAGAAATAATTCAGAGGATAATGACCGAACCAAAGGATGGATGGAATCAGCAAGAACTGGAAGACGCCCAACGTAAAGATCCAGATATTTTACCGATCATGGCATGGAAGGACGAAATGAAACGGCCTGAGTGGAAAGACATCTCACAATTCAGCGAAACCCTAAAGTGTTATCGGGCACAATGGAACTCCCTTCACCTAGACGGCGGATTATTAAAACGAAAATGGGAAAACGTTGAAGGAAAATCGTATCACATGCAAACCATCGTCCCGCCTTCTAAAGTCGAGGAGGTCTTGAAGGAATATCATGGAGGTACCTCCGGTGGGCATTTGGGTGTAAATAGAACCTTGGCAATGATACGAGAAAGGTTCTATTGGATCCATTGAACTCAAACTTATCCAAACTCGTCAGCGAGAGGCAACAGGACTGGGATCAGCACATCCCTCTATTTGTTCAGCTTATGCCGTTGACAAGATCCGACCGTGGTGTTCTAAACCACCGGAAATCGAAACTGACGAAGACATCAATGACGAAGACAGCAGTGACGAAATCGAGGATGATTCCGATGCAGGAATGGCCGAGCTGTCAGTGTAAGCCAACCCAACACACACTCACACTACGATAATGTCATTCGACATTATTCAGTCGAAGCCCGATGTCCGTCGTGAAATGATTGTTTGCCGAGTAATAAACTGTTTAATTCAATTTATTCGTTTTTGTTATTATTCACATTAAATTAGCCCATCCCACTGATCATCCTTACACACTAGGGTTACTACAAGTTAATCCAATATACGAAGAAGCAGGGTATATACAGATTAATCTGCAAGATGTAGAAATAGTTAATCGGACAAACACATTATTACACATTATTGATCCTAAGGAAATAAATCATATACTTACACAAATGGAGGAAAATGTAAACCAATTCGACATAGACAATAAAAATTTAATACAGACTGAAATTACAATTAAAGCAAAAATCAAATCCATAATGCCCAATGATATAAGAAAAAAAAGAGGTTTAATAAATTTGGGAGGTACGGTACAAAAATGGTTATTCGGCACAATGAACGATGACGACAGACAAGAGATATTAGAACATTTAAAGGTAGTTGATGAAAATAACCATAACGTTATAACTACAGTTAACAAACAAATTACAATAAACCCACACTTTAACGATACAATGAATACACTAAAAAAAAGCAATAGAAGAAGATAAAATTAAAATGACAAAAGCATTCGATGAACTTAGAAAACAGAGTAATGAAATTGTGAGAAAATCCGTGTACCTAGATCAAACGATAAAATTAAGATATTTAGAGAACAAAGTAAGCCAAATACAAGATAATATTGCATCGGCAAAACATAATATTGTACATCCAAGTATTATAACAGCAGAAGAAATAGAATTGTATAATATCGATTTTTATAAATTAAAATGAACAAAACTAGGAATTATGAAATATAAAGATGAACTTTTAGTAATTGCAATCAAGATACCCCAAAGTTATGTTCAAACCGATTTAAAAGTAGTTACACCGTTACCAAATAAGAATTTTTTAGAAATTGAAGAAAATAATGAACAAGTTGTAGAAATTGAAGTCAAAGTCTTAACATATCAAGAAGATTTAATGTTAAAAGAATTGAAACCCAGTAAGAATTGTGTTTGGAAAAATCAGTGTAAATTTAGATACAATAATAAAACAAAAATTGAAGTTCTAGACGATGAAACTTTATTAATAAAACATAACAGAATTATGATTGGGCCCAATGAATGTTAGAAGGGGTTGAACTAATTTTTTCCCCATCATGCTAAAGTAGCTATAAAACATAACAGGGCTACGATTGCGCATAAAGCGCAATCTTACGATACTCTAGATGTAATCACAAGAAATTTTAGATGGGGAGTGTTAGAAGGGGTGATAGCATTGAAATGATTTTTTCCCCGTCATGCTAAAGTAGCTATAAAAATGTTTTATACAAAATGCTTACTCCAAAAATTGAATAGGAGCTGAGAAAATTAATCTGTTAGATTTAGTGAAAATGTGCATTTTGTATGGGAGGTGGTAGAAAGAGTGGGGGATTCTAGTGATATTATAAAATTGACAGCCCTTAAATTTCAGATTAGTACCATTCATACTTTCCAAGAAAATCGATTTCTTGTGAAGTTGTGAAACTGTGTCATATTGTATGGGAGGGGGTAGAAGCAGTGAAGCTAATCAAATATTTTTTTCTGATCTTAGTGATAATACTAATTAAGTATTTATTACAAAATGTGAGCTCGATAAATGTTATAGGTATGTTCTGAGAAAATCGTATTAGAGCATTTCATGAAAGAGTGTAGTTTGTTTGGGAGGGGGTGGAAGGAGAGGGAGGACCCATATAATTTTTCTGCTGTAGATTTAAATTATTATGAAAGTAATATATCCCAAAACTCAGACTAATAGCTTTTATACTTTTCGAGTAAATTAATTTATTGATAAATTGCGAATTTGCGTCATTTTGTATGGGAGGGGGCAGAAGAGATGAAGCTAATAGTCTAATTTTTTTTCGCCTTACTAACAATTTTAAATAAATATTTGGTGCACAATTTCAGCTCGCTAAATTTTATATGCACTGATTAAATTGGCTTAGAGTAATTCATGAAAAGTACAGTTTGTATGGGAGGTGGTAGAAGGAGGGGGAGGACACGAATAATTTACGGTAGATTGGTATTATCATAAAAGTAATATATTCTAAATTTCAGGCCAATAGCTTTTATACTTTTTGAGCAAATCCTTTAATTGTAAAATTGCGCAATTGTGTCATTTTGTATGGGAGGGGGTAGAAGGGGTGGACCGATTTGGCCCGTTCACGAACTTGACCTTACTTTTTTGTCAAAAACGACGTGTAAAAAATTTGAACAATCTAGCTCAACGCGTTCTAAAGCTAGAGAGCGAACAGACGGACGGACAGACGGACGGACAGACGGACGGACAGACGAACAGACGGACAGACGGACGGACGGACGGACAGACGGACATCCGGTTTTGAGATTTTTGAGTGATAACATTAACTTCTGTATTATTCATTTTTTTCTCCAAGCCTTATTTCTTAGCGTTACAAACCTTAGAGCAAACTTATAATACTCTCAGATTTCATGTAGAGTATAAAAATGTTTTATACAAAATGCTTACTCCAAAAATTGAATAGGAGCTGAGAAAATTAGTGTGTTAAATTTAGTTGAAATGTGCAGTTTGTATGGGAGGTGGTAGAAAGAGTGGGGGGATTTTATTGATTTTTTCAGAAATAACTACGAATGTTATAAAATTGACATCTCTTAAATTTAAGACTAGTAAAATTCATACTTTTGAAGAAAATAGATTTTTTGTGAAGTTGTGAAACTGTGTCATATTGTATGGGAGGGGGTAGAAGCAGTAGATCTAATCAAATAATTTTCTCTGATCTTAGTGATAATGCTAAATAAGTATTTATTACAAAATGTGAGCTCGATAAATGTTATATGTTCTGAGAAAATCGGATTAGAGCATTTCATGAAAAAGTGTAGTTTGTATGGGAGGGTTTGGAAGGAGAGGGAGGACGCAAATAATTTTTATAGTGTATATTGAAATCATTATGAAAGTAATATATCCCGAAATTCAGACTAATAGCTTTTATACTTTTCGAGCAAATCCATTTATAGCCGAATTGGGAAATTGTGTCATTTTGTAAGGGAGAGGGTAGAAGGGGTGGAGCTAATCGTCTAATTTTTTTTACCCTTACTAACAATTTTAAATAAATATTAAGTGCAGAATTTTAGCTTGCTAAATTTTATACGCACTGAGTAAATTGGCTTAGAGTAATTCATGACAAGTGCAGTTTGTATGGGAGGTGGTAGAAGGAGGGGGAGGACACGCATAATTTTTATACGGTAGATTGATAATATTATGAAAGTAATATATTCCAAATTTCGAATAGCTTTTATACTTTTCGAGCAAACCTGTTTATTGTCAAATTGCGCATTTGTGTCATTTTGTATGGGAGGGGGTAGAAGGGGTGGAGCGATTTGGCCCGTTAACGAACTTGACCTTACTTTTTTGTCAAAAACGATGTGTACACAATTTGAGCTTTCTAGCTCAACGCGTTCTCAAGCTAGAGAGCGAACGGACGAACGGACGGACATCCGGTTTTGAGATTTTTGAGTGATAATATTAATTTCTGTATTCATCATTTTTTTCTCCGAGCCTTATTTCTTGGCGTTACAAACCTTAGAACAAACTTATAATACTCTCAGATTCCATCTAGAGTAGAATTATTTGATTTCATTTTATAATTGCGAAATTAAATTGTTTGAAGAAACCCTTTTTAATCAGAAGAAACCCATTAGAGATAAATATTTTTATCCAAACAATAACTTAAATCAGTTCTATGTAAAAGCAGTAACTTTTGATAATATTGTATTTAAACATTTTGACAATATAAAAGAAATCAAAGAATTTAAATTTCGTAAAAATGTATCATATGGAATAAGTCTATTATTGATAATCATTATTGTAATAATTATATGTATCGTAATAATTTGGAAAACAAGTAAAAGAACTGAAAGACTTCAGGAGAAGTCTTACTCCAACCGAGGAGGGTTATGTATACTACAGACGCTTCAAGCAACGTGACCAACGTGACGTTACCTGAACCGTCTGGAAAAATGCATTGCCAACAAATATTTTAAAAACAAAGCAGCTCATGGAATGCTGCGATAAAAGTATTCTTTTTTGCAACATAAGCTTTTTATAATCTGAACGAGAGTCAAGATTATGAAAAGTAAATTAAGAAGAGTTGAGTTCTTGCCTTTGATCGTGACGGCTCTTGATTCGAATAATAAAATTTGGTTTAAAGAATTTAAAATTGTGTTTCCTTTTGTAAATAACTTTTATTTTTGATCCCCGGATTGGACGAAATACATAAATCGCGCGAAGAAAATTGTTGACAAATTTAAATCGCTTGTGCATTTTCGAATATTTTTTTCAATATAAACGTGAAAGTGTCTAATTGAATCGACGAACAATTTTGTTTCATTGAAGTGCAAAATAAATCATCAAAAATTTCGTGTGGTAAATTGTTAGTTGGATCGAATCCGTTCGAAACATCGACGATTCAGAAATGAAAGGTGAAATACTATCCGAAAGCATGACAAATGATCCCGAAAATTACCCGGACGCAACGGCATCAAACACTACAGCCACAGGTTAAGTGTGCAGAATCGGTATTAAACCGCCAGTTTCTAGCAAAAGAGATCCAGATTTGTATTTCATCCCAATGGATTCGTAATTTCGGAATGCAAATATCATAAGAGATCAGATCAAATATGATTAAGTTGTTGGATCGCTTGACAATGCTACGCTCGCAAAGGTCGAAGACATTATACACCGACCGAAAAAACATATGAGGTGATCAAAACGCGATTAATCACCGATCTCACCGATTCTGAAAACAGAGAGTTACGTCGACTAGTGCAAGAATGAGAATTAGGCGATCAAAGCCTTTCCAGTTCCTTCGACAAATGCTCGACCTGTCAGGTTCTGCATTGAAAGACGATGCAATTAAGGCATTTTGGCTTGAACGATTGCCAGAAAGCGTACGAGCTGTTGTGTCGATAGCCGAAGTAGATTTGGATCGAAATGATCTTCAAGCTGACAAAATGATGGAAATTTCCGCTTTGCTATTATCACCATCGATTTGGAGATGACGCCAAAACATGCTCTGAGCCTTGTTCATATAAATCGGAAAAAAAACTAAAAACCGCTTCACCACCGACGGTTGGCGAAGCATTCAGCGAAAAAAAATTAAGCCGTCTGTTTATCATCGAACGTAAAATCAAATTAAAATTTTTAGTCGACACTGGTGAAGATTTATCAATTTTACCGATTTCATTCTTTCGAACGAGATTACTCAATATTTGCTGCCAACGGATCACCAATCGCAACATTCGGTAAGTCAAATTATTAACACGGTTTTCAACTTCGCCGTAAATGCAATTTTAAATTCATTATAGCGGATGTTACAAAACCAATTTTGGTCGCCGTTTTTCTCAACAAATTCGGTTTACTTGTGGACATCAAAAACAAATTAATCATTAATGAGGAAACAAAACTTGAAACAAAATGTGTTTCCGAGTTCACCGATCCAGTGATTCCAGTTTTTTCGATCAACAGCGACAAATACTAATACAAATACAAAGATTTGTTAACGGAATTTAATCGATTTGACAATGCCGACTTCATACAACGAAGCAAATGCACTTAAAACAACTGTTCGACACCACACACATAAATCACTACCGAACAGGGTAAGCAGTTTGAAACTTTTCGACGAATTGACGCGAATGATAGGAGCAAAGCATCTTCGTTCAAGTCCTCGAAATCCACAGACAAATCGTCTTATTGAACGATTCCACCGAACAAAGAAAGTAGCAGTAAAATGTCAAAACAACGAACGCTTGACTGAGACATTGCCACTAACCATGCCCGCTGTTCGCAACGTAAGATGAGATCAAAGCACCGCCTTCAGAAAAGGTTTATAGCACAAAGCTAATCATGGCATGCGATTTCTTCGAAAAAACAACAACGGCGACTTTGACACTGACTTCGTTCAGCATGTGTGAATTGATGGAGAAAATTCAACCAGTTAAAACTTCGAATAATGCCAACAAAAAAGTTTTCGTTCAAAAAGACTTTCAAACATGCACACACGTTTTCTTGCGTGACTACGCAGTTCGAGCACCACTTAAAGCACCGTACGATATAAAGTTTTGAGCCAAAATGGCAAAACATTCAGGTCAAAAATCGTTAGGTTCGTGTTAGCATCGATAGAGTTCAAGAAGCTTTTCTTCCACTTGAAGACGAATAATCACCGAACAACATCACTTCAAAAGCAAAAGAAACAGCAAACACTCCAATCGATTAATCGAAGCAGATGGAGGCACAGCCAAAAACGACAGGAAGCGTCCGAATTGTTAAGAAACTACAACGATTCGTCACTTTCGTTAAGCAATATTATTATTATCGTGCCTTTCACTACCACTCAGTCATTAGTGGGTGGAGTACTGTGGCGAGCAACGCAAAACATTGTCCAAGAACACTTCCCGCCATCATCTAATATAACATCGAATTTATATTGATGTCGTCATCACGCCGCCTGCCAACTGAGTCTACATTCTTGTCTTGTGTTGTCAAAACGCTACCGCCAGAATTTTATTCTTCGTGCTTTTTTATGTGATTTCAACTCCCACAAATGGAAGTAAAAATAAAATGTTCTCTGGTGGACGTTTAAGTGATACTGTGTTTATTCCTTTCAACCCCCATTTTTGGTGATCCCGCAACCATTAACACGCATTAAAGAAACGAATTTCAGTGCAAAGAACATTCTCGAACAAGTGAATCCGTGTTTTTTTTCCGTTCCGTTAACTGTCGCTCCTATGTCGACGGCAAAACAAACATTGAATTTTTTCAAGGTCACGCGTAAAGAACGTTTACAAAGCAACGAAGGCATACAGTGTATCAAAAATAACTTTTCCAAATCAATTTTTTCAACGCGCAAAGAAAATTGTTGACAAATTTAAATCGCTTGTGCATTTTCGAATATTTTTTTCAATAAAAACGTGAAAGTGTCTAATTGAATCGACGAACTATTTCGTTTCATTGGAGTGCAAAATAAATCATCAAAAATTCCGTACGGTAAATTATTATTAGTTGGATCGAATCCGTTCGAAACATCGACGATTCAGAAATGAAAGGTGAAATACTATCCGAAAGCATGACAAATGATCCCGAAAATTCGCCGGACGCAACGGCATCAAACACTACAGCCACAGGTTTATTGTGCAGAGATGGTATTAAGCCGCCAGTTTTTAGCAAACTAGATCCAGATTTTTATTTCATCCAAGTGAAATCGCATTTCGGAATGTAAATATCACAAGGGATCAGACCAAATACGATTAGGTTGTTGGATCGGTTGACAATGCTACGCTCGCAAATATCGAAGACATTATACAACGACCGAAAAAATATATGGCGTAATCAAAACGCGATTAATCAACGACTTCACCGGATTAGGCGATCACAAGCCTTCCCAGTTCCTTCGACAAATGCTCGATCTGCATTGAAAGACGATGCAATTAAAGTATTGTGGCTTGAACGACTGAATACTAGTTAACACGAGCCAGACAAAATTCTAGGAAATCCACATGTAAAATAAATCCACCTGTAAATATGCTGAGCTGGGAATGGTGTTATATATAATCCTCCTTTATACACGCATTGTATGTAGACTCATAATTTGTAACGCACTCGAAACTGCAACATAAATTACCTTTATTTTCGTTTCATATTTTCAATATGAAACCTTTCTTAAAACCCATATATGTCATCACTATATTTTTCATCTTCGTTTCATATTTTCAACATGGAACCTCCTTTTAAGAAACCTGCGTATTGCAACACAACATTTTTCATGTCGTTTCGTATCTTCAAACGAAACCGTCTTTCTTATATCTTCAATATGAAGATTACAGTGAAGCGCGCTTGAAACTTGATATGCACCATCTCGGTATCGAAAATCAAGAAATCTTCGTGTACATAAATTCATATCTTACAATATGAATTTATGTCCCTAAACATTTTTCTCAAGTAACTATTCTGGCGGCCTTATCGCACACATGGAAATTCGATATGCACTAGATTTGTACTACAAATCTATCATTCTTCATGCGCATCATTTCACGTCTCCTATGCGAGACTATGCCACATAGAAATCCGATATGCACTAAATTTGTACTGAAAATGTGCCATTCTTCTTGTGCATCATTTCCATATCTTCTATATGGAGTTATGCCCTTAGAATTTTCAGTGCTTGTTCTCAGGATCGTTATTCAAACGATTCTGAGAATCATTTACCAAAATTGCTGATTCGCTGACTTTCCGGTGTCAGCATCTTTAACATATAAAGACTTTCTCTGCAGTTCAGAGTCGCGGAGTATAGTTCGGTCAGCGGGACCTAAACAACTAAATTTTTAAAACCTTTCGGCTTAACTTTTTTTTCTCTTCCTTTTTAGTCAAATAAAGGAATTTATACACGCATTAAATTGAGCGTTTGAATTAAACACATAAAAATGGCGCAGTTGGTAAAAATTTTGCAAAAAATAAATAAGTAACTCCCACCGTTTCTAAATCAAAATCAGTGAAATTAAAAATCAAATTAAAATCAATGCTCCCGCAAATGGAAAATCAAAATCAGTGGCCTCCAAATCAATCAAAATCAGTGACTCCCGAAATCAATTTGTCGAAATCAGTGGCCCCGAATTTTTTACTAAAATCAGTGACTCCCAAATTTAAAAATCATTCAATCAAATCTTTTAACTAAAATCAGTGACTCCAAAATTCAAAATCAATCAATAAATTTTTCAAAATCAGTGACGCTCAAAATTCATAAATTAAAATCAAAATCAATCAATCAATTTTTCAAAATCAGTGACGCTCAAAATTTATATATCAAATCAAAATCAATCAATTTTTCAAGATCTGTGGTTCCCGAAATTAATTTTTTCCCAAAATCAATCAACTCGAAATCTAATAAAAATCTCATTCGCTAAATCGATAATAATAATAATAATAATATATTAGTGTCTACAATGTCGAAATATTTCATGTAAGTACCAGCTATATGTTGTTCCCTCTTTTTCCTAAAATCATACAAAAAAACATTTTTCTCTCTCACAACTTAAAATAAATTTCGTTAAAAAAAATTTTTTTATAATAAAAGAAAATGAATCTACGTGATTTTCTGAAGATCATTCCGGAATATGACGGAAATCAAGTGACCCTTAACGATTTTGTAGAGGTGTGCGATTTCGTCGCGGACTCCATTGAGAAAGATGAACGGCCTTTGTTTGTGTTCGCGGTAAAGAATAAATTAATTGGCAAAGCCAAACAGTACGTTTCGTAGAGAGGCCTAAGTTCATGGGTAGATATTCGAGATCTACTTATTGGTCATTTTGGAGACTGTCGGGATACAGCTTCACTCTTGCGAGATATGACAAACTCAATGCAAGAAACTAAAGAAACACCTAGAGACTTTCTTGATAGACTCCTCCTCATGCAAACGCAATTAAAGAACAGTGTCGCTTTAGATGCATCCTTGAATGCAGAGCAAAAAATGACTATTAATACAAGTCATGAGGTAATTGCTTTGATAACTCTCTTGGCTGGAACTCGAGATCCAATGGGACAAATCTTACGATCACAAAGACCTCAAAGACCACAAAAGACGAAGCGCGCCAATCCATCTTAGATGAAGAAAATATAGCCTACTATCAAAGGCAATCCAAATTAAGCCCAGATTCCAAAAAACTTATTCCCAATTTCCAAACCGCAAAACATGCAATTATTGCAAGAAAACTGGACACGTTATTCAGGAATGCAGAAAACGACAATTTAACAACCAACAACAAAATTCACATCGCCCTCAAGCAAATCAAAATCATTTTAATAATCCTCAACCTGGTCCTAGTAACCATAACACAAATAACAATTTCTATCGAAACCCTCAATCTTATTCAAGAAACTCTAATCCAAATGCAAACAGACAATCCGTTATCCATCCAAATCCTAATAAAATCAATCATTTAAACCAGTAAATTGGGGTGGAATTGGACGATTCACTCCAATCAGAACAATGTCCGAACAACAATTAATGCAACTTCATACAATCATAAATCCAAAAAGCCTTTATCACGTTACTGATCGTCAAGGCTTTAAATACTTAATAGATTCAGGTGCCTCCATTTCATTAGTCAAACCTCACGTTATTCCCAAAAATACTAAATTGATCAAAGAAACTCTTGTGATTCAAGGAATTACAAACGAGAAAACTACAATTAACTTCAGCTATCTTACAAATATTAATAATCATTCTCCATTCAAATTCTACATATGTGAGCTACCAATTCAATATGACGGAATAATCGGTATAGATTTTTTGGAGCATTTTAAATGTACTCTGGACTTACCAAACAAAAAATTATGTACCAAGATTCCTCTAAATTATATCTAATCCAAATCCCAACTCGAATCTTTATACAGATTCATCTAAATCAAATCCTAAATCGAATCTTCAGACAGATTCATCTAAATCAAGTTCTAAATCGAATCTTCATACAGATCCACCTAAATCAAATTCTAAATCGAATCTTCATACAGATTCATCTAAATCAAATCCTAAATCGAATCTTTATACAGATTCAAACTCTAAATCAGAAACTCCATACCTAAATCCGAATTCGAATTCTAATTCAGAATCTCTTAATTTTGCTAAATCTAAAAAAATCACAATTCCAGGTCGAACAATCATGTACATCCAACTAAATTCCGATAAGACAGACGGCCTCTTTCTCTGTCCGGAAGCGCAAATCTGCGAGAATTTGAAAATACCAAATTCTTTAGTTCACGTATCAAATAAAAAATTCATCACTTCCATATTTAACTCAAGCGAAATCAATAAACAAATCGAAATACCTGAAATTAAATTAGAACATATTCCTCGTGAATAAATGGAAGAACAAAATAAAACACAAATTCACTTAATCCAAGAAGATCGACACAAAGTCATACAGGATAACCTTCGAACTCATCATCTAAACTCTGAAGAAAAAGAATTCATTAGAAATCTCTGCTTTAAGTATTCCAATATATTTTATATTGAAGGAGACCAATTATCTTTCACAAACGAAATAAAACACGCCATAAATACTGGCAACTCAGGTCCAATCTTTACAAAATCTTATCGCTATTCTTCAATCCAAAAAGAAGAAGTCAAAAGTCAAATTACAAACTTATTAAATCAAGGCATAATTCAACCATCAATCTCGCCATGGTCTTTACCTGTTTGGATAGTTCCAAAGAAGTCGGATGTATCCGGCAAGGTAAAATGGCGCATGGTAATAGATTACCGTAAAGTGAACGAGATTTCTGTGGGTGATAAATACCCTCTGCCTAACATAGCCGATTTGTTGGATCAATTGGGAAAATGTCGTTATTTCACAACTCTGGATCTTGCCTCTGGGTTCCACCAGATAGAAGTTGAAGAGAAAGACATTCCAAAAACTGCTTTCAGCGTAGAATATGGATATTACGAATACAAACGTATGCCATTTGGGTTAAAAAACGCCCCAGCTACCTTTCAGCGTGTCATGGACAATATCATGACAGAATTACAAGCCGAGCAATGTCTGATATATATGGACGACATCATAATTTATTCTGCAACACTCGAAGAGCATATTTCCCGATAAGAAAAAGTATTCGAAAGACTCAAGAAATACAACCTAAAAATCCAACCTGACAAGTGTGAATTTCTTCGGAAAGAAGTCGCCTATTTAGGGCATCTCGTAACAGAACACGGAGTAAAACCAAATCCTGATAAGATCAGAGCTGTCATGGAATTTCCACAACCAAAAAATGAAAAAGAAATCAAGCAATTTTTAGTCTTAACTGGTTATTATAGACGCTTTGTTCCAGACTATTCAAAAATAATTAAACCAATAACCAGGTTACTAAAGAAGGACATCCAATTTATCTTCGACGAAAATTGCGTAAAGTCATTCCAAAAATGCAAAGAACTCTTAACAAACTCACCAATCTTACAATATCCAGACTTTGAAAAAGAGTTTGTTCTCACCACTGATGCCAGTGCATATGCTCTAGGAGCAATTCTTTCACAGGGACCAATCGGTAAAGATTTACCAATAGCTTATGCTTCAAGAACCCTAAATCCAGCTGAAACAAGGTACTCAGTAATAGAAAGGGAATTGTTAGGCATCATTTGGGCTGTCAACAATATTAGACCCTACCTTTTTGGACGACGATTCAAACTAGTGACTGATCATAAGCCTTTAATGTGGCTATTCTCAATTAAAGATCCCGGTTCTAGACTTGCTCCTTAGCGCCTTAAGCTAGAGGAATACGATTATGACATTTCTTATAAACCAGGAATCCAAAATAGCAACGCAGACGCCTTATCTCGAAATCCTGTTGCCGTCCATGCTTTAGATATTGAAAACGCAACAATACCAGATCCTCCGAATCTAAAAGATCAGAAAAACCTAACCAAATGGAAAAATAAACTGAAAGGTTTCCTTATAAACTTCAACCACATCAAATATTCTCCAGAACAAGTTAAAACTATCAACCATGCAAACATTCTAGTGTTCCTTACACGAAAAAACATAACACATCAAAAACAAGATACTTCATTCAATAGATATTTTACTGATATGTCTGGTTACGATAGTGCAAATACTCCCGAGTTCACTACGTATAAAAGTAAATCGAATCCCCAATCAACATATTACATGTTCGTATCAAATTCTAATAGACCTCACTACATCCTGCTGAAATATTTTCCCTTCTTAAGAAACACCTAACAAATTTACCATTAAACGAAACATTTAGAACCAAACACTATTCTTCTAACTTATTAGAAAGAAGCTTTAGTTACTTCAACAAAGATGACGACAGAACCCTTATAATATGCGAAGGAACAGTAAAAACCATTATATCACTTGATGAGCAAAACAAAATTATCCAAAACTTCCATACAGACCACAAACATTTTCATAGAGGAATGCAAGAAACATTTAAGCTTATATCGGAGAAATATTACTGGTTAGGAATGAGAGATAAAATTAACCAATATATAAAAGGTTGTCACGTATGCAACAAAAATAAAATCGATCGTAGAAATAAAGATCTACCTCTATTATTAACTGAAACACAGAAAATGTGCTTTTCTCGAATCAACTTGGATATTCTCGAAGTTCAATCTTTCAAGTTCTTGACTATCAATGACGAATTCAGTAAATATGCCCAAGCATATAGACTTAAAGGCAAATCTTCTAAGGAAATCGTAAAAGGACTTCAACGATTTTTCCAACATTTCCCTATCCCAACAAGAATACATAGTGATAGAGGAACTGAATTTGATAACCACGAAATAAAAGAATTCTTGAAAATCTATAACATACAACAAACCTTTAGTTCAGTTGATCATCCCCAATCTAACGGAAGCCTCGAAAGATTTCACGCTACATTAATAGAAGGAATTCGTTGTTATCAAGATCGTTATCCAAATTCGCACATAGACAATAGTACTTCCTCAACAACTAAATATACCCCATTTGAATTAGTATTCGGACATACAGGAATATTAAGAAATCTTCAAGTGGATCCCAATCCGGATATAGCTCAATTCATGATAAGAGAGATTTGATTAAATTCGTTTATGAACAAGTCCAATATCAAACAGGATCTACTAAATACCGATATAAAAGGTACTTTGATCAACACGTTAGAAATCCCGAACCAATGTATAAATCTGGAGATTACATATATCTCAAGAAAAGACCATTCAGTTCGAAACAAGAACCAATGTACACTGGTCCGCATAAAATTCTTAGAGTTTTTGAGCGATCTGTCGAAATCAAATTAAATAACAACCTTTTTAAAGTAAACATTGATAGAATAAAACCCTACAGAAATAATGACCCTGAAGAAAATCAAATTCTAGCACCTGACGAATCTAACGAAATAGTAACTACTTCTCACCTTCCAGATTCATCCTCTTCTGGACCTCCGTCTACGCAGCCCTCAACATCAAACCACTAACTAATACAGTTGGATTGTACTTCGAAAGAGTCTCCAACGTTAAAATTTCTAATAACAAATGGAATCTCGTAGTCTACAAAGACCTAAAACAACACCGCCAATCATTCGAAGATACAAAACAAATACTTCAAAGCCTAGACCAACAAATCCAATTCCAAGCTTAACTATTTCCTAAGACTCTAGTTTTCCTCAGACCTAATTTTTACCTCCTCAATGTCACAATAGCCCGTATAGAAAATAAAATCGGAAATTTAAAATATAGCTCTCTTACTAGATCAAGACGTTTCCTATTCGATATAGTCGGATCGGGTATTAAATAGATAACTGGCAATTTAGACGCTTCAGACGGAAAATACTACAGTGACGCTATAAACAAACTTGAAACACAAGAAACAACCTTACAAGAACTAATGAAGAACCTGTTACGGTCCGCCGTAACACTAACGATGTCACCTGGGAAGGAAAAAGAACGAATTGATCATTGAACCATAGTATAGAATTATTTCCCGAAACACTTACCCGACTACGGTCAGGCCGACCCCAAGTGGCTACGTTTCGCTCCTTGAGCATGGTTACCGCACGAATAAAATCGTCCAATCGCGTCGAAAACGAGATTAAAGGCTGAAAATAACGAGAGATTTAATTAAGTAGAGTAACGTAAATTATGGTAATATTGTCCAAACCTGATAACGTAGAGCTTCGATACCAACGAACATGATTGCCAACGACATACGACCTATCTACATCGGCGACAAACAACCGTCGTCGCAACGCGAACTCCGTCTCGTGACGCCAAGACAAGGAATCGACCGACTACAGTACGTCGACCCGCAAGACCAACACAGAGCTGGCACCGAATACAATCTGAAATCTGACGGATCTCTACAACCGACCGACATGTCCACTAGCCACCAGCTAATATGCCACAGTTCGAGAAGAAAAGGGTATGATTTTTCCGTACATAAAAGCCGGCAAATGTTCCCAGTTAGCTACAGGAACAAGAGCTGTCCTGTCCCTCGGAGAAGACATTGACGAAGAACGCCCACGCTGTCTTCGAACGTCTCGAAAGGACAGGCGGCCAAGAAGGATGAACTTACCGACAAGTCACGAATCTCATCATCATCGTCGGGGTAGCTCCCGCCGCTATCAGCTTCGCACTTATTATTCGACGTTCTGGAAACTCCTCCGGCTTGTTACGCTTTACCTGGAAAATCACAAGAGTTGAAAACATGGACGCGTTCAGCAAGTCAAAATGGAAAACTCTTTAAGATACGTTGTCCCCGGTTCGCGAAGGAAAAGGAAAATACACGTCCTAACCGCGGATTTATCCCAAAAAAAAACGGACACCCGACGACAATTAAATAACAATTTGAAGACGAACACGAACTGTCAGACGTCACTTGTAGCGGCCATGATGATCGTACGAACGCGACCGTAGCGACAAATATCGAGAGACGGACGATTGCGGAAACAAAAAAATGCTAACCAGATTGCGCGAAAAGGTTTGAGCCGGAGTTAAGTTGTTATAAACAAATACCAAGGCAACAACAACGGCTATTCGAGAAACGAGTTTTGGCGGGCAGCAGCTAGCTTTTGAGACAAAGAGGGTCGACGGACTCGTAACTTAATTAAACCCTGTCAAGGCCGAAAGATCCCGTCGCGAAGCTTGATGGGAGGTAAGGAAGCTGGTCTCGTCCTCTTTATCTTTTCAACCAGCATAGGAGTCGGTTGATCGAAAAGTATATTTACAAGTGGCGAGCTTCATAAATAATTTTTAAGTACCACAAGTGGGTGGATTGGTGAAGTTTTTGTTGCGGAGTGATTTCAACGACGTAGCCGATCGACGAAAAAAAAAACGGACGACGAATCGATGAAAATTAAAGTACCTGATTTCAACGACGTAGCCGACGTAGCCGATCGACAAAAAAACGGACGACGAATCGATGAAAATTAAAGCACCACAACCGATCAACGAAGCAGCGGACGACTAGTCGATAAAAATTAAAAGTACCACAACCGATCAACAAGGAAAACGGACGACGAATCGTTACCGACGAGCAGCACATCAAGGGCCCCAACGTGCAGCGATACGTGGGAGATAAAAAAAACAAGTAATAAAGAATAATATCGTAGCTAGGGAATTTGCATTTTTTGAACAAAGTAAAGTAGAGTAGCTAGGTTTACGAAAATAAAGGCCAGTGGGCATCTTTTTTTATATATCTTTTTTTTCTATATATATATATTGTGTCGTGTGAGCGTTATTTCAGCGTCGGTTTTTTTTTTGAGATAATTTCTTCGGACCTGTGGTTCGGCCCGAAGGAAAGGAATAAGGAGCGTGCCCTAAAAAAGGAACCACTGGCGCCCACGCCCGTCTCCACGGGCTCAGCCGGACAGGGCACGTTCCGCCCCTAGTGCGAGGGGTTCATTTGAAAAACGGATTCTCGACCGGAGAATACCGTAATAAATTGGCGCCCAACGTGGGGCTCGAACCCACGACCCTGAGATTAAGAGTCTCATGCTCTACCGACTGAGCTAGCCGGGCTACGGGCAGCAAATTCGAATTACAACGAGTGTCATAAGCAATTTCAATAAAACAATTTACAAACTTCGCATAGACGAAGAAACCATTAATCTAAATTTCGAAATCCTAAAGAAAGCACTTAACGAAAGTTCGGTAACGCAACTTCAGATAAAAACATAACAGGGCTACGATTGCGCGTAAAGCGCAATCTTACGATACTCTAGATGAAATAGAATTTTTGTGATCCCAAGAAATTTTGCATGGGGAGCGTTAGAATTTTTTCCCCATCATGCTAAAGTAGCTATAAAAATGTTTTATACAAAGTGCTTACTCCAATAATTGAAGAGGAGCTGAGAAAATTAGTGTGTTAGATTTAGTGAAAATGTGTAGTTTGTATGGGAGGTGGTAGAAAGAGTGGGGGGATTTTAGTGATTTTTTCAGAAATAACTAAGAATATCATAAAATTGACATCTCTTAAATTTCAGACTAGTGGCATTCATACTTTTCAAGAAAATCGATTTAAGGTTCTGAAACTGTGTCATATTGTATGGGAGGGGGTAGAAGCAGTGAAGCTAATCAAATATTTTTCCTGATCTTAGTGATAATACTAATTAAATATTTATTACAAAATATGAGCTCAATAAATGTTATATGTTCTGAGAAAATCGTCTTGGAGCATTTCATGAAAAAGTGTAGTTTGTATGGGAGGGGTGGAAGGAGATGGAGGACGCAAATAATTTTTATACTGTAGATTTAGATTATTATGAAAGTAATACATCCCAAAATTCAGATTAATAGCTTTTATACTTTTCGAGTAAATCGATTTAATATCAAATTGCGAAATTGTGCCATTTTGTATGGGAGGAAGAAGAGAAGGGGTGAAGCTAATCGTCTAATTTTTTTTGGCCTCACTAATAATCTATACATATAAATATAATTGTAGTGTCTGTCTGTTATTTGCTTATAAATGGCTATAAGTTAGTTTTTTGAGTTATTTTAGCACTAAGCATAAAAACACATTTTTGAAATTTTTGTCTGTCTGTCTGTCTGTCTGTCTGTCTGTACGACCGCGTTTCACGCACAAACGGCTGAACCGATTGTAATGAAACTTGCACAGTTTGTTAGGTGTCCATCGGAATGAAATCTGCTTTTGGTTTTATTTCACTCTCCTCACGCCTTCTACCCCCTCCCATACAAAGTGACTCATTTTCAAAAATATATACTAATCAAATTTTCTTGAAAACTATAAAAGCTATTAATTTGAAATTTGGACTATATTATTTCTATTATAAATGCAGTCTTTTGGTATACAAATTATTTAAGGTCTGTCACTCCTTCTACCACCTCCCATACAAACTAAACTTTTTCATGAACCACTTTACACCAATTTTCTCAGTACGTGTAACTTTCATTGAGCTAAAATGTTTTATTAAATCCTTAATTAACATTATTATTAATATCGAGATAAAATTAACCGATTAGCTTCACTCCTTCTACCCCCTCCCATACAATGTGACACAGTTCCACGCCTTCACAAAAATTCGATTTTCTTGAAAAGTCTGAATGTTACTGATCTGAAATTTAAAATATATCAATTGCATGATGATTATAGTTGTTTCTCAAAAAATCACCAAAAACCCCCTTCTCCTTCCACCACCTCCCATATAAACCGCACTTTTTCATAAAATACTCTAAACGAATTTTCTCAGTACATATAAATTTCATCGAGGTAAAAATTTCAACTTAATCCTTAATTAGCATTATTATTAACAGCGGGAAGAAAATTAACCGAGTAGCTTCACTCCTTCTACCCCCTCCCATACAATGAGGCACATTACACGACTATGTAACAATTCGATTTTCTTGAAATTGTGAATGATGCAGATCTGAAATTTAAAGTGTATTAATTACATGATAGTTATAGTTGTTTTTCGAAAAATCACCAAGAACCCCCCACTCCTTCTACCACCTCCCATACAAATTGCACAATTTCATTAAATTCAGTGCACTAAGTTTCTCAGTACCTACTCAATTTTTGAACCTTAAATTTGGTACAAAACATTTTTATAGCTACTCTAGCATGATGTGAAACAAATTAGTTCAGTGCTGTCACCCCTTACACCACTCCCCATACAAAATTTCTTAACACCGCAAAAATTTCGATTTCATCTATTAATAATATCGTATGATTTGGCTTTACGCACAATCGTAGTCCTGTTATGTTTTTATGCTTAATGTTATTTTATTTGCTTTTTTTTTTAATTAACACCAGCTACAATTATTCACATGTTCTTAACGCTCTTCATCACGTATATGATCTCGAATCACGGGTTTGATTTGATCACGAGCCTGTCCCATAAAAATGGGAGTATCATGCTTTCATTCTTAATAATTTATGGTTCTGATTCCAACAATATACAAACCATTCTCTTCAAAGAGCCATTAAAGTAAGCAGATTTTATATCCCACATAATGCATTACTAACTACACTCTCAAAAATTGCTTATTATTGCTATTTTTACGCGGACGAAGTCGCGGGCGTTTGCTAGTTTTAAATAAATATTTAGTGCATAATTTCAGCTCGCTAAATTTGATACGCACTGAGTAAATTGGCTAAGAGTAATTCATGACAAGTCCAGTTTGTATGGGAGGTGGTAGAAGGAGGGGGAGGACACGCATAATTGTTATACGGTAGATTGATAATATTATGAAAGTAATATATTCCAAATTTCGAATTTCGAATAGCTTTTATACTTTTCGAGCAAACCTGTTTATTGTCAAATTGCGCATTTGTGTCATTTTGTATGGGAGGGGGTAGAAGGGGTGGAGCGATTTGGCCCGTTCACGAACTTGACCTTACTTAGTTTGTCAAAAACGACGTGTACGAAATTTGAGCTTTCTAGCTCAACGCGTTCTCAAGCTAGAGAGCGAACGGACGGACGGACAGACGGACATCCGGTTTTGAGATTTCTGAGTGATAATATTAACTTCTGTATCATTCATTTTTTTCTCCGAGCCTTATTTCTTGGCGTTACAAACTTTAAAGCAAACTTATAATACTCTCAGATTCCATCTAGAGTATAAATATCATCATCGTAATGCACCCTGCGAAACAAATATACTGATCACGAACTCAGCCATCAATTGCAAACCAATACCCCTAGTATACGAACAGTCGAAATTACAACCTCTTGAGGATAAAGGAAAATGGATATTAATAGTAACAGAACCAATCACCGCCGTTACTTATTGCGGACATCAACAAACAACGCAAATCATCACCAACAACTCGTAACTACGACTCGATGTCAATTGCAGGTCCTACGTGGACATATTCCAGATCTCGTCACCGCAAAAAACAGAATTCCAGCACCAACGAAGACGATATAATCCCCCACGATCCCATTCGACTGTTGTGAACAGCTTACAAAACAGAAGGACGTCGTACAATTACTACCTATTTCGATCAACCAATTAAATCTGGACGAATTGAATATCGCTGCTGATCAACTCAACCAACTTCAGGAAAAACTCGATAAAATCCACGAAAGAAACATATCAACAAATCGTTTCACCATTGGAGGAATTTTCTCCCTTGGCATATTGTTACTAATACTATTTTGCTGTTGCAGGTACTGTCAATGTTGTAGGAAATGTTACAAGTTCTTCAAACCAGAGAATTCACCGTGCACGAAAATCTTCAACTCGTGTACATTCAACAAAAAGACAACAAACGTCCAATCCGAAGTCCAGATGACCCAATTGTTACAAGCTGAACGAAACCGAGAAATCGAGAACATGCCACCAAAACCGCGTCGCAGCTTAGTTCCCAGAAATTCGACCTAAATCCAAAATTGAAATAATAATCATGAAAAATTTTTGTATTAACTTCAAAATATATTTTTAAATAATTTTAAGATATTATAATCATATATATAATCGAAAATTTAATTAATGTAATATTCAAAATTTTATAAATTTAAAACTATTTAGAAAAACTTTCATGAACTTAATATTCAATATAAAAAAAAAAAAAAAACACAATTTTAAAAAAAACTATTTACAAAATATTTAATTTTCTATAATTTCATAATACCTATTAAAAACCAAATAATAAATTTTTACATATTATTAATATATATACATATATACAATTTTATACATTTATACAAAACATAATTTTATTCAAAATTAATGTAATACAAATTCATCTTTTCGATTCATAATTTAACTCTCATTCAAAATTTTAATATCTAAACATACATGCAGTTTTACTTACAACACATAATTTTCACAATACTTTTGAAAAGTCTACTTTACAATCAATAAACATTTCACTTAAAGGGGGAGATGTCATATATAATCCTCCTTTATACACGCATTGTATGTAGACTCATAATTTGTAACGCACTCGAAACTGCAACATAAATTACCTTTATTTTCGTTTCATATTTTCAATATGAAACCTCTCTTAAAACCCATATACGTCATCACTATATTTTTCATCTTCGTTTCATATTTTCAACATGAAACCTCCTTTTAAGAAACCTGCGTATGTCAACACAACATTTTTCATGTCGTTTCGTATCTTCAATACGAAACCGTCTTTCTTATATCTTCAATATGCAGATTACAGTGAAGCGCGCTTGAAACTTGATATGCACCATCTCGGTATCGAAAATCAAGAAATCTTCGTGTACATAAATTCATATCTTACAATATGAATTTATGTCCCTAAACATTTTTCTCAAGCAACTATTCTGGCGGCCTTATCGCACACATGGAAATTCGATATGCACTAGATTTGTACTACAAATCTATCATTCTTCATGTGCATCATTTCACGTCTCCTATGCGAGACTATGCCACATCGAAATCCGATATGCACTAAATTTGTACTGAAAATGTGCCATTCTTCTTGTGCATCATTTCCATATCTTCTATATGGAGTTATGCCATTAGAATTTCCAGTGCTTGTTCTCAGGATCGTTATTCAAACGATTCTGAGAATCATTTACCAAAATTGCTGATTCGCTGGCTTTCCGGTGTCAGCATCTTTAACATATAAAGACCTTCTCTGCAGTTCAGAGTCGCGGAGTCTAATTCGCTCAGCGGGACCTAAACAACTAAATTTTTAAAACCTTTCGGCTGAACTTTTTTTTCTCTTCCTTTTTAGTCAAATAAATGAATTTATACACGCATTAAATTGAGCGTTTGAATTAAACACATAAAAATGGTTCCCACCGATGCAGTGAGAATTCGGGTCAGCAGTTTTAGAAAATTAAGTACTTCTTAAAAATTGTAAATTTAGTCTTTAGCAGACACTGTAAGCTATCGGAATTTCACTTCTCAATAAATATTTTTTTTTAAATTATAATACCTGCTGATTAGGACGGGACCGGAAGCGAAAAAGTGAGCCGGGAGATTTCTTCTTCAATAAAAACACAATTATATAGATCAAATACTTTATTGCACCGCACATTACTCCGCTCAGCACATACAACGAATTTTATCTCGCCCGGTCGCTCCACGCTCGACGCGCTCGACTTGCCCTTTTTGATGCTCAGTTTGATACTGCTCCACGGTGTTTCTCTGCACGTCATCTTGCCCTTCGCAAGCTCGGTTAATTTCGCTGCTCATCGGACGGATATCGTCCGGTACACTCCACACACGACACAACGTGAGAGGCCGCCTAATTCTCTGTGTCAATAGGAAGCACACATAGCTTTTGCACCGCTCGAGTATATTTGCTATTTGCCGTCTGCACTACGGCACTTCGTACTAGCCCATCCGCTCCTGGTAAAACTTGTACGATCCTGCCCATTACCCAATATGTCGGAGGTACGTTCTCGCCCTTGACTAGCACCAATTGCCCAACCTTTAGGTTCTCGCTCTGTTGACGCCATTTCTTTCGTCCCTGTAGCTCCGTCAAATATTCATCTTTCCATCTTGCCCAAAATGAATTCGTCATTTGTTGAATCTTGCGCCATAACCTCGTACCATGCCCTTGTTGCTCTTGCTCGTTCCGTGGTAAAGCTTGCAGAATTTGCTCTCCAATCAGGAAATGCCCTGGTGTTAGCGCTGTCAGATCTGCTGGATCATCAGATAATGCGTTGATTGGTCTCGAATTCAGACACGCCTCTATGTCTACTAGCACCGTGCATAATTGCTCATATGTAAAACTCTGTTGGCCCATGATGCGCCGAAGATGATGCTTCATCGACTTCACTGCTGCTTTCCATAACCCTCCTTGATGGGGAGCTGCTGGTGTTATAAATCTCCATTCAGTCCCTTGCACGTTCAAAAGCTCTAAATTCTCCTTGCACTGCCAAGTCTTTATGGCTCTCTGAAGCTCCTTGTTCGCAGCTACAAACGTTCGCCCATTATCGCTGTACAATCGCTCACAATGGCCTCTCCGTCCAACAAATCGACGGAAGTATGCACAAAACGCTTCTGCGGTGAGGCTCGTTACTACGTCTAAGTGCACCGCTCGTGTGGCAAGACAAACAAATACCGCAATATAGCCCTTCTCTTGCACTGTTCGCCCTGCTCTTCCTTGTCGCGCCTTGATTGTTACTGGCCCCGCAAAATCTACGCCCGCATGCCGAAACGCTCTGGCTGGTCTCACACGATCCGCTGGTAAGTCGCCCATTAGCTGCTCTGACAATCTCGCATCTAGTCTAGCACATGTCACGCACCCATGCACCACACGTTGTAAAGCACTTCTCAGGCCTGGTATCCAATAGACGTTTCGAATAAGCTGCATCATGAGCTGTACACCTCCATGTCTCGTCTGCCTATGCGCATCTGCCATTATGAAGGTACCAAGTCTCGACCCACTTGGTATTATGATCGGATGTCTCTTGTCTCGCTCACAATCTGCTCGTCTAATACGCCCACCTACTCGCACTATGCCATGCTCATCTAGCCTTGGTTTCAATGATAAAATCTTGCTCTTCGGAGGAACTCCCGCCTGTCCTGCTCTTAACTGTTCTAACTCTGCCCTATACTCAGTCTCTTGCGTACGTTTTACCCAAAAGTCCCTTGCTCGTATCTTCTCCTCTGCGCTTAGAAGTAGATCTGTGCTCTCATCCCTGCTCTCACTCCTACGTGTGTTGTTGATAAAACGCATCACATATGCTGTGACTCTTATCACCTTCGCTAGCTCATTGAACTTATGCAGCACTGACGTTGAGCCTACTTCCAGCCCAATTGCCATACAGCTCAATGCCGTCTGTCTCATCTTGCACTCCTCTCGCACTTGCTCCGGACATTGCTCGCTCGAAACAGATGACGTCGGCCACTCATCTTCCGTCTTGCTCAACCATTCTGGCCCTGTAATCCATAACCTGCTCTGCACCAATTCTTCCGCTGTTACACCTCTGCTCAGAAGATCAGCTGGATTGTCGGCTGATCGCACATGCCTCCAAGCCCCGCTATCCACGTTTTCTTGTATTGAAGCTACCCTATTGGCTACATAAGGCTTCAATTCCTGTGGCAATTTTGCGATCCACTGCAATGCCACCATCGAATCGCTCCAAAGAAAGTACTTGCACTCCTCGCACTCTAGCTCTCGTCTGGTTTTCTTCATTAGCCTGCTCAATAGCTCAGCAGCACATAGCTCTAGTCGCGGAATAGAAACCACGTTCACCGGCGCTACTCTCGTCTTCGATGTGACTAGCACCACTGTTTCTTGCCCTTTCTTATCTCGCACTCGCACGTAGATGACTGCTCCATATGCTCTGCTCGACGCATCTGCAAACCCATGCAGCTGCATATTTGAGAAAATTAGTGTGTTAGATTTAGTGAAAATGTGTAGTTTGTATGGGAGGTGGTAGAAAGAGTGGGGGGATTTTAGTGATTTTTTCAGAAATAACTAAGAATATCATAAAATTGACATCTCTTAAATTTCAGACTAGTGCCATTCATACTTTTCAAGAAAATCGATTTAAGGTTCTGAAACTGTGTCATATTGTATGGGAGGGGGTAGAAGCGGTGAAGCTAATCAAATATTTTTTCTGATCTAAGTGATAATACTAATTAAATATTTATTACAAAATATGAGCTCAATAAATGTTATATGTTCCGAGAAAATCGTCTTGGAGCATTTCATGAAAAAGTGTAGTTTGTATGGGAGGGGTGGAAGGAGAGGGAGGACGCAAATAATTTTTCTACTGTAGATTTAGATTATTATGAAAGTAATACATCCCAAAATTCAGATTAATAGCTTTTATACTTTTCGAGTAAATCGATTTAATATCAAATTGCGAAATTGTGCCATTTTGTATGGGAGGAAGAAGAGAAGGGGTGAAGCTAATCGTCTAATTTTTTTTGGCCTCACTAATAATTTTAAATAAATATTTAGTGCATAATTTCAGCTCGCTAAATTTGATACGCACTGAGTAAATTGGCTTAGAGTAATTCATGACAAGTACAGTTTGTATGGGAGGTGGTAGAAGGAGGGGGAGGACACGCATAATTTTTATACGGTAGATTGATAATATTATGAAAGTAATATATTCCAAATTTCGAATTTCGAATAGCTTTTATACTTTTCGAGCAAACCTGTTTATTGTCAAATTGCGCATTTGTGTCATTTTGTATGGGAGGGGGTAGAAGGGGTGGAGCGATTTGGCCCGTTTACAAACTTGACCTTACTTTTTTGTCAAAAACGACGTGTACGAAATTTGAGCTTTCTAGCTCAACGCGTTCTCAAGCTAGAGAGCGAACGGACGGACGGACAGACGGACATTCGGTTTTGAGATTTCTGAGTGATAATATTAACTTCTGTATCATTCATTTTTTTCTCCGAGCCTTATTTCTTGGCGTTACAAACTTTAGAGCAAACTTATAATACTCTCAGATTCCATCTAGAGTATAAATATCATCATCGTAATGCACCCTGCGAAACAAATATACTGATCACGAACTCAGCCATCAATTGCAAACCAATACCCCTAGTATACGAACAGTCGAAATTACAACCTCTTGAGGATAAAGGAAAATGGATATTAATAGTAACAGAACCAATCACCGCCGTTACTTATTGCGGACATCAACAAACAACGCAAATCATCACCAACAACTCGTAACTACGACTCGATGTCAATTGCAGGTCCTACGTGGACATATTCCAGATCTCGTCACCGCAAAAACAGAATTCCAGCACCAACGAAGACGATATAATCCCCACGATCCCATTCGACTGTTGTGAACAGCTTACAAAACAGAAGGACGTCGTACAATTACTACCTATTTCGATCAACCAATTAAATCTGGACGAATTGAATATCGCTGCTGATCAACTCAACCAACTTCAGGAAAAACTCGATAAAATCCACGAAAGAAACATATCAACAAATCGTTTCACCATTGGAGGAATTTTCTCCCTTGGCATATTGTTACTAATACTATTTTGCTGTTGCAGGTACTGTCAATGTTGTAGGAAATTTTACAAGTTCTTCAAACCAGAGAATTCACCGTGCACGAAAATCTTCAACTCGTGTACATTCAACAAAAAGACAACAAACGTCCAATCTGAAGTCCAGATGACCCAATTGTTACAAGCTGAACGAAACCGAGAAATCGAGAACATGCCACCAAAACCGCGTCGCAGCTTAGTTCCCAGAAATTCGACCTAAATCCAAAATTGAAATAATAATCATGAAAAATTTTTATATTAACTTCAAAATATATTTTTAAATAATTTTAACATATTATAATCATATATATAATCGAAAATTTAATTAATGTAATATTCAAAATTTTATAAATTTAAAACTATTTAGAAAAACTTTCATAAACTTAATATTCAATATAAAAAAAAAAAAAAAACACAATTTTAAAAAAAACTATTTACAAAATATTTAATTTTCTATAATTTCATAATACCTATTAAAAACCAAATAATAAATTTTTACATATTATTAATATATATACATATATACAATTTTATACATTTATACAAAACATAATTTTATTCAAAATTAATGTAATACAAATTCATCTTTTCGATTCATAATTTAACTCTCATTCAAAATTTTAATATCTAAACATACATGCAGTTTTACTTACAACACATAATTTTCACAATACTTTTGAAAAGTCTACTTTACAATCAATAAACATTTCACTTAAAGGGGGAGATGTCATATATAATCCTCCTTTATACACGCATTGTATGTAGACTCATAATTTGTAACGCACTCGAAACTGCAACATAAATTACCTTTATTTTCGTTTCATATTTTCAATATGAAACCTCTCTTAAAACCCATATACGTCATCACTATATTTTTCATCTTCGTTTCATATTTTCAACATGAAACCTCCTTTTAAGAAACCTGCGTATGTCAACACAACATTTTTCATGTCGTTTCGTATCTTCAATACGAAACCGTCTTTCTTATATCTTCAATATGCAGATTACAGTGAAGCGCGCTTGAAACTTGATATGCACCATCTCGGTATCGAAAATCAAGAAATCTTCGTGTACATAAATTCATATCTTACAATATGAATTTATGTCCCTAAAGATTTTTCTCAAGCAACTATTCTGGCGGCCTTATCGCACACATGGAAATTCGATATGCACTAGATTTGTACTATAAATCTTTCATTCTTCATGTGCATCATTTCACGTCTCCTATGCGAGACTATGCCACATCGAAATCCGATATGCACTAAATTTGTACTGAAAATGTGCCATTCTTCTTGTGCATCATTTCCATATCTTCTATATGGAATTATGCCCTTAGAATTTCCAGTGCTTGTTCTCAGGATCGTTATTCAAACGATTCTGAGAATCATTTACCAAAATTGCTGATTCGCTGGCTTTCCGGTGTCAGCATCTTTAACATATAAAGACCTTCTCTGCAGTTCAGAGTCGCGGAGTCTAATTCGCTCAGCGGGACCTAAACAACTAAATTTTTAAAACCTTTCGGCTGAACTTTTTTTTCTCTTCCTTTTTAGTCAAATAAATGAATTTATACACGCATTAAATTGAGCGTTTGAATTAAACACATAAAAATGGTTCCCACCGATGCAGTGAGAATTCGGGTCAGCAGTTTTAGAAAATTAAGTACTTCTTAAAAATTGTAAATTTAGTCTTTAGCAGACACTGTAAGCTATCGGAATTTCACTTCTCAATAAATATTTTTTTTTAAATTATAATACCTGCTGATTAGGACGGGACCGGAAGCGAAAAAGTGAGCCGGGAGATTTCTTCTTCAATAAAAACACAATTATATAGATCAAATACTTTATTGCACCGCACATTACTCCGCTCAGCACATACAACGAATTTTATCTCGCCCGGTCGCTCCACGCTCGACGCGCTCGACTTGCCCTTTTTGATGCTCAGTTTGATACTGCTCCACGGTGTTTCTCCGCACGTCATCTTGCCCTTCGCAAGCTCGGTTAATTTCGCTGCTCATCGGACGGATATCGTCCGGTACACTCCACACACGACACAACGTGAGAGGCCGCCTAATTCTCTGTGTCAATAGCAAGCACACATAGCTTTTGCACCGCTCGAGTATATTTGCTATTTGCCGTCTGCACTACGGCACTTCGTACTAGCCCATCCGCTCCTGGTAAAACTAGTACGATCCTGCCCATTACCCAATATGTCGGAAGTACGTTCTCGCCCTTGACTAGCACCAATTGCCCAACCTTTAGGTTCTCGCTCTGTTGACGCCATTTCTTTCGTCCCTGTAGCTCCGTCAAATATTCATCTTTCCATCTTGCCCAAAATGAATTCGTCATTTGTTGAATCTTGCGCCATAATCTCGTACCATGCCCTTGTTGCTCTTGCTCGTTCCGTGGTAAAGCTTGCAGAATTTGCTCTCCAATCAGGAAATGCCCTGGTGTTAGCGCTGTCAGATCTGCTGGATCATCAGATAAGGCGTTGATTGGTCTCGAATTCAGACACGCCTCTATGTCTACTAGCACCGTGCATAATTGCTCATATGTAAAACTCTGTTGGCCCATGATGCGCCGAAGATGATGCTTCATCGACTTCACTGCTGCTTTCCATAACCCTCCTTGATGGGGAGCTGCTGGTGTTATAAATCTCCATTCAGTCCCTTGCACGTTCAAAAGCTCTAAATTCTCCTTGCACTGCCAAGTCTTTATGGCTCTCTGAAGCTCCTTGTTCGCAGCTACAAACGTTCGCCCATTATCGCTGTACAATCGCTCACAATATCCTCTCCGTCCAACAAATCGATGAAAGCATGCACAAAACGCTTCTGCGGTGAGGCTCGTTACTACGTCTAAGTGCACCGCTCGTGTGGCAAGACAAACAAATACCGCAATATAGCCCTTCTCTTGCACTGTTCGCCCTGCTCTTCCTTGTCGCGCCTTGATTGTTACTGGCCCCGCAAAATCTACGCCAGCATGCCGAAACGCTCTGGCTGGTCTCACACGATCCGCTGGTAAGTCGCCCATTAGCTGCTCTGACAATCTCGCATCTAGTCTAGCACATGTCACGCACCCATGCACCACACGTTGTAAAGCACTTCTCAGGTCTGGTATCCAATAGACGTTTCGAATAAGCTGCATCATGAGCTGTACACCTCCATGTCTCGTCTGCCTATGCGCATCTGCCATTATCAAGGTACCAAGTCTCGACCCACTTGGTATTATGATCGGATGTCTCTTGTCTCGCTCACAATCTGCTCGTCTAATACGCCCACCTATTCGCACTATGCCATGCTCATCTAGCCTTGGTTTCAATGATAAAATCTTGCTCTTCGGAGGAACTCCCGCCTGTCCTGCTCTTAACTGTTCTAACTCTGCCCTATACTCAGTCTCTTGCGTACGTTTTACCCAAAAGTCCCTTGCTCGTATCTTCTCCTCTGCGCTTAGAAGTAGATCTGTGCTCTCATCCCTGCTCTCACTCCTACGTGTGTTGTTGATAAAACGCATCACATATGCTGTGACTCTTATCACCTTCGCTAGCTCATTGAACTTATGCAGCACTGACGTTGAGCCTACTTCCAGCCCAATTGCCACACAGCTCAATGCCGTCTGGCTCATCTTGCACTCCTCTCGCACTTGCTCCGGACATTGCTCGCTCGAAACAGATGACGTCGGCCACTCATCTTCCGTCTTGCTCAACCATTCTGGCCCTGTAATCCATAACCTGCTCTGCACCAATTCTTCCGCTGTTACACCTCTGCTCAGAAGATCAGCTGGATTGTCGGCTGATCGCACATGCCTCCAAGCCCCGCTATCCACGTTTTCTTGTATTGAAGCTACCCTATTGGCTACATAAGGCTTCAATTCCTGTGGCAATTTTGCGATCCACTGCAATGCCACCATCGAATCGCTCCAAAGAAAGTACTTGCACTCCTCGCACTCTAGCTCTCGTCTGGTTTTCTTCATTAGCCTGCTCAATAGCTCAGCAGCACATAGCTCTAGTCGCGGAATAGAAACCACGTTCACCGGCGCTACTCTCGTCTTCGATGTGACTAGCACCACTGTTTCTTGCCCTTTCTTATCTCGCACTCGCACGTAGATGACTGCTCCATATGCTCTGCTCGACGCATCTGCAAACCCATGCAGCTGCATATTCGCCATTTGACTGATGCCCATCCACCTCGGAAAACGAAGCTCCTCTACCGCTCTTATTCCATCATATAATTGCTCCCAGCGCTTGATCATTGCCTCCGGCAATTTCTCGTCCCAGTCAACTCCAAGCCTCCACAAATCTTGAATAAGTAGCTTTGCTCTAATAATGACCGGCCCTAGTAATCCGATCGGATCATACAGCTTTGCGACGTGGCTCAGCACATGACGTTTCGTTGGCTCTTTTACATTATCTTCCAACTGCACTCGAAATCTCAGCTCATCTTGCTCTGTTGCCCATCGTAACTTTAGCACTGACGTCTCCTTCTGCTCGCACAGCTCCCGTATTTTCTCGCCCTCTCCATCCATGCATTCTATTACTTGCTTGCTGTTGGATGACCACTTCCTGAGCTCAAAACCTGCACCACGTAATATTTTATCCACCTCCATGCACAGCTCCATTGCTTCTTGCTCAGTATCTGCTCCCGTCAGACAGTCATCCATGTAAAAATCTTCTTGAATCGCTCTTGTCGCACGCAACTGACCTTTGCTGTCTCTTGCACATTGTACCATTGCTCGCACTGCATTATGCGCCGATGATGCCATGCCATATGTGACCACGGTTAGCCAATATTCCAACAATGGATCCTCCTTGCTCGCTCGCCAAAATATTCTCTGGCAGTCCCATTGTTCTGGAACAACACGCACCTGTCTGAACATCATTTTGATGTCTGCATTCACCGCAATCCTGTGTCGCCTGAATCTGACTAGCACTTCTGCTGAATCACGTTGTAGCTTCTCGCCCACCATCTGAATCTCGTTGAATGACTTGCCCACATTTGTCTTGCACGATGCATCAAATACCACTCTGAACTTTTTTGTCACGCAGTGATGTGGTATGTAATACACCATTGCGTTCGGTTCTGGCTCCCTTGTCGCTATAGTCATATGCCCCAATTGCTCGTATTCGCTCATAAATTCGACATACTGTCTTTTCAGCTCTGGCTTGCCCTCTAATCTTCGCTCTAGCATGAAGAAACGCTTCAATGCTATCTGCCGTGAACTGCCTAGCTCTGCACAATCTGGCTTTATTGGAATGCTTACAACATATCGCCCATCTCTTGCTCGGTAGTGTGTTCCCATGAATACATTTTCCACACGCTCTTCCTCGTCCGTTCTTGCTCTGACATCACGCAGCTCTTCCTGCTCCCAAAATCTTCTTACTAACCCGTCTAGTACTGGCTCTTGCACCATATTGCACTCTGCTACTTTCTCATGCCTTGCCATCGCTTCTCCAAATGCTATGTAGCCAAATATCGTCTGTTGTAGCATTATGCTCTGCTCCAGCCGTATTACTCGTTCTTGCACCATATGTGCCCAAATATCTGCACCCAACAGCAACTGCACCTCTCCTCGCTCGGCAAACCCTGGATCAGCCATTGGCATATCCAACTTCCTGTGCGCCACATCACAATCCATGTTCCTCGTAGGTGCTACCAATGCCCAATCATCTTGCGCAACAATAAAAGTCGTATTGGTTTTCTCCTCTGATTGAAACCATGGTCTTATCGTCATTCTGACCTTGCCCTTCAGCATCATCTCACCTGACATCGTCCTCACTCTGGTCTTGCCCGGCTCGCACTGGATGTTGTGTCGTCTTGCATATCTACTTGATATGATGTTTATTTGTGATCCTGCGTCACACAATGCTCGTACTGGCCCTAGTACTGTGCCTTGCGTTTCTAATCGCACCATTGCAGTCGCCAATAACACCACTGGCACTCGTTCCTTCTTCATCTCGCTCCTTGTCATATGCACACTCTTGGCTCTAAGCGGATTCTTCCATTCTCTGGCACCACTCATGTCTTGCTCCGTCTTACCTTTCTTCTCTTGCACACCTTCATCATCTCTACCCGCCTGCTTCTTTCTCTTTCTGCTCCCTTGCACTCTGCGCTCGGACTCTCGCCCTCTTCTCTCTATCTTGCTCCCTCATCTTGCTCCTGCTCGATCCCGATTCGGTCCGCTGCTCGTACCCTCGCCGCAGGCTCTTGATTCTCGCACAGGGCACAACGTACTGTTGTGGTATCTTTGTCCCGGACAATTCAGGCACGCACCCTTGTAGCATGCTTGTATGCTGTGCCCACTCTTCAGGCAGTTCAGACATAAACCAAACTTCTGCACGACGTTCCTCCTTGCATTTAAGTCCATTGCTAGAAATTTCGGACACCGATAGAGCTGATGCGCCCCCCGACATATCTTGCACGCCCCATAGCTTGCACCCATTTTACCGACCCCAGTTTCCTTTGGTTCTACTCTCGCTCTCTGCGCTCTTCCCTGCTGACCTGGCACCGCATGCACCATCGCCCTTGCTCTCCGTTCCAGAAAGTCGCACACGTCCTTGACCGACGGCTCCATTTTGGACCTATACAGCTCCCACTGCTCTGCCGTCCGATCGTCGAACCGCTCCACCTACATGTACGTGACGATCGGATCCCACGTCTTTACCTGCACCCCCAGCGCCTCTGGCTGCCGTAGCGACTCATGGACCGTGTCCACTATCTTACGCATTCCATCGTACGTTGCAGTAGACATGCGCGGAATGTCGAACAGCGCCTTCAGGTGGGCCCTCCTCATGAGGTATTCGTCGTCGTATACCTCGCACAATCGCTGCCATGCTTGCTCATAATTCGACTCGGTCAGCTGCCAGCTGCCGAGCACTCGCGCCGCCTCGCCCTTTACTGCCGACTTCAAGTATTGAAGCTTGAAGACCGGCTTCACCCGCTCATTTTCATGTACCGCGGCCACAAACCTATCTCTAAAACTCTGCCAGCACAGAAAGCTCCCGTCAAAAGTACCCCACGTGTCTTGCACCTGACTCTCGTGCTGGATTTCAACACGCACCGTCTCCTGTGTCGTGTTCGCCGCGCTCGCTCCTGTCTCGCTCTCGCCCAATACGTCTAGCCCAGCCTTCGCCTCAATATACATTTCTTCTGTCTCTTCATATTTTTCCTGGTGTTCGACAGTCTCGTCGTCGTCCACCGTCTCGCACAAAAGCTCTCTGTGTACATCATTGTACTTACCCCATGCTTCTTCTAGCGCTCCCAATCTCGCCCGAATCAAACCTTGGCCCGCACCGCTTACCTGCCCGCTGCGCACATAGTCCCGCGCTCGCTTGATGGACGCCACAAACGTATCGCGTAAATTCAAGTTCATTTTTTTTTTATTGTACTGTTTACTCTCGCACTTTTCTTGGTTACGCACTATTTGTTCTTACTTTTTATTCTTGCACTTCTCTTTATTTCGCACTATTTGTTCTTACTTTTTATTCTTGCACTTCTCTTTATTTCACACTATTTGTTCTTACTTTTTCACCTTTGATTTCACTTTAAAATACCCACGATGGTTTCTACCCGGTTGCTAAAATTGCAATGGCGTCTAGAATGCAACAAGTACTCGATTCATCCTTTACATGCACACATACATTCATTGTTGGATCCACCACTCGCCACAACCATACCACTTACAACACGCACCATTCCCTATTGCTATAGGAAAGAAAAAGAAAGTAGAGGAAAAACAATATGTCCACACATTCATTCGCTCAACTCGCACAGATACTAGAGCAACCAAATAACTTAAATGCCCTTGGCTTTCTCGTCCATACACACACGACGAATGTGCTTCTCGATACAACACTTGTGTCGTCGCACCCATCACGCATATTTTCAACGCTCGAGGCCCGCTTGCCATTGTGTGAAATGCTCCGCTCACATTCATACCTGCCCTTCACATCTTTCTTGCTCGATTCTAGCACTTTGCAAAGCCCTATGCGCATATTTATCCGTCCCGTTCTTGCACACAGCAACGCACCCTGCGCATATTTCTATGTACTCGCACATATTGTCTTGCTCGATTTCGGCCTGCTCATACTACCTAAAGCAATGCACCCAGCACTATTTTCTGGTCGCTCGGCACGTCTCGCACATACACATCTCTCAGCCCATTCTAGCGTATAGCAAAGCACTCTGCGATATTTTTCTTGCTCGATCCTCGCTTGCCAACGCACACACACTTGCAATATCTCTCTGCACATCTAGCCCGATTCCGGCTCATAGCAAAGCACCTAATTTCGGAGAAACTACAGGCAAACACACGAAAACAAGGAAAAGCATAGCAAACGATCGCAGAAAAGCAAGCAAGGCTCGAGCCGTAGAGAATCACGAGAATTTCATCACATTTCATAATACTTGCCCGGCATCTAGCACGTTGTTTCTTCTCGCACACTGCCCTTCATCTCCGCGCACCGCTTGCACTCATACGGGCACTTTCCGGCACATCACACTTTTACATCGGCTTTCTCGCACACTAATTTTTTCAGCCCCGGCACACTGCATGTCCTCCCGGCGGCACTCCCTTCATGCATCCCGGCCCGAACATGCTACGACGAGCGGACGCGATCAACAGGCCGTGGAATCCGGCTCGCACGGACCAAATGTTTAGGACGGGACCGGAAGCGGAAAAGTGAGCCGGGAGATTTCTTCTTCAATAAAAACACAATTATATAGATCAAATACTTTATTGCACCGCACATTACTCCGCTCAGCACATACAACGAATTTTATCTCGCCCGGTCGCTCCACGCTCGACGCGCTCGACTTGCCCTTTTTGATGCTCAGTTTGATACTGCTCCACGGTGTTTCTCCGCACGTCATCTTGCCCTTCGCAAGCTCGGTTAATTTCGCTGCTCATCGGACGGATATCGTCCGGTACACTCCACACACGACACAACGTGAGAGGCCGCCTAATTCTCTGTGTCAATAGGAAGCACACATAGCTTTTGCACCGCTCGAGTATATTTGCTATTTGCCGTCTGCACTACGGCACTTCGTACTAGCCCATCCGCTCCTGGTAAAACTAGTACGATCCTGCCCATTACCCAATATGTCGGAAGTACGTTCTCGCCCTTGACTAGCACCAATTGCCCAACCTTTAGGTTCTCGCTCTGTTGACGCCATTTCTTTCGTCCCTGTAGCTCCGTCAAATATTCATCTTTCCATCTTGCCCAAAATGAATTCGTCATTTGTTGAATCTTGCGCCATAATCTCGTACCATGCCCTTGTTGCTCTTGCTCGTTCCGTGGTAAAGCTTGCAGAATTTGCTCTCCAATCAGGAAATGCCCTGGTGTTAGCGCTGTCAGATCTGCTGGATCATCAGATAAGGCGTTGATTGGTCTCGAATTCAGACACGCCTCTATGTCTACTAGCACCGTGCATAATTGCTCATATGTAAAACTCTGTTGGCCCATGATGCGCCGAAGATGATGCTTCATCGACTTCACTGCTGCTTTCCATAACCCTCCTTGATGGGGAGCTGCTGGTGTTATAAATCTCCATTCAGTCCCTTGCACGTTCAAAAGCTCTAAATTCTCCTTGCACTGCCAAGTCTTTATGGCTCTCTGAAGCTCCTTGTTCGCAGCTACAAACGTTCGCCCATTATCGCTGTACAATCGCTCACAATATCCTCTCCGTCCAACAAATCGATGAAAGCATGCACAAAACGCTTCTGCGGTGAGGCTCGTTACTACGTCTAAGTGCACCGCTCGTGTGGCAAGACAAACAAATACCGCAATATAGCCCTTCTCTTGCACTGTTCGCCCTGCTCTTCCTTGTCGCGCCTTGATTGTTACTGGCCCCGCAAAATCTACGCCAGCATGCCGAAACGCTCTGGCTGGTCTCACACGATCCGCTGGTAAGTCGCCCATTAGCTGCTCTGACAATCTCGCATCTAGTCTAGCACATGTCACGCACCCATGCACCACACGTTGTAAAGCACTTCTCAGGCCTGGTATCCAATAGACGTTTCGAATAAGCTGCATCATGAGCTGTACACCTCCATGTCTCGTCTGCCTATGCGCATCTGCCATTATCAAGGTACCAAGTCTCGACCCACTTGGTATTATGATCGGATGTCTCTTGTCTCGCTCACAATCTGCTCGTCTAATACGCCCACCTATTCGCACTATGCCATGCTCATCTAGCCTTGGTTTCAATGATAAAATCTTGCTCTTCGGAGGAACTCCCGCCTGTCCTGCTCTTAACTGTTCTAACTCTGCCCTATACTCAGTCTCTTGCGTACGTTTTACCCAAAAGTCCCTTGCTCGTATCTTCTCCTCTGCGCTTAGAAGTAGATCTGTGCTCTCATCCCTGCTCTCACTCCTACGTGTGTTGTTGATAAAACGCATCACATATGCTGTGACTCTTATCACCTTCGCTAGCTCATTGAACTTATGCAGCACTGACGTTGAGCCTACTTCCAGCCCAATTGCCACACAGCTCAATGCCGTCTGGCTCATCTTGCACTCCTCTCGCACTTGCTCCGGACATTGCTCGCTCGAAACAGATGACGTCGGCCACTCATCTTCCGTCTTGCTCAACCATTCTGGCCCTGTAATCCATAACCTGCTCTGCACCAATTCTTCCGCTGTTACACCTCTGCTCAGAAGATCAGCTGGATTGTCGGCTGATCGCACATGCCTCCAAGCCCCGCTATCCACGTTTTCTTGTATTGAAGCTACCCTATTGGCTACATAAGGCTTCAATTCCTGTGGCAATTTTGCGATCCACTGCAATGCCACCATCGAATCGCTCCAAAGAAAGTACTTGCACTCCTCGCACTCTAGCTCTCGTCTGGTTTTCTTCATTAGCCTGCTCAATAGCTCAGCAGCACATAGCTCTAGTCGCGGAATAGAAACCACGTTCACCGGCGCTACTCTCGTCTTCGATGTGACTAGCACCACTGTTTCTTGCCCTTTCTTATCTCGCACTCGCACGTAGATGACTGCTCCATATGCTCTGCTCGACGCATCTGCAAACCCATGCAGCTGCATATTCGCCATTTGACTGATGCCCATCCACCTCGGAAAACGAAGCTCCTCTACCGCTCTTATTCCATCATATAATTGCTCCCAGCGCTTGATCATTGCCTCCGGCAATTTCTCGTCCCAGTCAACTCCAAGCCTCCACAAATCTTGAATAAGTAGCTTTGCTCTAATAATGACCGGCCCTAGTAATCCGATCGGATCATACAGCTTTGCGACGTGGCTCAGCACATGACGTTTCGTTGGCTCTTTTACATTATCTTCCAACTGCACTCGAAATCTCAGCTCATCTTGCTCTGTTGCCCATCGTAACTTTAGCACTGACGTCTCCTTCTGCTCGCACAGCTCCCGTATTTTCTCGCCCTCTCCATCCATGCATTCTATTACTTGCTTGCTGTTGGATGACCACTTCCTGAGCTCAAAACCTGCACCACGTAATATTTTATCCACCTCCATGCACAGCTCCATTGCTTCTTGCTCAGTATCTGCTCCCGTCAGACAGTCATCCATGTAAAAATCTTCTTGAATCGCTCTTGTCGCACGCAACTGACCTTTGCTGTCTCTTGCACATTGTACCATTGCTCGCACTGCATTATGCGCCGATGATGCCATGCCATATGTGACCACGGTTAGCCAATATTCCAACAATGGATCCTCCTTGCTCGCTCGCCAAAATATTCTCTGGCAGTCCCATTGTTCTGGAACAACACGCACCTGTCTGAACATCATTTTGATGTCTGCATTCACCGCAATCCTGTGTCGCCTGAATCTGACTAGCACTTCTGCTGAATCACGTTGTAGCTTCTCGCCCACCATCTGAATCTCGTTGAATGACGTGCCCACATTTGTCTTGCACGATGCATCAAATACCACTCTGAACTTTTTTGTCACGCAGTGATGTGGTATGTAATACACCATTGCGTTCGGTTCTGGCTCCCTTGTCGCTATAGTCATATGCCCCAATTGCTCGTATTCGCTCATAAATTCGACATACTGTCTTTTCAGCTCTGGCTTGCCCTCTAATCTTCGCTCTAGCATGAAGAAACGCTTCAATGCTATCTGCCGTGAACTGCCTAGCTCTGCACAATCTGGCTTTATTGGAATGCTTACAACATATCGCCCATCTCTTGCTCGGTAGTGTGTTCCCATGAATACATTTTCCACACGCTCTTCCTCGTCCGTTCTTGCTCTGACATCACGCAGCTCTTCCTGCTCCCAAAATCTTCTTACTAACCCGTCTAGTACTGGCTCTTGCACCATATTGCACTCTGCTACTTTCTCATGCCTTGCCATCGCTTCTCCAAATGCTATGTAGCCAAATATCGTCTGTTGTAGCATTATGCTCTGCTCCAGCCGTATTACTCGTTCTTGCACCATATGTGCCCAAATATCTGCACCCAACAGCAACTGCACCTCTCCTCGCTCGGCAAACCCTGGATCAGCCATTGGCATATCCAACTTCCTGTGCGCCACATCACAATCCATGTTCCTCGTAGGTGCTACCAATGCCCAATCATCTTGCGCAACAATAAAAGTCGTATTGGTTTTCTCCTCTGATTGAAACCATGGTCTTATCGTCATTCTGACCTTGCCCTTCAGCATCATCTCACCTGACATCGTCCTCACTCTGGTCTTGCCCGGCTCGCACTGGATGTTGTGTCGTCTTGCATATCTACTTGATATGATGTTTATTTGTGATCCTGCGTCACACAATGCTCGTACTGGCCCTAGTACTGTGCCTTGCGTTTCTAATCGCACCATTGCAGTCGCCAATAACACCACTGGCACTCGTTCCTTCTTCATCTCGCTCCTTGTCATATGCACACTCTTGGCTCTAAACGGATTCTTCCATTCTCTGGCACCACTCATGTCTTGCTCCGTCTTACCTTTCTTCTCTTGCACACCTTCATCATCTCTACCCGCCTGCTTCTTTCTCTTTCTGCTCCCTTGCACTCTGCGCTCGGACTCTCGCCCTCTTCTCTCTATCTTGCTCCCTCATCTTGCTCCTGCTCGATCCCGATTCGGTCCGCTGCTCGTACCCTCGCCGCAGGCTCTTGATTCTCGCACAGGGCACAACGTACTGTTGTGGTATCTTTGTCCCGGACAATTCAGGCACGCACCCTTGTAGCATGCTTGTATGCTGTGCCCACTCTTCAGGCAGTTCAGACATAAACCAAACTTCTGCACGACGTTCCTCCTTGCATTTAAGTCCATTGCTAGAAATTTCGGACACCGATAGAGCTGATGCGCCCCCCGACATATCTTGCACGCCCCATAGCTTGCACCCATTTTACCGACCCCAGTTTCCTTTGGTTCTACTCTCGCTCTCTGCGCTCTTCCCTGCTGACCTGGCACCGCATGCACCATCGCCCTTGCTCTCCGTTCCAGAAAGTCGCACACGTCCTTGACCGACGGCTCCATTTTGGACCTATACAGCTCCCACTGCTCTGCCGTCCGATCGTCGAACCGCTCCACCTACATGTACGTGACGATCGGATCCCACGTCTTTACCTGCACCCCCAGCGCCTCTGGCTGCCGTAGCGACTCATGGACCGTGTCCACTATCTTACGCATTCCATCGTACGTTGCAGTAGACATGCGCGGAATGTCGAACAGCGCCTTCAGGTGGGCCCTCCTCATGAGGTATTCGTCGTCGTATACCTCGCACAATCGCTGCCATGCTTGCTTATAATTCGACTCGGTCAGCTGCCAGCTGCCGAGCACTCGCGCCGCCTCGCCCTTTACTGCCGACTTCAAGTATTGAAGCTTGAAGACCGGCTTCACCCGCTCATTTTCATGTACCGCGGCCACAAACCTATCTCTAAAACTCTGCCAGCACAGAAAGCTCCCGTCAAAAGTACCCCACGTGTCTTGCACCTGACTCTCGTGCTGGATTTCATTGTGTCGTGTTCGCCGCGCTCGCTCCTGTCTCGCTCTCGCCCAATACGTCTAGCCCAGCCTTCGCCTCAATATACATTTCTTCTGTCTCTTCATATTTTTCCTGGTGTTCGACAGTCTCGTCGTCGTCCACCGTCTCGCACAAAAGCTCTCTGTGTACATCATTGTACTTACCCCATGCTTCTTCTAGCGCTCCCAATCTCGCCCGAATCAAACCTTGGCCCGCACCGCTTACCTGCCCGCTGCGCACATAGTCCCGCGCTCGCTTGATGGACGCCACAAACGTATCGCGTAAATTCAAGTTAATTTTTTTTTTATTGTACTGTTTACTCTCGCACTTTTCTTGGTTACGCACTATTTGTTCTTACTTTTTATTCTTGCACTTCTCTTTATTTCGCACTATTTGTTCTTACTTTTTATTCTTGCACTTCTCTTTATTTCACACTATTTGTTCTTACTTTTTCACCTTTGATTTCACTTTAAAATACCCACGATGGTTTCTACCCGGTTGCTAAAATTGCAATGGCGTCTAGAATGCAACAAGTACTCGATTCATCCTTTACATGCACACATACATTTATTGTTGGATCCACCACTCGCCACAACCATACCACTTACAACACGCACCATTCCCTATTGCTATAGGAAAGAAAAAGAAAGTAGAGGAAAAACAATATGTCCACACATTCATTCGCTCAACTCGCACAGATACTAGAGCAACCAAATAACTTAAATGCCCTTGGCTTTCTCGTCCATACACACACGACGAATGTGCTTCTCGATACAACACTTGTGTCGTCGCACCCATCACGCATATTTTCAACGCTCGAGGCCCGCTTGCCATTGTGTGAAATGCTCCGCTCACATTCATACCTGCCCTTCACATCTTTCTTGCTCGATTCTAGCACTTTGCAAAGCCCTATGCGCATATTTATCCGTCCCGTTCTTGCACACAGCAACGCACCCTGCGCATATTTCTATGTACTCGCACATATTGTCTTGCTCGATTTCGGCCTGCTCATACTACCTAAAGCAATGCACCCAGCACTATTTTCTGGTCGCTCGGCACGTCTCGCACATACACATCTCTCAGCCCATTCTAGCGTATAGCAAAGCACTCTGCGATATTTTTCTTGCTCGATCCTCGCTTGCCAACGCACACACACTTGCAATATCTCTCTGCACATCTAGCCCGATTCCGGCTCATAGCAAAGCACCTAATTTCGGAGAAACTACAGGCAAACACACGAAAACAAGGAAAAGCATAGCAAACGATCGCAGAAAAGCAAGCAAGGCTCGAGCCGTAGAGAATCACGAGAATTTCATCACATTTCATAATACTTGCCCGGCATCTAGCACGTTGTTTCTTCTCGCACACTGCCCTTCATCTCCGCGCACCGCTTGCACTCATACGGGCACTTTCCGGCACATCACACTTTTACATCGGCTTTCTCGCACACTAATTTTTTCAGCCCCGGCACACTGCATGTCCTCCCGGCGGCGCTCCCTTCATGCATCCCGGCCCGAACATGCTACGACGAGCGGACGCGATCAACAGGCCGTGGAATCCGGCTCGCACGGACCAAATGTTTAGGACGGGACCGGAAGCGGAAAAGTGAGCCGGGAGATTTCTTCTTCAATAAAAACACAATTATATAGATCAAATACTTTATTGCACCGCACATTACTCCGCTCAGCACATACAACGAATTTTATCTCGCCCGGTCGCTCCACGCTCGACGCGCTCGACTTGCCCTTTTTGATGCTCAGTTTGATACTGCTCCACGGTGTTTCTCCGCACGTCATCTTGCCCTTCGCAAGCTCGGTTAATTTCGCTGCTCATCGGACGGATATCGTCCGGTACACCTGCGTATTATTAACTGGCGCCCGAGCAGGGACCGGAAGACTTGTGTGTTTTGAATTATACCTTCCGAATGTGCGATTATCATTAAAAACGTGCGTTTAATTAATCGAGTGAGCTTAGAAAAAAAAAGCTTTAAGCGCAATAGAAAATAAAAGTGATAGCTCGAAAAATAACGCGTGTAATAGTGAAACACAAGGATACAAACACCAAACAGGCAGCAATTAGCGAGAACAAAACCTCGCGAAACCACCAGATCGGAGCAATAGGAAATTAGGCCCCTTAGTACCCTCGTCCAAGGAAAAAAGGAGTTTTTTCGGAAAATAGCCGACTATTCGTTTCTAGTGGAAGACTGCCCTCCGGCATAGAAGGAAGAAACATCGAAGATCACGCAACAAGCTAAGTAAGTAAACTACCAATTTTAGAAATTGTTAAATAATAAAAAAAAAAACAAACTAATAAAACTTTCTCAATTTTTATAATCAAAATAAAAAATTTTAAAAGAAATATCAATTATACTACTGTAAGCCAAATTTTTGTTATTGATTTGGAGTAAACCAAAAAATTTTTTGACAAACCTGTGTAAATCTGAAATTCTTAATAATTTTTTTACTTTTGGAAAATGAACCCGAATAATTTAATTAGACCGGCACGTCTTAACAGTACCGAAAGCCTTAACAATCCTGTCCCACCTGCTCCACCTGCACCCCAAAATACACCTAGAACCAACGAACCCCTGAATTTAAATTCTCTAACTGAACAAATTACCAGAATTGTCACCGAAATATTATCTAAGGACGAAACATTGTAAATAATATTATTAATCCTAACCTAGACGAAAATAATGATACAGATCAAACGATCGAAATAAATAATGATAGGGATCTAAATGACCGAACCACGGGTCCGAAGAGATTTCACGCAAAAAAAGATACACACCCGAAATGAGGCTGAAAAGACGTCACACAAAGATTTACACTCAATTTTTATCAATGTAATACCCAAAAGAATCTTGTAATTCATGATCGCCTCAATGGCCAATATATTCCAAACTCCTAATTATAAAGCTCTACGTTAAATTGTGTTATAATGCAACAAAATGGTCCCTAGCAACTGGGTTTACTTGGTTAGCTCCTCCCGCGAATCGCTGCTCGTTGGGGCCCTTTGTAGATGCTGGTCACCGTTTTTCGAATCTCGTACGAATTTCGTAGCTCCACCATCCTTGACTATGATGTTTCACCGCCGTTTCGTTTTTCCCGTGGAATCGAATCTGTTTTCTTCGATCATGAATATTCTTTCTTTCGTGGCTCGACTTTTCCGCGTTGCGTCACTGTGCTCGTTTCACTCCGCGCAATTCAAAAAACAAAAACCACCTACTTGTGGCACTTTTTTTCTACTTTAATAATTTCGGCCCTCCTTCCAATACACTTCAACTCTCGTTTCATCACGTCCTCACTCTCCGCTGGTCACTTATCAAAAGAGACCAAGCTGGACTCGTTTTCAGCCGCCAAGCTTGCGCCGGAATCCTCAACGGCTCTTTTTCGCTTTTACATACTTTTATCCGTTTGAAACATTGTGACCGTTGAACTTCTTTGTTCAGACGGCCCATGTATTATTTTCCGCAGTTGTTGTTTTTGTGTCTGTGTTAGTCATTTCTCCAACTTGGATTAATTTGTGCAGTGCCATCTTTCTCTCTCTCTCTCTCGGTTGTCGGCAATGCAGTGCGCGATCGAGAATCTGACAGTTCTCGATTATTTACGTCCCGGTCGGATTTGTGAACCTTTCCGCCTATCGGTTGCGGTGAGAATATTTATTATTTTATTTGTTTCTGCTGGCGTCGTGTTTGGTAGTGAGGTGGATCTCTTCTTCGCTTTGCTGCCGGACGACGTGTCATATTCCCCGATTGTTCTACTGCTTCCAGTGAAATTAAGTACGTTCAGGTAGTTTACAAAATCTTAAATTACTCTACGTTAATTAATTCTGACGTTCTTTTCAGCCTTTAATCTACTTGGACGTGATTGAGATTAGGTGCGAAAGCACTCAGAGGTGTGGAGGGTGCCATCCGGGGGTTAGCCTGACCGTGGTCGAGGTGAGCGGTTCTTCGAAATCCCGGCTTAAATGGTTAATAACTTGTTTCTTTTCGTTTTCCCGCACAGGTCTGACTCTAATTACGGTGGAACCGTAACATTCCCCCCTTACCTCGTAGAGAATTTCCCAAATTCTCTACAGGGGTACTGTCTAAGTACGACTCCGATGAATTAAGGTAAGCCCTTCTAAAACTCTTAGCCCCCATGATTACTCCTGTCACCCTTCCTAATGTTAACTCTAACCTAATATCCTTAAGCCTACCCTAAACCTTAGTCCTATTAATAATTCAGTACTTCATCCTAAACCAAAAATAAAAAAAACAGTACAAAAAAAACGAACTCCTAATCCTAACCTACTAGCTCCAACGGAAATCAACTCTAAGCCGAAGGCTTCATCTAAAAGCTACGCCATTACTCGACTTCTAATCCTTAATCCTCCTAAGAATCCTAACTTAATGATATAAAAAAAATTAGAACTAAACTATCGACATCCCCATTACCTCCACTTAGCTTACATCTAATTAACCTAAACTAATTCTCTAATATGTAGCGCGACTCGATTCCAAAACAAACTCAAAGTTTATTTTACATTCAAAATCAAAACACATGCACGTCTGATGTGTTCTCTGTTTCGCGTCTCGACAACGACTATCTCATCGGGGCCTGTCTTTGGTAGTCTAGAACTACGTTCGTTTTCCGTTTTTTAGTGTTGCCTACAATTCGGCCAATTCTGACGTTAATCGTCCTCGATTATTATTAATTCATATACATATTATTATTATTACTATTCTAACTTTATACATGTGTTCATTATAATATTTTTTCTTTTTAAATTCATAAAGCAAATAAACATAAATATAAATTCATACATTGTCTTAATTGTTTTTTTTTTCTTATTCTAATAAATCGTTTGCATTCTAAACTATTTCAAGTTAGAACTCCTGAGGCCTCAGGTATCAGCCTAGAGACGTCAAATATTCCTTCGAATGGCTTTTGTGTAATTTGGAACCCTTCAACGTCCCCGATGACGTACCTATCGTTACCTAAACCTTTCTTTACCTTATAGGGACCTCTATATTTGGGAATGAGCTTCTTATTCACTCCTACTGTAGTATCGACATTTGATATCATAAGTAGATCTCCTACATTTTATATTTTTGGTGTTTTACGTTTTTTATCAAAATATCTTTTATTCTGATCCTGCGTTTGCTTTATCTTCTTAACAGCTTCTGACCTAATCGCTTATAAATCTCGTGTCGGTAAATTTATAAGATTCTCCACAAATTCGGAAATTTGGTTGGACGCGTAATTTCGTTGATTAACACCAAATAGCATCTTACAGGGCGTTGTACTTATCGATCGACTCACAGTATTATTAAGAGCGTATTCTACTTGTGGGAGCAGTTTATCCCAACACAGTTTACTATCAAGATCGACAGCCTTAGCCAAAATTGGTATTATATCGCGGTTTATTCTCTCTACCTGTCCATTCGACTCCGGTGAACCTGAGGCAATTAATATGAGTTGAACTTCTTCAGTACTCAAAAATTGTTTAAATCGATCAGACGTGAACGCTGTACCACGATCTGCTATTATTCTCATCGGTTTACTATATGTATTCAAATAACTTTTAATCCAACTTATGGCTTCTTTTGCATTGGTGGTCTTAGTAGCATATAGTTTTATAAATTTGGTAAATGCGTCTATTACGACAAATACATATTTATTCTTCTTTCTTGTTGCCTCTAAAGGACCCAAGTGATCTATGTGAATGGTTAGAAATGGCTGTTCATACTTTGATATAGAATGAAGAAATCCTTCTTGCTTACCCATTGGTACATTAAATGCAATACATTTGGGACAATTCTGAATGTATTCTTTAACTACTGCCTGCATCTCCGGAAACCAATAAGCGCGACTAATAACTTCGCAAACTTTCTTGGTACCCACATGTGAATGAAGGTCATGCGCATCTCTCAGAATATGAATTCGCATCGCACTTGGTACATAAAATAGAAGCTTTTTATTTTTCCCCGTTTTTCTATAGATAAGACCATCTCTAATCACATAGAAAGGATTTTCATTAGACGCCAGACATTCTTTCAAATTTTTAATGACAGGATCTTCAGACTGACAAATTCCCAATTGCATTTCAAATGAACTTTCTTCCAAGACAAGAACATTATGGCATCGACTCAGCGCATCGACATGCTGCATACGTCGACCAGGACGATGTTCAACCTCATAGTCATAATCTTGCAATTCCAAAACCCATCTGTTAATTGAGCCGCTCAGTGCACAAATCGACTCCATAAAACAAAAAGTTGAGAAATGCGATGAAATAATGTAAATTATTTTTTAAAATTCCCTTTATAATATAAATTCAAATATGTATTGTAGAATACATAAATACATATATAGCTTTCATCTAATGGTATATAAAATTAATAAGAAAGAATAGCCAAAAAAATATTGTCAGTAATGTTATAAATTTCATGTGACTGGTGAAGTTAATCGATTTGGCAACTGAAAAAAGTAATAAAGTTAAATTAGGTATTTAAATTTTTAAGTTTTTTATTACAGAAAAAGTTAGTTATTATATATTTTTATTACAAATTTTCCATAAAAATGAATGTTTACAGTGCTGTTATAATATATTATTTGTGATTAATTTATCAGCAGTATAAATAATGTTTTCTTCATCAGATGTATGTAAGGACTCGTCATTTCGAATTGTTCTCAAGTTTTTAAAGTAATTATGGTTAACAGGAGGAATGAATTTAAGCAGATCCATCACGTCTCTCCTTTTTTCCCTTGTCACAGGATATAATAAAGGCTGATCTACATTTTTCATACTTTGTGGCCTACCTGCTAGAGATTTCCTTATGTTAATTTCGTTAAATTCTAAATCTTCATTATAGTCATATTTGAATTGTATGAGATGGGGTTTGGACATTTCTAACTTTATGCAGCGTATTTTAAGCCAATTTACTGGAAACCCTGTAACGGTTGTTTTCTGTTAATGATTGAGTTTTCTAAAGGTTTTGTTGAAAAAAAATCTTGGTGGGTCATTTGGATTAGATTAAATGGTGCTTTCTTTTTGCATGTTTTGATTATATTGTACCAATCATCTGGTGAATAAATGTTTTGAATTTTTTTCGCATGTGACTCAATAATGGCAAAATCTGAGTCATTAGGTAAATAGCTGTGACCACTTACCAATAATTTCATTTCAATTAACTCAGCTCTTATTTCCGTACTTTGAACAAGTTTCAATAAACTTAAGACAGTTTTAATATTTCTATTTTGCCCGGTACACGAATCAGAATATGTTATTATTTTTTCAAAGTTTGCAGCATAAGTTTTTATGTACTTTGTTAGACACGATGGAATTTCTTGAGACCCACGAGATCCTTCAGTTTCTGGCCAAACAAACATGAGGCTTATATTTTTACTGAATTCATGACATCTGAAATTATAAACATATAAATTTCGCTTATAATAAACTACAGATGTGGTCAGTTTAGGAAAGGCTAAAGCTTTTTCTAAGTCGAAAGAAAATACGAAATTTTTTTCTGATGCTGCTATGTGATCGGGAGCCATTTGACTGCGAGCCCGTTCTGCCTCTTTTAAGTGGGTTTCCTTTTCAATTTTTGCCGTCTTAATTCCCTCACCGTCTGTGTTGGAAGTGTGATTTTTATTCAATCAAGTAGTATTCTGTTTACTTGTCAATTTTTTTTCTTCCTTTTGTTTCTTTGCCTTTTAATAAAACTTTCAAAGCTGATACATTATTTTTTTACTCGCTCAACATCGCGTTCCCATACATAAGATTTTTCTACTGGATTACAACAGGTTATGGGCCCAGAGATCCTAGTAAAGGAATAATCGTGTTAAAGTTTAATCTAAAAAATCGCCGATTTTTAAGTGCCGGGAACCCCGCAAAAGTGACACGTATGCGATGGGAAGAGACATTAATTTCGAAAAATTAAAATGCCGCGAAAACTACGCGCAGTGGGAGTTGAACATGCTAGCGTTCCTGCGTACCCGCGATTTGGCGAAGTGCATTAAATCGAGTCCGGATACTGAAAAGGATACCGATAAGTTGGAGTGTGAGATCGGGTGGCTGTTTCCAGCGTGTGAGGATAACGTCAAGCACCACTTTGGGAAGGAAGACTCTCCAATAGAAATCTGGACAACGTTACACAAAACTTTTGCCGAGACTGGCCAGGACTTAAAGTTAAGTGCGGTGATCGCTCTGACGACGACGAATCTTGATGAATGCGATTCGATCGACGATTACATCGGACGCATGATGGATGCGTGGCGTCGTTGTACGGAAGCCAAAGTCGTTTTCGATGACAATACAGTGGCGCTGTTCATGGTCGCGCACCTGGGCCCCCGATTCGAATCATTCAAACAGAGCCTCATCGGTAGCGGACAGGATCTTCCAATAGACATTGTGAAGAAGGGCATTTTAGGATTGACACCAGTGGATGGTAAATCAGAGACGGCGTTCTATAATGATACACGCCGGAGAGGGCCATCGGGCGCTACCGGTCGCGGCGATAAAAGGCAATCGCGAGATTTGAGTAAAATCAAATGTTTTGGCTGTGGAAAATTAGGACATTATAAAAATAAATGTCAAAAGAAAGGCAATGCAACAAACGACAGTGGAAATCCGATAGCCGGTAAGAAATCCAGCGACGCAAAATACGCCCATAGTTTCTTGGTCGTATATGGAGCGAGAAGCAGCGATGATTGGTACATCGATAGCGGAGCATCGCGTCATATGACATCGCGACGTGATATTTTGGCCGATTATCGTACATTAATCGATAATCCCGACATTTCTTTGGCGGATGATCGGAAACTTTGCGTTGCTGGTTGCTGAACAGCGCACATTGTTGTGAACGGAGTTGACATCACGGTACGCAATGTATTATACGTACCAGGTTTGAAGACGAATTTGTTATCCGTCGAAGCCATCATGACCGCCGGAAACCGAGTCATTTTTGATGACGGACTAGTGAGCGTTTTTAGTCGTCAGACCGGTGAATTATTGGTGACAGCTAAGCCATCAAATGGAACGTTCAAAATCGATGCGAACCACATAAAATGCATGCTCGCAAAGGATAACGATCTCGTCGAATGGCATCGAAAGCTGGGTCACATGAGCTATGGCGGTCTGGTGACAATGCAGAAAGCGGACAGTTCTATAAAATTCAGCGGAACGAGAGAATCTCTCAGCGGGTGCATTAATTGTGCTGAAGGAAAACAGTCACGTGCATCATTTCGCAAGAAAGAGTTTGTGATCAAGACGAAGTACATTCTTGAAATGATTCACATGGATGTTTGTGGGCCGATGAGTACATCGCTTGGAGGAGCTAGATATCTTCTTGTAATTGTGGATGATTTTTCACGTAAAGTTTTCGTTACTTTTTTTAAAGAGAAATCAGCTGTTGTCAACGCATTTCGGAGTTTCAAGGCGATGGTTGAGAGAGACGGAAAATCAAGCGTTTGCGGTCTGATAACAAAGGGGAGTTCGTAAATAAAGAGATGGAAGATATTTGTGCCGAGGCTGGCATAAATCATGAAAAAACTGTTCCTTATATGCCACAACAAAATGGCGTAGCTGAACGCATGAACCGCACACTAGTAGAACGTGCGCATTGCATGTTGTCGGATGGCGAATTTGACAGAAAACTCTGGGCTGAAGCTATTCATCACGCAGCTTTCCTGATCAACCGATCAGTGAATCGTTCGGCTGGCGATTGTACACCGGAAGAAATTTGGTCTGGCCAAAAGCCCGACTTGTCAGGTGCCGAAGGTGAAACGATCGAAATGGGATCCGAAAGCGATTGAAATGCAATTAGTTGGTTATGCCGATAATCAAAAGGCGTTTCGCTTCTACGATCCATCAACAAAGAGAATCATCATCAGTCGAGATGCGATATTCCTGACCCCAAAAGTTGCGAGAATCGGTTCGTCGTTTGTTGTTGACAGTGAAGATGATGAGTCAACAGTTTCAGTTGGGGTAATAAAGTCGACAGGTGTGGAAAAGGCAAAAGAGGCTGGAAACCTCGAGAGAACTCATGACAAAAGTCAAGGGGGAAACTCGGCGGAGAACCCCTCGATAGTTGCCAGTCAACGCGACAAAATAGAGTCAGTAAACTCAATCGAGAGGCAGAATAGAGAAACCTCCAACGTAAATATTTCATTTGCGATTTTGAAGATGATGAGTCCGAAGATGCATACAATGATGATAACTACGAACCATCGATAAATGTTGTTCCACCAGCAAATGGCGTATTACGACGTTTAACCCGAAACACGCGTCCCGTTGTTCGGGATGGCTTCATTTCATACTTCGCACGAGTTACGTATGCGTCAGCATCTACACCTGACAAATATTCATGTTTGCTGCAGGATGTAACAAAACACCTGCAGCCATCATCAGCATTCCATAATGCACAAGCGTCAAGCCAGACGCTAGATCAGCGATTTCTAGATTCCCACAAAGTTAGAATCTAGTAATCAGCAATTTTGTAAATTGCACAAAAGCTGGAATTTAGATTTTAAGTCAGTCGTCAGTTAACCTTTGAAGAATTCAGTTTGATAAAATAAATAAGTTGTTCGAAAAATAAAAAGTGTATTTTTTAATTATTTTTTTTGTTATCCACCACCCTCGACCACGTAATTTGCGCAGTCGGTTAAACTATTAAGAACAAAATAACTAGTGTTCGATTACAAAATCGCGAAAGATCAAGTGTCGATCAGTTAAAGTTTAAAAAGTTCTGTGAAGTGGAAAAATCGTGAAAAGATTAACCACAGTGAAGTAACGGTTCAGTCTTTGAGGAAAAACCGTGAAAAAAAAAACATTTCATTCAGTGAAGGACGTGAATGTCCCAGATTAGAAAAGCAAAGAGGTGTAAGTGGCTGGATACAATAAGAGAATTAGAGGATACGGAAATGGAGCAACAAGTACAAATGTTGGAACAACAACTCCATCAAAGGAATCAACAAATTGAGGAACTGGCCTCAAATCTAAGACGACTCAACATCCAACAGAACTCGAGAGAGCAGAAAGAGAAAATACTGAAGGAGATTCGGCATATGAACAACTTCACGGGCAAAGGAGACGTTACAATCAATGGATTTGTGAAAGGAATGGAATACTATCTCGAAGGAATCGGAAACGAAGAGCTAAGAAGAGAAGCGACTCGAACAATCTACTACGAGAAAATACAAGGCGAAGCAAAGGACTCCATCATCAACATCCGACAAACCGACGATTGGGAACTCATCAAGGATACCCTAAAATTGAGATACAAACCGGACACAGAGCCAACGGAAATCTACAGCAGATAAACAACATTAAAGTGAATAATGTAAGTGAATTAGCATTAGAAATTCAAAAATTAAAGAATAAGTCAGACGAATTAATAATCTTTTATAAAAATGATAATTTCATAGACCTAAGCAATATAGATTCGATATTAGTAAATACCGTCAAAGAAATGACACAGGGTATTTTATTAGACAAAATTTATGAGGAAAGAAGCATTGAAAATATTTTCAGAATAATGCAGAACAGAAGGTTTGAAGACTCATGTATAAGACCTGAGTTTAGAAAACATAAAAATTTTAATAATATGGTCAGAAAAAATAATTATAGTGATCAGAGAAATAGAACCCAAAATAAATTTAATAGTGGAAATCAAAATTATAAACAAAATGCGGAAGAGAATCGGGGAAATAATAATTACAATCGTTATAACCACTACGATAATCATAGTTCAGGACAAAATCACAGACAGACGCAACAGACTTACGATAACTACCATGACAACCGCTACGATACTAACAATTCCGGACAGACTATGAGAAATAATCAAGGGAATCAGGGTTTTCGAAATCGCAATACTTATTCAGGACAAAATAAAAATAATTTCTTTACGTCTGGTCAATTTCGGCAAAATTCTGGGCAAAATAGACAACAAATGGTGGAACCAATGGAAGTAGAGAATATCCAGGGTCGTAATGGGCGAAACAATTCAGGAAACCTCAACCAATATCCGAGCCAAAATTGCTATGAACAGGATATGGGTGAGCAAAGACAGTTTTCGTCAAATAACGAAGTTAACAATAATGAAATGCGAAGAGATTTTTTTTACAACTAGCCTCGGATGAACTACCATTAATTGAAATAACGATTAACAAAATAAAATATTTAGCATTAATAGATACAGGCTCATCGTTCAGTATAATAGACGACCGAATATATAATTTTAAAAGAGTGAAAATCAAACCGATATATTTTACCACTATTATCGGGAAAGATTTTATAAATTACGAAATACATACCCCAGCACCAGAAGAGTTGAAACCACCACCAGAAGCTTTAGTTAGATGGAAAGTTAAATCGCTAAGCAATAGAAAATACCAATTTATAATAGGAATCGATTTGTTGAATAACTTAGACACTTTAATAGATTTGGAAGGGAAAAATATAACCCTTAATGGTCAAGTAATAAAATTCGTTAACAATCCGTATCAAAATAAACAAATTTATGCATTAGAAACAGTTAAAAAAGACTACCTAAAATACTTAAAACTAAACCATTTGAATGAAGAAGAACATAGGGAAATAGTAAAAGTAATTGAACGGTTCAAAAATATATTCTTCAAAGAGGGTGATAAGTTGACCAGTACCCCAAGTATTAAACACGAAATAGTCACAACAACGAACAGACAAATAAACTCGAAATTGTACAGGTACCCTCCAAAGCACGAAGAAGAAGTTAGAACTCAAATAGCAGAAATGGAACAGCAGGGAATAATAAGGAAAAGTTGTTCAAGATATTCAAGCCCATTAATAGTTGTACCCAAGAAAAGCGACAACTCGGGAAAGAAAAAATTTCGAATAGTAATAGACTATCGAAAACTTAATGAGGTTACTATCGACGATAAATACCCATTACCTAATATTGAGTCAATATTGGACAAACTGGGGAGAAGTCTTTATTTCTCAACAATTGATCTTGCTAAAGGATATCACCAAGTGCTTATCAAGGAAGAAGATAGAGAGAAGACAGCATTTGTGACACCACATGGCCTCTATGAATTTATAAGAATGCCTTTCGGTCTGAAGAATGCCCCAGCGACATTCCAAAGACTCATGAACGAAATTCTTAGGGATTTCATCAATAAAACATGTGTAGTGTATCTAGACGATGTTCTAATATTTAGCACATCCATGCAGGAGCACATAAAGGCAATATCAGACATTTTCCAAGTTTTAGAAGCGAACAAGCTAAAAATTCAAATCGATAAATGCAACTTCATGCAAAGAGAAACATCGTTCTTAGGTCATATTATAACTAAAGATGGATTAAACCCAAACCCGGAAAAAATAAGTATAATGGAAAAATTGCAGTTACCTAGAACAGAGAAGCAAATAAAGAGTTTCCTGGGACTCACAGGATACTATAGGAAATTTATAAGGGACTATGCCAAAGTGGCCCAACCTATCACTAAATATCTGAAAAAGAATATCAAAATTAATACTAATGATCCTAACTATATAGACGCTTTTGAAAAACTCAAAACCCTTATAAGTTCCCACCCAATTTTAAGATTTCCCGACCTTAACAAACCATTTCAACTAACCACGGATGCATCGAACTATGCAATAGGCGCTGTCTTGTCGCAAGATGGCCACCCTATCTGCTTCGCATCTCGCACACTAAACCGTCATGAACAGGTTTATGGAGCAACAGATAAAGAATTCTTAGCCATTATGTGGTCTGTAAACTATTTTAGACCATACCTTTATGGCAAGAAATTTAAAATATTTACAGATCATCAGCCCATAAAATATCTGCATGCTAAATATAGAGGTAAAGATTTAGCTCCTCGACACCAAAGGTGGCTCCTAAAATTGGGCGAGTACCAATTTGAAATCGAGTACCTAAAAGGAAAGGAAAACCGAGTAGCTGATTTTTTAAGCAGAATTGAACACCCTGAAGATAATAAAACTGATCTATTTAGGACGGAAGATCGACAAAATTCATATTCAGATTTAGGAATCTTATTCAACATAGAAGACGACGCTACAATGGCAACAAATCACTCAGCGGAAGAGGAACTTTTAGACCATATCCCAATAAAAGAAGGAATAGTTAATGCATACAAAACTCAAATAATTTTAACCAACAACAAAACACAAGAAATAGAAATAATCCACAAAAAGAGAATAATATACATAGCAGAATATGATTTTACTAACTTACATGATATTTTGAGAAGATATATAAAAAAAGGAATCACGGAAATTTACTCAGAAATCTCGGATAGTAAATATAACGTTGTACAAGAAAAACTTAGAGAAATGTTTTCTAACGACAAGCAAATAAAATTCATAAGATGTTCCTACAGAGCTCTAGACATAAAAACAGAAGTAGAAGCAATCAAGCAAATATCCTTATATCATATTCGAGAAAGCGTACACTCAGGAATACAGGAAACGTATAATACAATCAAAAATAAAATCTATTATCCAAAATTATTCGAATTAATTCACAACGTAATAAATCAATGCGAAGTATGTCAGGAGGTTAAATATGATAGAAGACCTATTAAACCAAAATTTCAAAAAACCGAAACACCTTCTAATATTAATGAAATAATTCACGTAGACACCTACGTTATAATGAAACAAAGCTTCCTCACCATAATAGATAAATTCTCTAAATTCGGAGCAGCTTACTACATAACTGATAGAAATCACGTTACACTAATAGAAAAACTCGAGGAACATTTTACAAAAATAGGAAAACCAAAGAAAATAGTGGCAGATAACGAGTTTAATTCAATACATATGTATAAAAGAATTTTTACAAACAGAAGGCATTACACTACATTTGACGAAAGCAAAGAGCCACACAGGAAACTCAGATGTTGAGAGATTCCATAGTACCATAGCCGAAAAATTCAGAATTATAAAACTCAACAAAACTAGAATTTCACCAAGAAAAACAATTCAACAAGCAATCAGAAATTATAATGAAAGATTTCATTCGACCATTAAATTCGCACCGAATGATGTCCAAAATCGTAAAGTAAATTTCGAAAAAGTAAGAACAAATTTAGAAGAAAGAAAAGAAAGGATCTTACAAAAATTTAATGAAAACCGTGAAGCCTACAACGAAACAAGAACAACAGGTTTTATTAAAAATTATAAAGCAGTTAGACATAAACATCAACCCAAATTCAAACATAACAGGGCTACGATTGCGCGTAAAGCGCAATCTTACGATACTCTAGATGAAATAGAATTTTTTGCAATCCCAAGAAATTTTGTATGGGGAGTGTTAGAAGGGGTGATAGCATTGAACTAATTTTTTCCCCATCATGCTAAAGTAGCTATAAAAGTGTTTTATACAAAATGCTTACTCCAAAAATTGAATAGGAGCTGAGAAAATTAATGTGTTAGATTTAGTGAAAATGTGCAGTTTGTATGGGAGGTGGTAGAAAGAGTGGGGGAATTTTAGTGATTTTTTCAGAAATAACTAAGAATATCATAAAATTGACACATCTTAAATTTTAGATAAGTAGCATTTATACTTTTCAAGAAAATAGATTTTTTGTGAAGTTGGGAAACTGTGTCATATTGTATGGGAGGGGGTAGAAGGGGTGAAGCTAATCAAATATTTTTTTCTGATCTTAGTGATAATACTAATTAAGTATTTATTACAAAATGTGAGCTCTATAAATGTTATATCTTCTGAGAAAATTGTCTTAGAACATATCATGAAAAGTGTAGTTTGTATGGGAGGGGGTGGAAGGAGAGGGAGGACGCAGATAATTTTTTCTACAGTAGATTTATATAATTATTAAAGTAATATATCCCAAAATTCAGACTAATAGCTTTTATACTTTTCGATTAAATCCATTTATTGTCAAATTGCGAAATTGGGTCATTTTGTATGGGAGGGGGTAGAAGGGGTGAAGCTAATCGTCTAATTTTTTTTGGTCTTACTAACAATTTTAAATAAATATATGGTGCACAATTTCAGCCCTCTAAATTGTATACACACTGAGTAAATTGGCTTATAGTAATTCATGATAAGTACAGTTTGTATGGGAGGTGGTAGAAGGAGGGGGAGGACACGCATAATTTTTATACGGTAGATTGATATTATCAGAAAAGTAATATATTCCAAATTTCAGGCCAATAGCTTTTATACTTTTCGAGCAAATCCGTTAATTGTCAAATTGCGCAATTGTGTCATTTTGTATGGGAGGGGGTAGAAGGGGTGGAGCGATTTGGCCCGTTCACGAACTTGACCTTACTTTTTTGTCAAAAACGACGTATACAAAATTTGAACTTTCTAACTCAACGCGTTCTCAAGCTAGAGAGCGAACAGACGGACGGACGGACGGACGGACGGACGGACGGACAGACGGACAGACGGACATCCGGTTTTGAGATTTTTGAGTGATTTTATGAACTTCTGTATCATTCATTTTTTTCTCCAAGCCTTATTTCTTGGCGTTACAAACCTTAGAGCAAACTTATAATACTCTCAGATTCCATCTAGAGTATAAAAAGACTAAGTTACTGAATATTCACCCAACTAACAAAAAAAAAAAATCCTAAATTTTCAGATTTACATGACAATGTTGCTATGCCTAATACTGATAACCCCGATTAATGGACTATTTAACGTACATGAACTGACAGGACAGACAGGATTTACGGAAATACAACTCAACAAAGTAGAAATAGTGACCAAAACGAATATTATCATTCACATAATTGACACAAAAGAAATTTTAGACTTAATAAACGACTTTTCAACCAATGTAGCTAATTTAGACGGAGAACAGAAGAACTTACTTATTACAGAACTACAACAATTGACAAACAAAATTAAAACTATAATTCCTAAAGAAAATAGAAAGAAAAGAGCTTTATTGAATATAGTCGGAAGTACAGAAAAATGGTTATTTGGAACAATGGACGAACAAGACAGACTAGACATAGAAAATCACATGAAGACGACAGACGAAAACAATCATAATCTCATTACCGCAATGAACCAACAAATAATTATAAACAACAATTTTAATGAATCTTTTAGACAACTTAAAAATGTAATCGAATCAGATAGGAAACTAATTGTCGGAAGAGTTAACGATTTATCAAGTAATACATTAAACCAAAACATATATTATGATCAACTTTTCAAAATTCAAATTTTAAAAAATAAAATTGAGCACATTCAAGACAATATAGCGTCAACTAGGTATGGAATTTTACACCCCAACATCCTTACAGACGAAGAAATAGAAAAATATCAAATAAATATAAACAAATTGCAATATATAAAATTAGGACTTACAAAATTTGAAGATAATAAAGTAATATTTGCTATTAAAATACCAAAAGAATTTGAAAAAGTACAACTTAGAATCATTTTACCTATTCCTAATGAAAAACAAAAAGAAATTGATTATCCCAAAGAAATTGTATTTAAATATAATGACAAAATGTATCGATACGAAGAACTGAAACCACTAAACGAATTAATTATTAGCAAACATTGTATTTATCAAACAAATTGTAAACTGATAAGAAATAATAATACAGAAATTATAGAAATAGATGAAGAAACAATTCTAGTTAAGAATGCTCATCATTTACAATTAAGTCAAAATTGCGATGAAAGAAAATTAGTAATAAATAAAAATGTATTGCTTCAATTCAATAATTGTGAAATTAAAATACTGGATCATTATTTTTCAAATATTAAAGAAATAATACATGAACGCTTCTCTTACCCCAATTATCAAAATTTGGAAAATTTTACAAATAAACTTACCTTAGATGATCTTATCTTAGAAAATGTAAACAATGTTAATAAAATAGAAGAATTATCATATCATAAAAATGTATCATATGGAATTAACGTAACTTTGATTTTTGTAATAACATTGTCAATTCTTGTAATAATTACCTACCTAAGAAAGAAAAAACAGATAAAAATAGAGATTGATAACAAGATTCAGGAGAATCCTAATTTAAAAGGGGGAGAAGTTACGTATGCGTCAGCATCTACACCTGACAAATATTCATGTTTGCTGCAGGATGTAACAAAACACCTGCAGCCATCATCAGCATTCCATAATGCACAAGCGTCAAGCCAGACGCTAGATCAGCGATTTCTAGATTCCCACAAAGTTAGAATCTAGTAATCAGCAATTTTGTAAATTGCACAAAAGCTGGAATTTAGATTTTAAGTCAGTCGTCAGTTAACCTTTGAAGAATTCAGTTTGATAAAATAAATAAGTTGTTCGAAAAATAAAAAATGTATTTTTTAATTATTTTTTTTGTTATCCACCACCCTCGACCACGTAATTCACGCGACTGCGTGGTGGAGGATCCCTTGACTCGTGAAGAAGCTCTTAACGCTCACGATGGTCGTCAATGGATGGACGCAATGAAGCAGTCGGTCGCACAAAATGAAACTTGGACATTAGTGGATTTGCCGAAAGGAAGACGGCCCGTGAAAACAAAGTGGGTTTTCAAACGTAAATGTACAGAGGATGGTACCATCGTGCGACACAAGGCTCGCTTGGTGGCGAAAGGATGTTCCCAACGATTTGGCATCGACTACGTGGAAACTTTTTCTCCCGTCGTTCGATATAGTTCGATTCGGCTGTTGATTGCATTAGCTGCACAACGAGGTATGGGAATCGCACAAATGGATGCCGTATCGGCATATTTACACGGCACGTTGAATGAAGAAATTTATACTCTGCAGCCCGAAGGATTCGAGGATGGCTCGGGCGGAGTCTGTAAGCTACACAAGGCTATGTATGGGCTGAAACAAAGCGAACGTCAGTGGAATCATTGTCTGGACACCGCCTTGCTGTCATTCAACTTGAAGAAATCATTAGAAGACCCATGCGTTTACTATACCGACGACGGAAATTTGATAGTCGCAATTTATGTGGACGATTTTCTGATTTTTTGGAAGGACGATTCGGTTCGAGTCGAATTGAAGGCAAAATTATCGAGTACATTCCATATGAAGGATTTGGGCAGGGCAAACACCTCCGTTGGCTTGACTATCGAATACGGTCAAGTGACCATCAGTATCAATCAGGAGGCGTATGCTAGAGAGGTACTCGAGAGATTCGGCATGGGAGACTGCAAACCTGCGTCTTCTCGATGCGATATGTCACAGAAACTGGTCAGTGGATCGGACGGGTCCAATTCTGACGTGCCATATCATGAAGCGGTAGGAAGCTTGTTGTTTCTTGTCCAAGGAACAAGACCAGATTTGGAATTTGCAATCAGCAACGTGAGCAGATTTAATGATAAGCACGACCATTGCCCCTGGACCGCTGTGAAGCGCATCATGCGAGTTAAATTTGATCTTTAGTAATTCAATAAAAAAAACTACAAATTTTCGCTTTGCGTTAATACTTTTATTCACTACTTGATCTTTAACAGAGTTTTACAAATTAAACTTTTCGTTTGAATTCTAAATTAAAACTGAGTCTGCGGCTGATCCGTCAGGTTCTTAAATACTAATTTCTTATCTGCTAAATGCTGATCTTGCAAATCTGCAAGTCTGCATTTTATGTTACGATCGTTTCTTATCTTCTAATTCTTGCGAGTCTGCATTTTACGTTACGATCGTTTCTTATCTTTTAATTCTTGCGAGTCTGCATTTTATTAATTGAAATTTGGGATATTTGTTATTGTTAGCTTTATTGGATATTGAATATTAGATATGAATCATTGTATTGAGTTACTTTATTATTCTTGCGAGTCTGCATTTTATTAATTGAAATTTGGGATACTTGTTATTGTTAGCTTTATTATTATCGGATATTGAATATTAGATATGAATCATTGTATTGAGTTATTTTATTGAAACATTGTATGAAGCTACTTTATTTGGATACAATGTTCTATGAATATAATGTGGTAAAGTTACTTTAATATATAATGATTGGTAAGTATTCCTCTTAGTTAAATTTAGTGGTTATGTGCTTATTATCTATTATAACTTGCGCTATGTCAAGGGTACCATTGGATATCGCTTGGTCTATTATTGTGATTCGTGGGAACCAATTTATGGATTCGTCGATGCGGACTGGGGAAATGACACGGACGAGCGTCGTTCATTCTCTGGTTACTCATTTTTATTGGCTGGAGGTGCTGTGACTTGGGCGTGTAAACGACAATCGACGGTAGCAGTGTCAAGCACCAAGGCAGAATACGTAGCAATGTCGTTTGCAGCTAAGGAAGCACTCTGGCTGATACGTGTGATTCGTCAATTCGAGGAACTGCAAAGTATCATCATCAGGTGTGATAACCAGAGTGCAATAGTCGTTGCAAGCCGCGAGGCATTCAGCGCTCGTACAAAACATATTGACGTGGCATATCATTTTTACCGACAACATGTCGCCAACGGAATCATCACGCTTGAATATGTTCCGTCTGCCAGCAATGTAGCTGATTGTTTGACTAAAGCTGTCGGCGGAAGCAAAATGATACGTGGAGCAAAAGGACTTGGATTGTTGTGTACCAGCAGTGATACTTTAAAATAGAGTAGCTAGACAATTTTTTTGGCCTTAAGCCAGTTTATCATTCCATCAAATAATTTGATTTTAAAATATATATGTTCACCGATTGGCACAAGTTGGGGATATTTGTGTGATTTTTATTCAATCAAGTAGTATTCTGTCTACTTGTCAATTTTTTTTCTTCCTTTTGTTTCTTTACCTTTTAATAAAACTTTCAAAGCTGATACATTATTTTTTTACTCGCTCAACATCGCGTTCCCATACATAAGATTTTTCTACTGGATTACAACAGTCTGAAGATTGAATTTTTATTTGCAAAGCGTCAGAAGTTTGACACGTATCTTTTTATGGTTGTTTAAAATGTAAATTAAATTTTGTAGAGAACACATTATAGTAATATTGGTACTACATTTTCTTTTTAACATTGTGTGACGTATAGTTCGTACATTTTCTTAATATTTAAGTCAGGATTTAAATATTGTCGTCTTGGATTATGAGCTCTGGTGTAGTGACTACTGTAGGCTGGGAATGACTTTATATGTTTGATAACATTTGTGTCATCTATTTTATTGCTTGCAACACGGCCTTTACGCTGATCAACCAAAAAAATAACTTGTTCTACAGAACAACACTTGTGTATCCGCTCGTCACTCACCTGATAAGTGTCTTTATAATATTTTTTGCAAACGGGAATATCAGTTTTGTCTTTTCGAAGGTAATATGTCCAAGAACCTGATCTTTGTTCTTAATTTTTATTCGTGGGACGCCTTCTTTTTATTTCTTTAACTTTAATACAGCCTCTTAAAAAAATATTTTGGTCAAGTTGACTATGTAAGTTATAAAATGCCTTCATGGCAGCCTCTCTCTCATCCGAAGGAATTTTTTCGTTGCACTTTTTACGGCATCTGCATATAATATCGATAAATGTTTTTGCAGGTATTAAATTACCTCCTCTATTCCTGTATGCCAAACCTTTTGTTCTTTTATACTTTTGTAAATTTCTTGCCCAATTATCAGGATTACGATTTCTTTTCCTCCCAATCAATGTGTTTGTTGGGATATTTGTACTATTACAATCAGATGAATCCGAGGAAAACAATAAAAGTTTTCGTGAGCTAGACTTTCTGTTGAAGAACCATCAGATGATTCACTGTTTTCCACATCCACATTGTTATTAATCTCAATCATATTGACTATAACGGTACAATATTTATTTCTATACTAGCAAACGCCCGCGACTTCGTCCGCGTAAAAATAGCAATAATAAGCAATTTTTGAGAGTGTAGTTAGTAATGCATTATGTGGGATATAAAATCTGCTTACTTTAATGGCTCTTTGAAGAGAATGGTTTGTATATTGTTGGAATCAGAACCATAAATTATTAAGAATGAAAGCATGATACTCCCATTTTTATGGGACAGGCTCGAGATCAAATCAAACCCGTGACTCGAGATCATATACGTGATGAAGAGCGTTAAGAACATGTGAATAATTGTAGCTGGTGTTAATTAAAAAAAAAAGCAAATAAAATAACATTAAGCATAAAAACATAACAGGACTACGATTGTGCGTAAAGCCAAATCATACGATATTATTAATAGATGAAATCGAAATTTTTGCGGTGTTAAGAAATTTTGTATGGGGAGTGGTATAAGGGGTGACAGCACTGAACTAATTTGTTTCACATCATGCTAGAGTAGCTATAAAAATGTTTTGTACCAAATTTAAGGTTCAAAAATTGAGTAGGTACTGAGAAACTTAGTGCACTGAATTTAATGAAATTGTGCAATTTGTATGGGAGGTGGTAGAAGGAGTGGGGGTTCTTGGTGATTTTTCGAAAAACAACTATAACTATCATGTAATTAATACACTTTAAATTTCAGATCTGCATCATTCACACTTTTCAAGAGAATCGAATTGTTACATAGTCGTGTAATGTGCCTCATTGTATGGGAGGGGGTAGAAGGAGTGAAGCTACTCGGTTAATTTTCTTCCCGCTGTTAATAATAATGCTAATTAAGGATTAAGTTGAAATTTTTACCTCGATGAAATTTATATGTACTGAGAAAATTCGTTTGGAGTATTTTATGAAAAAGTGCGGTTTATATGGGAGGTGGTGGAAGGAGAAGGGGGTTTTTGGTGATTTTTTGAGAAACAACTATAATCATCATGCAATTGATATATTTTAAATTTCAGATCAGTAACATTCAGACTTTTCAAGAAAATCGAATTTTTGTGAAGGCGTGGAACTGTGTCACATTGTATGGGAGGGGGTAGAAGGAGTGAAGCTAATCGGTTAATTTTATCTCGATATTAATAATAATGTTAATTAAGGATTTAATAAAACATTTTAGCTCAATGAAAGTTACACGTACTGAGAAAATTGGTGTAAAGTGGTTCATGAAAAAGTTTAGTTTGTAGAAGGAGTGACAGACCTTAAATAATTTGTATACCAAAAGACTGCATTTATAATAGAAATAATATAGTCCAAATTTCAAATTAATAGCTTTTATAGTTTTCAAGAAAATTTGATTAATATATATTTTTGAAAATGAGTCACTTTGTATGGGAGGGGGTAGAAGGCGTGAGGAGAGTGAAATAAAACCAAAAGCAGATTTCATTCCGATGGACACCTAACAAACTGTGCAAGTTTCATTACAATCGGTTCAGCCGTTTGTGCGTGAAACGCGGTCGTACAGACAGACAGACAGACAGACAGACAAAAATTTCAAAAATGTGTTTTTATGCTTAGTTAGTGCTAAAATAACTCAAAAAACTAACTTATAGCCATTTATAAGCAAATAACAGACAGACACTACAATTATATTTATATGTATAGATAATTATCAAGAAATAATTTTTTATAATAATTCAAACCTAAATACGATCTGCGAGTAATGTTGTGAAAAGGCCAAAAAAATACGTAGTCCGTGTAATATTGGTAAAGTAGAAGTTACAATAAATCCATTTATACACTATTTTTAAAATAATTAATTCCACTTCACAAGTACGGGATCCTGCGGCAATTAGACTGTGCTTGACTAACTTATTTTACTTTAATTCTGGTAAAAAGGCACTAAAATTTGGCATTATCATGGAACGCTTGCTAGTGTATTTGAGTTGGACAAAAAATTTACAGTAACTGCAAACTGATAACTTTTATCATTCAATGGTTGCTAGTGGTGCATTGCAATTGCGTTATTGAAACGATTTACATAAGAGTATGGAGTTAATCAAAATGTCTTCTGAAATAAATTACTTATTATTCAATGGCCCAAAAAATTTTGTCGTTTAATGGTGTTAATCTTTACTATTCAGGAAAGTTATCTATACATATAAATATAATTGTAGTGTCTGTCTGTTATTTGCTTATAAATGGCTATAAGTTATTTTTTGAGTTATTTTAGCACTAAATAAGCATAAAAACACATTTTTGAAATTTTTGTCTGTACGACCGCGTTTCACGCACAAACGGCTGAACCGATTGTAATGAAACTTGCACAGTTTGTTAGGTGTCCATCGGAATGAAATCTGCTTTTGGTTTTATTTCACTCTCCTCACGCCTTCTACCCCCTCCCATACAAAGTGACTCATTTTCAAAAATATATATTAATCAAATTTTCTTGAAAACTATAAAAGCTATTAATTTGAAATTTGGACTATATTATTTCTATTATAAATGCAGTCTTTTGGTATACAAATTATTTAAGGTCTGTCACTCCTTCTACCACCTCCCATACAAACTACACTTTTTCATGAACACTTTACACCAATTTTCTCAGTACGTGTAACTTTCATTGAGCTAAAATGTTTTATTAAATCCTTAATTAACATTATTATTAATATCGAGATAAAATTAACCGATTAGCTTCACTCCTTCTACCCCCTCCCATACAATGTGACACAGTTCCACGCCTTCACAAAAATTCGATTTTCTTGAAAAGTCTGAATGTTACTGATCTGAAATTTAAAATATATCAATTGCATGATGATTATAGTTGTTTCTCAAAAAATCACCAAAAACCCCCTTCTCCTTCCACCACCTCCCATATAAACCGCACTTTTTCATAAAATACTCCAAACGAATTTTCTCAGTACATATAAATTTCATCGAGGTAAAAATTTCAACTTAATCCTTAATTAGCATTATTATTAACAGCGGGAAGAAAATTAACCTAGTAGCTTCACTCCTTCTACCCCCTCCCATACAATGAGGCACATTACACGACTATGTAACAATTCGATTCTCTTGAAAAGTGTGAATGATGCAGATCTGAAATTTAAAGTATATTAATTACATGATAGTTATAGTTGTTTTTCGAAAAATCACCAAGAACCCCCACTCCTTCTACCACCTCCCATACAAATTGCACAATTTCATTAAATTCAGTGCACTAAGTTTCTCAGTACCTACTCAATTTTTGAACCTTAAATTTGGTACAAAACATTTTTATAGCTAATCTAGCATGATGTGAAACAAATTAGTTCAGTGCTGTCACCCCTTATACCACTCCCCATACAAAATTTCTTAACACCGCAAAAATTTCGATTTCATCTATTAATAATATCGTATGATTTGGCTTTACGCACAATCGTAGTCCTGTTATGTTTTTATGCTTAATGTTATTTTATTTGCTTTTTTTTTTAATTAACACCAGCTACAATTATTCACATGTTCTTAACGCTCTTCATCACGTAAATGATCTCGAATCACGGGTTTGATTTGATCACGAGCCTGTCCCATAAAAATGGGAGTATCATGCTTTCATTCTTAATAATTTATGGTTCTGATTCCAACAATATACAAACCATTCTCTTCAAAGAGCCATTAAAGTAAGCAGATTTTATATCCCACATAATGCATTACTAACTACACTCTCAAAAATTGCTTATTATTGCTATTTTTACGCGGACGAAGTCGCGGGCGTTTGCTAGTAATAAATATAAAAAGTTATGACTATCCCAAGTGACACTTAAATTTAAGATTTTTCAAAAAGTGGAGTTAATCACTTTGTGCACTGAACGGCTCAATTCTTGAATTTACAAGCTTCTTTCCTAACGTTTGAGTCAAGGCGTTACAATCAGTGATCACTTTAAATTTCAGTCCATGAAGATATTCGGAATCGTCTTAGGGCATATATAATTGCAAGCGTTTCTAGCTCGTAGCTATGATAACGAGACTCACAATCTCGTTTCGAAAAATTAAATACAGGATGCATAAATCCATCTTTTTTCCTTTTTTCCCGCAACAATATAGCGCCAAATCCTACTGAACTTGCATCACAATGCAATTCCGTATAACCATTCGGTGAAAAGATTTGAAGCAAAGGAGCCTGTGAAAGTTTCGTTTTCAGTAACTCGAAACACCTATGTTTCTCTTCGTTAAATTGATATTCTTCGTTTTTTTCAACATTTCGTACAACGGCTTTCTATACAGTGTTTGGTACTCCGTGTGCCACCTTGTAGATATATTTTGAGAAAAAAAATTGTTCCTAGATATATTTTGAGGAAAAAACTGTTCTACGGAGATGGTCAATTTTCAACATCCGCGGAGATAGAGGGTGATCAAGAAAAGTGTTTCGGACCTGTACCCTCACTCACTCAAAACGCTATATCTTGAAAACTAATAATCGCAATTCAAAGTGTTATAGCTTGATAGCTTGTTTTTTAGGGAATCAAATTACCTTTCGTTTGATGTAATAGTCTGCATTGCAACTGTACCCAATCTTGAGGTATTTGCTTCAGAACACAAATTTTTGACACTTTAACCTTCCAAATTCCGGGATCAATGTAGTTTTTCTCAAAAAAACGCATTATAAAAATGTCATTTTAATATTGTTTCTTTATGTGTCATATTATTGCCTACAAATGATGCACACATACTTATGACTTAGGTTTTCCCGTTTTCCAGGTAATGAGCGAAAATACATATGGCTTAAAAATTAAATGTGCCATAAAGCTACCATTGTTCTAAAAAACTGCCTGAAATGTTGTTAAACTTATTCTTATTGTCCTTTAATTACTATTTAAACTATCGAGGAATGTCCTTTAATTAGTATTTAAATTATCGAGGAAATGAATTAAATTAAAATAAGTTTCAACATAACTAGGTGCAACACTTTGTCTTTTTTAATAGGGTACCTAGCAAGATGAAAAGCGTATAAAAGCAAATCTTACTTCATATTTTTATCAGTTTTAGTTACATTGTTAAAAGTACAAGGTGTTACTAAAATTTAGAAAATAATTTCGAAATGCCTGAGTTCACGAATGATGAATATGCAGACATCATTTTTATTTATGGGGAGTGTCAGGGAAATACACGAGCGGCTCGATGTTTGTATCATCAGAGATTTCCTAATCGTCGGATACCTTTCAAGAGAGTATTCCAAGAAGTTTACAGAAGGATTCGCGAAACAGACAGCGTTAGGACAAGCAGAGTAATCCGACGCTTGGCATTGCAGTTAAACGTCTCTACGTGGAAAGTTTGGAGTGTCCTAAAAGCAGAGCGTTTGCATCCCTACCACCACACACCAGTGCAGGAGCTGTTACCCATTGGTTTTCCCAAAAGGATGGAGTTTTGCAATTGGCTCCTTGAACGACAGCTAAGTGACGAGAATTTTATGAACAACATTCTTTGGACGGATGAGTCCCAATTCACCAGGGACGGTATCACAAACTTCCACAACTTACACACCTAAGCTGAAATCAATCCACACACAAGAAGAGAGGCATCATTTCAGCACAGGTTCAGTGTCAATTTATGGGAAGGTGTGATTGGTGACGATTTCATTGGTCCTATTAGGCTTCCGCCTACCTTAAATAGTTCCAATTACTTCCATTTTTTGACAAATGATCTACAGGAGTTATTGGATGATGTGCCACTTCAACGATTGGCTTCCATGTTTTACCAACACGATGGTGCTCCAGCTCATTACGGCCGACAGATCAGAGATTGGTTAAATTCCAATTATAGCAGTCGCTGGATCGGTAAAAATGGACCGATACACTGGCCTGCAAGATCTCCTGATTTAACTATTATGGATTTCTTTGTATGGGGATGGATGAAGGACCTTGTTTACGCAACAGAAGTAGTAACGTTGCAGGACCTAAACACCAGAATCGATGCGACAGCAACAGAAGTAAGGAAGCAATTGAGGAGTATGAACACAAAGAGAACACTGGCAAAACGAGCTTTAGCGTGCATTCAAAATGAAGGTTGCCATTTTGAACATTTATTATAATTAAGGAAATTTGAAATAAACCATAAAAACTATTTTTAAGTTCTTTTAGTTCAAGCGGAGAATGTTGATCAACATATTTCTGTTTTTTTGATAAAGTGCTAAATTATTGGAATAATAGTTTTTGCTAAACTATGAAACTTATGCAATGCAAGTGTAAACATATTTTGTAGGCAATAATATGGCACATAAAAAACCAACATTAAGATGATATTTTTATAATGCGTTTTTTTTGAAAAACTACATTGATCCCAGAATTTTGAGGGTCAAAGTGTCAAAAATTTGAGTTTTGAGTCAAATATCTCAGGATTGGGTACAGTTACAATGAATGGTAATTCGATTCCCTAAAAAACAAGCTTTAACATTTTGAATTGCAATTATTAGTTTTCAAGATATAATAATATGGTTATCATTGTGGCATAGATTTCGAATATACCACAATGAATTTGAGAAAAACAATTCGAACAGATTTGAAATGTTCTTTATTATTCCCGAGTCTAACTACGACTGACTAAAATACAATTGTCTTTACATGTTTGGAGGTTCTTATGCGAGCATTGCATTATGCTTATCAAAAGGTATTAAGTTACCATCGTACGATCTGTGTGTTTCTCAGAATCGACGACATCGATGGTGGCAAGTGTTATCGCAAGTATTATAATGAAATGCACGGTAAGCAGTAAATGCGTCCGCTCGCACAAGTTACAGTTTTGATTTGCAACAATGTATCTTTGATACAAAGTATCAATGTAATACATTGTTGCAGCTTATGATTATTATATGGTTGCAGCTTATGATCATTATATGATTGCTCCCCCCATAAGTTTTTCGCGTCCCGCGAAAATGGATCTAATACGGGTTGTTTCATTTCAAAAATTTCGTCCTTTTCTTTCATTTGTATGTCAACATTTACGTTTGATTTGAACTTTTTGTTATTGTTAAAATAATACGTTAGGCCAATTATTATACAAAAAATTACAATTATTACAAATGTGGACGTTATGAATAAACCATTAGTTAATTTTGCTTTGAAGTTAATGTAAGTGATTTCTTTTCGGTTTTTTATAGTTTCTAAATTAATGTTTTGCAATGTTATATTGTTATAATTCTTCGTTACATTTACATAAGCTGTGGGTAACAAAATTCTTAATTTCGCTAGTATACAACAAATCTTTAATTTTTATTATGCAATTGTGAAATTTAATGATATTATTTCCAGAAACTGTTATTAATTGATTTGAACAAGAGTGTTTTAATTTTGTGAGTTTTAAGTTTTTGGTTACAATAATATTGTCGTTTATCATTTCGATACTTTCTTCGTTATTTATAATGTAATTACATGTTATATTCTTTGATATTAAGCTTTTTATACATTTATTATTGTGTTCAGTAAGTTTATTTTTCTTGTATTCATTTTTGTTATAAATTGTGTTTCCTTTACTTAGTACGATTTGACTAATTTCGTCAATTTTTTCGTTATTTAGATTTGGCATAGGTATTATTAAAGTGTTATAATATTTTTCTTCAATGAATTTAGGTATAAGCAGTGCAAAAATTATAAGTTTATCTTTGAAAATAACGTTGTTTCTTATGAAAGGTATTACTTCTACTGTAATGTTATAACTATTTATCTCTTCTTCCGTCAAAATGTCGTGTGCTAGTATGTCTAATTTGCTTAGTAAAATTATATCTTCGATTTTATCTAATTGTTTAAGTATCGTAGTTAAGTCTAAGTGCAATTGGTATGTATATTTAAAGTTGTAAATAGTCTTTTCTAAATCTGTTGTGGTTGTCTGTAGTTTGTTTAAGTATTCTTGAATTTGTGTTTGTTCTCTATTAACATGGTCTTTTATCTTGTCCAAATTTTTTATTAAATCATTGTTAATGATAACTTGTTCGTTTATTTGATTTGTCAATTGTTTTGAGTTCTCGTCTAGGTTTTGTAAATGGTCGTAAATTTCGTCTGCGTCGTCATTGTCCATAGTCCCTGCTAGAAATTTCATGGTTTTACCCCAAATGTTGATCAGTCCTCTTTTATAACGATTATTTGTGTATACATCTGGTATAATTCTATTTAACTTATTCTTAATTTCATTTAATTCCCTTGTCAAGGTAGCATAATCTAGATCATTACTGTCTAGGTGAAGACTATTAAAATTTTGATTAAACTCAGTTATTATTTCACTGTATTCAGTTGTATTTATAATTTGCAGTATTTTTATGTATTTTTCGACGATAGGTGTGTCGTCCAATCTGAGTAATATGTATCCGATGTCGCTACGCATTGGTGTAATTTAAATGTTTTGACAGTTCAGTAAAAAAAAAAAAATTTTCCTTGATTTTGGTCTGTGTATTGTCTATTTTATAAAAAGTTTAGTCTTGATTTTGGTACTTGTATCGTCTTTTTAGTTGAGTTCTATAAAATTTTCTTTTGTATTTCCCTTCTTCTTGTTGGTAATCCATTGGATTAGTGTTCCTTACCGCAATTTTTTCGTATTTAGGGTTGCTTTTGCCTATTTTCCTATTCTTTACTATGTTATGTGTACGGGGTTTGTTTATCTGTCTATTTTCGTTTAGTTTGTTAATTCTTTTCGTTTTGTCGTGTACAAGTTTTTTGTAAAGTTTGTCAATGTCTTCCGAAGAAATATTTTTATTAATAAAATCGGTGGGTTTGTAGTTTGTTGTACTGTGGATAGTTCTATTGTAAGACATAATAGCTGTGAAAACCTTGTCCTCCACTGGATTTTTGGGTTCGCTCACATTTAGTAAACGCATGTGCTCGTTAAGAGTTAAATGAAGTCGTTCGACGTCTGAATTTCCAGTTTTCAATGTTTTCGTATGTAAGCCAATGCCATTGTCCGTTAAAAATTGTTTAATATTTTGGTTATTAATACAAGATTCATTGTCGGTAACTTTTATCCGGTTTACCCAAGTGAATGAATCTAGTTTTTAATGCTTTAAGTACTTCAATCCAGTTGCGATCTTCTAGTCTATGTGCTGTTGCATACTTCGAAAACGTATCGATTGTTGTCAAATAGGGTTGATTTCGAATAGGAAACCAAATATCTAAATGAATTATGCTGTTAGGTCGAGAAGGTGTTTCAGTAATTTTAAATTTCTCTATGATGGGATGTCTATCAAACTTCGCTAAATTACAAACTTCGCAATTATTTATTTTCTTTTGAATTTTAATTAATAGATTTGGGTAGTAGTATTTGTTTTTTAATTCTGCATAAACTGAATCTATACCGCGGTGATTTTTATCCTTATGTTCTTTGTCAATCAAGTAGCTTAAATAGTTTTTGTCGATTACGTGTTCCAATTTTTTCGAAGAACACAGTGTTTTTAAATTTCTATTACTTGCGAAATAAAGTTTGTAATTCTCTTGGAATTTAACATGAAGATCCGTTTCTGAGAAATGAACGCAAACGGAACCCTTATTCGGAATTATTTGCTTCATAATCTATACATATAAATATAATTGTAGTGTCTGTCTGTTATTTGCTTATAAATGGCTATAAGTTAGTTTTTTGAGTTATTTTAGCACTAACTAAGCATAAAAACACATTTTTGAAATTTTTGTCTGTCTGTCTGTCTGTCTGTCTGTCTGTAAGACCGCGTTTCACGCACAAACGGCTGAACCCATTGTAATGAAACTTGCACAGTTTGTTAGGTGTCCATCGGAATGAAATCTGCTTTTGGTTTTATTTCACTCTCCTCACGCCTTCTACCCCCTCCCATACAAAGTGACTCATTTTCAAAAATATATACTAATCAAATTTTCTTGAAAACTATAAAAGCTATTAATTTGAAATTTGGACTATATTATTTCTATTATAAATGCAGTCTTTTGGTATACAAATTATTTAAGGTCTGTCACTCCTTCTACCACCTCCCATACAAACTACACTTTTTCATGAACCACTTTACACCAATTTTCTCAGTACGTGTAACTTTCATTGAGCTAAAATGTTTTATTAAATCCTTAATTAACATTATTATTAATATCGAGATAAAATTAACCGATTAGCTTCACTCCTTCTACCCCCCATACAATGTGACACAGTTCCACGCCTTCACAAAAATTCGATTTTCTTGAAAAGTCTGAATGTTACTGATCTGAAATTTAAAATATATCAATTGCATGATGATTATAGTTGTTTCTCAAAAAATCACCAAAAACCCCCTTCTCCTTCCACCACCTCCCATATAAACCGCACTTTTTCATAAAATACTCTAAACGAATTTTCTCAGTACATATAAATTTCATCGAGGTAAAAATTTAAACTTAATCCTTAATTAGCATTATTATTAACAGCGGGAAGAAAATTAACCGAGTAGCTTCACTCCTTCTTCCCCCTCCCATACAATGAGGCACATTACACGACTATGTAACAATTCGATTTTCTTGAAAAGTGTGAATGATGCAGATCTGAAATTTAAAGTGTATTAATTACATGATAGTTATAGTTGTTTTTCGAAAAATCACCAAGAACCCCCACTCCTTCTACCACCTCCCATACAAATTGCACAATTTCATTAAATTCAGTGCACTAAGTTTCTCAGTACCTACTCAATTTTTGAACCTTAAATTTGGTACAAAACATTTTTATAGCTACTCTAGCATGATGTGAAACAAATTAGTTCAGTGCTGTCACCCCTTATACCACTCCCCATACAAAATTTCTTAACACCGCAAAAATTTCGATTTCATCTATTAATAATATCGTATGATTTGGCTTTACGCACAATCGTAGTCCTGTTATGTTTTTATGCTTAATGTTATTTTATTTGCTTTTTTTTTTAATTAACACCAGCTACAATTATTCACATGTTCTTAACGCTCTTCATCACGTATATGATCTCGAATCACGGGTTTGATTTGATCACGAGCCTGTCCCATAAAAATGGGAGTATCATGCTTTCATTCTTAATAATTTATGGTTCTGATTCCAACAATATACAAACCATTCTCTTCAAAGATCTATTGTATAATATTTCCATTCGTGGTTATTAAGCGTTCTACTGCAATACGTAATAGCTTTATTATTTTGAGATAAGACTCCGCCGATCGCGTAACTGGATGCGTCGGTTGTAAGAGTAAAGTGTTTACTGAAGATGTTCTTCCATACTCGTAGGAAAGATTAAAATGTCGTCTAAATAGACAACACAAATCTTGTTGACGAATTCGCTGAGGATCGAATTCATTAGCCTTTGGAAGGTGGCTGGTGAATTTTTTAGCCCAAAAGGCATTATTGTGAACTCGAAATGTCCGCCTCTGGTACTAAATGCTGTCTTCTGTCTATCTCTTATGTCCAATTCAATTTGGTGAAACCCCTTAGCGAGGTCGAGCGTGGTAAAGTAGTTTGCTTTACCCAGCTTATCAAAGAGATCATCAATGTTGGGGATAGGAAATTTATCATCTACCGTGGCCTCATTCAGTTTTCTATAGTTGATTACTATTCTCCATTTTTGGTCGCCACTATTGTCTATTTTCTTGGGCACCACCCAAATAGGACTGTTAATGGACTATTGCTGTATTTTATAATACCATTGTCCAACATCTCCTGTATTTGTTTATCCACTTCATTCCTATGCACTTCTGGGTAACGAAAGATTTTAGAATAAATGGGAGAATCAGTCTTTGTTATGATTCTGTGTTTAATTTCACTTGTGAAAATTAATTTGTCACTTTTTTTAAAGAAAAGATCTTTGAATCTACTTAAAACTGCTTTTAGTGCATACGCATCTCTATTATTAAGATGTGAAGGAATTTTGTATAAGGACTTATTTTCTTCGTAGTCCAATTGAAAATGTTGTGGAATATTTTTTAAGTGTGTATTATAGTGATAATTTTCTTCTTCCTGGTTTAAAAAAAATTTCAAGGTTGCATTCTTTGTAATCAAAAGACGCTTTGGAAATTCAACGATCGCGTCAAGTTTTATTGAAATATTGTTACCTATGATTCTATCGAAATCGTCGTGAAAGTTTATTTCTAGGAATTCAACTTCATAATTATTTAGGTTGAATTCTTTGAATAATGGAAATCTACACACTGTATCCGTGTTATTTAATTGTTTAAATGATCGAATAGTCGTAAGTGGAGTTTGAAATCTGTATTTCGGTTGACATAAGCCTTTGTTAATTATACTGCTCTCCGCTCCAGTATCTACAAGGAATCGGAGTTTTCTTACGCTTGTTTCGATCACTAAATAGGGAATTTGTTTGGACCGTGCTGTCGAAAATTTTGAGGTTGGCTGCGAGTTTGACCATTTTGATTTATAGTAGTGTCCATTGGCTCTGGCAATTGGTGATTATTTTGTCTATTTTGAAAGGATCTGTTATTGTTCCAGGACTGTTGGCTATTTGATCGACCGTTCGAGTTAACATTTTTTCTACTATGTCCGTCATAATTTTGTCTAGGGTTATTTCTGTTATTGTTTTTTTTTTGTGGATATCTATTGAAATTATAGTTTTGTCTGTTTGGATTTCTTTCATTGTACGTATTATAGTTTTGTCGGTTTGAATTTCTATCATTGTACGTATGTTGAGTTTGTCTGGTTGATGATGGTCTGTTTGTTTGTCGTGTATGGTTGTCTGATGTAGTATTACTTGCGTGTTGTGTTTGATTATTAGCTGTTCCATCTGTTTCTCGTCGATAATAGTTTGTATTATATTTATTCTGTGTGTAATTATTGAAATTGTGTTTTAACCCTTGAAAGTTTGTATACCCATTAATCTGGACTATCTTGTAGGCCTCTATCAAATTAAGTGGGTTTCTGTTAATGACGATACCTCTAATAGGCTCCGGTATTTCTTCTTTGAAATGATCCAAAGCAATTCTATTATGTGAGGCCAACATTTCATTATTATTTTCTGCTTGTAACATAGAAGCAGTGTTGAGTTTACATAAAAGTGAATTTAATTTATAATAAAAATTCTCGATAGTAGAATCACATTTACTTTTTGTAATTTGGTCAATTATTTTGTTTTTAGGAGTAGTATCAGCAAAATTTCTGATCAGAATTTCCTTTATTTCTGTCCAACTTGAAACAGTCGCATTATGTGTTGTTAGGCTAGTTCTAGCTTTATCCACAATTTTACTTGTATGTAACCCATCAGAATCAGTTTCTGATTGTTATCTAAGCCCTCCGTTGAAGGAATGAGTGACTCAATCCTTCCAATGAAATATATCAAATCTGTGGGACTACCCCCAAATGGCGTTATGCAGTTAATGCACTGCAGCACTAGTTTAAATTGCTGAACGAGTGCCATTTTCTTTTCCTATTATTTTTACCTTTAATGAAATTGCTAATTGGAAGAAGCAATAACCAAAAGAAAGGATTAACAATGCAAATAACAGTGTAGAATCCGGAAATCTCTTCCCTCAATGCAAATTCCAAATAAAAAAGTTTTAACTCTTGGAAAAAAATATTTTGAAGTAAGAAGAAAAATAAAAGAGGAGAAAAAAAATAAAAATTCTGAAGAAAAAATTATAATACTCACGATTCCTTTGTGCTGAACTTGAACGTATGGTTTGCGACGTATTTGCTGAATGTATTGATGAATGCTGCAACTTTGATGAATACCTGAATGCTGCAAACCTGATGAATTTGACTAATGCTGCCAGCCCAATGGATGCCGTGAATTCTGCTGCATTTAATTTCAGCTGCCCTTTTTTTTGTCAATTTCAACGGCGCTTTTATTCCAATTTAATTTCAATTTAATTTTATTTTATTTCAATTTTAATTTCATTTTAATATTCGCTTTATTTTTATTTCAATTTCCACTTTATTTAAATTTCAATTTTCACTTTATTTAAATTTCAATTTTCACTTTATTTAAATTTCAATTTTCACTTTACTTAAATTTCAATTTTCACTTTACTTAAATTTCAATTTTCACTTTACTTAAATTTCAATTTTCACTTTACTTAAATTTCAATTTTCGCTTTACTTAAATTTCAATTTTCATTTAAATTTCGTCGTTACTTTTTCCGAGTTCCCGACTGCGCCAATAATATGGTTATCATTGTGGCATAGATTTCGAATATACCACAATGAATTTGAGAAAAACAATTCGAACAGATTTGAAATGTTCTTTATTATTCCCGAGTCTAACTACGACTGACTAAAATACAATTGTCTTTACATGTTTGGAGGTTCTTGTGCGAGCATTGCATTATGCTTATCAAAAGGTATTAAGTTACTATCGTACGATCTGTGTGTTTCTCAGAATCGACGACATCGATGGTGGCAAGTGTTATCGCAAGTATTATAATGAAATGCACGGTAAGCAGTAAATGCGTCCGCTCGCACAAGTTACAGTTTTGATTTGCAACAATGTATCATTGATACAAAGTATCAATGTAATACATTGTTGCAGCTTATGATTATTATATGGTTGCAGCTTATGATCATTATATGATTATATAGCGTTTTGAGTGAGTGAGGGTACAGGTCTGAAACACTTTTCTTGATCACCCTGTATCTCCGCGGATATTGAAAATTGACCATCTCCGTGGAACAATTTTTTTCTCAAAATATATCTAGGAATAACCCCTTACAAGGTGGCATACGGAGTACCAAACACCCTGTATATTGAAAAACTTTGTATAAACTTCCTAAAATAAGAACAGAGACCTAGAAAACTCTTTAATTCCCTTACATTCTTAGAAACACAAAACTCTTTTATTGCATCAATTTTCCTTTGATTCGGTTTCACACCTTCCTCAGAGATATTATATCCTAGATAAGTTATTTCATTAAACATGAATTTACATTTATCCAGTCTCAATACTAAATTATTCGCTTTCAGTAGTCTGAATACCTTTGAAATTACTTTGAGATGTTCCCCTATATCCCTTGTCGCAATTAAAATATCATCCAGATATATTTGAAGTTTCTTCTCACTAACAAGATCCTTGAATATTTTATGCACATAGCGTTGAAATACCGAAGGGGCATTTTTTAAGCCAAATGGCATTTTAATATATTCAAACTGGCCCATCGGCGTTACGAAACTTGTATATTTAATAGAACCGTCAGCCATTTTTACGTTGTGGAACCCATTCTTGAGATCTAAACTACTAAAGTATCTTTTATCTCGCAATTCATCTTTCAGATCTTCTATTGAAGGTAAGGGATAGTTTTCAGTTAATAGCTCGGTAAACTACACATAATCTAATTTCTTTGTTACTTTTTTTACCAGTCCTATTGGGCTTGAATAAGGTGAATAACTTGGACGTATTACTTTCTTTTCCTGCAATTCGTCAAGTATATTTTAAACTTGATTCTTTTCATAAAATGATAATCGCCTTGGCGAATGAGTAATAGGTTTATCGTTTTCAACCCTAATGGACATTTTATATTCGGTTGGTTCAACATGCGAGCCATCGTCAGAATTCTCATAATTCCTTTGAAAACTGTCAAGTAGCTCACTTTTGATATCGCTGGGACAACATAAAATTTAATCAAATGAGACGTACCGTTAATTTTGACGTTTGCCTTACGTAAGCCCAAGATTTCTAACTTGCATCCATTAATTTCAGTCACCTGTGGAATATTTACAGATTCACAATTAATTAATTTGGGCAAAACACTTTGTTTTATTAAGCTTATAGGACTTCCTGTGTCAATTAATGATTTCACATTTATCTCATAAAAAATACCTGACTTTAAATTTTCAATCTTAATTATACAATTTATAAAGAACCCTGAATGAACTTCTTCTTGGATGACTGTGTCGTTGATGAGTTGTACTTCTGGAACTGCAGCTCTGCAATCTTTGATACGTGACCAGGTTTTCCGCATTTGTAACAAGTACCTCGGTTTCTTCTCGGCGTCGTACAATTTTTAGATATGTGCCCAAACATATTGCAATTAAAGCACTTTACTTTTAACGTTGACGATGCTTTTGTAATTTTCGGCGAAGTATCTCGATCCGATTTAGTTTGCACGTTCACATTATTTCGCTGTGTCACTCGAATAATATTTCAATTGTTGCAGCAAGTCATGTACACCTTCAAACCGTTGAAGCAACAAAATTTGTTGTACCGCATTGTCCTGCAGACCTTTAATGATATATTTTACAACAGCTTCTTCGCTCACGTTGCCTTTTGCTGCCAAAGTTTTCATTACGTAAACAAAATCGTCGTATGTTTCATTCGGCTTGATTTTCCGATTTGACAACGTCAAATGAATTTCCACTTCGTCTTGTACCGGAGGAAATGCCGCAAGAAATACTTTTTTAAAATGAGCCCAAGAACTAAATGTCACTTCACAGCTCTTTATCCACAATTTCGCAGCTCCCTTTAACGTTAAATTCACATAATGGAGCATCGTGCGCTCTTTCCAACTATAAACTTCTTTAAAATTTTCTAATTTCGCGAGCCACTGTTGCGCACTACAACTTACTTCGTTTCCCGGATCGAACGATGGCAAAATTGCCTCGACTTCAGTCGGGTGCAACAACTGTTCTTTTCCGACTCCCGCATTCGGTTCGCTCACCTCGTTCATTCTACGCAATAGATCATTTTCCCGCCGTAGCAGTTCAATTTCGCGCCGAACTAGTAATTGTTCTTTTACCAAGAATTCACGTTCATGAATCTCAACCGTATCGTTTCGTTCCGATCTGACCCTTTCGTCATCGTTCCGTTCCTCACCACAACCGTCGTCACTCACACAATCTTCCAAGCCAGCTCGATCGGTTTGTTTCGGTGCACTCTCTTTCGCGCTTTCACTGTGTCCGCCATTTTGTATGTCCAATGAATCCCGTAAGCGCTGCATTAACGTAGCCTTTTTCCCCGTAGTGGACAACCCAAGGGTACGCAATCGTACTTTTAGTTCCTTCACACCCTCTGCCTTGCGCGACATCTCGAAAAAAGCAGATTCTTGTTCGGAACTTCGCCGCGATCGACCCACGCACGAATCCTACTTCTGAAACTGTAGGGCGACTCGATTACAAAACAAACTCAAAGTTCCGACTTGGTAATTCTTTTATTTTACATTCAAAATCAAAACACATGCACGTCTGATGTGTTCTCTGTTTCGCGTCTCGACAACGACATCGGGGCCTGTCTTTGATAGTCTAGAACTACGTTCGTTTTCCGTTTTTTTTAGTGTTGCCTACAAATACTTATTTTGTAATTCGAGACCCACATGCCAACTCTACGTAATTCCTGTATTCTGTAATAAAAGTTCAGTTGTGATTCCACTACTGCTCTATTCTCTTCCCTTTCCTTCTGGTGATACTAATAAATATCTTAGCCTAACTAAAGAAAACGAACATCAATCCTTGCGACCAGTGAATGCCTTCAGGTCTTTGGCGTGCCATAAGCCACCCGGTTTCCCGTCGGCATCTCCGAGCCTATAGTCCAAGGTGACACTTTTTCTACCACTTCGAAAGGTCCTATGTATTTTGGTGCTAAAAAAAAAGATCCGAACAAAAGAGTTTGGATGCGTCCAACAATACATGATTCGTACGCCACACCAGATTCTTTGGGTAAAACTCTTGGTCTCGTTTACGTAGGTCATATCTCTTCTTGAATACGTCCGAGGCGTGTTTAAAACGGTTTAAGACATCCTCCCTCACCTGATTCAAAACTATAGCGCGTTCTTGTGGCTCGGCATCGATGACACCGTCTTCCTCCTCCGGTTTCTCTATATTTTTCCCACAAGTGGACATATTTGTCCCAAAATTAACGAAGTACGGTGTACACTTCATCACCTTATGAGGAGAAGTCCGCAATGCACAAGCAATTTTCGCTAAATTATCGGCTCACTTCCTATGATTCTCCGAGACATAGGCTCTGAGCATCGTATTTATAGATTGGTTAATCCGTTCCACCGGGTTGGCTTGAGGATGATAAAACGCGGTGTACTTAATCGTGATCCCGTAGGATTCCACCATTCGTTTGAACTTTTTCGCCCTAAATTGAACACCATTGTCACATACAATCCACTTTGGGGCGCCGAAAAGAAGGAACACATTATCCTCTAATACTCTCGTTACAGCCGAACCCGTAGCAGCCCTGAGGGAAAATAACAAGGAAAATTTCGAAAAACAGTCAACGACGGTCAAGATATACGTATACCCTTGCGACCAACGTGGAAGTGGTCCCACCAAGTCTACGCAGACCATATCCCACGGATGTTTGGCCTCCCCGCACCGTGAAACCATCAAGCCGACTGGTAACCGTCGTTGTGGCTTGATTGCTTGACAAACCGAACAAGATCCTACTTGTTTCCGAATATCTGCTTGCTTTTTGGGCCAATAATAGCATCTAGCAACTTGAGCTATTATTTTCTTCGCCCCCAAATGGCCAGCTTTAGGGTCATCGTGTTGTTCTTGCAGGATTTTCATTCGGTCCCCTCTCGGAATCACTCTCTTCCATGCCTCCTCAGCGTCCAAGTCTGGGTACGCGGTAGGAATATGTTTCCACAATGTTGTACCATTGATGGCTGGTTCTGTACTATCTCCAACATTCTTCCGAATCAACGATCCGTCTGGCCTTTCGCCTGCACTACCTCCACCAGAAGCACAGAACGGGATAATGCATCAGGTACTACGTGTTCCTTCCCCTTCCTGTGCATTATCTCGAAATCATACTGTTGGAGACGTATAGCCCACCTCGCCAATCGCCCAGTCGGATCTTTGACATTATTCAACCAAACTAAAGAATAGTTTCAACTTTTCGATGGCCCAAAGGACCGCCAAACACTCCTTCTTAGTAGTTGAGAACTTACGTTCGGAGCTAGTTAGCGAACGACTTTCTCCATCCGGCTGCATCTGTGTCAACACACCTCCCAACCCGAAGTTTGATGCGTCGGTCTGAATTACGAACGGCAGATAATAATTCGGACAGGTTAAGATTGGTGCCGTGGCGAGTTTCACTTTCGATTGGGCGAAAGCGCGCTCGCAATCTTCATCCCAAACGAACTTCTTGTTTTTCTTAAGTAAAGAAGTTAAAGGTGAGACAAGGGTGGCAAAGTCTGGAATAAATCTCCGATACCACGACACCATTCCAAGGAACTGACGCACTTTCTTCACATTCTTAGGAGCCTGGAACCTCCTCCACTTTCTCCGGATCTACGTGCAACCCACTTTCATCCACGACGTACCCTAGATACCGCAACTCAAATCTGCAGAACTCGCACTTCTCTCTCGAGACCTTCAAACCTGCCGCAATTAGCCTTCGAAACACCTCTTGGAGCACTTCCATGTGTTTCTCGAACGTCTGCGTCACCACATTGATATCATCTAAATAGACAAACACAAAAGGTTCCATATCAGCTCCAAGTACCTTATCTATCAGTCTTTGCCAGGTCGCCGGGGCATTTTGCAGCCCAAAAGGCATTCGAGTAAACTCGAATAAACCTCGTCTAGGTACCGTAAAAGCGGTATATTGACGAGAGGACTCTGCCATAGGCACCTGTCAGTACGCTGACTTGATATCCAAGGAGGAAAGGTACTTTGCATCCCTTATTTTATCCAGTGTGGCTGTCACATAGGGGGTTGGATACGCATACCGCTCTGAGGCCTTGTTGACCTTTCTGAAATTCACACAGAACCGACATTTACCATCTTTCTTTTTCGCAAGCAAAATTGGTGATGACCATGCACTGTTCGATGGCTGTACTATTCCCCCAGCCAACATCTCATCTCATTCCCGGTCATTATCCTTCTGAACCACGGGGTTTACTGGATAATATCTCTGCTTAATCGGAGGAGAATTGATCGTAATTATATGTTCAACCTCCGACGTGTGACCGAGACCATCCGTTCGAATTCCGTCTCTATATAATTTTTTTCAATTTTTCCCTTTGGTTCTGATTCAATTTAGATCTCGGTTGAAGGAAATCGATGGCGGCTAAATGAAATTCGTCCGCCAAATCGCAATTATCCTTACGCAAATCAACCACTAACCCGAATTGTACCCAAAAATCGGTCCCCAAAATTAACACATGAAGTAATTTAGACACAACCAAACACTCCACCCACCGCATCCGACTATTCACCGCGATCGGAATCCACACGGTTCCATCAACTCCGCACTTCTCGTCATTGGCTAACTTTACATCCGTCGCGTTAGAATTCCTCAACTCTACCCCTAAGTTTTTTTAATCTCTCCCAACCATACTTCCCTACAATTGTCCTCGATGCCCCTGAATCCAATAAACCCACGAACTCTACATCGAAAATGGACACTGTTAAGTATGGCCGAGGATCTCCTTTTATCGAAGTCAAGGCAAAATTCAACTGAACATCCGTTGCGGTTTCTTTATTCGTGCTCACCTCACCGCCGTCTAATGAACACGACTGTAATTTCCCGAATTCACCTGTGCAGCTCTGGTTGTTACTTCAGTCTGCGAGATTCTCCCACCTGATGTTCCTGGGCTGCAAACGGAACAGTCCTTCCTAAAAACCCCCGGTTTTCCACACCCGAAACAACGACGGCCCTGTTTACAGTCGCGAGATGTGTGCCCAGCTTCCTTGCAATTGTAACACGTAATTTTTCTCGGTTGTGCTGTCCTATCGTTTCCCACCCTCGAAATCCTCTCTGGTTTTGGCTCATCCCTAAGCTCAACATATGCCAGATCAGGTTCTAGTAGGTTATTTGAACGACGTCCCGGTGGTGGCACAAACAATTCCACCGAAATCCTTGTTGCTTCCAACGACCTACCCAGCCTCACTAACTCACCTATTGAAGTAATTTCTACTAATCCTAAATGGGCTTAATTTCTGCTCGTCTGTACACGAAGTTGAAACACGATTAACTAGGCTCTCTATCACCGCTACATAGACTCCTACCGACTCATCCCTCCCCTGAGTTCTACGCTTAATCTCCTCCATAAGCCTATCGTCGTAGTTAGGAGGTAGAAATTTCGCTCGCAATTCCATAACTAACTCATCCCAATTTTTATACTTAGATTTGTTTGAACGTAACCAAATAAGCCCTTTGCTTTCAAACAAATCCACTGCAGAACGAAATAAAGTACCTTTGGATACCCCGCGAGCCGTTCTAAGCTCTACCACTCTTTCTAGGAACGCACATAATGAATCCTTCTCCCCACTAAATTTTAACACCCATTTTGCTACAGCTACCAGCGTTTCGTTCCCCGGCGATGATCGACTTTCCTCTACAACTTGGTCATCCGATAATATTTCCCTTATTTTACACACAGGTTATCTAGATCGATCAAAAGCTTGATTTTCAAATTACTCCTAATCGTCTCCTCGTTTTTGGATTCTGGTTTGCACCGATCCAGACGTCTCAAGGCCCACTCAATTTTCGCCGATATTTTCGCATATTCGGAGGACTTATTATTTCCGGAAAAAACTCCCAGTAGATCGGAAATTTCCTGAAGTTTCAATCCAAGAGCTTCCTGGTCATCCCTAAATTAAAACGGGTATTCTTCAACAACAAACGATGTGTCTGAAGAGGCCTCAGTGCGCAGTGCCGCACGTAACGCTTTCCTCATATTGTCAACTTTGTCCTACTGAATGCCACGAATAGCCACTTCGTACACTAGCTCGTCCTGGCTTAGCCGATCCACCTTTATTTTCGACATTTTTTAATTTCGAGAAGTAATTATAAAATATCCGCGAATGTACTCTTCTTGCGAACGCGCTTTCACTTTTCCCTGGTACGTAACGAAAAATTTCTACAAAAATGCCGATATTACAATTCTTTTTCTTCCTCGCCTGAATTTCGATAGTCCGCTTTACCTAGCACGCACTTCTTGGTCCAAATATATCGCGCCTTCACACACCTGAGAGTCTGACTTTACGAGAAAAAAAAAATTATTCCACGTCTGGCCAACAACTTCGTAACCAAAATCAAAATCAAATTCACGTTGGGCGCCAATACTACGGTTTTCCCCAATCGGGAAATCCGTATGACAACAACCCGTCGCACTCAGGGGCGGAACGCGGCCTGTCCGGCCAACCCGTGGAGACGGGTCGTGGGCGCCAGTGGTTCCTTTAGGCCACGCTCCTTCGTCTCTTCCTTCGGACCGAACCACGGGTCCGAAGAGATTTCACGCAAAAAAAATACACACCCGAAATGAGGCTGAAAAGACGTCACACAAAGATTTACACTCAATTTTTATCAATGTAATAACCAAAAGAATCTTGTAATTCGTGATCGCCTCAATGGCCAATATATTCCAAAGTCCTAGTTATAAAGCTCTATGTTAAATCGTGTTATAATGCAACAAAATGGTCCCTAGCAACTGGGTTTAATTGGTTAGCTCCTCCCGCGAATCGCTGCTCGTTGGGGCCCTTTGTAGATGCTGGTCACCGTTTTTCGAATCTCGTACGAATCTCGTAGCTCCACCGTCTTTGACTATGATGTTTCACCGCCGTTTCGTTTTTTCCCGTTGAATCGAATCTGTTTTCTTCGATCATGAATATTCTTTCTTTCGTGGCTCGACTTTTCCGCATTGCTTCACTGTGCTCGTTTCACTCCGCGCAATTCAAAAAACAAAAAACAAAAACCACCTACTTGTGGCACTTTTTTTCTACTTTAATAATTTCGGCCCTCCTTCCAATACACTTCAACTCTCGTTTCATCACGTCCTCACTCTTCGCTGGTCACTTATCAAAAGAGACCGAGCTGGATTCGTTTTCAGCCGCCAAGCTTGCGCCGGAATCCTCAACGGCTCTTTTTCGCTTTTATATACTTTTATCCGTTTGTAACATTGTGACCGTTGAACTTCTTTGTTCAGACGGCCCATGTATTATTTTCCGCAGTTGTTGTTTTTGTGTCTGTGTTAGTCATTTCTCAAACTTGGATTAATTTGTGCAGTGCCATCTTTCTCTCTCTCTCTCGGTTGTCGGCAATGCAGTGCGCGATCGAGAATCTGATAGTTCTCGATTATTTACGTAACGGTCGGATTTGTGAACCTTTCCGCCTATCGGTTGCGGTGAGAATATTTATTATTTTATTTGTTTCTGCTGGCGTCGTGTTTGGTAGTGAGGTGGATCTCTTCTTCGCTTTGCTGCCGGACGACATGTCATGTTCCCCGATTGTTCTACTGCTTCCAGTGGAATTAAGTACGTTCAGGTAGTTTACAAAATCTTAAATTACTCTACGTTAATTAATTCTGACGTTCTTTTCAGCCTTTAATCTACTTGGACGTGATTGAGATTAGGTGCGAAAGCACTCAGAGGTGTGGAGGGTGCCATCCGGGGGTTAGCATGACCGTGATAGAGGTGAGCGGTTTTTCGAAATCCCGGCTTAAATAGTTAATAACTTGTTTCTTTTCGTTTTCCCGCACAGGTCTGACTCTAATTACGGTGGAACCGTTACAATCTGTGCGAGTTGATGGAGAAAATTCAACCAGTTCAAACTTCGAACCATGTCAACAACAAAGTTTTCGTTCAAAAAGACTTGCAAACCTGCACACACATTTTCTTGCGTTATGACGCAGTTCGAGCACTACTTGAAGCACCGTACGATGGACTATATAAAGTTTTGAGCCGAAATAACAAAATATTCAGGTCAAAAATCGTAAGGTTCGTGTTAGCATTTATAAATTTAAAGCAGCTTTTCTTTCAATTGAAGACGAATCATCATCGAACAACATCACATCAACAGCAAAAGAAACAGCAAACACCCCGATCGATCAATCGAAGCAGATGGAGGCACAGCCAAAAACGACAGGAAGCGGCTGAATTATTAAGAAACCGCAACGATTCGTCACTTTCGTTAAGCAATAATATTATTATCGTGCCTTTCACTAGCACTCAGTCATTAGTGGGTGGAGTACAGTGGCGACCAACGCCATCAAAACAAAACAGGACTACGATTGGGCTAAAGTCCAACCGTGCGGTACTCTAGATGAAAAAGAAAATTTTTGATTTCAAGAAATTTTGTAGGGGAAGTTGTATAGTGGTTGACGACATTGAACCATTTCTTTCTCATCACGCTAAAGTTTCTATTAAAATGTTTTATACAAAATTTAGGATTCAAAAATGTAATAGGTTTTATCACTATCAAAATTCCTGAATGCAAGGAAATGCCATAAATCGGTTCCAAATTCATGATGAAATCTGATTCAAAAAGATACTGAGAAAATTAGTGTATTAGATTTATTGTGCAGTTTCTATGGGAGGTGGTAGAAGGAGGTGCGAGCTCTTAAAGACATTTTCAGAAATAACTATAAACATCACGCTTTTGACATGTTTTAAATTGTAAATCAGTGGCACTCATATTCAGGGAAATCAACTTTTTTTAAGATTGTGAAATTGAGTCAGATTGTATGGAAGGGGGTAGAAGGGGTAAGGCTGATCGTTTAATTTTTTTTAGTGGTACTAATAATTCTAAATGAATATTATAATAATCTGCAATTTTAGCTCGATAAATTGTATACGCATTGGATAAATTGGTTTAGAGTATTTCATGGAAAGTGCAGTTTGTATGGAAGGTGGTGGAAGGAGGGGGAGGGATACACATAATTTTTATACGGTAGATTGATATCATTATAAAAGTAATATGTTCCAAATTTTAGACTAATAGCTTTTTTATATTTTTAAGCAAATTTGTTTATTGTCCAATTGCGAAATTGCATCGTTTTGTATGGGAGAGGGTGGAAAGGGGTGAAGCTAATCATCTAATTTTTTTTGGTCATTAGTACGAACAAAAAAAATTAGATGATTAGTTCTAAATAAATATTTTTTGCACAAATTCAGCTCGCTAAATTTTATACGCACTGAGTAAATTGGTTTAGAGCATTTCATGAAAAAGTGCAGTTTGTATGAGAGGTGGTGGAAGGAGCGGGAGGACACGCATAATTTTTATACGGTAAATTGAAGTCATCATAGAAGTAATATGCTCCAAATTTGAGTTCAATAACTTTTATACTTTTCGAGCAAATCCGTTTATTATCAAATTGCGCAATTATGTCATTTTGTATGGGAGGGGGTAGAAGGGGTGAAGCTAATTATTTAATATTTTTTGGTCTCACTAATAATTCCAAATAAATATTTTTTGCACAATTCCAGCTCTCTAAATTGTATACGCACTGAGTAAATTGGCTTAGAGCATTTCATGAAAAAGTGCAGTTTGTATAGGAGATGGTGGAAGGAGGGGGAGGACACGGATAATTTTTATACGATAAATTGAAGTCATCATAGAAGTAATATGCTCCGAATTTGAGTTCAATAACTTTTATACTTTTCGAGCAAATCCGTGTACTATCAAATCGCGTAATTATGTCATTTTGTATGGGAGAGGGTAGAAGGGGTGAAGCTAATCATCTAATATTTTTTGTCTCATTGACAATTTTAAATAAATATTTTTTGCACAATTTCAGGTCGCTAAATTTTATACGCACTGAGTAAATTGGTTTAGAGCATTTCATGAAAAAGTGCAGCTTGTATGGGAGGTGGTCGAAGAAGGGGGAGGATACGCATAATTTTTAGGTAGATTAAAGTCATCATAAAAGTAATATGCTCCAAATTTGAGTTCAATAACTTTTATACTTTCGAGCAAATCCGTTTATTATCAAATTGCGCAATTGTGTCATTTTGTATGGGAGGGGGTAGAAGGGGTGGATCGATTTCGCCCATTCACGAACTTCACTTTAACTTTTTGTTAAAAACAACGTGCACAAAATTTTAACTATCTAGCTCAACGTGTTCTCAAGCTAGGAGCGCACGAACGGACGGACGGACAGACATCCGGTTTTGAGATTTTTGAGTGATTATATGAACATCTGTATCATTTTTTTCTCCGAGTTTTATTTTTTAGCGTTACAAACTTTAGAGCAAAGTTATAATACTCTCAGATTTCATCTAGAGTATAAACACCATTGTCGAAGAACACTTCCCGCCATCGTCATATAACATAGAATTTATATTGTGGCGGTTTGCGGCTCATGATGTCGTCATCACGCTGCTTGCCAACTGAGTCAACATTCTTGTCTTGTCAAAACGCTACCGACAAAATTTTATTCTTCGTGCTAAACTCTTTTATGTAATTTCAACTCCCACAAATGGAAGTAAAAATAAAATGTTTTCTGGCGGAGGTTTAAGTGATACTGTGTTTATTCCTTTCAACCCTAACATTTGGTGACCCCGCAATCTTTATCACGCATTAAAGAAACGAGTTTTAGTACGAAGAACATTCATGAACAAGTGAATCAGTGGTTTTTTTCCGTTCCGTTAACTGTCGCCCCACAGTCGACGGCAAAACAAACATTGAAATTTTTTCAAGGTCACGCGTAAAGGAGTTTTGTTTAGAAAGCAAGGAAGGCATACAGTGTATCAAAAATAACTTTTCCAAATCAATTTTTTTAACGCGTAACGAAAATTTTTGACAAATTTAAATCGCTTGTGCATTTTCGAATATTTTTTTCAATAAAAACGTGAAAGTGTTCAATTGAATCGACGAACTATTTCGTTTTGTTGAAATACAAAAAAAAAAACTTCAAAAATTTCGTACGATAAATTTTTATTTGAATCCGTTCGAAACATCGACGATTCAGAAATGAAAGGTGAAATGCTATCCGAAAGCATGATAAATGATCCTGAAAATTCGCCAGACGCAACGGCATCAAACACTACAGTCACAGGTTAAGTGTGTAGAATCGGTATTAAGTCGCCAGTTTTTAGTAAAGGAGATCCAGATTTGTATTTCATCCAAATGGATTCGCAGTTTCGGAATGCAAATATCACAAGGGATCAGACCAAATACGATTATGTTGTTGGATCGCTTGACAATGCTACGCTCGCAACCGTCGAAGACATTATACACCGACCAAAAAAAATTTCAGCATCATTGATTTTGCGTTTATATAATATAAATTATTATTTCTTTAGAATTTGTGGACACATCCATGGAAAAACGACTGAAATGCGATATTCTTTCTAATATAATTATGTAAAGTTAGGAAAAGTTCGCAATAATGAAAACACCACATTTTCTGCAAACATATTTTCAGTGGGAAATTCGTAGTGTTTTCCGGTCAAGGATCTGAGTACGATAAGATTGACTTAAGCTTAATATCTTCTGCCGGATTCATACTGAAGCTGTTTAGCGATTCAACGTACAATACCAAGGCGGTAAAACAGGCATTGTCTTCGAAAGATTGCTTCGTTATTCGATCCCTTAACGTTTGGTTATTTTGTGGACAAGGTTCGACAGTTGGTAGTCTACTCCGGAAATGCGAGTTTTTCATGGAAAGAAAGGAAACTGAAGAGCTCTTGAAATACAGGACAAGTTTTTATAGGGCACATAACCATCCACAGAATTATCCAGTCCAACAAGATAAAATACCGCGCTAGGATTGATTCGACAGGAATGTGAACCGAATATTTTCATTGTTTTTCGATTCATGAAATCCAAACTTCTGTAAGGTATTTCTCAAAGCGCTCCTTTAATAGCAGTATAATATTCCAATTCCTTATTGTAGAGTCATGTGTCGTTCGAACCTATCCGATAAAGTAGCGAATCGTATGTATCGCCAGATGTTAGCTTGCTGCATGCAACCAGTGGCGAGTGATTTCAATAAGAATCAAAAATATCCTACTATGGTTTTGCAACAAGCGTAAGCACATTGTCGGTCAGTGTGAACCCGATTAAAAAAGTGGTTGAATTGATTTTTACTTTTTTCGGAGGACATTAACATTTCCAAATTGAATCTTTTTTTTTTAGATTTACTTGACTTATGGCGATTTCGTATCGATTTCTAAGATTAAATTTTTCGAATTCGATACATTGCCAGCCTGGCGAAAGCAAGAACAAGTCCAAACTTTATTTAATTAATATTGTTATGAAAAATACACACAGTATTGTAATTGAAGTGAATAAATAAAATAATTATATTATGAATTGAATTCACACACACCATTGAATATAATTGAATAGTTTTATTTTGTTAGCAGCTTGAAATCTTTGACGATCGGGTTGAAATGAGAATATTATCCTACTCTATGGGATTCCTGCACTCAGATTCTTACCATCTAGTCTACCATCACTAAGCACTTGATTTTTTGGGTACCCCAATTTTTATCTAATGTCAAAAACATCATATTCAACACTTTTAACTCAAGGGTATATGTAAGGTTAAGCTGAGGGCCATAGGTCTTAATTCTATCCTTGCTCAATGGATTGAGAGTTTTCTCTCTGAACGCACTATATAAGTAGAACTAGATGGCGTTCCTCCTTCTCAATGGATTCCAGCATCCCTCAAGGCGCTTTTTTATATCCCAATCTTTTCTTCCTTCTTATCAATAACCTTCTGTTCTCTACTATCAATCCAATTCATAGTTTAACGGATGACAGTAATTTCGATAACATCTATAATTGAACTCTGCTGCGAAATCAAACAAGCATTCTATTGCTTTAATCGCATGGAGTTATTCCGTTCGCTGAACCCAGATCTCAGCCTAATCCTGGAAAAATAGAGCACAATTCAACATCAATTCTCAAACGAGATGATCAAGTGTCTTACATTACACCTCATTTAGAGTAGAACTCGCATGCTTGGGCTGGGGCACCCAAAGCACACCTCGCGAGTTATGTGGTCGAGGGACGTGAAGTTAAAAAAAATAAGAATGCACAATTTAATATGAACGAAAAATTTTATTTGACTATCTTTTACGAGTGTATGAAACGGACTGACTTAATTTTAATCTACAATGGAAAATTCTTAAATCTAAATTTGCTGATTCGTAATTTTATTAAACGTGTGAATTAATTCTTTCCCAGCATTTATTCAAGGTGTCATCTACCTATGCTAGTTGGAGGTATCTGGTTACATCCTCTAAGGATGTGGAGTATGTGTCTGGCGAAGACGCTGACTCATACGTAACTGGACCCCCGTTAAAATTAGGATTCTCCTGAATTCTGTTATTGATTTTTATCTTAAATTCTTTATGTTTTTTAAAATAAAGTATGATTACAAAAGTTATAATCACACTTATTAATATAACCAAAGTGATATTAATTCCGTATGAAACATTTTGATGATATTCCAGTTCATCAATATTGTTTATGTTTTTTACATTTTCTAGGAGAATTTCATCTAAAGATATTTTATCGGTAAATTTTGTAAATTTTTTGTTTGAAGGGTAAGAAAAGCGTTCTAAAAATATTTCTTTAACATTTGAAAAGTAGTGATCGATAATTTTGATTTCACAATTGGTAAAATGTATAAGTACGTTTCCATTTATTAACAATTTTCTTTCGTCACAATTTTGACTAATATTTAATTCATATGCATTTTTTATTACAACTAGCAGACCCCGCGACTTCGTACGCGCTAAAATCGCATTAATAAGCTATTTTTGAGAATGCTGGGGAAATATAATCTGCTCACTTTAAACCTCTTTTTAAATCAATTGCAAGTATTTTTCAAATGAAAATAAGTCGATTTGATATATTATTTTTGAATGCTAAGGATTTACTTCAATTTAAAGAGATTTACTGCTGTTGACATAATTACACTGACATCGCTTTGAACAGATCTCAGTTTGTTTCCTGTCATTGGAACAACAAAAATCACTTTTATTTTAAATAGATGTTGACATTAACAACAACGATTGTTATGACTTCAAACAGAATGTTTTCAAATAATTTTTATAAACTAGATGAAATCTGAGAGTAAATTGTGTTTGCCTTGCCGTTTGTTACGCTAAGAAATATTGCTCACACAGAGTCGTTAAGGGTACAGAATTATTCGTTTCCGATCAAAAACCTTGAATCCGAGTGACCGTCTCTCTGTCCGTTCACGAACTTGGCATCACTTCTGAACAAAATCAGTGAGCACAAAATTTGGACTTTATAGTTCAACGCGCTGTGGAACTAGAGAGCGCACGGACGGACAAACGAACAGACGGTTTCGAGATTTTCGAGCAAAAATATTGACTTCTGTGTCATTCTGTTTTTCTTCGAACGTTATTTCTTAGCGTTACCAACTTGAAAGAAACATATAATACAGTCAGATTTATTCCATCCCGCTCCCCAATAAAACCCAAAAAAAATCGAATTTTAGCGAATTTTCTTGAGAAATATTTAAACTATGGATCTGCAAATCATCATATTACAAATATATAATTCGCATAACAATGCTGGTCTATGAACGAAAATTTTATCGATATCCCATCACTTCTTATGCTCCCCCTTCGAATACCACAATTGTATAAAATTATTTTACTACTTTTCTAAATAACTATGAACTATGAACTGTGATAGTGTACATATTCTTTAATGTATTTTAAAGAAATATAGAATTGGAAATAGTTGGCATGATTACTTACGAATCTCTACACATAAAAAAGAAATGCCGGACGAACGCAAACCAAAACACATTGTCATACATGTACATATGCATCCATATGCTATCTTTATTCATTAGAAAAAAAAAATTCGTGCTTAGAGAAAAATAAAAATCCCATCTGGAGTGGCAATCGAACCCATGACCTATTGACTGAAAACCAAGCACGCTGCCCACTACGCCACGGAAGCGTCATACATATACATTTCTTTGTATATATGTATGTAATTGTATGACAATGCGGCCGTGTGCTCCGATTTGTGTTGTTCCGGAATTCTTTTTTTTTTTTGTGTTTTGAGATAGCAGAGACTATTCCGAAGAAAAAAATTCATGCAAATCTGGTGAATAGTTGCGAACAACAAACGAAAAAATGTCTCCATACAAAATGTACTGAAAACGAAATTTTCCAAATTTTCCAATTTTCGGGGATAATTTGCAATTTTTGGCTTCGTTAGGATCTAAGTTGGGCTTTAACGAACACAACAAAAAAAATTTGATCCAAATCGGTCGAACGGTTGCTGAGTTACACGTGTACACACGTAGACTACTTATTTTTATACCTAGTCCTGCCATAAGTTCTGTCACATAATTTCTCACATTGGCAACAACTTTATTTTATGAGTGACATTTCAATATCGGCCAGTTTTATAAACGTCATAATGTTGTTGACAGTTGATGGTCATTTAAAGTGTGTTCGTTAACGTGTGAAGATGGAATGGGGTGTAATAGAAAACCGAACTGCAGTGATTGCACTACATAAGTGTGGAAAATCCGCGAGTGAAATTTTCAAGTTGTTGTGCCCGTTAAAAATAACGCAAAGATTTGTGTATCGTGCGATCCAGAGATATAACGCGATCCAGACTATTGAAGATCGACCTCGTTCTGGACGTCCGCGTGATGTACGTTCTTCTGCTGCCATCAAAGCGGTCGAGAGTCGAATTCGTCGAAATCCGCTTCGTAAACAACGAATCATGGCTCGAGAGATGAACATCTCCACCCGAAGTATGTCTCGCATCATAAAATCTGACCTCGGGATGAGTGCCTTTCGACGATCAACGGGACATTTGCTGACTGAGCAGTTGAAGCAAATTAGGAGCACCAGATCGAAAGAGCTCGTTCGGCGGTACGGCAACAACAAACATCGAGAAATTTTATTTACCGATGAAAAAATTTTTACGGTGGAGGAACATTTCAACCGCCAAAATGATAAGGTGTATGCCCACAGCTCCGCAGAAGCCCGAGAAGTTGCCACTAGGGTACAGCGAGGACATCATCCAGCATCAGTCATGGTATGGTGGGGTGTCAGCTACGAAGGGGTCACCGAGCTTAATTTTTGCGAAAAAGGCGTAAAAACTGCAGCGAAAAATTATCAAACGGACATCCTGGAGGAATGTGTGAAGCCGCTGAACTCTACGCTATTCAACAATCGACATTGGGTTTTCCAGCAAGATTTTGCGCCAGCCCACAAAGCTCGAACCACACAAGCGTGGTTGGAAACCAATATTCCACAGTTTATAAGGGCGACGGAATGGCCTTCTGGGAGCCCAGATTTGAATCCCCTGGACTACAAACTGTGGGCGGAGTTAGAGTCCATGGTGTGCACGAGACGACACCCAAATATCGAGAGCCTTAAGCGATCTTTGACAGAAGCAGTAGCTAATTTTCCGCTAGAAATAGTGCGTACTGCTATCGATGACTGGCCCAACAGATTAAAGAGCTGTGTTAAGGCTAAAGGCGGCCACTTTGAATAATTTGTTGCTTATTTTACTTCCATTAGTATGCCAAAATAAAATATATTTTCCTTTGTCAAAAACTCTTTTTCATTTATACAAAAATTGCCCATATACGTGTGACAGAACTTATGGCACGACTAGGTATACATAATATAGGTAAGATATATAAGAAGATAAGAAATAGTTCGCATGATTACTTACGAATCTCTACACATAAAAAAGAAATGCCGGAGGAACGCAAACCAAAACACACGGTCACATGGTAATACATATAAATATGTATCCATATGCTATCTTTATACATAAAAAAAAAAATAAAAATTCGTGCTTAAGAAAATCCCGTCTGGAGTGGGAGTCGAACCCATGATATATTGACTGAAAAGCAAGCACGTTGCCCACTACGCCACAGATGTCTCAAATATCGGATGAATAGTTGTGAACAACAAACGAAAAAATTTCTCCATACAAAATGTACTGAAAACGAAATTTTCCAAATTTTCCAATTTTTCCAATTTTCGTGGAAAATTTTCAATTTTTGGCTCCGTTAGTATCTAAATTGGGCTTTAACGAACACAACAAAAAATATAACAGAATTATTATTGGGCTTAAAGCCCAATCATATGATACTCTAGATGAGATGGAAATGACTTTAATATACCGGAAAATATGTCATCTCAAATTCTCGAATAGTGAATAGAGAATTTTGCATGGGAGGTGGTAGAAGTAGAGGGGGAGGTTTGTATTTTTCGTATATGACACCGAACATGGCATGCAAAATGTTTTTTGCTGATCTTAAAGTTTTTAGTTTTTATTATTTTTTAAAGAAATTTTTCATATTTTTCCTGAAATTGGGGCATTTGTATGGGAGGTGGCAGAGGAAGTGGAGCGTTTAAGATGATTTCGAAACTGCTTATCATCATTATTATTACCGTGCTTAGATTCAATTTCAAAGTCGATAGCTCTCATATAATTAAAGGAGAAATGCTTCTCTTGAATTTATAATACAGATATTTGTATGGGAGGTGGTAGAAGGAGTGAAGCGGCGATGATAATTTTTTCTAACACTTATTTCAATTATTAAAAAACAAATTAAGGCAAAATTTGAAGTTTGTACTTTTAGTAGTTGGAATGGAAATCGATATAATGCATTTAACAAAAATTATGCATTTGTATGGGAGGGGGTAGAAGGAGTGCACAGATGAAAACAATTTTTTTTTCCGTTATTGATATTTCTATTTTCATATTTTGTACAAAATATCAAGTTGATAGGTTCAACGGTTTCGAAGAAAAATAATTTAATTTAAATTTCAAAATTTCGTGAAATTTGTATGGAAGGGAGTAGAAGGAGTGAGGTGAAGTTGATAATTATTTTTAAAGTAAATTGCAATTACAGTAAAATTAATTCTGACAAAATTTTGTCGTTTCAGCTTTACTAGTTTCAATGTAAATCAAAAATATGTATTTTTCAAAATTGTCAATTTGTATGGGAGGTGGTAGAAGGAGTAAGGAGATCGGGTCAATATTCCGTGATATTAATGAAATTTATATCGTTATAATTTGATCTAAATTTCAAGTCGACAGCTTGAATAGTTTCATAGAAAAATAAATTTATTTTTATTTCGAAATTTCATGAAATTTGTATGGGAAGGGGTAGAAGGAGTGGGGGGATGTAGCCCATTCACGAACTTAAAGTTACTTTTTTGCTAAAAATGACACACAAAAATTTTTAGCGCTATAGCTCAAAGCTTTCGAGAGTTATGCTGTAGACAGACGCACAGACAGACAGACAGACAGACAGACAGACAGACAGACAGACAGACAGACAGACAGACAGACAGACAGACAGACAGACAGACAGACAGACGGACAGACGGACAGACAGCACCTCGGAATCGAGGTTTTTGAGCAACAACAAATATTTCTGTACCCTTGGCGGCTCTGTGCGAGCGTTATTTCTTAGCGTTACAAACGGTAAGGCAAACACAATATACTCTCAGATTTCATCTAGAGTATAAATAAACTGCCAACAAGTCGGGCGAAACTTTATTATTTTTGGGACAAAATGCGCATGCGTAGAAAGTCAATATGCAGGTTAGAGTGGTTAGGGAAGACTAAGTGAAAGGAGCTTCTTGAGCAGGGCAGTTCTCAATTTAACACTTTCCGGAAACGCTCCATATTTCATTCCTTTATTTACACAAGTTTGAGTTTTCATGAAGGGAGGGGGGAGGGTGATAGTAAGGGTAGGTGGATGTAAATAGTTTTTTAAGTGATTGCTTGAACCAAATCCAATATTCTTTGTATAGAATGTCAGTTTCATAGACGAAGTTGCATAGAATTTTCATTGAATTCGGTGTATTTTATATTTTAAATTCACGAAACCAAACATTTGTATGGGAGGGGGTAGAGAAGGTAGAGGAATCGTAAAATTTGTGATGCAGTTTTATTTCGTTTTTTTGTAAGGTGCTTGTACAAAATTTCAAGTTTGTAGCTTTTAATTTGTTAGTTAATAGTTGATTTAATGAAATTGGTCGAAATCATACTTTTGTGTGGGAGGGGGTAGAAGGGCAAGTGCGATCTCAAAACTTTTAACGTAATTTTATTTGAACTATTTTTGTAAGTTCTTGTGCAAAATTTCAAATTGATAGCATGTAACAGTTAGGTGATAATTGATTTCTTAAAAATGGTCGAAAAAATAATTTTGTACGGGAGGGGGTAGAAGTTTTAAAGATGTTCAACCAGTTAATATTTCAAACTCTTACAGATTTTTTTTAAATGCATTTCGCAAATTTTCAAGTTTCTACGTAAAATTTCATTCAAAAATTTTCAGTTTATATGTTTTTTTCATTGCACATGAAACACTTTGTGCACGTTAGACCTCCACTTCGGTGCATAACAATTTTGGAACAAATTATTATTTTTTTTCTATGTACATTAAATAGATATGTCGACGTGCAAAATTTAAACTTTGTATCTTTTACGAGAGCCATAAAAAAATCACTCAAAATTTTCAACATTTTCGCTTTCCACCTCCCTCCCCTTACACCCCCCAGCTTAAATTTTTTACCAAAATTAAAGACTATATAGCTCTACAATCTGACAAATTTTTGATTTGATATCTGTATTCAATTTTGAGTTTTGGTGATTTGTAGTTTTGGAAAGTGCGCCATTTTTGAAATGCCCCCCATTTCCCCCCACTACTATTATGTCCACATGTTGTATTTTTTTTATATTATGCTAATAAAGCTTAGTACACGTTTCAAGTTTCAATTACATAGCTTAAGAGATAGTCGAGATATTAATTTTTAAGTGTTTTTCTTTGCAGCCCCCCTGACTCTTCCCTTTACAATAATTAGCTTCTATCTAAACTGATTCTAGCACATCCTTATACTATCTTAATGGTCTCAAAATATAAATTTTTTATAGGAAGTACTTTCGAAGATATAACCATTTGAAAAAAAAATTCGGCCGACAATTGATTCTTAGCCCCCCCTTTTCGCACCCCAATGGATAAAAAAATTAAATTATTTTTAAAAGTTGTCTTACAAACTCCTCTATATGTATGTTGATTTTTAGTTTCCTAGCTGTAACCATGGCTGAGATATTTGAATTCGTATTTTTCGGTTTAAGCGCTTCCCCTGCCTCCCCCTGAACTCGTACACCCCCCAAAATGGGTATCCGCCTGAGATCCGCAACTACCTATAATCCCTCCAAAAATGAACTTTCTATCTTGAAGGGTTTGGGAGTTAATGTGCGCTGAGCGTACACGTCGGCGTACGGCGGACGGTTTTTTTTTTTTTGCATTTTTAGGCTAATTTAGTCATGAAACGCGAAAAAAAAAAATTTCAGGGTAGCAAAGTTTTTTTTTTTCTTGTGTCGATCACAATACTTTATTATTAGAATAATAAAGTAAAATTGAGCCAAATCGGACGAACGGTGGCTGAGTTATACGTGTACATAAGTAGACCACTTATTTTACTTTATTATTTTTTAATAATAAAGTATTGTGATCGACACAGAAAAAAAAAAATTTGCTACCCTGAAATTTTGTTTTTTCGCGTTTCATGACTAAATTAGCCTAAAAAAGCAAAAAAAAAAAATTCGTCCCGCCGTACGCCGTACATATGGACTCGTACCTCCAAGACCGTTAAAGGTAGAATGTTGGTTTTTGGGTGGATTGTTAATTTGGTAAGTGAGCTCCATTATCCAAATTTTGGGGAGTGTGGGGTGGAAGGGGGAGGTGGGGGGATGGAAAAAGTCGAAAAATACACTTGCTAATATCTTCACCACGAATGCAGATAGAAAGATGAAAATCAGCATACATATAGAGAAGGTTGTGGGACATACTCCAAAAATAATTTAATTTTTTTATCCATTGGCGTCCGAAAAGGGGGGGCTAAAAACAAATTGTCGGCCGAATCTTTTTTTGAAATGGTTATATCTTCGGAACTACTTACCACAAAAAATTCATATTTTGGGACAATTAAGATGGCGTATAGATCCATCAGGATAAGCTTAGAAATAGGCTAATATTGTAAACAAATTGTCGGCCGAATCTTTTTTTGAAATGGTTATATCTTCGGAACTACTTACCACAAAAAATTCATATTTTGGGACAATTAAGATGGCGTATAGATCCATCAGGATAAGCTTAGAAATAGGCTAATTATTGTAAGGGGGAGGGTCAGGGGGGGTGCAAAGAAAAACACTTAAGAATTAATATCTCAACTATCTCTTAAGCTATGTAATTGAAATTTAAAACATATACTAAGCTATACTAGCAAAATATAAAAAAAATATAAAATTTGGTCATAATAGTAGTGGGGGGAAATGGGGAGCATTTCAAAAATGGTGCACTTTTCAAAATTAGAAATCGTTATATCTCAAAATTGAGTGCAGATATCGAATCAAAAATTCGTTAGATTATAGAACTATATAATTTATAATTTTGATAAAAATTTTAAGTTAGGGGGTGTAAAGGGAGGGAGGTGGTAAGAAAAAATGGCGAAAATTTTGAGTGATATTTTTAGGACTCTGGTCAAAGATAGAAACTTTAAATTTTGCATGTGGATACATCTATTTTATATACACAGAAAAAAAATAATAATTTGATCCACAATTGTTACGAACCGACCACCACGGTCTAAGGGGCACAAGGTGTTTCATGTGCAGCGAAAAAAACACGAAAACTGAAAATTTTTGGATGTAATTTTAAGGTAGAAACTTGAAAATTTGGAAAATACATTTAAAAAAAATCCCCAAACGTATAAGATATTAACTGGTCGAATACCTTTGAAACTTCTACCCCCTCCCATACAAAATTGTTTTTTCGACCATTTTTAAGAAATTAATTATCACCTAACTATTAAAAGCTATCAATTTGAAATTTTGCATAAGAACTTATAAAAATATTTAAAATAAAATTATTTTAAAAGTTTCAAAATAGCACTTGCCCTTCTACCCCCTCCCATACAAAAGTATGATTTCGACCAATTTCATTAAATCAACTAATAAACAACAAATTAAAAGCTACGAACTTGAAATTTTGTACGAGCACCTAACTAGAGAAAGAAAAGAAAATTGCGTCACAAATTTTGCAATTGCCCTACCTCTTCTACCCCCTCCCATACAAAATTATTTTTTCGAGCATTTTTAAGAAATCGGTTATCAGCTAACTCTTAAAAGCTATCCATTTCAATTTTTGCCGTAAAACTTATAAAAAAAATTGAAATGAAATTTTGTTTAAAGTTTTGCAATCACGCTTGCCCTTCTACCCCCTCCCATGCAAAAGTATCATTTCTACCTATTTCATTGAACCAACTAATAACCAACAAGTTAAAAGCTGCGAACTTGAAATTTTGTACGAGAAGACTACAACAGAAAGGAAATAAAATTGCGTCACAATCTTTACGATTCCCCTACCTCCTCTACCGCCTCCCATACAAATGTTGGTTTCGTGAATGTAAAATACACAGAATCTTATTCTATGCAACTTCGTCTATGAAACTGACATTCTATACAGAGAATATTGGACGTCAATTAAAAAACTATTAACATCCACCGACCCTTACTATCAACCCTCATCCCTCCCCTCACAAAACTCAAACTTGCATAAATAAACGTACGAAATATTGGTTATATATACTGAAGCTTGTGAACGTTTCCGCAAAGTGTTGACAACTGTCCTGCCCAAGAACCCCCTTTCACTTAGTCTTCCCTAACCACTCTAACCTGCATATTGACTTTCCACGCATCCGCAACTTGTCCCAAGAATAATAAAGTTTCGCCCGACTTGTTGGCAGTTTATTTATATATAAGATTGTTTCCTCATCAATTTTAATTATTTCTGTTTTATTATTCTTTATTAGTTTACAGTTTTCCTTGTACACACAATGTTTGCTTACTTCTAGTTCATTTAATGTTCTTAGTTCTTTATATTGATATACAGTTTCATTATTTGTTGTTACAATTTCGATTGGATAATCAATTTAGTTTTGTTGCTTATTAGGAATTGGTATTATCATTCTGAGTTTAATTTTTTTAAACTCGTTGGGTACTTTAACAGCAAATATTAATTTATTTTCTTCATATTTAGTTACTCCTAGTTTAATATATTTCATTTTATTTAAATCTATGTTGTACTTTTGAATTTCTTCATCTGTTAGGATGTTTGGGTGTAGAATTCTATATTTAGCTGAAGCTATATTGTCTTGAATATGTTCTATTTTGCTTTTGAAAATTTGAATTTTAAAAAGTTGGTCATAGTATCTATTTTGATTCATTACATTGTTCATTTTTTCTGAAATCAATATTTTGTCTTTTTCAATTATGTTTTTAAATTGTTTGAAAGTTTCTTTAAATTTGTTATTTATTATGATCTGTTGATTTAGATTTGTAATTACGTTATGATTATTTTTATCTGTAGTCTTAAAATGGTTTTCTATATCTAATCTATCTTGATCATCCATGGTCCAGAATAACCACTTCTGAGCATTACCTACTAAATTAACTAATCCTCTTTTCTTTCTACTATCTAAAGGTATAATAGTTCTAATTATGTTCGTTACATGCTTAAGTTCTGTCATTAGTAGCTCTTTATGTTCTCCGTTTAGATCTGCGATATTTGTTACAAAATCTTTGACCAGTTCTAAAATTTCTTGAGGTTCGATAACGTGAATTATTATGTCTGTTTTAGTCACTATGTCTGCTTGGTTCAGTTGTATTTCCGAAAATCCTGTCTGTTCTGTTATGTCGTGTATGTTTAATAGACCTTTAGTCGGTGTTATCATTAGTAGACAAATCAATCCGATCCTGAATATCTGAAAATTTAGGATTTCTTTTGATATTAGTGGGGTGGACATTATGTAACTTATCTTTTTTATATTTAGGGTGATGTTTGTGTCTGTTATAGTTCTTAATGAATCCTGTTGTTCTTATTTCGTGGTAATCATCCCTGTTTTTATTAAATTTTTCCAATCTCTTATCTTTTGATTTTTCTATATTTTATTTCTATATTTAGCATGAAGGAATTTTATTGGTTGGTGATCGGTTAGTATCTTAAATTTGTTTCCATAAAGGTATGGCCTAAAGTAGTTAACAGCCCACATAATGGCTAAAAATTCTTTATCAGTTGCTGAATAATTCTTTTCATGCGCATTAAGTGTTCTGGAGGCGAAAGAAATAGGATGTCCCTCTTGAAAAAGGACTGCACCAATAGCATAATTTGATGCGTCTGTGGTTAATTGAAATTGTTTGGTAAAATCTGGGAATCTAAGTATTGGGTGTGAACTAATTAAAACTTTAAGTTTTTCATAGGATTCTATGTAATTTGGATCTTTAGTGTTTACTCTTGTTCCCTTTTTAAGATATTTAGAAATAGGTTGTGCCACTTTGGCGTAATCTCTGATAAATTTTCTATAATATCCAGTAATATCAATATCCTAAGAAACTCTTGATTTGTTTCTCTGTTTTTGGTAGCTGAATTTTTTCTATCGAACTTATTTTTTCGGGGTTGGGTTTTAAACCTTCCTTCGTGATTACATGACCTAAAAATGAAGTTTCCTTTTGCATGAAATTGCATTTGTCAATTTGGATTTTTAATTGGTTTGCTTGTAAAACTTTAAAAATATCGGTTATTGCTTTGATATGCTCTTGAATTGACGTGCTAAAGATCAGAATATCATCCAAATAGACAACACATGTTTTATTTATAAACTCTCTGAGAACTTCATTCATAAGACGTTGGAAAGTCGCTGGAACGTTTTTTAATCCAAACGGCATTCTTATGAATTCATAAAGACCACGAGGAGTTACAAATGCTGTTTTCTTCCTATCTTCTTCTCTAATAAGTATTTGATGGTATCCCTTAGCAAGGTCAATAGTTGAAAAATATTGCGCTCGTCCTAATTTATCTAAGATTGAGTCTATGTTTGGTAGCGGGAATTTGTCATCCACGGTCACCTCATTTAATTTTCGATAATCTATAACTATTCGGAACTTTTTTTCTCCCGAGTTGTCACTTTTTTTGGGTATGACTATTAATGGGCTTAAATATTTCGAATTACTTTTTTTAATAATTCCCTGTCGTTCCATTTCAGATATTTGCATCCTTACTTCCTCTTCATGTTTTGGAGGGTACCTATATAGTTTAGAGTTTATTTGACCTTCAGTTGTTGTAATAATTTCGTGTTTTATGCTTGGAGTACTAGTTAAGGTATCTCCTTCTTTAAAAAATATATTTTCGAACTTTTTTATAGCTTCTACTATGAATTTATAATCTTCTTTATTTAAATGGTTGAGCCTCAAACGCTTAATGCAATCGCTTTCGATTTTTTCTAACACGTATATATAATTGAATGAATATGGATTGTTCAAAAATGCTATGATTTGACCATTGAGGGTTATTGATCCTCCTTCTAGATCTATCAATGCATCAAGTTTATTAAGTAAATCAACTCCTATTATGAATTGATAATTTCTATTCTTCAAGGTTTTCACTTTCCATCTTATTTTTCCATTCTTTCGTGATTTAATTTCTTCTGGGGCTGGGGTGTGTATTTCGTAATTAACTGTATCTTTTCTCGTGATTGTACTGAAGTATACAGGATTAATTTTAACTTTTTTACCAATATCTATTCTATCGTCTATTATACTTAATGTTGAGCCAGTATCTATCAAGGCTTTATATTTTATATTATTTATTGTAATTTTTATTACTGGTAATCCTTCCGAGGCTAGTTGTGAAAAAAATCCTCATTGATTCCATTAAATTCTTCCCTGTTTGGCAAAACTTTTCGTTGCTCATTTCTAACCTGTTTATGGCAATATTGGCCCAGTTCTGAAATAAGGTTTCCTGATTGGTTTTGTCTTTCTATATTTATACTCTAGATGGAATCTGAGAGTATTATAAGTTTGCTCTAAGGTTTGTAACGCCAAGAAATAAGGCTTGGAGAAAAAAATGAATGATACAGAAGTTCATAAAATCACTCAAAAATCTCAAAACCGGATGTCCGTCTGTCCGTCCGTCCGTCTGTTCGCTCTTTAGCTTGAGAACGCGTTGAGCTAGAAAGTTCAAATTTTGTACACGTCGTTTTTGAGAAAAAAGTAAGGTCAAGTTCGTGAACGGGCCAAATCGCTCCACCCCTTCTACCCCCTCCCATACAAAATGACACAATTGCGCAATTTGACAATACACGGATTTGTTCGAAAAGTATAAAAGCTATTAGCCTGAAATTTAGAATATATTACTTTTCTGATAATATCGATCTATCGTATAAAAATTATGCGTGTCCTCCCCCTCCTTCTACCACCTCCCATACAAACTGTACTTATCATGAATTACTATAAGCCAATTTATTCAGTGTGTTTAAAATTTAGCGGGCTGAAATTGAAATTAAAAAAAATTAGACGATTATCCTGACCTCTTCTACCCCCTCCCATACAAAATGACCCAATTTCGCGATTTAAATGGATTTAATCGAAAAGTATAAGAGCTATTACTCTGAATTTTGGGACATATTACTTTAATAATTATATAAATTTACAGTAGAAAAAATTATCTGCGTTCTCCCTCTCCCTCCACCCCCTCCCATACAAACTACACTTTTTAATGAAATGCTCTAAGACGATTTTCTCAGAACATATAATATTTATCGAGCTCATATTTTGTAATAAATACTTAATTAGTATCATCACTAAGATCAGAAAAAAATATTTGATTAGCTTCACCCCTTCTACCCCCTCCCATACAATATGACACAGTTTCCCAACTCATCTAAAATTTAAGAGATGTCAATTTTATCATATTCTTAGTTATTTCTGAAAAAATCACTAAAATCCCCCCACTCTTTCTACCACCTCCCATACAAACTACACATTTTCACTAAATCTAACACATTAATTTTCTCAGCTCCTATTCAATTTTTGGAGTAAGCATTTTGTATAATACATTTTTATATCTACTTTAGCATGATGGGGAAAAAATTAGTTCAATGCTATCACCTCTTCTAACACTCCCCATACAAAATTTCTTGGTATCACAAAAAATTCTATTTCATCTAGAGTATCTTAAGATTGCGCTGTACGCGCAATCGTAGCCCTGTTATGTTTTCTACTTCCATTGGCTCTGCTGGCTGTTGCTTATATTGACCTGATTTTTGGCGAAACTGATCTGAATTATGATTGTAATTTCTTCTGGATTGACCTGAGTTATAATTATTTCGATTATTCTGATTTTGTGAGGATTGATTATGTCTTCTATTCATTCCCGAATTATTGCAGTTGTAGTTGTCTCTGTCATTAACTTGTTGCGTCTGTCGTCTGTCTTGTGTCGAATAGTTATTGCTATTCCAGTTGTTGTCAGCTTGATTTCTAGAGTCTTGATTATAATTTCGATTATAGTTATTATTTTTGAAATTGGGTCGAGATTTATCTCTCTGTTCCTGTTTATTAGTATGTCTAAATGTATTGGTCTGTTTAAAAAATTCTGGTCGAATGCAAGAGTCTTCGAATCTTCTTTTACGCATAATGGTTATAATATCTTTTATATCTGTTTCTTCATAAATTTTATCTAATAAAATTCCCTGTGTCATGTCTTTAACTGTGTTAACTAAAATTGAATCGACATTGTTTAAGTCAATTCCACAATCATTTTGGTAATAAATTATTAGTTCATCAGCCTTATATTTAATATTTTGTATTTCTACAGCTAGCTCGCTAACACTACTTACTTTTAAGTTACTAATTTTGCGGTAGATTTCTGTTGGTTCTACATCTGGTCTATATCGAAGTCGTATGGTTTCCTTTATCGATGTCCAATCATCCGGTTCCGGAATGTTGATAATTACGTTCTTGGCTTGACCCTGAATTTTTTCATGGTATATGGCTCGAACTGCTGCTCTTTTCACTTCTTCGTTGTTTATGTCTTCCAAGTAGTATTCAATGCTCCTGATGGTTGTATCTCCTGTGCCAGTAAATATGCTCATATGGCGTACTTCTTTCAGAATTTTTTGTTTCTGATCCATGGTTGATTGTTAAGCTGTCAATCTTTGGAATGCTGCCGCTAATTCTCTTCAAATTGGTTGTTTCGTTGCAACAATTCCTGTTCTAGTTGATGGATTTGTTGCTCCATTTCCGGTTGTTCAATGTGAATCCGTCTCACTCCGTCCAATATTTCGCTTCGTTTTTCTTTCCTTAACATTCACTCACTCTCAGTATTATTGAACACGGTTTCTCTTTGACGATTTCACCGGTTCCACCAATAGCACTTGAAATTTAGCTTGTCTTAAACGATTTAGCTAATTTGCTCTGCTTTTACACGTAATATATGCGTTAGCTTTCACTTTTACAGGTAGCACTTGAATTTTAGCTTTTCTTCAACGATGTGCTCCGATTTTTTTTGAAAACTAAACATTCACATTCACTTGTCAATTTTTTAATTATCGCGATTTATTAATATTTAGATTTACCGACTGCGCCAGTTATGTGGGTCGAGGGACGTGAAGTTAAAAAAAATAAGAATGCGCAATTTAATATGAACGAAAAACTTTATTTGACTATCTTTTACGAGTGTATGAAACGGACTGACTTAATTTTAATCTACAATGGAAAATTCTTAAATCTAAATTTGCTGATTCGTAATTTTATTAAACGTGTGAATTAATTCTTTCCCAGCATTTATTCAAGGTGTCATCTACCTATGCTGGTTGGAGGTATCTGGTTACATCCTCTAAGAATGTGGAGTATGTGTCTGGCGAAGACGCTGACTCATACGAACTCGCGCTACTTTATCGTATTCAAAAACGTATCCGACTGATTAGAGGCGAGACCATCACGGCTTCTATCGATTCTCTCGAGCATCGCAGAAATGTCGGATTACTCAACATTTGCTATCGCTACTTCATTGGTAAATGCAGTGTGGAGCTAAGCGTACTCATTCTTCCACTCTATACTTTTCCCCTCGGATACTCGCCAAGTTGAACGCGCACACGAGTACACCGTCAAATCCGGCCCAGTACAAATAGTAAAACGTTCCGCGCTCGCTCTCCTTCTCTCTCAACAAACAAAACTTTTTAAAGTGGGACTTGATTACAGAGTAACCCCCTAAACTAAACTCGGTGCCTAAAACAAAACATATGAAGTGATATTCGGTCAGCTCAGAATTGAGTTTTGCGGTATGTACTCCTATAAACTTGAGTAACTCTAGTTAGTAAGGCGAATTCGATTAAATTTTGTGTTCAGCATTGACGTGTAAGGGCCTTAAAGTTGAGCCTCAAAAGGCGCGCTGGTTATTTTCCCAACTATTATTGATAAAGCAAAACCTTTCTACACTTACGACATTTTAATCAATGAATTTCAAAGACATACTTACAGATAAATAATAAATAAAAAGAATTCTATCAGAATTAGGCTGCAATTAACTTAATAGTTGGAATGCGATTCTTCTTCGTTTTTCTCATCCTCCTTATCTACACCATTTCGTTGCTCATTGCAAATGATGTTTACTGGGGAGAAAAAAAAAACAAATAATTCACAATATCACAATTTACCAAAATCTCAATAAAATACCCGTAGCCCTAACAATTCTTGCTTTCATGGAATCTTGCGAATAGAGATAATTAATCTATATCTGTCTAGTGCACGAAATACGGAACATATCTCGACCATAGGATACGATTTTCTACATTTTCCGCCCGATATTAACCAAAACTGTCAGTAGTGTGATTGGACTGTCAGACCTTTAAAATACGCTTCACTGGATTCGCATTATACTACTGCTAGAGTGCTAGAAGAATATTTGTCTACAGTGCTTCTGATGTGCTTTTCAGCTTACCATATAACATAAATACGTCTCTCCGATGCCTATTTTAGGGTTTTTATTCACACACGCCCAGAATACACATCACACATATGGGTTGCTTTCTTCTGTCGTGATAAATGAGAGGAAAATGTTGTTGAAAAGTTTTTTTTTTCGACTTGTTTCTTTTTTTTTCTCCCGTTCGTTCAATTTTTTATTACATTTTCACGAAAAATAGATTTTGTTGAAATAGAGCGACTACGATACAAATTCAGTGCCAGAATGAAATAGAGAAAGAATGAAAAGGCAGTAAGTTCATTACTGGGATTTTTAAGAGTGGATTTTAGGGGGGAAAAGTGATTGATTAGGAAAGGTAAAGATTTCTTTTATAGAGTTTATAAATGGTTTAAGTTTGAATGAATTGTTTCTCTAAAAATATCTTAGATTTCAACGTTAATTTTTTTATGCAAATACGTAAAAGGTTCAAGACAATGAAATCCAGTTTCAGATTATTTTTTTTAACACTAAACATTCACTGTGTGAAAAATTAAACAAATTTCTTATCTAACTGAAAAATTATTATTGTACACACACCTTTCATAAACAAATAGCACCTCACCTTATTTCCAGCGACAATCTTTTAGGTTTTGTTTTTTTTTATCAACTCTTAAACCATATGTAACCATAATGGAAACGACATCATTGAAGTGGAATTGCATAGTAAATATTTTTGTTTTTACAGATGTTTAAAAAAATGACTTAAGCGAGTTATATTCGAGACAATCAACATAAGTAGTCTGGTTATGATTAATGAAACTCACAGACGAACTTATAAATGTATTTGTTAAATGAAAAGTTGCATTTTTAACTTGCAATTACATTGATTAATAACTCCGCGATAGACGGTCCCAAGCCCAGTTTGAGAAAGGAGGAGGGAACATGGAGTTAACCTGAATGGCCAGTAACACCAGTGCGTCTCAGGAAGTAGGCAAAAAGTATGACATAGTTGGACTTGCAGCATAGCTGTGAGAACTCCAGCATGTCATATTTAGCTCAAAACTCCCACCCTTTTTCTACTAGGGTGTAATAAATAAGTAGGACCGGTCCTCCAGGTCGAGTGTTGGGCGAGACGCATCACCGGAAAAAGAACACTGTCCAGAAACGTGAAGAACGGCCTCGGAAAGGATGGACTCAACGGCAACGACCCCGCAAACGGAAAATGGACTACTCTATTGGATCTTGGAATGTTCGATCCTTATTTAGGACAGGAGCTCTGAAAGAGTTCCTCGAAGTAGTGGCAAAACACAACATCAACATAACTGCCATCCAAGAAACGAAATGGCTCGGTAGCGAAATCATGGACATGAGATCACACACAATCTATCCAAGTCGAAAATTGTCGGGAAGCAGAGAGTTTGGAGTCACTTTTGTCGTTGACAAAAAATTTAAACAGCAGGTCACGAGCTTCAGACCAGTAAGTGAAAGATTGTGTGCAATCCGAATAAAGACTAAATTTTTCAACACTTGGCTGATCAACGTTCACGCACCAACAAAAGACAAGGACGATAAAACTAAAGACGAATTTTATGCCACCCTAGAGACAACCTATGATTTATTGCCCTCGAATGACCTAAAAATTGTCTTAGGGGATTTTAATGCAAAAGTCGGAAAAGAGGAGGCTCATAGAGGAACAACAGGAGGGCACAGTCTCCATGACATAACCAACGACAATGGCCAACGTCTTATTGATTTCGCAAGCAGCAAAAATATCATAGTAAGCTCTACATGCTTCCCACATCGCGATATTCACAAACAAACGTGGGCATCACCAGACGGTCACACCTTCAACCAAATAGACCACGTTCTAATTGAGAAAAGGGCTGCATCCAGCATACTTGATGTACGAACTCTCCGCGGTGCGAATTGTGACTCTGATCACTATCTAGTCAGAGCTAAGTATCGATGCAAAATAGCTTGTCGTGGATATTCGAAAACGAGTAGAGCTCGCAAATTCAATGTCGACAAGCTTAACGACGAAACGGTGGCGCAGGCTTACATGTTAGCATGTAATAAACACCTGACACCAATATATGAAGATATCCAAAATATGCCAGTGGAGAATGCGTGGATGAAGATACGAGACGGCATCAAATCCTCCGCGGAAGAGGTATTAGGGTATCAAGCACGGCGAAAAAATAATGATTGGTTCGACCAAGAATGTCGCGACGCAACAGATAGAAAGAACGAAGCTTACAAAATTTTTACTGAACGACCAACACGAGCCAAAAAAGAAAGATATGACGAGCTTAGGCGATATGCGAAAAAGACCTGCACACGAAAACAAAGGAAGTACCATAATGACAAAATACAAAAAATGGACGACGACATGAGAAAAAATAAAACGCGGGACGCATACGCAATAGTAAAAGATCTAAAAAAAGGATATAAGCCAAAAACCAGTCTCTGCAAAGACGTGGAGGGCAACATCATCAGCGACGCACAAGAAATCAAAAGGAGATGGGCTTCCTACTTTGAACATCTTTTGAATCCCAACCCAGTAGCACCGATAACGACAGACAACATTTCAATTGAAGCCTCAACTGACAATGATGAACCATCATCGATACCACCCACGCTTGCTGAAATAAAAGCAGCCCTGTGTGACCAAAAACGAAACAAAGCGCCGGGAATTGACGAGATACCAGTTGAACTTCTGAAAAACGGTGGAAACTGTGTCGCTGAAATACTGCACAACATGATATGCAAAATTTGGACAGAGGAAATCATACCCGACGACTGGCGAAAAAGTATTATATGTCCAATTTACAAGAAAGGAGACAAACTCTGCTGTGAGAACTACAGAGGTATATCATTGTTGTGTACGTCCTATAAACTACTGACAAAAATTATTGAATGTCGTCTTAAGCCCTATACTAATGAAATAATTGGCGAATGCCAAGGCGGATTCAGAACCGGACGATCTACAACAGACCAGATATTCTCGGTGAAACAGGTGCTTGAGAAATGCTGGGAATATAACACAGACGTGCACCAAATATTCGTAGATTTTAAACAAGCATACGACAGTATCGACAGGAGCGTACTGTACCAAATCATGCTTGACTTTGGAATTCCTCCAAAACTAGTCCGACTAACAAGACTCACAATGACGAACACTGAATCCCAAGTGAGAATACAAACCGATTCCACAACCAGTTTTCGAACGGAATGTTGTTTAAAGCAGGGAGATGGTCTAGCCCCTATGCTTTTCAACTTGGCACTAGAGTATGTCGTCCGAAAAATCCCAGTCGACACCAACGGGACACTACTATTCAAGTCCACCCAACTAGTAGCATACGCTGACGGCATTAACATTCTAGCAAGATCCTTCCCTAGTGCTAAGGAGGTATTTGTCAATCTTGACTCCGCCGCAAAAGAAGTCGGGTTGCGCATTAATGAAAGCAAAACAAAAGTAATGACGCAAACAAGAAGGAGAATGCCAATCAGACAAAACATAACAATTGCGGAATATAATTTGGAGAGTGTGGACAACTTCATATATCTTGGGGCTAATATAGCAAAGGACGGTAATGAAACAGACGAAATCAAACGACGGATAATACTTGCAAATAAGACGTATTATTCGGTACTTCCAATAATGAAATCCAAGAAAGTGCACAGGAACAATAAGCTGCGGATTTATAAAACTATTATACGACCTGTGCTCTGTTATGGCAGCGAGACGTGGACATTAACGCGGACTTCCGAAAAAGCAGTTAACGCATTCGAAAGAAAGGTCCTCCGAAGAATTTTGGGACCTGTGAAGGAAGGAACGGAATGGCGAATAAGATACAACCATGAGTTGTATCAACTCTACGACGAGCCAGAAGCTTCAACGTTCATCAAGTTACGTAAACTGCAGTGGGCTGGCCATGTAGAGCGAATGGAAGACAGAAAAATCCCCAAACGTGCTCTTAAGAGCAAAGGGAGTGGTAACCGGCCAGTAGGCAAACCACGCAAGCGATGGGAAGACTCGGTTGATGAAGACAGCAAAGCCATTCTAAAAATTAGCAGCTGGAGGACGCGGTCTTTGGATCGAGACGATTGGAGGCGACGACTTCAGGAGGCCAAGGCCCGATTTGGGCTGTCGCGCCATTGATGATGATGAATTACATTGATTTCTTATGAAAATGTCTCGAATCTGCAGATACTGCTGTAGGCCAGATACTACACACTACTGTAAATTGTGTATCTAATTGACAGACTTTATGCGTAGAATTGGATAAATTCATGGCATTGTCCAGAGCTACATATAACACTTTACTGGAAGATGAGCAGAAGATTTTCTTAAATATATTTCCTAAGATGGCGGTGAGCGGAGACGCTTACCAGACACTTCGAAACCAAGATTTCGAGAGGTTTTCAGACATAGAATTCACGCTGAAACAATTATACTTACCAGTAAAAAATCTGGCCCTCTTATACGAAGAACTACGAAACATCAGACAACTGAATGGGGAAAGTATCCAACAATACGGTACAAAGTTGGAACGTAAATTATCGGATTGTATAAATGTTATCCGTATTAAATATCCGGACAATCCGAACGCTTTGTTATTGGAATATGAGAAAAATGCAATTCTCGTATTTAGAACGGGCATCATCAGCCCATCATTAAAACAAAATTTGTTGACTCTTAAAGACTCAACACTCAAAGAAATAATGCATAAAGTGAGCGACATGAAAAGACTAGAAAACACCACTGTCGGAACCACAACGAATATTGAAATTACACCGGAACTTATTGCCTAAGTATTGAGTAATTTAGGTTCAGATAATACATTCTGTAATTACACTCATGCTTCAAATTACGTAGTCCCCTAAAATCGGAGGAACAATAGAACTTATCAGTACAATAACGATCGAATAAATGATAACCGAAGTACAAATCATCAAAGTCAAAGAAACACAGGCTACCCTGGCCATAAAAATAAACGTTACCAAGGGAATCAGGGAAATAACAATGGTCACAATCCTAATGTTAATTATAACCATATCAGAAATCAAAGCGGCCAATCCAGTGCTATACATGTGGCAAGCCAGGCCCCACATCGAGGGAATGCCGATCCGGTAATAAATTTTGTAAATTATGCCAAAAATACGGGCATTACAATAATGAATGCCTGGTACGGAGGAAACAGTCAAAAATCAATAGGTTAGAAATCCAAAGAGCTTCTACTTCGCATGAAAAATGTGATTTTTGTTTTAGCATAGAGCATAACATAAGCCAACGTTATGCCAAACAACGACGGGAAAATAGAAATAATCCGGAAAACTATGGTGGGTTGACCGGAAACACCTCACCAATAAAAACGATAGAAGGGTGTCCCGGAGGGATCCGCAGTCCAATGGTAAGAATACCATTAGACGTGGCCAAAAGAAAAGTAGAACTCCTCATAGATACAGGAGAAGAAGTAAACTTACTAAAAATAAATGCTTTAAAAAAAACAATTATCAACCAAGAAGAGTCGATAATTCTGAACTCTGCATTCGACAAGGAAGAACGAATTCCCTGCAAATTCCATGTAATCAGTAACAACAAACAAATATCCGGTGATGGGTTACTAGGTAATGAATTGTTATCGACCAATGGCAATGCGCACGGGTCGAAAAATCGGTTAATATTTCCGCAAACCACGAAAAAAAGCCAAGTAAGATTTAGTATACCAATATTGATGAGAAGTCAAGTGCAGAGGAGTTCCATCCTAAAAAGATAGGTACACCTGCTGCATCGCTTCCACAAGTTACGACTAGTGAGAAGAAAGGTGTTTCGAGCGTAATGAATATTACGAATCAAGACACGACTTTTGCCTCACAGTCGAAAGTGATAGTAACAAATTGCGTAGTGCAACCAAGAAGTCACCTAGGCTTAGTAAACATAATAAGGTTGACTCCATGATTGCATCAGTTTGTTCAGAATTCGTTTCATCAGGAAGTTTAGAAGATACCTTAAATATAAAGTCAACTAAATCTGGTAGAGTCATAGAAAGCGAAAAATTGAAAGAATTACGGGTAGACATAATTCTCGGTAAGACAATCCGTGACGAAAAATTGCCTAGTGTAAACAATAACCAACTTAGGCCTAGCAAGCCCAACTTGGGAAACAAGTTTGCATCAATTCACACAGATTGTCATAACGAAGAGTTGATACATGTAAATGCAAATCAACCTAAGCCTAGCAAACTCAGCGTTGAAGGACCATTTGCATCAATTCGCACGTTTGTGCGATAGTGTGATAGTTTTATCAGAATGGAAATTTGTCTAGTGTGAAGAACATCCCAACAGAACCTGAACTCGAATGGGGATTATAATGCATCAATTTCTGATGGCAATAAAATTAGAATTCATTTTACCAAAATACAAGAGATAAACAACATTTTAAACGAAGAAATTATTGTGCCAGCACGCACCGAAAAAAAAAATCAAATCAAAGTATTAAGAAGTGAAGATTTATTTTGCCGAGCGCAGGAAATTAAGGAAGTTATATTTATACCAAATTGTATACTCAAGCCAAGGAATAATATAGTAATCATTAGTATATTGAATAATAACGACAATGATGAAGAAAATAGAACCGGTATTAGAGCCATTGAGTGATTACTATGCCTATAGTCTAACAAAGAGCAATAGAACAAAAGAAGAAATGAAAAAACCGACAACACAACGTCAGAAACTAAAGTATTGAATATAAGGAAAAATGGAATGCATACACGATTAAAGCAAATACGAGAAATGATAAAAACCGAGGAGTATCTAAATAAAGAAGAAGAACAAGCAATATAGTCAATTTGCAAAGAATGCCAGGATTTATTCTACTTACCTGGAGAAGAGCTGACCTATACGGATGCAATACGGCGCAAGATCCCAACACCCACGGATCACTCGCCCATCAATCAAAAAATGTACCGATTACCTGAAACTCTAAAGGAAATAATACAAGAACAAGTTCAGGACATGTTGAAACAAAGAATAATAACACCAAGCAAGAGTCCTTGGAACTCACCCTTACTGGTAGTACCAAGAAAAGCTGGAGCCGACGGAAAGAAAAAATGGCGCGTAGTGGTGGATTTCAGAAAACTCAATGCCATCACCATTGGGGACGCTTTCCCTTTGCCAAGAACCGAAGGTATATTGGACCAGATGGGAAATGCCACCTACTTCACTACTTTAGATCTTGCTAGTGGTTATCACCAAATAGCAATGGATGAAAATGATCAAGAGAAAACAGCGTTCAGTACACCCTATGGACACTACGAATGCCAAAGAATGCCGTTTGAACTCAAAAGAGCCCCAGCTACGTTTCAACGAACCATGAATCATATCCTTACAGGAATACAAGGGATTAAATGCTTCGTGTATCTAGATGACATAGTAGTATATGGAAAGAGCATAACAGATCACAACAACAAATTGAAGCAAATTTTTAGTAGACTAAGAGATTATAATTTAAAACTACAACCTGAGAAATGTAAAATGTCATTACGGTTAAGAATTTTCCAATACCGCGCACCGTTAAACATGTCCAGTCCTTTTTAGCGAATTATTACAGAAGGTCCATACCCAATTTTTCAAAAATTGCGTGGTGCCGCAATTTTTGAAAAATGAACAAGTTTCTAGGGAAATGAGCAAAATTCAAATGGACGAATGAAAGTCAAGCATCCTTCCAAACCCTAAAGGAGGCTATGACAAGAGAACCAATACTAATCTACCCAGATTTTTGTAAACCTTTTTTGGTTACTACAGACTCTAGCAACGAAGCGCTGGGAGCCGTGTTGTCACAAGGCAAAGCTGGGGAGGATAAGTCTATTGCATTCGCTAGCCGAACTTTAAACGATGCAGAGACGCGTTATTCAAGGAACTACTAGGGCAGTTAAACATTGTAGGGCATATTTGTACGGTCGTAAATTTGTGGTACAAGCGGATCACAAACCATTAAAGGGAATTTTTATTGTTAAAGATCCGTCATCCAGACTGATGCGTTTCGACCACAAGCTGTCCGAGTATGACTACAGTATTGAATATAAGCCCGGGAAGTATAATAAAAATGCGGATTCTCTTAGTAGAATACCACACATCCCTGAACCAATGATTGAAAAAGCTGCTAATTGTTTAACAATAACAAGAAATCAATCACCGGATATATCTTTACAAGCAGCGGACACCAACAAAAACGATTTCGATATCACAACAGAACCGCATAAGGATAATGAAAACCGGAGAATGGAAACTGACAGCGAAGAACAGGACACCGAACAAGAAATTCTCGAATGGGACATTTCCGACAACATTAAAGAACTTGAAATACTAACGGATAGAATCGAAATATCTACTATCCTCAAAGACTACCATGATCTTCCTTTGGGAGGCCATCAAGGAATTTTTAAAACCTATAAAAGAATTAAAAGGGATTTTTTCTGGCGAGGCACCCTCAAAGACATAACGAGGTACATTCGCAAATGTCCTAAATGCCAGATGAATAAATCAGGAAAATCAAATAAAATGCCCATGATAATTGCGGACGGTAGCACAACACTTCTTTGATTCTATCATTAGTCGATTGAGGATACCTAATGTATAATTAACTGATCAGGACAGTAACTTTACTAGTCATATGTTCAAGGAACTTTGCAAATTCTTAAAAATCCGGAAAATGCAAACTACCGCGTATCACCACAAGCGAATGGAGCATTGAAACGTTCGCACAAACCTCTAGTGGAGTAACTCCGCATCTTCGTGGATAAAAACCCGAAAACTTGGGACAAACACATTCGAGCAGCAATTTTTGTGCGTAACAACTCAATCCACTTCGGGACAAAGTTGATCACAATGGATTGTGTGTTTGGTTTCACTTCACAAATTCCAAATAATCTAAAGCGTGAACCACAACCGGTATGTTGAGTCCCGTACTGGAGCAATAGAAAAGCACTATTTTATTGAATCTATTCTTTATTTCACTCTAAAAAACACTATCTTATTTAAATTAAAATACTTATCAAAACACTATTTTACTTTATATCTATGATTTCGTCCGCACTCGGGGACAACACTTATCAGACTCCACGTATAATTCCCAGCAATATCGAGGCACGAGCAATATTGATGGATATTGCTGATGCATCGTCAGCAATATCCATAATTTGATAATTTGGTTTACCTGCAAGGTAACAATAAATATGCATTATTGCATATTGCTAATTGAAATATAATACCTCACACGCGCGTTTCAATTTAATATCGGAACCCAGAGTCGGATCCAGGCCCCGACATTCCTCCCCCCTTGAAAACTCGAGTACCTATCTATCAAAAGGTACGAGGATGCTCATTGCTAGTGCCTTGATGTCGTGGTTACAAAATATGTTGATTAGGCTATATTACATTATTATTTTAGTATTGTTGAACTAGAAACAAATAAATTAAATCTATTTTCCTTTTTTTTTTTTTTTAATTATTTTTGATTTTTTAATATAATATCCGCATAAAAATGTCCACTTATTTTTTTTCAATTTTCTTTTAATAAAATTTCTTAAAACTTTTTCATGTTGCCCTTTTTAGTGTATATATATATATTTTTTTTTTTTTTTTTAATCGTTTTGTTTGATTTTCTTTTATTTATTTGTGATAAATATTTATAATTAATATGAATAAAAAGGAATTTCAATCATTTTTCTTCTCATTTCGTGGATAACAAAGTGCAGTTTGTGCTAAATGTCCGAACAATATTTCCTTAATATGCAGCTGAAATCTATACAAAATAATTGTCATTATTTTTTTTTTATTATGCGATTATTTTAAACTTATTTTAAACTATAAAATTTTACTTTAACTGATTTATTTGAGTTACACCTAATATAGTTTTATTTAGATTAACTTAACAATTCATCTACTTATTCGTGGTGGGGTCATATGTTGGTCTACTTGTTCGTTGTGTTGTTCTAGGTCCGGTTCGTTGATTGGTTTTCGGGTCGAAACGTGAATAGATTTTTCTCGGTCTGCTCTTTCATGCGATTCGTTTTGTCGTGGCTTCTTGGAGGTGTAGTTAACTGATGTAAGATTAGCGCTTGAGCGTAGAAATTTCGTTTTCCAGTAAATTCTTCCAACAATAACTATTATGCAAATTGTAAAAAATGTAAATCCTGATCCAGTAGCAGCTACAATGGTCAAGTGGTTCTTGGAGAATATTTGCTGTTGTCGTATGTCTTCTTCTTTCGCTGCCTGCTCGACCAAGTTCTCGACAGCCTTACTTTCTGCTTTCCAACGTCCATTAAGATTCTGGTCTGGTATGATGACGGGTTTAATTTTACTGTTAGCAAGAAGTTTATAATTGCTAAGGTTTACAAAATCGCTTGGTTTTATCGTTAGACGACGTTCTACTGGTTGTAATAAAGTTATATTGCGTTGTGTGCTTTCCTGTGCGAAGATTGCGATGTCAGTACTTCGAAAGCTGCAATGTTCTTTTATAGAGATCACTCCAATATGAGATAGTTCCTTTATTGCTACTGGTTCGTTTTGGCAATGAATCTCGATTTTCACGTTCGTTTCCATGAGATAAAGCCAGTGATTCCTAGTTTCCATCTTAACGAAGATGCTCCACTTTCTGGTAACCTTCCTCTCACACCCCGATAGGTCCATACTATGCCCTTGGAATAAATTCAGCAAGCAGTTCTTTCCAACTGATGTTACAACTGGTACATGACTCCAAAAATTATTTTCTGCTACTGAGGAACAAGCTACAGAATACGTATAAAATAGCTAGACAAAACCTTCAAAGTAGCAAGAAAAAATTGAAAAAATATTACGATAAAAAAATTACACCCGTAAAACCTCAAGTAGGAAACTAGGTCCTACTCCGCGACCCGTGTTAAAAGCGGTAAACAAGCCCCGAATTGGCTGGGTCCGTTCAAAGTAATAAAAGTTATTAGCCCGGTGAATACCACTATACTAATAGGAAAACGTAAACGACGGGTACACAATAACCGTCTCAAGGAATTCCATAACTGAGTCGCCAAACATATCTCACTCTCGAAGTTTATAAAAATAAAAAGAGATTTAAATTTTTTTTTTTAAAGAGAGATTTAAATTTTTGGAACATTTTCCCATCCACATATTTTTTTATTTTTTATCAGGATAACTTTCTTTACAGTTAAACAAAATCGTTATGATTACACTCAGCATCATGTGTGCGATAGACATGACCATCAACGCAACTGAAATCGCACCTTTGGAAATTACTACATTAAAAGACACAGGAGTTTTCTTCGAAAAAATAGGAAGTGCAGCTATGTACAACGACCATTGGAGATTCGTTACCCAAGTCAGATTACAACAAAGTGATCCGACTATACAATTCCTGTCCACCTGCGAACGAAGCATAGAACAATTATGCAATGCATCGCATGGTGTGAAAGAAACCAGTCACTGCACATATTGGCACAACATAATTAACGCAAGAATAGATAGAATTCGAGAAACTTTCGAAGAACTAGGAACACTGGGACACAACAACCGCCAAAAAAAAGGGTTATTCGACATTGTGGGTAATGTCAAGAAATTTTTATTCGGAGTAATGGATAATCAGGATTCGCATACTATTTATAAAAAACTATATAGATAAATTAGATAATCTTAATAAAGATAGTATAAATTTGGCAAAGAAACAGGTCACTCTCGTCAAATCGGTGACCTTGGGTAATTCATTATTGAACTTAACACGCCAATATCAAATATTGTTGGACAAAACCCATATATTTAGTACTCAAGTAGCCAACAGATTAAACGGTGTGGCCCAGGAAGTACATGATGTACTTCACATGATGACAGAAATCAACGAATTGGTATTGTTCATTACTATGAAATTGGGAAAAATAGATTCGGAAATTTCCAAAACTTCGTTCATTTTAGAATCAATCCAAAACCATAAATTAAGCCCGTTAATCCTACCCCCAAAAATGTTATTAAAAATTTGCCATAACGTTACCACTCATGCAAATGAAGAATTCGCAAAAATAAATTTAGCGGAATTGAACTCAGTCATTCAAGTAGACGGAGTACAGTTAGAAGATAAAATTCTAATAAGAATAATAGTACCAATGCTCAGTAGTCTCGTGTATACCGTAAATCAGGTCTATTTTTACCGCATTTGATCAAAGAAAACACATATTCCGTATTCAATGTGGACATAACGTATCTTTTCAAAGCTGGTCACTCTCAAAACAACAAAGAATGGACCGAGATGACTTTCCGAGAACATTGCACGAAGACGAACGCCAGTTTCTTCATCTGTAACGACCCCCAACCCAAATTTCTTACTTTCGAATCCGAGAACTGTATACTTAACGTGTTCATGAATGCACTCATTCACAACCCCAACTGTCCGACTAAAATCCTTCGTAGATTTGAACAAATAATACAACCCCTAAATCAACCAAATGTCTGGCTTTATATATTTCATGAAACACACGTACTACACACTCAGTGTAATAACGGCGAATTTATAAATTGATGTATAAGAAACAGGGTTGATGAAATTACTAAAACCTTGTAAATTTAGAATCAGAAATTTTATTTTACCTTTCAAAAATAACGCGGAACACGAATTGACATTACCCCAACCAATTAACAACTTTACCCCGGTCCTAAATCTAACGAATACAATACTAACACCAACCAACAAAACTGAAAGGAATTAACATATTAACAACTTTAAGTGCACCCAAATTAAACGACAAATTGAAAACAAATAGCAAAACGTTAAACGAAATTGAAAAAGATTTAGATGATTTAGAATTCAAATCTAAACAAGAACAAAACGAAACCCAGCTGAAGATCCTTACTACGGCCACAATTATCATTATTACCTTAACAATACTATTAATAGCCTATATAAAAATCCGGAGAAAGTGTTGTAAAACAACACCAGTAGGGACCTCCAAAATAATTATATCAGAACCTCAACAAATTCCATCTTCAAACCCCAAAACGCATACCTGTTCACACCCTACAATTTGTGAACCATCGAGGATTGACAGCACCCCTACCATCACATCAGCTGACATTCCTATACCACCCTCACTACCTTCTATTAACAAAGCAAGATGTAATACCATAACTAAGCCACCAGAGAGGAAGGAGTCAATGTTGGATTTCTCCCTCAGTGAATCATCATAAATGGCGCGAAAGCCCAAATCGGGCCTTGGCCTCCTGAAGTCGTCGGCTCCAATCGTCTCGAACCAAAGAACGCGTCCTCCAGCTGCTAATTTTAAGATGGCTTTACTATCTTCATCAACCGAGTCTTCCCATCTTCCCATCGCTTGCGTGGCGTGCCTACTGGCCGGTTACCACTCGCTTTGCCTTTCAGAGCACGTTTGGGCATTCTTCTATCTTCCATTCGCTCTACATGGCCAGCCTACTGCAGTTTACGTAGCTTGATGAACGTTGAAGCTTCTGACTCGTCGTAGAGTTGATACAACTCATGGTTGCATCTTATTCGCCATTTCGTTCCTTCCTTCACAGGTCCCAAAATTCTTCGGAGGACATTTCTTTCAAATGCGTTAACTGTTTTTTCGGAAGTTTGCGTTAATGTCCACGTCTCGCTGCCATAACAGAGCACAGGTCGTATAATAGTTTTATACAGGGTGTTTGGTACTCCGTACATAACCTTGTAAGGGGTTATTCCTGGATATATTTTGAGCAAAAAATTGTTCTACGGAGATGGTCAATTTTCAATATCCACGGAGATACAGGGTGATCAAGAAAAGTCCTTCGGACCTGTACCCTCACTCACTCAAAACGCTATATCTTGAAAACTAATAATCACAATTCAAAGTGTTATAACTTGTTTTTTAGGGAATCAAATTACCTTTCATTTGGTGTAATAGTCCGAATTGTAACTGTATCCAATTCTGAGATATTTGCTTCAGAACACAAATTTTTGACAGTTTGACCGTCAAAATTCTAAGATCAATGTAGTTTTTCTCTAAAAAACCCATTATAAAAATGTCATTTTATTGTTGTTTTCTTTTGTGTCATATTATTGCCTACAAAAGATGCATACACTTGCATTGCATAAGTTTTATAGTTTAGAAGAAATTATCATTCCAATAATTTATCACTTTTGTCAAAAAAGCAAGAATTGGTTGATCAACACTCTCCGCTTGAACTAAAAGAACTTAAGAATGGTTTTTACGGTTTATTTCAAATTTCCTTAATTACAATAAATGTTCAAAATGGCTACCTTCATTTTGAATGCACGCTAAAGCTCGTTTTGCCAGTGTTCTCTTTGTGTTCATACTCCTCAACTGCTGCCTTACTTCTGTTGCTGCCGCATCGATTCTGGTGTTTAGATACTGCAACGTTACTACTTCCGTTGCGTGGACAAGGTCCTTCATCCGTCCCCATACAAAGAAATCCATAATAGTTAAATCAGGGGATCTTGCAGGCCAGTGTATCGGTCCATTTCTACCGATCCAGCGATTGCTATAACTGGAATTTAACCAATCTCTGATCTGTCGGCCGTAATGAGCTGGAGCACCATCGTGTTGGTAAAACATGGAAGCCAATCGTTGCAGTGGCATATCATCCAATAACTCCTGTAGATCATTTGTCAAAAAATGCAAGTAATTGGAACTATTTAAGGTAGGCGGAAGCCTAATAGGACCAATAAAATCGTTGCCAATCACACCTGCCCATAAATTGACACTGAATCTGTGCTGAAATGATGCCTCTCTTCTTGTATGTGGATTGCTCTCAGCCCATGTGTGTAAGTTGTGGAAGTTTGTGATACCGTCCCTGGTGAATTGGGACTCATCCGTCCAAAGAATGTTGCTGATAAAATTCTCGTCACTTATTTGTCGTTCAAGGAGCCAATTGCAAGACTCCATCCTTTTAGGTAAATCAATGGGTAACAGCTCCTGCACTGGTGTGTGGTGGTAGGGATGCAAACGTTCTGCTTTCAGGACACTCCAAACTTTCCACGTAGAGACGTTAAACCGCAATGCCAAGCGTCGTATACTAGTTGATGGATCATTTTGAACTGCAGCTAGGATTCGTTGATCAATTGAAACAGCGATTACCGGCGCAGGATTTGCATTCACTCTGCTTGTCCTAACACTGCCTGTTTCCCTAATCCTTCCGTAAACGTCTTGGAATACTCTCGGGTAAGGTATTCGACGATTGGGAAATCTGTGATGATACAAAGATCGTGCCGCTTGCTCATTTCCCTGACACTCTCCATAGAGGAAAATTATGTCTGCATATTCTTCGTTCGTGAACTCAGGCATTTCGAAATTCTTTTCTAAATTTTAGTGACACCTTGTTCTTTTACAAATTTAACTAAAACTGATAAAAATATGAAGTATGGTTTGCTTTTATAGGCTTTTCATTTTGTTAGGTAACCCATTAAAAAGGGCAAAGTGCTGCACCTAGTTGTGTTGAAACTCATTTTAATTTAATTCATTTTCTCGATAATTTTAATACTACCTAAAGGACATTCATTGATAATTTAAATAGTAATTAAAGGACACAAAGAATATTTCAGTTTAACAACATTTCAGGTAGTTTTTTTAGAACGAGGGTTGGTTTATGGCATATTTTATTTTTAAGCCATATGTATTTTCGCTTATTACCTGGAAAACGGGAAAACCTAAGTCATAAGTATGTGTGCATCTTTTGTAGGCAATAATATGGCACATAAAAAAACAACATTAAAATGACATTTTTATAATGCGTTTTCTTGAGAAAAACTACATTGATCACAGAATTTTGAGGGTCAAAGTATCAAAAATTTGTGGTCTGAAGGAAATACCTCAGGATTGGGTACAGGTACAATACGGACTATTACATTAAATGAAAGATAATTTGATTCCCTAGAAAACAAGCTATAACACTTTGAAATGCAATTATTGGTTTTCAAGATATAGCGTTTTGAGTGAGTGAGGGTACAGGTCCGAAGGACTTTTCTTGACCACCCTGTATCTCCGTGGATATTGAAAATTGGCCATCTCCGTAGAACAATTTTTTGCTCGAAATATATCCAGGAATAACCCCTTACAAGGTTATGTACGGAGTACCAAACACCCTGTATATCCGCAGCTTATTGTTCCTGTGCACTTTCTTGAATTTCATTATTGGAAGTACCGAATAATACGTCTTATTTGCTAATATTATCTGTCGTTTGATTTCGTCTGTTTCATTACCGTCCTTTGTTAGATTAGCCCCAAGATATATGAAATTGTCCACACTCTCCAAATTATGTTCTGCAATTGTTATGTTTTGTCTGATAGGCGCTCTCCTTCTTGTTTGCGTCATTACTTTTGTTTTGTTTTTGTTAATGCGCAACCCGACTTCTTTTGCGGCGGAGTCAAGATTGACAAATACCTCCTTAGCACTAGGGAAGGATCTTGCTAGGATGTTAATGTCGTCAGCGTATGCTACTAGTTGCGTGGACTTGAATGGTAGTGTCCCGTTGGTGTCGACTGGGATTTTTCGGACGACATACTCTAGTGCCAAGTTGAAAAGCATGGGGGCTAAACCATCTCCCTGCTTTAAACCACATTCCGTTCGAAAGCTGGTTGTGGAATCGGTTTGTATTCTCACTTGGGATTCAGTGTTCGTCATTGTGAGTCTTGTTAGTCAGACTAATTTTGGGGGAATTCCATAGTCAAGCATGATTTGGTACAGTACGCTCCTGCCGATACTGTCGTATGCTTGATTAAAATCTACGAATAATTGGTGCACGTCTGTGTTATATTCCCAGCGTTTCTCAAGCACCTGTTTCACCGAGAATATCTGGTCTGTTGTAGATCGTCCGGTTCTGAATCCGCCTTGGTATTCGCCAATTATTTGATTAGTATAGGGCTTAAGACGACGTTCAATTATTTTTATGTATAGGACGTACACAACAATGATATTCCTCTGTAGTTCTCACAGCAGAGTTTGTCTCCTTTCTTGTAAATTGGACATATAATGCTTTTTCGCCAATCGTCGGGTATGATTTCCTCGGTCCAAATTTTGCATATCATGTTCTGCAGTATTTCGGCGACACAATTTCCACCGTTTTTCAGAAGTTCAACTGGTATTTTGTCAATTCCCGGCGCTTTGTTTAGTTTGTGGTCACATAGGGCTGCTTTGATTTCAGCAAGCGTGGGTAGTGTCGATGATGGTTCATATTCGTCAGTTGAGGCTTCAATTGAAATGTTGTCTATCGTGATCGGTGCTACTGGGATGGGATTCAAAAGATGTTCAAAGTAGGAAGCCTATCTCCTTTTGATTTCTTGTGCGTCGCTGATGATGTTGCCCTCCACGTCTTTGCAGAGAGTTAGTACATTAATTATGCTGGAAGCAGCCCTTTTCCCAATTAGAACGTGGTCTATTTATTTGAAGGTGTGACCATCTGGTGAAGCCCACGTTCATTTGTGAATATCGCGATGTGGGAAACACGTAGAGCTTACTATGATATTTTTGCTGCTTGCGAAATCAATAAGACGTTGGCCATTGTCGTTGGTCATATCATGGAGACTGTGCCCTCCTGTTGTTCCTCTATGAGCCTCCTCCTTTCCGACTTTTGCATTAAAATCCCCTAAGACAATTTTTAGGTCATTCGAGGGCAATGAATCATAGGTTGTCTCTAGGGTGGCATAAAATTCGTCTTTAGTTATATCGTCCTTGTCTTCTGTTGGTGCGTGAACGTTGATCAACCAAGTGTTGAAAAATTTAGTCTTTATTCGAATTCACTTACTGGTCTGAAGCTCGTGACCTGCTGTTAAAATTTTTTGTCAACGACAAAAGTGACTCCAAACTCTCTGCTTCCCGACAATTTTCCACTTGGACAGATTGTGTGCGATCTAATGTCCATAATTTCGCTACCGAGCCATTTCGTTTCTTGGATGGCAGTTATGTTGATGTTGTGTTTTGCCACTTCTTCCAGGAACTCTTTCAGAGCTCCTGTCCTAAATAAGGATCGAACATTCCAAGATCCCATAGAGTAGTCTATTTTTCGTTTGCGGGGTCGTTGCCGTTGAGTCCATCCTTTCCGAGGCTGTTCTTCAGGTTTTGGGACAGTGTTCTTTTTTCCGGTGATGCGTTGTCGGCGCCTCGCCCAACCCCCGACCTGGAGGACCGGTCCTACTTATTTATTACACCCTAGTAGAAAAAGGGTGGGAGTTTTGAGCTAAATATGACATGTTGGAGTTCTCACAGCTATGCTGCAAGTCCAACTATACCATACTTTTTCCTGAGACGCACTGGTGTACTGGCCATTCAGGTTAACTCCATGTTCCCTCCTCCTTTATCAAATCGGGCTTGGGACCGTCTATGGCGGAGTTCCCTCAGTGAATAGTACATCACCAATTTTTTTTTTATCTTCTATATATTGTTATGAATCTGGCAACTTCCCGAATGTACCAGAACAAATCCCCCAACATGTAAAAAGCTATAAACAAAGTCCCCGAACATTCTAGACGCACACCCGGCAACATGCACGATCGCAACTTCTAGAACTGGCAACAATTGTATATAAACACGAAGCTCTCAGACCAGCTGTCAGTTAGTTCAGCAACTTCTGCGAGAGAACTTGAACCGATACAAGAACGCGATAACAGTGGTGCCGTATAGTAAAAGTGTAAACTAAATTAAAAGTGCAAATTAAAGTGAAACGTGCGAATAAATAAAATTATCTATTATTTTTAAACGAATTGAGTTTTCTTTGAAATCTGGCGAATCCCCTAGCTCGCAACAATTGGTGTCAGAAGAGTGGGATTTCAAGGATAAATTCGGGTTAAAAATCGCGAGTGAAATTAAAATTCTCGAACGGATAATTTTGTGAGAGCGAAAAAGTGAAACTAAAATTCTCGAACGGACAGTGAGAATTTTGTGAAATCGAATATTCTCGAGTGCTCTAGTGAACAGTGACTTTAGTTAGCGAAGTAAAATCGCGGAACTAAAATTCTCGAACGGACAGTGAGAATTTTGTGAAATCGAATATTCCCGAGTGATTTAGTGAGCAGTGACGTAAATTTAAGTGAATTCGAATCGCGGAAAAACTTGAAATAATCGGTAGTGGAAATGCCGCGTTATCTAAACGACTTAAAATTAACGGAGCTGAAGAAAGAGCTCAGAAGACGCAAGTTATCTACGACAGGGAGCAAGTCTGAACTTGTCAGCCGTATGATCGAGACACTTCAAGCTGAGGGTGAGGATGCAGATAGTTTCGAGTTCCAAATCGAAGAAGCTCGTAAAGAGGAGTGTTCTGGTACATCGGATGCCTTAACACAGTTAATGCAACAAATGATGAACAAATTAGATCAACAATCTGCGGACATGAATCAGAAATTAGAGCAACAATCAGTGGACATTAAACAACAATCTGCGTACATGAATCAGAAATTAGATCAACAATCTGCGGACATGAATCAAAAATTAGAGCAACAATCAGTGGACATTAAACAACAATCGGCGGACATTAATCAGAAACTAGAGAAATTAGATCAGACCTCAAAGGACCTCAATCAAAAATTGGAGCTACAAAATAATAAAATAGACACCATGGGTAAGGCAATAGAAGAAAACGTAGAGAAGAAACTTCGAATCTTCCAAGAGCAAATCACGGAAAAGACATCCGGGATTGCAGAAGAAGTCGAACGCCTAAGAAGAGACTTCGATAACGTCAAAGCGACTGGAGTCATCAAGGCAGAACACGTTGCGCACAAGGGTCTCAAGGCTCCAATCTTCGATGGACAAACACCGTGGGCTATTTATAAAACCCAATTTGAGGCCGCCGCAAGAAACAACCATTGGAATGATCTGGAACGAGGAACGGCTCTTATATTGGCGTTAAGAGGCCCACCAGCAGAAGTTCTTCAAACGATTCCGCAGGAGCAACAACAAGATTTTTCAACGTTAGTCCAGACATTGGATCTTCATTACGGCAGCGACCACATGCGAGAGATCTACAAAACTCAACTGTACAACCGAACTCAAAAGAATGGTGAAACACTTCAAGAGCTGGCACGCGATATTGAACGACTCACACTATTATCGCTGCCTAATGCGCAAACAGAGCAACGCAACGATACAGCTGTTTTCGCATTTAACAATGCTGTACAGGACAGAGAGTTGCAACAGGCGTTAAAACTGGCAGGTAAGAAAACGATTGGGGAAGCCTTAGTATATGGGCTGACGTTCGAAGCTGCCAAGCAAAGTTCGCGGAGTAACTATCGAGTTCGAGAAATAGTAGAAGAACGTGTGTGTCAGAAAGCCAAGTACACCAAACGGAGCGAAGGATCTGGTGCCCCCCGATGCTGGAATTGTGGACAGGCAGGACACTTAAGACGCGACTGCCGCAAACCCAGAAAAGCGATCAACTATTGTTCCGGCTGCGCTGCTAAGCAAAGAGGAGGAAGGGGCGAACCGTCACGAGAGCACGCTTCGCCTAATAACAGTCCGGGAAACGAGTAAAGGCCAACTTCATGGGGCAGAAGTTGGCTGGTAGAATCGACGCCCCCCGAACCATTATCGCAGTTTCTCGACTACATCGTTGTGAAAACGACTTATGTATGAGTGGTCGAGTCGGCAAATTAAACTGCATCATAACAGTCAACACAGGCGCAACACGGTCAGTGCTAAGATCTGACCTCGTAGATCGTACTTGGCTTCACAACTACAAGAAGTACGCACTTCGCACTGCTACAGGAGAAACTACAACGGTCCATGGAGAAAAAGCTCGTGACATACAGCTTGGGGATTTGACCTTCTCGCATGTATTCGTGGTAGCTGACATTACCGATGAGTTTATCCTTGGAATGGATTTTCTGAAACCACACGGTATCCAGCTGGACTTAGGACAACGAATAATGAAGTGGCGGAATATTGAAATCCCGATGGAAATAACATCCTCCAACGCAACAAAGCTACGAGTTGTATTGTGCGAAGATGCGGATATACCAAAGTCATCCGAGAATGTTATTTGGGCAGAGCTCGATGGTGATCCCGGGAACCACCGATTCTACCTCATAGAACCGGAAACGACACCTGCATTACGAAGTCTAATACTAGGAAAAACGCTCGTAAGAAGGAATGAGCAGATGATGGTACCAATAAGAGTCCTCAACGTTTCGGACAGCATTACCAGCGTAAAGAAAGGAGATGTAATTGGCAGCTGTGAACCAATATCGGCGGTGACGAGTATCGACAAGGCAGAATCACACGACGTACCCTCTAAAAATAAGCCAAGAAGGAAGGACAATGTAACATCAACACTTCTTCAGTCAAGCAATCTTAGAGGAGAACAACACAAGCAAGCAGTAGACCTAATCGAAGGATTCAGCGACGTCTTTTCCACCGGTGATGACGACTATGGCAGAACAAACTTAGTGAAACATCGCATAGATACCGAAAGTGCTACACCGATACGTCAACCTCCAAGAAGAGTACCGTTAGCGAAGCAAGGAGAAGTCAGTTCAATGGTCAAAACTATGGAATCATCGAAGAATCAAAGAGCCCGTGGATATCGCCTGTGGTGCTGGTAAAGAAGAAGGACGGCAGTACCCGTTTTTGTGTGGACTACAGGCGACTGAATGATGTTACGAAAAAGGATAGCTATCCACTACCTAGAATCGACGATATCATGGACACCCTGACTGATGCTAAATGGTTCTCAACGTTGGATCTGAAAAGTGGTTACTGGCAGGTGGAGATAGATGAAAAAGACAGAGAGAAAACAGCATTCTCTGTCGGCACTGGACTGTGGCAGTTCATCGTAATGCCATTTGGCCTTTGCAATGCTCCAGCTTCGTTTGAAAGACTAATGGAATTCGTTTTGCGTGGCCTGAGCTGGAAAACTTGTCTCGTTTACCTGGATGATGTGATCGTTATCGGCAAAACATTCAAGGAACATCTAAAAAATCTACAGGAAGTCTTCCAGCGACTGCGAGCGGCAAAATTAAAGCTGAGTCCGAAAAAGTGCACGTTGTTTAGTGCAGAAGTCAAGTACTTGGGTCACATCGTTTCAGCTGATGGTGTAAAGACGGATCCGGAGAAGATACTGGCGGTGAAAAATTGGCCTACTCCGAGTGATAAACACCAGTTGCGCAGCTTCCTAGGCTTAGCGACATATTACCGTCGATTCGTAAAAGACTTTGCCAACACGGCAAAATGTCTGCAGCAGTTAACGGAAAAAGGAAAGTCATTTACATGGAGTCAACAGTGCCAGGAAGCATTTGAGAAAATAAAGGACCAACTCTGTTACTCCCCAGTTCTGGTGTACCCAAAACCAAGTTACGGTTTCATCATAGATACTGACGCCAGCAATGTCGGTATCGGAGCAGTGCTATCACAGGAGATCGACGGGCAGGAGAGAGTACTATCATACTACAGCCGAGTACTCTCAAAAGCAGAAAGGAACTATTGCGTAACTCGCCGAGAGCTATTAGCCACTGTAGAAGCAACGAAACATTTTCACAAATATCTCTATGGTCAAAAGTTCCTTCTTCGAACGGATCACGCATCGCTTAAATGGCTACTTCAGTTTAAGAATCCCGAAGGCCAAGTAGCCAGATGGATTGAAAGGCTCGAGTCCCACGATTTTGAAATTGTTCATCGAAAAGGAAGAATCCACGGTAATGCTGATGCGCTTTCACGTCGTCCTTGTCCACCGAACTGCAAGCATTGTCACCGTATAAAAGGAAAAGAAGCCGGAGAAACCATTCAGAGGATAACGACCGAACCAAAGGATGGATGGAGTCAGCAAGAACTGAAAGATGCCCAACGTAAAGACCCAGACATTTCACCGATCATGGCATGGAAGGACGAAATGAAACGGCCTGAGTGGAAAGACATCTCACAATTCAGCGAAACCCTGAAGTGTTATTGTGCACAATGGAACTCCCTTCACCTAGACGGCTTATTATTAAAACGAAATGGGAAAACGCTGACGGAAAGTCGTATCACATGCAAACCATCGTCCCGCATTGTAAAGTCGAGGAGGTTTTGAAGGAATATCATGGAGGTACCTCCGGTGGGCATTTGGGTGTAAATAGAACCTTGGCAAAGATACGAGAAAGGTTCTATTGGATCCATCTCCGAGATGATGTCGAAAATTGGTGCCGTAAATGTACTACGTGTGCATCAAGTCAGGGCCCACACCGCAGATCAAAGGGAGAAATGCAAGAATACAACGTGGGAGTCCCATTTGAGAGAATTGCTGTAGATATTGCTGGACCCTTTCCGGAATCAGAAAATGGTAATCGCTACATTTTAGTGGTCATTGATTATTTCAGCAAGTGGCCTGAAGCTTACGCAATTCCAAACCAAGAAGCAGTAACCGTCGCAGAACAAATTGTTACCAACTGGGTAAGCAGATTTGGAGCTCCACGCGAACTACACTCCGATCAAGGGCGCAATTTTGAATCTCAAATATTCAAACACGTGTGCCAAATGCTGGGAATAAACAAAACGAGGACAACTCCATTACACCCACAGTCCGATGGAATGGTGGAACGTTTCAATAGGACATTGAACTCAAACCTATCCAAACTCGTCAGCGAGAGGCAACAGGACTGGGACCAGCACATCCCTCTATTTTTAATGGCCTACAGAACATCGGTGCATTCAACAACAGGAGAAACTCCGTCCCGAGTCATTTTCAGAAGAAATATTCGAGTCCCTGCGGAACGAATGTTTGGAGTGCCACCAGACCAACCAACCAATGTTAAAGATTATGTCTCGGATCTTCGATGTCGACTAAAGACAATTTATAACCTGGTCAGAGATAAAATTGATTTGGCGACCGACCGTATGAAGACGAGGTATGATCAACGGGCGAATTCATCAGGATTCCAAGAGGGCGACTTGGTTTGGCTATACAATCCCAAACGACAGAAGGGCAGATCGCCGAAACTACAGCGCAAATGGGAAGGCCCTTACCAGATCATCAACCGGTTAAATGATGTCGTCTATTGGATTCAACTACATCAAAAACCTCGCACTAAAATGAAAGTGGTACATCTCGACCGACTAACAAAGTACCATGGCGCCATGGAGGAAGTGAACGATTCTGTTCGGGACGAACAGGGACTAAGGAGAGGGTAATGTTATGAATCTGGCAACTTCCCGAATGTACCAGAACAAATCCCCCAACATGTAAAAAGCTATAAACAAAGTCCCCGAACATTCTAGACGCACACCCGGCAACATGCACGATCGCAACTTCTAAACTGGCAACAATTGTATATAAACACGAAGCTCTCAGACCAGCTGTCAGTTAGTTCAGCAACTTCTGCGAGAGAACTTGAACCGATACAAGAACGCGATAACAGTGGTGCCGTATAGTAAAAGTGTAAACTAAATTAAAAGTGCGAATTAAAGTGAAACGTGCGAATAAATAAAATTATCTATTATTTTTAAACGAATTGAGTTTTCTTTGAAATCTGGCGAATCCCCTAGCTCGCAACAATATTTTTTTTTTATTATTTTATTCTTCTTATATTTATGTTTTTTACTCATTCAAATTACTTCCCCTACAAAAACAATAATAGGTGTTCAAAATTAAATCTTTACAGGAACAACCTAATATCAATGCCAGCCCAGAAATGGTCCACGATCTTACATTAGTGGACTTCACTGAATTCCTGGACTAGCGACCGGAAGTAACCGGAGAACACATACAAGCTAAGGCATTAATTAATACAAGGTCATCCATATCACTAATGATGGGAACAATAATTAACTATTTCACGATAAAAATAGAACCCAAAACACGAGACCCACTAACAAGGGAAATAATTTTACCTACACGCAATTACGCCAATTCAATACTAAAGCTAGACGAATATAAAATAAACTTTAAACTATGGGTAGGGGAAAATCAAAAAGCGTACTTACCCTATGACTTGATCTTGGGACAAGACATTCTAGAAAACAAAAAACTACTAACAGTCATTTTGGAAGGGAGTTTGGTAATAAAACAGGAATCTCCGGGAGATATAGTATTGTTGGTATACATCGACGACTATATTAACGACATTAACGACCCAGACTGAAACCATGAACAATTTCGAAACCATGATAAAATTAACAAACGAATGGGGAGAGAAATCCATAATGAAAGCTCGAATTAACACCGGATCGACGGTATCTTTTATGTTCCCCACTGCGGCGGAAAACTTCGATTTACAGGCACATGAGAATTGTGCATATCACTTAGAAACTAATGACATACCCTAGGATTTAGTGGGTTACACAACTTCCAACATAATATTTAATACCCATACCATACCATGCAAATTTTGGGTACTAGGACAATTACCTACGGGCCATACCTTTGATTGCGATATAATCATAGGAATGGACTTACTAAGTCATTCACAAATAATAACAATAATATCAAGGGGTAAAACTCGAATATTTCAAAGGGGTACTTATTGTAGGACATATCCATAATATATAATTTATAATAACTAAAATAAATCAAGCAAAAAAAAAAAAATTTATAATAGCGTATTTGTATTGTGAAAAAAATTTTATTTTAAAAGAAAATTTATTGTACCTTGTGTATCAGGCTTTATAAAATAAAAATTATATAAAATTTAATAATCTCGATTCTAAAAGAGTTAATGAATTATATAACTTAATGTAAGAAAAAACAAATTGTTTATAATAATTTATTAGAAATGGAATGTTATTCGTTCACAACAATATAATAAAGTATATCAAATTCCTGTTAAGACCCCCTATAGGGGCATAGGACAGAAACAACTCTCTTCCACAAGGCGCGATCCTGAGCATCGGCTTTAAGCTGTTGCCAGGACTTGTTTATTCCTCTGGCCTCCTGCTCAACTGCTCGCTTCCATGTGTTACATGGTCGACCAACCCGACGTCTTCCTTGAGGGTTATAATCCAGAGCCTGTTTTGCGATGTTTTGCTCTGGTTTCCTCAAAGTATGACCGATCCACTGCCACTTTCGCCGTTGAATCTCAATACCTATTTTAGTCTGGCGAGTTGTACTCCAAAGTTCGTCGTTGGAGATCACTTCTGGCCAGAATATTCCTAAAATGCGCCGGAGGCATTGGTTTACGAAAGTCTGTAGTTTCTTGGTAAGTCGAACGGTCACTTTCCACGTAGTACAACCATATAACAACACGGATTTGACGCATGCGTCAAAAACTCGCAGTTTCGTGCGAAGGGAGATCTCTCTTAACCTCCAGAAAGGGGAAAGGATACCGAAGGCCTGACGAGCTTTATTTAGCCGTGCCTCAACATCCTTTTCGGCTCCACCGTCCATGCTGACAATGCTTCCGAGATAGCAAAAATCTTGCACCTCTTCCACATCCTGTCCATCAAGAACAATCGGTGTGTTTGCGTTCGAACCCATGTGCATGTACTTGGTTTTACGCACATTTATTTTCAGTCCCGCCTCTTTGCATTTAGAATGCAACGAGCGAACATTTGACTCTAAGTCCGAACGGGTATGTGCAAGCAAACACACGTCATCAGCATAATCAAGGTGACTTAAGATGTTAAAAAGTCTCCATTGAAGACCTTTACCTTCCCCACCTTCCAGTGCAGCTTTCAAGATGTCATTTATTACCACCAGAAACAGGGCTGGTGATAATATGCAGCCTTGTCTGACACCCGTTCGCACAGGAAAGCTCTCGGACAGCTCTCCTCTATGCAAGACGCGACACCTTGCATCTTCGTAGGATTCTTTAATCATAGCTATGACCTTATCTGGAATACCTCTCCTACGCAAAGCATTCCATATGTAATCTCGCTTAACGCTGTCGAAAGCCTTCTCGAAGTCCACAAACATGAGATGTAGTGGCGAACCCATTTCAGCTGACTGCTCTAATATTATCCGTAGGGTATTTGTGTGGTCGGTACAAGACGACCCTTTACGGAATCCAGCCTGATAAACTTCGAGAGTGCTCTCGACGACATCACTAATCCTATTGAGAATTACCTTAGCCATAATTTTTGATACGGCAGTAAGTAGACATATACCACGCCAATTGCCACAATCCCGAAGGTCGCCCTTCTTCGGAATTTTCACAATGACGCCCTCCTTCCATTCAGTCGGATATCTTCCATCATTCCACACCTTAGTGAAGAGTGGGAGGAGTATATCGGCTGTTATTTCCGGGTCCGCTTTGAGGAGTTCGGTTGGTAGTCCGTCTATACCTGGAGCTTTCCTTCCCGCCATTGACCGAATGGCGGAAACTATCTCTTCTTTATCTGGGGGATCGTCCCTAATAGAGGATTGTTGCGGTTGGATGTTTGGAAGTTGTTCTGTTTCCGGGATATCTTCATCTGACAAGATGTTTAAAATATCAGAGAAGTATTCCTTCCATCGTCGCAACTGGTGTTCACTCATATTAAGGAGAGTTCCGTCGACATCTCTCACCAGGTGGTTGGCGGTGAAATTCCTGTTCGTCAACTGTTTCATGATTTTAAATAGTGAACCCATATCCCCAAGGTAAGCCGCAGATTCTGCCTTGTTTGCCAGATCTTCAATGGCCTTTCTCTTGTCGCGTCTAACAGCCTTTTTAAGCTGTATATGAGCATCGCGGTAGTTCTGCCTCAAGTCGGGCGTTCGTTGATTGACATCGGGTTGAGAGATGATTGCCAATTTGGCTTTTTTCCGATTGCCAACCTTGTCCCATGTGTCTTGCGACATCCAGGGTTTCTCACCGCTTTGCGCATATCCCACAGATTCTTCAGCACTAGTTAGAAAAGTGTTTCTGGTTGCCTCCCAATTGGCGTCCAGTGTGCGCATTTCATGTTCACCCAATGTGGATGACTTTTCGCGTAGAATGGTGGTGTATTCGAGTTTTTTGTTGGGATCTCTGAGTTTATCCACATTAAGCTTGCGCTTCATTTGAAGAATTTGTGGTCGTCGGATAGCTGCTGTACACAATCTCAAGCAGGCAACCATCAAGTGGTGATCGCTCCCCACGTCAGCTCCACGTTTCGCTCGCACATCGAGGAGACATCTTCTCCATCGGCGACTTATAGCCAAATGGTCGATCTGGTTCTGAGTAACACCATCAGGGGAAACCCAAGATGTTTTATGATGACTCTTGTGTGGAAAAAGGGTCCCTCCGATGACCATTTGCCGAGTACTACAGAACTCCACAAATAATTCGCCGTTTTCGGGTCTCTTAATCCAAGGTCGTGAAGGGTCGACCCAAGGGTCACCATGCCTCCCCATGACGTGTTCTAGTCCAGTGTTGTCTGATCCAACCTGGGCGTTCATATCTCCCGAGATGATAATAATATCACCTCTTGGAACACGTTCGAAGGTGGCACTCAGTTGGCTATAAAACTCCTCTTTGTCACCAGATGTTGCGGTATTAGTTGGTGCGTAGCACTGCAGAATTGTGACGTTTCTGACACTGGTCCTGAGCCTGACGACGATAATCCTATCCGAGATTGGTTCCCAGCTAATGAGACTGTTTCTCGCTCTCGGCGTAAGGACGAACGCCACGCCATTTCTGGCTTCACTTTCAGGGCCAATGTACAGAATAGTGTTTCCGCTAGGGGTTCGTTCTTCTCCTGATCCTGTCCACCTGACCTCGCTCAAGCCCAAGATTTGGATGTTATATTGCTTCATTTCACGGTCGATCACTGACTGGCGGTGCAAGGACCGAGTAACCCCAGCTCTTCCCCCGTCATTCAATGTTCGAACGTTCCAGAAGCCAATCATAGTCCGTTTTCGAATGCCAAAAGTCGTTACCGTTGAATCAGTCCGTATCCGAGGCGATGTATCCGTTTCTCGTATCATTTAGGTCTTAAGATCACGGGTGATAAGCCCATGATCCAGTGAGTGTCCATTTGCCATTTTTAGGGCAAGCAGGACTGGCTGTGGGTGAATTCTACAGCCCCCATCCCAGAGGGGGATAGTTAGCTCAGGTCCGTGGAGTCGCTAACTCCAAAGATAGTTGCAGGAATTGGTAAAACCTCATACTACAACTACCCCCTTGCGGGGCCCAAATAAATAAAGTATATACATATACACAACTCCAAACATGCAAAAATTGTATAATTAAATAAAATAAATATATTCAGAAATTCCAAATAAAAGTATGTAAATCTCAATGAAGAAAATATAACGGAATAATAAATTGTAAATACATAATAAGAACATTAACAAAAAAAAAATGTATAATTAAATAAACTAAATATATTCATAATTTACCAAATAAAAGTATATAAATCTCAATGAAGAAAATGTAACAAAATAATTAATTGTATATAATAAGTGAGAAGTCAAAACCTGTAAGGAAATTTAAAAATTTTATAAGTAAATAAACTAAATATACTCAAGTGAATAAACCACGTATATTAATTGACAAAAAAAAAGAGAAAAATAAATGTAAATCCCAAAGGATATAATATAACTTAATAACAAATTGTATAGATACATCATTCGAAATACGTAAAGAAAACAAAGATTGTACATGTTTAAACCTATATTTAGGGTTTAAACATGTAGAGATTTCAGAGATTTTATGATTAATTAAATAAACTATGTATGTAAATTGATTGACACAAAAGAAAAAGTATGTAAAATAACGATGAACACAAATTAACTCAATAGAATTGTAAATCCATAATTATAAATTATTTAAATGTTAATATGAAGCCATTTCAATATAAAAGTCATAAAATAAATAAAAAAACTATAGTATTATAATAAGTAAAATAACTATATTTAAGAATTCAACCGAGCCTAATCTTTGGATAGGTAGATGATCCCCGACATTCTTCAAGGGAGTGGAGATAATCTCGGGTATTAGTAAGAAAAAAAAGAGACAAAAACTATAAATACAAAATGTACACCGTAATGTAAACAACAAAAATGCAAAAAAATTTCACCCAACACCCAAAAAAAAATTTTTATATATTATTATATTATTTTTACATAACAATTTTTTTTTTTTTGGTATAAGAACCAGGAAGAGAAAAGACTTTATATCTATGTATCTACATAGAGTAGATACATAGAAAAGTAAAATAATTCTGGAGATTTAGCACGTTACGTACACGTTCGTTACATATTTGTAAAACGTATTCAGAAAAAGCGTTGCAACATTTTTGTTGTAACATGAAGAAAATTTAACCAGTTCAAACTTCGAACCATGCCAACAACAAAGTTTTCGTTCAAAAAGACTTGGAAACCTGCACACACGTTTTCTTGCGTAACGACGCCGTTCGAGCACCACTTGGAGCACCGTACGGTGGACTACATAAAGTTTTGAGCCGAAATGACCGAAAATTCAGGTCAAAAATCGTAAGGTTCGTGTTAGCATCAATAGTTAAAGCAACTTTTCTTCCAATTGAAGACGAATCATCACCGAACAACATCACATTAAAAGCAAAAGAAACAGCAACCACTCCAATCGATCAATCGAAGCAAATGGAGGCATAGCCAAAAACGACATGAAGCGGCCGCATTATTAAGAAACCACAAAGATTCGTCACTTTCGTTAAGCAATAATATTAGTATCGTGTCTTTCATTACCAATCAGTCACTAGTGGGGGAGTACTGTGGCGACCAACGCCATCAAAACAACATTGCCCAAGAACACTTCCCGCCATCGTCAAATATAACATCGAATTTATTATTGCAGCGGCTTGCGGCTCATGATGTCGATATCACGCCGCTTGCCAACTGAGTCAACATTCTTGTCTTGTCTTGTCAAAATGCTAGCGTCAAAACTTTATTCTTCGTGCTAAACTCTTTTAAGTAATTTCATCTGCCACAAATGGAAGTAAAAATAAAATGTTTTTTGGTGGAGATTTAAGAGATACTGTGTTTATTCCTTTCAACCCCCAAATTTGGTGACCCCGCAATCTTTAAAACGCATTAAAGAAACGATTTTCAGTTCGAAAAACATTCTCGAACAAGTGAATCAGTGTTTTTTTTTCCGTTCCGTTAACTGTCGCTCCTCAGTCGACGACAAAACAAACATTGAATTTTTTCAAGGTCACGCGTAAAGAACTTTCGTTTACAAAGCAACGAAGGCATATAGTGTATCAAAAATAACTTTTCCAAATCAATTTTTTCAACGCGCAAAGAAAATTGCTGACAAATTTAAATCGCTTATGCATTTTCGAATATTTTTTTCAATAAAAACGTGAAAGTGTCTAATTGAATCGACGAACTGCTTCGTTTCATTGAAGTGCAAAATAAATCATCAAAAATTTCGTACGATAAATTATTATTAGTTGGATCGAATTCGTTCGAAAAATCGACGATTCAGAAATGAAAGGTAAAATGAATGAAATGAAAAAAAGTCCGAAAGCATGACAAATGATCCCGAAAATTAGCCGGACGCAACGGCATCAAACGGTATTAAGCCGCCAGTTTTTAGCAAACGAGATCCGGATTTGTATTTCATCCAAATGGATTCGCAATTTCGGAATGCAAATATCACAAGGGATCAGACCAATTACGATTATGTTGTTGGGTCGCTTGACAATGCTACGCTCGCAAACGTCGAGGACATTATACACCGTTCGAAAAAAATTATGAGGTAATCAAAACGTGATTAATCAACGATTTCACAGATTCTGAAAACTGAAATTTACGTAGACTCGTGCAAGAATGCGAATTAGGTGATCCAAGCCTTTCCAGTTACTTCGACAAATGCTCGACCTGTCAGGTTCTGCATTGAAAGACGATGCAATTAAGATATTTTGGCTTGAACGACTTCCAGAAAGCGCACGAGCTGTTGTGTCGATAGCTGAAGTAGATTTGGATCGATATGCTCTTCAAGCTGACAAAATGATAGAAATGAGCAATTTCGGTTCTGTTTCGTCTGTTCAACGGCAATAATCACAATCTAAATCGGACGATTAGCATACATTAAAGCAAACAATCGAAACTAACAGAAAGGAAATCAGCGAAATAAAAATTTCGAATAATCATCAACGAAGCCGCTCACAAACACCATTACGCGACAACAAACAACGAAATAGCACATGTTCAAAGAGTCAAGTGAAGAAATTTCCGCATTGCTATTATCACCATCGATATGAAGATGACGCCAAAAAAATGATCTGAGCCTTGTTGATATAAATCGAAAAAATAAATAAATAAAAACTGCTTCACCTCCGTCGTTTGGCGAAGCATTCATCGAAAAGAAATTAAGCTGTCTTTTTATCATCGAACGTAAAAGCAAATTAAAATTTTTAGTCGACACTGGTGAAGATTTATCAATTCAACCGATTACTCATTATTTGCTGCCAACGGATCACCGATTGCAACATTCGTTGTCAAATTATTAACAATCGATTTTCAACATCGTCGTAAATTCGATTTTGAATTCATTATAGAGGATGTTACAAAGCCAATTTTGGGCGCCAATTTTCTCAACAAATTCGGCTTACTTGTGGACATCAAAAACAAATTACTCATCGATAAGGAAACAAAACTTGAAACAAAATGTGTTTCCGAATTCACCAATCATGAACCAGCTTTTCGAAAAACAGCGACAACAAATACGAAGATTTGTTAACAGAATTTGTCGATTTGACAATGTCGACTTCATACAGCGAAGCAAACGAACACCACATTATTACCAAAGGACAGCCAGTTTTTTCACGTGCACGACGATTAAATGAAGAAAAACTCAAAATTGCTACAAAGGAATTCGAATACGAGTATATGGTAAACATGGGAATTTGCCAACCGTCAAGCAGCGAAAGGATGGACTTTGGTGACCATGTGGAAATTATCGACGATTGATCGCACAAACAGTTCCAGATCGTTATCCAATCAAACATATTCAGGATTTCACTCAATCACTCAACGGTAAATCGATTTTCTCAAAACTCGATTTGGAAAAAGCCTATTTCAACATTCCGATCGCCGATGAAGATTGAAAGAAAACGGCAATAATTACACCATTTGGACTTTTCGAGTTCAATGTCATGACGTTTGGGCTTTATAATGCAGCACAAACATTCCAGCGATTTATGGATCAAGTACTCTTCGGTCTAGATATCGTTATTTGCTATATAGACGACATTTACATAGCATCAAGCAGTGAAGAAGCGCATTACCAACATGTTTTGCAACGATTGTCCGGATTCGGCTTGAAAATCAACGTAAACAAATGCGTATTTGCTCAAGAAGAGGTTTTATTTCCTGGACACCAAGTCAGTAAATCCGGCATTCGACCACCGACCGATAAAGTTAATGCGATCGCAAACTATATAAAACCAACAGCGGTGAACGAACTACGCAAATCCATTTGCATGTTAAATTTTTATCGACGTTTTTTTGTCGAACGCGGCACAAATTCAGGGTCAACTACGTGTTCTTATTAAAGACAACAAAAAGAACGATAAAAGCTGACTTGCTTTCACGCATTGAAAGTATTAACGGATTCAAAAATTATGTAAACATAGCCTTTAGGTTGCGATGCCTGTTGTTCTTTACCGGGCCACACAACCTTATAAAATGTAACAAAAAAAAACATCCCCGAATAATTCGAATTCAGTTATTATTTAACTTTCGAAGAACAAACCTGATTTGGCCATATGGCTTGAAAATTTGTATTAGCGATTGTTCACTGATATCCCATGGTATACCACCTAGAAAAACTTTCGGCGAATAATTAATGACCTTATGAGAGCGCTGTGATAACACACTACTCCAAGTACAAGTTGCATTGTAAAAAGCAACGAAAAATATGAAAATTCGAATCAAATGATTGAACCTAATTAGATGTGTTTCAAGATATTACCGGCTGATGTACGATGAAAACGTGCCACGCAATCCAAATGAGCATCGCTACTTGTTGCTTGTGTCTGTTGGATTTGCCAATTTTTTCACCGCAAAATCTTTCATTGCATATAAAAAAAAATGGAACACATATTGATTGTACAGAGAAAAAAAAATATTACTTGATTAGGACAACATCCTTTTAGAATAGATTGAGTCCAATCAGAGGCATCTGAATAGGTGATTGAGCGAAAGTTTCAGGGCATTTAAAGCTTGGAAATTTTGCAATTTAGCGAGTTCCAAGTCGGCAACAGTGATACCGATTTTGCATAAGTTGATTATGTTGTTGCTGCTGCTGCTGTTGTTGCTGCTGCTGTTGTTGTTGCTGGTGGAGTTGTTGCACTGCCAATTGCTGTTGGTGTTGTTGCTGTTGTTGCTGATTGACCATTATAATGTTCTATCAATGAAATATTTTTTGGCAAAAATTTTAAATAGCGACTAAATTTCGGAAAATTTTATTTACCATAATATCAACAAGATTGGTATTATCCGCACTTGAATTTTCACTGTTATCACTTTCGGAAGAATTAGATATACTTGACGATACACGATTGTATAATATTGAGGGTTCCAGTGTTCCTGGACTACTGCAATCACTACAAGAATAATTGCAAAGATTCTATAAGTATTTAATTTTTCCTAATTACCTTATTTGCGGATATCCGCTTTTTACAAGTTTATGAACTTTTCTTTCCTCTAGATTTAAATTTTTGAATGTCTTGTGACGTTCGTATTCATGCCTTAAGTTCAACATTTTGACTGAAAGTTCACGGGTTATAGAACATCTTTTATATCAATCCAGGAATTATGAGATGATAAAAACTCAAGCCACTTTACAAACACACGATCTTGTTTGCGTTTCAAAATCTTTTCCACAAAATATACATCGGGGTGTTTGACTTTTGTCAATTCTGTTTCATAAATACCTCCTACTTCAAGGAAGTATGTCCAGGGTTGTGTTTTTCTTACTTCTTTTATCTTGAATATTTCTGTCGACCAGTTTGGTGTGTAACCATCTAGTAACCCGTCGACGAACGAATCGTCTTCGAACAGGTCTATGTAGTTCATTAACAACTTGTCGTCTACTCATCACAATAAAGTTTTTAAATATACCCTCACTGACTCTATATATTTATATCCGAAATATAATCCTCGTAATCACACGTATAAGAAAAATTATGCAGTTTAGACATCCGTTCACAATGATGGTTGCAGGACCATCTGGATGTGGAAAAACGACTTTTATAGAAAATCTTCTTGTAAACGAAGCAATGATTCAACCGCAAGTAAAAAAAGTCATGTGGTGCAATGCTGAGCAAAATGCTATACCAACACAAAAATCATTTCACAAAAGGCTGGATATACCGAAAAGAGATTATAAGATAGTAACCGGCGATGACGGTATAACTCAATATACAGTTCCACTCGACATGAGTGCTGAAAAGTTGGATGATGTTTTCAATACATACGACAATGAGGACGGTGAAGGCACACCCACGATGCTAGTTGGTGATGCGGGGGGCAGGAAGAAAGTCAGCAAGATGAACAGTATTAAACAGACCTAGACAATCTATATTAAGACCTGCTGAGACCGACTTCCCTATTAGACGTATTACAAGACATAGTGAAAGGTTGAGGAATAAGTCAGAGAGCACCTCCAGCAGAAATAAACCGAATTGGGAGAAACTTTAAGAAATGCCTGTAACTATAACAGAAAAAGAATTCTACGTTTGCCTGCTAAGCAACAGTTCTCCAGATATTTACCCTGAAAATACACTATCGTCATTTGAGAATATTCTACCGCGTGCATGCAAGTTTGGTAGTGAATGGAGTGTTGGAATAACCGAGATCGCATTGCCGAAACGAAACATAGAAAAGAGTGAACCACCCGGTAGATCTAAGCGATCTATTGGTTCTGAAAGTGAAAATGAACATAAACGTTTTCGTCGGGTAGACACAACAACAAAGAAGTCAGAACATCCTTCAAAAGATATAGGGGCCACAATATATGAGAAAAGTAGCTTATACATAAATTGGACTGAAGCCGATTTACAAAAGTTATGTTAGCATGTTCTTAGCATCAATTTCGACGGCATTTGCCTCAAAACGATACCTGTCCTACGTTAAACGGGACATTTTCAACCATGTTTACAAAGATAAGGATGGGAAGTATATCCCTGATATTAGTAGCAAAAAAATAACAGGAAATTTTCGTTTACACATTTATCAAAAAGAAAAAATTGCAGTCACTGTTTATCTGGAGCTAGGTAAACAATTTAAATCAGTACAGTTTCCTTTTGATTACATAATCGGTCAGATACCGAGATCGCGTAGAAAACACGAAGAATTAATACAGATGATTGATGATTTTATACCGCCAGAAAATAGCATTCATTTAGGTAAAGCGAAAAAGTCTAAGCCTTACATACCATACCATCTTAAAGATTACGGGGTGAAATTTGATCTGAAACTACCGATTAAATCTCCGATTAACATTCCTGATTTCATAGCTCTATTAATGAGTGGTATACAATACGATCGAAGAGCCATATTGGATAAGTTTAAACTACTAGGCATATCCGAATATAATGTAAAAAAAAGAGATTTTCAATGAAGTGTTGAGCTCAATTAGTCACTCAATATCTAATGCAGTAAAAGAAGCAGGTGTAAATATATTACCTGACGGTTGCGTCGCACTAGAAGGATCGGTTCTAGACGTACCTTATACGAAAACTGATGGAACTATAGGAGTAACACCCGTAAAAATTGATGTGACTACAACAGAAAAAATTGGGGAATTATTCGTTGATGCCTTTTTAAAAACGCCAGTTGATAAATGTGATACTGTATTGGTTGACAAAACAGTAAAGGAAACAGAAGTAATTATGGATAGCACCAAAGAAATGGATGCATCTGATCCTGCACCAGAAAAGAGAACTGGTCAGAAAACAGTTGCTGACGTGTATGGCGAAATCAGGTTAATACACGTTTACACAGATATCATTAAACCTAGAATTATAGGAAATAAGCTGGTGCGGAATCTTCGAGTGATTCCTTTGATGGATTGTGATAGTGTTTTCAGATTTGATCATGTGGAGTACAGCCCATTGGAAAAGACCTTTATTGAGAGTATTTCTATCAAAATTACAGACCAAAAGGCGAATTAGTTAACTTCAATTCAAGCTATACAACTACCTATACATATAATGTTGCACTTCAAACGATGCTAAGAAAGCTATATATTTTCACATTTGATAGATGTTTAAATAGTTCTAGAACGGGTTTTACGTAACATTCTTGTTTAATAAGATGAATGCACACTACACACGGTACTATCTTACACAGAGTGGAGGCAAATTATCTGATATAGGTCAATTGTATCGCTCCCCTCTTGTGTACCAGCGTGGGAGAGGGGTCGGAAGTTTTTTTAGTGGTTTGATACGTTATCTACAGCCATTATTTTCATCTGGAGCAGAGGCTATAGAAAAACATAACAGGAGTACGATTGGGCATAAAGCCCAATCGTGCGACACTCTAGATGAAAGAGAAATTTTTGTATCTTAAGACATTTTGTAGGGGAAGTGGTAGAGGGGGTGACGACATTGAACTAATTTTTTCACATGGCGGTAAGGTTGCTATCAAAATGTTGTATACAAAATTTAGGATTTAAAAATTTAATAGGTACTGAGAAAATTAGTGTATTGGATGTAGTGAAGTAGTGCAGTTTGTATGGGAGGTGATAGAAGGAGGGGCGAGTTTTTAATGACTTTTCAGAAATAACTATAAATATCATGCTTTTAACATATCTTAAATTGCAGATCAGTAGTATTCATACTTTTCATGAAAATCGACTTTTTATAAAGTTGTGAAATTATGTCATTTTGTATGGAAGGGGGTGGAAGGGGTAAAGCTAATCGCCTAATTTTTTTTTGTTTTACCAATAATTCTAAATAAATATTTAGTGCATAATTTCAGCTCGGTCAATTTTATACGCACTGAGTAAATTGGCTTAGAGCATTTCATGAAAAAGTGCAGTTTGTATGGGAGGTGGTGGAAGGAAGAAGAGGACTCAAATAACTTTTGTACAGTAGACTTAGACTATCATAAAAGTAATATATCCCAAATTTCAGATCAATAGCATTTATATTTTTTGAGCAAATCTGTTTATTGTGAAATTACGAAATTGTGTCATTTTGTATGGGAGGGGGTAGAAGGGGTACAGCTAATCATCTCATTTTTTTTGGTCTTAATAATAATTTTAAATAAATATTTTGTACACAATTTCAGCTTGATAACTATTATACGCACTGAGTAAATTGGTTTAGAGCATTTCATGAAAAAGTGCAGTTTGTATGGGAGGTGGTGGAAGGAGGGGGAAGACACAAATTATTTTCATAGGGTAGATTGGAATCATCATAAAAGTATTACATTCCAAATTTCAGCTCAATGTCATATGTAGTTTTCAAGGAAATCCGTTTATTGTCAGATTGCGAAATTGTGTCATTTTGTATGGGAGGAGGTAGAAGGGGTGGAGCGATTTGGCCCGTTCACGAACTTGACCTTACTTTTTTGTTAAAAACGACGTATACAAAATTTGAACTTTCTAGCTCAACGCGTTCTCAAGCTAGAGAGGACACGGACGGACAGACAGACAGACAGACGGACAGACGGACAGACGGACAGACGGACAGACGGACAGACGGACAGACGGACAGACGGACAGACGGACAGACGGACGGACGGACGGACGGACGGACGGACATCCGGTTTTGAGTTTTTTGAGTGATTATATGAACTTCTGTATCATTCATTTTTTTCTCCGAGCCTTATTTCTTGGCGTTACAAACTTTGTGGCAAACTTATAATACTCTCAGATTTCATCTAGAGTATAAACAGGTTATTAACACAGGAAAGACAATCTTTCAAGAAGTTGGAAGAAGTTGGACACTTAAGACGCGACTGCCACAAACCCAGAAAAGCGATCAACTACTGTTCCGGCTGCGCTGCTAAACAAAGAGGAGGAAGGGGCGAACCGTCACGAGAGCACGCTTCGCCTAATGACAGTCCGGGAAACGAGTAAAGGCCAACTTCATGGGGCAGAAGTTGGCTGGTAGAATCGACGCCCCCGGAACCATCATCGCAGTTTCTCGACTACATCGTTGTGAAAACGACTTATGTATGAGTGGTCGAGTCGGCAAATTAAACTGCATCATAACAGTCGACACAGGCGCAACACGGTCAGTGCTAAGATCTGACCTCGTAGATCGTATTTGGCTTCACAACACCAAGAAGTACGCACTTCGCACTGCTACAGGAGAAACTACAACGGTCCATGGAGAAATAGCTCGTGACATACAGCTTGGGGATTTGACCTTCTCGCATGTATTCGTGGTAGCTGACATTACCGATGAGTGTATCCTTGGAATAGATTTTCTGAAACCACACGGTATCCAGCTGGACTTAGGACAACGAATAATGAAGTGGCGGAATATCGAAATCCCGATGGAAATAACATCCTCCAACACGACAAAGCTGCGAGTTATACTGTGCGAAGATGTGAATATACCAAAGTCATCCAAGAATGTTATTTGGGCAGAGCTCGATGGTGATCCCGGGAACCACCGATTCTACCTCATAGAACCGGAAACGACACTTGCATTACGAAGTCTGATACTAGGAAAAACACTCGTAAAAAGGAATGAGAAGATTATGGTACCAATAAGAGTCCTCAACGCTTCGGACCGCATTACCAGCGTAAAGAAAGGAGATGTAATTGGCAGCTGTGAACCAATATCGGCGGTGACGAGTATCGACAAGGCAGAACCACATGACGCACCATCTAAAAATAAGCCAAGAAGGAAGGACAATGTAACATCAACACTTCTTCAGTCAAGCAACCTTAGAAGAGAACAACACAAGCAAGCAGTAGATCTAATCGAAGGATTCAGCGACGTCTTTTCCACCGGTGATGACGACTATGGCAGAACAAACTTAGTGAAACATCGCATAGATACCGGAAGTGCTACACCGATACGTCAACCTCCAAGAAGAGTACCGTTAGCAAAACAAGGAGAAGTCAATTCAATGGTTAAAACTATGGAGCAGCAAGGAATCATCGAAGAATCAAAGAGCCGGTGGATATCGCCAGTGTTGCTGGTAAAGAAGAAGGACTGCAGTACCCGTTTTTGTGTGGACTACAGGCGACTGAAAGATGTTACCAAAAAGGATAGCTATCCACTACCAAGAATCGACGATTTCATGGACACCCTGACTGATGCTAAATGGTTCTCAACGTTGGATCTGAAAAGTGGTTACTGGCAGGTGGAGATAGATGAAAAAGATAGAGAGAAAACAGCATCCTCTGTCGGCAGTGGACTGTGGCAGTTCATCGTAATGCCATTTGGCCTGTGCAATGCTCCAGCCACGTTTGAAAGGCTAATGGAATTCGTTTTGCGTGGCCTGAGCTGGAAAACTTGTCTCGTTTACTTGAATGATGTGATCGTTATCGGCAAAACATTCAAGGAACATCTAAAAAATCTACAGGAAGTCTTCCAGCGACTGCGAGCGGCAAAATTAAAGCTGAGTCCGAAAAAGTGCACTTTGTTTAGTGCAGAAGTCAAGTACTTGGGTCACATCGTTTCAGCTGATGGCGTAAAGACGGATCCGGAGAAGATACTGGCGGTGAAAAATTGGCCTACTCCGAGTGATAAACACCAGTTGCGCAGCTTCCTAGGCTTAGCGACATATTACCGTCGATTCGTAAAAGACTTTGCCAACACGGCAAAATGTCTGCAGCAGTTAACGGAAAAAGGAAAGTCATTTACATGGAGTCAACAGTGCCAGGAAGCATTTGAGAAAATAAAAGACCAACTCTGCGACTCCCCAGTTCTGGCGTACCCAAAACCAGGTTACGGTTTCATCATAGACACTGACGCCAGCAATGTCGGTATCGGAGCAGTGCTATCAGAGGAGTTCGACGGGCAGGAGAGAGTGCTATCATACTACAGCCGAGTACTCTCAAAAGCAGAAAGGAACTATTGCGTAACTCGCCGAGAGCTACTAGCCATTGTAGAAGCAACGAAACAAAGTCAAAAGTTCCTTCTTCGAACGGATCACGCATCGCTTAAATGGCTACTTCAGTTTAAGAACCCCGAAGGCCAAGTAGCCCGATGGATTGAAAGGCTCGAATCCTACGATTTTGAAATTGTTCATCGAAGAGGAAGAATCCACGGTAATGCTGATGCGCTTTCACGTCGTCCTTGTCCACCGCACTGCAAGCATTGTCACCGTATAAAAGGAAAAGAAGCCGGAGAAACCATTCAGAGGACAACGACCGAACCAAAGGATGGATGGAGTCAGCAAGAATTGAAAGATGCCCAACGTAAAGATCCAGATATTTCACCGATCATGGCATGGAAGGACGAAATGAAACGGCCTGAGTGGAAAGACATCTCACAATTCAGCGAAACCCTGAAGTGTTATTGGCCACAATGGAACTCCCTTCACCTAGACGGCGGATTATTAAAACGGAAATGGGAAAACGCTGACTGAAAGTCGTATCACATGCAAACCATCGTCCCGCATTGTAAAGTCGAGGAGGTTTTGAAGGAATATCATGGAGGTATCTCCGGTGGGCATTTGGGTGTAAATAGAACCTTGGCAAAGATACGAGAAAGGTTCTATTGGATCCATCTCTGCTGGACCATTTCCGGAATCAGAAAATGGTAATCGCTACATTCTAGTGGTCATTGATTATTTCAGCAAGTGGCCTGAAGCCTACGCAATTCCAAACCAAGAAGCAGTAACCGTCGCCGAACAAATTGTTACCAACTGGGTGAGCAGATTTGGAGCTCCACGTGAACTACACTCCGATCAAGGGCGCAATTTTGAATCTCAAATATTCAAACACGTGTGCCAAATGCTGGGAATAAACAAAACGAGGACAACTCCATTACACCCACAGTCCGATGGTGGAACGTTTCAATAGGACATTGAACTCAAACCTATCCAAACTCGTCAGCGAGAGGCAACAGGACTGGGACCAGCACATCCCTCTATTTTTAATGGCCTACAGAACATCGGTGCATTCAACAACAGGAGAAACTCCGTCCCGAGTCATTTTCGGAAGAAATATTCGAGTCCCTGCGGAACTAATGTTTGGAGTGCCACCAGACCAACCAACCAATGCTAAAGATTATGTCTCGGATCTTCGATATCGACTAAAGACAATATACAGGGTGTTTCGTACTCCGTACATAACCTTGTAAGGGGTTATTCCTGGATATATTTCGAGCAAAAAATTGTTCTACGGAGATGGCCAATTTTCAATATCCACGGAGATACAGGGTGATCAAGAAAAGTCCTTCGGACCTGTACCCTCACTCACTCAAAACGCTATATCTTGAAAACCAATAATCGCATTTCAAAGTGCTATAGCTTGTTTTTTAGGGAATCAAATTATCTTTCATTTAGTGTAATAGTCCGTATTGTACCTGTACCCAATCCTGAGGTATTTCCTTCAGACCACAAATTTTTGATACTTTGACCCTCAAAATTCTGTGATCAATGTAGTTTTTCTCAAGAAAACGCATTATAAAAATGTCATTTTAATGTTGTTTTTTTATGTGCCATATTATTGCCTACAAAAGATGCACACATACTTATGACTTAGGTTTTCCCGTTTTCCAGGTAATAAGCGAAAATACATATGGCTTAAAAATAAAATATGCCATAAACCAACCCTCGTTCTAAAAAAACTACCTGAAATGTTGTTAAACTGAAATATTCTTTGTGTCCTTTAATTACTATTTAAATTATCAATGAATGTCCTTTAGGTAGTATTAAAATTATCGAGAAAATGAATTAAATTAAAATGAGTTTCAACACAACTAGGTGCAGCACTTTGCCCTTTTTAATGGGTTACCTAACAAAATGAAAAGCCTATAAAAGCAAACCGTACTTCATATTTTTATCCGTTTTAGTTAAATTTGTAAAAGAACAAGGTGTCACTAAAATTTAGAAAAGAATTTCGAAATGCCTGAGTTCACGAACGAAGAATATGCAGACATAATTTTCCTCTATGGAGAGTGTCAGGGAAATGAGCAAGCGGCGCGATCTTTGTATCATCACAGATTTCCCAATCGTCGAATACCTTACCCGAGAGTATTCCAAGACGTTTACAGAAGGATTAAGGAAACAGGCAGTGTTAGGACAAGCAGAGTGAATGCAAATCCTGCGCCGGTAATCGCTGTTTCAATTGATCAACGAATCCTAGCTGCAGTTCAAAATGATCCATCAACTAGTATACGACGCTTGGCATTGCGGTTTAACGTCTCTACGTGGAAAGTTTGGAGTGTCCTGAAAGCAGAACGTTTGCATCCCTACCACCACACACCAGTGCAGGAGCTGTTACCCATTGATTTACCCAAAAGGATGGAGTTTTGCAATTGGCTCATTGAACGACAAATAAGTGACGAGAATTTTATCAGCAACATTCTTTGGACGGATGAGTCCCAATTCACCAGGGACGGTATCACAAACTTCCACAACTTACACACATGGGCTGAGAGCAATCCACATACAAGAAGAGAGGCATCATTTCAGTACAGATTCAGTGTCAATTTATGGGCAGGTGTGATTGGCAACGATTTTATTGGTCCTATTAGGCTTCCGCCTACCTTAAATAGTTCCAATTACTTGCATTTTTTGACAAATGATCTACAGGAGTTATTGGATGATATGCCACTGCAACGATTGGCTTCCATGTTTTACCAACACGATGGTGCTCCAGCTCATTACGGCCGACAGATCAGAGATTGGTTAAATTCCAATTATAGCAATCGCTGGATCGGTAGAAATGGACCGATACACTGCAAGATCCCCTGATTTAACTATTATGGATTTCTTTGTATGGGGACGGATGAAGGACCTTGTCTACGCAACGGAAGTAGTAACGTTGCAGGATCTAAACACCAGAATCGATGCGGCAGCAACAGAAGTAAGGCAGCAGTTGAGGAGTATGAACACAAAGAGAACACTGGCAAAACGAGCTTTAGCGTGCATTCAAAATGAAGGTAGCCATTTTGAACATTTATTGTAATTAAGGAAATTTGAAATAAACCATAAAAACCATTCTTAAGTTCTTTTAGTTCAAGCGGAGAGTGTTGATCAACATATTCTTGTTTTTTGATAAAAGTGCTATACTATTGGAATGATATTTTTTTCTAAACTATGAAATTTATGCAATGCAAGCGTATACATCGTTTGTAGGCAATAATATGGCACATAAAAAAATAACATTAAAATGACATTTTTATAATGCTTTTTTTTGAGAAAAACTACATTGACCACAGAATTTTGAGGGTCAAAGTGTCAAAAATTTGTGTTCTGAAGCAAATACCTCAGGATTGGGTACAGGTACAATACGGGGACTATTACACCAAATGAAAGGTAATTTGATTCCCTAAAAAACAAGCTATAACACTTTGAAATGCGATTATTAGTTTTCAAGATATAGCGTTTTGAGTGAGTGAGGGTACAGGTCCGAAGGACTTTTCTTGATCACCCTGTATCTCCGTGGATATTGAAAATTGACCATCTCCTTAGAACAATTTTTTGCTCAAAATATATCCAGGAATAACCCCTTACAAGGTTATGCACGGAGTACCAAACACCCTGTATAACCTGGTCAGAGATAAAATTGATTTGGCGACCGACCGTATGAAGACAAGGTATGATCAACGGGCGAATTCATCAGGATTCCAAGAGGGCGACTTGGTTTGGTTATACAATCCCAAACGACAGAAGGGCAGATCGCCGAAACTACAGCGCAACTGGGAAGGCCCTTACCAGATCATCAACCGGTTAAATGATGTCGTCTATCGGATTCAACTACATCAAAAACCTCGCACTAAAATGAAAGTGGTACATCTCGACCGACTAACAAAGTACCAGGTTGCCATGGAGGAAGTGAACAACTCTGTTCGGGACGAACAGGGACTAAAGAGAGGGTAATGTTACAGATCTGGCAACCACGCAATTCGATCTCTCTCTCGAATCGTCGAGAATGACCTTAGAACATTATCCCCTACTGTGTAAAACGCCATCTAGAACGTTCAAGCAAAACCTGGAATAGTCTGGACACACACACATACCCACCCGAAGAATACACCACAAGGTTCGAGAATTGGGAAAAACCCAATATAAATACCGCAGCTTTCAGACCAGCAGTTAGTCATTTTTAAATGATCGAGACGCCAACCGGTGCAAGAAAAGCCATAGTAAACACGCGACAGTGTTGTCGTAAAGCGCAAAGTGATCGGGAAATTATATAAAAGTGCGAATAAATAAATTGTCCATTGTTTTTAAACGAATTGTGTTTTACTTGAAATCGGCGAACCTCTAGCTGGTTTCATTATTACAAATTCAAAATGCTTCAAGATTGGTACCCTAAGATTATTATACTTTTAGCTTGTCAGAAGCAAACTGGAATATGTTTCCACCTTATGGAATCCGTACTATAGATTCTATGTCGATGCCATTGAGACTATAAATTCTGGTAATATTACATATTCTGAATTGATGGAGTTTTTGAATATTTCGTCATTAGAATCTAGAAGAATTTTTAACGATGCCGCTTTTCTATATAATATCGTGAATAGTAATATAAATGCTCCAGATCTCTTATGTGAAATTAATTTACACATTCCTACCAGAGTAACTAGATCATTTGACTTGTTTCATATTGAGTTTTACAGAACAAATTTCAGCTCTAATTCTCCAATAGCAACACTACATCAACTTGGCAACAATATCTCAGATATTGACTTGTTTAACACAAATATCCTTTCTCTGAAGAAATTTATTTATGGTCATTTCAAATAGCGAATAAAAATATAATATAATCAATTAAAGAAATACTAAAAAAATATTTTCTAACTTATCATTTATCATAATGGCAAAAGTTCGTTTTTCAAGCGTATATTACAATATTATATTATAACATCATTATTTATGTCCCGTTTCATTCTTTTTTCTATCTATTTTCCATTCATAATCAATTTTTTATTACGTTCATTTTTTACATTAGAATTAATATTCTTCCTGTTTTCTTTTTTCAATCTGTGTTATTGGACTTTAGTCCGTAAATAAATAAATAAATAAATAACAATTTTATTTTTATTTCCATGTATCTTATATTATTTGTTTAATTTTATTTTCTTATGACCGTATGGATAAGAGAAATATTCATTCTTAACGACTCTTTTATCGAATGTAAACTGAAAGTGTTTCTTTTCGGGTGAAGATATAATAACTCCTGGACGTTTGCGTTTAATCTTTCGGTCGGTTTCAATATATATATCTTTTTCTTCATTCCCAATCACCATCGTCTTGAAACGATCGAAAATAACAACTTGAGAATTTTGAAAATTTAAGACTATACCTTTGCATTTTGTGATATATTTTGAACCCTCTTCTGTTTCAATTTTTAAACTGTAACTCTTAGGACCTGTACTAGCAAACTCCGAAACAAAGGCTTCATGACCAAAACATTGAATTTCGTCTGTTAAATCACCTAAAAAATCTGATATTATGAATGATGAAGGAGTATTTTTGTTATCAACAAAAATCAAACTATCAGTGTCACAATAAAGTAAATCGATACCAACTTTTTCTAACACTTCAAGTGTGAGCCTTGCAAACGCTGTAGTGTAGGCTGCAATTGGAATGTTAACGTGCGAAAGCATATTCATATTTCCTTTAATATATCTCCAAGTGATCCACATGGTTTCCCCACTAACAGGGAATAAAGAGCATATTTCTATACCTGGTGAATCAATAAACTCACAAAACCCCTTATAATTATTGATAACCTTTGTATACGTTCTATCTTCTTTTTGTGCAAATTTACCCCACAAAGAATTAAGACACATCTTAGCAGTATTCCGTGTACCAGGATTTTTTTCAATATGCTCTCTTTCTAAAACAATATCTTCTCTCAATTGGTAAGCTTTTAAGAATTAATCTTTATCAGATTCCGAAGAAAGCTTACTATTCCAACCGCTAGCTTCTTGTTTAATTTTTAAAAAGGTTTGAACATATTCTGTAAATAATCCTCCTGTTTTTAAAATTGAATCATACTGTGTATATTCATATTTCCAGACTTCGAATACTTCCTTTATTACTTTATTATTTTAATAATAAAGTATTGTGATCGACTTGAAAAAAAAATTTGCTACCCTGAAATTTTGTTTTTTCGCGTTTCATAACTAAATTAGCCTAAAAATGCAAAAAAAATAATCCGTCTGTCTGTACGCCGTACGCCGGTGTGTACGCTCAGCGCACATTAACTCCCAAACCCTTTAAGATAGAAAGGTCATTTTTTGGGGGATTGTAGATAGTTGCGGATCTTAGGCGGATACCCATTTTGGGGGTGTACGGGTTCAGGGGGAGGCGGAGGGAGCGCTTAAGCCGAAAAATACGAATTCAAATATCTCAACCATGGTAACAGCTAGGAAGCTAAAACTCAACACATATATAGAGGGGTTTGTGGGACAACTTTTAAAAATAATTTAATTTTTTTATCCATTGGCGTCCGAAAAGGGGGGGCTAAAAACAAATTGTCGGCCGAATTGTTTTTTCAAATGATTATATCTTCGAAATTACTTATCGTAAGTTTTGGGACCGTCAAGGCGGCATATAGTTCCATCGGAATCAGCTTAGAGAGTGGTTAATTATCGTAAGGGGGAGGGTCAGGGGGGTGCAAAGAAAAACACTTAAAAATAAATATCTCAACTATCTCTTAAGCTTTGTAATTGAAACTTTAAACTTATATTAAGCTATACTTGGAAAATACAAAAAAAATGTAACATCTTAAAATAATAGTAGTGGGGGGAAATGGGGAGCATTTCAAAAATGGCGCACTTTTCAAAATTACGAATCGTTTTATCTCAACAAAGAATACAGATACCAAATTAAAAATTTATCAGAACTACATAATTGTTAATTTTGGTAAAAATTTTAAGTTGGGAGGTGTAAGGGGAGGGAGGTGATAAGCAAAAATGTCGAAAATTTTGAGTGATTTTTTTAGAGTTCTGGTAAAAGATACAAAGTTTAAATTTTGCATGTGGATAAGTCTATTTGATGTACATAGAAAAATAATAATAACTTGATCCATATTTGACATAAACCGACCCCCCCGGTCTAACGTGCACAAGGTGTTTCATGTGCATTGAAAAAAACACATAAACTGAAAATTTTTGAGTGAAATTTTAAGGTAGAAACTTGAAAATTTGCAAAATGCATTTAAAAAAAATTTCTAAATATACGAAATATTAACTGGTTGAAAACCTTTAAATCTTCTACCCCCTCCCATACAAAATTATTTTTTCGAGCATTTTTAAGAAATAAGTTGTCAGCTAACTCTTAAAAGCTATCAATTTCAAATTTTGCAGAAAAACTTGTAAAAATAATTCAAATGAAGTTGCTTTAAAAGTTCTAACCCCTCCCATACAATACTATGATTTTGACCAATTTCATTAAATCAACCAATAACCAACAAACTAAAGCTATTATTCGATTGATTTACATTTGAAATCAGTCCAATAATAAATTTTCCGTTCAATTCGCTAACAGGTTTTATACTTGACCATATCGGTTTAACATCAGGCGAGTTCGGGAGTGTAATTGTAAAACCCGCCTTACTATTTGCTGTTGAATTTGTGAGAATGTCTTTGATTACGTTATCAAACACTTTTTCCAACGCTTCAAAAGGATCTTCTGATATATCATCAAGATGATCCATTATCCTAAAATTAATTTTAACTCCTTCAACATTAAATTTTTTGTAAAATTTTACATGTTTAGATAACAATTCATATCCAATTTTAAGACCATGTCCAATTTGCACTTTTTTACTAGGACCAGCGCAAATTTGACTCAAGATATTTTGATTTATACTACCTATGGACTGACATTCATGCATGTTTCGATGATAGTCTGAAGCTTCCTTCATTACACTATTCGAAAACGAAACATTAAAATCAGTCGAAAATTTGGTTAATAACTCCAAGAATAAATATTTCTCCTCAATTACAAATAAAATTTTTTGAGTTTTTACCTCACTTGTTAAACTACTTAAACTAGATAAAAAAAATTTTTCACCTAAAACTAACGCACTTTTTAAATAATTTAAAATATTTTGGGAATCCATAATTTCCCTCTATATATATATATATGTATTTAAAACTTTATTATATTAATATCTTTTTAAATCTATTTCATCTATTTTTAATTTTATATTTATAGTATAGGCTTTGTCCTATATTAAACTAAATAAAACGCGTGCTCTTACGGTTAAATTATTCTTACGACATTTATTGGCATCAAGCTAAACACGTCAGTACATGTCGACATTTTGAAAACGAACTCTCTTCAATATGGATGGGCTATTGGTAATAATAGAGTTGACTGCTAGAGGCGTTGTTGTAGTTATGCTGGTCGCTACACTATCCCCCTCCAAGCAGCTTATTGTTTTGCTGTCACCTGGACAGCTGATTAATATGCTGCGATTGTTTTTGTTTTTGAAAATGCACTTTTTTCTTAGGACCGGGATACGTTTTCACGGTGCTTGAAAACGGTTGCTTGAAATTCGTTGGCTCTGTCTGACTGGTTGTGGTTGATGTTACAAAATCTGTGTCATCCTCGCGTACGGTGTATGCCGGTTTCAGACGTTCTTTTGATATTTTGATGTCCTTCATATTCACGCGGATGGTGAAGACCCTGTCGTTTGTTCGGTCGATGACCTTGTGTGGTCCTGAATACGGTGGTTGTAACGATTTCGTTTTGCCGTCTTCACGGAGGAATACGTGAGAACATGTTTGTAAATCTTTGAAAGTGAACATGTTGTCTCTTCTGTGATGTGCAACCGGTGTGGGTCGTAGATGTTGCATGTTGGTTCGGAATTTTTCTACGAAAATTTGTGGATCAGCAGGTCTGTCGTTGTCGATGAAGAACTCGCCGGGAAGGCGAAGCGTCACACCATAGACTAACTCTGCTGGTGAACAGTTTAGGTCCAGTTTAACAGCTGTTCGCAATCCGAGCAGTACTGTCGGAAGTACTTCTACCCATCGCTGCGTTTCATGACACATGATCGCCGTTTTGAGCGATCTGTGCCATCGCTCGATCATTCCGTTCGCCGCTGGATGATATGGTGAAGATCGCGTTCTTTTACATCCAGTTAGCTGGATTAATGCCTGAAACAGAGCGGATTCGAACTGTGAACCCTGGTCTGTTGTCACGGTATGAGGCGATCCGAATCGTGTTATCCATGACGTGTATAGAGCGGTAGCCACTGTGTCGGCGGTGATATCGGCAATTGGCACAGCTTCGGGCCATCTCGTGTAGCGATCGATCATAGTAAGTATATACCGTTGGCCCTTCGATGGAGGAAGTGGACGTACGATATCGATGTGTATGTGTTCGAAACGGCTGCTTCTCTGATGAAATTGTTGAGGTTGATTCTTGACGTGCCGGTGGATTTTTGCCCGTTGGCATTGATGAGAAGTTTTCACCCATTCGGTAACGTCTCTATCCAAGTTTGGCCATGTATATTTTCGACGGATTGACTTGCTAGTTGATCTCCCTCCAGGGTGAGATGAACGGTGGAACACGTCGAATATTCTGCGTCTTAATTTATCGGGAATGTATGGTCGAATCACTTGTGTGGAAGTGTCGCAAAATAAAGGTTTTGTTGTGTCCTTTACGAAAAATTTCTTGAAGCTTAGCGATGAATTTGTTGACAAAAGAGTTCGTAGTTCCTGATCATTTTCTTGACCTTCTGCTATTTCTTTGTTGTCCACCGCGGATGGCATTATGATGGCGTCCACACGCGACAGAGCATCTGCCACCACATTGTTTTTGCCGGCAACGTGAACGATCTCGGTGGTGTATTGCAAAATAAATTGTAATTGTCTGCATTGCCGCGCTGATGCTTTCTCAGATTTTTGTCGGAAAGCGTATGTAAGCGGTTTGTGATCCGTTCGGATCGTGACACTACGTCTCTCGACCATAAACCGGAAAGCTTTAATAGCCATATAAACGGCTAGCAATTCGCGGTCGTAGGTGCTATATCGAATTTGCGCTGGGCTGAATTTCGTGGAGTAGAATGCGAGTGGTCGCCATGCTCCGTCCTGGTATTGCTCTAAAACAGCTCCTGCAGCAGTGTCTGAAGCGTCTGTAGAAATCGCCAAGGGTACTCCAACCATCGGGTGTGATAATAGAGTCGTTTTGGCAATCATTGTTTTGCTCGCTTCAAAGGCTTGTGAGGTTTCTGCTGTCCAAATGATGGGTCTTTTATCGTTTTTGCGACTATCATGCAAGTAGGTGTGTAGAGGTGCGAGAACTGATGCGGAATTTGTAGAAAACGTCTATAGAAGTTGATAATGCTCAGATATCGTCGGAGTTCAGCAATTGTGGATGGTTTCTTGTAGTTGATGATAGCTTCCACTTTGCTAGAGATAGGTTCGATACCGTTAGAAGTGATTTTGTGCGAAAGGTATTCTATCTCGTTGACGCCAAACGTGCACTTTGCAGGGTTAATTCGTAGTCCGTAATTCCGTAGTCGGGAAAAAACTGTTTTTAGATCACTCTCATGCTCCTCGATCGTCGAAGATGCGATGAGTATATCATCTAAGTAAACATGCGCGCAATTGATTCCGCGCAGCACTGTGTCGAGCAATCTTTGAAAAGACTGGGCTGCGTTTCTTAGTCCGAATGTCATCACACAGAATTCTAATAAACCGAACGGTGTTATTACCGCCGTTTTCGGTATGTCTTCGCTTGCGACCGGGACTTGATGGTAGGCCCGTGTTAGGTCTATCTTCGAAAAAATATTTTTTCCTGCTAGATGTTGTGTGATGTCGTGGATATGCGGTATGGGGTAGCTATCGGGTACTGTGACGGCATTCAGCCGGCGATAGTCCCCACACGGTCTCCATTCGGCATTTTTCTTCCGTTTCATGAGTAGTGGGCTGGCCCATGAGCTGCGAGAAGGCCGACAGATGCCTTGTTCAATCATAAACTCGAACTCTGCTTTGGCAGCTTTATACCTCACAGGGCTGAGTCTTCTCGAACGCTCAGATACAGGCGGCCCTTTGGTGAGAATGTAATGTTTTACAGTATGTTTTTGAACATCTTGCGATGTAAGTGATGTGGTCAATTCTGGAAACTCGGCGAGAATGCGATGGAATCTGTTGCTGGGATTGATTGTAGAAATCCGCATTCCTTCGTTGCTAAGATTGCTTGCTATCGTAAACAGTTTTGTTGTCTCGTCGATGAGTTTCTTGTGTTTAATGTCGACCAGTAATCCGAAATGTTTTAGAAAATCCGCACCCAAAATTGGATACGCGACGTCCGCGACACAGAACAACCATTTGAAACGGCGACGGAGTCCGAAATCTAAGATGAGAAGACGTTCGCCGTAAGTGTTGATGGTTGAGCCGTTTGCTGCATAAAGTTTGGCTGATGAAATCAGTTTTTCCCTTTTACTCCGAGGAATCACTGAAACATCTGCACCAGTGTCGACAAGGAACGTGTTGCCGTTTATATGATCGCGTAGTATTAATCTGTTCTGTTTGTTCGCACCGTCGCTGACCGCTGAAGTTGACGACGGTGTGATCAGTTTTCCGCCAGTTTAAAAGTGCACGGCTTGCCGTTGTTTCTAATTTCTGATTTTGAACGTGAACGGGAACGTGATCGCGTTGGCTGGACTTTTCTTTTGTCTCTCGCTTCCAGATCTTGGATCCTTCTAGTTAAGGCCGCAATTACCGCGTCCTGAGATGCGACGGTTGGTTCAACTGCTACGACCGAAACGGAAGGAAATTCGCAGCTCTCTTCCAGTATCTTATCGGCCACCTCAGTTAGCGCCCCCATATCGATGTGGGAAGTAACCGACAAGATGGCTCGTATCCGAGCCGGAAGCCGTCGAAGCCATAAGGACCGTACTGCGTCGAGGGGTAATTGGTCTCCGGCCGTGGATTTCATCTCCCTGAAAAGTTGGGATGGCTTCTTGTCACCGAGCTCCATTTCCGTTAGGACCTTCGTAAGCTGGCTGCTGGGTGTTTCCGAGAAACGTGCTATGAGTTGTCGTTTGATTTCTTCGTATTTGTTGGTTGGCGGTGGATGTTCCACGATGTCCGCAACCTGCTCGAGAATGGAAACGTCCATAGATCCGATGAGAGTGTTGAATTTCGCGGAATCCAAAAACACTCTATTGTTGGCGAGCTGTGCCTCCACCTGTGCGAACCACAGAGACGGGCGTCGCGTCCAAAATGGCGGCAGCTTCACGTTTTGCATGGCTTCTACCCGTGTCCCGAGGTCCAGCAACCGACGCGAGAGATTTTGGTCGACCGGCGTTGATTTCGGCGAATCCGAAACTTCTGCTTGAACCGGATGAGTCTCGTCTTGTTCTGACATAATTGTTCGATTTCGCGGCGACTCGAAAACACAAAAATAGTCACTTGGTTTTGTTTTACGTCGATCCCGCTTGGAAAACTGAATCACCCAACTAAATTGTCCGTAATTTCGAGCAAATCACGTCGGGGTCACCACTTTGTCCTATATTAAACTAAATAAAACGCGTGCTCTTACGGTTAAATTATTCTTACGACATTTATTGGCATCAAGCTAAACACGTCAGTACATGTCGACATTTTGAAAACGAACTCTCTTCAATATGGATGGGCTATTGGTAATAATAGAGTTGACTGCTAGAGGCGTTGTTGTAGTTATGCTGGTCGCTACAATAGTATGTATTTTTTGTTTTTTATCTTTTTTTAATTATTTAATAATTTCCATATTAGTTTTCAACCTAAAATTTTATTTTAAAATATATATTTATTGTTTTATAATTTTTTATTTTTTTCTTAAAATAGGAGTATTTCGCTGTTCGTTTTCGGTTCCTTTTTCGCTCTCTCTCTTTCCTTTCCTGTCCTGTGTTTTTTCCTTGCTTCTTTTTCGGTTCCTTTTTCTCTCTCTTTCTTTCCTTTCCTCTCCTGTGTTTTTTCCTTGTCTACTTTTTTATTTCCTCTCCTTTCCTCGTTTTTCTGTGATGTTTCTTTTTTTAATGGTTTCTCACCCTTGCTCTTCTTTTTCCGTGCTTCTTCCTCCTCTTCTGTAAACTTCAACAGCTGATCTGCGTTTTCTATTAGTAGACGAATAATGTCGTACTTTTTTCTTAAAAGGTCCATCTATCTATGTAAAAAATTAAAAAATTAAAAAAAAATATACAATATATACATATTTAATACTTACATTTGCCTATAGTTACTCCATGGGATATTAGAGATGCTTTACCATAGTTTGGCAAAGGTGAAGCCGTACATTTGAAACAACCTCAACAGTATTGAGTATGATTTCATTTCACTTCTGTCGGGGTTTTTATATAAAATTCTACCAGTATTTCACACAATGTTTTAAGTGGGATTCCATAGTCGGCATTTTCTTATTTTCAATAATTGTGTGCAAGATTGCAAAAATGATATGCTTATTCTATTTTGTATTTCATAACTTTAATAAACTTTATATTAATCAGGGTAACTAATTAATAGTAATACATTGTATCATATCACTATCTGAAAAGTGAAAGTCTATCATACGTTAAATTATTGCTGTTGCAATAGATTTTGTATAAAAACGTATCTTTATATCGTCTAGCTCTTGTTATTGCTTATTACTAATATGGATGTTTTATTTCCATTTAAATTAAAAACACAATATTCAAACTTCGGAATAACTTTTTATTTCATTCAAAAATTATACTTTTGCGAGCGTCACGAAAACCACGTCGTCATTCCAGCGCGTCATCTGCCGAACTGCCTTGTAGTGTGTGTGCTCGTTTGAGTGCCCCTCTCAATTTTTCTCGTCCCACATCTCGGCCATCCTGCAATCGTCCGCGTCAGGGTCTTCATCATCTAAGTCGATAGGCCATGGTTTTATGAATTCGGCACAGGTCGTAGTGTGTCTTGGGCCTTCACTACTACCGGTTTTGACCACGTCGTAAGTATTCTTGGGTTTTACTTTAGCAATTTTGTATGGGCCTAGATATTTGGGCTTAAGTTTAAGGCCACCTCCTAGTTGAACTCGCTTTATCGCTACAAAATCGCCGACATTATACTGGTTCGCTGATTTTCGTTTGCGATTGTAAGTTTTCATGTTTTCGTCCTGTACGGCCAGAATCTGTTGTTTAGCTGCTCGACGTATTTCTTCTCGTTGCTCATCATAACTCGCAATTAGCTCTGTTTCAAGTAACTCTTTCAAATTGATGTCATCTTTAGTCCTCATTCGAGTACCAATTAGCAATTGAAATGGTGTTGTATTCACGCTCCTCTGGTAAGTCGAGTTAATCACTTGTTGCACGTCTTCAACCATTTGCTGGGATCACTAATACTCATTTTCGACAACACATATATGATGACACTGTTGAGCCTTTCGATTTGTCCATTAGCACGAGGAAGACCTGTAGTTATTTTAATATGGTTTATCTTCTCGTCTTCGCAGTAGGTCTTAAACTCTTCACTCGTAAAAGCGGAACCACGATCGGATATAATTCGTACGGGATTTCCAAAAGTAGTACTTTGCAATTTTAATTTTGAAATGGCCTCTTTTGCGGATGTTGTCTTCGTTGGGTATAGCCAGCAAAACTTGGTGAAGGCATCAATGACAGCAAATATGTGATTATACATTTTGTTCGTAGATTCGAGAGGTCCAAGATAGTCAATGTGGTAGGTATGCAGTGGCGTATCGTCTTTGGGAAGTGGATTTAATTCTCCTTCTTGCTTACCACGTTTTCTATTTGTGATTACACAGAGAATACAATTCGATATGTGTTTCTGAATCCTCTCCTCCAATTTTGGTATAAAGTATTCTTTGCATATCAACTCCTTTGTCTTTCGGGTCGAGAAATGTCCTCTTTCGTGTGCTTTTCTTCTGCATCCCTTTCGGTACCACCATAAGTTCATAGTCGTTTACCATCTTGTATAAAACATCACCCCTCAAAAAATAATCGTTGTACGTCGATTTATCTTTCAAAATTTCTCGTATGGTATTAAGATCATCGTCTTGCGTTTGTAGTCGTCTTATCTTCGAAGTCAAACTATCTTCGTTAATAACCATAATCGGATATCTACTTAAAGCGACGTGTAGCATTTGTCTTCCAGGACGATGTTCAACACTGTAATCATACTCTTGTAGGAACAGGATCCAACGGGCTACTCTGGTACACAAATCTCTCTTGTCCAAAGTCTTCGTAAAGGCGTTGCAATCAGTGACTATTTTAAATCGTAGGCCAATGAGATACACTCGAAATTTTTTTAGAGCTCCGATAACAGCAAGCACTTCGAGCTCGTAACTTCTGTATTTTCGTTCAGCGTCGCTGGTCTTTCTACTCATGTAGTACACTGGATGCAGTAAACAATCATCTGGAGATTTCTGTAAAAGTACCGCACCATAACCATCAATAGAGGCGTCGGTGTGGACCTCCGTTTCATAGTTTTCGTTGAATATGTTCAGGACAGGTCTATTACTCATAATCTGTTTAAGTCTGTTGAACGACACTACTTGCTCATCACCAAATTTAAACGCTACACTCTGTTTTTTCAAGTCAGTGAGTGGCTTTGCAATTAAAGCAAAATCAGGGATAAATTTTCTGAAGTATCCTGCGAGCCCAAGGAAACTTTCGAGTTGTTTGATGTTTTGTGGCTGCGGATAGTTCATCATTGCTGCAGTCTTTTCCGGTGCAGGCGAGATCTGTCGATTCTCAATAATGTTTCCAAGAAATTGAATTCTTTTCTTCAAAAAATGACTTTTTTTCATGTTTATGTCTAAACCATAGTCTTTACATGTCTCCAAAACCCGTTCCAAGTTTGGCAGAGCCTCTTCCTCGCTGCTTGCTGGTATTATGATATCATCTACATATGGCAAAGCAATGCCTTCACGTGAAAGGTTTCTAAATATGGCATTCACATGCCTTTGGAAAACTGCCGGTGAGTTAGAGAGACCAAACGGAACCTTTCGGAACTGATATTGGCCATTATGTGTCACAAAAGACGTGTACTTTCTGCTCTCCTCGTTGACAGGCACATGAAAGAAACCGTTTCGCAGGTCGATTGTACTGAATATAATTGCGTCCTGCAAACGATCAAGCTGATCCTCAATCAAGGGTAACGGAAAATGGTCTTTGACTACCACCTTATTGATTCTCCGATAATCCACACAAAGTCTGCGAGTATCATCTTTTTTCTTCACAAGAACGATGGGGCTACAGAATTCGGATTCTGATGGTTCAATAATATCCTCCACCAGCCATTTATCAACTTGTTCGTCTACGATGTATTTTTCCTTTAGTGGGAGTCGTCGAGGACCACAAGAGATTGGTGTCTCATCAGTCAATGTAATTCTCATTTCCACATTCGTCGTTTTACACTTTTTGGGTTCATAATTTCTGATCAGACTCTTTACTTTCTCCGCTACAGAGTCGCCAATCGTAGTGTCGACATCGACATCATTTTCAGTACTGTCCGCACAAACATCCATGACCATGATGCTATGAATTCCCTCAGAAGTCGAGTCTCGTACTTTACTGATCCTTACGCCGTCGGATGTAATGTTTATGTCGGCCCATATACAGAGTCCCCTTCCAAGAATCACCTCGACGTCCATGCAAGAATCCGGAACAACGTGGAAAGTCAAAGCATAGTTCTCGTCATCTATTTCGACATCAAATTCGAAGTTACCCAATGGTTTAACCTTATTCTCGTTTATGTTCTTACCAAATCCTACCAGATGGAAATTTGATTTTGAAAGATTTGGCTTCTCCAAAATAGTGTAAACGTTTTCGGAAACAACATTGAAATCACTGCCGGTATCAAGCAAAGCAGGCCAGTAATGGTTCCCAAACTTTACGTTCTTTTTCATGATGTCATTCGAAATTAATAGTCTCACATTAGATTTCTCCTGTTTCGACGGACAATCTCTGGATATGTGTCCAAATTTATTACAATTAAAGCATTTATGACCCTTTTCCTTATCTCGGCAGTTCTTCGACGTATGTCCCTTCACACCACAGTTAAAACATGACATTTCCATCTTACCGTTCCTCGATGTCGGTTTGTTCGCGATCTGCTTTCCTTCGCCCTCATGCTTCTGTCTCATCCACATAGATTCGTAGCACTTCAATTTCGTCTTGAATTCCTTCAAATTAATTGCACCGTACAGAATAGTTTTATTCGGAGTCGAGTCCTTTATGCCATCGATCACATACTGTATCAAAGCACTGTCTTCAATTGCTCCGCGAGAAGCTATTTCCTTCATGTGTAGGAAATATTCGTGCACACTTTCATCCTTGGCTATCTTTCGTTCCACAAGTAATTTATGCAGTTGCGCACTGTTCACCGATGATCCAAATTCACACATAAGGGCTTCCTTTAATTGTGTCCAGTTCATAATGCCTCTTTCACTGGCAACAAAAAGTTTCGCAAGACCTTTCAATGATTTTTTCGCGAAGACAAATTTCTGGAAATCGTCCCAGTACATTACTGCTGCAGTTTCCTCAAATTCTTCGATCCAACATTTAACTGGTAAATTACCACGGCCGTCAAATAACCTAACTGAATCTTCAATGTCACGGAAATTCATTGAAAATCTGGGTGCATTAATGGTCGATGCATTGTACTGTTCCATTTTGCATGATCGTTGTATGTTTTTGTTGTTGTTATCAGCTGAGTTACGTCGTATGTTTTTGTTGTTGTTATCAGCTGAGTTACGTCGTTCATTATTTATTGCATACTTTTTGGCGCCCACGTTTACTTTATTGTAGTCGTTGTTCTCGTCGTTGCTCTCTGCAGAATCATCGTCAGGCCCATCGTTGGTTTGGTTGGCTATCATCGTGTTTTCTCTTTTTCCCTCATTATCGTCGTCATCGTTGTTGTTGTCGTCGTCGTCGTCGCCTGTTGCTGTTAAAAGCATTCCCCTCTTTAAATTTGCGAAGATGTGCGGGAACAAGACGTCAACGTCGTATTCAATTCCCAACATGTTGCAAATTGCCGTAAGGTCCGCCGTGCTCAAATTTTGCTTCACGTACTCCGCTTTTTTATTGAATTCGTCGTCGTTTTCATCGTATGCGAAGCCTTCGAACATCCTCAGTCGTTGTCTGTTGACTCTGTCGCCTTCCTCTTCGAACACAAACTTATGTATTGCGACCACCGCCGTACGTTTCGCTGTTGCCAAATTGTCGCGAACCGGCGAGAATTCTCCGAGTACAGGCATAGACATGTCGACGGCTGTCTATTTTTTTTTCACGTACGCGCACTTTCGAATATTTTGTTTCACTCGTTTCACAGCAATTTTCGGACGAGTCCCCAAATTTATGGATGTTTTATTTCCATTTAAATTAAAAACACAATATTCAAACTTCGGAATAACTTTTTATTTCATTCAAAAATTATACTTTTGCGAGCGTCACGAAAACCACGTCGTCATTCCAGCGCGTCATCTGCCGAACTGCCTTGTAGTGTGTGTGCTCGTTTGAGTGCCCCTCTCAATTTTTCTCGTCCCACACTAATAACCAGTAACTGAAACAAGCATTATATGATGTATTAATTATTTCTTCAGACACAAATTTTCCTATCTGAACATGAAATGCTTAGTTCAATCTTTCAAATCTATTTCATATAAAATAATTGCTAACTAAAGTAAAAACTTGTATAAAACAGAACACCTGACCTCTTTCCTTCATATACTACTACTCTTGGTAGTTTTACTCATAATATAGGCAACATAAAACATACATTGTATGGTAAAATTCGCATTTATTATTGAAACTGAACTGGCTCCGAATATATCTATATTTAAAATCTAAGAAATAAATGAAAAATAGATAACTGGGGGAGCGTTTCCGTACAATTTTATGTTGTAATAATTTTAAAATTATATGAATATTTCACAAAATTTGTGAATAAAATATGGAAAATTTTTAGTGGCCGTCACACATTCAATCCGCTTGCTGAAAGAATTGTTATGGTAAGTTTTAATTAATAATGTGATATCCTTTTTAATTTTGTAAAATAATATTTTTTTATTTCAGAATACCTTCGAGCTGTTATGCGATACCGCGTCTAGCGGTTACGATACATTACTACCTATCACTTCTTTAGAGATAGGTAGAGGATATCCTGTTAAGCATTTTGGTTTGGTTAAGACCAAATTTGGACTGCGTGTTACAGTCCATTTGCAAAAAGGAGAATATGTTTACCTTCCACCACGATTCTCTGAAAAAATAAAAACACAGCGACAGATTGCGGAACTAAATCAAATTCCTCAATGCTTCATATTTGAAGGTAAAGACGAGACTAAAGGTGGTTTCATAATGGTAAAATTTGTAACAAATAATTAACAAAATGAAAAATTTCTATTTTACATGACAAACATTGTTTTATTTATTTCTGCTTCAATTATTATTATTAAAATTTCGAGATGCTGTCTCATCGATTATTCCAAACACTTCTGGTGTACCTCAGGGTAGTCATCTTGGTCCACTTCTGTTTATTTTATTTATTAATGACGTGAGTTCGATTATATCCAACTCAAATATTCTTTTGTATGCTGATGATGCAAAAATATTTCGTACTGTCACATGTACGAACGATTATCTACTTTTGCAAAATGACATACAACTATCTTTTGACTGGTGTACCTTATGCCTGTATGCCTTTAAATGTTGGAAAGTGCACTATGACATCTTTCTCCAGAAAAAAAATTCCTTTTGAATTTATCTATATGTTAGAGGGAATTGCTTTACAGAAATTAAGCAAAGTACGCGATTTAGGTGTACTATTTAATGACAAATGTACCTTCGATGACCATGTTGACATTATTGTTATCAAGGCTAATTCCATTTGGGGCTTTGTAAAACGATGGTGTAAGGACTTTAATGACCCTTACATTACAAAGACACTTTACTGTGCCTTTGTACGCTCCATTCTTGAATATGCTTGCCCCGTTTGGAGTCCTTATTACGATATTTATAAGATAAGAATCGAGTCTGTACAGCGAAGATTTTTAAGATTTGCTCTTAAGGGTCTTCCCTGGTCAGATCCAATATGTCTCCCTCCTTATCAAGAACGACTTCAACTGCTTTCGTTGATATCGCTCGAAGATAGGCGAGTAATTCTTAGTGCCGCATTTGCAGTTAAATTAATTTCAGGTCAAATCGACTCTCCGCTTTTGCTAGGAGCTCTCTCCTTCAAAATACCTTATCGAACCTTGAGAGACTACGTACTTCTTGACATTCCATTCCATCGAACTAATTACGGTCAGCACGATCCGATAACTTCCATTTCACGGGCTTTTAACGATAATTATAGCAACTTTGATTTTAATCTTAATGTTACTCAGATTAAGTCAGCTTTGTTAAAAATATGATGTTTTTTATGTTTTACTGTAAGCTTTGTATTATAAATTGTAAGTAATCTTTTATTGATGAATTCTTAAATAAATAAATAAATAAATAAATAAATTTGATTACATTTTAGCAATGTTAAAATTTACAACATTGTTATTCTCTGGTTTCAGATTTTTTATGACATTGAATTCATATTCAGAAATTGAAAAATATATCAAATACTTAGCGTAACTGAAAATTAAAACAAAATTAAAAAAAAATATAATATGAAAAATTGATTTATTCTTAAAAAAAAAAATCCTTTCCTCCACATTTCAGATCATCAAACATTTAATTTTTTTTTATTATTATCTGTGTGTCTGCAGCAATTGTAGCATGCTCGATCATGTAAACAAACCGGCATGCTGCGGCACTAGGTCAGTGCCTTATAATCAGTTTCATAACATGCAATTTTTTTCTTAAATTACACTTGAATTTTTGTATTATACCGGCTAATATTGAAAGACTCGTTGCACTTGTTTTGAAATTGATTGCGGATTATTCAATCGGGTTTTCTTAGCGGCTAACTGCATATATATTTCGGTTCCATGAAAAAAGCACATGTTACACCGATAAGCAACTTCCACTTGCATTATGGTACCGGCAAAAAGTGAAAGGTAATGGTGGTTTGTTTGTTTACAAATAACCGGCATACTTACCGGCAAAAAGTGAAAGGTAATGGTGGGTTGTTTGTTTACAAATAACCGGCACACTTACAGCCTGTCTAACTCTTCACTCTAATATTAAAGATACAAAGTGGAGCTGACATGCATGCAAAATAGATAGTTGTCAAACTACTTCCAGGATGTTGATAGAGTAGTTTTGCATATTGCTAGACTACTTTCTGCATATAGTTCTCTCACTCCCACAGGCCTTTGTTTACATTATTTTGTAGGCACTTGCGATTTGTTTACATTATTTTCCAGGCACCGTCCATACAAAAAAACCGGTTAAACAAGTGGTCCGAGGTGCCTAAACAAGTTTTGCTGCCACTATCACACCTAGTAAAATGCTTACGGCAGGGCCCTTCCTTACTACTAATAGCAAATATGAAATTAACTTGGGACAATGCCCAGCACTGCGAGGCCATTCTGCATGATGATTCTGGAAACTCCCTTCGTGAGAGCGTCCGCGGCATTCTGCTTTGATGCGACGTACGTCACTAAGATATTCCCGTCGCTGATTTTGTCCCGCAAATGGTGGAAACGGACATCTATGTGCTTGGTCCGTTTACGAAAAATGTCTTCCTTAGCTAACGAAATGGCACTTTGATTATCGCAACTGATGTCAATTGGTCCGTTGATATCGTTGAATGACATTGCGAAATGACGCAACCAAATTGCTTCCTTCGTGGCCTCCGACAAGGCCATGTACTCAGCCTCAATTGAAGATAGTGCGAACTATTCCAAGAAACGGCCCCGTGACTTAGAATGAAAATGTAGCCAGTGCACGAATTCGAAAATCGGTTGTTCCCCGCAAGTATCGCATGATCCTCTTGACTGCAATCCAATGTCAATGTCGGCTCACGTCACTGACCGCAAATGCAATGTCAGGTCTCGTTCCCTGGACAAGATAGATCAAACTCCCAACAGCTTCTTGATAAGGAATTTTGAATATATCCTCATCACTCTTCAGCATGGCAGCCGACAACTTCTGTCCGGGGTCGCTTAGTGTTGGTGCGGTCTTCCGATTCGACATCCCGAATCGCAAAAGCACCTTCTCAATATAGCTCGACTGATAAATTGCTATGCCATCTACCATGTACTCGATTTTTAATCCGACACATTGTTCAGCTCGACCAAGGTCCTTCATCTTAAATGTGGTGCACAAACTAGCTTTTATTTTCTCCAATGCGTCATGATCTCTATAAAAAATTAAAACATCGTCAACATAAGTTGCGACAATTACCTTGTCCTCAGATGAGGAATAAATGCACGGGTCGACTTTTGACTTTGTCAGCCCAAATTCAATCAATGCACGATTCAATTTAATATTCCATTGTCTGCCGGCCTGCTTCAGACCGTACATGGCACGCTTCAATCTGCATACAAGTCCAGAACCGTCATCAAAATGTTCCGGCTGCTCCGTGTAAATTTCTTCGTCCAAATCGCCTTGCAAGAAGGCGGTCACGGCATCCATTTGGTGAGTACCCATTCGATATCTAGCCGCATACGCAATTAAGAAACGAATTGATTCGTAGCGCACAACAGGCAAAAAAGTCTCCACATAGTCGATTCCGTATTTTTGAGAACAACCTTTCGCTACAAGCCTTGCCTTATAACGAGCAACAGTGCCATCGGTCCCGATCTTGGTCTTGAACACCCATTTGGCTTTAATTGTTCTGCGACCAACTGGCAGTTCAACCAACTCCCACGTTGCGTTCTGTGCATGAGCACCCATCTCTTCTTTCATTGCGACGATCCAATGCTGCTTATCACCAGATTCCAACGCTTCACGCACGGTTTCAGGCTCAATCGTTTCGGCGGTGCGTGCCATCAACAATTTTCCCGACTTCTTGGCGATTCTCTCCGATTTTTAGGGGATCCGGCAGGTACGACCATTCGCCGGGGTGGAACATAATCACTGTCATCATGTTCGTCGATGAAAGTAGAGTCCGCGTCCTCGAAGTCGTTTGAATCCGCATAAATATTTGATTCATCCACGTTTGGTGATTACCCCAACTCAATCGAATTCGACGACTGATCAGTCGCTTGTTCGCCCGACAACTGTTCCAGCTCGTTGACAGAAGATTCAAGCTTTATTTCCTTCACTGCAATGGCATCATCCGAATCGTCAGATAAAACAATTTGATTATTTACCTTCAAAACTGGTGGATTCAGGAACTTGACATCTCGACTAATAACTACGTCATTTTTTTCGTGTTGTAACATCGCCAGCCTTTTTGGTTCGCCGCGATACCGACAAAAATCATTTCCTGTGATTTAGCATCCCATTTGCGGCGTTTTTCTTTCGGAATATGGACCATAACACTCGTACCAAATATGCGTAAATTGGAGACGTCAACTTTCCGACCAGACCAGACGGATTCCGGAACTCGAGCGCCCAATGTTCGATTCACCGTACGGTTTGTCACATATGCCGCATGATTAATTGCCTTCGCCCACAATGTTTTTCCTAAGTCCGCATCGAACAACATGCACTTGGCACGTTCTACCAAAGTCCTGTTCATCCTTTCTGCTACCCCGTTTTGCTGCGGCGTATAAGCGCAGCTTGTCTGATGAACAACTCCGCTCTTCCAACAAATTCTTTTGAATTGCCCGAAAAACTCCTTTCCGTTGTCAGAGCGAATTGTTTTGAGCTTCGATCCAGTTTGAGTTTCCACCATTGTCTTCCATTCAGCGAACAACTGTTGAATGTCACTCTTTTTCTTGGCAAAATACACGGAAACTTTGCGCGAGTTATCGTCAATAAAAGTCACAAAATACATCGCTCCACCGATTGACTTATTCTCCATGGGACCGCATACGTCTGTGTGTACAAGTTCCAATACACGCTTCGTTTTGATCTCTGTATTCGAGCGGCGAAACGGTTCGCGGCTCTGCTTTCCCTTGAAGCACGGCACACACTTTGATAAATCATTCTGCTCTCCAACGATGTTGATGCCATCCACGATGTTTTTCAGCTTTATCAAATCATCGTATGCTAAGTGTCCGAGTCGACGGTGCCCTGTCATCGAATTTTCGCCGCTGTGTGCGGCCGCCTTCAATGCTACAGCATCGCTTCGCACTTTGTATGTACCGTTTCTGGGTTTTGTACACACAACTACACTGCCGTCATTTCGATCACGTACAACGCAACCGTTTTCATCGAATTCGACTCTTTTTCCAGATTTGACCAATCGAGACACCGATAGCAAGTTCGTCGTCAAGCCGGGCACATGTAGAACGTTTTTTACACTGACTTTCTGGTTATTCACGCACAAATCGATCGTACCACTGCCAAGAACCTTCAACTGAGTGCTATCCGCTGTTGCGATGTCCGCATACGATGTTTTCCCGTTGAAATCTTTTAACAGTTCTTGATTCCCGGTCATGTGTTCGCTCGAACTATCAACATCGACTGCTGTCATCGCGTGAACAGCCACTACTTTTGTGTCAACACATTCATAACTTTCCTTGTCCGTGTCTTTATTCATATTCATAATCATTTCACTAGCTGATCGTACAATAAAAGCCTTTGGTTTTCGACCATCTCTTGATTCGGTACACTTTGCATCAGCATTTTTCTTTCTTACCGGACAATCGCGACGTATATGACCCGGATTATGACACTCAAAACAAGTGAATTTGAACTCTCGGTTTTTATTGTCAGTTTTGCCAGTTAAATGCTTCTGCTTCATATTTCGTTGATTAGTGACCACTTTGAAAACATTGCCAGTCTCGCCACCGTTGTATGCCTTCTTCGCTCGTTCCGTGTCAATAAGTCGCTGTTTGAGAACATTTGAGGTTAGAGTTAAGGCTTTCTTGTCGTTGCCTAGCATGCCTGCCTAGCATGCCACCATCGAGACCGGTGACAAATGACTCGTACTCGGTGGTGAGTCCGAAAAGAATGATCCCACAAATCACTTTATCTTTCATCGTTAGCCCCAAATCTGCTAATACTCGCGTTGCTGTGGTGATCTTCTTGAAATAATCGTCCATCGATGACGATGATTCCAATCGCGATGTCACAAGATCGCCTATCGTCCGGGCTAATCTTATCCAACTAACGTCGTCGTATAGCTCCCGACATCGATCCCACACTCACGGGCCGTGCTATGGTCACCAATCTCGTTGTACAGCGACCGTTCGATGTTGATAAGTATTTTCGCGTGCGCCTTCTTCAACCTTAATGTATCTGTCGTGGTAACCGGGCTTGCAATCGCTCCATCCAAGTCGTGCCATTCTAACAACATTTTCATTTCCCGGGCCCAAATCGAGTAGTTCGACGTGCCCACTAACTTCTGAATTCTATCATCCTCCTTTGATGCCATTCCAATCGCACTTATTTGACACTTCAGCAACAAAACTCAAAACTGCACGTGTTCCGATGCGACTCTCAATGTTCAAAACCGATGATCCAAATTCGAATTATGAAAAAGAAAAAATTTTTTTAGAAGATCCAAAAATCTCAATTATCCGGCAAACCAATTACCAGCCCATTAAAAGGTATGCTGGGCCCATAACCTGAAGTTAATTTCGTAGATGCTGGCGGATAATAAAAAAAACACTTGGTTGCGGCTTGACGTTCGTCGGAAAGAAACCAGATTTTATTTATGTTCAGTGTATTCATGTTCAGTGTAGGCAAGTCAGCGCCATCTAAATGTTGACTCTCAACAACAATCAAGCAAATCAGCGAACGATTCATTTGGCCGAACATGAAGAAGACGTGGCACATTTGTGCCATTTTGGCCAGTACTTGCATCGCGTGCCAGAAGTCAAAAATTTCGCGACACAATAAAACGGCTTTCGAAAATTTTGAGGTACCAGATAAACGCTTCGCGCACACAAATATCGATATTGTTGGTCCGCTACCAATATCAAATGGATATCGATGTAACGTGCATCGATTGTTTCACACGATGGACAATCGCCATTCCTGTGGAAGATATTCATGCAAATACGGTCTCGATTGCGTTGATTAATGGATGGATTACGGTGTGCCAACCCAAATCACCACCGAACAGGGTAAACAGTTCGAAGCGAAACTTTTCGACGAATTGACGCGAACGATAAAAGCAAAGCATCTCCGTTCAAGTCCTCGAAATCCAGACAAACCGTCTAATTGAACGATTCCACCGAACCATGAAAGCAGCAGTAAAATGTCAAAACAAAAAATCCTGGACTGAGACATTGCCACTAAGCATGCTCGCTGCTCGCAAGGTTTACAAAGATGACATCAAAGCAACGCCTTCAGAAATGGTTTATGGACCAACGCTAAATATGCCTTGCGATTTCTTTGAAAAAATCAACAACGACTGCGTGAATTGATGGAGAAAATTCAACCAGTTCAAACTTCGAACCATGCCAGCAACAAAGTTTTCGTTCAAAAAGACTTGCAAACGTGCACACACGTTTTCTTGCGTGACGACGCACCACTTAAAGCACCGTACGATGGACTATATAACGTTTTGAGCCGAAATGACCGAAATTCCGGTCCAAAACCGTAAGGTTCGTGTTAGCATCGATAGTTAAAGCAGCTTTTCTTCCAATTGAAGACGAATTATCACCGAAAAACATCACATCAAAAGCAAAAGAAACACCAAACACTTTAATTGATCGAAGCAAATGGAGGCACAGCCAAAAACGACAGGAAGCGGCCGATTTATTAAGATACCACAACGATTCGTCACTTTCGTTTAGCAATAATATTAGTATCGTGCCTTTCACTAGTCATTGGTGGGGGAGTACTGTGGCGACCAACGCCATCTAAACACCATTGTCCAAGAACACTTCCCGCCATCGTCAAATATAACATAGAATTTATATTGTGGCGGCTTGCGGCTCATGATGTCGGCTTCACTCACATTTAGTGACCCCGCAATCTTTAACACGCATTAAAGAAACGATTTTCAGTGCGTAGAACATTCTCGAACAAGTGAATTTTTTTTCCGTTCCGTTAACTGTCGCCCCTCAGTCGACGGCAAAACAAACATTGACATTTTCTTAAGGTCACGCGTAAAGAGCTTTCGTTTACAAAGCAACGAAGGCATATACTATCCGAAAGAATGACAAATGATCCCGAAAATTCGCCGGACGCAACGGCATCAAACACTACAGCCAAAGGTTAAGTGTGCAGAATCGGTATTAAGCCGCCAGTTTTTAGCAAACGAGATCCAGATTTGTATTTCATCCAAATGGATTTTCAATTCCGGAATGCAAATTTCACAAGGAATCCGACCAAATACGATTATGTTGTTGGATTGCTTGGCAATGCTATGCTCGCAAACGTCGAAGACATTATACACCGACCGAAAAAAATATGAGGTAACCAAAACGCGATTAATCAACGATTTCACCGATTCTGAAAACAGAAAGTTCTGTCGACTCGTGCAAGAATGCGAATTAGGCGATCACAAACCTTTCCAGTTACTTCGACAAATGCTCGACCTGTCAGGTCTGCATTGAAAGCCGATGGAATTAAGGCATTTTTACTTGAACGACTGCCAGAAAGCGTACGAGCTGTTGTGTCTATAGCCGAAGTAGATTAGGATCGATATGCTCTTCAAGCTGATAAAATGATGAAAATGAGCAATTTCGTTTCTGTTTTATCTGTTCAACGGCAACAATAACAATCTAAATCGGATGATTGACAAGAAAAACTAAAAACTGCTTCACCAACGACGGTTGGCGAAGCATTCAGCAAAAAGAAATCAAGCCGTCTTGTTATAATCGAACGTAAAACCAAATTAAAATTTTTAGTCGACACTGGTGCAGATTTATCAATTTTACCGATTTCATTCTTTCGAACGAGATTAAAATCAACCGATTAATCATTATTCGCTGCCAACGGATCATCGATTGCTACATTCGGTGTCAAATTATTAACACTCGATTTTCAACTTCTTTGTAAATTCGATTTTAAATTCATTATAGCGGATGTTACAAAACCAATTTTGGGCGCCGATTTTCTCAACAAATTCGGTTTACTTGTGGACATCAAAAGTAAATTACTCATAAGGAAACAAAACTTGTGTCGTTAGCCGTAGTAGATTTGGATCGATATGCTCTTCAAGCTGGCAAAATGATGGAAATGAGCAATTTCGGTTCTGTTTCATCTGTTCAACGGCAACAATCACAATCTAAATCGGACGATTGGCATACAATAAACAAACAATCGAAGTTTTAAGAAAGGAAATCAGCGAAATAAAAATATCGAATAATCAACAATGTAGCCGCTCACAAACACCATTACGTGACAACAAACAACGAAATCGTACACGTTCAAAGAGTTAAGTGAAGAAATATCGCCATCGATTTGGAGATGACGCCAAAAAATGCTCTGAACCTTGTTCATATAAATCGAACAAAAACTAAAAACTGCTTCACCACCGACGGTTGGCGAAGCATTCAGCGAATAGAACTTTAACCCGTCTTTTTATCATCGAACGTAAAACTAAATTAAAATTTTTAGTCGACACTGGTGAAGATTTATCAATTTTACCGATTTCATTCTTTCGAACGAGATTAAAATCAACCGATTACTCATTATTTGCTGCCAACGGATCACCGATCGCAATATTCGGTGTAAAATTATTAACACTCGATTTTCAACTTCGTCATAAACTCGATTTTAAATTTATTATAGCGGATGTTACCAAACCAATTTTGGGCGCCGATTTTCTCAACAAATTCGGTTGACTTGTGGACATCAATAACGAATTACTCATCGATAATGAAACAAAACTTGAAACAAAATGTGTTTCCGAATTCACTGATCATGAACCAGTTTTTTCGATCAACAGCGACTGTGATGACACGAAACCGAGTCATTTACCAAAACAGCCGGCGTTATCATGTAAACATTCGCTATCGCAAAGAAAAATCACGGTTCTAATGTTATTCATTCATTATACCAACAAAGTTTCAATAACGAGCGGCATACCTATCGTTTGGTGATCTGATATTAGTAAACAATGACAAGCGTTATGCCCAAGCTCGAAATTATAAAATTTCGTATAAACAGAAAAAAACGACAAGAAGCCCCATGCGCATACTACGTAAGTATATCAGCATGTGCGGCTAAAACCTAGTCACAAGTGCTTAAGTGCATTCTAGTATACACGAAAAAAACATAACAGAATTTTGACTGGGCTTAAAGCCCATATGATTGGGCTTTAAGCTCTAGATGAGATGAAAATGACTTTAATATACCGGAAAATATGTCATCTCAAATTCTTCCGAATAGTGAATAGAGACTTTTGCATGGGAGGTGGTAGAAGTAGAGGAGGAGGTTTGTATTTTTCGTATATGACACAGAACATGGCATGCAAAATGTTTTTTGCTGAATTTAAAGTTTTTAGTTTTCATTATTTTTAAAAAAATTGGTCATAGTTTTGCTGAAATTTGGGGCATTTGTATGGGAGGTGGCAGAGGAATTGGAGCGCTTAATATGATTTTGAAACTGATTATTATCATCCTTATCATCATGCTTTGATTCAATTTCAAACTCGATAGCTCTCATATACTTGAAGGAGAAATGTTTTTCTTGAATTTATAATACAGATATTTGTATGGGAGGTGGTAGAAGGAGTGATGCGGAGCTGAAAATTTTTTCTAAAACTTATTTCAATTATTAAGAAACAAATTCTGGCAAAATTTGAAGTTTGTACTTTTTCTAGTTTGAATGGAAATCGATAAAATGCATTTAACAAAAATTATGCATTTGTATGGGAGGGGGTAGAATGAGTGTACGGATCGAAACAAATTTTTTTTGCATTATTGATATTTCTATTTGTATACTTTATATAAAATATCAAGTTGATAGCTTTAACAGTTTCGAAGAAAAATAATTTAATTTAAATTTCAAAATTTTGTGAAATTTGTATAGGGGGGGTAGAAGGAGTGAGATGAAGTTAATAATTATTTTTAAAATAAATTGCAATTATAGTAGAATTAATTCTGACAAAATTTCGTCTTTTTAGCTTTACTAGTTGCAATGAAAATCGAATATATGTGTTTTTCAAAATTGTCCATTTGTATGGGAAGGGGTAGAAGGAGTAAGGGGATCGGGTCAATATTCTGTGGTATTAATGACATATATATCATAATACTCTGATCTAAATTTCAAGTCGATAGCTTAAATAGTTTCAAAGAAAAATCAATTTCTTAATATTTCGAAATTTCATGAAATTTGTATGGGAGGGGGTAGAAGGGGAACTTAAAGTTACTTTTTTGCTAAAAATGACACACATAAATTTTTAGCACTATAGTTTAAAGCTTGCGAGAGTTATGCTGTAGACAGACGCACAGACAGACAGACAGACGGTCACTCAGCGACAATAAATATTTCTGTACCCTTGGCGGCTTTGTACGAGCGTTATTTCTTAGCGTTATAAACGGTAAGGCAAACACAATATACGCTCAGGTTTCATCTAGAGTATAAAAAGAAAACAAGAGGCCCCATGCACACCTTATGTATGTATATTGACATGTGCGGCTAAGAATAAATCACAAAGTGCATTTTGCGATGCGAAAGAAAAAAAATGAAACGACAGTCTCGTTTTACCGCACTCTTCATGCTTTTCCGAAAATAGGGAAATACACTGATGATGAGAGTTCAGTACCCAAGCTTTGAAATTTGCTGACTAGGCAAACTTGGAAGCTATGCATTTTGCATTTTTGTTGGTAATTAGTGTATTTGAGGCAAATGTGTGTAACCAAAAAAATAGCTAGCCTCAGCAAAAATTATGTATAAAAACAAGGCACCAATCTAAGGATGGCGTCCTTTACTCTGATCAGTACACTGACGAGCATCCCTGGTGCTCGGGTTTAAGACTAACTTAAGGATTTTTGAATTAGCGGCTACTAGAAGGCCCCAAATTGTACAAGTGGCTACACGAAGGCCAAGAATAAGAGCTCTACAAAGCCAATTGTGCGTCGGGCCCTTTTCGGGCTCATGATCAGAAGGCCCTGACATAATTAGACGGCAGAAACCGATCCGCTTCTGGCTCTACAAAGCCAATTGTGCGTCGGACCCTTTTTGGGGTCTCGATCGGGAAGCCAATTCCGGCGGAAATGACTCCTAGCGTGGTCAGGACCATTTCCGGCCCCGTAGAGCTGGTGGCCTGTCGGTCTAACTAAACGTTAACTAACTTTTCGTGAATGGGCCTTACATTGGGCAATCCCATATCAACTACTTTTCTTAAACAAACACTTGAAATCTTCTTGTGAATGGGCCTTACCTTGTGTAAACCCATATCACCTACCTACAAAAATATGTTATGAGTTTGCATAAGGCGAACCAAACTTTATTTACGCGTTACGTTAACCAAAGTATTACAATTTGCGCAACTGGTAGTCGTGCCTTACACACTGCCATACCACGACTTAAAGAAGAGTTTAACCTAATAAATTTTTATAATATTCGAAATAGAGGAGTTTTCTATTTGTGGCGCAGTAAGAAAAAATATTTTTTTTCTCTCGCCCTGCCTGCTGGGGCACTGACGCGTAATTTACTTTTTGCGGGTGCAACGTATACGTAGCGTCCCACCCATGAAATACACGCTAATTTTTGACATAGAACTATTATTTTCATTTTTCTAGAAACCAACTATTGCAGAAGAGATTGAACGATATCCTCAGAGCGGCCCAAAACCTCTGATGTTAAAAGAATACCGGAAACGCAACCAAGGAAGATAACGGATACCATCGAATCCACAAATACTGAAGCGAAAACACAGAGGAGTGGAAGCCGCGCGGCTGAGACGAGACCGCAAGGAGATCTATCGGCTGCTAGTAATATCTACAACTAAACAACAAAAAGAGCATTTCAGAAACGAGTTAAAGAAACTAAAACCAGAGGACGGGAATGAGGCAAGAAAACAAAATTTTATACAGGCACTCAATAAAGAATTCGAGGAAGAATGGGATACGAGGGACGTCCCATTATGGAATAAATAATCAAAACAAAAAAAAACAGAATTATGATTAGGCCCAATCATATGATACTCTAGATGAACTGGAAACGACTTTAATATACCGGAAAATATGTCATCTCAAATTCTTTCGAATAGTGAATAGAGACTTTTGCATGGGAGGTGGTATAAGTAGAAGGGGAGGTTTATATTTTGCGCATATGACATCGAACATGGCATGCAAAATGTTTTCTGCTGAATTTAAAGTTTATAGTTTTCATTATTTTTAAAGAAATTGGTCATAGTTTTCCTGAAATTGCGGCATTTGTTTGGGAGGTGGCAGATGAAGTGGAGCGTTTAAGATGATTTTGAAACTGCATCATCCTTATTACCATGCTTTGATTCAATTTTAAAGTCGATAGCTCTCATATACTTGAAGGAGAAATGCTTTTCTTGAATTTGTAATATAGATATTTATATGGGAGGTGATAGAAGGAGTGAAGCGTGCCATGTTCGATGTCATATGCGAAAAATATAAACCTCCCCTTCTACTTCTATCATCTCCCATGCAATATTATTGAAGTCATTCTCATTTCATCTAGAGTATCATATGATTGGGCTTTACGCCCAATCATAATTCTGTTATGTTTTTCTTTTCCCAATCATTATCGTATACATATGTATATTTATATATTTCGGACTCTGTTATGTTGTTTGTGATGATTTCTTGGCCATCATATTCATCCTCCTGTTCTTCTTTATCCTTTTCGGATTCCGTTTCACTCTCGGTACTTCGACTTTTGTTGTTGTCTTCTTCCGTTCATTGTTATTCCTTCGCTTGGTTTCTAGTTAATGCCAGGCATTTAGCAGGTGTTTCCAACGCTAAATACGTGGATGGGGTAGTTTCTTGTGGCATTCGACTAAGCGAGTCCGCGCTTTTATTATACTTGCCAGGTTTATATTCTATACTGTAATCATACTCCGATAATTTACGATGAAAACGCATCAGCCTTGAGGATGGGTCCTTTACATTGAATGTTCCTTTTAGGGGTTTGTGGTCCGTATAAACTACGAATTTGCGGCCATATAGATAAGACCTAAAATGTTTTACTGCCCATACTATTGCAAGTAGTTCCTTTTCTACAGTTGAGTAACGTGTTTCTGCACTATTCAATGTCCGACCGGCGTATGCCACTGGCCTATCCTCTCCGACCTTTCCTTGTGAGAGGACGGCTCCCAAAGCTTCGTTACTTGCGTCTGTTGTTACAAGGAATGGTTTACTGAGATCAGGATATATCAGTATTGATTCTGTAATTAAAGCATCCTTTAGTGTCTGAAAAGATTCTTGGCATTCGTCCGTCCATTTAAATTTTACACGTTTCCTAAGTAATTTGTTTATTGGTGCCGCAATTTTTGAAAAATTGGGTAAAAATCGTCTATAGTAATTTGCCCAGGAATGATTGAACGTGTTTTACTGTGCGAGGAGTCGGAAAGTTCTTTATGGTACTGATGTTTTTCGGATCTGGTTTGGCCCCTTCTGCTGAACGTTTATGTCCTAAATATACAACTTTTCTCCGGAGCAGATTACATTTTTTGGTTTGTACCTTCAGGTTATATTCTTGAAGTCGATGGAAAATCTGCTTCAGTTTGTTATAATGGTTTATAATGCTTCTTCCATAAATTACGATGTCGTCCAAATATACAAAACACTTAATTCCTTGAATTCCGGTTAGTATGTGGTTCATAGTTTGCTGGAAGGTAGCTGGGGCTCCTTTCAGTCCAAAAGGCATTCGTTGGAATTCGTAATGACCATATGGCGTGCTGAATGCGGTTTTTTCTTGATCTGACTTATCCATTGCTATTTTATGATAGCTACTGGCTCAATCCAGGGTAGTAAAATAGGTAGCATTTCCCATTTGATCAAAGATATCTTCCGTTCTGGGTAAAGGAAAGGCGTCCCCGATTGTTATCGCGTTTATTTTCCTGTAGTCAGCAACTACTCTCCACTTTTTCTCGCCGTCTGGTCCTGGTTTCTTGGGAGCTACCAACAGTGGTGAATTCCAAGGACTTTTGCTCGCTACTATTATATTCTGTTGTAGCATGTCTTGAACTTGTTCTTGTATTACCCCCTTTTGAGTTTCGGGTAATCTGTACATTTTTTGGTTAATGGGTGAATGATCTAGGGGTGTGGGGATCTTGTGTCGTATGGCGTCTGTATAGGATATTTCCTCACCGGGTAGATAGAATAAGTCCTGATATTCCTTGCTTCTTTTTCTTCTTTGTTTAAATCTTCTTCTGTCTTGATAAATTCTCTTATTTGCTTTAATCTCATATTTGTCTGCATTTCGTTTTTCTTTATATTAAAAATTCTATTTTTCGACGACGTTTCGTCCAACATATCTTTATGCCGGTACGACAATCTCGTCGTTAGTGATTCCACTTATCTCAGGAATTTTCGAAAAACATTTCTTGCCGATTGGAAATTGATGCAAATGAGTCGACATTCTTGTCAGAGTTAACAGATTTGATTGGCTTCTCGTTTACACTAAAGAATTTCTTGTAATGGCATTTCATATGAATTGATGCAAATGATTTTTCAACGCTAGGTTTGCTAAGCCTAGGTTGACTAGCATTTAAACTAGACAATTCTTCAGTTTGACAATCTGTGTGAATTGATGAAAATGGTTCCTCCATGCTAGGGTTGCTGGGCCTAGGTGGATTGGCACTTACACTGGGCAATTCTCCATCATGGATTGCCTTACCATAAATGTCGTTCTTAACTAACTCCTTGGGTTGCTCTGTTGTTGGTTTGCTTTCCTTGACTTCCCCAATTTCAGTTAGTTTTATTCCTGAGGTTTCTCCCAAAATGTCCGACGGACCGAACTCTGAACAAACAAAGGGTAGATCATCTGTAGGTTTGCTAGACCTATGTGATTCCTTATTTGCACTAAGCAATTTGTGATTATTGTTCAATCCGTTGTCAGTTCTGGAAATTTTCGTCCGCTCGGCAAGGGGCATCTCGGTGGTTGTAATCTTCATTACATTCGAGATGCCTTCTGCCTCACGAATCGTACCTATTGAAATTGCTGCAGGAGGTGTACCTGCACTAAGCAATTTCTCTTCAAGAATAGGTATACTAAATTTTATTTGGTTCGTTGCGGTCCGCGGGGAATACTAACCGATTATTCGGACCTTGCACGTCGCAGTTCGTTGACAGGAATTCATTACCCAGTAGTCCATCCCCTGGTATATGTTCGTTGTCGTTAATTACGTGGAACTTACAAGGTATGTTATTTGCTAGTTGCAATTCTCCTTGGCAAGTTCCTTTAGTCCTTCCTTGTCCGTACATGCTATTCAAAATTATTGATTCGTGTTTATTAATGGCTGATTTATTTTTTAGTGCTTTCTCCTTAAGCAAGTTGATTTCCGCTCCTGTATCAATGAGGAGTTCTACTTGATTCTTTTTATTTACATCCAATGGTATACTAACCATTGGACTTTTTATCCATTGGGATTTTTTTTTTTTAATTTTTGGGTTGACGGAGGTGTCTTCGGTCAAACCCACATAGTTTTCCGGATTTGTTTTAGCTTCCCATCTTTGTTTTGTTCACTCTAGATGGTTCTCGTCTTGTTTGACATTCGTTAGTATAATGCCCATATTTCTGGCATATAGTGCAGTATTTGTTCCAACCGGATCTGCATTCTCGTGACGTATGACCGGGTTTGCCACATGTGTAGCATTGGATTTGTCTCCGGTTCCTATTATCCTAAACCTGATTTCTGTTATGGATCAAGTTGTTATTGTTGTTGGCATTATTATTGTTATTGTAGTTATTCCTGTTGTTTGAACTTTGGTTCCTGTTATTATGTTGCCTGTTGTAGTTATTCTGTTGCTTAGTGATTCGGCCATTGTCTTGTCGCCGCCCATTGGTATGATGATGTTGCTGATTTGTCAAGCTATTGGTCAATTTGATTGTTACTGGAAATTCCTGTATTCATATTATTTAGTACCCGAGCAAGCAGTTCCGGTGTGATGGAGTTTATTGCTGTTGCACCGATAGAGGTATTCTCTAGGTGCTCCATGTCACTTACTTTGTGCATGATTTCTTTTAAGGAATTTTCTTTTAATGTAAGGGAGTATTGTTTTAACGATTGACTTATTATGCCTGTTCGAAAAACCAGTATGGCATTTTTTCCATACTCCATTAGTAGAGCTTTCGGATGGTCGGGGTATTTAATTTCTATTACCCTTTTGCAATCCGCCAGCTTTCTTTCTAATCTTGTTGCGTATTGTTGTATGTTTTCTCCGTTCAAATTTCATACTACAGTTCTTCATACAAGATAGTGAGAACTTTGACTGGTTGGTATAATTGTTTTAGTCTCGTTTCTATATCTGTGAAAGTATCTATAGTTTGATTTCGGAGAGTTTGATATGCATTTCCGCTAACTGCCATTTTTGGAAATATGCTCAAAAATGTCTTTTGTTCGTCTTCCAATAAGGTAATATAAGCCGCTCAGGAATTTATCCAATTCTATAATATATAAAATTCTATACATATATTATTATTTGACTCATCCGTAAACACGAGAATTTTTAAAATTATCTCAAATATATCTTTTAAAGATGACGGCGTCTTGCTGACATTCAATTAGTCAGTTGCCATGTCCGTAATTTTATTTCCAAAAATTTCTTGATTATTAACTATTTTGTTTATAGTTGGCGTGTCTGCAGTGGTTGATTCAGATACCGGTTGGCTACGGGAGCATGAACCTTTTTGCGTTTGGAGATGGTCAAAACTCGTTTTTAATTTAGTGTCAATAATTTCAATGTGTTTATTGGCATCTAATATTAGTTTTCTAGTTTCCCTTGAAGTGGTAAGTATTTTTCTTGGCATATGGCCAGTTTTTGATTGCAATTCTATTTTATTCTTCTTTTTCTGACTGAGTTGGTCTTCTAACTCTGAGTTAGTTGTTTCCGCCGACTCTAGCTGTTGTCTCAGCGACTGTAGTGTAGTCTTGAAAAATTTATTATTTTTTCTGCTATCGTTTAGTTTTTTCTTTAAAGTTTCTTCACAGTTTCTTATTATGTCGAGTGCTTCGGTCAACAATTTGTTATGTAACGGAGGCCTAGGAAGAGAATTATTTTGACCATAAAGCCAAAATAATTCAAAAGGAAGAACAAGGTTCGGGATAGACAGGGCTGAGATTCACCTACATCCATCTCAGTGACATTCTTAGTGCTGGTGCGACGCGCTAGCTTGATGCCGGGTCTAGCTGCGGGAGTCATGGGGGGATTCGCTGCATCAGAATGTCATGAAACCCAATTGGCCTGTCATTACAAAAATAAATCGCGAGCTGTGAGCTCGCCGCGTCGACTTATCCAAGTCGGGAGGACAACGAAAAAATGGAACTTCTCCTGGTCACGGATATCAACCCGACCAGATGTCTCGACGCCTGCGTCTGATGGTGTCCAACCTGCCCACCCAACCTAAGCTATACATCTTCCGCGAAGTCTTTTTAGTATGGCCCCAAAAGAGAGGAGGAAGATCCTGTGGAGGGTTAGGGAAGTGCCTTAATTTCTCAAACTAGCGTGTCATTTCGTTTCATGATAATTATAATAATGTTTAAACAATTACTGGCTTCTCTTCCGTTTCGGTTTGTTTTTGTTATTATTTCATATTGTTACGCGTCCGGGGTTCCTACTGATTCCTGCTTCGCAATTCGTAGGTTAATTAAAACCGCTGATGCAAGTATTAAATCGCACAACTATTTTTATTTAATTAATCGCTTTTTAATTTAAATATTACATTCTATCGCAGCTCAAAAACTTCCTATCTTCCTCAGACCAAAACGTCATCTGTCAACTCTCTTTCGGCCTACTGTGATCATGCCAGATATCACATTACCCCCTCCTTAGTTCTTGTTCGTCCCGAACAGAATCATTAGTCTCGTTGGGCGGTCCGTGATATTTTGCCAATCTATCCAAGTGTACGACTTTCATCTTGGTCCGAGGTCTATCAAATTGTTGTATCCGGTAGACCACATCATTTATTCTAGTGATCACTCGATAAGGTCCTTCCCAGTGTCGCTGCAATTTCGGCGATCTGTGTTTCCGCCTTCGTGGGTTGTACAGCCATACCAGGTCACCTTCATTGAAACCCGAAGAATTTGCCTTTTGGTCGTATCTAGTTTTCATCCGATCAGTTGCCAAATTAATTTTATGTTTGACAAACTGGTGAATGGTGCTTTGTCGATTTCGCAATTCCGCAACATAGCCTTCTGTGACCATTGGATGTTCCGGAACCACTCCAAAAAGTAAGTCTGCCGGTAGCCGGATGTTCCTTCCGAAGACGATGCGAGATGGTGTTTCGCCGGTAGAAGCATGCTGCGCTGTTCTGTAAGCCATCAAGAATAGTGGAATGTGGCGATCCCAATCATTTTGCCTTTCACCTACAAGTTTCGACAAATGGGCGTTGATTGTTTTGTTGAATCGTTCGACCATTCCATCAGACTGCGGATGCATTGGTGTAGTCCTTGTCTTGTTTATTCTAAGTAACTTGCACAGTTGTTTGAACATTTCTGATTCAAAATTACGCCCTTGATCGGAATGCAACTCACGTGGAACTCCAAATCTGCTAATCCAGTTATCTACGAGCTGCTCAGCAACGATTTTGGCTTCTTGTGTTGGAATGGCGTAAGCTTCTGGCCACTTACTAAAGTAATCCATTACGACCAGAATGTAACGGTTACCACTTTCTGACTCAGGAAACGGTCCTGCGATGTCAATGGCAATTCTCTCGAATGGGGCTCCCACATTGTATTTGTGCATCTCTCCTTTACTTTTACGTTGAGGCCCTTTACTTGATGCACACGTACAACACTTTCGGCACCAGTTTTCCACATCCTCGCGAAGGTATATCCAATAAAACCTCTCGCGTATTTTGGCAACGGTTTTATTTATGCCTAGATGTCCTCCAGAGGCTCCTTCATGGTATTCCTTTAGAATGTCCCCCACTTTATCCCATGGAACAATAACTTGCATTTGGTGTGTTGTTCCATCTGCTGTTTCCCATTTGCGCTTTAGCACTCCGTTGTCCAGATAAAGAGAGTTCCACTGAGCCCAATAGCACTTCAGGACTTCACTTTGGTCGCATATATCCTTCCAAGCCGGTCTTTCCTCGCGTTCTTTCCATTCAATTAGAGGCGATATATCTGGATCATTTCGTTGCGCCTCCTGCAATTTCTCTTGATTCCAACCATCCGTTGAGCTTAACGTCACTACTCGTAGATTATTGCAGTCAGTTTTCTCTTCCACTCGTTGACAATGCTTGCAATTTTGCGGGCAAGGTCGTCGAGAAAGCGCATCTGCATTTCCATGAATCTTGCCTCTTCTATGGACTATTTCGAAGTTGTATGGAGTCTCTCTATCCATCTTGCAACTTGACCTTCTGGATTCTTGAACTGAAGTAGCCATTTGAGAGATGCGTGATCCGTTCGAAGAATGAACTTCTGTCCGTAAAGGTATTTGTGGAAATGTTTTGCAGCCTCCACAATCGCCAGCAACTCCCTGCGCGTTACACAGTAATTTCTCTCCGATTTCGAGAGTACTCTGCTGTAATACGACAAAACTTTTTCCTCGCCATCGATTTCCTGGGAGAGTACTGCTCCAACTCCACTATTGCTGGCATCGGTATCTACAATGAAGACTTTTCCTGGAGACGGATACGCCAAGACTGGTGATCTACACAGTTCCTCCTTCAATACTTCAAACGCCTGTTGACACTTTTCGGTCCAGCTGAATTGTCTTCCTTTTTCCGTGAGCTGATGCAAGCACTTTGCTATGGTCGCAAAGTCCTTAACGAATCGTCGGTAATAAGTTGCAAGTCCGAGAAAACTTCGAAGTTGGTGTTTATCCTTCGGTGTAGGCCAGTTTTTAACGGTCAATATTTTTTCCGAGTCCGTCTTAACTCCATCGGCTGATACTATGTGGCCTAGGTACTTCACTTCTGGACTGAATAAGGTGCATTTGGTTGGACTCAGCTTCAAATTGGCTCCCCGAAATCGTTGAAAAACTTCTTCCAAATTCTTCAAGTGGTCTTCGAAAGTTTTGCCAATAACAAGCACATCGTCGAGGTAAACGAGGCAGGTCTTCCAACTAAGTCCTCGCAAAACAAATTCCATAAGGCGCTCAAATGTGGCTGGGGCATTACAAAGCCCAAATGGCATCACTAAAAATTGCCACAATCCACTTCCAATGGAGAGTGCAGTTTTCTCTTTGTCCTCTTCGTTTATTTCCACCTGCCAATATCCACTTTTCAAGTCGAGCGTAGAAAACCATCGTGCCTCGGAAAAAGTATCCATGATGTCGTCAATCCTGGGCAGTGGATAACTATCCTTTTTGGTGACATCGTTCAATCTTCGATAGTCCACACAAAAACGAGTACTACCATCCTTTTTCTTTACCAGCACTATCGGTGATGACCATGGACTCTTGGATTCCTCGATAATACCCTGCGCCTTCATAGTGTCCACCATTGCATTTGCTTCTTCTTGTTTGGCGAGCGGAATTCTCCTTGGCGATTGACGTATCGGTATTGCGTTGCCTGTGTCGATTCGATGTTTCACTAAATTTGTTTTGCCGTGATCATCCTCGCCTTTGGAGAAAATGTCAGTAAAGCGTCCAATGAGATCTGCAGCTTTTTGACGTTGTTCTCCTTGCAAATTGTTCCGGTGGAGAAGCGTTGCCATTAACTTTTGATCCCCCTTACTTCGTTGACTTCCAGCAGTATCTAATAGCGCATTCTCTTCGATTTTCGTTACAGTAGAGATCGGTTCGCCAACACAAATCACATCACCTTTCTTAACAGTAGTGATGTTCTCAGAAACGTTTAGCACTCTTATCGGAATGGGTTTTCCCTCATCTGCCTTTACTAATGTTCTTCCCAAAATCAAGTTTCGTAATGCCGGTGTCGTGCCTAGTTCTATTAGGTAGAATCGGTGGTTCCCAGAATCACCATCGAGCTTTGCCCAAATAACTGTTTCCGATGTTTTAGGTATGTCGATGTCTTCGCACAGGACCACTCTTAGTTTGGAGTTTTCTGGTGAATAAACTTCCATTGGCATTTCTGTATTCCGCCATTTCAGGATACGTTGTCCCAAATCTAAGTGGATGCCGTGCGGTTTTAGAAAGTCCATTCCAAGAATGCACTCGTCCGTGATATCAGCCACCAAAAATATATGGGAAAATCTTAACTCTCCTAGCTTTACCTCTTGCACTATTTCTCCATGTACTTTAGTTGATTCTCCTGTCGCCGTCCGAATTGCGTACCTTCCAGTGTTATGAAGCCACCTATTGCTGACCAAGTCCGATCTCAGCACTGATCTTGTTGCGCCGGTGTCAATAGTTACAACGCAGTCTGAATCTCCAATACGACCGCTCATAGCCAGATCGTGTTCTCCTCGGTGAAGTCTAGAAACTGCGATGATGGTTCCGGGGGCGTCAATTCCACCAGCCAACTTCTGCCCCTTGAAGTTGGCACTTACTCGTTTCCCTGCATGTTTTCGGCCGAGGTGTGTTGTTGTTGGCTAACACCTCGGGTTTCCTGCCTTCTTGCGACGCATTCAGAGCAGACGTTTTGTCGACTTCTAGGTTTTCGGCAATCACGTCGTAAATGACCCGCTTGGCCGCAGTTCCAGCATTTTGGAGCTCCACTTCCTTCGTTGCGCCTGACCTCTGTCCGTTGGCATAGGCATTCCTCGGTAACTTCTCTTGCCCTGTATGTATTCCGCGATGCTAGTTTAGCCGCCTCAAATGTTAAAGCGTAGGCTAAGGCTTCCTTCGTGTTTCTTTTTCCTGCTAGCCGTAGAGCCTGTTGTAATTCGCGATCGTAAATAGCATTAATAAAAGCATCGACAGCGGCTTCGTTTCTGTTATCTGGATCCATTCTGGGGAAGGACAACAACGACAAGCGTTCGATGTCTTGCACAAGTTGCTGTAGAGGTTCGCCATTCTTCTGGGCCCGATTTCTAAGTTGCGTCTTGTATAGTTCACGCATATGGTCTCCGCCATATCGAAGATCCAATATCTGTTGTAGTAATGCAAAGTCCTTTTGTTGATCTTCAGTAATTGTTTGAAGAACCTCAGCAGCAGGTCCTCTTAGCGCTAATATTAATGCCGTTGCTCGCTCTGCATCGTTCCAGCAGTTATTTCTGGCTGCGGCTTCAAACTGGGTTTTATAGATGGTCCAAGGAGTTTGGCCATCGAAGACGGGAGCTTTCAGACTTTTATGAACTACTCCTTCGGCTTTAATTGTTCCGGTGGTTTTTGCAGTATCGAAGTCCCTCTTAAGGCGCTCCATATCTTGCCGAACGTCAGATATTTCTGTTACCTGTTTTTCAATTGCATCGTTTAGTTTCTTCTCCAGGTTTTCTTCAATGGATTTTCCTAAATTGTCCATATTTCTACTGAGCTCATCGATTCTTTGTTTTTGCAGGCCAAATTTCAGACCAAAATCTTCTCTAATAGACTTTAGATCCTCCCTTATTCCTTGAGACTGGGCGTCCATTTTATCCATCATTTGCTGCATAAATTGCATCATAGGGTCGGATGCAGCTGGCTGTTCTTTCAAATTTACGATCGCGCCGTCGTCCTCTATGAACTCGTAAGTGTTTGGATCTTGGTCTTCCGCTTCTAGAACATCCATCAAACGGCTTACGAGATCCGTTTTATTGCCTGCTGTCGGCAAGTCACGTTTGCTAAGCTCCCCTTTCAACTCTGAGAGCTTAAGATCTTTCAAATAACGCACCATTTTACTTACAAGTACACGTCACACTTCCACAAAATTCCTTTATTGTCCGATTAGGAATTTAAATTTCGCTTCATTATAATTACTACTCAAAGTTCAATCGCTCTTTTATACCACGCACTTACTTCGCAGTAGAATAGTTCTAGAATGTTCAAAATATCTCCCGAATATGCGAAATTAGCTTCCACAATTCGCGACGAAATTGACTCACACTGTTCGCAAAATGTTTTCACTATTTCGAAAATTCAACGATTTCCACGCATCACTTTTGTCCTTTTTAGTCACTTGCGTACAGGAATCCCACTTCTGACACCAATTGTTACGCGTCCGGGGTTCCTACTGATTCCTGCTTCGCAATTCGTAGGTTAATTAAAACCGCTGATGCAAGTATTAAATCGCACAACTATTTTTATTTAATTAATCGCTTTTTAATTTAAATATTACATTCTATCGCAGCTCAAAAACTTCCTATCTTCCTCAGACCAAAACGTCATCTGTCAACTCTCTTTCGGCCTACTGTGATCATGCCAGATATCACAATATATTAATAGTTCATCGTTTTCATTATCATTTTGCCTTAGAATTTTAGACCCGAAAATCTACTTAGTAAAGTAATTGTAATTAATTATTAGGGTTTTTCCTTTTCCTTTTTTTTTGATATTATATAATTATTATTTTTTTGCTTATAATTTAAATTTATAACGTTACTAAGGCCTACTTTAAATTAAATTAGTATTTAATTATATATAAAATTATTATTCTTTCGGATGAAATAATAATTCTGCAATAATATTATATCGGCTTAACTTTATTCAGTGGTTGATTATTTTCTTATTTTGCTTTACTATATGTTGTACCAAATCAAGGTAACCTATCTCTTCCACATTTATGCCAAAAAAAATTTGATTAATGATCCGTGCATGCACTTTAAAGTGGAGTCTAATAAGCATGCAGTAACTAATGGCTCAACATTCTTTAAAAGTCCCTTTAGACGCTACAAAATGATTTGTTATTTCACATGCAAAGTAATGTTTGTGGGCGCGATTCAAATGGTTTATTTTAAAAATGTTAGTCTTTAATAAGAAATTGTAATTTTGTTGCTACAGTTCCTTTTACTTATCGTAAGAATAGTTCATTGTTGTATCCTTGGTACACGAGTGAGTTGCGTGCTATTCGCAACTCGCGTAATGCAGCGTGGAATAGGTATACTAAGACGAAGAATGATATTGATTTTCGTTTGTATGAAGAATATTATGACTTATTCAAAGAATTATCAAATCGCTTATATTCTGAATACTTACTTAAAGTGGAGTCGGATATTATTAGAGATCCCTTTAATTTTTGGAAGTTTGTTAATTGTAAGCGCAAGTCTGATGGTTATCCAGCTTCTTTTCAATTCCTTGGTAGTAATAGTAATGACCAAATAACTGTTTGTAATTTTTTTGCCACATTCTTCAGTGGTTCCTTTTCTGGTAATGACTTTATCCCTGATATGTCGTACTTTGATAATTTTAAAAGTACTTGTTCAACTACGTTGTCTGGTATACCGATTTCTTATAACGATATAGTTGACCATATCTCTCGCCTTAAGGATGTTTCTTCTCCTGGCCCAGATGGTGTTCCTGCAGTTGTCCTTAAACACTGCTGTCTCTCTATTGCTAAGCCACTCTCTCTCCTCTTTAAAAGGTCGCTAGAATCTGGGATTTTCCTGAATGTATGGAAGGCCTCCTTTATCATACCGACTCACAAAAGTGGAGCAAAATCTGCTGTTGTCAACTATCGACCAATAGCTAAGTTGTCAGCTATTCCAAAGCTCTTTGAATCTGTGGTGTATGAGTGCCTGTCGTTTCACTGTAAATCCCTGATTTCAAGTAAACAACATGGATTTGTCAAAAACAGGTCAACAGTCACCAATCTGATGGAGTTTACGAATAAATCCATTGTAGAAATTGAGGAGGGTAAGCAGGTGGATTGTATTTATACTGATTTTAGTAAGGCTTTCGATAAATTGCCCCATTCAATTATTTTATTGAAATTAGACATGCTGGGTTTTCCTACATGGTTTATCAGTTGGATTAAGTCATATCTACTTAATAGAACTTATCAAGTTCTCTTTCGTGATTGTACTTCTAAGCCATTTGTTGCGCATTCTGGTGTTCCTCAGGGAAGTCATTTAGGGCCACTTTTGTTTGTCTTGGCCATTAATGATGTTGCGTCTGTGCTTAAATACTCGGAAGTGCTTATTTATGCCGACGACATTAAGATCTTTAGATCTCTTAGTTCCAACTCGGACAATTTTCTTCAGGAAGATTTGATTAATTTTAGTAATTGGTGTCGCCACAATGATCTTCGTCTGAATTTGGATAAATGTCATGCTATGTCTTTTACTAGAAAAGTCTCGCCGGTTGTAATAATATATAAACTTAATGACTGTATTTTGAATCGTGTCAATTCTACTATTGACTTAGGTGTTACATTTGACCATAAACTTGATTTAAGCTTGCATATAAATAAGATTGTGCAAAAGGGTAATTCTATGTTGGGATTCACCACTCGCTTATCCAAGGAATTTAAAAATCCCTCTGTTAAATTGATTCTTTATAACACCTTTGTTAGATCGCACCTAGAATATGCTTCTCAAGTTTGGTCTCCTTATTATGATGAGCACATTTGCAGAATTGAATCAATTCAGCGTAAATTTGTGAGAAGTGCCTTATGCCACCTTAATTGGAATGACAGAGTTCGTCTTCCTCCTTATATTGATCGACTTAAGCTATTAAATATGTCATCACTCTCCAAACGACGTGAGGTAGCTGATGTAGTTTTTGCTCATCAACTTCTTACTGGTTTAGTTGATTCTTCCACACTTTTGGGATTGATGCGGTTTTCAGTTGGTCGATATTTACCAAGACAGCCTGGATTGCTTCAGATTTGCTTTCACCGGACAAACTATGGTATGAATGAGCCGATTTCGCGTATCGCGAGAGAAGTTAATAAGAATGCTGATGCATTCGACTTCTCTATCGACAAATTATGTTTAAAGCGTAGACTTAATGCTAGTTGATACCAATTTTTTGTCAATTTTTGTTTATTTTATTTTTATTTATGTACTTGGTGTAGGGATTTTATTGTTTGTTTCGTCCCTTCACTAAATGATGAGCCAGAGGATAATTGATTTCCATATTTTAATTTGGAATCGATTTATGGCAATTCCTTGCATTAAGGAATTCTGATAGTGATAAGTAATTAGTTTCTGTTAGTGAGACGGAATCTCCAAGCCAAATTAGTATTTTATCAATATAATCCATGATGTTAACCCGATGTTCGAAGATATCATTCGATTTTGTTTGTCCAATTCAAAGAAAATAATACTAATGAGGAAACTAATTGAACCGTTAAAAGTCTTTTGTGAATACCAATAGGAATTTTAATACAATTTATATTTTAAAAGCCCGCTTCGATACTTTAACTGAAATATATAAATTTTTTTTTTTTTTTTTTTAAAAATTGCAATAATGAGGAGTTACAAATTATTTAATAATTTAAATTAATTTCAAAAAAAAACTGATGGCAATAAAAAAATCTAATAGTTAAGTAAAGTCGGATGAGTTCCCTCCTTAAAATTGTGCGCACAACCATAGTCGTGAAAACAAAGAAAAAAGCAAACTTATCGTGTACGGAATTGACGGTGTTGTTGACGTAGACGTGATGAGCATAACCATCCTGGCTCGGCATTATGTTTCAGCACTACTTCCCGGTTGATTTCCTTTTTCTTTGTTGTTCTCTGATATGGCCTTGAACTTATCGCATGGCAAACGACGTTTTGCGACCGCGCGATAATCCTTTCCAAGTGTCCTTATAAAATCCGCTTTGGAACTCCTTGCACGTATTTTGTTGATTTTAGCGAAATACCGAACAGTTTGAAATTTTACTTCTTTTAGACGGACGACACCCGTTTCGACTCACAAAGTTCCGTCTGTGTTATTGCCGGACCGAAATCTTTCTCGCCGATTTTTACTGAATGAGATTGCTACAAAATCAGTTTCATTTACGTTTCGGCACTGCTACGAAAATGATTTTTATGCGAATTATAAAAGCACTGTTCGTTTGAGCATACACAAAAAAAATCTTTCGGCGAATGACACCAGGGGTAGAAACAGAAAAAACTGCGAAGCGATGGCGGCGTACAGGGTTTACAGTCCCTCTCTTTTTTTCTTGTTTCTTCTTTTTATTTTTTATTTTTGTTTAGAATTTAACTTAACTTTATTATCACACACTAGATAGGTTATGTAAATTAAATTGCTTGTTTTTTTTTCTAATTTTAGCCCGAAATTAGTCTCTCGTGGGAACAGAACGAAATTTCAACGAAAATCGCACACAATCGCTCCAAAAATTACATACAACAATAATAAAACATAACAGGGCTACGATTGCGCGTAAAGCGCAATCTTACGATACTCTAGATGAAATAGAATTTTTTGTGATCCCAAGAAGTTTTGTATGGGGAGTGTTAGAAGGGATGATAGCATTGTACTATTTTTTTCGACATCATGCTAAAGTAGCTATGAAAATGTTTTATACAAAATGCTTACTCCAAAAACTGAATGGGAGCTGAGAAAATTAGTGAGTTTGATTTAGTGAAAATGTGCAGTTTGTATGGGAGGTGGTAGAAAGAGTGGGGGGATTTTGATGATTTTTTCAGAAATAACTAGGAATATTATAAAATTGGCATCCCTTAAATTTCAGATTAGTGCCATTCATAATTTTCAAGAAAATCGATTTTTTGTGAAGTTGTGAAACTGTGTCATATTGTATGGGAGAGGATAGAAGTAGTGAAGCAAATCAAATATTTTTTTTTTCATCTTAGTAATAATATTAATTAAATATTTATTACAAAATATGAGCTCAACAAATGTTATATGTTCTGAGAAAATCGGCTTAGAGCATTTCAGGAAAAAGTGTAGTTTGTATGGGAGGGGGTGGAAGGAAAGGGAGGAAGCAAATAATTTTTGTACTGTAGATTTAAATCATTAAAAAAGTAATATATACCAAAATTGAGACCAATAGCTTTTATACTTTTTGAGTAAATCCATTTATTGTCAAATTGAAAAATTGTGTCATTTTGTATGGGAGGGGGTAGAAGGGGTGAAGTTAATCATCTCATTTTTTTTTGACCTTACTAACAATTTTAAATAAGTATTTGGTGCACAATTTCAGCCCGCTGAATTTTATAAGCACTGAGGAAATTGGCTTAGAGTAATTCATGATAAGTACAGTTTGTATGGGAGGTGGTAGAAGGAGGGGGAGGACACGTACAATTTTTATATGATAGATTGACATTATCATAAAAGTAATATATTCTGAATTTCAGGCCAATAACCTTTATACTTTTTGAGCAAATCCGTTTATTGTCAAATTGCGTAATTGTGTCATTTTGTATGGGAGGGGGTAGAAGGGGTGGAGCGATTTGGCCCGTTCACGAAGTTGACCTTACTTTTTTGTCAAAAACGACGTGTACAAAATTTGAACTTTCTAGCTCAACGCGTTCTCAAGCTAGAGAGCGCACGGACGGACGGACAGACGGACGGACAGACGGACGGACAGACGGACGGACGGACGGACGGACATCCGGTTTTGAAATTTTTGAGTGATAATATTAACTTCTGTATTCATCATTTTTTTCTCCGAGCCTTATTTCTTGGCGTTACAAACCTTAGAGCGAACTTATAATACTCTCAGATTCCATCTAGAGTATAAAAAAATGTTAACTTTCTTTCTTGCATTCTTAATGAATAAAAATAGATTAAAAGGGAGAAAATACCTTTTTTTAATTCTGTCGCACCAATATCACTGCATCGTTCTTATAGCATTCTATATGAGACATAAATTGAATTTTATTCACTGATTGGTTTTGACTGAAGGCGTTTTGTTGTTGTTATTTATTAAAACAAACTGACGACGATTTAGGCACACTACATGCAGACATGAAATTATTTTTTTTTTCTTTTTAGAATTTTTGTTGGAAATTGCTTAACTTGAATTCCGCACACACGTGATGGAGAAAATGAAAATATTTACAAAAAACTATTTGTCGTTCGCGAATGAGACTTAAAAAAAACGATTGTATCGGCTACGCACGTCTTTGCCTATCATTTTTAATTATTACCAACGATTCAGCGCAGACGGTGATGGGGCCGCTGCTTGTGCGCTCCGTTGCTACGCTTCCGGGAACAAAATGAAAAATAATTCGTCGACGTTCGGTTTCGTTAGAAAAAAAAATTTCGTACGGCCGGGCAGCAAGATGGCGGCGTTGTCGTCGATAAATCACAGATTTTCGTGGTTATTTTGGTTGTAGGTATTGTTGTTTTTTTTTCTTTCGAGCGGGCAAATTTAATGCGCGACTTATAATCGCGTATGAAAACCGCACTTTGGAAAACTTTCCGGCCTTTCGAAGGGAAAACACAGCGCCACCGATTTCTTCTTCGTTTTCTGGCGCGAAATAGAAGACACGAAGACTTAATACGTAACACCTTTTTATGCTTTGCCTTCTTCTACTTTTCCACTTGAACTCATTTTTATTTTATTATTTCCCTCACCGGTGGCAAATTCTTCGCCTCATTATACACTTTCCGTTCACTAAATACGAAAATAGAGATTTTCTCTTTTGCCTGATTCGCTTCACACTTTACTTCTGCACAATTTAATTAGCCCGAAAATTCTACGACCTTCCACCGCGATGCTTTCGCCTCGTTTTCCGGCATCTCCAATTTTTACTTCCGTTCGGTGACGTCTCTTGCCGAAGGTCTCTGCTGACCTTTTTTTGCAATGTGCATGATTGGGTAATTGTTGGGGATTTTTTAAGATCGGCAACAGATGGCGTGAATTCGTCACACATAACACCATAGCTTGGCCGCCGCTATCTCACTTGGGGGTATAGTGCCGACCAAGCTACACGAAAGTGTGACGAGATAAGCGTACACGACTGAACGAGCCGGGCATTCATGAAGACTGAACCTAAGCCGAGCTAACGTCGTATGTCCTTGGAGTGGTAGATGCCCACATGTTTGCCTCCTAGATCCTCTAACTCATATCGTGAGTTCCCTAGCACATTCCGAATCCGGCACCATAAGAATTTCTTCGCTAACTTGGCGTTATAGTTTTGTGTGGCTGTGGACAAGGTGAAGTTTCTTCGGTACACTTCCTGTCCTTCTCTGTACAGAGCTTTAGCCGTTCGCACGTTATAACGCCTGCTACTCTTCTCGTGTGGACTTTGGATGTTGGCTTGCGCTAGATCTCTCACGATCGAGATTCCTTCGCTAGGTCGAAGTTGCAAGTCTGCATCACCTAGCGCTTTCAAACGATGTAACAGAGAATAGTCTTTCCCATGCGTCATCATATGAGTGCCAAGCAAAACCTGATAGGGAGAGAACTTAGTGGCTTGGTGGACTGAACTCCGAAGAGAACAGGCAATTTTGCTTAAGTTCTCATCCCATCGTGTCTGATCCTCAATGATGAACGCTTGGAGTCCCGCTAAAACAGATCGGTTGACTCTCTCTGATGCATTCGCTTGAGGCGAATATTTTGGGGTGTATAGGTGTTTAACTCCATACTTTAAAAGCATAGAGTTATATATCGCTGACTTGAACTGCGACCCGTTGTCAGATAGAATGGTCTCGGGAGTACCAAACATATGGAACACCTGCCACTCCAAGAACGTCGTGATCTCCGTTGCCGTAATTTTACGCAGGGGATGAAGGATGGGAAATTTGGACGGATGGTCCAAGATGACCAGGATTGCAATTTTTCCGCACTTGGTTCTAGGATATGGTCCAAGTACATCAATGTAGAGATGTTGGAAGGGTCTCTGCATCTTGAAGGCCTCTTCCATTGCTGCTCTGAGTGGACGATTCGGGGACTTCGTTTCTTTACAAGTCTCACACGAAAGAACTCGTTCGCGGACTTGTGTAGTCATCCCGGGCCAATACAAGTACCTTCTGATGCGCTCTAGCGTTTTGGCGAACCCACCGTGAACCGTGGTATCCGCTTTATGGGCCTGAGCGATAACAGCAGACATCAAGCTCGACGGAATCCAAAGCTTCCAGGCTCGGTCCTCAGCAATTGGGTCGCCGTTGTGAGGCTCTGTGCGCTTGTACACGAAGCCATCCCTCACGCATATGTCAGGAAGCCAATCAGTATTTGCCTCAATAGTAGACTTGAGCTCTTCATATTCTGTGTTAGAGAATTCTGAAGAATCCAAATCCACTAAAGGGGCAACATCGATCAGCGCATTTACTCCTTCTTCATATACGCGAGAGAGTGCGTCCGGAACTACGTTCAGGCTCCCACGACGGTGTTCAATTACGAAGTCGTAGCCCTGAAGCTTGAGACTCCAGCGAGCCAAACGCCCGCTGAGATCCTTTTGGGACATCAACCATTTTAGGCTTGCATGGTCCGTGACAATCTTAAACGATGTCCCTTCCACGTACGCTCTAAACTTTTTCACGATCAGTACCTCAGCATAGCTTTCTTGTTCAGTAACACTATAGTTGCGCTGAGCGGAATTGAGCTTTTGGGACATGTATGCAACAGGAGATTCCGACCCGTCGTCGTTCTCTTGGAAGAGTACACTTCCCACCCCAGACTTGCTTGCGTCGCACTGGATAGTAAATGATCTACCGAAATCTGGGCTAATTAGCACTGGTGCCCTTGTTAACATGGACTTCACAGACAGAAACGCTGCTTCGGCCTCTGGAGTCCATGTGAACTTGGCGCACTTTTTGAGCGTGTCTGAAATTGGTGAGACAGCGGCAGCATAGTTGCAGATGAATCGTCGATACCAACCTGCCATGCCAAGAAAGCGGCGAACTTGCCGCGCGGACTTAGGCGAAGGGTAATCGACGATGGCCGAGACTTTGTCGGGATCGGTCTTCAGGCCTCCATCTCCAACTATGTACCCAAAGTATTTCACCTCCTTCAGACAAAATTTGCTCTTTGCTACGTTTATCGTTAACCCTGCCTTCGACAGGCATGCGGCAACTTTTGCGAGCAAATCGAGATGAGAGTTGAAATCCTCCGAGATTAACAACAGGTCATCCAAGTAAACAAACACTTGGTCCTTCAATTCCGGTGGGACGACACAATCCATCAAACGGCACATACGTTGGGGTGCATTGTACAAACCAAACGGCATTCGGGTAAAGTGATAGAGAGGTCGGCCAGCGATTGTGAATGCGGTCATTTCTCGGGACTCGGTTTCGAGAAGAATCTGCCAAAAGGCGTCTTTCAGGTCAAGTGAAGTTATGAAGTAAACATAACCTCACTTTACCTGGTTTCCTCACCAATACAACCGGCGAACTCCACGCACTCTTACTTCTATCACTCCCATTTTCAGCATACGATCGACCTCGCCATACATGAGGTTTTGAATCGCAGGTGATACCGGATAGTGGCGTTGCTTGATGGGTGCTGCATTTCCCACATCTATGATGTGTTCGAGAACGTTAGTCTTTCCCAGTCCTTGAGCTTCGTATGACGGAAATTCCGACTTGGCGTTCTCGAGCCTTAAAACATCTGCTCTACTTAAGGTGTGCGTGGTATTAGTCTCACATTGTGGCGAAGTGGGTAGTTCTTCGACACCACTGATGATGCTTGGGGCAAGTTGAAAGGCCCGCCAGAAATCTACTCCAAGATATAAGTCTTGCGAGAGAGTAGGCACAATATAAAGGGTGATTGGTTTTGAGACGTCACGAAATGTAATGTCAGTCGTCACACTACCGACCACTCGCTGTGAAGCGCCATCAGCTGTCTTCACTTCGCTACAAAGCGGCTTCCAATTCAGTTGCGCTCGCTCTAGGCGTTCCAGTGAATTGGATCCTAAGCAACTAAAACTTGCACCACTGTTGAGTAGGCCCTTAAGCTTGACACCGAATATACAGACCGTAGCATAGCGATGAATGTCGTAAGGTTCGGGTATAATTGAAGACACTAAAGCCTTCTTTCTCATCCGAACTTTACGCCAAAACTCGCGCAGACGTAGAATTGCTTTCTTAGGTTTTGGGGAAGTGGAAGGTTGAAATTGGGAATAAGATAAAATTTGTGAAACAAAAGGGAGTGTTGAAAATTCTGTCCCTAGCCTCCGTGTAATTTTGAAGCCGCAGGTGGTATGGCTTCCGAGGTATAGTTTTGGCGGGAATAGGTAATGAGGAATTGCGTAAAATGGTGGTAGGGTTGGTTGAGTATGGTGTAGGGGTCGGTCTTTTCGAGATCTCTACCTTAGGTCAGGTGGTAGAATCTCTACACGGATCGAACGAAGTCGGGTTTAATTGTGCGGCGGTGGTGATGTTTGCGGATTTTGAGCAACCGGACGAGGGAGACCCGTGGCTCGTCTGTCCGAACTCCAGTTTCCCCGGACACAAGTCGGACAACGCGGTCTTAAAACCTCTTTCGCTCCGCAGCCGTAACAGAAGATGCGTTTGGGAACTTCACCACATTGTCTGTAACCGTGAACAGGTTGATCGCAGTTCCAGCACACTAGAGAAGAAACCGCAGCAACCTCTGCTCGGGCTTCGGCGTCGACATCCGAACTCGCGTCCGGTGAAACCAGAGGCCGGTCAATCTCCGTCACTCTCGCATTCGTTCCATATGTGTAAAGCGCTCTTACAGGATAGAAGGAGAATAACCGGACCGAGTGCTTTTACGCTTTTCCTCTATGCGGCAAACTAACTGCCTCAGGTCGTCGAGTGACCAAACTTGCTGTAAACTCAACTGTTGTTGGTTAATCACAGTTAAGTTTCCTCTCACCAGCTCAACGAACTCCATCTCGTTCATGGGGTTTGATAGGAGCGTCCTAAATTTCAGCATATCTTGATCGAATGTCTGATATGGTTCGTTCGGATTTTGACGTCTTGCCAGCATTTGCCGCCGAACATCCCAGTCAGACATCTTCTCTCCCCAGGTTTGTAAGAAGGCGTGTTTCAGGGCGGCCCAAGTAGGAACCTGATTTGACCGATGCCAAATCCAGTACCATATGTTGGGTCGGCCTTGAAACAAAAGATGAAAATGTCCGGCCAGGAAGTCGGTGTTGCTGCCTAGCTCAGTTGTTGCGAGACATTCCGCTCGATATATTAGCTCTTCGGCTCGGAGTACTGAGTTGTCTCCATTATATTTCAATCCCCATGAACGGAGGGGACTGGTGGTTAGTCGTTGTCGGTAGGAAGTTGTTGTTTGTCGATAATTCCGTCTTGTAACGGATGGATGTAGTTCACGCTGTTCCACGGAAGAAGGTATGAAAAGAGGCCGTGTAGCTTGATTTAAGAGTTCATTCGATCGTGAAGGTGGTTCCTGCAATTCACGAGATCGTTCCTCTCGCAGTATACTGCGTATGAGATGAGTGATTTCGTCAACTCCAGGATCCACTCTCAAACGATCTGTCGAAGTTCCGTCTTGCCGTCTAGGCATAAAGTCATTTGTATTGATATTCTTTTTTTTCCTGCGATCACTTCCGATGGACGACCGACCGTTAGCTGAGGATAGTCGCGTCTTGTCCTGTGGCACAGGCGGAGATGGATTTGGGTCTCGGACTACTGTTCCGTCCGGAGCATAGAGAGCACGTCCACCCGTCTCCTGCGGAATATCTACATTTAACCCCAAGGGAAAAATTCCGCTACTTAGAGGTTTTGGACCCAGAGCCCTGCTCACGCTTCTGGTTACTGGTCCAAAACGAGCCGTCGCACCCTCCACACCCCGAACAGACCAATAGTCCAAAGGTCCTAATTGGTTTTGGCATAGTGGACACTCAAAAATACAACCGGTTCCTAAATTCGACATAGGGAAACTCAAAAACGAGAAAATAGTTGCGAAATATGCGTTAGCCTTGGAGAGGCACTTCGCGACAATGCTGAATACCACTGTCAGCATGCCTATAGAAGAAATGTGGCAAAAAATCAAAGATGGCATTACATCTGTCGCAGAGGAGGTGATAGGACAACAACCCCGGCGCAAAAGAAATGATTGGTTCGACAAAGAATGCCAAGATGCCTTAGAACGAAAAAATGAAGCTTACAAAATATTAACGGAACGGCCGACACGAGCCAAACAAGACAAGTACAAGGATCTTAGACGATTTGCAAACAAAATATGCAGACAAAAAAAACGGAAGTACAATAATGACGAAATTAAAAACATGGACGAACAATTTAAATTACACAACACAAGAGCCGCGTATTCCCTTGTCAAAAGGATGAAAGAAGGTTACAAACCGAAAACGACCCTATGCAAGGATGCGGAAGGGAACATTATAAGTAACGCGGAAGATATAAAACTAAGATGGGCACAATATTTTGAACACCTTCTTAACCCGAGCCCATCACCTACACGAACAGCAGCAGCAGATACAATAGCAGGTATAACTGATGTAACAGCTGATGAAGGATCCGCTTTGAGTCCTCCCACACTCGAAGAAGTAAAAACAGCCCTAAGGAACCACCCAAACAACAAAGCGCCGGGCACTGATCAAATCCCAGCTGAACTTCTGAAAGCCGGCGACACCTGCATAGCGCATCTCCTACATAGATTAGTCGCGGACATATGGACGCAGGAAATACTTCCTGAAGATTGGCGCAAGAGCATCATATGTCCAATTTATAAAAAAGGTGACAAACTCTGCTGCGAAAACTACCGAGGAATATCTCTGTTGTGTACGTCTTATAAGATTTTGACGAAAATTCTAGAAAAGAGAATTAAGCCCTATGCTGATAAAGTAATTGGTGAATACCAAGGCGGATTTAGAGCTGGACGCTCAACCACGGACCAGATATTCTCAGTTAAACAGGTGCTGGAAAAGTGCTGGGAATATAATATTGATGTGCACCAGATATTTGTTGACTTCAAACAAGCATACGACAGTATCGACAGGCGCGTACTGTATAAAATCATGTTGGAGTTTGGAGTCCCACCGAAACTGGTTCGACTGACAAGAATGACAATGACTGAGTCTTTGTCACAAGTCAGAGTAGAAAACGATCTGACTTCCAGTTTTAAAACAGACAACGGCCTTAAACAAGGTGACGGCCTCGCACCAATGCTTTTCAACTTAACACTCGAATATGTTGTTCGGAAACTTCCCGTTGACACCAAGGGAACACTATGCTTCAAATCCACACAACTCATAGCATATGCCGACGACATAGATATCCTTGCAAGATCTCTGGAGAGTGCTAAGGAAGTATTTGTAAACCTTGACTCGGTAGAAAGGGAAGTTGGACTACGCATTAATGAAAACAAAACAAAAATTATGACGCAAACTAGGAAAAAGACGCCAATCAGACAAAATATTACAGTAGGAGACTATAACCTAGAAAACGTAGACAGCTTCATATATCTAGGGGCAAATCTATCGAAGGATGGAAGCGAACCCATCGAAATTAAAAGAAGGATAATGATGGCAAACAAGACGTATTATTCGGTACTTCCAATAATCAAAAACAAGAACGTGCACAGGAAAACAAAACTTAAGCTATACAAAACAATCATAAGACCTGTGCTATGCTATGGCAGCGAAACGTGGACATTAACTCAGGCGTCCGAAAAACGACTTAACGCCTTTGAAAGGAAGGTCCTCAGAAGAATCCTCGGACCTGTGAGGGAAGACTCGATCTGGAGAATACGATACAATAGAGAATTGTATGCCATCTTCGACAATCCAGAAGTGTCAACCCTCATAAAATTTAAAAAATTACAATGGGCTGGTCATGTGGAGCGAATGGATGACGGAAGGATTCCCAAGCGCACACTAAAAGGGAAAGTCAACGGACAAAGACCGGTCGGAAAACCACGAAAGCGCTGGGAGGATTCGATTGACGCAGACAGCAAATCACTGCTAAGATTTTCAAACTGGAGGACGCGGTCACTGAACCGAGATGGATGGAGGCAAAGCATTCAGGAGGCCAAAGTCCGATTTGGGCTGTAGCGCCATCGTAAGTAAGTAAGTAAGTATAGTGGACACGATTGTTTTTCGTTCACCCATGTTTCTATGCACTTCTCATGAAAGTGGTGACCGCACTTGGTAATTATTTGATTCGCCGCAGTCACCTCTTCCATGCATACAGAACAGACTGGTTCCGACGTCCTTTCGGGTTTTCGAAATAAGGACATGTTCTAGAATATATATCGTCACCAGACTATCTCCAAAAAAAGTAAATGAATTGCAATAGGGCTAATTCTGCTATCAGTATTAGCTGAAGGATTGTCAGGGAATAGTCCGTGGACAGTATATTTCGAAAATCAGTGAAGGTATCGCTGAAGTTCGAGCGAAAAATAGAGAAAATTTTAAATCCAGCCAAATTTAGCGGATGTAACTGGTACAGGCAAATTTTAAATTGGTGTGTTAGCAAATATGAGAAGGAAATTTTATATCCTATTTGTACAGTACGAGAAAAAAATTGAGAAAAATCAAAATTAATCGACGTTGATAAAAAAAATCAAAATTTATCGACGCTGATCAAAAAAAAATCAAAATCAAAATATTAAAAGAGCCTCCCCGTATCTCCACAACTCCACTCCTCTCCTTTACAGGTGTCGTCGAAACATCTAATCGCGTCAACACGCGACCAGGCGGAAAAGGATTCAGAAAAGTATTGGAAAAAAAAACTTTTTAAAAAAAACATCTACGTTAATATTTCCAACAATAATCAAAATGCGAGATTAGTCCAAATTACAAATTTTTGTAAAAGGAAACGAAAACTACTCTACATGGATAGAATTCAAGGATTAAAGGTACTTCTGGAAATTCCGTAAATGAGCAAAATGGATATTTTATTCGCAGACACAAGTATTTTGCCCTCTGTCGGACAACTTGGCTGCCAAGAAAAGCCAAGTTCCGCTGTCAAGAGGGTACATATGCCTGCCAATGGAACACAAACCCTGTTTCATTCATCTCTCACTAGTCCCGGCGAAGAAAATATCTCGGTTGTTGAAGAAACTCCCCCAAGGAACATCATTGGCGCCTCAAGGTTGCCAATGAAGTTCTTCGTTGGGAAAACCTCAGCCCCAACCGCGACACTTCCGCCTCCGTAACAGGCGAGCAGAACTCCAAAAGCTTATGCGATGGACTATAGGTGCCGTGCAGGCTAAAACAACTGTCTCCTGCGACAGTCAGAGTCCTATGATGCACCGAATTTTTACACGGAATCTGTCCGTCTCGTGTGTCAATGCATCGCGCGATCGGTATCACGCTCGTAAAGGTCGTTTCGGCCCCACGTTGGGCGCCATTTTGTTATGTAACGAAGGCTTAGGAAGAGAATTATTTTGACCTTAAAGCCAAAATAATTCAAAAGGAAGAACAATGTTAAGGATAGACAGGGCTGAGATTCACCTACATCCATCTCAGTGACATTCTTAGTGCTGGTGCGACGCGCTAGTTACGTATGAGTCAGCGTCTTTGCCAGACACATACTCCACATTCCTAGAGGATGTAACTAGATACCTCCAACCAGCATAGGTATATGACACCTTTAATAAATGCTGGGAAATAATAAATTCACAGTTAGCAAAAGTACGAATCAGCAAAATTAGATTAAAGAATTTTCCACTGTAGATAAGAATTAAGTTAGTCCGTTTCTTACATTCGAAAAAGATAGTCAAATAAAGTTTTTCGTCCATATTAAATTTTGCATTTTTATTTTTTTTGAGTTCACGTCCCTCGACCACATAACTCGCTAGCCGGGTCTAGCTGCGGGAGTCGTGGGGGGGTTCGCTGCACCAGAATGTCATGAAACCCAATTGGCCTGTCAAAACAAAAATAAATCGCGAACTGTGAGGTCGACTTATCCAAGTCGGGAGGACAACGAAAAAATGGAACTTCTCCTGGTCACGGATATCAACCCGACCAGATGTCTCGACGACGGCGTCTGATGGTGTGACGCCAACCTGCCCACCCAACCTAAGCCATACATCTTCCGCGAAGTCTTCTTAGTATGGCCCCAAAAGAGAGGAGGAAGATCCTGTGGAGGGTTAGGGAAGTGCCTTAATTTCTCAAACTAGCGTGTCATTTCGTTTCATGATAATTATAATTCATTCTGATATGTTTAAACAATTACTGGCTTTTCTTCAGTTTCGGTTTGTTTTTGTTATTATTTCATATATTAATAGTCCTTTGAATAATTTCACAAATAGTTTAATCATCGTTTTCATTATCATTGTGCCTTAGAATTTTAGACCCGAAAATCTACTTAGTAAAGTAATTGTAATTAATTATTAGGGTTTTTCCTTTTCCTTTTTTTTTTTGATATTATATAATTATATTTTTTTTGTGTATAATTTAAATTTATAACGTTACTAAAGCCTACTTTAAATTAAATTAGTATTTAATTATATATAAAATTATTATTCTTTCGGATGAAATAATAGTTCTGTAATAATATTTTGCCTTAAAATTTTTCCATCAACGTATCGGTTGATTATTTTCTTATTTTGCTTTACTATGTGTTGTACCAAATCAAGGTAACCTATCTCTTCCACATTTATGCCAAAAAAAGTTTAATTAATGATCCGTGCATGCACTTTAAAGTAGAGTCTAATAAGCATGCAGTAACTAATGGCTCAACATTCTTTAAAAGTCCCTTTAGACGCTACAAAATGATTTGTTATTTCACATGCAAAGTAATGTTTGTGGGCGCGATTCAAATGGTTTATTTTAAAAATGTTAAACTTTAATAAGAAATTGTAATTAGTTTCTGTTAGTGAGACGGAATCTCCAAGCCAAATTAGTATTTTATTAATATAATCCATGATGTTAACCCGATGTTTGAAGATATCATTCGATTTTGTTTGTCCAATTCAAAGAAAATAATACTAATGAGGAAACTAATTGAACCGTTAAAAGTATTTTGTGAATACCAATAGGAATTTTAATACAATTGAGAAGCCCGCTTCGATACTTTAACAGAAATATATAAATTTTTCTCTTTTCTTTTTTTCTTTTTTTTTTTAAAAAATTGCAATAATGAGGAGTTACAAATAATTTAATAATTTAAATTAATTTTAAAAAAAACTGATTTTTAAAAAAAAATTGCAATAATGAGGAGTTACAAATTATTTAATAATTTAAATTAATTTCAAAAAAAAACTGATGGCAAAATCTAATAGTTAAGTAAAGTCGGATGAGTTCCCTCCCAAAAATTTTGCGCACAACCATAGTCGTGAAAACAAAGAAAAAAGCAAACTTATCGTGTATGGACTTGACGGTGTTGTTGACGTAGACGTGATGAGCATCACCATCCTGGCTCGGCATTATGTTTCAGCACTACTTCCCGGTTGATTTTCTTCTTCTTTGTTGTTCTCTGATATGGCCTTGAACTTATCGCATGGCAAACGACATTTTGCGACCGCGCGATAATCCTTTCCAAGTGGCCTTTTAAAATCCGCTTCGGAATTCCTTGCACGTATTTTGTTGATTTTAGCGAAATACCGAACAGTTCGAAATTTTACTTCTTTTAGACGGACGACACCCGTTTCGACCCACAAAGTTCCGTCTGTGTTATTGCCGGACCGAAATCATTCTCGCCGATTTTTACTGAATGAGATTGCTACAAAATCAGTTTCATTTACGTTTCGGCACTGCTACGAAAATGATTTTTATGCGAATTACAAAAGCACTGTTCGTTTGAGCATACATAAAAAAAATCTTTCGGCGAATGACAGCAGCGGTAGAAATTTAAAAAACTGCGAAGCGATGGCGGCGTAACAGGGTTTACAGTCCCTCTCTTTTTATACTCTAGATGGAATCTGAGAGTATTATAAGTTTGCTCTAAGGTTTGAAACGCCAAGAAATAAGGCTTGGAGAAAAAAATGAATGATACAGAAGTTCATAAAATCACTCAAAAATCTCAAAACCGGATGTCCGTCTGTCCGTCCGTCCGTCCGTCTGTTCGCTCTCTAGCTTGAGAACGCGTTGAGCTAGAAAGTTCAAATTTTGTACACGTCGTTTTTGAAAAAAAAGTAAGGTCAAGTTCGTGAACGGGCCAAATCGCTCCACCCCTTCTACCCCCTCCCATACAAAATGACACATTTGCGCAATTTGACAATACACGGATTTGCTCGAAAAGTATAAAAGCGATTAGCCTGAAATTTGGAATATATTACTTTTCTAATAATATCGATCTATCGTATAAAAATTATGCGTGTCCTCCCCCTCCTTCTACCACCTCCCATACAAACTGTACTTATCATGAATTACTATAAGCCAATTTATTCAGTGTGTATAAAATTTAGCGGGCTGAAATTGTGCACCATATATTTATTTAAAATTGTTAGTACGGTTAAAAAAAATTAGACGATTATCCTGACCCCTTCTACCCCCTCCCATACAAAATGACCCAATTTCGCAATTTGACAATAAATGGATTTAATCGAAAAGTATAAGAGCTATTACTCTGAATTTTGGGACATATTACTTTAATAATTATATAAATTTACAGTAGAAAAAATTATCTGCGTCCTCCCTCTCCCTCCACCCCCTCCCATACAAACTACACTTTTTCATGAAATGCTCTAAGACGATTTTCTCAGAACATATAATATTTATCGAGCTCATATTTTGTAGTAAATACTTAATTAGTATCATCACTAAGATCAGAAAAAAATATTTGATTAGCTTCACCCCTTCTACCCCCTCCCATACAATATGACAGTTTCCCAACTTCACAAAAAATCTATTTTCTTGAAAAGTATGAATGTTACTCATCTAAAATTTAAGAGATGTCAATTTTATGATATTCTTGGTTATTTCTGAAAAAATCACTAAAATCCCCCCACTCTTTCTACCACCTCCCATACAAACTACACATTTTCACTAAATCTAACACATTAATTTTCTCAGCTCCTATTCAATTTTTGGAGTAAGCATTTTGTATAATACATTTTTATAGCTACTTTAGCATGATGGGGAAAAAATTAGTTCAATGCTATCACCTCGTCTAACACTCCCCATACAAAATTTCTTGGTATCACAAAAAATTCTATTTCATCTAGAGTATCGTAAGATTGCGCTGTACGCGCAATCGTAGCCCTGTTATGTTTTTTTTTTATTTTTGTTTAGAATTTAACTTAACTTTATTATCACACACTAGATAGGTTATGTAAATTAAATTGCTTGTTTTTTTTATAATTTTAGCCCGAAAGTAGTCTCTCGTGGGAACAGAACGAAATTTCAACGAAAATCGCACACAATCGCTCCAAAAATTACATACAACAATAATAAAAAAATGTTAACTTTCTTTCTTGCGATCTTAATGAATAAAAACAGATTAAAAGGGAGAAAATGCCTTTTCTTTAAATTCTGTCACACCAATATCACTGCATCGTTCTTATAGCATTCTATATGAGACATAAATTGAATTTTATTCACTGATTGATTTTGACTGAAGGCGTTTTGTTGTTGTTATTTATTAAAAACAAAACTCACGACGACTTAAGCACACTACATGCAGTCATGAAATTATTTTTTGTTTTCTTTTTAGAATTTTTGTTGAAAATTGCTTAACTTGAATTCCGCACACACGTGATGGAGAAAATGAAAATATTTACAAAAAACTATTTGTCGTTCGCGAATGAGACTTAAAAAAAACGATTGTGTCGGCTACGCACGTCTTTGCCTATCATTTTTCATTATTACCAACGATTCAGCGCGGACGGTGATGGGGCCTCTGCTTGTACGCTCCGTTGCTACGCTTCCGGGAACAAAATGAAAAATAATTCGTCGACGTTCGGTTTCGTAAGAAAAAAAATTTCGTACGGCCGGGCAGCAAGATGGCGGCGTTGTCGTCGATAAATCACAGATTTTCGTGGTTATTTTGGTTGTAGGTATTGTTGTTTTTTTTTTTTCCGAGCGGGCAAATTTAATGCGCGACTTATAATCGCGTATGAAAACCGCACTTTGGAAAACTTTCCGGCCCTTCGAAGGGAAAACACAGCGCCACCGATTTCTTCTTCGTTTTCTGGCGCGAAATAGAAGACCTTACACGTAACACCTTTTTATGTTTTGCCTTCTTCTCCTTTTCCACTTGAACTCATTTTTATTTTAATATTTCCCTCACCGGTGGCAAATTCTTCGCCTCATTATACACTTTCCGTTCACTAAATACGAAAATAGAGATTTTCTCTTTTGCCTGATTCGCTTCACACTTTACTTCTGCACAATTTAATTAGCCCGAATATTCTACGACCTTCCACCGCGATGCTTTCGCCTCGTTTTCCGGCATCTCCAATTTTTACTTCCGTTCGGTGACGTCTCTTGCCGAAGGTCTCTGCTGACCTTTTTTTGCAATGTGCATGATTGGGTAATTGTTGGGGATTTTTTAAGATCGGCAACAGATGGCGTGAATTCGTCACACATAACAAATTCATCGACAATTTCTGCACTGTCACCTGAAATAACGTGGCTATCATCGCTTGTTATTCCTCGTTTTTGTATTTCGTCTTTTAACCTTTCGGAGATAAACAACCAATCTCTTTTGTTTGATTGAATTAATCTCCTATACTCCTCTATTTCTTCTTCCTTTTGGATTAAATTTGTTTCCAAAGTTAGGAATTGTTCCAATTCTTCTTTGGTTAAAATATTTTTTCTGGTGGTATCTTTATTCATCACCAGTTTAATTTATCATCGAAATCAATCAATTTCGATTTAGAAGGAGGAAAGAGTTGCTAAGTTGCTATAGTGGCCAACTATTTCAATACCAAGTCTTTTATATATTTGAAAGGTAGATTCAAATTTATTCAATCTTGGAAGTCAATTAAGAAAGAAAATAATCCTATCTCATTGGAAATAAAAGAATTTTATACTTGTTTAATATGTATATATTTTCTTAATTCTAACAATTTAACACGTATATATTTTTTTTATACTCTAGATGAAATCTGAGGGTGTATTGTGCTTGCCTTACCGTTTGTAACGCTAAGAAACAGAGCCGCCAAGAGTACAGAAAAATTTGTTGTCGCTCAAAAACCTCGATTCTTAGTGACCGTTCGTCCGTCTGTCCGTATACAAATAGAAATATTAATAATGCGAAAAAAATTTGTTTTGATCCGTACACTATTACGGTTTTCTCCGGTCGAGAATCCGTAGAAGGAAATAACAGGGTCAACCCCTCGCACTTGGGGCGGAACGTGGCCTGTCCGGCCAACCCGTGGAGACGGGTCGTAGGCGCCAGTGGTTCGTTACTGTAGGCCACGCTCCTTCGTTCTTCCTTCGAATCGAACCACAGATCCGAAGTAGATTTCACTCAAACGTCTTACAAAAAAAAACTCGGACGAGGCTGAAATGGACGTTACACCAATCTTCACACAAAAATAACTTGGCAAGAAAATATGAGTAAAATAAATTGCCCAAGGCTTTATTCACAATAGATCCTAACTAATTCGGTACGTTACTTGGTGGAAGAAAAAAATACAAAACTCCCTAGCTAAAGTTTTTAATTTATTTGGCTTGGTTACTTGTGATGGAGCTCGCTGCTTCGTTGGGGCCCTTGTAGACGCTGCTGCTGTTCTCGAATCTTGTTCTCGTTCTCGTTCTCGCTTCTGGTCTCGCTGATCCTCCGCCGTTCGTTTCGTCCTTAGTTTTTCTGCCTTTAATATTCGTTGATGTTTGTTACTTGTCGTGCACTATCCACTTTTCAGAAAGCAAACTACCAACTCGTAGTACTTGAACTACGTTATTCAAAAAAAAAATAATTGATCGCACTTGAAATAATACTCCGACTCGTCTCGATGTATCTCGTTTGCTGGTCATTCAACGAAAGAGGACGAGCCGGCTTGATTTTTTTATTAGCAAGCTTTTTTCCGGAATCCCATTTACATTCCTCTCTCTATTACTCGTCAGCGTGTGGCCGTTGAACTTTTCCTGGTTCAACGGCCCATGTATTCTGGTTATTCCGTACGACTCACGTAGTATTCGTTCGCGAGCATTTCCTTGTTTTTGTTTGTATTGATTTAAGTCACCTCCGGCTCAAACCCTTTCGCATAGATCAGATGAACATTCTCTTAGCGATCGTCCGCATCTCTGTCCCCGTCGCTACGATCGCGTAGGTCTCCATGGTGACGAAACCAACATGGCCGCTACAATCGATCGGTGATTGGTCAATTTCTCGGTTATGACTTGACGTCTGTCAGGTTCTAATGGCAGTTCGCGATTGTTTACGTCCCGGCCGGTTCGCGATTTTGTCGTTTGTGATGTGTTTAGTGTTTAATTCGTCATTTAAAACCATGACTGAATTGTTCGTTAACGAGGAGGTCTCGAAAATCGTAGTAGCTCGGTAGTTTTTCTAACTCGGGAACACTTGGTGTAACTTCCTGTATATTTCTTATCCAAAAATTTATAGTAGATTTTGGCTTAGAATTTATTTGAGTTAGCCTCTACGCCTTCTTGTTAATCCTTTTGCTAATTCGTTATGTTCCATTCGTTGCTAGTAATTTGAAAAGCCAGGTGGGTTGCGGGATGTCTGGGGTCAAATATTTCGTGTTTTTATTCAACTTGTTTTGTGCGTTCTGCGCCATAGATTTCATGATCCTCGGCAGTTTGTTTTTGTCTAATGTAAGTAGCTCCAAGGAATTTGTCGATGAACTTGGAGCTCAGCAGATTCCTATCGGTCCTTTCGAACGACGGTAGAGATGGCCGTGGCCAGTTGCTTGCGACCGTCCGTGAAGTGTCTCGCCGTCTCGGGTTACGTCGTGGTGAGTGTCCGATGCCAGTTAGCTCTGTGTTGGGAGCCCAGCCTTGCGAGTCGATGTGCCTTAAGCTGTCGATTCCTTGTCTTGGCGCCACGAGGCGGAGCCTGCGTTTCGACGGTGTGTCGTTGTTGTTGTTGTTGATTGTGTGACGTACGTCGTCGCCTATCATTTTCGTTGGTATAGAAGCTCTACGTTAACAGGTTTGAACAATTTACAATATTTTAAGTTACGTTACGTTAATTAATTCTCTCGTTCTTTTCAGCCCTTAATCTACTAGGACGTGATTGACGTTAGGTACGAAAGCATTCAGAGGTGTGGCGGCATCAACCGTGAACAAGGTGCGTAGTTTTACGAGATCCCGACTGTAGGATTGTTAACGTGTTCTTTTCCGTTTTACCACAGGCCTGTTAGTTACGGTGGGACCGTAACAACACTCCTTCTACCCCTCCCATACAAATGCTTAATTTTTGTTAAATGCATTTTATCGATTTCCATTCAAACTAGAAAAAGTACAAACTTCAAATTTTGCCAGAATTTGTTTCTTTATAATTAAAATAAGTGCTACAAAAAATTATCAGCTCCGCTTCACTCCTTGTATCACCTCCCATATAAATATCTATATTATAAATTCAAGAAAAGCATTTCTCCTTCAAGTATATGAGAGCTATCGACTTTAAAATTGAATCAAAGCATGTTAATAAGGATGATGATAAGCAGTTTCAAAATCATGTTAAACGCTCCACTTCATCTGCCACCTCCCAAACAAATGCCCCAATTTCAGGAAAACTATGACCAATTTCTTTAAAAATAATGAAAATTATAAACTTTAAATTCAGCAGAAAACATATTGCATGCCATGTTCGATGTCATATGCGAAAAATATAAACCTCCCCTTCTACTTATACCACCTCCCATGCAAAAGTCTCTATTCACTATTCGAAAGAATTTGAGATGACATACTCTCCGGTATATTAAAGTCGTTTACAGTTCATCTAGAGTATCATATGATTGAGCCCAATCATATGATACTTCTAGTTTGAATGGAAATCGATAAAATGCATTTAACAAAAATTATGCATTTGTTTGGGAGGGGGTAGAAGGAGTGTACGGATCAAAACAAATTTTTTCGCATTATTAATATTTCTATTTGTATACTTTATATAAAATATCAAGTTGATAGCTTTAACAGTTTCGAAGAAAACTAATTTAATTTAAGTTTCAAAATTTCGTGAAATTTGTATGGGACGGGGTAGAAGGAGTAAGGGGATCGGGTCAATATTCCGTGATATCAATGACATCTATATCATAATAATTTGACCTAAGTTTTAAGTCGATAGCTTAGATAGTTTCAAAGAAAAATCATTTCTTAATATTTCAAAATTTCATGAAATTTGTATGGGAAGGGGATAGAAGGAGTGGGGGGATGTAGCCCACACGAACTTAAAGTTACTTTTTTGCTAAAAATGAAACACAAATTTTTTTAGCACTATTGCTCAAAGCTTTCGAGAGTTATGCTGCAGACAGACGCACAGACGGACAGACAGACAGACAGACAGACGGACAGACGGACGAACGGTCACTAAGAATCGAGGTTTTTGAGCGACAACAAATTTGTCTGTACCCCTTATTCACAGCTTTCCTATTGAACAACCCAAAATGCACCACCAAGATCCTTCATACATTCGAACAAATGATACAACCCCTCAATAAACACAACGTTTGGCTTTACATTCTTAACGAAAAGCAAGTCCTCACACACACACTCAATGTAGGGACGGCGAATTCATATACGAATTACACGATACAGGCCTGATGGAATTGTTCAAACCTTGCAACTTCCGAATCGGTAACCTAATCCTGCCTTTCAAGAACAATGCGGATAGGGAATTAAAGTTACACCAGCCAACTAACAATTTTACCCCGACTTTCGACCTCAACGAAACATTACTAAAAACACCTACAAAGCTAAAGGGAATTAAAGTTCCAACAACACTAAATGCACAAAGACTAAATAGCAAACTAAAATCAAACAGTAAAACTATGGAAGAAATTGAAGACGACATAAAAAATTTGGAGTTCAAATCAAGACAAGAAAGGAATGAAACCCAATTACATATCGTGACTACAACTTCAACTATCGCTATAATTATAATACTGATAATAATAATCTACGTAAAGACCCGAGCGAAATGTATTACAAACAAAAACCAAAAGACCTCTGAAATAATTATAAACCCACCCGTAATACTCCCTCAACCTACCCGAAATACCTACACTACCCCCGAAACTAGCTCCCCCATCCCTACGTCGACCCAACAAATACTTACCATTCCCACCACATCCACTATTCCGACGCTACTTGCCACCCAAAAACCGAAAACTTGCATACAAATAAAAAACTCATCGAAACCTGATAATACATTGGATTTTTCCCTCAGCGAGTAAAACAATAAATTTTTTTCTTTCTCAAAAAAAAAAAACACAAGCAATATATATATAGCAATTGGGTTTAGGGAGGATTGGTGTGAATAGGAAGTGCGATTTTAAGTAAAAACACGACGTTAATGACAAGCCACTTTATTTGTTACGACCGTCTCCGCCTAACGCTGCTTCTTGACTGACTCATCTCTTTTACTGCTCCATCTCTCGATCCTACATCTCGGCCGTCCTGCTCGCAACATCGCCCTCGATGTTCTCTTGATCATCATTATCGTCCTCGGACGACATCCGCTTCCTCGTCTTGGTTTCGAGGATAAGGCTTCATATTATCAGCTGAAGAACTCGTTTTGTTTGGGCCTTCGTGTTCACCCATCTTTTCCACAAGATATCTCTCATTTCGCAAAACAGAAACAACTCTGTAAGGGCCCAGGAACTTGCCATGTAGTTTTAATCCCGATCCGAATTGGGTCCTCTTCACCGCGACAATGTCACCCACGCTGTATTCACAGGCTTTCTTTCGCTTTCGGTTATACGATCTACGGTTTTCCTCCTGTACTCTTTGGATTTGTTGAGTTTCCTTCGTTCGAAGTTCGGAACGTTCCTGACTGAGGGCATCCCTTAACTCTTTCTCGATCAGCTCCTTGAACCGCAGATCTACTTTAAGCCGCATCGAGGTTCCGATCATCAGCTGAAACGGCGTTGTATCGATGCTTCGACAATACGAAGCGTTCACATATTGCTGAACGCCTGGCACGTATTTGTACCAATCTTCTGGTTTCGGTGCTGCCAATTTCGTCAATATGGGGATTATTGTCCGGTTGATCCGCTCGACCTGACCGTTTCCGCGTGGAACACCCGTAGTAATCGTTACATGTTCAATGGCCTCGACTTTGCAATATTCCTCGAAGAGATTAAACCGGAACGCAGAACCTCGGTCTGAGATTATGCGCTTCGGGTTTCCGAAGATTCCAGCTTGGCTTCTCAACTTTTTTACCACCTCTTCGCTCGTCGTAGACTTTGTCGGATACAACCATATAAACTTGGTGTAAGCATCCACCACTACAAAAATATGATTATACCTCTTCCTCGTTGTGGTCATCGGACCCAGATGATTTATATGATGTGTCCAATGGCTGAGCTCCTTTCTCGATGGGGTGTAGGTTAGTTTAGGTTAGAGTGGCGGCCTTAGCCCACATAGACCCTTTGGGATCCATAGTGATACCACATCGAACAATAGGGAGAACCTAATGGATCGCTGGTATTGCGAGTTCCTTGTTGAGCTCAAAGGATTTCGCTGCTGCCGCAAAGTTCAGAATGTTTCGCATACTACAGCTCGATACCTGTTTGAGGTCGGAGAAGAACGGAGAGCCGAGGGTTTTAAGCCTCCTTCTAGCAAGCGCCGGACACTTACATAGCACGTGCTCCATTGTCTCTCTTTCTCCCGGCTGGTTGCAATTCCTGCAGCGATCATGGGTTACCAAACCCATCCTATAGGCCTGTGCTCCTATAAGACAATGGCCAGTGATGATGCCAACCATTGTCGCACATTGCTTCCTGGGTAGTGATAACAAGAGTTTTGTTTTCTTTGCATCATACTTGTTCCACATTGATTTTGTGGTTCTACAAGTTGTGGTGGTATGCCATCTAGCTTCGGCTAGATTCGTGAACTGTGTGTCCAAATATCCTTTGATGATCATTATAGGCGGTGGTACGTTTTCTGCGAGTTCGTGGTCAAGATTTGCCCCTCTTTTCGCCAGATCGTCCGCGGCCTCATTACCTGTTATGCCACTGTGGCCTGGAACCCAGCAGAGTTCTACCCTTCTGTTGACACATAGATTCTGTAACGCGCGATGACAGTTAAAGACTACCCTAGACTTTATAGTACAGGCTTCTAGTGCCTTTAGGGCAGCCTGACTATCTGTGTATATAATTATTCGATCTGCTGGCGATCTAGGCTGCTCTTTGGATTGCCAGGATTTCCGCCTGAAAGATACTGCAGTCGTTTGGTAACCTGAGAACTAAATCCGTTTTGAGGTCAGGTGTGTGCAATGCTGCGCCCACCCCTCCTTCCATTTTGGATCCATCAGTATAGGTATTTATCGCTCCCCTAGGGTCTCCGGTTCTTGTTGACCAGTATTCCCTATCCGGTATACGTATCGAGAACTTCCTGTCGAAAACTGACTTCGCAATCATCGAGTCCGTGTTTCCTGCGGGTAGGCTTATGTTGCTGTGACCGTATGGTCGTGTACTAAGTTGCCTGTGCTCCTTGAGTCGTAGAGCACTCTTGGATGCCACGTTTAATGCGACCAAGTCTATTGGTGGTAAAGACAGTAACACGTTCAGTGAATCGGAGGGCGTGGTCCTAAGAGCGCCAGTGATTCCCAGACATGCCTGCCTTTGTACTTTTTCCAATCTTTGCCTGTAGGTCGTCTTATTTAGAGCGGGCCACCATATCATTATGCCATACAGGAGAATTGGCCTTACGATAGCCGTATATATCCAGTGCGTTATACTCGGGTCTAGTCCCCAGCTTCTTCCGAACATCCTTTTGCACGAGTAAAAAGCGATACTAGCTGTTCAGTACCTGAACAAGAAAGCTCTTCGGGTCATTCGAGTTCACGACGAACACAGCTATGAGAGCCAGCATAAAGCATAAAATTGTCAATAATATGCAATATGACCTGTAAGTAGGTGAACGATCGAGCATAAACAAATCATTTATGTGTCATCATTTTTATGCACATAAACAGTGCTCGATCGTTCAACCTACATTTGTGCTTACACTGTCATTTAACTTAGCCTGTAAGAAATATTTTCTATGTTTGTTAAGCACAATGTCATTCAACTTAGCATGTAAGAAATGTATTTTATGTTTATTAAGCATAATCGAAAATTGTATAAGTAATAAACTTTTCACGAAATAAAATACTCCTCCTAAAACCAGCAAACGAAACGTATTTTCTTTTGCTTTCCCAAGTCTCCTCAAACCTAACTTTATAGCAACGGCTGGTGTGGCCGGTTCCTATAAATCCTTACTAATCTGCTTCACTCGAGTTCCATTCCCTCGTTCTCGACTGAAGCTACTTGATCGGCCGCAACCTAGAGTTAAAACAGCTGGTGTGGCTGGATTTAGCGCTATACTGCCGCCGAAACATTGGTCCGTCGAGCCGGATCTATTGATTGATCTGTGGAACAGGATAATCATTTGGTCCCTATTGCTGTTTAATATTTTTGCACTCGAATTCTAGGATCGTTTTTGACTGCAATATATTGAGCATCATAGAAATTGAGTCGTCAAGCACCGCACATCATGAATATTGAGGCCCTTCTTGGGGATCAGCATCAGGTGGCTGAATCCTTGGTAAATTTACAGAAGAACTTCAAAAAGGACAGCAGTGCCAGGAAAGACGAAGGATACTTCAATAAGAAGCTAACAGCTATTGAAGAACTTTGGAAGAGGTTCCAGGCGAATAACGACGATTTGCTAGTCTCTCTGAATGACGATCATCCGTATTTCAAAGAGAAATTATACGAAGCCACCAGAGTCCAATACGAGGCGACGAAGGTCACGTATACCGATGGACAACGCCTGCTACTGCAGCACAGGGCCGTTGACCCTCCTGCTGCAACCACCAGTATACCGGCTTCATCTACAGCCAATAATTTAACTTGGCCATTAGCTACGGCAAGTTCCCACGAAACAAAATTGCTAGCATGGCCAGCTTTGACAAGCCCAGTGCAAGGCCCATCAATAAACACGATACCATCAAACGAGCCATGGCGTACGTCTGATGTTTTAACCGGAGCAATTCCAAATTTCATGGCACCAGGCCACAGCGTGCCAAAACTACCGCCAATAACCATTCCCATATTCAACGGCGACTATAAGGAATGGAGACGGTTCATTGACTTGTTCAAGACAGTCATACACGACAACCCTTATCTGGGACCAATCCAGAAGATGCAATATCTGACAAGCTATTTGCAAGGAGAGGCAAAAAATGCGATTTCTCACCTACAATTGGATGCACTGAATTACGACACAGCCGTAATAATCTTGCAAGAACGATTTGCAAACAACAAGAAGATGACAATGTCTTACTTAGACACAATCTTGGACATCAAGAAGGTCGAACATAGAAGCGCGACAGGTATAATTAACCTCTACAACATATTACGCAACTGTCTTGCCGCACTAAAAAATATGTGCTATAATACCGAACACTGGGACCCAATTATAGTCCACATGACCATGCGAAAACTCGATACTGAAAGCATACGCATGTTCGAAGAGAGTTTAGCCAACGGGAGAGAAATGCCAACCATGCAACAGCTTTACGATTTTCTGTTAAAAAGACATCAAGTTTTAACAACAATAAAGCCACATGCACACGAAACCCAGAGTAAAAAGTCATTCACTTCAATGACAAGGTTCACTTGCGCATATTGCAAAGAACAGCATTCCATTTATCACTGCGAAAAATTCAAAGGTATGACCGTCGATGAACGACAGGGTTTCATTTCTGCGAACAACTTATGTAAAAATTGCTTAGTTCATTCAAAAAACACAAAATGCAAGAGTAAACGCAATTGCTATGAATGCAATAAATCGCATCATACATTGCTGCATGTTGCAAGCTCGAGGACGATAAATTCAAACGTGGCGACTAGCGGTCAATCAGAAGAGTCATCTGTAGCTTCCAATGACACAAATGTTCTCCTCGCTACTGCACAAGTTAATGTACTATCGAGCTCTGGACAGCAATTCCTGCTACGAGCTTTGATTGATCCTGGTTCACAATCATCCTTTGTGACTTCAAGAAGCGTCAAGAAACTTGGACTACAAACCCAGAGTATTTTGGCCACCATATCTGGTATCAGTGGAGCTGCTTCCTCAACAGTTCGGAGCAAGGCAATGCTTACAATTTCACCAAGATTCTCGTCAAGTTTCACTCTGCTCGTTGAAGCGCTGATCATGCCAAAACTCACTACAATGATACCAGATCAGCAAGTGAATATAAGCAATTTCAGCCGGCTTAGCTCACTAAAGCTCGCAGACCCCAGTTTTTCAAAACCAGGAAAAATAGATATTATCCTTGGTGCAGACGCCTTCGAGGAAATAATCGAAAAGGGTCTGAAGAAAGAAAATCTTTTGCTCGCACAAAAAACGAAACTTGGCTGGATTTTGTCAGGAAAAACCAGAACCAAGGTTGTACAAAAAACATTATCAGCTCACATCTCTATGACAGATTTCCATAAGACAGTGGAAAGATTTTTTGAGATGGATAATGAAGAGGGCGAGAGAGCGCCTACAACAGAAGAAATCAGATGCGAAGAACATTTTCAAACGACGCACAGCAGAAACGCAGAAGGAAGGTATACTGTTCAACTACCCTTTAAAGACGAGAAAAAATTAAAACCACTTGGAGAATCCAGGAACAGAGCACTATTAAGATACAAGCAAGTAGAAAATAGGCTGGAAAGAAACGCAGACATGAGAAAAGCTTACAACAAATTTCTTGAGGAATATCTTGAACTCGGGCATATGGACAAAGTTCTACCTTACGTTGGTGATGCAAGAAACGTCTTTTATCTACCTCACCATCCTGTTATCAAAGAAGACAGCACTACTACAAAGCTCCGAGTAGTCTTCGACGCTTCAGCCAAAACATCAGGTGGGAGCAGCTTAAACGATTTGCTTTATACGGGTAACAAGTTGCAACAGGATTTATCGCAAATACTGCTAAGATGGAGGAAGCATAAGTACGTTTACACTGCCGACATCGAGAAAATGTTTCGTCAAATTAGCCTAGCAGTAGAAGACCGAGATTATCATCGTATTCTATGGCGAAAGGATAAAAACCTACCGTTAGAAGAGTATCGACTCAAAACTGTCACATATGGCACGGCTAGTGCCACGTTTTTAGCCGTGAGATGTCTGGTACAATTAGCAGATGACGAAGTACAAAAATATCCGCTCGCCTCGAAGATTTTAAAAAGTGACTTCTACGTCGACGATATGCTCAGCGGTGCCGCCACTAAAGAAGAAGCCATAAGTTTGCAAAAAGAAATAACAGCTCTACTCAGAAAAGGTGGCTTCAATTTAAGAAAATGGACGAGTAACAACTCAGAACTACTAGCAAACATTCCTGAAGAAGCTAAAGAAAAGGGTTTGTTACATATTACTGAAGACGCTTCGCTGAAAACATTGGGTGTAATCTGGAATCCAGCCCGCGATGAATTCCAATTTAAGATAACCCAATTCGACAAAACAAAAAAACTAGCTAAGCGGCAATTGTTATCCTATATCGCAACAATTTACGATCCACTTCAATGGCTGGGTCCTGTCACAATTCGAGCCAAGATCTTGATGCAGGACATCTGGAAGTCAGCAATAGACTGGGATCAGCTTCCCTCCGAAGACATATTAGACCGCTGGACCAAACTCGAAAGCGAGCTGCAAAGCCTAGAAAAAATCAGAATTCCACGTTGGATTCGCTATGATAACAATGGTAAGATTGAGATACATGGCTTCTGCGACGCTTCAGAAGCAGTATATGCAGCAGTGGTCTATAGCAAATCTACTAGCGCTGATGGATCGACAACAATCACTCTGCTTTGTGCTAAAACGAAAGTGGCTCCTATAAAGGCTAAGATATCACTACCAAGGCTTGAACTGAACGCAGCCGTGTTACTGGCAAATTTGATTCACCAAACGGCGAATTCCATGTTCACAGAGGATATACAAATCTACGCTTGGAGTGACTCAATGATAACTTTAGCATGGATCAAGAAAGACCCCGCCTCTATGGAGACTTACGTCGCTAATAGAGTCTCAAAGATTCAAAATTTAGATAACGGTAAATGGAAATGGAGCCACGTAAAATCAAAGGACAATCCAGCCGACTGTGCCTCAAGAGGAATAAGTCCTAAGGAGTTACACGATCACACGTTATGGTGGAATGGACCAGAATGGCTACAAGTAGAATATATAGAGCCACCTATCGCAGTTGCATTAATGAGTACAACAAAGGAAGAAATCGAACTCTTGGAGCGATACTCTGACATCAACAAACTCGTCAAAATTGTGAGTTTGTGTTGTCGATTCACTTACAACATCAGGAAACCACATCAAGAAAAAAGAATTGGAAGAATACAGCCCAAGGAACTTGAAGAGGCTCACTTAAGAATCATATCCCTAATCCAAAAAACAGAATTTGCACAAGAGATAGCCGACATAAAAGCAAACAAGCAGTCGAACAATAAGTTACGGTGTCTAGCTCCTTTTATCGATGCTACTGGCCTCCTTCGAGTTGGTGGCAGACTACGAAACGCAGACATTTCGCAAGAAGCCAAACATCCTATTTTGTTACCACAACGGCATCATATAACCTATCTGATCGTGAAGGATGCTCACATGAAAACCATGCATGGAGGGTTGCAACTCGTTCGTAACTACTTGAGAATGAGATACTGGATAGTAAACGACCAAAAGGTTATTCGGTACGAAATCCATCGATGCATAACCTGCTGCAAGTACGCAAACAGCAATAACCAGCAAATGATGGGTAATCTGCCAGCTGTGCGTATAACTCCATCAAACGCCTTCACACACTGCGGGGTTGACTATGCTGGTCCGTTTAAAACGAGAATGTCCAAAGGACGTGGAGCAACCACATTAAAAGGATACATTGCTTTATTTGTATGTATGGTAACAAAAGCTATCCATCTAGAACTGGTGAGTGATATGTCAACAGAAGCATTTCTGGCAGCCTTCAAGCGATTTATCAGCCGAAGAGGACTTTGTCAAGAAATATTCAGCGACAACGGAACGAACTTTGTTGGTGCGAATAATCAAATGGACAAAGACATTCAAGAAGCCATTCAACGATCAACGAACGACATAGCGCGCATTACAGCAAAAGACGGTGTCACATGGAAGTTCATACCAGTCGCCACATTTTGGAGGATTGTGGGAAGCTGGTGTCAAATCAGTCAAAGGACACATCAAACGAGTCTTTGATGAGTCAAAGATAGTTCCTACATTTGAAGAATTTGCAACAGTGCTGTGCCAAATTGAAGCTTGTCTCAACTCTAGGCCGATAACACCAATATCTAGCGATCCCAACGATTTAGAAGCCTTGACGCCAGGACATCTTTTAATTGGTCGCTCGTTACTAGCACTTCCGGAACCAGATAGGTCGAGCAAAAGCCTACACGAACGGTGGCAAATCCTCACAGCTGTGCATCAGATATTCTGGAAAAGATGGTCGACTGAATATCTACATAACCTTCAAAGACGTACGAAATGGACTAAGAATGGTGAAAATCCTAGAGTAGGAGAACTAGTCCTCATAAAAGAAAACAACACACCTCCAACACAATGGCCATTAGCACGAATTCACGAGGTGCAGCCGGGGTTAGACAGCAAGGTGCGAACGGCAACGGTCAGATATCACGGCAATAAGCTCAAACAGGTCGGAATTGTAAATCTATGCCAATTGCCTATCGAGCTCCCTGAAGATCAGACACCGGCTCCAGTGGTGTCACTTCACACGCAAAGGTTGAGGCAACCAGTTCCAAAGCATCTTCCACAAAAACGTAAACAAGAAGAGTCATTCGTCCGACAACCGAGGCCTCAACAAAAACGAAAGAGAAACGCACCATGCACATGGGCTACCAAGATACTAAACATGGCCATACTATTGCTATCACTGCTAACACTAGGACTTTCCGATCCGAGCAACCAGCTAGCAAGTAACTCTACCTACGATATTTTTTCACCAAACGGAGGGCTCTATATTGAAAAATTAGGCCATGCACAAGTTTTTCGTGGAAAGCTAAGACTAGAAATAAAATCTCCCATCGATAACATTTCAAGAGATGAAGAAAATATTTTATCTACTTTGAAACAGATCAAAGATATGTGCCACATGACTAGTGAGTTATCAGCTATAACGCACTGCAGCACGCTCACACAACATATAGAGTCAAGACAGAAAATCATAATTGGTCACATACAGGAGATCAAGGCTGCTCCATATTCGAGACACAGGAGAGGCCTTCTTGGAAAGGCTCTCACAGCTGTTTTCGGGGTGAACGACGAGGTATATACTGATATTGACGCGCTAGAGCATAATCAAAACAGCATGCTGGAAACTATTAACCAGCAAAATATGCTTTTAAGCACACGAATTCTAAGCTCAAACACGATAATGACGAACAAACTAAACAACTTCGGAGAAAAGGTAAATCAAGTAATTGATTCGATTAACGAGATGAAAAAGTGGTACACTCAAATCGACCACAACAAACTGAGTATCCAGGTAATTTCCACCTACCTCACCGCTATGGATTATTACGATGAAGTCGAACAAAGATACTCAATTCTAGCCAGAGCTCTATATGGACACGAAAGTATTTTGAGCATTTTACCCTTAAACACCGTGAACTTGACCATTCAAAGCGTCTCATCCAAAATCGGAATCAACTTTAAAATACTCCGGACTCCACAGAAAAGAATAACGATGAAACATTTAGGAAACGCAATTTCCATCTACGGTTATTTCACAATTATCGATAGGGATAGTTATGATTTAATGCATGTGACAGCAATACCACACAAGCTACAAGAAAATCATTATTCAATGCTCGTCACTGGAACTCCAACACTGGCAGTAAATTTTAATAAGCAAATCTACTTTACATTAGACGAAAATCAGCTGAAATCATGCACGATGGAAGAAGAACTCTACATATGCTCTCCTGGCTTGATCAGCAACATGAATACCCGACCAAGTTGCATAATTGACGAAATCTACAGCAGACATGATCGAGTGTCATGTCCAAAATTCGAGACAACAACGAACCGAGTATTATGGAAAAAACTAATGATGAGAAATACCTGGCTGTTTGTTGCAAACAAGCCAACTGCAGCACACATCGTATGCAATGGCGAAAGAGAAGAGATCCTGCTTAAAGATGTAGGCATAATACGCACGACGGGAAACTGTGTCATTGAAACTCAGGAAATATCGCTTCAATCAACATTCGACAAGGAAAGAACAGTTTCCAGCAGTTTCATGAGAGATGTACCACCAGAGAGGTTCTCAGCAGAGCGCCAACATCCTTCAGCTATTTCGGAGCCCATAACCAAGGTTTCAGAACAGCTCTTTACAAAGGAGTTTTCCGAATTCAAACCACCTACAACGATGCTGCGTGAGATCAAGAAGCATATCGCTCCAGCAGCAACAACCATTTCTATCACACTAATACTACTGATAGTTGCAAATATCTTATGGAAGAGGCTTAAAGGATACATCGCAAAAAGGAGGGATGAAGTCACCATTACTCAAACCGACAGCGAAGACCCAACATCCTTCATGGCAAAGTTCAACAAGGTCCTTACTTTCGGCCGGCCAAGATGTTCAGTACCTGAACAAGAAAGCTCTTCGGGTCATTCGAGTTCACGACGAACACAGCTATGAGAGCCAGCATAAAGCATAAAATTGTCAATAATATGCAATATGACCTGTAAGTAGGTGAACGATCGAGCATAAACAAATCATTTATGTGTCATCATTTTTATGCACATAAACAGTGCTCGATCGTTCAACCTACATTTGTGCTTACACTGTCATTTAACTTAGCCTGTAAGAAATATTTTCTATGTTTGTTAAGCACAATGTCATTCAACTTAGCATGTAAGAAATGTATTTTATGTTTATTAAGCATAATCGAAAATTGTATAAGTAATAAACTTTTCACGAAATAAAATACTCCTCCTAAAACCAGCAAACGAAACGTATTTTCTTTTGCTTTCCCAAGTCTCCTCAAACCTAACTTTATAGCAACGGCTGGTGTGGCCGGTTCCTATAAATCTTTACTAATCTGCTTCACTCGAGTTCCATTCCCTCATTCTCGACTGAAGCTACTTGATCGGCCGCAACCTAGAGTTAAAACAGCTGGTGTGGCTGGATTTAGCGCTATACTGCCGCCGAAACACTAGCCTTTTTTGAACGCTCTTCAATGTTTAGTTTCCAGGTTAGCTTACTATCTAGGATCAGTCCCAGATACTTTGCGTGGCTGGTCAGAGTTAGTTCGGTGCTTCCTATTTTAGGTACTCCGGAGTTTTAATTTTTCTCGTGAACAGAACTAGTTCCGTTTTTAGCGGGTTTACGTTTAGTCCGGCGCTTTTCGCCCAGTCGTATAGTTTTCTGAGTGCTCCTTCCGTGAGCTCGGATAACGTGTTTGTGTACTTGCCTGATACCAGTATCACTACGTCGTCAGCGTAGGCCACCACGTTTACCCCTGAACTGCTTAGGACCTTAAGTATGTTATTGAGAGTCAGAACCCACAGGAGTGGAGATAGTACCCCTCCTTGTGGCGTTCCCCTACAGCTATGTTTGCGAGAACTAGCATTACCCCATTCCGACGCTATGGTTCGATTTTTAAGCATAGTCTCGATCCATGCGCTGATCGTTTTGTTAACTTGAGCAGAGCGGAGAGCTTCCCCAATGGCATCCGTTGTGACATTATTGAAAGCTCCCTCTATGTCTAGGAAAGTGCCTAGAGTGTACTCTTTATACTGCAGTGATTTTTCAATATTATCACCACCTCGTGGATGGCAGTCTCCACCGATTTCCCTCTCATGTATGCGTGTTGAGCTTGGGATAGATGTTCTGGGTTCATCTTATCTCTGATGTATACATCAAGGACCCTTTCTAATGTTTTTAACAAGAAGGACGTAAGACTAATGGGCCGATAGTACTTAGGGTTAACGTGATTGCCGTTACCTGCTCTCGGTATGAAAACAACCCGTGCTTCCCTCCATAGTTGGGGTACGTAGTTTAGTCTAAGGCATCCCTTAAAAATCGCCGCGAGCCATGGTGCAACCAGTCCTTCTACATTTTGTATCATGGCTGGTATTATCCCATCCGGTCCCGGCGACTTATACGGATCGAATGAGCCAATTGCCCACCTTAGTCTATGTGGTGAGAAGAGCCCTGGAACATTCTCCAGGCGTTCATTGTTTACCTCTTGGCGGGTGGCGCCGGGGTCCTGACAGCCTGGAAAGTGAGTGCTTAAGAGAGCCTCAAGCGTACCCTTGCTGTCATTTGTCCAGCATCCATCCGTGTTTTTTTAGTAAGGCTGGCGAAGCTGGATTTTTGGATAGCAGCTTCCGAAGTCTAGAGGCTTCTGAGGTTTGCTCTATACGGCTACAGAATTCTCTCCAGCCTATTCTTTTGGCTTTTCTCAGTTCCCTTTTGAAGACTTTTAGGGAGCTCCTATATTCAGTCCATGCTTCGGTCTGCCCTGAGCGCTTTGCGATGTTAAAAAGCGAATGAATTTTTTTACGAACTTCGCCCAGCTCCCTATTCCACCATGGTGGTTGGGATCTTTTTGGCGGATACTTTAAAGGGCACGCCTTTGCAAAGGCATGTTTCATAATGTTTGTTAGAAAAGTGGTGGCGTCATCCAACTTTTGTGTATTCCAAATATAGTCCGGCTTCCTATTTCCTAGTTTGCCTAAGACTATATTTGAGTATAGATTCCAGTCCGCTTTTGCCGGGTTTCTATACGCTTTAACATACTTATTTGGAATGCTGCCCACCTCAAATTCTATGTAGTTATGGTCGGAAAGTGATGGTTTGTCGAGGACTTTCCAATTTTCCAGCCTACATTCATCCGAGTCCGTATTTAGTGTTATGTCGAGAACGTTCTCGCTATTAGGGCCTTTATAGGTTGGCACACTTCCGCGGTTCCCGATTAGTAAGTTAGATTTTAACAAGAAAAGTAGTAGAGACTCACCCCTTTCGTTGGTGTCCTTACTTCCCCATATTGTATGATGAGAGTTCGCGTCGGCGCCGATTACTAAGTTCAGCTTTGCCCGTGCTGCTTCCTTCGCCAGCGTTCGCAGTTCCTCTGTTGGAGATGGCATATCATGGGCCATGTATGCTGATGCTAATAGCAGTGGCGGTTGTCGGTTTTTTCCCTCGATCAGTGCGACCGCTAGGTCAGCTGTGCTGTAATTAGACTTTAGGAAAACATTAAAACATTTTCTGACTATAATGGCCGAACGCTTCTTACCTTCCTTTTGAGATACGAATAAGTTAAAGTTGTGTGACTTAAGGCCCTTGATCTCTCCGCTTCTGGATAGCCACGGCTCTTGTATCAATGCAACATCATACTTCTCTTCTTCTAAGGTGAGCAGTAGCTCAGCCGAAGCCGGGATACTGTGATGCAAGTTTATTTGTATTACTCTTAGCATCTTGATTTTATTATTGTTTATTGTTGTGACACGGTGGGAGTAGCGTGTCGGTCTTCTGCCCCACTACTGCTCTCCTCATCCCTGTCTATCGATATATTTTCAGCCGCTGTGGTCAGATCTTTCATCACCAATTCTTTTTCCACTTCGTTGGCCTCGAGGGTGTTGATATTATTGTCCTTGGGGTTACGCTTTTTTAGGCGTATGAAGACGCTTCCAATGCCCCAAGCCATTTTACTGAAGCGTGGGTATAATATATCCTCGGCTTCGATGGGGTGTAGAGGTCCTTCTCCTTTGCCTTTCTTCTTTTCAGCTAAGATACAGCATATGCAATTATTGACGAACTTCTCTATCTTCGGTCTCATATGCGGAAACCAGAACTCTTGCCAAACGGCATGTTCCACTTTTTGTGTACCAAAATGTCCTTGGTCATGTGCTTGTCGAATTACGTCATACTGCATAGACTTTGGCACGACGAGTACTGTCATTACTTCATGACTCCGATACAGAATACCCTTTCTGACGCAATAACCACTCTTCTTTCCTTCATTGACTTCCCTCACCGTCGTCATTAATGACGGATCCTCCTCCTGCGCTTTTCGTATTCGGCTTGATATTGCATCGATTCCTCGATCAACTGTACCAATTGTCACGGGATTCCGACTTAAGGCATCAGCGTGTCGCATCGCTGTTCCAGAACGATGTTCGATGATGTATTGGAATTCTTCGATCATCAATGCCCAACGCGCTACTATCAAGCTTGTGTCCTTTTTAGCCATCGTTAGGGCAAAAGCCTTACAATCTGTGACCACCTTGAAAGGAATTCTGAGTAAATACATGCATCATTCCGTCGTTCTCACTCCTCTGCATCAATAATGTACTCAAGTATTCAACCCGTCTGCGAAGTAGGTTACATTTTGCCCAGTTAAATATTACACCATGGTTACTCGCTACATCTAAGACTCTTTTTAATTTCATTAGATTCTCCGCTTCATCCTTGGCTGGTATAATCAAATCGTCAAGATACAACAATACAGTACCATCTGCTAACAACGAGCTAAATACGACTCTTATGTGCCTCTGGAAAACAGCCGGTGAGTTACTCAAACCAAATGGAACTCTCAAAAACTCGAAGCGACCGTCGGGGGTGATGAAAGCCGTAATTTTAATACTAGTACTCTCAATCGGAACGTGAAAGAATCCATTCTTGAGATCCAACGTACTGAAGACTCGGGCGTGCTGCAATCTATCCAGTTGATCCTCGATTAAAGTAAGAGGGTATCGGTCTGTAGTCTACGCATAGCCTCATACTTCCATCTTTTATCTGCACGAGAACAATGGGGCTAGCGTAGTCGGATGTGCTCGGTCTGACTATGCCTTCTTGTATACATTCTTTTACGATTTTGTTCACCACCTGTCGACGTCCTTCTGACAGTCGTCGGAAAATTTGATGTACTGCTACGTTGTCCTTGAGCACTAAACGCATTTTCACTCCACTGTCTTCTGTCTTATGTGGACTGTAATTAGCCACCATCTGCTTCACTTCGATTTGTATGTCTCTATCTTTGACGTGGTCCACTGGTACAGCGTCAGTTAACTCTACACTTGCATCCTCATGGTTCAGTTCGTTTGTAGTGACATTCTTAATCTGCGTACAATTGGCTTGTCCTTGTTTTAGGTGAATTTCCACGGAATTCGTCAGATCGCTTCCAAGGAAGATTTGTAGTAAACTAATGTATCAGACAAAAATAAAACAATTGATTTAAAAACTGACAATACTTTATTTTACGATACTTTAATTTAACTTCGACACAAATCTACAAGTTGTTAAGTTATGAGAGGAAAAGATACTGCACTGAGCTTCTAATTGCATATTCTTTTATTATCTAAATATGCTGACTATTATCTAAATATGCTAACCTAGTGTCTGCTCCTGAATAGGTGTGCGATGTTCAACGGCCTGCGTTTCCCGCAGGTATCGGTTTACATTAAATGTTGTATCGTCACATTTCTTAGAATATGGATACATAACTTCTCCTCCCTTACATTCTAGATTCTCCTGAATCTTGTTACTAATATCTATTTTTACTTTCTTTTTATTTCTTAGGTATAATATTGATACACAAATTATGAACATTAACAATAATATAAAACTTATATTAATTCCATATGATATTCTCTTATGGAATTGTAACTCTTCGATTTTGTTTATATTTTCGGTATTTTTCGTTATAATTTCCTCTAAAGTAATTTTATCTGTGAAGTTACCAAAATTCTGTTTTACTGGATAATAAAATCGCTCTTGAAATTTTACTTTATTATTATAATAATATTACTTTATTATTTTAATAATAAAGTATTGTGATCGACTTGGGAAAAAAAAAAATTTGCTACCCTGAAATTATTTTTGTTCGCGTTTCATGACTAAAATAGCCTAAAAATGCAAAAAAAAAAAATCCGTCCGCCGTACGCCGACGTGTACGCTCAGCGCACATTAACTCCCAAACCCTTCAAGATAGAAAGTTCATTTTTGGAAGGATTGTAGGTAGTTGCGGATCTCAGGCGGATACCAATTTTGGGGGGTGTACGAGTTCAGGAGGAGGCAGGGGGAGCGCTTAAACCGAAAAATACGAATTTAAATATCTCAACAATGGTTACAGCTAGGAAGCTAAAAATCAACATACACTATGCGCCATTCGTATTCGTACACCTGCATGTTCTTGATAAGACATTTAAAAAGACCTTAGTTTTCATAATATTTTCTTAAAATAAAAATATAATAACATTTCTTGTATACATATATATGAATATTATAACAACTTAAACAAATCCATTTATCACAATTTGAAATCACAAAAAATAAAAAAATTAAAATCAGCTGAAATCAAATGTGCCATTCGTATTCGTACACTAGACATATGAAGCGTTTTGTATAAAAATATAAAACAAAATTTGAAGCTAGTATTTTGTTGAATGCCCCTTCTGCTTAATAACCTCTTTTAAACGATTTGGCATGGATTTCACTAGGTTTTCTGTATAAGAACTAGGAATTTTTTGCCATTCCTCGTGAAGTCCAGTTTTAAGATCTGTAATGTTTCTTATCTGATGTGCTTTCAACCCCCGCTTAACTTTTGCCCATAAGTTTTCTATAGGATTAATATCTGGTGATTGTAGAGGTGTTTTCAAAACTTTTGGGCAGTTATATAGTAGCCAGAATCTGGAATTTATAGTCGAGTGCTTCGGATCATTGTCTTGGTAGAAAACGAAGCTATTCCTTATTCCTAACTGTTCAGCGCTAAAATGTAAATTTGTTTTTAGAATACTAATATATTTATCAGCATTCATGATGCCATCAATAAAGTGTAATTTTCCAGGTCCAGCAACTAAAAAACACCCCCACACCAGCACCGATCCTCCACCGTGTTTTACCGTGGGCACATTATTTTTCGGCATCAAACTTGAATTCCGTTTTCGCCAGATATTCGTGACTCCGTCCCTCATTACAACATTAAATTTGCTTTCATCGGTGAAAATTACGCGTTTCCAATAGTCATGGTCCTGGTCTGCGTATTGTTTCGCGAATTTTAGTCGTTTCATTCAATTCATTTTATTGATATATGGTTTTTTTCTCGCAACACAGTTAATGTAACCATAGTTGTTAATGATTCGACGAATTGTACTTGCCGAAACTGATTTCTTCAAGTGATGTTGAAGGCTACTCGCGATTTTAGGGGCACTTTCCTTTGGATTTCGAAGAATTAAAGCTATAATAAACCGTTTATCACGTTCGGTTAACTTGCTTCGATTAGTATTCCTCGGTCTATTTTCTAAGCAACCACTTCTACGATGTCTCCTAATGATGTATTGCACTGTAGATCGTGGCCTACCAACAATATCGCTAATCTCTTTTAAAGATTTGCCTTTATTGTGCAAATCCTTAACTAATTTTCAGATGTCCAAACTCGTTTCGTTACTTTTCCTTCCCATTTATAAAATAATAGCTAAAATTGAAATCTACAATATTTTTTTCATATAAATTGTATAATATTACTTACTCTTATGTGCAACAAGTAAAACAAATCTTAAGTAACGCTTTGAATCGGGCAATTAGGCCTACCTCCTAAGGGTGTACGAATACGAATGACGCATGTGAAAACAAAGGAAAGGAATATTTTTGCTTGTTTGTCTCTTTCACGCACTTCGCTAGCATTTTTTTCTTCGTAAAATGCAACGCTAGGAATGCTTAAAGAGAACAGTACGGTAAATTTTTGTTTAAATTGTGAAATATTTATAAAATTTCATGTTTTCTAGAAAAAACTGCCCTGTACGAATACGAATAGTGCATAGTGTACATATACAGGAGTTTGTGGGACAACTTTAAAAAATAACTTAATTTTTTTATCCATTGGCGTGCGAAAAGGGGGGGCTAAGAACCAATTGTCGCCCGAATTTTTTTTCAAATGATTATATCTTCGAAATTACTTCCCATAAAAAATTGATATTTTGAGATCATCAAGATAGTATATAGATCTACTAGAAGCAGTTTAGATAGAAGCTAATTAGTGAAAGGGGGAGGGTCAGGGGGGTGCAAAGAAAAACACTTAAAAATTAATATCTCAACTGTCTCTTATGCTATGTAATTGAAACTTAAAATGTATACTAAGCTTTACTAGCGACATATGAAAAAAATATAACATGTGGATATTATAGTAGTGGGGGGAAATGGGGAGCATTTAAAAAATGGCGCACTTTCCAAAACTACAAATCATCAAATCTCAAAATTGAGTACAGATATCAAACCAAAAATTTGTCAGATTGTAGAGCTATATAATCTTTAATTTTGGTAAAAAATTTGAGTTGAGGGGTGTAAGGGGAGGGAGGTGGAAAGCGAAAATGTTGAAAATTTTGAGTGATTCTTTTATGGCTCTGGTAAAAGATACAAAGTTTAAATTTTGCATGTCGACACATCTATTTCATATAAATAGAAAAAAAATAGTAATTTGATCCAAAATTGTTATGCTCCGAAGTGGGGGTCTAACGTGCACAAGGTGTTTCATGTGGAATGAAAAAAAGACATAAACTGAAAATTTTTGAATGAAATTTGAAGGTAGAAACTTGAAAATTTAAAAAAAATTTCTAAAAGTTTGAAATATTAACTGGTCGAATATTTTTAAAACTTCTACTCCCTCCCATACAAAATTATTTTTTCGACCATTTTTAAGAAATCAATTATCACCTAACTATCAAAAGCTATAAATTTGAAATTTTGCACAAAAACTTAGAAAAATAGTTAAAATAAAATTACGGTAAAAGTTTTGAAATCATGCTTGCCCTTCTACCCCCTCCCATACAAAAGCAGCATTTCGACCAATTTCATTAAATCAACTAATAACCAACAAATTAAAAGCTACGAACTTGAAATTTTGTACGAGCACCTTACAACAGAAAAGAAAGAAAATTCCATCACAAATTTTACGATTCCCTTACCTCCTCTACCCCCTCCCATACAAAATTATTTTTTCGAGCATTTGTAAGAAATCAGTTATCAGCTATCTCTTAAAAGCTATCAATTTCAAATTTGCATGAAAACTTATAAAAGTAATTCAAATGAAGTTTCTTTAAAAGTTTTGAAATTGCGCTTACCGTTCTACCCCCTCCCATACAAAACTATGATTTCGACCGATTTCATTAAATCAACTAATTACTAACAAAAGCTACGAATTTGAAATTTTATACAAGCACCTTACAAGAGAAGCGAAATAAAACTGCATAACAAATTTTACGATTCCCCTACCTTCTCTACCCCCTCCCATACAAATTTTCGGTTTCGTGAAAGTAAAATACACCGAATTTTATGAAAATTTTATGCAATTTCATTTATGAAACACATTCTATACAGAGAATATTGGACGTGATTCAAGCAATTATTAAAAAGCTGTTAACATCCACCCACCCTTGCTTTTACCCCTCCTCCTCCCCTCATAAAAACCCAAACTTGCAGAAACGAATGAAATATTGTTAACAGTCCTGCCCAAGAACTCCCTTTCACTTAGGCTTCCCTAACCACTCTAACCTGCATATTGACTTTCCACTCATCCTCAACTTGTTCCAAGAATAATAAAGTTTCGCCCGACATGTTGGCAGTTTATTTCTTTTATATTTGAAAAATGGTGGTCTAAAATTTTGAGTTTACAATTGTTGAAATGAATTAAAACATTTTTCTTTAAGATCAATTTTCTATCATCACATTCTTGTCTTATTTCTAGATTATTTGCATTTTTGACTATAATTGTTTGATCGTCAATTTCTATTATTTCTGTTTCAGAATTTCTTACAAGTTTACAATTTTGTTTGAAAATACAATGTTTGCTTATTTCTAGTTTATTTAGAGGTTTGGAATTTTCATAATGGTAGATTACGTTATCTAGTTCAAAAATTATTTCTCTGGTTGAATCGATTTCTTTTAGTTGCTCATTTGGGATAGGTAAAATCATTTTTAGCTGTACTTTTACAAATTCTTTAGGAATTTTAATTGCTAGCATTAACAAATTTTCCTTAAAAGTCATTAATCCTAGTTTAATATGTTTCATTTTATCTAAATCGATTTTAAATCTTTGGATTTCCTCATCTGTAAGGATACTGGGGTGCAGTAACCCACTTTGTGCTGAAACTATGTTATCTTGTATATGTTCTAATTTACTTTTTAAAATTTGAATTATGAAATACTGATCGTAAAAAAGACTGTTATTTATTTCTATTTCTATTTAATCTATCTTTGAAAATTTTTCGATCTGTTCCTATAGTTCGTTTTAATTGATTTAAAGTTTGATTGAAAATGGTATTGATGGTTACTTGTTGGTTCAAATTTGTAATGGCGTTATGATTGTTCATGTCCGTAGTTTCAAAATGTTTTTGTATGTCAAGTCTGTCTTGTTCGTCCATAGTACCAAATAACCACTTTTGTGCGTTACCGATTAAATTAATTAAACCTCTTCTTTTTCGTTTAGTTTCAAGACTTTGTTTTGGTATCATCGTACTAACTATGTTTGTCATGTGTTTAAGTTCTGTCAGGAGTAAGTACTTGTGTTGTCCGTCAAGAATGTCTAAATTTCTTTTAAAATCGTTGATGACATTCAAAATTTCTTGATGGTCTATTATGTGTACTATTAGGTTGGTCTCACTAACTATGTCCGCTGTATTCAGTTTTATTTCTGTAAATCCTGTCTGCTCAGTTATGTCATATACATTCAGTAGTTCTTGGGTCGGTTTTATTAATAAAAAGATTACGATCATAAGTACCTGTAAGTATAGATAGGGTTTTTTGATTGAAAAGTTCGCAATAAGATCAAAACTGTTAAAAGGTTAGGTTTGATAACAAATAAGTAGAATATGGAATCGGGATTACGATGACTAACTAACTAAGTAACTTGCCTTCGGAGACTTCCAATATCATTTTCTTTCGGAAATAGGACATGTTTTGTTGTGAAAATGTTAATTCCTTATTTCTTGCCTTATATTCGGCAAACATACAACTAAATACGCCACAATCGCTTCCGTTTTGTTAACGGGATGCATTTGTAATACATTCCTTGACGAATGCCGATGTATCGAATGGTTCCTTTCGTTTGTCCAACGATTCTTCTTTAATGTATTCCTCCAATGTATCTAAAATTTGGGGATTTGTATTTCCCTTTGGATCGTAGTATTGAATAATTTTCTTCTTCAAATTAATTTTGGCTATGCACCAATGTTCATGGTTCATAGGTATTAGTATTATATCATACGTAAATATGTTTACCTTCTGGGTCCATCTGCGGACCGAATTATAACCTGATTGTTGAAAACGTGACACAAAGAAAGTATTCATGGTATATGTTTTGGCTAGGCCTTCAGAATTTCTTTGTTCACTTCTTTGCATGATAAGATTCATGTAAAAATTTATAATATTGTCATTTAGCCATTTACCGGCAGCTAATGTCTTAATATCACATCGAGTGATGTCCAAGTTGAATTTGGATATCAGAACCTTGTCCTGTGAGCCTTCAGATAATGCTCTGTTTATAACACTTGTATGATTGTTGGTAAATTCTGGAAATTCTGTTGTTTCCGACTTCGCTTCTAACTTGTCCTCGGAATTTACATGATCGTAAAACTTTGGAGGTCTTTTGATGTTTATGGGATGTGTATTCTTAAGTTTAAATTTTCTATATCTCGGTAGCTGTTTTTGTCTAACGGCTTTATAGTTTTTGATAAATCCTGTAGTTCTTGTTTCGAAGTAGTCTTCACGATTTTGGTTGAGTTTCTCGATGTTATTTTCCTTATTTTTATACTCTAGATGAAATCTGAGAGTATTATAAGTTTGCTCTAAGGTTTGTAATGCTAAGAAATAAGGCTTGGAGAAAATAATGAATGATACAGAAGCTAATGTTATCACTCAAAAATCTCAAAACCGGATGTCCGTCTGTCCGTCCGTCTGTTCGCTCTCTAGCTTGAGAACGCGTTGAGCTAGATTGTTCAAATTTTGTACACGTCGTTTTTGACAAAAAAGTAAGGTCAAGTTCGTGAACGGGCCAAATCGCTTCACCCCTTCTACCCCCTCCCATACAAAATAACACAATTGCGCAATTTGACAATTAAAGGGTTTGCTCGAAAAGTATAAAAGTTATTAGCCTGAAATTTGGAATATATTACTTTTATAATAATATAAATCTACCGTATAAAAATTATGCAAGTCCTCCCCCTCCTTCTACCACCTCCCATACAAACTGAACTTGTCATGACTTACTCTAAGCCAATTTACTCAGTGCGTATAAAATTTAGCGGGCTGAAATTGTGCACCAAATATTTAGTAAAAATTTTTAGTAAGGCGAAAAAAAAATAGACGATTGTCTTCACCCCTTCTACCCCCTCCCATACAAAATGACGCAAATTCGCAATTTAACAATAAATTAATTTACTCGAAAAGTATAAAAGCTATTGGTCTGAGTTTTGGGATATATTACTTTCATAATGGTATAAATCTACAGTAGAAAAATTATTTGCGTCCTCCCTCTCCCTCTCTCCTTCCCATACAAACTGCACTTTTTCATGAAATGCTCTAAGACGATTTTCTCAGAACATATAACATTTATAGAGCTCACATTTTGTAATAAATACTTAATTAGTAATATCACTAAGATCAGAAAAAAATATTTGATTAGCTTCACTGCTTCTACCCCCTCCCATACAATATGACACAGTTTCACAACTTCACAAAAAATCGATTTTCTTGAAAAGTATGATTGGTACTATTCTGAAACTTAAGGGCTGTGAATTTTATAATATTCCTAGTTATTTCTGAAAAAATCACTAAAATCCCCCCACTCCTTCTACCACCTCTCATACAAACTGCACATTTTCACTAAATCTAACTTACTAATTTTCTCAGTCCCCATTCAATTTTTGGAGGAATCATTTTGTATAAAACATTTTTATAGCTACTTTAGCATGATGGGGAAAAAATTAGTTCAATGCTATTACCCCTTCTAACACTCCCCATCCAAAATTTCTTGGGATGAAAAAAAATTCTATTTCATCTAGAGTATCGTAAGATTGCGCTTTACGCGCAATCGTAGTCCTGTTCAGTTTTCTTAGATTTTTTCGGATTTTTTCAATATTAACTCTCCCATTCTGTACTTCATTTGGGGTGGCTTTGATTGTGAAATGAAACCTTTCGTTGTAGTTTCTTACAGCTTTCTGCATTATTCTCCTAGTTGAAATTTTGGTTTTGTTGTAAATTGAGGTTCTAAATTTCTCTACTATTGTCTTATGAAAACTCTCTATATCAGCTACTCCTGTATGACTATTCGGTTTAGTTAAATATAAAGTCACATTCTCGGTTTGTAAAAACTCTTTTACCTGTATGCCATTAAATTCATTCCCAGCAACTATTTTGTTAGGCTTTCCTACTTTTGCAAAGTGGTCCTCCAACTGTTCGACTATGATATGATTTCTATCTGATAGATAATAAGCTGATGCGAATTTTGAAAATTTATCGATCATCGTCAAAAAGCTATGTTTCATTATGATATAAATATCTGCATGGATTATCTGATTGATATCTGTCGCGGTTTCAGTGATATGGAATTTAGGTTTAAGAGGTTTACGATCATATTTCACCTCTTGGCAAACATCACATTGATTAATAACAATTTGTAAGTTCTAGTAATTTCGGATAATAAATTTTATATTTGATAGTGTTGAAAGTTTCTTGAATCCCGGAGTGTAGACTTTCTCTGACGTGATAAAATGATATTTGTTTAACTGCTTCGGTTTCCGTTTGCATATCTTGGGCTCTAAAAGAACACCTTATGAACTTTACTGCTGGGTCGTTCGAAAATATTTCCCTTAGTTTTTCTTGAACCACATTGTATTTGTTATCTGAGATTGTCGAATAAATGCCCGTGATTCCTTTTTTTATATATCTTCTAAATATGTCGTGCAGATTTTCAAAATCGTATTCTGCAATGTATATAATCCTTTTACCGTGAACTATCTCTATTTCTCTAATTTTGTCATTGGTTAAAATTATCTGGGTCTTATACAATTCTTCGTCTAACAATTCTTCTTCTGCTGAGTGGACTGTAGCCATTGTGACATCATCATTGCTCTCATTATTGAATATGATTCCTAGGTCAGAGTATGAATTTGTTTTATTGTCCGTTTCATCTATATTCTCATTATTTTCTTCCGAAAGTTTGATCCTACTTAGATAGTCAGCTACCTTATTTTCTCTCTCCTTCAAGTATTCAATTTCAAATTGATATTCACCCAATCTCAAAAGCCATCGCTGATGTCGTGGTGAGAGATCCTTACCCTTGTATTTTGCGTGGAGATATTTAATGGGTCAATGATCAGTGAATATCTTGAATTTGTTGCCATAGAGATATGGTCTGAAATAATTCACAGACCACATAATGGCGAGAAATTCTTTGGCTGTTGCTGAGTAATTCCTTTCATGGGAGTTTAATGTTCTCGAAGCGAAACAAATAGGGTGTCCCTCTTGAGACAAGACGGCACCTATTGCATAGTTCGAGGCGTCAGTTGTCAACTGAAATTGTTTGCTGAAATTTGGGAAACGTAATATAGGATGGGAACTAATGAGCGTTTTTAGTTTTTCAAACGCTTCAATATAGTTAGGGTCTTTTATGTTGATTTTTGCGTCCTTCCTGAGATATTTCGATATAGGTTGTGCTACTTTCGCGTAGTCACGTATAAATTTACGATAATATCCAGTTAAACCCAAAAAACTTTTTATCTCTTTTTCAGTTCCTGTTTAATTTGTTCAATTACTTTGACTTTTTCAGGGTTGGGCTTCAACCCGTCCTTAGTGATAACGTGTCCTAAAAAGCTTGTTTCCTTCTACATGAAGTTACACTTATCAATTTGTATTTTTAATTGATTGGCTTCCAAAGTTTTGAAGATATCTGTCAAAGATTAAGAAATTAGGATATCGTCCAAATACACAACGCAAGTTTTGTTTATAAAGTCCCTTAAGAGGTCGTTCATCAACCTTTGGAACGTCGCTGGGGCGTTCTTCAGGCCGAATGGCATCCTTATGACCCCATGGGGTGTCACAAAAGCTGTCTTTTGTCTGTCCTCCTTTTTTATTAAGATTTGGTGGTAGCCCTTAGCCAAATCTATTGTTGAAAAATATTGGGCCCTACCTAACTTGTCTAGAATTGATTCAATATTAGGTAACGGAAACTTATCGTCTACCGTTACTTCGTTCAGTTTCCGATGGTCTATCACTATACGAAACTTTTTCTGACCAGAATTGTCACACTTTTTCGGTACCACTATTAGTGGACTCGAATATCTGGAATTGCTTTTCCTAATTATTCCCTGTTCTTCCATTTCCGCGATTTGTCTACGTACTTCTTCTTCATGTTTAAGTGGGTATCGGTACAATTTAGAGTTGATTTGTCTATCCGTCGTCGTTTTTATTTCATGGGCAATAGTTGGTGTGCTGGTTAATTTATCTCCTTCTTCAAAGAATATATTCTCAAAATTATTGCTTAGTTTTACTATTTCGCTATATTCTTCTTTATTAAGGTGGTCCAGATTTAGGCGTGTTTCAGATAATTATTTTTTGTTGTCTCTAACATATAAATATGTTTGCCTGTATAAAGGTTATTTAGAAATCTAATAGTTTGGCCATTCAATGTGATCGTTTTTTCTTCGAAATCGATCATTGTGTCTAGATTGTTCATTAAATCGATACCAATGATAAACTGGTATTTCCGATTAATTAACGATTTGACCTTCCATCTGATCATAGCTCCTGGAGGAGATTTAAGTTCCTCAGGGGCTGGTGTATGTACTTCGTACTTAATGAGGTCTTTCTCTGTTATTGTGGTGAACCGTAAAGGTTCGATTTCAATTCTTTTAAATATGTTTATCGAATCATCAATTATGCTAAAAGATGAGCCAGTGTTTATTAGTGCTGTATATGATCTTTTGTTGATGGCTATTTTAATTATTGGTAGTTCATCCGAGGCTAATTGTGAAAAAACGCATTATTGTCATCGACATAGTTAACCTCGGCCGCCACAGATACCCTATTTTCTTCAACTGCGTGCTGCCGATACCTAGAACTACCGTTTCGTCCTGAATGCTGGATATTGTCAACTTCCATTCGTTCAACAGGCGGTTGCTGTCTATATTGCCTGGAGTATCCTGACGTGTTATTGTTGTTATGACTTCCCTGTCTCAATTGTGTGGAATTATTATTATTGGAAAAATTGTTCCTAAACGACCGATTGTTATTACTATTATTATTATAGTTAAACCTTTGCGTACCAGAATTAGCATTTTGTCTATTGTGTTGTCCAAAACTGTTTTGATCGTATCTATTTCGATTTGTTTCGTCTGTCGGTCGCTTCTGTCTGTTATATTGTCCTGAACCATAGTTATTTTCACCATTTCTACCATGAGAATTATAGTTTGTGTGGTTACTGTTCCTAGTATTATTTCTATTACTTGTTGACGATCTATTTTCTAGCTTTCTATATTCCTTTTTAATGCAGGAATCTTCAAAGCTCCGTTTTCACATAATGCTTATAATGTTTACAGTTTTCCGTTCATCATATATTTTATCTAATAAAACGCCTTGAGTCATTTCTTTGACAGTATTTATCAGAATTGACTCGATATTACTTAAATCTATATGGTTATCATTTTTATAATAAATTTGCAGTTCTTCTGCTATACATTTTATTTTTTCGATTTCTATTGATAGTTCATTAACATTACTAACCTTTAAACTAAAATTTTTTTTGTAGATCGCTGCTGGTTCGGTGTCGGGGTTTTACCTGAGCCTTAACATCTCCTTAATTAGCTTCCACTTGTCAGTCTCCTGTAGCATAACAACTGCATCCTTTGCTTCTCCTTGTATTTTTTCATAAAAAATAGTCCTTGTGGCTTGCTTTTTCGTTTCGTTGTCTGCTATGCTGCTGAGATAGTATTCGATGCTGCTTACGAAAGCGTTGATTGTTACCTCTCCTCTTTCGTTGAAATTATTCATAAATCGTATTTCCTTTAGGATTTTCTCCCTCGAATTAACCGCATTTTACACTTGTTGTGTCCTTAGTTGTTGGAAGGCAGTTGTAATTTGCTCCAATTGTTCGTTTTTTTGTTGCAACAATTGGTGCATTCCTCTGAGTTCCTCTTCCATGTTGTCGCAATTTCTTCCTTCGTTATATAGGTCGCTTCGCTTTCTCTGCCTGAACATTCACTACTTTCACTTCACTTAGTTAAGTTTGGGTCAATAGGCAGCCTCACCTATCGTTTTTAAGACCTTTAGGCTTCGTGTGGTACTCCCAAACGGATTGATTTAATTATTTATTTATTTATTATGTTTGGGTCAATAGGCAGCCTCACCTATCGTTTTGAAGACCTTTTGGCTTCGTGTGGTACTCCCAAACGGATTGATTTAATTATTAAATTTATTAATTACCACGGTTTATTATTCCAAACACTAGATTTCGGTATCTCTTTGCGATTTTACCGAATCACAGTTTTATTTCGAACAATATTCCGCTAGATTTTGGTATCTCTTTTGCGATTTTACCGAATTTGTTGGTTTTCGAGGAAAGAAAAAATTTGTTTCGAAAACGCGTTTACCGACTGTGCCAGATTTGTAGTGAACTAATGTATCAGACAAAAATAAAACAATCGATTTAAAAACTGACAATACTTTATTTTACGATACTTTAATTTAACTTCGACACAAATCTACAAGTTGTTACGTTATGAGAGGAAAAGATACTGCACTGAGCTTCTAATTGCATATTCTTTTATTATCTAAATATGCTGACTATTATCTAAATATGCTAACCTAGTGTCTGCACCTGAATAGGTGTGCGATATTCAACGGCCTGTGTTTCCCGCAGGTATCGGTTTACATTAAATGTTGTATCGTCACATTTCTTAAAATATGGATACATAACTAGGATTATATCATACGAAAGTAGATGGTCGGGCAAAACATGAATAACGAGTCTGATTGGGATGTTATCCAATGTCACGTCGGCTTCAAAACTGCCAATTGTGTACAGCTCATCTGATCCTACTCCTTTAAATGGTATATTAGCCAATTTCTTCTTTGGTGAACCCAGCATGACATACTTTGACCACGTTGTAATGTGTAGGTCGCTTCCAGAATCAATCAAAGCCTTCAAACTTCTACCAAGGATCATCACATCTTTATATATTTTCCTACTTTTCGTTGTCAGCGCATCACATGTACTTTTGGACATTCTCTTGCTCTATGTCCGAAGTCGTTGCATTTAAAGCATTTAAGTCCTTTTCGTATACTCGGACAGTCAGTCTTCAAATGTGATGTTTCGCCGCAGTTGAAGCATCGCTTTGCCTCTTTCGAACCTGTTGCGCTCGGGAACTCTTGTTTGATCTGCTTTCCTGATCGAACCTTATCGTATATCATTTGTTTTTGTTTTGTAGGACCCTTCTTCATTTTTTCGTATAACGGGAACTTTTTCCGCAGCTCGGTGATAGTGCTCGCTCCATACAAAATAGCTTTATTCGTTCATCATCTTGTACACCCTCTACAATATATTGCATCTTTGCTTCCATCTCAATATCCGCGTGACTAGCTATGTCTAACATTCGATAGATATACTCCTGGAAGGTTTCGTCATTCTTCTTCTTGGCTAAGCCAAGGTTCCGGTGTACGTCTTTGCTACTAAGAGTTTGTGCAAACTCAAAGCCGCCTTGATATCTCTCCACGATTTCGCACCGTTGCACTCGAAATTTATAGACAGTTTCGCCGATCCACGCAGCAATCGTTTTGCGTAGATAACCTTCTGGATGTCCGTCCATTGACATAAGTCAGCTGTTTCATCGAAGTTCTGAACCCATTTCCGGACATTGCGATTTCCATCGCCACTGAAAGTTTCGAGCGCTTCATCAACATCTTTGAAAGCAAGGGTCGGCTGATGATATTTAATCGGTGGTGCACTGACAGCTGCATATTCAATCGGTCGTACTGGAACAACAGTAACACCGCCGTCCGCCGCATTCACTCGTTCATCATTGTCTTCAGAATTTTCGTCTTCGCTTTTTTCGTCATCGACAACTTCGGCGTCATCCTTCCGTAGAGTCGCTGCCAACCTAAGTTGCCTAAGTCTTCTTTTTAATTCAGCAACTGTCAACGTCGTTAGATCATCTTGATCGTCGTCATCATCATCGTCGTTTGTTTTTTGCACAAATGCATCCCGCTCGTCGTCGCCGCAATTTGACATTCATTACGTTCTTTTTTTTTTCTTTATATGCCTCGCGTCATAAACTGACACTTCGGCACTTTCTTTTTTTTTATATATAGTTCGCGTCGTAAACACACACTTCGGCACTTTCTTTTTTTATATATATATAGTTCGCGTCGTAAACACACACCTCGGCACTTTGCGTTCGTTCTTTTCTTTTTCCGACCACTTCGTCGTGATGACTTGTTCGGTCTTGCAAACAAATATCGCATCGACCGTTTGACGCGTTATGCTTTTTTTTGCACTTTTTTAACTTTAAATTGTCACTCCCGTTTCCCGGACGAGCCCCCACTTGTAGCAATTGGGTTTAGGGAGGATTGGTGTGAATAGGAAGTGCGATTTTAAGTAAAAACACGACGTTAATGACAAGCCACTTTATTTGTTACGACCGTCTCCGCCTAACGCTGCTTCTTGATGGACTCATCTCTTTTACTGCTCCATCTTCCATTTCTCTCGATCCTACATATATATTCATTAAATTCGGTAGGATCAAACGAAACCAAATCCGATCTCATACCCCGAAATGATTCACGACCAGACAGTGAAAGATTACTACGAACTTTTGGAGTACCGGCCAGGGATTACCGTCAATTTAATAAACAAGAAGGGTACGCAAATAACAGCAAAAGCACTAATAAACACAGGTGAAACCCTATCAATTATGCTAGGAGCTTGGTCATGAAAAAGGCTGATCCTGTAACATGTGACCCAGACACTCATCGTCCCCCGCGGCACTACAATAAATACACACAGTCAATTTTAGTTCTAGAGGACCTCCAAGTCCCCGTAAAAATTTGGGTATCAGATAAGGATACTACGAATACTACCTACGACATAATTATAGAATGTGACATATTACAGAACAGAAACCTACTTACTGTAATAACAGAGGGTAACTCAGTCATAAAAAGGGAAGAACCAGGAGATCTGGTACTAATAACAGTCATGGACGAATGAGGGGGACGACCAGGAAATTCAGAAACTTTCGTCAAAATCAGAAACCCATGGGGAGAAACTATCGTTATGTCCGCCCTGATTAACAGCGGCTCAACGGTATCGTTTATGTCTCCAGAAATGGCCAGAAATTTCCATACCACTGCGCAAGATAACTTCGCCTACTATCTGGAAACAAATAGTATGCCATGGGATTTGGTGGGGTATACCGAAACCACACTAGAAATCAATTCCCTCAAACTATCGTGCCAGTTTTAGATACCAGGCCACTTGCCAACGGGAAACACATTATCACATGACGTCGTCCTGGGAATGGACACATTAAGCCACCCTCAACCTATGACAATAATATCCCACGGCCAAATCCAGCTGTTAAAAAGGGGCATAAAAGACATAACTCTATTATTAACACTAAGCACACTAAGAAATAAAAAAAAGGGGGGGGGGGGGGGGAAATTAGAGAGATAATGATACACAAAAACAATACATAATTTCAAAAAAAAAGAAAAAATCGAGATAGAGAGAAAAACAAATATTTTTTTGTGATTTATGTTTACAAAAAACATAACAGGGCTACGATTGCGCGTAAAGCGCAATCTTACGATACTCTAGATGAAATAGAATTTTTTGCAATCCCAAGAAATTTTGTATGGGGAGTGTTAGAAGGGGTGATAGCATTGAACTAATTTTTTCCCCATCATGCTAAAGTAGCTATAAAAGTGTTTTATACAAAATGCTTACTCCAAAAATTGAATAGGAGCTGAGAAAATTAATGTGTTAGATTTAGTGAAAATGTGCAGTTTGTATGGGAGGTGGTAGAAAGAGTGGGGGAATTTTAGTGATTTTTTCAGAAATAACTAAGAATATCATAAAATTGACACATCTTAAATTTTAGATAAGTAGCATTTATACTTTTCAAGAAAATAGATTTTTTGTGAAGTTGGGAAACTGTGTCATATTGTATGGGAGGGGGTAGAAGGGGTGAAGCTAATCAAATATTTTTTTCTGATCTTAGTGATAATACTAATTAAGTATTTATTACAAAATGTGAGCTCTATAAATGTTATATCTTCTGAGAAAATTGTCTTAGAACATATCATGAAAAGTGTAGTTTGTATGGGAGGGGGTGGAAGGAGAGGGAGGACGCAGATAATTTTTTCTACAGTAGATTTATATAATTATTAAAGTAATATATCCCAAAATTCAGACTAATAGCTTTTATACTTTTCGATTAAATCCATTTATTGTCAAATTGCGAAATTGGGTCATTTTGTATGGGAGGGGGTAGAAGGGGTGAAGCTAATCGTCTAATTTTTTTTGGTCTTACTAACAATTTTAAATAAATATATGGTGCACAATTTCAGCCCTCTAAATTGTATACACACTGAGTAAATTGGCTTATAGTAATTCATGATAAGTACAGTTTGTATGGGAGGTGGTAGAAGGAGGGGGAGGACACGCATAATTTTTATACGGTAGATTGATATTATCAGAAAAGTAATATATTCCAAATTTCAGGCCAATAGCTTTTATACTTTTCGAGCAAATCCGTTAATTGTCAAATTGCGCAATTGTGTCATTTTGTATGGGAGGGGGTAGAAGGGGTGGAGCGATTTGGCCCGTTCACGAACTTGACCTTACTTTTTTGTCAAAAACGACGTATACAAAATTTGAACTTTCTAACTCAACGCGTTCTCAAGCTAGAGAGCGAACAGACGGACGGACGGACGGACGGACGGACGGACGGACAGACGGACAGACGGACATCCGGTTTTGAGATTTTTGAGTGATTTTATGAACTTCTGTATCATTCATTTTTTTCTCCAAGCCTTATTTCTTGGCGTTACAAACCTTAGAGCAAACTTATAATACTCTCAGATTCCATCTAGAGTATAAAAATGGTAATAAAAAAAAAATATATATATATATATGTTACGATAAATCTTCCATCAATAAGCAATTTCTCGCCACGCGCATTTAAAAACCTAGACGCTAACGTCGGCACTTATTATTTGCTTGAAACCTTAGACTCGCGAATTGCAATCTTCTTAAACTCGCGAATTGCAACCTTAGACTCATGAATTTTGCTGACATACAAAATAACTTACGTTAACGATTTTTCACTATAAAGCAAGACACATTTGATAAACTCTTGCTCAGTATTTTTTCATCTTTCTCGGGGAACCACATTTGTCTTTTTTTGGTTTATACTAATTTTCTCCGGTGTTTCTCTGCGAACAACCGGAAGCAATCTATCTATTGCGGAAATAAGAAACTTATCTCCCGTGACAAGATTTTATGGTGGCAGCGGTGGGATAGGCAAGGCACTGTACTTCCCGAAGTTTTAAAGTTTTAATTTGTCCCGACAAAACTTGCCTATCTCGTGGATCGGAACTACCACGATCCGTATTATACAAGGAGTGGCCAACAGCAGGTACCATTCCAACAACTTAGCAGAGTTAGCAGAGTTCCCGCGACGAGTTACTGAGCCATCGCTGGAGCTCGACACATCGAAAAATTCCACGGAAACTCGAGTTCGGATTCAACGGAGTGACCCATCGATTTGAGGATTACGATCTATCATCATCGACTGAGCAGAGGATCATCTCAGGAGTCTTCAGTCACGAGAAGGATGCATCGTATTCGCAGCCTATTCTGCGGATTGTTTCTGTGAGTATCGTGCAATCTTTTAATTTCTTAAGCTAAGAAGTGCAAGAAAAGTGAAAGTCGATTAAAATAAAATTGTTCGAAGAAACGATATAAGTGTACATTCGGTTATGTAAAGCAAAAGAATTTAAGTTTTGTGCAAAAGATATATTTTTGAGAGAGAAATTTTGCGATTATTATAAGGTTTTCGCCTGAGAATTGCGTACGAGTGGTTTGTTTTTAGAATTTCGATCCGAGCTGCTTGTTTGCTCACTTTTTATTTTTGACCGTGATCAATTTATGTTTTTTTTGAGAAAAAAAAAATAAAAATATTCGAACAAGGTTCCGCTTGTTCTTGCATTTGTGCGTTTGTTTAGTTTGCAGTTCGTTGTTGCGAATGTGCCCTCGTAGTTATAAATTCACAACTTTAATCAATGAGTAACTTGTTTACTGTGTGGATAAAGCAACGTAAATACCAAGCATATGTTAAAGACATATTGGATTTTGAACCCAAAATCGAAATCAGTATAGAAGTCGAAACAGACACCGGTGAAAAACGTTTATCATATTCGGAGTTTATTAATTTTTATGATAAAATATCGCGAAATAGTATCAACGGAAGAATCGTAGAAAGTTCCGAAGGTACAAGTCAGGAAAGTGAATCCCGCGATTTTAAAAGTGCTGACGACAGCAATATAAGTGTTTCAAGTTCTGAGTCTGAAAATTTTGGGGAAATTACGTTCATTCAAGAAATAATGGCGTGTACCTTGAGTGACTTGTTTCGATTCGTCCCGACCTTCGCAGGAAAGTCTGACGATGTTTTCAGTTTCATTAACAGCTGTACGCAGGCTATGGAAGTGGCAACCGATGCGCAAAAACCTGTTGTGTTTAGATATATTCAAACACAAATAAAAGGTGATGCCCAGCTTATTCTAATGAACAGAGAATTCACAAGGTGGGAAGACTTAAAAAACGAACTTAAAACCGTGTATCAAGAGCCTCATAGTGCTCTTCAATTACATCGCGAGCTTACGAGTATAAAACAGGGTTACAATGAGACGGTTGTCTCTTACACACAAAGGGTTCAAACGTTACAAAGGCGAATTCTTCAATCTAGGCGTACCACAGTTAAAGCCGAGTTTCAGGCTGGCGAAACGAACTATTTGAACGAAGAAACTCTGACCGTGTTTATAAATGGTTTCGTCAGAATCTGTGTCTTTATGTAATTACACAACGTCCCAAATCAGTGCACGAGGCAAGCAAGCTTGCCCAAGAAAAGGAACAAAGGATCAACGCGGTCAGATCAAATTCCAGTCGAGATTTTTCAAATCGGAATCAACTTTCGAAGATAAGTCACGTAAAATCCTCTGTGAAATGTTACAATTGTGGTAGATTTGGTCACATAGCTCGCGAATGTCGATTCGGTAGGCACAGTTACACACAGTTACACACAGTGTAAATTTTATTACGACAGTGGAACAATGCTATCCATGCCGACATATATATATATATGTATATATATAATTGCAAGCAACAATAATACTAAATGGTATTGTTATAAAAACCTAAATTGGAATATTTTCCTCATAATTTAAAACAATAACACTTTGAATTCTTTTGTACTTTGAATTCTTTTGTAAACACACTTCTAATCCGCACCGTTATTACAAACCGGTAATATGCCAATTTAATTTAATAAACTAGTTTTTAAGTACTTTGTATATAGTTAGTTTTAAGTATTGATAAGAATAAAAGTAATAGTTATTATCGAACCACCGACCACTCCGGTCATCTTTTAATCACCCTGATTTTCATTGCACCGAACACCACAAATGGTGACCCCAACGCACACAAAAAAGTTTTATTTAAATTATATCAAGATTCTAAAAGTTAAATTAAATTTAATGTGGTGAAATTTAACATGGTGAAAGTGCAAAAGAAACAAGAAAGGGAAAAATTACGTTTCATTCAAATACGTTGGAAAAATGGAAAGCTACGACACCCACAACAACAGGAACAATTAAAAGCAACGATCCTAAATCAGCTCACAACAACAGGAACAATTAAAAGCAACGATCCTAAATTAGCCCACAACAACAAAGGAAAAATTTAAATCAAAGGACCATGAAGTTATACGCTAGAATATCGCCGTTGGACAGGAATACAAGTAACTAAATTAATAAATTTGGAATTAAAAAGAAGCTCAATAGAGTAGTATTATTATATTTTTTTTGTTATAATTCCCAATTTGAAATGAATCAATTTTTTTCTTAAAGTTATTTAGTTTTTTTGAAAGACAATTTAAACTCCAAATAACACATACATATGTAATTCATGTGAAATACGGTGCATGTTAGAAGAAGTTATTTAGGTATAGTGATTTTTTTTTCTTTTTTTACGGTACGATACATCGCTAAAAAGGTTTTACCAGATAAAACTTCCTTCTGGCGTACCTCGATTAAGATTTTTAAAATAATAAATATCGCTAGCATCTTTTATTACGTATTTCTCCCAGCGAATTCCAATATGCGTTTCGAAAAATTTGAAAATACCGCTACGATTATTTTACTAGTTAAAATTTTCTCCTAGCGTGATTCCCGTTAAAATTTTTGCATTTCGAAAAATTTAAAATACCGCTACGATTATTTTACTAGTTAAAATTTTCTCCTAGAGTGACTCCCGTTAAAATTTTTTTTAAATACAGCTACGATTTTTTTTCCAAAGAAAACACTTCTGTTAGCGCAATTGCATTTACATTTTTTTAAAAAAATAAAAATATATATTTTACCGTCTCACCAGTTTCCACAAAAGGACATAAATGCATATGTTTTCATTAATGAGATAAGCACATAAATTTTGATTCCGACTTATGCATACGCCTGCTAAGTTAAGACACTCAGCAAAAGTAATCGCCAATAACAAACATAACAGGGCTACGATTGCGCGTAAAGCGCAATCTTACGATACTCTAGATGAAATAGAATTTTTTGCAATCCCAAGAAATTTTGTATGGGGAGTGTTAGAAGGGGTGATAGCATTGAACTAATTTTTTCCCCATCATGCTAAAGTAGCTATAAAAGTGTTTTATACAAAATGCTTACTCCAAAAATTGAATAGGAGCTGAGAAAATTAATGTGTTAGATTTAGTGAAAATGTGCAGTTTGTATGGGAGGTGGTAGAAAGAGTGGGGGAATTTTAGTGATTTTTTCAGAAATAACTAAGAATATCATAAAATTGACACATCTTAAATTTTAGATAAGTAGCATTTATACTTTTCAAGAAAATAGATTTTTTGTGAAGTTGGGAAACTGTGTCATATTGTATGGGAGGGGGTAGAAGGGGTGAAGCTAATCAAATATTTTTTTCTGATCTTAGTGATAATACTAATTAAGTATTTATTACAAAATGTGAGCTCTATAAATGTTATATCTTCTGAGAAAATTGTCTTAGAACATATCATGAAAAGTGTAGTTTGTATGGGAGGGGGTGGAAGGAGAGGGAGGACGCAGATAATTTTTTCTACAGTAGATTTATATAATTATTAAAGTAATATATCCCAAAATTCAGACTAATAGCTTTTATACTTTTCGATTAAATCCATTTATTGTCAAATTGCGAAATTGGGTCATTTTGTATGGGAGGGGGTAGAAGGGGTGAAGCTAATCGTCTAATTTTTTTTGGTCTTACTAACAATTTTAAATAAATATATGGTGCACAATTTCAGCCCTCTAAATTGTATACACACTGAGTAAATTGGCTTATAGTAATTCATGATAAGTACAGTTTGTATGGGAGGTGGTAGAAGGAGGGGGAGGACACGCATAATTTTTATACGGTAGATTGATATTATCAGAAAAGTAATATATTCCAAATTTCAGGCCAATAGCTTTTATACTTTTCGAGCAAATCCGTTAATTGTCAAATTGCGCAATTGTGTCATTTTGTATGGGAGGGGGTAGAAGGGGTGGAGCGATTTGGCCCGTTCACGAACTTGACCTTACTTTTTTGTCAAAAACGACGTATACAAAATTTGAACTTTCTAACTCAACGCGTTCTCAAGCTAGAGAGCGAACAGACGGACGGACGGACGGACGGACGGACGGACGGACGGACGGACGGACGGACAGACGGACAGACGGACATCCGGTTTTGAGATTTTTGAGTGATTTTATGAACTTCTGTATCATTCATTTTTTTCTCCAAGCCTTATTTCTTGGCGTTACAAACCTTAGAGCAAACTTATAATACTCTCAGATTCCATCTAGAGTATAAACAGTAATATAATAACACAAAAATTAAAAATACAATACGTGTATATTGAATTAACATTGTATTTTTATACTCTAGATGAAATCTGAGAGTATTATAAGTTTGCTCTAAAGTTTGTAACGCCAAGAAATAAGGCTCGGAGAAAAAAATGATGAATACAGAAATTAATATTATCACTCAAAAATCTCAAAACCGGATGTCCGTCCGTCCGTCCGTCCGTCCGTCCGTCCGTCCGTCCGTCCGTCCGTCCGTCCGTCCGTCTGTGCGCGCTCTAGCTTGAGAACGCGTTGAGCTAGAAAGCTCAAATTTCGTACACGTCGTTTTTAACAAAAAAGTAAGGTCAAGTTCGTCAATGGGCCAAATCGCTCCACCCCTTCTACCCCCTCCCATACAAAATGACACAAATGCGCAATTTGACAATAAACGGATCTGCTCGAAAAGTATAAAAGCTATTGGCCTGAAATTTGGAATATATTACTTTTATGATAATATCAATCTACCGTATAAAAATTATGCGTGTCCGCCCCCTCCTTCTACCACCTCCCATACAAACTGTACTTATCATGAATTACTCTAAGCCAATTTACTCAGTGCGTATAAAATTTAGCGAGCTGAAATTGTGCACTAAATATTTATTTAAAATTGTTAGTAAGGCTAAAAAAAATTAGACGATTAGCTTCACCCCTTCTACCCCCTCCCATACAAAATGACACAATTTCGCAATTCGACTATAAATGGATTTGCTCGAAAAGTATAAAAGTTTTTAGTCTGAATTTCGGGATATATTACTTTTATAATAATTTCAATATACTGTGAAAAAATTATTTGCGTCCTCCCTCTCCTTCCAACCCCTCCCAAACAAACTGCACTTTTTCATGAAATGCTCTAAGCCGATTTTCTCAGAACATATAACATTTATCGAGCTCATATTTCGTAATAAATACTTATTTAGCATTATCACTAAGATCAGAAAAAAAATTTTTGATTAGCTTTACTGCTTCTACCCCCTCCCATACAATATGACGCAGTTTCACAACTTCACAAAAAATCTATTTTCTTGAAAAGTATGAATGCTACCAGTCTCAAATTTAAGAAATGTCAATTTTATGATATTCTTAGTTATTTCTGAAAAAATCACTAAAATCCCCCCACTCTTTCTACCACCTCCCATACAAACTGCACATTTTCACTAAATCAAACACACTAATTTTCTCAGCTCCTATTAAATTTTTGGTGTAAGCATTTTGTATAAAACATTTTTATAGCTACTTTAGCATGATGGGTTCAATGCTATCACCCCTTCTAACACTCTTCATACAAAATTTCTTGGGATCACAAAAAATTCTATTTCATCTAGAGTATCGCACGATTGCGCTTTACGCGCAATCGTAGCCCTGTTATGTTTTTTATTGAATTCGAACAAATAAATTAAAAATTCAACCCATTTATTTTGTTTTTACGTAACATATTTGGCATTTTAGCCAAATTTTTAATTCTTCTCCTTTCATTAAATATTAATCGATTTCAAACTGCTAATATGGCAACTAAAGATGATTCACCTAAAGTAGAAGTGGATGATTCTGGGTCTAGTAATATATCTTCAAAAACTGTAAGACTTCCGGGATTTTGGTCCAATTCACCAGTAGTATGGTTTATTCAAGCGGAAGCGCAGTTCGAGGTAGCAAAAATAAAAAAAGACTCGACCAAGTAAAATTTTATCTTGGCTGCACTTCCGCAAGAAGTTATTGAATTGGTTATTGATACTATTCAAAAACCACCTGCCGAGAATAAATACCAAAACCTTAAAAATATTTTAATTGAAAGGCATTCGATGAGCGAAGAAAAAAGGATTGAACAATTATTAGGTAATATCGAAATAGGTGACAGAAAACCTTCAGAGTTTTATCGATCGTTAGCTAATATTGCAGGCACTAGCGACGCTATAAGCGAGAAACTCATTCGCAACTTATGGATGCGACGGTTGCCGCAGCCAATAGCCATTTGATTGATTGCTCAAAACGATAAACCAATTGAGGAGCTCATGTCATTAGCAGATAAAATATGGGATGCTCTCCCTAGCTCGAATTCTATCTGTGCCATCGAACCAAAAGATAACTTTTCTGCTCTTCAGCAAGAAATGGCTGAGCTAAAAAAGAGCATTGAGTATTTGAGAAGAGAACCATTATATCAGAGATCACAATAACAAGCTCAATTTCTTAATGAATACAGGTGCAGAAGACTCTGTAGTACCAAAATACCTTTTCACATCCAATGCTAAATCGCAAGATTATATCTTAACGGCAGCGAATGGATCTGGAATTAGCGTTTAAGGCACAAAATTATTGAAATTAAATCTAGGTCTTCGTCGCGATTTCATTCACTCATTTTTAATAGCGTCAGTATATAAGCCAATAATAGGCGCAGATTTTCTTGAGAAATATAATATTCTAGTTGACTTACGTAATAAAAATTTAATAGATTCAGTTACAAAGTTGACTACTCAGATTTCTCTAACTCATGCTAATACACCAACATCTCTGAATTTTAGCATAGATAACAAATTTGGAATTTTACTAAAAGATTTTCCGTCGCTCTGTCAACCACCTAATTTTAATTTACCAATTAAACATTCGGTTGAACACCACATTTTGACTAATGGTCCACTTCTGACAGCTCGTCCAAGGCGCCTTGACCCTTTGAAACACAAAGCCGCCAAATTTGAGTTCGAACAGATGGTACAGCTAGGTATATGTCGACCCTCAGCTTCACCAGCTTCATCACCATTGCACATGGTCCCCAAAAAGGATACCAGTGATTGGCGCCCGTGTGGCGACTATCGCCGACTTAACGCAATCACAATTCCAGATAGGTATCCAGTGCCTCATATTCAGAATTTCTCAATGTTCTTAAGAGGTTGTAAAATTTTTTCTAAAATAGACTTGGTCAGAGCTTACCATCAAATACCAATTGCAAAGGAAGACCAATACAAGACAGCAATAACAACTCCGTTTAGTCTATTCGAATACACTCGTATGAATTTTGGCCTAATGAACGCTGCACAAACCTTTCAAAGATTTATTAATCAAGTTGTCAATGGTTTGAATTTCGTCTTCGTCTACATAGATGATATTCTCGTAGCCAGTCGTAATGACGACGAACATAAAGATCATCTTCAACGTCTTTTTCAGAGATTGTCCGAATACGGTTTAACCATTAAATCTGCTAAATGCGTATTCGGAGTATCCGAATTAGATTTCTCAGTCATCATATTTCTGAAAAAGGTATCTTACCTTCGAGCAATAAAGTGAAAGCAATTAAAAAGTTAGCAACTCCGTCTTCATTAAAGCAAATTCAGCAATTTGTTGGTATGTTCAATTACTATAATAGATTCATACCCAATTTGGCTCAATTGTTGACACCAATTCATAGTCATGTCGCTCAACTTGTGAAACAAAAGGGTTCCAAGAAACAATTCAGCTGGCCAGCAGACTGCGAAACGAGTTTTGCTAAAACCAAGGAAGCTCTTGCCAATGCCACATTTCTCACTCACCCAATCGAGAACACTTCCTCTAGCCTCACAACTGATGCATCAAATTTTGCAGTTGGAGCTGTTCTACAGCAACTTAATGCCGGTGATTGGGAACCGCTAGGTTTTTTTTTCAAAGAAACTATCCCCTGCTGAAATCAGGTATTCAGCTTTCGATAGAGAATTACTCGCGATATACCTAGCAATAAAACATTTTAGATACTTTCTTGAAGGTCGAAGATTTACAATCTTCACAGACCATAAACCGTTGGTAAAAGCAATCCCATCCAAAACTGATCGTTCACATCGTCAAACACGACACCTAGAATTTATATCGCAGTTTACGACAGATATAAGACACATTACTGGAAAATCAAACCATGTAGCTGTACATTATCACGCATAAGTAGCGTTGATATGAACATTACAGCATTAAATCTACAAAATTCAGCTGATCTACAACAAAGTGACACTGAATTGCAAGGTATTCTAAGCAATACTAACAACACTCAATCAAGTTACAAATTGGAGTTTATGGTAGTTCCTATATCACAAGAAAAAATATGGTGTGAAGTCAGCATGGGAAGAAGTCGTCCATATGTTCCCAAAGAACTAAGTGCGCAAGTATTTCATTCCTGGTATTCGCACAACTCGGAAACAAGTCACCTCCAGAATTTTTGGCCCTCAATGAATAAGATATAAACAAATGGTCAAAATCTTGTATTGGATGCCAAAAGTCAAAACTTCAACGCCATACTCGAACTAAATTCAATCGTTTCGACTTGCCTTCCAAGCGATTCGAACATATCCACATGGATATAGTTGGCCCATTACCACCTTCAGCTGGAAATACTTACTTGCTTGCCATAGTAGACAGATTCTCTAGATGGCCAGAAGCGTATCCAATGAAGTATATGTATGTCCACAATCACAGTGGCAGAGACATTCATTCAACAATACGTAGCTCGTTTTGGAGTCCCTCTCGAAATCACAATGGATCAAGGTAGTCAGTTTAAGTCAAAGCTGTTTGCGGAAGTGACTAAATTAATAGGTTCACATCGCATCCACACTACCGCATATCATTCACAAGCAAACGGATTAGTCGAACGTTTTCACAGGCATGTAAAAGCAGCCTTAATGGCTAGAGGAAACTCAACAAATTGGTGCAATGAATTACCATTCATATTATTAGGAATTCGTACCGCCATACGAGAAGATCTCCAATGCTCACCAGCAGATCTTGTCTACGGACAAAGTCTGGTAGTACCAGGAGAGTTTCTCGCCAATACTACCAAAAGTAACGATATAGACCCAACAACCTATGCTTCCCAGTTAAAGAGAACCCTGACTAACTTAAAAGCCACTGACACACGAATAAACACTCAAAAGAATATACATTTCTCAAACGATCTAAATACTTGCGACTTTATTTTTGTCAGAGTCGATAAAATAAGGACTGGCCTAAAACCACCTTATGAAGAACCCTACAAAGTAGTCCGTCGCCTTCGTAAGCAGTTCGTGATCGAAATTAACGACAAAGCCATGACAATTTCCATAGATCGATTAAACCCGCGCATATATTTTTATCAAAATGAAAGCATATACATTTGTTTAGATACATATATTTTTTTTAACCACAGTAACGCTTTGCTGAAAGGGGAGTATGTAGCGATGCTGACAAATTCGCATTTAACTTCTTCAGTCTTATTTTAATCACAGTGTAAATTTTATTACGACAGTGTAACAATGCTATCCATGCCAACATATACAGGGTGTTTGGTACTCCGTGTGCCACCTTGTAAGGGGTTATTCCTAGATATATTTTGAGAAAAAAATTGTTCTACGAAGATGGTAAATTTTCAATATCCGCGGAGATACAGGGTGATCAAGAAAAGTGTTTCGTACCTGTATCCTCACTGACTCAAAATGCTATATCTTGAAAACTAATAATCGCAATCCAAAGTGTTATAACTTGTTTTTTAGGGAATCGAATTACCTGTAATAGTCCGCATTGTAACTATACCCAATCTTGAGGTATTTGCTTCAGAACACAAATTTTTGATACTTTGACCCTCAAAATTCTGGGATCAATGTAGTTTTTCTCAAAAAAACGCATTACAAAAATGTAATTTTAATTTTGTTTTTTTATGCGCCATATTATTGCCTACAAATGAAGCACGCATACTTATGACATAGGGTTTCCCGTTTTCCAGGTAATAAGCGAAAATACATATGGCTCAAGAATGAAATGTGCCATAAAGCAACCCTTATTCTAAAAACACTGCCTGAAATGTTGTTATACTGAAATATTCTTATTGTCCTTTAATTACTATTTAAATTATCGAGGAATATCCTTTAAGTAGTATTTAAATTATCGAGGAATTGAATTAAATTAAAATGAGTTTCAACACAACTAGGTGCAACACTTCGCCTTTTTTAATGGTGTACCTAAAAAAATGAAAAGCGTATAAAAGCAAATTTTACTTCATATTTTTACCAGTTTTAGTTACATTGTTAAAAATACAAGGTGTCACTAAAATTTAGAAAATAATTTCGAAATGCCTGAGTACACGAATGAAGAATATGCAGACATAATTTTCATTTATGGGGAGTGTCAGGGAAATACACGAGTGGCGCGATCTTTCTATCATCAGAGATTTCCTAATCGTCGGTTACCTTACAGTAGAGTATTCCTAGACGTTTACAGAAAGATTCGGGAAACAGGCAGCGTTAGGACAAGCAAAGTAAATGCAAATCCTGCGCCGATAATCGCTGCTCCAACTGATGAAGGAATACTACATGCAGTTCAAAATGATCCATCAATCAGTATCCGACGCTTGGCATTGCAGTTAAACATCTCTATGTGGAAAGTTTGGAGTGTCCTAAAAGCAGAGTGGTTGCATCCCTACCACCACACACCAGTGCAGGAGCTATTACCCACTGATTTGCTCAAAAGGATGGAGTTTTGCAATTGGCTCCTTGAACGACAACTAAGTGACGAACATTTTATGAACAACATTCTTTGGACGGATGAGTCCCAATTCACCAGGGACGGTATCACAAACTTGCACAACTTACACACCTGGGCTGAGAACAATCCACTTACAAAAAGAGAGGCATCATTTCAGCACAATTTATGGGCAGGTGTGATTGGTAACGATTTCATTGGTCCTTTTAGGCTTCCACCTACCCTAAATAGTTCCAATTACTTGCATTTTTTGACAAATGATCCACAGGAGTTATTGGATGATATGCCACTGCAACGATTGGCTTCCATGTTTTACCAACACGATGGTGCTCCAGCTCATTACGGCCGACAAATCGCAGATTGGTTAAATTCCAATAATAGCAATCGCTGGATCGGTAGAAATGGATCGATACACTGGCCTGCAAGATCTCCTGATTTAACCATTAGGGATTTCTTCGTATGGGGACGTGTGAAGGACCTTGTCTACGCAACGGAACTAGTAATGTTGCAGGATCTAAACACCAGAATCGATGCGGCAGCAACAGAAGTAAGGCAGCAGTTGGGGAATATGAACACAAAGAGAACACTGGCAAAACGAGATTTAGAGTGCATTCAAAATGAAGATGGCTATTTTGAACATTTATTGTAATTAAGGAAATTTGAAATGAACCATAAAAACCATTCTGAGTTAAATCTTTTAGTTCAAGCGGAGAGTGTTGATCAATATATTCTTGTTTTTTTGATAAAGTGCTAATTATTGGAATGATAGTTTTTCCTAAACTATGAAACTTATGCAATGCAATGCAATAATATGGCACATAAAAAAACAAAATTAAAACGACATTTTTATAATGCGTTTTTTTGAGAAAAACTACATTGATCCCAGAATTTTGAAGGTCAAAGTATCAAAAATTTGTGTTCTGAGGCAAACATCTCAGGATTGGGTATAGTTACTATGCGGACTGTTACACCAAATGAAAGGTAATTTGATTCCTCCCTAAATAACAAGCTATAACACTTTGAATTGCGATTAATAGTTTTCAAGATATAGCGTTTTGAGTGAGTAAGGGTACAGGTCTGAAACACTTTTCTTGATCACCCTGTATCTCCGCGGATATTGAAAATTGACCATCTAAGTAGAACAATTTTTTTCTCAAAATATATCTAGGAATAACCCCTTAGAAGGTGGCACACGGAGTACCAAACACCCTGTATATACATACAGGGTGTTTGGTACTCCGTGTATATACATACATATACCTTATGCAATGCAAGTGTATACATCTTTTGTAGGCAATAATATGGCACATAAAAAACCAACATTAAAATGATATTTTTATAATGCGTTTTTTTGAGAAAAACTACAATGACCCCAGAGTTTCGAGGGTCAAAGTGTCAAAAATTTGTGTTGTGAAGCAAATACCTCAGGATTGGGTACAGTTACAATGCGGACTATTACACCAAATGAAAGGTAATTCGATTCCCTAAAAAACAAGCTATAACACTTTGGATTGCGATTATTAGTTTTCAAGATATAGCGTTTTGAGTGAGTGAGGGTACAGGTACGAAACACTTTTCTTGATCACCTTGTATCTCCGCGGATATTGAAAATTGACCATCTTCGTAGAACAATTTTTTTCTCAAAATATATCTAGGAAACCAAACACCCTGTATATAATTGCAAGCAACAATAATGCTAAATGGTATTGTTATAAAAACCTAAATTGAAATATTTTCCTCATAATTTAAAACAATAACACTTTGAATTCTTTTGTAAGCACACTTCTAATCCGCACCGCTATTACGAACCGGTAATATGCCAATTTAATTTAATAAACTAGTTTTTAAGTACTTTGTATATAGTTAGTTTTAAGTATTGATAAGAATAAAAGTAATAGTTATTATCGAACCACCGACAACTCCGGTCATCTTTTAATCACCCTGATTTTCATTGCACCGAACACCACATATTTGAAATTAAAAATGAATTGGTAAATTGTCCGTATATTTATATTAAAGTTAATAATGAACTTTTAAAAGCGCTAATCGATACAGGAGCAGATGTGAGGTTAATTAGAAAAGAAAAGGTATACGAAAGGCAAGTTGATCAAGAGAATAAAATAAAATTCAACGGAATAGGGGGAATTAGCGAAACATCAGTTGGAAAATCAATTTTAAACTGTTTAATCGATGGCGAACCATTTGATGTACTGTTTCACGTGGTTGAACAATACATCTTACAAGATTTTGATGCACTGTTAGGCATAGATTTTCTAAAAGAACATAAGGCATTATTTAACCTTCGAGATAATATTCTTACTTGCGCCAATGTTGTAGTGAAAATCGAGAACGATGATTTTCAGCTTCCGAGTAGACATGAGATTATGCGCTTCGTACGAGTGAGAGGTCAAATAGGGGAGAATGTTTTTGTGCCTGAAGTCAAAATCGGTAATCTATCTATTTCCAATAGTGTAGCCACTATTGTAGTAATATTGTAGGACACTGTCATAATTAAACAACCGCTGTAAATGTTTACGTGGCCGGAAGACATCTCCCGCCACTGAAGCTAGGTTAGATTGTTAGATACGACAGGAGCGTTCGTTCTTCTGTTTCTGGAACTTGCCCTGAGAGGTTGTGAATAAAGTTTATAAAATAAATGTAAGAAGTCTATAATTTCAGAAGTGAGATTTGCAATCCATCCAGTGTAAACTTGTGTGATAGAGTCGCGTTTTTTTTCGAAACGAAAAGGAATTTTTAAAGTGAAAAAAATTAGAAAGTTAGCAACTCCGTCTTCATTAAAGCAAATTCAGCAATTTGTTGGTATGGTCAATTACTATAATAGATTCATACCCAATTTGGCTCAATTGTTGACACCAATTCATAGTCATGTCGCTCAACTTGTGAAACAAAAGGGTTCCAAGAAACAATTCAGCTGGCCAGCAGACTGCGAAACGAGTTTTGCTAAAACCAAGGAAGCTCTTGCCAATGCCACATTTCTCACTCACCCAATCGAGAACTCTTCCTATAGCCTCACAACTGATGCATCAAATTTTGCAGTTGGAGCTGTTCTACAGCAACTTAATGCCGGTGATTGGGAACCGCTAGGTTTTTTTTTCAAAGAAACTATCCCCTGCTGAAATCAGGTATTCAGCTTTCGATAGAGAATTACTCGCGATATACCTAGCAATAAAACATTTTAGATACTTTCTTGAAGGTCGAAGATTTACAATCTTCACAGACCATAAACCGTTGGTAAAAGCAATCCCATCCAAAACTGATCGTTCACATCGTCAAACACGACACCTAGAATTTATATCGCAGTTTACGACAGATATAAGACACATTACTGGAAAATCAAACCATGTAGCTGTACATTATCACGCATAAGTAGCGTTGATATGAACATTACAGCATTAAATCTACAAAATTCAGCTGATCTACAACAAAGTGACACTGAATTGCAAGGTATTCTAAGCAATACTAACAACACTCAATCAAGTTACAAATTGGAGTTTATGGTAGTTCCTATATCACAAGAAAAAATATGGTGTGAAGTCAGCATGGGAAGAAGTCGTCCATATGTTCCCAAAGAACTACGTGCGCAAGTATTTCATTCCTGGTATTCGCACAACTCGGAAACAAGTCACCTCCAGATATTTTTGGCCCTCAATGAATAAGATATAAACAAATGGTCAAAATCTTGTATTGGATGCCAAAAGTCAAAACTTCAACGCCATACTCGAACTAAATTCAACCGTTTCGACTTGCCTTCCAAGCGATTCGAACATATCCACATGGATATAGTTGGCCCATTACCACCTTCAGCTGGAAATACTTACTTGCTTGCCATAGTAGACAGATTCTCTAGATGGCCAGAAGCGTATCCAATGAAGTATATGTATGTCCACAATCACAGTGGCAGAGACATTCATTCAACAATACGTAGCTCGTTTTGGAGTCCCTCTCGAAATCACAATGGATCAAGGTAGTCAGTTTAAGTCAAAGCTGTTTGCGGAAGTGACTAAATTAATAGGTTCACATCGCATCCACACTACCGCATATCATTCACAAGCAAACGGATTAGTCGAACGTTTTCACAGGCATGTAAAAGCAGCCTTAATGGCTAGAGGAAACTCAACAAATTGGTGCAATGAATTACCATTCATATTATTAGGAATTCGTACCGCCATACGAGAAGATCTCCAATGCTCACCAGCAGATCTTGTCTACGGACAAAGTCTGGTAGTACCAGGAGAGTTTCTCGCCAATACTACCAAAAGTAACGATATAGACCCAACAACCTATGCTTCCCAGTTAAAGAGAACCCTGACTAACTTAAAAGCCACTGACACACGAATAAACACTCAAAAGAATATACATTTCTCAAACGATCTAAATACTTGCGACTTTATTTTTGTCAGAGTCGATAAAATAAGGACTGGCCTAAAACCACCTTATGAAGAACCCTACAAAGTAGTCCGTCGCCTTCGTAAGCAGTTCGTGATCGAAATTAACGACAAAGCCATGACAATTTCCATAGATCGATTAAACCCGCGCATATATTTTTATCAAAATGAAAGCATATACATTTGTTTAGATACATATATTTTTTTTAACCACAGTAACGCTTTGCTGAAAGGGGAGTATGTAGCGATGCTGACAAATTCGCATTTAACTTCTTCAGTCATATTTTAATCACAGTGTAAATTTTATTACGACAGTGTAACAATGCTATCCATGCCAACATATACAGGGTGTTTGGTACTCCGTGTGCCACCTTGTAAGGGGTTATTCCTAGATATATTTTGAGAAAAAAATTGTTCTACGAAGATGTAAATTTTCAATATCCGCGGAGATACAGGGTGATCAAGAAAAGTGTTTCGTACCTGTATCCTCACTGACTCAAAATGCTATATCTTGAAAACTAATAATCGCAATCCAAAGTGTTATAACTTGTTTTTTAGGGAATCGAATTACCTGTAATAGTCCGCATTGTAACTATACCCAATCTTGAGGTATTTGCTTCAGAACACAAATTTTTGATACTTTGACCCTCAAAATTCTGGGATCAATGTAGTTTTTCTCAAAAAAACGCATTACAAAAATGTAATTTTAATTTTGTTTTTTTATGTGCCATATTATTGCCTACAAATGAAGCACGCATACTTATGACATAGGGTTTCCCGTTTTCCAGGTAATAAGCGAAAATACATATGGCTCAAAAATGAAATGTGCCATAAAGCAACCCTTATTCTAAAAACACTGCCTGAAATGTTGTTATACTGAAATATTCTTATTGTCCTTTAATTACTATTTAAATTATCGAGGAATATCCTTTAAGTAGTATTTAAATTATCGAGGAATTGAATTAAATTAAAATGAGTTTCAACACAACTAGGTGCAACACTTCGCCTTTTTTAATGGTGTACCTAAAAAAATGAAAAGCGTATAAAAGCAAATTTTACTTCATATTTTTACCAGTTTTAGTTACATTGTTAAAAATACAAGGTGTCACTAAAATTTAGAAAATAATTTCGAAATGCCTGAGTACACGAATGAAAAATATGCAGACATAATTTTCATTTATGGGGAGTGTCAGGGAAATACACGAGCGGCGCGATCTTTCTATCATCAGAGATTTCCTAATCGTCGGTTACCTTACAGTAGAGTATTCCTAGACGTTTACAGAAAGATTCGGGAAACAGGCAGCGTTAGGACAAGCAAAGTAAATGCAAATCCTGCGCCGATAATCGCTGCTCCAACTGATGAAGGAATAATACATGCAGTTCAAAATGATCCATCAATCAGTATCCGACGCTTGGCATTGCAGTTAAACATCTCTATGTGGAAAGTTTGGAGTGTCCTAAAAGCAGAGTGGTTGCATCCCTACCACCACACACCAGTGCAGGAGCTATTACCCACTGATTTGCTCAAGAGGATAGAGTTTTGCAATTGGCTCCTTGAACGACAACTAAGTGACGAACATTTTATGAACAACATTCTTTGGACGGATGAGTCCCAATTCACCAGGGACGGTATCACAAACTTGCACAACTTACACACCTGGGCTGAGAACAATCCACTTACAAAAAGAGAGGCATCATTTCAGCACAATTTATGGGCAGGTGTGATTGGTAACGATTTCATTGGTCCTTTTAGGCTTCCACCTACCCTAAATAGTTCCAATTACTTGCATTTTTTGACAAATGATCCACAGGAGTTATTGGATGATATGCCACTGCAACGATTGGCTTCCATGTTTTACCAACACGATGGTGCTCCAGCTCATTACGGCCGACAAATCGCAGATTGGTTAAATTCCAATAATAGCAATCGCTGGATCGGTAGAAATGGATCGATACACTGGCCTGCAAGATCTCCTGATTTAACCATTAGGGATTTCTTCGTATGGGGACGTGTGAAGGACCTTGTCTACGCAACAGAACTAGTAATGTTGCAGGATCTCAACACCAGAATCGATGCGGCAGCAACAGAAGTAAGGCAGCAGTTGGGGAATATGAACACAAAGAGAACACTGGCAAAACGAGATTTAGGGTGCATTCAAAATGAAGATGGCTATTTTGAACATTTATTGTAATTAAGGAAATTTGAAATGAACCATAAAAACCATTCTGAGTTAAATCTTTTAGTTCAAGCGGAGAGTGTTGATCAATATATTCTTGTTTTTTTGATAAAGTGCTAAATTATTGGAATGATAGTTTTTCCTAAACTATGAAACTTATGCAATGGAAGGCAATAATATGGCACATAAAAAAACAAAATTAAAACGACATTTTTATAATGCGTTTTTTTGAGAAAAACTACATTGATCCCAGAATTTTGAGAGTCAAAGTATCAAAAATTTGTGTTCTGAGGCAAACATCTCAGGATTGGGTATAGTTACTATTCGGACTGTTACACCAAATGAAAGGTAATTTGATTCCTCCCTAAATAACAAGCTATAACACTTTGAATTGCGATTAATAGTTTTCAAGATATAGCGTTTTGAGTGAGTAAGGGTACAGGTCTGAAACACTTTTCTTGATCACCCTGTATCTCCGCGGATATTGAAAATTGACCATCTAAGTAGAACAATTTTTTTCTCAAAATATATCTAGGAATAACCCCTTAGAAGGTGGCACACGGAGTACCAAACACCCTGTATATGCATACCAAACACCCTGTATATGCATACAGGGTGTTTGGTACTCCGTGTATATACATACATATAACTTATGCAATGCAAGTGTATACATCTTTTGTAGGCAATAATATGGCACACAAAAAACCAACATTAAAATGATATTTTTATAATGCGTTTTTTTGAGAAAAACTACAATGACCCCAGAGTTTCGAGGGTCAAAGTGTCAAAAATTTGTGTTGTGAAGCAAATACCTCAGGATTGGGTACAGTTACAATGCGGACTATTACACCAAATGAAAGGTAATTCGATTCCCTAAAAAACAAGCTATAACACTTTGGATTGCGATTATTAGTTTTCAAGATATAGCGTTTTGAGTGAGTGAGGGTACAGGTACGAAACACTTTTCTTGATCACCTTGTATCTCCGCGGATATTGAAAATTGACCATCTTCGTAGAACAATTTTTTTCTCAAAATATATCTAGGAAACCAAACACCCTGTATATAATTGCAAGCAACAATAATGCTAAATGGTATTGTTATAAAAACCTAAATTGAAATATTTTCCTCATAATTTAAAACAATAACACTTTGAATTCTTTTGTAAGCACACTTCTAATCCGCACCGCTATTACGAACCGGTAATATGCCAATTTAATTTAATAAACTAGTTTTTAAGTACTTTGTATATAGTTAGTTTTAAGTATTGATAAGAATAAAAGTAATAGTTATTATCGAACCACCGACAACTCCGGTCATCTTTTAATCACCCTGATTTTCATTGCACCGAACACCACATATTTGAAATTAAAAATGAATTGGTAAATTGTCCGTATATTTATATTAAAGTTAATAATGAACTTTTAAAAGCGCTAATCGATACAGGAGCAGATGTGAGGTTAATTAGAAAAGAAAAGGTATACGAAAGGCAAGTTGATCAAGAGAATAAAATAAAATTCAACGGAATAGGGGGAATTAGCGAAACATCAGTTGGAAAATCAATTTTAAACTGTTTAATCGATGGCGAACCGTTTGATGTACTGTTTCACGTGGTTGAACAATACATCTTACAAGATTTTGATGCACTGTTAGGCATAGATTTTCTAAAAGAACATAAGGCATTATTTAACCTTCGAGATAATATTCTTACTTGCGCCAATGTTGTAGTGAAAATCGAGAACGATGATTTTCAGCTTCCGAGTAGACATGAGATTATGCGCTTCGTACGAGTGAGAGGTCAAATAGGGGAGAATGTTTTTGTGCCTGAAGTCAAAATCGGTAATCTATCTATTTCCAATAGTGTAGCCACTATTGTAGTAATATTGTAGGACACTGTCATAATTAAACAACCGCTGTAAATGTTTACGTGGCCGGAAGACATCTCCCGCCACTGAAGCTAGGTTAGATTGTTAAATACGACAGGAGCGTTCGTTCTTCTGTTTCTGGAACTTGCCCTGAGAGGTTGTGAATAAAGTTTATAAAATAAATGTAAGAAGTCTATAATTTCAGAAGTGAGATTTGCAATCCATCCAGTGTAAACTTGTGTGATAGAGTCGCGTTTTTTTTCGAAACGAAAAGGAATTTTTTTTCTGTGTGAAAAATGGCAAGCGAGCATGTGGCCACGCTTTTTTCTGAATTTTTGGATCGCGCAAAAGTCTGTGGGCTTAAACACAAGCTGGAAAAACTGAACAGGAGCACAAGTGGTACAAAAGCTGTGCTAAAAGTGCGACTAGAGAACGCATTCAAAGAATTATCGAACCTCATGGCCGACAATAATTCGGGCGATGGTGAGGCCGCAGATCGCATTCAAGATCCCGGTGAGTTGAACGGAATGAGTGATTCCGAAACAATTGAGGACTTGGAAGATGAGGTATCTTCCTTGCGGAAGATTATAGAGAAAAAACAGGAAATTTCTAACCTAAAAAGACAGCTAGCGGAACTCAATTCAGATAACGACGTGGCTCGAAAAACTCATGTAAATTTTAAAGAAGTAGAAGATTCCATACCGTTATTTTCGGGAGATGATAATCTTGCAATCTGCAAATGGATTCGAGATTTCGAAGAATCGGCAGAAATTTATGGCTGGGACGTACGGTCCACATTCATTTACGCCAAGAAATTGTGTAGTGGGACTGCAAAACTTTTCCTCCGAACAATTCGCTCAAAATCGTGGCCGGAATTGAAGGAAGCTTTGATCGTCGAATTCGACAGGAAAGTTACACGAGCGGATGTTCATTGGCAGCTGCAAAATCGAAAAAAAAAGAATAATGAAACATTGCAACAATACGTCCTAGCAATGCAAGAAATATCATCTCTATCAGAAGTTGAAGAAGATGACGTAATCCAGTACATTATCAACGGTATCCAGGACTTGCCAACAAATAAAATGATTCTCTACAGCGTCAATACTATCAAAGACTTAAAAGTCGCTCTGCAGAAGTACGAAAAGATGAAAACAGCAAACAGTCTTAATACTAAGCCAAGTTTCACACCATCAAATACGGACAGAAAAAGTGCAAGCAGCTCTAAAATTAAATGCTATAATTGTGGTCTCATCGGTCACATTAGTACAAAGTGCCCTAAACCAAAGCGAGACAAAAATAAGTGCTTCTCATGTGGTTCTCCTGATCATCGTGCCAACGAATCTACAAGTAAAACGTCAACAGTACATGTCGTCAAGGCAGACAGCTCCAACATACATGATTTCGAATGCGAGGTTAAGTACACTTTTACCAAAGAAGAAACAAATGCGACGGGTACGTATTCCCTGTCACTCTTTACATTACTGGATTTTGGATCGCCGATAAGCTTCATCCAACGGAGATATGTTTCAACGTTTTACGTCAACGTAAAATATTGCGGCCTAAATGACAGTCCTCTTCGCATCATAGGTACTTCTAACTGTATCGTTAATTATGTTAATAAGTCATTTGATTTTTGTATATTTGTTGTAGATGATAATAGTATGAAATACCCAGTTGTTTTGGGAAGGGATTTCATGAAAACCTGTAACCTAGGATTGTTATTAAGCTCAACAAAAGTAAAAAGCGATAATCCAGATTTTGATGTGAGTTCCGGTGAAAATGTCCAAAGCGCTAATCTCGGTCATGAAGAAGTGAATTTCGGTGAGCAAATTTATTTAATTGATATGAACGATAACTGTAGTATAATAAATCATCGTTGTCTGACTTAAATATAGCGCACAATGTTCCCTATCAAGTGAAAGAAAAAGTGTTTAAAATTGTATGTCAGGGAATTACCAATAGAAATAAAGTTCATATTGAGATTTGCTCAAAATTCAAACTAAGTATCAAATTGATGAAAGATATTCCATTCTCTTGTACTCCGAGGCGGTTAGCATACTCCCAAGAACTTGAGCTTAAAATTATTATTAATAAACTACTAGAGGAAGGAATAATTCGCGAGAGTTCATCCCCATATGCGTCTCCAATCGTTATGGTACGCAAGAAAAACGGTGAGTCGCGCTTATGTGTTGATTACCGCGAACTTAATAAACTTACGTTCCGCGACAATTACCCACTTACTCTCATTGACGATTTGCTGGATCGGTTGCGAGGGAAAACTATTTTTACTATTTTGGATCTTAAGAGCGGATTCCATCATGTTAGTGTAGCAGAAGATTCAATTAAATATACATCTTTTGTAACACCTATTGGACAGTTTGAGTATCTTAGACTGCCATTTGGCTTGAAAAATGCACCTAGTGTATTCCAGAGGTACAAAAATGGTATATTTAAGGATTTGATTGATGCAGATCGAATTTTTATTGACATGGATGATCTGCTTTTGGCTTCCGACGATATTGAAACGCATTTAAAATGTTTGGAAGAAGTAATGCGAATTGTAGAAAAGGATAATTTGGAATTCTGTTGTGATAAGTGCAAATTTTTACAGGATCAGATTGTTTTTCTGGGTTACTTGGTAGGGTCGGAAGGCATAAAACCAAATTTAGAAAATGTGGAAGCTATTGAAAAGATTCCAATACCTAATGGTACGAGGGCAGTACATAGTTTTATTGGACTGTGTTCATACTTTAGAAGATTTATTAATGACTTCGCTCTTCTCGCGAAACCACTCTACGATTTATTGAAAAAGGATGTTATATTCAAGTTTGGAAGCGAAGAAAGGCAGTCTTTCGAAACACTTAAAGCCAAATTGATAAATGCACCTATACTAGCGATTTACAGTCCGTTGAACGAAACTGAGGTACACTGTGACGCAAGTGCCATCGGTTTTGGATCCGTTTTGTTCCAACGCCAAAGCGACGGAAAGATGCATCCAGTATTTTACTTTTCAAAACGTACAACGGAGGTTGAATCGCGTTATCATAGCTACGAGCTCGAGACGTTGGCAATAATCTATACTTTACGTCGATTCCGCATTTACCTGTACGGTATAGAATTTAAGATTATTACCGATTGTCAATCGCTGACGCTAACTCGTAGCAAAAAATTGCTAAACCCAAGAATTTCGCGTTGGGCACTTGAACTGCAGGACTATAATTATCAGATTGAGCATCGAGCTGGAAGTCGTATGACTCATGTAGATGCACTTAGTCGTACCCATAACATATTGTTCATATAAAACGATTCATTTGAATTCGCTCTTGCTGCCGCCCATCACAAAGACGAAGAAATAATAAGGATATCAAGAGAATTAGAGGAAAAGGAAAGTAAATTCTATACTTTAATAAATGGATTAGTCTATAGGAAAAATAAAAACACTGTAGTATTTTATGTTCCTAAACAAATGGAACAAAGTGTAATTCAAACCTACCATGAAGCCATGTGTCACATTGGTACGGACAAATGTTACATACATTTGAAGAAAACCTATTGGTTTCCCCATATGAAACAAAAAAATCAAAACTTTGTTAACAATTGCCTGAAATGTATTCATTTTTCTCCAGTTGCTGGAAAAGTAGAAGGGGAATTGCATAATATTCCAAAAGGAAATATACCTTTTGAAGTTGTGCATATCGACCATTTGGGTCCTCTTCCTCGGACACAACATAAAAGACAACATATCTTTGTCGTAATTGATGGATTTTCTAAATTCGTTAAACTCTACGCAGTCAATTCTACTAAAACGCAAGAAGTTATCAAATGTCTTAAGTCCTATTTCGAGACCTACAGTAGACCTGCGAAAATTGTTTCGGATCGTGGAACGTGTTTTACTTCTGAAGAGTTTTCTGAATTTCTTTCCGAAAACAATATTCAACACGTTAAAATAGCGTCAATGTCTCCACAATCAAACGGACAGGTTGAGCGAGTGAACCGTTCAATTATACCGATGTTATCCAAAGAGTGTGATTTTCAAAGCACTATCGGTTGGCACTCCCATCTTCCAAAAGTGGAGCACGCTATAAATAATACGGTGTGCCGTAGTACAGGATACACTCAAAGTACGTTACTTTTTGGAGTAAATCAAAAAGGTGAAGTATGCGACAAAATTCTAGAACATATTTTAGGAAATAGCGATATAACTTAGCGTGATTTAATCGCTACAAGGGAACATGCTTCCGGAAATATAAAAAGAAACCAGAACTATAATAAAACATACTATGACAATAGGCATAAAGCGCCACATCAGTATCAAGTAAATGATTACGTCATGGTAAGAAACGTATCAACTACGCCAGGGGTTAACAAAAAACTGCTACCAAAGTACAGAGGACCCTATGAGATAGTTCAGATTTTAGGAAATGATAGGTATCTTATTAAGGATGTAGACGGACTACAGTTATCGAGATTACCTTATAAGGGAATTTGCTCCCTCGCGAATATGAAAATGTACATATCAAATGTTAACTGAAGGTATCCAGAGTTATTACATATTAGTTGAAAAAAGCTTTGGACATGATTAAAAGGAACATATTTAGTTTACTTTTATATATATAATTAAAAAGAAAAGAAAATTAAATGAACACTAATTGTTATAAATTTTGTATTGTCACAAAAATACGAAATGTTTTCAACATTATATCATCAGTTTTACGAAATGTACCTATATATGAAAAAATATCAGATTGTTTTGTTATATTACTTGTACTCATAATCATAAAAGTTTAATTTAGTGCTTTACTATTTTCGATGTATAGACATTCATAAATGTAATTTTAAAGTGAGAAAAGAACGAACACAGAATGTTATCAACATTGTATTATTAAATTAGTTTTGAACAGGTCCTAGTAATTTGTCAAGATTGATGTAAATAATCAGGATGATTATATGTCAGGATGGTCGAATCCTGTAGTAATATTGTAGGACACTGTCATAATTAAACAACCGCTGTAAATGTTTACGTGGCCGGAAAACATCTCCCGCCACTGAAGCTAGGTTAGATTGTTAAATACGACAGGAGCGTTCGTTCTTCTGTTTCTGGAACTTGCCCTGAGAGGTTGTGGATAAAGTTTATAAAATAAATGTAAGAAGTCTATACTATAGATGAAACCAATCGCGTCATCATCATCATCAATGGCGCGACAGCCCAAATCGGGCCCTGGCCTCCTGAAGTCGTCGCCTCCAATCGTCTCGATCCAAAGACCGCGTCCTCCAGCTGCTAATTTTTAAAATGGCTTTGCTGTCTTCATCAACCGAGTCTTCCCATCGCTTGCGTGGTTTGCCTACTGGCCGGTTACCACTCGTTTTGCCTTTAAGAGCACGTTTGGGGATTCTTCTGTCTTCCATTCGCTCTACATGGCCAGCCCACTGCAGTTTACGTAGCTTGATGAACGTTGAAGCTTCTGGCTCGTCGTAGAGTTGATACAACTCATGGTTGTATCTTATTCGCCATTCCATTCCTTCCTTCACAGGTCCCAAAATTCTTCGGAGGACCTTTCTTTCGAATGTGTTAACTGCTTTTTCGGAAGTTCGCGTTAATGTCCACGTCTCGCTGCCATAACAGAGCACAGGTCGTATAATAGTTTTATAAATCCGCAGCTTATTGTTCCTGTGCACTTTCTTGGATTTCATTATTGGAAGTACCGAATAATACGTCTTATTTGCAAGTATTATCCGTCGTTTGATTTCGTCTGTTTCATTACCGTCCTTTGCTAGATTAGCCCCAAGATATATGAAGTTGTCCACACTCTCCAAATTATATTCCGCAATTGTTATGTTTTGTCTGATTGGCGTTCTCCTTCTTGTTTGCGTCATTACTTTTGTTTTGCTTTCGTTGCGCAACCCGACTTCTTTTGCGGCGGAGTCAAGATTGACAAATATCTCCTTAGCACTAGGGAAGGATCTTGCTAGAATGTTAATGTCGTCAGCGTATGCTACTAGTTGGGTGGACTTGAATAGTAGTGTCCCGTTGGTGTCGACTGGGATTTTTCGGACGACATACTCTAGTGCCAAGTTGAAAAGCATAGGAGCTAGACCATCTCCCTGCTTTAAACCACATTCCGTTCGAAAGCTGGTTGTGGAATCGGTTCGTATTCTCACTTGGGATTCAGTGTTCGTCATTGTGAGTCTTGTTAGTCGGACTAGTTTTGGAGGAATTCCAAAGTCAAGCATGATTTGGTACAGTACGCTCCTATCGATACTGTCGTATGCTTGTTTAAAATCTACGAATATTTGGTGCACGTCTGTGTTATATTCCCAGCATTTCTCAAGCACCTGTTTCGCCGAGAATATCTGGTCTGTTGTAGATCGTCCGGTTCTGAATCCGCCTTGGTATTCGCCAATTATTTGATTAGTATAGGGCTTAAGACGACGTTCAATTATTTTTGTCAGTATTTTATAGGACGTACACAACAATGATATACCTCTGTAGTTCTCACAGCAGAGTTTGTCTCCTTTCTTGTAAATTGGACATATAATGCTTTTTCGCCAGTCGTCGGGTATGATTTCCTCTGTCCAAATTTTGCATATCATGTTGTGCAGTATTTCAGCGACACAGTTTCCACCGTTTTTCAGAAGTTCAACTGGTATTTCGTCAATTCCCGGCGCTTTGTTTCGTTTTTGGTCACATAGGGCTGCTTTGATTTCAGGAAGCGTGGGTGGTGTCGATGATGGTTCATCTTCGTCAGTTGAGGCTTGAATTGAAATGTTGTCTGTCGTTATCGGTGCTACTGGGATGGAATTCAAAAGATTTTCGAAGTATGAATCCCATCTCCTTTTGATTTCTTCTGTGTCGCTGATGATATTGCCCTCTGCGTCTTTGCAGAGACTGGTTTTTGGTTTATATCCCTTTTTCAAGTCTTTTACTATTGCGTATGCGTCCCGCGTATTATTTTTTCTCATGTCGTCGTCCATTTTTTGTATTTTGTCATTATGGTACTTCCTTTGTTTTCGTCTGCAGGTCTTTTTCGCATATCGCCTAAGCTCGTCATATCTTTCTTTTTTGGCTCGTGTTGGTCGTTCAGTAAAAATTTTGTAAGCTTCGTTCTTTCTATCTATTGCGTCGCGACATTCTTGGTCGAACCAATCATTACTTTTTCGCTGTGCTTGATATCCTAATACCTCTTCCGCGGAGGATTTGATGCCGTCTCGTATTTTCATCCACGCATTATCCACTGGCATATTTTGGATATTTTCATATATTGGTGTCAGGTGTTTATTACATGCTAGCATGTAAGCCTGCGCCACCGTTTCGTCGTTAAGCTTGTCGACATTGAATTTGCGAGCTCTACTCGTTTTCGAATACCCACGACAAGCTATTTTGCATCGATACTTAGCTCTGACTAGATAGTGATCAGAGTCACAATTCGCACCGCGGAGAGTTCGTACATCAAGTATGCTGGAAGCAGCCCTTTTCTCAATAAGAACGTGGTCTATTTGGTTGAAGGTGTGACCATCTGGTGATGCCCACGTTCGTTTGTGAATATCGCGATGTGGGAAGCACGTAGAGCTTACTATGATATTTTTGCTGCTTGCGAAATCAATAAGACGTTGGCCATTGTCGTTGGTTATGTCATGGAGACTGTGCCCTCCTGTTGTTCCTCAATGAGCCTCCTCCTTTCCGACTTTTGCATTAAAATCCCCTAAGACAATTTTTAGGTCATTCGAGGGCAGTGAGTCATAGGTTGTCTCTAGGGTGGCATAAAATTCGTCTTTAGTTACATCGTCCTTGTCTTCTGTTGGTGCGTGAACGTTGATCAACCAAGTGTTGAAAAATTTAGTCTTTATTCGGATTGCACACAATCTTTCACTTATTGGTTTGAAGCTCGTGACCTGCTGTTTAAATTTTTTGTCAACGACAAAAGCGACTCCAAACTCTCTGCTTCCCGACAATTTTCCACTTGGATAGATTGTGTGTGATCTCATGTCCATGATTTCGCGACCGAGCCATTTCGTTTCTTGGATGGCAGTCATGTTGATGTTGTGTTTTGCCACTTCTTCGAGAAACTCTTTCAGAGCTCCTGTCCTAAATAAGGATCGAACGTTCCGAGGCTGTTCCTCAGGTTTCTGGACAGTGTTCTTTTTCCGGTGATGCGTTGTCGGCGCCTCGCCCAACCCCCGACCTGGAGGACCGGTCCTACTTATTTATTACACCCTAGTAGAAAAAGGGTGGGAGTTTTGAGCTAAATATGACATGCTGGAGTTCTCACAGCTATGCTGCAAGTCCAACCAAGACTTAAAATTAATAATCTACGCTTGCAGCGAAATGCGAATTTCTTCGGAAAGAAGTCGCGTATTTGGGGCACATTATAACAGAAGACGGTGTTAAGATGAATCCAGATAAAGTGCGGGCCGTTACTTCTATGAAACCCCCGAAAACTCAAAAGGAAGTAAAGTCCTTTTTAGGGATGACTGGTTATTATAGGAGATTTGTCAAAGATTATGGAAAAATCGTATCTCCCATTAACAAATTACTCAAGAAAGATATAGATTTCGTTTGGACTGAAGAGTGCGAAACTTCTGTCGATCTTATAAAGAAAAAAATAATTGGAGAACCAATATTAAAGTAACCAGACTTCGAAAAACCACTCACCATCACTACCGATGCAAGCGGGTATGGTATTGGAGGTGTTCTCAGTCAAAATCACAATGGAAAGGACCTTCCAATTCAATTCTTATCCCGGACATTAAATTCAGCGGAACGAAACTATAATACTTACAAAAAGGAATGTTTAGCTGTAGTATGGGCGGTGAAGCAATGCCGACCCTATCTGTACGGAGTACCATTCACTATTAAAACTGATCATAGGCCATTGCAATGGCTTAAAACTTTGAAGGAACCGAGCAGTCGCAGAGGCAGATGGCGGACTATGCTCGAGGAATATGACTTTCAAATCAAATACTTATCAGGAAAAGAAAACTACATTGCAGACGAGCTCAGCAGAAACAGAAATGTCATGGTAACTAACAAAGGTAACAAACAAGATGTTAAAGACCAAGATAAAAGCAACAAAGAGGAAACAGATGTACAACCTTTAACAGCATCTCAGCAGTATAAATGGGCAGATCAGCCACACGATTCTGAACTTTTCTTCGAAGACATAGATGAAACTGAAAAACAAATTAGTGGGAAAAAGAAATCAAAAGGAAAATTAAACTCTATTCCTGAAGATAAAGTTATTGTCGTAGATAGAGCAGATAGATTGGAGCTAATAAAAAAATTACACAATGGATACTTTGGTGGTCATCGAGGAATTAATGCAGTTGAAACAGCCATAAAACAAAATTATTATTGATTAGGTATTCACAAAGATATTTCTGAATACATAAAGAATTGTCAATATTGCCAAAAATTCAAAATAGTGAGACAGAACAAAACTTCACCCATGATAATTAGTGAACTGAAAGAAAGACCTTTTGAGCGAATAGCAATTGACATTGCAGGACCTTATAGGACCGCAACCGAAGACGATAACTCGAACTACAGTCTTACAATTCAGGACAATCTCTCCAAATACATAAGGTTCGCACCACTACAGAACACATCGGGCGAAACAATAATGAGTACAATCCTAAAGCACTGGATCTCGTACTTTGGTGTTCCGCGAGAAATACTTTCGGACAACGCACCGAATCTCAACGCAGGAACTTTACTGAAATTCTGTAAGAAGTTAAATAAACTGCCAACAAGTCGGGCGAAACTTTATTATTCTTGGGACAATTTGCGTATGTGTGGAAAGTCAATATGCAGGTTAGAGTTGTTAGGGAAGACTAAGTGAAAGCGGGTTTTTGGGCAGGGCAATTGTCAATTTAGCACTTTGCTGAAACGTTCAAAAGCTCCAGTACATATAATCAATATTTCATTCCTTTATTTATCCAAGTTTGAGTGTTTGTGAGGGGTGGGGTGAGGGGTGATAGTAAGAGTGGGTGGATGGTAATAGTTTTTAATTGATTGCTTGAATCACGTCCAATATTCTCTGCATAGAATGTCAGTTTCATAGACGAAGTTGCATAGAATTTTCATAGGATTCGGTGTATTTTACATACATTCACGAAACCAAACATTTGTATGGGAGGGGGTAGAGGAGGTAAGGGAATCGTAAAATTTGTGATGCAATTTTATTTCTTTTCTCTTGTAGTGTGCTCGTACAAAATTTCAAGTTCGTAGCTTTTAATTTGTTGGTTATTAGTTGATTCATTGAAATTGGTCGAAATGATACTTTTGTATGGGAGGGGGTAGAAGGGCAAGCGCGATTGCAAAACTTTTAAAGTAATATCATTTCAATTATTTTTATAAGCTTTTGAGCAAAATTTGAAATTGGTTGCTTTTAAGAGTTAGCTGATAACTGATTTCCTAAAAATGCTCGAAAAAATAATTTTGTATGGGACGGGGTAGAAGAGGTAGGGGAATAGCAAAATTCGTGACACAATTTTCTTTTTTATCTCTTTTAAGGTGCTCGTACAAAATTTCAAGTTCGTAGCTTTTAATTTGTTGGTTAGCAGTTGTTTTATTGAAATTGGTCGAAATCATGCTTTTGTATGGGAGGGGGTAGAACGGCAAGTGTGATCTCAAAAATTTTGACGCAGTTCTATTTCAACTATTTTCAAATGATTTTGTGCAAAATTTCAAATTGATAGCTTTTACTAATTAGGTGATAATTAATTTCTTAAAAATGGTCGAAAAAATCATTTTGTATGGGAGGGAGTAGAAGCTTTCAAGGTATTCGACCAGTTTATATTTTATTCTTTTAAAGATTTTTTTTAAATGCATTTCACAAGTTTTCAAGTTTCTACCTTTAAATTTCATTCAAAAATTTTCAGCTTATGTGGTTTTTTCATTGCACATGAAACACCTTGTGCACGGTAGACCAGAGGGGTCGGTGCATAACAATTGTGGAATTTTTATTATTTTTTCTGTATGTACAACAAATAGATGTATCAACATGGAAAATTTAAATTTTGTATCTTTCACCAGAGCCCTTAAAAAATCACTCAAAATTTTCGACATTTTTGGTTACCACCTCCCTCCCCTTACACCTCCCAACGTAAAATTTTTACATAATTTAAAAACTACCTAGTTCTACAATTTGACAAAATTTTAATTTGATATCTGTACTCAATTTTGAATTATAACGGTTTGAAATTTTGGAAAGTGCGCCATTTTTGAAAAGCTCCCCATTTCCCCCCACTACTATTTTGTCCAAATGTTATATTTTTCAGGTATTTCTCTAGTATAGCTTAGTATGGATTCTAAGATTCAATTACATAGCTTAATAAATAGCCGAGATATTGATTTTTAAGTGTTTTTCTTTGCACCCCCCTTGACCCTCCCCCTTACAATAATTAGCTTCTATCTAAACTGATTCTAGTAGATCTTGATACCATCTTAACGGTCTCAAAATATCAATTTTTTATGGGAAGTAATTTCGAAGATATAATCATTTGAAAAAAAAATTCGGCCGACAATTGGTTCTTAGCCCCCCCTTTTTGCACCCCAATGGATAAAAAAATTAAATTATTTTTAAAAGTTGTCCCACAAATCCCTCTATATGTATGTTGAGTTTTAGCTTCCTAGCTGTTACCATGGTTAAGATATTTGAATTCGTATTTTTCGGTTTAAGCGTTCCCCCCGCCTCCCCCTGAACCCGTACACCCCCCAAAATGGGTATCCGCCTGAGATCCGCAACTATCTACAATCCCCCCAAAAATGAACTCTCTATCTTGAAGGGTTTGGGAGTTAATGTGCGCTGAGCGTACACGTCGGCGTACGGCGTACGGCGGACGGCGTACAGACAGACGGATTTTTTTTTTTGCATTTTTAGGCTAATTTAGTCATGAAACGCGAAAAAACAAAATTTCAGGGTAGCAAATTTTTTTTTTTTCCCAAGTCGATCACAATACTTTATTATTAAAATAATAAAGTAAAATTGACAAAATAATCACAAGCTCCTACCATCCCCAAAGCAACGGAGGTGTAGAGCGAGCACATGCAAGGTTAACCGAATACCTAGGAACAACTATGAATGAGTTAAAAGATGATGCGGAATGGGATACCAAACTTAGTTTAGCATCCCTTTGCTATAATCAACTTGTTATACTCCACGCGAACTACTATTTGGTATAAAACCTAACATAATTAAGAGCCAACAGGTCAAAGATATTGCACAAGATAGAGTAGATATTATAACCAACTACCTTGCCAATATTAGAAAGAACGCTATTAGGAACAATTTTGATAGAAAAATAAAATCAAAGTTAAGATATGACATTAAAGCCAAAGGAAAACATATTGCTTATGAAATAGGACAATTGATTTTGGTTAAAAATATGGCTATAACAAATGACAAGTTAAAGGCGAAATGGGTAGAACCGTACAAAATATTAAAACTAGGCAATCATAGTGTAGTTATTAATAATGCCAAAAGTAATAGGAATAAATTTAAAACAATTAACAAAAAAGATATACAGCCTTACGTTAAGAGTGATAATGAAAATACTATTGCAGAATTACCGCAACCTGGACCATCGAAGCAATAGACGTACGAAAGCTGGAATTCCCGGGAGTATACTTTAAATACCTAGGGGAAACAAAATTTATAGATAGCGAAGTAAGCCTTATTAGAATAATAAACATTTCGGAACAGAAATAGCAAGTATAATACATTTAGCACTAAACATCCATGATATTTGCACCGTAAATTTAAAGCAATGCAAAAACCTTAAGCTTAACAGCGAATTTCAAATAAAAAGACTCAATCATAACTTAAATACTGTTTATGGACTTTTGGGAATAACGCCAAATATTCGTTTTCGACGTGGAATTGCCAATTGGGTAGGTTCTAGTTTAAACTTTTTATTCGGTACGATGGACGATTTTGATGCGGAAAAAATTCAAGAAGTTTTAAGCGTTATAGATAAAAATGAATTAAATATTAAAACGGGCATGGAAAAGGATTTGGTATTAATGAAAGAAATTAAAAAACAGACGAAAATTATAAACACAGAGCAGAGCGCGATAAAATTAAAAATAAATGATGTAATCGATGAAATCAAAAGAATCTACAATCACACAAATGAACAGGAAAAGTTATTGCAATTGGAAATATATTACAATGAACTTTACTCGAAAATAAATCACAAAATTGAAGTTTTAGATCTCAAAATTGAAGTTCTCAGAGATTCTTTACTATTTTCACAAGCCGGAATTCTACACCCATTTGTTTTAGAACCGGAGCAACTTGTGGAACAGTTGAACAACTTACGAGAAAAACAGGATTTAGCCATTGACCCTCTTATTGGTAATTATCAGGCGTTAATTAAAGATTTAAAATTACGAGCTTTTATAAAAGAAAAACATAAAAGAATTATGATTGGGCTTAAGGCCCAATCATATGATACTCTAGATGAGATGGAAATGACTTTGATATACCGGAAATTATGTCATCTCGAATTCTTTCGAATAGTGAGAAGAGACTTTGCATGGGAGGTGGTAGAAGTAGAGGGGGAGGTTTGTATTTCTCCTATGTGACACCGAAAATGGCGTGTAAAGTGTTTCGTGCTGAATTTAAAATTTTTAGTTTTCATTATTTTTAAAGAAATTGGACAAAGTTTTCCAGAAATTGGGGCATTTGTATGGGAGGTGGTAGAGAAAGTGGAGCGTTTAAGATGATTTTGAAACTGCTTATCATCATCCTTATCATCACGCTTTGATTCAATTTCAAATTGGATAGTTCTAATATATTCGAAGGAGAAATGCTTTTCTTGAATTTATAATACAGATATTTATATGGGAGGGGGTAGAAGGAGGGAAGCTGAGCTGATATTTTTTTCCAGCATTTATTGCAACTATTAAAAAACAAATTCTGGCAAAATTTTAAGTTTGTAATTTTTCTAGTTTTAATGGAAATCGATATAATGCATTTAACAAAAATTATGCATTTGTATGGGAGGGGGTAGAAGGAGTGTAAGGATGAAAAAAATTTTTTTTCCTGTTATTGATATTTCTATTTTTATACTTTATGCGAAATATCAAATTGATAACTTTAACAGTTTCGAAGAAAAATAATTTAATTTAAATTTCAAAATTTCGTGAAATTTGTATGGGAGGGAGTAGAAGGGGTGAGGTGAAGTTGATAATTTTTTCAAAGTTGATTGGAATTCAAATAAAATTAATCCTGGCAAAAATTCGTTTTTATAACTTTACTAGTTTCGATGAAAATCGAAAAACTGCATTTTTCAAAATTATGCATTTGTATGGGAGGGGGTAGAAGGAGTGATGGGATCGGATCAATATTCAGTCATATTAATGGTATCTATATCATAATACTTCAAATCAAATTTCAAATTGATAGCTTAAATAGTTTCTAAGAAAAATCAATTTCTGAAAATTTCGAAATTTCGTGAAATTTGTATGGGAGGGGGTAGAAGGGGTGGGGGGATGTGGCCCGTTCACGAACTTAAAGTTTCTTTTTTGCTAAAAATGACACACAACAAATTTCAGCACGATAGCTCAAAGCGTTCGAGAGTTATGCTGTAGACAGACGGACAGACGGACAGACGGACAGACGGACAGACGGACAGACGGACAGACGGACAGACGGACAGACGGACAGACGGACAGACGGACAGACGGACAGACAGCAACTCGGAATCGAAGTTTTTGAGCGACAACAAATATTTCTGTACCCTTGGCGGCTCTGTGCGAGCATTATTTCTTAGCGTTACAAACGGTAAGGCAAACACAATATACTCTCAGATTTCATCTAGAGTATAAAAAGGTATAATAACCGTAGATAAAGTTACTAAACGCGATTTTGAAGAATTTGAGATTCTAATTTTCCCATTCATTAAAGAAAACAATGCAATTACATTAGAAAATTTGCCAAAATATCTTATAGTTAGTAAGGATCATGAATATTATACATTGACAAATAACTTGGATTGTAAAATTATAGGAAATAAGAACGTTTGTGGGCTTACATCCCATTCAAATCAGCATATTTGAAAACTTGCATAACCGAATTATGTTTTAGACAACAAGATAAATATTGTGAATATCGTAAGCTAGATGTTGTACACAATATAAATAACTTACAACTAATTGTTTCTAATTCTCCCGAAACCAATGTAAATGTAATAATACTGAAAACCTTAAATTATTCGGAACGCATTTGATAACGTTAACTGAAGATTGCTCTATCCATTCAGCTAGTCAAGATTATGTACCAATAAAAAAGGGAGAACAAATAACTTTTGTAAGAGACCGACTGGTTGAACTTGACGACTGTTGTTATAACTTGGTCCTTAACGAAATAAAGCAAAGTAATGTAAACCTAATTGGAGATGAAGCCATCACGGTTTCTATAGACTCCCTTGAGCATCGCAGAAATGTTGGTGTACTAAGCATTTACTACCGCTACTTTCATGGTAAATGCGGTGAGGAACTTGCTAAACTTATTCCTCCTCTGTACTCATTTCCTAGAAACACACGCCTATCATCAAGCGCACGAGTTAATTGTTAAGCTTCCGACCTCCCGCACAGCGAAATATAGGCGGTAATTCATACCCCGAACTTCTAGGCTCTGGAATGCATTGCCTAAAGATGTATTTCCATTGTCATACGACCTTCGACGTTTCAAACTCAACGTCCACCGGCATTTTAGGCTTTTCCCTCCTTTTAATCCCGACTAACCTCAACTCCTTACTCCTTTTTTACCCTTACCGACATGACTGTGTAATTTACATTAAAGGGGATACCCCCTAAGTTGTGTTCGGCTTTAAAAAAAAAAAAAAAACCTAACTAAACTAACTTCAAATAACATTCACGAAATAATAGATAACGGCAGAAGTAGCCGAACAATTAAATTTTTGGGAAAACAATATTAAACCTATACCAAGTTTTGTATCAGAGAATAAATGGTAAAGTTCAATTATTGGAACAATCATTTTAATTTTAATTGGTTATTTAATAGTAAAATTCTATTTTGGAGGAAATTGTAAATTGACATTATTTAAAAAATGTTTCTGTTTAAATAATAAAAGAAAAGCTTTTATAATGCCATTAGTAAACCATACGAAAGATGCTGAAATATCTGATGATGGTGTTGTAGAGAATTTACCACGTTTAAGAGCAAACCTGTAAAAACTATTGTAACATGAATATTATCAATTTAATTGTAAAGATCAATGTAAACTAATATCTAAGAGAAAAAAAAAATGTTTGTAAGAAAAATCGATTACGAAAGAAAAACGCTGGTGGACCAACGTTAATTTAACAAAGGGGAGTTGTTACGATAAATCTTCCATCAATAAGCAATTTATCGACACACGCATTTAAAAACCTAGACGCTAACGTCAGCACTTATTATTTGCTTGAAACCTTAGACTCGCGAATTGCAATCTTCTTAAACTCGCGAATTGCAACCTTAGACTCATAATTTTGCTGACATACAAAATAACTTACGGAAACGATTTTTCACTAGAAAGCAAGACACATTTGATAAACTCTTGCTCAGTATTTTTTCATCTTTCTCGGGGAACCACTGTTCAAAATTATTAAATCAGTTTTTATTAAATATTTTCATTTACCTACATTTGTCTTTTTTTGGTTTATACTAATTTTCTCCGGTGTTTCTCTGCGAACAACCGGAAGCAATCTATCTATTGCGGAAATAAGAAACTTATCTCCCGTGACATATACAGGGAGCTTGGTACTCCATGTGCCACCTTGTAAGGGGTTATTCTTAGATATATTTTGAGAAAAAAATTGTTCTACGAAGATGGTCAATTTTCAATATCCGCGGAGATACAGGGTGATCAAGAAAAGTGTTTCGTACCTGTACCCTCACTCACTCAAAACGATATATCTTGAAAACTAATAATCGCAATCCAAAGTGTTATAGCTTGTTTCTTAGGGAATCAAATTACCTTTCATTTGGTGTAATAGTCCGAATTGCAACTGTACCCAATCTTGAGGTATTTGCTTCACAACACAAATTTTTGGCACTTTGACCCTCAAAATTCTGGGGTCAATGTAGTTTCTCTCAAAAAAACGCATTATAAAAATGTCATTTTAATGTTGTTTTTTTATGTGCCATATTATTGCCTACAAACGATGTATACGCTTGCATTTCATAAATTTCATAGTTTAGAAAAAACTATCATTCCAATAGTATAGCACAAAACAAGAATATGTTGATCAACACTCTCCGCTTGAACTAAAAGAACTTATGAAAGGTTTTTATAGTTTATTTCAAATTTCCTTAATTACAATAAATGTTCAAAATGGCCACCTTCATTTTGAATGCACGCTAAAGCTCGTTTTGCCAGTGTCCTCTTTGTGTTCATACTCCTCAACTACTGCCTTACTTCTGTTGCTGCCGCATCGATTCTGGTGTTTAGATCCTGCAACGTTACTACTTCCGTTGCATAGATAAGATCCTTCATCCGTCCCCATACAAAGAAATCCATAATAGTTAAATCAGGAGATAGTGCAAGCCAGTGTATCGGTCCATTTCTACCGATCTAGCGATTGCAATAATTGGAATTTAACCAATCTGTGATTTGTCGGCCATAATGAGCTGGAGCACCATCGTGTTGGTAAAACATGGAAGCCAATCGTTGCAGTGGCATATTATCCAATAACTCCTGTAAATCATTTGTAAAAAAATGTAAGTAATTGGAACTATTTAAGGTAGGTGGAAGCCTAATAGGACCAATGAAATCGTCACCAATCACACCTGCCCATAAATTGACACTGAATCTGTACTGAAATTATGCCTCTCTTCTTGTATGTGGATTGCTCTCAGCCCAGGTGTGTAAGTTGTGGAAGTTTGTGATACCGTCCCTGGTGAATTGGGACTCATCCGTCCAAAGAATGTTGTTCATAAAATATTCGTCACTTAGTTGTCGTTCAAGGAGCCAGTTGCAAAACTCTATCCTTTTGTGCAAATCAATGGGTAACAGCTCCTGCACTGGTGTGTAGGGACGCAAACGCTCTACTTTTAGGACACTCCAAACTTTCCACGTAGAGACGTTTAACTGCAATGCCAAGCGTCGGATACTGATGGATGGATAATTTTGAACTGCATGTAGTATTCGCTGCCTGTTTCCCGAATCCTTCTGTAAACTTCTTGGAGTACTTTTCTGTAAGGTATTCGACGATTAGGAAATCTCTGATGATACAAAGATCGCGCCGCTCGTGTATTTCCCTGACACTCTCCATAAATGAAAATGATGTTTGTATATTCTTCAATCGAGTACTCAGGCATTTCGAAATTATTTTCTGAATTTTAGTGACACCTTGTACTTTTAACAATGTAACTAAAACTGATAAAAATATGAAGTAAGATTTGCTTTTATACGCTTTTCATTTTGATAGGTACCCTATTAAAAAAGGCAAAGTGCTGCACCTAGTTGTGTTGAAACTCATTTTAATTTAATTCATTTCCTCGATAATTTAAATACTACTTAAAGGACATTCCTCGATAATTTAAATAGATTGCTAATCGACACAGGTGCATCTGAGAGTATCCTAAATCCTGGAGTATCAAGGCCTCAGTATGTATATAAACTGCCTGAAATAAAGAAGATGAAAGGAATTGGAGGAACTGTGATGATCTCTGAAGAAGCAGTTGTGCCAGAATTACCTGGGCTGCAACCCCCAAAAGACCAATCACTTAGGTTCTACGTCTACCAATTTCACGAATTCCTCCATGGTTTAATAGGCAATAACATATTGAACCAAAATAATGCCATAATAAACATTAAAGATAAAACTATTAAATTGAATGAAGTAACTGTAAGGACATCAAATTATTTAAAATAAAATATTTAAATTATATTATGCTAAATTTTTTAATTTCAAATATCCATCAAATTACTACAAGTTACGAATTACGTGTTATTTTAATAAATCCTTACAATAGACTGAAACAAAAATATTTTAATAAAAGCAAATATAATAATTGGCTTGCTTTGATGCAATTACGTTTAGTATCAAAATTAATCATAAAGTAATTGATATACTAAACATAATGGCGCCGCCACAGTACTCTCCCTCATTGAAAAAGAAAAAATTAATTGTGTACTTAAATTAAATTATATAAACATTATATCGGGTTTTCCAATAGGGACTTGACAACTTTGAATTCAATTTGTGAACGCACCCTTTCACTAATCATCGAACTGTTACTGTCAATTTATTCAGTAAACTTAACATTTTTATCATGGTAAAGTACACGAAGGAACAACGTCTCAAATGGTTTGCATTTTATTTTGAAAAAAAGTTGTCAAGTCCTTATTGGAAAACCCTTAGATGATCAGAGTCTCTGTGGGCATAAAACTGAAACGTTTCCAATAGGGACTTGACAACTTTGAATTCAATTTGTGAACGCACCCTTTCACTAATCATCGAACTGTCACTGTCAATTTATTCAGTAAGCTTAACATTTTTATCATGGTAAAGTACACGAAGGAACAACGTCTCAAATGGTTTGCATTTTATTTTGAAAAAAAGTTGTCAAGTCCTTATTAGAAAACCCTTTATAATATATAATTAAGTTTGAAATTTTATAATTTAAATGGAACTTTTTTAGTTTCGGATCGCATTGTCTTTTGATTATTAAAAATTTCTTTATTAAGAATAAAGGCTGGTTTAATTCTATCAGTTGAAATAATTGACTCTATTCCATCTTTAGAAATTTTAAAAAATTTTTCAGTCCTCGATATTACTTGATAAGGTCCAGTATAGGGTGCAGTTAATGAACCTTTATAACCTTCCTCCCTAAGAAAAATATGTGTACAAGTTTTAAGAGCTTGAGGAATTAAAATGTTCTTTTGTTTCCTATGATTTTGTACTTTAGGACTTATTTTTCTTATATTGAATTGAATTTCTTTTGCTAAAGAATTGGTTAATGTCTTTGCTTCATTTGAAATATTAGAGGTGATTAGTTCACTCGGTAGTCGAAGTGCTTGACCAAATAGAAGTTGAGCTGGTGAAACATCTAAGTCTTCTTTAAGAGATGTTCGTATTCCAAGCAATATCCATGGAAGATGATCAAACCATTTATTAGGCTCTTCAGTAGCTCGAATTGCAACTTTTAATTGGCGGTGGAACCTTTCAATCAATCCGTTTGATTGAGGATGATACGTTGTAGTATGAATTCGTTTTGAACCAAAGAAATTTGTTAATTCCTTGAAAAGACGTGATTCAAACTGCGATCCTTGATCGGTTGTAATTGTTTGTGGTATGCCATATCTAGCTACCCAGTTATTAATGAAAGATTATATTACCGTAGAAGAACTTATGTTCTTTAACGGAATGGCTTCTGGCCAAAATGAAAATCGATCTTTCATAGTTAGAATATAGGTGTGTCCTTTTGATGGTGGTAATGGTCCTACAAGGTCTATATGTACATGTTCAAACCTTCCAGAAGGAACATCAAATTTACCATGAGGAGATTTTGTGTGACGATTAATTTTTGATTTTTGACAGGATATGCAACATTTTGTCCATCTGTTAATCTCTTTATTCATAAGCGGCCAAAAATATTTGGTGGTAATTAACTTTCTAGTACCTTTAATGCTAGGATGGGATAATCCATGTAAAGAATCAAAAATAGTTCTACGTAGCAGGAGTGGAACATAAGGTCGATTGTTACCTGTATTAATTTCACACCAAATTTCTAAATTTTCTCCTGGTAATAATATTTTTTGCAGCTTACAAGACATTTTATTCAAATATTGTTCTGCTGAAATTGAGTTTAATTCATCATCTCGATCCTGCTCTTGCTTCAAATTTTGTAAATTAATTTTAGTGAAGTCTATTAAATCGATATGAGACCGAGATAAAGTATCTGCAATAATATTTTGTGTGCCTTTAATATATCGTATGTCATTTGTGAATTGAGCTATGAATTCTAACTGATTAATTTGTCGATGTGATTTTTCCGTTTTGGAAGTGATGGCTCGAGTTAAAGGTTTGTGATCAGTTAGAACTGTAATTTCCATACCTTCAATAAAATGACGAAATTTTTTAATTGCAAGATATATGGCTAATAATTCTCTATCGAAAGTAGAATATCTTTGCTCGGTTGGATTTAATTTTTTTGAGAAAAAACCAAGTGGTCTCCAACCATCTTTTTCATATTGTTGTAATACTGCACCTACTGCAGTACTAGAAGCATCCACCATAAGACTATGTTTTGTATTTGTTTTAGGATGCACTAGAAAAGTTGATTTTTGTAATAATACTTGTATTTTATCAAAAGCCAAATTCGCTTCTTCATTCCATTTAAAATGAAGTTTTTTAGCAATACTTTTAGAATACGCTGTTACTAAAGAATATAGTGGAATTGCGATATCCGCTAAATTTGGAAGGAAACGATGATAGAAATTAACCATTCCCAAAAATCTCTAAAGCTGTTTTAGTGAAGATGGTGTTGGAAATTTGGAAATAGCCTCAACTCGGGAATTTGTAGGTGATATACCATCTTGATTGATTTTATATCCCAGGAAGTCTAATTCACTTACACCAAGTATACATTTGGCTGGATTAGTACTTATTCCATTTTCAGCCAATCTTTTGAATAGTTGCCGTAAATGATTTTTATGTTCTAATGGTGTTTTACTAGCAACCAAAATATCATCTAAATATACAAAAATGAATTCCAAACCTTTAAGAATTTCATTTATAAACCTTTGAAAAGTCTGAGCGCCATTTCTAATTCCGAAAGGCATGCGCAGAAACTCGAAAAGTCCGAAAGGTGTTATTACAGCTGTTTTATGAATATCCTCAGAAGCAACTGGTATCTGATTGTAAGCTCTTACGAGATCAATTTTTGAAAATATCGTGCAGTCGCAAAGATTTAATGTACAATCTTGGATATTAGGCAACGGATATTTGTCAAAATTAGTTACCGAATTGAGAAGGCGATAATCACCACAAGGTCTCCAATTTGTTGAGTCCTTTTTAGGGACCATGTGAAGAGGTGATGCAACACATGAAGACGAAGGTCGACATATTCCTAATTTAACCATATTCTCGAATTCGTTTTTGGCAATCTGGTACTTTTTCGCACTTAATCTTCTAGGACGTGATGAAGGAAGTGATCCAGTTGTTTCTATTTTATGTACAACATTATGTGAAACATTGGTGTTAAAATTAGGAGGTGCTTTAATTGAAGGAAACTCGTTGAAGCACCGAATTTACCTTGGACTGAAAACAACTTTGGAGATAACATTTCTACTATTTTGGAAATGCAATTAACAGAAAGAAGTGTTTGTTTATCAGTCAATTTTCGTTCACGTAAATCAACTAAAAGATTGAATTTGTACAAAAAATCTGCACCAATAATTGCATAATCAACAGAAGCTATAACAAAGGTGTAACAAAAATTTCGACGTAAATTGAAATCTAATGTTAAATGTTTTAGCCCATAAGTTGAAATTTTTGAATCATTTGCTGCAGATAAAAAGAAATTTGAATTATGCAGGCATTTAGGAAAAAATTTTCTAGGAAGAACAGAAATTTCTGCTCCAGTGTCAATTAGAAATTGAATTTTATTTTTCTTGTCATAGACAAATAGACGGCGTGACAACGAGTCCGACCTAGTTGCCGCAATCTTGGTTGGACTATTTAGTTTTTTGAATCCTTGTAATTACAAGGAGGGATGCATTTTTTAGCATTTTCTTTGTACCTATAATGATACCAACAAAATGGATATGTTTGTTGATTTGAACGTGATTTTGAAGAAGTTCTTTTTCTTCTATGCTTCGAAGAATCACGTTCTCTATTCTGAAAACTATTGGATTCCAGATGTGCAATACGCTTGGATAATTTATCTATAATTAATTATAAAGAATTTACAGTTGTATTTTCACCAGAATAATTATCAAATTTTGGTGTGGTATGTATGGCTGATAATTTTACACTATCTGAAGCGTCATTAATTCGATCAGCGATGGATAAAATCTCTTCAGAACTATGGGATTTTTCAATGGCGATAAGACAAGCTTGTGTGGATTTTGGTAATTTATTCAACCAAATCTTGTTTAATAGTTGTTTGTTGACAAGACTGTTACCACCAGCTAAAGTCTCCATTTGTCGAAACAGTTCAGAAGGTTTTGCGTCACCTAGATCAATTTTATGCAATAGTGAATCTAAGCGTTTTTCTTCTGTGTCCTTGGTTCTTTTCAAAAGAGCTTCTTTCAAGTGCTCATATTTATTTGAATCAGGAGGATTAGATAAAACATCAGCTACAAGTTCCATTGTTTCTGATTCTAGAGAAGAAACAATGTAATCATATTTTGTGCTGGATTGCGTTATTCCCTTCAAGCGAATTTGAGTTTCCACTTTAAGGAACCATAAATCAGGCCTATTTCCCTAAAACGGTGGCAATTTAATTACATAAACGGAATGCGTTTCTGTAACATTAACTCCGTGTGTATCTTGGGTGTCGCCTGCTTCATGTAAATGGATTTCGTCTTCGTTAGACATATTGACTAAATACGTTAATAGAAATATTACAAAAGTTCACAACTAGAAAAGTTTTAACATTGATAAGAATAGCTTCAATGTTTATAAAAATTGATAATATTTAATTTGAATCGAAAAAATGTTTCGATTCCGAATATGTGTTAATCACTATTGACAATGCGATCTTCACTGTACAAAAAGTATTACAAGTTAAATATGATTATTTAAATGATGTGATTTTTAAATTAACTGTATAAAAATAACAAATAGTAATTAGTAGTAAATACCAATTCAGAACTTCCATACAATTCTTGAAAAAAATTAGCCAATATTTGAAGTTGCTTAAGTTTTCATGATGATAGTTTCAATGATCATAGTTTCAATGATGATAGTTTCAATGATGATAGTTTCAATGATGATAGTTTCAATGATGAATAAATCGTTGATATTTTGTAATGAAATCAGCATTCGTAATTTGCGGAGTCACTAATTTGAATGAATGTTGCTACGCCGATCGTTCTTTTTTGTTCAAAGATTGATGCGACGAAAAGGAGCAAATTTCGCCGTTTTTTCACAGAACTTCACAGGCGAAAATGACCAGGAAACGGTGAATAACCGTGAAAAAAGAAAAACTTCTTGGGTGTCACCAATTTGTATTTATACTGTTGTTTCAACCAAAATTAATAAAATGGAAGTTAATAGGAACGTCAAATTGATGATCAGCAAGAAACATTTAATCCCAGAGTTTAAATTGTAAGAATTTTCATTCACCATCTTATTTATGTAGCAAATGAACGTCGGGCGGTCTTGAGAACGAAAGAAAATTTATTTAATTTGTAGATATGTTCTTGGTTGAAAAATGATGCGTCGGGGCACAAAATTAACGTATAAATCCGACACAGAATATTTTTTGTTCGGGGTCACCAATTTGTAACCTCTTGAAGTAGATTGAATAAATCTTGAATTCGGGGTCACCAATTTGTAAGAACATCAAATTATTTAAAATAAAATATTTAAATTATATTATGCTAAATTCTTTAATTTCAAGTATCCATCAAATTACTACAAGTTACGAATTACGTGTTATTTTAATAAATCCTTACAATAGACTGAAACAAAAATATTTTAATAAAAGCAAATATAATAATTGGCTTGCTTTGATGCAATTACGTTTAGTATCAAAATTAATCATAAAGTAATTGATATACTAAACATAATGGCGCCGCCACAGTAACACACAGAATTTACGAAAATACAAAAGAGGAAACCGAAGAAAAGGACTACGATGAAATAATGAAATTAGATAATATTATAGAAGAAATAAATAATGATAAAATGAAATAATTGAAGAAATAAATCACGTAAGCAATTTGAAAGAAAACATAAGAGTTGAACATTTAAATAATGAAGAAAGAAAAGGACTATTGGAAGTAATCAAATCAACGAAAGACGTATTTTATCATGAGGGTGATAATTTGACCTTTACACATATGATAAAACACGAATTAAAGTTAACTGATAATGATAAAGAGATGCTCGAACAAGGTATTATAAGGAATTCATCAAGTCCGTATTCAAGCCCAATATGGGTAGTGCCGAAGAAAGCAGACGCTTCAGGCAAAGTCAAATGGCGCATAGTCATCGACTACAGAAAAATAAATGAGAAAACAGTATCAGATAAGTGTCCAATCCCAAATATAGATGATATTCTAGACAAGTTAGGTACATCAATGTATTTCACCACACTAAATCTTGCCAAAGGCTTTCATCAGATCGAAATTGTAGAGGAAGACATCCCAAAAACCGCCTTCTCGACTAACTCAGGTCACTATGAGTTCATCAGAATGCCATTCGGTTTAAAAAATGCTCCATCAACATTTCAACGATTAATGAACACCATTCTTAGGGATTATATAGGAAAAATCTGCTTCGTATATTTGGATGATATTATCATATTCTCAACAAGCTTAGAAGAGCATTTAAATTCTTTGAAAGTCATATTAGAAAAATTGAAACAAATAAATTTAAAAGTACAGCTTGATAAAAGCGAGTTTTTAAAAAAGGAGACAGAATTTTTAGGACATGTCGTGACAACCGAAGGAATCTAACCAAATCCGAACAAGATTGTTTCGATAACTAAATTTCCAATACCCCGAACAACTAGACAATTAAAATTTTTCCTGGGACTAGTTGGCTATTACAGGAAATTTATAAAAGATTCCGCGAACATCGCAAAACCACTTACAGCAAGACTAAAAAAGGATAGAAAAAAAAACATCAATGATGAAGATTACAAGAAGTCATTCGAAACACTTAAATTATTGATCACGAAAGATCCAATTCTAAAATACCCCGATTTTGAAAAAACTTTTACACTAACAACAGATGCATCAAACGTAGCTATTGGAGCGGTATTATCCCAATCGAATCATCCGATATGTTTTGCATCCAGGACATTAAACGAACACGAAACCAAATACTCAGCCATTGAGGAAGAATTATTGGCAATAGTCTGGGCCACGAAATACTTCAGACCGTACCTATTTGGAAACGAATTTGTAATTCGCACAGATCATAAGCCTTTGACGTGGCTAAGTAATCTGAAAGAGCCAAATTCCAAATTACAACGTTGGAAAATCAAACTCGAAGAGTATAATTTTAAAATTATTATAAATATTATATAAATATTTAAAGGGTAAAGACAATGTTGTAGCTGATGCATTGTCAAGAATCGAAATAAATGTTAACGAAAATGAGTCAGACCTCGCTACCATTCATAGTGCAAGCGAAGACGTCACCAATCTGATAAGCATCTCACCCAAACCACTGAATGTTTATGCTAAACAAATTCACATAATCCGAAGCAATTTCGAAAAAATGGAATTAAAGATATTTAATAAAAAGAATAGACTCGTAATAAATACGCAACTATTAAAAGAAGATAAAGTCAAAGAAATTTTGGACAAAGGTATAAACACAGAGAAAACCATAGGAATATTCTGCACACAAATCGAGGATTTTCTCACATTTCAGAACACCTACAAAAATCTAAGAACAACTTACAGCGGATACAAAGTAGTTAAAGTAGAAAGAATATTAACAGAAGTATCAGAACAAAATGAAATAACAGAATTAATATTAGCATATCATAACAAAAAGACCTGTCACGCAGGTATAGATAAAGTCATAGAAGAAATAAAACAAAACTATTATATTATGAACATAAGACAGCAAGTAACAAAAATAATAAATAATTGCGAAATCTGCAATCTAGCTAAGTATGATAGAATACCTCTGAAATTGCCCTAGCATTTTACAGAAACTCCAAAAAAACCCAGAGAAATATTTGTAATAGACATATGGTTTAAATCACGAAACGATAAATATTTAACGTGTATAGACAAATTCAGCAAATATGCTCAAATAATAAAAATAGAAACTGCTTACTGGAATGATGTAATTACAGCACTTCAAACACTACTAAATATAATGGGAACACCCAGAATAATAATATCCGATAACGAAGGAGCAATAAGAAGTGAAATCATAAAAAAATATTTAACGGAAAAACAAATCGAAATAAAACTAACTACACCACATATGCATACAGGAGCATCTGACGTAGAAAGGTTTCATAATACACTCAATGAAATGATAAGAATTATTAGATTAAAGGAAAAAATTTATACCATAGAAGAGACACAAGAAGCTCTCAGTTTTTATAATAATAACATTCATTCCACCACAAACGAAAGACCCCTAGAAATTCACTTACGCATCAAAAACAATTACGAAAAAATTAGGGAACACATGGAACAATCAAAAACGCGGCGAATAGAAAATATAAATTCAAATAGACAAGATAAGAACGCAGACGACAGATTTAAAAAAGTAGAAAACAAAGTAAGAAAAAAATTACAACCACAATATAAAATAAACTGCCAACAAGTCGGGCGAAACTTTATTATTCTTGGGACAAGTTGCGGATGAGTGGAAAGTCAATATGCAGGTTAGAGTGGCTAGGGAAGACTAAGTGAAAGGGAGTTCTTGGGCAGGACTGTTAACAATATTTCATTCGTGTCTGTAAGTTTGGGTTTTTATGAGGGGAGGAGTAGGGGTAATAGTAAGGGTGGGTGGATGTTAATAGCTTTTTAATTAATTGCTTGAATCACGTCCAATATTCTCTGTATAGAATGTGTTTCATAGACGAAGCATAGAATTTTCTTAAAATTCGGTGTATTTTACATTCACGAAACCGAACATTAGAATGGGAGGGGGTAGAGAAGGTAGGGGAATCGTAAAATTTGATATGTAGTTTTATTTTGCTTTTCTTGTGAGGTGCTTGTATAAAATTTTAAGTTCGTAACTTCTAGTTTGTTGGTTATTAGTTGATTTAATGAAATTGGTCGAAATCATGGTTTTGTATGGGAGGGGGTAGAAGCGCAAGCGCGATTTCAAAACTTTTAAAGCAGCTTCATTTGAATTATTTTTATAAGTTTTTATGCCAAATTTGAAATTGATAGCTTTTAAGAGTTAGCTGATAACTGATTTCTTAAAAATGCTCGAAAAAATAATTTTGTATGGGAGGGGTAGAAGAGGTAAGGGAATCGTCAAACTTGTGATGCAATTTTCTTTCATTTTTGTTGTTAGATGCTCGTACGAAATTTCAAGTTCATAGCTTTTAATTTGTTGGTTATTAGTTGATTTAATGAAATTAGTCGAAATCATACTTTTGTATGAGAGGGGGTAGAAGGGCAAGCGCGATTTTAAAACTTTGAACGCAATTTCATTTTAATTATTTTTGTAAGTTGTTTTGCAAAATTTGAATTTGATAGCTTTTAATGGTTAGGTGATAATTGATTTCTTGAAAATGGTCGAAAAAATAATTTTGTATGGGAGGGGGTAGAAGTTTTAAAGGTTTTCGACCAGTTAATATTTCGTATATTTAGGGATTTTTTTTAAATGCATTTCGCAAATTTTCAAGTTTCTACCTTAAAATATCACTCAAAAATTACCAAATTTAACTATTATGTAGCTCTACAATCTCACAAATTTTTGATTTAATATCTGTACTATTTTTTGAGATATAAGGATTTGTAATTTTGAAAAGTGCGCCATTTTTGAAATGTGCCCCATTTCCCCCCACTACTATTATTTCGACATGTTATATTTTTTTTGTATTTGCCTAGTATAGCTTAATATACGTTTTAAGTTTTAATTACATAGCTTAAAAGATAGTTGAGATATTAATTTTTAAGTGTTTTTCTTTGCACCCCCCCTGACCCTCCCCCTTGGAATAATTAGCCGCTTTCTGAGCTGGTTCCGAGGGATCTATATGCCACCTTAAAGGTCTCTAAATATGATTTTTTACGATAAGTAGTTTCGAAGATATAATCATTTGAAAAAAAAATTCGGCCGAGAATTGGTTCTTAGCCCCCCCTTTTCGCACCCCAATGGATAAAAAAATTAAATTATTTTTAAAAGTTGTCCCACAAACCCCTCTATATGTATGTTGAGTTTTAGCTTCCTAGCTGTTACCATGGTTGAGATATTTGAATTCGTATTTTTCTGTTTAAGCGCTCCCCCCGCCTCCCCCTGAACCCGCACACCCCCCAAAATGGGTATCCGCCTGAGATCCGCAACTATCTACAATCCCCCCAAAAATGAACTCTCTATCTTGAAGGGTTTGGGAGTTAATGTGCGCTGAGCGTACACGTCGGCGTACGGCGTACAGCGGACGGCGTACAGACAGACGGATTTTTTTTTTTTGCATTTTTAGGCTAATTTAGTCATGAAACGCGAAAAAAAAAAATTTCAGGGTAGCAAACTTTTTTTTTTTTTTGTGTCGATCACAATACTTTATTATTATAATAATAAAGTAAAACTAGAAGAAGTAGAAAATTTAGGGAATAACCAATACAAACATTTAAACTCAAAAATCCACAAAAGTCAGTTAAAAGGACTAAAAAGATTTTCCATTCACAGGCCAAAAGAAGCCTGCAGTGAAAATGGCGTTAATGATACTGCTACTCACAGCAATCCTACCACAAGTAAAAATGCAGAGTTTAGAAATTGAAGATTTAGACCAAGGTAACGGATTCATCCTCATACAAACAGAGCCGGTTACGCTTATCAAGGAATACACACACGTACTTCACATCATCGAATTAAAAGATTTTGAAAATATATACAATACCATAGATCAAAGCATAACCACACTTAAAATACTAACGCCATCAAACATAGACTCATTGTACAGCTCATTGCATCATTTAAAACATGAAATAACTACACTACAACCACACATAAGACAAAAGAGAGGACTTATAAATATTTGGGGAAGAACAATGAAAATGTTGGCAGGTACCATGGATGATCAGGACATGGATAGAATAAATGAAGAATTAGATAACATAGAAAAAAATGGTAGAAATTTAACTAAGGCAGTCAACTCAGTGATAGATATTAACGGTAAATTAAATGCACGAATTCAAAATCTAACTAAAACTATAAATACAAATCAAGCCTTGATTACGGAAAAAATAAAGGCTATGTCAAGTAAATTTGAAACAGATCAAATTATAAATGCATATAAGCAACTCATAACAGAAAATATTGATAGAATTCTCCAAAATATGCAAGAATTAAAGAAATAATCTTAAATGCTAGAACAGGTACTCTTAGTAGATACATTCTAACAGATGAGGAAATAGATGCTTATGATATCTCTATTGAAAAGTTTAAAGATATAACTATCGCTAGTACGTTAAGAAATACAGAAATTATAATTATAATTAATATAACTAAATATTGTAATGAAACTTATAATCAAATTTTAATAGAACCTATACCTAATAGGAATAAGTTAGAAATTGTCATCCAAGAAAAGGAATATTTACGAAAAAATAATAATATATATTTTGTAACCAATGAAATAAATAAATTAAGAACCATAGAAGATGATTGTATAAGTAACATATTGTTATAGATCTGGCAATGATCTCTCTCAAATCTGCCAGAACTATTTAGAATATTCTTCCAACATGTAGAGGGCCATAGTAAAAGCTTCTAGTAACTTCTCGAAGACACAACCAATGACACCCGACGCCATCTAGTAACTTCTAGAATAGTCCAGACCCAGCAGAAAAACATACACCAGAGAAGGTTCGAGAATCGGATAAATCAATTATATATAGCCAGAGCTCTACGACAAGGATTCATTCACTCAGTGACAGTTTCATGGAAAACACCTATCGGTGTAAGTAAGCGAAAGCGATAGATAGGCGGTGTTACTGTGTTGTGCGAATTAAGTTTTTAGAGCGAATTAAGTGAAGTGATCGGGAAATTGTGTAAAAGTGCAATAAATAAATTATCCTTATATTTTAAAACGAATTGTGTTTTACTTGAAATCGGCGAACCTCTAGCTCGCAACAATTGGTGTCAGAAGTGGGATTTCAAGGATAAATTCGGGTTAAAAATCGCGAGTGAAATTAAAATTCTCGAACGGATAATTTTGTGAGAGCGAAAAAGTGAAACTAAAATTCTCGAACGGACAGTGAGAATTTTCTGAAATCGAATATTCTCGAGTGCTCTAGTGAACAGTGACTTTAATTAGCGAAGTAAAATCGCGGAACTAAAATTCTCGAACGGACAGTGAGAATTTTGTGAAATCGAATAATCTCGAGTGATTTAGTGAGCAGTGACGTAAATTTAAGTGAATTCGAATCGCGGAAAAACTGGAAATAATCGGTAGTGAAAATGCCGCGTTATTTAAAAGACTTAAAAGTAACGGAGCTGAAGGAAGAGCTCAGTAGACGCGAGTTATCTACAACAGGGAGCAAGTCTGAACTTGTCAGCCGTATGATCGAGACACTTGAGGCTGAGGGTGAGAATGCAGATAGTTTTGAGTTCCAAATCGAAGAAGCTCGTAAAGAGGAGTGTTCTGGTACATCGGATGCCTTAACACAGTTAATGCAACAAATGATGGACAAATTAGAGCAACAATCAGTGGACATTAAACAACAATCTGCGGACATTAATCAGAAATTAGAGCAACAATCAGCGGACATCAATCAGAAATTAGACCAACAAAGTCAGCTATCAGAGGACCTCAACCAAAAATTGGAGCTGCAAAATAATAAAATAGACATCATGGGTAAGACAATAGAAGAAAATGTAGAGAAGAAACTTCGAATCTTCGAAGAGAAAATTACGGAAAAGACATCCGGGATTGCAGAAGAAGTCGAACGCCTAAAAAGGGACCTCGATAACGTGAAATCGACGGGAGTCATCGAGGCAGAACACGTTACGCACAAGGGTCTCAAAGCTCCAATCTTCGATGGACAAACACCGTGGGCTATTTATAAGACCCAATTTGAGGCCGCCGCAAGAAACAACCATTGGAATGATCTGGAACGAGGAACAGCTCTTATATTGGCGCTAAGAGGTCCACCAGCAGAGGTTCTTCAAACGATTCCGCAGGAGCAACAACAAGATTTTTCATCGTTAGTCCAGACACTGGATCTTCATTATGGCAGTGACCACATGCGAGAGATCTACAAAACGCAACTGTACAACCGAACTCAAAAGAATGGTGAAACACTTCAAGAGCTGGCACGCGATATTGAACGACTCACACTATTATCGCTGCCTAATGCGCAAACAGAGCAACGAAACGATACAGCTGTTTTCGCATTTAACAATGCTGTACAGGACAGAGAGCTGCAACAGGCGTTAAAACTGGCAGGTAAGAAAACGATTGGCGAAGCCTTAGTATATGGGCTGACGTTCGAAGCTGCCAAGCAAAGCTCGCGGAGTAACTATCGAGTTCGAGAAATAGTAGAAGAATGTGTGTGTCAGAAAGCCGAGTACACCAAGCGGAGCGAAGGATCTGGTGCTCCTCGATGCTGGAATTGTGGACAGGCAGGACACTTAAGACGCGACTGCCGCAAACCCAGAAAAGCGATCAACTATTGTTCCGGGTGCGCTGCTAAACAAAGAGGAGGAAGGGGCGAACCGTCACGAGAGCACGCTTTGCCTAGTGACAGTCCGGGAAACGAGTAAAGGCCAACTTCATGGGGCAGAAGTTGGCTGGTAGAATCGACGCCCCCGGAACCATCATCGCAGTTTCTCGACTACATCGTTGTGAAAACGACTTATGTATGAGTGGTCGAGTCGGCAAATTAAACTGCATCATAACAGTCGACACAGGCGCAACACGGTCAGTGCTAAGATCTGACCTCGTAGATCGTACTTGGCTTCACAACACCAAGAAGTACGCACTTCGCACTGCTACAGGAGAAACTACAACGGTCCATGGAGAAATAGCTCGTGACATACAGCTTGGGGATTTGACCTTCTCGCATGTATTCGTGGTAGCTGACATTACCGATGAGTGTATCCTTGGAATGGATTTTCTGAAACCACACGGTATCCAGCTGGACTTAGGACAACGAATAATGAAGTGGCGGAATATTGAAATCCCGATGGAAATAACATCCTCCAGCACAACAAAGCTACGAGTTGTATTGTGCGAAGATTCGGATATACCAAAGTCATCCGAGAATGTTATTTGGGCAGAGCTCGATGGTGATCCCGGGAACCACCGATTCTACCTCATAGAACCGGAAACGACACCTGCATTACGAAGTCTAATACTAGGAAAAACGCTCGTAAAAAGGAATGAGAAGATGATGGTACCAATAAGAGTCCTCAACGTTTCGGACAGCATTACCAGCGTAAAGAAAGGAGATGTAATTGGCAGCTGTGAACCAATATCGGCGGTGACGAGCATCGACAAGGCAGAACCACATGACGTACCCTCTAAAAATAAGCCAAGAAGGAAGGACAATGTAACATCAACACTTCTTGAGTCAAGCAACCTTAGAGGAGAACAACACAAGCAAGCAGTAGATCTAATCGAAGGATTCAGCGACGTCTTTTCCACCGGTGATGACGACTATGGCAGAACAAACTTAGTGAAACATCGCATAGATACGGGAAGTGCTACACCGATACGTCAACCTCCAAGAAGAGTACCATTAGCGAAACAAGGAGAAGTCAATTCAATGGTCAAAACTATGGAGCATCAGGGAATCATCGAAGAATCAAAGAGCCCGTGGATATCGCCAGTAGTGCTGGTAAAGAAGAAGGACGGCAGTACCCGTTTTTGTGTGGACTACAGGCGACTGAATGATGTTACGAAAAAGGATAGCTATCCACTACCAAGAATCGACGATATCATGGACACCCTGACTGATGCTAAATGGTTCTCGACGTTGGATCTGAAAAGTGGTTACTGGCAAGTGGAGATAGATGAAAAAGATAGAGAGAAAACAGCATTCTCTGTCGGCAGTGGACTGTGGCAATTCATCGTAATGCCATTTGGCTTGTGCAATGCTCCAGCTACGTTTGAAAGACTAATGGAATTCGTTTTGCGTGGCCTGAGTTGGAAAACTTGGCTCGTTTACCTGGATGATGTGATCGTTATCGGCAGAACATTCAAGGAACATCTGAAAAATCTACAGGAAGTCTTCCAGCGGCTGCGAGCGGCAAAATTAAAGCTGAGTCCGAAAAAGTGCACTTTGTTTAGTGCAGAAGTCAAGTACTTGGGTCACATCGTTTCAGCTGATGGCGTAAAGACAGATCCGGAGAAGATACTGGCGGTGAAAAATTGGCCTACTCCGAGTGATAAACACCAGTTGCGCAGCTTCCTAGGCTTAGCGACATATTACCGACGATTTGTAAAAGACTTTGCTAACACGGCGAAATGTCTGCATCAGTTAACAGAAAAAGGGAGGCCATTTACATGGAGTCAACAGTGCCAGGAAGCATTCGAGAGGATAAAAGACCAACTCTGCGACTCCCCAGTTCTGGCGTATCCAAAACCAGGTCATGGTTTCATCATAGACACTGACGCCAGCAATGTCGGTATCGGAGCAGTACTATCACAAGAGATCGATGGGCAGGAGAGAGTGCTATCTTACTACAGCCGAGTACTCTCAAAATCAGAAAGGAACTATTGCGTAACTCGCCGAGAGCTACTAGCCATAGTATAAATAAATATCTCTATGGTCAAAAGTTCCTTCTTCGAACGGATCACGCATCGCTTAAATGGCTACTTCAATTTAAGAACCCCGAAGGCCAAGTAGCCAGATGGATCGAAAGGCTCGAATCCTACGATTTCGAGATTGTTCATCGAAGAGGAAGAATCCACGGTAATGCCGATGCGCTTTCACGTCGTCCTTGTCCACCGAACTGCAAGCATTGTTACCGTGTATAAGGAAAAGAAGCCGGAGAAACCATTCAGAGGATAACGACCGAACCAAAGACTGGATGGAATCAGCAAGAACTGGAAGACGCCCAGCGTAAAGATCCAGATATTTCTCCGATCATGGCATGGAAGGACGAAAAGAAACGGCCTGAGTGGAAAGACATCTCACAACTCAGCGAAACCTTAATGTGTTATTGGGCACAATGGAACTCCCTTCACCTAGACGGCGGATTATTAAAACGAAAATGGGAAAACGCTGACGGAACATCATATCACATGCAAACCATCGTCCCGCATTGTAAAATGTGTACTACGTGTGCATCAAGTCAGGGCCCACACCGCAGATCCAGGGGAGAAATGCAACAATACAACGTGGGAGTCCCATTTGAGAGAATTGCTGTGGATATTGCTGGACCATTTCCGGAATCAGAAAATGGTAATCGCTACATTCTAGTGGTCATTGATTATTTCAGCAAGTGGCCTGAAGCCTACGCAATTCCAAACCAAGAAGCAGTAACCGTCGCCGAACAAATTGTTACCAACTGGGTGAGCAGATTTGGAGCTCCACGTGAACTACACTCCGATCAAGGGCGCAATTTTGAATCTCAAATATTCAAACACGTGTGCCAAATGCTGGGAATAAACAAAACCAGGACATTTCCATTACATCCACAGTCCGATGGAATGGTGGAACGTTTCAATAGGACATTGAACTCAAACCTATCCAAACTCGTCAGCGAGAGGCAACAGGACTGGGATCAGCACATCCCTCTATTTTTAATGGCCTACAGAACATCGGTGCATTCAACAACAGGAGAAACCCCGTCCCCGAGTCATTTTCGGAAGGAATATTCGAGTCCCTGCGGAATTAATGTTTGGAGTGCCACCAGACCAACCAACGAATGACAAAGCTTACGTCTCGGATCTTCGATGTCGACTAAACACAATTTATAACCTGGTCAGAGATAAAATTGATTTGGCGACCGACCGTATGAAGACGAGGTATGATCAACGGGCGAATTCATCAGGATTCCAAGAGGGTGATTTAGTTTGGCTATACAATCCCAAACGACAGAAGGGCAGATCGCCGAAACTACAGCGCAACTGGGAAGGCCCTTACCAGATCATCAACCGGTTAAACAATGTCGTCTATCGGATTCAATTACATCAAAAACCCCGTACAAAAATGAAAGTGGTACATCTCGACCGACTAACAAAATACCACGGTGCCATTGCGGAAGTGAACGACTCTGTTCGGGACGAACAGGGACTAAGGAGAGGGTAATGTTATAGATATTTAGAATATTCTTCCAACATGTAGAGGGCCATAGTAAAAGCTTCTAGTAACTTCTCGAAGACACAACCAATGACACCCGACGCCATCTAGTAACTTCTAGAATAGTCCAGACCCAGCAGAAAAACATACACCAGAGAAGGTTCGAGAATCGGATAAATCGCTCAGTGACAGTTTCATGGAAAACACCTATCGGTGTAAGTAAGCGAAAGCGATAGATCGGCGGTGTTACTGTGTTGTGCGAATTAAGTTTTTAGAGCGAATTAAGTGAAGTGATCGGGAAATTGTGTAAAAGTGCAATAAATAAATTATCCTTATATTTTAAAACGAATTGTGTTTTACTTGAAATCGGCGAACCTCTAGCTCGCAACAATATTAAACAATGACATTTTAAATTGTAAACTCAGAACAAATGAAAAGAAGAAATTTTGCTATTAACCGAAAATATTGTAATTACCAAAAACCTACCCCAAACTTATCTTAACCATACATGCTCAAAGCAAATTATAATATATATAGTATAATTATAAACTTCAAGGCAACAAGCTTATTAAATTTAAAGATTGCAAGATCATTTTAAGAAATAAACTATTCAACAACGTAAGAAACAAATATCGGAACTATATTGTAATACCAAACCTTTATAGAGATATGAATATTACTGAAATACAAAACCTTACATTGTCAGAAATTCACCTGAAACTATGAATAAAATAAAGTGGTTGGATTTTAATAGAAATAAAGATTATTCTAAGCAATCATGGATAAATTATATAGTACTAAGCTTAATAATTATAATTACTATATTAATAATTTACATAAAATTTTGTAAAAGTAATAATAATGTCAAAATTAATATGCCAAACGTTCAGTATACGCCTTCAGCACCCGAAGAGATAGAAGAAAAACCTATAAATTCCGGAATTAGGACGGAAGTTAATCATAGAAATTTTTTAATTCAAAAAAAACCTAAACAAACAAATTTTAGCATAAAAACATAACAGGGCTACGATTGCGCATAAAGCGCAATCTTACTATACTCTAGATAAAATAGAATTTTTTGTCATCCCAAGAAATTTTGGATGGGGAGTGTTAGAAGGGGTTGAACTAATTTTTTCCCCATCATGCTAAAGTAGCTATAAAAATGTTTTATACAAAATGCTTACTCCAAAAATTGAATGGGGACTGAGAAAATTAGTAAGTTAGATTTAGTGAAAATGTTCAGTTGGTATGGGAGGTGGTAGAAAGAGTGGGGGGATTTTAGTGATTTTTTTCGAAATAACTAGGAATATTATAAAATTGACAACCCTTAAATTTCAGATTATTACCATTCATACTTTTCAAGAAAATCAATTTTTTGTGAAGTTGTGAAACTGTGTCATATTGTGTGGGAGGGGGTAAAAGCAATGAAGCTAATCAAATATTTTTTTTGATCTTAGTGATAATACTAATTTAGTATTTATTACAAAATTTGAGCTCTATAAATGTTATATGTTCTGAGAAATTCGTCTTAGAGCATTTCATGAAAAAGTGTAGTTTGTATGGGAGGGGGTGGAAGGAGAGGGAGGACGCAAATAATTTTTCTACTGTAGATTTAAATCATTATGAAAGTAATATATCCTAAAACTCAGACTAATAGCTTTTATACTTTTCGAGTAAATTAATTTATTGTTAAGTTGCGAATTTGCGTCATTTTGTATGGGAGGGGGTAGAAGGGGTGAAGCTAATCGTCTAACTTTTTTTTCGCGTTACTAACAATTTTAAATAAATATTTGGTGCACAATTTCAGCCCGCTTAATTTTATACGCACTGAGTAAATTAGCTTAGAGTAATTCATGACAAGTGCAGTTTGTATGGGAGGTGGTAGAAGGAGGGGGAGGACACGCATAATTTTTATACGGTAGATTGGTATTATCATAAAAGTAATATATTCCAAATATCAGGCCAATAGCTTTTATACTTTTTGAGCAAATCCTTTAATTGTGAAATTGCGCATTTGTGTCATTTTGTATGGGAGGGGGTAGAAGGGGTGGAGCGATTTGGCCCGTTCACGAACTTGATCTTACTTTTTTGCCAAAACCGACGTGTACAAAATTTGAACAATCAAGCTCAACGCGTTCTCAAGTTAGAGAGCGAACAGACGGACAGACAGACGGACAGACGGACGGACGGACATCCGGTTTTGAGATTTTTGAGTGATAATTTTAACTTCTGTATCATTCATTTTTTTTCTCCAAGCCTTATTTCTTAGCGTTACAAACCTTAGAGCAAACTTATAATACTCTCAGATTTCATCTAGAGTATAAAAATAAGTAAATAAATAATTTGTAAGGCATCTAGGGCACAAGATAATTAATCCCAGAAAACCAATTTTTATGGTCAGGAGCCCATCTACTTTAAGGGTGGAGGAGTTACATTATATTTTCCACACGCGAGATTCAACACATAAACCATGTAGATTTAAGATTAAAAATCTCACCAAACATGCCCTAACCACATGTTTGATATACGCCTTCAGTATTTTCAAAATAAGATAAGATAGCTTAAGAACATTTTTATTTACTTTCGATTAAATTCTTGAAACTATTTTTTGATGTTTGTATACCTAGTCCTGCCATAAGTTCTGTCACATAATTTCTCACATTGGCAACAACTTTATTTTATGAGTGACATTTCAATATCGACCAGTTTTATAAACGTCATAATGCTGTTGACAGTTGATGGTCATTTAAAGTGTGTTCGTTAACGTGTGAAGATGGAATGGGGTGTAATAGAAAACCGAACTGCAGTGATTGCACTACATAAGTGTGGAAAATCCGCGAGTGAAATTTTCAAGTTGTTGTGCCCGTTAAAAATAACGCAAAGATTTGTGTATCGTGCGATCCAGAGATATAACGCGATCCAGACTATTGAAGATCGACCTCGTTCTGGACGTCCGCGTGATGTACGTTCTTCTGCTGCCATCAAAGCGGTCGAGAGTCGAATTCGTCGAAATCCGCTTCGTAAACAACGAATCATGGCTCGAGAGATGAACATCTCCACCCGAAGTATGTCTCGCATCATAAAATCTGACCTCGGGATGAGTGCCTTTCGACGATCAACGGGACATTTGCTGACTGAGCAGTTGAAGCAAATTAGGAGCACCAGATCGAAAGAGCTCCTTCGGCGGTACGGCAACAACAAACATCGAGAAATTTTGTTTACCGATGAAAAAATTTTTATGGTGGAGGAACATTTCAACCGCCGAAATGATAAGGTGTATGCCCACAGCTCCATAGAAGCCCGAGAAGTTGCCACTAGGGTACAGCGAGGACATCATCCAGCATCAGTCATGGTATGGTGGGGTGTCAGCTACGAAGGGGTCACCGAGCTTCATTTTTGCGAAAAAGGCGTAAGAACTGCAGCGAAAAATTATCAAACGGACATCCTGGAGGGATGTGTGAAGCCGCTGAACTCTACGCTACTCAACAATCGACATTGGGTTTTCCAGCAAGATTCTGCGCCAGCCCACAAAGCTCGAACCACACAAGCGTGGTTGGAAACCAATATTCCACAGTTTATAAGGGCGACGGAATGGCCTTCTGGGAGCCCAGATTTGAATCCCCTGGACTACAAACTGTGGGCGGAGTTAGAGTCCATGGTGTGCACGAGACGACACCCAAATATCGAGAGCCTTAAGCGATCTTTGACAGAAGCAGTAGCTAATTTTCCGCTAGAAACAGTGCGTACTGCTATCGATGACTGGCCCAACAGATTAAAGAGCTGTGTTAAGGCTAAAGGCGGCCACTTTGAATAATTTGTTGCTTATTTTACTTCCATTAGTATGCCAAAATAAAATATATTTTCCTTTGTCAAAAACTCTTTTTCATTTATACAAAAATTGCCCATATACGTGTGACAGAACTTATGGCACGACTAGGTAAATTATATAGATAAGGAAATTATTTTTAAGATAATAAAACAAGTATACAGGGTGTTTGGTACTCCGTACATAACCTTGTAAGGGGTTATTCCTGGATATATTTTGAGCAAAAAATTGTTCTACGGAGATGGCCAATTTTCAATATCCACGGAGATACAGGGTGATCAAGAAAAGTCCTTCGGACCTGTACCCTCACTCACTCAAAACACTATATCTTGAAAACCAATAATCGCATTTCAAAGTGTTATAGCTTGTTTTTTAGGGAATCAAATTATCTTTCATTTAGTGTAATAGTCCGTATTGTACCTGTACCCAATCCTGAGGTATTTCCTTCAGACCACAAATTTTTGATACTTTGACCCTCAAAATTCTGTGATCAATGTAGTTTTTCTCAAAAAAACGCGTTATAAAAATGTCATTTTAATGTTGTTTTTTTATGTGCCATATTATTGCCTACAAAAGATGCACACATACTTATGACTTAGGATTTCCCGTTTTCCAGGTAATAAGCGAAAATACATATGGCTTAAAAATAAAATATGCCATAAGCCAACCCTCGTTCTAAAAAAACTACCTGAAATGTTGTTAAACTGAAATATTCTTTGTGTCCTTTAATTACTATTTAAATTATCAATAAATGTCCTTTAGGTAGTATTAAAATTATCGAGAAAATTAATTAAATTAAAATGAGTTTCAACACAACTAGGTGCAGCACTTTGCCCTTTTTTAATGGGTTACCTAACAAAATGAAAAGCCTATAAAAGCAAACCATACTTCATATTTTTTTCAGTTTTAGTTAAATTTGTAAAAGAACAAGGTGTCACTAAAATTTAGAAAAGAATTTCGAAATGCCTGAGTTCACGAACGAAGAATATGCAGACATAATTTTCCTCTATGGAGAGTGTCAGGGAAATGAGCAAGCGGCGCGATCTTTGTATCATCACAGATTTCCCAATCGTCGAATACCTTACGCGAGAGTATTCCAAGACGTTTACAGAAGGATTAGGGAAACAGGCAGTGTTAGGACAAGCAGAGTGAATGCAAATCCTGCGCCGGTAATCGCTGTTTCAATTGATCAACGAATCCTAGCTGCAGTTCAAAATGATCCATCAACTAGTATACGACGCTTGGCATTGCAGTTTAACGTCTCTACGTGGAAAGTTTGGAGTGTCCTGAAAGCAGAACGTTTGCATCCCTACCACCACACACCAGTGCAGGAGCTGTTACCCATTGATTTACCCAAAAGGATGGAGTTTTGCAATTGGCTCCTTGAACGACAAATAAGTGACGAGAATTTTATCAGCAACATTCTTTGGACGGATGAGTCCCAATTCACCAGGGACGGTATCACAAACTTCCACAACTTACACACATGGGCTGAGAGCAATCCACATACAAGAAGAGAGGCATCATTTCAGTACAGATTCAGTGTCAATTTATGGGCAGGTGTGATTGGCAACGATTCTATTGGTCCTATTAGGCTTCCGCCTACCTTAAATAGTTCCAATTACTTACATTTTTTGACAAATGATCGACAGGAGTTATTGGATGATATGCCACTGCAACGATTGGCTTCCATGTTTTACCAACACGATGGTGCTCCAGCTCATTACGGCCGACAGATCAGAGATTGGTTAAATTCCAATTATAGCAATCGCTGGATCGGTAGAAATGGACCGATACACTGGCCTGCAAGATCTCCTGATTTAACTATTATGGATTTCTTTGTATGGGGACGGATGAAGGACCTTGTCTACGCAACGGAAGTAGTAACGTTGCAGGATCTAAACACCAGAATCGATGCGGCAGCAACAGAAGTAAGGCAGCAGTTGAGGAGTATGAACACAAAGAGAACACTGGCAAAACAAGCTTTAGCGTGCATTCAAAATGAAGGTAGCCATTTTGAACATTTATTGTAATTAAGGAAATTTGAAATAAACCGTAAAAACCATTCTTAAGTTCTTTTAGTTCAAGCGGAGAGTGTTGATCAACCTATTCTTGCTTTTTTGACAAAAGTGCTAAATTATTGGAATGATAATTTCTTCTAAACTATAAAACTTATGCAATGCAAGTGTATGCGTCTTTTGTAGGCAATAATATGACACAAAAGAAAACAACAATAAAATGACATTTTTATAATGGGTTTTTTAGAGAAAAACTACATTGATCTTAGAATTTTGACGGTCAAGCTGTCAAAAATTTGTGTTCTGAAGCAAATATCTCAGAATTGGATACAGTTACAATGCGGACTATTACAGCAAATGTAAGGTAATTTGATTCCCTAAAAAACAAGCTGTAACACTTTGAATTGTGATTATTAGTTTTCAAGATATAGCGTTTTGAGTGAGTGAGGGTACAGGTCCGAAGGACTTTTCTTGATCACCCTGTATCTCCGTGGATATTGAAAATTGACCATCTCCGTAGAACAATTTTTTGCTCAAAATATATCCAGGAATAACCCCTTACAAGGTTATGTACGGAGTACCAAACACCCTGTATAACAGCGAACGAATAACGTTCGTCAGCTCAGACTTATTTGATCAGTTAGGATAAGAGTATCGTAATAAATCCATTTAAAACTGAAACCTAAGTATTTTATTTTGAGCCCGGTTTAGAATCAAAATCGAAAGTTTTCACATTTTGTCCGTGAACAAAATAAAACTAGCATGGCTAGTTTGTGCACTCAGTCTTCTTTCGCTCTGACCCTGACGCGGACAATTGCAGGATGGCCGAGATGTGGGACGAGAAAAATTGAGAGAGGCACTCAAACGAGCGCACACACCACAAGGAGTTCGGTAGATGACGCGCTGGCGTAACGACGTGATTTGCATGACGACGTGGTTTCGTGACGCTCTAGTTCATAAAAATATAATTGTTTGAATAGAAAAAAATAATCATCCATAAATTTGAATACTGTGTATTTCTTTTTTAGAAAAATAAAACATCCATAATAGTAACTTTAGCGTGATGAAAAAATTTTAGTTCAATGTCGTCAACCCCTGTACCACTTACCCTACAAAATTTCTTGAAATCAAAAAATTTCGCTTTCATCTGGAGTATCGTACGATTGGGCCTTTCGCCCAATCGTACTCCTGTCATATTTTTATTAGAATTTCATTTCCAAATTCGTTAATTTAATTTTGAGTTAGCACTTTTTTGCATCATGCTGACTCACTTCGTAAATGAAGAGGTCAGAGGCGAATTCTTTTGAAATTCAGCCAAGAACCTTGCAATATTCCTTGAATTGAAAATGTTCACTTTTTCAGCGTTTAATTAATTTAATCGTTTCTTTTCACTGAACACACTGGTGTGCTCTCATACAGTGTACCAATAATGTCTTCGTACAGCAGCTATTTGAAACTCAAGTGATAAAAAACAATAAATTGTTTGAAGAAATTTGAAAAAGTTTTAATGCAGATTTATTCATTAAACATTTTTATTTAATTTAGAAACAAAAACTAGTCCATTTAAATTATTCATTACAAAGCTATTAACTAAAAATAAAACAAAGTCGACAATTTGCCCCCAATAATGTTTTCGTACATTTAAGATTTCGCTTGCCCTTCGATCTCTTGGCTGATAATTATCGATCACTTTATCACTCATAGCGGTTTGTTATAACAGTAAACAAACAAACACGTGTGTTTACTGTCAAATGGAAATTTTATGAGTTTCGCTCAGTAAAAATTGAAATAATGCCTGGTAAATACTTGTCGTTTGAAGAGCGTAAGCTTATAGTGAATTTACACGTAAAGGAGTAAAAATCATACGCGAAAATTGCCAAACTACTGTCCCGGAGCAGTTCTACTATCCAATCTATAATCGGGCGCTTTAAATATGAAGGCCGCGTAGAGAATAAGCCTAGATCAGGACGCCCTGCAATTCCCACTGATGCAGATCGGCTGCAAATTAAGCGTATGATTGCCAAGGATCCGTTCATAAGTGCACCAAAAATTAGTGCAGAGCTCCGTCAATCCAATCAAAAAGAAGTTCATCCAGAAACAGTACGAAAATGCGTGATTGATGCCGGATTTAAGTCTCGTACACCTCGCAGAAAGCCACTGGTAAGTGAAGTAAATTGCAAAAAACGTTTGGACTTCGCTCGGCAATACCAAAATGCATCTCTCGAGTTCTGGCGCAATGTTATATTTTCTGATGAATCCAAATACAACATTTTTGGGTCTGATGGGAGACTTAGAGTGTGGAGAAAGCCAGGGGAAGCTTACAACCCAAAAAACGCCATCAAAACTGTAAAACACGGCGGCGGCGGCGTAATGGTATGGGGCTGTATGGCAGCCAGCGGCGTTGGAAACTTAGAAATAATTGAAGGAATCATGGATCATCGGGCATATATTGAAATTCTCGAGGTATGGTCAAGGTATGGTCAAGGTATATTGAAATTCTCAAGAGAAATTTGGAGCCAAGTGCTGAAAAATTGGGTTTATCAAAGCATTTTTACTTTCAACAAGATAATCCCTAAGCACATGGCTCATAATACTAGGATGTTCTTGGCGTACAAAACTTCACATTTGCTTAAGACACCACCGCAAAGTTCTGACCTCAATCCCATTGAGCACATGTGGAACATGCTGGAAAAAAAGGATCAGGACTCATCATATTAGCTCGAAACCTCAGTTAAAACAGGCTCTTCTAGAGGAATGGGCGAAAATAGAGCCAAGCTATGCAAAAAAACTTGTAGAATCGATGCCACACCGCCTTAAAGCCGTAATTAAAAATAAAGGCTACCCAACTAAATATTAACAAAAGATGTATCTATAGTTTTTAAGATTTTTCATAAACTGTTTCGTAAGTGTACGAAGACATTATTGGAGGCAAATTGTCGACTTTGTTTTATTTTTAGTTAATAACTTTGTAATGAATAATTTAAATGGATTAGTTTTTGTTTCTAAATTAAATAAAAATGTTTAATGAATAAATCTGCATAAAAACTTTTTGAAATTTCTTGCAGCAATTTATTGTTTTTTATCACTTGAGTTTCAAATAGCTGCTGTACGAAGACATTATTGGTACACTGTATCTTCTAATGTCAAAATTTGATAAAAACGGAAATTTTGTGACATGCAATGAAATACTCCGGACGAAATATTTTTTTTTTTAAAGAAAAATCGTTATAACATGAAAATTTATAGCATTCATCAAGTTTACGATCATGGCATTTTTTAAACCAAGTTTGACAAGAAATTTGAGCACATATGAACTGACACTTCGTCTGTATACATTAGTGTGAAAATGTGTAAGGACAAATACTACCCACCGATAGGGATGGCAAAATCTACTCTTTTCCAATCGCAGTGATCCACTGCGATTGCTCTTTTTCAATATTTGTGAAAAAGAGCAGCTCTTCCAATAGCAGTGATTTTTTTCGACAAAATAGCAATTTTCTGGCGAAATCCTGCATCTAACAATCAGGCAGACCCAATCTCATGCTCAGTACCACCAGCTCAATGCTCATAGTGAACACTTCCCCCATTTCACCCTGGGAATGAAAAGGTTTTCTTTTACTATCCAAAGTATGAAAAAACGATCGACCGCAATCGAGTTAGGATGTCAAAAATGTCAATCGCATTTTATATACACAAGCCAAATAAAAAAAAACACCCGGTCATCGATCGCATCGCATATATATGTACATACAAGCCAAATAACAAAAAAAAAAAAACAACCGGTCATAGAAAACCAAACCAAAAGGGTCTTTTGTTTTTTTTTCACACGACATTACCTCACACAAGCAATTCATCATGAACAACGTAAAGCTCTTATCTTGCAATAGCCGCAACATGTCCCACCAACCGACCAGATCGAAACTCAGAACAAAATCCGCCAAAAAAAACTCTAGCAAAACGCATCTTTGGACGTTCCACACCTCACCTATCAGATCAGATTCCACCGATCAAAATATAGCTAAGAAAATCGCTTATCAAATCGCAATCGTTTCATCTAGCTCCAATTCATTCATTCAGTAGTCTAAAGCAATATCACTGAGAGCACGAGCACTACACACTGCTCGTGCTCGCAGTGTCGATATCAATCACCAAAGACTATCAACTAGGTATGGGATAACTTATATGATTGATAGTCTTTAATATCACAGAGCTGATATATCGCTGATCGCGAGCGATATAACAGATACGAAAACAATGGAATATATCAGATATGCCAAGTGGCTATCGAGCGACGAAAGAGCTTCTATATGAACGACGATCATATGAAAGCGGCAATCGAGAGATACGGAAGAACGACGTTCAAGCTCTGAAGCTATTGAACCAAACAAAACAAAAAAACATATAGCACCTGAAAGCGTTAGGTCAGCCTGTCAGATTGGGCGCTTTTTATTTGAAAAGAAAAAAGAAAACAATAGACCCTTTTGGTTCGCTTTTCTATGACCGGGTGTTTGTTTTTATTTGGTTTGTATATATGCGATGGGTAAGTGGCAGTTTGGTTGACGAGCTTTATTCTGATCTCGTCGCCGGGGTTACGTGGAATGCGTGAGTTGCGGGATTAATGTGCGAGTGCGAACAAAAACTCTGGGATGTGTAGCGATGATCAATGCGGCAATTTTATTGGTGATAGAACGTAAGCAGTATGCATTTGCTCTGCTCTTCTAATCGCAGCTCTTTTAAATTTTTAATCGCAATATGCGACTGCTCTTTTCAAATAGCAGTGAAAAAATCGCAGGTATGTGAAATGGCATACCATCTCTACCCATCGATGTTATAAACGTAAGATTGTATAAAAATTTCACACTGTCTCCAATTGTATGAAGCGTTGACCACGCTCATGGACCGTTGTCTTCTGCGGAAACGTGAGCGAAGGCTTCTGTGTCATTAGCAATGCTTTTGAAGGCAACCGACCATTTGACTTCACTGAGCTAAATAATTTCTAGTCTTTCGAGCAGACTTATCTTAGGTCATCAGCGAAATAGACTGGCTGAATCATTTCTAGGTCCGAATTATATTGGTATCGTGACACACTACTGACCAGTTAATGACCTCAATGCGTTAGTGTTCACCTAACATCGCTCTACTGACCTAACTTTCTTCGATTACTAAGAAGTGGAACTATAATAACTACCATTATAAATAAAAGATAATAGGTTATTAAATTGAATGATTAATTTTATTTCAAACTGAAACGGTTCGAAAAGACAACAAAGATTAAGTTCAACTAAATTTCACTTCTCATTACTTTAAGGCATATTTAAGCAATAATTTTTCCTTTTTTTTATTTTTATTTTTTTTTCTTCTTCAAAATATTAAGTTTTGTTTTTTAAATTTAATAAACATAATTTTCGTAATAAAATAATTGTTGACTCAAAATAAAAAGCAAAACGAAAACTACATAATGAATATCAATTTTAATATCTCTATATTTATACAATGAAACCAATCACCAAACAATAACAATTTTTTTTTTTTTTTAATTCAAGTATTATCTTATCGTTAGATATCCAATCACATTCACATTATTTTCTTCCAGCCCGTTACATAAGAACTAAATGTTTATACATATTTGTTGTTGTCCCGTTAATTATTAAAAATAATTCAACATTTGTTCACAAAAATAATATTTGTTTTTGTTTCTAAAAAAAAGGAAATGGGGGAAATATAGAAGAAAAATTATAGTAAATAATTGAAATTAGTTTAATTATAAAAAAAAATAACAATGAAGACAGTAATAATATAAGACAAAAATAAAACTATTATCATTCGCTTTGTTTTGAAAAATAAGTTTTTGATTTTTATACTTAATTTCTAACGTATCATTATATATACTTTGAATATTTATAATTTTTCTCTACAATTAATGTTTATAGGGTTTTCATGTTTTTTTTTTCTCATAATTGCATAATATAATTTTTTTAAACATTATAATATAATATTTTTTGTTTTCTTTTTTTTTTTTTTTGTAGTATGTATATATAGAATTTATTTCATCATTTTAATTTTTTAATATATATATGTATATTTAGATTTAAATATTATTACTAAGTTTAAAGTTTTGAACTTAAATAGAGGTATTTCTATTTTCCAAGTGTGTTGTTTTTATTTTAACAGTAAAATGGTAGCAAATGGTTTTCTGTTATTATGCAATATTTTCTTATAAATAAGAGATTTATTTGTAAAATAGTAAATTATGCAAGAGAATTGTGTTTTGTTTTTATCATTTAATTTAAAAGCACAATAATTACGGCCCATGAAACTGTAGTATTTGGATCAATTTCTCTTTTCGTTTAATAGTATGGTAAATTAATTAATCTCTGATTCACTCTAAACGGATCTATCCTGTCACCTAAATTTGGTATGTATTTACATTCCCTTGATGCAATTAAATAGGATTAGTATACAAGAAATCCCCGCCTTCTTATAACTTTCGATAAAATTATTTTTTACGAATATGTGCAATTTGATTCGTTTTAAAATAAATTTCTTTTATGTTTAAACTGTTTCTTGTGCAGTTAGCAAGTTAGCAACACGACAAAATTATAAACAGCACTTCCAGTAAATCAAAATGTTGGAAAAGAAAAATTTGTGTTCATATATGTATAACCGAAGAAGAAAAAAACTTATTAGCAATTATTGCAAACAGTAATGCCAAACTAAATAATTTTAAAGTTTTAGGAATATAAACGGTCGTGAAAGTTTAAATTTAAATCCAACTGTAAACGTTGTAATTACGCGGGCACTTATATGTTTTTTCCCAAAAAAATTTTGAAACGTTTGATTCTATAAGAGTATGATGTGTGGCTCACATAATTATTTTTTTTATTTTATTCAAATTCCCTGATGCGAATTATTCCACGAAATTTTCTTTTCGGGTTTTAGCGAAACCTTATAATAAAATAAAATGCACTTTTCAGCGAGTCAAGATATTAATAATTTGTAACCTTTGAACTTTAAATCATTCCGTAGTTCTAATTCTTCGAATCGGATTTATTTATTTCTTAAAATTCATTATCAAATTATTCCGTTGGAATGAATTAAACTTAAAATTAATAGTAATCATAATCACCCTTCACCTGACTCACTTAAAAGGTACCTTCTAACTTTAAAAGAGTGAAATTTTTGAAAAATGATTTTGATGTCCCGTAGGAAAGATACTTTTTACAAGACATACAATTAATTCTGCATAATCACAAAGATAACTAAAATTGTTCCTACGATACAAAAATTTGTATGTTATTCCATTATGATCAACGTGTTCCGATATTCTGGATAAGACATTTATAATTACTTTTCAATTATAAATAAACAAATAAAGCAATGACAATAATGCTTAGTTTGAATGAGGAAAAATTAATATTGCAACAATAAAGTCACAAACCTTTGTTGTTGCAAAAATCTAACTACCATTCCGAATATTATCATTTTAAAGCTATAAATTTATTACTTTATGTATTTGGTAAATGCATTTCTTGCATATTTTACTATTTCTCAAATGACATTCGTACTTATCAATTTGTTCCTTATCGTTGACGATTTGTCCAGTTTCATATTAATTCATATTCTCGATTTAATGCAATATATTCAATTAATAATAACATGATAAATATACACCTAAGAAATTATTTATAATATTTAGAAATATTTACATTAAGAAATAAAAAAATTATATGAAAAATTAAATAATAGTAATAATAACATAAAACATTAACATTTTGTTGTCTATTTATATATTTATATGTATTATGTATAACATCACATTATGGTTTTCATTTCTTAACTGTAAGTTTAATTTCGTATAATTGTTTTTATTTTGGTTGGTATTTTTTTTTTTTTCATAGACGATTTTTTTTTGTTAGCAATTTCATAATTGTTTTATTTTTTTTATTTATTTTATATGAATTAATCACTTAACATTAGATAATTTACAAATTAAGAACTCATATAAAACACTAAGAAAATGTATTTGCTAATTTTCTTCTTTACAATTTTTGTTCGTAATTATATAATTTATTCTATAACACTTCCTTTATCATATACATATATATCTTTAATTTTCAATTTAATATTAAAAAAAAATCAAATTTCTCTTTATATTTTTCGTTCTTTAAATTTATCACACTGAAAATATAAACATTTTCAAATCAATATCTCTTTCGTTTTTTATGTTTTAAAATTGTTGTTGTTGTTTACATTTAACATTAAACTTTGTATTTTAGCTTTGTTTTTATCTAAGGGGTATGTGCCGCATCCTGCCTGCTATCACTGTTAATCATTGTCCGATGAAATATATTTCCAGGACGATAAATGTCAATATTTTCATCGTATTACGGTTCAAAATGAATTATTAGTCTTTTTGACATTTATTCTGTTAACAAATCCTAATGAAGTTAGTATAAATGCTTTTTATTAGGGTCACCGGGTTGTATTTCCGCCAAAGAAGTCTGTCGTTGGGAAGAAAATAAATATATTCTTATTTAATGTGAAAATAATATTGATTATTGTAATTAGATGTGTAGTTTATTGCGCTATAAATATTATCAAAATTCAGGTCAAATATTTTTTTTCTATTCCTTAGGGCTATAATACCATTGATACATAGCGGTCCTCATTATAATTTGGCTAATTCGTAATTTAGCTCGTCTTCATCGTTAGTAGATTGGTGACACACAGCACTTTGCTAATTAAGAAGAGCCATTCACTCATCTGTCATATTTTCAAAAAGTTGAATTGCATAGCTAATAGGCAATAAAATTTTACAAGGCGACAAAAGAAGAAAAACGATCCTTTGTCCTATTTTAGAATCGTTTGCGAGTCATGTTTCATAGCTAGGCGTTTAAATCACGATTCCAAGATTTCGTGACAGCTCTGAATTATACAGAGCTGTCACAAAATGACTTTTCTTCTGTCTTGCACGATGAAGCTTTAATGAAATCTTCAACTCTAGTACTACATGAAGGATCCGTTTTGAGTCCTCCCACACTCGAAGAAATAAAAACAGCCCTAAGGAACCACCCAAACAACAAAGCGCCGGGCACACCCAGCTAAGCTTCTGAAAGCCGGCGACACCTGCATAGCGCATCTCCTACATAGATTAGTCACGGATATATGGACGCAGGAAATACTTCCTGAAGATTGGCGCAAGAGCATCATATGTCCAATTTATAAAAAAGGTGACAAACTCTGCTGCGAAAACTACCGAGGAATATCTCTGTTGTGTACGTCTTATAAGATCTTGACGAAAATTCTAGAAAAAAGAATTAAGCCCTATGCTGACAAAGTAATTGGTGAATACCAAGGCGGATTTAGAGCTGGACGCTCGACCACGGACCAGATATTCTCAGTTAAACAGGTGCTGGAAAAGTGCTGGGAATATAATATTGATGTGCAACAGATATTTGTTGACTTCAAGCAAGCATACGACAGTATCGACAGGCGCGTACTGTATAAAATCTTGTTGGAGTTTGGAGTCCCACTGAAACTGGTCCGACTGACAAGAATGACAATGACTGAGTCTTTGTCACAAGTCAGAGTAGAAAATGATCTGACTTCCAGTTTTAAAACAGACAACGGCCTTAAACAAGGTGACGGCCTCGCACCAATGCTTTTCAACTTAACACTCGAATATATTGTTCGGAAACTTCCCGTTGACACCAAGGGAACACTATGCTTCAAATCCACACAACTCTTTCCGACGACATAGATATCCTTGCAAGATCTCTGGAAAGTGCTAAGGAAGATTTGTAAGCCTTGACTCGGTAGCAAGGGAAGTTGGACTACGTATTAATGAAAATAAAACAAAAATTATGACGTAAACTAGGAAAAAGACGCCAATCAGACAAAATATCACAGTAGGAGACTATAACCTAGAAAACGTAGACAACTTTATATACCTAGGGGCGAACCTATCGAAGGATGGAAGCGAACCCATCGAAATTAAAAGAAGAATAATTATGGCAAGCAAGACGTATTACTCGGTACTTCCAATAATTAAAAACAAAAACGTACACAGGAAAACAAAACTTAAGTTATATAAAACGATTATACGACCTGTGCTATGCTATGGCAGCGAAACGTGCACATTAACTCAGGCGTCCGAAAAACTACTTAACGCCTTTGAAATAAAGGTCCTCAGAAAAATCCTCGGACCTGTGAGGGAAGACTCGATCTGGAGAACACGATACAATAGAGAATTGTATGCCATCTTCGACAATCCAGAAGTGTCAACCCTCATAAAATTTAAAAAGTTACAATGGGCTGGTCATGTGGAGCGGATGGATGACGGAAGAATTCCCAAACGCACACTAAAAGGAAAAGTCAATGGACAAAGACCGGCCGAAAAACCACGAAAGAGCTGGGAGGATTCAAATCACTTCTAAGATTTTCAAACTGGAGGACGCGGTCACTGAACCGAGATGGATGGAGGCAAAGCATTCAGGAGGCCAAAGTCCGATTTGGGCTGTAGCGCCATCGTAAGTAAGTAAGTAAGTATGTGTCAATGGTATAAGATTTTTAAATCCATTCCGAATCAGTTGAAGAAGTAATTGAAGCTAGAAATTCACAAATAATTTTGTAGTGCAATGTGTAAGCACCAATAATTGTGTGAAAAACAATTTTAGTTTTTAGCATAAGGAAGGTATTTATTTGCTTTGTAACATTTTTTATAAAATTTCATTGAAGTGTACACAAAAATACATAATCATTTAAATAAAATAATGTTTTGACAATTTAATCATTCATTGGTATTTGTTAAAAACAAGTTTGGCATGTCAGTATTTGACAATAAAGTTGAGTATTTGACAAATTACTGCGAAAGTTTGTTAGAGAACGACGCACAGACATACACTGAACACGAAAATGTGCAGGGCAAACACTACGCGCCCATGTTATAAACTCAAGATTGTATAAAATATTCACTTTACGGTCATGGCATTTGTTAAAATCAAGTTTTACATGTATTTGACAAGAAATTTGATCATTTGACAAATACACTGACTACCTATAAGCATTCAAATTTTATAGATTACACAAATAATTCTACGAAATATATTGCGAAGGAGGTGCGGATTTCAAGTGAAAAGAAAACCACCAGCTAAATAAGCTCAATTTAATTTAGCCGCAAAGCTTTATTAAATCGCTTTCTTTTAACTATCACTTTTTATTCCCTTTCATCGCCTTAACATTTGCATTGTCGCGGTTTGGCGTCAATTCCGACTCTACTGTCTCCTAAACATCGACATCGTCGACGGATCCAAAACCAGACAGACTTTTTTCCCGAACGCTCGCCCTATTTATAACCCAGCACATACGAACATCGTCCATACGGTCGTCTACATTATCGTCGCCCATAGCAACTCTACAGCGACCGTCGTCGTCGTTCATATCGTCGCCGCCCAAAGCGACTCTACAACGTCCTTCACTTCGTCGTCGCCCCATAGCGACTCTACAGCGACCGTCATTCACATCACCGCCGCCGATAACAACTCTACAGCGACCGTCGTCACCGTCCACATCGTCGCCGCCGATAGCGACTCTACCGTCATCGATATGTTCATGCAGTTCAATGTGTATTGGCATGTAACTTGATCGGCACCTATGCAATTGTTGTTGATTTCGTTTACAAAGAGCCCGTAAATCTTCTTCCTAACTGCCGTCTCATCATCATCATCAATGGCGCGACAGCCCAAATTGGGCCCTGGCCTCCTGAAGTCGTCGCCTCCAATCGTCTCGATCCAAAGACCGCGTCCTCCAGCTGCTAATTATACTCTAGATGAAATCTGAGAGTATATTGTGTTTGCCTTACCGTTTGTAACGCTAAGAAATGACGCTCGCACAGAGCCGCCAAGGGTTCAGAAATATTTGTTGTCGCTCAAAAACCTCGATTCCGAGTGACCGTCTGTCCATCTGTCTGTCTGTCTGTCTGTCTGTCTGTCTGTCCGTCTGTCCGTCTGTGCGTCTGTCTACAGCATAACTCTCGAAAGCTTTGAGCTATAGTGCTAAAAATTTGTGTGTGTCATTTTTAGCAAAAAAGGAACTTTAAGTTCGTGAACGGGCCAAATCGCTCCACCCCTTCTACCCCCTCCCATACAAAATGACACAAATGCGCAATTTGACAATAAACGGATTTGCTCGAAAAGTATAAAACGTATTGGCCTGAAATTTGGAATATATTACTTTTATGATAACATCAATCTACGGTATAAAAATTATGCGTGTCCTCCCCCTCCTTCTACCACCACCCATACAAACTGTACTTGTCGTGAATTACTCTAAGCCAATTTACTCAGTGCGTATAAAATTTAGCGAGCTGAAATTGTGCACTAAATATTTATTTAAAATTTTTAGTAAGGCTAAAAAAATTAGACGATTAGCTTCACCCCTTCTACCCCCTCCCATACAAAATGGCATAATTTCGCAATTCGACTATAAGTGGATTTGCTCGAAAATTATGCGTGTCCTGCTCCTCCTTCTACCACCTCCCATACAAACTGTACTTGTCATGAATTACTCTAAGCCAATTTACTCAGTGCGTATAAAATTTAGCGAGCTGAAATTGCGCACTAAATATTTATTTAAAATTGTTAGTAAGGCTAAAAAAAATTAGACGATTAGCTTCACCCCTTCTACCCCCTCCCATACAAAATGGCACAATTTCGCAATTCGACTATAAATGGATTTGCTCGAAAAGTATAAAAGCTATTAGTCTGAATTTCGGGATATATTACTTTCATAATGATTTCAATATACAGTATAAAAATTATTTGCGTCCTCCCTCTCCTTCCAACCCCTCCCATACAAACTACACTTTTTCATGAATTGCTCTAAGCCGATTTTCTCAGAACATATAACATTTATCGAGCTCACATTTTGTGATAAATACTTATTTAGCATTATCACTAAGATCAGAAAAAAATATTTGATTAGCTTTACTGCTTCTACCACCTCCCATACAATATGACACAGTTTCACAACTTCACAAAAAATCTATTTTCTTGAAAAGTATGAATGTTACTGGTCTAATATATTCTTAGTTATTTCTGAAGAAATCACTAAGGTCCCCCCACTCTTTCTACCACCTCCCATACAAATTGCACATTTTCACTAAATCTAACACACTAATTTTCTCAGCTCCTATTCAATTTTTGGAGTAAGCATTTTGTATAAAACATTTTTATGTCGTCTCGTATTTTCATCCACACATTCTCCACTGGCATATTTTGGATGTTTTTATATATTGGTGTCTAGTAAGCCTCCGCCACCGTTTCGCTTTTAAGCTTGTCGACATTGAATTTGCGAGCTCTGCTCGTTTTCGAATATCCACGACAAGCTATTCGGCATCGATACTTAGCTCTGACTAGATAGTGATCAGACTCACAATTCGCACCGCGGAGGGTGCGTACATCAAGTATGCTGGAAGCAGCCCTTTTCTCAATTAGAACGTGGTCTATTTGGTTCAAGGTGTGACAATCTGGCGATGCTCACGTTCGTTTGTGAATATCGCCATGTAGAAAGCACGTAGAACTTACAATCATATTTTTGCTGCTTGCTAAATCAATAAGACGTTGGCCATTGTCGTTGGTTATGTCATGGAGACTGTGCTCTCCTGTTGTTCCTCTATGAGCCTCCTCCTTTCCGACTTTGGCATTAAAATCTCTTAAGACAATTTTTAGATCATTCGAGGGCAGTGAATCATAAATTGTCTTTAGGGTGACATAAAATTCGTCTTTAGTTATATCGTCCTTGTCTTCAGTTGGTACGTGGACGTTGATCAACCAAGTGTTGAAAAATTTAGTCTTTATTCGGATTGCACACAATCTTTCACTTCAATCAATCAAATCTTTCACGTACTGATTTGAAACTCGTGATCTGCTGTTTAAATTTTTTGCCAACGACAAAGGCAAATCCAAACTCTCAACCAAACTCATACCTTTTGCCTATTTCCGGAGACGCAATACTCCCTCCTCCTTGATCAACCAAGTGTTGAACAATTTAGTCTTTATTCGGATTGCACCCAATCTTTCACTTACTGGTTTGAAACTCGTGATCTGCTGACTAAATTTCTTGTCAACGACAAAAGCAACTCCAAACTCTCTGCTTCTCTTCCATCTCGGTACGACGTATTTGCTCGTGACGATATCGGAATGCATTTGGTCATATATTTGTTTTTACACTCTAGATGAAATCTGAGAATATTAAAAGTTTGCCAAAAAGTTTGTAACGCTAAGAAATAAGGCTCAGAGAAATAAATTAATGATACAGAAGTTCATATTATCACTCAAAACCGGTTGTCCGTCCGTCTCCTCTGACACGATAGCCCGTTGAGCTAGAAAGTTCAAATTTTGTACACGTAGTTTTTGACGAAAAAGTAAGGAAAATTTCGAAAACCGACCCCCTTTTACCTCCTCCCACACAAAATGATACAATTTCGGAATTTGATAATAAGTCGATTTTCTCAAAAAATGTATTAATCTGAAATTTGGAATACATATTTTTACTTTATTATTTTAATAATAAGATATTGTGATCGACTTGGAAAAAAAAAATTGTTTGATACCCTGAAATTTGCAAAGAAAAACACTTAAAAATCAATATCTCGACTATTTGTTGAGCTATGTAATTGAAACTTGGTACTTATATTAAGCTATACTAGAGAAATACGAGAAAAATATAACATTTGGACAAAATAGTAGTGGGGATAATGGGGAGCATTGTACTTTCCAAAATTTCAAAGCGTTGTATCTCAAAACTGAGTCCAGATATCAAATTCAAATTTTGTCAAATTGCAGAACTACATAGTTTTGAATTTTGATAAAAGTTTTACTTTGGGTGGTGCAAGGGAAGGGAGGTGCACGCGAAGGGAGGTGCAAGGGAAGGGATGTGGTAAGCATAAATGTCGAAAATTTTGAGTGATTTTTGTAGGGCTCTGGTAAGAGATACAAAGTTTCAATTTTCCATGTGGATACATCTATTTGCTATACATACAGAAAAAATAATAAAAATTCTGCAATTGTTATGCACCGACCTCCCTGATATAACGTGCACAAGGTGAAACATCATGTGCAATGAAAAAACACATAAACTGAAAATGTTTTAATAAAATCTTAAGGTAACTTGAAAATTTGCAAAATGCATTAAAAAAAATCTCTAAGAGAATGAAATATTAACTGGTCGAATACCTTCCAAACAACTTCTACCCCCTCCCATACAAAATAATTTTTTCGACCATTTTTTAAAAATCAATTATCACCTAAAAATTAAAAGCTATCAATTTGAAATTTCTTTCCTTCTCCCTCCCATACAAATGATTGGTTTCGTGAATGTAAAATATTGACTTTCCATGCTTCTTTAACTTGTCCCAAAAATAATAAAGTTGCGCCCGACTTGTTGACAGTTTATTTATGATCATTTCAATGTATAAAATAAAATTTTTTCGAACCCCCGCACTCCTTTCACCCTCTTTTTTTACAGAATGACTTGTATTATAGGCAATTTCGGCCTTTATGTGCTATGCACAAACACAGTCATGGAGGGAAGGAATGGGATTCGGAAGGTAGGGGAGTAAGAACGACCGTAACGAGTGGAGAAGCTGGTATGTTTTTTCAGTTGTACTGGCTGCTACTGACGAATATTTGCAGAAACCATCCTAATGAGTATACAGACCTTCTTGAAGTGGAACTGTTTCACTTTTACACCGTTTGCCCATTTTATTTCGAATAATTTTTCTTTCCCAGTAAGTACAAACTACACTTTTTCATGAAATGCTATAAACTAGATTACTCAGTACGTATAAAATTTATCGCTGAAATTGTGAACTAAATATTTATTTAGTATTATTCGTAAGACTTTCTCAAAATTTAGTAAACGGCTCACAACACGGTTTATAGTTTCCTATTACTTTCTGATATCGCTTACATACTGTAAGGTTTTAAAAGTTTATTTCAAACTTTTTTTGTTCTTCAAATTCAAATTTTTCGGTAGAATCTTAGTATTGTTTTACAATACGGGTTTATATTACTTTCTGCTATTACTCATGTTTCAAGATTTTAATGGTTAGTTTATGTTTTTTTTTTGACTTTTGAAAAATTTTGATTGTCTAATAATTTTTTTCGTTCTTTAATTTTTTCGATAGATCTATATAAATATAATTGTGGTGTCTGTCTGTTATTTGTTTAGAAATGGCTACAAATAAGTTTTTTGCTTTATTTTAGCAATAACTAAGCAGAAACAAACGTTTTTAAAAATTTTCTCTGTCTGTCTGTCTTTCCGGTTTTCACGCAAAAACGGCTAAACCGATTGTAATGAAACTTTCACAGTTTATTAGATGTGCACCGAGATGTAATCTGCGTGTGGTCTTATTCTAATACCCTTCCACCCCCTCCCATACAAAATGACTCATTTTAAAAATATATAATAATCAAATTTTCTTCGAAACCATTGGAGCAAATCGTTTGAAATTTAGAACATACTATTTTTATCAGAAATGTGATCTGTGGTATACAAATTATTTGAATGCCCTTACTCCTTCCACCACCTCCCATACAAACTGTACTTTTTCATGAAATGCTATTCACCAATTTTTTCAGTACGTGTAACTTTCATCGAGCTTAAATGTTGTACTTTATCCTTAATTTGCATTATTATTAATATTGAGAATAAATTAACTAAGTAGCTTCACTCCTTCTACTCCCTCCCATACAATGTAACACAATTCCACGACTTTACTTAAATTCGATTTTCTTGAAAATTGTAAATGTTGCTGATCTGATATTTAAAACATGTCAATTGCAAATTACTTATAGTTGTTTCTCAAAAAATCGCTTAAGATCCCCCACTCCTTACACCACCTCCCATACAAACTGCACTTTTTCATGAAATATTCTAAACTAATTTTCTCAGTACATATAACTTTCATCGAGCTCAAATTTTATACTCTATCCTAAATTAGAATCATTATTAATATCGGGGAAAAATTAACCGAGTAGCTTAACTGATTCAACCCCCTCGGTTACAATATGACACGATTCTACGACTTTACCAAAATTCGATTTTCTTGAGCAGCGTGACTGATGCAGATCTGAAATTTAAAATATGTCAATCGCAAATTAATTAGAGTTGCTTCTCAGAAAGTCACTTAAAACCCTCACTCCTTCCACCACCTCCCATACAAACTGCACTATTTCATGAAATATTCTAAACGAATTTTCTCAGTACATATAACTTCCATCGAGCTCAAATTTCGTACTCTAACCTGAATTAGCATCATTATTAATAACGGGAAAAAATTAACCGAGTAGCTTCACTCCTTCTACCCCCTCCCATACAATGTGACACTATGCAAAAATTCGTGTTTCTTGAAAGGAGTGAATGATACAGACCTGCAATTTAAAATATATCAATTTCATGATGATTATAGTTGTTTCTCGAAATATCACAAAAAACCCCCTTTCCTTCTACTACCTCCCATACAAATTGCACAATTTCATTAAATTCAATGCACTAAGTTTCTCAGTACCTACTCAATTTTTGAAGCTTAAATTTGATATTAAACATTTTTATAGCTACTCTAGCATGATGTGAAACAAATTAGTTCAATGCAGCCACTCCCCATACAAAATTTCATAATATCACAAAAATTTCGATTTCATCTATAGTATCGTATAATTGGGCTCTACGCACAATCGTAGTCCTGTTACGTTTTCAAGCTTAATGTTATTTTATTTGGGTTTTTTTTTTAATTAACACAAGCTACAACTATTCACATGTCCTTAACGCTCTACAACACGTATACATATGATCTCGAATCACGGGTTTGATTTGATCACGAGCCTGTCCCATTCAAATGCGAGTATCATGGTATCATTCTTAATAATTTATGGTTCTGATTCGAACAAAATACAAAACATTGTGTTCAAAGAGCCATTAAAGTAAGCAGATTATATATCCCACATAATGTATTACTAACTACATTCTCGAAAATCGCTTATTATTGCGATTTTTATGCGGACGAAGTCGCGGGCGTTTGCTAGTCTGTAATATTCTCATACATTTTCAAAGTGGCTTACAATATATTTCAGGTTTTAATAGTCAATTACAAGATTTTTCTTTCTTTCAAATTTTTGAGTAAGTCTTCGTTTTTCTTATACATTTTTGGTGAGAATTAAAATATTTGTTGGGGGTTTTAATAGCCGATTTCAAAATTTTGCGTTAATAACTTCTTCTTGGTAAATTTTCGATTTCTTGATTTTTGTTCTTTGAAATTTTTACTTAAATTTCGACTTTTTCAAAGAACGAAAAATCACGAAATCAAAAATTTACCAAGAAGAAATTATTAACGCATAAGAAAAACGAAGTTCTTCAATGTGGCAAACCACAACATCAACATAACTGCCATCCAAGAAACAAAATGGCTCGGTAACGAAATCATAGACTTGAGATCACACACAATCTATCCAAGTGGAAAATTGTCGGGAAGCAGAGAGATTGGAGTCGCTTTTGTCGTTGACAAAAAATTTAAACAGCAGGTCAGGAGTTTGAAACCAGTAAGTGAAAGATTGTGTGCATTCCGAATAAAGACTAAATTTTTCAACACTTGGTTGATCAACGTCCACGCACCAACTGAAGACAAGGACGATATAACTAAAGACGAATTTTATGCCACCCTAGAGACAATTAATGATTCACTGCCCTCGAATGACCTAAAAATTGTCTTAGGGGATTTTAATGCAAAAATCAGAAAGGAGGAGGCTCATAGAGGAACAACAGGAGCGCACAGTCATGACATAATTAACGACAATGGCCAACGTCTTATTGATTTCGCAAGCAGCAAAAATATGATTGTAAGTTCTACGTGTTTCCCACATGGCGATATTCACAAACGAACGTGGGCATCACCAGATTGTCACACCTTGAACCAAATAGACAACATTCTAATCGAGAAAAGGGCTGCTTCCAGCATACGTGATGTACGCACCCTCCGCGATGCGAATTGTGCCTCTGATCACTATCTAGTCAGAGTTAATTACCGATGCCGAATAGCTTTTCGTGAATATTCGAAAACGAGTAGAGCTCGCAAATTCAATGTCGACAAGCTTGAAGACGAAACGATGACGGAGGCTTACATGTCAGCATGAATAATAAACACCTGACACCAATATGTGAAAACATCCAAAATATGCCAGTGGAGAATGTGTGGATGAAAACACGAGATGGCATAAAATCCTCCGCAGAAGAGTTTTTAGGATATAAAGCACGCGAAAAATAATGATTGGTTCGACCAAGAATTTTTACTGAACGATCAACATGAGCCAAAAACGAAAGATATAACGAGCTTAGGCGATATGCGAAAAAGACCTGGAGGCAAAAACAAAGGAAGTACCGTAATGACAAGATACAAAAAATGGACGACGATATGAGACAAAATAAAACGCGGGACGCATACACAATAGCGAAAGACTTAAAAATAAACTGCCAACAAGTCGGGCGAAACTTTATTATTCTTGGGACAAGTTGCGGATGAGTGGAAAGTCAATAGGCAGGTTAAAGTGGTTAGGGAAAGCTAAGTGCAAAGGGGTTTCTCGGGCAGGGCTGTTGTCAATTTAACAATATTTCATTCGTTTCTGCAAGTTTGGGTTTTTATGAGGGGAGGAGGAGGGGTAATAGCAAGGGTGGGTGGATGTTAACAGCTTTTTAATAATTGCTTGAATCACGTCCAATATTCTCTGTATAGAATGTGTTTCATAGACGAAATTGCATAAAATTTTCATAAAATTCGCTGTATTTTATTTTCACGAAACCGAAAATTTGTATGGGAGGGGGTAGAGAAGGTAGGGGAATCGTAAAATTTGATATGCAGTTTTATTTCGCTTCTCTTGTAAGGTGCTTGTATAAAATTTCAAGTTCGTAGCTTTAAGTTTGTTAGTTATTAGTTGACTTAATGAAATTGGTCGAAATCATAGTTTTGTATGGGAGGGGGTAGAACGGTAAGCGCAATTTCAAAACTTTTAAAACAACTTCATTTGAATTACTTTTATAAGTTTTCATGCAAAATTTGAAATTGATAGCTTTTAAGAGATAGCTGATAACTAATTTCTTAAAAATGCTCGAAAAAATAATTTTGTATGGGAGGGGGTAGAGGAGGTAGGGAAATCGTAAAATTTGTGATGGAATTTTCTTTCTTTTCTATTGTAAGGCGCTCGTACAAAATTTCAAGTTCGTAGCTTTTAATTTGCTGGTTATTAGTTGATTTAATGAAATTGGTCGAAATCATGCTTTTGTATGGGAGGGGGTAGAAGGGCAAGCATGATTTCAAAACTTTTACCGTAATTTTATTTTAACTATTTGTCTAAGTTTTTGTGCAAAATTTCAAATTGATAGCTTTTGATAGTTAGGTGATAATTGATTTCTTAAAATTGGTCGAAAAAATATTTTTGTATGGGAGGGAGTAGAAGTTTTAAAAATATTCGACCAGTTAATATTTCAAACTTTTAGAGATTTTTTTTAAATGCATTTCCCAAATTTTCAAGTTTCTACCTAAAAATTTCATTCAAAAATTTTCAGTTTATGTGTTTTTTTCATTCCACATGAAACACCTTGTGCACGTTAGACCCCCACTTCGGAGCATAACAATTTTGGAACAAATTACTATTTTTTTTCTATCTATATCAAATAGATGTGTCGACGTGCAAAATTTAAACTTTGTATCTTTTACCAGAGCCATAAAAAAATCACTCAAAATTTTTAACATTTTCGCTTTCCACCTCCCTCCCCTTACACTCCCCAACTCAAATTTCTTACCAAAATTAAAGATTATATAGCTCTACAATCTGACAAATTTTTGATTTGATATCTTTACTCAATTTTGAGATTTGATGATTTGTAGTTTTGGAAAGTGCGCCATTTTTGAAATGCTCCCCATTTCCCCGCACTACTATAATGTCCACATATTATATTTTTTTCGTATGTCGCTAGTAAAGCTTAGTAAATATTTTAAGTTTCAATTACATAGCATAAGAGACAGCTGAGATATTGATTCTTAAGTGTTTTTCTTTGCACCCCCCCTGACCCTCCCCCTTTCATTAATTAGCTTCTATCTAAACTGCTTCTAGTAGATCTATATACTATCTTGATGGTCTCAAAATATCAATTTTTTATAAGAAGTAATTTCGAAGATATAATCATTTGAAAAAAAAATTCGGCCGACAATTGGTTCTTAGCCCCCCCTTTTCGCACGCCAATGGATAAAAAAATTAAGTTATTTTTAAAAGTTGTCCCACAAACTCCTGTATATGTATGTTGATTTTTAGCTTCCTAGCTGTAACCATGATTGAGATATTTGAATTCGTATTTTTCGGTTTAAGCGCTCCCCCTGCCTCCCCCTGAACTTGTACACCCCCCAAAATTGGTATCCGCCTGAGATCCGCAACTACCTACAATCTCTCCAAAAATGAACTTTCTATCTTGAAGGGTTTGGGAGTTAATGTGCGCTGAGCGTACACGTCGGCGTACGGCGTACGGCGGACGGCGGACGGCGTACGGCGTACAGACAGACGGATTTTTTTTTTTTGCATTTTTAGGCTAATTTAGTCATGAAACGCGAAAAAAAAAAATTTCAGGGTAGCAAATTTTTTTTTTTCCCAAGTCGATCACAATACTTTATTATTAAAATAATAAAGTAAAAGGATATAAACCAAAAACCAGTCTCTGCAAAGACGTTGAGGGCAACACTATCAGCGACGCACAAGAAATCAAAAGGAGATGGGCTTCCTACTTTGAACATCTTCTCAATTCTACTCCATTAGCACCTATCACGACAGACAACATTTCAATTGAGGCCTCAGAGGAGCCATCAGCGACACCACCCACGCATGCTGAAATCAAAGCAGCCATATGTGACCAAAAACCAAACAAAGCGCCGGGAATTGACGAAATACCAGTTGAACTTCTGAAAAACGGTGGAAACTGTGTCGCTGAAATACTGCACAACATGATATGCAAAATTTTGACACAGGAAATCATACCCGACGACTGGCGAAAAAGCATTATATGTCCAATTTACAAGAAAGGAAACAAACTCTGCTGTAAGAATTACAGAGGTATATCATTGTTGTGTATGTATAAAATACTGACAAAAATAATTGAACGTCGTCTTAAGCCCTATATGAATGAAATATTTGGCGAATACCAGGGTAGATTCAGAGTCAGACAATCAACAATAGACCCGATATTCTCGGTGAAACAGGTGCTTGAGAAATGCTGATAATATAAAACAGACGTGCACCAAATCTTCGCAGGTTTTAAACTAGCATACGACAGTATCGACAGGAACATACTGTACCAAATTATACTGGACTTTGGAATTCCCCCAAAACTAGTCCGACTCACAATGACGAACACTAAATCCCAAGTGAGAATACAAACCGATTCCACAATCAGCTTTCGATCCTTTCCTAGTGCTAAGGAGGTATTTGTCAATCTCGAATCCGCCGCAAAAGAAGTCGGGTTGCGCATTAATGAAAGAGTCTGTTGGGTAGATCGCCTCCACGTGGTGCAGACTGGGTAATGCTAAAAATTCTACAGATAGGGGGGAACAAGTCGAATAGCTTGCTATCGGCTCCGTATCCTATCAAGATAGGGGGGAACATGTTGAACAGATAACTGTCAGCTCCGTATCCTATCTATGGTCTTTGGCGGATGTGATGGGGGGATTGAAATCGTTCAGCTAGCTGTCGGTTCCGTATCCTATCACAGCATGGAGCATTTTGAAATCTGGACTGGTCATGTTTCAGGCAGTTCTGAAGAAGCTTTATGGTTACAACGGGATATATCCCTGTAGTGATTCGCAGGTGTACGTACTACCTACATGGTGACCTTTATAAAGTACGACGCTAGAGGAGTAAACCTCGTATATAAAAATCCCCTAATCCACGGTGGAACAGCATATGCCAATGGATGAATGGTTAGAGGGTATCTAGCCATTAATATGCGAACTCTGGATACCTGGTGACCTCCAGTTTTAAACAGCCTTCCCCTAGTAATGCGGAGCTCTGCTAGGGGTGACTCTACTTTCTCGCGCTACTCGTGGGAACATGAATAAAAACAAGAGGCTGATGCTTCCTCGAAGGCATCACAAACAGCGGTTAATAGTGCAACGGAAGTGGGTAGTGGAACAAGCACCCCTCCAAAAACTATGCTTAACTTGACTCCTTCGATCAAAAAAAGCACATAAGACAGCCGCTAAGAGCGGATAGCAAAACCACAAACGGACAAACAACTGCTATTAGCAGAGCTAAGGCAGTTGAATCTGTCAGAGAGTAAAAAGAGGTTAAGCGGGGCCGCTAGAAGAAAATACAAGTACCACCGTAACCACGGGAAAAAACTCAAACGAGACATACGACCTTGCCTGCATGCCAATGCAAAGCACATTGGAACCGGTCCAGAAAATGGCGACAAAAAGAGCTAGAACCTCATCAACAACACCGCTAGCTGCCGTAAATAAAAATAAAAGGCACAAGACCGGAAATAAAATAGCCATGCATAGACCGGCAGAAGATGCTCAGCCATACAAGTCGGAAATTAGCTATAGGGACGCGGTCGAAGGAGTAAAGGTGGGAATTATAAACACCGAACATCCGCTCAAAATACTTACTCCAGAGCAGCTAGCTGCAATCCAAAATTCCATCCTGGACAGCATTCCAACAGCAGAGGGAATAAAGCCACAATTCTGTGGACTTAGTCTCAAGCCAGGATGGATGCTAATTGTGTGCGAGGACGAACAAACCGCATCGTGGCTAGAAATAACAACCAAAATCATCAAGCCCGATGACTCCACCACCATCAGGGCGGTCCGGGAGGAGGATATTCCGCGATTAGAAATAATCACGGGATATTTTCCACACGAAGAAGACTCGACAGAGAAAATAACAACACTCATCGACTCTCAAAACGTAGGTTTGTGCGCCTCAAACTGGAAAGTCCTTAATAGAAGGAAAGAGAGTACGAACACAATCATATCCTTCTCCATCGACGGCCAATCGATGGAGGGGCTTAAACAGAAGGGCACCGAGTCTGGTATAAATTCTCTAGTGTGACTCTACGCCCTAAGGCTAAAGAGTTCAGAAGCGGCAAGCCGCAATCTACCAACGATGGCCAAAAGCCTGAATAGCATTAAAGTTATTCAGGCAAATCTTCATCGTGCAGCAGCGGCCATGGACGTACTGACGTGGAGATTTGCAAGAGAGGAATTCCATGTTGCCCTCCTACAAGAACCAAGGGCCGTACAGGGTAAAATTATTAGAATTCCACATAAAATTGGTAAATTCTTGTATCATCTGAAATTAAATACTTAAACATTCCAAGTTTCATTAGAACAGATCTAGTAGCTGTATTGGTGAAAATACCAAAGGCAGGAGGGATTCAAGAGGTAATAATAGCCTCAGTATACTTTCCTGGTAAGAAGTTAGAGACTCCACCTCAATGCGTCATGGAACTAGTGGAATACAGAAGACGCAGAAACAAACTTTATTGGTCCAGAGCCATTCTGCGGAAAACCAAAAGGGTACTCCAATCCTATACTCAAAAAGTGGGTAGAACAAGAACGTAAAATCTACTGGAATAGACTTCCAGACTTATCAATTTCAAAAAAAACTGATCCTACCACAAAAAAACAAACTGGAGGATATTCTAAAATTCAGCAAGAAGGATATTAGTACTCTAATCGGCCTAATGACTGAGCACAGTGGAGTAAACCACCACCTCAAAAATATGGGCTTAGCTGAAATAGATATTTGTCGCCTTTGTCTAGAGGACTCAGAAACGACAGTACACTTCCTATGGCACTGTGAAGTAGTAGGTAGGAAAAGACACAGTTATCTTGGAAAGGGTTTCCTTTCTACGGAGGAACTAGCCAATACGGCTCCCGTAAAGATTCTCAAATTAGCTAAAGCTATTGAATTATAATAGGGTGAAGGGGCTATAAACGCACAATAAGCCAAGAAGGTCGCAGTGCTCTCACGCGTTTCCCTAATAGTAATAAATAAATTAATGAAAGCAAAACAAAAGTAATGACGCAAACAAGAAGGAAAACGCCTATCAGACAAAACATAACAATTTCGGAATATAATTTTGAGAGTGTGGACAGCTTCATATATCTGGGGGCTAATCTAGCAAGGAACGGTAGTGAAACAGACGAAATCAAACGACGGATAATACTTGCAAATAAGACGTATTATTCGGTGCTTCCAATATGAAATCCAAGAAAGTGCACAGGAACAATAAGCTGCGGATTTATAAAACTATTATACGACCTGTGCTCTGTTATGGCAGCGAGACGTGGATATTAACGCGAACTTCCGAAAAAACAATTCACTCATTCAAAAGAAAGGTCCTCCGAAGAATTTCAGGACCTGTGAAGAATGGCGAATAAGATACAACCATGAGTTGTATCAACTCTACGACGAGCCAGAAGCTTCAACGTTCATCAAGCCACGTATACTGCAGTGGGCTGGTCATGTAGAGCGAATGGAAGACAGAAGAAACCCCAAACGTGCTTTTAAAGGCAAAGCGTGTGGTAACCGGCCAGTAGGCAAGCTAGGGTGTAGCCTAGAGGGTAGCGTGTTGGTCTTGTAATGCGAAGGTCGTAAGTTCAAATCCCGGTCGACGCTATATATGATTCCAGCACATTGCCTGATTGGATATACCTTGGTCACCTCAATCTACGAAAATGAAAAATTCGTAAAAAGAGAGTTGTGCGAAGGGCTAATTACCCTTCTACAATAAGCAATAAGAAAAAAAAATGTTAAGGAACCTGAATGTCAGGAGGCCAAAGTCCGATTTGGGCTGTAGCATCATTGTAGAAGAAGAAGGCAAACCACACAAGCGATGGGAGAACTCGATTGATAAAGACAGCAAAGCCGTTTTAAAAAACTTAACAGAATTATGATTGGGTGTAAAGCCCAATCATATGATACTCTAGATGAAATGGAAATGACTTTAATATACCGGAAAAAATGTCATCTCAAATTCTTTCGAATGGTAAATAGAGACTTTTGCATGGGAGATGGTAGAAGTAGAGGGAGAGGTTTGTATTTTTCGTATATGATACCGAACATGGTATGCAAAATTTTTCATGCTGCATTTAAAGTTTTTATTATTTTTAAAGAAATTGGACAGTTTTCCTGAAATTGAGGTATTTGTATGGGAGGTGGCAGAGGAAGTCGAGCATTTAAGATGATTTTGAAACTGCACCATGCTTTGATTCAAAGTAAAAGTCGATAGCTCTTATATACTCGAAGGAGAAATGCTTTTCTTAAATTTATAATACAGATATTTATATGGGAAGGAGTGAAGCGGAGCTGATAATTTTTTCTAGCATTTATTACAATTATTAAAATAAACTGCCAACAAGTCGGGCGAAACTTTATTATTCTTGGGACAAGTTGCGGATGAGTGGAAAGTTAATATGCAGGTTAGAGTGGTTAGGGAAGGCTGACTGAAAGGGAGTTGTTGGGCAGGGCTATTGTCAATTTAAAAATATTTCATTCGTTACTGCAAGTTTGGGTTTTTATGAGGGGAGGAGGAGGGGTAATAAATAGTAAGGGTGGGTGGATATTAATAGCTTTTTAATTAATTGCTTGAATCACGTGCAATATTATCTGTACAGAATGTGTTTCATAGACGAAGTTGCATAGAATTTTCACAAAATTCAGTGTATTTTACATTCACGAAACCAAACATTTGTATGGGAGGGGGTAGAAAAGGCAGGGGAATCGTAAAATTTGATGTGTAGTTTTATTTCGCTTCTCTTGTAAGGTGCTTGTATAAAATTTCAAGTTTTTAGCTTTTAGTTTGTTGGTTATTAGTTGATTTAATGAAATTGGTCGAAATCATAGTTTTGTATGAGAGGGGGTAGAAGGGCAAGCGCGATTTCAAAACTTTTAAAGCAACTTTATTTGAATTATTTTTATAAGTTTTATGCAAAATTTGAAATTGATAGATTTTAAGAGTTAGCTGATAACTGATTTCTTAAAAATGCACGAAAAAATAATTTTGTTTGGGAGGGGGTAGAGGAGGTAGGGGAATCGTAAAACTTGTGATGCAATTTTCTTTCTTTTCTATTTTAAGGTTGTTGGTTATTCGTTGATTTAATGAAATTGGTCGAAATCATACTTTTGTATGGGAGGGGGAAGAAGGGCAAGCGCGATTTCAAAACTTTTAACGTAATTTCATTTCAATTATTTTTGTAAGTTTTTGTGCAAAATTTGAAATTGATAGCTTTTAATAGTTAGGTGATAATTGATTTCTTAAAAATGGTCGAAAAAATAATTTTGTATGAGGGGGTAGAAGCTTTAAAGGTTTTCGACCAGTTAATATTTCGTATATTTAGGGATTTTTTTTAAATGCATTTCGCAAATTTTCACGGTTTTACCTTAAATTTTCACTCAAAAATTTTCAGTTTATGTGTTTTTTCAATGCACATGAAACACCTTGTGCACGTTAGACCGGCGGGGTCGGTTTATAACAATTATGGATGAAGTTATTATTATTTTTCTATGTACATTAACTAGACGTATCCACATACAAAATTTAAACTTTGTATCTTTCACCAGAGCCCTAAAAAATTACTCAAAATTTTCGACATTTTTGTTTATCACCTCCCTCCCCTTACACCTCCCAACTTAAAATTTTTACCAAAATTAACCATTATGTAGTTGTACAATCTGACAAATTTTCGATTTGATATCTGAACTCTTTTTTGAGATATAAGGATTTGTAATTTTGAAAAGTGCGCCATTTTTGAAATGCTCTCCATTTCTCCCACTACTATTATTTTAACATGTTATATTTTTTTTGTATTTTCCTAGTATAGTTTAATATACATGTCAAGTTTCAATTACATAGCTTAAGAGATAGTTGAGATATTCATTTTTAAGTGTTTTTCTTTGCACCTCCCTGACCCTTCGCCACTCTCTAAGCTGATTCCGATGGAACTATATGCCACCTTGATGGTCCCAAAATGTGAATTTTTTACGATAAGTACTTTCGAAGATATAATCATTTGAAAAAACAATTCGGCCGACAATTTGTTTTTAGCCCGCCCCTTTTCGGACGCCAATGGATAAAAAAAATAAATTATTTTTAAGGTTTGTCCCACAACCTTCTCTATATCTATATTGATTTTCAACTTTCTATCTGCGTTCGTGGTGAAGATATTAGCAAGTGTAGTTTTCGACTTTTTCTCTCCCCCCGCCTCCTCCTTCCACCTAACACCCCCCAAAATTTAGAAAAAAGAGCTCACTTACCCAATCAACAATCCACCCAAAAACGAATATTCTACATTTAACGGTCTCGGAGATACGAGTCCATATGTACGGCGTACGGCGGGACGGATTTTTTTTTGCATTTATAGGCTAATTTAGTCATGAAACGAAAAAAAAAAAATTTCAGGGTAGCAAATTTTTTTTTTTCTTGTGTCGATCACAATATTTATTATTAGAATAATAAAGTAAAAGAAACTCTTGCAAAATTTTAAGTTTGTACTTTTTCTAGTTATAATGGAAATCGATATAATGCATTTAACTGAAATTATGCATTAGAATTAACTGTTCGGCAGTAGCGGTACGAAAAAAGTGAGTATAGAAGAGGGGTGCTTTAGTTTTGTCCAGGCAACTTTTGAGTACTGAGAAATATTTTTGTTTTATTTTTTGTTGTTGAAAAGACTGAATTGTCATTGTTATATTTTTTTTTATTATACCCATGTAAATAAATAATAAAAACTAAGAACAAATTTTTTTCATCAAGTTTTCCTGATAATATCAGAGGATAACTGATATTTCGCAAAGGGGTGCTTTAGTTTTGTCCAATACTTTATATCATAATACTTTGACCTAAATTTCAAGTCGGTAGCTTAAATAGTTTCAAAAAAAAATCTATTCCTTAATATTTCGAAATCTCATGATACTTGTATGGGAGGAGGTAGAAGGATGGTATGTAGCCCATTTACGAACTTAAAGTTACTTTTTTGCTAAAAATGACACAAAAATGTTTAGCACTATAGCTCAAAGCTTTCGAGAGTTATGCTGTAGACAGACGCACAGACGGAAAGACAGACACACGGACAGACGGTCACTCAGAACCGAGGTTTTCGAGCGACAACAAATATTTTTGTAGCCTTGGTCGCACAGAGCGACCGTTATTTTTTAGCGTTACAAACGATAAGGCAAACACAATATACTCTCAGATTTCATCTAGAGTATAATTAGCAGCTGGAGTACGCGGTCTTTGGATCGAGACGATTGGAGGTGACGACTTCAGGAGGCCAGCGCCCGATTTGGGCTGTCGCGCCATCGATGATAATGAGAAATGTATAAGAAAAACGAAGATGCGACCAAAAATTTAGAAGAAAGAAAAATCTTGAAAAACCTAAAAATATGATCTAAGCACATTAAAAATGTATGAAAATATTAAGGATTCTACCGAAAAAATTGAAGAACGAACAAAATTATCAGTAAATCAAAATTTTTCAAAAATCAAAAACACGAAATTAACCATTAAAACCTTAAAACATATGAGCAATAGCAGAATGTAATATAAAGCCGTGTTGATAAGCGACACACGGTTTTGAGAAAATTGAAATGTAAGAAAAAAATTTTAAAGAACGAAAAATCACGAAATCGAAAATTCACCAAAAAACATAACAGATTTATGATTAGGCGAAAAGCCCAATCATATGATACTCTAGATGAAATTGGAAAGAGTTTATTGTACCGGAAAATATGTCATCTTCAATTCTTTCGAATAGTGAATTGTGATTTTTGTATGGGAGGTGGTAAAAGCAGAGGGGGAAGGTTTGTAATTTTTGTATATAACACTAAACGTAGTGTACAAAATGTTTCATGCTGAATTTAAATTTTGTAGTTTTCATAATTTTCGAGGAAATTGAACACATTTTGCATGAATTTATGCATTTGTATGGAAGGTGGCAGAGACAGTGGGAAGTTTTGGATGATTTTTAATCTCCTTATAAACATCGTAATCGCATTGCTTTGTTACTCATATGTTAACTTTTCTAGAATTTTCAATACAAAAATTTGTATGCGAGGTGGTAGAAGGAGAGAAGCGAAGTTCATATTTTTTTAGCATTTATTGCAATTATTAAGGGACAAATTGTGGCAAAATTTTAAGCTTGTACTTTTTATACTTTTAATGAAAATCGATTAAATGCATTTACCAAAATTGTGCATTTGTATGGGAGAGAGTAGAAGGATTTTTCGAATCAAAACCAAATTTTTTGGCATCAATGATACTTATAATAGTATACTTTTCTCAAAATTTAAAGTTGATAGCCTTGACGATTTTGGAGAAAAAAAAATTTTGTTCACATTCCGAAATGTCGTGAAATTTGTATGGGAGGGGGTAAGAAAGAGTGGGGTGAAGTTGACAATTTTTACAAAATTGGTTGCAATTGTAATAAAATTAATTTTGACAAAAATTCTTTTAGTTTTGCTAGTTGCGATGCAAACCGAATAAATGCATTTTTGAAAATTGTACATTTGTATGGAAGGGAGTATAAGGAGTAAGGTGATCAGATTAATATTTTTTAACAGTAACGATATTCACATTATAATATCTAATATTCAAATTAATAGCTGAAGCAGTTTCGAAGAAATATCAATTTCTTTAAATTTCGATATTTCATGAAATTTATATGGGAGGGGTTAGAAGGAGTGGGGGATGTTGCCCGTTCACGAATTTAAAGTTACTTTTTTGCTAAAAATTATATATGAAAAATTTCAGCAAAGCTTTCGAGAGTTATGTTTTAGACAGACGGACAGACGGTAACTAGGAATCAAGGTTCTTAAGCGACAACAAATATTTCTGTATGCTTGGCGACTCTGTGCAATCATTATTTCTCAGCGTTACAAACGGTAAGGCAAACACAATATACTCTCAGATTTCATCTAGAGTATAAAAATTTATTAACGAAAATTTTTTAAATCGGCTGAATAAAAAAAATTATAATAAAATCAAAATTTTTCAAAAATCAAAAACACGAAATTAACCATAAAAACCTTAAACATGTGAGCAATAGCAGAAGGTGTTATAAAACCGTGTTGTCAGCGACATACTAAATTTTGAGGAAACCAAAATTTAAGAAAAAACTTTAAAGAACGAAAAATCGAAAATTCTACAAAAATTTATAAAAAAAACAAAGATTCGAACAAAAATTTTTGAAGAAAGAAAAATCTTGAAATTTACCATTAAAACCTGAAAATGTATTGTAAGCCATATTAAAAGGGTATGAGAATATAAAAGATTCTACCGAAAAAATTGAAGAACGAAAAAAGACAACAAACTGTTGCATTAGTGAAAAACGCTCAAAGATGAATTGCTTCCAAATTCTGAGTTAGTAATCAACTGCGACAACAAGAGTGCCATCAGCTTAGCATCAAACAATATGTACTCCAAGCCAACCTTCTGAGGTGGGTACATCTATAATTCTTTACCTGTATGGGCAATTTGTCCGTGACCACCTAACTCTGGCCAGCTCAGTCGGAGTTGGGTCGTGTCGTTACAACCCATACAGTTGAAGAAAGATTTACCCAGATTGAAGATGGAGAGGGGGACGAAGGAGAAAACCAAATTACCAACCAATTAGTGCTGCACTATTAAGCAACACGACTCTTAAGGAATATCATCTAGAAATCATTAACATCAATACGGGTTTGGCCTGGATTAGTGGCATTACTCCTTTGGCCAGCAACGCTAGAGCCCTTCGAATACGTTGCATATTGATGAGGTGTGGATCCCGAGGTGCCAAGTCACGTGAGTGTCGGTTGATATATTTGCATATTGGGCATAGCTTGCATGGACAGTGGTACCTAGATTGATTGCATCGATGTCATCGAATACTGTTGCGGCTGCTGTTGGATCTCCACAGTTGGCATCGGCATTTGTCCAATTGTAGCTTGATATGGCGACATTGATGCACTATCAGCCATCATAGACATTCCCATCGACGACATGGTACCGTATGCCGGTTGACCGTAACTCTGTACACAATTAACTTAATCTCCAAAACCATTTTTTAGTGCTCTGCCATAGCAGATTTGCTGATAGCACTTTACTATGTGGAATTTGGTTCGCAGTACTATTTTCTTCGCTAACAGTCTTCATTTTCACGTAATCTCCAAAACCATTTTTTAGTGCTCTTTCATAGCAGATTTGCTGATAGCACTTTACTATGTGGAATTTGGTTTCCAGTACTATTTTCTTCGCTAACAGTCTTTATTTTCCAGTTTTCAGCGAAAAAAATTCTCCGTTAACAAACTTGAGAAAACGTTCCTCAAAAAGATTTTATGCAGACGTACTTCAAAATATATTCGGTTATTTTTATCTTCTTTTTTAATTTCCCAGTAAAAAGCCAATTTCTAATTTTGAAAACCAATTTTTTTTCTTTAAGTTTTATTAACTTTATAATTTAAGTACTTTTTTTTTTATATCGACATGAACTTTTCTCCTCAAAATCAAATTCTAAACTGACTAAGAAAAAAATAATTTTCTTTTTTACTTTATTATTCTAATAATAAAGTATTGTGATCGACACAAGAAAAAAAAAAGTTTGCTACCCTGAATTTTTTTTTTCCGCGTTTCATGACTAAATTAGCCTAAAAATGCAAAAAAAAAAATCCGTCCCGCCGTACGCCGTACATATGGACTCATATCTCCGAGACCGTTAAAGATAGAATGTTCGTTTTTGGGTGGATTGTTGGTTGGGTAAGTGAGCTCTATTTTCTAAATTTTGGGGGGTGTTAGGTGGAAGGGAGAGGCGGGGAGAGGGAAAAAGTTGAAAACTACACTTGCTAATATCTCCACCACGAATGCAGATAGAAATTTGAAAATCAGTAGACATATAGAGAGGGTTGTGGGACAAACTCCAAAAATAATTTAATTTTTTTATCCATTGGCGTACGAAAAGGGGGGGCTAAAAACAAATTGTCGGCCGGATTATTTTTTTCAAATGATTATATCTTCGAAATTACTTATCGTAAAAAATTCATATTTTGCGACCATTAAGGTGGCATATAGTTCCATCGGAATCAGCTTAGAGAGTAGCTAATTATTGTAAGGGCGAGGGTCACGGGGGGTGCAAAGAAAAACATTTAAAAATGAATATCTCAACTATCTCTTAAGCTATGTAATTGAAACTTGAAACATATATTAAGCTATACTAGGAAAATACAAAAAAAATATAATATGTTGAAATAATAGTAGTGGGGAGAAATAGGGAGCATTTCAAAAATGGCGCACTTTTCAAAATTATAAATCTTTTATCTCAAAAAATAATACAGATATCAACTCGAAAATTTGTCAGTTTGTAGAACTACACAATAGTTAATTTTGATAATTTACAGTTAGGGGATGTAAAGGGAGGGAGGTGGTAAGCAAAAATGTAGAAAATTTTGAGTGATTTTTTTAGGACTCTGGTCAAAGATAGAAACCTTAAATTTGGCATGTTAATACATCTATTTGACATACATAGAAAAAAAATAATAATTTGATCCACAATTGTTACGAACTGACCACCCCGGTCTAATGGGCACAAGGTGTTTCATGTGCAGTGAAAAAAACACGAAAACTGAAAATTTTTTGGATGTAATTTTAAGGTAGAAACTTGAAAATTTCGGAAATATATTTAAAAAAAATCCCCAAAAGTATGAAACATTAACTGGTCGAATACTTTCAAAACTTCTACCCCCTCCCATACAAAATTATTTTTTTGACCATTTTTAAGAAATTAATTATCACCTATGTAACTATTAAAAGCTATCAATTTAAAATTTTGCATAAGAACTTATAAAAATATTTGAAATAAAATAGCTTTAAAAGTTTTGAAATCGCACTCGCCCTTCTACCCTCTCCCATACAAAAGTATGATTTCGACCAATTTCATTAAATCCACTAATAGCCAACAAATTAAAAACTACGAGAACTTGAAATTTTTTACGAGCACCTTACAAGAGGAGAAAAAGAAAATTGTTTCATAAATTTTGCAATTCCCCCACCTCTTCTACCCCCTCCCATAAAAAATTATTTTTTCGAGCATTTTTAAGAAATCAGTTATCAGCTAACTCTTAAAAGCTATCCATTCCAAATTTTGCATGAAAACTTACAAAAATAATTGATTTGAAATTCCTTTAAAAGTTTTGCAATCGCGCTTGCCCCCCTCCCATACAAAAGTATCATTTCGACCTATTTCATTAAATCAACTAATAACCAACAAATTAAAAGCTACGAATTTGAAATTTTGAACGAGCACACTACATGAGAAAGGAAATAGAATTGCGTCACAATTTTTACGATTCCCCCCTCCTCTACTCCCATACAAATGTTTGGTTTCGTGAATGTAAAATACATAGAATCTTCTATCTTCTATGCAACTTCGTCTATGAAACTGACATTCTATACAAGGAATATTGGACGTGATTCAAGCAATCCATTAAAAAACTATTAACATCCACCGACCCTTACTATCACCCCTCACCCCTCCCCTCACAAAACTCAAACTTGCATAAATAAACGAACGAAATATTGATTAAATATACTGGAGCTTTTAATCGTTTCCACAAAGTGTTAAATTGATAACTGCCCTGCCCAAGAACCCCCTTTCACTTAGTCTTCCTTAACCACTCTAACCTGCATATTGACTTTCCACGCATCCGCAACTTGTCCCAAGAATAATAAAGTTTCGCCCGACTTGTTGGCAGTTTATTTTATATATAGGTACATAGAACCTACTCGATCAAACAAAAAATTATTCACTGCAATGAATTTTGACACGATCGTTACAACGTCAGGCATCATTTCGTTCGTGAGAAAATTTCCGATAAATAGATTAAATTATAATATATTTCGACTGATCAAATGGTCGCTGATGTACTCTCGAATAGCGATGTCACATTTCGTTACTTTTTGGTACCAGTAACTATTTGGTACTTTAAAGAAAGTAATCGTTATATTTCATTCGTTACTAGGTACTCGTTTATTTGAAATGACCACCATATCATGTTGCATGAATGGGTAAACCAGTTTTGCAAATCAAAAATTCAAACAGAAGAAATCGCCTCTAGTGGGGGCACTAGAGTAATTATATGCAACAAAAAATCGCTTGTGATTCGCTCTTGATTTCATTGGCCTACTACGTATACACATTGATGCCAAGTCCGATTTCTTAATTATCCCTCTTCGAAGTAGAAAACCCCTTTAAACACTAACGTAAATCTTTTCAATATTTTACAAAATTATCTTGTCTAATAAGTTTTTCTTCAAAATAAAGAATAAAACGCCAATGTGAATGAAATAATTTTTATTAAATCGAAATTTTCTTCAACAAAAATCACTGAATTTGATAAAACAAAATTCTCATATCATTACAAACATTAAAAAATTCCACAATGTGGTATCACTGATCCCACAACCCTAACACTAGTAATAAACGACTGCCTGTCCTTGCCCTGCCACTCGAGCCGAGTGCTAAAATTCTTCTACATTCTTGGTGTGAAAGAAAGGAAACGAAAAAACACCATCATTTTCTCTGTGGATTTTGCTGTAAGGTAGAGTAGAGTATTCCTTCTCGTTGCTTTGGAATGGCGGTACGGCGTTATGCACAAGTGATGTAACGAAAAAAGCAACTATACGTTACTATCGGTAAAGGTAATTTTTTTGTATGTGGAACGTATACATGAGTAACAAAACAGTTCAGTTATTTTTTTCGGAAGCTTATTTCGTTACTTACGTAATGAATAAAAATCTGCGTCGGTACTCGTTACTTCGGATTTCGATCGGTAACGAGTACTTGTGTATCGAATAGTTAATTTTTTGACACACCGGAAAAAAATGAGAAATATGTTAATTAAATTTGGTTTAAAATTTTGAAATAAGAATTTGTATAGTCCATTCAATTGAATTGCTGTAATTATTTAAGTGTTTAGTTTATTTTGAGTAATTGAATTAAATATTACATATTTATATGTCAGAATTTCAATGCAATTTTTTATGAGCTCGATTTAATTGATTTAATGAATTTAATTGATTTAATGATTTAGTAAAATTAAGATCTAGTGGGAGTGTTGTGAATAAGCCTTAATTTACGACATTTATTGAAAACTGGCAACACTATCACTATCAAATGTGTAAACGAATCGTAATCGAAAATCAGTCTCTCTTCTCCGAATGTTGCACAAGGAAGTAACTGTGTGTCACTTATCCACAACATTCATGAAACCAAACATTTCTATGGGAGGGGGTAGAGGAGGTGAGAGAATCGTAAAATTTTTAATGCAGTTTCGTACAAAATTTCACATTCGTACATTCTTATTAGTTGAATTTTTTAAATTGGTCAAAATCATACTTTTGTATGACAGGAGGCTGGCTGTGCAAGGATTTCAAAACTTTTGATGTAACTTTGTTTTAAATATTTTTAAAAGCGTTTGTAGAAAATATTAAATTAATAGCTTTTAATGGTTTGCTGATAATTGATGAGCTGAGAACGAGAGGGGTAGAAGTGCAAATGATAATCTTTCCTTCGCAGAGCTTGAATTGCATTTTTAAAAGTCCCACCTAGTATGTACTATACACAAACAACCGATTAACTATACTACTGGCACTATATCCGAAGAGAAAAATAAACAAGAAGAAAAACCGCTCAAACATAAAGAGCCAGAGCAGTGCAAGTGCTGTACGTCGTAAATATAGACTCTTATCTCCGAGATCATTAATGATAGAAGATTTATTTTTGGGTGGATTATAGATTGGGTGAGTGATCTCCATTATCTAAATTTAGGGGAGTGTGATGTGGAAGGAGTAGGCGGGGGCAAGGCTGAAGTGAAAAACTACATTTGCTAATACCTGCACTACGAAAGCAGATAGAAAGCTGAAAATCGACATTCGTTTATGCGGAAAAAAAGAAATAAAAATGTTTGTACCCATTTAGGTACAAAAAGGGGGTTCCTAAAAAAAACAATTTCGGCCAACCCCAAGGTCAGGAGGAGTGCAAAGATATGCACTTAAAAATTACAATCTCGACTATGCGATGTAATCGAAACTTGGATGGAGTTATACTTGCGGAATATGAGAAAAATATAACATTTGATCCCCCGCTACGGTGACCAAAAACCAAACTCCGCGAAATGGATATGTAGCATTTCAAAATTGGTGCATTATTCAAATTTTTAGAACGTTATATCTCAAATCCAATACAAATATTAAATTGAAATTTTGTCAGGTTGTAGACCTATATGATCGATATTTTTGACAAAATTTTTAATTTAAGTAGTATAAGAGGAGGAAGGCCAAAATAACGAAAATTTTCAGTAATTTTTTTTTTGGGCACAAAGTTCAAATTTTGCACGTGCTTACGGTCAAGTATTGTATAGTTTGCTATTATAGTGGAACGCTCATGGTCGTGCACGTGTTTATTTTCGAGCACGATGAGAAGAATTTAGATGTTCATTTAGTCCAGTCGGATTAGATTTTTGGGATGAAATGTGCGATCTCGATGTTTTTTTTAACCTCATTGTTTTTTTGCGTAGATTACGATAAAAATATTGCGGCCACTGGGGGAGTGGGGGAAAAACTCGAAAAATAGCCAAATTCGCAAATTTTCGTCTGTTTTAAGGGTTTTTTGAGTTTTATTATGTCATACTAATCAGTATCGAAAAACTAAAAATGAGGTTCGATTGCAGATACTTAGACCTTTCATTTGAGTGGTACATTGTTAAATTCGGTTTATTTAAACCTGAGATATAGACTGTTATTCAAGACGTTTTGACAATTTTCAAAGAATCTGTGTTTTTTGAAGGAAATGAGTATCTCATAGACTGTAAAAAAGATATTCTACCAAAAATTGCGGCATTGCCTCTTAATAAATGCACTTTAAATAACTGAATCAAAATTCAACCCAAATTTAGCCGGTTTCATAGAAATTTCACCTGATGAATTTATTAAACTTAAACTATTTATTTAGAATTGAACTTAACAATTGTTTAACAGAATAATTTCCCTTAATGTACTAAACACAAAAGCTATAACAAATAATAATTTTCAACTCTCTCACACTTTTAGTTGGACAAAATATTTGCAACTTTTATTTTAAATGTTTCATTTTGTGATATTTACTTGAATGGTCATGACTTTTGATGACTTGTGCTCATTTTCTGGGCATAGGCCTTCTTACATGACATAACCCATTAGTACCTCTTAAGTTATTAGGTTGTTGGAGATGAAATGGCGGCTTTCGCGATGAAGTGAAGGTGCGATTTTCATGTCTCAAACTGCTGCCAGCTGGCTCTGGTAGTAATGACTATTGAAGTATAAATACTCCTACATTTGGTCATGGAAACATTTCAGTTTTGGACTTAATTGAGATCGGAAAGAAAAGAAAAAAACAAAAAAAAAACATGGAATCGAGTCAAAAACGGTTACTTTTTCTTTACGAGTTCAAACTTGGCCACAACGCAAGGGAGGCAACCAAAAACATCAACAGGGAATTTGGAGCTGACACAGTAAGCGAACGAACCACACAGCGATAGTTCGAAAAATTCCGATTAGGAGATATGACCCTTCAAGGTGAGCCATGTGATCACCCAGGACCATCGATAGACAACGACGAGCTGCGTTTACTAGTGGAGTCTGACTCACACCAAACTGTAAGGGGCATTGCTGAGAAACTGGGCGTACACTATTCGACAGTTTCCCGGCACTTGCAAAAGCTTGATAAGTAGGTTGCGCATGAGCTTACTGAGCAAAATAAGGCCTCATGTATCAAGAATAACGGTCGTCCGAAAAAAGCACGGTCTTCCACTTTTGTAAATTCTAATCGATATGATTTCTGGCTAATTCTAGTCTGGCCTTCAGATTTTGTTTAGAAATCAATGGCTTCTTTGCTGGTTGGTAGCTTTTAAGTCCAAATTCAACAGCTCTTCTTCGACTGGTTCTAGTGATTACATTTAAATTCAGTTCGTTCTTTAACTGTTTGGATGATATTTCAAGATCCTTTTTTATTTTAATATTTAAATCATCTCTTTGGGTTGTTTTTCTAGGTCGCCCTCCTTTGTGGATTGTCTCAACGAATTAATTCGACCAACGCGTATGAAATGCGTACTGATAGCTAAGCATACAACAAAATGGAAAAATACGAAAAGGCAGTTTAGCAGTAAAACTGTTACGCATATGATGCCGTTATTTTCAGAAGTTGCGTTTGTTCACAAATGATCGCCTGCCAATATTCACTCCTTCACGTTCTAAAGATCGACTAACTCGTCGATCGCACCAAACCAGACTGAGTCGTCCGAATATCCACTCCCAACTAACTGCTTTCACGAATACTTGCTTTTTTTTTATACCAGTACAATCGTTTCTGACTCATACCGAATCGCTTTCCTTGTCGAATGCTTTCGTCATGCCGAATACTTTCGGAATGAGAATGTGAGTTGTTGCTTTTCTCCGCCGACTGTCGATGAGTAATCCAGAATAGTGGAAGATTACGAATATGCGACGAGTCAACATGGCTGAAATTTTTGGTTTTTGGCTGAAAATATCTCAAGACAAAAACATACAGCGAGCGACTAGGGTTAATATGTAACAATATATATGTATATGATGTGTTTGAGCAAGTGGTGAAGCATGGCAAAGGCCTATTATTTGGCATTTTTCATCCATAAACGCGGAAAATTTACCATAGAATGCTACAGAGACGATGAAGTTTACTACGAAAATTGGCGCTCAATAGCAATTACGATGCGCAAAATTCGAGCAACCTATTCAAAAAATCCAAGAGACTGGCTCAGTGCAAAATGTAAAAACACCAAGAAGACTTCACCGCAGTGAAGGACAGTGTCGAAAACGACCCAAACACCTCCATCCGTCACCGTAATCAAGAACAATCTCTCCACGTCCACATCGCAGCGAAAATTGAAAGATTTGGCTCTAAATAAGTACAAGGTCAAGTTGACTCAAGAGCCGCGGACCACCAGCAATACCGTACATTCTCTGATTGGGTCTTGGAAACAAATCCTACACGTCTTGTTGATACACCCTACTTAACAATTTCTGTGTCTGCTTAGAAGTAATTAATAATAACTTTTCTTTGTGAAGTAAGCTATCTTTGGTGCATATTACAAAAACATTTATGTTTGGAACCCAAGAAGTACAAGTGCAATATTTGACGGGGACGCGTTGAAAACCGTCCGAAAAATGCACTTTTCTTGTGATTGTTTGACGTGTATTTATTTAACTTAATGACGGATGAAAAATTACTTTCTTGATTCTAAAGAACATTTCTTTTACATAAAAAAACTTTAAACTCGATCACTGATAGTACCTTGCATTCGCCAAGCGCTAATATTTCTGGACTTGCTGTGTGGGTGTATACATACAGAGAAAAGTTTGCAAAATTCAATCCCCGAACGTTGACTTAGTCATCCGTAATATTTACCATCAAGAATAATAAAAAAAAAATAGGTGAGATAAAAAAAAAATAATATTCTAAAACTAAATTAACATTAAATACACTGCCAACAAGTCGGGCGAAACTTTATTATTCTTGGAACAAGTTGCGGATGCGTGAGAAGTCAATATGCAGGTTAGAGTGGTTAGGGAATACTAAGTGAAAGGGGGCTCTTGGGTAGGGCAATTATCAATTTAACACTTTGCGGAAACGTTCAAAAGCTACAGTACTTATAATCAATTTCCGTTCCTTTATTTATGCAAGTTTGAGTTTTTATGAGGGGAGGGGTGAGGAGTGATAGTAAGAGTGAGTGGATGTTAATAGTTTTTTAATTGATTGCTTGAATCACGTCCAATATTCTCTGTATAGAATGTCAATTTCATAGACTAAGTTGCATAGAATTTTCATAATATTCTGTGTATCTACATTCACAAAACCAAACATTTGTATGGGAGGGGGTAGAGGAGGTAGGGGAATCGTAAAAACTGTGACGCAATTTTATTTCCTTTCTCTTGTAGTGTGCTCGTACAATATTTCAAGTTCTTAGCTTTTAATTTGTTGGTTATTAGTTGATTCAATGGAATTGGTCGGAATCTTACTTTTGTATGGGAGGTGGTAGAAGGGCAAGTGTGATTTCAAAACTTTTAACGTAATTTCATTTAAACTATTTTTAAAAGTTTTTGTGCAAAATTTCAAATTGATAGCGTTTAATAGTTAGGTGATAATTGATTTCTTGGAAATGGTCGAAAAAATAATTTTGTATGGGAGGGGGTAGAAGTTTTAAAGGTTTTCAACCAGTTAATATTTAGTATATTTAGGGACTTTTTTTCAATACATTTCTCAAATTTGCAAGTTTCTACCTTAAAATTTCACTCAAAAATTTTCAGTTTGTATTTTTTTCAGTGCGCATGATACACCTTCTGCACGTTAGACCGAGGGGTCGGTTTATAACAATTATGGAACAAGTTATTATTATTTTACTATGTACAGTGCCGAAAAATAAAATAGCACCACCACGACATTTTTTTTATTTGTTAAAAAAAAATCATTTCGTGTCGAAAATTGTTTGTACATTGCTGATAAATATATCACACAACATGTTCACTTTCCGCAGAAAATAGTTTATTGTTCATAATGATAACGGTTCTTTTCAATTTAAGTGATTTTCAGAGAAAAATGCAAAATAGAAGGAAAAAAATAATAGCACCACTGACAATTCTGTTGAAGAGCACATTAGTTGAGTTTATTAATTTGACCCCTGTACAACTTTAAGTGTTCTTGTTCGGTTTTCGTTAGTTTTTACACAAATTTAATAGTAAATGTGTCGCGGAAAGCATTGTAGTGCTGAAAAAAGAGACTTTATTCGAAAACTTATTTCAGAGGGCAAAGCTTATAGCGAAGTGCGTCATTTTGTTGGATGTTCAAACAAAATGATACGCAATGCCATAACTTTCCAAGAAAAAGCTGAAACACGTGGACGTAAACGCGCCATATCGAAGTTGCTTGAAAATCGGTTGAACCGCAAGAGCAAGAAGGAGCCTTTTAAGCCGGCAACAGAACTGAGAAAGGATCTCAATATAGCTGCAAAGGTGCAAACAGTTCGTAATCGTTTAAGACATCACAATTTAAAAGTCTGTAGCCCAAGAAAAGTTCCACTCCTAAGTGCGAAGCATGTAGCCAAACGTATTGGGTTTGCAAAAGAACACCTGAAATGGCCAGTTGAAAAATGGAGGAAGATCTTATGGTAAGACGAGAGCAAAATTGTTCTATGTGGCGGAAAAGGCTCTCGTTCATACGTCAGACACCTTCCGAATGCAGAATACAATCCTCAATACACATGTAAAACCATTAAACATGGAGGTCAAGTGTAATGGTGTGGGCTTGCTTTTTGCATTATGGCATAGGCCCAATACATTGGATAAAAACAAGTATGGACCAAAACGATTACGATGAAATAATTGAAAAAATTATGCTACCTTATGCAGAGTACGAGATGCCTTTGCTGTGGGTATTTCAACAAGACAACGCACACAAACACACCAGCAAGAAAGCGAAGAAATGGTTCAGAGAGCATTCAGTGAACGTCATGGAGTGGCCTGCGCAGTCACCAGATCTCAACCCTATTAAGAATTTGTGGGCCGATGTAAAAAAAAGCAGTTGCTGCTGCCAAGCCAACCAGCAACGAATCACTTTGGAATGTGATTAAGGAGTCCTGGAGCGAAATTCCGCTAAGTCGATGCCAGAGCTTGGTTGATTCAATGCCAAAACGTTGTGCAGCCGTTATTTCCAATAAAGGTCACGCAACTAAATATTAAAACTGAACGACGTCATCCCAGCTGATGACGTCGTTCAGTTTTAATATTTAGTTGCGTGACCTTTATTGGAAATAACGGCTGCACAACGTTTTGGCATTGAATCAACCAAGCTCTGGCATCGACTTGGCGGAATTTCAGATAACTATCGCAAACTAATAAAACTAATTCATTTTTTCTATTTTTTTAACCTTAAGTGCACTTTGGAATTGTGGTGCAATTTTTTTTTCGCCTTATTTTTATGTTTTTACAAGATTTGTTTAAATAGCTTTCAAACGGTAAATAAAACCTTAAATATTTTTATCACACAATTTTTATAAAACTTTTTTAATTTTAAAAATGTGTTCATAAGTTATTTAAACTAACAAATAGAATTACAATGCCTTTGGAAAGATTGTTGGTGACGTTGGTGCTATTATTTTTTTCGCAGCTGTATATCAAATAGATGTATTCACATGCAAAATTTAAACTTAGTATCTTTCACCAGAGCTCTAAAAAAATCACTAAAAATTTTCGACATTTTTGCTTACCACCTCCCAAATTAAAATTTTTACCAAAATTAGCGACTATATACATAGCTCTACAATCTGACAAATTTTCAATTTGATATTTGTACTTAATTTTGAGATATAACGATTTGTAATTTTGAAAAGTGCGCCATTTTTGAAATGCTCCCCATTTCCCCCACTACTATTATTTCAACATGTTATATTTTTTTCATATTTTCCTAGTATAGCTTAATATATATTTCAAATTTCAATTAAATAGCTTAAGAGATAGTTGAGATATTAATTTTTAAGTGTTTTTCTTTGCACCCCCCCTGACCCTCCCCCTTAGAATAATTAGCCACCCTATAAGCTGATTCCGGTGGAGCTGTATGCCACCTTAATGGCCCGAAAATATGATTTTTTTACGATAAGCAATTTCGAAGATATAATCATTTGAAAAACAAATTCAGCCGACAATTTGTTTTTAGCCCCCCCCCCTTTTGGGACGCCAATGGATAAAAAAATTTAATTATTTTTAGAGTTTGTCCCACAACCCTCTCTATACCTCTACTGATTTTCAACTTCCTATCTGCATTCGTGGTGGAGATATTAGCAAGTGTAGTTTTTGACTTTTTCCCTCCCGCCAGTTCCGCCTTTCAAACCCCCCCCCCCACCCATTTAGAAAATAGAGCTCACTTACCCAATCAATAATCCAACCAAAAACGAACATTCTACCATTAACGGTCTCGGAGATATGAGTCCATATGTACGGCGTACGGCGTGACGGATTTTTTTTTTGCATTCTCAGGCTAATTTAGTCATGAAACGCGAAAAAACAAAATTTCAGGGTAGCGAATTTTTTTTTTCTGTGTCGATTACAATACTTTATTATTAGCTAAAAGAACCAGTTCTTGTCATAATTCATTTTTTATTGCAATTGCAACCGGTTTTGGAAACTATTAGCTTCACCTCGCCCTTTCTACTCCCTTCCAAATTTCAGAATTTCAATTAAATTATTTTTCTCCAAAACCGTCAAAGCTATCAACTTTAAATTTGGAGAAATACTATTACAAATATCATTGATGTCGAAAAATTTGGTTTTGATTCGAATACTCCTTCTACCCCCTCCCATACAAATGAAGAATTTTGGTAAATGCATTTAATCGATTTTCATTGATATTATAATAAGTACAAACTTAAAATTTTGCCAGAATTTGTTCCTTATTAATTGCAATAAAAGTTTAAAAAAACATATAAACTTCGCTGCACTCCTTCTACCATCTCCCATACAAATTGTTCTATTGGAAATTTAAGAAAAGTATTTCTCCTTCGAAGATATGAGAGCTATCGACATTAAAATTGTAACAAAGAAATGTGATTAGGATGTTGTCCCAATGCCATAAATCCAGATGAAAATTATAAAGGCTACTAACTTTAAATTCAGCATGGAAAATTTTGTATACTACGTTCTGCGTTATATACAAAATTACAAACCTCTCCCCTCTGCTTTTACCACCTCCCATTCAAAAGTCGAAAGAATTTGAGATGACATATTTTCCGATACAATAAAATCCTTTTTTATCTAGAGAATCATATGATTGGGCTTTACGCCTAATCATTATTATGTTATGTTTTAAGACCACACCGATTTCCATTACATCTAGAGTGTCGTATCATTGGGCTTTACACACAGTCGTAGTCCTGTTAGGTTTTTTTAATTAAATTGTTGTGCTCTTATTTGATTGTAATAAGACTGATCAAGATTATTTAAATTTCTCTGCCTCTCCTTCCACCACCCATAAAAAATATGTCATTTTCAGATATTTATTTATCATTTTCTTGGAATGTGTCAAAGTTATTCCCCTAAAATTTGGTATATGACGTCATAGTACTAATTGAGGGAATAATCCAAATTCCCTCACGACTTCTATCACCTCCCATACAAATGTTACGATTTCATTATATGAAAACAAGTTTTGCTAATTTAACGAAGCTATTGTGTTTTGATTTGGATATAGTAAGACAACGCAATATTATTTAAAACTCTGCCATATAAAATATTTCACTAGCGATCGCACGAGAGGCCCGCGCTCACGGGGGTGGTTTGAGAGCATATATGTATCTACATATTGAAGGGCGTTAAGGAAATGTAAGTAATTGCAGCTTGTGTTAATTCTAATAAAAATCTTAATAAAATAACATTAAGTTCAGAAACATAACAGGACTACGGTTGGTAGCAAAACCCAGTCGTACGATACTATAGATGAAATAGAAATTTTTTTGAACTTAAGAAATTTTGTATGGGGAGTGGAAGCAGGGGTGACAGCATTAAATTAATTTGCTTTACAGGTTCGGAAAAAAAATGATGATACAAAAGTTCATATAATCAATCAAAAATCTCAAAACCAGATGTCCGTCCGTCCGTGTCCCCTGTAGCTTGAGCTCGAAAGTTCAAAATTTGAACAAATCGTTTTTGACAAAAAAATAAAAAAAGTAAGATTAACTGCGTGAATGGGCCAAGTCGCTCCACCCCCTCCCATACCAAATGACATAATTTCGCTTTTACAATAAACGGATTTGCTCGAAAAGTATAAATGCTACTGATCTGAAATTTGGATTATATTTCTTTTATGATGATTTCAATCTACCGTATACAAGTTTTTTGAGTTCTCTCCCTCCTTCCACCACCTCCCATACAAACTGCACTTTTTCATGAAATGCTCTAAACCAATTTACTTAGTGCGCATAAAATTGGAAGGTGGGTTGTAGAAGGAGTGTGGGATTCAAATAATTTGTATCCCATATATAACAAAGAAATAAGGCTCGGAGAAAAACATGAATGATACAGAAGTTCATATCTTCTTCTACAATGGCGCTACAGCCCAAATCGGACCTTGGCCTCCTGATATTCAGGTCCCTTAACATTTTTCATTACTTATTGTGGAAGGGTTGTTAGCCCTTCGCACTAGTTCATATAATCACTCAAAAATCTCAAAACCGGATGTCCGTCCGTCCGTCCGTGTCCTCTCTAGCTTGAGAACGCGCTGATCTGGAAAGTTCAATTTTTTTACACGTCGTTTTTGACAAAAAAGTAAGGACAAGATCATGAACGGACCAAATCGCCCCACCCCTTCCACCCCCTCCAATACAAAATGACATTATTACGCAATTTGACAATAAACGAATTTGCTCGAAAACTATAAAAGCTATTAGTCTGAAATTTTGAATATATTAGTTTTAGTCTATCGTATAAAAACTATACATGTCCTCCTTCTCCTTCCACCACCTCCCATACAAACTGCACTTTTTCATGAAATACTCTAAGCCAACTTACTCAGTGCGTATAAAATTTATCGAGCTCAAATTTAGCACTAAATATTTATTTAGAATTATTAGTAAGACCAAAAAAAAAACAGAAAACTTACTTATAGCCATTTGTAAACAAATAACAGACAGACACTACAATTATATTTATACATATGTATAGATTTTCTTGGAATATGTCAAAGTTATTCACCGAAATTTAGTAAATAAAGTCTTAGTAACTATTATTCTTCTTCTACAATGGCAGTAGAGTTCAAATCGGACCTTGGTCACTGACCTTTAGATTCCTTAACATTTTCATTACTTATTGCGGAAAGGTTGTGAGCCGTTCTCACAACCTTCTATCTACGAATTTTTTATTTTCGTAGATTGAAGTGACCAAGGTATACCCAAGCAGTGTGCTAGAATTATACGTCGATTTGTTAACCAAAACAATGTCGTGAGGGGAAAGGCCAAATGTCGTTACCCCAGTGTTACGACTAGAGATGGGCATAATCGATGATTTTCATAATCGATATATGCTTAGTCGAATGAATTCAATGATCGAATGATCATTCGAAAACTCGATTATCTATATTTTCTTCGTTTCAGCGTACCGTAGTGAGGAATCCGCATGCGAATCTTGTTTCTCGTATTTGTTTTTGGTTGTAGTTGTTGCATCGTTCGGTCACTTTGCCACTTTGAGCGAAAAAAATGTCATGAGGGGAAAGGCCAAATGTCGTTACTCCAGTGTTACGACGTTACGACATTCACCTCACGATATGCACATGCACATGGAATCTGAAAAATACCAATTAAAAGCTACTTTTCATTTTATTCAGAATTTATTATATATTTAATCAACCCACATAGAACTACGTTTGAATTATTTTTTTTATTTTTTCTCATGTTGATTTTTAAGCTAATTTACAATAAAAGAAACTAGTTTCCATGTTCAACCTGTGTTTTTAACATTTTTTATAACTCGATCAGTTAGAAATTTGAATGAAATCTGATTCGAAATTTTAAGTGATCGATTATTGCTCGGTTTTCAAACACAAATCTCGTTTATTGTATTTCATTCGAGTGATCATTCAAAATTTCGATTATCACTCGGCTTTCATCTCATATCTCGTGTTGAATTGTGATGAAAGCCGAGTGATAATCGTAATTTTGAATGATCATTCGAATGAAATACGATAATCGAGAACGAGATTCTCGTCCTCTTTCATAGCTTCGCGTGTCGTTCATCTTCCTCTGTCATCACGGTCATCACTGAGCTTTCCCTTGTTCTGACCAGAGCGAAAGAAGACTGAGTGCGAAAACAGGCTATGTTACCCATAGATCAAAAAAATTTTCGCATAAAAAACTCTTACCTCCCAAATGAACGATTTTGATTGGTTCGCTCCATGTTTATACCTCCCAAAACTTTAAACAGCTGATTACTAAGCAATATTTGACACGTAGATTGCTCGTATATGTGCGTGGAGATTGCACGCATATTGGTGAGATCAGTTCGAGAAGTTCTTTCCCGTTTGCCAACTGTTTTACGTATAATCCAAAACACAACATGAGAGTAGTGCGAAATGCGAAACGCGCAAGTGCATATTATTTCTCTTAATTCCTTTTGGTTACAGTTGTTCCATTCGCTCCCTTTCACAGCACACCAAAGCAGAGCAAAGCTCTCAAACGAAATACGATAAAAGAGAACGAGATATGTTATATGAAAACTGATTAAACAATCAAAATATTCATTCGGTTCTTTAAACGTTCTCTTCTTGTTTCTTCCTAATGAAATGAATGAAAAATCATTCGAATGATTGCTCGAAGCCTCTCGAGATATCTCGATTATTTTGATAATCGAAATGTTCGATTATTTTCATTCGAATGATCCCATCACTACCCACAAGTAATCATACGAATTCAGCCTACAATATACAGTGGCGGACAAAAGTCTACGGCAGCACCTTATATTAAGGTTCTGGAAGCATTAATCGAAAATCCATTGATGCACATTTTTACAGTAACGTAAATATATTTATTTATAGAAAAACAAAAACTTTTCGTAACGAACTTAAAGAGAAATTCATAAAAACATAAAAAATTGAATGTACAAAAGTCTACGGCAGTCAGTGTTGGCTGACTTATACACAAAAAATTTTCAACTAAACCTAACGGTACTTCATCGAAATTTGTTTATTTGCTCTTAGTGTGCAGCTGCAATTCTATTCTAGGTTTATCGCAAGTTTCAGGACCGCAAAAAGTCATCGCGAAAAGAAATTTCTAGTGATGTCTGAAATTTGATCGTCCAGTATAAAAAAAACAATAAATCGTGCTCGGAAATTGCGAATTTACTGAAACTAAAACGAAGTTCTGTTTTTACCATTATCAAAAATTTTGAAAACAGTGGTTTCATTGAAAATAAGTCGCGAACTGGCCGACCGAAAAAGCTTTCGCGCAGAAACATTAGTTCAATTTTAAAAGAAATGAACAATAATCCAAAAATAAGTACTCCAGATTTTGCGAAACAAGTGGCTGCGGTAAGGAAAATGGATGTCCATGGGTTTCAAAGCAGAACTCCACGTAAAAAACCATTAATATCCGCCAAAAACCAACTTCTGAGCCTAGTGTTCGCCAAGGCCCATATCAACAAGGATAATGATTTTTGGAATCGAGTTCTATTTACCGATGAATCGAAATACAACATGTTCGGGTGTAATGGTCGCAGTAAAATATGGAGAAAAAAGAATATGGCCTTAGAGACCAAAAACTTGATTCCTACTGTCAAGCACGGTGGAGGTAATGTTATGGTTTGGGGAGCCGTAGCAGCATCTGGAGTCAGCAGATTGGCTTTTGTTGAAACTACTATGGACCGCTATTTTTACAAGAACCTGTTGGAACAACATTTAAGGCCATCAGTTGAGAAGTTGTACCTTGAAGGGCAATGATCCGAAGCACAAAGCACTTTTCGTCAAGAACTCGTTGTTGTACTACGCTCCCAGGCAACTGAATACGCCTCCCCAAAGCCCGGGTTTAAGCCCAATAGAAAATGTATGGGAGTTTCTAGAGCGGAAAATTCGGATATATCGCATAATAAATAAAAAATTGATGTCGGTCATTACAGAATGGGAGAAAATTACATCCACAGAAACTGGTAATTTAGTTGCCTCTATGCTCCGAAAACTGCAAGCGGTAATTGAGGCTAAAGGTAAGTATTAACCCAGGAAATATTTTTAAAAATTCCGATACGTTTAGTTGGAAATTTTTTATGTATAAGTCAGCCAGCACTGACTGCCATAGACTTTTGTCCATTCAATTTTGAATGTTTTTATGAATTTCTCTTTAAGTTTGTTATGAAAAGTTTTTGTTTTTGTTTTTTTTATAAATATATTTACGTTACCGAAAAAATGTGCATCAATGGATTTTTGATTAAAGCTTCCAATGAACCAGAACCGTAGACTTTTGTCCGCCACTGTATGAAAAACTATATTTAAAATAATATTGTAGTTACCTGAAAAATAGAATTGAAAATTTTGATCGTTTTCCTTCGCCCTTCTCCTGGTGTATATATGTATAGTTTTTTATGCCATTATTTTCACTGTTTTTTACATTGGTACATTGTACCCGTTTTTAGCACTGAGCACTGAATATCAATCGACACCTGCGAATTCGCCTTACACAATTCACCATGAGTTTAATGATTTCTTTTGCAAATTTCGTGGACCATAAGATAAATTGTTGCTTCAAAATTTATGTTTATCACTTTTTAGTTAAGTATTATAAACCGCGTACGTTCTTTCAGAACGCACCAAAAAAAAAAGATCGACACTCCAAATATTGGGCTTCACCTTTGCCAAACTATGGAAAAGCGCCTCTAGTGTTCCGAGGAGAAATCAAAACCGCACGTTAAAACCAAAATAAATCTTTTCCTATCTAGCAGTTCACATCTGATCTTAAAACTGCGGAAAGTTTTTACGATCTCAGGAACCATAAACCAAAAACGAAAAAGTCCTTTTTCTATATACATACTTTGTTTACAATAGAGAAAATACGAAAAAACGTAATTTATTTCTGTCCCTTTTTTCATCGAGTTTAACCAAATTAGATACCCATGCTAATTGACTATCTCTTGCTTTTGCTTACATCGGTATGCACACTTGCGAACGTTTTGTATCTAGTATGCATTGGTGCGTATAAGGAGACATTTCCATTATTAACGGCATACCTTCCTCTTTACAATGAAATAAACATCCGATCATTTATCTCAAAAAATGCCATTTTTCTTTGAATATCAAAATAACACCTCTTATTGGATAGCCCTACGAACCGTCTCTGCCAAATTTTCACCATTTTTATACTCTAGATGGAATCTGAGAGTATTATAAGTTTGCTCTAAAGTTTGTAACGCCAAGAAATAAGGCTCGGAGAAAAAAATGAATGATACAGAAGTTAATATTATCACTCAAAAATCTCAAAATCGGATGTCCGTCCGTCTGTCCGTCCGTCCGTCCGTCCGTCCGTCCGTCCGTCCGTCCGTCCGTCTGTGCGCGCTCTAGCTTGAGAACGCGTTGAGGTAGATAGTTCAAATTTTGTACACGTCGTTTTTGACAAAAAAGTAAGGTCAAGTTCGTGAACGGGCCAAATCGCTCCACCCCTTCTACCCCCTCCCATACAAAATGCCACAATTGCGCAATTTGACAATTAACGGATTTGCTCAAAAAGTATAAAAGCTATTGGCCTGAAATTTAAAATATGTTACTTTTATGATAATATCGATCTACCATATAAAAATTTTGCGTGTCCTCCCCGTCCTTCTACCACCTCCCATACAAACTGTACTTTTTCATGAAATACTCTAAACCAATTTACTCAGTGCCTATAAGATTTAGTGGACTAAAACCGTGCACCAAATATTAATTTAAAATTGTTAGTAAGATCAAAAAAAAATTATACGATTAGCTTTACTCCTTCTACCCCCTCCCATACAAAATGACACAATTTTGCAATTTGACAATAAATGAATTTACTCGAAAAGTATAAAAGCTATTAATCTGAATTTTAGGATATATTACTTTCATAATAGTATAAATCTACAGTAGAAAAACTATTTGCGTCCTCTTTCTCCTTCCACCCCCTCCCATACAAACTACACTTTTTCATGAAATGCTCTAAGACAATTTTCTCAGAACATATAATATTTATCGAGTTCATATTTTGTAATAAATACTCAATTAGTATTATCACTAAGATCAGAAAAAAATATTTGATTAGCTTCGCCCCTTCTACCCCCTCCCATACAATATGACACAGTTTCACAACTTCACAAAAAATCTATTTTCTTGAAAAGTATGAATGTTACTGGTCTAAAATTTAAGAGATGTAAATTTTATGATATTCTTAGTTATTTCTAAAAAAATCACTAAAATCCCCCCACTCTTTCTACCACCTCCCATAAAAACTGCACATTTTCACTAAATCTAACACACTAATTTTCTCAGTTCGCATTCAATTTTTGGAGTAAGCATTTTGTATAAAACATTTTTGTAGCTACCTTAGCATGATGGGGAAAAAATTAGTTCAATGCTATCACCCCTTCTAGCACTCCCCATACAAAATTTCTTGGGATCACAAAAAATTCTATTTCATCTAGAGTATAGTAAGATTGCGTTTTACGCGCAATCGTAGCCCTGTTATGTTTCTAGTGAATTTTAATAATTTCAATGCGTTGTTGAAGCGTGTATCGTTCCATTTTTATTATTGACGTAGTTTCTACTTGTCAAATGTCAAAAAATTACAGCTTCAAAAGTGGCATATACCGAAATAGCGGGCTATTCAAAATAACATCTCTTATAGAATAACCCTATATAAACTTGCAACGAAAAGATGTGCATTGAGATCGCAAGTATGATAGTTCCAGTTTTTATCATTTTTCATTAATTTCATTAATTCCTGTAGGGAATTGCATAAAAGGACTTGAAAGTGAGAAAAATAAATTCATGTGTTGGGATAGTAGGCTGTTAGCACAATATTTTTAGTTTGCAATCGAAGTCTCAGTGAGGACCTAGATTGCGAGTGAGCTTTGAGTTTCAATCACTGATTATACGATGTTTTACTTCGCAATTGAAGATTCAATCGTGAGCCTTTGTTGCGCAAAAAAGGTTAAACATTTATTATTCAAGGGAATGCCCATCACAAGCCACAATTTTCTCCCATCTTTCAGGCCGCATACGGATTTCGCGTCGAAAAACCGGCTCTTCTTTTGATGAATCGAAGTGCTACACAGCCTGGCCATGCGTCATCGATCGGAATCGATGGTAGTCAGAAGGGGTGATGTCTGGAGAATACAGCGGGTGGGATGTCCCATTTCAGTGTTTCCATAGGTTATCACATAGGTTTCCACAAACTAAGCAACATGTGGCGGAGCGTTATCGTGCAGTAAAATCACTTTGTCTCTCTTGGTACTGTGGCCGTTTCTCCTTCAATGCTCGGCTCAAACGTATCAATTGTAGTCTATAGTGATCTTCCGTGATAGTTTTACTCAGTTTCAGCAGCTCATATGCCACAAGAATGTTCTCTCTTCCACCGCCATGCCGATCGTCGACGACAAAATCACCGCTCTTGAAGCGTTGTACCCTTCACGATACGTTCTTTCACTAACTTTCACCATAACTTTCAACAATCATTCAACGCGCCTCAGCCGTAGCCGACTTTGCATACAAAAATTTCGGTTTTTAAAGCCTTGTACGTTGTTCAAGTAAAATGAATTTTTCGTATGCCAAATTTTAAGCAATTTCACTACGCCTACTATGATTTTCCATACAAAAAATATAAATGAAGTGCAATTTTTCACTTCACTTGAACAGCGAAATAGGCTCAACTCCTGAACGGTTTAAATGAGTGAGTAATTGAACGTGGTACGATATTACTATTATGAAGCCCGAGCATATTGGTTTCAATTTCAATTGAACTAACATACCGAGTGGTTAAATGCGTACATTTTATATATAATGACTAATAACATCATATTAATTACCCGTTTGTGTTAATTCAAAATTAAAAATTCCGTCTTGCGATGTGTTTAGCAACGGATTTCCAGGTATTTGTTGCTGAGTACTGGATTGTTGTGGCGACTGTGCTTGTGTTGTCATACCCATAGAATTTGTACTATTTCCGCCCATTATCGATCCCTGGCTCAAACCGAGGGGGCTTTGAGGTGTTCTGATACCGGTATTGCCTGCATTCACACCTCCACCACCTGCGCCTGCGCCACTACTCGCTGCTGTCTGTTGTGTTCTACCACTCACAACCGCACGTAATTCTTGTCTAACGTATTCCGAAGAATTCATTCCATTTCCAGCTTCCACATGCAATAAAAATAAATAAAAGAAAAAGGGAGCATCGATTAAATTAATGGAATTTAAGCGAATAATTTCAAATAATGAACACTGAACTATTGTTAGGCACAAATAATGATGCGAATTAAATGAAATTATAAAAAAATAGCTTGCCAAAAACTTCCAAAAATATTCAAGTTTTTATTGCTAAAGATTTTGTGAAGTTAACTAAATGTTTTATATACACTGTATCAAAAAATTGCACATACAGCAGCTATAATCGGGAATAGAGTCAATGATTGTTTTAAATGAAAAAAGATAAGTTGATTTCGTTTTAGGTTTTTTATTATTTCTAGTTACAGGTCTTTTAAATGCAAGAATCAAACATTTGTGTTTACTTATCTTAGAAATATTATCATTTGTACGTCACAAGTCATTATATGCACATCAAAAAATTGCACATACACTTAAGAAATTCACGTTATTTACTTTTACTTTATTATTATAATAATAAAATATTGTGATCGACTTGAAAAAAAAAAAAAAAATTTGCTACCCTGAAATTTTGTTTTTTCGCGTTTCATGACTAAATTAGCCTAAAAATGCAAAAAAAAAAAAATCCGTCTGTCTGTCCGCCGTACGCCGGTGTGTACGCTCAGCGCACATTAACTCCCAAACCGTTCAAGATAGAAAGTTTATTTTTGGAGGGATTGTAGATAGTTGCGGATCTCAGGCGGACACCTATTTTGGGGGGTGTACGGGTTCAGGGGGAGTGCTTAAGCCGAAAAATACGAGTTCAAATATCTCAACTATGGTTACAGCTAGGAAGCTAAAAATCAACATACATATAGAGGGGTTTGTGGGACAACTTCTAAAAATAATTTAATTTTTTTATATATTGGGGGGCTAAGAACCAATTGTCGGCCGAATTTTTTTTTTCAAATGATTATATCTTCGAAATTACTTCCCATAAAAAATTGATATTTTGAGACCGTTAAGCTGGCATATAGATCCACTACAATCAGTTTAGACAAAAGCTAATTATTGTAAGGGGGAGGGTCAGGGGGGGGTGCAAAGAAAAACACTTAAAACCCAATATCTCGGCTATTTATTAAGCTTTTTAATTGAATCTTAGAACCACTATTAAGCTATACTAGAGAAGTACGAGAAAAATATAATATTTGGAGAAAATAGTAGTGGGGGGAAATGGGGAGCATTTCAAAAATGGTGCGCTTTCCAAAATTTCAAATCATTATAATTCAAAATTGAGTGAAGATATAAAATTCAAATTTTGTCAAATTGTAGAGCTATAAAGTTTTTAAATTTGATAAAAATGTTGGGTCGGGAGGTGTAAGGGGAGGGAGGTGGTAACCAAAAATGTTGAAAATTTTAAGTTATTTTTTAAGGGCTCTGGTGAAAGATACAAAATTTAGATTTTCCATGTGGATACATCTATTTGTTGTACATACAGAAAAAATAATAAAAATTCCACAATTGTTATGCAGCGATCCCCCTGGTCTACCGTGCACAAGGTATTTTATGTGCAATAAAAAAACCACATAAACTGAAAATTTTTGAATGAAATTTAAAGGTAGAAACTTGAAAATTTAGGAAATGCATTTAAAAAAAATCTCTAAATTTACGAAATACTAACTGGTCGAAAACTTTTAAAACTTCTACCCCCTCCCATACAAAATTATTTTTTCGACCATTTTTAAGAAATCAATTATCACCTAACTATTAAAACCTATCAATTTGAAATTTTGCACAAAAACTTACAAAAATAATTGAAATAAAATGACGTTAAAAATTTTGAAATCGCGCTTGCCCTTCTACCCCCCTCCCATACAAAAGTATGATTTTGACCAATTTCATTAAATCAACTAATAACCAAAAAATTAAAAGCTACGAATTTGAAATTTTGTACGAGCACCTTACATGAGAAAAGAAAGAAAATCGTGTCACAAATTTTACTATTCCCCTACCTCCTCTACCCCCTCCCATACAAAATAATTTTTTCGAGCATTTTTAAGAAATCAGTTATCAGCTAACTCTTAAAAAGCTATCAATTTCAAAATTTGCATAAAAACTTATTAAGTTAATTGAAATAAAATTACGTTAAAAGTTTTGAAATCGCGCTTGCCCTTCTACCCCCTCCCATACAAAAGTATGATTTCGACCAATTTCATTAAATTAACTAATAACCAAAAAATTAAAAGCTACAAATTTGAAATTTTGTACGAGCACACTAAAAGAGAAAGGAAATAAAATTGCGTAACAAATTTTACGATTCCCCTACCTCCTCTACCCCCTCCCATACAAATGTTTGGTTTCGTAAATGTAAAATACACAGAATCTTATGAATATTCTATGCAGCGTCGTCTATGAAACTGACATTCTATACAGAGAATATTGGACGTGATTCAAGCAATTAATTAAAAAATTATTAACATCATATCTGCAGTGCTACGCACCAACTAATACCGCAACACCTGGTGACAAAGAGGAGTTTTATAGCCAACTGAGTGCCACCTTCGAACGTGTTCCAAGAGGTGATATTATTATCATCTCGGGAGATATGAACGCCCAGGTTGGATCAGACAACACTGGACTAGAACACGTCATGGGGAGGCATGGTGACCCTTGGGACGACCCTTCACGACCTTGGATTAAGAGACCCGAAAACGGCGAATTATTTGTTGAGTTCTGTAGTACTCGGCAAATGGTCATTGGAGGGACCCTTTTTCCACACAAGAGTCATCATAAAACATCTTGGGTTTCCCCTGACGGTGTTACTCAGAACCAGATCGACCATTTGGCTATAAGTCGCCGATGGAGAAGATGTCTCCTCGATGTGCGAGCGAAACGTGGAGCTGACGTGGGGAGCGATCACCACTTGATGGTTGCCTGCTTGAGATTGTGTACAGCAGCTATCCGACGACCACAAATTCTTCAAATGAAGCGCAAGCTTAATGTGGATAAACTCAGAGATCCCAACAAAAAACTCGAATACACCACCATTCTACGCAAAAAGTCATCCACATGGGGTGAACATGAAATGCGCACACTGGACGCCAATTGGGAGGTAACCAGAAACACTTTTCTAACTAGTGCTGAAGAATCTGTGGGATATGTGCAAAGCGGTGAGAAACCCTGGATGTCGCAAGACACATGGGACAAGGTTGACAATCGGAAAAAAGCCAAATTGGCAATCATCTCTCAACCCGATGTCAACCAACGAACGCCCCACTTGAGGCAGAACTACCGCGATGCTCATATACAGCTTAAAAAGGCTGTTAGACGCGACAAGAGAAAGGCCATTGAAGATCTGGCAAACAAGGCAGAATCTGCGGCTTACCTTGGGGATATGGGTTCACTTTTCAAAATCATGAAACAGTTGACGAACAGGAATTTCACCGCCAACCACCTGGTGAGAGATGTCAACGGAACTCTCCTTAATATGAGTGAACACCAGTTGCGACGATGGAAGGAATACTTCTCTGATATTTTAAACATCTTGTCAGATGAAGATATTCCGGAAACAGAACAACTTCCAAACATCCAACCGCAACAATCCTCTATTAGGGACGATCCCCCAGATAAGGAAGAGATAGTTTCCGCCGTTCGGTCAATGGCGGGAAGAAAAGCTCCAGGTATAGACGGACTACCAACCGAACTCCTCAAAGCGGACCCGGAAATAACAGCCGATATACTCCTCCCACTCTTCACTAAGGTGTGGAATGATGGAAGATATCCGACTGAATGGAAGGAGGGCGTCATTGTGAAAATTCCGAAGAAGGGCGACCTTCGGGATTGTGGCAATTGGCGTGGTATATGTCTACTTACTGCCGTATCAAAAATTATGGCTAAGGTAATTCTCAATAGGATTAGTGATGTCGTCGAGAGCACTCTCGAAGTTTATCAGGCTGGATTCCGTAAAGGGTCGTCTTGTACCGACCACACAAATACCCTACGGATAATATTAGAGCAGTCAGCCGAAATGGGTTCGCCACTACATCTCATGTTTGTGGACTTCGAGAAGGCTTTCGACAGCGTTAAGCGAGATTACATATGGAATGCTTTGCGTAGGAGAGGTATTCCAAATAAGGTCATAGCTATGATTAAAGAATCCTACGAAGATGCAAGGTGTCGCGTCTTGCATAGAGGAGAGCTGTCCGAGAGCTTTCCTGTGCGAACGGGTGTCAGACAAGGCTGCATATTATCACCGGCCCTGTTTCTGGTGGTAATAAATGACATCTTGAAAGCTGCACTGGAAGGTGGGGAAGGTAAAGGTCTTCAATGGAGACTATTTAACATCTTAAGTCACCTTGATTATGCTGATGACGTGTGTTTGCTTGCACATACCCGTTCGGACTTAGAGTCAAATGTTCGCTCGTTGCATTCTAAATGCAAAGAGGCGGGACTGAAAATAAATGTGCGTAAAACCAAGTACATGCACATGGGTTCGAACGCAAGCACACCGATTGTTCTTAATGGACAGGATGTGGAAGAGGTGCAAGATTTTTGCTATCTCGGAAGCATTGTCAGCATGGACGGCGGAGCCGAAAAGGATGTTGAAGCTCGGCTAAATAAAGCTCGTCAGGCCTTTGGTATCCTTTCCCCTTTCTGGAGGTTAAGAGAGATCTCCCTTCGCACAAAGCTGCGAGTTTTTGACGCATGCGTCAAATCCGTGTTGTTATATGGTTGTACTACGTGGAAAGTGACCGTTCGACTTACCAAGAAACTACAGACTTTCGTAAACCAATGCCTCCGACGCATTTTAGGAATATTCTGGCCAGAAGTGATCTCCAACGACGAACTTTGGAGTACAACTCGCCAGACTAAAATAGGTATTGAGATTCAACGGCGAAAGTGGCAGTGGATCGGTCATACTTTGAGGAAACCAGAGCAAAACATTGCAAAACAGGCTCTGGATTATAACCCTCAAGGAAGACGTCGGGTTGGTCGACCATGTAACACATGGAAGCGAGCAGTTGAGCAGGAGGCCAGAGGAATAAACAAGTCCTGGCAACAGCTTAAAGCCGATGCGCAGGATCGCGCCTTGTGGAAGAGAGTTGTTTCTGTCCTATGCCCCTATAGGGGGTCTTAACAGGAATTTGATTGACTCTTACCATCACGCCTCACCACTCCCCTCATAAAATCTCGTAGACGATTTTGCAATTTCGTTCTACTCTTCTAAAATAATGTCATTCAATTGAGCACGGCTGGTTATGCGATGCGCACGCACCTTTTTTTCTAAATAATCCCAAAGATGCTCAATAGGATTTAAGTCGGGGGATTGGGGTGGATGTGGAAGAACAGAAGCAACATTGTAAAGCAACCACTCACGCACTAATCTAGAAGAATGTTTGGGATCATTGTCTTGGATAAGTGAAAACCCACCGTTTATGCCAATTTTGACAGCGCTTTGTTTCAAAGTATCCTTCAAAATGCCCATCGTTCTCTCAACAAATAGTAAATTACCTACCCCATTTGCCCTCATTGCACCCTAAACCATCGCATTCCCCTTTCCGTGTGTTATGGTGGGTTTCAAGTTTTTTAATTCCAACGCAGTGTTAACTGTACGCCACACAAATCGCCGTCCATCAGAGCCGAAAACATTATATTTGCTTTCATCTACGAAAACTACCTTTTCCCAGAATTCTTCAGACTTCGATACATATTCTTTGGCGTATTCGATTCGTTTTTTTATATTCGTGTTAGAAATAACACAGCCCTTGTACTCTTTTTTATGTAGGAAATTTCATACAGTTTGCGGGTTGACGGATATTCCACAAATATTTTCAAGGCTAGCGGCTATTTTCGGAGCATCGGATCGTTCTTCACTAATCGTTCAATTCGCCTTCCTAAACGTTCGCTCAGTAACTTACTACGGCCTCTCCCAGGAGCAATATCGAAACTGTTATTAGTTTTATAGTTTTTTATAACACTTTGAATGGTTGCACGTGGTCGTCCTACGATCTTTCCAATGTCTGCATAACTTTTACCTTCCTTTTTGAACTTAACAATCAGTTTTTTCACTTCGTTAGGAACCTTTTTCTTTGTTTGCGACATTTTGAAATGATCTACGCGAATAAATCTACTAAACACATTTACGAGAACTTCGTGACTGCAACTAGCATTAAAACATAAGGGAGCGTAAACCTGCATGGAAAATTTATTTAAAGTTCTGAGAATACGAGATTAGTTTGAAGTGTATGTGCAATTTTTTGGTGTGCATATAATGACTTGTGACGTACAAATGATAATATTTCTAAGATAAGTAAACACAAATGTTTGATTCTTGCATTTAAAAGACCTGTAACTAGAAATAATAAAAAACCTGAAACGAAATCTACTTATCTTTTTTCATTTAAAACAAACACTGACTCTATTCCCGATTATAGCTGCTGTATGTGCAATTTTTTGATACAGTGTAGTTAAATTTATCGATTTTCGTTTCAGACCAAAACATAATGTATATACGTACAAGTTGAGAAAATAATAAATTGTAAATGCTAATGTTAACATTAATGTAATTTGACGTAATCGTGTGATAACGAAAACGATGAAATATTTAAAATTATGTTTATGAGCGAAAAATAAATTTTAAGATGAAATTTACTGCCTATTTAAATATTCTGTTATTTAATCCAGTAACGGTAAAAATTAAGTAGTCATAATGGCTAAAATTAATATTTACACATTTTAAGTAGAACATTTGCACAATAATTACGATTCAGAAAACCACTTGTCACAGCCGGGTTAGGTACAAAATCCTGTACACAAATCCCGAAAATCAAAATTCCGGAATATAAAATCCCGAAATACGGAATCCTGGAATGCATAAACCCGGAATTATGAAGCCGTTTTGGATGAAATATTAATTTTGATATTGGTGCTCTTCTTCATATTGCATTCAAACGCCATTTATAATAATTTTAAATTAAAAATCCGGGGATATCTAAAACTAATTAACAGGACCTAGAATTAGCAGTATATACACAATAAGAAGGCTAATTGAAGCTAATCTATTTGATAAAAGTTCAAGAAAGACAACATATGGAGAGTAGAATTAAATTCGCACAAGTTCTATTTGGTTGCGGTGGAAGACGACAATTCATAAGGTGACCACGGAATGCCGCTTATGATCACTGTTTGGGGGGTCTTTTTCATATTATGGCATGAGCCAGAAAACACATAAAACAAACCATAGATGCAAAAGTCCATATTGACACATTGACAAGTCATGTTAGCATGTATATATGCCACTGAAGTGGGTATTAATGCAAGATAATGACCCTAAGCACACGAGTAGACTAGCTAAATCTTGGTTTGCATGCATTGAAAATCTTTGGGTCAATTTGAGACAAGCTGTTTTTAAAGCAAAACCGTCAACTGTAGATAAAGTTGAGCATGTGTCCGGATTAATAACTCGTCTGTCAAAAACTACCGAGCCTGGCATATACATATGTGGAGTACCAACCTTCACATGATACATGTCAAAATTTCGTGATATTTCGACCATTACTTTACAAATTACACGTTTTAGGAGGAGGGATCATGAAATTAACCTTAATGGCCAGTAACACCAGTGTGTCTCAGGAAGTAGGCAACAAGTATGACAAAGGTGGAAAATACCACCCTTTTACTACCAGGGTGTAATAAATAAGTAGGACTGACTCTCCACCGAAAAAAACCACAGTCACAGGTGGGACAACGATTACGCAAACGGATCTTGGAATGTTGGACCTGTAATAAATCGACCTACAAACTATTACTTAACTAGGCTCGATCTATTACAACTCACAACGTAATGAATCGCCTCACGATCCATTACGTACATTAACCTCAATTTCCGCCTACGATACGACATGTACCACAACGTAATGAATCGCCTCACGATCCATTATGAATATTCCCTTAAGTTTCCGCCTAAAACTACTCTTCCGCTCTACGAACACGACATATACCACAGATACCTGCTATGGTTTCATATATCAACATGAAATTAACAAGACAACAACAACAACACAATAGATACCTGATACCCGCACTCGGTGGCAGCGATCGTTATCTGTGTATACATGTTGTCGGTATGATACCTGTTACGGCACGAGCCCTGATAAGATATTTGAAACCCGAGTTTATTGTCGAATTGTGTGAACTTTGGCCATTACATAATTCATACATTTTATTGCATGTTAGATTGCAATTGTGGCCATAAGACACCTTTTGGGTACCGAGTAGAGCCTTTGTCTGACCTTTGAGATAATCAAGGTTATCAGTAAGGACATTCCCGGAAATTATTGAATTTTGATTATTGCGCATTAATTTATGGATGAAAGTCAGCGTCTTTTCGAACAGGAAATCGGTAAAGTATAAATAGGTCAGGACAACCTGACCTCAGGGCAGTTCGTAGTTAGCAAATAGGCAGTTCGTCGTTAGCAATTAAGCAGTTCGTCAAATACAGTTCACAGATCGATACTACCCTTCAGGCAGTCCGTCAATACTAGTAAGCCAGTTCAGTACTAGCAATAGCAGTTGGTCACGATCAGTAAAAGGCATTTTTTTTTTTACAGAATGACCTGTGTTATAGGCAATTTCGGGCTTTATGTGCAATGCACAAACACAGTCATGGAGGGAAGGAATGGGATTGGGAAGGTTGGGGAAGGGGAGTGAGAACGATCGTAGCGAGTGGAGAAGCTGGTATATTGCTCAGTTGTACTGGCTGCTTACTGACAAATATTTGCAGATGTTGTGGGGGACTGAATGATAGAAAGCGAACAGAAACCATCTACTGAGTATCTAGGCCTTCTTGAAGTGGAACTGTTTCACTTTTACACCGTTTCCCCATTTTATTGCGAATAATTTTTTATCACCAGTAGCAACTGAAAAATTTGCGCTTAAGAAAATCCCGTCTGGAGTGGGAATCGAACCCACGACCTATTGACTGAGAAGCAAGCACGCTTCCCACTACGCCACGGAAGCCTCAATCAATCACAGTTCGCCTCTGTCCAGTCTTTCTAAACAAAGCAGTTCTCTAGTATTATTATTTTCACAACGTGTAATTTGTAAAAGTCAAAACGGTGCACCACTCACCTAGTGTTTAAATAAAATCTTAAAAATAGAATCAGTGCTTTTATTAGCCCCGATATAGACCGAAGGACTCAGTATTCCTGCCAAACGTGACGACATACCCCCGTCGTAACAGACTCTTATTTAGGACTAGAGCTCTGAAAGTTCCTCGAAGCAGTGGCAAAACACAACATCAATGTAACTACCCTCCAAGAAACGAAATGGGTCGGTAATGAAATCATAGACATGAGATCACACACAATCTATCCAATTGAAAAATTGTCAGGAAGCAGTGAATTTGAATTCGCTTTTGTCGTTGACAATGAAAAAAAATTAAACAGTAAGTTACTAGTTTCAAACCAGTAAGTGAGAGATTGTGCGCAAGACGAACTAAATATTTCAACGATATAAATAAAGACGAATTTTATGCGTCCTTAGAAACAAGCTATGATTCACTGCCCTCGAATGATCTAAAATTATCGTAAACAGCACAAATATCATAGTAAGCTCTATGTGTTTCCCACATAGCGATATTCACAAGCGAATGTGGGCATTACTAAATGGTCACACCTTCAATCCAATAGACCACATTCTAATCAAGTAAAAGGCTGCTTCCAGTATACTTGATGTACGAACTCTCCGCGGTGCGAATTGTGACTCTGAACACTATCTAGTTAGAGCTCAGTATCAATGCCAAATAGCTTGTCGTGGATATTCGAAAACGAGTAGAGCTCGCATATTCGATATCGACAAGCTTAAACTGAAACGGTAGCGCAGGCACGTACTGTGAGCGTCAAAATAAAGTGTACAGCATATATTAAACATTTTATTTCTGTATTTTACAATGTGCTTTCATGAAATATTGCAGTCTTTCTAAAATCATTAAGGCGTACTTCAATAGCCAACAAAGTAAGTTAAGAGATCATTTCACCAGAACGAAAATAATGCAACAAAAACAAAAAATTCTTCATATGCAAAGTGTCAAAATAAAGTGTACAGTTGTAATGAAAATTAAAAATAACACTCAAAATCCAGCCTTCAGATTTAGTTTACATTCCTTTTGCCTTCAGAACAGCCCCTAGTCGTCTTGGCATTGATTCCACAAATTTTGATGTCACTTCCGGTGAAATGTTTTGCCATTCGTCCAGTAAAGCATTTTTATACTCTAGATGAAATCTGAGAGTATATTGTGTTTGCCTTACCGTTTGTAACGCTAAGAAATAACGCTCGCACAGAGCCGCCAAGGGTACAGAAATATTTGTTGTCGCTCAAAAACCTCGATTCCGAGTGACCGTCTGTCCGTGTGTCTGTCTGTCCGTCTGTGCATCTGTCTACAGCATAACTCTCGAAAGCTTTGAGCTATGGTGCTAAAAATGTCTGTGTCATTTTTAGCAAAAAAGTAACTTTAAGTTCGTGAACGGGCTACATCCCCCCACTCCTTCTACCCCCTCCCCTACAAATTTCATGAATTTTCGAAATATTAAGAAATTGATTTTTCTTTGAAACTATTTAAGCTATCCACTTGAAATCTAGGTCAAAGTATTATGATATAGATGTCATTAATATCACGGAATATGGACCCCATCCCCTTACTCCTTTTACCACCTCCCATACAAATGGACAATTTTGAAAAATACATATTTTCGATTTTCATTGAAACTAATAAAGCTGAAAAGATGAAATTTTGTCAGAATTAATTCTACTATAATTGCAATTTATTTTAAAAATAATTATCAACTTCACCTCACTCCTTCTACCCCCTCCCATACAAATTTTACGAAATTTTGAAATTTAAACTAAATTATTTTTCTTCGAAACTGTTAAAGCTATCAACTTGATATTTTGTATAAAGTATACAAATAGAAATATTAATAAAGCGAACAAAATTTATTTTGATCCGTACACTCCTTCTACCTCCTCCCATACAAATGCATAATTTTTGTTAAATGCATTTTATCGATTTCCATTCAAACTAGAAAAAGTACAAACTTCAAATTTTGCCAGAATTTGTTTCTTAATAATTGAAATAACTGTTAGAAAAAATTATCGGTTCCGTTTCACTCCTTCTGCCACCTCCCTTACAAATGTCTGTATTATAAATTCAAGAAAAGCATTTCTCTCCAAGTATACAAATGAGAGCTATCGACTTTGAAATTGAATCAAAGCATGGTGATAAGGATGATGATAAGCAGTTTCAAAATCATCTTAAACGCTCCACTTCCTCTGCCACCTCCCATACAAATGCCCCAATTTCAGGAAAACTGACTAATTTTTTTAAAAATAATGAAAACTAAAAACTTTAAATTCAACAAAAAACATTTTGCATGCCATGTTCGGTGTCATATACGAAAAATACAAACCTTCCCCTCTACTTCTACCACCTCCCATGCAAAAGTCTCTATTCCCTATTCGAAAGAATTTGAAATGACATATTTTCCGGTATATTAAAGTCATTTCCATCTCATCTAGAGTATCATATAATTGGGCATTAAGCCCAATTATAATTCTGTTATGTTTTAGGGTGTCTATGCTAGTTATGTTTCTCTTTCGTATTTGTCGGTCCATATGTTCTCATAAATGTTCAATGGGATTAAGGTCCGGTGATTGTGGGGGGTGATCCAATTGTTTAGGTGCATGATAAGGCAAATATACCTTAAATGTTTTGGCCGTATGTTTGGGATCGTTGTCTCGTTGAAATATCCACGTACGATCCAACCCCCATTTTTCCACACTGGGACCCAAATTATCTTTCAATATGTTTAGGTATCCTATTTTATTCATTGTATTATAAATGAATACCTGCCAAATCCACTTGCCACCATACACCTTCACCGAACCACCACCGTGTTTCACTGTCGATACAGTGTTTTTATCTTCAAACTCCTGATTTTTTCCTATCCATATTCTAGTCGGCGCTTCCTTCCCAAAAACTTCGAACTTACTTTCATCACTAAATAAAACGTTTTTCCAAAATGAAGATTTCCGTACTTTTTGGTAAAATCATGGCGCCGCTGTTAGGTTTGGATATGAATGTCTTCTTTCTCGGAACCCTTCCAAATAGACCATTATTATGCAATGCCCGTCTGATTGTGCTGGCGCTAACATTGCGTCCTGATGACGTTGAGAGGTCTTCTGCTACTTTCATGGCGCTAGTTGTCGGATCCTGTCTAACGGTTCTTACAAACTGGCGTATTTCCATTTCACTGAACCGCTTTGGTCTACCAGCATCTGGTCAATTTTCTAACTTACCGAAGATCTCGAACTTGTCAATAGTTTTGTTGACGGTGTTATGGCTTCCATCAATAATTGAAGCTATTTCTCGCAACGATTTCCCTTCGATTCTAAATTATATGACAAGCTCTCGAGTTTCCAAGGAAGTTTGCCTGCCCATTTTCATCAAATTAAATGTAAAATAACTTTTTTATACTTCTTATACTCAAATCAGCACAAATGACGCGCAGGGAATAACTAATAAGACGTTAGATCAACACGGCTACAAAATACGAAGGATAACGAGAATTTTTTTCCTTGAAATCTTCTTGCGCTAGGCCTCTTGTCCATATGTGTACACTTTGACGCTAGAAAAAGGGACTATTTTTTGTTTTTTCTACATATTTTTTGTTGTTGTAAACTTGCTGCAACCGTCGATTGGCTATATAAAAGAGACCTCAATGAGAACTTAAATAATCATCAAATACTTGATGAAGTGATAAAGTTCAGCATGGTGGTCAAAATTTAAGTAGAATGCATATAGGAATTAAGTGTTTATTTTGACGCTCACTGTATATCAATGGATCAATCAATCAAATTCCTGTTAAGACCCCATATAGGGGCATAGGATAGAAACAACTCTCTTCCACAATGCGCGATCCTGAGCATCGGCTTTAAGCTGTTGCCAGGACTTGTTTATTCCTCTGGCATCCTGCTCGCTTCTATGTGTTACATGGTCGTCCAACCCGACGCCTTCCTTGAGGGTTATAGTCCAGAGCCTGTTTTGCGATGTTTCGCTCTGGTTTCCTCAAAGTATGACCGATCCACTGCCACTTTCGCCGTTGAATCTCAATACCTATTTTAGTCTGGCGAGTTGTACTCCAAAGTTCGTCGTTGGAGATTACTTCTGGCCAGAATATTCCTAAAATGCGCCGGAGGCATTGGTTTACGAAAGTCTGTAGTTTCTTGGTGAGTCGAACGGTCACTTTCCACGTAGTACAACTATACCATACAAACCAACACGGATTTGACGCATGCGTCAAAAACTCGCAGCTTCGTGCGAAGGGAGATCTCTCTTAACCTCCAGAAAAGCGAAAGGATACCGAAGGCCTGACGAGCTTTACTTAGCCGAGCCTCAACATCCTTTTCGGCTCCGCCGTCCATGCTGACAATGCTTCCGAGATAGCAAAAATCTTGCACCTCTTCCACATCCTGTCCATTAAGAACAATCGGTGTGCTTGCGTTCGAACCCATGTGCATGTACTTGGTTTTACGCACATTTATTTTCAGTCCCGCCTCTTTGCATTTAGAATGCAACGAGCGAACATTTGACTCTAAGTCCGAACGGGTATGTGCAAGCAAACACACGTCATCAGCATAATCAAGGTGACTTAAGATGTTAAATAGTCTCCATTGAAGGCCTTTACCTTCCCCACCTTCCAATGCAGCTTTCAAGATGTCATTTATTACCACCAGAAACAGGGCTGGTGATAATATGCAGCCTTGTCTGACACCCGTTCGCACAGGGAAGCTCTCGGACAGCTCTCCTCTATGCAAGACGCGACACCTTGCATCTTCGTAGGATTCTTTAATCATAGCTATGACCATATCTGGAATACATCTCCTACGCAAAGCATTCCATATGTAATCTCGGTTAACGCTGTCGAACGCCTTCTCGAAGTCCACAAACATGAGATGTAATGGTGAACCCATTTCGGCTGACTGCTTCAATTTTATCCGTAGGGTATTTGTGTGGTCGATACAAGACGACCCTTTACGGAACCCAGCCTGATAAACTTCGAGAGTGCTCTCGACGACATCACTAATCCTATTTTTTTTTTAGCCATAATTTTTGATATGGCATAAGTAGACATATACCACGCCAATTGCCACAATCCCGAAGGTCGCCCTTCTTCGGAATTTTCACAATGACGCCCTCCTTCCATTCAGTCGGATATCTTCCTTCATTACACACCTTAGTGAAGAGTGGGAGGAGTATATCGGCTGTTATTTCCGGGTCCGCTTTGAGGAGATTCTTCAGCATTAGTTAGAAAAGTGTTTCTGGTTGCCTCCCAATTGGCGTCCAGTGTGCGCGTTTTATATTCACCCAATGTGGATGACTTTTCGCGTAGAATGGTGGTGTATTCGCGTTTTTTGTTGGGATCTCTGAGTTTATCCACATTAAGCTTGCGCTTCATTTGAAGAATTTGTGGTCGTCGGATAGCTGCTGTACACAATCTCAAGCAGGCAACCATCAAGTGGTGATCGCTCCCCACGTCAGCTCCACGTTTCGCTCGCACATCGAGGAGACATCTTCTCCATCGGCGACTTATAACCAAATGGTCGATCTGGTTCTGAGTAACACCATCAGGGGAAACCCAAGATGTTTTGTGATGACTCTTGTGTGGGAAAAGGGTCCTTCCGATGACCATTTGCCGAGTACTACAAAACTCCACAAATAATTCGCCGTTTTCGGGTCTCTTAATCCAAGGTCGTGACGCGTCGACCCAAGGGTCATCATGCCTCCCCATGACGTGTTCTAGTCCAGTGTTGTCTGATCCAACCTGGGCGTTCATATCTGCCGAGATGATAATAATATCACCTCTTGGAACAAGTTCGAAGGTGGCACTCAGTTGGCTATAAAACTCTTCTTTGTCACCAGATGTTGCGGTATTAGTTGGTGCGTAGCACTGCAGAATTGTGACGTTTCTGACACTGTTCCTGAGCCTGACGACGATAATCCTATCCGAGATTGGTTCCCAGCTAATTTATTTATTTATTTATATATATATACGGAACAAGCCCTTAAACTAATACAGATTAAGTACATGGAAAAGTAGAGTAAACAATAAAACTAACCATTAAATAAGAAACATTATAAAATCAAAGGAGGCATAAAAAATTAAATAATAAATATGGGAAGTGTGTATTATGCATATACCACTCTTATAATTTCGTTAGTGCTAGTATTAAAAAAATCTAGTGAATCAGAATAGTTGTTAGCAGTTCTCATTAATCTTGCCGTGGGACCGTTCTGTCCATAGCGGGTGATATGACGACCGACATAAAATAAATCCGTTGAGCGGGATAAGTGACTTGGAACTCTAAAGTTTAAACCCTCAAGTAAAAGCGGGCAATCCAGGAAGCCATTCAAAACTCTATATAAGACGATAAGATCTGACTGCACCCGACGAGTAGAAAGATTAGTGAGGTTAAGCAGTCTGAGTAAGGAGTCATAGTCGATGTCCTCCATTCGAATATGAAGTTTAAAGCCGATATAACGGAGAAATTTATGCTGAATCGTTTCGATATTTTTTGAGTGAATTAGGAAACATGGATTCCATAGCTCAGATAAGTACTCAAGGTGAGGCCGGACTAAAGAGCAATAGAGCATTTTTATGGAAAAAATATTCGTGAAATCCAGACTATTCCTAATTATGAATCCCAGCATTCTTCGAGCGGAATTGCATATTTTAGTAAAATGGGGTACAAAAGTTAAGGACGAGTCCAACATAATGCCCAAATCTTTGATGACCTGCACCTCTGGCAATGGTTGGTTATTAATGCAGTAGTTGTAATTGTGGCGTGTACGAGATCTGCTGAAAATTATGTACGAGCATTTAGAAATGTTGAGCGAAAGATGGTTAGACAAGCACCAATGGAACAGTGCGTCGATGTTATTTTGCAGGGTAGCACAGTCCTGGGCAGTTCTAATAGTTTTGAAGATTTTTAAATCGTCTGCGAATAATTGATGATCGACATCGTTGAAAATAGAAGAAATGTCATTGATAAATATTAGAAATAAAAGGGGTCCTAGATGGGAGCCCTGAGGTACACCAGACGTTACTGGGAATGAAGTAGACTTAGCAGTTTTTAAATTGACAGAGGAAATGCGATACTGCAGGTAATCACTAAACCATGAGACTGTTTCTCGCTCTCGGTTTAAGGACGAACGCCACGCCATTTCTGGCTTCACTTTCAGGGCCAATGTACAGAATAGTGTTTCCGCTAGGGGTTCGTTCTTCTCCTGATCCTATCCACTTGACCTCGCTCAAGCCCAAGATTTGGATGTTATAGTGCTCCATTTCACGGTCGATCACTGATTGGCGGTGCAAGGACCGAGTAACCCCAGCTCTTCCCCCGTCATTCAATGTTCGAACGTTCCAGAAGCCAATCATAGTCGGTTTTCGAATGCCAAAAGTCGTTACCGTAAATCAGTCCGTATCCGAGGCGCTGTATCCGTTTCTCGTATCATTTAGGTCTTAAGATCACGGGTGATAAGCCCATGATCCAGTGAGTGTCCATTTGCCATTTTTAGGGCAAGCAGGACTGGCTGTGGGTGAATTCTACAGCCCCCATCCCACAGGGGGATAGTTAGCTCAGGTCCGTGGAGTCGCTAGTCTCCAAAGATAGTTGCAGGAATTGGTACAACCTCATATGAAAACATTCAGGATATGCCAGTGAAATGAAAATACGAGGCGGCATTAAACCCTCCGCAGAAGAGATATTAGAAAAAACAATGACTGATTCGACCAAGAATGCCGCGATGCAATAGATAGAAAAAACCAGACTTATAAAATTTTTATTGAACGACCAACACGAGCCAAAAAGGATTATTATTATTATTTTATTTAGGGAACACGTAAGAGCACCGCGATTTTTTTGACCTATTGCGCGTTTATTGTACCCTTACCCTACCATAACTCGATAGCTTTGGCTAATCTAAGTATCTTTAAGTCATGTTGGTAGTTCATCAGTTGTAAGGAAACCTTTTTCCCCAGAAGATTGAATCTTTTCTTTGCTACTGCCTCGCCTGACAGAGGACATGCTCTGTCGTTTCTGAGTCTTTGAGAGAGAAGCGGCAGATGTCGGTATCAGCTAGACCCATATTTTTGAGGTGGTGGTTTACTCCACTATGCTCCGTCAATAGGCCGATTAGAGTACTAATATCACTCTTGCTGAATTTTAGAATATCTTTCACTTTGTTTTTTTGTAGAAGGATAAATTTCTTTGAGATTGATAAGCCTGAAAGTTTATTCCAGTGGATTCTATGCTCTTGTTCAATCCACTCTCTAAGTATAAAGTTGAAGTGTCCTTTTGGTTTTCCACAGAAGGGCTCTGGCTCAATCAAATTTGTTTCTGCGCCATTATTTGCGAGGCGGTCTGCCTCTTCATTTCCCTCAAACCACGTATGTCCTGGGACCCACATTAATCTTAGTTTGTTCCTTTTTACCAGGATGATTAGGTTTTGAAGACAGTCCCAAGCAAGCTTCGATCCGTCTTTGTTGGAAGCTAAAGCTTTAAGAACTGCCTGACTATCTAAATAGATTTGTTGCGATGGGCTCTCCGAATATTCTCTTGGATACATAGCTCCATTGCAATAAGTTCGGCTTGGAAGATTGTGGTTTTCTTACCAAGAGGTTTTGAAACCGTTAAGTTAGTACCTATGACTCCGGCCCCAGTCCCCTTCGAGGTAGTCAAGAAGGATAGATATGACGAGCTTAAGCGATATGCGAAAAAGACCTGAAGGCGAAAACAAAAGAAGTACCATAATGACAAGATATAAAAAATAGTAAAAGACCTAAAAACGGATATAAGCCAAAAAACCAGCAAAGACGCAGAGGGCGACATCATCAGCGACACACGAAAAATCAAAAGGAAATAGGCTTCGTACTTCGAACATCTTCTCAATTACTCTTCATTAGCACTAATCACGATAGACAACATCTCAAATGAGGTTTCAACTGACGAAGAAGAACCAACATCGACACGCGTGCCGAAGAGCAGCGCTATGTGACCAAAAACTAAACAAAGCGCCGAGAATTGACGAAATACCAGTTGAACTGCAAAAAGGTTCCGAATTATTGTAAACTATTCAGTATAGGGATTTTGTGATGGAAATCGAGTGACCGGTAGAATTTTTTTTTTATGGCACCGATTATAACTTAGGGGGTCACCCTTTAATGCATTACACAGTTATGTCGGTATAGGTAGAAGATGAAATTTGGTAGTGTTATGGAAATTTTGGGGGAGAGACATTATTATTATTATTTTTGAAGCGCTGTACGTTATACTTGCTGGAAAATATGCTAGAAGGCAATGCGTTCCAAAGTCTGGACGTTCGGGAGATGAATGACTGTCTATATTTCTCTGTACCAGTAGGAATAGGGTTGACGGTAAACTCGTGTGCGCGTTTAGCTTCACGAGTATTTCGGGGAAAAATTAAAAGTGAAGGAATGAGTGATTTAAGTTCCGCACTACATTTACCATGAAAGTAGCGGTAGTAGATGCTGAGTGCATTATCGGACCGAGTGCCAATTTTTGTGATTTGCTTCCATGATCGAAACGTTGGAAGCAGAGGGACATACTGTAGACATTTATAAGTTCTCCATCGAACAGGGGGCCAATCAAAAAATCGTGCAGCAAATTTTTGACGAAAGTGTAGTGAAAAGTTTTCGATCGTTGGACCCGATGATACAGTAATTGATGACGAAGATGGATGAACAGAGCACAAAGATGGAGCAAGGAAGTCAAGATCTTTACCAAAAAATGGATCAACAGACCACAAAGGAAGATCTCCATCTACTCGGTAAGCAAATTGAAGAAAACCTGACCGCGAAACTTCTAGAACAACGAACAGCTCTAGAGCAGAAGATCGCCGAAAATACCGAAAGGATTGAAAACATCACCAGTGCACTAAAGCAGTTAAAAAGGGACTTAAATGTGGTGAAAATAACCGGTGCGTCATGTCCGACATTGTCGTCCGCAAAGACTTAAAAGCTCCATTCTTCGATGGTCCAAAACCGTGGACCATCTACGAGACACAATTATTGTCGGATCAAGAGCGAGGAACGGCCTTAATATTGGCATGACGGCGATCTGCGGCTGAAATTTTGCAGGCAACTACAGCCGATCAACAAAGAGACTTTCAGTTCCTGGTGCAAACCTTGGACCTTCGATATGGTGTAGATCCCATGCGGGAAATTCATAAAACACAGCTTCGTAATTGTGTGCAGAAAACTGACGAGACCCTGCAGCAGCTTGTACAGGATATTGAAAGATTGAGTGAATCAAGCCGTTTATCCGCCCATAAATAGCACCGGTTCTTGGATTGGAGACAATGGTGCGTAGCATCACATGACGTATCAACGCAAAATTTTTCATACATTCGTAGAAATTGAGGAAGGTTCGACACCAATTACCATAACAATGAAGTGCTGTAAGCTATGTTACTTTGGCTGACGTCCTGCATGTACCAAAGCTTGGCTGCAATTCGCTCTCACTCGGAGCTGCAACAACAAAACAAGTGAACATAAAATATACTACGAACAAAATCGTTTAAAGATGGTCGACGATTACAAACAGCTTATAAGCAGCAAACTTATATTAAATGGACTTTTTGGCGGTTCGGTAAATGTAGGTTCGCAGGATGCAACGTTGCAAGTTTGCCATAAACAATTACGCCATGTAAATTACGGCTCAGTTCGTCAATTAGCAGGCGATTCAGCAGTCAAAGTCATCAATATAAACACAACATTGGGCGTAGAGCCCAATTATATAATACTCTAGATGAAATAGAAAAGAGCTTTTTGTACCGGAAAATATGTCATCTCAAATTTTTTCGAATAGTGACTATGACTTTTGTATAGAAGGTGGTAAAAGCAGTAATTTTACTTTATTATTATAATAATAAAGTATTGTGATCGACACAAGAAAAAAAAAAAGGTTGCTACCCTGAAATTTTTTTTTTTCGCGTTTCATGACTAAATTAGCCTAAAAATGCAAAAAAAAAAAAAAATCCGTCTGTCTGTACGCCGTCCGCCGTACGCCGACGTGTACGCTCAGCGCACATTAACTCCCAAACCCTTCAAGATAGAAAGTTCATTTTTGGGGGGATTGTAGATAGTTGCGGATCTCAGGCGGATACCCATTTTCGGGGGTATACGGGTTCAGGGGGAGGCGGGGGAGCGCTTAAACCGAAAAATACGAATTCAAATATCTCAACCATGGAAACAGCTAGGAAGGTAAAACTCAACATTAATATAGACGGGTTTGTGGGACAACTTCTAAAAATAATTTAATTTTTTTATCCATTGGGGTGCGAAAAGGGGGGGGCTTAGAACCAATTGTCGGCCGAATTTTTTTTTCAAATGATTATATCTTCGAAAATACTTATCGTAACAAAATCATATTTAGAGACCGTCAAGGTGGCATATAGTTTCATCGGAACCAGCTTAGAAAGCGGCTAATTATTGTAATGGGAAGGGTCAGGGGGGGTGCAAAGAAAAACACTTAAAAATTAATATCTCAACTATCTCTTAAGCTATGTAATTGAAACTTAAAATAAATATTAAGCTATACTAGGCAAATACAAAAAAAAAATAACATGTTGAAATAATAGTAGTGGGGGGAAATGCATTTCAAAAATGGCACACTTTTCAAACTTACAAATCCTTATATCTCCAAAAATAGTACAGATATCAAATCAAAAATTTGTCAGATTGTAGAACTACATAATAGTTAATTTTGGTAATTTTAAGTTGGGAGGTGTAAGGGGAGGGAGGTAATAAGCAAAAATATCGAAAACTTTGAGTGATTTTTTTAGGGCTCTGGTAAAAGATACAAAGTTAAAATTTTGCATGTGAATATCTATATTTAATCCACATAGAAAAATAATAATAGCTTGATCCATATTTGTTATAAACCGACCCCCCCGGTCTAACGTGCACAAGGTGTTTCACGTGCATTGAAAAAAACACATAAACTGAAAATTTTTGAGTGAAATTTTAAGGTAGAAATTTGAAAATTTGCAAAATGCATTTAAAAAAAATCCCTAAATATACGAAATATTAACTGGTCGAAAACCTTTAACACTTCTACCCCCTCCCATACAAAATTATTTTTTCGACCATTTTCAAGAAATCAATTATCACCTAACTATTAAAAGCTATCAATTTGAAATTTTGCATAACTAAGAAAAATAATTAAAATGAAATTGCGTTAAAAGTTTTAAAATCGCGCTTGACCTTCTACCCCCTCACATACAAAAGTATGATTTCGACTAATTTCATTAAATCAACTAATAACCAACAAATTAAAAGCTACGAACTTGAAATTTCGTACGAGCACCTTACAATAAAAATGAAAGAAAATTGCATCACAAGTTTTACGATTTCCCTACCTCCTCTACCCCTCCCATACAAAATTATTTTTTCGAGCATTTTTAAGAAATCAGTTATCAGCTAACTCTTAATAGCTATCAATTTCAAATTTGGCATAAAAACTTATAAAAATAATTCAAATGAAGCTGCTTTAAAATTTTTGAAATCGCGCTTGCACTTCTACCCCCTCCCATACAAAACTATGATTTCGACCAATTTCATTAAATCAACTAATAACCAACAAACTAAAAGCTACGAACTTGAAATTCTATACAAGCACCTTACAAGAGACGCGAAATAAAACTGCGTATCAAATTTTACGATTCCCCTATATTCTCTACCCCCTCCCATACAAATGTTCGGTTTCATGAATGTAAAATACACCGAATTTTATGAAAATTCTATACAACTTCGTCTATGAAACACATTCTATACAGAGAATATTGGACGTGATTCAAGCAATTAATTAAAAAGCTATTAACATCCACCCACCCTTACTATTACCCCTACTCCTCCCCTCATAAAAACCAAACTTACAGAAACGAATGAAATATTGTTCACAGTCCTGCCCAAAAACTCCCTTTCACTTAGCCTTCCCTAACCACTCTAACCTGCATATTGACCACTCATCCGCAACTTGTCCCAAGAATAATAAAGTTTCGCCCGACTTGTTGGCAGTTTATTTATATATAACACCGAACGCAGTATACAAAATGTTTCATGCTGGATTTAAAGTTTGTAGCTTTCATAATTTTCGAGGAAATTGAACAATTTTTGTCTGAATTAATGGCATTTGTATGGGAGGTGGCAGAGAAAGTGGGAGGTTTTGGATGATTTTGAATCTGTTAATCAACATCACAATAACGAAGGAAAAATATTTTTCTTGAATTTTGAATACAAAAATTTGTGGAGGTGGTAGGAGTAAAGCGAAGTTCATATTTTTGTTAGCATTTATTACAATTATTAACCCTTTCGTGATATAAGCCAAAAACCAGTCTCTGCAAAGACGCAGAGGGCAATATCATCAGCGACACAGAAGAAATCAAAAGGAGATGGGCTTCATACTTTGAACATCTTTTGAATCCCACCCCATTAGCACCGATCACGACAGACAACATTTCAATTCAAGCCTCAACTGACGAAGATGAACCATCATCGGCATTACCCACGCTTGCTGAAATCAAAGCAGCCCTATGTGACCAAAAACTAAACAAAGCGCCGGGAATTGACGAAATACCAGTTGAACTTCTGAAAAACGGTGGAAATTGTGTCGCTGAAATACTGCACAACATGATATGAAAAATTTGGACAGAGGAAATCATACCCGACGATTGGCGAAAAAGTATTATATGTCCAATTTACAAGAAAGGAGACAAACTCTGCTGTGAGAATTACAGAGGAATAACATTGTTGTGTACGTCCTATAAAATACTGACAAAAATAATTGAACGTCGTCTTAAGCCCTATACTAATCAAATAATTGGCGAATACCAAGGCGGATTCAGAGTCGGACGATGTACAACAGACCAGATATTCTCGGTGAAACAGGTGCTTGAGAAATGCTGGGAATATAACACAGACGTGCATTAAATCTTCGTAGATTTTAAACAAGCATACGACAGTATCGACAGGAGCGTACTGTACCAAATCATGTTTGACTTTGGAATTCCTCCAAAACTAGTCCGACTAACAAGACTCACAATGACGAACACTGAATCCCAAGTGAGAATACAAACCGATTCCACAACCAGCTTTCGAACGGAATGTGGTTTAAAGCAGGGAGATGGTCTACCCCCCATGCTTTTCAACTTGGCACTAGAGTATGTCGTCCCAAAAATTTCAGTCGACACCAACAGGACACTACTATACAAGTCCACCCAACTAGTAGCATACGCTGACGACATTAACATCCTAACAAGATTCTTCCCTTGTGCTAAGGAGGTATTTGTCAATCTTAACGCCGCCGCAAAAGAAGTCGGGTTGCGCATTAACGAAAACAAAACAAAAGTAATGACGCAAACAAGAAGGAGAGCGCCTATCAGACAAAACATAACAATTGCGGAATATAATTTGGAGAATGTGGACAATTTCATATATCTTGGGGCTAATCGAACAAAGGACGGTAATGAAACAGACGAAATCAAACGACGGATAATATTAGCAAATAAGACGTATTATTCAGTACTTCCAATAATGAAATCCAAGAAAGTGCACAGGAACAATAAGCTGCGGATATATAAAACTATTGTACGACCTGTGCTCTGTTATGGCAGCGAGACATGGACATTAACACGAACTTCCGAAAAAGCAGTTAACGCATTTGAAAGAAAGGTCCTCCGAAGAATTTTGGGACCTGTGGGGAAGGAACGGAGTGGGGAAGGAACGGAATGGCGAATAAGATACAACCATGAGTTGTATCAACTCTACGACGAGCCAGAAGCTTCAACGTTCATCAAGCTACGTAAACTGCAGTGGGCTGGCCATGTAGAGCGAATGGAAGACAGAAGAATCCCCAAACGTGCTCTGAAAGGCAAAGCGAGTGGTAACCGGCCAGTAGGCAAGCCACGCAAGCGATGGGAAGACTCGGTTGATGAAGATAGCAAAGCCATCTTAAAAATTAGCAGCTGGAGGACGCGGTCTTTGGATCGAGACGATTGGAGGCGACGACTTCAGGAGGCCAAGGCCCGATTTGGGCTGTCGCGCCATTGAAGATGAATATTTATTTATAAGAAAATATAAAAAAAAACATGTCACATTTGTTTGAATAGCAAGAATAGTAATAGGATAAGATATAAAAAAATAATATTAGAAAATAATGAGGAATGGTATGGTGCAAAACAAATTTTGCGCAATGGTAAATCGCACTTCCGGCAAATTGTTTTTGTTCGTGTTTGTTTTCCAATTTGTGAACATTTGGTACATCGACGTCTAGTTTTTCCTTCAATTGGAAGATGGTTATTTGTTGCTATTTGCTGGGGTCTTTTGCCAGGTTTTAGAGACCGACGAACGCCTGTATTTTTCAAACCATCCTCTATCAAAGATTCGGCCAAAACTACCAAAAATTTTTTGAATGGTACCTTACCACTGTCATCATAATCAAACGGTAGAACACCATTTATCTGAATTTCTATCATATTCTTCCAATCCACTCGATCTACGCCATCCATGATTTCACGATAAAACTTTATTTGCTCCGGGCATTCCAACAGAATTTTTTCACTTGTTTGTAAAGTTTTTGTGACTGTGGTCATCTTTGGTTCGTGGCAATTACTTAGTACTAAGACCTCTGCGGTGTCTTGCCATTTTGCACACAACAATCCAGATGATGTGCTCATGAATTCTACTTCACCGCGTTGCATTTTTGTCTTACTATAATTTGGTCAATTTTTTCTGTTCGCCATTACAGTTCCCACAGCTGGATACGAAATTGAGTTTAATAAATGTACAGATGTAAAGAACCGGGCAAAACATAAAGTTACTTCCTTTTTCTTGATGGAACTCGCCAATTTATTAACTATCCGCTCCCAAGCGAGCCTGTACTTCCTTGAAGATCTTTTCCACATGATCGGCTTAAGGGGCATACCATGTCAAGTCATAAATATTGGTACACAGAAAAATCCACGCCAAATGAAAACGAATTGATATTTTTCAAAACTTTTTTTTTTCTTTTTATTGGATTATTCAATGGCTACAAATCTCAGAACAACTTATTCGAAACGACTTCCATTTGCCTTCCAGCACGACTTGAGACGATCTGGCCACTCATCGATCGCGAGACACACTTCATGCATGGGGAAATTGTCCACTGCACGGACAAGGGCTCGCTTCAACGACTCAATATTTGGGTGTCGAGTAGAGCAAGCCATGCCCTCTAATACGGACTACAACTTGTAATCCAACGGGTTGAGGTCTGGACTACCAGCTGGCCAATCATCCGTTGATATGAAGTCTGGAACGTTGTTTTTGAGCCACAGTTGAGTCGTTTTTGCCTTGAGAGCTGAAGCAGAGTCTTCTTGGAAAGTCCACGGCTTGTTGGCGAATATTGATTGGTTGAGAGGCTTCACAATGGGTTCCAAGACGGTCGATTGATATACTTTGGCCGATGTTTTCACTCCTTTCTCGCAAAAATGGAGCTTGGTAACGCTATCGTAGCTCACTACCCACCATACCATTACAGACGCAGGATAGTGGCCCCTTTGGACCCTCGGGATGAGTTGGGATGCTTCTCTGGATGACTGAGCATACACACGGTCGTTCTGTTTATTGAACGATTCTTCTACGGTGAAGATTTTCTCGTAAGTTAACAGAATTTGTCAGAATTTGTCATTCCTCGCGTACCAGCTGCGTAACGCTTTCGATTTTCGCTTGCGTTTTTCCTTCCAATTTGTCAGCACTGTATTGCATATTACGCTTTAAAATATTCAAATATACATATGTATATGCTTATCCATCGTTGTCTCCACAAACTCCAGGTTGTCCGTACCATTGGCTGCCATAAAACCCCAAACCATCACTGCACCATCTCCATGTTTTACTGTTGGGTAAAGATTGCTCCTATTGTATGCTTCTCCTCGCTTACGCCATACTAATTTGCGTCCTGTTATACCGAAAATACAGAACTTCGATTCATCAGAGAAAAGCACGTTGTTCCAGAACTCTTCAGGCATATTTAAGTATTGCTTTGCGAAAGCAATGCGCTTTTTTCGATTGATTGCAGAAATAAGCGGTTTCTTTCGTGCAATTCTAGCATGAAAATCAGACCGTCCCAAAATTCTTCGTGCAGTAACAACAGAAATACTTTTGGCAAATCTTTCCTGAACATCATTTGCAATTTGCAATGCAGTCAAGTGTGGATTCGTCTTCACTGCATTCAATACTGAGCGGCTTTCACGGGACGTCAGCTTCGATGGGCGACCAGAACGAGGTTTTGACGTGATAATTCCGGTAGTTTTAAAATTTTTTATAACGGTATAGACTGAGCAGTGCGATCTTCCAACCAATTGTCCAATTTCTCGGTTTGTCTTCCCTTTCTTCCAGATCTTAATGATGATTTCCCTCTCGCCGACACTGATTTCTTTCCTTTTCGACTCCATAATAAAATTTGTATCTTTTTTTTTACAAAAAAACAAGAGACTTTATTCTAGTTATCTGATCAATTAATATAACAATAAAATGCAATCAATATTTTAAGTAAATAAGCCTAAATTTGGCATCGTCACTGTGCATTGAATATTTCATCAGAAAAATAAAAACTGAGTTTGCTAAGTTGTTTACTTTTTGAAAAATATTCTAAGAAACATTATTTTATTGGTTGCTTGTAGACTTATGACTCTGAGTGTATGTGCACCACGTACTATAACTATCGCAAAAAAGCAATAAATGAAGAAATATTCTTACCTGTTGTGATGATATCAATAAAATACGTTTAATTTTAGTGTTTGAGTAACAGTATGTATGACACCCTATCCACACCACACTGAAACTAGGCAAAAACTAAAGAAATTGCGTTTTTGCGGTTGACTTTTTCGACTGAAATAAAAACTGATTGGACAAAATGACACGCACGAACGTGTCCCGTCAGAAGTCATGTATTGTTGCACGGACGAAATGATGATTTTTAGAGATGTTTAAACAAATATGCACCATCCGCAACGAAAGGATTAAGGGACAAATTGTGGAAAAATTTTAAGTTTGTACTTTTTCTATTTTCAATGAAAATCGATTAAATGCATTTACCAAAATTGTGCATTTGGATGGGAAGAAGGAGTATTCGAATCAAAACAAAATTTTCCGAAATCAATGATATTTGCAATAATATACTCTTCTCAAAATTTAAAGTTGATAGCTTTGACGGTTTTGGAGATAAATAATTAAGTTCAAATTCCGGAATTTCGTAAAATTTATATGGGAGAGGGTAGAAAGAGTGAGGTGAAGTTGATAGTTTTCGCAAAATTGGTTGCAATTATAATAAAATTAATTATGACGAAAATTGGTTCTTTAGCTTTGCTAGATGCAATGCAAGCCGAATAAATGCATTTTTGAAAATTGTGCATTAGTATGGGAGGGGCAGAAGGAGTGAAAGGATCAGATCAATATTTCTTGACATCAATGATATTTACATCATTATACTATGACCAGATTTTGAAGTCAATAGCTTAAATGGTTTCGGAGGAAAATCAATTTTTTTTAATTTCGAAATTTCATGAAATTTGTATGGGAGGAGTGGGGGGATGTGACCCGTTAACGAACTTAAAGTTACTTTTTTGCTAAAAATGATATATCAAAAATTTCAGCATGATAGGTCAAAGGTTTCGAAAGTTATGTTGTAGACAGACGGACAGACAGGCGGACAGACGGTCACTCGGAATCTAGGTTTTTGAGCGGCAGCAAATATTTCTGTACCCTTGGCGCCCCTGTGTGTTCATTATTTCTTAGCGTTACAAACGGTAAGGCAAACACAATATACTCTCAGATTTCATCTATGCGAGGTAAAAGCAACCGGACATGGAATTAGGCGCATGAGGTCAGATCTTGCAGAAGTGCAAGCTTTTTTTTTTTAAGGCACCGAGATAACTTAGGAGATCACCCCTTAATGCATTGCACAATTAAGACGGTAAGGGAAGTGGGTTAAAATTTAGTGTATCATGGAAATGCGAATGGAGAGAGAAGGAAATGTGAACATTATTCTTGAAGGACTGGAGATTATACCCGTTTGGAAAACGTTAACCGGCAAAGTCTGGTAAATTTCACAGTACGGGAAGATAAAACTTTGACAGTATACTGGTGTGCATGTTCCGCTTGACGAGTATGTCGTGGAAAAGTGCAAAGTGGAGGAATAAGTGCGCATAGTTCCGAACTGCATTTATTATGGAAGTAGCGATAGTAAATGCTGAATACTCCGACATTTCTGCGATGCTCGAGGGAGTCAATAGAAGCCGTAATGGTTTCATCTATAATTAGTCGGAACGCATGTTTGTGGATTCGATCAAGCAGCACTAGATGAGTGGGAGCCACAGCCCAAAGATGCTAGCTGTACTCTAAGCAAGATCGAATGTAGGCAGTTATATGTGACTCACATCCCATATCACAGCCCATTTTATACGTGACTCACATCAAATTTCACAGTCCATATTTGGACGGAATAAGATATTGTAAAACCTAAGATAAGGACCACTCATTGTTAATCTCAAAACATACAAAAAAAACTTAAATAGCAATTCGTTATCCCAACTAACACTCGACATCTTTGAACCCTATCTAGAAACCGCATCCGGTCAGAACATGAGAAACCTAAACAATCCTTATTCTAAGTAAATTACCGAGATAATAAATTGGTATATAAACCCGAGCGAATGTTGGCTCGAGGTTCTTTCAATAACTATAAGTCCAAATGTAAAGATTGGTTGTTCTTCAAAAATGTTCTAAGTTAAGTGTGTAAGTAAATTAAATAAAGTTTTGATATTGTTGCGAGCTAGGGGATTCGACAGATTTCAAAGAAAACGCAATTCGTTTAAAATAATAGATAATTTTATTTAATTTTCACGTTAACTTAATGCGCACTATATTCGCCTATTTGGTAATGCCGTCGATCTTATTCTTTCGCTTTCTTGTACCGGTTCGCGTTCTTCCACCGATAGGTGTCGCCGAATGACTAACTACTGTCTGAAAGTTGGCGGGTATTTATACTAAATCTCCCAGACAGGTGTCGTTGTGTGTATCGGCTATTATAGGTTGCCTACATTATGGAGTTTACTGGAAGTTGCTGGAAACTTGTTTATAGCGTTTTACATGTTGATGGACTTTTCTCGATGTTACTTGCAACATCCAAATTGCGTGATTGCAAGATCTATAACATTACTCTCTCCTTAGTCCCTGTTCGTCCCGAACAGAGTCGTTCACTTCCTCAATAGCACCATGGTACTTTGTTAATCGGTCGAGATGTACCACTTTCATTTTAGTGCGGGGTTTATGATGTAGTTGAATACGATAGACGACATCATTTAACCGGTTGATGATCTGGTAAGGGCCTTCCCAGTTTCGCTGTAGTTTCGGCGATCTGCCCTTCTGTCGTTTGGGATTGTATAACCAAACCAAATCGCCCTCTTGGAATCCTGATGAATTCGCCCGTTGATCATACCTCGTCTTCATGCGGTCGGACGCCAAATCAATTTTATCTCTGACCAGGTTATAAATTGTCTTTAGTCGACATCGAAGATCCGAGACATAATCTTTAGCATTGGTTGGTTGGTCTGGTGGCACTCCAAACATTAGTTCCGCAGGGACTCGAATATTTTTTCCGAAAATGACTCGGGACGGAGTTTCTCCTGTTGTTGAATGCACCCATGTTCTATAGGCCATTAAAAATAGAGGGATGTGCTGGTACCAGTCCTGGTGCCTCTCGCTGACGAGTTTGGATAGGTTTGAGTTTAATGTCCTATTGAAACGTTCCACCATTCCATCGGACTGTGGGTGTAATGGAGTTGTCCTCGTTTTGTTTATTCCCAGCACACGTGTTTGAATATTTGAGATTCAAAATTGCGTCCTTGATCGGAGTGTAGTTCACGTGGAGCTCCAAATCTGCTCACCCAGTTGGTAACAATTTGTTCTGCTACGGTTACTGCTTCTTGGTTTGGAATTGCGTAAGCTTCAGGCCACTTGCTGAAATAATCAATGACCACTAAAATGTAGAGATTAACATTTTCTGATTCCGGGAATGGTCCAGCAATATCCACAGCAATTCTCTCGAATGGGACTCCCACGTTGTATTGTTGCATTTCTCCCTTTGATCTGCGGTGTGGGCCCTGACTCGATGCACACGTAGTACATTTACGGCACCAGTTTTCGACATCATCTCGGAGATGGATCCAATAGAACCTTTCTAGTATCTTTGCCAAGGTTCTGTTTACTCCCAAATGCCCACCGGAGGTACCTCCACGATATTCCTTCAAAACCTCCTCGACTTTACAATGCGGGACGATGGTTTGCATGTGATACGACTTTCCATCAGCGTTCTCCCATTTCCGTTCTAATAATCCGCCGTCTAGGTGAAGGGAGTTCCATTGTGCCCAATAACACTTTAAGGTTTCACTGAATTGTGAGATGTCTTTCCACTCAGGCCGTTTCATTTCGTCCTTCCATGCCATGATCGGTGAAATATCTGGATCTTTACGTTGGGCATCTTCCAGCTCTTGCTGTTTCCATCCATCCTTTGGTTCGGTCGTTATCCTCTGAATGGTTTCTCCGGTTTCTTTTCCTTCTATACGGTGACAATGCTTGCAGTTCGGTGGACAAGGACGACGTGAAAGCGCATCAGCCATTTAAGCTATGCGTGATCCGTTCGAAGAAGGAACTTTTGACCATAGAGATATTTGTGAAAATGTTTCGTTGCTTCTACAATGGCTAATAGCTCTCGGCGAGTTACGCAATAGTTCCTTTCTGCTTTTGAGAGTACTCGGCTGTAGTATGATAGCATTCGCTCCTGCCCGTCGATCTCCTTTGATAGCACTGCTCCGATACCGACATTGCTGACGTCAGAATCTATGATGAAACCGTAACCTGGTTTTGGGTACGCCAGAACTCGGGAGTCGCAGAGTTGGTCTTTTATTTTCTCAAATGCTTCCTGGCACTGTTGACTCCATGTAAATGACTTTCCTTTTTCCGTTAACTGATGCAGACATTTCGCCGTGTTGGCAAAGTCTTTTACGAATCGTCGGTAATATGTCGCTAAGCCTAGGAAGCTGCGCAACTGGTGTTTATCACTCGGAGTAGGCCAGTTTTTCACCGCCAGTATCTTCTCCGGATCCGTCTTTACGCCATCAGCTGAAACGATGTGACCTAAGTACTTGACTTCTGCACTAAACAAAGTGCACTTTTTCGGACTCAGTTTTAATTTTGCCGCTCGCAGTCGCTGGAAGACTTCCTGCAGATTTTTTAGGTGTTCCTTGAATGTTTTTCCGATAACGATCACATCATCTAGGTAAACGAGACAAGTTTTCCAACTCAGGCCACGCAAACAAATTCCATCAGTCTTTCAAACGTAGCTGGAGAATTGCACAAGCCAAATGGCATTACGATGAACTGCCACAGTCCACTGCCGACATGCTGTCTTCTCTCTATCTTTTTCATCTATCTCCACTTGCCAGTAACCACTCTTCAGATCCAACGTTGAGAACCATTTAGCATCGGTCAGGGTGTCCATGATATCGCCGATTCTAGGTAGTGGATAGTTATCCTTTTTCGTAACATCATTCAGTCGCCTGTAGTCCACACAAAAACGGGTACTGCCGTCCTTCTTCTTTACCAGCACTACTGGCGATATCCACGGGCTCTTTGATTCTTCGATGATTCCCTGATGCTCCATAGTTTTGACCATTGAATTGACTTCTCCTTGTTTCGCTAATGGTACTCTTCTTGGAGGTTGACGTATCGGTGTAGCGCTTCCGGTATCTATACGATGTTTCACTAAGTTTGTTCTGCCATAGTCGTCATCACCGGTGAAAAAGACGTCGCTGAGTCCTTCGATTAGATCTACTGCTTGCTTGTATTGTTCTCCTCTAAGGTTGCTTGACTGAAGAAGTGTTGATGTTACATTGTCCTTCCTTCTTGGCTTATTTTTAGAGGGTACGTCATGTGGTTCTGCCTTGTCGATACTCGTCACCGCCGATATTGGTTCACATCTGCCAATTACATCTCCTTTCTTTACGCTGGTAGTGCTGTCTGCAACGTTCAGGACGCTTATTGGTACCATCATCTTCTCATTCCTTTTTACGAGCGTTTTTCCTAGTATTAGACATCGTAATGCAGGTGTCGTTTCCGGTTCTATGAGGTAGAATCGGTGGTTCCCGGGATCACCATCGAGCTCTGCCCAAATAACATTTTCTGATGACTTTGGTACATCCGCATCTTCGCACAGTATAACTCACAGCTTTGTTATGTTGGAGGATGTTATTTCCATCGGGATTTCGATATTCCGCCACTTCATTATTCGTTGTCCTAAGTCCAGCTGGATACCGTGTGGTTTCAGAAAATCCATTCCAAGGATACACTCATCGGTAATGTCAGCTACCACGAATACATGCGAGAAGGTCAAATCCCCAAGCTGTATGTCACGAGCTATTTCTCCATGGACCGTTGTAGTTTCTCCTGTAGCAGTGCGAAGTGCGTATTCTTGGTGTTGTGAAGCCAAGTACGATCTACGAGGTCAGATCTTAGCACTGACCGTGTTGCGCCTGTGTCGACTGTTATGATGCAGTTTAATTTGCCGACTCGACCACTCATAAATAAGTCGTTTTCACAACGATGTAGTCGAGAAACTGCGATGATGGTTCCGGGGGCGTCGATTCTACCAGCCAACTTCTGCCCCATGAAGTTGGCCTTTAATCGTTTCCTGGACTGTCATTAGGCGAAGCGTGTTCTCGTGTCGGTTCGCCTCTTCCTCCTCTTTGTTTAGCAGCGCAGCCGGAACAACAGTTGATCGCTTTTCTGGGTTTGCGGCAGTCGCGTCTTAAGTGTCCACAATTCCAGCATCGGGGAGCACCAGATCCTTCGCTCCGCTTGGTGTACTCGGCTTTCTGACACACATATTCTTCTACTATTTCTCGAACTCGATAGTTACTCCGCGAGCTTTGCTTGGCACTTCGAACGTCAGCCCATATACTAAGGCTTCTCCAATCGTTTTCTTACCTGCCAGTTTTAACGCCTGTTGCAGCTCTCTGTCCTTACAGCATTGTTAAATGCGAAAACAGCTGTATCGTTGCATTACTCTGTTTGCGCATTAGGCAGCGATAATAGTGTGAGTCGTTCAATATCGCGTGCCAGCTCTTGAAGTGTTTCACCATTCTTTTGAGTTCGGTTGTATAGTTGAGTTTTGTAGATCTCTCGCATGTGGTCACTGCCGTAATGAAGATCCAATGTCCGAACTAACGTTGAAAAATCTTGTTGTTGCTCCTGCGGAATCGTTTGAAGAACTTCTGCTGGTGGGCCTCTTAACGCCAATATAAGAGCCGTTCCTCGTTCCAGATCATTCCAATGGTTGTTTCTTGCGGCGGCCTCAAATTGGGTCTTATAAATAGCCCACGGTGTTTGTCCATCAAAGATTGGAGCCTTGAGACCCTTGTGCGCAACGTGTTCTGTCTTGATGACGCCAGTCGCCTTCACGTTATCGAAGTCCCTTTTTAGGCGTTCGACTTCTTCTTCGAAGACCCGAAGTTTCTTCTCTACGTTTTCTTCTATTACCTTACCAGCTCCAATTTTTGGTTGAGGTCCTTTGAGGTCTGATCTAATTTCTCTAGTTTCTGATTAATGTCCGCAGATTGTTGTTTAATGTCCGCAGATTGTTGTTTAATGTCTACTGATTGTTGCTCTAATTTCTGATACATGTCCGCAGATTGTTGTTTAATGTCCACTGATTGTTGCTCTAATTTCTGATTCATGTCCGCAGATTGTTGTTTAATGTCCACTGATTGTTGCTCTAATTTCTGATTCATGTCCGCGGATTGTTGCTCCAATTTCTGATTAATGTCCGCAGATTGTTGATCCAATTTGTGAATCATTTGTTGCATTAACTGTGTTAAGGCATCCGATGTACCAGAGCACTCCTCTTTACGAGCTTCTTCGATTTGGAACTCAAAACTATCTGCATCCTCACCCTCAGCTTGCAGTGTCTCGATCATACGGCTGACAAGTTCAGACTTGCTCCCTGTCGTAGATAACTCGTCTACTGAGCTCTTCCTTCAGCTCAGTTACTTTTAAGACCTTTAAATAACGCGGCATTCTCACTACCGATTATTTCGAGTGTGTGTGTGTGTGTGTGTCGGCTATTCTAGATTGCCTACATTATGGAGTTTACTGGAAGTTGCTGGAAAATTGTTTATAGCGTTTTACATGTTGATGGACTTTTCTCGATGTTTCTTGCAACATCCAAATTGCGTGATTGCAAGATCTATAACAATATTAATAATAATGGATGTTTTAATTAGAAGAGCTAGTGATTGAAATCGAAAGTAGATTCGATTTGTTTTAATTTTATCGTAACATAAAAACGTAACTGGCCTTGTAGATGGTAGCTAAGTCGTAAGGCGCAAAGTATTTTTTTGCATTTACGAAGAATACCTAGGCATTTGGAAGCGTCAACGACAACTTTAAAAATGTGTTGACTCCAATCGAGATGGTCATTGAACTTTACGCCTAAAAGGATAAGATCTTCGGAAGAGCAAAGTTGTACGCCATTAAAGGCTACATTAGAAGACGACGCTGGAACATCACGTTTAAGGGAAAGATGACAGGCATTGAACTCTACTCTATTTTTCTTGCCCCATTCCATAATTAATAAGAAGATATTTATACCAAATTCTGTCAAAAGCTTTTGCAATATCAAGCGCGAGAACTTGACCTTCGCCGAATTTATGCAAGCAAGAATTCCAGCTTTCCTTCAGATAGACCAAGAGATCTCCCGTCGATCTTCCAGAACGGAAACTGTATTGGCGATCGTGGATAAGCTAAACATAAGGATAAACATCCTCAAGATATTTAACGATTTTGCGAATGACAGCAGTTTCCTTCACTTTCGAGAGCACTGAAGTGGCTATTGGGCTTTTGCTTCCGTTCTTCGGAATTGTAAATATTGAGCTTTAGTAAAATCCTGGATATGAGACGAGTGCGAAAATGTAGCAGAGGCAGCGATAGGAGGGGTTTGGTTTGAAGATGGTAGTGTGATGTTTCTCGCGAAACTTGCTGCAGCTGATGCGTAATTATTCAATTGCATACGAGCTCTCCGCGCCGTACACACCAGAACAAAATGGGCGCGTAGAGCGTTAAAATGGCACTGTACAAGAAATGGTTCGTGTAATGTTGACAGGAGCGGATTTACCCAAGGAACTGTGGGCCAAAGCAGTGGTGCCAGCAGCAAAACTTAGAAATGTTGGTTTGAAACCAACCATTGGTCATTTACGAATTTATGGAAGTAAATCCCATGTGTTAGTGAACGACACAAAGAGAATACAAGAGCAAATGCCAAAGCAAATGGCCCGAATTTTTATACCTTAAGATGAATTTGAACAAAACTCGAAGTTAACATCAAAACTGAAATATGAAACAGTTTTTAACAAAAACGAACGACATGTAGAAAGTGATGGTAAACTTTCTCGTGAAAACAAGTTTGACAGCATTGCAAGCAGAACATGGAAAAAGTTAAAGGAAACTGAGAACGCTGGTGATGGAATGAATTCTATATCAACGGACAATGAGAATATTACAGCTGGATGTGCGTTTATAGAAGCACGTTCTTCAAAGGATGTGAAACAGTGGGTGTTTAAGCCACGGTCAACATTTTTCATCATCTCAAAATGTCTCATCAATGTAAAATATTATACATTCCTAAAATCAAAGCGGTTTTTTTTATTGTTATAATTTTAGCACCTTTTGTGCATATTTTTTATAAGATCACTTTTTTTCTATTTTTTCCTTGCAAGCACCTTCTGTGCATATGCTTATTATCCGATCATGCTTAATATTACAATTATATATATGTCGATATTAATATAAAATTCTGTAAAAATTAACCGACGAGTGAAAATTTATATGAATAACTAGTTTTCGTCGTACGACCAAGATGTGACTTTAAACAAAATGGATATTTGACAGTTGGATCTATGCAACCTAATCGACTTCTGCATTGTACACTATCCAAGGCACATCCAAGCAGCCAGTGTGCTGGAATTATACGTCAACCGGAATACGAACCCACGACCTTCGCATTGTAGACCAACACGATACCCACTAGACTGCATCCTAGCTGTAAAAGTTCCCAGACCACAAATAGGTTAGAATATAAAAAAATATATGGGCGGAGTTGATATCAACGACATGTTAATAGCTCTTTACAGAATGAGTATAGGAGCTAAGCCCTTTTCAAGAGGATATTCTTTTGGTTGTTGGATGTAATGGTCGCTAATGCTTCTTTGACTCTATCGCAGGAATGGTGAAATCTTAAAAATAACAATTAAGTATTGCTAATTTTTAAAGCTGAAATAGCCACTGGATTAATTCAATTCCGAAAAGCGATTGGTTTCAATTGAAGACGTTCGTTATGATCACGTGAGACGTTACATCGTACATAATTACAGCAAAATGCGATGCAAATATGGCAAAAATTTCATGTCATTTTCTCAAACCGAATGCATTTAATTGATTATGTATATATCCCAGCAAACTATTTTACGAGGGTTCGCAAATCGTGATAGAAAAAACGTACAATACTCCTAAAGAGATCACCAATATAAAAATGTTAAGCGAAAAGTATTCGGAAAAGCAAAAAAAGAAAACTTTCTTTTTTTTTCGGGGTACCAAGTATAACCTAGAATTAAAGAATGACACCCAGTAATGCTATGCACACCTATGACGGTAAAGGAATTGAAAAAAGTAGGTTAATTAGGGTAGAGAGAGATGAAAGTGGCGGTGGACATTGCTTTTGAAGCACTGGAGGTTGTACTCATTGTGAAACACGTTGGCTGGAGTGTGTTCTAAAGTCTTGACGTTGGGGAAATTAATGACTGCCTATATTACACTATACGAGAAGGCAAGGGTTTGACGGTGTCCTCGTGTGTTCGTTCGGGAAAAAGTATAGAGAAGAATGAGTGCGCCTAGTTTCCCACTGCATTTACCATGGAAATAGCGATATTATAATAAATGCTGAGTAGTCCCACATTTCTGCGATGCTTGAGAGAATCGATAGAAGACGTGATGGTCTCGTATCCAATCATTCGGAATTCATATTTTTGAATATGGTCGAGCAACGCTAGGTGTGTCTTGAATGCCCCAGCTTCAACATGCGAGGTGTACTTTATACGTGGTCAAATATATGCCTTATAGATGGGTTCTAGGTCTAGGTTTAGTACTACGCGTTTAGTGCGCTCAGAGAGAAAACTCTCATTACACTACATTACATTACGATGGCGCTACAGCCCAAATCGGACTTTGGCCTCCTGAATACTTTGCCTCCATCCATCTCGGTTCAGTGACCGCGTCCTCCAGTTAGAAAATCTTAGCAGTGATTTGCTGTCTGAGTCAGTCGAATCCTCCCAGCGCTTCCGAGGTTTTTACGACCGGTCTTTGTCCGTTGACTTTCAATTTTAGTGTGCGTTTGGGAATTCTTCCGTCATCCATACGCTTCACATGATCAGACCATTGTAACTTCTTAAATTTTATGAGGGTTGACACTTCTGGATTGTCGAAGATGGCATATAATTCTCTATTGATCGAGTCTTCCCTCACAGGTCCGAGTATTCTTCTGCGGACCTTTCTTTCAAAGGCGTTAAGTAGTTTTTCGGACACCTGAGTTAAAGTCCACGTTTCGCTGCCATAGCATAGCACAGGTCTTATGATGGTTTTGTATAGCTTAAGTTTTGTTTTCCTGTGCACGTTCTTGTTTTTGATTATTGGAAGTACCGAATAATAAGTCTTGTCTGCCATCATTATCCTTCTTTTGGGTTCGCTTCCATCCTTCGATAGGTACGCCCCTAGGTATATGAAGTTGTCTACGTTTTCTAAGTTATAGTCTCGTACCGTAATATTTTGTCTGATTGGCGTATTTTTCCTAGTTTGCGTCATAAATTTTGTTTTGCTTTCATTAAGACATAGTCCAACTTCAATTGCTACCGAGTCAAGGTTTACAAATACCTCCTTGGCACTCTCCACAGATCTTGCAAGGATATCTATATCGTCGGCATATGCTACGAGTTGTGTGAATTTGAAGCATAGTGTTCCCTTGGTGTCAACGGGAAGTTTCCGAACAACATATTCGAGTATCAAATTGAACAGCATTGGTGCGAGACCGTCACCTTGCTTAAAGCCGTTGTCTCTTTTAAAACTGGAAGTCAAATCGTTTCCTACTCTGACTCGTGACAAAGACTCGGTTATTTTCATTCTTGTAAGCGGAACCAGTTTCGGTGGGACTCCGAACTCTAACATGATTTCATACAGTACGCGCCTGTCGATACTGTCGTATGCTTATTTGAAGTCAAAAAATTTCTAGTGCACATCAATATTATAGTCCCAGCACCTGTTTAACTAAGAATATCTGGTCTGTGGTCGATCGTCCAGCTCTAAATCCGCCTTCAATCAATCAAATTCCTGATAAGACCCCCTATAGGGGCATAGGACAGAAACAACTCTCTTCCACAAGGCGCGATCCTGAGCATCGGCTTTAAGCTGTTGCCAGGACTTGTTTATTCCTCTGGCCTCCTGCTCAACTGCTCGCTTCTATGTGTTACATGGTCGTCCAACCCGACGCCTTCCTTGAGGGTTATAATCCAGAGCCTGTTTTGCGATGTTTCGCTCTGGTTTCCTCAAAGTATGACCGATCCACTGCCACTTTCGCCGTTGAATCTCAATACCTATTTTAGTCTGGCGAGTTCTACTCCAGTTCATCGTTGGAGATAACTTCTGGCCAGAATATTCCTAAAATGCGCCGGAGGCATTGGTTTACGAAAGTCTGTAGTTTCTTGGTAAGTCGAACGGTCACTTTCCACGTAGTACAACCATAAAACAACACGGATTTGACGCATGCGTCAAAAACTCGCAGCTTCGTGCGAAGGGAGATCTCTCTTAACCTCCAGAAAGGGGAAAGGATACCAAAGGCCTCACGAGCTTTATTTAGCCGAGCCTCAATATCCTTTTCTGCTCCGCCGTCCATGCTGACAATGCTTCTGAGATAGCAAAAATCTTGCACCTCTTCCACATCCTGTCCATTAAGAACAATCGGTGTGCTTGCGTTCGAACCCATGTGCATGTACTTGGTTTTACGCACATTTATTTTCAGTCCCGCCTCTTTGCATTTAGAATGCAACGAGCGAACATTTGACTCTAAGTCCGAACGGGTATGTGCAAGCAAACACACGTCATCAGCATAATCAAGGTGACTTAAGATGTTAAATAGTCTCCATTGAAGACCTTTACCTTCCCCACCTTCCAGTGCAGCTTTCAAGATGTCATTTATTACCACCAGAAACAGGGCTGGTGATAATATGCAGCCTTGTCTGCCACCCGTTCGCACAGGGAAGCTCTCGGACAGCTCTCCTCTATGCAAGACGCGACACCTTGCATCTTCGTAGGATTCTTTAATCATAGCTATGACCTTATCTGGAATACCTCTCCTACGCAAAGCATTCCATATGTAATCTCGCTTAACGCTGTCGAACGCCTTCTCGAAGTCCACAAACATGAGATTAGTGGCGAACCCATTTCGGCTGACTGCTCTAATATTATCCGTAGGGTATTTGTGTGATCGGTACAAGACGACCCTTTACGGAATCCAGCCTAATAAACTTCGAGAGTGCTCTCGATGACATCACTAATCCTATTGAGAATTACCTTAGCCATAATTTTTGATACGGCAGTAAGTATACATATACCACGCCAATTGCCACAATCCCGAAGGTCGCCCTTCTTCGCAATTTTCACAATGACGCCCTCCTTCCATTCAGTCGGATATCTTCCTTCATTCCACACCTTAGTGAAGAGTGGGAGGAGTATATCGGCTGTTATTTCCGGGTCCGCTTTGAGGAGTTCGGTTGGTAGTCCGTCTATACCTGGAGCTTTCCTTCCCGCCATTGACCGAATGGCGGAAACTATCTCTTCCTATCTGGGGGATCGTCCCTAATAGAGGATTGTTGCGGTTGGATGTTTGGAAGTTGTTTTGTTTCCGGAATATCTTCCTCTGACAAGATGTTTAAAATATAAGAGAAGTATTCCTTCCATCGTCGCAACTGGTGTTCACTCATATTAAGGAGATTTCCGTTGACATCTCTCACCAGGTGGTTGGCGGCGAACTTCCTGTTCGTCAACTGTTTCAAGATTTTGAATAGCGAACCCATATCCCCAAGGTAAGCCGCAGATTCTGCCTTGTTTGCCAGATCTTCAATCGTCTTTCTCTTATCGCGTTTAACAGCCTTTTTAAGCTGTATATGAGCATCGCGGTAGTTCTGCCTCAAGTCGAGTGTTCGTTGGTTGACATCGGGTTGAGAGATGATTGCCAATTTGGCTTTTTTCCGATTGCCAACCTTGTCCAATGTGTCCTGCGACATCCAGGGTTTCTCACCGCTTTGCACATATCCCACAGATTCTTCAGCACTAGTTAGAAGAGTGTTTCTGGTTGCCTCCCAATTGGTGTCCAGTGTGCGCATTTCATGTTCACCCAATGTGGATGACTTTTCGCGTAGAATAGTGGTGTATTCGCGTTTTTTGTTGGGATCTCTGAGTTTATCCACATCCGCCTTGGAATTCACCAATTAATTTGTCAGCATAGGACTATACTCTCTTTTCCAGAATTTTCGTCAAGATTTTATACACATTGTACACAACAGAAATATTCCCCGGTAATTTTCGCAGCAGAGTTTATCACCTTTTTTATAAGTTGGACATATGATGCTCTTGCGCCAATCTTCAGGAAGTGTTTCCTGCGTCCATATGTCCGTGACTAATCTAAGTAGGAGATGCGCTATGCAGGTGTCGCCGGTTTTCAGAAGCTCAGCTGGAATTTGATTAGTGCCCCGCGCTTTGTTGTTTGAGTGGTTCCTCAGGGCTGTTTTTAGTTCTTCGAGTGTGGGAGAACTCAAAGAGGATCCTTCATCAGCTGTTACATCAATCATACCTGGATCTGCTGCTGCTTTTCGTGCGGGTGAAGGGCTCGGATTAACAAGGTGTTCAAAGTATTGCGCCCATCTTGATTTTATATCTTCCGCATTACTTAGAATGTTCCCTTCTGCATCTTTGCATAGGGTCGTCTTCGGTTAGTATCATTCTTTTGACAAGGGAATACGCGGCTCTTGTGTTGTGTAATTTAAAGTGTTCGTCAATGTTTTTAATTTCGTCATTATTGTACTTCCGTTTTTTTGTCTGCATATTTTGTTTGCAAATCGTCTAAGATCATTATATTTGTCCCGTTTAGCTCGTGTCGGCCGTTCTGTTAATATTTTGTAAGCCTGGTTTTTTCGGTCTAAGGCACCTTGGCATTCGTTGTCGAACCAGTCATTTATTTTGCGCCGGGGTTGTTGTCCAGTCACCTACTCTGCGACAGATGTAATGCCATCTTTGATATTTTGCAACATTTCTTCTATTGGCATGCTGGCCTTGATGTTCAGTATTGGTGCGAAGTGTCTCTCTAAGGCTGATACGTACTTCGCAACTACTTTCTCATCCTTGAGTTTTCCTATGTCGAACTTAGGAACCGGTTGTGTTTTTGGGTGTTCTCGGTTGGCGATTCGACATCGGAACTTGGTTTTTACCAAATAGTGATCTGTGTCGCAATTAGCAGAGAAAACTCTCAATCCATTAAATAAAGTTGGCATTAACACCTATGGTCATGAGCTTAACTATGAGACATTGGTGAAGTTATTCGACTAATTAATCTATTGTATAAATATAATTGTAGTGTCTGTCTGTTATTTTTTTAGAAATGGCTATAAGTTACTTTTTTGCCTTAGTTTAGCAATAACTAAGCAGAAACTCCGGTTTTTTAAATTGTTCTTTGTCTGCCCGTCTGTCTGTCCGGCTTTCACGCAAAAACAGCTGAATCGATTGTAATGAAACTTTCAGTTTATTAGGTATGCTCCGAGATGTAATCTGGTTTTGGTTTTATTTCCCTACCCTCACGCCTTCTACCCCCTCCCAGACAAAGTGACTCATTTTTAACAATATGTAATAATCAAATTTTGTTGGAAACTGTAAGTGCTGTTAGTTTGAAATTTAGAATATATTATTTCTATTAAAAATGCAATCTTTAAGTGTACAAATTATTTAAATCCCCCCACTCCTTCGGCCACCTCCCATACAAACTATACTTTTTCATTAAATACTATACACCAATTTTCTCAGAACGTATAAATTCCATCGAGCTAAAATTTTGTACTAAATCCTTAATTAGCATTATTATTAATATCGGGAAACATTAACCGATTCGCTCCACTCCGTCTACCCCCTTCCATACAATAGGACAGAATTACACGACTTTCGATTTTCTTGGAAAGTGTGAAAGTCACAGATGTAAAATTTAACATGTATCAATTGCATAATGATTGTGGTTGTTTTTCGAAAAGTCACTAAAAACCCCTCACTCCTTCCACCACCTCCCATACAAACTGCACTTTTTCATGAAATACTCTAAACCAATTTTCTCAATACGTATAGCTTTCATCGAGCTAAAATTTTGTATCCAATCCTTAATTAGCATTATTATTAATATTGGGAGAAAAATTAACCGATTAGCTTGACTCCTGCTACACCCTCCCATACAATGTGACACATTTTCACAACTTTTCAAAAATTCTATTTTCTTGAAAAATGTGAACGTTACTGAACCAAAATTTTAAATATATCAGTTTTTTCTCGAAAAATCAGCAAAAAATACTCCTCTACTTCTACCACCTCCCATACAAATCGCAGAATTTCACTTAATCCAATGCACTAAGTTTCTCAGTACCTATTCAATTTTTGAAGCTAAAATTTGGTACAAAACATTTTTATAGCTACTCTAGCATGATGTGAAACAAATTAGTTCAGAGCTACCATAACATAAAAATAATCCCTTCTACCACTCCCCATACAAAATTCTTAACATCACCAAAATTTCGATTTCATCTATAGTATCGTATGATTGGGCTTTACGCACAATCGTAGTCCTGTTATGGATTTAAGCTTAGTGTTATTTTATTTGGTCTTTTTTTTAATTAACATAAACTACAACTATTCTAATGTCCTTAACGCTCTTCCATACTTATATGATCTTAAATCACGGGATTGATTTGATCACGAGCCTGTCCCATACAAATGCGAGTATCGTGGTTTCATTCTTAATAATTTATGGTTCTGATTCCAACAAAATATAAACCATTATCTTCAAAGAGCCATTAAACTAATCAGTTTTTATATCCTGGATAATGTTAAACTAACTACATTTTCAAAAATTGCTTATTTTGCGATTCTTACGCGGACAAAGTCGCGGGCGATCGCTAGTATACATAATAAACTTTTATGTAATATTTTAATCGAATTTCACCAATTTTTCAGTTTTTAACTCAATACGTCAAACAAAAATTTTGCGTTTTTGTATTATTATTTTTTTTCGCTTCAGCTGAAACCCCTTTTTCACGTTGACTTCGGTCCATAACAATTTAAATTATTATTTTTATTTCATGTAGATCAAATATATGTATGCGCCCGCTAAATCTGTACTTTGGATCTTTTACCAGAGCCCTAAAAAATTACTCAAAATTTACAACTTTTTGGCCCACCTCTTCCCCTTTTATAGTTTTCGAGGATATCGGGAAACTAAGGCATTTGTAAGGGAGGTGGAAGAGAAAATGCTTATCAACATCCTAATCACATTGATTTGTTACAATTTTAAAGTCGATCGATCGAAGGAATAAAATGGGGGAAACAAATTAATATTATGTACGAACAGCTGATCCAACGGAAAAAAAAGGAAGAATTTCATTGGCGATGAGAAGTGGATCTACAATATTATGATAATCTAAAGCGAAAAAAATCGTGTGGATACCGTGACCATGCATCAACATCAACGGCCAAGCTAAACATTCATGACTCGGAAATCATGGGACCAGCTCGATGTGGTTAAGTATGAGCTGCTGCAACCGGGTGAACCCGTCACAGAATTTCGCTACCGCACACAGCTAATGCGTTTGAACCGAACATTGAATGAAAAACGGCCGCAACACGACAAAGTGATTTTGTTGCACCACAACGCTTGGCCACATGTTGCTCAGGTAGTAAGGACCTATCTGGAAACATTGAAATGGGACATCCTAAGTTTTTGTATTCTTAATAATAACTCCCAAGCCCGGTTAAGAAAGAAGTTCCCTACTTGGAGTTAACCTGAATGGCTAGTAACAATAGAGCGTCTCAAGAAGTAGGAAAAAAAGTTTGACATAAAAACACTCTCCAGGAATCTGAAGAACAGCTGGAACGGATGGACTCAACAGCAACGACCACGGAAACGAAAAATGGACTAATCTTTCGAGTCTTGGAATGTTCCATCCTCATTCAGGACAGGTCATTTGGAAAAATTCCTCGAAAAAGGGGCAACACCAAACATCAACATAACTGCGCTCCAAGAAAAGAAATGACTCAGTAATGAAATCATGGACACAAACAACCTTTACGAGTGGAAAATTATTGGGATCGCTTTTGTCGTTAAGTTCCACTCTAGAGACAACCTATGATTAACTGACCTCGAATGATTTAACAATTTTCTTAGCGGATTTTAATGCAAAATGTAGAAAGGAGACTCACAGAGGAATAACAGGAGGGTAGTTTCCATGACATAACCAACGACAATGACCGACGTTTTATTGAATTCGCAAGCAGCAAAAATATCATAGTAAGCTCTATGTGCTTCCCACATCACGATATTCACAAACGAACGTGGGTATTACCAGATGGTTACACCTTCAATCAATTTGACCATGTTCTAATTGAGAAAATGGCTGCTACCAGAATACTTGATATGCGAATACTCTGCGGTACCAATTGTGAATCTGATCGCTATCTTGTCAGAGCTAAAAAAGCTTGTAGATATTCGAAAACAAGTAGAGCTCACAAATTTGATATCGAAAAACTTACACGACGAAGCGATGGCAATATATGAAAACATCCAGAATATGTCAATGGATGAAAATACGAGGCGGCATCGAAAAAATAATGACCAAGAATGTCGCGATGCAATAAATAGAAAAAAACAAGAGTTACAAAATTTTTACTGAACGACAAAGACGAGTCAAAAAAAGATATTTTTATTGAAGAGAAAGAAGAAATGCCCATCGCTAGCTTTTACCATCTTTCCGACAGCAAACGGATTCCGCGTCGAAAAAACTGCTCTTCTTTTGAGTTGATCCAGGAATAAACCAAATTTGTCACTTCTACGTAAGAATGGTGCAGCTGTTTATTTTGTAGCGATTCCCCGAGATGGTTTCACCCGGTTACAGCAGCTCATAACACTTCACGCCGAGCTGGTCTCACCAAGAGATACTCGATACACACTAACACTACTCTCCTAATAGAGTTTGGACAATGCAATAATACCAACAGCCCGCCGTGAGTTTAGAAGTAAAAGAAGGCAACTTAATGTGAAAAACAGACAAACTTGTAGTTTGCTTGAGTTTGTCATTTAATGAAATCGAAAACATGGAGACTGAATAATAAAATGTGGAAAAATTTTTAAACTTTGTTTCAATATTATAATAAATAAACCCTATAACTATCCCAGTCCTGATACTGCATCAGTTTTCCGAAGGTTTCACTTTTACCACGTGTGCACTGCACACATGTTTTTTTATATGGAATTTCATTACTACAATGTAGGAAATGTAATCTCAAATAACAATTAGTCAATTTGAATTTTTTTTTTTTTACAGAATGACCTTTCGGGCTTTATGTTCAATGCACAAACACAGTCATGGAGGGAAGGAATGGGATTGGGAAGGTTGGGGAAGGGGAGTGAGAACGACCGTAGCGAGTGGAGAAGTTGGTATATTGTTCAGTTGTACTGGCTGCATTATTGACAAATATTTGCAGATGTTATAGGGGATTGAATGATAGAAAGCGAACAGAAACCATCTACTGAGTATCTAGGCCTTCTTGAAGTGGAACTGTTTCACTTTTACACCGTTTCCCCATTTTATTTCGAATAATTTTTTATCACCAGTAGCAACTGAAAAAACTTGCGCTTAAAAAAATCCTCTGTCTGGAGTGGGAATCGAGCCCACGACCTATTGACTGAGAAGCAAGCACGCTGCCTACTACACCACGGAAGCCTCATCTCATCATCTCAGCACAAAACTGAGCATTGTATCCGCTAGGTTTGTCAGTAGAGTTACTCCGCAAGGCGGGGTCCTCTCTCAAATTTTTTGGAGCGTAGCGGCCAATGGACTAATGCAAAAACTGGAAGTGGCAGGTAAAGTGATTGCCTATGCGGACGACGTTGCTATAGCCATCTCTGGTAAGTACCAAATGCCCTCTCATAATAATAATAATAATAATTATTTATTTCATCAAAAAAAGTTGACTACTACATTTATCCACAGTTGAAAACAATAAAAAAAAGAATAATAACACATAATAAAACAGAATTAAGTACATGAAAATTTAAACTTTTTACAAAATCAAACATTATTAACCTCAAGAAAGCTGACTTTTTACTTGTGGGACACTCATGTGAAAATCCAATTGTAAGAAGAAGTTATTGAAACTGGTTCATAAAACCCATAGTTCGTGCGATGCTGCGGAATTTTACAAAGCTCAAAATTTCGTAAAGGACGACATGGAACGTTGAATTTAATCATAGACAGCAATTTGTCAGAGTCAATTATACCTGAAATTACTTTAAAACCAAAAACAACTCTGGCATGTATCCGTCTTTTCTCAAGGGAATCCATAGACAGCAGATTTAAACGATCAACATATGGCGGTAACCTGAGTGGATCGGACCAGGGAAGGCCCTGAAGGACAAACCTTAAGAACCGACGCTGAACTGCTTCGATCCTATCTATGTGAATGGAATAAAATGGTGACCAGATAGGACTAGCATATTCTAGGATAGATCGGACAAATGCACAATACAACATTTTCGTTGTAAAGAAATCATTAAATTCTTTCGATTGTCTCCTAACAAAACCAAGGATAGCGTTCGCTTTACCAGCAATGTGATTCACGTGATCATCAAAGGTAAAATTACAGTTGAATAGTACGCCCAAATCACGTACTTTGTCAGAACGAAGTAAAGAGCATCCATCTACAACATAGTCAAAATTCATTGATATTCTCTTCTTAGAATACGAAACAGCAGTGCACTTATTAATGTTGAGATGTAAATTGTTAAGTAAGCACCAGTCATGAAAACGCGAGATGTCACTTTGCAATAATAGACAATCATTGCTGCTGGAGACAATCTTAAAGATTTTCGCATCATCGGCATAGAGAAGAATGTTCGAGTTAGAGATAAACGAACTCACGTCATTAATAAAGAGAAGGAAAAGAAGTGGTCCTAGATGGCTACCTTGGGGAACGCCTAAAGTATTAAAAATTTCAGAAGATAAGGCTCCACGAAAGTGTACTTTCTAAATGCGATCACTAAGATACGACTTTATCCAAAGGACAAAAATATCAGGAAAACCAAGCAGGCCGAGCTTATGCACAAGAATATTATGGTCAATTTTGTCAAAGGCCTTACTAAAGTCAGTGTATATGCAATCGACCTGCTGCCCGTTTTCGATAGCAGAAAGACAGAAGTTCGAAAATTCCATAAGATTAGTTACAGTGGATCTGCCCTTGACAAAGCCATGGTGGAATGATCCAATAATCGACTTGGAATGGAAATACATTACATCACACACAATAGATTCAAATAGCTTACCAACACATGGAAGATTCGCTATAGGCCTATAATTACTTACATTGTCTCTTTTACCAGACTTAAGCAAGGGCATTATAGTTGAGTATTTCCATGACATAGGAAAAACTCCACTACGAAGTGATGAATTAAAAAGATACCCAAGGATAGGTAAAAGGGATAAACTATACTTTTTAATCACAGAAGAGGGAACACCATCTGGTCCACTAGAGAAATTACTAGCAAGTTTATCAATGTATTTCAAAATAGTGGAGTCGTCAATGAAAAGATCTTTAGGAACCAAGGACGAAGAAGGAAACTGTGACATATATTGAAAGTTGCCAACGGATGTTAGCGGCGTAATGCAATTGAAGGCGGTCCGGAAATGGTTGGAAAATAAGTTGCTAATTGTAGTAGGATCAGCACTGACTACATCATTAAAAACCATACTGGAAGGATAACCATCAGAGTTTTTCTTAGAGTTGACAAAATTCCAGAATTGTTTCGGTTTATCTTTAAAAGAGTTTTTAACAGTAAAAAGGTATTGGTTATATGCAGCTCGAGACTGACTTATAAAACAATTACATAAATTTATGTAAATTATGTAGTCCGTATCACTCCTTGAGAGCGAGTAAGTTTTCCAAGCTTTCGTTTTTCGATTTTTCAAATTAATTAAATCATCGTCAAACCAGGGAAGCCTCCTGGTAGGTTTCGAACAAACTACAGGAACACAACGCAGAAAGCAGCCATTTAAGATCGTGTAAAAATTAGAAGTGGCTTTGTCAACATCAGATTCATTCAATACAGACGACCAATCGCAATTGGATATGTCAAGATTTAAAGTTTCAAAATCAGCTTTGGCGAAATTAAAATAATTACTAACAATAGATTTCGAGTTCGTAGACTCTGTCTGAGAGTTGAATGTTGCGTGAAGCGCAGGATGAATTGGCAAGTCAGGCAGCAAAGGACTGTGACATCTATCAATCGTCGTAACGCTGGCATCAGATGAGAAAATCAGATCCAAAAATCTTCCATGATCGTTCGAAATTGGACACACTTGGAAAAGTCCCGTAGCAAGCATGTTGTCCACAAATTGTATTTCATGTCGGGCACAGGAGGAATACGAAGGCGACATACAAACCTCATTATCATCAGAGCGTAGCCACTGTATTTGTGGTAAATTAAAGTCGCCAAGAATTAAAATATCGTCTGATGGATGCATAAGGCCAAGCAAGGTTTCAAACGCATTATAAACCGCATCGTAAACTGAAGAAGGTGAAGGCGATCTGATGTATACAGTCACGACGTACAGCTTGCGGTTACCGAGTGTTACAGCTACACACAAGAACTCTATATTCTCGGTTCCTGGAACATCGACTATCGTAGAAGCGAACCGGCGACGAACAGCGCAGAGAACTCCACCCCCAACCGGTGGATCAAGTAAGTTGGGGTGGCGGTCACGACGAAAAACTTCAAAGTCGGAATCGAAAAGTTCCGAATCTTTGAACTGACAGGACAACCATGTCTCACAAATGCACACGATGTCAAAGGTACAAACAGCAGCGGCGAGATATAGATCCTGAGTCTTCGTACGCATCCCGCTTACGTTGCTGTAAGATATCGAGAGAGAGCTTGCCCGTTTTTTGACGATGGATGTTGAGATGGTAAGCGCGAAAGACGATTTCGGGGCAGAAATTCACGGACGATAGCAGATTTCGGCCATAGTTTCGATGACACAACATGGGCAAAACAAGCATCCGGCAGAACAACCTTGAAAGAAGAAACTCTCGCACCAACATCGCGGGATATAGGAGTAATCTTTCTGCAGGATACTAAGTCCGGTGATATGTCAACATTTGCGCAGCGTAAAATACCGAGGACGTTGTCAGCAATTTCCTTCTCCGTGGTGTCAGATGCTAAGCGCGATATAAAAAGTAACTTTGGCTGCACAGCGGCTCGTAAAGTACAGCGAAAGTCTTTTGATGTAATCGAAGCATCAGGCATAATATCCATTTGGTTGTTGTCGTACTCAACCGCAGTAGCTCTACGTTGTGGCACAATATCAGACTCAGGAACATTTTCTTGGTTCGATATAACACATGATGAGAAAGTACCGTTGTCAACATGTAGATTCGACCGTGAGTGAACGTCTTTAGGAGACTTAGCAGCCTTCCGTCGAGTGTGCTTACTTGTTTTCATGCTCTTTCTGCGTTTCCTGTCTACTGCTTGCGGCTGTGAAATGTATGCACCAGAAAGTGGCAGAAGCAACGCATTGGAATCAGTCTGGCAGCCAATAGAGCAGGATGAGGTTATCGGATCGGTTTGACAGTCTATGTTGGACTTAGCAACTGGCACATGCTCTTTAGGAATTTTTAAATTAGATGATAGTAGTTTCACGCTGTCAGTTAGCAATCTTTAAATGGACTCGTGGACTGGGAGTGAACCCACACAAAACCGAGCTAGTCCTTGTCACAAGAAAACACAAAACTCCCCATGTTAGCCCTCCTAACCTGGATGGTACCAGTCTTGTTTTCTCAGACAGCAAAATATTTGGATCTTATTTTGGATAGAAAACTGAGCTAGAAACCTAATTTTTAGGAACGTGTAAACAAAGCTACTTGATTTTTGTAAGTAGTGCATTGGCTCTACGCTACCGTCATCAGACCCATGTTGCTTTATGGTGAAATCCGCTGCATTCGCAGTACGGTTTTATCTGCTGCCTCTCGATATTATTGGTAAGCCGATGGATGCGATTGCAGCCGCCCGTCTTAAAGGAACTTGCTATTGGACCTGCATTCAAACTGATCACTCCTTAATTCTGTAAGATATCGAAAATTTAACCGAAAATGCCGACTAAACTCTCCCAAGTTTTGATTTTGATAATAATTTCATTACCGCCATTCCTTCGAGACAAGAATGGGAGACATGAAATACGGGAGAAAAAGTCCATATCCTTATATACTGATGGCTTCAAGAGTAGAAGTGGAGTGGGAGGAGGTGTTTTCTACGTAATGCTTAAGTTAAGGATATAAAAATATATGATAAATGTGGATGCAGAAGTCAAGGCAGAGTATTAAGCTAATTTTAAAGAAAATAATGTAAAAATATCTTGTCATCCTTGATAAAAATTGATACACAATATTCAAGAGCGTCTAGTGCTCAAACGAGTACGAAAAAAATCGAAAGGAATGACTTGAATTTCATCCTTCTGCGATGCGAATATGTAAATTATTAAATTAAAAACAGCACCGGGTTATTCCAAAACTGGCTTTCTATCCTCAACTCATATGCCTCTACCGTTACTGGTTAATGAAACTAGAACAAGGTACAGAAAAATTATACACTGTTTGATTATGATGATGAACCAAAATAAAATCTTTTCATATTTGTGCAATAGGGATTATGATTTTTAGTGCATATTTAAAATTGGAATATGGTATTTGTGGAAAAAATGGTTTTTTTTTTTTAAATTTTGAATAATTTGCTATGTATTGCTCAGAGTTTTTTTTACTGCCAGATTATGACTAAAACCATTAATAATTTCACAATAAACGCAATAGAAAAGGATTTGGTTAGCATGGATCAACAAATGACTTTAAATGACTTTAATTAACATAAAAAATAATATATATTTATTATGGATATGATAATCTGTGGTAAATGGAATTATTTGTTTGGTGACCAGCCTTACCGGTCTGGGTGCGACCATAGAAATCATTTGGCGGTGGCCCTTGTGCAGCATGTTGTATATTGTTGTACATCATGCCATAACCGCCGGTACCATCCGATCCACCGAATGAACGGGGCGACCCTGTTTTTTAAAAATGGTATACTTTTTTATTTAATTCTTTAGTTGATGTCTTTGTTGTTTTTGGCTAATTTTCATACACACACATAACATATAGTAAATAATTGTAGTCTATTTCTGTATGATTTTAGTCAATTGTTTTTAACAAATTTGTAAGCTTTAAATTCAATGTAAAAATGCGCAAAATATTTTCCATAAATATTTAATTTAATGTTATAACGTTATTAAAATTCATTCAATACTCTATTTATATTAGCTTTCTAAATATTTTTTTTAAAATATTTTCAATATTTTATTATTTGTAATTAAATATTTGTGTTTGAAAATCATATTGAACAACTTTCACCAGTTTCACTACTACTTACAAAAATAATTGAGTCTTCCTATGCATATAGAAAATAAATTCCATTACACAAATTATAAATGTATTACCTTCTTGTAGAATTTTTGAACTGAAGATTATAAAGTATTTCAATAATAAAACATTTAGCTACATAAAATTTACTATGGTCACATTGCTAAATAAAGTGTAGAATCGTAATCGAATGATAATCGTTAGTAAATAAATATAAACGGTTCATAGTTTGCACATTTTTAAATTGTATTTTATAAAATAAAAAATGTTTTAACAAAAATAATGCATTTTAAGTTTACATATACCTATATAACATATTGCATAAGCCATATATAACAGATTATTTGCTTATTTATTTTCTTATAGAGAAAACCTTCACCGCGGTTATGTCACGAACATATTTTTGCCACTATTCATTTGAAGAAACGAATTCATACACCGGATAAAATTAAGAACTTCAATTCTTAGCAAACTTATAATTCTGGTATTTATACAAAAGAAAATAAACTAGAAATATTATACTTTTGTTCTATAGAACATATTGAGCTCACTATCGAAAATGTTTAAGATGAATCATACCTGGAAGATGCTGTGTGGCTTGCGGCACACTGGTTTGTCGTTGTATTCTTTGTAATTGCTGGTTATTAAAAACTGTTCCGGAACCGTATGGTGCTTGAGTGCTAGGTGAAGGTGGACCAGGAAAACCACTATCTTGACCTTGGAAGGAATTTTGTCGGCTTACTGTTGCTCCAGGTGAGTTAAGAGATCGTCGCTGTGACTGAAATTGTCTAGCGTTATATGCGTTTACACTCTGAAATTAAAAAAAAAAAAATTTTTTAATTTGAAATAAATGTCTTTTCTTTTTTGCTTTTAAAATAATATCTGGACCCATATGCTGTAAGCCGACGTGCTTCGCATTGCATACGTTTGTTTTTCAAATAATGAAAATCTTAAACTGAGTTTCAAATAAAAACATAACAGGACTACGATTGGGCGTAAAGTCCAATATGAGATACTCTAGAAGAAAGATACATTTTTTTGATTTCAAGAAATTTTTTTTCTTAAAGACTTCTTCAGAAATAACTAGAAACATTATGTTTTTGACATGTTTTAAATTGTAAATCTGTTGTACTCATATTCAGGGAAATCGACTTTTTGTAAAATTGAGTCAGATTGTATGGAAGGGGGTAGAAGGCTGACCGTTTAATTTTTTTTAGTCTTATTAATAATTCTAAATGAAACTTATAATAATCTACAATTTCAGCTCGATAAATTTTATATGCATTGAGTAAATTGGTTTAGAGTATTTCATAAAAAAGTACAGTTTGTATGGAAGGTGGTGGAAGGAGAGGGAGGATACACATAATTTTTATATCATTGAAAGAGTAATATATTCCAAATTTTAGACTAATAACTTTTATATTTTTTGAGCAAATCCCTTTATTGCCGAATTACGAAATTGCATTGTTTTGTATGGGAGGGGGTAGAAGGGGTGAAGCTAATCATTTAATTTTTTGCGTTCTTACTAATAATTCAAAATAAATATTTTGTGCACAATTTCAGCTCGCTAAACTTTAAACGCACTGAATAAATTGGCTTACAATATTTCATGAAAAAGTGCAGTTTGTATGGGAGACGGTGAAAGGAGGGGGAGGATACACACAATTTTTATACAGTCGATTAAAATCATTATTCCGTCCCTTTATTTTATTTTGTTTTTATTTTAATTTTTTTTCTTATTTATCTTAAGTTTTTAGTCTTGTATTTTTATTGCTTTACTATGGTAAATTTTACCATTGAGCAACTGAATGTTCGGGGTTTGAGTGGTGCTTATGTATCTCTGTACATCCATACCCAAATCGCCAGACCAGATGTATTAGCACTTTGTGAGACCAAAGTGCTACCAGGTAGTGAGCAGTTTCTTACTATCCCTGATTACCATCTCCTACCTACATTTTTCCAGCAGCGGGGTATCGCTATATATGTATATACGCAATGATGTACTTTTCAAGTTGTTTCCAACCTAGGCATCTGCTCCAATACAGAGTTTAACTACTCATGGGTGAAACTTCAGGTCCAAAGGCAAATTATTTTCTTTTATTATGTTTACAGAAGTCCGACATTGACTGTAGCAAGCACAAGAACAGAATTGGATAAGTTATATGAGTCTATTCAGGCATTGTATGATGCAAACCCTGACGTTGAAATCGTTATAGCGGGCGATTTCAACGTTCATATTAATGCCTTGCTGAAGCATTCTACCAATACGGACCAACAGGGTCAAGACACTGAGCTCTTCGCTTCACTAAATGGACTAGTGCAGTTGGTAACCGATCCAACTCGATTGCCTGAAATAGCAAACCATGCTTCAAACTTGCTCGACATTTTTTTAACGAATCATCCCGACAAATATTCTGTTTCTGTGATATCACCATCCCCAGTGGGGAATACTGATCACTTGCTGATTCGAGCACAATTTCCGATTACAACGGTAAATACATTAAAAGTCAAAGTGCTTCGAAGAACCATCTGGTATCACAAAAAAGCAGACTAGGGAGCATTAAAACAGTTTTTCAGGGCCTTTAATTGGAAATTGTGTTTCGAGTCTAAAAATTGTGATACAGTTTGTCAGCTTATAACCGAAACCATCCTTAAGGGTATGGAACTCTTCATACCCTTTAATTTTAAAGGAATCAAACCGTCGAAGGATTCGTGAATTACTAAAGATTGTTTTACGGCCATCCGGAACAAGAAAAAAATTTTAAAATTTTTAAGAGCACTCCAACGTTTGCCAACAGATCTCTTTACAACGTGTCAAGAAATACATGCAAGTCGAATTTGAAAAGTGCTACGACCAAAAACTTCGACGGAAAATTCTCGAAACACCAAATGGCTCGAGATCTTTTTGGTCATTTGTTAAAATGGTCAACAGCAACTATGTAAAATCATCTACACCACCTCTTCTAGATGGGGACCGAATTGTAGTCCATCCTGTTGAGAAAGCCAATCTTTTCGCATCAAGTTTCGCACGAAACTCCTGGCTGCCAGCGACAAACCAGACTTCCCCGATTGTAACAACATCTGGATTTCGTCTACCTGAGATTCATTTTCGCACACGACTTATCTCCAGAATTCTTCGTGAGCTCAATGTCCAGAAATCTGCAGGTCCCGACGGCATTACCCCCTTAGTCCTTAAAAATTGTTTTGCGTCCCTGGCTAAACCGCTGTGCGATTTATTCCATCTCTCTTACTCTTTTGGGCACTTTCGGCGCACGTGGAAAATGGCAAATGTTCAGCCGATTCCCAAGAAAGGAAACAAAGCGTTGCCCGCCAACTATCGCCCCATCGCCATTACTTCCGTTCTATCGAAAGTGATGGAAACGGCTGTGAATCACAAAATAGTTCGCTATCTTGAAGATAACAAACTTATCAATGATCGCCAATACGGATTCCGTTCCGGACGATCTACAGGTGACCTCATGGTATATCTGACGGATCGTTGGAACTCTTGCATCCATAAATTTGGCGAAGGTCAAGTTCTGGCGCTTGACAACGCTAAAGCGTTTGACAGAGTTTGTCACTATCAGGATTCCTTAATGCAAGGAGTTGCCATAAAATCGATTCCAAGTATAAAAGATGGAAATCATTTTATCCTTAGGCTCATCATTTAGTGAAGGGGTCTGCACTCTGCCTATCTATCGCTATACACCCATACCCAAACTGCAAGACCGGATATCCTAGCACTTGGCGAATGTAAGGTATTACCGGGAAGTGAACAGTTTTATTCTGTTCCCGGATATCACCTTGTCCCAGCTTTTTTTCGCCAGCGGGGTGTCGCACTCTACATCCGCGATGATGTGTCTTTCTAGTTAGTTTCCCATTTAGGAAATTGCTCCAATCCAGAGTTTAATAACATCTGGATAAAATTACTAATCCAAAGACATATCATGTACTTTTGTTATGTGTATAGAAGTCCAGCAATGGCGAACACCTTATCAGAACTGGATGGACTATCTAAATCTATTCAGTCTATATATACTGCAAACCCTGACGTTGAAATCGTTATCGCGGGCGATTTCAATGTTCATAACATTGCCTGGCTTAAACATTCCTCCACTACGGACCAGGGGGGACGTGATACTGAGCTTTTTGCCTCTTTAAACGGATTAACACAACTGGTGGATGAGCCTACTCGTTTACCAGATATCGCAGGTCATTTTCCTAACCTTCTTGACTTATTTCTCACCTACCAAACTGAGAAATATTCTATCTCTGTCATATCCTCATCGCCAATTGGAAATACTGATCACTTCTTGATTCGTGCTCAATTCCCAGTTGCAGCAACTACACCGCTGACAGTCAAGGCACCTCGAAGAAATATTTGGCATTTCAAAAGAGCCAATTGGGGGGCGCTAAATAGCTTCTTCAATGTCTTTAATTGGAAGTTGTGCTTCGATTCCAATGACTGCGATGAAGCTTGTAGAATTGTCACTGAGATTATCCTGAAGGGTATGAAGCTCTACATACCTTCTAGTCATAAAAGAGTCAGGCCGTCGAAGGACTCTTGGTTCAACAAAGAATGTCTCATTGCAATTCAGACCAAGAAACTAGCATTTCAAACATTTAGAGGCAATAGAACACCTGCCTGTATTATTCAGTCTTAGCTATTCTTAAGGCCAGCTACGTACACAGGAAGATCAAACTCCAAGTCTACAAATCAATAGTAAGACCTGTGCTTTGCTACGGATGCGAAACATGGACCCTTACACAAGCATCCGCAAATATGTTGAACGCTTTCGACAGACCGGTCCTGAGACGAATAATTGGAGCGAAACGTGATGGTGACCGATGGCGAATTAGATACAACAGTGAGCTGTATGATATATTCGACGAACCAGAGGTTCCCACTATCATCAGACTGCGGAAGCTGCAATGGGCTGGCCATGTACAAAGGATGGACGAAACTCGAATACCTAAAAAGGTATTCGAGGGAAAAACGGAGGGCCGGAGGCCAGTGGGAAAACCCAGGAAACGCTGGTCCGACTCTGTTGACGAAGACTGTTCATCGCTGCTCGGATTTAAAAATTGGAGGACGCGGTCACTGGACCGAGATCACTGGAGACTTCGGCTACGGGAAGCCAAGGCCCGAAAGGGGCTGTAGCGCTGCGACGAGACGAGAACACCTGTCAACAGAGAGCTTTTCAATGCGTCAAGAAATGCCTGCAAATCCATACTCAATCGTGTTAAATTTGAGCATGACCAAATACTTCGTCGGAAGATCTTCCAGTGCCCAAAAGACTCGAGGTCTTACTGGTCATTTGTCAAAACAGTCAACAACAATTTCATTTCTTCTTCTATACCACCTCTAGTTGTTGGCGACAGTACCGTGGTTGATCCTAGCGAGAAAGCCAATTTACTAGCAGCAAGTTTCGCAAGAAACTCTCACCTTCCACCATCAAACCAATCGCTTCCCACTGCAAATCCTTCTGGTTTCTCACTGCCTGCACTGCATTTTCGCACGAGACTTATATCTCGGATCCTTACAGAGCTCAATATTCACAAATCCGCTGGTCCGGACGGTATTCCCCCCATTACCCTTAAAAAGTGGGCCTCTTCTTTCGCTAAACCTCTTCGCAATCTTTTCTATCTTTCTTAATCTTCTGGGTGCTTTCCGCGTATGTGGAAAGTTGCGAATGTTCAGCCCATTCCCAAGAAAGGAAGCAAAGCGAACCCCGCCTACTATCGCCCAATAGCCATTACTTCAGTGCTCTCGAAAGTAATGGAAACTGCTGTCAATCGTAAAATCGTCAAATATCTGGAGGATAAACAGCTCCTCCTTGATCGTCAATATGGGTTCCGTTCTGGACGGTCGACGGGTGATCTTTTAGTCTATTTGTCAGAGCGTTGGAACTCATGCTTACATAAATATGGTGAAGGTCAAGTCCTCGCACTTGACATTGCAAAAGCTTTTGACAGAGTTTGGCACGATTTTCTCTTAGTTAAGCTTAGGGCCATCGGCCTTAATGATACCCTTGTGCAATGGATTGAGAGCTATCTTTCAGAACGCACTATACGATTAGTATTAGATGGCGTTACTTCTTCCTCCTACCCAATTGATTCCGGCGTCCCACAAGGTTCTGTTTTATCTCCAACTCTTTTCTTAGTTTTCATAAACGACCTTCTGTCGTCCACTCTCAATCCAATCCATAGTTTTGCTGATGACAGTACTTTAGACAATATCTATGAATTTAACTCTGCTGCCGAATCAAACATTCATTCTATTGCTTCCAATCGCACGGAGTTATTCAGTTCGCAGAACTCGGATCTCAACTTAATCTTGGAATGGGACAGGAAAAACAGAGTAGAGTTCAACGCATCCAAAACACATGTAAAAATTGGGCCCAGCATATCTTTGATATTGCCCTTGACGCCTCTAAACGCCTAGGTACAAAAAATATTTCACACCCATCGACATAGCAACCATTTATAAGGCCTACATTAGACCACGTTTAGAGTATAACTCGCATGTTTGGGCTGGGGCACCCAAAACACACCTCACGTTGCTCGATCGTATTCAAAAACATGCGTTCCGACTGATTAGAGACGAAACCATCACGTCTTCTATAGATTCTCTTGAGCATCGCAGAAATGTCGGAGTACTCAGCATTTACTATCGATATTTCCACGGTAAATGCGGTACGGAACTTAGCGCACTCATTCCTCCACTGCATACTTTCCCCGGAATACTCGCCAAGCTGAACGCGCACGCGAGTACACGGTCAAACCCTTGCCTTCTCGTACAATGAAATATAGGCAGTCATTCATTTCCCGAACGTCAAGACTTTGGAACGATTTGCCAGCTAGTTTGTTTCCTAACAAGTACAGCCTGCGGTGTTTCAAGAACAATGACCACCGTCATTTTCTTCTCTCTCCACCTAAACACCTCCACTTCCTCTTCCTATACCGACATAGCTGTGCATTGCATTAAAGGTGACCCCCTAAGTTATACTCGGTGCTGTAAAAAAAAAAAGGGACAAAACAAACGTCAATATCCCTACACCAACACATTAATAAACAGAGCACAGTAAATAGACAAAAACTAACATAAATTTGTGTCATCAAGCGTTAAGTCTGCGTCTTAAACATACTTTATCTATAGAGAAGTCGAATACATCAATATTCTCGTTAACTTCTCTTGCAAGACGCGAAATCGGTTCACCCATACCATAGTTAGTCCGGTGAAAGCAAATCTGCAGCAATCTAGGATGCCTCGATAAAAATTGACCAACAGCATATTGCATCAAACCCAAAAGTGAGGAGGAATCAACCACTCCAGTGAGAAGTTGATGAGCAACTTCACGTCGTCTCGAGAGTGATGACATATTTAGTAGCTGAAGCCGGTCAATATAAGAAGGAAGACGAACTCTGTCATTCCAATTAAGATGACGTAATGCTATTATCACAAATTTGCGCTGAATAGATTCAATTCTGCCAATATGTACATCATAATAGGGAGACCAAAATTGAGAAGCATACTCAAGATGAGATCTGACAAAGGTGTTATACAGGCTCAACCTAGCAAAGGAATTGTTAAATTCCTTGGATAAGCGAGTGGTGAAACCCAGCATAGAATTACTCTTTTACACAATCTTATTTATATGCAAGCCAAAATCAATCTTTTGGTCAAATGTAACGCCTAAGTCAATAACTGAATTAACACGATCTAAAATACAGTCATTGAGACTGTAAGTTACTACAAACGGTGAGAATTTCCGAGTAAATGACATTACATGACATTTATCCAAATTCAATCGAAGGCCATTATTGCGACACCAGTTACTAAAATTTAACAAATCCTCCTGAAGAAGATTATCTGAGTTAGAGCTAATAGACCTAAAGATTTTAATATCATCAGCATAGATGAGTACTTCCGAATATTTAAAAACAGAGGCTACATCGTTAATGGCCAGGATAAATAGAAGTGGTCGCAAATGACTTCCTTGAGGGACCCCAGAATGCGCAGTAAATGGCTTAGACGTACAATCACGAAAGATAACTTGGTAGGTTCTATTAAATAGATAAGACTTAATCCAATTTATAAACCATGTCTGAAAACCCAACAATTTTAATTTTAACAAAATTATTGCATGGGCAATTTATCAAAGGCCTTACTAAAATCAGTGTATACACAATCCACCTGCTTACCATCCTCAATAGCCAAAATGAATTTATTCGTAAACTCCATCAGATTGGTAACAGTGGATCTTTTGCTAACAAAACCATGTTGTTTACTCGAAATTATTGATTCACAGTGAAACGACTTGCATTCATACACTATAGGCTCAAATAGTTTAGGAATAGCCGACAGTTTAGCTATTGGCCGATAATTTTCAACAGCAGATTTTGCATCGCTCTTGTGAGTAAGTATGATGAATGACGACTTCCACACATTTGGAAAAATTTCCGGTATTAGGGATCTTTGAAAGAGGTGAGAGAGTGGTTCAGCAAGACAGAGACAACAACGCTTAAAGACAACAGCAGGAACACCATCTGGGCCAGGAGAAGACACATCTCTAAGGCGGGAGATGTGATTGACTATATCATTATAGAAAATTGGTAAATCAGACAAAGAAGTCGAAGTAGTATCTCATCAAAATACGCCATATAAGGGAAAATGCTACTACTAGTAAAAGATCCACTGAAGAATGCGGCGAAAAAATTACAATTAGTAAATTGATCATTACTATCGTTGCCCAGGAATTGAAAAGAAGCTGATTTACGCTTACAATTAATAAATTTCCAAAACTTCAGGGGATCTCTAATAATATCCGACTGCATTTTAATTAAATATTCAGAATATAAGCGAGTAGATAAATCCTTAAAAAGGTCATAATATTCCTCATACAGACAAAAATCAGTATCATTCTTCGCCCTAGTATACCTATTCCAGGCAGCATTACGAACATTGCGAATTACGCGCAACTCGCTAGTATACCAAGGGTACGACGATGAGATGTTCCTGCTATAGGTAAAAGGAACTGTAGCAACAAAAAATTGATACAGAACATAATAAAACTCAACTACAGCACCTTCAAAATCAGGATTGTCAAGAATTTCATTAAAGTGGAAGTTATATATAAGGTAGTCCAACCGAGAAAAATCTGCTTTATTAAAATCAAAAGAAAGCTCCTTCTCACTAGGGCTAACAATATGCTCCTCGTCAATTATAACAAAAATATTAATAGGAGGGTGCAAGACATCAATGGTAGTAATTGAAGTTAAGCTCTCATCCACGGAACATGCACAATAGTCAGAATAAAAAATTAGGTCAAGCTGTCTTCCATAGGAATTCCGAACAAGGCTAGGTTGATGGAGACCAAGTGCAGTTATACTATCTACAAAAAAAACATTCAAGCGAGGACGAAGAATCAGAAACTAAGAGAGTAGAATCATCGTCATAGAGAGACCAAGAAGGACTTGGAATATTAAAATCACCCAGTGAAATGAGTTCGTCAGAGATATTCATACTATTATGAACAAAAGATATACAGTCAACTGTTCTTTCGTATAAAATACAAGGACTCGACGGAGGAATATGTCAAAAAGACATAAATATCCTTATTATTAAACACGAGTTTAACACACAAGATCTCCAGACCGTGAGGGTTCGGGACAGGAACAACTACACAATTAATGCAGGTTCGGACTGCTAATAACACTCCACCACCCTTCAATCTCAGATCGGAAACACACCGATCCCTACGAAAGACTCGAAAGTCTGAACTAAAAAGTTCACAGTCAGAGAAACTACAATTTAGCCCCGTTTCAGTTAGAGCAATAACATCATAGGAAGAATTCTGAGACGAGGCAAATATCGCCTGGGTTCTGGTGCGCAGTCCATTTACGTTTTGATAGTAGAGGGACAACTGTCTAAGTTTTTTGGACCAGAACCAGGTGCATTATTACGACGAGATATAAATTCTTTAAGAAATACTCCAGAGGGCCATGAATCAATATTTAACAACTGATTGAAAAGATCAGTATTAGTCAAAACACAAATGTCTCCTAGTGAAGCTCAAAGCAGTCGGCTTTAATAATAACTTCGTAAAGTGGATTGAGAGTTTCTTATATGAACGCACCATACAAGTCGTATTGGATGGCGTGGCATCTTCTCCCTTTCTCATAAATTTCGGAGTCCTCCAAGACTATTTTTTATCACCCACACTTTCTTATTTGTATCAATGAACTTCTGTCGTCAACGTTCAATCCGATACATTGCTTTGCAGAACCCTGGATAACATCTATGAATTCGACTCGATTACTAACGCTCACCGTGTCCCGGTAGCATCTAAACGTGCCGAACTATTTGGATCATTGAACTCTGACCTGAACCTAATCTTGGAATGGGGCAGGATAAATAGAGTAAAGTTCAACACCTCAAAAACACAGGCCTGTCATCTTTCCCTTAAACGTGATGTCCCGGCGTCGGTTTCTAATATAACCTTCGGTGGTGTCCTACTAAACTCTTCCGAATATTTCTCACTCCTTGGCATCAAAATAAACAACCTTCTTAATTGGAACCAGCACATACTTGACGTAGCACTTGACGCTTCCAAATACCTAGGAAGATGTAAAAAATAGTTTACTCCCAGTGACCTACAAATATCTATAAGGCCTACATTAGACCACGCCTTGAGTACAATTCGCATTTATGGGCTGGGATACCCAAAACGCAACTTGCGATGCTCGACCGTGTCCAGAGACAGGCGTTCCAACCAATTGGAGATAAAGCCATCACGATTTCTATAGACTAGAACATCGCAGAAATGTTGGAGTACCGCTCCGTTTTATAAGGTCCCCACACCCCGCTTGACCCTTCCACCAGTGCCTATCATATATCATATAAGTATATCAAATTGTGTTAATTAATTAAGGTAAATTTAACTATACTAGGTTATACTAAATTAAATTAAATTAAGCAATTTATTATTATGTAGACTGTCTTGTTACGATAAATAAATAAATAAGTAAATGCAGTGAGAAACTTGCTAAACTTATTCCACCTCTATACACATTTCCTAGAAACACTCGCCTAGCTTCAAGCGTACACGAGTTAACTGTTAAGCTTCCAGCTTCCAACTTCCTATAGTGAAATATAGGCAGTCATTCATGCCCCGACCTTCTAAGCTTTGGAATGCATTGCCAGAAGCCGTATTCCCATTGTCATACGACCTTCGACGTTTCAAACTCAACGTGCACCAGCATTTTAGGATTTTCCTTCTTATAATCCCGTTTAACATTAATTCCTTTTTTCCCTTACCGACATGACTGTGTAAATTGCATTAAAGGGTGACCCCCTAAGCTGTGTTCGGTTACGTAAAAAAAAAGAAAAAAAGTAATATTCCAAATTATAGACTAATAGCTTTTATACTTTTTGAGCAAATCCGTTTATTTTCATGAAAAAGTGCAGTTTGTATGGGAGGTGGTGGAAGGAGGGGGAGGACAAGCATAATTTTTATACGGTAGATTGAAGTCATCATGAAAGTAATATGCTCCAAATTTTGGTTCAATAACTTTTACACTTTTCGAGCAAATCCGTTTATTATCAAATTGCGCAATTGTGTCCATACAAAATGAAAGGGGGGTAGAAGGGTGGAGGGATTTGGCCCGTTCACGAACTTGACCTTACTTTTTTGTCAAAAACAACGTGTACAAATTTTTAAACTATCTAGCTCAACGCGTTCTCAAGCTAGAGAGCGCACGGACGGACATCCGGTTTTGAGATTTTTGAGTGATTATATGAACTTCTGTATCATTAATTTTTTTCTCCGAACCTTATTTCTTAGCGTTACAAACTTTAGAGCAAACTTATAATACTGTAGTAATATTAAGATACAATTGTAGTAATATTAAGATACAATTGTAGTAATATTAAGATACAATATTATATTATTAATTTAGTGTGGCATTAATAATGCCTAGTAGTGTATAAGAAATACGGCATGTAATATGATCAACTCTAGAGTAACGATGATCAACTCCAGAGTAATCATAAAGCCAGACAGTAACATGATCAAGTACTATGGCGATCATAAAGCCCCGCTTTGCAGCGACAGCAATTTATTTATATATAAGGAAGGTCGAATGAGACCAGAGGGAAGATTCGTCTACGTTGCCTGGCCATACGGGCAACATTAGAAGAAACGCTTACGTTGCCTGGCCATACAAGCAACTCCTTAAAAGGAACTAAAATTATAATAAACGCTTAATAAACCAATAGATGTTTTTAACTATACATGGCGATCTTGCCAGTTTTTAACATATCGATCTTGCCAGTTTTTAATATATTGATTTCTTAATTTCATGTGACTGCCACATCACTTATTCGATGAGCGACGGCAAGCCACGGACGGTTCCGATTGTGCGCTTGACAATCGAAGAATATAAAGCTCGACTAGCCCGGAAGAAGGAGCAGGAACTAACCCACATCCCCAAAATAAAGATCCCGAAACGAGGTGGACAGCTCCTACGGGACAAGCGACGCATCAGCTTCATAAAGAAAACCATATACGGCGAGAATCCACCCATCTGGGAAGAAGGAAACCGGCTACAAGAAAAATTATCAGCGCTCGAGAAGAAATTCAAAGAAAGGCGTGTACGAGCACAAGAAAAAACAACAGCGACAGCAGAACCAGCAAAACCGGCTCACAATAAGTAAAACTAGAAATAAATATTATACGAAAAAAAAAATGTTCAAGATACCGCGGTGCCAAAACTGCGGATCTTTTAGAGCACAAACCGCCTAATCGCGTGTGCAAAACCATAGGTAGGAATAAATGTAGAAAGAAATACCTAGTCTAGCCATAAATACTGTTACAAACTTTTTGAAGCACTGTTCAATAAAAGAGGTGTTATATGTTAAGAAATCATTGTTTATTTATTAAATGCATTGTCAACAACGGAAATTGCAACAAGTTATTCGAAGTGATTGCCTTTTGCCTTTACACAAGCCTTTAATCGAGCTGGCCACTTATCTATGGAAGCACGCACGACTTCAATCGGAAAGTTGGCGACTGCATGTGTAAGAGACTTCTTTAAGGATTCGATATTAGGATGTCTTTTAGAGCACGTCATTTGCTCTAAGACAGACCATAATTCGTAATCCAGCGGATTCAGGTCTGGGCTAGAGGAAGGCCAATCTTCAGCTTTAATAAAATCTGGAAAATTTTCTTCAAGCCATTTTTGGGTTGACTTCGCCTTATGACCTGGTGCAGAATCTTGCTGGAAACTCCAAGGCTGATTTTTGAATAATGACGTGTTGAGAGGTTTCACTACACTTTCAAGGACACTTTCTTGATAAATTTTGGCAGACGTTTTGACGCCCTTCTCACAAAATTGCAACTTTGACACCCCGTTGTAGCTAACACCCCACCAAACCATTACTGAGGCTGGATGATGACCTCTTTGAACCTTTTGGGCAACTTGAGAAGCTTCTCTGGCACTGGGAACATAAACCCTATCGTTTTGCTTATTAAATGTTTCTTCGACAGTAAAAATTTTTTCGTCCGTAAACAAAATTTTACGGTGTTCTTGGTTTTCGTAACGGCAAAGTAATCGTTTTGATTTTTCCACTCTATTTTTTTTAACGAATCTGTTAGTAAATGCCCGGTAGATCTACGATAAGCACCCAACCCCAAGTCACTTTTGATGATACGTGAAATTATTCTTTGGGGTATTTTCATCTCACGCGATAAAATTTTTTGTTTCCGAAGAGGATTACGGCGAATTCTCTCGCGCACGGCTTTAACCGCTTGAGGTGTTCGAGTAGTTCGCGGACGGCCACTTCTTTCACGGTCACTTACTCCAGACGTATCATTAAATCTTTCAATAGCCAATCATTCGGCTTATACCATGGGTATGCAGAGTCTTAAAAATATCACTTGGTTGCATTCCTACTTTATGAAGTGCAATCACAGCAATTCTATTTTCTTTGTCACCCCAATCCATGTTCACTACACTAAAAATTAAACTCAAATGATGACAAATGCATCAAGCACAAGCGTACTATAGCGATTAGCTCAATTTTTAAGAAATGCAATATAACGGTTCCTTTCTGCAGGGTTGCCAAACCTTGTAACAATATTTATGGCTAGACTAGGTACATATAACGATAAAAAAAATTTTTTACTCTTTAATATGGGAGGTACAAAGTCTAAAATAGAAAATCCAACCGCGAATGTAATAAACGAGGTTGAAATAAAAGAAGAAATAAAATTTGGACCAGCTCTTAATAATAACATGTATATTAGTAATAAATCTGTTACTAAAAATATATAGTATTCACAAAAAACAATTAAAAAAGAAATATATGACTAGGACAGAGTCAACAGACAAATTGTAGGGTATGGACAAAAATACTAAATAAATATACAAGAAAATACAAGTAACTAGAAAACATTTCGATAACGCTTACAAAAATTTAAACAGAAGAATTCTGAAAACTACTGAGGCCAAAATACGAAGTATAGAATTTTTATTTAAACATTATAACGACATTAGAATACTTCTAAACGACAATTTTTCAAAATTTTCTAACTCACAACAATATCAAGCCAATGTATACTTTAATAAAATACGCACTAAACTATTATCTACAGTAGTATGTTATGACGTAAACGTAACCATACCAAACACATTGCACGAACCAGCAATAATCAATACTCCAACAGAAGACAACACTGAAGAACACGCAATGAACCAAACAGAATTCCTTAAATTGGCAACCCAAATCTTAATAGATTTCGATGGGCAAGCCCAAAATTTGAAACCATTTTTAGATTCACTCGAAATCATCAAATTAATAGTTGGTGACAATGAGGCGTTGGCCATTTTATTGATAAAAACCAAACTAAAGGGTACCGCAAGAGATTTAATTAGCACAGAATCAACTATACAACAGGTGCAAGATAGGTTAAAAATAAAATGCAAGGGAGAATCCATACCACTTCTCCAAGCAAAAATAAAAAATGTTAAACAAAATAAGAAAACCGCAAATGAATTTTGCAAGGAAGTAGAAGAGTTATCCAAACTCTTAATAACTGCTTATATAACAGACAGTCTAAGCCCAGATAAGGCTTCAGAATATGCTGCTAATGTAGCTGTCGAAGCAATGAAAACAAATGCTTCGAATCCTGAAGTAAAATTAATAATGAAGAGCGGTCAGTTCACTAATGTGAATGAAGCAATCGCAAAATTCGTGGATGCTAGCAATGACACATCTAGCCAACCTAGCTCCATAATGTTTTACTACAACAGACAAAAAGTAAACAACAGTTACCGTCATAACGGACGGAATAGTCATGGCAGAAACCGAGGCAATGGCAGAGGTAACTACCACAACAACCGGTACTCCAATACTCACTATAAGAACAGAAATAACACCAATAATGGTTCTCGAAATGGTAATAACCGAACTATTCGCAACGTTAATAGCGAACAACAGCCGGAAAACTACCAAACTCCACCACGAAACACACAGTAAATAGCACAACCAGATCAGTCTATGTATTTAATTTACACCTTAATAGCTATATATCAACGCGAACAACACTTAATAATGAAGTTTCTACTTTTCTAATAGACACAGGTGCAGATATATCCGTTTTCAAAATCGGACAAGTAAATAAAAATATTCATATAGATACTTCAAAAACAATAGACCTAAATGGTATTGGACAAGGAACCATAAACACCCTAGGATTATTAAACTCAGATCTTATATGTGATGATCTTCTCATTGAACACAATTTTCATGCAGTGCCAGACAGCTTTCCTATTAATTGCACTGGCATAATAGGATTAGATTTTATAAAAAAATATAATTGTATTCTAGACTATCAGATAAATCAAGACTGGTTAATACTAAGACCAGATGATTATCATGAAGACATTGCCATTCCTATGCGCAATGCCCTTAAAGTTAACACACTAACAGTACCTGCACGGTCAGAAATAATAAGATTAGTAAAAATAGAAACAGAAAATAATGAACTTTTCATTCCACACCAAGAAATACAAAATGATATATACATTGCCAATACAATAACTACAAAAGCAAAAAACATTTATCAGGATAATCAACACAACTGATAAAAATGTAACAATAGATAATGTCAACATAAAACATGAAAATATGCATGACTATGACCTAATATACAATAAATCGCAAAATTACAATAATAAAGAAAAATTAGAAAAATTAAGTAAAAATTTTCCAGAATTTGTCATGGTTAAGTTGCAAAAACTGTGCTCTAAATATATTGATATATTCGCTTTAGAAAGTGAACCAATCACTACCAACAATTTCTACAAGGAAACACTTCACATGAGTGATAATGAGCCAGTTTACATAAAAAACTATAGAATCCCACAAACCCAGAAGGAAGAAATTTCAAAACAAATAGCCAAGTTAGTTAAAGATAATATAATAGAACCATCTGTATCACCTTACAATAGCCCATTACTGTTAGTACCTAAAAAATTTCTCCCAGGTACTACTCAAAAAAGATATCGAATGGTTGTTGACTACAGATCAATAAACAAAAAATTAATTGCGGATAAATTTCCACTACCGCGCATTGACGATATTTTAGATCAGCTTGGCAGAGCCAAATACTTTTCTTGTTTGGATTTAACGTCTGGATTTCATCAGATAGAACTTGATACTAAATCAAGGGATATTACTTCATTCACAGCGGATAACGGCACATATAGGTTCAAAAGGTTGCCGTATGGGTTAAAAATAGCACCAAATTCATTTCAAAGAATGATGACACTAGCTTTCGCAGGTTTAGCACCTGCTCAAGCATTCTTGTACATGGATGACTTAGTCGTTCTAGGTTGTTCTGAAAAACAAATATTGGAAAATCTTAAAGATGTTTTTGATATATGCAGGAAGTACAACTTAAAATTGCACCCGGATAAATGTACCTTTTTTAGTCACGAAGTGACTTACCTGGGGCATAAATGTACAGACAGAGGCATTTTGCCTGATGAAAAACAATACAATGTCATTCAAAACTATCCAGTCCCTAAAAACGCTGATGAAGTTAAAAGATTTGTTGCATTTTGCAATTACTACAGACGTTTTATACCAAATTTTGCCGAACATTCTCGCAAACTAACAAGACTCTGTAGGAAGAATATCAATTTTGAATGGACTGACGACTGCAGTAATGCGATCGCATACCTAAAAAACTCACTTATAAGTCCACAGATACTACAATATCCCGATTTTACAAAACAATTTTGTGTAACTACCGACGCCAGCGGATTTGCCTGTGGCGCAGTATTAAGTCAGGAACATGGCGACAAGCATCTTCCAATCGCTTACGCCTCAAGATCCTTTACTAAAGGTGAAACAAATATATCAACAATTGAAAAGGAACTAGCAGCCATACATTGGGCAATTAAATATTTCAGGCCTTACCTATATGGTACCAAATTTTTAATTAAAACTGATCACCGCCCTCTAACATACCTATTTTCAATGAAAAACCCTTCATCAAAACTAACCCGCATAAGACTTGATCTGGAAGAGTATGATTTCGTAGTGGAGTACATATCAGGAAAAGAAAACTATGCCGCGGATGCGCTATCCCGCATAGAAATACAAGATTTACAAAAAATGTCAATAGAAGCAAGTAAAATACTTCAAGTAACAACAAGGTCAAAGACACAGAATACAAACAAATTAAATTACCAACAAAATATCGAAAAATTTCCACTTGAAAATCCCATAATATATGAAGCGCTATACAAATATGAAGTAAAAAGACATGTCGAGCTCATTTTTGATCCTCCGAATTTATTATTCAAAAAAGGAAAAAAAATTTGTAGCTCTATTAATTCGACAAACCTGATTGTTCAAGAGAAAATTGACTTAGGACAATTATTTTCTAGGCTTATGATAGAAGCCGGCAATCTAGGAATCGTAAAATTACAACTGTCCTTAGGAGACAAGTTGTTTAATTATACCCGGGTAGAGAACTTTAAAGAAATGGGAAACAAATACTAAAAGACATTACAATTGCGTTAACGCCCAAAATAACATATGTGAAAGACATAAAGCAGATCAACTACATTTTACAAAAATATCACGATGATCCTACTACTGATGGCCACCCAGGAGTCAATCGAATGATGAACAAAATAAAACAAAAATACCAATGGAAAAACATGACAAGTGACATCAGAAAACACGTAAAACGATGTTCACTTTGTAGCAAAAATAAATCGACGAAACATAATAGAGAACCCATGATAATAACAGATATGCCAATAAAAGCTTTCGACGTAGTTCAAATAGACACAATAGGACCTTTTCCTAAATCTGAAAAAGGAAATGAATATGCAGTAACAGTACTTTGCGATTTAACTAAATATTTAGTAGCAATACCGATACACAGTAAACACGCAAATATTGTAGCAAAGGGAATATTTGATAACTTTGTTCTTAGGACGCTTGTGACGGACATGGGTACAGAGTACAAAAACAGTATACTACATGAACTTTGTAAATTGCTAAAAATTAATCATGTCACATCTACCCCTTATCACCACCAAACATTAGGTGCGGTAGAAAGAGTCCATCGAACTTTTAATGAATATTTTCGATCATACATATCAATCGAAAAGAACGATTGGGATGAATGGCTTAACTACTTCTCGTATTGTTATAATACAACACCGTCAACTGTACACGGATACTATCCGTTTGAATTAATTTTTGGTAAAAAACCACATATGTATGAGTTCATACAACACCCAACGATAACACCTTTATATAATCACGAAACATATGAAAAGGAAGTCAAATTTCGACTTCAAGTCGATCAACAACGAGCAAACGAACTAGTAAAGAAAGCAAAGGAAAGACAAAAACAAAATTACGACAAACATACGAACAGTCAAAAAATTGACATAGGAGACCTAGTTTTAGTTCAAGACGAAACCGGAAAGTTTGTCATTGCAGATCACTTCTGGCCAGAATATTCCTAAAATGTGTCGGAGGCATTGGTTTACGAAAGTCTGTAGTTTCTTGGTAAGTCGAACGGTCACTTTCCACGTAGTACAACCATATAACAACACGGATTTGACGCATGCGTCAAAAACTCGCAGCTTCGAGCGAAGGGAGATCTTTCTTAACCTCCAGAAAGGGGAAAGGATACCGAAGGCCTCACGAGCTTTATTTAGCCGAGCCTCAACATCCTTTTCGGCTCCGCCGTCCATGCTGACAATGCTTCCGAGATAGCAACAATCTTGCACCTCTTCCACATCCTGTCCATTAAGAACAATCGGTGTGCTTGCGTTCGAACCCATGTGCATGTACTTGGTTTTACGCACATTTATTTTCAGTCCCGCCTCTTTGCATTTAGAATGCAACGAGCGAACATTTGACTCTAAGTCCGAACGGGTATGTGCAAGCAAACACACGTCATCAGCATAATCAAGGTGACTTAAGATGTTAAATAGTCTCCATTGAAGACCTTTACCTTCCCCACCTTCATTACCACCAGAAACAGGGCTGGTGATAATATGCAGCCTTGTCTGACACCCGTTCGCACAGGGAAGCTCTCGGACAGCTCTCCTCTATGCAAGACGCGACACCTTGCATCTTCGTAGGATTCTTTAACCATAGCTATGACCTTATTTGGAATACCTCTCCTACGCAAAGCATTCCATATGTAATCTCGCTTAACGCTGTCGAAAGCCTTCTCGAAGTCCACAAACATGAGATGTAGTGGCGAACCCATTTCGGCTGACTGCTCTAATATTATCGGTAGGGTATTTGTGTGGTCGGTACAAGACGACCCTTTACGGAATCCAGCCTGATAAACTTCGAGAGTGCTCTCGACGACATCACTAATCCTATTGAGAATTACCTTAGCCATAATTTTTGATACGGCAGTAAGTAGACATATACCACGCCAATTGCCACAATCCCGAAGGTCGCCCTTCTTCGGAATTTTCACAATGACGCCCTCCTTCCATTCAGTCGGATATCTTCCATCATTCCACACCTTAGTGAAGAGTGGGAGGAGTATATCGGCTGTTATTTCCGGGTCCGCTTTGAGGAGTTCGGTTGGTAGTCCGTCTATACCTGAAGCTTTCCTTCCCGCCATTGACCGAATGGCGGAAACTATCTCTTCCTTATCTGGGGGAATTGTAGTAATATTAAGATACAATTGTAGTAATATTAAGATACAATTGTAGTAATATTAAGATACAATATTATATTATTAATTTAGTGTGGCATTAATAATGCCTAGTAGTGTATAAGAAATACGGCATGTAATATGATCAACTCTAGAGTAACGATGATCAACTCCAGAGTAATCATAAAGCCAGACAGTAACATGATCAAGTACTATGACGATTATAAAGCCCCGCTTTGCAGCGACAGCAATTTATTTATATATAAGGAAGGTCGAATGAGACCAGAGGGAAGATTCGTCTACGTTGCCTGGCCATACGGGCAACATTAGAAGAAACGCTTACGTTGCCTGGCCATACAAGCAACTTCCTAAAAGGAACTAAGATTATAATAAACGCTTAATAAACCAATAGATGTTTTTAACTATACAATACTCTCAGATTTCATCTTGAGTATAAAAATATAACAGGGCTACGATTGGGCATAAAGCCCAGTCGAGTGATACTCGAGATGAAAGAGAAATTTTTTGATTACAATAAATTTTGTAGGGGAAGTGGTACAGGGATTGACGACATTTAACTCATTTTTTTCTCATCACGCTAAAGTTGCTATCAAAATATTTTATACAATATTCAGGATTCAAAAATTTAGTAGGTACTGAGAAAATTAGTATATTCAATTTAATGAAATTGTGGAGTTTGTATGGAGGCGATAGACGGAGGGTCAATCCTTTAAAGACTTTTCCAGAAATATATATAAGCATCATGCCCTTGATATGTTTTAAATTGTAGATCAGTAGCATTCATACTTTTTAGGAAAATCCACTTGTAAAGTTAAGAAATTGTGTCAGATTGTATGGGAGGGGGTAGAAGTAGTAAAGCTAATAGTCTAATCATTTTTGGTCTTACGAATAATTCTAAATAAATATTAAGTGCACAATTTCAGCTCGATAAATTTTATATGCACTGAGTAAATTGGTTTAGAATATTTCATGAAAAAGTACAGTTTGTATGGGAGGTGGTGGAAGGAAGGGGAGGACTTAAATAATTTTTATACAGTAGATTGAATTTATCAAAGCTCCAAATTTCAGAACAATAGCTTTTATGCTTTTCGAACAAATCCATTTATTGTCGAATTGCGAAATTGTGTCATTTTGTATGGGAGGGGGTAGAAAGGGTAAAGCTAATCATCTATTTTTTTGGTCTTACTAATAATTCTAAATAAGTTATTAGAGCATAATTTGAGCTCGACAAATTTTATACGTACTGAGTAAATTGGTTTAGAGCATTTCATGAAAAAGGGCAGTTTGTATATAAGGGGGTGGAAGGAAAGGGGGGACATAAATTTGTTTTATACCGTAGGTTGAAATTAATACAAAAAACATAACAGGACTACGATTGGGCGTAAAGCCCAATCGTGCGATACTATAGATGAAGGAGAATTTTTTTTATTTTAAGAAATTTTGTAGGGGAAGTGGTATAGGAGGTGACAACATTGAACTAATTTTTTCACATCACGATGAGGTTGCTACCAAAATGTTTTATACAAAATTTGGGATTCAAAAATTAAATAGGTACTGAGAAACTTAGTGTATTGAATTTAGTGAAATTGAGCAGTTTGTATGGGAGGTGGTAGAAGGAGGGTGGAGTTATTAATAACTTTCTTAGAAATAACTGTAAACATCTTTTATTTGGCATAGTAGATTAGAAGCATTCATACTTTTCAGGCATATCGACTTTTTGTGCCAAATTGTATGGGAAGGGGTAGAAGGAGTGAAGCTAATCGCCTATTTTTTTTTGGTCTTACGAATAATTCTAAATAAAAGTTTAGTGCACAATTTCAGCTCCATCAATTTAATACGCACTTAGTAAATTGGCGTAGAATATTTCATGAAAAAATGCAGTTTATATGGGAGGGGGTAGAAGGAGGAGGAGAACACGTATAATTTTTATACGATAGACTGAAATTATCATAGAAGTAATATATTCAAAATTTCAGACTAATGGCTTTTGTAGTTTTCGAGCAAGTCCGTTTATTGTCAAATTGCGCAATAGTGTCATTTTGTACGGGAGGGGGTAGAAGAGGTGGAGCGATTTGGCCCGTTCACGAACTTGTCCTTACTTTTTTGTCAAAAACGACGTGTACAAAATTTGAACTTTCTAGATCAACGCGTTCTCAATCTAGAGAGGACACGGACGGACGGACATCCGATTTTTGAGATTTTTGAGCTTCTGTAACATTCATTTTTTTCTCCGAGCCTTATTTCTTGGCGTTACAAACTTTGTGGCAAACTTATAATACTTTCAGATTTCATCATTATAGTGATATATTCCAAATTTCAAACTAATAGCTTTTATGCTTTTAGCGCAAATCCGTTTATTGTCAAAATTGTGTCATTTTGTATGGGAAGGGGTAGAAGGAGTGGAGCGATTTGGCCCATTCACGAACTTAACCTTACTTTTTTGTAAAAAAAATGACGTGTACAAAATTTGAACTATCTAGCTCAACGCGTTCTCAAGCTAGAGAGCGCACGGACGGACGGACGGACGGGCGGACATCCAGTTTTGAGATTTTTGAGTGATTATATGAACTTCTGTATCATTCATTTTTTTCCCCAGCCTTATTTCTTAGCGTTATAAACTTTAGAGCAAACTTATAATACTCTCACATTTCACCTAGAGTATAAAAAGAGATTTTCAAAATAGAAGTTTGGTTTTAAGTTTTCGTGAATTTACATACGACGGTTCGATTCTAAGTTCATTATAATTCTTATACAGGGTGTTTGGTACTCCGTGCATAACCTTGTAAGGGGTTATTCCTGGATATATTTTGAGCAAAAAATTGTTCTTCGGAGATGGTCATTTTTCAATACATATGGCGTAAAAATGAAATTTGCCATAAAGTAACCCTCGTTCTACAAAAACTACCTGAATTGTTGTCAAACTGAAATATTCTATTGCCCTTTATTTACTATTTCAATTACCGAGGAATGTCCTTTAATTAGTATTTAAGTTATCGAGAAAATGAATTAAATTAAAATGAGTTTCAAGACAACTAGGTGCAGCACTTTGCCCTTTTTAATGGGTTACCTAACAAAATGAAAAGCCTATAAAAGCAAACCATACTTCATATTTTTATCAGTTTTAGTTAAATTTTTAAAAGTACAAGGTGTCACTAAAATTTAGAAAAGAATTTCGAAATGCCTGAGTTCACGAACGAAGAATATGCAGACATCATTTTCATTTATGGAGAGTGTCAGGGAAATGCGCAAGCGGCGCGATCTTTGTATCATCAGAGATTTCCTAATCGTCGAATACCTTACGCGATAGTATTCCAAGACGTTTACAGAAGGATTAGGGAAACAGGCAGTGTTAGGACAAGCAGAGTGAATGCAAATCCTGCGCCGATAATCGCTGTTTCAATCGATGAACGAATCCTAGCTGCAGTTCAAAATGATCCAACAACTAGTATGCGACGCTTGGCATTGCGGTTTAACGTCTCTACGTGGAAAGTTTGGAGTGTCCTAAAAGCAGAACGTTTGCATCCCTACCATCACACCAGTGCAGGAGCTGTTACCCATTGATTTGCCCAAAAGGATGGAGTTTTGCAATTGGCTCCTTGAACGACAAATAAGTTACGAGTCAGCAACATTCTTTGGACGGATGAGTCCCAATTCACCAGGGACGGTATTACAAACTTCCACAACTTACACACATGGGCTAAGAGCAATCCACATACAAGAAGAGAGGCATCATTTCAGCACAGATTCAGTGTCAATTTATGGGCAGGTGTGATTGGCAACGATTCTATTGGTCCTATTAGGCTTCCGCCTACCTTAAATAGTTCCAATTACTTGCATTTTTTGACAAATGATCTACAGGAGTTATTGGATGATATGCCACTGCAACGATTGGCTTCCATGTTTTACCAAAACGATGGTGCTCCAGCTCACTACGGCCGACAAATCACAGACTGGTTAAATTCCAATTGTAGCAATCGCTGGATCGGTAGAAATGGACCGATACACTGGCCTGCAAGATCTCCTGATTTAACTATTATGGATTTCTTTGTATGGGGACGGATGAAGGACCTTGTCTACGCAACGGAAGTAGTAACGTTGCAGGATCTAAACACCAGAATCGATGCGGCAGCAACAGAAATATGGCAGCAGTTGAGGAGTATGAACATAAAGAGAACACTGGCAAAACGAGCTTTAGCGTGCATTCAAAATGAAGGTAGCCATTTTAAACATTTATTGTAATTAAGGAAATTTGAAATAAACCATAAAAACCATTCTTAAGTTCTTTTAGTTCAAGCGGAGAGTGTTGATCAACATATTCTTGTTTTTTGATAAAAGTACTATTCTATTGGAATGATATTTTTTTCTAAACTATGAAATTTATGCAATGCAAGCGTATACATCGTTTGTAGGCAATAATATGGCACATAAAAAACCAACATTAAAATGATATTTTTATAATGCGTTTTTTTGAGAAAAACTACATTGATCGCAGAATTTTGAGGGTCAAAGTATCAAAAATTTGTGGTCTGAAGCAAATACCTCAGGAGTGGGTACAGGTACAATACGGACTTTTACACCAAATGAAAGATAATTTGATTCCCTAAAAAACAAGCTATAACACTTTGAAATGCGATTATTAGTTTTCAAGATATAGCGTTTTGAGTGAGTGAGGGTACAGGTCCGAAGGACTTTTCTTGATCACCCTGTATCTCCGTGGATATTGAAAATTGACCATCTCCGTAGAACAATTTTTTGCTCAAAATATATCCAGGAATAACCCCTTACAAGGTTATGCACGGAGTACCAAACACCCTGTATTGCTAAAATAGAGAAGAGCTAACATTTCTTTGATTTGGTCAGTTGTAGATACATTGTGACCAGAAAGTATCGAAATTTTTAACAATTTTTTTTTTGTAAGAAGGTAGAACTGTCCTTAATTATTATCCTAAAACTTAGCGAGGTCTATTAATCAGTTTGCTCAAAGCACCTAGTTGAATGGGTACACCTCAATTACTGTCCACGGCGATTTTTGTCTTATGTCCTCGACCGACTGAAAACGGGTTCCACGGAGCGGTAATTTCAGTTTCAAGGATAGGAAATAGTCACACAGGGCCAAAACTGTTGAATACGGTGGTTGATTGATGCCTTTACTTATGCACCAAAATCAACAAGTCTGACGAATAAACATCAGTTAGAGTATCTGTGGACTGAGCCAATAACAATGCTTTACGTAGGAGAGCTATTCCAGATAAGGTCATAGCAATGATTCAAGAATCCTACGAAGTCTTGCATAGAGGAGAACTGTCCCAAAGCTTCGCGTTCAATTGCAGTAAAGATGCAAAAAAGAGCAAGTTTTGATCGTAATCTGAGACGTGTGTGCGCAACCTAATCAAAAAATTCCAAAAGACTGGCTCAGTGCAAAATGTACAGACACTGAACGACTTCGCCCCGGATGTTCGACCGAAAATAAAATATCGCCGCAGTGGAAGAAAGTGTTGAAAACGACTCAAACACCTCAATTCGTCACCGTGTTCAAGAACTCGACCTCTCCACGTCCACACTGTAGCGAATATTACCGAAAGATTTGGCTATGCATGCGTACAAGGTCCAATTGACTCAAGAACTGCAACGCCCTACGTTCCCTGATTGGGCCTTGGAAAATGTGAATAAAGATGGTGATTTTTGCAAAAAAAAAAATCGTGTTTTCTGACGAAGCTCATTTTCACATTAGCGGTTGCGTCCATAAGCAAAATTGCCGCATTGAGGGATCCGAAAGGCCGCGAGTGATTCGGAGGAGCCAACGCACTCACAACGAGTGATTGTGGGCCGAAGGCGTCATAGGGCCATACTTTTTCGAAAATGTTGACGGAATAGCCGTTATAGTCAATGGAGTGCGCTATAGACGCATGATAAAACATTTTTTGCGACTAGATAGTATATCGCCACGGACCTCTACTTTCAGGTTCTGAAACAATCGAGTTATTGCGCACGAAGTTCCCTGGTCGCGTAATTTCGCGTTTTGGAGACACGAATTAGCTACCAAGATTTCGCGATTTAACACCGTTAGACTTCTTCATCTAGAGTTACATTAACAGTAAGCTAACCATCCGCAAACAATTCCAATTCTCAAAGAGAACATTGAAGCTGTTATCGCCGAAATAGAGCCCCAATTAGGTGGTTTTAGTGATTTTTTCAGCGATAACTATGATTTTTTGTGAAGATGTGAAATTGGGTCATATTTTACGGGAAGCAGTGAAGCTAATGAGTTAATTTTTTCCGATATCAATCACTATCATCATCAATGGCGCGATAGCCCAAATCGGGCCCTGGCCTCTTGAAGTCGTCACCTCCAATCGTTTCGATCCAAAGACCACGTCCTCTAGCCGGTAATTTTTAAGATGGCTTTGCTGTTTTCATCAACCGAGTCTTCCCATCGTTTGCGTAGTTTGCCTACTGGCTCGCTTTGCCTATAATACTCAAAAATAAACTTTCTATCTGCAAAGGGACTGGGAGTTATTTTACGCTGAGCGCACAAGTACGGTTTACAGGGATTTTTTAACTGATTTAGTTATAAAACATGAAAGAATTGTTTTTCTTAAATCATAACAATTAATTTTTACGACTGCTGAAAAATTTTTCGGACCCACCATTTATTTGTTGGTACTAATCAAATTGAAAATATGAAACTAAAAATAACTAACCTGCAACTGCGCACTTAGCATGGGATTATGTTGTTGTAATGATATACGAGTATTCCCCACGTTGGATACAGAATTCCACTGCTGATTCGGTTGTGGTTGCTGTGACTGGACCACCGAGCCAGCTATAACCTGTGCATTAACATTAAAGGGTGGTTGACGTGGTGACAATTGGGCATTAGAATTTGCATTTACACCCGTCTGAAAAGCCATTTGTTGCTGCTGCTGTACTTGAGACAGTTGTTGTTGTTGCTGTGGCGATAACCTTTGACCGTTATTTGGAAATGTCGATTGGTAACCTAAAACCGATTATAATTATAAATTTTTGTTCTTTTTATTATTATTATTATTAATAGTACTTTGACTTTGCTGCGGACTAAATGGAGCTCCTCTTTGCCCGGGGCTTAATTGCTGCTGCATTAGATTCTGAGGAAATCCGGGACTTAGTTGCGAGTCTGGCAAGGTACTACGTGCCAATGAAACATTTGGAGCTACAGTGTTGTTCAAAAGAGATCCTATATTTGACATACTAGGATTTAGAGCTGAAATATTGTTTGTTCAATAAATTAACAAAAAAAGGAAACAAATCAACACAAATTTTAATTAGACAAATGACTTGACTTACTTAATTGATCACCTCGCGCAGTAGCACTTTCTGGTACAACCATGTGTTGTTTTTGTTGTTGTTGCAAAAGACGTTCCTTTTGTTGCTGCTGCAACAACCGATCTCTTTGTAACTGATACTGTTGCTGTCGTATAGTGGAGGTTGCCATCGGCAATCTTGTAGAACGTTGCGAATACACTGGCGGAGGTTGAAATCCCTTAGGAATGAACAGATTATATTTGAATTCATGATGGAAATTGATAAGTATACCTGATTGTTTTGTGGTTGCTGATGCTGTACCCCCATCCCACTGATCAAAGGATAAGCTGGCGGACTGAGAACAAAAGTATTGCTCTCAAATTGCATCAAAGATTTCTCTATCGCAGTAATAGCTCTTCGCTTCTCAATTTCCTCTTGAGAAGGTACAGGCGTGGAGCTACCTACTGCTTGATCAGTTCTATTTACATCGCTATACGTTATATCAGGAACAAAATCAATGAAATCATTCAGAATCTTAGATAATTCAGGATCACATTCATTTTGTATTTGCTGAACGAGACTAATACCAGGTTCAGTGGATGATGAGGCAACTTGTTTTGAGGAAGATGATGAGGCTAAATTTAAAGATGGTGATGAGGTAGCAGATGCAGTAGCATAAGGAGAATCTATTGAAAAACTTGCGGATTGTGGTCGTTGTATGGATGAAGTGGATGGTGATGACTGTGGTTGATTCAACATCAATTGATTTTTGGTTTGATCTGGTTGTGTTGGCATTTGTTGGTTGAGGTAGACTTCAGAAGGCTTGCGAATATTCCTAGATTGATTCGCATGTAGATTGGTCGATGTTTGTGATTGGCTTGCATTTTTTTGTTGCACATTAATCATTTGCTGCTGTTGTTGATTGCAAACGGAGGGTTGTTGACCAATTGAAGAACTGGAAACTCGACTAGCTGATGGGATATCAGGTATAATTTTAACGACAGGCGATTGTACAAGCGTCGTTGGTGCTTTTGATGGATTTGCAAGTAGGGATGCAAGCATTTTATTCTTTTCTCTAAGCTGCGATGGTTTGTCCTCAGATCTCTTTGCGGATGTACCATCGTCAGGCTCATTTAAAGAGCGTTTCCGGCTCCCATAGTCATTTCCTTGATATCGAAGCAGATTGATCAACTCATCAGTAGTATAATTCGACGGATTATTACTAGTGGCGCTATGATCCTTTGGTGTATCATCCTTTTGTAATTGACGCAAAAGTTCGCTTCCAGTGCGATTACTCCGAGAATCGGGGATATCTTCATCGCTTTTGTCATTTAATATCTATAAAATATAATATTGGTATTAGTAAATTATTTTTAAATCATTGAACATTTCTGAATACTTGAAGCAACATCGGGTTTGCACTATTTTTATTTTCCAATCGAGATCTCGGTGTATTTGTTCGAGAAGTTAAGGCTGAATTAAGTTTCGCGTACGTACTTCCGTCTTTATCTTCTTCCGTATTCAATAGCCGCTAAAAAGTTAATTATAAGCTATATATTTAACATTTTGTTGATCAAACTACTAACAACCTTCAGAATACGATGCGCATTTCTACTTTCCTGTTCATCAACTATTCCGACTGAAGAAGATGCATTCGCCTGAGATCTCTTAACGGTTAGTAAGTTTCTAAGACGTTCTGAATCATGATTTAGGTTCCCTGTATTTGAATTTTGTCCACTGTTACTGTGATTATTGTTGCTACTCGTATTGTTGTTATTTAAGTGATCTTTTTGTTCCTTTTCTTCAAAATTCGTCAAAATATAACCATGGAATCCACCGTTATTGTTATTATTATTTAAACTTGTATTGTTATTATTATTCTGTGGGCTCGGCTGACCAGCAGTTTGAGAAGTGTGATACTGAGTCAAAGGTGACGAGCACACGTTTTGAGAAGCTGGACTGAACTCGTGTACAGAAGGCGGCCGAGAATTACTAACTGTTGTAATACTCGTTCGAGAATCTGGCCGAGCTTCCCAAGGTGGAAAGTCAAAATCGAATGTATCGGGAAAGAAAGTTGTGCTCTCCGACACCGAAGGCGGACTAGAAAATGTTGTTACGACGCTGTTCGTTCTAGGCGAGACTTGAACTTGCGGTACGTTTCCATTAATTACAGAAGTCATTAGTGGTCCGCCGACGCTTGTTGTTGAGCTGTGATGATGATGACTGGTACTTGGCAAAGAGGTTATTTGGTTTCCACCAACGACACTTATACTACTTCCGGTCGCTCCAATACTCGTTACTGTACCTTGATGGGACTCCATTGTATTTAGGTCGTTTCCATTTAACACAGTTAAAACTGACATTATGTAATCTGTTTCACTGGGCGTTGTGTTTAAAAACAATCTCGAATTGGCTTTGACATGTACGTAAACATCTGGTGCTCCTAGACGTAATCGAAAAGGACCTGCTGAAAGTGTACCACCAAATGATGTTGAATGTTGTTGGATTTGAACTTCCTTTAAATGAGCTTGTAATCGATGCATATCTTGTAAATGGCACAAATCATGCACAGACCGACCAACTTCCTTCACTAATGCAAATGATGGGCGAAAGTCATTTGGATCTATTTGAAGAATTTTTCCAGATTTGTCTAACTTCATTGTGAGTTGTTCAAGAGGTCTTTGTTGAGTATGCTGTTGCATATTAGTATCGAGTGGCGACTCTTCTTCTGGACGTGTGATAAGACACAAAACTGTTGAGCTATCATCGCCATCATCTGCATCGAAAAGAACGGAATTATTAATTATTAATATATTAGTAATTCAAACAAAAAAGTGTGTTCATACCTTTAACGGGTGCTGCTATTAGAACAACTTCTTCGTATTTGTCTTGACGTTGTTGCTTTTGTTCCATAGTTTCACTAGACCCTTCCGGATGTTTTACTAACATCCGAACTTTAGCTGTGATACTTCTTCGGTTTTTCTGATGTTGATCCTCTTGTTCTCCCCATCCAAGTTGAAATGACATATTACTTAATATTGGACCTAGCTTATTATGGTCACCAGTATGCAGGTACGAATAGATTGGTTGCTTTTGTAATTCTGATCTTTCATAACCAATTAAATCTTTAATATTTTGTGTACACGATTCAATTATTCCTTCGGTATTTATTTGAACTAATATCCATCCAACGCATGATATATAATGCTCTAGAGCTTCAAAGTATGCTGATATTTCGGGTGGTTGGCCGTTTATTCTAGCTTCTGGTAAAGGCGGCTCAGTAGAAGAAACTTCCCCTTGCTGTACAGGGTGTACAGTGCATGAATCGGCACAATTTGTCGGGCACCTCGTACAACGAGATGTACTATCGCGACTTGCACCTTTGTCACAAATATCTCGATACTGAAAAACAAAAATTAATTAGATGTAAGTTATCGAAACAGGAAGGAAGAAAAATAAATTGTGAAGCAAGAATAAAATCAATCGAGAAAAAAATTATACAAGGAATTTTAGGACGCGGATCCGTATGCTGCCAGAAAAATGGGATAAAGTTGTGGCTAGCGATGGGCAATATTTTGAAGAATAATTATGTAACTATTTTCCTACAATATAGGCTCAAATTTGAAAAAAAGCTGTTTTCCATTTGTACTCCCATTGTAATATGGGGACTCGAGTCATTAGGAGCATTGTTAGGGCCCCTCTTGCTATTGCAGCAGCTGCTTCATTGCCTCTGTTGCCGATATGCCCAGACAAGGAAGCTGGAAGATGATAAGGAGAGGGAGCGTTAGATGGTAGTGACGGATGTGCGTTTGTTGAAGGGATTGAAAAGCGCATGTAGGATACTCATATTTAGAGATGGTATGCTATTTCACATTCCTGCGATTTTTTCACTGCTATTTGAAACGAGCAATCGCATATTGCGATTCAAAATTTAAAAGAGCTGCGATTAGAAGAGCAGAGCAAATGCATACTGCTTACGTTCTATCACCAATAAAATTGCCGCAATGATCATCGCTACAAATTCGAGTTTTTGTTCGCACTCGCATATTAGTCCCGCAACTCACGCATTCCACATCGATCGCTAAGCAAATCGTAATTTTCCTACATCTATCAATCAGGCAAGACTCAATCTCATAGCTCAGCATAGTGACCACTTCCCCTATTTCCCCCTGTGAATGAAAAGGTTTTCTTTTACTATCCAATGTACGAAAAAACGATCGAGCGCAATCGAGTCAGGATGGCAAAAAAGTCAATCGCATTTCATACACACAAGCCAGACAAAAAAAACACCACCCAGTCATCGATCGCATGGCATATACCTAGTCGTGCCATAAGTTCTGTCACACGTATATGGGCAATTTTTGTATAAATGAAAAAGAGTTTTTGACAAAGGAAAATATATTTTATTTTGGCATACTAATGGAAGTAAAATAAGCAACAAATTATTCAAAGTGGCCGCCTTTAGCCTTAACACAGCTCTTTAATCTGTTGGGCCAGTCATCGATAGCAGTACGCACTGTTTCTAGCGGAAAATTAGCTACTGCTTCTGTCAAAGATCGCTTAAGGCTCTCGATATTTGGGTGTCGTCTCGTGCACACCATGGACTCTAACTCCGCCCACAGTTTGTAGTCCAGGGGATTCAAATCTGGGCTCCCAGAAGGCCATTCCGTCGCCCTTATAAACTGTGGAATATTGGTTTCCAACCACGCTTGTGTGGTTCGAGCTTTGTGGGCTGGCGCAGAATCTTGCTGGAAAACCCAATGTCGATTGTTGAATAGCGTAGAGTTCAGCGGCTTCACATATCCCTCCAGGATGTCCGTTTGATAATTTTTCGCTGCAGTTTTTACGCCTTTTTCGCAAAAATGAAGCTCGGTGACCTCTTCGTAGCTGACACCCCACCATACCATGACTGATGCTGGATGATGTCCTCGTTGTACCCTAGTGGCAACTTCTCGGGCTTCTATGGAGCTGTGGGCATACACCTTATCATTTTGGCGGTTGAAATGTTCCTCCACCGTAAAAATTTTTTCATCGGTAAATAAAATTTCTCGATGTTTGTTGTCGCCGTACCGCCGAAGGAGCTCTTTCGATCTGGTGCTCCTAATTTGCTTCAACTGCTCAGTCAGCAAATGTCCCGTTGATCGTCGAAAGGCACTCATCCCGAGGTTAGATTTTATGATGCGAGACATACTTCGGGTGGAGATGTTCATCTCTCGAGCCATGATTCGTTGTTTACGAAGCGGATTTCGACGAATTCGACTCTCGACCGCTTTGATGGCAGCAGAAGAACGTACATCACGCGGACGTCCAGAACGAGGTCGATCTTCAATAGTCTGGATCGCGTTATATCTCTGGATCGCACGATACACAAATCTTTGCGTTATTTTTAACGGGCACAACAACTTGAAAATTTCACTCGCGGATTTTCCACACTTATGTAGTGCAATCACTGCAGTTCGGTTTTCTATTACACACCATTCCATCTTCACACGTTAACGAACACACTTTAAATGACCATCAACTGTCAACAACATTATGACGTTTATAAAACTGGCCGATATTGAAATGTCACTCATAAAATAAAGTTGTTGCCAATGTGAGAAATTATGTGACAGAACTTATGGCAGGACTAGGTATACAACCGAATCGCATATATACAAATACAAGCCAAATAACAAAAAAAAAAAAACAACCGGTCATAGAAAACCAAAACAAAAGGGTCTTTTGTTGTCTTTTTTTTTTCACGACACTACCTCACACACAATGAACAACGTAAAGCTCTTATTAGATCCCGAAACCCATGGAAGTCGAATTTTACCCAAATCCCACCGCTAAATATCAATCGCGCGAAGAAAGAGCTTGAACGTCGTTATTCCGATTGCTCTCGATTGCTCTTTCGTTGCTGTTATATCGCTTGCGATCAGCGATATATCAGCTCTGTGATATTAAAGACTATTAATCATATAAGCTATCCCAAACCTATATTTGGTGATTGATATTGACACTGAGAGCACGAGCAGTGTCTGCTCTCAGTGATGTTGCTTTAGACAAATGAATGAATGAAACGATTGCGATTTGATAAGGAATTTGTTTAGCGATATTTTGATCGGTGGGTCCTGATCTGATAGGTAAGGTGTGGAACGTCTGAAGTGGTCAATGATGCGCTTTGCTAGAGTTTTTTTTGGCGGATTTTGTTCTGAGTTTCGATCTGGTCGGTTGGTAGGACATACATGTTGCGGCTATCGCAAGTTCCGCCGATTTATGTTGCAGCCCACCATGTCGATAAGAGCTTTACGTTTTTCATGATGAAATTGCTTGTGTGAGGTAATGTGTGAAAAAAGTAAACAGTAGACCCTTTTGGTTTGGTTTTCTATGACTGGGTATTTTTTTTTATTTGACTTGTATATATGCGATGCGATCGATGACCGATGATGATCGTTTTTTCGTACATTGGATAGTAAAAGAAAACCTTTTCATTCCCAGGAGGAAATGGGGGAAGTGTTCACTATGCGCACTGAGCTGGTGGTACTGAGAGATTGGGTCTACCTGATTGTTAGATGCAGGATTTCGCAGAAAATTCGTATTTTGTCTCTTTTTTTTAATTGCGCACTAGCATGGAAATAGAGGTGGAAAAATCACTGCTATTGGAAGAGCTGGTCTTTTTCACAGATATTGAAAAAGAGCAATCGCAGTCGATCACTGCGATTGGAAAAGAGCAAATTTTGCCATCCCTACTCATGTTATCGTTATATATGGCTGTGACCAAGTGCAGTAGGTTTAGAAATATGTATAGGGGCCAAAATAGCAGCCAACTCAGTCACGTAGCATCCTGAGTATCCTGGAAGAATGGCTCGGTGGAAGATTATTGGATGGTTGGTTAGACAGTGTTTTACCATTACGTAAGATGCAAGTAGGTTGTGACCAAGGTTGAATTTTTCTGATAAGCCGACAGAAATGGGAGGACTAAGTTAAGGAACCTCAAGGTCAGAAAGCCAAGGCCCATTCGGGCTGTAATGCCATTGTAGAAAAATAGAAGGACTACAAGGGAGAATTTGTGGTGATATGGATGCAGAATCAATGGTGAAGGTCTGTATGAGATCTGGGAGGCAGTGCGAGATAGGGATGAAGCAAGTTTACCTTTTTGTGGTTGGATAGGTATAGATAGGGTAGGCATCTTATCCGCATCATCACCATTTTTAATTCTTTTAGTATCACTATTTCTTGACTTTATGTATTATTTTCTTAGTATCTCTTAGTATTATTATTTCAACAATTTTTTCATTATTATTATTTTATTTTTTGGTCTCTTCTTCATAAATATACTTTTCGTATTACTAGCTTATAAAAGGTTATACTGTAACTGTTAGCTGTACATCAAGGAGGATATATAAAAAGGAGTGACTATGAGCATGCTTTGCCTTGTAAGCAAAATGGGAATGAATGTATTTCCCTCCCTTACTACCGAAATGCTCGAAATTTTTCGAAAAAAATCGTTTCGCTATCTTTGTCTGCCGCACTTAAAAATATTGCAACTAACTCTTTCCCACGATAAATTGTTCGAAACAGTTGTCAAATTTTCGAAAAAATTGTTTTGCTGTCCTTGTTTGACATACTTAAACCCAAAGTAACTATCTCTGTCCCGCGTTAAATTGTCCGTTGCTAAAGTACTTAGCTTAAACACAAACCAAAACTAATAAAAATTAAAAAAATAAAAATTTCTGAAATGAAACAGCAAACACCATTGTATTGAAAATTACTTTATTGCTGACTGAATATTAGCAACCAAGAAAGAATACAAATTATTGTATTTTTTTTGTAAAAGTTTGAAGCCAAGTTAAGCTTGGACACAATTTTCGAAAATTTCCGAATCAAAAAATATTCCCACATGAGACAGACTATCAGGTACTCCTTTTATATATCCTCCTTGCTGTACATTCAATAAAAATAAAAATAAAATTAAGCGAATAATTAAGTGTTGTCGTATACACATCAACTGTGCTCATATAACTACCACGTGGACTTGACTTGCTAAACTGATAAGTGTGAATGCTAACGAAATAGACAAATTCTAGCGCTATAATATGATCGTCCAGGTTGGGGCGGTCATATGGGGGATTTGACTCCAAGAAACTAAATTGTTAGGTAGCGAGATTGCTGAATCAGATCACACACAATTTTCAAAAGTGAGAAATCGTCCGGCAGCCGGGAGTTTGGAATTGTGTTTATCTTCGACAACGAGTTCAAACAGCAACTTACCAACTTCAAACCCGTCAATGAACGATTGTGTACAATCCGCATCAAAACAAATTTCTTTAATGTTTGGCTTGTTAATGTCCACGCCCCAAAGGAAGACAAAGTCGACGAAGTTAAAGACGATTTCTATAGAATCAAGTTGGTCAAAAATATATTTTTTTTTTCTAAACATGAAAAAATTTGAAACTTTCTCAGCTTAGCAATGACTTAATTTTGAATATTTTTGAAATTCCTCTACTACATAGCATTAGTTTCACTAAAGTAATAAGTGTACACAAAATTATTAAAATTAAAATATTAATGGTACCGCATTTTGTATGTAAAACGGTCAAACACAACAAAATTCGACATAGGAAAACTTAAAGACGAGAAAGTAAGTACGCAATACACATCAACCTTGGAGAGACACTTCGCGGCAATTCTGAACAACAACCTCAGCATGCCAATAGAAATGGCAAAACATGAAAGATGGCATTACATCCGACGCGGAGGAGGTGATTGGACAACAAACCCGGCGCAAAAGAAATTATTGGCTCGAAACCATAGAGCGAAAAAATCAAGCTCACAAAATATTAACGGAACGAGCCAAACATGATAAATATAATAAAGTAAAGGGGGTTTCTTTTTAGAGGCGAACAACTTTAATATTTCAATTGGACTTTCAGATTAAGCCATGTACGCGCCAACCGCGGTGGCCAAATGCGTATTCAAACATTAATTCTATAAAAAAAAGCCAATTTCATGGATATTAAAAACATTTTTCTGTGTTTTATTTCAATTTAAAGTTCATCGCCTCTAAAAAGAAAAACCCTAAACAATAATGACGAAATTAAAAACATGCGACGAAAATTTTAAAATACACAACCGCGTATTCCCTAGTTAAAAGAATGAAAGAGGGATACCAACCAAAGACGAGCATCTGCAAGGATGCAGAAGTGAGCGTTGTAAGTAATGCGGAAGATATAAAACTAAGATGGGCGCAATACTTTGAACATCTTCTCAATCCGAGCACATCATCCGCACGAACAGCAGGTATATTTATTTATTTGAACAAAAAGATTACTCTTGAACAAAAAGATTACAATTTCAATTAAATAAAAACGGAAAATAAAAGAATTGCAAAGAGAAAATTTTAAACATTAAAGATAATAGTTTTTATTCTATTTTTAAATAAAGGTAAGGAAGTGGCTAAAGAACAAAGTAGGAGTCGATCATGGTTCCTTCGCATTCGTAGCATCGGAGAGTAATTATAGATATCGGGAGAGGCTCGAGAAGCATAGAAGATACCTCCATTCCTGGTTAAGACTACTCCTGATCTAAAGTTCAGGTCGTCACAGAGGTGAGTATTGAGCAGGTGGCTGCAAAGCTTGAAGAGGAAACAAGCATGAAGGAAGATCCGCCGTGGATGCAAATGCTGGAGTTAAAGTAATTCAAGTCTGCCATTGTAGTCGATATGAGGTTTTCTTAATCTGTACAAAAGCTTCCGAATGAATCTACGGTGAACAGATGGCAAGAATGGTGAGGGTTCCAGACGATGGACAGTATTCTCAAATACTACTAAGTTGAAAATAGAAGAGCAGCTGTTCCTGGACGGTTAAACTGAGCTGTCGTACAGAGGACTAAACCAGCAAATCTGTATGCCTTATTAGTAATATAGGAAAAATGATTGACGAATTTATGTTTGCGGTCAAAGACCACTCCTAGATCCTTTATTATGGTTACTGCCATAAGGATGGTTCCATTAATAGAGTAAGAGAGAACAGAGGAGGTAGCCTTATATGAGTACTAAATAGGAAAACACTTCTCTGTGTTCAATCATTGTTTTAATACTAACGAGAGAGAGCAAACAAATCCACCTGGAGGTTCATGCCATCAGATACGGAGGAAATTTCCCGGAACAATTTGAGGTCGTCAGTGAATAAGTGACAGTTAGAAAGTTGTTGGTCCCGCCATGTTTCTCCTCAGAAATATTAGCTATTCGTGACGTAACTTTCGAAGAAGCCTTTCGACTCACTTTCAGTACATTTGCATCGAAGGCGCCACGAAATCCTCCGGTGTGTAAAGGTTATTAAATGATTGATTTCAGTGTGTTATATAGCTACTCCAATTATCTATATTTTAAGGACACACAATAAAAAAAAATAAATTAATTAATCGTTTCAAAATTCGTAATACATATAACGGCATAAAAATATTTTCTGTATAATATTAGTACATACTCCATGAATTATTGAAATCGAAAACTCATTTGCATTCCTTAAATAGCATCAAATGGAACCCATAGGAAATTGCATTTAATCCATATGTTATTTAACAAAAGATTTTCAAGAGACGTAACATTAATTGTGGGAAATCACTTCCAACTTGCTATTGATGAATTGAACTTGATAATTTGTTGGGCTTCTTATTTCATGATGAGGTTTTGGTTGAAGGATATTGCGTGTTAGATGTTTCGAAGATTTTAAAAATGCTTTTGTACCTAATAATATACCATATTTTTCTTATAGTAAGGTCACTGAATTCCAAGTAAAAATAAAACTATACTAGTTTAACAAGTTCACTTGAATTTAACCATAAAACTTTATTTAATTCAACTAAATCGCTTAACACTTTTCAATTGAGACTTTTTCGCTCATAAATTATCGCTAATCAATCTTGACTCTTTCGGTTTCTAAACATCGACTGACACGTCGACTGCTCCAAACCAAACTAACTGTTGATCAAAAACGATTGCGTTTTTATATCGCTCTTGTTGGCTGAATCAATCCCTCTTCATATCGAATCTTTTCCTTCTCGGCCGAGTGCTACTGCTTCTATAACACATTTCCTCATCATCCGAATCTTGTTCCTATCGACCGAGTCTATACGTGTAATTGTTATTACCACATGATAATTATATATTATTCAAACAAATTCATGGTCGTATCAATTTTTATTTTATTTGATAGTACGAAGACGGCTATTATCAATGATGATGGGTCCGGTTCACCTGGCTTCACGCATGCTAGTTTGCGTTTAGGATTGTCGTAGTGAATCCATTTTTCATCACCAGTGATGATCCGATGTACAAAAAAAACATTCTTTCTTATTGTGAAAGAGCATTAAACCTTATTTCTCGTCGTAATAGATCACCTGCTACTGGTACAAAAAACTCAGACAACTATCAAAACGTAAATGAACTGCGCACCAAAACCCAGATGTTATTTGCTTCAACACAAAATTCTTCTTATAATGTGAGTTTCGAGCGTTGAACAATGACGGACGTGTTTTTTGTTTTTACTGTCATTTGATTTAATTTAATTTATATTTTATCCACTTTTTTTTCCTTTCTTCGATCTGCTTACATTAAATTTAAAGTCGTTGTAGTTTTGTTTTTACTACCTGAATCTCGAGTGTTTTGTTTTTATTATCATGTGCGCGCTACATCAGGGTATCAAGGCACCGTCGTTCATTCCTAAGACCAATGTCGGCTAGCGGTATCTTCAGTGTAGTGTTATTATCCGTGCCAGGCCTAGTACTGTACGGGTTTATAGCACTTTATTGCTTTAGATCCCGAGTTAGCAAAGTTGTTGTTGTTATTACTGGTTGTATTTGTTATTTTATTTTATTTATTTTCTTCTTTCATTATTTTGATCTAAAGTGTTGCCAAGGCACAGATTTTCTTCCTATTTTTACGAGATTTGAGTCAATTTTTTTTTTTCATAGTTAGTTTTTTATACTCTAGATGAAATCTGAGAGTATTATAAGTTTGCTCTAAGGTTTGTAACGCTAAGAAATAAGGCTTGGAGAAAAACATGAATGATACAGAAGTTAATGTTATCACTCAAAACTTTCAAAACCGGATGTCCGTCTGTCCGTCTGTCTGTCCGTCCGTCCGTCTCTAGCTTGAGAACGCGTTGAGCTAGATTGTTAAAATTTTGTACACGTCGTTTTTGCTAAAAAAGTAAGGTCAAGTTCGTGAACGGGCCAAATCGCTCCACCCATTCTACCCCCTCCCATACAAAATGACACAATTGCGCAATTTGACAATTAAAGGATTTGCTCGAAAAGTATAAGAGCTATTGACCTGAAATGGAATATATTACTTTTGTGATAATATCAATCTTCTGTATAAAAATTATGCGTGTCATACCCCTCCTTCTACCACCTCCCATACAAACTGTACTTGTCATGAATTACTCTAAGCCAATTTACTCAGTGCGTATATATTAGACGATTAGCTTCACCCCTTCTACCCCCTCCCATACAAAATGACGCAAATTCACAATTTAACAATAAATTAATTTACTCGAAAAGTATAAAAGCTATTAGTCTGAGTTTTGGGATATATTACTTTCATAATGATTTAAATTTACAGTAGAAAAATTATTTGCGTCCTCCCTTTCCTTCCACCCCCTCCCATACAAACTACACCTTTTCATGAAATGCTCTAAGACGGTTTTCTCAGAACATACAACATTTATAGAGCTCACAGTTTGTAATAAATACTTAATTAGTATTATCACTAAGATAACTCCGCCATAGACGGTCCCAAGCCCGAGTTGAGAAAGGAGGAGGGAACATGGAGTTAACCTGAATGGCCAGTAACACCACTGCGTCTCAGGAAGTAGGCAAAAAGTATGACATAGTTGGACTTGCAGCATAGCTGTGAGAACTCCAGCATGTCATATTTAGCTCAAAACTCCCACCCTTTTCCTACTAGGGTGTAATAAATAAGTAGGACCGGTCCTCCAGGTCGGGGGTTGGGCGAGGCGCCGACAACGCATCACCGGAAAAAGAACACTGTCCAGAAACCTGAAGAACAGCCTCGGAAAGGATGGACTCAACGGCAACGACCCCGCAAACGAAAAATGGACTACTCTATTGGATCTTGGAATGTTCGATCCTTATTTAGGACAGGAGCTCTGAAAGAGTTTCTCGAAGAAGTGGCAAAACACAACATCAACATAACTGCCATCCAAGAAACGAAATGGCTCGGTAACGAAATCATGGACATGAGATCACACACAATCTATCCAAGTGGAAAATTGTCGGGAAGCAGAGAGTTTGGAGTCGCTTTTGTCGTTGACAAAAAATTTAAACAGCAGGTCACGAGCTTCAGACCAGTAAGTGAAAGATTGCGTGCAATCCGAATAAAGACTAAATTCTTCAACACTTGGTTGATCAACGTTCACGCACCAACAGAAGACAAGGACGATATAACTAAAGACGAATTTTATGCCACCCTAGAGACAACCTATGACTCACTGCCCTCGAATGACCTAAAAATTGTCTTAGGGGATTTTAATGCAAAAGTCGGAAAGGAGGAGGCTCATAGAGGAACAACAGGAGGGCACAGTCTCCATGACATAACCAACGACAATGGCCAACGTCTTATTGATTTCGCAAGCAGCAAAAATATCATAGTAAGCTCTACGTGCTTCCCACATCGCGATATTCATAAACGAACGTGGGCATCACCAGATGGTCACACCTTCAACCAAATAGACCACGTTCTAATTGAGAAAAGGGCTGCTTCCAGCATACTTGATGTACGAACTCTCCGCGGTGCGAATTGTGACTCTGACCACTATCTAGTCAGAGCTAAGTATCGATGCAAAATAGCTTGTCGTGGATATTCGAAAACGAGTAGAGCTCGCAAATTCAATGTCGACAAGCTTAACGACGAAACGGTGGCGCAGGCTTACATGTTAGCATGTAATAAACACCTGACACCAATATATGAAGATATCCAAAATATGCCAGTGGAGAATGCGTGGATGAAAATACGAGACGGCATCAAATCCTCCGCGGAAGAGGTATTAGGGTATCAAGCACGGCGAAAAAATAATGATTGGTTCGACCAAGAATGTCGCGACGCAATAGATAGAAAGAACGAAGCTTACAAAATTTTTACTGAACGACCAACACGAGCCAAAAAAGAAAGATATGACGAGCTTAGGCGATATGCGAAAAAGACCTGCAGACGAAAACAAAGGAAGTACCATAATGACAAGATACAAAAAATGGACGACGACATGAGAAAAAATAAAACGCGGGACGCATACGCCATAGTAAAAGAATTAAAAAAGGGATATAAGCCAAAAACCAGTCTCTGCAAAGACGCAGAGGGCAATATCATCAGCGACACAGAAGAAATCAAAAGGAGATGGGCTTCATACTTTGAACATCTTTTGAATCCCATCCCAGTAGCACCGATAACGACAAACAACATTTCAATTGAAGCCTCAACTGACGAACATGAACAATCATCGACACCACCCACGCTTGCTGAAATCAAAGCAGCCCTATGTGACCAAAAACGAAACAAAGCGCCGGGAATTGACGAAATACCAGTTGAACTTCTGAAAAACGGTGGAAACTGTGTCGCTGAAATACTATACAACATGATATGCAAAATTTGGACAGAGGAAATCATACCCGACGACTGGCGAAAAAGCATTATATGTCCAATTTACAAGAAAGGAGACAAACTCTGCTGTGAGAACTACAGAGGTATATCATTGTTGTGTACGTCCTATAAAATACTGACAAAAATAATTGAACGTCGTATTAAGCCCTATACTAATCAAATAATTGGAGAATACCAAGGAGGATTCAGAACCGGACGATCTACAACAGACCAGATATTCTCGGTGAAACAGGTGCTTGAGAAATACTGGGAATATAACACAGACGTGCACCAAATATTCGTAGATTCTAAACAAGCATACGACAGTATCGACAGGAGCGTACTGTACCAAATCATGCTTGACTTTGGAATTCCTCCAAAACTAGTCCGACTAACAAGACTCACAATGACGAACACTGAATCCCAAGTGAGAATACAAACCGATTCCACAACCAGCTTTCGAACGGAATGTGGTTTAAAGCAGGGAGATGGTCTAGCTCCTATGCTTTTCAACTTGACACTAGAGTATGTCGTCCGAAAAATCCCAGTCGACACCAACGGGACACTACTATTCAAGTCCACCCAACTAGTAGCATACGCTGACGACATTAACATTCTAGCAAGATCCTTCCCTAGTGCTAAGGAGGTATTTGTCAATCTTGACTCCGCCGCAAAAGAAGTCGGGTTGCGCATTAATGAAAGCAAAACAAAAGTAATGACGCAAACAAGAAGGAGAACGCCAATCAGACAAAACATAACAATTGCGGAATATAATTTGGAGAGTGTGGACAACTTCATATATCTTGGGGCTAATCTAGCAAAGGACGGTAATGAAACAGACGAAATCAAACGACGGATAATACTTGCAAATAAGACGTATTATTCGGTACTTCCAATAATGAAATCCAAGAAAGTGCACAGGAACAATAAGCTGCGGATTTATAAAACTGTTATACGACCTGTGCTCTGTTGTGGCAGCGAGACGTGGACATTAACGCGAACTTCCGAAAAAGCAGTTAACGCATTCGAAAGAAAGGTCCTCCGAAGAATTTTGGGACCTGTGAAGGAAGGAACGGAATGGCGAATAAGATACAACCATGAGTTGTATCAACTCTACGACGAGCCAGAAGCTTCAACGTTAATCAAGCTACGTAAACTGCAGTGGGCTGGCCATGTAGAGCGAATGGAAGACAGAAGAATCCCCAAACGTGCTCTTAAAGGCAAAGCGAGTGCTAACCGGCCAGTAGGCAAACCACGCAAGCGATGGGAAGACTCGGTTGATGAAGACAGCAAAGCCATTTTAAAAATTAGCAGCTGGAGGACGCGGTCTTTGGATCGAGACGATTGGAGGCGACGACTTCAGGAGGCCAGGGCCCGATTTGGGCTGTCGCGCCATTGATGATGATGATGATTATCACTAAGATCAGAAAAAAATTTTTGATTAGCTTCATTGCTTCTACCCCCTCCCATACAATATGGCACAGTTTCACAACTTCACAAAAAATCGATTTTCTTGAAAAGTATGAATGGTACTAATCTGAAATTTAAGGGTTGTCAATTTTATAATATTCCTAGTTATTTCTGAAAAAATCACTAAAATCCCCCCACTCTTTCTACCACCTCCCATACAAACTGCACATTTTCACTAAATCTAACTCACTAATTTTCTCAGTCCCCATTCAATTTTTGGAGTAAGCATTTTGTATAAAACATTTTTATAGCTACTTTAGCATGATGGGGAAGAAATTAGTTCAATACTATCACCCCTTCTAACACTCCCCATCCAAAATTTCTTGGGATGACAAAAAATTCTATTTCATCTAGAGTATCGTAAGATTGCGCTTTATGCACAATCGTAGCCCTGTTATGTTTTTTCTTTCTTTTTTCGCTGATTTTAATTTGTTTATTTTGATTTCTGTTTCTTATTTTAGGTCTTATTTTAATTTTTAATAGTTAAATTTTCCGCGTACTGTCTTAGCTAATTTTTTCCGTGGTATAATTTATTTATTGTTTTCTATCGTCATTCCTTTGGTGCTTGTTTTTTTTTCTCCTGCTAGTCGTTATTTGATTATCGTTATTATTATTTATTATTATTTTTTTATTATTCTCTTTCTTTTCATTTATTTTCCAAAAAAAGAAAAAAAAAATAGGCATCAATATTTAAATCGATTCGATCATGGCTAACTTTATGATCGATCAGATTAACGTTCGGGGTCTGCACTCTGCCTATCTGTCGCTGTACATCCATACCCAAACTGCAAGACCGGATATTCTAGCACTTGACAAATGTAAGGTGTTACCGGGAAGTGAACAGTTTTATTGTGTTCCCGGATATTACCTTGTCCCAGCTTCTTTTCGCCAGCGGGGTGTCGCACTCTACATCTGCGAGATGTGTCTTTCCAGTTAGTTTCCCATTTAGGAAATTGCTCCAATCCAGAGTTTAATTATATCTGGATAAAATTACTTATCATGTACTTTTGTTATGTGTATAGAAGCCCAGCAATGACAGCAGCGAACACTTTATTAGAAATGGATGGGCTATCTAAATGTATTCAGTCTATCGGGAGAAAAAGTCTGAGTACACACACAACACGTCCAACATATCTATAAAAAACATCGTTTTAAGTAATTTATTTCATAATAATTTTTTTTTCATGGCTTTATTACAAACATAAAACAAAACAAAATTGATGATTATTGTACTTCATAAAAATATTAAAATTAAAAAACGAAAACCAATCCTGAATTGCAACAATAAGTCTGCGTACAAATATTTCTTTTCAAAACAAAACAATTGTTTTTCCTCGTTAATAGCTTGTGGGATATTCTCGTCTCTTTATTACTTCCCACAACCGTTTTTGCATGGAATCTAACAGCTTCTTAGTGAACTCTGGGGTATTGAATTCCACACCTGGATCAGGACTTCCTTGAGCATTACCTTCGACGTTATTGTGTGCACTCGAATCCTTTGTTCCAAGTGATGCCACAAATGCTCTATTGGATTAAGGTCAGGAGATTGGGGCGGTACAGAGTTGATTTTGGGCATTATACAGCAGAGTCTTACTACCTCCGCAGTGTGCTTAAGGTCGTTGTCTTGATGGAAGTAAAAGTTGTCGCTTAAGCCCAAATGTTCTGCACTTTCCTTCAAGTTGCGCTTGAGAATATTAAGGTAGTCTATTTTATTCATAATACTTTCATTAAACTCCATTTTTCCAATTCCTCCACTAGCCATACACCTCCATATCATAACACCGCCACCACCGTGCTTTACTGTTGGACAGAGATTTTTTACGTCGAAGGCCGCGCCAGTTTTTCTCCATACAATCTTCCGACCGTTGATTCCAAAAATACAAAATTTACCTTGATCCAAACTCGTTTCCTAAACTCTTCTGACTTATTTATGTGTTCCTTAGCAAACGCCAGCCGCTTGAGTCTGTTTACTGTTGTTATAATTCTACGGGTAACGCGTCCGTGATACCCATATTTCCTAAGAATTTTACGAACACCATCATCAGAAATAGACTTGCGGTATATCAGCTGCAATTAATCTAAGATTAGCCTTCATCGTTCGGAGGAAACTCCGAGTTTGCTGAGGGCTCAACTTTGGGGAACTGAGTTTTGAAACCAAAACTTCTGTGTTTTTGAAGTTGTTTACGACCCGTGATCTTAAGACCTAAATGATACGAGAAACAGATACATCGCCTCGGATACGGACTGATTCTACGGTAACGACTTTTGGCATTCGAAAACGGACTATGATTGGCTTCTGGAACGTTCGAACATTGAATGACGGGGGAAGAGCTGGGGTTACTCGGTCCTTGCACCGCCCATCGGTGATCGACCGTGAAATGGAGCACTATAACATCCAAATCTTGGGCTTGAGCGAGGTCAGGTGGACAGGATCAGGAGAAGAACGAACCCCTAGCGGAAACACTATTCTGTACATTGGCCCTGAAAGTGAAGCCAGAAATGGCGTGGCGTTCGTCCTTACGCCGAGAGCGAGAAACAGTCTCATTAGCTGGGAACCAATCTCGGATAGGATTATCGTCGTCAGGCTCAGGACCAGTGTCAGAAACGTCACAATTCTGCAGTGCTACGCACCAACTAATACCGCAACATCTGGTGACAAAGAGGAGTTTTATAGCCAACTGAGTGCCACCTTCGAACGTGTTCCAAGAGGTGATATTATTATCATCTCGGGAGATATGAACGCCCAGGTTGGATCAGACAACACTGGACTAGAACACGTCATGGGGAGGCATGGTGACCCTTGGGTCGACGCTTCACGACCTTGGATTAAGAGACCCGAAAACGGCGAATTATTTGTGGAGTTCTGTAGTACTCGACAAATGGTCATCGGAGGGACCCTTTTTCCACACAAGAGTCATCATAAAACATCTTGGGTTTTCCCTGACGGTGTTACTCAGAACCAGATCGACCATTTGGCTATAAGTCGCTGATGGAGAAGATGTCTCCTCGATGTGCGAGCGAAACGTGGAGCTGACGTGGGGAGCGATCACCACTTGATGGTTGCCTGCTTGAGATTGTGTACAGCAGCTATCCGACGACCACAAATTCTTCAAATGAAGCGCAAGCTTAATGTGGATAAACTCAGAGATCCCAACAAAAAACTCTAATACACCACCATTCTACGCGAAAAGTCATCCACATTGGGTGAACATGAAATGCGCACACTGGACGCCAATTGGGAGGCAACCAGAAACACTTTTCTAACTAGTGCTGAAGAATCTGTGGGATATGCGCAAAGCGGTGAGAAACCCTGGATGTCGCAAGACACATGGGACAAGGTTGACAATCGGAAAAAAGCCAAATTGGCAATCATCTCTCAACCCGATGTCAACCAACGAACGCCCGACTTGAGACAGAACTACCGCAATGCTCATATACAGCTTAAAAAGGCTGTTAGACGCGACAAGAGAAAGGCCATTGAAGATCTGGCAAACAAGGCAGAATCTGCGGCTTACCTTGGGGATATGGGTTCACTATTTAAAATCATGAAACAGTTGACGAACAGGAATTTCACCGCCAACCACCTGGTGAGAGATGTCAACGGAACTCTCCTTAATATGAGTGAACACCAGTTGCGACGATGGAAGGAATACTTCTCTGATATTTTAAACATCTTGTCAGATGAAGATATTCCGGAAACAGAACAACTTCCAAACATCCAACCGCAACAATCCTCTATTAGGGAAGATCCCCCAGATAAGGAAGAGATAGTTTCCGCCATTCGGTCAATGGCGGGAAGGAAAGCTCCAGGTATAGACGGACTACCAACCGAACTCCTCAAAGCGGACCCGGAAATAACAGCCGATATACTCCTCCCACTCTTCACTAAGGTGTGGAATGATGGAAGATATCCGACTGAATGGAACGAGGGCGTCATTGTGAAAATTCCAAAGAAGGGCGACCTTCGGGATTGTGGCAATTGGCGTGGTATATGTCTACTTACTGCCGTATCAAAAATTATGGCTAAGGTAATTCTCAATAGGATTAGTGATGTCGTCGAGAGCACTCTCGAAGTTTATCAGGCTGGATTCCGTAAAGGGTCGTCTTGTACCGACCACACAAATACCCTACGGATAATATTAGAGCAGTCAGCCGAAATGGGTTCGCCACTACATCTCATGTTTGTGGACTTCGAGAAGGCTTTCGACAGCGTTAAGCGAGATTACATATGGAATGCTTTGCGTAGGAGAGGTATTCCCAATAAGGTCATAGCTATGATTAAAGAATCCTACGAAGATGCAAGGTGTCGTGTCTTGCATAGAGGAGAGCTGTCCGAGAGCTTTCCTGTGCGAACGGGTGTCAGACAAGGCTGCATATTATCACCAGCCCTGTTTCTGGTGGTAATAAATGACATCTTGAAAGCTGCACTGGAAGGTGGGGAAGGTAAAGGTCTTCAATGGAGACTATTTAACATCTTAAGTCACCTTGATTATGCTGATGACGTGTGTTTGCTTGCACATACCCGTTCGGACTTTGCATTCTAAATGCAAAGAGGCGGGACTGAAAATAAATGTGCGTAAAATCAAGTACATGCACATGGGTTCGAACGCAAGCACACCGATTGTTCTTAATGGACAGGATGTGGAAGAGGTGCAAGATTTTTGCTATCTCGGAAGCATTGTCAGCATGGACGGCGGAGCCGAAAAGGATGTTGAGGCTCGGCTAAATAAAGCTCGTCAGGCCTTCGGTATCCTTTCCCCTTTCTGGAGGTTAAGAGAGATCTGCCTTCGCACGAAGCTGCGAGTTTTTGACGCATGCGTCAAATCCGTATTGTTATATGGTTGTACTACGTGGAAAGTGACCGTTCGACTTACCAAGAAACTACAAACTTTCGTAAACCAATGCCTCCGACGCATTTTAGGAATATTCTGGCCAGAAGTGATCTCCAACGACGAACTTTGGAGTACAACTCGCCAGACTAAAATAGGTATTGAGATTCAACGGCGAAAGTGGCAGTGGATCGGTCATACTTTGAGGAAACTAGAGCAAAACATCGCAAAACAGGCTCTGGATTATAACCCGTCGGGTTGGTCGACCATGTAACACATGGAAGCGAGCAGTTGAGCAGGAGGCCAGAGGAATAAACAAGTCCTGGCAACAGCTTAAAGCCGATGCGCAGGATCGCGCCTTGTGGAAGAGAGTTGTTTCTGTCTTATGCCCCAATAGGGGGTCTTAACAGGAATTTGATTGATTGATTACGACTCGTTGGATAGATGGATGACTTCTGCTGACTATTGCACCTATTTCACGATATGACGTACCTTTTTTTCCACAAATCCACGATAATTTAGCTGTTTGCTCACTACCTTGAATCTGGAGCCACTGTCTAAACGACGTGAACGATATGAGCTAATAGCCTTATTTAAAATTGTTAATGATAAGTTGGATTGCTCTGGATTTCTTGAAGTTTTAAACTTTCGGGTTCCAAGTCATGCATCACGCTCTACCGATAGTTTTTATGTCACGCGTCATGTTACTAGTTATGCTAACAATAGTCCGGCCACTCGCTTGATGAGAACTGCTAACAAGCATTCAGCTATGTTGGACATATTTTCTACAAATATCGATTGCCTTAAGGCAATACAATTATTATGAGTTTCTTTGTTATTTTGTTTTTAAAAATATTATTTACTTTTGTCTTATTTTTCATTTCTTTTTTTAATCTTTTTTTTCATATATTTATGTTATTACCTTTATATTATTATTATGTTCTCTTTTACATTTACATTTATATTATTATTATGTTCTCTTTTACATTTATATTTATAAGTTTGTAACTTTCATTTGAGGGTCTGGTACCCGTAAATAAATAAATAAATAAATAAATTTTCCTTTCCCCAAATTCAATTTCCTTTCCTTTATGAGACATCTCTTACTTAACTTTTTTTTAGCTATTATTTTTAACGCAAACCTTAGATAAAAACAAGTTTATCAACTTTCCTGCAAAAACTTTATTGTTATTAATGATTTAACTACAACTCAGAGACTTCCCTTTATACGCTTTGAACGCAAACTTTTTATTCCTGGAATTTCAGACTATTTTTCGTTTCCGAATTTAACCGTTGTTTTAGAGTACAGTAATTCTCATTTTTGTTTTGTTTTATGTTCATAATGAAGTAATGAAAAATAGAAAAAAAAAATATTTCGGAATAAAATGTTAGAAACGATGTTTTTTATAGATATGTCGGATGTGTTGGGTATGTACGCAAACTTTTTCTGCCGAGTGTATGTATACTGCAAATCCTGAAGCTGATTTCATTATCGCGGGCGATTTCAATGTTCGTAACATTGCCTGGCTTAAAACATTCCTCCACTACGGACCAGGGGGACGTGATACTGAGCTGTTTGCCTCTTTAAACGGATTAACACAATTGGTGGATGAGCCTACTCGTTAACCATTGCAGGTCATTTTCCTAACCTCCTTGACTTATTTCTCACCAACAAACCTGAGAAATACACAGTCTCTTTCATATCTCCATCGCTAATTGGAAATACTGATCACTTCTTGATTCGTGCTCAATTCCCAGTGGTAGCAACTACACCGCTGACAGTCAAAGTACCTCAAAGAAACATTTGACATTTCAAAAGAGCCAATTGGGGGCGCTAAATGGCTTCTTCAATGTCTTTAATTGGAAGTTGGAAGTCGATTCCAATGACTCCAGTCATAAAAGAGTTAAGCCGTCGAAGGACTCTTGGTTCAACAAAGATGGTTCTCGATGCAATTCAGACCAAGAAACAAGCATTTCAAACATTTAGAGGCAATAAAACACCTGCCAACAGAGAACTTTTCAATGCGTCAAGAAATGCCTGCAAATCCATACTCAATCATATTAAATTTGAGCATGACCAAAAACTTCGACGGAAGATTCTCCAGTGCCCTAAAGGCTCGAGGTCTTACTGGTCATTTGTCAAAAACGGTCAACAACAATTTCATTTCTTCTTCTATACCACCTCTAGTTGTTGGAGACCGTACCGTAGTTGATCCTAGCGAAAAACCTAATTTACTAGCAGCAAGTTTTGCAAGAAACTCTCACCTTCCACCTTCAAACCAATCGCCTCCCGCTGCAAATCCTTCTGGTTTCTCACTGCCTGCACTGCATTTTCGCACGAGAATTATTCCTCGGATCCTTACAGAGCTCAATATCCACAAATCCGCTGGTCCGAACGGTATTCCCCCATTACCCTTAAAAAGTGCGCCTCTTCTTTAGCTAAGCCTCTTCGCAATCTTTTCTATCTTTCTTACTCTTTTGGGTGCTTTCCGCGTATGTGGAAAGTTGCGAATGTTCAGCCCATTCCCAAGAAAGGAAGTGAAGCGAACCCCGCCAACTACCGCCAATAGCCATTACTTTTATTTATTTAATATAGGTAGACAAGTTAAGTCTATTTTACAAAAAATATAATTAAAAACAATCTTATGAAAAAAAAAGTTTTAACCATTACTTACAACAAACATAAACAATTAAAACCAAAAAAGACTGCATTAAAACTAAGACTTAAATATTTTTTTCAAATAATGTCTTAAATTTAGTCATTATTTTATCTTTGTAGGTATTTCTGCTTACAGAACTATTAAAGCAGTCTGAATGCAAATTGAAGTTTTTTATGGCGCAAGCAATAGGATCATTCATCAAATATTCGGTAGGATAAGTTTCACTTTTCAAGATCCTGTTGTTTCGAAAATTAAACCTGTGGTCAACAAATATAAAGCGAAAGGAGCTCGCTCGAAATCATGTTAGACTTAATCAAATCGAAAGCAAGGGTAGCAGAAGCAAGCTCTCTTCTTCTCTCGAGAGTAGTCATATTGAGCAGAAGTAGCCGACATTTGTAAGAGGGCAACCGGTAGCTACTAAACTGAAGACTTTGTAAAGCAAACAGTAGAAATTGAACTTGTACTCTTTCAATTCTGTACGAGTCGATTTGAGTAGAAGGTGACCAAACAACACTTCCATATTCGAGCAGAGGCAACAACAGCGCACAGAAAAGAGTCTTGCACAGGTGTGGGTAATTAAGTTTCTTGACTCTCCTATTTACGAAACCTAGCATAGCCATACCACTGTTTGAAATTTTATCTATATGGGATTTAAAAGACAACTTAGCGTCGAATATTACTCCAAGATCTTTGATTTGAGAAACACGTTTTAAATTTTCATTGCTAATGTTATAGACAAATTGAAAAGTGCCAGACTTTTTTCTGGAAAAGGATATTATTGCACATTTCTTAACATTCAATTGCATAGCGTTATTTAAACACCATTCTGATAAAATATTAATATTGCTTTGCAATATAATGCAATCTCGATTTGATTCAATGGTTCTGAAGATTTTTAAATCATCAGCATAAAATGATAAGTTGCATTCGTTTAAAAGTAATGGCACGTCATTAATAAAAATTATAAAAAAAAGGGGCCCCAATATGCTACCTTGGGGAACGCCAGAGGAGACTGTAGTCAATTTGGATAGATGCGATGAAAATCTAACTTTTTGTGTCCGATCCGCCAAGTAAGACTTCAACCACTCCAAGAAAATACCGCTAATTTCATAACACTCTAACTTGAATAGAAGCAGACCGTGGTCCACTACATCAAAGGCGCTAGAAAAATCTGTATACACAGAATCTACCTGTTTACTTTTCACAATTTTTTGCCTAATGAATGTACAATATTCCAAAAGATTGGAAACAGTTGACTTACCTTTTAAGAAGCCATGTTGGCAAGGATGAATAAAAGGACTTACGGTTCTATTAGTACTCCCGCAACCAGTTTTTCGAAAATCTTGCTAATAGATGATAAAATGCTTATTCCTCTGTAATTACGAATGTCAGATCTATCTCCAGACTTAAAAATAGGTGTTATATGCACCAATTTGAAACATATAGGAAAAATAGATTGCTGAATCGACGCATTAAACAAAGGAAGCAATAATCAAGGTAAAGTGGAGGCGGTTTTATTCAGGAAAATTGGGGGAATGAGATCAGGTCCAGCACCTTTATTAATATTTATATCAAGCAGTGCACTACTTGGTCAATAGTCAGGATCACGTTGGTTAATTTCGGATCCTGAAAAGGTATATGAGAAAACTTACCAAGATGAAACTTGAAAGGTTTGGTAAGTTTGGAGTCAAAGTGGTTAGCGAAAAAGTTCGCAATTTCTTCAGGATCAGAAGAAGAGCGATCTCCAAATTTCATAGAAGCCGGATAACCATACTCTCGAAAGTAATGGAAACTGCTGTCAATCGTAAGATCGTGAAATATTTGAAGGATAAGCAGCTCATCCATGATCATCAGTATGGGTTCCGTTCTGAACGTTCGACAGGTGATCTTTTAGTCTACTTGACAGAGCGTTGGAACTCACGCTGACATAAATATGGCGAAGGTCAAGTTCTCGCACTTGACATTGCAAAAGCTTGTGACAGAGTTTGGCACGAATGTCAAGTTTCTTTTTAAAAATGCAATAAAATGAACAAAATTAAATTTTTAAATTTTTAGTAAGAGCAAACATTGCCATTAATGATCGAACACAACTTCGTTCAAGTGACTGCTTCGGCTGGCTTCGCAGTAGCGCAATCTGTCACTCCAATTTTCCAAGACCATGTCGATGGTTTCGGGCTGTAGCTCACGGATTGCTTGGATGATATTGGCCTTAAGTGCTTAAGTCGTTTTTGGATTGTTGGCATAACATCGGTCTTTCACGGTTCCCCAGAAAAAAAGCCCAAAGGGGTCAAATCGCAGCTCCAAGGCGGCCAATTGACATCGCCAAGACAGCTGATAACACGATATGGGAATTTGATGCGTAAAAGATCGATTGTGGCATGGGCTGTGTGGCATGGCGCGCCATCTTGCACGAACCAGAGGTCTTCCAAATCCATGTCTTCAATTTCAGTAAAAAAAAAAGTCGGATAACATGGCTCTGTAACGTTCTCCGTTGACTGAAACGTTGTTCACAGCCTCATTTTCGAAAAAAAAAAATGGTCCAATGATGCCACCACTAAACAATCCGCACCAAACTGTCACTCTCTGTGGATGGATTGGCTTCTCGACAATAACGTGCGGCTTTTCCGAGCCCCAGATGCGGCAATTTTGTTTGTTAACGTATCCTGCGAGATGAAAATGCACCTCGTCAGAAAAGATGATTTTTCGCCCAAAACCGTTGTCAAATTCAAACTGCTCTAAGGCCCAAACTTTCTCAACGTTGTTCAAGTGTATAGCGACTCATTTCGTTCCGCGGAGGTTTGTTACTGACTTTCTGTCAAGATTTCGAGCGGGAAACAGCATTCAGTGTCAAAATAACCTATGATTTAAAAAGAAACCATTGGATGGCCCACCCTGTATAAGGCCTACATTAGACCACGTTTAGAGTATAACTCGCATGTTTGGGCTGGGGCACCCAAAACACACCTAACGTTGCTCGATCGTATTCAAAAACATGCGTTCCGACTGATTGGAGACGAAACCATTACGTCTCATATAGATTCTCTCGAGCATCGCAGAAATGTCGGAGTACTCACCATTTACTATCGATATTTCCACGGTAAATGCAGTACGGAACTAAGCGCACTCATTCCTCCACTGCATACTTTTCCACGGAATACTCGCCAAGCTAAACGTGCGCACGAGTACATGGTCAAACCCTTGCCTTCTCGTACAGTGAAATCTAGGCAGTCATTCATTTTCCCAAACGTCAAGACTTTGGAACGATTTGCCAGCTAGTTTGTTTCGTAGAGATCGGTTTGTTTCCGATCTTAGATTAAAAGGTGGTGGTGTGTTATTAGCAGGCCGAAGCTGCATTAATTGTGTAGTTGTTCCTGTACCGAAACATCATTGTCTGGAGATCTTGTGTGTTAAACTCGTGTTAAGCAATAAGGATATTTATGTTTTTTTGGCATATATTCCCCCATTCAGTAATTGTAGTTTATATGAAAAAATAGTTGACTGCATAACTTTTGTTCATAATAGTATGAATATCTCTGACGAACTCATTTTACTGGGAGAATATTTAATATTCCTGGTCTTTCTCGGTGGTTCTCTGACGATGATTCTACTCTCTTAGTTTCTGCTGCTTCTTCCTCTCTTGAATGTTTTTTTGTTGATAGTTTATTTTCACTTGCAACTTAGCCTTGTTAGGAATTCCCATGGAAGACAGTTTGACTTGATTTTTTTTATTCTGATTACTGTGCCTGTTCCGTGGAAGAGAGCTTAACCTCAATTTCGACCATTGTTGTCTTGCACCCTCCTATCAACATATGTTACGTGATGAGTCGGGTTGATCACACTAAAATGAGAAAATGTAGTGATGGTAACACTGAGTTAGAATGAGAGCTTGATTTGGCTAACTGAGAGACTGGAACTCGGATGTATTGCCGGCAGTCAGTTCTAGACAGCCGGGGATACAAATTCCGAGTAACTGTGGGTGCGCGTGTAATTTAGGCGTATGTCACCATCGTGTAGTGTGACTGTTTTTATTGTGATTGTGTGGTAGTGATGGTGATGGTGGAGAGATTCGGGCGTTTGTCGTCGGCCATTTGGAAGTGTATGTCACTTGCTGTGAGGTGTTTGTCACCATGATGGCGATAATCTCTCGACCACTATCCTCAATAGTGTGTGTATGTGTGCGTGATTCACTGAGTAAGGTTTACTTACAGTGGCCTTTTAATTATATATCTCAGAGTGAGGACCGATTGAGCACCGGCATCTACCGTACATAATTCTAAATAAATGTTTAGTGCACAATGTCAGCTTCGTCAATTTTATACGTACTGAGTAAATTTGTTTAGAGTATTTCATGAAAAAGTGCAGTTTGTATGGGAGGTGGTAGAAGGAAGGGGAAGACTTAAATAATTATTATACAGCAGATTGGAATTATTATAAAAGTAATATATTAAAAATTTAAGATCAACAGCATTTATATTTTTCAAGAAAAGCCGATTATTGTCAAATTGCAAAATTGTGTCATTTTGTATGGGAGGGGGTAGAAGGGGTGAAGCTAATGGTTTAATTTATTTTGTCTTAGTAATAATTCTTAATAAATATTTAGTGCTAAATTTGAGCTCGACAATTTGGCTTACAGTGTTTCATGAAAAATTTGTATGGGAGGTGGTGGAAGGAGGAGGAGAACACTAATAATTTTTATACGATAGACTGAAATCATCATAAAGGTAATATATTCAGAATTTCAGACTAATTGATTTTACAGTTTTCGAGCAAATCCGTTTATTGTCAAATTGCGTAATAGTGTCATTTTGTATGGGAGGGGGTAGAAGGAGTGGAGCGATTTGGCCAGTTCACGAACTTGTCCTTACTTTCTTGTCAAAAACGACGTGTACAAAATTTGAACTTTCTATATCAACGCGTTTTCAAGCTAGAGGGGACACGGACGGACAAACTCCTAGTGGAACGGTAAGCTTCATGCACTACGCCATAAAGGGAACTTAAAAATAAAGCACGGTTCCTGCAAAGGAGCGATAGTACATGGACCGCCACGTCGACGGAAATACTGGAGTTGCTTCTGGATAGCCACTTCCTGGGGTGTGGAAATTCGGACATAACTCTGACGCGGCGGAATTGCTTTGGCTATAACCGGGGTATAGACAGTGACAATTCAGCCGCTCCTCGCATAGTGGATGAAATTATAACTAAAGAAAAAGCAAACACCTGCAAGCCTTTTAAGTCGGCGGGACCAGATGGAATAATTCCTGTGATACTACAAGATAGCCTGGACAGGATCGTTGTAAAGCTGGTCAATATTTTCAAAACCTGCCTTCTTCTAAGATATGTGCCTTCGAAGTCGAAAGAGGGCACGTTCAATAATACATGCACCAATGCGCTAATAGACGTGTTTATCGCACATGGTATCAATTCAATACACACTGAATAGATTCATAACATGTTGGTGTGCAGGACAATTACTGACACAATGGGAAACGACTCTAGTACAAAATAAGTGGATAGAGGAACAGAACACCACAAACATTTACTTTGGCTGTTATCCGTGAATGGTATCCTCTCGTACACGGAAAAAAAATATAGCTGGTTTTGCCGTTTTTTTATAGGTTTCTACCTATAAAAATGGCTCTTTTTGTAGTAGTAATGTAAAAAGTAATATTTACTATAATACATAGGTGAATGAAATTGACCAAATGTATAGGTTGTACTGCTATTTATTTTGGTAAAACTCCATTGTATGAAGTTGTTCATCAAAGAAAACGATCGTACGATCAACTAAAATAACGTCAATTTTAATTATTAATTTTAGATAGGTGGACAAATGCAAACTCTTCTTCTTCGTCTCCAATGGCAGTACAGCCCAAATCAGGGTTTTTTTTTAGCATTTATTCGTTATTATGAAAGGGTCGTTAGCTCTTTGCACAAAACCTCTATCCACAAATTTTCATGTTCGCAGATTGAAGTCATCCAGATATACCCATGTAGGTAGTGTGGTCGAATTATACGTCGACCGGGATTTGAACTCGACCTTCGCATTGCAGACACGGTACCCTCTAAGCCATACCCAAGCAAACTCTTCTTCGGAAGACATTGGAGTTATAACATGTCGAACATAACAAACGTACGAATTATGTACCAAAAAATTTTTTCATACGAAAGGAGTACGGAATGACGCCAGTCAGTATTCCTAAGCATTTTAGTAATTTACCCATTTGATTCGCTAATCTAACTTTTAAATGCAACATACATGCTACCGTAGCAAAATGGAATATTAGTTATGTATAAGGCTAAAACAACATAAAACTAAATGTCTTTGCACATAGCTGAAATAGCAGCCAATAAACAGGGAGAAAGGACTGCATGCATAGTTAAATATCATTTTACCATAATATAGAGCAAAACTATCCTTATAAAATCGTTAAATATGCCATGATTATGGAGCTTTTTACCTCAAAAACTCCACCTATGTTGATTAGGAAATTATGCTATGCATATTTTTTTCCGTGTAGCTAAACACTGCTAGTTATTGCACTTTCGCCTATACGGATGACTTACTCAATTAATTTAGTGGCGAACTGATGCAATGTGCATTAAATCCTGTTACCGGTTGGTTTAGTTGGTGTGGATTGACAATCAACCCTAATAAGACTACATTAATACTTTTCACCAGAAGACAACGTATAGATAGATAGAGTAACTTATCTGGGAATTATCTTGAACAGCAAACTCAGATGGCGACTGATTGTCGAAGAAAGAATCAAAATATGTACATACGATGCGTTGGTATGGTGGGACGGTACCGAACTGAAATATATCCAATAACAATTGAATCACATTTAGAGAATCGCCTGTATAGGCATAACGGGAGAATTGCGTGTAATCGTCTCACAAAACGTCAAAATCGTCCTACAGCAGGACTGGAAGCCATTTTCTGTTTGCTTCCACTGAATGCTGTAATTCTGGAGAAGGCAGACATTACGGCGGTGAGATTTAAAATTTTTGGCTCATGGCTTGGGACCAATTTAAAAAAATCTCATACCACCATGCTTGAGCATATGAAAAAGTAATGTTCTTTCCCAAGCTATAGTAATAATACAATGCTTTCAAAGATGTATTTAGTAAAGAACTATGCAGTCACTCTCCCTGACAGACAGCAATGGATTGATAATCATGTCATACAGAATGACGAAATTGCGTATTTACTGATGGAAAATGGAAGATGGAGTCTCTCTTCTAAAAGCCTTGATCTGAAAATCTCCAGGCATCTACCAGAATATGCCACGGTCTACCAATTGGAGGTAATGACTATTGGGAAAGGGGCGGAACTGGCATTGCGTGCAGGAGTAAATGGTAAGCTAGTTAGTTTTTACTCGGACAGCCAAGCTGCACTGAAGGCCCTATCCGCTTACCGCCGCAATTCAAGATGCTTGAACCACTGTATGGACATGTTCGAACAATTGGGGAAAACTTGCACTTTGCGACTTTGTTGGGTTCCGGGGCACCGAGATATACCTCAAAACGAAATGGCAGACAGGCTGACCAGAAACGGATCTGCCGCTGCCACCGTTGAGGAAATGGACAATGTTGGCATTGCCTTGAGAGACATTATACGCTAACAAAGTGTGGGAAGAGAAAATCTCAAATGATTACAAAGCGAGCCGTAACATCACGAAGATGCTATGGGGTGGGTTTAATAGAGGGAAATAAATAAATATATTGAAACTTCCTACGGACACTAGTAAGTATAGTCACGGGCCACTGTCTTCTTAAAAAAAACACTCGAAGACTTCGCCTTACAACCGAGCATATTTGCAGGGACTGCGGTGAGGAGGATGAGACCGTAGAACGATTTCTCTGCCATTGCCCCATGAATGAAAGATACTAAAATTACGGCACGTACATGCGTTTTCTTCTTCTCTCAGCGACTGTGACTAATGGACAAATAACTAAGCCGCTCAAAAGAAAATAAATGTAGGGATTCTTTTTTCTTTTCTTAAATTGAACTGTTTTCTCTCTTTCTCTTCTCTTTTTTTCGTATAATTTTATTTCTCTCAAAAAACAACAAGTCACAATCTGTTCGAATGCCGGAACATGTGTCCTAAGCAAAATAAAAACCGTATTCCCTTTTCGTTAAGTTAAAGTGTGATCAAAGCGAATTTTTAATAGACAATATTAGTTTTCGTCAAGTAAAAAAAATTGTGGCCAAAGCTTATTTTATTGGACAATATTACACTAAAATAAGTCTACACAAATCAATTCGGTTTTATACTTTTTCGAAAAACGGTAAGCTTTGTGTCGGCGAAGTGAATTCTTCAATGCTGTAATACTACAAGAATTTGCTTCGTTCATTTTGCTCCAGATAGATTTATTCGCAATTTCTATAATTTTTTGGGTGAGAGATGTGACAATGAATTAAAAAAAGCTATATTGAGATGTAGGGATTTTAGAAATTCTGCGAAATTGAAAGATACGACTCCAACATTAAACCTTTCAAGCAGTTCCAGCAATGACCACAATCTACAGATCTCAGAAAATACTGGTAGAAAGGAACGAAATGGAGACAATATTTCAAAATTTAAACTCTGAAAATTCCTTGCGTATTTGCAGAAACTATATGAACTCACTGCTGGAAGCATCTAAAGATGTAGAATGGTCGCTTGGAATAAGCAAATTATTTTTATGGTGTACATTATATTTTAAAATTAGAGAACTAAATAGGACTTTAAAATAAAAAAGTTTAAGAACAAATTATACTGTGAGCGTCAAAATAAAGTGTACAGCATATATTATACATTTGCGTAATTTATTTCCATATTTTACAATGTGCTTTCATGAAATATTGCAGTCTTTAAAATCATTAAGGCGTACTTCAATAGCCAAAAAAGTAAGTTAAGAGATCATTTCACCAAAACGAAAATAATGCAACAAAAACAAAAAATTCTTCATATTCATAGCGTCAAAATAAAATATACAGTAGTAATGAATATTAAAAATAATACTCAAAATCCAGCCTTCAGTATTTAGTTTGCTTTCCTTGTGCCTTCAGAACACCATCTAGTCGTCTTGGCATTGATTGCACTAATTTCGATGTCACTTCCGGTGAAATATTGTGCCATTCGTCCAGTAAAGCATTTTTTAGGGTGTCTATGCTAGTTATGTTTTTCTTTCGTATTTGTCGATCCAGATGTTCCCATAAATGTTCAATGGGATTAAAATCCGATAATTGATACGATCCAGCCCCAATTTTTCCACACTAGGACCCAAATTATTTATTAATATGTTTAGGTATACTATTTTATTCATTGTATTATCAATGAATACCAATCTGCCAGCTCCACTTGCCGCCATACACCCTCACAACATCACTGAACCATCACTCGAACTCCTGATTTTTTCCTCTCCATATCCTAGTCGGCGCTTTCTTTCCTAATATTAGATAATATTAGACCCTAATACACAAAGCTCGACGTATAACTGAAGGAAATCCGGGCAGTCTACGAAAGGAAAAGGAACAGTTGAATCGGGCATTCACAGCAAATGGATACAAAGCGAGCGAAATCAACAAGGCGTAGAAACTGAAGCATCCAAGGACAACAGAACGAGAAGACACTGAAGAAGGATATGCAGACAAACGATGGGTAAAACTACCTTACATCCAGGGCACGACGGATAAGATAGGAAAAATCCTTCGAAAATCCAACATCAAGACAACATTCACTACCCCGACTACTATCCGAGGAATTTTAGGAAACCAGAAGGACAAAAAAAAAACCATTGGAGACTGAAGGAGTATACAAAGTACCGTGCGGCTCATGCGATAAAGTATACATAGGAGAAACGGGACGCGCAGTCCAAACAAGGATCAACGAGCATCATCGATGACCACGGAAAAACCAGATACAGATCAGCGATCGCAGAACATGCAACGACAGGGGACCATACAATCGATTTCGACAATGTGCAAATTCTGGCCGGGACAAATCAATACACTCCACGAAATAAATATAAAGGCACCTAAACTTCTTTGATAAAAACAATATACATGTTATTTTCGATTTCTTAATAATTAAATTCTTTAGTTATTTTTTAATGTGGTTACAGACATAATACTTTTAAAAAATAATATAACTTTTTTAAATTATAAAAAAACGGAGCGAAATAATTATAAAGGCAATAAAGAAAAAACATTTTTTTTTTAATTTTTAATTTTTTTTTCGACATGTTAGTAAGACGTATGGCCACCATTGTTATTTATGACTTCTTCTAACCGCCTTGGCATCGAATTCAGTAAACTATGAAGGATACTGATATTAATTTCCTTCCATTCCCTATTAATGGAATCTTTTAGCTCTTTTACAGTGGAGTACTGCCGCCCATGATGATAGTATGGCCCAAAGATTCTCGATTGGATTGAGATCCGGACTAATTGCAGGCCAATCGAGAACTGCAATACTCCGTGACATAAGGAATTCTTTTGTTTTCCTTGAAGAATTGATAGCCGCATTGTCTTGTTGAAAAACAAACTCAGCACATTCCTGCCCAAACCATTAGAGAATCTCCGCCAAAATTTCTGCGTTTTCTATTTTCCCTTTTTGAACCTTTATTCCGCCAATGTTTGTGGGCACCATCTGGACCATCCAAGTTAAATTTTTTTTTCATCGCTGAAGACTACTGTTTTCCATTCTTCGTCCCAAAAACGGTATTTTTCGGCAAAACGTAATCTAGGTCTCTTGTGTCCTGGTGTTAATGACGGTTTACCATATTTGCTGTCATATAGAAGATTTAATTCGGTCTTCATAATTTGTTGTACTCAACTCCGCCATAGACGGTCCCAAGCCCAGTTTGAGAAAGGAGGAGGGAACATGGAGTTAACCTGAATGGCCAGTAACACCAGTGCGTCTCAGGAAGTAGGCAAAAAGTATGGCATAGTTGGACTTGCAGCATAGCTGTGAGAACTCCAGCATGTCATATTTAGCTCATAACAAGCATACGACAGTATCGACAGGAGCGTACTGTACCAAATCATGCTTGACTTTGGAATTCCTCCAAAACTAGTCCGACTAACAAGACTCACAATGACGAACACTGAATCCCAAGTGAGAATACAAACCGATTCCACAACCAGCTTTCGAACGGAATGTGGTTTAAAGCAGGGAGATGGTGTAGCCCCTATGCTTTTCAACTTGGCACTAGAGTATGTTGTCCGAAAAATCCCAGTCGACACCAACGGGACACTACTATTCAAGTCCACCCAACTAGTAGCATACGCTGACGACATTAACATTCTAGCAAGATCCTTCCCTAGTGCTAAGGAGGTATTTGTCAATCTTGACTCCGCCGCAAAAGAAGTCGGGTTGCGCATTAACGAAAATAAAACAAAAGTAATGACTCAAACAAGAAGGAGAGCGCCTATCAGACAAAACATAACAACTGCGGAATATAATTTGGAGAGTGTGGACAATTTCATATATCTTGGGGCTAATCTAGCAAAGGACGGTAATGAAACAGACGAAATCAAACGACGGATAATACTTGCAAATAAGACGTATTATTCGGTACTTCCAATAATGAAATCCAAGAAAGTGCACAGGAACAATAAGCTGCGGATATATAAAACTATTGTACGACCTGTGCTTTTATGGCAGCAAGACATGGACATTAACACGAACTTCCGAAAAAGCAGTTAACGCATTTGAAAGAAAGGTCCTCCGAAGAATTTTGGGACCTGTGAAGGAAGGAACGGAATGGCGAATAAGATACAACCATGAGTTGTATCAACTCTACGACGAGCCGGAAGCTTCAACGTTCATCAAGTTACGTAAACTGCAGTGGGCTGGCCATGTGGAGCGAATGGAGGACAGAAGAATCCCCAAACGTGCTCTTAAAGGCAAAGCGAGTATCATTTTAATGTAATTGTCAATGACACAGCTCGATCTGTTTAGGTTAATAGCTATTTGGCGATTTGATAAGCCCCCGTCGTGATAAGCTGCAATTTTACCCTTTTCTACCTCATTGAGCACTTTTCCGCGCGGCATTCTAATGTACTTAGGTGTATTATTTTCAAATCACATTGAAAAGATTATAAAACTTTTTTAAAAAGAAATACTTAAACTTTATTGCGTTTTTCGCGGATAATATAACCAATATCAATAACTTTTACACCGTGCCTTTATACTTATTTCGTATCAAATAACCGAACATTTGACAGATCTTATATGATTCTCAAATAACAACAACAATAAGCATGGGTGATTGGGTTTATACTTCCAATGAAACCAATAAAAATATTCTTGTCTTAGTATATTATGTACTGTCAAAAAAAATTCAATGATTGTTGTGCCTTTATATTTATTTCGCGGAGTGTATTATCAACGAATAGTACGAGAATAATAATTTCTAAACATTCACAGAACTTCAACCGAGACACCGCATATAAGTTATCAGCAGTTTGGCTACCTGCCTTAAAATTTGGTAAGAACGAATCCGTACCCAGAAGTCCTTAACTAATTTAACTACCTGATACTAATTAATTAACCTTAATTAACCTATACCTAGTCGTGCCATAAGTTCTGTCACACGTATATGGGCAATTTTTGTATAAATGAAAAAGAGTTTTTGACAAAGGAAAATATATTTTATTTTGGCATACTAATGGAAGTAAAATAAGCAACAAATTATTCAAAGTGGCCGCCTTTAGCCTTAACACAGCTCTTTAATCTGTTGGGCCAGTCATCGATAGCAGTACGCACTGTTTCTAGCGGAAAATTAGCTACTGCTTCTGTCAAAGATCGCTTAAGGCTCTCGATATTTGGGTGTCGTCTCGTGCACACCATGGACTCTAACTCCGCCCACAGTTTGTAGTCCAGGGGATTCAAATCTGGGCTCCCAGAAGGCCATTCCGTCGCCCTTATAAACTGTGGAATATTGGTTTCCAACCACGCTTGTGTGGTTCGAGCTTTGTGGGCTGGCGCAGAATCTTGCTGGAAAACCCAATGTCGATTGTTGAATAGCGTAGAGTTCAGCGGCTTCACACATCCCTCCAGGATGTCCGTTTGATAATTTTTCGCTGCAGTTTTTACGCCTTTTTCGCAAAAATGAAGCTCGGTGACCCCTTCGTAGCTGACACCCCACCATACCATGACTGATGCTGGATGATGTCCTCGCTGTACCCTAGTGGCAACTTCTCGGGCTTCTATGGAGCTGTGGGCATACACCTTATCATTTTGGCGGTTGAAATGTTCCTCCACCGTAAAAATTTTTTCATCTGTAAATAAAATTTCTCGATGTTTGTTGTTGCCGTACCGCCGAAGGAGCTCTTTCGATCTGGTGCTCCTATTTTGCTTCAACTGCTCAGTCAGCAAATGTCCCGTTGATCGTCGAAAGGCACTCATCCCGAGGTCAGATTTTATGATGCGAGACATACTTCGGGTGGAGATGTTCATCTCTCGAGCCATGATTCGTTGTTTACGAAGCGGATTTCGACGAATTCGACTCCCGACCGCTTTGATGGCAGCAGAAGAACGTACATCACGCGGACGTCCAGAACGAGGTCGATCTTCAATAGTCTGGATCGCGTTATATCTCTGGATCGCACGATACACAAATCTTTGCGTTATTTTTAACGGGCACAACAACTTGAAAATTTCACTCGCGAATTTTCCACACTTATGTAGTGCAATCACTGCAGTTCGGTTTTCTATTACACCCCATTCCATCTTCACACGTTAACGAACACACTTTAAATGACCATCAACTGTCAACAACATTATGACGTTTATAAAACTGGCCGATATTGAAATGTCACTCATAAAATAAAGTTGTTGCCAATGTGAGAAATTATGTGACAGAACTTATGGCAGGACTAGGTATAATAATTGTGTTTTGTAATTGTCGATCAGTTTGATCTCAGCAGAGACCGAAACGTCACGAATAATAAAGCGTAACAGTGTAGAATCCGGAAATCTTTGCTTTCAACTCGAAATGCGCTGTGAAAACATTCACCAAACCATGAATGGCTTCTTTCTCGGAACCCTTCCAAATAGACCATTATTATGCAATGCCCGTCTGATTGTGCTGGTGGTAACATTGCGTCCTAATGACATTGAGAGGTCTTCCGCTAGTTTTCGGATTCCACCTAACGGATCTTACAAACTGACGTGTTTCCATTTCACTGAACCGCTTTGGTCTACCAGCACCTGTCCGATTGTCAAACTTACCGAAGATCTCGAACTTGTCAATAATTTTGTTGACGGTGTTATGGCTTTTATCATTAATTGAAGCTATTTCTCGCAACGATTTCCCTTCGATTCTAAATTTTATGACAAGTTCTCGCGTTTCCAAAGAAAGTTTGCCTGCCCATTTTCATCAAATTAAATGTAAAATAACTTTTTTATACTTCTGACGCTGTAATCAGCACAAATGACGTGTAGGGAATAACTACTATATTGCTAGACCACGGCTACAAAATACGAAAGATATCTGTACACTTTATTTTGACGCTAGAAAAAGGGACTATTTTTTGTTTTCCTACATATTTTTTGTTGTTGTAAACTTACTGCAAGAGTCGATTAGCTATACAAAAAAGATCTCAATGAGAACTTACATAAATATTCATCAAATACTTGATGAAGTTCAACATGGTGGTCAAAATTTAATTCGGTCACAATTGAGGCTCAATGCGATGGTGCATTTTCATCGTGAAAAATCCATGAATTCTTTTTTCCGGAACGAATTCATGATGGGTTAAACCTCAAATATCGAAAAAAAAACAGTGAGCATCGTCTTGATTTTTGAGCAGCTGTGGCGTGGTTTCTTCGGTTTCGGCTCATTTTTTTCCTCCATTCCGATGATTGTTGACTCGTTTGCATGTCAAACTCATGACCCTTGAAGTTATGATGCGCTCCATAAATTTGGGCTCAGAATATGGACGATCAAGCATGTCCAAAGTGACCTGTTCACGGTACTTTTTATACTCTACATGAAATCTGAGAGTATTAGAAGTTTGCCACAAAGTTTATAACGCCAAGAAATAAGTCTCGGAGAAAAAAATGAATGATACAGAAGTTCATTTAATCACTCAAAAATCTCAAAACTGAATGTCCGTCCGTGTCCATTCTAGCTTGAGAACGCGTTGAGCTAGAGACCTCAAATTTTGTACACGTCGTTTTTGACAAAAAAGTATGGTTAAGTTCGTGAACGAGCGAAATCGCTCCACTCCTTCTTTCCCCTCCAATACAAAATGACACAATTTCGCAATTTGACAATAAACGTATTTGCTCGAAAAGTAAAATTGCTATTGATCTGAAATTTGGAATATAATACTTTTATGATGATATCAATCTACTGTTTGGAAATTCTTTGTATCCTCATCCTCCTCCTCCTTCCATTACCTTCCATACAATCTGCACTTTTTCATGAAATGCTCTAGATTTACTCAGTGCGTATAATATTTATCGAGCTGAAATTGTACGCTAAATATTTATTTTGAATTATTAGTAATACCAAAACAAATTAGAAAATTAGCTCTATCCCTTCTAACCCCTCCCATACAAAATGACAACATTTCGCGGATTTCCTCGAAAAATATAAAAGCTATTGATCTGAAATTTGGAATATATCACTTTTATGATAATTTCAATCTACTGTATAAAAATGAATTGAGTCCTTTCCTTCCTTCCACTACCTCTCATACAAACCGCACTTTTTCATTAATCAAATAAATTTACTCAGCACGTATACAATTTATCGAGCTGAAATTGTGCAGTTAAAATTTATTTAGAATTATTAGTAAGACCAAAAAAATGTAAACGATTAGCTTTACTCCTTCTAGTTTAGTCTACTCCTAGGTCAATGTCGTCTTCCCCTCCACCACTTCTCCATGAAAATTTCTTAAAATCAAAAAATTTCTCTTTCATCTAGAGTATCGCACGATTGGGCTTTACGCCCAATCGTAGTCCTGTTATGTTTTTTTAAGAAAATGCCACTTTATTGGAAAGAGTCGAGAAAGAACGCGTTTCATGGCCAAAGTAGCCACCAAAATCAATGTTAATGTTTTCATCTCAAATCGCTAGATCATTTGGTGCAGTCAGAACAAATTAGAGTTTAATGTCAGTAAATTCCACGTTATAAGCTTCTCACGTAAATCATCCTCATATCACCATGACTATGTCCTAAGTGGAGCTCAACTACACCGAGTTGATCAAATTGAGGACCTCGGCTTACTACTGAAGAAGCTGTGCTTCAAATCTCACTATAATCGAATAATTTCAAAAGCCAATAAACTTCTTGGGTTCATTAAGAGAAAAGCCAAAAAGTTTAAGAATGTATGGGTTACCAAATCTTTATTCTGGTCTCTTGACCGCCTATTCTGGAATATGTATGTCCCATTTGAAACCCCTTTCTTCCAGTTATACAGCAACGGAATAGAGTCAATCCAGAAGCAATTCCTTCTTTTTGCTCTCAGGGACTTGTATGATCCTAGAAACTTTGCAAACCTTCCACTCTAAACAGTTAGGCTCCAATTATTAAAACTTTTACCGCTTGGTTCTAAAAGAACTATGCTCACATCCTGTTTTACCTTAGATGTTTTGAATGGCAATATTAAGGTAACCTATAATATATATCTCAAATAAATTCAGACTCAATGGAGACAAATTATTTGTTCCATATTTTTATCCATTGTAAAAATCGCCTTGGACTACTGAGGTGTACCCATTCAGCCAGTAAACAAACTGATAAACAGACATTTTTGAGATAATAATTAAGGACACTCTTACCTGCCTACCAAAAAAATTGTTGAATTTGATTGATTGACTTCTTCACCGAGCTGTATGATCTTCGGTCTCTTGAACCGATAAAGCTCATTAGTTCCACCGGTAAAGCGGACTGGCTGAATGATATATAGGTCCACATGGTTAAAACACGGAAGCGTACAATGGTCCCACTGACGACCTACGTACATTGGTATCCAACCCCTCCACGTGCCTAACCTAATCCCGACGTGATGAAGCTTATCTTGGAAAGGCAACTAGACCTAGGAGAATAAATTGAACGTCTCGTCAGGAATTTTCGAAAGGACTCTCCAGATAAGAAGGATGCGAGTTGCTTCGAGTCAAGGATGACCAGCTTGAACACTGTCTGGGAGCAATCGAGCAATAACAATCGAATCCAAAAACATGCGTTCCGTCTACTTGGAGATGAAACTATATGTAAACGCTTGTATGATTCGCTCGAACGTCGTACAAACGTCGCGATACTCAGCGTTTACTATCGATATTTCCACATTCATTTTTAAACCTTTATCGTCGCGTACAGTGAAGTATAGTCAGTCCTTCATCACCCGAACATCAAGACTGTGGAATTCATCGCCGCCCCACGTATTTCCATCAATTTATAACATTCAGTGTTTCAAGTTTAACAACTCTCCCCTCCAGAAGCTCTCTTGTAACCCATCGCTCACCTACCCTACAGGGTAAGCCATCCTGTGGTTTCTTTTTAAATCGTAGGTTATTTTGACACTGAATGCTGTTTCCCGCTCGAAATCTTGACAGAAAGTCAGTATCATACCTCCGCGGAACGAAATGAGTCGCTTTACACTTGAACAACTTGGGCCTTAGAGCAGCTTGAATTGGACAACGATTTTGGGCGAAAAATCATCTTTTCTGACGAGGCGCATTTTCATCTCGGAGACTACGTTAATAAACAAAATTGCCGCATCTTGGGCTCGGAATACCCGGACGTTATTGTCGAGAAGCCAATACATCCACAGAGAGTGACAGTTTGGTGCGGATTGTGGAGTGGTGGAATCATTGAACCATTTTTCTTCGAAAATGAGGTTGAGAACAACGTTTCGGTCAACGGTGAACGTTACAGAGCCATGTTATCCGACTTTTTTTTACTGAAATTGAAGACGTGGATTTGGACGACCTCTGGTTCATGCAGGATGGCGCGGCATGCCACACAGCCCAGGCCACAATCGATCTTTTACGCACCTAATTCCCAAATCGTGAGCCGTCTTGGCGATGTCAACTTGAGCTGCGATTTGACCCCTTTGAACTTTTTTTCTGGCGAACCGTTATGCCAACAATCCAGAAACGATTCAAGCAGTTAAGGCCAATATCATCCAAGCAATCCGTGAGCTACAGCCCGAAACCATCGACTTGGTCTTGGAAAATTGGAGTGACAGAATGCGCTACTTCGAAGCCAGCCGAGGCAGCCACTTGAACGAAGTTGTGTTCCATCATTAATAGGAATGTTTGCTCTTACTAATGAAGCCATAATACATGGAAAAAAAATTTAATTTTTTTTTTTTTCTTTTGTTCATTTTATTGCATTTTTAAAAAGAAACTTGTATTTGGCCCACCCTGTATACCGACTTGACTGTGTATCCAAAGCATTAAGGTAGCGAAGAAGATTGCATTGATCAAAAAGCTAACAGACTCGTTGACAATATTATAAATGCTTACGAACAAAGTTGTTCAAGAAAGGGGCCAAAAAAGCACCTTGGTGGAACGAAGAACTACCGGCAAAATGCAAAGAAATTGTTCAATAGATCAAAAACCTCCGGTAGCTGGAATGAATACAGATATTCACTTACTGAATACAACAAACTTTTGAAAAAGTAAAAAAAAGAGTCATGGAGAAGATTTTGTTAAGAAATCGATGATCTCTCAATGGCTTCAAGACTCCAAAATGTGTTAGCAAAAGACACCCCAATTGATATCGGACTTGAGAGAGATCAGATGGGTCCTTAACTAAAAGTAGCGTGGAAAAATTTGAAGTGTTATTGCCAACACAATACCCAAACTGCAAATAATTAACAACAATGAAGATTTAGAAGTAGAGGAAAGGACGTATCGTCAAACTCCGTTTAGCAATAGCATTGCTGGTAAAATCTTCACTCCGGAACAAATTAGATGGGCAATTAATACCTTTAAGCCCTAAGAATCAGCCTGAGTAGAAAAATTATTCCCAATGTATTTAATTCATCAATATATGATAACTTTCAATTTATATTACAAGGATTACAGCAAAACATCGAATAACATCATATTTCTTTAACAAATCTGACTTTAATATGAGCAATATTAAGATTAAAATCAATGGTGCTTTAATTAATGTTAAAGGCCCGTAAAATGAAAGTTAGCGGATCGTGCTGGCGGTAATTAGTTCGATGGAATGGAATGTCAAGAAGTACGTAGTTTCTCAAAGTTCGATAAGGTATTTTGAAGTGGAGAGCTCCAAACAAGGGCGGAGAGTAGATTTGGTTTTAAATTAATTTAACTGCAACTGCAGCACTAGGCATAACTCGCCCATCAGCGAGCAACACCAACGAAAGCTGTTAAGTCGTTCTTGAAAAGGAGACATATTGGATCTGACCAAGGCAGAAATCTTCGCTGTACAGACCCGATTCTTTTCTGATGAATATCATAATAAGGAGTCCAAACGGCACAAGCATTTTCAAGAATTGAAAGTACAAACGCACAGTAAAATGTCTTTGGAATGTAAGGGTCATTAAAGTCCTTACAACATCGTTTTACAAAGCCTCAAATGAATTTAGCCTTGATAACAATATTATCATCATGATCGTCGAAGGTAAATTTGTCGTTGAATAGTACACCTAAGTCGCGTAATTTGCTTAATTTAAAGCAATTCCTTCTAAAACATAGATAAATTCAAATGGATTATTCTTTCTGAAGAAAGATACCATGGCGCACTTTCTAACTTTTAAAGGCATACAGTTTAAGGTAAGCCAGTCAAAAAATAGCTTTATGTCATGTTGCAAAAGTAGATAATCTTTCATACAGGCGAGAGTACGAAATATTTTTGCTTTATCAGCATCCAAAAGATTATTTGAGTTGAAGATGACCGAACTCACATCATTAACAAATAAAATAAATAGAAGTGGACCAAGACGACTACCCTGAGGTACACCAAAAGTGTTTGGAATAATGGCATCTTAAAATCGCACTTGTTGGATACGATTTGTAAAAATAGTAGATAACCTAGTGAGCAAAGCTTATGTATAAGAATGTTATGATTAATTTTATCAAATGCTTTGCTAAAATCTGTTATCATCATCAACAGGCCCAAATCGGGCCTTGGCCTCCTGAAGTCGTCGCCTCCAATCGTCTCGATCCAAAGACCGCGTCCTCCAGCTGCTAATTTTTAAGATGGCTTTGCTATCTTCATCAACCGAGTCTTCCCATCTCTTGCGTGGCTTGCCTACTGGCCGGTTTCCACTCGCTTTACCTTTCAAAGCACGTTTGAGGATTCTTCTGTCTTCCAATCGCTCTACATGGCCAGCCCACTGCAGTTTACGTAGCTTGATGAACGTTGAAGCTTCCGGCTCGTCATAGAGTTGATACAACTCATAGTTGTATCTTATTCGCCATTTCGTTCCTTCCTTCACAGGTCCCAAAATTCTTCGGAGGACCTTTCTTTCAAATGCGTTAACTGCTTTTTCGTGTAACTGCTTTTTCGTGTTAATGTCCACGTCTCGCTGCCATAACAGAGCACAGGTCGTATAACAGTTTTATAAATCCGCAGCTTATTGTTCCTGTGCACTTTCTTGGATCTCATTATTGGTAGTACCGAATAATACGTCTTATTTGCTAGTATTATCCGTCGTTTGATTTCGTCTGTTTCATTACCGTCCTTTGCTAGGTTAGCCCCAAGATATATGAAATTGTCCACACTCTCCAAATTATATTCCGCAGTTGTTATGTTTTGTCTGATAGGCGCTCTCCTTCTTGTTTGAGTCATTACTTTTGTTTTATTTTCGTTAATGCACAACCCGACTTCTTTTGCGGCGGAGTCAAGATTGACAAATACCTTCTTAGCACTAGGGAAGAATCTTGCTAGGATGTTAAGCGGCCGTACCTACCATCGGTCGATATCGATTTAAAATCGAGAGAGTAAATGATTTTGTTCTCTCTGAACACTTTTTCGTGTCGTAATTTGCTCGACTTCTAGCCTGTCGTACATGCTGTGATGATTAGTTTTTCCACATCGATGCGGGAAGATGCGACTAAAGGAATGTGCAAGAATAAAAAGGAAGTGGAAATGAAAGCGGGGAAATAGGTCGCGAAGGAATAAGGAAAGAAAATGATGCATTGGAAAAAATACAAACACAAAGATATCAATAAGCATAGGTCAATGGATTTCTCATCATTCACCGCCTACGAATTTTGATCTGCGACAATACATACAAGGAATGCAAGCGATCATCGAAAATGCGAAGGGGAAAAGACAAATCTCTTGAGAGCGTACAAAGATCTTGTAAAAGAGACCAACCGATTGAAAAATCGGCGCGGACCGACCTCTGCTCTGGTCGCAGTCTCAATACTGAGCTTCAATTTTCCCTGCGAAATTTACTGATTGAAGTCAAGCTTTACAACATTCTATTCTTCGATATCAGTGTTAAAGTTTTAATACATACAGTGCCGAAAAATAAAATAGCACCACCACGACATTTTTTTTATTTGTTAAAAAAAAAAACATTTCGTGTCGAAAATTGTTTGTATATACATTGCTGATAAATATATCACACAACATGTTCACTTTCCGCAGAAAACAGTTTATTGCTCATAATGATAACGGTTCTTTTCAATTTAAGTGATTTTCAGAGAAAAATGCAAAATAGAAGGAAAAAAATAATAGCACCATTGACAATTCTGTTGAAGAGCACATTAGTTGAGTTTATTAATTTGACACCTGTACAAGTTAAAATATTCTTGTTCGGTTTTCGTTAGTTTTTACACAAATTTAATAGTAAATGGGTCGCGGAAAGCATTGTAGTGCTGAAAAAAGAGACTTTATTCGAAAACTTATTTCAGAGGGCAAAGCTTATAGCGAAGTGCGTCATTTTGTCTGATGTTCAAACAAAATAATACGCAATGCCATAACTTTCCAAGAAAAAGCTGAAACACGTGGACGTAAACGCGCCATATCGAAGTTGCTTGAAAATCGGTTGATCCGCCAGAGCAAGAAGGAGCCTTTTAAGCCGGCAGCAGAACTCAAAAAGGATCTCAATATAGCTGCAACGGTGCAAACAGTTCGTAATCGTTTAAGACATCACAATTTAAAAGCCTGTAGCCCAAGAAAAGTTCCACTCCTAAGTGCGAAGCATGTAGCCAAACGTATTGAGTTTGCAAAACAACACCTGATATGGCCAGTTGAAAAATGGAGGAAGATCTTATGGTAAGACGAAAGCAAAATTGTTCTGTATGGCGGAAAAGGCTCTCGTTCATACGTCAGACGCCCTCCGAATGCAGAATACAATCCTCAATACACATGTAAAACCATTAAACATGGGGGTCAAGAGTAATGATGTGGGCTTGCTTTTCGCATTATGGCATAGATGGACCAACACGTTTACGTTGAAATAATTGAAAAAATGATGCTACATTATGCAGAGTATGGGATGCCTTTCAACAAGACAACGACCCCAAACACAACAGCAAGAAAGCGAAGAAATGGTTCGGAGAGCATTCAGTGAACGTCATGGAGTGGCCTGCGCAGTCACCAGATCTCAACCCTATGGAGAATCTGTGGGCTGATGTAAAAAAAGCAGTTGCTACTACCAAGCCAACTAGCAACGAATCACTTTGGAATGTGATTAAGGAGTCCTGGAGCGAAATTCCGCTAAGTCGATGCCAGAGCTTGGTTGATTCAATGCCAAAACGTTGTGCAGCCGTTATTTCCAATAAAGGTCACGCAACTAAATATTAAAACTGAACGCCGTCATCAGCTGGAACAGATAACTATCGCAAACTAATAAAACTAATTCATTTTTTCTATTTTTTTAACCTTAAGTGTACTTTGGAATTGTGGTGCAATTTTTTTTCGCCTTTTTTTTATGTTTTTACAAGATTGTTTTAAATAGCTTTCAAACGGTAAATTAAACCTTAAATATTTTTATCACACAATTTTTATAAAACTTTTTTACTTTTAAAAATGTGTTCATTAGTTATTTAAACTAACAAATAGAATTACAATGCCTTTGGGAAGATTGTTGGTGACGTTGGTGCTATTATTTTTTTCGCAGCTGTAAATTCGAACGAAAAAATCAATAAGAAACGCTCTTTTTTAACTCCATTTATTATTAACAAAACTTATAAAAATCGAGAATGTTCTTCCGTCGAGCACTTGTCGCAACCTTTTTCTATTGTTATTGCAAAAAATAATATATCGTCGTCACCTGACTTATAGGTCATAAGTCGCATCAAAAAGTATAGTTTTTCTCATTTTTAAAAAACCGAACCCGGAGTTATGCTGTAAACTTTTTTTTAAGCATAATTTTAAAAAATTGTTTCCAACATGCTGTTGTAAAATTAACAAGGATTAAAATTATAAAAACAAATTTTCATTATATTGAGTGCTTTGTAAGGAATGTCTGTGCGAAAATAGTCATTTTTGCACGAAATCGTCGTTTCGGTATGTATGGCCCCTTAATGTCGACAGCATATGCTACTAGTTGGGTGGGCTTGAATAGTAGTGTCACGACATACTTTAGTGCCAAGTTCAAAAGCATGGGGGCTAGACCATCTCCCTGCTTTAAACCACATTCCGTTCGAAAGCTGGTTGTGGAATCGGTTTGCATTCTCACTTGGGAAAACCTGTATATATATACAATCAACATGTTTGCCTGCTTCAATCGCTGGAATTGAAAAATTTGAAAATTCCAGCAGGTTAGTTGTTGTGGATTTACCTTTGATGAGCCCGTGTTGGATTGGGCTTATTATTGATTTGGAATGAAAGTACAATACGTCACAGACAATTGCCTTGAATAATTTTGACAGCCTAGCCCAGTAGATAATTAGTAGTATTGAAAAATTTTAAAAGTAATATTAAATGCAGCACGAAAATGATCGCCAAAAAAGTTACTAATTAATTTAGGTCGTCGCTAACTTCCCCATCAAAAGACAGAGTCGCTGGAAAACCGTCTGTGCGCCCCTTAGAATTGAATTCTAGAACTGCTCAGGTTTGTCTTTGATTGTCATATTCATATCAATCAGATAACACTGATAGGCCAATTTTGATCTGGTAAGAAATAAATTGATTAACTCAGAGTAGAGTTTATAGTCAGATTCAATTTTAGAGAGCCAGTACTTCTTCCAGGCTTTAGTTTTAAATTTTTCAGATTTATTAAATCATAAAATATTGTAGAAATTATTAACAGCAGTTTCAATGTCTATTTCGTTAAGTACGCACGACCTATTGCATTTTGAAATATCAACATTCAAGGCAACAAAGTCAGCTTTATTAAAAATAAAACGATGAGAAGTATCAAAAATTCTTAACGCCTTACTATCGAAAGGCAATCTTCACTGTCGGAAAGAGGCCAAGTGACAAGAGGCATGTTGCAGTCCCCAAATACAAGCTCATCTCGGGATCGCATAAGAGTACTGACATAATCAATGGTTTTTTTTTACAGATTGACCTGTGTTATAGACAATTTCGGCCTTTATGTGCAATGCACAAACACAGTCATTGTGGGAAGGTGGGAGAAGAAGAGTGAAAACGACCGTAACGATTGAAGAAGCAGGTATATTTTTCAGTTGTATGATAACGGAATAGAATCAAACGCCTTCGCAATATCTAGAAATACCGCGCAAGGTTTTTTCCCTGCATCAAGCGCTGTTATATTTTTTTGCAGAATAAAGCAATGACATCGTGTGCACTACTTCCAGTTCTGAAACCATATTGACAAGCAGAGATTAACCTATTAAGATTATAAATTGCATTGTTCTGTTTTTAGCAACTTCTTCTATAATTTTAGCACTGTTAGATATTAAAGATATAGGTCTATAATTAAAAACAAGCTGTTTCCTGGCTCCTTTGTGCACTGGCGATACTATTGCAGTCGTGTAGATTTGCGAGAATATACCTTTTTCGAAGCTAAGGTTAACTAACACTTCGGAATAGATTACCTTACGATTACTGAAGACAGCCAACATTTGGATGTAGAGACCGTAACGAAACAAGCACTCGCCAAGACAACTCTAAATGAAGACACCAGAGGTGGATCATGATGATTACCTGAGATTAATTTTTTACATGAAATAGCGTTTTCAGGTATACATTGTGACCAAAAAGTACCGAGAATTTATAAATAAAACGCAAAATATTTAATTAATTGTCAATATTTATTTTGCTGCCTGCAAAGTATTCCCCATTAGACACAACACACATACATTGTGACCAGCACGTACCGGGAATTTGTAATTAAAATTAGTCTGCGAAATGATATTTCAAAAAAAAATGTTTTCCTACCTGCTTAACAAAAACAAATTTCTGCTTGCAGTTGTTAAGTTATGTGAGGCTTTAACACAGTCAATACGGAACCATCGTCACATATGCCGTCACAGTAAATACCATTGTCCCTATCGAAAGGAAGTTCGCAAATATCAGAGCGGGACGTGGATGTAGATGACGACGACGACATTTTACTTTTACAAATAACTCAAAAAAAAACCGAATCGACCCATCGGAGCTTATGTGGAGAGACAAAAAAAAAGTAATAAAACGCGAATATAGGTATATATTGAAATCTCAATATAGCAAATAAATTTTGTGTTCAAGAGTGTCATAAATCATGATACTGAGATATGGTTTGTGTCTGTATTATTAATAATATTAGAACTACACTCTCTCACTTAAACATTGGTTTGAATATAAAATAATATCAACATAAAGGCAAACGGTAACGGGAATCCTCACAGAAAAGAGCCAAGAAGGAAATACAGTGGCTCAATTAAGTAATCGGACAGTACCGCGGTGTGAAGATTTTTGTCTGTAACTTTATGAAAAAACAATTTAGGAAAAAATGAAATGCATATATATTTACTAAGTAACAATAGTTTATAAAATAAGAAAAAAATAAATTTCTATTTTATTTACAAAAAAAATTATAAGCCAAAATTCAAAATATATGATTGTTAAATTCCAATTAAATATTCGGACACCTGGCAACACTGGTTTTCTTTTAAAATTTCAGATGGGAATTCCCCGAATTATAACAAATTAAGTGTGAATAAGGGTAGTCAAAGTGTAAACGAAAAGAATAAATTACTTGTTGCGAAATTTTTATAGTGAATTCTCATACAAAACTAGTATGGGTCGTCGAGGTAAAGGAACTACTAACGAAGTTCAGAAATTGGTCATCAAACATCACAAAAATGGGATGTCTGTGCGAGAAATTGGGGAAATCATCGGTAGAAGCCATTCGACAGTTCATGACATCATTAAACGGTTTGAAATTAATAAAAGTATTGAAAATAATCCTAGATTCGGACGGCCGAAAAAAATTTCAGAGGCAGGTGGATCGTGCGGCAAGGAAAGAAAAATCCCAAGCTGAGTGCGACAAAATTGACATCAGCAGTGTCTAACTACCTCCACATTACTGCAAGTACAGAATCTGTGAGAAAAGTTCTACGGATTGACGATTTTACGGCAGAGTTCCATGCAAAAAAAACCTTTTGTGAATAAGAAAAATCAGCTAAAGCGACTTAAGTTCGCTAAAGAGCATAAATCGCGTGACCTATTGGAGCACAGTGTTATTTACTGACGAGAGCAAATTTAATGTTTTCCGGTCAGATGGACAAACATATGTGAGGAGACGACCAAATGAGGAGTTCAAACCTGTTAACCTTCAACCGACCGTAAAATATGGAGCTGGATCATTGATGGTTTGGGGCTGTATGGCTGCTTTGGGACCAGGAAAACTCGTTGGTGGAATCTATTCCAAGAAGAATGGAAGCCATTCGGAAAACCAAAGGGGTTCCAACAAAATACTAAAATAAGAAAAAAAAGCTTTTTTATACTTAATTTACTATCATTATTTGAAGTGTCCGAATATTTAATTGAAATTTAAAAATCATATATTTTGAATTTTGGCTTACAATTTTTTTTGTAAATAAAATAGAAATTTATTTTTTTCTTATTTTATAAACTATTGTTACCTAGTAAATATATATGCATTTCATTTTTTCCTAAATTGATTTTCATAAAGTTACAGACAAAAATCTTCACACTGCGGTACTGTCCGATTACTTACTTGAGCCACTGTAGAAAGACGTTTAACGCTCTAGCACTATACATCACCAGAATACCGAACCTCAGAAACCCTGGATTGCAGTCACAATAACACGAATAAAGATGAACACTGCTACGAAACGTACTCAAAAATATACAAATTAAATATTTAAACAGTCGCGCACAAAACACATACTAATAGAATGACAGATCGAACTGTTATATTTTCTGTATTTGACCAGTTGATATAGGAGATGGTAAAAGAATTTGACCCCCTAAATAATTTAAACGCGATATACAATCACTGTTTTTTAGTCCAACAAAGTTTTCATCTGTTTTGGCAAAATGACCCTTAAAAATGTTAATTCTAGGACATTTCACAGAAAGCAAACTATTCACGTGGATTTAAGTCCTTTTCTTTTCTTTTTTTTTCATTCAATCATAAAGCCATTTACATATAAACACTATATTAAATACAAGAATATTACATTGGGAAAAAACTTTTATTTACCGTTTTCACAACCTGATTTAAGATTGCAGCTTTATCTGGTTTTGTTGATGTCATATCACCTCTTTTATTGAGCTGAAGAAACTCTCCCAATTGCTCGATGTAATTGTTTTCCAGTTCTCTACGTCGTTTCTCATTGTTGCATTTGTTAATTTGTGATTGTGGCTGAAACAGACAAAAACATTAATAAATTAACTCCAATAGTATAAAATAAAATGTATAGGAAATAAATATTATTATGATATAAAAAGATTTTAAGTATACGATACGTATCGATAAGTTAAATATTTGTCTTCTAACTATCCAATGTTGCTTGATATAACCTAATCCTTCGGTTTGAAGGTCTTGAGTTTGAAAACCAACGCGGGTTGTAGCCGAGTGCGTAGCGTATTAGTCCAACAACACCGAAGTCCATCAAGTGCTTTTAACATATGTATCGGATACCAACACGGTAAGAAAAATTTACAACTCTCATAGTTAGCACTGAATTGCCATTTTTATACTCTAGATGAAATCTGAGAGTATTATAAGTTTACCACAAAGTTTGTAACGCTAAGAAATAAGGCTCGGAGAAAAAAATGAATGATACAGAATTTCATATAATCACTCAAAAATCACAAAACCGGATGTCGGTCCGTCCGTCCGTCTGTCTGTTCGTCCGTGTCCTCTCTAGCTTGAGAACGCGTTGGACTAGAAAGTTCAATTTTGTACACATGGTTTTTGACAAAAAAAAGTAAGGTCAAGTTCGTGAACGGGCCAAATCCCTACATCCCTTCTACCCCCTCCCATACAAAATGACACAATTACGCAATTTGTCAATAAACGGCTTTTCTCGAAAAGTATAAATGGTATTGATCTGAAATTTGGAATATAATACTTTTATAGTGATTCCATTCTACTGTTTAAGAATTATTTCTGTCCTCCTCCTCCTTCCACCACCTCCCATACAAACTGCACTTTTTCATGAAATGCTCTAAGCCAATTCACTCAGTGCGTATACAATATATCGATTTGAAATTGTGCGCTAAATACTTATTTAAAATTATTAGTAAGACCAAAAAAAAATAGGAGGATTACCCCTTCAACCCCCCTCCCATACAAAATGACACAATTTCGCAATTCGATAATAAACGGATTTTTCCAAAAAGCATAGAAGCTATTGATCTGAAATTTGGAGTATATTACTTTTATAATAATTTCAATCTGCTGTATAAAAATTATTTGAGTCCTCACATTCCTTCCACCACCTCCCATACAAAGTGCATTTTTTTATAAAATACTATAAGCCAATTTTTCAGTACGTATCAAACTTATCGAACTGAAATTATGCAATAAATATTAGCTTCACTCCTTCTACCCCCTCTCATACAATTTGACACAATTCAACAACTTGACAAAAATCGATTTTCCTAAAAAGTATGAATGCTACTGATCTGCAATTTAAAATGTGTCAATTAAATGATGTTTACAGTTATTTCTATAAAAGTCATTAAGAACTCGCCCCTCCTGCTACCACCTCCCATACGAACTAGAGAATTTCACTAAATCCAATACACTAATTTTCTCAGTATCTATTAAATTATTGAATCCTAAATTGTGTACAAAAAATTTTGATAGCAACTTTAACCTGATGTGAAAAAATTAGTTCAATGTCGTCAACCCCTCGACCACTTCCCCTACAAAATTTCTTAAAATAAAAAAATTTCTCTTTTATCTAGAGTATCGTACGATTGGGTTTTACGCCCAATCGTAGTCCTGTTATGTTTATTGCCAACTTTGAATATTGTTGTTTTGCTCAACGAAATTTATATTAAAATTTTGTATATAAACCTTAACTCCAAGATTTAATTCTACATTTGTATGTTTAATAAATTATAAATAAAAATGGAGAACTTCATTCGCCAGGTAATAAATTTACCTTACTCAATAAAAAATGTCAATTTGGTTTGTAATTTTATTAAATTAAACATCTTAATTATAAATTAAATTTTTGGTTTCTTTTACTGGAAAATTCTGGAAGCTTTTTGAAATTATTTAAAAAACTATTTTTGAGCGGAATGGCACAAATCCATTAATTTTTCAATTTCATCGCATTAATCTCTGTTACATTTTTTGTTTGTTTTCTCTTATGCCTCACGCATCTTAAATTTCGGCGACGTAACTCGACTTATCATAACGTATGCCAACTTAGTAGGAGGCACATTGAAAATAAGCAAAAAAATTTCAAATGCCACATCGCTTGAGTGTGTAACAATCGAAAAACTTTATTTTAAAAATTGATTGTTTGTGATTTTTGCCGCTTGGAACTTCATCTTTACAGGATCCTACCAGTGGTGTGGCGTCCAATGATGCAAGGGAAGCATTGCTTCCCTTATATTTAAGCTCGACATTGTGTTTAAAAATGTTATATTTAGTTACTAAAGAAATTGTGAAATCATTTAAAAATTCATGCTTTTTTATAAAAATTAGGCATTATTTTTGCTTTGTGCGGAAAACATCTCATCTGGCGCTTTCGCTCTACAGACTGCTTAGGAGTCGAAAGCTCAAAAGCCAACCTAAAGCATTCTCAAAAGAAAAACCGCCGAGATGCGATTTGAAAAATGCATACATAACACTCACGGGAGTTACATGCGCATAACACATGCTACATACAATGTTGCAGCCTAATCATATTGGGCATACAATGTTGCAACATAAAATTCAGTCCATGCATAAGCAGTTTTTAATCGAAGCATAAGCAGTCATATCAAATTTCATTTCGCGTTAAGATTGTTATCGTTCTTTCTTTTCGTGAGGTATAGCGTATGTAAAAATTGTAGACGCTGCCTCAGCATTTAATATCGATAAAAATTAATGTTATAAATCGCAAACTAAAGTTCAGTCAGTTCATCCCGGTCATTCATTTAAAACGGACTAAAAATTTATCCAATTTTAAAATAAAATCAAAAATTAAAAACGTTTCAATTCTTTTATTCCGGAAATTATTATTTTTTTAAATCACAATAAAGTATAACAATAACTGGCGCAGTCGGTAGGATTTTTTCTCGATCCTTTCTAACCGGTTAAAATTGCAAAAATAATTTTTCGCGAATCGACGGATTATCGAAGTGCGATTAATAAATTAGTGAATGTGGAAAAAGTGAAGCGATCCAACGAAGGAAAATTGTTGAAGGGAACACAACCGAGACCGGACGTACAACAGGAAGGGGAAGGAAAACAGGACCTAGAAGATGCTTGAAATTATAATAACAACGCTGTAAGTCAATAATTGACTATCTCCTTAACTATATCCAGTACAAATTTCCTTGTGTTGAAATTATATTTTTTTTTTGTATTTAAAAACCCTTATGTCATTAAATAAGGAAAAACCTACGAGACCTAAACCATATATAAGATTTTTATCGTTACAATCAATTGGTGAAGGTGGTGAAAGTAGTGATTTGTTCAAACAAGAAAATAACGTGAGTGTCAGTGTTAGTTCGGATCTTTCCAATCAATCTCTGTGTCCAAATAATTTCAATATGGAAAATCAAAACGCAAATAGTATTGTTATTCCTATAACGACAACGGATGTATTCAACTCGCTACGCGTACCGGATGCGATAAAGGATCTACCTCGGTTTAGTGGTAATCCTAGATTATTTGAATTTTTAAACAACGTCGAAGAAATCCTGTCTCTTGGTGGGTGTACTCAAGGAACGCCCTACCGGCAAATCCTCCTTAGAGCTATACGAAACAAAATTGAGGGACCAGCCAATGAGATCCTTAACGTATATGGCACACCATTGGATTGGGATCAAATTAAAAATAATTTAAACCTTCACTACGCGGACAAACGAAATGAAACTTCGCTCATTCGTGATCTTCATGCTATTCGAAAAGGCAAAACTATAGAAACGTTTTACAGTGAAATTATAGAAAGTTTGGCTACTATGAATAACCACATCCTTATTCATGAGACCAATGTCAGTGTATTAGAGGCAAAAAGAAACCTTTATACGCAGATGTGCCTTAATGTGTTTCTCACTGGTCTTAAATAACCACTAGGTTCAACAATTCGTTCAATGAAACCAAATACTCTTGCAAATGCCTTCGCTTGTTTCATTGAGGAACAAAATGTTTTCTATTCAAAACGCAATTCAAATTTCTTCAAATTGTCGAGCAACAACAGAACACACAATACACCCAGTTCTACATCAAAGAACACATTGCCACCGCAAAGACAAATACCCCAACAAACCACCACCTATCAACCCTTTCATCGAACATTTAACAACCCTATTAATAATAACACACCCCTCCAATACGCACCAAGGCTGGCAACACAACTACCTCAAAATACGTTTACGAACAATACCAACCCAATACCCACAAAGAAACCAGTACCTTGAACGACCAAATTACACAAATTTACCCAAACCAGAACCTATGGACACCCGCTCTAGTAATACTCGATTCACTATGCAACCAAGACAAAACCAACCACCGCAAAACACTTTTTACAGACAGCCTGGATCCCCAAAAGGAAACCAGCCGAGAACTATTTAACATTACTACAGACCATCCTGAAAATCACCCAAACTACCAGCCAGAACTGGACCAATACTATCAAGATGATGATTATGACCAACAAGGTAATTCCGATGAATCCGATTGCCAGATTGAAAGCTCCTATGAGGACCCCCAAGTTGACGACTCAAATTTTCAGTTAGTCGCCTCGACGAACCTATCGGATATATAGATATCAATAAACACGGGTTTCAACTACCATATATACATATTTCTTCACCACTTTAGAGGTCGACCACTCTAAAGTTTCTGATCGATACAGGCGCATCCTCATCATTCATTAATCCAGAAATTTTCCACACTGACGATTATACCCCAACAGATCCTATTTTTATTACAACAATCCTTAGTAAGTACCGGATTAACAAACAAATAACCTTGCCAAACTTTATCGAATTCAATGAGCCGGGATACGCTCGCTTCTTGCTATTTAAATTCCACGGATATTTTGATAGGCTGCTGGGACTTGATATTCTCACCAACCTGGGCGCCAATATCGACTTAAATAACAAACTCCTTGTAACCAATAACTCCGCTATCCCACTACTATTTAAACCAAATTTTATGTCCAACAAATACACAATTCCGAGTTGTTCGAAATTGATTGTTAAATTACCAGTCCATATCCAAGATGGAGATATCTTTGTTCCAAAAACGGAAATTACACACAAAATTTATATTACCGAGAGCATTTACCAGTCAACAAACTGGTATAGTCACATTGGAGTGGTGAATGCATCTGATAATGACTATAATCTTTTACTTGATCACCCCTTAAGGTTTAATTCTAGCGAATACGTAGAAGTTAACAACTTTAATATAGGATGCGAGGATACTTCTGATGTAAATCTAAATATAGATAACATAACAACCCTTATTCGGAACACCCACTTAAATAGCGAAGAAAGTAAGTCCCTATTTACAATATGTAGAGAGTTCGAAGACACATTTCTTAGAGAAGGAGATAAACTCACATTTACGAACCAAGTGAAACACAGTATCCAAGCAACTGATAGGTACTCCCTATTTACGTAAAGTCTTACAGGTACCCTTATGTCCATAAGGACGAGGTCAAGCGTCAAATAACAGAAATGCTGGACCAGGGAATAATCCAACCGAGCTACTCACCATGGAGCTCCCCGGTTTGGATAGTCCCTAAGAAAAGGAATGCAAGCGGCAAGCAAAAATGGCGGCTTGTCATTGACTTCAGGGAATTTAACGAGAAGACCATTTCCGACCGGTACCCAATTCCCAACTACACCGAGATGCTGGATAAATTTGTGAAATGTAACTACTTCACGACCTTGGACCTTGCTAGTGGGTTCTATCAAATTGAAATGAATCCACAAGATGTTAAGAAAACTGCTTTCACCGTCGAGGGCGGACATTATGAATACGCCCGAATGCCCATGGGTCTTAAGAACGCCCCAACCACATTCCAGAGAGTTATGGACAACGTGCTTCATGACTACATCGGGAAAATTTGTTTGGTATACTTAGACGATATCATCATATTTTCCACTTCACTCCAGGAACATGGTGAAAGCTTACGAAAAATCCTTCGTAGACTTCGCGAAGCCAACTTGAAACTACAGTTGGACAAATGCGAATTCTTCCGCGAGGAAATATCATTCTTGGGCCACATTGTCACACCCAACGGCGTCAAACCGAACCCTGACAAAATAAGGGCCATCAAAGAGTTCCCAATACCACGGTCTACCAGGGAAATTAAATTATTCCTGGGTTTACTCGGTTACTACCGTAAGTTTATTAAAGACTTTGCCAAATTGACGAAACCTTTAACTGAATGCTTAAAAAAGGGTAAGAAAATAGAGCTTAATGATCGTTACGTAAAAACCTTTGAAGTATGCAAAGACCTTTTAATCAAATCCCATACTTCAACACCCTGATTTAACTAAATCCTTCATACTAACAACTGATGCTAGCAATTATGCCATCGGTGCCGTTTTGTCGCAAGGTACCATAGGTAGCGACAAGCCCATAAGCTATGCTAGCAGAACCCTTACAGACACCGAGATCAATTATTCCACTATAGAGAAAGAGCTCTTTGCAATCGTTTGGGCCGTGAAATACTTTAGGCCATACCTGTTTGGGCGGCAATTCACCATCGTTACAGATCATCAACCATTGAGATGGATTGCAAATCTTATAGAGCCAAACTCGAAATTAGTCAGATGGCAACTGAGATTGGAAGAGTTTGATTATAAAATAGTGTATAAGAAGGGTAAGCAAAATTTAAATGCTGACGCTCTGAGTAGAATCAAGCCTAAGGGCTTAGAATCAATTGTCAACATCGAGCTGAACGCCAATGAATCAAATACCCGTGAGACCAATACATCTGTTCGCAGCACTATTGGCTCCACCATTCATTCAGCTCATGAAAACTTAGACGATGGTATACCAATATCGGAACGTCCTCTGAATGAATTCAACATACAACTGGTCCTAGAAAGATCCAGCAGGAGACCACCAATAACTGTTGAAGTACCATTCACGAACAAACAACGACGAACAAACAACGACGAACAATACGTCTGCCTGATTTTTCGGAGGAACAAGTCGTGGATCTTTTCAAGAAATTCATCCCTCCTTTGGATCAAACGCAATGTCCATCATTTCATTATCCGTCTCCCCTTCTCTCGAAACCTCCACAGACCTTCTTGATATATTTAATATCAACTCCTTCGCTTCGTCCCGCGAGCAGGATGACAAACTTGTCACCCTGCTAACGTGGAATCATCTCTGCCTCCGAATGAAAGAGCAAGTTTTTCTTACTTCTTTTCTTGCCTTTTGAGGCACTCGCACATTCAAAACTTTCAAAAATCCATTTCGGAGCAGGTGCGGGTGGAGATGGTGGAATGCGTTTATTATCAGCCCCTTCGCATAAGACCCTGCATGGTCGGGGTCCATCGCTAGAACTATAGAGCCGCACGCCAATGTATGACCTACTCCCGCGATGTCGAATAAGTCCTTGATTTGGCCTAATTCTACCTTTCGGACATTGGTGATCTGACCTGATAGTCCAACCACGCCCAGATACTCAAACCCGACCATGTCTTTTATTGCTTGTGCGACTACTGCTTTCGCGGAGTGGCCTTCCGTCACAATTAATATGCATGTGAATTTTCTGATCCTGCTTGAATCGCTGGTTCAATCACCAGCCTCTGTAATTGACGAAATGAGTAATTACATATGAAATAAGGGCGATACATAAAAATAGTTAAAATGTCTTGGTACGACAATTTTAGTATGAGTGCAGCCATAAGACATATTCATGTCAAAAGATCTACGCCGTATGCGGCAGTTGCACAAGCGACGAAATATTTAAAATTATTCAATGGGTGTACTCTGATCATTTTTCACATTCTAAAAGCCTCAAAATTATTCGCTGTACACTATTCGTTACTGATATATTGAACAACGACGGTCAGGATAGAGTAATTACTGAATACCATTCACGGAGCAACCACAGAGGTATTTCCGAAACTCTTTTGCATCTAAAACGAAAAAATTATTTCCCATTCATGAAAAGTAAAATCAATCAAATCATCAAGAATTGCGAAGTCTGTCGAACGCTTAAATACGACAGGAATCCCCCAAAGCCCATGTTTGAAATACCAGAAACCGCATCAAAACCTTTAGACATAATTCATACCGACATATACATATACCATTAATAACCACCAAATACTAACAATAATAGACAAATGCTCGAAATTTGGGTCCGCCTATACCCTGGAAGCAAGGAACAGTCTTCTGGTCATTAAATCCTTTAAACATTTTATGAGCCTACACGGCTTTCCAAAAAAAATTATCACCGACCAGGGCTCGGAATTCACCGCAATCATATTTAAAGATTTCTGTAAGCAACATGATATAACTCACCATATAACTAGCTTTCAACAGTCCACTGGCAATAGTCCTGTGGAGAGAATGCATTCGACATTAACGGAAATATACCGAATCATATTTAACCAGCATAAAACTAAGGATCACGACGAAATACTAAACGAAACCGTGATGACTTACAACAAAACTCACTCCTTTCGAACTGTTCTACGGACTACACATTTACTAATAATCTTAAATTCAATAATGTTCACGAATACGTGAACAAATTAAATGAATTTCAAGCCAATCTTTACCCCGCTATAAAAGATCAAGTGGAAAAGCAAGTAGAAAAACGAATTAACAACCTGAATAAAGATAGGGAAATAGCTGACTCTTTTGATAAAGAACAAACCATATTTAGAAAGGAATGTAGACGTAACAAAATCACCCCCCGTTTCAAGAAACATAAAGTGGAAAAGAATAATAAAGTAACCATAATAAACAATAAAAATCAAAAAATTCATAAATCTAAATTAAAAAGAAAACGAAAATTTCAGACTAGCGACGACAATGGGACAGAAGCTAGAAATACACGACCTACGGAACAATCAGGGACTATTACCAATGAGGCTAGGAGCAGCCAGGATGATCCAGACGCATAACGACTTAATACATATCATACGACTAGAGACTTGCCGACAAAGCATTGACAACATACAGGACTCACTACTTAAATTCAACCATATAGACGGACTTAACAGCACTATTAAGACAACAAACATAAGACTAAATGACGTACGGGACAAATTACAGACACTACTTCCATCCAAAATCAGGAACAGAAATAAGAGAGGTTTAATTGACGGCCTGGGCACCATTGTAAAACACATTACAGGTAACATGGATGCGAACGATGCTACGCGATTAAACAAAGTAATCGACGGAATAATAAAAGATCAATCAGAAATGGAAACAAATATTAATAAGCAAACAGTAATTAACAATAGAATGATCGAACGATTCGAAAACATAGCCCGACACATAAATTCCCAACAAAAAACAATAACAGAATATTTGGTGAATTCAAAAAGTTCGTATAAAAACCAAATTAGACAAGAAAATCACCTATTTCAACACCTTCAAATCTTAAATGAAATTAATTACAATATAGACATTTTGAACAACCATTTATCGAACATCGCGGAAGCAATCACGCTAGCTAAATTAAATATCATATCAAAACAAATCCTAAATTCAGAGGAATTAACAGAAATTCACAAAATTTTTAAAATTCAATCCATAGAGGTAACGTCCGATGAACACATTTATGAGCTACAGGGTCTCCAAGCATATTATAATAACTCCAATATAATTTTCAACATTCAGATCCCAATAATGTTCAATATGACATTTACCGTTTTTCGTATAATACCAATCCCCATAAATAAAACCAAAAGAATAATATCCAAACCCTATGCAATCCTTTCCACAAACGATATTCAATTCATTGACAGGAAGTGTCCACAAATCGAGCGAGTATTCTACTGCGTACAACCAACTTACCGACGAAGGACGCAAAATGCCGATTGTATCCATAAATTGATACACAATATACCAACGCACTGCGAATTACTCGAGGAAGACGAGACTTCAGAGATAACTCAACCCGAGCCGAATCATATCCTACTTGTCAACGTTCCGGAAACCACGATCAATTCGAACTGCGGATTTGGCCCTAAGGTTATCAAGGGGACAGCTCTCATTCACTACGAAAACTGCGAGGTCAAAATCAACGGCATCGTATACGAAGGACAACCCAAACAGTTTTGGGACGAAATCCACATCCACCCCGTGCTTTTTAATAAAATAAACTTCACTTTCTCCACTCAAAATTTAACATTACAGACTCTAAGGAGCTTCAACTTCAAAAACACGAGATCGATAGAGATTTTACAAGTCGACACAAAACGCCAGGACATTTTCGCATACGGCTTAATCGTGACCCTTGGAGTCACAATTATAACGCTTATCACTTACCTGAACCGAAAATTTCGCATACACAACTTCAGGCTTCAAGCTCCTTCAACAGAACCTGTAAGGACGCAGTTCCTGTTCCCGGCGCTTTCATCTAAGGGGGGAAGAGTTACATGCGCATAACACATGCTACATACAATGTTGTAGCCTAATCATATTGGGCATACAATGTTGCAACATTCAGTCCATGCATAAGCAGTTTTTAATCGAAGCATAAGCAGTCATATCAAATTTCATTTCGCGTTAAAATTGTTATCGTTCTTTCTTTTCGTGAGGTATAGCGTATGTAAAAATTGTAGACGCTGCCTCAGCATTTAATATCGATAAAAATTATTGTTATAGATCGCAAACTAAAGTTCAGTCAGTTCATCCCGGTCATTCATTTAAAACGGACTCAAAATTTATCCAATTTTAAAATAAAATCAAAAATTAAAAATGTTTCAAATCTTTTATTCCGTAAATTATTATTTTTTTAAATCACAATAAAGTATAACAATAACTCGGGCGGCCTATCAACAAAAAAAATTTCGCGCCCCGCAAAAACGAAAAAAACCCCATGCCATACCAAGCTTGGAAGCATCGTGGAATGTGCTTCCATTTCCAGACTCTCAAGACTTTCCATCGTTACAAGTGTTGCCAATTATTGAAATTTCATCATTAAAGAAAAAATTGTCAGGGAGAAAAGTTTGAAAGGGAAGTGGTGACAATATTGCCGGAAAGTAGAGCTTTGATCAAAGTGCTATGAATATTTCTGCAGATCTTGGCGGCATTTGTTTTCCCAATTTCTTTTTATTTTGGTTTGTAACTAAACTAAACAATTAAAAGCTTTGAATTGATTGTGTTTTAAAGCTAGATTTTTACATCTTTATAAACCCAATTTTTTTTTATTTTTATCAATGCTGCATTATTGATTACCTTTTCAGATTGTGTGCAGATCTCAAATTTAATGCGTACAAAAACGACATTATCGAATAACTAAAATTATTTTGCTGCCAATGTATAAATTAATTTCTATGTCTCATTTCAGTGTTCCCAGGTAGGTTTTTCAACCTAAGCAACACAACATGTGGCCGAATGTTGCTGTGCAGCAAAATCACTTTGTACTGTGGTAATTTCTCCTTCAATGCTCGGCTCAAACGCATCAATTGTAGTCGATAGTGATCTTCCGTAATGGTTTCACTCGGTTTCTGCAGCTTATGAAACACCACAACAATTTTCTCTCTTCCACCACCATGCCGGTCCTCGACGTCAAAATCACCACTCTTGAAGCTTTAAAACCACTCACGACATGTTCCTCCACTAAGAGCAGCCTCAACTTAAGTGCATCAGAGCATTCGACGTGCCTCAGCCGCAGATTTTTTGAGTTAGAAAGCAAAAATTCCTGCAAATGTCGAGAATTGGGCGCAAACTTCGACATATTCGCGCACAAAAAAGTATATGACGCCAATAAAACTTCACAAATCTAATGATGAGCAGTTGTTGACAACTGTATAAAACATTGTTGATCATCATTCACTGCTGGCGCTATCTGTTGGGAAACGGCGGGTTTCAGTTTGGAATCCCGATAGATTTACAAAAGGGGAAAACTGGGGAGTCATTCAGGTTGACTAGTAGTGCAGGTGGTCCGAGAGTCTCACAAACATGTATCCCGGAAGAGTGATCGGAGTGTCACCGTCCAAATTGCGTTTAGCATACGGTATATCATTTTGTTCTCTAGACAGGCTTCTGCCACGTTTGCGGCTTTCAATGCTGCTGGTGCGATGCAAACTATTACTTGGAGGGCGCGGTCTCCTGGAAGTAAAAAGTTGACTATTACGACGAATAATTCTCGGAGCTAGGGGGAAATTTTTGGCGTCAAATGGAGAAGAAGCTGACGCTAATTGATTTTCCGAAGTGGACGTGAAAGTAGCAGCTGACAGTACTTTGGCATAGGACATTTTTTAAGCTATTTTACTCGTGTATAGGTTTATTCTATAAGAGGTGTTATTTTGAATAGCTCGCTATTTCGGTAGATGTCACTTTTGAAGCTGTCATTTTTTGACATTTGACAAGTAGAAATTACGCCATTAATAAAAATGGAACGATACACGCTTCAACAACGTATTGAAATTATTAAAATTCACTATAAAAATGATGAAAATTTGGCAGAGACGGTTCGTAGGGTTATCCAATAAGAGGTGTTATTTTGATATTCAAAGAAAAATTGCATTTTTTGAGATAAATGATCGGATGTTTATTTCATTGTAAAGAGGAAGGTATACCGTTAATAATGGAAAACAACATCAGCCAAATGGTCCGGCGGGGTCATTGGACCTTACTTTTTTGAAAATGAGGCTGGAGCAACAGTTACGGTGCATGGATTGCGCTATCGAGAGATGATTAATGATTTTTATGGCCGGAATTTGATGATATTGATCTGGACAACGTTTACTTTCAACAAGACGGCGCTACGTGCCACACAAGCACCGAAACCATTGATCTCTTACGGGAAAAGTTTCCGGACCGCGTTATCTCTCGAAGAGGTGATCGCAATAGGCCACCAAGATCTTGTGATTTGACACCTTGCGACTTCTTCCTTTGGGGCTACGTGAAAGATAAGGTCTACGCCAACAACCCAGCGTCGATTGAAGACCTAAAAGATGGAATTCGTGAGACTATCGAGGACATAGGGCAGCCACTTTGCAATTTGGTTATGAAAAGTTTCATGGGAAGGATACGGTCCTGTAAGCGTGGTCGTGGTGGCCATTTGGCTGATGTTGTTTTCCATTATTAACGGCATACCTTCCTCTTTACAATGAAATAACCATCAGATCATTTATCTCAAAAAATGCCATTTTTCTTTGAATATCAAAATAACACATCTTATAAAATAACCCTATATAAAGCTTTTTGGTTGATTAACGCATATTTTGCACAGTTGGCGGAGCCGGACATGGCAAAACCACAGAGGATACATTTTTGCTCATTTCCAACACAAGCGGTGGTAACATGTTCTGCACCACATTTAGCACAGCGAAGGTTATTTATGCAGAATTTTCGGATGTAATTAAAACGCTGACAGTAATCATAAAACATCGCTTCGCGATGTAAGTAGTAATAAGTAAAATAGTGCGATTCTACATAATCAGGCAGAGTTAAGTTGAGGAATCGCGGGATTTTTAAATTTACCCCAACTTAAACTTTCAATGGACGTGTGATCACCACCGGTAAGGAATTCTATAACTCCGATGCCCGAAACGTATTGAAAAATTTATCCTGTGGTAGGCTGTTGACGTCTAGACAATCTGAAAGAACAACCTTAAGTTTTCTTCAGAAATTTTTATTTAGAATATATTGCGAGTACAAAAATAGGCTTTTTTTGAGTTTTTATTGTGTAAAAATGGTACGCTGACAACGTCTCCCCGGAGAAAACTCGCGCGTCCAGGAACCCAGATTACAGCCTCAGATTGGACAGATAAAACGGCATTGATTACGGCAACAGAAAATGGACTATTCTTTTCGAATTTGGACTGTGCCTTCACTCCATAGAACGGGTGTACTGTGGGAACTTCTTCAGGAGCTTTCTCGTAATAATATCAGCATCCTCGCTTTCCAAGATACGAAATGGCTCGGGAGCGAAGTTAACGATTGCAGATCTTGCAGATCTCACACGATTTTTACCAGCGGGCAAAGCAAGGAAGCAGAGAATTCGGTGTCGCCTTTGTGGTAGATAGTGCGTTCAAACAACTCGTAACGAAATTTATACCGATCAACGAACGAATCTGCTTAATCCGCTTCAAGTTGAAGTTCTTCAGCGTTTGGTTCATTAACTGCCATGCTCCACTAAAGACGAATCCTATGCCCGAATTGACAGCACTTTTGACGGGCTGCCCTCCAATGACATCAAAATTCTTTTAGGAGACTTCTACAGTAAAATTAGCAACGAACTCTTTCATAAAGGCGTATCAGGAGAGCATAGCCTCCATAATGCAATGAATGATAATGGCCAAAGACTTATTGACTTCGCCAGCAGTAAGAACCTAGTCATAAACTCCACCTGCTTTCCGCATAGAAACATTCACAAAATGACGTGAGCATCACCAGATTCGTACACCTTCAGTCAAGTTTACCACGTTCTCATCGAAAAAAAGAGCATTCTAGATGTCAGGAATCTACATTGCGCGAACTGTGACTGGGACCATTTTCTTGTTCGAGCTAAATATCGCTACCGCATAGCTAACAAGGGCCACACTAAAAGTAGCTGGGCCCCTAAGCTCAATGTGCAAAACCTGAAGGACGACACAACAAAAGTGGAATATATGACCACAATCAAAGCACATATTAGTATTAACCAAATGTCGCGGAACCTTAAGGATGGTATTATAGCTGCAGATACTTTAGGACATTTAGAGCGGAGTAAACTAAATGACTGATTTGATGAGGAATGTCAAGCTATCACCAAGAAAAACGAAGCCTATCGACTGTTTCTCGAAAGACGAACACGAGCTAGAGAGAACAACTATCAGCGGCTCAGGCGAGACTCCAAGAAGATCGACGAAAACAACGGAAAATGAACACTCACAAAATTTTATCCCTGGACGAAAACTTGAAGAAAAATGACGTGCTCGAAGCATTTAATACCATGAAAGAAATGAGACAAAACCCCAAAATACACTCGACAAGGACGAAGGCAACATCATAAGCGACGCTACCGAAATCAATGCAAGATGGGTTCAGTACTTCCTAACATTGTTAAATATAACGACATCACAGACTGAACCTTTTATAATTCCGGAAGATTGAGATGGAGATCAACTGCCCATTGCTTCCACCGATGATGAAGTAGAGACAGCCCTAAATAATTTAAGATCGAACAATGCGCCCGGAATTGACGGAATCTCTGCAAAACTCTTGAAAGATATTGTAGAAACCTGGACAACTGAAAAATTACTCGACGATTGGCGGAAAAGTATTATACGTCCTGTATACGAAAAGGGTGAACTCTGCCATAGACGGTCCCAAGCCCGATTTGAGAAAGGTATGACATAGTTGGACTTGCAGCATAGCTGTGAGAACTCCAGCATGTCATATTTAGCTCAAAACTCCCACCCTTTTTCTACTAGGGTGTAATAAATAAGTAGGACCGGTCCTCCAGGTCGGGGGTTGGGCGAGGAGCCGACAACCCATCACCGGAAAAAGAACACTGTCCAGAAACCTGAAGAACAGCCTCGGAAAAGATGGGCTCAACGGCAACGACCCCGCAAACGAAAAATGAACTACTCTATTGGATCTTGGAATGTTCGATCCTTATTTAGGACAGGAGCTCTGAAAGAGTTTCTCGAAGAAGTGGCAAAACACAACATCAACATAACCTCCATCCAAGAAACGAAATGGCTCGGTAGCGAAATCATGGACATGAGATCACACACAATCTATCCAAGTGGAAAATTGTCGGGAAGCAGAGATTTTGGAGTCGCTTTTGTCGTTGACAAAAAATTTAAACAGCAGATCACGAGCTTCATAGCAGTAAGTGAAAGATTGTGTGCAATCCGAATAAAGACTAAATTTTTCAACACTTGGTTGATCAACGTTCACGCACCAACAGAAGACAAGGACGATAAAACTAAAGACGAATTTTATGCCACCCTAGAGACAACCTATGACTCACTGCCCTCGAATGACCTAAAAATTGTCTTAGGGGATTTTAATGCAAAAGTCTCCATGACATAACCAACGACAATGGCCAACGTTTTATTGATTTCGCAAGCAGCAAAAATATCATAGTAAGCTCTACGTGCTTCCCACATCGCGATATTCACAAACGAACCTGGGCATCACCAGATGGTCACACCTTCAACTAAACAGACAACGTTCTAATTGAGAAAAGGGCTGCTTCCAGCATACTTGATGTACGAACTCTCCGCGGTGCGAATTGTGACTCTGATCACTATCTAGTCAGAGCTAAGTATCGGTGCAAAATAGCTTGTCGTGGATATTCGAAAACGAGTAAAGCTCGCAAATTCAATGTCGACAAGCTTAACGACGAAACGGTGGCGCAGGCTTACATGTTAGCATGTAATAAACACCTGACACCAATATGTGAAAACATCCAAAATATGCCAGTGGATAATGCGTGGATGAAAATACGAGACGGCATTAAAACCTTCGCGGAAGAGGTATTAGGATATCAAGCACGGCGAAAAAATAATGATTGGTTCGACCAAGAATGTCGCGACGCAATAGATAGAAAGAACGAAGCTTACAAAATTTTTACTGAACGACCAACACGAGCCAAAAAAGAAAGATATGACGAGCTTAGGCGATATGCGAAAAAGACCTGCAGACGAAAACAAAGGAAGTACCATAATGACAAAATACAAAAAATGGACGACGACATGAGAAAAAATAAAACGCGGGACGCATACGCAATAGTAAAAGACTTAAAAAAGGGATATAAGCCAAAAACCAGTCTCTGCAAAGACGCAGAGGGCAATATCATCAGCGACACAGAAGAAATCAAAAGGAGATGGGCTTCATACTTTGAACATCTTTTGAATCCCACCCCATTAGCACCGATCATAACAGACAACATTTCAATTGAAGCCTCAACTGACGAAGATGAACCATCATCGACACTACCCACGCTTGCTGAAATCAAAGCAGCCCTATGTGACCAAAAACTAAACAAAGCGCCGGGAATTGACGCAATACCAGTTGAACTTCTGAAAAACGGTGGAAATTGTGTCGCTGAAATCTTGCACAACATGATATGCAAAATTTGGACAGAGGAAATCCTACCCGACGATTGGCGAAAAAGTATTATATGTCCAATTTACAAGAAAGGAGACAAACTCTGCTGTGAGAATTACAGAGGAATATCATTGTTGTGTATAAAATACTGACAAAAATAATTGAACGTCGTATTAAGCCCTATACTAATCAAATAATTGGCGTATACCAAGGCGGATTCAGAACCGGACGATCTACAACAGACCAGATATTCTCGGTGAAACAGGTGCTTGAGAAATGCTGGAAATATAACACAGACGTGCACCGAATCTTCGTAGATTTTAAACAAGCATACGACAGTATCGACAGGAGCGTACTGTACCAAATCATGCTTGACTTTGGAATTCCTCCAAAACTAGTCCGACTAACAAGACTCACAATGACGAACACTGAATCCCAAGGAATACAAACCGATTCCACAACCAGCTTTCGAACGGAATGTGGTTTAAAGCAGGGAGATGGTCTAGCTCCTATGCTTTTCAACTTGGCACTAGAGTATGTCGTCCGAAAAATCCCAGTCGACACCAACGGGACACTACCATTCAAGTCCACCCAACTAGTAGCATACGCTGACGACATTAACATCTTAGCAAGATCCTTCCCTAGTGCTAAGGAGATATTTGTCAATCTTGACTCCGCCGCAAAAGAAGTCGGGTTGCGCATTAACGAAAACAAAACAAAAGTAATGACGCAAACAAGAAGGAGAGCGCCTATCAGACAAAACATAACAATTGCGGAATATAATTTGGAGAATGTGGACAATTTCATATATCTTGGGGCTAATCTAACAAAAGACGATAATGAAACAGACGAAATCAAACGACGGATAATATTAGCAAATAAGACGTATTATTCGGTACTTCCAATAATGAAATCCAAGAAAGTGCACAGGAACAATAAGCTGCGGATATATAAAACTATTGTACGACCTGTGCTTTTATGGCAGCAAGACATGGACATTAACACGAACTTCCGAAAAAGCAGTTAACGCATTTGAAAGAAAGGTCCTCCGAAGAATTTTGGGACCTGTGAAGGAAGGAACGGAATGGCGAATAAGATATAATCATGAGTTGTATCAACTCTACGACGAGCCAGAAGCTTCAACGTTCATCAAGCTACGTAAACTGCAGTGGGCTGGCCATGTAGAGCGAATGGAGGACAGAAGAATCCCCAAACGTGTTCTGAAAGGCAAAGCGAGTGGTAACCGGCCAGTAGGCAAGCCACGCAAGCGATAGAAGACTCGGTTGATGAAGTTAGCAAAGCCATCTTAAAAATTAGCAGCTGGAGGACGCGGTCTTTGGATCGAGACAATTGGAGGCGACGACTTCAGGAGGCCAAGGCCCGATTTGGGCTGTCGCGCCATTGATGATGATACGAAAAGAGTGAGTCAAGTCTCAAACAAGGAGATGGTCTCGCCCCCATGTTCTTCAACTTGGTGCTCGAGTATGTCGTTAAGAAGGCAACTTCAGTAACCAAGGTGGACACCAGAGGTACGCTTCTCGTAAAATCCGCACAGTTGGTGGGGTACGCAGACAACGTGCATATTCTGGCCCGATCAATACTTTGTGTTTATTAGGTATTAAAAGAGTAAGAGCCGGCAGCGGGTGAAGTAGGGCTCAGGGTTAATGAAGCGAAAATTAAATACATAACCAAGACACGAAGGACTGTCCTAGAGAGGCAGAATATTACTATGGGCGAATACAACTTCGAGCAGTTGGATGAATTCGTATACCTGGGAGCCCTTCTCACAAAGGACGACAAAGGACGACAATGAACGACATGAAATTTAAAAAAGAATCACGACAGCTAACAAAGCATTTTATGCGGTCCTCCCATACTGAAATCAAGGAAGGTCCATCGAAACAATAAACTACGCATCTATAAGATATTAATTCGTCTTGTGCTGCTATTTGGATGCAAAATGTGGACCTTGACGCAGGTGTCGGAGAATTTTATCGACACGTTTGAGCGAAAAATTCTTCGACAGGTGTACGAAACAGTTAAGTAAGGAGATGACTGGCTAATTCGATACAACCATGAGCTCTATCAACTATTTGACGACCCACCAGCATCTATCGTGATCAAATTCCGCAAGCTTCACATGGAGCGAATGTACGAGGAATGAATTCCAAAACGAGTACTCAAGGGCAAAGGCCAAGGCAACCGACCGCAGGGGAAGCCACGAAAGCGATGGGAGGACTCAGTCGACGCATATTGCAGATCGCTTCTCGATTTATCAAACGAGGAGGACGCGGTCGTTGGACCGAGACAACTGGAGGAGCTGCATCCGGGAGTCCAAGGCTCGATATGGGATGTAACGCCATTGCATCATCATGCTTCAATACAGTCAAATAGTACTCCTTATTGACCGTCTGTACCTCTAGAACGAATTCATTATGGATCAAACCTCGAATACCGAAAAAACAATGAGCGTCTTGATTCTTCAACGGCTTTGGTGTGGTTTTTTCGGTTTCGGCTCATGTTCAAAGAGAAAATTCAGCTCTATCGGAACGAATCGAGCAAGGATGCATTTCATGCTCAAAGTATACACCAAAATTGAACGAACGGACTCGCGAGTTGTGTCGCGCTCTCCTTGTATCTCCCTAACACTGGCATGAAGATTTTCGAGCACCATTTCCTTAACTTTTTGAATGTTTTCGTCAGCTGAAGAGGTCAGAGGTCGTCCAGAACGACGAATGACTTAAGCGATCTCTCTACCATCCTTAAAAGCATTATACCACTCGAAGGCTCGTGTTTTTGATATCACCTAATCACCGTAAGCCTTTTCCAACATTCGCAACGATTCCGCACCCGAAATTTGGTTGGAAAAACAAAATTTGAGGCAAACAAACAAAATATGGAAAATTTGTATCCATTTAAAAAATCGTGGTGGGCTACTGAAGTGTACCGATTCAACCAGCTGATGTAAACAAACTGATTAACAGACCGCGCTTATTTCTGGGATAATAATTAAGGACAGTCCTACCTGGTTACAAAAAAAAATATTTTTGTAATATCATTTCCCAGGGTGATATTAATTACAAATTCCCGGTACTTTATGATCGCAATGTATAATCAATATTTCAGCTACGAACTTGAAACTTTGTACGAGCACCTTACAAGAGAAACTTAATAAAACTGCGTCACAAATTTTACGATTCCCTAAACTCATCTACCCCCTTCCCCTACAAATGTTTGGTTTTGTGAATGTAAAATACACCAAATTTTATAAAAAATCTATGCAACTTCGTCTATGAAGAGGGTGAGGGTGATAGTAAGGGTGGGTGGATGTTAATAATTTTTTAATTGATTGCTTGTATTTTCCATTCACAAAACCAAACACCAAAATTTGCAAAATTTACAATTTAGCTAGGGTGTAGCCTAGTGGGTAGCGTGTTGATTTACAATGCGAAGGTCGTGAGTTCAAATCCCGGTCGACGCATAATTCGAGCACGCTGCCTGCATAGATATACCTTGGTTACCTCAATCTACGAAGGTAAAAAATTTGTAGATAGACGGTTGTGCGAAGAGCTAACTACTCTTCCGCAATAAATAATGAAAATGTTAAGGAACCTGATGGTCAGGAGGCCAAGGCCCGATTTGGGCTGTAGCGCCATGGAAGAAGAAGAAAATTTACAAAATGTATTTTAAAAAAAAATCCCTAAATATATAAAATATTAACTGGTCGAATACCTTTAAAACTTCTACCTCCTCCCATACAAAAATATTTTTTCAGCCATTTTCAAGAAATCAATTATCAACTAACTATTAAAAGCTATCAGCTTAAATTTTTGCATAAGAACTTCTAAAAATAGTTAAAATTAAATTGCGTCAAAAGTTTTGAGATCGCCCCTACCCTTCTACCCCCTTCCATATAGAAGCATGATTTCGACCAATTTCATTAAATCAACTAATAACCAATAAATTAAAAGCTATGAACTTGAAATTTTGTACTAGCACCTTCAAGAGAAATGAAATGAGATTGCATCTCCCTCCCCCGCTCCCTTCATAAAAAACCAAACTTGCATAAAGAATGAAATATTGTTAAATTGACAACAGCCGTGCCCAAGAACTCCCTTTCACTTAGTCTTTCCAAACCATTCTAACCTGCATATTAACTTTCCACGCTTGGGACAAGTTACTTGTCCCAAGAATAATAAGTTTAGCCCGACTTGTTGGTAGTTTATTTTTTATACTCTAGATGAAATAGATATACATAAAATAAATACAGAAATAATTGCTGTCCGTCTGTCTACATCATAACTCTCGAACGCTTTGAGCTATCGTGCTGAAATTTGTTGTGAATCATTTTTAACAAAAATGAAACTTTAAGTTCGTCAATGCGCTACATCCCTCCACTCCTTCTACCTCCCATACAAATTTCATGGAATATCGAAATTTTAAGAAATTGATTTTTCTTCGAAACTATTTAAGCTATTTTGGTCAAAGTATAACAATGTAAATATCAATAGTATCACAAAATATTGATGCGATCCCCTCTCTCCATTTTTGAATTTTCTTTGAAACTAGCAAAGCTGAAAAGACGAATTTTTGCCACAATTAAATTTATCATAATATCAATCTGTTTTGAAAACATTATCAACTTCACCCCCCTCCTTCTACCGTCCATGCAAATTTCAATTAAACTAATTTTGTTCAAAACTGCCAAAACTATCAACTTGACGTTGGAAAATCTGATAATAAAATTATCAATGACGACGAAAAATGTTGATTTGATCCGTATGCTCCTTCTACCCCCTCCCCCATACGAATGCATAATTTTGGTAAATGCATTATATCGATTTCCATTAAAACTAGAAAAACCACAAACTTAAAATTTTGCTATGATTTTTCCCTTGTAATAAACGCAACAAAAAGTATCAGCTTCGCTTCACTTCTTCTACCCCGTCCCATACAAATATCTACATTAAAAATTAAAAAAAAAAACATTTCTCCTTCGAACATATGAGAGCTATCGACTTTGAAATTGAAACAAAGGATCGTGATAAGGATGCTGATAAGCAGTTTCAAAATCATCTAAGACCCTCCACTTCCTCTACCACCTCCCATAGAAATGCCCCTATTTCAGAAAAACTGTGTCCTATTTCTTTGAAAATAATGGAAATTACAAACTTTAAATTCAGCACAAAACATTTTGCATGCCACGTTTGGTGTCATATATATACAAAAATTATAATTATATTATATATAATTATTAAAATAATAAATTAAAATAACAAAAGTTACTAAAATAAAATATTTATGAATCCCATTACAAGCTTAAATTCACAAAAGTTGCACTGCATAATCTTTTGAAATTTTTCTAAAAATGTAAACTTTGAAACAATATACCCTATTAGTAACACTGAGCAAAGAAATTTGTATAGCACAATGCACGCTTGCAATTTCAAGTCAATTGTAATAGCAATTCTGACGCGATTATTACCAAACTGACAAAAAGAACGAAAGATTACATAAAATATAGAACACTTTCCCTGGTAATTTTAGGATTTACCTTATTATCAGTTTTCTTGCGTTTTTGCCTATTTGAAGCAGATGTGGGGCATGTAACAGACGCAGCTACAGCATTCATAATTTTCGTGTGTGGTGAATGTTGTAAAACAATAGACTGTTGTTGAACTTGCTGCTGTTGTTGCAAAAGAGCTGTATTTCCTGAACTTGTTTGAAAATAACTTCCGCCTATTGAAACCGCTGAAACATCAGATGATACAGCAAGAGCAGCTGTCGCTGCGGCAGGTGATGATATTGGTAGTGAACAGACGCCCGATGCTTGCGCGGTATGAGTGACCCAAGGATCTGGTAAGGGAATATCACATGGGCCAAGCCTGAAAAGAAAGATAATATTAAACTTTTAAATTGAATGTAGCATTGCACATTTTATTTATATTATATTATTAACAAATCGGTCAAATAACCCCAGGGAAAACAAGAAAAATATAATTTTTTTTAACTAAGTCTTATGATTTTCAAGAAGTACACATGATACATGACAAAATTTTATGACTTTTGGACTCCTACTTTACAAATTACATTTTTAGTAATGCTACTTTTGGTATTCCCAAAACAATTGACAAAAAAGAATTTCGAATGTTGATTAAACATTGGTGGGAGAAAATACCGGGTGGATAAGTGTTATGGGGACTTCGCTTCAACTTCGAAAGCAACAGTCAAACGTTGGTTTAAAATTTGAACGCTACCGTATATACACCGATGATCTGAACGCTCTGACCTCCAAACGATACCGTTTATCCAGACAACATAAAAAAGAGCCCAAAATCATTTGGGAAGACTGTAGTGAAGTTGCAGGAGATAGGTAACATCCTAAAGACATCAAAAGGCAGTGTGTTCACTATCGAGTAAGAACATTTGTCCATGAAAAAGATGTTTAAAATGGGTGCCACGTTTGCTTATAGTGGAACAAAAACAACAACGCGTCCATGACTCACAGCGCTGTTGGAGCTGTTTAAGCGGAATAAACAGGATTTTTGCGTCGATATGTGACAATGTATGAAACATGAATCCATCGCTACAATCCGGAATCACATCGGCAGTCAGCTGAGTGGAGAACAGCCGGAAAAAACCGTCCGAAGGAATCAAAAACGCAAATGTCCACCGGTAAGATATTGGCCTCTGTGTTTTGGGATGTGCATGGAATATTTTTCATCACTGAGAAAGGAAAAACGATCAACAACGAATAATTCATAGCGTTGTTGCCGCGATCGGATGGCGAAATTGCAAAAAATCGGCTCCATGTGAAAAAAAGCGCTTTATCACAAGTCTATGGTAACGATGGACAAATTGCACGAATTGAAGTTCGAATTGCCTCCACACCCAGCGTATTCTCCAAATCTGGCGCCCAGCGACTACTTCCTGTCCGCTGACCTCAGAAGGATGTTCCAGGGTAAAAGATTGGCGTCAAATGCTTAAGTCATAGCCGAAAAAATGCTTATTTTGAGGTTTAACCCATATCGTTGCATAAAAAAGGAGCCGAATCTGCACTGAAATGATTGCATCCCTGCAGAAGCCGAATATTTTGATGAATAATATCGAATTTTGCCAAAAAAACAGCTTTGGGGATTCATACAAACTTGTTGGAATCAAAGCGCAAATGAATCATTGCAGAAACTGATCAAAAGGATGCACAGAGTATGCGCTGTTGTTATAAAAGCGAAAAGAGGTAAATTCGAAGAGTAGGGTGGTAGGTGGTAGTCGGAAGGGTTGATGTCTGGAGAATACGGCGGGTGGGGTAAGACGTTCCATTGTAGTGTTTCCAGGTAGGTTTTCACAACGTGAGCAACATGCGGCCGATCGTCACTTTAGCGTGTCTCTTCTCGTATTGCAACAGTTTCTCTTTCAATGCTCGACTTAAACGCATTACTTGTTTTTTGTAGCGATCTCCCGTGATGGTTTCACCCGGTTGCAGCAACTCATAATATACCACACCGAGCTGGTCCCACCGAATACACTGCATGATTTTCGAGCCATAAGTTGGGCGTAATGTATCCACTTGTCATCGCCAGTGCCGATGCGAAGCAAGAAACCCTTCCTTTTTTGCCGTTGGAGCACCTGAAAAAATGCCGTTCGACTTTTCTTGTCTTCAACTTGTATGGTACCGAATTTCCTTGCTTTTACATCAAGCTTTTCAAAAGATTTAAGATGGCTTGTTGAGTCACGCCCAATGAATCTGCAAGTCATTGCGTTTAGCATGAATCTTCGTCCAGTAATGCCTCCAATTCTGCGCCTTCAAACTTTTTAACCGCTCCGGGACGCTCCTTGTTTTCCACGCCGAAATCACCTATTTTATAGCGTTCAAACCATTCGCGACACGGTTTTGCAGCATAAGTTGCAACAATCATTCGACGCGCCTCAACCGCGGACTTTTTTTGGTAAAACTGCCCACAAATGATGCTTCGAAATATTCACACACAAAAAAGTATATGACGCCGATAAAACTTCACAAATCCATCATTAGATTTGGAGTAGTTGACAGATGCCTAAGTTTTCTTCTTGATCAGCATTTACTGCTGGCGTCATTTGTTGGGAAACTGGGCAGTTTCAATTTGTATTCCCGATATTTCGTTCCGTTCCATTTCATTTCGATTCGTTTGATTTTGATCCGTTTCATTTCGTTCTGTTTCGTTCCATATCGTTTTCTGTTCCATATCATTTCATTAGATTTCTTGTGTGTCGCGACAGGCAGCTCAAACGAAACATCGCTCGTTCGGGTGGTGTCGCTATTTGTGAAATATTTAAGTAATATACTGGGATACACCGGTTTGATATTTTGAAAAGTGCAACATTTTGAAAAAGCATTTCCCCCACTACAATTATATTCAAATGTTATATTTTTCTCATATTCTGCAAGTATAGCTTAATATGTGTTCCAAGTTTGAATTACATAACTTAAGTGATAGCCGAGATATTAATTTTTAAGTGTTGTTCTTTGTATTTTTCGCTTTCCACCCCCTTCGATCAACCTTTCCTCTTCGCCTCCCTCTAAGTTGATTAAGGTACACTGAAACGAAATGGTCCTAAAACATAAACTTTTTATGATAAGTAATTCTGAAGATATAAGCATTCGAATTTGTGACACTCTTGGTTTCGCACGTTTATGAAAACTTGTCACCAGCTGTAAGGCATACCCATTCCTATCTTCGAGAGTCTCTAATGAAAGGAAATGAAGGAGTTCTCGATAAGGAGGAAAACATGTTGAGTCTGACTAGGGATCTAGAAAAATTTCGCTGTACAGACTCGATTCTATTCTTATGGATATCGTAACAAGGAGTCCAAACATGGCAGGCATGTTCAAGAATTGAACGCACAAAAGCACAGTAGTGTCTTTGTAATATAAGTGTCATTAAATCGTTTTACAAAGCCTCTATCGTTTTACAAAGCCCCAAATAGAGTTAGCCTTGATAACAATACGATCAATATGGTCGCCGAAATTTTTTTATTAAATACACCTAAATCGCGTACTTTGCTTAATTTCTGTAAAGCAATTCACTCTAAAACATAAATAAATTCAAAAGGATTAGTTTTTCCAGAGAAAAATGCCGTGGTGCATTTTCCAATATTTAAAGGCATACAGATTAAGATACACACCAGTCAAAAAATAGCTCTACGCCATTTTGCAAAAAAAGATAATCATTCGTACAGGTGAAATATTTTTGCATCGTCATACAAAAGAATATTGAAGATGGACATGACCGAACTCACTTCATTAATAAAATAAACAGAAGTGGACCAATATGGCTGAGGTACATCACGGTGTCTGGAATAATAAATGAAGAATCATCTCGAAATTACACCTGTTGGGTGCGATTAGAAAGATAGGATTTAGTCCACGTAGTAGAAATAGTAGGAAATTCGAGTGAACAAAGCTCATACTTTGCTAAAATCTGTATATATCAACTTACTTGCCTGCTTCAAACGATGGAATCGCAAAATTTGAAAATTCCAGTAGGTTTGTTGCCGTAGATCTACTTTTGGTGAACCTGTGCTGGATTGGGCTAATTATTGATTTGCAATCAAAGGACATCACGTCACAGACAATTGTCTCGAATAATTTTGGAACACTAGACAGCCTAGCTATAGGTCGGTAATTACATATCGTTCCTTTTGCCTTTCTTGGACAGGTGAGTTATTGTCGGAAATTTCCACAAACTAGGGAAACATCACAACGAAGAGATGCATTAAATTAGGAGGTAAGTTGTAATAAAAGTTCAGAGGAGAATCTTGTAAGCACAACAGTATTTCATCTGAGCATCTTTTGAGACTCTCACCGATGTTCGTGCTAAACTTCGATATAGTTGGCTAAATAAAAAGATCTTTCATCTCTACAATAAAGATAAATTTAAATAAAGGGAAATTTTTCTTAATTCAATTCTTAAAATTGATATCAGTTTGGGGTATCAAATGCAGCAAGAAAATTATAACCAAAAAAGTTACTAATTATTTTGGGGTCATCACTAGAAACATCACAAGAGTTAAAATACTTTAACTAATTTCGCTGTTAACTTGACTTAAAGTAATGAAATTTGGTTTTTATCGGCACAGTTAAGGACGTTATTTAAAGTACTTTAGCGAAATAAATACGTAGTGGAGACACTAAATTCAAATTCATCAATGCGATTGCCGCTCAAAAGCTTTCGTCTAAATGATTAGTGTACTAATGGTATGCTGTCAAACATAACATTTACATGTAAATCAAGTGGAAATAATGATACAAAATCGAAAAGAGATTTTCGTGGAGTATACAGTTTGTCAACTAATTATTTGCAAAATGAAAAAAAGTCATAAAAATTCATTTGGAAGTGAAAATTGATTAATAAAACATTCTGTTTTTCTTTCAATATATTATTGAACGCAAATAAACTAAAGTACAAGCTGTACCAGGATAATGACCCCAAACATAAATCGTTGCTGTGCATGACCTGGCTGCTGTACTCTTGCAGTAAAGTTTTCGATGCACCTGCCGAGAGTCTGGACCTCAATACTAAAGAGAACTTGTGGGCTTTGCTGAAAAAGAAAGTGGGTAAACGCAGACCTACCAATAATAATGCTTTAATCAAAGCAATTCAAGAAGGATGGCAGAATATTCCGGAATATTACGACTTAAATGGCCTTATACAGTCAATGTCGCGTCGTCTGGAGGCAGTCATGGATGGTAATGGCCACCATACCAAATATTAATACTATTAGTGTCATAGTTTTTCAGATTCAGTTATAAATCAAACATATGTTTACATTTTGCAAAGAATTAATTGACAGTTCAATATTGGAGGCTTTTCGGTGTTTTTTTTTATATGTTTTATGTCGAAATTTAATTTTTTTGTAATTTATGTTAATAACTTATACTTACGTTAATAATATATTGAAAGAAAAACAGAAAGAAAACTCATTTTTGTTAATCAATTTTCACTTCCAAATGAATATTTATGACTTTTTTTCATTTTGCAAAGAATTAGTTAACAAACTATATGTACGGTAATTAAACTCCTAGACTCGTGGCGGGAAAATTAAGACGAATTAAGGCGAACAAAGCGAAACTCGCATGTCCACCAAGAAACGGTGGTTTGAATTTGCGTTGAAGCTTTTTTAAACATACTTCGTTGTAAAATCGATAAATTTGCGTGTGTCACCCCAGTTAAAGTACTTTAACTCGCATCGTGTGTCTAAGGCATTAGGCTTATGTTTAAAAGTTTTCTTCATAACAATCAGATAACACAGATAGGCCAATTTTCACGTGGTAAGAAATAAATTGCTTAACTCAGAGTAGCGCTTATAGTCAGATTCAATCCGTGAGATAGTATCTCTTCCATGCTTTAGTTTTCATTTTTATACTCTAGATGAAATCTGATAGTATATTGTGTTTGCCTTACCGTTTGTAACGCTAAGAAATAACGCTCGCACAGAGCCGCCAAGGGTACAGAAATATTTGTTGTCGCTCAAAAACCTCGATTCCGAGTGACCGTCTGTCTACAGCATAACTCTCGAAAGCTTTGAGCTATAGTGCTAAGAAATTTTGTGTGTCATTTTTAGCAAAAAAGTAGCTTTAAGTTCGTGAATGGGCTACAACCCCCCACTCATTCTACCCCCTCCCATACAAATATCATGAAATTTCGAAATATAAAGAAATCGATTTTTCTTTGAAACTATTTACGCTATCGACTTGAAACTTAGGTCAAAGTATTATGATATACATATATGTCATTAATATTACGGAATATTGGTCCGATCCCCTCACTCCTTCTACCCCTCCCATAAAATTTTGAAAAATACATATTTTCAATTTTCATTGAAACTAGTAAAGCTGAAAAGACGAAATTTTGTCAAAATTAATTCTATTATAATTGCAATTAGTTTTAAAAAGAATTATCATTTTCCCCTCATTCTTTCTACCCCCTTCAATTCAAATTTCACGAAATTTTGAAATTTAAATTAAATTATTTTCTTCGAAAATGTTAAAGATATCAACTTGATATTTTGTATAAGGTATAAAAATAGAAATATCAATAACGGGGAAAAAATTGTTTTGATCCTTACACTCCTCTTCTACCCCCTGCCATACAGATGCATAATTTTTTTTAAATGCATTATATCGATTTCCATTAAAACTAGAAAAATTACAAACCTAAAATTTTGCCAGAATTTGTTTTTAATAGTTGTAATAAATGCTAGAAAAAATTATCAGCTCAGCTTCACTCCTTGTACCCCCTCCCATATAAATATCTGTATTATAAATTCAAGAAAAGCATTTCTCCTTCGAATATATGAGAGCTATCGACTTTGAAATTGAATCAAAACATGGTGATAAGGGTGATGATAAGCAGTTTCAAAATCATCTAAAACGTTCCACTTCCTCTGCCACCTCCCATACGAATGCCCCAATTTCAGGAAAACTATGTCCAATTTCTTTAAAAATAATGAAAACTAAAAACTTTAAATTCAGCAAAAAACATTTTGCATGCCATGTTCGATGCTATATGCGAAAAATATAAATCTCCCCTTCTATTTCTACCACCTCCCATACAAAAGACTCTATTCACTATTCGAAAGAATTTGAAATGACATATTTTCCGGTATATTATTCCCATATTATCATATCATATGATAGGGCTTTACGCCCAATCATAATTATGTTTTTTAGATCTATTAAATTGTCGTCGAACCATGGACATCTTTTACACGAACCATTACTCGTAACCGGTACGCACCAAATGAAGCAATTAAAGAGAATATTGCAGAAATTATTAACAGCAGTTTCAATGTCTGTTTCGTTAAGTACGCACGACCAGTCGCATTTTAATATAACCTCATTCAATGCAGCACAGTCAGCTTTCGTAAAATTAAAGCGATGAGAAATATCAGCATCAAAAATCTAAACATTATCAGCAGCAGTATTTGGCGAAAAAATAGCATGGAACGCAGGATGGCGCGCTAATTCTGGAAGCAAAGGTGATTTGCAACTGTTGATTATTACAGTTTTCCCCGACTGAGAAAACGTATTTAAAATTAACCCCTTGCACTTAGGGGCGGAACGCGGTCTGTCCGGCCAACCCTCGAAGAAGGGTCGTGGGCGCCAGCGACTCGTATTTGAGACCACGCTCCTCTGTACTCGACGCAGACCGAGTCGCTAGTCTGGCGAGTGAATTTAGTTTTAATTGCCGCGAGAGAGAGAAAAAGAAAACACAATTTAACGCGCGGTAAGCTGAAAAGGACGAACGATCACACAAATCAGCACAGAAATCGTATTGAAAAAAAAGAACTGGCAAAGAAATATCGGATCGAAATCACCCAGCGGCTTTCAAATTCCTGTTAAGACCCCCTATAGGGGCATAGGACAGAAACAACTCTCTTCCACAAGGCGCGATCCTGCGCATCGGCTTTAAGCTGTTGCCAGGACTTGTTTATTCCTCTGGCCTCCTGCTCAACTGCTCGCTTCCATGTGTTACATGGTCGACCAACCCGACGTCTTCCTTGAGGGTTATAATCCAGAGCCTGTTTTGCGATGTTTTGCTCTGGTTTCCTCAAAGTATGACCGATCCACTGCCACTTTCGCCGTTGAATCTCAATACCTATTTTAGTCTGGCGAGTTGTACTCCAAAGTTCGTCGTTGGAGATCACTTCTGGCCAGAATATTCCTAAAACCATATAACAACACGGATTTGACGCATGCGTCAAAAACTCGCAGCTTCGTGCGAAGGCAGATCTCTCTTAACCTCCAGAAAGGGGAAAGGATACCGAAGGCCTGACGAGCTTTATTTAGCCGAGCCTCAACATCCTTTTCGGCTCCGCCGTCCATGCTGACAATGCTTCCGAGATAGCAAAAATCTTGCACCTCTTCCACATCCTGTCCATTAAGAACAATCGGTGTGCTTGCGTTCGAACCCATGTGCATGTACTTGGTTTTACGCACATTTATTTTCAGTCCCGCCTCTTTGCATTTAGAATGCAACGAGCGAACATTTGACTCTAAGTCCGAACGGGTATGTGCAAGCAAACACACGTCATCAGCATAATCAAGGTGGCTTAAGATGTTAAATAGTCTCCATTGAAGACCTTTACCTTTACCTTCCCCACCTTCCAGTGCAGCTTTCAAGATGTCATTTATTACCACCAGAAACAGGGCTGGTGATAATATGCAGCCTTGTCTGACAACCGTTCGCACAGGAAAGCTCTCGGACAGCTCTCCTCTATGCAAGACGCGAAACCTTGCATCTTTGCATGATTCTTTAATCATAGCTATGACCTTATTTGGAATACCTCTCCTACGCAAAGCATTCCATATGTAATCTCGGTTAACGCTGTCGAACGCCTTCTCGAAGTCCACAAACATGAGATGTAGTGGCGAACCCATTTCAGCTGACTGCTCTAATATTATCCGTAGGGTATTTGTGTGGTCGGTACAAGACGACCCTTTACGGAATCCAGCCTGATAAACTTCGAGAGTGCTCTCGACGACATCACTAATCCTATTGAGAATTACCTTAGCCATAATTTTTGATACGGCAGTAAGTAGACATATACCACGCCAATTGCCACAATCCCGAAGGTCGTCCTTCTTCGGAATTTTCACAATGACGCCCTCCTTCCATTCAGTCGGATATCTTCCATCATTCCACACCTTAGTGAAGAGTGGGAGGAGTATATCGGCTGTTATTTCCGGGTTCGCTTTGAGGAGTTCGGTTGGTAGTCCGTCTATACCTGGAGCTTTCCTTCCCGCCATTGACCGAATGGCGGAAACTATCTCTTCCTTATCTGGGGGATCGTCCCTAATAGAGGATTGTTGTGGTTGGATGTTTGGAAGTTGTTCTGTTCCCGGAATATCTTCATCTGACAAGATGTTTAAAATATCAGAGAAGTATTCCTTCCATCGTCGCAACTGGTGTTCACTCATATTAAGGAGAGTTCCGTTGACATCTCTCACCAGGTGGTTGGCGGTGAAATTCCTGTTCGTCAACTGTTTCATGATTTTAAATAGTGAACCCATATCCCCAAGGTAAGCTGCAGATTCTGCCTTGTTTGCCAGATCTTCAATGGCCTTTCTCTTGTCGCGTCTAACAGCCTTTTTAAGCTGTATTTGAGCATCGCGGTAGTTCTGCCTCAAGTCGGGCGTTCGTTGGTTGACATCGGGTTGAGAGATGATTCCCTATTTGGCTTTTTTCCGATTGTCAACCTTGTCCCATGTGTCTTGCGACATCCAGGGTTTCTCACCGCTTTGCGCATATCCCACAGATTCTTCAGCACTAGTTAGAAAAGTGTTTCTGGTTGCCTCCCAATTGGCGTCCAGTGTGCGCATTTCATGTTCACCCAATGTGGATGACTTTTCGCGTAGAATGGTGGTGTATTCGAGTTTTTTGTTGGGATCTCTGAGTTTATCCACATTAAGCTTGCGCTTCATTTGAAGAATTTGTGGTCGTCGGATAGCTGCTGTATACAATTTCAAGCAGGCAACCATCAACTGGTGATCGCTCCCCACGTCAGCTCCACGTTTCGGTCGCACATCGAGGAGACATCTTCTCCATCGGCGACTTATAGCCAAATGGTCGATCTGGTTCTGAGTAACACCGTCAGGGGAAACCCAAGATGTCTTATGATGACTCTTGTGTGGAAAAAGGGTCCCTCCGATGACCATTTGCCGAGTACTACAGAACTCCACAAATAATTCGCCGTTTTCGGGTCTCTTAATCCAAGGTCGTGAAGCGTCGACCCAAGGGTCACCATGCCTTCCCATGACGTGTTCTAGTCCAGTGTTGTCTGATCCAACCTGGGCGTTCATATCTCCCGAGATGATAATAATATCACCTCTAGGAACACGTTCGAAGGTGGCACTCAGTTGGCTATAAAACTCCTCTTTGCCACCGGATGTTGCGGTATTAGTTGGTGCGTAGCACTGCAGAATTGTGACGTTTCTGACACTGGTCCTGAGCCTGACGACGATAATCCTATCCGAGATTGGTTCCCAGCTAATGAGACTGTTTCCCGCTCGCGGCGTAAGGACGAACGCCACGCCATTTCTGGCTTCACTTTCAGGGCCAATGTACAGAATAGTGTTTCCGCTAGGGGTTCGTTCTTCTCCTGATCCTGTCCACCTGACCTCGCTCAAGCCCAAGATTTGGATGTTATAGTGCTCCATTTCACGGTCGATCACCGATTGGCGGTGCAAGGACCGAGTAACCCCAGCTCTTCCCCCGTCATTCAATGTTCGAACGTTCCAGAAGCCAATCATAGTCCGTTTTCGAATGCCAAAAGTCGTTACCGTAGAATCAGTCCGTATCCGAGGCGATGTATCTGTTTCTCGTATCAGTGAGGTCTTAAGATCACGGGTGATAAGCCCATGATCCAGTGAGTGTCCATTTGCCATTTTTAGGGCAAGCAGGACTGGCTGTGAGTGAATTCTACAGCCCCCATCCCAGAGGGGGATAGTGTGTGGGGAATTGGTTAAACTTAATTAACTCCACATGCAAATACACTTTACACTTTAAAATACACTCTTCTAAAAATAAATAATTACACTGACAGAAATATACTTTATATATTTATTTTTAATAATAATCGAGTGAACTATTATTATGAAAAATATAAATGTAATTGTTTTTTATTTTTAGTGTAAAAAAGATTTTCAGTCACATTAAACGTAAAATTTAATCTAAACAATAACAAATAATAATAAATAAATTTTTATAATATAAATGTTAATAAATGTTAATTTAAATGTAGTGCTTTATTTTTATTAATCAAATTATTGATTAATCAGTTATTCTGCAATATCCAGCTGCACTACAATTGGTGACCCCGAAGTTAACGAACTAGAAAAATTATTTTTCGTCAATCGTTATTTCACCATATCAAATGGTGATGTATAGAGGAAATTAGTCGAGAACAATTTTTCTACATTGAACAAATTTCTATAACCATCAGCGAGAGAAGTTTCATCGAATTTACAGAGAAGAAACCTAAGAAATTTCAAGAATTGAAATCTTAATCGTCTTCAAGAATTTTGTTATAAAATAGAAAATATCAACTCTAAATACAACAACTTGAAGCTTATACCGATATTTGAATATTCAACATGATGCAGCATCAACAACAGCATCATTAATTCAAGAAAAAACAACAATAATTGAAAATTAGCGACACAAATTTCAAGAGGATTTATGGTATTTTATTAATAATTACATTTAAATTTAATAAAAATTATTACATAATATATTTACTCATTATATTTAAATTGTAAAATAACATCTATATTTTTCCATTTATTCAAATTCTCATACAAAAATTTCTTTTTTCTGTTTAATTCAATATCAACTTCTCATAAAAATATATACAACATGTCTCTTATTAATCATACATCGTCAGTATCAAATGATGAAGTTACCGATACTTCATCTAATAACTTACATTTGGCTGCGGTTGCAATTCAGAAACTTCCTTTCTGGATTGCCAACCCCGCTGCATGGTTTCGCATCATGGATGCGCAATTTTCCGCAGCTAATATAACAGCTGAACTAACCAAGTTCAATCATGCGCTTAGTATGCTAAGTGCAGCGGAATGTGAACAATCGATGGACATCATCGACAGCATTCCGGCGGAAAATTGTTACGTTTATTTCAAAGATGCTATGATAAAAAGGTTTGGAGAATCTGAAGACCATAAGTTAAAACGACTTATGAATGGAATCGACCTAGGAGATTTTAAACCTTCTCAACTATTAGGTCGAATCCGTTCCCTCGCTGGAAACAATTTTCCAGTTAATATTATTAAAAAATTTTGGGTACAACGTCTTCCTACTCAAATACAAGCCATTCTAACAGTATCTTCAGGTTCCCTTGAAGAATTGAGTGAAATCGCCGATAAAATTGCAGACACTTCTTGTTTTCCGCAATTAGCAAGCACTTCGATAAGTAATTCGCCAAATGCGCTGGGTTTAGAAATTGAATCATTACGAAAACAAATTACCGCTTTGACTTCAACGGTTAATGAACTAACACAATTTACAAGACAAAGTCGAAACTTTAATAGGTCCTATAATAGTAATCGCAATGGACGATCAAAATCGCATAACCGTTCACAAAGCGGATCAAGAAAGTCTGAAGATTTTTGCTATTATCATAAACGTTTTGGGCTTGGAGCCAATAAATGTAAAGAACCTTGTAAATTTCCGAAAGAAAAAAACCAACACGAGTGTTAAAAATGGCGACATTTAACACTAGTTCAAACTCAAGTCGCCTTATTATACCAGATAAAACATCCGGTTTACGTTTTTTAGTAGACACCGGCGCGGAAATTTCAGTAGTTCCTAAAAGTAATTTCGGTCAACGCGTTATGAATCCAAACTTGATTCTGACCGCTGCAAATTGCACTAAAATCCCTACTTTTGGCTCACACAAAATTACAATTTCACTCAAACTTAAAAGAAATTTTGAGTGGAATTTCATTATTGCCGACGTTGAACGACCAATTTTAGGAGCGGATTTCCTTCGTCATTTCGGTTTGATTGTGGATCTTAAGCAACGACGTTTAATCGATCCACTTACTAACGTCAGTTCAGCTATTGGACAAATTTTCAAAGGATCTTCTACAGTATTGTCTGTCTTAGCAGCCAATCACGAAAATCCTCGAGTTCAAAAATTGCTTGCACAACACCCAAAAATTTTCCAATCAAATAGAACAAATTCAAACAATTTGCACACGATTCGTCATTTCATTATTACCGAAGGACGTCCAGTCTTTTGTAAACCGCGACGCCTCTCACCTTCTCACTTTGCGATCGCGAAGGCCGAGTTCGGCAAAATGGTAGACCTTGGAATTTGCAGACCATCAGACAGTCCTTGGGCTTCACCACTTCACATGGTTCAAAAGAAAGATGGAAGTTGGAGACCATGTGGAGATTACCGGGCATTAAATGCACAAACAGTCCCGGACAAATATCCTATTCCACACATACAGGATTTTGCTCAACAACTTGATGGTTGTTCTATTTTTTCAACAGTTGATTTGGAACGTGCATACCACCAGATTCCTCTGAACGATGATGACGTTCCAAAAACAGCAATTTCCACACCTTTCGGTTCATATGAATTTATTCGAATGACTTTTGGTTTGCGCAATGCCGCGCAAACTTTCCAAAGATTCATTTTTTCAATTTTGAGGGATCTTGATTTTTGTTTCGTATATATTGACGACATCTTGATCGCCTCAAAGTCAATTGAGGAACATTTCATTCACCTAGATAAACTTTTTCATCAACTAGAAAAATACGTTTTAATAATCAATTTAGCTAAACGCCACTTTGCTAAAACTCAAGTGGATTTCTTGGGTCATTCCATCAATTCTAATGGAATTTTTCCAATGACTTCAAAGATAGAAGGTATTATCTCTTACCCACAACCGACTACTGTTCACGAGTTGAGACGTTTTCTAGGTATGATTAACTTTTACCGAAGGTTTATTCCTCATGCAGCAACGTCTCAATCTATTTTAGACAAATACACACATGGAAGCAAGAAAAAACGTGATAAGTCCATTATTCCATGGAATTCTGAGTCTGTAGAAGCTTTTAATCGTTGCAAAGAGCAATTAGCTCAGGCAACTACACTAGCATTTCCTTCTCCTTCTGCAGCACTTTCGCTAGTGGTTGACGCTTCAGATACAGCCATCGGAGCTGTGTTACTGCAAAAAATTTCTAATGCTTTTCAACCATTAGCATTCTTTTCGCGGAAACTTTCCACAGCTCAACAAAAATACAGTGCCTACGATCGTGAGCTTTTAGCAGCTTTTAGCAGCTTACATTGCAATTAAGCATTTTAAATTCATGCTAGAAGGTAGAATTTTCACACTTTTTACCGATCACAAACCGCTTATTTTTGCTTTCAAGCAAAACGCTGAAAAAGCTTCACCACGTCAGTTAAGGCATCTGGACTTCATCGGTCAATTTACGACGGATATTCGACATATATCCGGTTCAGATAATATCGTCGCCGACGCATTATCTCGCATTGACGAGATTTCCATTCCAACATCAGTTAATTACTCAGAAATTGCTGACGCTCAGCTAGCCGACAAAGAATTACCTTCAATTAAAAAATCAACGAGTCTTAAGATGATACCTTTTAACATCGAAAATTCCTCTAAGCAACTTTGGTGTGACGCCTCGCAAAACACTCTGCGGCCTTACATTCCTTCAACGCTGCGTAAGAAGATTTTCGATGTGGTTCATGGAACGGCTCATCCAGGTATTAGAGCAACAACTAAATTGTTAGTTAAAAAATTCGTTTGGCCATCTATTAATAAAGACTCACACATCTGGTGCAGAGAATGCATAGCTTGCGGAAAAGCCAAGATTTCTCGCCACGTTAAGAGTCCGCTCGGCAATTTCGAACCAGTAATCAAAAAATTCGCTAATATCCATATTGATTTGGTTGGGCCTCTTCCGACTTCGGAAGGCTTCAATTATTGTCTTACGGTCATTGACCGCTTTACTCGTTGGCCTGAAGCCTACCCAATCGTGGATATTCGAGCAACAACTGTGGCTAACACTTTGATCAGAGAATACATTCCTCGTTACGGCACTCCAGTCACAATTGTAACTGACCAAGGACCACAATTTGAAGCTTTACTTTTTTCGGAATTAGGCAAAGTTTTAGGCTTCAAAAGAAACAGAACTACAGCTTACAATCCCAAAGCTAACGGTATTTTAGAACGTTGGCATCGAATCCTTAAAAGTTCTCTAATGTGCAAGGCTTCTGAAGCATGGACACGCGAACTACTGTTCATTCTTCTCGGACTTCGCTCAATCGTTAGACAAGATGTCGATGCCACTCCTGCAGAATTAGTTTATGGACAAAATTTACGTTTGCCATACGAACTTTTAGACACTAATTCTAGTACACCACAGATTGTATCTCCTAGCGACTACGTTCAAAGTCTTCGACAACTCATGAGTTCGATAAAACCTAAAGTACCTTCCGCTCACACTCCCACTAACACTTTCGCTTTTCATTCACTTAAAGATTGTGAACACGTGTTTGTCCGACAGGACCAAGTGAGGAGATCGCTTCAACCACCTTATGAAGGACCTTATAAAGTTTTGAAACGTAATGACAAATTCTTTACACTTTCCATTAATGGTAAAGAAAAGAATGTCTCAATTGATCGGCTGAAACCTTCATTTGATTCTTCCCAGCATCAAGCATCAACTAAAAAGCGCGTAACTTCTTCCAACTTCCACGATACGAACCAGATCACAGACGGGTTCATTAAATCTTAACGAGAAGGACTGTTAGCCCTCCTCTAGGAAGGGGGTGTGTGGGGAATTGGTTAAACTTAATTAATTCCACATGCAAATACACTTTACACTTTAAAATACACTCTTCTAAAAATAAATAATTACACTGACAGAAATATACTTTATATATTTATTTTTAATAATAATCGAGTGAACTATTATTATGAAAAATATAAATGTAATTGTTTTTTATTTTTAGTGTAAAAAAGATTTTCATTCACATTAAACGTAAAATTTAATCTAAACAATAACAAATAATAATAAATAAATTTTTATAATATAAATGTTAATAAATGTTAATTTAAATGTAGTGCTTTATTTTTATTAATCAAATTATTGATTAATCAGTTATTCTGCAATATCCAGCTGCACTACAAGTTAGCTCAGGTCCGTGGAGTCGCTAACTCCAAAGATAGTTGCAGGAATTGGTAAAACCTCATACTACAACTACCCCCTTGCTTTATTACAACAAAATCCCTAGCTAAACGTTACGTTAAAGAAAACAAGCTCCAAATCAAAATTCCCTAGCTAGTTTCTTTCTTGTTACTTGTGAGCGGTTTTCCGGATTCGCTTCGCTGATTCGTTGGGGCCCTTGATTACTTATTATGGAAGGGTTGTTAGCCCTTCGCACAACCCTCTTTCTACGAAAATTTGTTGCATTACGTAGCTCGCCGTTGTTGAATCGCCAATCCCACTTGAGGTTTCTCGAAGATTGATACTGTCCTTTGATCGCCGTCGTCTCCTCCGCTGCTTGGACTTCGTTGATCTTTTTCGATTTCACTTCACTGAATTAGCACTTTGATTTTAAGGGTCTTCAATACCGACTACGCCATCTTGAATTTTTTTCGAATTTGTATGGAGAAACGGTTTATCGAGTTATGCGGTTTTTTGACAATTTTCATTATAAATTTAGGTGGCAATCACTTTGTCTATTCGCCAAAAAGGTCCCAACCTCATAGTTTTATTATTTACTGTTTTCGTTTGTTGTAAAATCAAGCCGGAAAAAACTCGAATCCAAACTACTAATTTTCGTTCACATATTTTTCACTTCACATGACACGAAATTGGCGGAGTTATGGCCACGGGACATTCGCACAACACTCAAAAATATATCGCCGTTCACTCCCTGTTAAAACATATAATATTAATGTTAAAATCTAATTAAAAAGAGACGAACATCCCATAATTTCAGATTTCCGGATTTCTTACGTCAAATAGTTTATCCCTCTTACCACAAGACGTCGGTATCGTCACATAGGTGCTGCACATATTGATATTGCAAACCACATTTAAAATATGAATATTCTCAATCATTCTCAAGTAAGGTTTAGAAGAACGATCTGTTAAAACCTTCGCAGCTTAGTTGTTTCTCGCTCGGCTCACTATTTTCGCTCACTTTTGCACGCGAGTTCGAAACTCTATGGCGTCCAATTTTTTTTTTTTTTTGATCAATCGATTTTTTCAAAAATTGTCGAATATGATAAAACATGAAACCATGGGAAATTTAGGTTTGGATTTTTTTTTCGTTTACTGCATTATCGTTTTATGAGTACAGTAATAAACATAAATAAAATAAAAAACTGTGTTTTTGTCTGGATTCGAACCAAGTGCAGCAAAAAGCAAATGGTTAGGTAGCGCCCGCTAGACCTGTTGACCACGCAATCGTTTTTGGGAACCCTTCTACAGTTCTACAGTTATTGTTGTTGATATAACAGGAAAGAGCAGAAAGATGAGAAGATCATAAAATAAACAACCAAAACAACTACCTGGAGAAACTTGTAGAAAATGCACTAGAAACAATTCTGAGATTTTCGTACAAGCATGCGTGATCAAATACGTGACATATATTTGTGTTGCACGTTTCAGGGATTTGAGATGATCTTTTCTTGTTTCTACTTTTTACAAATCAGAGTACGAGCAACGTACGTGCTTTGAAGTGAAATTTGGAAACCACGCATTTGGTATTTATTATTGGGTATGTTGAAAATTTATTATTAATCATCTACATTGACCTTTGGCAAAATACGATGATTTTTGGTTCGACAGAACATTTTTATTTTTCTGCCTTACAACTCGAATGTTTTTCCTCAATGAAGCAGCCGATCTACTCGACGATTTTTTTGAATTCGAGATGCTCTTGGTCATGAATTGCTGCAGTATTCAGACTGTGACCGATTCATTGCCACTTACATCTCCGAGTTTACATGCTTAGCTTGGACTCTTATGCGCGAATAATACCCGACGATCATCGTGCTTCGTCTATTTCGCATTCGGTACATAACATCTGCGAATGAGTTCTGTTTTCATAAAATTTTCTTTCGAAATGCCGACTTTCGAGAGAACCTTTTTATTTTCCTGCCTTTTCCCTTTTTGTGATGTAGTCAATCTACTCGACGAATTTTGTAATGTCGGGATGCTTTTAACCGTGATTTTCTGCAGTATTCGCCTCTTCTTTCAGTTTACGTGATTGTCCGACCGTTGGGGGTTGGTATGCATATTGGTTGTAGAGGGACCAATTTTTTCACTACACAGTTCTACACTAGCACCTTAGATTCTCTGCTGACCTTAATTAATTTTATGGCCATCAACGCGAAATTTATACTTAGGCATTTGCATAGGAAAATTTCAGAATGAGTTTCGAGCATTACATTATTACCCTTAATTCTCTGGTGACCTGCGTGCGAAGCGAATAAGCTGTAAAGCAGGTATGATCTCAGTGGCATCACCATTCAAAAATTAATTTTATGACCCGGAATTATTATATTATGTATGCAAATAAATTTCTATTGCCATATCAAGTTATTCGCGCATAAGAGTCCAAGCTAAGCATGTAAACTCGGAGATGTAAGTGGCAATGAATCGGTCACAGTCTGAATACTGCAGCAATTCATGACCAAGAGCATCTCGAATTCAAAAAAAATCGTCGAGTAGATCGGCTGCTTCATTGAGGAAAAACATTCGAGTTGTAAGGCAGAAAAATAAAAATGTTCTGTCGAACCAAAAATCATCGTATTTTGCCAAAGGTCAATGTAGATGATTAATAATAAATTTTCAACATACCCAATAATAAATACCAAATGCGTGGTTTCCAAATTTCACTTCAAAGCACGTACGTTGCTCGTACTCTGATTTGTAAAAAGTAGAAACAAGAAAAGATCATCTCAAATCCCTGAAACGTGCTACACAAATATATGTCACGTATTTGATCACGCATGCTTGTATCGGAATCTCAGAATTGTTTCTAGTGCATTTTCTACAAATTTCTCCAGGTAGTTATTCTGGTTGTTTATTTTATGATCTTCCCATCTTTCTGTTCTTTCCTGTTATATCAACAACAATAACTGTAGAACTGCAGAAGCGTTTCCAAAAACGGTTGCATGGTTCACAGGTCTAGCGGGCGTTACCTAACTTCTTGCTATTTTCTGCACTTGGTTCAAATCCAGTCAAAAACACAGTTTTTTATTTTATTTATCTTCGTTTTCTTTTTTGAATAATTTTCTTAGTTTATTATTTCATTTTACATGAAACAGTCAATTTTTAAAGATGCATTTCAATCGCACGGGGGATATTCGTAAAGTGTTTTTAACTGTTTATCATAAAATGATAATGTACTAAACGAAAAATAAAATCGAAACCAAAATTTCCCATGGTTTCATGTTTTATCATATTCAAAAATCTTTGAAAAAATCGATTGATCAAAAACAGAAAAATTTGTACGCCATGGAGCTTCGAACTCGAGCGCAAAATTGTGTGAAAATACTGAGCCGAGCGCGAAACAACTAAACTACGAAGGATTGATTACATCGTGCTTCCAAACTGCACTTGAGAAAGATTTCTCTCTGTTCCGATATTCGTATCACGGTGATCACGATGTCAGTAATATTGCTATTCGACTGACCAAATTTTTTGTCTATCAACCGAGCAATCAGAACCGATTATTCAATTTACTAATCGAGCATGAAACGCCTCACTTACTTCAGCAAATATGAGTACACCATAAATATTAGCCATTATCTGCGGTCATTCTCCTCCTTTGAATCGCTTTTAGTGCCTCTACCGGTCGGTATAGTAGTCGATCTTTCAATTTGCCACTGCAGATGGCGAAACAGTCGATTCGCAATAATGGGCTGGGTATTGAAGACCCTTAAGGCAAAACCACCAACTTGTGGTACTATGTTAAAGCTATGTTTCACTCGGTTTCGTATTTTTTCCGGCACATCCAACTCCTAAGCTGTTCACTTTTCAAAAGAGACCGAGCCGACCGAGTTTTCTACCGCCAAGCTTTTAGACGGCATCCCCAACGACTTTTCCTTCCCAAAATTCAAATGTGGTCGTTGAACTTCCTTTGTCAATCGGCCCATTTACTTTTTTTCCGCCTATTGCTGCTCGTTGCTGATTTTGTTAGTGCCGGTGCATCTCAATTTCCCCAGCTTTGGCTTAATTTCGGTTAGTCATACATAAATGTTGTTTTTGATGGTGTTCGTCTATACAAAACCTCCTCCTCGAACCTTTTCGGAGTGGGCCTCCACGGCTGCTTTATGTAAAATTTCCCGACTTTTGTGAAGTATTTCCCCTTTTTTTTCTCCATGGGAAGAAAAAGTAGACATGGCTGTCATTTCGATCGAGAATTTTGGCAGTTCTCGTTTATTTACGTCCGGCCGGTTTGCAAGTTTGACTTTACTTGCTGCTGGAACTAGGAGGGTTAGCCTGACCGTAGTCGAGGTGAGTAGTAATTCGAAATCTAGACTTTAATTATTGTTAACTTGTTCCTTTTCAGACAGGCCTGGTCTCAGTTACGGTGGAATTGTAACATGATTGGTAAATATCTCACATCCGAACAGAGCATTAGATCAAGAAATGTACCGAATGAGTTAGGTATGGGATTGGATTGATTTGAACCCGTTGAAAACATACTACTATCCAAAAATTTTGCATCTTGCTGTGGACAGGAAAAAAGAGCTGTAGGCAAGAGAATAAGTTTATGATGCAAACACAAATTCACCATGTGGTGCTGTCGTTATGTTGAAAGATGTTCAAACTTACTATTTGACATTTTTGATCTACCTATTTCGACCAACTGTGGGAATCTTTTGAGTCGTATCGTCAATGCGACGTTTAGTAAAAGACTGATTAACGTCGAGCGAGACGAACGAAGTTCGCGGTTGCGATATTCACAATAACAGTGTTCATATGAATGAAACGTTACTGTTTTTTTTCTGTAGGATGCGTCTTAAAGGCAGTTCGTTTCAAGATCGATGTAATGCGTGTTTTTGCTAGAGGATACGTCTTGATGGCGGTTCGCTTGGAGATTACAGTAGACTCGCGGTTATATTAACACTGCATTATATGAACTCCAAATATTTTACATTGAGTACTCTGTCATCTGAACAACCTCCTAGAAATACGCCCGTTCATATGAACAACTCGATATGTACCGTTAGATTCCATTAAATGAATACCAGAGCATTGGTTGGTATCAGTTGGTTGCAAGCTGGTATCAGTTGGTTACAAGGTGGTATTAGTTGGTTACAAGTTGGTTGCAATTTGGTTACAAGGTGGTATTAGTTGGTTACAAGTTGGATGCAAGGTGGTATTAGTTGGTTACAAGTTGGTTGCAAGTTGGTTGCGAGTTGGTTGCAAGGTGATATTAGTTGGTTACAAGGTGGTATTAGTTGGTTGCAAGTTGGTTGTAAGTTGGTATCAGTTGGTTGCAAGTTGGTTGTATAGTTGGTTGTATAGTTGTATAGATGGTTGTATAGGTGGTGGTATAGTTGTATAGTTGGTTGGTTGGTTGTATAGTTGGTTGTATAGATGGTTGTATAGTTGTATAGTTGGTTGGTTGGTTGTATAGCTGGTTGAATAGTTGGTTGGTTGGTTGTATAGTTGTATAGATGGTTGTATAGTTGGTTGCATAGTTGGTTGTATAGATGGTTTTATAGTTGTATAGATGGTTTTATAGTTGTATAGATGGTTGTATAGTTGGTTGTATAGTTGGTTGTATAGTTGTATAGATGGTTGTATAGGTGGTGGTATAGTTGTATAGGTGGTGGTATAGTTGTATAGTTGGTTGTATAGTTGGTTGTATAGTTGGTTGGTTGGTTGTATAGTTGGTTGTATAGATGGTTGTATAGTTGTATAGATGGTTGTATAGGTGGTGGTATAGTTGTATAGTTGGTTGTATAGTTGGTTGTATAGATGGTTGTATAGTTGTATAGATGGTTGTATAGATGGTTGTATAGTTGTATAGATGGTTGTATAGGTGGTTGGTTGGTTGTAAGGTTGGTTGTATAGTTGTATAGTTGGTTGTATAGTTGGTTGGTTGGTAGTATAGTTGGTTGTATAGATGGTTGTATAGTTGTATAGATGGCTGTATAGTTGGTTGGTTGGTTGTATAGTTGGTTGTATAGTTGGTTGAATAGTTGGTTGGTTGGTTGTATAGTTGTATAGATGGTTGTATAGTTGGTTGGTTGGTTGTATAGTTGGTTGTATAATTGGTTGTATAGATGGTTTTATAGTTGTATAGATGGTTGTATAGGTGGTTGTATAGTTGGTTGTATGGCTGTATAGATGGTTGTATAGTTTTATAGATGGATGTATAGGTGGTTGTATAGTTGGTTGTATAGTTGGTTGTATAGTTGTATAGATGGTTGTATAGTTGGTTGTATAGTTGGTTGTATAGTTGGTTGTATAGTTGGTTGTATGGTTGGTTGATTGTAATCACATTGAGGCTCGAATAACAAAAAAAAAAATCTATACTTTTCCCTACAACACAGCAGTCATGTTTCTAAATTTATATGAATACTGTATACATGCTTTGAATTCTGTTCACTTTCAGCAGCCAAGAGAAGTTATTTCCCATCTTGATTCCAATATCAAATAAATACAACTATATAATCAATATGAAGACTTTGATTCAGTAATATGAGAAAAAAGTTTGAAAAAGTATATTTAAAAACTGAAAGCAGTAATAAAGCTGTATAAAGCAGTACACCTCAGTACATAAGCAGTTTAAAACCTGTATAGAGCAGTTTCAAGGCAGTATTAAAGCTGTACAAACCAGTATTAAAGCTGTACACCTCAGTACAGAAGCAGTATTAAAGTTGTACAAAGCAGTTTCAAGGCAGTATTAAAGCAGCACAAAGCAGTATTAAAGCTGTACACCTCAGTACAGAAGCAGTATTAAAGCTGTATAAAGCAGTTTCAAGGCAGTATTAAAGCTGTACAAAGCAGTATTAAAGCTGTACACCTCAGTACAGAAGCAGTATTAAAGCTGTAAAAAGCATTATTAAAGCTGTACACCTCAGTACAGAAGCAGTATTAAAGCTGTACAAAGCAGTTTCAAGGCAGTATTAAAGCTGTACAAAGCAGTATTAAAGCTGTACAAAGCAGTTTAAAACCAGTTTCAAGGCAGTACACCTCAGTACAGAAGCAGTTTCAAACCTATATAAAACCAATTCAGAGCATTCTTCAAAGTGTACGATATCTGTTAATCTATTGTTGTGTAAGAAAGGAAAATGCAGAAGTCGACCGATAAAGATATTCTTAGACAAGTTATAAAGTCTACTAACTCGATACGTAAAAAAATATAAGCAATTAAAAATCGGTAGAGTTAATGCTGAAACTCGACAAGAACAAACATTTCAACCAATCACAAGACCTCTTAAAAAATTAGTTAAACTGTATGAACACAGTAAATTCGAACCTAAAAGAGAAGGAGATGTAGAAAATCATAATCACAGTAAATATGAACCTGAAAAAGAAGAAAACATGGAAACTCAATCTACAGATGATAGTGAAAGTGACGTTGACTTTGAAACTCCAACACCCAAATTCAGACGAAAGCTTAATCTAACCGATACTTTTGAAACACCATTAAAACATCAATCGAACCAAAACAGTATATTTCTTGGGATGATCCCAATGAACTGGTGAACCGATTACGATTACTTATAGCATTGATACAGACGGGAGATAGTAGTCATATCAACGAGATTGTTACCATCATTGAAGCATTGAGAAAAGCTGAACTAATAATATAAATATTAAATTTAGAGGATCTGAAAACTGTTTCATTGTTAAAGAAATAGCTATGCTATATAATATAACCGACACATATCGTAATTTTCTTATGTTTATTTATTTAAAAAAAATATCTTGATAATAAATATGCTTAAAACCATCATTCCGTTTGTTTTTTTTTCTTGAAATATGCATATTAACCAGAATTTTGGTATACAAGTATAACAACACACAAGACTCTTTTATTTCTTAACTTATAGTAAAATTTAATAAGGTAAGTTGGTAGCTTATGGTTACAAGTTGGTAGCAGGTGGTTGTATGTTTGGTTGGTTGTATTTTCTAGTGTTGTAGTTGTTGTTGTTGTAGTTGGATATATTTATTTTTCATACTGAGCAAAAGACGGGTGTTGACTTACAATGAACTAAAAAACAAAAAAACTCCTGAAAAACAGCATAAAATCAACAAATAATATCCAAAGAAAAACATATAAAGTATTGTGATCGACTTGGAAACAATTTTTTTTAAACCTATTAGTGAACCGTTGAAAAAAAATCAAAGAGAAGGCTGATGAAGAACTTGATAATCAAACCCTATGAACCTTAATTCAATGAATGCCGTCAACAAGTTTCAAATGGATCGTTGGAATATTCAAAAGAACTTATTCAAAGAACAAAATAAACATATAAAACATTGAAAACTGGAAAAAAGTGAACGAGAGCTTAAACCTATTAGAATGCCGTTGAAAGAAATCAAATGATTTCCGTATTATTATTATTTCTTATCAGTTTACAATTTGTTTGTCAATTGTTTTAGTTCTGTAATAAGTAAATTCTTCTGTTCTCCGTTCAAATTAGCTGTATTGGTTGAAAATTCGTTTATTAAGTCTACAATTTCTTTTATGTCAATTATGTGTATGATAATAATTGCTGTGGTCACTATTTCTACTTTGGTAAGTTGTATTTCTGTAAATCCTGTCAGTTCGTGTACGTTATATAGTCCATTAATCGGGATTATCAGTGTTAGACATAGGAAAATTGTCATGCGAATCTGTAAATTTAGGATTTTTTTTTTTTTTGATATTATTTGTTGATTTTATTATGTTTTTGAAGAGTTTTTTGTATTTGGATTGATGATTATGTCTATCTGCTTTATAATTTTTTAATAAAACCTGTTGTTCCTATTTAGTTTTCTAAATAGGTCTAGAACCAGCATTTCATCACACTGTGTCATATATGTAAGTGTTTATAATCCTTTTCAGTACAAGCCATATTCAATTATCAACCAGAACTGATTTACATACAAATTAAATTTTTTTTCATATAAACGACCATTTCATCTGAAATATTTACATCACCGTCAATTTCTGTTATTATAAATACTCTTTTATCTATAATACATCGTGAGAAATACATTTTTAATCACAAAGAATTCAAATACCAATTATTCTATTTTTAGCACATATGAAACCTAAAACCAAAAAAAAAAGAAGGAACCATTAAGAGAAAAAAAGAATTTGAGGATAAGTAAAGAAGCCCATCAGTGGAATAATATTAAGTAGAAAAGCAAAACAATGTAAATTTATAATTTGTTATAAATTTTTATTAATACATAGTAAATGTATGTAATATATAATATAACAATTTTATTTTTTTATTTTTATTCATCCTCCGTCAAATCAATGACTTCATCCATGATCATATCGATGCCGCTGTCGGACGGCCAATCTTGATTTTCCTCCTCTTCCTCCAGTTTTTGTTGTTGTTCTTGCCGCTCCTCCTCCTCTTCCTCCTCTCGCTCTCTTTGTTGTTGTTGTTGTTGTCTTCAGATCCTCCTTTCATATAGGTATAGGCCGACCTCCTCTTAACAATTTGGTTGCTGCTTCTAGATCTTCATTTTTTTCCTGATACTTCTAATGAACCGAGTAATTTCTTGGAATTGAATTTGGCACTCCATGTTGACTAATGAATAATTCAAGCTTTTACGTTTGCTTTTATATAAAATATATGCTGACCATGCACAAGCAGAATGGATCTTTTTCCATACAATCGGGAATATGCTGACCACGCACCACACAGAATTCAATCGCCAATTTTAGCATATATGAAACATAATTAAATAATTCATAAAACTCTTATCTACAAAAAAATGAGTCCCAATTCATAAAACTCTTATCTCTAACATAAGAAATGAAATGAAAACAAACAACCTATCATAACAAAACTCTTATCTACATATATCATATGAATACTCTAAACCATAAACAATTCGAAACAATTATTCCTAAACACATATAATTTAATCGATGATGACGTCATAAAATAATATCACGCTATTAATAATAATAACAATCTCCATACACACAATCTATATACAAACTACATGCTGACCACGCATAATATAAACAACGAAAGCCTTCTCGAAGTCCAACTAAAAATCTAATTGATAACACACGATCGTGTTCATTCCTGTCAATGTAAATACATATCAATTTTCATCATATATGAAACCTAATTCGTAAATCTCTTATCTCTAACATAATCGATAATCTATAGGTATCGTGAAAGTGATCCAGAACCGCCAAAGAGAAAGTGAGCCAGAACCCCTGCTCCAGAAGTGAAGAGAAAGTGCTCCAGAACCCCTGCTCCAGAAGTGAAGAGAAAGTGCTCCAGAACCCCTGCTCCAGAAGTGTGGTCTGGAAGCCCTGTATACACACTACTTGTGAGTAGTGTGCGAGAAAGTATTCGAATTTTGTTTCGTCGCGTATTATACCGTGAAGTGAAAATAGCGCCTCTATGCGAGCGAACCAAACTTCGGGCTCGTCGGGCCAAAATTCTGGAAGCTTGTGCATGCGCGCTACTTTCACTACCACGTAGTTTTCGTCGTCCGACATTATTGCAACGCTCAGCCTGATCTGAATTCTCCAAAATACGCACTGTTTGCAGTATTTTATTGCACAATGTTTTGTTCTTATTTTCAATATACGCAATATATAATATATGCGCACTATTTTATCTAGTTTTGAAAATAAGCACTGTTTGCTGATATTTTTTTTTTTTTTTAAATTTTTTTTTAAATGCGCACTAATTTTTCTTTTGCTTTCCACTGTAATTCAAGGGCATCGAATATTTCGTGGTATGCTGTAAAAACGTCGAGTTGTTGTTTTTAGAAAGCGGCACTGTTTTTTCCCGAATTAAGCCATTTTGTGAAAATAATACAATGCATTGCATGGAAGTAATTGTTTTGGAACAAACGACACCGCGCCGTGCTAATTTTTTTTTTGCTCAGTAACACCTCGCGGTTAATTCTAAATACCGCACTCGCGATTATTATTTTTGCAGACGGGTCACCAATGTGGAAATCTTTTGTATCGTATCGTCAATGGAAGAAAAGCCTGTCTTTTCTTGTTATTTACAGTCCGAGAGTGGGTACGTGTGCGTCTGTCTTGTGTGACGTTTAGTAAAAGACTCTGATTAACGTCGAACGAGACAAAAGAAGTTCGCGGTTGCGATATTCACAATAACAATGTTCACAGTCGCCACACAACACTTACCGCTGCAGCCATCTATCGAAAAACGGCGGAAACAAAGTTGCAGACCCTATACATATAACTTTCATTTTAATAACATCCCTCCTTTCATAGCTAAATGACTACTTCACTGCACTTTTGCTTTAGTTGGTATTGGTTAGCTCATGCAGCGGTATAGAAAAAATACTTCTTCTGTCGGTCAATATATCTACAATATCTTTCACCACCATAGCAAAAAAATACACAGATTTTGGTTGGCATTTTATTGTATATATATAGCAATAGTAGAAATTACATAGCAATGGATAGCAAAGGTATATGTAAGTATTGTATTATAATACCACGCTTCTCACGGTTAAAACATTGCACAATTTTGGCTAACAACCATAAACCATCAAAACACAATAAAAATGGCGGACATATGATGAAAGCATTCGCATTCAGCAATAACTCGATTATCGTGTACTATTTACTAGACTAGACGATCTTCTCTTGAACACAAACAAGAAATTGAACGATAAGTCTGAAATACACATGTATATGAAAGCACAATATATAATTATACAACAGACTTTGCCTAGACTTATGCAAAACTACAGAGAATAAACTCGTAAAAGATCACACCAACCGGTAGGAATGAAACGGAAACTATCACACAACAACTTAACGAATACAGGAAGGTCGGTTTAGCGTTATATGGAAATGAATCACAACATAATTGAAATAATAAACACATTAATAAGAAAAAGCGAAAGAGCACCAAAATATTTTGAATAAGGAACGCCGACCAAAAGCAGCAATTAACGATGCCAGTGGGTCAGAGTCGATCAACTTTCGTACTCTTGTACAGCTAGAAATCTGGGATAAGGCTGCGTCGCGTCACCAAAGAAGCGAGCACGAAGCGCAGGCTAGTTATAAGTAGGCAAACAATTTCGAATATACACCCCTCGGAATAAGTATTTTGACATACGCCGCTATATAATGGTATCGTTGTTTACTACACTCCCGCTTGATGTAACGGAACATGTGTTTTGCTCCACACTTTTCTCTTCTGTTCAGCAGTAAGTGTGAACAAGTTTTCGGCAATTGCTTTATGCATTCTCTTTCTAAAGAGCGAAATGCAGTCTGAGAGTAAAATTTAGAACGGCATAAGTATTTTGACATCATGTGATCTAGCTTATTTTTGCACTCCTAATCAGTTTGGCGTTTCCTACAGCCATTGTGATTACTCTTCTATCCTTTCTTTATCTTCAATTGCAGAAACTTGACACTTTTACTTAAAAAATATGGGAAAAATATCTGAATTAAGTGACTTTATAAAAACTCAAATTGTGACAAAATATAATTTGGGTATTTCAGTAATAAATATCGCTAAAGAATATAATTTGTCGCGTCAAACGGTTTACTATCAAGTGAATAAATATAAAAAAAACTGAAAGTGTGAGTAACTTACGCCGATCAGGTAAAAATCGGAAAACTACTGACCATGAGGATCGACTGATTGTTCGAAAATTTCGAATCGATCCGCTAAAAACACCTAAAGCCGCGGCTTTAGAATGGAATAAATGTTCAAATGTAAGCATTAGTGAAAGAACAATTCGCCGTCGTTTACAAGATGCCAAAATTAAAACGTACGTAGCAAAGTCGATCCCGTTTATATCTCCTAAAAACAAAATTAAACGTTTGGAATTCGCCAAGAAATTTGTGAATAAGCCAATATCTTTTTGGCGAAATATATTGTAGATAGTACTTTTGAGTACCATTCCTCGCCAAAGAAAGTTTACGCGAGAATTTCACAAACGATGCGTAAGAAAGTGGCACCTGTCTGTGAAAAAATTAGCCATGGAGGCGGTAGTGTTATGTTCTGGGGATCCATTGCGTATAATGGCTTGGGAGACTTCGTGCCCATAGATGAACCAAAAACAATATTTAAGAGTGTTGAATGAAAACGCATTTCCATCTGGAGATAAACTAATTGGTGAGGCATTCGTACTGCAGCAGGATAATGTGCCTTGCCATAAGAGCAAAATGATAACGAAGTTCCTGAAGGATGTTGGAGTCGAAAGCTTGTATTGGCCACCACAAAGTCCAGATTTAAATGTAATTGAAAACGTTTGGTCATTCATAAAAAGAAAGAGACGTGCTGACTTGACTAGGTCAAAAGAAGGAACCATCGCAGAAGTAAAACAGGCGTGAAACGAAATCCCAACAGACTTCCTGCAATTGCTGGTGGATTCCGTCCCACGACGACTTTAAAAAGTAATTCAAACTAAAGGAGGATACATATTCTTTTGATTAAAATACTTCTCCAAAAAAAACAAAAAAAAAAAAATTTGCCTTAAAAATGTCTAAATGTCAAGTTTCAAAATACTTATGCCATACTGAAACTTGAAATCCTAATTTAAAATATTGTAAAGGTACAGTTGAAATGTATGATTTAACTTTCTTTTTTAAATAAAACAGATTTACTTTACCCACAATATTTTTCAGAATTTTCCGTTGCATAGATTTTAAATGAAAACAGAATAAAAGTTTTTTATTGCATGACAAAATACTTACGCCGAGGGGTGTAGCTTTTAAGCTCAGCATAGGAAAAGCGTAAATGCAATGTCGAAAGAAACTTGACTCAATGCCCATTATCCCCATGAGTGTAAATACAAACATACTCAGCGTTTAATAATTGTCAATTGTTAATGGAAAGAATCAAAAATAGTGTACTTAGTATAGCTCCGATACAAGCATCGTATTTTTTATACTCTAGATGAAATCTGAGAGTATATTGTGTTTGCCTTACCGTTTGTAACGCTAAGAAATAATGCTCGCACAGAGCCGCCAAGGGTACAGAAATATTTGTTGTCGCTCAAAAACCTCGATTCCGAGTGACCGTCTGTCCGTCTGTGCGTCTGTCTACAGCATAACTCTCGAAAGCTTTGAGCTATAGAGCTAAAAATTTTTGTGTATCATTTTTAGGAAAAAAGTAACTTTAAGTTCGTGAATGGGCTACATCCCCCCACTCCTTCTACCCCCTCCCATACAAACTTCATGAAATTTCGAAATGTTAAGAAATTGATTTTTCTTTGAAACTATTTAAGCTATCGTCTTGAAATTTGGGTCAAAGTATTACGATATAGATGTCAATAATATGACGGAATATTGATCCGATCCCCTCACTCCTTCTACCCCCTCCCATACAAATGGACAATTTTGAAAAATACATATTTTCAATTTTCATTGAAACTAGTAAAGCTGAAAAGACGAAATTTTGCCAGAATTCGTTTTTTAATAGTTGCAATAAATATTAAAAAAAATTTTTGGCTCCGCTTCACTCCTTCTACCCCCTCCCATATAAATATCTGTATTATAAATTTAAGAAAAGCATTCCAACTACGAATATATTGGAGCTATCGACTTTGAAATTGAATCAAAGCATGGTGATAAGGATGATAATAAGCAATTTGAAAATCATCTTAAACGCTCCACTTCCTCTACCACCTCCCATACAAATGCCCCAATGTCAGGAACACTATGTCAAATTTCTTTAAAAATAATGAAAATAAAATCTTGAGCAAATTCAGCAAAAAACATTTTGCACACCATATTCGGTGTCATATACGAAAAATACAAACCTTCCCCTCTACTTCAACCACCTCCCATGCAAAGGTCTCTATTCACTTTTTTGAAAGAGTTTGAGATGACATATTTTCCAGTATATTAAGGTCATTTCCATGTCATCTAGAGTATCATATGATTGGGCTTTACGCTCAATCATAATTCTTTTATGTTTTTTATCAGACATTAAATATGCAGTACTGAACTGATTTTAATTACGACAAGTAAAAATCTTTCCCATTGTGGGATGCGGCAGCAGAATTCCTCCACAGCCTTAAAAATGACAAATGGACACTAACGGCTTTTGGCATTCAAAAACTGACTATGACTGGCTTCTGGAAGGTTCGAACATTGAATGACGGGGGAAGGGCTGGAATCTTCCGGTCAATCAATCATCGAATGTGGAATGGAGCACTATAACATCCAAATCTTTGGCTGGAGCGACGTCAGGTAGACAGGATCAGGAGAAGAACGAACCATGAGCGGAAACACTATTCTGTACGTTTGTCTTGAGGGTGAAGTCAAAAATGGCGTAGCGGTCGTCCTTACGCGGAGAGCGAGAAACAGTCTCATCAGCAGCTGGGAACCAATCTCGGATAGTATTATCGTCGTCAGGTTCAGGACCAGTGTCAGAAATGTTACAATTCTGCAATGCTACGCACCAACTAATGCCGTAACTCCTGGTGAAAAAAAAAGAGTTTTATAACCAACTGAGTGTCACCTTCGAGCGTGTTCCAAGAGGTGATATTATTATCATCTCAGGAGATATGAACGCCCAGGTTGGCTCTTTTTCGATCACCACTTGATGGCTGCCTGCATAAAATTGGATACAGCAGCTATCCGACGGCCGCAAATTCTTCAAAAGAAGCGCAAGCTTATGTGGATAGACTTAGAGACCCAACAAAAAACGCGAATACTCCACCATTCTACGCGAAAAGTCATCCACATTGGGCTGATATGAGGCAACTAGAAACACTTTTCTAACTAGTGCTGAAGAATCTATGGGATATATGCAAAACGGTGAGAGACCCTGGATGTCGCAAGACACATGGGACAAGATTGGCGATCGGAAACAAGCAAAATTCTCTCAACCCGATATCAACCAAAGAACTACCGACTTAACTAACGCGATGCTCATAAACAGTTTAAAAAGGCTATTAGACGCGAGAAGACAAAGGCCATCGAAGATCTCGCCAACAAGGCAGAATCTGCGGCTTACCGTGGGGATATGGATTGACTATTTCAACAGTTGACGCACAGGCATTTCACCGCCAACCACCTGGTGAGAGAAGTCAACGGAACTCTCCTCAATATGAGTACAACAACAACAGTTGCGGCGATGGAAGGAATACTTCTCTGACATTTTAAACATCTTGTCAGTGGAAGATATTCTAGAACAGAGCAACTACCAAACATCCAACCGCAACAATCCTCTATTAGGAACGATCCCCCAGATAAGGAAGATATAGATTCGGTTAATGGCGGCAAGGAAGGCCCCTGGTATAGACGGACTACCAACCAAACTTCTTCAAGCGGACCGATATACTCCTCACACTCTTTACTGAAGTGTGGAAAGAAGGAAGATATTGACTGAATGGAAGGAGGGCGTCATTGTCGAAATTCCGAGGAAGAGCAATCTTCGGGATTGTGGCAATTGGCGTGGTAAATGTCTAGTTACTGCCGTATCGAAAATGTAAGGTAATTCTCAATAGGATTAGTGATGACGTTGAGAGCACTCTCGAAGTTTATCAGTCTGAATTCCGTAAAGGGTCGTCTTGTACCGACGACACAAATACCCTATTAATAATATTGAAGCAGTCCGCCGAAATGGATTCGCCACTACATCTCATGTTGGTGGACTCCGAGGAGGCTTTCAATAGCGTTAGGCGAGACTACATGTGGAATGCTTTGCGTAGAAGAGCTACTCCGGATAATATCATAACTATGATTAAGGAATCATGCAAAGATGCAAGGTTTCGCGTCTTACATAGAGGAGAGCTGTCCGAGAGCTTTCCCGTGTGAACGGGTGTTCGATAAGGCTGCATATTATCACCAGCCCTGTTTCTGGTGGTATTAAATGACATCTTGAAAGCTGCACTGGAAGGTGGGGAAGGTAAAGATCTTCAATGGAGACTATTTAACATCATAAGTCACCTTGATTATGCTGATGACATGCTTGCACATAACCGTTCGGACTTAGGAGTTAAATGTTCGCGGGACTGAAAATAAACGTGCGTAAAATCAAGCACACCGATTAATTTTCACGGACAAGATGTGGAAGATTTTTGTTATCTCGGAAGCATTGTCAGCATGGGCGGCGGAACCGAAAAGGATATTGAGGTTCGTATAAATATTGCTCATCAGGCCTTCGGTATCACTTCCCCTTTCTGAAGGTTAAGAGAGATCTCCCTTCGCAGAACGCTGCGAATATTTGACGCATGCGTCAAAGCCGTGTTGTTATATGGTTGTACTATGTGGAAAGTGACCGTTCGACTTACCAAGAAACTGCAAACTTTCATGAACCAATACCTCCGATGCATTTTAGGGATATTCTGATCAAAAGTGATCACCAACGACTAACTTTGGAGTACAACTGGACAGACTAAAATAAACATTGAGATTCAAAGACGGAACTGGCAGTGAATCGGCTACATTTTGAGGAAACCAGAGGGAAACATCGCCAAATATTATTATTATAATATTATTCTCAAGGACGACATCGCGTTGGTCGACCATGTAGCACATGGAAGCAAGCACTTGAGCAGGAGGTCAGAGGAATAAACAATTATTGGTAACAGCGAAAGGTCGATGCTAAACAAAGAAATTTAACAACTCAAGCGTTAAAAACAAATGAATTTGGATGATGGATGTCGGAAGAATATTAAAGGAGAAAGATGATGGACAAAGACCAATTGGAAAACAACGGAAGTGCTGGCAGGATTTTATTGACGCAGACAGGAAATCATTGCTAAGATTCCCAAATTGGAGGACGCGGTCACTGAACTGATAAGGATGAAGGCAGAGTATACAGAAGGCTAAGTCCCGATTTGGGTTGGAGCGCCATCGTAAGTAAGTAAGTAAGTAAAGAGTGAAAATGGAAGGGTATTTCGAAAATGGTACACTTTTAAAAAATTCAAACCGCTTATCTCAAATTTCAATACAATCATCAATATCAACATTTTGTCAGATTGTAGACCTATGATTAATAAATTTGCGCGTGCATATATCCATCTAATATAGTGGGGTTGCTTGATTTCAAGTTAAGGAAGAAAACGACAATTTCACTTTAGTTTAAATTACCGCTTAACTTTTTTTAACTAATTTTAATTCGCTTTACACTCAAAACTTTTTCGCTCGCAATTTTCGCTTGCGACTCTTCATACGACTCACTCGTTGATGGATACAAACCTATTTATATTGCTTTCTATTCGTTCACATTTCGTTCGCTATTTCGTTCGCCGTCGACATCCTCTGCTGTTTCAACCCCCGTCGGCCATAGTCGACCATGTCTGTTCCACAAACTCATTCGTCCACTAAATTGTTCCTCATGTCGTGTAAATCGCTTTTCATTGCTTCTATAAAACATTTTATCGTTATCCGAGTCTTTTCTCGGCCATACGAGTCCACACGTGTGGTTGTTGTTCCTTTCTAACAAGTATTTCATAGTTACCCGAATCAGCCCGATAGCAGTCGTTCGTCTTCAATACCGTCACCATTCATAGCGATATAGTGTCGGAACGTTAATGACTGCGAATTCGTGCCTGCATGTAGTTTTTGTTGCTTCTCCGCATTGGCCGTGTTCGGAATTATTTCGTTCTTGTTCGATTCTTTCTTGGTAATTAGATGACCGCGCGTATATTCATTCTTGTTTGAAGACCTTGTCATTCCGATTAAGTCGCACATCGTTCTTTGTGGTATCCGTACACGCAAATTAAGGATTCTCGTATGAATCTCAATAAAAAAAATATATTAAAAACGAAAAGATTGCTTTAAAGTAGTTTATTTGATCATTTAGTTTACAGGTTTCTGATATGACCAACTCTTATTACTCTTATTTTGTCTTTTTTATTATTGTACATTGCTACCTAAGCGTTCTATTGACCTGGGCAATATGAAACATTAGATTTACTTGAATATGTAATATGAAATTTTAATTTAGGTGAGAATTTTGCATTTGTTAATTTCTCATGATAAAATATTCTGAGCCGAAATATGCCTATGGTGTGTTAGGTTACTGGATATGTAACTCCTCCCCCCTAGGAGTGGAGCGTTGGCCACAGAAACTGACCCTTTGAAGTTGCTGCGGTTGAAAATGTTGAAAATTATGTTCGAGTGGTTGTAGTAGGCTTGTAAGCCCAGTAGTTCGTACATATTTTCTTCCGAGATCATTTCAATGTTTTGATTACGGAACGTATGATAAATTTCAGTTAGTTCGTTGGGATTCAAGATTTGTTTCGGTATTATGTTAAGTTTAGCGAGGACTACAGCTTCCGCTATATTGGTTAAATGGTTGTTGTAATTGATTTGTGTTAGATATTGAGTGTTTCAAATACTTGTTTATTGTATCTTGTTCTTTGTTTATGTGGTTCGTAATATTTTAAAAACGTTGAATCATTTGATTATTAATTTTGGTTTCGGTGTTCAATTCAACATGCATTTTTATCTGTTCGGAGTTTAAAGAGTCAATTTGTTCATTCAAGAGATTTGCGTCATTTACGTCTTGGTTTCCTGTAATAGTTTTTATTATAGTTCCCAGTCCGTTGATTACTCTTCTTAAATTTCGTAATTTGGGCATTAATACAATTAGCTTTTGATTTAATTCTCTAAGCTTGATTTTAATAATCCCAATCGTGTCTCGTGGTCCGTCTAGTTTACCACAGTTAGTCAGGGTCTGTGTAATTTTGTCAATGTTCTGTCTGTACGTGTCTAATCTTACAATGTGGAGTAAATTGCCGTAACTAAGTATTGTCCTTGCGTTTCCGAGTTGTAGAGGGAGGATCCCTTGTCCTTTAGTCAGATCTTGAACTTCCATATTCTGCGCGTATACTATCGCTAGCCCGTAATTTACGTTTATTTTTAATTCTAGATTTGTGTATTTTCCGTTTATCTTTTGTTAATACTGTAATTTTCTTATTTTTCCCTTTTCAGTTAAAATATTTTCATGAATTAGATCATAGTTTTTCTCTTTAAACTTCTGAAGGATTATTCTGTATGTGTTGAATGTAGTCTTTCCACGGGGGAGTTACTACTCGTTTGTTGAAATGAAGTGATATGTACTGTTATGCATTGAATTCTGTTCCTTGATCGCAGGCAATTTTTAAAGGAGCTTCGTGGAGGCTAATAAAATGCTTTAGAGCTTTTATTATTGATAAACTATTTTGTGTTAGAATTGTATATGCTGAAGCAAATTTTGAAAATTTATCGATTATCGTTAGAACTTGTTTATTGTTGATGCTGTAAACGTCAATATGAAGGGTATCTAAAGGCTTTTCGGGTGTTTCTGGTTTGTCATACATTCTGTCGTACTTGAGTGTCTGACACTTTTCACAATTGTTGATAATTTGTGTAATTTTCGTTTTCATGAAAGGGAAAAAGTATTCTCGTTTTAGGTGTGAGATAGGGTTTCGTTGATACCTCTGTGGTTGCTTTTGTTACGGTAGTCCGTTATAACTTGATCCTGTTCGTCATTATCGATAACGTCTTTCAGTATTTCTTTGCAACGTATTAGCCAAAGGGCTTTGTTCTTGCGAAGTGTTTTGAGTATACATTTTGTATATGTAGTTTGGAATGTTTGATCATCAGTGAAGATAGCAGACAGTTTATTCGGTGTTAGAAATTTCTTAAAGGTTTCGGTAATGTTTTCTTCTGTAAAATTTGGCATTCTGATGGTTAGACGTTGTTTATTTTTGAAAGAAACTTCGAGTGACATTGGGGGTTTCTTTTCGGTTTTTTCGAAAATTATTTAGAGATTAAATTCGTTAAGAGGGCGTTAAGAAATGGGTATGCCGTCGTCTAGATTTTCATCTGCGGAGTGTACTGTTGAACAGTCTGTTGTAGTATCAGCGTTAGATACTGCGTGTTCATTGATATTAATATCAATATTGTTAGCACAGAGATTATCATCTAGCTTAATTCGACTTAGGGCGTCCGCGTTGGTATTGTTCTTTCCTTTCTTATATATAATTTGGTAGTCCTCTTCGAGTTTGAGTCTCCATCGTACTAGACGAGAAGTCGGATCTTTAAGAGACATTAACCACAACAAGGGTTTGTGATCTGTGACAATAGTGAGCTTATGTCCGAAAAGGTAAGGGCGGAAATACTTGGTAGCCCAGACAATAGCTAAAAGCTCCTTTTCTATTGTGGAATAATTAACTTCTGAGTCCGTTAGGGTTCGGCTTGCGAAACATATGGGTCGATCACTTCGGATTGAGCCTTGTGAGAGGATTGATCCAATAGCGAAATTACTAGCATCAACTGTGAGTACGAAGGGTTTCGTGAAATCGTGATATTGGAGAATTGGATCGTTCATAAGAACATGTTTGCACTCGTTAAAGGTTTTCACGTATGTTTCTGATAGTTTTACGGTTTTACCCTTTTTTAAACATTCTGTGAGTGGTTTGGTTAGTTTCGCGAAATCCTTTATGAATTTTCGGTAGTAACCGAGAAGTCCAAGAAAACTTTTGATCTCTTTCTGGTTTTGGGAATAGGAAAATTTTGGATTGCATGGATCTTATATAATTGGGGTCGAAATTTTTATTTGGGTTGTATTTTATTTGATTTGGCTGTGGGAAAGGTTTCTGCAAGTGTGTATATCCCGAACTAGTGTCTATTGGTTCTGGTTTAGGATATCTAAATGTTTCTTGCCGTCTATGGAACTGATTTTGGTTAGGGTTTCTTAAGTTATTAGGTGGGTTATTGAAATTATTATTTAAGGGCGGTTGAGAATAGTGATCAAACTTGGGTTGGTTCTGTATGGGATAAAAAGATTTTGGTAAAGGTTTATTTCGTTGGGTGAACGGCACATTTGAACGTTGGAAAATCTTTTTATGTAAATTTGGTTTAGCACTGCTAGAGTGTGGTTCTGATTTCATGTATGAGATGTTTTGTTCCTTAATACAGTTCTGCTAAGTATTCAGGTCTCATTGATCGAATAGTAGAACCTAGAGGCTCTTTTAGGCCTACGAGGAACGTATTTAAACACATTTCTACAAATAAATTTTTCTTTGCAGTTATAACATTTTGGTCAACTTCGTGGATAAGAATGTTATTTTGTAAAGTGACTTGAATTTCCACAATTTTACTATAAAATGATTCTACACTATTTTCAATTTGTTTTAGTGTATGCAGGTCTCTTATTTATTTGTTCGTTTATCGAAATAATGAAGTATAAGATTAGTCTTCATATTTTCCCAAACTAGCGGCGTTCCGTACATGCTTAACACTTCGTTGGCTTGGCCTTCGATTTTATTTCGAATAGCTCTCAACGAAATTCGTGAATACGGAGTGCCGTCAGTCCCTCTTGTATAAGTTAAAATTTCCTCAACATTGTTTATGAACTCATGAAGTAATCTTGGATTGCCATTAAAGCGTTATAAATCTTTGATCGCATCAGGAATCCTGAAAGAGTTGAAAATTTCTGTTGTGATAATTTGATTAACCTGATTCTGCATGTTGATATGATCACTCTTTGATATAATAATTGTAACACTATCACACACAGAAATATCTATTGAATCGATATCGCGCACTGTTGAATTACATGAGTTTCTCAATTCCGAAATTGTTTCGAGACTTTTACTAAAGATTCTTTCCAAATTAAAACCACTGGGATATGGGTTTGATCTCTTTCGATCTTTTCTGGGGCTGGACATGTAATAGGATCTTATGAATTGAAATGAAAATAATCAAAAAACTTACACGAATCCAAAAATAAACATTTTCATCTTTCTTGTTCCTTGCATTTTTGCACAATTACACTTTTTTTTGGCCACTAATATCGATCTTCTCTCGATATTTTGTATAAGCACACAGCACAAAATTCACTGCAGATTGAACCGCAAGCACTTCACGATAATCCGTAGTTTTCGTCTCCGGTTCCGAAATCCGTAATTTAAGCGATATACTGTCGCGTTCTTTAAAAGATTTCGATTTAGATGAAAGGACCGTTCGCCAATCCTTCCGACTGCGCAAATTAAGGATTCTCGTATGAATCTCAATAAAAAAAATATATTAAAAACGAAAAGATTGCTTTATAGTAGTTTATTTGATCATTTAGTTTACAGATTTACGATATGACTAACTCTTATTACTCTAATTTTGTCTTTTATTAATTTACTAGCAAACGCCCGCGACTTCGTCCGCATAAAAATCGCATTAATAAGCAATTTTTGAGAATGCAGTTAGTAATACATTATATGAGATATATAATCCGCTTACTTTAATGGCTCTTTGAACACAATGTTTTGTATTTTGTTGGAGTCAGAACCATAAATTATTAAGAATGATAGCATGATACTCGCATTTGAATGGGAGAGGCTCGTGATCAAATCAAACCCGTGATTCGAAATCATATGTATACGTGTTAAGGACATGTGAATAGTTGTAGCTTGTGTTAATTGAAAAAAGCCCAAATAAAATGACATTAAGCTTAAAAACATAGCAGGACTTCGATTGTGCGTAAAGCCCCATTATATGATACTACCGATGAAATCAAAATTTTTGTAATCTTAAGAATTTTTGTGTGGGGAGTGATAGAAGGGATGACCGTACTAAATAAATTTTTTTCACACCATGCTAGAGTAGCTATAAAAATATTTTGCACCAAATTTAAGCTTGAAAAACTGAATAGGTAACTTGAAAAACTTAGTACATTGGATTTAGTGAAATTGTGCAATTTGTATGGGAGGTGGGGGGTTTTTGGTAATTTTTCTAGATATAACTATCATCGCCATGCAATTGATATCTTTTAAATTTGAGATCAGTTAGATTCACACTTTTCAAGAAAATCTAGTTTTTGCAAAGTCGTGAAATTGTGTCATATTGTAAGGGAGGGGGTAGAAGGAGTGGAGCTAATCGGTTAATTTTTCCCGATAATAATAATAATACTAATTAGGGTTTCATCAGAAAATTTTAGCTCGATCAAAGTTATACGTACTGAGAAAATTTGTTTAGAGTATTTCATGAAAAGGTGCAGTTTGTATGGGAGGTGGTAGAAGGAGTGGGGGGTTTTTAGTAATTTTTCTAGATACAACTATCATCACCATGCAATTAATATCTTTTAAATTTTAGATCAGTTAGATTCACACTTTTCAAGAAAATCGAGTTTTTGCAAAGTCGTGGAATTGTGCCACATTGTATGGGAGGGGGTAGAAGGAATAAAGCTAATGTTAATTTTTCCCGATGATAATAATTATGCTAATTAAATATTTAGTACAATTTAGCTCGATCAAAGCTATACGTACTGAGAAAATTGGTTTAGAATATTTCATGAAAAAGTGCAGTTTGTATAGGAGGTGGTGCAAGGAGTGGAGGGTTTTCAGTTATTTTTTGAGAAGCAACTACAATTATCATTGAATTGATATATTTTATATTTCAGAACAGTAACATTCACACTTTTCGAGAAAATCCAATTTTCGCAAAGTCGTGGATTTGTGTCAGATTGTATGGGAGGGGGTAAAGGAGTAAACCTAATTGGTTAGTTTTTTCCTGACATTAATAACAATGTTAATTAAGGATTTAATACAAAATCTTAGCTCGATCAAAGTTATACGTACTGAGAAAATTGGAGTATAGTATTTCATGAAAAAGTTTAAGATTGCATTTATAATAGAAATAATATATTTTAAATTTCCATGAAAATTTGATTATTATAAGTTTTTGAAAATGAGTCACTTTGTATGGGAGGGGGTAGAAGGCGTGAGGGGAGAAAAATAAAACCTAAAGCAGATTAGTCCCCGAGGCAGACCTAATAATCTGTGAAAGTTTCATTGCAATCGGTGCGGCCGTTTTTGCGTGAAAGCCGGAAAGACAGACAGACAGACAGAGACATTTTTTAAAAACGTTGGATTCTGCTTAGTTATTGCTAAAATGAAGCAAAAAAATTATTTATAGCCATTTATAAACAAATAACAGACAGACACTACAATTATATTTATATAGATTGTGCTTAGGTAGCATTACATTGTTGTACATTGCTACTTAAGCGTTCTATTGACCTGTGCAATATGAAACATTAGATTTACTTGAAATATCAAATTTCCATTTAGGTGGGAATTTTGCATTTGTTAATTTCTCATGATAAAATATCTTCTACTTCTACAATGGCGCTACAGTTCAAATCGAACCTTAGCCCCCTGACATGCAGGTTCCTTAACATTTTTCATTACTTATTGTAGAAAGGTTGTTAGCCGTTCGCACAACCCTCTTTCTACGATTTTTTTTCATTTTCGTAGATTGTGGTGACCAAGGTATATCCAAGCAGGCAATGTGTTGGAATTATATATTGCGCCGACCGGGATTTGAACTCACGACCTTCGCAGTACAAGACCAACATGCCACCTACTAGGCTACATCCTAGCTAATAAAGCTGATAAAATATGCTGAGCCGAAATATGCTTATGGTGTGTTAGGTTACTGAATATGTAACTCGCGCGTTAATTTGATGACAAACAAGTAGAGCTGACATTTCGCATTACTTTCAAGTACAGTGGAAGACCGCGTAAGGGCTAACATGCAACAATATGTAAAATAAAAATAATAATTTAGACCAAAACTGATATGGCCCTAACCTACACAATGTGTTTCAGGTGTTGTGAAGAATACACTTAAACGCAAAATTTATAATTGACATATTAAGTTAAAACCCGAAAATTTGCAAAAATGATTTAAACATATTTATGAAAGTGTTGTTTTTATTGATTTTAAGAAAACAACAAAAAGACAGAATGTGATTTTTGACAAAGACTTTAAATGATATGTATTGTGCTTTTCAATAATTTTGACGTGCGCCTACTTCACTAGGAAATTGCTTTGGGTTGGTCATCGCCATTTTCAACAAAATATCTATAATAAAAGAAGAAGTATGGCATCGATTTAGTTATGAACCCTACATTATTTATCTATAGACATAGTATCTTTGAAGCTATTTGGAAATGTCACTTCTTGCATAACCACCACAGAAAAACCGTCAGCTATTCCAATTGAAAAGGAAGGAATGACAAGGGACTACAGAGAAATTCTATTGGATTACATCTTCTTCTACAGGGTGGGCCAAATACAAGTTTCTTTTTAAAAATGCTATAAAATGAACAACATTTTTTTATATTATGGCTTCATTAGTAAGAGCAAACATTCCCATTAATGATGAAACACAACTTCGTTCAAGTGGCTGCGTCGGCTGGCGTCGCTACTGCGCATTCTGTCACTCCAATTTTCCAAGACCATGTCGATGGTTTCGGGCTGTAGCTCACAGATTGCTTGGATGATATTGGCCCTAAGTGCTTGAATCGTTTCTGGATTGTTGGCATAACATCGGTTCACGGTTCCCCAGAAAAAAAAGTCCAAAGGGGTCAAATCGCATCTCCGAGGCGGCCAATTGACATCGCCAAGAAGGCTGATAACACGATTTGTGTATTTTGTGCGTAAAAGATCGATTGTGACATGGGCTGTGTGGCATGGCGCGCCATCCTGCATGAACCAGTGGTCGTCCAAATCCATGTCTTCAATTTCAGTAAAAAAAAGTCAGATAACATGGCTCTGCAACGTTCACCGTTGACCGAAACGTTGTTCCTAGCCTCATTTTCGAAGAAAAATGGTCCAATGATGCCACCACTCCACAATCCGCACCAAACTGTCACTCTCTGTGGATGCATTGGCTTCTCGGCAATAACGTTCGGATTTTCCGAGCCCCAGATGCGCCAATTTTGTTTGTTAACGTAGCCTCCGATATGAAAATTTGCCTCGTCAGAAAAGATGATTTTTCGCCCAAAATCGTTGTCCAATTCAAGCTGCTCTAAGGCTCAAACTTTCCCAACGTTGTTCAAGTGTAAAGCGACTAATTTCGTTCCGCAGAGGTGTGATACTGAATTTCTGTCAAGATTTCGAGCGGGAAACAGCTTTCAGTGTCAAAATAACCTATGATTTAAAAAGAAACCACTGGATGGCCCATATTTGTATTCATTAGAAACTGCAAGAGAGGACTTGAAGGAGCTCACCCTTTTGTGGATAAATAACGAGATTCAGATGACAAAAAATGAGTAAAATCATGATGGCTTGTACGCGGTGCATTCTAAACAATTCCCATTTTTATATTATATCGTACTATAAAACTGAAATTAATAGCGTGAAATAAGAGTATCTTGCACTGATATTGTTTCTGATTATGATTCATACTTTTTTATATGCAAATTGTTTTCCAAAGCATCTTCCTGGCACTCGTTGAGAAAAACTATGCCTCAAGGCAACATTACATGTTTATTTTGTTCTAATAATTTAGCTATTATTAAGTGAAGAGATAAAAAAGAAAAGATTTCCGGATTCTACACTGTTACGCTTTATTATTCGTGACGTTTCGGTCTCTGCTGAGACCTGTATCAACAGAGACCGAAACGTCACGAATAATAAAGCGTAACAGTGTAGAATCCGGAAATCTTTTCTTTTAATTCAAAATGCACTATGAAAACATTCACCAAACCATAAGTGAAGAAATATTTGTAAATTTTCCGCTTTTAAAAGTAAAGTGTTCGTTTTTGCACAAAAAATATCTAATATACAGTGGAAGGCTAAAGCGGATACAAAAGTTAAAATTCTTGGTAAATTTGATGTAACTTTTTTCCAACATAAGTTAGTAATTTTTTTTGCATCGCATACTTTGAACTCTCCCTTTCAATTATAAAGAAGCAAACAAAAACAATTCATACGACAAATACAACACTTCCCCTAATTTCTTTTCAAATCGCATTTATCCAGTCTTGTCCATATTAAGTTCCGTTGATCACAACATGATTCACCGTTGCAATTCTTTTTCGCACTCCTATTTTATAGTCTTTTCTGTGTTTCTCTTCTATTTATTAGTCTTATTCAAGCAATCAAGCAACAATTACTCCTTGAACAAAGTTAAAAAAAAAAAAAAATGCAATTTTTAAGCCAAAATTGATATTCTTGTCGAAAAATAGCGGCGAAATTAAAAATAAGTCACCGAGCAGTAAGTTTAAGAAAACGACGAAATTTTAACGCACCTAGCAATCCTTTTGGCCGATCAAGGTTGTTGTCTGATAGCAATGCTTGTATGGTGGAACGATTAATGGCGACAAGGAAAGCGAGAACACCTAAAATTGCTGCAGAGGCACTACACAAAGCCGTTAGTGATCGTACAGTAAGGAGAGCCTTGTATAGAATTATATTGGTGTCTGTTAACACTATCCGCCAAGAATATAAAGGCAAGGCTTAAATTTTGCAAGGGTTATAGGAAGTTGACTACTGAAGACTGGAAACGAGTTATTTGGTCAGATGAGATCAAAATTAATCGATTCCAATCAGACGGTAAGGAATATTATTGGCATCGATCCCATGAGAGTATTCAAAGGCACCAAGTTAAACAAACAGTGAAGCACGGCGGTGGACATATAATGGCGTGTGGCTGCTTTACATGGTGGAACCTTGGTCCTTTGGTTCAGATCGACGGTATCATGATAAAGGAAGACTACCTTAGCCTTTTGCGCAGTAATTTGCCCGACGTCGTTGATGAATGCGCTTATCCAGTGGAAGAGATAGTGTTCCAACAGGGTGGAGATCCCAAGCACACTGCGATTATCATGAAAAAAAATGGCTTGCTGAGCAACAGTTTCAAACTATGACGTAGCCTGCACAAAGTCCGGATTTGAATCCAATCAAAAATAAACTGCCAACAAGTCGGGCGAAACTTTATTATTCTTGGGACAAGTTGCGTGGGAGTCAATATGCAGGTTAGAGTGGTTAGGGAAGACTAAGTGAAAGGAGGTTCTTGGGAAGGGCAGTTATCAATTTAACACTTTGTGGAAACGTTCAAAAGCTCCAGTATATATAATCAATATTTCGTTCGTTTATTTATGCAAGTTTGAGTTTTGTGAGGGGAGGGTTGAGGGGTGATAGTAAGGGTCGGTGGATGTTAATAGTTTTTTAATTGATTACTTGAATCACGTCCAATATTTCTTGTATAGAGTGTCAGTTTCATAGACGAAGTTGAATAGAATTTTCGTAAGATTCTATGTATTTTACGTTCACGAAACCAAACATTTGTATGGGAGGGGGTAGAGGAGGTAGGGGAATCGTAAAAATTGTGACGCAATTCTATTTCCTTTCTTATGTAGTGTGCTTGTACAAAACTTCAAATTCGTAGCTTTTAATTTGTTGGTTATTAGTTGATTTAATGAAATAGGTCAAAATGATACTTTTGTATGGGAGGGGGTAGAAGGGCAAACGCGATTGCAAAACTTTTAAAAGAATTTCATTTCAATTATTTTTTTAAGTTTTCGTGCAAAATTTGAAATGGATAGCTTTTAAAAATTAGCTGATAGCTGATTTCTTAAAAATGCTCGACAAAATAATTTTGTATGGGAGGGGGTAGAAGAGGTGGGGAAATGGCAAAATTTGTGAAACAATTTTCTTTTTCTTCTCTTGTAAGGTACTCGTAAAAAATTTCAAGTTCGTAGCTTTTAATTTGTTGGTTATTAGTTGATTTAATGAAATTGGTCGAAATCATACTTTTGTATGGGAGGGGGTAGAAGGGCAAGTGCGATTTCAAAACTTTTAAAGTAATTTCATTTCAAATATTTTTTTAAGTTTTTTTGCAAAATTTCAAATTGATAGCTTTTAATAGTTAGGTGATAATTAATTTCTTAAAAATGGTCGAAAAAATAATTTTGTATGGGAGGGGGTAGAAGTCTTGAAAGTATTCGACCAGTTAATAATTCATACTTTTCGTGATTTTTTTTAAATGTATTTCCCAAATTTTCAAGTTTCTACCTTAAAATTACATCCAAAAATTTTCAGTTTTCAAGTTTTTTTCGCTGCACATGAAACACCTTGTGCCCATTAGACCGGGGTGGTCGGTTCGTAACAATTGTGGATCAAATTATTATTTTTTTTCTATGTATATCAAATAGATGTATCCACATGCCAAATTTATCTATCTTTGACCAGAGTCCTGAAAAAATCACTCAAAATTTTCGACATTTTTGCTTACCACCTCCCTCCCTTTACACCCCCTAACTGAAAATTTTTATTAAAATTAACTATTGTGTAGTTCTACAATCTGACAAATTTTCGATTTGATATCTGTACTACTTTTTGAGATATAAGGATTTGTAATTTTGAAAAGTGCGCCATACTTAAATATAAGTTTCAAATTTCAATTACATAGCTTAAGAGATAGTCGAGATATTCATTTTTAAGTGTTTTTCTTTGCACCCCTCCTGACCCTCCACCTTACATCAATTAGCCACTTTTTAAGCTGATTCCAATGGAGCTAGTTGCCACCTTGATGGTCTCAAAATATGAATTTTTTACAATAAGTAATTTCGAAGATATAATCATTTGAAAAAACAATTCGGCCGACAATTTGTTTTTAGCCCACCCTTTTCGGACGCCAATGGATAAAAAAATTAAATTATTTTTCGAGTTTGTCCCACAACCCTTTCTATATGTCTACTGAATTTCAACTTTCTATCTACATTCGTGAGGGAGATATTAGCAAGTGTAGTTTTCGACTTTTTCCCTCCCCCGCCTCCCCCTTCCACCTAACACCCTCCAAAATTTAGAAAATAGAGCTCACTTACCCAATCAACAATTCATCCAAAAAGGAACATTTTACCTTTAACGGTCTCGGAGATATGAGTCCATAAGTATGGCGGACGGCGTACGGCGGGACGGATTTTTTTTTTGCATTTTTAAGCTAATTTAGTCATGAAACGCGAAAAAAACAAATTTCAGGGTAGCAAATTTTTTTTTTTTTCTTGTGTCGATCACAATACTTTATTATAAGAATAATAAAGTATATAATGGTCGATTGTAAAAAGAATGCTTTCGCATCACGAACGTGCTCCAACTAACATGGCAGAACTCTGGGGAAGAGTAAAGAGTGAATGGACCAAAATTCCACACCAAACAATACAAAATTTGGTAGAAAGTATACCAAAACGCATCGAAAGTGTATTAGCCAACAACGACTTTGGACGAAGTACTGATTTGTCGAACAATTAAAATGCACAAAACTGGATAAATGATGTTACAAAGAATTTTGAATTTTTCTTAAATTTTTTACATGAATTGTTTTTGGTTTTTTTTATTAATTAAAGAGAAATGTTTTAAGTAATTATGCAAAAAGAATTTCTTAATTATCTACAATAAAAAAAAAGTTACACCATTTTTACGAAGAATTTTAATTTATGTATCCGCTTTTGTCCGCCACTGTATATGCTCAGATGTAATTGACTGCTGGAAATTCATAGACCAAACGGAAGCACTTACAGACTTGCGGCTTTTTATACTCTAGATGAAATCTGAGAGTATATTGTGTTTGCCTTACCGTTTGTAACGCTAAGAAATAATGCTCGCACAGAGCCGCCAAGGGTACAGAAATATTTGTTGTCGCTCAAAAACTTCGAATCCGAGTTGCTGTCTGTCCGTCTGTCTACAGCATAACCCTCGAACGCTTTGAGCTATCGTGCTGAAATTTGTTGTGTGTCATTTTTAGCAAAAAAGTAACTTTAAGTTCGTGAACGGGCCACATCCCCGTACTCCTTCTTCCCCCTCCCATACAAATTTCACGAAATTCCGAAATTTTCAGAAATTGATTTTTCTTTGAAACCATTTAAGCTATCAACTTGAAATTTGGGTTAAAGTATTATAATATAGATGTCATTAATATCACTAAATATTGATCCGATCCCTTCACTCCTTCTACCTCCTCCCATACAAATGGACAATTTTGAAAAATACATATTTTCGATTTTCATTGAAACTGAAAAACGGAATTTTCTCAGAATTAATTTTACTATAATTGCAGTTTCTTTTAAAATAATTATCAACTTCACCTCACTCCTTCTACCCCCTCCCATACAAATTTCACGAAATTTTGAAATTTAAATTAAATTATTTTCCTTCAAAATTGTTAAGCTATCAACTTCATATTTTGTGTAAAGTATACAAATACAAATAATAATAATACGAAATGATCCGTACACTCCTTCTGCCCCCTCCCATACAAACGTATAATTTTTATTAATGCATTTTATCGATTCCCATTCAAACTAGAAAAAGTACAAACTTAAAATTTCGCCAGAATTTGTTTCTTAATAATTGAAATAAGTTTTAAAACAAATTAACAGCTCCGCTTCACTCCTTCTACCACCTCCCATACAAATATCTGTATTTTAAAGTCAAGAAAAGCATTTCTCCTTGTATATGAGAGCTATCGACTTTGAAATCGAATCAAAGCATGGTGATAAGGGTGATGATAAGCAGTTTGAAAATCATCTAAAACGTTCCACTTCCGCTGCCACCTCCTATACAAATGCCCCAATTTCGGGAAGACTATGACCAATTTCTTTAAAAATAATGAAAACTAAAAACTTTAAATTCAGCAAAAAACATTATGCATGCCATGTTCGGTGTCATATATGAAAAACACAAACCTCCCCCTCTACTTCTACCACCTCCTATGCAAAAGTCCCTATTCACTATTCGAAAGAATTTGAGATGATATATTTTGCGGGATATTAAAGTCATTTCCATCTCATCTAGAGTATCATATGATTGGGCTTTAAGCCAAATCATAATTCTGTTGTTTTTTTTATTTAATTCTTTGAAACATAAAAGTACAGTACATACTATAAAAATTTTCAGATCCAAGTCTCCGAAATAAGGGTTCAAAGAATTCCATACATAAAAACTGTGTGATGACTACGTTTTGGCGAAAGAAGTTTATGAGCATCGGTGGCTCAATGGTAGAGTGCTCGCCAGTCATATGGGAGACCCGGACTCGATTCCATTTTTTTTTTACGAATACATATTTTTTTTTTTTTTTAGATATATATGACTTGACGAAAAATATAATTTCAGCGCACGAAAGTAGATGTGCTTAACGCTCAACCGTTCGATATAAAGAAACCGGCATTATTAAGGATCGTCCACGCTCAGGAAGTCCGAGAACAATCACTTCTAGCGTTGATCATTTCATTGCTGTTACCAGCAAGGGGAATAGATACCTAAAGCCGCAATTCCACTGAGGCAACACTGAACGACATGTGGCACGATACTTGTTTCCTAGTGTTGCGCGATTATAGGTGTGCGACTATGTGCCACAAAAGCAGTGCAATGCCGCATGCGGAATTTGTCGCCCCACATCGCATGCGACATTGCCGTCTATGCTTGTAGCATGCGTCTAAACGATTCCATTCAAACAACTTCAGTTTGGTGCATCATGTCTTCAGAAACAGTCGCGACAGCTGCTTATTTGGTAATAGCTTTGAATCTTAAAAAGAAAAGAAGAAAACCACGGTGGTGGAAAAGAACATTACATGAGTTTCTTGACCACCAGGTCAAGAAACTCAGCATAATTTATACAAGGACTTGGTTGCTGTCGATGAAGGTTCATTTCGTAGCTTTACACGAATGAATAAAGAAGATTTTGAGTACTTGCTTGAGAAAGTCTCACCTACTATAAAAAAATATGATACCAACTTTCGTGAAGCAATACCACCCCGTGTGAGGATGTTCATTTAGGTACATCGACGTCCAATAAAAAACTTAAAATCTCAAAAGCAAACCATTTTCCTTTTTTTCTAGGAGATAAGCCACTTTTTTTTCATTGTATTCAATTGTACTTACTAGCTAACTGCTTTAGCTTATCATTTTGAATTCTAATGTCTTTATACAAACTAATTTTGTTGTTCCATAATTCGGGTGAATTATGGTAATCTTCAATAAATGATGTGGTTCTTTCATTATTCCAATCCATGTCGTACGATACAAGCCGCACCCATCAGCTGGCTGTTGGATAGCAACGACACTGTTCGACACGTTGAATCCTGTCGAAAGCTGACGCAAACGGCCAGGCAACAACAATCAACATGTAGCATGCGGCAAGGAGACTTTTTTCTTGTCGCTTCGTGTTCCTTCACGTGTATAGCATGCTTCAATGCCGCATGTTACAAGTCACATTATATTTTCCACACGCGAGATTCAACACATAAACCATGTGGATTTAGGATTGAAGACCTCACCAAACATGCCCTAACCACATGTTGATATACGCCTTCAGCATTTTCAAAATAAGAATAAGATAGCTTAAGAACATTTTTATTTACTTTCAATTAAATTCTTGAAACTATTTTTTAATGATAAGGAAGTTATTATTACGATAATAAAACAATTATATACGCCTTCAGCATTTTCAAAATAAGAATAAGATAGCTTAAGAACATTTTTATTTACTTTCAATTAAAATTCTTGAAACTATTTCTTGATGATAAGGAAGTTATTTTTAAGATAATAAAACAAGTATATAACAGCGAACGAATAACGTTCGTCAGCTCAGACTTACTTGATCAGTTAGGATAAGAGTTTCATAATAAATCTATTTAAAACTGAAACCCAAGTATTTTATTTTGAGCCCGGTTTAAAATCAAAATTGAAAGTTTTAACATTTTGTCCGTAAACAAAATAAAACTGGCGCAGTCGGTAGGATTCCAATAAACTGTTAGGATCCTTTAATTACCTTACGCGACCACTGCAACCGCGCAAAATAAAGTGCTATTAGCCAACCGTAAAGTTTTCAAGAAGATCTAGAAAGATCAATATACCTGAACTATTAAAAAATAGGACGACGACAAAACAATTAAGTGAAGTTATAAAATTTTTTTTAAATAAAAGTGAAAAAATAATAATAATAATAAAATAAAATACTATTATATGGTATTAGGCAGAATTTTCAGAGAATTCGCCTCCTGACAGTATTGATCAGGGATAATAATTTACAAGGAATAGCATTGCCTTTTGATAAAATCTCCTGAATATTCAGAGTATTCGGGACAAAACTAGATCAGTGTACAAAGGGGAAGCTAACGCTTCTTAATCGACAATCGAAAGAGAGTGGCCCGGCGTAATAACATTTAAAAAGAAAATTTATAACAAAGGTCCTCTAGTACCATAAACTATACAGTCTATCAATAAATAGCACAAAGCTATTGAGGTCGAAAAAAAAAAAAAACACAAAAGAAAGAAGCAGATGACTGATAAGTTCGATCTACGAAGAAGAATCCAGGAATACAACAACATCCCGGAAGCAGAAATACTACAACACACCAAGATGTCACCACCAACTCATCCAATCGCAGGTGAAAGTCCAAAACTTAATTTTAGCCCCCTAGAATATATAAATAGGTTAGATGCATTCGATGGAAATCCGCAAGGATTAGATAAGTTTATAAATTCGATAGAACTAATAACCAGTGTAATTACATCATATAATGACTTTGATAGGAGAATATTGTGGAACGCAATCACAAATAAATTAGTGGGAAAAGCAAAAACCATTGTAGACATAAGTCCAGAAATTTTAGACTGGCAAACATTGAAAAACCTGTTGACATCAAATTTCATTACAGTTGGAACAAAGGAGGAACTTTTCAATGACCTTAGGTGTTGCACTTATAAAACATCTCCAATTAATTTTTACAGCGAAATTCAGAGCGCATTAAGTGTTCTAAATTTAAAAACCAAGCAAGACGGTACGAATTCTGAAATTCAATACAACATTAATATGGCTTTAAGAATTTTTAAGATGGGTTTACCCACCAATATCAAAAGCTTTGTTTTTCATGACAGTATTGACACATTAGAAAAGGCGTTACAAACTATAATAGACGCTGGACTACTAACGTATGGACAGAAGAGTTACACCAAACCAACTCATAATCATTTCAGACAAACAAACGAGCAAAGACCAGTACAGAGTTATAATTTTAAAGACAAAAATTATAAACAACCATATCATGGACAAAATAACTATAATCCCCCACAAAATAACTATAGACATAACCTAGTTAATCAAAGTCCTAGATTTGCAGGAAATAACAATTTCCAACAAAATAATAATTACCGACCCCCAGCCAATCAATCGCGTCTACAACATAGACCCCCGTACAACAGATTCAACGGGTATCAAAGTAACAAAAAAACTATCGCTATAAAATCGAACCAATGGAATTAGGCACCGAACAATCTAGACTCAGTAAACTAGAAACCGAAAGAACAAATGTAATTTCAAATTTTCAAGCACCAGCCTCGGAAACCAATCATCACTCCCTTATATAAAATTCAATATGCCAAAAGGCATCCTCAGATTGCTAATCGACACAGGTGCGTCTGAGAGTATCCTAAATCCTGAAGTATCAAGGCCTCAGTATGTATATAAACTGCCTGAAATAAAGAAGATGAAAGGAATTGGAAGAACTGTGATGATCTCTGAAGAAGCAGTTGTGCCAGAATTACCTGGGCCGCAACCCCTAAAAGACCAATCACTTAGGTTCTACGTCTACCAATTTCACGAATTCTTCCATAGTTTAATAGGCAATAACATATTGAACCAAAATAATGCCATAATAAACATTAAAGATAAAACTATTAAATTGAATGAAGTAACACACAGAATTTACGAAAATATAAAAGAGGAAACCGAAGAAAAGGACTACGATGAAATAATGAAATTAGATAATATTATAGAAGAAATAAATAATGATAAAATGAAAATAATTGAAGAAATAAATCACGTAAGCAATTTTAAAGAAAACATAAGAGTTGAACATTTAAATAATGAAGAAAGAAAAGGACTATTGGAAGTAATCAAATCAACGAAAGACGTATTTTATTATGAAGGTGATAATTTGACCTTTACACATATGATAAAACACGAATTAAAGTTAACTGATAATATACCCATTTACACCAAAACTTACAGATATCCAGTCATACATACACAAGAAGTTAATAAACAGATAAAAGAGATGCTCGAACAAGGTATTATAAGGAATTCATCAAGTCCGTATTCAAGCCCAATATGGGTAGTGCCGAAGAAAGCAGACGCTTCAGGCAAAGTCAAATGGCGCATAGTCATCGACTACAGAAAAATAAATGAGAAAACAGTATCAGATAAGTATCCAATCCCAAATATAGATGATATTCTAGACAAGTTAGGTACATCAATGTATTTCACCACACTAGATCTTGCCAAAGGCTTTCATCAGATCGAAATTATAGAGGAAAAAACCGCCTTCTCGACTAACTCAGGTCACTATGAGTTCATCAGAATGCCATTCGGTTTAAAAAATGCTCCATCAACATTTCAACGATTAATGAACACCATTCTTAGGGATTATATAGGAAAAATCTGCTTCGTATATTTGGATGATATTATCATATTCTCAACAAGCTTAGAAGAGCATTTAAATTCTTTGAAAGTGATATTAGAAAAATTTAAACAAATAAATTTAAAAGTACAGCTTGATAAAAGCGAGTTTTTAAAAAAGGAGACAGAATTTTTAGGACATGTCGTGACAACCGAAGGAATCAAACCAAATCCGAACAAGATTGTTTCGATAACTAAATTTCCAATACCCCGAACAACTAAACAAATAAAATCTTTCCTGGGACTAGTTGGCTATTACAGGAAATTTATAACAGATTTCGCTAACATCGCAAAACCACTTACAGCAAGACTAAAAAAGGATAGAAAAATAAACATCAATGATGAAGATTACAAGAAGTCATTCGAAACACTTAAATTATTGATCACGAAAGATCCAATTCTAAAATACCCCGATTTTGAAAAAACTTTTACACTAACAACAGATGCATCAAACGTAGCTATTGGAGCGGTATTATCCCAATCGAATCATCCGATATGTTTTGCATCCAGGACATTAAACGAACACGAAACCAAATACTCAGCCATTGAGAAAGAATTATTGGCCATAGTCTGGGCCACGAAATATTTCAGACCGTACCTATTTGGAATCGAATTTGTAATTCGCACAGATCATAAGCCTTTGACGTGGCTAAGTAATCTGAAAGAGCCAAATTCCAAATTACAACGTTGGAAAATCAAACTCGAAGAGTATAATTTTAAAACTGAATATTTAAAGGGTAAAGACAATGTTGTAGCTGATGCATTGTCAAGAATCGAAATAAATATTAACGAAAATGAGTCAGACCTCGCTACCATTCATAGTGCAAGCGAAGACGCCACCAATCTGATAAGCATCTCACCCAAACCACTGAATGTTTATGCTAAACAAATTCACATAATCAGAAACAATTTCGAAAAAATGGAATTAAAGATATTTAATAAAAAGAATAGACTCGTAATAAATACGCAACTATTAAAAGAAGATAAAGTCAAAGAAATTTTGGACAAATGTATAAACACAAAGAAAACCATAGGAATATTCTGCACACATATCGAGGATTTTCTCACATTTCAGAACACTTACAAAAACCTAAGAACAACTTACAGCGGATACAAAATAGTTTAAGTAGAAAGAATATTAACAGAAGTATCAGAACAAAATGAAATAACAGAATTAATATTAGCATATCATAACAAAAAGACCTGTCACGCAGGTATAGATAAAGTCATACAAGAAATAAAACAAAACTATTATATTATGAACATAAGACAGCAAGCAACAAAAATAATAAATAATTGCGAAATCTGCAATCTAGCTAAGTATGATAGAATACCTCTGAAATTGCCCTACCATTTTACAGAAACTCCAAAAAAACCCAGAGAAATATTTGTAATAGACATATGGTTTAAATCACGAAACGATAAATATTTAACGTGTATAGACAAATTCAGCAAATATGCTCAAATAATAAAAATTGAAACTGCTTACTGGAATGATGTAATTACAGCACTTCAAACACTACTAAATATAATGGGAACACCCAGAATAATAATATCCGATAACGAAGGAGCAATAAGAAGTGAAATCATAAAAAAATATTTAACGGAAAAACAAATCGAAATCAAACTAACTACACCACATATGCATACAGGAGCATCTGACGTAGAAAGGTTTCATAATACACTCAATGAAATGATAAGAATTATTAGATTAAAAGAAAATATTTATAACATAGAAGAGACACAAGAAGCTCTCAGTTTTTATAATAACAACATGCATTCCACCACAAACGAAAGACCCCTAGAAATTCACTTAGGCATCAAAAACAATTACGAAAAAATTAGGGAACACATGGAACAATCAAAAACGCGACGAATAGAAAATATAAATTCAAATAGACAAAATAAGAACGCAGACAGATTTAAAAAAGTAGAAAACAAAGTAAGAAAAAAATTACAACCACAATATAAAAAACTAGAAGAAGTAGAAAATTTAGGGAATAACCAATACAAACATTTAAACTCAAAAATCCATAAAAGTCAGTTAAAAAGACTAAAAAGATTTTCCATTCACAGGCCGAAAGAAGCCTGCTATGAAAATGACGTTAATGATACTACTACTCACAACAATCCTACCACAAGTAAAAATGCAGAGTTTAGAAATTGAAGATTTAGACCAAGGTAACGGCTTCATCCTCATACAAACAGAGCCGGTTACGCTTATCAAGGAATACACACACGTACTTCACATCATCGAATTAAAAGATTTTGAAAATATATACAATACCATAGATCAAAGCATAACCACACTTAAAAAACTAACGACATCAAACATAGACTCATTGTACATCTCATTGCATCATTTAAAACATGAAATAACTACACTACAACCACACATAAGACAAAAGAGAGGACTTATAAATAATTGGGGAAGGTACCATGGATGATCAGGACATGGATAGAATAAATGAAGAATTAGATAACATAGAAAAAAATGGTAGAAATTTAACTAAGGCAGTCAACTCAGTGATAGATATTAACGGTAAATTAAATGCACAAATTCAAAATCTAACTAAAATTATAAATACAAATCAAGCCTTGATTACGGAAAAAATAAAGGCTTTGTCAACTAAATTTGAGACAGATCAAGTTATAAATGCATATAAGCAACTCATAACAGAAAATATTGATAGAACTCTTCAAAATATTGCAAGAATTAAAGAAATAATCTTAAATGCTAGAACAGGTACTCTTAGTAGATACATTCTAACAGATGAGGAAATAGATGCTTATGATATCTCTATCGCTATTACGTTAAGAAATACAGAAATTATAATTATAATTAATATACCAAAATATTGTAATGAAACTTATAATCAAATTTTAATAGAACCTATACCTAATAGGAATAAGTTAGGAATTGTCATCCAACAAAAGGAATATTTACGAAAAAATAATAATATATATTTTGTAACCAATGAAATAAATAAATTAAGAACCATAGAAGATGATTGTATAAGTAACATATTAAACAATGACATTTTAAATTGTAAACTCAGAACAAATAGAAAAGAAGAAATTTTGCTATTAACCGAAAATATTGTAATAACCAAAAACCTACCCCAAACTTATCTTAACCATACATGCTCAAAACAAATTATAAACCTTCAAGGCAACAAGCTTATTAAATTTAAAGATTGCAAGATCATTTTAAGAAATAAACTATTCAACAACGTAAGGAACAAATATCAGAACTATATTGTAATACCAAACCATATTAAACAATGACATTTTAAATTGTAAACTCAGAACAAATAGAAAAGAAGAAATTTTGCTATTAACCGAAAATATTGTAATAACCAAAAACCTACCCCAAACTTATCTTAACCATACATGCTCAAAACAAATTATAAACCTTCAAGGCAACAAGCTTATTAAATTTAAAGATTGCAAGATCATTTTAAGAAATAAACTATTCAACAACGTAAGGAACAAATATCAGAACTATATTGTAATACCAAACCTTTATAGAGATATGAATATTACTGAAATACAAAACCTTACATTGTCAGAAGTTCACTTTAAAAACATTGAAACTATGAATAAAATAAAGTGGTTGGATTTTAATAGAAACAAAGATTATTCTAAGCAATCATGGATAAATTATATAGTACTAAGCTTAATAATTATAATTACTATATTAATAATTTACATAAAATGTTGTAAAAGTAGTAATAATGTCAAAATTAATATGCCAAACGTTCAGTATACGCCTTCAGCACCCGAAGAGATAGAAGAAAAACCAGTAAATTCCGGAATTAAGACGGAAGTTAATCATAGAAATTGTTTCATTCAAAAAAAACCTAAACAAATTTTAGCATAAAAAAACAAGTAAATAAATAATTTGTAAGACATCTAGGGCACAAGATAATTAATCCCAGAAAACCAATTTTTATGGTCAGGAGCCCATCTCCTTTAAGGGTGGAGGAGTCACATTATATTTTCCACACGCGAGATTCAACACATAAACCATGTGGATTTAGGATTGAAGACCTCACCAAACATGCCCTAACCACATGTTGATATACGCCTTCAGCATTTTCAAAATAAGAATAAGATAGCTTAAGAACATTTTTATTTACTTTCAATTAAATTCTTGAAACTATTTTTTGATGATAAGGAAGTTATTATTAAGATAATAAAACAATTATATACGCCTTCAGCATTTTCAAAATAAGAATAAGATAGCTTAAGAACATTTTTATTTACTTTCAATTAAAATTCTTGAAACTATTTCTTGATGATAAGGAAGTTAATTTTAAGATAATAAAACAAGTATATAACAGCGAACGAATAACGTTCGTCAGCTCAGACTTACTTGATCAGTTAGGATAAGAGTTTCATAATAAATCTATTTAAAACTGAAACCCAAGTATTTTATTTTGAGCCCGGTTTAAAATCAAAATTGAAAGTTTTGACATTTTGTCCGTAAACAAAATAAAACTTACATGTTGCCCTAAAAGTTGCCTCAGTGGAATTGCGACCTTACAGCGGCAGAAATTCACATTGAAGTAAACAAATCTAGATCCAAACCTGCTTCACTTACTACTGTAAAAAGACGATTGAGAGACGCTCATTTATTTGGGCGCTTTGCCGTCCGAAAACCGCTATTAAGGATGCAGACTAAGAAGAAACGAATGCAGTAGGTCCTAACCTATCGAGATTGGATAGAAGATTTTAAAAATATTTTTTGGAGTAACGAATCCAATATGCCGAGACTGGTGAAAACAGTTATAAAATGTAAAAGATGATTTTTCGATGAAAAATCAGTTTAAGCAGTTTAATACCTGAAAAATGTACGTTCAAAGAGCAATTATTGATCAATTTTCTATATGTATTTAGATTAGTTTTAATTCTCTTGTTGTATATTTGTGACGATTAAACTTTTTTCTGGAAATACCAAAAAGTTTTTGAGTTTTGACTCGATTCCTCGGATTCATTAGTATGGTCTCAAATTTTTGGCCCGCAGTATATATGTCTACTTAAGGCAGTATCGAAAAGCATAAAAGTTGATCACATAATTGAGCGAAAGAATAAATACGACTTGAATAACTCAAATCCGCTTCGATTTTAGATACTGGTATGGAGCTAGGTATTGATCAAAAACCGAATGAACATCTGCGATGCGCTGCTGAAACGCAATGAAATCGAGCCATTTCTGAAACGTGTCATAACCGGTGATGAAAAATGCATCACGTACGACAAGTTTTGATGCATCCACCGTAAAGTCCAGACATAGCAACATCTGACTATCACTTGCTCCAATCTCTGGAGAACTCTCTCAATGGAATTAAGCTGGTTTCAAAAGAAGCCTGTGAAAAGCACTTGATTCAGTTTTTCAACCAGAAACCACAGAAGTCTTCGCCGATGGCATCATGAATCTACCCGAAAAATAGCGAAACATTGTCGATAAAAATGGAGCATATTTGATTTAAAGGATTAAAGAGTCCTACGAAAATGCGAGCTGTTGCGTCTTGCCTAGAGGAGAGCTGTCCAAGAGCTTTCCTGTGCGAACGGGTGTCAGACAAGGCTGCATATTATCACCAAATGACATCTTGAAAGCTGCACTGGGAATTGTGGAAGGCAAAGGTCTTCAATTGAGACTATTTAACATCTTAAGTCACCTTGATTATGCTGGTGACGTGTGTTTGCTTGCACATAACCGTTCAGACTTAGAGTCAAATATTCGCTTGTTGCATTCTAAATGCAAAGAGGCGGGACTGAAAATAAATGTGCGTAACCAAGTACATGCACATGGGTTTGAACGCAAGCACACCGATTGTCCTTAATGGACAAGATGTAGAAGAGGTGGAAGATTTTTGTTATCTCGGAAGAATTTTGAGCATGAACGGCAGAGCCGAAAATGAAGCTCGTCTAAATAAATCTCGTCAGGACTTCGGCATTCTTTCCCCTTTCTGGAGGTTGAGAGAGATCTCCCTTCGCACAAAGCTGCGAGTTTTTGACGCATGCGTCAAATCCGTGTTATTATATGGTTGTACTACGTGGAAAGTGACCGTTCGACTTACCAAGAAACTACAGACTTTCGTGAACCAATGCCTCCGACGCATTTTAGGAATATTCTGGCCAGAAGTGATCTCCAACGACGAACTTTGGAGTACGACTGGCCAGACTAAAATAGGTATTGAGATTCAAAGGAGGAAGTAGCACTGGATCGATCATATTTTGAGGAAACCAGAACGGAACATCGCCAAACAGGCTCTGGATTATAATCCTCAAGGAAGACGTCGGATTGGTTGAGCATGTAACACATGGAAGTGAGCAATTGAGCAGGATGCCAGAGGAATAAACAAGTCCTGGCAACAGCTTACGGCCGCTGCTCAGAATCGCGCCTTGTGGAAGAGAGTTGTTTTTGTCCTATAGCGGATATGAACATGGATTTGATTTGATTGATATTTGGTTTAAATAAATTCTTTTTCACCAAACCAGTTGAATTTTACTAAAAAAAAACGCCACGAACTTTTTCCCAGACCAAATATTACGGAGATGGCGGCTTCAATGTTCGCTTTGAGAATTGGAATTGTTTGCGGGTGGTGAGCGTAAACCTTACCATTAACACAACCCAAAAAAGTCTAACGGTGTGAAATCGCAAGATCTTGGTAGCCAATTGGTGTATCCAAAACGTGAAATTACACGACCAGGGAACTTCGATTGTTTCGGAACTTGTATAGCACTATTCTGTTGAAAGTAGAGGTCGTTCGTGGTCATATACTCCACATCCGGCCACAATCATGTTTATCATGCGTCTGCACTCCATCGACTGTAACGATTCTTCCGTGGTCATTTTCGAAAAAGTACGGCGCTATGACGCCTCCGGCACACGATCCGTACCAATATTCGCTGCAGTGTGGACGTGGAGAGGTCGAATTTATGAGCAGGACGTCGAATTGAGATGTTTGGGATGTTTTTCAACACTTTCCTTCGCTTCGGCGATATTTGCGGTCGAACGTCCGCGGCGAAGTCCATTTTCAAATTGCCCATTTCCAACCCTACATCTCTTGTTTATATACCGTATATACGCAAGCCGGGTGAGTTCTTTTGCAATATAAGCAAACAATTTTGACGGTTTTAATTTTTTTGGTAAATGCTATAAATTTGTTTTTCTTTAAATTAATTTTGATAAAAAACAAATACATGTTAATGTAACGAAAAATTATTGAGCCAATTATTATAGCGAATGTTTTTTTTTCTCACTCGAAGATATTTTAAACAACAAAATTTTAATATTTTAAGAATGGTAAGTAGAACTTAAGCGCGTGAACTTTACCAACTTGTTGGAATTATGTTTATCTATTTCTCTGCTAATCAATAAGATCTGTCACCAGAACTGTACAGTGAAAGTGGAAATAAATAACTTTCCCCGCTCGCGTAGAACTTGCCAAAGCACACTGAAAACGACCCCAATCCGCGCTATAGCTTCCATATAGGAAAGCTTTCAGAACATGCAAAAGTCAACGAACACCCGCCAATGTCAATGTCCTCTGCCGTCGTAACCGAAAAAAAAACTGATGCCATCAATAACAAAGGCGAAACGAGGTGCCATTTTAGGACAGCTCGCGCACGTTGTTTCAAAAGTTCTTCCAAAAATTGTTCGTTTAAATTTACAGGGAGCATTGAATACAAACTACAACTAGAATGAATAGTTAAACAACAACTTTATATAATCGAGACCAAACCTTAGTTTACCTGACGGATAGAGTTTTGACATTCGTAGTCCGAATGATAATCCGCAAAGAAAGCTTTCTGTAGACTGAAAAACCTGAGAAACATACCTATAGGACGTAATGACATGTATGATACGTATGTCATATATTTAAAACAATAAAATGCTGTTTCACTCACACGCCAGAGAGTGCATTATTGAATGCCGAAAAGTACTCTCTTTAATGTAAGAAAAACTAAGTCGCACTTGACGATTTGATGAATACCAAACGTTTCTCAAGTATGCATCGTTAGCATGTCTCACTCGAAAACATTTATCGCAGACAATGAAAACTGACGGAAGTGGGCAAAAATTCGTATCGCTTATCTCAATTCAATTTCGATGCGTGAAATCCAAAGGCATCAAACGTGATGCGGTTAAGTTCCACTAAGGTAACTAGTTTTGACCGACTGTGAACTGGGGCCTAGGAGCAATGAACGCAAAGAAAACGTAAAGAAAATGTGGGGAAAACGCAAAACGTTGCCAGACTTCCTTTATTAGGAACATTTGATAACGTACAATCTTTTGATCGAAACTAAAGCAACAATTTAAACATATTTATAACGTTATAACTTTAATTCATTCTTTATTTTATAGTAGAAAATTAACGTTATTTTCTTAGCGTAATAATTTTTATTTCGTTTATAACGTTATTTTAAAAACTATTTATTTTTCTCATAAAACTAATGCTCCTTTTCAGTATCAAAATTATTTCGTTACATAATTTTCATTTCGTTAAAACGGTGGAATTTCATTTACAATGATTTCTATTCTACACAAAAATATTGAAATGCGACCGCGTTTTTGTCCTTACATTTTACCTAGTCCAAACAAACAATAGTTCGGTGTCCTTGATAAAAACGAGCACCGAAAAAATCATATTTACTGCACCGTATGATGTAATTTGATTGGTTTAAGATCCAAACATTACATTAAAAAAGATAAAGATAAAAAAAAGGTAAATCGAACAATTTTGTAAAGTTTGTTAAGTTAACATTGATCCTGCACTCATGGGTCAAACTTGCCCAATTGCCTATTTGATTGCACCACATAGGTCAAAGAGTCCCGAGGCTAACTACGAAAAACTTTTTTTCGGCACAATTCGAATTTATTCATCAGCATAGTCTCCTGCTAGAGTGATGCAATCATTCCAGTTCCGCTCTAACATTTCGGTGCCTTTTTATACCCTAGATGCTAGATGAAATCTGAGAGTATTATAAATTTGCCACAAGGTTTGTAACGCCAAGAAATAAGGCTCGGAGAAAAAAATTAATGATAATAGAAGTTCATATAATCACTCAAAACTCTCAAAACCGGATGTACGTCTGTCCGTCCGTCCGTGTCCTCTCTAGCTCGAGAACGCGCTGAGCTAGAGAGCTCTAATTTTGTACACATCGTTTCTGACATAAAAGTAAGGTCAAGTTTGTGAATGGGGCAAATCGTTCCACCCCTTCTACCCCCTCCCACACAATATTACACATTTTCGCAATTTGACAATAAACGGATTTGCTCGAAAAGTATAATTATTATATATGTATATATGTATATATGTATGTATATATATATTATATTATATAATTATAATTGATCTGCAATTTAAACCATGTCAAAAGCATGATGTCTACAGTTATTTCTGAAAAAGTCAAAAGTACCACCTCCCATAAAAACTGCACAATCTCACTAAATCCAATACACTAATTTTCTCAGTACCTATTAAATTTTTAAATCCTAAATTTTGTATAAAACATTTTAATGCCGTGACGTGAAAAAATTAGTTTAATGTCGTCACCCTCTCCACCACTTCCCCTACAAAATTTCTTAAAATCAAAAAAATTTCTCTTTCATCGAGAGTATCGCACGATTGGGCTTTACGCCCAATCGTAGTCCTGTTATGTTTTATAGAACGATTTGGCTTAACCCTCAAAATAAGCATTTTTTCGGCTACGAATTCAGCATTTATTCCGCTTCAACAACTCCAAACAGCGCTCTGAATCATCGATGCAGTACTGTTTTTGGTCCACTGTGAGCGAATGCAGCACCCACTCCGAACAAAGCTTTTTAATGGAGAAATGCACGATGATAAACACACTGCCTCTTGATATCTTTAGGATGTCAACTATCTTCTGCAACTTCACTTTACGGTCTTCCGAAACAATTTTGTGCACTTTTTTTATGTTATCTGGAAAAACAGTATCGTTTGGACGTCCAAAGCGTTCAGCATCAGCGATGTTTGTACAATCGCGTTTGAATTCCAAACTAATGTTTGACTGTTCATAGAGCAACATCTATCAAGCCAAACTTTTGCTTGAACAATATTTTCTCTCATCAAAAAAATGAACATAGGGTTTTTTTTTTTTTCATTCTTTTGGGAATATAAAGAGTTACATCACTAAAACCACTGTACTTTGTTAAGTAAAGGTCGAAATGTCATAAAATGTTGACATGTATCATGGTACTCCTTGAAAAATCATAAGGACTTGTAAAAAAAAAAAAAAAACCGATGAGTAAAATTGAAAACCGCCATTTCCTAAATTTCCTAATAAGCCATGCCAGCAGTAAATGCTGATCAACAATGGCATCACATGGTTATCTTAGGCATTTGTCAACAACTGCTAATCATTAGATTTGTGAAGTTTTATCGGCGTCATATCATTTTGAGCGCGAATATGACGAAGTTTGAGCCGAATAAGCGTCATTTGCGGGAAGTTTTGCTTTTTGTCTTCAATTCAAAAAAAAATCTGCAGGTGAGGAGCGTCGAATGATTGTTAAAACTTATGATGACGGTGATTAGTGGAAGAACGTATGATGAGTGATATCAATGCTTTAAGATCGGTGATTTTGACGCCGCCGACCGGCATGGCGGTGAAAGAGAGAAAATTTTTGTGGTATATCATGTATACTGTTGAAACCGAGTGAAACCATCACGGAAAATTACTATCGACTTCAATTGATGCGTTTGAGCCAAGCATTGTAGGAGAAACGGCCACAGTACCAAGAGAGACACGACAAAATGACTTCGCTGCACAACAACGCTCTCCCACGTGGTCCTCATATTGTAAAACCCTACCTGGAAACACTGAAATAGGATATTATACCCTACCCGCTGTATTATCCGGACGTCACCCCTATCAGCACCTATTCCGATCGATGACCCATGACCTGGCTGAGCAGCACTTTCATTCTTACGAAGAAGACAATAATTAGGTCGATTCGTGGATCGGCTCAAAAGAAGAGCTGTTTTTTCGACGCGGTATTCGTATGCTGCCAGAAAGATGGGAAAACGTTGTTGGTAGCAATGGGAATTTCTTTCAATAATAAATATTTAACAATTTTTACACAATAAAGGTTCGCATTTTGGAAAAAAAAATTAAATAAATAAAAAAACAAAGCGGTTTTCAATTTGAACTCCCAATATTTCCCTGGAATATAGAACACTAGCGTCTCTGCATAAGCAAATTTGTAGCTAAAGAGGGGTTGACCTATCGTTTGCAATAGCTCCGAAAGTATTGGCGGTGTGGTGCGATAGTCTCATTCATATAGATTAGCAGGATTCGCAAATAACTGTAATTTTACTTGCTATTGTAATACTATTTTAGCAGGCGAATCCTGACTTTAAAAAAAATAAAAATGAGTTGAAAAATAAATTGATTGCTAGTTGGTAATTAAAAATAAACGTTGCTATTAAGTTTAAATATTCATAAATAAAATATATAAAAAGAAAAATAAGTAATTATTAATAATAAATGTGTAACAACAATATATATTACAGTGTGTTATTTAAATATCAAATATTGTGTTGTATAATTAATAATATGTGATAAATAAAAATAATAAATTATCATAATAAAAACATTTACTGAATTAAAGGTTTATAATACAAGATATAAACGCATCCAGTAAATAATTGGTGACCCCGACAGAAGCAACATCACCAACAAATAATTGGTGACCCCGACAAAGAACAAAGGCAGCAATGTCACCAATAAATAATTGGTGACCCCGACAAAGAACAACAGCAGCAATGTCACCAGTAAATAATTGGTGACCCCTACAACAGCAGCAGCTATATCACCAAGAAATAATTGGTGACCCCAACAAAAATAATAACACCAAATAATTAGTAGCTCAGACAACAACGGCAGCAGTTATACAAAAACAATAATGTCACCGTAAATAATTGGCAAACAGTGAATGCATCGAGTTCACAGCAACAACAACAGCAAACAGTGAATGCATCGAATTCACAGCAGGAACAACAGCAACAGCAACAGCAAACAGTGAACGCATCGAGTTCACAGCAACAACAACAGCAAACAGTGAATGTATCGAGTTCACAGCAACAACAACAGCAACAGCAAACATTGAATGCATCGACTTCACAGGAACAACAACAGCAACAGCAACAATAACAGCAACAACAACAGCAACAGCAACAGCAAACAGTGAATGCATCGAGTTCACAGCAACAGCTAACAGTGAATGTATTGAGTTCACAGCAAAAACAACAACAACAGCAAACAGTGAATGCATCGAGTTCACAGCAAAAACAACAACAACAACAGCAACAGCAACAACAACAGCAAAGCAGTAAAAATAATAACAAAAAAACAACAACAGTATTGATATCAACATTCATTCGGCAACATTAATTTAAACAATTATTAACACGATACTTTCGATATGTCAATCACCGGTTTTAATAAGAGTGCCGCAACGGGCGCTGAACACCTCATGACAAACACGGTTTGATCAATCCTTTTGAGGAGAATTTTGCGGCAAATATCACGGCCGTTGATGTTCAAAAAATTCGAAAAAAGCAACATTCGGAAAAACGAATATTTTAACTACTAGATAGTTTCTAGTTTCGAGGAAATCATTTGATGTCCTCTGAGGAGGGGGTGTGTGGTGCGATAGTCTCATTCATATAGATTAGCAGGATTAGGAAATAACTGTAATTTTACTTGCTATTGTAATACTATTTTAGCAGGCGAATCCTGACTTTAAAAAAAATAAAAATGAGTTGAAAAATAGATTGATTGCTAGTTGGTAATTAAAAATAAAACGTTGCTATTAAGTTTAAATATTCATAAATAAAATATATAAAAACAAAAATAAGTAATTATTAATAATAAATGTGTAACAAAAATATATATTGCAGTATGTTATTTAAATATCAAATATTGTGTTGTTTAATTAATAATATGTGATAAATAAAAATAATAAATTATCATAATAAAAATATTTACTGAATTAAAGGTTTATAATAAAAGATATAAACGCATCCATTAAAGGCGGTTCGTTTCTTTGAATTATACCAATTATTGCTAGAGATATTTTCAATAGTTGTTGTCCCAGTTGATAGAAGATGAAGAAGTTGTCACACGTGATATTATGGTCTTATCAAACCGGTTGCATCTACTCCCAAACCTTAATTTTTCTCTGAAGCTTCATCAGGATTTTTTCCCGATTTATGGCAGTATATTTCAAACATAATTCGTTCTATTATCGTAAGCTATTCACTTTTTAATGCCGTATCTTACAGGCCTGCTTGGAATATACAGACGGAAAGAAAATCGGCCTCTAAACGGTACAAGGTGTTTATCGATTGTCACATTCAGGATCGAAACATTTTGGGAGAATCTCTATCCACTTTTAACAAAGCTCTTTTATGGACGCAAATTTATCTCCACCTTCTTGACGATCTATATCAAATCAAATATTCTGCAGAATATTGTTTCCATTGTTAGGGATAGAAACCAATCGAATGCAGATGATACATGCTTGTTCTTGAAGTTGCATATCTGGTTATGCCTGGAGTCATCGAAATAATATTTTGTTTAGCACTTCTAGAGGCTCTGTTTGACATTTAATAGTCCCATCATTTGAAAGCAAACTCGTTCCGCAATTCAAATTTTCATCCGAGTTTTCATCAGCTGAAAAATATTCCTCGATTTCAGAATCATGATCCTCAATTTCCATTCATCCTTTCAAAACAAAAGATACCGATCTGCTAAACATTTATTGGCATGGTAATTTTTGACCATGAAGATCTTCAATAAGAGTTTTAGATACAAAAGTAGCAGCAATATTTTTTTCGATAGGAAAACAAAGAACCTACGTTGATTTGAATTGTAGAAATGGCCAAAAATTACCAGAAGGCTCTATGTAGGATTTAGTGCTTTTCTATTTCATAGCAAAACACAAATTGAAAGAGAACCGTTCGATTCCTCTCTGCTGGAGTTCAAAAAATTAATTAGACCATGCGAGTTAGAGATCTTAAATCGAGAATGCTGCGAGATTGAATTGTACTTGGCATATCAGACAAAACAGTCCAAAAGAAGCTTTTGGAAACAACGAATTTGATGTCAGAATTGAAAATCCCGATGACAAGAGAGTGTCAGATGCATCCCGACACTTGAGCGAGAAAGTGGAGTGACCGACAGCGGACAAATCAACATATCAGCGTATAGTAGCAGAACAAAAGAACCAAACGATCCAAAATAAGTATTTGAAATCAAATAAAAACTTTAATAATGAAAATTACAATAATAAAAATTTAATAAATAAAACCCAAAATATTTACAGAGAAATGAATTGTAACTATTATAATGGAATTCATCCGACACCGACATCCATTTGGAATCAGAATGCTACTAGCCCATGATAAAAGTTTAAGTGATATCAATGACAGGATTATGAGTGCACCTGCTCTTGTACCATTTGATCCAGAAAAACAATACAAGCAGACGCTTCTAAATATGACTTAGGTTGTAAATTGATGCAAAACGGAATGGAAGCTAGCTTTACATCGCGTAGTTAAACTCCAGTCGAAATTATTATAATTACACGCAAATAGAAAAATAACTATTAGCGATTGTATTTTCGTGTGTATAATATCATAAATTAATATATGGGAGAACAACTATTATTGTCACAGACCATCCCATTTTGGTATTATGAATAAAGAAATTGGTCACATTGTGGATTTTTATATTATAGTTGTAAAATTTATTGCATTGAAACCACATGCAATTATGAAATAATGCCTATGTAAATGAATTAATGCAATTATTCTTGATAGTATCGCCGATGGTCGAAATTCAACCGATTGTGTGTTAAAATAATGAAAATCACATTTTCAATATGAATTCGCCTAGTATTGGACATTCTTTAATTCGACACTTCGGGTCGCAATAAATTAATCTTCGTACTAATAAACAAACGGGCTGAAAAAAATATCATTTACATGCAAAGAATTTAATATCAAACTTTTTCAGTTAAAAAAAAAATAAAACGAGACTACCAGATCTCTTGAAGTAAAAATTAATAACAGTACCGAGAAGATCTGCGCGTATTGCAGAAAATCAATGAGCGGCTGAAAAGGAACGTCGAGCTTATGAAATCAACTGGCATTATTAAATTCGAATGCGTCGTCGGTGGTCAAATAAAGCTACGTTTAGTTTTTGGTGCAGTCCTTGGATCGTATGCGGCAAATTTATTAAACGCAACTTCGCCACTGCGTACAGAAAACTGGCGCAAACCTGCAACTGCGTACAGAATACCGGCGAAAACATGCAACTGCTTTCACAGGATATTGAACGCCTAGTGCTATTATCCTTCCCTGGCATAGATTAGGACAATCGGAATGAACGGATAGTGGATGCATTTATCGACGCTTTGAAAGGTAGACAGCTACAACTAACGTTGAGATTAGCGAGCAAAAAAACACCGAAGAAAGTTTTGGGTTACGCTCTTACTTTCGAAGCTACTAAATAAATTTCGCGCAATATCAATCGAATCCAAGAGATTAAAATGTGGAGAAAGAGAAATGCGTCTGTCAGAGAGCGGAGTTTGCAAAGCAAAATGAAAGTCGTGGAGTTTCACGTTCCTGAAATTGCGGACAAGCAGGATATCTACGTGATTGCCGCGAACCCTTGTCCTGAATGTGCGTGAATTAAAATCAGTACGCCTCACCGGCAAACATCCCGGGAAACAAATAAAAGCCAACTTCAAGGGACAGAAGTTGACTGGTAGAATCGACCTCCCAGAACCATTGTCGCCGTCTCCCTTCTTCATCGCGCAGAAAACGATCTATGCATGAGTGGCCGGATTTGAAAACATCAACTGTGTGATAACAATTGACACCGGAGCTACGAGATCCGTCCTGAGATCGAACATGGCAGACTACAGCAGGCTTTATAACAATGTAAGGTACGCACTCCGAACAGTTACAGGGGAAACCACTAAGCCCGGGAAATAGAGCTGGGTGATTTCTGATTGATGACAGCAATGACGAATGCACACTGGGAATATATTTCCTGAAACCGCACGGCTTCCAGCTGTACTTGGGACAACGAATATTGAAGTGGCGTAACATTGAAATGCCAATGGATATAACGTCTGTCAACATAGCCAAGCTAAGTATTGTGTGAGGACGTACCCATAAGAGTGCTGTACGTTTCGGAGAGCACTACCAATGTAAAGAAAAAAGATGTGATCGCTTGAAATTTCGAACATACTTTACAAGTTACAGTGGTTTTAGTGACACTACTTAGGAAAAAAGTTTTCGTCTGTTGATTAAACATTCCCCGCAAGGGGGTAGTTGTAGGATGAGGATTTACCAATTCCTGCACCTATCTTTGGAGACTAGCGACTCCACGGACCTGAGCTAACTATCTCCCTGTGGGATGTAGAATTCACCCACAGCCAGTCCTGCTTGCCCTAAAAAAAATGGCAAATGGACACTCACTGGATCATGGGCTTATCACCCGTGATCTTAAGACCTCACTGATACGAGAAACAGATACAAAGCCTCGGATACGGACTGATTCTACGGTAACGACTTTTGGCATCCGAAAACGGACTATAATTGGCTTCTGGAACGTTCGAACATTGAATGACGGGGGAAGAGCTGGGGTCACTCGGTCCTTACACCGCCAATCAGTAATCGACCATGAAATGGAGCACTATAACAGCCAAATCTTGGGCTTGAGTGAGGTCAGGTGGACAGGATGAGGACATGAACGAACCCCTTGTGGAAATACTATTCTGTACATTGGCCCTGAAAGTGAAGCCAAAAATGGCGTGGCGTTCGTCCTTAAACCGAGAGCGAGAAACAGTCTCATTAGCTGGGAACCAATCTCGGATAGGATTATCGTCGTCAGGCTCAGGACCAGTGTCAGAAACGTCACAATTATGCAGTGCTCCGCACCAACTAATACCGCAACATCTGGTGACAAAGAGGAGTTTTATAGCCAACTGAGTGCCACCTTCGAACGTGTACCAAGATTATTATTATCATCTCAGGAATATGAACGCTCAGGTTGGATCAGACAACATTGGACTAGAACACGTCATAGGGAGGCATGGTGACCCTTTGGTCGACGCGTCACGACCTTGGATTAAGAGACCCGAAAACGGCGAATTATTTGTGGAGTTTTGTAGTACTCGACAAATGGTCATCGGAGGGACCCTTTTTCCACACAAGAGTCATCATAAAACATCTTGGGTTTCCCCTGATGGTGTTACTCAGAACCAGATCGACCATTTGGCTATAAGTCGCCGATGGAGAAGATGTCTCCTCGATGTGCGAGCGAAACATGGAGCTGACGTGGGAGCGATCACCACTTGATGGTTGCCTGCTTGAGATTGTGTACAGCAGGTATCCGGCGACCACAAATTCTTCAAATGAAGCGCAAGCTTAATGTGGATAAGCTTAGAGATCCCAACAAAAAACGCGAATACACCACTATGCTACGCGAAAAGTCATCCACATTGGGTGAATATGAAATACGCACACTGGACGCCAATTGGGAGGCAACCAAAAACACTTTTCTAACTAGTGCTGAAGAATCTGTGGGATATGTGCAAAGCGGTGAGAAACCCTGGATGTCGCAAGACACATGGGACAAGGTTGGCAATCGGAAAAAAGCCAAATTGGCAATCATCTCTCAACCCGATGTCAACCAACGAACGCCCGAACTGAGGCAGAACTACCGCGATGCTCATATACGGCTTAAAAAGGCTGTTAGACGCGATAAGAGAAAGACCATTGAAGATCTGGCAAACAAGGCAGAATCTGCGGCTTACCTTGGGGATATGGGTTCACTATTCAAAATCTTGAAACAGTTGACGAACAGGAAGTTCGCCGCCAACCACCTGGTGAGAGATGTCAACGGAACTCTCCTTAATATGAGTGAACACCAGTTGCGGCGATGGAAGGAATACTTCTCTTATATTTTAAACATCTTGTCAGAGGAAGATATTCCAGAAACAGAACAACTACCAAACATCCAACCGCAACAATCCTCTATTAGGGACGATCCCCCAGATAAGGAAGAGATATTTTTCGCCATTCGGTCAATGGCGGGAAGGAAAGCTCCAGGTATAGATGGACTACCAACTCCTCAAAGCGGACCCGGAAATAACAGCCGATATACTCCTCCCACTCTTTACTGAGGTGTGGAATGAAGGAAGATATCCGACTGAATGGAAGGAGTGCGTCATTGTGAAAATTCCGAAGAAGGGCGACCTTCGGGATTGTGATAATTGGCGTGGTATATGTCTACTTACTGCCGTATCAAAAATTATGGCTAAGGTAATTCTCAATAGGATTAGTGATGTCGTAGAGAGCACTCTCGAAGTTTATCAGGCTGGATTCCGTAAAGGGTCGTCTTGTACCGACCACACAAATACCGTACGGATAATATTAGAGCAGTCGGCCGAAATGGGTTCGCCACTACATCTCATGTTTGTGGACTTCGAGAAGGCTTTCGACATCGTTAAGCGAGATTACATATGGAATGCTTTGCGTAGGAGAGGTATTCCAAATAAGGTCATATCTATGATTAAAGAATCCTACGAAGATGTAAGGTGTCGCGTCTTGCATAGAGGAGAGCTGTCCGAGAGCTTCCCTGTGTGAACGGGTGTCCGATAAGGATGCATATTATCACCAGCCCTGTTTCTGGTGGTATTAAATGACATCTTAAAAGCTGCACTGGAAGGTGGGGAAGGTAAAGATCTTCAATGGAGACTATTTAACATCTTAAGTCACCTTGATTATGCTGATGACATGCTTGCACATAACCGTTCGGACTTAGAGTCAAATGTTCGCTCGTTGCATTCTAAATGCAAGGAGGCGGGACTGAAAATAAATGTGCGTAAAACCAAGTACATGCACATGGGTTCGAACGCAAGCACACCGATTGTTCTTAACGGACAGGATGTGGAAGAGGTGCAAGTTTTTGCTATCTCGGAAGCATTGTCAGCATGGACGGCGGAGCCGAAAAGGATGTTAAGGCTCGGCTAAATAAAGCTCGTCAGGCCTTCGGTATCCTTTCCCCTTTCTGAAGGTTAAGAGAGAACTCTCTTCGCACGAAGCTGCGAGTTTTTGACGCATGCGTGTTGTTATATGGTTGTACTACGTGGAAAGTGACCGTTCGACTTACCAAGAAACTACAGACTTTCGTGAACCAATGCCTCCGACGCATTTTAGGAATATTCTGGCCAGAAGTGATCTCCAACGACGAAATTTGGAGTACAACTGGCCAGACTAAAATAGGTATTGAGATTCAAAGGCGGAAGTGGCAGTGGATCGGTCATACTTTGAGGAAACCACAGCGAAATATCGCCAAACAGGCTCTGAATTATAATCCTCAAGGAAGACGTCGGGTTGGTCGACCATGTAACATATGGAAGCGAGCAGTTGAGCAGGAGGCCAGATGAATAAACAAGTCCTGGCTCCAGCTTAAGGCCCATGCTCAGGATCGGGCCTTGTGGAATAGAGTTGTTTCTGTCCTATGCCTCTATAGGGGGTCTTAGTAGGAATTTGATTTGATTGATTTGATTAAACATTGCTTTTTGATGGGTGAAAATACCATTCAAGGAAAAGCTTGGCTTGATAAGTACTATGGGGACTCAGCTCCATCGAAAGCAACAGGCAACGTTGGTTTGGAATTCAAACGCGGTCGTACACACACCGGTGATGCTGAACGCTCTGGACGTCCAAATGAAGCTGTTATTCCAGAAAACATAAAAAGTGCAAGAAATCGTTTCGGAAAAGCGTAAAGTGAAATTTCAGAAGATAGCTGACATCCTAAAAATATTAAAAGGCACTATGTTTACCATCGTGCATGAACATGCACGCGCTTACTCACAGTGGACCGAAAGCAGACCACGTTCAAAGCGCTTTTTGGAGCTGCTTAAGCGGAATAAATTCGATTTTTTGCGTCGATATGTGACAATAGATGAAACATGGATCCAGCACTACACTCTTGAATCACATCGGCAGTCAGCAGAGTGCTGTTTCACAAAGTCAATGCACCGTGTCAATAGTCAATGGCCGAATTGCACGAATTGCAGTTCGAATTACTTCCACGTTCACCGTATTTTCCAGATCTTGCACCCAGCAACTACTAGCTAGTAGTTCGCTGACTACAAAAGGATGATCCAGAGAAAAAAATTTACCAAATGTTGAAGTCGTACCCGAAAAAATGTTTATTTTGAAGGTTAGGACGAATCGTTCTATAAAAAAGGCATAGAAATGTAAGAGCGGCGCTAGAATGATTGTATCACTCTAAAAGGAGACTGTTGATTAATAAAGTCGAATTGTGCCAAAAAAAAAATCTTTTTTTCTTAGTTAGGCTCGGGACTTTTAAACCGATGTGTCACATACAAGTTTATCAGTAGTTTGTAAAATGTCATTTTGGCTCTTAAGTGATCCATTACTAGTATCAGTATGCTCTCATAGCCTCATTTTATACACGTTTCAAAATAAATAAATTGCGGTTCCCCCAATGCTTCTACCCCAATACAAAATTATATTTTCATGAATATAAACTACACCGAATTGCATAGAATTGCATCTTTATCTACGAAAATTACATTACATACAGAGAATTTTGAATCGATCATTTAAACCTACCCAAAAAACCCAACACTTTGTACTGTCCCATGGATAGGTACTCGTATAAAAGAAATAATGCTTTTTATTCTGTGTCATATTTTGTTTATATGCACCAAGGTGACTAGCATTAGTTCAGTGCTCACTCTCAGCAGTTTTTACTGTAATCAGTATAGACGAAAAAACGTATAAACATGACATTATTTTTGAAATTTTGAAATAAAAAAAAAATTATGGATTGGGATAAAAGGAGTGAAGGATGTGACCAGTTCTTATGCTTAGTTCCCTCTTTTTGTTCCGTGAAAACTCCAAAATGAAGAATGAAACTTAACAAGAAAACCATTTGATATTCCTTAGGATTAGGTCAGGCTAGTGAGTGTTGTTGCTGCCATTTTCTTTACTCGAAATTACGAAATTATTCAGCATATTTCATTTGCTAAAATATCACGTGTGCAAAATCAACAGAGCCAGACGATTCTCAATAAATTAACCCTATAACTCAATCGAAAAAGGTTTCATGCTTATTTGAAATTAAAGCTTTGCGCCATGAACCATGGCCATCAGACTTACGAGTATTAAATATCGAGAATAGGCGCGTAACGATCAATCAATGATGTTACAAAAACGTTTTGCAAATACACAAATGCCTCATCAGCAAGATATTGTGACAATTTCTTATAAAGACTACACCAATGCATAAATCTAACATTTTGAAATTATGTAAGAAAGTTATCTTGAATATATTTGAGAGCTTATTAGATAATAAATATTTTTATGCATTATTGAAGAAAACATTTTTTTTTAGTAAAGAAGGAAAGTGGTGAGAAATCCGGAAATCATTTCTTTAATTTGAAATTAACTGAAAACTTTTTCTAAACTATTATAACGGGTCTATCAACAAGAGGTGCATGATTGGAAAGGCCTATTATTTGACAGCTTGTCGCTTGACAGTTGTCAAATGTTGACATTTGTTATCTATAAACGCGAGAAATTTACCATGGAACGCTACACAATCGTTAAATTTTATTGCGAAAATTCGCGCTCAATCACTGTTGAGATGCGCAAAATTCGAGCAGATTTTGATGGTAACCATGTGCCTTCTGAGACGTGTGTGCGCAACCTTGTCAAACAATTACAAGAGACTGGTTCAGTGCAAGATGTGAAGACATCGAAAAAACTTCGGCGCGGACGTTCGACCGAAAATATTGCCGCACTGGAGGAAAGTGTGGAAATCGACACAAACACTGATTGACTCAAGAACTGCAGCCGGTGGACTACCAGCAACGCCGTACGTTCCCTGATTGGGTCTTGGAAAACATGAATGATGATGATGATTTTTGTAAAAAAAAAAAAAAAAGAAAATAATAATAATCGTGTTTTCTGACGAAGCTAATTTTCACAATGGCGGTTACGCCAATAAGCAAAATTGCGGCATTTGGGTATTCGAAAACCCGCGAGTGTTTCAGGAGAAGCCAATACACTCACAACGAGTGGCTGTTTGGTGCGGATTGTAAGCCATATTTTTTCGAAAATGACGACGGAAGAGCCGATACAGTGAATGAAGTACGCACGAAGCCACCTAGCCGCGTAATTTCGCGTTCGGAGCCACCAATTGACCACCAAGATCTTGTGATTTAACATCGTTAGACTTATTCCTTTGGGATTATGTTAGGAGTAAGGTCTACGCTAACCATCCGAGCTGATCCCCCAATTATGCGAAATCATCGAAAATTTCTAGAAAAGGATGAATATCTGCAGGCAAAGCTGAGGCGGCCATTTGACAAATATTGTATTCCATACATAATCTCTTTGTGTCTACTTTATAGTGCGGTACAAATTCCAGAGAAACATTTGTTCGTTTTAATCAAAAAGAAAAAAAAAATAATAATAATAATAATAGTCCTACACCTCTTGTTGATACACCCATTACTAATGGATGCATTAGCTTCGTAGCTTCGTCTTCGACTTTGCGGATTATACATTTGCAATTAAGAAAAGTATTCATTACATTCAAAAAATTATCTGTTCGAATTCGAGATTTTCGTGTAGTAGTGGCAGCATGCTAGCTCCCCACCTAAGAGGTCTTGGGTTCGATTTCCACTTCTGTCATCTAATTTTATTATAATGTACCAGCTTCTGCACTCATTACAACGTTCTCACTCCCTTTCTCCTAACCATCCCATCACGATAAAATCCTTCCCTCCATGACTTTTTTACACTTAAGGTTCCGTGGATAAGCTTCGCTTTTGAAATCTATTCTATTCCCCTCAAAGCGACATCGATTCGTATTTAGCGATTGGCAAAATTTGTCTGCCTTCACAAATTTAAGTAAATGAAAATTTTATATCAACTGCACACATTTCTGTTCAGATGTGAAAGATTTCATATTTCTCGTGATATCATGAGAAAATTACAGTCCGAGTTGTTTGTCGTATATAAATGTGACTTATACAGTATTGGACAAAACTAAAGCACCCCTTTGCGAAATATCAGTTATCCTCTGATATTATCAGGAAAACTTGATGAAAAAAATTTGTTCTTAGTTTTTATTATTTATTTACATGTGTATTATAAAAAAAACATAACAATGACAATTCAGTCTTTTCAACAACAAAAAATAAAACAAAAATATTTCTCAGTACTCAAAAGTTGCCTGGACAAAACTAAAGCACCCTCAATCTGACGATCAGAATTTATACCAAATGTTGGGTAGTTTTAGTATTTCGTCGCCAGTCCTTTATTTGTAATAACAGCAGCACATCTTTTTGGCATAGAAGATATTAAGTATATTATCAATGAACTCTTCAGGAATATTTTCCCACGCTGTCTTAATAGCTTCGAAAAGTAACGGTTTTGTCCTGCAGTTTTCCCTGTTGATGCTCCTTTTAGCATATTTCCCACATGTTCTCAATCGGGTTAAGATCAGGAGATTGCGCAGGCCAATCCGAAACCTCTATCTTATTCGTTTGTAGCCAAGTCTTGCACAGCTTAGAGGTTTGCTTAGGATCATTGTCCTGCTGAAATCTCCATTTTAGTGGCATCTCCTCTTCAGCGTACGGCAGCATTATGTGTTGTAAAATGTCAACGTATCCGAAACGATCCATAATACCATCAATTCGATGAATTGGTCCAATAACTTGTCCAGAAAAGCAACCCCAGACTAGGACATTACCTCCTCCATGTTTGGTTGTTGGGATGCAGTACTTAGGGTTAAATCTTTGACCTTTTGGTCGTCGTACATGTTTTATTCCGTCAGAATATTTTAAATTAAATTTCGATTCGTCGGAAAATAATACAGTTCTCCACTTTTGAATAGTCCATTCTAAATGGTCCTTGGCAAACTTTAACCTGGCCCTCCTGTTCTTTTCTGAGATGAAAGGCTTTTTTGCAGGCCGGTAAGCCGGCAAACCAGCTTCTTCAGCTCTTCTTCGAATTGTCCTTGCACATACTGGTAACTTCAAATCAATTTTAATTTGATTAGAAGAGACCGTAGGTTCAACTGCAATCCTTTTTTTGATCAAAGAATCATCTCTTCGTTTTGTTTTTCGAGGCCTTCCAGAATGTACAGGAAATATGCGATCCGTCAGTTCATATTTTTTGATTAGTCGCGATATAATTGACCGATTTATCGAATATCTTTTACTAATATTATGTCGAGATAATCCACTTTTATAATCAAATATAATTTTATGTTTAATTTCACTACAGTACGTGTTTCTTGCCATTTTTAGTCTCTTAATGTCTTAACACAAAGAACAGAATGCGCACCACTATTCACGACAGAAATTTTGCACAAATGGTGAAGTAATGATGAAATTTTAATGATTCATATCAGACAAATGCATTTCTGATGCAATTACTATTTCCTGCTAACTGTTCGGCAGTAGCGGTACGAAAAAACTGAGTATAGAAGAGGGGTGCTTTAGTTTTGTCCAGGCAACTTTTGAGTACTGAGAAATATTACTATGGAACATACTTTTACGGGGGCTGTTATAAGAAAATCGTTATCAAAAACCGTAATCAAAAAGCGTTATCGAAAATCTCGAAGCAAAAACAAAAAAGAAGAAAAAAAAAAACAAAAAAAAAAGAAGAAAAATAAACAAAAAAAAGAAGAAAAAAAAACAAAAAAAAGAAGAAAAAAAAACAAAAAAAAGGAAGAAAAAAAAAAAAAAGAAGAAAAAAAAAAGAAGAAAAAAAAAGAAGAAAAAAAAAGAAGAAAAAAAAAGAAGAAAAAAATGGAAGAAAAGAAAAAAAAACAGAAGAAAAGAAAAAAAAAACAGAAGAAAAAAAAAAACAAAGAAAAAAGAAAAAAAAAACAAAAACAAAAACAAAGAAGAAAAAAAAACAAAAACAAAGAAGAAAAAAAAACAAAAACAAAGAAGAAGAAAAAAACAAAAACAAAGAAGAAGAAAAAACAAAAACAAAGAAGAAAAAAAAAAAAAACAAAGAAGAAAAAAAAACAAAAACAAAGAAGAAAAAAAAAACAAAAAAAGGAAAGAAAGAAAAAGAAAAAAAAAAGGAAGAAGAAAAAGAAAAAAAAATTATTATATTTTCAATGAAATGTCGTGTGAGTATGTTCCATATTGTGCGTGTTTTAGCCCGATAAAAACGATACAACGAACTATGTATGTCCCGCGAACAATATAATAGCCCGGAAAGCGCGACAATGCGAATACCCGAAAGTGCGACCATGTGAATACCCGAAAAGTAAGAAAATACGAACATGACGTTCAACTTGTACTCTAGATCACCATGTACGCGCAGTGAGTGGGTCCGGTGGGGGGGGCGAAGCCCAGCCGCAGGACCGAGGCGCGCAGGACCGAGGCGCGCAGCGCCGGGTTTTTCTGTTTTATTTTTTGTTGTTGAAAAGACTGAATTTTCATTGTTATGTTTTTTTATAATACACATGTAAATAAATAATAAAAACTAAGCACAAATTTTTTTCATCAAGTTTTCCTGATAATATCAGAGGATAACTGATATTTCGCAAAGGGGTGCTTTAGTTTTGTCTAATACTGTAGGTATTTTTTACCTGAAAATAGGTTTCAGATTACTCGTAGTACAGAATTTTTTGAATTTCTACCATTTCTGTTCCTTGTACGAAAAAAACTACGCCTACGATGTCATGTACACAAAATTTCTCTCGGCGTGTACGAGTATAGCGCCATTTGATAGCGATTTGATAAAGATGTGATACGTTTGCGAATGTTATGGTCGAAACTATTCGGAATTTTTGGAAGTATTAATTTCATTATATGTAATTGCAACCACTTTTTAAAGAATCATCACCTCAACCCACACCTTCTATATCCTCCCATACAAGTTTCACGAAATTTCGTAGTTTCATTTAAATAACTTTCCTTCAAAACCATCAAAGCAATGAACTTCAAATTTTGGCCAAAATTAAACAATGCAAAAATCTGCATTGCCAAAAAATTATTTTTGATTCATAAACTCCCACATAAATGCATAATTTTAGTAAAATCATTATATCAATTTCTATTTAAACTGGAGAAAGTAGAAACTTAAAATTTCTTCAGAATTTGTCCCTTAATAATTGCTATAAATGCTTGAAATATGAATTCGCTTTAGTCCTTGCACCCCTCCCATACAAATATCTATATTAAAAATTCAAAAAAGCATTTCTCCTTCGAACATATGAGAACTTTCGACCTTTAATTTGCAGCAAAGCATAGTGATGAGGATGCCAATAAGGACACTGATAAACAGTTTTTAAATCTTCCAAAACCTTCCACTTCCTCTGCAACCTTCGAATGGAAGAAAAACAATGCCCAATTTCTTTGAAAATTGTGAAAGTTACAAACTATAAATTCTGTACGAAATATTATGCTATATTCGGTGTCATATACAAGAATTAAAAACTTCTCGCCTCTACTTCTACCACCTCATAAAAGTCACTATTCACTATTCGAAAAAATTTGACATGACATTATTTTTTCCGGTACATTAAGCTCTACTATCAGTGGGGTTAATCACATTAGATATAGAAAAGGCGTTTGACTCGGTGTGGCATAATGGTCTACTTTTCAAATTAATGAATTTATCCTTCCCATTGTATTTGGTTAAAATCATTCAATCCTTTCTATCTAATAGGTCATTTCGGGTTAAAATTAAAGCAGAATCGTCAAACCAACGAACTATTCCGTCAGGTGTACCGCAAGGCTCCTGTATCAGTCCTATACTATACAATATTTATACCTCCGACATACCAACTACAGAAAACTGTCAAATGGCTACTTTTGCTGACGATACTGCAGTCTACACTTCTTCCATCGACCCAAATACAATTATCAACAACCTCCAAATCCAATTAGAAGAATTAGCCACATATTTCAATAAATGGAAAATTAAAATCAATAGTGCCAAAACCCAAGCTACCTTTTTCACCAAAAGGCGCGCACACAGATACCTCCCCAATCCAACTATCAACATATTAGGCGAAAGCATTACTTGGAAAGAAAATACCAAGTACCTAGGTGTATTCCTCGACCAAAAACTGACCTATCATGTACATACTGCACAAACCTGTTCAAAAATGCTAAAAGCCATTAGAATTCTCTACCCTCTTGTCAACAGAAAAGCGAAATTGTCTGTCCACAACAAACTACTGATCTACAAATCAGTTATGAGACCCATGCTATTATATGGTTCACCCATCTGGAAGAATTGTGCGAATACGTTTAAGAGAAAATTGCAAATAATACAAAATAAATGTCTTAAAATAATTTTGAATAAACCTTGGCATTTCTCTACCAGAGAACTTCACGAAATTGCAAACATTCCACTGGTCAAGGACTCGGTAAACAAGATTAGTACTAATTTCACAGAAAAATGTAGTAAGTCAAATAACCCTGTTATTCTCTCTATTTTACGTAGCACTTGAAAATTTGTTTTAGATATAGGAAATTTTCCTAATTTCAAATCGTAATTAAGTTCTTCTGTTAAATTCTAGTTTAAGTTAGTTTAAGTTTAGCTATAAGTTTTAATATAAGTTCCATATATAAGGTTTTTGCTTTTCCCTTTTCCTTAAATGAATTTAAAATTGATTCTACACATTTCTAAGCCTACGCATTAAATTAGCTATGAGTTGAAAAGACCTCTTGGTCTGAACACCGAATGCAATTATAAAAATCTCTTTTTGTAAAAATGTCAATAATATGGAATATAAATAAATCTAATCTAATCTAAGCTCTACTATTTCTTCTACAGTATCGCATGATTGGGCTTTACGCCTAATCATAATTCTTTTATGTTTTTTATGATGATTTTAATCGACTGTATACAAATTATTTGAATCTCTCCAGTCCTTCCACCTTCTCCCATACAAACCGCACTTTTTGATGAAATACTACGGAATATTGATCCGATCCCCTCACTCCTTCTACCCCCTCCCATACAAAGGGACAATTTTGAAAAATACATATTTTCGATTTTCACTGAAACTAGTAAAGCTGAAAAGACGAAATTTTGCCAGAATTAATTATACTATAATTGCAATTAGTCTTAAAAAGAAAAATTTTTTATTAAATCATTATTAATGATTACTTGTTCGTTTATGAGTAAAATGTATCCGTTGTCGCTACGTATTGGTGTAATTTCAATGTTTTGACAGTTCAGTGTCGCGTATGTAGTCCAAAGCGTCAACAATAGTATCACAATCATTGTTGATGTCTGAAAAAAAAATTTCCTTGATTTTGGTCTGTGTATTGTCTATTTTATAAAAAGTTTAGTCTTGATTTTGGTACTTGTATCGTCTTTTTAGTTGAGTTCTATAAAATTTTCTTTTGTATTTCCCTTCTTCTTGTTGGTAATCCATTGGATTAGTGTTCCTTACCGGAATTTTATTCGTATTTAGGGTTACTTTTGCCTATTTTCCTATTCTTTACTATGTTATGTGTACGAAGTTTGTTTATCTGTCTACTTTCGTTTCTACTTCTCCTACGATGGCGCTACAGCTCAATTCGGACCTTGGCCTCCTGACGTTCAAGTTGCTTAACATTTGTCATTACTTATTGTGGAAGGTTTGTTAGTCCTTCGCACAACCCTCTTTCTAAGGAATTTTTCATTTTCGTAGATTGAGGTGACCAAGGTATATCCAAGCAGGCAATGTGATGGAATTAAATATTGCGTCGGCCGGGATTTGAACTCACGACCTTCGCATTACAAGACCAACACGCTTCCCATTAGTCTACACCCTAGCTTGTCTACTTTCGTTTAGTTTATTAATTCTTTTCGTTTTGTCGTGTACAAGTTTTTTGTAAAGTTTGTCAATGTCTTCCGAAGAAATATTTTTATTAATAAAATCGGTAGGTTTGTAGTTTCTAGTACTGTGGATCGTTCTATTGTAAGACATAAAAGCTGTGAAAACCTTACCCTCCACTGGATTTTTGGGTTCGCTCACAATTAGTAAACGCATGTGCTCGTTAAGAGTTAAATGGAGTCGTTCGACGTCTGGACTTCCAGTTTTCAATGCAGCTGTTGTCGTATGTAAGTCAATGCCATTGTCCGTTAAAAATTGTTTAATATTTTGGTATTAACCAAAATATATAATACAAGATTCATTGTCAGTAACTATTTTATCAGGTTTACCCAAGTGAATGAATCTAGTTTTTAATGCTTCAAGTACTTCAATCCAGTTGCGATCTTCTAGTTTATGTGCTGTTGCATATTTCGAAAACTTATCGATTGTTGTCAAATAGGGTTGATTTCGAATAGGAAACCAAATATCTAAATGAATTATGCTGTTAGGTCGAGAAGGTGTTTCAGTAATTTGAAATTTCTCTGTAATGGGATGTCTATCAAACTTCGCTAAATTACAAATTTCGCAATTATTTATTTTCTTTTGAATTTCAATTAATAGGTTTGGGTAGTAGTATTTGTTTTTTAGTTTTGCATAAACTGAATCTATACCACGGTGATTTTTATCCCTATGTTCTTTGTCAATCAAGTAGCTTAAATAGTTTTTGTCGATTACGTCTTCCAATTTTTTCGAGGAACACACTGTTTTTAAATTTCTATTACTTGCGAAATAAAGTTTGTAATTCTCTTGGAACTGAAGATCCGTTTCTGAGAAATGAACGCAAAAGGAACCCTTATTCGGAATTATTTGCTTCATAATTTCTAATAAATTGGATCTCCTAGTTATCTGCACATGGTGCTGGTTTTTATCAAAAACATTTTTAGATTCAATCAGTTCTTTTCTGCCTTTGCTTAAGTAGATTTGAGTTTTGTAAATATTTATTGGAGACTCAGTGATATTAATTACTAGGTTTGAGTCTTCTTCTACAGTGTACAGTGTCTTCAGTTGACATATTTCTCATTCTTTGCTTGTTTATCTCTGTTTCATTAATAAGAGTATCCATAATTTCTCGATTCCTGGTACTTCCTTCCGGTGGTCGACTAAGTCCATCAGCCACGTAATTCATTTTACCCTTTACATAGTCAATTACATAATCATATTCATTTAACATGATCTTCCACCTTTGTAATTTAAGGTTTGGTTGTTTTAGGTTTTGTAACCAACATAATGGTTTATGATCAGTCTGAATTTGAAACTTGCGTCCGTAAAGATATACTCGAAAATACTTAACGCACCAAACTATCGCGAGTAGTTTCTTTTCTATTGTGGAATATTTCCTTTCGTGGTTATTAAGCGTTCTACTGCAATACGCAATAGCTTTATTATTTTGAGATAAGACTCCACCGATCGCATAATTGGATGCGTCGGTTGTAAGAGTAAACTGTTTACTGAAGTTCGGGCTAACAAGAATTGGATCATTCGTTATTAGTTTCTTCAGTTTATTAAATGATTTGACATAATCCTTATCTTTTATGTAAATTTTAGAATCTTTTTTCAAGAATATTATCATTGGTTGGGCCACTTTAGCGTAGTCCTTTACAAATTTGCGATAGTATCCTTTAATCCCTAAGAAAGCCTTTATTTCCTTGAAAGACACAAGTTATTTATGGCCGCGACTTTTCCAGGATTTGGCTTTATACATCCGTTAGAAACTATGTGTCCCAGGAATTCGGTCTCGAGTTGTGCGAAATTGCATTTGTCTATCTGGATCTTCAAATTCGCTTCTCTTAAGCGGTTTAAGATCTTTTTGATAGACTGTATATGTTCTTCCATACTCGTAGAAAAGATGAAAATGTCGTCTAAATAGACAACACAAATCTTGTTGATGAATTCGCTGAGGATCGAATTCATTAACCTTTGGAAGGTGGCTGGTGAATTTTTTAGGCCAAAAGGCATTCTTGTGAACTCAAAATGTCCGCCTCTGGTACTAAATGCTGTCGTCTGTCTATCTCTTATGTCCAATTCAGTTTGGTGAAACCCCTTAGCGAGTTCGAGCGTGGTAAAGTAGTTTGCTTTACCCAGCTTATCAAAGAGATTATCAATGTTGGGGATAGGAAATCTATCATCTACCGTGGCCTCATTCAGTTTTCTATAGTTGATTACTATTCTCCATTTTTGGTCGCCATTATTATCCATTTTTTTGGGTACCACCCAAATAGGACTGTTAAATGGTTTATTGCTGTATTTTATAATACCATTGTCCAACATCTCCTGTATTTGTTTATCAACTTCATTCCTATGCACTTCTGGGCAGCGATAGATTTTAGAAGAAATTGGAGAATCAGTCTTTGTTATGATTCTGTGTTTAATTTCACTTGTGAAAGTTAATTTGTCACTTTTTTTAAAGAAAAGGTCTTTGAATTTGCTTAAAACTGCTTTTAGTGCATACGCATCTCTATTATTAAGATGTGAAGAAATTCTGTATAAGGACTTACTTTCTTCGTAATCCAATTGAAAATGTTGTGGAATGTTTTTTAAGTGTGTATTCTAGTGGTAATCTTCTTCTTCCTGGTATAAAAAAAATTTCAAGGTTGCATTCCTTGTAATCAAAAGCCGCTTCGGAAATTCAACGATCGCGTCAAGTTTTATTTAAATGTTGTTACCTATGAAAAACAATCCCAGACTATAACAGACTCAGCGCCGTGCTTCACAGATGGCACCACACAATTTGGCAGCTCCTTTTTGTTCGAAATATTTCGAACTTGGATTCGTTACTCCAAAAAATATTTTTAAAATCTTCTATCCAATCTCGATAGATTAGGATTTACTGCACTCGTTTCTTCTTAGTCTGCATCCTTAATAGCGGTTTTCGGAAGGCAACGCGCCTAAATAAATGAGCCTCTCTCAATCGTCTTTTTACAGTAGTAAGTGAAACAGGTTTGGATCTAGATTTGTTTACTTCAATGTGAATTTCTGCTGCTGTAAGGTCTCAATTCCACTGAGGCAACTTTTAGGGCAACATGTAGCATGCGGTATTGAAGCATGCTATACACGTGTTTCTATTGAAGGAACACGAAGCGACAAGAAACAAGTCTCCTTGCCGCATGCTACATGTTGATTGTTGTTGCCTGGCCGTTTGCATCACCTTTCGACAGGATTCAACGTGTCGAACAGTGTCGTTGCTATCCAACAGCCAGCGGAAGGGTGCGGCTTGTATCGTACGACATGGACTGGAATAATGAAAGAACCAGATCATTTATTGAAGATTACCATAATTCACCCGAATTATGGAACAACAAAATTAGTTTGTATAAAGACATTAGAATTCAAAATGATAAGCTAAAGCAGTTACCTAGTAAGTACAATTGAATACAATGAAAAAAAAAGCGGCTTATCTCCTAGAAAAAAAGGAAAATGGTTTGCTTTTGAGATTTTAAGTTTTTTATTGGACGTCAATGTACCTAAATGAATATCCTCACACGGGGTGGTATTGCTTCACGAAAATTGGTATCATATTTTTTTATAGTATGTGATACTTTCTCAAGCAAGTACTCAAAATCTTCTTTATTCATTCGTGTAAAGCTACGAAATAAACCTTCATCGACAGCAACCAAGTCCTTGTATAAATTATGCTGAGTTTCTTGACCACCAACATGTAATGTTCTTTTCCACCACCGTGGTTTTCTTCTTTTCTTTTTAAGATTCAAAGCTATTACCAAATAAGCAGCTGTCGCGACTGTTTCTGATGACATGATGCACCAAACTGAAGTTGTTTGAATGGAATCGTTTAGACACATGCTACAAGCATAGACGGCAATGTCACATGCGATGTGGGGCGACAAATTCCGCATGCGGCATTGCACTGCTTTTGTGGCACATAGTCGCACACCTATAATCACGCAACACTAGGAAACAAGTATCGTGCCACATGTCGTTCAGTGTTGCCTCAGTGGAATTGCGGCTTTAGGTATCTATTCCCCTTGCTGGTAACAGCAATGAAATGATCAACGCTAGAAGTGATTGTTCTCGGACTTCCTGAGCGTGGACGATCCTGAATAATGCCGGTTTCTTTACATCGAACGGTTGAGCGTTAAGCACATCTACTTTCGTGCGCTGAAATTATGATATTTTTCGTCTAGTCATACCTAAAACAAAACAAAAATATGTATTCGTAAAAAAAAAATTGAATCGAGCCGGGCCTCCCACATGACTGGCGAGCACTCTACCATTGAGCCACCGATGCTCATAAACTTCTTTCGCCAAAATGTAGCCATCACACAGTTTTTATACAGGGTGTTTGGTACTCCGTGTGCCACCTTGTGAGGGGTTATTCCTAGAAATATTTTGAGAAAAAAATTGTTGTACGGAGATGGTCAATTTTGAATATCCGCGGAGATACAGGGTGATCAAGAAAAGTGTTTCGGACCTGTACCCTCACTCACTCAAAACGCTATATCTTGAAAACTAATAATCACAATTCAAAGTGTTATAGCTTGTTTTTTAGGGAATCGGATTACCTATCATTTGGTGTAATATTCCGAATTGCAACTGAACCCAATCCTGAGGTATTTGCTTCACAACACAAATTTTTGACACTTTGACCCTCAAAATTCTGGGGTCAATGTAGTTTTTCTCAAAAAAACCCATGATAAAAATGTCATTTTAATGCTGGTTTTTTATGTGCCATATTATTGCCTACAAAAGATGTATACACTTGCATGGCATAAGTTTCATAGTTTAGAAAAAACAATCATTCCAATAGTATAGCACTTTTATCAAAAACCAAGAATATGTTGATCACCACTCTCCGCTTGAACTAAAAGAACTTAAGAATGGTTTTTATAGTTTATTTCAAATTTCCTTACTTACAATGTTCAAAATGGCCACCTTCATTTTGAATGCACGCTAAAGCTCGTTTTGCCAGTGTTCTCTTTGTGTTCATACTCCTCAACTGCTGCCTTACTTCTGTTGCTGCCGCATCGATTCTGGTGTTTAGATCCTGCAACGTTACTACTTCCGTTGCGTAGACAAGGTCCTTCATCTGTCCCCATACAAAGAAATCCATAATAGTTAAATCAGGAGATCTTGCAGGCCAGTGTATCGGTCCATTTCTACCGATCCAGCGATTGCTATAATTGGAATTTAACCAATCTCTCATTTGTCGGCCGTAATGAGCTGGAGCACCATCGTGTTGGTAAAACATGGAAGCCAATCGTTGCAGTGGCACATCATCCAATAACTCCTGTAGATCATTTGTCAAAAAATGCAAGTAATTGGAACTATTTAGGGTAGGCGGAAGCCTAATAGGACCAATGAAACCGTCACCAATCACACCTGCCCATAAATTGACACTGAATCTGTGCTGAAATGATGCCTCTCTTCTTGTACGTGGATTGCTCTCAGCCCATGTGTGTAAGTTGTGGAAGTTTGTGATACCGTCCCTGGTGAATTGGGACTCATCCGTCCAAAGAATGTTGTTCATAAAATCGTCACTTAGTTGTCGTTCAAAGAGCCAATTGCAAAACTCCATCCTTTTGGGCAAATCAATGGGTAACAGCTCCTGCACCGGTGTGTGGTGGTAGGGATGCAAACGCTCTGCTTTTAGGACACTCCAAACTTTCCACTTAGAGACGTTTAACTGCAATGCCAAGCGTCGGATACTGATTGATGGATTATTTCGGACTGCATGTAGTATTCCTTCATCGGTTGGAACAGCGATCATCGGCGCAGGATTTGCATTTACTCTGCTTGTCCTAACGCTGCCTGTTTCCCGAATCATTCTGTAAACGTCTTGGAATACTCTCCTGGAAGGCATCCGACGATTAGGAAATCTCTGATGATACAAAGATCGCGCCGCTCGTGTATTTGCCTGACGCTCTCCATAAATGAAAAAGATGTTTGCATATTCTTCATTCGAGTGCTCAGGCATTTCGAAATTATTTTCTAAATTTTAGTGACACCTTCTACTTTTAACAATGTAACTAAAACTGGTAAAAATATGAAGTAAGATTTGCTTTTATACGCTTTTCATTTTGTTAGGTACACCATTAAAAAAGGCAAAGCGCTGAGCCTAATTGTGTTGAAACTCATTTTAATTTAATTCAATTCCTCGATAATTTAATACTAATTAAAGGACATTCCTCAATAATTTGAATAGTAATTAAAGGACACAAAGAATATTTCAGTTTAAGAACATTTCAGGTAGTTTTTTTAGAACGAGGGTTGCTTTATGGCATATTTTATTTTTAGACCATATGTATTTTCGCTTATTACCTGGAAAACGGGAAAACCTAAGTCATAAGTACGTGCATCTTTTATAGGCAATAATATGGGACATAAAAAACCAACATTAAAATGACATTTTTATAATGCGTTTTTTTGAGAAAAACTACATTGATCACAGAATTTTGAGGGTCAAAGTGTCAAAAATTTGTGTTCTGAGGCAAATACCTCACGATCGGGTACAGTTACAATACAGACTATTACACCAAATGATATGTAATTCCATTCCCTAAAAATCAAGCTATAACACTTTGAATTGTGATTATTAGTTTTCAAGATATAGCGTTTTGAGTGAGTGAGGGTACAGGTCCGAAACACTTTTCGTGATCACCCTGTATCTCCGCGGATATTCAAAATTGACCATCTTCGTAGAACAATTTTTTTCTCAAAATATATCTAGGAATAACCCCTTACAAGGTGGCACTTGGAGTACCAGAAACCCTGTATATGGAATTCTTTGAATCCTTTTTTCGAAGACTTAGGGTGTAATATTTCATGGATCTGAAAGTTTTTATACTATGTACTGTACTTTTTAATTAAATAAAAAAAAGCCGCAAGTCTGTAAGTGCTTCCGTTTGGTCTATGAATTTCCAGCAGTCAATTACATCTGAGCATATACAGTGGCGGACAAAAGCGGATACATAAATTAAAATTCTTCGTAAAAATGGTGTTACTTTTTTTTTATTGTAGATAATTAAGAAATTCTTTTTGCATAATTACTTAAAACATTTCTCTTTAATTAATAAAAAAAAAAAAAAACAATTCATATAAAAAATTTAAGAAAAATTCAAAATTCGTTGCAACATCATTTATCCTGTTTTGTCCATTTTAATTGTTCGACAAATCAGTACTTCGTCCAAAGGCATTGTTGGCTAAGACACTTTCGAAGCGTTTTGGCATACTTTCTACCAAATTTTGTATTGTTTGGTGTGGAATTTTGGTCCATTCACTCTTTACTCTTCCCCAGAGTTCTGCCATGTTAGTTGGAGCACGTTCGTGATCCGAAAGCATTCTTTTACAATCGACCATTAATTTTTGATTGGATTCAAATCCGGACTTTGTGCAGGCTACGTCATAGTTTGAAATTGTTGCTCAGCAAGCCATTTTTTTTCACGATAATCGCAGTGTGCTAGGGATTTCCATCCTGTTGGAACACTATCTCTTCCACTGGATAAGCGCATTCATCAACGACGTCGGGCAAATGACTGCGCAAAAGGCTAAGATAGTCTTCCTTTATCATGATACCGTCGATCTGAACCAAAGGACCAAGGTTCCACCATGTAAAGCAGCCACACGCCATTATATGTCCACCGCCGTGCTTCACTGTTTGTTTAACTTGGTGCCTTTGAATACTCTCATGGGATCGATGCCAATAATATTCCTTACCGTCTGATTGGAATCGATTAATTTTGATCTCATCTGACCAAATAACTCGTTTCCAGTCTTCAGTAGTCAACTTCCTATAACCCTTGCAAAATTTAAGCCTTGCCTTTATATTCTTGGCGGATAGTGTTGGTTTTTTTTGTTTAACTGCAGACACCAATCTAATTCTATACAAGGCTCTCCTTACTGTACGATCACTAACGGCTTTGTGTAGTGCCTCTGCAGCAATTTTAGGTGTTCTCGCTTTCCTTGTCGCCATCAATCGTTCCACCATACAAGCATTGCTATCAGACAACAACCTTGGCCGGCCAAAAGGATTGCTAGGTGCGTTAAAATTTCGTCGTTTTCTTACTAACTTACTGTTCGATGACTTATTTTTAATTTCGCCGCTATTTTTCGACAAGAATATCAATTTTGGCTTAAAGATAGCATATCATTTTTTTTTTTAACTTTGTTCAAGGAGTACTTGTTGCTTGATTGCTTGAATAAGACTAACAAATAGAAGAGAAACACAGAAAAGACTACAAAATAGGAGTGAGAAAAAGAATTGCAACGGTGAATCATGTTGTGATCAACGGAACTTAATATGGACAAAACTGGATAAATGCGATTTGAAAAGAAATTAGGGGAAGTGTTGTATTTGTCGTATGAATTGTTTTTGTTTGCTTCTTTATAATTGAAAGACAGAGTTCAAAGTATGCGATGCAAAAAAAATTATGTTGGAAAAAAGTTACATCAAATTTACCAAGAATTTTAATTTTTGTATCCGCTTTAGCCTTCCACTGTATATTAGATATTTTTTGTGCAAAAACGAACTTTACTTTTAAAAGCGGAAAATCTACAAATATCTCTTCACTGATATTAATAATAGCTAAATTATTAAAACAAAATAAACATGTAATGTTGCCTTGAGGCATAGTTTTTCTCAACGAGTGCCAGGAAGATGCTTTGGAAAACAATTTGCATATAAAAAAGTATGAATCATAATCAGAAAAAAAGATCAGTGCAAAATACTCGTATTTCACGCTATTAACTTCAGTTTTATAGTACGATATAATGTAAAAATGGGAATTGTCTAGAATGCACCGCATACAAGCCATCATGATTTTACTCATTTTTCGTCATCTGAATTTCGTTATTTATCCGCAAAAGGGTGAGCTCCTTCAAGTCCTCTCTTGCAGTTTCTGAAGAATACAAATATGGTTTCTTTTTAAATCATAGGTTATTTTGACACTGAAAGCTGTTTCCCGCTCGAAATCTTGACAGAAAGTCAGTATCGTACCTCTGCGGAACGAAATTAGTCGCTTTACACTTGAACAACGTTGGGAAAGTTTGAGCCTTAGAGCAGCTTGAATTGGACAACGATTTTGGGCGAAAAATCATCTTTTCTGACGAGGCGCATTTTCATCTCGGAGGCTACGTTAACAAACAAAATTGCCGCATCTGGGGCTCGGAAAACCCGAACGTTATTGTCGAGAAGCCAATGCATACAAAGAGAGTGACAGTTTGGTGCGGATTGTGGAGTGGTGGCATCATTGGACCATTTTTCTTCGAAAATTATGCTGGAAACAACGTTTCGGTCAACGGTGGACGTTGCAGAGCCATGTTATTCGACTTTTTTTTACTGAAATTGAAGACATGGATTTGGACGACCTCTGGCTCATGCAGGATGGCGCGCCATGCCAAACAGCCCATGCCACAATCGATCTTTTACGCACCAAATTCCCAAATCGTGTTATCAGCCGTCTTGGCGATGTCAATTGGCCGCCTCGGAGCTGCGATTTGACCCCTTTGAACTTTTTTTTCCGGGGAACCGTGAAGAACCGATGTTATGCCGACAATCCAGAAACGATTCAAGCACTTAAGGGCAATATAATCCAAACAATCCGTTAGCTACAGCCCGAAACCATCGACATGGTCTTGGAAAATTGGAGTGACAGAATGCGCTACTGCAAAGCCAGGCGAGGCAGCCACTTGAACGAAGTTGTGTTCCATCATTAATGGGAATGTTTACTCTTACAAATGAAGCCATAATACATGAAAAAAATTTAATTTTGTTCATTTTATAGCTTTTTTAAAAAGAAACTTGTATTTGGCCCACCCTGTATATCTCAGGTTTAGGTAAACCAAATTTAACAATGTATCACTCAAATCAAAGGCTTAACTGTCTGCAATCGAACCTCATTTTTACTTTTTCAATTTAGTTTAGTGGAACGCCAAAAATTATAAAAAAAAACCTGAAAGACAGACGAAAATTTGCAGCCGAAGGACTCGAAAAAAAAACATCTAGATCGCAACATTTCGCCAAACAGACCTTTTCTGATCTAACCCGATTGAAATAAATAACTATCTTCATCGGTTTGCTAAGTATTGGTTAAAGATAGCTACAGGAAAAGAAGTAACCAACTATATACGTGACATTCTATCGAATACATGGTATCTCGGTAATTCATGAGTTTAAATGAATATCAAAAATCATAGATGAGTCTGCAAAGATGGGGTATATATAAAAGAAAAACACGATTTTCGTTAATTCTAAGATTTATTTAGGTTATTGCAGAGTGCGAATTTATGGGATTGATACCAGGGATTTCTCCGGCTAGTAAAAAATTTTCCCTGGCTCGAAAGAAATTTTTACCCTGCCAGAAACAGTTATTTTATTAAATTGAACAGAAATTTTTGTAATCTAAACTATGAGTGCGATTGATTAAAAGGGTTTTTAAGGAGACAAATAACTTTGAATTGAAATAAAACACAGAAAAACGTTTTTAATATCCCTGAAATTGGCTTTATTTAAAAGATAATTTTATAGCATTAAGGGGGATCCTGCTTTAGGAGGCTCAAAAAACCCAGTTTTTTTTATTGTTTAAATCTATTCCTAATATATCTAAGAATATGTACGTAAAGTTATATAGACCAATTCACAGTATTTTCGAAGATACAGCAATAAACTCGGTGGGGCGCCGAGCAGATATACGAGCGCTTTTTTCTTATCGTAAACTTTGAAGCGCGTTTTCTCGAGTTTTTCTTTTTACAATTTTCACAAACTGGCGGGCGTGATTACACCAAAACTATATGACCAATCAAAACAAACCAAAGTTTGTTCGCTTCAGTTTTTTATTCTCTTCAATTTGAACTTAAAAGATTAATGAAAAAAAAATTGTAAACCACTTTTTTATTTTTTGATTTGCAAAAATCACATTTTGTTTTTCAAACTTGAAAAAAAATTTTAAAAATTTCGCAATTTGTTTGGGCTTTTCTTAGTTGATCTAGAAAAAATATATATGAAAATTAAAATTTCCTTTGGTTTTTTGGTCCAGACGAAAATTACGAGCTGCATCTTTCCCGCCAATTGGAGACTGCAATTACAAGGTGCTGTACAAACGTCCATAAAAGTCGGCTGCGTTTCAATATTTTTAACTTTCAAACATTTTTTTATAATGTTCAATTATGTATTAATATATTGTCGAAAGTACACTGGACTGGCTTATTTTTTTCTATCCTAAAAAAATCCCTCGAAAAACGCTTTTTTTAGGCCTCCTAAAGCAGGATCCGCCCTTAAGGTTTGAATATGATTTGATGATATCAAGTCAGGCTGTATTTCGGCAATAACGCGTCGAATGTTGGCTTCCAAGTGCTTAATAGTTTCTGGTCGGCGCAGGGATGGAACTTTACATATGCCCAGAGAAAAAAATATAATGGCGTCAAATTGCACGAACGAGGTGACCAATTAACAGGTCCATTTCGTTAAATTAATCGATCATCAAATTTTTCTTTCAGTAAATTAATTGACTGTAACTTTCTGACCATCAAAAATATTTTCAAATAAATCCAATTTCATGGATATTAAAAACATTTTTCTGCGTTTTATTTTAATTTAAAGTTCCCCGCTTCTATAAAAAAAAACAATACTCATACTAATAGTACGAGTAAGGAGATAGTGCTCTGTCAAATCCTCAAACTTATTGGTGGCACAGGGACTTGTAGAAGGAGAATGTGGTCCGTGTCAAGACTGTTCTGGAGCGAGAAAAACGTCAAAACCTTCAACTTCTCGCAGAGGAAACAAGGTTGCCAAAAAGCAACGAGTATTTAATTTTTACGTCACCGAACTTAGGGGGTTCACCCTTTAATGCAATTGACATAGTCTCGGTCTTTTGATGAGGAAGTTAGTAACGACCCTAAAATAATTAGTAATTTTTGGCGATCATTTTCGTGCTGCATTTGATGCTCCAGACTGTGATACTAATTTTAAAATTTTCAATACTTGATAAAATTTTCCTGTACTACATTAGAGATGAAGGATCTCATTACTTATGAGCCTACTATATTGAAGTTTATCATGAACATCGCTAAGAGCTTTAATAGCGGTCCAGATGGAATACCGTCTGTTGTGCGCAAAAGATGCTCCTCTGCACTTTTGTCTCCACTTAGTTCATTATTTAACGCATCTCTTCGTTGTGGGGTTTTCCCAAATTTGTGGAAATACATACTCGACAATAACTCCCATGTTCAAGAAAGACAGCAGGAACGACATATTTAATTACGGACCAATAGCTAAGCAATCTAGTGTTCTAAAATTATTCGAGACAATTGTTTGAGGCGTAATTTATTTTCATTGCAAATCAATAATTAGTCCAACCCAACACGGGTTCACCAAAGGTAGATCCACAACAACAAACTTGCTGGAATTTCCAAATTTTACGATTCCAGCGATTGAAACAATTTTATTTCGCTCGCTTTGTATCCATTTGCTGTGAATGCCCGATTCAACTGTTCCTTTTCCTTTCGTAGACTGCCCGGATTTCCTTCAGTTAACGTCGAGCTCTGTGTATTAGGGTCTGCAGTACGCCTGTTTTCTGGCTTGGGTGGTTAACCTTAATTAACTAATTTAACCTTAATTACCCTTCCTGTTATATAGTAATTGTGTTTTGTAATTGTCGATCAGTTTGATAAAGGTCTTAGCAGAGACCGTAACGTCACGAATAATAAAGTGTAACAGTGTAGAATCCGGAAATCTTTTCTTTCAATTCGAAATGCACTGTGAAAACATTCACCAAACGACTTTAATGACCCTTACATTGCAGACACTGTACTGTGCTTTTGAACGTTCAATTTTATAATATTCTTGCCCTGTTTGGACTCCTTATTACGATATTCATAAGGAAAGAACCGAGTCTGTACAGCCAAGATTTTTAAGATTTAATCTTAAGGATCTTCCATGGTCAGATCCAATATGTCTTCCTCCATATCAAGAAATACTTCAACTGCTTTCGTTGGTGTCACTCGAAGATAGGCGATTTATGCTTAGTACTGCAGTTGCAGTTAAATTAATTTCAGGTCAAATCGACTCTCCGCTCTTGCTACGAGCTTTCTCCTTCAAAATACCTTATCGATCCTTGAGAGACTACGTACTTCTTGACATTCCATTCCATCGTACTAATTACGGCCAGCACGATTCGATAACTTCCATTTCACGGGCTTTTAACGATGATTATAGCAACATTGATTGTAATCTTAGTATTGATGAGATAAAGTCAGCTTTGTTAAACAAAATATGATGTTTTGCGGTAATCCTTGTAATATAAATTGTAAGTAATCATATATTAATGAATTCTAAATAAACATTTCGGTAAAGAGAGAAAAATAATGAATTGGAGGTTAACGTGTTTAAAAGAAGGGAATTTTACTGAACGAGAAATTCTATGCGCTTGAAGCTGCCGAGTTTTTCAAGGAAATGCACATAGGAGTGGAATAAGATTGAAAAGCGGTAGTAAATGCTGAGTACACCGAGATTTCTGCAATGCTATGGGATTCTGTAGAAGCATCTCCAATTAGTCAGGGTTTCAGGGCGCCAAGGGGCGTTGGTACCTATTGGAAGTTCAAATTAAGTTATGCTCAAACTGTGAGGTCTGGACTTCTCCTTAACAAGCGTGAGAATCTTCTCAGGAAAAAAGAGGTCTTTTGTGATTCTTTTGAAAGGAAAATTTATTTGTTATTCTAATAATAAGGTATTATGATCGAAACAGAAAAAAAAAATTGTTATCCTGAAATTAGGGTTTACGCGTTTCATTCAAAAAATGAAGAGAGAGAGAGCGAAAAAAAACCGTCTGTGTCCGTGTGAGGTAGCATGTCATAACCTCCAAAAGTCTTGGTCGCCTTACCTGTTCTGATTATTTACAATTCGGAAAGATGTACCGAACTTCACACTGATACCAACTCATATGCTTTTGGAGCAGATTTATTCCACAAACAAAACGATGATAGATTTCATCCCGTTTCGTATTACTTCAGTCGTACCACTGATCCCGAAACTCGTTAACATAGCTTCGAGCTGGAAACTCTTCCCATCATATACGCAGATTCGCATCGTCAATGATGATCTACACACAAAATTCAAAATTTTCACTTATTCTCAAAAAATTCCATGGATTGTTAAAACGGTGCACATTCTCGTTTGAAAACTTGGGAATTATAAAAAAGCAAGGAAATTAGGTGCCATACGAGTTGAAGCCAGGAAACGTCGAATAGAGTTTTTTCACATGCAAACATCAGCAGAAAAGGAAGGGTTTGTTTCATCGCATCGTCATTGACGATGAGAAGTGGATCCATTACGATAATCCAAAGCAAAAAATTGTGGGGATACCGCAGGCATGCATCAATATCGACGGCCAAGCCCAACATCTATGGCTTCAAAAACATGCTGTGTATTTGGTGGGACCATATCGGCGTTGTGAATTATGAGCTGCTACAACCGGGTGAAACCATCAAGAGAGATCGCTGCAAAAAACAAATAATGCGTTTCCGCCGAGCATTGAAGGAGAAACGGCCGCAATACGAGGAGAGACACGACAAAGTGATTTTGCTGCACGACAGCGCTCGACCACAGGGTCCTCACGATGTGAAAGCCTACCTGGAAACACTGAAATGTGATGTCTTACTCCACCCGCCGTATTCTCCAGACATTGCCTCTTGCGACTACTTCTGATCGATGACGCAAGGCCTGGCGGAGCAGCACTTCCATTCTTACGAAGAAGCCAAAAATTGGGTCTATTTGAGGATCGGCTCAAAAGAAGAGCATTTTTTTCGACGCGTAATCCGTATGCTGCCAGAAATATGGGAAAAGCTGTGGCTAGTGATGGGCATTTCTTTGAATAATAAATATTAAACCATTTTTGCACAACAAAAGCTCGAATTCTGAGAAACACTGCGGTTTCCAATTTGTACTCCCAATAGATTGAATAAATGTTTCTGATCTATTGTACACAGCTATTCCAATATTAATAATGTTTCGGAATTACCATATTTATGAGTTACCAACCTACAGAGCCAAAAAAAAAAAAAAAACAGGACTACGATTGGGCGTAAAACCCAATCGTGCGATACTCTAGCTGAAAGAGAAATTTTTTTATTTTAAGAAATTTTGTAGGGGAAGTGGTAGAGAGGGTGACGACATTGAACTAATTTTTTCACATCACGATTTAGGATTCAAAAATTTAATAGTTACTGAGAAAATTAGTTTATTGGATTTAGCCAAATTGTGCTGTTTGTAGGAGAGGTGGTAGAAGGAGGGTGGAGTTTTTAATGACATTTTCAGAAATAACTGCAAACATCATTTATTTGACATATTTTAAATTGCAGATCAGTAGCATTAATACTTTTCAGGAAAATCTACTTTTTGTAAAGTTGTTGAATTGTGTCAAATTGTATGGGAGGGAGCAGAAGGAGTGAAGTTAATCGCCTAATTTTTGTTGGTCTTACTAATAATTCTAAATAAATATTTAGTGCATAATTTCAGCCCGATCAATTTTACACGTACTGAGTAAATTTGTTTGAAGTATTTCATGAAAAAGTGCAGTTTGTATGGGAGGTGGTGGAAGGAGGGGGAGGGCACAAATCATTCTTATACCGTAGAATAAAATCCTCAAAAAAGTATTATACATTCAAAATTTCAGATCAATATCATTTATACTTTTCGAGAAAAGCCGTTTATTGACAAAATGCGTAATTATGTCATTTTGTATGGGATTGGGTAGAAGGGGTGGAGTGATAGGGCCCGTTCACGAACTTGTCCTTACTTTTTTGTCAAAAACGACGTATACGAAATAACTTTCTAGATCAACGCGTTCTCAAGCTAGAGAGGACGCGGACGAACGGACATCCGGTTTTGAGATTTTTGAGTGATTATATGAACTTTTGTATCATTCATTTTTTTCTCCGAGCCTTATTTCTTAGCGTTATAAACTTTGTGGCAAACTTATAATAGTCCCAGATTTTATCTAGAGTGTAAAAATTAAATGTCAGTAGAAACGTTAAGAAAGGAATAATTTGTCATTAGTTGATTATCAGTGCTGAAAAACAGACGTGTCTTTTATTTTGTTGCCTGCACATCAGAAAAACCAACTAACAAATACATTAAAGATTAACGTATAGCTTGTTCTAACACAAATGATGTATTCTATTGTTAACTTGCATTACGTATCACATTATTAACCGGTCTGTTCAATTTTACCAGCAAATTTTACCGATACAGTCAAGACCATCGCATAGTAATTCGACAGCTTAATAAACTAATTGCTACATGTTGGCACTGGTCGCTCGCCGTTTGTTTTCGTATCGTCGAAAAACTCTACAAAATATCAAATCCAGCTCCATATTTACGTTTTTGCCCGACTTTCACTGACATTTGACAGATGAGTGATGCGAATGCTTGATGGGTTGTCACAGAAACGAAAATTCACACCAGCGCCGACGTGAATATTATGAACTCACACATCCATTTACGGCTGATCACCTGCACATTTCAACAGACGAACGACATACGAAACACTTATGAAATGCTGACGAAATTAACCATATAATAAGGCGAGCTGTTGCTGCGAGTCAGTCAATCTAAATTTGCTGTGTCATGTCGGAAATGTTATAAACATATCCGGAAACAACAACTCGGTAGGGAGCGAGCTTCTTTTTGGGTAACCCCAGAACTGACCAAAGGTTTAGGAGAACTCCTACCACATGAGGCCAAACGGGACTCGTCCTCTATCCGATCGTTGGGTAGCCAATTTGTCCAAGCGTCTCATGTTTGCGCTCGTAGGTCCAGATTGCTCCCGGAGTAGTTGGAAGCATTAGGGGACGATCTAGGCAGCACGTATCATCTTGAGGTCGAGGTTCTCGTCAGGCCGAACTGTAAACATGACAATGACAGCGCCGTCAGTGCATGTCAACAAATCATCTGTGCATTGATCGGCGCGCCATGTAAGAAGTTGCGGAGAGTTCCGAAAGAGAGCAGGACGGAGTCTGTACTTGCTGTACTTACTTCAAGCGTCAATTAAAATCAAATGTATGCAGGTTCAGAACTTAACTGATAGTTTTTATAGTACACTCTTCAGGTCTGGACAAATTAGAACAATTTTAGTTTCAAATGGTATGCTTCTATTTTTCAGCATACAAACCTGTATCTAAATATTTTAATTATTTTTATCATCAAAGAAACTCAATCAATATAATATGTAGGTATATGAAACAAAATAGTTCAAGGTTACTGCTGAGTCGCTTATCTCTCCTACCTACCTATTTTTTATGAACACTTACTAGCTTGCATACGCGAATGCGAAGAGAAAGTGAGCTTCAAAATGTGTGCGGCTTCATGCCTATGTATTATGACGAGCTCCGCAGCTTCACAAACTGAACGAAATACAAAAAATGGTGGAACAAAAATTGTAGATTACTATGGCCTGGGCCAACTTCGACTTTCACTTATTTTTTGTCCGTATTTTTTCTGTTACGTGAGATTAAGCCGCAAAAAACTTCAGCATGGTGTCTCGATTCTATACTCTTTAATTACACAGTTTTTTGGTATGGATGCAGTGAAGAGAGCTTTAATGCACAATTAAAATTGCACATGCGAGCGATAAACATCGATATTTCGGACAGCTGTGTTCGATTTGTCAACATTAAAAAACTGTTACAAATGTCGGATGGCAGCAGTGACGAGTGGCAACCAATGGCGGGCGACTACTGGCTAAATTTCTTGGAAGTTGTTGCCCCTTGGAAATTTATTTCCTACCTTTTTATGTAATATTTAGTAGTTATTGAATATTTCGTATGCAAACATCGCACTCATTCAATTTTTTTTTCCAATCCTCGCCTGAAAGTTGCAAAGCTATATGTCACCACGCGCGTCCACAGGGCGGATAGTGAATGACTGACCAGGGGGCGGGGTTAGCTGCCGAATAAACTATTTTGTGAATAAGCAGCCGCCAAATAGTGCCGTTTATTCCCAAAAACCATTCGCTAATCGTCGTAGCCTATTTCCCTTATCCTTCATAACATCAAATTCCAAACGACTTTTTTTTCGCAGATTGGCAGAATTAGAAAAGCGGCTCGGGGAGGAAATACACGGGTATGGATGTCTACCCAAGTGTTGGTAGGAGCTGCGATTGCCAGCGAGGGCTCGGGAGGTTATGACACCTCCTTAGTCGCTAGCAGGATAGCCTTCACGACGATGTACCAGGCCGTGGAAGTGATTACGTTACTGATCCATCCAATGCAGCAATAATCGAGCAGGCTGTTGCAATGGAAACTATTACTGCTTCGAATGATGGCGGAGACAGCCGCAAGAGTACGCTCCTTTGCAGCATCTTTGATAGTGATGTATCGCTGGGAGACATCACTTTGACTGGGGATGACTTGTTAAGTGACGAGGAGACTTTGAACCTTCAAAGTCATTCGTCCTTGACGCTCGAGTGGTCATTGTCGATAAATGACTGTCTTTGTAGAAAGCGGAAGCGAAGAAGACCGACTTTGGCACGAAAGGAAAAAAGCCGAGTTCACGGACTATCTCACGCAGACGACAACGAGATAGAGTAAGTCTACGTAGAAGAGAGAAGACCAAAGCTGCAAACTTGGCAAAGGGAAGGAGGAAAAAATCGCCGAAGAAAATCTGTCCGTTATTGAGGAGGAGATCGCAAACCTACTGGGCAAACACATGGAGCCAAGAGATATTGCCAAAATCAGGTTCGATTGGAGCGAATGGGTACGGTATTTTTAGAATATCGAATACAGACTTGCAATCGAGTGACTTCCTCAGAAAAGCTGTAAGTGGAATGAAGCCGCCTTATGACAATGCAAGGCTGGTCATTGCCCGGAAGGACTAATGTTAAAAGATCAGAACATCGAGTCGTCGCGATTCCTGAGGTGGATCATTAATCAGAAGGACCTCAATACGAGAAGCTGGATGATCCGTCCGATGACGCTGTCTGAAAAGGATATTATAGTGGGAATCGGACCGAAGATGAAGGGATTAGTGAAGTTTGAAATGTACCGAATTGACTTTCCTCTGGGAAAAAAGCGTAGCAATGGCCACAAACGAGCAGATAAGACTCCACCACAGTGAAGCGCGACTGTGAATCTGCAGGCCCATCTACGTTAGGATAGGAGCGACTTGGTGCTCATCTAAGAGCCATAGGTGAGTAGCGACAAAAAGATCCTTGCATGTAGTGCCAGTATGTTCAATGTTTACCGCTGCACTGCCATTGAAGAGGACGTTGACTTCTTAACAACTGCGGTTATGAGAAGTTATAATATGGCTTGCCCCATGAAAAGATCTAAAGTGAAAAATGGAGCAAACTCCTGGTGGAACGGTAAGCTACATGTATTGCGCCGTAAAGCTAGGAAACTTCAAAATAAAGCACAATATTGTAAGCAAGGAACTGACTGGGAACCCAAAAAAGCGGCATCAAAGAGACAATTTTGGCGGTAGTTTTGCGCGACTATTGCCGGGGTAAATGAAGCAACTAGACTTAAGAAATTTCTGTCAAAAGGCCCTTCCACGGTTACTATAAAGGAGCGATGGTACATGGACCGCTTCGTCGACAGAAACATTGGAGCTGCTTCTGGATAGTCACTTCCCAGGGTATAGAAATTCAGACAAAACTCTGATGCGGCTAAAATGCTTTGACTAGAACTAGGGTATAGATAGTGACAATCTAGCCGCTCCTCGCATATTGAATGAAATAATAAACAAAGAAAAAACGATATAGGCAATAAACACCTTCAAGCCGTTTAAGTCGACGGGACCAGATGAAATAATTCCTGCGATGCTACAGCATAGCCTGGACAGCATAGTTGTAAGGCTGGTTAACATTTTAAAGGCTGGTATTCTTCTGTGCCTTCGAAGTAGAATGTGGTTTTCGTACCGAAGGCAAACAAAAGTAGTCATACACAGCCGAAGGGCTACAGGCCAAGGTCTGACATCTTTCTTTCTAAACCCCTTTAGAAGACTGATAGATATTCACATAAGAGCCACCGTAAACATCGCCAACCTCAGTCCTTCCCAACATGCTTACATGAAAGGACGGTCTGAGGAAACGCCAAAATCTATGGAAATTAGAGAGTACACTTTGAGTGCTTTTGTGGATGTAGAGGGCGCGTTCAATAATATATGCATGTAAATTTAATGCTCACTGAAGGGATTCATAACATGTTGGTGGGCAGGAATATTACTTTCACAATGGGAAACGACTCTGGGACAAAACAAGTGTATAGAGAAACACCACAAGGAAGGGTTTTGTCACCTTTACTTTGGCTACTACTACAACTACTACAATGGCGCTACAGCTCAAAACGGGCCTTAGCCTCCTGACCTTCAGGCTCATAACATTTTTCATTATTTATTGTGGAAGGGTTGTTAAACCTTCGCACAACCCTCTATCTTCGAATTTTTTCTTTTCGTAGATTGAGGTGACCAAGGTATACCCAAGTAGGTAGTGTACTGGAATTATGCGTCGACCGGGATTTCAACTCATGACCTTCGTATTGTAGACCAACACACTATACACTAGGCTACGACCTAGCTTTACTTTGGCTGCTATTCATGAATGGTATCCTCACGCAACTAAAAGCTGCTAGTTATTGCACTGACGCTTATGAGAATGACTTAGTCATCAAATTAGTGGGAAATACCCTACAACTTTAGGCGAACTGAAACAAAGTGCATTAAACCTTCATGCCAGTTGGTCTAATTCGTGTGGATTGAGAATTAACCCTGACAAGACTACGCTCATACCCTTCACTAGGAGGCAACGTATCGAAAGTTCCAATCTGCTCTCCATTGGGGGAGTGCTGTTAGCCTTTTAGGTAGGGTAACTTATCTGGGAATCATCGTGAACAGCAGACTGAGATGACGACTGAATGTCAAGGAAAGAATTAAGAAAGCAAAAAAAACCCGCCTTCTTCACATGTAAAACATAATTTTAGCAAAAAATAATTGCCCACTGGTGGCCTACATACTTACATTGGTCTCCAGCCCCTCCAAAAACCTAACCTAATCTTAAATAAAAGAGTGACCTATAATTTCCGGTAATCGAGTAGGTTCAGTTACTACATAGCTGTGTTAAATTGTCAATGAGGCAAAGAGCTCAGTATCAAGAACCTGTTGATCTATGGTTCTAGAATATTGCAGCTAGGTAAGGTTATGATCAGGGTATATGAATTTTTTGTTCAATTCATTTGCTTTGTTCATTGTAATCAAAGCTGGGCGTCTGTAGACATAACAGAAAAAAATTATGTGTCTTCGGAAGTTTGGTTTTACCCAGGAGTAATTGATTTCGGGGTTGGAGCAGATTCCAAAGTGAGAAACTGATTGGAAGGCAACATCTGTAAATTGCGATTCCCCGTTGTCGAAAAATGGTCGGGAGAAGATTGTATCGTAAGTAACTGTTCGCTATCAGTCTTGTAGTTTCAGTATAAATGCACAGGGAAAGACGGACAGCCTCCAATCACCGAAAGTTCAGTTGATCTATAGTGAAGTTCACCATATCAGCTGACAAAAAACGGCTTAAATACAAATAAAAATAGAATATAAAAAAAATGTACAACAACCACACACTAAAGGTCGAGATCCGCAAAGAAGTGCAATTAACCTACCAGTACTTATGTAGGTGTGTATGTACTAGTAGATTACGACCCGTTAGCTGACGAAAAGACTTATCTGATGGTTTGGTGGTTATCATCCGTCCAGTCAATTTGATAAATAATTCTTCGTCTTTCTGCGAAACAACTTTTTACAGTTACTCTTTTTATACTCTACCTAGTCAAGTCATAAATATTGGTGCACAACTAAACGCATTCATTACGAATGCAATATTGGGCGCATCCATTTCGTCTTGACTGCGATTTGACAGTTGACATTTCTGCTTCATTGCCACGTAAAAAGTTTTTGGCATCAATTGTTTACAATCATGGAATGGGGCGACATCGAAAATCGTATTGTTGTAGTTGGCCTACTAAAATGCAACATGGAAAAAGGCGATACCTTTCGGACGTTGCGACCGCTTGGAATCACTCGCAATTTTGTGTATCGTGCTGTGAAGTTGTTTGAGGATACTGGTGAAGTACGAGACCGTCAAAGATCCGGCCGTCCGCGCACTGTGAGAACTCCGAAAGCGATCAAAGCCGTGAAGAAACGAATCGACCGAAAACCGCGAAAACAGAAAATCTTATCGCGGGAAATGCATATTTCGCAAAAATCCATGGCTTCCTCCACTCGACACCCAAATATTGAGTCGTTGAAGCGAGCCTTTGTCCGTGCAGTGGACAATTTCCCCATGCATGAAGTGCGTTTCGCGATCGATGAGTGGCCAGATCGTCTCAAGTCGTGATGGAAGGCAAATGGAAGTCATTTTGAATAAGTTGTTCTAAGATTTGTAGCCATTGAATAACCCAATAAAAAGAGAAAAAAAGTTTTGAAAAATATCAATTCGTTTTCATTTGACGTCGATTTTTCTGTGTACCAATATTTATGACTTGACTAGGTAGATGAAATCTGAGAGTCTATTGTTTTTAACGCTAAGAAATACTGATCGCACACAGCCGCCAAGGATATAGAAATATTTGATTCGAAGTCTGTCCGTCTCCCTACAACATAACTCTCGAACGCTTTGAGCTATCGTGCTGAAATTTGTTGCGTGTAATTTTTAGCAAAAACGAAACTTTAGATCTAAAACGGACTACATACTCCTTCTACTACTTTTGTTTTATATCCTCGATCGACTGAAAACGGGTTCCACGGAGTTTCGGGAATAGGAAAAAGTCTCACATAGTCAAATCTGGTGAATACGGTGGTTGACTGATGAAATTTATTCCTTTATTGGCCTTAAATTCGGTCACAATTGAGGCTCTATGCTATGGCACATTTTCATCATGGAAAATTCATTAGTCCTCCATAATTCGGGCCGTTTTTTACGAATTTACTCACACAAACGCTTCAATATGGTCAAATAGTGCCGTCTGTCCCTCCGGAACGAATTGATGATGGATAAAAATTTTTTCAATATCTGTGAAAAAGAGCAGCTCTTCCAAAAGCAGTAATTTTTCCACCTCTATTAAAAAAAAAAAAAAAGACAAAATAGTAATTTTCTGCGAAATCCTGCATCTAACAATCAGGCAGACCCAATCTCTCAGTACCACTAGCTTAGTGCGCATAGTGAACACTTCCCCCATTTCCCCTGGGAATGAAAAGGTTTTCTTTTACTATCCAATGTACGAAAAAACGATCGAGCGCAATCGAGTCAGAATGGCAATCGCATTTCATATACACAAGTCAAATAAAAAAAACACCCGGGTATCGATCGCATCGCATACATACACCCCAAATAAAAAAAAACACCCAGTCATAGAAACCAAACCAAAAGGGTATATTGTTTACTTTTTTCACACGACATTACCTCACACAAGCAATTTCATCATGAAGAACGTAAAGCTCTTATCGACACAGTGAACTGCAACATAAATCGGCGAAACTGCAATATCCGCAACTTTTATGTCCCGCCGACGAGATCGCAACTCAGAGCAAAACCGGCCAAGCAAAGCGCATCATTGACCACTGCGGTTCCACCTCACCTATCAGATCAGATCCCACCGATCAAAATATCGCAAATCGCTTATCAAATCGCAGTCGTTTCATCCAGCTTCAATTCAATTCATTCATTACTCTACTCCTCAGTGTAAAGCAATATCACTGAGAGCACGAGCACTACACACTGCTCGTGCTCGCAGTGTCGATACCAAAGACTATCAACTAGGTTTGGGATAGCTTATATGATTGATAGTCTTTGATATCACAGAGCTGATATATCGCTGAGCGCGAACGATATAACAGATACGAAGACAATGGAATATATCAGATGTTCCAAGCGGCAATCGAGAAACACGAAAGACCGACGTTCAAGCTATTTCTTCGCGCGATTGAGAGTTAACGTAGGGGCTTGGATAAAGTTCGACTGACATTTCTTCCATGGGTTTCGAGATCTGATAAGAGCTTTACGTTGTTCATGATGAAATTGCTTGTGTGAATAATATCGTGTGAAAAAAAGAAAACAGTAAACTCTTTTGGTTCGGTTTTCTATGACCGGGTGTTTTTTTATTTGACTTGTATATACATATGCGATGGTTCAGTGGCAGTTTGTTTGACGAGCTTTATTCTGAGCTACGATCTCGTCTGGGTTACGTGGAATGTGTGAGTTGCGAGATTAATGTGCGATTGCGAACAAAAACTCTGGGATTTGTAGCGATGATCATTGCGGAAATTTTATTGGCGATAGACCGTATGCAGTATGCATTTTCTCTGCTCTTCTAATCGCAGCTCTTTTAATTTTTCAATCGCAATATGCGATTGCTCTTTTAAAATAGCAGTGAAAAATTCGCAGGTATGTAAAATAGCATACCATCTCTATTCGCGAGAGATGTCGAGCTCTCCTGCTATCTCCCTAACACTGGTATGACGATTTTTGAGCACCATTTCCTTTACTTTTTGAATGTTTTCACCAGTTGAAGAGGTCGAGGATGTCTTCACCGATCTCTCCACCGTCCTTAATGGCATTGAACCACTCGAAGGCTCGTGTTTATGATTGTACACCGTAAGCCTTTTCCAACATCCGCAGCGATTCCGCACACGAAATTTGGTTGGAAACACAAAATTTAAGACAAACTCTCTATTCCATATTTTTATCCATTTTAAAAATTGCCGTCCATTTTAAAAATTGCCGTCCATTTTAAAAATGGACTACTGAGGTGTACCGATTCAGCCAGCTGTTGCAACGAAACTGATTAGCAGACCGCGCTTATTTTTGGGATAACAATTTAGGACAGTCTTACCTGCTTACCAAAAAAAAAAATTTTGCAATATCATTTCCCAGAGTAATTTTAATTACAAATTCTCCATACTTTACTGTCTCAATGTATTTAAGCTATCAACTTGAAATTTGGATCAAAGTACAACGATGTAAACATTATTAACATTACAAAATATTAATCCAATCCCCTTACTCCTTGTACCCCCTACCATACAAATATCTATATTATAAATTCAAGAAAAGCATTTCTCCCAGCTATCGACTTTGAAATTGAAACAAAGCATGATGGTAAGGATATTGATAAGCAGTTTCAAAATCATCTAAAACCGTTCACTTCATCTCCCACCTCTACTATAAACAGTTTCAAAATCATCTAAAACCGTTCACTTCATCTCCCACCTCTACTATAAACTTGAAATTCAGCACGAAACCTTTTACTTGCCACGTACGCTGCCATATATATACAAAAATTACAAACCTCTCCCTCAAGGAATTGTTCGGAAAAAGAGATGAGATAACATATTTTACGGTACATTACATTAAACTCTCTCCCATTTCATCTAGAGTATCATATGATTGGGCTTTACGCCCATATTATTATATTTTCTTCTTAGAAGATCCACCTTCTTGTAGCACCTCTCCCATTCAAAGCAATAGAACGCATAAAATTTAATTTAAAAATTAATTGAAAAAGAAAAAAACAATTTTATTGGCAGTGGAAAACATATCACGACTTCGATTGGACGTAAAGCCCAATCATGCGATGCTCTAGATGAAGAGAGTTTTTTTGATTTCAAGAAATTTTGTATTGGGACCACAGAAGGGGTGACGGCGTTGAACCAATTTGTTCACATCATGCTAGAGTTGCTATCAATATGTGAAAATTTAATAGGTACTGAAAATATTAGTGTATTGGATTTAGTGAAATTGTGCAGTTTGTATGGGAGGTGGTAGAAGGAGTCTGGAGTTTTTAGTGAGTTTTTCACAAATAACTATAAACATCATGCATTTGACATGTTTTCAGATCAGTACCATTCAAACTTTTCAGGAAAATCAACTTTTTCAAAAGTTGTGAAATTGTGTCATATTGTATGGGAATGAGTGAAGCAATCATCTATTTTTTTTTTCGATTTTACTAATAATTCCAAATAAATATTTAGTGCACTATTTCAACTCGATAAATTTTATACCTACTGCGTAAATTGGTTTAGAGTATTTCATACAAACTTCGAATCAATAGCTTGAATATTTTTCGCGAAAATTCGTTTTATTGTCAAATTCCGAAATTGTGTAATTTTGCATGGGACGGGGTTGAAGGAGCGGAGCTATTTGGCCTGTTCACGAACTTGTCCTTGCTTTTTTGTGAAAAACGAAGTGTACAAAATTTGAACTTCCTACCTCGACGCGTTTTCGAGATAGAGGACACGAACGGACGGACATCCGTTTTTGAGATTGTTTAGTGATAATATGAACTTCTGCATCATTCATTATTTTTCTCCGAGCCTTAAAACTTTTGTGGCCAACTTATAACACTCTCAGATTTCATCTACAGTATTAGTAAACCGCCAACAAGTCGGGCACAACATTATTATTTTTGGGACAAGTTGAGGATGCATGGAAAGTCAATATGCAGGTTAGATTGGTTAAGGAAGACTAAGTAGAACACCCTTTCACAAGTGGAACACCCTTTGACAAGTGGAACCTCCTTTAGGACAGGGCTGCTGTTAATTTAACACTTCATTGCGAATACGATCAATAGCTGTAGTACATGTAACCAATATTACATTCGTTTCTGCAAAGTTTGGGTTTCCATGAGTGAAGCAGGGAGGGGTGATATTAAGGGTGAGTAGATGCCAATAATTTTTTAATCCAATATTCTCTTAGCGTTACAACTTTTGTGGCCAACTTATAATACTCTCAGATTTCATCTACAGTATTAGTAAACCGCCAACAAGTCGGGCACAACATTATTATTTTTGGGACAAGTTGAGGATGCATGGAAAGTCAATATGCAGGTTAGATTGGTTAAGGAAGACTAAGTAGAACACCCTTTCACAAGTGGAACACCCTTTGACAAGTGGAACCTCCTTTAGGACAGGGCTGCTGTTAATTTAACACTTCATTGCGAATACGATCAATAGCTGTAGTACATGTAACCAATATTACATTCGTTTCTGCAAAGTTTGGGTTTCCATGAGTGAAGCAGGGAGGGGTGATATTAAGGGTGAGTAGATGCCGATAATTTTTTAATCCAATATTCTCTTAGCGTTACAACTTTTGTGGCCAACTTATAATACTCTCAGATTTCATCTACAGTATTAGTAAACCGCCAACAAGTCGGGCACAACATTATTATTTTTGGGACAAGTTGAGGATGCATGGAAAGTCAATATGCAGGTTAGATTGGTTATGAAAGACTAAGTAGAACACCCTTTCACAAGTGGAACACCCTTTCACAAGTGGAACCTCCTTTAGGACAGGGCTGCTGTTAATTTAACACTTCATTGCGAATACGATCAATAGCTGTAGTACATGTTATCATTATTACATTCGTTTCTGCAAAGTTTGGGTTTCCATGAGTGAAGCAGGGAGGAGTGATATTAAGGGTGAGTAGATGCCCATAATTTTTTAATCCAATATCTCTTTATAGAATGTCAGTTTCATAGAATAAGTTGCATAGCATTTTCATAAAATTCGGTATATTTTACATTCACGAAACCAAAAATTTTTATGAGAGGAGTAGAGGAGGTAAGGGAAATGTAAAATTTGTGATAGTTTTATTTCATTTCTCTTGTAAGGTGCTCGTACAAAATTTCAAGTTCGTAGCTTTTAATTTGTTGGTTAGTAGTCGATTTATTAAAATTGGTCTAAATCATACTTTTGTATGGGAGGGGGTTGAAGGGCAAGCGCGATCTCAAAACTTTTGACGCAGTTTCGTTTCAATTATTTTTAAAAGTTTTTGTAAAAAATTTCAAATCGATAGCTTTTTTGCTTTTTTGATAATTGATTTCTTAAAAATTGTCGAAAAAATAATTTGGTAGAAATTTTCAAGGCATTCGACCAATTAATATTTCATTCTTTTAGGGATTTTTTTTTAAATGTATTTTGTAAATTTTCAAGTTTCTATTTCAAAATTTCATTCAAAAATTTTCAGTTTTAGTGTTTTTTTTTTTCATTGCACATGAAACACCTTGTGTCAGTCAGAAAGGAGTTGGTACTCGCCGTATATTCCGTTTTTATTTATTTTTTCTAGATACTACTTCAACTTCAGTAAAGAATGGCCAGGTATTACTAGTTACTTACACCGGTGAAAAAACGGTTACTTGATATAACCTCTGCTTTACGGGCACTGTTTTCATGGTATGTACAATTTTTCTACGTCAAGTAGAACGTGTGTATCAACAAGAGGTGTAAGATTTATTCCCAAGACCCAATAAGGAAACGTACGGCGCTGCTGGTGGCCCGGCCCGGTTGCAGTTCTTGAGTCAATTGGACCTTAAACGCATGCATATCCAAATCTTTCGTCAATATTCGCTACAATGTTGACGTCGAGAGGTCGAGTTCTTGAGCAGGGTGACGAATGGAGGTATTTGGGTAATTTTCAACACTGTCTTTTACCGCGGCGATATTTCCGGTCGAACTCCCGGAGTTAAGTCGTTTCGGTGTTTTCACATCTTGCGCTGATCCAGTCTTGGAATTTCGCTGATCCAGTCTTGGAATTTCTTGAGTAGGATGCGCCTCACAAGGCACATGATTACGATCAAAATTTGCTCGAATTTTGCGCATCACACTGCGATTGAATGCGAATTTTCGTGATAAAACTCAATGAATCTGTAGCTTTCCATGGCAAATCTCCCGCGTTTATATATGACAAATGTCAACATTTGATAACTGTCAAATAATAGACCTTGGAATAAACAAGTCCAGGCAACAGCTTAAGGCCGATTCTCAGGATCGTGCCTTGTGAAAGAGAGTTGTTTCTGTCTTATGCCTCTATAGGAGGTCTTAACAGGAATTTGATTGATTGATTTGAAATAATAGGCCTTTCCAACCCTAGACCTCTTGCTCAAACCACCTATATAAACCGAAAATTATTTTGCTACTCTCTATGGAATTTGAAATTTCAAAACAAATAATAGAAAAAGACTGTGTCGTTGTGATCAACACCACCATTCATAAATCATAATTCTTCAAGTTATTTATCTTTTAAATATCAGAATATGTAGTCGAGTGGTTAGATAATCTAAGATAAAATTATGTTGAGTCCTTTCGCTACATAAATTTTCATGAGATACGATATGGATATAAATATGAAAAAAACTTACCCTGCATTTTCGGCGGCAGCAATTGACATGTGGGGCTCATCGATTAGCTGCAGCGGTGATGGGCCCTGTGGAGGCGCTTGGGGAGCAGAAGGGCGCTCCGTGGTCGCTGTAACGCCAGCCACCTAAAATTATATTAAAATGTTGTAATGATATAATAGATTAAAAAATTGAAAAGTACAAATTTATTACAATTATCAGTTTTTTGTGAAAGTGCAATGGATTTGTCTCTTGGCTTAAGATAAAGCCTGTAACGAAAAGTTCTGTCGCATCTATTCGTGTGTATATAACGTTTCTTTCTTTACCTAGACAAAAATTTGTTTACGTGAGGATATTGCAAAATGAACTTTTTTTCTTTACCGGGTCCCCCGTTAACTAGTAGGATATAAAGTAAATACAAATAAAATTTTATAAAAATTCATTGAGTAGTTTTCAATTTATACCCACCTTGCGCACGACAGAACTTTTCGTTACAGGCTTTAATTCAGAACACTTGAACCCAAGAGAAACTGCATAATAGATTTTAGTATGGTCAGCTTTGAAGTTAAGATGTTCCAAACCCGAATCGCATGTCCCTAAATGACAACTGATAATAGCTCTTGTCGAAAGCTGACTCTCAAAAAGTGGAAAATTGTGGAGACTACTGGAGAAAATCGTTAGGCACATGGAAACCAATGTGGATCAACCGATGCCCTCGTTTGATGGAGCGGGATGGTTGAACGAGCTCAAGATCGTGAAGTGCAATGACCAATTCACATTGGACTGGCGCAGGAAGGCAGTGAGCATTCTACAAAACACGTGGGAGGGAGCGAAACTGGAGATAGTGGACAGGGCGAGTCTACTTTCAATATCTAAGGACAAAGTATTTCTGCCTAAGGTGATGCCGTGGACGGCGTTAAAGTTTTGATTCTCCAGATCAATAAAAAAAAGCCGAGGACTTACTTTACTCGTGAGAAAATGGCCTGGGGAATCGGGAGTTTTTATGTACATTTTAAAAAGCGAAAGGACGGGAACAAAACACTCTCGAGGCCAGCGAAGCGGAAAGGGATCTAAGGATAGAAACCCTGACTTTCGCTGCGCAAAAGATTTCCGTCGACACGAAATAAGAATCCAGACGCTATTGCTACACCGTCCGCACTAGTGAATCCGATTCTAGCTACTCAGGATGCTGAGAATGGTTCAGATTAACCTACATCACAAATAGATTAGCATCGGCTGAACTACTGCTAATGAAGGAAGTCGCATGGACGAAGCTCAACCTGGTAATTGGCGGGGGGGGGGGGGGGGGGGGGGGGGGGAAATCTCACCACACAATATGGCTTGGTAAGGACATCAACGAGATAGAATCTTTGATAACCTATTAATCGGTTACTTCGGGAGCGTACCAACTTATATGGCCCACTAGCGGAAGCGTTCTCAATCTAACACTCTAGTTGGACTTGGACGGATGCAGGTTGGAAAATTGGAAAGTCCTTGACAAACCATCACTCTCCGACCACAGATAGATTGGGTTCGATATGGCTTTTACTCCAAATAAAAATGTAAAAGCGTACAGTAATCCTACGAAAGCGAACTGGAAACTGTACTCGGATGTAGTCAAAAGAGATCTAGAGAATAGAAAGCCCGACTATATTTTAAATACACTAGCTAGTACAACACAGCCTTCCTAACTAACACTCTGAAACATGCCTTTGAAAAGGCATGCCCTTTGAAAAATCCGCCCAAAAAGTCTCAACCACCATTGTGGAACCAGGAGCTGGGCGAAATACATCGCGGTCTGAATGTCAATGTCAATGAACATCGTCTTGATTTTTGAGCGACTTTGGCGTGTTTTCTTCGGTTTCGGCTGATTTTTGTCCTCCATTTCGATGATTGTTGACTGGTTTACATGTCAAACTCGTAGACCCATGTCTCATCACCAGTTATGATACGCGCCATGAATGTGGGAACAGAATTCGCACCATCAAGAATGTCCAAAGTGACCTGTTCACGGTACTTTTTATACTCTAGATGAAATCTGAGAGTTTTATAAGTTTGCCACAAAGTTTGTACCGCCAAGAAATAAGGCTCGGAGAAAAAAATTAATGATACAGAAGTTAATATAATCACTCAAAAATCTCAAAACCGGATGTCTGTCCGTCCGTCTGTCCGTCTGTCCGTCCGTCCGTCTGTCCGTCCGTCCGTCTGTCCGTCCGTCCGTCTGTCCGTCCGTCCGTGTCATCTCTAGCTTGAGAACGCGTTGATCTAGAAAGTTCAAATTTTGTACACATCGTTTTTGACAAAAAAGTAAGGACAAGTTCGTGAACGGGCCAAATCGCTCCACCTCTTCTACTCCCTCCCATACAAAATGACACAACTGCGCAATTTGACAATAAACGGATTCCCTCGAAAAGTATAAAAGCTATTGGTCTCAAATTTGGAATATATTACTTTTATGATGACATCAATCTACCATGTAAAAATTATGCGTATCCTCCCCTTCCTTCTACCACCTCCCATACAAACTGTACTTTTTCATGAAATACTCTAAGCTAATTTACTCAGTGCATATAAAATTTAGCAAGCTGAAATTTTGCACTAAATATTTATTTGGAATTATAAGACCAAAAAAAATTAGACATTTAATTTCACCCCTTCTACCCCCTCCCATACAAAATGACACAATTTCGCAATTCAACAGTAAACGGATTTTTTCAATAAGCATGAAAGCTATTGATCTGAAATTTGGAATATATTACTTTTATAATAATTTCAATCTCCTGTATAAAAATTAGTTGAGTCCTCCCCTTCCTTCCACCACCTCCCATACAATCTGCACTTTTTTATGAAATACTCTAAATAAATTTACTCAGTACGTATGAAAATTATCGAGCTGAGATTATGCACTAAATAATTATTTAGAATTATTAGTAAGACCAAAAAGAAATTAGGCGATTAGCGTCACTCATTCTACCCCCTCCCATACAATTTGACACAATTCAACAACTTGACAAACAGTCGATTTTCCTGAAAAGTATGAATGTTACTGATCTGCAGTTTAAAATGTGTAAATTAAATGATGTTTATAGTTATTTCTAAAAACGTCATTAATAAATTCACACTCCTTCTACCACCTCCCATACAAACTGCACAATTTCACTAAATCCAATACACTAAATTTCTCAGTACCGATTAAATTTTTGAATCCTAAATTTTGTATAAAACATTTTGATAGCAACCTTAGAGTGATGTGAAAAAATTATTTCGATGTCGTCTCCCCCTTTACCACTTCCCCTACAAAATTCCTTCAAATAATAAAGTCTCTTTCATCTAGAGTATCGCACGATTGGGCTTTACGCCCAGTCGTAGTCCTGTTATGTTTTTTAAAGAAAATTCAGCTTTATTGGAAAGCGTCGAGCAAGGACGTTTCCTGGCCAAAGTATCCACCAAAATCGAACAAACGGACTTGCAAGAGATGTCGAGCTCTCCTGCTATCTCCCTAACACTGGTATGACGATTTTCGAGCACCATTTCCGTCACTTTTTGAATGTCGTCAGTTGAAGAGATCGAAGATCGTCCAGAACGAGGCATGTCTTCAAGGATCTCTCGACTATCCTTAAAGGCATTGTACCACTCGTAGGCTCGTGTTTTTGATATTACTGAATCACCGTAAGCCTTTCCTAACATTCGCAACAATTCCGCACACGAAATTTGGTTGGAAACACAACATTTGAAACAAATTCTTTGTTCCATATTTGTATCCATTGTAAAAACTCCTGTGGACTACTGAGCTGTACCGATTCAACCAGCTGCTGTTAGTAAACTGATCAACAGACAACGCTAATTTTTGGGATAACCTGCCTATAAGGCCTATATTAGACAACGTCTCTCTCCTAACTGGATAGTATCCAGTCTCGGACCATTAATTGTAGGAGATTCTGACATCACTAGATCGCTCGATTCACTCGAGCATAGCCAATTGTGAGCTCTCTAACCCTTTTGTATTGCTACTACAATGGAGATTGTTCGGACGAAATCTATAATCTCTTACCCCCACGTATGCCTTTACCCCGTAATACTTGAGCTGTTTCACGTGCTCATAAGTATTCTGTCAACCCTATCTTTGGTCGCACTGTCAAAATTTCGTGATTCGTTTTTAAACCGGACTGTTCGAACATGGAACTCGCAGCCCATCTGTCTAAAAGAAATATTCATAGCCACTTCCGGCTCTATCCCCATAATTCCCAAAATCCAATATCCCCCTCACTGGAGCTATGCTTCAATAAAAATGTGCAACCCCTCTAGTTCCAGTTTCACATAAAAAAATAGGAGGTCTTAAAGAGAAATTAATTGAATGAACGCCCTCTAGGAGGATAATACTGACATTGCTGAGAGTTATACAATTTTCAGTTAGTTAGTGCCATCGATTTCTAATATTTTTAAGAAAAAAAAATGTTTTGTGTTGTATTCTTGGAAGATAGGATTTTTTACCAAAATTTGTGAATTCTGTGCCTTTGCCTTTTTAGGTTAGATGGGAGATGAAAGGTTGTCAAGAGGTGTGTGTGTTGTATTGACTGCTTTCTATTTCATGAAAATCATTTTATGCTGTCGCAACTTAAAAATTTTATTGCAAATCGCTCCATGTGAAATTTTCGAAATGTGGTTTTTATGCTTTCTTTTACTCTAATTTAACAATATTTTTTTGTAACTTTAAGTACATAATTTCAATTCAAATGGCTTTTTACTGAACGGAGTACTGCATAAGCAAGCAACAAATGTTTGCTATAATTAGAAAAACCAAATTATAATGCTGGAAATTAATGCATTTATGATTTATTCAACATCATTTACGAACTATTTAATGAACATTAAGAAATTAAAAGCAGATTGGGACAAGTAGTATTTAAGAGTATGTACGAGTATATTGACACGGAGTTGAGCACCAAAATCTTTGATTAAACATAAAGAATACTATAGTTTGAAGATAGAATAAAGATCAATGTTTGTTATCAACTTGAACATTATGAGCAACGATATTTACCCTTTGATGTTGCATTCATAGTGAGACTAGGGGTGCTAAGAAAAACTACTTTCAATTATTGCACATAAAATACGACAATAAACAAATTGTGTATTCTATATACAGTGGCTCAATTAAGTAATCGGACAGTACCGCGGTGTGAAGATTTTTGTCTGTAACTTTATGAAAAATCAATTTAGGAAAAAATGAAGTGCATATATATTTACTATGTAACAATAGTTTATAAAATAAGAAAAAAATAAATTTGTATTTTGTTTACAAAAAAAAATTGTAAGCCAAACTTCAAAATATATGATTGTTAAATTCCAATTAAATATTCGGACACTTCAAATAATGATAGTAAATTAAGTATAAAAAAGCTTGTTTTTTTCTTTTTTTAGTATTTTGTTGGAAAACCTTTGGTTTTCCGAATGGCTTCCAGTCTTCTTGGAATAGATTCCACCAACGACCTGCAATAAGAGGGATCGATTTTTTTCCATTCGACCTCCAGAGCCACTTTAAGCTCGGCCTTCGAAGAAATTACCCGCAATTTCAATTTGTTTTCTAAATAGGCCCACAAATGTTCGATTAGATTTATATCCGGAGATTGTGGGGGCATTTCCATCACGTGAGGACAATTATACAATAATCACATGCGCGTCTTGTGAGCTTTGTGTTTTGGGTCATTTATTTTTTTTACAGAATGACCTGTGTTATAGGCAATTTCGGCCTTTTATGCCAGTCATGGAGGGAAGGAATGGGATTGGGAAGGTTGGGGAAGGGGAGTGAGAACGACCATAGCGAGTGGAGAAGCTGGTATATTGCTCAGTTGTACTGGCTGCTTACTGACAAATATTTGCAGATGTTATGGGGGACTGAATGATGGAAAGCGAACAGAAACCATCTACTGAGTATCTAGGCCTTCTTGAAGTGGAACTGTTTCACTTTTACACCGTTTCTCCATTTTATTGCGAATAATTTTTTATCACCAGTAGCAACTGAAAAATTTGCGCTTAAAAAAATCCCGTCTGGAGTGGGAATCGAACCCACGACCTATTGACTGAGAAGCAAGCACGCTGCCCACTACGCCACGGAAGCCTCATTGTATTGATAGAACGAAAATGTCTCAGAAATGCCCAATTTATCTACACTTTCTTTAAGATTTTCTTTTAAAATGGATATGTACTTGTGTTGGTCCATTACGCCATCAATAAAAACTAGCTTTCCTGGTCCAGAGGCAGCCATACAGCCCCAAACCATCAATGATCCAACTCCATGTTTTACGGTCGGTTGAAGGTTAACAGGTTTTAACTCCTTATTTGGTCGTCTCCACACATACATATGTTTGTCCATCTGACAGGAAAACATTAAATTTGCTCTCGTCAGTAAATAACACTGTGCTCCAATAGGAAAAGTCACGCGATTTATGCTCTTTAGCGAACTTAAGTCGCTTTAGCTGATTTTTCTTGTTTACAAAAGGTTTTTTGCGTGGAACTCTGCCGTTAAAATCGTCAGTCTGTAGAACTTTTCTCACAGATGCTGCACTTGCAGTAATGTGGAGGTAGTAAGACACTTCTGATGTCAATTTTGTCTCACATAGCTTGGGATTTTTCTTTACTTGCTGCACGATCCACCGTTCATCTGCCTCTAAAAAATTTTTCGGCCATCCGGATCTAGGATTATTTTCAATACTTTTATTAATTTCAAACCGTTTAATGATGTCATGAACTGTCGAATGGCTTCTACCGATGATTTCCCCAATTTCTCGCACAGACATCCCGTTTTTGTGATGTTTGATGACCAATTTCCGAACTTCGTTAGTTGTTTCTTTACCTCGACGACCCACGCTAGTTTTGTATGAGAATTCACTATAAAAATTTCGCAACAAGTAATTTATTCTTTTCGTTTACACTACCGTTATTCACACTTAATTTGTTATAATTCGAGGAATTCCCATCTGAAATGTCAAAAGAAAACCAGTGTTGCCAGGTGTCCGAATATTTAATTGGAATTTAACAATCACATATTTTGAATTTTGGCTTATAACTTTTTTTTGTTATAATAAAACGATATTTTTTTTTTCTTAGATTATAAACTAGTGTTAACAAGTAAATGTATATGCATTCCATTTTCTCCTAAATGGGATTTATAAAGAGTTACTGACAAAAGTCTTCGTCTCGTAGCTCTGTCCAATTACTTAATTGAGCAACTGTAATTCAACCTCGTAGTTACATTTTTTTATTAATAACATCGATTTTTTATATATATATCTCGTTATTATTGTCGCATCCATGTCCCGCGATCAAATCGTAATTAAAAATACGGTCATCCACGGTGACTACACGAGAAAAAGACGCAAAACTTTGCCAAGGTAGCATCTGTTCGGCTTCGTCGCTGAAATTGCTAGCAAACAACAAAATTCGACACACCATCGAATGTCAATGTCCTAAAAGTCAGAACCTTGAAAAGTAGTCTTTCTCTCGCTCCCGAAAGCCACAAAGCGCGCGCGCATACGAATCGTCTTTAATAGCGGCTGCTTCGAAACTTGTTTCCTTAGAATTTTCGTCTATCGCAAGTCTTTTTAAGTCCAAATCACCGCCAACACCGAACGCAATCACCGCTCATCGAGACTTTTGAGGTTTCTGCTGATCTCTCCATCAAACAATCAATTTTTCTGACCGTTTCTCAGCTTATGAAACAACTTTTAATCCAACCTTTTCTTTGATTATTTGATAATGTCGCTAATTTCTGGGAGTTTTAGAGGATATAAAAATATCGTTAGGCAACCATTTTTAAAGGGTGAAACAGAATCTAAAGAAGACTAAGTTCACATCCAAGTTCAGAAAAGCACAATTACATATATTTATGTTACCGAGAACATTCCCATACGTGTTTCCTCATGTGTTTCGATTTGAAGAGCACAAAAACTAATTTCGCTTCTGCATTATACTACCTAAAATATAATGCAGAAGTGAAATCAGTTGACTAATGATAATAGCCGTGTTTTTTTGCGGACGAGAGTAGAGCAGGTTAAGGTAGTCCTCAAAAAAACGATCCAGAGTAGAAGTTTAGTACTAAAGTACGGAACTGGTAAGTTGTTGCACCTGGAAACAATTTGAAAAGTTTACTTCGAATTGCCAGTTGTGAATTATAACAGGTAATTTCTGTAAAATATTGTGAATTTTCGGCGATAATTGAAAGCTTTTCCTTACAGATCCAATTATGAGTGCAAATATTCTATTTGCTTGTGTGTTTTTATTGGAACTATTAGAATCAAGTGATACGAGGGTTTCGCCTCGGCCCCAATAACGACGAGATTTATAAAAAAAAGCGAATTATTCACCTAATAAAAATTGAAATCGTTACTTTACCTTTTATTTTTAAAATTGATTTCCATTTTTCACAAAAAAAAAATTTTCTCACTACGTATCTTCGAAAAATAACAAAATAACAAAAATGAGAATACGTTATTTTGTCAGAAATGTCAAATTTCATTGCTGCCAATGGCTGGGAGATGAAAGTCCCAAGTTCTAAAAACTTCTGAGCCCTCTATCAATGAGCACAGGAACTATTTATCCAGAGCAGGTTAGCTGCACCAGTGGTCTAACCGGGGTAGCTAACCTACTCTGGATAGATGATTTGTTGTTGCTTTCAATGTAGTTACGCTAACCTGCTCTGGATACGGCCGCAAAAAAACACGGCTAATATAAACAAATGATAATGCAACAAGGTAATTGAAAAGCCCTTTAAAGTTGGACTGGTATGCATGTGATGCAATATTCTGGGAAATTGTGAAATTTGGCTTTGGTTTTTTCATGTCAACCTTGGTGAAGTGATCGAGTAAAAGAAGAATGTTAAAAAAAATTAGGATTTTTAGTTTCGTTATTTTTAAGTTTGTTTCAATGAAAAGGAGTTTTGTTATATTTTATTCTTTAGTAAGGGAATTTTATGGTGGTACGTGAATTTATTGAATAAATAAACTGCCAACAAGTCGGGCGAAACTTTATTATTTTTGGGACAAAATACGCATGCGTGGAAAGTCAATATGCAGGTTAGAGTGGTTAGGGAAGACTAAGTGAAAGGGGCTTCTTTGGCAGAGCAGTTCTTAAAAGCTCCATATTCCATTCATTTATTTATGAAAGTTTGAGTTTTCACATAGGGAGGGGTGAGGGGTGATAGAAAGGGTGGGTGGATGTTAATAGGTTCTTAATTGATTGCTTGAACCAAGTCCAATATTCTCTGTATAGAATGTCAGTTTCATAGACGTACAGTGCTGTGCAAAACTTAAGCAACTCACTACATATCGGAATGAAAAGGAAAATTGCAATCAAAATATAATGAAGTTTTTTTCCCTTTTTTTTTTAAATTTACGCGTTAGCATGTTGCTTAAAGTTCTGCAATAAAAAACGTACATCAGTATTTTAACTGTTCTTAAAAAAAACGAAAACAAAATACACCAAAAAAAAAAGGCTGTGCAAAATCTAAGCAACTTTTATTAATATTTCGTGTAATAGCCGTTATTTTTTATAAAAGCGGCACATCTACGAGGCATTGATTCAACTAAATTATTTAAAATTGATATGTCAATTTTTTCCCATTCGGTTTTTAGGTTCGTAAACAATTGGTCCTTGTTTGCAAACTGTACTGGTCCGATACGCCGTTTCAATATACCGAATAAGTTTTCTATAGGATTCAAGTCGGGCGATTGTGCCGGCCAATCAAGAACTTGAATCCTTTTAGAGCTAAGCCATTTTTTAACCAACTTCGATCTGTGTTTCGGGTCATTATCATGTTGAAACACCCATCGAAGTGGCATATTCCACTCTGCATAAGGTAACATTCTAGATTCTAAGATGTCCTTATTCATGAATCTGTCCATAATTTCTGTTATTCTATGAAAGGGACCAATACCTAATGCTGAGAAACATGTCCAGACCATGACGCTTCCTCCCCCATGTTTCACCGTTTTCCTACAGAAGCGTGGATTGAGTTGTTGTCCCTTCTCACGCCTCACACGGGAGAAGCCATCAGAATTGAAGAGGTTGAACTTGGATTCGTCGCTAAATAAAACGGTCTTCTATTTAGCAACTGACCATTCAAGATGGTTTTTAGCGAATTCAAGCCTAAATGATATATAAAACGATGTAAATAGTAAAATAATAATGTTTAAAAGTGTTGTTCGAGCAGTTTACCTTTTCCTTGCATGTCTTTTTGTGAGCAATGGTTTTTTTAAATGTGTATAGCTTTTTAGATTGAATTCAATTGCCCGTCTGCGAACAGTGCTTGAGTTGACATTTAAGCCTAGCTCTTTTACAACTTCTTTTGACGAGATAAACGATTTTCTTTTTATCTATTGTTTAATTTGTAAGCCATCTCTAATGGTAGTTTTACGCGGCCTTCCACCAAAATTTCCATTTTTCACACTACCCGTGTTTTTATATTTCGTAATCCATCTTGAAATTAAAGATTTGTTTATATTTAACGATTTGGCAATCTCTATTTGCGTTTTTCCAGAATAATATAGCGAAATTACATTTGATATAAATCTATTATCGTATTAATCACGCTGCATTTTAAATATTATTTTTTTAGACACAATTAAACCCAAAGGGAAGACGATCTATACTGATCTAATTGACACGAACATCAGAAAACAAAAACAACATCGGGAATCCCCGTTATGTTTTGTTCTGACTGGGAATCGCAGCTGCGTTTTGAAAGTTGCTTAGATTTTGCACAGCCTTTTTTTGGTGTATTTTGTTTTTGTTTTTTTTTAAGAACAGTTAAAATACTGATGTACTTTTTTATTGCAGAACTTTAAGCAACATGCTAACGTGTAAATTTAAAAAAAAGGAATAAAAAATCTTTATATTTTGATTGCAATTTTCCTTTTCATTCCGACATGTAGTGAGTTGCTTAAGTTTTGCACAGCACTGTAGTTGCATAGAATTTTCATTGGATTCCGTGTATTTTAAATTCACGAAACCAAACATTTGTATGGGAGGGGGTAGAGGAGGTAGGGTAATCGTAACATTTGTGACGCAATATTATTTCCTTTCTCTTGTAAGGTGGTTGTACAAAATTTCAAGTTTGTAGCTTTTAATTTGTTGGTTATTAGTTGATTTAATGAAATTGGTAGAAATCATACTTTTCTGTGGGAGGGGGTAGAAGGGCAAGTGCGATTTCATAACTTTTAACATAATTTTATTTCAACTATTTCTGTAAGTTCTTGTGCAAAATTTCAAATTGATAGCTTTTAATAGTTAGGTGATAATTGATTTCTTAAAAATGGTCGAAAAAATAATTTTGTATGGGAAGGGGTAGAAGTTTTGAAGATATTCGACCTGGTAATATTTCAAACGTTTAGAGATTTTTTTTAAATGTAATTCGCAAATTTTTAAGTTTATACCTAAAAATTTCATTCAAAATTTTTTTCCATATTTCGCTAGTAAAGCTTAGTATACGTTTCAAGTTTCAATTACATAGCTTAAGAGACAGTCGAGATATTCAATTTTAAGTGTTTTTCTTTGCACCAACCCCCCACCTTGACCCACTCCCAATTACAATAATTAGCTTCTATCTAAACTGATTCTAGTAGATCTATATGCCATCTTAATGGTCTCAAATTATCAATTTTTTATGGTAAGTAATTTCGAAGATCTAACCATTTAAAAAAAGAAATTCGGCCGAGAATTAGTTTTCAGCCCCCCTCTTTGCACCCCAATGGATAAAAAAATTAAATTATTTTTAAAAGTTGTCCCACAAACTCCTCTATATGTATTAGCTTCCTAGCTATAATAATGGTTGAGATATTTGAATTCGTATTTATCGGTTTAAACGCTCCCCCCACCTCCCCCTGAACCCTTACACCCCCCGAAATGGGTGTCCGCCTGAGATCCGCAACTATCTACAATCCCTCCAAAAATTAACTTTCACTCTTGAATGGTTTGGGAGTTATTGTGTGCTGAGCGTACACGTCGGCGTATGGCGGTTTTTTTTTTTTGCATTTTTAGGCTATTTTAGTCATAAAACGCGGAAAAAAAAAATTTCAGGGTAGCAAATTTTTTTTTTTTCATGTCGATTACAATACTTTCTTATTAAAATAATGAAGTAAAATGACTTTATTTTGAATTTCTGTGGTTTTTTTAATGAAAATCAAAAGGGACACCGGCTTCTAAAGTAATTGCATTGGCCTTATACAGCCTTTTCATCTTTCTTTGAATTTAGAGAAAAATAAACTGGTCTAATGTTTTGAAAGAACTACATCAACAATTGATTGACAAATGCAGAATGAGTCTACATAAAGGTCGAACTGTCAAAGAGCATAAGAAGTCCGTAAAATTTAAAAATAAACGTAATTTTCTGGTTGCAGTGCTTTATAAATTACATATTCACTAAAGTAATTGCCATTACCAAATCATGTTTGGATGTCGAAGTCGTGGGAATAAATCCCTGCACCTGTCCCTTGGTTAGTTTTAGATCCGTCTGTATAGATATGAGGACCTGTACAGGTGCTGAGTATCCTGTTTGTTGCCCTTTCGTTTCGTTCAGGCAACTTCCGTTTCTCAACCTGTGGTTGGTTCATGCAATCATACTCGCAGTCTAAAAGGCAATTTGCGTCTCTAATGACGTTTAAAATTTTGCCATGACGAATTTGTGGTGCCGACCACGAATTAAAGGTTTTTAATCTAATGGCAGCTAGGCCTGCTGTTTGTTTTATAAAAAGATCGATTGTTGAGTGGATCAAAAACATATGGTCTCTTCTTCTGGAGAAGAGGGCCAGATCTGTTTTTTGAGGGTCGATGGTAACTCCTTTATCTAGTGCCCAACTGTCAGTTGTAAAGCGGACTACGTAAGGTCCCCTACAATTTGTTAAAACAGTTAGAATGATGACAAGATCGTCTGCATATTCTATTGTGGGGTAGTCGTTCCGATTTAAAATGGAAAGGGTTCATTCACGGCAGGGAACCCCAAACCCATCCGTGCTACGATTTTTCGTAAGCGAAGAAGCTTAGGTGTCCATGCAGTCAGGACTGCCTAAGGCCTCAAGTATGGCAACAACGTTGACATGGTTAAAAGCTCCTTCCACTAGAAAGTCCCTGAGTGCAACATCTTTATGATGGAAGGCTTTCTCTACGGCGGCTACCATCCATTTTCAGAAAAAAATGCAAAATAGACAGAAAAAAATAATAGCACCGCTGACAATTCTGTTGAAGAGCACATTAGTTGAGTTTATTAATTTGACCCCTGTACAATTTAAAGTGTTCTTGTTCGGTTTTCGTTAGTTTTTACTTAAATTTAAAAGTAAATGGGACGCAGAAAGCATTGTAGTGCTGAAAAAAGAGACTTTATTCGAAAACTTATTTCAGAGGGCAAAACTTATAGCGAAGTGCGTCATTTTGTTGGATGCTCGAACAAAATGATACGCAATGCCATAACTTTCCAAGAAAAAGCTAAAACACATGGACGTAAACGCGCCATATCTAAGTTGCTTGAAAATCGGTTGATCCGCCAGAGCAAGAAGGAGTCTTTTAAGCCAGCAACTGAACTGAAAAAGGATCTCAATATAGCTGCAACGGTACAAACAGCTTGTAATCGTTTAAGACATCAAAATTTAAAAGCCTGTAGTCCAAGAAAAGTTCCACTCCTAAGTGCGAAGCATGTAGCCAAACGTATTGAGTTTGCAAAAGAACACCTGAAATGGCCAGTTGAAAAATGGAGGAACATCTTAGGGTCAGACGAGAGCAAAATTGTTCTGTATGGCGGAAAGGGTTCTCGTTCATACGTCAGATGTCCTTCGAATGCAGAATATAATCCTCAATACACATGTAAAACCATTAAACATGGTAGTGAGATGTAATGGTGTGGGCTCGCTTTTTACATTATGGCATAGGCCCAATACATTGGATAAAAACAATTATGGACCAAAACGTTTACGGTGAAATAATTGAAAAAATTATGCTACCTTATGCAGAGTATGAGATGCCTTTGCTGTGGGTCTTTCAACAAAACAACGACCCCAAACACACCAGCAAGAAAGCGAAGAAATGGTTCAGAGAGCATTCTGTGAACGTCATGGAGTGCCCTGCGCAGTCACCAGATCTCAACCCTATTGAGAATTTGTGGGCTGATGTAAAAAAAAGCAGTTGCTGCTGCCAAGCCAACCAGCAACCAATCACTTTGGAATGTGATTAAGGAGTCCTGGAGCGAAATTCCGCTAAGTCGATGCCAGAGCTTGGTTGATTCAATGCCAACACGTTGTGCAGCCGTTATTGCCAATAAAGGTCACGCAACTAAATATTAAAACTGAAGGACGTCATCAGCTGGAACAGATAACTATCGCAAACTAATAAAACTAATTCATTTTTTCTATTTTTTTAACCTGAAGTGCACTTTGGAGTTGTGGTGCATTTTTTTTTCGCCTTATTTTTATGTTTTTACGAGATTTGTTTAAATATCTTTCAAACGGTAAATAAAACATTAAACATTTTTATTACACAATTTTTATAAAACTTTTTTACTTTTAAAAATGTGTTCATTAGTTGTTTAAACTAACAAATAGAATTAAGCCTCTGGAAAGATTGTTGGTGACGTTGGTGCTATTATTTGTTTCGCAGCTGTACATACATTTTGACCATAAAGTACCGGGAATTTGTAATTAAAATTAGTCTGGGAAATGATATTTCAAAATTTTCTTTGGTAACTAGGTAGGACTGTCCTTTATTATTATCCCAAAAATCAGCGCGGTCTTTAATCAGTTTGTTTACAGCAGCTGGTTGAATGGGTACACCTCAGTCTACGGCGATTTTTACAATGGATAAAAAACTGGAACAAAGAGTTTGTCTTAAATATTGTGTTGCCAACCAAATCTCATGTGCGGAATCGCTGCGAATGTTGGAAAAGGCTTACGGTGATTCAGTAGTATAAAAACACGATCCTTCGAGTAGTTCAATGTCTTTAAAGACAGTCGAGAGATCCTTGAAGACATGCCTCGTTCTGGACGATCTTCGATCTCTTCAACTGACGACATTCAAAAAGTGACGGAAATGGTGCTCAAAAATCGTCATACCAGTGCCAAGGAGATAGCAGGAGAGCTCGATATCTCTTGCGAGTCCGTCGTTCGATTTTGCTGGATGGCCATGAAACGCGTCCTTGCTCGACTCGTTCCAATAAAGCTAAATTTTCTTTAAAAAATAGTACCGTCACCGGTCGTTCAGGTCGGGGGTTGGGCGAGGCGCCGACAACGCATCACTGGAAAAAGAACACTGTCCAGAAACCTCAAGAACAGCCTCGGAAAGGATGGACTCAACGGCAACGACCGCGCAAACGAAAAATGGACTACTCTATTGGATCTTGGAAGGTTCGATCCTTATTTAGGACAGGAGCTCTGAAAGAGTTCCTCGAATAAGTGGCAAAACACAACATCAACATAACTGCCATCGAAGAAACAAAATGGCTCGGTAACGAAATCATGGACATGGGATCACACACAATCTATCCAAGTGGAAAATTGTCGGGAAGCAGAGTTTGGACTCGCTTTTGTCGTTGACAAAAAATTGAAATAGCAGGTCACGAGCTTCAGACCAGTAAGTGAAACATGTGCAATCCGAATAAAGACTAAATTTTTCAACACTTGGTTGATCAACGTCCACGTACCAACTGAAGACAAGGACGATATTACTAAAGATGAATTTTATGCCACCCTAGAGACAATTTATGATTCACTGCCCTCGAATGCCCTAAAAATTGTCTTAGGGGATTTTAATGCAAGGAGAAGGCTCATAGAGGAACAACAGGAGGGCACAGTCTCCATGACATAACCAACGACAATGGCCAACGTCTTATTGATTTAGCAAGCAGCAAAAATATGATTGTAAGTTCTACGTGCTTTCCACATGGCGATATTCACAAAAGAACGTGGGCATCACCAGATGGTCACACCTTCAACCAAATAGACCACGTTCTAATTGAGAAAAGGGCTGCTTCCAGCATACTTGATGTACGAACTCTCCGCGGTGTGAATTGTTACTCTGATCACTATCTAGTCAGAGCTAAGTATCGATGCAGAATAGCTTCTCGTGGATATTCGAAAACGAGTAGAGCTCGCAAATTCAATGTCGACAAGTTTAAAGACGAAACGGTGGCGCTACAGCCCAAATCGGACTTTGGCCTCCTATCAGGTTTCGAAACGGGTGTGGTTTTTCCGAGAATGAGTTGTTAACACATCGCCCAACCCCCAACTTGGCGGGCGATATTATTATAGTGCTATTTTTCTGGTTCATTACCACTCGCGCCTATCAGTTCAGCAAGTCAAGTCTAGATGGACAAGACCTGTACCCGGTGGCTACCACGTGGAGGTATGATGAGCACAATTAATGTGTATATGATAGTTACAACACTGGGTGTCGCCTTATGACGCCGATCAGATGCCTATTTCCTATCTATACACACCCAGCCACATGCTTACATGTTAGCATGTAATAAACACCTGACACCAATATATGAAAATATCCAAAATATGCCAGTGGAGAATGCGTGAATGAAAATACGAGACGATTGGTTCGACCAAGAATGTTGCGATGCAATAGATAGAAAGAACGAGGCTTACAAAATTTTTACTGAACGACCAACACGAGCCAAAAAAGAAAGATATGACGAGCTTAGGCGATATGCGAATAAGACCTCCAGACGAAAACAAAGGAAGTACCATAATGACAGAATACAAAAAATGGACGACGACATGAGAAAAAATAAAGCGCGGGACGCATACGCAATAGTAAGACTTCAAAAAGGGATGTAAACCAAAAACTCTGCAAAGACGCAGAGGGCAACATTATCAGCGATACACAACAAATCAAAAGGAGATGGGCTTCTACTTTGAACATTTTTTGAATCCCACCCCATTAGCACCGATCACGACAGACAACATTTCAATTGAAGCCTGAACTGACGAAGATGAACCATCATCGACACTACACACACGCTTGCTCTATGCCCTTTGTGACCAAAAACTAAACAAATCGCCGGTAATTGACGAAATACCAGTTGAACTTCTGAAAAACGGTGGAAATTGTGTCGCTGAAATACTGCACAACATGATATGCAAAATTTGAACATTATTAGAGAGTTTCGAACGTTGAACAATGACGGACGTGTTTTTTTGTTACTGTCATTTAATTTAATTTTATCTGTATTTTATCCACTTTTTTTTTCCTCTTTTCGATCTATTAACAATCAATAAATTTTAAGTCATTGTAGTTCAGTTTTTGCTACCTGAGTCGCGAGTGTTTTGTTTATACTATCATGTGCGCGCTACATCAGGGGGTCACGGCACCGTCATTCATTCCAACAAGCTAAGTGTCGGCTAGCGGGATCTTCAGTGTAGTGTTATTATCTGTGCCAGGCCTAGTACTGTACGGGTTTTCAGCACTTTATTGCTTTTGATCCCGAGCTAGCAAAGTTGTTTTTGTTATTATTGCTGGTTGTATTTGTTTTTTTTTATTCTTCTTCTTTCCATATTTTGATCAAAAGTGTTGCCAACGCACAGATTTTTCTTTTGTCTCTTATTTTTACGAGATTTGTGTAAATTTTTTGTTTTCATAGTTTCTTTTTTTTCGCTGATTTTAATTTGCTCATCTTTGCTGCTATTCTTGATTTTTGTTTTCTATTTCTTATTTAAAGTTTTATTTTAATTTTAATAATTTTAAAATAGTTAAATTTTCCGCGTAGGTATTTTTTTTTTCTCTGTGGTATAATTTATTTATTTTTTCTATCGTCTTTCCTTTGGTGCTTGTTTTTTTTTTTTTGTTAGTCATTATTAAATTTTTAATTATCGTTTTTATTTTTCTTATTTGATCATGGCTAACTTTACGATCGATCAGATTAACGTTCGGGGTCTGCACTCTGCCTATCTATCGCTATACATCCATACCCAAACTGCAAGACCGAATATCCAGCACTTGGCGAATGTAAGGTGTTACCGGGAAGTGAACAGTTTTATTCTGTTCCCGGATATCACCTTATCCCAGCTTTTTTTCGCCAGCGCGATCCGCGATGATGTGTCTTTCCAGTTAGTTTCCCATTTAGGAAACTGCTCCAATCCAGAGTTTAATTACATCTGGATAAAATTACTAATCCAAAGACATATCATGTACTTTTGTTATGTGTATAGAAGCCCAGCAATGACAGCAGCGAACACCTTATCAGAACTGGATGGGCTATCTAAATCTATTCAGTCTATATATACTGCAAACCCTGACGTTGAAATCGTTATCGCGGGCGATTTCAATGTTCATATCATTGCCTGGCTTAAACATTCCTCCACTACGGACCAGGGGGGACGTGATACTGAGCTTTCTGCCTCTTTAAACGGGTTAACACAACTGGTGGATGAGCCTACTCGTTTACCAGATATCGCAGGTCATTTTCCTAACTTTCTTGACTTATTTCTCACCAACCAACCTGAGAAATATTCTGTCTCTGTCATATCCCCATCGCCAATTGGAAATACTGATCACTTCTTGATTCGTGCTCAATTCCCAGTTGCAGCAACTACACCGCTGACAGTCAAGGCACCTCGAAGAAATATTTGGCATTTCAAAAGAGCCAATTGGGGGGCGCTAAATAGCTTCTTCAATGCCTTTAATTGGAAGTTGCGCTTCGATTCCAATGACTGCGATGAAGCTTGTAGAATTGTCACTGAGATTATCCTGAAGGGTATGAAGCTCTACATACCTTCTAGTCATAAAAGAGTCAGGCCGTCGAAGGACTCTTGGTTCAACAAAGAATGTCTCATTGCAATTCAGACCAAGAAACTAGCATTTCAAACATTTAGAGGCAATAGAACACCTGCCAACAGAGATCTTTTCAATGCGTCAAGAAATGCCTGCAAATCCATACTCAATCGTGTTAAATTTGGGCATGACCAAAAACTTCGACGGAAGATCCTCCAGTGCCCAAAAGGCTCGAGGTCTTACTGGTCATTTGTCAAAAGGGTCAACAACAATTTCATTTCTTCTTCTATACCACCTCTAGTTGTTGGCGACCGTACCGTGGTTGATCCTAGCGAAAAAGCCAATTTACTAGCATCAAGTTTCGCAAGAAACTCTCACCTTCCTCCATCAAACCAATCGCCTCCCGCTGCAAATCCTTCTGGTTTCTCACTGCCTGCACTGCATTTTCGTACGAGACTTATTTCTCGGATCCTTACAGAGCTCAATATTCACAAATCCGCCGGTCCGGACGGTATTCCCCCCATTACCCTTTAAAAGTGCGCCTCTTCTTTAGCTAAACCTCTTCGCAATCTTTTCTATCTTTCTTACTCTTCTGGGTGCTTTCCGCGTATGTGGAAAGTTGCGAATGTTCAGCCCATTCCCAAGAAAGGAAGCAACGCGAACCCCGCCAACTACCGCCCAATAGCCATTTCTTCAGTGCTCTCGAAAGTAATGGAAACTGCTGTCAATCGTAAAATCGTCAAATATCTGGAGGATAAACAGCTCCTCCATGATCGTCAATATGGGTTCCGTTCTGGACGGTCGACGTTAGTTAAGCTTAGGGCCATCGGCCTTAATGATACCCTTGTTCAATGGATTGAGAGCTATCTTTCAGAACGCACTATACGAGTAGTATTAGATGGCGTTACTCTTCCTCCTACCCAATTGATTCCGGCGTCCCACAAGGTTCTGTTTTATCTCCAACTCTTTTCTTAGTTTTCATAAACGACCTTCTGTCGTCCACTCTCAATCCAATCCATAGTTTTGCAGATGACAGTACTTTAGACAACATCTATGAATTTAACTCTGCTGCGGAATCAAACATTCATTCTATTGCTTCCAATCGCACGGAATTATTCAGTTCGCTGAACTCGGATCTCAACTTAATCCTGGAAAAACAGAGTAGAGTTCAACGCATCCAAAACACAGGCCTGTCATCTATCCCTCAAACGGGATGCTTCAGTGTTGTCTCACAATGTAACCTTTGATGGTGCACGGCTTACCACTTCGGAGAATTTCTCACTATTAGGCGTCAAAATTAGTGACCACCTTAATTGGGCCCAGCATGTCTTTGATATTGCCCTTGACGCCTCTAAACGCCTGTGTTCTCCGAAAATGCAAAAAATATTTCACTCCCATCGACCTAGCAACCATTTATAAGGCCTACATTAGACCACGTTTAGAGTATAACTCGCATGTTTGGGCTGGGGCACCCAAAACACACCTCGCGTTGCTCGATCGTATTCAAAAACATGCGTTCCGACTGATTGGAGACGAAACCATGACGTCTTATCTTGAGCATCGCAGAAATGTCGGAGTACTCAGCATTTACTATCGATATTTCCACGGTAAATGCAGTACGGAACTTAGCGCACTCATTCCTCCACTGCATACTTTTCTCCGGAATACTCGCCAAGCTGAACGCGCACACGAGTACACGGTCAAGCCCCTGCCTTCTCGTACAGTAAAATATAGGCAGTCATTCATTTCCCGAACGTCAAGACTTTGGAACGATTTGCCAGCTAGTTTGTTTCCCAACAAGTACAGCCTGCGGTGTTTCAAGAACAATGTCCACCGTCATTTTCGTCTCTCTCCACCTTAACACCTCCACTTCCTCTTCCTATACCGACATAGCTGTGCATTGCATTAAAGGGTGACCCCCTAAGTTATACTCGGTGCTGAAAAAAAAACACCGACGATTGGTGAAAAAGCATATATCCAATTTACAAGAAAGGAGACACATTACACTCTGCTGTTAGATTTACATCGGATTATCATTGTTGTGTACGTCCTATAAAATACTGACAAAAATAATTGAACGTCGTCTTAAGCCCTATACTAATGAAATAGTTGGCGAATACCAAGGTGGATTCAGAACCGAACGATCTACAACAGACCAGATTTTCTCGGTGAAACAGGTCCTTGAGAAATGTTGGGAATATATGTATATACGTGCACCAAATTTTTGTAGATTTTAAACAAGCATACGACAGTATCGACATGAGCGTACTGTACCAAATCATGCTTGACTTTGGAATTCCTCCAAAACTAGTCCGACTAACAAGACTCACAATGACGAACACTGAATCCCAAGTGAGAATACAAACCGATTCCACAACCAGCTTTCGAACGGAATGTGGTTTAAAGCAGGGAGATGGTCTAGCTCCTATGCTTTTCAACTTGGCACTAGAGTATGTCGTCCGAAAAATCCCAGTCGACACCAACGGGACACTACCATTCAAGTCCACCCAACTAGTAGCATACGCTGACGACATTAACATCCTAGCAAGATCCTTCCCTAGTGCTAAGGAAGTATTTGTCAATCTTGACTCCGCCGCAAAAGAAGTCGGGTTGCGCATTAACGAAAACAAAACAAAAGTAATGACGCAAACAAGAAGGAGAGCGCCTATCAGACAAAACATAACAATTCCGGAATATAATTTGGAGAGTGTGGACAATTTCATATATCTTGGGGCTATTCTAGCAAAGGACGTAATGAAACAGACGAAATTAAACGACGGATAATACTAGCAAATAAGACGTATTATTCGGTACTTCCAATAATGAAATCCAAGAAAATGCACAGGAACAATAAGCTGCGGATATATAAAACTATTATACGACCGGTGCTCTGTTCTGGCAGCGAGACGTGAACATGAACGCGAACTTCCGAAAAAGCAGTTAACGCATTTGAAAGAAAGGTCCTCCGAAGAATTTTTGGAACCTGTGAAGGAAGGAATGGAATGGCGAATAAGATACAACCATGAGTTGTATCAACTCTACGACGAGCCAGAAGCTTCAACGTTCATCAAGCTACGTAAACTGCAGTGGGCTAGCCATGTAGAGCGAATGGAAGACAGAAGAATCCCTAAACGTGCTCTAAAAGGCAAAGCGAGGGGTAACCGGCCAATTGGCAAGCCATGCAAGCGAGGGGTAACCGGTCAATATGCAAGCCATGCAACCGATGGGAAGACTCGGTTGATCCATGCAACCGATGGGAAGACTCGATTGATGAAGATGACAAAGCCATCTTGAAAAAACTGCCAACAAGTCGGGCGCAACTTTATTATTTTTGGGACAAGTTGAATGATTCATGGAAATGCACGTTAAAGTGGTTAGGGAAGACTAAGTGGAACCCCTTTCACAAGTGGAACCCCCTTTCACAAGTGGAACCTCCTTTCACAAGTGGAACCCCCTTTCACAAGTGGAACCCCCTTTGACAAGTGAAACTCCCTTTCACAAGTGAAACCCCCTTTCACAAGTGGAACCCACTTACCCCCCAACACTTAGTTGCGAATACGATCAATAGCTCCAGTACATTTAATCAATATTTGATTCGTTTATGCAAGTTTGGGTTTTTATGAGGAGGTGGGAGGGGTCATTTGAATGGTGGGAGAATGTCAATATTTTTTCAATTGATTGCTTCAATTACGTCCAATATTTTCTGCATAGAGTGTCAGTTTCATAGATGAAGTTGCATAGAATTTTCATAAAATTTGGTGTATTTTACATTCACGAAACCAATCATTTGTATGGGAGGGAGTAGAGGAGGTAAAGGAAATGTAAAATTTGTGATGCAGTTTTATTTCATTTCTTTTGTAAGGTGTTCGTACAAAATTTCAAGTTCGTAGCTTTTAATTTGTTGGTTAGCAGTTGATTTATTGAAATTGGTCGAAATCATACTTTTGTATGGGAGGGGGTAGAAGGGGAAGTGCGATCTCAAAACTTTTGACGCAGTTCCGTTTCAACTATTTTCGAAAGCTTTTGTGCAAAATTTCAAGTTGATAGCTTGCGATTTTTAGGTGATAATTGATTTTTTAAAATGGTCGAAAAAATAATTTTGTATGGGAGGGGGTAGAATTTTGGAAGGTATTCGACCAGTTAATATTTCCTTCTTTTAGAGATTTTTTTTAAATGCATTTTGCAAATTTCGACCTTAAAATTTCATTCAAAAATTTTCAGTTTATGTGTTTATACTCTAGATGGAATCTGAGAGTATTATAAGTTTGCTCTAAGGTTTGTAACGCCAAGAAATAAGACTCGGAGAAAAAAATGATGAATACAGAAGTTAATATTATCACTCAAAAATCTCAAAACCGGATGTCCGTCCGTCCGTCCGTGCGCTCTCTAGCTTGAGAACGCGTTGAGCTAGATAGTTCAAATTTCGTACACGTCGTTTTTGACAAAAAAGTAAGGTTAAGTTCGTGAACGGGCCAAATCGCTCAACCCCTTCTACCCCCTCCCATACAAAATGACACAATTGCGCAATTTGACAATGAAGAGATTTGCTCGAAAAGTATATAAGCTATTAACCTGAAATTTGAAATATATTACTATTATGATAATATCAATCTACCGTATAAAAATTATGTGTGTCCTACCCCTCCTTCTACCACCTCCCATACAAACTGTACTTTTCATGAATTATTCTAAGCCAATTTACTCAGTGCGTATAAAATTTAGCTAGCTGAAATTTTGCACCAAGTATTTATTTAAAATTGTTAGTGAGACCAAAAAAAAAGTAGACGATTAGTTTCACCCCTTCTACCCCCTCCCATACAAAATGACACAATTTCGCAATTTGACAATAAATGGATTTACTCAAAAAGTGTGAAAGCTATTAATCTGAATTTTTGGATATATTACATTCATAATAATATAAATCTACAGTACAAAAATTATTGGAGTCCTCCCTCTCCTTCCACCTCCTCCCATACAAACATAACTTTTTCGTGAAATGCTTTAAGACGATTTTCTCAGAACATATAACATTTATCGAACTCATATTTTGTAATAAATTCTTAATTAGTATTATCACTAAGATCAGAAAAAAATATTTGATTAGCTTCACTGCTTCTACCCCCTCCCATACAATATGGCACAGTTTCACAACTTCACAAAAAATCGATTTTCTTGAAAAGTATGAATGGCACTAGTCTGAAATTTAAGGTATGTCAATTTTATAATATTCCTAGTTATTTCTGAAAAAATCACTAAAATTCCCCCACTCTTTCTACCCCCTCCCATACAAACTGCACATTTTCATTAAATCTAACTCACTAATTTTTTCAGTTCCCATTCAATTTTTGGAGTAAGCATTTTGAATAAAACATTTTTATAGCTACTTTAGCATGATGGGGAGAAAATTAGTTCAATGCTATCCCTTCTAACATTCCACATACAAAATTTCTTGGGGTCACAAAAAATTCCATTTCATCTAGAGTATCGTAAGATTGCGCATTACGCGCAATCGTAGCCCTGTTATGTTTTTTCATTGCACATGAAACATCTTGTGCACGTGGGGATGGGTGCATACCATTTGCAGAATTTTTTTATTATACTCTAGATGAAATCTGAGAGTATTGTAACTTTACTCTAAAGTTTGTAACGCTAAGAAATAAGGCTCGGAGAAAAAAATGAATGATACAGAAATTCATATAATCACTCAAAAATCTCAAAACCGGATGTCCGTCCGTCCGTGCGCTCTCTAGCTTGAGAACGCGTTGAGTTAGATAGTTCTAATTTTGAGCACGTTGTTTTTGACAAAAAAGTAAGGTCAAGTTCGTGAACGGGCCAAATTGCTCCACCCCATCTACCCCCTCCCATACAAAATGACACAATTGCGCAATTTGATAATAAACGGATTTGCTGGAAAAGTATAAAAGTTATTGAACTCAGATTTGGAGCATATTACTTTTATGATAACTTCTATCTACCGTATAAAAATTATGCGTGTCCTCCCCCCCCTTCCACCACCTGCCAACTGCATTTTTTCGTGAAATGCTCTAAGCCAATGTACTCAGTGCGTATAAAACTTAGCGAGCTCAAATTGTGCAAAAAATATTATTTTAGGATTACAGTCAAACTTCCATAAGTCGAACGTCTATAATTCGAATTTTCTATAACTCGAACTAAATCAGGTGTCAATAGCATTTAGAGAGCAAATTGTATAAACTGTCACTTACATAAGTCGAACTTCCATAACTCGCATTTCTCCATGCATGCGTATTCAATAAGTCGAATAATTCGGGGATATCCCTGATAGCGGAGAAAATTTTTGTTTCTTTTTTTTGGGGAATCCCTCATTTTCTCACACCAAAGTAAGTGGTTTGTTGTTTTGGGTTTTTATAGTTGAGGAAGTCCCTATTTATAAGGAAATGTTTTATGAGTGCTTGGTCCACATTTCAGTTGCGCTTGTAAGTTAACACGAGTTTAGTTTACGTACTACGGTATATTAACACAAAATCGGTTTTTCATGGCGTCGAAACGTGTTCTAAAAAGTTTATCAATTGACGAAAAGTATAAATTAATTCAAGAAATAGAAAGTGGATTAAAGAAAAAGGATGTAGCTTTTAAATACGATGTTCCGGCGAGTACAGTTTCAACGATTTTAAAAAATAAGGACACAATTATCGCATCAGTTGAATCTGGTGCTGGATGCAGCAAATGAATTAAAAATCCACTATTCAAAAATGTCAATAATGCAGTTTTCGATTGGTTTAAAGAAGCGAGAAACCAAAACATGCCCATATCTGGAGGAATTTTAAAGGAGAAGGCCTTGGAATTTGCGAAGCGGTTTGGAGAAAACGATTTTAAGGCAAGCACTGGTTGGCTTGATAAATGGAAGCAAAGGTATGGACAAATATTTAACTATCAAAAGGTTAACCAAATTGTGTGTCATACGTATGTATGTTGAATTGTAGGTATGCGGTGAAAGCAGTGATGTTCGTGACGAGGACTGCGATAAATAGAAAACCGACGTTTTGCCCCATCTATTAAAAAAGTACAATGAACGCGAAATTTTCAATGCAGACGAGACAGGACTGTTCTTCAAATGCTTACCAGATGAGACACTGACTTTCAAGGGCGATAAATGCCATGGTGGCAAACATAGTATGCAGCGAGTTACATTATTGTTGGCAGCAAATATGGATGGAACAGAAAAATTGAAAATTCTCTTGATTAGCAGAATTAGCAAGCCTCGTTGCTTTCGTGGGGTTAAGTCGCTACCCGTTGATTATAAATCAAACTCCAGGGCGTGAATGACCGGAAAACTTTTTGAAGAATGGATTTGCAAATTAGATAAACAATTTTTACGCGCTGGACTGGTCTTATTATTCATTGATAATTGTCTTGCCCATCCAAAAAACTTACAAAGAAAATTGAAATCTATTGAATTGGCTTTTTTTCCACCAAATATGACCTCCAAATTGCAACTGCTTGACCAGGGAGTAATTCAAAATTTAAAGTGTCACTATCGAGAATCAGAATCTTAAAAGAAGCATTAAAGCGTTCAGAGACAAAGAACAAACATGATATTACACTTCAAGATTGCATTAAACACATAACAAAATCATGGGATATTGACGTCAAAAATCAAACGATTGCGAATTGCTTTAATAAAGCTGGATTTGGTATATTTTTGATAAAAGTGCTAAATTATTGGAATAATAGTTTTTGCTAAACTATGAAACTTATCCAATGCAAGTGTATACATATTTTGTAAGCAATATTATGGCACATAAAAAACTAACATTAAGATGACATTTTTATAATGCGTTTTTTTGAGAAAAACTACATTGATCTCAGAATTTTGAGGGTCAAAGTATCAAAAATTTGTGTTCTGAGTCAAATATCTCAGGATTGGGTACAGTTACAATACGGCCTATTGCACCAAATGAATGGTAATTCGATTCCCTAAAAAACAAGCTATAACACTTTGAATTGCGATTATTAGTTTTCAAGATATAGCGTTTTGAGTGAGTGAGGGTACAGGTCCGAAACACTTTTCTTGATCACCCTGTATCTCCGCGGATGTTGAAAATTGACTATCTCAGTAGAACAATTTTTTTCTCAAAATATATCTAGGAAAAACCCATTACAAGGTAGCACACGGAGTACCAAACACCCTGTATAGCTCGAAGTCCCCTCTATAAGTCGAACTATTTTTGTGGAGAATGGAGATTCGAGTTATGGAAGTTTGACTGTATTAGTAAGACCAAAAAAAATTAGATGATTACCTTCAGCCCTTCAACCCCCTCCTATACAATACGATGCAATTTCGCAACGCGACAATAAACGGATTTGCTCAAAAAGTATAAAAGTTATTGAACTCAAATTTAGAGCATATTACCTCTATGATGACTTCAATCTACCGTATAAAAACTCTGCGTGTCCTCCCCCTTCTTCAACCAGCTCCCATACAAACTGCACTTTTTCATGAAATGCTCTAAACCAATGTACTCAGTGTGTATAAGATTTAGCGAGCTGAAAGTGTGCAAAAAATATTTATTTAGAATTATTAGTACGACCAAAAAAAAATTAGATGATTAGCTTCTACCCCCTCCCATACAAAACGATGCAATTTCCCAATTCGACAATAAACCGATTTGCTCACAAAGTATAAAAGCTATTAATCTAAAATTTGGAATATATTACTCCTTCTACCACCTCCCATACAAACTTCACAATTTCACTAATTCTAAAACACTAATTTTCTCAGTACCTATTACATTTTTGAATCCCAAATTTTGTATACAACATTTTAATAAAAACTTTAGCGTGATGGGAAAGAAATGGTTCAATGTCGTCAACTTCTATACCACTTCACCTACAAAATTTCTTGAAATAAAAAAATTTCTCTTTCATCTAGAGTATCGCTTTAGCCCAATCGTAGTCCTGTTATGTTTTTTTCTGTATGTCTAATAAATGGATGCATTCACATGGAAAATTTAAACTTTGTATCTCTTACCAGAGCCCTAAAAAAATCACTCAAAATTTTCGACAGCTTTGCTTACCATCTTCCTCCCCTTACACCTCCCGACGTAAAACTTTTACCAAAATTCAAAACTATGTAGTTCTACATACAATTTGACAAAATTTGATTTTGATATCTGCACTCAGTTTTGAGATATAATGGTTTGAAATTTTGGAAAGTGCAATGCTCCTAGTATAGTTTAATATAAGTGCCAAGTGTCAATTACATAGCTCATCAAATAGCCGAGATATTGATTTTTAAGATTTTTTCTTTGCACCCCCTGACCCTCCCCCTAACAATAACCTCTATGTAAGCTGATTTCAGTGGATCTATATGCCACCTTGATGGTCTAAAAATATAAATTTTTTATGCCAAGTAATTTCGGAGATAGATATAATCATTTAAAAAAAAAAATTCGGCCGACGATGGGTTTTTAGCCCCCCCTTCTTGCACCCCAATGGATGAAAAAAATAAATTAATTTTAAAAGTTGTCCCACAAACTCTTTTATATGTATATCGATTTTTAGCCTCCTAGCTGTAACCATGTTTGAGATATTTGAATTCTTAGTTTTAGGTTTAAGTGCTCCCCCCGCCTCCCCCTGAACCCTTACACCACCAAAAATGGTTGTCCGCCTGAGATCACAATCCCTCCAAAAATGAACTCTCTATCTTGAAGAGTTTGGGAGCGCTGAGCGTACACACCGGCGTACGGCGGACGGCGTACAGACATTTTTAGGCTATTTTAGTCATGAAACGCGAAAAAACAAAATTTCAGGGCAGCAAATTTTTTTTTTCAAGTCGATCGCAATACTTTATTATTAAAATAATAAAGTAAAATTAGCAGCTGGAGGATGCGGTCTTTGGATCGAGACGATTGGAGGCGACGACTTCAGGAGGCCAAGGTCCGATTTGGGCTATCGCGCCATTGATGATGATGATGATTCATGGAGCGCATCATAACTGGTGATGAGACATGGGTCTATGAGTCTGACATGCAAACCAGTGAACAATCATCGGAATGGAGGCCGAAACCAAAGCCGCTCAAAAATCAAGACGATGCTCATTGTTATTTTCGATATTCGAGGTTTGATCCTCCATGGATTCGTCCCGGAGTGACAGACGGTCAATAAGGAGTACTATTTGACCGTATTGAAGCGTTTACGTAAGCAAATTTGTAAAAAACGGCGAGAATTCATGGATATGCCACGATGAAAATGCACCATCGCATTGAGCCTCAATTGTGACCGAATTTAAGGCCAAAAAAGCAAGCTACATCAACGTATTCACCAGAGTTGACTCCATGCTACTTTTTCCAATCTTCGAAACTGAAATTACCGCTCCGTGGAACCCGTTTTCAGTCGATCGAGAACATAAAACGAAAATCGCCATGGACTACTGAGGTACCCATTAAACCAGCTGCTGTAAACAAACTGATTAACAGACCACGCTGATTTTTGGGATACTTGCTTACCAAAAAAAATGTTGAAATAGCATTTCCCAGACTAATTTTAATTACGATACTTTATAGTCACAATGTAATCTATACATGTAAATATAATTGTAGTCTCTGTCTGTTATTTGTTTATAAATGGCTATAAATAAGTTTTTTGCTTTATTTTAGTAATAACTAAGCAGAAACACACGTTTTTAAAAATTTTCTCTGTCAGTCTGTCTTTCCGGTTTTCACGCAAAAACGGCTAAACCGATTTTGTAATGAAACTTTCACAGTTTATTAGATGTGCACCGAGATGTAATCTGCGTGTGGTCTTATTTCAATACCCACACGCCTTCCACCCCCTCCCATACAAAATGACTCATTTTCAAAAATATATAATAATCAAATTTTCTTCAAACCATTGGATCAAATCATTTGAAATTTAGAACATACTATTTTTATCAGAAATGTAATCTATAGTATACAAATTATTTGAATCCCCCTACTCCTTCCACCACCTCCCATACAAACTGCACTTTTTCATGAAATGCTATTCACCAATTTTCTCAGTACGTGTAACTTTGATCGAGCTTAAATGTTTACTTTATCATTAATTTGCATTATTATTAATATCGGGAAAAATTAACCGAGTAGCTTCACTCCTTCTACCCCCTCCCATACAATATGACACAATTCCACGACTTTACAAAAATTCGATTTCCTTGAAAAGCGTGAATGATGCAGATCTGAAATTTAAAATATATAAATTGCATGATGATTATAGTTGTTTCTCAAAAAGTCACACATATCCCCCCTCCACTCCTTCCACCACCTCCCATACAAACTGCACTTTTTCATGAAATATTCTAAACTAATTTTCTCAGTACATATAACTTTCATCGAGCTCAAATTTTGTACTCAATCCTTAATTAGCATTATTATTATCGGGAAAAATTAACCGAGTAGCTTCACTCCTTGTACCCCCTCCCATACAATGTGACACAATTGCACGACTTTACAAAAATTCGATTTTCTTGAAATGCGTGAATGATACAGACCTGAAATTTAAAATATATCAATTGCATGATGATTTTAGTTATTTCTCGAAATATCACCAAAAACCCCTTTCCTTCTAGCACCTCCCATACAAATTGCACAAATTCATTGAATTCAATGCACTAAGTTTCGCAGTAGGAATAAACAAGTCCTGGCAGCAGCTTAAAGCCGATGCTCAGGATCGCGCCTTGTGGAAGAGAGTTGTTTCTGTCCTATGCCCCTATAGGGGGTCTTAACAGGAATTTGAATGATTGATTGAAGTTTCGCAGTACCTACTCAATTTTTGAAGCTTAAATTTAGTACAAAACATTTTTATAGCTACTCCAGCATGATGTGAAACAAATTAGTTCAATGCGGCCACTCCCCATACAAAATTTCATAATACCACAAAAATCTCGATTTCATCATAGTATCGTATGATTGGGCTCTACGCACAATCGTAGTCCTGTTACGTTTTTAAGCTTAATGCTATTTTATTTGGGCTTTTTTTTTAATTAACACAAGCTATAATTATTCACTTATCCTTAATGCTCTTCAATACGTATATGATCTCAAATCACGGGATTGATTTGATCACGAGCCTCTCCCAATCAAATGCGAGTATCATGGTATCATTCTTAATAATTTATGGTTCTGATTCCAACAAAATACAAAATATTGTCTTCAAAGAGCCATTAAAGTAAGCAGACTATATATCCCACATGATGTATTACTAACTACATTCTCGAAAATTGCTTATTATTGCGATTTTTATGCGGACGAAGTCGCGGGCGTTTGCTAGTTGTAAATATTAAAAAAAAAAGTTGAAACAAGTAGGTATAGTACGTTAATCCTGTATCCCTTCCCTTATCCTTGGAAGTATTCAATGGGAAGGTTCGCCACAAGCCCGCAGACTTCTACGAGTCGGGAATGACTGATCTAAACGAACTCGTAACGAAAGCGCATACGAAAACTTGAAAGATTTTTTATTTATTTTTTGTTCTTCATATTTTGAATAGAAATTGAATGTTTTTCGTAACGGTTCTCGTATTCGATTTCGCAACGAAATCGAGAGATTTTTCGTTAAGAATGCAGTGAACCACTTCATATGTTTTTCAAAACGAATTCGGTTCCGAAATCGGAATATACACTACCAAGCATAACTAGAAACGCAGTCAAAATATGCTCATTTCCGCAATTTATTTAGTGAACTACCGTTATTTTTTAATTGCTCATGGGAGATTAGAAAGAAAGAGTAGCAAACAAAAACAATTAGCAACAACAGATCGTTGTAATTACCGTTAGTTTAACTTTGCTTAAATTTAGCCGGATCATAACTATAAACGCAAGCAAATAATATTATAGAATAAAATAAAAGAACAAACAATGGTAAATTCCAATGTTTGGTTGGACAACCTTTATTGCTTATCACTTCAAATAATCTGTTTGGCATACTTTTTATTAAATTCGTTATTGTTTTTTCAACAATATTCTGCCAAGCGTTAATAACAGCCATTTTCAACTGCTGAATATTTTCATACTGCCTGTTTTGCGTATAAAATCCCTTACTAGGATTTCCCCAAATGTTTTCTATTGGATTAATGTCTGCGGATCTGAAGTCACTTGCGCGCTATGGTCCTGCAACCAGGGATAAGCGACACGGCTCATATGTATTCTGGCGTTGTACTGTTCAAAAACTCAATAATCTGCGCCTCTGGTTCTCATAAATGGAAACAAATTCAAGAGCAACACCTCTACGTATTCCGGAGACTTCAAGTGAGTACTGGGAAACGCCAGTTCCAACATTCCAGCTGCACAAAAAACTCCCCAAACCATTGAACTGCTTCCACCAAAATTGCGTTTGGAAAAAATTTGGGTATCCTTTTGTAAATCACGCCAGTACTCATTGAAACCATCTGGGCCACTTTTTCTCATCAATAAAAATGGTCTTGAGGAAGAAATAATAGTTAAAATGTGCATAAAAAGTTAGTGCTCAGCGTTTTACCTCAAAGAAGTTGGTTTGCATATGTTTTAGAGATAATTCTAGCTCTACTGGCTTATGACGTGTTAAAGGACGTGGTGCCAATTTCAGCTTTTGACGACAAATGGGCTTGACACTCCTTAACACCCTGTGGACTGTCCATTTTGACACTAGTCCACTATCCTTAGCGATTGGACAGCGGTCTTCTTGGAGTTGCTTGCATTTTGAATTATCCGATGCTTATTTCAGTCTGAGAGCTTGCCTTTTGGTCCTCCTCTTCTGCGTTTCCATAATTTTCAGGATTTCGTAGCACACTTCGAATAGCAGCGTTAGACCGTTTGAGCTTTTTAGCAATTGCATCACGCTTGCTGAAGCCTTCTACAAAAATGCAAGAATTTGGCCTATTTCCTAATCTGTGAGCACTATTTCGTGCGACATTTTAATAACAAACAACAACAACGAGCTTAATAATTTTTGAATAAATTTGACTTATTATGAATAGTTAATAGCACAAACTAACGACAATCTGCTTACTGCGTTTAAAGTTATGCTCTGACTAAATTTCAGCAAAATTAAACTAACGGTAATTAGAGCGATCAGTTGTTGCTAATTGTTTTTGTTTGCTACTCTTTCTTTCTAATCTCCCATGAGCAATTAAAAAATAACGGTAGTTCACTAAATAAATTGCGGAAATGAGCATATTTTGACTGCGTTTATAGTTATGCTCCGCAGTGTATTACTGAGCGAAGATTTCGGAAAAATTTGTTTGCTGGATTGTTTCAAGCGAACAAAACACAGATTATGCATCGTCTATATTGACTGCTGAAACTGATTTACTTACTTACGATGGCGCTACAGTCCAAATCGGACTTTGACCTCCTGAATACATTGCCTCCATCCATCTCGTTTCAGTGACCGCGTCCTCGAGTTAGAAAATCTTAGCCGTGATTTGCTGTCTGCGTCAATCGAATCCTCCCAGCGCTTCCGTGGTTTTCCGACCGGTCTTTGTCCTTTCACTTTCCCTTTTAGTGTGCGTTTGAGAATTCTTCCGTCATCCATACGCTCCACATGACTGAACTTCTGAAATTTTATGAGGTTTGACACTTCTGGATTGTCGAAGATGGCATACAATTCCCTATTGTATCGTATTCTCCAGATCGAGTCTTCCCTCACAGGTCCGAGGATTCTTCTGAGGACCTTTCTTTCAAAGTCGTTAAGTATATAGTTTTTCGGACGCCTGAAATAAAGTCCACGTTTCGCTGCCATAGCATAGCACAGGTCTTATGATGGTTTTATACAGCTTAAGTTTTGTTTTCCTGTGCACGTTCTTGTTTTTGATTATTGGAAGTACCGAATAATAAGTCTTGTTTGCCATCATTATCCTTCTTTTGAATTCGATGGGTTCCCTTCCATCCTTTGATAGGTTTGCCCCTGGGTATATGAATTTGTCTACGTTTTCTAGGTTATAATCTCCTACTGTAATATTTTGCCTGATTGGCGTCTTTTTCCTAGTTTGCGTCATAATTTTTGTTTTGTTTTCATCAATACGCAGTCCAACTTCCCTTGCTACCGAGTCAAGGTTTACAAATACCTCCTTGGCACTCTCCAGAGATCTTGCAAGAATATCTATATCGTCGGCATATGCTACGAGTTGTGTGGATTTGAAGCATAGTGTGGTGTCAACGGGAAGTTTACAAACAACATATTCAAGTGTCAAACTGAACAACATTGGTGCGAGGCCGTCACCTTGCTTAAGACCGTTGTCTGTTTTAAAACTGGACGTCAGATCGTTTCCTACTCTGACTCGTGACAAAGACTCGGTCATTGTCATTCTTGTAAGCCGAACCAGTTTCGGTGGGACTCCAAACTCTAACATGATTTTATACAGTACGCGCCTGTCGATACTTTCGTATGCTTGTTTGAAGTCTACAAATATCTGGTGCACGTTAATATTATTGTTATAGATCTGGCAATGATCTCTCTCAAATCTGCCAGAACTATTTAGAATATTCTTCCAACATGTAGAGGGCTTCTAGTAACTTCTCAAAGACACAAACAATGACACCCGACGCCATCTAGTAACTTCCAGAATAGTCCAGACTCAGCAGAAAAACATACACCAGAGAAGGTTCGAGACTCGGATAAATCCATTATAAATAGCCAGAGCTCACGACGAGTAATCGAGTAACTCAGTGACAGTTTCATGGAAAACACCTATCGGTGTAAGTAAGCGAAAGTGATAGATTGGCAGTGTTCCTGGGTTGTACGAATTAAGTTTTTAGAGCGAATTTAGTAAAGTGATCGGGAAATTGTGTATAAAGTGCAATAAATAAAATTATTCATTATTTTTAAACGAATTGTGTTTTCCTTTGAAATCGGCGATCCCCTAGCTCGCAACAATTGGTGTCAGAAGAGTGGGATTTCAAGGATAAATTCGGGTTAAAAATCGCGAGTGAAATTAAAATTCTCGAACGGATAATTTTGTGAGAGCGAAAAAAAGTGAAACTAAAATTCTCGAACGGACAGTGAGAATTTTCTGAAATCGAATATTCTCGAGTGCTCTAGTGAACAGTGACTTTAATTAGCGAAGTAAAATCGCGGAACTAAAATTCTCGAACGGACAGTGAGAATTTTGTAAAATCGAATATTCTCGAGTGCTCTAGTGAACAGTGACTTTAATTAGCGAAGTAAAATCGCGGAACTAAAATTCTCGAACGGACAGTGAGAATTTTGTAAAATCGAATAATCTCGAGTGCTCTAGCGAACAGTGACTTTAATTAGCGAAGTAAAATCGCGGAACTAAAATTCTCGAACGGACAGTGAGAATTTTGTAAAATCGAATAATCTCGAGTGATTTAGTGAGCAGTGACGTAAATTTAAGTGAATTCGAATAGCGGAAAAACTGGAAATAATTGGTAGTGAAAATGCCGCGTTATTTAAAAGACTTAAAAGTAACGGAGCTGAAGGAAGAGCTCAGAAGACGCGAGTTATCTACGACAGGGAGCAAGTCTGAACTTGTCAGCCGTATGATCGAGACACTCCAGGCTGAGGGTGAGGATGCAGATAGTTTCGAGTTCCAAATCAAAGAAGCTCGTGGAGATGAGTGTTCTGGTGCAACGGATGCTCTAACACAGTTAATGCAGCAAATGATGAACAAATTAGAACAACAATCAGCTGTGACAACGGACATGAATCGGAAATTAGAACAACAATCAGCGGACATGCATCAGAAATTTGAACAACAATCGGTGGACATTAAACAACAATCTGCGGACATTAAACAACAATCAGCGGACATTAATCAGAAACTAGAGAAATTAGACCAGACTTCAAAGGACCTTAACCAAAAATTGGAGCTGCAAAATGATAAAATAGACACCATGGGTAAGGCCATAGAAGAAAACGTTGAAAAGAAACTTCGAATCTTCGAAGAACAAATTACGGAAAAGATATCCGGGATTGTACAAGAAGTCGAACGCCTAAAAAGGGACTTGGATAACGTGAAAGCAGTCGGAGTCATGAAAGCAGAGCACGTTACGCATAAGGGTTTCAAAGCTCCAATCTTCGATGGACAGACACCGTGGGCTATTTATAAGATCCAATTTGAGGCTGCCGCCAGAAACAACCATTGGAATGATCTCGAACGAGGAACGGCTCTTATATTGGCGTTAAGAGGTCCACCAGCGGAGGTTCTTCAAACGATTCCGCAGGAGCAACAACAAGATTTTTCAACGTTAGTCCAAACATTGGATCTTCATTACGGCAGTGACCGCATGAAAGAGATCTACAAAATAGAGCTGTACAACCGAACTCAAAAGAATGGTGAAACACTTCAGGAGCTGGCACGCGATTTTGAACGACTCACATTATTATCGCTGCCCAATGCGCAAACAGAGCAACGCAACGATACGGCTGTTTTCGCATTCAACAATGCTGTACTGGACAGACAGCTGCAACAGGCGTTGAAATTGGCAGGTAAGAAAACGATAGGCGAAGCCTTGGTATATGGGCTGACGTTCGAAGCTGCCAAGCAAAGCTCACGGAGTAATTATCGAGGCCGAGAAAGAGCAAAAGAGTGTATGTGTCAGAAAGCAGAGTACACCAAACGGAGCGAAAGATTTGGTGCCCCCCGATGCTGGAATTGTGGACAGGCAGGACACTTGAGACTCGACTGCCGAAAAGCGACCAACTATTGTTCCGGCTGCGCTGCTAACCAATGCGAAGATGGAAATCGGGCAGGTAGTTCGTGGTCAAGAACTAGTCGTCAGAGTTCAAATCTTACACACGGTTTTGATAAAAGACGCCGGAGTCGATCGAAAACCCCGAGTCGGCAAGCTCGATTGCAACAAGAACAATACATCGGGAAAGATCATGGAAGCAAAGATGGACAATCGAATAAGGATCGCGAACGAACGGGTAGAAGTCGTGACGGTCAAGTACTTCATGCGAATAAACGTGACAAGACCAAACATGGGAAGCGATATGATCGAGAAGATCGCGAAAGGAAGAATGCGGAACGAGAAAAGGGAAGTAAACGTGCCGCTAAGGAGGAGAATGAGCGCGAAAAGGAAACGGAGAAAGAACGCGAACGTGAGAAGGAAAAAGAAGCCGGAAAAACCATTCAGAGGTTAACGATCGAACCAGAGGATGGATGGAATCAGCGAAAACCTCGTACAAAAATGAAGGTGGTACATCTCGACCGACTAACAAAGTACCACGGTGCCATTGCGGAAATGAACGACTCTGTTCGGGACGAACAGGGACTAAGGAGAGGGTAATGTTATAGATCTGGCAATGATCTCTCTCAAATCTGCCAGAACTATTTAGAATATTCTTCCAACATGTAGAGGGCTTCTAGTAACTTCTCAAAGACACAAACAATGACACCCGACGCCATCTAGTAACTTCCAGAATAGTCCAGACTCAGCAGAAAAACATACACCAGAGAAGGTTCGAGACTCGGATAAATCCATTATAAATAGCCAGAGCTCACGACGAGTAATCGAGTAACTCAGTGACAGTTTCATGGAAAACACCTATCGGTGTAAGTAAGCGAAAGTGATAGATTGGCAGTGTTCCTGGGTTGTACGAATTAAGTTTTTAGAGCGAATTTAGTGAAGTGATCGGGAAATTGTGTATAAAGTGCAATAAATAGAATTATTCATTATTTTTAAACGAATTGTGTTTTCCTTTGAAATCGGCGATCCCCTAGCTCGCAACATTATATTCCCAGCACTTTTCCAGCACCTGTTTAACTGAGAATATCTGGTCCGTGGTCGATCGTCCAGCTCTAAATACACCTTGGTATTCACCAATTACTTTGTCAGCATAGGGCTTAATTCTCTTTTCCAGAATTTTCGTCAAGATTTTATTGGACGTACACAACAAAGATATTCCTCGGTAGTTTTCGCAGCAGAGTTTGTCACTTTTTTTATAAATTACACATATGATGCTCTTGCGCCAATCTTCAGGAAGTATCTCCTGCGTCCATATGTTCGTGATTAATTTATGTAGTAGATGCGCTATGCAGGTGTCGCCGGTTTTCAGAAGCTCAGCTGGAATTTGATCAATGCCCGGCGCTTTGTTGTTTGGGTGGTTTCTCAGGGCTGTCTTTACTTCTTCGAGTGTGGGAGGACTCAAAGCGGATCCTTTATCAGCTGTTACATCAGTTATACCTGCAATTGTGTCTGCTACTGCTGTTCGTGCGGGTGATGGGCTCGAATTAAGAAGATAAGTATTGCGCCCATCTTAATTTTATATCTTCCGCATTACTTAGAATGTTCCCTTCTGCATCTTTGCAGAGAGTCGTCTTCGGTTGGTATAACCCTTTCATTCGTTTGACAAGGGAATACGCTGCTCTTGTGTTGTATAATTAAAAGTGTTCGTCCATGTTTTTAATTTCGTCATTATTGTATTTCCGTTTTTTTTATCTGCATATTTTGTTTGCAAATCGCCTAAGATCATTATATTTGTCCCGTTTGGCTCGTGTCGGCCGTTCTGTTAATATTTTGTAAGCCTGGTTTTTTCGGTCTAAGGCGTCTTGGCATTCGTTGTCGAACCAGTCATTTCTTTTGCGCCGGAGTTATTGTCCTATCACCTCCTCTGCGACAGATGTAATGCCATCTTTGATATTTTGCCACATTTCTTCTATTAGCATGCTGGCATTGTTCAGTATTGGCGCGAAGTGCCTCTCTAAGGCTGATACGTAGTTCGCGACTACTGTCTCATCTTTGAGTTTCCCTATGTCGAATTTAGGAACCGGTTGTGTATTTGAGTGTTTGTCGGTTTGCGATTCGACATCGGAACTTGGTCTTTACCAAATAGTGATCTGTGTCGCAATTAGCACCGCGACATGTAAGCACGTCGAGAATGCAGGAGGCCGTCCTTTTCTCTATCAGAATGTGGTCTATTTGATTGAATGATCGTCCGTCGGGTGATGCCCACGTTCTCTTATGAATGTCACGATGCGGGAAGCATGTCGAGCTATGTAAGTTTCTTCTTTGCCCACTTTCGCGTTAAAGTCACCTAATAAAATTGATTTAGTTCTCTATGGGAGGCGCGAACTGGTGCAAGAACGCGATAGAACAATATCGGCGGTGGTGCCATATAGTACGAATTAAGTTAAAGTGCGAATTAAGTTAAAGTGCGAATAAATAAATTATCACTTATTTTTAAACGAATTGTGTTTTACTTGAAATCTCGGCGAACCCTTAGCTCACAACAATACAAAAGCATACCATACCAATGATCTCGCTAGAAGAATTCTCATTAAAATCCGATTCAAACAATCATGTCATGGTGCCAGGATAAATTGAAGGGATTTTTGACTGTCAATTTATGGCCTTCAGACCATTCTCTCCAGCTAATGACCGAAAAATCTCCGATAATTCAATCCTACCCCATTCGAATAACCTATCGTGATTGAATGCCTTCTCTGCGTGAAAGTAGTAGCATAGTATGACATTTGGTTACAATTTCTCCATTAAATAGTCACCCAGTTACAATTGCGCGTAAAGTACTCTAGATGAATCAGAAATATTTGTGATCTTACGAAATTTAGTATGGGGAGTGGTAGATGGAGTGACAGCACTGAATTCATTTTTTTCATATCATGCTGAAGTAGCTATAAAAATCTTTCATACAAAATTTAAGCGTCCAAAATTTAATAGGGACTGAGAATTAGTGTATTAGATTTATTGAAATTATGCAGTTTGTATAAGCGGTGGTAGGAGTGAAGAGTTTTTAGCGATTTTTCATGAATATTAAACAATTGACACATCTCACATTTTAGATCAGTAACGTTCTTCTTTTTCAAGAAAATCGATTTTTTTGTATAAGCTGTGAAAATATATCACATTGTATGGGGGTAGAAGGAGTGAAGCTAATCAGTTAATTTTTTTTAAGTCTTAATAATCTTAATCAAAATTTGAGCACGATAACTTGTTTACGTACTGAAAAAAATGATTTATGGTATTTCATGAAAAAGTGCAGATTGAATGGAAGGTGGTGGAAGGAGTGAAGGGATTCGAGCATTTAGTTACTATAAATTAAATTTACGATAAAAATAATATGATCAAAATTCCAAATTATTAGCTTTAGTAGTTTCCAAGAAAATTTGATTACTGTAAATATTTGAAAAAGAGTTATTTTGTATGGGAGGGGGTAGAAAGGGTTCAACGTTTTAACCCGTTAAGAACTTGACCTTATTTTTTATCAAAAAAAAAATGAATCAAATTTGAACTTCTAGCTAAAGAAAAGAAAACAGTTATTTATCAGTTGTAGGAAGAACAACGACATATTTACTTTAAAGTATGTAACGCTAAGAAAAACGGTTCGCAGAAAAAAATGGGTTACACAAAAGTTCGGCTTAACACTCAAAACTCTAGCTATCCGTATGCCATTCGCTCCACATCTTGAGAACGCGATGAGCTACAAAGTTTAAAATTTGTGCTCGTAATTTTTGGCAAAAAAGTAAGGTTAGGTTCGTGAGCAGGAGTTCATGTTTATTGTAAGCCTGCGATCCCCCGCAACTTCGTACGCGTAAAAATCGCAATAATAAACAATTTTTGAGAATGTGTTAGGAGTACATAGAGTTTCCGCCGTTTAACGAAAATCGCCCCACCAGAAGATTATGCTAAAATTGTCAGATGTAAAATGTAATATCGTAAGTTTCGACATCTAATAGCAACATAACCTTGAAGTATTAGTGATTCCGTATCAGCATCACATAATTTTGTTCGTGCGAAAATGTCAAGTTTTGTGCCGAATAAGCGTCATTTGTGGGAACTTTTGATTTACTTCTTTAATTTGAAGAAATCTGCAGTTAAAACGCATCGATTGCTTGTAGAAGCATATGGTGAGACTGTTTTAGGTGAGACTGTTTTAAGTGAGAGAAGTTGTCGTGAGTGGTTTCAGAAGTTTGGAAACGGCGAGTTTAACGTGGAAGACAAAGAACGTAGTGGAAGCCCGAAAGTGTACGAAGACACGGAATTGGAAGCATTGGGGGTAGATTCGAGCCAAACACAAGAAGAACTAGCACTTACTTTAGAAGTGACTCAACAAGCAATTTCACATCGCTTAAAATCGTTGCAAATGATTCAAAAACAAAAAAATTGGATTCCATATGAACTGAAGCATAGAGACGTTGAACGCCGATTCTCCATGTGCGAAATGCTGCTTGCCAGGCATAAAAGAAAGGGGTTTTTTGCATCGTATAGTCGCTGGTGATAAAAAAAAATGGATCCACTACGATAACCCAAAGAAGAAAAAATCATAGGGACCACCTGGCCATGCTTCAAAATCGACAGCAAGACCGAATGTTCATGGAAAAAAAACTCATGCTGTGTATTTGGTGGGTTCAGTTTGGTGTCGTGTATTATGAGTTTCTCAAACCAAGCGCAACCATTACTGGAGCTCTCTACCAACAACAATTGATGAGATTGAGCCGAGTACTCAAGAAAAAACGCGCCCACTCCAGACACGAAAAAATTATTCTCCTACATGATAATGCTTCATCCGCATGTTGTGGCGCCGGTCAAAACCTATTTGGAAACACTTATTTAAGAAGTCGCCGTATTCACCAGACATTGCCGCTTTCAATTATCACTTGTTCCGGTCGATGGCACATGACAGCGCTTTACATCATATGAAGATACTAAAAATTGGGTCGATTTGTGGATAACCACAAAAGATGAAGAGTTCTTCCGACGTGGTTTTTTTAAGGAACCGTTGTGCTCGGGGGCCACCCTATAATGCTATGCACAGCTGTGTTGATATAGGAATTGGAGAAAAAAACAATTTAATTTAGGTGGAGAAAGACAAAAGTAACGGTGTACATTGCTTTCGTTGGGAAACACTTTGGCTGGGATTTAACGGTGTACTCGTATGCGCGTTCAGCTTGACGAGTATCTCGGGGGAAATTATAGAGTGGAGGGATGGGTGCGCTTAGTTCCGCACTGAATTTGCCATAGAAGTAGCGATAGTAAATGCTGAGTACTCCAACATTTCTGCGATGCTCGAAAGAATTGATAGAAGATGTAATGGTCTCGTCTCCAATCAGTCGGAACGCATGTTTTTGATTTTGAATACGGTCGAGCAACGCGAGGTGTGAATTGGGGTTCGTGGTCTAATGTATGCCTTATAGATGGTTGCGAGGTCGTTCGGCGTGAAATACTTTTTGCACTTTCGGAGAACACCTAGGCGTTTAGAGGCGTCGAGGACAACATCAAAGATGTGATTTTAACGCCTAGAAGTGTGAAGTTATCCGAGGTGCGAAGTTGTGCGCCACCAAAGGTCACATTTTGAGATAGCACTGGAACATCACGTTTGAGGGATAGTGACAGGCCTATGGTTTGGAGGCGTTGAACTCTACTCTATTTTTCCTGCCCCATTCCAGGATTAAGCTGAGGTCCGAGCTCAGCGAACGGAATAACTCCATGCGATTGGAAGCAATAGAATACTTGTGTGATTCCGTAGCAGAGTACTGTCATCCGCAAAACTATGGATTGAATTGAGAGTGGACGACAGAAGGTCATTGATAGAAACTAAGAAAAGAGTTGGAGATAAAACAGAGAATCTATTGGGAAAGAGGAAGAAGTAACGTCATCTAGTACTACTCGTATAATGCGTTCAGAAAGAAAACTCTCAATCCATTGAACAAGGGTAGCATTAAGACCTATGGCCCTAAGCTTAACTATGAGACATTCGTGCCAAACTCTGTCAAAAGCTTTTGGAATGTCAAGTGCAATAACTTAACCTTCGCCGTGTTTATGTATGCATTCTAACATTCTGCCAAGTAGACCAAAAGATCTACCGTCGACCTTCCAGAACGGTACCCATACTGCCGATCATGGATTAGCTGATTATCCTCGAGATATTCAACGATATTCAACGATTTTGCGATTGACAGCAGTTTCCATTACTTTCGAGAGCACTGAAGTAATGGCTATTGTTTGCGGGGTTCGCTTTGCTTCCTTTCTTTGGGATTGGCTGAACATTCGCATCTTTCCACATACGTGGAAATCACCGAGAAGAGTAGGAAAGATAAAAAAGATTGCGAAGAGGTTTAGCTAAAGAAGAGGTGGAATACTTTCCGGACCAGATTTGTGGATATTAATCTCTTGAAGGATTCTGGAAATAAGTCTCGTGAGAAACCAGAATCACTTAGACCGAGAGGCGATTGGTTTGAAGGTGGAAGGCGTGAGTTGAAAGCAAAATTTTTGTTTATATTATTCATTGTATTCTGTTTAAAAATAGATAAAAAAAATGAAGTAAATGATAAATATGATATTTTAAATCTAATTTCTCGGCAGCTCTTGTATCAAATCTACACATAAGCGATCTCTAAATTGTACAGATTCTTGATCGCCCGATTCACTGCTGCTAAGCCGTCCAGATGCCGGTATGTCGAAGAAAACATCTCCTGAAGTTAAACATATGTTGTGCAGTACACAGCAAGCGGTAATCGCCTTAACTGCTTTCATCAATCGGTCTGCTGCCAAACAAATAGCGCCATGTTTGTTCAATACTATCTATACAGCGTTCTACAACATTTCGAACCGAGCTGCCTATTAAATGTTCGTTGGGTTGGTAGTAGGTTAGAGTCCTTGTATGGAGTGATCGGGGACGTAATTTCCTTATATCCCAAATCGCCCAAAATGATGGATATTCATCACTCAAAAATAGGAGATTTTTTCTGAACACTCTTTAGCCATGGACGGAACCGGGATAGCCTGTGAAAATATTTACAAGCTTGCGAATGTGATCGCAAACGACTTGCAATTGTATTGCATATTGCAGTTTTCGATTAATGTAATCATTAAGCGAAGTAGGACACAATACGCTGGCATTAGTCCTATCAATTGCTCATGCAGCATTATTGAAAATTTTCGATCTTTCCTTTCTCTTCAACTTTGTTCCAATTTAATCTAAGATCTTCCAAGCTTGGGTATTTTATTACGTACGGTGATAAACTCATCATCTTGTCCAACACTTTAATAGCAAGTCAGCAAACAGTGCTTATGGGGACGTTGGTTGGCTACTTACTACCCCGCTAGCCACTCCAAAAATACTATCGCCTCTATTTCACGATTCCAACATATCTCTAACCAGATGGTTGGCGGTGAAATTCCTGTTCTTTAACTGTTTCATAATTTTAAATAGTGAACCCATATCCCCAAGGTAAGTCGCAGATTCTGCATTGTTGGCCAGATTTTCAAAGGTCTTTCTCTTTTCGCGTCTAAGATCCTTTTTAAGCTGTTTATGAGTATTGCGGTAGTTTCATTCAAGTCGGGATATCTTTGGTTGACATCGGGTTGAGAGATGATTGCCAATTTGGCTTTTTTTCCGATCGCTAGCTTTGCCCCATGTGACTTGCGACATCCATGGTTTCTCACCGCTTTGCACATATCCCACAGATTCTTCAGCACTAGTTAGAAACGTGTTTCTGGTTGCCTCCTCATTGATTTCCAGTGTGCGCATTTCATATCGCGTAGCATGTGTGTGGTGTACTCGCGCTTTTTGTTGGGGTCTCTAAGTCTATCCACATTAAGCTTGCCCTTAATTTGAAGCATTTGTGGCCGTCGAAAAGCTGCTGCTAGGGTATAGCCTAGTGGGTAGCGTGTTAATCTTGTAATGCGAAGGTGGTGAGTTCAAATCCCAGTCGGCGCAATATATAATTCCAACATATTCCCTGCTTGGATATACCTTGGTCACCTCATTCTACGAAAATGAAAAATTCGTAAAAAGAGGGTTGTGCGAATGGCTAACAACCCTTCCACAATAAGTAATGAAATATGTTAAGGAAACTGCATGTCAGGAGGTCAAGGTCCGATTTGTATACCCCAAGCAGGCAGTGTGCTGGAATTATGCGTTGACCGGAATTTGATCTCACGACCTTCGCATTGTAGACCAATACACTACCTACTAGGCTACACCCTTATTTTTCTTCGAAACTGTTAAAGCTATCGACTTGATATTTTGTACAGATTATACAAATAGAAATATTAATAATGCGAAAAAAATGTGTTTTGATCCGAACACTCCTTCTACCCCCTCCCATACAAATACATAATTTTTGTTAAATGTATTTTATCGATTTCCATTCAAACTAGAAAAAGTACAAACTTAAAATTTTGACAGAATTTGTTTCTTAATAATTGAAATAAGTGTTACAAAAAATTATCAGCTCCGCTTCACTCCTTCTACCACCTCCCATACAAATATTTGTATTATAAATTCAAGAAAATCATTTCTCCTTCAAGTATATGAGAGCTATCGACTTTGAAATTGAATCAAAGTATGGTGATAAGCAGTTTCAAAATCATCTTAAACGCTCCATTTCCTCTGCCACCTCCCATACAAATGCCCCAATTTCAGGAAAACTATGTCCAATTCCTTTAAAAATAATGAAAATTGAAAACTTTAAATTCAGCAAAAAACATTTTGCATGCTATGTTCGGTGTCATATACGAAAAATACAAACCTCCCCTCTACTTCTATCACCTCCCATGCAAAATTCTCTATTCACCGTTCGAAAGAATTTGAGATGACATATTTTTCGGTCATTTCCATCTCATCTAGAGTATCATATGATTGGGCTTTAAGCCCAATCATAATTCTGTTGTTTTTTCAATAAAATTCAGCTTTATTGGAACGAGTCGAGCAAGGACCCCATGGCCAAAGTATCTTTAAAAATCGAACGAACGGACTCGCAAGAGATGTCGTGCTCTCCTGCTGTCTCCCTAACACTGGGTATGACGATTTTCGAGTACCATTTCCCTCACTTTTTGAATGTTTTCGTCAGTTGAAGAGGTCGGAGGTCGTCCAGAACGAACGAGGCATGTCTTCAAGGATCTCTCGACCATCCTCAAAGGCATTGTACCACTCGTAGGCTCGTGTTTTTGATATTACTGAATCACCGTAAACTTTTCCTAACATTCGCAACGATTCCGCACACGAAATTTGGTTGGAAACACAACAATTGAGACAAATACTTTGCTCCATATTTTTATCAACTGTAAAAACCGCTCTGGACTGAGGTGTACCCATTCAACCAACTGCTGTAAACAAACTGATTAACAGACCGCGCTGATTTTTGCAATAATATTATTTTAATTTTAATATCATTTCCCAGGGTAATTTTAATTACAAATTCCCGGTACTTGCGGGCCACAATGTATACAAGTTTTTTCCCAAAAACTATTTTACTATAAATTATTGTACAACGTGCATCTTCTAAAGCTCTTATAAAATATAACATTAATTTGTTGTTAAAATAAACTTACGAAATCTGAAAAGTAATCCCAAATTTTGAAGCACTATTTAAAAACGGAAAAGTAAAGAATGATCTTGTTTTTCTCCTTTATTGTATTCGTCGCGGATCTGTGTAACTAACAAAGAGTAGTTATCCATGCTCTTCCTTAACAGAATAGATTTTATGTGGATGAAGCACTCCACTGCCGATTTCAATATTATGACGCATCTCAGGCAATTTTTTTTTAACTGTATTCACATTGCCTTATTTTTGAGATGACCATCTTGCTAAACACAAACTTTCGCAGTAAACCTGCACATCACTGATCACTTCATCAATAAACGCCTCAAAAACGTTTTTTTTATTATTATTATTGATTTAAAAATACATAAACTTTCCGCACAAATTTCTGAAGACACTATATTATAATTTTTTCTGGAAATTAAGATTTGTTAGAAACGATGGTATTGCCAACTCAATTAACATATTTCGACATCAGCGCTATACAAGAAATCAGAAACGAGTTAACAAGGTTGATGGATCCAAAATTCTGTCTAGCTATTGTAATGGTTTTATAAATGAAAATTGGCGTATCTGAGTACGCAAAAGACCATTGCTTTATTTAAAAGCTTAGAACTCTTTATTGGAATTTATTTGGTAGAGTATTTAAGTAGACAACAGGTAGTGTGAAACGACCTTGACAGGTTCAGCAACAGGTGAGATATTCTCCTAAATTTTTCACCGATAGACAGCATCGGGGTATTCGTTTTTTTTAGATTCCGAGCATTATCGGCAGACAACCTTCGTGGCACCTGGCAACACCGAAACATAATCGAAGAAAATTAGCGAAAGGATAAAAAGTAGTGATTTAATAATTGCTGTAAAATTATATTTCCACACAAATTAATTACTTCGCATTCGAAAATTTTTAAGAGAATAATGAAGAAATATTCAATTATAGCAACCGCGAAAATGAGGAGAAGCTTTCAAAAAAAATTTATGACGACGAGAGGTGTTTTCGAAATCAGCACCGCAAACGAGACAGAAAACAGCAACACATTGCCTTTTCTGTCATTTTCAGTCCCAAGTGCGGTAAAACGACTGTCTATTAACTGTAAGCGTAAAAAGGACAACGATATTCCGCCACAGCCATATTTATTTACATCACCGAGAAAGCAAACAACGGAAAACTTCCGAAGAGAACGGTGTCTGAAAGAAGGGACGTAATATCTCCAATCTACTTGTACTCCTCGCCCACATTCGAAACTCTTTGACATCACTTCGTTTCGTCCCATTCTATACAAAATTACTGACGAAATATTCTAACAATTCGACAGAAACTCGAGAAAAAACTTTTGGCCAGCGAGAAAACCACCAAGCAAAGCACTTTAGAAAAGCAATAAATGCATTTCACGTTCACCATCGACGCGTTCCGATCTACGATTTATTTCACTGTCTTGCTCGCCAGTGCCACCGATTCGATGACGTAGAACAATTAAAAAAAAACCTTAGACGCAATCACAACAGTTCCTCGTTCATTTGAAATTCGTAACGAAAAACGCCAAATGAAAAATAGAATTCGTTTCGAGGGCAGTGTTTTGAAACGGATTGCATGAAAAAGAAAAAAAAAGTCGCGACAGCCCGACACGAAAAATACCGTCCACGACAAATTGCAACTCGAACTGAAGTATTAAAGAGACGAGAAGGATAGAAGAGCAACACTCTAATCGAATCGTTGCGTCGCAAGTTGCAAGTTGCGTCGTCAACAAAAAATTTATGATTCAAACGGAAGAAGATCGATATACCTGCCTCCAGAATAAGCTAAACGAATATCCGAGCGAGACCGATGAAGCCGGCTCAACAAAACTGAAATTACGACCGAAAGTACTTTTCATTTGGTTTCATGTATTTTGCTCGTTTTTTGTTTTTCACGTCATTGGAGTTCGAAGCTTTAAGTGGAGAAAGAAATAGCGAAGTACACGTTTGTTGACGACCTTGCAGCATTGCCAGATCAACGAAAACAAGTGTCTTGTCAAGGAATTTATTATATGGGTAATTTTTTTTTTTCAATAATTCTGACGGATTCATTTACTTTCAATAATTTTAATTAGTTTTTATTTATTTAAGAATTTACCAACATATGATTACTTACACAAATTATACTATATTACGAAGATTACAGTGAAACCTCATATTGTTTTTTTTTATCAAAGCTGATTTTATCTGAGCAATATTAAGATTAAAATCAATGTTGCTATAATTAACGTTAAAAGCCCGTGAAATGGAGGTTATCAGTTCGTGCTGGCCGTATTTAGTTCGATGGAATGGAATGTCGAGAAGTACGTAGTCTCTCAAGGATCAATAAGGTATTTTGACAGAGAGAGCTCCTAACAATGGCGGAGTCGATTTCACCAGAAATTAATTTTGCTGCGACTGCAGCACTAAGAATAAATCGACTATGTTCGAGAGACTCCAATAAAAGTAGTTGAAGTCGTTTTTGATAAGGAGGAAGACATATTGGATCTGACCAGGGAGGACCTTTGAGAGCAAATTAACTGACTAACCTATTGTTATGAATATCATAATACGAAGTCCAAACAGGGCAGGCATATTCAAGAATTGAACGAACAAAAGCACAGTGTCTTTGTAATGTAAGGGTCATTAAAGTCCTTACACCATCGTTTTACAAAGCCCCAAATGGAATTAGCCCTGATAACAATACAATCAACATGGTCTTCGAAGGTAAATTTATCATTGAATAGTACACCTTAATTTCTGGAAAGCAATTCCCTCTAAAACAGATAAATTCGAATGGATTATTTCTCCTAGAGAAAGATGCCATGGTGCACTTTCCAACATTCAAAGGCATACAGTTTAAGGTACACCAATCAAAAAATAGCTTTAGGTCATTTGGCAAAAGTAGATAATCATTCGTACCGGTGATAGTATGAAATATTTTCGCATCGTCAGCATACAAGAGAATATTTTAGTTGGAGATAACGGAACTCACGTCATTAATAAATAAAATAAACAGAAGTACACCAAGATGACCACCCTGAGGTACACCAGAAGTGTTTGAAATATTCGATGAAACAAAATCTCGAAATTGTACTTGTTTCATCATCATCAATGCCGCGACAGCCCAAATCGGGCCCTGGCCTCCTGAAATCGTCGCCTCCAATCGTCTCGATCCAAAGACCGCGTCCTCCAGCTGCTAATTTTTAAAATGGCTTTGCTGTCTTCATCAACCGAGTCTTCCCATCGCTTGCGTGGTTTGCCTACTGGTCGGTTACCACTCGCTTTGCCTTTAAGAGCACGTGTTGGGATTCTTCTGTCTTCCATTCGCTCTACATGGCCAGCCCACTGCAGTTTACGTAGCTTGATGAACGTTGAAGCTTCTGGCTCGTCGTAGAGTTGATACAACTCATGGTTGTATCTTATTCGCCATTCCGTTCCTTCCTTCACAGGTCCCAAAATTCTTCGGAGGACCTTTCTTTCGAATGCGTTAACTGCTTTTTCGGAAGTTCGCGTTAATGTCCACGTCTCGCTGCCATAACAGAGCACAGGTCGTATAATAGTTTTATAAATCCGTAGCTTATTGTTCCTGTGCACTTTCTTGGATTTCATTATTGGAAGTACCGAATAATACGTCTTGTTTGCAAGTATTATCCGTCGTTTGATTTCGTCTGTTTCATTACCGTCCTTTGCTAGATTAGCCCCAAGATATATGAACTTGTCCACACTCTCCAAATTATATTCCGCAATTGTTATGTTTTGTCTGATTGGCGTTCTCCTTCTTGTTTGCGTCATTACTTTTGTTTTGCTTTCATTAATGCGCAACCCGACTTCTTTTGCGGCGGAGTCAAGATTGACAAATACCTCCTTAGCACTAGGGAAGGATCTTGCTAGAATGTTAATGTCGTCAGCGTATGCTACTAGTTGGGTGGACTTGAATAGTAGTGTCCCGTTGGTGTCGACTGATATTTTTCGGACGACATACTCTAGTGCCAAGTTGAAAAGCATAGGAGCTAGACCATCTCCCTGCTTTAAACCACATTCCGTTCGAAAGCTGGTTGTGGAATCGGTTTGTATTCCTTGGGATTCAGTGTTCGTCATTGTGAGTCTTGTTAGTCGGACTAGTTTTGGAGGAATTCCAAAGTCAAGCATGATTTGGTACAGTACGCTCCTGTCGATACTGTCGTATGCTTGTTTAAAATCTACGAATATTTGGTGCACGTCTGTGTTATATTCCCAGCATTTCTCAAGCACCTGTTTCACCGAGAATATCTGGTCTGTTGTAGATCGTCCGGTTCTGAATCCGCCTTGGTATTCGCCAAAGTTTTGATTTGTATAGGGCTTAAGACGACGTTCAATTATTTTTGTCAGTATTTTATAGGACGTACACAACAATGGTATACCTCTGTAGTTCTCACAGCAGAGTTTGTCTCCTTTCTTGTAAATTGGACATATACTGCTTTTTCGCCAGTCGTCGGGTATGATTTCCTCTGTCCAAATTTTGCATATCATGTTGTACAGTATTTCAGCGACACAGTTTCCACCGTTTTTCAGAAGTTCAACTGGTATTTCGTCAATTCCCGGCGCTTTGTTTCGTTTTTGGTCACATAGGGCTGCTTTGATTTCAGCAAGCGTGGGTGGTGTCGATGATGGTTCATGTTCGTCAGTTGAGGCTTCAATTGAAATGTTGTCTGTCGTTATCGGTGCTACTGGGATGGGATTCAAAAGATGTTTAAAGTATGAAGCCCATCTCCTTTTGATTTCTTCTGTGTCGCTGATGATATTGCCCTCTGCGTCTTTGCAGAGACTGGTTTTTGGTTTATATCCCTTTTTTAAGTCTTTTACTATGGCGTATGCGTCCCGCGTTTTATTTTTTCTCATGTCGTCGTCCATTTTTTGTATCTTGTCATTATGGTACTTCCTTTGTTTTCGTCTGCAGGTCTTTTTCGCATATCGCCTAAGCTCGTCATATCTTTCTTTTTTGGCTCGTGTTGGTCGTTCAGTAAAATTTTTGTAAGCTTCGTTCTTTCTATCTATTGCGTCGCGACATTCTTGGTCGAACCAATCATTATTTTTTCGCCGTGCTTGATACCCTAATATCTCTTCCGCGGAGGATTTGATGCCGTCTCGTATTTTTATCCACGCATTCTCCACTGGCATATTTTTGATATCTTCATATATTGGTGTCAGGTGTTTATTACATGCTAATATGTAAGCCTGCGCCACCGTTTCGTCGTTAAGCTTGTCGACATTGAATTTGCGAGCTCTACTCGTTTTCGAATATCCACGACAAGCTATTTTGCATCGATACTTAGCTCTGACTAGATAGTGGTTGAAGGTGTGACCATCTGGTGATGCCCACGTTCGTTTATGAATATCGCGATGTGGGAAGCACGTAGAGCTTACTATGATATTTTTGCTGCTTGCGAAATCAATAAGACGTTGGCCATTGTCGTTGGTTATGTCATGGAGACTGTGCCCACCTGTTGTTCCTTTATGAGCCTCCTCCTTTCCGACTTTTGCATTAAAATCCCCTAAGACAATTTTTAGGTCATTCGAGGGCAGTGAGTCATAGGTTGTCTCAAGGGTGGCATAAAATACTTTGATTGTACTTGTTTGGTGTGCTTAAAAATTTCTTCATTTTCGATTTTTTAACTTTTAAGTTAACGCTGACTAAAAATAAGGGCAATAAAATGAATATTGATATTCTTCTCAATGAAATGAAAGGGAAACTTGGACATTGAATCGACTAGACAACGAATCTTACGTTTAATAATTCACGGTCTCGAAAGGGAGTACTTGTAACGATCGTGCCAAAATTGTTTGTAGTGAAATAATTTTTTTTAATCGAGTAGGAAGTATGTACATATATGTACATTGTGACCATAAAGTACCGGGAATATGTATTTAAAATTAGTCTGGGAAATGATATTTCAAATTTTTTTTTTTGGCAAGCAAGTAGGTTATTCCAAAAATCAGCACGGTCTGTTGATCAGTTTGCTTTCAGCAGCTGGTTGAATGGGTACACCTTACTTATCCACGGCGATTTTTCCACGAAGCGGTAATTTCAGTTTCGAGGATAGGAAAAAGTCGCACGGAGTCAAATCTGGTGAATACGGTAGATGATTGATGAAATTTTTTTGCTTTTTTGGCTTCAAATTCGGTCACAATTGAAGCTCTATGCGATGGCGCATTTTCATCGTGGAAAATCCATGAACTCTCCTTCCAAGATTTCGGCCGTTTTTTAAGGATTTGCTCACGCAAACGCTTCAATATAATTAAATAGTACTCCTTATTGACCATCTGTCCCTCCGGAACGAATTCATGATGGACAAAACTCGAATATCGAAAACAATGACCATCGTCTTGATTTTTAAGCAGCTTTGGCGTGGTATTTTCTGTTTCGGTCCAATTTTTCCTCCATTCCGATGATTGTTGACTGGTTCGCATATCAAAAGCCCGTGCCTCATCACCAGTTATGATGCGCTCCATCAAAGCGCACTAAAGTAGAAAGCCATGTAAGTCAATCCAACAACAACACGTTGGAGTCATGACAAAAATGACAGTTCCATATGAATTCGCTCGCTTTTGTATGGAGCAGACACGGCGGGCTTCGTAAGAATCACGTTTATTCTTAAATGCAGTGTTAAAATTAGTTCAGCTTTCTAATGTACTTTACTAATAGTGCTCGGCAAATAATTATTACACATTGATATTAGTGCAATAGATTTTTAATTGAAAAAAGTGCGATCAAAGGATAATCTCGTTTTCTCCCACCGAAGAAAATCTGTCACTCATATTGTGCAGAGTTCTCCGGTTAATTTTCACACGGAAAACTGTAGAATATTAGATATTACGGAAGAGTATGCAATCGCGTAATATTTCCGTGCTTATTTAATTTAATTATGCTTTTGTGTTGTTTTCGGTAAAACGTGTTTTTACGACAAGCTCGTACAAAAATAATACAGGTGGTCTTTTGAAATGGAAAATTCCATGATGACACACCCACTGTAGTAATTCAAGATGGCCGCTACGTCAGTTCTGCCTAGCTTGGTATGTAGAAAGCTTTGGCTCCATGAATGTGAGATTAGAATTCGCAGGATCAAGCATGAGTGAGTGTTTATTTAAATGAACCACTGAAAATTGATTGGTTCAAATTTTGGTGTGTACATTCTGTAACTAATCTGAATATTGTCGTGGATAAATTGCCTAATAGAAGGATTGTAATATGGACGAATTGTTGTAAATAAACTGTCCATAGATTAACTGTTCTTGATGAGTTGTCAGTAAAGCATGTGTTATTACATCACTTACAAAATAACTAAATCCCGGTCAAATTTATATTTAAAAAAAAATACCCTGCTTCGTCACTTGAATTGGTGCTACAGCATGATATTTACCATGTCATCATTGCCCTTGGTAGGTGTGGTATGCACAATATAGGGGCGTAATTGTTGCTGCCCGGAGTTTGTATCTCCGTATGTGCTTTATGTACGCACAATCTTCCTCATCTATAAATTCTTGACTATACATTGATTGTAATCCTGAAACTGCTTCACATCTTCCAATGCAATTGTCAAAGTTAGTAGTCCACATATTCATATTAGAAAAACATAAAAATACCATAACTTTAATTTCTAAAAATAAATAGTCTAGAGTGTCAAATTGTGCGACTAATTGCCTCGGAAGCATGCGATAACAAAGAATTTTTTTTTTAAATGGGTCAATAACCTTCTATTCGGGTAGCACATCTAGCATGGGTGGCGCCTACCTCAACACTGCGGAACTAGATATAAATATTATTCGATTCTGATGTTACGATCTTATCTCACCACTACCAGAATTCCTTAATGCAAGAAATTGCCATAAATCGATTCCAAATTAAAAAATAGAAATCGAATTATCCTCTGGCTCATCATTTAGTGAAGGGACGAAACAAACACCAACATCCCTACACCAAGTACCTAAATAAAGATAGCACAAAACAAACAAACAAAAAATTGGTATCAACTAGCATTAAGTCTACGCTTTAAACCTAGCTTATCTATAGAGAAATCGAATACATCAGCACTCTTATAACCTTCTCTCGCGAGATTCGAAATCGTCTCATTCATACCATAGTTTGTCCGGTGAAAGCAAATCTGTAGCAATCTAGGCTGCCTTGGAAAAAATAGACCAACAGCAAAATGCATCAAACTCAAAAGTGTAGGAGAATCAACTAACCCTGTAAGAAGTTGATGAGCAAAAACTACATCAGCTACCTCACGACGTTTCGAGAGTGACGACATATCTAATAGCTTGTGGATACAACAATGTTCCACTTATTACAAAAGTAACTTTCATTTTTAATGTTAAAAATATTTATTTTTATACTTTTATAATGTTTTTTATAATCCGTGTTCGGTTGCTTTTTTAAAAATACTTCCACAGCTTTTTTGTTAAAAATATTTTTTTTTTAGGGGGCGACTTCTATCGCGCAGTTTCCTGTGATTCAAAATTTAAATGTTGATCGCCACAGTACTCCCTCACCAGTGACTGAGTGATAGTGAAAGGCACGAAAATCATAGCGTTATTGCTTGGCGAAAGCTACGAATCGTTGTGGTTTCTTAATTATTCGTCCGCTTCCTGTCGTTTTTTGTTGAACATCTAGCTCCCTTGGTTGCTTATCTGATTGTATCGATCGATTGATTGAAGTGTTTGACGTTTCTGTTGCTCTTGGAGTAACGTCGTTCGTCGATGATTCATCTTCAAGTGGAAGAAAAGCTGCTTTAATCCTATCGATGCTAACATGAACTTTACGATTTTTGACTTGGAGTTCAAAAGTTTTGTCATTTCGGCTTAAAACTTCATATGGGCCATCGTACGGTGCCTTAAGACAGCGTCATCACGCAAGAAAACGTGAGTGCAGGTTTGCAAGTCTTTTTGAACAAAAACTTTGTTGATGGCATGATTTGAAGTTTGAACTGGTTGAATTTCCTTCATCAATTCTCGCAGATGTTGAACAAATTCATTGTTAAAACCGTCGTCGTTGATTTTTTCAAAAAAATCGCATGGCATTTTTAAGGTTGTACCATAAACCATTTCTGAAGGAGTTGCTTGGATATCATCTTTGTGAACGTTGCGCAGAGCGAGCATTATTAGTGGTAATGTTTCGGCCCAGCGTTCATTGTTTTGACATTTTATTGCTGCTTTCAAAGTTCGGTGAAATCGCTCGATTAGGCCATTTGCCTGTGGGTGTCGAGGACTTGAACGAAGATGTTTTGCTCCAATGATTCGTGTCAATTCGTTGAAAAGTTTTGACTCAAACTGTCTACCCTGGTCGGTGGTGATTTGGGTTGGCACGCCGTAATGTGAGATCCATCCATTTATGAACGCGATCGCGACCGTATCTGCATGAATATCTTCCATGGGGATGGCAACTGGCCAACGTGTGAAGCGATCGATACACGTTAGACAATACCGATATCCATTTGATATTGGAAGTGGACCAATAATATCGATGTTTACGTGCGCGAAGCGTTTATCTGGCACTTTAAAATTTTCGAAAGCCGTTTTATTGTGTCGCGCAATTTTTGACTTTTGGCGCGCGATACAAGTACTGGCCATTTGTGCTACGTCTTTCTTCATGCTCGGCCAAACGAATCGTTCGCTGATTTGCTTGATTGTTGACTTTTTGCTAGGGTGAGCGAAATTGTGCACTGAATTAAAAACTCTCTGGCGAAATTCTTTTGTGATGAATGGTCGCACTCGTTTCGTCGAAACATCACACATAATAGCTTTAGTCGCGTTCGGGATGTTGACTAATTTGAGTTGTAATGTTGATTCGTTGGATGTCAACAAATTATTTAACTCACCGTCGATTTTTTGACTTTCAGCCAACCCCTCGTAACTGATTTGTTCGCAACCGTCTATACTTTCAATTCGTGAAAGCAAGTCAGCTACAATGTTGTTTTTTCCAGGGATGTGACGTATGTCAGTGGTGTACTGACCGATCAAGTCGAGGTGCCGCAATTGTCGAGGTGATGCCTTTTCCGGGTTCTGAATGAAGGCATAGGTGATTGGCTTATGATCTGTCATAACTGTGCAGCTTCTACCCTCAATCATGTGTTTAAAATGTTTGATCGATTGGTAGATAGCTAGTAGTTCGCGATCATATGTACTGTATCGTTTTTGGCAGTCGGTCATTTGCTTAGAATAGAAGCCAAGTGGTTCAAGTTGCCCTTCGTTAATGTGATGAATAGCTGCACCAATGGAAAAATTACTCGCGTCAACATGAAGTACCAATTTTGCATCTGGTACCGGATGTGCCAATGTTACAGCATTAATCAATGACTGCTTACTTTCCTCAAATGCTTTTTCCGCGTCACTGGTCCAAATAACGGGTGTTTTATCGTTCTTTTTGTTGCCTTTGATAAGCACACGTAGTCGGCCCTGAATTTGTGCCGCACTTGGCAAAAAACGTCGGTAAAAATTTAACATACAAATGAATTTGCGTAGTTCTTTCGCCGTTGTTGGTTTGTTATAGTTTGCAATCGCTTCGATTTTATCTGTTGGTGGTCGGATGCCAGCTTTACTGACCTGATGGCCAAGAAATAACACATTTTCTTGAGCAAATACGCATTTTGCGACGTTTATTCTTAAGTTGTATTTATGCAAGCGTTGCAGAATAATGCGTACATGCTGATAATGGTCTTCCTCGCTGCTAGACGCTATACAAATGTCGTCTATATAGCATATAACGAAATCCAGACCGAACAGCACTTGATCCATAAATCGCTGAAATGTTTGTGCTGCATTACACAGCCCAAACGTCATTACGTTGAACTCGAAAAGTCCAAATGGTGTTATAATAGCGGTTTTTTTCCTATCCTCATCGTCAATTGGAATGTTGAAATAAGCTTTTTCCAGATCGAGTATTGTGAAAATTGATTTACCGTTGAGTGATTGAGTGAAATCCTGAATATGTTTTATAGGATAACGATCTGGAACTGTTTGATCGTTCAATCGTCGGTAATCGCCGCATGGTCGCCAAAGTCCACCCTTTTTCGGAACCATATTCAAAGGGCTGGCCCATTCGCTGCTTGATGGTTGGCAAATTCCCATATTCACCATATATCTGAACTCTTCCGTACCAATTTTCAGTTTTTCCTGGTTTAAGCGTCGTGCACGTGAAAAAACCAGCTGTCCTGTGGTAATAATTCGGTGTCGAACAGTTGTTTTGAGTGCGGTTCCTTCGTTGTATGAGGTCGGCATTGTCAACTCGACGAATTCCGTCAACAAATCTTTGTATTTGTTGTTGCTGTTGATTGAAAAAACAGGTTCATATTCGGTGAATTCGGAAACACATTTTGTTCTTGATGTCCACAAGCAAATTGAATTTGTTGAGAAAATCCGCACCCAAAATTGGTTTTGCAACGTCCGCTATAATAAATTCAAAATCGAATTTACGACGAAGTCGAAAGTCAAGCGATAATAATATGACACCGAATGTTGCGATCGGCGATCCGTTGACGGCAAATAGTGAATAATCGTTTGATTTTAGTCCGGTTCGAAAGTATGAAACTGGTAAAATTGAGACATCTGCCCCTGTATCAACTAAAAATTTTAATTTCGTTGTAGAATCGATGATAAAAAGACGGCTTGATTTCTTTTTGCTGAATGCTTCGCCAACCGTCGGTGGTAAAGCTTCTTCTAGTTTTTTTCCGACCTATATGAACACGGCTGAGCGCATTTTCTCGCGTCATTACCGAATCGATGGTGATAATAGCAATGCGGAAATTTCTTCACTTGACTATTTGAACGGGTCTGATTTCGTTGTCTGCTGTCCCGTGATGGTGTTTGTGAACGCCCACGTTGTTGATTGCACGATGTCCTGATTTCACTGATTTCCTTTCTTAAAGCATCGATTGTTTGCTTTAATGTTTGCCAATCGTCTGACTTAGGGTGTGATTGTTGCCGCTGAACCGATGAAATAGAACGGAAACTGCTCATTTCCATCATTTTGTCAGCCTGTAGGGCGCATCGATCCAAATCCACTTCAGCTATTGAAACAACAGCGCGTACGCTTTCCGGCAGTCGTTCGAGCCAAAATGCCTTAATTGCATCATCTTTCAATGCAGTACCCGATAGATCACGCATTTGTCGAAGTAATTGCGAAGGCTTTCTGTCGCCTAATTCGCATTCTTGCACAAGTCGTCGCAATTTTTTGTTTTCAGAATCAGTGAAATCGTTTATCAGTCGTGTCTTGATTGACAGATGTTTGTTTTCCTTCGGTGGTGCACGTACGATGTCCGCCACATTTGCGAGTGTAGCACTGGCCAGCGATCCAACGACATAATCATATTTTGTCTGATCTGTTGTTATATTCGCATTTCGAAACTGCGAATCCATTTGGATAAAATATAAATCCGGATCTCGTTTGCTGAATAGTGGAGGCTTAATCCCGATTCTGCACACTTCATCCGTTGCCGTAGTGTTTGATGGCGTGTTCTCCGTCATGTTTTAACCAAATGTGGGTTTTTTAAACTTCACAAAACCGAAATTGCTTTATATTGCGACGTCGGGGTCACCAAATGTGAATACAACAATGTTCCACTTATTACAAAAGTAACTTTTATTTTTAATGTTAAAAATATTTATTTTTATACTTTTATAATGTTTTTTATAATCCGTGTTCGGTTGCTTTTTTAAAAATACTTTCACAGCTTTTTTGTTAAAAATATTTTTTTTTTTTAGGGGGCGACTTCTATCGCGCAGTTTCCTGTGATTCAAAATTTAAATGTTGATCGCCACAAGCTTAAGTCTATCAATATAAGGAGGAAGGCGAATTTTGTCACTACAATTAAGGTGGCATAAGGCTATTCTCACAAATTTACGCTGAATTGATTCAATTCTGCTAATGTGCTCATCATAATAAGGAGACCAAATATGAGAAGCATATTCAAGGTGAGATCTAACGAAGGTGTTATAAAGAGTCAATCTAACAAAGGGATTGTTAAATTCCTTGGATAAGCGTGTGGTGAATCACAACATAGAATTACGCTTTTGCACAATCTTATTTATATGCAAGCTAAAATCAAGTTTCTGGTCAAATGTAACACCTAAGTCAATTATAGAGTTAACACGATCCAAAATACAGTCATTAGCTAGAGTGTAGCCTAGTGAGTAGCGTGTTGGTCTTGTAATGCGAAGGTCGTGAGTTCAAATCCCGGTCGATGCAATATATAATTCTCACACATTGCCTGCTTGGATATACCTTGGTCACCTCAATCTACGAAAATGAAAAATTCGTAGAAAGAGGGTTGTGCGAAGGGCTAACAACTCTTCCACAATAAAAAACAAAAAAATGTTAAGGAACCTGAATATCAGGAGGCCAAGGTCCGATTTGGGCTGTAGCGCCATTGTAGAAGTAGAAAATACAGTCATTGAGACTATATATTATTATAAACGATGAGACTTTCCTAGTAAATGACATAACATGACATTTATCCACATTCAAACGAAGATCATTGTGGCGACACCAATAAATAAAGTTAATCAAATCTTCCTGAAGAAAATTGTCAGAGTTGGAACTTAGAGACCTAAAGATCTTAATTTCGTCCGCATAAATAAGTGCTTCCGAATATTTAAGAACAGAGGCAACATCATTAATGGCAAGGACAAACAGAAGTGCCCCCAAATGACTTTCTTGAGGAACACCAGAATGCGCAGTAAATGGCATAGAAGCACAATCTCGAAAAAAAACTTGATAAGTTCTATTAAATAGATATAAATTAATCCAATTAATAAACCATGTTGGAAAACCCAACATGTCTAATTTCAACAAAATAGTGGAATGAGGTAATTTATCGAAAGTCTTACTAAAATCAGTATAAATACAATCCACCTGCTTACCCTCCTCAATATCCACGATTCGTAAACTCCATCAGATTAGTTACTGTTGACCTATATATACAGGGTGTTTGGTACTCCATGTGCCACCTTGTAAGGGGTTATTCCTAGATATATTTTGAGAAAAAAATTGATTAATGATTAAAGAATCCTACGAAAATGTCATGTTCGATAAATGCTATCTGAACTGGAAGGCGGACGAGGTAAAGGTCTTCAGTGGGGACTGTTTAGCATCTCCATCATTAAGTCATCAAGATTATGCTAATATCGTGTGTTTACTTACGTACGTAGGGTACTACTTAAGTGTTGAGATATGACAGCACCGGTCTGAATATGTTAAATCTGACATCGTCGTAAAGTTTGCCTTTTTTAACAATAAACGTAAATACAACGTTTTTTCATACGAGTTCTACTTGTGGTTTATACAGTGACTTGAAACATTCATCACAACCGAAAAATGGAATTAAACTGTGAACATTTTCGTGCGATGATTTTTTATGAGTTTCGAGTTGGATTAACTCAACAACAGTGTGCCGATCAACTCGCTTCGGCTTTTCGTGATGAAGCACCATCCCAAGCCACCGTGTTTCGCTGGTTTACCGAATTTAATCGTGGTCGTAGTTTGCTCCAGGACGACTTTCGTGATGGTCGACCCAGGTGTTGTGCCAGAAAACATCGATGCGGTGCGTGAAATGGTTCAGACCGATCGGCATGTGACGTACTGTGAAATAGAGTCATGATTGGGCATTAGTTCCACCATTTGTTTGTCAGAAGTGTTTGGTGAGGTAAGGAAAACCAACCGCCGAAGACGAATCATTCTCCACCACGACAATGCAAGCTCCCATACATGGGCGCAAACAAGTGACTAGCAATCAAAGCGACTTATTTTTATTCTTGAATAATCAAAAATAAATTGCGAGGTCAACGTTTTTCATCGCCTGCAGAAGCGGTTGATGCATTCAAAGCGCATATTTTGGGGATACCTTATTCGGAGTGGACAAAGTGCTTCGAAAATTGGTTCAAACGCATGCAAAAGTGTATTGATTTTCATGGAGAATATTTTGAAAAACAATAAAACAATTTTCGATGATATATTTGTTTATACTTATCTGTTTTAAAACTTAAGTAATACCCTACGTATCACCGTTCCGGGTTCAGAATCAAATACGAGTTTATTCCAAATGCAAAGAGACAGGATTTATTCGTGCATAAGCGCAAGAACACTGATTGATACGAAAGGTCAAAAAGTTCCCAGAATGAAGGGGATAAACAAGGGAGGGGGAAATATTTTTACCTGGAGGTAATTCAACAATCAATACAGGTATAAATATAAAGTTTCTGTCAAATCGAATCACTAACATTTTGGTTATCACCAAATCAAAAAGTCAATAGGAAAGATAACGTTAACTATGGACAAAATTGAGTTTCGTGCTGTCCACAAATTATTTTAGAAGAAATCTCATATATTTATAGCGACTCTTGCCCTTGAAAAACTATGATTTAGCTATATAGTTTAGTCAGGCAAGGCAGAGAGTCAATAAAAGATGATGAACTCTCGGCCCAGTTAATTGAGGCCACATCGTCAAAAATCGTCGAGAAAAAGAAGAAACTTTTTCTCGAAGATGCTCGTTTAAAGAAAAAAATGGCAAAAATGATTGGAGTATCAAATACAACCAATTTGAATATCCTCCACGATCTTGTTGGCATGTCTAAAGTCAACGCAAGGTGAGATGAGCGATTCCGAAAAAGCAGTGTGTCGAGTGTTCACGCGAGTTTCGGATCTCTGTAGCAAGAACAGGAATGCAATTTTGACCCGGATTGCTGGAGACGAGACTTGGATTCATCACTATGAGCCTGAATCAAAGCAGGAGTCAATACGGTGGCTCCGAAAAGGTGCATCACCCCCTAAGAAGTTCAAGGTGTCACAACCCGCAGGAAAAATCATTTCCACTGTTTTTTTTTTGGAAAACAGAGGGGATTTTGATGATCGACTATGCCAACCTGCTACAAAAATTAAAGGATGTCATCAAAGAAAAAAGAAGAGAAAAGTGGACTCGAGGTGTGCTGCTACCTGCCACGTTGCAATGGCAGCCACACAGAAATAAACCCCTCCCCTCCTTATAGTCCAGATCTAGTTCATTCCGATTACTATTTGTTCCCAAAACTGAAAAAAGAACTTCGGGGAAGAAAATTTACCAACGATGAAGAAGTGAATTCGGCAATTTGAGCCTATTTTGAAGGCCTCGATACAAATTTTTTTTTAAAAGGAATTAATTAACTTTGTGAAAGATGTGATAAATGTAGCTTAAATAAGAATATATTGAAAATGAAAAATAATAACTTGTTAAATTTTATCCTCCTTCCCTATAATTTCGCGAACTTTTTGACCTTTTTTGTTACCTTAATGATGACGGTGATTCGGAATTAAATCAATGCCGGTATGATAGGAACTGATGAAAGTCAAGCGGGGTGTGGGGACCTTTAAAACTGAGAACACGTTTGTATGTCAGCTTATTTATTGGAGGTGAATAGTGTGCACTGAATTTGTTAAATACTCTACAGCATCAGTCAATAGGCACATTTTGTCCGTAATCTGTATGATGTGGATATTCCTTAAGTGGTCTTGAACGTTTTGTCAGCCTGACATTGTCATTGAGTCTGAACTTATTTGAGTTGTGGTCAACCTTAATATCACCATTCAAAACATCTAAGGTAAAACAGGATGTGAGCATAGTTCTTCTAGAACCAAGATGTAAAAGATTTAATAATTTGTGCCTAACTGTGTAGGGTGGAAGGTTTTCAAAGTCTCTAGAATCCTACAAGTTCCTAAGAGCAAAAAGAAGGAATTGCTTCTGGATTGACTTTATTCTGTTCCTGTATAATAGGAAAAAGGGGACCCCAATGAGACATACAGATTCCAGAAGAGGGCGGAAAAGAGAACAGAATAAAGATTTAGCGACTCATACATTGGCATAATGAGCCCAAGAAGTTTATTGGCTTTTAAAATTATTCGATTGTAGAGAGATTTGAAGCATAGTTTATTGTCCAGCAGTAAGCCGAAGCCCTCAATTTGATCAACACGGTGTAGTTGAGTTCCACTTAGGATATAGTCATGGAGGAATGAGGACGTTTTATGTGAACTCCCATACAAAATTATTTTTTCGACCATTTTTAAGAAATCAATTATCACCTAACCATTAAAAGCTATCAATTCGAAAATTTGCACGAAAACTTTGAAAAATGGTTGCTTGTTTTCGTGAATGTAAAATACACCGAATTTTATGCAAAATTCCATGCAACTTCGTCTATGAAACTGACATTCTATACAGAGAATATTGGACGTGATTCAAGCAATCAATTAGAAAATTAACATCCACCCACTCTTACTATTACCCCTCCCCTCCCCTCCCCTCCCAAACTTGCATAAATAAACGAATGGAATATTGAATATATACTAGGGCTATTGATCGTATTCACACTTACATAAGTGTTAAATTGACAACAGCCCTGCCCTAGAACCCGCTTTCACTTAGTCTTCCCTAACCACTCTAACCTGCATATTGACTTTTCACGCATCCTCAACTTTTCCCAATAAAATAATAAAATTGTGCCCGACTTGTTTGGCAGTTTATTTTATTATATTTTACCAATTACAAAATCCATATTTCATCTAGCTACCATGATTTTCTCCTCACGATTTTCAGTACAATTTAAAAATATTTATTTTAGATGACGAAATCCCATTATTTTTATTTTCCGAAATATTTAATAAAAAAAAATCACGTTTAAATATATAATGATACAAAAGTTACATTTTTGACATATGTAGATTTAAAATTTTATGCATGTTCTATAAACAGATAACAATTTCTTTTAACGTAAGAACTTTAAACAGGAAATTTTATTGCATAAAAATTATATTCAGCAACTTATTATTTTTCTAGTAATAAAGTCTGCAAGAAATGCAAGCATATTTGTCATATTTGTCTTTCGAGTGTACATTGTACGAGCTTCTCATATTTTGTTTTTCAATTAAACGCTTCATATTTTCTGTCTAAATAGCTTTTTAATTATTTGAAAGGCTTGCAAATTACTAAACGTTGTCATAAACATTATCCAAGGTAAACTCTTTAAAGTTTACTTAAATTTAAACAGAAGTTTAATAATATTCCATAATTAGATTATTCTGAGAGTTGAATGTCTAAATTGAAGAAAAGTTTAAATTGTGACATTTACGCTTCTCGCTATGTACTTTCTTTTTCTTTCGTGTTATTTTTTGCACTTTAGCACTGTTTGGCGCGTCGTTGTCTTCTCATTTCACCTGTAAAATAAATGGATTAATTCTTTATTTTCAGTTCAAATCCACAACACAAGACTACTTGACACTTCAACTTGACAGTTGTTATGATTCGGCAGCTTTCGCTGACATAAGCTCAGATAAAACTTTCACTCAAAGTTTGAGTGAAATCGTGGAGCTTTGGACCGTTACATCCGATCGAGAGGGCGTGCTTTTTAACCCATATCGCAGATGTACATAGATCAATGCACGACAGCTGAGCGATCCAACTGAATGCAGGTCAGTGGACTTGGCTGCATAAGGAGCCGTTGAACTTCGCGACAGTTGGCTTTATTTGAATTTAAAATTGTTATGTAGTTCACTTGCCTTTGAACTTCTACATCTAGATTTCCTTGCGTTTCCTTTGTTAAGATTATTAAGATTATTGAGTATTGAGTTGTGAAATTCGCTCAATCGACAAAATTTAGGAATTGTGTAATTATTAATCTAATTCTTGTGTTGTGAATTCTCGCACAAGTTCACCGGATTCGTTAGATTTACGGCATATTATAGTGTTTCGATTTTCGCACATTAACATCGCAGTGTTGAGATTTTTCGCACTGAGAGTATTCTTCGTTTTGCGATAACTATTCTTCGTGCTGTGATTCGTCGCACGAAAAACAAGCACAGATAAAGGATTATTTTCATAACCGTATGAATCTCAAATCAACTCGACGACAGAAATTTGAATTTTGAATTTGAGACTCTAGAAATGATTGCAATTATTTATGTTTCGGATTTTTACTACGCTAACAGACCGAAGGCCAGTGATCATTATACTCTAGATAGAATCTAAGAGTATTATAAGTTTCTTCCAAAGATTGTAGTGCCAAGAAATAATGCTCGCACAGTGTTGCCAAGGGTACAGAAATATTTGATGCCGCTCAAAAATCTCCAAACCGGATGTCCGTCTGCCCGTCCATTCGTTCGCTCGAGAACGCGTTGAGCTTGAAAGTAAGTTCAAATTTTGTACACGTCGTTTTTGACGAAAAAGTAAGATGAAGTTCGTGAATGGGTCACATCGCTTCACCTCTTCTATCCCCTCCCATGTAAAATTACACAAGTTCGGAATTTGACAAAAAACCCATTTTCTCGAAAAGTATGAAAGCTATTGATCTGAAATTTGTTATGATGATTTCAATCCATGGTAGAAAAATTCTTCGAATTCCGTTACTCCTTCTACCACCTCCCATACAAACTGCCCTTTCTCATGAAATAGTCTAAGTCAGCTTAGGTGTAGCTTAGTGAGTAGCATGTTGGTTTACAAAGCGAGGGTCGGTAGTTCAAAGCCCGGTCGACGCATAATTTCAGCACAATCTGCGAAAATTAAAATTCGTAGATAATGAGTTGTGCTGAGGGACACCAACCCTTTTACAATAACAAATAAAATGCTAAGGAACCTGAGGGTCATTGAAGAACAATTTTCTCAGCACCTATACAATTTATCAAGCTGATATTATGAGGTAAATATTTTTAGAATTATTAGTAAGAGTGACAAAAAGTTGACGACGCTTCATTCCTTCTACCCCTCCCATACAAAATTACACAATTTTACAACTTCACAGAAAGTTGATTTTTATGAAAATGAATTCTACTGATTTGCAAAATTCAATTCACGAATTTTATCAGCAACTATTTATTTGTTGAAGCTTAAGTTTTCAATAAAATATGTTGATAGCAACTTTAACAAGATGTGAAAAAATTAGTTCAAAACCGTCACTCCTTCTACTACTCCCCATACAAAATTTCTTAAAATCAAAAAAAAAAAAATATATATTTCATCATATCGCATGATAGGACTTTACACCCAACTGTAGTCCTGTTATGTTTTTACTTTATATTTTCCATGATTAGCTAATATAAGTTAATAGTGATAATAAAAATTTCAGTGTGACAGCACATTGCATCCCCGCAAGCTGCGTCAGCACTACTTCAGAGAAGTTACAAATTACAGTGCTCTTCCGTAATTTGATTGCAACTATTGCCTATTGCTTTTAATCTAACGTTAGTCATAACGGTAAGAGTCGATTGGCGATTCGCGGCAAACATTTTGGGAAACTCACAGAAATATCATAATTATGTAAATTAATACTGAATAGTTTTTGATAATGCACATGCAATAATTAGACACGAAACAATGAATTTTTTTCGAAGATATAATCATTTGAAAAAAAAAATTGGACGACAATTTGTTTTTAGCCCCCCTCCCCTTTTCGGACGCCAATGGATAAAAAAAAATTAAATTATTTTTAAAGCGTGTCCCACAATCCTCCTCATACCTCTGCTGATTTTCAGCTTCCTATCTGCATTCGTAGTGGAGATATTAGCAAGTGAAGTTTTTGACTCTTTCCCATCCCCGCCTCCCCCTTCCACCTAACATCCTCCAAAATTTAGATAATGAAGCTCACTTGCCCAATCAACAATCCACCTAAAAACGAACATTCTACCTTTAATGGTCTCGGAGATGAGTCGATATGTACAGCGGACGGCGTACGGCATACGGCGCGACGGATTTTTTTTTTTTTGCATTTTAGGCTAATTTAGTCATGAAACGCGAAAAAAAATTTCAGGATAGCAAATTTTTTTTTTTTCTGTGTCGATCACAATACTTTATTATTAGAATAATAAAGTAAAAATCTATACTATGACTAATACAAACGTTGAGACCCTTGGCCATTGTAACAATTTGAAACAATAGTAAAGTTCCCCTATTTAAGCAGTAGCGTTTAAAAAAATTAAAAAAAAAAAAAGTTTTTAATGCAATGCGAAATAATAAGACTAATAACTGCGACACACAGCTCTTCGATGCCTTTTCTAAGAAAGTGAGAATCCAATGATCATCTTCACCCCACTGCAAAATACATATATGTACCTAGTCGTGCCATAAGTTCTGTCACACGTATATGGGCAATTTTTGTATAAATGAAAAAGAGTTTTTGACAAAGGAAAATATATTTTATTTTGGCATACTAATGGAAGTAAAATAAGCAACAAATTATTCAAAGTGGCCGCCTTTAGCCTTAACACAGCTCTTTAATCTGTTGGGCCAGTCATCGATAGCAGTACGCACTGTTTCTAGCGGAAAATTAGCTACTGCTTCTGTCAAAGATCGCTTAAGGCTCTCGATATTTGGGTGTCGTCTCGTGCACACCATGGACTCTAACTCCGCCCACAGTTTGTAGTCCAGGGGATTCAAATCTGGGCTCCCAGAAGGCCATTCCGTCGCCCTTATAAACTGTGGAATATTGGTTTCCAACCACGCTTGTGTGGTTCGAGCTTTGTGGGCTGGCGCAGAATCTTGCTGGAAAACCCAATGTCGATTGTTGAATAGCGTAGAGTTCAGCGGCTTCACACATCCCTCCAGGATGTCCGTTTGATAATTTTTCGCTGCAGTTTTTACGCCTTTTTCGCAAAAATGAAGCTCGGTGACCCCTTCGTAGCTGACACCCCACCATACCATGACTGATGCTGGATGATGTCCTCGCTGTACCCTAGTGGCAACTTCTCGGGCTTCTATGGAGCTGTGGGCATACACCTTATCATTTTGGCGGTTGAAATGTTCCTCCACCGTAAAAATTTTTTCATCGGTAAATAAAATTTCTCGATGTTTGTTGTTGCCGTACCGCCGAAGGAGCTCTTTCGATCTGGTGCTCCTAATTTGCTTCAACTGCTCAGTCAGCAAATGTCCCGTTGATCGTCGAAAGGCACTCATCCCGAGGTCAGATTTTATGATGCGAGACATACTTCGGGTGGAGATGTTCATCTCTCGAGCCATGATTCGTTGTTTACGAAGCGGATTTCGACGAATTCGACTGACCGCTTTGATGGCAGCAGAAGAACGTACATCACGCGGACGTCCAGAACGAGGTCGATCTTCAATAGTCTGGATCGCGTTATATCTCTGGATCGCACGATACACAAATCTTTGCGTTATTTTTAACGGGCACAACAACTTGAAAATTTCACTCGCGGATTTTCCACACTTATGTAGTGCAATCACTGCAGTTCGGTTTTCTATTACACCCCATTCCATCTTCACACGTTAACGAACACACTTTAAATGACCATCAACTGTCAACAACATTATGACGTTTATAAAACTGGCCGATATTGAAATGTCACTCATAAAATAAAGTTGTTGCCAATGTGAGAAATTATGTGACAGAACTTATGGCAGGACTAGGTATATTACATAAATTTCTGAGAATAGCAGAGGTAGTCAAGCAAGCAACCTCAACCTCTACACAACGGGCTTCGAAATCATGTAACATCAAGGGGTCTATGAATAAAATATCATTCCCTAAAAATAGCTCTACCTCTTATTATTTCTTTTAATTTTCCATTCTTCATATTCAACCTAATAGAAACGATCATTGGAATTCGTATTTTTTCGCCAGGCTAGTTGGCAAAATTTGAAGTTTCAAATCTTCATTAGATGGATGTGTTCCACGCAAATTGATGTAAATATAAACCGCTTTTAACCATGTTGTAGACACACAGGGCAGCACTAGATCTTGCCGCCCCGGACAGTAAAGCAGGCCCCCTATTTCAAATATAATTATGATATAATAAAAAAATCTCAGAATATGTCTGCCAACAAGTCGGTTGCCACTTTATTATTATTGGGTAGCAGAATAATAAGACTAAGATTGTAGCAGATCGAGGATACGAAGGGAATGTCGGTTCTAGGAGCGGGATATTTTCAATGTTGAATTCGTTAATATATATATGAGGCGTTTGAGACCATTCACTTTGGTATCATATATTCCTTATAGGAATGAAAACTGTCTTCCTCAATTAAATTTGAAAAAAAATTTATAGTTTTAAATAAATACCCACCGAGCCAATAACCAAAGAAGTACTACTAGTGCAGTCGGATTAGATCAAAAAAGGCCAGTTTGGCGAAATGCTGCGATCTCGATGTTTTTTTTGTTTGCGTACATACCCAACACATCCGACATATCTATAAAAAACATCGTTTCTAACATTTTATTCCGAAATATTTTTTTTTCCTTACTTCATTATGACCATAAAACAAAACGAAAATGAGAATTACTGTACTCTAAAACAACGGTAAAATTCGGAAACAAAAAATAGTCTGAAATTCCAGGAATAAAAAGTCTGCGTTCAAAGCGTATAAAGGGAAGTCAAAGTCTCTGAGTTGCAGTTAAATCATTAATAACAATAAACATTGTGTAGGAAAGCTGATAAACGTGTTTTTATCTAAGGTTAGCGTTAAAAATAATTGCTAAAAAACGTTAAGTAAGATATGTCTAATAAAGGAAAGAAAATTGAATTTGAGGAAAGGAAAATTATCGTGGATTTGTGGAAAAAAGGTACGTCATATCGTGAAATAAGTGCAATAGTCAGCAGAAGTCATTCATCTGTCCAACGAGTCGTAAACAACTTCAAAAACACAGGAGTTTTGGTTTCAAAACCCAGATCTGGCAGTCCTCCAAAGTTGAGCCCTCAGCAAACTCGGAGTTTGCTCCGAACGATGAAGGCTAATCCTAGATTAACTGCAGCTGATATGGCAAAGGACATCAAAACAAAGTACCGCAAATCTATTTCTGATGATGGTGTTCGTAAAATTCTTAGGAAATATGGGTATCACGGACGCGTTGCCCGTAGCAAGCCATTTATAACAACAGTAAACAGACTTAAGCGGCTGGCGTTTGCTAAGGAACACATAAATAAGCCAAAAAAAATTTGGAAACAAGTTATTTTCTCGGATGAAAGTAAATTTTGTATTTTTGGAATCAAAGGTGAGAAGATTGTATGGAGAAAAACTGTTGCGGCCTTCGACGTAAAAAAATCTCTGTCCAACAGTAAAGCACGGTGGTGGCGGTGTTATGATATGGGAGCGTATGGCTAGTGGAGGAGTTGGAAAAATGGAGTTTATTGAAAGTATTATGAATAAAATAGACTACCTTGATATTCTCAAGCGCAATTTGAAGAAAAGTGCAGAACATTTGGGCTTAAGTAACAACTTTTACTTCCGACAAGACAACGACCCTAAGCACACTGCGGAGGTAGTAAGACTCTGGTTGCTGTATAATGCCCAAAATCAGCTTCGTACACCGCCCCAATCTCCTGACCTTAATCCAATAGAGCATTTGTGGCATCACTTGGAACAAAGGATTCGAGCGCACACAATAACGTCGAAGGTAATGCTCAAGGAAGTCCTGATCCAGGTGTGGAATTCAATAACCTCAGAGTTCACTAAGAAGCTGGTAGATTCCATGCAAAAACGGTTGTGGGAGCACAAGCTATTAACGAGGAAAAACAATTGTTTTATTTTGAAAAGAAATATTTGTACGCAGACTTTTTATTGTTGGAATTCAAGATTTGTTTTCATTTTTTAATTTTAATATTTTTATGGAGTACAATAATCATCATTTTTGTTTTGTCTTATGTTTGTAATAAAGCCATGAAAAAAAGAAAAAAAATTAATATGAAATAAATTACATAAGTCGATGTTTTTTATAGATATGTTGGATGTGTTGAATGTGTACGCAGGCTTTTTCTGCCGAGTGTAGTTAAATTCGGTTTATCTAAACCTGATATATCGACTGTTATTAAAGACGTTTTTGGCAATTTTTAAAGGCGGAAATTTGATTTAGACCATCTTTTTTTGAAAAAGGCATTAAGAAAAAATTTACTCGAAAAGATATTTTGCAATAACTTTACCAGATGAGATTCCTATGAAACCGGCTAGATTTACACTGAATTTTGTTCCATTTAGTTAAAGTACATTTTATAAGAGGCAATGCCGCAAGTTTTGGTAGAATATCTTTTTTACAGTTTGTGAGGTACTCATTTCCTTCATCGTTTTCATAAACAGTCTACATCTCAGGTTTAGATGAACCGAATTTAACTACACTCGGCACTCAAATAAGAGGTCTAAATGTCTACAAACGAACCTCATTTTTAGTTTTTCAATATAGTTTAGTACAGCGTCATAAATATCAAAAAACCTCTAAGGCGAAAATTTGCATATTTTGCTATTTTTCGAGTCCTTGCCCCACTTGCGCCAGCGGCCGCAATATTTTTATCGTAATCTACGCAAAAAAATCAATAAGGTTTAAAGAAAAAAATATCGAGATCGCAACGTTTCGCTCCAAAATTCTAATCCGACTGGATATTTCTAAGTTTAAAGAAAAACATTTTGGATGCTAGCTGGGGTTAAGTTAGATGTAAAACATTATAATCCAGCACTTTGGTGTGGCAGATAGACAATAAGATGATGATCCAATACATCAACAGATAAAAAAGATGTTTTGTCAGTTAAAAAAATATTTTTTTTTCTGATTTTTCCTCTAAATTCGGAGGTTGTGGAATGTGTTGTACATTGTTCAGAAAAACATAAAAAAATATCTATTACAGAATGGAAAATTCTTAATAAAAATTTTGGAATTTGGAAAAGTTTCTAATCAGTTCCGTACATAAAAAGGTTTCTTTTTTCGGATATGGGACAACAAATTAGCACTAGCAAAATATAAAAAAAATTTGCATTTTTATATTTTTTGAGATCTTCCTAATAACTGCAAAACCAATCAACCAATCACATTGCCATTAAACCACCAAGGTTCACCAAGGTTTTGATTTAAATATATTCGAAAAAAATTCAGGTTTCAACAACTTCGGCAAAATGGTGCGATTTCATGTATCAATTTCAATTTCCTGTTAAGACCCCCTATATGGGCATAAGACAGAAAAAGTACTCTTCCACAATATGCGATCCTGAGCATCGGCCTTTAATTGTCGCTAAGACTTGTTTATTCTTCTGAACGCCTGTTCTACTACTCGCTTCTATCGACCAACCCGAAGTCTTCTTTGAGGTTTATAATCCAAAGCTTGTTTGGCGATGTTTCGCTATGGTTTCCTGTGACCGATCCACTGCCACTTTCGCCTTTGAATCTCAATGCCTATTTTAGTCTGGCTAGTTGTACTCCAATGTTCCTCTCAATTCTGGCCCCCTGAAATGCGTCGGTAGCTAGGGTGTAGCCTAGTAGGTAGCGTATTGGTCTTGTAATGCGAAGGTCGTGAGTTCAAATCCCGGTCGGTGCAAAATTCTAGCACACTACTTGCTTGAGTACACCTTGGTTACCTCAATCTACGAAAATGAAAAATTCGTAGATAGAGGGTTGTGCGAAGGGCTAACAACCCTTCCGCAATAAATAATGAAAAATGTTAAGGAACCTGAATGTCAGGAGGCCAAAGTCCGATTTGGGCTGTAGTGCCATTGTAGAAGTAGAAGAAATGCGTCGGTACCATTGGGTCACGAAAGTTTGCAGTTTCTTGGTAAGTCGAACAGTCACTTTCCACGTAGTACAACCACGGATTTGACGCATGCGTCAAATACTCGCAGCTTCGTGCGAAGGGACTTCGGGCCTGAAGAGCTTTATTTATAAGAGCCTCGACATCCTTCTTGGCTCCGCCATCCATGTTGACAATGCTTCCGAGATAACAAAAATCTTGCACCTCTTTCACATCCTGTCTAATAAGAGCAAACGGTGTGCTTATGTTCGAATCCTCGTGCATGTATTTAATTTTACGCACATTTACTTTCAGTCCTGCCTCTTTGCATTTAGAACGCAACGCGCGAACATTTGACTTTAAGTTCGAACGGTTAGTAGTACACGTCATCCGCATAATCAAGGTGACTTAAATAGTTAAATAGTCCCCACTGAAGACCTTCATCTTCCCCACCTTCCAGTGCAGCTCTCAAGATGTCAATTATTACCACCAGAAACAGAGCTGGTGATAATGTGCAGCCTTGTCTGAAACCCGTTCGCACAGAAACGATCTTGTACAGCTCTCCTCTATGTAAGCCGCGACACCTTCCATATTCGGAGGATTCTTTAATCATAGCTTTGATTTTATATGGAATTGCTCTCCTACGCAAAGCATTCCACATGTCATCTCGCTTAAGGCTGTGGAAAGCATTCTCGAAGTCCACAAACATGAGATATAGTGGAGAACGCATTTCGGCGGATTGCTCCAATATGACCCTTTACAGAATCCAACCTGATAAACTGCAATAGTGCTCTCTACAACATCACTAATCCTATTGAGAATTACCTTAGCCATGATTTTCGATACAGTATTAAGTAGAAATAGACCACGCTAATAATCACAATCCCGAAAGTCGCCCTTCTTCGGGATTTTCACAACGACGCCATCCTTCCATTCAGCCAGACATCTTCCTTCTTTCCACACATCAGAGTAGTATATCGGCAGTTATTTCCGAGTACGCTTTGAGGAGTTCGGTTGGTAGTCCGTCCATACCTGGGGTTTTCCTTCCCGCCATTGACCAAAATGACAAAAACTATTTCCTTTTTACCTGGTGGATCGTCCCTAATAGAGGATTGTTGCAGTTGGATGTTTAGCGGTTGTTCTGTTTCTGGAGTATCTTCCTCTGTCAAGATGCTTAAAATATCAGAGAATCTCCGCAACTGGTGTTAACTCAAATTAAAGAAAGTTTCGTTTACATCACTGGCCAGGTGAATGGCGGTGAAATTCCTGTTCGTCAACTGATTCATAAATTACTTTATTATTCTAATAATAAAGTATTGTGATCGACACATAAAAAAAAATTTGCTGCCCTGAAATTTTATTTTTCCACGTTTCATGTCTAAATTAGCCTAAAAATGCAAAAAAAAAATCCGTCCCGCCGTACGCCGTACATATGGCCTCATATCTCCGAGACCGTTAAAGGTAGAATGTTAGTTTTTGGGTGGATTGTTGATTTTCTAAATTTGGGGGGAGGGGGGGGGGGGGGGGGTGTTAGGTGGAAGGGGGAGGCAAACAGTCAAAAACTACACTTGCTAATATCTCCACCACGAATGCAGACAGTAAGTCGAAAATCAGTAGAGATATAGAGAGGGTTGTGAGACAAACTTTAAAAATAATTTAATTTTTTTATCATTGGCGTCCTGAGGGGGCTAAAAACAAATTGTCGGCCGAATTTTTTTATCAAATGATTATACCTTCGAAATTATTTATCGTAAAAAATGCATATTTTGGGACCATTGAGATGGGATATAGCTCCACTGGAATCAGCTTAAAGAGTGGCTAATTATTGTAAGCGGGAGGATCAGGGAGGGTGCAAAGAAAAACACTTTAAAATGAATATCTCAACTATCTCTTAAGCTATGTAATTAAAACTTGAAACATATATTAAGAGGAAAATACGAAAAAAATATAACATGTTGAAATAATAGTAGTGGGGGGAAATGGGGAGCATTTAAAAAATGGCACACTTTTCAAAATTACAAATCCTTATATCTCAAAACAGAGTACACATATCAAATCGAAAATTTGTCAGATTATAGAGCTATATAGTCGCTAATTTTGGTAAAATTTTAAGTTGGGAGGTGTAAGGGGAGAGAGGTGGTAAGCAAAAATGTCGAAAATTTTGAGTGATTTTTTTAGGGATCTGGTGAAAGATACAAAGTTTAAATTTTGCATGTGAATACATCTATTTGATATACATAGAAAAATAATAATAACTTGTTCCATATTGTTATAAGCCGACCCCCCGGTCTAAAGTGCACAAGGTGTTTCATGTGCTTTGAAAAAAAAACACGTAGACTGAAAATTTTTGAGTGAAATTTTAAGGTAGGAACTTGAGAATTTGCTAATTGCATTTAACAAAAAGCCCTAAATATACGAAATATTAACTGGTCGAAAACCTTCAAGACTTCTACCCCCTCCCATACAAAATTATTTTTTCGACAATTGTCAGGAAATCAATTATCACCTAACTATTAAAAGCTATCAATTTGAAATTTTGCACAAAAACTTTTAAAAATAGTTGAAATAAAATTGTGTCAAAAGTTTTGATATCGCGCCTGTCCTTCTACCCCCTCCTCCCATATAAAAGTATGTTTTCGACCATTATTAAGAAATCAATTATCACGTAACTATTTAAAGCTATCAATTAAAAATTTTGCTTAAGAACTTTTAAAAATAGTTGAAAACAAATTGCGTCAAAAGTCTTGAAATCGCTCTTGCCCTTCTATCGCCTCCCATACAAAACTACGATTTCGACCAATTTCATTAAATCAACTAATAACCAACAAATTAAAAGCTACGAAGTTGGAATTTTGTGCAAACACCTTACAAGAGAAATGAAATAAAACTGCATCACAAATTTTATGATTCCTTTACCCGCTCTACTCCCTCCCATACAAATGTTCGGTTTCGTAAATGTAAAATAACCGAATTTTATGAAAATTCTATGCAACTTTGTCTATGAACCACATTCTATACAGAGAATATTTGACGTAATTCAAGCAATCAATTAAAAAGCTATTAACATCCACCCACCCTTACTATTACCCCTCCTTCTCCCCTCATAAAAACCCGAACTTGCAGAAAGGAATGGAGTATTGTTAAATTGACAACAGCCCTGCTCAAGAACTCCCTTTCACTTAGTCTTCCCTAACCACTCTAACCTGCATATTGACTTTCCACTCATCCACAACTTGTCCCAAGAATAATAAAGTTTCGCCCGACTTGTTGGCAGTTTATTTTAATAGTGAAACCATATCCTCAAGGTAAGCCGCAGATTCTGTCCTATAGTCCAAATCTTCAAAGGCCTTTCGCTTATCGCGTCTAACACCAGCTGTATATGTGCATCGCGGTAGTTCCGTCTGGAGTATTTGGTTGACATCAAGTTGAGAGATGATTGCCAATTTGGTTTTTTTCCGATGGTCAACTTTTGCCCCATGTGTCTTGTGACATTCAGGGTTTCTCACCGCTTTGCACGTATCGTATAAATTCTTCAGCACTAGTTAGAAACGTGTTTCTGGTTGCCTTTCAATTGGGATGTAGTGTACACATTTCATATCCGCCCAATGTGAATAACTTTCGCGTATAATTGTGGTGTACTCGCGTTTTTCGTTAGGGTCTCCAAGTTTATGCCATTCAAATTTTTTTTTGGAAATCAAATTTTCTTGAAAACTATAAGAGGTAACAATTTCAAATTATAAATTTGTAATTTCTATTCTAAATGTGATCCATGGCAAAAAAGTTATTTTAATCAAGAGTGCAAGATGTGAAGATACAGAAACGACTTCGCATCGGACGTTCGACCGAAAATATCGCCGCAGTGAAGAAAAGTGTTGAAAACTACACAAACACCTCAATTCGTCACCGCACTCAAGAACTCGACCTCTCCACGTCCACACTGCAGCGAATATTGATAAAAAATGTGGGTCTGCATGCGTTTTAGGTCCAATTGATTTCGAGGAAAGAGTGAAGGTCTGCAAGCAAAGCAGAGGCGACCATCTGACAGATATTGTGTTCCATTGTGTCTACTTTATAAAGCAATAAAAATTTCTGAGACATCCAAACAATTTTTCTTTTTATACCACATATTGTATTACTAGCTAAATTATCAAAAATTGCTTACTATTGCCATTCTCCTGCTATCGAAGTCGCAGACGATCGCTAGGTAAATAGTAAAAAACTGTAGTTTTAACATAATTTAAACATTGTTCATGATTTTCCATCGTAAATAATAGATTTTTCAAACCAAATTTCACGCTAATTTGAATTCATTATATGACACCCCTTATTACATGAAATTAGAGTGGAAAGTCAAAATACTGCTTTTCTTACGCGCTCAGAAATAAATAATCGTGACAACAATAAATTTTTCAAATGAACTCTTATTAAAGTTCTGCGTCTTCTAACAAACAGTCATATTCAACTTGTAAGTTCATATTTGGCAGCAAATATACTTACATATTTCTATGTGTGGATGCTTCGGGCAAATAGATTCGCAACAAAAAACAGTAAACTGAATAAACATAAATTAATGTAAATAAAGAACCTTCAGTGGAAACAAGACGAGTTCGTTCTCATTAACATAATGGGAGTACAAAACAAAAGAACCACCAGCTGGGTTATTTTGAATTTTGTACTTAGTTACAGATTCTGTAGTCAACATATTTTCAAAATCTACACAGTATATACTACTTACCCACTCAATTCTAATGATGTTTTTATATTAGTCGTCCTATCGTTACCATAGTAAAATGCGTTATATTCTAAGAGTCGTTTCCTTACCATAATCAGCAAAACAAAACCATTCACTGATATTTATTGAAAACATAATCTTTCACCCTAAGATTGTATAACCTCAAAATTATATCGTATTGAACGAAATGTTGTAAGCAAGGAGGATATATTAAATGGAGTGCCTGATAGGCTGTGGCATGTGGGAATACTTTTTGATTCGGAAATTTTCGAAAATTGTGTCCAAGCTTAACTTGGCTTTAAACTTTTACAAAAAATACCATAATTTGTATTCTCTCTTGGTTGCTAATATTCAGTCAGCAATAAAATAATTTTCAGTAGAATGAAGTTTGCTGTTTTATTTCAGAAATCTTTATTTTTTCAAATTTTATTGGTTTTTGGTTCGTGTCTAAGCTAAGCACTTTAGCAACGGACAATTTAACGCGTGACAGAGATAGTTGCATTGGGCCTAAGTATGCCAGACAAGAATAGCGAAACCATTCTTTCGAAAATTTCAAAATGGTTTCGAATAATTTAACGTGGGAAAGAGTTAGTTGCAATATTTTGAAGTGTGCCAGACAAAGGTAGCGAAACGATTTTTTCCGAAAAATTTCGAGCATTTCGCCAGTAAGGGAGGAAAATACTTTCATTCCCATTTTCTTACACGGCAAATCATGCTCCTTAATATATATGCTCCTTGGTTATAAGAATATTCGCGCAATGAACAACTAGTAAAAGTTATAGAATAATAATGACATTAAATTTCATTCAAACATGCTGAGTTCGGCGTCGTTTAAATTAGGTAGGTAGAGCAATTTTTATTTGCGACAAAAAGACTGATCGTAGAAAAACCGATTTGTTAAATAAATAACTAATTACATTGACAGACACAGGATTTGTGACATGACAATTTATAGGTGTTTCTATTGTATTTTGATACACTGAAATCAAATCTTTTAACTAGGGTTGCAAACGTCCTATTTTTCCTCATTCTGTCCTCCATCCTCCAACTTTACCGGCGAGGACACCAAATATCCTCATTTTTTATTAAGGGTAATTCTTGTTGACATGTCAAAATGTCCTAGCACATATTTTCGAATAAGTAAGTAAAATAAATGAATGGTTGTGCATGTCTTCATCAATCCAAGACACACTACCGAGTAGAATAGGAAAAATAAAGTCAAAATATAGCAAAACCTGGGAAAAAAGAATATCAGTTGCTGGAATGCAGTAAAGGAGATGGTTTCTGCAAGATGCGCAATAAGACATTCATATTTGCATAAAAAGGCTATTCGACTTTAGAGCAACATAAAGGAACTGAACTGCATGAACGAAATCGCTTCAACTTCATCAACGATTAGTAAATTGTTCGCCGATACAACTACTTCTGAGCAATTGTTCGTAAGAGCAGCCGAAATAGCCCATTGCTATAAGCATAACCTTTCAAGTAATTCACTTGACTGTAGCCTTATTACTAAAAACAATTCCTGAATCAAAAATTGGATCAAAAATATCTTGATAAATTAGAAAATAATAGTAACCGATTTATTAATTAGCTCCTAAGGCAAAATTTTTACCACATTAAGGGAACCTTTAGTATTTTTTACAATCCAGAGTGATGACGCCAATCATACACTGTTAAAAAATTCTGATGTAAAATTATAGCAAATTGAATCGAACGGGGACATCTGCTGTCGAGCTTCGTTAAAATTATAATACCGATCGCTTGCTCGAGAAGGAGTATTACGGATGAAACCGAAAGTTTTCGGCATTAAGATATTTGCATTACTATACTATGGTCAAAGTTGCAAGTTGATAGCTTTGACGTTTTTGAAGAAAAATAATAATAAATTAAAATTTCGTGAAATTTCTATGGGAGGAGGTAGAAGGAGTGAGGGAATGAAGCCCATTCACGCATTCCAGAGTTATGTTGTAGACAGATGGACAGATCAACAAATCAACAAATATTTCGGTACCCTTGGCGGCTCTGTGCAGACATTATTTCTTAGCGTTACAAACGGTCATTTCATTTAGAGTATGAAAATGTAAAGTAATCAAACAACTTGTATTGATGTATGTATGTAAACAAACATACAATTTGCAAATTATCATTCTCACTATATATTGCAAAATTTCCAATTTTCTATGACTGTGTTAGCTGTGTCGAATGCCATATGAAAAGAAAAATAAATGTGGCTGGGTTGTTTGACGATGACAGCATTGTAAAAACTTATTATTTTTGAAACTGAAAAGGAGCATATGTTGGCTTTTGGCTTTTCGTTTTGAATAATGTTGATAACACTGATTTGTATTAATGTCATTATTATTTAGCATGCCAGCATCACCAGCATTTAAAGAAAGATTTTTTTCAGTAATTTATATCAAATGAAGAAAGGATTAATTTGATAAAAAGTTATTGAACTGCAAATACAGAAATATAGAATGTGTTCAAGAAGAACGTGTCGGAAGTAATTCCTTCCTACCTGCTCTGACATTTACAGTGCCGAAAAATAAAATAGCACCACCACGACATTTTTTCTATTCGTTAAAAAAAAACATTTCGTGTCGAAAACTGTTTGTACATTGGTGATAAATATATCACACAACATGTTCACTTTCCGCAGAAAACAGTTTTTTGTTCATAATGATAACGGTTCTTTTCAATTTAAGCGATTTTCAGAGAAAAATGCAAAATAGAAGGAAAAAAATAATAGCACCGCTGACAATTCTGTTGAAGAGCACATTAGTTGAGTTTATTAATTTGACCCCTGTACAATTTAAAGTGTTCTTGTTCGGTTTTCGTTAGTTTTTACACAAATTTAAAAGGAAATGGGACGCGGAAAGTATTGTAGTGCTGAAAAAAGAGACTTTATTCGAAAACTTATTTCAGAGGGCAAAACTTATAGCGAAGTGCGTCATTTTGTTGGATGCTCGAACAAAATGATACGCAATGCCATAACTTTCCAAGAAAAAGCTAAAACACGTGGACGTAAACGCGCCATATCTAAGTTGCTTGAAAATCGGTTGATCCGCCAGAGCAAGAAGGAGCCTTTTAAGCCAGCAACTGAACTGAAAAAGGATCTCAATATAGCTGCAACGGTGCAAACAGTTTGTAATCGTTTAAGACATCACAAGAATAAAAGCCTGTAGCCCAAGAAAAGTTCCACTCCTCAGTGCGAAGCATGTAGCCAAACGTATTGAGTTTGCAAAAGAACACCTGAAATGGCCAGTTGAAAAGTGGAGGAACATCTTAGGGTCAGACGAGAGCAAAATTGTTCTGTATGGCAGAAAAGGCTCTCGTTCATACGTCAGATGTCCTTCGAATGCAGAATACAATCCTCAATACACATGTAAAACCATTAAACATGGGGGTCAAATGTAATGGTGTGCGCTCGCTTTTCGCATTATGGCATAGGCCCAATACATTGGATAAAAACAATTATGGACCAATACGTTTACGGTGAAATAATTGAAAAAATTATGCTACCTTATGCAGAGTATGAGATGCCTTTGCTGTGGGTCTTTCAACAAGACAACGACCCCAAACACACCAGCAAGAAAGCGAAGAAATGGTTCAGAGAGCATTCTGTGAACGTCATGGAGTGCCCTGCGCAGTCACCAGATCTCAACCCTATTGAGAATTTGTGGGCTGATGTAAAAAAAAAAGCAGTTGCTGCTGCCAAGCCAACCAGCAACCAATCACTTTAGAATGTGATTAAGGAGTACTGGAGCGGAATTCCGCTAAGTCGATGCCAGAGCTTGGTTGATTCAATGCCAACACGTTGTGCAGCCGTTATTGCCCACAAAGATGACGCAACTAAATATTAAAACTGAAGGACGTCATCAGCTGGAACAGATATCTATCGCAAACTAATAAAACTAATTCATTTTTTCTATTTTTTTAACCTGAAGTGCACTTTGGAATTGTGGTGAAATTTTTTTTCTCGCCTTATTTTTATGTTTTTACAAGATTTGTTTAAATATCTTTTAAACGGTAAATAAAACCTTAAACATTTTTATTACACAATTTTTATAAAACTTTTTTACTTTTAAAAATGTGTTCATTAGTTGTTTCAACTAACAAATGAATTACAATGCCTTTGGAAAGATTGTTGGTGCTATTATTTTTTTCGCAGCTGTATGTGTTGTGGAAAATTATGTATGATATACCACTACCGATTTCGCGTTAGTTTCATTTGGTCAGTACAGTTTGATCTTTCGTAAAGATAACAAGTTAAGAAATGAGTGCACTTTATAAAAAAAACGTTTTGAAATTGTCATCCTAAAGGACCCAGAATGAGTGTAAGGCAGGCCGCAAAATATACCAAAACCAGAGATTTATATGCAAAGAAGTGAATTTCGAGGTATAAAGAGCATAGTGATGTCGATGATGATCCAGGTAGAGGCCTTACAAAAGGTACAGGGTGCGCCATCTAAATGTGGTCGATGGAAATATTGAATAACTTTGACAGATTTAAGCCGATTGACGTCGTCGAACACATTTCGGAAAGGTTATTGCATTACAATTTTAACCATGAATCGATTCACGCCCAAAGAACGCGCGGAAATAGTGACAATGTTCATTAAATGCAATCGTTCAGTTGTTGCAACACAGCGTGCGAATTTTAATGACTGATGAGGCCCATTTCACGCTAACTGGCACTGTAAATAAACAAAACTGTCGCATTTGGGGGAAAGAAAATCCTCATACTATACATCAAACTCCACTGCATGATCAGAAAGTGACTGTTTGGGCCGGTGTTTGCTCAAAAACCATCATTGGTCCGTTCTTCTTCAGAGTTGGGGAAACTGTCAATGGGGATCGGTATCGATGGATGTTGGCACACTCTGTTTTACCAGAAATGCGTGAAAAAGGTCTTAAGGGCTTTTGGTTTCAACAAGACGGCGCGACATGTCACACCGCGAAATCAACGATGAACTTCTTGCGTCAAAAGTTCCCAGGACGTGTGGTATCGAAAGAGGGGGATATTGACTGGCCAACGAGATCGCCCGATTTAACGGCACCGGACTTTTTTTTGTGGGGATTTTTAAAAAGCAAAGGACAATATTCGAGCCGAAATCATTGCGATATCACCCAAGATGCTGGCAAATGTCATGGAAAATGCCAGAAAAAGAGCTGAATTTTGTATCCGCAATAAAGGTGGTCATTTGATCGACGTTGTTTTTGGAAACTGAATAGAAAAAATTGTAAAGCTTCAAATTTTATAAAAATAAATAGTTTTCCAAAATCGATTGAGAATTGTTCAAGTTATTCAATATTTCCATCGACCACATTTAGATGGCGCACCCTGTACATCAAAAAAGGACGATAAATTGATCATTCAGCTATTCAGGAAAAACCAGACATTAATTCTGCGACAGGCGAAGGAAAAGCTAATTAAAAAAGGAGTTCGGGTGTCCATAAATGCAATTAGAAGCAGGCTCAAAATCTGGCATCAGAAACGGGAGCACAAACCTCCAAACGAACAGTATTTACCGATGAGTCATCTTTTGTTATTTTCAATCACTGGAAGAAGGCTTGGACAAAAAGCGGTGAGAAATTGTTGCAAAGTACCGTCAAACATCCAGCAAAGGTGCATGTTTATGGGTGCTTCTCTGAAAAAGGATTCGTAAAGTTGATTGCTTTCATCAGACATCTAAATCCTGAATTCACGCTGAATTTATACAAGAAGGGATTGTTAAGTCTGCTGAGTTGATGTCCCAAAACGATGACTGGATTCTCCAAGAAGATTACGACCCCAAACATCGAAGTCGCCTCTGCACATCGTGGAAGGCAGAAAATGGAACAACGACTTTGGACTGGCCATCGCAGAGTCTCGATGAAAATCCCATTGAAAATATGTGGTCGCTCATGAAGACTAAACTAAAAGGAAAAAAAATATCCACTACGCAATTGCTTATTCGAAGTTTAAAACAAATTTGGAGAGGTGTAAGTGTGGATTACGCTAAAAAATTGAGCCAAAGTTGTCAAAGATGATGCCAGGCAATTCAAGATAACAGCAGTTGCTAGACGTCATATTAATATAGTTGCGAAATTAACATATTAGTACAGTTTAAGAAATAAATATAAGTATATTGAATTTCGTAGTATTTATTGCTTTTTTTGAGACACGTTCTTCTTGAACACACTGTACTGTACAGAGTTTTATAACATCCAGTGGAGAACATGTGGATGAAAATACGAGATGGCATCCAATCCTCCGCCTAAGAGGTATTAGGATATCAAACACGACGAAAAAATAATGATTGGTTCGATCAAGAATGCAATAGATAGAAAGAACGAGGCTACAAAATTTTTACTGAACGACCAACAATAGCCAAAAAAGATAGATATGAAGAGCTTAGGCGATATGCGAAAAAGACCTGCAAGTGAAAACAAAGGAAGTACGATAATGACAAGATACAAAAAATGAACGACGATATAAGACAAAATATCTTTTTTTTTAATTCTTTTACTATTGCGTATGCGTCCCGCGTTTTATTTTGTCTCATATCGTCGTCCATTTTTCGTATCTTGTCATTATGGTACTTCCTTTTTTTTTCGCCTGCAGGACTTTTTCGCATATCGCCTAAGCTCGTCAGATCTTTCTTTTTTGGCTCGTGTTGGTCATTCAGTAAAAATTTTGTAAGCCTCGTTCTTTCTGTATATTGCATCGCGGCATTCTTGGTCGAACCAATCATTATTTTTTCGCCATACTTGATATCCCAACACCTCTTGCCTGTGTCTTGGCATTTATTAATGACCATTTGCTTTCTACTCTCAATCCAATCCATAGTTTTGCAGATGACAGTGCTTTCAATAACACCTTTGAATTCGACTCCGCTGCGGAATCTCACAAGCAATCTGTTGCTTCCAAACGCAGAGAGTTATTCGGTTCACTGAACACCGACCTCGAATTAATCCTGGAATGGGGCAGGAAAAATAGAGTAGAGTTCAACGCCGCCAAAACACAAACCTGTCATCTATCCCTTAAACGTGATGCTCCTTCTACAAGGCCTCGTTTAAAGTACAATTCGCATTTATGGACTGGAGCTCCCAAAACTCACCTTGTACTGCTCGATCGAATCCAAAAACATCCGTTCCGACTAATTGGAGATAAGACTGTTACCGTTTCTTTTGACTCCCTCGAGCATCGCAGAAACGTCGGAGTACTCAGAATTTATTATCGCTACTTTTATGGTAAATGTAGTGCAGAGCTTAGATCACTCATTCCTTCACTTTACACATTTCCCCGAAATACTCGTCAAGCTAAACGCGTGCGAGTTACATATGTAAATTCTTTATCGAATTCGAGGAATGTTGATATATCAGAATCTACGAATAAGGTTTCAACCAAGACAAAACCGTTGGCTTGTTAAATGCTATGTCAACACAAAATTATTATCATCAAAGTTTCCCACGAATTTCTCGAGCTCGATGAAGGATCATATTTCAATTAAATGTGATTCTGTTTACTTTTAGTCGTCACGTTGCTTAACAACGTGACATTATCATTTATGCACCGAAGATATTTTTGTAAGAAGAAAAAGCCTCAGTCGATCGCCGGAGTCCGAGAATTAAACTAATCTAATTCTTTCAAATTGAAGTTTTATTGTTGACATATCAACCAAATATAAAAGTGGCGCAGTCGGTAGGATCCTGTTTGGACGAAATAGGATCCAGTGAAACGAAAAAAAAAGAAAATTTATAAAAGTAAAAAGTGAAAGAAAAATTGTGGATAAAAGTGAGGAAAGTGTGAAACGAAGTGGTTTAAAATGAAATTTAGTAAAAGACGCAGATACGACCACTTCACGATCCCAATTATCATCCTGGAAAGAAGATTAAAAATAAATCGGACTATCGACCAAAAGCGAGCAATGACACAAGAAATTGTCCAGTGCTTATCCGTTTTAACGGAAATTTTAAACCGGTAAAACCAACAACCAATGTTGAGAAGCAGAGTCGAAAAAGATCTCCGATATTTGCCCAACTTTGAGGGACACCCTGGCACTGTGCCAGCATTTATCACTTCGGTGGACCGAGCATTGAATGTATACGGTGTTCAAGCTCCTCAGGCCTTCGCCGTGATCTATAACGAGAAAATTTTGGGACCAGTTAAAACCTGCTTGGATACATTTCCGTCAGAAACATGGGAGGAATGCAAAGTGAAGCTGAAACTACAGTACAAGCCAGCAAAGGACCAAGAAAATATAATGCAGGAAATTAATGCTCTAAAAGTAAGTTCAATAATTGATCTCATGACTAAAATCAGATTAATCGTTAATGATATTTCTGAATGTGCTATGTTTAGCGATTATCAAAATCAAGTGGTTAATAATTTAAGCAGTGTATTAATATTAAAAATAAAAGGAATTACGGTAGCCGAATTGTGTGATAAATTTAGCTTAGAAGCCATCAGAGTAATTATTAATAAATTTGTGGGTCAAGATCACTATAATCTAAAATATTTTAAATCAGGTGAAATCAATAATAAAAAATAATTTTCGCCAAAATCCTAACTCAAGACCACTTCGAAATTTTAATAATAATTCTTCACAATTCCGCTCTAGAAATAATAATTCTACACAATTCAGATCGGGTAATTGTAAAGCAACACAGTCCAGACATGCAAATTTCAATAATAATGACAGCCATCCTCGATCCAATACATATAATAATGATGATGAAAGTAGGCAGTTTAGAAATCATATTCAAAGTAGAAATGGAAACAATAGTCAAGTCCAACCAATGGATATTGATACTATTAGTGCAAGAAATGAAATGAACCAATTAGGTGGAACTGAGTTTTTTATAAATTAGCTCCGGAAACAAAAAAGATTTTTATTTTCAACAAAAAAAATATATTGCTTTGCTAGATACTGGTTCCACAATTAGTTTACTGAATTCGAAAAAAGTAGAAAGTGAAATTTATGAGAAAATGACGGGAAACAAAGATATAATTAGAAAGAATAGAAGTAGATATACCTCACCTATAATAGTTATACCAAAGAAAAAATACCAGAGTTGTATTCAAAAATTTCGTATAGTTGTAGACTACCGAAGACTCAACCAAGTTACAGTTGATGACATGGACAGAATCCATGCCTAACATAGACAGCATCCTAGATAAACTCGGAAAAGCACAATACTTCAGTTTATTAGATTTGGAAAAAGGATATAATCAAATTTTAATGGCAGAAAAAGACAGAGAAAACAGCTTTCGTAACGCCAGCAGGTCTCTATGAATACGTCAGAATGCCATTTGGGCTGAAAAATGCTCCAGCCACGTTCCAACGTTTAATCAATGAAATATTGAGAGAATACATTAACAAAATATGTGAAGTTTATCTACACGATATTTTGATATTTTCAACTAGACTAGAAGAACATTTAAGTTCTTTAGATAAAATCTTTCGAAAATCAGCTCAACATAATTTGAAAATTCAAGCAGATAAATGTAGTTTTATGAAAAGAGAGACAGAATTCTTGGGCCATGTACTCACTAAAGAAGGAATACGACCCAATCCGAACAAAATAGAGGACATAAAAAGAATTCAATTGCCTGCAACAGATAAACAGTTAAAAAAAGTTTTGGGAATAACAGGGTTTTATAGAAAGATTATGAAAGACTATGCGAAGGTCGCATACCCTATGATAAAATATTTGAAAAAACATACCAAAATTAACATCAAAGATCCCCAGTACAGAGAATCCTTCGAAAAATTGAAACTATTAATAATCTCTCATCCTATTCTTAAGTTTATGATTATGAAAAGGAATTTGTAGTTACCACCGATGCTAGTGACTATGCTATTGGCGCCTTTCTTTCGCAAGAAGGTCATCCAGTATGCTATGTCTCAAGAACCTTGAACAATCACGAGAAGAACTATAACTAATAAAGAGTTTCTAGCGATAGTCTTACTCAGTGAATTATTTCAGGCCTTATCTATGAGGTAAAAAGTTCAAGATAATCACAGATCATTCAACAATAAAATATTTAAATTCTAAATATAAAGGAAAAAAATTCTCACAAAGAAATCTGAGATGGATCCTTAAGTTATAATTTTGAGATCGAGTATTTGCAAGAAAAAAAAAATAAAGTGCCAGATTTTCTTAGTAGAATAGAAAATAGTCCACAAATAAACGAACAAAACAGCTGTGAATCCAATATGGACCTGTCTGAAACAATACACTCTGTAAATGAACAATTACTAGATCACATACACTGGTGGTCAAAATAATAAATACACGCCTGCGTTTTTTGGAAAACATCTATTTTTCAGGTTTCAATACCTTGTAAATTAAGCCAGTCTATTGAAACGATACGTTGAAATGTGTAGAACATATTACTAGGAAAAAAGCGTCTCACCTGTTAAGGGTTTTTAATATATTCCGATTTGGATTCATTATCCTAATTATAGAGTGGACAAAATAATAAATACAGTATGAGAAATTGTATTGAAAAATTTAATTCTTTTCAAGAGAAGTTTTCAGTTTTATTTTTTTTTTATTATTTCAACTTAATAATTTATTACGTGACCCTTATTTTTAAGAATTTCTTTGCAACGAGCCGGCAACGAATCCACTAAACGTTCACAACTTTCTTTTGAAATCAGGTGCCACTCTCTTTTTACTGCAGTCCACAATTCGAACTTATTTCTTTGTCTATGTACATAAACCTTATCCTTGACTTGATTCCACAAGTTTTCAATAGGATTACAGTCCGGTGACTGCGCTGGCCAATCGAGAACCGATATTTTTTTGCGCCGCAACCACTCCTTCACTATTTTTGCAGTGTGCTTCGGATCATTATCGTGTTGAAATGTCCATCGATGTGGCATGTCTTCCTCTGCAAATGGCAGCATTATGTCCTTTAGTATGTCCAAATAACTTTCTTTGGTCATAATCCCGTCAATCAACTGAATTGGGCCTACACCATACCAAGAAAATGCTGTCCACACCATTATGCTACCTCCCCCATATTTAACGGTCTTTTTGGTATATTGTGGATCAAATGGTTTGTTGGGAGGACGCCTAACATATTCATTTCCGTCCTTTCCGAAGATGTTGAACTTGCAGTCGTCACTCCAGAGAATATTTCGCCATTTTCTCGTGCCTTCTTCTCCGCTCCAATCTAAATGGGTCCTTGCAAAATTTAGCCGGTTCCGTATGTTTTTTTTACTTAGGAGAGGCACTTTTCTTGGTGATCGGGCTGGTAAGTCTGCGTCCAATAATCTTCTACGAATTGTTCTAGCACTGACTTTAGCATTTGTTTACCGCAAAATCACGACCGAAGACGCGAAAAAGTTCCTTTTAAGGACGCGCACAATTTTTCGATCCAATGATGGAGTGGTTTGCCGTGGTCGGCCGCGATTTTCTTTATCATTCTTCTCCTTCATGGCATTCTGGACCATTCCCAAAGAGCAGTGAGAAATTTGTGCAATCTGTCGAAGAGAGTAGCCGTCGTCCCTTAGGCGTTGCATTTTGATCTTCTCTTCTGTGGAACAGTGCTTATTTCGGCCCATGTTTGAACTAAGGAATTATTACAAAATCAGATAATTTGAACTTGTTAGAAAAGTTTTCACTTAACTTACTCGAAAGAAAATAAATTTGGAAAAAAAATTAAAAAGTAGACCGAAAGTACTTATTTAAAAACAGTGTATTTATTATTTTGTCCAATGTGAAAGTGGATCCCAATCTAATGGTTCATTGCAGTTGATTACGTCACTTGAAAAGCATTGCCAGCTGAAAAAATAGATGTTTTACAAGAAACTTAGGGGTGTATTTATTATTTTGACCACCAGTGTAGGTATCAAGGACGAAATTGTAAACAAATATAAAACACAGATTATACTAACCTATAATCCGAATAAAGAAATAGAAACACTTCATGGCAGAAGAATAATACAGATCAATCCACAAAATGAAAGCGAATTTATTAAAGGTATATTGAAAAAATATATAAAAACAGGATACATAGGAATTATTCAGAAGTAGAGGATGGAGACTACAACAAAGTGCAGCAGTGTGTAATAGAATTTTTTTCAGGGCAACAACGAATAAAATTTATGAAAGTAACTAAGAGGGCACAAGAAATTTAAGACGAAGAAGAGTGTCATAAACAAATATCTCTATATCATACGAAAATATCGTTACATAGTGGCATTAATGAAACATATAAAACAATAAAAGACAAAATCTATTATCCAAAATTGCAAGAACATATATAACTAGTTATAAATAACTGTGACAAATGTATCGAAATAAAATATGATCGAAATCCTATAAAACCAGTACTTAATATATCAGAAACACCAAATAATAGATATGAAATTATCCACTTAGGCGTTTTTCATTACAAGAAACAGACCTTCGTAACTATTATCGATAAATTAATAAAATTCGCTAAAGACAGAGAAGATTATGTGGAAGGTAGAAAGGAAGGTTATATTAAAAACTAACTATAGTTAGGCATAAGGACCAACCATATTTTAGAAAATATTTACTAAAAAACGTACATGTATCAAATACAAAGGCAGTATAAATTTTCAGGTAATCATAATACTAATGATGCTGATAACCTCAGCACAAGGGTTGCTACAGGTCAACTCAATACATGAGGATTCAGGCTATTTATAAATAAAACTCCAAACTAATACGGTACTACATGTAATAGACCCGAATGAGATGAATGAAATACTTAATCAAATTGAAATCAATTTAGGACAGATAGAAGTCGATAATACAAATTTAATAAAAACCGAAATTAAAGCTATTAGAGCTAAGATTAGATCTATAATGCCAAATTTTAGTAGAAAAAAGAAAGCAGTATTGAGTATAGTAGGAATAGCCTACAGATGGTTATACGGGACAATGGACGAGAACGACAGACAAGACATTTTAGAACATTTGCAAGTTGTTGATGAAAATAAGCATAACGCTATAACCACTCTAAATAAACAAATCGCGATCAATACACATTTTAACGAAACATTTAATATACTTAAGAGCGCAGTAGAAGAAGATAGAAGTAAGATTTTAGAAACATATAATGAATAAAAAGAGAAAATAAGAAAATTGAAAGCCACTCAATGTATTTAGATCAAATGTTAAAATTAAGATATTTAGAAAACAAAGTAAGCCAAATTCAAGACAGTATTGCAAAATATAAGACAGTACATCCTAGTATTTTAACTGCGGAAGAAATAAAAATAATTGTTTAAAATTGATTTCTATAAACTAAAATCAATAAAAATGGGAATTATGGAATACAAAAATCATTTATTAATATTAGCAATTAAAATCCCAAAAAATTTATGAAAAGGATGAATATATTGGAAATTGATGAAAAGGATGAATATATTGTTCAAATTGAAAATAAAATTTACACATATCAAAAAGAAACTATGTTAAAAGGTTTAAAATTAAGCAAGAATTGTATTTGAAAAAATCAATGTAAATCAAAATATAATAATAAAACCAAAATTGAAATGTTAGATGAAGAAACTTTGTTAGTGAAAAATGCCTTTAAGAAAGAAATAACTCAAACTTGTGATGACAGAAAAATATGGTTAAACAAAAATTGATTAATTAAATTTTATAATTGTGAAATAAAAATATACCAAGAAACATTTTGTAATCAAAAGAAAGTCATTCAAGACAAGTATTTTTATCCAAACAGTAATTTCAATCAAACTTATGTAAAAACTTTAACCTTTGACAACATTGTAATGAATAATTTTGAAAATATAAAAGAAATCAAAGAATTTAAATACCACAAAAACATATCATATGGTATAAATGTAACAATTCTATTGATAATAATAATTCTAATTGTAATAATAGTTTGGTATTATAAAAATAATAAAAACAATATTAAAATAATAAATAATATGGAGCCGGACGCTTCTGATTTAAAGCGGCAGGAAGTTATGTATATACGTAAATTCTTTATCGAATTCGAGGAATGTTGATATATCAGATTCTACGAATAAGGTTTCAACCAAGACAAAACCGTTGGCTTGGTAAATGCTATGTCATCACAAAATTATTATCATCAAAGTTTCCCACGAATTTCTCGAGCTCGATGAAGGGTCATATTTCAATTAAATATGATTCTGTTTACTTTTAACCGTCATTATTATCATTAATGCACCGAAAATATTTTTGTAAAAAGAAAAAGCGTCAGTCGATCGCCGGAGTCCGAGAATTAAACTAATCTTAATCTTTCAAATTGGAGTTTTATTTTTCACATATCAACCAAATATAAAAGTCGCACAAGTTTGCCGTCAACCCTATTCCTACAGTGAAATATAGACAGTCATTCATCTCCCAAGCGTCCAGACTTTGGAATGCATTGCCGGCTAACGTTTTCCCAAGTAGATATAACCTCCAGTTCTTCAAGAATAATCTTCACCGTCATTTCCGTCTCTCTCCACCCTAATTTCCATGTGGGTGTAATTCTATCCACTTCCTTTACCGAATTAATTGTGCAATGCAAAGGGTGACCCCTCAAATTAAACTCGGTGCATTAAAAAAAAAACTACGTTTTGAGTAGTCCTGGGGGGCTTTTTATCATTTAACCCTTTTTTCGTATCCAACTACGGACACGCATAGAACTACGTTTTGGGTAGCCCTGCGGGGCTTTTTATCATTAAACCCTCTTTTTCGCATCCAACTACGGCTACGCATAGAACTACGTTTTGAATAGCCCTCTTTTTCGTTTCCAACTACGGCTACTCATCTTTGAACTTTGGATTTGTAAAAGGCAATTATTATGCCATAGGTAGAAAAGTTTTTTTTTTGCAAATAATATTATTAATATAGTATGCATTTAAATTTTACAGAAAATTATTAAAAAATTATAATATTAAGTTAAACCATAATTTCCCTAAGAAACATTTTCCCTCGGCTGGAAATTATGTAATCCTAATTGATTTTTGTGTAGGGCATTACTAAATATCGAAACTGTCAGCCGAAGAACATGCAAAGTTCAATTCGTCCCGGCTTACTTAAACGCGATAAATAATTTTAATTTTTGCCTTCCGGAAGGCTGGGGTTGATGAACTGGTTGTGTTTTTCGAATATTTATAACCTTGTAGTTCGAGTATTTGTAATTTTTATTAAAATTCCGCCGAGGAAAACAATGAAATAGCTGTTTTAGAACCTCAAAAAAGAAATTTTAAAACGCAATTTTCCTCATTTTCCAGGTGGAAAATCGTTAATAATAGTATCATCCGCGCTCTAAAATTACTTAATCTATCGTTTTTACATATAATAAATTAATAAAACTCAATTTTGTGCATTTTAAAAGTCCGCGATTCGCTACTTGCGCCAGTCAAACTCCCGAAAAATATGTTTTCATTGTTTAGTGAAATCGCAATCTTTTATAATTTTTTCGGTACGAGCTTTCGTCACTCGACGACTTCTTAATTAATCTCGATTAACGGTTCCGCGGCCAAACTCGAGAGACCTGGATCCGTATACATTAACTCTACCTTCAACCAACTTACGAATTAACTATTGTCAATTTCAACCAATGTGATAAATTGTTTCTTTCTATTTGTTTTGAAGTTTTTAGTCGACTTAGTAATAAGAACGAACGAAAAAAAAGATCGACACTTTATCAAAGTGCGCTCAAAACGTAGGACTTCGCCTTTGCTAAACTGTGATAGTGTCCCATGGAGTAACCATTTCAACAAGCCCTCGGTAGAAAACAAGGCATTGCCGAGATGTAATTAAAGCAAAAACAATATTATTACTGTATTTTAAAATGCGAGTACATACTAGAAAAAATCACAGAATCGGAGCTCCTGCTAGCATTGAAAAGCTCCTTCTAGCATCGAAAAGCTCCACCGAGACCTATCGATTGCAAACGAAACGAAAACCTTCAGCGCCCACTTTTTCGGTAGATCCACGCTTACCAGTAATTTCAGTGAGCAAATAAAATCAATTTTACCGTTTAGGTGACTCGTGGGCACATGACAACTGAAAATGAAAATGCACTTTGAGGGTTGATGGATGGCATGACTACGAAACAGATCGTCATGCCCTCTGCTTGCCGACCAACATTGCAAATCCCCAGCGTTCATGGAGCAGGCATGAGAATTGCTGACGCCACACGTTGGCGCGTGATCATAAACAGAATCAGCTGCAGACTTCAGTGGGGCCGGTGCGGACGGTGAACACAATTTTTTTCTACTTTGTTTATACGCAATCTGCGCTAGGTTTCTCTGTTGTGGTCTGCGCGGAATGGAGAGCCAATATAGGGTTCACTCAGGCTATCGATGCAAATTGTGTATTATACGGGTAGCATCATCGAATTACTCATGAATTACGACACCGTGCCAGAGACAAACGGTATAATTACCTTTGTAATGACGTTTAAGGCTTTTATAAAATGCCACTCTGAGCTTACCAATCACCTCTAGCACGAAATCAAACTGGAAAACCGTACTACGCCCGGGCCCGGGCCCGCCCCCTCATAGACCCTCTACAGAAATCGTACAGCGAGAGAGGAAACAGAGCATGAATTCTACTCGTTAGTCGCTAGCCGTCGCAAATTTCGTTGGTGTGCGTGTATTTTGAAGGTTGACAGCGCCATACCATTTTGTTCACGGCTCTGCAAAATTCATAAAACTTACCTTTAAAACTGATTAACATACTCCTCAGCCCAGAAATTAAGTAGATCCTTCCGCGGGTTCTCGCAGATGACCGGGATCAAATTTTAATCGCACTTCACTTAAGTCAAATCCACTTTGTTAGCGCACTTTGCGGACGCACTTTCGCGTTTACTCTATCATTTACAAGACACAATCAATGGTCTAAACCACAGTTCTGCGCCACTGCACGGTTGCGGGCTATTGGAAACAATTTTTAGTTTTATTTTTTCAACTCTCCCTTGGAATAATTGGGATAGCCAGCCATCAGATGGACACCAAACGAAACACATTGACGTTTGACAGTTTCACACACACGCACACTCGTCAGTGTTCGAACGCACGGCTCGTTCAAATTCCTTCGCAAGCACGTAACGAAAGTCAAAACAAATCGCGTCAAGGTTCTCCGTGGTAATAAAGGAGAATTGCGCGCGCCAAAGCACACACACTCACACCAAGTGTCCGTCAATTCACCATTCCTCGTATGACATTCGTCGAATTGGTAGGTGGGGAAAAAAAGCGGTTTTCCCCGTTTTGTTTTTACTTATCCCCAACTAGCGTTTTTCGAAAAGCAATTTCCTCTATGCGAGGCACACCAACACAGGCAAACCTTGTGCAAAAATTTCGAAGACCTCCATTCCGACTTTTCTTCTAGACGAAATATAATGCTTAAACTTACACAATTCAATGGCGTAAGTTGTCCACTGAAAAATTCAAACGACACTAAGCTATTCCGAATCGATTTTCTAATCCAGTTTACCCGGTTACTATAATTGCGACGTCCTTTTGACAGTGACTTTTTCTACCAAGAGGCGAGGGGAAGTGCCAAGTCCGAACCGACGACACTCCACTAAATCTTTTCTTGACTGTAGTTCCGAATTTGCACACACGCAATCACACGACCGTTTCACAAATCGAAATTATGCAATGACGCGTTTTTAATGTCCACGAACCGCATACCAGAAGATTGGATTTAAAAAAATTGAGCAAAATTAACCACACGACGACAGCACGTCAAGATTTCGATGATGGGGAAATCAAAGCTGATAGTATGAGTTTTCCAACATGGCTGCCGGTTGTGTCTCTCGGTTCTTCTTCTTTATGATTGCAAAGTTACGAGTATTGGAGCTTTTGAGCAGGTAAGGTACGACGACCGTTAAAAAGGTCCCGCAAGAAAATTTTTGATTAAACCCTGCAAAATTACTGGTGTTTGGTGAATATACGTAAAACTCAGTACGTTGAAATTTACCTATTCCAGCTATGGGGCGGGTACAACTTCGTTATGAGGGCAAACTGGAAAATGCACTAAAAAAAGTGCACGGTACTTATTATGAATAGAAACAAAGTAATTTTATACCGATTTTCCACCCGGAAAATGATGGAAAATGCGTTTTAAAAACTGATTTTTTAGTCTTTACAACAATGACTTCGCCATTTTGCTTGGTGGCATTTTAATTATAAATACACGATAAACCGCAATAGCGTAAAAAAACTCTTATTACACTGAGCCGACATTATTCATTACATATTTTTGGCCTTCCGCAAGGCAAAAATTAAGCGAAAAATAAATGACCGTTCATATTTTTTGTTTTTCCGTATTCCGATAGACAGACAGTTCGATTATTTAATATTGCTAAACACAAAAACCAATTGGGATTACATAATTTCCCGCCGAGGGAAAATTATTGAAAATTATAGAAGTTCATTTTCAATTTAATATAAAGGAAAAGACTTCTCGACATAAAAGATGGCTGTTGAAGCTAGACGAATATAAATTTGAAATCGAGTACCTTAAAGAGAACGAAAACAAAGTCGCTGACCTTTTAAGCAGGATAGAACATCAAGAAAAGAATAATGATAGCCCAAACGATACAGAAAACGTCACAAATTCGTACTCAGATTTAGGAATATGTAACATCGAGGATGATGACAGTATTACTACGACAACGATTCATTCAGCAGAAAAAGAACTTCAAGATCACTTACTCATTAAGGAAGAAATAGTAAACAAGCACAAAACGCAAATAATATTAACTAACAATAAAACAATGGAAATAGAAATTATTTATAGCAAAAGAATTATTTCCGGGTTCCTGAACACGCGAGTTTTTTCCGGGGAGATGTTGTTAGCGTTTCGCCCAACCCCCAGCCTGGAGGACCAGGAGTTGCTAGTTTCGATTAGAGGCGCAGAACACTCGCCTTCACCCTGCGTGAGGCCAAGGCTTGATATGGGCTGTAGAGCCATTGCAACAAAATAATTATTTATTGCTATATATATAATTAGTAAGTATAATTTTTAGGAGATACATAAAGAAAGGAATTACAGGTATATACTCCGAAATATCAGATACCAAATATAACGAAGTCCAGCAAAACCTTAGATCACTATATTCAAATGACAGCACAATTAAATTTGTAAGATGTTCTTTTAGAGCACATGATATAAAAACAAAAACTGAAGCAATAAAGCAAATTTAACATCATTGTATCACGTGAGAGAAAGCTTACACTCAGGAATACAGTAAACTTTCAATGGAGTTCGGCTGGTAGTCCGTCTATACGTGGAGCTTTCCTTCCCGCCATTGACCGAATGGCGGAAACTATCTCTTCCTTATCTGGGGGATCGTCCCTAATAGAGGATTGTTGCGGTTGGATGTTTGGAAGTTGTTCTGTTTCCGGAATATCTTCCTCTGACAAGATGTTTAAAATATCAGAGAAGTATTCCTTCCATCGTCGCAACGGGGGTTCACTCGTATTAAGGAGAGTTCCGTTGACATCTCTCACCAGGTGGTTGGCGGTGAAATTCCTATTCGTCAACTGTTTCATGATTTTGAAAAGTGAACCCATATCCCCAAGGTAAGCCGCAGATTCTGCCTTGTTTGCCAGATCTTCAATGGCCTCTCTCTTGTCGCGTCTAACAGCCTTTTTAAGCTGTATATGAGCATCTCGGTAGTTCTGTCTCAGGTCGGGCGTTGGTTTACATTGCCGGCTTTTTTCCGATTGCCAACCTTGTCCCATGTGTCTTGCGACATCCAGGGTTTCTCATCGCTTTGCACATATCCCACAGATTCATCAGCACTAGTTAGAAAAGTGTTTCTGGTTGCCTCCCAATTGGCGTCCAGTGTGCGCATTTCATATTCATCCAATTGGATGACTTTTCGCGTAGAATAGTTATGTATTCACGTTTTTTGTTGGGATCTCTGAGTTTATCCACATTAAGCTTGCGCTTCATTTGAAAAATTTGTGGTCATCGGATAGCTGCTGTACACAATCTCAAGCAGGCAACCATCAAGTGGTGATCGCTCCCCATGTCAGCTCCACGTTTCGCTCGCACATCGAGGAGACATCTTCTCCATCGGCGACTTATAGCCAAATGGTCGATCTAGTTCTGAGTAACACCATCAGGGGAAACCCAAGATGTTTTATGATGACTCTTGTGTGGAAAAAAGCTATATTGTGAAATAATTGTAACGCCTTTTCCACAGCAACCTTGACCCGAGATATTCGGCTAAGGATCCACCATAGTTGCCAACTCAATAAATCGACACACAAAATTACGCTTAACTACCGTTCAATCGCCATTAGTTCATGACCATTAAAGGTAATGGAAAAAGTTGTTAGCAGAGCAGAGAGAAATCATTATCAAGTAAAGTTTAGAAGCACGATATTCTCAGCCCGTCGTAGCTTAGGTGTTTCGCACTCGGTTCAGTACTTTCGCATACTTCTGCACGCTGCGATTTCAAAACTGCATGTCGTACACCTTTTTATACTCTAGATGAAATCTGAGAGTATATTGTGTTTGCCTTACCGTTTGTAACGCTAAGAAATAATGCTCGCACAGACCCGCCAAGGATACAGAAATATTTGTTGTCGCTCAAAAACTTCGATTCCGAGTTGCTGTCTGTCCGTCTGTCCGTCTGTCCGTCTGTCCGTCTGTCTACAGCATAACTCTCGAACGCTTTGAGCTATCGTGCTGAAATTTGTTGTGTGTCATTTTCAGCAAAAAAGAAACTTTAAGTTCGTGAACGGGCCACATCCCCCCACTCGTTCTACCCCCTCCCATACAAATTTCACGAAATTCTGAAATTTTCAGAAATTGATTTTTCTTTGAAACTATTTAAGCTATAGATTTGAAATTTGGGTCAAAGTATTATGATATTGATGTCATTAATATGACGGAATATTGATCCGATTCCGTCACTCCTTCTACCCCTCCCATACAAATGCATAATTTTGAAAAATGCAGTTTTTCGATTTTCATTGAAACTAGCAAAGTTATAAAAACGACTTTTTGCCAGAATTAATTTTATTGTAATTCCAATCAGAATTGAAAAAATTATCAACTTCACCTTACTCCTTCTACCCACTCCCATACAAATTTCACGAAATTTTGAAATTTAAAATAAATTATTTTTCTTCGAAACTGTTAAAGTTATCAACTTAATATTTTGCATGAAGTATAAAAATAGAAATATCAATAAGGAGAAAAAATGTGTTTTGATCCGTACACTCCTTCTACCCCCTCCCATACAAATGTATAATTTTTGTTAAGTGCATTATATCGATTTTCATTAAAACTAGAAAAAGTATAAGCTTAAAATTTTGCCAGAATTTGTTTTTTAATAATTGTAATAAATCCTAAAAAAAATTATCAGCTCCTCTTCACTCCTTCTACCCCCTCCCATACAAATATCTGTATTATAAATTCAAGAAAAGCATTTCTCCTTCGAATATATTAGAATTAGCGAATTTGAAATTGAATCAAAGCTTGGTGATAAGGGTGATGATAAGCAGTTTCAAAATCATCTTAAACGCTCCACTTCCTTTACCACCTCCCATACAAATGCCTCAATTTCAGGAAAACTATGTCGAATTGAAAATAATGAAAGCTACAAACCTTAAATTCAGCACGAAATATTTTGCATACCACACTAGGTGTCATATCCAAAAATTACAAACCTTCCTCCTCTCCTCCTATCACCTCCCATACAAAAGTATTTAAAAGAATTGGAGGTGACATATTTTTCGGTACATTGAACTCTTTCTCATTTCATCTAGAGTATCATATGATTGGGCTTTACTCCCAATCATAATTCTTTTATGTTTTTTTTTGATCAATCGATTTTTTCTAAGGTTTTGGAATATGAAACCCCAATTGTCCTTTTGTTGCAGCAATTTCCTTCAGTTTGCTTGAAAGGATTCTCAGTAGGTGGCTTGTACATTAAATTTTTTCAACTCTTATTGTTTTGTACTATTCCTAGTTTTGTTGAGAACACTGCTATCGCCGTCACCGATGAGTTGGTAATATACTAAATTGTGTATCAAAATACTATTATTGAATCCTTCCAATATAGTATCTGCTTCCATACTCATAGAACTTGCATTACGGTCGAAATTTTGGAAGCATTTGTTTTTTTGGCTCATTTTTGCTCTGTGAAGCTCTTTCGCGAACGACACAATATTTGTTTCGCATTCCACAAAGAAGTACTTTTCCGGAAGATGATCCACATATAACTCCAACTCCCGATAAAGAGTCATATTTTCCAGTCCGATATGATCGCTTAGGCCATCGGCGGTTATAGAGATTCTGTTCTGATCTGCAACTATTTTATATTCTTTTTCAGCTGCTTCGTGCATTGATTTTTCCTCTGCTTCGAATCCTTCTGCGACGACGAGGTGAGCTCTTGTGTAAGTTATGTTGTTCATGAATGGAACGTTTAAGGTTGAAAAAATTTGCTCCATCTGCTTGAAGCCTACTCCATTCAAAAGCGCACCAGCTACAGCACATTTGTTGCTGTCGAGATAATCAGCTGTTTGCAGTTTCGTCCATATCGATTCATGATAATTACATATTCGACACTGGAAAGCTATTTTTTAATCCATGTTGTTCATGACATGCTAAAACCATGCCCCTGAAACAGCATTGAATTTGGCATGCAACTCGATCCATAAATACGTAAAGTTCATCACATATTTACCGGTATACTTATATTTTTGGTTCGCTGAATATCGTTTTGTCCTTGCTCGATAAAATTTGAAGAAGTATTTGAATCAAACCCAAATTTTTCGACATCAATGATATTTATAACAGTATACTTTTCTCAATTTAAAGTTGATAGCTATGACGGTTTTGGAGAAAAATAATTTAGTTAAAATTACAAATTTCGTGAAATTTGTATGGGAAAAAGAGTGGGGTGAAGTTGATAGCTTTCACAAAATCGGTTGCAATTATAATAACATAAATTATAACAAAAATTGGTTCTTTAAGCTTTACTAGTTGCAATGAAAACCGAATAAATGCATTTTTGAAAATTGTACATTTGAATGAGTGGTGGTAGAAGGAGTAAAAGGATCAGATCAATATTTTTTCACGTTAATAATATTAACATCGTTATACTATGACCTAATTTTCAAGCCAATAGCTGGAATGGTTTCGGGAAAAAATCAATTTCCTTAAATTTCATGAAATTTGTATGGGAGGGGGTAGAAAGAGTGGGGGATTTGGCCCGTTCACGAACTTAAAGTTACTTTTTTGCTAAAAATGATATAAAAAAATTTTCAGCAAAATAGGTTGAGCGATAACAAATATTTCTGTACTCATCTTGGCGACTCTACGCGATCATTATTTCTTAGCGTTACAAACACAATATACTCTCAGATTTCATCATCTCTAAAAATAATTCGACTGTGAAAAATATATTATCGGCAATTCGAAAAACATTTCTATAACAATTGGAACTTACTTTTTTTAAATCAATTTTTTTGATTATCGTCGTGTGCTTGGCTTCAGTATTCGACTACCACATATTCTAACTTTTCGACCCATATTATCCCAATAATTTTCATATTTAGTTTAACAAACTCTTTATCAAAAGGTCTCAGCAGAGACCGAAACGTCACGAATAATAAAGCGTAACAGTGTAGAATCCGGAAATCTTTTCTTTCATTTCAAAATGCACTGTGAAAACATTCACCAAACAAACTCTAGCTTGTTACCATTTTTCAGGAAGATAAAAGAATGATCGCACCATGCCAAATGAGATCACACAAATAAACACATACTAGTATTATGTACTCCTTTGTGTTAACAGATATAAAACATAATCCGATTGCTACTTGATATGGCAATATAAATTTTTTTTCATACATAATATAATAATTCCGGGTCATAGAACTAATTTTTGAATGGTGACACCACTTAGACCATACCTGCTTTACCGCTTATTACGCTTGGCACGCAGTTCACCAGAGAATTAAGGGTAATAATGTAATGCTCGAAACTCATTCCGAAATTTTGCTATGCAAATGCTTAAGTAGAAATTTCACGTTGGTGGCATAATAGCTCGAAGGCCATATAATTAATTTTGGAATGAATGCACTGCTTTTTACGCTTCACACTCAGGTCAGCAGAGAATCAAACGTGCTAGTGTAAAACAGCGTAGTGAAAAAATTTGGTCACGAGTAAGCATTGGGTACCTCAATAAGATAGTGGCGAGATAAAAAAAATAATCACTAATAATAATCACACTAGATAGTCGTTTAGATTCCGCGGCACAAAAGGCAATGGATTGGTTATACGCCTATCGTTAAGAAACCGAAGGGAACATTTGGAACACTCCCTGCTGCAAATGCAAATGAAAGAAAGTCAGAAAATCTTGCCATTGCCATTCTAATTGTCATCCGTCACATAAAACAACCCCCTATTTAAATTTCTTTTTAAATAAATTGATGAGTGAAAAAGTCAATAAATTTTCTGTTATTACCAACCCGACGGTCCGATAATCACGTAAACTGGAAAAAGAGGAAATAGATTGGTTACATATTCAGAATACTGCAGAAAATCGCGGTCAAAACCATCCCGACATTACAAAATTCGTCGAGTAGATTGACTGCGTCACAAATAGGGCAAAACTATCAAGTCGTAAGTCAGGAAAATAAAAATGCTCTCTCGAAAGTCGTCATTTCGAGAGAAAATTTTACGAAAACAGAAGTCATTCGCAGATGTTATGTACCAAATACCAAATAGACGAAACACGATTATCGTCGGGTGTCCAAGATAAGCATGTAAATTCGTTAATAATAAAAGATCTAAAACTAAAAGCGTTTATTAAAGGCAAGCAAATTGTAGTACTTATTCAATTAGATGTTGCCTCGGAAGATGAATTTAAAGTTTATGAAGTTATCACAATTCCATATTTGCGATCCATCGATATAATTTTGATTCAAGGACTTTCAGAACACTTTATACTGAGTAAGAATAGGGAAAACTACGCTATGGAAAAAATACCAATTGAAAAATTATAAATAAAAAATATATATAAAAATATATATAATCAAGCTATGAATCTAATTGCATAACACAACTTTATTTCCAGCAGGATTCAAGGTATTGCGACTTGAAACAAGTAAATGTTATGTTAGACGTAATGTTCAAAATAAATAAGTCACAAATATTAACAATAAATTCTGAAGAAACTAAATTGAAATGTGTATGTGAAATTAGAACCGAAACATTTAATATTGTCAATACGAGATTGATAACTTTAGAACAAAATTGTGAAATTTCAACTATTAGTCGAGATTATGTGGTTAAAAATGTAAAATTAAAAGTAAAAGATAAATTATTTGAATTTGCTGTACTAATACTCCACTGAAAAACAAGAATTTAAAAACAATCATCTCGGAAAACTAATTACAAAAAATGTACACGAAATAAAAGATTTAACTGGAAATATATCTGAAGAATTAAATTTTTGGGATAAAGCAGTCAAACCATTACCCCAATTTGTTAAAGATAATAATGTCATTGGAGGCATTTTCGGAACTGTAATACTTGCTTTAGTTATATACATAATTTATAAATGTACAGCATCATGCAAATTTGTAATGTTTTATAAATGGTTTTGTTTAAAATGTAAGCAAAAAACATTGTAATTCTTGAACAACAAGACTCTCAAAAAAGAGATATGTTAAGTTCTATTAATGACTTACCTAGGTTAAGAGCAAGTTAATTTAAAAAATTTATAATTAGCAACGTTAACGAAATCATTAAAGTTTTAATGTTAAAAAAAATGATAAAATAAAAAATCATTGTAACCTTGCGAAGGTATACAAAAGTTGGAGGACCGACAAGTAATTAACTACATCTTTTTTTCATTTATAAAGATCAACATTTAAAATGATCATGCAAGCAATTCTCACAGTCCAACGTTCATTCAAGTGCATTCCATTACGTATATAAAGTTAGCAGTCCGCTTGTAGCTGCCTGCAAAAAAAATAACTCCATATTTTGTTACTTATTTGTTGCTATTTTGTTACGCCAAAATAAAATTTGTATCTTCAAGGATTTCCGAGAAAATGGCGGACTGCTATCTTAAATCTAAAGTTAGCAGCCACCGCGATTGCTCATTACCTGATTATGCTAGAGGAATGATATATGTACCAGAATTTGTTACTTTTAAAGTACTTTTAGAAAACAATAAAAAAAATTTTGCTCCGATTAATTTGACAACAGAAATTAGTACTATTAGCGATGGAAACGAAATTAACGCAAACACGTGAATTAAACGATTTTCGTGACACGAATGCAGGTGTAATATCTTAAGTAGGTACCAAATAAATTTGTATCACTGATATTCGAGTGCAAATATACACAAAAGAACAAAAAACACCATTTCCGGAAATTCCTCCCCCTGATGCGCCTAAAATTATGCCGTAATAAATATCATTTGAAAAAGACATAGAGGTAAATGATTTTTCTTCAATTTGTGCAATGCAACAAATTCTATTTATGTTTTTTATCATGGCAACAAGTGTCCCGAGTGCAAAAATTAACAAAATCCTGCAGGCAGCTGGAAGCAACAAATTAAATTTAGGTTTCCAAGACCAAATCCGTGAGAAAAACCGACTTATGCCTTTCTGCAGTAGTAAATTCCATTTTTCTTCAATTTGTGTAATGCAACAAATTCTATTTATGTTTTTCATCATGGCGACAAGTGTCCCGAGTGCAAAAATTAACAACATCCTGCAGGCAGGTGGAAGCAATAAATTAGATCCTGATTTTTAAGTCCACCAAATTATATCGAATTTAATGTTTTTTTTGATTTTACAATGTTTTTTTTTCAGTTTACAAAAGCTGTCAATTTTGTAGCTAGTGATCCTAAAGTGAAATAGTGCGGAAATTTCGATAAGAAAGAACTTTAAGTTAGTACCTTTAGAACGGCGAACAAGTTTTTCGTGTCGCGAAATTAAACTAACATGAACACTTTTATTTTTCTATATTTACAAACATCAATATTTGCGGTTCAACTTTCGAGCAGGACTTAACGCTAATTGGCTTTTTTTGCATATCATCAAATTTTAACCATGCAGTATCTCCTCGTCTGTATGCATATGCGACGTTGTGTCCGCTGGTGGCTAATAATTTTTCATTGGCATCTGTTGTTCGATTTTATTGATTTTTCACCGACCGAAGTTCGGTGACGCCAACGAGCAGAAATTGACTTTTCGCATCAAATGGATTTTCGAAAAATTTTGGAACTAGATCAAGCATTATTTCCTGGTTGCTATAGGTGGAATCGTTGCAAATTTCGAAAGATAAAACAACTCCTGAAAACATAAAATTAGATCTGGAATACAGATTCTTTGTAGTTCCTTACCAGCAGTAATGACATTCGATCTCAGAGGTGTTTCGCACAATGGACAAACTCCTTCTTCGATCTCCAGTAGGCTTTGAGCCAAGAAACATGATTGAATTTGTGTGTCCTGTATTTGTTTCGCTTCTATACGAACAGTTCTTTTATGGCTGCATGACGCACATTCTGTTTGTTCTACCAGGCTGGGCAAGTCTGTATATAATTTTCGCAGAAGCCATGGTAGTGCAACGTCACATTGCAACTCTTCATCTGTCTGTATCTGTCTACACAGTCGTCAACTCTTACTGGGTAGCGAACGTTATATAAGACAATATTCTTATATTTATTTATTTCTCCTTCAACAGGAGCACTTGTTGCTGGAGTACGTCCATTATTGAAATGCTTACTAAACACATTCGACCATAATGGGAATAAAAGCAAATCATCCTGAACTTTTTTACAAAATTTAATGTTGTGCAAGTAATATGGATTTTCATCGTTTCCGCTATTGTCAAAAAATTTGGAAGCAATATCAAAAATGTTTTGCCCCCATCGAGCCCAATAATTTGTTTTATTTTTGGAAACTTTGCGCGATTCGATTTCATCAGTTTCTGCTTCGTTTTCACTGTTTTCTTTTTCAACCGTTTTTCCACTTGTATTTTTGAGATGTTCGTAGTCAATTATTTCTTTAAGTGTATTTGTTGCACCTAATAATTATATAATTAAAACAATTAAATGTTAAATGACAATTTCTTACCCGTGATTAATCCTTTGATTTTTCTAATTTGAATAGAACATTTAGTAGGCTGTTCTTCTGAGTCTCCACATTTTGGTGATCCCGAAATAATGAATAGAGCATTTAAAATTTTGGATGCTCCATCTAAATCTTCACACATAATTAATTGACCCAAGGCTGCCAAATAAAATGACTTGATGTTTGGTGAAGCAGGTGAAAATAATTTTACATATCTATACATAGTAATATAATTGTAGTGTCTGTCTGTTATTTGCTTATAAATGGCTATAAGTTAGTTTTTTGAGTTATTTTAGCATTAACTAAGCATAAAAACACATTTTTGAAATTGTTGTCTGTCTGTCTGTCTGTCTGTCCGACCGCTTTTCACGCACAAACGGCTGAACCGATTGTAATGAAACTTGCACAGTTTGTTAGGTGTCCATCGGAATGAAATCTACTTTTGGTTTCATTTCACTCCCCTCACGCCTTCTACCCTCTCCCATGCAAAGTGACTCATTTTCAAAATATATATTAACCAAATTTTCTTGGAAACCATTAAAGCTATTAATTTGAAATTTGGAATATATTATTTCTATTATAAATGCAGTCTTTTGGTATATAAATTGTTTGAGTTTTCTCACTCATTTCACCACCTCCCATACAAACTACACTTTTTCATGAATTACTTTACACCAAATTTCTCAGTACGTGTAACCTCCATCGAGCTAAAATGTTGTATTAAATCCTTAATTAACATTATTATTAATATCGGGAAAAAATTAACCAATTAGCTTCACTCCTTCTACCCCCTCCCATACAATGTGACACAGTTCCACGACTTCACAAGAATTTGATTTTCTTGAAAAGTCTGAATGTTATTGATCTGAAATTTCAAATATATCAATTGCATGATGATTATAGTTGTTTTCAAAAAATCACCAGAAACCCCCTTCTACTTCCACCACCTCCCATATAAACCGCACTTTTTCATGAAATACTCTAAACGAATTTTCTCAGTATATTTCAATTTCAGCGAGGTAAAAATTTGAACTTAATCCTTAATTAGCATTATTATTAATATCGGGAAAAAACTTAACCGAGTAGCTTCACTCCTTCTTCCCCCTCCCATACAATGAGACACATTCCACAACTATACAATAATTCGATTTTCTTGAAAAGTATGAATGATACAGATCTGAAATTTAAAGTATATCAATTGCATGATAGTTATAGTTGTTTCTCGAAAAATCACCAAAAACCCCCACTCCTTCTACCACCTCCCATACAAATCGCACAATTTCATTAAATTCAATGCACTAAGTTTCTCAGTACCTACTCAATTTTTGAAGCTTAAATTTGGTACAAAACATTTTTATAGCTACGCTAGCATGATGTGAAACAAATTAGTTCAGTGCTGTCACCCCTTCTACCAGTCCCCATACAAAATTTCTTAACACCGCAAAAATTTCGATTTCATCTATACATAGTATCGTATGATTGAGCTTTACGCACAATCGTAGTCCTGTTATATTTTTAAGCTTAATGTTATTTTATTTCTTTTTTGTTTTTAAATAACACCAGCTACAATTATTCACATGTCCTTAACGCTTTTCAACACGTATATGATCTCGAATCACGGGTTTGATTTGATCACGAGCCTGTCCCATAAAAATGGGAGTATCATGCTTTCATTCTTAATAATTTATGGTTCTGATTCCAACAATATACAAACCATTTTCTTCAATGAGCCATTCAAAGTAAGCAAATTATATATCCCTCATAATGTATTACTAACTACACTCTCAAAAATTGCTTATTATTGCTATTTTTACGCGGACGACGTCGCGGGCGTTTGCTAGTTTCTTAATAAAATGAGCAACATCAATGCGTATTCGTGTTTTTATGTTTCCAACATTTTGAAAAGCATCGGCATAATCTTCAATATCTGAGTAATAGTTACAAAAACTTAGCACTGTAGCATTTAATAAAGCTTTGTTTTGGTCGCAAATTACTTCTTGTGGCAATTTTGCACCAGATATTATCCATTTATTCAGGAAACCCCTTATATCTTCAGTACGATGTCTCTCAGACAACATTTGAGCTACAGGAAATTGTCCTTCAGGACAATTTACCACAATCAAATATAAAAATATTGATCTGCTATAGTCGTCGTACGGGTTATGTATTTTGTGCACTTCATAATGGAAATAGCTTGAATAGGATCTTTATGTAAGTACGACGAAGCCTTGTATTGCGATTTTGCAGTGTGTAATACTGTGCTTTTGTACAACTGAGGTGCTTCATAATTATTATCATTCATTAACTCGTTCGATAAATTTGTTCTGTGGACCTTCACGGGTATATTGCTAAGTAGTTTTGCAACCTCTACCCTTTTTTCGCCTCGCAAGTGGCGTTTACGACAAATTCCCGTTCCGAATTGGAACGTGCATTCGATACTTCTATTATGTAATTGAACCATTTCGCATTTCAATGTAGAACCACAATTACAATAGGCTATGAATTAAACGGAGAAATAGTTTAAAAAATATCTCAGCATTAATGGCAACAACGTATTATAATATCTCAAAATAAACTGCCAACAAGTCGGGCGAAACTTTATTATTCTTGGGACAAGTTGCGGATGAGTGGAAAGTCAATATGCAGGTTAGAGTGGTTAGGGAAGGCTAAGTGAAAGGGAGTTCTTGAGCAGGGCTGTTGTCTATTTAACAATATTTCATTCATTTCTGCAAGTTTGGGTGTTTATGAGGGGAGGAGCAGGGGTAATAGTAAGGGTGGGTGGATGTTAATAGCTTTTTAATTAATTGCTTGAATCACGTCCAATATTCTCTGTATAGAATGTGTTTCATAGACGAAGTTGCATAGAATTTTCATAAAATTCGGTGTATTTTACATTCACGAAACCGAACATTTGTATGGGAGGGGGTTGAGAAGATAGGGGAATCGTAAAATTTGATATGTAGTTTTATTTTGCTTCTCTTGTAATGTGCTTGTATAAAATTTCAAGTTCGTAACTTTTAGTTTGTTGGTTATTAGTTGATTTAATGAAATTGGTCGAAATCATAGTTTTGTATGGGAGGGGGTAGAAGGGCAAGCGCAATTTCAAAACTTTTAAAACAACTTCATTTGAATTATTTTTATAAGTTTTTCTGCAAAATTTGAAGTTGATAGCTTTTAAGAGTTAGCTGATAACTTATTTCATAAAAATGGTCGAAAAAATAATTTTGTATGGGAGGAGGTAGAGGAGGGAGGGGAATTGTAAAACTTGTGATGAAATTTTCTTTCTTTTTTGTTCAAAGATACTCGTACAAAATTTCAAGTTCGTAGCTTTTAATTTGTTGATTATTAGTTGATTTAGTAAAATTGATCGAAATCATGCTTTTGTATGGGAGGGGGTAGAAGGGCAAGCGCGATTTCCAAACTTTTAACGTAATTTCATTTCAATTATTTTTGTAAGTTTGTATGTACAATTGCAAATTGATAGCTTTTAATAGTTAGGTGATAATTGATTCCTTAAAAATGGTCGAAAAAATAATTTTGTATGGGAGGGGGTAGAAGTTTTAAAGGTTTTCGACCAGTTAATATTTCGTATGTTTAGGAATTTTTTGTAAATGTATTTCGCAAATTTTCAAGCTTCTACCTTAAAATTTCACTCAAAAATTTTCAGTTTATATGTTTTTTTCAATGCACATGAAACACCTTGTGCACGTTAGACCGGGGGGGTCGGTTTATAACAATTATGGATCAAGTTGTTATTATTTTTCTATGTATATTAAATAGACGTATCCACATGCAAAATTTAAACTTTGTATCTTTCACCAGAGCCCCAAAAAAATCACTCAAAATTTTTGACATATTTGCTTATCACCTCCCTCCCCTTACACCTCCCAACTTAAAATTTTTATCAAAATTAACTATTATGTAGTTCTACAATCTGACAAATTTTCGATTTGATATCTGTACTCTTTTTTGAGATATAAGGATTCGTAATTTTGAAAAGTGCGCCATTTTTGAAATGTTCCCCATTTCCCCCCACTACTATTAATTCAAGATATTATATTTTTTTTGTATTTTCCCAGTACAGCTTAATATAAGTTTTAAGTTGCAATTACATAGCTTAAGAGATAGTTGAGATATTCATTTTTAAGTGTTTTTCTTTGCACCCCCCCTGACCCTTCCCCATACAATAATTAACCACACTTTAAGCTGATTCCGATGGAACTTTATGCCACCTTAACGATCCTTAAATATGAATTTCTTACAATAAGCAATTTCGAAGATATTATCATTTGAAAAAATAATTCGGCCGACAATTTGTTTTTAGCCCCCCCTTTTCGGACACCAATGGATAAAAAAATTAAATTATTTTTAAAAGTTGTCTTACAAACCCCTCTATATGTATGTTGAGTTTTAGCTTCCTAGCTGTTACCATGGTTGAGATATTTGAATTCGTATTTTTCGGTTTTAGCGCTCCCCCCGCCTCCCCCTGAACCCATACACCCCCCAAAATGGGTATCTGCCTGAGATCCGCAACTATCTACAATCCCCCCAAAAATGAACTTTCTACCTTGAAGGGTTTGGGAGTTAATGTGCGCTGAGCGTACACACCGGCGTACGGCGTACGGCGGACGGCGTACGGCGGACGGCGTACGGCGGATGGCGTACAGACAGACGGATTTTTTTTTTTTGCATTTTTAGGCTAATTTAGTCATGAAACGCGAAAAAAACAAAATTTCAGGGTAACAAATTTTTTTTTTTTTCCAAGTCGATCACAATACTTTATTATTAAAATAATAAAGTAATTAAATAATGGAAAAAAAATCTGCTTTTAAGTTGAAAATAATTTTATAAAATCTACCGCTAAAACTCCCCGTTGATCCATCAAGAGCTATCGAATGATTTTTAAAATTAAAGCCACATTTAATTTTTGTTGCATACTAAATTTTATCAGTAAGAACGTTTGGCCATTTTTCCGGAATGAAATGTAATCTAGATCTTATTTTATTTTTTCCTGACCGATTTTTTTCGTAACGCTTTACTTTATAAGTGATATCACTAAACTCCATCTCGGTTAAATGAACAAAAAACTTGTTTATATTTATAGGTTCTTCAAAATTAGTAGTCGATTGCACAGAATCGTTGAATGAGCTAAGCGTTGTTTCATTTATAGAAATATTATTAACAATTCCTAGTGCATCTTGTTCACCATGTCTATTTAGCAATGTTATAGCATATATTGAATTTGCTTTATAAGTTCTGCCTAATGCCGAACTTATTTCTTCATAAACCGGATCAGATCTAGGAACAATTCGAGAATTGTTATTAATTACTATTCTGTCGGAATATCTTTTTAGAATCTCTAAAAAATTATCTTCTTTGAGACATCGAGGTCTTCCCCGCGGCATTTTATTTAGTTATTTTTATTTTATTTTGCAAAATTAAGAACACAGAGATTCTTAAAAATAATTGTTTGAAATCACTGTTTAAGCTATTTTAAATATTTATAAATTATTTATTTTTTTTAAATATTTTTTTTTATATATTTTTTACGGATTCCAAGTAATTTATTAATAATTAAAAAATTTGATTCACAAAATAATTAACTGTTTTCTCCACAGCACTATAATATTAAATTATTTACTTTGTAATAAACTGGGGAGCTTTATAATGAATATAAAATACATATATTCTGACAAAACAATTTACTTATAAGCTTTTGCATAAAATTGTATTAACACTTTAAAGGCGAAACTGTAACTAAATGTGAATAAAATAGTTATTTCCCACACATCCTCAAATGAAAAAAAATTTCTAATAAAAACTTGAATATCTCAAAACTCAATTTTACAAGAGCTATAGTTACATAAACATTTTAGAATGTAACCCCTAATAAATTAATAAGTATTGACTAAAGTAAATTTTCATACCATATGGGACGATCTGCATTGCATCTTAACACCCATATAAAACAGTAAAACCGGAAATAAAGACCGATAAATATTTGCACCTCAAAGGACCGATAAGCATTGCGTCTCAGCAAACAATCATTATTTCGGATCACTACTACAATTTTAAAGAAAACCCTTTTTTATAAGATAAGATGTAAAAGAATTTAAATCTTGTCCTGTAGGTATATAAGCAAATTATTAATTTTTTAAGGAGCTCCGTGTTCGACTGGAAAGGATCAATAAAGAAACGAAATAAGTGAAATAAGAAGATATATTAATCGATAAGATATTAAGAGGTTAGTAGATCTACAAAAAAGTAATTTCAAAATAGCAAAATTTATACAAAACAAACACTATGAATTGACGATCCACGTCCAATCAGGTTCAATCGCAAAAAATAAAAATGCTTGTTGTAGTGGTGACAACCTATTGAAGAAAAATGGAATTTACTACTGCAGAAAGGCATAAGTCGAATTTACTCACGGATTTGGTCCTGGAAACCTAAATTTAATTTGTTGCTTCCAGCTGCCTGCAGAATTTTGTTAATTGTTGCACTCAGGACACTTTTTGTCATGATAAAAAACATAAATAGAATTTGTTGCATTGCACAAATTGAAGAAAAATGGAATTTACTACTGCAGAAAGGCATAAGTCGATTTTTCTCACGGATTTGGTCCTAGAAACGTAAATTTAATTTCTTGCTTCCAGCTGCCTGCAGGATTTTGTTAATTTTTGCACTCAAGACACTTGTTGCCATGATAAAAACTATAAATAGAATTTGTTGCATTGCACAAATTGAAGAAAAATGGAATTTACTACTGCAGAAAAGCATAAGTCGATTTTTTTCACGGATTTGGTCCTGGAAACCTAAATTTAATTTGTTGCTTCCGGCTGCCTGCAGGATTTTGTTAATTGTTGCACTCAAGACACTTGTTGTCATGATAAAAAACATAAATAGAATTTGTTGCATTGCACAAATTGAAGAAAAATGGAATTTACTACTGCAGAAAGGCATAAGTCGATTTTACTCACGGATTTGGTCCTGGAAACCTAAATTTAATTTGTCGCTTCCAGTTGCCTGCAGGATTTTGTTAATTTTTGCACTCAGGACACTTGTTGCCATGATAAAAACCATAAATAGAATTTGTTGCATTGCACAAATTAAAGAAAAATGGAATTTACTACTGCAGAAAGGCATAAGTCGATTTTTCTCACGGATTTGGTCCTGGAAACCTAAGTTTAATTTGTTGCTTCCAGCTGCCTGCAGGATTTTGTTAATTGTTGCACTCAGGACACTTGTTGTCATGATAAAAAACATAAATAAATTTGTTGCAATACACAAATTAAAGAAAAATGGAATTTACTACTGCAGAAAGGCATAAGTCGATTTTTCTAATGGATTTGGTCCTGGAAACCTAAACTTAATTTCTTGCTTCCAGCTGCCTGCAGGATGTTGTTGATTTTTAGACTCAGAGCACTTGTCTTAATGAAATAGGATACTTATTTTTATGGAATAGAAGCAAAAGGGAACTTGTTGTGCTGCACAATTTAAAGAAAGAGAAATGTATTAGAGTTGAAAAACAGTTGTCGGTTTCTTATATATTTCATTCTGTAACGCATAATCTTAATCGTGCTATCTGTAGTAATTTTGAAATTTTTGAATTCCTTAAAATAGAGATATCCACGAATGAAATGATGATTAAAAATACAGTTCATTCTTTTCTTGCATTCCATTTGTCTCTATGTCTTTTTCAAATGATATTTATTACGGCATAATTTTAGGCGCATCAGTGGGAGGAATTTCCGGAAATGGTGATTTTTGTTCTTTTGTGTACATTTGCACTCGAATATCAGTGATACAAATTTATTTGGTACCTACTTAAGATATTACACCTGCATTCGTGTCATGAAAATCGTTTAATTCACGTGTTTGCGTTAATTTCGTTTTCATCGCTAATAGTAGGGGAGAAGGCTGGGTTGTGAACCGGGTTTTGTTTTTGATCTGTAACTTTTTATAGAATGAAGATATCAAAGAATGCAAGTTAACTTTTTGAAAGCTGAATATAACACGCAACTTTTTTGTTTGGACAAATTTCTGTTTTGACCGTTCGGTAAAGTTCTACGGCCAATTTTCGAAGGACGTGATTTTTGGCTGTTTTAAAAAAGTTGCTGGGTTGTGAACCACTGGTCAAATCCTGATGAAAATTGGAAAAATCAAAGTGAAACACTCATAATTGTATGGAAAACGATAAGTGCTTTTATTTACAACGCTTTAAGAGGCAAAACAAGTAAAGTACAAGTTGTGAAAGTAATAAAGCAATGACTCTACTTTGGATTAACCATCGGAATGAATGGAATTTTTTTATCACCATTTCATTCATCATCAGTATCGCAATGGCTGCACGTGAAATACGAACGCGTCATTTTGGCGCACTTCAAGTGGACAGGCCGGCCACATGAGTTGCATTTGATGGAGTTGTTAGGAGTCAGCTCTTTTGGCAGAAACCGCAAACAAATGGTGCAAAAATCGATGTCTTTATCTGGTGATGGTTCTGAAGGTGTTGATGATTTTTTTGTCTTGAGACGCTTGGCTGGTGGTGGTCGTGCCTTCCTTTTCGCTGCCTTTCCTGGTGACTTTGTTGGTTGTTTTTTTTGCTTCAAAAGATGAATGTTGTCAGGAGAAGTCAATTCGCAGCTTTCCATTGCCTTTCGGCCACGTTTGGTTTTTTGCGGGGTGTGGCTCCTTGTAATGGCCCAATTTCGTCCAGAAGCGACGAAACACTGGTGCTGAGTAGCGAGACTGTTACAGAGCGAGAAGTAGGTAAATCACGAGAAGTAGATGGAGTGCTGTCAACGGTTTCTTCACACCCGACGTTCATTGGATCGGAAATTATTCGTCGTTGTTCGTCTTCACCGAGATCAGCATCGACTTCAACTTCACGAGCATTCACTTCTACAGCCTGGACAAAATCAGCATCGCTAAAAATGTCAGGGTTGAATGGTTGAATACCAGTTGCCGAAAATCCTGATTTTATTGTTTTGGGCGTCAAAGCCAAGTCCAATGTCTTACAAACAATACCAGTAACGTGCTGGATTTCCAAGCATTTATTGGCATTGTTTTTTTGCCAAGCGGAACATTGGGTCTTGTAGTAACTCCTTATTGGCCCAAACACGGAAACGTCGAGTGGCTGCAATTTGTGACTGCAGTGGGGGGGAAACGAGAGTATGTGAACCCCATTTGCAGCCGCCAAATCCAAGGCATGAACCGATAGATGAGACGTGTGGTTGTCCAACAACAACAAAACTGGCGAAGCGACTGTCGCCTTGACGAACTTGATGAAGTGCTCGCTAAAACGCACAAACTCGTCTTGGCACATCCATCCAGATGAATTGGCGTATCCTGCTGCACCACTTGCAGCATTGTCCATGAAACACGCCTGGATATTCTTGCGCGGAAACAAAAAAAAAGGGAGGAATAGAATTCCCACTCGCACTCACAGTGAGAGCCATCGTAATCATGGTGCCTTTCTCAGCAGCTTCCAATTGCCCAACGCGCCTCGCCCCTTTCAAGGCAATGACTTTGCCGATTTTTGTTGGCACCGTTGAGAATCCACTTTCATCCATGTTGTAAATGGAAGTGCTGTCAAAGCAATGTTCGTCAAGCAACCGACCCAAATGTAAAAAAAACTTATCTACGTTTGTCTTGCAAAAAGCTTTGACTCGGTTCATTGACGTCTGCTCGGGTGTCCTCAACGTTAGCTTGTTATTGAGCTTCATGAAGCCTCGGTACCACATACGACCAGCCTTCGAGTTCTCATTCCAACATTCAGGATAATCGACTTTGAGTTTGACTGCAAACTGTTGGCGTATCAGGCGTATTCCTTTAATTCATTAATGCTGAGGCCATAATAATGATTGACGCACTTCAGGATATACTCAACGAGGGCTCTTTCTTGCGAGGGAGAGAAAACCATACTCGACGGAATGTGCGTATTGGAAGTGCGGATGAATTCAAACAAATCAACATCACTGACGGTAGAAATATCCGTGAAATGGTCGGAAACTTTTTTCACGTGACGGGTCAGCGTGATCCTATCGACTCCATATTCACGGGCAGCCGCTCGTATTTTCCTTCAACAAATTGTCTTTAATGGCATCCAACAACGCATTAAAGTTCATTTCTTTGGATACGGCAGCCTTCTTTGGTGTTGCGGAGGTTGTTTTTAAAGTTGACATGCCTGAAAATAAAAATAAATAAACATGAACGTAACACAAATAGAGTAAAATTACATAAATACACTTTGTTTCAATGTATCTAATGATATTTGACAGTTATGATACAACTCTAGCATGTAATACAGGTGGTTCATAACCCAGCCACCGAGATGGTTTACAACCTAGCCATAACGCAGTTTTGGAAACGTTAAACACAAAATACTCACAATCTCAATACGACATAAATCAATATTGGATCGAAAAATAGAATCAAAACACTTAACAAATATGCATAACGCTTACCTTTTCGACGAAAATTCAGCCACTTGAATACCACTTTACAAACAATCAGAAAACTTTTCGCGATCAATCGTCAATACCACGTCTGCAGCTGTCACAAACAATCTGATCATATGCTTTTGTTTTAGCACAAAAACTGGCTCATGATAAAATACAAGCTTACGGAGACAGATGGCGATATCGGTCAATTAGGGGAAAAAAAGTGCTGATGGTTCACTACTCAGCCCGGTTCACAACCCAGCCTTCTCCCCTACTAATTTCTGTTGTCAAATTAATCGGAGCAAACTTTTTTTTATTGTTTTCTAAAAGTACTTTAAAAGTAACAAATTGGTACATGTATCATTCCTCTAGCATAATTAGGCAATGAGCAATCGCTGCTAACTTTAGATTTAAGATAGCAGTCCGCCATTTTCTCGGAAATCCTTGAAGATACAAATTTTATTTTGGCGTAACAAAATAGCAACAAATAAGTAACAAAATATCGAGTTATTTTTTTTGAAGGCAGCTACAAGCGGACTGCTAACTTTATATACGTCATTCCATTTGATGGCACCTGATCCAATGAATTATTTGCAAACTTTCACACGAAAGATAGATGAAGTGTCATCAACATTTGTATGATAATTGTCGAGCGGAAGCTCTGCCCGATCGAAATGAAAATTATTTTCCTAACTAAAATAAAGTTATCTTACTTTTATCAACAAGTTTACGGTTTAGATAGCTTCTCGTAAGTCGTAACATATGTATACATATAAATTTAAGTATTGAATTACACACACAAATTAGATGTTATAAAAAACATAACAGGGCTACGATTGCGCATAAAACGCAATCTTACGATACTCTAGATGAAACAGAATTTTTTGTCATCCCAAGAAATTTTGGATGGGGAGTGTTAGAAGGGGTGATAGCATTGAACTAATTTTTTCCCCATCATGCTAAAGTAGCTATAAAAATGTTTTATACAAAATGCTTACTCCAAAAATTAAATGGGGACTGAGAAAATTAGTGAGTTAGATTTAGTGGAAATGTGCATTTTGTATGGGAGGTGGTAGAAAGAGTGGGAGGATTTTAGTGATTTTTTCAGAAATAACTAGGAATATTATAAAATTGACAACCCTTAAATTTCAGATCAGTACCATTCATACTTTTCAAGAAAATCGATTTTTTGTGAAGTTGTGAAATTGTGTCATATTGTATGGGAGGGGGTAGAAGCAGTGAAGCTAATCAAATATTTTTTTCTGATCTTAGTGATAATACTAATTAAGTATTTATTACAAAATGTGAGCTCTATAAGTGTTATATGTTCTGAGAAAATCGTCTTAGAGCATTTCATGAAAAAGTGTAGTTTGTATGGGAGGGGGTGGAAGGAGAGGCAGGACGCTAGTGATTTTTCTACTGTAGATTAAAATCATTATAAAAGTAATATATCCCAAACCTCAGACTAATAGCTTTTACAAGTTTCGAGTAAATTAATTTATTGTTAAATTGCGAATTTGCGTCATTTTGTAAGGGAGGGGGTAGAAGAAGTACAGCTAATCGTTTAATTTTTTTTTGCCTTACTAACAATTTTAAATAAATATTTGGTGCACAATTTCAGCCCGCTTAATTTTATACGCACTGAGTAAATTGGCTTAGAGTAATTCATGACAAGTACAGTTTGTATGGGAGGTGGTAGAAGGAGGGGGAAGACACTCATAATTTGTATACGGTAGATTGGTATTATAATAAAAGTAATATATTCCAAATTTCAGGCCAATAGCTTTTATACTTTTTGAGCAAATCCTTTAATTGTCAAATTGCGCAATTGTGTCATTTTGTATGGGAGGGGGTAGAAGGGGTAAAGCGATTTGGCCCGTTCACGAACTTGACCTTACTTTCTTGTCAAAAACGACGTGTACAAAATTTGAACAATCTAGGTCAACGCGTTCTCAAGCTAGAGAGCGAACAGACGGACAGACGGACGGACGGACGGACGGACAGACGGACATCCGGTTTTGAGATTTTTGAGTGAAACCATTAACTTCTGTATCATTCATTTTTTTCTCCAAGCCTTATTTCTTAGCGTTACAAACCTTAGAGCAAACTTATAATACTCTCAGATTTCATTTAGATTATAAACATAAAAGAATTATGATGGAGTAAAGCCCAATCATATGATACTCTAGATGAAATGAGAAAGAGTTCAATGTACCGAAAAATATGTCACCTCCAATTCTTTTAAATAATTAATAGTGACTTTTGTATGGGAGGTGGTAGGAGGAGAGGAGGAAGGTTTGTAATTTTTGGATATGACACCTAATGTGGTATGCAAAATATTTCGTACTGAATTTAAGGTTTGTAGCTTTCATTATTTTCAATTCGACATAGTTTTCCTGAAATTGAGGCATTTGTATGGGAGGTGGTAAAGGAAGTGGAGCGTTTAAGATGATTTTGAAACTGCTTATCATCATCCTTATCACCAAGCTTTGATTTAATTTCAAATTCACTAATTCTAATATATTCGAAGGAGAAATGCTTTTCTTGAGTTTATAATACAGATATTTGTATGGGAGGGGGTAGAAGGAGTGAAGAGGAGCTGATAATTTTTTTTATGATTTATTGCAACTATTAAAAAACATATTCTGGCAAAATTTTAAGATTATACTTTTTCTAGTTTTAATGAAAATCGATATAATGCACTTGACAAAAATTATACATTTGTATGGGAGGGGGTAGAAGGAGTGTACGGATCAAAACACATTTTTTCTCCTTATTGATATTTCTATTTTTATACTTCATGCAAAATATTAAGTTGATAGCTTTAACAGTTTCGAAGAAAAATAATTTATTTTAAATTTCAAAACTTCGTGAAATTTGTGTGGGAGTGGGTAGAAGGAGTGAGGTGAAGTTGGTAATTTTTTCAATTCTGATTGGAATTACAATAAAACTAATTCTGGCAAAAAGTCGTTTTTATAACTTTGCTAGTTTCAATTAAAATCGAAAAACTACATTTTTCAAAATTACGCATTTGTATGGGAGGGGGTAGAAGGAGTGACGGGATCGGATCAATATTCCGTCATATTAATGACATCAATATCATAATACTTTGACCCAAACTTCAAATTGATAGCTTAAATAGTTTCAAAGAAAAATCAATTTCTGAAAATTTCAGAATTTCGTGAAATTTGTATGGGAGGGGGTAGAACGAGTGGGGGGATGTAGCCCGTTCACGAACCTAAAGTTTCTTTTTTGCTGAAAATGACACACAACAAATTTCAGCACGATAGCTCAAAGCGTTCGAGGTTATGCTATAGACAGACGGACAGACGGACAGACAGCAACTCGGAATCGAAGTTTTTGAGCGACAACAAATATTTCTGTACCCTTGGCGGCTCTGTGCGAGCATTATTTCTTAGCGTTACAAACGGTAAGGCAAACACAATATACTCTCGGATTTCATCTAGAGTATAAAAATATCTCAATGGTGAAAAAGTAAAAAAAAAATTATTTTTGAATCATGTTACGTTAATTGTGTGTTATGTTTCAATTTTATAATAAATATGTTGATTTTCATTTCCTATGTTACCTGCATAATTTTTAAAATAATAAACAAACCTGAAAAACAATAACAAATTCTTGGAAATGGCGATATGCAAGAAAAATATAAATTTGAGATTTATTATGTAAATTTATGCACAAATTGGGAATTATAAGTCATTGAATTATTTATTCGGAGTTGCGATAAATAGGATTTTTCACTTTGTATCCTTATTAAAAAGAAAGCGATTTTATTTTGATTATGTCTCTTATTTTTTTGGAAAGAACATTAGCTTGTTAACTATTTTGAGTCCGCCTTCCATTGCAAGTTGCAATAGTTGGCAACCCTAGCAGTCACCCCTTCTACGACCCATTCAAAATTTCTTAAAATAAAAAAAAAGCTTTCATCTAGAGTATCCCATGATTGGGTTTTACCAATCGTAGTTCTGCTAAGTTTTTTTATAATTATTTGAGTCTTAAGGTAATTCAAAGGTTTTTCAGAAATAAAAATATACTCTGTGTTGTCTTCCTGGGCTGTGCTGGGTTGCTAAATCTGCGCTTAAATGATTTATATTTATGCGTGATAAATCATCAGCTACTAAGTTTTGTTTGCCCGGTATATATTCAATATCAAAATTGAGCTCCTCAATCTTCAATTTCCATCTCTAAAGCTTGAGATTGGGTTCTCGTAAGCTCGCTAGATATTTAAGAGGCTTATGATCAGTTTTCAGTTTAAAGTTAATTCCATATAAATGAGGGCGGAAATATTTGGCTGCCCACACAATAGCTAAGAGATCCTTCTCTATCATTGAGTACCTTGTTTCGTTTTCGTATAAAAATCTTCACGCGGTCGTATGCTATTGGAAGTTCATTGATAATACAGCACCTACCGCATATTGCGATGCATCCGTTATTAAAATAAAAGGGTGTAGTAAAATTTGGATATTTGAGAATCGGGTCATTTAGGAGATATGCTTCCATATATTCGATGTCGGTTCTGTCGACTTTCTTATTTTTTTAAGATACTTTGCCATGGGTTTTGCTATCTTTGCATAAACCCGGATAAACTTTCTGCAAAAACCGGTCACTCATAAGAAAGACTTATTTTCTTTTTTGTGTCTTTGGAACTGGAAATTTACTGAGCACAATAGTATCATCCATATAAACACAACAAACTTTGTTAATAAGTTCTCTCAGCATATCATTCATAAATCTTTGAAAAGTACTGGGCGCGTTTTTAGCCCGAATGGCATCCTTAAGAACTCATAGTGACCATTCTCGGTCGAGAATATGGCTTTGTATTGGTCTGTCAGGTCTATTTCAATTTGATGAAAGCCCTTTGCGAGATCCAATCCAATATTTCATTTATTGTCGAAATGGTATATTTGTCGTCAATTTTTATATTGGTCAATTTCCGATAATCGATTACGATTCTGAAATTTTCCATGCCCATGGCTGAGTTGAGTGATAAGTTTAAGTTTAGTTTAAGTTTATTGCCTTGTATAAATTTACAATGTTTAATTCTTAAAATAACTTATAATCTAGCTTACTTTTTAAATAGTTCGACACTAAGAAGTGTATTGACTAATTCCATGTTTTGATTGAGTATTTGTTCTTTTGTGACAAATTAATGATATTTTAAAGAATTAATTAGCTTAAAATTATAAATATATGTATATATTTTAGAACGCCGGCAATAAGTGTTTTAATTGAGTATTTTTGTTTGTTTGTTTGTATTGCACGTTGCCCGAAAGAGAAATTCATTAATTCGGTGGATTTACATTAAAAAAAAACATAACAGGGCTACGATTGCGCATAAAGCGCAATCTTACGATACTCTAGATGTCATCACAAGAAATTTTGGATGGGGAGTGTTAGAAGGGGTGATAGCATTGAAATAATTTTTTCCCCATCATGCTAAAGTAGCTATAAAAATGTTTTATACAAAATGCTTGCTCCAAAAATTGAATAGAAGCTGAAAAAATTAGTCTTGTAGATTTAGTGAAAATGCGCATTTTGTATGGGAGGTGGTAGAAAGAGTGTGGGGATTTTAGTGAGATTATAAAATTGACAACCCTTAAATTTCAGATTAGTACCATTCATACTTTTCAAGAAAATAAATTTTTTGTGAAGTTGGGAAACTGTGTCATATTGTATGGGAGGGGGTAGAATGGGTGAAGCTAATCAAATATTTTTTTCTGATCTTAGTGATGATACTAATTAAGTATTTATTACAAAATATGAGCTCGATAAATATTATATGTTCTGAGAAAATCGTCTTAGAGCATTTCATGAAAAAGTGTAGTTTGTATGGGAGGGGGTAGAAGGAGAGGGAGGAGGCGTATAATTTTTCTACTGTAGATTTAAATCATTATGAAAGTAATATATCCCAAAACTCAGACTAATAGCTTTTATACTTTTCGAGTAAATTAATTTATTGATAAATTGCGAATTTGCGTCATTTTGTATGGGAGAGGGTAGAAGGAGTGAAGCTAATTGTCTAATTTTTTTTCGCCTTACTAACAATTTTAAATAAATATTTGGTGCACAATTTCAGTTTGCTAAATTTTATACGCACTGAGTAAATTGGCTTAGAGAAATTCATGACAAGTACAGTTTGTATGGGAGGTGGTTGAAGGAGGGAGAGGACATGCATAATTTTTATACAGTAGATTGATATTATCATGAAATTAATATATTCCAAATTTCAGGCTAATCGCTTTTATACTTTTTGCGCAAATCCTTTAATTGTCAAATTGCGCAATTGTGTCATTTTGTATGGGAGGGGGTAGAAGGGGTGGAGCGATTTGGCCCGTTCACGAACTTGACCTTACTTTTTTATCAAAACCGACGTGTAAAAAATTTGAACAATCTAGCTCAACGCGTTCTCAAGCTAGAGAGCGAACAGACGGACAGACGGACAGACGGACAGACGGGCGGACGGACAGACGGACAGACGGACAGACGGACATCCGGTTTTGAGATTTTTGAGTGATAACATTAACTTCTGTATCATTCATTTTTTTCTCCAAGCCTTATTTCTTAGCGTTACAAACCTTAGAGCAAACTTATAATACTCTCAGATTTCATCTAGAGTATAAACAGTATGTTGTTACATTTATGTACTCTCTAAAGTTTTAAAATACGAATAAAAGCAAAAAAAAAAAATTATTAAATGGAATCTATAATTCATAATATAAAATACATATATGAGTATTTTAGTTTTCTGCTCTTTAGCCACGGTAGTGGCGTAAATCTCGTTGTTGATAGAATTCAATGGTTTTATTTTTACTTGGGATTGGTCTAAATAATTCATTATTAAGGATAAAAAAAGGAGATAAATAGCACGTATCAGCAGAGCTATCAGTAGCTAATTCTTTAATTAGATTATTTTTTAACTGTAGTAACTTTCCAATTCGTTTTTGCCATAGCGTTGATGCATATGTAAGGAAGGGAATGGTATCAGAATGTGTGTAAATAAAGGAGTTAGAGAGTAGTCTGTTTCTTCTCTTATATTTCCTAGAAAGACAGTGTCGAAGAACTTTTCTTTCAAATATTTCGAATTTCTTTGCAATCGTGGGTGATGCAGTGAACCATATTGGATAACCATATGAATAAATTGGTCTTATTATTTGCTTATATAGAAGAAGCTTTGATCTTTTGTTCAGTTTAGACTTGTAGTGTAAAAGGGGTGCAAACATATTAAATACTCGATTAGCTTTTTTAAGGACAATTTTAGCGTGAGTGTTAAAACGAAATAAGTTATTGAAATGGATCCCAAGATGTTTTATATCTGTTTTCAATGGAATGTTTTTTCCATCTAAAGAGATTTGAAGGCTTTTGCTTTTTTTCACTGTATTTCTGTAACCTTTCCCGCTGGGATTTCGGAAACAGATAAGCGCCGATTTTTCTGCATTTATACTTACTCCCCATGACAAATAGAATTCATTTATTATATTTAGATGTTTATTGACCTCTGTTAAGGCTATTTTAGGATCATGTGAATGTGAATAAATTATAGTGTCATCGGCATATAGTATTGCCTGAGATACAACGTTTGCAGATTCTGTCGAGAAATTATAGTGAGGAAAGTCGTGCAAAAAGAAATTGTAAAGCTTTGGTCCATTTACTGAACCCTGAGCTACACCTGAATTGACGTTGATGATGTTCGATTTTTCTTCAGCTAGTTCAACGTAAAGTTTCCTATTAGCCAAAAAACTGTACAACAACTTCAGAGTATGTATTGGAACGTTTTTCATAATAAGTTTGAAGAGAAGGCCTTTAATCCACACTAGGTCAAAAGCTTTTTTCACATCTAAGGAGCATGCCACAGTTGTTTGTCTGTCGTTTAGGTTCTTCGTGATGTCGTGTTGAATCTTAAGAAGTGCATGTTCAGTAGAGTGTTGTCTTTTGAATCCGAACTGTTCGTCAGGTATTATATTGAATTCATCACAGAAATCTTCGAAATCAATGGCAATAGCTCTTTCTAGGAGTTTACCTACGTTAGACAGCATTGAAATCGGTCGGAAAGTATCAATAGTATGCACGTTTTTCATTTTTGGAATGGGAATTAATTTAGCAAGTTTCCAAGAATCTGGAAAATAGCCGTTATTGATGCAATTATTCATAATTAACTGTAGCGCTCGTAAGGATTGCTCTGGGAGTTTCTTGATGATGAAGTTTGATATGCCGTCGGGTCCTGAGGACTTTTTTGTATTTGTAGCAGATATTAGAGCTATAATATCACTTAGCGCAAGAAAAGGCTTCTCAATCTCATCACTAGTCGATGTGTTATAGCAATCAAAACACCGTATTGGTTGAAATGTATTGTCTACTAGATATTGGTTTTCAAATTCAGATACTTTTGTACTAACTAATTGAGCAATTATCTTATTATGAATGGGATTTTTCTCTGTGTAGAGCTCCCGATAGAAATTTTCGAACGCGGTTAATTTAACAGAAGTTGAGTCAAAAGTATTATTCCCGACTGAGACTTTTTCGACTGCATTGAATTTTGTTCTTCCTGTCAGGTTATTTATTTTTTTAAACACTGTCGGTCCAGGTTTTAATTGTGTAAGATTATTTTGAAATTCTTTGTTCAAATATGCATTAACTTGTTGTTCTATTATTTTAGAGATTAGGGAAGTTCTATTTTGCAGGTCGCGGTATTCTTGGTTAATAATAAAAAAATTTCTTTTTAGAATTTTTTTGAGGTCTCTTCTCCATCGTTTCCTAATATCAAACAAGATTTTTGTATTTTGTGGTAGCTTTGCATAGAAGTGATTATTTGTAACCATTTTTGAGTGCTTATTAGTAATTATGTTAACGTTTCTGGAGAATTCCAGTACCTTTGTATCTATCTCTGTGTTACTGAGATTGCGGTTGTTATGTTGCGTAAGAGCCGTCATAAGCTCATCGAGGTCAGATTTAAAATTGACCCATTTTGTATGCTGGAATGATCTGAATGTTCGAGGGTTTGTGGATTCTAGAGTAAAAGTTTTGAGATTGATCTTAAGGTTGACAGCATAATGGTCAGAAAAGGATGGTGATGTTGAACATGTGAAGTTATGCGATAGTCTGTTGACTATATTATTAGAAGTAATAAAAAAATCTATGCAAGAACTGGTGCGAGGGAATGTTGGTTCATTAGGATGAATTATAGTAAGGTTGCTATTATGTGAGTTTCTATCCAACCAGTTCTCTACAGTTCGCCCATTTGGGTTCACAATGCTATTGGCCCACCGGGGGCTCTTAGCATTCAGATCACCTCCTACAATGATTGCGTAGTAGTTATCGTTGGAGTAAAATGTGTTTATTTTGTTCAGGAAACTGTTTACTGCGGAAGTTTCTGTTTTCGTTGGATGAAGATATAGTGATACTAGTAGAATTTTTTTGCATTCATTCGTGCTATTTTTTAGTTTAATCGAAGCCGCAGTATAAGCTAAGGAGCTACACGACAGGTTTACGGGTGTGAGTTGAAATTTGTTTCTAGCGAGAATAGCAGTACTCTGTTGTTCATCATTTCTTAAAGGATTATAATGTGGTATATTTAATTTGTTTTTATTTTTGAGGTGTGTTTCGCTTAATAAATAGAAGTCAGAGTTATCGTGGTTTGTTAAATCACACAATGAAAATTTTCTAGCTTTCGTAACTAAAGATCCTACGTTAAGTATAGTTATTTTAATAGTTTTGTCGTCCATTGCAGAAGCTAAAAAGAAATTGGAAATAATAAGCTTGTTTTTCTTTTACCGATTTTAGTGACCTATAAGATGGAAGGAACTCATTTATTAGGCGTAGTATCTCGCCTAAGCTCATTCCAAATAATACTTTAAATTGATTGACAAAATCTACACTTTCTATATTTGATCTTGGAAGTGGCTTATTCCATGCGGAGTTTTCGAGAAGATCTACTAGTAAATTCTTAGTAGGTGCAAGCACAGTATTGATTGCCGTATTAACAAATGAACGACTTTCTTCTCTTTTGGCTCTAGCGTCCAATATGCGTTTCTGTCTTTGTGTGGATATTTCTTTGTATTTTGGACATCCTCTACAGTTTGCGGGGTGTCCCGCAGCTTTGCAATTTACGCAGAAGACAGGGGTATTATCTTTTTGTCTTTTGAGGCACTCACCTGGGCCATGTATGTTAGGGCATTGCACGCACCTATATTTGATTCCACAATTAGTGGCGACATGACCGAAACGTTGACATCTGTAACATTGAATTATGTTCCTATTTCTCAATTTTTCCCAGTAGACCCGTAAATGAAAAAGACTTTTGATCTGAGTCAACAACTCGATTTTAAGCTCAGGGGGTGTTTGTACTAAGAAGATGTCTAAGCATTTACCTGCTTTTTTGGAGCGAGGATTACTGAAGGGTTTTACAAGAATGTTTTTGATTTCGGGATTGTGTGCGTTGATTTCTGCCAAGACTTCTGCGGGTGAATACACACTATCAATTCCTTTGAGAAGAACAGAATTCATTTTCTTTTCTGGCGGAGTATGGGTATAAAGGTCTACTTCGGAGTTCGATTTAATACTTTGGAAAATTTTATTATGATTTTCGGGACCATCAACATATAGCTTGCAAATATCATTTTTTGTTCTTATCATTTTGTAGCTTACCTGCGGATACCTATTATTTAGCTCCTGATTTAACAGTTTTGAATCTACGTTATAGAGAAAAATTGGAGGGCAAAATTTCTTTTTTAAGTTTTTATTTGTATTGCGCTCTGTAGGATTTATGTTGTTGGATGAGTCTTCGCTAAGTATTGTATATGCATTTGTGTCTGTTGACGTTTCGGTTGTTAGCCGCTGGTTGTCTTTTTGCTGTTGTGTCTGTGTCATAGGATGATGACTTGTCTTCCTTCTCTTGACAATTTGCCAGCTGTACTCATCAGCTGGAGCTCGGTTATCGCATTCTCTGTACATCGCCGTTGTTTCCGTGCCTGTATCAGAAAACTTTCCTTTCAAACGTGAAAGGTGAAAAAGAATAAAACTACTGATTTTTTAGGTTTAGAAATAAATGTATTTCCTCTCTTGATGTCGAACACGGAGTGACTGAGAAATAATGAATATGATTTCTTATTACCTACAGGATAAGATTTTATAATTATTTTATCTTATCCTAAAAAAAGGGTCTTCTTAAAACTCTAAGATTATGGGAATAACCCGAATTCATTTTTATTATTCCAGGTGCGATGCATATCGATACCTATTGAGGTGCGAATAGGCATCGGTCTGCATTTCTATTGTTTTATGAGGGTGTCGAGATGCCATGCAGATCGACCCACATCATATGAAAATATACCTTCTCTCGGTACGTATTTTTATTAGGGGTTTTATTACTAAATGTGTGTATGTAACTTCCCCACCCCTAGGACTCGTCTCCTGACGTGTCGAAGGTATTGTGCTTACATCGATATTATGAAATATTACTATACATTATTACCATAAAATAATTGTAATTATGCTAATGGGAGTTATCAAATTTTTAATTATAAGCCATCTTGTATAATTTTGAATTGTACTTTTCGATTCCTTTTAAATTTTAAGTACTTTATGTTTGATCTTTTCCTAATACAAATTTACTGCTGAGTCGTAAATTTAATTTCTTTTATTATTTATTATATTATTTTGATTTGATCATCCAATTCGTACAATTGATGTGTATAATATCATTAATTTAAAATTGTAGTTTGTTCAAAATTTTCAGAAATTATTGTGGTAAAAAGATTGGCTTTACATTTGTAATTATAATTTTGGGTTATTACCTTAACTTTTTCAATTTTTATTTTCGACATACATATTTACCTTTTCTGATCTATTTTCGGAATATATCTGTTACAAGTTTCAGATGTCTTACAATGTTTTTCTTTTTTTTCAATTTATAAACAACTTTAACTTTAATTGACACTTCTTCATATTAGAATTACTATACCAATCTTGTTGAACTTCTTAATCGAAGAATTTTAATGTGCATCATTTTTTGAATATCTTATCTATATTTTAGTATTTAATTATTTCTTTTGAATTTAAATATGTTTCCTTAAAAATATTTTCTAAATATGAGTGTGAAGGCTCTTTACATTTTCGCGATTTCTTTCATAATGATTGTTTCTTGAACTTGTTTTCTAAAATTCTTTAGGTCTTTATTATTTTTATAAGGCAATATTAGTGGTAATCTTTTATCTATATATTGAAAGTGGTTTCTAACGTACTAAATGTACTAAAATTTTTATAATGAATATATAAGTATATAAATCCGTTCGTTTTAATGTCGTGTAGTAGCATTTTATATTCATCTTGTGTAAAAAAATTTAAATTTTCGTAAGTTTAGTTGATAGATTTCCTCGTAAAAGAATTATAATATTATTAAAAAAAATTATTAGAATGATGGAAAAAGGTTTTTCGTGCTGTTGTTTTTGAATTCTATTGACTAGATGTACTTGGAATATTATGGTGAGGGTTATTAGAACGATTATTGGAATCAGAAATTGGACTATTATTTTGATATTTCTTTTTTCTTGACAACTGGGATTTATAAATGCGTTTATTTTTATTATCAAAGTAGTAGTTTTTATCGGTGGTACGTAATATTTTATGCTTATGAGTGGGATCTAACTTCGAATTTCGAGCTTGGTTTTTTATAAAGGAGGGGTTTAGTGCAACATCTTTGCGATTTCTATTAAGTCGGTTAATACTTTTAATTTTCTTTTCTTTAAGTTTAGAGTGGATTTCTTCGTATTTATCTTGTGGAATTGTGCCATTGTGTATTTCTATAGGTCTATAATTTGTACTTGAGTGAATAGTAAAATTATAGTGTTTTAGAGCTAGAATCACAGGGTTCGTTACGTTGAGACATTTGGCCAAAGTTTCTTGAGCTTTAATCAGTCTAATATGTTCGTTTAGTGTATTGTGGAATCTTTCCACATCGGCGTTGCCTGTGTGTAAATTTGGAGTTGTATAGTGTACAGTTATATTCTCTTTTTTGAAAAAATTTTGCATATTAAGGCTACCAAAAGATCCTTCATTATCGCATACAATAGTTTTTGGCTTTCCAAAAGTAGCAATAAATTGGCAAATAGCATCTTTAACATCTATCCAATTGCGTGATTTCAATGCAATTGCTTGGGCATATTTAGAAAATTTATCGACACATGTAAGATGTGGTTTATCTCTCTGTGAAAACCAAATATCCATATGAACGATTTCTCTAGGTTCACGGGGGGTTTCTGTGATATTGAAAGGTATTTTTGGTGGATTTCTTTCGTATTTAGCAACGGTACAGATGTAGCAGTTATTTATAACTTTGGTAATTTCGTCCTTCAATTTTGGATAATAAACAAAACTTTTAAGTTCCATATAGACTTCGTTTATTCCCCGATGGTTATGTTTCAAATGCTCCCTGAGGATTTTCTCCTGAAGTTCGGATCTATTTTTCACATCTTCCAATAATACATTGGTTTTGTTAATTCTGACTGGATTATTATCGGTTCTCTATTTAAGATACGTATCTTGAAATACTTTAAAATAATTTATGTCTGGTATCATGATTGCTACTAATCCTCTTCTTGGTAAGTGATTATTGAGGATATACAGAAAGAGTTTTTCATCAGGATTAGTAGAGAGAAAAGTAACTCGTTTTCTATTGAAATATTTTTTTATTTCTGTTTTGTTAACTCTGCTTTGTTTTACAATAATTTGTGTTTTAAATAAATTTAATGGAAGTTCTGAAATTTGGATGTACCGCTGATTATCTTCGCTAGCGCTATGAATCGTGGCATCAGTAGAATAGGTATCTTTGTTTTCTTTATTTAAATTGATTTCTATTCTGGATAGGGCATCCGCTACCGTATTTTCCTTGCCCTTAACGTACTCAAGTCCATAGTTAAATTCCTCTAGCTTGATCTTCCAACGTTGCAGCTTACTGTTTGGCTCTTTCAAGTTGCTTAGCCATACCAAGGGTCGGTGATCAGTCTTAATTGTAAACTTTTGGCCATAAAGGTAGGGACGAAAATATTGCACAGCCCAAACTATCGCCAAGCACTCTTTCTCAATTGTTGAGTAATTGGTTTCGTGCTCGTTCAGTGTTCTGCTTGCGAAACAATTAGGGTGACCATCTTGCGATAAAACCGCACCAATCGCAAAATTAGAGGCATCTGTAGTTAAAGTGAACTCCCTCTCAAAATCAGGATATTTTAATATCGGTTCTTCGGTGATCAGGAATTTCAACTTATTAAAAGATTCTTTGTAGTCAGAATCTTGAATATTTATGCGAGTATTTTTTTTCAGGCGAGCAGTGAGGGGTTTTGCAATTTTCGCGAAATTGCGTATGAACTTTCGGTAGTAGCCTACCAAACCAAGAAAAGATTTAATTTGTTTGATTGTCTTCGGAATAGGAAAGTCGATAATAGACTTTGCTTTGTTGGGGTTGGGTTTAATCCCTTCGGTGGTGATGATGTGACCCAAAAATTCGGTCTCTTTTTTAAGAAACTCCGACTTGTCCAACTGAATCTTGAGGTTTACCTCACGTAATCGATTAAGGATCTTATTTATCGATATTAAATGTTCTTCGAGACTTGTACTAAATATAACAATGTCATCAAGGTAAACTAGACATATTTTACCGATAAATTCACATAGAATGGCGTTCATCAACCTCTGGAATGTCGAAGGCGCATTCTTAAGACCAAATGGCATCCTTAGAAATTCATAATGTCCGTTATCAGTTGAAAAAGCTGTTTTCGCTATATCTTTCTCCGCAATTTGAATCTGGTGGAATCCTTTTGCTAAGTCGAGTGTGGTGAAATACATTGACTTACCTAATTTATCTAATATATCGTCAATATTAGGAATTGGGAATTTATCATCAATAGTAATTTCGTTCAGTTTTCGGTAGTCGATAACAATCCTCCACTTAGGTTTTCCAGTGGCATCGGCCTTCTTTGGGACGACCCAAATGGGAGATGAATACGGAGAGGAACTATTCCTAATAACTCCTTGCGAAAGCATTTCATTTATTTGCTTATCCACTTCGACTTTATGTACTTGAGGGTATCGATAAGTTCGTGAATAAATGGGGGTCTCGTTTTTCAATTTAAGTTCATGTTTTATCGCGTGTGTGAATGATAATTTATCATCCTCGCGAAAGAAAGTAGATTTAAAGGTTCGAAGTACGTTCAATAGCTTCTGTCTTTCTTCGTCATTAAGATGGTTTGTGCGTATTTCTTGCACCAAACTATGCGAGATTGGGTTCTCGACATGTGGGAGGTCAATAGCGTCACTTGTGAGTGTTGTATATTGTGAAATTTCTTCCTCCTCTTTGAAATTAAGATACATGGGCAATGTATTATTATTAATTAAAAGCGTTTGATTTTCATAGTTAATATGAGCTTGTAAAGGAACTAAGATATTATTCCCAATGAGTCCATCATATCCATTATCAAAAGGTATTTCAAGAAATTCGATTGGTTCGTTATATTTGAATTCGGAAAAACAGGGAATTGAAACTTTAGTGTTGCAGGGTATAATGTTTTGCAAAGTTGTAATGTGTGCAGTGGGAAATTTAATGCGATATTTAGGGTTACAGATATTTGTGTTAATAATGCTCATACAAGCACCTGAATCAATAATGAATCGTAAGTAGGGATGGCAAAATCTGCTTTTTTCCAATCGCAGTGATCCACTGCGATTGCTCTTTTTCAATATCTGTGAAAAAGAGCAGCTCTTCCAATAGCAGTGATTTTTCCACCTCCCATGCTAGTGCGTAATTTAAAAAAAAAAGACAAAATAGTAATTTTCTGCGAAATCCTGCATCTAACAATCACGCAGACCCTCTCAGTACCACCAGCTCAGTGCGCATAGTGAACACTTCCCCCATTTCCCCCTGGGAATGAAAAGGTTTTCTTTTACTATTATCCAATGTACGAAAAAACGATCGAGCGTAATCGAGTCAGGATGGCAAAAATGTCAATCGCATTTTATATACACAAGCCAAATAAAAAAAAACACCCGGTCATAGAAAACCAAACCAAAAGGGTCTACTATTTACTTTTTTCACACATTATCTCACACAAGCAACTTCATCATGAAAAACGTAAAGCTCTTATCGACACGGTGGAATGCAACATAAATCAGCGAAACTTGCAATAACCGCAACATGTCCTACCAACCGACCAGATCGAAACTCAGAACAAAATCCGCCAAAAAAACTCTAGCAAAGCGCATCATTGACCACTTCGGACGTTCCACACCTCACCTATCAGATCAGATCCCACCGATCAAAATGTCGCAAAACAAATCCCTTATCATCGGACGTTCCACACCTCACCTATCAGATCAGATCCCACCGATCAAAATATCGCTAAACAAGTCCCTTATAATCGGACGTTCCACACTTCACCTATCAGTAGAGATGGTATGCTATTTCACATACCTGCGATTTTTTCACTGCTACTTGAAAAGAGCAATCGCATATTGCGATTCAAAATTTAAAAGAGCTGCGATTAGAAGAGCAGAGCAAATGCATACTGCTTACGTTCTATCACCAATAAAATTGCCGCAATGATCATCGCTACAAATTCCAGAGTTTTTGTTCGCACTCGCATATTAGTCCCGCAACTCACGCATTCCACATCGATCGCTAAGCAAATTGTAATTTTCCTACATCTATCAATCAGGCAAGACTCAATCTCATAGCTCAGCATAGTGAACACTTTCCCCATTTCCCCCTGGGAATGAAAAGATTTTCTTTTACTATCCAATGTACGAAAAAACGATCGAGCGCAATCGAGTCAGGATGGCAAAAAAGTCAATAGCATTTCATATACACAAGCCAGACAAAAAAAACATCACCCAGTCATCGATTGCATGGCATATATGTATACAACCGCATCGCATATATACAAATACAAGCCAAATAACAAAAAAAAAAAACAACCGGTCGTAGAAAACCAAAACAAAAGACCCTTTTGTTTTGGTTTTTTTTACACGACACTACCTCACACACAAACAATGAACAACGTAAAGCTGTTATATCGCTTGAACGTTGTTATTCCGATTGCTCTCGATTACTCTCGATTGCTCTTTCGTTGCTGTTATATCGCTTGAACGTTATTATTCCGATTGCTCTCGATTGCTCTATTGCTCTCGATTGCTCTATTGCTCTCGATTGCTCTATTGCTCTATTGCTCTCGATTGCTCTATTGCTCTCGATTGCTCTTTCGTTGCTGTTATATCGCTTGAACGTTGTTATTCCGATTGCTCTCGATTGCTCTCGATTGCTCTTTCGTTGCTGTTATATCGCTTGAACGTTGTTATTCCGATTGCTCTCGATTGCTCTTTCGTTGCTGTTATATCGCTTGCGATCAGCGATACATCAGCTCTGTGATATTAAACGAGCAGTGTCTGCTCTCAGTGATGTTGCTTTAGACTAATGAATGAATGAATGTAGATGAAACGATTGCGATTTGATGAAGAATTTGCTTAGCGATATTTTGATCGGTGGGTGGGATCTGATCTGATAGGTGAGGTGTGGAACGTCCGATGATAAGGGACTTGTTTAGCGGTATTTTGATCGGTGGGATTTGATCTGATTCGTGTTTTACTTTTTACCTTTATATAGGGTAATCTGGGGAATTTTGTAATATTTCCGAGGCATCTAAATGAAAATCCGTATTATTTGTCGGATATGATCTAGAAATACGACTAGGATCAACGTCCATAGGTTCAGGATTTTGTCTTTGTTGTCGTGGATTGTAATTATTATTATGTCTTTGTTGCTGGAAATTGTTGTTAAATCTTTGTTGTTGTGAATTATTATTGAATCGTTGTTGTTGAAAATTGTTATTAAACCTTTGCTGTTGGGTATTATTATTAAATCTTTGTGCCTCAATATTTTGATTAAATCTTTGGTTTTGGGAATTATTATTGAATCTTTGTTGATGAAAATTGTTATTATAATGTCTGTACGATTGCGTTTGTCTGCATTGTTGTCTGTTGTTCGTTTGTTCGCTTGTCAATCTGTTATTTTCACTACTTAGATAACCACCCTCAACCAATAGTTGGAGTGCGTTTTCTAAACTTTGGGGGTTACGACTATATAACATAGTACGCATAGGCTCTGCAATATTACTTATAAAAATTTCCAAAGCGGAAAGAATATTGTCATTTAATTTTAGGGATATTCTTTCAGGGCTAAGATTCGCGACTTCACACTCAATCTTCTCTCTTACATTTAATTTTCTTAAACTATCCTGAATATTTTTAAAAAATTCCATTATATTATATTTGAAGGTGATCGCTCGCATCTCTCTATAAATTTGATGGCTCGTTCGATGATCAGAAAAATTGTTATTTAAAATCGTCTTTAATGCTGGCCAACTCGAAATGTAATTGTGAATTTCAATAGCAGCACGGGCTTGACCTTTTATCTTCGACATGATGGTACTAAGAAGGATTCGCTGACCCGCTTCGTCGTACCTTAACATCACAGGAATTATGTCGTCGATGGAATCCGTGAAAGACTTCAGTTCTTCTGGTCTTCCGTGAAACTCCGGAAGTGCATTTATATATTTTAATGGATCTATTATTAGTGCCATACCTTGATTTGCCGCGCCTTCTGCGGCGACTTCGTTTCTTACGTTTTCCATTTCCAAAAAATCTTTATAGTTCGTGTGATACACTTGGTTTACGCGTAGACACACAGTTTTTTCACTTCACTTAAAAATTTTCAATATCAATTAACTAAATTTCACTAGCTGCGTTAACACCGCACACGCTATTTGGAATTTAAGTTAATTTTTTTTTTTTTTAAAACCGGGTTGCTAGGTTTTATCACTTTCGGATACCTTCTATCGGTATCCTACCGACTGCGCCAGAAAACTTTCCTTTCAAACGTGAAAGGTGAAAAAGAATAAAACTACTGATTTTTTAGGTTTAGAAATAAATGTATTTCCTCTCTTGATGTCGAACACGGAGTGACTGAGAAATAATGAATATGATTTCTTATTACCTACAGGATAAGATTTTATAATTATTTTATCTTATCCTAAAAAAAGGGTCTTCTTAAAACTCTAAGATTATGGGAATAACCCGAATTCATTTTTATTATTCCAGGTGCGATGCATATCGATACCTATTGAGGTGCGAATAGGCATCGGTCTGCATTTCTATTGTTTTATGAGGGTGTCGAGATGCCATGCAGATCGACCCACATCATATGAAAATATACCTTCTCTCGGTACGTATTTTTATTAGGGGTTTTATTACTAAATGTGTGTATGTAACTTATCGTCCGTAGTTTGCATTCGAAAATCGCTCCCGTTATCATATGGTACCGTAAATCGATCTGTGTTTTTATCAGCTGGATCGTTGGAGGTCATTGCTGATGATGATGCATACCTTGTTGTATCCGCAGCGTCGTTACCGTTAGTTTTTATGGCTTTTGAACGCAAGTGCTGTGTCAATTTTGGGAACGCACTAGAATCACTATGGGAACTATTTGATTTATTATGTTCATTATATTGCCCGTCACTCATGTTTTTGATTATAAGTTTAAGTGCGTTGTCACTACATAATTCACTTTTAAGACTTGCACTTCGAAGCGTTTTTGAAAATGGCGACCCGCTACGGGGTGCCTTCTTATTAGCTTTTTCTATTGTTTTTATGGTTTTAAATCACTAAGCCCGATGAGCAATTATGAAAAACAAGAAGAAACAGATTTTCAAGAATTCAATTGGATTCCTAGATTGGGGTTTTTAAAGTAATGCGACTAGCCACCGAAAACGAAAGTACGTCCGTTCTGGGCGAAAGTCAGACTAGAACCTGAGTTGAGTGATAAAGATGTGATGAATATGCCTTGGTTGGCCATATCTTGAATTTGTTTTTTAATTTTAATAAAGTAATAGGATGCTACAGGTATATATGGCCCTGTCTTCTATCAACTTCAAATTGTGTTTGATCTCACTTGTAAAAGTAAGTCGATCTTTACTTTCATATGATATTTAAACTCTAGATGAAATCTGACAGTATTATAAGTTTGCTTTAAGGTTTGAAGAAGAAATAAGACTCGGAGAAAAAAAATGAATGATACAGAAGTTAATATTATCACTCAGAAATCTCAAAACCGGATATCCGTCCGTCCGTTCGCTCTCTAGCTTGAGAACACGCTGAGCTAGAACGTTAAGATTTTGCACACGTTTTTTGACAAAAAAGTGAGGTTAAGTTCGTGAACGGCCAAATCGCTCCATTCCTTCTACCCCGCCCATACCAAATGACGCATTTTCGAGATTTGACCGTAAACCGATTTTCTCGAAAAGTATAAAGGATATCGATCTCAAATTTGGAATATATTATTTTTATGTCAATTTCAATTTACGGTATAATAATTATTTGAATCCCCTTACTCTTTCTATCACCTCTCATATAAACTGCACTTTTTCATGAAATGCTCTAAACCAATTTACTCAGTGCGTATAAAATTTATCGAATTGAAATTGTGCACTAAATTTTTAGTAAGACAAAAAAAAATTAGACGATTAGCTTTACCCCTTCGTCAATAAATAAATTTGCTCAAAAAGCATTGAAGATATTGATCCGAAATTTTGAATATATTACTTGTTATAACTCAAAGAAACACGCGTTTTCTGGACGGCTCGCTAAGACAGAAAGCGGTCGCCATCTTTCAAATTTTATTTTTGTATACAGCGATTGCAATGACATGTTACAATATGATTACAGTGTATTATAACAACTTTCCCCGCTTTTAATTCAAGTTCCTCCTTACAATAAAGCTGTTTTAATTCAAAATTTACTCATCTCTAGTCGTAAAGATAATGTTAGATTAATAGAAATAAAAACACACACTCGATTTCAAAAAAATTGTATGGTTTATTCGCCGTGCTTCAGATTTACACTGTCACGCCTGCTTGCCAAAATGCAACTACCAACTACTTCCAAATCGCCCTTAGTGCCCTTTGCTAGTGCCAGCGCCATCTCGCCGTAGGAGTAACACTCGGCCATTCTGAAATGAAATTAATGTCCTCATTAATGTGGTAAATTATGACTCTAGCAGATCTATTAGATCAAGACGATCCACCTCCTCACCTTCTTCACCATCCTTCTCATATTCGCCTAATTCGCAATTTGTACTACAATATCGCCTTAATGAATCAATCGCCACAGTCGCCTTGAATCGCTTGTAACCCCGAACGCCCTTAACCGACTGAATCACATATCTATCATTCGCCATCAACTTACAAATTCTAAAAGGACCATCAAACTTATTCGCCAGTTTTTGATTGAGGCCTGAATTCACCGCGTTTGTAGCCGCCCGTCGCCAAAGTACTAAATTGCCTATTTTATATGTGGTTGCAACCTTTCGCCGCATATAATATCTCGCCTTCATTCGCCTAGCAGACTTTTCAATATTTTCGCCCGCCCTCTTTCGGTCCGCTCACAGCTGACTATTTGATTGGGATGTAGTACCTACAAGGTTGTCACCCTGTGGGCTCCCACTGGTGCCTGAAAATTGCGCCGTTTCATTCGTCTTTTCGCCAGACGACCGCCCACAATTTGCCTCATCGCCCGGTGCCTCTTCACTCATCTCGTCTGCATCCTCGCCTCGCACCTTGTCTGCATCCTTGGCACCATGCGTATTCGCCACGCTCGCCGGACTATCGCCAGTCCTCGTCTCGCTAACTAGCTCGCCATGCACCAGATCAGCTATTAAACCAGAATTTCGGGTCAACATCAACGAAGAAGGAGAATATCCTGTGCTTGCAGTGGTTGTATTATTTAGACCCCAAACGATTTCTGGTAATTTTTCGTCCCACCTACTCTCTGACTCTGCACTTGTCGCCAATGTCTGAATTATTGTACGGTTCGCTCTCTCCACCAGACCATTCGCCCTGGGGGTAGCTACTGCATTCAAGACATGCCTAATGCCTTTGTCCGCCACAAACTCCTTAAGCTGTCTACTCGTAAACGCCAGTCCTCTATCACTAATGATATGCCTAGGGTAACCATACTCACCGCATATTTCTCTAATTTTTATAATGCCTCAGATGACCTTAAAGTTCTCGTAGGCTTGGCCAGAACAAATTTAGTAAACCCATCTATTACCACCAGCAAATAGGAGTTTCCCTTGACACTTCGCACAAATGGACCCAAGTGATCCACATGAATAGTGTTGAATGGTATACAACGCCGTTCAATTGGATATAAATATCCCTCTCATCGCTCATAACCGCCCTTAGCAAAAGCACACCGTAAGTATGCTTTCACGTATTTGAACACGAATCGCCCCATCTTAGGAAACCAATAAGTCTCCTTTATCAATGCCAAACATTTTTGAAACCCAGGATGACCAATCTCATCATGATGCTTATGCACCAGACTAAATCTCGCCATTGTAGGTACATAGAGTCTATCGCCGTGTAACTCGATAAAGACGATCCTGTTTGAAAATATAATTCGCCCTAACATCCTTCGGTGCCCGTCCCGACCTGAGCAACGATACAATAGCTTGCTCCTTAGAATCTTGCAATTGCAGAGTTAGAAACCAATTTTCTTCCTCTATAGTCACCACATTTACTCCAACAATTGTACCAGTCACCCGCTCATCCACAGGATTTCGACTCAGAGCGTCTACATGTGCCATACGCCCCCCGGGACGATATTCCACCTCAAAGTCACCATCTCGCAAAACGTGGAACCAAACCCCTTTTTCCTAAGGTAGCACGAACTGCTACGCAATCAGTGACCACTTTAAAATGAATCACCACCAGATAAACATAAAAACGCCATACCGATTCTACCACCGCCAAAGTTTTCAGTTCATAACTGTGATATACTTGCTCCTGTATCGTAGTGGTCCTACTAAAATACTCCACCGGCCGCCACTTTGAATCGTTATCCACCCGTTGTAATAATATACCGCCTAATCCCCATTTACTGACATCAGTATGTACTTCAATCTCTTGATTACTATCATACATCATCAATACACTCAGCAAGTTTTTAAGTTTTTCGAACACCAGTTGGTGTTCCTCGCCCCAAGTCCAAACAACATCTCTCTTAGTTAAATCAATCAAGGGTTTTGCCAGTATTGAAAAGTTTTGTATAAACTTCCTAAAGTAAGAAGCAAGCCCAATAAATTGCCTCACTCCATGAACATCCCTGGGAGCCGGAAAGTCAATTACCGCCTTAATCTTTCTTTTTCTCGGACGTATACCCTCCGCCGTGATTTCATGACCTAAATACTCAATATTGCTCATAAGAAACATACATTTCTTTAAATTAAGTTTTACACCAGCTTTCTCAATTAAACACAGTACTGTTTCCAACAGCTGCAATCCACTATTGATGTCGCCTGATAGGATAAGAGGATCGTCCATGTACGCCAAAACTTGATCATGCCGTAGGTTTCCTAACATCTTATTAATTATTCGCTGAAATACCGCAGGTGAATTCGCCAAATCCAAAAGGAACCCGCAAATACTCATACTGTCCGTCAGGAGTAATAAATGCTGTTTTGTGCATCGATTCTGGATGCATTGGAACCTGATGATATCCTTGTGCCAAATCCAGCGTAGTGAAAAACCGTTCCTTCGCCAATTTATCTAACTGATCTGGGATTAAAGGAAGTAAATATCTATCTTTTACACACACATCCGTACTTCGCCAGACTTTTTGGGTACCAACACAATTGGACTTGCATATGCCGAATTAAAATCTCTAATGACGCCCCCTTTCAACAAAGTTTCCACCTTTTCCCTAACTCGTTCCGACATCGATAGCCTATAGGGACGATGATACACAGGAACATCAGTCGTTAGCGCTATCTCCAACATGATGTAGGGTTAACTCATCTGGGTGAACCAGATGAGTTAACCCTACATCATCTTCTCCTGTCGCAAAACAATGTGCTTTTTCAGACAACAACCTGTACAGTTGTTCCTTACATCCTTCAGACACGTAACCCACTTGCACACTAGCTAAGTGTATCAATTTTTCATCTTTAATTATTAATATTCTTACCTCCGCCGGTTGATCATCCTCTTTGTTTTCCTGATAACAATCCGCCCTAGAGGTGAGACGCCCTTTGTCCCATGTTAATTCGCCATTTCCGATAGTGGTAACCGATATTGTGTTCACTTTTCCGCCTTCTAAAACGCTGCCCGGTATCGCCACCAGAGCATTTCCATCTCGAAACGTTTTTTCCGACATAACTACCGATTGTCCAATCTCGCATGATTCAACTTCAACCAACGCCCATACGCTTGAGTGATGTTTGCACACTGTTTTCTCTTTTAATATAACCTGAGGCCTGGGTTGCTCTGCTTCTATTTCTAACTGCCTTAGCAACGCGTCCCCATTTGCGTCCTTCGCCAATACCGCCTTTCCATTCCGCACTACCAAAATTATGCCAGGACTATTGATAGCTGACTGCCCCAACAGAAGTTCAATCCTTCCCATCGCACACTCGGTCACTAATGCCGCCACATCCAGATCGACTCCATCCACGGCCAATTCAAACTGAACCTCACCCACCGTCGTCGCCGTTCCTCCGCCGAATCCGCATAAGGTCACGTTTTTGCCTGTGTCTTTAATGTCAAGCTGCAACCGCCTAGCAGCCTCGATTGACATGATGCTTCTCTCACTTCCCGTATCTATATATATGCGCACGGTTTTCCCAGTCACGAATCCCGTCTGTCGGTATTTAGCAAACTCACCTGTTTCACTCCGCTTGACGGATTCCTTTTCTTTCCACATGAATTTGCCCGGTGTCCGCCTTCGCCACATGTCCAACACCGATCCTCATTCGCCATAGGACAATTCCTGCTAATATGATTGCCCTCTCTCTCTTCAATGGCGCTACAGCGCCTTGGCCTCCTGAACTTCAGGTTCCTTAACATTTTCATTATTTATTGTGGAAAGGTTGCTAGTCCTTCGCACAACCCTCTATCTACGAATTTTTCATTTTCGAAGATTGAGGTAACCAAGGTATATTCAAGCAGGTAGTGTGCTGGAATTATGCGTCAACCGGGATTTGAACTCACGACCTTCGCATTGTAAACCAAATACGCTACCCACTAGACTACATCCTAGCTATGTGATTGCCCTGCTGCTGACAATTATAACACCGAATTGACATTGTCTGGACAGGTCGTTGTCTCACTGCGCTGCTATTATCGCCCTGTTTGCAACCTAACTCCTGCTGCGCCAAACTAGTCTTATATGATTCTAATCTTGCCAAGAATTGGCTGTACAACATTTCCGGTGTGGCACAATTCGCTGCATATGCATTCGCCTTTAATTCATCCGGCAAACCTCGGATAATGCACGAAACTGCTTGTTCGCCTTTTATTCCCACTCGACTACATAACGCTAGTTTAGAGTGGTAATACGTCGTCATGCTTTCTGTCGCCAGTTTACGCCTTTCCACTGCCTCTTCTAAAAGCACAGCGAAGTCGCGAGTTGGTCGATATTTTTTTCCCTATACTCGCTTGAGATTATTGGCACCTGATGATCGGAGCTCGTTTTGTGGGGTATTCACTTGTTGGCTGCCCGGGGTTTCAAGCATTGTGTTATTGTTGGATTCTGCGTCGTCAGGATGCTTGACCGCGTAGCGAGAAGGCGATCAGAACACACACTGGCATATTCTGGATGATTTTATATATATATATAGTCCTGATCCAGTGCTGACATGTACGTGTTATTGAATTTGCGACTTCTACTCGTTTTCGAATATCCACGACAAGCTATTCGGCATCGATACTTAGCTCTGACTAGATAGTGGTCAAAGTCACAATTCACACCGAGGAAGGTTCATACATCAAGTGTACTAGAAACAGCCCTTTTGTGAAATCAATAAGACGTTGGCCATTGTCGTTGGTTACGTCATGAAGACTGTGCCCTCCTGTTGTTCCTCTATGAGCCTCCTCCTGTCTGACTTTTGCATTAAAATCCCCTAAGACAATTTTCAGGTCATTCGAGGGCAGTGATCATAGGTTCCATCTAGGGTGGCATATAATTCGTCTTTAGTTATATCGTCATTGTCTTCTGTTGGTGCGATGCGTGGACGTTGATGAACCAAATGTTGAAAAAAATAGTTTTTATTCGGATTGCACACAATCTTTCACTTACTGGTTTGAAACTCGTGACCTGCTGTTCAAATTTTGCGTATACAACGGGTTGTAATTCACGTATTTAAAAATTTCCCGTAGATTATTGAAAATCGAATCGGCATGTTTTTATTATGAGCACGGTTTAGTAATCTCACGATATGTTACACTGGTTTTCACCAATCACTGCTGTTAAAAATGTTTAACTCTTGAAAGTGTTAATTAACGATTCAAGTTTCTCTTTTGCTTTTGGTTATACAGGGTGTTTGGTACTCCGTGTGCCACCTTGTAAGGGGTTATTCCTAGATATATTTTGAGAAAAAAATTGTTCTACGAAGATGGTCAATTTTCAATATCCGCGGAGATACAGGGTGATCAAGAATGTGTTTCGTACCTGTACCCTAACTCACTCAAAACGCTATATCTTGAAAACTAATAATCGCAATCCAAAGTGTTATAGCTTGTTTTTTAGGAAATTGAATTACCTTTCATTTGGTGTAATAGTCCGCATTGTAACTGTACCCAATCCTAAGGTATTTGCTTCACAACACAAATTTTTGACACTTTGACCCTCAAAATTCTGGGGTCATTGTAGTTTTTCTCAAAAAAACGCATTATAAAAATGTCATTTTAATATTGGTTTTTTATGTACCATATTATTGCCTACAAACGATGTATACGCTTGCATAGCATAAATTTCATAGTCTAGAAAAAAATATCATTCCAATAGTATAGCACTTTTATCAAAAAACAAGAATATGTTGATCAACACTCTCCGCTTGAACTAAAAGAACTTAAGAATGGTTTTTATGGTTCATTTCAAATTTCCTTAATTACAATAAATGTTCAAAATGGCTCCCTTCATTTTGAATGCACGCTAAGGCTCGTTTTGCCAGTGTTCTCTTTGTGTTCATACTCCTCAACTGCTGCCTTAATTCTGTTGCTGCCGCATCGATTCTGGTGTTTAGATCCTGCAACGTTACTACTTCCGTTGCGTAGACAAGGTCCTTCATCCGTCCCCATACAAAGAAACCCATAATAGTTAAATCAGGAGATCTTGCAGGCCAGTGTATCGGTCCATTTCTATCGATCCAGCGAGTGCTATAATTGGAATTGAACCAATCTCTGATTTGTCTGCCGTAATGAGCTGGAGCACCATCGTGTTGGTAAAACATGGAAGCCAATCGTTGCAGTGGCACATCATCCAATAACTCCTGTAGATCATTTATCAAAAAATGCAAGTAATTGGAACTAGGTATTTAGGGTAGGCGGAAGCCTAATAGGACCAATGAAATCGTCACCAATCACACCTGCCCATAAATTGACACTGAATCTGTGCTGAAATGATGCCTCTCTTCTTGTATGTGGATTGCTCTCAGCCCATGTGTGTAAGTTGTGGAAGTTTGTGATACCGTCCCTGGTGAATTGGAACTCATCCGTCCAAAGAATGTTGTTCATAAAATTCTCGTCACTTAGTTGTATTTCAAGGAGCCAATTGCAAAACTCCATCCTTTTGGGCAAATCAATGGGTACCAGCTCCTGCACTGGTGTGTGGTGGTAGGAATGCAACCGCTCTGCTTTGAGGACACTCCAAACTTTCCACGTAGAGACGTTTAACTGCAATGCCAAGCGTCGGACAGCGTCGTTGTGTTGAAACTCATTCTAATTTAATTCATTTCCTCGATAATTTAAATACTACTTAAAGGACATTCATCGATAATTTAAATAGTAATTAAAGGATACAAAGAATATTTCAGTTTAACAACATTTCAGGTAGTTTTTTTAGAACGAGGGTTGGTTTATGGCATATTTTATTTTTAAGCCATATGTATTTTCGCTTATTACCTGGAAAACGGGAAAACCTAAGTCATAAGTATGTATGCATCTTTTGTACACTTTAAACAAGGACATCATTTGTCCTTCACTACAACATATCCGACATATAATGCTAAAATTTAATTTGTAAGTCTTTACTTAAATTGAAACAGTATGTTGTTGGGTTTTCCCCGAAGATCCTTAGGTATGACTGATTTTATGACGGTAGGCTATAAAACCGACTGTAAATGAGACGCGAAAGATTGTTCTTAAAGGATCGAATGTTTTGGGTTTTCCCGTTGATCCTTAAGTATAAATGGGTTTATGAGAATGGTTATGAAAAGATGAAATATATGAAGTGTGAAATATATAAGAGATTACATGTGGATGATGTTTTGAGTGTGTTTGTGTGTAGATGTAGATTTTACTGATCGCGATGCTTAGCATGTACATCGGAACTTCAGTTGATCAGTGCTATTAATGTTGTGAGGATTAATGTGAAGTACAGTGAAAAGTATCGTGGAAAAGTATCGTGGAGTAAGCATTGGGTGTGAGTATTCACTGAGCATTTAATTTGGTTTCTAGTAGTTTTTCATATTGAATAGTGAGTATTCACTGAGCATTTAATTTGGTTTCTAGTAGTTTACTTAAATTTGCATATTGAATAGTGAGCAATAATTTGGCTTCCTAATCGTTAGAGTTTTTCGTTGAGTTTTGAGCAGCTATTTATTGCATAATTTTCATTTAAAGCATTGAGAATTTTACTGTTTGATTTGTTAAATCTTTATTTTTATTCTGTATTGAGGTTTCGTTATTTCTCCTCAATACTGTGGTGCAATTAGTGAGTCCCTGTACAGATGTTTCGAATTGTTTGAAGCAGGCGTTTTGAGCGCACGTATATTCCCCTAACGCCATTGCACGCTTGACAATTTTGTAAGGGTATCAAGAACGGGGCAGACACATTGCGCGCTATTTCCCCTTGTATCATTGCACGCTCGGCTTGGTGATGACGGTTGGTCGGAGCAGGATGAGTATTTCACAATAGGTTTCCATACATCAACAGCCTTTACTCGTCGTAGATGTTTCGTTATGCCGGAAATTTTTTTCTTCAAAATCAAAGAAGTTCATATTAAACAAAATACAATAAAATTTGTATTAAACCCTGTACTCAAATCAGGAAGGGAGCTGACTTCTTCAGCGAAAATTTAAAGGCATTAGCTTCTACAGACCCTTTAAAAATCGCATCGTGTAAAGAGGCTTCAATTTTAAAATTGGTGAATGTGTTTCCACAGATCTTGAAATTTTAAACAGTCAACTAGTTCTCAGACGTCCTTTCAACGATAACTTAACAAAATAGTGAAACATTGGTATTCGAGAGTCAATGTATTGAAGTGCGCAAGGGGTCGCTGGATTTCAAGTTAAAATAAAAAACATAACATTTCATTAGTTAGGAAAGAGAGGGGGAACAAATAAAGGAGACTTTGCAATTTTAGCATTCAATTAAATTTTCGGTTTTTCTCAATAAAATTATGCTTTTTTTTTGTCGAGATATTTGTAGTAGAGTTTGGAGTTTTCAGCTTCATGACGGTGAAGCTTTTCAGTAGGTAAATTTTTCCAATTGTAAAAAACTGTTTTCATAACTTGACAATTCACTATTACCCCAAAATTCGAAACGCTAATAATTTGTCAATTTTTCCGCGCAGACAGACTTTTCCCTCCCCAAGACAGACTTTCCCTCCCCAAGACAGACTTTCCCTCCCCAGGACAGACTTTTCCTCCCCAAGACAGACTTTCCCTCCCCGAGACAGACTTTTCCCTCCCCAGGACAGACTTTCCCTCCCCAAGACAGACTTTCCCTCCCCAGGACAGACTTTTCCCTCCCCAAGACAGACCTTCTCAAACCCCCCCCCCCCCCCCCCCCCCCCCCCCCTGCATCCATTGGTGGTGACCGTGTTCTTGTCTATTGCCTCTGTTGCTAGCAACTTAATGGCAATTTCATCTAGCAGACAGCAGCATTTGCAATTTGAGATGGTACAATGTCCTACCTCACATGCACCACTCAAATGTACTAAGCCACATATGTATACACAATTTGTCTCAACTCAAAAGAGTTGTGAATGTGCAATTAATTGCGAATGTGGTAAAGACATAGGGATAAAACACTAAACATTATATGCACACGGAATATGAGCGCAATATATTGTCTGAGTCCCTGCCGAAGCTCTCCTACATGTCTCTCATTCGCTCATTTTCCAAATTGTATTGCATGCGAACCCGCCATATGAAAGTGCTACAAATTCACATTCGTACCTCATTTGAGTTGATACCTGATTTGAGTTGAAAAAATTGTATGTAAGCCACTATCATCTATCATCAGCTCTCCTGGTCATTCATACATGTTATGTCATTGCCTTCTTTGCTTTCACAACTCCTCAGTCCTCATTCGCACGACTCACTCAAAAGAGTGTAGTGAGTGGTACAAATAATGGTACAGCGGCCATACAAATGAATGACTGTAATACAAATGGGACAAAATCGGTGAAGTGGGAACTTGATTGTATGATAAACTCTTCAGTTTAGCCGAAACTAATTATAAAAAGTAATGAGCTATTTCAATTAGTCGAAATCATAAATTGGGAATTTCTTTTGAGACTAGCGCATTTGCCGTACTCACTCGCATAATCGCACGATGACGATAAACATCAGTGAATTTTTCCTATTATAATTTTAATTTATTATTATTAATTTTATAATATTCTCTTCGTTTCGTAAAAATTGTCTTCGTTGAATGATTTTCATCAAATCTGTCTGAGGTCTCCTCTCCCGTGGCAATTTGTATTTCAATAATACGATCTGTCGTGGAGTACTGGAAACCCTTAAAAAATGTGGAAAATTATCAATAAATCCTAGGAAAAAATACGACGCAAAAACACTGAGAGTTTACATTTTTGGATTTGCACCCTCGAGAGCACGACAGACATAGGATATAAGAAAAATACTTTTATTCGTTTCACGTTTGACGTCTGCGTGAATGTCAAAGTGACGTTCGAGTGTTTTTAAAAAGTTTCCGTTTTTCCGTAACCAACAATATTTGCTGCTTACGAGTGCTTTTCGCTGCGTACGGATGCTTTTTGCTGCTTGCGGGTGCTTTTTGCACTATCAGTGCCATCCAAACTAAAAATAACTGTGTTCGTTTAAATCTAATAAACAGCCTAATACCATTTACACATAGCGGTCTAATTATAATTTAGCCAATTCGTATTTTAGCTCGTCTTCATCGTTAGTAGATTGGTAACGTACAGCCTTTTGCTAACTAAGAAGAGCCACGTCTGTCATATTTTTAAAAAGTTGAAGTGCGTAGCCAATAGGCAATACAATTTAGAGTCACTCTATGAAAAAGAAAGAACAAGGCACTTGGTAGAAGAGTCTGGACACTTTGTCAGATGGGGCGCTTTTTATTTTCATATGTATGCGTGCAACGTGTCGGTGTAACTTTTTAGTGGTTTTATTTCGCGAATATCTTTAATTTGCAGTTCTTTTAAGTGGTGAAAATTTAATTTGGTAGGTTTCACGTTCTAATGAACGGATTGCAATCACATTTGCTTACTTATCGCACGCTGGAAAATAGCAGTGCGCTTTTTCAAATTTAACGGGAAAACTGGTTATCCTAAAAGATTATAGAGAAACCTTCAGAGAGATAGATGCAAACAATTTGACAAAGGCAGCAGAGCACGCCATTGAGATAATGGGTGACTCTAAACGACCAAGTTATCAAACTACTAAAAGATGTGACAATTCGTGAGAGTGTTTCACCCTGGAACTCACCATTGTGGGTAGTTCCAAAGAAATTAAACGCATCCAGAAAAACCAACTGACGAATGGTCATTGATTACCGTAAATAAATGATATCACAAACAATTATCCTGTACTCAATATCTCAGACCAGTTGGGTAAGGCGAAATATTTTAGTACGATCGATTTGACTTCCGGATTCCACCAAATTTCAGTTAAAGAATCTGATAGAAAAAAAACAGCGTTCAGTACACCATTGTAGTACAACTAGTTCGTACTATGCCGTTTAGGTTGAAAATGCACCCGCTTGTTTCCAAAGGATGATGAACAGTGTTTTATCAGGCCTTCAAGGCACTAGATGCTTTGTATATTTAGATGATATAGTCATCTACGGGCTAAATCTTGACGATCACAACAAAAGACTTCGAGAAGTTTTTGAAAGACTGAAGGTCAACAACTTCGAGTGCAACAGGATAAATGTGAGTTCCTCAGGAAGGGCATACCTATTATCACGGAAAACGGCATCAGAATGGAATTGAATCCGTTGTAACTATGAGACCGCCAAAAACAGAGAATTACAACATCCTTCTTTAATTACTATTAAGAAAAGATGTTGAATTTACTTGGACAGATGATTACCAGAAAGCATTTGACACCATTCAGGCTTACTTTTATTAATTCCATGAACACAGCTTCTAGTTTTTCCTCCCATCTTTTCCAGTAGTGCTTTTCTTCTTTGCCTGAAAATAATAATTAATTATTCCTAATTTCACCGAAGAAAATTATCCTACTTCCCACCGAAAAAAACTATCCTAATAAAATAATGAATCTGTGCAATGTTAATAATAATAATATGTAGTTTATATATATTATTATTATTATTGTCTCGAAGAAACGAACGTTAGTTGTGGTTTTGTAGTCTCAAAAAGCAGTCCTCAATTTGCCAAAAATTCTCAGCATTCGAAGTCTCGAAACCAAATGATGACAATGATGATGACATTAGTGGCGGTTTGTCATGTACAATATAATAATAATAAATAGTTGCATACATTGATTTCATTGGTTTTCGCCTTCGATTTGAAAAACTTCTTTGGACCAGGCGAATTAAATGAATTTCTTCGGCGAATTGAAAAAATTTCATTGGGTCAAAATTGAGACAAAGAGCGAATTGAAAACTTCTTGGGCTGGCTGAAAGTGACTGACTCTGTCAAAACACCATCAAGAAGAAGACAAACGATTTTGAAGTTTTGTTGTGTTTTCGGCATGCATATTTGCTTAGGATTTGTTGGACTCCCATTTACAATATTTCTCTAAAAGGATTAATATAGAATAATCTAGAGCCTCTAAATGATGTTTATAACACGGATTTTCAACAGAAAACCACAATGACAAGTTATGGGTATTTTGTATAATTTGTTTACGAAATTGAATGATGGATTTTCTTCTAAAACTTTTTCGAACTGCTTGAGGCATATTTTTGAAATTTAAGAAAAAATCCGTTGGAGCCTTCAAACTGCCAAAATCAGAATGTGAGGAATAATTCTTATGGAATATAAAAGACTCAGATGCACATTCCAAACTGCTTACTACTTCAGATCAGCACATGTTGTTTTCACAATCATTATTCGAAATCATTTTAAAGGCAATATAACCTACAAAATACCTTAACGATGCGTCGTGAATGAAAATTTCTTCAGTAACATACTGTAAGTAATTTTTCTATATGTCTGTATTTTCTTCTTCTAATCTATAAACTGATATGTTCGGATTGTATTGAGTGTCTCAAGTTTTTTTCATTGACATCAGTTTCTGCAAAATTTGTATATTGCTTTCATCGTCGTCTTCGCAATTATTATTTTGGTCAGATTTTATTTATTAGAAATTTAATATTGTTTATTTTGAATTGTTGGGATGGATGTGTGGGGTGTGAAATGTGAGGTTTTTTCGTGCGATTCCAGCAAACGAAAGGATAATAATTTTAAATTTTCCTGATCGAGAGAAAAAGACCGCACAATTCAAACAGTAGATGAATGCCTGCGGGTTGATAAGTCCACCAACACATGCAAATGCACATTTTAGTGGGAAACGTTTGGAACATAACCAAATTGGGATAAAAATATTTAAAAAATAGAGCAATGCCAACATTAAACAACATTCACCTGTATTGGGATCCGATTTTGAGTACATGCAAATTTAACCTTCCTTCGCTGGGTTCAATTTATCGGTTTCCTTTTAAAAACTGTGGCTCTAGTTTTAATGTTACATTTATTTAAAATGTTAAAAAATAGATTTATTCATTGGATAACTGTTCGAGAGAAGCGGTACTTTTGCTCAATGAAATATCAATTCGAAAGGGTTTAACATATGATTCTATTAAAGACCAAAAAGTGGGATATAACGATTAAGGAGACACTTGGATTAACAAGAAAGCCAAATACGTATGCATATGAAATTAATACGCCTGTAGGAACAGTTAGCTGGAAATCAGTAAAAGAGTTCTACCGGTTTGAACAAAATAAGTCCACAAAAATGTGTCCCAAAGTAACTTTCAAACACATACATATACCCAAATACTTGGCAAAAAATGAAAGTTTCAAATGCTGTTCAAATAATGATCTCTTATATTCCATAAGAATTATTCCGCACATTCTGATTTTGGCAGTTTGAAGGCTCCAACGAATTTTTTTAAAATTTTAAAAATATGCCTTAAACAGTTCGAAAAAGTTTTAGAAGAAAATCTATCACTCAATTGCTTAAAACAAATAATAAAAGAATGCTGTATCTTAAATGTACTAAACCCATAACTTATCATTTTAGTTTTCAGTTGAAAATCCGTGTTGATGATGATGCAATGGCGCTACAGCCCATATCGAGCCTTGGCCTCCCGGATGCACCTCCTCCAGTTGTCCAGGACCAACGACCGCGTTCTCCAGTTTGAAAAATTGAGAAGCGATCTGCAGTCTGCGTCGACTGAGTCCTCCCATCGCTTTCGTGGCTTCCCCTGCGGTCGGTTACCTTGAGCTTTGCCCTTGAGCACTCGTTTTGGGATTCGTTCCTCGTGCATTCGTTCCACGTGGCCAGCCCATTGCAGCTTGCTCAGTTTGATCACTATAGATGCTGGTGGGTCGTCAAATAGTTGATGCAGCTCATGGTTGTATCGAATTCGCCAATCATCTCCTTCCTTAACTGCTCCGTATACCTTCCGAAGAATTTTTCGCTCAAAAGTGTCGATTAACTTTTCCGAAAACCGCGTCAAGGTCCACGTTTCGCATCCATATAGCAGCACAGGACGAATTAATATCTTGTAGATGCGTAGTTTATTGTTTCGATGGACCTTCCTTGATTTCATTATGGGGAGACCGCATAAAATGCTTTGTTAGCTGCCGTGATTCTTCTTTGAATTTCATGTCGCTCATTGCCGTCCTTTGTGAGAAGGTCTCCCAGGTATACGAATTCATCCACCTGCTCGAAGTTGTATTCGCCTATTGTAATGTTCTGCCTCTCTGGGACAGTCCTTCGTGTCTGGGTCATGTATTTAGTTTTCGCGTCATTGACCCTGAGCCCTACTTCATCCGCTGCCGACTCCAACTCCTGGAATACCTCCTTAACGCCAAGTATTGATCGGGCCAGAATATCCACGTCGTCTGCATACGCCACCAACTGTGCGGATTTTACGAGTAGCATACCTCTGGTGTCCACTGAGGTTACTGAAGTTGCTTTCCTGACGACATACTCGAGCACCAAGTTAAAGAGCGTGGGGGCGAGACCATCTCCTTGCTTAAGACCTGACTCCATTGGAAAGCTGTGAGTCAACTCGTTTTGGATTTTTACTTGGCACTCATTGTTTTCCATCATGGCTTTTATTAACCGAACTAGTTTCGGTGGGACACCTAGTTCAATCGTTATTCTGTACAAAGCAGTACGGTCGACACTATCGTATGCTTGACAAAAATCGACGAACAGTTGGTGCACATTAATATCATATTCCCAGCATTTTGCTAACACCTGTTTTACTGAGAATAGCTGCTCCGTTGTCGATCGTCCAGATCTGAAGCCACCTTGATATTCTCCGATGATGTTGTTAGCGTATTCACTGAGTCTTCGTTCGATAATTTTAGTCAAAATTTTGTAACACTTACATAGCAATGAAATTCCTCTGTAGTTTTCGCAACGCAAACGGTCACCCTTTTTGTATACCGGACATATAATGCTTTTCCGCCAGTCGTCGGGTAATTTTTCAGTTGTCCAGATTTTAACAATTAATCTAAATATTCGACTGGTAAGCTCTGTTCCACCTTCTTTCAAGAGCTCTGCAGGGATTCCGTCAATTCCGGGCGCCTTGTTCGATCTTAAATTATGTAAGGCTGTCTCTACTTCATCATAAGTTGGTGCAATAGGCAGATGATCTCCATCTGGATCTTCCGGAATTATAAGAGGTTCAGTCTGTGATGTCGCTCTATTTAACAGTGTTCGGAAGTACTGAACCCATCGTGCATTGATTTCGGTAGCGTCGCTTATGATGTTGCCTTCTTCGTCCTTACAGAGGGTAGTTTGCGGTTTGTAACCTTGTCTCATTTGTTTCACGGTATTAAATGCTGCTCGCACGTCATTTTTCTTCAGGTTTTCGTCCAGTGATAAAATTTTGTCATTGTTTATTTTGCATTGTTTTCGTCTGCAGATCTTCTTGGCGTTTCGCCTGAGCCGTTGATAGTTGTCCTCTCTAGCTCGTGTTCGTCTTTCGAGAAACAGTCGATAGGCTTCGTTTTTCTTGGTGATGGCTTCTTGGCATTCCTCATCGAACCAGTCATTTCGTTTTCTCCGCTCTAAGTGTCCTAAAGTGTATTCTGCTGCGCGGTGAATACTATCCTTAATGTTCTGTCACATTTGGTCAATACTTTCCTCAGGCTCAGCCTGAGGTAATGCCTCAATATGTGCTTTGATTGTGGTCATATATTCCACTTTCGTTGTGTCGTCCTTAAGTTTTTGCATATTGAGCTTCGGAGCCCAGCTCCTCTTAGTGTGGCCCTTGTTAGCTATGCGTCAGCGGTATTTAGCTCGAACAAGAAAATGATCCGAGTCACAGTTCGCGCCACGTAGAGTCCTGACATCTAGAATGCTGGAGGCAGCCCTTTTTTCGATAAGAACGTGGTCGATTTGGTTGAAGGTGTGCCCATCTGGTGATGCCCACGTCATTTTATGAATATTTTTACGCGGGAAGCAGGTGGAGCTTATGACTAGGTTCTTACTGCTGGCGAAGTCAATAAGTCTTTGGCCATTATCATTCGTTGCATTATGGAGGCTATGCTCTCCTGATACGCCTTTATGAAAGAGTTCGTTGCCAATTTTACTGTTGAAGTCTCCTATAAGAATTTTGATGTCATTGGAGGGCAGCCCGTCAAAAGTGCTGTCAAGTCGGGCATAGAATTCGTCTTTAGTGACATCATCTTTCTCCTCTGTAGGAGCATGGCAGTTAATGAACCAAACGCTGAAGAACTTCAACTTGAAGCGGATTAAGGAGATTCGTTCGTTGATCGGTATAAATTTCGTTACGAGTTGTTTGAACGCATTATCTACCACAAAGGCGACACCGAATTCTCTGCTTCCTAGCTCTTTTCCGCTGGTAAAAATCGTGTGAAATCTGCTATCGTTAAATTCGTTTCCGAGCCATTTCGTTTCTTGGAGAGCGAGGATGCTGATGTTGTTACGAGACATCTCCTCAAGAAGTTCCCGCAGTGCACCCGTTCGATGTAGTGAACGCACATTCCAAGATCCAAAAGAATAGTCCATTTTCGGTTGCCGTTTGATCCGTCCAATCCGAGGCTGTAATCCGGGTTCCTGGACATGCGAGTTTTTTTCCGGGGAGACGTTGTCAGCGTTTCGCCCAACCCCCAACCTGGAGGGCCAGTCTGGATGGCAGTTCCGATTAGAGGCGCGGAACACTTGCCCTCACCCTTCTCCGTGTGCTGTTTTGGACAAAACACCCGGTGGCCACCGCGGGGAGGTGGAGATAGGATTCAGTAGCAGAGCTGTTGATGTTATTTACAGTGGGCTTTTCACAGAATTTACACTACGTCATGTACCAGACCACGATTACGCTCTGTGACCCTTACTACCATTCGACCACCGTGTTATAAACATCATTTAGAGGCTCTAGATTATTCTATATTAATCCTCTTAGAGAAATTTTGTTAATGGGAGTCCAACGAATCCCCCTAATAGAGGATTGTTGCGGTTGGATGTTTGGAAGTTGTTCTGTTTCCGGAATATCTTCCTCTGACAAGATGTTTAAAATATCAGAGAAGTATTCCTTCCATCGTCGCAACTGGTGTTCACTCATATTAAGGAGAGTTCCGTTGACATCTCTCACCAGGTGGTTGGCGGTGAAATTCCTGTTCGTCAACTGTTTCATCATTTTAAATAGTGAACCCATATCCTCAAGGTAAGCCGCAGATTCTGCCTTGTTTGCCAGATCTTCAATGGCCTTTCTCTTGTCGCGTCTAACAGCCTTTTTAAGCTGTATATGAGCATCGTGGTAGTTTTGCCTCAAGTCGGGCGTTCGTTGGTTGACATCGGGTTGAGAGATGATTGCCAATTTGGCTTTTTTCCGATTGCCAACCTTGTCCCATGTGTCCTGCGACATCCAGGGTTTCTCACCGCTTTGCACATATCCCACAGATTCTTCAGCACTAGTTACAAAAGTGTTTCTGGTTGCCTCCCAATTGGCGTCCAGTGTGCGCATTTCATTTTCACCCAATGTGGATGACTTTTCGCGTAGAATAGTGGTGTATTCGCGTTTTTTGTTGGGATCTCTGAGTTTATCCACATTAAGCTTGCGCTTCATTTGAAGAATTTGTGGTCGTCGGATAGCTGCTGTACACAATCTCAAGCAGGCAACCATCAAGTGGTGATCGCTCCCCACGCCAGCTCCACGTTTCGCTCGCACATCGACGAGACAAATGGTCGATCTGGTTCTGAGTAACACCATCAGGGGAAACCCAAGATGTTTTATGATGACTCTTGTGTGGAAAAAGGGTCCCTCCGATGACCATTTGCCGAGTACTACAAAACTCCACAAATAATTCGCCGTTTTCAGGTCTCTTAATCCAAGGTCGTGACGCGTCGACCCAAGGATCACCATGCTTCCCTCCCCATGACGTGTTCTAGTCCAGTGTTGTCTGATCCAACCTGGGCGTTCATATCTCCCGAGATGATAATAATATCATCTCTTGGAACATGTTCGAAGGTGGCACTCAGTTGGCTATAAAACTCCTCTTTGTCACGAGATGTTGCGGTATTAGTTGGTGCGTAGCACTGCAGAATTGTGACGTTTCTGACACTGGTTCTGAGCCTGACGACGATAATCTATCCGAGATTGGTTCCCAGCTAAATGAGACTATTTCTCGCTCTAGGGAGGACGAACGCCACGCCATTTCTGGCTTCACTTTCAGGGCCAATGTACAGAATAGTGTTTCCGCTAGGGGTTCGTTCTTCTCCTGATCCTGTCCACCTGACCTCGCTCAAGCCCAAGATTTGGATGTTATAGTGCTCCATTTCACGGTCGATCACTGATTGGCGGTGCAAGTACCGAGTAACCCCAGCTCTTCCCCGTCATTCAATGTTCGAACGTTCCAGAAGCCAATCATAGTCCGTTTTCGAATGCCAAAAGTCGTTACCATAGAATCAGTCCGTATCCGAGGCGATGTATCCGTTTATCGTATCATTTAGGTCTTAAGATCACGGGTGACAAGCCCATGATCCAGTGAGTGTCCATTTGCCATTTTTTAGGGCAAGCAGGACTGGCTGTGGGTGAATTCTACAGCCCCCATCCCACAGGGGACAGTTAGCTCAGGTCCGTGGAGTCACTAGTCTCCAAAGATAGTTGGAATTGGTGAAACCTCATCGTACAACTACCCCCTTGCGGGCGCTTACATACAGTAACTCTATTCTATAGCAAATAAACTTTCATGAGATGCCTTTCTTTCGCGCGAAATATCGACAATGCCGTAGAGCAGGTTACTTAAGTAAAAAATAGCTAATTGCAGTCGATGCCTGTATCCTACGATACCCAGTCGCTTTAAAGCGGTAGTTGGGATTGCACTAGTATGACGTCACAAAAAAAATGTCGTATGTGAAAACTGTCCGTGTTTGCTGAAATTTTTCACAAACTATCCAAAACAACCAAAAAGTGCAATGTCACAATGAATGACTCACACACCAAAGTTCCTGACCAATTATACTCTTTTAAGAGTATTCATACTCATTTTCAGATCTACTCTTACTTATTCTTTCTTTTTTAGTTCTGATACTCTTTTATACACTTCTTTTATGGAAAACTGTCATTCCAATAAAAAATAAGAAATCTCATTAAATAATTATATGCAGCATTATGACTACTTCCAAATTATAACATTTTACTTACTTACTTACGATGGTGCTACAGCCCAAATCGGACCTTTAACGGTTTAATCGGTTCAGTGACCGCGTCTTTCAGTTAGAAAATCTTGGCAATGATTTGCTGTCTGGGTCAATAGAATCCTCCCAGCGCATTTAGTTGTGACCCCATGAAGATAGGAGGAGGTAGTTGTAGAGGCTAAAAGGCCCTTTCAAAAAATATGTTCGGTCATTTCAGGTAATGTAAAGCATTTTAATTATTCAATATATATGCGGCCTTGCCGCCGGAACAACAAAATCATAATATGCTAATGACTGACAAAAATAAAATTTCAATTTAATAAAGAAAGTTGACGATTCAAGAATTTTTTCTCTCTTTTTTTTATCTAGCATGTTTTTGATATTTTTCTCTCCTCTTTTTCTTTACTTTGAAATCTATTGTGTGTGGCGAGTTTCGCGCGCCCTGTGACATCCCCTAAGCTCCTTCTTTCATTTAAAACAAAAGCCTCATCCCGGTCATGAGTGCGCCATCTAAATACTCAATCAACATGCACCAACAATTCCCCTGAGTCGAAAAAAACCGAGTGAGTCAGAAAATTGTGGCGTAACATGTGCGCGATTCAGAAAGAACTAAGTGAAATGGTACAATAAGTGGCGTAATTTGGTCTAGCTAGGAAAATTTGTTTCCTTCCTAGAGAAAGAACAAACGAGAAGATCGCGTAAGCGGGAATCAGTTGCTGGAGATCTTCGCGGACGATTGGGCCACGGTAAGCGATCGTTCGCGACACGTTTTTCTTATGAATTGTCTTGATACGATCAACCATTGTCTGCTTAAATCGTGCCGCGGTCAAATAATCCAGCTTGATTCGGAATCCGAGGATAAAAGTTTAATGCTTCCGTGCCCACAACGAACTCGCTCGCGGCATCCAAATAAAGAAAAAAAAACTCAATCGGTTCCTTCAGTGCAAGTTCCGTGTAACCGCGATAATTTCGATTTGAGCAGACCATCAGAAAGGTCTTCCGAATGTACATTTCATGACATTTTCTAGCCGTCGCCGCAAAACTCTTACCATTTCGGTAGTGGATTTTTACATTTTCTATACGTTGTGCGTCCATGTAATTCTCCACCACTAAACCTTAATGTTCACACAATATAATTGTCAAACAAGAACGCTGCACGAACGTTACAAAAAACCGGCCTAAATTCGAAATAGGCGGTTGTAATGGGACATCTTTTATAAGCTAAACACAACACACCGTACTCAGGATATGGCCTTCAGGTATACCTTTTGGGGCGCAAAAATTATGAAAATTTTTACGATTTTCTTAATTGCGTAGAAATAATAACGAACACCGACATTTACAGTTATGAAAAATTATCATAAATAAGTAAATCGTTAGAGATGTACGTATTGTTCCACTGCGAAATTCACTTCCGCATGGGAAATTTTGCAACAGACGCCGCTTCACTAGCCAAAAATATGCTTTGCAATCATTGTATAAAGCGCTACTGAGCTCTAAAAGAGCGCTTCATCATAGCAACTACCACATTCAAAGTTGCTGAGTGAAACTTCCCTTCTCTTTAATGTCGGAAAAATCCTAGAAAAAATTATAGGGCGTGATATTGACCAATTCTGCGAAGAAAGCTCTCTAATACCCGAGGAACAGTTTAGTTTTAAAAAATTTCACTCGATTGAGCATGCAATAGTTAAAGCGCAACACGATATTACTATAAATCTCAGAAATAAGGAAACTACTGTAATGTGCTCACTAGATATAATAAAGCGTTCGATTATGTATGCGTCCACTATACAAGTTAAACTTCACGGTAATGCCTAATGTGACCTTAAGAATAATATTCAGTCACTTTATGGAAAGGAAATTGAAAAGTTGCATTGACAATTGCTGGTCCACGGAAATCGAAGTAAAATCTGGTGTTCCACAAGGGTTTATCCTCGGTCCAAAACAATATAATATCTATTTATTTGCATGATTTTCCACACAAAAAAGTAAGTGAAAACTCCAATTTAATGTCCTAGCAATCCTATGTACTATGTCCTATATACTATTATCTACACTTACGCCCACGATCCTGCACAGGGTTTGAAATTAATTGATAGTTACTTGCAAGTCATAAACGATTACTATAAAAAGTGGTGTATCGACATAAACTCAAGCAAATCATTCTTAACTTGCTTTCGGAATGCCAGTGGGAAAGGGCCTTGGCAAGAAGTGTGTACAAAAATAGAAAATTACTAATTATGTCACTAAACGGCTTACAAATACCTCTAGTGAATAATATTAATTTTTTGGGTATACTTACATCTGAACAACTTACTGTAATTTAATAATCACGCGCGTTTGTCTCTCATGAAGGCCAACCGAGTACTCAACATGCTTATTCCAGTTATATGCTATAAATCCAAACTTGTTGGAAAAACCAAGCTCATTGCATATGTGTTCTTAAGTTGGTTCTTAATATATACTACTATGGCAAATAAGTTGAATGTTTTGAAAGAAAGGTCTTAAGACATTTTCTGGTAATGAAGTTCAAGAATATAAATAAGGTATACTCAAACCCAGAAATTTACAACACAGCGAACTTGAAGCCACTTATGCAATATTTATCTGACTCGTGTGCAAAGAGAGCCAAGAAGCTGCACGATCATTCAAACTCTCTTTTAAGGAATGTATATGCTGAGAATATTCCACCTGCAGGAAATCCCTATGAATTTTATAAACTCATCACAAATATTACCGGTGCCAAATAAAAATTATATTATTGAGTTTTATAATAAAAAGGACAATGCTCACCATCGCGAATGATGATTACTGTCTTCTCTCTTTTTCCTAATTTTTTAGTTTTTTGGATCTGATCATGCCGATTCAATTAATCATATAAAAAAAATAACGAAGCGGAAAATTTTGTGCTCTGTTTTGGGGTTTGTGCAATATTTATACATATAGAAAAACATTGTATACAGGGTGTTTGGTACTCCGTGTGCCATCTTGTAAGGGGTTATTCTTAGATATATTTTGAGAAAAAAATTGTTCTACGGAGATGATCAATTTTCAATATCCGCGGAGATACAGGGTGATCAAGAAAATTGTTTCGGACCTGTACCCTCACTCACTCAAAACGCTATATCTTGAGAACTAATAATCGCAATTCAAAGTGCTATAACTTGTTTTAGGGAATGAAATTACCTTTCATTTGGTGTAATAGTCCACATTGTAACTGTACCCAATCCTGAGGTATTTGCTTCAGACCACAAATTTTTGATACTTTGACCCTCAAAATTCTGTGATCATTCCCGTTTTCCAGGTAAGAGGCGGAAATACATATGGCTTAAAAATAAAATATGCCATAAAGCAGTCCTCGTTCTAAAAAAACTACCTGAAATGTTGTTAAACTGAAATATTCTTTGTGTCCTCTAATTACTATTTAAATTATCGAGGAATGTCCTTTAATTAGTATTAAATTATCGAGAAATTGAATTAAATTAAAATGAGTTTAACACAACTACATAGGTGCAGCACTTTGCCTTTTTTAATGGTGTACCTAACAAAATGAAAAGCGTATAAAAACAAATCTTACTTCATATTTTTACCAGTTTTAGTTATATTGTTAAAAGTAGAAGGTGTCACTAAAATTTAGAAAATAATTTCGAAATGCCTGAGTACTCGAATGAAGAATATGCAGTCATCATTTTCATTTATGAGAGTGTCAGGCAAATACACGAGCGGCGCGATCTTTGTATCATCAGAGATTTCCTAATCATCGGATACCTGACAGGAGAGTATTCCAAGACGCTTACAGAAGAGTTCGGGAGACAGGCAGCCTTAGGACAAGCAGAGTAAATGCAAATCCTGCGCCGATAATCGCTGTTCCAATCGATGAAGGAATACTACATGCAGTTCAAAATGATCCATCAATGAGTATCCGACGCTTGGCATTGCAGTTAAACGTCTCTACGTGGAAAGTTTGGAGTGTCCTAAAAGCAGAGCGTTTGCATCCCTACCACCACACACCGGAGCAGGAGCTGTTACCCATTGATTTGCCCAAAAGGATGGAGTTTTGCAATTGGCTTCTGAACGACAACTAACTGACGAGAATTTTATGAACAACATTCTTTGGACGGATGAGTCCCAATTCACAAGGGACGGTATCACAAACTTCCACAACTTACACACATGGACTGAGAGCAATCCACATACAAGAAGAGAGGCATCATTTCAGCACAGACTCAGTATCAATTTATGGGCAGGTGTGATTGGTGACGATTTCATTGGTCCTATTAGGCTTCCGCCTACCCTAAATAGTTCCAATCACTTGCATTTTTTGACAAATGATCTACAGGAGTTATTGGATGATGTGCCACTTCAACGATTGGCTTCCATGTTTTACCAACACGATGGTGCTCCAGCTCATTACGGCCGACAAATCAGAGATTTGTTAAATTCCAATTATAGCAATCGCTGGATCGGTACAAATGGACCGACACACTGGCCTGCAAGATCTCCTGATTTAACTATTATGGATTTCTTTGTATGGGGACGGATGAAGGACCTTATCTACGCAACGGAAGTAGTAACGTTGTATGATCTAAACACCAGAATCGATGCGGCAGCAACAGAAGTAAGGCAGCAGTTGAGGAGTATGAATACAAAGAGAACACTGGCAAAACGAGCTTTAGCGTGCATTCAAAATGAAGGTGGCCATTTTGAACATTTATTGTAATTAAGGAAATTTGAAATAAACCAAAAAAACCATTCTTAAGTTCTTTTAGTTCAAGCGGAGAGTGTTGATCAACATATTCTCGTTTTTTGATAAAAGTGCTATACTATTGGAATGATAGTTTTTTCTAAACTATGAAACTTATGCAATGCAAGTGTATACATCTTTTGTAGGCAATAATATGGCACATAAAAAACCAATATTAAAATGACATTTTTATAATGCGTTTTTTTGAGAAAAACTACAATGACCCCAGAATTTTGAGGGTCAAAGTGTCAAAAATTTGTGTTGTGAAGCAAATACCTTAGGATTGGGTACAGTTACAATGCGGACTATTACACCAAATGAAAGGTAATTCAATTTCCTAAAAAACAAGCTATAACACTTTGGATTGCAATTATTAGTTTTCAAGATATAGTGTTTTGAGTGTTTCGTACCTGTACCCTCAGGTACAGGTACGAAACAATTTTCTTGATCACCCTGTATCTCCGCGGATATTGAAAATTGACCATCTTCGTAGAACAATTCTTTTCTCAAAATATATCTATGAATAACCCCTTACAAGGTGGCACACGGAGTACTAAACACCCTGTATGCAATAGTTAAGACTAAAATTTTTATAAACAATTGCAAATCACAAAATTTTCTTAATATTAAGTCAAAAGGGAGAGAAAAAAAATCGATAATTTATTGTTTAAATGATCTTGTCTATAGATTTCTTTTCGCATTCATTTTGATTGATCAATATTACTCTGTACAATTTCATATGTGATTATAACAATAGAAACGGAAAAGATTGAATTAGTGAGTTTTAAAGATTTTGTTAAAAGCGATTTTGTAGGCTTCACTAACAGCGGGCTATACAGGGTGTTTGGTACTCCGTGCATAACCTTGTAAGGGGTTATTCCTGGATATATTTTGAGCAAAAAATTGTTCTACGGAGATGGTCCATTTTCAATATCCGCGGAGATACAGGGTGACCAAGAAAAGTGTTTCGGACCTGTACCCTCACTCACTCAAAACGATATATCTTGAAAACTAATAATCGCATTTCAAAGTGTTATAGCTTGCTTTTTAGGGAATCAAATTACCTTTCATTTAGTGTAATAGTCTGTATTGTACCTGTACCCAATCCTGAGGTATTTGCTTCAGACCACAAATTTTTGATACTTTGACCCTCAAAATTCTGTGATCAATGTAGTTTTTCTCAAAAAAACGCATTATAAAAATGTCATTTTAATGTTGTTGTTTTATGTGCCATATTATTGCCTACAAAAGATGCATACATACTTATGACTTAGGTTTTCCCGTTTTCCAGGTAATAAGCGAAAATACATATGGCTTAAAAATAAAATATGCCATAAACCAACCCTCGTTCTAAAAAAACTACCTGAAATGTTGTTAAACTGAAATATTCTTTGTGTCCTTTAATTACTATTTAAATTATCGATGAATGTCCTCTAAGTAGTATTTAAATTATCGAGGAAATGAATTAAATTAAAATGAGTTTCAACACAACGACGCTGTCCGACGCTTGGCATTGCAGTTAAACGTCTCTACGTGGAAAGTTTGGAGTGTCCTCAAAGCAGAGCGGTTGCATTTCTACCACCACACACCAGTGCAGGAGCTGGTACCCATTGATTTGCCCAAAAGGATGGAGTTTTGCAATTGGCTCCTTGAAAGACAACTAAGTGACGAGAATTTTATGAACAACATTCTTTGGACGGATGAGTTCCAATTCACCAGGGACGGTATCACAAACTTCCACAACTTACACACATGGGCTGAGAGCAATCCACATACAAGAAGAGAGGCATCATTTCAGCACAGATTCAGTGTCAATTTATGGGCAGGTGTGATTGGCAACGATTTTATTGGTCCTATTAGGCTTCCGCCTACCCTAAATAGTTCCAATTACTTGCAGTTTTTGACAAATGATCTACAAGAGTTATTGGATGATGTGCCACTGCAACGATTGGCTTCCATGTTTTACCAACACGATGGTGCTCCAGCTCATTACGGCCGACAAATCAGAGATTGGTTAAATTCCAATTATAGCAATCGCTGGATCGGTAGAAATGGACCGATACACTGGCCTGCAAGATCTCCTGATTTAACTATTATGGATTTCTTTATATGGGCACGGATGAAGGACCTTGTCCACGCAACGGAAGTAGTAGCGCTGCAGGATCTAAACACCAGAATCGATGCGGCAGCAACAGAAGTAAGGCAGCAGTTGAGGAGTATGAACACAAAGAGAACACTGGCAAAACGAGCTTTAGCGTGCATTCAAAATGAAGAGAGCCATTTTGAACATTTATTGTAATTAAGGAAATTTGAAATAAACCATAAAAACCATTCTTAAGTTCTTTTAGTTCAAGCGGAGAGTGTTGATCAACCTATTCTTGCTTTTTTGACAAAAGTGCTACATTATTGGAATGATAATTTCTTCTAAACTATAAAACTTATGCAATGCAAGTGTATACATCTTTTGTAGGCAATAATATGGCACATAAAAAACAATATTAAAATGACATTTTTATAATGGGTTTTTTAGAGAAAAACTACATTGATCCCAGAATTTTGAGAGTCAAAGTGTCAAAAATTTGTGTTCTGAAGCAAATACCTCAGAATTGGGTACAGTTACAATGCGGATTATTACATCAAATGAAAGGTAATTTGATTCCCTAAAAAACAAGCTATAACACTTTGAATTGTGATTATTAGTTTTCAAGATATAGCGTTTTGAGTGAGTGAGGGTACAGGTCCGAAGGACTTTTCTTGATCACCCTGTATCTCCGCGGATATTGAAAATTGACCATCTCCGTAGAACAATTTTTTGCTCAAAATATATCCAGGAATAACCCCTTACAAGGTTATGCACGGAGTACCAAACACCCTGTATAGTTCCTGGCCTGTACAATAACATGGCGGTACTGACAGCGACCGTTGCGTAAGCTGCTCAAAGAATCTCCCTGATTTACAATGAAACGTAGACACAGCCTACGCGGTGGTGCAGTCAGTTGAAGTTGAAATGTAGGTCCTCGTATGAATATTTTCCCGATCGACGTACTTACGTATACTTGACTCCTGCTTCACAATGAAACGCAAACTTTACGCAGCCTACTCGGTCGTGCTGTCAGTTGAAGTTGACCCTGTACGTATAGCCTAAAAATTGATTTTAACTTCAAATATTAAGCTTTGTTATGAATGAAAAGGGGACATGAAAAATGTTTGTTAATACAATCACTTAGTATTCCAACATTATTGATAAATAAGGGCGAGTTTGGAAACGCGGGAAACTCTTACATGCGGAAAAATGAGGAAAAAGGCTACGTCGGCTGCTTAAAGTCGTTCGTTGTGAAACAGGCGTGGAAACTCGCCAAATTTCAACTTTTCGCGGCAACGACACCTACAACATCTTTGTTTGCTTATTCGGATCTGACAAGGTAGTGTTCAGAAGAACTGAAATGAGTTAATACGGTTTATTCTAATCAATTTAGGTATGGAAGTTTTTTTTATATATTATACAGGGTGTTTGGTACTCCGTACATAACCTTGTAAGGGGTTATTCCTGGATATATTTCGAGCAAAAAATTGTTCTACGGAGATGGCCAATTTTCAATATCCACGGAGATACAGGGTGATCAAGAAAAGTCCTTCGGACCTGTACCCTCACTCACTCAAAACGCTATATCTTGAAAACCAATAATCGCATTTCAAAGTGTTATAGCTAGTTTTTTAGGGAATCAAATTATCTTTCATTTAGTGTAATAGTCCGTATTGTACCTGTACCCAATCCTGAGGTATTTCCTTCAGACCACAAATTTTTGATACTTTGACCCTCAAAATTCTGTGATCAATGTAGTTTTTCTCAAGAAAACGCATTATAAAAATGTCATTTTAATGTTGTTTTTTTATGTGCCATATTATTGCCTACAAAAGATGCACACATACTTATGACTTAGGTTTTCCCGTTTTCCAGGTAATAAGCGAAAATACATATGGCTTAAAAATAAAATATGCCATAAACCAACCCTCGTTCTAAAAAAACTACCTGAAATGTTGTTAAACTGAAATATTCTTTGTGTCCTTTAATTACTATTTAAATTATCAATGAATGTCCTTTAGTTAGTATTAAAATTATCGAGAAAATGAATTAAATTAAAATGAGTTTCAACACAACTAGGTGCAGCACTTTGCCCTTTTTAATGGGTTACCTAACAAAATGAAAAGCCTATAAAAGCAAACCATACTTCATATTTTTATCAGTTTTAGTTAAATTTGTAAAAGAACAAGGTGTCACTAAAATTTAGAAAAGAATTTCGAAATGCCTGAGTTCACGAACGAAGAATATGCAGACATAATTTTCCTCTATGGAGAGTGTCAGGGAAATGAGCAAGCGGCGCGATCTTTGTATCATCACAGATTTCCCAATCGTCGAATACCTTACGCGAGAGTATTCCAAGACGTTTACAGAAGGATTAGGGAAACAGGCAGTGTTAGGACAAGCAGAGTGAATGCAAATCCTGCGCCGGTAATCGTTGTTTCAATTGATCAACGAATCCTAGCTGCAGTTCAAAATGATCCATCAACTTGTATACGACGCTTGGCATTGCGGTTTAACGTCTCTACGTGGAAAGTTTGGAGTATCCTGAAAGCAGAACGTTTGCATCCCTACCACCACACACCAGTGCAGGAGCTGTTACCCATTGATTTACCCAAAAGGATGGAGTTTTGCAATTGGCTCCTTGAACGACAAATAAGTGACGAGAATTTTATCAGCAACATTCTTTGGACGGATGAGTCCCAATTCACCAGGGACGGTATCACAAACTTCCACAACTTACACACATGGGCTGAGAGCAATCCACATACAAGAAGAGAGGCATCATTTCAGCACAGATTCAGTGTCAATTCATGGGCAGGTGTGATTGGCAACGATTTTATTGGTCCTATTAGGCTTCCGCCTACCTTAAATAGTTCCAATTACTTGCATTTTTTGACAAATGATCTACAGGAGTTATTGGATGATATGCCACTGCAACGATTGGCTTCCATGTTTTACCAACACGATGGTGCTCCAGCTCACTACGGCCGACAGATCAGAGATTGGTTAAATTCCAATTATAGCAATCGCTGGATCGGTAGAAATGGACCGATACACTGGCCTGCAAGATCCCCGGATTTAACTATTATGGATTTCTTTGTATGGGGACGGATGATGGACCTTGTCTACGCAACGGAAGTAGTAACGTTGCAGGATCTAAACACCAGAATCGATGCGGCAGCAACAGAAGTAATGCAGCAGTTGAGGAGTATGAACACAAAGAGAACACTGGCAAAACGAGCTTTAGCGTGCATTCAAAATGAAGGTAGCCATTTTGAACATTTATTGTAATTAAGGAAATTTGAAATAAACCGTAAAAACCATTCTTAAGTTCTTTTAGTTCAAGCGGAGAGTGTTGATCAACCTATTCTTTCTTTTTTGACAAAAGTGCTAAATTATTGGAATGATAATTTCTTCTAAACTATAAAACTTATGCAATGCAAGTGTATGCGTCTTTTGTAGGCAATAATATGACACAAAAGAAAACAACAATAAAATGACATTTTTATAATGGGTTTTTTAGAGAAAAACTACATTGATCTTAGAATTTTCACCGTCAAACTGTCAAAAATTTGTGTTCTGAAGCAAATATCTCAGAATTGGATACAGTTACAATGCGGACTATTACACCAAATGAAAGGTAATTTGATTCCCTAAAAAACAAGCTATAACACTTTGAATTGTGATTATTAGTTTTCAAGATATAGCGTTTTGAGTGAGTGAGGGTACAGGTCCGAAGGACTTTTCTTGATCACCCTGTATCTCCGTGGATATTGAAAATTGACCATCTCCGTAGAACAATTTTTTGCTCAAAATATATCCAGGAATAACCCCTTACAAGGTTATGTACGGAGTACCAAACACCCTGTATATACTGTTGCTCATATCGTGAACAGTGATTTTAATGTAAATCTGAATTATGTAAAATAAAACAGAAAATCACGCTGTTCATACATTTCAACTTTAGCTGACAACGAACGGACCACCGTAGCGTTGTGAATGGGTGGATCAGAAAGGTATTTATTTCCGAAGTGACAGCAGCGGTCTCTTGTCTGTCACTTTTTCAGTGCATAATTAAAATGGCTGTGGAGGCCGGTTCTGAATTTGTGCACTGGCTAAATGCTAAGCTTCGCGACATAAACACGGATGAAACTGTGTTTGGTTCGTACATAATTGGCATATTAGAAGGCGAGGAATCTGCAGATGAAAAATCCGAGGCCCTCGCAGGAATTCTTAGTGCGATAGTCGTAAGTAGTCAGTGCAATTCTTTTCTCCCGCCACCGATATTCCTATTTATTTCCCTGCATTGTAAAGTAAAACTAAAATTACTCATGAATGATTATTGTTGACGAAAATAATAGGAGAATAACTTAAGTACATTAGTACGTGAAATAATTGAGAAATGGGATGGATGCCACGCCAAAGTAGTTGATGCATCAGCTCAAAGGAGTGTTGAAGACGTCGATTGTATTGCCCGGATTCTCGAGTCGCAAAAGCTTCAGACCACCGTACAGCGTCAGTACACGCCTGAGGAGCTAAGAATCAGAGAGCAGATACTTGCCCAATACAGTCAGGTGTGCAATTTTGAAAATATGCATGCATGCCATAACCTGTAAACGTTCCACTTTTGTAGCTTTCCGCCAGCGAAGAGGAGGGAGAAGAATCCGCTGGGGAAGAATCTCAGGCCGGCCTAGTAAAAAATACGAATGCTCACGATGTACAACAGGCTCTGAAGGAAAGACGTGAACAAGCTAAACTGGATAGCCAAAAGAAAAAGGATAAGGACAAGGAGGATCGAGAGAAGCAAAAACAACAAAAGGAAGAAAAGAAAGAGAAACGAAAGACCGTCAAAGGCGAACGACGTCGGTAGCGAGGCTTCTGTCTGTTTTTCTCCTGTTAGCTTTATTCTTATTTCTTTCCAAATCATATTAAAAAGTAATCTCGGCATAATCATTCTTGAAGCTTACTCATGTTGTTTAACACTTCTATAATTAAATGTTGTGTTCAGAAAGTTGTTTTTTCTCTTTAATTTGGGACGAAATTCGTCCATATTGCACGCTTTTTGTCCTTGAGAAATCTCAATAAACTGTCAATACTAGAGTTACTCTATGAAAAAGAAAGAACAAGACGTACTAGAGTTCGGCCAAGATAACCAGCTTTTCCGTTAAATTTGAAAAAGCGCACTGCTATTTTCCAGCGTGCGATAAGTAAGCAAATGTGATTGCAATCCGTTCATTAGAACGTGAAACCTACCAAATTAAATTTTCACCACTTAAAAGAACTGCAAATTAAAGATATTCGCGAAATAAAACCACTAAAAAGTTACACCGACACGTTGCACGCATACATATGAAAATAAAAAGCGCCCCATCTGACAAAGTGTCCAGACTCTTCTACCAGGTGCCTTGTTCTTTCTTTTTCATAAAGTGACTCTAGTCAATACGTCGGGCATAACTGTTATTCTTGGGACAAGTTAAGGATATAGAGGTTAGGAAGGAGAAGTTTAAGTGAATGGGAGTTCTAAGGCAGGTCTATTGTCAATTATACACTCCGTTTCATATTTATAACCCACGTAGAAATTTTAGGTTATTTCCACTCTGAAAATTATTATGCTGTTGTATTTGATTGCTAATGTAGAAAGCCTGGAGCTGAAATTATTTGTAGGTAAATTATTACAAGGATTCGTTATTTTTGCAACAGTTCCATCTATTATACGTTTTTTGCTCGTTTCATACAAATTTATAAACCTGTTGAAGTTTCCAACAAAATAAAGTGTTTATTTCATATAATTTTTAAATAGAAAATTTTATACAAAAACTTAATAATTAATAGGGCCTCTTTTGGATTTTATGACTTCAAAAATGCTTTTTTTCATCGATTCGATTAATTTTTTTAACATTTCAGGGCCAAGTTTCTGCCATTCATCAAAGATTACAGCTTTCAATTCCGCCAGTGATTCATACTGGCGATTTTCAGCATATACCCGTCTGACAAGAACTCCCCAAATGTTTTCAATAGGATTCAGATCGAGAGAACATGCCAGTTCATCACCCTAATGAAATTCGTCTCCATCCAACCCATTGTTTCACGGCTAGTATGAATTCTGGCATTATCTTATTGGAAAATCCAGTTTTTTTCGCCATATTCTGCCAGAAATGGCAGTAAACTGTTTTCGAGTGTTTGGATGTAATCTCTACTGTTCATCCGCGATGAAATAAATTGTATATCCAAACGTTTTGCTGCAGAAAATGCTCCTCACAACATCACAGAACCGCCACCAAAGTTCCTCTTCGAGAAATAGAGAGGTTCCTTGCTCAGATCGCGTCAGTAAGAATTAAATCCGTCGGGTCCATCTAAGTTCCATTTCTTTTCATCAGAAAATATTACCTGAAAATGAAATTTGGAGCTTAGACCATGAAGAAGTACGAAAACCAGTATTTCTTACAGAAGACCAATCTGTAGTCATGTGGTTTTCTGAGAATTCCATCCGAGCTTTCTTATGGCGATCTAATAGTCGTGGAGCACTCTTCATTTACCTCTAGAAATGTTAGGATCACGTTGAAGCGTTCTCCAAACCGATGTTTTTGACACCTTTGTTGGGACTAGAGCTGCCAATTTATAGCAACTTAGTGTCGAATTGCTTGCTGCCCGAACAATTTTCCTCTCTCCCCGCAGAGACAGTTTTCTTTTTCTTCCCTTTCGCTTCCTTTTCCCATATAACTCCGGATCTTTTAAAAAGTTTTGAATTACACGGCGACTGCGAGCAACTTTTCTCGAAGTGAAATCACTTATGTTCAAACCAATTATCTTTGTACGTTAAAATTTCACCCTTTTGGACATCATCATCAAAGACATACCGCGCGGCATTTTAAATAATAAGATTATTACGAAACCCTCTTGTAAACAATAACTAAACTGATTCAGTGTGTCGATTTCTAACTGCACTAATCATCATGTGGGTTATAAATATGAAACGCACAAAGATTACGAATTTCCAAGAACTGCAGCAAAAAGAACGGTAATGAGAAATGACTTACAGAAAAATCATTGCATAGAGTTTCTCAATCTTTCCTTGTATTTAATTTGGGGCAAAATTATTTTAAGGCGAAAATAATTTCAAATTGGTAGATGGGTTATAAATATGAAACGGAGTGTATAACACGTAAATGCGATTACCATCAATAGCTCCAGTATACATAATCAATATTGCATTCGTTTGGCTTTCTTTTTAGGAGGGGGTGGGTGGATGTTGATAAATGATTGCTTGAATAACGATCAAAATTGTCTGTAAAGAATGTTAGTTTTTAATACAAACAAAGTTGCTTAGAATTCCTAAGAAAATCGGTGTATTTTTTACGCACTAAATCAGCCATTTGTATGGGAGGAGTAGAGAAGACAAAAATTGTAATGCAGTTATATTAAGTGAAAAGTGAAAAGTGTTCGTACAAAATTTCTAGTTCGTAACTTTCAATTTTTTAGTTATTAGTAGATTTATTAAAAGTGGTCGAAATCATACTTTCGTATGGGTAGGGGTAGAAAGGCATGGGGGATCTCAAAACCTTTGATGCAACTTTGTTTTAAATATTTTTAGAAGGGTTTTTACAAAATTTCAAGTTGATAGGTTTTTGTGGTTTGGTGATAAGTGATTTATTAAAAATGGATGAGAAATGGGAAGGGTGGGAGTTTTGAAGGTATTCGACCAGTTAATATATTAAACTTTTATGAACTTTTTTTTAAATGAGTTTCCCAAAATTTGAAGTTTGTAGCTTAAAATTTTGAGTTCTTGTGTTTTTTTTTATTTCACATGAAACACCTGGTGACAAAATTTTATTTTACTATACGCATTGGAATTTGAGATGCACCGGTTTGAGCTTTTGGAAAGTGCTCTTCACTTTCACCAACTATTATTTTGTCCAAATATTATATAATATTTTTAAAAATATTTTTCATACTCCGCTAGTATAGCTTAATACATGTCGCAAGTTTCAAGTAAAAAGCTTGAGAGATAGTCGAGATATTTATATTTAAGTGTTTTTCTCTCCACCCCTCCTGACCATTCCTCTTAAAAGTATTCGCCACCCTCTTAAGGCCCCGTGTATACCGACCATAGAGCTATGGAGACGACAGATTCATACTTTACTTAGAGCTATGGAGACGACAGATTCATACTTTAGCACTGGCCTCTTTGAAGCCGCACAATACATGCATGTTTCTGTGTTCATACGCACCAGATGTTTTCTGTTTCAGGGTTGCATCTTCTGCATAAGATCAACATTTTCCATTTAGCTTTAATGGATTAATATGTTAAAATTTCAACAAATCTCTCACTCCACAATATTGTTTTACAATTAAAACTGTATTTAAGAAATTAAAAAGTTGTGTTTCTTTCGAAAATTGACATGAAACAAAAGTTCCAAGCACACGCAAGTCTCCGAAATGTGAATTCCCTGAAACGAAAAGTAATTCCTACGTTTGGGCAGCCCTGCATTTAGCTGTCATTCGGTCAGCTGGTTTCTGTTTTCCGTGTAAATAAATTGCCGCCGGTTTTTGTTCCGAAGCTAATATTTCTGTTTAAATACGCGATTTCTCGACATAAAAGATATAACAAGTGTTCAGTTTTAAAAAAAAATTAGTTATGAAGTGTTTGGTGCCAACATGTGCTGAAAAGTGGACTGCACTAAAGGAAAACCAGTCGTTTTATAGGTGAGTTACGTCCATTTATACTCTTTTTCCAAGTTTTTATTTTATCGCGAATAATTGATAAGGACACAAATAAAGTACAACTGGGGAATTGTTTTTAGATAGTTTGTGATATAACGATTTCATTTTAAAATCCTATATTCGTGTCGCTATTCGTGACTAGCTGCTAAAAGATCTAAAAATGAAAAAATTGAGTTCAACAATTTTTTCCCTCAGAAAGGAAAAGTTAAATTTGTTACTGAAAACTTGAAATATATTACATTTTAACGACTTTCGCACAATCTTGGACCCATTGCACGGTATAAATTTAACATGTCAAGTGAATTGCTACAAATTTTAATTCAGAAATATCTAGAAAAACTTCTCAGATCGGACTTTCGAAACGATCAATCATTGAATACTTTTCTCGATTTCTTTGAAGGACACGATTTTTCAGCAAAGTTTTTAAAATCTATTGTTAAAAAATTATTTCATCTTAATATTATTTGAAAAAAATTCTTTGACTTTCGGAATTTTAAGTGATAAAATACAAGTTAAAGTTGCAAAGGTTCATTTGTTGTTCAAAATGTCCAGTGGCGCCGACATAATGGGTTCACGATGATTTCCAATGCGTGTGAGTTTCATGCTGAAAATTTAATTGCCTTTTCATTTATTTCAGTTTTCCTAAGCGCGTAAAATCGCAAAGGAAATGGATTCAACAGTTGAGGCAGCACGTAAATTTTAAAATTTGTCCAGCAAAAGATAGATTGTGTGGACAACATTTCGAAGAAAGCTGATTTCGAATTTGTGAGTGGAAAAAAAGTTTTGTCACTTAAGGCAATACCGACGATTTTTAATGACCTGGTAAGAGTGAATGATTTCATATTTTTATGTATTTCCATTTTCCAATTTAAAATAACAATATAAAATTGTCGACATCTCTTACTGTAGAATTCGCCTACTTTATCATCGCACACAAAAGGAAATGCATGGCCTCACCGAAAAGGAGTAGTGGTTGGCACTTCTGTAAGTATAAGAGCTTTCTATGAATTTGCTTGCATTTTTATTTTTCGCTAAATCCAGTGAAAGTATTTTAGCTTATTTATTTTCTACAGAATGAACCAACAAGCAGCAATACTTCTCAATACCTGGAGTTGGAGCATATTTCATCAGAGCTTATGGAGGGAAGTGAATGTGCAAAAGAAGCAGTTGACTTTATTGTAAGTATAAGAGCCTTTTATAAATTTCGGTCCGTATTAATTTATGCCGAGAAATCTAATACTCGTTTATTTATTGTTGCAGCAGCAACCAGCATGCAGCACTTCTGCTTTTGAATATCTGGAAAGTAGCCCAATACGACCAAGTGTAAATTCGGTATGTTTACAATTAACAAAATTTAAAACCAAAATTTATGGTATTGGCATATCATACACATTTTATTCATGCATTTGTGTTTTTTAATAATTGATATGTTATACTCATCTTTCAGGAGCAGGCTACACCTCTATACAAAATATTGAAAACATCTTCATCGAGTGAATAAGCTGCATCACCGGATAAAAGAAAACTGAAGAGGCGATATAAAACATTAAAAGGTATCGTGAAGATGGACCGCAAAAATAAGAAAAACCTACAGCAAAAAGTACGTAGATTAAGAAAAAAGGTAGTCAGTTTAAGTAGTATTTTGAAAGAATTGTCGAATAAAAATTTAATTTCGGGAGACGATATTGAAACAATTGGGCGGGATCACTTAGGTGTGCAGCTATTAACACGAATGAAGTTGAAAGCCGATTGTAGTCGTATACGAAAATATCCTGCAAATGTGCGCAAGTTTGCATTGACTTTAAATTTCTTATCTCCAAAAGGATATGAATATGTACGGTCAACTTTCAATACTTGTTTACCGCATCAGCGAACTGTATCGAGGTGGTAACAAGCAGCTGACTGATCTCCTGGTTTCACTTCAGAATCTTTTAATGCTTTACTCATATTAGTCAATAATAGCACTCAAAAAATAGTCTGTGCACTATTGATTGATGAAATTTATATCCGCCGACACACTGAGTTCGACGGTGGAAAGCATTATGGATATGTTAGCTTTGGAGACAATGAGGAAGACCCTCAAATTATTGCTACTCAAGCATTATTTTTTATGTTGGTAGCAGTGAACGGGACGTGGAAGTTACCAATTGGATATTTTCTAATTAATTCTCTGAGAGGAGATCAAAAGAAAAACTTAGTTGAAACTTGTCTAGATCAATTAATTGATATTGGAGTCGAAATTGCTAGCTTAACATTTGATGGTGCCCATTCTAAAAAATTTTTCAAATATAAATATATTCGTCAATTCAACAATCGAATATATAAAAAAATGGAAGTGCTCAGATGGAACGTTATTAACGTGCAGTAGGAGAAAAACGGGATTCATTGGCTTGATTTCAAGTTTAAGAAATTCTGTTGAGATGTTCAACAAATATGTAAAAATTCAAGGTATACTCCGCTATATTCCAACATATAAATTAGCCAAGACCATCTTGGGCTTTTTTTTCACAATTCGGTCTAGACTAGGATATAATAATAATCCAACAGCCAGGCAATTTCAAGCAGCCTATAAGCGAATCGTTGTACATGTTCAATTGAGTGATAGAGGCTTTGGCAACTGTATATCCCTGGAAGACGTAAATATCTTAAATGTGTCGTCTGTTCAAATGTTAAGAGACCCCCGTGTTGGTAACGACAATGAAAATGATAATTTTGAAGAAGTTGATTGTGATGATTTGGACTCAATGCAGGTTCCAGGCCAGTTTTCACAATATATAAAAGAAGTTGTTACTTACGTAGCAGGTTTTGTAACAAAATCTTTAAAAAATAAGCTGAGATGTGAAGAGTGTATTGATGCTTTGACCGGTAATACGAGTGAATTCATGTACTCCTTAATTACTCAAAAATCTCGCGACGGCTTACAATATCCGTCTCCTGATGTGGTAAAAATTTGTAATGTAGTCGAAAAATATATTCGACAACATCGCAATTTACAAACAAAACTGAAATATGCTGCTATTGTAACTAAAGTGAAAAATTAAGCTCATGCTTCGAATGTCTTCAGTTCAATAGCTCAGCATAACATTGACACTGGTCCAATAGATGGGCATGTTTCAATTTGAATTAAATGTTTTATTGAGAAGTATTTAACGATAAGATTAAAATATATTCCGAAAGCTGATAGTGAGCATTTAATTTACTATAGAAATTTATACACTAAACTCATTATTTTTAGAGGCCAATAATCTTTAATTAAAATGCAATACTATCTATAAAATGCAATACTATCTATCTATATTGCTGAAAACAAAAATTATGTTCATGTGAAATGTACAACAAATAAAAATCTAATATTATGTAATATATATATTATTTCTGAAATACTTTAAAAAATAAATTTATTAAACAAACTCCCCACATTTTTTTTTCATGCAACCAATTTCTAGTACTTTATATTCATGCTTTTATCAATAAAATTGTACTGAAGATCGCATCAATAAAATATTATTTATATAAAATTTCTATTCGTTTATTGTGTTTCAATTATCAATTGATCGTTTAATTTTTCAATAAATTTGCGTTAACAAATTCGTATAATACACTGTAAAATCGAACTAACACATGTATGCAACTGTCGTCGCCTGGCTTCAATTATATTTTTAGTTGTCATCTCCAGTTATATACCGACAGACTATATGATACCGACAGACTATTTCAATTTCAGTCAGTTTTGCATTAATTTCAAAGCAAGAGAGTCATAAAATATTTACTCTCAGCAATGAGCGGAAAACTTGTTCGTACTTTTTGTCAAGTAAATTCGTGCTGGAGGGGAAACTTTTCGATGAATGGTTTTGTTGCTTCGCAGCGGGAAGATGGGAAGGAACGTGGAAGATGATAATCATGAAAACATAAGTAAACGAAGGATAAAGAAGAAGATGGACTAATCCTGAAACTATTTCGTGTCTTTTGAATTTGGCATGAACTTACCTGCTAGTTTGAAATAGAGCAACAACAAATTCCTATGATCATCTGTTCGTAAGCCAGCATTTAGGTAGACGTGCAGATAGGTGATATATTGTAGAATCAAAGGAACATTTTTAATTTTGCTCACGTTTTGAGGTATTTGTAATGATTATGATAATGCATATTATGTAATGGATAAATGAAAAAAGTTATAATAGGGCTTATTTCGTTTTGAGAGCTCGTTCAATTACATTATTATTCTAATAATTAAGTATTGTGATCGACACAAAAAAAAAATTGCCACCTTCAAATCTGTTTTTTTTTCACGTTTCATGACTAAAGCCTGAAATTACAAAAAAAAAAACCCACAACAGAACAACGATTGCGCATAAAGCTCGATCATAGGATACTTTAGATAAAATATAAATTGTCGTAACTTCAGGAAATTTTCTAATGGGAGTAGTGGAAGGGCTGACGGCATTGAACTATTTTTTTCACATCATACTAGAGTTGCTATCAAAATGCTTTATACAAACCATACATAATTATAATATAAATTAATTTAAACAGATTGCGCTAAAAAATAAATATACTTAAAATAATATAAAATCACTAATAAATTAATTAATCAAAAATAAATTGAATAAATAATTTCTTAAAAGACAATACATATACAAATAATAAGAAAATAATTATGAATTTGTAACAACTTTTATTGCATACGTTTTTATTTAGTAAATATTATTATTATAAGTATTAATTTAGATCTCTTGTATTTTTTCGCTTTATTGCCGCTATGACGTACGGTGGATTTCTTATTTCATGACCTCTTGTAAATCTGGAGTCAAGCAATTCGGGAACTATGCAGCCGAAATAAAACTTGGAGAGTTGGTTTTCCATTTTTACTTTGAAAAAAATATCATCCCGTTTTATGTATAATAATATGAATTGGAATTTCGTCTCCAGTCCACACTCCTAAAATACACAATTCCTTCTTGGAAATATGTAATTGACCTTGGATTTGTTAAAACCAGTCGCTATTTCTATTTATTATTATTTCACCATTCATAATTTTTAAATGCTTTATTTTTTTTTTTGGGCAATAGCATCGGGAACTGAAATACCGCGAGCGGAATAGGGACATTTTGTTTCCACGATAAATTCTTCATTTATACCGTCCGGAGATGCACTTAAGAATATGTGACAGTCATCTAGGAAGAGCTCAGCCTTATTTATATCCTTCGATAGCATTTTGGAAACATCTTTCAATGCAGTCGCTTCATTCATGTTTCCATACCTTGTTGCAATAGAGCTAAATTGCTTCGGATAGAGAAGGTTTTGGTTTAGAGGAGCGCAATTAATATTCCGCCTTCTTTTACAGATTTTTTCCGAAATTCGAAGCCGTTAATAATTTTCGTCTCAACTGAATCCATTGGCTACTATTTGCTTGCAAAATGGTATCATTTTCGATTTTTTTTTCTATTTAAGATATTAGCTTGTAAATCTTTTACAAGCTTCAACTTATACATACGATGTAACAATCGTAATCCATATCTGGCATAAGGCCTAGCTTTTAATATTTTTTTATAACTGCTGGAGTCGCCGTCTGCAATCATACGAGAGTAAACTAATCCACGTTTTTCATTCGAAGTTTTAAATCCCTCTAGTACAATGTTTGATTCCACGCTTGTGGAGCTTCCGTCATGGTTCTTCTAACAAATATGGTCAGGTGCAGTTACGGATTTATTTTCTGCTCTTTGGCATATCAGGCAATATTTATTACGTACTTTCATAAATAGTACCTTTTTTGTAACTAGACATACAATTGCCGCCACACCCGAAAGAGCAGAATAGTTGATGCCATATGACCTTTTGGACCAACAACCATCTGCAGCTATAGTCATAAAGGGAACCCCATTATTGTCAACGTTACCGCACGCTTTTGCCTGTTCGATCTCTAGACTTGCGGCATCCAGCATTGATTTTTCGGACACTATATCCAGCCAGTCGGCAACCAAATTTTGAACTTTACGATATGATTTTGGAGTCAAAAATGGAATAGACATGCTGGAAAATATTTGATCTAGACTATTGTAGCCCACTCCTGTTGAATGTGCCGCAATAATAGCTGACTCGTTCAAATCCACATCACTTTCAACTTTTGTCTCTGTACTTTGAAGTTCGAAAGAAGTGCGACACATATCACACTTTAATTTGAACACTGATTTAAAGCCTTTGCGAACTTCGGAAATCAATTTTACATGTGCTAATCCACAACCGAAACGTAGTGAATGATTTGATATCACTTTAAACTGTTCGAAAACAAATTGGAAGTCTACAATTCGTCAACCATCCACAAGAAAAAGATTTTCTTCCGATGCATTTGGGTTATTGCATACAACCTATTTGAATAAAACTTTATTGTAGTTTTATAGTTATAGTATATATTTTTACAAATAATTATACCTCAATATTTGCAAGTGAATTCTCTTTGGAAGATGTTTCGGCGATATTATCATTATCATAGATATCCTAAATTAATTAAAGAAATACATTAATAACAAAGTTGTTCGCTGCAACATTTATACAATGGTGCGGCACTTGTAAAATTTAGAATGAATTCTCATTTTTATATAAGTTTCGTTTCGTTAACGGACGAACGGACTCGAAATTTAAAATATCGAGGAAGACCGGATTCAAAAATAAAGAAAACACAAGATGTTGCTTTGAAATCTTTATTCTAAGTGCTTTCTTCCATAATTTGTTCCTTCTTAAATACTAGTTCCTTAACTAAACTAAACAATTTTTATGACTACTTATTTCTAATTTTACAGCCACATCTGGTGCCATGTTGCACCATCTTTTGCAACATCTACCCTTTATAAAACTTATATTGCGGTCTAACATATTTTAGGGCCGTCTACAAAGTATAAGTTTTATTACGGTCGATAATCGCGTCTCGGCAATAATGTAACTTCTTCTTCTTCAATGGCGCTACAGCCCAAATCGGACCTTGGCCTCCTGACCTTCAGGATCCTTAACATTTTCATTATTTATTGCGGAAGGGTTGTTAGCCCTTCGCACAACCCTCTATCTACGAATTTTTTGATTTTCGTAGATTGAGGTAACCAAGGTATACCCAAGCAAGCAGTGTGCTGGAATTATGCGTCGACCGGAATTTGAACTCACGGCCTTCGCATTGCAGACCAACACGCTACCCACTAGGCTACACCCTAATAATGTAACTTATATACTAGTTAATGTTGGCCAAAGCTAAAGCAACCTTTCAACTAATGTTTTTCTTGAATTGAAACATACTATGAACAGCATTGAAAGAATACGAAAAAATACAACCGAGAATTAATTTTCATAATTTTATATCACATATAAATATTAATAAAAACGTCCAAAATAATGGAACGAGAAATATTATGATACTCACAGGAAGAAGTTGTATTTCTTCGAATTTTCGTATTTCGTCAAGCGGTTGTTGTATGTCTTTAGAGCGACAAGCCAATACTTTCCTAATTGAAATTAGTAGCGAAATAATTTTTGATTTCTATGTCACTGATTGAAGAATACAACCTTGCTTTTTGGAGATTAGATATACTAATACTTTTTCTTTTCTTCGTGGAACATCTAACTTTCTACTTTCAAGAAAACAACTGCAGCAGAGAATTATGAACGCAGCAGACCGAATAAGGGAAAATTTAGCTTCTGTTAATCTTACGCAAGCAGTTGAAAAAAGATTGAAGAAGTGCAGGGAAAATAATGGTGATCACATAGAAAATTTAAATTTACACGCAGCGAGTTAAAAAAATAATGAAGAAGTGAAGGAAAAATAATGGCGATCACATCCACTTTTGATAGCTTTTTCCAATAATTTAATCCAGATACACATCCTTTAGATTTATTACTTTGAAAAGATAATTAACAGGTACCCGTACTTTATGGGTTCTTACTTCTACAATGGCGCTACAGCCCAAATCGGACCTTGGCCTCCTGATATTCAGGTCCATTACCATTTTTCATTACTTATTGTGGAAGGGTTGTTAGCCCTCCGCACAACCCTCTTTCTACGAATTTTTTCATTTTCGTAGATTGAGGTGACCAAGATATATCCAAGCAGACAATGTGCTGGAATTATATATTGCGCCGACCGGGATTTGAACTCACGACCTTCGCATTACAAGACCAACACGCTACCTACTAGGCTACACCCTAGCTTGGGTTCTTACAATACTTTAATCCGGATACTTTAAGTTTATAATTAGAAAAAAGATATTATTTTCCAATAAATTTTACTTTTAAATTAAATTGTTAAGTTGTTTTTCAATTTGCAATGGAAAAATCCAGAAAAAAAAGTTTTTTTCACATTGCCGAAATTTTGGATTTGATGGTTTAGTTTCGGTTTTTTGGTCATAATTTGGTCAAAAAATGAGCTATGAAAATTTGTTTTTTTAAAGAAAGATAAATGTGTCGGGTAGTTTTTAAGATCACAAACTCAAAAAAAAAATGTAGTCAAAATTTTGAGCAGAAAGCCTTCAAAGTTGAAGAACATTTTTGGAAAACAAAAATTTTCCATGTTCAAACCACTCTAGCAACTCAGTGGCTAATTTTTATCGCAGGTACATTAATAAGCTAGCTCTCCAACAAGCTATTACACATCGAGCTATCTTAAGTAGTTTCGGAGATATTGACCTTTTAGTTTGACAACCTCCTCAACGAACCAAAAACTAGAAAATCAGCCCTAAGTCGCTAGGGTTGGAGCTAGAAGTCTTCCGTAGAATATTTTTTTGTGCACCACGAGGTCCCCTATCACCATGTTTTTTTTGTCGCATCTATTTTGTTACACCCTGTATAGTATAGTATATAGTATTACTTTAATAGCTCTTTGAACACAATGTTATGTGTTTTGTAGTAATCAGAATTATGAATTATTAAGAGTGCGAATGGGACAGGCCCGTGCTGTGGCGATTTAAAATCATGTACAAATTGAAGAGCATTATTATTGCCAGTAGCAGCTGAGAAATCCGTGTTAAAAAAATTCTACTGCCTGGAGCACAAATCGAACCCATGACCTATTGACTGTAAAACAAGCACTCTACCCACTATTTATTATTAACAAAACTTAAAGAAATCAAAAATGCGATCACACGGGTACCTCGCCGCGACCTTTTTCGATTGTTATTGCAAAAAAAAGGATATATAGGTATCGCCTGAATTATAGGTGAAAGCTCCATACCCAAAGTGTAGTTTTCGCGTTTTTCAAAGACCATACCTGGAGTTGTGCTGATAATTTTTTTCCTAAATATAATTTTTAAAATTTGTTCAAAGTCGATCCTAGTACACTTATCGAAGATAAACATGATAAAAATAAATTTATATTATGTTGCGTGGTTTATCAACATATTTAATATTTAAGTGTTTCTCTTTGCACTCCCCTGACCCTCCCCCTTAAAAAAAATATCTCCCTTTAAGTTGATTATGAGCCACCTATGGAGCTGTTAAACATGATCTCATTCTATTAAGTAGTTTATAAGATATAGTAATTTGAAGAAGAAGAAGAAAATAAAAATGGCTACAATTAAGTTTTAGCAACCACCCACCTTCTTTTTTTTGTACCCCTATGGATAAAAAAATTAATATATTTTCAATTTTTTTTCCCTTAAATAAGTATACCCGAATGTCGAGTTTCAGCTTTCAATCTGTAACCCTCATTCTGTCTCCCCTGCCCTCTCCTCCCTCCCTCACTCCGCAAAACTTAGGCAATGGAAGTTCCCTACCCATTCTACAATTCACCCAAAAATTGATTGCTCTATCTATATGGGTTTCGGAGATATGGGTCTTTGAATGTCGTTGGAGCGTACACGTACGGCGGACGACTTACGGAATACGGACGGACTGATTTTACTTTATTATTTTAATAATAAAGTATTGTGATCGACTTGGGAAAAAAAAAAATTTGCTACCCTGAAATTTTGTTTTTTCGCGTTTCATGACTAAATTAGCCTAAAAATGCAAAAAAAAAAAATCCGTCTGTCTGTACGCCGTCCGCCGTCCGCCGTACGCCGTCCGCCGTACGCCGTCCGCCGTACGCCGTCCGCCGTACGCCGTCCGCCGTCCGCCGTACGCCGACGTGTACGCTCAGCGCACATTAACTCTCAAACCCTTCAAGATAGAAAGTTCATTTTTGGGGGGATTGTAGATAGTTGCGGATCTCAGGCGGATACCCATTTTCGGGGGTATACGGGTTCGGGGGGGAGGCGGGGGGAGCGCTTAAACCGAAAAATACGAATTCAAATATCTCAACCATGGTAACAGCTAGGAAGCTTAAACTCAACATTAATATAGAGGGGTTTGTGGGACAACTTTTAAAAATAATTTAATTTTTTTATCCATTGGGGTGCAAAAAGGGGGGGCTAAGAACCCATTGTCGGCCGAATTTTTTTTTCAAATGATTATATCTTCGAAATTACTTCCCATAAAAAATTGATTTTTTGAGACCGTTAAGATAGTATCAAGATCTACTAGAATCAGTTTAGATAGAAGCTAATTATTGTAAGGGGGAGGGTCAGGGGGGGTGCAAAGAAAAACACTTAAAAATCAATATCTCGGCTATTTATTAAGCTATGTAATTGAATCTTAGAACCTATAGTAAGCTATACTAGAGAAATACCTGAAAAATATAACATTTGGACAAAATAGTAGTGGGGGGAAATGGGGAGCATTTCAAAAATGATGCACTTTCCAAAATTTCAAACCGTTATAATTCAAAATTGAGTACAGATATCAAATTAAAATTTTGTCAAATTGTAGAACTAGGAAGTTTTTAAATTTTTTAAAAATTTTACGTTGGGAGGTGTAAGGGGAGGGAGGTGGTAACCAAAAATGTCGAAAATTTTGAGTGATTTTTTAAGGGCTCTGGTGAAAGATACAACATTTAAATTTTCTATGTTGATACATCTATTTGTTGTACATACGGAAAAAATAATAAAAATTCCACAATTGTTATGCACCGACCCCCCTGGTCTACCGTGCACAAGGTGTTTCATGTGCAATGAAAAAACCACATAAACTGAAAATTTTTGAATGAAATTTAAAGGTAGAAACTTGAAAACTTGCGAAATGCATTTAAAAAAAATCTTTAAAAGAATGAAATATAAACTGGTCGAATACCTTGAAAGCTTCTACTCCCTCCCATACAAAATGATTTTTTCGACCATTTTTAAGAAATTAATTATCACCTAATTAGTAAAAGCTATCAATTTGGAATTTTGCACAAAATCATTTGAAAATAATTGAAATAGAACTGCGTCAAAATTTTTGAGATCACACTTGCCGTTCTACCCCCTCCCATACAAAAGCATGATTTCGACCAATTTCAATAAAACAACTGCTAACCAATAAATTAAACGCTACGAACTTGAAATTTTGTACGAGCACCTTAAAAGAGATAAAAAAGAAAATTGCGTCACAAATTTTGCGATTCCCCTACCTCTTCTACCCCCTCCCATACAAAATTATTTTTTCGACCATTTTTAGGAAATCAGTTATCAGCTAACTCTTAAAAGCTACCAATTTCAAATTTTACTCAAAAACTTATAAAAATAATTGAAATGATATTACTTTAAACGTTTTGCAATCGCGCTTGCCCTTCTACCCCCTCCCATATAAAAGTATCATTTCGACCAATTTCATTGAATCAACTAATAACCAACAAATTAAAAGCTACGAACTTGAAATTTTGTACGAGCACACTACAAGAGAAAAGAAATAAAATTGCATCACAAATTTTACGATTCCCCTACCTCCTCTACCCCCTCCCATACAAATGTTTGGTTTCGTGAATGTATGTAAAATACACCGAATCCTATGAAAATTCTATGCAACTTCGTCTATGAAACTGACATTCTATGCAGAGAATATTGGACGTGATTCAAGCAATCAATTAAAAACTATTACCATCCACCCACTCTTACTATCACCCCTCACCCCACCCACACAAACACTCAAACTTGGATAAATAAAGAAATGAAATATTGATTATATGTACTGGAGCTTTTGAACGTTTCCGCAAAGTGTTAAATTGACAGTTGCCCTGCCCAAGAACCCGCTTTCACTTAGTCTTCCCTAACAACTCTAACCTGCATATTGACTTTCCACACATACGCAACTTGTCCCAAGAATAATAAAGTTTCGCCCGACTTGTTGGCAGTTTATTTTTATTTAGTTTTTATTCCGTTTTTAGGCTAATTTAGTCATGAAACGCGAAAAAACAAAATTTCAGGGATGAAATTTGTTTTTGTGTCGATCACAAAATTTTTTTATTAGAATAATAAAGTAAAATCATAACACACAAGCCATTCAATTATCCATACGACATGATTTCTCAACAACTCTATTCAATATTTTTCACACCTAGCTGAAGGGATCGATCAGTCCTCTATCACCAGCACCTACACTTACGAATTTTGATCTGCGACAACACATACAAAGAATGCAAGCGATCATCGAAAATGCGAAGGGGAAAAGACAAATCTCTTGAGAGCGTACGAACGTCTTACAAAAGAGAACAACCGATTGAAAAATCGGCGCAGACCGACCTCTGCTCTGGTCGCCGTCTCAAGGCATAATGAGCTTCAATTTTCCGTGCGAAATTGACTGGTAGTTTTTGAAAGAATTATGAAGTATTTTCTCTGAAACCTAAAACCGAATTCATTGAATAAGCTTTACAACATTTCATTCTTTGATATCATTGATAAAAAAAATTCATAGTCATTAGTTTAAATACATAAATTCTGACAATAAAATCAATAAAAAATGTACTTTTTTAACTCTATCTATTACTAATAAAACTTAAAAAAATCAAAAATGTGGACTCTCTATTACCTCGCCGCAACCTTTTTCTATTGTTATTGCAAAAAAGGATATATAGTTATCGCCTGAATTATAAGTAAAAACTCCGTACCAAAAGTGTAGTTCTAGCGTTTTTCAAAAATCATACCCGGAATTGTGCTGATAACTTTTTTCCTAAATATAATTTTAAAAATTTGTTCAATGTCAATCCTAGTACACTTATCAAATATTGACGTGATAAAAATAAATTTTCATTATGTTGCGTGGTTTGCCAGGAATGGCTTTAAGAAAATACCCATTTTTGAACGAAATCGTCGTTTCGGTATACACGGAGCCTTAAGTTGATTATGGTTGTTCTATGATCCACCTATTGTGGGCGTACATTTAATGAGTTAGAACTAAGCAAACGAGAATTTGTGAAATAAAACAGAGCGAATGTAAGTGAATGAACTTTAATGTGAATCGAACTGCTTGAGTGCTTGAACAAGAATAAGTACAATATACATACATACATAGAAAAAAATGAGCGAAAGTGTGTAAAATTTTACTGTGAAAATCAGAACTGTTTATTTAATTTGTTTGCTTTATTTTATGATGCAATTTAAGAGATTAATTGTGAAACAAATAATTTATAATGATTATTGCCTATTTCAGCACTCCTCCTCATTCAAATTATTTGTTTAATTTAATTGAATCCGCATCGCTCGCGTAATATGATATGTCGCTTTGTCGACAATGGTTTCGTTAGTAAATCGGCCAAGATATTTTTTGAACTGCTATATACTTCTACAATGGCACTACAGCCCAAATTGGGCCTTGGCCTCCTGACCTTCAGGTTCCTTAACATGCACTGCAATATACGCACGATACGAATTTTCATTGTACATAACATTTATAAAATATCCATATGTTTCGTTCGGTTTCACAATTTTTCCTCTTTGATGAGTTTCAAACAGCTCTGGTTGTCTTCGTAGATTGTTGTTGCTGTTTGAATTCGTTGTTGCAAATCGTTCAGCAATTGTCGCAACCTAAACGCTTTGGACAATGCGATGAACTCTGCTTCTGTTTTCGACATGCCAAACTTACAATGCCACCATTCACTACAAACACGTATCCAGCGTTTGACTTTCGGTCCTTTTTATTTTCGGTCCAATTGGCATCGGGCTATTCGTAGAAAAATTCATTTAACCAGTGTTTGACTTTCGGTCCTCTATATTTTCCGCCCAATCGGCATCGGCATCGCAGAAAAATTCACCTGAACTGTCATTACTGCTTAATGCCAATTTCAGATTCGCGGTGCCCCCCCGTCTTTACGACGGATTAATCCGTTAAAGATTACATTCTAATTTTTAATTCTAGCCTACCAAGCAGTTTTACAAATAATAACAATCTATTGTTATTTCAGGTGCATATCATGTTACACATTTTGTAAACAGCCGATCGTCAACTCTTATCGCAAGCCCACTCAACCATTCTTCTTGCAACAAAGTATTACAATTTTCGTTCGCAATACTGCAACATTGTATGCCCATTCTTAAATTGAAATTCGTCTCGAAATTTTCTTTTACAAATTATTAGTTCTCAACTGTGGTGGCTTTCTATGTGTGTTTTTATTTAATGATTCCGTTTCTTCATCTCGAACATAACGAACCGAAAGTTCTGTTGGCCTTAAATTCCGTGTATTAATTTTCTTTTTCCAATTCCAACAAAAGCATCTATAAAAAATGGTAATACAACCTCCGCTCTGGTAAGGTTTACAATATTTAATCAAAAAGTATATTATTAAAATCAATATAAGGGCAAATATAAATCCAACAAATGAATTACTTTTAACATATCTTGGCAAAGGCCTTACTGCTTTGTCCCAGAAATTAGATTGTTCTATAATTTCGGCCGTTAAGTCCTTTATCTCATGCAAATTTTTATACTCTAGATGGAATCTGAGAGTATTATAAGTTCGCTCTAAGGTTTGTAACGCCAAGAAATAAGGCTCGGAGAAAAAAATGATGAATACAGAAGTTAATATTATCACTCAAAAATTTCAAAACCGGATGTCCGTCCGTCCGTCCGTCCGTCCGTGCGCTCTCTAGCTTAAGAACGCGTTGAGCTAGAAAGTTCAAATTTTGTACACGTCGTTTTTGACAAAAAAGTAAGGTCAAGTTCGTGAACGGGCCAAATCGCTCCACCCCTTCTACCCCCTCCCATACAAAATGACACAATTACGCAATTTGACAATAAACGGATTTGCTCAAAAAGTATAAAAGTTATTGGCCTGAAATTCAGAATATATTACTTTTATGATAATGTCAATCTATCAATCTTCTACCACCTCCCATACAAACTGTACTTATCATGAATTACTCTAAGCCAATTTCCTCAGTGCTTATAAAATTCAGCGGGCTGAAATTGTGCACCAAATACTTATTTAAAATTGTTAGTAAGGTCAAAAAAAATGAGATGATTAACTTCACCCCTTCTACCCCCTCCCATACAAAATGACACAATTTTGCAATTTGACAATAAATGGATTTACTCAAAAAGTATAAAAGCTATTGGTCTCAATTTTGGTATATATTACTTTTTTAATGATTTAAATCTACAGTACAAAAATTATTTGCTTCCTCCCTTTCCTTCCACCCCCTCCCATACAAACTACACTTTTTCCTGAAATGCTCTAAGCCGATTTTCTCAGAACATATAACATTTGTTGAGCTCATATTTTGTAATAAATATTTAATTAATATTATTACTAAGGTGAAAAAAAAAATATTTGATTTGCTTCACTACTTCTATCCTCTCCCATACAATATGACACAGTTTCACAACTTCACAAAAACTCGATTTTCTTGAAAATTATGAATGGCACTAGTCTGAAATTTAAGGGATGCCAATTTTATAATATTCCTAGTTATTTCTGAAAAAATCATCAAAATCCCCCCACTCTTTCTACCACCTCCCATACAAACTGCACATTTTCACTAAATCAAACTCACTAATTTTCTCAGTTCCCATTCAGTTTTTGGAGTAAGCATTTTGTATAAAACATTTTCATAGCTACTTTAGCATGATGTCGAAAAAATTAGTACAATGCTATCATCCCTTCTAACACTCCCCATACAAAATTTTTTGGGATCACAAAAAATTCTATTTCATCTAGAGTATCGTAAGATTGCGCTTTACGCGCAATCGTAGCCCTGTTATGTTTACTTGTAAATTTTCCAGTGTTCAAATTGTCTTTTAATTTAATATCTTTAATTTTAATTGTTTCACAACAATCGTTCAATTCAATAATTTTATCTTTTTGTTTCAAAAGGTTATCTTCATTAATTTTTGATTCGTAAGCTTGTGTTGCTGTAAACAATTTACAATTATTATTTATTGTTACAATGAAAACTCCGTGTAAATTCTTTCTTTCTTCTTCCTTATTCTTACATTTACATATTAATGCTGTATCGACACTGGTTACAAATATTATTTGGTTATTACTAATTTTATGAAATATGTCAAGTTGTGATTGAATTTGTTTTAATTCACAAAGTTTCGATGTTTGTCTTAAGTAAACTTCTGTAATACAAGTTTTTTCGTATGTAGTTCGCAAAGGTAATGGACTACAAATATTTCTTTTGTTAATTTTCTTACAGTCTATTTCGGCAGTAGTAATATAATCCTCTCTGTCCTTGGTTATAATCAAAAATTTCGCCAAATTCTGCATTAGAATTGTATGATCGTTTTCCACGTATGGCTAGGTGATTATTTCGAATAGCTCCAGTTCTTGTGAACTTAAAATATCTATTCTCAAAACTACAACTACTCTATTATCCTTAATATATGCTGCTAACGTTAAATCTTTTATTAATTCCTGATAGTTGCCTTATTTTGGCGCTACAACTAAATCATGTTTATACTCTAGATGAAATCTGAGAGTATTATAAGTTTGCTCTAAAGTTTGTAACGCCAAGAAATAAGGCTCGGAGAAAAAAGTGAATGATACAGAAGTTAATATTATCACTCAAAAATCTCAAAACCGGATGTCCGTCCGTCCGTCTGTGCGCGCTCTAGCTTAAGAACGCGTTGAGTTAGATAGTTCAAATTTTGTACACGTCGTTTTTGACAAAATAGTAAGGTCAAATTCGTGAACGGGCCAAATCGCTCCAGCCCTTCTACCCTCTCCCATACAAAATGACACAATTGCGCAATTTGACAATAAACGGATTTGCACGAAAAGTATAAAAGCTATTGGCCTGAAATTTGGAATATGTTACTCTTATGATAATATCAATCTACCGTACAAAAATTATGCGTATCCTCCCCCTCCTTCTACCACCTCCCATACAAACTGTACTTGTCATGAATTACTCTAAGCCAATTTACTCAGTGCGTATACAATTTAGAGAGCTGAAATTGTGCACCAAATATTTTTTTGAAATTATTGGTAAGCCCAAGAAAATTTAGACTATTAGCTTCACCCCTTCTACCCCCTCGCATACAAAATGACACAATTGCGGAATTTGACAATAAACGGATTTGCTCAAAAAGTATGAAAGCTATTGATCTCGAATTTGGAATATATTACTTTTATGATAATATCAATCTACCGTATAAAATTTATGCGTGTCCTCCGCCTCCTTCTACCACCTCCCATACAAACTGTACTTGTCATGAATTACTCTAAGCCAATTTACTCAGTGCGTATAAAATTTAGCGGGCTGAAATTGTGGACCAAATATTTATTTAAAATTGTTAGTAAGGCCAAAAAAATTAGACGCTTAGCTTCACCCCTTCTGCCCCCTCCCATACAAAATGACACAATTTCGCAATTTGACAATAAACGGATTTACTCGAAAAGTATAAAAGCTATTAGTCTGAATTTTGGGATATGTTATTTTCATAAAAATTTTAATCTACAGTAGAAAAATTATTTGCTTCCTCCCTCTCCTTCCACCCCCTCCCATACAAACTACACTTTTTCATGAAATGCTCTAAGACGATTTTCTCAGAACATATAACATTTAATGACCTCATATTTTGTAATAAATACTTAATTAGCATTAGCACTAAGATCAGAAAAAAATATTTGATAAGCTTCACTGCTTCTACCCCCTCCCATACAATATGACACAGTTTCACAACTTCACAAAAAATCGATTTTCTTGAAAAGTATAAATGGCACTAGTCTGAAATATCAGGGATGTCAATTTTACAATATTCCTAGTTATTTCTAAAAAAATCACTAAAATTGCCCCACTCTTTCTACCACCTCCCATACAAACTGCACATTTTCACTAAATCTAACTCACTAATTTTTTCAGTTCCCATTCAATTTTTGGAGTAAGCATTTCGTATAAAACATTTTTATAGCTACTTTAGCATGATGGGGAAAAATTAGTTCAATGCTGTCATCCCTTCTAACACTTCCCATGTGAAATTTCTTGGGATCACAAAAAATTCTATTTCATCTAGAGTATCATAAGATTGCGCTTTACGCGCAATCGTAGCCCTGTTATGTTTTTCCTTTAACTTATTTAATTCGTTAATAAGATTTTCGGGTTCAATAATAAATGGATGCAAAACACCTACTTGTAAAAATAAAATGGCATCTCTAAATATTTCTATTTTTAAATCCATCACCTCCATTTTATGATTGATTTTGCTGTAAACTTCGTTATAATATATTTCTAAATTTAATAACTTCTCTTGTTCTACTGTGCTATTATTTATATTGGTTAATATCATTAATCCTAATTATACTCTAGATGGAACCTTAGAGTATTATAAGTTTGCTCTAAGGTTTGTAACGCCAAGAAATAAGGCTCGGAGAAAAAAATGAATGATACAGAAGTTAATATTATCACTCAAAAATCTCAATACCGAATGTCCGTCCGTCCGTGCGCTCTCTAGCTTGAGAGCGCGTTGAGCTAGATAGTTCAAATTTTGTACACGTCGTTTTTGACAAAAAAATAAGGTCAAGCTCGTGAACGGGCCAAATCGCTCCACCCCTTCTACCCCCTCCCATACAAAATGACACAATTGCGCAATTTGAGAATGAAGAGATTTGCTCGAAAAGTATATAAGCTATTAGCCTGAAATTTGGAATATAATACTTTTATGATAATATCAATCTACCGTATAAAAATTATGCGTGTCCTCCCCCTCCTTCTACCACCTCCCATACAAACTTTACTTGTCATGAATTGTTCTAAGCCAATTTACTCAGTGCGTATAAAATTTAGCTAGCTGAAATTGTGCACTAAATATTTATTTAAAATTGTTAATAAGGCCAAAAAAAATTAGATGATTAGCTTCACCCCTTCTACCCCTTCCCATACAAAATGACACAATTTCGCAATTTGACAATAAATGGATTTACTCGAAAAGTATGAAAGCTATTAGGCTGAATTGTGGGATATATCACTTTCATAATGATCTAAATCTACAGTAGCAAAATTATTGGCGTCCTCCCTCTCCTTCCACCCCCTCCCATACAAACATCACTTTTTCATGAAATGCTCTAAGACGATTTTTTTAGAACATATAACATTTATCGAGCTGATATTTTGTAATAAATTCTTCATTAGCATTATCACTACGATCAGAAAAAAATATTTGATTAGCTTCACTGCTTCTACCCCCTCCCATACAATATGACACAGTTTCACAACTTCACAAAAAATCGATTTTCTTGAAAAGTATGAATGGCACTAGTCTGAAATTTAAGGGATGTCAATTTTATAATATTCCTAGTTATTTCTGAAAAAATCACTAAAACCCCCCCACTCTTTCTACCACCTCCCATACAAACTGCACATTTTCATTAAATCTAACTCACTAATTTTCTCAGTTCCCATTCAATTTTTGGAGTAAGCATTTTGAATAAAACATTTTTATAGCTACTTTAGCCTGATGGGGAAAAAATTAGTTCAATGCTATCATCCCTTCTAACACTTCACATACAAAATTTCTTGGGGTCACAAAAAAATTCTATTTCATCTAGAGTATCGTAAGATTGCGCATTACGCGCAATCGTAGCCCTGTTATGTTTTTAATTTCATTTTGTTCCACATTAATGGTTTTGGTCTGCTTGTTAATTTCTTTCATTAACACTAAATTATCTTTCATACCTAATTGAATGCTATTTTCATTTTCCTGAATTGTATCTAAGATTCTCTCTATTTGTTCAGCATCGTCTGCTGACATTGTTCCAAATAAAAACTTCAGACCTGAGCCGACCCAGTCCTGTAAACCTCTTTTATATCTTAAATTAGGAGTTATACCCGTAAACTGTATTGAGATTATGGTATAATCTTCGTACTTGTAATTGACTGCTTGTCTTCAAATTTCTACACTGCTGTAATTTGTCTGTGCATAGATCATTTATGTTATTTGTTAGCAAACTTATTTTAGAGATTTCTTCCTCTAATTCACTTATTCCTATTGGTCTATTGGTGGAAAATCCTGGAATCTACTTTAAGATATTAGGTGATGTAAAATTTATCGCTAAAAATATCAATTTAGATAGTTTTAGCGATAAATTTTACATCACCTAATGTCTTAAAGTAGATTCCAGGATTTTCCACCTTTTTGACTTCGAAAGCTGCGGCTGCTGTCAGCCTGAAATAGAAGTTAACATTCTATTAATTCTCCCTATAGAGCTTAACGTCTTTATTATTTACTAGCAAACGCCCGCGACTTCGTCCGCGTAAAAATAGCAATAATAAGCAATTTTTGAAAGTGTAGTTAGTAATACATTATGTGGGATATATAATCTGCTTACTTTAATGGCTCTTTGAAGAAAATGGTTTGTATATTGTTGGAATCAGAACCATAAATTATTAAGAATGAAAGCATGATACTCCCATTTTTATGGGACAGGCTCGTGATCAAATCAAACCCGTGATTCGAGATCATATACGTGTTGAAAAGCGTTAAGGACATGTGAATAATTGTAGCTGTCATTTAAAAAAAAAAAAAACAAATAAAATAACATTAAGCTTAAAAACATAACAAGACTACGATTGTGCGTAAAGCCCAATCATACGATACTATGTATAGATGAAATCGAAATTTTTGCGGTGTTAAGAAATTTTGTATGGGAAGTGGTAGAAGGAGTGGGGGGTTTTTGGTGATTTTTCGAGAAACAACTATAACTATCATGCAATTGATATACTTTAAATTTAAGATCTGTATCATTCATACTTTTCAAGAAAATCGAATTATTGTATAGTCGTGGAATATGTCTCATTGTATGGGAGGGGGAAGAAGGAGTGAAGCTAGTCGGTTAAGTTTTTTCCCGATATTAATAATAATGCTAATTAAGGATTAAGTTCAAATTTTTACCTCGATGAAATTTGATGAAATTTAAATGTACTGAGAAAATTCGTTTAGAGTATTTCATGAAAAAGTGCGGTTTATATGGGAGGTGGTGGAAGGAGAAGGGGGTTTCTGGTGATTTTTTGAAAAACAACTATAATCATCATGCAATTGATATTTTTGAAATTTCAGATCAGTAACATTCAGACTTTTCAAGAAAATCAAATTCTTGTGAAGTCGTGGAACTGTGTCACATTGTATGGGAGGGGGTAAAAGGAGTGACGCTAATCGGTTAATTTTTTCCCGATATTAATAATAATGTTAATTAAGGATTTAATACATTATTTTAGCTCATTGGAAGTTACACGTACTGAGAAAATTGGTGTAAAGTGGTTCATGAAAAAGTGTAGTTTGTATGGGAGGTGGTGGAAGGAGTGAGGAAACTCAAATAATTTGTATACCAAAAGACTGCATTTATAATAAAAATAATATATTCAAAATTTCAAATTAATAGCTTTTATAGTTTCCAAGAAAATTTGATTAATACATAATTTTGAAAATGAGTCACTTTGTATGGGAGGGGGTAGAAGGAGTGAGGGGAGTGAAATGAAACCAAAAGCAGATTTCATTCCGATGGACACCTAACAAACTGTGCAAGTTTCATTACAATCGGCTCAGCCGTTTGTGCGTGAAAAGCGGTCGGACAGACAGACAGACAAAAATTTTAAAAATGTGTTTTTATGCTTAGTTAATGCTAAAATAACTCAAAAAACTAACTTATAGCCATTTGTAAGCAAATAACAGACAGACACTACAATTATATTACTATGTATAGATTTGTACGAGTTTTCTGAATATTTTCACCTGTACACTATCTTTGGTCGCCTTTATAATTGTATACGATCCTAGCCATAAATCATCGGTTTTACCCTTTCGTCTGTCATTTCTACTTAATATTTTATCTCCTACTTTAAAATTAGTAACTGTTTTTTTAATTTTTTGATCGTATCTAATTTTTGATTTCTGTTTGCCCTTATTATCCCTTTCCTTGGCGTTTTCCCATAATTCAATCAACGTGTTCTTCAATTCGTCCACGTAGTCCTGTACTATTTTCTCGGGTTGAGTTTTTCTTAAAAAGGATATTGCTCTAGGTTGGTGTCCAAACATAAGTTCATGGGGCGTATAACCTGTTGCTTTATGTATCGTCTGGTTATAGTTCATACTAGCCAAACGTAGTTTAAGTTCCCAGTTGTTTTGTTCTAATAAATCGTTTCTGATTGTTCTTAGATATTCTGTTAACTTCGCATGAGCCCTTTCTACGCTTCCGTTTGATTGTGCATGAGAAGTACTCGTTGCAATATGTTTTATGCCCAATACTTTTTCTAGTTTTTTCATTAAATTTCCGCAAAAGTTTGTTCCATTATCGGTCAATATATTCTGTGGAATTCCGAAGTATGTTATCCATTCGTCGATTAACTTACTCGCGACCGTTTCTGCACTCATATCCTTCATCGGAACAAATCGAATAAATTTTGTTAGATTATCCTGAATTGTAAGTCCCCATGTTTCTCCATTTTCAGTCCCATTTTTAAATGGACCAACACAATCTAAGTGAATTCTCTCCAATGATTTTTCTGCCATGGTCACAATTGTCATTGGGTTTCGCATATTTTGTCTCACTATCTTGTTTTTCTGACACGCGTTGCATTTCTTTATATATTCTTCTATGTCTTTTCTCATGTTTGGCCATCTGAATCTTCGTTTAATGTACTCCTCTGTCGCATTTATACCTCTATGTCCTCCTAAAAATCCATCGTGTGCTTCTCTAATCAATCCTTCTTGTATTTCCTTGTCTTCTATAACATTCTTATCGTCACCTTTACGTTTATCAATTTCCGTACTCCGTATGTCTTCGCTTTCTAATTCTATCTCAGTAATTGGCGTCAAATTGCTGTCATGTATGTCCATTCCTTCTTGAGATGTACTTGGTTGAGGTTCCTTTCTAGATAGTCCTCCATCCTTAGACTTTTCCGACTATGTAAATATTTCTGCTTCTACTTCCCGTTCATTAAGTTTTGACGTCCCGTCAAACTCCGTAATAATGCCTAACTCTTCCAGGATATATTCTATATCCTCGTCATAGGCTAATTCGTTTCTTTTTGTCATTCTGATATTCCTACTCAACTCGTCTGCCACTACATTTAGCTTTCCAGCCTTATATTCAATTGTATACTCATACTCTTCTAGTTTGAGTCTTCATCTTATTAAACGACTCCCTGGGTCCTTGACGTTGAATAGCCACACTAGAGGCTTATGATCTGTTCTTATCAAAAATTTAGTTCCATAGATGTATGGTCTACATTGTTTCACCGCCCACACGATTGCTAAGCACTCCTTTTCTGTAACTGAATAATTCTTGTCTGCCTTATTCAACATTCTCGACAAATATTGAATCGGTAAATCCTTTCCCTGGTGTTCTTGGCTCAGAACTGCTCCAATACCATAGTTACTTGAATCTATTGTAATAATAAACTGCCGATTGAAGTCGGGATATCTCAATATTGGTTCTTTTGTCAGCTCTGTCTTTATATTGTCAAACGCTTCTTGCTGTTCTTTTCCCCATTTAAATTCTTCATTGTGTTTTAACAATTTATTCATCGGTGCTGTTATTTTTCCATAGTTCCTAATAAATCTACGGTAGTATCCTGTCATACCCAGAAATGACTTAATACCTTTTTGATCAGATGGTTCTTTCATTTTTACTATAGCGTCAATCTTTCGTTTATCCATTTTTATACCATCTTCCGTAACAATGTGGCCCAAATATGCCACTTCCTTTCAAAGGAACTCACATTTTTCCGGTTGCACCCTTAAATTGGCTTTCTTTAGTCTCTCAGAAACCTCTTGTAATTTTTCATTATGATCGCTTAAATTCCTCCCATATACCACGATATCATTAAGGTACACGAAACATCGGGTACCTTGCAACCCACTAAGTATTGTATTCATTGCCCTTTGGAAAAATGCTGGAGCGTTCCTCAAACCAAATGGCATACGAGTATTCTCATAATGGCCATATGGCGTAGAAAACGCCGTCTTTGCTTGATCTTGTTTTCTCACCGGGATCTGATGAAACCCTGCAGTGAGGTCCAAAACTGAAAAATATTTGGCCTGGCCTAACTGATCCAGAATCTCCGAGATATTTGGTAGTGGATAATTATCCATTACAGTTACCTCGTTGAGCCTGCGATAGTCGATAACCATCCTCCACTTTACCTCTCCAGTTGCGTCCGCTTTTTTAGGCATAACCCACAATGGTGCATTCCAGGACGAATTACTTGCCTTAATAGCTCCATCTTTCAATAATTTTTCCACCTGTCTGTTTACCTCTTCCTCGTGAATCTTAGGGTAACGGTACAATTTTACATGAACCGGTTTAGCACCCTCAATTAAATCTATCGAGTGTTCTGCCACATGTGTCAAATTAGTCGGATCTATTTCCTGAAATAGCTCGCTATACTTGTTTATAACTTCGTAGATTGCACTTTTCTCCTCGCTATTCAAATGGCTATCGCGAATATGAAGTTTTGTGTTACGAGTTTTTAGAATTTCCTCCGCGAAATTCTCACCTTTAATTTGGTTAATTTTACAAATCACATCACTCTCGTTTGTGTTCAATATTGAGACTTTGCCCCTACCTGTTTTGTCTATTTTTGTCACACATGACGGTATCCTTACTCCGTCCACATTGATTTCGTGAATATATACTGCTTCACCCACTTTACCTATTATCGGAACAAAACGTCTTATTTCACTCCTCCCTCTTAGTTGAAATTCTTCACTTTCCAACTGAATCTTAAGTTCTGCATTCTCAAAAGATTGGGTTTCGTAATCAATTTTTATTTTATGCACTTCAAAGAAATCAGTGCCCAATATAGCGTCGTAATTTTTTATTATTTCTGCGTTTACAACATGAAACACTGTTTTTATTATCCGATTTCCAATTTCCATTTCCAGTTGTGTTTCTCTTATAGATTCGGTCATATTTTCACCATGAATTCCGTTGAATTTAATCCGGTGTTCCTTTTCTACCTGATCTTCGAAAACTTTACTTTCCTTTATTAGGCTTATTTCTGCGCCTGTGTCTATCAATATCTTTATTATTTCTCCATTAATTTTAGCATATATGTGCGGACTATTTTTGAATTTGGTTTTCACTTCCAAAGCACGTTCTATTTGTCTCGTTCTGAATTCGTTGTTTTCTCTCGCGTTTTGACTGTTATTTGTATCTGATCCACTTCTCTGCTGGTTATTATCTCTTTGATTCCTTGATCCCTGATATCCCTGAACTAGTATTATTAACTCCTCTATTAGCTACGTTAGCGGAATGGTTTTCCCGAACCCTGATTATTCCTTCTCCTTGACCTACAGACAGTCCCTTGCGAAATGTCCAATTTTGCCACAATTGTAACATTCTACTTTTTTATTCACCATACTAACTTTAGGTAAGGTGTTTCTATTTGAAAAATCTCGGTTTGTATTTGATTGCAAAGTATTTTGTCTTTGCTCTTCCTCCTGAGAAAACTTACTAGCCTCATCCATCGTTTTTGGTTTTTGGGTAATAACGTATTGGCACAAACTTCTTTTCAATCCGTTGATGAAAACTGCCATTGTTTCATCCGAAATATACGCTATTTCACCCGCCTTGTTTTCCGACTTAACAATCAAACTTCGAGCTTGCAGCATTCCCCTCTGGAGAGTCTGAACTCGCTGTGTATAGCTAATAACTGTCTCACTAGAACCCTGTTTAATGACGATTAGTTCCCTATGCAATTGCAGTGAAGAATGCGGTTCCTGGAACACGCTTCTAATTTCTGCTTTCAACTCATCCCAACTTTCGAACTCCTTGTTCATTAATATCAGTTGAGCATTTCCCTTAATCTGGGTCAGAATATATCTGAACAATACAGGCTTTTGCTCTGGCGATGTCAATTCTATTGCCTGGTTACAACTGTTCAAGAAATTAAATGCCTCTTCGGCACGTCCCTCAAAAGGATGAATGAATTTGAACAAGTTCCCCAAATCAACTGCCATTATCCCAGATAGTTCACTATCACTTATCGAACTTTCACTACCCGAAGCAAAATCAATCAATCGAATTCCTGTTAAGACCCCCTATAGGGGCATAGGACAGAAACAACTCTCTTCCACAAGGCGCGATCCTGAGCATCGGCCTTAAGCTGTTGCCAGGACTTGTTTATTCCTCTGGCCTCCTGCTCAACTGCTCGCTTCCATGTGTTACATGCCATGTGTTACATGGTCGCCCAACCCGACGTCTTCCTTGAGGATTATAATCCAGAGTCTGTTTTGCGATATTTTGCCCTGGTTTCCTCACAGTATGACCGATCCACTGCCACTTCCGCTGTTGAATCTCAATACCTATTTTAGTCTGGCCAGTTGTACTCCAAAGTTCGTCGTTGGAGATCACTTCTGGCCAGAATATTCCTAAAATGCGCCGGAGGCATTGGTTTACGAAAGTCTGTAGTTTCTTGGTAAGTCGAACGGTCACTTTCCACGTAGTACAACCATACAACAACACAGATTTGACGCATGCGTCAAAAACTCGCAGCTTCGTGCGAAGGGAGATCTCTCTTAACCTCCAGAAAGGGGAAAGGATACCGAAGGCCTGACGAGCTTTATTTAGCCGAGCCTCAACATCCTTTTCGGCTCCGCCGTCCATGCTGACAATGCTTCCAAGATAGCAAAAATCTTGCACCTCTTCCACATCCTGTCCATTAAGAACAATCGGTGTGCTTGCGTTCGAACCCATGTGCATGTACTTGGTTTTACGCACATTTATTTTCAGTCCCGCCTCTTTGCATTTAGAATGCAACGAGCGAACATTTGAACGGTTATGTGCAAGCAAACACACGTCATCAGCATAATCAAGGTGACTTAAGATGTTAAATAGTCTCCATTGAAGACCTTTACCTTCCCCACCTTCCAGTGCAGCTTTCAAGATGTCATTTATTACCACCAGAAACAGGGCTGGTGATAATTTGCAGCCTTGTCTGACACCCGTTCGCACAGGGAAGCTCTCCTCTATGCAAGACGCGACACCTTGCATCTTCGTAGGATTCTTTCATCATAGCTATGACCTTATCTGGAATACCTCTCCTACGCAAAGCATTCCATATGTAATCTCGCTTAACGCTGTCGAAAGCCTTCTCGAAGTCTACAAACATGAGATGTAGTGGCGAACCCATTTCGGCTGACTGCTCTAATATTATCCGTAGGGTATTTGTGTGGTCGGTACAAGACGACCCTTTACGGAATCCAGCCTGATAACTTCGAGAGTGCTCTCGAGGACATCACTAATCCTATTGAGAATTACCTTAGCCATAATTTTTGATACGGCAGTAAGTAGACATATACCACGCCAATTGCCACAATCCCGAAGGTCGCCCTTCTTCGGAATTTTCACAATGACGCCCTCCTTCCATTCAGTCGGATATCTTCCTTCACTCCACACCTTAGTGAAGAGTGGGAGGAGTATATCGGCTGTGATTTCCGGGTCCGCTTTGAGGAGTTCGGTTGGTAGTCCGTCTATACCTGGAGCTTTCCTTCCCGCCATTGACCGAATGGCGGAAACTATCTCTTCCTTATCTGGGGGATCGTCCCTAATAGAGGATTGTTGCGGTTGGATGTTTGGTAGTTGTTCTGTTTCCGGAATATCTTCCTCTGACAAGATGTTTAAAATATCAGAGAAGTATTCCTTCCATCGCCGCAACTGGTGTTCACTCATATTAAGGAGAGTTCCGTTGACACCTCTCACCAGGTGGTTGGCGGTGAAATTCCTGTTCGTCAACTGTTTCATGATTTTGAAAAGTGAACCCATATCCCCAAGGTAAGCGGCAGATTCTGCCTTGTTTGCCAGATCTTCAATGGCCTTTCTCTTGTCGCGTCTAACAGCCCTCTTAAGCTGTATATGAGCATCGCGGTAGTTCTGCCTCAAGTCGGGCGTTCGTTGGTTGACATCGGGTTGAGAGATGATTGCCAATTTGGCTTTTTTCCGATTGCCAACCTTGACCCATGTGTCTTGCGACATCCAGGGTTTCTCATCGCTTTGCACATATCCCACAGATTCTTCAGCACTATGATACGGCTCCACCGTAACAAAAATTTATGTCTGAAATGAAAACAAGAGAATAGATTAACAACTAAACCTGGATTTCGAACGTTTACTCACCTCGACTACGGTCAGGCGAAAACACAGCTAGAACCCTCCACACTGCCGAAAGCTTTCGCACCTCGCGATAAGCCCGTCGAGTAAATAAGGGCTGAAAGACACGAATTAGATTAAATGAATTAGATTAAACTGTAATTTGTTCAAACCGGGCCACGTAGAGTAGTTTAGAACTTATACACCTACCGTAACGTATGTAACTTCGTCGGAAGCGTTCAAGAGTCATCGTCGAATGCTACAACATCATCCGGCAGCAGAACGGAGAACTACCGGAGGTTCCACGCCAATCCGCCGCCGTACCACCCAACGCGTAACCGACCGATCAACCAAAAAGAAACCGGAAAGGACGACAAGCGCAAGACACGAAACCAACCGGAACTCACCGTTCATGGTCCCGATGAAGGTGGCGCCGACAGCCGGCACCAAGCCAGAGAATGGACTTATATATCACGTCCAATTCCCCGTCCTGATCCCAAACACACGACGCCGGTGGAACGGAACAACTTCGTAATGCGCGCGGTAGTGAAAAATGCACTAAAAAATAGTTCACGGTACGTATTTTGGCTGAAAAACAATAAATAAATTTATTTTAGGGCCCGCTCGGCACTTTTTATATTAATTTTCCACCCGGAAAATGACGAAAACTGCGTTTGAAAAACTCATTTTCAGATCTTTAAAAACACCGATTTCGCCATTTTTCGGGATGGAATTTTATAATATAACACAAAAACTTAAAAAGTAACACTCATAGCACTGTCCCGGCATTATTTCTTAAGGTTTTTTCGCCTTCCGAAAGGCAAAAATTAACAAATTATGTTTGTAAATAAACAACCGACCATTTTTCTAATTTTCCGTACTCTGACTGACAGTTCGATTGCTGAGCATTACCAGACATAAAAAACAAGTGGGTTTTACATAATTTCCCGCCGAGGGAAATTATTTTTGGGAAATTATTAGAAGTTATAAAAATTCATTTTTAATTTATTATTTCCGAAAATGACGATCTCATTAAAGATCTGAAAATGAGTTTTTCAAACGCAGTTTTCGTCATTTTCCGGGTGGAAAATTAATATAAAAAGTGCCGAGCGGGCCCTAAAATAAATTTATTTATTGTTTTTCAGTCAAAATACGTACCGTGAACTATTTTTTAGTGCATTTTTCACTACCGCGCGCATTACGAAATTGTACCCAGGACGAGAATGTTGGACAGCGAATAGATCAGCTCGGAAACGATTGACGAGCTGGACAGTCGCCCGGCTACGAAATACGAAACCCATTTTGCAGTCGTCTCGACGTGCACTCACAAACTGCGGATTTGTCGCTAAACTTTTCTTGTACGATTCGAAGAGCTCGCAGAATTCCATTAGATATTTGGACATCGCACGCAGCTTTCGAAGGAAGCATTCGCCGCGGAATTTTTAATCGGACGAGTTCGATCAAGGTTGGATTCGAACTTTACACTTCGGTTTCGATTTGCTTTAATGATGGCGCCGGTGGAACACTCATAAAATCACTACACAAAATCGCGAGCCGACCGAAACATAATAAACGCGAACTGTCAGTGGAACTTGACAGACGTCAGGCTGACCAATCACAAATCGTCTGTCAGCCATGATGATCGCGTAACCATAGAGACCGACGCGATCGCATCGACAAGAACCGAGATGCGGACGATCGCTAAGAGAAAGCTCCACCCGTAATGCGCGAAAAGGTTTGAGCCGTAGGTTAAATTTGTTATAAACAAATACTAAGGCAACAACAACGGCTACCGAAGAAAAGTACTGGGCGGGAAAATAACCAGTTCATTGCACAGAGAAAGTTCGACGCACTCAAAACTCGTTGAACTTTTTGAACCTTGCGAAGGTCGAAAAGATATCCCGTCACGAAGCTTCATGGCAGGAAAAAACCTGAGCTCGCCCTCTTTTATGAAGTGTCCGACAAGGAAGATAGACGCAACAAGTTTTATTTTCAAGTGTACGAAATATTTGTAAAATAACGTAGTCAGTTACCACGAGTTGGTGGTTTTCTTGAAATAAAAAAAAAAAATCGTGAGTGAAGTTAAGCAAAGGAGAAGTCGACGAAGATCACGATTCCAACCACAAGGCGAAATATATGGTAGCGGAGGAGCCAAGGAGAGCACGCAGCCGATCAGCGAGGATACGAACGACGAATCGATACCGGCGAGCAGCGCAACAAGGGCCCCAACGAGCAGCGATACGTGGGAGATAATATCAAGTAAAACTTAGCTAGGGAATTTTGGTTTGTTTGAATATTTAACGTAACGACTAGTTAGGGCTTAAAATAATAAAAAAAACTCATACATCTACATATCTCTTTCTTTGAACTATATTTTTTCCTAAGTGTAAAGATTTTGTGATCGTCTTTTCAGCCTCTTCCGCGTTTTTTTTTCTTTACACAAGACGTTTATTTTTTGGTTTCTACTCCGAATCTGTGGTTCCATTCGGAGGGAGAACGAGGAATGTAATATTGGCGCCCAACGTGTTTTTGTTGGCCAATCGGAATAAAATAATTTACAGCTCACAGGTGTGTGGAGGTGTGAAATTTTATGTTACAAGGGTGCACGCTAGATAGAGTGTAATTCGAAATCCAGGAAATAGTAAATCGCGTTAAGAAAGCAATAACCGTTAGACCGGTAAAAATTTTTTTTTGCCGTTGGGAAATTCAAACCACATGTGTTAACTAATTTCCGACAGGTGAATGTTGAGCGATAGTGGAAATTGATTCGAAGAATTTTAGGTCGAGATATTGGGCGTTTGGTGGTTATTTTGTTGTATGATTTTATTTTTTTTTTTTTTACTCCTTGGCCACGGAGGTAGTAGGAGCTATCATTCTAGATCGCGTGAGAAATTGGGGGGGAGAAGAAGTGGAAAATAATAAATAATGGAGAAGGGGGACATTAACCGTCTGACGTCGGAGGAGCTCCAGTACGAGATGGCGGTGTTCGGCTTAAATGGAACATCCGTGGACGAGATGCGCAAATTACTACGCGTCGCCGTTAATCGTTCCTCGAGTTTTTCCCTGCCGGAATACCCTATTACGTTTGAGGAGGATCTATTGGCAGTGGAAGCGAAATTGGAAGAAGTGAAATCGCTAACAAGTGCGTTCGAAGGGGGGGAAAATTCAGCCGATTTTAGGAAAATCAACGCAAAAGTTGCGTGGATACTAAGACGGCTAAACAGAACATTGGCAGTAGAGGAGGAGCAGAAGGAAGCAGTAGCTAAAACCCGACAAGCCGTAGCCAAGTGCTGCATGGTATTGGATGCAAAAGTTGGCAACGACGAGAAGGATGACGTGGAAGAACAGGCGTTTAATAATCCAAATGACGCGTCATCACCTATACCACCTAAAGAAAAGAAAAACGAGATGCAAAGCTCACCGGATTTCGCACTGCTTCGACACTTCTTACAGGAACAAAAGCAGCCAGCCCAAAAGCAGAAAAATAACACAGCACCGGGAGAAAAAGAAAAGAGTGAAGAAATTAGACACGCGAATGAGTCGCTCGAGAATCGAGTGACTAAAATCCCGATTTACAAATGGGGTTTAAAATTCGCAGGCTCAGCGAAGGAGTCTTTAAGTGGGTTTCTGGAACGGGTGGAAGAACTCCGCGAAGCCCGAAGATGCTCAGAGCCAGAGGTGTTCAAGGCGGCGGTCGAACTGTTCGAAGGCCGAGCCTTAATTTGGTTTAGAGCAAACAAACCGTTCTTCAGGGACTGGCATGATCTGGTGACGAGGTTGAAGGAGGAATTCTTGCCTCCAGACTATGATGATAGGCTCCTTGAGGAAATAAAGCATCGGACACAAGGACAAAATGAGAGTATTGGGATGTTTGTCAGCATTATGCTTCGAATGTTCGGTAGATTAAACGGATGTGTTAGTGAAACAATGAAGCTGTGCTTCATTAAGAAGAACTTGGCCCCTTTTTACTCGGCCCAACTCGCATTAGTGGAAATATCGACGTTGCAAGAATTGGTTAGTACAGGCAGGAGATTGGAAGAGGCCCGTTTCAGAGTGGAAAATTACGCGCCACCGCCACTCCGACCAAATCTCCTCGAACCGGACTTAGCCTATGTAGAGATACCAACAACAAGTGATCACTTTAGGACTAATCAAACAAATCCCGAGAGGACAGGCGAACCTAGTAATGGCCGCAGATGGGCTAATTCGCCTCGAAGCTTTAAATGCTATAATTGTCATCAAGAAGGACACCTATCGAGCGAGTGTAAACAGCCAAGGCGCTGCTACGGGTGCGGAAGAGAGGGTTCGGTAAGGAGAAACTGCCCGACGTGCTCGGGAAACGAAAGACGTACTCACTAAAAGGCGGAGAAGTGAGTACGAGGAAGGCTTCCGCAACGAATGAAATAGTAGATTTCTGCTTCGCAGGTGTAGGTGGCGACAGAAGGCCACACTTAAAAGTTTCGATTTTCGACATAGAAATGGTGGGCCTACTAGATTCCGGAGCGACGTGTACAGTTGTTAGGGGCGCAGGATGGTCACAATTAAAGCAGTGTGGCGTGAGTTTGAGACGTTCACAGGCCGGTGAAGTCAAACTCGCTGACAACCGCAAATGCATAGTAGATGGGTCGATTCTCATACCAATGAAAATGAATGATCGCCAACGATGGGTCGAGTGTCTGGTGGTGAAGGACTTGCCACACGCATTAATCTTAGGTACGGATTTTTGGGTGCAATTTGGACTAATAGTGGATTTGAAGAACGCGGTTTGGGAGTTCTCTGGACACCAACAACTATCGTGTGTGGAATATCTGCATCCGAAATCGAAACTTAGCGGGCGCGAAGCGGAAGTTTTGGAAGAAATGGTTAACGACGAGTTCGAGAAAATGGGAACAGGCCTAGGCAGAACATCAGAGGTGGAACACGTGATAACGACTAAAGCTGATCCGATTAAACAGCGTTATTATCCGGTGTCTCCAGCGATGCAGAAGCATATTGACAAGGAGCTAAATGAGATGCTGGAAAACGGGGTAGTGCAAGCATCCAAAAGCCCATGGTCCTCTCCGATCCTGTTGATACGGAAGAAAGATGGGTCATTTCAATTCTGCGTCGACTACCGGAAAGTGAACAAGGTATCGGAGCGAGACGCGTACCCAATACCCTATGTGACGGCCACCCTGGGCAAACAGCGCGATGCGAAATATTTATCATCGCTAGACATAAAATCGGCTTATTGGCAGGTGCCAATGGCAGCCTCATCAAGGCAGTATACAGCCTTCACGGTGCCAAATCGGGGATTGTTCGAGTTCTTGAGAATGCCGTTCGGCTTACAGAATGCCCCGGCCACATGGCAAAGACTCATCGATCGTGTTCTCGGTGCCGATCTCGAGCCATATGTGTTCGTCTACCTTGACGATATCATTATCGTAACTCAGACCTTCAAAAAGCACATAAAAATCCTGGAAGAGGTCTTTCGCCGATTACGAGAAGCAGGACTGAGAGTCTCGCAAGAGAAATGCGAGTTTTGTAGCGCGGAACTCCGCTATCTGGGCTATGTCGTAGATGAGAGCAGGTTGCACGTAGACCCAGCGAAAGTGGAAAGTCTGGCGAATTTCCCAAAGCCAAAAAACGTGAAGGAAGTGCGTCAATTTCTAGGAATGGTGTCCTGGTATCGACGTTTCATAGCAGACTTTGCTACGTTAGTAGCACCCTTGACGTCCCTATTGAAAAAGAATCGGCCGTTCATATTTTCCGAAGAATGTGAAAAATCTTTTCTTCAAGCGAAAATCAAATTATCCACGGCACCCATTTTAACATGCCCGGATTACGATTTACCGTTCGTGATACAAACAGACGCTTCGAATTTCGGACTAGGAGCGGTACTGACGCAGAACCACTCAGACGGGGAGAAAGTGATCTGCTATTTAAGCCGCTCTCTATCCAATTCAGAACGCAAGTTTTCAACGACCGAGAAGGAATGTCTAGCGGTGTTGTGGGCGATCGAAAAATTACGCCCGTATATTGAGGGGACGCGCTTCCAAGTAATAACTGACCACTACTCTCTCGTTTGGCTAAATAATTTAAAAGACCCAACCGGAAGATTGGCGAGATGGGCAGTACGGCTCCAACAATACGATTTCGATATTCTACACCGAAAAGGGAAAGAACACCTAGTTCCCGATGCACTATCCAGGTCCGTACCGATGGTGGACACAATCTCGACGAAAGCACTCGATGATGCCTGGTATAACAACCTCCGGAAGATTATCGCAGAACAACCAGAAAAGTACTCAGACTGGCGAATCCATGATGATAGACTATGGAAACATATTCCTTCCAAAATTCCAGACTTACAGTCCGGGAAAGAGTGGAAACAGGTCGTAGCGAGAGCCGATAGGCAAGAAGTCCTGCGAGAGTGTCATGATGACCCAAAGGCCGGCCATGGGGGTAGTCGGCGAACTTTAGATCGCATAGCACGGGTGTATTATTGGCCTAAAATGCGTTTGGACGTCCGGAAATACGTTCAAGAATGCCAAATATGCCAGGCAATAAAGCCTGAGAGACGATCTCCAGCCGGACTAATGGTGTCTAGGAATGGAGAGGCAAAAAAACCATGGGAGATGGTATGCATAGATCTGGTGGGACCTCTACCACGATCATCGCGAGGACACTCGTACATACTGACGGTGGTAGATTATTTTTCAAAATTCCCACTAATTTACCCTCTCAGAGCGGCCACGGGAGCAGCCGTGACCAGAATTCTGGAGGAACAGGTTTTCTTATTGTTCGGGGTTCCAAAGTGGGTGATCTGCGACAATGGAGTACAGTTCCGCTCGAAAGATTTTCAGAGAATGGTTGAATCTTACGGAACTGAAATAAAATTCACGGCATTTTACCACCCACAAGCTAATCCGGCCGAACGCATCAACCAGTCCATCAAGACGATGTTGCGGGCTTATGTCTCGGAGAATCACAGGAAATGGGACGAGAATTTGGCCAAAATCGGGTGCGCTCTCCGCACTACAACGCATGACGTAATGAAATACACGCCGTACTTCGTGAATTTCGGCAAGGAGATGTCGTTACAAGGCAACGAGGTAGAGGAACCGATGATCAGAGACAACCGGACGAAATAAGAACCGCAGCTCGTGCAGAAGCTCTGCAAAAACTCCGGGAAGAGATTTCGCTACGATTTAAGAAAGCCTCTGAACAGAGCAAAGGAAGGTACGACATGAGGAAGCGTGACGTAACGTTCCTTCCAAACGATTTGGTTTGGAGGAAAAATTACGTCCTATCGGATGCATCGAAGCACTTTTCCGCTAATCTCGCACCAAAGTACATCGGACAGTTCAAAGTCATTCGGAAAGTTTCACCTTGGACTTTCGAACTATGAGACAAAGATGGCAAACGTGGCGGTACGTGGCACGCGAAAGATCTGAAACCGTTTCGTGGACCTAACGACGCGATTAATGAGGCGTAGCGAAACGAAGGATTACATTTGGTATATTACAACATTGAATTCAAACCTAATTATTAAAATAACAAGACGACGAAATGGATAGCAATCTACAACATTCAAATCGGCAAGTTTACAATTTGAAAATAGATCGTAAAATTTCGAACACACAATCACAAATCACAAAGAATTTGGTAAATTCTCTTCGAGGTGAGGGGGGGAGTATTATTGATATCATACAAAACCAGGCGAGCGAATTACTCACATTGAAATCGATAAATCGAAATGCTCAGTGCAAAGTCAGTACGACCAGATGAATCTACGCCACAGAAAGCGTACAAAATATTAGGATTAGAGGTAGCCATAGGATGAAGAGGTTAGATATTGCAGTTGCAGCAGGGGATGGAATAACCGAGCAACCTGGCATTCGAAATGAAAATTTAAAGCCTGCTGATTATCAAATGATTGGGCTCAACTGGTTAACCATAATATATAAAGAACAAGGAAAGGTGTTTTAGCTGTTGAAATGGGATTAGTAAAAACTATTCAAGTTATAGCGTTCTTATCGTATCTCAAGATCACGACTTGACAAAAAGATGACGTAAGAAGACGTACTAACATGTTTGCCGAACAGAAAGAAAATTACCATGAATTGGATCCATATTAGTCAAATATGTAAGGAGTAATTAAAGGATCTAGTGAATCGGCAAGTGTAACGATTAGGATGGACATGAGAAAAACTATCAATCCATCCGCTACGTAGGCGAGATTATTACACCGATCATGATCTAAAGCAGCTTGCGAACCGATTGAAAAAAAAGTGTACGTCTTATTTAAGCGATAATCAGCAGCACATATTGGAGGATCTAGCATATCTTTCTGATTTTAAAATATGCGAAAGAAGTGGAAACATACCATACCCAGCATGGAAATAACTAATGAAGTAATTCCCAATTCTGGAAAGTTGAAAGAGCGAAACAAAATGCTACCAGACTTGAAAGAGAAAGGACAGCGTACTTTAAGATTTAGCCAATTTACAATGATTTATACGATGTACGAAAGCCGAATGTGTTGGAAGGAGGCAGGCATCGAGCCGGAGCAGTTTGCAACAGATATTGGCAGTTTCGTTGAACGATATACCGTTGGAGGAGAGAGCTTGCGAAACGTAACGTTAAGATTAGTGGTAACTTATAATAGAATAACATGCGAAGGAATTAGTAGTGTTAATTGGACTTAAAATTAGAACTAGAAACAAACTAAAATTAGTGAGCCTCGATCGGATACGTTGATGCGTCTAACTCGGGCTACTCCGGAACAGCGACCTCGAGGCGAGCAATCGTTTTCGTATATTTTTTTTTGCATTGTTTTTTTTATCATGTATGAGCCGTGGTGTGTCCTGCGTCCTACAGGCGAAGGAAAAACCTAAAAGAAAATTTACCCAAATTATCATGTAAATTCGATAAATAATAGTAATAAAATTAAGGTAAGGAACAAGTAAAAGTATGTTACCGGACCGACGCGGCCTTCGTCTGTTGCGGTAGATATACTCAGGCAACGCGCAATCACCGTGTTTCGCCAGCCGGTTATTATGAGGGATTGATAAACGCCTGTAAGGACTTGCCTGAAAAGCCTGGAGTAATTATTTTTTTCTGGTTCCCAATTGATCGTGTGCCTAAAAAGAGACTAAGGTAGAAAAATTAGTATGGCTGAGGCAATATCTAGTGAGTTAAGTCAGTGGAAGAATTAAGTGGCTATTAAACAAGGTTTTGGATACGTTTAGTTAGGATTAAGTAGGTTTAGTAAAATTAGGTTAGAACAACAATAATTAGCAATTACATTAACCTACTAATGGGATTAGGATTTAAGGATTAAGACATTTTAAGAAATCAATTGAATCAGCATCTCTTAAGGTTAATTTAGATCTGAGGTTAGTGCAATTTAGTATAAGTAGACATAAGGGAATTGAATTATTAAATATAGTTAGTTGATCGCTACTAGATTAGACTGGATGAAATCAAGGGAGTCAGAGTGGATTAAACCTAAGAACCTTTGGAACTTTAAGTACGTTTAGGAGTTTGAAGAAATTGCTTTTTTTATTTTCAGCTTCATAATCAGGGAAATGATAGGTATTGGGTATCTGATAGAGCAACAAGGTGTGCTAAGGCTAAATAGGACTTACCTTTGATTATTAGTTATCAATACATACTTACGTAGCCCGGTAGAGAATTTGGGAAATTCTCTAAGAGGTAGGGGGGAAATGTTACGACTCCACCGTAACAAAAATTTATGTCTGAAATGAAAACAAGAGAATAGATTAACAACTAAACCTGGATTTCGAACGTTTACTCACCTCGACTACGGTCAGGCGAAAACACAGCTAGAACCCTCCACACTGCCGAAAGCTTTCGCACCTCGCGATAAACCCGTCGAGTAAATAAGGGCTGAAAGACACGAATTAGATTAAATGAATTAGATTAAACTGTAATTTGTTCAAACCGGGCCACGTAGAGTAGATTAGAACTTATAAACCTACCGCAACGTATGTAACTTCGTCGGAAGCGTTCAAGAGTCATCGTCGAATGCCACAACATCATCCGGCAGCAGAACGGAGAACTACCGGAGGTTCCACGCCAATCCGCCGCCGTACCACCCAACGCGTAACCGACCGATCAACCAAAAAGAAACCGGAAAGGACGACAAGCGCAAGACACGAAACCAACCGGAACTCACCGTTAACCGACCGATCAACCAAAAAGAAACCGGAAAGGACGACAAGCGCAAGACACGAAACCAACCGAAACTCACCGTTCATGGTCCCGATGAAGGTGGCGTCGTCAGCCGGCACCAAGCCAGAGAATGGAATTATATATCACGTCCAATTCCCCGTCCTGATCCCAAACACACGACGCCGGTGGAACACTCACAAAACACGTAATATTTGAAAATCATCCCGGGCTTGTTGACTTGCCACTTCGATCGTGGAACAGGACGAGAATGTTGGACAGCGAATAGATCAGCTCGGAAACGATTGACGAGCTGGACAGTCGCCCGGCTACGAAATACGAAACCCATTTTGCAGTCGTCTCGACGCGCACTCACAAACTGCGGATTTGTCGCTAAACTTTTCTTGTACGATTCGAAGAGCTCGCAGAATTCCATTAGATATTTGGACATCGCACGCAGCTTTCGAAGGAAGCATTCGCCGCGGAATTTTTAATCGGACGAGTTCGATCAAGGTTGGATTCGAACTTTACACTTCGGTTTCGATTTGCTTTAATGATGGCGCCGGTGGAACACTCATAAAATCACTACACAAAATCGCGAGCCGACCGAAACATAATAAACGCGAACTGTCAGTGGAACTTGACAGACGTCAGGCTGACCAATCACAAATCGTCTGTCGGCCATGATGATCGCGTAACCATAGAGACCGACGCGATCGCATCGACAAGAACCGAGATGCGGACGATCGCTAAGAGAAAGCTCCACCCGTAATGCGCGAAAAGGTTTGAGCCGTAGGTTAAATTTGTTATAAACAAATACTAAGGCAACAACAACGGCTACCGAAGAAAAGTACTGGGCGGGAAAATAACCAGTTCATTGCACAGAGAAAGTTCGACGCACTCAAAACTCGTTGAACTTTTTGAACCTTGCGAAGGTCGAAAAGATATCCCGTCACGAAGCTTCATGGCAGGAAAAAACCTGAGCTCGCCCTCTTTTATGAGGTGTCCGACAAGGAAGATAGACGCAACAAGTTTTATTTTCAAGTGTACGAAATATTTGTAAAATAACGTAGTCAGTTACCACGAGTTGGTGGTTTTCTTGAAATAAAAAAAAAAATCGTGAGTGAAGTTAAGCAAAGGAGAAGTCGACGAAGATCACGATTCCAACCACAAGGCGAAATATATGGTAGCGGAGGAGCCAAGGAGAGCACGCAGCCGATCAGCGAGGATACGAACGACGAATCGATACCGGCGAGCAGCGCAACAAGGGCCCCAACGAGCAGCGATACGTGGGAGATAATATCAAGTAAAACTTAGCTAGGGAATTTTGGTTTGTTTGAATATTTAACGTAACGACTAGTTAGGGCTTAAAATAATAAAAAAAACTCATACATCTACATATCTCTTTCTTTGAACTATATTTTTTCCTAAGTGTAAAGATTTTGTGATCGTCTTTTCAGCCTCTTCCGCGTTTTTATACTCTAGATGGAATCTGAGAGTATTATAAGTTTGCTCTAAGGTTTGTAACGCCAAGAAATAAGGCTCGGAGAAAAAAATGATGAATACAGAAATTAATATTATCACTCAAAAATCTCAAAACCGGATGTCCGTCCGTCCGTCCGTCTGTCCGTCCGTCCGTCTGTCCGTCCGTCCGTCCGTCTGTCCGTCCGTCCGTTCGCTCTCTAGCTTGAGAACGCGTTGAGCTAGAAAGCTCAAATTTCGTACACATCGTTTTTGACAAAAAAGTAAGGTCAAGTTCGTTAGCTGGCCAAATCGCTCGACCCCTTCTACCCCCTCCCATACAAAATGACACAAATGCGCAATTTGACAATAAACGGATTTGCTCGAAAAGTATAAAAGCTATTGGCCTGAAATTTGGAACATATTACTTTTATGATAATATAAATCTACCGTATAAAAATTATGTGTGTCCTCCCCCTTCTTCTACCACCTCCCATACAAACTGTACTTGTCATGAATTACTCTAAGCCAATTTACTCAGTGCGTATAAAATTTAGCAAGCTGAATTTCTGCACTTAATATTTATTTAAAATTGTTAGTAAGGGTAAAAAAAATTAGACGATTAGCTCCACCCCTTCTACCCCCTCCCATACAAAATGACACAATTTCCCAATTCGGCTATAAATGGATTTGCTCGAAAACTCTAAAAGCTATTAGTCTGAATTTCGGGATATATTACTTTCATAATGATTTCAATATACAGTATAAAAATTATTTGCGTCCTCCCTCTCCTTCCAAACCCTCCCATACAAACTACACTTTTTCATGAAATGCTCTAATCCGATTTTCTCAGAACATATAACATTTATCGAGCTCACATTTTGTAATAAATACTTATTTAGCATTATCACTAAGATCAGAGAAAATTATTTGATTAGCTTTACTGCTTCTACCCCCTCCCATACAATATGACACAGTTTCACAACTTCACAAAAAATCTATTTTCTTCAAAAGTATGAATTTTACTAGTCTTAAATTTAAGAGATGTCAATTTTATAATATTCTTAGTTATTTCTGAAAAAATCAATAAAATCCCTCCACTCTTTCTACCACCTCCCATACCAACTGCACATTTCAACTAAATCTAACACACTAATTTTCTCAGCTCCTATTCAATTTTTGGAGTAAGCATTTTTTATAAAACATTTTTTATAGCTACTTTAGCATGATGGGGAAAAAATTAGTTCAATGCTATCACCCCTTCTAACACTCTCCATACAAAATTTCTTGGGATCAGAAAAAAATCTATTTCATCTAGAGTAACGTAAGATTGCGCTTTACGCGCAATCGTAGTCCTATTATGTTTTTCTTTACACAAGACGTTAATTTTTTGGTTTCTACTCCGAATCTGTGGTTCGATTCGGAGGGAGAACGAGGAGCGTGGCCTACAGAAACGAGCCACTGGCGCCCACGACCCGTCTCCACGGGTTGGCCGGACAGGCCACGTTCCGCCCCAAGTGCGAGGGGTTTTTGTGATTTTTGAATACGTTTTTCCCAGTCGGGGAAAAACAGTAATAACTAGTTAGAAAAAGTGTTTCTGGTTGCCTCCCAATTGGCGTCCAGTGTGCGCATTTCATATTCACCCAATGTGGATGACTTTTCGCGTAGAATAGTGGTGTATTCGCGTTTTTTGTTGGGTTCTCTAAGTTTATCCACATTAAGCTAGCGTTTCGCTCGCACATCAAGGAGACATCTTCTCCATCGGCGACTTATAGCCAAATGGTCGATCTGGTTCTGAGTAACACCATCAGGGGAAACCCAAGATGTTTTATGATGACTCTTGTGTGGAAAAAGGGTCCCTCCGATGACCATTTGCCGAGTACTACAAAACTTCACAAATAATTCGCCGTTTTCGGGTCTCTTAATCCAAGGTCGTGACGTGTCGACCCAAGGGTCACCATGCCTCCCCATGACGTGTTCTAGTCCATTGTTGTCTGATCCAACTTGGGCGTTCATATCTCCTGAGATTATAATAATATCACCTCTTGGAACACGTTCGAAGGTGGCACTCAGTTGGCTATAAAACTCCTCTTTGTCACCAGATGTTGCGGTATTAGTTGGTGCGTAGCACTGCAGCATTGTGACGTTTCTGACACTGTTCCTGATCCTGACGACGATAATCCTATCCGAGATTGGTTCCCAGCTAATGAGACTGTTTCTCGCTCTCGGTGTAAGGACGAACGCCACGCCATTTCTGGCTTCACTTTCAGGGCCAATGTACAGAATAGTGTTTCCGCTAGGGGTTCGTTCTTCTCCTGATCCTGTCCACCTGACCTCGCTCAAGCCCAAGATTTGGATGTTATAGTGCTCCATTTCACGGTCGATCACCGATTGGCGGTGCAAGGACCGAGTAGCCCCAGCTCTTCCACCGTCATTCAATGTTCGAACGTTCCAGAAGCCAATCATAGTCCGTTTTCGAATGCCAAAAGTCGTTACCGTAGAATCAGTCCGTATCCGAGGCGATGTATCCGTTTCTCGTATCATTTAGGTCTTAAGATCACGGGTGATAAGCCCATGATCCAGTGAGTGTCCATTTGCCATTTTTAGGGCAAGCAGGGCTGGCTGTGGGTGAATTCTACAGCCTCCATCCCAGAGGGGGAAAGTTAGCTCAGGTCCGTGGAGTCGTTAGTCTCCAAAGATAGTTACAGGAATTGGTAAAACCTCATCCTACAACTACCCCCTTGCGGGGGTAAAACCTTCACCAAAATTACTCGCACTTTCGGATTTATCCGCGGCTGATTTCAATAAATCTGAAACTTTTTCCATGAAAAAAGTGTTGTACAGTATGTTCTCTTTTCAGAAAAGATCACGAATACCCAAAGTGGCAATATCAAAAATTATTAACAATTTTGTGTTACCCAAAAAAAAACCGGACATATTTCACTAACACAAATTTTCACAAGTTATTTTTAGTTTTCACAATTTTAATTTCACTAATTTATTTTCATGCATCTCATCAACTACTAAATTCTATATTAAACGAAAAAAGATCAACTTACAATAGTACAATAATTATGTACATTTCCATAATTGTGATTCCGCTTGAATTGCCCGCTGATTCAAAATTCTGAATTGATCAGCTCCTTCCTGCTGTGGTGTTTGGTGTTGCCTGAGTGTTACCGCATGTTGGTACTTCGATGGCGTAGATAAAACCCCGTAGCTCGATCTCGAAGATAATTCTCACGTAAATTGATTTCAATTTTCACAGCTCCACAAACTTTCACTTTAAACTTCCTCACTAGTCCGACCACTGGATACACTTTTTTTGGCGTACAAATACGCAACTGTCACTAGGGACACATTCAGTGTATCCCACCGCTGCCACCATTTATTTTCCTGTTATATTCAGGATATTTAATTTAGGACGTGATCAAGGGAGTTTGTTAAAATAAAAGAAATGCGAAAGATTGAAAAGAACTAATTTTATTTGGCCGATGCCTTACGTTTGAATTTCTGAGTAACACTGAAGCTACGACGGATTAATCCGTTAAGGATTACATTCTAATTTTTAATTCTAGCCCACCAAGCAGTTTTACAAATAATAACAATCTATTTATATTTCAGGTGCATATCATGTTACACATTTTGTAAACAGCCGATCGTCAACTCTTATCGCAAGCCCACTCAACAATTCTTCTTGCAGCAAAGTATTACAATCTTCGTTCGCAATACTGCAACATTGTATGCCCATCCATATAACACACTCGTTGTGCTAATATTGAAATGCTTGCTGAAATATCTGGTAGTGTATTCACCGATCTGTAAGGCGAACATTAGATGAGCTTTTAATAATTTGCATTTGTCAGCAAATAATCATCTTCCGTATCGGCTTTATCATAATTTACGTTAATCGCTGCATTTGAAACTTTTGCATCACCGAGACCGAAATCAGTAGCAACTTTTCGAATGTATTTAGATTGACACAAGTGATACATGTCTTTCGTGTCCTTGACGATTTTCATTCCAAGGTAAAATTTAATTTCATCCAAATCCTGCAACTCGAACTTCGATGCGATAGTTTCCTTTATTTCGTTGACTGTATCGATTGAATTCGCTGCCACAATTATATCGTCGACATACAGTGACCGAAAAAAATCTACATACGACTCCGATTTTCGCTACTTAACGAGCCCCATGACGAGCACTAATTAAAAAAGTAAAGATGCAGTTATGTTCTAAGTCTATTTTAAATGATATTTACCAAAAAAATCTTTTCTCCAATATAAACTTTACAAGTTATTCATACATAACTAAAAAAATGCTTTGACAAAAGTCTACATACGGCTAGGTAAATCATTCTTTATGCTACTGTGGGGTTCTGTTCTATAACGGGAAGTACCGTTTATTAAGTTTTGGCATTTGCGCTTCGCGTTAGGCTACAGTTTGGGCAGTTTCGACCAGGCCGCAGCTGTGACGATGACTTCTCGGAAGGAAATCTCATCAGAAATACGGAACTTGGTGGTAAAATATCGAAACCAAAGAAAATCATTCAGAGAAATATCAAATTGTTGAATTTAAGTAAATAGACATTTCAAACCATATTCAACAAATACAAAAGCAGGTTCTCTGTTGAAAACAAGCCGGAGGCGGAGGACATAAAAAAACGAACAAGAACCACGGTGCATCCAAGAACAGTTCAAAGAACATTAAATAATAATTGTTATCACAGCAGAACACCACGCAAAAACCCCTTACAAGCGAAAAAATCCCAAACTCCGCTTAGAATTTGCCAAAAAGCATCTAGACAAAGGACTTGATTTTTGGAAGAAGGTTTTATTCACCGATGAATCGAAGTATGAAGCTAAAGTTTGGAGAAAGGAAAACATGGGAATGGGCCCGAAACACCTAATTCCTACAGTCAAACATGGCGGTGGCGATGTGATGGTTTGGGGTGCTGTCCCAGCGTCGGGTGTAGGAAATTTGGATTGATGGTGTCATGGGTCGCCATCTTTACGAATACATCTTGCAACACAATTTAAGGGAATCGGTCGATAAGTTAGACCTTGGTGAAAGCTGGATATTCCAACAGGATAATGATCCCAAGCACACCGCTCAAATCGTGAAGGACTGGCTACTATATTATGCTCCAAGACAGCTCAATACACCCCCACAAAGTCCGGACTTGAAGGTCATCGAGCAAGTTTGGGAGCTTCTGGATCGAAGAATAATAAAACACGACATTAGAAGTGCTACAATGCAAAAAGAGAAGCTCATTGAGGAATGGGGCCAAATAATGCCTAACGAGTGAGAAAATTTGGTCGCATCAATGCCAAGACGCTTGCAGGCAGTTATAGATACCCGTAGTGGGCCAACAAAATATTAATATTAAGTTTTAAAATGAAATGTAAATTCCTTAATGAAGTTTTTGGTGGATCTCATGATCTACGTAGACTCTTGTCAATGCTATTTTTTAGTTTATATTGGAGAATGTTACATGTTAATAAAAATAGATTATAAACAACACTACATCATTACTTTGTCAAATAGTGCTGTTGGGCTCGTCAAGCAGCGAAAATAGGGTATGTAGACTTTTGTCGGCCCCTGTAAATTTTTGGCATCGATATGTCGCACGACGAGTTTTTCTTTCGGTGCAATTGATAAAAGTGTTCTGGAAGTCGTTTGTCTACCAACTGGGGCAAACACTTGATCGTAATCCGTTCCATATTTTTGTGAAAAACCCTGTGCCACAAAACATGTCTTTTATCGATCAATTTTTCCTTCCGCATCGGTTTTTACTTTATAAACCCACTTGCAGCCAATCGCCTTTCGACTTTTTTGTAATTCGCACAATTGGCATGTTTCATTTTTCTTCAATGAATCCATTTCATTTTTCATTGCGCGTATCCATTGTTCTTTATAATCACTTGACCATGCGTCCGATAGACGCCGACTTTTCGGCTTTTCAACTTTATACACCATGCTCATTTCGTCGATCAAACGCCGTGGAGCAACACCTTTATTCTTACGCTGTGATACTCGACGCACTGGTGTTCCATAAATTGCATTGTCTCTGCTGTTTTCATTACTTTCACTGCTTCTTTCATTGAGCAATTGAATGAAACCTACAGTTAATGACTCAAAATCATCCGGCGCTGTATCGCCGCTGTCGTTACATATGTCCACATTGTCATCCGTTGATTTCTTCATATCGACGCCGATAACATTTGACTCGACGCTCGTATCGCTTGATGATAAATCAACGTTAATGTCATTTGCAAAACTTTCCGTAAAATCACATCACTAGTTTATTTTTGTCCAGATCGCAGCATCTGAATCCATTTGAATTTTCGCCAACAAAAATCATTGGTGCTGCCGTATCATCCAATATTCGACGTTTTTCTGGCTCTGAATGTAATTCGCCGTATTAACCGCTCCCGCCCAAAATTTATAGGGCAAAATTGCGTCTAACAGCATGCAACGTGCCATCTCGAAGAGCGTACGATTTTTTCTCTCGGCAACACCATTCTTCTGTGGTGTGTGCTGTATTTGAATTCCTTCACTTTTCAATAAATCAACATGTATTCTCCTCCTCGATTCGACCGCGTCACTTTTAGTTTCGTAGAAAATTTATTTTTCACCATTGCCACGTACTCCTTTATTTTGTCGTCGACATATAATTTATTTTTCAGTAAATAAATCACCGTAGAACGCGAAAAATCATCGATGAATGTTTAGTGCGTATCGCTTACCGCTCGGTGAAACTGTTTGCATTGGTCCATGTGAATAAGATCGAGAGGTGCCTTAGATTTCGTCAATGATTGCTTTGGAAACGGCAAACGTGTTGTTCTTCCTTTAAGATAAATTTCGCATTTAATTTTAATGCCGCAATCGAATTTTATGCTATCAGGCATTCTCTGCGAACACATTTGCTTGATTGCATCTGGATTGCGATGACCAAAAATGCGATGCCAGTGATGAATGCAATTTTCTTTGCATTCGCGTACCGCATACGCTTTGTTCGGCTTACGTAATTTAAGCAAATTCGATTGCATGCCCGCTACCACAACTTGTTTGTCTCCAAATTTAATTTCACACGTTTGATTTTTCGGTAAAAAATTCACTGCATAGCCTTTTTGCAGTGACATATTCACCGACAGCAAATTTCCCTGAATATTTAGCACATATAAAACTTCTGTCACCGTTGCCACCGTGTTTGCACCATTCGCATTTACCATTACAATGCGACAGACGCCCTTTCCCTTGACGTCTACGCTTTCACCGTTCGCAACGTTTAGACTCGCGCATTTCGCTTGTTCGAGTAAAAAAAAACCTTTGTTGCCTGAAATTTGTTTCGTAGCACCCGAATCGAGAATCCAACCATCACGACCCTGACCAGATGAAACCACAAATAGAAAATTATCAGTTTCATAAACTATTTATTTTCTTTGCTGCTGATCGATGCACTTTCATTTTTCGTTTGTTGTTCTCTCTACGATTTATATTTACCGCAATCACTCTTTATGTAGCCAGATCTTTTGCAAAAGAAACACTTAACTTTGCCTTAATTTTTCACTGTGCCGAATCCTTATTTTCGTTGCCGTACGCTTTTTTTTCGACGATGATATTCCGTGATTAACTTTGATTGTACTAATGACAGAGTTACATCTGCTTCCGGTCGTGCTTCGAGTGCAACAATTAAATTATTATAACTTTGCGGTAAACTGTTTACGATAACACCAACATGCCACGTAGTCGACAATTGTCCTTCGCTCAAATCACACTTATGCTCTTCCACATTGCCATCTTCACTTAGATAAACCAATCCACGCGCGAACTTGATCATCACCCATTTGCCATTTGTTAATCGCTTCCGCATTGGCATTATTCGCAGCTGGTTCTGGTTTTGCCTCACTCAAACAACTCCATAATTTTTCCTTCATTAGCAACAACTCCATTTTATATTTCCACATAAAATAATTATTATTGTTAAGTTTCGAAATTAATATTTTATATGATTCCGCCATTTCGACTTTATGCACTCGTACTTAAATTTCGCGCAAATTGTTCTTTTTGTTTTATTCCGAACCGAATGTCACTTGTTCTTTTACTGGGCCCATAACTTGTTTGTTGGCGTTAGAACTAAGCGAACGAGAAGCTGTGAAATAAAACAAAGTGAGAGAGTATGTGAATGAAATGAACTGAACTGCTTGAGTGCTTGAACAAGAATGAGTATAATATAGAAAACAAATTTTACTGTAAAATCAGGACTGTTTATTTAATTTGTTTGCTTTTCTTCATGATGCCATTTGAAAGATAAATTGTGAAACAAATAATTTAGAATGTTTATTGCCTATTTCAACACCTATTTGGTCGTAAAATTATGAATTTATTGCGTTAATTAATTTTGAAGATATAGTCACTTGAAAAAAAATTCGGCAGACAATTAGTTGCTGAAGCATAAATCGACTTAGCAATTCCGAGCAGTTAATGCGATTAGTTATAATATCCTTAATAAACATCACGCATAAGAGCTTTCTTCGTTGAACCAAAGCTTTCAAGCCAATTAACTGGCATCTGGTTTCATACGCTGGAATGTTAGCGCTCCAGTTCAACTTGCGAAGAGCAAATCTTGTGAAATTACGTTGAATCCGCTCAATTCGCGAGATGTGAATCTCATAAAGAGGATCCCAAATAATACAATAATATACCAAAATCGGTATCAGAAGAGAAAAAAAGAGCTCCTTTATAATACTTTAAAGAAATCTTTAGAATTACGTTTTATAAAACTAAGATTTGAGTTAGCTTTGGAGATTATGTAGTCAATGTGAGAATTGAAATCAAAATTAGAATTAATCAACACGATCATATATGTACTTTACCTTCATGGGTCTCTCATGGGATCTGCTATTCAAATTATAGGGTGTATTAACAAGAGGTGTAGGTTGGAAAGGCCTATTATTTGACGGCTGGCTATCTGACAGTTGTCAAATGTTGGCATTTGTCATCAAAAAATTCCAAGAGACTGGTTCAGTGCAAGATGTGAAGACACCGAAACGAGTTAGCCCCGGACGTTTGACAGGCCGCCAAGATCTTGTGATTTAACACCGTTAGACTTCTTTCTTTGGGGTTATGCTACGATTAATGTCTACGCTAACCACCCGCAAACAATTACAACTCTCAAAGCGAACACTGAAGCCGCCATCGCCGAAATGGAGCCGATAGAGTGATCGAGATTTTTAAGAAAATAATGAAGGTCTGCAAGCAAAGCCGAGGCGGCTATTTGACAGATATCCTCTATGTGTCTACTTTATAATGCAATAAAAGTTTCAGTGACATTCAAAAATTTGTTCGTTTTATTCAAAAAATAAATTCTACACCTCTTGTTGATACACCCGTTATAATCAAATAAAATGGGGAAACATTTTGCATGCACAGAATTTTCTTGCACTTATCAAAATTGAGCTCTAAGCAAGGGTATAGCCTAGTAGGTAGTGTGTTGGTCTTGTAATGCGAAGGTCGTGAGTTCAAATCCCGGTCGGCGCAATATACATATAATTCCGGCACATTGCCTGCTTGGATATACCTTGGTCACCTCAATCTAAGAAAATGAAAAATTCGTAGAAAGAGGGTTGTGCGAAGGGCTAACAACCCTTCCACAATATGTAATGAAAAATGTTAAGGAACCTGAATATCAGGAGGCCAAGGTCCGATTTGGGCTGTAGCGCCATTGTAGAAGCAGAAAATTGAGTTCTAACAAGTTGACGTTACACCAATTGCAGAGCTCAGTAATATCAGCCTGAAGTCCAAGATAATCATCCAAGCCTGAGATCTTGGAAAAAAGTGTAACATCATCGGCGTACAAATAAGACGTAGAAAAATTAAATATGGAAGGAATATCGTTAACAAATAAAACAAAAAGTGAAGGTTCTACATGACTTCCTTAGGGAACGCCAGATACAACATCAAAACACGACGAAGAAATTCCATTTATTCGCACAACCTGTCTTCTATTCGTTAAGTGCAATGAAAACCAATTCAAAAGGTTCGAATGAAATACAAGAGCCCTAAAATTCTAAATCAAAGTCTTTTTAAAAACATAACAGGGCTACGATTGCGCGTAAAGCGCAATCTTACGATACTCTAGATGAAATAGAATTTTTTGTGATCCCAAGAAATTTTGTATGGGGAGTATTAGAAGGGGTGATAGCATTTGTTACGGCTCCACCGTAACAAAAATTTAAGTCTGAAATGAAAACAAGAGAATAGATTAACAACTAAACCTGGATTTCGAACGTTTACTCACCTTGACTACGGTCAGGCGGAACCACAGTTGGAACCCTCCACACTGCTGGAAGCTTTCGCACCTCGCGATAAGCTCGTCAACTAAATAAGAGCTGAAAGAAACGAATCATAGAGTAAAAATTAGTTTAAATTGTAAATTTGAATTACCTGGAAGATACTAACGTTGAATCGCGAGCCATTTTCGAAGAGGAACCACAAACACCGCTGATGAACTTCGGCACCGTCATCTGGCATCAAGCCAAGGAATGGACTCACATATTACGTCCAATTCCCCGTCCTGGCACCACATACACGACACGAGCAGAAACTAAACATAAAAATTGTTGACTATAAGCTAATTGCCGTAAACGTTAAGGCCAAGAATGCCATCAAAACAACGATGGACCCGAAGCATTGTCAGCTCGGACGCCTCGACATGACGACAATCAGAACACAGGAAAAGCCGCCACAACACCGGAAATAATATCAATAAAAACTGAGAAACTGGATGAGAACGAATCAAAGATTGCCATCGATAAGCCTCCTAGAAAAATTGGACGACGACCGAAAGCGGAAGTCGCATCGATCGAACAAAACAATTCAAATGATCGTGTACTAAAGAAAAAGTCTCAGCGATTATCCAAAGATGCTGTTACAAAAGCAGCAACAGCAGCAGTAGTCCACCAAATCCAATAGTTAGTAAGGAAAAATCAAATGAATTACCTGCCTTATCGTCACAGCGTCCGTTACGACGAATCAAACTAATACACCGAAGAAGCACGCCAACTCCCTGGTCGATGAAAGGCATAAAACCTGTATCTCCCGGAGCGTCGTGTCCAAGCTTGCAGGATCGAAATGGAGAAGGTTGCCGTCTTACCGGTACCCGACTGAGCCTGAGCGATAACACCGCGACCTTTCACAATCGGCAGGATACTTCGCTGTTGAATTACGGAGGGTTTTTTCGAAGCCGTACGCATAAATTCCACGCACCAATTCGTCCGCAGGTTCATGGAGCTGAAAGTCGGCATGACCTCGACATCTTCGCTGGATTCGAACTCGACGTCGATAAATCTTCATCTTGCTGACGTGACGCGACGTGACTTCCTGTCGACTTACACTTTTAAGGAAATGGGGATTAGACGCGCACAAAATCAATACACAAAATCGCGAGCCGACCGAAACGTAACAATCGCGAACTGTCAGTAGAACTTGACAGAAGTCAAGCTTGAACCGAACAAGTGACCAATTTCAAATCGTTTGTAGCGGCCATGTTCATCGTGTAACCATGGAGACCGACGCGATCGTAGCGACAGGGACCGAGAGCGGACGATCGCTAATGAGAAGTTAACCCGGACGGCACGAAAAGGTTTGACCCGGAGATAGATTTGTTATAAACAAATACTAGCGCATCAGAACTGCTTTCCGAGAAACGAGTTTAGGCGGGAAAACAGCTAGCTTTGGAACAAGAGTTCGACGGACGACTAGCTAAATGAACTTGTTCAAGGCCAAAAAGATCCCGTCACGAAGCTTCGCGGCAAGCAAGGAAGCCGAGCTCGTCCTCTTTTGAAGTGACTAGCGTAAGAATCAGATGTGCGAAGTTTAAGATCCGAGTGAAAATAGCGCCAACCGACCGACCGATAAAGTAGAATAGTAATACTACAAGTTGGTGGTTTTTGATTTAAATTTTCGGAGTGTGTGATTTTACGCAAAGAGACGAGAAGGATTCCCGAAGCAGAATCTACGAACGAGCAAGAGCAGGAAAAATCGCCGAAGTCAACGAGCGACGATTCAAGCATCAGAAATTTCGAAAAAGTATCAACGGAGACCAACAGCGATCATCAGGGCCCCAACGAGCGACGATTCGAGGGACATAGTTTATTTATTTATTTATTTAAGAATTCATCAATAAAAGATTACTTACAATTTATAATACAAAGCTTACAGTAAAACATAAAAAACATCATATTTTTAACAAAGCTGACTTAATCTGAGTAACATTAAGATTAAAATCAAAGTTGCTATAATTATCGTTAAAAGCCCGTGAAATGGAAGTTATCGGATCGTGCTGACCGTAATTAGTTCGATGGAATGGAATGTCAAGAAGTACGTAGTCTCTCAAGGTTCGATAAGGTATTTTGAAGGAGAGAGCTCCTAGCAAAAGCGGAGAGTCGATTTGACCTGAAATTAATTTAACTGCAAATGCGGCACTAAGAATTACTCGCCTATCTTCGAGCGATATCAACGAAAGCAGTTGAAGTCGTTCTTGATAAGGAGGGAGACATATTGGATCTGACCAGGGAAGACCCTTAAGAGCAAATCTTAAAAATCTTCGCTGTACAGACTCGATTCTTATCTTATAAATATCGTAATAAGGACTCCAAACAGGGCAATCATATTAAAGAATGGAGCGTACAAAGGCACAGTAAAGTGTCTTTGTAATGTAAGGGTCATTAAAGTCCTTACACCATCGTTTTACAAAGCCCCAAATGGAATTAGCCTTGATAACAATAATGTCAACATGGTCATCGAAGGTACATTTGTCATTAAATAGTACACCTAAATCGCGTACTTTGCTTAATTTCTGTAAAGCAATTCCCTCTAACACATAGATAAATTGTAATCTTCAAGTAACACCAATTTTAGCTAGGGATCGTTGTCTGTTTTTTTCTGTTGAATATAAATTTAACGTAGAGTTTAGCTTAGGTTTTAGAAAAATAAAGCCAGTGGGCATTCAAACTACCCATTTTCTTTGATAAATTCTTATCTGTGTGTAAAAATTGTTGTGACGTATTTTTCAGCCTCGTCCGCGTTATTGCACAAGACTTTCTTTTTATACTCTAGATGGAATCTGAGAGTATTATAAGTTTGCTCTAAGGTTTGTAACGCCAAGAAATAAGGCTCGGAGAAAAAAATGATGAATACAGAAATTAATATTATCACTCAAAAATCTCAAAACCGGATGTCCGTCCGTCCGTCCGTCCGTCCGTCCGTCTGTCCGTCCGTCCGTTCGCTCTCTAGCTTGAGAACGCGTTGAGCTAGAAAGCTCAAATTTCGTACACATCGTTTTTGACAAAAAAGTAAGGTCAAGTTCGTTAGCTGGCCAAATCGCTCGACCCCTTCTACCCCCTCCCATACAAAATGACACAAATGCGCAATTTGACAATAAACGGATTTGCTCGAAAAGTATAAAAGCTATTGGCCTGAAATTTGGAATATATTACTTTTATGATAATATAAATCTACCGTATAAAAATTATGTGTGTCCTCCCCCTCCTTCTACCACCTCCCATACAAACTGTACTTGTCATGAATTACTCTAAGCCAATTTACTCAGTGCGTATAAAATTTAGCAAGCTGAATTTCTGCACTTAATATTTATTTAAAATTGTTAGTAAGGGTAAAAAAAATTAGACGATTAGCTCCACCCCTTCTACCCCCTCCCATACAAAATGACACAATTTCCCAATTCGGCTATAAATGGATTTGCTCGAAAACTCTAAAAGCTATTAGTCTGAATTTCGGGATATATTACTTTCATAATGATTTCAATATACAGTATAAAAATTATTTGCGTCCTCCCTCTCCTTCCAAACCCTCCCATACAAACTACACTTTTTCATGAAATGCTCTAATCCGATTTTCTCAGAACATATAACATTTACCGAGCTCACATTTTGTAATAAATACTTATTTAGCATTATCACTAAGATCAGAGAAAATTATTTGATTAGCTTTACTGCTTCTACCCCCTCCCATACAATATGACACAGTTTCACAACTTCACAAAAAATCTATTTTCTTCAAAAGTATGAATTTTACTAGTCTTAAATTTAAGAGATGTCAATTTTATAATATTCTTAGTTATTTCTGAAAAAATCAATAAAATCCCTCCACTCTTTCTACCACCTCCCATACCAACTGCACATTTCAACTAAATCTAACACACTAATTTTCTCAGCTCCTATTCAATTTTTGGAGTAAGCATTTTTTATAAAACATTTTTTATAGCTACTTTAGCATGATGGGGAAAAAATTAGTTCAATGCTATCACCCCTTCTAACACTCCCCATACAAAATTTCTTGGGATCAGAAAAAAATCTATTTCATCTAAAGTAACGTAAGATTGCGCTTTACGCGCAATCGTAGTCCTATTATGTTTTTATCTACTTCGGATCCGTGGCTCGATCCGAAGGAAGAACGAGGAGCGTGGCCTAAGGAAAACGAGCCACTGGCGCCCACGACCCGTCTCCACGGGTTGGCCGGACAGGCCACGTTCCACCCCAAGTGCGAGGGGTTTTGTGATTTGAATACGTTTTTTCCAGTCGGGGAAAAACGGTAATACATTGAACTTATTTTTTCCCCATCATGCTAAAGCAGCTATAAAAATGTTTTATACAAAATGCTTACTCCAAAAATTGAATAGGAGCTGAGAAAATGAATGTGTTAGATTTAGTGAAAATGTGCAGTTTGTATGGGAGGTGGTAGAAAGAGTGGGGGGATTTTAGTGATTTTTTCATAAATAACTAAGAATATCATAAAATTGACATCTCTTAAATTTTAGATGAGTACCATTCATACTTTTAAGAAAATAGATTTTTTATGAAGTTGGGAAACTGTGTCATATTGTATGGGAGGGGGTAGAAGGGGTGAAGCTAATCAAATATTTTTTTCTGATCTTAGTGATAATACTAATTAAGTATTTATTACAAAATATGAGCGCGATAAATATTATATGTTCTGAGAAAATTGTCTTAGAGCATTTCATGAAAAAGTGTAGTTTGTATGGGAGGGGGTGGAAGGAGAGGGAGGACGCAAGTAATTTTTCTACTGTAGATTTATATCATTATTAAAGTAATATATCCCAAAATTCAGACTAATAGCTTTTATACTTTTCGATTAAATCCATTTATTGTCAAATTGCGAAATTGGGTCATTTTGTATGGAGGGGGTAGAAGGGGTGAAGCTAATCGTCGTCAAATTTTGTTTGGTCTTACTAACAATTTTAAATAAATATGTGGTGCACAATTTCAGTTTGCTAAATTTTATACACACTGAGTAAATTGGCTTATAGTAATTCATGACAAGTACAGTTTGTATGGGAGGTGGTAGAAGGAGGGGGAGACACGCATAATTTTTATACAGTAGATTGATATTATCAGAAAAGTAATATAGTCCAAATTTCAGGCCAACAGCTTTTATACTTTTCGAGCAAACCCGTTAATTGTCAAATTGCGCAATTGTGTCATTTTGTGTGGGAGGGGGTAGAAGGGCTGGAGCGATTTGGCACGTTCACGAACTTGACCTTACTTTTTTGTCAAAAACGACGTGTACAAAATTTTAACTTTCTAGCTCAACGCGTTCTCAAGCTAGAGAGCGAACAGACGGACGGACGGACGGACGGACGGACAGACGGACATCCGGTTTTGAGATTTCTGAGTGATAATATTAACTTATGTATCATTCCTTTTTTCTCCAAGCCTTATTTCTTGGCGTTACAAACCTTAGAGCAAACTTATAATACTCTCAGATTCCATCTAGAGTATAATCAGAATTGAACACGTTAACTTGAAGGCCTTGTTAAATCATGTCTAAACTGTGTTTAATAAAAATTGATAAATTTATGGACGTAGAACGTACGCAAACAAAACCATGTTGACAATTACAAATACCCTTTTTGACATAAGAAAAACTTTTCCTTAAATACGCTTTCAAATAATTTAGGGATGGCGGATAGTTTGATAGATAGATAATTTTCAACCAAATGCCTGCGGCCAGAATTAAATATCGGTAATATGAAAGGTAGCTTCGAAGTGTCCAAAAATATTCCGGACGCAATCGGGTTATTGTAAATAATAGTTAACACCTCAAAAAGCGAGATCGCGCCACCTTTCAGGGACAATTCACAAGACCCTTCAGCAGAGTTCGACACCTATCCTTGATATCCCATTGAATTAGGTAGTAATGAGGACTTGCGTTGGAGTTCATTTGCTATTATGTTTAATTTTTTATTCAACTGAGTCGATATATTTTCGGTACAGAATGCGATTAAGCCAATCAAACTCTTTTCTGAGGCGAAGGAAACTGTTACGGTCATAAGTACTCAGTTCTCTTAAAAATTAAGCTCTATTCATCACTTTTTTAGATTGCTCAATTTTTTATTAACCCATGGAAGTTTAGTTTTAGTTATAGCCAAATTGTTGAATTTAAGTAAATAGACATTTCAAACCATATTCAACTAACACAAAAGCAGGTTCTCTGTTGAAAACAAGCCGGAGGCGGAGGACATAAAAAAACGAACAGGAACCACGGTGCATCCAAGAACAGTTCAAAGAACATTAAATAATAATTGTTATCACAGCAGAACACCACGCAAAAAACCCCTTATAAGCGAAAAAATCCCAAATTCCGCTTAGAATTTGCCAAAAAGCATCTAGACAAAGGACTTTATTTTTGGAAGAAGGTTTTATTTACCGATGAATGAAAGTATGAAGCTAAAGTTTGGAGAAAGGAAAACATGGGAATGGACCCGAAACACCGAATTCCTACAGTCAAACATGGCGGTGGCGATGTGATGGTTTGGGGTGCTGTCCCAGCGTCGGGTGTAGGAAATTTGGATTGATGGTGTCATGGGTCGCCATCTTTACGAATCCATATTGCAACACAATTTAAGAGAATCGGTGGATAAGTTAGACTTTGGTGAAAGCTGGATATTCCAACAAGATAATGATCCCAAGCACACCGCTCAAATCGTGAAGGACTGGCTACTATATTATGCTCCAAGACAGCTCAATACACCCCCACAAAGTCCGGACTTGAAGGTCATCGAGCAAGTTTGGGAGCTTCTGGATCGAAGAATAATAAAACACGACATTAGAAGTGCTACAATGCAAAAAGAGAAGCTCATTGAGGAATGGGGCCAAATAATGCCTAACGAGTTAGAAAATTTGGTCGCATCAATGCCAAGACGCTTGCAGGCAGTTATAGATATGCGTAGTGGGCCAACAAAATATTAATATAAGTTTTGAAATGAAATGGAAATTCCTTAATGAAGTTTTTGGTGGATCTCATGATCTACGTAGACTCTTGTCAATGCTATTTTTTAGTTTATATTGGAGAAAAGATTTTTTTGTTACATGTCAATAAAAATAGATTATAAACAAGACTACATCATTACTTTTTCAAATAGTGCTGTTGGGCTCGTCAAGCAGCGAAAATGGGGTATGTAGAATTTTGTCGGCCCCTGTAAATTTTTGGCATCGATATGTCGCACGACGAGTTTTTCTTTCGGTGCAATTGATAAAAGTGTTCTGAAAGTCGTTTGTCTAGCAACAGGGCAAACACTTGATCGTAATCCGTTCCATATTTTTCTGAAAAACCCTGTGCCACAAAACACGTCTTTTATCGATCAATTTTTCCTTCCGCATCGGATTTTACTTTATAAACCCAATTGCAGCCAATCGCCTTTCGACTTTTTGGAAATTCGCACAATTGGCATGTTTCATTTTTCTTCAATGAATCCATTTCATTTTTCATTGCGCGTATCCATTGTTCTTTATAATCACTTGACAATGCGTCCGATAGACGCCGACTTTTCGGCTTTTCAACTTTATACACCATGCTCATTTCATCGATCAAACGCCGTGGAGCAACACCTTTATTCTCACGCTGTGATACTCGACGCACTGGTGTTCCATAAATCGCATTGTCTCTGCTATTTTCATTACTTTCACTGCTTCTTTCATTGAGCAATTGAATAAAACCTATAGTTAATGACTCAAAATCATTCGTCGCTGTATCGCCGCTGTCGTTACATATGTCCACATTGCCATCCGTTGATTTCTTCATATCGACGCCGATAACATTTGACTCGACGCTCGTATCGCTTGATGATAAATCAACGTTAATTGTCATTTGCAAAACTTTCCGTAAAATCACATCACTAGTTTATTTTTGTCCAGATCGCAGCATCTGAATCCATTTGAATTTTCGCCAACAAAAATCATTGGTGCTGCCGTATCATCCAATATTCGACGTTTTTCTGGCTCTTAATGTCATTCGCCGTATTAACCGCTTCCGCCCAAAATTTATAGGGAAAAATTGCGTCTAAAAGCATGCAACGTGCCATCTCGAAGAGCGTACGATTTTTTCTCTCGGCAACACCATTCTTCTGTGGTGTGTGCTGTATTTGAATTCCTTCACTTTTCAATAAATCAACAACTTTCTTTTCGATGTATTCTCCTCCTCGATTCGACCGCGTCACTTTTAGTTTCGTAGAAAATTTATTTTTCACCATTGCCACGTACTCCTTTTTTTTTCGTCGACGTCTAATTTATTTTTCAGTAAAAAAATCACCGTATAACACGAAAAATCATCGATGAATGTTTAGTGCGTATCGCTTACCACTCGGTGAAACTGTTTGCATTGGTCCGTGTGAATAAGATCGAGAGGTGCCTTAGATTTCGTCAATGATTGCTTTGGAAACGGCAAACGTGTTGTTCTTCCTTTAAGATAAATTTCGCATTTAATTTTAATGCCGCAATCGAATTTTATGCTATCAGGCATTCTCTGCGAACACATTTGCTTGATTGCATCTGGATTGCGATGACCAAAAATGCGATGCCAGTGATGAATGCAATTTTCTTTGCATTCGCGTACCGCATACGCTTTGTTCGGCTTACGTAATTTAAGCAAATTCGATTGCATGCCCGCTACCACAACTTGTTTGTCTCCAAATTTAATTTCACACGTTTGATTTTTCGGTAAAAAATTCACTGCATAGCCTTTTTGCAGTGACATATTCACCGATAGCAAATTTCCCTGAATATTTAGCACATATAAAACTTCTGTCACCGTTGCCACCGTGTTTGCACCATTCGCATTTACCATTACAATGCGACAGACGCCCTTTCCCTTGACGTCTACGCTTTCACCGTTCGCAACGTTTAGACTCGCGCATTTCGCTTGTTCGAGTGAAAAAAAACCTTTGTTGCCTGAAATTTGTTTCGTAGCACCCGAATCGAGAATCCAACCATCACGACCCTGACCAGATGAAACCACAAATAGAAAATTATCAGTTTCATAAACTATTTATTTCCTTTGCTGCTGATCGATGCACTTTCATTTTTCGTTTGTTGTTCTCTCTACGATTTATATTTACCGCAATCACTCTTTATGTAGCCAGATCTTTTGCAAAAGAAACACTTAACTTTGCCTTAATTTTTCACTGTGCCGAATCCTTATTTTCGTTGCCGTACGCTTTTTTTTCGACGATGATATTCCGTGATTAACTTTGATTGTACTAATGACAGAGTTACATCTGCTTCCGGTCGTGCTTCAAGTGCAACAATTAAATTATTGTAACTTTGCGGTAAACTGTTTACGATAACACCAACATGCCACGTAGTCGACAATTGTCCTTCGCTCAAATCACACTTATGCTCTTCCACATTGCCATCTTCACTCAGATAAACCAATCCACGCGCGAACTTGATCATCACCCATTTGCCATTTGTTAATCGCTTCCGCATTGACATTATTTGCAGCTGGTTCTGGTTTTGCCTCACTCAAACCACTCCATAATTTTTCCTTCATTAGCAAGAACTCCATTTTATATTTCCACATAACATAATTATTATTGTTAAATTTCGAAATTAATACTTTATATGATTGCGCCATTTCAACTAGTAACAAGTTTAGAAGTCAATCTCGGAGTCCCAAGGGGTGCCCGACTCGGAGCTCGACACCACCCACAATCCCTTCTCCCCACTTTAATAAAGCTGTTTACAGCTGCGGTGAAGAAATTCCCCCCCCCCCCTCCCCTTCAAGTTTGTACATTGGGTCTTCAGGAACCAATATACAACAAATGGCGCAGCTGTTAAGCGAATCTTCGTGCACAACACGCATGGAAAAATTTTAGCTACGACGAAGATTCAATTTTTGAGTTAGCTTTTTACAAGCTACCACGAAAATTCAAATTTTGAATCCGCTTGTTTTTTTCGCTTTAAGAATGTTGAATTTCCTCAAGCTACGACGAAGATTCAATTTTTGAGTTAGCTTTTTATAAGCTACCACGAAAATTCAAATTTTGAGTCCGCTTGTTTTTATACTCTAGATGAAATCTGAGAGTATATTGTGTTTGCCTTACCGTTTGTAACGCTAAGAAATAACACTCGCACAGAGCCGCCAAGGGTGCAGAAATATTTGTTGTCGCTCAAAAATCTCGATTCCGAGTGACCGTCTGTCTGTCTGTCCGTCTGTGCGTCTGTCTACAGCATAACTCTCGAAAGCTTTGAGCTATAGGCCTAAAAATTTTTGTGTTTCCTTTTTAGCAAAAAAGTAACTTTAAGTTCGTGAATGGGCTACATCCCCCCACTCCTTCTACCCCCTCCCATACAAATTTCATGAAATTTCGAAATATTAAGAAATTGATTTTTCTTTGAAACTGTTTAAGCTATAGACTTGAAATTTAGTTCAAAGTATGACGATATAAATGTCATTAATATCACGGAATATTGACCTGATCCCCTTACTCCTTCTACCCCCTCTTATACAAATGGACAATTTTGAAAAATACAAATTTTCGATTTTCATTGAAACTAGTAAAGGTGAAAAAACGAAATTTTGTTAGAATTAATTTTGAAATTTAAATTAAATTATTTTACTTCGAAACTGTTAAAGCTATCAACTTGATATTTTGTATAAAGCATACAAATAAAAATATCAATAACGCGAAAAAAAATTGTTTTGATCCGTACACTCTTTCTACCGCCTCCCATACAAATGCATAATTTTTGTTCAGTGCATTTTATCGATTTCCATTCAAACTAGAAAAAATTAAAATTTTGCCAGAATTTGTTTCTTAATAATTGAAATAAGTGCTGGAAAAAAATATCAGCTCCGCTTCACTCCTTCTACCCCTCCCATACAAATATCTGTATTATAAATTCAAGAAAAGCATTTCTCCTTCGAATATATGAGAGCTATCGACTTTGAAATTGAATCAAAGCACGGTGATAAGGGTGATAATAAGCAGTTTCAAAATTATCTAAAACGTTCCCCTTCCTCTCCCACCTCCCATACAAATGTCCCAATTTCAGAAAAACATTACCAATTTCATTAAAAATAATGAAAACTAAAAACTTTAAATTCAGCAATAAACATTTTGCATGCCATGTCCGGTGTCATATTAGAAAAATGCAAACTTCTCCCTCTACTTCTACCACCTCCCATGCAAAAGTCTCTATTCACTACTCGAAAGAATTTGAGATGACATCTTTTCCGGTATATTAAAGTCTTTTCCATCTCATCTAGAGTATCATATGATTGGGCTTTAAGCCCAGTCATAATTCTGTTATGTTTTTTAATTCGCTTTAAAAAATCAAAATGTTGAATTCCCTCAAGATACGACGAAGCTTCAATTTTTGAATTAGCTTTCAGGCTACCACGAAAATTCAAATTTTGAATCCGCTTGTCTTTTTATACTCTAGATGAAATCTGAGAGTATTATAAGTTTGCTCTAAAGTTTGTAACGCCAAGAAATAAGGCTCGGAGAAAAAAATGATGAATACAGAAGTTAATATTATCACTCAAAAATTTCAAAACCGGATGTCCGTCCGTCCGTCCGTCCGTCCGTCCGTCCGTCCGTCCGTCCGTCCGTCCGTCCGTCCGTCCGTCTGTGCGCGCTCTAGCTTGAGAACGCGTTGAGCTAGATAGTTCAAATTTTGTACACGTCGTTTTTGACAAAAAAGTAAGGTCAAGTTCGTGAACGGGCCAAATCGCTCCACCCCTTCTACCCCCTCCCATACAAAATGACACAATTGCGCAATTTGACAATAAACGGATTTGCACGAAAAGTATAAAAGCTATTGGCCTGAAATTTGAAATATGTTACTTTTATGATAATATCAATCTACCGTACGAAAATTATGCGTATCCTCCCCCTCCTTCTACCACCTCCCATACAAACTGTACTTGTCATGAATTACTCTAAGCCAATTTACTCATTGCGTATACAATTTAGAGAGCTGAAATTGTGCACCAAATATTTATTTGAAATTGTTAGTAAGCCCAAAAAAATTTAGACTATTAGCTTCACCCCTTCTACCCCCTCCCATACAAAATGACACAATTTCGTAATTTGACAATAAACGGATTTACTCGAAAAGTATGAAAGCTATTAGTCTGAATTTTCGGATATGTTATTTTCATAGTAATTTTAATCTACAGTAGAAAAACTATTTGCTTCCTCCTTCTCCTTCCACCCCCTCCCATACAAAATACACTTTTTCATGAAATGCTCTAAGACGATTTTCTCAGAACGTATAACATTTATTGAGCTCATATTTTGTAATAAATACTTAATTAGTATTAGCACTAAGATCAGAAAAAAATATTTGATTAGCTTCACTGCTTCTACCCCCTCCCATACAAAATGACACAATTGCGCAATTTGACAATAAACGGATTTGCACGAAAAGTATAAAAGCTATTGGCCTGAAATTTGGAATATGTTACTTTTATGTTAATATCAATCTACCGTACGAAAATTATGCGTATCCTTCCCCTCCTTCTACCACCTCCCATACAAACTGTACTTGTCATGAATTACTCTAAGCCAATTTACTCATTGCGTATACAATTTAGAGAGCTGAAATTGTGCACCAAATATTTATTTGAAATTGTTAGTAAGCCCAAAAAAATTTAGACTATTAGCTTCACCCCTTCTACCCCCTCCCATACAAAATGACACAATTTCGTAATTTGACAATAAACGGATTTACTCGAAAAGTATAAAAGCTATTAGTCTGAATTTTCGGATATGTTATTTTCATAGTAATTTTAATCTACAGTAGAAGAACTATTTGCTTCCTCTTTCTCCTTCCACCCCCTCCCATACAAACTACACTTTTTCATGAAATGCTCTAAGACGATTTTCTCAGAACGTATAACATTTATTGAGCTCATATTTTGTAATAAATACTTAATTAGTATTAGCACTAATATCAGAAAAAAATATTTGATTAGCTTCACTGCTTCTACCCCCTCCCATACAATATGACGCAGTTTCACAACTTCACAAAAAATCGATTTTCTTGAAAAGTATAAATGGCACTAGTCTGAAATTTCAGGGATGTCAATTTTACAATATTCCTAGTTATTTCTGAAAAAAATCACTTTAATCGCCCCACTCTTTCTACCGCCTCCCATACAAACTGCACATTTTCACTAAATCTAACTCACTAATTTTTTCAGTTCCCATTCAATTTTTGGAGTAAGCATTTTGTACAAAACATTTTTATAGCTACTTTAGCATGATGGGGAAAAATTAGTTCAATGCTGTCATCCCTTCTAATACTTCCCATGCGAAATTTCTTGGGATCACAAAAAATTCTATTTCATCTAGAGTATCGTAAGATTGCGCTTTACGCGCAATCGTAGCCCTGTTATGTTTTTTTAATTCGATTTAAAAAATCAAAATGTTGAATTCCCTCAAGATACGACGAAGATTCAATTTTTGAGTTAGCTTTTTATAAGCTACCACGAAAATTCAAATTTTGAGTCTGCTTGTTTTTTTTTTTAATTCGATTTAAAAAATCAAAATGTTGAATTCCGTCAAGATTCGACGAAGATTCAATTTTTGAGTTAGCTTTTTACAAGCTACCACGAAAATTCAAATTTTGTATCCGCTTGTTTTGAGGTCTCCAGAGCTACGACGAAAGCCTGAATGTTTCGTATAGTCATTGCGATTTTGGAAACGTCAGCTTCTTGAAAATCGCCTATTTCATCTAATTTTTAAATTCACTTTACTATACACAAAAAAGATCGAAATTGGAATTTCGATTTTTTTTTTCTTTCGTTTTGGAATTTCGAATTTTTTCTCGTTTTTTTTTTGTTCTTCCATGATTGAATAAATTCGTAATTGAGTGACTGATATTTCAGTGCCATACTCTAATTTGAAGGAGGTGCTGAAGGAGTTGGAAAAAACACCCAGCGCGGGGCCAAAACCTATATTCATTGAGGAATACCGGAAAAGACAACAGAGTAGGCAGAGACCAGTAGAAACAACGAAGGAAAAGCAAGGCTCAAAGAAAAAAACACGGGGAGGCAAGGCCGTAGAGCTTCGGAAGGAAAAGGCAGAGTTATATAGGGTGCTAGCCATCACCACGGATTTGGGACAGAAAAGATTATTCTTGAAACAGATAGCGGAACTAGACGCGCGAGACCCTTACCTTCAGAGAAAGAAGGCGGGTGGAGTTAAAAAACTAAGGAGAATAAAAAAAAAAATATAATAAGAGAGATTGAAAAAAATAAATAATTATCTAAATACCAACATTTAATTTTTATTTCCTTCCCTTAAAACATTATCTTCTTCTATCCCATAAGAGGGTCTCCCATTTAAAAGAGAACACGAATGTGTGAAAAGAACCGCCTCAAATGGCTATACACAAATAAAAATAACTAAATAAAAATTCACAAACGACTCAACGTTTATGAACGGGTGTATAAGAAATCAGACACCTTCGAATAAGAAGACGGGAAAAAAGTAAACATGATCAACCATAAACAAAGAAGATATGTGATTGGTCAATGTTTAAACAGAGTATATGGGAAAAGGAGGAAAGAGGGAAATATATTGAAATTAATGTTGTTGGAAAGTTAGTGAGAATAATCTCAAAGAGGGAAAACGGTCACAACCTTAAAAAGAAAAAAGGGAATGGTGACTTCCAATAGGAATGTGCCGACCAAATAGAAAATCCAGAGATATCAAGCCCTAGAATCCGAAATTCTGAAAAAAGACACAGAATTAGAGAAAATTAAACGGGAACTACAATTTCAGAGCAGACAAATAAAGGCTCACCAAAGAAATTGGCATCATATCGAAGAAAGGCTTCAGACGATATTGGCCATCAGCGTAGAGGAAAACGAGGTAAGGAAAAGTCCTGCTGAAAATCCCGGTGAGCTGGTCGACGCTTTTTTGACTAAGTTGCTCGATACAGACGATGTGCTGAAGGCTGAATTAGAAGAAGTAAAGGCCCAGAACGTGCATCTGACTAGGTCAATAATAGAACTGAAGGAACAATTGAATCTGAACGAATCAATTAATTGGAATTTGGAAAGAAGATTGGGACAGGGGAATACGAGCTTCCCAGAACCAGATTTCGAAGAAGAAATCAAGCAACTAAGGGAAAAAGTAGCTCGACAAGCAAAAAATCTGAACGGCTCCCAAACAAAGGTAAAACAATACGCGGAAAAAATTCAGGACCTGGAGTCGAAATTAAAACTTAAGTGCCTAATTCTAATACCGAAAAGTAAGATAAAACACGGTAACATAATGAATAAGTCAACAACAAGTAACGTTGAGATGTGCCGAGAGGGTGTAGTACCGATCGTCGATATGATCAATAAGGTGGTTCCTGTATTTCAGGGACAACCTTTAGCGATGGTACAAACTACACGTGTTCCTGAGTACATTGGAAGCGTTGTACGAGGTATTGAATCAGGAAGAAAAACAATATTCATGACTTTGTTACCCAAGCTGAAATTAAGAGGTCCAGCGTATGAGTTGTGTATGAATAGGTCCTTTGGTACTCTAAATGAATTAAGGGAGTGCCTCAGTTCATACTACTTTCCCAGTATGGATCTGGCGGGCCTAACTAGCGACATGCAATATTGTCGACAACTAAATGGGGAGACCGTCCAACAATTTGGACAAAGGGTACGGGGAAAGTTGAGCGAATGCGAATTCTATTTAAGCAATGTAATGAAAGGAAACGCCGAAACGATGCTATTGGAGTATCAAAGAATGGCGGTACAGGTTTTTCAGAGGGGACTTCTGAGTGCTTCCCTTAAACAATTTGCTTGCCTCAATGGACATACAAAATTAACTGAGTTAATAAAGAGTGTATGTGAAATGGAGGACCTGGAAAACCACGCATTTAGTAGCAACATCACTCCTTGGAAACATAACACAAATCCATTTTTGAGTGATAGCAACACAACAATGATGACGCCTCAACTGGCTCCTCCCAATGTTTCCCTGGGTTATAACAACCATACCTTAAAAACGCAGTTTATGGAAAAGTATAACCACAATAACGATGGTTATAGGCAGAATCATTACAATCACGGGGAGTCTTCAAGGAACGAGCCAAGAAGACCAACTGTGGGCAACCAAACCACCTAAGTCGAAATTGCCCCTCAAAAAGGAATGAAGTCAGATGCAACAAATACAATCGGACTGGGCATAGACAGAGTGAATGCCGACTCGAAGAACGGAGAGTTAACGTGTTACAATAATCCGATAGAGATAAATGCGATTTCTGTCTACAAACCGGACATCGGATAGCGGAATGTTATGCTCGAGAGAGATGGGAAAGAAGAACCACGAGTTCGGGAAACTCGAAAGGGGCAGTCAACTAGGACTGCCCAAGAAAAATAATAATATAATTAAGAAAGATCTACCAAGGGTTACAATGCCGTTGGATATAGCGAAGAGAAAAGAAGTAATTCTGACCCTAGACACTGGGGCAGAAGTTAGTTTGATAAGAAAAAATAAGCTGAAGCCTATCAGCAGAGTAGTCAAAGAAAATAAAGATTGGCACACCATGCGGGATAGGATACACTGAAGGAACCTGTAATGGTAACTTCACGCTGAATAAGAGATTTCCATGTGAGTTTCATGTGGTAAGTAAAGGGTTCGATATACCGGAAGACGGACTCTTGGGAAATGACTTTTTGTCTAAGAATTGTAATATTCAGGGCCCCAAGAATAGCCTGTGTTTCCCTTGAACGGAAACAAACCGGGAACCTTTTACTATACCAATGGTCACAGAGAAGTCTCAACCTACAACGACGTCCAAAATCACAGGACGAGGATCTCAAGGGATTAAAGCGTTGGGAGGTGTTTCTGCAGTTAACTACCCGGAGGATCAGCATTCCTCAGTGAAAGCTAGGCGAGGATCCCAAAAGTCACATGGGATTAAAGCGTTACCAGGTACGCCTGTAACGACACCTGCTCTAATGGGTAATGCTATTCGAAAACCAAGGTTTTCGGGAAAGAAGGTCAAAAATACTTTGTCTTTAGCCAGCAAGAAGACTGCTGCGGGAATAGGGAGGCAACTATTGCCGATCAAAGAGGATATATCACATCTAGCGGATGTGATTAACAAGTTGCCAGTCCCTGATAATAAAATTATCATACCGGCACGTACCGAGATGATCGTTGAGATCAACCGTGCGGGAAAAGGACCCATGGTATCGTTGGCAAAAGAAATCCAAAAGGGCATAATTATTGGAAATGGGATCAGCGAAAACAAAAACGGAAAAGGAGTGGTGAGCATAGTAAATACGAACGATAATAAAGTAGAATTAAAAGATTTAACCATAGACTGGGTACCATTGGATGAATTCCAGGTAATAGCAGAAAACGAACGAATCGACTTTACGGATGTTATAGAAACCAAGAAGGTAAATTATACGCAGAGAAAGATAGATGAGTCGATAAAAAGGAATCGATTTCGGGAATTACTAGAAATATTAAGATTAGATAATACGTTAAACGAAGAGGAAAAGAGTTCCATACAAGAAACTATAGCGGAATTTACAGATATTTTCCACTTAACAGGGGATAAGTTAACGTCCACGAGGGCAGTTAAACACGAAATCCCAATAAAACAGGATCAGGCCCCAATAAATCAGAAAATGTATCGCCTACCTGAAGCTCATAGGAAGGTGATCAACGACCAGGTTACGGAAATGTTGAAACAAGACATTATCAAACACAGCAAAAGTCCATGGAATTCCCCACTTTTAGTAGTACCTAAGAAAGCAGGAATGGACGGGGAAAAACGCTGGAGGGTCGTAGTCGATTTTAGAAAATTGAACGAAGCCACGGTCGGAGATGCATTTCCATTGCCACGAATAGAGGACATTCTGGATCAACTTGGACATTCAAGGTATTTTTCAACACTAGATTTAGCTAGTGGATACCATCAGAAAAGAAAGACCAGGAAAAAACTGCTTTCAGTACCTCTTACGGGCATTATTAGTTCAAAAGAATGCCGTTTGGTTTAAAAGGCGCACCCACCACATTTCAAAGAGCAATGAAGCACATACTTACAGGACCACAGGGAATAAAATGTTTTGTGTACCTCGATGACATAGTGATATATGGAAAAAATTTAGCAGACCGTAATGGAAAATTAAGAGAAATATTTGATAGAATACGAAACTACGGGTTAAAATTACAACTAGAGAAATGTCAATTACTGAATAGGGAAATAGTTTATCTAGGGCATTGTAACGTTGAAGGAGCACGCCCAGACCCTGAGAAAGTTAAATGTGTGCGAGATTTTCCAGCACCGCGTACATTGAGACAGGTACCATCCTTTCTAGGATTAGCCAATTACTATAGAAAATTTATTCCTCAATTTTCTAAAATAATGGCCCCTATAAATAAATTGTCACGGAAACAAGAAAAGTTTAAATGGACACCGGAATGCGAAGAGGCATTCGGAGCTATAAAAAACATACTCATAAGCCCACCATTACTAACGTATCCATATTTCACACTTCCGTTTAATCTTACGACGGATGCAAGTAATGAAGCGGGCGCAGTACTGTCTCAAGGAAAACCGGGAGAGGATAGACCTATCGCATACGCCAGTCGCAGTCTAAATCAAGCAGAAAGAAGATATTCAACAACAGAAAAAGAGCTTCTGGCAATAGTGTGTGCAACCAAGAATTTCAGAGTCTACCTGCAAGGAAGGAAATTCACGGTGCATACAGAACACAAGCCTCTGAAAGGAATTTTTTGTGTGAAAGATCCGACCACTAGGTTGGTACGTTTTCACCATAAACTCTCAGAGTATGATTATGACATCCAGTATAAACCCGGTAAATATAACACTAACGCAGATGCCCTAAGTAGAATTACAGAGGCACTCGGGACAACGATGAATAAACCAGAGGAAGTTACCAAGTGCCACATAGTAGTAACACAAGGAGCGGCAAAAAGAGCTCGAGAAGACACAAAAGAAGCTGAAGCTCCCGATTCGGCTTCAGAGGATGAAAATGAAGTTGACACGGAAGGAGAAGAGCCAACCGGAGAAACAAATGATTTAGTCGAACCTACAAAAACTACATCCGTAGTAACAATCAAGGATGCAGAAGCAATAAAAACGATATTAAGGGATACCACGACTTACCACTGGGAGGACACCAGGGAATACTCAAAACATATCGGCGAATAAAAAGGGACTACAAATGGCAAGGGATGTTTAGGGACATAAAGAAGTATGTCAAGAAATGTGACAAATGTCAGAAAAATAAAATAGGCAGTAAACATATGATGCCAATGATAATAACAGATACGGCCCAGTTACCCTTTGATAAGGTGTTTCTAGATATTGTAGGGCCTTTGGAGGAAACAGTAAACGGGAATAAGTACATCCTAACGTTTGAGGACGATCTAACTCGGCTGATGGATGCAATAGCGATTTCCGATTGTGAAGCCGCAACAGTGGCAAAAGCTTTCTTTGACGAAATAATAAGTCGTTACCGAATTCCTGAGACCTTAATTACAGACCAGGGCAGTAATTTCACCGGCCAGGTATTCAAAATGCTATGCAAATTTCTGGGAATCAAAAAGTACAAACTAAAGCCTATCACCCACAGTCAAACGGAGCTTTGGAACGATCCCACCGTCCCTTGGCGGACTATTTGAGGGCATTCGTTGATGGTAATCCTAGGCTTGTTTGGATTTACTTCCAAGGTACTATCGAATTTGAAACGGGAACCTCAACCCATTTATAATCACGAAAATTACTTTTACACCCTAAGAAACAGAATTCAGAAAGCTCACGAAACCGCTAGACACAATTTGAGGCAGTCAAAAGAAACATCGAAAAAATATTACGACAAAAAAGTTAGGGCTTTAGAATTACAGCCAGGTGACCAGGTGTTACTACTGGATATGGCCCGCAAAGGGAAACTCTCACCTTTCTGGCTAGGACCATATGAAGTGATGCAAGTTCACAATTCGGTGAACACCACTGTTAAGATTGGAAATAAACTCAGACGAGTTCATAATAACCGTCTAAAACTTTACCACCCTCCCCAACAGAATTAAAACTACAGACTCCCCTAAACAAACCTTTAATTTTTTTTTAATCAGGTAAAACAGAAAATAGAGAATGTGTACTATTCAATTACTTTGGATAATCCTTCTATGGGGCGGGGTGAATGGCTTACCGTACTTCATAACGGAAATAGATCAAAACCAAGGTGTTGTATTTCTCTAAATCACACTCTTCAATCTTTAAAACACACACTTTGTTTAACATAAAAACCCCTTATTCACTTCAAACTCAATTTTGTTTAACATAAAAACCCTTTATTCACTTCAAATAAAATTTTGTTTAACATAAAAAGGGAAGTCATTTCACTTCAAGTTCAATCTTTAAAACAATCAATTAAAAAAAACCAAAATACGAAAAGTTAAATCTAAATACGAAAAGTTAAATCCAAATACGAAAAGTTAAATCCAAATACGAAAAGTTAAATCCAAATACGCTCAAATCAATCGCCGTCGGTGTCTACCGGTCAACTCTGCCGTTAAGTTCTTTCACTCCATCAAAACCCCTGAAATTGCTAGCATTTTACATTTCGCGCGACCTACATTAAAGGTTGCTCACCTCGCAGGTCACGTAAATAAAAAATAAACTGCCAACAAGTCGGGCGAAACTTTATTATTCTTGGGACAAGTTGCGGATGCGTGGAAAGTCAATATGCAGGTTAGAGTGGTTAGGGAAGACTAAGTGAAAGGGGGTTCTTGGGCAGGACAGTTGTCAACACTTTGCGGAAACGTTCAAAAGCTTCAGTATATATAACCAATATTTCGTTCGTTTATTTATGCAAGTTTGAGTTCTTTGAGGGGAGGGATGAGGGTTGATAGTAAGGGTCGGTGGATGTTAATAGTTTTTTAATTGACGTCCAATATTCTCTGTATAGAATGTCAGTTTCATAGACGAAGTTGCATAGAATAAGATTCTGTGTATTTTACATTCACGAAACCAACATTTGTATGGGAGGGGGTAGAGGAGGTAGGGGAATCGTAAAGATTGTGACGCAATTTTATTTCCTTTCTGTTGTAGTCTTCTCGTACAAAATTTCAAGTTCGCAGCTTTTAACTTGTTGGTTATTAGTTGGTTCAATGAAATAGGTAGAAATGATAATTTTGTATGGGAGGGGGTAGAAGGGCAAGCGTGATTGCAAAACTTTTAACAAAATTTCATTTCAATTATTTTTGTAAGTTTTCCGGCAAAAATTGAAATGGATAGCTTTTAAGAGTTAGCTGATAACCGATTTCTTAAAAATGCTCGAAAAAATAATTTTGTATGGGAGGGGGTAGAAGAGGTAAAGGAATTGCAAAATTTGTGATGCAATTTTCTTTTCTTTCTCTAGTAAGGTGCTCGTACAAAATTTCAAGTTCGTAGCTTTTAATTTGTTGTTTATTAGTTGATTTAATGAAATTGGTCGAAATCATACTTTTGTATGGGAGGGGGTAGAAGGGCAAGTGCTATTTTGAAACTTTTAAAATAATTTTATTTTAAATATTTTTATAAGTTCTTATGCAAAATTTCAAATGGATAGCTTTTAATAATTAGGTGATAATTAATTTCTTAAAAATGGTCGAAAAAATAATTTTGTATGGGAGGGGGTAGAAGTTTCAAAGGTATTCGACCAGTTAATATCTTATACGTTTGGGGATTTTTTTTAAATGTATTTTCCAAATTTTCAAGTTTCTACCTTAAAATTACATCCAAAAATTTTCAGTTTTCGTGTTTTTTTCGCTGCACATGAAACACCTTGTGCCCCTTAGACCGTGGTGGTCGGTTCGTAACAATTGTGGATCAAATTATTATTTTTTTTCTGTGTATATAAAATAGATGTATCCACATGCAAAATTTAAAGTTTCTATCTTTGGCCAGAGTCCTAAAAAAATCACTCAAAATTTTCGACATTTTTGTTTACCACCTCCCTCCCTTTACACCCCCTAACTTAAAATTTTTATCAAAATTATAAATTATATAGTTCTATAATCTAACGAATTTTTGATTCGATATCTGCACTCAATTTTGAGATATAACGATTTCTAATTTTGAAAAGTGCACCATTTTTGAAATGCTCCCCATTTCCCCCCACTCCTATTATGACCAAATTTTATATTTTTTTTATATTTCGCTAGTATAGCTTAGTATATGTTTTAAATTTCAATTACATAGCTTAAGAGATAGTTGAGATATTAATTCTTAAGTGTTTTTCTTTGCACCCCCCCTGACCCTCCCCCTTACAATAATTAGCCTATTTCTAAGCTTATTCTGATGGATCTATACGCCATCTTAATTGTCCCAAAATATGAATTTTTTATGGTAAGTATTTTCGAAGATATCGTCGTCGTCGTCGCAGCGCTACAGCCCCTTTCGGGCCTTGGCTTCCCGTAACCGAAGTCTCCATCGATCTCGGTCCAGTGACCGCGTCCTCCAATTTTGAAATCCGAGCAGCGATGAACAGTCTTCGTCAACAGAGTCGGACCAGCGTTTCCTGGGTTTTCCCACTGGCCTCCGGCCCTCCGTTTTTCCCTCGAATACCTTTTTAGGTATTCGAGTTTCGTCCATCCTTTGTACATGGCCAGCCCATTGCAGCTTCCGCAGTCTGATGATAGTGGAAACCTCCGGTTCGTCGAATATATCATACAGCTCACTGTTGTATCTAATTCGCCATCGGTCACCATCACGTTTCGCTCCAATTATTCGTCTCAGGACCCGTCTTTCGAAAGCGTTCAACATATTTGCGGATGCTTGTGTAAGGGTCCATGTTTCGCATCCGTAGCAAAGCACAGGTCTTACTATTGATTTGTAAACTTGGAGTTTGGTCTTCCTGTGTACGCAGCTGGCCTTAAGAATAGCTAAGACTGAATAATACGTTTTATTTGCGAGCAGGATTCGTCTTTTTATTTCATTCGTTTCATTTCCACTTTTTGTCAATTTTGTGCCTAAATATATGAATTCGTTCACATTTTCCAAATTATATTCGTCAATTGTAATGTTTTGTCTATTGGGGGTCCTTTTCCTTGTTTGTGTCATTATTTTCGTTTTTGTTTCATTAATTTTCAAGCCAACTTCTTTTGCTGCTTGATCGAGGCTTAGTAGAATTTCTTTTGCGGATGTGAAAGAGCGTGATAATATGTTGATATCGTCCGCATAACCCACTATCTGGCTGGATTTATAAAGCAGCGTACCTCTTGTGTCAACGGGTAACTTTCTGATGACGTATTCTAAAGCTAGGTTAAAAAGCAGAGGGGCCAGCCCATCACCCTGTTTTAGTCCGACATTTGTGTCAAAGGCATCAGTTAGTTGGTTGTTGACTCTGACTTGTGATGTTGTTGATGTCATCGTCATTTTGGTCAGTCGGACTAGTTTTGCTGGGATGCCAAAATGCAGCATTATTTTGTACAGTACGTTTCGATCAATACTGTCGTATGCTTGTTTAAAGTCCACAAAAACCTGGTGAACGTCGATGTTGAATTCCCAGCATTTTTCAAGCACTTGCTTGACCGTAAAAAGTTGATCAGTCGTTGATCGACCAGCTCTAAAACCGCCTTGGTACTCCCCAATCATTTTGTCAGCGTAAATTTTAATCTTATTTTCTAATATTTTTGTCAGTATCTTATATGACGTGCAAAGTAGTGAGATACCTCTGTAGTTTTCGCACTGCAGTTTGTCTCCCTTTTTGTGGATAGGGCAAATAATGCATTGGCACCACTCCTCCGGTATTTGCTCGAAGATATAACCATTTCGAAAAAAGATTCGGCCGACCATTTGTTTTTAGCCCCCCCTTTTCGGACGCCAATGGATAAAAAAATTTAATTATTTTTGGAGTATGTCCCACAACCTTCTCTATATGTATGCTGATTTTCATCTTTCTATCTGCATTCGTGGTGAAGATATTAGCAAGTGTATTTTTCGACTTTTTCCATCCCCCCGCCTCCCCGTTCCACCCCACACTCCCCAAAATTTGGATAATGGAGCTACTTACCAAATTAACAATCCACCCAAAAACCAACATTCTACCTTTAACGGTCTTGGAGGTACGAGTCCATATGTACGGCGTACGGCGGGACGGATTTTTTTTTTTTCTTGTTTAGGCTAATTTAGTCATGAAACGCGAAAAAACAAAATTTCAGGGTAGCAAATTTTTTTTTTTCTGTGTCGATCACAATACTTTATTATTAAAAAATAATAAAGTAATAAAAATATTTTTCTTTAAACGAATTGCAAAAGAAAATTTTAAAAGCACTAATATAATATATAAGTATTTGTTCAAAACCGACTTCGAAAATTAGGAAAACGAAAACGTACGTATGAACCAGCAACTTAGTGGAAATTTTTTGTTCATTCACAGAGCCAATGAAATGGGACCCGGTGATATTAATGTTCCGAAAGGAGTACCGATAAGTGAGTCTGTCTATATAAACGTTTGCTTCTAGTTCTCGCTGGATCATTCAGCAATTAGTAACTCAATTTTTTTTTCTAATAAGATTTTATTGACTCCAAACTTTAAAACGCAAATGGAACTGGATCTGGGAGAGAGAGGGATTCCACTGGAGACAAGAAGTCCAACCAGCCTCTAGAATTGGCATAGTAATACTAGCTCCAGGCCTATGAGCTGATAATCAGTCCCTAAGATGGGATACTTCTCTAGGCGCATGACAAAGAACAACAAAAATATACTATTTACTTTAATGATGATGTTAGTTACATGGGCTTTCTCGGGTCGAGGGATGGATCCGAAAGGTGTGTTTAGCAGTGCTCTTGGAGACACAGAATCACTCGGCGAGCTGTATATGAACAGACTCGCTCCGTGAGCTGCTCAAAACCAACAAAGTCACGATGTCAGGAGTATGATTCGAGTTAACACCCCAAATCCGGGATACAATCGGGATTTGTCAGTCTGTTCCGCAGCAATGCTGCCTTCTATCACGATATCTTACCCGTGCACCAACCGTAAGGAATGGCGTATTCCGGGACAAGATATCATGAATTCTTATCCACTATAATCGACGACATTTGGTCATAGGATGATCCATGCAAAGCCGCACTGCCTTCTTGGGCTAATAGGCGAACTGAGAACTCAATGTCTCATCTTATATGAGCCAATGCAGTCAATTTTATCCCTTCGACCGCTCGTGAAAAGAATTAAAATTTAAAAAAAGTTTATAAGTCCACAGAATGCCGAGTGGGCAGATGTGGGGGGGCAAATAGGGGTTCTGGGACTTAATGTAGTAAAATTGCATGAAAGCAATTGAAATGTGATCATAATTACACAATTAGTTAAAGATTCACAGGTAATAGACAGATCCAAGCCTCATTCAACTAGAAATCCGTTAAGGTATGTTGATAGTGTCTTGTAAGGACAAGTCACCGACACTTGGCCGTCCGTTGGGCGCCATCTTTGTAACATTCGCCAAGAGTGGTTTCCTAAGAAACCCTCTCATCAGCATCCTGCTGACACTCCACCTTGGCAGTGTCCCATGAAGTGCCTACGAAGTGACGGGTGGTACATCTAGCACACGCACGTACTAGCTCGTCGGTGGGTGGGTTGAGTCACTTCTCTTCATGTACAAGTTAAAAATTATGTACCAAAAGGGCTGACCACCAGGTTTGGGAGGTCCTGGTGAGGAAGTCAGCAACGATATGACCTCTTGTTTGAAAGGGGGAAAACGGAATTGCAGTCGGAGAAAAAAAAGGAACTTCTCTACTACGTGCACTGATCCATCCTCGTTCGCTCTCTCTCCCCTCCCGTCCACCCTGTTCTCCTAGCCTTCCATCAGGATCGCAGGACTAATATTTCAGGAAAATTGCACGATAATATTTCCTTTGTTTCTACTCAAAATTCACGCTAAACTTAAAAGGAAGTCTTGAAAAATATCCATGCGGTTTTTTCAATTTCTTAAAACTTTGATAAAAGACGGTTTTCGACGATTCCAAACTTGAAAGTTACCCATGCGGTTTTTCAAATACTTAATATTTCTTAAAACTTCGATAAAAGAAAATCCTCAACGATTCTAACCTTGAAAAATATCCATACGGTTTTTCAATTCCTTAAAATTTCGATAAAATAGAATTCTTGACGATTCTTAACTTGAAAATTACCCATGCGGTTTTTCAAATACTTAAAATTTCATAAAACTTCGGTGACAGAGAATTCTCGACGATTCTTAATTTGAAAAATATCCATGCGATTTTTCAATTCCTTAAAATTTCGATAAAAGAAAATTCTCGACGATTCTAACCTTGAAAATTATCCATGCGGTTTTTCAAATACTTAAAATTTCATAAAACTTCGATAACAGAGAATTCTCGACGATTCTTAATTTGAAAATTATCCATGCGATTTTTCAATTCCTTAAAATTTCGATAAAAGAAAATTCTCGACGATTCTTGCATTGAAAAATATCCATGCGGTTTTTCAATTTCTTAAAATTTCGATAAAAGAGAATTCTTGACGATTCTTAACTTGAAAATTACCCATGCGGTTTTTAAAATTCTTAAAATTTCGATAACAGAAAATTCTCGACGATTCTTAATTTGAAAATTATCCATGGGGTTTTTCAAATACTTAAAATTTCATAAAACTTCGATAACAGAGTATTCTCGACGATTCTTAATTTGAAAATTATCCATGCGGTTTTTCAAATACTTAAAAATTCACAAAACTTCGATAACAGAGAATTCTCGACGATTATTAATTTGAAAATTATCCATGTGGTTTTTCAAATACTTAAAAATTCATAAAACTTCGATAACAGAAAATTCTCGACGATTCTTGCCTTGAAAAATATCCATGCGATTTTTCAATTCCTTGAAATTTCGATAAAAGAGAATTCTTGACGATTCTTAACTTGAAAATTACCCATGCGGTTTTTCAAATTCTTAAAATTTCGATAACAGGAAATTCTCGACGATTCTTGCATTGAAAAATATCCATGCGGTTTTTCAATTTCTTAAAATTTCGATAAAAGAGAATTCTTGACGATTCTTAACTTGAAAATTACCCATGCGGTTTTTCAAATTCTTAAAATTTCGATAACAGAAAATTCTCGACGATTCTTAATTTGAAAATTATCCATGCGGTTTTTCAAATACTTTTCAAATTCTTAAAATTTCGATAACAAAAATTCTCGACGATTCTTGCATTGGAAAATATCCATGCGGTTTTTCAAATACTTTTCAAATTCTTAAAATTTCGATAACAGAAAATTCTCGACGATTCTTGCATTGAAAAATATCCATGCGGTTTTTCAATTTCTTAAAATTTCGATAAAAGAGAATTCTTGACGATTCTTAACTTGAAAATTACCCATGCGGTTTTTCAAATTCTTAAAATTTCGATAACAGAAAATTCTCGACGATTCTTGCATTGAAAAATATCCATGCGGTTTTTCAATTTCTTAAAATTTCGATAAAAGAGAATTCTTGACGATTCTTAACTTGAAAATTACCCATGCGGTTTTTCAAATTCTTAAAATTTCGATAACAGAAATTCTCGACGATTCTTAATTTTAAAATTATCCATGCGGTTTTTCAAATACTTTTCAAATTCTTAAAATTTCGATAACAGAAAATTCTCGACGATTCTTGCATTGAAAAATATCCATGCGGTTTTTCAAATACTTTTCAAATTCTTAAAATTTCGATAACAGAAAATTCTCGACGATTCTTGCATTGAAAAATATCCATGCGGTTTTTCAATTTCTTAAAATTTCGATAAAAGAGAATTCTTGACGATTCTTAACTTGAAAATTTTCCATGCGGTTTTTCAAATTCTTAAAATTTCGATAACAGAAAATTTTCGACGATTCTTAATTTGAAAATTATCCATGCGGTTTTTCAAATACTTAAAATTTCATAAAACTTCGATAACAGTGAATTCTCGACGATTCTTAATTTGAAAATTATCCATGCGGTTTTTCACTTACTTGGTCTTTCCGTATGCTTCTATCCAAATCGGATATTTTCTTTCGCTTCGATTAAAAAGGATTTTCATTATACTTCGATCACCAAATGATATTTTCATTTCACTTCTATTAAAGAAAGGGATTCTCCTTACACTTTAATCACAAATTGATATTTTCATTTCACTTCTAAAAAAAAAGATTTTCCTTACACTTTAATCACAAATTGATATTTTCTTTACACTTTAAAAAGAAATGGATTTTTTCTTACATATTGCAAAACTTATTCTAGACGAATTCAATAAGGTAATTACCACGATAAAATTTCGATCGGATCTAGTCGAAGCTCCCCGAGAACTGATCCATGCGGTTTTCAACTTATCCAAATCGGATATTTTCTTTCGCTTCGATTAAAAAAAGGATTTTCCCTACACTTTGAAAAGAAATGGATTCTTTCTTCCATATAGCAACAATTAATCTAGACGAATTCAATAAAGATGATTCTAACGATAAAATTTCGATCGGATCTAGTTGAAGCTCCCCGAGAACTGATCCATGCGGTTTTCAACTTATCCAAATCGGATATTTTCTTTCGCTACGACTAAAAAAAAACGGATTTTCCTTACACTTTGATTACAAATTGATATTTTCTTTACACACGATAAAATTGCGATCGAAGCTCCCCGAGAACTGATCCATGCGGCTTGCATTTAGTTCGCACGAAACCTTCGCCTAACGGTTTACGGGTAATTTGCTCACGTCACTTAGGTTTTCATAGTGGTGCTTTGCTGTTTGTTGCGCCATCTGTTACGGGATAGAAAGGCCAAATACCCAGCAGAGAATTGGTATCCTAGTGGTTGATTTAATTTTTGATTTTATTTTAAAATATTGTCTATCCTCCAGCGCGACCGTTACACAGTGTAGAGCAAGGGTTGGAATTGCTTGAGAAAGTATTAATATTGATCGAAAAGGCGGAGTTGAAACTAAGGATGGAAAAGTGCTCGTTCCTTATGGAAACAGTCAAATACTTGGGTCATGAAATATCGATGGCAGGCGTGAGACCGGGATCTCGAAAGATCCAAGCAATAACGGAGTACGTGGGCCCAAAGGACGTACACGGTGTGCGGCAATTTATTGGACTTGTATCATATTTTCTGTAATTTGTAAAAAACTTTGCTGTTCTGGCGAAACCAATAACTGAACTCAGGGTGTTACTTGGGAATGGGGTGAGGAGCAACAAAAGGCGTTCGAGTTGCTGAAGAGTAAGCTGGTCGTAAGACCGATATTGGCGATTTATGATAGTGACGCAATGACGGAGTTGCATACTGACGCTAGTAAATAATATATAATAAATGAGGATTAGGCGGCATATTAATGCAAAAGTCTGGCGATTCAGAAGACTGGAAGCCGGTGGAGTACTTCAGTCGGGTAACTACGGCACAAGAACAAATGTACCACAGCTATGAGTTGGAAACTTTAGCGGTGGTGGAATCGATAAGGCGTTTTCGAGTGTATTTGGTAGGAGTACACTTCAAAGTAGTAACGGATTGTGTGGCGATTAGAGCGGCATTGACTAAGAAGGATTTAGTTCCGCGTATAGCACGGTGGTGGCTAATCATACAGGAATTTGATATAGAAGTAGAGTATCGTCCTGGGGTTAGAATGCAACATGTCGATGCACTTAGTAGGAATCCTATGACTGCTCAAGAAGGCGAACAAGGAGCACAGATTAATGTTGTAACTATGGAAGAATAAGACTGGTTCTTGACAGTGCAGATACAAGATCCAAAAGCTCAAGAAATTATACAGGCGTTAACTGAAGGGGCGGCTATACCAGAGTTGGTGACCAATTATAAAATGAAAATGGGGCGTCTGTACCGTAGGACATTGAACGGTGATAGGCTTTATGTACCAGCGATGGCGCGGTTCGGTCTGATACATAAGCATCATGACGAAGTAGGGCATCCAGGGTTTGAGAGATGCTTAAGGCTCGTGCAGGAAACTTATTGGTTTCCCAAAATGCGACGATGTATTCTAAAATATGTGAAATCGTGTCTTAAGTGTTCTTTCGCTAAGGGTAACTATGGGCGTAGTGAAGGATTTTTACATTGCATTGAAAGGCTGGCGGTGCCGTTTGATACGGTACACATTGATCACTTGGGACCGTTCGTGAAAAGTGTGAAAGGGAACTCGTATCTGTTGGTGGTAATAGACGGATTTACGAAGTTCGTGCTGGCGAGAGCAACAAAAACCTTAAGATCTACCGAGGTGGTGGCAAGGTTGCGAGAGATATTCTCTGAGTATGGGTACCCGAGGCGTATAATAAGTGATCAGGGTTTGGCGTTTACCAGTAGGATTTTCAAAGAGTTTGTGGTAGAGAAGGGTGTAAGGCATGTTTGTAATGCAATTGCCACACCAAGGGCAAATGGACAGGTAGAAAGGTCGAATCGCACAATCATAGAGGCGTTGGCGACTGGTGCGGAAAATGAGGCCCGCTGGGATGAAGCGTTACCGGAAGTAATATGGGGCTTGAATAACACCATGAATTCAAGTACTCGATACTCCCCGGCTCATTTGTTGTTCTTCCAAGGAAGTCGCGGTGTGATAGCGGATTTGACAAGTGGCGAGCTAGCTAGCGAGGCGAGAGTGCAAGGCGTTGAGGAAGATATGGAAGAAGTCTCTCCTCAAGATGAGCACTCGCAAGGCGAGACTGGCGATAGTCCGACAGACGCAGTGAGTGTCAGAGGAAACGTGCTGACGTCCTCGAATAGTGCAGCACAGAAACGGTCGAGTGACGACTCTTCTATTTCTGGGGCACGGAAACGGCTATTACTGGACCGCGCACAGTCGGGTGAAAATATCACCAAAGTGGCTGGGCGAATGAAATCACGATACGACCATAGGCGTAAGAGGGCGACAAAATATAAAATAGGTGACGTTGTGTTATGGCGTCAAGCAGCCAGTAGCCAGATAGGTGTGAGTGTTGGTAGGAAACTAGCAAACAAATATGATGGTCCGTATCGAATTTCTAAGGTGTTACGCCACGACCGATACTTGATTGAGACAATCAGGGGCGTGAGAAGTTATAAGCGCTACGAGGCGATAGTGGCGGTAGACCGTAGATACCGCCTGGTATCACGGCGTGAACAATGTAGAGGTATCTGAAGACGAAGACCATGGCGAGGAAGTCGATAGAATGGACTTGATCGATTTGCTAGAGAGCTAATTGTGACGTAAGAAGTAATGAGGACATTTCTTTCATTGCAGGATGGCCGAATGTTACACCCGAAAGCTAATTCGGTGCGGGGAAAAGGCGGGTACCCCGACACCAACGCGAAGCGGCGACGACACTAGGATAGAGTGCTGTTGGTGTGAGCGAGATGGCCCTATGGGGGTCGGAGAACAACCAGCACACGTGAAGGAGATCAGAGTCATTCGAACATTGTTCGGAGTCAGATCATTTAATAAAGTTATTCAAATAAGGTCCATCCGGTGTTTTATTGAATTAAGATTTCAGTGAGTTCAACATAAGATCTACGTGAGTTTAACAATTTGTTGCCATTCAATAAACCAATTAAAAGAAAAAAAAAGTTTTGAAAAATATTAATTTGTTCTCATTTGGCGTCGATTTTTCCGTGTACCAATATTTATGACTTGGCTAGGTATATATGTATATGTATGATAAATGTATATGAAGAAAAACAGAATTATTTGTATGATAATTGTAAACGAAGAAAAACAAAATATGTATGTAAATTAACTATAAAAACAAAAAGAAGAAGAAACGATAACTGTAAAAATAATTGCAGTAATAGATAAGTTAAGTAAGAAATTAATGTAATAAGAAACAAATAGATTTAAGTAGGGCCGACCGAGCCTAACTGATTGATACCAGTATCAATCAATGAGTAAAATCCAGCGTTAGCTGCGATTGTGATAACTCGGATTATAATAAGAAATAGATATATGTCAAAGGAAGAAATTCAACGAGATAATACACGAACAACGAAAATATACAGGAAAACGATCCAAAAGGGAAGTCATACTCGTCGGGTAGAGAAATTCCGCCGTCGTACTTTCACTGATTGAAGAGGAATTGGAAGGACCAGCAAAAAACACCCAAACTGAATGGTGACGTACACCGCACCCGCAAGCTATAAGTTGATCTAAAAATCTACAGTTGCGTTTAGTCAAAACGAAACAGTACCAACTCGATCCGGAAATGCACATGACATCTCGGCATGATAGATCGGCATAAAGAAGAAGCAGTACCAGCTCGTTTTGGAGATGGACACATAGCAACACGAACTCATGACAAGGAATAATACCAAGACGTTTGGCGACAGCAAACCAATTCATGACTACAGTAAAACTACTAACTACAAGTCATCAGAGCACATAAAGTATCATCGCTACGAGCAACATTTCCAATTCCCTCCATGAAGACGAAAGAAAGACGGCGGAGTTTCTACAACAAGAATAACAACAACTCAACAGAAGAATACGGATCTGGAGTCAACGAGAAGATGTATTTTTAAGTCAAGATATCTAACATACAGAGACAAAAAGAAGTATATTGTAAAGAAATTTCTATCTCCTTCAGATATAGAAATTTCTTCTCTCAGGGAGGAAGGAAATGTTGTGTAATAACGTTACATTTACAAAGCAATTCCCACATAGTCATTATCGCCAATAACGCATGACATATGCCGGCTACTGACTTATGTTTAGCGCCAGCTTGTTAATAACTAGCCTCAGCACTTTTCAAGTTAGGTTGTTTATACCGGCTTGTTATTGTAAAATGGCTAGTATCGGCGTTTTGCTGCCGGCATGACTCTGAAGGTCGGCATGTGCCGCATGAGTAAACTGGAAAGTCGGTCAAGTCATCAAAGTTAGGTAATTAAGAATATATGACCGACTTTTTCCAGCCCGAAATGCGGAATAAGAATTGCAAGTTGTAATAACGTTGCAATATTAAGTTGAAAATATTTAGGTAAGTTATTTAGGTAAGTAAAAATTATGTATATTAACATTTTTGTAAGAACTTATGTTTACTAAATAATGCTATGAAATTATTTTGCCAAGCAGGGTAAAATGTTATATTTAAGTAGGCTAAGAAAGTAGATTGAGGGCTCTGGAACGCAAGCTCTGTCTGATTCAACACGTATAGACTGAAGATAAAATAAAGCGTCATCAAAAAGGAAAACAGGAGTTTTAATCTAGAGGAAAAGAGGAATAGGATCGAAAAAAGATAAGTGAGTATCTAGTAACAAGTTGAGGAGTCAATATCGGAGTCCCAAGGGGTGCCCGACTCGGAACTCGACACCACCCACAATCCCTTCTCCCCGCTTTAATAAAGCTGTTTACTGCTGTGGTGGAGAAATTCCCCCCCTCCTTCAAGTTTCTACATTGGGTCTTCAGGAACCAATATACAACATATGCACTCGTACTTAAATTTCGCGCAAATTGTTCCTTTTGTTTTATTCCGAACCGAATGTCACTTGTTCTTTTACTGGGCCCATAACCTGTTTGTTGTCGTGACTTAATGCATTAGAACTAAGCAAACGAGAAGCTGTGAAATAAAAAAATGCGAGAGAGTATGTGAATGAAATGAACTGAACTGCTTGAGTGCTTGAACAAGAATGAGTATAATATAGAAAAAAAATTTTACTGTAAAATCAGGACTGTTTATTTAATTTGTTTGCTTTTCTTCATGATGCCATTTAAAAGATAAATTGTGAAACAAATAATTTAGAATGTTTATTGCCTATTTCAACACCTATTTGATCGTAAAATTATGAATTTATTGCGTTAATTAATTTTGAAGATATAGTCACTTGAAAAAAAATTCGGCAGACAATTAGTTTCTGAAGCATAAATCGACTTAGCAATTCCGAGCAGTTAATGCGATTAGTGATAATATCCTTAATAAACATCACGCATAAGAGCTTTCTTCGTTGAACCAAAGCTTTCAAGCCAATTAACTGGCATCTGGTTTCATACGCTGGAATGTTAGCGCTCCAATTCAACTTGCGAAGAGCAAATCTTGTGAAATTACGTTGAATCCGCTCAATTCGCGAGATGTGAATCTGACAAAGAGGATCCCAAATAACACAATAATATTCCAAAATCGGTATAAGAAGAGAAAAAGAAGCTCCTTTACAATACTTTAAAGAAATCTTTAGAATTACGTTTTATAAAACCAAGATTTGACCTAGCTTTGGAGATTATGTAGTCAATGTGAGAATTGAAATCAAAATTAGAATTAATCAACACGATCATATATGTACTTTACCTTCATGGGTCTCTCATGGGATCTGCTATTCAAATTATAGGGTGTATTAACAAGAGGTGTAGGTTGGAAAGGCCTATTATTTGACGGCTGGCTATCTGACAGTTGTCAAATGTTGACATTTGTCATCAAAAAATTCCAAGAGACTGGTTCAGTGTAAGATGTGAAGACACCGAAACGAGTTCGCCCCGGACGTTCGACAGGCCACCAAGATCTTGTGATTTAACAGCGTTAGACTTATTTCTTTGGGGTTATGCTACGATTAATGTCTACGCTAACCACCCGCAAACAATTACAACTCTCAAAGCGAACACTGAAGCCGCCATCGCCGAAATGGAGCCGATAGAGTGATCGAGATTTTTAAGAAAATAATGAAGGTCTGCAAGCAAAGCCGACGCGGCTATTTGACAGATATCCTCTATGTGTCTACTTTATAATGCAATAAAAATTTCAGAGACATTCAAAAATTTGTTCGTTTTATTTAAAAACTAAATTCTACAAATAAAATGGGGAAACATTTTGCATGCACAGAATTTTTTTGCACTTATCAAAATTGAGTTCTAACAAGTTGACATTACACCAATTGCAGAGCTCAGTAATATCAGCCTGAAGTCCAGGATAATCATCCAAGCCTGAGATCTTGGAAAAAAGTGTAACATCATCGGCGTACAAATAAGACGTAGAAAAATTAATATGGAAGGAATATCGTTAACAAATAAAACAAAAAGTAAAGGTTCTAAATGACTTCCTTGGGGAACGCCAGATACAACATCAAAACACGACGAAGAAATTTCATTTATTCGCACAACCTGTCTTCTATTCGTTAAGTACAATGAAAACCAATTCAAAAGGTTCGAATGAAATACAAGAGCCCTAAAATTCTAAATCAAAGTCTTTTTAAAATCAGAATTGAACACGTTAACTTGAAGGCCTTGTTAAATCATGTCTAAACTGTGTTTAATAAAAACTGATAAATTTATGGACGTAGAACGTACGCAAACAAAACCATGTTGACAATTACAAATACCCTTTTTGACATAAGAAAAACTTTTCCTTAAATACGCTTTCAAATAATTTAGGGATGGCGGATAGTTTGATAGATAGATAATTTTCAACCAAATGCCTGCGGCCAGACTTAAATATCGGTAATATGAAAGGTAGCTTCGAAGTGTCCAAAAATATTCCGGACGCAATCGGGTTATTGTAAATAATAGTTAACACCTCAAAAAGCGAGATCGCGCCACCTTTCAGGGACAATTCACAATACCCTTCAGCAGAGTTCGACACCTATCCTTGATATTCCATTGAATTAGGTAGTAATGAGGACTTGCGTTTGGAGTTCATTTGCTATTATGTTTAATTTTTGATTCGACTGAGTCGATATATTTTCGGTACAGAAGGCGTTAAGCCAATCAAACTCTTTTCTGAGGCGAAGGAAACTGTTACGGTCATAAGGACTCAGTTCTCTTAAAAATTAAGCTTTATTCTTCACGTTTTTTAGATTGCTCAATTTGTCCTGCTAATAGGTGTTGATGTCGCAAAACGATCATGTTTGGACAATTTGATTATCTTGTTTACATTTCGATGTATTAATTTCCTTTTCCAAACTCGTCTATCTGTCCCAGTGGCGGTTCGCCAGCTGAAGCGGATGAGGCGACAGTAGAAAGGAAGGGCCCTGCCGTACAAATTTCTCTAAGAGCGATAGTGACAGCCTAATTTTGGAGGCACCTCGGAACCTGTTTTTTTGTATGGGCGATGTCTTAAAAATAATTGGAGGCACCTCGGAATGTATGGACGGTGCCTCGGAAATATTGTAAACAAAGTCAGTGGAAATGAGAGAACTATATGCAGAAAGCAGTCTAGCGATATGCAAAACTAGTCTACCAGCAACCAGGAACCAGTTTAACAACTATCTATTTTGCACGCATGGCCAGCTCCGCTTTGTATCTTTAATATTAGAACGAAGAGTTAGACAGGCTGTAACTCTGCCTGTTATTTGTAAACAATACCTTTCACTTTTTACCGCTACCATAACGCTAGTGGAAGTTGATTTTCAACTTTATCACGTGATTTTTCCATGGAACCGAAATATACATGCAGTTACCCGCCCTGTTATTTGTAAACAATACCTTTCACTTTTCGCCGGTATCATGTGTTTTTAGACAGGTTGTTGTTTATCGACTTTACCACATGAGTTTTTCATGGAACCGAAATATACATGCAGTTAGCCGCTAAGAAAACCCGATTGAATAATCCGCAATCAATTTCAAAACAAGTGCAACGATACTTTCAATATTAGCCGGTATAATGCAAAAATTCAAGTGTAAGTTGCTTTTTCAATATACCGAACTGTATATACAGATAACAACCGCTAAGGAAAAAAGCCAATTGAATAATCTGCAATCAGGTTTTAGGTAAGAAGATATGAGATGCATATTAATCGCTTATCACAGTCTTGTATTTTCCATGTGCGAATGCTTTACCACGTGCTTTTTTTAATATACCGAAATGTATATTCAGACAACATCCACGGTTATTTGTAAATAAACATCAGCATGTGTTTTAGACAGGTTGTAACTATGCCAGTCTTGCATGTAGAAGATATTTGTCGACCACGTTAAGAAAATCCGATACGCAATCAATTTCATAACACATGCAGCATTGCATGTTACAAATTGATTATAAGACATTGGCCTAGTGTTGCAGCTTGTCGGTTTGCTTACATGATTGAGCATGCAGGCATATAGATAATTAAAAAAGATTAAATGTTTGATGATCTGCAATGTGGATTCAAGGAAATGATTTATTAAGAATAAAACAATTTTTCATATTATATTTTTTATTTTTGTGATTATAAATTATATGTTACTGGGTAGTAATAAAACAAGTTTTGGTGTATAAGTTTTTTTTTTTTATTGAAGGTTTATACAGTTAATGCTATAAGAGCTTAACTTTATTTTGATTACAGTATTGATTATATTTCTTAATTAAAATAGATTGTAGTAATTCCTCCATTAATAAAATCTTGCGTTGAAATCTGAGTCGGTCTAATACATAGCTCTGCCAATCACCCTTTCTACTAGATCGATATGCATATCCCCAGGTAATCAAGTTTTTGACCGAAACATGATCAGAAAAGTGAACATGTTTACAATCTGTAGATGACATCGTATAGGTTGACGAGCTCGATTGCCATAAAAAATATCAGAAATATCAGTGTAATAAACTTTAGCACAGTAGTTAATGATGGTAGAGACGGTTACTAAAAATTTTCCGTATTTATACACACTCCCCTTCCCCAACCTTCCCAATCCCATTCCTTCCCTCTATGACTGTGTTTGTGCATTGCAAATAAAGGCCGAAATTGCCTATAATACAGGTCATTCTGTAAAAAAAAAAAAAATTTATGAAAAATTCATATAATTTAAAATTATTACATATTTTAGTTAGTTTATTTAATATGAAATAGATTGAAAGATTGAACTAAACATTTCATGTTCAGATAGGAAAATTTGTATCTGAAGAAATAGTTAATACATCATATAATGCTTGTTTCAGTTACTGGTTATTAGTAATAAGCAATCAAACGGTAATATTGCAAGTTCTTTTCAAAACAATTGTCTATTATTACCGGTAACATACTGCATATCAAAAATAAAATTAGCCATTTTGAACAAATCAAAAATAAACATTTTTTCTTTAACACTCGTCTCGTCGCAGCGCTACAGCCCCTTTCGGGCCTTGGCTTCTCGTAGCCGAAGTCTCCAGCGATCTCGGTCCATTGACCGCGTCCTCCAATTTTTAAATCCGAGCAGCGATGAACAGTCTTCGTCAACAGAGTCGGACCAGCGTTTCCTGGGTTTTCCCACTGGCCTCCGGCCCTCCGTTTTTCCCTCGAATACCTTTTTAGGTATTCGAGTTTCGTCCATCCTTTGTACATGGCCAGCCCATTGCAGCTTCCGCAGTCTGATGATAGTGGAAACCTCCGGTTCGTCGAATATATCATACAGCTCACTGTTGTATCTAATTCGCCATCGGTCACCATTACGTTTCGCTCCAATTATTCGTCTCAGGACCCGTCTTTCAAAAGCATTCAACATATTTGCGGATGCTTGTGTAAGGGTCCATGTTTCGCATCCGTAGCAAAGCACAGGTCTTACTATTGATTTGTAGACTTGGAGTTTGGTCTTCCTGTGTACGCAGCTGGCCTTAAGAATAGCTAAGACTGAATAATACGTTTTATTTGCGAGCTGGATTCGTCTTTTTATTTCATTTCCACTCTTTGTCAATTTTGTGCCTAAATATATGAATTCGTCCACACTTTCCAAATTATATTCGTCAATTGTAATGTTTTGTCTATTGGGGGTCCTTTTCCTTGTTTGTGTCATTATTTTCGTTTTTGTTACATTGATTTTCAAGCCAACTTCTTTTGCTGCTTGATCGAGGCTTAGTAGAATTTCTTTTGCGGATGTGAAAGAGCGTGATAATATGTTGATATCGTCCGCATAACCCACTATCTGGCTGGATTTATAAAGCAGCGTACCTCTTGTGTCAACGGGTAACTTTCTGATGACGTATTCTAAAGCTAGGTTAAAAAGCAGAGGGGCCAGCCCATCACCCTGTTTTAGTCCGACCTTTGTGTCAAAGGTCTTTAACACACTCTATATTTATACATTTTTTTTTCATATAAATTAAATTCACAATAATTTAACATTAATTACTTTATTATTTTAATAATAAAGTATTGTGATCGACTTGGAAAAAAAAAAAAATTTGCTACCCTGAAATTTTGTTTTTTCGCGTTTCATAACTAAATTAGCCTAAAAAAGCAAAAAAAAAAAATCCGTCTGTCTGTACGCCGTCCGCCGTACGCCGTCCGCCGTCCGCCGTACGCCGTCCGCCGTACGCCGGTGTGTACGCTCAGCGCACATTAACTCCCAAACCCTTCAAGATAGAAAGTTCATTTTTGGGGGGATTGTAGATAGTGGCGGATCTCAGGCAGATACCCATTTTCGGGGGTGTTCGGGTTCAGGGGGAGGCGGGGGGAGCGCTAAGGCCGAAAAATACGAATTCAAATATCTCAACCAAGGTAACAGCTAGGAAGCTAAAACTCAACACACATATAGAGAAGTTTGTGGGATAACTTTTAAAAATAATTTAATTTTTTTATCCATTGGCGGCCGAAAAGGGGGGGCTAAAAACAAATTGTCGGCCGAATTTTTTTTTCAAATGATTATATCTTCGAAATTACTTATCGTAAAAAATTCATATTTTGGGACCGTCAAGGTAGCATATAGTTCCATTGGAATCAGCTTAGAGAGTGGTTAATTATCGTAAGGGGAAGGGTCAGGGGGGGTGCAAAGAAAAACACTTAAAACTGAATATCTCAACTATCTCTTAAGCTATGTAATTGAAACTTAAAACTTATATTAAGCTATATTGGAAAAATACAAAAAAAATTTAAGATCTTGAAATAATAATAGTGGGGGGAAATGGGGAGCATTTCAAAAATGGCGCACTTTTCAAAATTACGAATCCTTATATCTCAAAAAATAATACAGATATCAAATCAAAAATTTGTCAGATTGTAGAACTACATAATAGTTAATTTTGATAAAAATTTTAAGTTGGGAGGTGTAAGGGGAGGGAGGTGATAAGCAAAAATGTCAAAAATTTTGAGTGATTTTTTTGAGGCTCTGGTGAAAGATACAAAGTTTAAATTTTGCATGTGGATACGTCTATTTGATGTACATAAAATAATAATAATAACTTGATCCATAATTGTTATAAACCGATCCTCCCGGTCTAACGTGCACAAGGTGTTTCATGTGCATTGAAAAAAACACATAAACTGAAAATTTTTGAGTGAAATTTTAAGGTAGAAACTTGAAAATTTGCAAAATGTATTTAAAAAAAATCCCTAAATATACGAAATATTAACTGGTCGAAAACCTTTAAAGCTTCTACCCCCTCCAATACAAAATTATTTTTTCGACCATTTCTAAGAAATCAATTATTACCTAACTATTAAAAGCTATCAATTTGCAATTCTACATACAAACTTACAAAAATAATTGAAATGAAATTACGTTAAAAGTTTTGAAATCGCGCTTGCCCTTCTACCCCCTCCCATAGAAAAGTATGATTTCGACCAATTTCATTAAATCAACTAATAATCAACAAATTAAAAGCTACGAACTTGAAATTTTGTACGAGCATCTTACAATAGAAAAGAAAGAAAATTGCATCACAAGTCTTACGATTCCCCTCCCTCCTCTACCCCCTCCCATACAAAATTATTTTTTCGAGCATTTTTAAGAAATAAGTTGTCAGCTAACTCTTAAAAGCTATCAACTTCAAATTTTGCAGAAAAACTTATAAAAATAATTCAAATGAAGTTGTTTTAAAAGTTTTGAAATTGCGCTTGCCCTTCTACCCCTTGCCATACAAAACTATGATTTCGACCAATTTCATTAAATCAACTAATAACCAACAAACTAAAAGTTACGAATTTGAAATTTTATACAAGCCCCTTACAAGAGAAGCAAAATAAAACTACATATCAAATTTTACGATTCCCCTACCTTCTCTACCCCCTCCCATACAAATGTTCGGTTTCGTGAATGTAAAATACACTAAATTTTATGAAAATTCTATGCAACTTCGTCTATGAAACACATTCTATACAGAGAGTATTGGACGTGATGCAAGCAGTTAATTAAAAAGCTATTAACATCCACCCACTCTTACTATTACCGCTCCTCCTCCCTTAATAAAAACCTAAACTTGCAGAAACGAATGAAATATTGTTAAATTGACAACAGCCCTGCCCAAGAACTCCCTTTCACTTAGTCTTCCCTAACCACTCTAACCTGCATATTGACTTTCCACTCCACCGCAACATGTCCCAAGAATAATAAAGTTTCGCCCGACTTGTTGGCAGTTTATTTTAACCTAATTTCAATAAACTTATACAAAAACATAAAAGAATTAAAGCCCAATCATATGATACTCTAGATGAAATGAGAAAGAGTTCAATGTATCGGAAAATATGTCACCTCCAATTCTTTTTGGTAGAAGGAGAGGAGGAAGGTTTGTAATTTTTGGATATGACACCTATGTGGTATGCAAAATATTTCATGCTGAATTTAAGGTTTGTAGCTTTCATTATTTTCAATTGGACATAGTTTTCCTGAAATCGAGGCATTTGTATGGGAGGTGGCAGAGGGGATGGAGCGTTTAAGATGATTTTAAAACTGCTTATCATCATCCTTATTACCACGCTTTGATTCAATTTCAAATTCAATAGTTCTAATATATTCGAAGGAGAAATGCTTTTCTTGAATTTATAATACAGATATTTGTATGGGAGGGGGTAGAAGGAGTGAAGAGGAGCTGATAATTTTTTTTATCATTTATTGCAATTATTAAAAAACAAATTCTGGCAAAATTTCAAGCTTATACTTTTTCTAGTTTTAATGGAAATCGATATAATGCACCGAACAAAAATTATACATTTGTATGGGAGGGGGTAGAAGGAGTGTACGGATCAAAACACATTTTTTTCTCGTTATTGATATTTTCATTTTTATACTTTGTGCAAAATATCAAGTTGATAGCTTTAACAGTTTCGAAGAAAAATAATTTAATTTAAATTTAAAAATTTCGTGAAATTTGTATGGGAGGAGATAGAAGGAGTGAGGTGAAGTTGATAATTTTTTCAATGCTGTTTGAAATTATAATAAAACTAATTCGAGCAAAAATTCGTTTTTATAACTTTGTTAGTTTCAATAAAAATCGAAAAATTGCATTTTTCAAAATTATGCATTTGTATGGGAGGGAGTAGAAGGATGGACAGGATCGGATCAATATTCCGTCATATTAATGACATCTATATTTTAATACTTTGACCTAAATTTCAAATCGATAGCTTAAAAAGTTTCAGAGAAAAATCAATTTCTGAAAATTTCGGAATTTCGTGAAATTTGTATGGGAGGGGGTAGAAGAAGTGGGGGGATGTTGCCCGTTCACGAACTTACAGTTTCTTTTTTGCTAAAAATGACACACAACAAATTTCAGCACGATAGCTCAAAGCGTTCGGGAGTTATGCTGTAGACAGACGGACAGACAGCAACTCGGAATCGAAGTTTTTGAGCGACAACATATATTTCTGTACCCTTGGCGGATCTGTACGAGCATTATTTCTTAGCGTTACAAACGGTAAGGCAAACACAATATACTCTTAGATTTCATCTAGAGTTTAAATATTAATATTTAAACGTATGTATACAATTTTATTTTTATTAAACATAACAATTTTATTTTATTTCCATGTATCTTATATTATTTGTTTAATTTTATTTTCTTGTGACCGTATGGATAAGAGAAATATTCATTCTTAACGACTCTTTTATCGAATGTAAACTGAAAGTGTTTCTTTTCGGGTGAAGATATAATAACTCCTGGACGTTTGCGTTTAATTTTTCGGTCGGTTTCAATATATAAATCTTTTTCTTCATTCCCAATCACCATCGTCTTAAAACGATCGAAATTAACAACTTGGGAATTTTTAAAATTTAAGACTACACCTTTGCTTTTTGTGATATATTTTGAACCCTCTTCTGTCTCAATTTTTAAACTGTAACTCTTAGGACCTGTACTAGCAAACTCCGAAACAAAGGCTTTATGACCAAAGCATTGAATTTCGTCTGTTAAATCACCTAAAAAATCTGATATTAAGAATGATGAAGGAGTATTTTTGTTATCAACAAAAATCAAACTATCAGTGTCACAATAAAGTAAATCGATACCAACTTTTTCTAACACTTCATAAAGTTTGAGCCTTGCAAACGCTGTAGTGTAAGCTTCAATTGGAATGTTAACGTGTGAAAGCATATTCACATTCCCTTTAATATATCAACAAGGGATCCACATGGTTTCCTCATTAACAGGGAATAAAGAGCATATTTCTATACCTGGTGAATCAATAAACTCACATATTGATGACCTTTGTATACGTTCTATCTTCTTTTTGTGCAAATTTACCCCACAAAGAATTAAGGCACATCTTAGCAGTATTCCGTCTACCAGGATTTTTTTCAATATGCTCTCTTTCTAAAACAATATCTTCTCTCAATTTGTTAGTTTTTAAGAATTCATCTTTATCAGATTCCGAAGAAAGCTTACTATTCCAACCGCTAGCTTCTTGTTTAATTATACTCTAGATGAAATCTGAGAGTATTATAAGTTTGCCCCAAAGTTTGTAACGCCAAGAAATAAGGCTCGGAGAAAAAAATGGATGATAGAAGTTCATATAATCACTCAAAAATCTCAAAACCGGATGTCCGTCTGTCCGTCCGTCCGTCCGTGTCCTCTCTAACTTGAGAACGCGTTGAGCTAGAAAGTTCAAATTTTGTACACGTCGTTTTTAACACAAAAGTAAGGTCAAGTTCGTGAACGGGCCAAATCGCTCCACCCCTTCTACCCCCTCCCATACAAAATGTCACAATTGCGCAATTTCACAATAAACGAATTTGCTCGAAAAGTATAAAAGCTATTGGTCTGAAATTTAGAATATATTCTTTCTATGATAATATCAATCTACAGTAAAAAAATTACGTGTGTCCTCCCCCTCCTTCTACCACCTCTCATACAAACTGAACTTGTCATAAATTACTCTAAGCCAATTTACTCAGTGCGTATAAAATTTAGCGAGCTCAAATTGTGCACCAAATATTTATTTAAAATTGTTAGTAAGGTCAAAAAAAATTAGACGATTAGCTTCACCCCTTCTACCCCCTCCCATACAAAATGATACATTTTCGCAAATTGACAATAAATGGATTTACTCAAAAAGTATAAGAGCTATTAGTCTGAATTTTGGGATATATTACATTCATAATGATTTCAATCTACGGTAGAAAAATTATTTGCCTCCTCCCTCTCCTTCCACCCCCTCCCATACAAAATACACTTTTTCATGAAATGCTCTAAGCCGATTTTCTCAGAACATATAACATTTATCAAGCTCATATTTTATAATGAATACCTAATTAGTATTATCTCTAAGATCAGAAAAAACTATTTGATTACCTTCACTGCTTTTACCCCCTCCCATACAATATGACACAGTCTTACAACTTCACAAAAAATCGATTTTCTTGAAAAGTATGAATCGCACTAGTCTGAAATTTAAGGGATGTCAATTTTGTAATATTGCTAGTTATGTCTGAAAAAATTACTAAAATCCCCCCACTGTTTCTACCACCTCCCATACAAGCTGCAAATTTTCATTAAATCTAACTCACTAATTTTCTCAGTTCCCATTCAATTTTTTTAGTAAGCATTTTGTATAAAACATTTTTATAGCTACTTTAGCATGATGGGGAAAAAATTAGTTCAATGCTATAATCCTTTCTAACACTCCCCATACAAAATTTCTAGGGATCACAAAAAATTCTATGTATTTCATCTAGAGTATCGTAAGATTGCGCTTTACGCGCAATCGTAGCCCTGTTATGTTTTTTAAAAAGGTTTGAACATATTCTGTAAATAAACCTCCTGTTTTTAAAATTGGATCATACTGTGTATGTTCATATTTCCAGACTTCGAATACTTCCTTTATTTTATAACATTTTTTAACAGCTAAAGCTACTTCGGGAATGACCCACGTACCAATGAAAGCCCTCTCTTCTTCTATGTGTTCACAATTAAACAAGTTATTCAATTCAGTACACTTTCGACATAGTGAGAAATACAACTTTTTATTATTTTTGAATGGAAGAACCGGAATGTATAGATTATATGGCGGGACAACTGTGCATTTGATTAAACCATGCATTAAAAGTATATGTGGTAAAGCAGGTATATTATTATTACGAAAAATTTGAGGATGTCCGATTGGGTACGGAGAGTATTTATTAATTTATGGATAAAGACTTGTAAAGTTTAAATATCGTATTATTTCATGTTCTTTTACTTTATGATATAATTTGAACACTTCGGTACGACCACCAAAAACGGCATCTCTTGGGTTTATTGGCATAGTAATGTTTGACACACTTTTATCTAACTTCTTTTCTATCTCTTTATTTGACCTTAAGAATTTTTTAAACTCCCATTCCCAAGTGTATTCAAGATTATAACCGCAGTTTTTAATTGTTTCAATTCTTCTTTTTGTACTTTCGTTTCTTTGTTTTAAAGTTTCCAGATTAAAATTTGGAATGATCGATGTTTCTTTACAGCCGTGATAAAAACATTCTAGAAATTCAAATACTGTATTAGTTTTAGTATTAAAACCATCTACACGGAACCCACTTTTTTTAAGTTTCACTTCACCCTTGTTTATAGCAGAGACAATCTCATCATTTCCCGCCCAACTTTTATAAGTAAGCCATTTTAATGAAATTCTAGAATAATTTTTAACATTATAGTATCCATTTTTTGGCATTATACCTAGCGTATTATTTTTTAAAAAAAATTTTCTGTAAACAAGCATGCAGGCCGATGCTATAGTCAGGCTTTCAATAAAAGGGCTAATTCCAGTTATAGACAGAAATTCATGCATGAAACGAATACAACCTAATCGCAGTATATCGACATCATTTACACAATATTTTAACATCTCCAATTTATTGTTAAGGACACCTGAAGAAACTTTGCTGTACCATTTTAAAAAATCTTTTCTCTCGTCTGATTTCATGGTGTTGTATCCATACATCTCTGGTTTTGGAAATTGACCAACATAATCAAAATTTTCCACCGTGTTGAAAAAGTACGGGTAATATCATTTAGCATGTTCGCTAAAACCAAATACTTGAGGAAATTTGGAGAGAGGTAATGCCAGAAAATTTAACGAATCTATGAAGGATATTTTTCCACATTTCAGCTTCATTATTTTAGTGCCGTTCATTATAGGTTCAATTTTTAACTTTCTATTTGAAATCTCCGAAATTAAAAAGTGTCCGTCATAGCCTTGTAAATTATGTGCAATACAGAACACTTTATCTATAAACGGGCGATTTTTCAAACAGCAATCTAAAAATCTGCTAATAACCGTCGTTTTATTATTGAATTTAAATATAATCTCTCTAAGACCACAAACATCGCAGTTTTTCTTTATATCCAGATCGTTGTAGCATTTATAGCAAACTTGATGTGCGGCTATTAAAATCACAACATGTAAAAAGGATGTTGTACTATTATCATAAAAGGCATTCTGTGTGCTTTCACAGTCAAAAAATATTAATAGGAATTTCATACAACATCTACCAATATATTAATATAGCATAAGTGGTCTGCAGGAACAATTTTTGAGCAAATTTGACAATAATACTCATTACATGTATGGCTGGTTTCCCTCTTCTTATCGTTAACTATAAACGTTAGACATATTTTACATATTTTGAATGTAACACACATGGTACTACCATTAATTTTGTTTTGTAAATGATTGAGGAAACAAACTTCACCTGTGAATGTACGGTTACAGTCCTCACATATTTTAACTTTACTAACAAATCTGCATGTCATTTATGTCTATTTCGTTGTGAAATTTTATCACAGAAAGGACAAATGTAATCTTTATCAAATAAGCCAGTTACCGATTTGATTACGTAAAAATGCTTTAAAGTTCTTGAATAGTACAGAAAAATTTTTTGCTTAAAGCTTGCTTTTGATTGAAGTTTACAGTCGCAGTCTGACCGCCGAATCGGGCGGATCAACTCAATTTAACTTAACATCGGTGTTTATAGTTCACTAATTCAGCTCCGTTAGCTACTGCAGCTAGTTCGGGTGCATCTCAACGTAACGCTGCATAGCCGCTCCAGTTCAGTTTTAGTGTTAAAATTAAATCTAACATTAATATAAGTGCACAATAGATCCGAAATCGACCACAAAACGGGGTCGGGAGGTTTCTCCGCCCGGTAAACTGCTTAGGGATAAGCTGAAAATTCCTCGAACTAACGGCAACATCATGCCGAACAACAACAGCAATTATTACGCACCTCTTGCTAAAGACACGATGGACTCCGATGCAGCAGAAAGCACGACACCAATACCAACTCCTTCTAAGAAGCTGAAGATACCACCCATCGTGGTTCCAGACCTGCCCCGGTCATCAATAATAGCCATCATGGACTCATTGAAGATAAGTAATTATCGGGTAAAATTAATGTCTACGGGTATCAAAATTTTTCTCGAAACCACCGAAAATTACGATGAAGTACATAGCCACCTATTAGCTAGGAAAGTACACTTCTTTACCCACCGTCAAGCGGACATGCGGCCGACGAAATTCGTCCTCTCTGGACTCCACGATATGTCTTGTGGAGAACTCAAGAATCACCTGAAGTCAGCACATGGAATCAGCTGTCTTGACGTCAAAAAATTTATTATTAGGAATACGCATACATACTACATAGTCTATTTTGAGCGCGGTACCGTTAAACTGCCTATGCTCAGGGAAACTAAAACCTTAATGCACACCGTAGTGCACTGGAATTTTTACTCGCGCAATCGAAACGGCCCAACACAGTGTCGTAACTGTCAATTATATGGCCACGGGTCAACGTACTGTCACCTTCCAACCAGGTGTTTGATATGTAGCGGACCGCATAAACATACTGATTGTAATTCTGAAAACATTGAAGAGATCAAATGCGCAAACTGTGGAGATAAGCACCTTGCTAACGACCGCGAATGTCCGAAGAGGAACGAATTTAGTCAGATCAGACAAAAGTTATCGTCGCATAGAAGAGACAAAATTCAAAAAAAGCAACCTTACAATACATTTACAAAATTCGACACCAATTTCCCACCTATACATCCAAGTCGAGCCTCAACTAATCCAACACAGAGCAACAAACCTGGCAACTCATTGCAATATAATACGGTGGTTAAGCAACTGACAGTTCCCCGCATCGATAATCCAATTACCGCTAACGAAACTCTGCTATCACCGCAGCAGCTGATCCAGATGTCTACAGAATTGATAAACAACCTTGCCAAGTGCACAACAAAACACGACCAATTTCTAGTTCTTACTAATTTAGCTATTAAGTTTGTTTATAATGGATAATTTTAAGAATTTAAAAACTCTCCTTTGGAATGCGCAAAGCATCCGAAAGAAATCTGTCGAGACATTCGACTATATTGTAGCCTCAAACATTGATATTGCCATACTAACGGAAACCTGGCTCAAACCGCACGACAAACTCTCGCATTCCAACTTTGTAGTCCACAGAAACGACAGGATTGATGCAACCGGCGGAGGTGTCGCTATCATTATTAATAAAGGCATCAAACATTCAGTTGTACCCAGTGCCAAGACCAAAATCATCGAGACCATTGCAATTAAAATTGAACATTCCAATACGGTCATCGTTGCAGTCTACTTTCCTGGGACAAAACTAAATGCAACTAAACTAAAGTTTTTCGAAGACGATATTAAACTTTTGTCAAATTATAATCAAAAGTATTTACTCTGCGGTGACTTCAACTCCCGGCATCGCCATTGGAACTGTGCCAAGGCGAACAAAGCTGGAAAAATACTTTTTGACCTTATTTGCAAACATAATCTTTTCATTCATGTTCCTTCTGAACCAACCCTCCATCCACCAAGGGGAAAGGCCTCAACTTTGGATTTCGTCATTAGTAATGGCCTCGTCCCAATCTCCCAACTAATCACGTTACAAGAGCTATCATCTCCCCATCTTCCTGTATCATTTATTATTGAAATCGATACTCCGATCACTGAATTCAGCAACTCTTTTTACTGCTTCAATAAAACAAATTGGAGGAAATTTCATAGAGTACTAAGCAATGTTACAGATACCAGTACTCTTGACCTAAGCACAGTTTCAAGAATCGATCAAATCGATGACCTTCTCCAAACACTAACTACCAACATCTGGAACTCTGTCGAACTCTGTACACCCAAAACAACAATATCCAATCAGCACAAAATCAGCATTGACGAGAACACTAAAGCCATGATCAGGGAACGAAACACATTACGAAGACAATGGCAGAGATCAAGAGATCCGCGTGTTAAGAACCTAGTAAACCGTCTAACTAAAAATATTCAGGCTAGTCTATTAGAAACCAGAAATAAACAATGGAATAACATGCTCTCATCCCTAGATAAAAGCTCCAAAAAAAATGGCATTTAAATAAGATACTCAAAAGACGGGACAAATATATTCCACCTCTATTAGACGAAAACGGTATGACCATATTCAATGACAAAGACAAAGCTGAATCGATAGCAACGAATTTCCAAGCGGCCCATCGCCTTACCGAACACTTAGGCAGTCACATCAACAACTTCTCTGTAAGGAGCGCAATATCAACCATTCCCGATTCTGTTAACTTACCTCCCAGCACTCACTGCAAGCCGCGCGAAATAATGAAAATACTGAAAACTCTCTCGAACAATAAGGCTCCAGGTGTCGATGGTCTCCCTAATTCGTTGATAAAGCGACTTCCCAAAAAAACACTGATTTTATTGAATTTCATCATAACAGCTGTCTTAAACTAAGCTACTTCCCAATTGCCTGGAAACTCGCTCACATATTCCCCATTCCTAAAACCGGTAAGGATGCAAGCTGCCCTAAAAACTATCGTCCCATCAGCCTCTTACCTACGTTAAGTAAAATCTTTGAGCGAATTATCTTACACCGGATAAACGATTTCCTCGATCAAAACGATATCATACCCAATTTTCAGTTCGGTTTCAGGGCAGGACTCTCGACCACTCATCAACTTTATAGGGTAACTAACGACATTAAGGCATCACTAAACGCAAAGGAATCAGTCGGAATGATAGTACTTGATATCGAAAAAGCGTTCGACTCGGTCTGGCACGACGGGCTCCTAGCAAAATTAATCAAGCTATCCTTCCCCCTATACTTAACTAAAATCATAAAATCATTTTTGAGTAACAGGTCATTCATTGTTAAACTTAAATCCCAATTATCCACAAAATATTCAATTCCTGCAGGGGTACCCCAAGGCTCATGCCTAAGTCCCACCTTATATAACATATATACTGCCGACGTCCCTACTGGAGACAACTGCGAAACTGCTATTTTCGCAGACGATACCTGTATCTACTCACGGTCCATTTGCCCCAACACCATCACACGGGAGCTCGAAAGACAACTCGATCGCCTATACCAATACTACAATCGTTGGAAAATCAAAATTAACCCTTCTAAAACACAAGCAATTTTCTTCACAAAAAAAAGGAAACGAAGTAATCTTCCAAGCCACCCTATCAATTTTATCGGACAAACCATCGATTGGAGTGACTCTATAAAATATCTTGGCGTGATCCTAGACAAAAAACTTATCTACAAAGACCTTGTAGAAATTACGTGCTCCAAGGTCTCAAAAAGTATTCATGCTCTTTACCCCCTAATCAATAGGAAATCTAAGCTTTCGGTGCATAACAAACTCCTGATTTTCAAGCAGGTCATCCAACCTATAATTTCGTATGGCGCTCCTATATGGCGTCAATGTTCCGCTACACACAAAAAAACGTTGCAAGTCACCCAGAACAAATGCCTAAAAATACTATTGAATTTACCCTTCCACTTTTCAACTAAACGCCTACATAAAATAGCTAACGTGCTTAACATAAAAACACTAGCCGACAAAAGACTTGAGTCCTTTCTAAATCGATGCCAATATATACGTAACCCGCTGGTTGCATCTTTCCTATAGATCGGGCCTTACAATGCATTCTTCCTTCATCTCACTATATCCTGCAGTTTGTCACACATAATTATAGCCCGGGACTCATGCAAATAGATTGGTAACCGTTTAGTTGTAAGTTAGTTTTAAGTAACTTAATTTTAAACAGGCAAGGTTTTTGCTCTTTACTTTTCCTTGGCAAATTATAACATATAGTAATTATTCAATTATTTCTTTTCTGTTTGCCTAGTGCTATAAATTTACAACTTAGCTGTTAAGATGATAAGTCTAATCTCTGAAACATCATTGTTCTGTTAATGCAATTTGAATTATTATAAATAAATATTGTTTGGAATTTGGAATTTGGAATTGATTGAAGTTTAAAAATAATTGAGTTAAAATCTGCTAAATTGTCAAAAACGATTATCTGATATTCTGACAAAAATGCTTGGAACTTGTAAAGATCCTGTAAAATACATCCATCTCTCCCAACCTGAACGTTTGCGTTTCTACATAGAATCTTAGCCTTTTTATCTAATGTATCCATGACATGTCGACCCTTACTAACATTTTTTAAAGACAATTCTATTGCAAAACATATACTTCGTGGAAGACAATTTACATCATCATTCTTACCCACATCTATTACACTTGTTTTTCTGCTAAGTATTTCACTCTCTTCCATAGAATCAGGTTTAAGTCTACCTCCTGCGGTATGAAAATTGACTATATCTGCTTTTAATTCCATAACATTATCTGAAAGAAAGCTATTATTCGATTGATTTACATTTGAAATCAGTCCAATAATAAATTTTCCGTTCAATCCACTAACAGGTTTTATAATCGACCATATCGGCTTAACATCAGGCGAGTTCGGAAGTGTAATTGTAAAACCCGCCTTACTATTTGCTGTTGAATTTTTGAGAATGTCTTTGACTACGTTATCAAGCACTTTTTCCAACGCTTCAAAAGGATCTTCTGATATATGATCAAGATGATCCATTATCCTAAAATTAATTTTAACTCCTTCAACATAAAATTTTTTGTAAAATTTTACATGTTTAGATAACAATTCATATCCAGTTTCAAGACCATGTCCAATTTGCACTTTTTTACTAGGACCAGCACAAACCTGACTCAAGATATTTTGGCTTATACTACCTATGGGCTGACATTCATGCATGTTTCGAAGATAGTCTGAAGTTTCTTTCATTATACTATTCGAAAACGAAACATTAAAATCAGTCGAAAATTTGGCTAATAACTCCAAGAATAAATATTTCTCCTCAATTGCAAATAAAATTTTTTGAGTTCTTATCTCCCTTATTAAGCTACTTAAACTAGATAAAAAAAAATGATTCACCTAAAACTAACGCACTTTTTAAATAATTTAGAATATTTTGGGAGTCCATGATTTCCCTCTATATATGTATAACCGTATTTAAATCTTTATTACATTAACGTCTTTTTTAATTCTATTTTATATATTTTTAATTTTATATTTATATCATATTTATTTTTGTCTTTTCAATTATTTAATAACTTCCGTGTTAATTATTTAATCTAAAAACCTTATCTTAAGAAATATATTTATTATTTTAATATAACGTTTTTAATTTTTATTAAATTTTCTTAAAGACGAAACACGGTATAAAATGGACGTATATAAAGTTAGCAGTCCGCTTGTAGCTGCCTGCAAAAAAAATCACTCGATATTTTGTTACTTATTTGTTGCTATTTTGTTACGCCAAAATAAAATTTGTATCTTCAAGGATTTCCGAGAAAATCGCGGACTGCTATCTTAAATCTAAAGTTAGCAGCCACCGCGATTGCTCATTGCCTAATTATGCTAGAGGAATGATATATGCACCAGAATTTGTTACTTTTAAAGTACTTTTAGAAAACAATAAAAAAAATTTTGCTCCGATTAATTTGACAACAGAAATTAGTACTATTAGCGATGAAAACGAAATTAACGCAAACACGTGAATTAAACGATTTTCGTGACACGAATGCAGGTGTAATATCTTAAGTAGGTACCAAATAAATTTGTATCACTGATATTCGAGTGCAAATGTACACAAAAGAACAAAAAACACCACTTCCGGAAATTCCTCCTACTGATGCGCCTAAAATTATGCCGTAATAAATATCATTTGAAAAAGACATAGAGACAAATGATTTTTCTTCAATTTGTGCAATGCAAAAAATTCTATTTATGTTTTTTATCATGACAACAAGTGTCTTGAAAGCAAAAATTAACAAAATCCTGCAGGCAGCTGGAAGCAACAAATTAAATTTAGGTTTCCAGGACCAAATCCGTGAGAAAAATCGACTTATGCCTTTCTGCAGTAGTAAATTCCCTTTTTCTTCCATTTTTGTAATGCAACAAATTCTATTTATGTTTTTCATCATACCAACAAATTAAATTTAGGTTTCCAGGACCAAATCCGTGAGAAAAATCGACTTATGCCTATCTGCAGTAGTAAATTCCCTTTTTCTTCCATTTTTGTAATGCAACAAATTCTATTTATGTTTTTCATCATAACAACAAGTGTCCTGAGTGCAAAAATTAGCAAAATCCTGCAGGCAGCTGGAAGCAACAAATTAAATTTAGGTTTCCAGGACCAAATCCGTGAGAAAAATCGACTTATGCCTATCTGCAGTAGTAAATTCCCTTTTTCTTCCATTTTTGTAATGCAACAAATTCTATTTATGTTTTTCATCATAACAACAAGTGTCCTGAGTGCAAAAATTAACAAAATCCTGCAGGCAGCTGGAAGCAACAAATTAAATTTAGGTTTCCAGGACCAAATCCGTGAGAAAAATCGACTTATGCCTTTCTGCAGTAGTAAATTCCATTTTTCTTCAATAGGTTGCCACCACTACAAAAAGGGAATTTACTACTGCAGATAGGCATAAGTCGATTTTTCTCACGGATTTGGTCCTGGAAACCTAAATTTAATTTGTTGCTTCCAGCTGCCTGCAGGATTTTGGTAATTTTTGCACTCAGGACACTTGTTGTTATGATGAAAAACATAAATAGAATTTGTTGCATTACAAAAATGGAAGAAAAAGGGAATTTACTACTGCAGATAGGCATAAGTCGATTTTTCTCACGGATTTGGTCCTGGAAACCTAAATTTAATTTGTTGCTTCCAGCTGCCTGCAGGATTTTGGTAATTTTTGCACTCAGGACACTTGTTGTTATGATGAAAAACATAAATAGAATTTGTTGCATTACAAAAATGGAAGAAAAAGGGAATTTACCACTGCAGATAGGCATAAGTCGATTTTTCTCACGGATTTGGTCCTGGAAACCTAAATTTAATTTGTTGCTTCCAGCTGCCTGCAGGATTTTGTTAATTTTTGCACTCAGGACACTTGTTGTTATGATGAAAAGCATAAATAGAATTTGTTGCATTGCACAAATGGAAGAAAAATGGAATTTACTTCTACAGAAAGGCACAAGTCGATTTTTCTCACGGATTTGGTCCTGGAAACCTAAATTTAATTTGTTGCTTCCAGCTGCCTGCAGGATTTTGTTAATTTTTGCTTTCAAGACACTTGTTGTCATGATAAAAAACATAAATAGAATTTGTTGCATTGCACAAATTGAAGAAAAATCATTTGTCTCTATGTCTTTTTCAAATGATATTTATTACGGCATAATTTTAGGCGCATCAGTGGGAGGAATTTCCGGAAATGGTGTTTTTTGTTCTTTTGTGTACATTTGCACTCGAATATCAGTGATACAAATTTATTTGGTACCTACTTAAGATATTACACCTGCATTCGTGTCACGAAAATCGTTTAATTCACGTATTTGCGTTAATTTCGTTTTCATCGCTAATAGTACTAATTTCTGTTGTCAAATTAATCGGAGCAAAATTTTTTTTATTGTTTTCTAAAAGTACTTTAAAAGTAACAAATTCTGGTACATATATCATTCCTCTAGCATAATGAGGCAATGAGCAATCGCGGTGGCTGCTAACTTTAGATTTAAGATAGCAGTCCGCCATTTTCTCGGAAATCCTTGAAGATACAAATTTTATTTTGGCGTAACAAAATAGCAACAAATAAGTAACAAAATATCGAGTTATTTTTTTTGCAGGCAGCTACAAGCGGACTGCTAACTTTATATACGTATAAAATGGGGACTGTGTTCCAAATGGGATTTATAGGGTATATTTATACTCTAGATGAAATCTGAGAGTATTATAAGTTTGCTCTAAAGTTTGTAACGCCAAGAAATAAGGCTCAGAGAAGAAAATGAATGATACAGAAGATAATATTATCACTCAAAAATCTCAAAACCGGATGTCCGTCCGTCCGTCCGTCTGTCCGTCCGTTCGCTCTCTAGCTTGAGAACGTGTTGAGCTAGAAACTTCAAATTTTGTACACGTCGTTTTTGACAAAAAAGTAAGGTCAAGTTCGTGAACGGGTCAAATCGCTCCACCCCTTCTACTCCCTCCCATACAAAATGACACAATTGCGCAATTTGACAATAAACGGATTTGCTCAAAAAGTATAAAAGCTATTAGCCTGAAATTTTGAATACGTTACTTTTATGATAATATTAATGTACCGTAAAAAAATTATGCGATTCCTCCCCCTCCTTCTACCACCTCCCATACAAACTGTACTTGTCATGAATTACTCTAAGCCAATTTACTCAGTGCGTATAAAATTTAGCGGGCTAAAGTTGTGCACCAAATATTTATTTAAAATTGTTAATAAGGCCAAAAAAAACATAACAGGACTACGATTGCGCGTAAAGCGCAATCTTACGATACTCTAGATGAAATAGAATTTTTTGTGATCCCAAGAAATTTTGTATGGGGAGTGTTAGAAGGGGTAATAGCATTGAACTAATTTTTTCCCCATCATGCTAAAGTAGCTATAAAAATTGTTTTATACAAAATGCTTACTCCAAAAATTGAATAGGAACTGAGAAAATTAGTGTGTTAGATTTAGTTAAAATGTACAGTTTGTATGGGAGGTGGTAGAAGGGTTGGAGGATTTTAGTGTTTTTTCAGAAATAACTAAGAATATTATAAAATTGACATCTCTTAAATTTAAGACTAGTAACATTCATACTTTTCAAGAAAATAGATTTTTTGTGAAGTTGTGAAACTGTGTCATATTGTATGGGAGGGGGTAGAAGCAGTAAAGCTAATCAAATCTTTTTTTCTGATCTTAGTGATAATGCTAAATAAGTATTTATTACAAAATGTGAGCTCGATAAATGTTATATGTTCTGAGAAAATCGGATTAGAGCATTTCATGAAAAAGTGTAGTTATAAAAATTATGCGTGTCCTCCCCCTCCTTCTACCACCTCCCATACAAACTGCACTTGCCATGAATTACTCTAAGCCAATTACTCAGTGCGTATAAAATTTAGCGAGCTGAAATTCTGCACTAAATATTTATTTAAAATTGTTAGTAAGGCCAAAAAAAATTAGACGATTAGCTCTACCCCTTCTACCCCCTCCCATACAAAATGACACAACTTCGCAATTCGACTATAAATGGATTTGCTCGAAAATTATAAAGGCTATTAGTCTGAATTTCGGAATATATTACTTTCATAATGATTTCAATATACAGTAGAAAATTTATTTGCGTCCTCCCTCTCCTTCCACCCCCTCCCATACAAACTACACTTTTTCATGAAATGCTCTAAGACGATTTTCCCAGAACATGTAACATTTATTGAGCTCATATTTTGTATTAAATACTAAATAATACTAAATAAATCAGAAAAAAATATTTGATTAGCTTCACTGCTTCTACCCCCTCCCATACAATATGACACAGTTTCACAACTTACAAAATAAACTGCCAACAAGTCGGGCGAAACTTTATATTCTTGGGACAAGTTGCGGATGCATGGAAAGTCAATATGCAGGTTAGAGTGGTTAGGGAAGACTAAGTGAAAAGGGGGTTCTTGGGCAGGACAGTTGTCAACACTTTGCGGAAACGTTCAAAAGCTTCAGTATATATAACCAATATTTCGTTCGTTTATTTATGCAAGTTTGAGTTTTGTGAGGGGAGGGATGAGGGTTGATAGTAAGGGTCGGTGGATGTTAATAGTTTTTTAATTGACGTCCAATATTCTCTGTATAGAATGTCAGTTTCATAGACGAAGTTGCATAGAATAAGATTCTGTGTATTTTACATTCACGAAACCAACATTTGTATGGGAGGGGGTAGAGGAGGTAGGGGAATCGTAAAGATTGTGACGCAATTTTATTTCCTTTCTGTTGTAGTCTTCTCGTACAAAATTTCAAGTTCGCAGCTTTTAACTTGTTGGTTATTAGTTGGTTCAATGAAATAGGTAGAAATGATACTTTTGTATGGGAGGGGGTAGAAGGGCAAGCGTGATTGCAAAACTTTTAACAAAATTTCATTTCAATTATTTTTGTAAGTTTTCCGGCAAAAATTGAAATGGATAGCTTTTAAGAGTTAGCTGATAACCGATTTCTTAAAAATGCTCGAAAAAATAATTTTGTATGGGAGGGGGTAGAAGAGGATAAGGAATTGCAAAATTTGTGATGCAATTTTCTTTTCTTTCTCTAGTAAGGTGCTCGTACAAAATTTCAAGTTCGTAGCTTTTAATTTGTTGTTTATTAGTTGATTTAATGAAATTGGTCGAAATCATACTTTTGTATGGGAGGGGGTAGAAGGGCAAGTGCTATTTTGAAACTTTTAAAATAATTTTATTTTAAATATTTTTATAAGTTCTTATGCAAAATTTCAAATTGATAGCTTTTAATAGTTAGGTGATAATTAATTTCTTAAAAATGGTCGAAAAAATAATTTTGTATGGGAGGGGTAGAAGTTTCAAAGGTATTCGACCAGTTAATATCTTATACGTTTGGGGATTTTTTTTAAATGTATTTTCCAAATTTTCAAGTTTCTACCTTAAAATTACATCCAAAAATTTTCAGTTTTCGTGTTTTTTTCGCTGCACATGAAACACCTTGTGCCCCTTAGACCGTGGTGGTCGGTTCGTAACAATTGTGGATCAAATTATTATTTTTTTTCTGTGTATATAAAATAGATGTATCCACATGCAAAATTTAAAGTTTCTATCTTTGACCAGAGTCCTAAAAAAATCACTCAAAATTTTCGACATTTTTGCTTACCACCTCCCTCCCTTTACACCCCCTAACTTAAAATTTTTATCAAAATTATAAATTATATAGTGCTATAGTCTGACGAATTTTTGATTCGATATCTGCACTCAATTTTGAGATATAACGATTTTTAATTTTGAAAAGTGCACCATTTTTGAAATGCTCCCCATTTCCCCCCATTACTATTATGACCAAATTTTATATTTTTTTTATATTTCGCTAGTATAGCTTAGTATATGTTTTAAATTTCAATTACATAGCTTAAGAGATAGTTGAGATATTAATTCTTAAGTGTTTTTCTTTGCACCCCCCCTGACTCTCCCCTTACAATAATTAGCCTATTTCTAAGCTTATTCTGATGGATCTATACGCCATCTTATTTTCCCAAAATATGAATTTTTTATGGTAAGTAGTTTCGAAGATATAACCATTTCAAAAAAAGATTCGGCCGACAATTTGTTTTTAGCCCCACCTTTTCGGACGCCAATGGATAAAAAAATTAAGTTATTTTTGGAGTATGTCCCACAACCTTCTCTATATGTATGCTGATTTTCATCTTTCTATCTGCATTCGTGGTGAAGATATTAGCAAGTGTATTTTTCGACTTTTTCCATCCCCCCGCCTCCCCCTTCCACCCCACACTCCCCAAAATTTGGATAATGGAGCTCACTTACCAAATTAACAATCCACCCAAAAACCAACATTCTACCTTTAACGGTCTTGGAGGTACGAGTCCATATGTACGGCGTACGGCGGGACGAATTTTTTTTTTTTGCTTTTTTAGGCTAATTTAGTCATGAAACGCGAAAAAACAAAATTTCAGGGTAGCAAATTTTTTTTTTTTCTGTGTCGATCACAATACTTTATTATTAAAAAATAATAAAGTAAAATCGATTTTCTTGAAAAGTGTGAATGGCACTAGTCTGAAATTTAAGGGATATTATAATTATAATATTCCTAGTTATTTCTGAAAAAATCACTAGAACTCCCTCACTCTTTCTACCACCTCCCATACAAACTGCACATTTTCACTAAATCTAACTCACTTATTTTCTCAGTTCCCATTCAATTTTTGGAAGAAGCATTTTGTATAAAACATTTTTGTAGCTACTTTAGCATGATGGGGAAAAAATTAGTTCAATGCTATCATCCCTTTTAACACTTCCTATACAAAATTTCTTGGGATCACAAAAAATTCTATTTCATCTAGAGTATCGTAAGATTGCGCTTTACGCGCAATCGTAGCCCTGTTATGTTTTTATTTTATTTTTATTTTTATATTTTTTTTCACTCTTAAAATACTAAAATTTCGGGTTTTTTCGGTTTCGGTTTCGGCTTCGCTCGCTCTATTTCCTTTCCTGTCCTGTGTTTTTTCCTTGGATATTTCTTTACTTCCTTTCTTGTCCTGTGTTTTTTCCTTTGTTGTTTCTTTATTACCTTTCGTTTTCTCTTTTTTTAACGATTTCTTCTCTCCCTTGCGCTTCTTTTTTCCGGGCGTTTTCCTCCTCTTCTGTTAACTTTAACAGCTGGTCCGTATTTTCTATTAATATGCGGATAATGTCATATTTCCTTCTCAAACGGTCCATCTCTCTGGCTGTAAAAATATTAAATTTATATAAACTTATATAAATTAAAAAATATATATATATACATCTACATATATAATATAATAATAAACATAACAGAACTACGATTGGATGAAAAGTCCAATCTTGCGATACTCTAGATGAAAGAGAAAAAATTGCAGTTTGTATGTGAGATGATAGAAGGGATGTTAAAAAAAATTACTTAAATTACTTAAAATTACTTTTATACGGTAGATTTATATCTTCATAAAAGTAATATATTCCAAATTTCAGATCAATAATCATATATATTTTTCGAACAAATCCGTTTATTGTGGCAGACACACAGATGGACAGACAGACGGTCAATCGAAATAAAATGATAACAAATACTTCTGCATTCTTGACGGCTCTGTGCGAGCATTATTTCTTAGCGTTACAAACAGTAAGGTAAACACAATATACTCTCAGATTTCATCTAGAGTATAATAATTTATAATAATTTTACTTACTTTACTCCATGGTGAAGACGTAAAATGGTGAATACTCGCGGGAGTTGAAAGTGACGTTTCTGTCCGTACAGTAGTCGTTATAGTATATGATTTCATTTAACTTCTGTCGGCTTTTTATTTCAAATTTTAACATTATTTTACATAATACTTCAAGCGGGAGCTATTCCATAGGCTGCATTTCCTTATTTTCAATAATTGCGTGCAAGTTTGCAAAAATGATTATCTTATTCTATTTTGTATTTCATAACTTTAATAGACTTTGCATTAACCAGTTAATAGTAATACATTGTATAATACCACTATCTGAAAATGAAAATCTATCATATGTTAAATTATTACTGTAGCAGTATATTTTCTATAAAAACATATCTTTATACCGTCTAGCTTATCGTCTAACTCTTGCTATTATTTATTACTAATAACTAGTACCTAAAACAAGCATTATATCATGTATCAACTAGTTATTCAGACACAAATTTTCCTATCTGAACATGAAATGAATAGTTCGATCTTTCAATCTATTTCATATTAAAATAATTGCTAACTAAAATAAAACCTTGCATAAAATTGAACACCTGGCCTCTTTCCTTCATATATTACTACTCTTGACAGTTTTAATCACAACATAAGCAATATAAAATATACATTGTATGGTAAAATTTACGATTATTATTGAAACTGAACTTTTATATCTATAAATAAATATCTAAGAGATAAAACAAGAAAATAGATAACTGGGAAACTTTTCCGTATAATTATATGTATGTTGTAATAATTTTAAATTATGTGAATTTTTTCATAAATTTGTGTATAAATACGGAAAGTTTTTAGTAGCCACACATTCAATCCGCTTTTGCGAATTATTATGGTAAGTTAATTAATAATAAATAATATTACTATAACCTTTTTTTTTTAATTTATAAAAAATTTTTTTTTTTTAGAACACCTTCGATTTATTATGTGACACCGCGTCTTGCGGTTACGACACCTTGGTACCTATCACCTCTTTAGAGATAGGTAAAGAATACCTTATTAAACATTTTAGTTTGATCAAGACCAAATTTGGACTGCGTGTCACTGTTCATCTACAAAAAGGTGAATATGTCTACCTGCCCCCACGATTCTCTGAGAAGATAAGAACCCAGCGACAGATTGAGGAACTAAATCAAATTCCTCAATCTTTCATATTTGAAGGTAAAGACGAAACTAAAGGTGGTTTCATTATGATAAAGTTTGTAAAAGCACATTAACAAAAATAAAAAAAAAAAATAAAAAATATAACATGAAAAATTGTTTTATTCTTTAAAAAAAAAATCCTTCCTCCACATTTCAGATCATCAAACATTCAATCTTTTTAAATTATCTGTGTGTCTGCATGCTCGATCATGTGTTATGAAATTGATTGCGTATCGGATTTTCTTAACGTGGTCGACAAATATCTTCTACATGCAAGACTGGCATAGTTACAACCTGTCTAAAACACATGCTGATGTTTATTTACAAATAACCGTGGATGTTGTCTGAATATACATTTCGGTAAAGCATTCGCACATGGAAAATACAAGACTGTGATAAGCGATTAATATGCATCTCATATCTTCTTACCTAAAACCTGATTGCAGATTATTCAATTGGCTTTTTTCCTTAGCGGTTGTTATCTGTATATACAGTTCGGTATATTGAAAAGGCAACTTACACTTGAATTTTTGCATTATACCGGCTAATATTGAAAGTATCGTTGCACTTGTTTTGAAATTGATTGCGGATTATTCAATCGGGTTTTCTTAGCGGCTAACTGCATTTATATTTCGGTTCCATGAAAAAATCATGTGGTAAAGTAGATTAGCAACTACCAGTTGCATTATGATACCGGCAGAAAGTGAAAGGTATTGTTTACAAATAACAGGGCGGGTAACTGCATGTATATTTCGGTTCCATGGAAAAATCATGTGGTAAAGTAGATTAGCAACTACCAGTTGCATTATGATACCGGCAGAAAGTGAAAGGTATTGTTTACAAATAACAGGCAGAGTTACAGCCTGTCTAACTCTTCGTTCTAATATTAAAGATACAAAGCGGAGCTGGCCATGCGTGCAAAATAGATAGTTGTTAAACTGGTTCCTGGTTGCTGGTAGACTAGTTTTGCATATTGCTAGACTGCTTTCTGCATATAGTTCTCTCATTTCCACTGACTTTGTTTACAATATTTCCGAGGCACCGTCCATACATTCCGAGGTGCCTCCAATTATTTTTAAGACATCGCCCATACAAAAAAACAGGTTCCGAGGTGCCTCCCAAATTAGGCTGTCCCTCTCGCACAAGATGAAATTTGTACGGCAGGGCCCTTCCTTACTACTGGCGACGCCTTACCAGCACTTTCATAATATTTTTAATAAATATCCATAATAAATTTTGAAGGTTTAGGTTTAGGTTGTAGGCGGGTGGTTTCGTAGAACCACAATGTACTGGAGCAATCCAAACCTACTTTTCAAATTGATAATCCACTTTTTAAATTGATAATCCACTTTTCGAATCCGATTGCGATTTTTCTTCACCGCATTGTTTACCTTTGGTAAAAATTGCTTACTTAGTGTAATGACACGAAACTAAGTCAGTTTGGTAGGTTAGTCATACTTAGTTAGCAGGTGTGTTCGAGGGATCCCCTCATGTTTTGAAACATGAGTCAACAACTTGCCGCTTATGTTTTTCTTTTACTGGCGTCACCGTAAGCATTTCTTTGCCGAGGTGATATATTCAGGTGGATTATTTTTATTCACCGGATTAATTTCATATATGTATATGGCTAAGTTTTTGCTCTTGGCATTGAAATTGTCGGTGCGCGTAATTGAGTGGCAAGTGTTTGTTATTTATGGAATCTTCCTCGATTTCGTGTCATCACAATGCTATGGCAGCGAAACGTCGACATTAACTCAGGAGTCCAAAAACTACTCAACGCCTTTGAAAGAAAGGTCCCCAGAAGAATCCTCGGACCTGTGGGGAAAGACTCGATCTGGAGAATACGATCGAAAATCCAGAAAGTGTCAACCCTCATAAAATTTAAGAAGTCACAATGGCTGGTCATGTGGAGCGGATGAATGACAAAAAAATATCCAAACGCACACTAAAAGGGAGAGTCAATGGACAAATGCCGGTCGGAAAACCACGGAAGCACTAGAAGGATTCGATTGACGCAGACAGCAAATCACTGCTAAGATTTTCTAACTGTAGAACGCGGTCACTGAGCCGAGATGGATGGAGGCAAAGTATTCACGAGGGCAAAGTCCGATTTGGGCTGTAGCGCCATCATAAGTAAGTAAGTAAACCCGTTTGCTGTGCGTCTCGGACGTTATCGTAAACTGAACAAAATTACAGCACTATAGAAAAGGAATTGTTGGCCATTATACGGGCAACCATATATCGCCCCTATTTGTTTGGACGTAAATTTCAAATAATTACGGACCACAAACCTCTAACCTGGTTGTTCTCACTAAAAGAACCAATTTCTAAATTAGTCAGACGGAGACTCAAACAAGAAGAGTTAGACTACAAAATAGTCTATAAAAAAGGACGATTAAATACAAATGTAGACGCATTAAGTAGAATTCAAATTAACAATCCCTTTAACTTTAACAAACCTGAATTAATTGCTAATGAATCAAGAATCAATCAATCCAGAATACTAGTGGATCTACGATATATTCAGCAGAAGAATATTTAAATGACGGCATTTCAATCTAAGAACGACCGTTAAACGAATTTAAGCTACAAATTATCTCCAATATCCCTCAAGATCCCTTTCAAGAATAAGCAAAGAAGAATCATACTTCACAGAGGAAGCATATTGATCAATACGATCAGCAATATTTATTTTTTTTACTATAAGCTAAATAGAATCGGCCGTCAATATGCTGATTTAGTCTTGGTCGTTGCACTCCACAGGTTAATGCACATGATCAATACGATCAGCAATATTTATTTCTTAGTACAAGCTAAATAGAATCGGCCGTCAATATGCTGATCTGGTCTTGGTCGATGCACTCCAAAGGCATCGACCAACATTTTCATAAGCATATTTTATGCTTCTCTTAGCAATAAGTTTAATATAAATAATTGTACCATTAGCTATTAAGTTTAGTTACAATAAATAAGTTATTTTAACTCAACACATATTTATACAATATTTACCACCCAATAAACTAAACGCCATCTTACCAGATGATAATACCTATACGTTTACTCTCAATATTTCCGAAGGTCCAAAACCCTTAAATGAATTTGCTGTATGGAAATAAAGGGTGTCCCATTATCGCCTATTTGAAAAAAAACCCAGTGTTTATTTGTAAAGCTCTGATGTTTTTATTTTAATAAAGAGTGTACACATGAAGGTTATGTATGAAACAGAATATTCGACGAACGGTGCACGACCGATACAAAAAATTGGACTAAATTCAAAATAGGCAGTAAATAGGCACCCTCTATTATCCGATATTGAAATCAAAGATGAGCAAGATAGCATGATTAATAATTATCATGTAAAAAGCACTCATCGTGGAATAGATGAAACTTATCTCCACCTTAAACGTAAATATTATTTTCCGCTCATGAAAAATAAAATTACAAAAACTATAAATAATTGTACAAAATATTAAATACTGAAATAGGACAGAGACCCCCCAAATCCCAAGTTTACAGCCCCCGAAACTCCTGAAAAACCATTGGACGTAATTCATACCGATATTCATAGCATCAATAATAAACAAATACTACAAAATTATAATTGATAAATTCTCTAAATTTGCCGCAGGATATTCATTAGCCGCTAGAAATAGCCTATCTACAGGGTGTTTGGTATTCCGTGCATAACCTTGTAAGGGGTTATTCCTGGATATATTTTGAGAAAAAAATTGTTCTACGGAGATGGTCAATTTTCAATATCCGCGGAGATACAGGGTGACCAAGAAAAGTGTTTCGGACCTGTACCCTCACTCACACAAAACGCTATATCTTGAAAACTAATAATCGCATTTCAAAGTGTTATAGCTTGTTTTTTAGGGAATCAAATTACCTTTCATTTGGTGTAATGTCCGTATTGTACCTGTACCCAATCCTGAGGTATTTGCTTCAGACCACAAATTTTTGATACTTTGACCCTCAAAATTCTGTGATCAATGTAGTTTTTCTCAAAAAAACGCATTATAAAAATGTCATTTTAATGTTGTTGTTTTATGTGCCATATTATTGCCTACAAAAGATGCATACATACTTATGACTTAGGTTTTCCCGTTTTCCAGGTAATAAGCGGAAATACATATGGCTTAAAAATAAAATATGCCATAAACCAACCCTCGTTCTAAAAAAACTACCTGAAATGTTGTTAAACTGAAATATTCTTTGTGTCCTTTAATTACTATTTAAATTATCGATGAATGTCCTCTAAGTAGTATTTAAATTATCGAGGAAATGAATTAAATTAAAGAAAGTTTGGAGTTTGGAGTGTCCTAAAAGCAGAGCGGTTGCATCCCTACCACCACACACCAGTGCAGGAGCTGGTACCCATTGATTTGCCAAAAAGGATGGAGTTTTGCAATTGGCTCCTTGAACGACAACTAAGTGACGAGAATTTTATGAACAACATTCTTTGGACTGATGAGTCCCAATTCACCAGGGACGGTATCACAAACTTCTACAACTTACACACATGGGCTGAGAGCAATCCACATACAAGAAGAGAGGCATCATTTCAGCACAGATTCAGTGTCAATTTATGGACAGGTGTGATTGGCAACGATTTTATTGGTCCTATTAGGCTTCCGCCTACCCTAAATATTTCCAATTACTTGCAGTTTTTCACAAATGATCTACAAGAGTTATTGGATGATGTGCCACTGCAACGATTGGCTTCCATGTTTTACCAACACGATGGTGCTCCAGCTCATTACGGCCGACAAATCAGAGATTGGTTAAATTCCAATTATAGCAATCGCTGGATCGGTAGAAATGGACCGATACACTGGCCTGCAAGATCTCCTGATTTAAATATTATGGATTTCTTTGTATGGGGACGGATGAAGGACCTTGTCTACGCAACGGAAGTAGTAACGTTGCAGGATCTAAACACCAGAATCGATGCGGCAGCAACAGAAGTAAGGCAGCAGTTGAGGAGTATGAACACAAAGAGAACACTGGCAAAACGAGCTTTAGCGTGCATTCAAAATGAAGGTAGCCATTTTGAACATTTATTGTAATTAAGGAAATTTCAAATAAACCATAAAAACCATTCTTAAGTTCTTTTAGTTCAAGCGGAGAGTGTTGATCAACATATTATTGTTTTTTGATAAAAGTGCTATACTATTGGAATGATATTTTTTTCTAAACTATAAAATTTATGCAATGCAAGCGTATACATCGTTTGTAGGCAATAATATGGCACATAAAAAAATAACATTAAAATGACATTTTTATAATGCGTTTTTTTGAGAAAAACTACATTGATCGCAGAATTTTGAGGGTCAAAGTATCAAAAATTTGTGGTCTGAAGCAAATACCTCAGGATTGGGTACAGGTACAATACGGACTATTACACCAAATGAAAGGTAATTTGATTCCCTAAAAAACAAGCTATAACACTTTGAAATGCGATTATTAGTTTTCAAGATATAGCGTTTTGAGTGAGTGAGGGTACAGGTCCGAAGGACTTTTCTTGATCACCCTGTATCTCCGTGGATATTGAAAATTGACCATCTCCGCAGAACAATTTTTTGCTCAAAATATATCCAGGAATAACCCCTTACAAGGTTATGCACGGAGTACCAAACACCCTGTAAAATTAAATCACTCAAACATTTCATAAGCCTGCACGTTATACTAGACAAAATTGTTTGTGATTCAAGAATTTGAGTTTTATTTTTACAGAATGACCTGTGTTACAGTCATGGAGGGAAGGAATGGGATTAGGAAGGTAGGGGAAGAGGGGTGAGAAAGACCGTAACGAGTGGAGAAGCTGATATATATTTTTCATTTGTACTGGCTGCTATTGACAAATATTTTGCAGATATTACGGGGGACTGAATGATAGAAAGCGAACAGAAACCATCTACTGAGTATTTAGGCCTTCTTGAAGTGGAACTGTTTCACTTTTACACCGTTTGCCCATTTTATTTCGAATACTTTTTCATCGCCAGTAACAACTGAAAAATTCGTGCTTAAAACAATTCCCTGTCTGGAGTGGGAATCGAACCCACGACCTATTGACTGAGAAGCAAGCACGCTGCCCACTACGTCACGGAAGCCTCAAATAGTTTGCATCGACTATTTTCATGAACTTCTGTAAATAATACGATAACGAACATCATATAACATCCTTTCAATAGAGTAGTAGTAATGCAGCCGAAGAATGCATGCATTCCACCCTAACTGAAATATATAGAATAATATATGACCAGAATAAAGAATAATGTCATGAAGACATCTTGAATGAATCCCTTATTAAATATAATAATGCTTTACACTTCTTCTACAAAACATACTCCCTATGAACTATTTTACAGCAGAATCTATAAATTCAAGGACCTTCAATATAATAATATTCACTAATATTTACAAAAACTAAACGAATTTCAGTCTGAACTTTATCCTTCAATAAAAATCCTAGCGGACGAATACATATATGAATTACTGGGACTACAAGCATCTTTTAATAACTCAAATATAATATTTAATGTTCAAATTCCGATATTAGCAAAAGAAACATTCCCTTTTCCACATTATTCCATTACCAATAAATAACTCAAAAATATCGAATCCGATAAAATTCAATACCTCACAGAAAAGTGCCCAAAAATAGAAGGAGTCTATTATTGCAAAGAGTCGTCATAGACGAGGATCCACGATTCTACATACATCGTGCCTCTCATCAACAACCTACCAGCAAAATGTAGTATAATCGAAGGATCCAACAAAGTCAAAATTTCACAACCCGAACCGAACTATATTCTTTTCGTTAACGTTACAGAAATCGATATAGAATCGTCGTGCGAACTCAATAAAGTCTTAATCAAGGGATCAGCTCTAATTGCGAAATAAACATCAACGGTATTACCTACGAGAACAGCATCAGACATTACTGGGATGACATCCACATATATCCGATGATCTTCAACGAACTCAATATAACATCAACCATCGAGGACCTTAATCTGGAAACATTAAAGACTTGCCACATGCAAGACAAAAACGCTATGCAACTACTAAACATTGAAATGCGAACACGAGACGTTTTTAATTCTGGAACAATCGCAACGATCGTCTTCATCTTCATCGTGATGTTAACTTACCTCATCCAGAATCAAAAACCGAGACCCATCATCATCCCTCAAAAATTTCAAATAAAAATCTTTATTTTATAGAGCAAATTATTTATAATTCGCGCTTCAATATATTTCATTAATTTCAATTTATCTTATAACAAATGATATGCAATCGAAATAAGTTTCGTTCTAATCAGTTTATGGTGTAAAAATTTAATAATGTGATTGACCTATTCTACTTTATTATTTTAATAATAAAGTATTGTGATCGACTTGGGGAAAAAAAAATTTGCTACCCTGAAATTTTGTTTTTTCGCGTTTCATGACTAAAATAGCCTAAAAATGCAAAAAAAAAAATCCGTCTGTCTGTACGCCGTCCGCCGTACGCTCAGAGCACATTAACTCCCAAGCCCTTCAAGATAGAAAGTTCATTTTTGGAGGGATAGTAGATAGTTGCAGATCTCAGAAGGACACTCATTTTGGGGGGTGTAATAGTTCAGGGGGAGGCGGGGGGAGCACTTAAACCGAAAACTAAGAATTCAAATATCTCAAACATGGTTACAGCTAGGAAGCTAAAAATCAATATACGTATAACAGGTTTTGTTGGACAACTTTTAAAATTAATGTAATTTTTTTATCCATTGGGGTGCAAAAAGGGGGGGCTAAGAACCAATTGTCGGCCGAATTTTTTTTTCAAATGATTATATCTAAGAAATTGCTTAGCATAAAAAATTTATATTTTTAGACCATCAAGGTGGCATACAGATTTACTGGAATCAGCTTACATAGAGGCTAATTATTGTAAGGGGGAGGGTCAAGGGGGGTGCAAAGAAAAACACTTAAAAATCAATATCTCGGTTATTTGTTAAGGTATGCAATTGAAACTTGGTACTTATATTAAGCTATACTAAAGATATACGAAAAAAATATAATATTTGGACAAAATAGTAGTGGGGGAAAATGGGGATCATTGAACTTTTCAAAATTTCAAACCATTATATCTCAAAATTGAGGGCAGATATCAAATCAAAAATTTGTCAGATCGTAGAACTACATAATTTTTAACTTTGGTAAAAAAATTAAGTGTGGGGGTGTAAGAGGAGGGAGGTGGAAAGCAAAAATGTTGAAAATTTTGAGTAATTTTTTTAGGGCTCTGGTAAAAGATACAAAGTTTAAATTTTGCAGGTCGATATATCTATTTATTGTACATACCTAGTCGTGCCATAAGTTCTGTCACACGTATATGTGCAATTTTTGTATAAATGAAAAAGAGTTTTTGACAAAGGAAAATATATTTTATTTTGGCATACTAATGGAAGTAAAATAAGCAACAAATTATTCAAAGTGGCCGCCTTTAGCCTTAACACAGCTCTTTAATCTGTTGGGCCAGTCATCGATAGCAGTACGCACTGTTTCTAGCGGAAAATTAGCTACTGCTTCTGTCAAAGATCGCTTAAGGCTCTCGATATTTGGGTGTCGTCTCGTGCACACCATGGACTCTAACTCCGCCCACAGTTTGTAGTCCAGGGGATTCAAATCTGGGCTCCCAGAAGGCCATTCCGTCGCCCTTATAAACTGTGGAATATTGGTTTCCAACCACGCTTGTGTGGTTCGAGCTTTGTGGGCTGGCGCAGAATCTTGCTGGAAAACCCAATGTCGATTGTTGAATAGCGTAGAGTTCAGCGGCTTCACACATCCCTCCAGGATGTCCGTTTGATAATTTTTCGCTGCAGTTTTTACGCCTTTTTCGCACAAATGAAGCTCGGTGACCCCTTCGTAGCTGACACCCCACCATACCATGACTGATGCTGGATGATGTCCTCGCTGTACCCTAGTGGCAACTTCTCGGGCTTCTGCGGAGCTGTGGGCATACACCTTATCATTTTGGCGGTTGAAATGTTCCTCCACCGTAAAAATTTTTTCATCGGTAAATAAAATTTCTCGATGTTTGTTGTTGCCGTACCGCCGAAGGAGCTCTTTCGATCTGGTGCTCCTAATTTGCTTCAACTGCTCAGTCAGCAAATGTCCCGTTGATCGTCGAAAGGCACTCATCCCGAGGTCAGATTTTATGATGCGAGACATACTTCGGGTGGAGATGTTCATCTCTCGAGCCATGATTCGTTGTTTACGAAGCGGATTTCGACGAATTCGACTCTCGACCGCTTTGATGGCAGCAGAAGAACGTACATCACGCGGACGTCCAGAACGAGGTCGATCTTCAATAGTCTGGATCGCGTTATATCTCTGGATCGCACGATACACAAATCTTTGCGTTATTTTTAACGGGCACAACAACTTGAAAATTTCACTCGCGGATTTTCCACACTTATGTAGTGCAATCACTGCAGTTCGGTTTTCTATTACACCCCATTCCATCTTCACACGTTAACGAACACACTTTAAATGACCATCAACTGTCAACAACATTATGACGTTTATAAAACTGGCCGATATTGAAATGTCACTCATAAAATAAAGTTGTTGCCAATGTGAGAAATTATGTGACAGAACTTATGGCAGGACTAGGTACATAAAAAATAATAAAAATTCTGCAATTGTTATGCACCGACCCCCCCTGGTCTAACGTGCTCAAAATGAAAAAAAACATAAGCTGAAAATTTTTGAATGAAATTTTATGGTACAAACTTGAAAATTTGCAAAATGCATTTAAAAAAATCCCTAAAAGAATGAATTATTAACTGGTCGAAAATCTTTAAAACTTCTACCCCCTCCCATACAAAATTATTTTTTCGACCAATTTAAAGAAATCAATTATCACCTAACTGTTAAAAGCTATCAATTTGAAATTTTGCACAAAAACTTATAAAAATAATTGAAATAAAATTACGTTAAAAGTTTTGAAATCGCGCTTGCCCTTCTACCCCTTCCCATACAAAAGTATGATTTCGACCAATTTCATTAAATCAACTAATAACAAACAAATTGAGGGCTACGAACTTGAAATTTTGTACGAGCACTTTACAAGCTATCAATTTCAAATTTTGCATAGAAACTTATAAAAATAATTCAAATGAAATTGTTTTGAAAGTTTTGAAATCGCGCTTGCCCTTCTACCCCCTCCCATACAAAACTATGATGTCGACCAATTTCATTAAATCAACTAATAACCAACAAACTAAAAGCTATGAACTTGAAATTTTATACGAGCACCTTAAACGAGAAGCGAATTAAAGCTACATATCAAAATTTACGATTCCTCTACCTTCTCTACCCCCTCCCATACAAATGTTCGGTTTCGTGAATGTAAAATACACCGAATTTTATGAAAATTCTATGCAACTTCGTCTATGAAACACATTCTATACAGAGAATATTGGACGTGATTCAAGCAATTAATTAAAAAGCTATTAACATCCACCCACCCTTACTATTACCCCTCCTCCTCTCCTCATGAAAACCCAAACTTGCAGAAACGAATGAAATATTGTTAAATAGACAACAGCCCTGCCCAAGAACTCCCTTTCACGTAGTCTTCACTAACCACTCTAACCCGGATATTGACTTTCCACTCATATGCAACATGTCCCGAGAATAATAAAGTTTCGCCCGACTTGTTGGCAGTTTATTTTTATAATTCGTGAAACGCAATGAAACAAATTATTATTACTCAACAGTGACTGCATAGCTTGTCATTCAATTTCCGACTATTAGAAAGATTATTAGCTGGTTTGCATTGATTGTGCTGCGAAAAGCGGCAAGATAATGAATCAAATGTGCATCTTATAAGTGTTGCCATATTACAACAAAAAGATCGAAAGGGTTAAACTAATTATTGCTTAAAAAAAGGATCTCAACGCACTCGAAGACTGATCGCATGTTTTCGCATAGAGGAAGTTGACAGTTCACGGCTGTTCTCTTGGCTTTTCACTTGTAGAGTGTACTTTCCTTTTCCTAAAGTCCCATCAGACCACTTTCAGTCAATATCTCTGTCTGATACTGCTTCAACCACTTTTTCAAGTATACCAATTTCTTATAATGATATTATTAATCACTTCCCTCGCCTTAAGAATATTTTCTCAGCTGCACCTGACCGGTTACATTCTCTATTGCTGAGCCATTCTCTCTACAATTTCAGAGGTGCCTTGAGACTGGGATTTTTCTACTGTGTGGAAGGACTACTTTAACATACCGACCGAGTAAAATCTGCTATTGTAAACTATTCCAAAACTTTTTGAATCTATATGGTATGAGTGCATGTCGTTTCACTGTAAATCCCTAATTTCGAGTAAACATGATTTTGTCACTAATCTGGTGGAATTTGCGAATAAATCCACTTTGGCTATTGAGAAGGGTAAGTAGGTAGATTGTATATACTGATTTTAGTAAGGCTTTTGATACATTACACTTCATTATATTGTTGAAATTGGAACTGTTGGGTTTTCCTACATGGTTTATCAATTGGATTAAGACATATCTATTTAATAGAACGTATCAGGTTATCTTTCGGGGTTGTACTTCTTAGCCATTTGCTGCGCATTCTGATGTTCCTGGCCATTAACGATGTTGCCTCTGTTTTTAAATATTCGGAAGCACTCATTTAGCACAAATGAGTGTGTGGCCTTTACTAGGAAAATCTCTCCGTTTATGATAACTCACAGTCTTAACGACTGTATTTTGGATCGAGTCAGTTTCATTGTTGACCAAGGTGTTACATTTGGCCATAAAATTGATTTTGGTTTGCATATAAATAAGATCGTGCAGAAGGGTAATTCACACGCTTATCCAAGAAATTTAACAATTCGCTTGTTAGACTAAATCTCTAACTGAATATAATAATCTTCTAAGAAAGTTGAAAAAAGAGTCTTGGAGAAGATTCTGTGAAGAGATAGATGATCTCCCAACAGCCTCAAGACTTCATAAGGTGTTATCAAAAGACATCCCGATAAATATCGGACTTTTGGAGAGACCGGATGGGTCCTCTACTAAAAGCAGCAAGGAAACCCTTGAGGTGTTATTGGCAACACATTTCCCAGGCTGCAAAATAATAAACAACAATGAGGATTTAGAGGCGGAGGAAAGGACATATCGTCAAACTCCGCACAGCAAAAGCATTGCTGGTAAAATCTTCACTCCGGAAAAGATCAGATGGGCGATCAACACCTTTAAGCCTTACAAATCAGCCGGAGTAGATAAAATATTCCCCGCATTACTGCAGAAGGGGTTAGAAATCTTAATGCCAAAAATGATAAAGATCTTTAAAGCCAGCTTTATTTGGGGATACATCCCAAAAATTTGGAGGAGAGCGAGGGTGGTATTTGTACCGAAGGCAGGGAATCGTCCCATGGATCAGCCTAAGTCATATCGTCCTATAAGACTTACCTCCTTCTTCGTCAAAACGATGGAGAAGTTAGTGGATATACACGTAAGAACAGGACCCAACAAGGTTCGTCTTAATACTGTTGCGAGCTAGGGGATCGCCGATTTCAAAGGAAAACACAATTCGTTTAAAAATAATGAATAATTTTATTTATTGCACTTTATACACAATTTACACTTTTACTTAATTCGCCTAATGTACGGCGGCACCACTGATATTGTTTTATCGTGTACTAGCACCGGTTTACGTGCTTTCGCAGATTTCAAAGAATGACTAAGCTGTTGTCTGAAAGTTGGCGGGTATTTATACTCCAGACAGATGTCGTTGTGTGTGTGTGTCTCGGCTATTCTAGATTGCGTACTTTATGGAGTTTATTAGAAGTGTCTGGAAACATGTTTATAGCGTTTTGGACATGTTGATGGACTTCTCTCGGTGTTTCTGGCAACATCCAAATTGCGTGATCGCAAGATCTATAACATTACCCTCTCCTTAGTCCCTGTTCGTCCCGAACAGAGTCGTTCACTTCCTCAATGGCACCATGGTACTTTGTTAATCGGTCGAGATGTACCACTTTCATTTTAGTGCGGGGTTTATGATGTAGTTGAATCCGATAGACGACATCATTTAACCGGTTGATGATCTGGTAAGGGCCTTCCCAGTTTCGCTGTAGTTTCGGCGATCTGCCCTTCTGTCGTTTGGGATTGTATAACCAAACCAAATCGCCCTCTTGGAATCCTGATGAGTTCGCCCGTTGATCATACCTCGTCTTCATGCGGTCGGACGCCAAATCAATTTTATCTCTGACCAGGTTATAAATTGTCTTTAGTCGACATCGAAGATCCGAGACATAGTCTTTAGCATTGGTTGGTTGGTCTGGTGGCACTCCAAACATTAGCTCCGCAGGGACTCGAATATTTCTTCCAAAAATGACTCGGGACGGAGTTTCTCCTGTTGTTGAATGCACCGATGTTCTATAGGCCATTAAAAATAGAGGGATGTGCTGGTCCCAGTCCTGTTGCCTCTCGCTGACGAGTTTGGATAGGTTTGAGTTCAATGTCCTATTGAAACGTTCCACCATTCCATCAGACTGTGGGTGTAATGGAGTTGTCCTCGTTTTGTTTATTCCCAGCATTTGGCACACGTGTTTGAATATTTGAGATTCAAAATTGCGCCCTTGATCGGAGTGTAGTTCACGTGGCGCTCCAAATCTGCTCACCCAGTTAGTAACAATTTGTTCGGCGACGGTTACTGCTTCTTGGTTTGGAATTGCGTAAGCTTCAGGCCACTTGCTGAAATAATCAATGACCACTAAAATGTAGCGATTACCATTTTCTGATTCCGGGAATGGTCCAGCAATATCCACAGCAATTCTCTCGAATGGGACTCCCACGTTGTATTGTTGCATTTCTCCCTTTGATCTGCGGTGTGGGCCCTGACTCGATGCACACGTAGTACATTTACGGCACCAGTTTTCGACATCATCTCGGAGATGGATCCAATAGAACCTTTCTCGTATCTTTGCCAAGGTTCTGTTTACTCCCAAATGCCCACCGGAGGTACCTCCATGATATTCCTTCAAAACCTCCTCGACTTTACAATGCGGGACGATGGTTTGCATGTGATACGACTTTCCATCAGCGTTCTCCCATTTCCGTTTTAATAATCCGCCGTCTAGGTGAAGGGAGTTCCATTGTGCCCAATAACACTTTAAGGTTTCACTGAATTGTGAGATGTCTTTCCACTCAGGCCGTTTCATTTCGTCCTTCCATGCCATGATCGGTGAAATATCTGGATCTTTACGTTGGGCATCTTCCAGTTCTTGCTGATTCCATCCAGTCTTTGGTTCGGTCGTTATCCTCTGAATGGTTTCTCCGGCTTCTTTTCCTTCTACACGGTGACAATGCTTGCAGTTCGGTGGACAAGGACGACGATTCGAGCCTTTCGATCCATCTGGCTACTTGGCCTTCGGGGTTCTTAAACTGAAGTAGCCATTTAAGCGATGCGTGATCCATTCGAAGAAGGAACTTTTGACCATAGAGGTATTTGTGAAAATGTTTTGTTGCTTCTACTATGGCTAGTAGCTCTCGGCGAGTTACGCAATAGTTCCTTTCTGATTTTGAGAGTACTCGGCTGTAGTAAGATAGCACTCTCTCCTGCCCATCGATCTCTTGTGATAGTACTGCTCCGATACCGACATTGCTGGCGTCAGTGTCTATGATGAAACCATGACCTGGTTTTGGATACGCCAGAACTGGGGAGTCGCAGAGTTGGTCTTTTATCCTCTCGAATGCTTCCTGGCACTGTTGACTCCATGTAAATGGCTTCCCTTTTTCTGTTAACTGATGCAGACATTTCGCCGTGTTAGCAAAGTCTTTTACAAATCGTCGGTAATATGTCGCTAAGCCTAGGAAGCTGCGCAACTGGTGTTTATCACTCGGAGTAGGCCAATTTTTCACCGCCAGTATCTTCTCCGGATCCGTCTTTACGCCATCAGCTGAAACGATGTGACCCAAGTACTTGACTTCTGCACTAAACAAAGTGCACTTTTTCGGACTCAGCTTTAATTTTGCCGCTCGCAGTCGCTGGAAGACTTCCTGTAGATTTTTTAGATGTTCCTTGAATGTTTTGCCGATAACGATCACATCATCCAAGTAAACGAGACAAGTTTTCCAGCTCAGGCCACGCAAGACGAATTCCATTAGCCTTTCAAACGTAGCTGGAGCATTGCACAGGCCAAATGGCATTACGATGAACTGCCACAGTCCACTGCCGACAGAGAATGCTGTTTTCTCTCTATCTTTTTCATCTATCTCCACCTGCCAGTAGCCACTTTTCAGATCCAACGTTGAGAACCATTTAGCATCAGTCAGGGTGTCCATGATATCGTCGATTCTTGGTAGTGGATAGCTATCCTTTTTCGTAACATCATTCAGTCGCCTGTAGTCCACACAAAAACGGGTACTGCCGTCCTTCTTCTTTACCAGCACCACTGGTGATATCCACGGGCTCTTTGATTCTTCGATGATTCCTTGCTGCTCCATAGTTTTGACCATTGAATTGACTTCTCCTTGTTTCGCTAATGGTACTCTTCTTGGAGGTTGACGTATCGGTGTAGCACTTCCGGTATCTATACGATGTTTCACTAAGTTTGTTCTGCCATAGTCGTCATCACCGGTGGAAAAGACGTCGCTGAATCCTTCGATTAGATCTACTGCTTGCTTGTGTTGTTCTCCTCTAAGGTTGCTTGACTGAAGAAGTGTTGATGTTACATCGTCCTTCCTTCTTGGCTTATTTTTAGAGGGTACGTCATGTGGTTCTGTCTTGTCGATGCTCGTCACCGCCGATATTGGTTCACAGCTGCCAATTACATCTCCTTTCTTTACGCTGGTAGTGCTGTCCGCAACGTTCAGGACTCTTATTGGTACCATCATTTTCTCATTCCTTTTTACGAGCGTTTTTCCTAGTATCAGACTTCGTAATGCAGGTGTCGTTTCCGGTTCTATGAGGTAGAATCGGTGGTTCCCGGGATCACCATCGAGCTCTGCCCAAATAACATTCTCAGATGACTTTGGTATGTCCGCATCTTCGCATAATACAACTCGCAGCTTTGTTGTTTTGGAGGATGTTATTTCCATCGGGATTTCAATATTCCGCCACTTCATTATTCGTTGTCCTAAGTCCAGCTGGATACCGTGTGGTTTCAGAAAATCCATTCCAAGGATACACTCATCGGTAATGTCAGCTACCACGAATACATGCGAGAAGGTCAAATCCCCAAGCTGTATGTCACGAGCTATTTCTCCATGGACCGTTGTAGTTTCTCCTGTAGCAGTGCGAAGTGCGTACTTCTAGGTGTTGTGAAGCCAAGTACGATCTACGTGGTCAGATCTTAGCACTGACCGTGTTGCGCCTGTGTCGACTGTTATGATGCAGTTTAATTTGCCGACTCGACCACTCATACATAAGTCGTTTTCACAACGATGTAGTCGAGAAACTGCGATGATGGTTCCGGGGGCGTCGATTCTACCAGCCAACTTCTGCCCCATGAATAATTAATATATAAATAATTTATATATATATTTATATAAATAATTTATTAATATATAATCTTTACATATTAATATATAATATATTGATATTTAATTTATTTTTTAATTTATATATATATTATACTGTACTTCTTAAAATATTAGATACTAATATATATCTATATGAGTATTATTATTAATTATTAGATGAATAATTAATATATAAATAATTTATATATATATTTATATAAATAATTTATTAATATATAATCTTTACATATTAATATATAATATATTGATATTTAATTTATTTTTTAATTTATATATATATTATACTGTACTTCTTAAAATATTAGATACTAATATATATCTATATGAGTATTATTAGTCGCGTCTTAAGTGTCCTGCCTGTCCACAATTCCAGCATCGGGGAGCACCAGATCCTTCGCTCCGCTTGGTGTACTCGGCTTTCTGGCACACACATTCTTCTACTATTTCTCGAACTCGATAGTTACTCCGCGAGCTTTGCTTGGCAGCTTCGAACGTCAGCCCATATACTAAGGCTTCGCCAATCGTTTTCTTACCTGCCAGTTTTAACGCCTGTTGCAGCTCTCTGTCCTGTACAGCATTGTTAAATGCGAAAACAGCTGTATCGTTTCGTTGCTCTGTTTGCGCATTAGGCAGCGATAATAGTGTGAGTCGTTCAATATCGCGTGCCAGCTCTTGAAGTGTTTCACCATTCTTTTGAGTTCGGTTGTAAAGTTGCGTTTTGTAGATCTCTCGCATGTGGTCACTGCCATAATGAAGATCCAATGTCTGGGCTAAGGTTGAAAAGTCTTGTTGTTGCTCCTGCGGAATCGTTTGAAGAACCTCTGCTGGTGGACCTTTTAGCGCCAATATAAGAGCTGTTCCCCGTTCTAGATCATTCCAATGGTTGTTTCTTGCGGCGGCTTCAAATTGGGTCTTATAAATAGCCCACGGTGTTTGTCCATCGAAGATTGGAGCCTTGAGACCCTTGTGCGCAACATGTTCTGTCTTGATGACGCCAGTCGCCTTCACATTATTGAAGTCTCTTTTTAGGCGTTCGACTTCTTCTGCAATCCCGGATGTCTTTTCCGCAATTTGCTCTTCGAAGATTCGAAGTTTCTTCTCAACGTTTTCTTCTATGGCCTTACCCATGGTGTCTATTTTATTATTTTGCAGCTCCAATTTTTGTTTAAGGTCCTTTGAGGTCTGATCTAGTTTCTGATTAATGTCCGCTGATTGTTGCTCTAATTTCTGATTAATGTCCGCAGATTGTTGTTTAATGTCCACTGATTGTTGCTCTAATTTCTGATTAATGTTCGTTGTCACAGCTGATTGTTGATCCAATTTGTGCATCATTTGTTGCATTAACTGTGTCAGAGCATTCGATGCACCAGAACACTCCTCTTCACGAGTTTCTTCGCTTTGGAACTCAAAACTATCTGCATCCTCACCCTCAGCCTGGAGTGTCTCGATCATACGGCTGACAAGTTCAGACTTGCTCCCTGTCGTAGATAACTTGCGTCTACTGAGCTCTTCCTTCAGCTCCGTTACTTTTAAGTCCTTTAGATAACGCGGCATTTTCACTACCGATTATTTCCGCGATTCGAATTCACAAAATTTACGTCACTGCTCACTAAATCACTCGGGAAGATTCGATTTCACAAAATTCTCACTGTCCGTTCGAGAATTTTAGTTCCGCGATTTTACTTCGCTAACTAAAGTCACTGTTCACTAGAGCACTCGAGAATATTCGATTTCACAAAATTCTCACTGTCCGTTCGAGAATTTTAGTTCCGCGATTTTACTTCGCTAATTAAAGTCACTGTTCACTAGAGCACTCGAGAATATTCGATTTCACAAAATTCTCACTGTCCGTTCGAGAATTTTAGTTTCACTTTTCCGCTCTCACAAAATTATCCGTTCGAGAATTTTAATTTCACTCGCGATTTTTAACCCGAATTTATCTTTGAAATCCCACTCTTCTGACACCAATTGTTGCGAGCTAGGGGATCGCCGATTTCAAAGGAAAACACAATTCGTTTAAAAATAATGAATAATTTTATTTATTGCACTTTATACACAATTTACACTTTTACTTAATTCGCCTAATGTACGGCGGCACCACTGATATTGTTTTATCGTGTACTAGCACCGGTTTACGTGCTTTCGCAGATTTCAAAGAATGACTAAGCTGTTGTCTGAAAGTTGGCGGGTATTTATACTCCAGACAGATGTCGTTGTGTGTGTGTGTCTCGGCTATTCTAGATTGCGTACTTTATGGAGTTTATTAGAAGTGTCTGGAAACATGTTTATAGCGTTTTGGACATGTTGATGGACTTCTCTCGGTGTTTCTGGCAACATCCAAATTGCGTGATCGCAAGATCTATAACAATACTAATCAACATGCCTACCAAAAGGGCAAATCAACAGAGTCAGCCCTTCACGTTCTGGTAAGACAAATCGAAAAGGCAATAGACTATAAAGAAATTGCACTTTGTGCATTCCTAAATATAGAAGGAGCATTTGACAATACTCCCCATGAAGCCATAATAGCGGCGGCTAGGAAAAAGGGTTTGGAAACGGCCACGACTACATGGATACATGCCATGCTAAGGAGCCGAATGACAACCATGGATCTAGGGGATAGCACATTGACTGCACAGACCTATAGAGGCTGTCCCCAAGGTGGGGTACTATCTCCACTTCTTTGGTCAGTTGTAGAAGATGAACTCCTAGATCGTCTAACAGAACAAGGATACGAGGCTATAGGATATGCCGATGACCTCGTCATTATCATTAAGGGCAAACATGATTTAATTATATCAGAAAGGATACAATCAGCCTTAGAAGTGATAATGAACTGGTGTCAGTCTAAAAACTTGAACATCAACCCAGGTAAGACTGAGCTAGTACCATTTACAAATAGAAGGAAAATGTACATCATACCTCCTTCAATAAATGGTACAATAAAACCCTTTTCAGATGAGGTAAAATATCTGGGTGTTATACTAGATAGCAAACTCAACTGGAATAAACATATAGAATGGACTCATGCCAAAGCACTAAAGGCATTTTGGGCCTGTAAAAGCTTATTTGGCAGAAAATGGGGACTAAAGCCCAAAATGATTTACTGGTGCTACAGAACAATCATTCTTCCAATAGTCACATACGGATCAACGATATGGTGGACTAAAACTTTACAAAGAAAAGCACAGCTTACGCTACAAAAAATCCAAAGGCTAGCTTGTCTTGGTATCACAGGAGCTATGAAAACCTGTCCCACAGCGGCAATGGAAATGTTCTTTAACATCCCTCCGATACATCTACAAATAAAAAAGGAAGCTATCAAAGGGGTGTTACGCATACAGAGGGAAAACAAGTACAAACCAGGGAATTTTAGAGGCCACCTCAAAATCCTAAGAAACCCAAAATTGGAGGTTCTAACCTCCACACTATCGGATGCTATGCCGACGAAATATAACTTTGAAACCACCTTCAAAGTTGTAATCAGAGAACGCAAGGACTGGCAATCCCCGCTACCTGAAATGGAAGAGGGATCAACCATCTGGTATACAGATGGCTCGCGCACCTCTGAGGGGACAGGAGCCGGAGTCAAAGGCCCTAACTTCTCGGATTCAAAACCACTCGGCAAAGAAGCCACAATCTTCCAGGCTGAACTAATTGCAATGGAGCTATGTATCCAAGAGAATATAAGGAGAGCTCATCGCAACAAATCAATTTATATCCTATCGGATAGTCAGGCGGTTCTCAAAGCCCTAACATCCAATAAACACGGATCGAGGTTAGTTTGGGACTGTCTTCAAGACCTAATCATCCTGGGGAAAAGGAACAACGTAACCTTAATGTGGGTACCAGGACATATGGGAATTGAGGGAAACGAAGAGGCTGATCGCCTTGCAAAAAATGGCGCAGAAAAAAACTTTATTGGTCCAGAGCCATTCTGCGGAAAACCAAAAGGGCATCAAAGCTCGACACTTAAGAAGTGGGTTTTCATTTCCACCGAGGAACTAGCCAACATGGCTCCCTTACAAATACTCAAATTAGCTAAAGCTATTGAGTTATGGTAGGGTATAGGGGCAATAATCGCACAATAGGCCAAAAAAGGCCGCAGTGCTCTCACGTGTTCCCCTAATATAAATAATAATAAAATCTCTATAACACCTTCGTTAGATTTCACCTTGAATATGCTTCTCATGTTTGGTTTCCGTATTATGTGGTGCACATTGACAGAATTGAATCTATTTACCGTAAATTTGTCAGAATAGCTTTATGTCACCTTAAAAGGAATGACAGAGTTCGTTTTTCTCCTTATAACGACCGACTTCAGCTATTAAACAACGCGAATGCCGTTTTTGCTCATAACCTTCTTACAGGGTTATTTAATTCCTCCATCCTATTGGGTTTGATGCGGTTTAATGTTGGTCTATTTTTACCAAGGTATCCTAGATTGCTGCGGATTGGTTTTCACCGGACAAACTATGGTATGAATGAACCGATTTCGTATGTATGTTGATGTTTGTTTCGTCCCTTCACTAAATGATGAGCCAGAGGATAAATCGACTTTCAATTTTTTTTTAGAACCGATTTATGTGAAATCCTTGCATTAAGGAATCCTGGTAGTGATTCTGCGATAGACAAAACCTACCTAAAATCACAATAAGGTACAAATCATTACGTAATAGACCGTACTTTCTACATCATTGCTGACAAATGTTATATATGACGAAAAACGGTGATGTATAGAGAGTTTCAAGAAGCGTAAAAAGTGTTTAAATATCTTTCGAACTTCCTCCTGCATGAGAAATATGAATTTGATAATTCGATTTTTGCGTTTGTCCCAGACCCTCCAGAATGATTAGTTATTATATTTCTCAAGCATCCGATGAATGTACAAATGCAATGAAATGTGATATGAAAGTTTATTTATAATTGAAATGTAAAATATTCTACTTGTTCTTTTTAGCAGTTTTCACGACATTGCAAATGAAACAAATCATTCCGTCATTTTCTCTTCGCTGGGCAAAAACTACGCAATTATTATATTTGGACCACACACAGTCGTCAAACAGATTAGCGATTCATCCAAACAAATTTGGACGGCCTTACCACATTCTCAAATCTGTTTCCTGTTCAGAAAAATACTTACATTTCTACAAAACTTAAAGAAATAAATATCACATGATTAAGATTTACCGAGCTTATGATAATCTAATTAAAATTGAATCGTTGATAATATTATGAGTTTATTAATTACATCGATTAAGAACATTATTTTGGCTGCATTTTGCACCGTTGTATTACATACTAAGAATAACAGAATAAATCACAATTAAGATTTTGTTAGATAACAAAATCAGGAAAGGAATTTTAAAATTCCAAAAATAAAAATCACAATTGCAAATAGAAAATTAGTCAAAGTCATCTACATTCAAATTTCTATAACTTTTCTTTATGGATTGGTTTTAGTTTGAAATTAAGAAAAAAACATAACAGGGCTATGATTGCGCGTAAAGCGCAATCTTACGATACTCTAGATGAAATAGAATTTTTTGTGATCCCAAGAAATTTTGTATGGAGAGTGTTAGAAGGGGAAGCATTGAACTAATTTTTTGCCCATCATGCTAAAGTAGCTATAAGAATGTTTTATACAAAATGTTTACTCCAAAAATTGAATAGGAGCTGAGAAAATTAGTGTGTTAGATTTAGTGAAAATGTGCAGTTTGTATGGGAGGTGGTAGAAAGAGTGGGGGGATTTTAGTGATTTTTTCAGAAATAACTATGATATTCTATAAAATTGACATCTCTTAAATTTTAGACCAGTAACATTCATACTTTTCAAGAAAATAGATTTTTTGTGAAGTTGTGAAACTGTGTCATATTGTATGGGAGGGGGTAGAAGCAGTAAAGCTAATCAAATATTTTTTTCTGATCTTAGTGATAATGCTAAATAAGTATTTATTACAAAATGTGAGCTCGATAAATGTTATATGTTCTGAGAAAATCGGATTAGAGCATTTCATGAAAAAGTGTAGTTTGTATGGGAAGGGTTGGAAGGAGAGGAAGGACGCAAAAAATTTTATACTGTATATTGAAATCATTATGAAAGTAATATATCCCGAAATTAAGATTAATAGCTTTTATACTTTACGAATTGCGAAATTGCTTCATTTTGTATGAGAGGGGGTAGAAGGGGTGAAGCTAATCGTCGTTTTTTTTAGCCTTACTAACAATTTTAAATAAATATTTAGTGCTCAATTTCAGCTCGCTAAATTTTATACGCACTGAGTAAATTGGCTTAGAGTAATTCATGACAAGTACAGTTTGTATGGGAGGTGGTAGAAGGAGTGGGAGGACACGCATAATTTGTATACGGTAGATTGATATTATCATAAAAGTAAAATATTCCAAATTTCAGGCCAATAGCTTTTATATTTTTCGAGCAAATTCGTTTATTGTCAAATTGCGCATTTGTGTAATTTTGTATGGGAGGGGGTAGAAGGAGTGGAGCGATTTGGCCTGTTAACGAACTTGACCTCAATTTTTTACTAAAAATAACGTCCACGCAATTTGAGCGTCATAGCTTAACGCGCTCTCAAGCTAGAGAGCGCATAGACGGACGAACAGACATAAAGTTTCGAAATTTTTGAGCGGCAACAAATATTTCTGTATCCTTGGCGACTACGTGCGAGCAGCATTTCTTGGTCTTACAAATTTATAATAATCTCAGATTTCATCTAAGGTATAAAAACTCCAATTTGTTTTTTATATTTCGATTGTATTTGTAGGCTCTTAAGAGTGTGGTGGCACAATTTGATAGAAACAGGTATTTGAATACAGATAGATAATAGTTAAGCTCATACAATATAACATTCAAAGTTCTCAACAATCCAAATGGAATGCATTCCATGCCTTCTGCCAATCCACGAATGTGGGTGATTCACATCTTTCCTCACATTGAATGCATCATATCATATCGCATCATCTGAATGGAAACAGGATGATAGAGAGTTTGCACCGTGCTCGGTGCCAGACGTGCTTTTTGCCGTCTCACTTTTTTTTTTTTGGTTTCAAAAAAGATTTTTTTTATTTATTTCTTACCGTTTTTTTGTCGCGAGAGTTCTTTTCTTTTTTTTAATCTTCTAGAAAATAAATTGTAAAATTTGTAAAATTGTAAAACTTTTTCGAGGGCGTCACACCGCCGTCGGATCTCCAAGTTTCCATTTCCGGCTAAGTGTCGGTTAACGGACCGGGGTCTTCGGTGTGTTGTTTGTTCCCGTTCATGTACTAGGACATGCACGGGTCTTGCAATTCCGGACCCCGGGCCGTTAATTGTTTTTCGTTTGTGTTGTTGTCTGTGCTACTTTTTTTTTAATTATAATTTTTGCTTTGCGATGCTTGCGTTTCTATTTCATGTTGCCATATTCTCGTTTCTTTTTTTATACTCTAGATGAAATCTGAGAGTATTATAAGTTTGCTCTAAAGTTTGTAACGCCAAGAAATAAGGCTCGGAGAAAAAAATGAATGATACAAAAATCAATATTTTCACTCAAAAATCTCAAAACCGGATGTCCGTCCGTTCGCTCTCTAGCTTGACAACACGTTGAGCTAGAAAGCTAAAATTTCGTACACGTCGTTTTTGACAAAAAAGTAAGGTCAAGTTCGTGAACGGGCCAAATCGCTCCACCCCTTCTACCCCCTCCCATTCAAAATGACACAATCGCGCAATTTAACAATAAACGGATTTGCTCGAAAAGTATAAAAGCTATTGGCCTGAAATATGGAATATGATAATATCAATCTACCGTCTAAAAATTATGCGTATCCTCCCCCTCCTTCTGCCACCTCCCATACAAACTGTACTTGTCATGAATTACTCTAAGTCAATTTACTCAGTGCGTATAAAATTTTGCGGGCTGAAATTTTGCAGCAAATATTTATTTAAAACTGTTAGTAAGGCCAAAAAAATTAGACGATTAGCTTCACTCCTTCTACTCCCTCCGATACAAAATGACACAATTTCGCTATTCGACAATAAATGGATTTACTCGAAAAGTATAAAATCTATTAATCTGAATTTCGGGATATATTACTTTCATAGTGATTTCAATCTACAGTAGAAAAATTATTTGCGTCCTTCCTCTTCTTCCACCTTTCACGAAATGCTCTAAGACGATTTTCTCAGAACATTTATCGACCTTATATTTTGTAATAAATACTAAATTAGTATTATCACTAAGATCAGAAAAAATGTTTGATTAGCTTCACTGCTTTTACCCCCTCCCATACAGTATGACACAATTTCACAACTTCACAAAAAATCGATTATCTTGAAAAGTATGAAAGGCACTAGTCTGAAATTTAAGGGATGTCAATTTTATAATATTCCTAGTTATTTCAGAAAAAATCACTTATATTACCTCAGTCTTTCTACCACCTTCCATACAAACTGCACATTTTCACTAAATCTAACTCACTAATTTTCTCAGTTCCCATTCAGTTTTTGGAGTAAGCATTTTGTTCCCCATACAAAATTTCTTAAAATCACAAAAAATTCTATTTCATCTAGAGTATCGTAGTCCTGTTATGTTTTTTTTCTAATTTGTATAGTTTTATTATTGTTTATTAATTTTTTTTTGTTTAAATCTTGACGAATTTGTAGCTATTAGTTGATATACTTTTAGTTTCTTACTTCTTTAAACTTAAATTTACTGTTTTTGTCTCGAATTGTTTTCTCCTTTTTGTATTGTTTTTAAATTGTTCTCTATTTATTTTCAACTTGTTGATTTTAATTCAAGTTCTTTTTTTCTCTATGTATACATTTATTTTTTGCACTACCTTCTATTTTTAACAACTTTTACGAACTTTTACGATCGACCAGGTTAAAGTTCGAGCATTGAACTCTGCTTACCTCTCCCTGAACATTTACACCCAAACATAAAAGCCAGAAATACTAGCACTTGGCGAGTGCAAAGTGCTATCAGGAAGTGAGTAGTTTTATTCTGTTCCCTTATCCCAGCATTTTTTCGACATCGGAGGATTGCTCTCTACATCCGCGATGATGTACCCTTCCAATTGGTTCCGTATTGAGGTACCTGTTCCAATCCGGAATTCGATTATATCTGGATAAAACTTTTAATCCAAGGGCATATCCTATATTTTTGTTGCGTTTATAGAAGCCTGGCATTAAATGCAGCTAAAACAGCTAGTGAGCGGGATGGTTTGTCAGAATCCATCCAGTGTATTGACCCTGAACACCCTGACGCTGAAATTGTTATTGCGGGCGGTTTCAATGTTCACAACACTGCCTGGCTTAAATATTCCTCCTGCACGGGCCAAGAGGAACGTGCCATTGAGATCTTTGCCTCGTTAAACGGCCTAATACAGCTGATAAATGAGACTACTCGTTTACCAAGTCAATTCTCTAATCTTTTTGATTTATTTATATCACCAGCCAAACTGAGAAATAATCTTTCTCTATAATATCCCCATCGCCAATTGGAAATACGGATCACTTCCTGACTCGTGCACAATTTCCTGTTATATCATTAAAACCGCTGCCAGTTAGGACACTCCGCAGAACTGTTTGGCATTTTAAAGAGCCAATTGGGGGGCGCTGAACGAGTTTTTCAATGCCTTCAATTGGAAATTGTGCTTCGATTCTAATGATTGCGATGAAGCCTGTAAATTTGTCACCGAGACCATCCTGAAAGGTATGAAGCTCTACATACCTTCTAGTCAAAAGAGAATCCGGCCGTCGAAGGACTCTTGGTTCACAAATGAACGTCTCGCGGCAATTCAGGATAAGAAACAATCGTTTCAAAATTTTCCAACTCCAGCTATCAGAAAGTTTTGTAATGCATGAAGAAATACCTGCAAATCTATCCTTAAACGTGTTAAATTTGATCACGACCAAAAGCTTCACAGTTCAAAAGGCTCAAGATCTTTCTGGTATTTTGTCAAAACCGTCAACAATAATTTCATCTTTTCATTAGCACTACCACTCGTTAATGGGTACCGTTATTGATTCGGTTGAGAAAGCTAACCTATTGGCAGTAAGTTTCGCGAGAATCTCCATTAGGGTTTTCGCTGCCTCCGCTACATTTCCGCACGCGTCTTATATTCAAGATCCTGCAAGGGCTCATTGTTCACAAGTCCGCTGACCCTGATGGCATTCCCCCATTACCCTTAAAATGTGTTCCTCTTCTCTGGCTAAACCCCTTCGCAATATTTTTCATCTATATTACTCTCCTGGGTGCTTTCCACGATTGTGGAAAGTTGCGTATGTTCAGCCAATTTCTAAGAAAGGAAGTAAAGCGAACCCCGCTAACTACCGCCCGATAGTCATTAATTCAGTGCTCTCGAAAGTGATGGAAACTGCTGTCAATCGCAAAATCATTCACTATCTCGAGGATAAACAGCTTATCCACGATCGCCAATACGGTTCCCGTTTTGGAAGGTTGACGGGAGATCTATTGGTCTACCTGACGGAAATTCGCAACATACTTTTGATGTTGCCCTCGATACCTCCAAACGCATATGCAAAAAATATTTTACGCCTCACGACTTAGCTTATCTACAAGGCTTACATTCGACCTCGTTTGGAGTAAAATTCGCATTATGGGCCACCTAAAATTTATCTTACGTTTGATACCAAACGATGAAAAATCGCAATACGAACAAACCGAATATGGGTCTTGCAAATGAATACATTCTAGATGCATTTATCATATGCATTCTGGTACGCATAGAATGTATCCAAAATGCATTCCGAATGTGAATTTTGCTAGTTGGGTTTAGTCGCGCTTTTCCCGAAACATTTTTTTTTGCCAACTGTTGAATAAAATCTTTTTGTATTTCATTGTTATTGAATGTTGTCTTTTTCTTCCTTCAAAAAGACAGGTTTTAATTTCCATTTTTCTTAAACGTGCACCAAATTCTTACATAGTATACATTCCCAATTAACCTAGAGGAAAGTTACTTATACTCATAGAGCACAAATATATTCAATTTTTAAATTCAGAAGAATTATATTGAACTCATTTTTATGATGTATAGATAGTCTTGATCTTCGGCTTATATTGATCAAAAATGTATTTGAGAGAATACATTTTTTTACAGATCTTGAAAATTTTAGAGCTCTTCATATCTTAAATAATTTTTTCATAAATAATTAACAAAAAAAACAGACTGGCTTTTCAAACTTTAATTATTTAGTCCATAATTGGCTATCACTTGAAATGAACTCCAATAAAAAAAACAACAAAGTTTTTAAGTTGAAATTCTTCTAACTTATAAAAAATTCGATTTAAAGTAAAACGACTTTGACTGTTATACAAAACCAGCTCAATACCAGAACGCTCAGAGAGCAAAAATAATTCGCCACTTCATCATATAATTAGGATAGTAATTATTGATATTAAGTTTTAAAAACCATTGGAGCATATATATTGCACTTATTATATTATATTTGAGGGGTCTAAGAGCAAAACTCACACTTTACAACTTTGGAAATTTATTAAAAGCTGCAGAAAATCTCCAAAATATACATTATATCTAAAGCTAAATTTTCTCCTTAATCAAGAAACGATTGATAACAAAAGATAATTGAAAAAATGTGGTGTCTTATAAATTTTAATGGTGTTTTGTAGTTTTTAAAAAAAATTAAAGATGGAGAATGTGAGTTTTGCTTTTAGACTCCTCATATATACATACACACGATATTATACATTTTTATGTATATATATATGTATCATTATAATTTTAATACTGTAAATTACGAGAATACTTACTGCTACGAAGGAAAAACTTGAGGTATGAAAACATACCAAGAAGAGTAGCTAAATTTGCTTAGTAATAAATGTGGATTATTAACGCCGTGAATTTCAGTTATCGCTCTATGAATCCTCAACTTCTTTTTCTTCATCAGATTCGTTTTCAATGCTGTCATCTTCTTCTTCATCTTCGACCTCGTCGTTATCCTGCGACTCAGCTTTCTCATTAGAACTTTCTTCGTAAGTCTTAGGTTTCTGCGCGCTGAATCGATTCTTTCGCGATGCTTCCTTATCTGCCAAAGCTTTTAGTACAGATGGATCTAAAGGGGTGACTCGCCTGTTATTCTCCTCCATGCACTTTACGTGAATTGTAGCAAATTCTTTTCGTCGTTTCTGATCCCAACTGGAATACTTAAAAAAAATGTTACATGAAGAAGTCAAAAGGGAATTGAAAGTTTACCACTGAAGACGATGTAAATACGAAATCTTCCATGTTGTTGGTTTTTACGCGTATGTACTTTTGCAAGAGATTACTCCCATCCCGGCGCCACAAACACAGGTGCGAATTTTCCTTCCATTTTCCATCCACACCCAAGTCTTTTCTGTAGAGGTATAAGTTGAAAGTGTCACTTTTAACGAGTTCGTCCTTTTCCGTATTAAAACTACTAGACAGCGTCTTCTGGTTGTCGTCTCTGGAATGCATTGCGTATTCCGTTTCGTATTCATCGTCTTCGGAGTTGCTTATTTCCTTGATTTGGTCCAAATCGTGCTTTTTAGTTTTTCGATTACCGCCAAATCCTGAACTATTTGCCTTCCTCTTGTTCTGTCGACTTTTTCCAGATTTACTCCGACGCCTCCTGCTTGAGTCTGGTCTCCAGTCCTCTTCAGAGTCTTCTGTTTCAGTCTGATCTTCCTCGGAGTCAATGAATGTTGTTGTTACCATTTCGGTGCGGCTTCGCATATTTCACGCACACTTATGGAATTACAAGGCATTTATTGTTACAAAACTTCACATTACGCTTTTTAAGATTTACCAAATTTCAATTCAGCTCAGTTACGACTTGCACAGCCTTTTCGCAAAATCGGTATGTATCACAATATGTTATTTTCATGGGCTTGTGTTTTGACACATGTCGGCCATTTAGATTTTTTTTCGTCCGCAAGCGTGATTTTCCGAGTTCGGTTGCGCGCCATCTACGAACAATGAAAAAAATTATTATTTATTAATGAAAAAATTGTTATTTTTTTAATCCCCAAGATTTCGGCAATTACATTTTCGAAAAAATGTCTCCGCTTAGCGTTGCATTTCAAATTTTTCTCCACTTTGATTTCAACTGAGTAATTATTACAAACGCATATTATGGGGTTTCGTAAACATTGATTCAGATCATACTTTACCAAACGTGTTTAAAAAAACAAAAATATTTCGAAAACCAACGGTCCAGCAATATCGTTATCGTGAATCGAAATTGGTGGTGAGTTTTTTAATCATTACAATTTCAATTCCTCAGAATGAAGAAAACTGAGATAATCTATTTTGAATTATGTTTAGACCAAAATGGAGAATGTTTCAAGTGCCTGCCGCCTTAACTCTTTCAAGAACAACTCGAAAAATACAGAGGTAAGTCTTATATCAAATTTATTAGTTCGTGGTACCACTAAATTAATTATTCGTTCTAGACAATGAGGTCGCTCCGAAATGAGGTAGAGATTCGCAAATCGAAGAGGGATGATCAGTTATTCAAGCGGCCCAATATAAATGACGATGACCAGAATTCACCGCTGAAGGAATCTTCAGAGAGAATGAAGTTTGAATGGGAGGTGGTAGAAGGAGTATACGGATCATGACAAAATTTTTCATCATAAATGGCATTTCTATTATACTTTCCCCAATACTTCGCTTTGACAGTTTCGAAGAAAAATAATGAAATTGAAATATCAATTTATGGGAGGGGTAAGGAATGAGGAGTGAAAAAATGACTTGAAGAAGATCGCTTATGGAAATCAATGTGTTTCGCAGATGACTATTTTGCTAATTTGTGAGAATGTGCATTTTATTTCAAGGACATCTGCATGTAAGCACGTTACAAGCTGGCGATTTAGTGATGACACGAAATCGAGATAGATTTAGGAACAACACATAAACTCCCGGCAGGCATAAGTAAACACTTACATACCTACCTTAACCGCTTATTTACTCGCATAATACACCAGCAATTTCAAATGCCAAGAGTAAAGTGCATTGCGATCAAAATAAAGCCATAAATATATACATATGCACCGAAGAATGCTTACGGTGACGCGAACGAAAAAAAAAAAAAAAATACAAACAAAAATAAATGCTGCGAGTCTATGTGATTCATGTTTCAAAACATGAGATAATCCCACAAGCTATTAACGACGAAAAACAATTGTTTTATATTGAAAAGAAATATTTGTACGCAGACTTTATATTGTTGCAATTCAGGATTTGTTTTCGTTTTTTAATTTTAATATTTTTATGGAGTATAATAATCATCTTTTTTGTTTTGTTTTATGTTTGTAATAAAGCCATGAAAAAAAATAAATAAATATATTGTTATAGATCTTGCAATCACGCAATTTGGATGTTGCCAGAAACACCGAGAAAAGTCCATCAACATGTAAAACGCTATAAACATGTTTCCAGACACTTCTACCGAGCTCCACAATGTAGGCAATCATTCTAGACACACACACACAACGACACCTGTCTGGGAGACTTAGTATAAATATCCGCCAACTTTCAGACAACGAGTTAGTCATTTTGGCGACACCTATCGGTGGAAGAACGCGAATCGGTACAAGTAAGCGAAAGTGATAGATCGGCAGTGTTCCTGGGTTGTACGAATTAAGTTTTTAGAGCGAATTTAGTGAAGTGATCGGGAAATTGTGTAAAAAATGCGATTAAATAAAATTATTCATTGTTTTTAAACGAATTGTGTTTCCCTTTGAAATCGGCGATCCCCTAGCTCGCAACAATTGGTGTCAGAAGAGTGGGATTTCAAGGATAAATTCGGGTTAAAAATCGCGAGTGAAATTAAAAATTCTTGGAACGGATAATTTTGTGAGAGCGGAAAAGTGAAACTAAAATTCTCGAACGGACAGTGAGAATTTTGCGAAATCGAATATTCTCGAGTGCTCTAGTGAACAGTGACTTTAATTAGCGAAGTAAAATCGCGGAACTAAAATTCTCGAACGGACAGTGAGAATTTTGCGAAATCGAATATTCTCGAGTGCTCTAGTGAACAGTGACTTTAATTAGCGAAGTAAAATCGCGGAACTAAAATTCTCGAACGGACAGTGAGAGTTTTGTGAAATCGAATATTCTCGAGTGCTTTAGTGAGCAGTGACTTTAATTAGTGGAGAAAATTTAAGTGAATTCGGATCGCGGAAAAACTTAAAATAATCGGTAGTGAAAATGCCGCGTTATTTAAAGGACTTAAAATTAGCGGAGCTGAAGGAAGAGCTCAGTAGACGCGAGTTACCTACGACAGGGAGCAAGTCTGAACTTGTCAGCCGTATGATCGAGACACTCCAGGCTGAGGGTGAGGATGCAGATAGTTTCGAGTTCCAAATCAAAGAAGCTCGTGGAGATGAGTGTTCTGGTGCAACGGATGCTCGAACACAGTTAATGCAGCAAATGATGAACAAATTAGATCAACAATCAGCTGTGACAACGGTCATGAATCGGAAATTAGAACAACAATCAGCGAATATGCATCAGAAATTTGAACAACAATCGGTGGACATTAAACAACAATCTGCGGACATTAAACAACAATCAGCGGACATTAATCAGAAATTAGAGCAACAATCTGCGGACATTAATCAGAAACTAGAGCAACAATCTGCGGACATTAACCAGAAATTAGATGAGACCTCAAGGGACCTCAACCATAAATTGGAACTACAAAATAATAAAATAGATACCATGGGTAAAGCAATAGAAGAAAACGTAGAGAAGAAACTTCGAGTCTTCGAAGAAGAAGTCGAACGCCTAAAAAAGCACTTCGATAATGTAAAAGCGACCGGAGTCATCAAGACAGAGCATGTTGCGCACAAGGGTCTCAAGGCTCCAATCTTCGATGGACAAACACCGTGGGCTATTTATAAGACCCAATTTGAGGCTGCCGCAAGAAACAACCATTGGAATGATCAGGAACGAGGAACGGCTCTTATATTGGCGCTAAGAGGACCACCAGCAGAGGTCCTTCAAACGATTCCGCAGGAGCAACAACAAGATTTTTCAACGTTAGTCCGGACATTGGATCTTCATTACGGCAGTGACCACATGCGAGAGATCTACAAAACTCAACTATACAACCGAACTCAAAAGAATGGTGAAACACTTCAAGAGCTGGCACGCGATATTGAACGACTCACACTATTATCGCTGCCTAATGCGCAAACAGAGCAACGCAACGATACAGCTGTTTTCGCATTTAACAATGCTGTACAGGACAGAGAGCTGCAACAGGCGTTAAAACTGGCAGGTAAGAAAACGATTGGCGAAGCCTTAGTATATGGGCTGACGTTCGAAGCTGCCAAGCAAAGCTCACGGAGTAACTATCGAGTTCGAGAAATAGTAGAAGAGTGTGTGTGTCAGAAAGCAGAGCACACCAAGCGGAGCGAAAGGTTTGGTGCCCCCCGTTGCTGGAATTGTGGACAGGTAGGACACTTGAGACTCGACTGCCGTAAACTCAGAAAAGCGACCAACCATTGTTCCGGCTGTGCGGCTAAACAACGCGAAGGTAGAGATCGTGAAGGTAGATCTTGGTTAAGAACTAGTCCTCAGAGTTCAAATCTTACACACGGTTTTGACAAAAGACGCCAGAGTAGATCGAAAACCCCGAGCCGGCAAAACCGATTGCGACAAGAACAATACATCGGGAAAGATCATGGAAGCAGGTTTAGGCATTCGAATAAGGATCGCGAACGAACGGGTGGAAGTCGTGACGGTCAAGTACTCCATGCGAATGAACGTGACAAGGCCGAACATGAGAAGGGACGTGTTCGCGAAGATCGCGAAAGGAAGAATGCGGAACGTGAAAAGGAAAGCAAACGTGCTGCCAAGAAGGAAAAAGAAGCCGGAGAAACCATTCAGAGGATAACGACCGAACCAAAAAATGGATGGAATCAGCAAGAACTGGAGGAAGCTCAACGTAAAGATCCAGATATTTCACCGATCATGGCATGGAAGGACGAAATGAAACGGCCTGAGTGGAAAGACATCTCACAATTCAGTGAAACTTTAAAGTGTTATTGGGCACAATGGAACTCCCTTCACCTAGACGGCGGATTATTAAAACGGAAATGGGAGAACGCTGATGGAAAGTCGTATCACATGCAAACCATCGTCCCGCATTGTAAAGTCGAGGAGGTTTTGAAGGAATATCATGGAGGTACCTCCGGTGGGCATTTGGGAGTAAACAGAACCTTGGCAAAGATACGAGAAAGGTTCTATTGGATCCATCTCCGAGATGATGTCGAAAACTGGTGCCGTAAATGTACTACGTGTGCATCGAGTCAGGGCCCACACCGCAGATCAAAGGGAGAAATGCAACAATACAACGTGGGAGTCCCATTCGAGAGAATTGCTGTGGATATTGCTGGACCATTCCCGGAATCAGAAAATGGTAATCGCTACATTTTAGTGGTCATTGATTGTTTCAGCAAGTGGCCTGAAGCTTACGCAATTCCAAACCAAGAAGCAGTAACCGTCGCAGAACAAATTGTTACCAACTGGGTGAGCAGATTTGGAGCGCCACGCGAACTACACTCCGATCAAGTGCGCAATTTTGAATCTCAAATATTCAAACACGTGTGCCAAATGCTGGGAATAAACAAAACGATGACAACTCCATTACACCCACAGTCTGATGGAATGGTGGAACGTTTCAATCGGACATTGAACTCAAACCTATCCAAACTCGTCAGCGAGAGGCAACAGGACTGGGACCAGCACATCCCTCTATTTTTAATGGCCTATAGAACATCGGTGCATTCAACAACAGGAGAAACTCCGTCCCGAGTCATTTTCAGAAGAAATATTCGAGTCCCTGCGGAGCTAATGTTTGGAGTGCCACCAGACCAACCAACCAATGCTAAAGATTATGTCTCGGATCTTCGATGTCGACTAAAGACAATTTATAACCTGGTCAGAGATAAAATTGATTTGGCGTCCGACCGCATGAAGACGAGGTATGATCAACGGGCGAACTCATCAGGATTCCAAGAGGGCGATTTGGTTTGGTTATACAATCCCAAACGACAGAAGGGCAGATCGCCGAAACTACAGCGAAACTGGGAAGGCCCTTACCAGATCATCAACCGGTTAAATGATGTCGTCTATCGGATTCAACTACATCATAAACCCCGCACTAAAATGAAAGTGGTGCATCTCGACCGATTAACAAATTACCACGGTGCCATTGAGGAAGTGAACGACTCTGTTCGGGACGAACAGGGACTAAGGAGAGGGTAATGTTATAGATCTTGCAATCACGCAATTTGGATGTTGCCAGAAACACCGAGAAAAGTCCATCAACATGTAAAACGCTATAAACATGTTTCCAGACACTTCTACCGAGCTCCACAATGTAGGCAATCATTCTAGACACACACACACAACGACACCTGTCTGGGAGACTTAGTATAAATATCCGACAACTTTCAGACAACGAGTTAGTCATTTTGGCGACACCTATCGGTGGAAGAACGCGAATCGGTACAAGTAAGCGAAAGTGATAGATCGGCAGTGTTCCTGGGTTGTACGAATTAAGTTTTTAGAGCGAATTTAGTGAAGTGATCGGGAAATTGTGTAAAAAATGCGATTAAATAAAATTATTCATTGTTTTTAAACGAATTGTGTTTTCCTTTGAAATCGGCGATCCCCTAGCTCGCAACAATATTATGAAATAAATACTTAAAACGATGTTTTTTATAGATATGTTGGATGTGTTGAGTGTGTACGCAGACTTTTTCTGCCGAGTGTATGTATGAGAGGTGGCAGAAGAAGTCGAAGGTCTTGTATAATTTTGAAACTACTTCTCAGTATCTTTATCAACATCCTTATCACCACGCTTTGCTTCAATTTTAAGCTCGATAGCTTTCATATGTCTCGAAGGAGCAGAGCGTTTTTTTTTTGTAATTATAATATAATTATCAAGCGACAGATTCTGGCAAAATTTAAAGTTTATGCTTTTTCTAGTTTTAATGGAAATCGATATAATGCCAAAGTTATGCAGTTGTATGGGAGGGAGGTAGAAGGAGTATACGGATCAAAACAAAATTTTTTGACGTTGAAATATTTGCAATATTATACTTTGGTCAACATTTTAAATCGATAGCTTTGACGGTTTTAAAGAAAAATGATTTAATTGAAATTACTTAATTTTGTGAAATTTGTATGGCAGACGGTAAAAGGAGTGAGATGAAGCTGATAGAAATGTTTTTTTTTAAATTTGGTTGCATTTATAATTAAATTAATTCTGACAACATTCAAAATCGGCTACTTTCCTGAAAAATGGAAGCATAAATATCAAATATCACTACCAGAATTTCTTAATGCACGGAATTGCCATAAATCGATTCAAAATTTAAAAATTGAAAGTCGATTTATCCCCTGGCTCATCATTTAGTGAAGGGATGAAACAATCATCGACATCCAAACACCAAGTACAGAGAATAAAAACAATTAATTGACAAAAATTCACAAACATCGGTGCCAACTAGCGTTAAGTCTACGTCTTAAACACTGCTTATCAATAGAGAAGTCGAATACATCAGCATTCTTAATAACTTCTCTCGCGAGACGCGAAATCGGTTCATTCATACCATAGTTTGTCTGGTGAAAACTAATCCGCAGCAATCTAGGATACCTTGGTAAAAATTGACCATCAAAGCACATCCAACCCAAAAGTGTGGAGGAATCAACTAACCCTGTAAGAAGGTTATGAGCCAAAATTACATCAGCTACTTCACGTCGTTTCGAAAGCGATGACATATTTAATAGCTGAAGTCGATCAGTATATGGAGGAAGACGAACTCTGCCGTTCCAATTAGGGTGACATAAGACTATTCTTACAAATTTACTCTGAATCGATTCAATTCTGCCAATATACTCATCATAATAAGGAGACCAAACTTGAGAACCATATTCAAGGTCTAAAATCTAACGAAGGTGTTATAGAGACTTAGTCTAACAAGCGAATTGTTAAATTTCTTGGATAAACGTGTGGTAAATCCCAACATAGAATTACCTTTCTGCACGATCTTATTAATATGCAAACCAAAATCAATTTTAGGGTGAAATGTAACACCTAGGTCAATAATGGAACTGACTCGATCCAAAATTCAGTCATTAAGACCATAAATTATCACAAACGGAGATATTTTCCTTATCAGTCATGAGTAAAATGTTTGAAAAAATACTTCTGCTTCGCCATAATATAATTATTAAAAATCTAGAAATCATACCTAACTCTCTGTTCGGTTTTAGATCAAATCAACAACTTAATAGAGTCAAAACTGATATCGTCAGGGGTTTTGAAGCCTACAGGAATGATTACTCTCGACATCGAAAAAGCTTTTGATTCCGTATGGCACGAAGGTCTCATCTACAAACTCCACAATTTCGCCGATTCGATCATTTATCACGCACAGATCATTTACTGTAAAAGTTCAGAGCAAATACTCATCCCAGCACAATTCCGCTGGTTCTCCAGGGCTCTTATCTTAGCCCAGCACTATACAACATTTATACGGCTGACATCCCTCAAAGAACAGAATTCCAAGTCGCTTCTTTTGAGGACGACACTGCTATTTACTCTTTTTTATTTGACCCGAATACCATCATAAAAAATTTCCTGGCTCAACTTGATGACATTCATAAGTTCTTCAGCAAGTGGAAAATTCAAATCAATGCAGACACAATGCATAGGGGGTATTTGCTAGTGATATATATATTATGAGTATATTGTAAATACAAAATTTAATTAGAGCTTTATAGAATACATCTTTAAAAGTGATTGATTTTACAAGGGGAGGTCAAAAATTTCGCGGAATGACAGAGAAGGGGGTAAAATTAAACAAGTTATTATTTTTTCTTTTCAATATATTCTCTTTTACGCCTAATACATTTATCACATCTCCCACAAAGTTTATAAATTCCTTCTAAAAAAAATGTTTTAACAAGGCCTTCAAAATAGGCTGAAAATGCCAACTTCAACTCTTAATCGTTGGTAAATTTTTCCCCCGAAGTTCTTTCTTCAGTTTAAGGAACAAGTAGTAATGGGAAGAGTCCATGATACCGCGAATGATACCGCAATGATACCGCGATGATACCGCGAATGATACCGCAATGATACGGCGAATGATACCGCATTTATACCGCGAATGATACCGCGATGATACCGCGAATGATACCGCAATGATACCGCGATGATACGGCGAATGATACCGCGATGATACCGCGATGATACCGCGAATGATACCGCGAATGATACCGCGATGATACCGCAATGATACCGCGAATGATACCGCAATGATACCGCGATGATACGGCGAATGATACCGCAATGATACCGCGATGATACGGCGAATGATACCGCGATGATACCGTGATGATACGGCGAATGATACCGCATTTATACCGCGAATGATACCGCGATGATACCGCGAATGATACCGCGATGATACCGCGAATGATACCGCAATGATACCGCGAATGATACCGCGAATGATACCGCGATGATACCGCAATGATACCGCGATGATACGGCGAATGATACCGCGATGATACCGCGAATGATACCGCAATGATACCGCGATGATACGGCAAATGATACCGCGATGATACGGCGAATGATACCGCAATGATACCGCGATGATACGGCGAATGATACCGCAATGATACCGCGATGATATGGCGAATGATACCGCGATGATACCTCGAATGATACCGCAATGATACAGCGAATGATACCGCGATGATACGGCGAATGATACCGCAATGGTACCACGATGATACGGCGAATGAAATCGCGATGATACGACGAATGATACCGCGATGATGCCGCGAATGATACCGCAATGATACCGCGATGATACGGCGAATGATACCGCGATGATACCGCGAATGATACCGCAATGATACCGCGATGATACGGCGAATGATACCGCGATGATACGGCGAATGATACCGCAATGATACCGCGATGATACCTCGAATGATACCGCAATGATACCGCGATGATACGGCGAATGATACCGCAATGATACCGCGATGATACGGCGAATGATACCGCGATGATACCTCGAATGATACCGCAATGATACCGCGATGATACGGCGAATGATACCGCAATGATACCGCGATGATACGGCGAATGATACCGCGATGATACGGCGAATGGTACCGCAATGATGCCGCGAATGATACCGCAATGATACCGCGATGATACGGCGAATGATACCGCGATGATACCGCGAATGATACGGCGAATGATACCGCGATGATACCGCGAATGATACCGCAATGATACGGCGAATGATACCGCGATGATGCGGCGAATGATACCGCGATGATACGGCGAATGATACCGCGATGATACAGCGAATGATACCGCGATGATGCCGCGAATGATACCGCAATGATACCGCGATGATACGGCGAATGATACCGCGATGATACCGCGAATGATACCGCAATGATACCGCGATGATACGGCGAATGATACCGCGATGATACCGCGAATGATACCGCAATGATACGGCGAATGATACCGCGATGATACGGCGAATGATCCCGCAATGATACCGCGATTATACGGCGAATGATACCGCAATGATACCGCGATGATACCGCGAATGATACCGCGAATGATACCGCGATGATACCGCGTATGATACCGCAATGATACCGCGATGATACGGCGAATGATACCGCGATGATACCGCAATGATACCGCGATGATACGGCGAATGATACCGCAATGGTACCGCGATGATACGGCGAATGATATCGCGATGATACGGCGAATGATACCGCGATGATGCCGCGAATGATACCGCAATGATACCGCGATGATACGGCGAATGATAACGCGATGATACCGCGAATGATACCGCGAATGATACCGCGATGATACCGCAATGATACCGCGATGATACGGCGAATGATACCGCGATGATACCGCGAATGATACCGCAATGATACCGCGATGATACGGCGAATGATACCGCGATGATACCGCGAATGATACCGCAATGATACGGGATGAGGGATTAAGTAACGATACACGGAAAAATCAAACTACATCAATAAGTGGATTGTTGAACTGGATCGCGAAATTCAGAAATGGTTTAATTAGTCCATTTCTGGTCTGATGGACTTCGAAATCCAATACACAGAATTATTGAACATTGCATTCAATTGTATATTTTTTTGTAAAGCTTAGTTCAGCTAAAAAGAACTACAAAATTACGATTTACAAATCGGGGTGTCATTTTTAAATAAGAGTCAAAGAAGCATAATCGCTACCCGTTTTCGGCGAGAAAGAAAGTACAAGTTTAAAAAAAAAGCGTGACTGATCTTAGTCAATAAGAACAAAAAAACATAACAGGGCTACGATTGCGCGTAAAACGCAATCTTACTATACTCTAGATGAAATAGAATTTTTTGTGATCCCAAGAAATTTTGTATGGGGAGTGTTAGAAGGGGTGATAGCATTGAACTAATTTTTTCCCCATCATGCTAAGGTAGCTACAAAAATGTTTTATACAAAATGCTTACTCCAAAAATTGAATGCGAACTGAGAAAATTAGTGTGTTAGATTTAGTGAAAATGTGCAGTTTGTATGGGAGGTGGTAGAAAGAGTGGGGAGATTTTAGTGATTTTTTTAAAAATAACTAAGAATATCATAAAATTGACATCTCTTAAATTTTAGACCAGTAACATTCATACTTTTCAAGAAAATAGATTTTTTGTGAAGTTGTGAAACTGTGTCATATTGTATGGGAGGGGGTAGAAGGGGCGAAGCTAATCAAATATTTTTTTCTGATCTTAGTGATAATACTAATTAAGTATTTATTACAAAATATGAACTCGATAAATATTATATGTTCTGAGAAAATTGTCTTAGAGCATTTCATGAAAAAGTGTAGTTTGTATGGGAGGGGGTGGAAGGAGAAAGAGGACGGAAATATTTTTTCTACTGTAGATTTATACTATTATGAAAGTAATATATCCTAAAATTCAGATTAATAGCTTTTATACTTTTCGAGTAAATTCATTTATTGTCAAATTGCAAAATTGTGTCATTTTGTATGGGAGGGGGTAGAAGGGATAAAGCTAATCGTATAATTTTTTTTTAATCTTACTAACAATTTTAAATTAATATTTGGTGCACGATTTCAGTCCGCTAAATTTTATAGGCACTGAGTAAATTGGTTTAGAGTATTTCATGAAAAAGTACAGTTTGTATGGGAGGTGGTAGAAGGGCGGGAAGGACACGCATAATTTTTATATGGTAGATCGATATTAAATTAAAAGTAACATATTTTAAATTTCAGGCCAATAGCTTTTATACTTTTCGAGCAAATCCGTTAATTGTCAAATTGCGCAATTGTGGCATTTTGTATGGGAGGGGGTAGAACGGGTGGAGCGATTTGGCCCGTTCACGAACTTGACCTTACTTTTTTGTCAAAAACGACGTGTACAAAATTTGAACTATCTAGCTCAACGCGTTCTCAAGCTAGAGTGCGCACAGACGGACGGACGGACGGACGGACGGACGGACAGACGGACGAACATCCGGTTTTGAGATTTTTGAGTGATAATATTAACTTCTGTATCATTCATTTTTTTCTCCGAGCCTTATTTCTTGGCGTTACAAACTTTAGAGCAAACTTATAATACTCTCAGATTCCATCTAGAGTATAAAAAACAAGTATCCGCCGCTCACTTTCGGCGAAGTTTTTACACAGGATTTAGGACTACAAGGAATTCAACGGGAGGTTTTACTTAGGACTCAGGACTACAAGGAATTCAACAGGAAGTTCTTGCGTAATATAAACCATGGTACGCTCTAAACGTTTATTTTAATGTTAGAAGTAAAAGAACAGGGGATCGACTCTGGCCTCAGGGCCAATTGTTCGTTCGGCCTTAAGGCCGTATTCCGAGAACAAACTTTTGACGATACAGGGGATCGACTCTGACCTCAGGGCCGCATTCCCGTGCAAAAGACGAAGTCATCAACATGTCCCCAGGGCAACTCACAGAATAGAATCTATGGCCCTCCTCTCAACACACCCTAAAAAGGAACATTCTTCCGCTATGGACTTACAATGGGCAAGTCCATAAGCCGCTCAATATTAATACCACAAAGTTAACGCTAATAGTATACATAGTTACAACAACAAAGTTATTAGTATTGAAAATACAATTAGTATCACAATATAAAAACCGGAACAGACTACAGAAGGATGTTCACACTTTTGTCAAAGTTAAATTGATAGAAAATTAAAAGAAGATTAAAATATTAGTTTTCGCATTTTTAATTAATTTAAAGACGTATTAATTTAATACGGCGCGTGAATTCAGACATCAAATTTAAGCACCCTTGCACCACTAAACGACATCACATGTGATGCAAAAAACTACGCCATAGACGGTCCCAAGCCCGGTTTTAGAAAGGAGGAGGGAACATGGATTTAACCTGAATGGCCAGTAACTCCAGTGCGTGTCAGGAATTAGGCAAAAAGTATGACATAGTTGGACTCGCAGCATAGCTATGAGAACTCCAGCATGTCATATTTAGCTCAAAGCTCTCACCCTTTTTCTACTAGGGTGTAATAAATAAGAAGGACCGGTCCTCCAGGTCGGGTTGGGCGAGGCGCCGACAACGCATCACCGGAAAAAGAAGAATGTACTACTCTATTGTATCTTGGAATGTTCGATCCTTATTTAGGACAGGAGCTCTGAAAGAGTTCCTCGAAGAAGTGGCAAAAGACAACATCAACATAACTGCCATCCAAGAAACGAAATAACTCGGTAATGAAATCATGGACATAAGATCACACACAATCTATCCAAGTGGAAAATTGTCGGGAAGCAGAGAGTTTGGAGTCGCTTTTGTCGTTGACAAAAAATTTAAACAGCAGGTCACGAGCTTCAGACCAGTAAGTGAAAGATTGTGTGCAATCCGAAAAAAGACTAAATTTTTGAATACTTGGTTGATCAACGTCCACGCACCAATAGAAGACAAGGACGATATAACTAAAAACGAATTTTATGCCACCCTAGAGACAACCTATGATTCACTGCCCTCGAATGACCTAATAATTGTCTTAGGGTATTTTAACGCAAAAGTTGGAAAGGAGGAGGCTCATAGAGGAACAACAGGAGGGCACAGTCTCCATGACATAACCAACGACAATGGCCAACGTCTTATTGATTTCGCAAGCAGCAAAAATATCATGCATCAAATACGCGCTTCCTATATCGCGATATTCACACCTTCAACCAAATAGACCACGTTCTAATTGAAAAAAGGGCTGCTTCCAGCATACTTGATGTACGAACTCTCCGCGGTGCGAATTGTGACTCTGATCACTATCTAGTCAGCTATCGATGCAGAATAGCTTGCCATGGATATTTGAAAACGAGTAGAGCTCGCAAATTCAATTTCGACAAGCTTAACGACGAAACGGTGGCGCAGGCTTACATGTTAGCATGTAATAAACGCCTGACACCAATATATGAAAATATCCAAAATATGCCAGTGAAGAATGTGTGGATGAAAATACAAGACGGCATCAAATCCTCCGCACGAGAGGTATTAGGATATCAAGCACGGCGAAAAAATAATGATTGGTTCGACCAAGAATGTCGCGATGCAATAGTAAAAAGAACGTGGCTTATAAAATTTTTATTGAACCAACACGAGCCAAAAAAAAAAAGATATGACGAGCTTAGGCGATATGCGAAAAAGACCTGCATACGAAAACAAAGGAAGTACCATAATGACAAACTACAAAAAATGGACGACGACATGGGAAAAAATAAAACGCGGGACGCATACGCAATAGTAAAAGACTTAAAAAAGGGATATAAGCCAAAAACCAGTCTCTGCAAAGACGCAGAGGGTAACATCATCAGCGACACACAAGAAATCAAATGGAGATGGACTTCCTACTTTGAACATCTATTGAATCCCACCGAATTTAAGGCCAAAAAAGCAACAAATCACTTCAATCAACCACCGTATTCACCAGATTTGGCCCCGTGTGACTTGTTCCTATCCTCGAAACTGAAATTACCGCTTTGTGGAACACGTTTTCAGTCGATTGAAGACATAAAACAAAAATCGCCTTGGACTACTGAGGTGTACTGATTCAACCAGCTGCTGTGAAATATCATTCCCCAGAGTAATTTTATTCACAAATTATCGGTACTTTTTTGTCACAACGTATTGTAAATATTGAGGCTCTTATCCAATATTATATGCTCCGTACTTCCTGAGCTGCCTTTTTCTTCCAAGATACTCCTGATCGCCGAACCCTTGAATGCTTCCGATCTTGGAAGTTCGCTTCTCGCTTGTTGCTCCTTTTCCCCCCGACAACAATTTTTTTTATTTATATTTTTTTACTTTATTATTCTAATAATAAAGTATTGTGATCGACACAAAAAAAAAAAAAAGTTTGCTACCCTGAAATTTTTTTTTTCGCGTTTCATGACTAAATTAGCCTAAAAATGCAAAAAAAAAAATCCGTCTGTCTGTACGCCGTCCGCCGTCCGCCGTACGCCGACGTGTACGCTCAGCGCACATTAACTCCCAAACCCTTCAAGATAGAAAGTTAATTTTTGGGGGGATTGTAGATAGTTGCGGATCTCAGGCGGATACCCATTTTGGGGGGTGTACGGGTTCAGGGGGAGGCGGGGGGAGCGCTTAAACCGAAAAATACGAATTCAAATATCTCAACCATGGTAACAGCTAGGAAGTTAAAACTCAACATACATATAGAGGGGTTTGTAAGACAACTTTTAAAAATAATTTAATTTTTTTATCCATTGGGGTGCGAAAAGGGGGGGCTAAGAACCAATTGTCAGCTCAGAAAGCGGCTAATTATTCTAAGGGGGAGGGTCAGGGGGGGTGCAAAGAAAAACACTTAAAAATTAATATCTCAACTATCTTTTAAGCTATGTAATTGAAACTTAAAACGTATATTAAGCTATACTAGGCACATACAAAAAAAATATAACATGTCGAAATAATAGTAGTGGGGGGAAATGGGGAACATTTCAAAAATGGCGCACTTTTCAAAATTACAAATCCTTATATCTCAAAAAATAGTACAGATATTAAATCAAAAATTTGTCAGATTGTAGAACTACATACTGGTTAGTTTTGGTAAAAATTTTAAGCTGATAGGTGTAAGGGGAGGGAGGTGATAAGCAAAAATGTCGAAAATTTTGAGTGATTTTTTTAGGGCTCTAGTGAAAGATAAAAAGTTAAAATTTTGCATGTGAATACATAGGTATTCATTTTAATCTACATAGAAAAATAATATTAACTTGATCCATATTTATTATAAACCGACTCTCCCGGTCTACGTGCACAAGGTGTTTCATGTGCATTGAAAAAAACACATAAGCTGAAAATTTTTGAGTGAAATTTTAAGGTAAAAACTTGAAAATTTGTGAAATGCATTTAAAAAATATCCCTAAATATACGAAATATTAACTGGTCGAAAACCTTTAAAACTTCTATCCCCTCCCATACAAAATTATTTTTTCGACCATTTTCAAGAAATCAATTATCACCTAACCATTAAGAGCTATCAAATTCAAATTTTGCAAAACAACTTACAAAAATAATTAAAATGAAATTGCGTTCAAAGTTTTAAAATCGCGCTTGCCCTTCTACCCCCTCCCATACAAAAGTATAATTTCGACTAATTTCATTAAATCAACTAATAACCAACAAATTAAAAGCTATGAACTTGAAATTTCGTACGAGCATCTAACAACAAAAATGAAAGAAAATTGCATCACAAGTTTGACGATTCCCGTACCTCCTCTACCCCCTCCCATACAAAATTATTTTTTCGACCATTTTTAAGAAATCAGTTATCAGCTAACTCTTAAAAGCTATCAATTTTAAATTTGGCTTAAAAACTTATAAGAATAATTCAAATGAAGTTGCTTTAAAAGTTTTGAAATCGCGCTTGCGCTTCTACTCCCTCCCATACAAAACTATGATTTCGACCAATTTTATTAAATCAACTAATAACCAACAAACTAAAAGCTACGAACTTGAAATTCTATACAAGCACCTTACAAGAGACGCGAAATAAAACTGCGTATTTTACGATTCCCCTATATTCTCTACCCCCTCCCATACAAATGTTCGCTTTCATGAATGTAAAATACACCGAATTTTATGAAAATTCTATGCAACTTCGTCTATGAAACACATTCTATACAGAGAATATTGGACGTGATTCAAGTAATTAATTAAAAAGCTATTAACATCCACCCACCCTTACTATTACCCCTACTCCTCCCCTCATAAAAACCCAAACTTACAGACACGAATGAAATATTGTTAACAGTCCTGCCCAAGAACTCCCTTTCACTTAGTCTTCCCTAACCACTCTAACCTGCATATTGACTTTCCACTCATCCGCAACTTGTCCCAAGAATAATAAAGTTTCGCCCGACTTGTTGGCAGTTTATTTATTTTATTTTGCATGTGACCTTTCTGCGCTGGGTCTAAATCAAGAAACGCGTGCTTAGCCTGATCATCAGGTCTTGGAAGCCCAGAAATTCAAAAATTTATATTCGTTTATTAGAAAGCTTTACTCCATAACGAGATCTAGCTGGCGATAACGCAAAGAGGCGCAGCTGGCGATGCTGCAGCACTTCGTCGCAATGGGGACGAGAGAGGAGGTCTCAACAACGCCGGGATTTTAAATACTGCGGATGTAGACATACATATGTATACATATCACTTAAATTTAAAGGAAAACTTAAAACTAAGGTTTTTATATTTCGCGCGAGTTAAGACTGTCGTAGTGGTTTTCATTAAAAAATGTGGAACTGATTAACACACAATTCATTTTCTTAATTATTTTATTTAATAAATCACTTAACAATCTTTACATTAGTGGCTCTTACAAAATGATCTTGCTTCTAAAAACTCTGATTAATAGACTGACCCCGATCTCTATGTTGGGATCGTATATATAGTCTGATATGCTTTGTGTGAGGTCGCATTATGCTGACTCTTCGATTTCTGCGTTTTTAGAAATCGATTATCGGTTATTCTTTAGTTGGTTTTGTAACCAATCTATGAAATTGGATAGGGAATACGTGCTTATCGAATAATGCATGTTAAGTAAATTTCTAAGATTGTTGATTTTAAGTTAATTGGATTTTTGTAGTTTTCTATAGTTATGTTTTTGATTAACTATTTCTAAAATTGAAATAATGTTTGCATGTAACAATGTATGACATGAGTCATGCATTGAATTCGGTTGTGATGTCATTGGAGTTGAGGTTGGGGCTTAAGCTTAATGGGTCTAATCTAACTCGTGTGATAATTGTTTAAAAATGATCCGTCCTTATCTCTCAACCGGTATGCAATATTTCCAACTGCTTTGAGTTTAACCGGGGGAGACCACTCGACTCCGTGATTGCAGATTATAACGTTTCGCATTCCGAGCATAAGATTCAGCTAATTTTTCTTCAACATATTTTTGGAGCAATTGCAAGCAACTATTAGGATAATCAATCAGGATAAATAGCAACTTCTCCATTTTCTAAGCTCTGCATTTTACGTAGGAGCTCATAACTAGAACAGAACAAACCTTAATGACATTTCACCTAGAATCGCTGGAGAAATGTCATTGAGAAACGTCAGAGAATTGTCAGTGAAGTAAACAGTCCGACTGTTTACAGCATTTTCAAGTATTATTAAGTCTTCTACACGAAAATAAAGAAGTGCAACATTTCCGAGTGACCCGGGAGGTAGTTGCGACACTCGTTTTATTCAATGGGGTTTCGCCGGTAGTAATCCCCGAAAAATGATTGAATTGCGGGCGCAATCATTTGGGCTGGGAAAGAATCGTGCAAGAAATGATTCGGATTTAGACCGACACGAATGTCAAACTCGAAGCGGAATTGCAAGCGTTGATCAAGGCCAAGTAGGTGGATAAAACTAAGCCGAGTCAACATCGAAAAGTGGCGCACAGTACGCGAATTCGCAAAGCTTCAAAACGGTCGACTACAGCAATAACGATCTGCAGTTATTTGCGATTTCATTGTTTTACTTTTCACCGACGGCTTACGCTTATCTTGGGTCAGTTTTCATATTTCAATCGCTCAATGCAATTACTTGCTTATGATTTTATTTATATTTCAGACCAATTATTCCGTATTAAACACCAAAATCGATGGTTGTCGATTGGGTTAAAACTGAAAACGCTACAAAAACATAAAAGAATTATGATTGGGCATAAAGCCCAATCATATGATATTCTAGATGAAATGAGAAAGAGTTCAATGTACCGGAAAATATGTCGCCTACAATTCTTTTAAATAATTAATAGTGACTTTTGTATGGGAGGTGATAGAATGAGAGGAGGAAGGTTTGTAATTTTTGGATATGACATCTAATGTGGTATGGAAAATATTTCGTGCTGAATTTAAGGTTTGTAGCTTTCATTATTTTCAATTGGACATAGTTTTCCTGAAATTGAGGCATTTGTATGGGAGGTGGCAGAGGAAGGGGAGCGTTTAAGATGAATTTGAAACTGCTTATCATCATCCTTATCACCACGCTTTGATTCAATTTTAAATTCGATTGTTCTAATATATTCGAAGAAGAAATGCTTTTCTTGAATTTATAATACATATATTTGTATGGGAGTGAAGAGGAGCTGATAATTTTTTTTATCATTTATTGCAATTATAAAAAAATAAATTCTGGCAAAATTTTAAATTTATACTTTTTCTAGTTTTAATGGATATCGATATAATGCAATTAACAAAAATTATACATTTGTATGGGAGGGGGTAGAAGGAGTGTACGGATCAAAACACATTTTTTTCTAGTTATTGATATTTCTATTTTTATACATTTTGCAAAATATCAAGTTGATACCTTGAACAGTTTCGAAGAAAAATAATTTCATTTAAATTTCAAAATTTCGTGAAATTTGTATGGGAGGGGGTAGAAGGAGTACGGTGAAGTTGATAATTTTTTTAATTCTGATTGGAATTATAAAAAAATTAATTCTGGGAAAAATTCGTTTTTATAACCTTGCTAGTTTCAAAGAAAATCGAAAAACTGCATTTTTCAAAATTATACATTTGTATGGGAGGGGGTAGAAGGAGTGACGGAATCGGATCAATATTCCGTCATATTAATGAAATTTATATCATAATATTTTGACCCAAATTTCAAATTGATAGCTTAAATAGTTTCAAAGAAAAGTCAATATCTGAAAATATCGGAATTTCGTGAAATTTGTATGGGAGTGGGTAGAAGGGGTGGGGGGATATGACCCGTTCACGAACTTAAAGTTTCTTTTTTGCTAAAAATGACACACAACAAATTTCAGCACGATAGCTCAAAGCGTTCGAGAGTTATGCTGTAGACAGACGGACAGACGGACAGACAGCAACTCGGAATCGAAGTTTTTGAGCGACAACAAATATTTCTGTACCCTTGGCGGCTCTGTGCGAGCATTATTTCTTAGCGTTACAAACGGTAAGGCAAACACAATATACTCTCAGATTTCATCTAGAGTATAAAGATCAAGGAAAAATTCAATCTGGATTAAACGAAACATAGAGGACTGGCAAGTGCGATATTCTTCTCTGAATGAAACTCCTTTCGTGTAGAGCATTTAAAAGGGTGAAGTGAAAACGTGTATTTTTATTCCTAAGTAAAGCTGAGTAGTTTTCATTTAATGTTAAACGAGAAGAAAATTTGAAGAATCAACGCTGCATTCATTAAAAATTTGATTTTATAGTTGACATTGATTTTAATAAATATATACTGTAGAAGTCATAAGCCATTTTTTAATTATTTATTTTTGTTTCGGTGAAGAAATCTTATAGACACATGATCCAATGTTCTCTTACACATGACACGATCCTGAACATAAGGACCTTTAGCTATCGAGAGGATTTTTTTATTTCTTGGGCTCAGAAGCCAGTCATAGTCCGAATTCGATAGACAAAAGTCATTACCGTAGAATCCTTTATTGACAAAAACACATGAAAATTTCACTTTTCCTACTTACGTTCGAGAAATTCCACTCCAAATTAGTTCGCACTTTGGTATAAACTGTATATACCAGTCGAATAAGCCCGAAATGCTGCGGACAATTTTTTGAGATTTAGGGATGGCAACTGCGACATGGCCGATACTTTATCAGGGTCAGCGCATAGGTGAACGTCACCTAAGTCTCAAAAAAAAATATTCGCAGCATTTTGGGTTTATTCGGCTGGTATATACAGTTTATACCAATCTTTGCTTGAATTGCTACGCCCTTGACTGTCTTTCTTAAGGGCAAAAAGAGTAAAATGGTCAAACAAAGAACAAGCCAACCTCGATCAACTCAAGTAATGTTTGACGTCAGCACCTCTCGTTGTTAGTCCAAATTATGAGCGACCATTTTTCTTGTTATGCGGTGCAAGCACAACAGGGTAGGCAGTGTGCCATTTCAGCGTACCGATGATGGTACAGTGCACCCAATTATCTTTTATTCAGATAAGCTAAATACTGCTCAAGGAAAATATAGTGTAAAGGTACGTTTACATCTGACACTAATTGCCCGATATTTATGTCGGACAGAATTCGTGACTAGTGTAAACGGAGAAGAATTTATGTCCGACACATATATGTCTATTGTCGGATATAAGTGTCGATACTTCTGTAGAAACAGATGTAAACGCTGATTATCTGTAAATTCAAACTCGCTCGACACTTATCGCGGAAGTTGACTGCTCGTCTGCTTTTACAATAGTGTCGCGAAAACTGTAGGATGCAATGCAGTTCTTTTGTAACGCAAAGAAAAACACTGACTGACCTTTTTAAGGGCAAGAAGAGTAAAACCGCCCTCGATCAACTTAAGCAATGTTTGTCGTCACCACCTCTCCTTGTTAATCCAGATTATGAGCGATACATAGAGTGTTACGAACGCAAGCAGCTATGTTGCATTTGTTATGGATGGAAACAACAAAGTTGCATATTGTGTATGAAAGCAACAAAGTTGCTAGCAGAATACGGATTGTTATTGTTTCAATATGATAAGAATTCGTCTATTGGGTTTAATATTGTGCGGCCACTTGATTTCAGTGAGTCGTAGGATACTTATTATTGTAATTTGATATCTAAGAATAAAAAAATACCTTCTTGCTTAGGATTAGATTAAGATAGTTTTTGCTTACATTGGCATTTGTAAACCTTTAAATGACAAACGTTTAATGTTATTGACGCCTTTTGATAAATAGTGTACTGTTCGCATCAGCCTCAACCTTACTTGAATATATGTACAGGGTGGGCCATCTAGTGGTTTCTTTTTAAATCATAGGTTATTTTGACACTGAAAGCTGTTTCCCATTCGAAATCTTGACAGAAAGTTAGTATCATACCTCCGCAGAACGAGATGAGTCGCTTTACACTTGACCAACGTTGAGAAATATTGAAAAACTATTTCCAAAGTGAGTTTGTGCAAACAGTTCATTACACTGGCATGCTAGTGGACAACACTCATGGTGTTCCCGTCGTCGTACGGTGCGCATAGACGAGAATGTGGCTATAGCCGAGAGCGTGAGACTCACTCCACGAACATCAATTCGCTGTCGATCTCAACAGCCTGAAGAGAATTCTGCACAAAGATCTCGGAATATTAGCTTACAAGGTCCAATTGACTCAGCAATTGGAGGCGCACGACCATTCGCTTCGTTATCGCTTCGTAGTTTGGGCCGAACAGCTGGACAACGATTTTGGGCGAAAAATCATCTTTTCTGACGAGGCTCATTTTCATCTCGGAGGCTACGTTAACAAACAAAATTGCCACATCTGAGGCTCGGGCACGTTATAGTCGAGAAGCCAATGCATCCACAGAGAGTGACAATTTGGTGAGGATTGTGGAGTGGTGGCATCATTAGACCATTTTTCTTCGAAAATCAAGCTGGGAACAACGTTTCGGTCAACGGTGAACGTTACAGAGCCATGTTATCCGACTTTTTTTTACTGAAATTGAAGACATGGACTTAGACGACCTCTAGTTCATGCAGGATGGCGCGCCATGCCACAATCGATCTTTTACGTACCCAATTCCCAAATCGTGTTATCAGCCGTCTTGGCGATGTCAATTGACCGCCTCGGAGCATCGATTTGACCCTTTTGGACTTTTTTTTCTGGGGAACCGTGAAGGACCGATGTTATAACAACAATACAGAAACCATTCAAGCGATCCGTTAGCTACAGCTCGAAACCATCGACATAGTCTTGGAAAATTGGAGTGACAGAATGCGCTACTGCGAAGCCAGCCGAGGCAGCCACTTGAACGAAGTTGTATTTTATCATTAATGGGAATATTTGCTCTTACTAATGAAGCCATAATACATGGAAAAAATTTAATTTTGTTCATTTTATTGCATTTTAAAAAGAAACTTGTATTTGGCCCACCTTGTATATAGTAAAATACTAAATCTTGTTTTTTTAATCGCATACGGGCATAATAAGCGCAGCTAAATTATTAATTAGGTCTAATAATTTGGCGTAATGATATGAATGAATGAACACTAAATTACCATAACAAGAATTTCATTAAATATCATCCAAGTTCGCCCTTTTAGTGTGTGAAAGAAGAAACATGTCACTTTAAACATGCCACTTTAAAAAAATGCTACATGGTGTAATGGGCAGCGTGCTCGCTTCATAGTCATATAGGTCGCAGGTTCGATTCCCACTCCGGGCAGTCGATTTTAAGTATGAATTTTTCAGTTGCTGCTGATAACGATAAATTATTCAAACGATGTAAAAGTGAAACATTGGTTTCTGTGTTCACTTTCTATTCACTTTCTATCATTCAGTTTCTCCCATAGCATCTGCAAATATTTGAGAGTAGCAGCCAGTACAAATGGAAAAACATACCAGCTTCTTCACCACTCGATACAGTCCGTTCTCACTCCTTCCCTTCCCCCTACCTTCCCAATCACAATCCATTTTTTTTTGAACAATAAAATATTTTCTTACTTCAATGAAAATATACTTTATTTGAATTAAAAAAAGTTTTTATTATTTTAAAGAAAATAATTTCTTACAATGAATAAAAGTTCGCATAGGCTCGTATGGAATGTAAATTTTCATTGATTTACTTTATTATTTTAATAATAAAGTATTGTGATCGACTTGGGAAAAAAAAAAAATTTGCTACCCTGAAATTTTGTTTTTTCGCGTTTTGTGACTAAATTAGCCTAAAAATGCAAAAAAAAAAAATCCGTCTGTCTGTACGCCGTCCGCCGTACGCCGTCCGCCGTACGCCGTACGCCGGTGTGTACGCTCAGAGCACATTAACTCCCAAGCCCTTCGAGATAGAAAGCTCATTTTTGGAGGGATTGTAGGTAGTTGCGGATCTCAGAAGGACACTCATTTTTGGAGGTGTAAGGGTTCAGGGGGAGGCGGGGGGAGCACTTAAACCGAAAACTAAGAATTCAAATATCTCAAACATGGTTACAGCTAGGAAGCTAAAAATCAATATACATATAAAAGGGTTTATGGGACAACTTTTAAAATTAATCTAATTTTTTTATCCATTGGGGTGCAAAAAGGGGGGGCTAAAAACCAATTGTCGGCCGAATTTTTTTTTCAAATGATTATATCTTCGAAATTACTTAGCATAAAAAATTTATAATTTTAGACCATCAAGGTGGCATACAGATTCACTGGAATCAGCTTATGTAGAGGCTAATTATTGTAAGGGGGAGAGTCAGGGGGGGTGCAAAGAAAAACACTCAAAAATCAATATCTCGGCTATTTGTTGAGCTATGCAATTGAAACTTGGTACTTATATTAAGCTATACTAAAGAAATACAAAAAAAATATAATATTTGGACTAAATAGTAGTGGGGGAAAATGGGGAGCATTGAACTTTCCAAAATTTTAAACCATTATATCTCAAAATTCAGCGCAGATATCACATCAAAAGTTTGTCAGATCATAGAACTATATAGTTTTTAATTTTGGTAAAAAAATTAAGTAAGGGGGTGTAAGGGGAGGGAGGTGGAAAGCAAAAATGTTGAAAATTTTGAGTAATTTTTTTAGGGCTCTGGTAAAAGATACAGAGTCTAAATTTTGCAGGTCAATATATCAATTTATTGTACATACATAAAAACTAATAAAAATTCTACAATTGTTATGCACCGACCCCCCTGGTCTAACGTGCACAAGGTGTTTCATGTGAAATGAAAAAACACATAAGCTGAAAATTTTTGAATGAAATTTTAAGGTAGAAACTTGAAAATTTGCGAAATGCATTTAAAAAAAATCCCTAAAAGAATGAATTATTAACTGGTTGAAAATCTTTAAAACTTCTACCCCCTCCCATACAAAATTATTTTTTCGACCATTTTCAAGAAATCAATTACCACCTAACTATTAAAAGCTATCAATTTGAAATTTTGCATAAGAACTTATAAAAATAATTGAAATGAAAATACGTTAAAAGTTTTGAAATCGCGCTTACCCTTCTACCCCCTCCCATACAAAAGTATGATTTCGACCAATTTCATTAAATCAACTAATAACAAACAATTTGCAAGCTATGAACTTGAAATTTTGTACGAGCACCTTACAACTAAAAAGAAAGAAAATTGCATCACAAGTCTTACGATTCCCCTACCTCCTCTACCCCCTCCCATACAAAATTATTTTTTCGAGCATTTTTATGAAATAAGTTATCAGCTAACTCTTAAAAGTTATCAATTTCAAATTTTGCATTGAAACTTATAAAAATAATTCAAATGAAATTGCTTTCAAAATTTTCAAATCGCGCTTGCCCTTCTACCCCCTCCCATACAAAACTATGATTTCGACCAATTTCATAAATCATCTAATAGTCAACAAACTAAAAGCTATGAACTTGAAATTTTATAAAAGCACCTTAAAAGAGAAGCGAAATAAAACTGCATATCAAAATTTACGATTCCCCTACCTACTCTACCCCCTCCCATACAAATGTTCGGTTTCGTGAATGTAAAATACACCGAATTTTATGAAAATTCTATGCAACTTCGTCTATGAAACACATTCTACACAGAGAATATTGGACGTGATTCAAGCAATTAATTAAAAAGCTATTAACATCCACCCACCCTTACTATTACCCCTCCTCCTTCCCTCCATAAAAACCCAAACTTGTAGAAACGAATGAAATATTGTTAAATAGACAACAGCCCTGCTCAAGAACTCCCTTTCACTTAGTCTTCCCTAACCACTCTTACTTGCATATTGACTTTCCACACATCCGCAACATGTCCCAAGAATAATAAAGTTTCGCCCGACTTGTTGGCAGTTTATTTACTGTAGTTTTTCGTTAATATAATAATTTTTTTCTCTGAGTGTAGTGAAATCATTTCATGATGAAGAATGTACTAGAGCTGCCCATTTCATATGTGTGTTTTCATTCTACAAAGAAGAAAAAGAATCATTTTCTGATAGCACTGACTTATATGAAACCTTTGAAACGTGATTTAATATCTCAGTTATGAAAAGTGCAAGGTTGCAAACGACACTAATACAGGACTTCTTGAACAATTTTATAGGCCCATTGGCTGTTCAATTTAACTTTTGAATTTGATAGATGAGTGAGTGACCACTCTACTAACTATAAAGACGAGTTAATTTACTAATTAGCAAAAAAATAAATTAGGTCCGCTGTGTATCACTGGCATTAGCCTTCTGTATTTGCTACTAACCTAATCTGCTTACTGGCTTGTCCCAAGAATAATAAAGTTACGCCCGAATTGTTGGCAGATATTTCTTTCATTAGAGACGATTTTTTTTTGTCTTTTACTATCATCGTCATCAATGGCGGGACAGCCCAAATCGGGCCCTGGCCTCCAATCGTCTCGATCCAAAGACCGCGTCCTCCAGCTGCTAATTATACTCTAGATGAAATCTGAGAGTATATTGTGTTTGCCTTACCGTTTGTAACACTAAGAAATAATGCGCGCACAGAGCCGCCAAGGGTACAGATATATTTGTTGTCACTCAAAAATCTCGATTCCGAGTTGCTGTCTGTCCGTATGTCCGTCTGTCCGTCTGTCCGTCTGTCTGTCCGTCTGTCTACAACATAACTCTCGATAGCTTTGACCTATCGTGCTGAAATTTTTTTTATGTCATTTTTAGCAAAAAAGTAACTTTAAGTTCGTGAACGGGCCATATCCCCCCACTCCTTCTACCCCCTCCCATACAAATTTCATGAAATTTCAAAATTTAAAGAAATTAAGTTTTCTCCGAAACCACTTCAGCTATTGACTTGAAATTTGGGTCAAAATATTATAATATAGATGTCATTAATATCATTGAATATTGATCCGATCCTGTCACTCCTTCTACCCCCTCCCATACAAATGGACAATTTTGAAAAATGCATTTTTCGATGTTTATTGAAACTAGTGAAGTTATAAAATCAAATTTTTGCCAGAATTATTTTTGTTATAATCGCAATCAGTGTTGAAAAAATTATCAACTTCACCTCACTCCTTCTACCCCCTCCCATACAAATTTCACGAAATTTTGAAATTTAAATTAAATTGTTTTTCTTCGAAACTGATACAGCTATCAACTTGATATTTTGTATAAAATACACAAATAGAAATATTAATAACAAGAAAAAAAATTGTTTTGATCCGTACACTCCTTCTACCCCCTCCCATACAAATGCATAATTTTTGTTAAATGCATTTTATCGATTTCCATTCAAACTAGAAAAACTAAAAACTTCAAACTTTTCCAGAATTTGTTTCTTAGTAATTGAAATAAGTTTTATAAAAAATTATTAGCTCTGCTTCACTCCTTCTACCACCTCCCATACAAATATCTGTATTATAAATTCAAGAAAAGCATTTCTCCTTCAAGTATATGAGAGCTACCCACTTTGAAATTCAATCAAAGCATGGTGATAAGGATGATGATAAGCAGTTTCAAAATCATCTTAAATGCTCCACTTCCTCTGCCACCTCCCACACAAATGCCCCAATTTCAGGAAAACTATGATCAATTTCTTTAAAAATAATGAAAACTAAAAACTTTAAATTCAGCAAAAAACATTTTGCATGCTATGTTTAGCGTCATATACGAAAAATACAAACCTTCCCCTCTACTTCTACCACCTCCCTCTACTTCTACCACCTCCCATGCAAAAGTCTCTATTCACTATCCGAAAGAATTTGAGATGGCATATTTTCTGGTATATTAAAGTCATTTCCATCTCATCTAGAGTATCATATGATTGGGCTTTAAGCCCAATCATAATTCTGTTATGTTTTTTAATATGGCTTTGTTGTCTTCATCAACCGAGCCTTCCCGTCGCTTCCGTGGTTTGCCGGCCAGTTACCACTCGCTTTGCCTTTAAGAGCACGTTTGGGGATTCTCCTGTCTTCCATTCGCTCTACATGGCCAGCCCACTGCAGTTTACGTAGCTTGATGAACGTTGAAGCTTCTGGCTCGTCGTAGAGTTGATACAACTCATGGTTGTGTCTTATTCGAAATTCCGTTCTTTCCTTCACGGGTTTCAAAATTCTTCGGTGGACCTTTTTTTCGAATGCGTTAACTGCTTTTTCGGAAGTTGGCGTTAATGTCCACGTCTTGCTGCCATAACAGAGCACAGGTCGTATAAATAGTTTTATAAATCCGCTGCTTATTGTTCCTGTGCACTTTCTTGGATTTCATTATTAGAAGTACCGAATAATACGTCTTATTTGCAAGTATTATCCGTCGTTTGATTTCGTCTGTCTTTTACTATGGAATTCTTAATTATTGAAATAGTATTTTATATTTCGATTAAAAAGTTTTCAGAAAACTATCATTTTCATGTTGTAAAACCATGCTTTTCCTCGATACATGTACAAGCAAATTTTCTCATGATTGTGTATTTACTATCCCCTTAAAATTTCTAAGAGAAATTAATTTAAACGTAAAATTCGACATCATGTCTGAAAGACAAGTTAAATGTGAAGGTATATGTATGTCGAGCCTTATATAAAAATAAATCCAAATTTTTCGCTACAAAAGCACGGTTATGGTTTGTGAAGGATAGACAGATGACCACAATTCAATTCATGTTAATTGAATTGTGCGTCTATCACCCTCCACAATAAACGCTTCCCTGTTACATGGCTATTATAGTCTAATAATCGGTAAGAATACATATGTGTTTGGTTAAACTATAATATCATAGCATTTTCAACACGCGTGAAAGAAACAGTTCCGAAATTGATTTTCCTGAAAGATCGTTGGTCAAAATAAACGGCTTAAAAAATGTGATTCAGAATGTGATTAAATAAAGTTTTATGTGCGTTTAATAAATTTAAATTGCGTTGGCCACCATTGAACCAGAAGTGTTTCTTGTCTTTTAAATTGACTTATTTTACTTTAATAATAAGTTTGTTTCAAATAACTCTTTTTACCGTTCTCCGCTTAAAATATCATATTTTCTGTAAATCACACAATGCCAAAAAAAATTTATTTCATCTAGATTGTTGACCCAAATGTTTTTCATGTCAAAGTTACTAATTGAAGGTGGTAGGATTTTGATAATATTATTGTATTATTATTATTATTATATTTCGCTACATAAAATTTGTTTTTATGTGAAATGAAACACATTACAGAAATATGATTGGGCGTAAACCCCAATCATGCGATACTTTAGAGTTTAATGTACCGGAAAATATAACATGTCATCTCAAATTTGTGCGAATGATGAATAGTGACTTTTGTATGTGAGATATAAGTAGAGAAAGGGAGGTTTGTAATTTTTGTAAATTCCACCAAATGTTTCTTGTATGATTTTGAAACTGCTCTCATATGTTCGGAAATACTTTTTTGAATTTCTAATATAGAAATTTATAGATGGGGTAGAAGAAGTGAACAATTTTGGGGAAAAAATTGGTAATTTTAGCTTGGCTAGTTTCAATGAAAATCGGAGGCTTACATTAGTATGGGAGGCAGTTGCGGCGCGTGGAATTCTCAACTTGGTCGGCAGTCATAATTATTAAGTGAAATAAAAAGTTTAACACGCGTCACATGTGTCAATAGCGAAATCGTATAAAAGTCCTACCATTGTTTTACGAATCTGAAGGAGTGGATTAAGGTAATAACAAAAAGTATGTCAACCGTTTTGGTACAATAAATTTTGAATAATATAATAGATACTTTATGACAATATCTAACAAAAGGTGAGAATTTGTCAATAGAATTATTCTCAAAACATAGCAAAGGATAAAAACATCATTGAAAACAGAAAAGGAAAAAATCAGTAGAATACGTAATTCAATTCTTTCGTTGAGAAAAATAAAATTCTTGAAAGATATATTTTTTTTACATACATATTATACATATTACATGCATAAGTAATATGAAAAAAACCGAACAATATCTTGTAAATTAGTTCAATTCGATGAGACTATATATTGTAAAAAATTATTATTACGTCTTCGTAAAATTTTTCATTATTATTTATTGTTTCCATAAGATTTTTTCTGCAGATGTAAAGTCTAAATTATTTAAACGCGGTTCTTCGATTTTATTTCCTGAAAGTTTCTTAATACGAAAAGCTTCGTTCAGAAGGTGTAGATTTTGCAAAGTTTATAACTTTCTGGCAATGCTGCTTGTAAAGAATTATCGTGTAGAAATTTTAAAATATTGATTAAGGTCTTACAGTTGTCCGAAATTTCAACATCACTATTAGAGTCACTCCATGCAAGAAAGAGAAACACTGTATCAGAGTCTGGCAGAAATGTCACAATCGATACCTGCGAATTCAGCTTTCCCAATTCATCATTTGTGGAGTGGTGAGTTTAGTGGTTTTCTTTTACCAAATTCATCCGCCCTAAGATAAATCGTTCTTTTAAAATTTTTGTTTGTGACTTTTTAGTTAAGTATTAAAATCTGCGCACAGTTCTTAATGTCAAGAACGCACCAAAAAAAGGTCGACACTTTTTTTAAATTTCGCTCCAAATATCGGGCTTAACTTTTGCCAAACTATGGTAAAGTGTAATGGAGTAACTATAATCACTATAAATGATAATCAATTGACTTGCTAATTTAGCAGCATTAACAGTTTTTCAATAATGAGAAGCAACTAAAGTAACTAAATCTTTCGGAAAATTTGATTTATGACTATCAAACTTTTGAAAAGTTCCAAATTTCCCAAGTGAGAAAACTAAACTTCTAATTGACCTGCTGTTGTACAAGGGGAGGTCAAAAATATCGCGGAATGACAGGGAAGGGGGTAAAATTAAACAAGTTATTATTTTTCGTTTTCAATACAAAAAAACTATGAATAATATAAGATATTCCAAGCCAATGGAAAAAATTATAACCATCCCATACAAAATTAATTTACAATAATCAAATTTTCTTGGAAACTATGAAAGCTAATGATTTGAAATTTGGAATTTATTATTTTTATCATAAATGTGAGGTGTGGTATAAATATTATTTGAATCCCCCCACTCCTTCCACCACCCCTTTATTTTTTCATGAAACATTTTAAGCCGATTTCAGAACATATAACATTTATCGAGCTCACATTTTGTACTAAATGCTTAATTAGCATTGTCGCTAAAATCAGAAAAAGATAGCTTTACTGCTTCTAACCTGTACAATATGACACAGTTTCACAACTTCACAAAAAATCTATTTTCTTGAAAAGTATGAATGTTACTAGTCTGAGATTTAAGAGATGTCAATTTTATAATATTCGTAGTTATTTCTGAAAAAAAAATCACTAAAATCCTCCTTCTGCCACCTCCTATAAAAACTGTACAATTTCATTAAATCTAATACACTAATTTTCTCAGTTCCTATTAAATTTTTGGAGGTCGCATTTTGTATAAAACATTTTTATAGTTACTTTAGCATGATTGGAAAAAATTTAGTTCAATGTTACCACCCCTTCTACCACTCCACATACAAAATTTCAAATTACACCCCCACTAGTGGCTGAGCCATGCGAAGTTACTATGAGAGGTGTGCGATCCGTTTTGGAAAATTTACTTTTCGCCCGGAACGTGTCGTTCGTTGTACCTCCTCTTTCTTTTTGGATTTGCTTTGGTTCGAATTGACAGGTTGACGTTTTAGTGCGATTGCAGTCGATTTCGTCGAAGTCTTCGATGTTGCGTCATAATCATCAACTGACAAAAATGTTGCAAAAGCAACGAGTAAAAACTCGATAGATGCTGACTTTGACGATTATGCTTTCCACGAGGATGTCGATGGTTTTTCCGTCTCGTTTCACGACTTTATATGAGCCATCGTACGGCGTTTTCAATGGTGGTCGCACTTTGTCGTCGCGTAGAAACACGTGTGTGCAATCCTTCAGTTACTTTTGGACAAAAACGCAACTGGTCAAATATTTTCCATGCAGTTGCGTAGATTTTTCACGAAATCGGGCTCCAACACGTAATTATACTCTAGATGAAATCTGAGAGTATATTGTGTTTGCCTTACCGTTTGTAACGCTAAGAAATAATGCTCGCACAGAGCCGCCAAGGGTACAGAAATATTTGTTGTCGCTCAAAAACTTCGATTCCGAGTTGCTGTCTGTCCGTCTGTCCGTCTGTCTACAGCATAACTCTCGAACGCTTTGAGCTATCGTGCTGAAATTTGTTGTGTGTCATTTTTAGCAACGGGCCACATCCCCCCACTCCTTCTACCCCCTCCCATACAAATTTCACGAAATTCCGAAATTTTCAGAAATTGATTTTTCTTTGAAACTATTTAGGCTATCGATTTGAAATTTGGGTCAAAGTGTTATGATATAGACGTCATTAATATGACGAAATATTGATCCGATCCCGTCACTTCTTCTACCCCCTCCCATACAAATGCATAGTTTTGAAAAATGCAGTTTTTCGATTTTCATTGAAACTAGCAAAGTTATAAAAACGAATTTTACCAGAATTAATTATACTCTAGATGAAATCTGAGAGTATTATAAGTTTGCTCTAAAGTTTGTAACGCCAAGAAATAAGGCTCGGAGAAAAAAATGATGAATACAGAAATTAATATTATCACTCAAAAATCTCAAAACCGGATGTCCGTCCGTCCGTCCGTCCGTCTGTGCGCGCTCTAGCTTGAGAACGCGTTGAGCTAGATAGTTCAAATTTTGTACACGTCGTTTTTGACAAAAAAGTAAGGTCAAGTTCGTGAACGGGCCAAATCGCTCCACCCCTTCTACCCCCTCCCATACAAAATGACACAATTGCGCAATTTGACAATAAACGGATTTGCTCGAAAAGTATAAAAGCTATTGGCCTGAAATTTGGAATATTTTACTTTTATGATAATATCAATCTACCGTACGAAAATTATGCGTATCCTCCCCCTCCTTCTACCACCTCCCATACAAACTGTACTTGTCATGAATTACTCTAAGCCAATTTACTCATTGCGTATACAATTTAGAGAGCTGAAATTGTGCACCAAATATTTATTTAAAATTGTTAGTAAGCCCAAAAAAATTTAGACTATTAGCTTCACCCCTTCTACCCCCTCCCATACAAAATGACACAATTTCGTAATTTGACAATAAACGGATTTACTCGAAAAGTATACAAGCTATTAGTCTGAATTTTCGGATATGTTATTTTCATAGTAATTTTAATCTACAGTAGACAAATTATTTGCTTCCTCCCTCTCCTTCCACCCCCTCCCATACAAACTACACTTTTTCATGAAATGCTCTAAGACGATTTTCTCAGAACATATAACATTTATTGAGCTCATATTTTGTAATAAATACTTAATTAGTATTAGCACTAACATCAGAAAAAAATATTTGATTAGCTTCACTGCTTCTACCCCCTCCCATACAATATGACACAGTTTCACAACTTCACAAAAAATCGATTTTCTTGAAAAGTATAAATGGCACTAGTCTGAAATTTCAGCGATGTTAATTTTACAATATTCCTAGTTATTTCTGAAAAAAATCACTCTAATCGCCCCACTCTTTCTACCACCTCCCATACAAACTGCACATTTTCACTAAATCTAACTCACTAATTTTTTCAGTTCCCATTCAATTTTTGGAGTAAGCATTTTGTACAAAACATTTTTATAGCTACTTTAGCATGATGGGGAAAAATTAGTTCAATGCTGTCATCCCTTCTAATACTTCCCATGCGAAATTTCTTGGGATCACAAAAAATTCTATTTCATCTAGAGTATCGTAAGATTGCGCTTTACGCGCAATCGTAGCCCTGTTATGTTTTTATTATAATTTCAATCAGAATTGAAAAAAATATCAACTTTACGTCACTTCTTCTACCCCCTCCCATACAAATTTCACGAAATTTTGAAATTTAAATTAAATTATTTTTCTTCGAAATTGTTCAAGCTATCAGCTTGATATTTTGCATAAAGTATAAAAATAAAAATAGCAATAACGAGGAAAAAATGTGTTTTGATCCGTATACTCCTTCTACCCCCTCCCATACATATGCATAATTTTTGTTAACTGCATTATATCGATTTCCATTAAAACTAGAAAAGGTATAAACTTAAAATACTGCCAGAATTTTTTTTTTAATAATTGCAATAAATGCTAAAAAAATTATCAGCTCCTCTTCACTCCTTCTACCCCCTCCCATACAAATATCTGTATTATAAACTCAAGAAAAGCATTTATCCTACGAATATATTAGAACTATCGAATTTGAAATTGAATTGTGGTGACAAGGATGATGATAAGCAGTTTCAAAATCATCTTAAACGCTCCACTTCCTCTGCCACCTCCCATACAAATGCCTCAATTTCAGGAAAACTATGTCCAATTGAAAATAATGAAAGCTACAAACCTTAAATTCAGCACGAAATATTTTGCATACCACATTAGGTGTCATATCCAAAAATTACAAACCTTCCTCCTCTCCTTTTACCACCTCCCATACAAAAGTCACTATTAATTATTTAAAAGAATTGGAGGTGACATATTTTCCGATACATTTCATCTAGAGTATCATATGATTGGGCTTTACGCCTAATCATAATTCTTTTATGTTTTTTCGTTGCGTTGAAAATTTCACCAGGCAATCTGCAATCGTGCCATAGAGTATTTCCGACGGCGATGCGATCAGATCATCTTTGAATATTGCACGAAGCCCAAGTAGGACCAAAGGCAATATTTCAGACCAATTGCTTGATTGTTGGCATTTGATTGCGGTTTTTAGTGTTCGATGCCACCGCTCGATGATTCCGTTGGCCTATGGGTGATACGCTGTAGTTCTCAAATGCTTGAATGCCTTTAGCAGTTCATTGGATAATTTAGAATCAAATTGTTTCCCTTGATCCGTTGTGATTTCTGCTGGAACGCCGTAGTGCGAAATCCATCTGCTTATCAATGCTTTTGCCACTCTTTCGACTGTCATGTCTTCAGTTGGAATTGCGACTGGCCAACGAGTGTATCAATTGATGCATGTCAGACATTATTGAAAGTATTGAAAAATTCGATGACGGCATAGGCCCGATCAGATCGATATTAATATGTTGAAAACGATTGTCTGGAACTTTAAAACTTTCGATGGTCGATCTGTTGTGACGAATGATTTTTTACTTTTGACACGCAATGCATACTTTTGTCATTTGATCGATGTCCTTTTTCATGTTTGGCCAGATGAAACGTTCGCTGATCAATTTGATTGATGATTTTTTGCTCGGGTTTGCCAAATTGTGTAGTGAATTGAATGCGTTTTGTCTGAGCTACTTCGGTATGTACGGGCGTATTCGATCTGTTGAAACATCACACTAAATTGCTTGCTTTAGTTCTGTAAGTTGACTAGTTTCAGCTGCAACGATGTGTTTTAGTTATTTGAAAGCAATCCTTTGAGTTCATCGTAGTCTTTTTGTTGCTGTGCCCATTGTCAATAACGACTGTATCGTCGATTTGAATTGCTTCGATGTGTGAGAGGAAATCAGCAACGACATTTTTGCCACCGGGTACGTGTTAAATGTTGGTAGTGAATTCGCTAATGAAACTGAGTTGTCGGGCTTGACGAGATGAAGCTTTTTCTGGCTTTTGCTGAAACGCGAATGTGATCGGGTTATGATCAGTTAAAACCGTACAATTTTTTCCTTCGATCATATGCCGAAAAAATTTGACTGATTGGTATATAGCTAACAGTTCTCTGTCATAGGTTCTGAACTATTTCTCTGTATCAGTCACGCGTTTCGAATAAAATCCAAGCGGTTGCATTTCATTGTTGTTCAGTTGATGAAGCGCGCGCTACTCCGACAGGAAAATCACTTGCATCGACGGTCAAAACCAACTAAACGTTTGGTATCGGGTGAGTTAAAGTGACTGCGTCGATGATTTCGCTTTTGCTTTCCTCAAACGCTTTTTCGGTTTCATCGGACCAAATTATTTTAATTTTATCTCTGTTAAAAAACGGCGGTAAAAATTGAGTGACGCGATAAAACTACGAAGTCCGTGTGCTTCTTTCGGTTTTGGATATTTGACGATTGCTTCGACTTTTTCAGTATCCGGTGCATTGCCAGCACTCGAATTTTGTGTTCCGGAAATGTCACTTCGCTTGGACCGAATACACATTTGGCGATGTTTTTCAAGCCGCAGTCACACAAACGTTGAAAGACGATTCTGAGATTCTGTCGATGCTGCTCAATGTTCTCGGACGCAGTGCGGATATCATTAATGTAGACGATGATAAAATCTAAGTCGCGAAACACTTCGTTCATAAATCGCTGAAATGTCTGCGCTGCATTGTATAGACCGAATGTCATGACGTTGAATTCGAAAAAACCGAATGGTGTAATAATTGCGGTTTTGAGTCGATCTTCAGGTGCAATTGGTATTTGATTGACGCTTTTTCCAAGTCGATGGTTGAAAAAATCTATTTTCCGTGCAGCAACTGCGTGCAATCTTAAAGGGTACTTTTCAGGTATCGTGATTGCGTTCAATCTACGATAATCACCACATGGCCTCCACTGGTTGTTTTTTTTGCGAACCATATGAGGCGGAGTCGCCCAATTGCTTTTGCTATGTAGACATATGTCGAGTTTCAGCATATACTCGAATTCCTTTTTGGCAATTTCGAGCATTTCAGGCTTCAAACGTCTTGCTTTGGCGAGCACTGGCTGTCCTTTTGTGATGATTTGACGCTCAACGATGTTCGGCAATGTCAAATCTTTGAATTCGTTGAGCAAATCTTTGAATCGTATATCGGATGTACTTACACGTTCGTATTCGATGAATTTTGCTTCGCGAACGGCTTTGCAATTCGTTTTTTTTTGCCTCGAACGTTGACGAAAAGTCCATATTCATTGAGAAAATCGGCTCCAATTATTGGTCGTGTCACGTCGGCGATGAGAAATTCCCAAATAAAATTTAATATTTTAAACTTTTATGTATTATTTTAAATGAATTTCCCAAACATGGTGATTTGTAGCTTAAAATTTCAATCAAAAACTTGAAGTTTTTGTGTGTGTGTGTGATTTTTTAATTTTGCTTGAAACACCTCGTGCAGGTTAGGGACTCCATTTGGTGGATAACAGTTCTGGTTTAAATTATTATTTTTCCATTATGTAGTATATTACATGGATGTTTGCACGTGCGAAATTTGAGCTTTGTGTCTTTTACCAGAGCCCTAAAAAATATATTCAAAATTCCTTAACTTGAAAATGTTACCAAAATTAAAAGTCATGTAGCTCTGCAATCAGACTTTCTATTTGTATTCTTAGGTGAGACATAAGTTATCGCAATTTTCGACTTTAACAGTCCCCTTTTACCTCTCACCCCCCGAAACTTAGACAATGGAAACTCTCCACCCAATCTACCTTACAATCTCCCAAAAACGAATTCTCTATACAGGGTGTTTGATACTCCGTGCGCAACCTTGTAAGGGGTTATTCCTAGATATATTTTGAGAAAAAAATTGTTCTACGGAGATGATCAATTTTCAATATCCGCGAAAATACAGGGTGATCAAGAAAAGTGTTTCGGACCTGTACCCTCACTCACTCAAAACGCGATATCTTGAAAACTAATAATCATAATTCAAAGTGTTATAACTTGTTTTTTAGGAAATCAAATTACCTTTAATTTGGTATAATAGTCCACATTGTAACTGTACCCAATCTTGAGGTATTTGTTTCAGAACACAAATTTTTGATACTTTGACCCTCAAAATTCTGTGATCAATGTAGTTTTTGTCAAAAAAACGCACTACAAAAATGTCATTTTAATGTTGTTTTTTTATGTGCCATATTATTGCCTACAAAAGATGCACACATACTTATGACTTAGGTTTTCCCGTTTTCCAGGTAATAAGCGAAAATACATATGGCTTCAAAATAAAATATGCCATAAAGCAACCTTCGTTCTAAAAAACTGCCTGAAATGTTGTTAAACTGAAATATTCTTATTGTCCTTTAATTACTATTTAAATTATCGAGGAATGTCCTTTAATAAGTATTTAAATTATCGAGGAAATGAATTAATCATTTTAAATTAAGTTTCAACACAACTAGGTGCAGCACTTTGCTCTTTTTTAATGGGGTACCTAACAAAATGAAAAGCGTATAAAAGCAAATCTTACTTCATATTTTTATCAGTTTTAATTAAATTGTTAAAAGTACAAGGTGTCACTAAAATTTAGAAAATAATTTCGAAATGCCTGAGTTCACGAATGAAGAATATGCAGACATCATTTTCATTTATGGGGAGTGTCAGGGAAATACAGGAGCGGCGCGATCTTTGTATCATTAGAGATTTCCTAATCGTCGAATACCTGACAGGAGAGTATTCCAAGACATTTACAGAAGGATTCGAGAAACAGGCAGCGTTAGAACAAGCAGTGTAAATGCAAATCCTGTTCCAACCGATGAAGGAATACTACATGCAGTTCAAAATGATCCATCAATCAGTATCCTAAAAGCAGAGCGTTTGCATCCCTACCACCACACACCCGTGCAGGAGCTGTTACCCATTGATTTGCCCAAAAGGATGGAGTTTTGCAATGACAACTAAGTGACGAAAATTTTATGAACAACATTCTTTGGACGGATGAGTCCCAATTCACCAGGGACGGTATCACAAACTTCCACAACTTACACACCTGGGCTGAGAGCAATCCACATACAAGAAGAGAGGCATCATTTCAGCACAGATTCAGTGTCAATTTATTTATTTATCTCCTGATTTAACTATTATGGATTTCTTTGTATGGGGACGGATGAAGGCCCTTGTCTACGCAACGGAAGTAGTAACGTTGCAGGATCTAAGCACCAGAATCGATGCGGCAGCAACAGAAGTAAGGCAGCAGTTGAGGAGTATGAACACAAAGACAACACTGGCAAAACGAGCTTTAACGTGCATTCAAAATGAAGGTGGCCTTTTGAACATTTATTTTAATTAAGGAAATTTGAAATAAACCATAAAAACCATTCTTAAGTTCTTTTAGCTCAAGCGGAGAGTGTTGATCAGCATATTCTTGTTTTTTTGATAAAAGTGCTAGATCATTGGAATGATAGTTTTTGCTAAACTATGAAACTCATGCAATGCAAGTGTATACATCTTTTGTAGGCAATAATATGGCATAAAAAAACAACATTAAAATGACATTTTTATAATGCGGTTTTTTGAGAAAAACTACATTGATACCAGAATTTTGAGGGTCAAAGTATCAAAAATTTGTGTTCTGAAGCAAATACCTCAGGATTGGGTACAGTTACAATGCGGACTATTACACCAAATGAAGTAATTTGATTCCTTAAAAAAACAAGCTATAACATTTTAAATTGCGATTATTAGTTTTCAAGATATAGCGTTTTGAGTGAGTGAGGGTACAGGTCCGAAACACTTTTCTTGATCACCCTGTATCTCCGCGGATATTGAAAATTGACCATCTCCGTAGAACCATTTTTTTCTCAAAATATATCTAGGAATAACCCCTTACAAGGTGGCGCACGGAGTACCAAACACCCTGTATATAAGGGTTTCGGAGGTATGTGTCTTTGAATGTTGCCGAAGCGTACACTTATAACGTACGGCGTACAGACGGACGAATTTTACAGGGTGGGCCATCTAGTGGTCTCTTCTTAAATCATAGGTTATTTTGACACTGAAAGCTGTTTCCCGCTCGAAATCTCGGCAGAAAGTTAGTATCTTACCTCCACGGAACGAAATGAGTCGCTTTACACTTGAACAACGTTGAGAAATAGTCAAAACTTATTTCAAAGTGAGTGCTGTGTAGCCCAAACAGTGCGTTTTTTGAAAAGAAGTTTTTGTCGAAATGAAGGATCTACCGCGCCTGCTGTACGCAAGTTTGTGCAAAAAGTTCGTGAGACTGGCATGCTAGTGGACAATACTCATGGTCCCCGTTGTCGTACGTTGCGCACAGACGAGAATGTAGCCGAGAGTGTGAGACTTACTCCACGAACATCAACTCGCCGTCGATCTCAACAGCTCAACATTTCACGCACTAGCCTGAGTAGAATTCTGCATAAAGATCTCGGATTATTCGTTTACAAGGTCCAATTGACTCAGCAATTGGAGGCGCACGACCATTCGCTTCGTTACAACGATTTTGGACGAATAATCATCTTTTCTGACGAGGCGCATTTTCATCTCGGAGGCTATGCTAACAAACAAAATTGCCGCATCTCGGGCTCGGAAAACCCGCACATTATTGACGAGAAGCCAATGCATGCACAGAGAGTGACAGTTTGGTGCGGATTTTGGAGTGGTGGCATCATTAGACCATTTTTCTTCGAAAATGAGGCTGGGAACAACGTTTCGGTCAACGGTAAACGTTACAGAGCCATTATTTGACTTTTTTTTTACTGAAATTGAAGACATGGATTTGGATGACATCTGGTTCACGCAGGATGGCGCGCCATGCCACACAGCTCATGCCACAATCGATTTTTACGCACCAAATTCCCAAATCGTGTTATCAGCCGTCTTGGCGATAAGAATTGGCCGCCTCGAGCTGCGATTTGATCCCTTTGGACTTTTTTTTCTGGGGAACCGTGAAGGACCGATGTTATGCCAACAATCCAGAAACGATTCAAGCACTTAAGGTCAATATCATCCAAGCAATCCGTGAGCTACAGCCCGAAATCATCGACATGGTCTTGGAAAATTGGAGTGACAGAATGCGCTACTGCGAAGCCAGCCGAGGCAGCCACTTGAACGAAGTTGTGTTCCATCATTAATGGGAATATTTGCTCTTACTAATGAAGCCATAATACATGGAAAAAATTTAATTTTGTTCACTTTATTGCATTTCAAAAAAAAACTTGTATTTGGCACACCCTTTACTTTTTCTTTTAATAATAAAGAATTGTGATCAACTTGAAAAAAAAATTGCTTTCAAACCTTTCAAGATAAAAAGTTGGATTGTAGATGGTTGCGGATATCTGGAGGACATCTATTTTGTGGGTTAAGGGTTAAGGAGAATGCGGGGAAGCGCTTAGACCGAGAACTAACAATTTAAATGTTTACGCCATGGTTCTAGCTAGGAAGCTGAAAATCAACATACATATAGAGGGGTTTGTGGGACAAACTTTAAAAATAGATTAATATTTTTATCCATGAAGATCCTAAATTGTCGGCCGAATCTTTTTATTAAATGATTATATCTTCGAAATTACTTACCATAAAAAAATTATATTTTGGAACTATTAAGGTGACATACAGATCCCCCAGAATCATCTTAGAGGGAGGCTTATTATTTTAAGGGGAAGGGTCAGGGGGAAATGGGAAAAAAAAGCAAACGCTTAAAAATTAATATATTGCTTTTCTCTTATTATTATGCTATACTTGCATAATACGAGAAAAATATAACATTTGGACATAATAGTAGTGGGGGAAAATGAGGAGCATTTCAAAAATTATGATCTTTCCAAATTTCAAACCGTTATATCTCAAAACTGAGTACAGAATCAAATTGAAATTTTGTCAGATTGTAGAACTACATAGTCTTTAATTTTGGTAAATTTTAAATTGGGAGGTGGTAAGCGAAAATGTCGAGAATTTAGAGTGTTTTTTTTAAGGGCTTTGGTGAGGTAGAAAATTTGCGAAATGCATTTAAAACATAACAGGGCTATGATTGGACGTAAAGCCCATTAGTGTATTACATTTAGTGAAATTGTGCAGTTTGTATGGGAGGTGGTTGAAAGAGGGGCGAGTTCTTGAAGACTTTTTCAGAAATAGCTATAAAAATTATGTTTTTGACATGTTTGAAATTGTAAATCAGTGGCACTCATATTCAGGGAAATCGACTTTTTGTAAAGATGTGAAATTGAGTAAGATTGTATGGAAGGGAGTAGAAGGGGTAAGACAGTCTTACTAATAATTACAGTCTTACTAATAATTCTAAGTGAATATTATTCTAATCTACAAATTCAGCTCGATTAATTGTATACGCATTGAGTAAATTGGTTTAGAGTATTTCATGAAAAAGTGCAGTTTGTATAGAAGGAGGGGGAGGATACACATAATTCTTATACGGTAGATTGAAATCATTATAAAAGTAAAATATTCCAAATTTTAGACTAATAGCTTTTATACTTTTTGAACAAATCCATTTTTTGTCGAATTGCGAAAATGCATCGTTTTGTATGGGAGGGGGTAGAAGGGGTGAAGCCAATCATCTAATTTTTTTTGGTCTTACTAATAATTCTAAATAAATATTTTTTGTCCAATTTCAGCTTGCTAAATTTTATACGCACTCAGTAAATTGGCTTAGAGCATGTCATGAAAAAGTACACTCTGTATGAGAGGTGGTGGAAGGAGGGGGAGGACACGCAAAATTTTTATACGGTAGATTGAAGTCATCATATAAGTAATATGCTCCAAATTTGAATTTAATAACTTTTATGCTTTTCGACCAAATCCGTTTATTATCAAATTACGCAATTGTGTCATTTTATATGGGAGGGAGTAGAAGGGGCAGAGCGATTTGGCCCATTCACGAACTTGACCTTACTTTTTTGTTAAAAACAACGTGCACAAAATTTGAACTATCTAATTCAATGCGTTCTCAAGCTAGAGAGCGTACGGACGGACGGACATCCGGTTTTGAGATCTTAGAATGATTATATGAACTTCTATATCATTCATTTTTTTCTCCGAGCCTTATTTCATAGCGTTACAAACTCTTAGATTTCATCTAGAGTATAAAAATATAACAGAACTAAAATTGTGCGTAAAGTCCAATCGTGCGATACTCTAGATGAAAAAGAAATTTTTGATTTGAAGAAATTTTGTGGGGGAAGTGGTACAAGGGTTGACGACATTGAACTAGTTTTTTCTCTGTTTAATTTTATACAAAACTTAGGATTCAAAAATTTAATAGGTACTGAGAAAATTAGTGTATTATAGTTAGTGAAATTGTGAAGTTTGTATGGGAGGTGGTAGAAAGACGGGCGAGTTCTTAAAGAGATTTTCAGAAATAACTTTTGATATGTTTTAAATTGTAAATCAGTAGCATTCATACTTTTCAGGAAAATCCACTTTTCGTAAAGTTGTGAAATTGTGTCAGAATGTATTGGAGTAAAGCTCATAGTCTAACTTTTTTTGGCTATACTAAAAATTCTAAATACAAATTAAGTGCACAAATTCAGCTCGATAAATTTTATACGCACTGAGTAAATTGGTTTCGAGTATTTCATGAAAAAGTACAGTTTGTATGGTGGAAGGAAAGGGACGACTTAAATAATTTTTATATAGTAGATTGAAATTATCATAAAGCTAATGTATTGTAAATTTCAGATCAATAGCACCTATGCTTTTTGAGGAAATCCGTTTAATATCGAATTGCGAAATTGCGTCATTTTGTATGGGAGGGAGTAAAAGGGGTAAAGTTAGTCGTCTAATTTCTATTGATCTTACTAATAATTATGAATAAATTATAAGTACACAATTTGAGATCGATAAATTTTATGCGTGAGTAAATTGGCTTAGAGCTTTTCATGAAAAAGTGTAGTTTGAATGGGAGGGAGTGGAAGGAGAGGGAGAACGTAAACAACTTTTACTCGTTAGATTGAAATCAATATAAAAGTAATTTACTCCATATTTCAGACCGATAGCTTTTTTTTCTCGAGCAAATCCGTTTAGTGTCAAATTGCGCAATTGTGTAATTTTGTATGCGAGGGGGTATAAGGAGTGGGGCGATTTGGCCCGTTCACGAACTTGACCTTACTTTTTTGTTAGAAATGACGTGTACAATATTATGACTATCTAGCTCAACGCGGTCTCAAGCTAGAGAGGGAACGAACGGATGAACTGACGATCAAATCAATTATCACCTAATTATTAGAAGCTTCCAATTTGAAATTTTGCACAAAAATTTTTCAAAATAGTTGAAACGAAATTGCGTCAAGTCATAAGATCGCGCCTGCCCTTCTACCCCCTCTCATACAAAGCAATGATTTCGACTAATTTCAATAAATCAACTAATAACCAACAAATTAAAAGCTACGAGGGAAACGAAATAAAACTCCATCATAAATTTTACGATTCCCTTACCTCATCTACACCCTCTCATACAAGTGTTTGGTTTCGTGAATGTAAAATACACCGAATTTTACGAAAATTCAATGCAACTTCGTCTATGAAACTTTCTATACAGAGAATATTGGACGTGATTCAAGCAATCAATTAAAAAATTATTAATATCCACCCACCCTTCCTATCACCCCTCCACCCTCCGCTCATAAAAATCCAAACTTGCATAAATAAACGAATGAGCTATGGATGTACTGAAGCTATTGATCGTATTTGCAATTAAGTATTAAATTGACAACAGTCCTGCCCGAGAAGTCCCTTTTACTCCATATGCATGTTAGAGTGGTTAGGGAAGACTAACTCATAGTAACGACTGAAAATAACACTGAAACCCATCGCTCCTTCTATCACTTTTACAAACTATACAATTTCACTAAATTTAATACACTAATTGTCTCAAAACCTATCAAATTTTCGAATTTTAAATTTTCTATAAGACATTTTGATAGCAACTTTATCATGATGTGAAACAATTATTTCAATGCCGTCACCCCTTCTTCCACTCTTCACTCAATTTTTTTTTAAATTAACAAATTTCTCTTTCATCTATAATTAATTATTAATAAGGCAAAAAAAAAAAATTGGACGATTAACTGCATACACAACACCATACAACATAACGCAATTTCACAGCATTACAAAAAGTAGATTTTCTTCATTATACGGTAGATTAAATCTGAGAGTATTATAAGTTTGCCACAAAGTTTGTAACGCCAAGAAATAAGGCTCGGAGAAAAAAATGAATGATACAGAAGTTCATATAATCACTCAAAAATCTCAAAGCCGGATGTCCGTCCGTCCGTCTGTCCGTCCGTCCGTGTCCTCTCTAGCTTGAGAACGCGTTGAGCTAGAAAGTTAAAATTTTGTACACTTCGTTTTTGGCAAAAAAGTAAGGTCAAGTTCGTGAACCAGCCAAATTTCTCCACCCCTTCTACCTCCTCTCATACAAAATGACACAATTACGCAATTTGTCAATAAACGGCTTTTCTCGAAAAGCATAAATGCTATTGATCTGAAATTTGGAATATTAATACTCTTATGATACATTCATTCTACTATGTAAGAATTATTTGTGGCCTCCCCCTCCTTCCACCACCTTCCATACAAACTGCATTTTTTCACGAAATGCTCTAAGCCAATTTACTCAGTGCGTATACAATTTAAATTATGCACTTATAACTTATTAAGAATTATTAGTAAGACCAAACAAAATTAGACGATTAGCTTTACCCCTTCTACTCCCTCCCATACAAAACGACACAATGTCGCAATTCGACAATAACCGGATTTTTTCCAAAAGCATAAAGACTATTGATCAGAAATTTGGAATATAATAATTCCAATCTGCTGTATAAAAATTATTTGAGTCCTCCCCTTCCTTCCACCACCTCTCATACAAACTGCATTTTCTTATGAAATAGTATGAACCAATTTACTCAGTGCGTATGAAAGTTATCGAGCTGAAATTATGCACTAAATATTGATTTGGAATTATTGGTAAGATCAAAAAAATTAGGCGATTAGCTTCACTTCTTGTTCTCCCTACCATACAATTTGACACAATTCAACAATTTTACAAAAAGTAGATTTTCCTGAAAAGTATGAATGCTACTGATCTACGATTTAAAATATGTCAATCAAATGATGTTTACAGTTATTTCTAAAAAAGTCATTAATAACTCCACACTCCTTCTACCACATTCAAACTGCACAATTTTACTAAATCCAATACACTAATTTTCTCAGTACCCATTAAATTTTTGAATCCTAAATTTTGTATAAAACATTTCGATAGCAACCTTAGCGTGATGTGAAAATAAACTGCCAACAAGTCGGGCGTAACTTTATTATTCTTGGGACAAGTTGCGGATGGGTGGAAAGTCAATATGGTTAGGTTAGAGTGGTTAGGGTGGTTGTTGTAGTGTTCTTGTACAAAATTTCAAGTTCTTAGCTTTTAATTTTTTGGTTATTAGTTGGTTCAAAGAAATAAGTCGAAACGATACTTTTGTATGGGAGGGGTAGAAGGGCAAGCGCGATTGCAAAACTTTTAAAGGAATTTCATTTCAATTATTTTTGTAAGTTTTCGTGCAAAATTTAAAATGGATAGCTTTTAAGAGTTGGATGATAACTGATTTCTTGAAAATGCTCAGAAAATAAATTTTGTATGGGAGGGGGTATATTTATTTATTTGTGACGCAGTTTTCTTTCCTTTCTTTTGTAAGGTGCTCGTACAAAATTTCAAGTTCGTAGCTTTTAATTTGTTGGTTATTAATTGGTTCAATGAAATAGGTCGAAATGATACTTTTGTATGGGAGGGGGTAGAAGGCCAAGCGCGATTGCAAAACTTTTAACAAAATTTCATTTCAATTATTTTTATAAGTTTTTAGGCAAAATTTGAAATGGATAGCTTTTAAGAGTTAGCTGATAACTGATTTCTTAAAAATGCTCGAAAAAATAATTTTGTACGGGAGGGGGTAGAAGAGGTAGGGGAATTGCAAAATTTGTGACGCAATTTTATTTCCTTTCTCTTGTAAGCTGCTCGTACAAAATTTCAAGTTCGTAGCTTTTAATTTGTTGATTATTAGTTGATTTAATGAAATTGGTCGAAATCATACTTTTGTATGGGAGGGGGTAGAAGGGCAAGTGTGATTTTGAAACTTTTAAAATAATTTCTTTGCAAATATTTTTATAAGTTCTTATGCAAAATTTCAAATGGATAGCTTTTAATAGTTAGGTGATAATTAATTTCTTAAAAATGGTCAAAAAAATAATTTTGTATGGGAGGGGGTAGAAGTTTTGAAGGTATTCGACCAGTTAATATTTTATACTTTTAGAGATTTTTTTTAAATGTATTTCCCAAATTTTCAAGTTTCTACCCTAAAATAACATCCAAAAATTTTCAGTTTTCGTGTTTTTTTCGTTGCACATGAAACAGCTTGTGCCCATTAGACCGGGGTGGTCGGTTCATAACAATTGTGGATCAAATTATTATTTTTTTTCTATGTATATCAAATAGATGTATTCACATGCAAAATTTAAAGTTTCTATCTTTGAGCAGAATCCTAAAAAATTCACTCACGACATTTTTGCTTACCACCTCCCTCCCTTTACACCCCCTAACTTAAAATTTTTATCTAAATTATAAATTATGTAGTTCTATAATCTGACGAATTTTCAATTCGATATCTGTACTCAATTTTGAGATATAATGATTTCTAATTTTGAAAAGTGCACCATTTTTCAAATGCTCCCCATTTCACCCCACTACTATTATAACCAAATTTTATATTTTTTTTGTATTTCGCTAGTATAGCTTAGTATATGTTTTAAATTTCAATTACATAGCTTAAGAGATAGTTGAGATATTAATTCTTAAGTGTTTTTCCTTGCACCCCCCCGACCCTTCCCCTTACAATAATAAGCCTATTTCTAAGCTGATTCTGGTGGATCTATACGCCATCTTAATTGTCCAAAAATATGAATTTTTTATGGTAAGTAGTTTCGAAGATATAACCATTTCAAAAAAAGATTCGGCCGACAATTTGTTTTTAGCCCCCCCTTTACGGACGCCAATGGATAAAAAAATTAAATTATTTTTGGAATATGTCCCACAGCTCTCTCTATACGTGTGCTGATTTTCATCTTTCTATCTGCATTCGTGGTGAAGATATTAGCAAGTGTATATTTCGACTTTTTCCATCCCCCCGCCTCCCCCTTCCACCGCACACTCCCCAAAATTTGGATAATGGAGCTCATTTACCAAGTTAATAACCCACCCAAAAATCAACATTCTACCTTTAACGGTCTTGGAGGTACGAGTCCATATGTACGGCGTACGGCGGGACGGTTTTTTTTTTTGCTTTTTTAGGCTAATTTAGTCATGAAACGCGAAAAAACAAAATTTCACGGTAGCAAATTTTTTTTTTTTCTGTGTCGATCACAATACTTTATTATTAAAATAATAAAGTAAAATTAGTTCAATGTCGTCACCCACCACTTCCCTACAAAATTTCTTAAAATCACACACATTTCTCTTTCATCTAGGGTATCGCACGATTCGGCTTTACTCCCAATCGTAGTCCTGTTATATTTTTGATTACAATTATAGCCTGATGTGAAAAAATTTGTTCAATGCCATCACGTCTTTTACCACTCCCCATACAAAATTTCTTAAATTCAGAAAAATGTAAAATATCGCATGATTGGTCTTGACGTCCAATCGCAGTCCTGTTATGTTTATTTTGTTAAATTTTGCACTTTTAAACATTAAATATGCTGTTTCTGTTAGTTTCAATCCTCTTAGCCTTCCCCTATCTCCAACCACCCTAACCAGAATATCGAATTCACACGCATCCTCAATTTGTCCCAAGAATTATTAAGTTGCGACTGACTTGTTAACAGATACTTCGATAAATATTTAATTTATCCATACATTAGCTATTGCTGAAAAGTATTCTATACATGTAAACCCACCCACATCTAATTTTGTAAATGATCTTCAAACATTGGAATTTAGTTCCTGGATATTACTTCGATTTTTTGCAGATTGAGAGATATATTTTGACTCTATTCCGGAGTAAGATGCAGCGTTGCTTGGCTGGTTTCGAGCTTTTCTTGAAATTATTTTTAATTGAGTATTACAGCGTATGAAACGGAAATACTTTTAATTTAATTGAATTTATTTTAAATTTGCTTTAGTTCGAATAGTGCCGCGACGAGTTCAAGAAATGTTATATGTTTTTTTAAAATAAAAAAGTTAGGGTCGTTTGTGGTCGCGTGTTTATTTTGAAAACGTGTGAAAAGTGATTTCGTCACAGTGAAAATGTTTTCCACTTTTTGTAATTTTACGTCATCGATAAAAACAGAAGTTTGTGTAGTGAACTTATGGCAAGTGATCGTGACGAGTTTTTCATGTTTCATGTTGTTAGTAGGAGTAGTGTTTTTGCTGATTAAATTTCGGAAAAGGTAATAAATACAAATTTTATATTGTAACTGAAAATTTATTGCAATCGGAAATAGTTTTAAAAGCAAAAATAATTTATAAATTAATACGAAAAAATTGGCCGCAACTTTATTACTGTAAGGAGAAGCTGAGGATGCGTGGGAAGAAAATGTACATAATAAGGCTGTGGTGTATGAGGGCTGGATATTCTTAATTATGTAACTGTTAACTGCTATTATTATCAATAGATCGAGTAAATAGATTCAGTATATCATTCGTTTATTTATGCTACCTCTGGATACTAATAATATTTTGATTTCACTAAATTTGTTGTAATTTATACTGGAGAAAAGATACACTTGTATGGGAGGCATATCCCATAAACTGTAAAAGTTTAATTATAATTGGCAGTTTTTGAGTTAAATCCGGGCATACTGACTGATAACGAGACAAAAATCGCAAAAAAGTGTTTTAATGATTAGATATTGTATAAGTAAAGCAAAGTACAGGGTGTCTCATAAAGACCCAACTATTTCAAAGTACAAAAAACACAGAATACAGTAGTTTTAATATTATTTATTAATTAAGAATTAATTCGTAAAGAAACGATTTCTTATTTTTGAAAAATAACGTCGTTGAGGTGACCGTCCGTTACGCTTGCAACATTTCTCGAATCTCAAATGTAGATTTCCGGAAGCTGTCTGAAGAGGTCTGGAAATCGACGCTATTTTCTCTGTGATGCTTGTCCTCAACCCCGCTAAAGTTTGTGGGGCATTATAGTACACATTTGACTTAAGGTAACCCAAAAGCAAAGAATCGCATGGAGTAAGGTCTGGGCTCCTGGGGGCCATGCAATGCCGCCCCTTCTCGAAATAACCTTTCTAGGGATCGATTTGTGTAGTGCTTCCATCGAGTTGTTAGTTGCATGGTTAGTTGTATTGCTGAAACCAAGTCCTTCGGTTGTAATATAATCAATATTGAAGCAGAGTTCGCCAACCAACACAAAGCTTTCTGATGTTCTTGCAGCTCTAGAACGTCCAGATGGCTTATCTCCCACTGTGTTTCTGGAAGTGTTAAAGTTCGAGATCCACGAGAGTATCGTTGCATTCCTTGACCCCTCCCCACTATTCCGCAATCGATAGTGAAGTCGAAATAGACGACGCATTTTAATGAGCGAGCGACAGTTCTCGAGAAACGCGCGTACACGAAAAGCGCGTCGCTCTTCTGTATACGGCATGATAGCAACTGAAAATTCTCGAACCACGCTATCCTTCTACCCCCTCCCAAAAGACTCAATTTTGGAATTTGACAATAAACGAATTTTCGCGAAGAGTATGAAAGCTTGATCTGCAATTTGGAACATAAAACTTTGGTGATGATTCTATCTACTGTATAAAACTTATTTCAATCCCCCACTCCTTTCATCGCCTCTCATACAAATTGCACTTTTTCCTGAAATCCTATAAAGCAATTTACTCAGTACGTATAAAATTAATCGAGCTGACATTGTGCACAAAATATTTATTTATAATTATTAGTAAGACCGAAAAAAACTTGATGAACAACTGTACTGCTTCTACCCCCTCCCATACAACACAACACAATTTTACAACTTTACGAAAAGTCGATTTTCGCCATTTTGCTTGCTACTATAGCGTGATGTGAAAAATTAGTCCAATACCATCACGCCTTTTACCACTCCCCAAACAAAATATCGAAAATTTAAAAAAATATTTTTTTTCCATCTAGAGTAAGCCTTGTTATGTTTTTTTATAGTGTATAAATGAGTACTAATCTACACATATAAATATAAGTGTTGTGTAAATGACTACATATACGTTAGTGTTTTGCTTTGTTTAGACGAAAACTAAGCAGAATCACACGTTCTTAAAATTCTTCTCTGTCTGTCTGTCTTTCCGGCTTTCACGCGATAACGGCTCAACCGATTGTAATAAAACTTTCATAGTTTATTAGGTATCGTTCAAAAAGTAATATCCGTTTGGTTTTATTTCAATAACCCCACGCCTTCTACCCCCTCTCATACAAAAGACTCATTTTCAAAAATACATAAAATCAAATTTTTTTGAACATCGTAGGAGTGAATAATTTGAAATTTAGAATATATTATTTTTACCATAAATCTGATGTATGGTAAATAAATTAGTTGAATCCCTGCACTACTCCCTCCACCTCACATACAAATTGCACTTTTTCATGAACCACTATAAACGAATTTGCTCAGTACGTATAACATTTATCAAGCTCAAATTTTGTACTCAATCCTTAATTCAAGTATAAGTAAACCGATTAGCTTCTTTCCTTCTACCCCCTCTCATATAATACAATGTAACACAATATAACATCTTTACAAAACTCGATTTTCTTGAAAAGTATGAAAGTTACTGATATGAAATTTAAAATAAATAAATTGCATGATGATTATAGTTGTTTCTCAAAAAATCACTAAGAACACTCCACTCCTTCTACCACCTCACATACAAACTGCACAATTTTACTAAAGCCATTGCACTAATTTTCTCAGTATCTGTTTAATTTTTGAAGCTTAAATTTGGTACAAAACATTTTTATTCTACTCTATCATGATGTGTAACAAATTAGTTCAATTCTGTCACCCCTTATACAAAATTTCTTTAGATCACTAAAATTTCGATTTCATCTGTAGTATCGTATGGTTGGGCTTTACGAACAATTGCAGTCCTTGTTATGGTTTTAAGCTTAATGTTATTTTATTAGGGCTTTTTCGTAATTAACACAAGCTACAACTATTCACATCTGCTTAATGCTCTTCAATATGTATCTAGTCTAGCCATAAATACTGTTACAAACTTTTTGAAGCACTGTTCAATAAAAGAGGTGTTATATGTTAAGAAATCATTGTTTATTTATTAAGTGCATTGTCAACAACGGAAATTGCAATAAGTTATTCGAAGTGATTGCCTTTTGCCTTTACACAAGCCTTTAATCGAGCTGGCCACTTATCTATGGAAGCACGAACGACTTCAATCGGAAAGTTGGCGACTGCATGTATAAGAGACTTCTTTAAGGATTCGATATTAGGATGTCTTTTAGAGCACGTCATTTGCTCTAAGACAGACCATAATTCGTAATCCAGCGGATTCAGGTCTGGGGTAGAGGAAGGCCAATCTTCAGCTTTAATAAAATCTGGAACATTTTCTTCAAGCCATTTTTGGGTTGACTTCGCCTTATGACCTGGTGCAGAATCTTGCTGGAAACTCCAAGGCTGATTTTTGAATAATGACGTGTTGAGAGGTTTCACTACACTTTCAAGGACACTTTCTTGATAAATTTTGGCAGACGTTTTGACGCCCTTCTCACAAAAATGCAACTTTGTCACCCCGTTGTAGCTAACACCCCACCAAACCATTATTGAGGCTGGATGATGACCTCTTTGAACTTTTTGGACAACTTGAGAAGCTTCTCTGGCACTGCGAGCATAAACCCTATCGTTTTGTTTATTAAATGTTTCTTCGACAGTAAAAATTTTTTCGTCCGTAAACAAAATTTTACGGTGTTCTTGGTTTGCGTACCGGCAAAGTAATCGTTTTGAGTCACTTTTGATGATACGTGAAATTGTTCTTTGGGGTATTTTCATCTCACGCTAGAAAATTTTTTGTTTTTCCATCCCCCCGCCTCCCCCTTCCACCGCACACTCCCCAAAATTTGGATAATGGAGCTCATTTACCAAGTTAATAACCCACCCAAAAATCAACATTCTACCTTTAACGGTCTTGGAGGTACGAGTCCATATGTACGGCGTACGGCGGGACGGTTTTTTTTTTTGCTTTTTTAGGCTAATTTAGTCATGAAACGCGAAAAAACAAAATTTCACGGTAGCAAATTTTTTTTTTTTCTGTGTCGATCACAATACTTTATTATTAAAATAATAAAGTAAAATTAGTTCAATGTCGTCACCCACCACTTCCCTACAAAATTTCTTAAAATCACACACATTTCTCTTTCATCTAGGGTATCGCACGATTCGGCTTTACTCCCAATCGTAGTCCTGTTATATTTTTGATTACAATTATAGCCTGATGTGAAAAAATTTGTTCAATGCCATCACGTCTTTTACCACTCCCCATACAAAATTTCTTAAATTCAGAAAAATGTAAAATATCGCATGATTGGTCTTGACGTCCAATCGCAGTCCTGTTATGTTTATTTTGTTAAATTTTGCACTTTTAAACATTAAATATGCTGTTTCTGTTAGTTTCAATCCTCTTAGCCTTCCCCTATCTCCAACCACCCTAACCAGAATATCGAATTCACACGCATCCTCAATTTGTCCCAAGAATTATTAAGTTGCGACTGACTTGTTAACAGATACTTCGATAAATATTTAATTTATCCATACATTAGCTATTGCTGAAAAGTATTCTATACATGTAAACCCACCCACATCTAATTTTGTAAATGATCTTCAAACATTGGAATTTAGTTCCTGGATATTACTTCGATTTTTTGCAGATTGAGAGATATATTTTGACTCTATTCCGGAGTAAGATGCAGCGTTGCTTGGCTGGTTTCGAGCTTTTCTTGAAATTATTTTTAATTGAGTATTACAGCGTATGAAACGGAAATACTTTTAATTTAATTGAATTTATTTTAAATTTGCTTTAGTTCGAATAGTGCCGCGACGAGTTCAAGAAATGTTATATGTTTTTTTAAAATAAAAAAGTTAGGGTCGTTTGTGGTCGCGTGTTTATTTTGAAAACGTGTGAAAAGTGATTTCGTCACAGTGAAAATGTTTTCCACTTTTTGTAATTTTACGTCATCGATAAAAACAGAAGTTTGTGTAGTGAACTTATGGCAAGTGATCGTGACGAGTTTTTCATGTTTCATGTTGTTAGTAGGAGTAGTGTTTTTGCTGATTAAATTTCGGAAAAGGTAATAAATACAAATTTTATATTGTAACTGAAAATTTATTGCAATCGGAAATAGTTTTAAAAGCAAAAATAATTTATAAATTAATACGAAAAAATTGGCCGCAACTTTATTACTGTAAGGAGAAGCTGAGGATGCGTGGGAAGAAAATGTACATAATAAGGCTGTGGTGTATGAGGGCTGGATATTCTTAATTATGTAACTGTTAACTGCTATTATTATCAATAGATCGAGTAAATAGATTCAGTATATCATTCGTTTATTTATGCTACCTCTGGATACTAATAATATTTTGATTTCACTAAATTTGTTGTAATTTATACTGGAGAAAAGATACACTTGTATGGGAGGCATATCCCATAAACTGTAAAAGTTTAATTATAATTGGCAGTTTTTGAGTTAAATCCGGGCATACTGACTGATAACGAGACAAAAATCGCAAAAAAGTGTTTTAATGATTAGATATTGTATAAGTAAAGCAAAGTACAGGGTGTCTCATAAAGACCCAACTATTTCAAAGTACAAAAAACACAGAATACAGTAGTTTTAATATTATTTATTAATTAAGAATTAATTCGTAAAGAAACGATTTCTTATTTTTGAAAAATAACGTCGTTGAGGTGACCGTCCGTTACGCTTGCAACATTTCTCGAATCTCAAATGTAGATTTCCGGAAGCTGTCTGAAGAGGTCTGGAAATCGACGCTATTTTCTCTGTGATGCTTGTCCTCAACCCCGCTAAAGTTTGTGGGGCATTATAGTACACATTTGACTTAAGGTAACCCAAAAGCAAAGAATCGCATGGAGTAAGGTCTGGGCTCCTGGGGGCCATGCAATGCCGCCCCTTCTCGAAATAACCTTTCTAGGGATCGATTTGTGTAGTGCTTCCATCGAGTTGTTAGTTGCATGGTTAGTTGTATTGCTGAAACCAAGTCCTTCGGTTGTAATATAATCAATATTGAAGCAGAGTTCGCCAACCAACACAAAGCTTTCTGATGTTCTTGCAGCTCTAGAACGTCCAGATGGCTTATCTCCCACTGTGTTTCTGGAAGTGTTAAAGTTCGAGATCCACGAGAGTATCGTTGCATTCCTTGACCCCTCCCCACTATTCCGCAATCGATAGTGAAGTCGAAATAGACGACGCATTTTAATGAGCGAGCGACAGTTCTCGAGAAACGCGCGTACACGAAAAGCGCGTCGCTCTTCTGTATACGGCATGATAGCAACTGAAAATTCTCGAACCACGCTATCCTTCTACCCCCTCCCAAAAGACTCAATTTTGGAATTTGACAATAAACGAATTTTCGCGAAGAGTATGAAAGCTTGATCTGCAATTTGGAACATAAAACTTTGGTGATGATTCTATCTACTGTATAAAACTTATTTCAATCCCCCACTCCTTTCATCGCCTCTCATACAAATTGCACTTTTTCCTGAAATCCTATAAAGCAATTTACTCAGTACGTATAAAATTAATCGAGCTGACATTGTGCACAAAATATTTATTTATAATTATTAGTAAGACCGAAAAAAACTTGATGAACAACTGTACTGCTTCTACCCCCTCCCATACAACACAACACAATTTTACAACTTTACGAAAAGTCGATTTTCGCCATTTTGCTTGCTACTATAGCGTGATGTGAAAAATTAGTCCAATACCATCACGCCTTTTACCACTCCCCAAACAAAATATCGAAAATTTAAAAAAATATTTTTTTTCCATCTAGAGTAAGCCTTGTTATGTTTTTTTATAGTGTATAAATGAGTACTAATCTACACATATAAATATAAGTGTTGTGTAAATGACTACATATACGTTAGTGTTTTGCTTTGTTTAGACGAAAACTAAGCAGAATCACACGTTCTTAAAATTCTTCTCTGTCTGTCTGTCTTTCCGGCTTTCACGCGATAACGGCTCAACCGATTGTAATAAAACTTTCATAGTTTATTAGGTATCGTTCAAAAAGTAATATCCGTTTGGTTTTATTTCAATAACCCCACGCCTTCTACCCCCTCTCATACAAAAGACTCATTTTCAAAAATACATAAAATCAAATTTTTTTGAACATCGTAGGAGTGAATAATTTGAAATTTAGAATATATTATTTTTACCATAAATCTGATGTATGGTAAATAAATTAGTTGAATCCCTGCACTACTCCCTCCACCTCACATACAAATTGCACTTTTTCATGAACCACTATAAACGAATTTGCTCAGTACGTATAACATTTATCAAGCTCAAATTTTGTACTCAATCCTTAATTCAAGTATAAGTAAACCGATTAGCTTCTTTCCTTCTACCCCCTCTCATATAATACAATGTAACACAATATAACATCTTTACAAAACTCGATTTTCTTGAAAAGTATGAAAGTTACTGATATGAAATTTAAAATAAATAAATTGCATGATGATTATAGTTGTTTCTCAAAAAATCACTAAGAACACTCCACTCCTTCTACCACCTCACATACAAACTGCACAATTTTACTAAAGCCATTGCACTAATTTTCTCAGTATCTGTTTAATTTTTGAAGCTTAAATTTGGTACAAAACATTTTTATTCTACTCTATCATGATGTGTAACAAATTAGTTCAATTCTGTCACCCCTTATACAAAATTTCTTTAGATCACTAAAATTTCGATTTCATCTGTAGTATCGTATGGTTGGGCTTTACGAACAATTGCAGTCCTTGTTATGGTTTTAAGCTTAATGTTATTTTATTAGGGCTTTTTCGTAATTAACACAAGCTACAACTATTCACATCTGCTTAATGCTCTTCAATATGTATCTAGTCTAGCCATAAATACTGTTACAAACTTTTTGAAGCACTGTTCAATAAAAGAGGTGTTATATGTTAAGAAATCATTGTTTATTTATTAAGTGCATTGTCAACAACGGAAATTGCAATAAGTTATTCGAAGTGATTGCCTTTTGCCTTTACACAAGCCTTTAATCGAGCTGGCCACTTATCTATGGAAGCACGAACGACTTCAATCGGAAAGTTGGCGACTGCATGTATAAGAGACTTCTTTAAGGATTCGATATTAGGATGTCTTTTAGAGCACGTCATTTGCTCTAAGACAGACCATAATTCGTAATCCAGCGGATTCAGGTCTGGGGTAGAGGAAGGCCAATCTTCAGCTTTAATAAAATCTGGAACATTTTCTTCAAGCCATTTTTGGGTTGACTTCGCCTTATGACCTGGTGCAGAATCTTGCTGGAAACTCCAAGGCTGATTTTTGAATAATGACGTGTTGAGAGGTTTCACTACACTTTCAAGGACACTTTCTTGATAAATTTTGGCAGACGTTTTGACGCCCTTCTCACAAAAATGCAACTTTGTCACCCCGTTGTAGCTAACACCCCACCAAACCATTATTGAGGCTGGATGATGACCTCTTTGAACTTTTTGGACAACTTGAGAAGCTTCTCTGGCACTGCGAGCATAAACCCTATCGTTTTGTTTATTAAATGTTTCTTCGACAGTAAAAATTTTTTCGTCCGTAAACAAAATTTTACGGTGTTCTTGGTTTGCGTACCGGCAAAGTAATCGTTTTGAGTCACTTTTGATGATACGTGAAATTGTTCTTTGGGGTATTTTCATCTCACGCTAGAAAATTTTTTGTTTCCGAAGAGGATTACGGCGAATTCTCTCGCGCACGGCTTTAACCGCTTGAGATGTTCGAGTAGTTCGCGGACGGCCACTTCTTTCACGGTCGCTTGCTCCAGACGTATCATTAAATCTTTCAATAGCCCGATATACAAACATTCGGCTTATACCAAGGGTATGCAGAGTCTTAAAAATATCACTTGGTTGCATTCCTACTTTATGAAGTGCAATCACAGCAATTCTATTTTCTTTGTCACCCCAATCCATGTTCACTACACTAAAAATTAAACTCAAATGATGATAAATGCATCAAGCACAAGCGTACTATAGCGATTAGCTCAATTTTTAAGAAATGCAATATAACGGTTCCTTTCTGCAGGGTTGCCAAACCTTGTAACAATATTTATGGCTAGACTAGGTATATGATCTCGAATCACGGGATTGATTTGATCATTAGCCTGCCCCATACAAATGCGAGTATCATGGTTTCGTTCTTAATAATGTATGGTTCTGATTCAAACAAAATACAAAGCATTGTGTTCAAAGAGCCATTAAACTAAGCAGATTACACATTGTGACCATAAAGTATGTGAACTTTGTAATTAAAATGAGTCTGTGAAATGATTTTTAAAAAATTTTTTTGGTATGCAGGTAGGGCTGTTCTTAATTATTATACCAAAAATTAGCGCGGTCTCTTAATCAGTTTGTTTACAGCAGCTGGTTGAATGGGTACACCTCATTAGTGCATGGCGGTTTTCGTTTTATGTCCTCGATCGACATAAAACGGGTTCCACGGAGCGGTAATTTCAGTTTCAAGAATAGGAAAAAGTGACACGGGACCAAATCTTATGAATACAGTAATTGATTAATGGAATTCGTTGCTTTTTGGCCTCAAATTCAATCACAATTGAGACTCAATCCGATGGCGCATTTTCATCGTGGAAAATCCATGAACTCTCATTCCACTATGCCGGCCGTTTTTTAAGGATTTGATCACGCAAACGCTTTACTGTGGTTAAATAGTACTCCTTATTGACCATTTGTCTATCTGGAATGAATTCATGATGGATCAAACCTCGAATATCGAAAAAAACATTGAGTATCGACTTGATTTTTGAGCAGCTTTGAATGGAGACTGGTTTTCATGTCAAGCTCGTAGACCCATGTCTCATCATCAGTTATGAAGCCCTTCATGAATGTGGGGTCAGAATTCGCACGATAAAGTAAGTATAAAGGGACCTGTTCACTTACTGAATTTTTTTGTTAAGAAAATTCAGGTTTATTGGAACGAGCCGAACAAGGACGCGTTTCATGGGCAAAGTATCCATCAAAATCAAACGAACGGACTCGCAAAAGATGTAAAGTTCTCCTTCTATCTCCCTAATACTGGCACGATGATTTTCGAGCATCATTTCCTTCACTTTTTAAATGTTTTCGTCGGTTGAAGAGGTCGGAGGTCGTCCAGAATGAGGCATGTCTTCAAGGGTCTCTCGACCGTCCTTAAAGACATTGAACTACTCGAAAGCTCGTGTTTTCCATTGTGCTCAATCCCCGTAAGCCTTTCCATCATTCGCAATGATTCCGCACACGAAATTTGGTTGGAAACACAAAATTTGAAACAAATTCTTTGTTCTATATTTTTATTTATTGTAAAAATCGCCGTGGAGGTGAAGTGAGGTGTCCGATTCAACCAGCTGCTGTAATCAAACTGATTTGTTAATCAACGGTCAACAGACCGCGCTAATTTGTACAATAATAATTAAAGACAGTTCTACATACTTGCCAAAAAAAAAATTGAAAAATCATTTCCCAGACCCATTTTCACAATGTATATCCCACATAATATATTACTAACGACATTCTCAAAAATTGCTTATTATTGCGATTCTTACGCGGACAAAATCGCGGGGTATCGCTAGTGGTAAATATGTTACGGATGAATGTGAATAAAATATTATAGTGGACAAAATACTTATGCAAACTGCAATTAATAAAACAACAGGATATTCAGCATTATATGAGCCGTTTAGTGCACAAAGTGATTAACTCCACTTTTTGAAAAATCTTAAATTTAAGTGTCAAAGCACTTGGGATAGTCATAACTTTTTATATTTACTATAACTTTCCTGAATAGTAAAGATTAACACCATTAAACGACAACATTTTTTGGGCCATTGAATAATAAGTAATTTATTTCAGAAGACATTTTGATTAACTTCATACTCTTATGTAAATCGTTTCAATAACGCAATTGCAATAGCAACCGTTGGATGATAACAGTTATCAATTTGCAGTTACTGTAAATTTTTTGTCCAACTCAAATACACTAGCAAGCGTTCCATGATAATGTCAAATTTTAGTGCCTTCTTACCAGAATTAAAGTAAAATAAGTTAGTCAAGTACAGTCTAATTGTCGCAGGATCCCGTACTTGTGAAGTGGAATTAATTATTTAAAAAATAAAGTATAATTGGATTTATTTTAACTTCTACTTTACCAATATTACACGGACTACATATTTTTTTGGCCTTTTCACAACATTTCTCGCAGATCGTATTTAGGTTTTAATTTTTATAAAAAATTATTTCTTTATAATTATATTGTACCGTTATAGTCAAGATGAGTGAGATTAATAACAATGTGGATGTGGAAAACAGTGAATCATCTGATGGTTCTTCAATACGATTTATCAACAGAAAGTCTAGCTCACGAAAACTTTTATTGTTTTCCTCGGATACATCTGATTGTAACAGTACAAATATCCCAACAAACACATTGATTGGGAGGAAAAGAAGTCGTAATCCTGATAATTGGGCACGAAATTTACAAAAGTATAAAAGAACAAAAGGTTTGGCATACTGGAATAGATGAGGTAATTTAATACCTGCAAAAACATTTATCGATATTATATGCAGATGCCGTAAAAAGTGCAACGAAAAAATTCCATAGGATGAGAGAGAGGATGCCATGAAGGCATTTTATAATTTACATAGTCAACTTGACCAAAATATTTTTTTAAGAGGCTGTATTAAAGTTAAAGAAATAAAAAGAAGGCGTCCCACGAATAAAACTAAAGAACAAAGATCACGTTCTTGCACATATTACCTTCGAAAAGACAAAACTGATATTCCAGTTTGCAAAAAATATTTTAAAGACACTTATCAGGTGAGTGACGGGCGGATATACAAGTGTTGTTCTGTAGAACAAGTTATTTTTTTTGGTTGATCAGCGTAAAGACCGTGTTGCAAGCAATAAAATAGATGACACAAATGTTATCAAACATATAAAGTCATTCCCAGCCTACAGTAGTTACTACACCAGAGCTCATAATCCAAGACGACAATATTTAAATCCTGACTTGAATATTAAGAAAATGTACGAACTATACGTCACACAATGTGAAAAAGAAAATGTAGTACCAGTGAAAGAAAAATATTACTATAATGTGTTCTCTACAAAATTTAATTTACATTTTAAACAACCATCAAAAGATACGTGTCAAACTTGTGACGCTTTGCAAAAAAAAGTTCAATCTTCAGACGGTGAGGGAATTAAGACGGCAAAAATTGAAAAGGAAACCCACTTAAAAGAGGCAGAACGGGCTCGCAGTCAAATGGCTGCCGATCACATAGCAGCATCAGAAAAAATTTTCGTATTTTCTTTCGACTTAGAAAAAGCTTTAGCCTTTCCTAAATTGACTACATCTGTAGCTTATTATAAGCGAAATTTATATGTTTATAATTTCGGATGTCATGAATTCAGTAAAAATATAAGCCACATGTTTGTTTGGCCAGAAACTGAAGGATCTCGTGGGTCTCAAGAAATTTCATCGTGTCTAACAAAGTACATAAAAATCTATGCTGCAAACTTTGAAAAAATAATAACATATTCTGATTCGTGTACCGGGCAAAATAGAAATATTAAAACTGTCTTAAGTTTATTGAAACTTGTTCAAAGTACGGAAATAAGAGCGGAGTCAATTGAAATGAAATTTTTGGTAAGTGGTCACAGCTATTTACCTAATGACTCAGATTTTGCCATTATTAAGTCACATGCGAAAAAAATTCAAAACATTTATTCACCAGATGATTGGTACAATAAAATCAAAACATGCAAAAAGAAAGCACCATTTAATCTAATCCAAATGACCCACCAAGATTTTTTTTCAACAAAACCTTTAGAAAACTCAATCATTAACAGAAAAGCAACCGTTACAGGGTTTCCAGTAAATTGGCTTAAAATACGCTGCATAAAGTTAGAAAGGTCCAAACCCCATCTCATACAATTCAATATGACTATAATGAAGATTTAGAATTTAACAAAATTAACATAAGGAAATCTGTAGCAGGTAGGCCACAAAGTATGAAAAATGTAGATCAGCCTTTATTATATCCTAAGGCAGAACTGTGACAAGGGAAAAAAGGAGAGATATGATGGATCTGCTTAAATTCATTCCTCCTGTTAACCATAATTACTTTAAAAACTTGAGAACAATTCGAAATGACGAGACATTATTTATACTGCTGATAAATTAATCACAAATAATATATTATAACAGCACTGTAAACACTCATTTTTATGGAAAATTTGTAATAAAAATATATAATAACTAACTTTTTCTGAAATAAAAAACCTAAAAATTTAAATACCTAATTTAACTTTATTACTTTTTTCAGTTGCCAAATCGATTAACTCAACCAGTCACATGAAATTTATAACATTACTGACATTATTTTTTTGGCTATTCTTTCTTATTAATTTTATATACCATTAGATGTAAGCTATATATGTATTTATGTATTCTACAATATATATTTGAATTTATATTATAAAGGGAATTTTAAAAAACAATTTACATTATTTCATCGCATTTCTCAACTTTTTGTTTTATGGAGTTAATCGATTTGTGCACTGAGCGGCTCATATACAGCTGCGAAAAAAGTAATAGCACCAACGTCACCAACAATCTTTCCAAAGGCATTGTAATTTTATTTGTTAGTTTAAATAACTAATGAACACATTTTTAAAAGTAAAAAAGTTTTATAAAAATTGTGTGATAAAAATATTTAAAGTTTTATTTACCGTTTGAAAGCTATTTAAACAAATCTTGTAAAAACATAAAAATAAGGCGAAAAAAAAAATTGGACCACAATTCCAAAGTGCACTTAAAGTTAAATAAACTGCCAACAAGTCGGGCGAAACTTTATTATTCTTGGGACAAGTTGCGGATGAGTGGAAAGTCAATATGCAGGTAAGAGTGGTTAGGGAAGGCTAAGTGAAAGGGAGTTCTTGGGCAGGACTGTTAACAATATTTCATTCGTTTCTGTAAGTTTGGGTTTGTATGAGGGGAGGAGTAGGGGTAATAGTAAGGGTGGGTGGATGTTAATAGCTTTTTAATTAATTGCTTGAATCACGTCCAATATTCTCTGTATAGAATGTGTTTCATAGACGAAGTTGCATAGAATTTTCATAAAATTCGGTGTATTTTACATTCATGAAACCGAACATTTGTATGGGAGGGGGTAGAGAATATAGGGGAATCGTAAAATTTGATACGCAGTTTTATTTCGTGTCTCTTGTAAGGTGCTTGTATAGAATTTCAAGTTCGTAGCTTTTAGTTTATTGATTATTAGTTGATTTAATGAAATTGGTCGAAATCATAGTTTTGTATGGGAGGGGGTAGAAGCGCAAGCGCGATTTCAAAACTCTTAAAGCAACTTCATTTGAATTATTTTTATAAGTTTTTATGCCAAATTTGAAATTGATAGCTTTTAAGAGTTAGCTGATAACTGATTTCTTAAAAATGCTCGAAAAAATAATTTTGTATGGGAGGGGGTAGAGGAGGTAGGGGAATCGTAAAACTTGTGATGCAATTTTCTTTCATTTTTGTTGTTAGATGCTCGTACGAAATTTCAAGCTCATAACTTTCAATTTGTTGGTTATTAGTTGATTTAATGAAATTAGTCGAAATCATACTTTTGTATGGGAGGGGGTAGAAGTGCAAGCGCGATTTTAAAACTTTTAACGTAATTTCATTTCAATTATTTTTATAAGTTATTGTGCAAAATTTCAAATTGATAGCTTTTAATAGTTAGGTGATAATTGATTTCTTGAAAATGGTCGAAAAAATAATTTTGTATGGGAGGGGGTAGAAGTGTTAAAGGTTTTCGGCCAGTTAATATTTCGTATATTTAGGGATTTTTTTTAAATGCATTTTGCAAATTTTCAAGTTTCTACCTTAAAATTTCACTCAAAATTTTCAGTTTATGTGTTTTTTTCAATGCACATGAAACACCTTGTGCGCGTCAGACCATATCATTTTTATACTCTAGATGGAATCTGAGAGTATTATAAGTTCGCTCTAAGGTTTGTAACGCCAAGAAATAAGGCTCGGAGAAAAAAATGATGAATACAGAAGTTAATATTATCACTCAAAAATCTCAAAACCGGATGTCCGTCCGTCCGTCCGTCCGTCCGTCTGTCCGTCCGTCCGTGCGCTCTCTAGCTTGAGAACGCATTGAGCTAGAAAGTTCAAATTTTGTACACGTCGTTTTTGACAAAAAAGTAAGGTCAAGTTCGTGAACGGGCCAAATCGCTCCACCCCTTCTACCCCCTCCCATACAAAATGACACAATTACGCAATTTGACAATAAACGGATTTGCTCAAAAAGTATAAAAGTTATTGGCCTGAAATTCAGAATATATTACTTTTATGATAATATCAATCTATCGTATAAAAATTGTGTGTGTCCTCTCCCTCCTTCTACCACCTCCCATACAAACTGTACTTATCATGAATTACTCTAAGCCAATTTCCTCAGTGCTTATAAAATTCAGCGGGCTGAAATTGGGCACCAAATATTTATTTAAAATTAAGGCCAAAAAAAATGAGATGATTAGCTTCACCCCTTCTACCCCCTCCCATACAAAATGACACAATTTCGCAATTTGACAATAAATGGATTTACTCAAAAAGTATAAAAGCTATTGGTCTCAATTTTGGTATATATTAATTTTTTAATGATTTAAATCTACAGTACAAAAGTTATTTGCTTCCTCCCTTTCCTTCCACCCCCTCCCGTACAAACTACACTTTTTCCTGAAATGCTCTAAGCCGATTTTCTCAGAACATATAACATTTTTTGAGCTCATATTTTGTAATAAACATTTAATTCATATTATTACTAAGATGAGAAAAAAAATATTTGATTTGCTTGACTACTTCTACCCCCTCCCATACAATATGACACAGTTTCACAACTTCACAAAAAATCGATTTTCTTGAAAAGTATGAATGGCACTAGTCTGAAATTTAAGGGATGCCAATTTTGTAATATTCCTAGTTATTTCTGAAAAAATCATTAAAATTCCTCCACTATTTCTACCACCTCCCATACAAACTGCACATTTTCACTAAATCAAACTCACTAATTTTCTCAGTTCCCATTCAGTTTTTGGAGTAAGCATTTTGTATAAAACATTTTCATAGCTACTTTAGCATGATGTCGAAAAAATTAGTTCAATGCTATCATCCCTTCTAACACTCCCCATACAAAATTTCTTGGGATCACAAAAAATTCTATTTCATCTAGAGTATCGTAAGATTGCGCTTTACGCGTAATCGTAGTCCTGTTATGTTTCTATGTACATTAAATACAGGTATTCACATGCAAAATTTTAACTTTGTATCTTTCATCAGAGCCCTGAAAAAATCACTCAAAGTTTTCGACATTTTTGCTTATCACCTCCCTCCCCTTACACCTCTTAACTTCAAATTTTTAAGAAAATTAACCATTATGTAGTTCTACAATCTGACAAATTTTTGATTTGATATCTGTACTATTTTTTGAGATATAGGGATTTGTAATTTTGAAAAGTGCGCCATTTTTGAAATGTCCCCCATTTCTCCCCACTACTATTATTTCGACATGTTATATTTTTTTGTATTTGCCTAGTATAGCTTAATATACGTTTAAAGTTTTAATTACATAGCTTAAGAGATAGTTGAGATATTAATTTTTAAGTGTTTTTCTTTCCACCCCCCCTGACTCTGCCCCTTACAATAATTAGCCGCTTTCTGAGCTGGTTCCGATGAAACTATATGCCACCTTGACGGTATCTAAATATGATTTTTTTACGATAAGTAATTTCGAAGATATAATCATTTGAAAAAAAAATTCGGCCGACAATTGGTTCTTAGCTCCCCCTTTTCGCACCCCAATGGATAAAAAAATCAAATTATTTTTAAAAGTTGTCCCACAAACCCCTCTATATGTATGTTGAGTTTTAACTTCCTAGCTGTTACCATGGTTGAGATATTTGAATTCGTATTTTTTGGCTTAAGCGCTCCCCCCGCCTCCCCCTAAACCCCTACACCCCCCAAAATGGGTATCCGCCTGAGATCCGCAACTATCTACAATCCCCCCAAAAATGAACTTTTTATCTTGAAGGGTTTGGGAGTTAATGTGCGCTGAGCGTACACGTCGGCGTACGGCGTACGGCGGACGGCGTACAGACAGACGGATTTTTTTTTTTGCATTTTTCGGCTAATTTAGTCATGAAACGCGAAAAAAAAAAATTTCAGGGTAGCAAATTTTTTTTTTTCTTGTGTCGATCACAATACTTTATTATTATAATAATAAAGTAAAAATAAACTGCCAACAAGTCGAGTGAAACTTTATTATTCTTGGAACAAGTTGCGGATGCGTGGAAAGTCAATATGCAGGTTAGAGTGGGTAGGGAAGATTAAGTGAAAGGGGGTTCTTGGGCAGGGCAGTTATCTATTTAATACTTTGTGGAAACGTTCAAAAGCTTCTGTATATATAATCAATATTTCGTTCGTTTATTTATGCAAGTTTGAGTTTTGTGAGGGGAGGTTTGAGGGGTGATAGAAAGGGTCAGTGGATGTTATTAGTTTTTTAATTGATTGCTTGAATCACGTCCAATATTCCTTGTATAAAATGTCAGTTTCATAGACGAAGTTGTATAGAATTTTCACAAGATGTTGTGTATTTTACATTCACGAAACCAAACATTTGTATGGGAGGGGGTAAAGGAGGTAGGGCAATCGTAAAAATTGTGACGCAATTCTATTTCCTTTGTCATGTAGTGTGCTCGTACAAAATTTCAAATTCGCTGCTTTTAATTTGTTGGTTATTAGTTGATTCAATTAAATAGGTCGAAATGATACTTTTATATGGGAGGGGGTAGAAGTGCAAGCGCGATTACAAAACTTTTGAAGTTTTTGTGCAAAATTTTAAATTGATAGCTTTTAAGAGTTAGCTGATAACTGATTTCTTAAAAATGCTCGAAAAAATAATTTTGTATGGGAGGGGGTAGAAGAGGTGGGGGAATTGCAAAATTTGTGAAGCAATTTTCTTTTTCTTCTCTTGTAAGGTACTGGTAAGAAATTTCAAGTTCGTAGCTTTTGATTTGTTGGTTATTAGTTGATTTGATGAAATAGGTCAAAATGACTTTTGTATGGGAGGGGGTAGAAGGGCAAGCGCGATTTCAAAACTTTTAAAGTAATTTCATTTCAAATATTTTTATAAGTTCTTATGCAAAATTTCAAAATGATAGCTTTTAATAGTTAGCTGATAATTAATTTCTTAAAAGTGGTCGAAAAAACAATTTTGTATGGGAGGGGGTAGAAGTTTTGAAAGTATTCGACTACTTAATATGTCATACTCTTAGGGATTTTTTTTAAAGGTATTTTCAAAATTTTCAAGTTTCTACCTTAAAATTACATACAAAAATTTTCAGTTTTCGTGTTTTTTTCGCTGCACATGAAACACATTGTGCCAATTAGACCGGGGTGGTCGGTTCGTAACAATTGCGCATCAAATTATTATTTTTTTTCTATGTATATCAAATAGATGTATCCACATGCCAAATGTAAAGTTTCTATCTTTGACCAGAGCCCTAAAAAATAACTCAAAATTTTCGACATTTTTGCTTACCACCTCCCTCCCCTTACACCCCCTAACTTAAAATTTTTACTAAAATTAATCATTGTGTAGTTCTACAATCTGACAAATTTTCGATTTGATATCTGAACTATTTCTTGAGATATAAGGATTTGTAATTGATGAAAAGTGCGCCATATTTGAAATGCTCCCCATTTCCTCCCACTACTATTATTTTAACATATTATATTTTTTTTTGTATTTTTTAGTATAGCTTAATATTCATTTCAAGTTTCAATTACATAGCTTAAGAGATAGTTGAGATATTGATTTTTAAGTGTTTTTCTTTGCACCCTCCGTGACCCTCCCCCTTAAAATAATTAACCATTTTCTAAGTTGATTCCAATGGAACTATATGTCACCTTAATGGTGTCACAATATGAATTTTTTACAATAAGTAATTTCGAAGATATAGTCATTTGAAAAAACAGTTCGGCCGACAATTTGTTTTTAGGCCCCCCCTTTTCGGACTCCAATGGATAAAAAATTAAGTTATTTTTGAAGTTTGTCCCACAACCCTCTCTATATGTCTACTGATTTTCAACTTTTTATCTGCATTCTTGAGGGAGATTTTAGCAATGGTAGTTTTCGACTTTTTCCCTCCCCCCGCCTCCCCCTTCCACCTACCACCCCCCAAAATTTAGAAAATAGAGCTCACTTACCCAATCAACAATTCACTCAAAAACGAACATTCTATCTTTAGCGGTCTCGGAGATATGAGTCCATATGTACGCCGTACGGGGTACGGTGGGACGTAAAATAGAAAAAATGAATTAGCTTGCGATAGTTATCTGTTCCAGCTGATGACGTCTTTCAGTTTTAATATGTAGTTGCGTGACCTTTATTGGAAATAACGGCTGCACAACGTTTTGGCATTGAATCAACCAAGCTCTGGCATCGACTTAGCGGAATTTCGTTTCAGGACTCCTTAATCACATTCCAAAGTGATTCGTTGCTGGTTGGCTTGGCAGCAGCAACTGTTTTTTTTATATCAGCCCGCAAATTCTCAATAGGGTTGAGATCTGGTGACTGCGCAGGCCACTCCATGACGTTCACTGAATGCTTTCTGAGCCATTTCTTCGCTTTCTTGCTGGTGTGTTTGGGGTCGTTGTCTTGTTGAAAGACCCACAGCAAAGGCATCTCGTACTCTGCATAAGGTAGCATAATTTTTTCAATTATTTCAACGTAAACGTGTTGGTCCATACTTGTTTTTCTCCAATGTATTGGGCCTATGCCATAATGCGAAAAGCAAGCCCGCACCATTACACTTGACCCTCATGTTTAATGGTTTTACATGTGTATTAAGGATTGTATTCTGCATTCGGAGGGCGTCTGACGTATGAACGAGAGCCCGCCATACAGAACAATTTTGCTCTCGTCTTACCATAAGATCTTCCTCCATTTTTCAACTGGCCATTTCAGATGTTCTTTTGCAAACTCAATATGTTTGGCTACATGCTTCGCACTTAGGAGTGGAACTTTTCTTGGGCCACAGGCTTTTAAATTGTGATGCCTTAAACGATTACGAGCTGTTTGCACCGTTGCAGCTATATTGAGATTCTTTTTCAGTTCAGTTGCCGGCTTAAAAGGCTTTTTCTTGTTCTGGCGGATCAACCGATTTTCAAGCAACTTCGATATGGCGCGTTTACGTCTACGTGTTTCAGCTTTTTCTTGGAAAGTTATGGCATTGCGTATAATTTTGTTTGAACATCCAACAAAATAACGCACTTCGCTATAAGCTTTGCCCTCTGAAATAAGGTTTCGAATAAAGTCTCTTTTTTCAGCACTACAATGCTTTCCGCGACCCATTTACTATTAAATTTGTGTAAAAACTAACGAAAACCGAACAAGAACACTTTAACTTGTACAGGGGTCAAATTAATAAACTCAACTAATGCGCTCTTCAACAGAATTGTCAGCGGTGCTATTATTTTTATACTCTAGATGAAATCTGAGAGTATATTGTGTTTGCCTTACCGTTTGTAACGCTAAGAAATAATGGTCGCACAGAGCCGCTAAGGGTACAGAAATATTTGTTGTCGCTCAAAAACTTCGATTCCGAGTTGCTGTCTGTCCGTCTGTCTGTCTGTCCGTCTGTCTACAGCATAACTCTCGAACGCTTTGAGCTATCGTGCTGAAATTTGTTGTGTGTCATTTTTATCAAAAAAGAAACTTTAAGTTCGTGAACGGGCCACATCCCCCACTCCTTCTACCCCCTCCCATACAAATTTCACGAAATTTCGAAATTTTCATAAATTGATTTTTCTTAGAAACTATTTAAGCTATCGATTTGAAACTTGGGTTCAAGTATTATGACATAGATACCATTAATATGACTCAATATTGATCCGATCCCATCACTCCTTCTACCCCCTCCCATACAAATGCATAATTTTGAAAAATGCAGTTTTTCGATTTTAATCGAAACTAGTAAAGTTATAAAAATGAATTTTTGCCAGAATTAATTTTATTATAATTCCAATCAGCACTGAAAAAATTAGCAACTTCCCCTCACTCCTTCTACCCCCTCCCATACAAATTTCACGAAATTTTGAAATTTAAATTAAATTATTTTTCTTCGAAACTGTTAAAGTTATCAATTTGATACTTCGCACAAAGTATAAAAATAGAAATGTCAATAACAGGAAAAAAAATTGTTTTCATCCTTACACTCCTTCTACCCTATACCTATACAAATGCATCATTTTCATCATCATCAATTCGTGATTCAACCGTCGAACCGACAACAGCAAATCTCTTTTGTTCATTATCGATCCGAGCTATTGCAATTCGCTTACTCATCGCTTTCGTGTAAAATTTCTTCAGTGATTGCGTATTTTTCTCCTTGTAATACAGTGATCGCGCGTTAGACAAAAAGTTTATTCTGTATTATTAAATTACGACAAACCTAGAAATCAAACGGTTACGTAGTGCACAGTGAGGCTTCGTGATTGTTTAGCTTGCTAAACTTAAATTCATAATTTATAACTGATAATAGCCGTTGTTTATTATAGCTAGTTGCTTGTCATAGTTGCAGCATTTTAGGCATTAAAAGTTTAGTGTAACCGAACTATTGCAGCAATTCTTGGCGTATACGTTGAACTAACATTTAACTCTCGTGTATACTAACTTCTTCTGTGATTGTGTGTATTATACAAAAAATACAGTGATCGCGATAAACCTAGAATTTAAACGGCTACGTTGTGCACAGTGTGGCATCGTGATTGCTTAGCTGTTAAACTTAAATTCATAATTCATAACTGATAATAACCGTTGTTTATCATATCTAGTTGCTTGCCATTATTGCAGCATTTTAGGCATTATAAGTTTAGTGAAACTGAACTCTTGCAGCATTTCTAGGCGTATACGTTGAACTTGAGAACTTGAAAACTTGAAAAGGCAGTGCAAAAAATGCAAAGTTGCAATTAATAATCCTGCCGTATCTGTTCGGTGTGGAAGCATCTGCGCTTGCGCCTACCACATCACGTACATTGATGATCTGCTGACTCCACCAAAATTTTTTGCCGCAATGAATCTTCCGGGAATGTCATGGGCATGTGAGGATTGCCGCGCATCGGGCCTTTCAGTCATCAACAAAAAAATCGACGAGTTAATGACTACAATCTGTGGTCTAGCCGCTAACGTTGCTGCGCTCTCGCAGTCCCAGATACTTAACTCAACCTCAACTTTGCTACCATCATCAGATGAGGCTTTCAACAGCGCTCGACTCACAAGGAGTGCTACTGCCGCCTATGCATCTTCTTCGTATTCTTCGGTTGCATCAGGCTTGAAAAGTAGTAGAAAACATACAAAAACTTCTACTTCTACAACACCAACACCGTTGCAATCACCGGTTCCTGTGACAAACGCAACTCTACCGACTGTGCCTGCTAGCAGTTTACCTAATTCGTTGGATGGCACCGTCACCAAAAAAACTCCATCGAACTTATCGGTCAGTTTGAACCCTGCACTTACGCTACGTGTTGTAGAGCCCCCCAAGCAGCTCTTTGTGTCTCGACTGGCTTACGACACGTCAACGAAGGAAGTCACTGACTACATCACGACGAAGCTGGGTTACATTCCAGCAATCCTCAGCTGTAGTAAGCTGACACAAGAAAATCTTCCGGACAAAATTATAGCATCCTTTAAAGTATGTTTACCAGCTAACCTAACTATTGCCGACTCTGCTAACTTTTGGCCTCCTGGTGTTATCGTTCAGGAGTTTCTACCGAGGAATAGCTCCAGCGGAGTTTTCGTCGGGGATCCAAACAGCGGAAACATATGTAAATCCTACAGGTTTGCATGTAAACAACCCGTCAATTTCGAGTGAACTCATCTATACATCTAGCGTTGGCTGTAGTTCTACCTCACTCATTAATAATTTATCGAATCTTACAATTCTTTATCAAAATGTACATGGTCTCAGAACCAAGTTGAATGACTTCCTGGTGTCCACTCTTGAAAGTACGCCTGACGTTCTATGTGTTACTGAATCCTGGTTGAACCCTTCTGTGCTTGACTCCGAATTTTCCCCAAATTGCTACACAGTTTTTAGGCATGACCGTGATCTTCTACGCTCGATCAAAAAGGACGGAGGTGGAGTACTCATTGTCGTTAAAAACACCTTGCCATCGTCACGTTGTTCCAACTTCGATGCTTTTCCTATTGAGCATCTTCTTCTTAAAATTAAGGTCTCTCGTGGTCGATACCTCTATATTTGTTGTGTTTATATCCCATGCTGCTGCGATGTGGGAACTATCGATAAGTTCTTTGACAACCTTTCTGATTTCGCCAACTCTGCTGGTCCTAACTCCACTTTTCTTATTTGTGGGGACTTCAATCTTCCTGACTTAAAGTGGAATGCAGATTGGACACGCCCTGCACTGCCTTAGTCTACCGCAGACTTATGTGTCGATCATTTTATGAGCCTATGTTCGTTAACTCAACATAATAAATACACTAATCATCGTGGTAAGATTTTAGACCTAATTTTGTCCAATGTTAGTGATTCCCAAATCAGTGTTGTCACCACCATTGGATTAGTGCCACCCGACCCTTATCATCCTCCTCTCCAGATTAATGTGTTGATTGAATTATCGAATCCCTCTCTTAATAGTGCGATCAAAAAATATAACTACTATAAGGGCAATTATGAACAAATCTGTCGTGAAATTAGTAATGTCGATTGGGTCGAACTCTTTAATAACAAAAGCTCTAATGAATCTTCTACTCAACTTTATTTAATTCTTGAGGACATAATTCATCGGAATGTTCCCTATCGAGGGACTTCTAAACAAGAATACCCAGAATGGTTTACCCACTCGGTTATTAAAGCTCTTCATAAGAAAAAACTTCTACATAAAAAGTATAAGCGTACTTCCCTCTTATCTGATTATAATATGTTTTCCTCCCAGCGTAAACAGGTGAAATCGGCTATCAAGAAAGCTTTCTCTGAATACATTTCTCAGCTTGAGGAGTCTCTGTCACGTAGTGATACCAAACCATTCTGGTCACACGTTAGAAAGCGTAGCAAAAAGCATTATTTTCCTTCCCAACTTAAGTTTGGGGATATTACAACTTCCACTCCGCATGAAATGTGTGAGCTTTTTGTCAAATACTTTTCCTCTGTGTTTACGTTTTCCAACAAAGACCTGTCATATGACTTTTTTATCCCACCACAGAACCACATAAGTGAGTTGTCCTTTAGCGAGAGTGATGTTATCTCTATTATCAACTCCCTAAATCCAAAGACTAGTGGCGGTCCTGATGGGATTCCTAATCTCTTTGTAAAATTTGCCTCTTCGGAGCTCTCGGTGCCGCTTTCTCTTTTGTTCAATAAATCACTTGAGGAAGGCTGTTTTCCTGCTTGCTGGAAGTTAGCTAATGTTGTTCCCATTTTAAAGAAAGGAGACACCGAAAATGTTGCCAACTATCGCCCAATTTCTACCTTAAACTGCTTCGGTAAACTTTTTGAAAGATTAGTCCACAATGCGGTCTGGGAGAAACTTAATCATTTAATATCACCCGTCCAGCATGGATTCGTTAAAGGAAGGTCAACTACCACGAATTTATGTGAATTCACTGACTTCGAAGCACAATCCTTAGATCAACACAACACTGTTCATGCCATATACACTGATTTTTCGAAAGCCTTTGATACTGTCAATAGAAAAATTCTTACTGCAAAACTTGATAGGTACGGTGTCACTGGCTCTCTCCTGAATTGGTTTGATTCTTACCTCACTGATCGTCGTCTGCGAATAACGTTCAATGGACATTCTTCAGCTGAGTTTCTCTCTAACTCTGGTGTTCCACAGGGATCTATTCTTGGTCCACTGCTATTTACGCTCTTCATTAACGATCTGCCCCAATTCCTATCATCAAATTGTCTCTTATACGCAGACGACCTCAAAATGTTCCGTGAAATTTCTTCTTATTCTGACTGCTTGGACCTCCAGACTGACTTGTCGACTTTGTCCAGTTGGTGTTATAACAATGATATTTGTCTGAACATTGAGAAGTGTTTTGCTATGGAGTTTTCGTATAGGACTACCTCTCCTGTCCTCACTTACTCTATTAACGGAACTACCCTTGTAGCAGTATCTACAATAAAGGATCTCGGAGTGACTTTCGATCGCAAGCTTAAATTCGTTAATCATTATTCTGAGATTACAAAGAAGGCATACAGACTTGCTGGGTTCGTCCTCCGTACGACAGTCCAGTTTAACCGTCCAAGAGCAGCAGCCTTGCTATTTTCCACTCTCGTCCGTGGTGTCTTAGAATACTGCTCTATTGTATGGAACCCTCACCATGCTCGCCATGTTACGGCCGTCGAATCCGTCCAGCGTAAATTTACTCGCACCCTTTTCTACAGACTAAAAAAGCCTCATATCAGCTACAATGATAGACTTATAGCACTTCAACTTCAACCTTTGCATCTACGACGGGCTTTTCTTGATGCTTGCTTCCTCTATAAACTTTACAACTACTTGCTTAATACCTACCTCTGTAACGACCTGAATTTCCGGCAGGCAACAGTCTCAACCAGGAATTCAGATATTTTCTATCTTCCTCGAGCCTCACTCGATATTTACTACCATTCCCCGATGTTGAGAATGCAAAGGAACCACGATCAACTTCAACTTGGATCTTTAACTACTTCTTTTGTTTTATTTAAAAATAGAGTAAAAACTATAATCTTTAATGTTTGAAATCTTATTATCACTGCTCTCGTATTTTTGCTTTTGTATAATTGAAAATGTTATCTTTTTGTTCAAAGCGATTAATAAATAAATAAATAAATAAATAAATAAATTTTTGTTAAATGCATTATATCGATTTCCATTAAAACTAGAAAAATTACAAACTTAAAATTTTGCCAGAATTGTTTCTTAATAGTTGCAATAAATGCTGGAAAAAATTATCAGCTCAGCTTCCCTCCTTCTACCCCCTCCCATATAAATATCTGTATTATAAATTCAAGAAAAGCATTTCTCCTTCGAATATATGAGAGCTGTCGACTTTGAAATTGGATCAAAGCATAGTGATAAGGGTGATGATAAGCAGTTTCAAAATCATCTAAAACGTTCCACTTCCTCTGCCACCCCCCATACAAATGCCTCAATTTAAGGAAAACTATGACCAATTTCTTTAAAAATAATGAAAACTAAAAATTTTAAATTCAGCACGAAGCATTTTACACGCCATTTTCGGTGTCACATAGGAGAAATACAAACCTCCACCTCTACTTCTACCACCTCCCATGCAAAGTCTCTTCTCACTATTCGAAAGAATTTGAGATGACATATTTGCCGGTATATTAAAGTCATTTCCATCTCATCTAGAGTATCATATGATTGGGCTTTAAGCCCAATCATAATTCTGTTATGTTTTTCCTTCTATTTTGCATTTTTCTCTGAAAATCACTTAAATTGAAAAGAACCGTTATCATTATGAACAATAGACTGTTTTCTGCGGAAAATGAACATGTTCTGTGATATATTTATCAGCAATGTACAAACCATTTTCGACATGAAATGTTTTTTTTTAACAAATAGAAAAAGTGTCGTGGTAGTGCCATTTTATTTTTCGGCACCGTATATTACTCGCAGCAGATATACAAACACCACAATTAAACTTATTTGTGAAAGATTTATGTATCCAACCCGAATTCGATGATGTTGATGACAACCGGATGTATATTAGAGGAACGTATTCAAAGCAAGGGGAAGAACAGAAAAAAAGATTCAACAAATCTAAGGCGAAACCAAGATCTCTGAAAGTAGCAGTACATCGTAGGAGACAATCTAGTAAATCGAAGCTAGTCGTTTGTTACGTAGTACACTCCGCGAAATAATGATAAGGCCAACACGAAAAATATAACTGCACTTACTTTAACGATGAAAAAGCAAAAATTCTTAATACATAATAATTTCATAGGTATAGTGTTTTTATTGCAATGGAAATATTTTTCGTATCTATACGTATACATATAATTACAGTGTCTGTCTGTTTAAAAATACCTATAAGTTAGTGTTTTGCTTTATTTAGATAATAACTCAGCATGAAAACACAATTTTGAGATTCTTTTCTGTCTGTCTGAATGGCCGGATTTACTGAAAACGGCAGCACTGATTCTAATGAAACTTTTACAGTTTGCTATTGTATGCCTGGGTCATAATCTGCTTTTGGTTTGATTTCAATCGCCTCAAGGCTTCTACCCCCTTCCGTATAAAAAGACCTATTTTCAAAAATATGTAATAATCGAATTTTCTAGAAAATTGTAACAGCGAAGAATTTGAATATATTATTTTAATCATAAATGTGATCTATGGTGTACAAATTATATGAATTCCTTCCATCACCTCCCTTACAAACTGCACTTTTTCATGAAATACTTAATTTGGATTACTTTTAATATCGGAGAAAAATAAACCGGGTTTCTTACCTCCTTATATATTTTTTTGTTGTGCGAAGGGCTAACAACCCTCCCACAATAAGTAATAAAAATGTTAAGGAACCTGAATATCAGGAGGCCAAGGTCCGATTTGGACTGTAGCGCCATTGTAGAAGTTAAATATTTTTTATAATTTGGGGACACGTGAGAGAACTGCGACTTTCTCGGCCTATTGTGCGCTTATTGCCTCTTTACCCTAACATGACTCAATTGCTTTGGCTAATCTAAGTATCTTTAAGGGAGACATGTTGGCTAGTTCCTCGGTAGAAAGGAAACCTTTTCCAAGAAGATTGTGTCTTTTCCTAGCTACTGCTTCACAGTGACTTAGGGTGTGTACTGTCGTTTCTGAATATTCGAGATAGAGGCGACAGATGTCGGTTTCAACTAAGTCCATATTTTTGAGGTGGTGGTTTACTCCACTGTGCTTCGTCATTAGGCCGATTAGAGTACTAATATCACTCTTGCTGAATTTTAGAATATCCTCCACTTTGTTTTTTTTATGGTAGGATTAGTTTTTTGAGATTGATAAGCCTGGAAGTCTATTCCAGCAGACTCTAGGTTCTTATTCAACCTACTTTCTAAGTGTAGGTTTTCCGCAGAATGGCTCTGGACCCCAATAAAATTTGCTTCTTCGCGTTTTTTGCAAAGCGATCAGCCTCTTTATTTCCCTCAATTACCATATGTCCTCATAGCCTCTCTAATACAATGTAACACAATTTTCAAATTTTTCAAAAATGCATTTTCTTGAAAAGTATGAATGTGCCTGATGCGCAATTTAAAATATATCAATTGCATGATGATTATAGTTTTTTCTCGAAAAAACAGTAGTAACCACCCACTCCTTCTACCACCCCTCATACAAACTACACTATTTTTCTCTTTGAATTTTTTCTTAAATGTGGTACAAAACATTTTTGTAGCTAATCTAGCATGATGTGAAACAAATCAATTGAATGCTGTCATCTTTTCTACCATGCTCCATATAAAATTTCCTAACAGTACGAAAATTTTTATTTCATTTATAGTATCGTGTGATTGGGCTTTACCGCGCGATCGTATTTCTATTATGTTTTTGAGCTTAATGTTATTCTATTTAGACTTCTTTCGGAATTAACACAAGCTAAAGCTATTAACATTTTCTTAACGCTTTTCAATACGTACTTATTATGATCTCATAACACCTCCGTGAGCGCGGGCCTGTCCCATACAAATATGAGTATCATTGATTCATAAAATATAATAATGATTAGAAAAAAATACAAAACATTGTGTTCAAAGAACCATTAGGCTAAGCAGATTATACATAATGCATTATTAATTTACGAATTATTATTGTGATTCTTATGCGGTCAATGACGCGGGGAATTGCTAGTTATTAACATAGAAATAACAATGAAACTTCAACGAAATAATGTTAACTCCAAAATTATGCTTATTACGTAAATTATAAAAGAAACATAACAGGAGTACGATTGGGCGTAAAGCTACTGTAGATGAAAGAGAAATTTTTGGATCTTATGAGATTTTGTAGGGGAAGTGGTAGAGGGGTGATGACATTGAACTAATTTTTTCACATGTCGCTAAGGTTGCTATCAAAATGTTTTATACAAAATTTAGAATTTAAAAATTTAATAGGTACTAAGAAAATTAGTGTATTCGATGTAGAGATGGTATGCTATTTCACATACCTGCGATTTTTTCACTGCTATTTGAAAAGAGCAATCGCATACTGCGATTGAAAATTTAAAAGAGCTGCGATTAGAAGAGCAGAGCAAATGCATACTGCTAACGTTCTATCACCAATAAAATTGCCGCAATGATGATCGCTACAAATCCCAGAGTTTTTGTTCGCACTCGCACATTGATCCCGCAACTCACGCATTCCACGTAACCCCGAGGAGATCGTAGCTCAGAATAAAGCTCATCAAACAAACTCGTTTGGTTCAATAGAGTAATTCTATTTTCCCAGAAAGCGTACCTCATTGAACACTTTGCACCGCACGTTCCACCTCATCGATCGTCAAGCAAATCGTAATTTTCCTACATCTATCAATCAGGCAAGACTCAATCTCATAGCTCAGCATAGTGAACACGTTTTTTTATTTGGCTTGTGTATATGAAATGCGATTGACATTTTTGCCATCCTGACTCCATTGCGCTCGATCGTTTTTTCGTACATTTGATAGTAAAAGAAAACCTTTTCATTCCCAGGGGGAAATGGGGGAAGTGTTCACTATGCGTACTGGGTCTGCCTGATTGTTAGATGCAGGATTTCGCAGAAAATTACTATTTTGTCTCTTTTTTTTTAATTGCGCAATAGCATGGATAATAGAGGTGGAAAAATCACTGCTATTGGAATAGCTGCTCTTTTTCACAGATATTGAAAAAGAGCAATCGCAGTGGATCGCTGCGATTGGAAAAGAGCAGATTTTGCCATCCCTAATTGGATGTAGTGAAATAGTACAGTTTTTATGGGAGGTTATAGAAGGAGGGGCGAGTTTTTAATTTTTAGAAATAACTATAAACATCATGCTTTTGACATGTTTTAAACTGCCGATCAGTAGCATTCATACTTTTCAGGAAAATCGACTTTTTAAAAGTTGTGAAATTATGTCAGGTTGTATGGGAGGGGGTAGAAGGAGTGAATGTGAATTTGAATGAATCTAATTTCTTTCGATCTTACTAATAATTTTAAATAAATATTTCGTGCACAATTTCAGCTCGATCAATTTTATACGCACTGAGTAAATTGGCTTAGAGCTTTTCATGAAAAAGTGCAGTTTGTATGGGAGGTGGTGGAAGGATGGGGAGGACTCAAAAAAATTGTATACAGTAGATTTATATCATCATAAATGTATATATTATATTCCAAATTTCAGATAAATAGCATTTATATTTTTCGAGCAAATTCGTTTATTGTGAAATTGCGAAATAGTGTCATTTCGTATAGGAGGGGTTGGAAGGGGTACAGCAAATCGTTTAATTTTTTTTAGTCTTATTAATAATTCTAATTAAATATTCAGTGTACAATTTCAGCTCGATAAGTATTATATGCACTGGGTAAATTGGTTTAGAGCATTTCATGAAAATTAGAGTTTGTATGGGAGGTGGTGGAAGGAGGGGGAGGATACGCATAATTTTTATACTAAAGATTGATATCATCATAAAAATAAACTGCCAACAAGTCGGGCGAAACTTTATTATTCTTGGGACAAGTTGCGGATGCGTGGAAAGTCAATATGCACGTTAGAGTGGTTAGGGAAGACTAAGTGAAAGGGGGTTCTTGGGCAGGACAGTTGTCAACACTTTGCGGAAACGTTCAAAAGCTTCAGTATATATAACCAATATTTCGTTCGTTTATTTATGCAAGTTTGAGTTTTGTGAGGGGAGGGATGAGGGTTGATAGTAAGGGTCGGTGGATGTTAATAGTTTTTTAATTGACGTCCAATATTCTCTGTATAGAATGTCAGTTTCATAGACGAAGTTGCATAGAATAAGATTCTGTGTATTTTACATTCACGAAACCAACATTTGTATGGGAGGGGGTAGAGGAGGTAGGGGAATCGTAAAGATTGTGACGCAATTTTATTTCCTTTCTGTTGTAGTCTTCTCGTACAAAATTTCAAGTTCGCAGCTTTTAACTTGTTGGTTATTAGTTGGTTCAATGAAATAGGTAGAAATGATACTTTTGTATGGGAGGGGGTAGAAGGGCAAGCGTGATTGCAAAACTTTTAACAAAATTTCATTTCAATTATTTTTGTAAGTTTTCCGGCAAAAATTGAAATGGATAGCTTTTAAGAGTTAGCTGATAACCGATTTCTTAAAAATGCTCGAAAAAATAATTTTGTATGGGAGGGGGTAGAAGAGGTAAAGGAATTGCAAAATTTGTGATGCAATTTTCTTTTCTTTCTCTAGTAAGGTGCTCGTACAAAATTTCAAGTTCGTAGCTTTTAATTTGTTGTTTATTAGTTGATTTAATGAAATTGGTCGAAATCATACTTTTGTATGGGAGGGGGTAGAAGGGCAAGTGCTATTTTGAAACTTTTAAAATAATTTTATTTTAAATATTTTTATAAGTTCTTATGCAAAATTTCAAATTGATAGCTTTTAATAGTTAGGTGATAATTAATTTCTTAAAAATGGTCGAAAAAATAATTTTGTATGGGAGGGGGTAGAAGTTTCAAAGGTATTCGACCAGTTAATATCTTATACGTTTGGGGATTTTTTTTAAATGTATTTCCCAAATTTTCAAGTTTCTACCTTAAAATTACATCCAAAAATTTTCAGTTTTCGTGTTTTTTTCGCTGCACATGAAACACCTTGTGCCCCTTAGACCGTGGTGGTCGGTTCGTAACAATTGTGGATCAAATTATTATTTTTTTTCTGTGTATATAAAATAGATGTATCCACATGCAAAATTTAAAGTTTCTATCTTTGACCAGAGTCCTAAAAAAATCACTCAAAATTTTCGACATTTTTGCTTACCACCTCCCTCCCTTTACACCCCCTAACTTAAAATTATAAATTATATAGTTCTATAATCTGACGAATTTTTGATTCGATATCTGCACTCAATTTTGAGATATAACGATTTCTAATTTTGAAAAGTGCACCATTTTTGAAATGCTCCCCATTTCCCCCCACTACTATTATGACCAAATTTTATATATTTTTTATATTTCGCTAGTATAGCTTAGTATATGTTTTAAATTTCAATTACATAGCTTAAGAGATAGTTGAGATATTAATTCTTAAGTGTTTTTCTTTGCACCCCCCCTGACCCTCCCCCTTACAATAATTAGCCTATTTCTAAGCTTATTCTGATGGATCTATACGCCATCTTAATTGTCCCAAAATATGAATTTTTTATGGTAAGTATTTTCGAAGATATAACCATTTCGAAAAAAGATTCGGCCGACCATTTGTTTTTAGCCCCCCCTTTTCGGACGCCAATGGATAAAAAAATTTAATTATTTTTGGAGTATGTCCCACAACCTTTTCTATATGTATGCTGATTTTCATCTTTCTATCTGCATTCGTGGTGAAGATATTAGCAAGTGTATTTTTCGACTTTTTCCATCCCCCCGCCTCCCCCTTCCACCCCACACTCCCCAAAATTTGGATAATGGAGCTCACTTACCAAATTAACAATCCACCCAAAAACCAACATTCTACCTTTAACGGTCTTGGAGGTACGAGTCCATATGTACGGCGTACGGCGGGACGGATTTTTTTTTTTTGCTTTTTTAGGCTAATTTAGTCATGAAACGCGAAAAAAACAAAATTTCAGGGTAGCAAATTTTTTTTTTTTTCTGTGTCGATCACAATACTTTATTATTAAAAAATAATAAAGTAATAATATGTTCCAAATTTGAGACCAATAGATTTTGTATTTTTCGAGCAAATCCGTTTATTGTCAAATTGCGCAATTGTGTCATTTTGTCTAGGAGGGGGTAGAAGGGGTGGAGCAATTAGGCTCGTTCACGAACTTGACCTTACTTTTTTGTTAAGAACGACGTATACAAAATTTGAACTTTCTAGTTCAACGCTTTCTCAAGCTAGAGAGGACACGGACGGACAGACAGACAGACAGCCGGACGGACGGACATCCGGTTTTGAGATTTATGAGTGATTATATGAACTTCTGTATCATTCATTTTTTTCGCCGAGCCTCATTTCTTGACGTTACAAACTTTGTGGCTAACTTATAATACTCTCAGATTTCATCTAGAGTAAACAAAAATAAAAGGATTTCGATTGAGCGTAAAGCACAATCATGCGATACTCTGATGAAAGAGAATTTTTTTAATTTTAAGAAATTTTGTATGGGGAGTGGCATAAGAGATGATGGCATTGATCTAATTGTTTCACATCATGCTAAAGTTGCTATCAATATGTCTTATAATGAGCTACTAAGCTCCAAAAATTTAATAGGTACTGAGGTAATTAGTGTATGGGATTCAGTGAAATCGTGAAGTTTGTATGGAAGGTTCATAATGATCTTTCTTTAGAATTCTTTTTGTAAAGTTGCGAAATTGAGTCATATTGTATGGGAGGGGGTAGAAGGAGTGAAACAAATCCTTTAATATTTTCTGGGACTACTAAAAATTTTAAATAAATGTCTAGTGCATAATTTCAGCTCGATAAATATTGTCTGTATTGACTAAATGGTTAATAGCATTTCAGGAAAAAGTACAGTTTGTATGGAAGATGGTAGAAGGAGTAAGGGGATTCGAATAATTAATTTACAGCTGATTGAAATTGTTGTAATAAGGATATATTACAAATTTCAGATTAATAGCTTTTATAATTTTTGAGAAAATCCGTTTTGTGAAATTCCGAAATTGTGTCTTTTTGCATGGGAGGGGATAGGGGGAGTGGAGCGATTTGGCTCGTTCACGAAGTTTTTCTTAGTTTTTAGTCAAAAAGGACGTGAACCAAAGTTGAACTACATAGTTCAACGCGTTCTTGAGCTCCAGATAGACGGAAGGACGAACGGACAGTTAAGTATTAAATTGACAGCAGCCCTGCCGTAAAGGGAGTTCCACTTATGAAAGGGGGCTAAACTTAGTCTTCCTCAACCACTCTAGCATGCATATTGACTTTCTATGCATCCTTAACTTGTCCCAAAAATAATAAAGTTGCGCACGACTTGTTGGCAGTTTGCTTCAGTTGCTTTTACTTATCGGAAGAATACCTCAATGTTGTATCCTTGGTACACGAGTGAGTTGCGTGCAATTCGCAACTATCGTAATGCTGCGTAGAAAAGGTATACTAGGACAAACAATGACACTGATTTTCGTTTGTATGAAGAATATTATGGCTTATTCAAAGATTTATCTACTCGCTGGTATTCTGAAAACGCAGTCGGATATTATTAGAGATCCCTAGAAGTTTTGGAAATTTTTTAAGTGTAAGCGTAAATATGATGGTAATCCAGTTTCCTTTCAATTTCTTGGCAACAATAGTAATGATCAATTTACTATTTGTAATTTTTTTGCCATCTATTCTGGAAGTAACTTTATCCCTGACATGTCGTAAATTGATAACTTTAGCAGTACTGCTTCAACTACTTTGTCCGGTATACCGATTTCTTATAATAATATAGTTAATTATATCTCTCGCCTTAAGGATGTTTCTTCTTCTGGCCAAGATGGAGTTCCTGCAGTTGTTCTTAAACTCTGCTGTCTTTTTATTGCTGAGCCACTCTACCTCCTCTTTCAAAGATCCCTAAAAACTGAGATTTTCCCGAACATATGAAAGGCTTCCTTTATCATACCGACTCTCAAAACTGGTGCAAAATCTGCTGTTATCAACTATCGACCAATAGCCAGCTATTCCAAAGCTTTTTGAGTATATAGTGTATGACTGCATGTCGTTTCACTGTAAATTCCTAATTTCAAGTAAGCAACATGGTTTTGTCAAAAATAATCTGATGGAGGTTACGAATAAATACATTGTGGATATTGAGTGGGGTTAGCAGGTGGATGGTATTTACATATTCTGAGATTTTTGAGTGATAATATGAACTTCAGCATCATTAATTTTTTTTGTCAAAGTCTTATTCCTTAGCGTTACAAACTTTGTGACAAACATATAATGCTCTCAGATTTCATCTAGAGTATGTATAAAAAATATAATATAATATTTTGTTTTTGCTCCATTTTGCAAAATAACTTCTTGAAAACGTCGTGGCATAGAAGATTAGATTTTGTGTGGTTTTTTCTTCATTTCTTTGCCATTCTGTATGCACAGTTTCTTTAAGCGCCAGGACGGAGTCGTATCAGCAAACTTTTTGAAAAACTCGTTAAGTTAATATTTTCCAGAGATTTTCTATTGGGTCAACATCAGGGCGGAATGCAGGCCAGTCTAATACCACGAGATCCCAAAAACTGTTTGGTGAACTTGGTAGAGTGAATCGCAGTGTAGTCTTACTGAACACTAATGTTAACTAAAATTTCATTCAGGAGCTCAACATATTTATACTCTAGATGAAATCTGAGAGTATATTGTGTTTGCCTTACCGTTTGTAACGCCAAGAAATAATGCTCGCACAGAGCCGCCAAGGGTACAGAAATATTTGTTTTCGCTCAAAAACATCGATTCCGAGTGACCGTCTGTCCGTCTGTCCGTCTGTCTGTCTGTGCGTCTGTCTACAGCATAACTCTCGAAAGCTTTGAGCTATAGTGCTAAAAATGTGTCATTTTTAGCAAAAAAGTAAGGTTAAGTTCGTGAACGAGCCAAATCGCTCCACCCCTTCTACCCCCTCCCATACAAAATGACACAAATGCGCAATTTGGCAATAAACGGATTTGCTCGAAAAGTATAAAAGTTATTGGCCTGAAATTTTGAATATATTACTTTTATGATAATATCAATCTACCGTATAAAAATTATGCGTGTCCTCTCCCTCCTTCTACCACCTCCCATACAAACTGTACTTGTCATGAATTACTCTAAGCCAATTTACTCAGTGTGTATAAAATTTAGCGAGCTGAAATTGTGCACCAAATATTTATTTAAAATTGTTAGTGAGGCAAAAAAAAATTAGGCGATTAGCTTCACCCCTTCTACCCCCTCCCATACAAAATGACACGATTTCGCAATTTGTTATTAAATGGATTTACTCGAAAAGTATAAAAGCTATCAATCTGAATTTTGGGATATATTACTTTTATAATAATCTAAATATACTGTAGAAAAATTATTTGCGTCCTTCCTCTCCTTCCACCCCCTCCCATACAAACTACACTTTTTCATGAAATGCTCTAAGACGATTTTCTCAGAACATATAACATTTATTGCGCTCATATTTTGAAATAAATACTTATTTAGTATTATCACTAAGATCAGAAAAAAATATTTGATTAGCTTCACTGCTTCTACCCCCTCCCATACAATATGACACAGTTTCACAGCTTTGCGAAAAATCGATTTTCTTGAAAAGTATGAATGGCACTAGTCTGAAATTTAAGAAATATCAGTTTTATAATATTCCTAGTTATTTCTGAAAAAATCACTAAAATCCCTCACTCTTTCTACCACCTCCCATACAAACTGCACATTTTCACTAAACCTAACACTAATTTTCTCAGTTCCCATTCAATTTTTGGGGTAAGCATTTTGTATAAAACATTTTTATAGCTACTTTAGCATGATGGGGAAAAAATGAGTTCAATGCTATCACCCCTTCTAACACTCCCCATACAAAATTTCTTGGGATCACAAAAAATTCTATTTCATCTAGAGTATCGTAAGATTGCGGTTTACGCGCAATCGTAGCCCTGTTATGTTTTTTTGTTGAAATTATACAAATTGGTAACCTTTCGTGATATCCAATTTTCACTCCAAATCATTAATCCTCCGCCAAGGTTTCGCACTATTCGTTCCTGTTTGTACTGAAATCTGAGAGTATTATAAGTTTGCTCTAAAGTTAGTAACGATAAAAAATAAACTGCCAACAAGTCGGGCGAAACTTTATTATTCTTGGGACATGTTGCGGTGGAGTGGAAAGTCAATATGCAGGTTAGAGTGGTTAGGGAAGACTAAGTGAAAGGGAGTTCTTGGGCAGGGCTGTTGTCTATTTAACAATATTTCATTCGTTTCTGCAAGTTTAGGTTTTTATTAAGGGAGGAGGAGCGGTAATAGTAAGAGTGGGTGGATGTTAATAGCTTTTTAATTAATTGCTTGCATCACGTCCAATACTCTCTGTATAGAATGTGTTTCATAGACGAAGTTGCATAGAATTTTCATAAAATTTAGTGTATTTTACATTCACGAAACCGAACATTTGTATGGGAGGGGGTAGAGAAGGTAGGGGAATCGTAAAATTTGATATGTAGTTTTATTTTGCTTCTCTTGTAAGGGGCTTGTATAAAATTTCAAATTCGTAACTTTTAGTTTGTTGGTTATTAGTTGATTTAATGAAATTGGTCGAAATCATAGTTTTGTATGGCAAGGGGTAGAAGGGCAAGCGCAATTTCAAAACTTTTAAAACAACTTCATTTGAATTATTTTTATAAGTTTTTCTGCAAAATTTGAAGTTGATAGCTTTTAAGAGTTAGCTGACAACTTATTTCTTAAAAATGCTCGAAAATATAATTTTGTATGGGAGGGGGTAGAGGAGGGAGGGGAATCGTAAGACTTGTGATGCAATTTTCTTTCTTTTCTATTGTAAGATGCTCGTACAAAATTTCAAGTTCGTAGCTTTTAATTTGTTGATTATTAGTTGATTTAATGAAATTGGTCGAAATCATACTTTTCTATGGGAGGGGGTAGAAGGGCAAGCGCGATTTCAAAACTTTTAACGTAATTTCATTTCAATTATTTTTGTAAGTTTGTATGTAGAATTGCAAATTGATAGCTTTTAATAGTTAGGTGATAATTGATTTCTTAGAAATGGTCGAAAAAATAATTTTGTATTGGAGGGGGTAGAAGCTTTAAAGGTTTTCGACCAGTTAATATTTCGTATATTTAGGGATTTTTTTTAAATACATTTTGCAAATTTTCAAGTTTCTACCTTAAAATTTCACTCAAAAATTTTCAGTTTATGTGTTTTTTTCAATGCACATGAAACACCTTGTGCACGTTAGACCGGGGGGATCGGTTTATAACAATTATGGATCAAGTTATTATTATTTTTTTATGTACATTAAATAGACGTATCCACATGCAAAATTTAAACTTTGTATCTTTCACCAGAGCCTCAAAAAAATCACTCAAAATTTTTGACATTTTTGTTTATCACCTCCCTCCCCTTACACCTCCCAACTTAAAATTTTTATCAAAATTAACTATTATGTAGTTCTACAATCTGACAAATTTTTGATTTGATATCTGTATTATTTTTTGAGATATAAGGATTCATAATTTTGAAAAGTGCGCCATTTTTGAAATGCTCCCCATTTCCCCCCACTACTATTATTTCAAGATCTTATATTTTTTTTGTATTTTTCCAGTATAGCTTAATATAAGTTTCAAGTTTCAATTACATAGCTTAAGAGATAGTTGAGATATTCAGTTTTAAGTGTTTTTCTTTGCACCTCTCCTGACCCTTCCCCTTACGATAATTAACCACTCTCTAAGCTGATTCCAATGGAACTATATGCTACCTTGACGGTCCCAAAATATGAATTTTTTACGATAAGTAATTTCGAAGATATAATCATTTGAAAAAAAAATTCGGCCGACAATTTGTTTTTAGCCCCCCCTTTTCGGACGCCAATGGATAAAAAAATTAAATTATTTTTAAAAGTTGTCCCACAAACTTCTCTATATGTGTGTTGAGTTTTAGCTTCCTAGCTGTTACCTTGGTTGAGATATTTGAATTCGTATTTTTCGGCCTTAGCGCTCCCCCCGCCTCCCCCTGAACCCGTACACCCCCGAAAATGGGTATCTGCCTGAGATCCGCCACTATCTACAATCCCCCCAAAAATGAACTTTCTATCTTGAAGGGTTTGGGAGTTAATGTGCGCTGAGCGTACACACCGGCGTACGGCGTACGGCGGACGGCGTACGGCGGACGGCGGACGGCGTACGGCGGACGGCGTACAGACAGACGGATTTTTTTTTTTTGCTTTTTTAGGCTAATTTAGTTATGAAACGCGAAAAAAAAAAATTTCAGGGTAGCAAATTTTTTTTTTTTTCCAAGTCGATCACAATACTTTATTATTAAAATAATAAAGTAATAATAAAATAAAAAAAACGTGTAATACAGAAGTTAATAAAGGTGTTCCATTAAGATCGCCGATTTTGAAATTTGAAAAAAAAGCGCAGAGTTTATTTGAAAAGCTGTGATGTTCTTATTTTAGTAAAGTACTCATACTTTTCAAGAAAATAGATTTTTTGTGAAGTTGTGAAACTGTTCATATTGTATGGGAGGGAGTAGAAGCAGTGAATCTAATCAATTATTTTTTTCTGAAGTATTTATTAAAAAATATGACCTCGATAAATGTTATATGTTCTGAGAAAATCGTCTTAGAGCATTTCATGAAAAAGTGTAGTTTGTATGGGAGGGGGTGGAAGGAGAAGGAGGACGAAAATAATTTTTATACTGTAGATTGAAATTGTTACCGAACGCACCTAATGACTTCCGGTTTGCTTGATCTCTACAAACTTCACTGTGGTCAAGTTTGTGGAGCTCAACGTGACCAGAAGAAATTACCGCTCTTTTCCAACTTGAACTGGCGAAGTGCGGACATGTCAATTAGCAAACCAAAGGGTAAGTGAAAAATGTTGTAATTAATAATTTAAATTTAGTAATTTGTATAAATTGAATTGTAGGAAAATAAGAAAACAAATTTGAAGAATAAAATAAAATAAAAATATTGATATATAAGATATTGATCTATCGAATTTAAAATTCCCCCACAACAACGCTTCAAATTTGCGTTACATCGCTTCAAAACGCTAGTCATTCGTACAGCTACGATTCAAATTTACTTTGAAAATGACTAGCCGGAATCCGCCAGTTGGAAAAAAATACTTGAGATCGAGTTGCCAATCATGCTCCGAAAGGGACACCGAGGATATGGTCCAGTGCGACGTATGTGATAAGTGGTATCACTTCACATGCGTTAACGTAACCGACTCGATCGGCGATAAAGATTTCATATGCCAAAAATGCAGGCATGAAAATCCATCGCCACAACACGATGATCAAAAATCTACGAGGTCGCATCAATCTAATCGGTCATCTCGTAAATCCGAACAATCATCCAACTTTTCTGAAGCTGCACGTGCAAAAACGCTTTTACAGCGGAAGAAAAGAATCGGCTAAACAATTTCTCGACCGAAAATATCAGCTGTTATCAGCTCTGATAACTGAAGATGCGGAGATCCAGTTACCGTTCAGTGAGCAACATGACAGTGCAGCGACAACATCAGAGTGGATTGCCGACCACAGTAAAGAACTGCCGGAAAATCAGTATACAACAGATTCTTCTCATCAGATGTGTTCTGCAACAAACAACTGGCAATCATCGCAGCCACAACATTCCACTGAGCAGCATCTGAAACGGTATTACCTGTCGAGAGCAACGCACCCAACAACAGCGTGTGTAAATCCAACGCCATCAATTCTACAACCGGTAAACGTACAGCAGTTAGGTAAATATGATAAAATAAATTGTAATCATTTACCCTTTGAACCGGATAGTTTAGAAAAACGCTCCGATGCGCTTAATAATAAAAATTCAAACGGTACGTCTGCGATTATTCCGCATAACACTTACGCATCAGTTCAAAACGGAATTTACGCGTACTCCGGTATAAATAATGTCAGTTTCAATAAAAAATCTAGTGTTCAGTTTAAAACATCTACCAGTATTGCTTCATCTCATGTTCCTAGCAATTTATACAGTGATTCGTATAACGAATTTAGTACGTACATTGTACGCAGTGTTCCTTGTGACTCCTTTTCGGTTCTAGCTGGTCGCAATAGATCAAATGCTTCGCAATATTGTGCGTCTCAAAACGCATTTAATGTTCCGCAAGGTGCATTTAGTACTCCATACAACAATTGGTGCGATACTAGTGGTTCTTTCCAAAACTTATCTAGTGCTTTGCAAGGTGGATTTCGTACTCCGTGTAATTCGTTTTGCGTTCCGGATAACGGTGTTCGCGCCTCCCCTATTAACGAAAGTGTCAGAGACACAACTATCACTTCGACTGGGAATTCTGGAGCACTAACTCTGAACTCAAGCCATCTGGCAGCAAGGCAAGTGATGCCCAAAGATCTGCCAATATTCAACGGCAGCCCTCAGGAGTGGCCAATGTTCATTAGCAATTATGAAGGTTCCACTCATGCGTGTGGCTTCTCAAATGAAGAGAATTTATTTCGTCTTCAAAGATGTTTGAGAGGTAAGGCTCTTCAAGCAGTTCGAAGTCGCTTGTTACTTCTCCAATCTGTTCCATTTATAATTGAAACCCTGCGGCTCCTGTACGCACGAGCAGAGGTTATCATACACTCTCTTATACAGAGCATTAGAAACCAACCTGCCCCGAAAGCTGAACGATTGGAAATGTTGATTAAATTTGCCCTGTCCGTTCAAAATCTGTGCGCCACTATTGAAGCATCTGGTCTTGTACCTCATATTTGCAACCCCTCACTGATGCAGGAACTCGTAGATAAATTACCTGCAAACATTAAACTGTCATGGGCTATGTACAAACAAGCCATACCAGTTGTAACTCTAGCGACTTTAGGAAATTGGTTGTTCCAAATAGCCCAAGCAGCAAGTGACGTGACACTCCCACAAACCGATTCGTATCATGATGTACGATCAGAAAAGCGATCAAACAAAGATCGCGGTTATCTGCATACGCATGTTGAGGACATTACTAAGCCAATGAATAAAGCCACTGCGTCGCGAAACCATCTCAACTCTGAAACTAACTTCTTAAGTAAGCCTGCATTTACGGCTAATAAAATTGGGAAAATTCGAACAAGAAGGACTGCATAATATGCGTTGGTAAAAATCACAGCATCAATGATTGCAGTAAATTCAAAGATTTGCAACTTTCTGAAAACTGGTGTGTAATTAAAGATCATAAGCTATGTCGAAAAAGCTTGAAAAGACATAATGCATTTAACTGCAAAGTTGATCGAATTTGTGGTCAAAATGGTTGTCAGTTTAGACATCATCCGTTACTGCACAACTCGTCCAAAGATATTATTCCAATCGCTACCCCGACAGTTGAGTCTTCTACAGCGCATCTAAGCTGCAACACCCACCAACAGCTACGGCAGCCAACTCTTTTTCGAGTACTACCAGTAACCCTTTATGGAGATGGTACTTCTTTAGACACCTTCGCATTTTTGGATGAAGGATCGTCTTTCACTCTGATAGAACGACATAGTAGATAAATTGGGTTTAAGCGGGACGATGGAAAGTTTTTGTCTCAAGTGGACGGCTGACACAGTTCGTTTCGAGCAAAATTCACGAAGACTCAACATAAAGATTTCTGGAGCATATTCGAATGCAACAACATATAAAATGTCAAGTGTCCGCACTGTAGAAAAATTAAGTTTACCTGTCCAATCAATATCGTCTAAAAAACTTATTGGAAAATATCCTCATTTAACGGACGTTCCACTTCAAGCTTACGATCGAGCCATTCCTAGAATATTGATAGGAATTGATAACTGGAAACTTGGCCTACCACTCGAAATAAGGGAAGGAAATGACGAAGAGCCAGTGGCCACCAAGACACGCTTGGGATGGGTAATTCATGGGCAATGTCATCGAACATGTTTGTACAACCAAGGTAGCCACGATCACCATAGTCTTCACATTTGTGAATGCCATTCTATCGGAGGTCTGCATCAGCTAGTTAAGGAGTTTTTCAGTATTGAAAGTATAGGAACAAAAATTCCTGAATCTCTTCCTGATTCTAAGGACAATAAACGGGCCAGAGATATAATGGAATTAACTACCCTAAGAAAGCATAACCGGTTTGAAACTGGACTACTGTGGCGATATAATAACACTGTATTACCGGATAGTTATTCTATGGCATTTCAGCGCTTTATTTGCCTGGAAAGACAAATGTTACGGAATCCCATTCTAGGTGATTATATCCGGAAAACTATCCGCAATTATGTAGATAAAGGTTATATTCGTCAATTAAATTCAAACGAATTAAAAATTCACTACCCTCGTACATGATACATACCGATATTTACGGTGACAAACCCGAATAAACCAGGCAAAATACGAATAGTATGGGATGCCGCAGCACAAGTGAACGGCATTTCCTTGAGTTCCACTCTACTAAAAGGTCCTAATGAGTTAACACCTCTGTTGCATGTTATCTTCAAATTCCGCGAACGAGCTATTACTGTAACCGGTGATATTAAAGAAATGTACCATCAAATCATAGTCCGGGAAGAAGATCAACACGCCCAGTGCTTCTTATGGAGAAGTGAAAACCAAGGGTCGCCAGATATATATATTATGCGAGTTATGACATTTGGAGCTGCGTGCTCTCCAAGTTCGGCGCAATATGTTAAAAACTTAAATGCTCGACAATACTCCGAACAATTTCCAAACGCAGCGAAAGCTATTGTTGACAACCATTACGTTGACGACTTGCTCATCAGCCTTGATACAGAAGTGGAAGCAATTAACCTCGCAAAGGATATTCGATTTATTCATCGGCAAGGAGGGTTCGAAATTAGAAATTGGGTATCTAATTCCTTAAAGTTTTAAGTGCTCTAGGTGAAACTGAATCAGGAATTTCATAAACCATAAATATCAACACAAACCAAAATACTGAGAAAGTGTTAGGTATGTTATGGTCCACCTCTTCAGATACTTTCTGCTTTCCGCTTACTCTGATCAAAATAAGTAAAGAGGTTTTATTAGGCAAACGCGTCCTACAAAGAGAGAAGTTTTAAGAATACTCATGTCAATATTTGATCCGCTAGGATTATTGTCAACATTTGTAATCTGTGGGAAAATCCTTCTATATTTGGCGTTCTGCCTTAGAGTGGGACGATCAGCTCCCCGATGAACTTTACAAAAAATGGCTGGAATGGAAACAGACATTTAACGACATATCGCAACTTCACATTTCTCGATGCTACAGCCCCTTACCTTCAACAGAACACAAATCAATTGAGCTTCACGTCTTTGTTGATGCCAGTGAATCTGCTTATGCAGCGGTAGCATATTTTAGGATAGTGAATGAAAAGAAAGTTGATTTATCTTTAATAGCTGCTTTCCCCGCAACGACCAATTTCAATTCCACGGCTAGAGCTTCAAGCGGCAGTGCTTGGTACAAGACTTGCCAATTGCATAATCGAAGGACACTCATTTAAGGTGAATAAACGATTGATGTGGACTGACTCACGAACCGTCCTGCGTTGGTTACAGTCAGACCCTCGAAAGTATAATCAGTTCGTTGCCTTTCGCATTGGTGAGATACTCGAGTCGACCAATGTAAACGACTGGCGCTGGGTACCAACAAAAGCTAATGTAGCTGATGATGCAACAAGATGGTCTAATAGCAGCCTGAAAATCTCGTCCAATAATCGCTGGTTCATAGGCCCAGATTTCCTACGCGACTCTGAAGACACTTGGCCCGAAAACATAACTAAGACTGCAAATGATATTCCGGATGAGTTAAATTTACAATGTTTTCACATCTCACAGCAAACGGTTAATCCTATCGATATAGAATGATTCTCGAAGTTCGTACTTTGGCTTATGTTTATAGATTTAAACATAATGTTAAATCTAAGGAGCAGCGCGTCACCGGACCTATTACTTTTAGAGAGTACAGTCTGGCTGAAAATAAGTCATATCAAATTGCGCAACACGAGGGCTATCCGAACGAAGTTTTAACGCTAAAACGAAACCGAACTCTTGACTTAAACCAACTTATACCAATCAACAAATCTAGCCCAATATACAATCGTTCACCCAACATAGATGGTGCCGACGTTTTGAGAACGAAAGGTCGAATAGATGCCGCACAAGATATAGGGCACGATTCAAAGCGACCGATATTGCTACCTAAACAGCACGCTATTACAAAACTATTAGTTGATTTTTACCATCAAAAATACCATCACCATAATCATGAGACGGTAGTCAACGAAATTCGCCAGAGGTACGATATACCTACACTTAGAGTGCTTCTGAAGCAGGCGGTCAAACTATGTCAAATGTGTAAGAATCAACGAGCTTCACCAAAACCTCCAGAGATGGCTGGGCTTCCAAATGCACGGTTATCTTCATTCACATCTCCATTTACTTTCATAGGCATCGACTACTTTGGACCTATGAAGGTTACCGTGGGAAGGCGAATAGAGAAACGATAGGGTGTACTCTTCACTTGCTTAACAGTTCGTGCCATACATATAGAAATTGCTCATAGTCTGTCTACTGATTCATCCATCAGAAATTTTGCGGTCAGGCGTGGTACACCACGGGAAATATATTCAGACAATGGTACCAACTTTCGTGGTACAGATGAAGAGCTTCGCAACGAATTATCCAAAGTTTGTAAAAACAAACTGCAAGAAGAGTTATTCATCGGCTCACCAATAAAATGGAACTTTAATCCACAGCAGCATGGGTGGAAGCTGGGAAAGATTAATACGTTCAGTCAAAAAAACCCTAAGCCAAATAATGACTACACAAAATCCTAGTGACGAACTTCTTAGAAGCTTGTTAATGGAAGTTGAAATGATCGTGAACAGTAGACCTCTTACATATGTATATACCCCTTGAATCGTGTGATCAAGAAGCACTAACTCCTAGCCACTTCTTACTAGGCCACTCCACTGGACAAAAGCCATTAGGCTGCTTTAGTGATAGTCCAGTTGCACTAAGAAAAAGCTGGGAAATAGCGCAGCGGTTGGCGGATAGTTTTTGGAAACGATGGGTCCGTGAGTACCTCCCAGATATCACTAGACGAACTAAGTGGTTCATGCCAGTAGAACCAATAAAAGTTGGAGATCTGGTCTTAATAGTCGACGATAATCAGCCACGCAATGCCTGGCGGAAAGGTATAGTACTTGAAGCAATTACTGGTAGATCAGGTCAAGTTCGTCGGGCAATAGTTCAAACGTCTACCAATATTCTGACTAGACCGGCTGTTAAATTGGCGGTCTTAGATGTCATCCCTAATCCCAAACAAATTGGTAAGTCGATCGAAAACGATCAACATACCGGGAGGGAGAATGTTACCGAACGCACCTAATGACTTACGGTTTGCTTGATCTCTACAAACTTCACTGTGGTCAAGTTTGTGGAGCTCAACGTGACCAGAAGAAATTAACGCTCTTTTCGAACTTGAACTGGCGAGGTGCGGACGTGTCAATTAGCAAACCAAAGGGTAAGTGAAAAATGTTGTAATTAATAATTTAAATTTAGTAATTTGTATAAATTGAATTGTAGGAAAATAAGAAAACAAATTTGAAGAATAAAATAAAATAAAAATATTGATATATAAGATATTGATCTATCGAATTTAAAATTCCCCCACAACAGAAATCATTGGATCGTCGCAGTCGACGATATATAAAATAAAAGAAAAGAGAACCCTACTTTGTATCTGGCAGATGTTTATGACTTTAAAATAATACCGCCAGATAATCCGAACCAAAGGATATCGTGATGCGTCGACTGTTTTATGACGGTAAAAAAGGATATCGTGATGCGGCGACTGTTTATGACGGTAAAATAATACCGCCAGATAATCCGAATATACAACGACGACACATCATAATAAAAAGGACTGGAAAACCCTGAGGGAAAAACTCATGTTTTGGCTACCAGGTAAAAAGACGCTGAGGGAAAAACTCATGTTTTGGCTACCAGGTAAAAAGACGCTGAATCATGTTGCTGAAAAGTATTCTCTCCGTTCCATGTTCCAACACAGCGTCGTTCTTCTTTTTTTATTAATTTTTAGTTTAAGTTTTTCAAGGCAGTCAAAACCGAACATCACCAGAGGAAACAACATCGTGTTTTTCGATCGATATTTCTAAGTTTAAATCATTCAACTAGATTCAGTGTAATAAAGAAATTATAGTACATTCATAAAACGAAAATAAAACACAGAGTGATTTCATAAAAAAAAAGGAAACTGTTGGCTTTTCATTACAAAGTTAGCCAACAAAAGTAACGTGTACTCGTGAAAGGAATATGATTCCCATTTTAATTTACCAACCGCGAGCTTAAGCACGGTACAATCATTATGAAAGTAATATATCCCGAAATTCAGACTAATAGCTTTTATACTTTTCAAGCAAATCCATTTATTGTCGAATTGCGAAATTGTGTCATTGTGTATGGGAGCGGGTAGAAGAGGTGAACCTAATCGTCTATTTTTTTTGGCCTTACTAACAATTTTAAATAAATATTTAGTGCAGAATTTCTGTCCGCTAAATTTTATACGCACTGAGTAAATTGGCTTAGAGTAATTCACGACAAGTACAGTTTGTATGGGAGGTGGTAGAAGGAGGAGCAGGACACGCATAATTGTTATACAGTAGATTAATATTGATATTATTAGCTAGGGTATAGCTTAGTAGGTAGTGTGTGGGTCTTGTAATGCGAAGGTCGTAAGTTCAAATGCCGGTCGGCGCAATATATAATTTCGGCAAATTGCCTGCTTGGATATACCTTGGTCACCTCAATCTAAGAAAATGAAAAATTCGTAGAAAGAGGGTTGTGCGAGGGGCTAACAACCCTTCCACAATAAGTAAAAAAAAAAAATATTATGGATCCTGAATATCAGGTGGCCAAGGTCCGATTTGGGCTGTAGCGCCATTGTAGAAGTAGAAGATTGATATTATCATAAAAGTAAAACTTCAGGCCAATAGCTTTTATACTTTTCGAGCAAATCCGTTTATTGTCAAATTGCGCAATTGTGTCATTTTTTATGGGAGGGGGTAGAAGGGGTGGAGCGATTTGGTCCGTTCACGAACTTGACCTTTGTAGCGTTTATCACGTTGTTCTGCGCGTCGGAAAATTAAACACTTTTTTTTGTCTGAGTAAATAAACACTTTATTAAGATTTGAATAATACTTTAGAATACTAAAATATGATGAAAGCGGCACCGAGAAAAACTGACTATCGCTGAAGCGGTAAAACGACTAGCCGAGAGATTTTAAAACGACAATTGAATTTTATTACCAGGAATGACCTAACGGGATTTTATATAATCGAAAATGTCCAGGGACGGATTCAAGAACTTTAGGGTTGTTACTTTTACGAATTTATTTAGCTTGTTGTCGGAACATTCCGCCCGCCTTGGCAATCATGCAAGGATTGTCAATTATGAGATGAGGTACTTAAATTGCTATTGCTAGTAGTTTCTTCATTCTGCAACGTTGATACTGGTAGTAGACATAGTTTTACAATCGGTCGTTTGAAGATTGCCGATTGTGTTTTGACCGTGGCGACTCGAACTAACCCATCGTCACCTGGATGTACATCGATTATGCGTCCGAGTGCCCACTTCGACGGAGGATAACGTTCGTCCTTTACGACAACAAGCGAACCAATTTGAAAACAATCTCGTTGATGATGCCATTTGGAGAGAGTTTGAAGTTGATGCAGGTATTCGGAAGCCCATCGTTTCCAGAAGTGGTCCAACATTTGTCGCAAAAGTTGCCATCGTGATAGGCGAGATCCAGGCATGTCCGTGAGAGAAGGCTCTGGTACTGTTGTCAATGCGCTACCGATCAGAAAGTGACCAGGTGTAAGCGCACCTACATCTGAAGGGTCATCTGATAGCGGACAGAGAGGTCGAGAGTTGAGAACTGCTTCTATCTGCACGAGTAGAGTCGAAAATTCTTCGAATGTAAGATGTGTGTCACCAATCACTCTCTTCAAGTGGAATTTGATTGATTTAACAGCCGCTGCCCATTTTCCTCCAAAATGCGGCGTAGAAGGAGGGTTGAATTTCCATTGAGTTCCATCATTTGCAAGAGTATTTCCTAAAGAAGCAAATTCTTGAGACGATGCTTTAAAGAGTTTTCGCAATTCTCGATCTGCTCCCAGTAGATTCGTTCCACAATCGCTTGTGAGTGTAGAACATATTCCTCGTCGGCCAGTGAAGCGCTTAAACGCTGCAATAAATCCCTCTGAAGTGTAGTCGCTCACAAGCTCCAGATGAACTGCAGATGAGGAGAAGCAGACGAAGACAACGATGTATCCTTTATTGTATTTGGCACCGCGACCACGAAAAGTGGAAATCGTAATGGGACCCGCATAATCCACTCCGGAATGCTGAAATGGACGAGAGCAGCGAGTTCGAGTTTGAGGTAATTGTCCCATTATCTGCTGTCCGACAACAGCTCGATGTCGAACGCACTGGGCGCAGCGATGAATAAATGCGCATATAGGAACACGACCACCTAATATCCAGTACCGCTGTCGTAAGGTTGCAAGAGTCACTTGCGTTCCACCATGAAGGGTAATTTGATGGGTGTAATCGATTATTAGTGTCGTTAGTGGGGACTCACGTGGTAATATAAGAGGATGCTTTTCGTCGTGATCCAGTAACGAATTTTTGAGTCTGCCGCCCACTCGTAAATATTCATGCGCGTCAACGAATGGAGCGAGCCGTACGAGCTGGCTTGAGCGCTGGAGTTGCTTTCCTTGCATAATTTGTTTAATGACTGATGCGAGCATTGCACTTTCTTTATCCAGAACATTCGAGCATTATCAAGCTCGTTTGGATTAAGAGGTGTATGGAGTCCAGGAGCGTCCAACAATTTCTTAAAGCGATGAGAAACTCGGAAACACCAAGATGTAATGCGAATTAGTGTAGACAATTTTGAAAATCGCGTTAAAAGAATCCAGATATCTTGATGATTTTCCGCAACGACTGTTGTGGCTGATTTGGAGCGGATTTCAAAAATAGCATCTCGAGGCAGTGGAGGAGTTGATGAAGGCCAACTGACTGAGTTTTCTTTCGGCCATGGCGGTCCTGTCCACCAGAGAAAATTCTCCTTAAGTTGATGAGGCGATGAGCCACGAGATGCACAGTCTGCAGGATTTTCTTTTCTAGAAACGTGATGCCACCGAGAATTGGGAAGTTCCTTGATTTCAGTGACGCGATTCCGAACGTAGTCAGCCCACCGATCTGGATTGCCTTCAATATATGCAAGCGCTACCGTGGAATCTGTCCACAGATGAATGGGAGCTGTTTCGAGGTCGAGAACTTTTCGAACGTGAGAAATTTGCCGAACTAAAAGCAGTGCGGCTGAGAGTTCAAGTCGTGGAATCGTAACTTGCTTTAGAGGTGCTACTCGTGTCTTCGCAAAAACGAGAGAGATGCGGATGTCGTTGAAATCAGCTATAATGCGTAGATAGATAACAGCTCCGTAGGCGGTTTGAGAAGCGTCCAAAAATCCGTGCAGTTCCATTGCGATTGACGAAGAGCAAGATCCTAGCCACCTCGGCACAGTGAGTTCAGAAACTGCTTGCAACTCATCGTATTCCTTGACCCAACGAGCCGCAAGCTCATCCGGAAGTGGTTGATCCCACTTGAGACCGACTGCCCACAGCTTCTGCATGAAGGTTTTAGCACGTAGTACAACTGGTGCTAGCCAACCAAGAGGATCGAAAAGCTGTGAAATCGTTGAGAGCACAGAGCGTTTTGTCACATGATATGATGTAAAGACAAAAGAGTCTATGTTTGGCTGCCATGATATTCCAAGAGTACGAACGAGAGGATTTTCCGTGAATGAAACAGGAACAGTATTTGCTTGTCGTGTGAGAGTGATGCCGGATAAGACTTCATCATGATTTGAAGTCCACTTTTGAAGGGTAAATCCGCCCGCCTTGAGAAGGTTGTCCAGTTGATGAATTTTTTGTTTTGCTTCTATCGGTCTTCTGCTCCTGACAACACATCGTCCACATAGGTTTCGCGTTGAATGACCGCACATGGAAAACGATGCCCTTCATCGGTAGCGAGCTGCCGAAGTGTCCTTAGTGCAAGATATGGTGCACTTGTGAGACCGTATGTAAGAGTGCAGAGTTGATACGAGAGTATGCTTTCTGTGGGATCTTTTCTCCAGAGAATCCGTTGAAAGTCTCGGTCATCTTCATGAACGAGAATCTGGCGATACATTTTTTCGACATCTGCCTAAAATACGACAGCATATCGACGCCAACGTGTGATTACGTCAGCGAGATCTGTTTGAATTTTCGGTCCAGCATGTAAGAGATCGTTGAGTGCTATTCCGAAATTCGAACGTTGAGAACCGTTGAAAACTACCCGTAGTTTTGTAGTCAAGCTGCCTTCACGTACGACATCGTGATGGGGCAGATAGAAAGTGTGATGAGGAGACCGTGCACTTTCTTTAGCGAGGTTCATATGTCCAAGAGTTTCGTATTCATCGAGAAAGTCTGAGTAAGCCTGTTTGAGCGATTCATTATTGGAAAATCGTTTTTCTTGCCGCAACAGAGCTCGAAACGCAGGCACGTACGAGTTGCCAAGATCGCTTGGTAGGTTTTTGAAAGGCAGCTTAACTATATAGCGTCTTTCTGGTGTCCGTGAGTGTGTAGATGAAAAATGCTCTTCGCACTGAGCATCTTCTTTAGAATACGATCTTGGATTAGTGGAGACTGTTTCTTCTTGAATCCAGAATCGTTGCAGTAATTTAAGCAGCTCGTGATCCACTGAACACTGGAGTCCCGTTACCACATGATCAATATCGTGAAAACCGGGCTGAGCATTCCCGGGACCAGAAATAATCCACCCGAGAGCAGTTTTTTGCGCGACTGGAGTATCGGAAGATCCCTTGCGTAGATCTTCCTCTAGGATTTTACTATAAATTTCTGCGCCAAGTACGAGATCGATTGGTCTTGCTGACGAGAATTCAGGGTCAGCAAGATCGAGGTTCATCAAATGAGTCCATGTATTTTCCATGACTCTTATTGGTGGCAAGTATGATGTTAATTTTTTCAGGACATATGAATTAACTGAACATGAGAATTCTGGGTTCAATCGCGAACGAAGCGTAATCATCACCGCTGAGCGTGACACACCAAAGTGGTGTCTTCCTATTCCGTTGATCGGCAATGAGACGCGACGACTCGGTAGATTAAGGCGTTGTGAAAGAGACTCGGTCATGAATGAGACCTCTGATCCCTGATCCAATAAAGCACGAACTTGTATCATATCACCATAACTTGATTCGATGTTAACGAGAGCAGTATCTAGGAACACTGGCGTGTATTTGAGACTGACTGTTGCAGCAACATGAGATGCAGCTGAGCTTCCTTTTTGTATGAAACTGCAACTAGGAGTTGCTGTGGTTTCATCCGAATTTGATGCAATAGGGTCGAATACTGTAGTCCTTGACGTACCTTGTTTTTCGCTTTTGATCTCTGTCCGATGGATAGAGGTGTGATGAGGTTTACCACACTGTTGACGTCTCTTTTGAGTCCGACAATTTCGGATTTGATGTGGACCGAGGCAATTACAACACAAGTTCTTTTGAATAACTATTTCACGTCTTTGATCTGGAGATTTTTTGCGATACTCTGGACAAGATGATATGTAGTGTTCAGCACTACAGAGAGTGCACGTTTTCGTAGAATTGTTATAGGCAGAAGACGTTGTTGCATTGTCGAGTTCCGGAGCTATACTAGTTTGATGTGATTTGGCATGTTGCTGTGACTTCGGAGCGGCTGTTCGTTGTTTGCGTGATACTGATACTCTTTCGATTGCTTCCAATGCTCGTGTTCGGCCAAGGAGGAAGCTCTCAAGGTCAGTAAATGAAGCAGGCTCACTTTGATTACCGACATGTTTTTTCCCAGTCTTTTAACGAATCCGAATCAAGCTTACGAGTTGTCAAAAATACGAGAATATTATCCCACAACTTATCCTTAGAATCGATTGCTTCGAGTGCACCAACAGCTTCTTTAATGTCGCTGAGAAGTCGCTTAATTTCGGTGGCAGATTCGAATTGAACTTGTCTGGTATTTACTAGTGCTGTGAGATGTGTCTCTTGTAGTACACGCTTATTTTTATAGCGATCTACGAGAATCTTTCATGCGCGATCAAGATTTTCATGTTACTGCGATATTTTTTATGAGTTGGGATGCTTCACTTGTCAAACTCATGTTCAGGTATTGAAGCTTTTCGACGTTCGTGAGTGACGTGTTTTTGCGGACCATAGATGTGAACATATCTCTAAAATGCTCCCATGCACTGTATGATCCTGAAAACTGGGGAAGTGTAATTCGCAGAAGTTGTCTTGTAACGATACTGTTCCGTTCGACTTGATCGGTTTTCAATATTACGGACGGTTTTTGAACAGGTTGCAGAGTATCTATGAATTCAAGCATTTCCGCTTTGACAGTCATATACGTTTCCTCGCACTTGAAATAGACTTCATTAACGAAGTAGTCGATATTTCTTTTTTCCTTTGAGCTTTGTGAGCTTATACTGTCATAGTTAGCATTAAATTTTCCCCAATTTGCATCAAGATTCTCGATTCTTGTTTTGACGTTATTTACTGTACGCTTTTTTAGCTCTAGCTTTCCTATGTTGGTCATGCCGCGAGCAATAAGTCCCGCAAGTTCTTCTTGCCGTTCGATGAGGGACTCAACGGTCGTTGACATGTTCGGTTTTTGTTAATATAGCTGCACTTTGATTTTATCACTATCGCGAATTGATTTAGATCGAATCGCACCGAATTGTTATGCCTTTGATTTTATCACAGCCGCGAATTGATTGAAATCGAATCGCACCGAAATATTCACGAAACTTTATCGTTTCCGATCGAAACACCGAAAGTGTTGAGTAATTAATTTTTCCGATTTTTTGCACAGAATCCGACACGACGGACCAAAAATGTAGCGTTTATCACGTTGTTCTGCGCGTCGGAAAATTAAACACTCTTTTTTGTCTGAGTAAATAAACACTTTATTAAGATTTGAATAATACTTTAGAATACTAAAAGATGATGAAAGCGGCACCGAGAAAAACTGACTGTCGCTGAAGCGGTAAAACGACTGGCCGAGAGATTTTAAAACGACAATTGAATTTTATTACCAGGAATGACCTAACGAGGGATATAATCGAAAATGTCCAGGGACGGATTCAAGAACTTTAGGGTTGTTACTTTTACGAATTTATTTAGCTTGTTGTCGGAACAACCTTACATTTTTGTCAGAAATGACGTGTACGAAATTTAAGCTTTCTAGCTCAACGCGTTTCTCAAGCTAAATAGCAAACGGACGGACGGACATCCGGTTTTGTGATTTTTGAGTGATTATATGAATTTCTGTATCATTCATTTTTTTCTCCGAGCCTTATTTCTTAGTGTTACGAACTTTGTGGCAAACTTGTAATACTCTCGGATTTCATCTAGAGTATAAACATGAGCATTCAAAAGTAATTATCGTTTCACTCTGAGAATACTTGAACGTAATACTGCCAGTTGAAGTTTCAATCAAATTCCTGTTAAGACCCCCTATAGGGGCATAGGACAGAAACAACTCTCTTCCACAAGGCGCGATCCTGCGCATCGGCTTTAAGCTGTTGCCAGGACTTGTTTATTCCTCTGGCCTCCTGCTCAACTGCTCGCTTCCATGTGTTACATGGTCGACCAACCCGACGTCTTCTTTGAGGGTTATAATCCAGAGCCTGTTTTACTATGTTTTGCTCTGGTTTTCTCAAAGTATGACCGATCCACTGCCACTTTCGCCGTTGAATCTCAATACCTATTTTAGTCTGGCGAGTTGTACTCCAAAGTTCGTCGTTGGAGATCACTTCTGGCCAGAATATTCCTAAAATGCGTCGGAGGCATTGGTTTACGAAAGTCTGTAGTTTCTTGGTAAGTCGAACGGTCACTTTCCACGTAGTACAACCATATAACAACACGGATTTGACGCATGCGTCAAAAACTCGCAGCTTCGTGCGAAGGGAGATCTCTCTTAACCTCCAGAAAGGGGAAAGGATACCGAAGGCCTGACGAGCTTTATTTAGCCGAGCCTCAACATCCTTTTCGGCTCCGCCGTCCATGCTGACAATGCTTCCGAGATAGCAAAAATCTTGCACCTCTTCCACATCCTGTCCATTAAGAACAATCGGTGTGCTTGCGTTCGAACCCATGTGCATGTACTTGGTTTTACGCACATTTATTTTCAGTCCCGCCTCTTTGCATTTAGAATGCAACGAGCGAACATTTGACTCTAAGTCCGAACGGGTATGTGCCAGCAAACACACGTCATCAGCATAATCAAGGTGACTTAAGATGTTAAATAGTCTCCATTGAAGACCTTTACCTTCCCACCTTCCAGTGCAGCTTTCAAGATGTCATTTATTACCACCAGAAACAGGGCTGGTGATAATATGCAGCCTTGTCTGACACCCGTTCGCACAGGAAAGCTCTCAGACAGCTCTCCTCTATGCAAGACGCGACACCTTGCATCTTCGTAGGATTCTTTAATCATAGCTATGACCTTATTTGGAATACATCTCCTACGCAAAGCAGTCCATATGTAATCTCGCTTAACGCTGTCGAAAGCCTTCTCGAAGTCCACAAACATGAGATGTAGTGGCGAACCCATTTCGGCTGACTGCTCTAATATTATCCGTAGGGTATTTGTGTGGTCGGTACAAGACGATCCTTTACGGAATCCAGCCTGATAAACTTCGAGAGTTCTCTCGACGACATCACTAATCCTATTGAGAATTACCTTAGCCATAATTTTTGATACGGCAGTAAGTAGACATATACCACGCCAATTGCCACAATCCCGAAGGTCGCACTTCTTCGGAATTTTCACAATGACGCCCTCCTTCCATTCAGTCGGATATCTTCCATCATTCCACACCTTAGTGAAGAGTGGGAGGAGTATATCGGCTGTTATTTCCGGGTCCGCTTTGAGGAGTTCGGTTGGTAGTCCGTCTATACCTGGAGCTTTCCTTCCCGCCATTGACCGAATGGCGGAAACTATCTCTTCCTTATCTGGGGGATCATCCCTAATAGAGGATTGTTGCGGTTGGATGTTTGGAAGTTGTTCTGTTTCCGGAATATCTTCATCTGACAAGATGTTTAAAATATCTGAGAAGTATTCCTTCCATCGTCGCAACTGGTGTTCACTCATATTAAGGAGAGTTTCGTTGACATCTCTCACCAGGTGGGTGGCGGTGAAATTCCTGTTCGTCAACTGTTTCATGATTTAAAATAGTGAACCCATATCCCCAAGGTAAGCCGCAGATTCTGCCTTGTTTGCCAGATCTTCAATGGCCTTTCTCTTGTCGCGTCTAACAGCCTTTTTAAGCTGTATATGAGCATCGCGGTAGTTCTGCCTCAAGTCGGGCGTTCGTTGGTTGACATCGGGTTGAGAGATGATTGCCAATTTGACTTTTTTCCGATTGCCAACCTTGTCCCATGTGTCTTGCAACATCCAGGGTTTCTCACCGCTTTGCGCATATCCCACAGATTCTTCAGCACTAGTTAGAAAAGTGTTTCTGGTTGCCTCCCAATTGGCGTCCAGTGTGCGCATTTCATGTTCACCCAATGTGGATGACTTTTCGCGTAGAATGGTGGTGTATTCGAGTTTTTTTGTTGGGATCTCTGAGTTTATCCACATTAAGCTTGCGCTTCATTTGAAGAATTTGTGGTCGTCGGATAGCTGCTGTACACAATCTCAAGCAGGCAACCATCAAGTGGTGATCGCTCCCCACGTCAGCTCCACGTTTCGCTCGCACATCGAGGAGACATCTTCTCCATCGGCGACTTATAGCCAAATGGTCGATCTGGTTCTGAGTAACACCGTCAGGGGAAACCCAAGATGTTTTATGATGACTCTTGTGTGGAAAAAGGGTCCCTCCGATGACCATTTGCCGAGTACTACAGAACTCCACAAATAATTCGCCGTTTTCGGGTCTCTTAATCCAAGGTCGTGAAGCGTCGACCCAAGGGTCACCATGCCTCCCCATGACGTGTTCTAGTCCAGTGTTGTCTGATCCAACCTGGGCGTTCATATCTCCCGAGATGATAATAATATCACCTCTTGGAACACGTTCGAAGGTGGCACTCAGTTGGCTATAAAACTCCTCTTTGTCACCAGATGTTGCGGTATTAGTTAGTGCGTAGCACTGCAGAATTGTGACGTTTCTGACACTGGTCCTGAGCCTAACGACGATAATCCTATCCGAGATTGATTCCCAGCTAATGAGACTGTTTCTCGCTCTCGGCGTAAGGACGAACGCCACGCCATTTCTGGCTTCACTTTCAGGGCCAGTGTACAGAATAGTGTTTCCGCTAGGGGTTCGTTCTTCTCCTGATCCTGTCCACCTGACCTCGCTCAAGCCCAAGATTTGGATGTTATAGTGCTCCATTTCACGGTCGATCACCGATTGGCGGTGCAAGGACCGAGTAACCCCAGCTCTTCCCCCGTCATTCAATGTTCGAACGTTCCAGAAGCCAATCATAGTCCGTTTTCGAATGCCAAAAGTCGTTACCGTAGAATCAGTCCGTATCCGAGGCGATGTATCTGTTTCTCGTATCATTTAGGTCTTAAGATCACGGGTGATAAGCCCATGATCCAGTGAGTGTCCATTTGCCATTTTTAGGGCAAGCAGGACTGGCTGTGGGTGAATTCTACAGCCCCCATCCCAGAGGGGGATAGTTAGCTCAGGTCCGTGGAGTCGCTAACTCCAAAGATAGTTGCAGGAATTGGTAAAACCTCATACTACAACTACCCCCTTGCGGGGGGAGTTGAAGTTTAATAATAATATTTTACTAAAAAAAATGCAATATTCCCCTATTTTAAAATCGTAATGTTACATATCAGCCCTGGGTGCTCGCCGCATGCTTTCATTCTCAGTTATTCTCGACAACAACAAGAAAGGAGAACTAATGAAAGGACTATCAGTCGAAGTAAGTGAGCAAACATGATTTAATTATATCAGAAAGGATACATTCAGCCTTAGAAGTGATAATGAACTGGTGTCAGTCTAAAAACTTGAACATCAACCCAGGTAAGACTGAGCTAGTATCATTTACAAATAGACGGAAAATGCACATCATACCCCCTTAAATAAATGGTGCAATAATACCCTTTTCAGATGAGGTAAAATATCTGGGAGTTATACTAGATATCAAACTCAACTGGAATAAACATATAGAATGGACTCATGCCAAAGCACTAAAGGCATTTTGGGCCTGTAAAAGCTTATTTGGCAGAAAATAGGGACTAAAGCCCAAAATGATTTACTGGTGCTACAGAACAATCATTCTTCCAATAGTCACATACGGCTCAACGATATGGTGGACTAAAACTTTACAAAGAAAAGCACAGCTTACGCTACAAAAAATCCAAAGGCTAGCTTGTCTTGGTATCACAGGAGCTATGAAAACCTGTCCCACAGCGGCAATGGAAATGTTCCTTAACATCCCTCCGATACATCTACAAATAAAACAGGAAGCTATCAAAGGGGTGTTACGTATACAGAGGTAAAACAAGTACAAACCAGGGGATTTTAGAGGCCACCTCAAAATCCTAAGAAACCCAAAATTGGAGGTTCTAACCTCCACACTATCGGATGCTATGCCGACAAAATAAAACTTTGAAACCCCCTTCAAAGTTGTAATCAGAGAACGCAAGGACTGGCAATCCTCGCTACCTGAAATGGAAGAGGGATCAACCATCTGGTATACAGATGGCTCGCGCACCTCTGAGGGGACAGGAGCCGGAGTCAAAGGCACTAACTTCTCGGTTTCAAAACCACTCGGCAAAGAAGCCACAATCTTCCAGGCTGAACTAATTGCAATGGAGCTATGTATCCAAGAGATTATAAGGAGAGCTCATCGCAACAAATCAATTTACATACTAACGGATAGTCAGGCGGTTCTCAAAGCCCTAGCATCCAATAAACACGGATCGAGGTTAGTTTGGGACTGTCTTCAAGACCTTATCATCCTGGGGAAAAGGAATGACGTAACCTTAATGTGGGTACCAGGACATATGGGAATTGAGGGAAACGAAGAGGCTGATCGCCTTGCAAAAAATGGCGCGGAATAAAACTTTATTGGTCCAGAGCCATTCTGCGGAAAACCAAAAGGGCATCAAAGCTCGACACTTAAGAAGTGGGTTGAACAAGAACACAAAATCTACTGGAATAGACTTCCAGGCTTATCAACCTCAAAAAAACTAATCATACCACAAAAAAACAAACTGGAAGATATTCTAAAATTCAGAAAGTCCGATATTAGTACTTTAATTGGTCTAATGACGGGGCACAGTGGAGTGAACCACCACCTCCTATGCCACTGCAAAGCAGTGGCAAGGAAAAGACGTAATCTTCTGGGGAAAGGTTTCATTTCCACCGAGGAACTAGCCAACATGGCTCCCTTACAGATACTCAAATTAGCTAAAGCTATTGAGTTATGGTAGGGTATAGGGGCAATAATCGCACAATAGGCCAAAAAGGCCGCAGTGCTCACACGTGTACCCCTAATATAAATAATAATAAATAATAATAAGTGAGCAACAGAGCGAAGTCCAAGTCGTATTAACGTCATAGTAGTCGTCATCGTCACTTACGTCGCCGTCATCTAGCGTCGTCGTCGTTATCATTATCGTCGTCATCAACGTCGTCTCATCATAGTCGTCGTCATCACCGTCGTACATCGCAAAACCACTTCATCAGTTAACGGAAAAAGGAAAATCATTCGTTTGGAATCAGTATTACCAAAAGGCGTTCTAAGCACTGAAGCAGCAACTTTGCTAGTCTCCTGTATTGGCATATCCGATACCAGGAAAAGTCTTCACCATTGACACTGATGCTAGCAATTCAGGAATTGAATTAGTTCTCTCACTGAAAATTGACAGGCAGGAAGAACTGCTGAGGAAAGAAAGTCGGAGAAAGTTTATGGCCTGTAACAGAGAGCCCAACGGATGGATGGAATCAACAGGAAAACTCAACGAAATGATTCAGATATTGCACCGATCGCAGGCTGGAAGACCATATCGAACCGACCTCTGAAAAGTTACTACGATCGTGCGTTCGAACCCATGTGCATGTACTTGGTTTTACGCACATTTATTTTCAGTCCCGCCTCTTTGCATTTAGAATGCAACGAGCGAACATTTGACTCTAAGTCCGAACGGGTATGTGCCAGCAAACACACGTCATCAGCATAATCAAGGTGACTTAAGATGTTAAATAGTCTCCATTGAAGACCTTTACCTTCCCCACCTTCCAGTGCAGCTTTCAAGATGTCATTTATTACCACCAGAAACAGGGCTGGTGATAATATGCAGCCTTGTCTGACACCCGTTCGCACAGGAAAGCTCTCAGGCAGCTCTCCTCTATGCAAGACGCGACACCTTGCATCTTCGTAGGATTTTTTAATCATAGCTATGACCTTATTTGGAATACATCTCCTACGCAAAGCAGTCCATATGTAATCTCGCTTAACGCTGTCGAAAGCCTTCTCGAAGTCCACAAACATGAGATGTAGTGGCGAACCCATTTCGGCTGACTGCTCTAATATTATCCGTAGGGTATTTGTGTGGTCGGTACAAGACGATCCTTTACGGAATCCAGCCTGATAAACTTCGAGAGTTCTCTCGACGACATCACTAATCCTATTGAGAATTACCTTAGCCATAATTTTTGATACGGCAGTAAGTAGACATATACCACGCCAATTGCCACAATCCCGAAGGTCGCCCTTCTTCGGAATTTTCACAATGACGCCCTCCTTCCATTCAGTCGGATATCTTCCATCATTCCACACCTTAGTGAAGAGTGGGAGGAGTATATCGGCTGTTATTTCCGGGTCCGCTTTGAGGAGTTCGGTTGGTAGTCCATCTATACCTGGAGCTTTCCTTCCCGCCATTGACCGAATGGCGGAAACTATCTCTTCCTTATCTGGGGGATCGTCCCTAATAGAGGATTGTTGCGGTTGGATGTTTGGAAGTTGTTCTGTTTCCGGAATATCTTCATCTGACAAGATGTTTAAAATATCAGAGAAGTATTCCTTCCATCGTCGCAACTGGTGTTCACTCATATTAAGGAGAGTTCCGTTGACATCTCTCACCAGGTGGTTGGCGGTGAAATTCCTGTTCGTCAACTGTTTCATGATTTTAAATAGTGAACCCATATCCCCAAGGTAAGCCGCAGATTCTGCCTTGTTTGCCAGATCTTCAATGGCCTTTCTCTTGTCGCGTCTAACAGCCTTTTTAAGCTGTATATGAGCATCGCGGTAGTTCTGCCTCAAGTCGGGCGTTCGTTGGTTGACATCGGGTTGAGAGATGATTGCCAATTTGGCTTTTTTCCGATTGCCAACCTTGTCCCATGTGTCTTGTAACATCCAGGGTTTCTCACCGCTTTGCGCATATCCCACAGATTCTTCAGCACTAGTTAGAAAAGTGTTTCTGGTTGCCTCCCAATTGGCGTCCAGTGTGCGCATTTCATGTTCACCCAATGTGGATGACTTTTCGCGTAGAATGGTGGTGTATTCGAGTTTTTTTGTTGGGATCTCTGAGTTTATCCACATTAAGCTTGCGCTTCATTTGAAGAATTTGTGGTCGTCGGATAGCTGCTGTACACAATCTCAAGCAGGCAACCATCAAGTGGTGATCGCTCCCCACGTCAGCTCCACGTTTCGCTCGCACATCGAGGAGACATCTTCTCCATCGGCGACTTATAGCCAAATGGTCGATCTGGTTCTGAGTAACACCGTCAGGGGAAACCCAAGATGTTTTATGATGACTCTTGTGTGGAAAAAGGGTCCCTCCGATGACCATTTGCCGAGTACTACAGAACTCCACAAATAATTCGCCGTTTTCGGGTCTCTTAATCCAAGGTCGTGAAGCGTCGACCCAAGGGTCACCATGCCTCCCCATGACGTGTTCTAGTCCAGTGTTGTCTGATCCAACCTGGGCGTTCATATCTCCCGAGATGATAATAATATCACCTCTTGGAACACGTTCGAAGGTGGCACTCAGTTGGCTATAAAACTCCTCTTTGTCACCAGATGTTGCGGTATTAGTTAGTGCGTAGCACTGCAGAATTGTGACGTTTCTGACACTGGTCCTGAGCCTAACGACGATAATCCTATCCGAGATTGATTCCCAGCTAATGAGACTGTTTCTCGCTCTCGGCGTGAGGACGAACGCCACGCCATTTCTGGCTTCACTTTCAGGGCCAGTGTACAGAATAGTGTTTCCGCTAGGGGTTCGTTCTTCTCCTGATCCTGTCCACCTGACCTCGCTCAAGCCCAAGATTTGGATGTTATAGTGCTCCATTTTACGGTCGATCACCGATTGGCAGTGCAAGGACCGAGTAACCCCAGCTCTTCCCCCGTCATTCAATGTTCGAACGTTCCAGAAGCCAATCATAGTCCGTTTTCGAATGCCAAAAGTCGTTACCGTAGAATCAGTCCGTATCCGAGGCGATGTATCTGTTTCTCGTATCATTTAGGTCTTAAGATCACGGGTGATAAGCCCATGATCCAGTGAGTGTCCATTTGCCATTTTTAGGGCAAGCAGGACTGGCTGTGGGTGAATTCTACAGCCCCCATCCCAGAGGGGGATAGTTAGCTCAGGTCCGTGGAGTCGCTAACTCCAAAGATAGTTGCAGGAATTGGTAAAACCTCATACTACAACTACCCCCTTGCGGGGGGAGTTGAAGTTTAATAATAATATTTTACTAAAAAAAATGCAATATTCCCCTATTTTAAAATCGTAATGTTACATATCAGCCCTGGGTGCTCGCCGCATGCTTTCATTCTCAGTTATTCTCGACAACAACAAGAAAGGAGAACTAATGAAAGGACTATCAGTCGAAGTAAGTGAGCAAACATGATTTAATTATATCAGAAAGGATACATTCAGCCTTAGAAGTGATAATGAACTGGTGTCAGTCTAAAAACTTGAACATCAACCCAGGTAAGACTGAGCTAGTATCATTTACAAATAGACGGAAAATGCACATCATACCCCCTTAAATAAATGGTGCAATAATACCCTTTTCAGATGAGGTAAAATATCTGGGAGTTATACTAGATATCAAACTCAACTGGAATAAACATATAGAATGGACTCATGCCAAAGCACTAAAGGCATTTTGGGCCTGTAAAAGCTTATTTGGCAGAAAATAGGGACTAAAGCCCAAAATGATTTACTGGTGCTACAGAACAATCATTCTTCCAATAGTCACATACGGCTCAACGATATGGTGGACTAAAACTTTACAAAGAAAAGCACAGCTTACGCTACAAAAAATCCAAAGGCTAGCTTGTCTTGGTATCACAGGAGCTATGAAAACCTGTCCCACAGCGGCAATGGAAATGTTCCTTAACATCCCTCCGATACATCTACAAATAAAAAAGGAAGCTATCAAAGGGGTGTTACGTATACAGAGGTAAAACAAGTACAAACCAGGGGATTTTAGAGGCCACCTCAAAATCCTAAGAAACCCAAAATTGGAGGTTCTAACCTCCACACTATCGGATGCTATGCCGACAAAATAAAACTTTGAAACCCCCTTCAAAGTTGTAATCAGAGAACGCAAGGACTGGCAATCCTCGCTACCTGAAATGGAAGAGGGATCAACCATCTGGTATACAGATGGCTCGCGCACCTCTGAGGGGACAGGAGCCGGAGTCAAAGGCACTAACTTCTCGGTTTCAAAACCACTCGGCAAAGAAGCCACAATCTTCCAGGCTGAACTAATTGCAATGGAGCTATGTATCCAAGAGATTATAAGGAGAGCTCATCGCAACAAATCAATTTACATACTAACGGATAGTCAGGCGGTTCTCAAAGCCCTAGCATCCAATAAACACGGATCGAGGTTAGTTTGGGACTGTCTTCAAGACCTTATCATCCTGGGGAAAAGGAATGACGTAACCTTAATGTGGGTACCAGGACATATGGGAATTGAGGGAAACGAAGAGGCTGATCGCCTTGCAAAAAATGGCGCGGAATAAAACTTTATTGGTCCAGAGCCATTCTGCGGAAAACCAAAAGGGCATCAAAGCTCGACACTTAAGAAGTGGGTTGAACAAGAACACAAAATCTACTGGAATAGACTTCCAGGCTTATCAACCTCAAAAAAACTAATCATACCACAAAAAAACAAACTGGAAGATATTCTAAAATTCAGAAAGTCCGATATTAGTACTTTAATTGGTCTAATGACGGGGCACAGTGGAGTGAACCACCACCTCCTATGCCACTGCAAAGCAGTGGCAAGGAAAAGACGTAATCTTCTGGGGAAAGGTTTCATTTCCACCGAGGAACTAGCCAACATGGCTCCCTTACAGATACTCAAATTAGCTAAAGCTATTGAGTTATGGTAGGGTATAGGGGCAATAATCGCACAATAGGCCAAAAAGGCCGCAGTGCTCACACGTGTACCCCTAATATAAATAATAATAAATAATAATAAGTGAGCAACAGAGCGAAGTCCAAGTCGTATTAACGTCATAGTAGTCGTCATCGTCACTTACGTCGCCGTCATCTAGCGTCGTCGTCGTTATCATTATCGTCGTCATCAACGTCGTCTCATCATAGTCGTCGTCATCACCGTCGTACATCGCAAAACCACTTCATCAGTTAACGGAAAAAGGAAAATCATTCGTTTGGAATCAGTATTCCCAAAAGGCGTTCGAAGCACTGAAGCAGCAACTTTGCTAGTCTCCTGTATTGGCATATCCGATACCAGGAAAAGTCTTCACCATTGACACTGATGCTAGCAATTCAGGAATTGAATTAGTTCTCTCACTGAAAATTGACAGGCAGGAAGAACTGCTGAGGAAAGAAAGTCGGAGAGAGTTTATGCCTGTAACAGAGAGCCCAACGGATGGATGGAATCAACAGGAAAACTCAACGAAATGATTCAGATATTGCACCGATCGCAGGCTGGAAGACCATATCGAACCGACCTCTGAAAAGTTACTACGATCGTAGTCTGGAAGACTATATCGAACCGACCTCTGAAAAGTTACTGGGAGCCGTGGACTTCTCTCCATGTAGAAGACGGGTTATTGAAACGCAAATGGGAATCTGCAGATGGAAATCGTAGACTATCGTTCCACGCTCCAAGGTTGAGGATATTTTAAAGAGTATCACGAAGGACCCTCTGGTGGTTATCAGGGTGTGAATAAAATCTTGGTTAAGATCAGCGAAAAATTTTAGTGGATTTATCTGCGGGAAGTTAGAGACTGGTGAGGTAAATTCAATACCTGTGCTTGAAATAAAGGCCTTCAGCGAAGATCAAAGGGTGAAATGCAAGAGTACAATGTTAGATCTCCATTCGAAAGAATTGCAATTGACATCGCGGGATTTTTCCGGAGTCAGGGAAAGGTAACTGCTACATCCTGGTGGTCATTGATTATTTCAGTAAATTGCCTGAAGCGTACACCGTCCCAAATTAGGAGGCCACTACCGTTGCTGAATAAATTGTCTCGAATTGTGTGAGCAGATTTGGAGTTCCACGGAGCTTCACTCTGACCAAGGCTGAAACTCATCAACATTTCAAGAAATGTGAATGCTCCTTGGAATAAGTAAAACTAAAACGACCGTTGCATCCACAATCTGACGGAATGGTGAAACGGTTCAATAAAACACTCAACTCGGATTTATCCATACTCGTGAGCGAAAGACATTAAGACTGGCATCAGCATATTTCGCTGTGATTGATGGCCTGCAGGACTTCAGTGCTCTCGATGGCAGGAGAAACATCATCTCGAGCTATCTATAGAAGAAACATTCGGATCCCTGCAGATCTTATGTTTGAAACACCACCACATCAGCCAGCGCTTTCGAACGATTAAGTTTCGGATTTGCAACTTTGAAAACAAACAATCTAAAGCCTGGTCAGGAATAAAACTAACCTCGCCACCGTTCGCATGAAAACCCGGTATTCCTACGAGCCAACTCCGATTTTCAGGAAGGCAACCTGGTATAGCTGTAAAATAATATCACCAAAACTCCAGCGTAATTGGGCAGGACGGTATCAAGTCACCACTAGAATGAACGACGTAGTACAGGCCACGCACCAAAATGGGCAGTTGGCGGGTGATCGTGAAAAGTCGCGATAGTCAAAAATCGAAGCCAGGGCGTCCTCTTCCACTAAGTGACTGACGCTGATAAGATTATCTTGCCAAAATGTAGTTATCTACTTAAAGTTGACGGTTTTTTTTGAATGGGGAACTCTTTAATCGCTTTTTCGGAGATTTAGAGTGTAATATTTTTTGGATCTGAAAACCCAATCGTGCGATACTCTTGATGAAGGACAAATTTTTTGATTTCAGGCAATATTGTAAGGGAAGCGGTACAGAGGTTCACGACATTGAACGAACTTATTCTCATCACGCTAATGTTGCTATCACAATGTATTTAGGATTCAAAAAGTTAATAGGTACTGAGGAAATTAGTGTATTGCATTTAGTGAAATTGTGCAGTTTGTATGGGAGGTTATAGAAGGAGGAGCGAGTTTTTAAAGACATTTTTAGAAATAACTTCAACATGATGTATGTTTTTGACATGTTTTAAATTGCAAATCAATAGCATTCATACTTTTCAGAGAAATCGACTTTTTGTAAAGTTGTGAAAATGTGTCAAATTGTATGGGGGGGAGGGGAGGAGAGGAGTAGAAGGGGTAAAGCTAATAGTCTAATTTTTCTTGGCTACTGCTCGATAAATTTTATACGCACTGAGTAAATTGGTTTAGATTATTTCATGAAAAAGCTCAGTTTGTATGGGACGTGGTGGAAGGAAGGGGAGGGCTTTAATAATTTTTGGATGGTAGATTGAAATCATTATAAAAGTATCCAAATTTCAGCCCAGTAGCTTATATACTTTTCGAGCAAATCCGTATATTGTCAAATTGCGAAATTGTGTCGTTTTAAATGGAAGTGGGTAGAACGGATAGAGCGAATTGGCTTGTTCACGAACTTGACCTTACTTTTTTTGTTAAAAATGGCGTGTACGCAATTTAAACTTTCTAGCTCATTCATTTTTTTCGCCGAGCCTTATTTCTTGGCGTTACAAACTTTAGAGCAAACTTATAATACTCGCAGATTTCATCTAGAGTATAAACATTTAAAAGGTAGTGAGAAAATTAGTGTATTGAATTTAGTGAAATTGTGCAGTTTTTATGGGAGGTGATAGAAGGAGGCGCGAGTTTTTCAAAACTTTTTCAGAAATAACTACAAACATCATATTTTTGACATGTTTTAAATTGCAAATCAGTGGCATTCATACTTTTCATTACTACCTCTATGCTTCAGGGTGTAAGCCGGGGAGCCCATGGAAGGTTACTTCCACCCCCGGCGATGGTTGAGGTTGTCTTTGACATAAGTCTTCGACATACACGTGGTGGCTGTGGTGCCCACATCGCGGGCAGAGCAATAGCTCGGCGTAAGGTTGCGCGATTTAAAAAGATTAAGATCAACAACCCGTTGCCATGAACGATAGATTGGCAGAGATTTAGATAGGTCTCGCATCCACCAGTATGAATGCCAAACCTGCATTTGGTATAGACTGGTACCTTCAGGGGCGTTAATGATTGTCGTCTTAAGCAATCCGCATGTTAAAGACATACGTGCTTGATTCCTTAAGGACCTGAAAGTTACGTAAAACAACACAGGACTTTTCATTACTACATACTTTTATTCATTTTATTTTGTTTGGCCTTACTAACAATTCGAAATCAATATTTAGTGCACAATTTCAGTTCGCTAAATTGTATACGAACTGAGTAAATTGGCTTAGAGTATTTCATGAAAAAGTACATTTTGTATGGGAGGTGGTGAAAGGAGGTAGACCACACGCATAGTTTTACATACAGTAGATTGAAATCATCATAAAAGTAATATATTCCAAATTTCAGCCCAATAGCTCCTATACTTTACGAGCAAATCTGTTTATTGTCAAATTGCGAAATTGTTTCGTTTTGTTTGGGAGGATTAGCAGGAGTAGAGTGATTTGGGCCGTTCACGAACTTGCCTTTACTTTTTTGTCAAGAATGACGTGTACGAAATTTGAACTTAGTATATAGCTCAACGCGTTTTCAAGCTAGAGAGCGAACTGACGGACGGACATGATTTTCTCAAAAAACCGCATTATAAAAATATAATTTTATTATTGGTTTTTTATGAGCCAGAATATTGCCTACAAAAGATGCACACATACTTATGACTTAGGTTTTTTTCCCGTTTCCAAGTAGTAAGCGAAAATACATATGGCTTAAAAATGAAATCTATACATATAAATATAATTGTAGTGTCTGTCTGTTATTTGCTTATAAATGGCTATAAGTTAGTTTTTTGAGCTACTTTAGCACTAACTAAGCATAAAAACACATTTTTGAAATTTTTGTCTGTCTGTCTGTCTGTCTGTCTGTCTGTCTGTCTGTCTGTCTGTCTGTCTGTCTGTACGACCGCTTTTCACGCACAAGCGGCTGAACCGATTGTAATGAAACTTGCACAGTTTGTTAGGTGTCCATCGGAATGAAATCTGCTTTTGGTTTCATTTCACTCCCCTCACTCCTTCTACCCCCTCCCATACAAAGTGACTAATTTTCAAAATATATATTAATCAAATTTTCTTGGAAACTATAAAAGCTATGAGTTTGAAATTTGAAATATATTATTTCTATTAAAAATGCAGTCTTTTGGTATACAAATTGTCTGAGTTTTCTCATTCCTTTCACCACCTCCCATACAAACTACACTTTTTCATGAATTACTTTACACCAAATTTCTGAGTACGTGTAACTTCCATAGAGCCAAACTGTTGTATTAAATCCTTAATTAACATTATTATTAATATCGGGAAAAAATGAACCGATTAGCTTCACTCCTTCTACCCCCTCCCATACAATGTGACACAGTTTCACGACTTCACAAGAATTTGATTTTCTTGAAAAATCAGAATGTTACTGATCTGAAATTTAAAATATAGCAATTGCATGATTATTATAGTTGTTTTACAAAAAATCACCAAAAACCTCCTTCTCCTTCCACCACCTCCCATATAAACCGCACTTTTTCATGAAATACTCTAAGCGAATTTTCTCAGTACATTTAAATTTCATCGAGGTAAAAATTTGATCTTAATCCTTAATTAGCATTATTATTAATATTGGGATAAAAATTAACCGAGTAGCTTTACTCCTTCTAGCCCCTCCCATGCAATGAGACACATTCCACGACTATATAACAATTTGATTTTCTTGAAAAGTGTGAATGATACAGATCTGAAATTTAAAGTATATCAATTGCATGGTAGTTATAGTTGTTTCTCGAAAAATCACCAAAAACCCCCCACTCCTTCTACCACCTCCCATACAAATTGCACAATTTCATTAAATTCAATGCACTAAGTTTCTCAGTACCTACTCAATTTTTGAAGCTTAAATTTGGTACAAAACATTTTTATTTTAAATTATTTCACTGCTGTCACCCCTTCTACCACTCCCCATACAAAATTTCTTAACACCGCAAAAATTTCGATTTCATCTATACATAGTATCGTATGATTGGGCTTTACGCACAATCGTAGTCCTGTTATGTTTTTAACCCTAATGTTATTTTATTTGTTTTTTTTTTTTTTTTTAAATAACACCAGCTACAATTATTCACATATCCGTAACGCTCTTCAACACATATATGATCTCGAATCACGGGTTTGATTTGATCACGAGCCTGTCCCATAAAAATGAAAGTATCATGCTTTCATTCTTAATAATTCATGGTTCTGATTCCAACAATATACAAACCATTTTCTTCAAAGAGCCATTAAGGTAAGCAGATTATATATCCCACATAATGTATTACTAATACATTCTCAAAAATTGCTTTTTATTGCTATTTTTACGCGGACGAAGTCGCGGGCGTTTTCTAGTATGCCATAAAGTTACCCTCGTTCTGAAAAAAATTCATAAATTGTTGTTAAACTGAAATATTCTTATTGTCCTTTAATTACTATTTAAATTATCGAGGAATGTCCTTTAATTAGTATTTGAATTATCGTGGAAATTAATTAAATTAAAATAAGTTTCAACACAACTAGGTGCAGCACTTTGCCTTTTTTAATGGGGCACCTAGCAAAATGAAAAGCTTATAAAAGCAAACCTTACTTTATGTTTTTATCAGTTTTAGTTATATTGTTAAAAGTACAAGGCGTCATTAAAATTTAGAAAATAATTTCGAAATACCTAAGTACACGAATGAAGGATATGCAGACATTATTTTCATTTATGGAGAGTGTCAGGGAAATACACGAGCGGCGTGATCTTTGTATCATCAGAGATTTCTTAATCGTTGGATACCTTGCAGGAGAGTATTCCAAGACATTTACAGAAGGATTCGGGATACAGGCAGTGTTAGGACAAGCAGAGTAAATGCAAATCCTGCGCCGATAATCGCTGTTCCAATCGATGAAGGAATACTACATGCAGTTCAATCAGTATCCGATACTTGGCATTGCAGTTAAATGTCTCTACGTGGAAAGTTTGGAGTGTCCTAAAAGCAGAGCGTTTGCATGCCTACCACCACACACCAGTGCAGGAGCTGTTACCAATTGATTTGCCCAAAAGGATGCAGTTTTGCAATTGGCTCCTTGAACGACAACTAAGTGACGAGAATTTTATAAACAACATTCTTTGGACGGATGAGTCCCAATTCACCAGGGACGGTATCACAAACTTCCACAATTTACACACGTGGGCTGAGAGCAATCCACATACAAGAAGAGAGGCATAATTTCAGCACATATTCAGTGTCAATTTATGGGCAGGTGTGATTGGTGATGATTTCATTGGTCCTATTAGACTTCCGCCTACCCTAAATAGTTGCAATTACTTGCATTTTTTGACAAATAATCTACAGGAGTTATTGGATGATATTCCACGGCAACGATTGGCTTCCATGTTTTATGAACACGATAGTGCTCCAGCACATTACGGCTGATAAATCACAAATAGGTTAAATTTCAATTATAGCAATAGCTGGATCGGTAGAAGTGGAACGATACACTGGCCTGCAAGATCTCCTGATTTAACTATTATGGATTTCTTTGTATGGGAACGGATGAAGGACCTTGTCAACGCAACGGAAGTAGTAACGTTGCAGAATCTAAACACCAGAATCGATGCGGCAGCAACAGAAGTAAGGCAGCAGTTGAGGAGTATTAACACAAAGAGAATACTGGTAAAACGCGCTTTAGCATGCATTCAAAATGAAGGTGGCCATTTTGAACATTTATTGTAATTAAGGAAATTTGAAATAAACCATAAAAACCATTCTTAAGTTCTTTTAGCGAAGAGTGTTGATCAACATATTCTTGTTTTTTTTTGATAAAAGTGCAATATTATTGGAATGATAGTTTTTTCTAAACTATGAAACTTGTGCAATGCAAGTGTATACATCTTTTGTAGGCAATAATATGGGATATAAAAAATCAAACTAGTGTTAAAGACGTGTGTGAACTTGGCCCCCCAATTTCGATTTTTTTAATTTTTCTTGTTGCAATCGTTTGGTGGTGATTGGTAGTCACTTTTTTCGTTTGGTGGTAATCCGTATTCTAAGAAATCACGTTTACTTTATTTAGCGTGAACTTAGCCCCCCCAAAACACATTTTCTTAAATATCTAGAGTTACAGTTATCTTAGCGTAAAACAAATAATGCCATTCGTTTGGTGGTCGTTTGGTGGTGTTTGTTAGCAACCTTTCAACATTTGGTAGTAATTCAGTTAGCTGTAATAAATGATTTTCTTAAAAAGCGTGAAGTTATTATTATTATTATTTAAATAGGGGATCATGCGAGAGCACTGCGACCTTCTCGGCCTATTGTGCGTTTATTGCCCCTTCACCCTACCATATCTCAGTAGCTTTAGCTAATCTGATGATCTTTAAGGGAGCCATATTGGCTAGTTCTTCGGTAGAAAGGAACCCTTTCCCAGTAAGATTGTGTCTTTTCCTAGCTACTGCTTCACAGTGGCATAGAATGTGTTCTGTCGTTTCCGATTCTTCGAGACAAAGGCGACAGATGTCGGTTTCAGCTAAGCCCATGTTTTTGTGGTGGTGGTTTACTCCACTGTGCCCCGTCATTAGGCCGATTAGAATACTAATATCCTTCTTACTGAATTTTAGGATATCCTCCACTTTGTTCTTTTGTGGTAGGATCAGCTTTTTTGAGATTGACAAGCCTGGATGTATATTCCAGTAGATTTTATGTTCTTGTTCTACCCATTGTCTAATTATAGTGTTGAAGTACCCCTTTGGTTTTCCGCAGAAAGGTTCTGGACCAATAAAATTAGATTGAGCACCGATTTTTGCTAGGTGATCAGCCTCTTCATTTCCCTCAATTCCCATATGTCTTGGTACCCACATTAAGGTTACATTATTCCTTTTCCCCAGGATTATAAGGTTTTGAAGGCAGTCCCATACTATCTTTGATCCATGTTTATTGGACGCAAGAGCTTTGAGAACCGCCTGACTATCCGATAGGATATAAATAGATTTGTTGCGATGAGCTCTCCTTATATTTTCTTGGATGCATAGCTCCATTGCAATTAGTTCGGATTGGAAGATTGTGGCTTCTTTACCGAGAGGTTTTGAAACCGCGAAGTTAGGCCCTTTGACTCCGGCTCCTGTCCCCTCAGATGTGCGCGATCCATCTGTATACCAGATGGTTGACCCTTCTTCTATGTCAGATAGCATGGATTGCCAGTCCTTGCGTTCCCTGATAATAACTTTGAAAGGGGTTTCAAAGTTGAATTTTGTCGGCATGGCGTCCGAAATAGTGGAAGTTAAAATTTCCATTTTTGGGTCCCTTAGGATTTTGAGGTGACCTCTAAAATCCCCTGGTTTGTAATTATTTTTCTCCTGTAAGCGTATCACCCCTTTAATAGCCTCCTTCTTTATTTGGAGATGTATAGGAGGGATGTCGAGGAACATTTCCATTGCCGCTGTAGGACAGGTTTTCATAGCACCTGTGATACCAAGACATGCTAGCCTTTGGATTTTTTGTAGCGTAAGCTGTGCTTTACGTTGTAAGATTTTAGTCCACCATACCGTTGATCCGTATGTGACTATAGGGAGAATGATTGTTCTGTAGCACCAGTAAATCATTTTGGGCTTTAGTCCCCATTTTCTGCCAAACAAGCTTTTACAGGCCCAAAACGCCTTTAGTGCTTTGGCATGAGTCCTTTCTATATGTTTATTCCAGTTGAGTTTGCTATCTAATATAATACCTAGATATTTTACCTCATCTGAAAGGGGTATAGGTGTTCCATTTATTGAGGGAGGTGTAATGTTGACCTCTCTTCTGTTTGTGAATGGTATTATCTCAGTCTTGCTTGGGTTTATGTTTAAGTTCTTAGACCGACACCAGTTCATTATCACCTCTAACGCTGATTGAATTCTTTCCGAAATTATTGAATCGTGTTTGCCTCTAATGATAATGACGATGTCATCAGCATATCCTATTGCCTCGTATCCTTGGCTTTCTAGACGGTCCAGAAGCTCATCTACTACCATTGACCAAAGAAGTGGAGATAGTACCCCACCTTGGGGACTACCCCTATAGGTCTGTGCAGTCAATGTGCTATCACCTAGATCCGTGGTTGTCGTTCGGCTCCTTAGCATGGCATGTATCCAATTTGTTGTTGCCGCTTCCAAACCCTTTTTCCTAGCTGCCGCTATGATTGCTTCATGGGGAGTGTTATCAAACGCTCCTTCTATAAGGGCTGACTCGGTTGATTTACCTTTTTGATAGGCATGTTGGTTCTTATTTAGACAGACCCTCTTGGGCCCCGTTCTTATGTGAATGTCCACTAACTTCTCCATCGTTTTGATAAAGAAAGAGGTTAGACTTATAGGGCGATATGACTTAGGCTGTTCACTGGGACGGTTCCCTGCCTTAGGTATAAATACCACTCTCGCTTTCCTCCAGATTTTAGGGATGTATCCCCATGCAAAACTTGCTTTAAAGATCCTCATCATTGTTGGCATTAGGATCTCTATCCCCTTCTGCAGTAGTGCGGGGAATATTTTGTCTACTCCGGCTGATTTGTAAGGCTTAAAGGTGTTGATAGCCCATCTGATCTTTTCCGGAGTGAAGATTTTACCAGCAATACTTTTGCTGGACGGAGTTTGACGATTCATCCTTTCCTCTACCTCTAAATCTTCATTGTTATTGATTATCTTACAGCCTGGGAAATGTGTTGCCAGTAACATTTCAAGAGTTTCCATGCTGCTTTTAGTTAAGGACCCATCCGGTCTCTCTAATAGGCCGATGTCTACCGGGGTGTCTTTTGACAACACTTTTTGTAGTCTTGATGCCATTGGAAGATCATCTATTTCTTCACAGAATTTACTCCAAGACTCTTTTTTTAACTTTTTTAAAAGCTTATTATATTCAGTAAGGGACTTCCTATATTCGTCCCAGTTACCTGAGGTTTTAGCTCTATTAAACAATTTTCTAGTTTGTTTGCGTTTTACCGCTAATTCCTCGTTCCACCAAGGAGTTTGTTTATCCCTTTTTTTGTGTAGAACTGGACAACTCTGTTCGCAAGCACTAATGATATTGTTTACGAGTTGGTGTGCAGTTTCATCAATACAGTCCGGACTGCTTATTATTTTGTGTTCGATACCTATTTCGTACTCTAATATTGACTGGTAAAGATTCCAATTGGTACGTTTAGGGTTTCTGTATTGTTCCATGTAGCAAAATGTCGTCTTGATATCAAAGCAGATATGCCTATGGTCTGATAGCGACGCATGTTTTGATACGTGCCAATTTTCACACTTATCAGCCAGGCAGGGGCTAGTAATGGTAAGGTCCAGTACCTCCTGCCTAACTGAATTTATGAAGGTCGGTGTATTACCTTTATTTAATATATCTAGGTTGTTAGTAGTGAGAAACTCCAAAAGCGACTCACCTCTTTTGTTGATGTCACTGCTTCCCCAGATAGTGTGGTGTGCGTTTGCGTCACAGCCCAGGATGACCGGTAGCTTGTGGATTCTGCTATATTCCACTAGTTCCATAACGCCTTGAGGTGGATTATCCGGCTCCTCACCAGGAAAGTATGCCGAGGCGATTATGACCTCTTGATATCCACCTGCCCTTGGTATTTTCACCAGTGCAGCAACTAGATCTGTCCTAATGACAATTGGGATATTTAGATAATTGATCTCATATGATATAAGAAGTGCTGCCCTTGGCCTGTCGCTTCTTCTATCATATATCAGCTTACCTATTTTATTTGGAATTCCAATTATCTTACCATGCGAGGCCCTTGGTTCTTGTAGGAGCGCCACATGGAATTCCTCCTTTGCAAATCTCCACGTCAGAACGTCCATCGCCACTGCTGCACGATGGAGATTTGCCTGGATGACGTGAAGTTAGCCCCCCATTATGTGTTTTTGTGAATAACTGGAGTTACGATATTCTTACAGCAAAACGGATTTCACTAGTCGTTTGGTGGTCGTTTGGTGGTGATTGGTAGTCACCTTTTAAACTTTGGTACCCATTCACATAGCAATAGTAGGCAAATTTCGATATGAGCTTTAAGCTTTCCGATTTTGTGTGAAGTTGGCCCCCCAATGTAAAATTTCGAATTTTTTTTATTGCATTCGCTTGGGGGTCGTTTGGTGGTGCTTGCTAGCCCAATTTCATCGTTTGGTGGTGATCGGTATAGTTACAATATCTAATTTCCGTTAGAGCCTTATTCCGAAAAAGGCAACCCGAAATTGAATTGTGAATGAAAATTTCCCCAATATTTTTGATTTTTGAATTTTTCTTATTGCATTCGCTTGAGAATCGTTTGGGGTTGTCTGGTAGTCTAATTTTATCTTTTGGTGGTGATTAGTATAGACACAGCATCGAATTCCCGCAAGAGCTTTATTTCAAAAATAGCAACTCGAAATGGATTCATGAATGAAAATTTCCCCAATATTTATGATTTTTGAATTCTGATTATTGCATTCGCTTGGCAATCACTTGATGGTGTTTGCTCGTCTAATTTCATCGTTTGGTGGTGGTCAGTATAGTTATGGTATTGAATTTCCTTGAGAACATTTTTCCAATAAAAGTATCGAATCAAATTATTAATGAAACTTCCCCCCAAATTTAAAATTATTCAATTTTTCATTTTGGATTCGCTAGGGGGTCATTTGATAGTGATTGGTTGTCTACTTTTATCGTTTGGTGGTGATCAGTACAGTAACGGTATCGAATTTCCTTGAGAACATTTTTTCAATAAAAGCATCGAATCAAATTATTAATGAACCTTCCCCCCAAATTTAAAATTTTTCAATTTTTCATTTTGGATTCGCTAGGGGGTTGTTCGATAGTGATTCATAGTCTACTTTTATCGTTTGGTGGTGATCAGTACAGTAACGGTATCGAATTTCTTTGAGAACATTTTTTCAATAAAAGCATCGAATCTAATTATTAATGAAACTTCCCCCCAAATTTAAAATTTTTCAATTTTTCATTTTGGATTCGCTAGGGGGTCGTTCGATAGTGATTGGTAGTCTACTTTTATCGTTTGGTGGTAATCGGTATAGTAACGGTATCGAATTTCCTTGAGAACATTTTTTCAATAAAAGCATCGAATCTAATTATTAATGAAACTTCCCCCCAAATTTAAAATTTTAAAATTTTTCATTTTGGATTCGCTAGGGGGTCATTTGATAGTGATTGGTAGTCTACTTTTATCGTTTGGTGGTGATCAGTACAGTAACGGTATCGAATTTCCTTGAGAACATTTTTTCAATAAAAGCATCGAATCAAATTATTAATGAACCTTCCCCCCAAATTTAAAATTTTTAAATTTTTCATTTTGGATTCGCTAGGGGGTTGTTCGATAGTGATTGGTAGTCTACTTTTATCGTTTGGTGGTGATCAGTACAGTAACGGTATCGAATTTCTTTGAGAACATTTTTTCAATAAAAGCATCGAATCTAATTATTAATGAAACTTCCCCCCAAATTAAAAATTTTTAAATTTTTCATTTTGGATTCGCTAGGGGGTCGTTCGATAGTGATTGGTAGTCTACTTTTATCGTTCGGTCTTGATCAGTACAGTAACGGTATCGTATTTCCTTGAGATCATTTTTCCAATAAAAGCATCGAATCTAATTATTAATAAAACTTCCCCCCCAATTTAAAATTTTAAAATTTTTAATTTTTTATTCGCTAGGGGGTCGTTTGGTAGTGGTCGCTAGTCTACTTTTGTCATTTGGTGGTGATAAGTATAGTTACAATATCGAATTTCCTTGGGCGCTTTTATTCAATAAAAGCGTCGAATCGATTTATCAATGAAACTTACTTCCAAATTTAACATTTTTGAATTATTCTTTTCGAATTCACTTAGTGGTCGTTTGTTGGTGATCGGTAGTCTAGTTTTCTCGTTTGGTGGTAATCAGTATAGATACAGTATCGAATTTCCTTGAGCGATTTTATTTAATAAAAGCACCTATGCAGTTTGGCATTGAAACCAAATTCAGTAATTGTTTGGTCATAACCTTTCTTCCTTTCTTTAATTATTAATGAATGTATGGGATAACGCTTTAAAGTACGTTTAAACCATCAAAATCCATGTCCGTATTTACTGACGTCTATTAGTTGTCTAGGTTTTTATAGAGATGAGATGGGTTGTATATATATTATATTTTTAGTAAAATTAGTCATATTTGTTATTTGGGCGGAATAAAATGCGATATGTACAAAGTAATTTTATTAACTTTGCTTTACTTTTTATTAATTTTACTTTATTATTATAATAATAAAGTATTGTGATCGACACAAAAAAAAAAAAAAGTTTGCTACCCTGAAATTTTTTTTTTTCGCGTTTCATGACTAAATTAGCCTAAAAATGCAAAAAAAAAAAATCCGTCTGTCTGTACGCCGTCCGCCGTCCGCCGTCCGCCGTACGCCGTACGCCGTACGCCGACGTGTACGCTCAGCGCACATTAACTCCCAAACCCTTCAAGATAGAAAGTTCATTTTTGGGGAGATTGTAGATAGTTGCGGATTTCAGGCGGATACCCATTTTCGGGGGTACACGGGTTCAGGGGGAGGCGGGGGGAGCGCTTAAACCGAAAAATACGAATTCAAATATCTCAACCATGGTAATAGCTAGGAAGCTAAAACTCAACATTAATATAGAGGGGTTTGTGGGACAACTTTTAAAAATAATTTAATTTTTTTATCCATTGGGGTGCGAAAAGGGGGGGCTTAGAACCAATTTTCGGCCGAATTTTTTTTTCAAATGATTATATCTTCGAAATTACTTATTGTAACAAAATCATATTTAGAGACCGGCAAGGTGGCATATAGTTTCATCGGAACCAGCTTAGAAACTGGCTAATTATTGTAAGGGGGAGGGTCAGGGGGGGTGCAAAGAAAAACACTTAAAAATTAATATCTCAACTATCTCTTAAGCTATGTAATTGAAACTTAAAATTTATTTTAAGCTATACTAGGCAAATACAAAAAAAATATAACATGTCGAAATAATAGTAGTGGGGGGAAATGGGGAGCATTTCAAAAATGGCGCACTTTTCAAAATTACAAATCCTTATATCTCCAAAAATAGTACAGATATCAAATCAAAAATTTGTCAGATTGTAGAACTACACAATAGTTAATTTTGGTAAAAAATTTAAGTTGGGAGGTGTAAGGGGAGGGAGGTAATAATCAAAAATATCGAAAACTTTGAGTGATTTTTTTAGGGCTCTGGTAAAAGATACAAAGTTAAAATTTTGCATGTAAATACCTATATTTAATCCACATAGAAAAATAATAATGACTTGATCCATATTTGTTATAAACCGACCCCCCCGGTCTAACGTGCATAAGGTGTTTCATGTGCATTGAAAAAAACACATAAACTGAAAATTTTTTTGTGAAATTTTAAGGTAGAAATTTGAAAATTTGCGAAATGCATTTAAAAAAAATCCCTAAATATACGAAATATTAACTGGTCGAAAACCTTTAACACTTCTACCCCCTCCCATACAAAATTATTTTTTCGACCATTTTCAAGAAATCAATTATCACCTAACTATTAAAAGCTATCAATTTGAAATTTTGCATAACAACTAACAAAAATAATTAAAATGAAATTGCGTTAAAAGTTTTAAAATCGCGCTTGACCTTCTACCCCCTCCCATACAAAAGTATGATTTCGACTAATTTCATTAAATCAACTAATAACCAACAAATTAAAAGCTACGAACTTGAAATTTCGTACGAGCACCGTACAACAAAAATAAAAGAAAATTCCATCACAAGTTTTACGATTCCTTTACCTCCTCTACCCCCTCCCATACAAAATTATTTTTTCGAGCATTTTTAAGAAATCAGTTATCAGCTAACTCTTAAAAGCTATCAATTTCAAATTTGGCATAAAAACTTATAAAAATAATTCAAATGAAGTTGTTTTAAAAGTTTTGAAATCGCGCTTGCGCTTCTACCCCCTCCCATACAAAAGTATGATTTCGTCGAATTTCAATAAATCAACTAATAACCAACAAACTAAAAGCTACGAACTTGAAATTCTATACAAGCACCTTACAAGAGACGCGAAATAAAGCTGCGTATCAAATTTTACGATTCCCCTATATTCTCTACCCCCTCCCATACAAATGTTCGGTTTCATGAATGTAAAATACACCGAAATTTATGAAAATTCTATGCAACTTCGTCTATGAAATACATTCTATACAGAGAATATTTGACGTGATTCAAGCAATTAATTAAAAAGCTATTAACATCCACCCACCCTTACTATTACCCCTACTCCTCCCCTCATAAAAACCAAACTTACAGAAACGAATGAAATATTGTTAACAGTCCTGCCCAAGAACTCCCTTTCACTTAGCCTTCCCTAACCACTCTAACCTGCATATTGACTTTCCACTCATCCGCAACTTGTCCCAAGAATAATAAAGTTTCGCCCAACTTGTTGGCAGTTTATTTATATATATGGCAGCATGTGGCTCAATTTTAGTGTCACTTGAGCATCTTTTGACAGAGTTGCACATGCTGTCAAAGCACTCCCAGCGTCCGTTTATTCTTATACAATATGCAACGTAGTGATTTCCTCCAACAAATTTGATGATTCCAGCTAGACTGAAATAAAAAAATTTAATGATTGTTAGCATGACTGTATGATCATATTAAGACTTCTGAAAACTTCTTGATTTATCAAACTAACCCAAACTCCTCCTCCAAAAAGTCGATCAGTATTGGGAAATCCTTTAGTTTGCATTTCAAACCACTTGTATCTCCTATGTTTCGTCGAATGTCCAGTTCAATGAAAATATGTTGGTTAGATAGTAGTGAAATTTTACAAGTTTTGTTGCAGTTATTCATGCTACATATTTCATTAGAGCTACGGGAATGAGCCGCATAGATAGCTTGTTCAAGTGCGCCAAATCCAAATTCGGATATAATATTATGCGAAACACCCAAAGAATGTATACCTCGTATAGTTGTTTTATTTTGGAACAAGTGTTATTTTGGAACAAGTGTTATTTTGACATGTAGAGAGCCACTGGACTGGGCTCGTTAGTCATTAAATTTGCCCACATTGTTGCCACATTATCTCTTGTGTCAATGGTTTCAGACAGTATAATGTTCCCAATTTGATGGTTTATCGTTGAGGCATATAGCTTTTTTAATAATGACGTCCTCCCTTGCAATACACTATTATCAGTTCCGTTTATGATAAGGCGTGAAACGAATTTTAATGTTTCGTTTGATGATTCGTTCACGAAATTTTCATAACAGTCATGATCAATGGCACTAGCGGTAAGTATTGCAATAATGGCATCAAACGGACAAGTATTTTGCAAGTAAATTGTTATTCCATTTATTGTCTCCGGACTTGATAAATATCCGTTTTTCAAGAGAAAGGATTTCGTTGAATTCTTTTTTTTTCGAGAAATTAATTCGAGGATAAGGTGCAAAGAACTTAGTTTTTGTTTTTGGTGATTTCTCCAGCACTGTTTCCTTATAAGGTGCCATTATCTGTTTTTTTTGACCTGAGACTTGTACTATGGTCAGTTTCATTAAAAACTTGCTTAGGAGCCTTATTTCTCCAATTTTCTGTGGCCATGAAGTCCTTGTGTTCAGTATCATTTTTATTTACTGCTAAGTCATCTAAAACTAATTTCTGTTTTTGAAGGTTTAAATGCACCAATTTTGGGGCAAATATTTGGGATCCTCCCGTTAAATCCTGTAGGTGTACTTTAATAAATTTATCGATTCTTATTGGTCTATTGAAATTTTTTAGGGTATTCTTTCTTAATTCATTAAAGTACCCTTCCACTTCCGCCGATGATGCATGTTTATCTTTGCAACCCAAATACGTTGTCATTACCGCAGACCATAAAGGAAACTCTTTGGTTTTGGATCCCAAATTTTAAAAAAAATCTTTTAAATAATAGGTGTTCAACATTCCATTTTTGGCTTCCGAACCAAGTTTTGCTCTGTTCTGTATATTATTTATCCATTGGAAAATATTGTTATCACAATTGCCATTATCAACTTTATATTGGTCTTCCAAATTTATATTATCTTCTTCGATATCCACATACTCGTAAGATGTTAAGATGTTTCGGTTCTTCAAAAACATGTCTAGTTGACTTTTACAAGATATAGCTGCAAGTGGATCGGTAGCATATCCATCATATTTATGAATTGCCACTGTGCATATTAGCAGAAATATGTTTTCGAATTCTTCAATTGTCGTACAATCAATTAATAGACTTACACATCTTACAAAAAAATCACGTATCTCGGGATGATTTATGCTTTTGAAACATTTCCAGTTGCATACAGCATGAATGAAATGAGCTACATCTACTCTGACGAAAGTTGAAGGTTTTTGTACCATTGCTGTATTAAATGTTTCAAATATTCTGAATCAGTAAAGGATTCAATGCTTTTATCCGACATGGAATCATCTGAAGTATTATCAGAGCTACAATCATTTTTGAAATTATACTCCACATCAATGCCTAAGTCAGTCCTAGCCTTTGATAAAATGCACCTCCTGTTTTCTCTCACATTTATATATACTCTATGAGCAGTCCATTTTCCAATTAAATCACTGCTCATTTCTTTCCACACATTGGCGGTATATTCCGGAATATTCTTCGAATTGAAATAATGTATATATTTCTTCACAACGCTAATAGCTTCATTCACCGTCACTTTAGATTTAGGAGCCATTATTGCTGTAATAAACTAATAAGTGTACTACTCGTATGTATCAATATTAACAAATAAAATTAATTTTCTTTTTACCGAATTTATACGATGGATGCACGCACAATCTGATCCGGCGAAAGGTTGAATCGCAGCTTTAATTTATCCGTAGCACCCACTGCAAATTCACTCGATGCACTCGATTTTATTATTATTACTGCACTTAAATTTTTGATTCACTTTTTAATAACCGTAATATACTTTTTTTTACTCGACGGACCATGAATAAGGCTTTCGCAGTAAAACGTCCGAACCATTTTGCTGTTAAAACGTTAATGAATAATACATAATTACAATTTTCTTATTATACTCTAGATGAAATCTGAGAGTATATTGTGTTTGCCTTACCGTTTGTAACGCTAAGAAATAATGCTCGCACAGAGCCGCTAAGGGTACAGAAATATTTGTTGTCGCACAAAAATGTCGATTCCGAGTTGCTGTCTGTCCGTCTGTCTACATCATAACTCTCGAAAGCGTTGAGCTATAGTACTAAACATTTTTGTGTGTCATTTTTAGCAAAAAAAGTAACTTTAAGCTCGTGAACGGGCCACATCACCCCACTCCCTCTACCCCCTCCCAAACAAATTTCACGAAATTCCGAAATTGATTTTTCTTTGAAACTATTTAAGCTATCGACTTGAAAGGGCCAAAGTATAACAATATAGATGTCATTATTATGACTGAATATCAATCCGATCCCGTCACTCCCTCTACCCCCTCCCATACAAATGCGTAATTTTGAAAAATGCATTTTTTCGATTTTCATTGAAACTAACAAAGTTATAAAAACGAATTTTTGCCAGAATTAATTTTATTATAATTGCAATCAGTATTGAAAAAATTATCAACTTCACCTCACTTCTTCTACTCCCTCCCATACAAATTTCACGAAATTTTGAAATTTAAATTAAATTAGTTTTCTTCGAAACTGTTCAAGCTATCAGCTTGATATTTTACATATAAATAGTATAAAAATAGAAATATCAATAACGAGAACAAAATGTGTTTTGATCCGTACATTCCTTCTTCCCCTCCCATACAAATGCATAATTTTTTTAAGTGCATTATATCGATTTCCATTAAAACTAGAAAACGTATAAACTTCAAATTTAGCCAAAATTGGTTTTTTAATAATTGCAATTAAAAAAATTATCAGCTCCTCTTCACTCCTTCTACCCCCCCATATAAATATCTGTATTATATATTCAAGGAAAGCATTTCTTCTTCGAACATATGAGAGCTATCGACTTCGAAATTGAAACAAAGCCTGGCGTTAAGTAGTTTCAAAATCTTCTAAGCCCCTCCATTTCCTCTGCCACCTCCCATACAAATGCCCCAATTTCAGGGAAACTATGTCCAATTGAAAACAATGAAAGCTACAAACCTCCTCCTCTGCTTCTACCACCTCCCATACAAAATTCACTATTAATTATTCCAAAGAATTAGAGGTGACATATATTTCAGTACATTGAACTCTTTCTCATTTCATCTAGAGTATCATATGATGCTTTGCGCCCAATCATAATTCTGTTATGTTTTCCTAATAAAATTGCTTACAAGCTAAAAATACTAAAGTGCTGACAATTTAATTTTAATTAAGTTCTCATCAAACGTGAGGATTTTTGGTTTGCGTAATTCTCCATCATTAAGGTGCATGCGGGTCGGTAATATATTATCCGATCTAAGAGAGTTAATATGATTTCAAAAGGCCTTGATGTTGGATGAAATATTAGTTTAAACGGATTGAACGTATTTAGCGTAGCACTGTTGCTTTTTGGCTTTACACAAAGAACGAAGTCGAGAGAATTCAATGTAATCAGTCCGAGAACTTGATTCCTTAAATCTAATGTGAGCTGCTTTTTTAATAATGATCAAACGCTTGAGTTCAGGGCCGAACCAGCGAGGTTAAGTTGAGCTCGATATTACCTGAAGTTGAATACATTTATCAATTAAAGAGTAGATTACGTTATAAAACCGAGTAATAGCGTCATTTAATTCGAGGCCGTCAAATAAATGCAACCAATTGATTAATGAGAGCTGCTGACAAATAACATCGTAATTGGCGTTTTTGAAATTGTGGGAAGTAAATTCCTGAACGGGATCGTTACATGAGTTAAAAGAAATTACAGGATGGTACATAGCATCCAAAGGTAGTAACGCGAAACTTGAACGATGAACAACGACCGTTGATACGAGATTTAAATAGACCAAGTCCACAAGTTTTCCTTTAGCATTTAGTATACTATTGCTTTGATGAAAATCGAAAAAACATAAGAAGTCGATGACCATGTTGCCAGGTGAACTTGTGTTAGGTGCAGTCCAAATAGCGGATGTCTAATCCACTAGAGGCAAATTGTAGTCTCCAACAATAATGATATTAGAACTTGGAAAGCTGTAATTGATGTTCTCGACATATTGGCAGTAGCTGGTGTAGATTTCAACTGGTGAAAAAGGAGCGATGTAAACACAGCCCACGACGAACTTATGTTGGTGAAAGGTTACTTCGATGAAGATCTGTTCAACGTTGTCTTGTGAAAAAGACAGAAGTTTGGAGACGTATATATTCTTGATTGCTATAAGACAGCCGCCAAAACGATTTTTGTAGCCAAGAGTGGCTGCGATCTCTGCGATAAACAGTATAGTTGCATATCCCTAGTTCCAGTGGCGTGGCGTGACTTTATAGCAAGGGGAAGCAATTGTTTTGCGCCAAGCTACAAGCGCTGCGTCAATATGCATGACTTCACAAGTTTACATCATTATTTGAAACACTTTTACTCATCCGAGGGGGGTGCGGTTATCAGCAATCGATTTAAAATCCAGTCTACATTATTGATCGGAAATAAAAAAAACATAACAGAAGTACGATTGGGCGTAAAGCCCAATCGTGCGATACTCTAGATGAAAGAGAAATTTTTTTAATTCAAGAAATTTTGTAGGGGAAGTGGTAGAGGTGGTGGCGACATTGAACTAATTTTTTCACATCACGATAAGTTTGCTATCAGAATGTTTTATATAAAATTTAAGAATCAAAAATTTAGTAGGGACTGAGGAAATTAGTGTATTGAATTTAGTGAAATTGTGCTGTTTGTATGGGAGGAAGAAGGAGGATGGAGTTATTAATGACTTTTTTAGAAATAACTGTAAACATCATTTATTTGACATATTTTAAATTGCAGATCAGTAGCATTATTACGGTTCCACCGTAATAAGGCGTGATTCTCCTGTAAATAAAAGAAGAAATGAAAGAAGTCGGAAAGTGTCGAAGTTCTAATGCCTTACCTTGATCACGATCAGACCAAAAGTCACGTAGCCCTTTCGCAATTCTGGACCAACACCGCACCTAACAGCTACTCTGCAATACAAATAAAACTGGCTAAAAGAAACGAGACATTAAAGTAATGATTAGGTTAAATTGTAAATTGAATTAAAGCAACGAAACATTAAAATAATGAGTAGGTTAAATTGCAAACTGAATTACCTGAAATACATTATCGTCGAATCGCGCGTCGACCACGGATAGAACCACAAAGAGCACCGATGAATGGTGGCGTCGTCATCCGGCACCAAGTCAAGGAATGGACTTACCTATCACGTCCAATTCCCAGTCCTGGCACCACACACACGACGCCAGCGGAGCACTTAAACATAACCTGAAAAAGAATTTAAAACGAAAGATATACAACAAAAAGGAAAGGCACTTTCTCTAACTTCACGTCACCAAGAACCACCACAATAAGCACCTCACCACTGACACCAACCACAACACCAGAAGTCACCGAACACCAGGACAACAGGACGACACGAAAATTATTTGACGCGAATCCGACAGACGAAAACTTAAACAATCGAGAGTTGTCAAACTACACGATCAAGATGGCGGCGAGATGATTTCCCACTTGGAGAAAAAGGGAAATTCTTCTAGTACAGACGGGAAATTTTTATGGAAGCTGCAACGAAAGTCAATTCACCAGGGTTCGAGCAAAGGGTTTTGCAGAAACCAATACAACAATTATGAAAGCTGGATTAAGCCGAAGTTGGGGTAAAATCGAGAGGCCAATACAGCAACAACAACAACGGGAAAGCGTCAATTATACGAGGAGAAAATAAGTAAATGGGCCGTTGAACAAAGAAAGTTCAACGGCCACATTCGGAAAAAAACGGAAAAGCCGTGGATAAAAGTCCGTTGAGGCCGGAGCGAGAAAAAATTCAAATGCACACTCGGGGCTTTTTTCCACGAACCAGCATCGAGTACGGACGTCTCGGTTTCCAAGAAAACCTTGCGAGCGATTCACAGTGCGCAGTGTTAGCAGCAGAAAATAAGATAAAGTGAAGGATTTCTGACCGTGATTGATTGAGTTTTGTGCAGTTTATGGTACGAGTTTGGAGTGCAATTTGATCTACTCGGCCTGTGGGAAGAAATTACGAGCAGTTTTGTAGACAATTAAGGCGGCCACGAAAATCAATAGTTGCGTGGAAATTCTGAGAGTCAGCATCAACGACACCAGCAGAAACAAAAAGCAGGAGCGACGACGAGGAATTCGACGAAATTTACATCGACGGGCCCCAACGAAGCGAAGATCCGTGGGAGCAGCAAGTCCAAGTAATTTTAGCCAGGGACCTTTTGCGAGATTTTCTATTTTAAGTAACGTAGTATATCGGCCAGTTTTATTTTCAAGAATTCAAGCTAAGTAACGTAATATATTAGCCAGGTCTATTTTCAATAAAGCCGCTGGGCAATATTTGTTTCCCTTAGCCGCTAATATTTTTCTTTATATATGATATTTGTGTCAAGATTCTTTGTGCAGTTTTTTTCAGCCGGCTACGACGTTAGATTCTTTTTTTTATAGATCTTTAACGAATCCTTCCCGGACTTGTAACTCAGTCCGGGGGAATAAGGATAAGGGACGAGACCTTAAAGACCGAGTTACTGGCGCCCACGGCCCGTCTCCAACGGGTTGGCCGGACAGGTCCGTTCCGCCCCAAGTGCGAGGGGTTTATTTTTTTTTTGTGTCCGTTTTCCCAGTCGGGGAAAACGCGTAACATTTGGCGCCCAACGTGGTTTTTTTTGGCCAATCGCGAAATTTAATATTTGAATTAAAAGAATTTAAGATAAAGTGTGCAGAATTGCGAAAGGTGTAGTGCTGTGGCGGAAATTGGAGTTTCGACAACGTGGAAATCGTGCAGGAAAAATTTTCTTTCTTTTAAAAAAAAAAAATCCTCTAGGACCGTTATAACGGCACCCGATTTCCGCTAATTTTTTTTCAGAGCTGATCGAATTCATTTCTTTTTTTGAGGTGGAATTTTAAGATATTAGATCAATTATCATTTACCAGGACATTAAGGGTTGTACGAACATAGGAAAAGTGGGTTTTTGTTGTGTTTTTTTTTTTTACTCTCTTCGATAAATTTAGTGCGTTACCGAACGAAAATGGAAACTAAGATCAGAGTAGATCGTCTATCACAGGACGAATTAGTTTACGAGTTGGCAATACGCGGCATAGAAGGGGGCAAGGTAGACATCATGCGGAAGGAACTAAGATCGTCTTTGCGCGCGGAAAAGTCGACCAGCAGATCGATGGTCATGACTGACTATCCTTTCACGTTCGAACAAGACGCATCAGCTATCAAAAATAAGCTGGAGGAGATCGAGTCACTTCTCGAACAATTTAAGGGGGACTGCAAATCCCCAGAAGGTCTGAAGTTAGACAGCAAAATAGGGTGGTGTCTTAGGAGGCTGGACGGAGTACCGTCGTCATCGATAACAATAGAAGAAAAGAAAGTAAAAGCAAATTTGAAGGGACGGATTATGCTCGCATTAGGTAACCTCCTTGAAAAATCAGGCGAGTTATCGTCGGATGACGAAACAATGGAACCACTGGCGACGTCTTCGCCCAAGAAATCTGGGGAAGAATCAAAAGTGGTGATTTCGAAATGGGGTGTAAAGTTTTCAGGTGAGAATAACTCCCTGAACGCTTTCCTGGAGAGGGTGGAGGAGCTTCGGGAAGCTCGAGGGATATCGAGAAGCCTTCTATTCCGATCAGCGGTCGATTTATTCGAAGGCAAGGGATTGATCTGGTTTCGGGCGAATAAATCGAAGTGTAAAACCTGGGAAGACTTAGTACAGGAACTAAGAGCTGAATTCTTGCCACCCGATTACGACGATCGGCTTTGGGAAGAGATAAAACGTCGGACTCAGGGCAAAAATGAAACAATCGGCGTGTATGTGTCCATTATGGAAAGCCTTTTTCGACGATTAACCGAACCGCGTAACGAAAAAGATAAATTAGGAGTGCTACGACGGAACATAACCCCATTCTACCAGACTCAGCTGGGCCTGACGCCGATTGGAACGATCCAAGAACTTATAAGTTTGGGTCGCACCTTGGAAGCGACCAGACTTTCGGTGGAAGCCTTCATTCCACCACCAGGTAGGAGATCCCATCAACTCGAGCCGGATCTAGCCTACGCGGAGACAACTACGCACGAACTATCGTCGAGCGAAGGGCTACGACACAACACGAGATCGATCACCTGCTTCAATTGTAGGAAAAGCGGTCACATGTCCCGGGATTGCAGGGAACCAAGGCGCTGTTTCGGTTGCGGAAAGATAGGCGTCGTACGCGGTACATGTCCAACTTGCAGCCAACGAGCTGACAGGCAAATAGATCGTTCGGGAAACGAGCCACGTGCTCACTAACTGGTGGGAAAGTGAGCATGACGACAGCTACCGCCTCTCATATACCGATATATTTTTGTTTAGCTGATGTAGAGGGCGACCGGAGGCCTTATCTCAAAGTATCGATTCACGACGTAGAGTTCATCGGGTTGTTGGACTCAGGGGCGTCGTGCTCGATCCTTGGTGGTGCGGGATGGAAGTCTTTGGAGAGACTAGGATTGGGTCTGGGAGACTCAAGAGCCAAAATTATCAAGCTAGCTAACAACGATAAATGTTCGGTCGACGGCTCGGTTCAAATTCCGATCAGGGTGAACGATAAACTGCGGTGGATGGACTGTCTGGTAGTGAAAAGCCTGCCTCACCCCTTAATTCTGGGAACCGACTTTTGGGTCAAGTTTGGGTTGGTAGTAGACCTGAAAAATGATTTCTGGAATTTTTCCCAAAAGTCGGAAGTCGCTACTATAGATTTCCTGCGGTCGAAAACAAAATTAGGCGAAAGCGAGTCCAAGAAATTGGATGAAGTAGTGGGACTGGAATTCTCAAAGATGGGAGAGGGGCTCGGACGAACAGTGGAGGTGGAACACGTCATCACCACAAACGCAGCGCCGATTAAACAGCGCTATTATCCAGTTTCTCCGGCGATGCAAAAGCACATCGACAAGGAACTTAACGAGATGTTGGAAAACGAAATAATTCAACCCTCCAAAAGCCCATGGTCTTCTCCCATTCTCTTGGTGAAGAAGAAGGACGGCACGTTCCGGTTTTGCGTCGATTATCGCAAGGTCAATAAAGTGTCGGAGCGAGACGCGTATCCGATCCCATATGTGACGGCGACTTTGGATAAATTGCGAGACGCGAAATTTTTGTCATCATTAGACATCAAGTCAGCGTACTGGCAAGTTCCGATGGCGGAAACATCGCGCCAATTCACAGCGTTTACTGTACCGGGGAGAGGCCTTTTCGAGTTCCTACGCATGCCATTTGGATTACAGAACGCTCCAGCCACCTGGCAAAGGCTAATAGACAGGGTTCTTGGTGCCGACCTAGAACCAAATGTGTTCGTGTACCTAGACGACATAATTATCGTCACCCAAACTTTCGAAAAACACATAGAGGTCTTGAGAGAGGTTTTCAGACGCTTACGCGAAGCGGGTCTGAAAGTTTCGCAAAAGAAATGCGAGTTTTGTCGCCCGGAGCTTCGCTACCTGGGCTATGTGGTAGATGAGGGCGGACTTCATGTGGATCCCGAAAAAGTGGAGAGTTTGGCAAGATTTCCGAAGCCTAAGAACGTAAAAGAAGTTCGGCAATTTCTAGGCATGGTGTCATGGTATCGACGCTTTATACCCGATTTTGCGACTTTGGTTGCGCCTTTAACCTCTTTGTTAAAAAAAAATCGTACATTTGTATTCACGGTGGAGTGTGAAAAAGCGTTCGACGAAGCAAAAGCGAAATTGTCCACGGCACCGATCTTGACATGCCCTGACTATGACTTACCATTTGTAGTACAAACCGATGCCTCAAATTTCGGGCTGGGGGCGGTATTGTCACAGAGTCACCCCGATGGCGAAAAGGTCATTTGTTATTTGAGTCGGTCGTTATCGAGTTCGGAACGGAAATTTTCAACTACCGAGAAGGAGTGTTTGGCGGTGCTATGGGCAGTTGAAAAATTGCGCCCATATATAGAAGGAACGCGCTTTCAAGTGGTCACCGACCACCATTCGCTGATCTGGTTGAATAATCTCAAAGACCCAACCGGAAGGCTAGCGAGATGGGCCGTACGCCTACAGCAGTACGACTTTGAAATTTTGCATCGGAGAGGAAAAGAGCATCTGGTTCCCGATGCACTATCAAGATCCGTCCCTATAGTAGCGACGAGTTCTGCAGAAGTTCGTGATGACGTTTGGTATGCTAGACTTCTAAAAGACGTTTCTAAACGACAAGATAAGTACCCGGATTGGCGCGTACAGAACAATGTACTCTGGAAGAATGTTCCCTCCAAATTTGCAGGCCTACAGACGGGGTACGAGTGGAAACATGTAGTGCCGAGAGGCGATCGACGGAAAGTCATCGAGGAATGCCACGATGACCCGAAGGCCGGTCATGGGGGCATCAAGCATACGCTGGAGCGCGTAGCTCGGTCTTTTTATTGGCCTAAGATGCAATTGGACGTCCGCAATTACGTTCAGGCATGCCAAATATGTCAGGCAACAAAACCGGAGCGACGCTTTCCAGCGGGGTTGATGGTATCCAGGAGTGGGGAGGCGACAAAACCTTGGGAGATGGTGTGTGTGGATTTGGTGGGACCACTTCCACGATCATCGCGAGGACACTCATACATCTTAACGGTTGTGGACTATTTCACAAAATTTCCACTAATCTACCCTCTCCGATCGGCCACAGCGGCGGCGGTGACGAAAATTCTGGAAGAACAAGTGTTCCTACTATTTGGCGTTCCGAAATGGGTGGTTTGTGACAATTGCGTGCAGTTCCGATCCAAGGACTTTCAGAAAATGGTAGAATCCTATGGTACGACTATCAAGTTCACGGCGTTCTATCACCCCCAAGCCAATCCAGCTGAACGCATAAACCAGTCGATCAAAACAATGCTTAGGGCATATGTCTCCGACAACCACCGGAAATGGGACGAGAATCTAGCCAAGATTGGATGCGCTCTCCGCACTTCAACACACGAGGTGATGAAATTCACGCCCTATTTCGTGAACTTTGGTAGGGAAATGACCTTGCAAGGACACGGCGACGGGAGACCGGAGGATCACGGGACACCGAGTGTGATAGCGCGAGCAGACGCTCTCCAAAGACTTCGGGAGGAAATCTCGCTAAGATTTAAAAAGGCATCGCAACTGAGTAGATGCAGGTACAATCTTAGAAGGCGCGATATTTCTTTCCTACCAAACGATCTGGTTTGGAGGAAAAATTACGTTCTGTCCGACGCAGCGAAGTACTTCTCTGCAAATTTAGCGCCGAAGTACGTTGGCCCGTTTAAAATCGCCCGAAAGGTTTCACCGTGGACGTTCGATCTGGAAACAAAGGATGGGAAACGTAGTGGTACGTGGCACGCCAAGGACTTAAAACCGTTCTATGGGTCAGGTGACACGACCACGTAACTACGAACAACCTTTGAAGAACAGGGAGCGGCGAGATTATTCATTAGTACTTCACGCGAGAATCTGGAATATTGTCTTATCGTATAGAAATCATGCAAAAACATTTAGTATATAGTAAATCAGCCACTGTGACATCACGCTCGCGAGTCTTGGGGTGTCTCGTAATTCAGTACGTTTCTACGCGATCAAACATCTGTAGCGGGCGCGTTTCAGAATAGAAGAAGAGTGCTAGAAAAAAAAAAATGTGTAAATACAAGGGTAACTAGAGCAGGGATTAATGTTACGACTAAGAGCTCATTTTATACTTCTGATGGCAATTCTCTGATCTGGATGACAAATTAAGGGTGAGGGAATCCAGCTCGAGCATCGTTTTTTTGTTTCGTTGTCCGTCCTTTTTTTTTCCTCGTCCACCTTGGTCCTCCTCCCAGACACGAACGGATCAGTTGGATCTCCTCGAAATGGCGTAGGTGTCGTGCCTAAAAATAAACCAATGGAGAAGGATCAGAATACGGCATATACCTAGAATTAGTGTATTACTTTTGAATTACAACATAGTATTAGGGAATAGGTTAAATTAATTAAAATTAGGTTAAGTAACTTGGATTTATAGGTTTAGTACTGAAATATCCGCTAGTTAGTAGGGAATTGGCCTAAGTTAATTAAAATTAGGTTAAGTAACTTGGTGTTATAGGTTTAGTATTGAAATATCCGCTAGTTAGTAGGGAATTGGCTTAAGTGAATTAAAATTAGGTTAAGGAACTTGGATTTATAGGAATTAGGGAATTGGCTTAAGATACTCAAAATTAGGATAAGGAACTTGGATTTATGTGTTCAAGAATAGCGGTGAGAGGGCACAGAATAGTAGAAGTAAAGTATTAGTATCGAGTTAAGAAATGTTTCTTAGTGAGTTACGAAATGAAGGGTGCAGGTAGACGATTAGGTTCAGGAATCTAGATCTAGAAGGGCGTAGAGGAATATTTAGACGGATGAGATTAAGGAATACGTCGAATACGGGCGCACAGTTTACTTACTTCATTTGTAGACGGGACTTAATTCGTATACTTACCCAGCCGGTAGAGAATTTGGGAAATTCTCTTTTAGGTAAGGGGGGAATATTACGGTTCCACCGTAATAAGGCGTGATTCTCCTGTAAATAAAAGAAGAAATGAAAGAAGTCGGAAAGTGTCGAAGTTCTAATGCCTTACCTTGATCACGATCAGACCAAAAGTCACGTAGCCCTTTCGCAATTCTGGACCAACACCGCACCTAACAGCTACTCTGCAATACAAATAAAACTGGCTAAAAGAAACGAGACATTAAAGTAATGATTAGGTTAAATTGTAAATTGAATTAAAGCAACGAAACATTAAAATAATGAGTAGGTTAAATTGCAAACTGAATTACCTGAAATACATTATCGTCGAATCGCGCGTCGACCACGGATAGAACCACAAAGAGCACCGATGAATGGTGGCGTCGTCATCCGGCACCAAGTCAAGGAATGGACTTACCTATCACGTCCAATTCCCAGTCCTGGCACCACACACACGACGCCAGCGGAGCACTTAAACATAACCTGAAAAAGAATTTAAAACGAAAGATATACAACAAAAAGGAAAGGCACTTTCTCTAACTTCACGTCACCAAGAACCACCACAATAAGCACCTCACCACTGACACCAACCACAACACCAGAAGTCACCGAACACCAGGACAACAGGACGACACGAAAATTATTTGACACGAATCCGACAGACGAAAACTTAAACAATCGAGAGTTGTCAAACTACACGATCAAGATGGCGGCGAGATGATTTCCCACTTGGAGAAAAAGGGAAATTCTTCTAGTACAGACGGGAAATTTTTATGGAAGCTGCAACGAAAGTCAATTCACCAGGGTTCGAGCAAAGGGTTTTGCAGAAACCAATACAACAATTATGAAAGCTGGATTAAGCCGAAGTTGGGGTAAAATCGAGAGGCCAATACAGCAACAACAACAACGGGAAAGCGTCAATTATACGAGGAGAAAATAAGTAAATGGGCCGTTGAACAAAGAAAGTTCAACGGCCACATTCGGAAAAAAACGGAAAAGCCGTGGATAAAAGTCCGTTGAGGCCGGAGCGAGAAAAAATTCAAATGCACACTCGGGGCTTTTTTCCACGAACCAGCATCGAGTACGGACGTCTCGGTTTCCAAGAAAACCTTGCGAGCGATTCACAGTGCGCAGTGTTAGCAGCAGAAAATAAGATAAAGTGAAGGATTTTTGACCGTGATTGATTGAGTTTTGTGCAGTTTATGGTACGAGTTTGGAGTGCAATTTGATCTACTCGGCCTGTGGGAAGAAATTACGAGCAGTTTTGTAGACAATTAAGGCGGCCACGAAAATCAATAGTTGCGTGGAAATTCTGAGAGTCAGCATCAACGACACCAGCAGAAACAAAAAGCAGGAGCGACGACGAGGAATTCGACGAAATTTACATCGACGGGCCCCAACGAAGCGAAGATCCGTGGGAGCAGCAAGTCCAAGTAATTTTAGCCAGGGACCTTTTGCGAGATTTTCTATTTTAAGTAACGTAGTATATCGGCCAGTTTTATTTTCAAGAATTCAAGCTAAGTAACGTAATATATTAGCCAGGTCTATTTTCAATAAAGCCGCTGGGCAATATTTGTTTCCCTTAGCCGCTAATATTTTTCTTTATATATGATATTTGTGTCAAGATTCTTTGTGCAGTTTTTTTCAGCCGGCTACGACGTTAGATTCTTTTTTTTATAGATCTTTAACGAATCCTTCCCGGACTTGTAACTCAGTCCGGGGGAATAAGGATAAGGGACGAGACCTTAAAGACCGAGTTACTGGCGCCCACGGCCCGTCTCCAACGGGTTGGCCGGACAGGTCCGTTCCGCCCCAAGTGCGAGGGGTTTATTTTTTTTTTGTGTCCGTTTTCCCAGTCGGGGAAAACGCGTAACAGCATTCACACTTTTCAGGAAAATCGACTTTTTGTAAAGTTGTTGAATTGTGTCAAATTGTATGGGAGGGGGTGTTCGTCTTTTGTATGTCACGGTGTCAGCTTGTATTGAGTCTTGCTTGTGTACTCTAGATGGAATCTGAGAGTATTATAAGTTTGCTCTAAAGTTTGTAACGCCAAGAAATAAGGCTCGGAGAAAAAAATTAATGATACAGAAGTTAATATTATCACTCAAAAATCTCAAAACCAGATGTCCGTCTGTCCGTCCGTCTGTCTGTCCGTCTGTCCGTCTGTCCGTCTGTCCGTCTGTCCGTCCGTCCGTCCGTCCGTCCGTCCGTTCGCTCTCTAGCTTGAGAACGCGTTGAGCTAGAAAGCTCAAATTTCGTATACGTCGTTTTTGACAAAAAAGTAAGGACAAGTTCGTGAACGGACCAAATCGCTCCACCCCTTCTACCCCCTCCCATACAAAATGACACATATGCGCAATTTGACAATAAACTTCTACCCCCTCCCATACAAATTTCACGAAATTCTGAAATTTTCAGAAATTGATTTTTCTTTGAAACTATTTAAGCTATCGATTTGAAATTTGGGTCAAAGTATTATGATATAGGTGTCATTAATACGACAGAATATTGATGCGATCCCGCCACTCCTTCTACACCCTCACATACAATTGCATAATTTTGAAAAATGCAGTTTTTCGATTTTCATTGAAACTAGCAAAGCTAAAAAAACGAATTTTTGCCAGAATTAATTTTATTATAATTTCAATCAGAATTGAAAAAATTATCAACTTCACCTTACTCCTTCTACCCCCTCCCATACAAATTTCACGAAATTTTGAAATTTAAATTAAATTATTTTTCTTCGAAATTGTTAAAGCTATCAACTTGATATTTTGCAGAAAGTATAAAAATAGAAATATCAATAACGAGAAAAAAATGTGTTTTGATCCGTACACTCCTTCTACCCCCTCCCATACAAATGTATAATTTTTGTTAAGTGCATTATATCGATTTCCATTAAAACTAGAAAAAGTACAAACTTAAAATTTTGCCAGAATTTGTTTTTTAATAATTGCAATAAATGCCAAAAAAAATTATCAGCTCCTCTTCACTCCTTCTACCCCCTCCCATACAAATACATGTATTATAAAGCATTTCTTCTTCGAATATATTAGAACTATCGAATTTGAAATTGAATCAAAGCGTGGTGATAAGGATGATGATAAGCAGTTTCAAAATCATCTTAAACGCTCCACTTCCTCTGTCACCTCCCATACAAATGCCTCAATTTCAGGAAAACTATGTCCAATTGAAAATAATGAAAGCTACAAACCTTAAATTCAGCACGAAATATATTGTATACCACATTAGGTGTCATATCCAAAAATTACAAACTTTCCTCCTCTCCTTCTACCACCTCCCATACAAAAATCACTATTAATTATTTAAAAGAATTGGAGGTGATATATTTTCCGGTACATTGACCTCTTTCTCATTTCATCTAGAGTATCATATGATTGGGCTTTACGCCCAATCATAATTCTTTTATGTTTTTTAATTGCTATTAGAGTATTATAAGCACGTATTTAAATATGGGTACTAAGTGCAATGCGGACAAATGCAGTGAGTTGAAATCTTCGACACCCATTTTTACATGTTTCGGTGTTTGTGGTAGAAACTATCACGCGAAATGTGTTGGTCTTACCAATATTTTTGCCGAGAGATTTAATTCTACCCCTGGGCTATATTGGTACTTCCATGACTATAGGAGTATTTCACTATCATCGTTATCGTTTAAGATGTCTAGTATTGGTGATGAGATGACGAGGATTAAAGCGCAACTAGATAATATTTCTAGTTCATTTGTGATAGTGAATAATTTTTTTAATTCACTCAATAAGGCTCCAACTTTGGTAGACTGTTCGACTGGTACAGTTAATCCAGTAATGTTGGATGTCTCTACTTGCTGCGATATTGGCAATAAACATAAAAAATGTACACTCTCGAAGTCTACCCTACTTTCTTCGAGTAGCTCTCACGTCACACTGTTACTAATCTCACTGAATTTTCTTCTAATTTGCCTTCACATCTACCTTTACTATCTACTGTACCTCGACCCAAAGCCCTTTTTATTTCGCGACTTGATCCCCGAAGATCCCCCGATGATATTATTAACTATTCAATATCAAAAAAATTTATTTTAGCCGGATCAGCAGTAAAATGTGTAAAAATTAGTAAAGATGATAGTTCCATTGCCTCGTTTAAAATTGTAATAGCCAATAATGAATCGATTATTAGATAATAATTCTTGGCCGTCTGGAGCATTTATCAAAGAATTTACTCCACGTCGTATTGGATCAATGAGATCTGGTTCAAAAAACTCAGACAATTGTCCATTTACTATCAAAACGTAAATGGACTGCGCACTAAAACTCAGGCGATATTTGCTTCAAGCCAGAATTCTTCCTTTGATGTTATTGCTTTTACTGAAACGGGACTAAACTGTAGTTTTTCTGACAGTGAACTCTTTAGTTCAGACTTCCAAGTCTTTCGTAGGGATCGTTATGATTCCGATTTGAGATTGAAAGGTGGTGGGTTGTTATTAGCAGTCCGTAACTGCACTAATTGTGTAGTTGTTGACGTACCGAACCCTCACTGTCTGGAGATCTTGTGTGTTAAACTTATATTTAACAATAAGGATATTTATGTCTTTTTGACATATATTCCCCCTTCTAGTCCTTTTACTTTATACGAAAAAACAATTGATTGTATAAAATTTGTTCATAGAACTATGAATATGTCTGACGAACTCATTTTAATGGGTGATTTTAATATTCCAGGTCTTTCTTGGTCATTTTCTGACGATGATACTACGCTCTTAATTTCGGATGCTTCTTCATCGCTTGAATGTTTTTTTGTAGATAGTATATTTGCACTTGGTCTCCACCAACTTAGTCTTGTTCGGAATTCCTATGGAAGACAGCTTGACCTGGTTTTTTATTCTGACTACTGTGCCTGTTCCGTGGAAGAGAGCTTATCATCAATTTCAATCATTGATGTCTTACACCCTCCCATTAAAATATTTCTTATGATTGACGAGGAGCATATTTTTATCCCTAGTGAGAAAGAACTAACTTTTGATTTTAACAAAGCCGATTTTTCACGGTTGGACAATCTTATTTCTAATTTCAACTTTGATGAAATTTTTGACAATCCCGATTTTGAGGGTGCCGTAGTTGATTTTTATTATATTCTGTATTAATTACTTTATTATTTTAATAATAAAGTATTGTGATCGACACAGAAAAAAAAAAAAAATTTGCTACCCTGAAATTTTGTTTTTTCGCGTTTCATGACTAAATTAGGCTAAAAAAGCAAAAAAAAAAAAATCCGTCCCGCCGTACGCCGTACGCCGTACATATGGACTCGTACCTCCAAGACCGTTAAAGGTAGAATGTTGATTTTTGGGTGGGTTATTAACTTGGTAAGTGAGCTCCATTATCCAAATTTTGGGGAGTGTGGGGTGGAAGGGGGAGGCGGGGGGATGGAAAAAGTCGAAATATACACTTGCTAATATCTTCACCACGAATGCAGATAGAAAGATAAATAAACTGCCAACAAGTCGGGCGAAACTTTATTATTCTTGGGACAAGTTGCGGATGAGTGGAAAGTCAATATGCAGGTTAGAGTGGTTAGGGAAGACTAAGTGAAAGGGAGTTCTTGGGCAGGACTGTTAACAATATTTCATTCGTGTCTGTAAGTTTGGGTTTTTATGAGGGGAGGAGTAGGGGTAATAGTAAGGGTGGGTGGATGTTAATAGCTTTTTAATTAATTGCTTAAATCAGGTCCAATGTTCTCTGTATAGAATGTCAGTTTCATAGACGAAGTTGCATAGAATTTTCATAAAATTCGGTGTATTTTACATTCATGAAACCGAACATTTGTATGGGAGGGGGTAGAGAATATAGGGGAATCGTAAAATTTGATACGCAGTTTTATTTCGCGTCTCTTGTAAGGTGCTTGTATAGAATTTCAAGTTTGTAGCTTTTAGTTTATTGGTTATTAGTTGATTTAATAAAATTGGTCGAAATCATAGTTTTGTATGGGAGGGGGTAGAAGCGAAAGCGCGATTTTAAAACTTTTAAAGCACTTCATTTGAATTATTTTTATAAGTTTTTATGCCAAATTTTAAATTGATAGCTTTTAAGAGTTAGCTGATAACTGATTTCTTAAAAATGCTCGATAAAATAATTTTGTATGGGAGGGGGTAGAGAATATAGGGGAATCGTAAAATTTGATACGCAGTTTTATTTCGCGTCTCTTGTAAGGTGCTTGTATAGAATTTCAAGTTCGTAGCTTTTAGTTTATTGGTTATTAGTTGATTTAATAAAATTGGTCGAAATCATAGTTTTGTATGGGAGGGGGTAGAAGCGAAAGCGCGATTTTAAAACTTTTAAAGCACTTCATTTGAATTATTTTTAAAAGTTTTTATGCCAAATTTTAAATTGATAGCTTTTAAGAGTTAGCTGATAACTGATTTCTTAAAAATGCTCGAAAAAATAATTTTGTATGGGAGGAGGTAGAGGAGGTAGGGGAATCGTCAAACTTGTGATGCAATTTTCTTTCATTTTCGTTGTTAGATGCTCGTACGAAATTTCAAGCTCATAGCTTTTAATTTGTTGGTTATTAGCTGATTTAATGAAATTAGTCGAAATCATACTTTTGTATGGGAGGGGGTAGAAGGGCAAGCGCGATTTTAAAACTTTTAACGCAATTTCATTTTAATTATTTTTGTAAGTTGTTTCGCAAAATTTGAATTTGATAGCTTTTAACGGTTAGGTGATAATTGATTTCTTGAAAATGGTCGAAAAAATAATTTTGTATGGGAGGGGGTAGAAGTTTTAAAGATTTTCGACCAGTTAATATTTCATATATTTAGGAATTTTTTTTAAATGCATTTCGCAAATTTTCAAGTTTCTACCTTATAATTTCACTCAAAAATTTTCAGTTTATGTGTTTTTTTCAATGCACATGAAACACCTTGTGCACGTTAGACCGAGGGAGTCGGTTTATAATAAATATGGATCAAGTTAATATTATTTTTCTATGTACATTAAATATAGGTATTCACATGCAAAATTTTAACTTTTTATCTTTCACTAGAGCCCTAAAAAAATCATTCAAAATTTTCGACCTTTTTGCTTATCACCTCCCTCCCCTTACACCTCCCAGCTTAAAATGTTTACCAAAATTAACCATTATGTAGTTCTACAATCTGACAAATTTTCGATGTAATATCTTTACTATTTTTTGAGATATAAGGATTTGTAATTTTGAAAAGTGCGCCATTTTTGAAATGTTCCCCATTTCCCCCCACTACTATTATTTCGACATGTTATATTTTTTTTGTATTTGTCTAGTATAGCTTAATATACGTTTTAAGTTTCAATTACATAGCTTAAAAGATAGTTGAGATATTAATTTTTAAGTGTTTTTCTTTGCACCCCCCCTGACCCTCCCCCTTACAATAATTAGCCGCTTTCTGAGCTGGTTCCGATGAAACTATATGCCACCTTGACGGTCTCTAAATATAATTTTTTTACGATAAGTAATTTAGAAGATATGATCATTTGAAAAAAAAATTCGGCCGACAATTGGTTCTTAGCCCCCCCTTTTCGCACCCCAATGGATAAAAAAATTAAATTATTTTTAAAAGTTGTCCCACAAACCCCTCTATATGTATATTGAGTTTTAGCTTCCTAGCTGTTACCATGGTTGAGATATTTGAATTCGTATTTTTCGGTTTAAGCGCTCCCCCCGCCTCCCCCTGAACCCGTACACCCCCGAAAATGGGTATCCGCCTGAGATCCGCAACTATCTACAATCCCTCCAAAAATGAACTTTCTATCTTGAAGGGTTTGGGAGTTAATGTGCGCTGAGCGCACACGTCGGCGTACGACGGACGGCGTACGGCGTACGGCGGACGGCGGACGGCGGACGGCGTACAGACAGACGGATTTTTTTTTTTTGCATTTTTAGGCTAATTTAGTCATGAAACGCGAAAAAAAAAAATTTCAGGGTAGCAAACTTTTTTTTTTTTTTTTGTCGATCACAATACTTTATTATTATAATAATAAAGTAAAATCAGCACACGTATAGAGAGAGCTGTGGGACATATTCCAAAAATTATTTAATTTTTTTATCCATTGGCGTCCGTAAAGGGGGGGCTAAAAACAAATTGTCGGCCGAATCTTTTTTTGAAATGGTTATATCTTCGAAACTGCTTACCATAAAAAATTCATATTTTGGGACAATTAAGATGGCGTATAGATCCACCAGAATCAGCTTAGAAATAGGCTTATTATTGTAAGGGGAAGAGTCGGGGGGGAGGGGGGGTGCAAGGAAAAACACTTAAGAATTAATATCTCAACTATCTCTTAAGCTATGTAATTGAAATTTAAAACATATACTAACCTATACTAGCGAAATACAAAAAAAATATAAAATTTGGTCATAATAGTAGTGGGGTGAAATGGGGAGCATTTGAAAAATGGTGCACTTTTCAAAATTAGAAATCATTATATCTCAAAATTGAGTACAGATATCGAATTGAAAATTCGTCAGATTATAGAACTACATAATTTATAATTTTGATAAAAATTTTAAGTTAGGGGGTGTAAAGGGAGGGAGGTGGCAAGCAAAAATGTCGAAAATGTTGAGTGAATTTTTTAGGATTCTGCTCAAAGATAGGAACTTTAAATTTTGCATGTGAATACATCTATTTGATATACATAGAAAAAAATAATAATCCACAATTGTTATGAACCGACCACCCCGGTCTAATGGGCACAAGCTGTTTCATGTGCAACGAAAAAAACACGAAAACTGAAAATTTTTGGATGTAATTTTAGGGTAGAAACTTGAAAATTTGGGAAATACATTTAAAAAAAATCTCTAAAAGTATAAAGTATTAACTGGTTGAATATCTTCAAAACTTCTACCCCCTCCCATACAAAATTATTTTTTCGACCATTTTTAAGAAATTAATTATCACCTAACTATTAAAAGCTATCCATTTGAAATTTTGCATAAGAACTTATAAAAATATTTGCAAAGAAATTATTTTAAAAGTTTCAAAATCACACTTGCCCTTCTGCCCCCTCCCACACAAAAGTATGATTTCAACCAATTTCATTAAATCAACTAATAACCAACAAATTAAAAGCTACGAGCTTGAAATTTTGTACGAGCAGCTTACAAGAGAAAGGAAATAAAATTGCGTCACAAATTTTGCAATTCCCCTACCTCTTCTACCCCCTCCTGTACAAAATTATTTTTTCGAGCATTTTTAAGAAATCAGTTATCAGCTAACTCTTAAAAGCTATCCATTTCAAATTTTGCCTAAAAACTTATAAAAATAATTGAAATGAAATTTTGTTAAAAGTTTTGCAATCGCGCTTGGCCTTCTACCACCTCCCATACAAAAGTATCATTTCGACCTATTTCATTGAACCAATTAATAACCAACAAATTAAACGCTACGAACTTGAAATTTTGTACGAGCACCTTACAAAAGAAAGGAAAGAAAACTGCGTCACAAATAAATAAATATACCCCCTCCCATACAAAATTTATTTGAAATTTCAATCATTGATGTCTTACACCCTCCCATTAAAATATTTCTTATGATTGACGAGGAGCATATTTTTATCCCTAGTGAGAAAGAACTAACTTTTGATTTTAACAAAGCCGATTTTTCACGGTTGGACAATCTTATTTCTAATTTCAACTTTGATGAAATTTTTGACAATCCCGATTTTGAGGGTGCCGTAGTTGATTTTTATTATATTCTGTATTAATTACTTTATTATTTTAATAATAAAGTATTGTGATCGACACAGAAAAAAAAAAAAATTTGCTACCCTGAAATTTTGTTTTTTCGCGTTTCATGACTAAATTAGGCTAAAAAAGCAAAAAAAAAAAAATCCGTCCCGCCGTACGCCGTACGCCGTACATATGGACTCGTACCTCCAAGACCGTTAAAGGTAGAATGTTGATTTTTGGGTGGGTTATTAACTTGGTAAGTGAGCTCCATTATCCAAATTTTGGGGAGTGTGGGGTGGAAGGGAGAGGCGGGGGGATGGAAAAAGTCGAAATATACACTTGCTAATATCTTCACCACGAATGCAGATAGAAAGATGAAAATCAGCACACGTATAGAGAGAGCTGTAAGACATATTCCAAAAATAATTTAATTTTTTTATCCATTGGCGTCCGTAAAGGGGGAGCTAAAAACAAATTGTCAGCCGAATCTTTTTTTGAAATGGTTATATCTTCGAAACTACTTACCATAAAAAATTCATATTTTGGGACAATTAAGATGGCGTATAGATCCACCAGAATCAGCTTAGAAATAGGCTTATTATTTTAAGGGGAAGGGTCGGGGGGGTTGCAAGGAAAAACACTTAAGAATTAATATCTCAACTATCTCTTAAGCTATGTAATTGAAATTTAAAACATATACTAAGCTATACTAGCGAAATACAAAAAAAAATATAAAATTTGGTCATAACAGTAGTGGGGTGAAATGGGGAGCATTTGAAAAATGGTGCACTTTTCAAAATTAGAAATCATTATATCTCAAAATTGAGTACAGATATCGAATTGAAAATTCGTCAGATTATAGAAATACATAATTTATGATTTTGATAAAAATTTTAAGTTAGGGGGTGTAAAGGGAGGGAGGTGGCAAGCAAAAATGTCGAAAATTTTGAGTGAATTTTTTAGGATTCTGCTCAAAGATAGAAACTTTAAATTTTGCATGTGAATACATCTATTTGATATACATAGAAAAAAAATAATAATTTGATCCACAATTGTTATGAACCGACCACCCCGGTCTAATGGGCACAAGCTGTATCATGTGCAACGAAAAAAACACGAAAACTGAAAATTTTTGGATGTAATTTTAGGGTAGAAACTTGAAAATTTGGGAAATACATTTAAAAAAAATCTCTAAAAGTATAAAATATTAACTGGTCGAATACCTTCAAAACTTCTACCCCCTCCCATACAAAATTATTTTTTTGACCATTTTTAAGAAATTAATTATCACCTAACTAAAAAGCTATCCATTTGAAATTTTGCATAAGAACTTATAAAAGTATTTGCAAAGAAATTATTTTAAAAGTTTCAAAATCACACTTGCCCTTCTACCCCCTCCCATACAAAAGTATGATTTCGACCAATTTCATTAAATCAACTAATAACCAACAAATTAAAAGCTACGAACTTGAAATTTTGTACGAGCAGCTTACAAGAGAAAGGAAATAAAATTGCGTCACAAATTTTGCAATTCCCCTTCTTCTACCCCCTCCCGTACAAAATTATTTTATCGAGCATTTTTAAGAAATCAGTTATCAGCTAACTCTTAAAAGCTATCCATTTCAAATTTTGCCTAAAAACTTATAAAAATAATTGAAATGAAATTTTGTTAAAAGTTTTGCAATCGCGCTTGGCCTTCTACCCCCTCCCATACAAAAGTATCATTTCGACCTATTTCATTGAACCAATTAATAACCAACAAATTAAAAGCTACGAACTTGAAATTTTGTACGAGCACCTTACAAAAGAAAGGAAAGAAAACTGCGTCACAAATAAATAAATATACCCCCTTCCATACAAAATTTATTTTCTGAGCATTTTCAAGAAATCAGTTATCAGCTAACTCTTAAAAGCTATCAATTTCAAATTTTGCACGAAAACTTACAAAAATAATTGAAATGAAATTCCTTTAAAAGTTTTGCAATCGCGCTTGCCCTTCTACCCCTCCCATACAAAAGTATCGTTTCGACTTATTTCTTTGAACCAACTAATAACCAAAAAATTAAAAGCTAAGAACTTGAAATTTTGTACAAGAACACTACAACAACCACCCTAACCACTCTAACCTAACCATATTGACTTTCCACCCATCCGCAACTTGTCCCAAGAATAATAAAGTTTCGCCCGACTTGTTGGCAGTTTATTTTTTGTTGCTTCAGTTCCTTTTACTTATCGGAAGAATATTTCATTGTTGTATCCTTGGTACACGAGTGAGTTGCGTGCGATTCGCAACTTTCGTAATGCTGCGTGGAATAGGTATACTAGGACCAAGAATGACACTGATTTTCGTACGTATACAGAATACTATGACTTATTCAAAGATTTATCAAATCACTTATATGCTGAATATTTACTTGAAGTGCAGTCGGATATTATTATGGATCCCTTGAAGTTTTGGAAGTTTGTTAATTGTAAGCGCAAATCTGACGGTTATCCAGCTTCTTTCCAATTCCTTGGCAACAATAGCAATGATCAATTTACTATCTGTAATTTTTTTGCCACATTCTTCAGTGGATCTTTTTCTGGTAGTAACTTTATCCCTGACATGTCGTACTTTGATAGCTTTAGAGGTACTGCTTCAACTACTTTCTCTAGTATACCGATTAGTTATAATGATATAGTTAATCATATTTCTCGCCTGAAGATGTTTCTTCTCCTGGCATAGATGGTGTTCCTGCTATAGTCCTAAAACGCTGCTGTCTCTCTATTGCTGAGACACTCTCCCTCCTCTTTCAAAGGTCGCTAAAAATTGGAATTTTCCCGAACGTATGGAAGGACCCCTTTATCATTCCGACTCACAAAAGTGGAGCAAAATCTGCTGTTGTCAACTATCGACCAATAGCTAAGCTGTCAGCTATTCCAAAGCTTTTTGAGTCTGTAGTGTATGAGTGTCTCTCGTTTCACTGTAAATCCCTGTTTTCAAGTAAACAACATGGATTTGTCAAAAACAGGTCAACAGTCACCAATCTGATGGAGTTTACGAATAAATCCATTGTTGGTATTGAGGAGGGTAAGCAGGTGGATTGCATTTATACTAATTTTAGTAAGGCTTTCGATAAATTACCCCATTCCATTATTTTGTTGAAATTAGACATGTTGGGTTTTCCTACTTGGTTTATTAATTGGATTAAGTCGTATCTACTTAATAGAACTTATCAAGTTCTATTTCGTGATTTTACTTCTAAGCCATTTACTGCGCATTCTGGTGTTCCGCAAGGAAGTCATTTGGGACCACTTTTGTTTGTCCTGGCCTTTAATGATGTTGCCTCTAAATACTCTGAAGTACTTATTTATGCAGACGACATTAAGATCTTTAGGTCCCTTAGTTCCAACTCTGACAATTTTCTTCAAGAAGATTTGATTAATTTTAGTAATTGGTGTCGCCACAATGATCTTCGTTTGAATGTGGATAAATGTCGTGTTATGTCATTTACTAGGAAAGTCTCACCGTTTGTAATTATTTATAGTCTTAATGACTGTATGTTGGATCGTGTCAACTCTATTATTGACTTAGGTGTTACGTTTGACCATAAACTTGATTTTAGCTTACATATAAATAAAATTGTGCAAAAAGGTAATTCTATGTTGGGATTCACCACACGCATATCCAAGGAATTTAACAATCCCTTTGATAAATTGATTCTTTATAACACCTTCGGTAGATTTCATCTTGAATATGCTTCTCAAGTTTGGTCTCCTTTTTATGCTGATCACATTGGTAGAATTGAATCAATTCAACGTAAATTTGTGAGAATAGCCTTATGCCACCTTAATTGGAGTGACAGAGTGCGTCTTCCTCCTTACATCGATCGACTTAAGCTTTTAAATATGTCGTCACTCTCAAAACGACGTGAGGTAGCTGATGTAGTTTTTGCTCATGAACTTCTTACAGGGATGGTTGATTCTCCTACACTTTTGAGTTTGATGCAGTTTGCTGTTGGTCAATTTTTACCAAGGCAGCCTAGATTGCTACATATTTGCTTTCACCGGACAAACTATGGTATGAATGAGCCGATTTCGCGTCTCGCGAGAGAAGTTAATGAGAATGCTGATGTATTTGACTTCTCTTATGATAAGCTTTGTTTAAAGCGTAGACTTAATACTAGTTGATACCAATGTTTTGTCAATTTTTATTCTGTGTTATTTATATTTATGTTTTTGGTGTAGGGATGTTATTGTTTGTTTCGTCCCTTCACCAAATGATGAGCCAGAGGATAATTCGATTTCCACATCTTAATTTGGAACCGTTTTATGGCAATTTCTTGCATTAAGGAATTCTGATAGTGATAGATGGAGTGAAGCTAATCGTATAATTTTTTTGGTCTTACTAGTAATCCTAAATAAATACTTAGAGCAAAATTTCAAATCGATAAATTGTATACGCACTAGGTAAATTGGCTTAGAGCATTTCATGAAAAAGTGCAGTTTGTATGGGAGGTGGTGGAAGGAGGGGGAGGACACAAATAATTCTTATACAGTTGAATGAAATCCTCAAAATAGTATTATATTCCAAATTTCAGATCAATAGCATTTATACTTTTCGAGAAAACTCGTTTATTGACAAAATGCGTAATTGTGGCATTCTATATGGGATGGGATAGAAGGGGCCCGTTTACGAACCTGTCCTTACTTTTTTGTCGAAAATGACGTGTACAAAATTTGAACTTTCTAGATCAACGCGTTCTCAAGCTAGAGAGGACACGGACGGACAGATGGACGGTCGGACGGACGGACATCCGGTTTTGATATTTCTGAGTGATTATATCAACTTCTGTATCATTCATTTTTTTCTCCGAGTATTATTTCTTAGCGTTAAGAACTTTGTGGAAAACTTCTAATACTCTCAGATTTCATCTAGAGTATAAAAATCGATATTTTTAAATATTTTAGGTGAAACCTGAAACCGATTCTTTTCACTCAAAGCACGACAAATATGGGCAATATTGCCAGATCTACCTCTTCACAATTTTCTTCCTGATCATTTGTCGGCTAGTACAGAAATTTCAACACTGATCGAGAGGCAGAGCTTGCGATTGAAAGCACCGGCTGGAAGCAATTGCTTTAACGCATCTCTCCTTGGTATAGAAGTGGAACTTGAGCTCGCTGCGAGCGGTATTGGTCAGTGGTCTCGTTCTCTGGTATATGCGACTGAAAGCTATTAGAGGAAGGGTGGAAGCATTTTAATGCGACGCATCTTCCCTTCGTATTATCGAACTTGCAGAACATTTCGTTCGTATTGGCCGGCGGTCTTCAAAATGCGTTTTTAAAATCGGCCTTTAACTGTCGTTGGTCAGAAAAAGCGTGAGGAAAAAAGCTGTCCTGATCACGTAAATGCTGGTAGACGAAAATAATGCGCGCTTTCTTTTAAAGAAATTTTTAAATAAATTTACATATCCGTGCTAATTTTAGTTTAGATTATCTAAAGTGAATAAAAGGCAAAACGTAAGGGAAGCATTGCTTCCCTTGCATCAATGGACGCCACGCTACTGCCTAGTTCATTGGTAAATATGTCGTTATCTAGTCCGGTTTCACTTATAGCAATAATATCGATGTCCGTGTTGGCGACGCTGGTGCGAAAACTTTGCAGTTTGGTCCTCATATCTCTTACGTTCTGATAGTATATACAAAAAAAATGAAGGCCCTCATGTACATTAATCGTTTTAGACATGTTTAACGCAATATGTTAGTTGACGATGAAATTACATTAAATGCAGAGAGACTAGAGGCCCACGCTGAAGTCGCCATAGTCGGACAGGATACGCTAGCCATGCGAGTACGCTACGTTGAGATGCTCGTCATCACGCGTGGCTCGTTTTTTGGTAAATGCTTGAAGTGTCTTACAACAAACCCAGAACGCCAAAACTCAGGTGTAAGACATTTATTAATAGCAGTCGGAGGCAAGCCTACCTTTAAATTAACAAATCGTAGCGCATTTAAGTCAGCATTTTTATACTCTAGATGAAATCTGAGACTATTATAAGTTTGCCACAAAGTTTGTAACGCCAAGAAATAAGGATCGGAGAAAAAAAAGAATGATACAGTTTATATAACTGTAACTAAAAAATCTCAAAACAGGATTTACTCAGTGCGTATAATAGTTATCGAGCTGAAATTGTGCACGAAATATTTATTTAAAATTATTTATAAGACCAAAAAGAATTAGACGATTAGCTGTACCTCTTCTACCCCCTCCCATACAAAATGACACAATTTCGTAATTTCACAATAAACGGATTTGTTCGAAAAATATAAATGTTATTGATCTGAAATTTGGAATATATTACTTTTATGATGATATAAAATTACTGCACAAAAGTTATTTGAGTCCTCCCTTCCTTCCACCACCTCCCACACAAACTGCACTTTTTCATGAAATGCTCTAAGCCAATTTACTCAGTGCGTATAAAATTTATCGAACTGAAATTGTGTACTAAATATTTATTTAGAATTATTAGTAGAACCAAAAAAAATTAGACCATTAGCTTTACCCCTTCTGCCTCCTCCCATACAAAATAACACAATTTCACAAGTTTATAAAAAGTAGATTTTCCTGAAAAGTATGAATGCTACTGATCTACAATTTAAAACATGTCAAAAGCATTATGTTTATAGTTATTTCTGAAAAGTCATTAAAACTCACCCCTCCTTCTATCACCTCCCATACAAACTGGACTACTTCACTACATCCAATACACTAATTTTCTCATTACCTATTAAATTTTTAAATCCTAAATTTTGCATAAAACATTTTGATAGACTTAGCGTCATGTGAAAAAATTAGTTCAATGTCGTCACCCCCTCTATCACTTCCCCTACAAAATTTCTTAAGATACAAAAATTTCTCTTTCATCTAGAGAGTATCGCACGATTGGGCTTTATGATCAGTCGTACTCCTGGTATGGTTTTTTTTAATAATTTTACACATTTTCTTCGTTAACATCCAGTTTGCTTGTAATATAGCTCGATATTGACTTTTCTGTCGTTGAGATGTCAAATCGGAAAAGATGAATCCATTTGTGTGCAATAACAATTTTAAAGTCATCAGACAAGCTTCCACTGCCGACTACTTTTTTCCTCGAATTCCGATTGGTGCGAACAGTCTCCCATTCTTCAGTTGTTTGGCTAGTTTCCGCAATTGGTATACAAAGAGGATTGATTGCAGGCACAACAGCCACTTGTTTTATCGTTGAAGCATATGACACTGATGTGCATGGAATAGAGGCAATTGATAATGAAGTCAGTGAAGTTGATGATGTTACAGGGCAGTGTTTTTTTACGTTTGACCGAAGAAGTCACAATCAGGCACAATAGTCGGTGTAAGCGGCTCAGAAACACTATTCTGCGAGGAGTGCATATCGTTGACTTTAGCACGAGCAAAAATATTATCAACATCTTGAAGAGCTACTTGAAGCTTTTTCTGGTGCTCACGTTTTTCAGCTTCCAACGGCGACACAGTCGCTTTTACTAATTTTAGTTTCGCAATACATGTTGACAATGAAGATGAGCGGCACGATGGGCAAAACCAATAAACACCGTTATCAGATTTCAATACTGCATCGCCAATTGTACCCGACAGGCTAACACATTTGCAATGAAATGTTTTTTCGCAGATACCAGCACAGCACAAAAAATGTGACTTATTGGTTTTGTCTATACACGATATTGCGGCGCAATCTGCCATAATAATTGCACTTTATCATATATATAACCCTAGTATCAGAGACACGAACCAGTATCAAGGCAGCGTAAATAAACTACAAAAATAAATTAAATCAATTTTGGTGATTGTCTATGATAGAAGTTTCAAAATTAAAATTAAGACATAACAGGACTACGATTGGGCGTAATGCCTAATCGTGCGATACTCTAGATGAAGAGAATTTTTTTTTTATTTTAAGAAATTTTGTAGGGGAAGTGGTAGAGGGTGTGACGGCATTGTACTAATTTTTTCACACCACGCTAAGGTTTCTATCAAAATGTTTTATATAAAATTTAGTATTCAAAAATTTAAAAGGTACTGTGAAAATTAATGTATTGGATTTAGTGAAATTGTGCAGTTTGAATGGGAGGTGAAGGAGTGTGGAGCGGTTAATGACTTTTTCAGAAACAACTGTAATCATTTAATTGCCATATTTTAAATTGCAGATCAGTGACATTCATACTTTTCAGGAAAATCGACTTTTTGTAAAAATGTTGAATTGTGCCAAATTGTATGGGAGGGGGTAGAAGGAGTGAAGCTAATCGCCTAATTTTTTTTGGTCTTACTAATAATTCTAAATAAATATTTAGTGCATAATTTCAGCTCGATAGCTTTTATACGCACTGAGTGAATAGGTTTAGAGCATTTCTTAAAAAAGTGCAGTTTGTTTGCGAAGGGGAGGAAGGAGGGGGAGGACACAAATAACTTTTATGCAGCAGATTGGAATTATTATAAAAGTAATATATTCCAAATTTCAGATCAATAGCTTTTATACTTTTCGAAAAAATGGTTTCATTGACAAATTGCGTAATTGTGTCATTTTGTATGGGAGGGGGTAGAAGGAGTAAAGCTAATCTTCTAATTTTTTTTGATCTTATTAATAATTATAAATAAATAGTTACTGCATAATTTCAGCTCAATCAATTTTATACGCACTGAGTAAATTGGTTTAAAGCATTTCAGGAAAAAGTGCAGTTTGTATGGGAGGTGGTGGAAGCAGGGGGATGATACGTGTAATTTTTATACAGTAGAATGAAATCATTACAAAAGTATTATATTCCAAATTTCATATCAATAGTGCTTACACTTTTCGAGAAAAGCCGTTTATTGATAAATTGCGTAATTGTGTCATTTTGTATGGGAGGGGGTAGAAGGCGTGGAGCGATTTGGCCTGTTCACGAACTTGTCCTTACTTTTTTGTTAAAAACGATGCGTACAACTAACTTAACTTTCTAGATCAACGCGTTCTCAAGCTAGAGAGGACACGGACGGACGGACGGACATCCGGTTTTGAAATTTTTGAGTGATTATATGAACTTCTGCATCATTAACTTTTTTCTCCGAGCCTTTCTTAGTGTTCAATATGATCAAATGTTCAATAAAAATGTTCAATACGATCAAATGTTTAATACTATTTATACTCTAGATGAAATCTGAGAGTATTATAAGTTTGCCACAAAGTTTGTAACGCCAAGAAATAAGGCTCGGAGAAAAAAATGAATGATACAGAAGTTCATATAATCACTCAAAAATCTCAAAACCGGATGTCCGTCCGTCCGTCCGTCCGTCTGTCTGTCTGTCTGTCTGTCTGTCTGTCTGTCTGTCTGTCCGTCCGTCCGTGTCCTCTCTAGCTTGAGAACGCGTTGAGCTAGAAAGTTCAAATTTTGTATACGTCGTTTTTAACAAAAAAGTAAGGTCAAGTTCGTGAACGGGCCAAATCGCTCCACCCCTTCTACCCCCTCCCATACAAAATGACACAATTGCGCAATTTCACAATAAACGGGTTTGCTCGAAAAGTATAAAAGCTATTGGAATGAAATTTGGAATATATTACTTATATGATAATACCAATCTACCGTATGAAAATTATGCGTGTCCTCCCCCTCCTTCTACCACCTCCCATACAAACTGTACTTGTCTTGAATTACTCTAAGCCAATTTACTCAGTGCGTATAAAATTTAGCAGGCTGAAATTGTGTACCAAATATTTGTTTCAAATTTTTAGTAAGACCAAAAAAAATTATACGATTAGCTTCACCCCTTCTACCCCCTCCCATACAAAATGACACAATTTTGCAAATTGATAATAAATGGATTTAATCGAAAACTATAAAAGCTATTAGCCTGAATTTTGGGATATATTACACTCATAATTATTTCAATCTACCGTAGAAAAATTATTTGCGTCGTCTCTCCCCTTCTACCCCCTCCCATACAAACTACACTTTTTCATGAAATGCTCTAAGTCGATTTTCTCAGAACATATAACATTTATCAAGCTCATATTTTGTAAGAAATACATAATTAGCATTTTCACTAAGATCAGAAAAAAATATTTGATTAGCTTCACTGCTTCTACCCCCTCCCATACAATATGACACAGTTTCACAACTTTACAAAAAAACGATTTTCTTAAAAAGTATGAATGGCACTAGTCTGAAATTTAAGGGACATATATTTTATAATATTCCTAGTTATTTTTGAAAAAATCACTAGAATCCCCCCACTCTTTCTACCACCTCCCATACAAACTGCACATTTTCACAAAATCTAACTCACTAATTTTCTCAGTTCCCATTCAGTTTTTGGAGTAAGCATTTTGTATAAATTTTTTCATAGTTACTTTAGCATGATGAGAAAAAAATTAGTTCAATGCTATCATCCCTTCTAATACTCCCCATACAAAATTTTTTGGGATCACTAAAAATTCTATCTCATCTAGAGTATTGTAAGATTGCGCTTTACGCGCAATCGTAGCCCTGTTATGTTTTTTATATATTTTTTGAACTCCACTGTTCAAAATCAAAAACAATTTCAAGTATTAAAACTAAATTATCAAGTACGTTTTAATTCAAGAACAATATCAAGTATGTTTTAATTCAAGGACAATTTCAAGACTGAAAAAAAAACAAAAGTTTAACGACTTAGTTCTCTAGGTCAACTACAATCGACAAAAAAAAAAGTTCTGGTACAATTGACTACAAAAAAAAACAAAGTGAAAATTCCGATACAAAAAAATCTATGATTCGACTTTTCATAATTTTGATTGATGGATTTCCAACATTCTCCCCCCGCTGAGACGACAGTTTCAGTAAGATCGATGCAGGGCTGCTATGTTAGTTTAAAAAATCTTGAGCTGAATGCTGATTGACTACAAATTATTCTGAGCGTACCAAGAATTTGAAATGGTGAAGTTCTTCCAACAATTTTGGAAGTTCACCTCTTTCTCTTTCTAGATATATAAATTTACGTTATGTTGATTGATGTTGACAATGTATAAGGAATGATGGGATAGGAATTTTCTTAATGCTGGTGTGATTCAATGTCTTGAGTCGGTAGTAAGGCTATTTTAGTTACTGGTCTCTTAAATGTATTTCCTCTTGCTGTTACTGATATTACTCTAATAAGTGCGTCCCTTCCTGGGTGTATCTCAGCGATTCTGGCAAGTGGCCATTTGTACGGAGGAAGTTTCTCGTCCTTGAGTAAACAAAGATCTCCTACCTTGGGTGACTTTTCTTCCTCGAGCCATTTGGGCCTTTGTTGTAGTCGTGCGAGGTATTCCTTCGTCCACTTGTTCCAAAATGTTTGAGCAAGTCGTTGAGTAAGCTGCCATCGATCTAGTCTATTAATGTTGACTTCTGATACATCTACTTCAGGTGGTGCCAATAACATATCTCCGATCAAGAAATGGCCTGAAGTCAAAGCGGTGTCGTCTGTTGGATCGTCAGTAAGTGGACATAATGGTCTGGAATTCAAGCATGCTTCTATTTGGATAAGGGTAGTTGCAAGTTCTTCGAATGCCAAATTGGAGTTTGCGAGGCGTCCGCCAACACGTAAGATTCCATTTCCGTCTAGAAATGGATTCAAATTCCTGATCTTACTGGTCTTGCTAAGTGGGCTTCCTTTTATCAAATGTCGAAGATCTTGTTCAAATGCTTGGTTTTGGGTGTATTTAAGCCAAAATTCAAAAGATTCCTTTAGTTCGCTAGATGTCAAGTGACCTCTGTTATTTTCCAATTTTGATGAAAGCTTCCTAAACCGATAACAGAGTGCCGTCACTCTGATCAGTCGGGTCATTGACGAAAACCTGTTGATCAAGTCGTCATTTTCGATAGTGTTGCTCAAACATGTCACTGCATTTTTCCGTTTTTCGAGTTCAGTACCTGGATAACTTCATGTTTCGGCCAATGGTCTTCACCATGTTGCAACCATTCTGGACCGTTCCACCATAAAATGCTATCTTGCAACTCTGTAGGTTCTACACCTCGAGATGCCAGGTCGAATGGATTTTGTTGAGAAGGTACGTGGCGCCATGGTATATTTCCCGTGTGTTCAAATATTTCCGTCGTTCGATTGGCAACAAACGTAGTCCATCGGGTTGGATGACCATGTAACCAGGAAAGCACTATCTGCGAATCAGTCCACAGCCAACAGTTTACACCAGATACTTTCAACGAATCTTTGACTCTTTTCATCAATTTCGAAAGTAGAACAGCTCCACACAGTTCTAATCGAGGAATCGTAACGGGTCGTATAGGAGCGACTTTCGTTTTGGACATTATAAGTTGCACACGAGTCTTATCTTTGCTGCGACTTACTGCATAGATTACAGCGGCATATGCTTCCATGGATGCATCAGAAAATCCATGAAGTTCAAAGTTGCAAGTGACGTCGATCAATATCCATCTTGGAATTCTTATTCTTTCCAATTCCACTAATTGATTTCTAAATTTATTCCAGCGATTGTGGATTTCGATTGGAAGCGAATCATCCCATTTCAGCCAATGCAACCATAATGTTTGAAGCATGATTTTAGCTATAATGATCGTCGGTGCCAACCATCCTAATGGGTCATAAAGACGTGCGATATCCGAAAGCAGCTGTCGTTTGGTGAAATGTGCGTTGTTAATTCGAAGTTTTACTCGATAGGTGAAATGGTCAATCGCAGGATTCCAGACGATGCCTAAAGATTTGTAACCTTGATTGAGATCCATTTCCAACGGAGTTTTCATTTCGATATCAACTTCAGGCACACCTTCTAAAATTCTTGCATCATTAGCTATCCATTTTCGCAATTTAAATCCTCCGGATTCCAATACTTTAGAAATTGCTTTGCGATGCTCTATGGTCTTGTTTAGATCAAGTCCTCCTGACAATACGTCGTCAACGTAGAAATCGTTCATGATGGTATCATATACATCTGGATGATTCGGTCTTTCGATTTCAGCTAAGTGTTGCAAAGTCCTGATGGCTAAATATGGAGCGCACGTTGTTCCGAATGTGACTGTGTTCATACAATAATCCTGAATGTCTTCAGACGGTTTGGGTCTCCATACTATCCGTTGAAAATGAGCGTCGTTGGGGTGCATGTTTATTTGACGATACATTTTCTCTATATCAGCGACAAATGCATATTTATGCAATCTCCATCTCAATACCACCGAAATCATGTCGTTTTGAATCGCGGGTCCTGTCATCAATGTGTCATTTAGCGAAACTCCAGAGCTGCTCTTACGTGATGCGTCGAAGACTACTCGAAGCTTTGTGCTGGTACTATCCTTCAAAACAGCATGATGTGGTAAGTAATGCGCGGTGCACACTGAATTTCCGTTTTCAACAATAATTTCGGTTTTGTTAGTGACCAAACTCATCTGACCCAAGTCGGTATATTCTTTTATGCATTTTCTATATTCATGTTCAAGTTCTCCATCCCGAGAAAATCGATTTTCCATAGAGATTAAACTTTTAACAGCTGTTGTACGGGAGTATCCCAGTGTATTCTTAGCATTATCATCATTAAATGGTAACCTCACCATGAACCGTCCACAATTTTCTCTTGAAACATTCGCTTGAAAGTGATTTTCGCATAATTGTTCTTCTTGGCTCAGTTTTCGAGAATCTTGCAGTTCTTCCAATTCCCAAAATTTCCGCAATTGATCACTCACGTCTTGCTGGGTTTCTATTTCGACCTTGAAACTTTGATTATTAGATGTATGTGCTGACTTCACTTCACCAGAGATGATCCAACCTAATTTCGTATTTTGTGCGATTGTTCCATTTGATAAATTTCGAATATTGCCAAGGATCACTAGAGCATATACATCGGCACCTAGTAATAAATCGATGCGACCTGGTTTATCAAATTGAGGATCTGCCAATTTAATATTTTTCAATTTTTCCCATTGAGAGAATTCAACTGTCTGCGTTGGGATTAAATTCGTCACCTTGTCTAAAATCCAGGCTTGAAAATTAATTGTTTCATCATCATAAGCTAATAGCATTGGTTGCACTAATGGCGATGGTAGCGTTTATTTTTCCAATTCCAATGATGTTTGCACATACAGATTTCCTTTGTAGGCCTAATTTTTGCACTGCAGATTCCGTGATGAATGAAGCTTGTGAACCTTGGTCTAGTAAAGCTCGCAAGATGACTCGACCATTTGGTGATTCTACGGTTACCAACGCAGTTGCTAACAATACTTGTTTTTGCGTCATTACATTAAGAGAATTGATATCAACAAATTCTGCGGTTGCATGCGAAGTTGAAGTTTGAGGTGAAATAGTACCTTCAGCTACAGACATCGCGTTTCGTTCTTCCTTATGCAGCAAAGTGTGATGCGCCCGTTTGCACCTTGAGCATCTAAATTTACTGGAGCAATTGGATGCAAGATGTCCTCTTCCCAGACAATTCAAGCACAATCCATTCCGCTTTACAATTTCAAATCTTTCTTGATGTTCCATAGCAATGAATTGTTCACAATTTCGCAAATAATGTGACTCCTTACATACTGGACACGCTGATTGCGATTCGCTGTGATGAGAATGAATATTCGTTGTACTGTTATTACGAGTGTTATGTTGTGTAGTTGTCGATGGTTTTCCAAATCTCGGGCGTTCTACTCCAGCAGCTTCCAATACTCTGAACCTATTTTGTAAGAAGAGTTTCAATTTTTCAAATGAAGCTAGTTCCGAATCTATCGCTTGCTGTTGTTTCCATAATTGCCGAGTTTCTGAAGGTAATCGTCGTGTAGTCATAAAAACTACACATGCATTCCACAAATCTGGAATTTTCATGTTTTCTAAAGCTTGTACTGACTCCACGGTTTGATCTAATAGGGTCTTTATTGACGAGGAAGATTCGTTTGCGTTCACAATACCGAACAGCTTTTTGAACTGTGACGTTAATAACGCATTTTTATTTTCGAATCTGTCGTTCAAAACCTTCCACGCAATTTTATAATTCGTGTCCGTAGTTGGGAATAGTTTAATAAGCCCTAGCGCTTCACCCTCTAAACTGCACTTCAAATAGTGAAGTTTTTCCACATCGGAAATTGATTTCCGTTCATGCACTAAAGCGACAAACAAATCTCGGAACGACATCCACGCTTCATAATTCCCGGAAAATGTGGGTAGTGAGATTCTAGGCAATTTTATGTCGCGTTCCCCTTTTGCTACTTGAGAAACGTTTGTAACCGAATTTTCACTTGTCACTTGATTTTCCTGTATCTGTATCAGGTCATCGATTTCAGCTTGGAACATTAAAAGCGTCTCTTCAAAGGTCCCGCTCACTTCGTTCGCGAAATATGGTATTTTTAACTCCTTTTCGTTTCCACTAAGCGAATCAAGAATTCTTTTGTGCGTTTCCGTGAAGGTTTCACGCAAGGATTCAAGCCTTGCAAGGATTCTTTTGAGATATGCGACCGTTTTACGCGATTTCGCATCCTTACGGAAGTTACTTTGAGCCCGTAGCAACTGATCTGTCGTCAGTTTTTGTTGCATCACTAACTTTGGTACGTTTTCCATTTCAAATTCACTTTTTCTTGACTGAATCACAAGAAGTAATCCGGCTCGACGGACCAAATGTTCAATATGATCAAATGTTCAATAAAAATGTTCAATACGATCAAATGTTTAATACTATTTTTTATATATTTTTTGAACTCCACTGTTCAAAATCAAAAACAATTTCAAGTATTAAAACTAAATTATCAAGTACGTTTTAATTCAAGAACAATATCAAATATGTTTTAATTCAAGGACAATTTCAAGACTGAAAAAAAACAAAAGTTTAACGACTTAGTTCTCTAGGTCAACTACAATCGACAAAAAAAAAAGTTCTGGTACAATTGACTACAAAAAAAAACAAAGTGAAAATTCCGATACAAAAAAATCTATGATTCGACTTTTCATAATTTTGATTGATGGATTTCCAACACTTAGCGTTACAAACTTTGTGGCAAACTTATAATACTCTCAGATTTCATCTAGAGTATAAACAGCTAATTATTGACAGATAAATGTACAAAAATAAAATGAAATAAATAAAAACAAAAGTAGGACCGCGCTGGCGGGGACCAAGTCGACCCTTCGGCGTCCCGCGCTAGGAAAACGACCCCATCGTAATAGACGCAAAAGAAAAGCGAATGCGAGGAATGCCGGCCGGAGAGATCACTCACCCTCTAATACGTTTCAAGGTTAACTACAAGCAGCTACAACGACTTCGGTTGACTTAATTTGATACAAAAAACAAAGCAAACAATTTTATTTATTCTTAATTGCACTGTTCTATCCTGAAGATCAATTATATCAAGCAACAGTCAGGAAATTCGTTTTCCACTTCGTCGATTTCAAAATCAATTTTAAAATAGGACAAACTAATTCGTCCGCATTCAGCACAGCACTCTGAGTTAAGTATTCAATATTTCACAAACACTCGCAAGATGAGATATACTCAATTTGAATAATTTTACGCATTTAAAATGATTTACCAAGAAAAACATAAGAATTGAATCGCAGCGGTTTAAACCAAGGAGGATATATAATAAGGAGTGACTATGAGCATGCTTTGCTGTGTAAGAAAATGGGAATGAAAGTATTTCCCTCCCTTACTGGCGAAATGTTCCAAATTTTTCGAAAAAAAAAATCGTTTCGCTATCTTTGTTTTTGCAACTAACTCTTTCCCACGTTAAATTGTCCGAAAAAATTATCAAATTTTCGAAAGAATTGTTTCACTATCCTTGTTTGGCATACTTTAACCTAAAGTAACTATCTCTGTCCCGCGTTAAATTGTCCGTTGCTAAGGTACTTATCTTAGACACGAAGCAAAAACTAATAAAAATTGAAAAATAAAGATTTCTGAAATAAAACTGCAAACTCAATTCTACTGAAAGTTATTTTTTTGCTGACTGAATATTAGCAACCAAGAGAGAATATAAATTATGGTATTTTTTTGTAAAAGTTTGAAGCCATGTTAAGCTTGGACACAATTTTCGAAAATTTCCGAATCAAAAAGTATTCCCACATGAGACAGCCTATCAGGCACTCCATTTTATATATCCTCCTTGGTTTAAACGCAACCGATCTCGGTGCCATCTTGACAGAAGTGGCAATTCTGGTTATTGTCATAGCCATTTAGCCAAAAGTGTGCTTCATCACTGAATAACATTTGCAAATGAAATTGTGGATCAATAGCAATGTTTCCTTCTGCACATTCACGAAATGCACGGCGCGAACAAGGTGAATCTTGTAAGCACGTAAACCAAGATCTTTACGCAAAATTTTCTATAAAGTTGATGGACACAAGCTTAATTGTGAGCACGATGTCGAATGGACACATTTGGATCATCATCAATACTACGCTACACACAATGAATCACTTGTGTGCGCACTCTATGTCTGCAGAATACGGCGGATGATATTTGGTAGTTGTTCTGTTTCTGGAATATCTTCCTCTGACAAGATGTTTAAAATATTACAGAAGTATTCCTTACATCGCCACAACTGGTGTTCACTCACATTAAGGAGAGTTCCATTGACACCTCTCACCATGTGGTTGGCGGTAGAAATGCCTGTTTGTCAACTGTTTCATGATTTTAAAAAGTGAACCCTTATCTCCAAGGTAAGCCGCAGATTCTGCCTTGTTTGCCAGATCTTCAATGGCATTTCTCTTGTCGCGTCTAACAACCTTTGTATATGAGCATTGCTGTAGTTCTCCCTCAGGTCGGGCGTTCGTTGGTTGGCATCGGGATGAGAGGTGATTGCCAATTTGGCTTTTTTCCGATTGCCAACCTTGTCCCATGTGTCTTGTGACATCCAGGGTTTTTCATCGCTTTGCACATATCCCACAGATTCTTCAAGTTAGAAAAGTGTTTCTGGTTGCCTCTCAATTGGCGTCCAGTGTGCGTATTTCATATTCACCCAATGTGGATAGCTTTTCGCGTAGAATAGTGGTGTATTCGCGTTTTTTGTTGGGATCTCTGGGTTTATCCACATTAAGCTTGCGCTTCATTTGAAGAACTTGTGGTCGTCGGATAGCTGATGTACACAATCTCAAGCAGGCAACCATCAAGTGGTGATCGCTCGCCATGTCAGCTCCACGTTTCACTCGCACATCGAGGAGACATCTTCTCCATCGGCGACTTATAGCCAAATGGTCGATCTGGTTCTGAGTAACACCATCAGGGGACACCCAAGATGTGTTATGAGGACTCTTGTGTGGAAAAACAATCCCTTCGATGACCATTTGCCGAGTACTACAGAACTCCACAAATAATTCGCCGTTTTCGGGTCTCTTAATCCAAGGTCGTGAAGCGTCGACCCAAGGGTCACCATGACGTGTTCTAGTCCAGTGTTGTCTGATCCAACCTGGGCGTTCATATCTCCTGAGATGATAATAATAAACTGCCAACAAGTCGGGCGAAACTTTATTATTCTTGGGACAAGTTGCAGATGAGTGGAAAGTCAATATGCAGGTTAAAGTGGTTAGGGAAAGCTAAGTGCAAAGGGGTTTCTTGGGCAGGGCTGTTGTCAATTTAACAATATTTCATTCGTTTCTGCACATTTGGGTTTTTATGAGGGGAGGAGGAGGGGTAATAGCAAGGGTGGGTGGATGTTAACAGCTTTTTAATAATTGTTTGAATCACGTCCAATATTCTCTGTATAGAATGTGTTTCATAGACGAAATTGCATAAGATTTTCATAAAATTCGGTGTATTTTATTTTCACGAAACCGAAAATTTGTATGGGAGGGGGTAGAGAAGGTAGGGGAATCGTTAAATTTGATATGCAGTTTTATTTCGCTTCTCTTGTAAGGTGCTCGTACAAAATTTCAAGTTCGTAGCTTTTAATTTGTTGGTTATTAGTTGATTTAATGAAATTGGTCGAAATCATGCTATTGTATGGAAAGGGGTAGAAGGGCAAGCATGATTTTAAAACTTTTACCGTAATTTTGTTTTAACTATTTTTCTAAGATTTTGTGCAAAATTTCAAATTGATAGCTTTTGATAGTTAGGTGATAATTGATTTCTTAAAATTGGTCGAAAAAATAATTTTGTATGGGTGGGAGTAGAAGTTTTGAAAATATTCGACCAGTTAATATTTCAAACTTTTTAAAATTTTTTTTAAATGCATTTCTCAAATTTTCAAGTTTCAACCTAAAAATTTCATTCAAAAATTTTCAGTTTATGTGTTTTTTTCATTCCACATGAAACACCTTGTGCACGTTAGACCCCCAATTCAGAGCATAACAATTTTGGAACAAATAATATTTTTTTTCTATCTATATCAAATAGATGTGTCGACATGCAAAATTTGAACTTTGTATCTTTTACCAGAGCCAAAAAAAAATCACTCAAAATTTTCAACATTTTCGCTTTCCACTGCCCTCCCCTTACACCCCCCAACTCAAATTTTTTACCAAAATTAAAGATTATATAGTTCTACAATCTGACAAATTTTTGATTTGATATCTGTACTCAATTTTGAGATTTGATGATTTGTAGTTTTGGAAAGTGCGCCATTTTTGAAATGCTCCCCATTTCCCCCCACTACTATAATGTCCACATATCATATTTTTTCATATGTCGCTCGTAAAGCTTAGTATACATTTTAAGTTCCAATTACATAGCATAAGAGACAGTTGAGATATTAATTTTTAAGTGTTTTTCTTTGCACCCCTCCTGACCCTTCCCCTTTCACTAACTAGCTTCTATCGAAATTGCTTCCAGTAGATCTTTATACTATCTTGATGGTCTCAAAATATCAATTTTTTATGAGAAGTAATTTCGAAGACATAATCATTTGAAAAAAAAATTCGGCCGACAATTGGTTCTTAGCCCCCCCTTTTCGCACGCCAATGGATAAAAAAATTAAGTTATTTTTAAAAGTTGTCCCACAAACTCCTGTATATGTATGTTGATTTTTAGTTTCCTAGCTGTAACCATGGTTGAGATATTTGAATTCGTATTTTTCGGTTTAAGTGCTCCCCCCGCCTTTCCCTGAACTCGTACACCCCCCAAAATTGGTATCCGCCTGAGATCCGCAACTACCTACAATCCCTCCAAAAATGAACTTTCTATCTTGAAGGGTTTGGGAGTTAATGTGCGCTGAGCGTACACATCGGCGTACGGCGGACGGCGTACAGACAGACGGATTTTTATACTCTAGATGAAATCTGAGAGTATTATAAGTTTGCTCTAAGGTTTGTAACGCTAAGAAATAAGGCTTGGAGAAAAAAATGAATGATACAGAAGTTAATGTTATCACTCAAAAATCTCAAAACCGGATGTCCGTCTGTCCGTCTGTCCGTCCGTCCGTCCGTCTGTCCGTCTGTCCGTCTGTCCGTCTGTCCGTCTGTCCGTCTGTCCGTCTGTCCGTCTGTCCGTCCGTCTGTTCGCTCTCTAACTTGAGAACGCGTTGAGCTAGATTGTTCAAATTTTTTACACGTCGTTTTTGACAAAAAAGTAAGGTCAAGTTCATGAACGGGCCAAATCGCTCCACCCCTTCTACCCCCTCCCATATAAAATGACACAATTGAGCAATTTGACAATTAAAGGATTTGCTCAAAAAGTATAAAAGCTATTAGCCTGAAATTTGGAATATATTACTTTTATGATAATATCAATCTACCGTATAAAAATTATGCGTGTCCTCCCCCTCCTTCTACTACCTCCCATACAAACTGTACTTGTCATGAATTACTCTAAGCCAATTTACTCAGTGCGTATAAAATTTAGCGGGCTGAAATTGTGCACCAAATATTTATTTAAAATTGTTAGTAAGGCAAAAAAAAATTGGACGATTAGCTTCACCCCTTCTACAACCTCCCATACAAAATGACGCAAATTCGCATTTTAACAATAAATTAATTTACTCGAAAAGTATAAAAGCTATTAATCTGAGTTTTGGGATATATTACTTTCATAATGGTTTAAATCTACAGTAGAAAAACTATTTGCGTCCTCCCTCTCCTTCCACCCCCTCCCACACAAACTACACTTTTTCATGAAATGCTCTAAGACGATTTGCTCAGAACATATAAAATTTATTGAGCTCACATTTTGTAATAAATACTTAATTAGTATTATCACTAAGATCAGAAAAAAAATATTTGATTAGCTTCACTGGTTCTACCCCCTCCCATACAATATGACACAGTTTCATAACTTCACAAAAAATCGATTTTCTGGAAAAGTATGAATGGTACTATAATCTGAAATTTAAGGGTTGTCAATTTTATAATATTCCTAGTTATTTCTGAAAAAAATCACTAAAATCCCCCCACTCTTTCTACCACCTCCCATACAAACTGCACATTTTCACTAAATCTAACTCACTAATTTTCTCAGTTCCCATTCAATTTTTGGAGTAAGCATTTTGTATAAAACATTATAGCTACTTTAGCATGATGGGGAAAAAATTATTTCAATGCTATCACCCTTCCAAACACTCCCCATCCAAAATTTCTTGGGATGACATCTAGAGTATCGTAAGATTGCGTTTTACGCGCAATCGTAGCCCTGTTATGTTTTTTTTTGCATTTTTAGGCTATTTTAGTCATGAAACGCGAAAAAAAAAAATTTCAGGGTAGCAAATTTTTTTTTTTTCCCAAGTCGATCACAATACTTTATTATTAAAATAATAAAGTAATATCACCTCTTGGAACACGTTCGAAGGTGGCAATCAGTTGGCTATAAAACTCCTCTTTGTCACCAGATGTTGCGGTATTAGTTGGTGCGTAGCACTGCAGAATTGTGATGTTTCTGACACTGGCCCGGAGTCTGACGACGATAATCCTATCCGAGATTGTTTCTCGCTGTCGGTGTAAGGACGAACGCCACGCCATTTTTAGCTTCACTTTCAGGGCCAATGTACAGAATAGTGTTTCCGCTAGGGGTTCGTTCTTCTTCTGATCCTGTCCACCTGACCTCGCTCAAGCCCAAGATTTGGATGTTATAGTGCTCCATTTCACGGTCAATCACTGATTGGCGGTGCAAGGACCGAGTAACCCCAGCTCTTCCCCCGTCATTCAATGTTTGAACGTTCCAGAAGCCAATCATAGTCCGTTTTCGAATGCCAAATGTCGTTACCGTAGAATCAGTCCCTATCCGAGGCGCTGTATCCGTTTCTCGTATCAGTTAGGTCTTAAGAGCACGGGGATAAGCCTATGATCCAGTGAGTTACCATTTTTAGGGCAAGCAGGACTGGCTGTGGGTGAATTCTACAGCCCCCATCCCACGGTGTATAGTTAGCTCAGGTCCGTGGAGTCGCTAGTCTCCAAAGATAGTTGCAGGAACTGGTAAAACCTCATATTGCAACTACCCTTGCGGGGAGTTGATGAATTAATGAATATTATTATTATTACCATCTGGTGATGCCCACTTTCGTTTGTCAATATCACGATGTGGGAAGCACGTAGAGCTTACTATCATATTTTTTTGCTTGCGAAATCAATAAGACGTTCGCTATTGTCGTTGGTTATGTCATGGAGACTGTGCCCTCTTGTTGTTCCTCTATTAGCCTCTTCCTTTCCGACTTAAAATTCCCAAAGCCAACTTTGAGGTCATTTGAGAGCAGTGAATCATAGGTTGTCAAATGAAATATTGATTCCATGATGATCATTGTCGCAGTGAAGCGTTAAAGTTGCGTTCGACTTTTTGGCTGATATTTTGTTTTGTTGTATTAATTTTTATCCATGCCCAAAAACGTGGAATGCCTACACTTAAATAAAATGTTTTGATTAGATAAGCCCCCATTTTATTTAGTTTAGGAAATGACATGTATTGTAGTTTATAATTTGACTCTGATTTTGTCAATATTGTTAATATATATATTTTTTTTCAGATCTTATATTGATCTCCTACGCTTTCATAACATGCAATCAGCAGCGGAATTGTTATTATTGATTATCGGCAGTTTGGAATTCGCTTCATCATTTGTATTTAATATAGAAGTCCGAGAAAGAAGTGTGGAATATGTAAATCCTCCTTTTAGAACAATTAATGCCATAGCAGCTGTGATTTTTGTTATTATCTTGATGGTGTATCATCGCATTGTTGAAATTAAAAACTGTTCAGGTATGGTCTTATGTTACTTTTATATTTTACTTTATTATTCTCATAATAAAGTATTGTGATCGACACAGAAAAAAAAAACGTGCTACCTTGAAATTTTGTTTTTTCGCGTTTCATGACTAAATTAGCCTAAAAAGGCAACAAAAAAAAAAACATAACAGAATTATGATTGGGCTTAAAGCCCAATCATATGATACTCTAGATGAGATGGAAATGACTTTAATGTACCGGAAAATATGTCATCTCAAATTCTTTCGAATAGTGAGTAGAGACTTTGCATGGAAGGTGGTTGAAGTAGAGGGGGTGGTTTGTATTTTTCCTATGTGACACCGAACATGGCTTGCAAAATGTTTTGTGGTGAATTTAAAGTTTTTAGTTTTCATTATTTTTAAAGAAATGGGACATAGTTTTCCTGAAATTGTGGCATTTGTATGGGAGGTGGCAGAGGAAGTGGAACGTTTTAGATGATTTTGAAACTGCTTATCATCATCCTTATCACTATGCTTTAATTCAATTTCAAAGTCGATAGCTCTCATATATTCCAAGGATAAATGCTTTTCTTGAATTTATATTACAGATATTTATATGGGAGGGAGTAGAAGGAGTGAAGCTGAGCTGATACTTTTTTCCAGCATTTATTGCAACTATTATGAAACAAATTCCGGTAAAATTTTAAGTTTGTAATTTTTCTAGTTTTAATGGAAATCGATATAATGCATTTAACAAAAATTATGCATTTGTATGGGAGGGGCTAGAAGGAGTGTAAGGATCAAAACAATTTTTTTTCCCGTTATTGATATTTCTATTTTTATATCTTATACAAAATATCAAGTTGATAGCTTTAACAGTTTCGAAGAAAAATAATTTAATTTAAACTTCAAAATTTGATGAAATTTGTATGGGAGGCGGTAGAAGGAGTGGGGGGATGTAGCCCATTCACGAACTTATAGTTACTTTTTTGCTAAAAAGGACATACAACAATTTTTAGCATTATAGCTCAAAGCTTTCGAGAGTTATGCTGTAGACAGAAGCACAGACAGACAGACGGACATACAGACAGACAGACAGACAGACAGACAGACAGACAGACGGACAGACGGTCACTCGGAATCGAGGTTTTTGAGCGACAATAAATATTTCTGTACCCTTGGCGGCTCTGTGCGAGCGTTATTTCCTAGCGTTACAAACAGTAAGGCAAAAAGAATATACTCTCAGATTTCATCTAGAGTATAAAAATCCGTCCCGCCGTACGCCGTCCGACGTGCGCCGTCCGCCGTACATATGGACTCATACCTCCGAGACCGTTAACGGTAGAATGTTAGTTTTTGGGTGGATTGCTAATTTGGTAAGTGAGCTCCATTATCAAAATTTTGGGAAGTGTCAGGTGGAAGGGGAGGCGGGAGCATCGAAAAATTCAAAAAATATACTTGCTAATATCTTCACCACGAATGCAGATGGGAACATGAAAATCAGCATACGTATAGAGAGGGTTGTGGAGCAAACTCCAAAAATAATTTAATTTTTTTACCCATTGGCGTCCGGAAACGGGGAGGGGGCTAAAAACAAATTGTTGGCCAAATATTTTTTTGAAATAGTCATATCTTCGTAACTACTTACCACAAAAATTCATATTTTGAGACTATTAAGGTGGCATATAGATCCACAGCAATCAGCTTAGAAATAGACTAATTATTGTAAGAAAAAATGGTGAACTTTTCAAAATTAGAAATCGTTATATCTCAAAATTGAGTACAGATATCGAATCAAAAATTCGTCAGATTGTAGAACTATATAATTTATAATTGTGATAAAAAAGTTAAGTTAGGTGGTGTAAAGGGAGGGAGTTGGTAAGCAAAAATGTCGAAAATTTTGAGTGACTTTTTTAGGACTCTCGTCAAAGATAGAAACTTTAAATTTTGCATGTGGATACATCTATTTGATATACATAGGAAAAAATATAATTTGATACAAAATTGTTGCGAACCGACCACCCCGGTCTAACGAGCACAAGGTGTTTCATGTGCAGCGAAAAAAACACGAAAACTGAAATTTTTCGGATGTAATTTTAAGGTACAAACTTGAAAATTTGGGAAATGCATTAAAAAAATTCCATAAGAGTATAAAGTATTAACTGGTCGAATACCTTCAAAACTTCTACCCCCTCCCATACAAAATTATTTTTTCGACCATTTTTAAGAAATTAATTCTCACCTAACTATTAAAAGTTATCAATTTGAAATTTTGCATAAAAACTTATAAAAATAGTTGAAATGAAATTATTTGAAAAGTTTTGAAATCACATTTGCCCTTCTACCCCCTCCCATACAAAAGTATGATTTCGACCAATTTCATTAAATCAACTAATAACCAACAAATTAAAAACTAGGAACTTGAAATTTTGTACGAGCACCTTACAAGAGAAAGGAAAGAAAATTGCGTCACAAATTTTGTGATTCCCTTACCTCTTCTACCCCCTCCCATACAAAATTATTTTTTCGAGCATTTTTAAGAAATCGGTTATCAGTTAACTCTTAAGAGCTATCAATTTAAAATTTTGCATGAAAACTTACAAAAATAATTGAAATGAAATTCCTTTAAAAGTTTTGCAATCGCGCTTGCCCTTCTACCCCCTCCCATACAAAAGTATCATTTCGACCTATTTAATTGAACCAACTAATAACCAACAAAAATTTTGTACGAGCACACTACAAGAGAAAGGAAATAAAATTGCGTCACAATTTTTACGATTCCCCTACCTCCTCTACTCCTTCTCATACAAATGTTTGGTTTCGTGAATGTACACAGAATCCTATGAAAATTCTATGCATCCTCGTGTATGAAATTGACATTCTATACAGAGAATATCGACGTGATTCAAGCAATTAATTAAAAAACTATTAACATCCATCCACTCTTACTATCACGCCTCACCGCTCCCCTCATAAAAACTCTAAATTGCATATATAAATGAACGAAATATTGATTATAACTACTGGAGCTTTTGAACGTTTCCGCAAAGTGTCAAATTGACAATTGCCCTGCCTAAGAACCCTCTTTCACTTAGTGTTCCCTAACCACTCTAACCTGCATATTGACTTTCCACGCATCCGCAAATTGTCCCAAGAATAATAAAGTTTCGCCCGACTTGTTGGCAGTTTATTTTTTACAACATGGCCTTGTGTTCAAGGCAAAATCGGCTTTTATGCGAAATGCACATTTATAGTTATTACAATTCTTATACTCAAAATGGATTATGAGAGTGCATTGTGCTCTCCTTACCGTTTGTTACAGTAAGATGCTCGCACAGAGTCGCTTAGGGTAGAGAAATATTTGTTGCCACTCAAAATCTTCCCATACAAATTCACTATTTTGAAAATTGCACTAAAATGCAATTGAAACTGGTAAAGGTAGAAACACGAATATTGAAGGAAAATCTAGATGGAATCTGAGAGTATTTTAACTTGGATCTAAAGTTTGTGACGCCTAGAAATTATGCTCGCACAGAGGCGTCAAGGGTACAGAAATATTCGCTGTCGATCGAAAATTTCAAAACTGGATATTCGTCCGTCCGTCTGTCCGCTCTCTAGCTTTAGAACGCTAGAAAGTTCAGATTTTGTCAACATCGTTTTTCACGAAAAAGGAAGGTTAAGTTCGTGAATGGGCCAAATCGCTTCACCTCTTCTACCCGCTCCCATACAAAATGACTTATTTTCAACCATTTACAGTAATCAAATTTTCTTGGAAACTCTAAAAGCCAACAATTCGAAATTTAGAAAATATTATTTTTATCATAAATGTGATGTAATGTACAAACATTTTTCGAATCCCCCCACTCTTTCCACAACCTCCAATACAAACTGCACTTTTTCATAAATACTATAAACTGAATTTCTCAGTATGTGTAACATTTGTCGAGGTAAAATTTTATATTAAATACTAAATTAGTATTAATATTAAGATCGGAAAAAATTAACTGATTAGCATAACTGCTTCTACCCCCTCTCGAACAATATGACTCAATTTCCGAACTTCCCAAAATCGATTTTCTTGAAATGCATGAATGTTACTAGTCTCAAATTTGAGAAATGTCAATTTCATAATGTGCATTTTTATTTCTGAAAAAATCACTAAAAATCCTTCACTCCTTCTACCACCTCCCACACAAACTGCACAATTTCACTAAATCTAATACATTAATTTTCTCAGTAGCTATTCAAATTTTGAAGCTGGAATTTTTTATAGAACACTTTTATAGATACTCAATCATGATATGAGAAAATTAGTTCAATGCTGTCATCTCTTCTACTTCTCTCCATACAAAATGTTTTATGATCACAAAAATTTCTATATCATCTAGATCAGGCCTTCTTAAACTATGGGTCGCGACCCCAAATGGGATCGCGTAGCAAAATTCTGGGGTCGCGAGTGATTTTAATGTCAAATATTTAAATACACGTTTTTATAACATCTAGATGTGTATTTGTGCAGAGTCACACACACACATCTCCACGCAAACAAAGGTTGGAATGCGCGCGCACACGTGCAGCGAGACAATGTTTCAATAACACTGACTGTAATGTGAACTAGTGTAGTATTGACGCTCTTCTAGTGTAGTCAATTGTCAGTGTTCCACCGTAACGAAATTTTAGTTATTTTTATTTATTCGGTAATTAATTAATCAATGATTATATGCAATATGTTATTTTTATATATTTATTGGATTTTAGGATCAAAATAATTTTTGGCCATTGATAAATGGCTGAACTTAAATAAGAATGGTAATGACGCAGATGATAATGCTACAAACTTTCCTCAGGCAGGACAAAGTATTGAAAAACAGGCATCTAATGTGCGAAAAAGAAAATAGGATGAGTCTTTTAGTCAATTTGGCTTTACATTTCAAAATTGTAAGGGTAATGAACAACCTCTTTGTTTGATCTGCAATGAATTATTGGCTCCGGAGAGTATGAAACCATCAAAATTAAAAAGACATCTTGAATCAAAGCATGTTTCGTATGTCAATAAACCAAAAGAATATTTTGAAAGACTGTATAAATCTTTAAATAGAGAAAAAATATCCTTTGAAAAATTTATGACCGTTAATGAAAAATATTTACTAGCGTCATATGAATTTTTATACTGTATTGCTAAAATAAAAAGCCGTTCACCATTGGAGAAGATCTTGTATTACCTGCTGCTATTAAAATGGTAGAAATACTACATGGAAGTAATGTAATGTAATGTCTCGAATAGAATTTCTGATATTAACAAGGACCAATTAGTGCAACTTATTTCAAGAATTAAACAAAGCCCAAAATTCAGTTGGACGAAATAACTGGTATTAATAAATTGGCTCAGTTGTTAGTATATGTTTATACGTTTATAAAGAAAGCGTGGAGGAAGAATTGTTATTTCGTCGTCCTATGAAAGACCATGCTACAGGGAAAGACATATATTGTAAAGTTGATGAATTTTTAAAAACTGAAGGTTAAGAATGGAAAAATTGCTGTAGAATATGCACAGATGGTGCAAGAGCGATGACGGGCAAAAATATTGGTTTTAAAACATTTTTTCAAGCTGCCCATTATGATCATATAGCTTTTACTCACTGCCTTATTCACCGAGAGGCCCTTGCAGCAAAAAAATTAGCACCAGAATTGAACGATGTGCTTCAGGATGCTGTTAAGATTATAAATTTTGTTAAGAGCCATGCCCTTAACAGCCGCTTATTTTCGAATCTCTGTAAGGATACGGATTCCAACTACACAACTTTATTATTACATGCAGAAGTAAGGTGGTTGTCAAGAGGTCAAAGTTTAAGAAGATTATTGTTATTAAAGGACGAAATCGAAATATTTTTAACCGAACGAAAATGTGAACTTGCTGCTTTTTTTCAAAATGACTTATGGCTATCCAAGCTGTTATTTGTCAGATATCTTTGCGAAATTAAACGATCTCAACTTGTCTCTTCAAGGAAAAAATTGCGATATATTTACTTTGAATGATAAAATTGAAAGTTTTATTAAAAACTAGGGTAGAAAAAAATTCGTTCGAAATGTTTTCCAGTGTCGACAATTTTATAATCGAGAAAAATCATTGTAAAACTTTTATTGCAAAAATTATTGTAGATCACTTAAAAGCGCTAGAAACACAGTTCCGTACATATTTTATATTAAATATTGATTTCAAAAAGGTAGCTTGGATTCAAAAGCCGTTTTGGATTGGCTTAAGTGAGATTGATCACTTGCCACTTAAAGCTCAAGAGGAATTTGCTGAGCTTTCGAGTGAAAAACTACAATTTCCAAAAAAGCCCTTGACTGAATTCTGGATCGGAACTAGAACTGAATTTCCCACAATCGCTGATATGGCGTTAAACGTTCTTCTGCCATTCAACACCACATATTTATGTGAAGTTACTTTCTCAGCTTTAACACATATTAAATCCCAATATCGTTCATCGCTAAAAAATGTTCAAAAGGCCTTACGTCCAGCAGTGTCAAACATTCCACCAAGATTTAATTTGTTATGCAATAAAAAACAGGCACATCCATCTCATTAAATTTTTTCCTTTAATTTTAATTTAATACTTACCACTCAACGACTGCGTTCGAATACCTCCAAACGCCTAGGTATTCTTCGCAAATGTAAAAAATATTTTACGCCTCGCGACTTAGCTACCTTCTACAAGGGTAATATTCGACCTCGTTTAGAGTACAATTCGCATTTATGGGCTGGAGCTCTCAAAACTCACCTTGCCCTGCTCGATCGAATCCAAAAACATGCGTTCCGACTAATTGGAGATGAAACTATTACGGTTTCTATTGACTCCCTCGAGCATCGCAGAAACGTTGGAGTACTCAGCATTTATTATCGCTACTTTCATGGTAAATGTAGTGCGGAACTTAGATCAATCATTCCTTCACTTTACACCTTTGCTCGAAATACTCGTCAAGCTGAACGCGCACATGAGTATACCGTCAACCCTATTCCTACTCGTACAGTGAAATATAGACAGTCATTCATCTCCCGAACGTCCAGACTTTGTAATGCATTGCCGGCTAACGTTCTCCCAAGTAGGTATAACCTCCAGTCCTTCAAGAATAATCTTCACCGTCACTTCCGTCTCTCTCCACCCTGATTTCCTCAGTACACCCAGATTTTATCCACTTCCTTTTCCGAATTAATTGTGCAATGCATTAAAGGGTGACCCCTAAATTAAACTCGGTGCCTTAAAAAAAAAAAAAATTTTTTGTAACTATAATAAATACAATTTTACAACTTTTGTGCAATTTTTATACTCTAGATGAAATCTGAGAGTATTATAAGTTTGCTCTAAAGTTTGTAACGCCAAGAAATAAGGCTCGGAGAAAAAAATGATGAATACAGAAATTAATATTATCACTAAAAAATCTCAAAACCGGATATCCGTCCGTCCGTCCGTCCGTCCGTCCGTCCGTCCGTCCGTCCGTCTGTGCGCGCTCTAGCTTGAGAACGCGTTGAGCTAGATAGTTCAAATTTTGTACACGTCGTTTTTGACAAAAAAGTAAGGTCAAGTTCGTGAACGGGCCAAATCGCTCCACCCCTTCTAACCCCTCCCATACAAAATGACACAATTGCGCAATTTGACAATAAACGGATTTGCACGAAAAGTATAAAAGCTATTGGCCTGAAATTTGGAATATGTTACTTTTATGATAATATCAATCTACCGTACGAAAATTATGCGTATCCTCCCCCTCCTTCTACCACCTCCCATACAAACTGTACTTGTCATGAATTACTCTAAGCCAATTTACTCATTGCGTATACAATTTAGAGAGCTGAAATTGTGCACCAAATATTTATTTGAAATTGTTAGTAAGCCCAAAAAAATTTAGACTATTAGCTTCACCCCTTCTACCCCCTCCCATACAAAATGACACAATTTCGTAATTTGACAATAAACGGATTTACTCGAAAAGTATAAAAGCTATTAATCTGAATTTTCGGATATGTTATTTTCATAGTAATTTTAATCTACAGTAGAAAAATTATTTGCTTCCTCCCTCTCCTTCCACCCCCTCCCATACAAACTACACTTTTTCATGAAATGCTCTAAGACGATTTTCTCAGAACATATAACATTTATTGAGCTCATATTTTGTAATAAATACTTAATTAGTATTAGCACTAAGATCAGAAAAAAATATTTGATTACCTTCACTGCTTCTACCCCCTCCCATACAATATGACACAGTTTCACAACTTCACAAAAAATCGATTTTCTTGAAAAGTATAAATGGCACTAGTCTGAAATTTCAGGGATGTCAATTTTACAATATTCCTAGTTATTTCTGAAAAAAATCACTCTAATCGCCCCACTCTTTCTACCACCTCCCATACAAACTGCACATTTTCACTAAATCTAACTCACTAATTTTTTCAGTTCCCATTCAATTTTTGGAGTAAGCATTTTGTACAAAACATTTTTATGGCTACTTTAGCATGATGGGGAAAAATTAGTTCAATGCTGTCATCCCTTCTAATACTTCCCATGCGAAATTTCTTGGGATCACAAAAAATTCTATTTCATCTAGAGTATCGTAAGATTGCGCTTTACGCGCAATCGTAGCCCTGTTATGTTTAATTTTAGATTTTTGTATGTTTCTAAACGAATTCTAAAACTATGTATTTTCATATGTATATGTATATTGTTACCTAATAAATAAATCATCAACAAATATTTATTTATCTTTCTTTTATATTTATATGGGGTCGCCAGGAAACTCGCAATCATAAATGGGGTCGTGAATGAAAAAAGTTTAAGAAGCCCTGATCTAGAGTATAGTTATGTTTATACTCTAGATGAAATCTGAGAGTATTATAAGTTTGCTCTAAGGTTTGTAACGCCAAGAAATAAGGCTCGGAGAAAAAAATGATGAATACAGAAATTAATATTATCACTCAAAAATCTCAAAACCGGATGTCCGTCCGTCCGTCCGTCCGTCCGTCCGTCCGTCCGTCCGTCCGTCCGTCCGTCCGTCCGTCTGTGCGCGCTCTAGCTTGAGAACGCGTTGAGCTAGATAGTTCAAATTTTCTACACGTCGTTTTTGACAAAAAAGTAAGGTCAAGTTCGTGAACGGGCCAAATCGCTCCACCCCTTCTACCCCCTCCCATACAAAATGACACAATTGCGCAATTTGACAATAAACGGATTTGCACGAAAAGTATAAAAGCTATTGGCCTGAAATTTGGAATATGTTACTATTATGATAATATCAATCTACCGTATAAAAATTATACGTATCCTCCCCCTCCTTCTACCACCTCCCATACAAACTGTACTTGTCATGAATTACTCTAAGCCAATTTACTCATTGCGTATACAATTTAGAGAGCTGAAATTGTGCACCAAATATTTATTTAAAATTGTTAGTAAGCCCAAAAAAATTTAGACTATTAGCTTCACCCCTTCTACCCCCTCCCATACAAAATGACACAATTTCGTAATTTGACAATAAACGGATTTACTCGAAAAGTATAAAAGATATTAGTCTGAATTTTCGGATATGTTATTTTCATAGCAATTTTAATTTACAGTAGAAAAATTATTTGCTTCCTCCCTCTCCTTCCACCCCCTCCCATACAAACTACACTTTTTCATGAAATGCTCTAAGACGATTTTCTCAGAACATATAACATTTATTGAGCTCATATTTTGTAATAAATACTTAATTAGTATTAGCACTAAGATCAGAAAAAAATATTTGATTAGCTTCACTGCTTCTACCCCCTCCCATACAATATGACACAGTTTCACAACTTCACAAAAAATCGATTTTCTTGAAAAGTATAAATGGCACTAGTCTGAAATTTCAGGGATGTCAATTTTACAATATTCCTAGTTATTTCTGAAAAAAAACTCTCTAATCGCCCCACTCTTTCTACCACCTCCCATACAAACTGCACATTTTCACTAAATCTAACTCACTAATTTTTTCAGTTCCCATTCAATTTTTGGAGTAAGCATTTTGTACAAAACATTTTTATAGCTACTTTAGCATGATGGGGAAAAATTAGTTCAATGCTGTCATCCCTTCTAATACTTCCCATGCGAAATTTCTTGGGATCACAAAAAATTCTATTTCATCTAGAGTATCGTAAGATTGCGCTTTACGCGCAATCGTAGCCCTGTTATGTTTTTATAATAATTACTATCGATTTTAAAAAAAATTGTCGGTGTAAAAAACATATCATTTTACTTTATTATTCTAATTATAAAGTATTGTGATCGACACAGAAAAAAAAATTGCTACCCTAAGTAGTAAATTTTACATGGACGGTGGTTAAAGCAGAGCGCAGAGATCTGTACTTTTTGTATACCGAACGTGGTATGCAAAATGTTTCGTTTAAGGTTTTTAGCTTTCATAATTTTAAAAGAAATTGTTTTCCTGAAATTAAGACATTTGTATGGGAGGTAGCAGAAGAAGTGCTATATTTCGAAAGATTTTCAAACTGCCTGTCAGTATCCTTATCGGCATCAACATTACCATGCTTTGTTCTAATTTTAAGGTTGATAGCTCTCGTATGTTCAAAGAAGAAATGCTTTTCTTGAATTTATATGGGAGTAGGTAGAAGGAGTGATGGGAAGTTGATAAATTTGATATATTTTTAGCGTTTATTACAATTGTTAAGGCACAAGTCCAAACAATTTTAAGTTTCTGCTTTAGTTTTAATGGAAATCGATTTAATGTATTTACCAAAATTATGCATTTGTATGGGAGAGTAGATCGGTTCAAATCAAAATTTTTCAACGTTAATGATATTTGCATTATTATAGTTTGCTAAAAATTTCAATTGAATAGCTTTGACAGTTTCGAAGAAAAATAATTTAACTGAATTTTTATTTTTCCAATTTCGGGAAATTTGTATGGGAGGAAGTAGAAGGAGTAAGGTAAATGTGGTGATTTTTCCAAAACTGATGGCAATTGTAATAAAAATAATTCTGCAAAAACTCGTCTCATTAGGTTTGCTAGTTTCAATGAAAATCGAAGAAATGCATTTTTCAAAACTGTGCATTTGTGTGGAAGGGCGTAGCAGGAGTGCGATATGTGTGAGTGTGATATTCATATCAATATAATTTGACCAAATTTTCAAGTCTATAGCTTAATACCATTGACACATAGCGCAGCTAAACTATAATTAAGGCCTAAATTATCATTAAACGGCTGTGTGTCATACGCTTATTTAGCTAAATTACCAAAATAGTGATCATTTAGCAGCTAAATCATCTCGTCATGCTCTCAGCTAAATCATCTCATTTAGCTAAATCATCTCATTTAGCTAAATCCTCTCATTTAGGCTATAACGATGAAAAATGTAGTACTAGAGTTGGAGCTTTCATAAAAGCTTCGTCATGCAAGAGAGAAGAAAAGTCATTTTCTGACAGCTGTGAATTATACAAAATCTTGGAATCGTGATTTAAACGCCTAGCCAGGAAAAATGACTCGCAAACGATTCTAAAACAGGACAAAGGATCATTTTTCTTCTTTTGTCGCCTTCCTTGCAAAATTTGATTGCCTATTGGCTATGCAATTCAACTTTTTAAATTTATGACAGATGAGTGAGTGGCTCTTCTTAATTAGCAAAGTGCTATGTGTCACCAATCTACTAACGATGAAGACGAGCTAAATTACGAATTAGCCCAATTATAATTAGGACCACTATGTGTCAATGGTATAACGCTACGAAATAACACTCGCACAGAGCCGCCAAAGATTCAGAAACATTTGTTGTCGCTCAAAAACCTCGATTCCGAATAACCGTCTGTACGTCTGTCTGTCTGTTCGTCTGTGCGTCTGTCTACAGCATAACTCTCGAAAGCTTTGAGCTATAGTGCTAAACACTTATTTGTGTAATTTTTAGCTAAAAAGTAACTTTAAGTTCATGAATGGGCTACATCCCCCCACTCCTACTATCCCCTCCCACTCCTACTACCCCCCTCCCATACAAATTTCATGAAATTTCGAAATATTAAGAAAATGATTTTTCTTTGAAACAATTTAAGCTAGCAACTTGAAATTTAGGTGAAAGTATTACGATATAGATGTCATTAATATCACGGAATATTGATTCGATCCCCTCACTTTTTCTACCCCTTTCCATACAAATGGATAATTTTGGAAAGTACATATTTTCTATTTTCATTGAAACTAGTAAAGCTGAAAAAAAAAATTTTGTCAAAATTAATTCTACTATAATTGCAATTAGTTATAAAAAGAATTATCAACTTCACCTCACTCCTTCTACCTCCTCCCATACGAAATTTGGAAATTTAAATTAAATTATTTTTCATCGAAACTGTTAAAGTTATTACTTTGATATTTTGTACAAAGTATACAAATAGAAATATCAATAACGTAAACAGAATTTGTTTTGATCCGTAGACTCCTTCTATCCCCTTCTATACAAATGTATAATTTCCATTAAAACTAGACAAAGTGCTAACTTAAAATTTTGCCAATACAATAAATGCTCGAAACAGTTATCAGCTCCGCTTCACTCCTTCCACCCCCTCCCATATAAATATCTGTATTATAAATTCAAGAAAATCATTTCTTCTTCGAATATATGAGAGCTATCGACTTTGAAATTGAATCAAAGCATGTATAAAATTGATCGAGCTGAAATTGTGCACGAAATATTTATTTAAAATTATTAGTAAGGCCAAAAAAAAATTAGTTGATTACATTCACTCCTTCTACCCCTTCCCATACAAACTGACACAATTTCACAACTTCATAAAAAGTCGATTTTCCTGAAAAGTATGAATGCTACTGATCTGCAATTTAAGTTATTTCTGAAAAGTAATTAAAAACTCGCCCCTCCTTCTATCACCTCCCATACAAACTACACTATTTCACTACATCCAATACACTAATTTTCTCAGTACCCATTAAATTTTTAAATCCTTAATTTTGTATAAGACATTTCGATAGAAACCTTAGCGTCATGTGAAAAATTTAGTTCAATGTCGTCACCTCCTCTGCAACTTCCCCTACAAAATTTCTCAAGATCCAAAAATTTCTTAAGATCCTAAAGACCCTCTTTCGTCTACAGTATCGCACGATTGGGCTTTATGCCCAATCGTACTCCTGTTATGTTTATACTCTAGATGAAATCTGAGAGTATATTGTGTTTGCCTTACCGTTTGTAACGCTAAGAAATAACGCTCGCACAGAGCCGCCAAGGGTACAGAAATATTTGTTGTCGCTCAAAAACCTCGATTCCGAGTGACCGTCTGTCCGTCTGTCTGTCTGTCTGTCTGTATGTCTGTCTGTCTGTCTGTCTGTCTGTCTGTCTGTCTGTCTGTCTGTGCGTCTGTCTACAGCATAACTCCCGAAAGCTTTGAGCTATAGTGCTAAAAATTTGTGTGTGTCATTTTAGCAAAAAAGTAACTTTAAGTTCGTGAACGGGACAAATCGCTCAACCCCTTCTACCCCCTCCCATACAAAATTACACAAATGCGCCATTTGACAATAAACGGATTTGCTCGAAAAGTATAAAACCTATTGGCCTGAAATTTGGAATATATTACTTTTATGATAATATCAATCCACAGTATAAAAATTATGCGTGTCCTCCTCCTCCTTCTACCACCTCCCATACAAACTGTACTTGTCGTGAATTACTCTAAGCCAATTTACTCAGTGCGTATAAAATTTAGCGAGCTGAAATTGTGCACTAAATATTTATTTAAAATTGTTAGTAAGGCTAAAAAAAATTAGACGATTAGCTTAACCCCTTCTACCCCCTCCCATACAAAATGGCACAATTTCGCAATTCGACTATAAATGGATTTGCTCGAAAAGTATAAAAGCTATTAGTCTGAATTTCGGGATATATTGCTTTCATAATGATTTCAATATACAGTATAAAAATTTGCGTCCTCCCTCTCCTTCCACCCCCTCCCAAACAAACTACACTTTTTCATGAAATGCTCTAATCCGATTTTCTCAGAACATATAACATTTATCGCGCTCACATTTTGGGATAAATACTAATTTAGCATTATCACCAAGATCAGAAAAAAATATTTGATTACCTTCACTGCTTCTACCACCTCCCATAAAAACTGCACATTTTCACTAAATCTAGCACACTAATTTTCTCAGCTCCTATTCAATTTTTGGAGTAAGCATTTTGTATAAAACATTTTTATAGCTACTTTAGCATGATTGGGAAAAAATTAGTTCAATGCTATCATCCCTTCTAACACTCCCCATACAAAATTTCTTGGGATAATAAAAAATTCTATTTCATCTAGAGTATCGTAAGATTGCGCTTTACGCGCAATCGTAGCCCTGTTATGTTTTTTATTTGGTTTTTTGCCAGTTTTGCCATTTTTGCCATCTTGACGCGACTGCGCTCGATCGTTTTTCGTACTTTGGAAAGTAAAAAAAAATCTTTCCACTCCGAAGGGGAAATGGGGCAGCATAACTCTCGAAAGCCTTGAGCTATAGTGCTAAAAAAAATTTGTGTGTAAGTTTTAGCAAAAAGGTAACTTTAAGTTCGTGAATGGGCTACATCCCCCCACTCCTTCTACCCCTCCCATACAAATTTCATGAAGTTTCGGAATATTAAGAAATTGATTTTTCTTTGAAACTATTTAAGCTATCGTCTTGAAATTGAGGTTAATGTATTACGATATAGATGTCATTAATACCACGTAATTTTGATCCGATCCCCTCACTTCTTCTACCCCCTCCCATACAAATGGACAATTTTGAAAAATACATATTTTCAATTATCATTCAAACTAGTAAAGATGAAAAGACGAAATTTTGGCAGAATTAATCCTATTATAATTGCAATTCAAGAAAAGCATTTCTCCTTCAAGAAGAAAAGCATTTCCCGTTCAAAAAGAAAAGCATTTCTCCTTCGAATATATGAAAGTTATCAAATTTGAAATTGAATCAAAGTATGGTGATAAGGATGATGATAAGAAGTTTCGAAATGATCTTAAGCGCTCCACTTCCTCTGCCACCTCCCATACAAATGCCCTAATTTCAGGAAAACTGTGTCCAATTTCTTTAAAAATAATGGAAACTAGAAACTTTAAATTCAGTAAAAAGAATTTGCATGTTCGGTGTCATATACGAAAAATACAAACCTCCCTCTCTACTTCTACCACCTCCCATGCAAAAGTTTCTATTCACTATTCGAAAGAATTTGAGATAACAAATTTTCCGGTATATTAAAGTCATCTAGAGTATCACATGATTGGGCTTTACGCCCAATTATAATTCTGTTATGTTTTACTTTATTATTTTAATAATAAAGTATTGTGATCGACTTGGGAAAAAAAAAAAATTTGCTACCCTGAAATTTTTTTTTTTCGCGTTTCATGACTAAAATAGCCTAAAAATGCAAAAAAAAAAAATCCGTCTGTCTGTACGCCGTCCGCCGTACGCCGTACGCCGACGTGTACGCTCAGCGCACATTAACTCCCAAACCCTGCAAGATAGAAAGTTCATTTTTGGAGGGATTGTAGGTAGTTGCGGATCTCAGGCGGATACCAATTTTGGGGGGTGTACGAGTTCAGGGGGAGGCAGGGGGAGCGCTTAAGCCGAAAAATACGAATTCAAATATCTCGACCATGGTTACAGCTAGGAAGCTAAAAATCAACATACATATGTAGAAGTTTGTGGGACAACTTTTAAAAATAACTTAATTTTTTTATTCATTGGCGTGCGAAAAGGGGGGGCTAAGAACCAATTGTCGGCCGAATTTTTTTTTCAAATGCTTATATCTTCGAAATTACTTCCCATAAAAACTTGATATTTTGAGACCATTAAGATAGTATATAGATCTATTAGAAGCAGTTTAGATAGAAGCTAATTAGTGAAAGGGGGAGGGTCAGGGGGGGTGCAAAGAAAAACACTTAAAAATTAATATCTCAACTATCTCTTATGCTATATAATTGAAACTTAAAATGTATACTAAGCTTTACTAGCGACATATGAAAAAAATATAATATGTGGACATTATAGTAGTGGGGGGAAATGGGGAGCATTTCAAAAATGGCGCACTTCCCAAAACTACAAATCATCAAATCTCAAAATTCAGTACAGATATCAAATCAGAAATTTGTCAGATTGTAGAGCTATATAATCTTTAATTTTGATAAAAAATTTGAGTTGGGGGGTGTAAGGGGAGGGAGGTGGAAAGCGAAAATGTTGAAAATTTTTAGTGATTTTTTTATGGCTCTGGTAAAAGATACAAAGTTTGAATTTTGCACGTCGACACATCTATTTGATATAGATAGAAAAAAAATAGTAATTTGTTCCAAAATTGTTATGCTCCGAAGTGGGGGTCTAACGTGCACAAGGTGTTTCATGTGGAATGAAAAAAACATATAAACTGAAAATTTTTGAATGAAAATTTTAGGTAGAAACTTGAAAATTTGGGAAATGCATTTTAAAAAAATCTCTAAAAGTTTGAAATATTAACTGGTCGAATATTTTTAAAACTTCTACTCCCTCCCATACAAAATTATTTTTTCGACCAATTTTAAGAAATCAATTATCACCTAACTATCAAAAAGCTATCAATATGAAATTTTGCACAAGAACTTAGAAAAATAGTTAAAATAAAATTACGGTAAAAGTTTTGAAATCATGCTTGCCTTCTACTCCCTCCCATACAAAAGCATGATTTCGACCAATTTCATTAAATCAACTAATAACCAACAAATCAAAAGCTACGAACTTGAAATTTTGTACGAGCACCTTACAACAGAAAAGAAGGAAAATTCCATCACAAATTTTACGATTCCTCTACCTCCTCTACCCCCTCCCATACAAAATTATTTTTTCGAGCATTTTTAAGAAATCAGTTATCAGCTATCTCTTAAAAGCTATCAATTTCAAATTATGCATGAAAACTTATAAAAGTAATTCAAATGAAGTTGCTTTAAAAGTTTTGAAATTGCCCTTACCGTTCTACCCCCTCCCATACAAAACTATGATTTCGACCAATTTCATTAAATCAACTAATAACTAACAAACTAAAAGCTACGAACTTGAAATTTTATACAAGCACCTTACAAAAGAAGCGAAATAAAACTGCATATCAAATTTTACGATTCCCCTACCTTCTCTACCCCCTCCCATACACATTTTCGGTTTCGTGAAAATAAAATACACCGAATTTTATGAAAATTTTATGCAATTTCGTCTATGCAACACATTCTATACAGAGAATATTGGACGTGATTCAAGCAATTATTAAAAAGCTGTTAACATCCACCCATCCTTGCTATTACCCCTCCTCCTCCCCTCATAAAAACCCAAACTTGCAGAAACGAATGAAATATTGCTAAATTGACAACAGCCCTGCCCGAGAAACCCCTTTGCACTTAGCTTTCCCTAACCACTTTAACCTACATATTGACTTTCCACTCATCCGCAACTTGTCCCAAGAATAATAAAGTTTCGCCCGACTTGTTGGCAGTTTATTTTGATTGAAATTACACAAAAAAAATTCAGCACGATAGTTCAACGCGTTCAAAAGTTATGTTGTAGACAGACGGATATACGGACAGACAGACAGACGGACAAAAGATCACTTGGAATCAAGGTTTTTGAGCGAAAACAAATATTTCTGTACCCTTGGCGACTCTGTGCGAGCATTAATTATTAGCGTTACAAACGGTAAAGCAAACACAATACACTCTCAAATTTCATCTAGAGTATAAACGCAACAGGGCCATGATTGCGCGTGATGTTAATTGGGAAATGAAACCAGCTTCAATTAGAATGTTTACTACAAATATTGTACTTAATTAAACAAAGCGGATTCAAGCAATAAGCAAATTTTGAAGTTTTTCTCGAAATAGTACTACTACTAGAACTACCAGGAACTCGAAGGTTCAACTATTAAACAAAGAAACATTATCTTTGTGGCATTTTAAGACTGCACCTAAATCGAGGTAATGACTAATCTACTACATCGTTTTTGTAGGGTTTTTCAAGTACTTTCTGGAAACCCTACAGGTCTGAAGAATTTATTTTTTTGCATACTAGAAATGTATAACGAGCTCCACTTTAAATATGTTGTGCGTTATTTTGCGATTCAAAAATTACATTAATTGTAGGTCTTTCGGGTGTTAGAGGAGAGTTCTAGCTTAAAATTAATCTGTAACCAACTTTTATTTACTATTCGAAGAGTTTGAAAATTTGTAAAATACATTTCTCTTATTTCACAACTGTTTACAACATTCCACGATATTATACAATTTAGAACCTTAACTTACATAAATAATCGAATGAAATATTGATTATACATATATACCGTAGCTATTGATCCTGATCGCATTTGAGTGTTATATAATTTACAACAGCCCTGCCCCAGAACCCCCATACACTTAGAATTCGCTTTCCACCGTAATCTGTATATCCTTAAGTTGTCCCAAGTATAATAAAGCTGCGCTTGATTTGTTGGCAGTTCATTGATAATTAGCGATTCCCCGCGACTTCGTTCGCGTGGAAATTGCAATGATAAGTGATTTTTGAGAATGTAACTACATTATGTGGGATATATAATTTGTTTAGTTTAATGACTCTTTGAACACAATGCCGGGAATCAGAACCATAAACTATTAAGAATGAAACCATGATGCTCGTATTTGTATAGGACAGGCTCATGCTCACGAGGGGATTTCAGATCATATACGCATTGAAGAGCGTTAACGAAATGTATATAGTTGAAGCATGTGTTAATTCTAAACAAAGTCTAAATAAAAACAGAACAGGGCTACGATACGCTAGATGAAATAGAATTTTTTATGATCCCAAGAAATTTGTATGAGGAGCGTTAGAAGGGGTGATAGCATTGAACTAATGTTTTCCCCATCATGCTAAAGTAGCTATAAATAAACTGCCAACAAGTCGGGCGAAACTTTATTATTCTTGGGACAAGTTGCGGATGAGTGGAAAGTCAATATGCAGGTTAAAGTGGTTAGGGATAGCTAAGTGCAAAGGGGTTTCCCAATATTCTCTGTATAGAATGTGTTTCATAGACGGAATTGTATAAAATTTTCATAAAATTCGGTGTATTTTATTTTCACGAAACCGAAAATTTGTATGGGAGGGGGTAGAGAAGGTAGGGGAATCGTAAGATTTGATATGCAGTTTTATTTCGCTTCTCTTGTAAGGTGCTTTTATAAAATTTCAAGTTCGTAGCTTTTAGTTTGTTAGTTATTAGTTGATTTAATGAAATTGGTCGAAATCATAGTTTTGTATGGGAGGGGGTAGAACGGTAAAGGCAATTTCAAAACTTTTAAGCAACTTCATTTGAATTACTTTTATAAGTTTTCATGCAAAATTTGAAATTGATAGCTTTTAAGAGATAGCTGATAACTGATTTCTTAAAAAAGCTCGAAAAAATAATTTTGTATGGGAGGGGGTAGAGGAGGTAGGGGAATCGTAAAATTTGTGATAGAATTTTCTTCCTTTTCTGTTGTAAGGTGCTCGTACAAAATTTCAAGTTCGTAGCTTTTAATTTGTTGGTTATTAGTTGATTTAATGAAATTGGTCGAAATCATGCTTTTGTATGGGAGGGGGTAGAAGGGCAAGCATGATTTCAAAAATTTTACCGTAATTTTATTTAAACTATTTTTCTAAGTTTTTGTGCAAAATTTCAAATTGATAGCTTTTGATAGTTAGGTGATAATTGATTTCTTAAAATTGGTCGAAAAAATAATTTTGTATGGGAGGGAATAGAAGTTTTAAAAATATTCGACCAGTTAATATTTCAAACTTTTAGAGATTTTTTTTAAATGCATTTCCCAAATTTTCAAGTTTCTACCTAAAAATTTCATTCAAAAATTTTCAGTTTATGTGTTTTTTTCATTCCACATGAAACACCTTGTGCACGTTAGACCCCCACTTCGGAGCATAACAATTTTGGAACAAACTACTATTTTTTTTCTATCTATATTAAATAGATATGTCGACGTGCAAAATTTAAACTTTGTATCTTTTACCAGAGCCATAAAAAAATCACTCAAAATTTTCAACATTTTTGCTTTCCACCTCCCTCCCCTTACACCCCCCAACACAAATTTCTTACCAAAATTAAAGATTATATAGCTCTACAATCTGACAAATTTTTGATTTGATATCTGTACTGAATTTTGAGATTTGATGATTTGTAGTTTTGGAAAGTGCGCCATTTTTGAAATGCTCCCCATTTCCCCCCACTACTATAATGTCCACATATTATATTTTTTTCATATGTCGCTAGTAAAGCTTAGTATACATTTTAAGTTTCAATTACATAGCATAAGAGATAGTTGAGATATTAATTTTTAAGTGTTTTTCTTTGCACCCCCCCTGACTCTCCCCCTTTCACTAATAAGCTTCTATCTAAACTGCTTCTAATAGATCTATATACTATCTTAATGGTCTCAAAATATCAATTTTTATGAGAAGTAATTTCGAAGATATAATCATTTGAAAAAAAAATTCGGCCGACAATTGGTTCTTAGCCCCCCCTTTTCGCACGCCAATGGATAAAAAAATTAATTTATTTTTAAAAGTTGTCTCACAAACTCCTGCATATGTATGTTGATTTTTAGCTTCCTAGCTGTAACCATGGTTGAGATATTTGAATTCGTATTTTTCGGCTTAAGCGCTCCCCCTGCCTCCCCCTGAACTCGTACACCCCCCAAAATTGGTATCCGCCTGAGATCCGCAACTACCTACAATCCCTCCAAAAATGAACTTTCTATCTTGAAGGGTTTGGGAGTTAATGTGCGCTGAGCGTACACGTCGGCGTACGGCGTACGGCGTACAGACAGACGGATTTTTTTTTTTGCATTTTTAGGCTATTTTAGTCATGAACCGCGAAAAAAAAAAATTTCAGGGTAGCAAATTTTTTTTTTTTCCCAAGTCGATCACAATACTTTATTATTAAAATAATAAAGTAAAATTGTTTTATACAAAATGCTTACTCCAAAAATTGAGTAGGAACTGAGAAAATTAGTGTGTTAGATTTTGTGAAAATGTGCAGTTTGTATGGGAGGTTGTAGAAAGAGTGAGGGATTTTAGTGAATTTTTCAGAAATAACTAAAAATATCATAAAATTGACATCTCTTAAATTTTTGATAAGTAACATTCATACTTTTCAAGAAAATAGATTTTTTGTGATGTTGTGAAACTGTGTCATATTGTATGGGAGGGGGTAGAAGCAGTGAAGCTAATCAATTATTTTTTCTGATCTTAATGATAATGCTGAATAAGTATTTATTACAAAATGTAAGCTCGATAAATGTTATATGTTCTGAGCAAATCGGCTTAGAGCATTTCATGAAAAATGTAGTTTGTATGGGTGGGAGTGGAAGGAGAGAGAGGAAGCCAAACATTTTTATACTGTAGATTGAAATTATTATGAAAGTATTATATCTCAAAATTCAGACTAATAGCTTTTATGCTTTTCGAGCAAATCTATTTATTGTCGAATTATGAAATTGTGTCATTTTGTATGGGAGTGAGTAGAAGGGGTGAAGCTGATCATTTAATTTTTTTATACGGTAGATTGACATTATCATAAAAGTAATACATTCCAAATTTCAGGTCAATAGCTTTTATACTTTTCGAGTAAATCCGTTTATTGTCAAATTGCGCAATTGTGTCATTTTGTATGGGATGGGGAGAAGGGGTGAAGCTAATCATTTAATTTTTTTGGCCTTACTAACCATTTTAAATAAATATTTAGTGCACAATTTCAGCCCGCTAAATCTTATACGCACTGAGTAAATTGGTTTAGAGTAATTCATGATAAGTACAGTTTGTATGGGAGGTTGTAGAAGGAGGAGGAGGACACGCATAATTTTTATAGTAGATTAATATAATCATAAAAGTAATATATTCCAGATTTCAGGCCAATAGCTTTTATATTTTTCGAGCAAATCCGTTTATTGTCAAATTGCGCAATTGTGTCATTTTGTATAGGAGGGGGTAGAAGGGGTGGAGCGATTTGGCCCGTTCACGAACTTGACCTTACTTTTTTGGCAAAAACGACGTGTACGAAATTTGAGCTTTCTAGCTCAACGCGTTCTCAAGCTAGAGAACTAACGGGCGGACGCACGGACGGACGGACATTCGGTTTTGAGAGTTTTGAGTGGTTATATGAATTTCTGTATCATTCATTTTTTTCTCCGAGCCCTATTTCTTAGCGTTGCAAACTTTAGAGCAAACTCATTATACTCTCAGATTTCATCTAGAGTGTAAACATAACAGGACTACAATTGCACGTAAAGCTCAATCATACGATACTCTAGATGAAATAGAAATTTTTGTGATCTTAAGAAATTTTGTATGGGGGAGTAGAAGAAGTATTGAACTAATTTTCTTCACATCATGCTGGAGGAGCTATGGAAATGTTTTGTATCAAATTCAATGATGGATTTAATGAAACTCTACAGTTTGTATGGGAGGTGGTAGAAGTAGTGGTAGGTTTTTAATAATTTTTGAAAAACAACTATAATTGTTAAATTGCAATCGAATTTATCGCTATTTTTACGCGGACGAAGTCGCGGGCGTTTGCTAGTCATTTATAAATAAATAAAAGACAGACACTACAATTATATTTATATAGATAGACTAGCAAACGCCCGCGACTTCGTCCGCGTAAAAATAGCAATAATAAGCAATTTTTGAAAGTGTAGTTAGTAATACATTATGTGGGATATATAATCTGCTTACTTTAATGGCTCTTTGAAGAAAATGGTTTGTATATTGTTGGAATCAGAACCATAAATTATTAAGAATGAAAGCATGATACTCCCATTTTTATGGGACAGGCTCGTGATCAAATCAAACCCGTGATTCGAGATCATATACGTGTTGAAAAGCGTTAAGGACATGTGAATGGTTGTAGCTGTCATTTAAAAAAAAAAAAAATAAAATAACATTAAGCTTAAAAACATAACAGGACTAGCACTGAACTAATTTGTTTCAGATCATGCTAGAGTAGCTATAAAAATGTTTTGTACCAAATTTAAGCTTCAAAAATTGAGTAGGTACTGAGAAACTTAGTGCATTGAATTTAATGGAATTGTGCAATTTGTATGGGAGGTGGTAGAAGGAGTGGGGGGTTTTTGGTGATTTTTCGAGAAACAACTATAACTATCATGCAATTGATATACTTTAAATTTCAGATCTGTATCATTCATACTTTTCAAGAAAATCGAATTATTGTAATGTGTCTCATTGTATGGGAGGGGGAAGAAGGAGTGAAGCTACTCGGTTAAGTTTTTTCCCGATATTAATAATAATGCTAATTAAGGATTAAGTTCAAATTTTTACCTCGATGAAATTTAAATGTACTGAGAAAATTCGTTTAGAGTATTTCATGAAAAAGTGCGGTTCATATGGAAGGTGGTGGAAGGAGAAGGGGTTTTCTGGTGATTTTTTGAAAAACAACTATAATCATCATACAATTGATATGTTTGAAATTTCAGATCAGTAACATTAAGATTTTTCAAGAAAATCAAATTCTTGTGAAGTCGTGGAACTGTGGTCCATTGTATGGGAGGGGGTAAAAGGAGTGACGCTAATCGGTTAATTTTTTTCCGATATTAATAATAATGTTAATTAAGGATTTAATACATTATTTTAGCTCATTGGAAGTTACACGTACTGAGAAAATTGGTGTAAAGTGGTTCATGAAAAAGTGTAGTTTGTATGGGAGGTGGTGGAAGGAGTGAGGGAACTCAAATAATTTGTATACCAAAAGACTGCATTTATAATAAAAATAATATATTCCAAATTTTAAATTAATAGCTTTTATAGTTTCCAAGAAAATTTGATTTATACATAATTTTGAAAATGAGTCACTTTGTATGGGAGGGGGTAGAAGGAGTGAGGGGAGTGAAATGAAACCAAAAGCAGATTTCATTCCGATGGACACCTAACAAACTGTGCAAGTTTCATTACAATCGGTTCAGCCGTTTGTGCGTGAAAAGCGGTCGGACAGACAGACAGACAAAAATTTCAAAAATGTGTTTTTATGCTTAGTTAATGCTAAAATAACTCAAAAAACTAACTTATAGCCATTTGTAAGCAAATAACAGACAGACACTACAATTATATTACTAGATTATTATTATTCTTTAGTGCGATAAATTTAATTACTAAGCACTTTCATTCATCATTTTATTTCACGATTAAACGATATATAATTGAATAGGTTAAAATTGCAATTTAAATAATAGAAAATATAGCTAATACGAACGAAAGAAATTTGAGTGGCTTTGGGCTACTAAAAATTATGTTTTCCTTGTCTTCCGTGTCTTTTCTTTTAATTTTATAGTCGTACAATCTGTAGCCAGCAATTGAAACTAAAACTTCTATCTAGAATTAGAAAATTCGGTGTGAAATACGAAGTTAATCGACTCATGGAGGTCCAAAAAGAAAGAGTAAAATTTACATATAAATTGGCATAGTCGTTCTAGGTTCCGAGAAACTAGTTAGAGCTACAGAAATTATGTCTTATAGAGAGCCATTTTAGAAGATTCAACTGTGTATTATAAATGAATGCATCGTACCAGAATTACGCACTGAACCGATAAAAATTGACCTTTGTGTTCAATGAATGAGATCAATATTGCTTGATTTTATCAAATTAATTTACTTATCAATATTTTCTCTACAAAATGTTAATATTTTTTTATTTCTAGGTTTTATAAGTCTAAGTATATGTTTGGTGGCGATTATTTCCGCGTTTCGTGCGTACAAATTATTTGATGCCTCTCAGCATCTTAACATATATCATCTAGAAGTCATTATTCACATGTCGTCGCTATGTCTTTTTGTTATATTATCTTCTATAGATGGATTCACAATATATAAAGAGGTAATTTAAACTCATCACGTATTTGTTTGTTGTTTGTTTTTATTTAACTTAGATATACATAAATTAATTAGTACAGTAAGTATATCCCATTTCATAAACCAAACCATGGCTTGGTGGAAGGGTAGGGCAACATGTTCATCCAAATATCTCGGGAATTCGTTCTAGGCTTTGTTGAAAGTCCCGAAAACGAACTATTAATGCATCTCAGTAGAAATATAATATTATCTTTCGCCGCTAGTTAAATAATAGACATTTAAAACGATATTTAGTGCATATTCTTTGATAGACTATGATAGTCTCTGGGAGATTTTCCGTGCCTCCATCACACCATCACTATTTGAAGTTCCGTCGGATCCACTATCATACTAAAAATTTAAAAATTTTACTCCAGACTGAAAACAGAAAATAAATTCCGCAAGGTTTTCGAAAGTGGAACTGAAATGAACTTATGCAACGAATTCACGAAGTTATCGCAAAATGGATTCACAAATGAATGGTTTTTGTAGCAATTTAATTTCTCAATAGGAGCGTTTTTTCTCCAGAGAAGTTGATACTGCTGATTGATAATTTTTTATGTAAACTGGAAGTATGTAGAATTTTAGTTTTATCATATATTTTTTATGATCAATTGTTAAAAAAAAAACATTGTCAGAGGACAGTTCCTGAGGTGTGCGACCTGGCGTATAGATGAGTAGTGGGAATGTAAGGCTTCTGGCGCACTTTCTCTTTTACTTTCTCCTTGGCGCCACTTTCTCTTTTACTTTCTCCTTGGCGCCACTTTTTTCTTCTCTTTTACTTTCTCCTTGGCGCCACTTTCTCTTTTACTTTCTCCTTGGCGCACTTTCTGTTCTACTTTCTCCTTGGCGCACTTTCTGTTCTACTTTACCCCTTTACCTTATTGGCTTTTTACCCCTTTACCTGCATATATTGGTTGGTAATTGGTAATTGGGAAGGTGAGTTTGATAATTGGTGATTATCTGAAGAGTTTTTTGTTATGGATTATGTTTTCATTTCTTATGTTAGAGATAAGAATTTTATGAATTATGATTCATATATGATGAAATTGATATGTATTTACATTGACAGGAATAAACACGAATTGTTTAAAAATTTTTTCCAAGTCGATAACAAGATGAAAATTGATAGATTGTGTGTATGGAGATTGTTATTGTTATTAATAGCGTGATATTATTTTATGACGTCATCATCGATTAGGAATAATTGTTTGAAGTTTTTGCGATAAGAAGCAGTGCTTATAGTAGTGTTTATAGTATACCGATTACCTGCCGATATTGGGTTTTACCCCTTTACCTGTCGATATTAATTTTAGAGTAGATTATTGGTTATTGGTTGTAAGAGATTATTGGTTATTGGTGAGTATATATATTGGCTAATGGAAGAGAGAGAGAGAGAGAGAGAGAGAGAGAGAGAGAGAGAGAGAGAGAGAGATATGATGTATTGGTATCGATCCAGATAGGATGCTGGATAGGGGGATGTTGTATTAGTCCAGATGGGGTATAGATTGTGGTGTATGTGTATATATATGTGTGTGTGTGTGTGTATGTGTGGAGATTGTTATTGTTATTAATAGAGTGGTATTATTTCATGACGTCATCATCAATTGGGGTTGCCATAATGCCAAAAAAAAACAAAAACAAAATGGAAATAAAAAAAACAAAAAAAAAAAAAAAATTATTATAAAAATATATATTCATAATAAAAAATTATAAATTACATTATTTTGCTTTTCTTTTTATTATTCCACTTTTACTTAATATTATTCCACTGCTTCTTCACTTACGAACAGGAATAAACACGATCGTTTGTTATTGCAATTAGTTTTTTCTTGCGTGGTCAGCATATTTCCGATTGTATGGAAAAAGATCCATTTTGCTTGTGTGCGTGGTCAGCATATTTCCGATTGTATGGAAAAAGATCCATTCTGCTTGGATATACGTTGGTCAGCATATTTTCGATGATGAAATTGATATTTATATTAACAGGAATAAACACGTTCGTTCGTTATCAATTGAAATTTAAGTTTTGTGGTTTTAGGTTTCATATATGCTAAAATTAGCGATTGAATTCTGTGTGAGTAAAAGAAAATATATATAGATAAGAGTTTTTTTGTTATTATAGGTTGTTTATGAATAATTGTTTATAGTTTTGCGGTTCTTTGTTCTTATGGAAAAAGATCCATTCTGCTTGTATGTGTGTGGTCAGCATATTTCTGTATAAATAAGACTTTATTGTGAAATAATTGTAGATAAGAGTTTTAGTATAAAAAGAACAGCAACAACCTCATCGGCTATAGTTTGTATTAGAAATTCGTCAAGTGAAGTTAATCAAGTGATTTTTTTATATATAGCTTGTCTTAGAAATTTGTTAACGAAAGTTAATCAAGTGAAGTTAATCAAGTGATTTTTATATTTTAAAAAATGGAGTCTATAATTTGTAAAGTGTGTGGAGTGATTTTCCCGACGGCTGATGGTCTGAAAAGTCATACAGAAAATACTCACAGTAAGTGTTGGCTTAAGCTTTCAATTTTTTCTAGCTTTTTACAAAAAATATATATATTTTTAAATAGAAAATACTACGATGAACCGCAACGCAATAAGAGAGAGGAATGAACTATCTTCAATGAAACGATTGGGGACACCAGTTAAGAACATCATGCCACATAAAACGATTAAACTTAGCCCACCTTCATCTTTAAGCGTAAACGAATACAAGCCGCTTAGGGGAACGAAACACACCTTTGCCGCCTTTCATAGCAAAGAAACATGCTTGTGTTAATATAAAAAATAATGATGAATTCTGCTTTAAATGGAGTATAATTTCTGCATTGTCACCGGTGAAGAAAAGTTCAGATAGACCATCATCATACCATATATCCGATATAACGCAAAGTGTTATACATCTTACCAATGGAATAACATTAAAGTTCAACGATCTCGAGTTTCCACTGGACGTACAGAAAGTAGCGAAATTTGAGGAATTAAACCCATCAATTAGCGTCAATGTGTATGGATATAAGGCAGAAATAAAAAAAAATTGTGGGTCCATGCTATTGCACAAAGAATGAGAAAAAGTGTCATATAAACTTATTGCTGATACAAGACACTGATGAGCTGAATCACTACGTCTGGATAAAGAACCTTTCAAGGTAATAACATTGAGTTTTTTTTTCATATTCCTTTTTTTTAATTTTTTCTTTTCCTATTTAAGGTTGATCCGTCATCAACAGACTCTAAACAAGGTCAAAATTTTCATTTGCAATACATGTCTGCAACATTTCCATAATGAAGAAGCCCAATTACAACATAAATAAACTGCCAACAAGTCGGGCGAAACTTTATTATTTTTGGGACAAAATGCGCATGCGTAGAAAGTCAATATGCAGGTTAGAGTGGTTAGGGAAGACTAAGTGAAAGGAGCTTCTTGGGCAGGGCAGTTCTCAATTTAACACTTTCTGGAAACGTTCAAAAGCTCCATATTTCATTGGTTTATTTATGCAAGTTTGAGTTTTCATGAAGGGAGGGTGATAGTAAGGGTGGGTGGATGTTAATAGTTTCTTAATTGATTGCTTGAACCAAATCCAATATTCTTTGCATAGAATGTCAGTTTCATAGACGAAATTGCATAGAATTTTCATTGGATTCGATGAATTTTAAATTCACGAAACCAAACATTTGTATGGGAGGGGGTAGAGGAGGTAGCGGAATCGTAAAATTTGTGATGCAGTTTTACTTCTTTTTTCTTGTGAGGTGCTTGTACAAAATTTCAAGTTTGTAGCTTTTAATTTGTTAGTTATTTAATGAAATTGGTCGAAATCATACTTTTGTGTGGGAGGGGGTAAAAGGGCAAGTGCTATCTCAAAATTTTTAACGTAATTTTATTTCAACTATTTTTGTAAGTTCTTGTACAAAATTTCAAATCGATAGCATTTAATAGTTAAGTGATAATTGATTTCTTAGAAATGGTCGAAAAAAAAATTTTGTATGGGAGGGGGTAGAAGTTTTAAAGATATTCGACCAGTTAATATTTTAAACTCTTGGGGATTTTTTTTAAATGCATTTCGCAAATTTTCAAGTTTCTCATTCAAAAATTTTCAGTTTATGTGTTTTTTTCATTGCACATGAAACACTTTGTGCACGTTAGACCCCCACTTCGGTGCATAACAATTTTGGAACAAATTATTATTTTTTTTCCATGTACATTAAATAGATGTGTCGACGTGCAAAATTCAAACTTTGTATCTTTTACCAGAGCCATAAAAAAATCACTCAAAATTTTCAACATTTTCGCTTTCCACCTCCCTCCCCCCCATCTTAAATTTTTTTCCAAAATTAAAGACTATATAGCTCTACAATCTGACAAATTTTCAATTTGATATGTGAACTTAATTTTGAGATTTGGTGATTTGTAGTTTTGGAAAGTGCGCCATTTTTTAAATGCTCCCCATTTCCCCCCACTACTATTATGTCCATATATTATATTTTTTTCATATGTCACTAGTAAAGCTTAGTATTTGTTTTAAGTTTCAATTACATAGCTTGAGAGACAGTCGAGATATTAATTTTTAAGTGTTTTTCTTTGCAACCCCCCTGACCCTCCTCCTTACAAGAATTAGCTTTTATCTAAACTGATTCTAGTAGATTTTGATGCTATCTTAATGGTCTCAAAATACCAATTTTTTATGGGTAGTAATTTCGAAGATATAATCATTTGAAAAAAAAATTCGGCCGCCAATTGGTTCTTAGCCCCCCTTTGCGCACCCCAATGAATAAAAAAATTAAATTATTTTTAAAAGTTGTCCCACAAACTCCTCTATATGTGTGTTGATTTTTACCTTCCTAGCTGTAATCATGGTTGAGATATTTGAATTCGTATTTTTCGGTATAAGCGCTCCCCTGCCTCTCCCTGAACCCGTACACCCCCCAAAATGGGTATCCGCCTGAGATCCGCAACTACCTACAATCCCTCCAAAAATGAACTTTCTATCTTGAAGGGCTTGGGAGTTAATGTGCGCTGAGCGTACACGTCGGCGTACGGCGTACGGCGTACAGACAGACGGATTTTTTTTTTTGCATTTTTAGGCTATTTTAGTCATGAAACGCGAAAAAAAAAAATTTCAGGGTAGCAAATTTTTTTTTTTCCCAAGTCGATCACAATACTTTATTATTAAAATAATAAAGTAAAATGAGTGTAGTAAGGTTGTAACAACGATGCCAAGTCCCGAAAAATCAACATTGCAATTTCAACACTATGAGCGCCAAATGGATGTACCATTAGTTATATATGCAGACTTTGAGTGCTTACTTGAGGAGGTTAGTACCTGTTTTGTCGACCCAGGAACATCTTCATCAGCTGTTGTACAGGAGCACACACCATGTGCCTTTTCATATTATATTAAGTGTACTTTTAATTCGTCATTAGATAGGTTAAGAGTGTATAAGGGAAAAAAATCCTCTAAAAATTTTCTAGATTCGCTTATTAGGGATGTGAGGGGGCTCTATTCCGATTATATTATGAAACCAAAACCTATACCTAGACTAACAACACAACAGATGAAAATTCAGACTGAAACGGAACTTTGTTACATGTGCAAGAAACCTCTTCTCGACGATAGAGTAATAGACCACTGTCATTTAACGGGGGAATATAGGGGTCCAGCTCATAATCAATGTAATTTATTATTTAGAGTGCCTAAATTCTTTCCAATCTTTTTTCACAACTTTTCTGGGTATGATTGTCATTTATTCGTAAAAGAACTAGGGAATATAGATGATGATATAAAAGTAATACCTGAAAATAAAGAACGATACATTTCCGTATCGAAGAGAATTACTAATACGGTGGAATTAAGATTTTTAGATTCAATTAGATTCATGAATAGTAGTTTAGATGAGCTTGTTAGATATTTACCCGAGGCAAAACTGGAGACAATACGTTCAATATACGGCGAAGAAAGCAAATTTAAACTGCTCACAAGAAAGGGTGTATTTCCCTATGAGTATATAAATTCGTGGACTCGTTTGGATGATGTTTGTTTGCCACCAAGGGAAAATTTCGCAAGTAAATTGGCAAATAGTGAGTGCAGTGAAAGCGATTATGAACACGCACAAAAAGTTTGGAAAGAATTTAATTGCAAGACGCTTTGGGATTATTTAGAGTTGTATTTGAAAACAGATGTATTGCTTTTAACGGACGTATTTGAAAATTTTAGAAAAATTTGTAAACAAATATATGAGCTGGATCCCTGTCAATACTATACTGCTCCTGGGTTAGCGTGGGACGCTATGTTAAAAACCACAAACATTAGACTAGAACTTTTAACTGACATTAACATTTATAATTTTATTAAACGCGGTATTAGAGGGGGTATTACGCAATGTTCGCATCGACACTCTGTGGCCAACAACAAATACATGGACAGTTTCGATGAAACGAAACCCTCAAAATACATTACATATTTGGATGCTAATAATTTATACGGTTGGGCAATGTCTCAACCTCTTCCACATTCTTCATTCGCATGGGCTCAAAATGTCAATGACATTGATATTCGCAATATTCCACTAGATTCCGATATTGGATATATATTAGAGGTTGATTTAGAGTATCCCGATTCAAAACACAATGATCATAACGATCTACCTTTTTGTGCAGAAAACAAAGCAGCACCCGGTTCTAAGACAAACAAGCTTATAACGGATTTAACAAACAAACATAAATATATTATCCACTATCGGAATCTACAACAGTGCCTAGAGAATGGTTTGAAACTTGTTTGCATTCATAGGATTTTACAATTTAAACAGTCTGATTGGCTAAAGAGTTATATTGATTTAAATAACTATCATCGTACAAAAAGCACAAACTCATTTGAAAAAAATTTCTTCAAGCTATTGAACAACGTGGTATATAAGAAAACGATGGAGAATGTGGAAAAGAGAAAAGATGTGAAAATTGTCACAAAATGGGAAAGTAAGGGAAGAAGTTTAGGTGCCCGCGCTCTTATAGCCAAACCAAACTTTCATAGTATAGCTATATTTTCAGAAACTGTGGTTGCTATTCAGATGGATAGAATGAATGTGTGATGATAAGCCAATTTATTTAGGTTTTACCGTTATTGATATTTCCAAGCTAAAGATGTACGACTTCCACTACAACTACATAAAACCTAAATATTCAGAAAATGCGCTTTTAAATTATATGGATACGGATTCATTTATTTATACAATTAAAACAGATGACTTTTACAGAGACATTATAGACGACATTGACAGACACTTTGATACTTCAGAATATTCGAAAGACAATCCCTATAACATTCCTTTGAAAAATTTCAAAATATTAGGACTAATGAAAGACGAGACGCACGGAAAAATAATAAAGGAATTTATAGGGTTACGATCGAAAATGTATTCTATAAGTATAGATAATAGTAAAACTATAAAAAAGGCCAAAGGTGTTAAAAAGACTGCAACAGACATATTGACAATAGACAATTATAGAGAATGTTTATATAGGGAGAAAATTTTTAGAGGAAATATGTATATATTTAGATCTAAGCTTCATAAAATTTATACAGAATGTATTAATTAGATAACTTTAAGCCATTTAGATGATAAGAGACTAATTAAGGATGATAAAATTAGTACATATGCATGGGGACATTATAAAATTTAAATTTAAAATAATAAAAAAATATGTATATATTTAGGTCTAAGTTACATAAAATTATTTAGAATTTAAGATAATAATAAAATATGTATATATTTAGGTCTAAGTTATATAAAATTTATACTGCATGTATTAATAAGATAGCTTTAAGCCATTTAGATGATAAGAGAGACATTGTGATATTTAGAATTTAAGATAATAATAAAAATAATTCTTAATATATAACAGCTTTGTTTCAATCACAATTAGAAACCTTTTTTTTTTTTACAATTTTTACTTCATTATTTTAATAATAAAGTATTGTGATCGACTTGGGAAAAAAAAAAAATTTGCTACCCTGAAATTTTTTTTTTTCGCGTTTCATGACTAAAATAGCCTAAAAATGCAAAAAAAAAAAATCCGTCTGTCTGTACGCCGTCCGCCGTACGCCGTACGCCGTACGCCGTACGCCGACGTGAACGCTCAGCGCACATTAACTCCCAAACCCTGCAAGATAGAAAGTTCATTTTTGGAGGGATTGTAGGTAGTTGCGGATCTCAGGCGGATACCAATTTTGGGGGGTGTACGAGTTCAGGGGGAGGCAGGGGGAGCGCTTAAGCCGAAAAATACGAATTCAAATATCTCGACCATGGTTACAGCTAGGAAGCTAAAAATCAACATACATATGCAGAAGTTTGTGGGACAACTTTTAAAAATAACTTAATTTTTTTATTCATTGGCGTGCGAAAAGGGCTAAGAACCAATTGTCGGCCGAATTTTTTTTTCAAATGATTATATCTTCGAAATTACTTCCCATAAAAAATTGATATTTTGAGACCATTAAGATAGTATATAGATCTATTAGAAGCAGTTTAGATAGAAGCTAATTAGTGAAAGGGGGAGGGTCAGGGGGGGTGCAAAGAAAAACACTTAAAAATTAATATCTCAACTATCTCTTATGCTATGTAATTGAAACTTAAAATGTATACTAAGCTTTACTAGCGACATATGAAAAAAATATAATATGTGGACATTATAGTAGTGGGGGGAAATGGGGAGCATTTCAAAAATGGCGCACTTTCCAAAACTACAAATCATCAAATCTCAAAATTCAGTACAGATATCAAATCAAAAATTTGTCAGATTGTAGAGCTATATAATCTTTAATTTTAATAAAAAATTTGAGTTGGGGGGTGTAAGGGGAGGGAGGTGGAAAGCGAAAATGTTGAAAATTTTTAGTGATTTTTTTATGGCTCTGGTAAAAGATACAAAATTTTGAATTTTGCACGTCGACACATCTATTTGATATAGATAGAAAAAAAATAGTAATTTGTTCCAAAATTGTTATGCTCCGAAGTGGGGGTCTAACGTGCACAAGGTGTTTCATGTGGAATGAAAAAAACATAAAAACTGAAAATTTTTGAATGAAAATTTTAGGTAGAAACTTGAAAATTTGGGAAATGCATTTTAAAAAAATCTCTAAAAGTTTGAAATATTAACTGTTCGAATATTTTTAAAACTTCTACTCCCTCCCATACAAAATTATTTTTTCGACCAATTTTAAGAAATCAATTATCACCTAACTATCAAAAAGCTATCAATATGAAATTTTGCACAAGAACTTAGAAAAATAGTTAAAATAAAATTACGGTAAAAGTTTTGAAATCATGCTTGCCTTCTACTCCCTCCCATACAAAAGCATGATTTCGACCAATTTCATTAAATCAACTAATAACCAACAAATCAAAAGCTACGAACTTGAAATTTTGTACGAGCACCTTACAATAGAAAAGAAGGAAAATTCCATCACAAATTTTACGATTCCTCTACCTCCTCTACCCCCTCCCATACAAAATTATTTTTTCGAGCATTTTTAAGAAATCAGTTATCAGCTATCTCTTAAGAGCTATCAATTTCAAATTATGCATGAAAACTTATAAAAGTAATTCAAATGAAGTTGCTTTAAAAGTTTTGAAATTGCCCTTACCGTTCTACCCCCTCCCATACAAAACTATGATTTCGACCAATTTCATTAAATCAACTAATAACTAACAAACTAAAAGCTACGAACTTGAAATTTTATACAAGCACCTTACAAAAGAAGCGAAATAAAACTACATATCAAATTTTACGATTCCCCTACCTTCTCTACCCCCTCCCATACACATTTTCGGTTTCGTGAAAATAAAATACACCGAATTTTATGAAAATTTTATGCAATTTCGTCTATGCAACACATTCTATACAGAGAATATTGGACGTGATTCAAGCAATTATTAAAAAGCTGTTAACATCCACCCATCCTTGCTATTACCCCTCCTCCTCCCCTCATAAAAACCCAAACTTGCAGAAACGAATGAAATATTGCTAAATTGACAACAGCCCTGCCCGAGAAACCCCTTTGCACTTAGCTTTCCCTAACCACTTTAACTTACATATTGACTTTCCACTCATCCGCAACTTGTCCCAAGAATAATAAAGTTTCGCCCGACTTGTTGGCAGTTTATTTAGCATAACAATCAATTTCTTATTTTCTATTTTTTAAATTACACTACATTTGAATTGTATTCAACTCTGCAATATCGTCAACTTTACATGTTCCAACAGAGAGGAAATAGAGGAAAATATTTTGCGTTTAAGATAAAAGTGTTTCCCTCCAAGATCAAGGTCATCGACATGCTGATTATGATATGACTAAACAAAAAATTCGTACATCTTGCATATTTATAGAAATTTTAAACATATCACCGAATCAAAGTCTGATTTGAGTTGTATTTAATATTGGATAAAATTAGAAACATGACTGCTGAGTGTTGTAGGGAAAAAGTATAGATTTTTGAATATTCGAGAATCAATGTGATTACAAGATGATATCAAGGTAGGTAAGATGGTTTCAAGATGGCATTAGTTGATAGCATTTGGTTGGTTGTATAGTTGGTTGGTTGGTTGGTTGGTTCGTTGGTTGTATAGTTGGTTGGTTGGTTGGTTGGGTGTATAGTTGGTTGGTTGGTTGGTTGGTTGGTTGGTTGTCATTAGTCCTAATATTTTGCAATTTTTCAAAGGAATGTTATAGGGATTGTCTTTCGAATATTCTGAAGTATCAAAGTGTCTGTCAATGTCGTCTATAATGTCTCTGTAAAAGTCATCTGTTTTAATTGTATAAATAAATGAATCCGTATCCATATAATTTAAAAGCGCATTTTCTGAATATTTAGGTTTTATGTAGTTGTAGTGGAAGTCGTACATCTTTAGCTTGGAAATATCAATAACGGTAAAACCTAAATAAATTGGCTTATCATAACAAACATTCATTCTATCCATCTGAATAGCAACCACAGTTTCTGAAAATATAGCTATACTATGAAAGTTTGGTTTGGCTATAAGAGCGCGGGCACCTAAACTTCTTCTCTTACTTTCCCATTTTGTGACAATTTTCACATCTTTTCTCTTTTCCACATTCTCCATCGTTTTCCCATATACCGCGTTGTTCAATAGCTTGAAGAAATTGTTTTCAAATGAATTTGTGCTTTTTGTACGATGATAGTTATTTAAATCAATATAACTCTTTAGCCAATCAGACTGTTTAAATTGTAAAATCTTATGAATGCAAACAAGTTTCAAACCATTCTCTAGGCACTGTAGTAGATTCCGATAGTGGATAATATATTTATGTTTGTTTGTTAAATCCGTTATAAGCTTGTTTGTCTTAGAACCGGGTGCTGCTTTGTTTTCTGCACAAAAAGGTAGATCGTTATGATCATTGTGTTTTGAATCGGGATACTCTAAATCAACCTCTAATATATATCCAATATCGGAATCTAGTGGAATATTGCGAATATCAATGTCATTGACATTTTGAACCCATGCGAATGAAGAATGTGGAAGAGGTTGAGACATTGCCCACCCGTATAAATTATTAGCATCCAAATATGTAATGTATTTTGAGGGTTTCGTTTCATCGAAACTGTCCATGTATTTGTTGTTGGCCACAGAGTGTCGATGCGAACATTGCGTAATACCCCCTCTAATACCGAGTTTAATAAAATTATAAATGTTAATGTCAGTTAAAAGTTCTAGTCTAATGTTTGTGGTTTTTAACATAGCGTCCCACGCTAACCCAGGAGCAGTATAGTATTGACAGGGATCCAGCTCATATATTTGTTTACAAATTTTTCTAAAATTTTCAAATACGTCCGTTAAAAGCAATACATCTGTTTTCAAATACAACTCTAAATAATCCCAAAGCGTCTTGCAATTAAATTCTTTCCAAACTTTTTGTGCGTGTTCATAATCGCTTTCACTGCACTCACTATTTGCCAATTTACTTGCGAAATTTTCCCTTGGTGGCAAACAAACATCATCCAAACGAGTCCACGAATTTATATACTCATAAGGAAATACACCCTTTCTTGTGAGCAGTTTAAATTTGCTTTCTTCACCGTATATTGAACGTATTGTCTCCAGTTTTGCCTCGGGTAAATATCTAACAAGCTCATCTAAACTACTATTCATGAATCTAATTGAATCTAAAAATCTTAATTCTACCGTATTGGTATCACTAACCGTAATTCTCTTCGATACGGAAATGTATCGTTCTTTATTTTCAGGTATTACTTTTATATCATCATCTATATTCCCTAGTTCTTTTACGAATAAATGACAATCATACCCAGAAAAGTTGTGAAAAAAGATTGGAAAGAATTTAGGCACTCTAAATAATAAATTACATTGATTATGAGCTGGACCCCTATATTCCCCCGTTAAATGACAGTGGTCTATTACTCTATCGTCGAGAAGAGGTTTCTTGCACATGTAACAAAGTTCCGTTTCAGTCTGAATTTTCATCTGTTGTGTTGTTAGTCTAGGTATAGGTTTTGGTTTCATAATATAATCGGAATAGAGCCCCCTCACATCCCTAATAAGCGAATCTAGAAAATTTTTAGAGGATTTTTTTCCCTTATACACTCTTAACCTATCTAATGACGAATTAAAAGTACACTTAATATAATATGAAAAGGCACATGGTGTGTGCTCCTGTACAACAGCTGATGAAGATGTTCCTGGGTCGACAAAACAGGTACTAACCTCCTCAAGTAAACACTCAAAGTCTGCATATATAACTAATGGTACATCCATTTGGCGCTCATAGTGTTGAAATTGCAATGCTGATTTTTCGGGACTTGGCATCGTTGTTACAACCTTACTACACTCATTTTTGTGTTGTAATTGGGCTTCTTCATTATGGAAATGTTGCAGACATGTATTGCAAATGAAAATTTTGACCTTGTTTAGAGTCTGTTGATGACGGATCAACCTTAAATAGGATAAGAAAAAATTAAAAAAAAAGAATATGAAAAAAAAACTCAATGTTATTACCTTGAAAGGTTCTTTATCCAGACGTAATGATTCAGCTCATCAGTGTCTTGTATCAGCAATAAGTTTATATGACACTTTTTCTCATTCTTTGTGTGATAGCATGGACCCACAATTTTTTTTATTTCTGCCTTATATCCATACACATTGACGCTAATTGATGGGTTTAATTCCTCAAATTTCGCTACTTTCTGTACGTCCAGTGGAAACTCGAGATCGTTGAACTTTAATGTTATTCCATTGGTAAGATGTATAACACTTTGCGTTATATCGGATATATGGTATGATGATGGTCTGTCTGAACTTTTCTTCACCGGTGACAATGCAGAAATTATACTCCATTTAAAGCAGAATTCATCATTATTTTTCATATTAACACAAGCATGTTTCTTTGCTATGAAAGGCGGCAAAGGCACGTGTTTCGTTCTCCTAAGCGGTTTGTATTCGTTTACGCTTAAATATGAAGGTGGGCTAAGTTTAATCGTTTTATGTGGCATGATGTTCTTAACTGGTGTCCCCAATCGTTTCATTGAAGATAGTTCCTTCCTCTCTCCTATTGCGTTGCGGTTCATCGTAGTATTTTCTATTTAAAAATATATATATTTTTTGTAAAAAGCTAGAAAAAATTGAAAGCTTAAGCCAACACTTACTGTGAGTATTTTCTGTATGTCTTTTCAGACCCATCAGCCGTCGGGAAAATCACTCCACATACTTTACAAATTATAGACTCCATTTTTTAAAATATAAAAATCACTTGATTAACTTCACTTGATTAACTTTCGTTAACAAATTCGTCAAGTGACTCCATTTTTTTAAATATAAAAATCACTTGATTAACTTCACTTGATTAACTTTCGTTAACAAATTTCTAAGACAAACTATATATAAAAAAATCACTTGACGAATTTCTAATACAAACTATAGCCGATGAGGTTGTTGCTGTTCTTTTCATATCAAAACTCTTATCTACAATTATTTCACAATAAAGTCTTATTTATACAGATATATGCTGACCACACACATACAAGCATAATGGATCTTTTTTCATAAGAACAAAGAACCGCAAAACTATAAACAATTATTCATAAACAACCTATAATAAAAAAAAAACTCTTATCTATATATATTTTCTTTTACTCACACAGAATTCAATCGCTAATTTTAGCATATATGAAACCTAAAACCACAAAACTTAAATTTCAATTGATAACGAACGAACGTGTTTATTCCTGTTAATGTAAATATCAATTTCATCATCGAAAATATGCTGACCAACGTATATCCAAGCAGAATGGATCTTTTTCCATACAATCGGAAATATGCTGACCACGCACACAAGCAGAATGGATCTTTTTCCATACAATCGGAAATATGCTGACCACGCAAGAAAAAACTAATTGCAATAACAAACGATCGTGTTTATTCCTGTTCGTAAGTGAAGAAGCAGTGGAATAATATTAAGTAAAAGTGGAATAATAAAAAGAAAAGCAAAATAATGTAATTTATAATTTTTTATTATGAATATATATTTTTATAATAATTTTTTTTTTTATTTTTATTTTTATTTTTTTATATATATATTTTTTTTTTTTGACATTATGGCAACCCCAATTGATGATGACGTCATGAAATAATACCACGCTGTTAATAACAATAACAATCTCCACACATACACACACATATATATATATACACATACACCACAATCTATACCCCATCTGGACTAATACAACATCCCCCTATCCAGCATCCTATATGGATCAATACCAATACATCATCTCTCTCTCTCTCTCTCTCTCTTCCATTAACCAATATATGGACCGTTTATTTTGAAAGTGGTGTAAGTCCATATTCTCCTGTTTCGAGAAAATTAGAGGTTAGCATATCTGTTAATTAAAAAATTTAGGCAAATTATATGAAGTCTGGCAATGTTTCTATTGTTTTATAAATATTTAATTTGATTATATAGATTTGTTTTAGGCGAATTAGACTACAATAATACATATTTATGGGCTGTAAATGGACTTACACCACTTTCAAAATTAGACAACTGTAAAAATCGTTTAATTTCAATTTAAAAAGATCAAAAATCACTTAAAATATACTTCATTTTAATCCAATTTTGTTTACAAATACTCATGACGAGACATAAAATTTAATTTTAGACACTAAGTACATTGTCAAAATTACAAGATACTGATAGTATTTACTTATGCTCTGCATGTGGCAGTGTTTCGAAATATGCATGATGCACCGGAGGTATATGTATAGGGTAGTAACTGCTTCATGTCTTTATATTTTTCGTAAGTAATAGGCTTGGCATTTTGGTACAAAGGCGCCAGGGCGATTTTTCAAACTTAGCGGTCTTCCAGGACGTGTAGGTAATAAATTAATAGTTTTAAACTCTGCGTCCTTCATCGATGTTTTATATAAAATAGTATATGGTGCACTTTTGAGAAACCTCAACCAACATATTTGGAACCAATTGACCTGTTCGCCATTAGTGTTTTTATACTCTAGATGGAATCTGAGAGTATTATAAGTTTGCTCTAAAGTTTGTAACGCCAAGAAATAAGGCTCGGAGAAAAAAATGATGAATACAGAAATTAATATTATCACTCAAAAATCTCAAAACCGGATGTCCGTCCGTCCGTCCGTCCGTCCGTCCGTCCGTCCGTCCGTCCGTCCGTCTGTGCGCGCTCTAGCTTGAGAACGCGTTGAGCTAGATAGTTCAAATTTTGTACACGTCGTTTTTGACAAAAAAGTAAGGTCAAGTTCGTGAACGGGCCAAATCGCTCCACCCCTTCTACCCCCTCCCATACAAAATGACACAATTGCGCAATTTGACAATAAACGGATTTGCACGAAAAGTATAAAAGCTATTGGCCTGAAATTTGGAATATGTTACTTTTATGATAATATCAACCTACCGCACGAAAATTATGCGTATCCTCCCCCTCCTTCTACCACCTCCCATACAAACTGTACTTGTCATGAATTACTCTAAGCCAATTTACTCATTGCGTATACAATTTAGAGAGCTGAAATTGTGCACCAAATATTTATTTGAAATTGTTAGTAAGCCCAAAAAAATTTAGACTATTAGCTTCACCCCTTCTACCCCCTCCCAAACAAAATGACACAATTTCGTAATTTGACAATAAACGGATTTACTCGAAAAGTATAAAAGCTATTAGTCTGAATTTTCGGATATGTTATTATACTCTAGATGAAATCTGAGAGTATTATAAGTTTGCTCTAAAGTTTGTAACGCCAAGAAATAAGGCTCGGAGAAAAAAATGATGAATACAGAAATTAATATTATCACTCAAAAATCTCAAAACCGGATGTCCGTCCGTCCGTCCGTCCGTCCGTCCGTCCGTCCGTCCGTCCGTCTGTGCGCGCTCTAGTTTGAGAACCCGTTGAGCTAGATAGTTCAAATTTTGTACACGTCGTTTTTGACAAAAAAGTAAGGTCAAGTTCGTGAACGGGCCAAATCGCTCCACTCCTTCTACCCCCTCCCATACAAAATGACACAATTGCGCAATTTGACAATAAACGGATTTGCACGAAAAGTATAAAAGCTATTGGCCTGAAAATTGGAATATGTTACTTTTATGATAATATCAATCTACCGTACGAAAATTATGCGTATCCTCCCCCTCCTTCTACCACCTCCCATACAAACTGTACTTGTCATGAATTACTCTAAGCCAATTTACTCATTGCGTATACAATTTAGAGAGCTGAAATTGTGCACCAAATATTTATTTGAAATTGTTAGTAAGCCCAAAAAAATTTAGACTATTAGCTTCACCCCTTCTACCCCCTCCCATACAAAATGACACAATTTCGTAATTTGACAATAAACGGATTTACTCGAAAAGTATAAAAGCTATTAGTCTGAATTTTTGGATATGTTATTTTCATAGTAATTTTAATCTACAGTAGAAAAATTATTTGCTTCCTCCCTCTCCTTCCACCCCCTCCCATACAAACTACACTTTTTCATGAAATGCTCTAAGACGATTTTCTCAGAACATATAACATTTATTGAGCTCATATTTTGTAATAAATACTTAATTAGTATTAGCACTAAGATCAGAAAAAAATATTTGATTAGCTTCACTGCTTCGACCCCCTCCCATACAATATGACACAGTTTCACAACTTCACAAAAAATCGATTTTCTTGAAAAGTATAAATGGCAGTAGTCTGAAATTTCAGGGATGTCAATTTTACAATATTCCTAGTTGTTTCTGAAAAAAATCACTCTAATCGCCCCACTCTTTCTACCACCTCCCATACAAACTGCACATTTTCACTAAATCTAACTCACTAATTTTTTCAGTTCCCATTCAATTTTTGGAGTAAGCATTTTGTACAAAACATTTTTATAGCTACTTTAGCATGATGGGGAAAAATTAGTTCAATGCGATCATCCCTTCTAACACTCCCCATACAAAATTTCTTGGGATCACAAAAAATTCTATTTCATCTAGAGTATCGTAAGATTGCGCTTTACGCGCAATCGTAGCCCTGTTATGTTTTTCATAGTAATTTTAATTTACAGTAGAAAAATTATTTGCTTCCTCCCTCTCCTTCCACCCCCTCCCATACAAACTACACTTTTTCATGAAATGCTCTAAGACGATTTTCTCAGAACATATAACATTTATTGAGCTCATATTTTGTAATAAATACTTAATTAGTATTAGCACTAACAGCAAAAAAAAATATTTGATTAGCTTCACTGCTTCTACCCCCTCCCATACAATATGACACAGTTTCACAACTTCACAAAAAATCGATTTTCTTGAAAAGTATAAATGGCACTAGTCTGAAATTTCAGGGATGTCAATTTTACAATATTCCTAGTTATTTCTGAAAAAAATCACTCTAATCGCCCCACTCTTTCTACCACCTCCCATACAAACTGCACATTTTCACTAAATCTAACTCACTAATTTTTTCAGTTCCCATTCAATTTTTGGAGTAAGCATTTTGTACAAAACATTTTTATAGCTACTTTAGCATGATGGGGAAAAATTAGTTCAATGCTGTCATCCCTTCTAATACTTCCCATGCGAAATTTCTTGGGATCACAAAAAATTCTATTTCATCTAGAGTATCTTAAGATTGCGCTTTACGCGCAATCGTAGCCCTGTTATGTTTTTTAATCTGTTTTTTAATCGCATTTCGAAGATTTTTTGTTCAAACGAAATTCTCTCGTTTCATTTCATGTAAAATGAATTTGTCATGTTTTCTACATTGTTTTATTACATCATAATAATCTTGTAGTGTGTACAGAAAATTCTTTTTTCGCGAAGCCATTTCTATGATGCCAAAATCTGCAAATTTGCAAATTTGTGGTCAATTATGTCAATGTTATGTTCCAACGACTGGGTAACCTTCAACCACATCAATGCCATTTGTAAATTTCGATTTTGCACACATGTCACTGTAGGCAAAACATGGCTTTGGGTCGTTACATTTTCTAAATGCCTCAAACAACAAGAAGCTACTTCTTGCGATCCCCTGGAAGCAATAGTTTCGTCCCACACATACATATTAACTTTATTTAGTGGAAATTGTGAAAACCCTCATACATATTTCGCTTGTAATATGCGATTGAGACAGATAATTTCGGGTAAGGTAAGGATTTTTGTAAGTCAAAAGAGAAGGCAAAGTCTGTATCAGGATTTTCTGATGCCAGAATTTTATCTTCTTGTAATGCTTTTCTTGCTAATTCAGCATTTTGCAAGTGAACATCATGTCTTTCTACAAGAATCGTTTTTTCTTCGTCATCAGTTGTTGTCTTAATTTTCATGTTTAAGAAATCGCATTTCGCACAGGTATCTTTACGTGGCAAATGGAAGTGTAACTATAAAAAATAATAACTAAAAATAACAGACTACTGATCGGCAACCATCTGTTAAGCCACCTACCCCTGTCAATTGGACTTACACCACTTTCATAATCGATGATTATGCAATTTCATTTACCGACCGATTTTAAGTTGTACAAAACATGGGAATTTTTAAAAAAATTAAACACGGATTAGTTATACATAAAAAATTTACATTAAATTAAGCATGAATTACGTGATATCTCTTTTTTTTTTAAAATTGACTTACACCACTTTCAAAATAAACGGTCCATATATACTCACCAATAACCAATAATCTCTTACAACCAATAACCAATAATCTACTCTAAAATTAATATCAACAGGTAAAGGGGTAAAACCCAATATCGACAGGTAATCGGTATACTATAAGCACTACTATAAGCACTACTTCTTATCGCAAAAACTTCAAACAATTATTCCTAATCGATGATGACGTCATAAAATAATATCACGCTATTAATAACAATAAACTGCCAACAAGTCGGGCGAAACTTTATTATTCTTGGGACAAGTTGCGGATGGGTGGAAAGTCAATATGGTTAGGTTAGAGTGGTTAGGGTGGTTGTTGTAGTGTTCTTGTACAAAATTTCAAGTTCTTAGCTTTTAATTTTTTGGTTATTAGTTGGTTCAAAGAAATAAGTCGAAACGATACTTTTGTATGGGAGGGGTAGAAGGGCAAGCGCGATTGCAAAACTTTTAAAGGAATTTCATTTCAATTATTTTTGTAAGTTTTCGTGCAAAATTTAAAATGGATAGCTTTTAAGAGTTGGATGATAACTGATTTCTTGAAAATGCTCAGAAAATAAATTTTGTATGGGAGGGGGTATATTTATTTATTTGTGACGCAGTTTTCTTTCCTTTCTTTTGTAAGGTGCTCGTACAAAATTTCAAGTTCGTAGCTTTTAATTTGTTGGTTATTAATTGGTTCAATGAAATAGGTCGAAATGATACTTTTGTATGGGAGGGGGTAGAAGGCCAAGCGCGATTGCAAAAATTTTAACAAAATTTCATTTTAATTATTTTTATAAGTTTTTAGGCAAAATTTGAAATGGATAGCTTTTAAGAGTTAGCTGATAACTGATTTCTTAAAAATGCTCGAAAAAATAATTTTGTACGGGAGGGGGTAGAAGAGGTAGGGGAATTGCAAAATTTGTGACGCAATTTTATTTCCTTTCTCTCGTAAGTTGCTCGTACAAAATTTCAAGTTCGTAGCTTTTAATTTGTTGGTTATTAGTTGATTTAATGAAATTGGTCGAAATCATACTTTTGTATGGGAGGGGGTAGAAGGGCCAGTGTGATTTTGAAACTTTTAAAATAATTTCTTTGCAAATATTTTTATAAGTTCTTATGCAAAATTTCAAATGGATAGCTTTTAATAGTTAGGTGATAATTAATTTCTTAAAAATGGTCAAAAAAATAATTTTGTATGGGAGGGGGTAGAAGTTTTGAAGGTATTCGACCAGTTAATATTTTTTACTTTTAGAGATTTTTTTTAAATGTATTTCCCAAATTTTCAAGTTTCTACCCGAAAATAACATCCAAAAATTTTCAGTTTTCGTGTTTTTTTCGTTGCACATGAGACAGCTTGTGCCCATTAGACCGGGGTGGTCGGTTCATAACAATTGTGGATCAAATTATTATTTTTTTTCTATGTATATCAAATAGATGTATTCACATGCAAAATTTAAAGTTTCTATCTTTGAGCAGAATCCTAAAAAATTCACTCAAAATTTTCGACATTTTTGCTTACCACCTCCCTCCCTTTACACCCCCTAACTTTAAATTTATATCAAAATCATAAATTATGTATTTCTATAATCTGACGAATTTTCAATTCGATATCTGTACTCAATTTTGAGATATAATGATTTCTAATTTTGAAAAGTGCACCATTTTTCAAATGCTCCCCATTTCACCCCACTACTATTATGACCAAATTTTATATTTTTTTTGTATTTCGCTAGTATAGCTTAGTATATGTTTTAAATTCCAATTACATAGCTTAAGAGATAGTTGAGATATTAATTCTTAAGTGTTTTTCCTTGCACCCCCCCCCCCCCCCCGACCCTTCCCCTTACAATAATAAGCCTATTTCTAAGCTGGTTCTGGTGGATCTATACGCCATCTTAATTGTCCCAAAATATGAATTTTTTATGGTAAGTAGTTTCGAAGATATAACCATTTCAAAAAAAGATTCGGCCGACAATTTGTTTTTAGCCCCCCCTTTACGGACGCCAATGGATAAAAAAATTAAATTATTTTTGGACTATGTCCCACAGCTCTCTCTATACGTGTGCTGATTTTCATCTTTCTATCTGCATTCGTGGTGAAGATATTAGCAAGTGTATATTTCCAAGTAAAAGAGAAGAAGAAAGTGGCGCCAAGGAGAAAGTAAAAGAGAAAGTTGCGCCAAGGAGAAAGTAAAAGAGAAATTGGCGCCAAGGAGAAGTAAAAGAGAAAGTGCGCCAGAAGCCTTACATACCCACTACTTAGATAGCGGTTTTCGTTTGAAAAGAATGACTATGGTAGAAAGTACCAACCACATCAGGTCAAGATTCAAGTTTAACGATGCTACATAGTTTGGTATTTGTTTGGCAGCCATCGAAAGTAAACGCTTTCAGTGAATTTAAACGTGGAAAAATATCTGCCAACAAGCCCGGCGCAACTTTGTTATTCTTGAGACCAGTTGAGAATACGTGGGAAGTTAATATGCAGGTTAGGTTGAATAGTGAAGACTAAGTGAATAAGAGTTCCATGACAGGGCTGTTGTCAATTATTTCACATTTACCATTAATGCGATGACGATTAACAGCTCCATTCTATTTAATCAATATTTCATGAGTTTATTTATGCAAGTTTGGGTTAGTAGTTTTTTATTAAATGCGTGGATTACGTTCGAAATGCTTTATATAGCATATTAGATTCACAGACGAATAAATTCTATGAATTGTGATGGAATTCATTTTTCCATCCCCCCGCCTCCCCCTTCCACCCCACACTCCCCAAAATTTGGATAATGGAGCTCACTTACCAAGTTAATAACCCACCCAAAAATCAACATTCTACCTTTAACGGTCTTGGAGGTACGAGTCCATATGTACGGCATACGGCAGGACGGATTTTTTTTTTTGCATTTTTAGGCTAATTTAGTCATGAAACGCGAAAAAACAAAATTTCAGGGTAGCAAATTTTTTTTTTCTGTGTCGATCACAATACTTTATTATTAAAATAATAAAGTAATAACAATCTCCATACACACAATCTATCAATTACTTTATTATTATAATAATAAAGTATTGTGATCGACACAAGAAAAAAAAAATTTGCTACCCTGAAATTTTTTTCTTTCACGTTTCATGACTCAATTAGCCTAAAAATGCAAAAAAAATAAATCCGTCTGTCTGTACGCCGTCCGCCGTCCGCCGACGTGTACGCTCAGCGCACATTAACTCCCAAGCCCTTCAAGATAGAAAGTTCATTTTTGGGGGGTTTGTAGATAGTTGCGGATCTCAGGCGGACACCCATTTTGAGGGGTGTACGTGTTCAGGGGGAGGCGGGGGGAGCGCTTAAGCCAAAAAATACGAATTCAAATATCTCAACCATGGTAACAGCTAGGAAGCTAAAACTCAACATACATATAGAGGGGTTTGTGGGACAACTTTTAAAAGTAATTTAATTTTTTTATCCATTGGGGTGCGAAAAGGGGGGGCTAAGAACCAATTGTCGGCCGAATTTTTTTTTCAAATGATTATATCTTCGAAATTACTTATCGTAAAAAAATCATATTTAGAGACCGTCAAGGTGGCACATAGTTTCATCGGAAATATCTCAGAAAGCGGCTAATTATTGTAAGGGGGAGGGTCAGGAGGGGTGCAAAGAAAAACACTTAAAAATTAATATCTCAACTATCTCTTAAGCTATGTAATTGAAACTTAAAACGTATATTTAGCTATACTAGACAAATACAAAAAAACTATAACATGTTGAAATAATAGTAGTGGGGGGAAATGGGGAACACTTCAAAAATGGCGCACTTTTCAAAATTACAAATCCTTATATCTCAAAAAATATTACAGATATCAAATCAAAAATTTGTCAGATTGTAGAATTACATAATGGTTAATTTTGGTAAAACTTTTAAGATGGGAGGTGTAAGGGGAGGGAGGTGATAAGCAAAAATGTCGAAAACTTTGAGTGATTTTTTTAGGGCTCTGGTGAAAGATACAAAGTTTAAATTTTTTATGTGCATACCTCTATTTAATGTACGTACAAAAGTAATAATAACTTGATCCATAATTGTTATAAATCGACCCCCCGGTCTAACGTGCACAAGGTGTTTCATGTGCATTGAAAAAAACACATAAACTGAAAATTTTTGAGTGAAATGTTAAGGTAAAAACTTGAAAATTTGCAAAATGCATTTAAAAAAAATCCCTAAATATACGAAATATTAACTGGTCGAAAACCTTTAACACTTCTACCCCCTCCCATACAAAATTATTTTTTCGACCATTTTCAAGAAATCAATTATCACCTAACTATTAAAAGCTGTCAATTTGAAATTTTGCATAAAAACTTACAAAAATAATTAATATGAAATTGCGTTAAAAGTTTTAAAATTGCGCTTGCCCTTCTACCCCCTCCCATACAAAAGTGTGATTTCGACTAATTTCATTAAATCAACTAATAACCAACAAATAAAAAGCTATGAACTTGAAATTTCGTACGAGCATCTAACAATAAAAATGAAAGAAAATTGCATCACAAAATTTACGATTCCTTTACCTCCTCTACCCCCTCCCATACAAAATTATTTTTTCGAGCATTTTTAAGAAATCAGTTATCAGCTAACTCTTAAAAGCTATCAATTTCAAATTTGGCAGAAAAACTTATAAGAATAATTTAAATGAAGTTGCTTTAAAAGTTTTGAAATCGCGCTTGCGCTTCTACCCCCTCCCATACAAAATTATGATTTCGACCAATTTCATTAAATAGACTAATAACCAACAAACTAGAAGCTACCAACTTGAAATTTTATACAAGCACCTTACAAGAGACGCGAAATAAAACTGCGTATCAAATTTTACGATTCCCCTATATTCTCTACCCCTCCCATACAAATGTTCGGTTTCATGAATGTAAAATACACCGAATTTTATGCGCCAAGGAGAAAGTAAAAGAGAAATTGGCGCCAAGGAGAAAGTAAAAGAGAAAGTGCGCCAGAAGCCTTACATACCCACTACTTAGATAGCGGTTTTCGTTTGAAAAGAATGACTATGGTAGAAAGTACCAACCACATCAGGTCAAGATTCAAGTTTAACGATGCTACATAGTTTGGTATTTGTTTGGCAGCCATCGAAAGTAAACGCTTTCAGTGAATTTAAACGTGGAAAAATATCTGCCAACAAGCCCGGCGCAACTTTGTTATTCTTGAGACCAGTTGAGAATACGTGGGAAAATTCTATGCAACTTCGTCTATGAAACACATTCTATACAGAGAATATTGGACGTGATTCAAGCAATTAATCAAAAAGCTATTAACATCCACCCACCCTTACTATTACCCCTACTCCTCCCCTCATAAAAACCCAAACTTACAGAAATGAATGAAATATTGTTAACTGCCCAAGAACTCCCTAACCCTCTAACCTGCATATTGACTTTCCACTCATCCGCAACTTTTCCCAAGAATAACAAAGTTTCGCCCGACTTGTTGGCAGTTTATTTTCATCTTGTTATCGACTTGGAAAATTTTTTTAAACAATTCGTGTTTATTCCTGTCAATGTAAATACATATCAATTTCATCATATATGAATCATAATTCATAAAATTCTTATCTCTAACATAAGAAATGAAAACATAATCCATAACAAAAAACTCTTCAGATAATCACCAATTATCAAACTCACCTTCCCAATTACCAATAATCTCTACCAACCAATATATGCAGGTAAAGGGGTAAAAAGCCAGTAAGGTAAAGGGGTAAGGTAGAACAGAAAGTGCGCCAAGGAGAAAGTAGAACAGAAAGTGCGCCAAGGAGAAAGTAAAAGAGAAGAAAAAAGTGGCGCCAAGGAGAAAGTAAAAGAGAAAGTGTCGCCAAGGAGAAAGTAAAAGAGAAGAAGAAAGTGGCGCCAAGGAGAAAGTAAAAGAGAAAGTTGCGCCAAGGAGAAAGTAAAAGAGAAATTGGCGCCAAGGAGAAAGTAAAAGAGAAAGTGCGCCAGAAGCCTTACATACCCACTACTTAGATAGCGGTTTTCGTTTGAAAAGAATGACTATGGTAGAAAGTACCAACCACATCAGGTCAAGATTCAAGTTTAACGATGCTACATAGTTTGGTATTTGTTTGGCAGCCATCGAAAGTAAACGCTTTCAGTGAATTTAAACGTGGAAAAATATCTGCCAACAAGCCCGGCGCAACTTTGTTATTCTTGAGACCAGTTGAGAATACGTGGGAAGTTAATATGCAGGTTAGGTTGAATAGTGAAGACTAAGTGAATAAGAGTTCCATGACAGGGCTGTTGTCAATTATTTCACATTTACCATTAATGCGATGACGATTAACAGCTCCATTCTATTTAATCAATATTTCATGAGTTTATTTATGCAAGTTTGGGTTAGTAGTTTTTTATTAAATGCGTGGATTACGTTCGAAATGCTTTATATAGCATATTAGATTCACAGACGAATAAATTCTATGAATTGTGATGGAATTCATAGAATTTTTATATTCATGAAATCATACATTTGTATGGGAGAATCGTAAAATTTATAATGCAGTTTTTTTTTCTTGGGAGACTTTCGCACAAAGTTTCAAGTTCGTAGCTTTTAATTTGTTGTTTATTAACTGCACAATGCAATGAATTAAACAAAATCTGAATGAAACTTTAAGGTAGATACTTGAAAATTTTGCAAAATGCATTTAAAAAATCCCTTCAAGTACTGGTCGAACAACGGCCGTGAGTATATGGGTGATTTGGCAGAGGAGTGCAAGCGAAGCGGCATTATTCAACAAACTAGCTGAGCATATACTCCGCAACAGAATGGAGTTGCAGAGAGATTGAATCGGACGCTAGTAGAACAAGCGAGATGCATGCTGTTCGACGCTGGGCTGGACAAGCAACTGTGGGCCGGAGCAATCTTTCGGGCAGCCTATGTAATCAACCGGTCGCCGAAAAGATCTTTGAAGGACAAGATTCCAGAGCATTTTTGGACGAATTTGCCAATCAACCTGTCAAATATTCGGATATTTGGAACGCCGGTCATGGTTCATATCCCGAAGGAGAAGCGGAAGAAGTTGGACGCAAAGTCTAAGCAAATGGTCTTCATCGGCTACTCAGAAACGCATAAGGGCATGCGTTGTTTCGAACAGGAAAGTCGCTCGGTGGTGGTCAGTCGTGACGTCACATTCCTCGACATGCCGGATGCCAAGGTAAATGACAGTCTGTTGACTCCATCATAGATAAGAAGACGGAGGTACCTGTAACTCCAACTGTCACACGGTCGCAGAATCAGAAGTGGTGTCAGAAGAACCTAGCAAAGGTGAGCTGGACGAATCTACTTTCTTTGACGCCGATGATTCGGATGACGATTATGTGCCGGATGAATCGTTACCACCGCCGGTTGGGGAAACTCGACGTTCGGATCGTCCAAGAAAAGCCAGACAGCAACTCACACTATCAGCTGAATTGGCGGGTTGCGAGGAACCGGCGACCTTTTGTGAAGCAACTGGGGCGGGCGATAAACAGCACTGGATCACCGCCATGCACGAAGAGTTACGGTCGCATGTCGAAAATGGCACATGGAGTCTGATCAATCTGCCGGCCGGACGAAAGACCATTAAAACCAAATGGGTCTACAAGTTGAAGCGCGGAGCTTCAGAAGAGATTACTCGCTACAAGGCGAGACTTGTCGCAAAAGGATGCTCGCAGTGGTTTGGACTGGACTATAAAGAAACGTTCTCACCTGTCGTGAGGAACGAGTCGATTCGCTTTCTGCTGGCGCTAGCAGCAAAGAATGGATTCAAAATGGACCAGATCGACGCCGTCACAGTATTTTTACAAGGAAATCTCGACGCTCATCAACCCGAGGGTTTTGATGACAACACAGGACGAGTATGTCGACTGAATCGTGCGATGTACGGGGTGATACTGGCGGGCCGCCAGTGGAACATACAACTGAACGCAGTGCTGGTGGATATCGGGCTGACCAGGTCAGAGGAGGACCCGTGCGTGTATCATTCAATCGAGATGGGCGTAATTCTGGCTCTTTACGTCGATGATGTGATGGTTCTCTGGAAGAATGAGAACCAGATGCGTGCACTTAAGTCAGCCTTGAGCACGAAGTTCAAGATGAAGGATCTTGGACAGGCAGTGAACATTGTTGGAATCAGAATCGAGTACGCCAAGGAGGGAATCGCAATTCATCAGAAGCGTTACATCGAGTCGGTGTTGAAGCGATTCGGCATGGAGAATGCGAAACCTGCAGTGACACCAAGCGATAAATGCGTGAATTACGTTCAAAATGCTTTATATAGCATATTAGATTCACAGACGAAGTAAATTCTATGAATTGTGATGGAATTCATAGAATTTTTATATTCATGAAATCATACATTTGTATGGGAGAATCGTAAAATTTATAATGCAGTTTTTTTTTCTTGGGAGACTTTCGCACAAAGTTTCAAGTTCGTAGCTTTTAATTTTTTGTTTATTAACTTTACAATGCAATGAATTAAACACAAAATCTGAATGAAACTTTAAGGTAGATACTTGAAAATTTTGCGAAATGTATTTAAAAAATTCCTACAAGTACTGGTCGAACAACGGCCGTGAGTATATGGGTGATTTGGCAGAGGAGTGCAAGCGAAGCGGCATTATTCAACAAACTAGCTGAGCATATACTCCGCAACAGAATGGAGTTGCAGAGAGAATAAATTGGATGCTAGTAGAACAAGCGAGATGCATGCTGTTCGACGCTGGGCTGGACAAGCAACTGTGGGCCGGAGCAATCTATCGGGCAGCCTATGTAATCAACCGGTCGCCGAAAAGATCTTTGAAGGACAAGATTCCAGAGCATTTTTGGACGAATTTGCCAATCAACCTGTCATGGTCCAAATCCCGAAGGAGAAGCGGAAGAAGTTGGACGCAAAGTCTAAGGAAATGGTCTTCATCGGCTACTCAGAAACGCATAAGAGCATGCGTTGTTTCGACCAGGAAAGTCGCTTGGTGGTGGTCAGTCGTAACGTCACATTCCTTGACATGCCGGATGCCAAGGTAAATGACAATTTGTTGATCGATTTGTCTGTTGACTCCATCATAGATAAGAAGGCGGAGGTACCTGTAACACCAACTGTCACACCAACGGTCGCAGAATCAGAAGTGGTGTCAGAAGAACCTAGCAAAAGTGAGCTGGACGAATCTACTTTCTTTGACGGCGATGATTCGGATGACGACGCTAGCAGCAAAGAATGGATTCAAAGTGGACCAGATCGACGCTGTCACAGCATTTTTACAAGGAAATCTGGACGCTGATCAACCCAAGGGTTTTGATGACAACACAGGACAAGTATGTCGACTGAATCGTGCGATGTACGGGCTGAAACAGGCGAGCCACCTGTGGAACATACAACTGAACGCAGTGCTGGTGGATATCGGGCTGACCAGGTGCGTGTATCATTCATTCGAGATGGGCGTAATTCTGGCTATTTACGTCGATGATGTGATGATTCTCTGGAAGAATGAGAACCAGATGCGTGCACTTAAGTCAGGCTTGAGCACGAAGTTCAAGATGAAGGATCTTGGACAGGCAGTGAACATTGTTGGAATCAGAGGGGAAGAGGGGTCCGGCGCTTTGGAGAATATCGCTTGGCCAACCATTGAAGGAGTTCGGCGGGCCAACGACGCTGTTCTGTGACAATCAGAGTGCAATAGGGGCTCGCAGCAAACACTTCGACACGAAATAAAATTATGTGCGCGATGTGATTAAATCTGGGGCAATCACACTGGAATACGTGGCATCGAAGTAAAATGCCACTGATTGTCCGACTAAGGCGCTTTTAGGACCAGCAATGGCTTCGAATAGGCATCATTCAAACCAAAGATCTAAAGAAACGTAGAATTGATTGATTTCTGTAATAGCGTAATCTCTAGTTTATATTTTTTTGCGGACCTCCACGTTTCTTTTGTTCTTTTTTTTGCTTTGGAATGATGAGTTGGGGTGTTGAAATGTAAACTCCACTGTCATGCAACTATGAATATACGAATGAGTAGGCTTCGACTTTGAATGAAGTAGGCTTTGACTTTTGAATAAACATGGCCGATGGTCATTCGTTTTTTTCAGTTCAGATCATCAGCATGAAATACAATACACCAATTTTCTCATTACCTATCAAGGCGGTGAAGCTCAAATTTAATTCAAAAGAACTTTGGTATTGCTTGTAGAAAAATAAGTTGAAATCCCCCCATTGCTTCTTGAAATAATTTTCAAGAGAATGGCGTTCTAATTAAATACATATAATGTTATATGACAGCTCTATTTGCTCATCGCATAAACATCGATGCTAATAAATGCACGCGTACGAGCACTTTGCTAGGAAATAAAAAAGTCTGTGACCAACAACAAAACATACGCCAGTTCCTCGGATGTTCAAGGTCTGAAGACCTTGAACTTTGACCAACCAGAGAAGTGGCCGACACCGATCGTATGACAAGGGGATAATTCGGACGAGAGAGAAGGGAATGCCTTATAGAAGCAACTAACAGCGAGCGACCAAGAAAGAAATAATTATGTACTAATTAAAAGAACACCAGATAGTTCTTTGCCGGCCGAAAGAAAATGTTTCCGACGACTGGGAAATAGTTCGGATGAGATTTATAGAACCGGCCAACAGTGATTGTGTAACAGTATCGACACTTAGTTTTAATTCAGTTAATAAATCGGATTACTACATAAAAATCCTAACGTGATTATACTCTAGATGAAATCTGAGAGTATTATAAGTTTGCTCTAAGGTTTGTAACGCCAAGAAATAAGGCTCGGAGAAAAAAATGATGAATACAGAAATTAATATTATCACTCAAAAATCTCAAAACCGGATGTCCGTCCGTCCGTCCGTCCGTCCGTCCGTCCGTCCGTCCGTCCGTCCGTCCGTCCGTCCGTCCGTCCGTCCGTCTGTGCGCGCTCTAGCTTGAGAACGCGTTGAGCTAGATAGTTCAAATTTTCTACACGTCGTTTTTGACAAAAAAGTAAGGTCAAGTTCGTGAACGGGCCAAATCGCTCCACCCCTTCTACCCCCTCCCATACAAAATGACACAATTGCGCAATTTGACAATAAACGGATTTGCACGAAAAGTATAAAAGCTATTGGCCTGAAATTTGGAATATGTTACTATTATGATAATATCAATCTACCGTATAAAAATTATACGTATCCTCCCCCTCCTTCTACCACCTCCCATACAAACTGTACTTGTCATGAATTACTCTAAGCCAATTTACTCATTGCGTATACAATTTAGAGAGCTGAAATTGTGCACCAAATATTTATTTAAAATTGTTAGTAAGCCCAAAAAAATTTAGACTATTAGCTTCACCCCTTCTACCCCCTCCCATACAAAATGACACAATTTCGTAATTTGACAATAAACGGATTTACTCGAAAAGTATAAAAGATATTAGTCTGAATTTTCGGATATGTTATTTTCATAGCAATTTTAATTTACAGTAGAAAAATTATTTGCTTCCTCCCTCTCCTTCCACCCCCTCCCATACAAACTACACTTTTTCATGAAATGCTCTAAGACGATTTTCTCAGAACATATAACATTTATTGAGCTCATATTTTGTAATAAATACTTAATTAGTATTAGCACTAAGATCAGAAAAAAATATTTGATTAGCTTCACTGCTTCTACCCCCTCCCATACAATATGACACAGTTTCACAACTTCACAAAAAATCGATTTTCTTGAAAAGTATAAATGGCACTAGTCTGAAATTTCAGGGATGTCAATTTTACAATATTCCTAGTTATTTCTGAAAAAAAACTCTCTAATCGCCCCACTCTTTCTACCACCTCCCATACAAACTGCACATTTTCACTAAATCTAACTCACTAATTTTTTCAGTTCCCATTCAATTTTTGGAGTAAGCATTTTGTACAAAACATTTTTATAGCTACTTTAGCATGATGGGGAAAAATTAGTTCAATGCTGTCATCCCTTCTAATACTTCCCATGCGAAATTTCTTGGGATCACAAAAAATTCTATTTCATCTAGAGTATCGTAAGATTGCGCTTTACGCGCAATCGTAGCCCTGTTATGTTTTTACTTAGTTCTGATCTTATTAAAAATATAAAAATTGTACGACAGCAAGATAAGCAAGTCATGTTCTTAAAAAAAAGATATCAAAATAAAAAATAAAAATTATTACGAAATTTAATTTTAATTTAATTTAAAAATATTCAATGAAATAATTATAATATTGTTCTGGTTATTTAAAATGTTATTTAAATAAGGTGTTAAAAAAATAAATAAGATATTAATTAACTGGTGCAATAATTGGTGACCCCTGTGAAGTTCTAAAACGACGAAATTCGCTCCTATCCGTTGCATCAAGCGGAAAATGTAGAAAATCCGTGAGATATTCGTTCTGAGCTGTCGAAGAACAAATTTTTCGATCATCACAATACAGAAAAGAAATTTTCTGCATCATAGAACAATCAAGAACGGCCGACGTGGCATCATACATATTTTTCTCTGATATGGTGTTAGGAAGAAACCTGCGACCAGAAAACTAGCGGCATATTCGAATCAAGATTAATTCAGAAGAGGAATTAACTGGCATACGCAGCATCATTAATCTTGAAAACTCTTAAAGCAAGAAGCAAGAGGTAACGTGTATTCAATCCAATTTAGTTTACAATGACATACAATTTGCATATTTAATTTTAAAGAAAAAAAAATTTTAAAATATTTGCTAATTAAAAACTTATTTTTTTTTTATATCATCTCAATTATTTAATTGTAAATACTGTAATTGATATTTTTTTTTTTTGTGTGTGACTTGACGGTGTATATTCGAGTGTAAAATGACTGACACAGATTAGAATAACGAAATTAAAACTGGAAACCATTCCGATAGTGCTACATTTCCGGTATTTCAGAAAATAGAGTCGGTAACAGCAATTCGGTTACCGTTGTTTTGGGTAAATTCTCCAAACTCTTGGTTTGTACAAGCGGAAGCACAATTTAAATTGGGTAGAATTACAAGTGATTCTACTAAGTATTATCATATTATTGCTGCATTGCCGCAGGAGATAGTAGAGTCCATTTTGGATTTTATTCAAAATCCACCTTTATCTGATTTGTATCCACAATTAAAGAAAATCCTTATTGAACGCCATTCAGTAAGCGAAGAACGTAGGATTGAGCAACTTCTTTCGAATGAGGAAATGGGTGATAGAAAACCCTCGGAATTTTTCAGATATCTACAACAATTGGCAGGTACATCAGGAACTATTGGGAGTAGTCTTGTTAAAAAACTTTGGCTTAGACGGTTACCCCATTTAATTAATATATCGTTAATTCCTCAAGGTGATAACGACATATCTGATTTGACTTCATTGGCTGATAAGCTTTGGGAAGTCTTACCAAAGCAACATAATTTATCAATTATTGATAATAAAATGTCGCAAAACTTTTCATCTTTTGAAAACAAAAATCATTCAGTAACTGATCCTACATTTAGTGACCTCAAAGATGAAATTAATTCCTTAAAATCCATGATTTCTAAATTGCTCTCGAAAGAAAAACAATATCAACGTTTTCCCAAGCAAAGTAGATCTAGCAGTCGAAATCGTACTCAAAATGTTGAGCGAAAATGTTGGTATCACCACAAATTCGGAAATAAAGCCACAAAATGTGTTGCTCCTTGTTCCGAAAATTTGAATCGTACACCAACTCCATCAACTAACTTAAATTTTTAATGGATCCTACAGTTCAAGCGGCGACTAGTAGGAATAATTATTATTCTGGCCGCCTTTTTGTTAAGGATTATATAAACAATTTGAATTTTTTAGTTGATACAGGTGCTGATATATCAGTAATTCCTGTAAACATTTTTAAAAGTTATAAAAAGACTTCGCATTTAGTCCTATCCGCAGCTAATGATTCATCGATAACAACGTACGGAACTAAACTTTTAGAAATTAATTTAGGAGTACGTAGGAGGTTTCTGCATGTATTTACTATTGCATCTGTCAATAGACCTATACTTGGTGCCGATTTTTTATCCAAATATGAATTGTTAGTGGATTTAAAAAATAAAAAACTCGTTGATTCGAAGACTAAATTGTTTGTAAATGCTATTTCTGCATTTGTTGACACACCCACTCCTAAGTTTAGTACAATCAACAATGAGTTTGGCAATATATTGGGACAATACCCAACATTAACACAAACTCCCGATTCCAATCAACCTGTTATGCACAGCATAGTTCATAATATTATGACTCAAGGTCAATTACCTTTCTCCAAACCACGTCGATTGGACCCTAAAAAGCACAAAGCTGCTTTAGTGGAATTTCAACATATGGTAGATCTTGGAATTTGTCGTCCATCATCCTCTTCAGTATCATCTCCTCTGCATTTGGTAGCTAAGAAAAACACTGAAGATTGGCGACCATGTGGGGATTATCGGCAACTCAATGCCGCAACGATACCAGACAGGTATCCAATACCTCACATACAAAATTTTTCATTTCAACTACATATTTGTAAAATTTTTTCGAAAATCGACCTTGTGCGTGCGTATCATCACATTCCAGTCGCGCCAGAAGATGTATACAAAACAGCCATAACAACCCCTTTTGGATTGTACGAATTCGTTCGTATGCCGTTCGGTTTACGAAACGCAGCTCAATCATTTCAACGTTTTATGAATGAAATTGTTAAAGGCCTCGATTTCGTATTTGTTTATATTGATGATATTCTTATTGCAAGTAAAACCAAAGAAGAACATTGTGAACATCTACACATGGTATTTCAACGTCTTAAACACTATGGTTTACGAATAAAGACGAGCAAATGTGTTTTAGGTTTCACTTCTTTGGACTTTTTAAGTCATAATATCACAAAAGACGGAATTTCACAGTCCAAAGATCGGGTAGAAGCTATTAACAACTTAGCAATTCCGACATCTATTAAACAAATACAACAATTTATTGGCATGGTGAATTATTACCATCGATTTCTACCAAAATTAGCAGAAATGTTAGCACCTATCCATGCACACTTGACAAAATTACTGCAATCTAAAAGTAAAAAGATAGTTGAGTGGCCAGATATATGTACGGAATCTTTTTCGAAAATTAAAAAAGCACTTTGTGAAGCATCTTTACTATCTCATCCGATAGACAACTCACAACTTACTCTTACAACAGATGCTTCAAACATAGCTGTAGGAGCGGTACTTCAACAAATAAATAATGGAGTATTAGAACCATTAGCTTTCTTTTCCAAAAAGTTAACTTCGGCCGAACAAAAATATTCCGCGTTCGACCGAGAATTATTAGCAATATTTTTGTCAATTAAACATTTTCGATATTTCTTGGAGGGCAGAGATTTCAGTGTTTACACGGATCAAAAACCCCTCACAAGAGCGTTATCATCAAAAAATGAACGTAGTCCTCGTCAGACGCGTCAATTGGAATTCATTTCCCAATTTACAAATAAAATTATTCATATAACTGGGAAGAATAATGTAGTAGCAGATACCCTTTCACGGTCTTTTAAAGACGTAGACACTCTATCGATTTCTTCTGATATCGATCAGGTAATGCGATTACAAGAAAAAGATGAAGAACTTAAAACTCTGTTAACTAAATCCGAGAATACTAGTTCGAAATTTAAATTGAAATTACTAGAACACCCATTATTGAATAATAAACTATGGTGCGAAATTAGTACAAATAAAACTAGGTTGTACATTCCAGAAGAATTGAGACGACAAATATTCGATTCAATTCACAATCTGTCTCATCCAGGTATTCGTGCTACTAGAAAATTAATAAAATCTCAGTACTTCTGGCCCAATCTGAACAAACAAGTGAATCAGTGGTCAAAATCATGCATTTCATGTCAAAAATCAAAAGTACATAGGCATATAAAATCTGAACTCGGACATTTCAATACGCCTACTAAAAGATTTGACCACATTCATATTGATTTAGTAGGACCACTTCCGTCATCTAATAATAATAACTACATTCTCACAGTGATAGACAGGTTTACCCGATGGCCGGAGGCATATCCTCTCAAAGATATGAGCACAATTTCAGTCGCTAAGACATTCGTTCATCAATATATTTCACGATTTGGAATCCCTAAATTGATTACCACTGATCGTGGCAGCCAATTCGAATCGAAGCTCTTTGCAGAAGTAAACAAAATTCTTGGTTGTACCCGTATTCGCACGACTGCATACCACCCACAAGCAAATGGTATGGTAGAGCGATTTCGTCGTACTTTAAAAGCGTCATTAATGGCGCGCAACAACACCATAAATTGGAGTGATGAGCTACCATTAATTCTATTAGGACTTCGTACCACATCTAAAGATGATTTGAAGTGCAGTCCTGCAGAATTAGTCTACGGAGAAACATTACGCGTTCCCGGAGATTTCTCATTACCAAGTACACATTCAGATGAACCACTTTCAAGCGATTTTGCAAAGCAGTTACAAACTCAAATGCAAAATATTCAACCAACACAACCCAGGAGTACAATTAAAACTAATGTTTATCTCCCTAGTTCTCTTGAGAACACAGAATCTGTTTTTGTTCGTACAGACAAAGTCAAAACAGCGTTAGTTCAACCTTATGAAGGTCCATACAAAATAATAAGAAAATTAAAAAAATTTTTTATTGTGGATATAAATGGAAAAAATAAATCAATTAGTATTGACAGGTTAAAGCCGGCATATAGTAGTAATGATACCATGTCTCTTGATTGTAACAAACCAAGAAGGGTTTCTTTTGAAATAAAGTAACGCTATGCTGGAGGGGGAGTGATGTAGCAGTATCGACACTTAGTTTTAATTCAGTTAATAAATCGGATTACTACATAAAAATCCTAACGTGATTTTACTTAGTTCTGATCTTATTAAAAATATAAAAATTGTACGACAGCAAGATAAGCAAGTCATGTTCTTAAAAAAAAGATATCAAAATAAAAATTATTATGAAATTTAATTTTAATTTAATTTAAAAATATTCAATGAAATAATTATAATATTGTTCTGGTTATTTAAAATGTTATTTAAATAAAGTGTTAAAAAAATAAATAAGATATTAATTAACTGGTGCAATAATTGTATGACAGCGGAATAAGTCGGACGAGACAGAAATGATTCAGCCAACAAGAGCGATACTATATATTTATAATAGCTAGCATGTAACGCAGTGGATAGCGTGTTGGTCTTACAATGCGAAGGTCGTGAGTAATACATATATAATTTCGACATACTGCCTGCTTGGATACACGTAACCAAGGTCTATAAAAATGAAAAATTCGTAGATAGAGGGTTGTGCGAAGGGCTAGCAGCCCTTCCACAATAAGTAATGAAAAAGAATATAAAGGAACCTGAAGGTCGGGAGGCCAATGCCCAATTTGGTGTAGAAAAAATTATAGAACAAGAGTGATGCAAAAAGGCGATCGTTTTTGATGAAGAGTCATTCCGGATTCCATAGCCGACTGGTCAGTCGATGTTTCAAGATTGGAACGCTATAATTTATGAGCGAAAAAATTGCTAGTGATAGCGTAAATGCGACAAATATAGTTTGTTTTTAATAAATTTAAAGTGAACTTGTTAAACTAGTAGTTTTATTTTTACTTGAAATCTACCATATAGTTAAGTCCCTTTAGCAAGAAAACCATTTTCTAAAGTCACTGAATTTTTCAATTCATATAGACTACAGTATTGCATGATTGGGGCTTACCCGTAGTTCTGTTGCTTAGTTATAATGTGAACACAGCAAAATACTAACTTTTAGTAATTTTTTCGCAATGCTTTCGAAATGAAAGAAAAGAATTCCGAATTTTGCAGTGCTATGTTTTATTTAATGTGATGTTCGCAGCTTTAATAAAGATTTCAGCAGTAACTGAAACGTTATAACAACAAATAAAGCATATCAGTGTGAAGTCCGGAAAACTTTCCTTTCAATAGCAGCAATTGATTATCAAATAAAAAACAGATGTGTAGATATTAAAAATTTACGTTAATTAAAAAATTTTCTTTTTTCAGAGACACAAGTCTAGAAATAAAGTGGTTAATAATGATAAATCAACAGATTTAAATGGATATAAACATTCAGTTGCTACATTTTTATCTAAAATTACTTTTTGGTGGCTAACTCCATTACTTTGGAGGGGATATCATGAACCACTGGAGCAAGAATCTATCGGCCATTTAAGAGAGGAAGACAGCGCCAGGTCTCATTATGATCAGTTTTTATTAATTTATAAAACAACAAAGGTAATATTCTGTGCTATTTCATCGCTTCGATATTTCAATAAGATAGTTTCAAACTTAAATTGTTTGAGTATTTTTAACTAATTTTAGTTACTAACTAGCGATCGCCCGCGACTTTATACGCGCAAGAATTGTAAAAATTTGCAATTTCTGAGAATAGTACTTACATATATAGTATGTATTAGGTTGTTGCAGATGAAATGGCGACTTTCGCGATAAAGTGAAGTTAGTTGTGATTTGCATGTCTCAAACTGCCGCCAGGTGGCTCTAATAGTAATGAATATTGAAGTACAAATATTCCTACATTTGGTCATGGAATCATTTCAGTCTTGGACTTCAATGAGATCGGTGAGAAAAAAACATGGCATCGAGTCAAAAATGGTTACTTTTACTTTACGAGCTCAAACTTGGCCACAACGCAAGGGAGGCAACCAAAAACATCAACAGGGCGCTTAGAGCTGACACAGCAAGCGAACGAACCACACAGCAATGGTTCGAAAAATTTCGATTAGGAGATATGACCCTTCAAAGTGAGCCATGTGGTCACCCAGGACCATCGATAGACAACGATAAGCTGCGTTTACTAGTGGAGTCTGACTCACGCCAAACTGTAAGAGACATTGCAGAGAAACTCATCATCATCATCAATGGCGTGACAGCCCAAATCGGGCCCTGGCCTCCTGAAGTCGTCGCCTCCAATCGTCTCGATCCAAAGACTGCGTCCTCCAGCTGCTAATTTTTAAAATGGCTTTGCTGTCTTCATCAACCGAGTCTTCCCATCGCGTGGTTTGCCTACTGGCCGGTTACCACTTGCTTTGCCTTTAAGAGCACGTTTGGGGATTCTTCTGTCTTCCATTCGCTCTACATGGCCAGCCCACTGCAGCTTACGTAGCTTGATGAACGTTGAAGCTTTTGGGCTCGTAGTAGATTTGATACAATTCATGGTTGTATCTTATTCGCCATTCCGTTCCTTCCTTCACAGGTCCCAAAATTCTTCGGAGCACCTTTCTTTCGAATGCGTTAACTGCTTTTTCGGAAGTTCGCGTTAATGACCACTTCTCGCTGCCATAACAGAGCACAGGTCGTATAATAGTTTTATAAATCCGCAGCTTATTGTTCCTGTGGACTTTCTTGGATTTCATTATTGGAAGTACCGAATAATACGTATTATTTGCAAGTATTATCCGTCGTTTAATTTCGTCTGTTTCATTACCGTCCTTTGCTAGATTAGCCCCAAGATATATGAAGTTGTCCACACTGTCCAAATTATATTCCGCAATTGTTATGTTTTGTCTGATTGGCGTTCTCCTTCTTGTTTGCGTCATTACTTTTGTTTTGTTTTCGTTAATGCGCAACCCGACTTCTTTTGCGGCGGAGTCAATATTGATAAATACCTCCTTAGCACTAGGGAAGGATCTTGCTAGAATGTTAATGTCGTCAGCGTATGCTACTAGTTGGGTGGACTTGAATAGTAGTGTCCCGTTGATGTCGACTGGGATTTTTCGGACGACATACTTTAGTGCCAAGTTGATAAGCATAGGGACTAGACCATCTCCCTGCTTTAAACCACATTCTGTTCGAAAGCTGGTTGTGGAATCGGTTTGTATGCTCACTTGGGATTCAGTGTTCGTCATTGTGAGTCTTGTTAGTCGGACTAGTTTTGGGGGAATTTCAAAATTAAGCATGATTTGATACAGTACGCTCTTGTCGATACTATCGTATGCTTGTTTAAAATCTACGAAGATTTGGTGCACGTCTGTGTTATATTCCCAGCATTTCTCAAGCACCTGTTTCACTGAGAATATCTGGTCTGTTGTAGATCGTTTGGCTCTGAATCTACCTTGGTATTCGCCAATTATTTCATTAGTTCATTGCAGAGAAACTGGGCGTACGCTATTCGACAGTTCCCGGCACTTGCAACAGCTTGGAAAATTCAAAAAGCTTGATAATTGGTTTCCGCATGAGCTTACTGAGCAAAACATGACGCGTCGAATGGAAATTTGCAGTTCTTTGCTCTCCCGGAACAGAAGCAATCCGTTTCTGAACAGAATAGTGATATGTGATGAAAACTGGATATTGTATGTATGACAATCGCCGACGATCGACACAATGGCTAGATGCCGATGAGGCCATGAAACACATGCCGATACAAAGTCTTCATCCGAAGAAGATAACGGTGACTGTTTGTTGGTCTGCAGCTGGTGTTATTCACTATTCCTTTTTGCAACGTGGTGAAACCATTAGTGCAGAGAAGAATTTTATCCAACTGGATGGAATGCACCAGAAATTGCGCGTTCAACGGCCTAGATTGATCAATAGAGATGGAGCTATACTGCTTCACGACAACGCACGGCCTCATGTATCAAGAATAATGAACAAAAAATTAAACAAGTTGCAGAATGAGGCTCTTCTTCATCCACCATATTCACCAGACCTCTCGCCAACCGATTACCACTTTTTTAAACATTTGGATCATTTTTTGGCGGAGAAACAATTTAACAATGAAGCAGCCATCAAAAATGCCTTTGAGGACCTCTACGAAACTGGAATAAATGCACTTGTATCTCGTTGGGAGAAGTGTATTGCATCTGCTGGTACCTATTTCGATTAATAAAATTAAGTTTTATAAGAGTTAAAATTGTTTCAAATTTCACTAGCAAAGTCGCCATTTCATCTGCAACAACCAATTATAATCTTATTAGTTATATGCCCCTTTGCACACAATGTTTTGTGTGTTGATGGAATCAGAAGCATAACTTATTAAATTCATTGCATCAGAATGTTAGGAAAATTAAACAAGTTTTTATTTCTCCTTTTCAATATATTCTCCCTTAAGCATAATACATTTCTCACATCTTTCACAAAGTTTATCAATTACTTCTAAAACAATGTTTTATCAAGGTCGACTTCACCTCTTCACCGTTGGACGATTTTCTTCCCAAGTTTTTTTTTTTTTCAGTGGACTATAACGGGGATGGTTCAATATTCTGTAGACGCATTTATGTAGGGCAACCATTGCAACATGGCTCTTGTGAACAGGTGTGGTGTCGTGCAAAAGCAGCACACCTCGAGTCCACTTTCCTCTTCTTTTATCTTTGATGGCATCCTTTGATTTTTGTAACAGGTTGGCATAGTATCCTCTTGTGACATTTTGTGATTATTCTTTAGAGTCGATTATCAAAACCCACTCTGTATCCCAAAAACTAGTGGCCACGATTTTCTTGGCGGGTTGTGACTCTTTGATCTTCTTAGGGGTTGATGCGCCTTTTCCGAGCCATGAAGAGCTACCATTGCAACATGGCTCTTGTGAACAGGTGTGTTGTCGTGCAAAAGCAGCACACCTCGAGTCCACTTTCCTCTTCTTTTATCTTTGATGGCATCCTTTGATTTTTGTAACAGGTTGGCATAGTATCCTCTTGTGACATTTTGTGATTATTCTTTAGAGTCGATTATCAAAACCCACTCTGTATCCCAAAAACTAGTGGCTACGATTTTCTTGGCGGGTTGTGACTCTTTGATCTTCTTAGGGGTTGATGCGCCTTTTCCGAGCCACTGTATTGACTCCTACTTTGATTCAAGCTTGTAATGATGAACCATAGTTTCGACTCCAGTAACAATCCGGGTCAAAATGTCATCTCTGTTCTCGCTACAGAGATACACAACCTCGCGTGATCACTCGTCGCGCTGTTATACTCTAGATGAAATCTGAGAGTATGTTGTGTTTGCCTTACCGTTTGTAACGCTTAGAAATAATGCTCGCACAGAGCTACCAAGGGAACAGAAATATTTTTTGTCGCTCAAAATTCAGCATGAAACATTTTGTATACTACGTTCGGTGTTATATACAAAAATTACAAACCTCCTCTATGCTTTTACCACCTCCCATACAAAATTCGCTATTCACTATTCGAAAGAATTTGACATATTTTCCGGTACAATAACCTCTTTCCTAATTTATCTAGAGTATCATATGATTGGGCTTTACGCCCAATCATAATTCTGTTATCTTTTTTCTGAACCGCTGAGAGCATTCTCGGTATCCCTCTTGCGCTGACTTTAGATATGCCGAGATGATCGTGGAGGTTATTCAAAATGGTTGTATCTGATACTCCAACCATTTTTGTGATTTGTTTCTTCTTCTAAAGCAAATTGAAGTTTCTTATAGCGCAAGCAATTGGATTATTCACCAAAAAATCGGCACGGTGAGTTTCACTTTTCAAGATCCTGTTGTCTCGAAAATTATAATATACAAATATAAGGCAGGAAAGGAGCTCGCTCGAAATCATGTTAGACTTAATCAAATCGAAAGCAAGGGTAGCAGAAGCAAGCTCTCTTCTTCTCTCGAGAGTGGTCATATTGAGCAGAAATAGCCGACATTTGTAAGAGGGCAACCGGTAGCTACTAAACTGAAGACTTTGCAAAGCAAACAGAAAAAATTGAACTTGTACTCTTTCAACTCTGTACGAGTCGATTTGAGTACAAAGTGTCCAAACAACACTTGCATATTCGAGCAGCGGTAACAACAGCGCACAGAAAAGAGACTTACACAGGTGTGGGTCATTAAATTCCTTGATTCTCCTCTTAATGGAACCTAGCATAGCCATACCACTGTTTGCAATTTTATCAATATGGGATTTAAAAGACAACATAGCGTCAAATATTACTTCAAGATTTTTGATTTGAGAGACACGTTTTAAATTTCCATTGCCAATATTATATACAAAATGAAAAGTGCCCGAGTTTTTTCTAGAAAAGGTTATCACTGCACATTTATTAACATTCAATTGCATAGCATCAACATTATTCTGATAAAATATCAATAGCCGTGGTTTTTTGCGGCTGTATCCGGAGCAGATTAGCGTAACTACATTGAAAGCAACAATAAATCATCTATCCAGAGTAGGTTAGCTTTACAAGTTAGACCACTGGGGGACTAATCAGCTCTGGATAAATAGTTCCTGTCACTGATAGAGGGCTCAGAAGTTTTAAGGACTTGGGACTTTCATTTCCCAGCCGTTGGCAGCAATGGAATTTGATATTTCTGACAAAATAACGTATTCTCATCTGTTATTTTTCGAATATACGCAGTGAGAAAAAATTTTTTTTTGTGAAAAATGAAAATCAATCTAAGAAATAAAAGGTAAACTAACGATTTCAATTTTTATTAGGTGAATAATTCGATTTTTTTTATAGATCTCGTCGTTATTAGGGCCGAGGCGAAACCCTCGCATCACTTGATTCTAATAGTTCCAATAAAAACACTTTCCTATTTGCACTCATAATTGGATCTGCAAGGAAAAGTTTTGAATTATCGCCGAAAATTCACAATATTTTACAGAAATTACCTGTTATAATTCACAACTGGCAATTCGAAGTAAACTTGTCAAATTATTTCCAGGTGCAACAACTTTCCAGTTCAATACTTTAGTACTGATCTTCTACTCTGGATCGTTTTTTTGAGAAGTACCTTAACCTGCTCTACTCTCGTCGGCAAAAAAACACAGCTAATATTGCTTTGCAATTTGATGCAATCTCGAATTGATTCGATAGTTCTGAAGATTTTTAAGTCATCAGCATAAAAAGATAAGTTGCATTCGTTTAAAAGTAATGGCACGTCGTTAATAAATAAACTGCCAACAAGTCGGGCGAAACTTTATTATTCTTGGAACAAGTTTGCGGATGCGTGGAAAGTCAATATGCAGGTTAGAGTGGTTAGGGAAGATTAAGTTCTTGGGCAGGGCAGTTATCAATTTAACACTTTGTGGAAACGTTCAAAAGCTTCTGTATATATAATCAATATTTCGTTCGTTTATTTATGCAAGTTTGAGTTTTGTGAGGGGGGGTTTGAGGGGTGATAGAAAATGTCGGTGGATGTTAATAGTTTTTTAATTGATTGCTTGAATCACGTCCAATATTCCTTGTATAGAATGTCAGTTTCATAGACGAAGTTGCATAGAATTTTCACAAGACTCTGTGTATTTTATATTCACGAAACCAAAAATTTGTATGGGTAAAGGAGGTAGGGGAATCGTAAAAATTGTGACGCAATTCTATTTCCTTTGTCATGTAGTGTGCTCGTACAAAATTTCAAATTCGTAGCTTTTAATTTGTTGGTTATTAGTTGATTCAATGAAATAGGTCGAAATGATACTTTTATATGGGAGGGGGTAGAAGGGCAGGTGCGATTTCAAAACTTTTAAAAGAATTTCATTTCAATTATTTTTGTAAGTCTTAGTGCAAAATTTGAAATGGATAGCTTTTAAGAGTTAGCTGATAACTGATTTCTTAAAAATGCTCGAAAAAATAATTTTGTATGGGAGGGGGTAGAAGAGGTGGGGGAATTGCAAAATTTGTGAAACAATTTTCTTTTTCTTCTCTTGTAAGGTACTCGTAAGAAATTTCAAGTTTGTAGCTTTTAATTTGTTGGTTATTAGTTGATTCAATGAAATAGGTCGAAATGATACTTTTATATGGGAGGGGGTAGAAGGGCAGGTGCGATTTCAAAATTTTTAAAAGAATTTCATTTCAATTATTTTTGTAAGTTTTAGTGCAAAATTTGAAATGGATAGCTTTTAAGAGTTAGCTGATAACTGATTTCTTAAAAATGCTCGAAAAAAATAATTTTGTATGGGAGGGGGTAGAAGAGGTGGGGGAATTGCAAAATTTGTGAAGCAATTTTCTTTTTCTTCTCTTGTAAGGTACTCGTAAGAAATTTCAAGTTCGTAGCTTTTAATTTGTTGGTTATTAGTTGATTTAATGAAATTAATCACTTTCTAGTCAAACTGCCGCCCAGTACAGACGTGTTTACGCGTAGCTCCGCGAAATAAAAATTTTTTTTTAATTTCCATAACAATCAATCAATAATAACTCAGTTAAATTGTGTTGATATTTTTTGTGCGTGCTATTAATTAACAATTTTGTGCACTTGACATAGTTTCATAATAATCAATCAATAATAACTTGGTTAAATTGTGTTGATATTTTTTGCTGTGTGAATTGCTTACTGTGCCGATTTCGTCGTGTAGTAATTATTTTGATTGTTACATAAAAGTGTGCTATTATTTAACAATTTTGTGCAATTGACATAGTTTCAATCGACTTTCCATTTTTTCCTCTCTTGAACTATCGGTATCTGCATCGTTATCTTGTGTCTTTCAATTCTAGTGACATCTATTCATTGTTCGATATGTCTTTTATATAATCATCGTCGTCTTACGCGTTATGTGGTGTCTGTGCTAAGGCTGTTAGTAATGATAACAACATTACGTGTGACGGAATTTGTGAGCGCGTTTTCCACACTGATTGTGTCACATCTTCCCAGAACTCTACCAATTCATGTAGTTTTACATGTACTGAGTGTTGTGCTATTAAGCCATGTCACATACTAAAACTTTTAAAACTAACTTCGTCTCAATTCGACTCAAATAACAGTGCTTTAGAAGACTTAAAAAGTGTTTGCACATTCACTGCGAATAAAGTAAACAATCTCGTGGATAACATATCCAACTTAAGTGAGTGTAACGACGAATTGCGTGATTATGGATGCCAACTAGACAAGCTGCACTCATGTTGCAGTTTAATTCAACACGATGCATCCAAATTAACGAAAAAATGGACACAAGCTGATTCGAAATTAACCACGATCATGAACAGCCTATCTGATAACGCCTCGGTATATGGTTTGCCTACATTAACGGACATCGTTCCATCTTCGGAGGTTAATGCTGTCACAAGCAAACTTATTAATATGCATGATGATATAAAGTCAGTCAAATTACTTGTTGCCCAGGCCGACAAATCACTTGTATCATTATCGAATCGATTGAATAATGATTCCGGATCCCAAATCAAGCATTCTAACGATTTTACGTCGAAACTTGTTGACTTCGAACGTGAAATAGCCGTCACCCGCTTTGTTTGCAGAGACATTGATGAATCAAGAAATCCCTCTACATCGCAGCCTCCGCAAGATAATTTGCACATTCATACAGTCTCGGTATCACCTAATAAAACTTTCTCGCTGCCAAAGGTACACTTACCAGGAGAAGTTCATGTTACAACCAAAAAATCACTGGTAAAATTCAATACAACGTGGTCGCAAACTGATTGGGATGCCAGAATAAAGAAGCTTAATAACATGAATAAGCAAGAAAAAAGTAACACAAAGACATTGTCTTATTTTGTTACAAAAGCTGCTCCAAACGCGGATGAGTCATGGCTGTGCAAAACCCTTACGGAACAATTTTCGAAAAAAGGCTGTACGTGCAAGATTTTACCAGCACGCCGACTTAGTGGGATTACGCCCAGATACAGAAAATTCAAATTGCAGATGCCCGTGCAATACGACTGGCTATTTTTCAACCAAAAATCGGATGTCTTCAAATGGAATAGCATGGAGATCCGACACTGGAAGGATAATACGAAACATTGTAATTATGACAATTTCAAAAAGAATGATAGTAGTAAGAATAATAATAATAAAATTAAAAATAAAACTATAAAACATAAATCTCAGGTCAATTTCGCTAACGGCAAGAGCAATAACATCATTCAAAAATCATTTGTTGCAACCAAAACCACCAACAAAAAAAATAAAGTCCTCCAACGTATTGAGAAATCTCTTCCCATTTCAAATCCATCCATTGGGACTTATGGAAACTTCGTGCGTGGAGGCATAATTTACCCGTGTCCCAATACTTCTAACATAACTCCCTCTATAGTCAACATTAGCGAAGCAACAAACCTCCGAGTGAAACACCAGTTGTTACAGTCAGTAGTCCTAATAATACTTCATTCCTTGACCCTCTTCTTCCACCAGTTGTGAAGCTTACAATAAACTCAGAGGGATCCTCCGAAAACAGATACTTGCTGTCGCGGCTAAGAGAACACCGAATTTTTGACAATGTGCGGCTATATCTCGCTTATCTGCACAATAAATCTGACTCGACCTGCGTAAATGGCAAAACAAGGACTAGTACTATTCTATCTATTCAACAAGAAGGACTTCCAACTGACATTAAGAGCTTCCGACAAATTTACATACGCTTTCATGAGCAATTTAATCTTTCTCCTGAGCAGGTTCAGAAAGATCTCGAAGCTTTTGGCTCGCATGTTTCTTCAAGGCATATCTCCGATCTTCAAAGAAGTCGTGAAGATCATAACAGATTTTTTCGTACCTAAAGGTCTTGCTTATTTGAATGTTGATACGGCACTGAACCCTTCTATGATTATTGATTCACCTCATGACCTACATCATAATTTTGGCAGGAATTGGTGTAATCTTAAGCATGTAAGAACTAACGCCGATCTTGTTAACAATGTCAATGAATTAAATTTTTGTTTCCACAATATGTCAGGAATGAGAGGTTCCCTGCCTCAATTTCGTAATGATTTGGCTAACTGTCCCTATGACATTGTAATGATTACAGAAACTTGGCTCTCATTTAGATCCGGAAATAATCCCTTCTGGATGGTCTATATTTCGGAAAGATAAATTTAAACCGACGCACTTGGTTGATCAGCGAGGAGGTGGTGTCTTCATTGCTGTAAAAAATAGACTCTCTAGCTATCCCATAGCTGTTCAGTTGCCCGTTAATGCATTTTTTGAGATTTGCGCATGTAGAATCCAAATGGTGGATAGAAATCTGGTAATAGTCTGTTTCTACATTCCACCTGATTCTACTGAGCAGCAGTATGCTGATCTTGCAAAATCCATCACACTGATTCATTCATCTATCCTTCCAGGTGATGAATTCTTATTGTATGGCGACGCAAATCTCAGTGGTGTTAAATGGGAGGCCAGTGAAATTTTCAATTCCGTTTTTGACCCACTTAACATAAATGAACATCAAATTTCATTTTTATCTGAAATTCACTCACTGGGTTTGTTCCAAATTTGTGATAAAACTAATAAATTTGGTAATATATTGGATCTTGTTTTCACCAGTGTTACTTCAAATTTTTCATTAAAAGAAGCAACCTCTACTTTGACTAAAAAGACGAGCGTTTTCCACAATATACTTTGCTTAAATTATGTCTCCTCTACACACAATATTCGTAGTGACTCTAACAAGATCATAACCTATGATTTTACCAACGCCGACTATGAAATGATAAATCTCTAAATTTCTAATTTAAAATCTTCAGTCAATAATAGTGTTGATGTGAATGAAAGTGCTGAAAATCTCGTTGCCTCTTTAAAAGTTATAATAGATAAGCACACCCCTAAACGTATTAGTACTAAGTTGTCTTGTCCCCTGCATATGGATAAAAGCCTTAGAATATTACGTAACAAGCGTAACAAATCCTACAAGAAATGGGCTAAATCTAAATCAGTCGAGGATCATACTGCATTTCTGCATCTGCGCGAACAATTCGATGTTAGTGAAAAGGAAGCCATAAAACACCATAACCTTAAAATAGTAAACAGCTTGATTGATCGCCCTAAAATGTTTTGGCAACACATTAATGACAAACGCGGTACAAGTGGCTATCCGGCTTCTATGAAATTTGGAGATCACTCTTCTTCTGATCCTGAAGAAATTGCGAACTTTTTCGCTACCCACTTTGACTCCAAACTTACCAAACCTTTCAAGTTTGATCCTGGTAAGTTTTCTCACATACCTTTTTAGGATCCGAAATTAGCCAGCGTGATCCTGACTATTGACCAAATAACTTCTGCACTGCTTAATATAAATATTCATAAAGGTGCTGGACCTGATCTCATTCCCCCAATTTTCCTGAATAAAACCGCCTCCACTTTACCTCGTTTATTGCTTCCTTTGCTTAACGCGTCGCTTCAGCAATCTATTTTTCCTATATGTTTCAAATTGGCGCATATAACACCTATTTTTAAGTCTGGAGATAGATCTGACATTCGTAATTACAGAGGAATAAGCATTTTATCATCTATTGGCAAGATTTTCAAAAAGCTGGTTGCGGGAGTACTAATAGAAACCGTAAGTCCTTTTATTCATCCTTGCCAACATGGCTTCCTAAAGGGTAAGTCAACTGTTTCCAATCTTTTGGAATATTCTACATTCATTAGGCAAAAAATTGGTAAAAGTAAGCAGGTAGATTCTGTGTATACAGATTTTTCTAGCGCCTTTGATGTAGTGGATCACGGGCTGCTTCTATTCAAGTTAGAGCGTTATGGAATTAGTGGCATTTTCTTGGAGTGGTTGAAGTCTTACTTGGCGGATCGTACACAAAAAGTTAGATTTTCATCGCATCTATCCAAATTGACTATAGTTACCTCTGGCGTTCCCCAAGGTAGCATATTGGGGCCCCTTCTATTTATAATTTTTATTAATGACGTGCCATTACTTTTAAACGAATGCCAGTTATCCTTTTATGCTGATGATTTAAAAATCTTCAGAACCATCGAATCAAATCGAGATTGCACTATATTGCAAAGCAATATTAATATTTTATCAGAATGGTGTTTAAATAACGCTATGCAATTGAATGTTAAGAAATGTGCAATAATATCCTTTTCCAGAAAAAAGTCTGGCACTTTTCAATTTGTCTATAATATTAGCAATGAAAATTTAAAACGTGTTTCTCAAATCAAAGATCTTGGAGTAATATTTGACGCTAAGTTGTCATTCAAATCCCATATAGATAAAATTTCAAATAGTGGTATGACTATGCTAGGTTTCATAAAGAGGAGAGTCAAGGAACTTAATGACCCACACCTGTGTAAGACTCTTTTCTGTGCGCTGTTGTTGCCTCTGCTCGAATATGCAAGTGTTGTTTGGTCACCTTCTACTCAAATCGACTCGTACAGAATTGAAAGAGTACAAGTTCAATTTCTACTGTTTGCTTTACAAAGTCTTCAGTTTAGTAGCTACCGGTTGCCCTCTTACAAATGTCGGCTACTTCTGCTCAATATGACTACTCTCGAGAGCAGAAGAGAGCTTGCTTCTGCTACGCTTGCTTTCGATCTGATTAAGTCAAACATGATTTCGAGCGAGCTCCTTTCCCGCTTTATATTTGTTGACCACAGGTTCAATTTTCGAGACAACAGGATCTTGAAAAGTGAAACTTATCCTACCGAATATTTGATGAATGATCCTATTGCTTGCGCCATAAAAAACTTCAGTTTGCATTCAGACTGCTTTAGTTCTGTAAGCAGAAATACCTACAAAGATAAAATAATGACTAAATTTAAGACATTATTTGAAAATAATATTTAAGTCTTAGTTTTAATGCAGTCTTTTTTGATTTTAATTGTTTATGTTTGTTGTAAGTAATGGTAAAAACTTTTTTTTCATAAGCTTAGTATTAAGATTGTTTTTAATTATATTTTTTGTAAAATAGACTTAACTTGTCAACCTATATTAAATAATCGAAATCATACTTTTGTATGGGAGGGGGTAGAAGGGCAGGTGCGATTTCAAAACTTTTAAAAGAATTTCATTTCAATTATTTTTTTAAGTTTTAGTGCAAAATTTGAAATGGATAGCTTTTAAGAGTTAGCTGATAACTGATTTCTTAAAAATGCTCGAAAAAATAATTTTGTATGGGAGGGGGTAGAAGAGGTGGGGGAATTGCAAAATTTGTGAAGCAATTTTCTTTTTCTTCTCTTGTAAGGTACTCGTAAGAAATTTCAAGTTCGTAGCTTTTAATTTGTTGGTTATTAGTTGATTTGATGAAATATGTCAAGATGATACTTTTGTATGGGAGGGGGTAGAAGGGCAAGTGCGATTGCAAAACTTTCAAAAGAATTTCATTTCAATTATTTTTTTAAGTTTTAGTGCAAAATTTGAAATTGATAGCTTTTAAGAGTTAGCTGATAACTGATTTCTTAAAAATGCTCGAAAAAATAATTTTGTATGGGAGGGGGTAGAAGAGGTGGGGGAATTGCAAAATTTGTGAAACAATTTTCTTTTTCATCTCTTGTAAGGTACTCGTAAAAAATTTCAAGTTCGTAGCTTTTAATTTGTTGATTATTATTTGATTTAATGAAATTGGTCGAAATCATACTTTTGTATGGGAGGGGGTAGAAGGGCAAGTGCGATTTCAAAACTTTTAAAGTAATTTCATTTCAAATATTTTTATAAGTTCTTATGCAAAATTTCAAAATGATAGCTTTTAACAGTTAGCTGATAATTAATTTCTTAAGAATGGTCGAAAAAATAATTTTGTATGGGAGGGCTTAGAAGTTTTGAAAGTATTCGACTAGTTAATATTTCATACTCTTAGGGATTTTTTTAAAGGTATTTTCCAAATTTTCAAGTTTCTACCTTAAAATTACATACAAAAATTTTCAGTTTTCGTGTTTTTTTCGCTGCACATGAAACACCTTGTGCCCATTAGACCGGGGTGGTCGGTTCGTAACAATTGCGCATCAAATCATTTTTTTTTTCTATGTATATCAAATAGATGTATCCACATGCCAAATTTAAAGTTTCTATCTTTGACCAGAGCCCTAAAAAAATAGCTCAAAATTTTCGACATTTGTGCTTACCACCTCCCTCCTTTTACACCCCCTAACTTAAAATTTTTATTAAAATTAATTATTGTGTAGTTCTACAATCTGACAAATTTTCGATTTGATGTCTGAACTATTTTTTGAGATATAAGGATTTGTAATTTTGAAAAGTGCGCCATTTTTGAAATGCTCCCCATTTCCTCCCACTACTCTTATTTCAACATATTATATTTTTTTTGTATTTTTTTAGTATAGCTTAATATACATTTCAAGTTTCAATTACATAGCTTAAGAGATAGTTGAGATATTGATTTTTAAGTGTTTTTCTTTGCACCCCCCGTGACCCTCCCCCTTAAAATAATTAGCCATTTTCTAAGTTGATTCCAATGGAACTATATATCACCTTAATGGTCTCATAATATGAATTTTTTACAATAAGTAATTTCGAAGATATAGTCATTTGAACAAACAGTTCGGCCGACAATTTGTTTTTAGCCCCCCTTTTCGGACGCCAATGGATAAAAAAATTTAATTATTTTTGAAGTTTGTCCCACAACCCTCTCTATATGTTACTGATTTTCAACTTTCTATCTGCATTCTTGAGGGAGATTTTAGCAAGTGTATTTTTCGACTTTTCCCCTCCCCCGCCACCCCTTCCACCTACCACCCCCCAAAATTTAGAAAATAGAGATCACTTACCCAATCAACAATTCACCTAAAAACGAACATTCTATCTTTAGCGGTCTCGGAGATATGAGTCCATATGTACGGCGTACGGCGGGACGGATTTTTTTTTTTTGCATTTTTAGGCTAATTTAGTCATGAAACGCGAAAAAAAAAATTTCAGGGTAGCAAAGTTTTTTTTTTCTTGTGTCGATCACAATACTTTATTATTAGAATAATAAAGTAAAATTATAAATAAAAGGGGCCCCAATATGCTGTCTTGGCGAACGCCAGAGGAGACTGTAGTCATTTTGGATAGATGCGATGAAAATCTAACTTTTTTTGTACGATCCGCCAAGTAAGACTTCAACCACTTCAAGAAAATGCCACTAATTCCATAACGCTCTAACTTGGGTAGAAGCAGACCGTGGTCCACTACATCAAAGGCGCTAAAAAAATCTGTATATACAGAATCTACCTGTTTACTTTTAGCCAATTTTTGTCTAATGAATGTAGAATATTCCAAAAGATGGGACTTACCCCTTAGGAAGCCATGTTGGCAAGGATAAATAAAAGGACTTACGGTTTCTGTTAGTACTCCCGCAACCAGTTTTTCGAAAATCTTGCCAATAGATGATAAAATGCTTATTCCTCTGTAATTACGAATGTCAGATCTATCTCCAGACTTATAGGTGTTATATGCGCTAATTTTAAACATATCAGAAAAATGGATTGCTGAAGCGACGCATTAAACAAAGGAAGCAATAATTGAGGTAAAGTAGAGGCAGTTTTATTCGGAAAAATTGGGTTAATGAGATCAGATCCAGTACATTTATGAATTTATATATCAAGCAGTGCAGAAGTTATTTGGTCAATAGTCAAGATCACGTTAATTAATTTCGGATCCTGAAAAGGTATATGAGAAAACTTAACAGGATCAAACTTGAAAGGCTTGGAAAATTTGGAATCAAAGTGGTTAGCGAAAAAGTTTGCAATTTCATCAGGATCAGAAGATGAGTGACCACCAAATTTCATAGATGTCCGATAGTCACTTGTACCAGGTTTGTCATTAATGTGTTTCCAAAACATTTTAGGGCGATCAATCAAGTTGTTTACCATTTTAAGGTTATGGAGCTTTATGGCTTCCTTTTCACTAACATCGAATTGTTCGCGCAGATCTCGACTGATTTAGATTTAGACCATTTCCTGTAGAATTTGTTACGTTTGTTACGTTTGTTACGTAATATTGAACAGCTTTTATCCATATGCGGAGAACAAGACAAGTTGGTACTAATATGCTTAGGGGTGTGCTCTATTATAACCATTAAAGAGGCAACAAGATTTTCAGCACTTTCATTCACATCAACACTATTATTGACTGAAGATTTTAAATAAATTTTGCGTTAAAAACGGATTTAATGGTGCGCGAACGTTGGAAATGTTGGAAAAGTGTTTCGGCAACGATTCTCTAAAGAAAACGGTCGTTTACCAGTGGCACAAGCGGTTCAAAAGTGGTCGTGAGTCAATCGAAGATGATGAACGCAGTGGCAGACCATCGACATTGAAAACCGACGTATATGTGACGTCGGCTCTTTTTGCAATCCAAGAGCCGCCTCAACTGCAGACGTTGTTAGCCACGGCTTTGGTTAATGTACCGTCCATCACCGGAACGTTAATTCCGATGCGAATACTTATCGATCCGGGTTCGCAAGCATCGTTCGTGAACGAATCCGCTGCTCAGCTCTTAAAACTCCCTAGAAAAAGAGTCGACGTCACAGTCACCGGATTGGGCGACATTCAATCTGGGCGAGCGCGTTCTTCATTGAGCTTAATGATTCAATCCCGTGTGGAAGCGTTTTCATTCGACCTGACAGCGTTGATCTTACCATCCTTGACGCAATTACTCCCGACAAAACGCGTCTCAACATCGCTATTCCACGAATTTAGCGATTTGTTGTTGGCCGATCCGTCGTTTCAACAGCTGGGAAAGGTGGATATTATTCTAACAGCAGACGCATATCCATCCATTCTACGACAAGGAGTTCGGAAAGCGAGTCATCACTCAATCGTCGCTCAAGCAACATCCCTAGGCTGGATTCTTTCCGGAACCTGTCCTGGCGACAGTGGCAGATCCGCTTTAATGGCGTTTCACAGTGTGTCCGAAATTAACGACCAACTTGGGAGATAGAAGAAGTCGATTCCGTCCGCAGCCAAACGTCGATATCAAAGCCTGCGAGGCCTTCTATCAGGCCACAACTTCCCGACGTCAAGATGGTCGATATGTAGTGCGTCTTCCTTTTCGTACGAATCCGCCACCACTCTCTCACTCACGTAACATCGCCGCATTGCAGATGATTTCTCTGGAGAGACGATTTCAGCGAAACCAAACACTAAAGGCCGACTATGCAGCTGTCATCGCTGAATACGTGGATTTAGGCCAAATGGAAAAGGTCTCACCGATTGTCCGGGACACAACGCCTACATCATATGGAACACCGCATTATTATGTTCCTCATCACGCCGTGACCAAGGAAGACAGTGCAACGACAAAACTTCGCGTCGTCTTCAACGCATCTTGCAAAACCGAAAACGGAGTCTCCTTGAATGACGCGCTGTATACGGGACCGGCGCTGCAGATGGACTTAGCTGACCTGCTACTCAGGTGGCGAAGTTTTCGATACGTCATAATGGGAGACATCGAGAAGATGTACCGCCAGATAATGCTCCATCCTGACGACCATAATTTTCAAAGGATCGTTTGGCGTCCAGACTCACATTCACCTATGAAAGACTACAAAATTAAAGTCGTACTTTTTGGAGTAAGTAGTGCTCCTTACCTGGCAATCCGTACCATTCAGCAGCTAGCAGACGATGAGAAGGATCGTTTTCCTATTGGCGCGTCTTTACTTTGCTCCAGCACGTACGTGGACGACTTGCTCACTGACGCCGCTGACGTAGAAGACGCTTGTCGATCCCTGAAGGTAGTCGAAGGCATCTTACAAGCAGGCGGATTTCCCATGCACAAATGGGCTTCTAACTCGTCCTTGATCTTGAAGGACGTCCCGCTACACCAACGTGCTCAGAAGAACAGTATTCCACTGACGAATGACCCAAATATTAAAGCTCTCGGGATCATCTGGAACCCAGTAGACGACACCATGGGATTCAAATGGAAACTGCTATCGGACAACGACAACGCCCTAACGAAACGGCAAGTGCTTTCGACCATCGCTCGACTCTTTGACCCTCTCGGTTGGGCTGCTATCATTCAACCGAAGATACTTCTGCAGGGCTTATGGCTGGAAAATTTAGCCTGGGACGACACACTGCTTCCAGAACTACAATCAGCCTGGAATAACTGTATAAGGACACTGCCTGCGCTGCAAAACCTTCGAGTTCCACGATGGATCCACACCACTAGTACGACACACAGTCAGCTATTAGGTTTTAGCGATGCCTCCGAGCGTGCGTATGCCGCAGTGGCTTATATTCGGACTGTTCATCATGACGGTGTCATCACTGTACGGCTCATTGCATCTAAAACCCGAGTATCGCCTGTGAAATCCGTCTCCTTGCCCCGATTAGAGCTTTGCGGAGCCGTCCTGCTGTCACGATTGCTCAAAAGGACTCAAGCAACTCTGGGCATCGAACACATAACCCCTTGGACGGATTCCACCATCGTTTTAGCATGGCTTCGGAAACGACCGAACACTTGGAAAACGTTTGTTGCGAACCGCGTTGCAGAAATACAAGACAAGGTGGGCGGACAAGTTTGGAAACACGTTCGGTCCAAGGACAATCCAGCAGATCTCGCGTCTAGAGGTATTGATGCAGCCCAACTTTTGGATTGCCATCTTTGGTGGTCCGGCCCCAGCTGGTTGCAATTACAAGAGACGTTCTGGCCAATCTCCACTCCCAGCACTCCAGATTTAACTCTACGTGATCCGAAGAAGGTTTCTACGACGTGTTTAGCATCCACCACCAATTCGTCTAATTCGTTGTTGGATACGCTGATTAGCCGATATTCGTCACTTCACAGACTCATCCACGTCTTCGCCTACCTACGTTGTTTCATCCAGCAATGTCGACGAACTCATCATCGACCGCCGTCCAGAAACTTGAGCTTAGAAGAAATATCTGCAGCACGATGTGCACTCATTCGTCACGACCAAACGAACCATTTCGCCCAGGAAATTGAAGCCTTAAAAAACAAAATTAGTCTTCAAAGCAGTACAATCAAGGCACTAAATCCATTTGTAGACGGAATTGGCCTTTTGCGAGTAGGAGGACGTCTGCAATTAACTAACTTGTCATTTGATGAGAAGCATCCGATGATTTTATCACATTCGAGTCGCCTGACTAAGCTAATCGTCCATAAAATCCATCATGACACCATGCACGGCACAATATCGCTGACGCTCGGAACCATCCGCCAACGTTTTGGGTCACAAGACTCCGCAGCGTAATCAAAGCATGTATTCACGGGTGCGTGAAATGTTTCTGTTTTCGGAGCCAAGCGCAAACCCAACTAATGGGAAGTTTGCCTACGTCGCGCGCTGAAATCACAAGACCGTTCACCAATGTCGGTGTAGATTATGCCGGCCCAATTCCACTGCGAGTCTCAAAAGGTCGCGGTGGCAAAACGTACAAGGGATACCTGGCAAGATACCTGGCAATTTTTGTGTGCTTTTCCACAAAGGCACTACACATTGAGGTTGTCAGCGACCCCACCAGCGAAGCATTTCTCGCAGCGCTTCGACGCTTCACCTCTCGACGCGGACTTTGCACAAATTTTGTTGGAGCGAATTCGAAACTCCATCAAGAGCAAGATTCCTTTCGAAAATTAATCGAGCGCGTATGCATACCGTTGCTAGCCACCGAAGGAATCAAATGGCATTTCATTCTCCCCGCTTCACCACACTTCGGCGGCCTATGGGAAGCTGGCGTGAAATCAGTCAAGCACCATTTACGACGCGTGGTCGGAGACACCACTCTGACTTATGAAGAAATGACCACCGTCGTCAATCAGATTGAAGCATGTCTGAATTCGAGACCTCTTTGCCCATTGACCGTGAACCCGGAAGATTTCTCAGCACTCACTCCAGGACATTTTCTGATCGGAAAAGCGTTACTAATCGCCGCCAGACAAAGATTTAAGAGAGGCAAATCCTCATGGCCTTCGAAGGTGGCATCTCCTCCAGAAATTACACCAAGATTTCTGGTATAAATGGTCAAGCGAATATCTTTCCCGCTTGCAGCAACGGCCTAAGTGGATTAATAGTCAACCCGATATAAAATTAAACGATTTAGTAATCGTGCGCGACGAACGGGTTCCCACCACTCAAATGGAACCTCGGACGAATTGTAGCCGTACATCCGGGAAAAGACGGGGAGAACGCGCGTGGCCACCCGTCAAGACTGCTTCTGCTCTTTTCAAGAGGCCAGTCGTAAAGCTGTGCCAACTACCCGCGAGTTTTTTGCACTAACGATTACAATCGCGCACTTCACGATCACCACTTTTAACGTTACCGCGACATCACGTTTACGATCAGTTATTATTTATTCGATTTTTTTTTCTTTTGGCTTTCTCCCTTCTGTTTCCCTTCCAACCTTCCTTCCTCAGCCAGGCGAGACGAGGCGCCTCCAAATTTCCAACTGGTTCCAAGGAAATGTGGGGCCCCTCATCATCCACACAACCACACCGATTCACGTTCCAGTGAGTTCAACGCCGGGGAGAAAAGGATCCATTAACCAGCAAACTCATCGAATTTTTGAAACTGACGTTTCAACGCGGTGAGAATGTTGTACTCACCAACAGCGATTCGCTACAGTTGCATTTCTCCCTCGAAGGAATTCGTCCCTTACGTCCTTCCAGCCCGATGCGAAAGGAATTCTGGACGCGATCCCGAGGAGATGACGGTTCCTCGGTGTTGGTGGCATGCAACCGCCGACAGCCCTCCCACTGACCTGACACGTATTTGCGATGTCCTTGCTGCGAATTGTCCTTTTCCATCGCCAAGTATTCAACGCACCAAAACATTTAACATAGAACAGCCGACAACGTCAACGTGACAGATACAAATGTCACTTCGAACATATGATGCAGCGTTCCATTTCCAACCATTCTTCTTACTATATAGACGACTGACCTATTGTGGCAGTTCTAGCGGCTACTTGGCAACTACCTATACAACAATAACTTCCAAAATGAAATCGCTATTGCGGCAATCCTAGCGGCTACTTTTGGTATACATCCACAACGATAATTTCCAATAGGAAAAATGATGCTTTGTAGTTTGCGATGACAGCTGCATAGTCGGCCTTTAGTGTTTGGTTTCGCTGGAATCGTCTCTCCAGAGAAATCATCTGCGATGCGGCGATGTTACGTGAGTGAGAGAGTGGTGGCGGATTCGTACGAAAAGGAAGATGCACTACATATCGACCATCTTGACGTCGGGAAGTTGTGGCCTGATAGAAGGCCTCGCAGTCTTTGATATCGACGTTTGGCTGCGGCACGGAATCGACTTCTTCTATCTCCCAAAATTGACGAAGTTGGTCGTTGATTTCGGACACACTGTGAAACGCCATTAAAGCGGATCTGCCACTGTCGCCAGGACAGGTTCCGGAAAGAATCCAGCCTAGGGATGTTGCTTGAGCGACGATTGAGTGATGACCCGCTTTCCGAACTCCTTGTCGTAGAATGGATGGATATGAGTCTGCTCCTAGAATAATATCCACCTTTCCCGGCTGATGAAACGACGGATCGGCCAACAACAAATCGCTAAATTCGTGGAATAGCGATGTTGAGACGCGTTTTGTCGGGAGTAATTGCGTCAAGGATGGTAAGATCAACGCTGTCAGGTCGAATGAAAACGCTTCCACTCGGGATTGAATCATTAAGCTCAATGAAGAACGCGCTCGCTCAGATTGAATGTCACCCAATCCGGTGACTGTGACGTCGGCTCTTTTTCTAGGGAGTTTTAAGGAGCTGAGCAGCGGATTCGGTTACGAACGATGCTTGCGAACCCGATCGATAAGTTTTCGCATCGGAATTAACGATCCGGTGATAGACGGTACATTAACCAAAGCCGTGGCTAACAACGACTGCAGTTGAGGCGGCTCTTGGATTGCAGTTAACTTTGGATGTGAAGCGGAGTGTAGAGCTGCGGTTTATGGGTATATCCGAAGGATTTGTTGGGTGCAGCAACGAGTGATGTGTCTTCCCACAATGCGAGCAGCGATTTGAACTCGAGCAGTCGGTTACTCTATGCCCGAGTCTAAACAATTGAAACAGGCATGTTTAGCTCGCACCAGGTCTGATCTAGTTTTCACGTCCATTCTTAAAAACGTTTTGCAGCGATATGCGCTATGATTATCATTACAGGATAAACATTTTCGAAGGCCTTGGGTGGCAATAAACCCCTTTGCGTGGGTGGAGGGTCCTGTTGCAGGTCGATGTAGTGGCTTCGTGGGGCCGAGTGCCTCCAAAGTTCGATAACGACATTCCAAGAAATTTCGGAACTCCTCCCACGTCAATAACTTTGTCGTATTGTGCTTGCGAATCCGGCTCGACGGACCAAAATGTTTCCAGATGAGGATATAATGATTCCAGATGAGGATCTGAAACTTATAAAAAGAAGGAAAGAAAAGCAAGCAAAAAATTCGATTTAAAAATTATAACGTTTATTCACCAGAGCGGTTCTAATAAGAACGATCGTAAGAACAAAGTATAATTTTTCCTATTGGAAATTATCGTTGTGGATGTATACCAAAAGTAGCCGCTAGGATTGCCGCAATAGCTATTTCATATTGGAAGTTATTGTTGTATAGGTAGTTGCCAAAGTAGCCACTAGAACTGCCACAATAGGTCGTCGTCTATATAGTAAGAAGAATGGTTGGAAATGGAACGCTGCATCATATGTTCGAAGTGACATTTGCATCTGTCACGGTTGACGTTGTCGGCTGTTCTGTGTTAAATGTTTTGGTGCGTTGAATGCTTGGCGATGAAAAAGGACAATTCGCAGCCAGGACATCGCAAATACGTGTCAGGTCAGTGGGAAGCTGTCGGCGGTTGCATGCCACCAACACCGAGGAACCGTCATCTCCTCGGGATCGCGTCCAGAATTTCTTTCAGCATCGAGCTGGAAGGACGTAAGGGACGAATTCCTTCGAGGGAGAAATGCAACTGTAGCGAATCGCTGTTGGTGAGTACAACAAACATTCATGAAGTAAAAGAAATGTTGGTCAATAACCGCAAATTAACTATCAGAGAGATAGCGGAGGACTTGAACATTGCCTATGGATCCGTCCAAGACATTTTGGTTAATGATTTGGGTTTCCGTCGTGTAGCAGCAAAGTTGGTGCCAAAAGACCTCAATTTCAGTGCCATAATTATTCGCAATTTTTTGACGAAAAAAGCAACAAATACCATCCAACAGCCACCGAATTCACCTGATTTGGCTCCCTGTGACTTCTTTCTGTTCAATCGAGTTAAAAAACCAGTACGGGGAGCGCGTTTCAGCAGCCGAGAGGAAGTAATGGAAAAATCGTAGGGAGCACTGATGGTCATACCGAAAACCGAATATAAAAAATGTTTCGAGGATTGCATCAGGCGCTGGCATAAGTATGTTGCAATCGATGGGGGTTACTTTGAAGGGGACAATATATATTTAGATGAATAAACTTGTATTTTTAATTTTCTCAATAAATTCCGGGAACTTTTTGATCAAGGTGGTATTTCGTAATTCATCAGCAATGTCCCTGCAAACAAAGCGAGTGACGGCTAGTACGCGTTCGAAGTCAACAAGTTGCGACGTTAAATCGGTAGATTGTTTGATTTCGGATCCGGAAACATGATTCAAACGATTCGAAACTGTTACAAGAGATTTATCCACTTCAGCTACAAGTAATTTTACTGACTTTATATCATCTTAGATATTGTTAAGTTTGCTTGTAACAGCATTGACCTCCGAAGAAGGAACGATATCCGTTAATGTAGGCAAACAGTAGGCCGAGGCGTTGTCAGATAGACTATTCAGGATTGTGGTTAATTTCGAATCTGCTTGTGTCCATTTTTTGTTAATTTTGTTGCATCGTGTTGAATTACCATAAACTGCAACATGAGTGAAGCTTGTCTAGTTGGGATCCGTAATCGCGAAATTCGTCGATACCGGCTGACTTGTTGATTTGGCGATAACCAAAATGTTAGTGACTCGATTTGACTGAAACTACCGATATTCCAGTATTAGAACACCTCTAGGTAAAAATATCCCTACCTTCCTTGTCCATCCCCTTCATCTCACGAGCTTTTTGATCTCTCATTGCATCTGGTGATCAAGATATTTCCATTAGGTTAACCAATAATGTGTCAATGTTCTAGCTATTTGGATTTCCGTGCACATGAATTCGTAGGAGCTCGATCGATACAGAGCGGAATCTTTTGCAATGTTGTGTGGATCGAGGAAAACTAACTTATGTCGAAGTTGCGATGTTAATAGTGCCATAGCGGCAAGAAACCTTATAATCTAAAATGGCTTTTCAGTTATTCAGAAATCCCGTCATCATGCATAGAAGAACAAATAAAGTTCTTAAGCGATTAGTGTAAAATTGTAGTAGATACTTGACACATGTAAAATTTATAAATGGCAATTAGTAGGGTGTAGCCTAGTAGGAAGCGTGATGATCTGCAATGCGTAGGTCGTGAGATCAAATCCCGGTCGACGCATAATTTCAGCCTGCTTGGGTATACTTTGGTCACCCCAATCTACGAAAATGAAAAATTTAAAGATAATAAATAATGAAAAATGTTAAGGAACCTGAAGGTTAGGAGGCCAAGGCCTGATTTTAGCTGTAGTGCCATTGTAGAAGAATTATGAAGTTATGATACTCTTACTTATGTTGTGTCATCAGGTTAGTAACTTTGACCGCTAATGGAACTGATCTGATAGCACATGCTAAAATTCTCCGTGCATCCCGTAACCTGGTAAGCATTAATTTCTAGTTGGAATCGATGACACGATATGTGCAAGTAGTGCAATATTAGAGGATGCGATCGCGGCGCAATGAACTTCTCGTCGTACCAGCAATTTTAGCACGTAAAATTAAATTATAACGATAATTTTTCTGGACTTTAGGCTTAAAATGTAAAATGTGAAAATCGAGTCAGTCATTGTGTGGACTCCGACCACAAGTTTAATGGTTTTCAAATAATAAATAAAACGTACGGCATTATTTTAGGTGGTGAAAACTTTGATGAATTCCAAGAAAATCTGTTTATCCGTCGGCGTTCAAAAAAAAAAGGGGGGGGGGGGGGGGGGGGTGGGCTAAAAAAAATTGACGGCGAATTTTTTCTTTAAATGATTATATCTTCGGAACTAGTAGATCCAAAAAATTATTATTTTGTGACCAATTAGGTGGCATACAGTTAGACTATAATCTGCTGAAAGGAAGGCCAATAATTGTAAGGGCGAAGGTCAGGGAGTGCAAAGAAAAGTACTTAGAAACTAATATCTCAACTATAAGCTATACTAGCGAATTGCGAGAAAAATATAAAATTTGGTCATAATAGTAGTGGTGGAAATGGGAAACATTTCAAAAATTGTGCTCTGTTCAAAATTTCTGTGTCTCAAAATTCAAAAGAAGTATAAAGTTGAAATTTTGTCAAATTGTAGAGCCATATGATCTATAGTTTTCATAAAAATTTTAAGATGGGGAATGAGTTACTGGACTAATATGTCGAAAATGTTCACTAAATTTTAATAGCTGCAAGATACAAAGTTAAAATTTTCTACGTGCATACATCCATTTGATATACATATAGAAAAAATATTTACTTGAATTAAAACTTTTATCCACTAAAAAGGAGCCCTAACCTACACGAGGTTCTGTTATAGAATTTTAAATACAGTACCTCGACACAATCGAAGCAATGTCGGTAGTTCGCGGCGAAATTACGTCAAAGGTAACGGCAGACGAGAATGCTACTTTCACCAATAGTGAACTATCATTGAACGGTCCAAATACTGTTCATTTACCGCTCATCGATCTGCCAAAATTCGGTGGCAACTATTCCGAGTGGGTTGAGTTACGCGATTTGTTTACATCCCTAGTTGGTAGTAATCTCGGACTTACGTGTATGTATTGAAAAACTTAAATACCTTGAAACTAGCTTAGTAGGGAATGCAGCGCTTCACCTTAAAAACGTTTCGCTACTTGCCGTAAATTTTCAACACGCATGGGACGATCTTGCAGTGTTTTACGAAAATAAACGTATTCTCGTGGACTCTGCGTTAAGCTCTCTTTTTGAAGTAAAAGCTGTAGTTCGCAAATCAGCTACGGAGCTAGAAACTTTATACTCGAAAAAGAATCAAGCTCTTTCATCTCTTGATGCATTGAACAGACCAGTGCGTATCTACTGATCCACCAACCTGAATTGCTCTTAAGGAATTTATACTTTCGCGAATACGCTCTCTTCAAGCTAAAGAACGCTCCATTTGTACTGCAAGCCATACAAATAAAGTGCCAGATGCTTCATCGTCAAAGCACCAATTCAATCACAATCGATCGCGTAACGCCGCAGTTTCACAAGCAACGCAATCGTGCTCGGCGTGCTCGGCTCGTGCAGCTCGGCGCATAACATTTCTTCTTGCACGAAGTATCACGCTTTAACACCTAGTCGGCGTCGGGATTTCATCGCGCGACGAAAACTTCGCTGCAACTGCCTTGGGCAGCATCATATAAACAGCTGTCGCTCGCGGAAGAAGTGTCAAATCTGTTCCTTACAGCAGCATACGTCAATTCACGATTCGGCAATAATAGTAAATCACCAGTCGATTAATCTATCACAAGTGTAAGGCTCATCAAGCCAAGCAGTTCTCCTCGCTACAGAGGAAATCAGTGCAGCAAGATTATTCTGCGTGAAAGCTACTCAAAATGCTTATTACTCGGAAATTTCACAGTTGTCTCAAAAAATACAACTCTCTCGTTCGCACCCCTTATATCGGTTCACACCTCACTCATGACTTGCTTAGAATGGGTGGGGGACTTCGTAATGCCAACTTGGATTTGCTTATCCTACCTCATGACTGCGCATTAACTCGATTAATCTTGAATCATACTCACTTCAAGATGTTACACAGAGGAACGCAAGTACTGATGGTGACGCTACGACACAATTATTGGATAATAGGTGGACGTAATCCAATTCGAAGCTTTATGTACAGTTGCGTCATTTGCGCTTTTCATAAAGTCGTCACCGCCACACAGCTTATGGGACAATTACCTCGCCGTCGAACGATATTATGTCGCCCTCTTCTATACTCAGGTGTAGACTATGCTGGTCCATTTACTATTAAAACTTGGAAGAGACGTTCTGCAAAAACTTAAAAGGCATATCTCATCATTTTTGTAAGCTTCTTCTCATCAGCCGCTCACCTTAAACTACTGACTATTCAACAGATACTTGCAGCATTCAAGAGATTCGTCAGTCGACGAGGAATTTGTTCAACGCTTACGAGTGATTGTGGTACGAATCTAGTAGGTGCAGACGCGGAGCTTCGTATACTATTCACCTCTTCGTCTCGAGATCTTCAACACCTCGTAAGCCTTCTAAAAAATGACGGAACAAAGTGGTTATTTAATCCTCCTGCTGCTTTGGTGGTAAATGGGAAGCAGCTATCAATTCATCAAAATTTCATATCAAACGCGTTATTGGATATGCTATCCTCACTTACGAGAGTTTTCTACGATGTTAACTCAAATCGAAGCTGTCCTAAGCTCACGTCCTATATGTCCTCTGTCTGATGACCCAACGGATCTTGAAGCTCTAACGCCTGGTTATTTCATCATTTGAGCGGTGCTCAACTTGATGCCGGAGCCTAATCTCGAAGCTTCACCAGAATTAGCCTAACTCGTTGTCAACTTCTTAGACGGTCTTGGCGTAGATGGTCTTCCGAATACCTTTAACGTCTACAAGATATTTCGAAGTGGCATAAAACCTCTAACAACATTTCCGAAGATACAATGGTATTAATTGTCGACGAACGCTATCCACCTTCTACCTCTACGCCGAGTAATCTCTATTCATCCAGGACCTGATGGACTTACACGTGTAGTTACCGTGCGTATGCAAACTACAACTCTAAAACGTCCAATCGTTAAACTGTGTCCTTTACCGGTATCTTCATCATTTGAATTAGCAGATCCTCGAAATTTCGACGATTCTCCGGATTCGTCAAGACGGGTTGAATGTTCGGAATAGTTAAATCTCTGAGGAGAGTGCGGACGAGCTCTCGCTCATCACTTAATCCTATTTAAAGCGTGTATTTCGCATCATATAAATATCAATAAAGTTCTATCGTTAATTATAATTCGTTCCCTTTTCTTTAAAATCTCTCGTTTTCTAAACACCCGCCCATTTAACTTTTCCGAAATTATTTTTCTTCGAAACTGTCAAAACTGTAAAATTAAAATTTTGAGCGAAGTGTTGCAATGCAAATACCACTAACGTCGAAAAAATTGGTTTTTGATCCATATACTTCTTCTACATACAAATGCATAATTTTGTTAAAAGCATTATATCGTTTTTCATTGAAACTCAAAAAAGGAACTTAAAATTTCCCCATAATTTATTCCTTAATAATTGCAATTGATGCTAAAATGTGTTAACTTCGCTTTATTCCTGCTACCCCCTTCCATACCAATTTCGAAATTAGCAGCATTTCTTATTCGAACATAAGAGAGCTATCGACTATAAAATTGAAACAAGGCGTGGTGATAATGATGTTGATAAGCAGTTTTGGAATCATAAAAAATCTTCCACTTCTTCGACCCACTCCCATACAAATGCCCCAATTTCAAAAAAAGCAATGTCTTATTTCATGGAACATTATGAAAGCTACAAATTTTAAATTCGGCACGAACATTTTGCAAAGAACATTCGGTGTCATATACACAAATTGCGAACCTCCACCCTCAGCTTCTGCCACCTCTCCTACAAAAGTCGATATTCACTTTCCGAAAGAATGATGATGTATTATTTTTTCCGGTGTATTAAACTTTTTTTTCCATTTCATCTAGAATATCGCATTATTGGGCTTTGCACCAAATAAAAATCTGTTGTATTTTGCTTTTAAATTAATACATGTCATAAACTAATTGGTAAATTCATACATGTATCAGTAAATTCCATATATCTCATTTCTTTAAATTTATTGCAAATTTTTTTTATATTTCAGGTTAAAAAAGCGAAACTCTGGCTATGCTACTTAAAATATAGCTGGAAATTGTTTGTTTTGGGAGGATTATTGAAGCTGTCGGGTGATTTAATGGCGCTGGTAGGTCCTCTATCGATTTACCAGATTGTCGAATACATCGACCAACAATACAATACACGACACGATTCGTACACGTCTCTATCCGGCAATAACAACGCATCAATTAAACATTCAGTACTTGAGATCAACACTAGCATTTCACCGTTTCCACAAGAAGGTAAAATTTACTACCCCGGTTGGAATGAATTGCTGTCAAACGGTTGGGTTATTGCCTGGCTAGTGTTATTATCATCATTAGCACAAGGCGCTCTCTCACAAGCGGCTACTCATGTTGTTAATATGATTGGGATACGTATTAAGACATCACTACAAGGATTAGTGTATCGAAAAACATTACTCTTAAGTTCTAGCTGCTTATATAATCCAAATGAAGTGAAACCGTCGTCAATGGGTGTGATGGATGTGGGAACTATTTCGAACTTAATGTCGGATGATGCTCTCAATGTTATGACATTTTTCTGGATCGCTCATTACGTTTGGAGTATTCCGCTAAAGGTTACCAATTTTAAAATTTTATTTTTAATATAACTGTTTTTTCTTATGCATAATATGTACAACAGCCAAAAAGCAACGAGAATCCCATGCTACTTTTCTAGATGTCAAGAGAAGCTTTTCTCGAAGAAACTTGCGCGTACTGACCGCTCAAGTGGTCAATTCGCCAATAGATATCTGCACGCTCATTAACATCAGCACCCAAGTCAAAAAGCAGGTGTACTGAAGACTCCAACACTTAGAGCCAGATGCACAATTAAAAGAAATCCGCGCAGCCTTCGAAAGAAAAAAGAACAGTTGAATTGGCCATTGACAGCAAAAGGATAAAAAACTACCGAAACCAACAATACCTGGAAACCGAAGCATCCAAGGGCAAAAGAACGAGAAGCCATTGAACAAGAAAATATAGACAAAAAATGGGTAAAAGTACCTTACATCCAGGGTACGACGAGTAAGATAGGGAAAATCCAACATTCTCTACGCCGATTATCTGGGGAATTCTAGGAAACCATCATCATCATCAATGGCGCGAAAGCCCAAATCGGGCCCTGGCCTCCTGAAGTCGTCGCCTCCAATCGTTTCGATCCAGAGACCGCGTCCTATAGCTGCTAATTTTACTTTATTATTCTAATAATAAAGTATTGTGATCGACACAGAAGAAAAAAATTTGCTACCCTGTTTTTTCGCGTTTCATGACTAAATTAGTCTAAAAAAGCAAAAAAAAAATCCGTCCCGCCGTACGCCGTACATATGGACTCGTACCTCCAAGACCGTTAAAGGTAGAATATTGGTTTTTGGGTGGATTGTTAATTTGGTGAGTGAGCTCCATTATCCAAATTTTGTGGAGTGCCAGGTGGAAGGGGGAGGCGGGGGGATGGAAAAAGTCAAAAAATACACTTGCTAATATCTTCACCACGAATGCAGATAGGAAGATGAAAATCAGCATACGTATAGAGAGGGTTGTGGGACAAACTCCAAAAATAATTTATTGTTTTTACCCATTGGCGTCTGAAAAGGGGGGGCTAAAAACAAATTGTCGGCCGAATCTTTTTTTGAAATAGTTATATCTTCGAAACTACTTACCATAAAAAATTCATATTTTGGGACCATTAAGATGACATATAGATCCACCAGAATCAGCTTATAAATAAGCTAATTATTGTAAGGGGGAGGGTCAGGGGGGGTGCAAAGAAAAACACTTAAGAAGTAATATCTCAACTATCTCTTAAGCTATGTAATTGAAACTTACAACATATACTAAGCTATACTAGCGAAATACAAAAAAAAATATAAAATTTGGTCATAATATTAGGAGCATTTCAAAAATAGTGCACTTTTCAAAATTAGAAAACGTTATATCTCAAAATTGTACAGATATCGAATCGAAAATTCGTCAGATTTTAGAACTATATAATTTATAATTTTGATAAAAATTTTAAGGGAGGTGGTAAGCAAAATAGTCGAAAATTTTGAGTGATTTTTTTAGGACTCTGGTCAAAGATAGAAACTTTAAATTACTTTATTATTTTAATAATAAAGTATTGTGATCGGCTTGGGAAAAAAAAAAAATTTACTACCCTGAAATTTTTTTTTTTCGCGGTTCATGACTAAAATAGCCTAAAAATGCAAAAACAAAAAATCCGTCTGTCTGTACGCCGTCCACCGTACGCCGACGTGTACGCTCAGCGCACATTAACTCCCAAACCCTTCAAGATAGAAAGTTCATTTTTGGAGGGATTGTAGATAGTTGCGGATCTCAGGCGGATACTAATTTTGGGGGGTGTAAGAGTTCAGGGGGAGGCAGGGGGAGCGCTTAAACCGAAAAATACGAATTCAAATATCTCAACCATGGTTACAGCTAGGAAGCTAAAAATCAACATACATATACAGAAGTTTGTGGGACAACTTTTAAAAATAATTTAATTTTTTTTTCCATTGGGGTGCGAAAAGGGGGGGCTAAGAACCAATTATCGGCCGAATTTTTTTTTTCAAATGATTATATCTTCGAAATTACTTCCCATAAAAAATTGATATTTTGAGACCATTAAGATATATAGATCTATTAGAAGCAGTTTAGATAGAAGCTAATTAGCGAAAGGAGGAGGGTCAGGGGGGGTGCAAAGAAAAACACTTAAAAATTAATATCTCAACTGTCTCTTACGCTATGTAATTGAAACTGAATGGGGAGCATTTCAAAAATGGCGCACTTTCCAAAACTACAAATCATCAAATCTCAAAATTGAGTACAGATATCAAATCAAAAATTTGTCAGATTGTAGAGCTATAAAATTTTTAATTTTGGTGAAAAATTTGAGTTGGGGGGTGTAAGGGGAGGGAAGTGGAAAGTGAAAATGTTGAAAATTTTGAGTGATTTTTTATGGCTCTGGTACAAGATTCAAAGTTTAAATTTTGCATGTCGACACATTTATTTGATACAGATAGAAAAAAAATAGTAATTTGTTCCGAAATTGTTATGCTCCGAAGTGGGGATCTAACGTGCACAAGGTGTTTCATGTGGAATGAAAAAAACACATAAACTGAAAATTTTTGAATGAAATTTTTAGGTAGAAACTTGAAAATTTGGGAAATGCATTTAAAAAAAATCTCTAAAAGTTTGATATATTAACTGGTTGAATATTTTTAAAACTTCTACTCCCTCCCATACAAAATTATTTTTTCGATCATTTTTAAGAAATCAATTATCACCTAACTATCAAAAGGTATCAATTTGAAATTTTGCACAAAAACTTAGAAAAATAGTTAAAATAAAATTACGGTAAAAGTTTTGAAATCACGCTTGCCCTTCTACCCCCTCCCATACAAAAGTATGGTTTCGACCAATTTCATTAAATCAACTAATAACCAACAAATTAAAAGCTACGAACTTGAAATTTTATACAAGCACCTTACAACAAAAAAGAAAGAAAATTCCATCACAAATTTTACGATTCCCCTACCTCCTCTACCCCCTCCCATACAAAATTATTTTTTCGAGCATTTTTAAGAAATCAGTTATCAGCTATCTCTTAAAAGCTATCAATTTCAAATTTTGCATGAAAACTTATAAAAATAATTCAAATGAAGTTGCTTTAAAAGTTTTAAAATTGCGCTTACCGTTCTACCCCCTCCCATACAAAACTATGGTTTCGACTAATTTCATTAAATCAAATAATAACTAACAAACTAAAAGCTACGAACTTGAAATTTTATACAAGCACCTCACAAGAGAAGCGAAATAAAACTGCATATCAAATCTTACGATACAAATTTTCGGTTTCGTGAATGTAAAATACACCGAATTTTATGAAAATGTTATGCAATTTCGTCTATGAAACACATTCTATACAGAGAATATTAGACGTGATTCAAGCAATTAATTAAAAAGGTATTAATATCCACCCACCCTTACTATTACCCCTACTCCTCTCCTCATAAAACCCAAACTTACAGCAACGAATGAAATATTGTTAAATTGACAACAGCCCTGCCCAAGAAACCCCTTTGCACTTAGCTTTCCCTAACCACTTTAACCTGCATATTGACTTTCCACTCATCCGCAACTTGTCCCAAGAATAATAAAGTTTCGCCCGACTTGTTGGCAGTTTATTTTCATGTGGATGAATCTATTTGATATACATAGAAAAAAATAACAATTTGATCCAAAATTGTTATATTTCGTTCGTTTATTTATGCAAGTTTGAGTTTTGTGAGGGGAGGGGTGAGGGTTGAAAGTAAGGGTCGGTGGATGTTAATAGTTTTTTAATTGACGTCCAATATTCTCTGTATAGAGTGTCAGTTTCATAGACGAAGTTGCATAGAATAAGATTCTGTGTATTTTACATTCACGAAACCAACATTTGTATGGGAGGGGGTAGAGGAGGTAGGGGAATAGTAAAGATTGTGACGCAATTTTATTTCCTTTCTGTTGTAGTCTTCTCGTACAAAATTTCAAGTTCGCAGCTTTTAACTTGTTGGTTATTAGTTGGTTCAATGAAATAGGTAGAAATGATACTTTTGTATGGGAGGGGGTAGAAGGGCAAGCGTGATTGCAAAACTTTTAACAAAATTTCAATTCAATTATTTTTATAAGTTTTCCGGCAAAAATTGAAATGGATAGCTTTTAAGAGTTAGCTGATAACCGATTTCTTAAAAATGCTCGAAAAAATAATTTTGTATGGGAGGGGGTAGAAGAGGTAGGGGAATTGCAAAATTTGTGATGCAATTTTCTTTTCTTTCTCTAGTAAGGTGCTCGTACAAAATTTCAAGTTCGTAGCTTTTAATTTGTTGTTTATTAGTTGATTTAATGAAATTGGTCGAAATCATACTTTTGTATGGGAGGGGGTAGAAGGGCAAGTGTGATTTTGAAACTTTTAAAATAATTTTATTTTAAATATTTTTATAAGTTCTTATGCAAAATTTCAAATTGATAGCTTTTAATAGTTAGGTGATAATTAATTTCTTAAAAATGGTCGAAAAAATAATTTTGTATGGGAGGGGGTAGAAGTTTCAAAGGTATTCGACCAGTAAATATTTTATACGTTTGGGGATTTTTTTTAAATGTATTTCCAAAATTTTCAAGTTTCTACCTTAAAATTACATCCAAAAATTTTCAGTTTTCGTGTTTTTTTCGCTGCACATGAAACACCTTGTGCCCCTTAGACCGTGGTGGTCGGTTCGTAACAATTGTGGATCAAATTATTATTTTTTTTCTGTGTATATAAAATAGATGTATCCACATGCAAAATTTAAAGTTTTTATCTCTGACCAGAGTCCTAAAAAAATCACTCAAAATTTTCGACATTTTTGCTTACCACCTCCCTCCCTTTACACCCCCTATCTTAAAATTTTTATCAAAATTATAAATTATATAGTTCTATAATCTGACGAATTTTTGATTCGATATCTGCACTCAATTTTGAGATATAACGATTTCTAATTTTGAAAAGTGCACCATTTTTGAAATGCTCCCCATTTCCCCCCACTACTATTATGACCAAATTTTATATTTTTTTTATATTTCGCTAGTATAGCTTAGTATATGTTTTAAATTTCAATTACATAGCTTAAGAGATAGTTGAGATATTAATTCTTAAGTGTTTTTCTTTGCACCCCCCCTGACCCTCCCCCTTACAATAATTAGCCTATTTCTAAGCTTATTCTGATGGATTTATACGCCATCTTAATTGTCCCAAAATATGAATTTCTTATGGTAAGTAGTTTCGAAGATATAACCATTTCAAAAAAGGATTCGGCCGACAATTTTTTTTTAGCCCCCCCTTTTCGGACGCCAATGGATAAAAAAATTTAATTATTTTTGAAGTATGTCCCACAACCTTTTCTATATGTATGCTGATTTTCATCTTTCTATCTGCATTCGTGGTGAAGATATTAGCAAGTGTATTTTTCGACTTTTTCCATCCCCCCGCCTCCCCCTTCCACCCCACATTCGCCAAAATTTGGATAATGGAGCTCACTTACCAAATTAACAATCCACCCAAAAACCAACATTCTACCTTTAACGGTCTTGGAGGTACGAGTCCATATGTACGGCGTACGGCGTACGGCGGGACGGATTTTTATACTCTAGATGAAATCTGAGAGTATTATAAGTTTGCTCTAAAGTTTGTAACGCCAAGAAATAAGGCTCGGAGAAAAAAATGATGAATACAGAAATTAATATTATCACTCAAAAATCTCAAAACCGGATGTCCGTCCGTCCGTCCGTCCGTCCGTCCGTCCGTCCGTCCGTTCGCTCTCTAGCTTGAGAACGCGTTGAGCTAGAAAGCTCAAATTTCGTACACATCGTTTTTGACAAAAAAGTAAGGTCAAGTTCGTTAACGGGCCAAATCGCTCCACCCCTTCTACCCCCTCCCACACAAAATGACACAAATGCGCAATTTGACAATAAACGGATTTGCTCGAAAAGTATAAAAGCTATTGGCCTGAAATTTGGAATATATTACTTTTATGATAATATTAATCTACCATATAAAAATTATGCGTGTCCTCCCCCTCCTTCTACCCCCTCCCATACAAACTGTACTTGTCATGAATTACTCTAAGCTAATTTACTCAGTGCGTATAAAATTTAGCAAGCTGAAATTCTGCACTTAATATTTATTTAAAATTGTTAGTAAGGGAAAAAAATTAGACGATTAACTCCACCCCTTCTACCCCCTGCCATACAAAATGACACAATTTCCCAATTCGGCTATAAATGGATTTGCTCGAAAAGTATGAAAGCTATTAGTCTGAATTTTGGGATATATTACTTCCATAATGATTTCAATATACAGTATAAAAATTATTTGCGTCCTCCCTCTCCTTCCAACCCCTCCCATACAAACTACACTTTTTCATGAAATGCTCGAATCCGATTTTCTCAGAACATATAACATTTATCGAGCTAACATTTTGTAATAAATACTTATTTAACATTATCACTAAGATCAGAAAAAATTATTTGATTAGCTTCACTGCTTCTACCCCCTCCCATACAATATGACACAGTTTCACAACTTCACAAAAAATCTATTTTCTTGAAAAGTGTGAATGTTACTGGTCTAAAATTTAAGGGATGTCAATTTTATGATATTCTTAGTTATTTCTAAGAAATTCACTAAAATCCCCCCACTCTTTCTACCACCTCCCATACAAACCGCACATTTTCACTAAATCTAACACACTAATTTTCTCAGCTCCTATTCAATTTTTGGAGTAAGCATTTTGTAAGAAACATTTTTATATCTGCTTTATCATGAGGGGGAAAAAATTAGTTCAATGCTATCACCCCTTCTAACACTCCCCATACAAAATTTCTTGAGATCACAAAAAATTATATTTCATCTAGAGTATCGTAAGATTGCGTTTCACGCGCAATCGTAGCCCTGTTATGTTTTTTTTTTGCTTTTTTAGGCTAATTTAGTCATGAAACGCGAAAAAACAAAATTTCAGGGTAGCAAATTTTTTTTTTTTTCTGTGTCGATCACAATACTTTATTATTAAAAAATAATAAAGTAAAACTATTAACATCCACCGACCTTTACTATCACCCCTCACCCGTCCCCACACAAAACTCAAACTTGCATAAATAAACGAACGAAATATTGATTATACATATAGACCAGAGCTTTTGGAGGTTTCCGCAAAGTGTTAAATTGATAACTGCCCTGCCCAAGAACCCCCTTTCACGTAGTCTTCCCTAACCACTCTAACCTGCATATTGACTTTCCACGCATCCGAAATTTGTCCCAAGAATAATAAAGTTTCGCCCGACTTGTTGGCAGTTTATTTAATATGGCTTTGCTGTCTTCATCAACCGAGTCTTCCCATCGCTTTCGTGGGTTGCCTACTGGCCGGTTAGCCTTCGCTTTGCCTTTAAGAGCACGTTTGGGATTCGTCTGTCTTCCATTAACTGCTTGTTCGGAAGTTCATGTTAATGCTCACGTCTCGCTGCCATAACAGAGCACAAGCTGTATAATAGTTTTAAATGTTCGCAGCTTATTGTTCCTGTGCACTTTATTGGATTTCATTATTATAAATACCGAATAATACGTCTTATTTGCAAGTATTATCCGTCGTTTGATTTCGTCTGTTTCATTATCGTCCTTTGCTAAGATAGATGAAGTTGTCCACACTCTCCAAATTATATTCCGCAAGTCTTATGTTTTGTCTGATTGACGTTCTTCTTCTTGTTTGCGTCATTACTTTTGTTTTGCTTTCATTAATGCGCAACCCGACTTCTTTTGCGGCGGAGTCAAGATTGACAAATACCTCCTTAGCACTAGGGAAGGATCTTGCAAGGATGTTAATGCCGTCAGCGTATGCTACTAGTTGGGTGGGCTTGAATATTAGTGTCCCATTGGTATCGACTGGGATTTTTCGGACAACATACTCTAGTGCCAAGTTGAAAAGCATTGGGCTAGACCATCTCCCTGCTTTAAACGACATTCCGTTCGAAAGCTGGGTATGGAATCGGTTTGTATTTTCACTTGGGATTTAGTGTTCGTCAATGTGAGTCTTGTTAATCGGACTAGTTTTGGAGGAATTCCAAAGTCAAGCATGATTTGGTATAGTACAGTCCTGTCGATACTGTCGTAAGCTTGTTCGTAAGATTTGGTGCACGTCTGTGTTTTTTATTCCAAGCATTTCTCAAGCATCTGTTTCACCGAGAATATGTGGTCTGTTGTAAATCGTCCGGTTCTGAATCCACTTTGGTATTCGCCAATTATTTCATTAGTATAGGGCTTAAGACGACGTTCAATTATTTTTGTCAGTATTTTATAGGACGTAAGCAACAATGATATACCTCTGTAATTTTCACAGCAGAGTTTGTCTCCTTTCTTGTAAATTGGACATATAATACTTTTTCGCCAGTCGTCGGGTATGATTCCCTGTGCCCAAACTTTTCATATCATGTTGTGCAGTATTTCAGCGACACATTTTCCACCGTTTTTTAGAAGTTCAACTGGTATTTCGTCAATTCCTGGCGTTTTGTTTCGTTTTTGGTCACATAGGGCTGCTTTGATTTCAACAAGCGTGGGTGGTGCCGATGATGGTTCTTCTTTGTCAGTTGAGTCCTCAATTGAAATGTTGTCTCTCGTTAGGTGCTAATGGGGTGGGATTGAGAAGAGGTTCAAAGTAGGAAGCCTATCACCATTTCTTGTGCGTCGCTGATAATGTTGCCATCTGCGTCTTTGCAGAGACTGGTTTTTGGTTTATATCTTTTTTTTAAGTCTTTTACTGTTGCGTTTGCGTCCCGCGTTTTATTTTGTCTCATATCGTCGTCCATTTTTTGTATCTTGTCATTATGGTACTTCCTTTGTTTTCGCCTGCACGTCTTTTTCGCATATCGCCTAAGCTCGTCATATCTTTCTTTTTTGGCTCGTGTTAGTCCTTCAGTAAAAATTTTGTAAGCCTCGTTCTTTCTGTTTATTGCATCGCGGCATTCTTGGTCGTACCAATCATTATTTTTTCGCCGTGCTTGATATCCTAATACCTCTTCTGCGGAGGAGTTGATGCCGTCTCGTATTTTCATCCACACATTCTCCACTGCCATATGTTTCATATATTGGTGCCAGGTGATTATTACACATGTTTATTATGACATGTAAGCCTGCGCCACCGATTCGTCTTTAAGCTTGTCGACATTGAATTTGCGAGCTCTGCTCGTTTTCGAATATCCACGACAATCTATTCGGCATCGATAATTAGCTCTGACTAGATAGTAATCAGAGTCACAATTCGCACCGCGGAGGGTTCTTACGTCAAGTATGCTGGAAGCAGCCCTTTTTTCAATTAGAACGTGGTTGGTTGAAGGTGTGACCATTTGGTGATGCCCACGTTCGTTTGTGAATACCGCGATGTGGGAAGCACGTGGAACTTACAGTCATATTTTTGCTGCTTGCGAAATCAATAAGACGTTGGCCATTGTCGTTGGTTATGTCATGGAGACTGTGTCCTCCTGTTGTTCCTCCATGAGCCTCCTCCTTTCCGACTTTTGTATTAAAATCCCCTAGGTCATTCGAGGGCAGTGAATCATAAGTTGTCTCTAGGGTGGCATAAAATTCGTCTTTAGCTATATCGTCCTTGTCTTCAGTTGGTGCGTGGACGTTGATCAACCAAGTGTTGAAAAATGTAGCCTATTCGCATTGCACACTTACTTATTGGTTTGAAACTCGTGACCTGCTGACCAAATTTTTTGTCAAGGACAAAAGTGGCTCCAAACTCTATGCTTCCCGACAATTTTCCACTTCGATAGATTGTCTATGATTTCGCTATCGAGCAATTTCGTTTGGATGGCAGTTGATGGTTGGTTGATGTTGTGTTTTGCCACTTCTTCGAGGAACTCTTTCAGAGCGCCTGTCCTAAATAAGGATCGAACATTCCAAGATCCAATAAAGTAGTCCATTTTTCGTTTGCGGGGTCGTTGTCGTAGAGTCCATCCGTTCCGAGGCTGTTCTTCAGGTTTCTGGACAGTGATTTTCTTTCCGGTGATGCGTTGTCGGCGCCTCGCTCAACCCCCGACCTGGAGGACCGGTCCTACTTATTTGTTACACCCTAGTAGAAAAAGGGTGGGAGTTTTCAGCTAAATATGACATGCTGGAGTTCTCACAACTATGCTGCGAGTCCAACTATGTCATACTTTTGCCTATTTCCTGAGACGCACTGGTGTTACTGACCATTCAGGTTAACTCCATACTCCCTCCTCCTTTCTCAACCGGGCTTGGGACCGTCTATGGCGGAGTTTTCTAGGAAACCAGAAGGAGTAAGAACTATTATATAATGAAGGAGTGTACAAAGAACCTTGCGGCTAATGCGATAAAATTTATATAGGAGAAATGCGACGCACAATCCTAACAAGGATCAACAAACATCAACGATACACACGGAAACGAGCCGGGGTAGGGTACTTGAATTTTTTGGTTATTATTTTTATAGTAAAATTATAATTTTGGTTTAATATTTAATGTTGAATCATGATACGTCAACATGTGACGTTGAGAAAATATCAAAAGAAAATAATTCGCACTCGATGAATGTTGCGGCGCACATGAAGTCGGATCCATTTATCCTTTAAAATCTAACTACCGTGCATGCAGGAAGAATTGAAACTTTTATACGCTTTAAAAAATAAGTTGGCTTAATTCGGCTAAATAAAATTATTTAGGGGATTTCTGATTTTTGTGATTTCTGCGGAAATTACATAAAAATTAAGTACTGTAGACTCGCGCGGCACCGAAAGAAAAAATATCATTAAGTATGCATCTGGCTTATTGAACTTTCTGACGGATAATTTAGTAGCTGTTATACTCTTCCCAATATAAAATTTAAAATTTTATCAGGACCGGGAGATTTCATCATATTATAAGATTATATCAAGGCGTAAAAATTTGCTCATGTTTTTGCTCGATGGATACAAAATTTTCCTCATATGCAAATTTTTTTTTCCTGAAATTTTGTCTATCACCTTTCAAGCTTGTATGAAGGGTTTGATCAGATTGAATTATTGATTGAATTATTAAAATCTGGTGACACATCTACGATTGTTACGAATGCAGTGAGGAGCTCACTAAGGACACTGTTGTACCCCTCTCTTCTTCTCCTTTTCTAACCATCGGTTACCCATAGCAGGATCGGCTACCCGCAGCACTGCTTTCATGACGCTAAAAATGAGACCGCCTTTAAAATTAGGAGCCTAACCCCGCGCATTGAAGTTTTTTTTCAGACATTGTAGTAACACGAGCGATCATCAAAAATTCTTTAAAATTTGTATACAACGGCATTTATCCTGTTATGCACACGGAAAACTTATTTTAAGTATATTGAGATTATATGGATTAAAATTTCCACCAGGCAAATCAACCTATGCTACATCAAATAAACTGCCAACAAGTCGAGCGCAACTTTCTAAATCTTGGGACAAGTTGAGGATGCGTGGAAAGTCAATATGCAGGTTAGAGTGGTTAGGGAAGACTAAGTGGAAGGGGGTTCTAGGGCAGGGATGTTGTCAATTTAATACTTAATTTCGAATACGATCAATAGCTCTAGTGAATAAATCAATATTTCATTCGTTTATTTATGCAAGTTTGGGTTTTCATGAGAGGAGGGGTGATAGTAAGGGAGGGTTGATGTTAATAATTTTTTAATTCTCTGTATGGAATGTCAGTTTCATAAACGAAGTTCCATAGAATTTTCATGAAATTCGTTTCATTTCTCATTCACGAAACCAAACATCCTTGTAGGAAGGGGTAAAGGAGGGAATTGTAAACTTGTGATGCAGTTTTAATTCGTTTCTCTTGTAAGGTGCTTGTACACAATTTCAAGTTCGTAGCTTTAACTTTGTTGGTTATTAGATACATATTTGTATGGCCATTTCAAAAATTTTGACGCAAATTAATTTTAACAATTCTTGAAAGTCTTATGCAAAATTTGAAATTGATAGCTTTTAATAGTAAGGTGATAATTCATTTCTTAAACATAACAGAACTACGGTTGGGCGTAAAGCCCCCTCTTGAGCTTTACGTTCGATATTGAAATAATTTTTTCATATCACGCTAGGGTTGCTATCAAACAGTTTTATACAAAATTTAGGATTTAAAAATGTAATAGGAACTGAAAAAATTAGTGTATTGAATTTAATGAAATTGTGTAGTTTGTATGGAAGGTGGTAGAAGGAGGGGCGAGTTCAAATGACTTTTCAGAAATAACTACAAACGTCATGCTTTTGACGTGTTTCAAATTGCAAATCGGTAGCTTTCATACTTTTCAAGAAAATTTACTTTTTGTAAAGTTGTGAAATTGTATCATATTGTATGGGAGGGGGTAGAAGGAGTGTAGCTAATTGTCTAAGTTTTTTGGTCTTATTAATAATTCTAGATAAATGTTTAGTGCACAATTTCAGCTCAATAAATGTTATACACACTGAGCAAATTGGCTTAGAGCATTTCATGAAAAAGTGAATTTTGTATAGGAGGTGGTGAAAGGAAGGGTAAGCCTCAAAAAAAATTTTATGCAGTAGATTGAAATTTTCATTAAAGGAATTCATTTTAAATTTCAGATCAATAGCATTTTTACTTTTCGAGCAAATCCGTTTATTGTCAAATTGCGAAATTGTGTCATTTTGTATGGGAGGGGGTAGAAGGGGTAGAGTGACTTCGCCCGTTCACAAGCTTGACCTTACTATTTTATCAAAACCGACGTGTACAAAATCTAAGCTCTCTAGCTCAACGGGTTCTAAAGCTAGAGAGGACACGGACGGAGAGACAGACGGACGAGCCTTACTTCTTAGCGTTACAGACTTTGTGGCAAATACTCTCAGGTTTCATCTAGTCGAAAAAAAATCGTTTTGAAGGTGTTCGACCAGTTAATATTTCATACTATTAAGAATTTTTATACTCTAGATGAAATCTGAGAGTATTATAAGTTTTCCACAAAGTTTGTAACGCTAAGAAATAAGGCTCGGAGAAAAAAGTGAATGATACAGAAGTTCATATAATCACTCAAAAATCTCAAAACCGGATGTCCGTCCATCCGTCTGTCTGTCTGTCTGTCCGTCCGTCCGTCCGTGTCCTTTCTAGCTTGAGAACGCGTTGAGCTAGATAGTACAAATTTTGTACACGTCGTTTTTGACAAAAAGTTAAGGTAAAGTTCGTGAAGAGGCCAAATCGCTCCACCCCTTCTACCCCCTCCCATACAAAATGACACAACTGCGCAATTTGACAATAAACGGATTTGCTCGAAAAGTATAAAAGCTATTGGCCTGAAATTTGGAATATATTACTTTAATGACAATATCAATCTACCGTATAAAAATTATGCGTGTCCCCCCCTCCTTCCACCACCTCCCATACAAACTGTACTTGTCATAAATTACTCTAAGCCAATTTATTCAGTGCGTATAAAATTTATCGAGCTGAAATTGTGCACCAAATATTTATTTAAAATTTTTAGTTAGGCCAAAAAAATTAGACGATTAGCTTCACCCCTTCTACCCCCTCCCATACAAAATAACACAATTTCGCAATTCGACAATAAATAGATGTACTCGACAAGTATAAAAGCTATTAGTCTGAATTTTGGGATATATTACTTTCATAATAATTTCAATCTACAGTATAAAAAGTATTGGCGTCCTCCCTCTCCTTCCACCCCCTCCCATACAAACTATACTTTTTCATGAAATGCGCTAAGATGATTTTCTCAGAACATATAACATTTATCGGGCTCATATTTTGTAATAAATACTTAATCAGTATTATCACTAAGATCAGAAAAAATATTTGATTAGCTTCACTGCTTCTACCCCCTCCCATACTATATGAGGGGTGAGGCGTGATAGTAAGAGTGGGTGGATGTTAATTGTTTTTAATTGATTACTTGAATCACGTCCAATATTCTCTGTATAGAATGTCAGTTTCATAGACGAAGTTGCATAGAATTTTCATAAGATTCTGTGTATTTTACATTCACGAAACCAAACATTTGTATGAGATGGGGTAGAGGAGGTACGGGGATCGTAAAAATTGTGACGCAATTTTATTACCTTTCTCTTGTAGTATGCTCGTACAAAATTTCAAGTTCGTAGCTTTTAATTTGTTGGTTCTTAGTTGATTCAATGAAATAGTTCGAAATGATACTTTTGTATGGGAGAGGGTAGAAGGGCAAGCGCGATTGCAAAACTTTTAAAGTAATTTCATTTCAATTATTTTTGTAAGTTTTAATGCAAAATTTGAAATTGATAGCTTTTAAGAGTTAGCTGATAACTGATTTCTTAAAAATGCTCGAAAAAATAATTTTGTATGGAAGCGGGTGGAAGAGGTAAGGGAATCACAAAATTTGTGTCGCAGTTTTCTTTCCTTTCTCTTGTAAGGTGGTCGTACAAAATTTCAAGTTCGGAGCTTTTAATTTGTTGGTTATTAGTTGATTTAATGAAATTGGTCGAAATCATACTTTTGTGTGGGAGTGAGTAGAAGGGCAAGTGTGATTTCAAAACTTTTAAAGTTATTTCATTTCAACTATTTTGATAAGTTTATATGCAAAATTTAAAATTGATAGCTTTTAATAGTTAGGTGATAATTAATTTCTTAAAAATGGTCGAAAAAATAATTTTGTATGGGAGGGGGTAGAAGTTTTAAAGTTATTCGACCAGTTACTATTTAATACTTTTAGGGATTTTTTTTAAATGCATTTCCCAAATTTTCAAGTTTCTACCTTAAAATTACATCCAAAAAATTTCAGTTTTCGTGTTTTTTTCGCTGCACATGAAAACCTTGTGCCCGTTAGACCGGGGTGGTCGGTTCGTAACAATTGTGGATCAAATTTTTATATTTTTATACTCTAGATGAAATCTGAGAGTATTATAAGTTTGCTCTAAAGTTTGTAACGCTAAGATATAAGGCTGTAATGATACAGAAGTTAATATTATCACTCAAAAATCTCATAACCAGATGTCCATCCGTCCGTCTGTGCGCGCTCTATCTTGAGAACGCGTTGAGCTAAATAGTTCAAATTTTGTACACGTCGTTTTTGACAAAAAAGTAAGGTCAAGTTCGTGAACGGGCCAAATCGCTCCACCCCTTCTTCACCCTCCCATACAAAATGACACAATTGCGCAATTTGACAATAAACGGATTTGCACGAAAAATATAAAAGCTATTGGCCTGAAATTTGGAATATGTTGCTTTTATGATAATATCAATCTACTGTTTAAAAATTATGTGTGTCCCCCTCCTTCTACCACCTCCCATACAAACTGCACTTGTCATGAATTACTCTAAGCCAATTTACTCAGTGCGTATAAAATTTATCGGGCTGAAATTGTGCACCAAATATTTATTAAAATTGTTAGTAACTCCAAAAAAAATTAGACGTTTAGCTTTACCTCTTCTACCCCCTCCCATACACAATTTCGCAATTTGCAATAAATGAATTTACTCGAAAAGTATAAAAGCTATTAGTCTGAATTTTGGGATATATTACTTTCATAATGATTGTAATCTACCATAAAAAATTATTTGCGTCCTTTCTCTCCTTCCACCCCCTCCCATACAAACTACACTTTTTCACGAAATGCTCTAAGACGATTTTCTCAGAATATATAACATTTATTGAGTTCATATTTTGTAATAAATACTTAATCAGTATTATCACTAAGATCAGAAAAAAAATATCTGATTAGCTTCACTGCTTCTACCCCCTCCTATACAATACGACCCAGTTTCACAACTTCACAAAAACTCGATTTTCTTGAAAATTATGAATGGCACTAGTCTGAAATTTCAGGGATATCAATTTTATAATATTCCTAGTTATTTCACTAAAATCCCTTCACTCTTTCTACCATCTCCCATGCAAACTGCACATTTTCACTAAATCTAACTCACTAATTTTGTCAGTTCCCATTAAATTTTTGGAGTGACCATTTCGTGTAAAACATTTTTATAGCTACTTTAGCATGATGAGGAAAAAAACATAACAGGGCTATGATTGCGCATAAAGCGCAATCTTACGATACTCTAGATGTCATTCCAAGAAATTTTGGATGGGGAGTGTTAGAAGGGGTGATAGCATTGAAATAATTTCTTCCCCATCACGTTAAAGTAGCTATAAGAATGTTTTATACAAAATGCTTACTCCAAAAATTGACTGGGGACTGAGAAAATTAGTGAGTTAGATTTAGTGAAAATGTGCAGTTTGTATGGGAGGTGGTAGAAAGAGTAGGAGGATTTCAGTGATTTAGAAATAACTAGGAATATTATAAAATTGACAACCCTTAAATTTCAGATTAGTACCACTCACACTTTTCAAGAAAATCGATTTTTTGTGAAGTTGTGAAACTGAGTCATATTGTATGGGAGGGGATAGAAGTAGTGAAGCTAATCAAATAATTTTTTCTGATCGTAGTGATAATACTAATTAAGTATTTATTACAAAATGTGAGCTCGATAAATATTATATGTTCTGAGAAAATCGTCTTAGAGCATTTCATGAAAAAGTATAGTTTGTATGGGAGGAGGTGGAAGGAGAAAGAGGACGCAAATAATTTTTCTACTGTAGATTAAAGTCAATATGAAAGTAATATATCCCAAAATTCAGACTAATAGCTTTTATACTTTTCGAGGAAATCCATTTGTCAAATTGCGAAATTGTATCATTTTGTATGGGAGGGGGTAGAAGGGGTGAAGCCAGTTGTCTAAATTTTTTCGCGCTTACTAACAATTTTAAATTAATATTTGGTGCACAATTTCAGCTCGCTAAATTTTATACACACCGAGTAAATTGGCCTAGAGTAATTCATGACAATTACAGTTTGTATGGGAGGTGGTAGAAGGAGAGGGATGACACTCAAAATTTTTATACCGTAGATTAATATTATCATAAAAGTAACATATTCTAAATTTCAGGCCAATAGCTTTCATACTTTTAGTGCAAATCCGTTTATTGTCAAATTGCGCAATTGAGTCATTTTGTATGGGAGGAGGTAGAAGGGGTGGAGCGATTTGGCCCGTTCACGAAATCGACCTTACTTTTTTATCAAAAACGACGTGTACAAAATTTGAACTATCTAGCTCAACGCGTTCTCAAGCTAGAGCGCGCACAGACGGACGGACGGACGGACGGACATCCGGTTTTGAGATTTTTGAGTGATAATATTAACTTCCGTATCATTCGTTTTTTTCTCCGAGCCTTATTTCTTAGCGTTACAAACTTTAGAGCAAACTTATAATACTCTCAGATTTCATCTAGAGTATAATTAGTTCAATACTATCATCCCTTCTAACACTTCCCATGCAAAATTTCTTGGGATCACAAAAAAATCTAAATTCATCTAGAGTATCGTAAGATTGCGCTTTACGCGCAATCGTAGCCCTGTTATGTTTTTTTCTATGTACATCAAATAGATGTATCCACATGCAAAATTTAAAGATTCTATCTTTGACGAGAGTCTTAAAAAAGTCGCTCAAAACTTTCGACATTTTTGCTTACCACCTCCCTCCCTTTACACCCCCTTATTTAAAATTTTTATCAAAATTATAAATTATATAGTTCTATAATCTGACGAATTTGTGATTCGATATCTGTACTCAATTTTGAGATATAACGATTTCTAATTTTGAAAAGTGCACCATTTTTGAAATGCTCCCTATTTCCCCCCACTACTATTATGACCAAATTTTATATTTTTTTTGTATTTCGCTAGTATAGCTTAGTATATTTTTTGAAATTTCAATTACATAGCTTAAGAGATACTTGAGATATTAATTCTTATGTGTTTTTCTTTGCACCCCCTCTGACCCTCCCCCTTACAACAATTAGCCTATTTCTAAGCAGCTTGTGGTGGATCTACATATATGCCACCTTAATGGTCTCAAAATATGAATTTTTTGTGGTAAGTAGTTTCGAAGATATAACCATTTCAAAAAAGATTCGGCCGACAATTTGTTTTTAGCCCACCCTTTTCGGACGCCAATGGGTAAATAAATGAAATTATTTTTGGAGTTTGTCCTACAACCCTCTCTATACGCATGCTGATTTTCATCTTCCTATCTGCCATCGTGGTGAAAATATTAGCAAGTATATTTTTTGACTTTGTCCATACCCCCGCCTCCCTCTTCCACCTAACACTCCCCAAAATTTGGATAATGGAGCTCACTTACCAAATAAACAATCCACCCAAAAACCAACATTCTACCTTTAACGGTCTCGGAGGTATGAGTCCATATGGAAAATTATGTACGGCGGACGGCGGGACGGATTTTTTTTTTGTTTTTTTAGGCTAATTTAGTCATGAAACACGAAAAAAACCAAATTTAAGGGTAGCAAATTTTTTTTTTCTGTGTCGATCACAACACTTTATTATTAGAATAATAAAGTAAAATCGATTTTCTCGAAAAGTATGAATGGCACTAGTCTGATATTTAAGGGATGTCAATTTTGTAATATTCCTAGTTATTTCTAAAAAAAATCACTTAAATCTTAAAACTGCACATTTTTTCTAAATCTAACTCACTAATTTTCTCAGTTCCCACTTAATTTATGGAGCAAGCATTTTGTATAAAACATTTTTGTAGCTACTTTAGCATGATGGGGAAAAAAATAGTTCAATGCATTTCTAACACTCACCATACAAAATTTCTTGGGATCACAAAAAATTCTATTTCATCTAGAGTATCGTAAGATTGTGCCTTACGCGCAATCGTAGCCCTGTTATGTTTTGTAAATGTAAATTTCGCAAAGTTTCAGGTTACTACCGAAAATGTTCATTCAAAAATTTTCTGTTTTTGTGATTTTTGATTGCACATGAAGCACACTCTCCCTTATATTATTAAGCATCCCTATATACTGGTTCTGGTGGATTTATTTACCACCGTGATGGTCCCAAAATATGAATTTTTTATGGTAAGTAATTTCAAAGATATATGTACATATGTACATTGTGACAATAAAGTATCGAGACTTTGTAATTAAAATTACTCTGGGAAATGATAATTCAAAATTTTTTTTTGATAAGCAGGTAGGACTGTCCTCAATTATTATCCCCAAAAATAAAGCGGTTTGTCAATCATTTTGTTAGCAGCAGCTGGTTGAATCGATACACCTCAGTAGGTCATTATGGTGATTTTTGGTTTAAGTCCTCAATCGACTGAAAACGGGTTCCACGGAATTATTTTTAATTTCAGTTTCGGGGATAGAAAAAGTCACACGGGCCAATTCTGGTGAATACTGTGGTTGGTTGATAGAATTCGTTGAATTTTTGGCCTTAATTTCGGTCTCAATGAGATGGCGCATTTTCATCGTGGAAAATCCATGAATTCTCCTTCCACAATTCCGGCCGTTTCTTAAGGATTTGCTCACGCAAACGCTTCAATACGGTCAAATATTACTTCTTATTGACCGTCTGTCCCTCAGGAATGAATTCATGATGGATCAAACCTCGAATATCGAAAAAAACAATGAGCAGTTTTTTCGGATTTTCCTCCATTCCGATGATTGTTGACTGGTTTGTATGTCAAACTCATAGACCCATAGACCCCAAGTCATGATGCGTTTCATGATCAGAAATCGCATGATCAAGCATGTATACAAAGTTACCTGTTCACGATACTTTTTTTTAAGAAAATTCAGCTTTATTGGAACTAGTCGAGCAAGGACGCGTTTCATGACCAAAGTGTCCACCAAAATCGAACGAATGGACTCGCGAGAGATGTCGAGCTCTCTTGCTGTCTCCCTCATCACTGGTATGACGATTTTTGAGTACTATTTTCTCAAATTTTGAATTTTTTCGTCAGTTGTAGAGGTCGAAGGTCGTCCAGAACGATTCATGTCTTCAACTATTTCTCGACCATTCTTAAAGGCATTAAACTATTTGAACGCTCGTGTTTTTGAATGTACTGAATCACCGTAAGCCTTTTCCAACATTCGCAATGATCCCGCACACTAAATTTGGTTGGAAACACAAAATTTGAGACAAACTCATTGTTCCATACTTTTTTATTATCTACTGAGGTGTATCGATTCAACCAGCTGCTGTAAACAAACTGATTAAAAGGCCGCGCTACTTTTTCGGACAATAATTAAGGACAGTCTTACCTGCTTACCAAAAAAAATAAATTTGAATTATCATTTCTCAGAGTAAATTTAATTACAAAGTCTCGATACTTTATTGTAACAATGCAATCAATTAAAAAAAAAAAGTCGGTCGACAATTTGTTTTTAGCCCCGAATTTTCGGACGCCAATGCATAAAAATTTTTAATTGTTTTTATAGTTTGTACCACAACCCTCTCTATCTGTGCTGAATTTCAGCCTCCTATCTGCATTCGTGGTGGAAATATTAGCAAATGTAATTTTTGACTCTTTCCGTCCTCCTTCCATCTGACACCTCCCAAAATTTAGATAACGGAGCTCATTTACTCAATTAACAATCCACCTAAAAACGAAAATTCTACCTACCTTCCATATGTACGGCGGGACGGTTTTTTTTTGTATTCTTAGGCACGTGAAAAAACAAAATTTCAGGAAACTTTGACATCTCAAAAAAAATAATCGATGGGGGTATGTTTCTTCGTGAAAAAGTTTCTCTAGACCCCAAAGAATCGAAAATGGAATATGGGATTCTTATTGCAGAAATTAACCCTTGGATTATAATTTTGATTTTAATGTTATTAAATTTTTAGGTTGGACTCATTATGTATTTGCTCTATCGTAAATTAGGAATAAGTGCTATTATCGGTTCACTCGTATGTATCCTGACAATGATTCCATTACAATTCCTCATTGGTAAAGCAATGTCAAAAAATTCAGAAAAGGCAGCTGTAAGTGCAATGTACATGGTATTTCAAAAAGTAATTATTGCTTTTTTATTCTACTTCCCAGGAATCTACTGACGAAAGATTAAGGAAAACCAATGACATATTTCTTGGCATTAAATTAATTAAATTGAATGCGTGGGAAAATGTTTTTCTGGATAAAATAGCTTCCACACGCAAGCAGGAGCTTAAATATTTAAATCAAGATTCATTTTATTGGTTTCTTATGAGTAAGTATTGCATACTTCAATATTCTATAAATAATAACTACTTCTGAAAATAATGAGATACAGGCAGATTTTCACCCATACTCCTTTTTTTGAATAATGCAGTTCATTGCTGCTCTAAACCATTAATCAAATCAATTAAAATGGATTTCAATATTCATTTTGGATACCAGTTTTCAATTACCGCTCTTATACATTCGAAGCAATTAAACTTTGTGGAGTTAAGTTTCGAAATAATACTAAATGATATATATGGTCTGTGAATATGACGCCGCCCTTTGTACTATAAATTACTTGTACTATATAAGATTACGTGTATTATAAATAAACTGCCAACAAGTCGGGCGAAACTTTATTATTCTTGGGACATGTTGCGTATGTGTGAAAAGTCAATATGCAGGTTAGAGTGGTTAGGGAAGACTAAGTGAAAGGGGGTTCTTGGGCAGGGCAATTATCAATTTAACACTTTGCGGAAACGTTCAATATTAATCAATATTTCGTTCGTTTATTTATGCAAGTTTGAGTTTTTATGAGTGGGTGGATGTTAATATTTTTTTAATTGATTGCTTGAATTACGTCCAATATTCTCTGTATCGAATGTCAGTTTCATAGACGAAGTTGCATAGAATTTTCATAGGATTCGGTGTATTTTAAATTCACGAAACCAAACATTTGTATGGGAAGGAGTAGAGGAGGTAGGGGAATCGTAAAATTTGTGACGCAATTTTATTTCCTTTCTCTTGTAGTGTGCTCGTACAAAATTGCAAGTTCGTAGCTTTTAATTTGTTGGTTATTAGTTGATTCAATGAAATAGGTCGAAATGATACTTTTGTATGGGAGGGAGTAGAAGGGCAAGCGCGATTGCAAAACTTTTAAAGTAATATCATTTCAATTATTTTTATAATTTTTTGCGCAAAATTTGAAATTGGTAGCTTTTTAGAATTAGCTGATAACTGATTTCCTAAAAATGGTCGAAAAAATAATTTTGTATGGGAGGGGGTAGAAGAGGTAGGGGAATCGCAAAATTTGTGACCCAATTTCCTTTTTTTTCTCTTTTAAGGTGCTCGTACAAAATTTCAAGTTCGTAGCTTTTAATTTGTTGGTTAGCAGTTGTTTTATTGAAATTGGTCGAAATCTTACTTTTGTATGGGAGGGGGTAGAACGGCAAGTGTGATCTCAAAAATTTTGACGCAGTTCTATTTCAACTATTTTCAAATGATTTTGTGCAAAATTTCAAATTGATAGCTTTTACTAATTAGGTGATAATTAATTTCTTAAAAATGGTCGAAAAAATCACTTTGTATGGGAGGGAGTAGAAGCTTGCAAGGTATTCGGCCAGTTAATATTAAGGATGCATACTATAAGACTAAATTTAGCAATAATATCGACAGTGTCCAAGGTACATGGAACACTATCAAACAGTGCATTTATGATAAAAATATTACTAGAAAACCATCTCCGCTTCTTCAGAATCTCGATAACGATGAATCGAAAACTAAAGCAATAAATGATGTTAATGAATACTTTACAAATGTAGTTCAACTCTTAATAGCTAACTCCAATAATAGCATATTTCACGAAAGTTACGCTTCGGTGAGTCCATTTCACTTTGAGAAAACAAACTACATTGAAATAATAAAAATCATCAGCCAACTGAAAAACACAGCTTCCACAGGCTACGACGACATTTCAACTAAAACTCTAAAGGAATGTAAGGAACATCTTGCTGGACCAATATCAGCAATCATCAACTCTTCGCTAGTCTCAGGTGTTGTTCCCGATAATTGGAAAATTAGTAAAGTAGTTCCAATTCACAAATCTGGCGATATACATGACCTAGGGAATTTTAGGCCGATAAGTATACTACCGTCAATAGAAAAAATACTTGAAATAGTTGTGAAGAACCGGCTTCAGGAATACTTTCAAAATAATCAACTAATATCTAAGAACCAATACGGATTTAAGCCTCAATCTGACACCAAAGCAGCTCTTTTTGACATAATTTCCACTATTCAATCTGCGATTGATAACCAATACAACACAGCTGCTGTCTTCATCGATTTATCAAAAGCTTTTGACACGGTAGATCACGATATCTTACTTAAAAAGTTATTCGCTGTAGGAGTTAGAGGTATAACTTATTCATGGTTTAAAAGTTATCTTACTGAAAGGTTGCAATATGTTGAACTCGACAATTTAAAAAGCTCAAAACTTCCAGTTGTCACAGGTGTTCCGCAAGGAAGTGTCTTAGGACCTATCCTTTACAATCTATACTCAAACTCCATAACCACACTTGAGTTAAATGGCAACATATCCCTCTATGCAGATGACATCGTACTAACCTATAAAGCAACAAGTCTAGATGCCTTAGAACGAGAAATTAACATAGACCTCGAGCAAATAAACCAATGGACAAGTAAACACAAGCTCGTTGTTAATATTAGGAAAACAAAATACATGCTTTTTAACGACTCATCATCGCTTGATATAAACTTCAACCACGAAAAAATTGCAAAAACCGATGAATTTAAATATCTCGGAATCATTTTAGACTCGCAACTCACCTGGGATTCTCATATTCAATCCATCAGGAAAAAAATTGCTCCGATAGCTGGTATCTTCAAAAGGATAAGCAATAACGTTCCTGAAGTACACAAGAGCGCTATATTGCATTCACTATTTCTGAGTCACATTCAATACGGTATAGTTATTTGGGGCTCAGCATTTAAATCTAAGCTTATACCAATTCAACGATTACAAAACAAAGCTATAAAAAACTTATTCAGCATTAACAAAAGAGAACGAACAAAAACTATCCATCAGTCTCATCATCTTCTTACTCTAGAAGAACTGCACCATCTGGAATCCGCGAATCAAATGAACATGATAAAAAATCATCTCACAAATACGAACTTAATTCTGGAATATCACAGCGATAACCATGGGTACAATACCAGACGGGCAGATGACATCTACCTTGAAACTGCGCGCACTACACGATATGGCGCAAATGGGATAATGACTAGGTCGATTAAAAACTACAATGAACTTCCACAGACGATCAAGAGGGATCCAGATAAATTCAAATCTAAATTAAAAGAATATTTATTAAACTTAAGCTCATAATTTAGCTAATCTAAATTTAAATTACATTAACTTCTTTCTTTCATTTTTAACTCTTGCTATTATGTCTTATTTTCATTTTATTGTTTCCTATTTAATATCTTATTTTTCTTGCTCACTTTGCATTTTCTGTTTATTCATTATTTGTCATCAAATCACTAAATGTAATTTATAAATACAATCCATACGAGCTATGCTCACGGATGATTTTACGAAATAAATTATTATTATTATTATTATTATTCTTTTAAAGGTTTTTTTTTAAATGCATTTCGCAAGTTTTCAAATTTCTACCTTCAAATTTCATTCAAAAATTTTCAGTTTATGTGGTTTTTTCATTGCACATGAAACACCTTGTGCACGGTAGACCAGGGGGGTCGGTGCATAACAATTGTGGAATTTTTATTATTTTTTCTGTATGTACAACAAATAGATGTATCCAAATGGAAAATTTAAATTTTGTATCTCTCACCAGAGCCCTTAAAAAATCACTCAAAATTTTCGACATTTTTGGTTACCACCTCTTTCCCCTTACACTTCCTGACGTAAAATTTTTACCAAATTTAAAAACTACCTAGTTCTATAATTTGACAAAATTTTAGTTTGATATCTGTACTCAATTTTGAATTATAACGGTTTAAAATTTTGGAAAGTGCATCATTTTTGAAATGCTCCCCATTTCCTCCCTATACTATTTTGTCCAAATGTTATATTTTTCTCGTATTTCTCTAATATAGCTTAATCTAGGTTCCAATATTCAATTACAGAGCTTAATAAATAGCCGAGATATTGATTTTTATGTGTTTTTCTTTGCACCCCCCCTGACCCTCCCCCTTACAATAATTAGCTTTTACCTAAACTGATTCTAGTGGACCTATGCCACCTTAATGCTCTCAAAATATCAATTTTTTGTGGCAAGTAATTTCGAAGATATAATCATTTGAAAAAAAATTCGGCCGAGAATTGGTTCTTAGCCCCCCCTTTTCGCACACCGATGGATAAAAAAATTAAATTATTTTTAAAAGTTGTCCCATAAACCCCTCTATATGTGTGTTGAGTTTTAGCTTCCTAGCTATTACCATGGTTGAGATATTTGAATTCGTATTTTTCGGTTTAAGCGCTCGTACCTGTACCCTCACTCACTCAAAACGCTATATCTTGAAAACTAATAATCACAATTTAAAGTGTTATAACTTGTTTTTTAGGGAATCAAATTACCTTTCATTTGGTGTAATAATCCGCATTGTAACTGTACCCAATCCTGAGGTGTTTGCTTCAGAACACAAATTTTTGACACTGCGACCCTCAAAATCTGGGATCAATGTAGTTTTTCTCTAAAAAACGCATTATAAAAATGTCATTTTAATGTTCTTTTTTTATGTGCTATATTATTGCCTACAAAAGATATATACACTTGCATTGCATAAGTTTCATAGTTTAGCAAAAACTATCATTCCAATAATTTAGCACTTTTATCAAAAAAAAACAAGAACATGTTGATCAACACTCTCCGCTTGAACTAAAAGAACTTAAGAATGGTTCTTATGGTTTATTTCAAATTTCCTTAATTACAATAAAGTTCAAAATGGCCATCTTCATTTTGAATGCATGCTAAAGCTCGTTTTGCCAGTGTTCTCTTTGTGTTCATACTACTCAACTGCTGCCTTACTTCTGTTGCTGCCGCATCGATTCTAGTGTTTAGATCCTGCAACGTTACTACTTCCGTTGAGTAGACAAGATCCTTCATCCATCCCCATACAAAAAAATCCATAATAGTTCAATCAGGAGATCTTGCAGGCCAGTGTATCGGTCCATTTCTACCAATCCAGCGATTGCTATAATTGAAATTGAACCAATCTGTGATTTTTCGGCCGTAATGAGCTGGAGTATCATCGTGTTGGTAAAACATGGAAGCCAATCGTTGCAGTAGCATATCATCCAATAACTCCTGTAGATCATTTGTCAAAAAATACAAGTAATTTGAACTATTTAGGGTAGGCGGAAGCCTAATAGGACCAATGAAATCGTCACCAATCACACCTGCCCATAAATTGACACTGAATCTGTGCTGAATTGGTGAATTGGGGCTCATCCGTCCAAAGAATGTTGTTCATAAAATTCTCGTCACTTGGTTATCGTTCAAGGAGCCAATTGCAAGACTCCATCCTTTGGGGCAAATCAATGGGTAACAGCTCCTGCACTGGTGTGTGGTGGTAGGGATGTAAAAGCTTTTAGGACACTCCAAACTTTTCACGTAGAGAGTTTGAACTGCAATGCCAAGCGTCGAATACTGATTGATGGATCATTTTGAACTGCATGTAGTATTCCTTCATCTATTGGAACAGCGATTATCGGCGCAGGATTTGCATTTACAATGTTTGTCCTAACGCTGCCTGTTTCCCGAACCCTTCTGTAAATGTTTTGGAATACTCTTCTGTCAGGTATCCGACGATTAGGAAATCTCTGATGATACAAAGATCGCATCGCTCGTGTATTCCCCTGACACTCTCCATAAATGAAAATGATGCCTGCATTCGTGTACTCAGGCATTTCGAAATTATTTTCTAAATTTTAGTGACACCTTGTACTTTTAACAGTGTAACTAAAACTGATAAGAATATGAAGTAAGATTTGCTTTTATACGCTTTTCATTTTGTTAGGTACCCCATTAAAAAAGGCAAAATGCTGCACCTAGTTGTGTTGAAACTCATTTTAAATTAATTCATTTCCTCGATAATTTAAATACTAATTAAAGGACATTCCTCGATAATTTAAATAGTAATTAAAGGACACTAAGAATATTTCAGTTTAACAACATTTCAGGCAGTTTTTTTAGAACGAGGGCTGCTTTATGGCATATTTAATTTTTAAGCCATATGTATTTTCGCTTATTACCTGGAAAAAGGGAAATCCTAAGTCATAAGTATGTTTGCATCTTTTGTAGGCAATAATATGGCACATAAAAAAACAACATTAAAATGACATTTTTATAATGCGTTTTTTTGAGAAAAACTACATTGATCCCAGAATTTTGAGGGTCAAAGTGTCAAAAATTTGTGTTCTGAAGCAAATACCTCAGGAGTGGGTACAGTTACAATACGGGCTATTACACCAAATGAAAGGTAATTTAATTCCCTAAAAAACAAGCTATAACCCTTAAAATTGTGATTATCAGTTTTCAAGTTATAGCGTTTTGAGTGAGTGAGGGTACAGGTCCGAAACACTTTTCTTGATCACCCTGTATCTCCGCGGATATTGAAAATTGACCATCTCCATACAACAGTTTTTTTCTCAAAATATATCTAGGAATAATCCCTTACAAGGTGGCACACGGAGTACCAAACACCCTGTATAACAAAAAAAAAGAAAAGCGGAGTCATATACAGACACCCTGAATAATATATAATAATTTAATTGTGCAGTGAAAAGGTGTGAAGTATTCAGTAAAATTGTAAAGCAATAACATCATAAGGGTACTTCCAGACGAAGCCTCATTTTCGTTCGCTTAGCGCATGCCTTGTACAATAAAAGCGCAAGCAAAACACCGTCAATGCGGACAAATAAGTTGTCCATAATATCGCACAAGCAAAAGCGTCCGAAATAGCGGACAAGCAAAGATCCCAGACTGAAATGAGGATCACGCGCGCTATTGAGGATGGTTTGCTGGTGCGCTATTTAGAACGATTTGCTTGTACGATCTTCAGATTTGGAGCCTAAATAAACTTAATGGAAAAAAAACTAGAAATTTCACTGCCCGAGAGTTTAATGCCACCACTAAAGATTTCCCCATCTTACTTCGCAGAGAAGCAGCACCACCAAAAGCAACCCAGCACCGAGGTCCACTAACTTTTTTATGACAACTAATCCTGCCATTTCATATAGAAATTGTTTAATGATCCCAGCAATCACTAGTTCTAAGCCAACTGAATTATTGCTTCGTGCCAATTAATTAATTTCACTCTTTAAAAAATATAAATCTGTCAAAATGTGTATCTAAACAAGATCAATTCAATGTTATTATCGAATTAGCTGCCAAGTATCTATATGGATAATCACAGAACTAATTTCAAATCAGTTATCTGGAATGCCCAAAATATACGGAATAAAACCGCCGAAACGGTTGAATTTTTAAAATCGAACGACATTGATTTATTATTCGTTGCAGAAACCTGGCTTAAAAACAAATTAAACGACCCTTTCTACAAAATTCATAGGCAATATAGGCCAGATATCAAAGGTGGGGTGTCGCAATTTTCATTCGTAACAATATAAATCATATCCTACTACTCCCTTTAGCCACAGAAATAATCGAAAACATTATTATTTGAATTCTTCTTCTTTTACAATGGCGCTACAGACCAAATCGGACCTTGGCCTTCTGATATTCAGGTTCCTTAACATGTTTACACTCTAGATGAAATCTGAGAGTATATTGTGTTTTCCTTACCGTTTGTAACGCTAAGAAATACCGCTCGCACAGAGCCGCCAAGGGTACAGAAATATTTGTTGCCGCTCAAAAACCTCGATTCCGAGTGACCGTCTGTCCGTCTGACTGTCTGTCCGTCTGTGCGTCTGTCTACAGCATAACTCTCGAAAGCTTTGAGCTATAGTGCTAAAAATTTGTGTGTGTCATTTTTAGCAAAAAAGTAAATTTAAGTACGTGAACGGGCCAAATCGCTCCACCCCTTCTACCCCCTCCCATACAAAATCACACAAATGCGCAATTTGACAATAAATGGATTTGATCGAAAAGTATAAAACTATTGGCCTGAAATTTAGAATACATTACTTTTATGATAACATCAATCTACAGTATCAAAATTTTGCGCGTCCTCCCCCTCCTTCTACCACCTCCCATACAAACTGTACTTGTCATGAATTACTCTAAGCCAATTTAATCAGTGCATATAACATTTAGCGAGCTGAAATTGTGCACTAAATATTTATTTAAAATTGTTAGTTAGGCTAAAAAAATTAGACGATTACCTTCACCCCTTCTACCCCTCCCATACAAAACGGCACAATTTCGCAATTCGACTATAAATGGATTTGCTCGAAAAGTATAAAAGCTATTAGTCTGAATTTCGGGATATATTACTTTCATAATGATTTAAATATACAGTATAAAAATTATTTGCGTCCTCCCTCTCCTTCCAACTCCTCCCATACAAACTACACTTTTTAATGAAATGCTCTAATCCGATTTTCTCAGAACATATAACATTTATCGAGCTCACATTTTGTGATAAATACCTATTTAGCATTATCACTAAGATCAAAAAAAAATATTTGTTTAGCTTTACTGCTTCTACCCGCTTCCATACAATATGACACAGTTTCACAACTTCACAAAAAATCTATTTTTTTGAAAAGTATGAATGTTACTGGTCTAAAATTAAAGAGATGTCAATTTTATGATATTCTTAGTTTTTTCTGAAAAAATCACTAAAATCCCTCCACTTTTTCTACCACCTCCCATACAAACTGCACATTTTCACTAAATCTAACACACTAATTTTCTCAGCTCCTATTCAATTTTTGGAGTAAGCATTTTGTATAAAACATTTTTATAGCTACTTTAGCATGATGGGGAAAAAATTAGCTTAATGCTATCACCCCTTCTAACCCTCCCCATACAAAATTTCTTGGGATCACAAAAAATTCTATTTCATCTAGAGTATCGTAAGATTGCGGTTTTCGCGCAATCGTAGCCCTATTATGTTTTATACTCTAGATGAAATCTGAGAGTATATTGTGTTTGCCTTACCGTTTGTAACGCTAAAAAATAATGCTCGCAGAGAGCCGCCAAGGGTACAGAAATATTTGTTGTCGCTCAAAAACTTCGATTCCGAGTTGCTGTCTGTCCGTCTGTCTACAGCATAACTCTCGAACGCTTTGAGCTTTCGTGCTGAAATTTGTTGTATGTCACTTTTAGCAAAAAAGAAACTTTAAGTTCGTGAACGGGCCACATCCCCCCACTCCTTCTACCCCCTCCCATACAAATTTCACGAAATTCCGAAATTTTCAAAAATTGATTTTTCTTTGAAATTATTTAAGCTATCGATTTGAAATTTGGGTCAAAGTATTATGGTTTAGATGTCATTAATATGACGGAATATTGATCCGATCCCGTCACTCCTTCTACCCCCTCCCATACAAATACATAATTGTGAAAAATGCAGTTTTTCGATTTTCTTCGAAACTAGCAAAGTTACAAAAACGAATTTTTGCCAGAATTAATTTTATTATAATTCCAATCAGCATTGAAAAAATTATCAACTTCACCTCACTCCTTCTACCCCCTCCCATACAAATTTCACGAAATTTTGAAATTTAAATTAAATTATTTTTCTTCGAAACTGTTAAAGCTATCAACTTGATATTTTACATAAGGTATAAAAATAGAAATATCAATAACAAGAAAAAAATGTGTTTTGATCCGTACACTCCTTCTACCCCCTCCCATACCAATGTATAATTTTTGTTAATTTCATTATATCGATTTCCATTAAAACTAGAAAAAGCATAAACTTAAAATTTTGCCAGAATTTGTTTTTTAATAATTGCAATAAATGGTAAAGAAAATTCTCAGCTCCTCTTCACTCCTTCTACCCCCTCCCATACAAATATCTGTATTATAAATTAAAGAAAAGCATTTCTCCTTCGAATATATTAGAACTATCGAATTTGAAATTGAATCAAAGCGTGGTGATAAGGATGATGATAAGCAGTTCCAAAATCATCTTAAACGCTCCACTTCCTCTGCCACCTCCCATACAAATGCCCCAATTTCAGGAAAACTATGTCCAATTGAAAATAATGAAAGCTACAAACCTTAAATTCAGCAGGAAATATTTTGCATACCACATTAGGTGTCATATCCAAAAATTACAAACCTTCCCCCTCTCCTTCTATCACCTCCCATACAAAAGTCACTATTAATTATTTAAAAGAATTGTAGGTGACATATTTTCCGGTACATTGAACTCTTTCTCATTTCATCTAGAGTATCAATTCTTTTATGTTTTTTTTATTACTTATTGTGGAAGGGTTGTTAGCCCTTCGCCCTTATTGGAATTACTGATCCAAAAATAAAATAATAGCAACAACCACTCTAATGCACTAATATGTGAGGACCTTAATGTCAGACAGCAACAATAGAATTGCATCAGCTCAAACAAAGCTGGACGCTTACTTTACATGTATCGCCCCTCACACTACACATCTAAAGGAAGGCGTTGTTCTAAAATTGATTTATCACTATGTAATGGCCTCATCACTATTATTGCACGGATATCACTAAATGAACTGTTCTCCACTCATTTACCCGTGTATTTATCCATTTTGCTCAACGCACCAATACCCAGTTTCGATGACTGAAGACTCTGCTATTCCGAAATACACTCGTTAAAATTCAATAAACTTCGGCAATCTAGACCTATCTGAAGCAATAACGCAAAATGAAACCGACTTGTAAGTTCAATATCTAACTAGAAAATTCAACTCCCAGCTGTCGGAATTTCAATAACAGAATTATAATTGGGCTTAAAGCCCAATCATATGATACTCTAGATGAAATGAAATTACTTTAATAAACCGGAAAATATGTCATCTCAAATTCTTTCGAATAGTGTATAGAGACTTTTGCATGGGAGGTGGGAGAAGTAGAGGGTGGGGGGTTTGTATTTTTCGTATATGACACCGAACATGGTATGAAAATGTTTTTTGCTGAATTTAAAGCTTTTAGTTTTCATTATTTTTAAAGAAATTAGTCATAGTTTTCCTGAAATTGGGGCATTTGTATGGGGAGTGACAGAGGAAGTGAAGCGCTTAAGATGATTTTGAAACTGCTTATCATCATCCTTATCATCATGCTTTGATTCAATTTCAAAGTCGATAGCTCTCATATGTATACTTGAAAGAGAAATGCTTTTCTTGAATTCATAATACAGATATTTGTATGGGAAGTGGTAGAAGGAGTGAAGCGGAGCTGATAATTTTTTCTAACACTTATTTCAATTATTAAGAAACAAACTCTGGCAAAATTTGAAGTTTGTACTTTTTCTAGTTTGAATGGAAATCAATAAAATGCATTTAACAAAAATTATGCATTTGTATGGGAGGGGGTAGAAGGAGTGTACGGATCAAAACAATTTTTTTTGGATTATTAATATTTCTATTTATATACTTTATACAAAACATTAAGTTGATAGCTTCAACAGTTTCGAAGAAAAATAATTTAATTTAAATTTCAAAATTTCGTGAAATTTGTATGGGAGGGGGTAGAAGGAGTGAGGTGAGGTTGATAGTTATTTCTAAAATAAATTGCAATTTTAGTAGAATTAATTCCGACAAAATTTCGTCTTTTCAGCTTTACTAGTTTCAATGTAATTCGAAAATATGTATTTTTCAAAATTGTCCATTTGTATGGGAGGGGGTAGAAGGAGTAAGGGGATCAAGTCAATATTCCATGATATTATTGACATCTGTATCATAATACTTTGACCTAAATTTCAAGTCGATAGCTTAAATAGTTTCAAAGAAGAATCAATTTCTTAATATTTCGAAATTTCATGAAATTTGTATGGGAGGGGGTAGAAGGAGTGGGGGGATGTAGCCCATTCACGAACTTAAAGTTACTTTTTTGCTAAAAATGACACACAAAAATTGTTAGCACTATAGCTCAACACTTTCGAGAGTTATGCTGTAGACAGACGCACAGACGGACAGACAGACAGACGGTCACTCGGAATCGAGATTTTAGAGCGACAACAAATATTTCTGTACCCTTGGCGGCTCTGTGCGAGCGTTATTTCTTAGCATTACAAACGGTAAGGCAAACACAATATACTCTCAGATTTCGTCTAGAGTATAATTAGACAATAGCATTAAATCCGTGATCCAACGAAGAAATACTGTAAGAAGATAATGGTACAAAACAAGAACTCCCCAACTTAAAAAGCTTTTAACTTATTTTAATAAGGAAATTCAAACCCACATTCTCGTTGCTAGGAATAAACTCTGGAACACTATGTGATGCGCTCGTCTCATATTATAACTATATAATATGAGACGAGCGCATCAATAATTATATTCATAATGAACAGGATTTAAAATCAGCTAGTGTAAATTCACTTACAGTAGCAGGCGATTTTAAATGCTATTATTGCTGAACTTCTGTTTTTAATCTCGCTGATTTTGCTGTTGCTGTTATAGTTGGTGGCGTTGGTTTTGTTGTTATTAAGGATCCTGCTCGCTGTTTCTTTTGTTCACCAATACATTTATTGGTTTATTGGTTGTTGTCGTGGTCACCAATTTAGGGGTTTGGTTAAAAAACTTCTACCCTTTTATTAGATAATTTTACTTTATTATTTTAATAATAAAGTATTGTGATCGACTTGAGAAAAAAAAAAAATTTGCTAGCCTGAAATTTTTTTTTTTCGCGTTTCATGACTAAAATAGCCTAAAAATGCAAAAAAAAAAATCCGTCTGTCTGTACGCCGTCCACCGTACGCCGTACGCCGACGTGTACGCTCAGCGCACATTAACTCCCAAACCCTTCAAGATAGAAAGTTCATTTTTGAAGGGATTGTAGGTAGTTGCAGATCTCAGGCGGATACCAATTTTGGGGGGTGTACGAGTTCAGGGGGAGGCAGGGGGAGCGCTTAAGCCGAAAAATACGAATTCAAATATCTCAACCATGGTTACAGCTAGGAAGCTAAAAATCAACATACATATGCAAGAGTTTGTGACACAACTTCTAAAAATAAATTAATTTTTTTATCCATTGGCGTGCGAAAAGGGAAGGCTAAGAACCAATTGTCGGCCGAATTTTTTTTCAAATGATTATATCTTCGAAATTACTTCCCATAAAAAATTGATATTTTGAGACCATTAAGATAATATATAGATCTATTAGAAGCAGGTTAGATAGAAGCTAATTAGTGAAAGGGGGAGAGTCAAGGGGGGTGCAAAGAAAAACACTTAAAAATTAATATCTCAACTATCTCTTATGTTATGTAATTGAAACTTAAAATGTGTACTAAGCTTTACTAGCGACATATGAAAAAAATATAATATGTGGACATTATAGTAGTGGGGGGAAATGGGGAGCATTTATAAAATGGCGCACTTTCCAAAACTACAAATCATCAAATCTCAAAATTCAGTACAGATATCAAATCAAAAATTTGTCAGATTGTAAAGCTATATAATCTTTAATTTTGGTAAAAAATTTGAGTTGGGGGGTGTAAGGGGAGGGAGGTGGAAAGCAAAAATGTTGAAAATTTTGAGTGATTTTTTTATGGCTCTGGTAAAAGATACAAAGTTTAAATTTTGCACGTCGACATATATATTTGATATAGATAGAAAAAAAATAGTAATTTGTTCCAAAATTGTTATGCTCCGAAGTGGGGGTCTAACGTGCACAAGGTGTTTCATGTGGAATGAAAAAAACACATACACTGAAAATTTTTGAATGAAATTTTTAGGTAGAAACTTGAAAATTTGGGAAATGCATTTAAAAAAAATCTCTAAAAGTTTGAAATATTAAATGGTCGAATATTTTTAAAACTTCTATTCCCTCCCATACAAAATTATTTTTTCGACCAATTTTAAGAAATCAATTATCACCTAACTATCAAAAGCTATCAATTTGAAATTTTGCACAAAAACTTAGAAAAATAGTTTAAATAAAATTACGGTAAAAGTTTTGAAATCATGCTTGCCCTTCTACCCCCTCCCATACAAAAGCATGATTTCGACCAATTTCATTAAATCAACTAATAACCAACAAATTAAAAGCTACGAACTTGAAATTTTGTACGAGCACCTTACAACAGAAAAGGAAGAAAATTCTATCACAAATTTTACGATTCCCCTACCTCCTCTACCCCCTGCCATACAAAATAATTTTTTCGAGCATTTTTAAGAAATCAGTTATCAGCTATCTCTTAAAAGCTATCAATTTCAAATTTTGCATGAAAACTTATAAAAGTAATTCAAATGAAGTTGCTTTAAAAGTTTTGAAATTGCCCTTACCGTTCTACCCCCTCCCATACAAAACTATGATTTCGACCAATTTCATTAAATCAACTAATAACTAACAAACTAAAAGCTACGAACTTGAAATTTTATAAAAGCACCTTACAAGAGAAGCGAAATAAAACTGCATATCAAATTTTACGATTCCCCTACCTTCTCTACCCCCTCCCATACAAATTTTCGGTTTCGTGAAAATAAAATACACCGAATTTTATGAAAATTTTATACAATTTCGTCTATGAAACACATTCTATACAGAGAATATTGGGAAACCCCTTTGCACTTAGCTATCCCTAACCACTTTAACCTGCATATTGACTTTCCACTCATCCGCAACTTGTCCCAAGAATAATAAAGTTTCGCCCGACTTGTTGGCAGTTTATTTAAATATTATTTACACTTATTTATTTATAATTATTTATTTCTTGTATTTAACTACAATTACTTTAAAACAACTATTTTTTTTTTTTTTTACAAAATAATATTTTTGAATTTTTCTCTTTCAAGCACTTTTGTACAACTGAATTTCATTTTTTATTTTATTTTTTATAGAGCCATAAAATGAATAAACTGCCAACAAGTCGTGCGAAACTTTACTATTCTTGGGATAAGTTGCGGATGAGTGGAAAGCCAATAAGCAGGTTAGAGTGGTTACGGAAGACGAAGTGAAAGGGGGTTCTTGGGCAGGGCTGTTGTCAATTTACCAATATTTCATTCGTTTTTGTAAGTTTGGGTTTTTATGAGGAGGAGAGGTGGATGTTAATAGATTTTTAATTGATTGCTTGAATCACGTCCAATATTCTCTGTATATGCATAGAATTTTCAAAAAATTTGTGATGTAGTTTTATTTCATTTTTCTTGTAAGGTGCTTGTACAAAATTCCAAGTTCGTAGCTTTTAATTTGTTGGTTATTAGTTGATTTAATGCAATTGGTCGAAATCATACTTTTGTGTGAGAGGGGGTAGAAGGGCGAGAGCGATTTCAAGACTTTTGACACAATTTTGTTTCAACTATTTTTAAAAGTTCCTAAGCAAAATTTTAAATTGATAGCTTTAAATAGTTAGTTAATAATTGTTTTCTTGAAAATGGTCGAAAAAATAATTTTGTATGAGAGGGGGTAGAAGTTTTACATGTTTTCGACCAGTTATATTTCGTATATTTCGGGATTTTTTTTAATGCATTTCGCAAATTTTCATAATTTTACCTTATAATTTCACTCAAAAATTTTCAGTTTATGTGCTTTTTTCAACACCTTGTGCACGTTGGACCGGGGGGCGATTTATAACTACTATGGAACACGTTATTATTATTTTTCTGTGTATATTAAATAGATGTATCCACTCAAAATTTTCGACATTTGTGCTTACCACCTCCCTCCCTTTACACCTACCAACTTAAAATTCTTACCGAAATTAACGACTATGTAGCTCTACAATCTGATAACTACTTTTGTTTGAGATATAAGCATTTGTAATTTTGAAAAGTGCACCATTTTTGAAATGATCCCCATTTCCCCCCACTACTATTATTTCAACATGCTATATATTTTCCGTATTTTCCTAGTATACCTTAATTTATTTTTCAAGTTCCAATTAAATAGCTTAAGAGATAGTTGAGATATTAATTCTTAAGTGTTTTTCTTTATACCCCCCCCTGAACCTCCCCCTTACAATAATTAGCTATTTTCTAAGCAGATTCCGGTAAAGCAATATGTCACCTTAATGTTCCCAAAATATGAATTTTTTGCAATAAGTAATTTCAAAGATATAATCATTTGAAAAAAAAAAATAAAAATTCCGACAATATTTTTTAGCCCCCCCCCCCCTTTTCGGACGCCAATGGATAAAAAAATTAAATTATTTTTAAAGTTTGTCCCACAACCCTCTCTATATCTCTACTGATATTCAACTTCCTATCTGCATTTGTGGTGGAGATATTAGCAAATGTAGTTTTCAACTTCACATCACTCCTTCTACTAAATTCCACGAAATTTTGAAATTTAAATTAAATTATTTTTCTTCGAAATTTTAAAAGGTGTCAACTTAATATTGTTTAAAATATAAAAATAAAAATATCAATAATGCAAAAAAAAATTTGTTTTGATCCGTACACTCCTTCTACCCCCTCCCATAGAAATGCATAATTTTTGTTAAATGTATTATATCGATTTCCATTAAAACTACAAAAAGTACAAACTTAAAATTTTGCCAGAATTTGTTTTTGAATAATTGCAATAAATGCTAGAGAAAAACATAACAGGGCTACGATTGCGCGTAAAACGCAATCTTACTATACTCTAGATGAAATAGAATTTTTTTTGATCCCAAGAAATTTTGTATGAGGAGTGTTAGAAGGGGTGATAGCATTGAACTAATTTTTTCCTCATCATACTAAGGTAGCTACAAAAATGTTTTATACAAAATGCTTCCTCCAAAAATTGAATGCGAACTGAGAAAATTAGTGTATAAGATTTAGTGAAAATGTGCAGTTTGTATGGGAGGTGGTAGAAAGAGTGGGGGGATTTTAGTGATTTTCTTAGAAATAACTAAGAATATCATAAAATTGACATCTCTTAAATTTTTGACTAGTAACATTCATACTTTTCAAGAAAATAGAATTTTTGTGAAGTTGTGAAACTGTGTCATATTGTATGGGAGGCGGTAGAAGGGGCGAAGGTAGTCAAATATTTTTTTCTGATCTTAGTGATAATACTAATTAAGTACTTATTACAAAATATGAACTCGATAAATATTATATGTTCTGAGAAAATTGTCTTAGAGCATTTCATGAAAAAGTGTAGTTTGTATGGGAGGGGGTGGAAGGAGAAAGAGGACGCAAATAATTTTTGTACCGTAGGTTTATATCATTATGAAAGTATTATATCCCTAAATTCATATTAATAGCTTTTATACTTTTCGAGTAAATTCATTTATTGTCAAATTGCGAAATTGTGTCATTTTGTATGGGAGGGGGTAGAAGGGGTAAAGCTAATCGTCTAATTTTTTTTTAATCTTACTAACAATTTTAAATTAATATTTGGTGCACAATTTCAGTCCGCTAAATCTTATACGCACTGAGTAAATTGGTTTAGAGTATTTCATGAAAAAGTACAGTTTGTATGGGAGGTGGTAGAAGGACGGGAAGACACGCAAATTGTTTTATGGTTGATTGATATTATCATAAAAGTAACATTTTTCAAATTTCAGGCCAATAGCTTTAATACTTTTTGAGCAAATCCGTTAATTGTCAAATTGCGCAATTGTGGCATTTTGTATGGGAGGGGGTAGAAGGGGTGGAGCGATTTGGCCCGTTCACGAACTTGACCTTACGTTTTTGTCAAAAACGACGTGTACAAAATTTGAACTATCTAGCTCAACGCGTTCTCAAGCTAGAGCGCGCACAGACGGACGGACGGACATCCGGTTTTGAGATTTTTGAGTGATAATATTACCTTCTGTATCATTCATTTTTTTCTCCGAGCCTTATTTCTTGGCGTTACAAACTTTAGAGCAAACTTATAATACTCTCAGATTCCATCTAGAGTATAATTATCAGCTCCGCTTCACTCTCGTATAAATATCTGTATTATAAATTCAAGAAAAGCATTTCTCCTTCGAATATATGAGAGCTATCGACTTTGATATTGAATGAAAGTATGGTGATAAGGATGATGATAAGCAGTTTCAAAATGATCTTAAACGCTCCACTTCCTCTGCCACCTCCCATACAAATGCCCTAATTTCAGGAAAACTGTGTCTAATTTCTTTAAAAATAATGAAAATTAGAAACTTTAAATTCAGTAAATGACATTTTGCATCCCGCTCTACTTCTACCACCTCCCATGTAAAAGTCTCTATTCACTTTTCGAAAGAATTTGAGATTACTCATTTTCCGGTATATTAAAGTCATTCCCATATTATCTAGAGTATCATATGATTGGGCTTTACGCCCAATCATAATTCTGTTATGTGTTTTTTCACGTTTCATGACTAAATTAGCCTAAAAATGGAAAAAAAAATCCGTCCCGCCGTACGCCGTCCGCCGTACATACGAATTTATATCTCCGAGACCCATAAAGGTAGGGTAGATTTCTGATTGGGCTAGTGAGCTCCATTATCTAAATTTTGCGGAGTGTCAGGTGGAAGGGGGAGGCGGGAGGAGGGAAAGAGTCAAAAACTTCACTTGCTGATATCTCCACCACGAATGCAGATAGGAAGCTGAAAATTAGCAGAGGTTTGAAGAGGATTGTGCGACAAGCTTTAAAAACAATTTATTTTTTTTATCCATTAGCGTCTGAAAAGGGGGGGCTAAAAACAAATTGTCGGCCGAATTTTTTTTTTCAAATGATTATATCTTCGAAATTACTAATCACAAAAAATTCATATTCTGGGATCGCTAAGAATCAGCTTAGAAAGAGGCTAATTATTGTAAGGGTGCAAAGAAAAACACTTAAGAATGAATATTTCGACGGTCTCTTAAGCTATGTTATTGAAACTTGAAACGTATACTAAGCTAGCTTTACTAACGAAATATGAAAAAAATATAACATGTAGACATAACAGTAGTGGGGGGGGGGAAATGAGGGGCATTTTAAAAATGGTGCACTTTCCAAAATTACAAATCAATTTATCTCAAAATTGAGTACAGATATGAAATCAAAAATTTGTCAAATTGTAGAGCTATATAATTTTTAATTTTGGTGAAAAATTTCAGTTGGGCGGTGTAAGGGGAGGGAGGTGGAAAGCAAAAATGTTGAAAATTTTGAGTAATTTTACTAGGGCTCTTCCAAAAGAAACAAAGCTTAAATTTTGCACGTCGATGCATCTATTTGATATACATAAAAAAAATAATAATTTGTTCCAAAATTGTTATGCACCGAAGTGGGGGTCTAACGTGCACAAGGTGTTTCATGTGCAATGAAAAAACACATCAACTGAAAATTTTTGAATGAAATTTTAAGGTAGAGAATTGAAAATTTGCGAAATGCATTTAAAAAAAATTTCTAAAAATTTGAAATATTAACTGGTCGAATACCTTCAAAGCTTCTACCCCCTCCTATACAAAATTATTTTTTCGACCATTTTTAAGAAATGAATTATCACCTAACTATAAAAAGCTATAAATTTAAAATTTTGCAGAAAAACTTACGAAAATAGTTGAAATGAAATTACGTTAAAAGTTTTGAAATCGCGCTTGTCCTTCTAGCCCCTCCCATACAAAAGTATGATTTCGACTAATTTCATTAAATCAACTAATAACCAACAAATTAAAAACTACGAAATTTTGTACGACCACCTTACAAGAGAAAGGAAAGAAAACTGCGTCACAAATTTTGTGATTCCCTTATATCTTCTACCCCCTCCCATACAAAATTATTTTTTCGAGCATTTTTAAGAAATCAGTTATCAGTTAACTCTTAAAAGTTATCAATTTCAAATTTTGCATGAAAACTTACAAAAATAATTGAAATGAAATTACTTTAAAAGTTTTGCAATCGCGCTTGTTCTTCTACCCCCTCCCATACAAAAGTATCATTTCGACCTATTTCATTGAATCAACTAATAACCAACAAATTAAAGGCTACCAACTTGAAATTTTGTACGACCACTTTACAGGAGAAACGAAATAAAACTGCATAGCAAATTTTACGATACCCTTACCTTCTCTACCTCCTCCCATACAAATGTTTGGTTTTGTGACTGTAAAATGCACCGAATCCTATGATAACTCTATGCAACTTCGTCTATGAAACTGACATTCTATATAGAAAATATTGTACTCACCCTTAATATCACCCCTCACCCCTCTCCACATAAAAACGCAAACTTGCATAAATAAACGAACGAAAGATTGATTATATTTACTGGAGCTTTTGGACGTTTCCGCAAAGTGTAAAATTGATAACAGCCCTGTCCAAGAACCCCCTTTCACTTAGTCTTCCCTAACCACTCTAACCTGCATATTGACTTTCCACGCATCCGCAATTTGTCCCAAGAATAAGAAAGTTTGGCCCGACTTATTGCCAGTTTATTTTAAAATGAGGTTGAAGTAATGTATCGATTTGGCCCGTTCACGACCTTTTCTTCAAAAATGACTTTTTCACAATTTTAAATTTATAGCTCAACGCGTTCTACAGGTAGATAATGCACGGACGGACGAATGGACATGGACAGAAGGACAGACGGAGAGATGGACATCCGGTTTTGAGATACTTGAATATTTGCATGATAATATTAACTTCTGCATGTATAAAAATTTAAGAGGTCTACGATTTAGCTTAAAGCCATTCTGGATAAAAGGGAAATTTTTGTGATTTTAACCAATTTTTGGTGGGGAGTTGTAGAAGAGATTTAGCGGATTAACGAACTTGGCAACACTTTTTTGGGAAAAATTAACATGTAGAACTTTCTAGCTTAATGTGTTCTAAAGTTAGAGAGCGCACGGATGGACTGATAGACTGTCGGACAGACGGACGAGCAAGATTTGTAGCCGATCGATGTTGTACGCAAAAAAAAATAAAACAACCGATTTTTAAAACGACAAAATATTTTATTTTCGATATAATTTTCGTAACACGACAACAAGTTGTTCTCTAGGAGGAAAAGATACTGCACTGAGCTTCTAATTGCATTTACTTTTATTATCTAAATGTGCTGACTATTATCTAAATATGCTAGCCTAGTGTCTGCACCTGAATAGGTGTCCGATGTTCCACGGCCTGTGTTTCCCGCAGGTATCGGTTTACATTAAATGTTGTATCGTCACATTTCTTAGAATATGGATACATAACTTCTTCTCCCTTACATTCTAGATTCTCCTGAATCTTGTTACCAATTTCTATTTTTACTTTCTTTTTATTTTATTATTAGGTAGAATATTGATAGACAAATTATCAACATTAACAATAATATAAAACTTATATTAATTCCATATGATATTTTTTATGGAATTGTAACTCTTCGATTTTGTTTATATTTTCGGTATTTTTTGTTATAATTTCCTCTAAAGTAATTTTATCTGTGAAGTTACCAAAATTTTGTTTTACTGGATAGTAAAATCGCTCTTGAAATTTTTCTTTTATATTTGGGAAATGGTGGTCTAAAATTTTGAGTTTACAATTGTTGAAATGAATTAAAACATTTTTCTTTAAGATCAATTTTCTCTCATCACATTCTTGTCTTATTTCTAGATTATTTACATTTTTGACTATAATTGTTTGATCGTCAATTTCTATTATTTCTGTTTCAGAATTTCTTACAAGCTTACAATTTTGTTTGAAAATACAATGTTTGCTTATTTCTAGTTCATTTAGAGGTTTGGAATTTTCATAATGGTAGGTTACGTTATATAGTTCAAAAATTATTTCTCTGGTTGAATCGATTTCTTTTAATTGCTCATTTGGGATAGGTAAAATCATTTTTAGCTGTACTTTTACAAATTCTTTAGGAATTTTAATTGCTAGCATTAACAAATTTTCCTTAAAAGTCAATAACCCTAGTTTAATATGTTTCATTTTATCTAAATCAATTTTAAATCTTTGCGTTTCCTCTTCTGTAAGGATATTGGGGTGCAGTAACCCACTTTGTGCTGAAACTATGTTATCTTGTATATGTTCTAATTTACTTTTTAAAATTTGAATTTTGAAATACTGATCGTAAAAAAGACTGTTATTTATTTCGTTACTTGATAAGCTATTTAATCTATCTTTGAAAATTTTTCGATCTGTTTCTATAGTTCGTTTTAATTGATTTAATGTTTGATTGAAAATGGTATTGATGGTTACTTGTTGGTTCAAATTTGTAATGGCGTTATGATTGTTCATGTCCGTAGTTTCAAAATGTTTTTGTGTGTCAAGTCTGTCTTGTTCGTCCATAGTACCAAATAACCACTTTTGTGCGTTACCGATTAAATTAATTAAACCTCTTCTTTTTCGTTTAGTTTCGAGACTTTGTTTTGGTATCATCTTACTAACTATGTTTGTCATGTGTTTAAGTTCTGTCAGGAGTAAGTCCTTGTGTTGTCCGTCAAGAATGTCTAAATTTCTCTTAAAGTCGTTGATGACATTCAACATTTCTTGATGGTCGACTATGTGTACTATTAGGTTTGTCTCACTAACTATGTCCGCTGTATTCAGTTTTATTTCTGTAAATCCTGTGTGCTCAGTTATGTCATATACAATCAGTAGTCCTTGGGTCGGTTTTATTAATAAACATAACAGGGCTACGATACTCTAGATGTCATTCCAAGAAATTTTGGATGGGGAGTGTTAGAAGGGGTGATAGCATTGAAATAATTTTTTCCCCATCACGTTAAAGTAGCTATAAGAATGTTTTATACAAAATGCTTACTCCAAAAATTGACTGGGGACTGAGAAAATTAGTGAGTTAGATTTAGTGAAAATGTGCAGTTTGTATGGGAGGTGGTAGAAAGAGTAGGAGGATTTCAGTGATTTAGAAATAACTAGGAATATTATAAAATTGACAACCCTTAAATTTCAGATTAGTACCACTCACACTTTTCAAGAAAATCGATTTTTTGTGAAGTTGTGAAACTGAGTCATATTGTATGGGAGGGTATAGAAGTAGTGAAGCTAATCAAATAATTTTTTCTGATCGTAGTGATAATACTAATTAAGTATTTATTACAAAATGTGAGCTTATATGTTCTGAGAAAATCGTCTTAGAGCATTTCATGAAAAAGTATAGTTTGTATGGGAGGGGGTGGAAGGAGAAAGAGGACGCAAATAATTTTTCTACTGTAGATTAAAGTCAATATGAAAGTAATATATCCCAAAATTCAGACTAATAGCTTTTATACTTTTCGAGGAAATCCATTTATTGTCAAATTGCGAAATTGTACCATTTTGTATGGGAGGGGGTAGAAGGGGTGAAGCCAGTTGTCTAAATTTTTTCGCACTTACTAACAATTTTAAATTAATATTTGGTGCACAATTTCAGCTCGCTAAATTTTATACACACCGAGTAAATTGGCCTAGAGTAATTCATGACAAGTACAGTTTGTATGGGAGGTGGTAGAAGGAGAGGGATGACACTCAAAATTTTTATACCGTAGATTAATATTATCATAAAAGTAGCATATTCTAAATTTCAGGCCAATAGCTTTCATACTTTTAGTGCAAATCCGTTCATTGTCAAATTGCGCAATTGTGTCATTTTGTATGGGAGGAGGTAGAAGGGGTGGAGCGATTTGGCCCGTTCACGAACTTGACCTTACTCTTGTGTCCTCCCTCTCCTTCTACCACCTCCCATACAAACGGTACTTGTCATAAATTACTCTAAGCCAATTTACTCAGTGCATATAAAATTTACCGGGCTGAAATTGTGCATCAAATATTTATTTAAAATTATTAGTAAGGCCAAAAAAAATAAGACGATTAGCTTCACCCCTTCTACTCCCTCCCATACAAAATGACACAATTTCGTAATTGGATATTAAATGGATTTACTCGAAAATTGAGCTCATATTTTGTAGTAAATACTTAATTAGTATTATCACTAAGATCAGAAAAAAATATTTGATTAGCTTCACTGCTTCTAACCTCTCCCATACAATATGACACAGTTTCACAATCTTACAAAAAATTGATTTTCTTGAAAAGTATGAATGGCACTAGTCTGAAATTTAAGAGATGTCAATTTTATAATATTCCTAGTTATTTCTGAAAAAATCACTAGAATTTCCCCACTCTTTCTACCACCTCCCATACAAACTGCACATTTTCACTAAATCTAACACACTAATTTTCTCAGCTCCTATTCAGTTTTTGGAGTAAGCATTTTGTATAAAACATTTTTGTAACTACTTTAGCATGATGGGGAAAAAATTAGTTCAATGCTATCATCCCTTCTAACACTTCCCATACAAAATTTCTTGGGATCACGAAAAATTCTATTTCATCTAGAGTTTCGTAGCCCTGTTATGTTTTTATATATCTTCTAAATATGCCGTGCAGATTTTCAAAATCGAATTCTGCAATGTATATAATCCTTTTATCGTGAACTATCTCTATTTCTCTAATTTTGTCGTTGGTTAAAATTATCTGGGTCTTATGCTTGTTAACTATTTCTTCTTTTATAGAAATATGGTCTAACAATTCTTCTTCTGCTGAGTGGACTGTAGCCATTGTGACATAATCATCGCTCTCAATATTGAATATGATTCCTAGGTCAGCGTATGAATTTGTTTTATTGCCCGTTTCATCTATATTTTCATTATTTTCTTCCGAAAGTTTGATCCTACTTAGGTAATCAGCTACCTTATTTTCTCTCCCCTTCAAGTATTCAATTTCAAATTGATATTCACCTAATCTCAAAAGCCATCGCTGATGTCGTGGTGAGAGATCCTTACCCTTGTATTTTGCGTAGAGATATTTAATAGGCTGATGATCAGTAAATATTTTGAATTTGTTGCCATAAAGATATGGTCTGAAATAATTCACTGACCACATAATGGCGAGAAATTCCTTGTCTGTTACTGAGTAATTCCTTTCATGGGAATTTAATGTTCTCGAAGCGAAACAAATAGGGTGTCCCTCTTGAGACAAGACGGAACCTATTGCATAGTTCGAAGCTTCAGTTGTCAATTGAAATGCCGAATGGCATCTTTATGAATTCATACAACCCATGGGGTGTCACAAAAGCTGTCTTTTGTCTGTCCTCCTTTTTTATTAAGATTTGGTGGTAGCCCTTAGCCAAATCTATTGTTGAAAAATATTGGGCCCTACCTAACTTGTCTAGAATTGATTCAATACTAGGTAACGGAAACTTATCGTCTACCGATACTTCGTTCAGTTTCCGATAGTCTATCACTATACGAAACTTTTTCTTACCAGAATTGTTACACTTTTTCGGTACCACTATTAGTGGACTCGAATATCTAGAATTGCTTTTCCTAATTATTCCTTGTTCTTCCATTTCCGCGATTTGTCTACGTACTTCTTCTTCATGTTTAGGTGGGTATCGGTACAATTTAGAGTTAATTTGTCTATCCGTCGTCGTTTTTATTTCATGGGCAATAGTTGGTGTGCTGGTTAATTTATCTCCTTCTTTAAAGAATATATTCTAAAATCTATTGCTTAATTTGACTATTTCGCTATATTCTTCTTTGTTAAGGTGGTCCAGATTTAAGCGTTTCAGATAATTATTATACTCTAGATGAAATCTAAGAGTATATTGTGTTTGCCTTACCGTTTGTAACGCTAAGAAATAATGCTCGTACAGAGTCGCCAAGGGTGCAGAAATATTTGTTGTTAATCAAAAATCTCGATTCCGAGTGACCGTCTGTCCGTCTGTCTGTCCGTCTGTCAGTCTGTCCGTCTGTCTACAACATAACTCTCGAAAGCTTTGACCTATCGTGCTGAAATTTTTCATATATCATTTTTAGCAAAAAAGTAACTTTAAGTTCGTGAACGGGCCACATCCCCCCACTCCTTCTACCCCCTCCCATAAAAATTTCATGAAATTTGGAAATTTAATGAAATTGATTTTTCTCCGAAACTGTTTCAACTTATGACTTGAAAATTAGGTAATAGTATTATAATGAAAATACCATTACTGTAAAAAAATATTGCTCTGATCTCCTTACTCCTTCTACCCCCTCCCATACAAATGTACAATTTTCAAAAATGCATTTATTCGGTTTGCATCGCAACTAGCAAAGCTGAAAGAACCAATTGTTTTTAAAATTGATATTATTACAATTGCAACCAATTTTGTAAAAATTGTCAACTTCACCTCATCCTTTCTACCTCCTCCCATACAAATTTAACGAAATTTCGGAATTTGAACAAAATTATTTTTTTCCAAAATCGTCAAGGCTATTAACTTTAAATTTTGAGGAAAGTATACTATTAGATGTATCATTGATGCCAAAAAATTTGGTTTTGATTCGAATACTCCTTCTACCCCGTCCCATAAAAATGCCCAATTTTGATAAAATGCATTTAATCGATTTTTATTGAAACTAGAAAAAGTACAAGCTTAAATTTTGCCACAATTTATCCCTTAATAATTGCAATAAATGCTAAAAAATATATTAACTTTGCTTCACTCCTTCTACCACCTCCCATACAAATTTTTGTATTGAAAACTCAAGAAAAGTATTTTTTCTTCGAGCATATGAGTAACAAAGCAATATGATAAGGATGTTGAAAAGGAGATTCAAAATCATCCAACACCCCCCACTTTCTCTGCCACCTCCCATAAAAATACATAAATTCAGGCAAAAATTGTTCAATTTCCTCGAAAATTATGAAAGCTACAAACTTTTAGTTCAGCATGAAACACTTTGTATACTACGTTCGGTGTTATATACAAAAATTACAAAACTTCCCCCTCTGCTTTTACCACCTCCCGTACAAAAGTCACAATTCACTATTCGAAAGAATTTAAGATGACATATTTTCCGGTACAATAAACTATTTTCTATTTCATCTAGAGTATCATATGATTGGGCGTTACGCCCAATCATAATTCTGTTATGTTTTTTTGTTGTCTCTAACATATAAATATGTTTACCTGTATAAGGGTTATTTAGAAATCTAATAGTTTGGCCATTCAGTGTGATCGTTTTTTCTTCGAAATAGATCATTGTATCGATACCAATGATAAACTGGTATTTCCGATTAATTAACGATTTGACCTTTCATCTGATCATAGCTCCTGGAGGAGATTTAAGTTCCTCAGGGGCTGGTGTATGTACTTCGTACTTAATGAGGTCTTTCTCTTTTATTGTGGTGAACCGTAAAGGTTCGATTTCAATTCTTTTAAATATGTTTATCGAATCATCAATTATGCTAAAAGATGAGCCAGTGTCTATTAGTGCTGTATATGATCTTTTGTTGATGGCTATTTTAATTATTGGTAGTTCATCCGAGGCTAATTGTGAAAAAACGCATTATTGTCATCGACATAGTTAACCTCGGCCGCCACAGCTACCCTATTTTCTTCAACTGCGTGCTGCCGATACCTAGAACTACCTTTTCGTCCTGAATGCTGGATATTGTCAACTTCCATTCGTTCAACAGGCGGTTGCTGTCTATATTGCCTAGAGTATCCTGACGTGTTATTGTTGTTATGACTTCCCTGTCTCAATTGTGTGAAATTATTATTATTGGAAAAATTGTTCCTAAACGACCGATTGTTATTACTATTATTATTATAGTTAAACCTTTGGGTACCAGAATTAGCATTTTGTCTATTGTGTTGTCCAAAACTGTTTTGATGTATCTATTTCGATTTGTTTCATCTGTCGGTCGCTTCTGTCTGTTATATTGTCCTGAACCATAGTTATTTTCACCATTTCTACCATGAGAATTATAGTTTGTGTGGTTACTGTTCCTAGTATTATTTCTATTACTTGTTGATGATCTTTTTTCTAGCTTTCTATATTCCTTTTTAATGCAGGAATCATCAAAGCTCCGTTTTTGCATAATACTTATAATGTTTACAATTTTCCGTTCTTCATATATATATATCTATACATAGTAATATAATTGTAGTGTCTGTCTGTAATTTGCTTATAAATGGCTATAAGTTAGTTTTTTGAGTTATTTTAGCACTAACTAAGCATAAAAACACATTTTTGAAATTTTTGTCTGTCTGTCTGTCTGTCTGTCCGACCGCTTTTCACGCACAAACGCCTGAACCGATTGTAATGAAACTTGCACAGTTTTTTAGGTGTCCATCGGAATGAAATCTGCACTTGGTTTCATTTCACTCCCCTCACGCCTTCTACCCCCTCCCATACAAAGTGACTCATTTTCAAAATATATATTAATCAAATTTTCTTGCAAACCATAAAAGCTATTAATTTGAAATTTGGAATATATTATTTTTAATATAAATACAGTCTTTTGGTTTACAAATTATTTGAGTTTTCTCACTCCTTTCACCACCTCCCATACAAACTACACTTTTTTTTTACACCAAATTTCTCAGTACGTGTAACTTCCATCGAGCTAAAATGTTGTATGAAATCCTTAATTAACATTATTATTAATATCGGGAAAAAATTAACCGATTAGCTTCACTCCTTCTACCCCCTCCCATACAATGTGACACAGTTCCACGACTTCGCAAGAATTTGATTTTCTTGAAAAGTCTGAAAGTTACTGATCTGAAATTTCAAATATATCAATTGCATGATGGTTATAGTTGTTTTTCAAAAAATCACCGGAAACCCCCTTCTCCTTCCACCACCTCCCATATAAACCGCACTTTTTCATGAAATACTCTAAACGAATTTTCTCAGTACATTTAAATTTCATCGAGGTAAAAATTTGGATTTAATCCTTAATTAGCATTATTAGTAATATTGGGAAAAAACTTAACCGAGTAGCTTCACTCCTTCTTCCCCCTCCCATACAATGAGACACATTCCACGACAATACAATAATTCGATTTTCTTGAAAAGTATGCATGATACAGATCTAAAATTTAAAGTATATCAATTGCATGATAGTTGTTTCTCGAAAAATCACCAAAAACCTCCCTCTCCTTCTACCACCTCCCATACAAATTGCACAATTTCATTAAATTCAATGCACTAAGTTTCTCAGTACCTACTCAATTTTTGAAGCTTAAATTTGGTACAAAACCTTTTTATAGCTACTCTAGCATGATGTGAAACAAATTAGTTCAATGCTGTCACCCCTTCTACCACTCCCTATACAAAATTTCTTAACACCGCAAAAATTTCGATTTCATCTCTACATAGTATCGTATGATTGGGCTTTACGCACAATCGTAGTCCTGTTATGTTTTTAAGCTTAATGTTATTTTATTTGTTTTTTTTTTTAGATAAAACCAGCTACAATTATTCACATGTCCTTAACGCTTTTCAACACGTATATGATCTCGAATCACGGGTTTGATTTGATCACGAGCCTGTCCCATAAAAATGGGAGTATTATGTTTTCATTCTTAATAATTTATGGTTCTGATTCCAACAACATACAAACCATTTTCTTCAAAGAGCCATTAAAGTAAGCAGATTATGTATCCCACATAATGTATTACTAACTACACTCTCAAAAATTGCGTATTATTGCTATTTTTACGCGGACAAAGTCGCGGGCGTTTGCTAGTTATCTAATAAAACGCATTGAGTCATTTCTTTGACTGTGTTAATCAGAATTGACTCGATGTTACTTAAATCTACACGGTTATCATTTTTATAATAAATTTGCAGTTCTTCTGCTTTACATTTTATTTTTTGGATTTCTATTGATAGTTCATTTACATTACTAACCTTTAAACTAAAAATTTTTTTGTAGATCGCTGCTGGTTCGGTGTCGGGCTTATACCTAAGCCTTAACATTTCCTTAATCAGCTCCCAGTTGTCCGTCTCCTGTAGCATAATAACTGCATCCTTTGCTTCTCCTTGTATTTTTTCATAAAAAATGGTCCTTGTGGCTTGCTTTTTTGTTTCGTTGTCTGCTATGCTGCTGAGATAGTATTCGATTCTGCTTACGAAAGCGTTGATAGTTACCTCTCCTCTTCCGTTGAAATTATTCATAAATGTAATTTCCTTTAGGATTTTCTCCCTCGAATTAACCGCATTTTGCACTTGTTGTGTCCTTAGTTGTTGGAAGGCAGTTGTAATTTGCTCCAATTGTTCGGTTTTGTGTTGCAACAGTTGGTGCATTCCTCTGAGTTCCTCTTCCATGTTGTCGCAATTCCTTCCTTCGTTATATTGGTCGCTTCGCTTTCTTTGCCTGACCATTCACTACTTTCACTTCACTTCACTTAAGTTAAGTTTGGGTCAATAGGCAGCCTCACCTATCGTTTTGAAGACCTTTAGGCTTCGTGTGGTACTCCCAAACGGATTGATTTAATTATTTAATTTATTTATTATGTTTGGGTCAATAGGCAGCCTCACCTATCGTTTTGAAGACTTTTTGGCTTCGTGTGGTCAAAATAAATCACAATTTATTATTTCGAACAATATTCCGCTAAATTTATTTATTATCACAGTTTATTATTTCAAACAATATTCCGCTAGATTTCGGTATCTCTTTTCGATTTTACCGAATTTGTTGGTTTTCGAGAAAAAAAATTCGTTCTGAAAACGCGTTTACCGACTGCGCCAGATTTGTAGCCGATCGATGTTGTACGCAAAAAAAATAAAACAACCGATTTTTAAAACGACAAAATATTTTATTTTCGATGTTCCACGGCCTGTGTTTCCCGCAGGTATCGGTTTACATTAAATGTTGTATCGTCACATTTCTTAGAATATGGATACATAACTAGCATGCGGTTTTGAAGTTTTGAAACGTGATGAAACAAACTTCTATCCAGTCGATTTCGTTCTCCGAGTCTTGATTCTTTGCGTTGCAAACTTTAGAGCAAACTCATAATACTCTCAGATTTCATCTGGTGTATACAAAATTATGTTGTCGCTCTAAATCATCGATTCCGAGTGACGGTCAGTCCGTTTGTCTGTCTGCCCGTTTGTCCATCTGCCTACAACATAACTCTCGAACGCTTTTCTGCAAGACTTGTCCCTAAATAATTGTAATTAAATTATAAAATATATGAACTTCGCTTTACCCCTGTATTTCCTTCCTTACAAATCTCCGTAGTATAGATTCAAAAAAAGCTTTTCTCCTTCGAACATATGAGAGCTACTTTAAAATTGGAACAAATATGTAATGGTGATGAGAATGTTGAAAATAATCCAAAACCTTCTATTACTTCTGCCGCCGCCGATACAAATATTCAATTTTCAGGAAAACAATGTGCGATTTCCTTGAAAATTATAAAAGCTAAGAATAGCGCGAAATATTTTGAATACAATATTCGCTGCCATGTGCTGAAATTGCAAACCTCCCCATCTGCTTCTACCACCTCCCATATAAAAGGCACTATTCACTATTTGTAAGAATTTGAGATGACACATCTTCCGGCACATTTAACTCATTCCCATTTCATCTAGAGCAGTGTTCTTCATAATGGCTTCCGAGAAACCCTGGGTTTCGCGAATCATTTCGGAGGTTCTATGAAAAAATGTGATCAAATACCTAAACGAACTTAATCTTTCACTTCAAGGGCCAAATATTTCAATTTTTGAGATAGGTCAAATCAATAAAGTCAAAACTTAAGCTTTGGGAGGAATTCATTACCACAAGTAATACAGAATGTTTTGTCAAATTAAACGATTTCTTGGCAACCAATTATACCGCAATCGACCAGAATGCCAAAAATTGTATTTTAAAATATCTAATTGGATTACAACAGACATTGTCAGAATATTTTCTTTCTACTTACAAACATTTAAGTTGGATCGAAAATTCTTTAAGTGCGTGCAGTGATGTAGATATATTACTACTCTGAGAAAAATGCTCCAATAAGAACGATTGCTTGAACTTGTCTTATACCAGTTATAAATATTGCTATCTTAATTATAGAAGCTTATAAAATGTGTAAATCTGTTTATACTCTGGATAAAATCTTTGAGTTTGTTGTATTTGCCTTACCGTTTGTAACGCTAACAGATAATGCTTGCACAGAGCTACCAAGGGTACATAAATATTTATTGTCGCTCAAAAACCTCGATTCCGACTGACCATCTATCTACAACATAACTTTCGAACACTTTGAGCTATCGTACTGAAATTTGTTTTAAGTAATTTTTAGCGCAAAATAATCTTCAAGTTCGTGAAAGAGTTACATCTCCTCACACCTTCTAACCCCTCCTATAAAAATTTCATGAAATTTCGATATATAAAGAAATTGATTTTTTTTCTAAACTATTTAAACTATCAACTTGAAATTTGGGTCAAAGTATATTGATATGTACATTACTAACATAACAAAATATTGATATGACCCACTCACCCCATCTACATCCTTCCATACAAATACATAATTATGAAAAATTCAATTTTTTGATTTTCATTGAAACTAGCAAACCTGAAAAGACGAATTTTTGCTAGAATTAATTTTATTATAATTGCAATCTGTTTTTAAAAAACACTTCACTCCTTCTACCTTCTCCCATTCAAATTTCATGAAATTTTGATATTTCAATTCAAATTTTTTTCCTCGAAACTGTCAAAGCAATCGGATTGAAGTGTTGTAGAAAGTATAATAATAGCCTACTTGGATATACCTTGGTCACCTCAATATAAGAAAATGAAAATTTCGTAGAAAGAGGGTTGTGCGAAGGGCTAACAACCCTTCCACAATAAGTAATAAAAAAAAATGTTAAGGATATCAGGAGGCCAAGGTCCGATTTGGGCTGTAGCGCCATTATAGAAGTAGATAATAATAGAAATACCATTGAAAAAAAAAAAAAATTTGTTAGGATCCGTATACTACTTCTAACCCCTCCCATACAAATGCATAGTTTTGGTAAAAACAGTATATCGATTACCATTAAAACTAAAACATAACAGGACTACATACTGGGCGTAAAGCCCAATCGTGCGATACTCTAGATGAGAGGGATTTTTTTTTATTTTTAGAAATTTTGTAGAGGAAGTGCCGACATTGAACTAATTTTCATTCACTCTAAGGTTGCTATCAAAATGTTTTATACAAAATTTAGGATTCAATAATTTAATAGGTACTGAGAAAATTAGTGTATTGGATTAAGTGAAATTGTGCAGTTTGTATGGGAGGTGGTAGAAGGAATGTGAATTTATTAATGACGTTTTTAGAAATAACTGTAAACATCATTTCATTGACACATTTTAAATTGCAGATCGGTAGCATTCATACTTTTCAGGAAAATCGTTTTTTTGTAAAGTTGTTGAATTGTGTCAAATTGTATGGAAGGTGGTAGAAAGATTGAAGGAATCGCCTAATTTTTTTTTGTTCTTACTAATAATTCTAAATAATTATTTAGTGCATAATTTCAGCTCGATAAATTTCATACGTACAGAGTAAACTTATTTAGAGTATTTCATAAAAAAGTGCAGTTTGTATGGGAGGTGATGGAAGGAGGAGGAGGACTCAACTAATTTTTATATAGCAGATTGAAATTATTATAAAAGTAATATATTCCAAATTTTAGATCAATAGCTTTCATGCTTTTTGAAAAAATCCGTTTATTGTCGAATTGCGAAATTGTGTCATTTTGTATGGGAAGTGCATAATTTCAGCTCGCTAAATTTTATACGCAGTGCGTAAATTGATTTAGAGTATTTCATGAAAAAGTACAGTTTGTATAAGAGGTGGTAGAAGGAGGGAGAGGACACGCATAATTTTTATTTGGTAGATTGATAACATCATAAAAGTAATATGTTCCAAATTTGAGACCAATAGCTTTTATACTTTTCGAGCAAATCCGTTATTGTCAAACTGCAAAATTGTGTCATTTTGTGTGGAGCAATTTGGCCCGTTCACGAACTTGTCCTTATTTTTTTGTCAAAAACGACGTGTATAAAATTTGAACTTTCTAGATCAACTCGTTCTCGCTTGTTTAAAATCTACGAAGATTTGGTGCACGTCTGTGTTATATTCCCAGCATTTATAATATCTGGTCTGTTGTAGATCGAAGTTAGAGAGGACACGGACGGACATCCGGTTTTTAGATTTTTGAGTGTTTATATAAACTTCTGTATCATTCATTTTTTTCTCCGAGCCTAATTTCTTAGCGTTACAAACTTTGTGGCAAACTCAGATTTCATCTAGAACTTAAAGTATAAAGATTAAACTTAAAATTATGCCAGAAATTTTCCCTTAATAATTGCAATAAATGCTAGAAAAATGATCAGCATCGTTTCACACCTTCTACCTCCTCGGGTACAAATATCTATATTATAAATTCAAGAAAAGCATTGCTCCATCCTCTACTTCCTCTACCACCTCCCATACAATGGCTCCAATTTCAGGAAAGCTTTGTCCAAATTCTTCGAAAATAATGAAACTTATAAATGTTAAATTCAGCACGAAAAATTTTGAATGCCGCGTTCGATGTTATATACAAAAATTACAAAATTTCCCTCTCTGTTTATACCACCTCTTTTACAAACTATTCGAAATAATTTGATATGACATATTTTCTAGTACATTAAACTCTTTTCTATTTCATTTAGAGTATCATATGAGTGGGCCAAATCATAACTCTGTTTTGTTTATACTCTAGATGAAATCTGAGAGTATTATAAGTTTGCCACAAAGTTTGCAACGCTAAGAAATAAGGCTCGAAGATAAAAATGAATGATACAGAAGTTCATAATATCACTCAAAAATTTAAAAACTAGATGTCCATCTGTCTGTCTCTCTCGCTCCACCTCTTCTAGCCCTTTCCATACAAAATGATTCATTTTCCATAATTTACATGAATCAAATTTTCTTGGAAACTATAAAAACTAATAATTTGAAATTTAGAAAATATTATTTTTTTCATAAATGTGATGTATTGTATAAAAATTTGTCGAAGCCCCTCACTCCTTCTGCCACCTACCATACCAACTGCACAATTTCACTGAATCTATTAAATTAATTTTCTCAGTACATATTCGATTGTTGAAGCTTGAATTTGATATAGAGCATTTTTTAGCTACTTAATTATGATATGAGGAAAAATTAGTTTAATTCTGTTACCTCTTGTACCACTCCCCACACATAATTTTCAATGATCGCAAAAATTTCTATTTCATCTAGAGTATCGTACGATTGTGCTTTATGCGCAATCGTAGTCCTGTTATATTTTATGGTAAGTAATTTTGAAGATATCATTTAAGAATAAAATCGGCCGACAATTTGTTTTAAGCTCCCCTTTTCGGACCCTAATGGATAAAAAAAATAAAATTATTTCAAATGTTTGTGCCACAAACCCCTTAATGTATATATTATTTTCCGCTTCCTAGCTGGAACCATGGCTGAGATATTCGAATTCTTAGTTTTCGGTTTTCCTGCTCTCCCTGCTGTTACGGTCGAATCTGCAGAGAAGAGAAGAGGATTGTTAGTAACTTGTCTTGAACGTATTCTCTTGAATTAACTTACCCAAATCGTTCATCGAGTATCCCCTTGCGGATGCAGCTTCACTGGATCTCGCGTAGTTGAAGCTAGAAAGAAAACGTACACTCGAATTTATTGGTTTATTTAGTTAGGATAGGGAGCGTGAATTGTTAGGATTAAGAATTATTAGGAATCGGTTAGGGTAACGTAGAAATTAACACATAACACACAACATCGAATACAAACACGAATCACATCACTTTGGACAGAATACAACATTGAAGATAAAATCCAACACGGAGGGCAAGTCACAACTCTGGAAACGTAAGCAAAAACGTCACAAACGTAAACATAATCGATTAAGCAGTTCGGTTCGAACCCGTGCTGGACAGTCGTGTTATTATACACACGACTGTCCAGCACAAGGTAGCAAACGTAGAAATTAACACATAACACACAACATCGAATACAAACACGAATCACATCACTTTGGACAGAATACAACATTGAACATAAAAGAATTATGATTGGGCGTAAAGCCCAATCATATGATACTCTAGATGAAATGAGAAAGAGTTCAATGTACCAGAAAATATGTCACCAACAATTCTTTTAAATAATTAATAGTGACTTTTGTATGGGAGGTGATAGAAGCAGAGGAGGAAGGTTTGTAATTTTTGGATATGACACCTAATGTGGTATGCAAAATATTTCGTGCTGAATTTAAGGTTTGTAGCTTCATTATTTTCAATTGGACATAGTTTTCCTGAAATTGAGGCATTTGTATGGGAGGTGGCAGAGGAAGTGAAGCGTTTAAGATGATTTTGGAACTGCTTATCATCATCCTTATCACCACGCTTTGATTCAATTTCAAATTCGATAGTTCTAATATATTCGAAGGAGAAATGCTTTTCTTGAATTTATAATACAGATATTTATATGGGAAGGGTAGAAGGAGTAAACGGGAGCTGATAATTTTTTTTAGCATTTATTGCAATTATTAAAAAATAAATTCTGGCAAAATTTTACGTTTGTACTTTTTCTAGTTTTAATGGAAATCGATATAATGCACTTAACAAAAATTATACATTTGTATGGGAGGGGGTAGAAGGAGTGTACGGATCAAACCACATTTTTTTCCCGTTATTGATATTTCTATTTTAATACTTTATGCAAATATCAAGTTGATAGCTTTAACAGTTTCGAAGAAAAATAATTTAATCTAAATTTCAAAATTTCGTGAAATTTGTATGGGAGGGGGTAGAAAGAGTGAGGTGAAGTTGATAATTTTTTCAATTCTGATTGGAATTATAATAAAATTAATTCTGGCAAAAATTCGTTTTTATAACTTTGCTAGTTTCAATGAAAATCGAAAAACTGCATTTTTCAAAATTATGCATTTGTATGGGAGGGGGTAGAAAGAGTGACGGGATCGGATCAATATTCCGTCATATTAATGACATTTATATCATAATACTTTGACCCAAATTTCAAATCGATAGCTTAAATAGTTTCAAAGAAAAATCAATTTCTGAAAATTTCGGAATTTCGTGAAATTTGTATGGGAGGGGGTAGAAGGAGTAGGGGTATGTGGCCCGTTCACGAACTTAAAGTTTCTTTTTTGCTAAAAATGATACACAACAAATTTCAGCACGATAGCTCAAAGCGTTCGAGAGTTATGCTGTAGACAGACGGACAGACAGCAACTCGGAATCGAAGTTTTTGAGCGACAACAAATATTTCTGTACCCTTGGCGGCTCTTTGCGAGCATTATTTCGTAGCGTTACAAACGGTAAGGCAAACACAATATACTCTCAGATTTCATCTAGAGTATAAAGATAAAATACAACACGGAGGGCAAGTCACAACCCTGGAAACGTAAACAAAAACATCACAAACGTAAACATAATCGATTAAGCAGATCGGTTCGGACCCGTGCTGGACAGTCGTGTGTATAATATCATGGTAGCAAATGACCAGGAGAGAGAGAGAGAGAGAGGTGGTTGAACGAGTACAACTGCTTTAACGGGGTCGACGGCTGATCCGCGGCGAGACAGGAGGGACCGGACGGATAAACGGGGCATTTGTTCGAACGACGGCGAGAAGACCAGTCGCAAAAATAAAAAAAAATAAAAGGAGGAATTCACGAGTGTCATAAGTGGTAACATAGTGCATAGCAGAGTCTGGGAGAAGACACGAGTGTCACAAGCTGTCAAGTTGTGCTCGGAGCAAGCAACAAAATAGTCGGCGAGACGGAAAAAGGAAAGACGGCGATCAAGGACACCGTCTGGAGTAAAGCGAGAATCGGCGGTCGTCGTGGGAGGAGTGCACCAGAGGCGCCCTAACTTTAAGTATTAGTAGAAGAATTCAGGTTAGCGTTCAAGAAAATTCGTTAAAGTACTAAATATTTTTAATTGAGTTAATTATATGTGTCAAGCAAATTCCAAATTTTATTTGCGAGTTTTCCTTATTGTGTATCTCAGATTTTGTGCCGTTTTTCAGCTCTTCTTCCGTCGGGCTGGGTTATCTTTGGGTGAATTTTAGTTCCGCATCGTTTTTCGTCAAATTTGTGGTTCGATTGGCGAAAACGTAGAACGGGTACCTTCAAACAAGGAACCACTGGCGCCCACGACCCGTCACTGGGTTGGCCGGATAAGGCCCCTTTGGTTAGGAGTTTCGCTTACGGTTTTCCATCAGGAAAAACTGTAATAAATGGCGCCGAATGTTTTTGTGACAATTTTTCATTAAGTTAAAAATGCATTCGCAAGAAGGGTACATTCGCGGAAATTTTATTATTTAGTTTTTTGTACATAATTTGTTGTTGGAAAAACTGTGTTTTGTTGCCATTCTCTTCTCGTGCAGAGGGTCGTAGAAGTGTAAGGTTGTTTTTGGGAATTTCTACTACTTCTCTAAAGAAATGTCGAAAGTAAAGGTGGATCGGCTAAGCCAGGACCAGCTAGTGTACGAACTGGCTATTCGTAGCATTCAGCAAGACAAAGTAGACAATATGAGGAAAGCGTTGCGTGCGGCATTGCGCACTGAGGCGTCTACAGACACTTCGTTTGTTGTTTTGGAATACCCGTTTGAATTTGGGGAGGACCAGGAGGCTCTTGGGTTGAAACTTCAAGAAATTTCCGATCTACTGGAAGTTTTTTCCGGAGATAGTAAATCCTCCGAATATGCGAAGATATTGGCGAAAATTGAATGGGCCTTGAGACGTCTGGATCGATGCAAACCAGAATCCAAAAACGAGGAGACAATTAGAGGGAATTTGAAAATCAAATTTTTCATCGATTTAGACTACCTATATGTGAAATCAGGGGAATTATCATCGGATGAAGAAGTTTTAGAGGGAAGTCGGTCTACGTCGGGGAAGGAAACGCTGGTAGCTGTAGAAAAATGGGGGTTAAAATTTAGTGGTGAGAAGGATTCATTTGGTGCGTTTCTAGAAAGAGTTGAAGAGCTTAGAACGGCTCGCGGGGTATCCAAAGCTACCTTATTTCGTTCAGCAGTGGATTTGTTTGAAGGCAAAGGGCTTATTTGGCTACGATCAAATAAATCCAAGTGTAAAAGTTGGGATGAGTTGGTAGTGGAATTGCGAGCGGAATTTCTACCTCCTAACTACGATGGAGAAGATTAAGAGTAGAACTCAGGGGAGGGGTGAGTCGATAGGAGTCTATGTAGCTGTGATAGAGACTCTATTTAATCGCCTTTCAACTTCATGTACAGAAGATCAGAAATTAAGGTTTTTGAGGCGGAACATTACTTCTTTCTACCAAAGCCAGTTAGGATTAGAAGAAATTAATTCGATAGGTGAGTTAGTGAGGCTGGGTAGGTCGTTGGAAGCAACGAGGATTTCAGTGGAATCGCTTATGCCACCACCGGGACGTCGTTCAAATAACCTGCTTGAACCTGATCTGGCATATGTTGATCTTAGGGATGAGCCAAAACTCGAGAGGATTTCGAGTGAGGGAAGTGATAGGACAGCACAACCTTGTAGGGAAGTATGGTTGGGAGAGATTAAAGAAGTTGGGGGTGGAGTTGAGGAATTCTAACGCGACGGATTTGAAGTTAGCCTATGACGAGAAGTGCGGAGTTGATGGAACCGTGTGGATTCCGATCGCGGTGAATAGTCGGATGCGGTGGGTGGAGTGTTTGGTTGTGTTTAAACTACCTCATGTGTTAATTTTGGGATACAATTTGGGCTAGTGGTTGATTTGCGAAAGGATTATTGCGATTTGGCGGACGAATTTCATTTAGGCGCCATCGATTTCCTTCAAACGAGATCTAAATTGGATCATAACTAAACGGAAGAATTGGAAGCAATTATAGAGACGGAATTCGAACGGATGGGTGATGGTCTCGGACGCACGTCGGAGGTTGAACGACCAATTCTCCTCCGATTAAGCAGGGATATTATCCAGTAAATCCCGTGGTTCACAAGGACATTGACCGGGAATTAGATGAGATATTGGCTGGGAGAATAGTACAGCTATCGAAAAGTGCATGGTCATCACCGATTTTGCTTGTGAAAAAGAAAGACGGTAAATTTCGGTTCTGCGTGGATTTCAGAAAGATCAACAAAGCCTCAGAGCGGGATGCGTATCCAATCCCCTACGTGACGGCAATACCTGATAAACTAAGGGATGCAAAGTACCTTTCCTCCTTGGATATCAAGTCAGCGTACTGACAGGTGCCTATGGCAGAATCCTCTCGTCAATATACCGCTTTTACGGTACCGAGACGAGGCTTATTCGAGTTTACTCGAATGCCTTTTGGGCTGCAAAATGCCCCGGCGACCTGGCAAAGACTGATAGATAGGGTGCTTGGAGCTGATATGGAACCCTTTGTGATTGTCTATTTAGATGATATTATTGTGGTGACGAAAACGTTCGAGAAACACATGGAAGTGCTCAAGAGGTGTCTCGAAGGCTATTTGCGGCAGGACTTAGGGTCTCGAGAGAGAAGTGCGAGTTCTGCAGAAATGAGTTGCGGTATTTAGGGTACGTCGTGGATGAAAGTGGGTTGCATGTAGATCCGGAGAAAGTGGAGTGTCTGATGAGATTCCAGGCTCCTAAGAATGTGAAGGAAGTGTGTCAGTTTCTTGGAATGGTGTCGTGGTATCGGAGATTTATTCCGAACTTTGCCACCCTCGTCTCTTTACTTAAGAAAAACAAGAAGTTCGTTTGGGATGAGGATTGCGAGCGCGCTTTCGTGCAAGCGAAAATGAAACTCGCCTCGGAACCAATCTTAACTCGTCCGAATTACGACCTGCCGTTCGTAATTCAGACCGATGCCTCGAATTTTCGGTTGGGAGGTGTGTTGACACAGTTGCAGCCGGATGGAGAAAAGATTATCTGCTACTTAAGTCGTTCGCTAACTAGCTCCGAACGTAAGTTCTCAACTACTGAGAAGGAGTGCTTGGCGGTCCTTTGGACCATCGAAAAGTTGAGACCTTACGTGGGGGGAACAAAGTTTAGTGTGGTCTTTAGTTTGGTTGAATAATGTCAAAGATCCGACTGGACGATTGCCGAGGTGGGCTATACGTCTCCAAAAGTATGATTTCGAGATCATACACAGGAAGTTGAAGGAACATGTAGTTCCTGATGCATTATCCCGCTCTGTGCCTCTGGTGGAGGTAGTGCAGGCGGAAGGCCAGACGGATCATTGGTTCGGAAGAATGTTGGAGATAGTACAGAAGCAGCCAGCAAAGTATACCGTGGGAAATGATCTGGGTAGACTTGGTGAGACCACTTCCACGTTCGTCGCAAGGGTATACGCATATCTTGACAGTCGTTGACTATTTGTCGAAGTTTCCCTTGTTATTTCTGCTCAGGGCTGCTACGGGTTCGGCTGTAACGAGAGTATTAGAGGATAATGTATTCCTTCTTTTCGGCGTCCCAAAGTGGATTGTATGTGACAATGGTGTTCAATTTAGGGCGAAAGAGTTCAAACGAATGGTGGAATCCTACGGGACCACGATAAAGTACACCGCGTTTTATCATCCTGTGTTGTGGAATCACAACGGAACTTGTAGAATTAGGAAATAGCTAAATATTATTTGGAATGAATTATTAGTGGTTAGATATCAAGAGGAATCTTACTCCTGGAAGGAATCCGAGCCCTGTCGGCGTTTGAACGTCATCCTGCTCCCACAAGGGCATCGGTGCACAAGGTTTTTTTTGTTCCTTTTTCCTAGTCGTTTGTTGGCGGAGCGAGGCTAGAGAATTTGGTGAAATTCTCTTTTAATTAAGGGAAGAAATGTTACGGTCGAATCTGCAGAGAAGAGAAGAGGATTGTTAGTAACTTGTCTTGAACGTATTCTATTGAATTAACTCACCCAAATCGTTCATCGAGTATCGCCTTGCGGATGCTGCTTCACTGGATCTCGCGTAGTTGAAGCTAGAAAGAAAACGTACACTCGAATTTATTGGTTCGTAGAAAACATTTGTTCAATGGAAGAGGAGCTGGAAGATGATTAGCGGAAGGAAAATGTTTTATTAGGAATTTTGAATTACTAGGTTTATTTAGTTAGGATAGGGAGCGTGAGTTGTTAGGATTAAGAATTATTAGGAATCGGTTAGGGTAACGTAGAAATTAACACATAACACACAACATCGAATACAAACACGAATCACATCACTTTGGACAGAATACAACATTGAAGATAAAATCCAACACGGAGGGCAAGTCACAACCCTGGAAACGTAAGCAAAAACGTCACAAACGTAAACATAATCGATTAAGCAGTTCGGTTCGGACCCGTGCTGGACAGTCGTGTGTATAATACCAAGGTAGCAAACGTAGAAATTAACACATAATACACAACATCGAATACAAACACGAATCACATCACTTTGGACCGAATACAATATTGGAGATAAAATAGAACACGGAAGGCAAGTCACAACCCTGGGAACGTAAACAAAAACATCACAAACGTAAACATAATCGATCAAGCAGATCGGTTCGGACCCGTGCTGGACAGTCGTGTGTATAATATCATGGTAGCAAATGACCAGGAGAGAGAGAGAGAGAGAGAGAGAGGTGGTTGAACGAGTACAACTGCCTTAACGGGGTCGACGGCTGATCCGAGGCGAGACAGGAGGGACCGGACGGATAAACAGGGAATTTGTTCGAACGACGGCGAGAAGACCAGTCGCAAAAATAAAAAAAAATAAAAGGAAGAATTCACGAGTGTCGTAGTGCTGGAAAATTAAGTTTGGAGCTTGGAAAGCAGAGTCTGGGTGAAGACACGAGTGTCACAAGCTGTCAAGTAGTTCCCGGAGCAAGCGACAAAATAGTCGGCGAGACGGAAAAAGGAAAGACGGCGAGCAAGGACAACGTCTGGAGTAAAGCGAGAATCGGCGGTCGTCGTGGGAGTAGTGCACTAGAGGCGCCCTAACTTTAAGTATTAGTAGAAGAATTCAGGTTAGCGTTCAAGAAAATTCGTTAAAGTACTAAATATTTTTAATTGAGTTAATTATATGTGTCAAGCAAATTCCAAATTTTATTTGCGGGTTTTCCTTATTGTTATCTCAGATTTTGTGCCGTTTTTCAGCTCTCCTTCCGTCGGGCTCGGTTAACTTTGGGTGAATTTTAGCTCCGCATCGTTTTTCGTCGAATTTGTGGTTCGATTGGCGAAAACGTAGAACGGGTACCTTCAAACAAGGAACCACTGGCGCCCACGACCCGTCACTGGACCCGCTCACCCCTTTGGTTAGGGGTTTCGCTTACGGTTTTCCACCGGGAAAAACTGTAATACCGCCTCTCCCTTAACCCTAACGCCCCAAAATGAGTGTCCGCCTGAGATCCGCAACTAGCTACAATCCACCCGAAAATCTCTCTTTCTATCTTGAATGGTTTGGGAGCTGAGCGTATACGGATGGCGTACGCCCTACAGACAGACGGACTTTTTTTGCATTTCTAGGCTATTTTAGCCATGAAACTCGAAGAAACAAAATTTCAGGGTTCAATATATTATTTATATATTTTTAAAATAATAACGTATAATTGTGGACTTTTCAAAATTTCAAACCGTTATATCTCAAAATTCAAAACAGGTATTAAGTTGAAATTTTGTCGAATTGTATGATGTATTATTTGCGTGAAAAATTTTAAAAAGGTGTAAGTTTCCCTTTAGTTGTTGGGACAAAATGTCGAAAATTTTCACTAATTTTTTGAGGGCTTTGGTAAAAAATACAAAGTTAAAATTTTGCTCGTGCATACATTCTGTTTATACCGCCCACGACAATTTATTTCACCCGCGAATTCAATGAATACAATATCCACTGAAGGGTTGTGGGTATTTCGGTGCCTGTACCGATATCCCCGCAAGGGGGTAGTTGTAATATGAGGTTTTACCAATTCCTGCAACTATCTTTGGAGTTAGCGACTCCACGGACCTGAGCTAACTATCCCCCTCTGGGATGGGGGCTGTAGAATTCACCCACAGCCAGTCCTGCTTGCCCTAAAAATGGCAAATGGACACTCACTGGATCATGGGCTTATCACCCGTGATCTTAAGACCTAAATGATACGAGAAACGGATACATCGCCTCGGATACGGACTGATCCTACGGTAATGACTTTTGGCATTCGAAAACGGACTATGATTGGCTTCTGGAACGTTCGAACATTGAATGACGGGGGAAGAGCTGGGGTTACTCGGTCCTTGCACCGCCAATCAGTCATCGACCGTGAAATGGAGCACTATAACATCCAAATCTTGGGCTTGAGCGAGGTCAGGTGGACAGGATCAGGAGAAGAACGAACCCCTAGCGGAAACACTATTCTGTACATTGGCCCTGAAAATGAAGCCAGAAATGGCGTGGCGTTCGTCCTTACGCCGAGAGCGAGAAACAGTCTCATTAGCTGGGAACCAATCTCGGATAGGATTATCGTCGTCAGGCTCAGGACCAGTGTCAGAAACGTCACAATTCTGCAGTGCTACGCACCAACTAATACCGCAACATCTGGTGACAAAGAGGAGTTTTATAGCCAACTGAGTGCCACCTTCGAACGTGTTCCAAGAGGTGATATTATTATCATCTCGGGAGATATGAACGCCCAGGTTGGATCAGACAACACTGGACTAGAACACGTCATGGGGAGGCATGGTGACCCTTGGGTCGACCCTTCACGACCTTGGATTAAGAGACCCGAAAACGGCGAATTATTTGTGGAGTTCTGTAGTACTCGGCAAATGGTCATCGGAGGGACCCTTTTTCCACACAAGAGTCATCATAAAACATCTTGGGTTTCCCCTGATGGTGTTACTCAGAACCAGATCGACCATTTGGCTATAAGTCGCCGATGGAGAAGATGTCTCCTCGATGTGCGAGCGAAACGTGGAGCTGACGTGGGGAGCGATCACCACTTGATGGTTGCCTGCTTGAGATTGTGTACAGCAGCTATCCGACGACCACAAATTCTTCAAATGAAGCGCAAGCTTAATGTGGATAAACTCAGAGATCCCAACAAAAAACTCGAATACACCACCATTCTACGCGAAAAGTCATCCACATTGGGTGAACATGAAATGCGCACACTGGACGCCAATTGGGAGGCAACCAGAAACACTTTTCTAACTAGTGCTGAAGAATCTGTGGGATATGCGCAAAGCGGTGAGAAACCCTGGATGTCACAAGACACATGGGACAAGGTTGACAATCGGAAAAAAGCCAAATTGGCAATCATCTCTCAACCCGATGTCAATCAACGAACGCCCGACTTGAGGCAGAACTACCGCGATGCTCATATACAGCTTAAAAAGGCTGTTAGACGCGACAAGAGAAAGGCCATTGAAGATCTGGCAAACAAGGCAGAGTCTGCGGCTTACCTTGGGGATATGGGTTCACTATTTAAAATCATGAAACAGTTGACGAACAGGAATTTCACCGCCAACCACCTGGTGAGAGATGTCAACGGAACTCTCCTTAATATGAGTGAACACCAGTTGCGACGATGGAAGGAATACTTCTCTGATATTTTAAACATCTTGTTAGATGAAGATATTCCGGAAACAGAACAACTTCCAAACATCCAACCGCAACAATCCTCTATTAGGGACGATCCCCCAGATAAGGAAGAGATAGTTTCCGCCATTCGGTCAATGGCGGGAAGGAAAGCTCCAGGTATAGACGGACTACCAACCGAACTCCTCAAAGCGGACCCGGAAATAACAGCCGATATACTCCTCCCACTCTTCACTAAGGTGTGAAATGATGGAAGATATCCGACTGAATGGAAGGAGGGCGTCATTGTGAAAATTCCGAAGAAGGGCGACCTTCGGGATTGTGGCAATTGGCGTGGTATATGTCTACTTACTGCCGTATCAAAAATTATGGCTAAGGTAATTCTCAATAGGATTAGTGATGTCGTCGAGAGCACTCTCGAAGTTTATCAGGCTGGATTCCGTAAAGGGTCGTCTTGTACCGACCACACAAATACCCTACGGATAATATTAGAGCAGTCAGCCGAAATGGGTTCGCCACTACATCTCATGTTTGTGGACTTCGAGAAGGCGTTCGACAGCGTTAAGCGAGATTACATATGGAATGCTTTGCGTAGGAGAGGTATTCCAAATAAGGTCATAGCTATGATTAAAGAATCCTACGAAGATGCAAGGTGTCGCGTCTTGCATAGAGGAGAGCTGTCCGAGAGCTTTCCTGTGCGAACGGGTGTCAGACAAGGCTGCATATTATCACCAGCCCTGTTTCTGGTGGTAATAAATGACATCTTGAAAGCTGCACTGGAAGGTGGGGAAGGTAAAGGTCTTCAATGGAGACTATTTAACATCTTAAGTCACCTTGATTATGCTGATGACGTGTGTTTGCTTGCACATACCCGTTCGGACTTAGAGTCAAATGTTCGCTCGTTGCATTCTAAATGCAAAGAGGCGGGACTGAAAATAAATGTGCGTAAAACCAAGTACATGCACATGGGTTCGAACGCAAGCACACCGATTGTTCTTAATGGGCAGGATGTGGAAGAGGTGCAAGATTTTTGCTATCTCGGAAGCATTGTCAGCATGGATGGCGGAGCCGAAAAGGATGTTGAGGCTCGGCTAAATAAAGCTCGTCAGGCCTCCGGTATCCTTTCCCCTTTCTGGAGGTTAAGAGAGATCTCCCTTCGCACGAAGCTGCGAGTTTTTGACGCATGCGTCAAATCCGTGTTGTTATATGGTTGTACTACGTGGAAAGTGACCGTTCAACTTACCAAGAAACTACAGACTTTCGTAAACCAATGCCTCCGACGCATTTTAGGTATATTCTGGCCAGAAGTGATCTCCAACGACGAACTTTGGAGTACAACTCGCCAGACTAAAATAGGTATTGAGATTCAACGGCGAAAGTGGCAGTGGATCGGTCATACTTTGAGGAAACCAGAGCAAAACATCGCAAAACAGGCTCTGGATTATAACCCTCAAGGAAGACGTCGGGTTGGTCGACCATGTAACACATGGAAGCGAGCAGTTGAGCAGGAGGCCAGAGGAATAAACAAGTCCTGGCAACAGCTTAAAGCCGATGCGCAGGATCGCGCCTTGTGGAAGAGAGTTGTTTCTGTCCTATGCCCCTATAGGGGGTCTTAACAGGAATTTGATTGACCGATATACCAGCGGCGAAAAACACTGTAAAGAAAAAGAACGTCGATTAATTTAATAAACGCGACCTTTATTCTTGAGTCTCCAACGACGACTGACTCTAACGGATGATCAAATCTGACACACAAAAATTCCTACAATAATCGTACTTATCTCTATTTCTTTTTTTGCTTACAAGGCATTTTCTCGCGGCGTGGTATTACAGTTTACATACATACCACGGGCGCGAGAAAATGCTGACGGAAGGTCTCGATCTTCAAATTACTAAAATGAATAACGATACGCACAGAAGGTGTTTGCCATGCAAGAATTATCGGGTGATATTATAAACATGATATTATAAAAAATATGCACAGAGGGTGCTGACATAAAAAAAAAAAAAATGACCGGGCTTAAACATCCTCCCCCCGTTGCCACGTTAGTGCAACTCTTCTGATAGCTGGGGAAGCCTGAAGGCTTCTGCTGGTAAACTTCTTGGGGTTGGTACCGGACGGTCTCTTGTACGCCGGAACTTCACTCTCAAATGCTGCCATCCGATGAAGCTTATGAAGAGGCAAATAATTGCTAGCCCAACATAGCTAACTGTAAGTTGATGAATGTCGATTGGCTGTATCGGTGCAGGAAGTTGCTCCCGTTCCTGCAGTTGGTTGACTCCCGTTTTCAGCTCGTCAAGACTCTTCATTAAAGAGGCTCTGGAACTGTGGTTGTATATCAATGACGTCGTTGCTGTAGGTATTACGAAATCCGTGATATTTCGTGTTGGTACGAATGACGTCGTAAAGGAGCTCGGAAACAGCTGATGAGCTTGTATGGTTACAAATTCCTCCTTTATCGCACAACTAGACTAATGATACCGGAACCTTGCAGAGTGATTTGCGAAACCATGTCTTCGCAAATGATATTTACCACAGCTTGGATCTGAGTAAAGTAGATTCAGTGGTTGGGACTCAACAGTTGAATCCAGTGCGGTGGGTTCTCTAGTTTTGTCATGGCACATCTTGTTTGCGATGCAACATGACTGATGAAACTAAGTTCACACGCACTGATGTGCGAACCTCTTTGGTAAAGTGGGTGTAATTGCTTGCACATGTAGCCAACACTTCCGAAGTTATAGCAGGTCCTCAGTGCCTCATCCGGCAATGGATAGTATTGATTTCTGTGCAGGTTTATGATTAAATAGTTGGTGCTGAGTTGTATTGCCATAACCGTTCCGTTGAGTAAGGTGGGAACGGCAATAAGATGCATCAGCTCGTATCGTTCATCAGATAACAACGGTACTTTAATTCGAAAGATCATTTGATTGGATAGTAAGCGTCCTTCGATTGTCATAATGCTGTATAGTTCTAACAGGTTATCATTTTTAACTGGTAGTCTCAGAGATGCCGGCAAGTTTTCTTTGATAACTTGTAGTTCTGCTTGTAGTTGGCAGAGCGCAGCAGCTGTGGATTGATTTTTCCATGATGAGTATCAATCAGGACATCTAACAAGATTGCTTGAGTACGTTGATAGTTGGTAATGATGAGCATCAATCTAACTGCAAGTGACGTAAAGCTCTTAGTGACCTTTTGTTGATGCAGCTCCTGCGTCAGATTGTTTATGCGATTGATGATTTGATTTAGGCTAACTTCGATATCACTGAATTTCCGTTCAACTATTTTTTCGTGATTTAACATGATGTTGACCGTAGAGTCAATAAGTGATGTCTGGTTCTTGCTTAATTCCAGAAGGTAATTTTGATTTCGTTTCACGTTGTTTATGACGTGTGCCATTTTTTCTGCATACATAACATCTAGGACTCCGAATAGAGCGCTTGCGATTTTACCGACTATGTTTAGCGGGGCTCTTTTTGTTCTCAGACCACTTTTGGATGAATGTAGCAGAAATTCGTTGTTATTGTCCAGTTCACTGATGACCTTGTGGAACTGTGTTACTGTATACCGGCACGATTGCTCCTTCAGTTGATGGCATACGTTGTTGAGCTGGTAGATTCCTACCTTTAAAGACTCTAGTTCCATCCAATATGTTTTTAGGTCATAGCAGACGACCACATTCCATTCATGGAGTATGAGATTTTCTGTTCCCATACTTTCGAAGTAAATCCCTGGTGAAGTTTGGAATGGCTTAGTCTTTACCTGTTGTCCTAGTATCGGCATAATCAGGATTGTCATTAAGAGACACAGGAGCATTGAGCTCATGTATCGAGGAGTTTTGGCCCTGCTGACACGGAGCTCAATTCCGGCCGTATCTCCCTACCTCGGTCGGGCTTGTCATCCAGTTTGTGCTTAATTGCTCGTGAAGTTTCACATGTTGCAGAAGGATTTGTGGTTTCGTCCTCTACTGGTAGTGGTGCTAGTTTGTGAATTGGTCGACGTAGGACTCATGAGGTTGTTTTCACATCTGCTACTCTGATCAATCCATCATTTCCTTTTATGAACTTGATGACACGTCCCAACTGCCATTTCAGAACGGGAAGGTTGTCTTCCTTGAGTACGACCATCATCCCGGGTCTAATATTTTGACAACGCTGTTTTCATTTGTATCTGTGTTGTAATTCACTGAGGTCCTCTGTGGACCATCTTTGCCAAAATTTGTGTTTTATGTCCGAGATAAGTTTCCATCTCTGTGAGAGTTTTTTAATTGTAGATTGACTGTGAACATCTACGCAACTGGTTAAAGGCTCGCCTATTAGGAAATGACCTGGCGTCAAGGCAGTGAGGTCATTGGCGTCCGACGATAATGGTGTTAGAGGCTGGAATTCAGGATTGCCTCAATCTCTACCACGATGGTCTCCAATTCTTCATATGTTACTGGGAAGGAGGCCACATTTCTGACTAGGAAATATTTCGCTGATTTTACTGCGGCCTCCCACAGTCCACCAAAGTAAGGAGCCCTTGGCGGAATGAAATGGAAATTGTTCCTTTTGTAGTGTGGAAATTTGAAATAGTTTCCCTGGCTCTGGTGGCGTGCAAAGATTCGTGAAGTTCTATCAACTGGTTTCTTGCTCCCACGAAGTTAGTGGCATTATCGCAGTACAAATTCTGGCAGTTGCTTCTTCTTCCTATGAAGCGCTTGAAAGTCCCTATGAAACCTTCTGTTGTTAGGTCGGAAACGATTTCAAAATGCATAGCCTTGGTAGCGAAACAGCAAAAAACTGCGATATACGATTTTTGGGGGCGCTTTCGCCTGATTTTGAAGTGTGTGTGGAACGAACCTGCAAAATCTACTCCCGCATTAATGAACGGGCGCGCTGGGTGCACTCGATTTACCGGTAGATTCCCCATCTTTGTGTTAACAGTTTCGGTTTGGCTCGTGCACATCGAACGCAATTTTGAACCACTGATCTCGTCATAGTCTTTCCCTTGATCGGCCAGAACCTTTGTCTGACGATTGCGAGTAATGTTTGTGGTCCTGCGTGCGGATTTTGCATGTGAACGTCTGCTATGATAAGTTTAGTAATAGGATGTGCATAGGGAAGTAACATGGGGTGTTTGGCCTCATATGTCAAATTAGATGCCTCCAAGCGGCCTCCTACTCTGAGAAGACCTACTTCATACAAGAAGGGCGTAAGATTACTTATTGAGCTGCTATTTTTGCACTCTCCAGTTGCTTTTAAGGCTGATATGTCATCCTTGAACTCGTGATTTTGGATTTGCCGTATCATCATCGTCAAGGATTCTTCCAACTCTTCGACCGAGAGATGTGAACGGTTTCGTTTGGCTTCTGTTGCTACACGTATATTCTTGGTGAATCGAATGACAAAAGCCACGATACGTTGTAGTCTTCTAAAGTTATTCTGATGGTCAATTGAACCTAAGAAATGACTATCATCCTTAGTTGCAAGTAAGACTGCCTTCGGCTGTTCTAGACGATGCACCAGATCTGCGGCTAATTTAGCTGCGCACAACTCTAATCTTGGTATGATTGTGGATTTAAGTGGAGCTACTCTCGACTTGGCGCATAGAAGGTGAACGGTTCTAATAAACTGTTTTTACTTGTTGAAACTGGCCTTCTGCAAAATAGGCGTGGTCCGGGTTTTTTCCGCGCAGTAGCTGCAAGCTGGCATCGCGATCCACGAACTTTCTCCAATCCGACTCTAGCTGAGTTTGTCGGGCCTCGATGTATTCAGCCGTACGTCGAGATGGTCTATCCTTGATGAAATTCTTTAGTGAGCGCTGAATCATTTCGCCATTGGCGACTTGATCTGCTGCGAAATTTTCCATAACGAGTCTGTGTTGGCCCAGACTACGCCGACCGGATTCAACGGATTACGAGTTTTAAGAAACAACAAAAAAAAAAAACTTACGCGTTCGCGATCACGAATCACGTCGGGGTCACCAAAAATGTTTATACCGCGAGTGAACTCTTTTGTTCACCCGCCCACGATAATTTATTTCACCCGCGAATTCAATCAATACAATATCCACTGAAGGGTTGTGGGTATTTCGGTGCCTGTACCGATATACCAGCGCCGCGCCGAAAAACACTGTAACGAAAAAGAACGTCGATTAATTTAATAAACGCAACCTTTATTCTTGAGTCTCCAACAACGACTGACTCTAACGGATGATCAAATCTGACACACAAAAATTCCTACAATAATCGTACTTATCTCTATTTCTTTTTTTGTTTACAAGGCATTTTCTTGCGGCGTGTGTAATACAATTTACATACATACCACGGGCGCGAGAAAATGCTGACGGAAGGTCTCGATCTTCAAATTACTAAAATGAATAACGATACGCACAGAAGGTGCTTGCCATGCAAGAATTATCGGGTGATATTATAAACAATATGCACAGAAGGTGCTGACATAAAAAATTAAAAAAAAAATAAATTCCTTGAATTTAAGAATGTGATGATGGGACTGTTCGAAGCTGATAAAAAAAACATAACAGGGTTACGATTCCGCGTAAAGCGCAATCTTACGATATTCTAGATGAAATAGAATTTTTTGTGATCCCAAGAAATTTTGTATGGGGAGTGTTAGAAGGGATGATAGCATTGAACTAATTTTTCCCCATCATGCTTAAGTCGCTATCAAAATGTTTTATACAAAATGCTTACTCCAAAAATTGAATGGAAACTGAGAAAATTAGTGAGTTAGATTTAGTGAAAATGTGCAGTTTGTATGGGAGGTGGTAGAAAGAGTGGGGGGATTTTAGTGATTTTTTCAGAAATAACTAGGAATATTATAAAATAAACTGCCAACAAGTCGGGCGAAACTTTATTATTCTTGGGACAAGTTGCGGATGCGTGGAAAGTCAATATGCAGGTTAGAGTGGTTAGGGAAGATTAAGTGAAAGGGGGTTCTTGGGCAGGACAGTTGTCAACACTTTGCGGAAACGTTCAAAAGCTTCAGTATATATAACCAATATTTCGTTCGTTTATTTATGCAAGTTTGAGTTTTTTGAGGGGAGGGATGAGGGTTGATAGTAAGGGTCGGTGGATGTTAATAGTTTTTTAATTGACGTCCAATATTCTCTGTATAGAATGTCAGTTTCATAGACGAAGTTGCATAGAATAAGATTCTGTGTATTTTACATTCACGAAACCAACATTTGTATGGGAGGGGGTAGAGGAGGTACGGAAATCGTAAAGATTGTGACGCAATTTTATTTCCTTTCTGTTGTAGTCTTCTCGTACAAAATTTCAAGTTCGCAGCTTTTAACTTGTTGGTTATTAGTTGGTTCAATGAAATAGGTAGAAATGATACTTTTGTATGGGAGGGGGTAGAAGGGCAAGCGTGATTGCAAAACTTTTAACAAAATTTCATTTCAATTATTTTTATAAGTTTTCCGGCAAAAATTGAAATGGATAGCTTTTAAGAGTTAGCTGATAACCGATTTCTTAAAAATGCTCGAAAAAATAATTTTGTATGGTAGGGGGTAGAAGAGGTAGAGGAATTGCAAAATTTGTGATGCAATTTTCTTTTCTTTCTCTAGTAAGGTGCTCGTACAAAATTTCAAGTTCGTAGCTTTTAATTTGTTGTTTATTAGTTGATTTAATGAAATTGGTCGAAATCATACTTTTGTATGGGAGGGGGTAGAAGGGCAAGTGTGATTTTGAAACTTTTAAAATAATTTTATTTTAAATATTTTTATAAGTTCTTATGCAAAATTTCAAATTGATAGCTTTTAATAGTTAGGTGATAATTAATTTCTTAAAAATGGTCGAAAAAATAATTTTGTATGGGAGGGGGTAGAAGTTTCAAAGGTATTCGACCAGTTAATATTTTATACGTTTGGGGATTTTTTTTTAAATGTATTTCCCAAATTTTCAAGTTTCTACCTTAAAATTACATCCAAAAATTTTCAGTTTTCGTGTTTTTTTCGCTGCACATGAAACACCTTGTGCCCCTTAGACCGTGGTGGTCGGTTCGTAACAATTGTGGATCAAATTATTATTTTTTTTCTGTGTATATAAAATAGATGTATCCACATGCAAAATTTAAAGTTTCTATCTCTGACCAGAGTCCTAAAAAAACCACTCAAAATTTTCGACATTTTTGCTTACCACCTCCCTCCCTTTACACCCCCTAACTTAAAATTTTTATGAAAATTATAAATTATATAGTTCTATAATCTGACGAATTTTTGATTCGATATCTGCTCTCAATTTTGAGATATAACGATTTCTAATTTTGAAAAGTGCACCATTTTTGAAATGCTCCCCATTTCCCCCCACTACTATTATGACCAAATTTTATATATTTTTTATATTTCGCTAGTATAGCTTAGTATATGTTTTAAATTTCAATTACATAGCTTAAGAGATAGTTGAGATATTAATTCTTAGGTGTTTTTCCTTGCACCCCCCCCCCCCGACCCTTCCCCTTACAATAATTAGCCTATTTCTAAGCTTATTCTGATGGATCTATACGCCATCTTAATTGTCCCAAAATATGAATTTTTTATGGTAAGTAGTTTCGAAGATATAACCATTTCAAAAAAAGATTCGGCCGACAATTTGTTTTTAGCCTCCCCTTTTCGGACGCCAATGGATAAAAAAATTAAGTTATTTTTGGAGTATGTCCCACAACCTTTTCTATATGTATGCTGATTTTCATCTTTCTATCTGCATTCGTGGTGAAGATATTAGCAAGTGTATTTTTCGACTTTTTCCATCCCCCCGCCTCCCCCTTCCACCCCACACTCCCCAAAATTTGGATAATGGAGCTCACTTACCAAATTAACAATCCACCCAAAAACCAACATTCTACCTTTAACGGTCTTGGAGGTACGAGTCCATATGTACGGCGTACGGCGGACGGCGTACGGCGTACGGCGGGACGGATTTTTTTTTTTCTTGTTTAGGCTAATTTAGTCATGAAACGCGAAAAAACAAAATTTCAGGGTAGCAAATTTTTTTTTTTTCTGTGTCGATCACAATCCTTTATTATTAAAAAATAATAAAGTAATTGACATCTCTTAAATTTCAGACTAGTATCATTCACACTTTTCAAGAAAATCGATTTTTTGTGAAGCTGTGAAACTGTGCCATATTGTATGGGAGGGGGTAGAAGTAGTGAAGCTAATCAAATATTTCTTTTCTGATCTTAGTGATAATACTAATTAACTCTTTATTACAAAATATGAGCTCAATAAATGTTATATGTTCTGAGAAAATCGTCTTAGCGAATTTCATGAAAACGTGTAGTTTGTATGGGAGGGGGTGAAAGGAGAGGGAGGACGCAAATAATTTTTCTACTGTAGATTTAAATCATTAACAAAGTAATATATCCCAAAATTGAGACTAATAGCCTTTATACTTTTCGAGTAAATCTATTTATTGTCAAATTGTGAAATTGTGTCATTTTGTATGGGAGGGGGTAGAAGGGGTGCAGGTAATCATCTAATTTTTTTTTGGCCTTACTAACAATTTTAAATAAATATTTGGTGCACAATTTCAGCTCGCTAAATTTTATACGCACTGAGTAAATGGGCTTAGAGTGATTCATGACAAGTACAGTTTGTATGGGAGGTGGTAGAAGGAGGGAGAGGACACGCATAATTTTTATACGGTAGATTGATATTATCATAAAAGTAACATATTACAAATTTCAGGCCAATAGCTTTTATACTTTTTGAGCAAATCCGTTTATTGTCAAATTGAGCAATTGTGTCATTTTGTATGGGAGGGGGTGAAGGGGTGGAGCGATTTGGCCCGTTCACGAACTTGACCTTACTTTTTGTCAAAAATGATGTGTACAAAATTTGGGCTCTGTAGCTCAACGCGTTCTCAAGATAAAGAGCACACGGACGGACGGACATCCGGTTTTGAGATTTTTGAGTGCATATATGAACTTCTGTATCATTAATTTTTTCTCCGAGCCTTATTTTTTGGCATTACAAACTTTGTGGCAAACTCAGATTTCATCTAGAGTATAAGTATTAATTTCAAACAAAACTTTTATCCACCAAAGTAGGGCCCAAACACCTGCACGTGGTGTGTCGAGATGTATTGAAAAAAACACAACATCTCAAAATTTTCGAATGAAATTTCAAGCTACAAAATTGAAAACTTGCTAAAATCATATAAAAATGTAACTAGTTTACAATTGGGTGTGAAGCCCAATCGTGCGATACTCTAGATGAAAGAGAAATTTTTGATTTTAAGAAATTTTGTAGGGGAAGTGGTACATTTTTTGCAATCAAAATGTTTTATTCAAAATTTAGGATTCAATTTAATGGGTACTGAAAAAATTAGTGTCATAGATTTAGTGAAATTGAGCAGTTTGTATGGGAAGTGAGAGAAGAAGGTGCGAGTTCTTGAAGACATTTCCAGAAATAACTTTAAATCTCATGCTTTTGATATGTTTTAAATTGCAAATCAGTAGCATTCATAATTTTCTCGAAAATCGACTTTATGTAAAATTGTGAAATTGTGTCAGATTGCATGGGAGGGGGTAGAAAGAGTGAAGCTAATCATCTAATTTCTCTTAGTCTTACTAATAATTCTAAATAAGAGTTTTTCATGAAAAATTGCAGTTTTATAGAAGGTGGTGGAAGGAAAGGGAGAACTGAAATAATTTTTTTACAATAAATTTAAATCGTCAGAAAAGTGATATATTTATTTAAAAATTTCAGCGCAATAGCCTTAATACTTTTTGAGCAAATTCGTTAATTGTGGAATTGCAAAATTGTGTCATTTTGTAAGGGAGGGTGTAGAAGGGGTGTAGCTTATCGTCTATTTTTTGGTCTTGTTAATAATTTTAAATAAATACTTAGTGCACAATTTCAGTTCGGTAATTTTATACGTACAGAGTAAATTGGTTTAAAGCATTTCATGAAAAAGTGAAGTTCATATGAGATGTGGTAGAAGGAGTAAGGGGATTCAAATAATTTTTCTACTGTAAATAAGAATTGGGATAAGAAACATAACATGACTACGATTGGGCGTAAAGCCCAATCGTGCGATATTCTAGATGAAAGAGAAGTTTTTTGATTTCAAGAAATTTTGTAGGGGAAGTGATGGAGGGGGTGCCGACATTGAACTACTTTTTTCACATCACGCATGTTGTCACCAAAATGTCTTATAGAAAATTTTAGTGCACAATTTGAGCTCGATCAATTTTATACGTACTGAGTAAATTTGTTTATAGTGTTTCATGAAAAAGTGCAGCTTATATAGGAGGTGGTGGAAGGAAGGGAGGACTCAAATAACTTTTATGCAGTAAATTGGCATTATCATGAAAGTAGTATATTTCAAATTTCAGATCTATACATTTATACTTTTCGAACGAACTCGCTTATTGTCAAATTACGAAATTATTTCATTTGATATGGGCGGGGGTAGAAGGGGTAAAGCTAATCATCTATTTTTTACTTTATTATTTTAATAATAAAGTATTATGATCGACACAGAAAAAAAAAATTTGTTACCCTGAAATTTTGTTTTTTCGCGTTTCATGACTAAATTAGCCTCAAAAAGCAAAAAAAAAAATCCGTCCCGCCGTACATATGGACTCGTACCTCCAAGACCGTTAAAGGTAGAATATTGATTTTTGGGTGGGTTATTAACTTGGTAAGTGAGCTCCATTATCCAAATTTTGGGGAGTGTGGGGTGGAAGGGGTAGGCGGGGGGATGGAAAAAATATACACTTGCTAATATCTTCACCACGAATGCAGATAGAAAGATGAAAATCAGCACACGTATAGAGAGAGCTGTGGGACATATTCGAAAAATAATTTAATTTTTTTATCCATTGGCGTCCATAAAGGGGGGGCTAAAAACAAATTGTCGGCCGAATCTTTTTTTGAAATGGTTATATCTTCGAAACTACTTACCATAAAAAATTCATATTTTGAGACTATTAAGATGGCGTATAGATCCACCAGAATCAGCTTCGAAATAGGCTTATTATTGTAAGGGGAAGGGTCGGGGGGGGGGGGGTGCAAGGAAAAACACCTAAGAATTAATATCTCAACTATCTCTTAAGCTATGTAATTGAAATTTAAAACATATATACTAAGCTATACTAGCGAAATACAAAAAAAATATAACATTTGGTTATAATAGTAGTGGGGTGAAATGGGGAGCATTTGAAAAATGGTGCACTTTTCAAAATTAGAAATCATTATATCTCAAAATTGAGTGCAGATATCAAATTGAAAATTCGTCATATTATAGAACTACATAATTTATAATTTTGATAAAAATTTAAAGTTAGGGGGTGTAAAGGGAGGGAGGTGGTAAGCAAAAATGTCGAAAATTTTGAGTGAAGTTTTTAGGACTCTGCTCAAAGATAGAAATTTTTAATTTTGCATGTGAATACATCTATTTGATATACATAGAAAAAAAATAATAATTTGATCCACAATTGTTATGAACCGACCACCCCGGTCTAATGGGCACAAGCTGTTTCATGTGCAACGAAAAAAACACGAAAACCTAAAATTTTTGGATGTAATTTTAGGGTAGAAACTTGAAAATTTGGGAAATACATTTAAAAAAAATCCCTAAAAGTATAAAATATTAACTGGTCGAATACCTTCAAAACTTCTACCCCCTCCCATACAAAATTATTTTTTCGACCATTTTTAAGAAATTAATTATCACCTAACTTTTAAAAGCTATCCATTTGAAATTTTGCATAAGAACTTATGAAAATATTTGCAAAGAAATTATTTTAAAAGTTTCAAAATCACACTTGCCCTTCTACCCCCTCCCATACAAAAGTATGATTTCGACCAATTTCATTAAATCAACTAATAACCAACAAATTAAAAGCTACGAACTTGAAATTTTGTACGAGCAGCTTACAAGAGAAAGGAAAAAAAATTGCGTCACAAATTTTGCAATTCCCTAACCTCTTCTACCCCCTCCCGTACAAAATTATTTTTTCGAGCATTTTTAAGAAATCAGTTATCAGCTAACTCTTAAAAGCTCTCCATTTCAAATTTTGCATAAAAACTTATAAAAATAATTGAAATGAAATTCTTTTTAAAGTCTTGAAATCGCGCTTGCCCTTCTACCCCCTCCCATACAAAAGTATCATTTCTACCTATTTCATTGAATCAACTAATAACCATCAAATTAAAAGCTACGAACTTGAAATTTTGTACAAGCACACTACAAAAGAAAGGGAATAAAATTGCGTCACAAATTTTACGATTCCCCTATCTCCTCTACTCCTTCCCATACAAATGTTTGGTTTCGTGAATGTAAAATGCACCGAATCCTATGAAAATTCTATGCAACTTCGTCTATGAAACACATTCTAAACGGAGGATATTGGACGCGATTCAAGCAATTAATTAAAAAGCTATTAACATCCACCCACCCTTACCCCTCCTCCTCCCCTCATAAAAACCCAAACTTGCAGAAATGAATGAAATATTGTTAAATTGACAACAGCCCTGCCCAAGAACTCCCTTTCACTTAGCCTTCCCTAACCACTCTAGCCTGCATATTGACTTTCCACACATTCGCAACTTGTCCCAAGAATAATAAAGTTTCGCCCGACTTGTTGGCAGTTTATTTCCTATTTTACTAGTAATTTTAAATAAATACTTGGTGCACAATTTCAGCTCGATAAATTTTATACACACTGGGTAAATTGGTCTAGAGCATTTCATGAAAAATTTCAGTTTGTATGGGAGGTGGTGGAAGGAGGGTGAGGGCAGAACTAATTTTATACAGTAGATTGGAATTATCACAAAAGTATTACTTTCCAAATGTGAGATCAATAGCATTTATAGTTTTCGAGTAACTCCGTTTATTGTCAAATTACGAAATTGTGTAATGTTTGTATGGGAGGGGGTAGAAGGGGTGGAGCGATTTGGCCCGTTCACGAACTTAGCCTTACTTTTTTGTCAAAAAGGACGTGTACAAAATTTGAACTATCTACTCAGGGGTCGGCAACCTTATCCAGCCTAAGGGCTCATTCTAAAATAGTTTATTCCTGAAGAGCGCATGACAAGTTGACGCAAATAATAAAATGTTACACAAATACAAAAAAAGATGTTTATTTAAATAAAGCGTACAATGGCGTACATACAGTCAATATTAGTATGTAATTACGAAAATTAATTGCAATTTTATTAGTGTGATCCTTGGCCTTGTATTTCTCCTGACAACTTCATGAAATCTGGCTCATAATTTGAAGTACCTGTCCTAATACATTGGTCCAAATTTAAGTCTGTCATTCTACTTCTGTATTTAGATTTTAAGTGTTTTCTAGTCGAAAATATAGATTCGCATGCGTATGTTGATGCACTATACGCGTGTATTTTGAGAGATAATGAACTTAAAATGGAATATTTATTTTCATCAACAATATTCCAAAAGTTTTCGTCCCTCATGTAAGATTTTAGGCTCAAGTCGTTCTTCATGGTTATTATTTCCAGCTCTAATTCATCATAGTTTTCTATGCCAAAATAGTTTTTGATACTTTCAGAAACATCACCTTCTGCGAAAGGATTAAGTATAAACTCCAAGAAAGGCTCAAGATTCATGAATTCTTTGAAACGAGAATTAAATTCATCCAAAACCGTATCTAAATATGAGGCAAACGAAGTGATATTAATATCTGTTTCACGTACATTGAGGTGTTCAAAAATTTTCTTTATATTTGGGAAGTGTGAAGTTGAATTTATTAATAAATGGGTTTTCCATAAAGCCAGTTTGGCCTTAAATGTATTCACCGATCCAACCATTTTCACAATTTGACGATTTTTTCCTTGCAATACCAGGTTTAGTTCATTTAGTTTTATTGTTATATCTGTGAGAAACCCCAAATCTGCTAGCCATGAGTGATCAGTCAACTGTGGATAATCTTCGTTTCTCATTGCTAAGAACTGTTTTATTTCGTTTAATAAAGTGAGAAAGCGTACAAGCACTTTACCTCTGCTCAGCCATCGAACTTCTGTATGCAATATCAAGTCCTGATACTCGGAATCTTCATCTTGCAAAAGTTGCAGAAACAAACGGTGTTGTATTGCCGCAGCCCTAATAGAATTAACTATTTTTACGACAATCTTCATGACGTGTTCAAAACGAAAAATTTTGGCACACAACGCCTCTTGATGGATGATGCAGTGATAATGAGCGAATTGAGGAAACAAATCATTTGCCATACACAGCCCAATAAAGCCATTTTTATTGCCTATCATTGCAGGCGCACCATCAGTTGCTATGGCAGCTAATTTTTGAAATGGTAACTGGCTTTCTTGTGCAAAGGCTAGAAATGCATCGTAAATATCTTTATCTTGTGTGCGACCCTTCATCGGCAATAACTTCAAAAATTCTTCTTTGGTGGTAAAATCATTCAATACCATTTTAATGATAACACACAACTGCGCAGTGTCAGAAATGTCGGTAGACTCGTCGAGTTGAAGAGAAAAAAACTTGCACTTTTGAATGTCACTTTCCAACTCCGATTTCATATCTGTAGCAATAACTTCTACTCTTCTCGACACTGTTCGGGCTGACAATGGTACCTATTCAATAGCCACCATAATTTCGGTTTTGTTTTTAAAATTCTGAAAGCCAGAATCAGCAGCTGTTAAGAAAGCTTCCTTTATTAATTCTCCGTCAGCCAAAGGTTTTTTTCTTCTTAGCCAACAAATGAGAAACCTTTAAAGATGCAATAGTAGCGCTTTTCGAAAGTTTAACTGGCCTGGTAAAAACACTTTGTTGTTTCGATAAATTTGTCTTCAATTCACCGACACGTTTCTTCCGGATTTCAGTGTTTCGGGGAAAGCTACTATTATACGACGTAGCATGCAAAGTATTGAAGTGTCTTTCAATGTTACTTTTTTTAGGCACTGCTACACTAGCGTTGCTTAATAAACAAATAATTTTCCCTTTAAACTTAAAAAAGAACTGTTCTTCCCATTCTTTATTGAAATAATAAGTCCTTGGTCTTTTACTCATGTTGAAAACACAATATTATAACAGAACAAGTCTCCAAATATGTAGGTAGGTAGGTAAAACTAACGACACAAAAACTCGACTACTAGACTCTCAGTATCGCAGCGCACTGACTGACTCTCCTTACTAGCAAGCAGTAAGGAAGTGCCACCACGCGGACGCGGGGGTCGGCGTATGCGCGGTAAACTCCCGTGCACCCCCACGCTCGCATCCACGCGCGCTTCGCTCGGTCAGTCATTCATGCTCGTTCTCCTCTATAGTATGCCCGTGCTTGGGCTCGGTGCCCTCGGCGCATCAAAAACACGACCTCTGATCTAGCTCAACTTGATCTCAAGCTAGAGAGGACACGGACAGACGGACGGACAGACGGATGGACAGACAGACGGGCGGACGGACATCCGGTTTTGAGATTTTTGAGTGATTATATGAACTTCTGTATCATTCACTTTTTCCTTCGAGCCTTATTTCTTGGCGTTAAAAACTTTGTGGCTCAGATTTCATCAAGAGTATAATAATATGTTCCTATTTTCAGAGCAATAGCTTTTATACTTTTCGAGAAAATCGGTTTACTGTGAAATCTCGAAAATGCGTCATTTTGTAGGGGTGGGGGTAGAAGGGTGGAGTGAATTGGCCAACAGCATGTACAAAATTTAAACGTTCTAACTCAACGTGTTCTCAAGCTAGAGAGCGAACAGACGGATGGACGGACGGACGGTTTTGAGATTTTGGAGTGATTATAGGAACTTCTGTATCATTCATTTTTATCTTCGAGCCTTATTTTCTAGCGTTACAAACTTTAGAGTAAAATTATAGTACTCTCAGATTTCATCTGGAGTATAAAAACTCTTAAAAGTTTAAGTTGAAAACTTCCAAAACTTCTACCCTCTCCCATATAAAAGTATTTTTTCGACCATTTTTAAGAAATCAATTATCACCAAATCATTAAAAGCTATCAACTTGAAATTTTGTACTGACACTTCTAAGAATATTTCAAATAAAAATGCATGAAAAGTTTTGAACTTCCCCCTGCGTTTCCACCCTAGTATGATTTCGACCATTTGCAATAAATCAACTAATGGGCAACTAATTACAAGCTACGAGCTTGAAATTTTGTACGAACACCTTTCAAAAGAAACATTACAAAACTGCATCACAAATTTTGCTATTACCTCACCTCTATCTCTATCTCTTCCCATACAAATGTATGTTTAAAAAATATTACATTCAGAATTTCATAGAATTTACTTCGTCCATGAAACTAGCATTCTATGCAGCGAATTTTGAGCGCGATTCAAGCCATCCATTAAAAAATTATAAACGTGAAATCATCCCCTCTAGCTAGGGTGTAGCGTATTGCGTAGCGCATTGGTCTACAATGTAAAGGTCGTGAGTCCAAATCCCAGTCGACCCATAATTCCAGCACACTGCTTGCTTGGGTATACCTTGGTCACCTCAATCTACGAAAATGAAAAATTCGTGGATAGAGGGTTGTGTGAAGGTCTAAAAACCTTTCCACAATAAATTATGAAAATTGATAAAGAACCTGAAGGTAAGGAGACCAAAGCCCGATTTGGACTGTACTGGCATTGTAGAAATATATTCATCCCTTCTATCGCACCCCTCCCCCTCCCTTTCATACAAACCCAAAGTTGAATATAAGCGATTGAAATAATGATGAACCTATTGATCATAATCGCAGTTAAGTGTTAAATAATTGACAACAGCCCTGACCTGGAACCCCACACAGTCTTTCCTATCCACTGTAACCTGCATATTGTTTTCCCACGTATCCTCAACTTGCTCCAAAAATAATTAAGTTGCACCCGACTTATTAGCAAATTTTTCTGTTATATTCTTGTGTGAAAGTAAGTATAAGGTTATTCTATAAGAGGTGTTATTTTGAATAGCCCGCTATTTTGGTAGATGTCACTTTTGAAGCTGTCATTTTTTGACATTTGACAAGTAGAAACTACGCCATTAATAAAAATGGAACGATACACGCTTCAACAACGCATTGAAATTATTAAAATTCACTATTCTTGACTGATGAGGCCCATTTCCACCTCGGTGGCTACGTCAACAAGCATATGGGGCTCGGAAAACCCAAGAGTTATTTTTGAAAAGCCTCTCCATCCTCAACGTGTGATTGTTTGGTGCGGTTTATGGTCCGGCGGGGTCATTGGACCTTACTTTCGAAAATGAGGCTGGAGCAACAGTTACGGTGAATGGATTGCGCTATCGAGAGATGATTGATGATTTTTTATGGCCGGAATTGGATGATATTGATCTATAGAAAAGCAGCCTAGGGGTTTGCCATGACTTTCGGAGGAAGTCCAACAATTGTAGTTGTTGACTTGATTTGTTAATTTCCAATTTTCATAACCTCTAATATAATATAGTAATACAGGGAATTTACCTTCATAACATTATATTTTATTCTTTACAGCAACTCTGGCTCACATCTCATCCATATTGATAACGTTTGTTACATTAGCGGTTTTTATTAAATTTGAAGGCGGCGTGGCTGATATTAAAAACATAAATGTTGGTCTCAATTTAACTCGAACTCAGAAGGAAGTGATGGACGAGAATGGAATTTACCTGAAATTCACTGCAAGCCGTTTATTTTCAGCGTTAGCACTATTCAATCAGTTGACTGTTCCTCTGTTTATTTTCCCTATAACTGTGCCCATCATTATTTCAGCAATAGTGAGTACGAAACGTTTGGAAAGATTCCTGCAAGAGCCCGAAGTGCAAAAAGAATTTGAAGGGATACGCAATATGGCACGCATTCTGAGTAAGAGCGATGCATCCCTTGATATGTATGAGTCATCTAATGAGCCTTCAATGGCTGAAAACACGTCCATTTCGGATCAAGTCCTTGTAATACATCATCAACCTAAAACATCACCACTAGTTATAACAAATATCAAAAGTGAGGAACCTCTGGCTAAACCTTGTTTTAGCTCATTGAGCAAAAGAAAAACTGAATTAGTTCGAAACTCGCGAGTGGAAAGTGTACGACTGCGACAGAAACCGACAACTAGCAGAGAAAGTATTAGATTTAGTGCAGCTGAGAACATTGTTGTATCAATTCAAAATTCAATGTTTTCATGGGATAAGTACAATACACGATTACGAGTGGATCAGCTAGAAATTCCCAAAGGTTTGTTGAAATAAATTTCTTTTGTTTGTAGAGGAAGAGCCATAAAAAAAAATAAAAGAATGTAATATAAAGGAACACAGTCATCAAGTGCTATTTACTAATAAGATGAAATTGAATAATTTACATCTAAAGCAGATTGAATTGATACTATATTTTGCATGCGAAATAGTATTGAAGTACCTATGGGGTGAAAGATTTCAAGTAAGAGCAAAATTAACTCGCTTTCAGTTACTCAAACAAACTTTATTTATTTCACATTTACAGGATCACTTACTCCAGTGCTTTCATCTTCAATAGCTCTACATTCGGGTCTTAGCCTCCTGACCTTCAGGTTCCTTAACAAAATGTTACGTTTTGCGGAAGGGTTGTTAGCTCTTCACACAACCGTCTATCGACGAATTTCTTCATTTTCGTAGATTGTGGTAACCAAGGTATATCCAAGTAGGCATTATGCTGGAATTATACATCGCCTAGGATTCGAACTCACGATCTTCCCATTTTAGACCAATACATTACCCAGCAGGCTACAGCCTAGTGCCTTGCACGGATGTTTATTAAGAAAAGGAAAAAAGTGATTTTAATGTTTGACTAGCAACCAGCAATCCCTACGTGACTGAAAGAGTCTATACAATAACTTATTATGCATTAGTCGATACTTTATACCATTATGCCGTTACAATTTAAAGTAAACAGTTATCAGCAGTAACACTGAGCTACAAATATTTAAATTTAATCACTTACCGAAAGTTTGACAAAATAGCTAGTATAGTACTGAACCTGTAAAAGGTACACTTTATACGAAATCGGACTTTGGCCTCCTAAATACTTCGCCTCCATACATCTCGGTTCAATGACCGTGTCCTTCAGTTTAAAAATCTTGGCCTCAATCGAATCCTCCCAGCACTTTTGTGGTTTTCCGGTCTTTGTCCATTAACTTTTCCTTTTAGTGTGCGTTTGGGAATCTTCTGTCATTCATCCGCTCCAAATAACCAGCGCATTGTAGTTTCTAAAATTTTATGAGGGTGGACAGTTATGGTTTGTCGAAGACGGCACACAACCCCCTATTGTATCGTGTTCTCCAGATCGAGTCTTCCTTCACAGGTCTGAGGATTCTTCTGAGGACCTTTCTCTCAAAGGCGTTAATTAATTTTTCGGATGCCTGAGTTAATGTCCACGTTTCGTTGCCATAGCACAGGTGTTCTAATTGTTTTATATACTCTAGATGAAATCTGAGAGTATATTGTGTTTGCCTTACCGTTTGTAACGCTAAGAAATAATGCTCGCACAGAGCCGCCAAGGGTACAAAAATATTTGTTGTCGCTCAAAAACTTCGATTCCGAGTTGCTGTCTGACCGTCTGTCCAGTTGTCTGTCTGTCCGTCTGTCCGTCTGTCTACAGCATAACTCTCGAACGCTTTGAGCTATCGTGCTGAAATTTTTTGTATGTCATTTTTATCAAAAAAGTAACTTTAAGTTCGTGAACGGGCTACATACCCCCACTCCTTCTACCCCCTCCCATACAAATTTCACGAAATTTCGAAGTTTTCAGAAATTGATTTTTCTTTGAAACTATTTAAGCTATCGATTTAAAATTTGGGTTAAAGTATGACGATATAGATGTCATTAATATAACTGAATATTTATCCGATCCCGTCACTCCTTCTACCCCCTCCCATACAAATGCATAATTGTGAAAAATGCAGTTTTTCGATTTTCTTCGAAACTAGCAAAGTTACAAAAACGAATTTTTGCCAGAATTAATTTTATTATAATTCCAATCAGCATTGAAAAAATTATCAACTTCACCTCACTCCTTCTACCCCCTCCCATACAAATTTCACGAAATTTTGAAATTTAAATTAAATTATTTTTCTTCGAAACTGTTAAAGCTATCAACTTGATATTTAGCTATAAGTATAAATAAACTGCCAACAAGTCGGGCGAAACTTTATTATTCTTGGGACAAGTTGCGGATGGGTGGAAAGTCAATATGGTTAGGTTAGAGTGGTTAGGGTGGTTGTTGTAGTGTTCTTGTACAAAATTTCAAGTTCTTAGCTTTTAATTTTTTGGTTATTAGTTGGTTCAAAGAAATAAGTCGAAACGATACTTTTGTATGGGAGGGGTAGAAGGGCAAGCGCGATTGCAAAACTTTTAAAGGAATTTCATTTCAATTATTTTTGTAAGTTTTCGTGCAAAATTTAAAATGGATAGCTTTTAAGAGTTGGATGATAACTGATTTCTTGAAAATGCTCAGAAAATAAATTTTGTATGGGGGTATATTTATTTATTTGTGACGCAGTTTTCTTTCCTTTCTTTTGTAAGGTGCTCGTACAAAATTTCAAGTTCGTAGCTTTTAATTTGTTGGTTATTAATTGGTTCAATGAAATAGGTCGAAATGATACTTTTGTATGGGAGGGGGTAGAAGGCCAAGCGCGATTGCAAAGCTTTTAACAAAATTTCATTTCAATTATTTTTATAAGTTTTTAGGCAAAATTTGAAATGGATAGCTTTTAAGAGTTAGCTGATAACCGATTTCTTAAAAATGCTCGAAAAAATAATTTTGTACGGGAGGGGGTAGAAGAGGTAGGGGAATTGCAAAATTTGTGACGCAATTTTATTTCCTTTCTCTTGTAAGTTGCTCGTACAAAATTTCAAGTTCGTAGCTTTTAATTTGTTGGTTATTAGTTGATTTAATGAAATTGGTCGAAATCATACTTTTGTATGGGAGGGGGTAGAAGGGCAAGTGTGATTTTGAAACTTTTAAAATAATTTCTTATGCAAAATTTCAAATGGATAGCTTTTAATAGTTAGGTGATAATTAATTTCTTAAAAATGGTCAAAAAAATTATTTTGTATGGGTGGGGGTAGAAGTTTTGAAGGTATTCGACCAGTTAATATTTTATACTTTTAGAGATTTTTTTTAAATGTATTTCCCAATTTTCAGTTTTCGTGTTTTTTTCGTTGCACATGAAACAGCTTGTGCCCATTAGACCGGGGTGGTCGGTTCATAACAATTGTGGATCAAATTGTTATTTTTTTTCTATGTATATCAAATAGATGTATTCACATGCAAAATTTAAAGTTTCTATCTTTGAGCAGAATCCTAAAAAATTCACTCAAAATTTTCGACATTTTTGCTTACCACCTCCCTCCCTTTACACCCCCTAACTTTAAATTTTTATCAAAATTATAAATTATGTAGTTCTATAATCTGACGAATTTTCAATTCGATATCTGTACTCGATTTTGAGATATATTGATTTCTAATTTTGAAAAGTGCACCATTTTTCAAATGCTCCCCGTTTCACCCCACTACTATTATGACCAAATTTTATATTTGTTTTGTATTTCGCTAGTATAGCTTAGCATATGTTTTAAATTTCAATTACATAGCTTAAGAGATAGTTGAGATATTAATTCTTAAGTGTTTTTCCTTGCATCCCCCCCCGACCCTTCCCCTTACACTAATAAGCCTATTTCTAAGCTGATTCTGGTGGATCTATACGCCATCTTAATTGTCCCAAAATATGAATTTTTTGTGGTAAGTAGTTTCGAAGATATAACCATTTCAAAAAAAGATTCGGCCGACAATTTGTTTTTAGCCCCCCCTTTACGGACGCCAATGGATAAATTGAAACTAGCAAAGTTAAAAAAACGAATTTTTGCCAGAATTAATTTTATTATAATTCCAATCAGAATTGAAAAAATTATCAACTTCACCTTACTCCTTCTACCCCCTCCCATAAAAATTTCACGAAATTTTGAAATTTAAAATAAATTATTTTTCTTCGAAACTGTTAAAGCTATCCACTTAATATTTTGCACAAAGTATCAAAATAGAAATATCAATAACGAGAAAAAAATGTTTTTTGATCCGTACACTCCTTCTACCCCCTCCCATACAAATGTATAATTTTTGTTAAGTGCATTATATCGATTTTCATTAAAACTAGAAAAAGTATAAACTTGAAATTTTACCACAATTTGTTTTTTAGTAATTGCAATAAATGTTAAAAAAAATTATCAGCTCCTCTTCACTCCTTCTACCCCCTCCCATACAAATATCTGTATTATAAATTCAAGAAAAGCATTTCTTCTTCGAATATATTAGAACTAGCGAATTTGGAATTGAATCAAAGCGTGGTGACAAAGATGATGATAAGCAGTTTCAAAATCATCTTAAACGCTCCACTTCTTTTGCCACCTCCCATAAAAATGCCACAATTTCATTAAAACTATGTCCAATTGAAAATAATGAAAGCTACAAACCTTAAATTCAGCACGAAATATTTTGCATACCACATTAGGTGTTATATCCAAAAACTACAAACCTTCCTCCTCTCCTTCTACCACCTCCCATACAAAAGGCACTATTAATTATTTAAAAGAATTGGAGGTGACATATTTTCCGGTACATTGAACTCTTTCTCATTTCATCTAGAGTATCATATGATTGGGCTTTACGCCCAATCATAATTCTTTTATGTTTTTAGTTTAGTTTTCCTGTGTACGTTTTGTTTTGATTATTGGAAGTACCGAATAATACGTCTTATTTGCTATCATAATCCTTGTTTTACTTTTAATGGGCTCGCTTCCATCCTTCGATAGGTTTGCCCCTAGGTATACCAAGTCGTCTACGTTTCCTTGGTTATAGTCTCCTACTATAAGATTTGTCTGATTGGCGTCGTTTCCTAGTTCGTATCATAACTTTTGTGTTGTTTTCGTTAATACGTAGTCCAACTTCCCTTGCTACCGAGCTAAGGCCTACAAATACTTCTTTAACACTCTCTAGAGATCTTGCAAGGATATCTATGTATGTCATCGGCATATGCTACGAGTTGTGTGGATTTGAAGCATAATGTTCTCTTGGGGTCAACGGGAAGTTTTCAAATAACATATTCGAGTGTCAAGTTGAAAAGCATTGGTGCGAACCCATCCCCTTGCTTAATTCCCAGCACTTGTCCAGCACATGAGAATATCTGGTCCGCGTTCAACAATTATTTTGTCAGTATAGAGCTCAATTCCCTTTTTCAGAATTTCCGTCAAGATCTTATAAGACGTGCAAAGATATTCCTCGGTAGTTTTCGCAGCAGAGTTTGTCACCTTTTTTATAAATTGGACATATGATGCTCCTGCGCCAATATTCAGAAAATGTTTACTGTGTCCATATGTGCATTCGTTGTCGATCCAATCATTTCTTTGGTGCTGGGGTTGTGATCCTATCACCTCCTCGGCGAAAGATGTAATATCATTTTGATGTTTTGCAACATTTGATCTATTGGCTTGCTGGCGTTGTTTTTCAGCATTGTCGCGAAGTTCCTCTCCAAAGCTCATACATATTTCGCTACTATTTTCTCGACTTTGATTTTTCCAGTGTCGAATTTAGGAACCGGTAGTGATCTCGCGATTCGACATCGGAACTTAGTCTTTATCAAATAGTTATCTGTGTTGTAATTAGCCTCTCGACATGTTCGCACGTCGAGAATGCAGGAGGCTATGGGAGGTGAGGTGGGACATGTGAGTTGCGGCTATTGCAAGTTCCACTGATTTATGTTGCAGTCCACTGTGTCGATAAGAGCTTTATGTTCTTCATTGAAGGAATTGCTTGAGTGAGTAATATCGTGTGAAAAAAGAAAACAATTACTTCGTACTTTGGATAGTAAAAGAAAATCTTTTCATTCCGAAGGGGAAATGGGGCAGCATAACTCTCGAAAGCTTTGAGCTATAGTGCTAAAAAATGTTGTGTCTAATTTTTAACAAAAAAGCAACTTAAAGTTCGTGAATGAGCTACATCCCCCCACTCTTTCTATCCCCACCCATATACCACGTAATTTTGATTCGATCCCCTCACTCCTTCTACCCCCTCCCATACAAATGGACAATTTTGAAAAATACATATTTTGTATTATCATTGAAACTAGTAAAGATGAAAAGACGAAATTTTGGCAGAATTAATTCTACTATAATTGCAATTCAAGAAAAGCATTTCTCCTTCAAGAAGAAAAGCATTTACCCTTCAAGAAGAAACGCATTTTTCTTTCGAATATATGAGAGTTGTCAACTTTGAAATTGAATCAAAGTATGGTGATAAGGATGATGATAAGAAGTTTCAAACTGATCTTAAGCGCTCCACTTCCTCTGCCACCTCCCATACAAATGCCCTAATTTCAGGAAAACTGTGTCCAATTTCTTTAATGAAAACTAGAAACTTTAAATTCAGTAAAAAACAATTTGCATGTTCAGTGCCATATACGAAAAATACAAACCTCCCCCTCTACTTCTACCACCTCCCATGCAAAAGAATTTGAGATGACAAATTTTCCGGTATATTAAAGTCATTCCCATATCATCTAGAGTATCACATGATTGGGCTTTACGCCCAATTATAATTCTGTTAAGTTTATACTCTAGATGAAATCTGAGAGTATATTGTGTTTGCCTTACCGTTTGTAACGCTAAGAAATAACGCTCGCACAGAGCCGCCAAGGGTACAGAAATATTTGTTGTCGCTCAAAAACCTCGATTCCGAGTGACCGTCTGTCCGTCTGTCTGTCTGTCTGTGCATCTGTCTACAGCATAACTCTCGAAAGCTTTGACCTATAGTGCTAAGAATTTTTGTGTGTAACTTTAAGTTCGTGAATGGGCTACATCCCCCCACTCCTTCTGCCCCCTCCCATAAAAATTTCATGAAATTTCGAAATATTAAGAAATTGAATTTTCTTTGAAACTATTTAAGCTATCTACTTGAAATTTAGGTCAATGCATTATGATATAGATGTCATTAATACCACGTAATTTTGATCTGATCCCCTCACTCCTTCTACCCCCTCCCATACAAATGGACAATTTTGAAAAATACATATTTTCGATTTTCATTGAAACTAGTAAAGCTAAAAAGACGAAATTTTCTCAGAATTAATTCTACTACAATTGCAATTTATTTTAAAAATAATTATCAATTTCACCTCACTCCTTCTACCCCCTCCCATACAAATTTCACGAAATTTTGAAATTTAAATTAAATTATATTTTTTTCGACACTGTTAAAGCTTTCAACTTGATATTTTGTATATAGTATACAAATATAAATATTAATAATGCGAAAAAATTTTGTTTGGATCCGTACACTCCTTCTACCCCTCCCATACAAATGCATAATTTTTGTTAAATGCATTTTATCGATTTCAATTCAAACTAGAAAAAGTACAATCTTCAAATGTCGCCAAAATTTGTTTCTTAATAATTAAAATAAACGTTAGAAAAATTATCAGCTCCGCTTCACTCCTTCTGCCACCTCACATACAAATATGTGTATTATAAATTCAAGAAAAACATTTCTCCTTCAAGTATATGAGAGCTATCGATTTTGAAATTGAATCAAAGCATGGTGATAAGGATGATAATAAGCAGTTTCAAAATTATCTTAAACGCTCCACTTCATCTGCCACCTCCCATACTCCATTTACTTCTCTTTTTCACTCTCGACCGGATTTAAAAGCATTATACCACTCGTTGGTTCGTTTTTTTGATATTACTGAATCACCGTAAGCCTTTTCCAACATTCGCAACGATTCCACACACGAAATTTGGTTGGAAATAAAGAATTCGAGATAAATTCTTCGTTTTATCCATTCCAAAAATCGCCATGGACTACCGAAATATTCCGATTCAACCAGCTTGTGTAAACAAACTGCTTAACAGACCACGCTTATTTTAGGGATAATAATTATGGACAGTTTTACCTGCTTACCAAAAGCAAAATTTGAAATATCATTCCCCAAAGTAATTTTATTTACAAACTAGCAAACGCCCGCGACTTCGTCCGCGTAAAAATAGCAATAATAAGCAATTTTTGAGAGTGTAGTTAGTAATACATTATGTGGGATACATAACCTGCTTACTTTAATGGCTCTTTGAAGAAAATGATTTGTATATTGTTGGAATCAGAACCATAAATTATTAAGAATGAAAGCATGATACTCCCATTTTTATGGGACAGGCTCGTGATCAAATCAAACCCGTGATTCGAGATCATATACGTGTTGAAAAGCATTAAGGACATGTGAATAATTGTAGCTGGTGTTATTTAAAAAAAACAAATAAAATAACATTAAGCTTAAAAACATAACAGAACTACGATTGAAATGAAAGAAAAGATTTCCGGATTCTACACTGTTACGCTTTATTATTCGTGACGTTTCGGTCTCTGCTGAGACCTTTATCAAACTCAGCAGAGACTGAAACGTCAAATCGTCGAATCCGGAAATCTTTTCTTTCATTTCAAAATGCACAGTGAAAACATTCACCAAACCAGGACTGCGATTGTACGTAAAGCCCAATCATACGATACTATATATAGATGAAATCGAAATTTTTACGGTGTTAAGAAATTTTGTATGGGGAGTGGTAGAAGGGGTAATAGCACTGAACTAATTTGTTTCACATCATGCTAGAGTAGCTATAAAACTGTTTTGTACCAAATTTAAGCTTCAAAAATTGAGTAGGTACTGAGAAACTTAGTGCATTGAATTTAATGAAATTGTGCAATTTGTATGGGAAGTGGTAGAAGGAGTGGGGGGTTTTTGGTGATTTTTTGAGAAACAACTATAACTATCAATTGCATGATATACTTTAAATTTCAGATCTGTATCGTTCATACTTTTCAAGAAAATCGAATTTTTGTATAGTCGTGGAATGTGTCTCATTGTATGGGAGGGGGAAGAAGGAGTGAAGCTACTCGGGTAAGTTTTTTTCCCGATATTAATAATAATGCTAAATAAGGATTAAGTTCAAATTTTTACCTCGATGAAATTTAAATGTACTGAGAAAATTCGTTTAGAGTATTTCATGAAAAAGTGCGGTTTATATGGGAGGTGGTGGAAGGAGAAGGGGGTTTCTGGTGATTTTTTGAAAAATAACTATAATCATCATGCAATTGATATATTTGAAATTTCAGATCAGTAACATTCAGACTTTTCAAGAAAATCAAATTCTTGTGAAGTCGTGGAACTGTGTCACATTGTATGGGAGGGGGTAGAAGGAGTGAAGCTACTCGGTTAATTTTTTACCGATATTAATGATAATGTTAATTAAGGATTTAATACAACATTTTAGCTCGATGGAAGTTACAAGTACTGAGAAATTTGGTGGAAAGTAATTCATGAAAAAGTGTAGTTTGTATGGGAGGTGGTGAAAGGAGTGAGGAAACTCAAACAATTTGTAGACCAAAAGGCTGAATTCGTAATAGAAATAATATGTTCCAAATTTCAAATTAATAGCTTTTATGGTTTCCAAGAAAATTTGATTAATATATATTTTGAAAATGAGTCACTTTGTATGGGAGGGGAGTGAAATGAAACCAAAAGCAGATTTCATTCGATGGACACCTAACAAACTGTCCAAGTTTCATTACAATCGGTTCAGCCGTTTGTGCGTGAAAAGCGGTCGGACAGACAGACAGACAGACAAAAATTTCAAAAATGTGTTTTTATGCTTAGTTAATGCTAAAATAACTCAAAAAACTAACTTATAGCCATTTATAAGCAAATTACAGACAGACACTACAATTATATTACTATGTATAGATGTATAGATTGCTGTTACTTTTTTGTCACAATGTATGTATGACTAAGTCGCGCTCTCCTGATGGTGATCCGTAAACTGACGAAAAAATTACGACGACATCAGTAGAAAACCCAAGTCTTTTTCAGGATCTGTTACAATTATCATGCGAAGATCTCGTGAATTTTCCAAACTGACGGGACTGGATAAATCGAAAACCCACCCTTACCCCTCCTCCTCCCCTCATAAGAACCCAAACTTGCAGAAATCAATGAAATATTGTTAAATTCACAACAGCCCTGCCCAAGAACTCCCTTTCACTTAGCCTTCCCTAACCACTCTAGCCTGCATATTGACTTTCCACACATCCGCAACTTGTCCCAAGAATAATAAAGTTTCGCCCGACTTGTTGGCAGTTTATTTAAGTTATGTATACCATATCATTTATTTCACTGCTTCCGTATTTGATAAATTAAGCTTTCTTAAAACCATTTCGAATAGTTTCTGGGCTTCTTAACCACCATGACCATTTAGTATATTTTAATGCTTCAAAAATATTAATTGACTTAGCGAATTTCATATCCTCTTCTAATGAGAAAGTTATATACTGATGATATTCTGTCTATAATAAGCTTTAAAGCGTATAATCCCTTGAGCAAGGGGTTAATTATGACTTGTGGTATTTGCTGGGATAAACTGATTTTCAATATTCTTGATCTTAGTTTTACTATTGTATTTATGGCAAGCGGCCTTATCAATGAATAATATAATTTTGTAATTCGATCCTTTCGTAATATACCTCCAGTAAGAGTTTCATCTATTCTCTCTATGCAAGTAATGCTTTACAACCCACCGTTGCCAGCATTAAATATGTTGTCTGGAGAAAAATTGCTTAGTATGTAAACTTGATAATGTGATATTTACCCGTTCCTCCGGTTGCCGGTTGCTCATCAGCTGAGTTTTTCTCGTCATTCTCGCCTCCGTGGCATAGTGGTAGCGTGCTTGCTTCACAGTCAACAGGTCGTGGGTTGGATTCCCACTCCAGGCAGTAGATTTTTTAAAGTACTAATTTTTGAATTGCTACTCGCAATAACAAATAATTCGAAATAAAATGCGCAAACGATGTAAAAGGAAACAGTTATACTTTGTGAAGGTCTGTAAACTCGGTAGATGGCTTCTGATCGCTTTCTATCATTCAGCCCCCATAACATCTGTAAATATTTGTCAGTACTAAAGATACTGACTAGAGATACTCGATACACACTAACGCTTTTGTCCTAATAGAGTTTGGACAATGCTATACAGTTCAGCGTGATCGTTTAGAAGCACAAGAAAGCAACATAAGAATGCGAAAAACAGCCAAACTGGAGTTTGGCGGTGTGCAAATGTACGGACAAGAGCACAAACTTGCGTTGAACTACAGGTTTTTCAATTGAATACTCATTAAAATCGGAAATAAATATGACTTTCGTTAATAACAATTCATTATGATTGTGTTTACTTCAAAAAAGAAAAGAATTGAAAAAAATTCAAATTTCGGACGAATTTCCCGTGCAGTTGCTGTACATGCATTGTCAAAACTGTATTAGGATAGAAGTGTTAGTGTGTATCGAGTATCTCTAGTCAGCCAATTCAACTTACAAAATATTACAGCTTCACAACTCGCTACTGTCGCTCTCACTCCCCTCCCCCTACCTTCCCAATCACATTCCTTTCCTCCTTGACTGTATTTGTTATTCCACACAAAGTCCGATATTGCCTATAACACAGGTCATTCTGTAAAAAAAAATTTTTTGAGAATGCGATATTTTCTCTTCTTTTCCATTGCTATAACCACCCATTAGTACTTCAAACTCGTCTATATTAATCACTATTGTAATTTTTTTTGCAGAAACTGTTTCGTTTATTTGCTTATGGCTTCCTAAAAGTTTTTTGTTACCTGTCGACAGTGTTTTCACAGTGGGAAGATTTTTATGTTTGCATAAAAGCAGGGTAAAATTATTGTAAACATTTCTAATTTGGTACCAATTATACATATATGATTATAAGATGTTAGTGATATATCACTAAGTATATCACTATCAGGATTCCTTAATGCAAGGAATTGCCATAAATCGGTTCCAAATTTAAAAATTGAAAGTCGATTTAATCTGTGGCTCATCATTTAGTGAAAGGACGAAACAATCATCAACATCCCAACACCAAGTACTGATAATAAAAACAAGAAATTGACAAAAATTTCACATACATCGGTGTCAACTAGCGTTGAGTCTACGTCTTAAGCACTGCTTTTCAATACAGAAGTCGAATACATCAGCATTCTTATTAACTTCTCTCGCGAGGCGCGAAATCGGTTCATTAATACCATAGTTTGTCCAGTGAACACCAATCCGCAGCAATCTAGGATACCTTGGTAAAAATTTACCAGCATCAAAGCACATTATACCCGAAAGGATGGAGGAATCAACTATCCCTGTAAGAAGGTTATGAGCAACTTCACGTCGTTTCGAAAGCGATGACATATTTAATAGCTGAAGTCGATCAATATATGGAGGAAGACGAACTCTGTCGTTCCAATTAAGGTGACATAAAGCTATTCTTACAAATTTACGCTGAATCGTCTCGATTCTGCCAATGTACTCATTATAATAACGAGACCAAACTTGAGAAGCATATTCAAGGTGAGATCTAAAGAAGGTGTTATAGAGACTTAGTCTAACAAGCGAATTGTTAAATTCCTTGGATAAGCGTGTGCATGATCTTATTAATATGTAAGCTAAAATCAATTTTTTGGTCAAATGTAACACCTTGGTCAATAATGGAACTGACTCAATCCAAAATACAGTCATTAAGACTATAAATTATCACAAACGGAGAGATTTTCCTAGTAAATGACATTACATGAAATTTATTCAAATTCAGACCATTAAGACCATAATGGCGACACCAATTACTAAAATTAATCAAATCCTCATGAAGAAAATAGTCAAAGTTGGAATTAAGAGATCTAAAGATTTTAATGTCATAAGCATAAATGACTACTTCCGATTATTTGAAAACAGATGCAACATCATTAATGGCTGGGATAAAAAGAAGTGAGGAACACCAGAATGCGCAACAAATGGCTTAGAAGTATAACCCCGAAAAAGAACTTGGTAAGTTCTATCAATAAGATATGACTTAATCCAATTGATAAACCAAGTAGGAAAACCGAACAAGTCCAACTTAAACAATATAATGGAGTGAGGTAATTTATCAAAAGCCTTACTCAAATCAGTATATATTCAATCAACTTGCTTCCCCTCTTCAATAGCCAAAATGGATTTATTTGTAAACTTCATCAGGTTAGTGACAGTGGATCTATTCCTGACAAAACCATTTTGTTTACTCAAAATTATGGACTTACAGTGAAATGACATACTCTCATACACTATAGACTCAAAAAGTTTTGGAATAGCTAACAGTTTAGCTACTGGTCGATAGTTTACAATGGCCGATTTTGCTCCATTTTTGTGGGTCGGTATGATAAAGGAAGCATTCAGCACAGCAGGGAAAATCCCAGTCTTAAGACATCTTTGAAATAGTAGAAAGAGTGGTTCAGCGGTAGAGAGACAGCAGCGTTTAAGGACAACTGCTGGAACTCCATCAGGGCTAGGTGAAGAAACATCCTTAAGGTGATAGATGTGATTAACTACATCTTCATAAGAAATCGGTATACTAGGCAAAATGGATGAAGCAGTATTTCTAATGTCATGGAAGTATTATATGTCAAGGACAAAGTCATTACCAGTAAAAGATCCACTGAAGTAAGTGGCAAAAAAATTAGAAATAGTAAATTGATCATTACTATTATTGCTAAGGAATTCAAAAGAAGCTGGATAACCATCAGATTTACGCTTACAATTAACAAATTTCCAAAACTTCAAAGGATCTCTAATAATATCCGACTGCACTTTAAGTAAATATTCAGAATACAAGCGAGCAGATAAATCTTTGAATAAGTCATAATATTCTTCATACAAACGATAATCAGTGTCATTCTTCGTCCTAGTATACCTATCCCAGGCAGCATTGCGAGAATTGCGAATTGCACGCAACTCACTAGTGTACCAGGGATAAGACAATGAGATATTTTTGCGATAAGTAAAAGGAACTGTAGCAACAAAAAATTGGTAAAGGATATAATAAAAAACATAACTGGGCGTAAAGCCCAATCGTGTGATACTCTAGATAACAGAGAAATTTGTAGGGGAAGTGGTAGAGGGGGTGACGACATTGAACTAGTTTTTCCACATCACGATAAGGTTGTTATCAAAATGTTGTATACAAATTTAGGATTCAAAAATTTAAAAGGTACTGAGAAAATTAGTGTATTGGATTTAGTGAAATTGTGCAGTTTGTATGGGAGGTGGTAGAAGTATGAATTTATTAATTACGTTCTAAGAAATGACTGTAAACATTATTTAATTGACATATTATAAATTAAAGATCAGTAGCGTTCACACTTTTCAGGAAAATCGACTTTTTGTAAAGTTGTTGAATTGTGTCAAATTGTATGGAAGGGTGTAGAAGGAGTGAAGCTAATCACCTAATTTTTTGTAGTCTTACTAATGATTCTAAATAATTATTTAGTGCATATTTTCAGCTCTATAAATTTCATACGTACTGAGTAAATTTATTTAGAGTATTTCATGAAAAAGTGCAGTTTGTATGGGAGGGGGTGGAAGGAATGGAAGGACTCAACTAATTTTTAGATAGCAGATTGAAATTATTATAAAAGTAATATATTCCAAATTTCAGATCAATAGCTTTCATGCTTTTTGAAAAAATCCGTTTATTGTCAAATTGCAAAATTGTGTCATTTTGTATGGAAGGGGGCAGAAGGGGTGAAACTAACTGTCTAATTTTTGTCGGTCTTACTAATAATTCTAAGTAAATATTCAGTGCATAATTTCAGCCCGCTAAATTTTATACGCACTGAGGAAATTGGTTTAGAGTATTTTATGAAAAAGTACAGTTTGTATGGGAGGTGGTAGAAGGAAGCAGAGGACGCGCATAATTCTTATATGGTAGATTGATATCATCATAGAAGTTATATGTCCAAATTTCAGAGCAATAACTTTTATACTTTTGGAGCAAATCCGTTTATTGTCAAACTGCGCAATTGTGTCATTTTGTATGGGAGGGGTTTGTAGAAGGGGTGGAGCGATTTGTCTCGTTCACGAATTTGTCCTTACTTTTTTGTCAAAAATGACGTGTACAAAATTTGAACTTTCTAGATCAACGCGTTCTCAAGCTAGAGAGGACACGGACGGACGGACGGACATCCGGTTTTGAGATTTTTGAGTGATTATATGAACTTCTGTATCATTCATTTTTTTCTGCGAGCCTTATTTCTTAGCGTTACAAACTTTGTGGCAAACTTATAATACTCTCAGATTTCATCTAGAGTATAATCAACAACGGCACTCTCAAAATCGGGATTGTCAAACAATGAAATTAGAGATAAGGTAGTCCAACTGCGAAAAATCTGCCTTAATAAAATCGAAAGATAGCTCTTTCTCACTAGGACTGAAAGTATGCTCCTCGTCAATTATAAGAAATATATTAATAGGACGGTGCAAGACATCAATGGTCGAAATTGAGGTTAAGCTCTCTTCCACGGAACTGGCACAGTAATCAGAATAAAAAACTAAGTGAAGCTGTCTTCCATAGGAGTTCTTAACAAGGCTAAGTTGCTGGAGATCAACAAAAAAACATTCGAAAGAGGACGAAGCATCAGAAACTAAGCGAGTAGAATCATCGTCAGAGAATGACCAAGAAAGACCTGGAACATTAAAATCACCGAGTAAAATGAGTTCGTCAGAGATATTCATACTATTATGAACAAAAGTTATGCAATCAACTGTTTTTTCATATAAAGTACAAGGACTCGAAGGGGGAATATATGTCAAAAAAACATAAATATCCTTATTGCTAAACACGAGCTTAACACACAAGATCTATAAACAATGATGGTTCGGTACAGGAACAACTACACAATTAATGCAGCTTCGGACTGCTAAAATAAACCACCACCTTTTAATCTAAGATCGGAAACATATCGATCTCTACGAAAGACTTGGAAGTTAGAACTTATGCGTTCACTGTCAGAAAAGTTACAGTTTAGTTCCATTTCAGTTAGAGCAATAACATCATAGGAAGAATTTTGTGTTGAAGCAAATAGCATCTGGGTTTTAGTGCACAGTCCATTTACGTTTTGATAGCAAAGAGACAGTTGTCTGAGTTTTCTGGACCAGTAGCGGGAGAATTATTACGACGAGAGATAAATTCGTTAACAAATGCTAAAGACGGCCATGAATTTTTATCCAACAACAGATTAATAAGTTCAGTATTGGCATAACAATTTTAAAGGAGGCAATAGAACTAGTATCTTTATTGATTGTGAACGAGTTATGTTTACGCGGTTTAAAATCAATGCAAAACACACATAAATGTATGTGCATTTGAAATTCTATGAATATAAAGGATTTTACTTTATTATTATAATAATAAAGTATTGTGATCGACACAAGAAAAAAAAAATTTGCTACCCTGAAATTTTTTTTTCGAGTTCCATGACTAAATTAGCCTAACAATGCAAAAAAAAAATCCGTCTCCGCCGTACGGCGTACATATGGACTCATATCTCCGAGACCGTTAAAGATAGAATGTTCGTTCTTGAGTGGATTGTTGATTGGGTAAGTGAACTCTATTTTCTAAATTTTGGGGGGTGTTAGGTGGAAGGGGGAGGCGGGGGTAGGGAAAAAGTCGAAAACTACACTCGCTAATATCTCCACCACAAATGCAGATAGAAAGTTGAAAATCAGTGGAGATATGGAGAAGGTTGTGGGACAAACTTTAAAAATAATTTATTTTTTTATCCATTGGCGTCCGAAAAGGGGAGGGGGGTCGACCGAATTGTTTTTTCAAATGATTATATCTTCGAAATTACTTATTGTAAAAAAATCATATTTTGGGACCATGAAGGTGGCATATAGTTCCATCGGAATCAGCTTAGAAAGTGGCTAATTATTGTAAGAGGGAGGGTCAGGGGGGTGCAAGGAAAAAGACTTAAAAATGAATATCTCAACTACCTCTTAAGCTATGTAATTGAAACTTGAAACGTGTATTAAGCTATACTAGGAAAATACAAAAAACATATAACATGTTGAAATAATAGTAGTGGGGAGAAATGGGGAGCATTTAAAAATGGCGCACTTTTCAAAATTATAAATCCTTATATGTATCTCAAAAACGAGTACAGATATTAAATCGAAAATTTTTCAGATTTCAGAACTACATAATGGTTATATTTGGTAAAAATTTTAAGTTGGGAGGTGTAAGGGAAGGGAAGTGATAAGCAACAATATCGAAAATTTTGAGTGATTTTTTTAGGGCTCTGGTGAAAGATACAAAGTTTAAATTTTGCATGTGGACACGTCTATTTGATGAACATAGAAAAATAATAATAACTTGATCCATAATTATTCAACACCGACTCCCCGGTCTAACGTGCACAAGGTGTTTCATGTGCATTGAAAAAAAAACATAAACTAAAAATTTTTGAGTGAAATTTTAAGGTAGAAACTTGAAAATTTGGGGGATGCATTTAAAAAATATCCCTTAATACACGAAATATTAACTGGTCGAAAACCTTTAAAACTTCTACCCCCTCCCATACAAAATTATTTTTTCGACCATTTTTAGGAAATCAATTAACCTAACTATTAAAAGCAATCAATTTCAAATTTTTCGTGAAAACTTATAAAAATAATTCAAATGAAGTTGCTTTAAAAGTTTTGAAATCGCGCTTGCCCTTCTACCCCCTCCCATACAAAACTATGATTTCGACCAATTTCATTAAATCAACTAATAACCAACAAACTAAAAGCTACGAACTTCAAATTTTATACAAGCACCTTACAAGAGAAGCGAAATAAAACTGCGTATCAAATTTTACGATTCCCCTACATTCTCTACCCCCTCCCATACAAAGGTTCGGTTTTGTGAATGTAAAATACACCGAATTTTATGACAATTCTATGCAACTTCGTCTATGAAACACATTCTATACAGAGAATATTGGACGTGATTCAAGCAATTAATTAAAAAGCTATTAACATCTACCCACCCTTACTATTACCCCTCCTCCTCCCCTCATAGAAACCCAAACTTGCAGAAACGAATGAAATATTGTTAAATTGACAACAGCCCTGCCCAAGAACTCCCTTTCACTCTTCCTTCCCTAACCACTCTAACCTGCATATTGACTTTCCACTCATCCGCAACTTGTCCCAAGAATAATAAAGTTTCACCCGACTTATTGGCAGTTTATTTGCTTTTAAGATGGGTTGCATATATCCGGGATTTACTGTATTTTTTTCTTTCGTGGTTTCATATTTCTATTTATAGCAAAAATACACGAAGAAAATGTGGGTAGTGCACGTTAAAAAACATAACAGGGCTACAATTGCGCGTAAAACGCAATCTTAAGATACTCTAGATGAAATAGAATTTTTTGTGATCCCAAGAAATTTTGTATGAGGAGTGTTAGAAGGGGTGATAGCATTGACATAACTTTTTCCCCATCATGCTAAAGTAGCTATAAAAATGTTTTATACTAAATGCTCACTCCAAAAATTGAGTAGGAGCTGAGAAAATTAGTGTGTTAGATTTAGTGAAAATGTGCAGTTTGTATGGGAGGTGGTAGAAACGGTGAGAGGATTTTAGTGATTTTTTCAGAAATAACTAAGAATATCATAAAATTGTCATCTCTTAAATTTTAGACTAGTAACATTCATACTTTTCAAGAAAATAGATTTTTTGTGAAGTTGTGAAACTGTGTCATATTGTATGGGAGGGGGTTGAAGCAGTGAAGCTAATCAAATATTTTTTTCTGATCTTAGTGATAATGCTAAATAAGTATTTATTACAAATGTGAGCTCGATAAATGTTATATGTTCTGAGAAAATCGGCTTTGAGCATTTCATGAAAAAGTGTAGTTTGTATGGGAGGGGGTGGAAGGAGAGGGAGGATGCAAATAATTTTTATACTGTAGATTGAAATCATTATGAAAGTAATATACCCCGAAATTGTGACTAATAAATTTTATACTTTTCGAGCAAATCCATTTATTGTCGAATTGCGAAATAGTGTCATTTTGTATGGGAGGGGGTAGAAGTGGTGAAGCTAATCGTCTAATTTTTTTTTGCCTTACTAACAATTTTAAATCAATATTTGACGCTCAATTTCAGCCCGCTTTATTTTATACGCACTGAGTAAATTGGCTTAGAGTAATTCATGACAAGTACAATTTGTATGGGAGGTGGTAGAAGGAGAAGGAGGACGCGCATAATTTTTATACCGTAGATTTATATTGTTGTAAAAGTAATACGTTTCAAATTTCACGCCAATAGCTTTTATACTTTTTGAACAAATCCGTTTATTGTCAAATTGCGCAATTGTGTCATTTTGTATGGGAGGGGGTAGAAGGGGTAAAGCTAATCGTCTAATTTTTTTTGGCCTTACTAACAATTTTAAATAAATATTTGAAGCACAATTTCAGCCCGCTAAATTTTATACGCACTGAGTAAATTGGCATAGAGTAATTCATGACAAGTACAGTTTGTACACAAGAGTCATCATAAAACATCTTGGGTTTCCCCTGATGGTGTTACTCAGAACCAAATCGACCATTTGGCTATAAGTCGCCGATGGAGAAGATGTCTCCTCGATGTGCGAGCGAAACGTGGAGCTGACGTGGGGAGTGATCACCACTTGATGGTTGCCTGCTTGAGATTGTGTACAGCAGCTATCCGACGACCACAAATTCTTCAAATGAAGCGCAAGCTTAATGTGGATAAACTTATAGATCCCAACATAAGACGCGAATACACCACTATTCTACGCGAAAAGTCATCCACATTGGGTGAATATGAAATGCGCACACTTGACGCCAATTGGGAGGCAACCAGAAACACTTTTCTAACTAGTGCTGAAGAATCTGTGGGATATGTGCAAAGCGGTGAGAAACCCTGGATGTCGCAAGACACATGGGTCAAGGTTGGCAATCGGAAAAAAACCAAATTGGCAATTATCTCTCAACCCGATGTCAACCAACGAACGCCCGACTTGAGGCAGAACTAAAGCGATGCTCATATACAGCTTAAGAGGGCTGTTAGACGCGACAAGAGAAAGGCCATTGAAGATCTGGCAAACAAGGCAGAATCTGCGGCTTACCTTGGGGATATCAATCAATCAAATTCCTGTTAAGACCCCCTATAGGGGGTTCCCCGCAAGGGGGTAGTTGTAGTATGAGGTTTTACCAATTCCTGCAACTATCTTTGGAGTTAGCGACTCCACGGACCTGAGCTAACTATCCCCCTCTGGGATGGGGGCTGTAGAATTCACCCACAGCCAGTCCTGCTTGCCCTAAAAATGGCAAATGGACACTCACTGGATCATGGGCTTATCACCCGTGATCTTAAGACCTAAATGATACGAGAAACGGATACATCGCCTCGGATACGGACTGATTCTACGGTAACGACTTTTAGCATTCGAAAACGGACTATGATTGGCTTCTGGAACGTTCGAACATTGAATGACGGGGGAAGAGCTGGGGTTACTCGGTCCTTGCACCGCCAATCAGTGATCGACCGTGAAATGGAGCACTATAACATCCAAATCTTGGGCTTGAGCGAGGTCAGGTGGACAGGATCAGGAGAAGAACGAACCCCTAGCGGAAACACTATTCTGTACATTGGCCCTGAAAATGAAGCCAGAAATGGCGTGGCGTTCGTCCTTACGCCGAGAGCGAGAAACAGTCTCATTAGCTGGGAACCAATCTCGGATAGGATTATCGTCGTCAGGCTCAGGACCAGTGTCAGAAACGTCACAATTCTGCAGTGCTACGCACCAACTAATGCCGCAACATCTGGTGACAAAGAGGAGTTTTATAGCCAACTGAGTGCCACCTTCGAACGTGTTCCAAGAGGTGATATTATTATCATCTCGGGAGATATGAACGCCCAGGTTGGATCAGACAACACTGGACTAGAACACGTCATGGGGAGGCATGGTGACCCTTGGGTCGACCCTTCACGACCTTGGATTAAGAGACCCGAAAACGGCGAATTATTTGTGGAGTTCTGTAGTACTCGGCAAATGGTCATCGGAGGGAGCCTTTTTCCACACAAGAGTCATCATAAAACATCTTGGGTTTCCCCTGACGGTGTTACTCAGAACCAGATCGACCATTTGGCTATAAGTCGCCGATGGAGAAGATGTCTCCTCGATGTGCGAGCGAAACGTGGAGCTGACGTGGGGAGCGATCACCACTTGATGGTTGCCTGCTTGAGATTGTGTATAGCAGCTATTCGACGACCACAAATTCTTCAAATGAAGCGCAAGCTTAATGTGGATAAACTCAGAGATCCCAACAAAAAACTCGAATACACCACCATTCTACGCGAAAAGTCATCCACATTGGGTGAACATGAAATGCGCACACTGGACGCCAATTGGGAGGCAACCAGAAACACTTTTCTAACTAGTGCTGAAGAATCTGTGGGATATGCGCAAAGCGGTGAGAAACCCTGGATGTCGCAAGACACATGGGACAAGGTTGACAATCGGAAAAAAGCCAAATTGGCAATCATCTCTCAACCCGATGTCAACCAACGAACGCCCGACTTGAGGCAGAACTACCGCGATGCTCATATACAGCTTAAAAAGGCTGTTAGACGCGACAAGAGAAAGGCCATTGAAGATCTGGCAAACATGGCAGAATCTGCGGCTTACCTTGGGGATATGGGTTCACTATTTAAAATCATGAAACAGTTGACGAACAGGAATTTCACCGCCAACCACCTGGTGAGAGATGTCAACGGAACTCTCCTTAATATGACTGAACACCAGTTGCGACGATGGAAGGAATACTTCTCTGATATTTTAAACATCTTGTCAGATGAAGATATTCCGGAAACAGAACAACTTCCAAACATCCAACCGCAACAATCCTCTATTAGGGACGATCCCCCAAATAAGGAAGAGATAGTTTCCGCCATTCGGTCAATGGCGGGAAGGAAAGCTCCAGGTATAGACGGACTACCAACCGAACTCCTCAAAGCGGACCCGGAAATAACAGCCGATATACTCCTCCCACTCTTCACTAAGGTGTGGAATGATGGAAGATATCCGACTGAATGGAAGGAGGGCGTCATTGTGAAAATTCCGAAGAAGGGCGACCTTCGGGATTGTGGCAATTGGCGTGGTATATGTCTACTTACTGCCGTATCAAAAATTATGGCTAAGGTAATTCTCAATAGGATTAGTGATGTCGTCGAGAGCACTCTCGAAGTTTATCAGGCTGGATTCCGTAAAGGGTCGTCTTGCACCGACCACACAAATACCCTACGGATAATATTAGAGCAGTCAGCCGAAATGGGTTCGCCACTACATCTCATGTTTGTGGACTTCGAGAAGGCTTTCGACAGCGTTAAGCGAGATTACATATGGAATGCTTTGCGTAGGAGAGGTATCCCAGATAAGGTCATAGCTATGATTAAAGAATCCTACAAAGATGCAAGGTGTCGCGTCTTGCATAGAGGAGAGCTGTCCGAGAGCTTTCCTGTGCGAACGGGTGTCAGACAAGGCAGCATATTATCACCAGCCCTGTTTCTGGTGGTAATAAATGACATCTTGAAAGCTGCACTGGAAAGTGGGGAAGGTAAAGGTCTTCAATGGAGACTATTTAACATCTTAAGTCACCTTGATTATGCTGATGACGTGTGTTTGCTTGCACATAACCGTTCGGACTTAGAGTCAAATGTTCGCTCGTTGCATTCTAAATGCAAAGAGGCGGGACTGAAAATAAATGTGCGTAAAACCAAGTACATGCACATGGGTTCGAACGCAAGCACACCGATTGTTCTTAATGGGCAGGATGTGGAAGAGGTGCAAGAATTTTGCTATCTCGGAAGCATTGTCAGCATGGACGGCGGAGCCGAAAAGGATGTTGAGGCTCGGCTAAAAAAAGCTCGTCAGGCCTTCGGTATCCTTTCCCCTTTCTGGAGGTTAAGAGAGATCTCCCTTCGCACGAAGCTGCGAGTTTTTGACGCATGCGTCAAATCCGTGTTGTTATATGGTTGTACTACGTGGAAAGAGACCGTTCGACTTACCAAGAAACTACAGACTTTCGTAAACCAATGCCTCCGACGCATTTTAGGAATATTCTGGCCAGAAGTGATCTCCAACGACGAACTTTGGAGTACAACTCGCCAGACTAAAATAGGTATTGAGATTCAACGGCGAAAGTGGCAGTCGATCGGTCATACTTTGAGGAAACCAGAGCAAAACATCGCAAAACAGGCTCTGGATTATAAACCTCAAGGAAGACGTCGGGTTGGTCGACCATGTAACACATGGAAGCGAGCAGTTGAGCAGGAGGCCAGAGGAATAAACAAGTCCTGGCAACAGCTTAAAGCCGATGCGCAGGATCGCGCCTTGTGGAAGAGAGTTGTTTCTGTCCTATGCCCCTATAGGGGGTCTTAACAGGAATTTGATTGATAGGGGCATAGGACAGAAACAACTCTCTTCCACAAGGCGCGATCCTGAGCATCGGCTTTAAGCTGTTGCCAGGACTTGTTTATTCCTCTGGCCTCCTGCTCAACTGCTCGCTTCCATGTGTTACATGGTCGACCAACCCGACGTCTTCCTTGAGGGTTATAATCCAGAGCCTGTTTTGTGATGTTTCGCTCTGGTTTCCTCAAAGTATGACCGATCCACTGCCACTTTCGCCGTTGAATCTCAATACCTATTTTAGTCTGGCGAGTTGTACTCCAAAGTTCGTCGTTGGAGATTACTTCTGGCCAGAATATTCCTAAAATGCGCCGGAGGCATTGATTTACGAAAGTCTGTAGTTTCTTGGTAAGTCGAACGGTCACTTTCCACGTAGTACAACCATACAACAACACGGATTTGACGCATGCGTCAAAAACTCGCAGCTTCGTGCGAAGGGAGATCTCTCTTAACCTCCAGAAAGGAGAAAGGATACCGAAGGCCTGACGAGCCTTAGTTAGCCGAGCCTCAACATCCTTTTCGGCTCCGTCGTCCATGCTGACAATGCTTCCGAGATAGCAAAAATCTTGCACCTCTTCCACATACTGTCCATTAAGAACAATCGGTGTGCTTGCGTTCGAACCCATGTGCATGTACTTGGTTTTACGCACATTTATTTTCAGTCCCGCCTCTTTGCATTTAGAATGCAACGAGCGAACATTTGACTCTAAGTCCGAACGGGTATGTGCAAGCAAACACACGTCATCAGCATAATCAAGGTGACTTAAGATGTTAAATAGTCTCCATTGAAGACCTTTACCTTCCCCACCTTCCAGTCCAGCTTTTAAGATGTCATTTATTACCACCAGAAACAGGGCTGGTGATAATATGCAGCCTTGTCTGACACCCGTTCGCACAGAAAAGCTCTCGGACAGCTCTCCTCTATGCAAGACGCGACACCTTGCATCTTCGTAGGATTCTTTAATCATCACCTTGGGGATATGGGTTCACTTTTCAAAATCATGAAACAGTTGACGAACAGGAATTTCACCGCCAACCACCTGGTGAGAGATGTCAACGGAACTCTCCTTAATATGAGTGAGCACCAGTTTCGGCGATGGAAGGAATACTTCTCTGATATTTTAAACATCTTGTCAGAGGAAGATATTCCGGAAACAGAACAACTTCCAAACATCCAACCGCAACAATCCTCTATTAGGGACGATCCCCCAGATAAGAAAGAGATAGTTTCTGCCATTCGGTCAATGGCGGGAAGGAAAGCTCCAGGTATAGACGGACTACCAACCGAACTCCTCAAAGCGGACTCGGAAATCACAGCCGATATACTCCTCCCACTCTTCACTAAGGTGTGGAGTGAAGGAAGATATCCGACTGAATGGAAGGAGGGCGTCATTGTGAAAATTCCGAAGAAGGGCGAAATTCGGGATTGTGGCAATTGGCGTGGTATATGTCTACTTACTGCCGTATCAAAAATTATTGCTAAAGTAATTCTCAATAGAATTAATGATGTCGTCGAGAGCACTCTCAAAGTTTATCAGGCTGGATTCCGTAAAGGGTCGTCTTATACCAACCACACAATACCCTACGGATAATATTAGAGCAGTCAGCCGAAATGGGTTCGCTACTACATCTCATGTTTGTAGACTTCGAGAAGGCTTTCGACAGCGTTAAGCGAGATTACATATGGAATGCTTTGCGTAGGAGAGGTATTCCAGATAAGGTCATAGCTATGATTAAAGAATCCTACGAAGATGCAAGGTGTCGCGTCTTGCATAGAGGAGAGCTGTGCGAGAGCTTCCCTGTGCAAACGGGTGACAGACAAGGCTGCATATTATCACCAGCCCTGTTTCTGGTGGTAATAAATGACATCTTGAAAGCTGCACTGGAAGGTGGGGAAGGTAAAGGTAAAGGTCTTCAATGGAGACTATTTAACATCTTAAGTCACCTTGATTATGCTGATGACGTGTGTTTGCTTGCACATAACCGTTCGGACTTAGAGTCAAATGTTCGCTCGTTGCATTCTAAATGCAAAGAGGCGGGACTGAAAATAAATGTGCGTAAAACCAAGTACATGCACATGGGTTCGAACGCAAGCACACCGATTGTTCTTAACGGACAGGATGTGGAAGAGGTGCACGGTTTTTGCTATCTTGGAAGCATTGTCAGCATGGACGGCGGAGCCGAAAAGGATGTTGAGGCTCGGCTAAATAAAGCTCGTCAGGCCTTCGGTATCCTTTCCCCTTTCTGGAGGTTAAGCGAGATCTCCCTTCGCACGAAGCTGTCAGTTTTTGACGCATGCGTCAAATCTGTGTTGTTGTATGGCTCTACTACGTGGAAAGAGACCGTTCGACTTACTAAGAAACTACAGACTTTTGTAAACCAATGCCTCCGGCGCATTTTAGGAATATTCTGGCCAGAAGCGATCTCCAACGACGCACTTTGGAGTACAACTGGTCAGACTAAACTAGGTATTGAGATTCAACTGCGGAAGTGGCAGTGGATCGGTCATACTTTGAGGAAACCAGAGCGAAACATCACAAAACAGGCTCTGGATTATAACCCTCAAGGAAGACGTCGGGTTGGTCGACCATGTAACACATGGAAGCGAGCAGTTGAGCAGGAGGCCAGAGCAAAATATCGCAAAACAGGCTCTGGATTATAGTCCTCAAGGAAGACGTCGGGTTGGTCGACCATGTAACACATGGAAGCGAGCAGTTGAGCAGGAGGCCAGAGGAATAAACAAGTCCTGGCAACAGCTTAAGGCCGATGCTCAGGATCGTGCCTTGTGGAAGAGAGTTGTTTCTGTCCTATGCCCCTAAAGGGGGTCTTAACAGGAGTTTCATTGATTTGATTGAAGGTTTGTATGGGAGGTGGTAGAAGGAGAGGGAGCACACGCATAATTTTTATACGGTAGATTTATATTGCCATAAAAATAATATAGTCCAAATTTCAGGCCAATAGCTTTCATACTTTTGGAGCAGATCCGTTTATTGTCAAATTGCTCATTTGTGTCATTTTGTATGGGAGGGGGTAGAAGGGGTGGAGCGATTTGGCCCGTTCACGAACTTGACCTTACTTTTTTTTCAAAAACGACGTGTACAAAATTTTGAACAATCTAGCTCAACGCGTTCTCAAGCTAGAGAGCGAACAGACGGACGGACAGACAGACGGACGGACAGACGGACTGACGGACAGACAGACAGACGGACAGACGGACTGACGGACATCCGGTTTTGAGATTTCTTCCCGGTCATAGCAAGATGTTACCTCAAGAATTGAATTGATCAGTTTCTACATGAAACGTAAATGATTACCTTAATAATGGTATAAAAACATAACAGGACTACGGTTGCGCGTAAAGCGCAACCTTACGATACTCTAGATGAAATAGAATTTTTTGTGGTCCCAAGAAATTTTGTATGGGAAGTGTTAGAAGGGATGATAGCATTGAACTAATTTTTTCCCCATCATGCTAAAGTAGCTACAAAAATGTTTTATACGACATGCTTACTCCAATAATTAAATAGGAGCTGAGAAAATTAGTGTGTCAGATTTAGTGAAAATGTGCAGTTTGTATGGGAGGGGGTAGAAAGAGTGGGGCGATTTTAGAGATTTTTTCAGAAATAACTAAGAATATCATAAAATTGACATCTCTTGAATTTTAGACCAGTAACGTTCATACTTTTCAAGAAAATAGATTTTTTGTGAAGTTTTGAAACTGTGTCATATTGTATGGGAGGGGGTAGAAGCAGTAAAGCTAATCAAATATTTTTTTCTAATCTTACTGATAATGCGAAATAAGTATTTATTACAACAAAATGTAAGCTCGATAAATGTTAAATGCTCTGAGAAAATTGGCTTAGAGCATTTCATGAAAAAGTGTAGTTTGTATGGGAGGAGGTGGAAGGAGAGAGAGGACGCAAATAATTTTTATACTGTATATTGAAATCATTATGAAAGTAATATATCCCGAAATTCAGACTAATAGCTTTTATACTTTTCGAGCAAATCCATTTATTGTGGAATTGCGAAATTGTGTCATTTTGTATGGGAGGGGGTAGAAGGGGTGAAGCTAATCGTCTAATTTTTTTTGGCCTTACTAACAATTTTTAATAAATATTTAGTGCATAATTTCAGCTCTCAAAATTTGATACGCACTGAGTAAATTGGCTTAGAGTAATTCATGACAAGTACAGTTTGTATGGGAGGTGGTAGAAGGAGGGGGTGGACACGCATAATTTTTATACGGTAGATTGATATTATCAAAAAGTAATATATTTCAAATTTCAGGCCAATAGCTTTTACACTTTCCGAGCAAATCCGTTTATTGTCAAATTGCGCATTTGTGTCATTTTGTATGGAAGGGGGTAGAAGGGGTAAAGCGATTTGGCCCGTTCACGAACTTGTCCTTACTTTTTTGTCAAAAACGACGTATACGAAATTTGAGCTTTCTAGCTCAACGCGTTCTCAAGCTAGAGAGCGAACGGACGGATGGACGGACGGACGGACAGACGGACAGACGGACAGACGGACAGACGGACGGACGGACAGACGGACAGACGGACAGATGGACATCCGGTTTTGAGATTTTAGAGTGATAATATTAACTTCTGTATCATTCATTTTTTTCTCCGAGCCTTATTTCTTGGCGTTACAAACTTTAGAGCAAACTTATAATACTCTCAGATTCCATCTAGAGTATAAAAACTGAGGTCATATTATGTATCTTACATCGGGACGTTACAAATTTCGTGATCGCGTCGGTATTTCATATGTTGACATTGGCAATGATACTTCTCTCAAATCACGATGTCGTCGAGTTCGCGTCGACAAATGTTAAAATGTCGACGACGGAAAAACTGCGTGCCGTTTTAAATAATAGGGACCATAGGAATATTTTTTTGTGCACTAAAACTCACGTGAAGGCAGGTAATACGATTAAAAGTATAACGATCGCGTACCTAAAAAGGAAACGTACATATGATAAGAAGAGCAAAGTAATAAATTTAAATGTCCAACTCCTGATGTCGATCCCTGTTCATATAAAAAACATCTTCAATGTAATAGTGATTTCTATTCGGCAAAAAAATGTGACCCGTTTTTACCCTTTAAAATGCAAAATTATTGCAGTTTTGCACTCATTTTTCTCAGTTCCGTCAGTCAGGTCAATTTACAATAGAACACTTTAAGTGCAAGTTTTTTGCATTTTTTTTATCATGTTGGCTGAAGCATACTGAACATCTGATTGCCTTTCGAAACTGTCAAAACAAACCGATTTAATTTGTCTTGTTAGCTCTAAACGATCCTGTAAAGATTTTGTTGCCGATGTTGTCAAAGGATGTATTTTTTTCATGTTGTTGTACATTACAGGTCAATTGAGTTGCACCGCCGAAAAATTCGGGGCAAGAAATGTGCATTTTCAGGTCAAGTTTTACCTAGTGCGCAAACCATTTTTCTAGCAGGGCAGAATTTTTTTTTACAATAGAACATAGGAACTGCTAGAAAAAATGTTAAGGGCAAAAACGGGTCACATTTTTTTGCCGAATAGAAATCACTATGAGAGTATTACCTGTTTGCTCTAAAGTTTGTAACGCTAAGAAGTAAGGCTTGGAGAAAAAAACGAAGATACAGAGGTTATTATTATCACTCAAAAATCTCAAAACCGAATGTCCGTCCGTCCGTTCGCTCTCTAGCTTGAGAACGCGTTGAGCTACATAGTTCAAATTTTGTACACGTAATTTTTAACAAAAAAGTAAAGTCAAGTTCCTGAACGGGCCAAATTGCTCCACCGCTTCTATCCCCTCCCATACAAATTGATACAATTGCGCAATTTAACGATAAACGGATTTGCTCGAAAAGTACATATAAAAGGTATTGGTCTCAAATTTGGAACATATTACGTTTATGATCATATCAATCTACTGTATAGAAATTATGCGTGTCATCCCCCTCCTTCCACCACCTCCCATACAAACTGCACTTTTTCATGAAATACTATAAGCCAATTTACTCAGTGCGTATAAAATTTAGCGAGCTCAAATTGTGCACGAAATATTTATTTAAAATTATTGGTAAGACCAAAAAAAATTCGACGATTAGCTTTACCCCTTCTACCCCCTCCCATACAAAACGATACAATTTCGCAATTCGACAATAAACGGATTTCCTCGCAAAGTATAATAGCTAATAGTATCAAATTTGGAATATATAATTTTTATAATAATTCCAATCGACGGTATAAAAAGTATTTGCATCCTCTCTCTCCTTCCACCCCCTCCCATACAAACTGCACTTTTTCCATGAAAAGCTCTAAACCAATTTACTCAGTACGCGTAAAATTTATCGAGCTCTAATTGTACGATAATCACTTATTTGGAGTCATTAGTAAGATGAAAAAAAATTAGACGATTAGCTTTACCCCTTCTACCCCCTCCCATGCAAAATGACACAATTTTGCAATTCGACAAGAAAAGGATTTGCTCCAAAAGTAAAGATGCTATTGATCTGAAATTTGGACTATATTACTTTTATTATAATTTCAATCTACTATATAAAAATTATTTAAGTCCTTCCCTTCCTTCCACCACCTCCCATACAAACTGTACTTTTTCATGAAATACAGAGTAACCAATTTACTCAGTACATATAAAATTTATCGAGCTGAAATTGTGCACTTTATATTAATTTAGAATTACTAGTAAGGCTAAAAAGAGATTAGACTATTAGCTTTACTCCTTCTACCCCTTCCATACAATCTGACACAATTTTACAACTTTACAAAAAGATTTTCCTGAAAAGTGTGAATGCTACGGATTTATACTTTAAATCATAACAAGCGTATGATGCTTATAGTTATTTCCGGAAAAGTCTTTAAGAACTCGCCCCTTCTTCTACCACCTCCAATACAAACTGCTCAATTTCACTAAATCCAATACACTCATTTCCTAAGTACCTATGGAATTTTTATACTCTACACGAAATTTGAGAGTTTTATAAGTTTGCTCTAAAGTTTGTAACGCCAAGAAATAAGGCTCGGAGAAAAAAACGAATGATACAGAAGTTAATATTATCACTCAAAAATCTCAAAACTCGATGTCCGTCCGTTCGCTCTTTAACTTGAGAACGCGTTGAGCTAGATAGTTCAAATTTTGTACACGTAATTTTTAATAAAAAGGTAAAGTCAAGTTCGTGAACGGGCCAAATTGCTCCACCCCTTCTACCCCCTCCCATACAAAATGACACAATTTTGAAATTCGACAATAAAAGGATTTGCTCCAAAAGTACAGATGCTATTGATCTGAAATTTGGAATATGTTACTTTTATTATAATTTCAATCTACTATATAAAAATTATTTCAGTCCTTCCCTTCCTTCCACCACCTCCCATACAAACTGTACTTTTTCATGAAATACTCAACCAATTTACTCAGTACATATAAAATTTATCGAGCTTAAATTGTGCACTTAATATAAATCTAGAATTACTAGTAAGGCTTAAAAAAGATTAGACTATTAGCTTTACTCCTTCTACCCCTCACATACAATCTGACACAATTTTACAACTTTACAAAAAGTGGATTTTCCTGAAAAGTGTGAATGCTACGGATCTACAATTTAAATCATAACAAGCGTATGATGCTTAAGTCTTTAAGAACTCGCCCCTTCTTCTACCACCTCCCATACAAACTGTACAATTTCACTAAATCCAATACACTCATTTTCTCAGTACCTATAGAATTTTTGAATCCAAATTTTGTGTAAAACATTTTGATAGCAACCTTAGCGTGATGAGAAAAAATTAGTTCAATGTCGTCAACCCCTATACCATTTCCCCTACAAAATTTCTTGACATCAAAAAATCTCTCTTTCATCTAGAGTATCACACGATTGGGCTGTACGCCCAATCGTAGCCCTGTTATGTTTATAATCTAGATGAAATCTGAGAGTATTATAAGTTTGCTCTAAAGTTTGTAACGCCAAGAAATAAGGCTCGGAGAAAAAAATGATTCAGAAGATAATATTATCATTCCAAAATCTCAAAACCGGATGTCCGTCCGTCCGTCTGTCCGTCCGCCCGTTCGATCTCTAGCTTGAGAACGCGTTGAGCTAGAAAGCTCAACTTTCGTACACGTCGTTTTTGATAAAAAAGTAAGGTCAAGTTCGTGAATGGGCCAAATCGCTCCACCCCTTCTACCCCCTCCCATACAAAATGACACAAATGCGCAATTTGACAATAAACGGATTTGCTCGAAAAGTATAAAACCTATTGGCCTGAAATTTGGAATATGTTACTTTTATGATAATATCTATCTACTCTATGAAAATAATGCGTGTCCTCCCCCTCCTTCTACCACCTCCCATACAAACTGCACTTTTTAAAGAAACACTCTAAACCAATTTACTCAGTGCATTTAAAGTTTAGCGAGCTCAAATTGTGCACTAAATATTTATTTAAAATTATTAGTAAGCGCAAAAAAAAGTAGACGATTAGCTTCACCCTTTCTTCCCCCTCCCATACAAAATGACACAATTTCGCAATTCGACAATAAATGGATTTGCTCGAAAAGTATAAAAGCTATTAGTCTGAATTTCGGGATATATTACTTCCATAATAATTTCAATGTACAGTATAAAAATTATTTGCACCCTCCATCTCCTTCCGCCCCCTCCCATATAAATCACATTAGCAATTTTCCATATTGCTGGAAATACACCAGCAGTTAGACATGTATTGTAAATATGGAGAAGACATGAGTGAATAAAGGGAAATAACATTTTTAGGAACTTAGGGTGAATATCGTCATAACCAATTGCTTGTGACTTTATAGAGTTTAGTGCCTGAAATAATTCGTTCGAGTCAATGCAACGAAACGAGAAACGATCCCCCTTATCATCAGTTAAGGGTCTAAACATATCAACAGAGATAGAAGAACCGGGATTTTGAACAGCAAAGAAAGAATTCAGTTGCTCAGAGTCAATATCGAAAGGACTCTCGTCAGCACCAGCGATACCAGCTTGGCGTAAATTTTTCCAAAGAACTTTGGACGGTAAGTTTGAGTTAAACTTCGCTGCATAAAATGATCGTTTGGCGGTGCGAATAGCTGTAGTAGCTTTACTTCTAGCGTGTTTATATACATTACGAGAATCTAACGTTTTAAGACGACGATATTCACGAAAAAGAAATTCCCGCTCTGCAATAAGGCACTTCACATTGAAGGTAAGTCAAGGGACGGAGTCAGATTTCAACCGTTTAGATCGAAGAGGTACATGTTTCATGTGCAAGTTTTGAACAAAATGATTGAAAGCTAATATCTGGAGATCGACGTTGGTATTATTATATACACTGTCCCATGGCAATGATAAGCAGTCCTCAATTAGATTCATCATATTGATATTACTGTAGTCATAATAATTAACTGATTTATTGGGCTTTTTATTATCAAAGCGAACATTGTAACTTAAGAATAAGAAGTCATGATCAGTAATAGAGGGCGGAGACATTTGACTAAAAAACAGCGCGTCATTTTTGTCGGAAATTATGAAGAATCAAGTAATGATGGGTTGACAGCATCAAAAAACGTAGCCTCAGAGGTTAGAACAGATAAATGCATCGAACAAATAAGTGGCAAGAAAACATCACGACGTGAACACTTCGTAAGTAAGTCAACATTAAAATCACCACCAACTAATACTTTACTGAGCGAATGAGTTAGATTAGAAATAGTATCGACAAAAGAATAAGCACCTTCTTCAGAAAATGCCTTAGGAAGGCAATATGAAGAAACAAGGACAAATTTTTCGACACCCGAATCGATCTCGACGCAGATAAATTCAATGCAGCCTGAGGTCGAAGAAAAAAGAATTTTCGAACGAAAATTGCTCTGAACGTAAATACCAACCCCCCCAGCTCGTTTGTTTTTGCGATCATTTCTGAAGAAATTATAGCCTTGAATATTGACAAGAGATGTTGGTATGTGGTCCTTCAGCCATGATTCAGATATCAAGATTGCATGAACATCAGTGTTTTGAAAGAATAAGCTGAAATCAGTAATTTTTTAGGAGATACTTCTAGCATTTACCAAGCAAATATTAAATCCAAATGATTGGCTACAGAAGGTGGATAGAAGAGGTCTAACTATGTTCAAGGAAGTGCTACATACCATTATCGACGCATAGGAACCAGTGACAGAGGCAAACAACAGCGGTCATCCAGTACAAAGAAGAAACCAATAACTTAGCATATTGAACAGATAGAAGAATGACAAGGAAGTCTAAAAGAAAAGAATTTAAATACAAAATAGAGGAAAAAATTAGACATGAAAAAAAGTAAAAAATATACATACATATTAGTGAGATGATTCTTAAAGAAAGCTAAGCTCTATGGAAAAGTTATTTCACTGCTGCCTTACAAGTACGCTTCGCCGCACTAGTTTCCACAGGAGTATCACCTGGAACTGACACATGACGACGCAGATCATCAACACAAAAAAATCCGAATAACAGGTGATGTTGACTGACGTTTTACGAAAATTCTACCATCTCTGGTAAACGCTGAATGCAACAGGCCGGATCTGCGCAAGTTATGGTATTGCTAGATGAAGAAAACACTTGACTTATTCTCTTTATAATTTTATTATTTTTTCTTCATCTCAACTTTACACTACGAGATTTATTTTTACACTCTGTCATTAATATTTTTCTTATTCTATTTATATCTTTCTTAAAGGTTCAAGTGTCAGGTAAAATCCTTTCCTTCAAAGAAAAAGGGACAGTAAAAGTAACATGTAAATGCATGTAATTTTCAGTGTGAGAATATGGTCTTGAAAAATTTATTTGAATATCAAAGTTATTACAAAATTCAGTAATAAAAAAATTATTGAATTCGTTATCAGCAATGATCTTATTGGGTTTTCCCAAACATGATAGAAAGAACAATAATGCCTCTTTTAAAGAAGGTTTGGATCGATCGGGTATGACTAAAACAACTGCGTATTTTGAATGTTTGTCGATACATGTTGCAACTTTTATTTGATCAATAAAAAATATATCAACAAGATATAGTTGATTTCTTCAGTTATTTTAAATTTTTGCTTTATGGGGTTAGTTGAATGTTTGACTCTATTACAAATGTCACATTTATTGACATAGCGGGTCACCAAATTTTTTAAATCAGGATAATAAAAGACGTTGAGGATTCCTTTAAGTGTTTTTTCAACTCCTCCATGTCCTATTTCTTTAGTATGATACATATGGATTTGATATATGGCTTCGTCCTCGATTTGCAGGTCTTGGAGCATTCTAGTTACTTTGATGAATTTATAATTACTATTGAAGATTTCTTTTAATTTTAATTGAAGTTTATTATACTGATGATCATTTAGATCTGAGTAAATAGCTATCTTTTTATTTGGGGGTAACTTAGCGACTAAATCAGAAATATATTCATGGTGTTGCAATTCTTTTTCTGTTATTTGGATACGTACTTTATGCATGGATTTATGGTAAATTTTGTTTGACAATACTAGCTGGTATTTAAATTTATTTATGTAATCTTCTTTTATTGGAATCATACATTTTCATTTTCTGGTTCTGAATGTATAGTAACATTATAGTCAACTGATGGTGGATGGAATATAGTTGATTCGTTTTGAACTTGTAATGATTCGGGTATGTTTTGTATATTTATTTGCTCAGGAAGCTCATAATTATGTTCCCTAGAAATATCAATTATTTCTTGAAGTGTTTTATCAGGGTTTTCACGAGTTATTTGCTGTGATTCTGTAATTAAATATTCTTCTCCTATATTTATTTCATTGTTTTCTATATTATTATCTTTAAGACGTGATAAAAAAATCTGCGACTTTGTTGTCTTTACCCTTTATATAATTTATTTCGAAGTCATATTCGTTAAGTTTAAGTTTCCATCGTATTAGTTTTTGATTTGGCTCTTTCAATGAGTTAAGCGAAACTAAGGGACGATGATCTGTTCTTAATTCGAAATGACGACCATAAAGGTATGGCCTGAAGCTTTTAGTTGCCCAAACGATGGCGAGTAGCTCCTTTTCAATTGTGGAGTAGTTAGATTCATGCACATTTAAGGTTCGCGAAGCATATGCAATTGGATGATTATTTTGGGATAAGACTGCACCTAGTGCATATTGGGATGCATCAGTTGTTAACGTAAACGTTTTCGTGAATTCGGGGTATTTTAATACTGGTGGATTGGTGAGGATTAGCTTTAATTTTGTAAAGCATTCAATATATTCGGAATTATTGACATCTATCGTGGTATTCTTTCTAAGATAACGAGTCATAGGAATTGTTAATGCTGGATAATCTTTGATGAATTTCCTATAGTAACCTGTTAAGCCTAAAAATTATCTAATTTGCTTAACAGTTTTAGGAATTTTTAAATTTTGAATTTTATTTAGTTTGTTAGGATTTGGCTTTATACCTTCTTTTGTTAAGATGCGACCAAGGAATTCTGTTTGATGTGTAAAAAAATTATACTTATCGGGTTGAATTTTTAAATTATGTTCTTTTAATTTATTAAATATTTTATGAATTGAATCTATATGTTCGTTGATTGAAGTACTAAATATTAAGACATCGTCTAAATAAACAACGCAAATTTTATTAATATATTCTTTTAGAACTGTATTTATGATAGAGTTTACATATAAGCCAGAATTTAGCCCACCGTACCATATACGACAACCAAATTGTGCCTTGGCTTTCTGACATTCAGGTTCCTTAACATGTTCATTACTTATTGGTCTTACGCACAACCCTCTATCTACGAATTTTCATTTTTGTAGATTGAGGTAACTAAAGTACACCCAAATAGGCGCTGTGCTGGAATTATACGTCGATCGGGATTTGAACTCACGACCTTTTCATTGTAAACCAACTCGCTACCCAATAGGCTACAGCCTAGCTCTATTCAAGTTTATTTATTTAAATAATATTATACCCGCTAGTTGAAGTTAGTCTATCATCCTTGAAAAGTTGCAGGGGCATTTTTAAGTCCGAAAGGCATTCGCAGGTATTCTTAGTGTCCGTTATGTGTCGAAAATGCGGTTTTTGTACGATCACTAGGTTTCACTAGAATTTGGTGGAAGCCCTTCGCTAAATCAATTGTTGTAAAATAATTTGCTTTCCCTAATTTGTTAAATAAATCCTCAATGTTCGGAATTGGGTATTTATCATCGATACTAATTTCGTTTAGCTTACGATAATCAGTTACTATTCTCCATTTAGTTTGCCCGGAATTGTCTACCTTTTTAGGTACAATCCACAATGGTGCATTATATGGGGAATCTGATGGTTGAATTATTTTATTTTGTAACATTTCCGATATTTGTTTTTCCACTTCTTTTTGGTGGATTTGTGGTAACCTATAGATTTTGGTAAATATAGGTTTATCCGACGTCAATTTTATTTGATGTGTAACAACATCAGTCGAGGTTAGTATATCTCCCTCTTTATAAAATAAATTTTTATATTCAGTTAACAGTTTCAATAATTCTTTTTTCTCTTCTGGGTTTAAGTGGTCAGTTTTAATATTTTCTAAACTGTTACCTTTTATTGGTGTTAGTTGGTTTAAGTTCAAGGAAAGGCTTTTGGACACTATTTCGTGATTTTGATCCACAGATATAAATGGAACTTTTTAATTGTTTATTGTTATGGATCCATCCATATAATTGATGACACTTTGAGTTGGAACTAATACGTTTTGTCCAAGAATTGCATCAAACTTTGGATTTAATAGGTTTGTAGTTTTCCATTCAATGTTTGATTTAGGTAGAATGAAATCCTCCGGAAAATTGGTCCATATACCTTCTTTTATTATTTCATTGGAATGAAGACTAGCTAATTTAATTGTTGTTTCTAGTGTATGATAATAAGTTTTTGGAAATAATTTTTTATTTATTATGGATGTATTACATCCTGTGTCTACCAGACAACGAATGGTTTTATTTTTAATTGTTATTGGAATTATTGGTAATTCCCATTTGATTGGTTTTCGTCTGAGGCTGATACTTGAAAATTTTCAACTTCGTTGGAATGTTCCGTGCGCATACTTGCATCGAAAATCTGATTATTATTTCTAATATTAGGGACTGCAGAACGCATAGTTTGGTCTACTTCATGATCAATGTTTCGAATTTGTTGTGACCGTGATCGAAAATGTTGTTGAAGATTGCCGCGTTTCTAATAGAATTGTCTTGTACTCTGGAATATAGGATTTGAACCGGGATAAGGCATATGCTTCATTAAAATTAGGTTGAAAATGTGGAAAAAGTTGTTTTTCGGGATCTTGAAGGTATTTCGTATTTAGTTTATTAAGAATATGATTTATTTTGCCATAAACCTTTTCTATGTCCGTATCATACTGAACGTGGTTCATTTGATTGATGAGAGCATGATATGGAATAGATATTCCATAATTTTGGAATAAAATAACTTTAATTGTATGCCATCTAGCTGATGGGTACTTATCTACGACAAATTGTGGATCTCCACGAATTTTTGTTAAAATTACTCGTTCTATATATAATTTCTATTGCTCTGTGTTACAGAATCCAAGAATACCATCTGCGCTATTGCAGAATGCTTGTAGTGATATGCCCTTAAAAGAATTTGAAAATTCGTCCAGGCGGCTTGCCTCGCGCATAACATCGTTGAAAGAAAGCTGGATTGTCGCCTTCGACATTACGTTCGAATTAAATTGATTTTGTTGTTGATTATCGCTCTCATTTGGTGTCGCCATTATAAAGTTGTTGTTGTTGTTTTTTTGTTTTTTTTTTAAATAAGAAACTAACGTTTTTGTAAATAAATGACGTTATTGTATTTTTGTAGCTACAACAGATAAACTTTTGCCTGTTTCTTTTAATTCTGATTGTTTAACTTGACAGGATTTTAATACGTTTCACTCAAAAGAATGGTGAATTATACCATTTTACACCAATTTTCTCAGTACGTGTAACTTCCAATGAGCTAAAATAATGTATTAAATCCCTTATTAACATTATTATTAATATCGGGAAAAAATTAACCGAGAGCGTCACTCCTTTTACCCCCTCCCATACAATGTGACACAGTTCCACGACTTCACAAAATTTGATTTTCTTGAAAAGTCTGAATGTTACTGATCTAAAATTTCAAATATATCAATTGCATGATGATTATAGTTGTTTTTCAAAAAATCACCAGAAACCCCCTTTTCCTTCCACCACCTCCCATATAAACCGCACTTTTTCATGAAATACTCTAAACGAATTTTCTCAGTACATTTAAATTTCATCGAGGTAAAAATTTGAACTTAATCCTTAATTAGCATTATTATTAATATCGGGAAAAAACTGAACCGAGTAGCTTCACTCCTTCTTCCCCTCCCATACAATGAGACACATTCCACGACTATACAATAATTCGATTTTCTTGAAAAGTATGAATGATACAGATCTGGAATTTAAAGTATATCAATTGCATGATAGTTATTTCTCGAAAAATCACCAAAAACCCCCCACTCCTTCTACCACCTCCCATACAAATTGCACAATTTCATTAAATTCAATGCACTAAGTTTCTCAGTACCTACTCAATTTTTGAAGCTTAAATTTGGTACAAAACATTTTTAAAGCTACTCTAGCATGATCTGAAACAAATTAGTTCAGTGCAGTCACCCCTTCTATCACTTCCCATACAAAATTTCTTAACACCGCAAAAATTTCGATTTCATCTATACATAGTATCGTATAATTGGGCTTTACGCACAATCGTAGTCCTGTTATGTTTTTAAGCTTAATGTTATTTTATTTGTTTATTTTTTTTAAATGACAGCTACAATTATTCACATGTCCTTAACGCTTTTCAACACGTATATGATCTCGAATCACGGGTTTGATTTGATCACGAGCCTGTCCCATAAAAATGGGAGTATCATGCTTTCATTCTTAATAATTTATGGTTCTGATTCCAACAATATACAAACAATTTTCTTCAAAGAGCCATTAAAATAAGCAGATTATATATCCCACATAATGTATTACTAACTACAATTTCAAAAATTGCTTATTATTGCTATTTTTACGCGGACGAAGTCGCGGGCGTTTGCTAGTTCTAAATAAGTGTTTCTTACACAATTAGTATTTATTTTTTTATAGTATTTTATGAAAAAGTATAGTTTTTACGGGAGGTGGCGGAAGGAGGAGCAATATTCAAATAATTTTTATGCAGTAGATTATAGTCATCATAAAAATATAATTTTCAAAATTTCGAAACAAAAGCTTTTTTTTTCATAAAATCCGTTTATGAGTCTTTTAGTATGTGAGGGGGAGAGCGGGTGGACCGATTTGGCCCGTTCACGAACTTGACCTTACTTTTTCACCTAAGACAATGTGTATAAAATTTGAGCTTCCTAACTCAGCGCATTCTCAAGTTAGAGAGCGAAAAAACGGATAGGTTTCGAGATTTTTGAGCGACAGCAAATACCTACATATACCCCGGGCGACTCTTTGGGAGTATTGATTTTTAGCGTTACAAAGTTTCGAGCAAGCTTACTCTCAGATTCCATCTAGAGTATAATAATGGTTTGAACTACAATTGGTATTTACCGAAAGGGAGCCTTAAACTGCAGGTTTCCGACACGAGTAAAGGTGTTTCAAGTGCATTGCAAAAATCACTCAAATTTAAAATTTTCAATTGAAATGTTTAAGCTACAAACTAGAAATTTTTGAAACTTATTTATAAAAAAATGCTTGAAAGTTTAAGATATAAAATTTTTGAATACCTTTAATTCTTCTAACGTGATTCAAGCAATCAATTAAAAAATGATCATCATCCCCAGCTCCCTCCCTCATACAAACTTAACAAGCTCATGGTAAACAAATGAAAGATAATTTCAATATACTGGAGCTTTTGATCGTATTCGCAGTTAAGTGTTAAATAATTGACAACAACCATGCCGTAGAACTCTCCTTCACTTAGTCTCGCCTATCAACCCTAATCTGCGTATTGAGTTCCCCTCCCCATTCTCAATTTGTTTCAAAAATAATAATGTTGAGCCCGACTCGTTGGCAGATATTTATGTTTTTCTTTGTTCTTGTGTAGATAAGTTTAAACAATTAGTTTGACAACAATTAGTTTGATATGCTTAGGGATTTTATGTTACTATCTATCAGAAGAGGGATTTTTGAAAAATCGGATTTGGAATCACTGGTTCTGACACTGTTTCTTTCACGAGTATTTGGTTTGCAGGAGTGTGGCTATTCGCATGCATGTGTATATTAAAGTGTGCGTGTTGGTAAGTTCATATGATTAGTTTAGCCATACTAACAGATTTAACATTAAGATTTTGTTGACAAAACAGGTCTAGAAAATCTTTCCCATGATAGATATGCTGTTCCTTCGTGCACTGTTTATTTTTTCTTTTGTGGCACTTTGTCAAAGTGATTTTTCAAGACTAGTAAAGATTAAAAATTACAGGCAAGCTAAGTATCGTAATTGGTAAAAATGGTAGCGGAAAAACCAGTCTATTAGCCGCTTTACTCAAGGAAATGCATCAGCTATCTGGAGAAGTTGTTTGGAATAAGTGTGTACGATTTAGAAACTTTTTTCAGTATTATGCATACCATACATATGAAGGGTTAAATGGATAAAGGGGTTATTGAACATTTTCAATGCCTTGAGATAAATGCCTTCAAAGTTTTTTGAATGTCACTTTTACAGTGTATTAGTGTCCCTAATCAAACTTTTTGGTGTTGTTTATATCTGTTTTTAGGCGTTAGATCGCTCTGGTTGTCAGTTGAAAATATAGTTTATCAGTCTAACTGGCTAAAATAGTAACAATCAAAAAAATATCGAATAACCCCTTTATCTGCTTGACGCATCATGTACAAAGCTAAGTTGTAGAAACGAATTTCGTATTCAAATTATACTTTTATAAACTTTTAGATATGCTACAGTTGCGTATGTTCCGCAAAATCCTTGGCTGCTATACTCTACTATTCGAGAAAATATTCTATTCGGTGAATCATATCGCCCGAAACGTTATATGAAGGTGCTCGAGGCATGTGCTCTTAAGCCTGACTTAGAACTAATGCCCGCTGGTGATATGACGATTATAGGTGAACGAGGAATCAACTTATCTGGCGGTCAAAAACAACGTGTTGTCATCGCTAGGGCACTATACTCATCTGCCAATGTAGTCATAATGGTAAAATTGGATAACTCTTTTGCGAAAATTCTCATAATCAATCAATGCGATTTTTCCAGGACGATCCATTTTCGTCGTTGGACAATGAAGTCGGCAAGCACGTTTATGAGAGCAGCATAAAGAAGATGCTATTAAGAGCTAATAGAACAGTGGTCCTAGTAACGCAGCGCTTACAGTTAGTCTATAGTGCTGATTATGTAAGAAATGTATTTTTTTAATCGAATAGGATTTTACTCGTGTCTTATTCTAACTGATTGACAAGAAAATATTTTTGCTAGATTATAGCTATGAAGGATGGTAATGTCGAATCAGCGGGTACTTTTGGTGACACAGAACGAAAGCATCCTCAAATTATTACGGAATGGAATTTGGCTATGGCTAGAGGTGGATCCGCTGAACAAGTCAGGTTATTATATGCATAATATACAATAAATTGCACCTAAAGTTTCATACTCTAATTTTTATAGCATTGGAAAAACTGCTCGCGAACGGTGGCGCTTGTTTAAAAATATTTCTAAACTAGGATTGCAGAGAGTGCAAAGCGTTGAAACAGAAAATATATCATCAGTAAGTATAAAGCGTGTAGCTTCATTGGAATTGTGTTTGTTTATTAAGAACAGTGGCGGCTCGAGAGTTGTCTTGAAAGGTGAAGCGCTCTTCTCAGGAAATATTTGGAGTTTTGGAAGGGGTTTGCATGAATCAATAAATTAATAATAATTTTCAAGTTCGTTTATTCAGAATGTGCAGAGCCGAGTATGCCTCAGCCAAGCAAAGGCTCTCCATACGCAGATGCGGACTGGAAAAGCTTTGATCCGTTAGGGTCGATTGCCCCCCAGACGTGCGCAAAGGCATGCCAGGTAGCATTACGAGAATAATCTTCACAATTATTGTGAATCGCGCACAACTCACTAGTGATCCCAGCATACGACGATCAGACATTGATGCGATAAGTAATAGGGACTGTAAAAACAAAAATTTGCCAAGCCGGGCGCAACTTTATTATTATGGTAATAGACGACAGGGAATACTAAGTGAATAGGGGTTCTAGGGCATTTACTTCTACAATGGCACTATAATCCAAATCGGGCCTTGGCCTCCTTCAATTTCCTTCACATATTTTTATTATTTCTTGTGGAAGAGATGTTAGCCTTTCAATCAATCAATTAAATTCCTGATAAGACCCCCTATAAGGGCATGGAAAAGCAGCTACTCTCTTCCACAAAGCATGATCCTGAGCGTCGGCCCTTATTTGTTGCCAGGACATGCTTATTCCTTTGGCCTCCTGCTCAACTGCTCGCTTTCATGTGCTACATGATCGGCGAACCCGACGTCTTCCTTAAGGATTATAATCTAGAGCCTGTTTGGCGATGTTTAGCTCTAGTTTCCTCAAAGTGTCACCAATCCACCGCCACTTCCATCTTTGAATCTCAATGCCTATTTTAATCTGGCCAGTATTGCTCCAAAGTTCGTCGTTGGAGATCACTTCTGGCCAGAATATTTCTAGAATGCGTCGGAGGCATTGGTTCACGAAAGTTTACTGTTTCTTGGTAAGTTGAACGGTCACTTTCCACATATTACAACCATATAGCAACACCGATTTGACGCAAGCGTCGAAAACTTGCAGCTTCGTACGAAGCTAGATCTCTCTTAACCTCCAGAAAGGGGAAAGGATACCGAAGGCTTGACGAGCTTTATTTAGACAAGCCTCAATATTCTTTTCGGCTCGGCGAGCCGATGGCGGTCTATGCTGACAATGCTTCCAAGATAACAAAAATCTTGCACCTCCTTCACATCTTGTCCCTCTTCGACATCTTGTCCGTTCAGAACAATTGGTGTGCTTGTGTTCGAACCCATGTGCATGTACTTGGTTTTACGTACATTTATTTTCAGTTCCACCTCTTTGCTTTTGTAATGCAACGAGCGAACATTTGACTTTAAGTTCGAACGGTTATGTGCAAGCAAATACACGTCAACAGAATAGTCAAGGTGACGTAAGATGTTAAATAGTCTCCATTAAAGACCTTTATCTTCCCCACCTTTATCTTTCCCACCTTTTAGTGCAGTTTTCACGATGTCATTTATTACCACCAGAAACAGGACTGATGATAATATGCAGCTTTGTCTGACACCCATCCACACAGGAAAGCTCTCGAATAGCTCTCCTCTATGCAAGACGCGATACCTTGCATCCTTGTAGGATTCCTTAATCGTAGCTATGACCTTATCTGGAATACCTTTCCTACGCAAAGCATTCCATATGTAATCTCGCTTAACGCTGTCGAAAGCGTTCTCGAGGTCCACAAACATGAGAGGTAGTAGCGAACCCATTTCGGCGAACTGCTCTAATATTATCCGTAGGAATCCACCCTGATAAACTACGAGAGTACTCTCCACGACATCACTAATCCTATTGAGAATTACCTTACCCATGATTTTCGATACGGCAGTAAGTAGACATATACCACGCCAATTGCCGCAATCCCGAAGGTCGCTCTTCTTCGGTATTTTCACAATGACGCCCTCCTTCTATTCAGTCGGATATATTCCTTCATTCCACACCTCAGTAAAGAGTGGGAAGATTATATCGGCTGTTATTTCCGCTTTGAGGAGTTCGGTAGTCCGTCTATACCATTGACCGAATGGCGGAAACTATCTCTTCTTTATCTGGGAGATTGTCCCTAATAGAGGATTGTTGTGGTTGGATGTTTGGTAGTTGTTCTGTTTCTGGAATATCTTCCTCTGACAAGATGTTTAAAATATTACAGAAGTATTCCTTACATCGCCACAACTGGTGCTCACTCACATTAAGGAGAGTTCCATTGACACCTCTCACCAGGCGGTTGGCGGTAGAAATGCCTGTTCGTCAACTTTTTCATAGTTTTAAGTAGTGAACCCATATCCCTAAGGTAATCTGCGGCTTTTGCCTAATTAGCCAGATCTTCAATGGCCTTTCTCTTATCACGTTGAACAGCCTTTTTAAGCTGTATATGAGCATCGTGGTAGTTCTGTCTCAAGTCGAGTGTTCTTTGGTTGACATCGGGTTGAGAGATGATAGCCAATTTGGCTTTTTTCCGATCGCCAACCTTGTCCCATGTGTCTTGCGACATCCATGGTTTCTCACCGCTTTTCACAAATCCCACAGATTTTTCAGCACTAGTTAGAACCGTGTTTCTGGTTGCCTCTCAATTGGCGTTCAGTGTGCGTATTTCATAGACGCACAATGTGGATGACTTTTCGCGTAGAATGGTGGTGTACTCGCGCTTTTTGTTGGGGTCTCTAAATCTATTCACATTAACCTTGCGCTTCATTTGAAGAATTGGTGGTCGTCGGATAGCTGCTGTGTACAATCTCAAGCCGGCAACCATCAAGAGATAATCGCTCCTCACGTCAGCTCCACGTTTCGTTCGCACATCGATGATCTTCTCCATCGGCGACTTATAGCCAATTGGTCAATCTGGTTCTGAGTAACACCATCAGGGGAAACCCAAGATGTTGTATGGTGACTCCTGTGTGGGCTTATCTAAGGTCGTGACGCGTCGACCCAAGGGTCACCTTACTTTCCCATGACGTGTTCTAGTCCAGTGTTGTCAGAGCTAACCTGGGCGTTCATATCTTCTGAGATGATAATAATATCACTTCTTGAAACATGATTGAAGGTGGCACTCAGTTGGCTATAAAACTCCTCTTTGTCATCAGATGTTGCGGTATTAGTTGGTGCGTAGCACTGCTGAATTGTGACGTTTCTGGCACTGATCCTGAGCCTGACGAAGATAATCCTATCCGAGATTAGTTCTCAGCTGATGAGAATGTCTCTCGCTCTCGGTGCAAGGACGACCGCCACGCAATTTTTGGCTTCACTCTCAGGATCAACGTACAAAATGGTGTTTCAACTCGGGATTCATTCTTCTCCTGATCCTGTCCACCTGACCTCGCTCAAGCCCAAGATTTGGATGTTATAGTGCTCCATTTCATGGTCGATCACTGATGGGCGGTGCAACGACCGAGTGACCCCAGCCCTTCCCCGTCATTCAAATGAACGTTCCAGAAGCCAATCATAGTCCGTTTTCGAATGCCAAAAGTCGTTACCGTAGAATCAGTCCGTATCCGATGCGCTGTGTGCGTTTCTCGTATCAGTTAGGATTTAAGAATACATGTGATAAGCCTATGAACCAGTGAGTGTCCATTTGACATTTTTAGGGAAAGCAGGACTGGCTGTGGGTGAATTCTACTGCCCTCATCCCACGGGAGGGTGGTTAGTTCTGGTCCGTAGAGTCGTTATTCTCCAAAGATAGTTACATGAATTGGTAAAACCTTATCCTACAACTACTCCCCTGCCCTTTGCACAAACCTAAATCCCCGATCGTTTTATTTTCGTTAATTAAGATAATTAAGTATACCCAAGCGGTCAATGTACTAGAATTATACGTTGACCGAGAATACGAAATGCTCTAATATTTGTTTATTTTTTTTTGTATAATTCTTTTGGAAAAAAAGAAAAATTTTTTTTATTCTCGATTCTTTTTTCTGCACAACAGTTCATGATGTGCTATTCTACTTCCTTTTCTTTTGTATTTACATAACATATATATTCAATATACCCATTCGTACCTAAAATGGTGTTTTTTTTCTCTAACTACTTAATGGAAGATTTTATTGAATTAATTTGAGAACTAATAATACATTGTGAATAGTTTCCCAAACAAATAACTCATTGTGATTAAGTCTCTCAAACTACCACCAAGCCGCGTGTGATAATTCACCGAAGAACTAAAAGTATGGAGAGAGGCAAAAATCGGTTGCCAACGTTATAATAGCGGCAACACAGAAAGACGAGAGGTTTTTTGCGAAGGAAAAATGAGTGGCGTGAGACAGTGAAAGACCTCTTCTTAAAGTTATTTTCCAAATTCCAACTTTATTTTGTTATGTATCTGAGGCCTAGGACGAGAATTATTTCGACACCACTGTCAAAATAATTCTGAAGGAAAAATAAGGTTCGGGATCGACAGGGCTGAGAACCACCTACATCCATCTCAGTGACATTCTATGTGCTGGTGCGACGCGCTAGCTTGATGCCGGGTCTAGCTGCGGTAGGCGTGTGGGGGGGTTCGCTGCACCAGAATGTCATGAAACCCATTTGGCCTGTCATAACAAAAGAATCGCGAGTAGTTAGCTCGCCGCGTCGACTTATCCAAGTCGGGAAGTCACGAAAAAAGGGACTTCATCTGGTCTCGGATATTGGCCCGACCAGATGTTTCGACGACGGCGTCAGATGGTTTGACGCCAACCTGCCCACCCAACCTTAGCCATACATCTTCCACTAAGTCTTCTTGGTATGGCCCCAAAAGAGAGGAGGTGGATCCGTGGAGGTTAGAGAGGCTTCTCAATCAGAAAAAATTTAGCGTTTCATTTTTAAATTGTTATAATTCATTTCATTATAAAAAAAGTTAAACAAGATTTCTCTTTTATTTGTCTTCAAAATGAGTAAGTAGGTTTTCTCTTGTGCATAATTCAATAGTTTAATTGATGGTTGATTTTTCTTGTTCCAATTGTTGAAATATATATACATACAAAATTTAAATTCATATTTAATTTTACTTTTCAGGGTCCTCCTTTTCCAAAAAAAAAATTCATAATAAAAATTTTCTCTTTATACGATATAATTGAATTGCGCAGTTCAATCTAATCTTTATCCTTTGGTTCCTCTTTTCTTTTCTTTTTTTTTTTTCTTTTATAAATGAAATTATGATAAATTTATGTGGATGTTATTTGCAAGTTACGTTTGAAATTACGTTACGAATAATTCTTAATAAAATTTTTGTTTATACAAAAATTTAGTAACATTGGAAATTTCGGTAGGACAACAAAAAAAAACCGTGTTCGGTACTCTTGTAAATATGTGCGTCGGAATAGATATAACATCTCTTAGACAAAAATGGAAATAAATAAAATAATTGCAAATTGTTTTTCCAACGAAAATTCGATACAGCGAAAATCCCTACAGGCGCAATAAAACACCAAAAGAAAATTGAAACTAATCGGTGTAGATTTATGAAAAGTTGTACTTATCGAGGAGTTGCGTGGATCGAGGATTGCCGTTCCGTAGTTCATTTCTACTTCCGAGCTGATGCCATATTGCTGCAAACTGATGCATTCGGTTGATATTGACGATTCGGTTACTATGACGTTGACAGATTGAGTATTATAAGTATGCTCGCCGATGACGTAGATGACATCGTAGCACGAAATCCCATTCATTAATCCGAACGAAACGAGTGAATTAATGTTACGACTTAGACACTGATTGAGTGGATTTTAGTCGAATGACAATTTCAAAAATGTTTCGCACGTATTCATTGTATTCTTTTGGTTTATTTCGTATTTCTATCCCCTAACCTCATTGCTTGCTGATGTTCCGGGCGGGATCAAATCAAAAGGAAAAACACCCACTTTTGGAATTTTACTTAAAAAAAAAGGAACTCCGTCGAGTGTTCTGGTTGTTGCTGTTGAACATGTAAAGATAGTATTGTTCGGCACTGTAAATTGCTGAGGAGGCGTCGTCCAGTCTGTGACGTGATTTCCACGGGCAAATTAAAATAAAACAAAACACACCTCGTCGAGTCAAAAGTTTTCGTGGTGTCCAGCACCCAAACAAAAATTCTACTGGAGCGTCTGGCCCTCCGAGCGCCTTATGTCGGAATTCCATGCATTTATCGGAGGCGGAAAAAAAAATCCTCGACGGGGAAAACTCTCTCCTTTGCAAGACGAACTTTGCGCAAAAAGAAACTCCACGAACCGAAGAAGAGCTATCGGAACTTTGGACAGCACAACGACACTGCTCCAACAGCGAAAGACGAATCGCGCTCACGCTACTCCGGCCACAATAAAAATGATGGCATAGTCTTTTTCTTTTTTTCTTTTATCGAGCGAGAAACTTTAACACGCGACCTTATGATTAGCCTTGAAAAGGACGGAAAGTAAAAACAAACACCGGGGTTGTTATTGTTGGGCACTCACGCATGAACACGCGCCTTCTTCTTTTTTTTTTTTCTCGCATCCGCAGCAGCAGCGCCCCAAAAAAAAACTCCGTCCGTTCGAATTGCGAAAGAAAACTAGTGCGCGCGTTAAACTCGGGACACCGTCACAAAATTAGCGTTGAATAACTCGGAAAAACAATTCACTGGAATCGATTTCGAGCACTGTTCTCACTTTCTTTTGCTTATCTTTTCGGGATTTTGATTTCTTTGCTTTTTGCTTAGCACTTGATGCAAAAAACTACCGCAAAAAAAACTTTTCTATCTCCGACGGATTCGGCAGGCAAAATTAGGGATTCGGCCAAACGGATTCGGCAAAATGACGGATTCGGCAGGCAAACGCAAACCTTACTCCCTCATTGTCAAACACGCACTTTCGGGAATTTTGCTTAACACCTCTTCACCATTTTGCCTTCCTCTTTCGGATACGAAATTGGTGACTCGGTCGCGACAGGGTATTTTGCACTCGAAACGAACCAGGAAATCATGCGCCGCGCCAGAGAGCGCGCAGACTCGCGGTCAGCAAAAAAAAAACCTGCGATTTTCCAGCGGGTAGCAGAGGCCTGCTTTTCGTTCGATTTCGCTTGAACGCGGACGAAACGACCCGAATATGTCGGAAACAAAATTTTTCTTTCGAGAAAGAAAAAAAAAATGCCTTGCACAATTTCACGTCGAACTGTGGTGTTGTTGTTGTTATTGTCTTGGTACGTATTTATTAATTAGTGTTTACTCAAAAAAAAACGCGTTTTCGCACTGATTTTCGCTACGGCCACTTTTTCCACACCGACGAAATAAAATCTCAAACCGATCGCCAAGTCTACGTGCTCGTCCCCCCCCCCACGACGATGATCTCCTCGTTTTCCGGCATCTCCAATCCAGATTTCCGGCGGGTGACGTGTCGATTGCCAGAAGGTCTCGCTGACCTTTGAGCAATTTACACGGTTGAGAATGTTTCGCCCAATCCATAGATGGCTTGAACCCGCCACACATAACAATTTGTAAAGGAAAAGTTGAAAGAAAAGATTTCCGGACTCTACACTGTTACGCTTTATTATTCGTGACGTTTCGGTCTCTGCTCAGACCTTTATCAAGTTTGTTTTATCAGTTTGATAAAGGTCTCTTTTGAGCCGATCCTCGAAACGACCCAATTTTTGGCTTCTTCGTAAGACTGGAAGTGCTGCTTAGCCAGGCCATGCGTTATCGATAGGAATAGGTGGTAGACGGAAGGGGCGATGTCTTAGAAATACGGCGGGTGGGTAGGGCGTCTCATTTCTGTGTTTCCAGGAAGGTTTTCGCAACGTGAGCAACATGTGGCCGACCGTTGTCGTGCGGTAAAATCACTTCATCGTGTTTCTCCTCGTATTGCGGCCTATTCTCCATCAATGTTTAGATCGAACGCATTAGTTGTTATACTCTAGATGAAATCTGAGAGTATATTGTATTTGCCTTACCGTTTGTAACACTAAGAAATAATTCTCGCACATAGTCGCCTAGGGTACAGAAATATTTGTTGTCATTCATAAACCTCGATTCCGAGTGACCGTCTGTCCGTCTGTCTGTCCATCTGTCTACAACAGAACTCTCGAAAGCTTTGACCTATCGTGCTGAAATTTGTCATATGTCATTTTTAGGAAAAAAGTAACTTTAAGTTTGTGAACGGGCCATATCCCCCACTCCTTCTAAATTTCATGGAATTTCGAAATTGAAAGAAATTTTTTTTTCTTCGAAACCATTTCAGCTATTGACTTGAAAATTAGGTCATAGTATAATGATATGAATATCATTAACCTCAAAAAAAATTGATCTGATTCCCTTACTCCTTCTACCAACTCCCATACAAACGCACAGTTTTCAAAAATGCGTTTATTCGGTTTGCATTGCAACTAGCGAAGCTGAAAGAACCAATTTTTGCCATAATTAATTTTTTTACAATTGCAACCAATTTTGGAAAAACTATGAACTTCAACTCACTCCTTCTACCCGCTCCCATACAAATTTCACGAAATTTTAGAATTTTAATTAAATTATTTTTCTCGAAAACCGTCAAAGGCATCAACTTTAAATTTTGAGAAAAGTATTTTATTACAAATATTATTGATGTCAAAAATTTGGTTTTGATTCTTCTACTCCCTTCCATGCAAATGGACAATTTTGGTAAATGCATTTAATCCATTTTCATTGAAACTAGAAAAAGTACAAACTTAAAATTTTGTCAGAATTTATCCCTTAATAATTGCAATAAATGCTAAAAAAATATGAACTTCACTTCACTCCTTTTACCACCTCCCATACAAATTCTTGAATTGGAAATTCAAGAAAAGTATTTCTCCTTCGAACATATGAGTGCCATTGACTTTAAAATTGTAACAAAACAATGTGATTAGAATATTAATGAGCAGATCAAAATTCATCCAAAACTTCCCACTTTCTCTGCCACCTCCCATACAAATACCATAAATTGAGACAAAAATTGTTCAATTTCATCGAAAATTATGAAAGCTACAAACTTTAAATTCAGCATGACACATTTTGTATTCTACGTTCGGTGTTACATATAAAAATTACAGACCTCCCCCTCTGCTTTTACTACCTCCCATACAAAAGTCACTATTCACTATTCAAAAGAATTTGATATTGATATTTTCCGGTACAATAAAATCTTTTCAATTTCATCTAGAATATGATATGATTGGGCGTTGTTATGTTGTTTTGTAGTGTTTTCCCGTTATAGTTTCACCCAGTTGTAATAGCTCATAATACACCACGCTGAGCTCGCCGCACTAAATACACTGCCATTTTATCACGTTGAAACGATTCGCGATACGTTCTTTCACTCATAGCCTCACCATAAATTTGAAAAATCAGCCGCAGATTTTTTGAACTGAAGGCAAAAAGCAAAGCATACCTCCAATGATGCTTAATTGGCTTAAACTTTGACATATTTGCGCACAAAAAAGTATATGACGCCGATAAAACTTCACAAATGTAATGATGAGGACTTGTTGACACATGCTTAAATTTATCATGTGACGTTTCTGATCCACCATTGTTGATCAGCATTAACTTCTGGCGCCATCTATTGGGAAACGGCAGGCTTAAATTTGTACTCCCGATATATTTGATTCTTCTTTGTTATCAACATATAGAATTTGAGCTCGAATGCTCCTTCTTTAGTTATTCATTTTTCTTTACCTTAACCTAGCCACAAAATGAAGTGCTACAGTGATTATTGGAGGATCTCGCATCCTATAATGTACTGCGAAAATCTATTTCCTTCGTCAAATTCTGTATATGAACAGGGTCGTATCAGTGGCGCCCAAATTTTTGGCCTTTTATTCAATTAAATTAATCTTCTTCTTTCTTTGTTGTTGGTCATTGGAACTCCGAGTTGCTGAAATTTATTTTCCGACGATTTCGTGAAATTTCCGGCAAATTTACTAGAATTGCTTAAAATTTTTTTCTTGCGTCAAATTCTTATTTCAATTTGTATACTCTAGATGAAATTTGGGAGTACATTGTGCTTGCCTTACCGTTTGTAACGCTAAGAAATAATGCTTGCACAGAGCTGCCAAGGGTACAGAAATATTTGCTGTCGCTCAAAAACCTCGATTCCAGGTGGCCGTCTGTCCGTCTGTCTACAACACAACTCTCGAACTCTTTGAGGTATCGTGCTAAAATTTGTTGTGTGACATTTTTAGCAAAAAAAATTAACTTTAAGTTTGTGAATGGGTTGTAAATGTAAATTTTATGAAATTGATTTTTTTTCGAAACTTTTCAAGGTATCGACTTGAAATTTGAGTCAATATAATTATATATGTTATAAATATCATCAACGTAACAGAGTATTTATCTGATCCCCTCACTCCTTCTACCCTTCCAAATGCATAATTTTTAAAAATGTATTTATGCGGTTTTCATTGAAGCTAGCAAAAGCTAAATGAAAAAAATTTTGCCAATATTAATTTCATTATAGTTGCAACCAGTTTCAAAAAAATCATCAACCTTACCTCCCTCCTCCCATACAAATTTCAAGAAATTTTGAAATATAAATTAAATTATTTTTCTTCGAAACTGTTAAGACTATCGACTTGAAGTTTTGTTAAAATTTTAATAATAGAAATATCATGGACGACGAAAAATTTTGTTTTGATCCTTATACTTTTTCTAGTACCTCCCATACAAAGGCATAGTTTTGGTAAAAGCATTATATCGATTTCCATTAAAAGTAGAAAAGTACAAACTTAAAATTCCAAGTCCTGGCAACAGCTTAAGGCCGATGCTCAGGATCGCGTCTTGTGGAAGAGAGTTGTTTCTCTCTTATGCTTCTAAGGAATTTGATTGAATGAGAAAGCTCCACTAATGGTTTCGCCCAGTTTGAGCAACTCATAATACACGGCACCAGGCTGATCCCTCCAAATATACAACATGAGTTTTTTTTTCCATTAATATCCGGTGTGGCTATCGATGTTGAAGCATGGCCAGGTGGCTCTTATGATTTTTTCTTCTTTGGGTTATCGTAGTGGATCCATTTTTCATATCCAGTGACTATACGATGCAAAAAAACTTTTGTTTTATGCTTGGCAAGCTGAATTTCACACCATGCAAAATCGGACGTTCAACGTTTTTCAGCTTCAGTTCATATGAAATCCGATTTCCTTGTATTTGAATTATTTGCAACGATGTGACATTGCTTGTTAAGTCACTTTTAATGTAAGTGCAAGTTCTTCTTGCGTTTGTCACGAATCTTCCACCAATAATGCTTCCAATTCCGTGTCTTCGTAGACTTTCCGCCTATCACTACGTTCTTTGTCTACCACATCAAACTCACCGTTTTTAAACATTTAAAACCACTCACGACAACGTCTCTCACTTAAAGCAGTCTAACCATATGCTTCTACAAGCAATCGATGTGCCTCAACTGCAGATTTCTTTAAAATAAAGAAGTAAATCAAAATTCCCGCAAATGGCGTTCATTCGGCACAAAACTTGACATTTTCGCAAAATTATGGGATGCTGAGTCACGAATACTTCAAGGTGACTGACAATTTCAACATAACCTTCGGGTGGGGCCATCTTTTGTCAAATGGCGGAATCTTGTTTGTACTAATAATTTTCACATATCAATAATGACAAAAATATTAGGTTGTTCCAGATGAAATGGCGACTTTCGCGAGGAAGTGAAGTTAGTTGTGATTTTCATGTCTCAAACTGCCGCCAGGAGGCTCTGGTAGTAATGAATATTGAAGTATAAATATTCTTACATTTGGTCATGGAATCATTTCAGTTTTGGACTTCATTGAGATCGGAGAGAAAAAAATAAAAATAACATGGAATTGAGTCAAAAACGGTTACTTTTTCTTTACGAGTTCAAATTTGGCCACAACGCAAGGTAGGCAACCAAAAACATCAACAGGGCATTTGGAGCTGACACAGTAAACGAACGAACCACACAGCGATGGTTCAAAAAATTCCGATCAGAAGATATGACCCTTCAAAGTGAGCCATGTGATCACCCAGGATTATCGATAAACAACGACGAGCTGCGTTTACTAGTGTAGTCTGACTCACGCCAAACTGTAACGGACATTGCAGAGAAACTTGGCGCACACTGTTCGATAGTTTCTCGGCACTTGCAACAGCTTGAAAAAGTCAAAAAGCTTAATAGGTGGGTTCCGCATGAGCTTACTGAGCAAAAAATGACGCGACGAATGGAAATTTGCAGTTCTTTGCTCTCCCGGAACAGAAGCAATCCGTTTCTGAACAGAATAGTGACATGTGATGAAAAGTGGATATTGTACGATAATCGACGACGATCGACACAATGGCTAGATGCTGATGAGGCTCCGAAACACATGCCGAAACAAAGTCTTCATCCGAGGAATATAATGGTGGCTGTTTGGTGTCTGCAGCTGGCGTTATTCACTATTTCATTTTGCAACGTATTGTAGCCTAGATTGATCAACAGAGATGAAGCTATACTGCTTTATGACAAAGCACGGCCTCATGTATCAAGAATAACGGTCAAAAAATTAAACGAGTTGTAGTATGAGACTCGTCCTCATCCACCATATTCACCAGACCTCTCGCCAAGCGATTACCACTTTTTTAAACATTTGAATCATTTTTTGGCGGAGAAACAATTTAACAACGTAGCAGCCACCAAAATTGCCTTCGAGGAATTTCTTCAGTCAATAAAGTCGGACTTCTACGAAACTGGCATAAATGCACTTGTATCTCGTTGGGGGAAGTGTATTGAATCTGCTGATTAATGATATTTAGTTTTATAAGAGTTAACGTTGCTTGAAATTTCACTAGCAAAGTCGTCATTTCATCTGCAACAACCTAATAATTGAACGTCGTCTTAATCCCTATATGAATGAAATATTAGGTGAATACCAGGGTAGATTCAAAACCAGACGATCTACAATAGACCAGATATTCTCGGTGAAATAGGTGCTTGAGAAATGCTGTGAATATAACACAGACGTGCACCAAATTTTTGAATGTTTCAAACAAGCATACGACAGTATTGACAGGAGAGTACTGTACCAATGCTTGATTTTGGGATTCCTCTAAAACTACTCCGACTAATGATACTCAGAATGACAAATGTTGAGTCCCAAGTGAGAATATAAACCGATTCCACAACCAGCTTTCGAACGAAATTTGGTTTAAAGCAGGTAGGTGGTCTAGCCCCCTTGCCTTTTAGCTTGGCTCTAGAGTATGTCGTCCAAAAAATCCCAGTCGACACCAATGAGTACTACTGTTCAAGTCCACCCAACTAGTAGCATACACTGACGACAAAGATCGCTCTCTAATACTATAAAAGCATTTGCCAATGTTGACGCCAATCAGACAAAACATAACAATTGCGATATAATTTGGAGAGTGTACACAAATTTACTTATCTTGGGGCTAATCTAGCAAAGGATGGCAAATTTGGCAGACCAAATCAAACTACGGATAATACTAGCAAATAAGGCGTATTATTAGGTACTTCCAATAGTGAAATCCAAGAAAGTGCACAGGAACAATAAGCTGCGAACATTTAAAACTATTATATAGCTTCTGCTCTGTTATGGCAGCGAGACGTGAGCATTAACATGAACTTCCGAACAAGCAGCTAACGCATTCAAAGAAAGGTCCACCGAAGAATTTTGGGACCTGTGAAGAATTTTGGGACCTGTGAAGAAAAGAACGGAATTTCGAATAAGACACAACCATGAGTTGTATCAACTCTACGACGAGCCAGAAGCTTCAACGTTCATCAAGCTATGTAAACTGTATTAGGCTGGCCATGTAAAGCAAATGGAAGACAGAAGAATCCCTAAACGTGCTCTTAAAGGCAAAGCGAGTGGTAACTGGCCAGTAGGCAAATCACGCAAGCGATGGGAAGACTCGGTTCATGAAGACAGCAAAGCCATCTTAAAAAACATAACAGGACTACGTGCGATACTCTAGATAAAAGAGATATTTTTTCCATTTTAAGAAATTTTTTAGGGGACGTGGTGGAAGGGGTGACGACATTGAACTACTTTTTTCGCACCACGCTTGAGTTGCCACCAAAATGTTTTATAGAAAATTTATAATTAAAAAAATTAATAGGTACTGAGAAAATTAGTTTATTGGATTTAGTGAAATGGTGCAGATTGTATGGGAGGTGGTACAAGGAGGGGCGAGTCCTTAAAGGCTTTTCAGAAATATCTAAAAGCCTCATTTTTTGACATGTTTTAAATTGCAGATCAGTAGCATTCATACTTTTCAGGAAAATCTACTTTTTTTTAAAGTTGTTAAACTATGTCAGATTATATGGGATGGGGTAGAAGGAGTGAAAATAATCGTCTAATTTTTTTTAGTCTTACTAATAATTCTAAATAAATATTTAGTGCACAATTTCAGCTCGATAAATTTTATACGTACTGAGTAAATTTGTTTATAGAATTTTATGAAAAACTGCAGTTTGTATGGGAGGTGGTGGAAGGAGGGGAAGGACATAAATTATTTTTATACAGTATATTAAAACCATCATAAAAGTATTACATTCCAAATTTCAGATCAATATCATTTACACTTTTCGTGTAAATCCGTTTATAGTCAAATTATGAAATTGTGTAATTTTGTATGGGGCAAGGTAGAAGGGGTGCAGCTATTTGGCTCGTTCACGAACTTGACCTTATTTTTTTGTCAAAAACGAAGTGTATAAAATTTGAACTATCTAGCTCAACGCATTCTCAAGCTGAAGAGGACATGGACGGACGGTCAGACAGACGGACGGACGGACATCCAGTTTTGAGATTTTTGAGTGATTGTTTCATTTATTTTTTCTCCGAGCCTTATTTCTTGGCGTAACAAACTTTGTGGCAAACTTATAATACTCTCAGATTTCATCTAGAGTATAATTATTAGCGTTATTCCTTCTACCCTTCCCATACGATGTGACACATTTTCACAACTTTACAAAAAAAAAAACAATTTATTTGAAAAGTACGAATGTTCTTGATCCAAAATTTGAGAGATGTCAATTGCATAATGTTCGTAGTTACAGTTAAAAGTAAACTGCCAACAAGTCGGGCGAAACTTTATTATTCTTGTGACAAGTTGCGGATGCGTGGAAAGTCAATATGCAGGTTAGAGTGGTTAGGGAAGACTAAGTGAAAGGGGCAGGACAATTGTCAATTTAACACTTTGCGGAAACGTTCAAAAGCTCCAGTACTTATAACCAACATTTCGCTCGTTTATTTATGCAAGTTTGGGTTTCTATGAGGGGACAGGTGAGGAGTGGGTGGATGTTAATAGGTTTTTAATTGATTGCTTGAATCACGTCTAATACTCTCTGTATCGAATGTCAGTTTCATAGACGAAGTTGCATATAATTTTCACAAGATTCGGTGTATTTTGCATTCACGAAACCAAACATTTGTATGGGAGGGGGTAGACGAGGTAGGAGAAGCGTAAAAATTATGATGTAATTTTATTTCCTTTCTCTTAACTATAACCACACTAGTGCTCATACAAAATTTCACGTTCGTAGCTTTTAATTTGTTGGTTCAATGAAATAGGTGGAAGTGTTACTTTTGTATGGGAGGGGGTAGAAAAGGTAGGGGAATCGCAAAATTTGTGACGCAATTTTCTTTTTTTCTCTAATAAGGTGCTCGTACACAATTTCAAGTTCGTAGCTTTTAATTTGTTATACTCTAGATGGAATCTGAGAGTATTATAAGTTTGCTCTAAGGTTTGTAACGCCAAGAAATAAGGCTTGCAGAAAAAAATGAATGAAACAGAAGTTCATAAAATCACTCAAAAATCTCAAAACCGGATGTCCGTCTGTCCGTCCGTCCGTCCGTCTGTTCGCTCTCTAGCTTGAGAACGCGTTGAGCTAGAAAGTTCAAATTTTGTACACGGCGTTTTTGACAAAAAAGTAAGGTCAAGTTCGTGAACGGGCCAAATCGCTCCACCCCTCCCATACAAAATGACACAATTGCGCAATTTGACAATTAACGGATTTGCTCGAAAAGTATAAGAGCTAGTGGCCGGAAATTTGGAATTTATTACTTTTCTGATAATATCAATCTACCGTATAACGTATATAATGAGAGGTGGTAGAAAGAGTGGGAGGATTTTAATGACTTTTTAGAAATAACTTAAAATATTATAAAATTGAAATGCCTTAAATTTCAGACTAGTGCCTTTCATACTTTTCAAGAAAATCGAAGTTGTGAAACTGTGTCATATTGTATGGGAGGGGGTAGAAACAGTGAAGCTAATCAAATATTTTTTTCTGATCTTTGTGATAATACTAATTAAGTATTTATTACAAAATGTGAGCTCCATAAATGTTATATATTCTTAGAAAATCGTCTTAGAGCATTTCATGAAAAAGTGTAGTTTGTATGGGAGGGGGTGGAAGGAGAGGAAGGACATGCATAATTTTTATACTGTAGATTGAAATCATTATGGAAGTAATATATCCCAAAATTCAGACTAATAATTACTTTCATAATGATTTCAATCTACAGTAGAAAAATTATTTGCGTCCTCCCTCTCCTTCCACCCCCTCCCATATAAACTACACTTTTTCATGAAATGCTCTAAGACGATTTTCTCAGAACATATAACATTTATCGAGCTCATATTTTGTAATAAATACTTAATTAGTATTAACACTAAAATCAGAAAAAAGTATTTGATTAGCTTCACTGCTTCTACCCTCTCCCATACAATATGACACATTTTCACAACTTCTCAAAAAATCGATTATCTTGAAAAATATGAAAGGCTCTAGTCTGAAATTTAAGGGATGTCAATTTTATAATATTTCTAGTTATTTCTGAAAAATCACTAAAATCCCTCCACTCTTTCCACCACCATACAAACTGCACATTTTCACTAAATCTAACTCACTAATTTTGTCTGTTCTCTCTCAATTTTTGGAGTAAGCATTTTGTATAAAACATTTTTATAGCTACTTTAGCATGATGGGTAAAAAATTAGTTCAATGCTATCATCCCTTCTAACACTCCCCATACAAAATTTCTTGGGATCACAAAAAATTCTATTTCATCTAGAGAATCGTAGCCCTGTTATGTTTTACTCTAATTTAGTAATGAAACACGAAAAAAGACAATTTCAGGGTAGCAAATTTTTTTTTTCTGTGTCGATCACAATACTTTATTATTAGAACAATAAAGTAAAATTACTATAAACCCGTCACTCCTTCTAATACCTTCCATAAAAACTGCATAATTTTAATAAATCCAATACACTAATTTTCTCAGCACTTACTAAATTTTTGAAGCTCAAAATTTGTATAAAGCATTCGTATGCGCTATGTAAAAAAATTAATTCAGTGCTGTCATTCCTTCTACCACTGCCCATATACAAAATTTCTTAAGATCACAAAATTTTCTAATTCATCTCGAGTATCGTATGATTGGGCTTTATCCGCAGTCGTAGTCCTGTTATGTTCATAGATGCATTCGTCATTTCCTTTGCATAGAGGAAATTCGTAATGTGTTTTACTGGAAATCATAGAACGATCATGTACTAAGCGAAAAAAAAAATCCATATCTAAATTTCTTATGGTTTCATGTTTTATCATGAGAGTATCAAAAAATCTATAAAAACAATCGATTGATAAAAATATGGTTTGCGCCATTGCATTTCGAACTCACTGCGTAAAAAAGTTTTCAAATTACGGAGTTGAGTGCGAGACTGCGGAGCCATGAAGCATTCAAGAGATAGTCATTCTAAACTTTACTTGAGAATGATTTCTGTCTGTCCCAATATTCCTATGACGACGATCACGATGTCAGCAACATTCCAATGACAATGACTGACCAAATTTTCTACCAGACAATCAGAACCGAATATTCAATTTACTCTACTAATCTAGCATGAAACGATTCAAATTCTTCATAGTAGAAGATCTCTAGAATAAACAACAACGGAAAGCGACAAGGATACAAGCTGTATATAATGTTAGAATACTGCGTAACTAAGTCGAAGAACGAAAAACCAATTTCCAAATCCGGTGCCAAATCCTGTGTAGTGGAACGAGAAAGTATTCAAGGATACCGACACAAACTTGATGTTATTGGAAAGCCCTTGAGTAGCTCTCCACGAATATCTAATTCTTTCTCGAAGTCAAAGGCAACAAATTATTAGGAAACAAATTATATTTTTGTAAAGTTTTCAGCGAGACCTGTCTCTACCTTCAAATTATTCTCTCGTCCCACTACACATGACGCATTTGGCACCGGTTTTGTACATGAATTTTTCGTTCTTCCTCTTAGTCACACTACGTGTCATTTTATGTACTTCATATCCTTGCAGCTTTCCATTGTTATTTTTTGTTCTAGGGCTCATGCTCTATCAGCTTTTAGTGCCTCTACCGGTCGGTATATTAGTTGATATTTCAATTTGTCACAGCAGATGGCAAAAGAGTCAACACGCAATAATAAGCGGGGTGTTGAAGAGCCTTATTATCATTTTTAATGGAGAGCCATAACTACTCTATTGGCATTTCATGGTGGTTGAATATTTAGCCAAAGTGTCTCTAAAGCTGATGTGTATGCGGCTGTGATGGTCTTGTCCTTTAGTTTCTTGAAGTCGAGTTTAAATGTCAGTTTTGCAGGTTCGCTGTTTGCTATTCGACATTATAGTTATCAGTTAGCACCTCTTACGTCTAGAATGCTGAAGGTTGCCCTTTTGGCTACAAGAACGTGGACTATCTATAATTTAACGTCTTTCCATCGGGTGACCGAGTTATTTTGTGAATACTCCGATGGGAGAAGCATGTTGAGCTTACTGTGATGTTTCTACTGCAGGCTAAGTTGACTAGACGTTGGCCGTTGCCGTGGAGACTGATCTCCGTTTGTTCCTCTGTAAACCTTCACGTTGAAGTCACCTAAAATGATCTTGATGTTATTTGAAGACAATAAGTCATAAGTTTTTTCAAGGTGAATATAAAACTCATCATAAGTTGCCACGTCTTTGTCTTCCGTTGGGACGTGAACATATATGAGCCTGATGTTAAAAAAAGTTGTCTTTATGCGAAGTGCACACAATTTTTAGCTGATGGGTTTGAAGCTGGTGATATCCTGTTTAAATGCTTTGCTGACGACAAACGCTACTCCAAATTCACGGCTTCTCGATGGTTTTCCATTTTAAAAGATTAGGTGCGACAGACATGGTTGGATATTTTCAGCTAATTAGAATATGTTGGAGTTTTCGCAGCTATGCCGCGAGTCCAACTATATCCATTCTTAATCTATTCATTCAGGATGTCTTGTTCTCTTCTCCTTTTTCAATCCGGGCATGGGATCATCTTAGGCAGAGTAACAAATGAAAAATATTGCAATTTGTCCTGCTCTTCTTCAAGCTCTTGTGTGCTAGAATGAAAGATCGATATTTTGTACTACTGGATGGCATCCTGCATATTGACTTCCCATGTATTTTCATTTATATACATAGGAAAAAAAATAATAATTTGTTCCATAATTGTTATGCACCGAAGGGGAGGTCTAACGTGCGCAAGGTGTTTCATGAGCAGTGAAAAAAACATAACAGAATTATGATTAGGCTTAAAGCCCAATCATATGATACTCTAGATGAGATGGAAATGACTTTAATATACCGGAAAATATGTCATCTCAAATTCTTTCGAATATTGAATAGAGACTTTTGCATGGGAGGTGGTAGAAGTAGAGGAGGAGGTTTGTATTTTTCGTATATGACACGGAACATAGCATGCAAAATGTTTTTTGCTGAATTTAAAGTTTTAAGTTTTCATTATTTTTAATGAAATTGGTCATAGTCTTCCTGAAATTGGGGATTTTGTGTGAGAGGTGGCAGAGGAAGTGGAGCATTTAATATAATTTTGAAACTGCTTATCATCATCCTTATCACGATGCTTTGATTCAATTTCAAAGTCGATAGCTCTCATATACTTGAAGGAGAAATTCTATTCTTGAGATATTTGTATGGGAGGTGGTAGAAGGAGTGAAGCGGAGCTGATAATTTCTTCTAACACTTATTTCAATTATTAAGAAACAAATTCTGGCAAATTTTGAAGTTTGTACTTTTTCTAGTTTGAACGGAAATCGATAAAATGCATTTAACAAAAATTATGCATTTGTATGGGAGGGGGTAGAATGAGTGTACGGATCAAAACAATTTTTTTCGTATTATTAATATTTCTATTTGTATACTTTGTACAAAATATCAAGTTGATAGCTTTGAGAGTTTCGAAGAAAAATAATTTAATTTGAATTTCAAAATTTCGTGAAATTTGTATGGGAGGGGTTGGAAGGAGTGAGGTGAAGATGATAATTATCTTTAAAATAAATTGCAATTATAGTAGAATTAATTCTGACAAAATTTCGTCTTTTCAGCTTTACTAGTATCAATGAAAATCGAAAATATGTATTTTTCAAAATTGTCCATTTGTATTGGAGGTGGTAGAAGGGGTAAGGGGATCGGGTCAATATTCCGTGATATTAATGAAATCTATATCATAATACTTTGACCTAAATTTCAAGTCGATAGCTTAAATAGTTTCAAAGAAAAATCAATTTCTTAATATTTCGAAATTTCATGAAATTTGTATGGGAGGGGGTAGAAGGAGTGGGGGGATGTAGCCCATTCACGAACCTAAAGTTACTTTTTTGCTAAAAATGACACAAAAATTTGTTTAGCACTATAGCTCAAAGCTTTCGAGAGTTATGCTGTAGACAGACAGACAGACAGACAGACAGATGGACAGACGGCCACTCGGAATCGAGGTTTTTGAGCGACAACAAATATTTCCTTGGTGGCTCTGTGCGAGCATTATTTCTTAGCGTTACAAACGGTAAGGCAAACACAATATACTCTTAGATTTCATCTAGAGTATAAAAACAAAAACTTAAAATTGTCAAATATTTACATATAAAAAGAATCCGTAAAAATTTGAATATTTTATTGGCCGAATGCCTTAAAAACTTCTATCTCCTCCCGTACAAAATTATTTTTTCGACCATTTTTAAGAAATTAATTATCACCTAACTATTAAAAGCTATCTGTTTGAAATTGGTCTCCACCAATTTAGTCTTGTTCGGAATTCCTATAGAAGACAGCTTGACATGGTTTTTTATTCTGACTACTGTGCCTGTTCCGTGGAAGAGAATTTCGATTATTGATGTCTTACACCTTCCGATTAACATATTTATTATTATTGACCCCTCCTCTTTCAAAGGTCCCTAAAAACGGGGATTTTCCCGAACGTATGGAAGGCATCCTTTATCATACCAACTCACAAAGGTGGTGCAAAATCTGGTGTTGTCAACTATCGACCAATAGCTAAACTATCAGCTATTCGAAAGCTTTTTGAATCTGTAGTGTATGAGTGCATGTCGTTTCAGTGTAAATCCCTGATTTCAAGTAAACAACATGGTTTTGTCAAAAATGGGTCAACAGTCACTAATTTGATGGAGTTTAAGAATAAATCCATTGTGGATATTGAGGAGGGCAAGCAGGTGAATTGTATTTATACTGATTTTAGTAAGGCTTTTGATAAACTACCCCATTCCATTATTTTGTTGAAATTAGACATGTTAGGTTTTCCTACATGGCTTATTAATTTGATTAAGTCATATCTATTTTATTAAATTATAAAACTTATCAAGTTCTCTTTCGTGATTGTACTTCTATGCCATTTACTGCGCATTCTAGTTTACCTCAGGCTAGAGCAGAGTACAACAAAGAGTAAGAACACTTTGTATAGTACCTGGGTTAACATTTTTGTGACATGTTACCTCTGAAAAATCCGGTTTTTACCTCTGAAAATAAAGAGAGCAACGCGTCCCGCCGAGTCCGCGACACTTCTTATCTCTCATTCTAGTACATGGCGTTTTTACAGCTTTTGCTCGCGTCGTATTCAACTTGGACGGCGGGTGCGCGGGTCATGGTCGGCGGGTGGTCGACGATTCTCTCTGTTTTCGATATTTTCAGTGTGGCCCAATTGAATTACATCTTCTTTTTTTTTGTTTGACCAGATTGTTTATTGGAAAATTTTAATGAAAATAATATGTCTTACGATTTTTATAGTAAATTGTAAATTACTGTGGTAATAAAAACGGACGGGCGGACATCAGGTTTAGGGATTTTTGAGTGATAATATTAACTTCTGTATCATTCATATTTTTCTCCGAGCCTTCTTTCTTAGTGTTACAAACTTTAGAGCAATATTATAATACTCTCAGATTTCATCTAGAGTATAAAAAACATAACAGGGCTACGATTGCGCGTAAAGCGCAATCTTGCGATACTCTAGATGAAATAAAATTTTTTGTGATCCCAAGAAATTTCGCATGGGAAGTATTAGAAGGGATGACAGCATTGAACTAATTTTTCCCCATCATGCTAAAGTAGCTATAAAAATGTTTTGTACAAAATGCTTACTCCAAAAATTGAATGGGAACTGAAAAAATTAGTGAGTTAGATTTAGTGAAAATGTGCAGTTTGTATGGGAGGTGGTAGAAAGAGTGAGGCGATTAGAGTGATTTTTTCAGAAATAACTAGGAATATTGTAAAATTGACATCCCTGAAATTTCAGACTATTGCCATTTATACTTTTCAAGAAAATCGATTTTTTGTGAAGTTGTGAAACTGTGTCATATTGTATGGGAGGGAGTAGAAGCAGTGAAGCTAATCAAATATTTTTTTCTGATCTTAGTGCTAATACTAATTAAGTATTTATTACAAAATATGAGCTCAATAAATGTTATATGTTCTGAGAAAATCGTCTTAGAGCATTTCATGAAAAAGTGTAGTTTGTATGGGAGGGGGTAGAAGGAGAGGGAGGAAGCAAATAATTTTTCTACTGTAGATTAAAATTACTATGAAAATAACATATCCGAAAATTCAGACTAATAGCTTTTATACTTTTCGAGTAAATCCGTTTATTGTCAAATTACGAAATTGTGTCATTTTGTATGGGAGGGGGTAGAAGGGGTGAAGCTAATAGTCTAATTTTTTTTGGGCTTACTAACGATTTCAAATAAATATTTGGTGCACAATTTCAGCTCTCTAAATTGTATACGCAATGAGTAAATTGGCTTAGAGTAATTCATGACAAGTACAGTTTGTATGGGAGGTGGTAGAAGGAGGGGGAGGATACGCATAATTTTCGTACGGTAGATTGATATTATCATAAAAGTAACATATTCCAAATTCCAGGCCAATAGCTTTTATACTTTTCGTGCAAATCCGTTTATTGTCAAATTGCGCAATTGTGTCATTTTGTATGGGAGGGGGTAGAAGGGGTGGAGCGATTTGGCCCGTTCACGAACTTGACCTTACTTTTTTGTCAAAAACGACGTGTACAAAATTTGAACTATCTAGCTCAACGCGTTCTCAAGCTAGAGCGCGCACAGACGGACGGACGGACGGACGGACGGACATCCGGTTTTGAGATTTTTGAGTGATAATATAAATTTCTGTATTCATCATTTTTTTCTCCGAGCCTTATTTCTTGGCGTTACAAACTTTAGAGCAAACTTATAATACTCTCAGATTTCATCTAGAGTATAAAAATACCAAAAGAAAACTTTGCTGCCACTTATATTAAAACTATCACAATATTAAATATATATCTGTAAGAATTCAACTTTATACCGACATTTATAATAAATTGATTCGCGACTAGATAATTGATATGTGGCAGCACTGCGGCGGAGACTTAAAATTTCTCTTGCTCTTGTCTAATAAAAAAAAAATCTTTGCGAGAATGAAATGGAAATATCAGATTAAATGTTCATTGCAAGCTTGAGAGAGAGGAAGCACACGTATCGGCGATGAAACACGAGTGTGTTTTCGGAAAATTTTCGGAGCCGGGTCGCATTTTTAGCTGAATGTTCCTACTATGTATATACTATGGGCTAGAGTCACTGTAGAACTGAGCTACTCGGTATAGGAGTCATTGCTATTTTAGTACAAAAATCGAGCGTTCTAAAAAATTTAGTACAAAAACCGCCCGTTCTTTCATCAAAGTGTTGGTGAAAATAGGTGTAGACTGTGTAGTCATTCTGACATATCCCAGTAGGGAGTGGAATCATTACCGCGCCGATGGTTCTTACCATGAAGCTATTACAGCTACTTCCTGTCGTAAAACATAGATTATTTTAACATTGCAGTGTCATAGGCATGCGTTCGTTTTTACTACTTTCTGTATTACAAAGAATCGACATTGGAATCTAGGGAAACAAATGAATAATGTAATGATTGGAAAAAAATCGACAATATAATGGTCGCGATAGAATCTACGATGGACTGGTTGCAAAAGAATGGAAAGCAAATTAATCTTTGAGGAGGTATTCTAATATTGAGCGATTCATTTTGAATTAATAATGAAAATTGTGATGAAATTGGATCCTGCTTTTGATATGAATTCAGTATTTTAAATGCTGTTGCTATAATTTAACTAATATTGTTGCTGAAAAAATACGATAAAACTTAAGATTTTTTTTCGCAACGAACAACTTGTAAAATTTTACGGAAATATTAGAAAGCAAACGGGACATAACATTAATGTTATCAATTAATAATTTTTCGTTTTGTGCGCGGCACGTTTTGACGATGATCATTTATTTTATGCAATCTCCTTACATTACCTTGCAATGCATATAAAATTCCCTAAATAAACTTCTACTTTATGCAACGCCTTCACATTACTTTAGAATGCATTGCAAATTTCTTACGTCGATTTGAATGATTTCTCGATTTGAATGATTTTCAATAAAAGGGAATGGATTGCAAAAATCCCTGTTGGGATGTTTTTTTCCGCCATGTGTCAACAAACAGAATCGTAAACTAGACCAAACAGCTGTTTGGTAAAGATGTGTGGGTGCAGGAAATTGCAAAATAAAATTGAATTTTTGGCTGTTTGCAATGGAATGGCACAATGATATTAATTTTTCAGGGCACATAATCGAATTCCAATTGCATCTTGATAAATATCTAACCGAATATGTATATACACCAAAAAATTCAAACTTAACGGTTTCAACCCAGATATGCATATGCCAGACTCCTATACCGAGTTGCTCAGTTATATAGTGACTCTACCTCAGGCAAGTCATTTAGGGCCACTATTGTTTGTCCTGGCCATTAATGATGTTGCTTCTGTTCGTAAATATTTATGCAGACGACATTAAAATCTTTAGGTCCCTTAGTTCCACCTTGGACAATTCAAGAAGATTTGATTAATTTTAGCAATTGGTGATCTTCGTTGTGGATAAATGTCATGTTATGTCATTTACTAAGAAAGTCTCACCGTTTATAATAATATATAGTCTTAATGTCAACTCTATAATTGACTTAGGTGTAACATTTGACCATAAACTTGATTTTAGCTTGCATATAAATAAAATTGTGCAAAAGGGTAATTTTATGTTAGGTTTCACCACACGCTTATCTATGGAATTTAACAATCCCTTTATTAAATTGATTCTTTATAAAACCTTCGTTAGATCTCACCTTGAATATGCTTCTCAAGTTTGGTCTCCACATTATGATGAGCACATTGGAAGAATTGAATCAATTCAGCGGAAATTTGTGAAAATTGCCTTATGCCACCTTATATCGATCGACTTAAGCTATTAAATATGTCATCACTCACGAAACGACGTGAGGTAACTGATGTAGTCTTTGCTCATCAACCTCTTACAGGGTTAGTTGATTTTTCCACACTTTTGGGTTTGATGCAGTTTGCTGTTAGTCAATTTTTACCTAGGCAGCCTAGACTTTTACAGATATGTTTTCGAACAAATTATTGTATGAATGAGCCGATTTCGCGTCTCGCGAGAGAAGTTAATAAGAATGCTGATGTATTCGACTTCTCTATTAATAAGATGTGCTTAAAGCGAAAACTTAATGCTAGTTGATCCTAATTTTTTGTGTTATTTTATTTATGTACTTGGTGTAGGGATTTTGTTGTTGGTTTGGTCCCTTCACTAAATGATGAGCCAGAGGATAATTCGATTTCCATCTTTTAAATTTGGAACCAATTTATGGCAATTTCCTTGCATTAAGGAATTCTGATAGTGATATTTTGCACAACAACTTTTAAAAATAGTTAAAACGAAATTTTTTCAAAAGTTTTGAGATCGAGCCTGCTCTTTTACCGCCTACTTACTATAAATCAACTAATAACCAACAAATGAAAAGCTACGAACGTGAAATTTTGTACGAGCATCTTGCAAGAGAAACGAAATAATACTGCATCACAAGTTTTACGATTCCCTTACCTTCTGTACCATACAAATGTTTGGTTTCGTGAATGTAATATACATTGAATTTTATGAAAATTCTAAACAACTTCGTCTATGAAACTAACATTCTGTACGGAGAATATTGGACGTGATTATTTAGGCAATCAATTTTTTTTTTTTTTTATTTCTAATTAAACAATTATTGATATCCAACCACCTTTACTATCACCCCTCCCTTACTATCACCCCTCCCTTATTGTCACCCCTCCCATCATAAGAACCCAAACTTGCATAAATAATCGAATGAAATATTGATAACATGTACTGGAGCTATTGATCGTATTCGCAACTGTGTGTTAAATTGATAACAGCCCTGCCCTAGAACCTTCCTTCACTTAGTCTTCCCTAACCACTCTAACCTACATATTGACTCTCCACGCATCCTTATCTTGTCCCAAGAATAATAAAGTTGCGCCCGACTTGTTGACAGCTTATTTTTATACTCCAAATAAAATCTGAGAGTATGTTGTGTTTGCCTTACCGTTTGTAACGCTAAGAAATAATGCTCGCACAGAGCCGCTAAGGGTACAGAAGTATTTGTTGTCGCTCAAAAATCACGATTCCGAGTGACCGTCTGTTCGTCTGTCCGTCTGTCTGTCTGTTTTCGAGAAAACCAGTTTATTGACACATTGCGTAATTGTGTCATTTTGTATACTTGTGACCTTACTTTTTTGTCAGAAACCACGTGTACAAAATTTGAACTTTCTAGCCCAACGCGTTCTCAAGCTAGAGAGGACACGGATGGACAGACGGACGGACGGACAAACAGAATTATTTGTTGTCGCACAAAAACTTCGATTCCGAGTTGCTGTCTGTCTGTCTGTCTACAGCATAACTCTCGAAAGCTATAGTGCTAAAAATTTTTGTGTCATTTTTAGCAAAAAAGTAACTTTAAGTTCGTGAACGGGCCACATCCCCCCACTGCTTCTACCCCCTCCCATACAAATTTCACGAAATTCCGAAATTTTCAGAAATTTCCTTTAAACTAGTTAAGCTATCGACTTGAAATTTGGGTCAAAGTGTTACAATATAGATGTCATTAAAATGACTGAATATTAATCCGATCCCGTCACTCCTTCTACCTCCTCCCATACAAATGCTTAATTTTGAAAAATGCATTTTTTCGATTTTCATTGAAACTAGCAAAGTTACAAAAACGAATTTTTGCCACAATTAATTTTATTATAATTGCAATTAGTGTTGAAAAAATTATTAACTTCACCTCACTCCTTCTTTACCCTCCCATACAAATTTCACGAAATTTTGAAATTTAAATTAAATTATTTTTCTTCGAAACTGTTAAAGGTATCAGCTTGATATTTTGCATGAAGTATACAAATAGAAATATAAATAACGAGAAAAAAATGTGTTTTGATCCGTACACTCCTTCTACCCCCTCCCATACAAATGCATCATTTTCGTTAAGTGCATTATATCGATTTCCATTAAAACTAGAAAAAGTATAAACTTAAAATTTTGCCGGAATTCGTTTTTTAATAATTGCAATAATGCTAAAAAAATTATCAGCTCCTCTTCACTCCTTCTACCCCCTCCCATATAAATAACCGCATTAAAATTCAAGGAAAGCATTTCTTCTTCGAACATATGAGAGCTATCGACATTGAAATAGAAACAAAGCCTGGCTTTAATGATGTCGATAAGCAGTTTCAAAATCTTCTAAGCCCCTCCACTTCCTCTGCCACCTCCCATACAAATGCCCCAATTTCAGAGAAACTATGTCCAATTGAAAATAATGAAAGCTACAAACCTTAAATTCAGCACGAAATATTTTGCATACCACATTAGGTGTCATATCCAAAATTTACAAACCTTCTTCCTCTGCTTCTGCCACCTCCCATACAAAAGTCACTAAAAATTGTCGAAAAAGTGGAGAAACTTGTTCCCGAAGATAGTCGTTTAAAGAAGAGAAAAATCGTACAAATGGTTGGAGTATTAGATACAACCATTTTGAATATTCTCCCCGATTATCTAGGTATGTCTAAAGTCAGCGCACTGAGAATGCTTTCAGCAGTTCAGACAAAGCAGCGCGTCGAGTGTTCACGCGAGTTCTTGGATCTCTGTAGCGAGAACAGTGATGAAATTTTGACCCGGATTGTTACTAGAGACGAAAGTTAGGCTCATCATTATGAGCCTTAATGAAAGCAAGAGTCAATGTAGTCGCTCCGTAAAAGCGCTTCACCCCCCAAGAAGTTCAAGGTCTCACTATTCGCCTAAAAAAATCATGGCCACTATTTTTTGAGATTCAGAGGGGTTTTGATGAAAATATCACAGGGGGATACTATGCCAACCTGCTATAAAAATTAAAGGATGTCATCAGAGAAAAAAGAAGAGGAAAGTGGGCTTAAGGTGTGCTGCTTTTGCATGACAACGCTCCTGCTCACAAGAGCCGCGTTACAATGGCTGCTCTACAACCCTCTTATAATCCAGATCTGGCCCTTTCTGATTAATATTTGTTCCAAAATCTGAAGAAAGAACTTTAGGGAAAAAAAATTACTAACGATGAAGAGGTGAAGTCGGCAATTTCAGCCTATTGTGATGGCCATGGTAGAACTTTTTTTAAGAAGAAATTAATAAACCTTGTGAGGATGTGATAAATGTTTTAGGTTTATGGGAGAATATATTGAAAAGGAAAAAGAATAACTTGATTAATTTTACCCCTCTTCCCTGTCATTCTGCGAATGAATTTAATTTAATTCACAGCTATGGGCGAGAGCTACGAAAACTTCTCTCTCCTATCTGGATCGTATCCAGTCTCGGACCATTAAAATTATATGAGATTCTGACATCACTTTACCGCTCGATTCACTTGAGCAGAGACGAATTGTAATCTTCTTAACTCTTTTGTACCGCTACTACAATAGAGATTGTTCGGACGAAATCTCTAATCTCTTACCCCCATGTATGCCTGTAACTCGTAATACTCAAGGTGCTTCACGCCTCATAAGTATTATCTCAACCCTTTCTTCGGTCGCATTATTTAATTTCGTGATTCGTTTTTAAACCGGACTGTTCGAATATGGAACTCGCTGCTCCTCTCAGTATTCCCGCATGACGTTGTTTTCGACAAAAAGTAAGGTCAAGTTCGTGAACGGGCCAAATCGCCCGTTCTACTCCGTCCCATACAAAATGATACAATTGTTCGTAATACTTGAAACCCGAAATTAAACACGCTTGTTAAATAATAATTTATTTATTATCACTTTAACTCGTTAGTAGTAACATTAACACGTTAGTCTGAACCTATCGTTACGGGAGTCTTATTAACTACTGACTTGTTTCGGCACGTCGTACCGATCGCTACTCAATCTCTTTAAAACAACAATTGCGCAATTTTATAATAAACGGATTTGCTCGAAAAGTATTATATAGTTATTGAACTCAAATTAGGAGCATATTACTTTTATTATGACTTCAGTCTACCGTATAAAAATGATGTGTATCCTCCCTCTCCTTCCACTACCTCCTACAAACTGCACTTTTTCATTAAATACTCTAAGCCAATTTACTCAGTGCGTATAAAGTTTATTTAGAAATATTGGTAAGACCAAAAAAAAATTAGAAGATTAGTTTCACCCCTTCTACTTCCTCCCATACAAAACGATGCAATTTCGCAATTCGACAATAAATGGATTTGCTCAAAAAGTATAAAAGCTATTAGTCTAAAATTAGGAATATATTACTTTAATATTGATTTCCATCTACCGTAAGAAAATTATGTGTATCCTCCCCCTCATTCCACCACCTTTCATACAAACTGCACTTTTTCATGAAATACTCTAAACGAATTTACTCAATGCGTATAAAATTTATCGAGCAGGAAGTGTAGATTATTATAGTATTCATTTAGAATTATTAGTAAGACTAAAAAAAATTAAACGATCAGCCTTACCCCTTCTAACTCCTTCCATACAAACTTTACAAAAAATCGATTTCCCTGAATATGAGTGCCACTGATTTACAATTTCAAACATGTCAAAAACATAATGTTTATAGTTATTTCTGAAAAAGTCTTTGAGAACTCGCCCCTTCTTCTACCACCTCCCATATAAACTGCACAATTTCTCTAAATATAATATACTAATTTTCTTACCTATTACATTTTTGAATCCTAAATTTTGTATAAAACATTTTGATAGAAACTTTAGCGTGATGAGAAAGAAATGTCGTCAATTGCTGTAGCACTTCTCCTACAAAATTTCTTGAAATCAAAAAATTTATCTTTCATCTAGAGGGGCGATCAATTTTGTTTTTCGTTGAAATTTTAGGCCAAGTGAAAATTGAAACTTACGAGAATTAAGTTTCAAGTCATTTTTATTGATATCCCAATCATTTATCATCTTTCCAGTACTAGATGTCACTCGTCGACCTTTTAAATACCAACGAGTGACAGCTCGAATAACGACATATAGAGTAAAATTATACTATGAAAAAGAAAGAACAGGGCACCTGAAAGAGTTCGGACAACCTGCCAGATTGGACGCTTTTTATACTCTAGATGAAATCTGAGAGTATTATAAGTTTGCTCTAAGGTTTGTAACGCTAAGAAATAAGGCTTGGAGAAAAAAATGGATGATACAGAAGTTAATATTATTACTCAGAAATCTCAAAACCGGATGTCCGTCCGTCCGTCTATCCGTCTGTCCGTCCGTCCGTCCGTCCGTCCGTCTGTCCGTCCGTCCGTCCGTCCGTCCGTCTGTCCGTCTGTCCGTCCGTCTGTCCGTCTGTCCGTCCGTCCGTCCGTCCTTCCGTCCGTCTGTTCGCTCTCTAGCTTGAGAGCGCGTTGAGCTAGAAAGCTCAAATTTCGTACACGTCGTTTTTTACAAAAAAGTAAGGTCAAGTTCGTGAACGGGTCAAATCGCTCCACCCCTTCTACCCCCTCCCATACAAAATGACACAATTGCGCAATTTGACAGTAAACGGATTTGCTCGAAAAGTATAAACGCTATTGGCCTGAAATTTGGAATATATTACTTTTATAGCAATATAAATCTACCGTATAATTATGCGTGTCCTCCCCCTCCTTCTACCACCTCCCATTCAAACTGTACTTGTCATGAATTACTCTGAGCCAATTTACGCAGTGCGTATAAAATTTAGCGGGCTGAAATTGTGCGTCAAATATTTATTTAAAATTGTTAGCAAGGCCCAAAAAAATTAGACGATTAGCTTCACCCCTTCTACCCCCTCCCATACAAAATGACACAATTTCGCAATTCGACAATAAACGGATTTGCTCGAAAAGTATAAAATCTATTAGTCTGAACTTCGGGATATATTACTTTCATAAGATTTTAATCTACAGTATAAAAATTATTTGCGTCCTCCCTCTCCTTCCACCCCCTCCCATACAAACTACACTTTTTCTTGAAATGCTCAAAGCCCATTTTCTCAGAACATATAACATTTATCGGGCTCACATTTTGTAATAAATACTTATTTAGCATTATCACTAAGATCAGAAAAAAATATTTGATTACCTTCACTGCTTCTACCCCCTCCTATACAATATGACACAGTTTCACAACTTCACAAAAAATCAATTTTCTTGAAAAGTATGAATGTTACTAGTCTAAAAATTACGGGATGTCAATTTTATGATATTCTTAGTTATTTCTGAAAAAATCACTGAAATCCTCCCTCCCTTTCTACCACCTCCCATACAAACTGCACATTTTCACTAAATCTAACACACTAATTTTCTCAGCTCCTATTCAATTTTTGGAGTAAGCATTTTATATAAAATATTTGTATAGCTACTTTAGCATGATGGGGAAAAATTAGCTCAATGCTATCACTGCTTCTAACATTCCCCATACAAAATTTCTTACGATCGCAAAAAATTCTATTTCATCTAGAGTATCTTAAGATTGCGTTTTACACGCAATCGTCGCCCTGTTATGTTTATTTTTTATTTGAACGGAAAAGCTGGTTATCTTTGACCAAACTCTATTACCAGGTGTCTTGTTCTTTTTTTCCATAGAGTTACTCTAGTATAGAGTAACTCTTGTATGTAGGGGCATGGCTGGGACAGTCAATAAACACACTAAATGGTTTCAACTCCCACTAGTATATTTTCTCTTTGAGCTGGGACAAAAGTATCCCATCAGTAGTCTAAGGGGTAAGTAAAAACAAATAAAAGCGAAACTACATTAATATGCAAAGTAAATCATTCTGAAAGACGATAAGAGATGAGACTCGCATTTGTATGTAACAGGCTCGTGATTAAATCAATCCCGTGATTTGAGATCATATACGTATTGAAGAGCGTTAAGGACATGTGAATAGTTGTAGGTTGTGCTAATTAAAAACAAAAACAAATAAAATAACATTAAGCTTAAAAACATACCAGGACTTCGATTGTGCGTAAAGCCCAATCATACGATACTGTAGATGAAATCGAAGTAGGAGCGACAGCATTGAACTAATTTGTTTCACATCATGCTAGAGTAGCAATAAAAAATATTTTATACCAAATTTAAGATTCGAAAACAAATAGATACTGAGAAAATTAATGCACTGGTTTTAGCGAAATGGTGCAGTGTGTATGGGAGGCGATAGAAGGAGTAAATGGTTTTTAGTGATTTTTTTGGGAAACAACTATAATTATCACGCGATTAATTTACATTAAATTTCAGATCATTAACTTTCATACTTTTTAAGAAAATCGAATTTTGGGAAAAAAGAATTTAATATTGTCATTGTATGACAGGGAGTAGCAGAAGCTGATCGGTTTACTTTTCCCCGATATTAATTATAATACTATACATAATAGGACTACAATTGGGCGTACATTTTTTCTTATCGCGCTTAAGTTGCTATCAAAATGTTTATACAAAATTTAGGATTCAAAAATTTAATGGGTACTGCGAAAATTAGTGTATTATATTTAGTGAAATTGTGCACTTTGTATGCGAGGTCGTAGAAGGAGGGGCGAGTTCTAAAAGACTTTTTCAGAATTAACTACAAACATGATGCTTTTGATATGTTTTTAATTGTAGATCATTAGCATTCACACTTCTCAGGCAAACCCACTTTTTGTAAAGTTGTGAAATTGTGCAAGATTGTATGGGAGGGGGTAGAAGGGGTAAAGCTAATAGTCTAATTTAAGTGCACAATTTCAGCTTGATAAATTTTATACGCACTGAGTAAATTGGTTTAGGGTATTTCATGAAAAAGTACAGTTTGTATGGGAGGTGGAGGTGCTTATGTAAACTTCTGTATCATTCTTTTTTTTCTTTTAGCCTTGTTTCTTAGCGTTACAAACTTTAGAGAAAACTTATAATACTCTCAGATTTCATCTAAAGTATAATTAAGGATATAGTTCGGTAAATATTATACGTACTGAGAAAATTGGTTTCTAGTATTTCATGAAAAAGTGCAGTTTATATGGGAGGCGTTGAAAGGAGTGGGGAGACTCAAATAATCGGTATACGATAGATCGTAATTATGATAAAAATAATTTATTCTAAATTTCAAATTATTCGCTTCTATGGTTTTCAAAAAAATTGTATTTTTATTTATTTTTTCGAATGTGTCATTTTGTATGGGGGCGGGTACAGGGCGTGGGGTTTTTGAAATAAGACCAAACGTTGATTACATCACGAAGCGTACCTATTTTACTTTGAAAATTTCAATATAATCGGTTCAGCCGTTTTTGCGTGAAAGCCGAACAGACAGACAGACAAAGACTTACTTACTTATTGTCGAAATGAAGTAAAACACTAACTTATAGTCATTTATAAACAAATAACAGACATACACTACAATTATATTTATTGTATATATTATTATTATTACTAACTTCATTGTCAAAAAATATATTAGAATTCCAACGAGAACAAAGTCGCAGACGATCGCTAGTTTAGAATATTATCGGTTCGAGAATTTAGCCGATTGAACACCTACTCCAAATAATCACGTGCCGCCACCTTGACTGGCAATTTTAGCTGTCACGATGTTTTTGAGGCTCTTGGTAATCCTTTGCATTTCATCTGGAGTATGAAAAGTTTGAGGTTGTTAATTATTAATTGCCACTGTATGCGTTTTTTTCCTGTACAACTATGTATAATTTGTAAACTAATATATACAATATACAAAAATTTTTGAAACAGACTCAATCGTTAAACAAATCTAAAAAACGTCAAAGCGTATATGGATCACGACATTTGACTTATGAAATTCCTTTTCCAATTGATGAATTTCAAAATGAAGAAGTCATCATCTTACGACGTGGAAGCAAGCGATCACGAAAGTGTCACTCATTGGAGTTAGAGGCTAATCGTAAAAGTGTGTTAAGAGTACATTCATTACAATCACAGCCTTTACGTACTGATCGATTACCAGTAACTAGAATAGTTTCTTCTCCGATATCTTTATATGACACAAGCAATACGTAAGTAACTTTTGTTTCAATAAATATTTTATTATACTATAAACATATTTGCAGTTTTAAAATAATTGAAAATGATTTGAAAGCGAAATCAGGCTTCCGGCAATTTTTGAACAGGATGTCTTCAAGAAGATCAAATAATGAAATTACTTCTAGAGCTAATAAAACATTAAAGATGTCCAACTCCATTCAGTAAGTAAGCGATTATCTACAATAGTTATAATCTGGATTAAATCTTAGAATGTATTGTATTGGGCTTACCGTTTGTAACGCTAAGAAATAATACTCGCACAGAGTCGCCAAGAGTACAAAAATATTTTTTGTCGCTCAAAAACTTCCGATTCGAAGTGACCATCTCTCCGTCTGTCTGTCTGTCTGTCTCTCTGTCTGTCTGTAATTGCAATAAATGCTAAAAAAAATTATCAGCTCCTCTTCACTCCTTCTACCCCCTCCCATACAAATATCTGTACTATAAATTCAAGAAAAGCATTTCTCCTTGAATCAAAGCGTGGTGATAAGGATGATGATAAGCAGTTTCAAAATCATTTTAAACGCTCCACTTCCTCTGCCACCTCCCATACAAATGCCTCAATTTCAGGAAAACTATGCCCAATTGAAAATAATAAAAGCTACAAACCTTAAATTCAGCACGAAATATTTTGCATACCACATTAGGTGTCATATCCAAAAATTACAAACCTTCCTCCTCTCCTTCTACCACCTCCCATACAAAAGTCACTATTAATTATTTAAAAGAATTGGAGGTGACATATTTTCCAGTACATTGAACTTTTTCTCATTTCATCTAGATTACCTTTACGCCCAATCATAATTCTTTTATGTTTTTTATATCGGTCTTAGCAAAAAAGAAGCTTTGAGCTCGTGAACGGGCTACATCTCCGCATTCCTTCTAATCACTCCCATACGAATTTCATGAATTTTCGAAATTTCTATAAACTGATATATTTTCTAAAACAGTTCAAGTTATCGGATTGAAAATTAAGCCAAAGTAATATGATGTGAACATCATAACGTCAAAAGATATTGATCTGATCCTCTTACTCCATCTATCCCTTCCCATACTTCTTCTACTTCAACAATGGGACTAGAGCACATATCAGACCTCGGCCTCCTGACCTTTAGTCCCTCAACATTTTTTTCATTAATCATTGTGAAAGGGTTGTTAGCCCTTCGCAGAACCCTCTACCGACGAATTTTTCATTTTCGTAAATTGAGGTAACCAAGATATATCCAAGCAGGCAATGTGCTGGAATTATATAGGTATATAACGTCGACCGGGATTTGAACTCACGAACTTCGTATTGTTAGCGCAACACGCTACACGCTATCTCCCTCCCATACAAATGCATAGTTCTCTCCGTACTCATACAATTTATTGAGCTTAAATTTTGTACTAAATACTTAATTAGCATTTTTTACTAAGATTGTACAAAATTAAACGATTAGCTCCAGTACTCTAACACCTGCCATACAATGTAAAACCCATTATCTTTAGTGATAAAGCAAATTGCTAACATTTTCATTTCTTTAGGCTCTAGATTTTTTTCAGAACTAGATGACCTCAGAGGCGTCAAACTTTCGAGCCATTCCTGCACCAAGCGGCTAGCAGAAGTAGCACCCATCTGATAATCAATAGGGGGAGTACAATGGACCCAACTAGATGGTCCCATTGCAATGTTTTGTAGGTCTCCGTGGCGTGAGGCCAGCGGGCTTGCTTCATAGCCAATAGGGCGTGGGTTCAATTCAAACTCCAGGCAGTAGGATTTTTTAAGCACAAATTATTTAGTTGCAACTGGCAACTAAAAATAAACTGCCAACAAGTTAGTCAATAACTTTATTATTTTTGGGACAAGTTGAGGATGCGTGAGAAGTATATATGCAGATTAAGGCGGATAGGGAAGACTAAGCGGAAGGGGGTTCTAGGGCAGGGTTGTTGTCAATTATTTAACACTTAACTGTGATTACACTTAATAGCTCCAGTACGTAGTATAAATCTTTCATTCGATTATTTATGCAAGTTGGGTTGGTATGGAGGCAGGAGGGGGAGGGAGAGTTTGACTTATCCTAAACTTTCAAGCATTTTTATACTACAAATGAAATTTAAGAGTATATTGTGTTTGCCTTACCGTTTGTAGCGCTAAGAAATAATGCTCGCATAGAGCCGCCAAGGGTACTAAAATATTTGTTGTCGCTCAAAAACCTCGATTCCGAGTTTCTGTCCGTCTGTCTACAACATAACTCTCGAACGCTTGGAGCTATAGTGCTGAAATTTGTTGTGTGTCATTTTTAGCGAAAAAGTAACTTTAAGTTCGTTCTACCCCCTCCCATACAAATTTCATGACATTTCGAAATTTAAAAAAATGATTTTTCTTCTAAACTAATTAAGGTATCGACTTGAAATTTGGATCAAAATATAAGAATGTATATATTATTAACATCACAAATATTGATCCGATTCCCTCTCTCCTTCTACCACCTCCCATAAAAATGCACAATTTTCAAAAATGTATTTATTCGATTTTCATTGAATCTAAAAGAACAAAATTTTACCCCTCCCATAAAAATTTCACGTAATTTTGGAATTGAAATTAAATTATTTTTCTTCGAAACTTTCAAAGCTATCGACTAGAAGTTTTGCTGAAACTATAATAATTTAAATATCATTGACGACGAAAAATTTTGTTTTGATTCGTATACTCCTTCTACCACCTTCCATACAAATGCATAATTTTGGTAAAGGCATTATATCGATTTCCATTAAACTAGAAAAGATAAAAACTTAAAATTTTACCAGAATTTGTCCCTTAATAATTGCAATAAATACTAGACAAAATTATCAGCTTCGCTGCACTCCTACCCCCTCCCATACACATATCAATATTATAAATTCAAGAAAAGCCTTTCCTCCTCGAACATATGAGAGCTATCGACTTTGAAATTAAAACAATATGGTGATAATGATGTTGATAAGCAGTTTCAAAACTATATACTCTACTTTCCTTACCACCTCCCATACAAATGTCCCAATTTCAGGAAAAATATATCCAATTTCTTTGAAAATAATAAAAACTACAAATTTTAAATTCAGCGCGAATCATTGTGCATGCCACGTTCTATGTCATGTACAAAAAAAAAACCTCTCCTCTCTGCTCCTACCACCTACCATACAGAAGTCACAATACACTATTCGAAAGAATTTGAGATGACATATTTAACGGTATGTTTTTTAAATGAATTACACATATTTTCAAGTTTCTACCTTAAAATTTCATTCAAATATTTTGAGTTTTAGTGTGTTTTTCAATACTCATGGAACGCATCGTGCAGGTTAGGGGCGCCCTACGGTGAATAAAAAAAATTATTATTATTTTTTATATGCATTAATGGATGTATGTACCTGCAAAATTTAAATTTTGTATCATTAGCCAGATTCTTAAAAAAATTTGTGAAAATTTTCTACATTTTGGAGCATTACTTTACTCCCCTTACACTCCTCAACTTTAAAATTTTTTCAAAATTAAATTAATAGTTTCCTTAACCTGACAAAATTTTGACTGAACAACCGTTTTAAAACGTTCAATATTTTTGAAATGCTCTCCATTTCCTACGCTAGTAGTTTGTCCAAATGTTATATTTTTCTCATATCATACTAAAATAGCTTGATATGTGTATATTACAGGTTTGAATTACTTAGCTCCAGAATTAGTCGGGGATATTAATTTTGAAGTGTTTTTCTTTGCACCCGCACCCACATCCCCCTTACAATAATTGGCTTCAGTCTAAGTCTTTTATAGTGAAAACACAACGAGTTTACCTGGTTGCAGATTGACTGTCTCCTGATACCATTTCGGACGATTTAGCAAGGAAGTAGGAAGCTAGTTTTTGAATGAGCTTCCAGTTAGAAAGAAAATTAGTTGTTGGAGCGATTTGTGGTTCAGGTATAGCGGTGTAAGATTGCTCAATCGAAAAATGAGCCGATGTAGAATGTCGAAATCAGCATCTGAGACAGCAAAAAGAGGTCTAGAGTTTAACAGTGCCTCAATTTGCGTAATCATGGTGTACATTTTATCAAATGTAAGAACTTGATTTCCAATGACGCGCTTTAAATGCAATTTAATGCACTTGACTCTTTTGAATTCCTTGGTAGTAATAGTAATGATCAATTTACTATTTGTAATTTTTTTGCCACATTCTTCAGTGGATCTTTTAGTGGTAATGACTTTGTCCCTGACATATCATACATTGATGGAATTAGAAATACTGCTTCATCCACTTTGTCTGCTATACCTATTTCTTATGAAGATGTAGTTAATCACATCTCTCACCTTAAGAATGTTTCGTCACCTGGCCCTGACGGAGTTTCAGCAGTTGTCCTTAAACACTGCTGTCTCTCTATCGCTGAACCACTCTCTACTATTCCAGAGATCTCTTAAGACTGGGATTTTCCCTGCTGTGTGGATCCTTTATCATACCGACCCACGAAAATGGAGCAAAATCAGCCATTGTAAAGTATCGACCAATAGCTAAACTATCAGCTATTCCTAAACTTTTTGAGTCTATAGTGTATGAGAGCATGTCATTTCACTGTAAATCCTTAATTTCGAGTAAACAACATGGTTTTGTCAGGAATAGATCCACTGTCACTAACCTGATGGAGTTTACAAATAAATCCATTTTAGCTATTGAAGAGGGGAAGCAAGTTGATTGTATATATACTGATTTGAGTAAGACTTTTGATAAATTACCTCACTCCATTATATTGTTATTGGACTTGTTGGGTTTTCCTACTTGGTTTATCAATTGGATTAAATCATATCTAAGTGATAGAACTTATCAAGTTCTTTTTCGGGGTTATACTTCTAAACCATTTGTTGCGCATTCTGGTGTTCCTCAAGGAAGTCATTTGGGGCCACTTCTTTTCATCCTAGCTATTAATGATGTTGCATCTGTTTTTAAATATTCGGAAGTTCTTATTTATGCTGATGACATTAAAATCTTTAAATCTCTCAATTCCAACTCTGACAATTTTCTTCATGCGGATTTGATTAATTTTAGTAATTGGTGTCGCCATAATGGTCTTAGACTGAATTTGGATAAATGTCATGTTTTGTCATTTACTAGAAAAATCTCTCCGTTTGTGATAATTTATAGTCTTAATGGCTGTATTTTGGATCGAGTCAGCTTCATTATTGACCTAGGTGTTACATTTGACCATTTGAATAAGATCGCACAGAAAGGTAATTCTATGTTGGGTTTTACTACTCGCTTGTCCAAGGAATTTAACAATTCGCTTGTTAGACTGAGTCTCTATAACACCTTCGTTAGATCTCACCTTGAATATGCTTCTCACGTTTGGTCTCCTTATTATAATGAGCACATTGGCAGAATCGAATCGATTCAGCGTAAATTTGTAAGAACAGCCTTATGTCACCTTAATTGGAATGACAGAGTTCGTCTTCCTCCTTATACTGATCGACTTCAGCTACTAAATATGTCATCGCTTTCGAAACGACGAGAAGTAGCTGATGTAATTTTTGCTCATAACCTTCATACAGGGTTAGTTGATTCCTCCACCCTTTTGGGTTTGATGTGCTTTGATACTGGTAAATTTTTGCCAAGGTGCCCTAGATTGCTGCGGATTGGATTTCACCGGACAAACTATGGTATGTGTTGGAAATCCATCAATCAAAATTATGAAAAGTCGAATCATAGATTTTTTTGCATCGGAATTTTCACTTTGTTTTTTTTTGTAGTCAATTGTACCAGAACTTTTTTTTTTGTCGATTGTAGTTGACCTAGAGAACTAAGTCGTTAAACTTTTGTTTTTTTTCAGTCTTGAAATTGTCCTTGAATTAAAACATACTTGATATTGTTCTTGAATTAAAACGTACTTGATAATTTAGTTTTAATACTTGAAATTTTTTTTGATTTTGAACAGTGGAGTTCAAAAAATATATAAAAAATAGTATTAAACATTTGATCGTATTGAACATTTTTATTGAACATTTGATCATATTGAACATTTGGTCCGTCGAGCCGGATTACTTCTTGTGATTCAGTCAAGAAAAAGTGAATTTGAAATGGAAAACGTACCAAAGTTAGTGATGCAACAAAAACTGACGACAGAGCAGTTGCTACGGGCTCAAAGTAACTTCCGTAAGGATGCGAAATCGCGTAAAACGGTCGCATATCTCAAAAGAATCCTTGCAAGGCTTGAATCCTTGCGTGAAACCTTCACGGAAACGCACAAAGGAATTCTTGATTCGCTTAGTGGAAACGAAACGCAGTTAAAAATACCATATTTCGCGAACGAAGTGAGCGGGACCTTTGAAGAGACGCTTTTAATGTTCCAAGCTGAAATCGATGACCTGATACAGATACAGGAAAATCAAGTGACAAGTGAAAATTCGGTTACAAAAGTTTCTCAAGTAGCAAAAGGGGAACGCGACATAAAATTGCCTAGAATCTCACTACCCACATTTTCCGGGAATTATGAAGCGTGGATGTCGTTCCGAGATTTGTTTGTCGCTTTAGTGCATGAACGGAAATCAATTTCCGATGTGGAAAAACTTCACTATTTGAAGTGCAGCTTAGAGGGTGAAGCGCTAGGGCTTATTAAACAATTCCCAACTACGGACACGAATTATAAAATTGCGTGGAAAGTTTTGAATGACAGATTCGAAAATAAAAATGCGTTATTAACGTCACAGTTCAAAAAGCTGTTCGGTATTGTGAACGCAAACGAATCTTCCTCATCAATAAAGACCCTATTAGATCAAACCGTGGAGTCAGTACGAGCTTTAGAAAACATGAAAATTCTAGATTTGTGGAATGCATGTGTAGTTTTTATGACTGCACGACGATTACCTTCAGAAACTCGGCAATTATGGGAACAACAGCAAGCGATAGATTCGGAACTAGCTTCATTTGAAAAATTGAAACTCTTTTTACAAAATAGGTTCAGAGCATTGGAAGCTGCTGGAGTAGAACGCCCGAGATTTGGAAAACCATCGACAACTACACAACATAACACTCGTAATAACAGTACAACGAATATTCATTCTCATCACAGCGAATCGCAATCAGCGTGTCCAGTATGTAAGGAGTCACATTATTTGCGAAATTGTGAACAATTCATTGCTATGGAACATCAAGAAAGATTTGAAATTGTAAAGCGGAATGGATTGTGCTTGAATTGTCTGGGAAGAGGACATCTTGCATCCAATTGCTCCAGTAAATTTAGATGCTCAAGGTGCAAACGGGCGCATCACACTTTGCTGCATAAGGAAGAACGAAACGCGATGTCTGTAGCTGAAGGTACTATTTCACCTCAAACTTCAACTTCGCATGCAACCGCAGAATTTGTTGATATCAATTCTCTTACTGTAATGACGCAAAAACAAGTATTGTTAGCAACTGCGTTGGTAACCGTAGAATCACCAAATGGTCGAGTCATCTTGCGAGCTTTACTAGACCAAGGTTCACAAGCTTCATTCATCACGGAATCTGCAGTGCAAAAATTAGGCCTACAAAGGAAATCTGTATGTGCAAACATCATTGGAATTGGAAAAACAAACGCTACCATCGCCATTAGTGCAACCAATGCTATTAGCTTATGATGATGAAACAATTAATTTTCAAGCCTGGATTTTAGACAAGGTGACGAATTTAATCCCAACGCAGACAGTTGTATTCTCTCAATGGGAAAAATTGAAAAATATTAAATTGGCAGATCCTCAATTTGATAAACCAGGTCGCATCGATTTATTACTAGGTGCCGATGTGTATGCTCTAGTGATCCTTGGCAATATTCGAAATTTATCAAATGGAACAATCGCACAAAATACGAAATTAGGTTGGATCATCTCTGGTGAAGTGAAGTCAGCACATACATCTAATAATCAAAGTTTCAAGGTCGAAATAGAAACCCAGCAAGACGTGAGTGATCAATTGCGGAAATTTTGGGAATTGGAAGAACTGCAAGATTCTCGAAAACTGAGCCAAGAAGAACAATTATGCGAAAATCACTTTCAAGCGAATGTTTCAAGAGAAAATTGTGGACGGTTCATGGTGAGGTTACCATTTAATGATGATAATGCTAAGAATACACTGGGATACTCCCGTACAACAGCTGTTAAAAGTTTAATCTCTATGGAAAATCGATTTTCTCGGGATGGAGAACTTGAACATGAATATAGAAAATGCATAAAAGAATATATCGACTTGGGTCAGATGAGTTTGGTCACTAACAAAACCGAAATTATTGTTGAAAACGGAAATTCAGTGTGCACCGCGCATTACTTACCACATCATGCTGTTTTGAAGGATAGTACCAGCACAAAGCTTCGAGTAGTCTTCGACGCATCACGTAAGAGCAGCTCTGGAGTTTCGCTAAATGACACATTGATGACAGGACCCGCGATTCAAAACGACATGATTTCGGTGGTATTGAGATGGAGATTGCATAAATATGCATTTGTCGCTGATATAGAGAAAATGTATCGTCAAATAAACATGCACCCCAACGACGCTCATTTTCAACGGATAGTATGGAGACCCAAACCGTCTGAAGACATTCAGGATTATTGTATGAACACAGTCACATTCGGAACAACGTACGCTCCATATTTAGCCATCAGGACTTTGCAACACTTAGCTGAAATCGAAAGACCGAATCATCCAGATGTATATGATACCATCATGAACGATTTCTACGTTGACGACGTATTGTCAGGAGGACTTGATCTAAACAAGACCATAGAGCATCGAAAAGCAATTTCTAAAGTATTGGAATCCGGAGGATTTAAATTGCGAAAATGGATAGCTAATGATGCAAGAATTTTAGAAGGTGTGCCTGAAGTTGATATCGAAATGAAAACTCCGTTGGAAATGGATCTCAATCAAGGTTACAAATCTTTAGGCATCGTCTGGAATCCTGCGATTGACCATTTCACCTATCGAGTAAAACTTCGAATTAACAACGCACATTTCACCAAACGACAGCTGCTTTCGGATATCGCACGTCTTTATGACCCATTAGGATGGTTGGCACCGACGATCATTATAGCTAAAATCATGCTTCAAACATTATGGTTGCATGGGCTGAAATGGGATGATCCGCTTCCAATCGAAATCCACAATCGCTGGAATAAATTTAGAAATCAATTAGTGGATTTGGAAAGAATAAGAATTCCAAGATGGATATTGATCGACGTCACTTGCAACTTTGAACTTCATGGATTTTCTGATGCATTCATGGAAGCATATGCCGCTGTAATCTATGCAGTAAGTCGCAGCAAAGATAAGACTCGTGTGCAACTTATAATGTCCAAAACGAAAGTCGCTCCTATACGACCCGTTACGATTCCTCGATTAGAACTGTGTGGAGCTGTTCTACTTTCGAAATTGATGAAAAGAGTCAAAGATTCGTTGAAAGTATCTGGTGTAAGCTGTTGGCTGTGGACTGATTCGCAGATAGTGCTTTCCTGGTTACATGGTCATTCAACCCGATGGACTACGTTTGTTGCCAATCGAACGACGGAAATATTTGAACACACGGGAAATATACCATGGCGCCACGTACCTTCTCAACAAAATCCAGCCGACCTGGCATCTCGAGGTGTAGAACCTACAGAGTTGCAAGATAGCATTTTATGGTGGAACGGTCCAGAATGGTTGCAACATGGTGAAGACCATTGGCCGAAACATGAAGTTATTCCAGGTACTGAACTCGAAAAACGGAAAAATGCAGTGACATGTTTGAGCAACACTATCGAAAATGACGACTTGATCAACAGGTTTTCGTCAATGACCCGGCTGATCAGAGTGACGGCATACTGTTATCGGTTTAGGAAGCTTTCATCAAAATTGGAAAATAACAGAGGTCACTTGACATCTAGCGAACTAAAGGAATCTTTTGAATTTTGGCTTAAATACACCCAAAACCAAGCATTTGAACAAGATCTTCGACATTTGATAAAAGGAAGCCCACTTAACAAGACCAGTAAGATCAGGAATTTGAATCCATTTCTAGACGGAAATGGAATCTTACGTGTTGGCGGACGCCTCGCAAACTCCAATTTGGCATTCAACGAAGTTCATCCGATCATTTTACCCAAAAGTGGAAAATTCACGGAATTGTTTATATACTATAAAGAATTTCGTGCATAAGTGTGTAACTTGCTTTCGAACTAAAGCGAAAACTTCCACTCAATTAATGGGAAATCTACCTACATCTCGGGTCACAATTTCTCGTCCGTTTTCACATGTTGGCATTGATTATTGTGGACCATTTGAATTGAAGGATCGAAATGGAAGAGGAAGCAAAATTCGAAAAGGTTATGTTGCCGTATTTATTTGTCCAACCATTAAAGCGATACATATTGAAGTCGTTAGCGATTTGACGACGCAAGCTTTCTTAGCAGCCTTTCGACGTTTCATAGGTAGACGAGGCTTATGCAGCCACATCTATAGCGATTGTGGCACAAATTTCATCGGAGCCAACAGTGAGATTCAAAAAATACAACAGGCAAACGTCGCCGTAGCTGAAAACTTGTCCAATGAAGGTATCACATGGCATTTTAATCCACCAGCAGCTCCCCATTTCGGAGGACTATGGGAGGCAGGAGTGAAATCGATTAAATTACATTTACGACGCATTTTGGGAAACGCCGCTTTGACATACGAAGAACTTGCAACTACCCTTATCCAAATAGAAGCATGCTTGAATTCCAGACCATTATGTCCACTTACTGACGATCCAACAGACGACACCGCTTTGACTCCAGGCCATTTCTTGATCGGAGATATGCTATTGGCACCACCTGAAGTAGATGTATCAGAAGTCAACATTAATAGACTAGATCGATGGCAGCTTACTCAACGACTTGCTCAAACATTTTGGAACAAGTGGACGAAGGAATACCTCGCACGACTACAACAAAGGCCCAAATGGCTCCGGGAAGAAAAGTCACCCAAGGTAGGAGATCTTTGTTTACTCAAGGACGAGAAACTTCCTCCGTACAAATGGCCACTTGCCAGAATCGCTGAGATACACCCAGGAAGGGACGCACTTATTAGAGTAATATCAGTAACAGCAAGAGGAAATACATTTAAGAGACCAGTAACTAAAATAGCCTTACTACCGACTCAAGACATTGAATCACACCAGCATTAAGAAAATTCCTATCCCATCATTCCTTATACATTGTCAACATTAATCAACATAACGTAAATTTAGATATCTAGAAAGAGAAAGAGGTGAACTTCCAAAATTGTTGGAAGAACTTCACCATTTCAAATTCTTGGTACGCTCAGAATAATTTGTAGTCAATCCGCATTCAGCTCAAGATTTTTTAAACTAACATAGCAGCCCTGCATCGATCTTACTGAAACTGTCGTCTCAGCGGGGGGAGAATGTTGGAAATCCATCAATCAAAATTATGAAAAGTCGAATCATAGATTTTTTTGTATCGGAATTTTCACTTTGTTTTTTTTTGTAGTCAATTGTACCAGAACTTTTTTTTTTGTCGATTGTAGTTGACCTAGAGAACTAAGTCGTTAAACTTTTGTTTTTTTTCAGTCTTGAAATTGTCCTTGAATTAAAACATACTTGATATTGTTCTTGAATTAAAACGTACTTGATAATTTAGTTTTAATACTTGAAATTTTTTTTGATTTTGAACAGTGGAGTTCAAAAAATATATAAAAAATAGTATTAAACATTTGATCGTATTGAACATTTTTATTGAACATTTGATCATATTGAACAGTATGAATGAACGGATTTCGCGTCTCGCGAGAGAAGTTAATAAGAATGCTGATGTATGCGACTTCTCTATTGATAAGCAGTGCTTAAGACGTAGACTTAACGCTAGTTGACACCGATGTATGTGAATTTTTTGTCAATTTCTTGATTTTATTTTCTGTTCTTGGTGTGGGATGTTAATGTTTGTTTCGTCCCTTCACTAAATGATGAGCCAGAGGTTAAATTGATTTTCAATTTTTTAAATTTGGAACCGATTTATGGCAATTCCTTGCATTAAGGAATCCTGATAGTGATGACATTAGATTCCCAAAGATCTCCAAAATGTGGAGCCAAGGGAGGAATGAAGTGCCATGTTATTCCGTCATTCGAAAGAATTTCTGCTATGGTCTTGTTATAGGTTTTTGATAATACCAGTTTGTGCGTATCTGACGGAATTCGAGATGAACCCTTGAAATTAAATCCATTGTCGCTGAATATATCAGTACATTTACCACGTCGAGCGACAAACCGGCGTAATGCAGCCAAAAATGCATTAGTTGTAAATCTGATCCCAACTCAATGTGTATTGTCTTAGTGACGAAACAAACGAATAAAGCAATGTATCCACAAACGAATTTTGGATTTCTTTCACGAGCAAGGCGAAGAGATATAGGGCTAGCATAATCGCAACCAGTACGTGAAAATGGTCTGGCGTAAGTAATTCTTCTTGAGGTAGTTGACCCATTATCTGCTGCGAAGTTGCCTTTCTTTGTCTAAAGCAAGGAATGCAGTTGAAGACAATATTTCGAACACGATCCAAAACTCTTGTCTCAAAATGGTGAAAAGATGTTCAACACCGACGTGCAAGTATTTCTGGTGTGTGCAGATCACGAGAAGGTGAGTGATCCGATGATTCTTTGGAAGAATGATTGGGTGTTTGGTGCTATACGTGACGAATGATTGGTCAATGCCACCACCAACAGGCATTAGTTGATTGGTGTATATTATTGGCGTCAGCTTCAAAAGGTTGCTCTTGTTTGATATGGCTCGTCCAGACAATAAAGCGTTGGGAAAGATGATTGTAGACAAAATCTAAAACAGACGAATTTTGATTCTGTTAATTGAACAGTTTGAAAGTGATTGAAATCCTTGTTTTATCACGCAGACATTGAATGAAGCGTCTACAATAAGCAACAATGCGAACTAATCTTATCCACGACGACATTCTATCTACCAGGGAAGATAGAAAATGAGGTTCCAAATGTGTTGTCATGGTTTGACATCATCCGATGTTCATTGTATTTTTTCGACCTTGCTTGACAGCTTGAGTCTCATCGGCTGAGAGTGATGTCTTGAAGGAAGCTGGAGAAGAAACCGAATTCAACCATTGTGGCCCATGCTACCATGTATTTGCAGCAAGTAGAGCTGACGGCTCGAGTCCGCGAGACGCGAAGTCAGCTGGATTATTCTTAGAAAAAACATAGCCCCAACATGACCATGGGAGAGTTTCTAGAATTTCGGTGGCCCTATTAGCTAAAAAGGTTTTGAGAGTTCTAGGTTGATGTGATAGCCACGATAGTACTATTTTCGAATCTGTTCAAGCAAAAATCTTTCGGTTGGCAATCAACGATAATTTAATTTTTTCAAATAACCGAGAAAGTAACACGGCAGCGCAAGGCTCTAGTTTCGGAATTGAAATTTGTCTTAAAGGTGTTACTTTAGCTTTAGCTGCAACGAGCACGGTAGTACAATATTCTAACACGAAAATGCGACAATAAATCACGGCGGCATATGCCTTTTCAGTCCCAAAATCCATGATACTCATACTCGACTGACACAATTAATTTACGCGGAGCGCGCACTTCCTTAAGTAGTGAAAGTTAATTGCGAATATTGAACCATTGCGCGGACACGTTATGAGGGATCTCGTCATCCCAGTCGACCTTGAGCAACCAAAGCTCTTGAAAGAGTATTTTTAGCCGAATTGTTAGCTGTGCTAAAAACCCAAGAGGATCAAAAATCCGTGAGGTTTCTGAGAGAAACTGCCGTTTCGTGCATGAGTGTTGACTCGGAATAGAAATCTGAAATGAGAAATGGTCTGCTGCAGGTGTCCATCGCAGTCCTAATACTTTCGTCGAATTCGTTTCGAAATCCAGTTCAGTATATCCAACACTTCTGATGGGAAGAGTGTTTATTAAACTTCTACAATTAGAATTCCATTTTCGAAGATTGAATCCCCCTTTCGCCAGCATGTTTATTAATTGTTTAGCGATTCGTATCGTTTCCTGTACAGAGTCAACGAAAGGAAAGTACGTCATCAACGTAGAAGTCCTTTTCAATCCTGTGCAAGTTGTGTTAACGTTCTGACAGCAGGAAAGGGAGCAGATGATCTGCCATACGTAACAGTCTGTAGGCGATAGTGACGCAATGGTTCGTCACTATTATTTCTCCAGACGATTTTTTGGAAATTTTGGTGAGGCTGAGCAATTAAAATTTGGCAGTACATCTTCTCGATATCCGCTGAGAAAACGTAAAAACCGTAAGCAAACTGCAAACGAATCTCGTTGAATTGATGGTCCAGCTAATAAGCAGTAATTTAACGAACATTCAGATGAAGTCTTCGACGAAGCATCAAAAACTACGCGAATTTTGGTTGTTGTGCTGTCCTCCTTAAATATAGCATGATGAGGCAGATAGCACGATGGTTTCAATAAGTCAGCTGGTGGTACCGTAATCATTTGACCAAGTGGTAGATACTCTACTTTGAATAATCCTTCTTTAAGTTGTAATTGTAAGTAAAGCGTCTTTCGACAGCTCTCATGCGATTGGTTGGTTTTGTGAGCGAATCGCCAAGGATGGGTGTATTTGGTTCCTTAAAGGGTAGCTACACGACGTATCTTCCATCGGGTGTTCGAGAGTGTGTCTTAGCGAAGTGTTGCACTGCTTGAAGCTCTTCTTGAGTTAGTTTCGCAGTTTAGGAGACTTCCCAAGCATCTCAGAGTTAAATCGATGTGTTCTTGTACTAGACGCGTCATTCGATAATGGACTGTCCCACAAAAACCTATCCGAAGAAGGTAGAGATTGCTGTAATACTGCCACTGATACAACAGCATCATTCAGATTGACGAATGTTGAAAAATGTATCAGCTCCAATCAGTATGTCGATTTTACCAGGGATGTGAGTTTGGTTCTGCCCATTCCAAATTTGGGAAAGTTGAAATTTGAGTTTTGTCAATGGTGAAATTGGGCAAATTCGAGCTAATTTTTGGCACAATGTACGCCGATATATCGATAGAGATTTTCTTGTTATGAGAGCGAAGCGTCAAGATGGTACGTCCTCTGGTTGTTCCTGCGTTAGCCAAGGAAAATCCCTTGATTGATATTTTGGAATGTTCACGTGTCAAACAAAGCGATTGGAACCACGACTCAGTCACGAACGACACTTGCGATCCTGAGTCCAAAAGAAGACGACAAGGCAAATAATTACCACTGTTATCTCGAACAAAGGCTATAGCTGTAGGTAGCAATGTTTTTAACCGAGAAGTACGAGTGGTGACTTGCGATGAATGATTGTTGATCAGATCACTTGTACGATTTGCTTGATTGGTGTTAGTTTCTAGTAGTTGAAAAACGTTCGACAATGCCATGGACGATACGTACGCTTGAGTATGTACAAGCGTATGATGACGCTTATTGCATACACGACAGCTATGTTTTGAATTACATTTATTTGATGAGTGTCCTGCTCGAAGACAGTTAAAGCAAAGTTTTTCACGTTTGACGAATTCACGTTTTAATTCAGTAGATAACGATTTCAAAGTTTCACACTGCGATAATAAGTGATTTTGACTGCATTTAGAACAGTTATTTTGAAATGGGGTTACATGAAAGTTTTGAGGACCCTTTGAAGATGGTTTCTCTTTAACAACAGGTTTTAACGCGTTCACCGATTCGAGTGCTTGACAACGCGACTCTAAAAAGTTTAAAAATGTTATAAACTTCAAAAACTCGATCTTTTCCACATCAGCCCATTTTTGTTTGCTTTCATCATCAAGTTTATCGAGGAGAATATGAATTAACCAAAAATCCCGATTTTCCGCGAACGGATCTAACGCGCAAAGACCCTGTATAATTTCGTCCGCGGTATCTGTTAATTTACGCAAGTTATTGGCTTCGCCAAATGACGATTTCGGAACCGAAATCAATCGTTTCACTAGAGAGTTCGCAATAGGAGCCTTTCCATTATATCGATGGTTCAACCGTTCTCATAATTCGATGTAATTAGTGTCGGATATAGTTAAATGTTTTAACAAATTTAACGCCTCATCACACGAGAAACTTTTTAAATAATGAAACTTTTGACAATTAGTCAGCTTTTTATTATCATGCACGGAGCTAACGAATAGAGCACGAAAGGCTGTCCATTCACTTAATTCACCGCTAAGTGGCTTGATATGAATTTTCGGTAAACGATTATCAAAGTTTTCCGTTAAATGAGCGAGGCTATCGGTTAACAGTTTCAACTCATCAACGCCATGTGGTTGAGATTCACAATAATTTTTTCGTAAAATTTTGATAAAATCCGAAATTTTCGGTTTGCACAAATAATACTTTTTTCAAATTCTACACAATCCGAGTCATCTATAAACTCAGCAGGATCGGCTGCTGCTTGCATGAGCTCGTCATGAATCAATTGGTATGCCGACCAATTTTCTTCAAGTTTCATGTCCCGTAACGTGAGATCCTCGACTGTATGTATGATTAGCCGCATTAGAATCGAGGTAGTTTATAAGAAAAATGACCAAAACTTATGATGATGAGGATTTCAAATAAAACACGATGTGACACTATTAAAGATTGTTTCTTCAACGAAAAATTATGACAGATTTTTGACATTAGAAATTTCAACGCCTACTAAGTTTTTTACAAGATAGGCTGACTAAATTTTTGTCATGAAATATATTACAGTACATTAAAAATGACACATATTACAGTACATTTACTAAATCTTGAACAAGAGTACCTCTTAAGTTATCAAAGTGCGATATGTCAGGAATAAAGTTACTACCAGAAAAAGATCCACTGAAGAATGTGGCAAAAAAATTACAAATGGTAAATTGATCATTACTATTGTTGCCAAGAAATTGGATAGAAGGTGGATAACCATCATTTCAATGTCGTCCACCCCTCTACCACTTCCCCTACAAAATTTCTTAAAATCAAAAAATTTCTCTTTCATCTAATTTAGTCATGAAACGCGAAAACCATAATTCCAGGGAAGCAAATTTTTTTTCCAAGTCGATCATAATACTTTATCATTAGAATAATAAAGTAATTATTGGAAATAAATTAGGCAAAAAGATGTAATAGTTAAACTCCTAGAAGGTCTATACTTTCAGTTGATGGTTTCTGTTCGCTTTATTCAGTCCCCCATAAAATCTGCAAACATTTGTCAGTAGCAGCCAGTACAACTACCATAAAATATAAACTGCAAGTCGAGCGCAACTTTATTACTTTTGGGACAAATTGAGGATGCATGGAAAGTCAATCTGGAGGTTAGAGTGGCTAAGAAAGACTAAGTAGAACCCCCTTTCTCAAGTGGAAGCCCCTTTCATAAGTGGACCCTTTTGTAGGGTATGGCTACTGTCAATTTAACACTTAATTGTGAATACGATCAATACCTCAAGTACATGTAATCAATATATCATTCGTTTATGCAAGTTTGGATTTTTGTGAGAGGGGTAATAGTAATAGTAATGATGTTAATAATTTTTTAATTGATTGCTTGAATCACGTCCAATATTTTCTGTATAGAATGTCAGTTTCATAGGCGAAGTTGCATAGAATTTTCATAAAATTCGGTGTATCTTACTTTCACGAAATCAATCATTTGTACGGGAGGGGGTGGATGAGGTAAGACAATCGTAAAATTTGTGACGCAGTTTTATTTTATTTCTCTTGTAAGGTGTTCGTACAAAATTTCAATTCAACAATATGTGAATTTGTGTTCGAATCCATGTGCATGTACTTACACACTTACGCACATTTATTTTTGTCCCGCCTCTTTGCATGTAGAGTGCAACGAGCAAACATTTTACACTAAGTCCGAACGGCTATATGCAAGCAAAGACACGTCATCAGTACAATCAAGGTGACTTAAGATGTTGAAAAGTTTCCATTGAAGACTTTTACCTTCCCCACCTTCCAGTGCAGCTTTCAAGATGTAATAAAGCGCTTTCAAACTTCAAAACTTCAAACTTTCAAGATGTCATTTATTATCACCAGAAATAAGGCTGGTGATAATATGCAGCCTTGTCTGACACCCGTTCACACAGGAAAGCTCTCGGACAGCTCTTCTCTATGCAAGACGCGACAACTTGCATCTTCGTAGGATTCTTTGATCATAGCTATGACCTTATCTGGAACTCCTCTCCTACGCAAAGCATTCCACATATAACCTCGCTTAACGCTGTCGAAACCATTCTCGAAATCCACAAACATGAGAGTGAGTAGTGGCGAACCCATTTCGACGGATTGCTCCAATATTATCCATAGGGTATTTGTGTGGTCGGTACAAAACGACCCTTTGCGGAATCCAGCCTGACAAACTTCGAGTGTGCTCCCCATGATACCACTAATCCTTTTAAGAATCCTTAGCCATGATTTTCAATACTGCAGTACGTAGACATATACCACGCCAATTGCTACAATCCCGAAGATCGCCCTTCTTCAGAATTTTCAAAATTACGCCCTCCTTCCATAAATCGGATATCTTCGTTTATTCCACACCTCAGTAAAGAGTGGGAGGAGTACATCGGCTATTATTTCCGGGTCCACTTTGATGAGTTCGGTTGGTAGTCCGTCTATATCTGGGACTTTCCTTCCCGCCATTGACCGAATGGCGGAAACTATCTCTTCCTTATCCGGGGGATCGTCCCTAATAGAGGATTGTTGCGGTTAGATGTTTGGCAGTTTTCTGTTTCTGGAATATCTTTCTCTGACAAAATGTTTAAAATACTACAGAAGTATTTCTTCCATCGCCACATCTGGTGTTCATTCATATTAAGGAGAGTTCCATTGATATCTCTCACCAGGTGGTTGGCGGTGATATTCCTGTTCGTCAACTGTTTCATGATTTTAAACAGTGAACCCATGTCCCCAAACTAAGCCGCGATTCTGCCTTATTGTCCAGTTCTTCAATGGCCTTTCTCTTGTCGCGTCTAACTGCCTTTTTAAGCTGTATATGAGCATCGCGGTAGTTCCGTCTCAAGTCGGATGTTCGTTGGTTGACATCGGGCTAAGAGATGATTGCCAATTTGACTTTTTTCCGATCGCCAACCTTGTCCCATGTGACTTGCGCTATCCAGGGTTTCTCACCGCTTTCCACATGTCCAACAGATTCTTCAGCACTAGTTAGAAACGTGTTTCTGGTTGCCTCTCAATTGGCGTACAGTGTGCGCATTTCATATTCACCCAACGTGGATGACTTTTCGCGTCTCTAAGTCTATCCACATTAAGCTTGCGCTTTCTTTTGAAGAATTGGTGGTCCGGATAGTTGCTTTGCACAATCTCAAGCAGGCAACCATCAAGTGGTGATCGCTCCCCACGTCAGTTCCACGCTTCGCTCGCACTTCGAGGAGACATCTTCTCCATCGGCGACTTATAGCCAAATGGTCGATCTGGTTCTGAGTAACACCACCAGGGGAAACCAAAGACGTTTTATGGTGACTCTTGTGTGGAAAAGAGTCCCTCTGATGACCATTTACAGAGTACTACAAAACTCCACAAATAGTTCGCCGTTTTCGGGTCTCTTAATGCAAGGTCGTGACGCGTCGACCTTCTCTATGACGTACTCCAGTCCTCTATTGTCAGAGCCAATTTGGATGTTCATATCTCCCGAAATGACAACAATGTCACCACTTGGTACACGATCGAAGGTGGCTCTCAGTTGGCTGACTACCACGCTATTTTTGGCTTCGCTCTCAGGACCAACGTACAAAATGGTGTTTCCGCTAGGAGTTCGTTCTTCTTCTGATCCCGTCCACCTGACTTCGCTCAGGCCCAAGATTTGGATGTTATAGTGCTCCATTTCACGGTCGATCACTGATTAGCGGTGAAAGGACCGAGTGACCCCAGCCCTTTTGACAAAAAAGTAAGGTTGTTCCGACAACAAGCTGAAAACGCAATACACTCACACCAAAGTACAGTTGCAGTTTTTTGGTGCCGCATTTCATCGTCATTCAGTCCTGTTTTCTAACCTTCAGAACAAGTAACGTTTTAGTAAAACCTCTCAATAAAGTCTTTATCAAATTAACTAAAGCCAAAGTGTTTAATTTTTCGATAAATACAAAAGTTGCGCAGAACTTCGTGAACTACTCTACATTTTTGGTCCGTCGAGCCGAATTCTGTGCAAAAATCGAAAAAATTACACAACACTTTTGGTATTTCGAGCGAGATACGATAAAGTTTCGTGAACAATTCGGTGCGATTCAATTTCAATCAATTCGCGATAGTGATAAAATCAAAGTTCATAACAGAGATATTAACGAAAACCGAACATGTCAACGGCCGTTGAGTCCCTCATCGAACGGCAAGAAGAACTTGCGGGACTTATTGCTCGCGGTATGGCCAACATAGGAAAGCTAGAGCTAAAACGGCGTACAGTAAATAACATCGAACAAGAATCGAGAATCTTGATGCAAATTGGGCGAAATTTAATGCCGTTTTTTGGTGCCGCATTTCATCGTCATTCAGTCCTGTTTTCTAACCTTCAGAACAAGTAACGTTTTAGTAAAACCTCTCCATAAAGTCTTTATCAAATTAACTAAAGCCAAAGTGTTTAATTTTTCGATAAATACAAAAGTTGCGCAGAACTTCGTGAACTACTCTACATTTTTGGTCCGTCGAGCCGAATTCTGTGCAAAAATCGAAAAAATTACACAACACTTTTGGTATTTCGAGCGAGATACGATAAAGTTTCGTGAACAATTCGGTGCGATTCAATTTCAATCAATTCGCGATAGTGATAAAATCAAAGTTCATAACAGAGATATTAACGAAAACCGAACATGTCAACGGCCGTTGAGTCCCTCATCGAACGGCAAGAAGAACTTGCGGGACTTATTGCTCGCGGTATGGCCAACATAGGAAAGCTAGAGCTAAAACGGCGTACAGTAAATAACATCGAACAAGAATCGAGAATCTTGATGCAAATTGGGCGAAATTTAATGCCATTTAAAACCATGACAGTATAAGCTCACAAAGCTCAAAGGCAAAAAGAAATATCGATGACTTCGTCAATGAAGTCTATTGGAAGTGCGAGGAAACGTTTATGAATGTCAAAGCGGAAATGCTTGAATTCATGGATACTCTGCAAACTGTTCACAAAGCGTCCGTAATAGCGAAAAACGACCAAATCAAACGAAACAGTATCGGTGCAAGACAAGTTCCGCGAATCACACTTCCCCAGTTTTCGGGATCATTCAGTGCATGGGAACATTTTAGAGAAATGTTCACATCCATGGTCCGCAAAAACACGTCACTCACGAACGTCCAAAAGTTTCAATACCTGAACATGAGTTTGACAGGTGAAGCATTCCAGCTCGTAAAAAATATCGCAGTAACAGATGAAAATCTTGATCGCGCATGGAAGATTCTCGTAGATCGCTATGAAAATAAGCGTGTACTACAAGAGACACATCTCACAGCACTAGTAAACACCAGACAAGTTCAATTCGAATCTGCCACCGAAATTAAGCGACTTCTCAGAGGCATTAAAGAAGCTGTTGGTGCACTCGAAGCAATCGAAGCAACAATGAAACGGATGAAACCACAGCAACCCCTAGTTGCAGTTTCATACAAAAACGAAGCTAGCTGCATCTCATGTTGCTGCAACAGTCAGTCTCAAATACAGGCCACTGTTCCTAGCTACTGCTCTCGTTAACATCGAATCATGTTATAGTGATATGATACAAGTTCGTGCTTTATTGGATCAGGGATCAGAGGTCTCATTCATGACCGAGTCTCTTTCACAACGCCTCAATCAACCGAATCGTCGCGTCTCATTGCCGATCAACGGAATAGGAGGACACCACTCAAGTGTGTCACGCTCAGCGGTGATGATCACGCTTCGTTCGCGATTGAACCCAGAATTCATATGTCCTGAAAAAATTAACATCATACTTGCCACCAATACGAATCATGGCAAACACATAGACTCATTTGATGAACCTCGATCTTGCTGACCCTGAATTCTCGTCAGCAAGACCAATCGATCTCGTACTTGGCGCAGAAATTTATAGTAAAAGGTCTACGCAAAGGATCTTCCGATACTCCAGTCGCGCAAAAAACTGCTCTCGGGTGGATTATTTCTGGTCCCGGGAATGCTCAGCCCGGTTTTCACGATATTGATCATGCGGTAACGGGACTCCAGTGTTCAGTGGATCACGAGCTGCTTGAATTACTGCAACCAGCGGGATACGAGAACAATTCGGTTCGAATCGATTTCAATCAATTCGCGACAGTGATAAAATCGAAGTGCATAACAGCAATATTAACAAAAACCGAACATGTCAACGACCGTTGAGCCCCTCCTCGAACGGTAAGAAGAACTTGCGGGACTTATTGCTCGCGGTATGACTAACATAGGAAAGCTAGAGCTAAAACGGCGTACAGTAAATAACATCAAAACAAGAATCGGGAATCTTGATGCAAATTGGGCGAAATTTAATGCTAACTATGACAGTATAAGCTCACAAAGCTCAAAGGAAAAAAGAAATATCGATTGTAACTGCGAGGAAATGTTTATGAATGTCAAAGCGGAAATGCTTGAATTCATGGATTCTCTGCAAACTGTTCACAAAGCGTCCGTTATAGCGAAAAACGACTAAGTCGAACGAAACAGTATCGGTGCAAGACAACTTCCGCGAATCACACTTCCACAGTTTTCGGGATCATTCAGTGCATGGGGACATTTTAGAGAAATGTTCACATCCATTGTCCGCAAAAACACGTCACTCACGAACGTCCAAAAGCTTCAATACCTGAACATGAGTTTGACAGGTGAAGCATCCCAACTCGTAAAAAATATCGCAGGAACAGATGAAAATCTTGATCGCGCATGGAATATTCTCGTAAATCGCTATGAAAAGAAGCGTGTACTACAAGAGACACGTCTCACAGCGCTAGTAAACACCAGACAAGTTCAATTCGAATCTGCCACCGAAATTAAACGACTTCTCAGCGACATTAAAGAAGCTGTTGGTGCACTCGATTCTAAGGATAAGTTGTGGGATAGTATTCTCGAATTTCTGAATAGCACTCAATGATCTTTTACCTGCTGGACGGAAAATTCAAACAGATCTCGCTGACGTAATGACACGTTGGCGTCGATATGCTGTCGTATTTTCAGCAGATGTCGAAAAAATGTATCGCCAGATTCTCGTTCATGAAGATGACCGAGACTTTCAACGGATTCTCTGGAGAAAAGATCCCATAGAAAGCATACTCTCGTATCAACTCTGCACAGTTACATACGGTATCACAAGTGCACCATATCTTGCACTACGGACACTTCGGCAGCTCGCTACCGATGAAGGACATCGTTTTCCATGTGCGGTTGAAACCATTCAACGCGAAACCTATGTGGACGATGTTTTGTCAGGAGCAGATGACCAGATAGAAGCAAAACAAAAAATTCATCAATTGGACAACCTTCTCAAGGTAGGCGGATTTACCCAACAAAAGTGGATTTCAAATTATGATAACTTTTATCCGACATCACTCTCACACGAGAAGCAAATACTGTTCCTGTTTCGTTCACGGAAAATCCTCTCGTTCGTACTCTTGGAATATCATGGTAGCCAAACTTAGACTCTTTTGTCTTTACATCATATCATCCGGAAATACACGCTAATGTGACAAAACGCTCTGTACTCTCAACGATTTCACAGCTTTTTGATCCTCTTGGTTGGTTAGCACCAGTTGTACTACGTGCTAAAATCTTCATGCAGAAGGTGTGGGTAGTCGGTCTCAAGTGGGATCAACCACTTCCGGATTCTCATCCGGAAGTGGTTGATCCCACTTGCGATCTCTCGCGGCTCATTGGGTCAAGGAATACGATGAACTGCAAACAGTTTCTGAAATCACTGTGCCGAGGTGGCTATGATCTCGCTCTTCGTCAACAGCAGTGGATCTGCACGGATTGTCGGACGCTTCTCAAACCACCTACGGAGCTGTTATATCATCATCATCATCAATGGCGCGACAGCCCAAATCGGGCCTTGGCCTCCTGAAGTCGTCGCCTCCAATCGTCTCGATCCAAGGACCGCGTCCTCCAGCTGCTAATTTTTAGAATGGCTTTGCTGTCTTCATCAACCGAGTCTTCCCATCGCTTGCGTGGTTTGCCTACTGGCCGGTTACCACTCGCTTTGCCTTTCAGAGCACGTTTGGGGATTCTTCTGTCTTCCATTCGCTCTACATGGCCAGCCCGCTGCAGTTTACGTAACTTGATGAACGTTGAAGCTTCTGGCTCGTCGTAGAGTTGATACAACTCATGGTTGTATCTTATTCGCCATTCCGTTCCTTCCTTTACAGGTCCCAAAATTCTTCGGAGGACCTTTCTTTCGAATGCGTTAACTGCTTTTTCGGAAGTTCGCGTTAATGTCCACGTCTCGCTGCCATAACAGAGCACAGGTCGTATAATAGTTTTATAAATCCGCAGCTTATTGCTCCTGTGCACTTTCTTGGATTTCATTATTGGAAGTACCGAATAATACGTCTTACTTGCAAGTATTATCCGTCGTTTGATTTCGTCTGTTTCATTACCGTCCTTTGCTAGATTAGCCCCAAGATATATGAACACTCTCCAAATTATATTCCGCAATTGTTATGTTTTGTCGGATTGGCGTTCTCCTTCTTGTTTGCGTCATTACTTTTGCTTTGCTTTCATTAATGCGCAACCCGACTTCATTTGCGGCGGAGTCAAGATTGACAAATACCTCCTTAGCACTAGGGAAGGATCTTGCTAGAATGTTAATGTCGTCAGCATATGCTACTAGTTGGGTGGACTTGAATAGTAGTGTCCCGTTGGTGTCGACTGGGATTTTTCGGACGACATACTCTAGTGCCAAGTTGAAAAGCATAGGGGCTAGACCATCTCCCTGCTTTAAACCACATTCCGTTCGAAAGCTGGTTGTGGAATCTGTTTGTATTCTCACTTGGGATTCAGTGTTCGTCATTGTGAGTCTTGTTAGTCGGACTAGTTTTGGAGGAATTCCAAAGTCAAGCATGATTTGGTACAGTACGCTCCTGTCGATACTGTCGTATGCTTGTTTAAAATCTACGAATATTTGGTGCACGTCTGTGTTATATTCCCAGCATTTCTCAAGCACCTGTTTCACCGAGAATATCTGGTCTGTTGTAGATCGTCCGGTTCTGAATCCGCCTTGGTATTCGCCAATTATTTGATTAGTATAGGGCTTAAGACGACGTTCAATAATTTTTGTCAGTAGTTTATAGGACGTACACAACAATGATATACCTCTGTAGTTCTCACAGCAGAGTTTGTCTCCTTTCTTGTAAATTGGACATATAATGCTTTTTCGCCAGTCGTCGGGTATGATTTCCTCTGTCCAAATTTTGCATATCATGTTGTGCAGTATTTCAGCGACACAGTTTCCACCGTTTTTCAGAAGTTCAACTGATATCTCGTCAATTCCCGGCGCTTTGTTTCGTTTTTGGTCACATAGGGCTGCTTTGATTTCAGCAAGTGTGGGTGGTATCGATGATGGTTCATCATTGTCAGTTGAGGCTTCAATTGAAATGTTGTCTGTCGTTATCGGTGCTACTGGGATGGGATTCAAAAGATGTTCAAAGTAGGAAGCCCATCTCCTTTTGATTTCTTGTGCGTCGCAGATGATGTTGCCCTCCACGTCTTTGCAGAGACTCGTTTTTGGCTTATATCCCTTTTTTAAGTCTTTTACTATTGCGTATGCGTCCCGCGTTTTATTTTTTCTCATGTCGTCGTCCATTTTTTGTATTTTGTCATTATGGTACTTCCTTTGTTTTCGTCTGCAGGTCTTTTTCGCATATCGCCTAAGCTCGTCATATCTTTCTTTTTTGGCTCGTGTTGGTCGTTCAGTAAAAATTTTGTAAGCTTCGTTCTTTCTATCTATTGCGTCGCGACATTCTTGGTCGAACCAATCATTATTTTTTCGCCGTGCTTGATACCCTAATACCTCTTCCGCGGAGGATTTGATGCCGTCTCGTATCTTCATCCACGCATTCTCCACTGGCATATTTTGGATATCTTCATGTATTGGTGTCAGGTGTTTATTACATGCTAACATGTAAGCCTGCGCCACCGTTTCGTCGTTAAGCTTGTCGACATTGAATTTGCGAGCTCTACTCGTTTTCGAATATCCACGACAAGCTATTTTGCATCGATACTTAGCTCTGACTAGATAGTGATCAGAGTCACAATTCGCACCGCGGAGAGTTCGTACATCAAGTATTCTGGATGCAGCCCTTTTCTCAATTAGAACGTGGTCTATTTGGTTGAAGGTGTGACCGTCTGGTGATGCCCACGTTCGTTTGTGAATATCGCGATGTGGGAAGCATGTAGAGCTTACTATGATATTTTTGCTGCTTGCCAAATCAATAAGACGTTGGCCATTGTCGTTGGTTATGTCATGGAGACTGTGCCCTCCTGTTGTTCCTCTATGAGCCTCCTCTTTTCCGACTTTTGCATTAAATTCCCCTAAGACAATTTTTAGGTCATTCGAGGGCAGTGAATCATAGGTTGTCTCTAGGGTGGCATAAAATTCGTCTTTAGTTATATCGTCCTTGTCTTCTGTTGGTGCGTGAACGTTGATCAGCCAAGTGTTGAAAAATTTCGTCTTTATTCGGATTGCACACAATCTTTCACTTACTGGTCTGAAGCTCGTGACCTGCTGTTTAAATTTTTTGTCAACGACAAAAGCGACTCCAAACTCTCTGCTTCCCGACAATTTTCCACTTGGATAGATTGTGTGGGATCTCATGTCCATGATTTCGCTACCGAGCCATTTCGTTTCTTGAATGGCAGTTATGTTGATGTTGTGTTTTGCCACTTATTCGAGGAACTCTTTCAGAGCTCCTGTCCTAAATAAGGATCGAACATTCCAAGATCCAATAGAGTAGTCCATTTTCCGTTTGCGGGGTCGTTGCCGTTGAGTCCATCTTTTCCGAGGCTGTTCTTCAGGTTTCTGGACAGTGTTCTTTTTCCGGTGATGCGTTGTCGGCGCCTCGCCCAACCCCCGACCTGGAGGACCGGTCCTACTTATTTATTACACCCTAGTATAAAAAGGGTGGGAGTTTTGAGCTAAATATGACATGCTGGAGTTCTCACAGCTATGCTGCAAGTCCAACTATGCCATACTTTTTGCCTACTTCCTGAGACGCACTGGTGTTACTGGCCATTCAGGTTAACTCCATGTTCCCTCCTCCTTTCTCAAACTGGGCTTCGGACCGTCTATGGCGGAGCTGTTATATATCTGCGCGTTACGGCTGATCTCAACGACATCCGCATCTCTCTCGTTTTTGCGAAGACAGGAGTAGCACCTCTAAAGCAAGTTACGATTCCACGACTTGAATTCTCAGCCGCACTGTTTTTAGTTCGGCAAATTTCTCACGTTCGAAAAGTTCTCGACCTCGAAACAGCTCCCGTTCATCTGTGGACAGATTCCCCGGTAGCGCTTGCATATATTGAAGGCAATCCCGATCGGTGGGCTGACTACGTTCGGAATCGCGTCACCGAAATTAAGGAGCTCTCCAATTCTCGGTGGCATCACGTTTCTGGAAAAGAAAATCCTGCATACTGTGCATCTCATAGCTCATCGCCTCATCAACTTAAGGAGAATTCTCTCTGGTGGACAGGACCGTCATGGCTTAAAGAAAACTCAGTCAGTTGGCCTTCATCAACTCCTTCACTGCCTTAAGATGATATTTTTGAGATCCGCACCAAATCAGCCACAACAGTCGTTGCGGAAAATCATCAAGACATCTGGAATCTTTTAACGCGATTTTAAAAATTGTCTACACTAATTCGCATTACAGCTTGGTATTTCCGAGTTTCTCATCGCTTAAAGAAATTGTTGGACGCTCCTGGACTCCATACAACTCTTAATCCAAAAAAGCTTGATAATGCTCGAATGTTCTGGATAAAGAAAGTTCAATGCTCGTATTTCGCAGCAGATATTGAATGCATTGAGAAACGTCAACGTATTAGGACGTGTATTTCGAGTGTATTTTGTGCTAATTTTTTTGGCGGAAATTTGTGAAATTTTGTAAATGTTTTCTGCAAAATTGTTTTAAAACGGTCTAGAGGATCATTGAAATGTAAAGTTCACCGAAAAGTGTATTTTCTGATTTTTTGACCTAAATTTATAATTTTTGGTCTGAATTTGGTGAAGTGTCAAGTTTTGGCGCGAATTGCTTATTACTTACATATACAGGGTGTTTGGTACTCCGTGCATAACCTTGTAAGGGGTTATTCCTGGATATATTTTGAACAAAAAATTGTTCTACGGAGATGATCAATTTTCAATATCCGCGGAGGTACAGGGTGACCAAGAAAAGTGTTTCGGACCTGTACCCTCACTCACTCAAAACGCTATATCTTGAAAACTAATAATCGCATTTCAAAGTGTTATAGCTTGTTTTTTAGGGAATCAAATTACCTTTCATTTGGTGTAATAGTCCGTATTATACCTGTACATAATCCTGAGGTATTTGCTCCAGAACACACATTTTTGACACTTTGACCCTCTAAATTCTGGGGTCAATGTAGTTTTTCTCAAAAAAACGCATTATAAAAATGTCATTTTAATGCTATTTTTTTATGAGCCATATTATTGCCTACAAACGATGTATACGCTTGCATTGCATAAATTTCATAGTTTAGAAAAAAATATCATTCCAATAGTATAGCACTTTTATCAAAAAACAAGAATATGTTGATCAACGCTCTCCGCTTGAACTAAAAGAACTTAAGAATGGTTTTTATGGTTTATTTCAAATTTCCTTAATTACAATCAATGTTCAAAATGGCTACCTTCATTTTGAATGCACGCTAAAGCTCGTTTTGCCAGTGTTCTCTTTGTGTTCATACTCCTCAACTGCTGCCTTACTTCTGTTGCTGCCGCATCGATTCTGGTGTTTAGATCCTGCAACGTTACTACTTCCGTTGCGTAGACAAGGTCCTTCATCCGTCCCCATACAAAGAAATCCATAATAGCTAAATCAGGAGATCTTGCAGGCCAGTGTATCGGTCCATTTCTACCGATCCAGCGATTGCTATAATTGGAATTTAACCAATCTCTGATTTGTCGGCCGTAATGAGCTGGAGCACAATCGTGTTGATAAAACATGGAAGCCAATCGTTGCAGTGGCACATCATCCAATAACTCTTGTAGATCATTTGTCAAAAACTGCAAGTAATTGGAACTATTTAGGGTAGGCGGAAGCCTAATAGGACCAATAAAATCGTTGCCAATCACACCTGCCCATAAATTTACACTGAATCTGTGCTGAAATGATGCCTCTCTTCTTGGATGTGGATTGCTCTTAGCCCATGTGTGTAAGTTGTGGAAGTTTGTGATACCGTCCCTGGTGAATTGGGACTCATCAGTCCAAAGAATGTTGTTCATAAAATTCTCGTCACTTAGTTGTCGTTCAAGGAGCCAATTGCAAAACTCCATCCTTTTGGGCAAATCAATGGATACCAGCTCCTGCACTGGTGTGTGGTGGTAGGGATGCAACCGCTCTGCTGTTAGGACACTCCAAACTTTCCACGTAGAGACGTTTAACTGCAATGCCAAGCGTCGGACAGTGTCGTTGTGTTGAAACTCATTTTAATTTAATTCATTTCCTCGATAATTTAAATACTACTTAAAGGACATTCATCGATAATTTAAAAAGTAATGAAAGGACACAAAGAATACTTCAGTTTAACAACATTTCAGGTAGTTTTTTTAGAACGAGGGTTGGTTTATGGCATATTTTATTTTTAAGCCATATGTATTTTCGCTTATTACCTGGAAAACGGGAAAACCTAAGTCATAAGTACTTATGCATTTTTTGTAGGCAATAATATGGCACATAAAACAACAACATTAAAATGACGTTTTTATAATGCGTTTTTTTGAGAAAAACTACATTGATCACAGAATTTTGAGGGTCAAAGTACCAAAAATTTTTGGTCTGAAGCAAATACCTCAGGATTGGGTACAGGTACAATACGGACTATTACACCAAATGAAAGGTAATTTGATTCCCTAAAAAACAAGCTATAACACTTTGAAATGCGATTATTAGTTTTCAAGATATAGCGTTTTGAGTGAGTGACGGTACAGGTCCGAAGGACTTTTCTTGATCACCCTGTATCTCCGTGGATATTAAAAATTGACCATCTCCGTAGAACAATTTTTTGCTCAAAATATATCCAGGAATAACCCCTTACAAGGTTATGCACGGAGTACCAAACACCCTGTATAATCTCTAATCTGTGGGTGCTCCGAAGAGTTGACCTGGCACTCTCCCATTGCGCGTTGTTTGAATTAATGTTCGATATTGCTATTTAGTTCTTAAATCCGTAATTCTCTTAAATCTTGTGCATTGTTTTGCGATTTGGTTTAATTTTATTATTGTTTTTATCAGCTGTTCGGTTGACAATTTTTTAAATCAGCTGACAGCTCATTGGTTTGAGGCTGTGATATTGGTGCTGCCATTGAGATTGAGAATTGCAATTACTATTATGGCTGATTGCGCCGCAGTATTGTGTATTGACAAATCTAATAAATCGCCCTTTGTGCGCTGTGCTGGTTCTTGTGAGAATTCATTTCATTCCAAATGTGTTGGCCTGTCGGGTACAATCGGCGATGCAGTGTTAAAATCCGATAACGGTGTTTACTCGTTTTGCCCATCGTGCCGTTCTTCGTCAATGTCTTCATGTATTGCAAAGCTGAAAATGGTAAAAAAAAGCTTCAATTAGCTCGTGATTAAGTAAATAAAATCCTGGCGTGCACTGAAGCTAATGATAAACACTTCCCACAGACTAGTGCTTCTGAGCCGCACACACCGAATAGTATGCCTGATTGCTCCGCTTCTGGTCCAGCTAGACTTCTTCGCTCAAATGTGAAAAAAACCGGTACCGGAAAATCATCATCACCACTTACTAATTTACCATGCACATCAATATCATATGCTGAATCTGTTAAACAAACAGCTGTGGTGCCCTAAATAAATCCTATTGATACGCCAATAGCCGAAAATAATCAAACTACTGCAGAAGAGATGGCTGTACGTTCCAAGCGGAACTCAAGAAAAAAGGTAGTTGGCAGTGGAAGTGTGTCCGATAATTTTCAAATCGTTACAGGACATAAATGGATTCATCTTTCCCGATTTGATGTTGCAACAACGGAAAAATCCATTTCATGCTATGTTGCCAAGAAACTGGATAACAACGAAGACAATATCCGATGCGTAAAATTAATAAAGAAAGATACTGACATAAATGCCCTACGATTTGTAAACTTCAAAGTTGGAATTCCTCCGGATGCGATTAGCAAATGTCTTACACCAGAGTTTTGGCCTGCTGGACAGTTCAAGTATTTGTCAAAAAACGAGCCACCCGGGATGAAGAGCATCTCAACGTAGAAGAATTTCGCACGGCGGGCGAATTCTGCCCAACTTCAGCCTCTGTAGAACAACGTTTTAATGCAGTAAATCCAAATTCAACTGAATTTTTTTCAATTTATTACCGGAATAGCCGGAGCATCCGTTTGAAGTCACGTGAAATATATGTAAAGGTTATGGAAAATGAGTATGATATCATCGTGCTCACTGAAACGTGGCTTACTTCCAAGCATCTTACTTCTGAATATTTCAATAAAAATAAATATGCAGTCTTTAGAAAGGATTGGTGCCCCTTAGCAACCGGACATTTTTGTGGAGGTGGAATACTAGTTGCAGTGAACTGTAAACTTAAATCTGGATTGTTATCTTTAAGAGTCAACTGTGCTGAAATTGATCAGATTGCAGTTTATGTTCTCATTCCAGGACTGGGCAAACTGCGACTCTGCACTAGCTACATTCCGCCTAATAGCCCAACGGATCTTTACGAAAAGCATACCATAAACATTAACTCGTTATTCTCCGATGCATCGCAGAACGAATATTTATGTATTATTGGTGATTTTAATCTTCCGGATGTCCAATGAACTTTTTCGCACGACGCTGATTGTCTTCTTCCGGTTGATCTTACATCACGATCTGAAAGCTTAGTAATTGACACTGCCTTTAGCTTTAATTTGAATCAGGTCAATCACTTTAAAAATTATAAAGTTAGAACTCTAGATTTAGCATTTATAAGTCCAGAACTAATTTGCAATATTGAAAAGGTAATTTATCCTTTATCGCTAATTGACCTATATCATTTACCATTTGTTCTTAATATTAGTTTCTATAAGTTTGATCACTTTAATATTGTCAATTCTAAGTATGATTTTCGTAAGGGTGATTATGTGATTATGGAACTCAGAATTTGAAAGCAACTCTTCAGATCTTGATTATTGTTATGCAAAGTTGCTAGATTTGATTCAAGTGGGAATTAATAGTTTTATTCCTCACACATATTTTTCACCATCTAATCATCCTCCATGGTTTAATAGAGGGCTACTGAGACTGAAGAATATCAAAAATAAGGCATATGAAGTTTATAAGTTATTTCCTAGTGAATATAATCGGTGTAACTATAAACTACTTCATAAAGAGTATCACTATTTTCATCAATTCTTGTTTCGAAATTATATTTCGTCGGTTGAGAATAATATCAAGAATAATTCTAAAGCTTTTTGGAGTTTCATTAAATTGAAGCGTTCTAGCTCTGCGATACGTAGCTGTTTGGAATATAATGGTGTGACCTCTCACAATTTGCAAGAAAGTTGTGATCTATTTGCTGATTATTTTGAGTCGGTATATGGACGAGCTCGTAACTCTCGCTCACTTAATTTTGGTAATGCTTATTTTAATGCCGATCTGGGGCTTGTTCAGTTTGATTATGATGAAATTGAACTTAATTTAGGTAAGTTGAATGATGACACATTCTATAGGCTTGATTTATTTTGTAATTTAATGTTGAAGATGTGTAGATCTACTTTATCTTCTGCGCTTACAATAATTTTTAATCTTTCATTAAAACTTGGAATATTTCTAGATACTTGGAAATTTTCATTTATTAAGCCCCTATTGAAATCTGGTCGTCGATCTACAGGGGTATTGCGAAATTACTTGCCTTACCTAAATTTTTTGAAAGTTTGGTGCAACACATTTTATTATCAGCCATTAATAATGGTATATGCGATGAGCAACATGGTTTCATGTCAGGCAAATCTACTACTACAAATCTAGTAATTTTGAAGAACTTTGCACTTAATGCGATTGAACAGGGTGCTCAGGTCGATGTCATTTATACTGACTTTACGAAAGCATTTGATCGTGGTGATATTGATCTTTTAGTGGAAAAACTTAGTGCTTTCGGAATTCATTCATCACTTCTTAAATGGTTGTGTTCGTATTTGAGCGGTCGTAAGCAGCAAGTACTAATTGACTCATTCAAGTCTAAAATTATAAAGGCGAGGTCGGGAGTGCCCCAAGGAAGTCATTTAGGACCTCTTCTATTCCTTATATTTATAAATCGGTCAAATATTCTCTCATGCGTCATTCTTGATGTTTGTTGACGATTTGAAAATTTATGCCTCAATTTCAGGTCTTTTTGACTGCTTACTTCTTCAAGCGAAAATTGTTGCATTGGTTTTGTGGTGTGGAAATAATAATCTTGATTTAAATCCTTCTAAATGTAAAAAATATTCTTTTTATCGCCTTCTCACACCATCCTCTTTCGCATATAATATTGATGGAATAATAATTGACACTCCGGATGTCATTTGCGATCTTGGAGTTATGTTTGATCACAAATTTGATCCTTCTATTCACATTAACCATATATATATGTTCTAAATCATTCAAAATACTAGGCTTTATTAAAAGGAATCCCACTAATTTTCATGATCCTATCACATTGAAGACATTGTATATGTCACTAGTTCGCTCTCATCTCGAGTATGCAGTTGTTGTATGGAATCCTCATACCTCATTTCACCGGGCGCACATAGAGGCCGTGCAGAAATCATTTACTCGCTTTGCGGTTCGTAGGTTTCACTAGAAAAGAAATGCCTGATTATGGTTCAAGGTGTATTCTTCTTGGTCTCCAAACTCTAGAATCTAGACGGTTTATTATTAGTGTTATGTTCGTGAAGGATGTTTTGAGTTACAAAATTAAATCTTCCTCGTTGCTTACATTGTTCAATATCTATGTTCCTGGATGCTCCTTGAGAACTAGACCCCTTCTTCATATTCCTTCTCACAGAACGTCCTATGGCCAATATGAACCAATTACATATTGTTGTACTTGTTACAATAAAGTTTGTCATCTTGTGGAATTGACTTATGATAGAGTTGCTTTCAGATCTGAGCTATTACGATTATCTTACACAATCGATTTGTAGTATCACATAGTTTTTATATTTGCTTTTTTTATGTTAATAGTAACTTTATTTTATGTTTTCTTATTTTACGCATAGTTTGTAAGGTTGTATAATTGTTAGTAGTCTGTTGGAGTTTTTTTTTATCTGTAGACTGAAATAAATAAATATTAAGCAAATTATGCAAGAGAAGCAACTCCAGCGATCAAGCCAGCTCGTACGGCTCGCTCAATTCGTTGACTAGCATGGATATTTACGAGTGGGCGGCAGATTCAAAAATTCGTTACTGGATCACGACGAAAAGCATCCTCTCATATTATCGCGTGAGTCCCCACTAACGACGCTAATAATCAATTACGCCCATCAAATCACACTTCATGGTGGTGAACGCAGGTGACTCTCTCAATCTTACGACAGCGGTACTGGATATTAGGTGGTCGTGTTCCTGTACGCGCATTTATTCATCGCAGCGTCCAGTGCGTTCGACATCGAGCTGTTATCGGACAGCAACTAATGGGACAATTACCTCAAACTAGAACTCGCTGCTTTCGTCCATTTTAGCATTACGGAGTGGATTATGCAGGACCCATTACGATTTCCACTTTTCGTGGCCGCGGTGCCAAATACAATAAAGGATACATCGTTGTCTTCGTCTGCTTCTTCTCATCTGCAGTTCATCTGGAGCTTGTGAGCGGCTACACTTCAGAGGGATTTATTGCAGCGTTTAAGCGCTTCACTGGCCGACGAGGAATATGTTCTACACTCACAAGCGATTGTGGAACGAATCTAGTGGGAGCAGATCGAGAATTGCGAAAACTCTTTAAAGCATCGTCTCAAGAATTTGCTTCTTGCAAATGATGGAACTCAATGGAAATTCAACCCTCCTTCTGCACCGTATTTTGGAGGAAAATGGCATGCGGCTGTTAAATCAGTTAAATTCCACTTGAAGAGAGTTATTGGTGACACACATCTTACATTCGAAAAATTTTCGACTCTCCTTGTGCAGATAGAAGCAGTTCTCAACTCTCGACCTCTCTGTCCGCTATCAGATGACCCTTCAGATCTAGCCGCGCTTACAGTTGGTCACTTTCTGATCGGTAGCGCATTGACAACAGTACCAGAGCCATCTCTCACCGACGTGCCTGGATCTCGCCTATCACGATGGCAACCTTTGCGACAAATGTTGGACCACTTCTGGAATCGATAGGCTTCCGAATACCTCCATCAACTTCAAACACTCTCCAAATGGCATCATCAGCGAGATTCTTTTAAAATTAGTTCGGTTGTTGTCATAAAGGACGAACGTTACCCTCCGTCGAAGTGGGCACTCGCACGCATAATCGATGTACATCCAGGTGACGATGGTCTAGTTCGAGTCGCCACGGTCAAATCGTCAATCTTCAAACGACCAATTGTAAAACTATGTATTTTACCAGTATCAACGTTGCAGAATGAAGAAACTACTAGCAATAGCAATTTAAGTACCTCATCTCATAATTGACGATCCTTGCATGATTGACAAGGCGGGCGGAATGTTCCGACAATAAGCTGAAAATGCAATACACTCACATCAAAGTACAGTTGCAGTTTTTCGGTGCCGCATTTCATCGTCATTCAGTCTGTTTTCTAACCTTTAGAACAAGTAACGTTTTAGTAAAACCTCTCAATAAAGTCTTTATCAAATTAACTAAAGCCAAAGTGTTTAATTTTTCGATAAATACAAAAGTTAAGCAGAACTTCGTGAACTACTCTACATTTCGTGAACTACTCTACAAAGGTCAAGCTCGTGAACGGGACTAAGCGCTCCACCCCTTCTACCCCCTCCTATACATAATGTCACAATTTCACAGTTTAACAGTAATCGGAATTGGTCGAATAGTATAAATTTTATTGATCTGAAATTTGGAGTAGAATACTTTTATAATGATTTCAATCTACTGTTAAAAATTATTTATGTTCTCGTCCTCCTTCCACCACCTCCCAAACAAACTGCACTTTTTCATGAAATGCTTCAAACCGTATAATATTCATCGAGCTGAAATTATGCACTAAATATCTATTTAGAATTATTAATAAGACTAAAAATATTAGCTATACCCCCTCTACCCCCTCCCATCCAAAATGACACAATTTCGCAATTCGACAATAAACAGATTTGTTCGAAAAGTATAAAAGCTATTGTTCTGAAATTTGGAACTTTGATAAATTCATGTATAAAAATTAATCAAGTCCTCCTCTTTCTTCCACCACCTCTTATACAAACTGTACTTTTTCACGAAATGCTCCAAGCAAATTTACTCAATACGTATACAATTTATCGAGCTGAAATTGTACATTAAATATTTATTTAGAATTATTAGTAAGACAAAAAAAATTAGATGATTAGCTTTACTCCTTCTACCCCCCTCATACAATCAGACACAATTCCATAACCTTACTAAGGTCGATTTTCCTGAAAAGTATGAATGCTACTCAAGCATGTCAAAAACATGTTGTTCTTAGTTATTCCTGAAAAAGTCATTATGAACTAGCCCTCCTTCTACCACTTCCCATACAAACTGCACAATTTCACTAAATTCAATACAATACTTTTCTCAGTAATTTTTGAGTCCTAAATTTTGTATAAAACATTTTGATAGCAACTTTAGTGTGATGTGAAAAAATTAGGTCAATGTCGTCACCCCCTCCATCACTTTAGCTACAAAATTTTTTAGAATCGAAAAATTTCCCTTTCATCTAGAGTATCACATGATTGGGCTTTACGCCCAATCGTAGTCCTGTTATGTTTTTTTTTTGCACTTTTTGGCTACTTTAGTCATGAAACGCGAAAAAAAAATTCAGGGTAGCAAATTTTTTTTTTCCGAGTCGATCACAATACTTTATTATTAAAATAAATTCTACCTTCCCATTCTTATGAATCCTTCCATTCATGACTGTGTTTGTGCATTGCAGATAAACGCCGGAACTGCCTATAACACATGTCATTTTGTAAAACATAACAGAATTATGATTGGGCTTAAAGCCCAATCATATGATACTCTAGATGAGATGGAAATGACTTTAATATACCAGAAAATATGCCATCTCAAATTCTTTCGGATAGTGAATAGAGACTTTTGCATGGGAGGTGGTAGAAGTAGAGGGAGGTGGTAGAAGTAGAGGGGAAGGTTTGTATTTTTCGTATATGACGCTAAACATAGCATGCAAAATGTTTTTTGCTGAATTTAAAGTTTTTAGTTTTCATTATTTTTAAAGAAATTGATCATAGTTTTCCTGAAATTGGGGCATTTGTGTGGGAGGTGGCAGAGGAAGTGGAGCATTTAAGATGATTTTGAAACTGCTTATCATCATCCTTATCACCATGCTTTGATTGAATTTCAAAGTGGGTAGCTCTCATATACTTGAAGGAGAAATGCTTTTCTTGAATTTATAATACAGATATTTGTATGGGAGGTGGTAGAAGGAGTGAAGCAGAGCTAATAATTTTTTCTAAAACTTATTTCAATTACTAAGAAACAAATTCTGGCAAAGTTTGAAGTTTGTAGTTTTTCTAGTTTGAATGGAAATCGATAAAATGCATTTAACAAAAATTATGCATTTGTATGGGAGGGGGTAGAAGGAGTGTACGGATCAAAACAATTTTTTTTCTTGTTATTAATATTTTTATTTGTGTATTTTATACAAAATATCAAGTTGATAGCTGTATCAGTTTCGAAGAAAAATAATTTAATTTAAATTTCAAAATTTCGTGAAATTTGTATGGGAGGGGGTAGAAGGAGTGAGGTGAAGTTGATAATTTTTTCAACACTGATTGCGATTATAACAAAAATAATTCTGGCAAAAATTTGATTTTATAACTTCACTAGTTTCAATAAACATCGAAAAATGCATTTTTCAAAATTGTCCATTTGTATGGGAGGGGGTAGAAGGAGTGACAGGATCGGATCAATATTCGATGATATTAATGACATCTATATTATAATATTTTGACCCAAATTTCAAGTCAATAGCTGAAGTGGTTTCGGAGAAAACTTAATTTCTTTAAATTTTGAAATTTCATGAAATTTGTATGGGAGGGGGTAGAAGGAGTGGGGGGATGTGGCCCGTTCACGAACTTAAAGTTACTTTTTTGCTAAAAATGACATAAAAAAAATTTCAGCACGATAGGTCAAAGCTATCGAGAGTTATGTTGTAGACAGACGGACAGACAGACGGACAGACGGACAGACGGACAGACGGACAGACGGACAGACAGCAACTCGGAATCGAGATTTTTGAGTGACAACAAATATATCTGTACCCTTGGCGGCTCTGTGCGCGCATTATTTCTTAGTGTTACAAACGGTAAGGCAAACACAATATACTCTCAGATTTCATCTAGAGTATAAAAAACACCCTCCTAAAATGTAGTACCCTCCTAAGCTATCTAAGACTATTTCACATTTTTACTAAAAATCAATTTTCTTACAAAATGTAAATACCAGTAGGTCGAGAATTCGAAATATGTCAATTGCATAATGTCCACAGTTATTTCTGAAAAAATCCCTCACTCCTTCTATCACCTCTCATACAAATTGCACATTTTATTTAAACCTAACACACTAATTTTCTGAGTACGTTTTCAATTTTTGAATCTTAAATTCTGTATAAAAGATTTTTGTAGCTATTCAAACCTGATGTGAAAAAAATTAGTTCAAGGTTGTCAGCACTTGTACCACTATTCGCCATTAAAAATTTCTTAAAATCACACAACTTTGTGTTTCATCTATAGTATCGTATGATTGGGCTTTACGCGCAACCGTAGTCTGTTATGCTTTTTGGAATGATTGATTTAAAAAATCGAAGCTACCATTGTTTTCCCATTGCAGTGTTCGATTACAAGCGGAGACGTGTTTCCCTAATTTATTGGCTATCGCTGTGTTCACGAAGGTTCTATTCTCCTCTTTTCTGTCTAGATTCTTTAATCTTATTTTATCTAAGTTGGAGTAGTTCGACATATTTTAGATAACCTCTGAAACTAGCTGAACACCCAGCTAGCTGAACACCCTGCTAGTTTCAGTTGTTTTATTGCAGTTTATACATTGTACAGCTACATCAGATTCAACAGTTCCATTGTATTCGCCGGATTATGATCGGTGGGACACTTGTCGCATTTGTACTTCCGTAATTTTTCGAAACCTGCCCCAATCTTTGACATCTGTGGCATTGTATTATGCCACTTTTTTTTAGCTCATCCTAGCCGATTCTGACGCACATATATAATATGAGTTTAAGTGATAACACTTCTTCAAGATTTACGCCGGGGATGTTGTACCGAACAAATGAGCAGCTTTTTGTCCAATTTTCTGAACTTAGAGATAGAATATTCTTTCATAATCATTTTTAAGGTGGAAGCAATAATGTGAAGCTCTGCTTGAACTTCAGTAGCACTATACAAGCTGTTTAACCCCTTTCAAGGAAAATTAAATACCTTCTTTGTCTATGTTAGTTTTACCTATTAGCGATATATAAATGTTCATGCTTTAGGTCCGTCGGGGTATTTTGGTTGACATCCGATAATGAGATGATTTTCAATTTGGCTTTTTTCGATTTGTCAATTTGTTCCACGTGTCTTGCGACATCCAGGGTTTCTCACCACTTGGCACATATCGCACTGTTTTTTCCGACCCACTTTCTTATACGTACTTTCTCCCATTTGGTATTCAGTTTGCGCATTTTATCTCTGCTAAACAGTGTACTGGGTTTTAAGAACTTGCAATTAGAACATTTTAGAATAACAAATAAAATATCTGTACAGAAAACATTGCAAAGATCTAAGCATTGTCTTTTGAATTTGATTGTACTTACATATATCGTTCTTACAATAGGAGTATAACTGAAGAAACACATCCTCCAGTGAAGAGACTGCTATCAGATTCATCAAATAGTAGCGTATATATTGATGACGAATCTATTGTCGGTAAGTAAACTTTGAAATATGTAGCAATAAAATATTATAAATAACGTGCAGTATTATTGCTAAGAATTAATCTGAATCTAGCACTTTAACACCGTTTTCTATTCAGAAATTCAGCTCTGCTTTTAATATTTTCAGTTCCTCTCAGATCAGCTGTCTTATGTTCTGCCCTCTAGTTCTTATTTCAGAAATGACCTGAGGGCTGAGAATAAATCTTTTTAGAGTACCTAGATGAAATCTGAGAGTATATTATGTTTGCCTAATCGTTTGGAAGGCTAAGAAATAATGCTCGCACAGAGTCGCCAAGGAGACAGAAATATTTGTTGTCGCTCAAAAACCTCGATTCCGAGTGATCGTCTATCCGTCTGTATGTCTATCCGTCTGTCTGTCTGTCCGTCTGTCTGTTTATCCGTCTGTCTGTCTGTCCATCTGTCTACAACATAACTTTCGAACGCTTTAACTTGTCGTACTGAAATTTGTCATATGTCATTCTTAGCAAAAAATACCTTTAAGTTTGTGAACGGGTCACATCTCCCCACTCCTTCTACACCTCCCATACAATTTTCATGAAATTTCGAAATTTAATAAAATTGATTTTTTCGGAAACTATTTCCAATATTGACTCGAAAATTAGGTCATAGTAAAACGATATGAATATCATTAACCTCAAAAAATATTGATCTAATCCCCTTACTCCTTCTTCCACCTCCCATACAAATGTACAATTTTCAAAAAGGCATTCATTTGGTTTTCATTGCAATTAGCTAAGCTAAAATAACCCATTTTGCCATAATTAATTTTATTACAATTGCAATCAATTTAAGAAAAACTATCAACTTAAAAGAAAATATGAGCTTCGCTTTACTCCTTCTACCAACTTTCATACAAATTTTTGTATTGGAAATTCAAGAAGAATATTTCTCTTTTGAATATATGATAGCTATCGACTTTAAAATTGTACCGAAGCATGTGATTAGGAACGTTCCACTTTCTTTGCCACCTCCAATACAAATGCTATAAATTCAGACAAAAATTGTTCAATTTCTTCAAAAATTATGAAAGCTACAAACTTTAAACTCAGCATGAAACATTTTACATACTACTTCTTCTACTTCTACAATGGCGCTACAGCCTAAATCGGTCCTTGGCATCCTGATATTCAGGTTCCTTAACATTGTTCATTACTTATTGTGAAAGGGTTGTTAGCCCTTCGCACAACCCTCTTTCTACGAATTTTTAATTTTTTCGTAGATTGAGGTGACCAAGGTATATCCAAGCAGGCAATGTGCTGGAATTATATGCTGCGTCGACTAGGATTTGATCTCACGACTTTCTCATTACAAGACCATCACGCTACCTACTAGGCTACATCCTAGCTCTACATACTACGTTCGGTATTAAATACAAAAGTTACCAACCTCTCCTTCTGTTTTTACCACCTCCCATACAAAAGTTACTATTCACTATTCGAAAGAATTTGATATGACAATTTTTTGCGGTACTATAAACTCTTTCCTATTTCATATAGAGCATCATATTATATGTTATGTTTTTATTGAGTTTGCTTTACCATTATACAGGGTGTTCGGTGCTCCGTGCACCACCTTGTAAGGGGTTATTCCTAGATATATTTGGAGGAAAAAATTGTTCTAGGGAGGTGATCAAATAAGAATGGTTTTTATGGTTTATTTCAAATTTCCTTAATTACAATAAATGTTGAAAAGGCCACCTTCATTTTGAATGCACGTTAAAGCTCGTTTTGCCAGTGTTGTCTTTGTGTTCATACTCCTCAACTGCTGCCTTAATTCTGTTGCTGCCGCATCGATTCTGGTGTTTAGATCCTGCAACGTTACTACTTCCGTTGCGTAGACAAGGGCCTTCATCCGTCCCCATACAAAGAAATCCATAAAAGTTAAATCAGGAGATCTTGCAGGCCAGTGTATCGGTCCATTTCTACCGATCCAGCGATTGCTATAATTGGAATTTAACCAATCTGTGATTTGTCGTCCGTTATGAGCTGGAGCACCATCGTGTTGGTAAAACATGGAAGTCAATCGTTGCAGTGGCATCATCCAATAACTCTTGCAGATCATTTGTCAAAAAATGCAAGTAATTGGAACTATTTAAGGTAGGCGGAAGCCTAATAAGACCAATGAAATCGTCACCAATCACACCTGCCCATAAATTGACACTGAATCTGTGCTGAAATGATGCCTCTCTTCTTGTATGTGGATTGTTCTTAGCCCAGGTGTGTAAGTTGTGGAAGTTTGTGATACCGTCCCTGGTGAATTGGGACTCATCAGTCCAAAGAATGTGGTTCATAAAATTCTCGTCACTTAGTTGTCGTTCAAGGAGCCAATTGCAAAACTCCATCCTTTTGGGCAAATCAATGGGTAACAGCTCCTGCAACAATGTAACTAAAACTGATAAAAATATTATGTAGGATTTGCTTTTATACGCTTTTCATTTTGTTCAGTACCCCATTGTTCATGCACCTAGCTGTGTTGAAACTCATTTTAATTTGATTCATTTTCTCGATAATTTAAATACTAAATAAAGGACATTCCTCGATAATTTAAATAGTAATTAAAGGACAATAAGAATATTTCAGTTTAACAACATTTCAGGCAGTTTTTTTAGAACGAGGGTTGCTTTATGGCACATTTAATTTTTAAGCCATATGTATTTTCGCTTATTACCTGGAAAACGGGAAAAGCTAAGTCATAAGTATGTGTGCATCATTTGTAGGCAATAATATGGCACATAAAAAAACTACATTAAAATGACATTTTTACAATGCGTTTTTTTCAGAAAAACACATTGATCCCAGAATTTTGAGGATCAAAGTATCAAAATGTGTTTTCTGAGACAAATACCTCAGAATTGGGTACAGTTACAATGCAGACTATTACACCAAACGAAAGGTAATTTGGTTCCGTAAAAAACACTTTGAATTGCAATTATTAGTTTTCAAGATGTAGCGTTTTGAGTGAGTAAGGGTACAGGTCCGAAACCCTTTTCTTGATCACTGTGTATCTCCACGGATATTGAAAATTCACCATCTCCGTAGAAAATATATCTAGGAATAAACCCTTACAAGGTGGTGCACGGAATACCAAACACCCTGTATAAAGCTTTGAAATAATGTCGATCACAGACCTCGTTTCCGAGTAACCGTCTGTCACTCTGTCTGACTGGTACAAATATATTTTATCTATACATAGTAATGTAATTGTAGTGTCTGTCTGTAATTTGCTTATAAATGGCTATAAGTTAGTTTTTTGAGTTATTTTAGCACTAACTAAGCATAAAACCACATTTTTGAAATTTTTGACTGTCTGTCTGTCTGTTTGTCCGACCGCTTTTCACGCACAAACGGCTAAACCGATTGTAATGAAACTTGCACAGTTTGTTAGGTGTCCATCGGAATGAAATCTGCTTTTGGTTTTATTTCACTCCCCTCACGCCTTCTAACCCCTCACATACAAAGTGACTCATTTTCAAAATATATATTAATCAAATTTTCTTGGAAACTATAAAAGCTATTATTTTGAAATTCGGAATATATTATTTCTATTATAAATGCAGTCTTCCGGTATACAAATTGTTTGAGTTTCCTCACTCCTTTCACCACCTCCCATACAAACTACACTTTTTCATGAAACACTTTACACCAAATTTCTCAGTACGTGTAACTTCCATCGAGCTAAAATGTTGTATTAAATCCTTACATAACATTATTATTAAAATTGGAAAAAAATTAACCGATTAGCGTCACTTCTTCTACCCCCTCCCATACAAAGTGCCACAGTTCCACGACTTCACAAGAATTTGATTTTCTTGAAAAGTCTGAAAGTTACTGATCTGAAATTTCAAATATATCAATTGCATGATGATTATAGTTGTTTTTCAAAAAATCACCAAAAACGCCCTTCTCCTTCCACCACCTCCCATATAAACCGCACTTTTTCATGAAATACTCTAAAAGAATTTTTTCAGTACATTTAAATTTCATCGTGGTAAAAATTTGAACTTAATCCTTAATTAGCATTATTATTAATATCGGGAAAAAAATTAACCGAGTAGCTTCACTCCTTCCACCTCCTCCCATACAATGAGACACATTCCACGACTATATAACAATTCGATTTTCTTGAAAAGTGTGAATGATAAAGATCTGAAATTTAAAGTATATCAATTGCATGATAGTTATAGTTGTTTCTCGAAAAATCATCAAAAACCCCCACTCCTTCTACCACCTCCCATACAAATTGCACAATTTGATTAAATTCAATGCACTAAGTTTCTCAGTACCTACTCAATTTTTGAAGCTTAAATTTGGTACAAAACATTTTTATAGCTACTCTAGCATAATGTGAAACAAATTAGTTCAGTACTGTCACCCCTTCTACCACTCCCCATACAAAATTTCTTAACACCGCAAAAATTTCGATTTCATCTATACATAAACTGCCAACAAGTCGGGCGAAACTTTATTATTCTTGGGACAAGTTGCGGATGAGTGGAAAGTCAATATGCAGGTTAGAGTGGTTAGGGAAGACTAAGTGAAAGGGAATTCTTGGGCAGGACTGTTATCAATTTAACAATATTTCATTCGTTTCTGCAAGTTTGGGTTTTTATGAGGGGAGGAGGAGGGGTAATAGTAAGGGTGGGTGGATGTTAATAGCTTTTTAATTAATTGCTTGAATCACGTCCAATATTCTCTGTATAGAATGTGTTTCATAGACGAAGTTGCATAGAATTTTCATAAAATTCGGTGTATTTTACATTCACGAAACCGAACATTTGTATGGGAGGGGGTAGAGAATATAAAGGAATCGTAAAATTTGATATGCAGTTTTATTTCGTTTCTCTCGTAAGGTGCTTGTATAAAATTTCAAGTTCGTAGCTTTTAGGTTGTTGGTTATTAGTTGATTTAATGAAATTGGTCGAAATCATAGTTTTGTATGGGAGTGGGTAGAAGGGCAAGCGCGATTTCAAAACTTTTAAAGCAACTTCATTTGAATTATTTTTATATGTTTTATGCCAAATTTTAAATGGATAGCTTTTAAAAGTTAGCTGATAGCTGATTTCTTGGAAATGCTCGAAAAAATAATTTTGTGTGGGTGGGGGTAGAGGAGGTAGGGTAATCGAAAAACTTTTGAAGCAATTTTCTTTCTTTTCTATTGTTAGGTGCTCGTACAAAATTTCAAGTTCGTAGCTTTTAATTTGTTGGTTATTAGTTGATTTAATGAAATTGGTAGAAATCATATTTTTGTATGGGAGGGAGTAGAAGGGCAAGCGCGACTTTAAAACTTTTAACGTAATTTCATTTCAATTATTTTGGAAGGTTGCTATGCAAAATTTCAAATTGATAGCTTTTAATAGTTAGGTGATAATTGATTTCTTGAAAATGGTCCAACAAATTATTTTGTATGGGAGGGGGTAGAAGTTATAAAGGTTTTCGACCAGTTAATCTTTCGTGTATTTAGGAATTTTTTTTAAATGGATTTCGCAAATTTTCAAGTTTCTACCTTAAAATTTCACTCAAAAATTTTCAGTTTATGTGTTTTTATCAATGCACATGAAACACCTTGTGCACGTTAGACCGTGGGGTCAGTTTATAACAATTATGGATCAAGTTATTATTATTTTTCTATGTACATTAAATAGAGGTATCCACATGCAAAATTTAAACTTTGTATCTTTCACCAGAGCCCTAAAAAATCACTCAAAGTTTTCGACATTTTTGCTTATCACCTCCCTCCCCTTACACCCCCAACTTAAAATTTCTACCAAATTTAACTATTATGTAGTTCTACAATCTGACAAATTTTTGATTTGATATCTGTACTCTGTTTTGAGATATAAGAATTTCTAATTTTGAAAAGTGCGCCATTTTTTAAATGCTCCCCATTTTCCCCCACTACTATTATTTCAACATGTTATATTTTTTTTTGTATTTTCCTAGTATAGCTTAATACACGTTTCAAGTTTCAATTACATAGCTTGAGAGATAGTTGAGATATTCTTTTTTAAGTGTTTTTCTTTACACCCCTTCTAACCCTCCCTCTGACTATAATTAGCCATTCTCTAAGCTGATTCCAATGGAACTATATGCCAGCTTGATGGTCCCAAAATATGAATTTTTTACGATTAGTAATTTCGAAGATATAATCATTTGAAAAAACAATTCGGCCGACAATTTGTTTCGGACGCCAATGGATAAAAAAATTAAATTATTTTTGGAGTTTGTCCCACAACCCTTTCTATATGTGCACTGATTTTCAACTTCCTATCTGCATTCGTGGTGGAGATATTAGCAAGTGTAGTTTTTGACTTTTTCCCTCCTTTCGCCTTCCCCTTCCACTTTACACCCCCCAAAATTTAGAAAATAGAGCTCACTTACACAATCAACAATTCACCCAAGAACGAACATTCTACCTTTCACGGTCTTGGAGATATGAGGCCATATGTACGGCGTACGGCGGAGACGTATTTTTTTTCCATTTTTAGGCTAATTTAGTCATGAAACGCGAAAAAAAAAAAATTTCAGGGTTGCAAATTTTTTTTTCTTGTGTCGATCACAATACTTTATTATGGGCTTTACGCACAATCGTAGTCCTGTTATGTTTTTAAGCTTAATGTTATTTTATTTGTTTTAAATAACACCAGCTGCAATTATTCACATGTCCTTAACACGTATACATATGATCTCGAATCACAAGTTTGATTCGATCACGAGCCTGTCTCATAAAAATGGGAGTATCATGCTTTCATTCTTAATAATTTATGGTTCTGATTCCAACAATATACAAACCATTTTCTTCAAAGAGCCAATAAAGTAAGCAGATCCCACATAATGTATTACTAACTACAATCTCAAAAATTGCTTATTATTTCTATTTTTACGCGGACGAAGTCGCGGGCGTTTGCTAGTCTACAATATAACTCTCGAACGGTTCAAGCTATCTAGAGGAATTTTTTTTACGTTATTATTAGCAAATAAACTGTCAACATTATTTTTGGGACAAGTTGAGGATGCATAGAAAATGTATATGCAGGTTGGAGTGGTTAAGGAGAACTAAGTGTAACCCCCTTTTACAAGTGGAATGAAACTTGCACAGTTTGTCTTCCGAGATGCAATCTGCTTTTGGTGTTATTTCACTTCCCTCACGCCTTCTACCCCCTCCCATAAAAGTGACTCACTTTCAAAAATATATATTAATAAAATTTATTTGGAAACTATAAAAGCTATTAATTAGAAATTTGGAATATATTATTTCTATTACAAATGCATTCTTTTGGTATAAAAATTATTTGAGCTCCCCACTCCTTCCTCAAACTACACTTTTTCATGAAACACTTTACACCAATTTTCTTAGTACGTGTAGTACTTAGTACTTTCATCGAGCTTAAATGTTATATTAAATTTTTAATTAGCATTATTATTAATATCGGGAAAAAATTAATCGATTAGCGTCACTCCTTCTACTCCCTCCTATACAATGTGACACAGTTCCACGACTTTACAAGAATTCGATTTTCTTGAAAAGTGGGAATGTTACTGATCTGAAATTTAAAATATTGTTGCGAGCTAGGGGATCGCCGATTTCAAGTAAAACACAATTCGTTTAAAAATATAAGGATAATTTATTTAATTGCACTTTTTCACAATTTCTCGATCACTTCGCCTTTTTCACAACACTGTTGCGTGTTTTACTATCGCTTTCTTGTACCGGTTCGCGTTCTTCCACCGATAGGTGTCGGTCAATGACTAACTCTTGTCTGAAAGCTGCGGTATTTATATTGGGTTTTTCCCAATTCTCGAACCTTGTGGTGTATTCTTCGGGTGTGTATGTGTCTTCGAGGAGTTACTAGAAGCTTTTACTATGGCCCTCTACATGTTGGAAGAATATTCTATAAAGTTCTGGCAAATTTGAGAGAGATCATTGCCAGATCTATAACGATACTAGAAGATTATTCGAGAACTTTCTTTTAAGTAGAGAAAGTTCATATTGCGTGATGGCCAGATCCATAACATTACCCTCTCCTTAGCCCCTGTTCGTCTCGAACAGAGTCGTTCAATTCTGCAATGGCACCGTGGTACTTTGTTAGTCGGTCGAGATGTACCACTTTCATTTTTGTACGGGGTTTTTGATGTAATTGAATCCGATAGACGACATCGTTTAACCGGTTGATGATCTGGTAAGGGCCTTCCCAGTTGCGCTGTAGTTTCGGTGATCTGCCCTTCTGTCGTTTGGGATTGTATAGCCAAACTAAATCACCCTCTTGGAATCCTGATGAATTCGCCCGTTGATCATACCTCGTCTTCATGCGGTCGGTCGCCAAATCAATTTTATCTCTGACCAGGTTATAAATTGTGTTTAGTCGACATCGAAGATCCGAGACGTAATCTTTGGCATTCGTTGGTTGGTCTGGTGGCACTCCAAACATTAATTCCGCAGGGACTCGTATGTTCCTTCCGAAAATGACTCGGGACGGAGTTTCTCCTGTTGTTGAATGCACAAATGTTCTGTAGGCCATTAAAAATAGAGGGATGTGCTGATCCCAGTCCTGTTGCCTCTCGCTGACGAGTTTGGATAGGTTTGAGTTCAATGTCCTATTGAAACGTTCCACCATTCCATCGGACTGTGGATGTAATGGAGCTGTCCTGGTTTTGGGTACGCCAGAACTGGGGAGTCGCAGAGTTGGTCTTTTATTTTCTCAAATGCTTCCTGGCACTGTTGACTCCATGTAAATGACTTTCCTTTTTCCGTTAACTGATGCAGACATTTCGCCGTGTTGGCAAAGTCTTTTACGAATCGACGGTAATATGTCAATAAGCCTAGGAACCTGCGCAACTGGTGTTTATCACTCGGAGTAGGCCAATTTTTTACCGCCAGTATCTTCTCCGGATCCGTCTTTACGCCATCAGCTGAAACGATGTAACCCAAGTACTTGACTTCTGCACTAAACAAAGTGCACTTTTTCGGACTCAGCTTTAATTTTGCCGCTCGCAGTCGCTGGAAGACTTCCTGTAGATTTTTTAGATGTTCCTTGAATGTTTTGCCGATAACGATCACATCATCCAGGTAAACGAGACAAGTTTTCCAGCTCAGGCCACGCAAAACGAATTCCATTAGTCTTTCAAACGTGGCTGGAGCATTGCACAGGCCAAATGGCATTACGATGAACTGCCACAGTCCACTGCCGACAGAGAATGCTGTTTTCTCTCTATCTTTTTCATCTATCTCCACCTGCCAGTAACCACTTTTCAGATCCAACGTTGAGAACCATTTAGCATCAGTCAGGGTGTCCATGATATCGTCGATTCTTGGTAGTGGATAGCTATCCTTTTTCGTAACATAATTCAGTCGCCTGTAGTCCACACAAAAACGGGTACTGCCATCCTTCTTCTTTACCAGCACCACTGGCGATATCCACGGGCTCTTTGATTCTTCGATGATTCCCTGCTGCTCCATAGTTTTGACCATTGAATTGACTTCTCCTTGTTTTGCTAACGGTACTCTTCTTGGAGGTTGACGTATCGGTGTAGCACTTCCGGTATCTATGCGATGTTTCACTAAGTTTGTTCTGCCATAGTCGTCATCACCGGTGGAAAAGACGTCGCTGAATCCTTCAATTAGATCTACTGCTTGCTTGTGTTGTTCCCCTCTAAGGTTGCTTGACTGAAGAAGTGTTGATGTTACATTGTCCCTCCTTCTTGGCTTATTTTTAGAGGGTACGTCATGTGGTTCTGCCTTGTCGATACTCGTCACCGCCGATATTGGTTCACAGCTGCCAATCACATCTCCTTTCTTTACGCTGGTAGTGCTGTCCGAAACGTTGAGGACTCTTATTGGTACCATCCTCTTCTCATTCCTTTTTACGAGTATTTTTCCTAGTATCAGACTTCGTAATGCAGGTGTCGTTTCCGGTTCTATGAGATAGAATCGGTGGTTCCCGGGATCACCATCGAGCTCTGCCCAAATAACATTCTCGGATGACTTTGGTATATCCGCATCTTCGCACAATACAACTCGTAGCTTTGTTGTGTTGGAGGATGTTATTTCCATCGGGATTTCAATATTCCGCCACTTCATTATTCGTTGTCCTAAGTCCAGCTGGATACCGTGTGGTTTCAGAAAATCCATTCCAAGGATACACTCATCGGTAATGTCAGCTACCACGAATACATGCGAGAAGGTCGAATCCCCAAGCTGTATGTCACGAGCTATTTCTCCATAGACCGTTGTAGTTTCTCCTGTAGCAGTGCGAAGTGCGTACTTCTTGGTGTTGTGTGACGGTTCGCCCCTTCCTCCTCTTTGTTTAGCAGCGCAGCCGGAACAGTAGTTGATCGCTTTTCTGGGTTTGCGGCAGTCGCGTCTTAAGTGTCCTGCCTGTTCACAATTCCAGCATCGGGGAGCACCAGATCCTTCGCTCTGCTTAGTGTACTCGGCTTTCTGGCACACACATTCTTCTACTATTTCTCGAACTCGATAGTTACTCCGCGAGCTTTGCTTGGCAGCTTCGAACGTCAGCCCATATACTAAGGCTTTGCCAATCGTTTTCTTACCTGCAAGTTTTAACGCTTGTTGCAGCTCTCTGTCCTGTACAGCATTGTTAAATGCGAAAACAGCTGTGTCGTTTCGTTGCTCTGTTCGCGCATTAGGCAGCGATAATAGTGTGAGTCGTTCAATATCGCGTGCCAGCTCTTGAAGTGTTTCACCATTCTTTTGAGTTCGGTTGTACAGTTGCGTTTTGTAGATCTCTCGCATGTGGTCACTGCCATAATGAAGATCCAATGTCTGGACTAACGTTGAAAAATCTTGTTGTTGCTCCAGCGGAATCGTTTGAAGAACCTCTGCTGGTGGACCTCTTAGCGCCAATATAAGAGCTGTTCCCCGTTCCAGATCATTCCAATGGTTGTTTCTTGCGGCGGCCTCAAATTGGGTCTTATAAATAGCCCACGGTGTTTGTCCATCGAAGATTGGAGCCTTGAGATCCTTGTGCGCAACATGTTCTGTCTTGATGACGCCAGTCGCCTTCACGTTATCGAAGTCTCTTTTTAGGCGTTCGACTTCTTCTGCAATTCCGGATGTCTTTTCCGTAATTTGTTCTTCGAAGATTCGAAGTTTCTTCCCAACGTTTTCTTCTATGGCCTTAACCATGGTGTCTATTTTATTATTTTGCAGCTCCAATTTTTGGTTAAGGTCCTTTGAAGTCTGGTCTAATTTCTCTAGTTTCTGATTAATGTCCGTTGTCATAGCTGATTGTTGCTCTAATTTCTGATTAATGTCCGTTGTCACAGCTGATTGTTGCTCTAATTTCTGATTAATGTCCGTTGTCACAGCTGATTGTTGTTTAATGTCCACTGATTGTTGATCTAATTTGTTCATCATTTGTTGCATTAACTGTGTTAGTGCATCCGATGTACCGGAACATTCCTCAGCACGAGTTTCTTTGATTTGGAACTCAAAACTATCTGCATCCTCACCCTCAGCCTGGAGTGTCTCGATCATACGGCTGACAAGTTCAGACTTGCTCCCTGTCGTAGATAACTCGCGTCTACTGAGCTCTTCCTTCAGCTCCGTTAATTTTAAGTCCTTTAGATAACGCGGCATTTTCACTACCGATTATTTCCGCGATTCGAATTCACAAAATGCTCACTGTCCGTTCGAGAATTTTAGTTCCGCGATTTTACTTCGCTAATTAAAGTCACTGTTCACTAGAGCACTCGAGAATATTCGATTTCAGAAAATTCTCACTGTCCGTTCGAGAATTTTAGTTTCACTTTTTCGCTCTCACAAAATTATCCGTTCGAGAATTTTAATTTCACTCGCGATTTTTAACCCGAATTTATCCTTGAAATCCCACTTCTGACACCAATTGTTGCGAGCTAGGGGATCGCAGATTTCAAGTAAAACACAATTCGTTTAAAAATATAAGGATAATTTATTTAATTGCACTTTTTCACAATTTCGTCGATCACTTCGCCTTTTTCACAACACTGTCGCGTGTTTTACTATCGCTTTCTTGTACCGGTTCGCGTTCTTCCACCGATAGGTGTCGGTCAATGACTAACTCTTGTCTGAAAGCTGCGGTATTTATATTGGGTTTTTCCCAATTCTCGAACCTTGTGGTGTATTCTTCGGGTGGGTATGTGTCTTCGAGAAGTTACTAGAAGCTTTTACTATGGCCCTCTACATGTTGGAAGAATATTCTATAAAGTTCTGGCAAATTTGAGAGAGATCATTGCCAGATCTATAACGATACTAGAAGATTATTCGAGAACTTTCTTTTAAGTAGACAAAGTTCATATTGCGTGATGGCCAGATCCATAACAATATATAAATTGCATGATGATTATAGTTGTTATCAAAAAATCACTAAAAACCCCCGTCTCCTTCCACCACCTCCCATACAAACCGCACTTTTTCATGAAATACTCTAAACCAATTTTCTCAGTACATATAAATTTCATCGAGCTAAAATTTTCTACTTAATCCATAATTAGCATTATTATTAATATTGGGAAAAGAAATAACCGAATAAGTTCACTCCTTCTACCCCCTCCCATACAATGAGACACAGCTCCACGACTACATAACAATTCGATATTCTTGAAAGTGTGAATGATACAGATCTGAAATTTAAAGTTTATCAATTGCATGTTAATTATAGTTGTTTTTCGAAAAATCACCAATAACTCACACTCCTTCTACCACCTCCCATACAAATTCCACAATGTCTTTAAATGCAATGCACTAAGTTTCTCAGTATCCATTCAATTTTTGAAGCTTAAATTTGGTACAAAACAATTTTATAGCTACTCTAGCTTTACGCTTAATCGTAGTCCCGTTATGTTTTTAAGCTTAATGTTATTTGATTTGGTTTTTTTTTTAATTAACACAAGCTACAATCATTCACATGTCCTTAATGCTCTTCAATAAGTATATGAACTCAAATCACGGGATTGATTTGATCACGAGTCTGTCCCATTCAAATGAACGTATCATGGTTTCATTCTTAATATTTTATGGTTCTGATTCCAACAAAATACAAAACATTGTGTTCAAAGAGCCATTAAAATAAGCTGATTATATATCTCACATAATGTATTACTAACTACACTCTCAAAAATTTCTTATTATTGCTATCTTTACGCGAACGAAGTCGCGGGCGTTTGCTTGTATATATATACATCATACGAGTATCCAATTTAAAACAATCACAAATTATTTGTCGTATAAAGCTGATTTTAACTGCATGCTAGATAAATTATAGTCAATTCGGTAGTAATTATTGTTGAAAATACGCGAAAGAGATGCGTCTTGTCCGTAGTTGGTGCGATGATGAGAAATGTGGAGTGGCGAACCTTAAGAACCTTCGCTGTACAGACTCAATCCTACTCTTATGTTCCTCCTAATACGGAGCCCACACCTGATAAGCATACTCAAGAATAGAGCGTACAAAAGCACAGTATAAAGTCTTAGTTATATAAGGATCATTGAAGTCCTTGCACGTTTCGTTAAAAGTAACGAAACGCCAAACGGTGTTGGCCTTGCTGATTATGTAGTCAATATGATCGTCAAACGTAAATGCGAAAAAAAAATATGCACCGAGATCCAGTACCTTGTCTGTCTGTTTTAGTATGCTACCGGCTAGGACATAATCGAAATGTATGGGAGATTTGGTCCTAAAGAATGAAACGCTTGCACATTTACTAAAATTGAAAGGCTTACAGTTCAATGTACACCAGTCAAAAAAACGTTGCAAATCACTTTGAAGTAGTGCGTAATCATTCTGATTCGAAATATCGCGAAACAATTTCGCGTCGTCAGCATAGGGCAACATTTTTGAGTGGGAAATAACCGAACTCACGTCGTTAATAAATAAAATAATTAACAGTGGTCCTAGATGGCTTCCCTGTGGCACACCAGATGTGTTGGGTTTAGCAGAGGAATGAACTCCTCGAAAAATTACTTGTTGGGTACGATTAGATAGGTAAGATCTGATCCAATCTATGAAAGTAAAAGGAAATCCAAGTGCATATAACTTGTAAGCAAGAATTGTATGGTCCACTTTATTGAAAGCTTTGGTAAAGTCGGTATATATGCAGCCAACCTGCTTACCGCCTTCAATCACTGGAATAGTGAAATTGGAAAATTCCATTAAATGTGTTGTGGTCGACCTACCTTTGGTAAGCCCATTTTGGGACTAATGATTGATTTACAATTAAAATTTATTATATCACAAACAACAGCCTCGAACAACTTAGGAATGCAAGAAAGAATAACAATAGGACGATAGTTACACACATCACTTCTTTTACCTTTCTTAAACAATGGTCTGATAGTGGAGTATTTCCACAAACTAGGAAATATCCCCGATCTGAAAGAAGCGTTAAATATATGGCATAAAGGCAGAACCAGAGAGGTAATACAACGCTTTAATACGGCAGCAGGGATGCCGTCAGGACCTCTAGAAAAACTATCCGTAATGCTTGAAATAAACTTTAAAACGATCGCTTCCTCAATATGAATATCTTTCATCTCTGATGAGGTAGAAGGAAATTTCGATATGTAATGGAAATCCTCAGGACTAATAATACGATTTGAGGTAGTGAAAGCAGTACGGAAATGGTCAGCAAAAAAGTTGGTTGTAACTAAGGGGTCATAACTGACCATACCGTCGAAGGACATAGAAGCGGGATAACTTTCGGTGCGCCTTTTGGATTTCACAAAATTCCACAATTGCTTAGGCTTATCCTTGATTGATCGCTTGATTTTACTGACGTAATTATTATACGCCGCAGTAGACTGAGTAATGAACAAATCACGTAGTTTAAGTTTAAGTTTAAGTTTATTGCCTTGTATAAATTTACAATGTTTAATTCTTAAAATAACTTATAATCTAGCTTACTTTTTAAGTAGTTCGACACTAAGAAGTGTATTGACTAATTTCATGTTTTGATTGAGTATTTGTTCTTTTGTGACAAATTAATGACATTTTACAGAATTAATTAGCATAAAAATTATAAATATATGTAGATATTTTAGAACACCGGCAATAAGTGTTTCAATTCAGTATTTTTGTAGTGTAGTCACACCGTCGAAGGACATAGAAGCGGGATAACCGTCGGTGCGCCTTTTGGAATTCACAAAATTCCAGAATTGCTTAGGCTTATCCTGGATTGTTCGCTTGATTTTACTGACGTAATTATTATACGCCGCAGTAGACTGACTAACGAACAAATCACGTAGTTCAGAGTAAAAAACGTAGTCCGCATCGGTTCTCGAAAGACAGTACGACTTCCATGCTTTAATTTTCAAATTTTTTAAATGAGTCAAATTTTCATCGAACCACGGAAATCGTTTACCTGCTTCTCGTGGGTTACCGGTCACACCGTATAAAGCAAGTAAAAAACATATTGTAAAAATTTGAAGTGGCTATCTCGGCATCTTGTTCTTTAAGAACGCGCGACCAATCGCATGTTAATATGTTCTGGTTCAAATCAGTAAGACCAGCTTTATTAAAATTAAATTGATATGATACTTCATTAGCAACGTTACTATTTGCACTTGAATCCAAATGAAAAATTGCGTGAAGCGCAGGATGAAGTGCGGATTCTGTCAGTAGTGGAGCAATACAATGGTTAATAGTCATGCTGCTTAAACTCGAAGAAAAAATTGAGTCTAAGTACGTTCCAAAACTGTAGGCATCCTTCAGTTATACATATGACATTAAAACAAGATGCAGCAGCTGCAACGAAAAGTTGTCTCGTTTTAGAACGCATACCACTTACGTTGTTGTAATAAAATGAGATGTTATCGAGTTTTTTGACCCAGAGGCGCTTTGCGTCGAACCGGCAGAAATTCACTTATAATTGCAGACAATGCCAACAGTTTGAGCCAACAACAGCGTCGAAACACGGCATCGGTAAAATAATCCTGAACGAAGCAACGCGAGAACTGCCATCTCGAGTGGCCTGACCGATTTTTTTGCATGATACTGATCCAAGTGGGGCAGTAACATAACTGTGTTCAAGGATAGTCGCGATATTGTTTGAAACCTCTGCTTTCGTGGTGTTCAAGTCGAACCGCGAAACAAATAGAAACTTTGGCATTTCCACAGCCTTCAAAGCGCGCAGCAGTTCCCACGGAGAATGAGCAGTAGAACTATTGTTCACAGCAGGGGCACTACGACGATGCTCAATATTATCATTATTGTTTTTCTTTTAACTCAAAACTGTGGGAACAGTCTCATTATACTCCCTGGGATTTGCTGCTCCTATCCTGTTAATTATATTGTTGTCTACCTTTCCCCTATTACTGTTTTTCATCTTTCCTACAACTTTGGGAACAGTCTCTTTCGGAACCAAAGTGGATTCATCCGTCTGACATGAAACATCAAAACCTGAACAAACGCTCTTAGATTCTTTTAAACGTGGTGACATGGATAAAAGAGTATAATCCGAACTCTTCGCAATTAATTTTGCAATTTTAATGTCATCCTGCATAGCATCAAGGTTTTTCGCAATAGCATTACCATTGAAAGTTTTGCAATCACTTGAGCACATTGGGTAACTACCCAAAGCGTCATTATCAGCTAAGTTGTTCAGAAGACCATTCTATTTATTGTCGGATTGTGCACATTTCTTGGTCAATTTAGACATGTCGTACTGCATAAGACTACAACAAGCGTGTAGTTTATCAAACTGCGTTCCGTAGTCACGAAATTCGTCAATGCAGTCATTTAAAGCAGATATTGTGTCCGACATTTTATTGACTTTGTTTGCGATAAACGAACAGCCACCTTTCAGATCGTCAATAGCACTTGTGGTTTGGTCTATTCTCGATGCGTTCATTTTTAGTAAACGCAGAATATGACAAGGTGATATCACAGCACAATCCTTACATGTAAAGGTGTTTACAGTGGTTAAAATACGCGAACCTTTAACACAATCAATATGAAAGCATCGATCACAAGTTCCATCGCAGTAAATACGATGATCGTCAACGATATTTTGTATGCAACTACCACAGACGGCCGAGTGCAAAAGTGACGAAGTCGACATTATGTATTTATAAAACAAAAAATAAAAGGAAAAACAGAAAAATATATGACGCACACTGTAAAATTGTTTTCACTATTATCAGGTGATTGTCCTAGCTAAATTTCGAAATCAGTTGATTATGAAAGTTTACCTGATCAAAAGCCAAAACAAAAACAAAATGCAATATTGGCAAAACAAAACCAAAATGCAAAATCGGCACCGTGCTGACGAAGGACCAGGTCAACACTTCGAAGCTCTAGCGCTAGGAACAAAAGTCAAGCGACCAAACAAAGCGAGAAATCAAAAGGTTTCGACACAATGGCCTAAAATATTCGATCGCACAACGTCCGATATTTTGACAGGTATCCAGCGGTGGAGAGGCGCTCCCGGCGAAGCCCGACTCAGACTCGTCAATCACTAAGCTTTCAGTTCTTGGATCCAGCACTGTCCTTTCGATAAAACTCAACTAAAACACTTACATTCACTGCGATAAAGTCTCTGTCAACTTTTTGAAATAAATTCCGAATTTTTTCGGGGCAAAATTTGTGAAAATACGGTTACGAAAAATTTAACACAACAAGCTATTTTGACGTTTGACGTTGATATATGTATATATATTGATTTATTGATATTCGAAATCATACTTTTGTATGGGAGGGGGTAGAAACCCAAGCGCAATATCAAAACTTTTGAGGCAGTTTCATTTTTACGATCTTTACAAGTTCTTGTGCAAAATTTCAAATTGATAGCTTTTAATAGTTAGGTGGTGATTGATTTCATAAAAATGGTAGAAAAAATAATTTTGTGAGGACGGGTATAGAAGTTTTGAAGGTATTCAACTAGTTAATATTTCACACTTTTAGGAATTTCGTTTAAATGCATTTCGCAAATTTTCAAGTTTCTACTATAAAATTTCATTCAAAAAATTCCAGTTTATGTGTTTTTTTCATTGCACATGAAACACCTTATGCACGTTAAATTAATTATTTTTTTCTATCAAATTGTTGAATTCACATGCAAAATTTAAACTTTCACCAGAGCCCTAAAAAAATCACTCAAAATTTTCGACATTTTTGCTTACTACCTCCTTCCCCTTACACCTCCCAACTTAGAATTTTTATTTATTTTTTAATTAAAGAGTATGCAGTTCTACAATCTGACAAAATTTTAATTTGATATCTGTACTCATATAACGGTTTGAAATTTTGGAATGTGACCCTATTTTTAAATGCTCTCATGTTCCCCCACTGCTTTTATGTCTAAATTTCCTATTTTTCTCATGATTTCCTAATATAGCTTAATACATGATTCGAGTTTCGATTACGTAGCTTAAGAGATAGTTGAGATATTAGTTTTTAATTGTTTTTTCTTGCCTCCCCCCTTGACCCTCCCCATTAAAATAATAAATCTCATTTAAAGATGATTCTGGTTGGCCTATAAACCACCCAAAATATGAATTACTTTATTATTCTAATAATAAAGTATTGTGGTCGACACAGAAAAAAAAATTTGCTACCCTGAAATTTTGTTTTTTCGTGTTTCATAACTAAATTAGCTTAAAAAGGCAAAAAAAAACATAACAGGGTTACGATACTCTAGATGAAATAGAACTTTTTGTGATCCCAAGAAATTTTGTATGGGGAGTGTTAGAAGGGATGATAGCATTGAACTAATTTTTTCCCCATCATGCTCAAATAGCTATACAAATGTTTTATACAATATGCTTACTCCAAAAATTGAATGGGAACTGAGAAAATTAGTGAGTTAAATATAGTGAAAATGTGCAGTTTGTATGGGAGGTGGTAGAATGAGTGGGGGGATTTTAGTGCTTTTTCAGAAATAACTAAGAATATCATAAAATTGACATCTCTTTAGTTTTAGACCAGTAACATTCATACTTTCCAAGAAAATAGAGGATTTTAATGATTTTTTAGAAATAACTAAAAATATATAAAATTGAAATGCCTTAAATTTCAGACTAGTGCCTTTCATACTTTTCAAGAAAATCGAAGTTGTGAAACTATTTCATATTGTATGGGAGGGGGTAGAAGCAGTGATGCTAATCAAATATTTTTTTCTGATCTTTGTGGTAACACTAATTAGGTATTTATTACAAAATGTGAGCTCGATAAATGTTATTTATTCTGAGAAAATCGTCTTAGAGCATTTCATGAAAAAGTGTAGTTTGTATAGGAGGGGGTGGAAGGAGAAGAAGGACATGCATAATTTTTATACTGTAGATTGAAATCATTATGGAAGTATATATCCCAAAATTCAGACTAATAGCTTTTATACTTTTCGAGTAAATCCATTTATTGTCAAATTGCGAAATCGTGTCATTTTGTATGAGAGGGGGTAGAAGGGGTGAAGCTAATCGTCTAATTTTTTTTTTTGCCTTACTAACAATTTTAAACAAATATTTGGTGCACAATTTTAGCCCGCTAAATTTTATAAGCACTGAGTAATTTGGCTTAGAGTAATTCTTGGAAAAGTGCATTTTGTATGGGAGGTGGTAGAAGCAGGGGAGGACACGCATCATTTTTATACGGTAGATTGATATTATCATAGAAGTAATATATTCCAAATTTCAGGTCAATAGCTTTTATACTTTTCGAGCAAATCCGTTAATTGTCAAATTGCGCAATTGTGTCATTTTGTATGGGAGGGCGTAGAAGGGGTGAAGCGATTTGGCCCGTTCACAAGCTTGACCTTACTTTTTTTGTCAAAAACGACGTGTACAAAATTTGAATTATGTAGCTCAACGCGTTCTCAAGCTAGAGAGCGAACAGACGGACGGACAGACGGACATCCGGTTTTGAGATTTTTGAGTGATAATATTAACTTCTGTATCATTCATTTTTTTCTCCAAGCCTTATTTCTTAGCGTTACAAACCTTAGAGCAAACTTATAATACTCTCAAATTTCATCTAGAGTATAAAAATCCGTCCCGCCGTACGCCGTCCACCGTACACATGGACTCATATCTCCGAGACCGTAAAAGGTAGAATGTTGGTTTTTGGGTGGATTGTTAATTTGGTAAATGAGTTCCATTATCCAAATTTTGGGAGTGTCAGGTGGAAGACGGAGGCGGGGGGATGGAAAAAGTCAAAAAATACACTTGCTAATATCTTCATCACGAATGCAGATAGGAAGATGACAATCAGCATACGAATCGAGAGGGTTGTGGGACAAACTCCAAAAATAATTTAATTTTTTTCCCATTGCCGTCCGAAAAGGGGGGGGAGGGCTAAAAACAAATTGTCGGCCGAATCTTTTTTTGAAATGGTTATATCTTCGAAACTACTTACCATAGAAAATTCATATTTTGGGACCATTAATGTGGCATATAAATCCACCACAATTAGCTTAGAAATAGGCTAATTATTGTAAGCATTTAAAAAATGGTACACTTTTGAAAATTAGAAATCGTTATATCTCAAAATTGAGTACAGATATCGAATCAAAAATTCATCAGAATATAGAACTATATAATTTATAATTTTGATAAATATTAAGTTAGGGGGTGTAAATTTTGTGACATGGATAAAAGAGTATAATCCGAACTCTTCGCAATTAATTTTGCAATTTTAATGTCATCCTGCATAGCATCAAGGTTTTTCGCAATAGCATTACCATTGAAAGTTTTGCAATCACTTGAGCACATTGGGTAACTACCCAAAGCGTCATTATCAGCTAAGTTGTTCAGAAGACCATTCTATTTATTGTCGGATTGTGCACATTTCTTGGTCAATTTAGACATGTCGTACTGCATAAGACTACAACAAGCGTGTAGTTTATCAAACTGCGTTCCGTAGTCACGAAATTCGTCAATGCAGTCATTTAAAGCAGATATTGTGTCCGACATTTTATTGACTTTGTTTGCGATAAACGAACAGCCACCTTTCAGATCGTCAATAGCACTTGTGGTTTGGTCTATTCTCGATGCGTTCATTTTTAGTAAACGCAGAATATGACAAGGTGATATCACAGCACAATCCTTACATGTAAAGGTGTTTACAGTGGTTAAAATACGCGAACCTTTAACACAATCAATATGAAAGCATCGATCACAAGTTCCATCGCAGTAAATACGATGATCGTCAACGATATTTTGTATGCAACTACCACAGACGGCCGAGTGCAAAAGTGACGAAGTCGACATTATGTATTTATAAAACAAAAAATAAAAGGAAAAACAGAAAAATATATGACGCACACTGTAAAATTGTTTTCACTATTATCAGGTGATTGTCCTAGCTAAATTTCGAAATCAGTTGATTATGAAAGTTTACCTGATCAAAAGCCAAAACAAAAACAAAATGCAATATTGGCAAAACAAAACCAAAATGCAAAATCGGCACCGTGCTGACGAAGGACCAGGTCAACACTTCGAAGCTCTAGCGCTAGGAACAAAAGTCAAGCGACCAAACAAAGCGAGAAATCAAAAGGTTTCGACACAATGGCCTAAAATATTCGATCGCACAACGTCCGATATTTTGACAGGTATCCAGCGGTGGAGAGGCGCTCCCGGCGAAGCCCGACTCAGACTCGTCAATCACTAAGCTTTCAGTTCTTGGATCCAGCACTGTCCTTTCGATAAAACTCAACTAAAACACTTACATTCACTGCGATAAAGTCTCTGTCAACTTTTTGAAATAAATTCCGAATTTTTTCGGGGCAAAATTTGTGAAAATACGGTTACGAAAAATTTAACACAACAAGCTATTTTGACGTTTGACGTTGATATATGTATATATATTGATTTATTGATATTCGAAATCATACTTTTGTATGGGAGGGGGTAGAAACCCAAGCGCAATATCAAAACTTTTGAGGCAGTTTCATTTTTACGATCTTTACAAGTTCTTGTGCAAAATTTCAAATTGATAGCTTTTAATAGTTAGGTGGTGATTGATTTCATAAAAATGGTAGAAAAAATAATTTTGTAAGGACGGGTATAGAAGTTTTGAAGGTATTCAACTAGTTAATATTTCACACTTTTAGGAATTTCGTTTAAATGCATTTCGCAAATTTTCAAGTTTCTACTATAAAATTTCATTCAAAAAATTCCAGTTTATGTGTTTTTTTCATTGCACATGAAACACCTTATGCACGTTAAATTAATTATTTTTTTCTATCAAATTGTTGAATTCACATGCAAAATTTAAACTTTCACCAGAGCCCTAAAAAAATCACTCAAAATTTTCGACATTTTTGCTTACTACCTCCTTCCCCTTACACCTCCCAACTTAGAATTTTTATTTATTTTTTAATTAAAGAGTATGCAGTTCTACAATCTGACAAAATTTTAATTTGATATCTGTACTCATATAACGGTTTGAAATTTTGGAATGTGAACCTATTTTTAAATGCTCTCATGTTCCCCCACTGCTTTTGTGTCTAAATTTCCTATTTTTCTCATGATTTCCTAATATAGCTTAATATATGATTCGAGTTTCGATTACGTAGCTTAAGAGATAGTTGAGATCAATCAATCAATCAATCAAATTCCTGTTAAGACCCCCTATAGGGGCATAGGACAGAAACAACTCTCTTCCACAAGGCGCGATCCTGAGCATCGGCTTTAAGCTGTTGCCAGGACTTGTTTATTCCTCTGGCCTCCTGCTCAACTGCTCGCTTCCATGTGTTACATGGTCGACCAACCCGACGTCTTCCTTGAGGGTTATAATCCAGAGCCTGTTTTGCGATGTTTTGCTCTGGTTTCCTCAAAGTATGACCGATCCACTGCCACTTTCGCCGTTGAATCTCAATACCTATTTTAGTTTGGCGAGTTGTACTCCAAAGTTCGTCGTTGGAGATCACTTCTGGCCAGAATATTCCTAAAATGCGTCGGAGGCATTGGTTTACGAAAGTCTGTAGTTTCTTGGTAAGTCGAACGGTCACTTTCCACGTAGTACAACCATATAACAACACGGATTTGACGCATGCGTCAAAAACTCGCAGCTTCGTGCGAAGGGAGATCTCTCTTAACCTCCAGAAAGAGGAAAGGATACCGAAGGCCTGACGAGCTTTATTTAGCCGAGCCTCAACATCCTTTTCCTTGTCCATGCTGACAATGCATCCGAGATAGCAAAAATCTTGCACCTCTTCTACATCCTGTCCATTAAGAACAATCGGTGTGCTTGCGTTCGAACCCATGTGCATGTACTTGGTTTTACGCACATTTATTTTCAGTCCCGCCTCTTTGCATTTAGAATGCAACGAGCGAACATTTGACTCTAAGTCCGAACGGGTATGTGCAAGCAAACACACGTCATCAGCATAATCAAGGTGACTTAAGATGTTAAATAGTCTCCATTGAAGACCTTTACCTTCCCCACCTTCCAGTGCAGCTTTCAAGATGTCATTTATTACCACCAGAAACAGGGCTGGTGATAATATGCAGCCTTGTCTGACACCCGTTCGCACAGGAAAGCTCTCGGACAGCTCTCCTCTATGCAAGACGCGACACCTTGCATCTTCGTAGGATTCTTTAATCATAGCTATGACCTTATTTGGAATACCTCTCCTACGCAAAGCATTCCATATGTAATCTCGCTTAACGCTGTCGAACGCCTTCTCGAAGTCCACAAACATGAGATGTAGTGGCGAACCCATTTCGGCTGACTGCTCTAATATTATCCGTAGGGTATTTGTGTGGTCGGTACAAGACGACCCTTTACGGAATCCAGCCTGATAAACTTCGAGAGTGCTCTCGACGACATCACTAATCCTATTGAGAATTACCTTAGTCATAATTTTTGATACGGTAGTAAGTAGACATATACCACGCCAATTGCCACAATCCCGAAGGTCGCCCTTCTTCGGAATTTTCACAATGACGCCCTCCTTCCATTCAGTCGGATATCTTCCATCATTCCACACCTTAGTGAAGAGTGGGAGGAGTATATCGGCTGTTATTTCCGGGTCCGCTTTGAGGAGTTCGGTTGGTAGTCCGTCTATACCTGGAGCTTTCCTTCCCGCCATTGACCGAATGGCGGAAACTATCTCTTCCTTATCTGGGGGATCGTCCCTAATAGAGGATTGTTGCGGTTGGATGTTTGGAAGTTGTTCTGTTTCCGGAATATCTTCATCTGACAAGATGTTTAAAATATCAGAGAAGTATTCCTTCCATCGTCGCAACTGGTGTTCAGTCATATTAAGGAGAGTTCCGTTGACATCTCTCACCAGGTGGTTGGCGGTGAAATTCCTGTTCGTCAACTGTTTCATGATTTTAAATAGTGAACCCATATCCCCAAGGTAAGCCGCAGATTCTGCCTTGTTTGCCAGATCTTCAATGGCCTTTCTCTTGTCGCGTCTAACAGCCTTTTTAAGCTGTATATGAGCATCGCGGTAGTTCTGCCTCAAGTCGGGCGTTCGTTGGTTGACATCGGGTTGAGAGATGATTGCCAATTTGGCTTTTTTCCGATTGTCAACCTTGTCCCATGTGTCTTGCGACATCCAGGGTTTCTCACCGCTTTGCGCATATCCCACAGATTCTTCAGCACTAGTTAGAAAAGTGTTTCTGGTTGCCTCCCAATTGGCGTCCAGTGTGCGCATTTCATGTTCACCCAATGTGGATGACTTTTCGCGTAGAATGGTGGTGTATTCGAGTTTTTTGTTGGGATATCTGAGTTTATCCACATTAAGCTTGCGCTTCATTTGAAGAATTTGTGGTCGTCGGATAGCTGCTGTACACAATCTCAAGCAGGCAACCATCAAGTGGTGATCGCTCCCCACGTCAGCTCCACGTTTCGCTCGCACATCGAGGAGACATCTTCTCCATCGGCGACTTATAGCCAAATGGTCGATCTGGTTCTGAGTAACACCATCAGGGGAAACCCAAGATGTTTTATGATGACTCTTGTGTGGAAAAAGGGTCCCTCCGATGACCATTTGCCGAGTACTACAGAACTCCACAAATAATTCGCCGTTTTCGGGTCTCTTAATCCAAGGTCGTGAAGGGTCGACCCAAGGGTCACCATGCCTCCCCATGACGTGTTCTAGTCCAGTGTTGTCTGATCCAACCTGGGCGTTCATATCTCCCGAGATGATAATAATATCACCTCTTGGAACACGTTCGAAGGTGGCACTCAGTTGACTATAAAACTCCTCTTTGTCACCAGATGTTGCGGTATTAGTTGGTGCGTAGCACTGCAGAATTGTGACGTTTCTGACACTGGTCCTGAGCCTGACGACGATAATCCTATCCGAGATTGGTTCCCAGCTAATGAGACTGTTTCTCGCTCTCGGCGTAAGGACGAACGCCACGCCATTTCTGGCTTCACTTTCAGGGCCAATGTACAGAATAGTGTTTCCGCTAGGGGTTCGTTCTTCTCCTGATCCTGTCCACCTGACCTCGCTCAAGCCCAAGATTTGGATGTTATAGTGCTCCATTTCACGGTCGATCACTGATTGGCGGTGCAAGGACCGAGTAACCCCAGCTCTTCCCCCGTCATTCAATGTTCGAACGTTCCAGAAGCCAATCATAGTCCGTTTTCGAATGCCAAAAGTCGTTACCGTAGAATCAGTCCGTATCCGAGGCGATGTATCCGTTTCTCGTATCATTTAGGTCTTAAGATCACGGGTGATAAGCCCGTGATCCAGTGAGTGTCCATTTGCCATTTTTAGGGCAAGCAGGACTGGCTGTGGGTGAATTCTACAGCCCCCATCCCAGAGGGGGATAGTTAGCTCAGGTCCGTGGAGTCGCTAACTCCAAAGATAGTTGCAGGAATTGGTAAAACCTCATACTACAACTACCCCCTTGCGGGGGTTGAGATATTAGTTTTTAATTGTTTTTTCTTGCCTCCCCCCTTGACCCTCCCCATTAAAATAATATATCTCATTTAAAGATGATTCTGGTTGGCCTATAAACCACCCAAAATATGAATTACTTTATTATTCTAATAATAAAGTATTGTGGTCGACACAGAAAAAAAAAATTTGCTACCCTGAAATTTTGTTTTTTCGTGTTTCATAACTAAATTAGCTTAAAAAGGCAAAAAAAAACATAACAGGGTTACGATACTCTAGATGAAATAGAACTTTTTGTGATCCCAAGAAATTTTGTATGGGGAGTGTTAGAAGGGATGATAGCATTGAACTAATTTTTTTCCCATCATGCTAAAGTAGCTATACAAATGTTTTATACAAAATGCTTACTCCAAAAATTGAATGGGAACTGAGAAAATTAGTGAGTTAAATTTAGTGAAAATGTGCAGTTTGTATGGGAGGTGGTAGAATGAGTGGGGGGATTTTAGTGATTTTTTCATAAATAACTAAGAATATCATAAAATTGACATCTCTTTAATTTTAGACCAGTAACATTCATACTTTCCAAGAAAATAGAGAATTTTAATGATTTTTTAGAAATAACTAAAAATATATAAAATTGAAATGCCTTAAATTTCAGACTAGTGCCTTTCATACTTTTCAAGAAAATCGAAGTTGTGAAACTATTTCATATTGTATGGGAGGGGGTAGAAGCAGTGAAGCTAATCAAATATTTTTTTCTGATCTTTGTGGTAACACTAATTAGGTATTAATTACAAAATGTGAGCTCGATAAATGTTATTTATTCTGAGAAAATCGTCTTAGAGCATTTCATGAAAAAGTGTAGTTTGTATAGGAGGGGGTGGAAGGAGAAGAAGGACATGCATAATTTTTATACTGTAGATTGAAATCATTATGGAAGTATATATCCCAAAATTCAGACTAATAGCTTTCATACTTTTCGAGTAAATCCATCTATTGTCAAATTGCGAAATCGTGTCATTTTGTATGGGAGGGGGTAGAAGGGGTGAAGCTAATCGTCTAATTTTTTTTTTTGCCTTACTAACAATTTTAAACAAATATTTGGTGCACAATTTTAGCCCGCTAAATTTTATAAGCACTGAGTAATTTGGCTTAGAGTAATTCTTGGAAAAGTGCATTTTGTATGGGAGGTGGTAGAAGCAGGGGGAGGACACGCATCATTTTTATACGGTAGATTGATATTATCATAGAAGTAATATATTCCAAATTTCAGGTCAATAGCTTTTATACTTTTCGAGCAAATCCGTTAATTGTCAAATTGCGCAATTGTGTCATTTTGTATGGGAGGGCGTAGAAGGGGTGAAGCGATTTGGCCCGTTCACAAGCTTGACCTTACTTTTTTTGTCAAAAACGACGTGTACAAAATTTGAATTATGTAGCTCAACGCGTTCTCAAGCTAGAGAGCGAACAGACGGACGGACAGACGGACATCCGGTTTTGAGATTTTTGAGTGATAATATTAACTTCTGTATCATTCATTTTTTTCTCCAAGCCTTATTTCTTAGCGTTACAAACCTTAGAGCAAACTTATAATACTCTCAAATTTCATCTAGAGTATAAAAATCCGTCCCGCCGTACGCCGTCCACCGTACACATGGACTCATATCTCCGAGACCGTAAAAGGTAGAATGTTGGTTTTTGGGTGGATTGTTAATTTGGTAAATGAGTTCCATTATCCAAATTTTGGGGAGTGTCAGGTGGAAGACGGAGGCGGGGGATGGAAAAAGTCAAAAAATACACTTGCTAATTTCTTCATCACGAATGCAGATAGGAAGATGACAATCAGCATACGAATCGAGAGGGTTGTGGGACAAACTCCAAAAATAATTTAATTTTTTTCCCATTGCCGTCCAAAAAGGGGGGAGAGCTAAAAACAAATTGTCGGCCGAATCTTTTTTTGAAATGGTTATATCTTCGAAACTACTTACCATAGAAAATTCATATTTTGGGACCATTAATGTGGCATATAAATCCACCACAATTAGCTTAGAAATAGGCTAATTATTGTAAGCATTTAAAAAATGGTACACTTTTGAAAATTAGAAATCGTTATATCTCAAAATTGAGTACAGATATCGAATCAAAAATTCATCAGAATATAGAGCTATATAATTTATAATTTTGATAAATATTAAGTTAGGGGGTGTAAAGGGCGTGAGGTGGTAAGCTAAATTTCGAAAATTTTGAGTGATTTTTTTAGGACTCTGGTCAATGATAGAAACTTTAAATTTTACATGTGGATACATCTATTTGATATACATTGAAAAAAAATAATAATTTGATCCACAATTGTTACGAACCGACCAACCCCGGTCTAACGAGCACAAGGTGTTTCATGTGCAGCGAAAAAAACACGAAACTGAAAATTGTTGGAAGTAATTTTCAGGTAGAAACTTGAAAATTCGGGAAATGCAGTTAAAAAACATAACAGGGCTACGATTGCGCGTAAACCGCAATCTTACGATACTCTAGATGAAATAGAATTTTTTGTGATCCCAAGAAATTTTGTATGGGGAGCGTTAGAAGGGGTGGTAGCATTGAACTAATTTTTTCCCCATCATGCTAAAGTAGCTTTAAAAATGTTTTATACAAAATGCTTACTCCAAAAACTGAATAGGAGCTGAGAAAATTAGTGTGTTAGATTTAGTGAAAATGTGCAGTTTGTATGGGAGGTGGTAGAAAGATTGGGGGGATTTTAGTGCTTTTTCAGAAATAACTAAGAATATCATAAAATTGAAATCTCTTAAATTTTAGAAAATAGATTTTTTGTGAAGTTGTGAAACTGTGTCATATTGTATGGGAGGGGGTAGAAGCAGTAAAGCTAATCAAAAATTGTTTCTGATCTTGGTGATAATGCTAAATAAGTATTTATCACAAAATGTGAGCGCGATAAATGTTATATGTTCTAAGAAAATCGGCTTAGAGCATTTCATAAAAAAGTGTAGTTTGTATGGGAGGGGGTGGAAGGAGAGGGAGGACGCAAATAATTTTTATACTGTATATTGAAATCATTATGAGAGTAATATATTCCGAAATTTAGACTAATAGCTTTTATACTTTTCGAGCAAATCCATTTATAGTCGAATTGCGAAATTGTGCCATTTTGTATGGGAGGAGGTAGAAGGGGTGAAGCTAATCGTCTAATTTTTTTTAGCCTTACTAAAAATTTTAAATAAATATTTAGTGCACAATTTTAGCTCGCTAAATTTTATACGCACTGAGTAAATTGGCTTAGAGTAATTCATGACAAGTACAGTTTGTATGGGAGGTGGTAGAAGGAGGGAGAGGACACGCATAATTTTTATACCGTGGATTGATATTATCATTAAAGTAATATATTCCAAATTTCAGGCTAATAGGTTTTATACTTTTCGAGCAAATCCGTTTATTGTCAAATTGCGCATTTGTGTAATTTTGTATGGGAGGGGGTAGAAGAGGTGGAGCGATTTGGCCCGTTCACGAACTTAAAGTTACTTTTTTGCTAAAAATGACACACACAAATTTTTAGCACTATAGAGAGAAGAACCCCCTTTCACTTAGTCTTCCCTAACCACTCTAACCTGCTTATTGACTTGCCCCAAGAATAATAAAGTTTCGCCCGACTTGTTGGAAGTTTATTTTTTATAGTCAGTAATTTCAAATCATTTGAAAATAAAAAAAAAAAATTCGGCGGTCAATTTGTTTTTACGGGGTGCAAAAAGGGGGGGCTAAAAACCAATTGTCGGCCGAATTTTTTTTCAAATTATTATATCTTCGAAATTACTTACCATAAAAAATTGATATTTTGAGACCATTAAGGTGGCATACAGATCCACTAGAATCAGTTTAGATAGAAGCTAGTTATTGTAAGGGGAAGGGTCAGGGGGTGCACAGAAAAACACTTAAAAATCAATATCTTGGCTATTTATTAAGCAATTTAGTTGAATCTTAGAATCTATATTATGCTATACTAGAGAAATACGAGAAATATATAAAATTTGGACAAAATGGGGAGCATTTCAAAAATGGTGCACTTTCCGAAATTTCAAACTGGTATATTTCAAAACTGAATACAGATATCAAATTCAAATTTTGTCAAATTGTAGATCTACGTGGTTTTTTAATTTGGTAAAAATTTTACGTCAGAAGGTGTAAGGGGAGGGAGGTGGTAATCAAAAATATCGAAAATTTTTAGTGATTTTTAAGGGCTCTGGTGAAAGATAAAAAGTTTAAATTTTCCATGCGGATACATCTATTTATAGTACATACAGGAAAAATAATAAAAATTCCACAATTGCTATGCACCGACCCCCCTGGTCTAACATGCACAAGGAGTTTCATGTGCAATGAAAAAAAAACATAAACTGAACATTTTTGAATGAAATTTTAACGTAGAAACATGAAAATTTACAAAATTTATTTAAAAAAAATCTTTAATAGAATGAAATATTAACTGGTCGAATACCTTGAAAGCTTCTACCCCCTCCCATACAAAATTTATTTTTTCGACCATTTTAAAGAAATTAATTATCACCTAATTGGTAAAAGCTATCAGTTTGAAATTTCGCACAAAATCTTTTGAAAATAGTTGAAACGGAACTACGTCAACATTTTTGAGATCGCACTTGCCGTTCTAACCCCTCCCATACAAAAGTATGATTTCGACCAATTTCAATAAAACAACTGCTAACCAACAAATTAAAAGCTACGAACTTAAAATTTTGTACGAGCACCTTACAAGAGAATTGAAATAAATTTGCATCACAAATTTTACATTTCCCTTACCTCCTCTACCCCTCCCATACAAATTATTGGTTTCGTGACTGAAATTTTATGAAAATTCTATGCAACTTCGTCTATGAAACTTACATTCTATGCCGACAATATTGGACGTAATTGAAGCAATCAATTGAAAAATTATTGACATCACCCCACCCTTAATATCACCCCTCCCCCACCCCTCATAAAAACGCAAACTTACATAAATAAATGAAATATTGATTACATGTGCTGGAGCTCTTAATCGTATTTGCAATTAAGTGTTAAATTGACAGCTCCCCTGTCCTAAAGGGGGTCCGCTTGTGAATGGGAGTTCCACTTGTGAAAGGGAGTTCCATTTACTCTTCTTTAACTTGCATAAAAATAATAAAGTTGCGCCCGACTTGTTTATTTGTAAAGTTGTGAAATTGGGTCAGATAAAGCCAATAGTCTACTTTTACTTTATTATTCTAATAACAAGGTATTACGATCGACACAGAAAAAAAAAATTTGCTACCCCGAAACTCTGTTTTTTCGCGATTCATCACTAAATTAGCCTAAAAATGCAAAAACAAAAATCCGTCCCGCCGTACGCCTTCCGCTGTATATATGGACTCATATCTCCGAGACCGTTAAAGGTAGAATTTTCGTTTTTGGGTGGATTGTTGGTTGGGTAAGTGAGCTATATTTTTTAAATTTTAGGGGGTGTTAGGTGGAAGGGGGAGGCGGGGGATGGAAAAAGTCAAAAATTACACTTGCTAATATCTCCACCACGAATGCAGATAGGAAGTTAAAAATCAGTAGAAATATAGAGAGGCTTGTGGGACAAACTTAAAAAATAATGTAATTTTTGTATCCATTGGCGTCCGAAAAGGGGGGGCTAAAAACAAATTGTCGGCCGAATTTTTTTTTTCAAATGATTATATCTTCGAAATTACTTGTTGTGAAATATTCGTATTGTAGGAACATTATAGCTCTACCGGAATCAGCTTAGAGAGTGGGTAATTATTGTAAGGGGGATGGTCAGAGGGGGTGCAAGGAAAAACACTTAAAAATTAATATCTCAACTATCTCTTAATCTGTGTAATTGAAACTTGAAAAATATATTAAGCTATACTAGGAAAATACGAAAAAATATAAAATGTTGAAATAATAGTAGTGGGGGGAAATGGGGAGCATTTCAAAAATGGCGCACTTTTCAAAATTACAAATGCTTATATCTCAAAACAAAGTACATATATCAAATCGAAAATTTGTCAGTTCTTAGAACTACATAGTCGTTAATTTTGGTAAAAATTTTAACTTGGGGGGGTGTAAGGGGAGGGTGGTGGTAAGCAAAAAAGCCGAAAATTTTGAGTGATTTTTTTAGGGCTCTGGTGAAAGATACAAAGTTTAAATTTTTAATGTGGATACAACTATTTGATATACATAGAGAAATAATAATAACTTATTCCATAGTTGTTATAAACCGACCTCCCGGTCTAACGTGCACAAGGTGTTTCATGTGCATTGAAAAAAACACATAAACTTAAAATTTTTGAGTGAAATTTTAAGGTAGAATCTTGAAAATTTGCAAAATGCATTTTAAAAAAATCCCTAAATATACGAAATATTAACTGGTCGAAAATCGTAAAAACTTCTATCCCCTCCCATACAAAATTATTTTTTCAATTTTAAAGAAATCAATTATCACCTAACTTTTAAAAGCTATCAACTTGGAATTTTGCACAAAAACTTCTAAAAATAAAATTCCGTCAAAAGTTTTGAGATCGCGCTTGCCCTTCTACCCCCTCCCATACAAAATTATTTTTTCGACCATTTTTAAGAAATCAATTATCATCTAACTGTTTAAACCTATCAATTTAAAAAAAATTTTTTTCCCTAACTAATCTGACCTGCATTTTGACTTCCCACCCATTCGCAACTTGTCCCAAGAATAATAAAGTTTCGCCCGACTTGTTGGTAGTTTATTTTCTTTCTTTGCCTAACTAATAACTCTAAATAAATATTAAGTGCACAGTTTGAGCTCGATAAATTTTATACGTACTGAGTAAATTGGTTAAGAAAATTTCATGAAAAAGTACAGTTTGTATGAAAGGTGGTGGAAAGAGAGGGAGAACACAAATAATTTTATACAGTAGATTGAAATCATCATAAAAGTAATATATTCCAAATTTCAGGCCAATAGCTTTTATACTTTTCGAGCAAATCCATTTATTGTCAAATTGCGCGATTGTGTCATTTTATATGGGAGCGAGTAGAAGGCGATTTGGCCCGTTCACAAACTTGACCTTACTTTTTTGTTAAGAATAACGTGTACAAAATTTGAACTATCTAGCTCAATGTGTTCTCAAGCTTGAGAACGAACAGACGGAGGGACAAACGGATGGACTGACGGCTACGGTACTCTCAGATTTCATAAATATAAACATAACAGGACTACGATTGGGCGGAAAGCACAATCGTGCGGTACCCTAGATTAGAGAGAATTTTTTTTTAATTTTAAGAAATTTCTTAGGGGAAGAGGTAGAGGGCTGACAACATTGAACTTATTTTTTACGTCATGCTAGAGTTGCTTTCAGATCAATTACACACAAACTGCACAATTCCACAAAATGCAATACACTAATTTTTTCAGTACCTATTTAAATTTTGAATCCTGAATTTTGTGTAAACATTTTGATGGCAACTCTAGCATGATGTGAAAAAACTAGTTCAATGTCGTTACTTCGTCCACCACTTCCCCTACAAAATTTCTCTATATCGAAAAATTTCTCTTTCATCTAGATTATCATACGATTGGGCTATACGCCCCATAATAGTCCGAAGACTGCAAATCGTTTTGAAATTTTCAACGTGGAGAACGCGGTCATTGGACCGAAATGAACTATACAGGAGGCGAAGGCCCGACTTGGGCTGTAGCTCCATTGATGATGACGATGACAACAAATTTCCTGATTTTAGGATCGGTAGGTTGGGATCATTTTATTTATGTATGGGAATATCATCGGTTGGCTTCACGGACTCTGTGGGGTTCTGCGTTTCCTGTTCTATATATTCTATGGATTTAAACAATTTGCATAAAGCTGTAGACAGAGCTGAAGGGAAAATCAGTAGCTTAATGTTTCTAAATTTGGGCGGATCTCAGATCTAATATACCTGAACTATAATACAATACATAGTTATTTATATGTAAATTTACAATTTTTTTTAGATAGTAACGAACGCGATTCTAACCAGTTCATTTACGATGAAGAACGAAAGTATGGAGAAATTCCATTGCGTATTTACATGTTTTATTTGAAGTCGTGTGGATTGCCGATAGCATCATTTTTTTGTTTAACAGCTTTAGTTTGGCAATGCATCAAAGTATATACGGATTTTTGGATGCGAGATTGGACTGATTTAGAAGATGGTGACAGCATATCGCAATATTTTCAAATGTATGCTTTGATATCTGTTTTGTCAATAATCGTATCGTTAGTTTCGACATCAGCTGGCCAATTAGCGGGATGTAGGGCACGCGAAGCGCTCCATAAACATTTGTTGAATTCGATATTTTTCAAATCATTTTACTTCTTCCAAATTATGCCTATCGGCCGAATACTAAATCGTTTTAGTAACGACATGTCGATAATCGACAAAGTAAGTCACTATTTATATGGTTTTATTAATATCAAATAAATTATAACGTTGTTTCACAGAAAATTGCAGCAACAAGCCAACGCTTGCTACAGTTTATGCTTTTATGTTTATTTTCTGTAATGATTAACACAAGCATAACGTCATGGTTTCTTGTACTGACAATTCCTATTTGTGGAGCATACTACTTCATTCAGAAATTTTACAGGTGTTCCTCCAGGTACTATTACGTTCTACATGCAAACAAACAACGATTGTTTTGTATTATGATTTAAAAATTTTATGGTGAACGTACGTAATATCATTGCAGGGAACTACAGCGAATAGAGAGTATTACGAATTCGCCAGTGTATTCTCATTTTACAGAGACCATACAAGGCGTTACGACCATTCGAGCTTATAACCAGGAGTCCAGATTTACGGAAATTTTGTTTAGGAAGCTTGAAGATAATACTTCTGCGTTTATTATTCTCAACTCAAGTAATAGGTGGCTCGGTATTGCATTGGTAAGTTTTATCAATTTTCGATAATCTAATAATGTTTATATGGATTTACATACAGGACTATCTTGGTGGCGCGATTGTATTCATTGCTATTATCACCGCTCTAACAGTGTCTACTGTTAAAAGTGGCCAGGTCTTGCCAGTTACTTCACCATCGCCGTCTCCATCAATGGTTGGTATGGCTATTAATTACACTTTATTTATCCCAATTTACCTGAATTGGGTCGTGAAATTATTGGCTGACATGGAGATGTATATTGGAGCAGTGGAGCGTATTGCATATTATAGCGACTTACGGGAAGATGCCTCTTTGAATGAACATAGTTGTAAGTGAAACCAATTCACGTCAAATTATATTCTATTTAGGGATATATCGTACGCTGAGTACTGTTATGGCGCGATTGCCCATGCTACAATAAAAATAATTAAGGTTAAAGGTAGCGTTAAGATTTGTAAAACTTAACTCTCTTCTTCTTATTTGGTGTTTTTTGCTAATTTTACACTATTAAAGTTTGAAAGGGCACTTCCGGCCAGTCCTACACGTTCTTACATTAGTTACCAAATTTTCCTAATTTAACTCAAACAAAATATTTAAATAACTGCATCGTAAGTTGTAATTTAGGAAGTGAATGGATTCAATTCTTAAGTAGAGTGAAACTATAGAACCTTGATAACTAACGAGAAAACACGTAAAACTAGTCGAAAGTACACATTGAAACATTAAAAGTGTAAAATTTCGAAAAAAGAGTAAGGGAAGTAAAATACATTACTAGTATTGCTTATTTATTCAATTGCTTGATATTTCTTCGCATAGTTTAGTTTAGTTATAATAATTTTACTACAGAATATGTCTGCCGTAAACAATTCGCAAAAGCTGCTTGTATATGGGCGATTGTCAAGACGTTTATTTTTATACTCTACATAAAATCTGAGAGTATTATAAGTTTGCCACAACGTTTGTAACACTAAGAAATAAAGCTCGGAGAAAAGTATGAATGATACAAAAGTTCATACTATCACCCAAAATCTTAAAACTGCATGTCCGTCCGTCCGTTTCATGAAATTGTGCACTAAATATTTACTTATAATTATTAATAAGACTGAAAAAAAATAGACGATTAGCTTCACTACTTCTACCCCCTACCATACAATCTGACGCAATTTCACAATTTTACATAAAGTCGATTTGCTTGAAAATTATGAATGCTACTGATCTGCAATTTAAAATATATCAAAAGCATGAGATTTAAAGTTATTTCTGAAAATGTTATTAAGAACTCGCCTCTCCTTCTACGACCTCCCATACAAACTACTCAATTTCACTAAATCTATTACACTAGTTTCCTCAGTACCCGTTAAATTGAATCCTAAATTTTGTGTGAGTGAAAAAATTGGTTCAATGCTGTCACCCCTACCACTAATCCTACCATTCCCCATACAAAATTTCTTAAAATCGTTGGGCCTTACGCCCAATCGTAGTCCTGTTATATTTATACTCTAAAAAGTTGAAAAGTTGAAAGTTCAAATTTTGTACACGTCGTTTTTGACAAAAAAGTAAGGACAAGTTCGTGAACGGACCAAATCGCTCCACCGCTTCTACCCCTCCCATACAAAATGGCACTATTACGCAATTTAACAATAAACGGATTTGCTCGAAAACTATAATAGACATTAGTATGAAATTTTGAATATATTACTTGTATAATGATTTCAGTCTATAGTACAAAAATTATATATTTCCTCCTCCTCGATCCACCACCTCCCATACAAACTGCACTTTTTCATGAAATACTCTAAGCCAATTTACTCAGTGCCTATAAAATTTATCGAGCTCAAGTTCAGCACTAAATATTTATTTAGAATTTTTAGTAAGTCCAAAAAAAATTAGACCATTAGCTTCACCCCTTCTACTCCCTCCCATACAAAATGACACAATTTCGCAATTCGACATTAAACGGCTTTTCTCGAAAAGTGTAAATGCTATTGATCTGAAATTTGGAATGTTTTACTTTTATAATAATTTCAATTTTCTGTATAAAAAACATAACAGAATTATGATTAGGCTTAAAGCCCAATCATATGATACTCTAGATGAGATGGAAATGACTTTAATATACCGGAAAATATGTCATCTCAAATTCTTTCGAATATTGAATAGAGACTTTTGCATGGGAGGTGGTAGAAGTAGAGGAGGAGGTTTGTATTTTTCGTATATGACACCGAACATAGCATGCAAAATGTTTTTTGCTGAATTTAAAGTTTTAAGTTTTCATTATTTTTAATGAAATTGGTCATAGTCTTCCTGAAATTGGGGATTTTGTATGGGAGGTGGCAGAGGAAGTAGAGCATTTAATATAATTTTGAAACTGCTTATCATCATCCTTATCACCATGCTTTGATTCAATTTCAAAGTCGATAGCTCTCATATACTTGAAGGAGAAATTCTATTCTTGAGATATTTGTATGGGAGGTGGTAGAAGGAGTGAAGCGGTGCTGATAATTTCTTCTAACACTTATTTCAATTATTAAGAAACAAATTCAGGCAAAATTTGAAGTTTGTACTTTTTCTAGTTTGAACGGAAATCGATAAAATGCATTTAACAAAAATTATGCATTTGTATGGGAGGGGGTAGAATGAGTGTACGGATCAAAACAATTTTTTTCGTATTATTAATATTTCTATTTGTATACTTTGTACAAAATATCAAGTTGATAGCTTTGAGAGTTTCGAAGAAAAATAATTTAATTTGAATTTCAAAATTTCGTGAAATTTGTATGGGAGGGGGTGGAAGGAGTGAGGTGAAGATGATAATTATCTTTAAAATAAATTGAAATTATAGTAGGATTAATTCTGACAGCTTTACTAGTTTCAATGAAAATCGAAAATATGTATTTTTCAAAATTGTCCATTTGTATGGGAGGTGGTAGAAGGGGTAAGGGGATCGGGTCAATATTCCGTGATATTAATGAAATCTATATCATAATACTTTGACCTAAATTTCAAGTCGATAGCTTAAATAGTTTCAAAGAAAAAATTTCTTAATATTACGAAATTTCATGAAATTTGTATGGGAGGGGGTAGAAGGAGTGGGGGGATGTAGCCCATTCACGAACCTAAAGTTACTTTTTTGCTAAAAATGACACAAAAAAAATTTTAGCACTATAGCTCATAGCTTTCGAGAGTTATGCTGTAGACAGACAGACAGACAGACAGACAGACAGACAGACGGACAGACGGCCACTCGAAATCGAGGTTTTTGAGCGACAACAAATATTTCTGTACCCTTGGCGGCTCTGTGCGAGCATTATTTCTTAGCGTTACAAACGGTAAGGCAAACACAATATACTCTCAGATTTCATCTAGAGTATAATTATTTCAGTCTTCCCTTTCCTTCTACCACCTCCCATACAAACTGCACTTTTTCATGAAATACTCTAAGCAAATTTACTCAGTACATGTAAAATTGATGGAGCTGAAATTGTGCATTAAACATTTATTTAGAATTATTCGTAAGATCAAAAAAAAAATTTGGCGATTGGCTTCACTCCTTCTACCCCCTCCCATACAATTTGACACAATTCAACAACTTTACAAAAAGTAGATTTGCCTGAAAAATATGAATGCTACTGATCTGCTATGCCAAATAAATAATGTTTACAGTTATTTCTATGAAAGTTATTAATAACTCCACCCTTGTTGAAGGATCAGCACAAGGGGAAAATTAAAATACAATAACTTTTTCTTTTTATGACCTTCACAGGCCGAGCACTTATAATATAATATATATTTTCAATCTCAATTGTTATTTTTCATTACATTTAAAAATTCATGGCATGATGTGTTTTTGTATTACAGTTTCTATATCTTTACTATACTTTTAATTTTAAATGGTATATTAGCGCGTATTCCATGATGTACAATTCGGGATAAAAATTTCTAATAAATTCACTACAGTACCCCCTCTCTAGCGTAGCGATTAAATTATAATATGGTGATAATTGATATTATTATTATTTTTATACTTTTTAGAAAATGTTTGAACTTAAATTGTTGTCAAAACTGGCTCTTTTTGGAGCTTCGTTTTTATTTCGTTCTTTGCTTAGTATACCAAAAGCTGGCTTCAAACGATCAATTGAAATAGATTTGGGTCGTCCTTTCATCTCTACTACAAAATGTTTTCTGAATCGCCTGACAACGGAAAATGGTCCATCATATGGAGGATTGAGTGTAGGTTTCACTTTATCAATTCTGACGAATACGTGGGTGCAGTTGTCTAAAAACTTCGGAACAAATTGATTTGAGCCTTTTAAACAACGTGGCTCGGTGGGTCTAATGGTTCTCATATGGTTTCTCAACTTCTCAATGAAATTATTAGATGTTGATTCATTGGATAGTGTGCTATTGCACAAAAATTCACCAGGAATTTTGAGTGTTCCGCCATATACCATTTCGGCTGGCGAGCATTTCAGATCTTCTTTAACCGATACTCGAAGTCCTAACATGACAAAAGCTAACTCTTCGCTCCAATGAATGGTGTTGCACCTGGCGTAACCCCCGGAATACATATAAAAGCCATGCGATAGGCAGTTGTGTATGTGTGACAGCCGTCCGGCGGTCGGTTGCTTAAACGTCAATTCCGTATAAAAATTGCCGTCAGTGCAAAGAAGTTAAACTTTGCGGCGGTAAATATCGCTGTGTTTTACCAATTTAAAAGGTGATGATTATTGTAAACAATACCTAGATTAGTGGCGAAGTATATTAACCAGTTTATAAAACAGATTTTTCTATCCAGAAGTGTTTGGGACGAAAATTAGAGTTTTTACCGCGTTGTTTACCGTCACTTAATGGATGTAAATAGTGCAATTTTTCATCATTTCATCAGGTAAATATCATTATTAACAATTGATTAAACATCCGTGCAGTGTTTTAATAAGTTTTTAAACAGATATCTCTTTCGGAAGGCGTTTCGGACTAAGATTGTCATCGTGTGGTTGCAGGGAAATCGGTTGTTTTTTTGCACAACCTGTTGCAGGATTAGTGTCGACGGAAAGACGGAAACGAAAACGGGTAATTTTTTTAATGTTAATTTAATAATAAAAACTTTCCATTTTAGGTACCGTACCGAAGCAAAATATATATTATATATGTATACCATATAGTATATTTGAAATTTTGAGTTTAGAGATTTTTCTAATTTATTAACTCTTTTCGCGTTCTTTTGCTTTTTTTTCATCTCGGAAGCCAAAATGCCTGATCGTTGTTGTGTTCCGGGGTGCAAGTCGAACTATGATTCCTCTTTATCGTCGGGTAAAGCTGTTTCAGTTTTTTCCTTTCCGCGAGATGAAGATACGCGTAAATTGTGGTTAAGAGCCATACCTCGAAAGGACTGGACACCGACAAAACACTCTACAGTATGCGTGAATCATTTTCATGAAAAAGATATAATCCGCACTACTGCCGGTCGTCCATTGATTCGTCCTAGACTTGGCCCCTATTCCGTTCCTTCTATATTTCAAAATTGTCCTGGTTATTTGTCTAAACCGGTACCATCAACATCGCGTTCCAATCCAAGTGATCGTATAGAAAAAGCCAATACTCGAATCGAAGAGCTAAATAACCAATTTTTGAATGCCGATCGTATAAAAAATTTTAGCGACTTTTTAAATAAATTTGAAAAAGAATTAAATTTAGACGGGTGGTATATTTCAAAAAATTTAGATAACGTAATTTTTTTCTTGATCGAATTAAATTACTGTAGAATTTGTGACTTCGCCGTTCAAATTTCGGTTGATAATAATATGCATATTCGCGTTTTGATTAAAAATGAAGAATTGAGCGGAAAGAGCCTTTCGTCAATTTTATCTCTAAATAAAAAATTAAGTCTTTGGTCACAAATAGTTAACGTCTTAAGTAGATATAAATACGATCACACACCATCCATACCCGACCGCGAATTTTATTTAAAAGAGGCTCTCAATAATTTAGTTAAAGCGGATACATCTAGTGAAGAATACGAAGACGCGGTAAAATTAGAAACAATAATAAACCAAGTAAAATTAATGCTTTCACATCGACCTCGGTATGACACTTCGGTCATTGTAATGGCTTTTATTATATATTCTCATTCTTCTGCTGTATATAATCTTTTAAAACATTTCTTATATCTTCCATCGAGAAGACACCTCCAATATATATCTTCTTCCTTCAATATTTCTCCCAGTCATAAGAACCCGGAAAACGATGAGCGCTATTTAGAGCACGCCGTACAAACCCTAAGCAGCCGGGAAAAGATAGTAGCTCTTCTAATTGACGAAATATACGTGGAACCTAGTCTTCAATTTAAAGCCAATAATGTAGTCGGTCTAGCTGAAAACAATACGAAGGAAGCTGCTAGAACCGTTGTTTCTTTTATGGTTAAATCTTTGTTTGGTAAATTTAAAGAAGTTGTCCGTCTGGTACCAGTTTTAAATCCAGGAGGTAAGATATTACACTCACTGACTCTTGACGTCGTCAAATTTGTTCAAAACCTTGGATTTCGCATAGTAGTCATCATAACAGATAATAATAGAGTTAACCAGAGCATGTTCAAAATATTGGGATCCAACAACAACTCCTTTTTCAATCCAGACTACCCAGATCAGCGTATTTTTTTAATGTATGATCCAGTGCATTTATTTAAGAATTTTCGAAACAACTGGATTAACTTAATTCCGAAAACTATTGTTTTCCCTGATTTCGAAACCGGTGAAGTGAAAACGGCAAATTTTGATCACATCTCTGATCTATATTATCGCGAACGGCACTTAAACGTTAGGAAAGCCTTCAAACTAAATTTAAAATCCATAGACACCAATAATCTGGATAGGCAGAAAGTAATTTTAGTGGACAATATTTTTCATGATTCGACTATCGCGGCCTTGGACTCAGAAGGATGCTCTGAAACAGCAGATTTTTGTAAAATAATTCGGAAATGGTGGAATGTTGTCAATGTGAAAACATTGTCAAAGGGTTTGGAAAAAAGGAACGACACCTGTGATCCGGTTTTCAATGTTTCAGATCCAAATATTCTCTTTTTAAAAAAGTTTATTACGTGGCTTCATTGCTGGAATCGCAAAGAAAATAACTTCGGTGTGTTGTCTTCTGACACATATCAAGCCGCCGTTCAAACTACATCCACTTTAATAGATATCGCCACTTACTGTTTTTCAGAGCTAGATATTAGTTTTATTTTATTTGGTCAGTTTCAAACTGACGATCTAGAAAGTAGATTTGGACTTTATCGGTCTCTATCTGGCTGTCGATATAAAATCTCTTACACAGAAGTTGTTGAATCAGAAAAGAAAATTAGAATTCATAATATTTTTTTGCATAAGCGCCAAGATTTTAAGGAATTAATTAAGGATACCGGCGAAAATACCCTCCTCGAAAATATTGATATCTCGGATTTCAGCTCAATTTTTCACTCATCTTTCTTAGCGGATGTTCAGATTGATGATTCCGCTCACTTGTACGCTTGTGGGTACGCATCTTTTGCAGTGGCGAAGCATTTAACGTGCGATATGTGCAAATCTTTAATTTTAGAAGAAAAGGGTATTGCTGTTGACGACGAGTATTTTGATAGCATGCAACGCGGCGGTCTAAGTATTCCGACTCATGTAGTCAAAATCATATTTTTTCAAATGTGCGCATTATTTCAATTCATTGTAAATAATGACAATTATTTTAAATTATTCTTTGGTAATAAAAACCAAAAGGGTGTTCTAATTGCTTTGGTTTCTGAGTCCCTAGCATTTACCAATCTTTCTGACGAAAATTTTAACTTCTCCAACACGTGCGGCTGCGGTTCTTCGAGACTAAAAGTTTATTCAAAAATTATGTCCACATTAGCAAATATTTTATTAAATAATTTTGTAAAAGCCTCAAAGGACAAGGCATCTTATAATACTAGACGTCTCAATAATTTTATTTAATCTCTAGACTCAAAAATTTCAATTAACATGTTGTGATTTTTATGTGATGAAATTTTTAAGTTTTTATGATTTCTTTTTATTTATTATTAATATATTTTTAGATTAATTTCAACTGCAATTTAATTTTACGAAACTGAAATGTTATTTATTTGATCTTAACTATTACTTATTTATACTGAAATATTATTTATTTGTTCTAAAATTTTATTTGCTTAATTCATATATTAATCATATATTATACGACTCATCAGAGCCTAAAACATTGGTGTTTATACCAAGTTTAGGTAAAATCGGGCGTAAAGCCTAGATTGTACGAACTCATTATTAACAAAATAAATAAAATTTTGTTTTTTTTAAATGAATTGATACAAAGTTCTCTTTTATTTATTGGTTGTTGATTGAAAATATACTATAATTTAAAAAGCAACAAATGTTTTATTTATGTTATACGATGCATAAGATTCCTCAACAATTTCGAAATGTGAAATGGTTGAAATCTGAAAATGAAAACGAAAAGTACTGTCGGCATAAAGAATAACGTTTGGGATTACCTTATGAAAAAGTATATTCCAATTGGTTGTCGCAGGAACAATATCTCGCAGAAGTTTCCGGATGTATCGCTTGATCTAGTAGTGATGACTCTTGACCTCTAAAGCCAACTATCGGGAATCTTCTTTCTTATAGTAGACTACACACACTAGGGCCAAGTATTTTCTCTAATTGCGACCGAAATGTTGGCCAAAATGACGTATTTATTAATGAAATATTCACACCACCTTGGCACTAAAGCATTGGTTTCCTTCGATTTTTCGACAAAATCGACACCACCCGGCAAACAGGCCAAACGAAATTTTGGCCCAAGATTCTTGGCGAAATTATCCCCACTTTGTGAATATCGATTTTGGCCAATACTGGACCCTAGTGTGTGGATCTAGCATTACGAAAACACGTTCACAAAATTGCACTACACTAGGAATTTAAGTTTATTTTCATTTTTTTGTAGTGAATAAACTACAACATTCCTAACCTATAAAACTTAACACCAAAAAACTTGTTTCGCGAAAAATAACTGCGGGGAATTTCGGCCGACACTGCTTACAATTAACGCAAACGTACGATCTTTCTATATTTAAGGAAGAAACAAAAACAAATCGGTGAAAACACGACTAAAATCCCGATCGAAAACACCAAACTTAAAGAAAATCATCCCGCACGCGAATGAAATGACAGTCGACTGCGGTCGGCTAATAGCTTCATATGTGTATGTGCCATCTTCTATCGCATGGCTTTTACTAGTATTCCGGGGGTTACGCACCTGGCCATCAAAGATGCTTTTATTTGTCTATGTAATCGCTCTACCATTCCATTGGATTGTGGATGGTAGGAATTTGTTCTTATTCTATTCGTTCCAAGGAGACTTTGAAGTTCGGTGAAAAGCTTTGATTCAAATTGTGAACCTTGATCAGTTGTAATTGTGGTGGGGACTCCAAATCTTGGAATATACTGGCATACGAAAGCCTTTGCGACAGTTACAGCTGTCATGTCTTTTATTGCGTATGCCTCTGGCCAACGTGTGAATCGGTCGATAATCGTTAAAATGTATGAGTGGCCATCTGACGGTGGAAGGGGTCCGACTAAGTCTAGGTGAATGTGCTCGAATCTGCCAGCAGGTATCGCGAAACGGCCTGGAGCAGATTTGGTGTGCCTATGCACTTTTGCTTTCTGGCAGAAAATGCACGATTTTACCCAATTATTTATGTCCTTAGCCATGTTTGGCCAAAAATAACGGAAAGTAATGAGTTTTCTTGTAGCTCTACTTCCTGGATGCGAAAGTGAATGTAATTTCTTGTAGACTTCGTGCCGTAGAGGTTGTGGAACATATGGTCGATTTTCTCCTGTTCCAGTTTCACACCAGACTTTATCGTTGTAAAAGGGGATTTTTAATAGTGTCATTTCTACTTTAGAGTTAGGGAGTTTATTGCCGGATATAAGAGTCTGTAATTCTGTGTCAGATTGTTGATGCTTTACGAAAGACGAATGGTTGAAATTTTGGTTTGTCATAGAAATTTCGGGATGACATCTTGAAAGGCAATCAGCTACAATGTTGTCTTTACCTTTAATATGCTGAATATCCGTTGAAAATTGAGCTATATATTCTAAATGTCGAGTCTTCCTTGGACCCCTCTCGGTTTTTGAATTAATAGCGTATGTTAATGGTTTGTGGTCTGTAAATATCACAAATAATTTTTTCTCAACGAAATACCTAAAGTGCTTGATAGCTAGGTATATTGCGGGAGCTCACGATCAAACGTAGAATATTTAATTTCTGCTGAGGATAGCTTTCGTGAGAAAAAGGCTAACGGCTGCCATTGCTGGTTGTGATATTGTTGAAGAACAGCACCTACTGCTTTACCGGATGCATCTGTTGTTATGCTTAGTGTGGCTGTATTGTCAGGATAGACTAGAAGTACTACATCACTAAAAGGGTGTTTGATTTTTTGAAATGCATCATTACTGCATTCGGGCCATGAAAATGTTAGCTTTGACTTTGTTTTCTTTTCATTTTGAATCGATGTAAGATGTAAATGTATAGGTGCTAAAAGCTCAGCTAAGTGGGGTATGAACCTGTGATAATAGTTTACCATACCTATGAAGCGTTGCGTTTGCTGAATAGATCCAGGAGCCGGATAATTAGCTATGGCTTCTATTCTATTCTTTGATGGAGTTATGCCATCTTTAGAAATAGTGTGACTCAGGAAGTCAAGAGTTGGAACTCCGAAAATGCATTTACCGAGTTTTATGCTTAGGCCGTATTTAGCTAGCCTTTCAAAAACAAGATCTAAATGCATTTTGTGTGCTGATTCGTCCTTGCTGGCTATTAATATATCGTCTATATAGACGAATACAAAATCTAGATCGATGAAACGCTGAAATGTTTGTCCAGCATTTCGAAATCCAAAATTCATTACGGGGAACTCAAAGAGACCGAACGGAGTTGTGATAGCTGTTTTGTACACGTCTTCCGCTGCCACTGGGATTTGATGATACACACGGAATAAGTCGATTTTTGAGAATATAGTACATCCAGCCAACTTCATTGTAAAGTCCTGTATATGAGGAATAGAGTAACGATCTGGTATGGTGACAGCGTTTAATCTACGGTAGTCGCCGCATGACCGAAATTCTGCAGTGTCTGTTTTCGTTACCAAATGAAGAGGTGAAGACATCGAAGATGATGAAGGACGACAAATTCCCAATTCGGTCATGAGCTTGAATTCTAGCTTGGATGCCTCATATTTTGTCGGACCCAACCTACGTGGCTTGGAGAATGGCAATGGGCTTTTAGTTAGAATATGGTGCACAACGCTGTGCTTAGTTGAGTTTTTAAAATTTGGTGCTGCGGTAAGCGAAGGGTGTTTGCGTAATATATCTCCATAGACGTTATCTATTGTGTAGTTGACTGGAGTAGGTGTATTTGTGTTAATAGACTTAGCATGGGTGAAAAATGTTGTTTTGCTGTCAATTAAGCGCTTGTTTTTTATATCAACGATTAATGCGTTTTTCTCTAAAAAATCTGCGCCTATAATGGGCTTGTTCACTGAAGCTATGATAAATTCATATAAGAAACCAAAATCTACTTCAAGTAGTTTGGTACCAAAAGTATTTATAATTGTGCCATTTGCGGCTGAAAGACAAAATTCAGAGTTTGTACGATAATGTTTAAAGAAATCTCTATGTGGTAATACTGAGCGATCTGCGCCAGTATCTATTAGAAAATTCAATTTATTTCGTCTGTCTTTGATGAAAAGACGGCGGCTTTTTGTAAGCATCCCACTGTCTGCCGCAATGACGATGGGATGAATTAGTTTGTCGAAAAAGAACTGGACGGGGTGGAATCCTTATCGAATTTGCAAGGTTCTTTACATTTTCGAGCTTGATTCCCGTACTTGAAATGATACCAGCATAATGGTCCTTGGCTGTTGAATCCTCTTCTTCTAGAATTAGATCGATTGCCAGAAGGATTTCTTCCTCCAGAAGTGGACCGTGAGTTTCTGCTAAAATTCTGTTGCTTGGTAATCATTCTCTTCCATTCTTTGATCTCTTGTTCCAAAATTTCGAACTGAGAATTTTGTGATGAAAGAGAGTTTTGATTCTTCTGTTTTGGCACTTCGACCACAGCTGACACGTTATGGCTATTTTGGATGGCCTCCCATATCTTATCTGCTGTGTCCAGTATGCTATGGATATCTTTGTCCATCTGGGAAATAAGGGCAATGTTTATTAAATGTGGTAATCTGCTTAACCATAATTGTTTAATAAGATCTTCCCCAACAGTCCCAGATGTACCTGCAAGTGATCTCATCTTTCTGTAGAACTTGGAGGGTTTTTTATTCCCGATTTCCTCATCAGACACGAGTTTTTTTATTCGTGTTTCGATGCTTAACGAATTACGATTGGTTAAAGCTTTTTTTAAGTAGCTGTATCGATTATCCGCTGGAGGATTCTCCAATATCTCGATCAGGGATTCAGCCACATCCTGCGGCAAGGATGAAACGACGTAATTATACTTCGATGCGTCGGTGCTAACTCTACTTATGGCAAATTGCGACTCAATTTGGATAAACCAAGTAGTGACGCTATTCGGCCAGAATGTAGGCAACCGTACATTCATTGGACTTAATTCGCTAGTACTGAAATTTTCGCTATTATTAGTAGAAGCATTATATTTACTGTTATCAGAAGTAATTGTTTGATTAAGAGAAGCATTTACTTCTGTATCGTTAGTTTTTTCTTTGTCACCAACCATATTATAATTTATATTTTGGGATAATGTATGGAGCGAAACTACAATATATCTAACGTCCAACAATAAGAATTTGAAAATTAAATTGAAAAAAGAAAAGAAGAAAAAAATATTCATGGAATATGCGCACAATAACCTTACAATCACACGTTAGGTACAAATTGGAATAACTATTTTATATCTAAGAACAAAAAAAAATTTATGTTGGAATAAATAAAGAAATGTCCACGATACGTTCCTGTTACGAATTTCCCGTTTTTTATACGGGATGGATGATTCCGTTTTTTTTTTCGCACGAGGTTCGGTATGACTTCACTTTCACTGACCTTTTTTTTCCAAATGAAATAAATTTATTTTTGTTCTTGAAATTTCTTTCTTTCATTCTGTCGTCGCTTATCTTCCCATTTCAATTGTTTCTCTGACGATTTATCTGTGTTGTACCTTTCGATGTACCATATCGCTTATCTTTGCTGCTTTCCTTTAGTAGCTGGGCAAAATCATCGGCGGCTACGAATAGCGTATTCTATTTGGTATCCCTTGGCTGCCTCCAAACAAATAAAACACTTAAAAAAAAAAAAAATGGAGAAATATTTAAAGTTCGGGGTCACCACTGTTTATGGATCAGCACAAGGAGAAAATTAAAATACAATAACTTTTTCTTTTTATGACCTTCACAGGTCGAGCACTTATAATATAATATATATTTTCAATCTCAATTGTTATTTTTCATTACATTTAAAAATTCATGGCATGCTGTGTTTATACTCTAGATGGAATCTGAGAGTATATTGTGTTTGCCTTACCGTTTGTAACGCTAAGAAATAATGCTCGCACAGAGCCGCCAAGGGTACAGAAATATTTGTTGTCGCTCAAAAACTTCGATTCCGAGTTGCTGTCTGTCCGTCTGTCTGTCTGTCCGTCTGTCTACAGCATAACTCTCGAACGCTTTGAGCTATCGTGCTGAAATTTTTTGTGTGTCATTTTTACCTAAAAAGAAACTTTAAGTTCGTGAACGGGCCACATCCCCCTACTCCTTCTACCCCCTCCCATACAAATTTCACGAAATTCCGAAATTTCCAGAAATTGATTTTCCTTTGAAACTATTTAAGCTAACAATTGTAAATTTAGGTCAAAGTAGTATGATATAGATATCATTAATATGACACAATATTGATCTGATCCTGTCACTCCTTCTACCCCCTCCCATACAAATGCATAATTTTGAAAAATGCAATTTTTCGATTTTCATTGAAACTAGCAAAGTTATAAAAACGAATTTTTGCCAGAATTAATTTTGTTATAATTCCAATCAGAATTAAAAAAAATTATGTACTTCACCTTACTCCTTCTACCCCCTACCATACAAATTTCACGAAATTTTGAAATTTAAATTAAATTATTTTTCTTCGAAACTGTTAAAGCTATCAACTTGATATTTTGCATAAAGTATAAAAATAGAAATATCAATAACGGGAAAAAAATGTGTTTTGATCAGTACACTCCTTCTACCCCCTCCCATACAAATGCATAATTTTTGTCAAGTGCATTATATCGATTTGCATTAAAACTAGAAAAAGTATAAGCTTAAAATTTTGCCAGAATTTGTTTTTAATAATATCAATAAATGCTAAAAAAAACTATCAGCTCCTCTTTACTCCTTCTACCCCCTCCCATACAAATGCATAATTTGGAAAAATGCATTTTTTCGATTTTCATTGAAACTAGCAAAGTTATAAAAATGAATTTTTGCCTGAATTAATTTTAATATAATTGCAATCAGTATTGAAAAAATTATCAACTTCACCTCACTCCTTCTACCCCCTCCCATACAAATTTTACGAAATTTTGAAATTTAGATTAAATTATTTTTCTTCGAAACTGTTAAAGCTATCAACTTGATATTTTGCATAAAGTATAAAAATAGAAATATCAATAACGAGAAAAAAATGTGTTTTGATCCGTACACTCCTTCTACTCCCTCCCATACAAATGTATAATTTTTGTTAAGTGCATTATATCGATTTCCATTAAAACTAGAAAAAGTATAAGCTTAAAATTTTGCCAGAGTTTGTTTTTTAATAATTGCAATAAATGCTAAAAAAAATTATCAGCTCCTCTTCACTCCTTCTACCCCCTCCCATACAAATATCTGTATTTTAAATTCAAAAAAAGCATTTCTCCTTCGAATATATTAGAACTATCAAATTTGAAATTGAACCAAAGCGTGGTGATAAGGATGATATGATAAGCAGTTTCAAAATCATCTTAGACGCTCCACTTCCCCTGCCACCTCCCATACAAATGCCTCAATTTCAGGAAAACTATGTCCAATTGAAAATAATGAAAGCTGCAAACCTTAAATTCAGCACGAAATATTTTGCATACCACATTAGGTGTCATATCCAAAAATTACAAACCTTCCTCCTCTCCTTCTACCACCTCCCATATAAAAGTCACTATTAATTATTTAAAAGAATTGGAGGTGACATATTTTCCGGTACATTGAACTCTTTCTCATTTCATCTAGAGTATCATATGATTGGGCTTTACGCCCAATCATAATTCTTTTATGTTTTTGTATTACAGTTTCTATATCTTTACTATACTTTTAATTTTAAATGGTATATTAGCGCGTATTCCATGATGTACAATTCGGGATAAAAATTTCTCATAAATTCACTACACCCTCCTTCTACCACCTCCCATACAAACTGCACAATTTTACTAAATTCAATACACTAAGTTTCTCTACACTTCTACAATGGCGCTACAGCCCAAATCGGACCTTGGCCTCCTGATATTCAGGTTCCTTAACATTTTATATTACTTATTGTGGAAGGGTTGTTAGCCCTTCGCACAACCCTCTTTCTACGAATTTTTCATTTTCGTAGATTGAGGTGACCAAGGTATATCCAAGCAGGCAATGTGCTGGAATTATATATTGCGTCGACCGGGATTTGAACTCACGACCTTCGCATTATGTCACTATCAGAATTCCTTAATGCAAGGAATTGCCATAAAACGGTTCCAAATTAAGATGTGGAAATTGAATTATCCTCTGGCTCATCATTTAGTGAAGGGACGAAACAAACAATAACATCCCTACACCAAAAACATAAAAATAAATAACACAGAATAAAAATTGACAAAACATTGGCATCAACTAGTATTAAGTCTACGCTTTAAACAAAACTTATCAATAGAGAAGTCGAATATATCAGCATTCTCATTAACTTCTCTCGCGAGACGCGAAATCGGCTCATTCATACCATAGTTTGTCCGGTGAAAGCAAATCTGTAGCAATCTAGGCTGCCTTGGTAAAAATTAACCAACAGCAAACTGCATCAAACTCAAAAGTGTAGGAGAATCAACCATCCCTGTAAGAAGTTGATGAGCAAAAACTACATCAGCTACCTCACGTCGTTTTGAGAGTGACGAATATTTAAAAGCTTAAGTCGATCGATGTAAGGAGGAAGACGCAAGTTATGTGGTCGAGGGACGTGAAGTTAAAAAAAATAAAAATGCACAATTTAATATGAACGAAAAACTTTATTTGACTATCTTTTACGAGTGTATGAAACGGACTGACTTAATTTTAATCTACAATGGAAAATTCTTAAATCTAAATTTGCTGATTCGTAACTTTATTAAACGTGTGAATTAATTCTTTCCCAGCATTTATTCAAGGTGTCATCTACCTATGCTGGTTGGAGGTATCTGGTTACATCCTCTAAAAATGTGGAGTATGTGTCTGGCGAAGACGCTGACTCATACGTAACTGGACCCCCGTTAAAATTGGGATTCTCCTGAATTCTGTTATTGATTTTTATCTTAAATTCTTTATGTTTTTTAAAATAAAGTATGATTACAAAAGTTATAATCACACTTATTAATATAACCAAAGTGATATTAATTCCGTATGAAACATTTTGATGATATTCCAGTTCACCAATTTTGTTTATGTTTTTTACATTTTCTAGGAGAATTTCATCTAAAGTTATTTTGTCGGTAAATTTTGTAAATTTTTTGTTTGAAGGGTAAGAAAAGCGTTCTAAAAATATTTCTTTAACATTTGAAAAGTAGTGATCGATAATTTTGATTTCACAATTGGTAAAATGTATAAGTACGTTTCCATTTATTAACAATTTTGACTAATATTTAATTCATATGCATTTTTTATTACAATTGTTTCCGCATCAATTTTAATTATTTCTGTTTTATTATTCTTTATTAGTTTACAGTTTTCCTTGTACACACAATATTTACTTACTTCTAGTTCATTTAATGTTCTTAGTTCTTTATATTGATATACAGTTTCATTATTTGTTGTTACAATTTCGATTGGATAATCAATTTCTTTTTGTTGCTTATTAGGAATTGGTAATATCATTCTGAGTTTCATTTTTTTAATCTCGTTGGGTACTTTAACAGCAAATATTAATTTATTTTCTTCATATTTAGTTACTCCTAGTTTAATATATTTCATTTTATTTAAATCTATGTTGTACTTTTGAATTTCTTCATCTGTTAGGATGTTTGGGTGTAGAATTCCATATTTAGCTGAAGCTATATTGTCTTGAATATGTTCTATTTTGCTTTTGAAAATTTGTATTTTAAAAAGTTGGTCATAGTATCTATTTTGATTCATTACATTGTTCATTTTTTCTGAAATCAATATTCTGTCTTTTTCAATTATGTTTTTAAATTGTTTGAAAGTTTCATTAAATTTGTTATTTATTATGATCTATTGATTTAGATTTGTAATTACGTTATGATTATTTTTATCTGTAGTTTTAAAATGGTTTTCTATATCTTATCTATCTTGATCATCCATGGTCCCGAATAACCACTTCTGAGCATTACCTACTAAATTAACTAATCCTCTTTTCTTTCTACTATCTAAAGGTATAATAGTTCTAATTATGTTCGTTACATGCTTAAGTTCTGTCATTAGTAGCTCTTTATGTTCACCGTTTAGATCTGCGATATTTGTTGCAAAATCTTTGACCAGTTCTAAAATTTCTTGAGGTTCGATAACGTGAATTATTATGTTTGTTTTAGTCACTATGTCTGTTTGGTTCAGTTGTATTTCCGAAAATCCTGTCTGTTCTGTTATGTCATGTATGTTTATAGTCCTTTAGTCGGTGTTATCATTAGTAGACAAATCAATCCGATCGCGAATATCTGAAAATTTAGGATTTCTTTTGATATTAGTGGGGTGGGCATTATGTAACTTATCTTTTTTATATTTAGGGCAATGTTTGTGTCTAACTGCTTTATAGTTCTTAATGAATCCTGTTGTTCTTATTTCGTGGTAATCATCCCTGTTTTTATTAAATTTTTTTTCCAATCTCTTATCTTTTGCTTTTTCTAAATTTTCCCTAATCTTTTGAAAATCTACTTTACGGGCTTGGACTTCCGATGGTGTGCATTTTATGATTGAATGAAATCTACTGTTATAGTTCCTAATTGCTTGTTGTAATGTTCGCCTAGTTGAAATTCTAGTTTTGTTTACAATAAGGATTCTAAATTGTTCAGCTATACTGTTATGCAACCTTTCGATATCTGCGTTGCTTGTGTAGCTATGTGCTTTCGTTAGATGTAGCGTTATATTTTCATTTTGCAAAAATTCTCTAATTTGAGCTCCTTTGAATTCATTGTCAGCAATTATTTTGTTGGGTTTTCCTATCTTAGTGAAGTGCTCTTCTAATTGTTTAATTATGGTTATATGATTTCTATCGGTCAGGTAGTAGGCGGTTCCAAATTTGGAAAATTTGTCAATAATTGTTAGGTTACCGACACACGATGCGAATTAATATATATTATCTCGCTTTTCGATATTACTAGTGTCATTATCCTATACGTAATTCGGCCTACTTATATCAAAATAAGAAGTTAATATATATTAACTCGCATCGTGTGTCGGTAGCCTTAGCAAGCTATGCTTAAGTATTACGTAAGTGTATATATGAATTATTTGATTAATTTCTGTAGGGGTTTCAGAATACTTGAATTTGGGTCGAATGGGTCTTCGATCGTATTTAACCTGTTGACATATTTCGCACTGGTTTATAACTATATTAATTAAGTCAAATAGTTTAGGAAAATAAATTTTGTTTTTAATAGCATTGAAAGTTTCCTGTATTCCTGAGTGTAAGCTTTCTCTCACGTGATATAATGAAATTTGCTTTATTGCTTCAGTCTCTGTTTTACAAATTTGATTGTGCTGTCATTTGAATATAGTGATCTAAGCTTTTGCTGGGCTTCGTTATATTTAGTAGCTGATATTTCGGAGTATATTCCTGTAATTCCTTTCTTTATGTATCTCCTAAAAATATCGTCCAGGTTGTCAAAATCATACTCTGCTATGTATATAATTCTTTTACTATAAATAATTTCTATTTACATTGTTTTATTGTTAGTTAATATTATTTGCGTTTTGTGCTTGTTAACTATTTCTTCCTTAATAGGTATGTGGTCTTGAAGTTCTTCTTCTGCTGAATGAATCGTTGCCATCCTCGATATTAAATATTCCTAAATCTGAGTACAACTTTGTGACGTTTTCTGTATCGTTTGGGCTATCATTATCCTCTTCTTGATGTTTTATCTTGCTTAAAAAGTCAGCGACTTTGTTTTCTTTCCCTTTTAGGTACTCGATTTCAAATTTATATTCCACTAGCTTCAACAACCATCTTTGATGTCAAGGAGCTAAGTCTTTTCCTTTATATTTAGCATGAAGCAATTTTATTCGTTGGTGATCAGTTAGTATCTTAAATTTGTTTCCATAAAGGTATGGCCTAAAGTAGTTAACAGCCCACATAATGGCTAAAAATTCTTTATCAGTTGCTGAATAATTCTTTTCATGCGCATTAAGTGTTCTGGAGGCGAAAGAAATAGGATGTCCCTCTTGAGAAAGGACTGCACCAATAGCATAATTTGATGCGTCTGTGGTTAATTGAAAGTGTTTGGTAAAATCTGGAAATCTAAGTATTGGGTGTGAACTAATTAAAACTTTAAGTTTTTCATAGGCTTCTATGTAATTTGGATCTTTAGTGTTTACTCTTGTTCCCTTTTTAAGATATTTAGAAATAGGTTGTGCCACTTTGGCGTAATCTCTGATAAATTTTCTATAATATCCACACTGAGAAAAAAAAATTTGATTTTAAAATGTTTCATAGGTAAAATCAACAAAAAAGGTATATAGATTTTGCGCAAAATGAAGGGCATTTTGTAGTTAAATAGTGAAACATTTTGTTTCGAAATATTTAGTTTAAATAGTTATATCAGCAGTTTCAAAATGTTTCTTATTTGATATGAATTCATATCATTTTTGTATTCAAAATTCCAATATTATTTAACAACTACTCTATATTTTAGATATAAGGGGATATCACTTGCATTTAAAAGTAACAATATTTTGAAATTAATAATTCTCCGTTATGAATCAATTCATTTCATTTCGAAATCACGAGTGCTTCCTATTTTATTTCAAAAACTGATTTTTTTTTTCAAAAACTTAATTTTAGATTATCCCATGGACAGCCCCACCCCCTCTTCCCGAGATTTTCATAAATTAATTAAATAAGCTTTTTATAAATAAAAGATAACGAATCTGTACTAATTTATACTTGAATCGCGCCATGTTAGAGAAGGTTTTGCATTGCATACTGTAAATGAAAACATTTTGGTATAATTTCAAATAAACTGCCAACAAGTCGGGCGAAACTTTATTATTCTTGGGACAAGTTGCGTATGTGTGGAAAGTCAATATGCAGGTTAGAGTTGTTAGGGAAGACTAAGTGAAAGCGGGTTCTTGGGCAGGGCAACTGTCAATTTAACACTTTGCGGAAACGTTCAAAAGCTCCAGTACATATAATCAATATTTCATTTCTTTATTTATCCAAGTTTGAGTGTTTGTGAGGGTGGGGTGAGGGGTGATAGTAAAAGTGGGTGGATGGTAATAGTTTTTAATTGATTGCTTGAATCACGTCCAATATTCTCTGCATAGAATGTCAGTTTCATAGACGAAGTTGCATAGAATTTTCATAGGATTCGGTGTATTTTACATACATTCACGAAACCAAACATTTGTATGGGAGGGGGTAGAGGAGGTAGGGGAATCGTAAAATTTGTGATGCAATTTTATTTCTTTTCTCTTGTAGTGTGCTCGTACAAAATTTCAAGTTCGTAGCTTTTAATTTGTTGGTTATTAGTTGATTCAATGAAATTGGTCGAAATGATACTTTTATATGGGAGGGGGTAGAAGGGCAAGCGCGATTGCAAAACTTTTAAAGTAATATCATTTCAATTATTTTTATAAGTTTTTGAGTAAAATTTGAAATTGGTAGCTTTTAAGAGTTAGCTGATAACTGATTTCCTAAAAATGGTCGAAAAAATAATTTTGTATGGGAGGGGGTAGAAGAGGTAGGGGAATCGCAAAATTTGTGACGCAATTTTCTTTTTTATCTCTTTTAAGGTGCTCGTACAAAATTTCAAGTTCGTAGCGTTTAATTTATTGGTTAGCAGTTGTTTTATTGAAATTGGTCGAAATCATGCTTTTGTATTGGAGGGGGTAGAACGGCAAGTGTGATCTCAAAAATTTTGACGCAGTTCTATTTCAATTATTTTCAAATGATTTTGTGCAAAATTCCAAATTGATAGCTTTTACTAATTAGGTGATAATTAATTTCTTAAAAATGGTCGAAAAAATCATTTTGTATGGGAGGGAGTAGAAGCTTTCAAGGTATTCGACCAGTTTATATTTCATTCTTTTAAAGATTTTTTTTAAATGCATTTCGCAAGTTTTCAAGTTTCTACCTTTAAATTTCATTCAAAAATTTTCAGTTTATGTGGTTTTTTCATTGCACATGAAACACCTTGTGCACGGTAGACCAGGGGGGTCGGTGCATAACAATTGTGGAATTTTTATTATTTTTTCCGTATGTACAACAAATAGATGTATCAACATAGAAAATTTAAATGTTGTATCTTTCACCAGAGCCCTTAAAAAATCACTCAAAATTTTCGACATTTTTGGTTACCACCTCCCTCCCCTTACACCTCCCAACGTAAAATTTTTAAAAAATTTAAAAACTTCCTAGTTCTACAATTTGACAAAATTTTAATTTGATATCTGTACTCAATTTTGAATTATAACGGTTTGAAATTTTGGAAAGTGCATCATTTTTGAAATGCTCCCCATTTCCCCCCACTACTATTTTGTCCAAATGTTATATTTTTCAGGTATTTCTCTAGTATAGCTTACTATAGGTTCTAAGATTCAATTACATAGCTTAATAAATAGCCGAGATATTGATTTTTAAGTGTTTTTCTTTGCACCCCCCTTGACCCTCCCCCTTACAATAATTAGCTTCTATCTAAACTGATTCTGGTAGATCTTGATACTATCTTAACGGTCTCAAAAAATCAATTTTTTATGGGAAGTAATTTCGAAGATATAATCATTTGAAAAAAAAATTCGGCCGACAATGGGTTCTTAGCCCCCCCTTTTTGCACCCCAATGGATAAAAAAATTAAATTATTTTTAAAAGTTGTCCCACAAACCCCTCTATATTAATGTTGAGTTTAAGCTTCCTAGCTGTTACCATGGTTGAGATATTTGAATTCGTATTTTTCGGTTTAAGCGCTCCCCCCGCCTCCCCCCGAACCCGTATACCCCCGAAAATGGGTATCCGCCTGAGATCCGCAACTATCTACAATCCCCCCAAAAATTAACTTTCTATCTTGAAGGGTTTGAGAGTTAATGTGCGCTGAGCGTACACGTCGGCGTACGGCGAACGGCGGACGGCGGACGGCGTACAGACAGACGGATTTTTTTTTTTTGCATTTTTAGGCTAATTTAGTCATGAAACGCGAAAAAACAAAATTTCAGGGTAGCAAATTTTTTTTTTTTCCCAAGTCGATCACAATACTTTATTATTAAAATAATAAAGTAAAATGAACTCGGTTCAATATTTTATTGACTTAAAATATAACATAAAACATATTCTTTTGCATACTGCCCATTAAAAAAAACATTTGGCATAATTTTACAAATTAATTCGATTCAATAAATTTATAACATAAATATAACATAAAACAAATTTAATTCATTATTGTATACATATATACATATATATATTTTTAATTTTCGCTAAAAATATTTTTTTAGCCTTAGAACATTTAGACCATTGCTCAAATGATATAAGTGAATAGGTGCTCCATCAAATTTAGTTACACTTAAAGCTCGAAAACCTATTGGTTCTGCAATAATGTAAGAAATCAAATGATCTGAATATTTTAATACTGTGTAGCCATTACATATAAATAGAATTTTGTTATCTGTTATAATTAAATCAATTATTTCAAATACACTAGGAAATTCATCATCCTCACAGCTTTTTGTAAGAAATTGACCAGTTTTATAAGTTATACCTCGGTATATTAGTTTGTTTACTCTTAACACGTTAGAATTAGTATAATGTTGAAACACATGAGATAAATGTTGGTAATAGTTTTGCTTTTTTAAATTAATAGTAACGTTTCTGCTATAAATTAATTCATCTTTAAAAAAATTATTCGAATGAAGTAAATTGGAAAACCTTAATGCAGCTTTAATAGCTAGAGATAACGGAATATTAACTCGGGAAGTTATTGAACGGGAATAAAGTTTATGTATTTGATGTTGTGCTTCAAATCGAAAGCACCAAAGCTATTTAATTGGACCACATTTTCTAATTACTGTTGGCTAGTGGACTAAGAAATGGTGTTTTGGTTTCAAAGTGTCTTTGAATAATGTTACATATAGAATATTGTGATCCGAAATATACTTCTTTAGTCTTATTAAAGTACTTTCTTCAAATTCGTTCAAAAGTAATAAATCCACTAAATTTACAAAAATTTTTAAAAAATTATAAACTTCATCAGTCTTGTCAACTAAATCTCCAATCATGAGTGGTAGAAAATGTATAAACGTCATTAACTCCCTTGCAGTCATTTTAAAATTAAAATTATCAATGTGCTTTTTATCGATTGGCGGACTCAGGTTGCCGATTTCTGTTTCCCCGTATTTGAACATTTGTTTACGATAATTAAGAGTTTCAAGTGAAAAATATTTTTTTATTTAAATTAAATTGAATAAAACTTTGCCTAAATCATATCTTCCTACTCCGATAAATACATCATGCATTATATCACAACATATATTGTCGGTAACATGGAATGATTGGACAGTGTTGAAAATGGAATTTTCCTTAATACCAGTCTCTTTTGTATTATTAAGTTGCAAATCTGCAAAGTAATTATTTTCATTTCGCAAAAATTCAGGAAATTCTTTTGCATCGTATCGAGTATCTGATTTGGTTCTTTTGCATATTCTGCAAAATGAGTTCGAGTTGAAGGATTGCGTAAAACCTAGGGTTGTATTGAGGCCTAAAATGTCACCCAAAACTTGTCCTAAAACGAAAAATATGTGAAATTTGCCTTCATCTGTTTGTATTTCAATACCATTAGCTTCTAATTTATTTATTTCATCTATCAAAGGTTTGAAGGCTAAACTATTACCATATTCGTTCATATCTTTTGGTTTAATAAAACCGGCTACAAAAATATTGTTTAGTCTAGAAAGCTCATAGGAAGGTATTGTCGGAAAATTATAATAAATACCGCAGACAGAATGAGCACCGGAATGTGAACTCAAAGGATCATTTACTTCAAATGCATCTGTATATAAATGGAACGGAATAATTATTTTATCTTTAAATAGTGTTTTCTTATGTTTCCAGATACTACCATTGATAAAATTATTTATTTTGCTGCTACATTCCAAAACTTTGATATTGTCTAATGTTTTTTTAAGTATATTTTTCGATTGAAAAAAAGATTTTATTTGAAAAGTAATGTCCATTAGACAACCTTCTGTTTTATTTGGTGCAATAGTAGGGTTCCCAGAAACTACGATTTCAAAAAGTTCGTTCGAAATTACAAATGATTTAGGATGACTGTAAATCCCTTTTGATGTTATATGAATTTATACTCTGTTTTAATATTTTCAAAGGGATTCCTAAAAATTTGCAGTATATTTTCAATTTCTTGGCGTTTGGAGTCCTCAGATATATTTAATATTATTGTAGATGAAATTAAGTTAATAAGGGGGCCAGTAATGCAATCAACAACTGCGTTTTGAACGTCAACAACGCTTTTTCTTGGAAATGAACTATTACCATACATGTTTAAAGCAAATGCTACTGCATTATTTTCAATTTCAACTTTTTTTTTATTTGTTTCATTTGAACTTTGATCTGCTGATTCTTTATCTTGTTTTATTGATGATTCTAAATCGTGAACTGCTGGGCTGTTTTTCAAATTTAAAGTTAACTGCCCAGTTGACAGAAGCTTTGTATCATTAAAATTCTTCGAGTGACTTTTATATTCCTTTTCATGTTTGACTAAGTGACACTTAAATTTATAAATATTTTGAAAAATTTGGTCACAATGTCTACACTTAAACTTAAAAATTGATTTCACTCCGTGTAAAGTCTTTAAGTGATTAATAGTTTTTTTCAGAGTTCTCAAATTGTGAATTGCATAAGCAACAACTTATCATAATTGAGTATTTAATTAAGTTTTTATACTCTAGATGAAATCTGAGAGTATATTGTGTTTGCCTTACCGTTTGTAACACTAAGAAATAATGCTCGCACAGAGCCGCCAAGGGTACAGAAATATTTGATGTCGCTCAAGAACTTCGATTCCGAGTTGCTGTCTGTCCGTCTGTCCGGCTGTCTGTCTGTCCGTCTGTCTGTCTGTCCGTCTGTCTACAGCAAACTCTTGAACGCTTTGAGCTATCGTGCTGAAATTTGTTGTGTGCCATTTTTAGCAAAAAAGAAACTTCAAGTTCGTGAACGGGCCACATCCCCCCACTCCTTATACCCCCTCCCATACAAATTTCACGAAATTCCGAAATTATCAGAAATTGATTTTTCATTGAAACTATTTAAGTTATCGATTTTAAATTTGGGCCAAAGTATTATGATATAAATTTCATTGATATGACGGAATATTGATTCGATCCCGTCACTCCTTCTACCCCCTCCCATACAAATGCATAATTTTGAAAAATGCTGTTTTTCGATTTTCATTGAAACTAGCAAAGTTATAAAAACAAATTTTTGCCACAATTAATTTTATTATAATTCCAATCAGAATTAAAAAAAGCTATCAACTTCACCTCACTCCTTCTACCCCCTCCCATACAAATTTCACGAAATTTTGAAATTTAAATTAAATAATTTTTCTTCGAAACTGTTAAAGCTATCAACTTGATATTTTGCATAAAGTATACAAATAGAAATATCAATAACGAGAAAAAAATCCCATACAAATGTACAATTTTTGATAAGTGCATTATATCCATTTCCATTAAAACTAGAAAAGGGATAAACTTAAAATTTTGCCAGAATTTGTTTTTTAGTAATTGAAATAAATGCTAAAAAAAATATCAGCTCCTCTTCACTCCTTCTACCCCCTCCCATACAAATATCTGTATTATAAATTCAAGAAAAGCATTTCTCCTTCGAATATATTAGAACTATCGAATTTGAAATTGAATCAAAGCGTGGTGATTAGGATGATGATAAGCAGTTTCAAAATCATCTTAAACGCTCCACTTCCTCTGCCACCTCCCATACAAATGCCTCAATTTCATGATAACTAAGTTCAATTGAAAATAATGAAAGCTACAAACCTTAAATTCAGCACGAAATATTTTGCATACCACATTAGGTGTCATATCCAAAAATTACAAACCTTCCTCCTCTGCTTCTACCACCTCCCATACAAAAGTCACTATTAATTATTTAAAAGAATTGGAGGTAACATATTTTCCGGTACATTGAACTCTTTCTCATTTCATCTAGAGTATCATATGATTGGGCTTTACGCCCAATCATAATTCTTTTATGTTTTACTAGACTGAAAAGTTGCAATTAGCATTTTTTAATTGTTTAATCAAACTGTTTACTCTTGTATAACTAATATCGGAATTAATTTCGAAAAAATATGTTTGAAAAAATATCCATACTAATTCGCTTATTTTAGAGTAATTTAAATTGAAGACAAATATCAATTTTATTGTAATGTCCAAACATTTCAGAAACGATGGGGGATTATATTTAATACCGTCACAGAAAACATAGAAATTTTCAAGTTTATCTATCGATGGACCTACCACAACTATTCTTGGTTGCAATTTTTCTTTCTTTTTGCGATATTCTTCTTTCATACGATTGATACGAGGTATAACATCGTTTATTGTCTGAACATGAAGTATAAAATCTTCCTGGGAGTCTGCAATTGTGGGTTTACAAGTACTGCTTATTCTGGCAGGTTGAAGAATAGTGTGCATCAATAAAGCAGCAATGCACTCTTTGGAATTTGAAATTTGAGTTTATGATAGTGTGTTACAAATTGGTCAGTAATTTGCTTTTTGTCACCTTTCCCAATCGATTCACTTTTGTACTTAATGTAAAGTTGAGCATTGTGTTTGTCCTTGATATTTTTGAATTTTGGCTCAATTTGTTCTAAGAATGTGTCGTATCGAGTTAGTAATAAGTCTTCCTTTTCAGGGTACAGGGTAGAAAAATCAATATCGATCTAGAAATATTTTAATTAGCTTAAATTATTTTAAAGAATCAATATATATTACCAATTGGTAACCTGGCCCGTCATTGTATCGAGGCCAATCTTTCAAAAATTCATTAATACCTGAGCATTGAACTTTTTGAAAACTTTGTAAACGATCGAAAGAAGTTTGCTTCCAAAGTTCGCCAACTTTAGTCCACGGCTCACAGTTGTTTGAAAGCTAAACTTTCAACAATGCAAAATCTTCTGAAAATAAAATATTGAAATTATAAGCGGTACTACTAGTAATTGAATATAAATAGTATGACATTATATTCGTATATACCTGATAACTGTTTGGGCTCCTGAAGATTACTTTCAATTGATGTTGATGTTTTAGTTTGCCCTGATGTAATTAGATTTTTGCACTTAAACTTTAAATTGCAGAAACGATCATATAATTTACCACAAGGATTTTTTTTAAATTTCCTTGGAGTGTAGTAAGTTTCCTGATAAATAGTGATTTGTTTTACATTGATTTATATTAGAGTTATTTATTCTTACCGCATTTTCTGACTGAAAGAAATCTTCTATAGACTTAGCGACGGATATAAATTGTGAAGGCGTTGGGCGCTTTATCTTTAAAAGCAAAAACAACACAATGAACTAATGCAGTTTGAGTTTCACTATTCAGCTCTTTATTTCGATAATAATAGTCTACGACTAATTGTCCTTTAATGCTTCGATTCAATAACTCCGTCAAATTTAAATTCTAGCAAATATTGCCGCCATTGCTGCCTTGCAAAATAGATGAAGTGCTCGGAGATGTTGAATTCGTTTGCTCGATCCATTCTCCTACTCGTGAACTAACGGTTAATGGATCTGCCAATGGTATTTCCTAAAAAAAATGTTCGAGTACGTGACACGGGATTACAATTAAAAAAAAAACCTGAAAAAATTCTGATGGTCTAATTTTAAAAAGGTAATAAAAGTGTAACAGACACCGCCTAATGCAATCGTATATGTATACGTACATATACATTATATATTTATAATATAATAATTTTGCAAACTTACTATATTGGAGCGCCATGTCTTTAAACCTGATTTAAACAGCACTTTTTGCCCAAATTGTCGAATGTCTTGAAATAATAACTCGATATCACTAAGCACAATATTTTTCAGCACTTCTAAATTTATTTGGCATTCACGCAAAAACGAAATGGTTTCTGCCTTTAAGCCCCAGGATTTAAAAAGATCGATAACAATGAGTTCTTCGGCGAACTCATTTGTATCGTGAAATACGATTAATTGATCCATTTCACAAACTTTCTCATTTTCCATTTTCACACTTTGCTGTACAAATTAAGAACTGAAAAGACGCGTCGTTGTTCACTGCTAAAAATTTACTGCGCATTAGTTTGCTACTCGTTTACAGTTAGAGTTGAATATGCGTTATTGCTATAAAATGGTAACATTTCACTTTAATAAGTGAGCATTTCGCAACAAAATGCGCGAACTCAATTCAAATTCTACAATATAAAACGAAATATGCAAACATTTTCAAATTAACAGCCAAGAATTTTCTTATCAAATCTTTTTACCATTTAAAAACAAAATAACGGTATGAATTAAAACAAATGAATATACCGTAGGATTGATTATTTTTTATTTAAAAATAGTAAATAACATTTCAAACTGAAATTAATGAGAAAATGTTATATTAAAATAGCGAAATAGTTATTTTAATATTTCATTTTTCTCTCAGTGCAGTTAATCCTAAGAAACTCTTGATTTGTTTCTCTGTTTTTGGTAGCTGAATTTTTTCTATCGAACTTATTTTTTCGGGGTTGGGTTTTAAACCTTCCTTCGTGATTACATGACCTAAAAATGAAGTTTCCTTTTGCATGAAATTGCATTTTGTAACACTCAGTAATTTTAAGCTAAAAATTTTGTAATAAGCCCTTCTGGTACCTAAGAAATATGAAGCCCTTACGGCAACACTATACATAAAAGAGCCGCATGGCCAATCTTGCCACACAAAAGAGCCGCACGGCCAATCTGACATGTATCTATAAAACTCGCAGCCGTGGCCCTCAGCAGACATTCTGAGTTTGCTCGGCACGGAATAAATAACTTTCTGTCTGACTTACAAAGAATCTTTCCTTTTATTTTTACCTTACCCTCCTCCTGACAATTCACAAAAGCACGGCACTAAAACAAATCTTAGTCTGTCTGGAGTGAATTTCCTACCCGAAGAGTAAAAATCTGGCACAGGAGACTAGTTGAGGGCTTAATGAAGAGAATCAACGCGACCCCAACTAGAAAGAGTTCTACAAACACCAAAGAACCCTACAATTTGTCAATTTGGATTTTTAATTGGTTTGCTTGTAAAACTTTAAATATATCGGTTATTGCCTTGAATTGATGTGCTAAATATCAGAATATCATCCAGATAGACAACACATGTTTTGTTTATAAACTCTCTGAGAACTTCATTCATAAGACGTTGGAAAGTCGCTGGGGCGTTTTTTAATCCAAACGGCATTCTTATGAATTCATAAAGACCACGAGGAGTTACAAATGCTGTTTCTTCCTATCTTCTTCTCTAATAAGTATTTGATGGTATCCCTTAGCAAGGTCAATGGTTGAAAAATATTGCGCTCGTCCTAATTTATCTAAAATTGAGTCTATGTTTGGTAGTGGGAATTTGTCATCCACGGTCACCTCATTTAATTTTCGATAGTCTATAACTATTCGGAACTTTTTTTCTCCCGAGTTGTCACTTTTTTTGGGTATGACTATTAATGGGCTTGAATATTTCGAATTACTTTTTCTAATAATTCCCTGTCGTTCCATTTCAGATGTTTGCATCCTTACTTCCTCTTCATGTTTTGGAGGGTACCTATATAGTTTAGAGTTTATTTGACCTTCAGTTGTTGTAATAATTTCACGTTTTATGCTTGGAGTACTAGTTAAGGTATCTCTTTCTTTAAAAAATATATTTTCGAACTTTTTTATAACTTCTAATATGAATTTATATTCTTCTTTATTTAAATGGTTGAGCTTCAAACGCTTAATGTAATCGCTTTCGATTTTTTCTAACTTGTATATTTGATTGAATGAATATGGATTGTTCAAAAATGCTATGATTTGACCATCGAGAGTTATTAATCCTCCATCTAGATCTATCAATGCATCAAGTTTATTAGGTAAATCAACTCCTATTATGAATTGATAATTTCTATTCTTCAAGGCTTTCACTTTCCATCTTATTTTTTCATTCTTTGGTGATTTAATTTCTTCTGGGGCTGGGGTGTGTATTTCGTAATTAACTGTATCTTTTCCCGTGATTGTACTGAAGTGTACCGGATTAATTTTAACTTTTTTACCAATATCTATTCTATCGTCTATTATACTTAATGTTGAGCCAGTATCTATTAAGGCTTTATATTTTATATTGTTTATTGTAATTTTTATTACTGGTAATCCTTCCGAGGCTAGTTGTGAAAAAACTCGTCATTGAATCCATTAAATTCTTCCCTGTTTGGCAAAACTTCTCGTTGCTCATTTCTAACCTGTTTATGGCAATATTGGCCCGGTTCTGAAATAAGGTTTCCTGATTGGTTTTGTCTTTCTATATTTTCTACTTCCATTGGCTCTGCTGGCTGTTGCTTATATTGACCTGATTTTCGGCGAAACTGATCTGAATTATGATTGTAATTTCTTCTGAATTGACCTGAGTTATAATTATTTCGATTATTCTGATTTTGTGAGGATTAATTATGTCTTCTATTCATTCCCGAATTATTGTAGTTGTAGTTGTCTCCGTCACTAACTTGTTGCGTCTGTCGTCTGTCCTGTGTCGAATAGTTATTGCTATTCCAGTTGTTGTCAGTTTGATTTCTAGAGTCTTGATTTATCTCTCTGTTCCTGTTTATTGGTATGTCTAAATGTATTGGTCTGTTTAAAAATTCTGGTCGAATGCAAGAGTCTTCAAATCTTCTTTTACGCATAATGGTTATAATATCTTTTATATCTGTTTCTTCATAAATTTTATCTAATAATATTCCCTGTGTCATGTCTTTAACTGTGTTAACTAAAATTGAATCGACATTGTTTAAGTCAATTCCACAATCATTTTGGTAATAAATTATTAGTTCATCTGCCTTATATTTAATATTTTGTATTTCTACAGCTAGTTCGCTAACACTACTTACTTTTAAGTTACTAATTTTGCGGTAGATTTCTGTTGGTTCTACATCTGGTCTATATCGAAGTCGTAGGGTTTCCTTTATCGATGTCCAATCATCCGGTTCCGGAATGTTGATAATTACGTTCTTGGCTTGACCCTGAATTTTTTCATGGTATATGGCTCGAACTGCTGCTCTTTTCACTTCTTCTTTGTTTATGTCTTCCAAGTAGTATTCGACGCTCCTGATGAATCCGTTGATGGTTATATCTCCTGTGCCAGTAAATATGCTCATATGGCGTACTTCTTTCAGAATTTTTTGTTTCTGATCCATGGTTGATTGTTGAGCTGTCAATCTTTGGAATGCTGCCGCTAATTCTTCAAATTGGTTGTTTCGTTGCAGCAATTGCTGTTCTACTTGATGGATTTGTTGCTTCATTTTCGGTTGTTCAATGTGAATCCGTCTCACTCCGTCCAATATTTCGCTTCGTTTTTCTTTCCTTAACATTCACTCACTCTCAGTATTATTGAACACGGTTTCTCTTTGTCGATTTCACCGGTTCCACTAATAGCACTTGAAATTTAGCTTGTCTTAAACGAATTAGCTAATTTGCTGTGCTTTTACACGTAAAATATGCGATAGCTTTCACTTTTACAGGTAGCACTTGAATTTTAGCGTTTCTTCAACGATATAGCTAATTTGCTCCGATTTTCTTTGAAAACTAAACATTCACATTCACTTGTCACTTTTCAGATTATCGCGATTTACTAATATTTAGGTTTACCGACTGCGCCAGTTATGTGGTCGAGGGACGTGAAGTTAAAAAAAAAATAAAAATGCACAATTTAATATGAACGAAAAACTTTATTTGACTATCTTTTACGAGTGTATGAAACGGACTGACTTAATTTTAATCTACAATGGAAAATTCTTATATCTAAATTTGCTGATTCGTAATTTTATTAAACGTGTGAATTAATTCTTTCCCAGCATTTATTCAAGGTGTCATCTACCTCTGCTGGTTGGAGGTATCTGGTTACATCCTCTAAGAATGTGGAGTATGTGTCTGGCGAAGACGCTGACTCATACGTAACTCGCACTCTGTCACTCCAATTAAGGTGGCATAAGGCTATTCTCACAAATTTACGTTGAATTGATTCAATTCTACCAATGTGATCAGCATAAAAAAGAAACCAAACTTGAAAAGCATATTCAAGATGAGATCTAACGAAGGTGTTATAAAGAATCAATTTTTTTACTTTTTCACTATCAGAATTCCTTAATGCAAGGAATTGCCATAAAACGGTTCCAAATTAAGATGTGGAAATCGAATTATCCTCTGGCTCATCATTTAGTGAAGGGACGAAACAAACAATAACATCCCTACACCAAAAACATAAACATAAATAACACAGAACAAAAATTGACAAAACATTGGCTTCAACTAGTATTAAGTCTACGCTTTAAGCAAAGCTTATCAATAGAGAAGTCGAATACATCAGCATTCTCATTAACTTCTCTCGCGACACGCGAAGTCGCCTCATTCATACCATAGTTTGTCCGGTGAAAGCAAATCTGTAGCAATCTAGGCTGCCTTAGTAAAAATCGACCAACAGCAAACTGCATCAAACTCAAAAGTGTAGGAGAATCAACCATCCCTGTAAGAAGTTCATGAGAAAAAACTACATCAGCTACCTCACGTCGTTTTGAGAGTGACGACATATTTAAAAGCTTGAGTCGCTCGATGTAAGGAGGAAGACGCACTCTGTCACTCTAATTAAGGTGGCATAAGGCTATTCTCACAAATTTACGTTGAATTGATTCAATTCTACCAATGTGATCAGCATAAAAAGGTGACCAAACTTGAGAAGCATATTCAAGATGAGATCTAACGAAGGTGTTATAAAGAATCAATTTAACAAAGGGATTGTAAAATTCCTTCGATAAGCGTGTGGTGAATCCCAGCATAGAATTACCTTTTTGCACAATTTTATTTACCTAGTCGTGCCATAAGTTCTGTCACACGTATATGGGCAATTTTTGTATAAATGAAAAAGAGTTTTTGACAAAGGAAAATATATTTTATTTTGGCATACTAATGGAAGTAAAATAAGCAACAAATTATTCAAAGTGGCCGCCTTTAGCCTTAACACAGCTCTTTAATCTGTTGGGCCAGTCATCGATAGCAGTACGCACTGTTTCTAGCGGAAAATTAGCTACTGCTTCTGTCAAAGATCGCTTAAGGCTCTCGATATTTGGGTGTCGTCTCGTGCACACCATGGACTCTAACTCCGCCCACAGTTTGTAGTCCAGGGGATTCAAATCTGGGCTCCCAGAAGGCCATTCCGTCGCCCTTATAAACTGTGGAATATTGGTTTCCAACCACGCTTGTGTGGTTCGAGCTTTGTGGGCTGGCGCAGAATCTTGCTGGAAAACCCAATGTCGATTGTTGAATAGCGTAGAGTTCAGCGGCTTCACACATCTCTCCAGGATGTCCGTTTGATAATTTTTCGCTGCAGTTTTTACGCCTTTTTCGCAAAAATGAAGCTCGGTGACCCCTTCGTAGCTGACACCCCATCATACCATGACTGATGCTGGATGATGTCCTCGCTGTACCCTAGTGGCAACTTCTCGGGCTTCTGCGGAGCTGTGGGCATACACCTTATCATTTTGGCGGTTGAAATGTTCCTCCACCGTAAAAATTTTTTCATCGGTAAATAAAATTTCTCGATGTTTGTTGTTGCCGTACCGCCGAAGGAGCTCTTTCGATCTGGTGCTCCTAATTTGCTTCAACTGCTCAGTCAGCAAATGTCCCGTTGATCGGCGAAAGGCACTCATCCCGAGGTCAGATTTTATGATGCGAGACATACTTCGGGTGGAGATGTTCATCTCTCGAGCCATGATTCGTTGTTTACGAAGCGGATTTCGACGAATTCGACTCTCGACCGCTTTGATGGCAGCAGAAGAACGTACATCACGCGGACGTCCAGAACGAGGTCGATCTTCAATAGTCTGGATCGCGTTATATCTCTGGATCGCACGATACACAAATCTTTGCGTTATTTTTAACGGGCACAACAACTTGAAAATTTCACTCGCGGATTTTCCACACTTATGTAGTGCAATCACTGCAGTTCGGTTTTCTATTACACCCCATTCCATCTTCACACGTTAACGAACACACTTTAAATGACCATCAACTGTCAACAACATTATGACGTTTATAAAACTGGCCGATATTGAAATGTCACTCATAAAATAAAGTTGTTGCCAATGTGAGAAATTATGTGACAGAACTTATGGCAGGACTAGGTATATGCAAGCTAAAATCAAGTTTTGGTCAAACGTAATACCTAAGTCAATAATAGAGTTGACACGATCCAACATACAGTCATTAAGACTATAAATAATTACAAACGGTGAGACTTTCCTAGTAAATGACATAACACGACATTTATCCACATTCAAACGAAGATCATTGTGGCGACACCAATTACTAAAATGAATCAAATCTTCTTGAAGAAAATTGTCAGAGTTGGAACTAAGGGACCTAAAGATCTTAATGTCGTCTGCATAAATAAGTACTTCAGAGTATTTAAAAACAGATGCAACATCATTAATGGCCAAGACAAACAAAAGTGGTCCCAAATGACTTCCCTGCGGAACACCAGAATGCGCAGTAAATGGCTTAGAAGTAAAATCACGAAAGAGAACTTGATAAGTTCTATTAAGTAGATACGACTTAATCCAATTAATAAACCATGTAGGAAAACCCAACATGTCGAATTTCAACAAAATAATGGAATGGGGTAATTTATCGAAAGCCTTACTAAAATCAGTATAAATGCAATTCACCTGCTTACCCTCCTCAAAAACCAACAATGGATTTATTCGTAAACTCCATCAGATTGGTGACAGTTGACCTGTTTTTGACAAATCCATGTTGTTTACTTGAAATCAGGGATTTACAGTGAAACGAGAGGCACTCATATACTACAGACTCAAAAAGCTTTGGAATAGCTGACAGCTTAGCTATTGGTCGATAGTTGACAACACCATTACAAGACCAGCACGCTACCTACTAGGCTACACCCTAGCTACACTAAGTTTATCAGTACCTATTAAATTTTTGAATCTTAAATTTTGTGTAAAACATTTGGTAGCAACCTTATCGTGATTTGAAAATTTAGTTCAATGTTGCCACCCCCTCTACCACTTCCCCTACAAAATTTCTTAAAATAAAAAAATTCTCCTTCATCTAGAGTATCGCTTTACGCCCAATCGTAATCCTATTATGTTGAGAGTATTATAAGTTTGCCACAAAGTTTGTAACGCTAAGAAATAAGGCTCAGAGAAAAAAATGAATGATACAAAAGTTCATATAATCACTCAAAAATCTCAAAACCGGATGTCCGTCCGTCCGTGTCCTCTCTAGCTTGAGAACGCGTTGATTTCGAAAGTTCAAATTTTGTACATGTCGTTTTTGACAAAAAAGTAAGGTCACGTTCGTGAACGGGCCAAATCGCTCCACCTCTTCTACCCTTCCCCCCTTACAAAATGCCACTATTACGCAATTCAACAATAATCGGATTTACTCGAAAACTAGAAAAGCCATTAGTCTGAAATTTTGAATATTTGATAATTTCAGTCTAACGAAAAAAAATTATACGTGTCCTTTTCCTCCTTCCACCACCTCCCATACAAACTGTACTTTTTCATGAAATACTTTAAGCCAATTTACTCAGTGCGCATACAATTTATAGATTTGGAATTGTGCACTAAATATTTATTTAGAATTATTTGTAAGACCAAAGAAAATTCGACGATTACCTTTACCCCTTCTACTCCCTCCCATACAAAACGACACAATTTCGCAATTCGACAATAAACGGATTTTTTCCAAAAGCATAGAGGCTATTGATCTGAAATTTGGAATATATTCGTCGTCGCAGCGCTACAGCCCCTTTCCCGTAGCCGAAGTCTCCAGCGATCTCGGTCCAGTGACCGCGTCCTCCAATTTTGAAATCCGAGCAGCGATGAACAGTCTTCGTCAACAGGGTCGGACCAGCGTTTCCTGGGTTTTCCCACTGGCCTCCGGCCCTCCGTTTTTCCCTCGAATACCTTTTTAGGTATTCCAGTTTCGTCCATCCTTTGTACATGGCCAGCCCATTGCAGCTTCCGCAGGTTCGTCAAATATATCATACAGCTCACTGTTGTATCTAGTTCGCCATCGGTCACCATCACGTTTCGCTCCAATTATTCGTCTCAGGACCCGTTTTTCTAAAGCGTTCAAGATATTTGCGGATGCTTGTGTAAGGGTCCATGTTTCGCATCCGTGGCAAAGCACAGGTCTTACTATTGATTTGTAGACTTGGAGTTTGGTCTTCCTGTGTACGCAACTGGCCTTAAGAATAGCTAAGACTGAATAATACGTTTTATTTGCGAGCTGGATTCGTCTTTTTATTTCGTTCGTTTCATTTCCACTCTTTGTCAATTTTGTGCCTAAATATATGAATTCGTCCACATTTTCCAAATTATATTCGTCAATTGTAATGTTTTGTCTATTGGGGGTCCTTTTCCTTGTTTGTGTCATTATTTTCGTTTTTGTTTCATTGATTTTCAGGCCAACTTCTTTTGCTGCTTGATCGAGGCTTAGTAGAATTTCTTTTGCGGATGTGAAAGAGCGTGATATCTATCTGGCTGGATTTATAAAGCAGCGTACCTCTTGTGTCAACGGGTAACTTTCTGATGACGTATTCTAAAGTTAGGTTAAAAAGCAGAGGGGCCACCCCATCACCCTGTTTTAGTCCGACATTTGTGTCGAAGGCAGCAGTCAGTTGGTTGTTGACTCTGACTTGTGATGTTGTTGATGTCATCGTCATTTTGGTCAGTCGGACTAGTTTTGCTGGGATGCCAAAATGCAGCATTATTTTATACAGTACGTTTCGATCAATACTGTCGTATGCTTGTTTAAAGTCCACAAAAACCTTGTGTACGTCGATGTTGAATTCCCAGCATTTTTCAAGCACACTTGCTTGACCGTAAAAAGTTGATCAGTCGTTGATCGACTAGCTCTAAAACCGCCTTGGTACTCCCCAATCACATTGTCAGCGTAAATTTTAATCTTATTTTCTAATATTTTTGTCAGTATCTTATATGACGTGGAAAGTAGTGAGATACCTCTGTAGTTTTCGCACTGCAGTTTGTCTCCCTTTTTGTGGATAGGGCAAATAATGCATTGGCACCACTCCTCCGGTATTTGCTCCTGATTCCAGATGTACTGAATCACTTTATGGATGGCATTTCGGGTTATATTACATTTATAATAATTCCAATCTGCTGTATAAAAATTATTTAAGTCTTTCTCTTCCTTCTACCATCTCCCATACAAACTGCACTTTTTCATGAAATACTCTAAATAAATTTACTCAGTACATATAAAATTGATGGTGCTGAAATTGTGCACTAAACATTTATTTAGAGTTGTTCGTAAGACCAAGAAAAATTAGACAATTAGCTTCACTCCTTCTACCTCCTACCATGCAATTCAACACAATTCAACAACTTTACAAAAAGTCGATTTGCCTGAAAAGTATGAATACTACTGATCTGCTATGCCAAATAAATGATGTTTACCATTATTTCTAAGGAACTTATTAATAACTCCACCCTCCTTCTACCACCTCCCATACAATCTGCACAATTTCACTATATACAATACACTAAGTTTCTCAGAACCCATGAAATTTTTGAATCCTAAATTTTGTGTAAAACATTTTGATAGCAACCTTATCGTGATGTGAAAAAATTAGTTCAATGTTATCACCCCCTCTACCACTTCCCCTACAAAATTTCTTAAAATAAAAACATAACAGGGCTACGATTGCGCGTAAACCACAATCTTACGATACTCTAGATGAAATAGAATTTTTTATGATCCCAAGAAATTTGTATGGGGAGTGTTAGAAGGGTTGATAGCAATGAACTAATGTTTTCCACATCATGCTAAAGTAGCTATAAACATAACAGGGCTACGATACTCTAGATGAAATAGATTTTTTTGTGATCCCAAGAATTTTTGTATGGGGAGTGTTAGAAGGGGTGATAGCATTGAACTAATTTTTTCCCCATCATGCTAAAGTAGCTATAAAAATGTTTTATACAAAATGCTTTCTCCAAAAATTGAATAGGAGCTGAGAAAATTAGTGTGTTAGATTAAGTGGAAATGTGCAGTTTGTATGGGAGGTGGTAGAAAGAGTGGGGGGATTTTAGTGATTTTTTTAGAAATAACTAAGAATATCATAAAATTGACATCTCTTAAATTTGAGACCAGTAACATTCATACTTTTCAAGAAAATAGATTTTTTGTGAAGTTGTGAAACTGTGTCATATTGTATGGGAGGGGGTAGAAGCAGTGAAGCTAATCAATTATTTTTTTCTGATCTTAGTGATAATGCTAAATAAGTATTTATCACAAAATGTGAGCTCGATAAATGTTATATGTTCTGAGAAAATCGGCTTAGACCATTTCAAGAAAAAGTGTAGTTTGTATGGGAGGGGGTTGGAAGGAGAGGGAGGACGCAAATAATTTTTATACTGTATATTGAAATCATTATGAGAGTAATATATTCCGAAATTTAGACTAATAGCTTGTATATTTTTCGAGCAAATCCACTTATAGTCGAATTGCGAAATTGTGCCATTTTGTATGAGAGAGGGTAGAAGGGGTGAAGCTAATCATCTAATTTTTTTTAGCCTTACTAAAAATTTTAAATAAATATTTAGTGCACAATTTCAGCTCGCTAAATTTTATACGCACTTAGTAAATTGGCTTAGAGTAATTCATGACAAGTACAGTTTGTATGGGAGGTGGTAGAAGGAGGGGGAGGACACGCATAATTTTTATACGGTAGATTGATATTACCATAAAAGTAATATGTTCCAAATTTCAGACCAATAGCTTTTATACTTTTCGAGCAAATCCGTTTATTGTCAAATTGCGCATTTGTGTCATTTTGTATGGGAGGGGGTAGAATGGGTGGAACGATTTGGCCCGTTCACGAACTTGGCCTTACTTTTTTGCTAAAAATGACACACAAAAATTTTTAGCACTATAGCTCATAGCTTTCGAGAGTTATGCTATAGACAAACGCACAGACGCACAGACGGACAGACGGACAGACGGACAGACGGACAGACAGACAGGCAGACGGTCACTCGGAATCGAGGTTTTTGAGCGACAACAAATATTTCTGTACCCTTGGCGGCTCTGTGCGAGCGTTATTTCTTAGCGTTACAAACGGTAAGGCAAACACAATATACTCTCAGATTTCATCTAGAGTATAAAAATTTCTCCTTCATCGTACGATTGGGTTTTACGCCCGATCGTAGTCCTGGTTTGTCTTTTATTATGAATATGATTTTTGTTATTTGCTGTTCAACTTTGTTTGCGCCGTTTTTCGATAGATGGCTGCAGCGGTAAGGGCTAGTTGAAATAGGTAGATCAAAAATTTGACACAGTAAGCTTGGACATCTGTAAACATAAAAACATCACCACATTAGTGAATTTGTGTTTGCATTATAAATTTTCTCGTCATTTGCGGAAAGTTTTGTTTTTCTGCTCTTGAAGAAAACTGCAACTTAGGCTCATCGAATGCTCTTAAGTTCTTACGGTGAGGCTGCTTTTAGTGAGCGAACATGTCGTGAACGGTTTCAACGCTTTAAGAGCGGTGATTTCGACTTCGAGGACCGGCATGACGGTGGAATGAGCTATTGAAACCGAGTGGTACCATCACAGGAGATCGTTATCGACTACAATTGATGCGTTGAGCCGAGCATTGAAGGAAAAACGGTTATAGTACCAAGAGAGACACGACAACGCTCGAACCCGTGCTGCCCAAACATACCTGGGAACATCATACCCACCCTTCGTATTTTCCAGACATCGCCCTTTCCGACTACTTCCATTCCAATCGATGACGCATGACGTGGCTGAGTAGCACTTCCGTTTTTATAAAGCAGTCCAAAAATGGATCGATTTATTGATCGCCTCAAAAGACGCATCGTTTTTTCGAGATAGTATCCGACAATTTAACGAAAACAATACCAAACTTAAGTTAGAATCACGAAAAAACACTCCAATGAGACAAAACCTATCGATAGCAGACTATAACATAGAAAACGTGAACAACTATTTCTCCAAAAACGGCAATGAAATCTAACGACGCACAATGCTAGCAAACAAGACATGCTACAATGTACTTCCAATTATAAAATGTAAAGAAGTGTATAGAATTGCCTTCGAGAGGAAGGTATTACGATGAATTCAAAATCTGCTCCTTTCAATCAATTCAATCGCTAACTTTAGCCTATATGAAACCTAAAACCACCAAACTTAAATTTCAATTGATAACGAACGTGTTTATTCCTGATAATGTAAATATCAATTTCATCATCGAAAATATGCTGACCATGCACACAAGCAGAATGGATCTTTTTCCATACAATCGGAAATATGCTGACCATGCACACAAGCAGAATGGATCTTTTTCATACAATCGGAAATATGCTGACCACGCAAGAAAAATCTAATTGCAATAACAAACGATCGTGTTTATTCCTGTTCGTAAGTGAAGAAGCAGTGGAATAATATTAAGTAAAAGTGGAATAATAAAAAAAAAAAAGCAAAATAATGTAATTTATAATTTTTTATTATGAATATATAATATTTTTATAATAATTTTTTTTTTTTTCACTCCTCCGTTAAATCAATGACGATGCCGATGTCGGACGGCCAAAATTCCTCCTCTTCCACCTCCTCCTCTTTTTGTTGTTGTTGTTGATGTTGTTGTTGTTGTTGTTGTTGTAGGTATAAGTCGACCTCCTCTACCAGTATAACCAAATTTCAATTGATAACACACAATCTATATACAAACTACATGCTGAAGGCCAACTAAAAATCTAATTGACAAATACAAGTTATTTTCATCATATACAAATACTCTAAACCAAAAATTATTTTAATTCAAAACTACTATCAGATAAAAAAAACCTACCGATTCCAAAACAAATCTCTTATATAAACACAAGCAGAATGGACCTTTTTCCATACAACTAGATATGCTGATCAACCGTCACTTTCTGCATATCACGAAGTCTAACTAAAAAAACAATTGATAACGCACGTATCTGATATGCAAGTTGTGATCGACTTGGAAAAAAATTTTAAACAATTCGTGTTTATTCCTCTCAATGTAAATACATATCAATTACATCATATGTGAATCATAATTCGTACAACTCTTATCAATCTTGGCATTTAAAAAAAAAGTCAGTTAGGGATACTGCTACTGCCATCTCTGAAGAAACAGCGAAAGCCTTCTCGAAGTTCAACTAGCGGCTTGGATCCCCACTAATAAGTATTGCCATAAGCCACCTCCGGTTTGGATCTCCACTAATAAGTATTGCTATTAGCCACCTCCGCTCGTGGCGCTAGTGTCGCTAAGGAGAAAGCGAACTGCATTACCGTACGCCAGAAATGCACCAGAAATGCGCCAGAACCGCCATATACCCACTACTGCTCTGCTAATAACAGTGATTTTTTCACGTCAATTCTCCGTGCTAGTACGCAAAAATGGCAAAAACTGGTATTGCAGTGATAAATTTCTTCGAAACGAGCTGCTATTTCTTTTTTATACTCTAGATAAACTCTGAGACTATTATAAGTTTGTAACGCTAAGAAACAAGGCTTGGAGAAAAAAATTAATGATACAGAAGGTCATGCAATCATTCAAAAATCTTAAATTTGGATGTCCGTCCGTCTGTTCGCTTTCTAGCTTGAGAACGCGTTGAGCTAGATAGTTCAAATTTTATGCACCCCATTTTTGACAAAAAAGTAAGGTCAGGTTCGTTAACGGGCGAAATCGCTGCACCACTTCTAACCGCGCCCATACAAAATGACACAATTTCGCAATTTGGTAATAATAATTTGGAATATATATGCTATGATGATTTTAATCTACCGTATAAAAATTATTCGTGTCCTCCCCTCCTTCCATCCCACAAACTCTACTTTTTCATGGAATGCTCTAAACCAATTTACTCAGTGCGTTTAAAATTGGGCGATACGCTCAATTGTAATACTGTTGTTGTTTGTTTTTTTTTCTTAGCAATGATTCAAATTGAAATAGAAACATAATAGGACTACGATTGGGCGTAAAGGCGAATCGTGTGATACAGTTTGTATGGGAGGTGGAAGAAGGAGGGGCGAGTTTTTAGAAACTTTCCAGAAATAACTGCAAACATCATGTTTTTGACATGTTTTAAATTGCAAATCAATGGAATTCATACTTTTCGGGAAAATCTACTTTTTTGTTGTCGAATAGCGAAATTGGTCATTTTGTGTGGGAGGGAGTAGACGGAGTAAAGCTAGTCGTCTAATTTTTTTTTATCTTACTAAAACTTCTAAATAAGTTATTAATGCACAATTTGAGCTCGATAAATTTTATACGCACTGAGTAAATTGGTTTAGAGCATTTCATGAAAAAGTGCAGTTTGTATGGGAGGGGGTGTAAGGTAGAAAAAAATCATCATAAAAGTAATATAATTCAAATTTCAGACCAATAGCTTTTGTACTTTTCGACTAAATCCGTTTATTGCCAAATTGCGAAAATATGATCTGTATTAGAGGGAGTAGAAGGGGTGGAGCGATTTGGCCCGTTTACGAACTTGACCTTACTTTTTTGTCAAAAACAATGTGTATGAAATTTAAACATTCTAGCTCAAATCGTTCTCAAGCTAGAGAGCGAACAGACGGGCGGACATCCGGTTTTGAGATTTTTCAGTCATAATATTAACTTTGCATCATTCATTTTTTCTCCAAGCCTTATTTCTTAGCGTTACAAACTTTAGAGAAAACTTATAATACTCTCAAATTTCATCTAGACTATAAAAACGAAATAAATTAAACTGAAGAGCATAGGAAATGGGTATGAAATCAAATCCGAAGTATTTATTTACATGTTGGTTAAAATAACACAGCTCAATAAAAAAAACCATAGCAAGGCTACGATTGCGCGTAAACCGCAATCTTACGATACTCTAGATGAAATAGAATTTTTTGTGATCCCAAGAAATTTTGTATGGGGGGTGTTAGAAGGGGTGATAGGATTGAACTAATTTTTTCCCCATCATGCTAAAGTAGCTATAAAAATGTTTTATACAAATGCTTACTCCAAAAATTGAATAGGAGCTGAGAAAATTAGTTTGTTAGATTTAGTGGAAATGTGCAGTTTGTATGGGAGGTGGTAGAAAGAGTGGGGAGATTTTAGTGATTTTTTCAGAATTAATTAAGAATATCATAAAATTGACATCTCTTAAATTTTAGACCAGTAACATTCATACTTTTCAAGAAAATAGATTTTTTGTGAAGTTGTGAAACTGTGTCATATTGTATGGGAGGGGGTAGAAGCAGTAAAGCTAATCAAATATTTTTTTCTGATCTTAGTGATAATGCTAAATACGTATTTAACACAAAATGTGAGCTCGATAAATGTTATATGTTCTAAGAAAATCGGCCTAGAGCATTTCATGATAAAGTGTAGTTTGTATGGGAGGGGTTGAAAGGAGAGGGAGGACGCAAATAATTTTTATACTGTATATTGAAATCATTATAAAAGTAATATATTCCGAAATTCAGACTAATAGCGTTCATACTTTTCGAGCAAATCCATTTATAGTCGAATTGCGAAATTGTGCCATTTTGTATGGGAGGGGGTAGAAGGGGTGAAGCTAATCGTCTAATTTTTTTTAGCCTTACTAACAATTTTAAATGAATGTTTAGTGCACAATTTCAGCTCGCTAAATTTTATACGCACTGAGTAAATCGGCTTAGAGTAATTCAAGACAAGTACAGTTTGTATGGGAGGTGGTAGAAGGAGGAAGAGGACACGCATAATTTTTATACGGTAGATTGATATTATCATAAAAGTAATATATTCTAAATTTCAGGCCAATAGCTCTTGTACTTTTCGAGCAAATCCGTTCATTGTCAAATTGCGCATTTGTGTCATTTTGTATGGGAGGGTGTAGAAGGGGTGGAGCGATTTGGCCCGTTCACGAAGTTGACCTTACTTTTTTGCTAAAAATGACACACAAGAATTTTTAGCACTATAGCTCATAGCTTTCGAGAGTTATGCTGTAGACAGACGCACAGACGGACAGACGGACAGACAGACAGACGGTCACTCGAAATCGAGGTTTTTGAGCGACAACAAATATTTCTGTACCCTTGGCGGCTCTTTGCGAGCGTTATTTCTTAGCGTTACAAACGGTAAGGCAAACACAATATACTCTCAGATTTCATCTAGAGTATAAACATAACAAAATTATGTTTGGGCTTAAAGCCCAATCATATGATACTCTAGATGTGATGGAAATGACTTTAATATACTGGAAAATATGTCATCTCAAATTCTTTCGAATAGTGAATAGAGATTTTTGCATGGGAGGTGGTAGAAGTAGTTTGTATTTTTCGTATATGACACCAAACATGCAAAATGTTTTTTGCTGAATTTAAAGTTTTTAGTTTTCATTATTTTTAAAGAAATTGGTCATAGTTTTCCTGAAATTTGGGGCATTTGTATGGGAGGTGGCAGAGGAAGTGAAGCGTTTAAGATAATTTTGAAACCGCTAATCATCATCCTTATCACCATTCTTTGATTCAATTTCAAAGTCGATAGCTTTCATATACTTGAAGGAGAAATGCTTTTCTTGAATTTATAATACAGATATTTGTATGGGAGGGGGTAGAAGGAGTGTACGGATCAAAACAAATTTTTTTCGCATTATTAATATTTGTATTTGTATACTATATACAAAATATCAAGTTGATAGCTTTAACAGTTTCGAAAAAAAAAAAATTTAATTTAAATTTCAAAATTTCGTGAAATTTTTATGGGAGGGGGTAGAAGGAGTGAGGTGAAGTTGATAATTATTTTTAAAATAAATTGCAATTATAGTAGAATTAATTCTGATAAAATTTCGTCTTTTTAGCTTTACTAGTTTCAATGAAAATCGAAAATATGTATTTTTCAAAATTTTCAATACTTTCAATATTTCGTGACATTAATGACATCTATATCATAATACTTTGACCTAAATTTCAAGAAGATAGCTTAAATAGTTTCAAAGAAAATTCAATTTCTTAATATTTCGAAATTTCATGAAATTTGTATGGGAGGGGGTAGAAGGAGTGGGGGATGTAGCCCATTCACGAACTTAAAGTTACACACAACAATTTTTAGCACTATAGCTCAAAGCTTTCGAGAGTTATGCTTTAGACAGACGCACAGACAGACAGACAGACGGACAGACGGTCACTCGGAATCGAGGTTTTTGAGCGACATTAAATATTTCTGTACCTTTGGCGTTTGTGTGCGAGCGTTATTTCTTAACGTTACAAACGATAAGGCAAACACAATATACTCTCAGATTTCATCTAGAGTAAAAACATAACAGAATTATAATTGGGCGTAAAGCCCAATCATGTGATACTCTAGATGACTTTAATATACCGGAAAATTTGTTATCTCAAATTCTTTCGAATAGTGAATAGAGACTTTTGCATGGGATGTGGTAGAAGTAGAAGGGGAGGTTTGTATTTTTCGTATATGACACCGAACATGCAAATTTTTTTTACTGAATTTAAAGTTTCTAGTTTCCATTATTTTTAAAGAAATTGGACACAGTTTTCCTGAAATTAGGGCATTTGTATGGGAGGTGGCAGAGGAAGTGGAGCGCTTAAGATCATTTTGAAACTTCTTATCATCATCCTTATCACCATACTTTGATTCAATTTCAAAGTTGATAACTTTCATATATTCGAAGGAGAAATGCTTTTCTTCTTGAACGGGAAATGCTTTTCTTCTTGAAGGAGAAATGCTTTTCTTGAATCGCAATTATAATAGAATTAATTCTGCCAAAATTTCGTCTTTTCATCTTTACTAGTTTCAATGATAATTGAAAATATGTATTTTTCAAAATTGTCCATTTGTATGGGAGGGGGTAGAAGAAGTGAGGGAATGGGATCAAAATTACGTGGTATTAATGACATCTATATCGTTATATATTGACCTCAATTTCAAGACGATAACTTTAATAGTTTCAAAGAAAAATCAATTTCTTAATATTTCGAAACTTCATGAAATTTGTATGGGAGGGGGTAGAAGGAGTGGGGGGATGTAGACCATTCGCGAACTTAAAGCTACTTTTTTGTTAAAAATTAGAAAAAAAATTTTTTAGCACTATAGCTCAAAGCTTTCGAGAGTTATGCTGCCCCATTTCCCCTTCGGAGTGGAAAGATGTTTTTTTACTTTCCAAAGTACGAAAAACGATCGAGCGCAGTCGCGTCAAGATGGCAAAAATGGCAAAACTGGCAAAAAAACAAATAAAAAACATAACAGGGCTACGATTGCGCGTAAACCGCAATCTTACGATACTCTAGATGAAATAGAATTTTTTGTGATCCCAAGAAATTTAGTATGGGGAGTTTTAGAAGGGGTGATAGCATTGAACTAATTTTTCCCCATCATGCTAAAGTAGTTATAAACATAACAGGGCGTAAGCCGCAATCTTACGATACTCTAGATGAAATAGAATTTTTTGTGATCCCAAAAAATTTTGTATGGAGAGTGTTAGAAGGGGTGATAGCATTGAATTAATTTTTTTCCATCATGCTAAAGTAGCTATAAAAATGTTTTATACAAAATGATTCCTCCAAAAATTGAATGGGGACTGAGAAAATTAGTGTGTTAGATTTAGTGAAAATGTGCAGTTTGTATGGGAGGTGGTAGAAAGTGGAGGATTTTAGTAATTTTTTCAGAAATAACTAAGAATATCATAAAATTGACATCTCTTAAATTTTAGACCAGTGACATTCATACTTTTCAAGAAAATAGATTTTGTGTGAAGTTGTGAAACTGTGTCATATTGTATGGGAGGGGGTAGAAGCAGTAAAGCTAATTAAATATTTTTTTCTGATCTTAGTGATAATGCTAAATAAGTACTTATCTAAAAATGTGAGCTCGATAAATGTTATATGTTCTGAAAAAATCGGCTTAGAGCATTTCATGAAAAATTGTAGTTTGTATGGGAGGGGGTGGAAGGAGAGGGGGGACGCAAATAATTTTTTACAGTATATTGTAATCATTATGAAAGTAATATATCCCGAAATTCAGACTACTGGCTTTTATACTTTTCGAGCAAATCCATTTATAGTCGAATTGCGAAATTGTGCCATTTTGTATGGGAGGGGGTAGAAGGGGTGAAGCTAATCGTCTAATTTTTTTTAGCCTTACTAAAAATTTTAAATAAATATTTAGTGCACAATTTCAGCTCGCTAAATTTTATACGGACTGAGTAAATTGGCTTAGAGTAATTCATGATAAGTACAGTTTGTATGGGAGGTGGTAGAAGGAGGGAGAGGACACGCATAATTTTTATACCGTGGATTGATATTATCATAAAAGTAATATATTCCAAATTTCAGGCCAATAGGTTTTATACTTTTCGAGCAAATCCGTTTATTGTCAAATTGCGCATTTGAGTAATTTTGTATGGGAGGGGGTAGAAGGGGTGGAACGATTTGGCCCGTTCACGAACTTGACCTTACTTTTTTGCTAAAAATGACACACACAAATTTTTAGCACTATAGCTCAAAGCTTTCGGGAGTTATGCTGTAGACAGACGCACAGACAGACGGTCACTCGGAATCGAGGTTTTTGAGCGACAACAAATATTTCTGTACCCTTGGCGGCTCTGTGCGAGCGTTATTTCTTAGCGTTACAAACGGTAAGGCAAACAAAATATACTCTCAGATTTCATCTAGAGTATAATCAGATTTCATCTAGAGTATAAAAAAACATCCGGTCGTAGAAAACCGAACCAATTGTTTTCTTTTTTTCACACGACATTACTCACACAAGCAATTCCTTCAATGAAGAACATAAAGCTCTTAGCGGCACTGCAACATAAATGGGTGGAACTTGCAATAGCCGCAACTCACATGTCCCACCTCACCTCGACGGGATCGAAATTTAGAACAAAGCCCGCCAAACAAATAGCCACTTACGCAGGAAAGCGCACCTCATTGACCACTTCGCACGCCCCATACCTCACCGATCAGTTCATTAAATCCACGTCGAGGTGAGGTGGGATGTGTGAGTTGTGCGATTAATGTGTGAGTGCGAACAGAAATTCTGGGATTTGTAGCGATGATCATTGCGGCAATTTTATTGGTGATAGACCATTAACAGTATGCATTTGCTCTGCTCTTCTAATCGCAGCTCTTTTAAATTTTCAATCGCAATGTGCGGTTGTTCTTTTAAAACAGCAGTGAAAAAATCACAGGTAAGTAAAATAGCATACCATCTCTGAATGGGATGGTCACGTACAGCAAATGGAAGAGAGAAGAATAAACAAACGTGTACAAAAAGGAAACCAAGAAAACGCTAGGAGAATTCAATCGACGAAGACAGCAAATCGCTTCTGAAGTTTCTAGCACGGAGAACGCGGTCATTGGACCGAGAAAATTGGAAGTATACAGGAGGCCAAAGCCCGACTTAGGCTGTAGCATCATTGATGATGACAATTCCACCTGCAAAAAAATGGGGAAAAAGCAGTGGCTAGCGATGAACAGTACTTTGAATTTATACATATTAATATAATTGTAGTGTCTGTCTGTTATTTGCTTATAAATGGCTACAAGCTTGTTTTTTGCTTTATTTTGACAATAACTAAGCATGAAAACACGTTTTTGAAATTTTTGTCTGTCTGTCTGACCGGCCGCTTTTCACGCACAAACGGCTGAGCCGATTGTATGGAAACTTGCACACTTTTTTAGGTGTCCTCCGAGATGCAATCTGCTTTTGGTTTTATTTTACTCCCCTCACGCCTTCTACCCCACCCATACAAAGTGACTCATTTTCAAAAATATATATTAATCAAATTTTCTTTGAAATTATAAAAGCTATTAATTTGAAATTTGGAATTTATTATTTCTATTACAAATGCAGTCTTTTGGTATACAACTTATTTGAGTTCCACCACTCCTTCCACTACCATACAAACTACACTTTTTAATGAAACACTTTACACCAATTTTATCAGTACGTGTAACTTTTATCGAGCTTAAATGTTATATTCTTTTTTTAATTAGAATTATTATTATCGGGAGAAAATTAACCGATTAGCTTCACTCCTTCTACTCCCTCCCATACAATGTGACACAGTTCCGCGAATTTACAAGAATTCGATTTTCTTGAAAAGTGTGAATGTTACTGATCTAAAATTTAAAATAAATAAATTGTATGATGATTATAGTTGTTTCTCAAAAAATCACTAAAAACCCCCGTCATCTATATTCTCTAAATTACGAGCAAATACAGCATCTATACACGTGTTTGACCTAGTCGTCGATATATTAGGATCTGATCTCTGTTTTAGTCGAAACGTATTTTCCATGAATGTTATAAAGCGCTTGTTTTCGGGTTTCATCAAATTTAAATCACCAGATTATATAATTAGTATAGTGTGATATCTTCGTTTACGCAGGATATTGTTATAGATCTGGCAATGATCTCTCTCAAATCTGCCAGAACTATTTAGAATATTCTTCCAACATGTAGAGGGCTTCTAGTAATTTCTCAAAGACACAAACAATGACACCCGACGCCATCTAGTAACTTCCAGAATAGTCCACACCCAGCAGAAAAACATACACCAGAGAAGGTTCGAGACTCGGATAAATCCATTATAAATAAGCCAGAGCTCACGACAAGGAATCCAGTTACTCAGTGACAGTTTCATGGAAAACACCTATCGGTGTAAGTAAGCGAAAGTGATAGATCGGCAGTGTTCCTGGGTTGTACGAATTAAGTTTTTAGAGCGAATTTAGTGAAGTGATCGGGAAATTGTGTATAAAGTGCAATAAATAAATTATCTTTATTATTTTTAAACGAATTGCGTTTCTCTTGAAATCCCAGCGAATCTCTAGCTCGCAACAATTGGTGTCAGAAGAGTGGGATTTCAAAGATAAATTCGGGTTAAAAATCGCGAGTGAAATTAAAAATTCTCGGAACGGATAATTTTGTGAGAGCGGAAAAGTGAAACTAAAATTCTCGAACGGACAGTGAGAATTTGGTGAAACCGAATATTCTCGAGTGCTCTAGTGAACAGTGACTTTAATTAGCGAAGTAAAATCGCGGAACTAAAATTCTCGAACGGACAGTGAGAATTTTGTGAAATCGAATAATCTCGTGTGATTTAGTGAGCAGTGACGTAAATTTAAGTGAATTCGAATCGCGGAAAAACTGGAAATAATCGGTAGTGAAAATGCCGCGTTATTTAAAAGACTTAAAAGTAACGGAGCTGAAGGAAGAGCTCAGTAGACGCAAGTTATCTACGACAGGGAGCAAGTCTGAACTTGTCAGCCGTATGATCGAGACACTCCAGGCTGAGGGCGAGAATGCAGATAGTTTTGAGTTCCAAAGCGAAGAAACTCGTGAAGAGGAGTTTCCCGGTACATCGGATGCCTTAACACAGTTAATGCAACAAATGATGAACAAATTAGAGCAACAATCAGTGGACATTAAACAACAATCAGCGGACATTAAACAACTATCTGCGGACATTAATCAGAAATTGGAGCAACAATCTGCGGACATGAATCAGAAATTAGAGCAACAATCAGTAGACATTAAACAACAATCTGCGGACATTAAACAACAATCTGCGGACATTAATCAGAAACTAGAGAAATTAGATCAGACCTCAAAGGACCTCAACCAAAAATTGGAGCTGCAAAATAATAAAATAGACACCATGGGTAAGGTAATAGAAGAAAACGTAGAGAAGAAACTTCGGGTCTTCGAAGAAGAAGTCGAACGCCTAAAAAGGGACTTCGATAACGTAAAGGCGACTGGCGTCATCAAGACAGAACACGTTGCGCACAAGGGTCTCAAGGCTCCAATCTTCGATGGACAAACACCGTGGGCTATTTATAAGACCCAATTTGAGGCCGCCGCAAGAAACAACCATTGGAATGATCTGGAACGAGGAACGGCTCTTATATTGGCGTTAAGAGGCCCACCAGCAGAAGTTCTTCAAACGATTCCGCAGGAGCAACAACAAGATTTTTCAACGTTAGTTCGGACATTGGATCTTCATTACGGCAGTGACCAAATGCGAGAGATCTACAAAACTCAACTATACAACCGAACTCAAAAGAATGGTGAAACACTTCAAGAGCTGGCACGCGATATTGAACGACTCACACTATTATCGCTGCCTAATGCGCAAACAGAGCAACGCAACGATGCAGCTGTTTTCGCATTTAACAATGCTGTACAGGACAGAGAGCTGCAACAGGCGTTAAAACTGGCAGGTAAGAAAACGATTGGCGAAGCCTTAGTATATGGTCTGATGTTCGAAGCTGCCAAGCAAAGCTCGCGGAGTAACTATCGAGTTCGAGAAATAGTAGAAGAATGTGTGTGCCAGAAAGCCGAGTACACCAAGCGGAGCGAAGGATCTGGTGCTCCCCGATGCTGGAATTGTGGACAGGCAGGACACTTAAGACGCGACTGCCGCAAACCCAGAAAAGCGATCAACTACTGTTCCGGCTACGCTGCTAAACAAAGAGGAGGAAGGGGCGAACCGTCACGAGAGCACGCTTCGCCTAATGACAGTCCGGGAAACGAGTAAAGGCCAACTTCATGGGGCAGAAGTTGGCTGGTAGAATCGACGCCCCCGGAACCATCATCGCAGTTTCTCGACTACATCGTTGTGAAAACGACTTATGTATGAGTGGTCGAGTCGACAAATTAAACTGCATCATAACAGTCGACACAGGCGCAACATGGTCAGTGCTAAGATCTGACCTCGTAGATCGTACTTGGCTTCACAACACCAAGAAGTACGCACTTCGCACTGCTACAGGAGAAACTACAACGGTCCATGGAGAAATAGCTCGTGACATACAACTTGGGGATTTGACCTTCTCGCATGTATTCGTGGTAGCTGACATTACCGATGAGTGTATCCTTGGAATGGATTTTCTGAAACCACACGGTATCCAGCTGGACTTAGGACAACGAATAATGAAGTGGCGGAATATTGAAATCCCGATGGAAATAACATCCTCCAAAACAACAAAGCTGCGAGTTGTATTATGCGAAGATGCGGACATACCAAAATCATCTGAGAATGTTATTTGGGCAGAGCTCGATGGTGATCCCGGGAACCACCGATTCTACCTCATAGAACCGGAAACGACACCTGCATTACGAAGTCTGATACTAGGAAAAACGCTCGTAAAAAGGAATGAGAGAATGATGGTACCAATAAGAGTCCTGAACGTTGGGGACAGCACTACCAGCGTAAAGAAAGGAGATGTAATTGGCAGCTGTGAACCAATATCGGCGGTGACGAGTATCGACAAGGCAGAACCACATAACGTACCCTCTAAAAATAAGCCAAGAAGGAAGGACAATGTAACATCAACACTTCTTCAGTCAAGCAACCTTAGAGGAGAACAACACAAGCAAGCAGTAGATCTAATCGAAGGATTTAGCGACGTCTTTTCCACCGGTGATGACGACTATGGCAGAACAAACTTAGTGAAACATCGTATAGATACCGGAAGTGCTACACCGATACGTCAACCTCCAAGAAGAGTACCATTAGCGAAACAAGGAGAAGTCAATTCAATGGTCAAAACTATGGAGCATCAGGGAATCATCGAAGAATCAAAGAGCCCGTGGATATCGCCAGTAGTGCTGGTAAAGAAGAAGGACGGCAGTACCCGTTTTTGTGTGGACTACAGGCGACTGAATGATGTTACGAAAAAGGATAGCTATCCACTACCAAGAATCGACGATATCATGGACACCCTGACTGATGCTAAATGGTTCTCGACGTTGGATTTGAAAAGTGGTTACTGGCAAGTGGAGATAGATGAAAAAGATAGAGAGAAAACAGCATTCTCTGTCGGCAGTGGACTGTGGCAATTCATCGTAATGCCATTTGGCTTGTGCAATGCTCCAGCTACGTTTGAAAGACTAATGGAATTCGTTTTGCGTGGCCTGAGTTGGAAAACTTGTCTCGTTTACCTGGATGATGTGATCGTTATCGGCAGAACATTCAAGGAACATCTGAAAAATCTACAGGAAGTCTTCCAGCGGCTGCGAGCGGCAAAATGAAAGCTGAGTCCGAAAAAGTGCACTTTGTTTAGTGCAGAAGTCAAGTACTTGGGTCACATCGTTTCAGCTGATGGCGTAAAGACAGATCCGGAGAAGATACTGGCGGTGAAAAATTGGCCTACTCCGAGTGATAAACACCAGCTGCGCAGCTTCCTAGGCTTAGCGACATATTACCGACGATTTGTAAAAGACTTTGCTAACACGGCGAAATGTCTGCATCAGTTAACAGAAAAAGGGAAGCCATTTACATGGAGTCAACAGTGCCAGGAAGCATTCGAGAGGATAAAAGACCAACTCTGCGACTCCCCAGTTCTGGCGTATCCAAAACCAGGTCATGGTTTCATCATAGACACTGACGCCAGCAATGTCGGTATCGGAGCAGTACTATCACAAGAGATCGATGGGCAGGAGAGAGTGCTATCTTACTACAGCCGAGTACTCTCAAAATCAGAAAGGAACTATTGCGTAACTCGCCGAGAGCTACTAGCCATAGTAGAAGCAACAAAACATTTTCACAAATACCTCTATGGTCAGAAGTTCCTTCTTCGAACGGATCACGCATCGCTTAAATGGCTACTTCAGTTTAAGAACCCCGAAGGCCAAGTAGCCAGATGGATCGAAAGGCTCGAATCCTATGATTTTGAAATTGTTCATCGAAGAGGAAGAATCCACGGTAATGCCGATGCGCTTTCACGTCGTCCTTGTCCACCGAACTGCAAGCATTGTCACCGTGTAGAAGGAAAAGAAGCCGGAGAAACCATTCAGAGGATAACGACCGAACCAAAGACTGGATGGAATCAGCAAGAACTGGAAGACGCCCAGCGTAAAGATCCAGATATTTCTCCGATCATGGCATGGAAGGACGAAAAGAAACGGCCTGAGTGGAAAGACATCTCACAATTCACCGAAGCCTTAAAGTGTTATTGGGCACAATGGAGCTCCCTTCACCTAGACGGCGGATTATTAAAACGAAAATAGGAAAACGCTGACGGAACATCACATCACATGCAAACCATCGTCCCGCATTGTAAAGTCGAGGAGGTTTTGAAGGAATATCATGGAGGTACCTCCGGTGGGCATTTGGGTGTAAATAGAACCTTGGCAAAGATACGAGAAAGGTTCTATTGGATCCATCTCCGAGATGATGTCGAAAATTGGTGCCGTAAATGTACTACGTGTGCATCAAGTCAGGGCCCACACCGCAGATCCAGGGGAGAAATGCAACAATACAACGTGGGAGTCCCATTTGAGAGAATTGCTGTGGATATTGCTGGACCATTTCCGGAATCAGAAAATGGTAATCGCTACATTCTAGTGGTCATTGATTATTTCAGCAAGTGGCCTGAAGCCTACGCAATTCCAAACCAAGAAGCAGTAACCGTCGCCGAACAAATTGTTACCAACTGGGTGAGTAGATTTGGAGCTCCACGTGAACTACACTCCGATCAAGGGCGCAATTTTGAATCTCAAATATTCAAACACGTATGCCAAATGCTGGGAATAAACAAAACCAGGACAACTCCATTACATCCACAGTCCGATGGAATGGTGGAACGTTTCAATAGGACATTGAACTCAAACCTATCCAAACTCGTCAGCGAGAGGCAACAGGACTGGGATCAGCACATCCCTCTATTTTTAATGGCCTACAGAACATCGGTGCATTCAACAACAGGAGAAACCCCGTCCCGAGTCATTTTCGGAAGGAATATTCGAGTCCCTGCGGAATTAATGTTTGGAGTGCCACCAGACCAACCAACGAATGCCAAAGATTACGTCTCGGATCTTCGATGTCGGCTAAACACAATTTATAACCTGGTCAGAGATAAAATTGATTTGGCGACCGACCGCATGAAGACGAGGTATGATCAACGGGCGAATTCATCAGGATTCCAAGAGGGTGATTTAGTTTGGCTATACAATCCCAAACGACAGAAGGGCAGATCGCCGAAACTACAGCGCAACTGGGAAGGCCCTTACCAGATCATCAACCGGTTAAACGATGTCGTCTATCGGATTCAATTACATCAAAAACCCCGTACAAAAATGAAAGTGGTACATCTCGACCGACTAACAAAGTACCACGGTGCCATTGCGGAAGTGAACGACTCTGTTCGGGACGAACAGGGACTAAGGAGAGGGTAATGTTATAGATCTGGCAATGATCTCTCTCAAATCTGCCAGAACTATTTAGAATATTCTTCCAACATGTAGAGGGCTTCTAGTAATTTCTCAAAGACACAAACAATGACACCCGACGCCATCTAGTAACTTCCAGAATAGTCCACACCCAGCAGAAAAACATACACCAGAGAAGGTTCGAGACTCGGATAAATCCATTATAAATAAGCCAGAGCTCACGACAAGGAATCCAGTTACTCAGTGACAGTTTCATGGAAAACACCTATCGGTGTAAGTAAGCGAAAGTGATAGATCGGCAGTGTTCCTGGGTTGTACGAATTAAGTTTTTAGAGCGAATTTAGTGAAGTGATCGGGAAATTGTGTATAAAGTGCAATAAATAAATTATCTTTATTATTTTTAAACGAATTGCGTTTCTCTTGAAATCCCAGCGAATCTCTAGCTCGCAACAATATTGAATAACTGAGCCGCTGCCGGTGTATATGCCATCAAGTATAACTCAAAGAATTCTTCGATATCATCAATGTTGGTATTCGGACTTATATAGAATGTTACGAACAAAGCCCGCTGTCCTCTGATTAAACTCTCAACTGCACAGATATCTCCGAATTTTTCGCTATGTAAGCTTGATGAAACTATAGTAGAAAACCTCTTATCGAACTTCATTAATATATGAGGGGCCGACATCAGCAAGCAATCCCTTTTTTCGTATATAGAAACTCCACCCACTTGTACATTATCCCGTTTAAATTTTTTTTTCCATATTCTCTCACGCCTACTATACATACAAATTAGGTTCGAAATTTTCGATAACGCTTTTTGATGACGGTTTTTGATAACGATTTTCTTATAACAGCCCCGTAAAAGTATGTTCCATACTAATAATAATTTATGTCCTTCCCCTCCTTCCACCACCTTACATACAAACTGCAGTTTTTCATGAAATGCGTTAGACCAATTTATTCAGCGCGTATAAAATTTATCGAGCTGAAATTGTGCACCAAATATTTATTTAGAATTATTAGTAAAACCAAAAAAAGTTAATTAATATAATACATATAAGTCAATTATATTTTACATTAAATCACATTTTTAATTTAAATTTAAATTTGATTATATTTTGCAATAAATCACATTTTGAATTACTAATAACTTAAATTAATTTTATATTCATATATTTAGATGGAAAGTATAAATTATGAATTATATAAAACAAGTGTACAAGTCTTGTACTCAATTTACTCAGTGCGTATAAAATGTATCGAGCTGAAATTGTGCATTACATTTTTATTTAGAGTTATTAGTAATACAAAAACAAATTAGACGATTAGCTTTAAATCTTCTACCCCCTCCCAAGCAAAATGCGCCTTTCTATCATACCCTACCCCTCGAAAATTTGAGTTCGTCTGCGGTAGCACCTAAAAATGAACTTTCTGTCTTCAGGGGTTACTTTATGTAGTTTGTATTGACCGTTTACGTACTGCGACGTTTCCGATTCGAAGAGAAGGAATTTCTTTGACTCTCTCTTCTCATTATGTTATCACCAAATCCCAGGTTGACATTAAGTACAAAATTGTAGCTTATATAAATAGATTTCGTCAGTATTCCTACTTTTTTTACTAATGCATTCTATATTATATTAAATCTTGTAGATAAGTCCGTGCCGATATCGTGGCCGACAAAAGGTGACATTGGGTTCCAAAACGTCTTCCTTCGCTATGGTGGACAGGAAAACCAAAACGTTATAACGAATTTAACATTGAAAATACCAGCTGGACAAAGGGTAAATTTCATAATAAATTAAAAACAATCGAAATTTCATGGCTTTTTATAAATATGGTATTCCGATATTTCAAAGATTGTCTACTTTCAGAATGATCAGATTACATACATTACTTTTTTCTTAATTTTATAATTTCTTTTTAATTGAAGATTGGGATTTGCGGTCGCACTGGAAGCGGGAAATCATCCCTTGTGCTTTCACTCTTCGGAGTTCTCGACGTAGCTGACGGACAGATTCAAATTGACGACGTTGATATAACGACAATTAACCCTGATGAGATTAGGTCGAGATTATCAATAATTCCGCAGGAAGCTCATTTGTTCCATGCAACTATTCGAGAAAATTTGGACCCTCGTGGGTATTACACCGATCTACAACTTTGGAACTGTCTTGAATTGGCACAATTGAAGGATGCTGTGCAAAAGTTTCCACTGGGTCTTGGTAAAAATATTCGTTGAAATGTTTTTCAGAATTTCGAAAACTCCGTTCATTTTCAGAGACAGAGATGGTTGATGGTGGATCTAATCTAAGTGCTGGTCAAAAGCAGCTGTTTTGTTTAGCCAGAGCAGTTCTTCGTGGCTCCGTTTGCTTGATTTTAGACGAAGCTACTAGCTCATTAGACAGTGAAACAGAAGTTGCTCTTATTAAGGCTGCAGATAATGCTTTTAAAGGAAGGACTATTATTACAATTGCTGTATTACATTTTTTTAACTACGATAAGGAATCCTTAATTTTTTAATTTATATTTTGACTTTCAGCACCGACTCACTACAATATTGAATTATGATAGAATAATTGTCCTGGAAAATGGAAAAATAGTTGAAGATGGAACACCCACAGTGTTGGAATCAATACCGAATGGCAAGTTCGCGACAATGCTCAACACCACTACTGCTTAGCTTTCTATGAGAATAATGGCTGTTGAACTACCAGCTACTCGTAGCTCAATACTCATTGTGTGAATTGCAGTTTTTTAAACTATCTCAGTGAATAATCTTATGTAATTTATTTTAATTATACTATATTTTAGCTTAAGGCTTCTCGCCTCTGCCTAATACCTTAGAAGTTTTTTTGCTAATTTTAAGCTTTTATAATATTGAAATGTGAATATTTGTCTCTGTCTTTAATCATTTTGTGCTCAATGTTCCACTTTTAAGCCCTGTACGCTGTACCAGTGAAATGAAATGTTTGTTTGCAAACGAAATTGTTAAACAATGTCATTTAACCTTCTATGAATTGCCATGCAGAAATTTCACTTGAACAACTTACTAGGCTTAAAGGATAAAATCTGGAAATTTGTCTTCATTTTTACTAAAGTTTTAGAGTAAGAAAATGTCGGGAAGCTAAGAAAGATTTAGTATGTATTATACAACACATAAATAATACTTAGTTCTGCGAAAATAAATAAAATAGATGTCAGACAGTTGTGTACTAGATTTACAAGTGCTGAACCAATTCATAGGTATATATTTTCTTGGATAGAAGGAATGGTAACATCTCAATAATTTTTTAATTAATTGCTCTAGTCGCGCCCGGAATTCACTGTATAGAATGTTAGTTTCATAGACGAAGTAAATTTCATGAAATTCTCGGTGTATTTTATATTCTTAAAACAATACATTTGTATGGGAGCGGATAGAGGAGGTGAAGGAATGGTAAAATTTTCCACTGCAGTTATGTTAATTTTCTTTTGAAAGGTGTTCGCACGAAATTTCAAAATCGTAGCTTTTAATTTGTTGTTCATTAGTTGATTTATTGCAATTGGTCGAAATCATACTGTTGCATGGGAGGGAGTGGAAGGGATTCCAAAACTTTTGATGCATTTTTATTTGAAATATTTTTAGAAGTATTTGTAAAAAATTTGATGTTTATAGCTTTCAATGGTTTGGTGATAATTGATTTCTTAAAAATGGTTTGGTGAATGTTTTCACAGTGCATTTCCAGTTCTACACTGTTACGTGGCGTTTCGGTCTCTGCTGAGACATTTATCAAACTGATCGACAATTATTATATAGAAAAGGGGGGTTAATTGAGTGTGGGAAGAGTGATTAAGCTAGGGTGTAGCCTAGTAGGTACCGTGTTGGTATAATTCTAGCGCATTACCTGCTTGGATATACCTTGGTCACCTCAATCTACGAAAATGAAAAATTCGTAGATAGAGGGATGCGCGACCCTGTCACAAGAAGTAATGAAAAATGTTAAGGAGCCTGAATTTCAGGAGGCCAAGGTCCGATTTGGGTTGTAGCGCCATTGTAGAAGTAGAAGAGTGATCAAGGTTAAATTAGTTAATTAAGGTTAGTTAATTAGTATCAGGTAGTTAAATTAGTTAACGATTTCTGGGTACGGATTTTGTTCTTACCAAATTTTAAGGCAGGTAGCCAAACTGCTGATAATTTTTATCCGGTGTCCCGGTTGAAGTTCTGTCGACGTTTAGAAATTTCTACTGTTTCTCGTACTATTCGTTGATAACATTGATTTGTCCTGGCCAGAATTTGCACACTGTCGAAATCGATTGTATGGTCCTCTGTCGTTGCATGTTCCGCGATCGCTGATGACTGTATCTGGTTTTTCCGTGCGCATCGTTGATGCTCGTTGATCCTTGCTTGGACTGTGCGTCCCGTTTCTCCTATGCATACTTTATCGTATGAGCCGCACGGTATTTTTTATACTCCTTCAGTCTCCAATCGTTTTTTGTCCTTCTGGTTTTCTAAAATTCATCGGATAGTAGTCGGGGTAGTGAATGTTATCTTGCTGTTGGATTTTTTCCTATCTTATCCGTCGTGCCCTGGATGTAAGGTAGTTTTACCCATCGTTTGTCTGTATTTCCTTCTTCAGTATATTCCCGCTCTTTTGTCCTTGGATGCTTCGGTTTCTACGCCTTGTTAATTTCGCTCGCTTTGTATCTATTTGCTGTGAATGCCCAACCGTTCCTTTTTCTTTCGTAGACTGCCCGGATTTCCTACAGTTATACGTCGAGCTCTGTGCATTTGGGTGTTCAGTACGCCTCTTTTCTGGCTTGGGTGGTGATGTGAATGAGCGTGGAGATAACTATTGGTGTGAGTTGGTTTCCTATATACCCCGAAGCTTAGCGACGAATCATTCCTTTTTACGAGCACATCCAAGAATGGCAGTTTCCCTTTGCTTTCTGTTTCCATGGTGAACTTAATTTTCTCGTGGTGTGATTTCAGGTGTGCTAAAAATTTGTCGAGCTCTTCTTTCCCATGTTGCCAAATGATGAAGGTATCATCCACATACCGTAAATACATTTCGGTGTTAATAGAGCTAAGTCCAGTGCGTTCTTTTCGAACTCCTCCATGAAAATTTCCACTACCACTGGTGAAATTGGAGATCCCATTGCCGCTCCTTCCGTTTGCTTGTAGAGTTTCCCTAGAGCTAAAAAGAAAGTATTATTTAAACAAAATTCTATTAAGTCATACCTGTTGTCCGGAATGAGCTTCCTAATGATACTTAAGGTGTCCTTAATCGGGATGTTGGTGAACAGTTATTCCACGTCTAGGCTGACTAAAATATCCGTTGGTTCCAAGTTGATTTTCTGAAGAATCTCTACTAGATGAGCGGAATTTTTAACAGAGCGTTGTCTTATTTGGTACGAATAAAATCCGTACCCAGAAATCCTTAACTAATTTAACTGCCTGATACTAATTAATTAACCTTGTCTTTAGTAATTGCCGATCAGTTTGATAAAGGTCTCAGCAGAGACTGAAACGTCACGAATAATAAAGCGTAACAGTGTAGAATCCGGAAATCTTTTCTTTTAATTCTTAAAAATGGTCGAAAAAATACTTTTGTATGAGAGGGGGTAGAAGTTTTGGAGCTATTCGACTAGTTAATATGTAAAACAGCAGTTTTGTAAAATAAATTTTACAAATTTTCAAATTTGAAGCTTAAATTTTCACTCAAATATTTTGAGTTTTCATATTTTTTTCATTACACGTGAACACCCAGTGCAGGTTAGCGCTCCCCTTTGATGAATAACAAGTTTGGTTCAAATTAATATTTTTCTTTATGTAAACGTGTAAAAATCTAACTGTGTATCTTTTGCCAAAGCCCTTAAAAGATAAGTAAACATTTTGGCCCACTAATTTGTTCTCTTATACCTCCCCCCGCCCCCTCCCCCATTCACAATTTTTATGAAAATCATATAGGTCTACAAATTCAACTTTAGACCTGTTACGAATTTTGAGATATAACAGTTTCCCCACTACTATTATGACCAAATTTTTCTTGTATTCCGCTAGTACAGCTTAATATATGTTTTAAATTTTACTTACATAGCATAAAAGATAGTTGAGATATTAATTTTTTAAAAGTTTTTTTGCACCTCTCCTGAGCCTCCCCTCACAATAATAATTAGCCTCCTACTAAGCTGATTCTGGTGGATCTGCACGCTGCCTTAATGGTCCCAAATTATAAATTTTATATAGTTAGCAATTTCGAAGATACAATAATAAAAAAAAAAATTTGTCTTAGCCCCACTCCCCCCCCCTTTTCGGACGCTAATGGATAAAAAAATTAATTTTTTTTAGTGTTTGTCCCACAACCCTTTGTATATCTATGCTGATTTTCAGCTTCCTATCTGCATTCGTACTGGAGATATTAGCAGATGTAGTTTTTGACTCTTTACCTCCTACCCCTTCCACCTGACACCTCCCAAAATTGAGATAATGGAGCTCATTTACCTAATTAACAATCCACCCAAAAACGAACATTTTACCTCGAACGGTCTCGGAGATATGAGTCTATATGTACAGCGGCCAGCGTACGACGGGGCGATTTTTTTTTGCTAATTTAGTTATAAAACGCGAAAAAAAACGAAATTTCGGGGTAGCAAATTTTTTTTCTGTCGATCTTAATACTTAATAGAATACCAAAGTAAAATTACAAACTTAAAATTTTTGTCAGAATTTGTCCCTGAATCAATGCTAAAAACATTTTCAGCTTCACTTAACTCATTCTACCCCCTCCCACACAAATATCTATATTGAACTGCGCAAGGGGTCGCTTGATTAAAAGTAAAAATAAACAAGTTCGATTTTAATTTAAGAGTCACCACAAATTTTATTTTTCGTTTTAAACGTTGATTTTGACATATTCGTTCACTGTACCATTTTCCTTTTCCGACTCTTTTGCTTTCCAAATTTTGACCGGTTCCGTCGACTCTCCACTATTTCAATCGCATACTATATCGCCAACTGGTTCCATCGCGAGCTCAATCTCGACTCACTCTTTCGGGTTCTATATTTCCAACTGCTTCCCAGTGCAGACTGCTTTAAATCGCGACTTCCCACGCGATGATCTGATATTGACTGCTAATCTCCACAGTCGATCTCACGACGCTTACTGGATGCTGTCTGTTGATCGCTACTGTAAATGATTGCAAATGAGTCATTTTGTATGGGACGGGGTAGAAGAGGTGGAGCGATTTGGACCGTCGACGAACTTGACCTTCATTTTTCGTCAAAAACGACGTGAACAAAATTTGAACTTTCTAGATTAACGTGTTCTCAAGCTAGAGGGAGCACAGACGGAAGGACTGACGGACGGACATCCGGTTTTAAGAGTTTTGAGCAACAACAAATGTTTCTATATTCTTTGCGCACTGTACGAGCATTATTTACAAACGTTATAAACTTTAGAGAAAACTTATAATACTTTCAGATTCCATCTGTAATATAATAATATATATTACAATGATTATTATTTATTAGTTTTATGGTTTCCGAGAAAATTTGGTTAATGCAAATTTTTTAAAATATGTCTTTTGGTTTGATAGTGAGTAGAAGGGTAGAATCGATTTTGCCCACCCACGAACTTGACCTTACTTCCTTGTCAAAAACGCTGTTTACAAAATTCCTAGTTTAAGTCGTAAAGCCCAATCATATGACAGTCTAGTTGATACAGGAAAGAAATTAATGTACCGAAAATATGTCATCTCACATTCAATGGAGGAAAAATTGAGGTAATGGCAACAATTCACTCCAGTTGCCGACGAGCTTATCCATGCCAGACAACGAGCGTGCAGCAGCCACACTCCACATACACTACAAACTTACCATTAATATCAGTTTTCACATAATATAGAAAACTGTAATACATTCATATTGAAGTGCGCAAAGGGTCAATAGATTTCAAGTAAAAAACATAAAAGAATTATGATTGGGCGTAAAGCCCAATCATATGATACTCTAAATGAAATGAGAAAGAGTTCAATGTACCGGAAAATATGTCACCTCCAATTCTTTTAAATAATTAATAGTGACTTTTATATGGGAGGTGGTAGAAGGAGAGGTGGAAGGTTTGTAATTTTTGGATATGACACCTAATGTGGTATGCAAAATATTTCGTGCTGAATTTAAGGTTTGCAGCTTTCATTATTTTCAATTGGACATAGTTTTCCTGAAATTGAGGCATTTGTATGGGAGGTGGCAGGGGAAGTGGAGCGTCTAAGATGATTTTGAAACTGCTTATCATATCATCCTTATCACCACGCTTTGGTTCAATTTCAAATTTGATAGTTCTAATATATTCGAAGGAGAAATGCTTTTTTTGAATTTAAAATACAGATATTTGTATGGGAGGGGGTAGAAGGAGTGAAGAGGAGCTGATAATTTTTTTAGCATTTATTGCAATTATTAAAAAACAAACTTTGGCAAAATTTTAAGTTTATACTTTTTCTAGTTTTAATGGAAATCGATATAATGCAATTAACAAAAATTATACATTTGTATGGGAGGGAGTAGAAGGAGTGTACGGATCAAAACACATTTTTTTCTCGTTATTGATATTTCTATTTTTATACTTTATGCAAAATATCAAGTTGATAGCTTTAACAGTTTCGAAGAAAAATAATTTAATCTAAATTTCAAAATTTCGTAAAATTTGTATGGGAGGGGGTAGAAGGAGTGAGGTGAAGTTGATAATTTTTTCAATACTGATTGCAATTATATTAAAATTAATTCTGGCAAAAATTAATTTTTATAACTTTGCTAGTTTCAATGAAAATCGAAAAAATGCATTTTTCCAAATTATGCATTTGTATGGGAGGGGGTAGAAGGAGTAAAGAGGAGCTGATAGTTTTTTTTTAGCATTTATTGATATTATTAAAAACAAATTCTGGCAAAATTTTAAGCTTATACTTTTTCTAGTTTTAATGCAAATCGATATAATGCACTTGACAAAAATTATGCATTTGTATGGGAGGGGGTAGAAGGAGTGTACTGAACAAAACACATTTTTTTCCCGTTATTGATATTTCTATTTTTATACTTTATGCAAAATATCAAGTTGATAGCTTTAACAGTTTCGAAGAAAAATAATTTAATTTAAATTTCAAAATTTCGTGAAATTTGTATGGGAGGGGGTAGAAGGAGTGAGGTGAAGTACATAATTTTTTTCAATTCTGATTGGAATTATAATAAAATTAATTCTGGCAAAAATTCGTTTTTATAACTTTGCTAGTTTCAATGAAAATCGAAAAATTGCATTTTTCAAAATTGTGCATTTGTATGGGAGGGGGTAGAAGGAGTGACAGGATCAGATCAATATTGTGTCATATTAATGATATCTATATCATACTACTTTGACTTAAATTTACAATTGTTAGCTTAAATAGTTTCAAAGGAAAATCAATTTCTGGAAATTTCGGAATTTCGTGAAATTTGTATGGGAGGGGGTAGAAGGAGTAGGGGGATGTGGCCCGTTCACGAACTTAAAGTTTCTTTTTAGCTAAAAATGACACACAAAAAATTTCAGCACGATAGCTCAAAGCGTTCGAGAGTTATGCTGTAGACAGACGGACAGACAGACAGACGGACAGACGGACAGACAGCAACTCGGAATCGAAGTTTTTGAGCGACAACAAATATTTCTGTACCCTTGGCGGCTCTGTGCGAGCATTATTTCTTAGCGTTACAAACGGTAAGGCAAACACAATATACTCTCAGATTCCATCTAGAGTATAAACATAAAAGAATTATGATACTCTAGATGAAATGAGAAAGAGTTCAATGTACCGGAAATATGTCACCTCCAATTCTTTTAAAGAATTAAGAGTGACTTTTGTATGGGAGGTGGTAGAAGCAGAGGAGGAAGGTTTGTAATTTTTGGATATGACACCTAATGTGGTATGCAAAATATTTCGTGCTGAATTTAAGGTTTGTAGCTTTCATTATTTTCAATTGGACATAGTTTTCCTGAAATTGAGGCGATTGTATGGGAGGTGGCAGAGGAAGTGGAGCGTTTAAGATGATTTTGAAACTGCTTATCATCATCCTTATCACCACGCTTTGATTCAATTTCAAATTCGATAGTTCTAATATATTCGAAGAAGAAATGCTTCATAATACAGATATTTGTATGGGAGGGGGTAGAAGGAGTGAAGAGGAGCTAATAATTTTTTTATCATTTATTGCAATTATTAAAAAACAAATTCTGGCAAAATTTTAAGTTTGTACCTTTTCTAGTTTTAATGGAAATCGATATAATGCACTTAACAAAAATTGTACATTTGTATGGGAGGGGGTAGAAGGAGTGTACGGATCAAAACGCATTTTTTTCTCGCTATTGATATTTCTATTTTTATACTTTATGCAAAATATGAAGTTGATACCTTTAACAGTTTCGAAGAAAAATAATTTAGTATAAATTTCAAAATTTCGTGAAATTTGTATGGGAGGGGGTAGAAGGAGTGAGGTGAAATTGATATTTTTTTCAAATCTGATTGGAATTATAATAAAATTAATTCTGGCAAAAATTCGTTTTTATAACTTTGCTAGTTTCAATGAAAATCGAAAAACTTCATTTTTCAAAATTTTGCATTTGTATGGGAGGGGGTAGAAGGAGTGATGGGATCGGATCAATATTCAGTCATATTAATGACATCTATATCATAATATTTTAACCTAAATTTCAAGTCGATAACTTAAATAGATTGAAAGAAAAATCAATTTTTGAAAATTTCGGAATTTCGTGAAATGTGGAGGGGATGTGGCCCGTTAACGAACTTAAAGTTACTTTTTTGCTAAAAATGACATATAACAAATTTCAGCACGATAGCTCAAAGCGTTCGAGAGTTATGCTGTAGACAGACGGATAGACAGACGGACAGACAGCAACTCGGATTCGAAGTTTTTGAGCGACAACAAATATTTCAGTACCCTTAGCGGCTCTGTGCGAGCATTATTTCTTAGTGTTACAAACGGTAAGGCAAACACAATATACTCTCAGATTTCATCTAGAGTATAAACATAACAGGACTACGATTGGGCGTAAAGCCCAATCGTGCGATGATGAAAGATAGGGGTTGGCGACATTGAACCATTTCTCTCTACTCAAGCTAAAGTTTCTATCTAAATGTTTTATATAAAATTTAGGATTCAAAAATGCAGTAGGTACTGAGAAAATTAGTGTATTAGATTTAGTGAAATTGTGCAGTTTGTATGAATGGCTTTTTCAAAAATAGCCATAAAAATTATGTTTTTGACATGCTTGAAATTAGAAACCAGTGGCACTCATATTCAGGGAAATCGACTTTTTGTAAAGTTGTCAAATTGAGTCAGATTGTATGGGGTAGAAGGGGTAAGACTCATGGTTTAATTTTTTTAGTATTACTAATAATTCTAAATGAATATAATAATAATCTACAATTTCAGCTCGATAAATTTTATACGCATTGAGTAAATTGGTTTAGAGTATTTCATGAAAAAGTGCAGTTTGTATGGAAGGTGGTGGAATAAGGGGGAGGATACACACAATTTTCTTACGGTAGATTGAAATCATTATTAAAGTAATATATTCCAAATTATAGTCTAATAGCTCTTATACTTTTTGAGTAAATTCATTTATTGCCGAATTGCAAAATTGCATCGTTTTGTACGGGAGGGAGTAGAAGGGGTGAAGCTAATCATCTAATTTTTTTTGGTCTAACTAATAATTCTAAATAAATATTTAGTGCACAATTTCAGCTCGCTAAACTTTATACGCACTGAGTAAATTGGTTTAGAGTATTTCTTTAAAAAGTGAGGTTTGTATGGGAGGTGGTGGAAGGAGGGTTAGGATGCACATAATTTTTATACGGTCGATTAAAATCATTATAAAAGTAATATATTCCAAATTATAGACTAATAACTTTTATACTTTTCGAGCAAATCTGTTATTGTCGAATTGCGAAATTGTGCCATTTCGTATGCGAGGGGGTAGAAGGAGTGAAGCTAATCAATTAATTTTTTTTGGTTTTAATAATAATTCTCAACAAATATTTTTTGCACAATTTCAGCTTGCTGTTTGTAGGGAGGTGGTGGAAAGACGGGAAGGACATGTAAAATTTTTATACGGTAGATTGAAGTTATCATGAAAAACATAAAAGAATTATGATTGGGCGTAAATTATGATACTCTAGATGAAATGAGAAAGAGTTCAATGTACCGGAAAATATGTCACCTCCAATTCTTTTAAATAATTAATAGTGACTTTTATATGGGAGGTGGTAGAAGGAGAGGAGGAAGGTTTGTAATTTTTGGATATGACACCTAATGTGGTATGCAAAATATTTCGTGCTGAATTTAAGGTTTGCAGCTTTCATTATTTTCAATTGGACATAGTTTTCCTGAAATTGAGGCATTTGTATGGGAGGTGGCAGGGGAAGTGGAGCGTCTAAGATGATTTTGAAACTGCTTATCATATCATCCTTATCACCACGCTTTGGTTCAATTTCAAATTTGATAGTTCTAATATATTCGAAGGAGAAATGCTTTTTTTTTAATTTAAAATACAGATATTTGTATGGGAGGGGGTAGAAGGAGTGAAGAGCAGCTGATAATTTTTTTTAGCATTTATTGCAATTATTAAAAAACAAACTCTGGCAAAATTTTAAGTTTATACTTTTTCTAGTTTTAATGGAAATCGATATAATGCACTTAACAAAAATTATACATTTGTATGGGAGGGAGTAGAAGGAGTGTACGGATCAAAACACATTTTTTTCTCGTTATTGATATTTCTATTTTTATACTTTATGCAAAATATCAAGTTGATAGCTTTAACAGTTTCGAAGAAAAATAATTTAATCTAAATTTCAAAATTTCGTAAAATTTGTATGGGAGGGGGTAGAAGGAGTGAGGTGAAGTTGATAATTTTTTCAATACTGATTGCAATTATATTAAAATTAATTCTGGCAAAAATTAATTTTTATAACTTTGCTAGTTTCAATGAAAATCGAAAAAATGCATTTTTCCAAATTATGCATTTGTATGGGAGGGGGTAGAAGGAGTAAAGAGGAGCTGATAGTTTTTTTTAGCATTTATTGATATTATTAAAAACAAATTCTGGCAAAATTTTAAGCTTATACTTTTTCTAGTTTTAATGCAAATCGATATAATGCACTTGACAAAAATTATGCATTTGTATGGGAGGGGGTAGAAGGAGTGTACTGATCAAAACACATTTTTTTCCCGTTATTGATATTTTTATTTTTATACTTTATGCAAAATATCAAGTTGATAGCTTAAACAGTTTCGAAGAAAAATAATTTAATTTAAATTTCAAAATTTCGTGAAATTTGTATGGGAGGGGGTAGAAGGAGTGAGGTGAAGTACATAATTTTTTCAATTCTGATTGGAATTATAATAAAATTAATTCTGGCAAAAATTCGTTTTTATAACTTTGCTAGTTTCAATGAAAATCGAAAAATTGCATTTTTCAAAATTGTGCATTTGTATGGGAGGGGGTAGAAGGAGTGACAGGATCAGATCAATATTGTGTCATATTAATGATATCTATATCATACTACTTTGACCTAAATTTACAATTGTTAGCTTAAATAGTTTCAAAGGAAAATCAATTTCTGGAAATTTCGGAATTTCGTGAAATTTGTATGGGAGGGGGTAGAAGGAGTAGGGGATGTGGCCCGTTCACGAACTTAAAGTTTCTTTTTAGCTAAAAATGACACACAAAAAATTTCAGCACGATAGCTCAAAGCGTTCGAGAGTTATGCTGTAGACAGACGGACAGACGGACAGACAGCAACTCGGAATCGAAGTTTTTGAGCGACAACAAATATTTCTGTACCCTTGGCGGCTCTGTGCGAGCATTATTTCTTATTATTAAAAATAATTTAGATCATCATGTTTTTGACATGTTTTAAACTGCAGATCATTCGCTTCATACTTTTCAGGAAAATCGACTTTTGTGATGTTGTTAAATTGTGTCAAATTGTATAGGAGAGGTGTAGAAGGATTGAAACTAATCGTCTAATTTTTTTTTGGTCTTACTTATAATTCTAAATAAATATTTAATGCACAATTTGAGCTCGATCAATTTTATACGTAATGAGAAAATTTGTTTATAGTATTTCATAAAAAAATGCTGTTTGTATGGGAGGTGATAGAAGGAAGGAGAGGACTCAAATAACTTTTATACAATATATTGTAATCATCATTAAAGTCGTATATTCCAAATTTCAAATCAATAGCATTTATTCTTTTCGAACAAATTCGTTTATTGTCAAATTAGGAAATTATTTCATTTTGTATGGGCGGGGGTGGAAGGGGTAAAGCTAATCATCTAATTTTTTTCTGATTTTACTAATAATCCTAAATAAATATTTGGTGCACAATTTCAGCTCGATAAATTTTATACGCACTGGGTAAATTGGTCTAGAGCATTTTATGAAAAACTGCAGTTTGTAGAGGAGATGGTGGAAGGAAGGTGAGGACAGAAAAAATTTTTATACAGTAGATTGACACCATCATAAAAGTATTACATTCCAAATTTCAGATCAATAGCATTTATACTTTTCGAGTAAATCAGTTTATTGTCAAATTACAAAATTGTACAATTTCGTATGGGAGGGGGTAGAAGGGGTGGAGCGATTTGGCCCGTTCACGAACTTGAGCTTACTTTTTGGTCCAGAACAACATATACAAAATATGAACTATCTAGCTCAACGCGTTCTCAAGCTAGAGAGCGCACAGACGGACGGACATCCGGTTTTGTGATTTTTGAGTGATTATATGAACTTCTGTATCATTCATTTTTTTCTCCGAGCCTCATTTCTTAGCAGACTTTAGAGCAAACTTATAAACCACAAGTTTAATTAGTTCACTTTAAATTTTATTAACTTTTACAAATTATCGCTTATCAAACTCGACTCTTTTGCTTTCTAAACATCGACTGACTCACCGACTGTTCTAAACTGGACTGAGTGAAAAACGCTCTTCTTCTTATTTTGCTCTCGTTGTACGAGTTTTTTCTCCTTGTCGTATGAATCTTTTCCTTCTCGGTAGTACGCTGTTAATTGTTTCTATAAAGCATTCCTTATTGCCTGAGTCTTTTCCCTTTCGCACGACTCTATACGTGTGGTTGTTATTGCTTTCTATGACGTTTTTTATCGTCGTACGATTCTCTTCCCTGTTGGTCATGTGGTTCTTGTTGTTTTCTTGGTAAAGAATTCTAAGATGTTCATAAGGCATTTTCTCATCGTACGAGTCTTTTCCCTATCGGCCGAGTTTATGTGTTTCACAATTACTGTTATATTATCGATCTTCTCGGCCGAGCGCTGTTAATTCCTTCTTTCAAGCATTTCTTCGTCGTTCCAGTCTTTCCGTGTGGTTCTCTACATTGCCTGTATAATTTGTTGTTGATTGGTTCAAAGTTCAAGGTCTTCAGACATTTGATGATCGCGCGTGTTCTTTCATTACTGTTTGTTCAATGCCTCACATTCCGATCAAGTCCATGTAGGCGTTCCATTTAATATTCGTACGAGCATAACTTTCGAGTACAGTAGAAGACCGCGGATATTTGATGAACGACTTGGGCTAACATGCAAAAATAAATAAATGTTTTTTATTTTGTATTTTTTAAACAGACGAATCATTATTGAATTTTTTTGGGGAGACTCAGTCTTCCCTTAGGAGCCGCCACGGGGTTTCACGAATATAAATTATACAGAATTCATTATGTCTTTGAAACTAATATTCAGTGCAGAAATTATTTATACGATCAATTAAAAAATTATTAATATTTACCCACTTCTATAACCATCCTCCTCATACAATTCCACGTCTGCATAATGAAATGAAATACAAATATAATCTATTCACTGGATATATTGATAATAGTTGCAGTTAAGCGTTAAATAATTAATTACACCTCGCCACTAGAATACCATCAACTTCATCACTCCTATTTGCTATCACCTTAACTCATCGATTTCCTATGCAAGCATAATTAAGTTGCGCCCGACTTGTTGGCAGATATTTGTAAAACAGTGCTGCCTTCAGGTAAAATTTTTGAGATGAACGATGTATGTATGTAAATTTAATGCAATAGTAAATTTCCTTTCTAAGCTTTGAAATATTAAAATTAATAAACAAATTCTGTAAGTGATAAGTTGTATTATATTAGTAATTCTATTTTACAAAAAATAAATATATGAAACGAACATAAATTTATGGAAATAATAATTAAAAGTTGTTATCCCATCCAGACATCTCGTCAGGAGGTGTGTCAAAAGTGTCATTGTTCAATGTAAAATATCTAAGGTCGGTGTTGTTTTGTGTTGGGCGTAATATTGGTGCCGGAAGTGTCTTATTTTGCAATTTGCTCCAGTCAAATCCATCAAACCAGCTATAATATAAAAATATATCCGTTATAAATTATTCTCAACTTGTTTATTGTAGCAAATAACACGAAATGTTCGCAAAATATAAGTTCTCTGTCTTGTTTTAAGGGTTTATCTGAATAATTCAATATATACGCAACAGTGGTAGCTCCGAGGCCCAATCGCTTGATTTATTATTATTTCTAGAAATCTCAAATCATCGTATTGCGCTAAAATATTGTACTATTTTAAATTTATCCCAGTTGCTAACGAAGAAAAGAATACGAACAAGATGGTGCGGCCAAGAAAAAGATTCATTCTGAACAGAAATATTTTTTATCACTCAAGAACTTTGATTCTGAATTCCAAAATCTTGAAGATAGAAAAATCATTTTTGCGTGCAATGTAGATTGGGGGGGATCTCAGGCGTCTCTTGAGGGGAGGCGAGGCAAAAGTTTGACCGAAAACTGCAAATTCGAGTGTCTCATCTATGGCTCTAGCTAAAAAGCAAAAAAAAACTGATTTTTAAAATAATTTAATTTTTGAATCCCTTGGGATCCGGTCAGTTGGGACCACAAAAAATTGTCGGTAGTTTCTTATATTTTTTTCTCAAATGATTACAACTTTGGAAACACTAAAAGCAAAAAAAAAATCTAGGACCAATTAGGTGGCGTATAAGTACTACATAAACGACTTAAGGAGGTCAATACTTGCAAGGGGGAGCGTCGAGGGTCACGCAAAGAAAAGCACTTAAGAATTAATACCTCAATTAGCCTTTAAGCGAAATATATAATATAATAAAAAAACATAAAAGAATTATGATTGGGCGTAAAGCCCAATCATATGATACTCTAGATGAAATGATAAAGAGTTCAATGTACCGGAAAATATGTCACCTCCAATTCTTTTAAATAATTAATAGTGACTTTTATATGGGAGGTGGTAGAAGGAGAGGAGGAAGGTTTGTAATTTTTGGATATGACACCTAATGTGGTATGCAAAATATTTCGTGCTGAATTTAAGGTTTGCAGCTTTCATTATTTTCAATTGGACATAGTTTTCCTGAAATTGAGGCATTTGTATGGGAGGTGGCAGGGGAAGTGGAGCGTCTAAGATGATTTTGAAACTGCTTATCATATCATCCTTATCACCACGCTTTGGTTCAATTTCAAATTTGATAGTTCTAATATATTCGAAGGAGAAATGCTTTTTTTGAATTTAAAATACAGATATTTGTATGGGAGGGGGTAGAAGGAGTGAAGAGCAGCTGATAATTTTTTTTAGCATTTATTGCAATTTTTAAAAAACAAACTCTGGCAAAATTTTAAGTTTATACTTTTTCTAGTTTTAATGGAAATCGATATAATGCACTTAACAAAAATTATACATTTGTATGGGAGGGAGTAGAAGGAGTGTACGGATCAAAACACATTTTTTTTCTCGTTATTGATATTTCTATTTTTATACTTTATGCAAAATATCAAGTTGATAGCTTTAGCAGTTTCGAAGAAAAATAATTTAATCTAAATTTCAAAATTTCGTAAAATTTGTATGGGAGGGGGTAGAAGGAGTGAGGTGAAGTTGATAATTTTTTCAATACTGATTGCAATTATATTAAAATTAATTCTGGCAAAAATTAATTTTTATAACTTTGCTAGTTTCAATGAAAATCGAAAAAATGCATTTTTCCAAATTATGCATTTGTATGGGAGGGGGTAGAAGGAGTAAAGAGGAGCTGATATTTTTTTTTAGAATTTATTGATATTATTAAAAAACAAATTCTGGCAAAATTTTAAGCTTAAACTTTTTCTAGTTTTAATGCAAATCGATATAATGCACTTGACAAAAATTATGCATTTGTATGGGAGGGGGTAGAAGGAGTGTACTGATCAAAACACATTTTTTTCCCGTTATTGATATTTCTATTTTTATACTTTATGCAAAATATCAAGTTGATAGCTTTAACAGTTTCGAAGAAAAATTATTTAATTTAAATTTCAAAATTTCGTGAAATTTGTATGGGAGGGGGTAGAAGGAGTGAGGTGAAGTACAAATTTTTTTCAATTCTGATTGGAATTATAATAAAATTAATTCTGGCAAAAATTCGTTTTTATAACTTTGCTAGTTTCAATGAAAATCGAAAAATTGCATTTTTCAAAATTATGCATTTGTATGGGAGGGGGTAGAAGGAGTGACAGGATCAGATCAATATTGTGTCATATTAATGATATCTATATCATACTACTTTGACCTAAATTTACAATTGTTAGCTTAAATAGTTTCAAAGGAAAATCAATTTCTGGAAATTTCGGAATTTCGTGAAATTTGTATGGGAGGGGGTAGAAGGAGTAGGGGGATGTGGCCCGTTCACGAACTTAAAGTTTCTTTTTAGCTAAAAATGACACACAAAAAATTTCAGCACGATAGCTCAAAGCGTTCGAGTGTTATGCTGTAGACAGACGGACAGACGGACAGACGGACAGACAGCAACTCGGAATCGAAGTTTTTGAGCGACAACAAATATTTCTGTACCCTTGGCGGCTCTGTGCGAGCATTATTTCTTAGCGTTACAAACGGTAAGGCAAACACAATATACTCTCAGATTCCATCTAGAGTATAAAAATTTCGTCATAACAGTAGCATTTATCAGGGGCATATAAAAAATAAACTGCCAACAAGTCGGGCGAAACTTTATTATTCTTGGGACAAGTTGCGAAAGTCAATATGCAGGTTAGAGTGGTTGTGAAAGACTAAGTGAAAGGGGTTCTTGGGCAGGGCAATTGTCAGTTTAACACTTTGCGGAAACGTTCAAAAGCTCTAGTACATATAATCAATATTTCGTTCGTTTATTTATGCAAGTTTTAGTTTTTATGAGGGGAGTGGTGAGGGGTGGATGTTAATAGTTTTTTAATTGATTGCTTGAATTACGTCCAATATTCTCTTTATAGAATGTCAGTTTCATAGACGAAGTTGCATAGAATTTTCATTGGATTCGGTGTATTTTACATTCACGAAACCAAAAATTTGTATGGAAAGGAGTAGAGAATGTAGGGGAATCGTAAAATTTGTGATGCAATTTTATTTCCTTTTTCTTGTAGTGTGCTCGTACAAAATTTCAAGTTCGCAGCTTTTAGTTTGTTGGTTATTAGTTGATTCAATGAAATAGGTCGAAATGATACTTTTGTATGGGAGGGGGTAGAAGGGCAAGCGCGATTGCAAAACTTTTAAAGTAATATCATTTCAATTATTTTTATAAGTTTTTGCGCTAAATTTGAAATTGATAGCTTTTAAGAGTTAACTGATAACTGATTTCCTAAGAATGGTCGAAAAAATAATTTTGTGTGGGACGGGGTAGAAGAGGTAGGGAAATCGCAAAATTTGTGACGCAATTTTCTTTTTTTTTTCTCTTTTAAGGTGCTCGTACAAAATTTCAAGTTCGTAGCTTTTAATTTGTTGGTTAGCAGTTGTTTTATTGAAATTGATCGAAATCATACTTTTGTATGGGAGGGGGTAGAACGGCAAGTATGATCTCAAAAATTTTGACGCAGTTCGATTTAAACTATTTTTAAATGATTTTGTGCAAAATTTTAAATTGATAGCTTTTACTAATTAGGTGATAATTAATTTCTTAAAAATGGTCGAAAAAATCATTTTGTATGGGAGGGAGTAGAAGCTTTCAAGGTATTCGACCAGTTTATATTTAATTCTTTTAAAGATTTTTTTTAAATGCATTTCGCAAGTTTTCAAGTTTCTACCTTCAAATTTCATTCAAAATTTTTCAGTTTATGTGGTTTTTTCATTGCACATGAAACACCTTGTGCATGGTAGACCAGGGGGGTCGGTGCATAACAATTGTGGAATTTTTATTTTTTTTTCTGTATGTACAACAAATAGATGTATCCACATGGAAAATTTAAATTTTGTATCTTTCACCAGAGCCCTTAAAAAATCACTCAAAATTTTCGACATTTTTGGCTACCACCTCCCTCCCGTTACACCTCCCGAAGTAAAATTTTTACCAAATTTAAAAACTACCTAGTTCTACAATTTGACAAAATTTTTTGAAATGCTCCCCATTTCCCCCCTTACTATTTTGTCCAAATCTTATATTTTTCTCGTATTTTTTTAGTATAGCTTAATATAGGTTCTAAGATTCAATTACATAGCTTAATAAATAGCCGAGATATTGATTTTTAAGTGTTTTTCTTTGCACCCCCTGACCCTCCCCCTTACAATAATTAGCTTTTATCTAAACTAATTCTAGTGGACCTATATGCCACCTTAATGGTCTCAAAATATCAATCTTTTATGGTAAGTAATTTCGAAGATATAATCATTTGAAAAAAAAATTCGGCTGACAATTAGTTCTTAGCCCCCCTTTTCGCACCCCAATGGATAAAAAAATTAAATTATTTTTAAAAGCTGTCCCACAAACCCCTCTATATGTATGTTGAGTTTTAGCTTCCTAGCTGTTACCATGGTTGAGATATTTGAATTCGTATTTTTCGGTTTAAGCGCTTCCCCCTGAACCCGTACACCCCCCAAAATGGGTATCCGCCTGAGATCCGCAACTATCTGCGATCCCCCCAAAAATGAACTTTCTATCTTGAAGGGTTTGGGAGTTAATGTGCGTTGAGCGTACAAGTCGGCGTACGGCGGACGTCGTACAGACAGACGGATTTTTTTTTGCATTTTCAGGCTAATTTAGTCATGAAACGCGAAAAAACAAAATTTCAGAGTAGCAAATTTTTTTTTCCCATGTCGATCACAATACTTTATTTTTAAAATAATAAAGTGAAAGTGCACTTTTCAAAATTACAAGCCGTTATATGTATCTGAAAATGCAACACATATATCAAGTTAAAATTTCGTCGGATCTTAGAGCTAGATGATCTTTAATTTTAGTACGTTTTTTAAGTTTGGAGCAGTAGGGGAAGGGAGTTGGAGAGCCAAAGTGTCGAAAACTTTAGGGCTCTGGAAAAATATACTAAGTTCAAATTGTGCAGGTGCATACGCATAAAGAAAATATAATGATTTGAGCCAAATCGACGAAGAACATGCATAAGATCAATTTTTTTGATTAATATATTAAGCTACACAATATAAAATGCGCAATATTTATTTGAAACACTCACAGAAGTCCAAAAAATTAGATGGTCGAATAAATTCTAAACGTTTACCCACTCCCATAAAAAAATATTATTTCGCCCATATTTCCTTATATAAATTAGTAGATAACATGTCAATCACTGTCTTGTTCATCGCTAGCAATGGCTTCTTTTATCTTTTTGATAGCATACAAATACCATGTCGAAAAAACGACTCATCTTTTGAGTTTATCCACACATGGACCCATTTTTTGGCATCTACATACAGAAGAATGAAAGTACTGATCAGCCAGGCAATGGGTCATCAATCGAAACAAGTGGTAATCGAAAGAAATCATGTCCGGTGAACACGGCAGTAGGGGTAGAACTTTCCATTTAGGAGTTTTCAAGTAGGTTTTAACCGATTTTGCAACATGTGGCCAAGCATTGTCATGCACCAAAATTACTTTGTCAAGTCTCTCCCCGTCTTATGGCAGTTTTTCTTCAATGATCGACTGAAATACCGTATTGATTGCAGTCGATAGCGATCTCTTGTAATCGTTTGATTGGAATTTAGATTTTTCGTAAAAAGATATGCAGTAACATTCTCCGCAAATACTCTTTTTTTGACACAAAATTCGACAATGTTTAACACTATGAAGAAATATGTTGTTTACGCTTCGGCCGAATAACATACATCGTGGGGAATTTATAATTAAAATTACCCTGGGCAATGATATTTGATTTTTTTTTGTAAGCAGGTAGGACTGTCCTTAATTATTATCCCAAAAATTAGCGCGGTCTGTTTATCAGTTTGTTAAATCGGTAGACCTCAATAGTCCATCGCGATTTTTAAAATGGATAAAAATATGGAACAAAGAGTTTGTCTCAAATTTTGTGTTTCTGACAAAACTTCGTATGCGGAATTGTTGCGAATGTTGGAAAAGGTTTACAGTGATTCAGTAATATTAAAAACTCGAGCCTGCGACTACAATGCCTTTAATGACGGACGAGAGATCGTTGAAGACGATCTTCGACTTCTTCAACTGACGAAAACATTCAAGAAGTGAAGGAAGTGAAGGGGGATAGAAGGAGAGCTCGACATCTCTCGTGAGTTCGTTCGTTCGATTTTGGTGGATACTTTGATCAGGAAACGCTTCTTTGCTTGACTTGTTCCAATAAAGCTGAATTTTCTTAAAGAAAAGTACCGTGAACAGGTCACATTGGACATGCTTGATCGTGCGAATGCTCAATCCACATTCATAGAGCGCATCACAACTGCTGATAAAATACGCCAAAGCTGCTCAAAAATTCTGGCGATGCCCATTGTTTTTTTCGACAGTCGAGGTTTGATCCATCATAAATTTTTTCCGGAGGGACAAAAGGTCAATAAGGAGTACTATTTAACCTTATTGAAGCGTTAACGTAAGCAAGTCCTTTAAAAACGGCCGGAATTGTGAAAGGGGAATTCATGGATTTTCCACGGTGAAAATGCGCCATCACATAGAGCCTCAATTGTAGCCGAATTTGAGGCCAGAAAAGTAACAAATTTCATCAATTAACCACCGTATTCGCCAGATCCTCGAAACTGCTCCCGTTTTCAGTCGATCGAGGACATAAAACAAAAATCGCCCTGGGCTGCTGAGGTACCCATTCAATCAGCTGCTGTAAACAAACTGATTAACAGACCGCGCTGATTTTTGGGATAATAATTAAGGACAGTCGTACCTGCTTACAAAAAAAATTTTAAAATATCATTCCCCAGATTAATTTTTATTACAAATTCCCGGTACTTAATGGCCACACAATGTATATGCACGAATTGAAGAGCTTTAAAAAGAAATAAATAGGAGCAGCTTGTGTTATTTCTAAAAAAAAAGTCCAAATCCTTCCAGAAATATTGATTTTATGTAGAAGACCTATGGATCGTTATCCCTTTAAGTGAAGAGCAATTGAAAACAGTCATACCCTAGCATTCCCATTGCCTTGGTGTTCCCTTTGTATTACCAGCTACCACCCTAATCTGCATATTGAATTCCCGCTCCTCTCAACTTATTCCAAGAATAATAAAGTAACGCCCGACTTGATGGCATATATTTTTATTCAGAAGTCAATTAAATTTAATTTTGAATGTTGCACAAACAGTTTTAATATAATTAATATGTTTTATTACTAAAAATTTTTAATAACGGCGACTCTCTCTCTCTCTCTCTTTCCCCCCCCCCCCCCCATACAGATACACACACATAGAGTTTCTCCTAAGAGAGCAAAAGAAGGCAACATAAGAATATGAAAAACATTCAAACTTGTAGTTAGCTTGAGTTTGACGGTTTTCAAATATATGGACACTAGCACAAACTTGCGTTAAACTGCATGTTTTTGAATAGATTACTCATTATAATCGAAAATAAATATGACTTTCATAAATAACAATTCATTATGATTGTGTTTACTTCATAAAAGAAAACGAATTGAGAAAATTCAAATTTCGGACCAAATTTCCTGCGCAATCGCTGTATATCAATCAAATTCCTGTTAAGACCCCCTATAGGGGCATAGGACAGAAACAACTCTCTTCCACAAGGCGCGGTCCTGAGCATCGGCTTTAAGCTGTTGCCAGGACTTGTTTATTCCTCTGGCCTCCTGCTCAACTGCTCGCTTCCATGTGTTACATGGTCGACCAACCCGACGTCTTCCTTGAGGGTTATAATCCAGAGCCTGTTTTGCGATGTTTTGCTCTGGTTTCCTCAAAGTATGACCGATCCACTGCCACTTTCGCCGTTGAATCTCAATACCTATTTTAGTCTGGCGAGTTGTACTCCAAAGTTCGTCGTTGGAGATTACTTCTGGCCAGAATATTCCTAAAATGCGCCGGAGGCATTGGTTTACGAAAGTCTGTAGTTTCTTGGTAAGTCGAACGGTCACTTTCCACGTAGTACAACCATATAACAACACGGATTTGACGCATGCGTCAAAAACTCGCAGCTTCGTGCGAAGGGAGATCTCTCTTAACCTCCAGAAAGGGGAAAGGATACCGAAGGCCTGACGGGCTTTATTTAGCCGAGCCTCAACATCCTTTTCGGCTCCGCCGTCCATGCTGACAATGCTTCCGAGATAGCAAAAATCTTGCACCTCTTCCACATCCTGTCCATTAAGAACAATCGGTGTGCTTGCGTTCGAACCCATGTGCATGTACTTGGTTTTACGCACATTTATTTTCAGTCCCGCCTCTTTGCATTTAGAATGCAACGAGCAAACATTTGACTCTAAGTCCGAACGGGTATGTGCAAGCAAACACACGTCATCAGCATAATCAAGGTGACTTAAGATGTTAAATAGTCTCCATTGAAGACCTTTACCTTCCCCACCTTCCAGTGCAGCTTTTAAGATGTCATTTATTACCACCAGAAACAGGGCTGGTGATAATATGCAGCCTTGTCTGACACCTGTTCGCACAGGAAAGCTCTCGGACAGCTCTCCTCTATGCAAGACACGACACCTTGCATCTTCGTAGGATTCTTTAATCATAGCTATGACCTTATCTGGAATACCTCTCCTACGCAAAGCATTCCATATGTAATCTCGCTTAACGCTGTCGAAAGCCTTCTCGAAGTCCACAAACATGAGATGTAGTGGCGAACCCATTTCGGCTGATTGCTCTAATATTATCCGTAGGGTATTTGTGTGGTCGGTACAAGACGACCCTTTACGGAATCCAGCCTGATAAACTTCGAGAGTGCTCTCGACGACATCACTAATCCTATTGAGAATTACCTTAGCCATAATTTTTGATACGGCAGTAAGTAGACATATACCACGCCAATTGCCACAATCCCGAAGGTCGCCCTTCTTCGGAATTTTCACAATGACGCCCTCCTTCCATTCAGTCGGATATCTTCCCTCATTCCACACCTTAGTGAAGAGTGGGAGGAGTATATCGGCTGTTATTTCCGGGTCCGCTTTGAGGAGTTCGGTTGGTAGTCCGTCTATACCTGGAGCTTTCCTTCCCGCCATTGACCGAATGGCGGAAACTATCTCTTCCTTATCTGGGGGATCGTCCCTAATAGAGGATTGTTGCGGTTGGATGTTTGGAAGTTGTTCTGTTTCCGGAATATCTTCATCTGACAAGATGTTTAAAATATCAGAGAAGTATTCCTTCCATCGTCGCAACTGGTGTTCACTCATATTAAGGAGAGTTCCGTTGACATCTCTCACCAGGTGGTTGGCGGTGAAATTCCTGTTCGTCAACTGTTTCATGATTTTGAAAAGTGAACCCATATCCCCAAGGTAAGCCGCAGATTCTGCCTTGTTTGCCAGATCTTCAATGGCCTTTCTCTTGTCGCGTCTAACAGCCTTTTTAAGCTGTATATGAGCATCGCGGTAGTTCTGCCTCAAGTCGGGCGTTCGTTGGTTGACATCGGGTTGAGAGATGATTGCCAATTTGGCTTTTTTCCGATTGCCAACCTTGTCCCATGTGTCTTGTGACATCCAGGGTTTCTCACCGCTGTGCACATATCCCACAGATTCTTCAGCACTAGTTAGAAAAGTGTTTCTGGTTGCCTCCCAATTGGCGTCCAGTGTGCGCATTTCATGTTCACCCAATGTGGATGACTTTTCGCGTAGAATGGTGGTGTATTCGCGTTTTTTGTTGGGATCTCTGAGTTTATCCACATTAAGCTTGCGCTTCATTTGAAGAATTTGTGGTCGTCGGATAGCTGCTGTACACAATCTCAAGCAGGCAACCATCAAGTGGTGATCGCTCCCCACGTCAGCTCCACGTTTCGCTCGCACATCGAGGAGACATCTTCTCCATCGGCGACTTATAGCCAAATGGTCGATCTGGTTCTGAGTAACACCATCAGGGGAAACCCAAGATGTTTTATGATGACTCTTGTGTGGAAAAAGGGTCCCTCCGATGACCATTTGCCGAGTACTACAGAACTCCACAAATAATTCGCCGTTTTCGGGTCTCTTAATCCAAGGTCGTGAAGGGTCGACCCAAGGGTCACCATGCCTCCCCATGACGTGTTCTAGTCCAGTGTTGTCTGATCCAACCTGGGCGTTCATATCTCCCGAGATGATAATAATATCACCTCTTGGAACACGTTCGAAGGTGGCACTCAGTTGGCTATAAAACTCCTCTTTGTCACCAGATGTTGCGGTATTAGTTGGTGCGTAGCACTGCAGAATTGTGACGTTTCTGACACTGGTCCTGAGCCTGACGACGATAATCCTATCCGAGATTGGTTCCCAGCTAATGAGACTGTTTCTCGCTCTCGGCGTAAGGACGAACGCCACGCCATTTCTGGCTTCACTTTCAGGGCCAATGTACAGAATAGTGTTTCCGCTAGGGGTTCGTTCTTCTCCTGATCCTGTCCACCTGACCTCGCTCAAGCCCAAGATTTGGATGTTATAGTGCTCCATTTCACGGTCGATCACTGATTGGCGGTGCAAGGACCGAGTAACCCCAGCTCTTCCCCCGTCATTCAATGTTCGAACATTCCAGAAGCCAATCATAGTCCGTTTTCGAATGCCAAAAGTCGTTACCGTAGGATCAGTCCGTATCCGAGGCGATGTATCCGTTTCTCGTATCATTTAGGTCTTAAGATCACGGGTGATAAGCCCATGATCCAGTGAGTGTCCATTTGCCATTTTTAGGGCAAGCAGGACTGGCTGTGGGTGAATTCTACAGCCCCCATCCCAGAGGGGGATAGTTAGCTCAGGTCCGTGGAGTCGCTAACTCCAAAGATAGTTGCAGGAATTGGTAAAACCTCATACTACAACTACCCCCTTGCGGGGGTAGCTGTATATGCATTGTTGAAACTCTATTAGGATAGAAATGTTAGTGTGTATCGAGTATTTCTAAGCGAAAGTATATACCTGCAGAGATATGCTGTACAATTTCATTGCGCCAAGAGTCGAGTAGCTCAAATTAAAGAAGACGAAAGTAATACCAGCAGTCTTAATTATAATTTAGCTAATTCCTAATATGTCTTCATCGTTAGTAGAGTCGTGACAATTAATTAAGAAGAGCCACTCACACATTTGTCATATTTTTATATTCTTCTTCATCGTTATAGCAACAATTACGAGAAAAAACATAACAGCAGTACGATTGGGCATAAAGCCCAATCGTGCGATACTCTAGATGAAAGAGACATTTTTGGATCTTAAGAAATTTGGTAGGGGAAGTGGTAGAGGTGACGACATTGAACTAATTTTTTCACATGACGCTGATGATGTTTTATACAAAATTTAGGATTTCAAAATTTAATAGGTAATGAGAAAATTAGTGTATTGGATGTAGTGAAATAGTGTAGTTTGTATGGGAGGTAATAGAAGGAGAACTAACTATAAACATCATGACATGTTTTAAATTGCAGATCAGTAGCATTCATACTTCTCAGGAAAATCGACTTTTTATGAAGTTGTGAAATTGTGTCAGGTTGTATATGGGAAGGGATAGAAGAAGTGAATGTAATCATCTAATTTTTTCGGTCTTAATAATAATAATTTTAAAAATAATTTTAAATAAATATTTCGTGCACAATATCAGCTCGATAAATTTTATACGCATTGAGTAAATTGGTTTAGAGCATTTCATGAAAAAGTGCAGTTTGTGTGGGAGGTGGTGGAAGGAAGAGGAGGACGCAAATTACTTTTATATCATCATAAAAGTAATATATTCCAAATTTCAGATCAATAGCATTACATTTTTCGAGCAAATCCGTTTATTGCCAAATAGCGAAATTGTGTCATTTTGTATGGGAGGGGGTAGAAGGGGTACAGCAAATCGTCTAATTTTTTTTTGGTCTTACTAATAATTCTAATTAAATATTTAGTGCACAATTTCAGCTCGATATACATTATATGCACTGAGTAAATTGGTTTAGAGCATTTCATGAAAAAGTGCAGTTTGTATGGGAGGCGGTGGAAGTAGGGGAAGACACAAATTATTTTTAAAGAGTAGATGGGAATCATCATAAAACTATTACATTCCAAATTTCAGATTAATATCATTTATACTTTTGGAGCAAATTCATTTATTGTCAGATTGTGAAATTGTGTCATTTTGTATGGGAGGGGGTAGAAGGGGTGGAGCGGTTTGGCCCGTTCACGAACTTGATTTTACTTTTTTTGTTAAAAACTACGTATACAAAATTTGAACTTTCTAGCTCAACGCGTTCTAAAGCTAGAGAGGACACGGACGAACGGACATCCGGTTTTGAGGTTTTTGAGTGATTACATATATGAACTTCTGTATCATTAACTTTTTTCTCCGAGCCTTATTTCTTGGCGTTGCAAACTTTGTGGCAAACTTATAATACTCTCAGATTTCATCTAGAGTATAATGAGAGGGTTAAGCTATGCGATGATTTAGCTGACAGCATTTAGAGTCACTGTATAACTGAGCAACTTCTTCTGTATTGCTATTTTAGTACAAAAATTGTGCGATTTAACGATCAAAATTTTAGTGAAAAAGGTGTAGACTGAGTGTTCCAGTATGGACTGGAATCATTACCTTGAAGCTATTACAGCTACTTCCTGCGTAAAATATAGATTACTTTAATATTGCGATGTCATAGGCGAGCAAACGTTTTTGCTACTTTTTGCATTACAAAGAATCGACATTGCAATCTAGGAAAAGAATGAATATTGTAATGATTGGAAAAGAATCAACAATAGAGTGATCGCAATAGAATTGATGACGTAGTGGTTGCAAAAAAATACAAAACAAATTAATCTTTGAGAAGGTATTCTAATGTTGAATGCGCGATTCATTTTTAATTAATAATGAAAAATGTCATGAAATTGGATCCTGCTTTTGATATGAATTCAGTATTTTAAATTCTGTTGCTATAATTTAACCAATTTTGTTTCTGGAGAAGTTCGATATAATAACATAAGATTTTTTTTTTCGCAACGAACGACTTGTAAAATTTTAGAGGAATGTTAGAAAACAAATGGGATATAACATTGATGTTTTCTATTAATATTCTTTCGTTTTGAGCGCGACACGTTTTGACAATGATAACTTACTTTTTTTTTGCAATGCATATCAAATTCCCTAAACAAACTGCTACTTTATGCAATGCCTTTACATTACTTTAGAATGCACTGCAAATTTCTTAGGTCGAAATGAATGATTTCTTGCTTTTAAAAGGGAATGGATTGCAAATAAACTGCCAACAAGTCGGGCGAAACTTTATTATTCTTGGAACAAGTTGCGGATGCGTGGAAAGTCAATATGCAGGTTAGAGTGGGTAGGGAAGATTAAGTGAAAGGGGGTTCTTGGGCAGGGCAGTTATTAATTTGACACTTTGTGGAAACGTTCAAAAGCTTCTGTATATACAATCAATATTAATTCTTTCGTTTATTTATGCAAGTTTGAGTTTTGTGAGGGGAGGTTTGAGGGGTGATAGAAAGGGTCGGTGGATGTTAATAGTTTTTTAATTGATTGCTTGAATCACGTCCAATATTCTTTGTATAGAATGTCAGTTTCATAGACGAAGTTGCAAAGAATTTTCAAAAGATTCTGTGTATTTTACATTCACGAAACCAAACATTTGTATGGGAGGGGGTAAAGGAGGTAAGGGAATCGTAAAAATTGTGACGCGATTCTATTTCCTTTGTCATTTAGTGTGCTCGTACAAAATTTCAAATTCGTAGCTTTTAATTTGTTGGTTATTAGTTGAAATAGGTCGAAATGATACTTTTATATGGGAGGGGGTAGAAGTGCAAGCGCGATTACAAAACTTTTGAAATAATATCATTTAAATTTTTTTTATTAGTTTTTGTGCAAAATTTGAAATTGATAGCTTTTAAGAGTTAGCTGATAACTGATTTCTTAAAAATGCTCGAAAAAATAATTTTGTATGGGAGGGGGTAGAAGAGGTGGGTGAATTGCAAAATTTGTGAAGCAATTTTCTTTTTCTTCTCTTGCAAGGTACTCGTAAGAAATTTCAAGTTCGTAGCTTTTAATTTGTTGGTTATTAGTTGATTTGATGAAATAGGTCAAAATGATACTTTTTTATGGGAGGGGGTAGAAGGGCAAGCGCGATTGCAAAACTTTTAAAGTAATTTCATTTCAAATATTTCTATAAGTTCTTATGCAAAATTTCAAAATGATAGCTTTTAATAGTTAGCTGATAATTAATTTCTTAAGAATGGTCGAAAAAATAATTTTGTATGGGAGGGGGTAGAAGTTTTGAAAGTATTCGACTAGTTAATATTTCATACTCTTAGGGATTTTTTTTAAAGGTATTTCCAAATTTTCAAGTTTCTACCTTAAAATTGCATACACAAATTTTCAGTTTTCGTGTTTTTTTCGCTGCACATGAAACACATTGTGCCCATTAGACCGGGGTGGTCGGTTCGTAACAATTGCGCATAAAATTATTTTTTTTTTTTATGTATATCAAATAGATGTATCCACATGCCAAATTTAAAGTTTCTATCTTTGACCAGAGCCCTAAAAAAATAACTCAAAATTTTCGACATTTTTGCTTACCACCTCCCTCCCTTTACACCCCCTAACTTAAAATTTTAAATTTATTAAAATTAATTATTGTATAGTTCTACAATCTGACAAATTTTCGATTTGATATCTGAACTATTTTTTGAGATATAAGTATTTGTAATTTTGAAAAGTGCGCCATTTTTTAAATGCTCCCACTACTATTATTTCAACATATTATATATTTTTTTGTATTTTTCTAGTATAGCTTAATATACGTTTCAAGTTTCAATTACATAGCTTAAGAGATAGTTGAGATATTGATTTTTAAATGTTTTTCTTTGCACCCCCCGTGACCCTCCCCCTTAAAATAATTAGCCATTTTCTAAGTTGATTCCAATGGAACTATATGTCACCTTAATGGTCTCACAATATGAATTTTTTACAATAAGTAATTTCGAAGATATAGTCATTTGAAAAAACAGTTCGGCCGACAATTTGTTTTTAGCCCTCCCTTTTCGGACGCCAATGGATAAAAAAATTTAATTATTTTTGAAGTTTGTCCCACAACCCTCTCTATATGTCTACTGATTTTCAACTTTCTATCTGCATTCTTGAGGGAGATTTGAGCAAGTGTAGTTTTCGACTTTTTCCCTCTCCCCCGCCTCCCTCTTCCACCTACCACCCCCCAAAATTTAGAAAATAGAGCTTACTTACCCAATCAATAATTCACCCAAAAACGAACATTCTATCTTTAGCGGTCTCGGAGATATGAGTCCATATGTACGGCGTACGGCGGGACGGATTTTTTTTTTGCATTTTTAGGCTAATTTAGTCATGAAACGCGAAAAAAAAATGTCAGGATAGCAAAGTTTTTTTTTTTCTTGTGTCGATCACAATACTTTATTATTAGAATAATAAAGTAAAATCCCTATGGGGGTGTTTTTCTGCCAAGTGTCAATAAACAGAATGGTAAACTTGACCCAACAGCTGTTTTTTGAAGATGTTGGGTGCAGGAAATTGCGAAATAAACTTGAATTTTTGGCTGGTTCTAATGAAATGGCACAATGATATTAATTTCCCAGGGCACTTAATCGAATCCCAGGTACATTTTGATAATTATCTAACCGAATATTTATAAATAGCAAAAATTTCAAAATGAACGGTTTCAACCTTGGGACGCATCTGCCAGACTTCTAATACCGAGTTGCTCAGCTGTACAGTGAAGCTAACAGCATTTAGCTGATAAATGATCACAATTTTGCATATTTAGGCCTAAATTATAATTTAGCTGCGCTATGTGTCAATGGTAAAAGTAGGCTACCAAAACTAAGAACTGACAGCAGCAGTTATAGCAGCCAGATTTTGTAATTAATTACAGTGTACCAATAATGTCTTCGTACAGCAGCTATTTGAAACTCAAGTGATAAAAACAATAAATTGTTGCAAGAAATTTGAAAAATTTTTAATGCAGATTTATTCATTAAACATTTTTATTTAATTTAGAAACAAACATAACAGGGCTACGATTGCGCATAAAGCGCAATCTTACGATACTCTAGATGAAATAGAATTTTTTTTTCATCCCAAGAAATTTTGGATGGGGAGTGTTAGAAGGGGTGATAGCATTGAAGTAATTTTTCCCCATCATGCTAAAGTAGCTATAAAAATGTTTTATACAAAATGATTACTCCAAAAATTTAATGGGGACTGAGAAAATTAGTGAGTTAGATTTAGTGAAAATGTGCAGTTTGTATGGGAGGTGGTAGAAAGAGTGGGGGGATTTTAGTGATTTTTTCAGAAATAATGAGGAATATTATAAAATTGACAACCCTTAAATTTCAGATTAGTACCATTCATACTTTTCAAGAAAATCGATTTTTTGTGAAGTTGTGAAACTGTGTCATATTGTATGGGAGGGGGTAGAAGCAGTGAAGCTAATCAAATATTTTTTTCTGATCTTAGTGATATTACTAATTAAGTATTTATTACAAAATGTGAGCTCAATAAATGTTATAAGTTCTGAGAAAATCGTCTTAGAGCATTTCATGAAAAAGTGCAGTTTGTATGGGAGGGGGTGGAAGGAGAGGGAGGACGCAAATAATTTTTCTACTGTAGGTTTATACCATTATGAAAATAATATATCCCAAAACTCAGACTAATAGCTTTTATACTTTTCGAGTAAATTAATTTATTGTTAAATTGCGAATTTGCGTCATTTTGTATGGGAGGGGGTAGAAGGGGTGAAGCTAATCGTCTAATTTTTTTTCGCCTTATTAACAATTTTAAATAAATATTTGGTGCACAATTTCAGCCCGCTAAATTTTATACGCACTGAGTAAATTGGCTTAGAGTAATTCATGACAAGTACAGTTTGTATGGGAGGTGGTAGAAGGAGAGGGAGGACATGCATAATTTTTATACGGTAGATTGATATTATTATAAAAGTAATATATTCCAAATTTCAGGCTAATAGCTTTTATACTTTTCGAGCAAATCTTTTAATTGTCAAATTGCGCAATTGTGTTATTTTGTATGGGAGGGGGTAGAAGGGGTGGAGCGATTTGGCCCGTTCACGAATTGACCTTACTTTTTTTTCAAAAACGACGTGTACAAAATTTGAACAATCTAGCTCAACGCGTTCTCAAGCTAGAGAGCGAACAGACGGACGGACGGACGGACAGACGGACATCCGGTTTTGAGATTTTTAAGTGATAACATTAACTTCTGTATCATTCATTTTTTTCTCCGAGCCTTATTTCTTGGCGTTACAAACCTTAGAGCAAACTTATAATACTCTCAGATTCCATCTAGAGTATAAAAACTAATCCATTTAAATTATTCATTAGAAAGTTATTAACTAAAAATAAAACAAAGTCGACAATTTGCCTCCAATAATGTCTTCGTACACTTACGAAACAGTTTATGAAAAATCTTAAAAACTGTAGATACATTTTTTGTTAATATTTAGTGGGGAAGCCTGTATTGTTGATTACGGCTTTAAGGCGGTGTGGCATCGATTCTACAAGTTTTTTTGCATTGCTTGGCTCTATTTTCGCCTGTTTTAACTGAGGTTTCGAGCTAATATAACGAGTCCTGATCCTTTTTCCCAGCATGGTCCACATGTGCTCAATGGGATTGAGGTCAGGACTTTGCGGTGGTGTCTTAAGCATATGTGGAGTTTTGTACGCCAAGAACATCCTAGTATTATGAGCCATGTGCTTAGGATCATTATCTTGTTGAAAGTAAAAATCCTTTGATAAACCCAATTTTTCAGCACTTGGCTCCAAATTTCTATTGAGAATTTCAATATATGCCCGATGATCCATGATTCCTTCAATTATTTCTAAGTTTCCAACGCCGCTGGCAGCCATACAGCCCCATACCATTACGCCGCCGCCGCCGTGTTTTACAGTTTTGATGGTGTTTTTTGGGTTGTAAGCTTCCCCTAGCTTTCTCCACACTCTAAGTCTCCCATCAGACCCAAAAATGTTGTATTTGGACTCATCAGAAAATATAACATTGCGCCAGAACTCGAGAGATGCATTTTGGTATTGCCGAGCGAAGTCCAAACGTTTTTTGCGATTTACTTCACTTACCAGAGGCTTTCTGCGAGGTGTACGAGACTTAAATCCGGCATTAATCACGCATTTTCGTACTGTTTCTGGATGAACTTTTTTTGATTGGATTGACGGAGCTCTGCACTAATTTTTGGTGCACTTATGAACGGATCCTTGGCAATCATACGTTTGATTTGCAACCGATCTGCATAAGTGAAAATTGTAGGGCGTCCTGATTTAGGCTTATTCTCTACGCGGCCTTCATATTTAAAGCGTCCGATTACAGATTGGATAGTAGAACGGCTCCGGGACAGTAGTTTGGCTATTTCCGCGAATGATTTTTGCTCCTTTACGTGTAAATTCACTACAAGCTTGCGCTCTTCGAACGACAAGTATTTACCAGGCATTATTTCGATTTATACTGGGCGAAAGTCATAAAATTTACATTTGACAGTAAACACACGTGTTTGTTTCTTTACTGTTATTACAAACCGTTATAGGTGGAAAATAATTATGATCGATAATTATCAGCCAAGAGATCGAACGGCAAGCGAAATCTTAAATGTACGAAGAAATTATTGGAGGCAAATTGTCGACTTTGTTTTATTTTTAGTTAATAGCTTTGTAATGAATAATTTAAATGGACTAGTTTTTGTTTCTAAACTAAATAAAAATGTTTAATGAATAAATCTGCATTAAAACTTTTTCAAATTTCTTGCAACAATTTATTGTTTTTTATCACTTGAGTTTCAAATAGCTGCTGTACGAAGACATTATTGGTACACTGTATGTTCTTTTATTACAGAATGACCTGTGTATAGGCAATTTCGGCCTTTCTATGCAATGCACAAACACAGTCATGGAAGGAGGGAATGGGATTAGGAAGGTAGGGGAAGGGGAGTGAGAACGACCGTAACGAGAGGAATATTACTTTATTATCTATACATATTAATATAATTTTAGTGTCTGTCTGTTATTTGCTTATAAATGGCTATAAGTTAGTTTTTTGTTTATTTTAATAATAACTAAGCATGAAAACACGTTTTTGAAATTTATGTCTGTCTGTCTGTCCGGCCGCTTTTCACGCACAAACGGCTGAACCAATTGTATGGAAACTTGCACAGTTTGCGGTGTTCTCCGGAATGTATTCTGCTTTTGGTTTTATTTACTCCTCTCACGCCTTCTACCTCCTCCCATACAAAGTGACTCATTTTCAAAAATATATATTAATCAAATTTTCTCGGCAGCTATAACAGATTTTAATTAGAAATTTGGAATATATTATTTCTATTAAAAATGCAATCTTTTGGTATACAAGTTATTTGAGTTCCCCCACTCCTTCTACCACCTCCCATACAAACTACACTTTTTCATGAAACACTTTACACCAATTTTCTCAGTACGTGTAACTTTCATCGAGCTTAAATGTTGTAATAACTTTTTAATTAGCATTATTATTAATATCGGGAAAAAAATTAACCGAATAGTTTCACTCCTTCTACCCTCTCCCAAACAATGTGACACAGTTCAACAACTTAACTAGAATTCGATTTTCTTGAAAAGTGTGAATGTTACTGATCTGAAATTTAAAATATATCAATAGTATGATGATTGTATTTCACTAGAAACTCCCTTCTCCTTCCACCACCTCCCATACAAACCGCACTTTTTCATAAAATACTCTAAACCAATTTTCTCACTACATATAAATTTCATCGAGCTAAAATTTTGTACTTAATCCTTAGTTAGCATTATTATTAATAACGGGAAAAAAATAAACCGAGTAGCTTCACTCCTTCTACCCCCTCCCATACAATGAGACACAACTCCACGACTATATAACAATTCGATTTTCTTCCCCATACAAAATTTCTTAACATCACAAAAATTTCGATCATCTATAGTTTTGTATGATTGGGCTCTACGCACAATCGTAGTTCTGTTATGTTTTCAAGCTTAATGTTATTTTATTTGTTTTTTTTTTTTTATTTAAAACATGTCCTTAATGCTCTTCAATACGTATATGATATCCGGCGAACACCCAATTTGGGGGGCGTAAGGGTTTGTGAGACAAACTTTAAAAATAATTTAATTGTTTTATCCATTGGGTTGCAAAAAAGGAAGGGGGACTAAGAATCAATTGTTGGTCAAATTTTTTTTTTTTTTTCAAATGATCTTCGAAATTACTTACTATAAAAAATTCATATTTTGAAACCATTAAGGCGGCATATAAATCCACTAGAATCAGCTTAGTAATAGGCTAATTATTGTAAGGGAGAGGGTCAGGGGGGGGAGTGCAATGAAAAACAGTTAAAAATCAATATCTCGGCTATTTATTAAGCTATGAAATTGAAACTTGGAACGTATATTAAGTAAAATACGGGAGAAATGAGCTGCCAACACGTTGGGCGAAACTATATTATTCTTCTCAAGTTGCGGCTGCGTGGAAAGTCAATATACAGGTCAGAGTGGTTTGGAAAGACTAAGTGAAAGGGAGTTCTTTGGCAGGGCTGTTGTCAATTTAAGACGTAATTGCAAAAACGATTAATAGCTTCAGTACATATAATCGTTTAATATTTTGGGTTTTTATGAGGGGAGGGGAGAGGGGTAATAGTAAGGGTGGGTGGGTTTTAATATCTTTTTAATTGATTGCTTGAATCACGTCCAATATTCTCTGTACAGAATTTTAGTTTTATAGACGTAGTTGTATAGAATTTTCGTAAAATTCGGTGTATTCTACATTCACGAAACCCAACATTTGGTAGAGCAGATAAGGGAATCGTAAAATTTGTGATACAATTCTATTTCATTTCTCTTGTAAGGTGCTTATACATAAATTTCAAATTCGTAGCTTTTAATTTGTTGGTTATTAGTTGATTTAATGAAATCGGTCGAAATCATACTTTTGTATGGGAGGGGGTAGAAGGGCAGGCGCAATCACGAAACTTTTGACGCAATTTTTATTCTCTAGATGAAATCTGAGAGTATATTGTGTTTGCCTTACCGTTTGTAACGCTAAGAAATAATGCTCGCACAGAGCCGCCAAGGGTACAGAAATATTTGTTATCGCTCAAAAACCTCGATTCCGAGTGACCGTCTGTCTGTCCGTCGGTGCGTTTGTCCACAGCATAACTCTCGAAAGCCTTGAGCTATAGTGCTAAAAAAAATTTGTGTGTAAGTTTTAGCAAAAAGGTAACTTTAAGTTCGTGAATGGGCTACATCCTCCCACTCCTTCTACCCCCTCCCATAAAAATTTCATGAAATTTCGATATATTAAGAGATTGATTTTTATTTGAAACTATTTAAGATATCGTCTTGAAATTTAGGTCAATGTATTATGATATAGATGTCATTAATACCACGGAATATTGATCCTATCCCCTAACTCCTTCTACCCCCTCCCACACAAATGGACAATTTTGAAAAATACATATCTTCAAGTATCATTGAAACTAGTAAAGATGAAAAGACGAAATTTTGGCAGAATTTATTGTACTATAATTGAATTAGCTAGGGTGTAGCCTAGTGGGTAGCGTGTTGGTCTTGTAATGCGAAGGTCGTGAGTTCAAATCCCGGTCGGAGCAATATATAATTCTAACACATTGCCTGCTTGGATATATCTTGGTCACCTCATTCTACGAAAATGAAAAATTCGTAGAAAGAGGGTTGTGCAAAGGGCTAACAACCTTTCCACAATAGGTAATGAAAAATGTTAAGGAAGCTGCATGTCAGTAGGCCAAGGTCCGATTTGGGCTGTAGCGCCATTGAAGAAGATAATTGCAATTAGTTTTAGGTTTAAGAATTTTCAACTTCACCGCACTTCTTCTACCTCCTCCCAACAAATTTCACGAAATTTTGAAATTTAAATTAAATTATTTTTCTTCGAAATTTTAAAGGTATCAACTTGATATTGTTTAAAGTATAAAAATAAAAATATCAATAATGCAAACATTTTTTTTTAATCCGTACACTCCTTCTACCCCTCCCATACAAATGCATAATTTTTGTTAAATGTATGTATTATATCGATTTCCATTAAAACTAGAAAAAGTATATACTTAGAACTTTGCAAGAATTTGTTTTTTAATAATTGCAATAATTGCTAGAAAAAATTATCAGCTCCGCTTCACTCCTTTTACCCATTCCCATATATATATCTGTATTATAAATTCAAGAAAAGCATTTCTCCTTCGAATATATGAGAGTTATCGACTTTGAAATTGAATCAAAGTATGGTGATAAGGATGATGATAAGCAGTTTCAAAATGATCTTAAACGCTCTACTTCCTCTGTCACCTCCCATACAAATGCCCTAATTTCAAGAAAACTGTGTCCAATTTCTTTAAAAATAATGAAAACTAGAAACTTTAAATTCAGTAAAAAACATTTTGCATGTTCAGTGTCATATACGAAAAATATAAACCTTCCCCTCTACTTATACCACCTCCCATTTTATTTTAACTATTTTTAAAAGTTTTAGTGCAGAATTTCAAATTGATAGCTTTTAATAGTTAGGTGATAATTGATTTCTTAAAAATGGTCGAAAAAATAATTTTGTATGGGAGGGGGTAGAAGTTTTGAAGGTATTCGACCAGTTAATATTTCATATATTTAGATATTTTTTTTAAATGCATTTAGCAAAATTTCAAGTTTCTATCTCAAAAATTTTCAGTTTAAGTGTTTATACTCTAGATGGAATCTGAGAGTATATTGTGTTTGCCTTACCGTTTGTAACGCTAAGAAATAATGCTCGCACAGAGCCGCCAAGGGTACAGAAATATTTGTTGTCGCTCAAAAACTTCGATTCCGAGTTGCTGTCTGTCCGTCTGTCCGTCTGTCCGTCTGTCTGTCTGTTCGTCTGTCCGTCTGTCTACAGCATAACTCTCGAACGCTTTGAGCTATCGTGCTGAAATTTTTTGTGTGTCATTTTTACCTAAAAAGAAACTTTAAGTTCGTGAACGGGCCACATCCCCCTACTCCTTCTACCCCCTCCCATACAAATTTCACGAAATTCCGAAATTTCCAGAAATTGATTTTCCTTTGAAACTATTTAAGCTAACAATTGTAAATTTAGGTCAAAGTAGTATGATATAAATATCATTAATATGACACAATATTGATCTGATCCTGTCACTCCTTCTACCCCCTCCCATACAAATGCATAATTTTGAAAAATGCAATCTTTCGATTTTCATTGAAACTAGCAAAGTTATAAAAACGAATTTTTGCCAGAATTAATTTTATTATAATTCCAATCAGAATTGAAAAAAATTATGTACTTCACCTCACTCCTTCTACCCCCTCCCATACAAATTTCACGAAATTTTGAAATTTAAATTAAATTATTTTTCTTCGAAACTGTTAAAGCTATCAACTTGATATTTTGCATAAAGTATAAAAATAGAAATATCAATAACGGGAAAAAAATGTGTTTTGATCAGTACACTCCTTCTACCCCCTCCCATACAAATGCATAATTTTTGTCAAGTGTATTATATCGATTTGCATTAAAACTAGAAAAAGTATAAGCTTAAAATTTTGCCAGAATTTGCTTTTTTAATAATATCAATAAATGCTAAAAAAAACTATCAGCTCCTCTTTACTCCTTCTACCCCCTCCCATACAAATGCATAATTTGGAAAAATGCATTTTTTCGATTTTCATTGAAACTAGCAAAGTTATAAAAATTAATTTTTGCCAGAATTAATTTTAATATAATTGCAATCAGTATTGAAAAAATTATCAACTTCACCTCACTCCTTCTACCCCCTCCCATACAAATTTTACGAAATTTTGAAATTTAAATTAAATTATTTTTCTTCGAAACTGTTAAAGCTATCAACTTGATATTTGGCATAAAGTATAAAAATAGAAATATCAATAACGAGAAAAAAATGTGTTTTGATCCGTACACTCCTTCTACTCCCTCCCATACAAATGTATAATTTTTGTTAAGTGCATTATATCGATTTCCATTAAAACTAGAAAAAGTATAAACTTAAAATTTTGCCAGAGTTTGTTTTTTAATAATTGCAATAAATGCTAAAAAAAATTATCAGCTCATCTTCACTCCTTCTACCCCCTCCCATACAAATATCTGTATTTTAAATTCAAAAAAAGCATTTCTCCTTCGAATATATTAGAACTATCAAATTTGAAATTGAACCAAAGCGTGGTGATAAGGATGATATGATAAGCAGTTTCAAAATCATCTTAGACGCTCCACTTCCCCTGCCACCTCCCATACAAATGCCTCAATTTCAGGAAAACTATGTCCAATTGAAAATAATGAAAGCTGCAAACCTTAAATTCAGCACGAAATATGTTGCATACCACATTAGGTGTCATATCCAAAAATTACAAACCTTCCTCCTCTCCTTCTACCACCTCCCATATAAAAGTCACTATTAATTATTTAAAAGAATTGGAGGTGACATATTTTCCGGTACATTGAACTCTTTCTCATTTCGTCTAGAGTATCATATGATTGGGCTTTACGCCCAATCATAATTCTTTTATGTTTTTTTCATTGCAAATGAAATACCTTGTGCACGTTAGACCAGGGGGTCGGTGCATAACAATTGTGGAATTTTTATTATCTGACTTTATTATTTTAATAATAAAGTATTGTGATCAACACAGAAAAAAAAAAAAAATTTGCTACCCTGAAATTTTGTTTTTTCGCGTTACATGACTAAATTAGCCTAAAAAAGCAAAAAAAAAAAATCCGTCCCGCCGTACGCCGTACATATGGACTCGTACCTCCAAGACCATTAAGGGTAGAATGTTGATTTTTAGGTGGGTTATTAACTTGGTAAATGAGCTCCATTATCCAAATTTTGGGAGTGTGGGGTGGAAGGGGGAGGCGGGGGGATGGAAAAAGTCGAAATATACACTTGCTAATATCTTCACCACGAATGCAGATAGAAAGATGAAAATCAGCACACGTATAGAGAAAGCTGTAGGACATATTCCAAAAATAATTTAATTTTTTTATCGATTGGCGTCCGTAAAGGGGGGGCTAAAAACAAATTGTCGGCCGAATCTTTTTTTGAAATGGTTATATTTTCGAAACTACTTACCATCAAAAATTCATATTTGGGGACAATTAAGATGGCGTATAGATCCACCAGAATCAGCTTAGAAATAGGGTTATTATTGTAAGGGGAAGGGTCGGGGGGGGGGGGGATTGCAAGGAAAAACACTTAAGAATTAATATCTCAACTATCTCTTAAGCTATGTAATTGAAATTTAAAACATATACTAAGCTATACTAGCGAAATACAAAAAAAATATAAAATTTGGTCATAATAGTAGTGGGGTGAAATGGGGAGCATTTGAAAAATGGTGCACCTTTCAAAATTAGAAATCATTATATCTCAAAATGGAGTACATATATCGAATTGAAAATTCGTCAGATTATAGAACTACAAAATTTATAATTTTGATAAAAATTTTAAGTTAGGGGGTGTAAAGGGAGGGAGGTGGTAAGCAAAAATGTCGAAAATTTTGAGTGAATTTTTTAGGACTCTGCCCAAAGATAGAAACTTCAAATTTTGCATATGAATACATCTATTTGATATACATAGAAAAAAAATAATAATTTGATCCACAATTGTTATGAACCGACCACCCCGGTCTAATGGGCACAAGCTGTTTCATGTGCAACGAAAAAAACACGAAAACTGAAAATTTTTGAATGTAATTTTAGGGTAGAAACTTGAAAATTTGGGAAATACATTTGAAAAAAATCCCTAAAAGTATAAAATATTAACTGGGTGAATACCTTCAAAACTTCTACCCCCTCCCATACAAAATTATTTTTTCGACCATTTTTAAGAAATTAATTATCACCTAACTATTAAAAGCTATCCATTTGAAATTTTGCATAAGAACTTATAAAAATATTTGCAAAGAAATTATTTTAAAAGTTTCACACTTGCCCTTCTACCTCCTCCCATACAAAAGTATGATTTCGACCAATTTCATTAAATCAACTAATAACCAACAAATTAAAAGCTACGAACTTGAAATTTTGTACGAGCAGCTTACAAGAGAAAGGAAATAAAATTGCGTCACAAATTTTGCAATTCCCCTACCTCTTCTACCCCCTCCCGTACAAAATTATTTTTTCGAGCATTTTTAAGAAATCAGTTATCAGCTAACTCTTAAAAGCTATCCATTTCAAATTTTGCCTAAAAACTTATAAAAATAATTGAAATGAAATTCTTTTAAAAGTTTTGAAATCGCGCTTGCCTTTCTACCCCTTCCCATACAAAAGTATCATTTCTACCTATTTCATTGAATCAACTAATAACCATCAAATTAAAAGCTACGAACTTGAAATTTTGTACAAGCACACTACAAGAGAAAGGGAATAAAATTGCGTCACAAATTTTACAATTCTACTACCTCCTCTACTCCTTCCCATACCAATGTTTGGTTTCGTGAATGTAAAATGCACCGAATCCTATGAAAATTCTATGCAACTTCGTCTATGAAACACATTCTATACAGAGGATATTGAACGCGATTCAAGCAATTAATTAAAAAGCTATTAACATCCACCCACCCTTACCCCTCCTCCTCCCCTCATAAAAACCCAAACTTGCAGAAATGAATGAAATATTGTTAAATTGACAACAGCCCTGCCCAAGAACTCCCTTTCACTTAGCCTTCCCTAACCACTCTAACCTGCATATTGACTTTCCACACATCCGCAACTTGTCCCAAGAATAATAAAGTTTCGCCCGACTTGTTGGCAGTTTATTTTCTGTATGTGCATCAAATAGATGTATCCACATGGAAAATTTAAACTTTGTATCTTTCACCAGAGCCCTAAAAAATCACTCAAAATTTTCAAAATTTTTGCTTACTACCTCCCGACGTAAAATTTTTACCGAAATTAAAAACCATGTAGTTCTACAATTTGACAAAATTTTGGTTTGATATCTGTACTCAGTTTTGTGATATAACGGTTTGAAATTTTTGAAAGTGCACCATTATTGAAATGTTCCCCATTTTCCCCCTCTACTATTATAATAATTTAATTCTTTTATCCATTGGCGTCTGAAAAGGAGCGGCTAAAAACAAATTATCGGACAAATATTTTTTTAAATGATTATATCTTCGAAATTACTTATCGTAAAAAAATCATATTTGGGAACCATTAAGGTGGCATATAAATTCATTAGAATCAATCAATTTTAATGTGGATGCATCTATTTGTTGTACATACAGAAAAAATAATAACAATTCCGCAATTGTTATGAATCGTCTAACGTGCACAAGATCGCGCCTACCCTCCTACGCGTCCCATACAGAAATATGATTTAGACCAATGTTAATAAATCATATAATATTTCATATTCTAGGGATTTTTTTTTAATGCATTTCACAAATTTTCAAGACTCTGCTTTAAAATTTCATTCAAAAATTTTCAATTTTTGTGTTTTTTTTTTCAATGCGCATGAAACACCTTGTGCCCCCTTCGGTGCTTAACAATTGTGGAACAACTTATTTTTGTTGCTCTAGGTATATCAAATAGATGTATCAACATAAAAAATTTAAACTTTGTATCTTTCACCAAAGCCAAAAAAAAAATCACTCAAAATTTTCGACATTTCTGCTAACCAACTTCCTCCCCTTACAACCCTCAACTTACCAAAATTAAAGATTTTGTAGTTCTACAATCTGACAAAATTTCAATTTTATATCTACACTCAGTTTTGAGATATAATAGTTCGAAATTTTAGAAAGTGCACCATTTTTGAAATGCTCCCCATTTCCCCCCACTACTATTAGGCCCAAATGTTATATTTTGCTTTATTATTCTAATAATAAAGTATTGTGATAAAACAAAATTGTTCTCTGAAATTTTTTTTTATTTTTTCGCGTTTCACGACTTAATTAGCCAGAAAATGCAAAAAAAAGTCCATCCCGCCGTACGCCGTCCGCAGTTCGCCGTACACCGTACATATGGACTTATACCTCCGAGACCATTAAAAGTATAATGTTCGTTTTGGGTGGATTGTTAATTGGGTAAGTGAGCTCCATTGTCTATCTATCTAGTTTTGGGAAGTGTCAGGTGGAAGGGGGAGGCGAAGGAGTGAAAGAGTCAAAAACTACAGTTATCTCCACTACGAATGCAGATAGGCAGCTGGAAATCAGCAGCGGTATGAAGAAAGTTGTGGGACAAACTCTATGAATAATTTAATTTTTTTATTCATTGGCATCCGAAAGGGGAAGGGTGCTAAAAACAAATTGTTGGCCGATTTTTTTTAATGATTATATCTTTGAAATTACTTACCATTAAGGACAATTAAGGCGGCATACAGATCCACCAGAATCAGCTTAGAGTGTGGGTAATTATTGTAAGAAGGAGGGTCAGAAGGGGGGGGGGGGTGCAAAGAAGAACACTTAAAAATGAATATCTTGGCAATATCTTAAGCTATGTAATTGAAACTTGGAACATAATATAAGCTGCGAAATACGAGAAAAATATAACATTTGGACATAATAATAGTTGGGGGGGAGCATCTCCAGATGGAGATATCAAATTGAAATGTTGTCAGATTGTAGAACTATATAATCTTTAATTTTAGTAAATTTCAAGTTCGGAGTGTAAGGGGTGGGAGTAGCAAAAATGTCAAAAATTTTGAGTGATTTTTTAGGGCTCTGGTAAAAGAAACAAAGTTTAAGCTTTGCATGGGGATACATCTATTTGATATACGTAGAAAAAAATGAATAATTTGTTCCACAATTGTTATGTACTGACCCCACTGGTCTAACGTTCACAAGGTGTTTCATGTGCAATGAAAAAACTGAAAATTTTTGAATTTTAGACAAAAACTTGAAAATTTCCGAAATGCATTTAAAAAAATCCCTAAATGGATGAAATATTAATTGGTCGAATACCTTCTAAACTACTACTCCTCCCATACAAAATTATTTTTTCGACCACTTTTAAGAAATTAATTATCACCTAACTATTAAAAGCTAATAATTTAAAATTTTGCATAGAAACTTTTAAAAATAGTTAAAATTGCGTCAAAGGTTTTGAGATCGCACCTGCCATTCTACCCCCTCCCATACAAAAGTATGATTTCGACCAATTTCAATTCAATTTCAACAACAGACGATAAGCTACGAACGTGAAATTTTGTACTAACACCTTACAAGAGAAAAAAAAATAAAACTGCATCATACATTTTACGGTCCCCTTACTTCCCTACCCACTCCCATATAATTGTTTGGTTTCGTAAATGTAAAAGATACCGAATTTTATGAACTTCGTCCATGAACTGGCATTCTATACATAGACTATTGGATGTAATTTAAGCAATCAATTAAAAATTTATTAACATTAATTAAGTGTTAATTTGATAACATGCTCAAGAACCACTTTGCACTTAGTCTTTCGTAACCACTATAACCTGCATATTGACTTTCCACGCATCCTCATATTGTCCCAAGAATAATAAAGTTGCGCCCGACTTAATGGCAGTTTATTTGAAATGCAGCCAACTATTGAGCTTTTTAATAGGGATATAACAATTATGTATATTAATAAAAACGCACCCTTAAACTTTTTTATGATCAACAACAGTCAAAGCTAACATTCTTATCGTGGTGAAGTTCACGAATGTTTGAAAATTATTAAAAAACACTTCTGAGCCGGTGGTTGCAACTTTAGCGCTTACTCCAATTTTCGGTCGTAATAATCGGCCCACAGATAAAAGGCGCGACGAAAAAATGGAGACTGGTTCCACCAAGAATGTCTCGTTGCAATAGATAAAAATAATGAGGCCTACAGAATTTTTACTCAACGACCAACATGAGTTAAAACGGGTAGATATGACGAGCTTAGGCGATATGTGAAAAAGACGTGCAGGCGAAAATAAAGGAAGTTCCATAATGAGAAGGAACAAAAAAAAAAAAAAACGATATGAGACAATCTAAAACGGCGGACTTATAAGCAATAGTAAAAGTCCTAAAAAAATATAAGATGAAAACCAGGCTCTGCAAGACGCAGAGGGCAATATCATCAGCGACACACAAGAAATCAAAAGGAGATGGTCTTCCTACTTTGAACATCTTCTCATTCCCACTCCATTAACACCAATCACGACAGACAACATCTCAACTGAGGTTTCAACTGACGAAGAAGAATCATCGACACTACCGACGATTGATGAAATCAAAGCGGCCCTAAGCAAAATATAGCGCAGGGAATTGACGAAATACCAGTTGAACTTCTGAAAAACGGTGGAAATTGTGTCGCTGAAAGACTATACAGCATTATATGCAAAATTCGGACAGAGGAAAACATACCCGGCCATTGGCGAAAAAGCATAATATGTCCAATATTTACAAGAAAGGAGACACACTCTGCTGTAAGATTTACAGAGGAATATCATTGTTGTGTACGTCCTATAACATACTAACGAAAATAATAGAAAGTCGTCTTACGCCATATACTATTAAAATAATTGGTGAATACCATGGTGGATTCAGAACCTGACGTTCTACAATCAATCAATCAAATTCCTGTTAAGACCCCCTATAGAAGTATAGGACAGAAACAGCTCTCTTCCACAAGGCACGATTCAGAGCATCGGCCTTTAGCTGCTGCCAGGACTTGTTTATACTTCTGGCCTCCTGCTCAACTGCTCGCTTCCATGTGCTACATAGATCCAGAGCCTGTTAGGCGATGTTTCGCTCTGGTTTCCCCATAGTGCGACCGATCCACTGTCACTTCCGCCTTTGAATCTCAATGCCTATTTTAGTCTATCCAGTTGTATTTCAAAGTTCGTCGTTGGAGATCACTTCTGGCCAGATTATTCCTAAAATGAGTCGGAGGCATTGGTTCACGAAAGTTTGCAGTTTCTTGGTAAGTTGAGCGGTCAATTTCCACGTAATACAAACACATAACAACACGGATTTGACATCAAAAACTCGCAGCTTCATGCGAAGGGAGATCTCTCTTAACCTCAAAAAAGAAGAAAGGATACCGAAGGCCTGACGAGCTTTACTTAGATGAGCCTCTATATCCTTTTCGGATCCGCCGTCCATGCTGCCGAGATAACAAAAATCTTGCACCTCTTCCACATCTTGTCCGTTAAGAACAATCGGTGTGCTTGTGTTCGAACCCTTGTGCATGTACTTGGTTTTACGTTCATTTATTTTCCGTCCCGCCTCTTTGCATTTAGAATGCAACGAGCGAACATTTGATTCTAAGTCCGAACGGTTATGTGCAAGTAAACACACGTCATCAGCATAATCCAGGTGACTTAAGATGTTAAATAGTGTCCACTGAAGACCTTTATCTTCTCCACCTTTCAGTGCAGCTTTCAAGATGTCATTTATTACCACCAGAAACAGGACTGGTGATAATATACAGCCTTGGCTGACACCCGTTCGCATAGGAAAGCTCTTGGACAGCTCTCCTCTGTGTAAGACGCGACACCTTGCATCTTCGAAGGATTCTTTAATCATAGCTATAAACTTATCTGAAATACCTCTCCTACGCAAAGCATTCTTTATCAAATCTCGTTTAGCGCTGCCGGAAGCCTTCTCGAAATCCAAAAACATGAGATGTAGTGGCGAACTTATTTCGGCGGACTGTTCCAATATTATCCGCAGGGTATTTGTGTGGTTGATACAAGACGATCCTTTACGGAATTCAGCCTGATAAATTTCGAGAGTGCTCTTCATTGCATTGAGAATTATCTTAGCCATGACGTTCTATAACAGACCAGATATTCTCGGCGAAGCAGGTGCTTGAGAAATGCTGGGATTATAACACAGACGTGAACGAAATCTAATGAAGGTCTTAAACAAGCATACGACAGTATCGACCGGAGAGTACTGTACCAATGCTTGATCTTGGAATTCCTCAAAAACTATTCCGACTAACGAGATTCAGATGGACAAACACTGTGAGATACAAACCGATTCCACAACCAGCTTTCGAACGGAATTTGGTTTAAAGCAGGCAGGTGGTCTAGCTTAGCACTAGAGTATGTCGTCCAAAAAATCCCAAAAACCCAACTAGTAGCCTACACTGACGACATAAACATCCCCGCAAGATCGTTCCCAAATTCTAAGGAGGTATTTGTCAATCTTGACTGCGCCGCAAAAGAAGTCGAGTTGCGTATTAACGAAAGCAAAACAAAAGTAATGACGCAAACAAGACGGAGAACGCCAATCAGACAAAACATAACAATTGCGATATAATTTTTTATTTAGCAAAGGACGGCAATGAAACAGACTAAATCAAACAACGGATAATACTAGCAAATAGGACGTATTATTCGGTACTTCCTATAATGAAATCCAAGAAAGTGCACAGGAACAATAAGCTGCAAATATATAAAACTAATATACGACCAGTGCTCTGTTATGACAGCAAGACGTGGACATTAACGAAAACTTCTGAAAAAGCAGTGAACGCACTCGAAAGAAAGGTTCTCCGAAAAATTTTGGGACCTGTGAAGGAAGGAACGGAATGGCGAAGAAGATACAATGGTGGGTTATATCAACTCTACGACGAGTCAGAATCTTCAACGTTCAACAAGTTACGTAAACTGCAGTAGGCTGGTAATGTAGATCGAATGAAAGGAAGAAGAATCCTCAAAACACGTACGCGATAGGAAGACTCGGTTGATGAAGATTGCAAAGTCATTTTAAAAAACATAACAGGGCTACGATTGCGCGTAAGCCGCAATCTTACGATACTCTAGATGAAATAGAATTTTTTATGATCCCAAGAAATTTGTATGGGTAGTGTTAGAAGGAGTGATAGTATTGAACTAATGTTTTCCCCATCATGCTAAAGTAGCTATAAAAATTGTTTTATACAAAATGCTTACTCCAAAAATTTAATAGGAACTGAGAAAATTAGTGTGTTAGATTTTGTGAAAATGTGCAGTTTGTATGGGAGGTGATAGAAAGAGTGGTGGGATTTTAGTGAACTTTTCAGAAATAACTAAAAATATCATAAAATTGACATTTCTCAAATTTTAGACAAGTAACATTCATACATTTCAAGAAAATTGATTTTTTGTGATGTTGTGAAACTGTGTCATATTGTATGGGAGGGGGTAGAAGCAGTGAAGCTAATCAATTATTTTTTTTGATCTTAGTGATAATGCCAAATAAGTATTTATCACAAAATGTGAGCTCGATAAATGTTATATGTTCCGAGAAAATCGGCTTAGAGCATTTCAAGAAAAAGTGTAGTTTGTATGGGAGGGGTTGGAAGGAGAGGGAGGACGCAAATAATTTTTATACTGTATATTGAAATCATTATGAAAGTAATATATCCCGAAATTCAGACTAATAGCTTGTATACTTTTCGAGCAAATCCATTTATAGTCGAATTGCGAAATTGTGCCATTTTGTATGAGAGGGGGTAGAAGGGGTGAAGCTAATCATCTAATTTTTTTAGCCTTACTAAAAATTTTAAATAAATATTTAGTGCACAATTTCAGCTCGCTAAATTTTATACGCACTGAGTAAATTGGCTTAGAGTAATTCATGACAAGTACAGTTTGTATGGGAGGTGGTAGAAGGAGGACACGCATAATTTTTGTACGGTAGATTGATATTACCATAATAGTAATATGTTCCAAATTTCAGGCCAATAGCTTTTATACTTTTCGAGCAAATCCGTTTATTGTCAAATTGCGCATTTGTGTCATTTTGTATGGGAGGGTTATTTCTTAGCGTTACAAACGGTAAGGCAAACACAATATACTCTCAGATTTCATCTAGAGTATAATTAGCAGCTGGAGGACGCGGTTCTTGGATCTGGACGATTGGAGGCGCCGACTTCAGGAGGCCAGGGCCTGATTTAGGCTGATGCGTCATTGCTGAATCGGCCCAATAGACAGGCTTTGGGTGCTATAGAGGATTAATGTCAACATGTTCACTATTGAATGTTTCTGTGCCAGTGAGACAAAGCACCGGTCGAAGAACTGGAAATGCTGCTGCTGTAAGTGCTCAGTTCAAAATGAGCAAAATCAGCCGATTCCACGCCGTTTACAAGAATTGGCAATATCCCAGTCCAAATTGTGGCAATATTTGCGTATAAATCTTGGCGTACACCCATAGAAGATCAAACTGAAGACTGTTGATCATTGGAAGCGCCGAAACTTCTCCGATTGTGCTCTGCAAGAGTTATGTTATGTCCTTATTGAAAAACCCGATAATAAGTCCAAATCTTACATTTTTGCCATATTTTCCCAGTGTAGCTTAATACAAGTACATATTCCATGTTTCAACTATACACACCTTGACAGATTCGAGAGGTTAATTACTTTATTATTTTAATAATAAAGTATTGTGATCGACTTGGGAAAAAAATAAAAATTGCTACCCTGAAATTTTTTTTTTTCGCGTTTCATGACTAAATTAGCCTAAAAATGCAAAAAAAAATCCGTCTGTCTGTACGCCGTCCCCCGTACGCCGACGTGTACGCTCAGCGCACATTAACTCCCAAACCCTTCAAGATAGAAAATTCATTTTTGGAGGGATTGTAGGTAGTTGCGGATCTCAGGCGGATACCAATTTTGGGGGGTGTACGAGTTCAGGGGGAGGCAGGGGGAGCGCTTAAGCCGAAAAATACGAATTCAAATATCTCAACCATGGTTACAGCTAGGAAGCTAAAAATCAACATACATATGCAGGAGTTTGTGAGACAACTTTTAAAAATAAATTAATTTTTTTATCGATTGGCGTGCGAAAAGGGGGGGCTAAGAACCAATTGTCGGCCGAATTTTTTTTTCAAATGATTATATCTTTGAAATTACTTCCCATAAAAAATTGATATTTTGAGACCATTAAGATAGTATATAGATCTATTAGAAGCAGTTTAGATAAAAGCTAATTAGTGAAAGGGGGAGAGTCAGGGGGGTGCAAAGAAAAACACTTAAAAATTAATATCTCAACTATCTCTTATGCTATGTAATTGAAACTTAAAATGTATACTAAGCTTTACTAGCGACATATGAAAAAAATATAATATGTGGACATTATAGTAGTGGGGGGAAATGGGGAGCATTTCAAAAATGGCGCACTTTCCAAAACTACAAATCATCAAATCTCAAAATTCAGTACAGATAACAAATCAAAAATTTGTCAGATTGTAGAGCTATATAATCTTTAATTTTGGTAAAAAATTTGTGTTGGGGGGTGTAAGGGGAGAGAGGTGGAAAGCAAAAATGTTGAAAATTTTGAGTGATTTTTTTATGGCTCTGGTAAAAGATACAAAGTTTAAATTTTGCACGTCGACATATCTATTTGATATAGATAGAAAAAAAATAGTAATTTGTTCCAAAATTGTTATGCTCCGAAGTGGGGGTCTAACGTGCACAAGGTGTTTCATGTGGAATGAAAAAAACACATAAGCTGAAAATTTTTGAATGAAATTTTTAGGTAAAAACTTGAAAATTTGGGAAATGCATTTAAAAAAAATCTCTAAAAGTTTGAAATATTAACTGGTCGAATATTTTTAAAACTTCTATTCCCTCCCATACAAAATTATTTTTTCGACCAATTTTAAGAAATCAATTATCACCTAACTATCAAAAGCTATTAATTTGAAATTTTGCACAAAAACTTAGAAAAATAGTTTAAATAAAATTACGGTAAAAGATTTGAAATCATGCTTGCCCTTCTACCCCCTCCCATACAAAAGCATGATTTCGACCAATTTCATTAAATCAACTAATAACCAACAAATTAAAAGCTACGAACTTGAAATTTTGTACGAGCACCTTACCACAGAAAAGAAAGAAAATTCCATCACAAATTTTACGATTCCCCTACCTCCTCTACCCCCTCCCATACAAAATTATTTTTTCGAGCATTTTTAAGAAATCAGTTATCAGCTATCTCTTAAAAGCTATCAATTTCAAATTTTGCATGAAAACTTATAAAAGTAATTCAAATGAAGTTGCTTTAAAAGTTTTGAAATTGCCCTTACCGTTCTACCCCCTCCCATACAAAACTATGATTTCGACCAATTTCATTAAATCAACTAATAACTAACAAACTAAAAGCTACGAACTTGAAATTTTATAAAAGCACCTTACAAGAGAAGCGAAATAAAACTGCATATCAAATTTTACGATTCCCCTACCTTCTCTATCCCCTCCCACACAAATTTTCGGTTTCGTGAAAATAAAATACACCGAATTTTATGAAAATTTTATACAATTTCGTCTATGAAACACATTCTATACAGAGAATATTGGGAAACCCCTTTGCACTTAGCTATCCCTAACCACTTTAACCTGCATATTGACTTTCCACTCATCCGCAACTTGTCCCAAGAATAATAAAGTTTCGCCCGACTTGTTGGCAGTTTATTTTTAAGTGATTTTCTTTTTGTACACGTACGGCGGTTTCTATTTGCATTTTCACTCTGTCTGATACGAATTTGTAGTTTTGATTCAATTTCAATTACATTTCAGATCATCGAAAAATTATTTTTAGATCAACAAATAGCTTGTTTCAATCTAAACGCTCTGTTCATACAAACCTATGTTTCTTAATATCAGCGATTCCTCGTTTTTGATAGCCTAGTCGCTCCGCCGGCATTTGCTTGCACAGGTTTTTAATTAAGTTTTGAGCATATTTTGGAATGCGTGTAGACATTTTAATTACTTCTATGCCTCCAAGAATTTGCTGGTATATTTTCATTTGATCTTTCCCTCTAAACGGTGGCCGGCCAGAAAGTAGCTCGTGGATTAAAATTCCAAGTTCCCAGTAATCTACCGCTCGATCATGTCCTCGATCTAGTATTATTTCAGGCGCCACGTACTCGGGCGTTCCAGCAAATGTATTTGTCTTGCAATTGGTCATCATTCGTTTGGCAAAACCAAAATCAACCTAAAAAACAAATATTGCATGAAAAAAGTGTCTAAATGAAATAACATTAAGATTAAAAACAACTGGACTACGACTGTGCGTACATACGAAACTACAGAAGAAATCGAAATTTTTGTGATCTTAAGAAATTTTGTATGGGGAATGGTAAAAGGGGTGACAGCATTGAACTAATTTGTTTCACTTTCAATTTGATTAGTAAGGCCAAATCACTCTAGATGGGGAGACATATTTCGATTTTCAGAAATTTTGTTTGAAGAGTGGTAGAAGGGGTAACGGCACTGAACCAATTTTACTTTATTATTCTAATAAAAAAGTATTGTGATCGACACAAGAAAAAAAAAAACTTTGCTACCCTGAAATTTTTTTTTCGCGTTTCATGACTAAATTAGCCTAAAAATGCAAAAAAAAATCCGTCTGTCTGTACGCCGTCCGCCGTACGCCGACGTGTACGCTCAGCGCACATTAACTCTTAAGCCCTTCAAGATAGAAAGTTTATTTTTGGAGGGATTATAGGTAGTTGCGGATCTCAGGCGGATACCCATTTAGGGGGGTGTACAAGTTCAGGGGGAGGCGGGGGGAGCGCTTAAACCGAAAAATACGAATTCAAATATCTCAACCATGGTTACAGCTAGGAAACTAAAAATCAACATACATATAGAAGAGTTTGTAGGACAACTTTTAAAAATAATTTAACATTTTTATCCATTGGGGTGCGAAAAGGGGGGGCTAAGAACCAATTGTCGGCCGAATTTTTTTTCAAATGATTATATCTTCGAAATTACTTCCCATAAAAAAATTATATTTTGAGACCATTAAGATGGCATACGCATGTGCTAGAATCAGTTTAGATAGAAGCTAATTATTGTAAGGGGAAGGGTCAGGGGGGGCGCAAAGAAAAACACTTAAAAATTAATATCTCAACTATCTCTTAAGCTATGTAATTGAAACTTAAAACTTGTACTAAGCTTTACTAGCAAAATATAAAAAAAATATAATATTTTGACAAAACAGTAGTGGGGGGAATTGGGGAGCATTTCAAAAATGGCGGTCTTTTCAAAATTACAAATCTTTATATCTCAAAAAATAGTATAGATATCAAATCGAAAATTGGTCAGATTGTAGAACTATATAATGGTTAATTTTGATAAAAATTTTAAGTTGGGAGGTGTAAGGGGGGAGAGGTGATAAGCCAAAATGTCGAAAACTTTGAGTGATTTTTTTAAGGCTCTGGTGAAGATACAAAGTTGAAGTTTTGCATGTGAATACCTTTATTTAATGTACATACAAAAATAATAATAACTTGATCCATAATTGTTATAAACTGACCCCCCCGGTCTAACGTGCAAAAGGTGTTTCATGTGCATTGTAAAAAACACATAAACTGAAAATTTTTGAGTGAAATTTGAAAATTTGCGAAATGCATTTAAAAACATAACAGGGCTACGATTGCGCGTAAAGCGCAATCTTACGATACTCTAGATGAAATAGAATTTTTTGTGATCCCAAGAAATTTTGTATGGGGAGTGTTAGAAGGGATGATAGCATTGAACTAATTTTTTCGACATCATGCTAAAGTAGCTATGAAAATGTTTTATACAAAATGCTTACTCCAAAAACTTAATGGGAACTGAGAAAATTAGTGAGTTTGATTTAGTGAAAATGTACAGTTTGTATGGGAGGTGGTAGAAAGAGTGGGGGGATTTTAATGATTTTTTTAGAAATAACTAGGAATATTATAAAATTGGCATCCCTTAAATTTCAGACTAGTGCCATTCATACTTTTCAAGAAAATCGATTTTTTGTGAAGTTGTGAAACTGTGTCATGTTGTATGGGAGGGGGTAGAAGTAGTGAAGCAAATCAAATATTTTATTGCTCATCTTAGTAATAATATTAATTAAATATTTATTACAAAATATGAGCTCAACAAATGTTATATGTTCTGAGAAAATCGGCTTAGAGCATTTCAGGAAAAAGTGTAGTTTGTATGGGAGGGGGTGGAAGGAAAGGGAGGAAGCAAATAGTTTTTGTACTGTAGATTTAAATCATTAAAAAAGTAACATATGCCAAAATTGAGATCAATAGCTTTTATACTTTTTGAGTAAATCCATTTATTGTGAAATCACGAAATTGTGTCATTTTGTATGGGAGGGGGTAGAAGGGGTGAAGCTAATCATCTCATTTTTTTTGACCTTACTAACAATTTTAAATAAATATTTGGTGCACAATTTCAGCCCGCTGAATTTTATAAGCACTGAGGAAATTGGCTTAGAGTAATTCATGATAAGTACAGTTTGTATGGGAGATGGTAGAAGGAGGTAGAGGACACGCACAATTTTTATACGATAGATTGATATTATTATAAAAGTAATATATTCTGAATTTCAGGCCAATAACATTTATACTTTTTGAGCAAATCCGTTTATTGTCAAATTGCGTAATTGTGTCATTTTGTATGGGAGGGGGTAGAAGGGGTGGAGCGATTTGGCCCGTTCACGAACTTGACCTTACTTTTTTGTCAAAAATGACGTGTACAAAATTTGAACTTTCTAGCTCAACGCGTTCTCAAGCTAGAGAGCGCACGGACGGACGGACGGACGGACGGACGGACAGACGGACGGACGGACGGACGGACGGACGGACGGACGGACGGACGGACATCCGGTTTTGAGATTTTTGAGTGATAATATTAACTTCTGTATCATTAATTTTTTTCTCCGAGCCTTATTTCTTGGCGTTACAAACCTTAGAGCGAACTTATAATACTCTCAGATTCCATCTAGAGTATAAAAAATTTGTAAATATACAAAATAATAACTGGTCGAAAATCTTTAAAACTTCTACCCCCTCCCATACAAAATTATTTTTCCACCATTTTTAAGAAATCAATTATCACTTAAATATTAAAAGTTATCAATTTGAAATTTTGCATAAAAACTTACAACAATAATTGAAATGAAATTACGCTGAAAGTTCTGAAATCGCGCTTGTCCTTCTACCCCCTCCTATACAAAAGAATGATTTCGACCAATTTCATTAAATCAACTAATAACCAACAAATTGATAGCTATGAACTTGAAATTTTGTGTGAGCGCCTAACAAAGGAAAAAAAAGAAAATTGCATCACAAGTTTTACGATTCCCTTGCCTCCTCTACCCCCTCCCATACAAAATTATTTTTTCGAGCATTTTTAAGAAATCAGTTATCAGCTAACTCTTAAAGGCTATCAATTTCAAATTTTGCATAAAAACTTATAAAAATAATTCAAATAAAGTTGCTTTAAAAGTTTTGAAATCGCGCTTGCCCTTCTACATCCTCCCATACAAAACTATGATTTCGACCAATTTCATTAAATCAACTAATAACCAACAAACTAAAAGCTACGAACTTGAAATTTTATACAAGCACCTTACAAGAGAACCGATATAAGACTACATATCAAATTTTACAATTCCCCTACCTTCTCTACCCCCTCCCATACAAATGTTCGGTTTCGTGAATGTAAAATATACCGAATTTTATGGAAATTCTATGGAACTTCGTCTATGAAATACATTCTATACAGAGAATATTGGACGTGATTCAAGCAATTAATTAAAAAGCTATTAACATCCACCCACCCTTACTATTACCCCTCCTCCTCCCCTCATAAAAACCCAAACTTGCAGAAACGAATGAAATATTATTAAATTGACAACAGCACTGCCCAAGAACTCCCTTTCACTTAGTCTTCCCTAACCACTCTAACCTGCATAATGACTTTCCACTCATCCGCAACTTGTCCCAAGAATAATAAAGTTTCGCCCGACTTGTTGGCAGTTTATTTTCACATCATGCTAGACTGGCTATCAGAATGTCTTATTGAAAATTTAAGCTTCAAACATTTACTAGTACTGAGAAAATTAGTGTTTATTTTTGTGAAATTGTGCAGTTTGTATGGGAGGTAATAGAAGGAGTGGAGGATTTTTAGTGGTTTTTTTTCAAGAAACAACTATAATCATCATGCAATTGATATATTTACAATTTCATATCAGTAACTTTCATAATTTTCAAGACATCCGAATTTTCGAAAAGTTGTGAATTTGTGTCACATTGTATGGGAAGGGGTAGAATGAGGGAAGCTAGTCGGCTTATTTCCTCGATATTATAATAATGCTAATTTAGGATCTAGTACAAAATTTGAGCTCGGTAAATGTTATAAGTGCTGAGAAAACTTTTGTGGTGCTAAGGAATGTTGTATGGGGAGTGGTAGATGGGGTGACAGCACTGAACTAATTTGTTTCAGATCATGCTAGAGTAGCTATAAAAATGAAACTTAGTGCATTGAATTTAGTGAAATTGTGGAATTTTTATGGGAGGTGGTAGAAGGAGTGGGGGGTTTTTGGTGATTTTTCGGGAAACAACTATAATTATCATGCAATTGATATACTTTAAATTTCAGATGTGTATTATTCACACATTTCAAGAAATCCGAATTGTTATATAGTCGTGGAGTTGTGTCTCATTGTATGGGAGGTGGTAGAAGGAGTGAAGCTATTCGGTTAATTTTTTTCCCAATATTAATAATAATGTTAATTAAAGATTAAGTACAAAGTTTTAGCTCGATGAAATTTACATGTACTGAGAAAATTGGTTTAGAGTATTTCATGAAAAGTGCGGTTTATATGGTGGAAGGAGACAAGGGTTTTCAGTGATTTTTTGAGAAACAACTATAATCATCATGCAATTGATATATTTTAAATTTCAGATCAGTAAGATTCACACTTTTCAAGAAAATCCAATTCTTGTAAAGTCGTGGAACTGCGTCACATTGTATGGGAGGGGGTAGAAGGAGTGAAGCTAATCGGTTAATTTTTCCCGATATTAATAATAATGCTAATAAAGGATTTAGTGCAACATTTTAGCTCGATGAAATTTACTGAGTAAATTGGTGTTAAGTGTTTCATGAAAAAGCGTAGTTTGTATGGGAGGTGGTGGAAGGAGTGGGGAAACTCAAACAATTTGTATGCATGGAAAAAGAAACACTGAAATACTAATGAGATATTAGTATTTCAGTGTTTCTTTTTCCAGTCGATAGTCAGATAGTCGAGATGACTATCTCTTAAGCTATGAAGTTGACACTTGGAACATACATTGAGCTATACTAGCGCGAAAAATATAAAATTTGTATATAACTGTAGTGGGTTGACATGGAGGCATATACAAAATAAACTGCTAACAAGTCGGGCGAAACTTTATTATTCTTGGGACAAGTTGCGGATAAGTGGAAAGTCAATATGCATGTTAGAGTGGTTGGGGAAGACTAAGTGAAAGGGGGTTCTGGGGCAGAGCAATTGTCAATTTAACACTTTGCGGAAACGTTCAAAAGCTCCAGTACTTATAATCAATATTTCGTTCGTTTATTAATGCAAGTTTGAGTTTTTATGAGGGGAGCGGTGAGGCGTGGGTATATTCTCTGTATCGAATGTCAGTTTCATAGACGAAGTTGCATATAATTTTCACTGGATTCGGTGTATTTTACATTTACGAAACCAAACATTTGTATGGGAGCGGGTAGACGAGGTAGGGGAATCGTAAAAATTATGATGCAATTTTATTTCCTTTCTCTTATAGTGTGCTCGTACAAAATTTCAAGTTCGTAGCTTTTAATTTGTTGGTTATTAATTGGTTCAATAAAATAGGTCGAAATGATACTTTTGTATGGGAGGGGGTAGAAGGGCAAGCGAGATTGCAAAACTTTAAAAAAAATTTCATTTCAATTATTTTTATTTTAAATTGATAGCTTTTAAGAGTTAGCTGATAGCTGATTTCTTAAGAATGCTCGAAAAAATAATTTTGTATGGGAGGGTGTAGAAGAAGTAGGGGAATCGCAAAATTTTTGACGCAATTTTCTTTTCTTTCTCTTGGGAGGTGCTCGTACAAAATTTCAAGTTCGTAGCTTTTAATTTGTTGGTTATTAGTTGATTTAATGAAATTGGTCGAGATCATACTTTTGTATGGGAGGAGGTAGAAGGCCAAGTGCGATTTCAAAACTTTTGAAGTAATTTCATGTCAACTATTTTTACGCAAAATTTCAAATGGATAGCTTTTAATAGTTAGGTGATAATTAATTTCTTAAGAATGGTCGAACAAATACTTTTGTATGGGAGTTGGTACAAGTTTTGATGGTATTCCACCAGTTAATATTTTATACTTTTAGGGATTTTTTTTAAATGCATTTCCCAAATTTTCAAATTTCTACCTTAAAATTATATCACACAATTTTCAGTTTCGTGTTTTTTGCGCTGCACTTGAAACACCTTGTGCCCGTTAGACCGGGGATGGTCGGTTCGTAACAATTGTGGATCAAATTATTATTTTTTTTCTATGTATATCAAATAGATGTATCCACATACCAAAATTAAAGTTTCTATCTTTGACCAGAGTCCTAAAAAAATCACTCGAAATTTTCGACATTTTTCCTTACCACCTCCCTCCCTTTACACCCGCTAACGTAAAATTTTTATCAAAATTATAAATTATATAGTTCTATAATGTGACGAATTTTTGATTCGATATCTGTACTCAATTTTGAAATATAACGATTTCTAATTTCGAAAAGTGCACTATTTTTGAAATACTCCCCATTTCCCTCCACTACAATTAGGACCAAATTTTATATTTTTCTTGTATTTCGCTAGTATAGCTTAGTATATGTTTTAAGTTTCAATTTCATAGCTTAAGAGAGAGTTGAGATATTAATTCTTAAGTGTTTTTCATTGCACCCCCCCCCCCCCTGACCCACCCCCTTACAATAATTAGCCTATTTCTAAGCTGATTCTACTTACTTACTTACGATGGCGCTACAGCCCAAATCGGGCTTTGGCCTCCTGAATGCTTTGCCTCCATCCATCTCGGTTCAGTGACCGCGTCCTCCAGTTTGAAAATCTTAGCAGTGATTTGCTGTCTGCGTCAATCGAATCCTCCCAGCGCTTTCGTGGTTTTCCGACCGGTCTTTGTCCGTTGACTCTCCCTTTTAGTGTGCGTTTGGGAATTCTTCCGTCATCCGTCCGCTCCACATGACCAGCCCATTGTAAATTTTTAAATTTTATGAGGGTTGACACTTCTGGATTGTCGAAGATGGCATACAATTCTCTATTGTATCGTATTCTCCAGATCCCTCACAGGTCCGAGGATTCTTCTGAGGACCTTTCTTTCAAAGGCGTTAAGGAGTTTTTTGGACGCCTGAGTTAATGTCCACGTTTCGCTGCCATAGCATAGCATAGGTCGTATAATCGTTTTATATAACTAAAGTTTTGTTTTCCTGTGTACGTTCTTGTTTTTAATTATTGGAAGTACCGAATAATACGTCTTGTTTGCCATAATTATTCTTCTTTTAATTTCGATGGGTTCGCTTCCATCCTTCGATAGGTGCGCCCCTAGGTATATAAAGTTGTCTACGTTTTCTAGGTTATAGTCTCCTACTGTAGTATTTTTCTGATTGGCGTCTTTTTCCCAGATTGCGTCATAATTTTTGTTTTATTTTCATTAATACGTAGTCCAACTTCCCTTGCTACCGAGTCAAGGTTTACAAATACTTCCTTAGCACTCTCCAGAGATCTTTCAAGGATATCTATGTCGTCGGCATATGCTACGAGTTGTGTGGATTTGAAGAATAGTGTTCACCTTGGTGTCAACGGGAAGTTTCCGAACAACGTATTCGAGTGTTAAGTTGAAAAGCATTGGTGCGAGGCAATCACCTTGTTTAAGGCCTTTGTCTGTTTTAAAACTGGAAGTCAGATCGTTTTCTACTCTGACTTGTGACAAAGACTCAGTCATTGTCATTCTTGTCAGTCGACTCGTCAGTCGGACCAGTTTCGGTGGGACTCCAAACTCCAACATGACTTTATACAGTACGCGCCTGTCGATACTGTCGTATGCTTGTTTGAAGTCAACAAATATCTGGAGCACATCAATATTAAATTCCCAGCACCTGTTTAACTGAGAATATCTGGTCTGTGGTCGAGCGTCCAACTCTAAATCCGTCTTGGTATTCACCAATTACTTTGTCAGCATAGGGCTTAATTCTCTTTTCTAGAATTTTCGTCAAGATCTTATAAGACGTACACAACAAAGATATTCCTCCGTAGTTTTCGCAGCAGAGTTTGTCTCTTTTTTTATAAATTGAACATATGATGCTCTTGCGCCAATCTTCAGGAAGTATTTCCTGCGTCCATATGTCTGTGACTAATCTATGTAGGAGATGCGCTATGCAGGTGTCGCCGGCTTTCAGAAGTTCAGCTGGGATTCGATCAGTGCCCGGCGCTTTGTTGTTTGGGTGGTTCCTTAGGGCTGTTTTTACTTTTTCGAGTGTGGGAGGACTCAAAGCAAATCCTCCATCAGCTGTTACATCAGTTATACCTGCTATTCTATCTGCAGCTGCTGCTGCTGTTCGTGTAGGTGATGGGTTCGGGTTAAGAAGGTGTTCAAAGTATTGTGCCCATCTTAGTTTTATGTCTTCCGCGTTACTTATAATGTTCCCTTCTGCATCATTGCAGAGAGTCGTTTTCGGATTGTATCCTTCTTTCATCCTTTTAACAAGGGAATACGCGGCTCTTGTGTTGTGTAATTTAAATTGTTCGTCCATGTTTTTAATTTCGTCATTATTGTACTTCCCTTTTTTCGTTCTAAGGCATTTTGGCATTCGTTGTCGAACCAATCATTTCCTTTGCGCCGTGGATGTTGTCCTATCACCTCCTCTGCGACAGATGTAATGCCATCTTTGATATTTTGCCACATTTCTTCTATTGGCTTGCTGGCGGTGGTATTCAGCATTGTCGCGAAGTGCCTCTCCAAGGCTGATACATATTTCGCAACTATTTTCTCGTCTTTGAGTTTTCCTATGTCGAATTTAGGAACCGCTTGTGTTTTTGGGTGTCCTCGGTTTGCGATTCGACATCGGAACTTGGTCTTTACCAAATAGTGGTCTGTGCCGCAATTAGCCCCTCGACATGTACGCACATCAAGAATGCAGGAGGCCGTCCTTTTCTCTATTAGAACATGGTCTAAATAGACCAAATGGTTGAATGTTCTTCCGTCGGGTGATGCCCACGTACTCTTATGAATGTCACGATGCGGGAAGCATGTCGAGCTTACAAAAAGGTTTTTACTGCAAGCGATATCAGTCAGCCTCTGGCCGTTGTCGTTAATAATATCATGAAGACTGTGCCTTCCAATTATCCCTATGTATGTTTCTTCTTTGCCCACTTTCGCGTTAAAGTCACCTAATACTATTTTAATATCATTCGACGGAAGGGAGTCGAATGTTGATTCTAAGGTGCTGTAGAAATCGTTTTTAACTTCGTCGTCTTTGTCTTCCGTTGGGGCGTGGACATTAATAAGCCAAACATTAAAAAACTTGTTTTGATGCGGATTGCACACAATCGATCATTGACGGATTTGAAGTTGGTAACTTGTTGTTAAAACTTGTTGTCGACGATAAACGCAACTCCAAATTTCCGGCTTCCCGATGATTTCCCACTTTTGAAAATTGTGTGCGATCTAATGTCAGTAATCTCGCTACCTAACAATTTAGTTTCTTGGAGTGCAATTATGTTTATATTGTATTTGGCTGCCTGTTCCAGAAGCGCTTTCACTGCTCCTGCTCTGTACAGGGATCGCACGTTCCAAGATCCGAAGGAATAGTCCATTTTTCGTTTGCGTGGTCGTTGAATCAATCCAGTCCGAGGCGTTGCTTCAGGTTTCGAAACGGGTGTGGTTTTTCCGAAGATGAGTTGTTAGCACATCGCCCAGTCCCCAAAAAAGTAAGGTCAAGTTCGTGAACGGACCAAATCGCTCCACCCTTTCTACCCCCTCCCATACAAAATGACTCAATTGCGCAATTTGACAATAAACGGATTTGCTCAAAAAGTATAAAAGCCATTGGCCTGAAATTTGAAATATATTACTTTTATGATAATATCAATCTCCTTCTTCCACCTCCCATACAAACTAAACTTGTCATGAATTACTCTAAGCCTATTTACTCAGTGCGCATAAAATTTAGCGGGCTGAAATTGTGCTTTAAATATTTATTTAAAATTGTTAGTAAGGTCAAAAAAAAATTAGACGATTAGCTTCACCTCTTCTACCCCCTCCCATACAAAAAGACAATTTCGCAATTTGACAATAAATAGATTTACTCGAAAAGTATGAAAGCTATTAATCTGAATTTTGGAATATATCACTTTCATAATGATTTAAATTCACAGTAGAAAAATTATTTGCGTCCTCCCTCTCCTTCCACCCCCTCCCATACAAACTACACTTTTTCATGAATTGCTCTAAGTCGATTTTCTCAGAACATATAACATTTATCAAGCTCATATTTTGTAATAAATGCTTAATTAGCATTATCACTAAGATCAGAAAAAATATTTGTTTAGCCTCACTACTTCTACCCCCTCCCATACAATATGACACAGTTTCACAACTTCACAAAAAATTGATTTTCTTGAAAAGTATGAATGGCACTAGTCTGAAATTTAAGGGATGTCAATTTTATAATATTCCTAGTTATTTCTGAAAAAATTACTAAAACCCCCCCACTCTTTCTACCACCTCCCATACAAACTGCACATTTGCATTAAATCTAACTAACTAATTTTCTCAGTTCCCATTCATTTTTTGGAACAAGAATTTGTGTAAAACATTTTTATAACTACTTTAGCATGATGGGAAAAAAATTAGATGAATGCTATAATCCCTTCTAACAGTCCCCATACAAATTTCTTGGGATCACAAAAAATTTCATCTAGAGTTTCGTAAGATTGCGCTTTACGCGCAATCGTAGCCCTGTTATTTTTTTTTCTGTGTCGATCACAATACTTTATTATTGGAATAATAAAGTAATTGTGCAGTTATAAAAACGTTTCTATGTATCATATCGTATCAACCAAAATCATTCCTGTCATTATCTTCAATTCTAGGTACGTCTCAACCTTATCTATTGATAAGAAATATTTTTCCAAATTTTATTCTAAATCTTATTCTCGATTCTATTTGCTACATTGTGATACGATACTGCATAAATTACCAGGCCAGATTTCAATCAGAAATTTTTAATTTTTGTGTGCATACAAGCAAATCGCTCTGAACGCGATACCCATATCAGTCGGGTAATCGTCAGCTACTGCATGAGTCATCAAACTTCCAGAAAAATGGCGTGGCGCTTGAGGCACCAATTTCTAGCGTTGCTGCCTGTGCTTGATGCATGCGCGAAATTGCGTAGCTTTAGGGTTAGAACGTTTCTAAGTGTTTAACATGCACAATAAATTCATCGTATATCCAACAGTCAGTTGGAGTCCGCTTATCTCGCAGATCATATTTCTTTGACTTTAATTATTTATGGATGATGACTCTTGCGCCACACTCTCGTATCGAGTTTAAAGTCGCCATCGTCTTAATACCAAGATGCTCCCGCGTCATTAACGAAATTAAGAATAACCTTCCTGAATCTTTTGCATCTCACTTATATTAATATTATATATATAAATACATAAATATCGAAAACTTTGAGTAATTTTTTTAGTTTAAGACTTTTCACGTGCATTCATCTAATTAATAGTCGTATACATTGTAATGGACTAGACTACTGCTTGAAGAGAAGTGAGGTACGCCACCTAGACACTAAGCAAAGACCCAAATTTAACATGACTTGATTTAAATGCTGACATGGAGGATACAAAAAAGGAATTAGGACAAGACGAACATATGAGATGACAAAAGAAGAGAGGTTAAGTTGAAAACGAACAATCGACAAGTGCAGATGTTAAATAACTGGAAAGGAAGAAAACGGTTAGTTGTAATTAAACCAAAAACATAACAGGACTACGATTGAGAGTAAGGCTCATGCGATACTCTAGATGAAGAAACATTTTTTGATTTGAAGAATTTTTATATGGAGAGTGGTAGAAGGGGTAACGGCATTGAACCAGTTTCTTCACATCGTGCTATTGTTGCCATCAGGATGTTTTATTGCAAATTTAAGCTTCAAAAATTTAATAGATACTGAGAAAATTGATTGATTTAGTGAAATTGTGCAGTTTGTATGGGAGGTTGTAGAAGGAGTTCGGAGATCTTAGTGAGTTTTTCAGAAATAACTATAAACATCATGCATTTCACATGTTTTCAATCGCAGATCAGTAGCATTCAAACTTTTCAGGAAAATTGACTATTTGAAAAGTTGTGAAATTGTGCCATATTGTATGGGAGGGGTTAGAAGGAGTGGAGCTAATCATCTAATTTTTGTTGGTACTAATAATTCCAAATAAATATTTTGTTCGAAATTACAGCTCGATAAATTCTGTGTGTACTGTAAATTGATTTATAGTATTTCATGAAAAAGTGCAGTTTATATGAGAGGTGGTAGAAGGAGTAGGGGGAGTCAAATCAAATTATCAAAGTCAATGCCTTTGGGAGAAAAGCCCGCTCACTTTTGGTGGAACTCTAGACACCAACATAATTTTATACAGTACGCGCATGTCAATACTACCGTCACCAAATATTTGGTGTACATTAATGTTATATTCCCATCATTTCTTCAGCGCCTGTTTAACTGAGAATATCTGATCTGTGGTCGATCGTCCAGCTCATAAATCCGCCTTGGTATTCACCCATTACCTTTTCAGCAAAGGGCTTAATTCTCTTTTTCGGAGTTTTCGTCCAGATTTTATAAGACGTACACAACAATGATCTTCCTTAGGCTACCGACACCCGATACGAGTTAATATATATTAACTTCCTATTTTGATATAAGTAGGCCGAATTATGTATAGGATAATGACACTAGTAATATCGAAAAGTGAGATAATATATATTAACTCGCATCGTGTGTCGGTAGCCTTAAATGCAATTCACATTTTCTCCGTGGAAAAAACAAATACATTACTCGTAATCTACCGGGGTGTGTGCAACGTGTTGTTGCATGCACTTTTCGTGTAAGGGACAAAATAACCGCAAAAATACTCGTTTTGGTCGGTAGTGTGAGTGTACGACGTATAGCCGATTACCTGACTCATTTTGTTTTATTTACAAAATGCCGACATACCGTATTGACACATTGTCAAATTCAGAATTGAAAAACCAGCTCCGTGCGCGTAATTTGTCGACAAGCGGCAATAAAAGTGAGTTAATTTTACGATTAACGGCAGAAATTGGTGGTGATTGCCTTAAAATGGACGAAACACTCAATACCTCGGAAGTGTCGCAGCTGCGTGAAAGTGTACAGGGATTAACTGCATTAGTGCGACACCTAGCTACGCAGGTACAAAATATCGTGAGTGCCGCGCATGTTTCCGAGAAAAATATTGAATCGATTCCGCCGAAACCAACTACAACTGATAAACCGAGTGAACAGACAATTTCGACTCATAATCTGCGAGAAATTATGGAAATTTTGCCTGAGTTCGACCCGACATCGGATATGTCTCTAACGGCGCGTCAGTTTGTTCAGCGCGTACGAACACTTTCGTTAGTGTATTCGTGGAACGAGAAAATCGTCTTGTTTGCTGTTCAGGCTAAAGTTCATGGCCCAGCCAAGCTGTGGATGGACTCGATAAATCACGTATTTGAAAATTTTGATGAGTTCGCGAGTTGTTTTGAATCGGAGTTTGCGTGCGTGGAAAATGAGGCTGACGTACACTACCGAATGATGACAAATATTAAACAGCCGAGTGAGACAGTGACAGAATACTATTATAAAATGTGCGCGGAAGGCAGAAAAGCGGGATTAAGTGACGCGGCGATTATCAGATACATACGCGAAGGACTAAATGATCTTCAAATACAAAATGCAATCGCGTGTTTGAATTTTGCAACTGTGAATGATCTGTTGAGTTGTCTAAAGCAATACGAAGCCAACAGCCGGAAGTCAGCTGTACAGTTATTATCGAAATCCTCCACTGAGAATCGAACGCCGAAAAATCCTCAGCCGAGTTTAACAACTTCATCGACGGAACCGATGCTTGAGCCACCTCGCGGAAATTCTTCAGGACGTTTGTGCTACAATTGCTGGAAACCCGGGCATATCTTCGTTAAGTGTCCACTACCGCAGCTACGAGATCGATGCTCGACGTGTCACAAAATTGGGCATACAACAGAAGGATGTCCAAATCAAGAATCGAGAACCGCCACATCGTCACGGGGAAATATTAATCAGTTGCTGACCACCGAATCAACGCCGGAGAGAATCGTAAAAACCGTGCTGATTGATGCTGATCCGATCGATGCATTTATAGATCCAGGAAGTAGCAAATCACTAATTCGTCAGTCACGAGCATATAATTTAATGGAGTGCTCGCCGATCATGCTGAAGGGTTTTGCGGGTGGGAGCATCGACTGCACAACGAAGATGCAAGCGGCGCTTAAAATTGCCGACCTTATGAAAAACATCGAGCTTTATGTCGTTGAGGACCACCTGATTCCTAATAGTCTTCTCCTTGGATTGGACGCATTGTGCAGTGATTCTCAGAGGGTGGTGATAGAATCGGGTGAGTGCCGAATCGAAACGCGAGAAACGCCGAACATTAATTCCGCTGCTGAGTTGACTGCTGCCGAAAGCCAAGAATTTCGAAATGTTGTTGCTGAATTTCGCGATTGTTTTGCTGAGAATTTGGCAGGAATGGGTCGATGCTTAGCCAAGACAATGAATATAAGACTGAACTCTGACGAACCAGTTTATGCCCGTCCTTACCGTGTTCCTTTGGCAAAGCGAGATAAGGTTGAGGAGATTATAACTGAACTCCTAGCTAACAACATAATCCGTAAAATTAGTTCTGTCTATTCTTCACCGATTGTTTTGGTGAAGAAACAAAATGGAGAAGAACGGCTTTGTGTAGATTTTAGAGCGATTAATGCTCTAACTAAAAAGAAACCGTTTCCGATGCCCACCGTTGAAGAGCAGTTGTCGCAGATCGCGGGAAATAAATATTTCACGACGCTTGACCTTTTATCGGGCAACTATCAGATTCCTTTGGAGGAGAAATCCCGGCAATACACCGCTTTCGTTGCTCACCATGGTCATTTCGAGTATAATGTAATGACATCTGGTCTTATTAATGCACCTATGGTTTTTCAAGAAATGATCCTCGAGCTAATCCGTCGAATGAAATCGAGAAAAATTATAAGCTACATGGATCAAGTTATAATCGCGAGCACCAACGTAGCCGAGGGCATGTTTACCTTGATACAATTTCTACATATTTTGGAAGAAGCAGGACTTACACTTCGGACGTCCAAGTGCGTGTTCTTCGCTACCGAAATTAAATTTTTGGGACATCGAATAAACCGTGATGGAATCAAACCATGAAATCGATGCTATAAGAAACTTTCCGCCACCGAAGAATGTCACAGAAGTAAGGTGATTTCTGGGATTAACTGGATTCTTCCGAAAATTTATCGAGGGATATTCTGGAATTTCGAAACCGTTGACGACGCTATTAAAAACGAAAGATCAACCGGCATTTTCATGGAACGAAACTGCAGAGACGGCATTCAACGAGTTGAAAGCTCTACTTTGTAAGAGCCCGTACTACACTTTATGATCCAAGGGCGGATCATGTGGTGCATACCGATGCCAGCTCCGCGGGCTTAGCTGGAATTTTAATGCAATCGAGTGAACATGGAAAACAAAGGCCAGTGTTCTACTACAGCCGACATTGCACCGACAGCGAGCGAAAATACATTAGTTATGAGTTAGAGGTCCTCGCAGTTGTTGAGACGTTGGAGTGTTTCCGATTTTACCTGTTGGGCAAACACTTTCGAGTAATTACCGACTGTGGTGCAATAACTACTACTAAATTAACGAAACCGCTTAACGCCAGAGTGGCTCGCTGGTGGCTTAAGCTACAGGAATATAATTTCGAGGTAGTGCATCGAGCCGGAATCCGGATGCAACACGTCGACGCGTTAAGCCGTCAGCCAAATGAGCAACCACACGAGGCGAACATAGTTGTAGAGAATATCTTGATTGTTGAAATTGACCAAGACGATTGGTTGGTTACAATGCAACGACAGGACCCGAAATTGAAGGACATAGTCGAGGTGCTTTCGAGAAAACGTATTTCGGAGCAATCTTCACAGATTAAACAAGATTATATCTTGAAAAACGGTCGACTAATGCGTTGCGTCGATGGAAATTTCAAGTTTGTGGTACCGTCAGCTGTTCGTTGGAGGATTGTCAAGAGCTATCATGATGACGTAGGACATTTTGGAATTGAGAAAACAATTCTGCGAATTAAAGAATTATTCTGGTTTTCTTGTGTCCGTCGATATGTAAAGTCATATATTGCATCATGTCCTGAATGCTGCTACAATAAGATAGCTGCAGGAAAAATCGAAGGCCGTTTATTTTGTGAGCAAATCGAACCAGTTCCATTCAGAGTTCTTCATATTGATCATCTCGAACCGTTTCCCAAGAGTTGTCGAGGCAATCTTCACGTTATCGGAATATCAGATCCGTTCAGCAAATTCACTATGGTCCGAGCGGTAAGGTCAACGAATATTAAACCTGTTGTGAACGATATTACGTTCTACTTCGGTTTGCCTACTCGAATAATAACAGATAGAGGTACCGCCTATACGTCAAAGAAATTTGCGAACTTCTGCGAGCGATTTGATATTCAACAATTAAAGTACCAGTTCGGACACCTCGAGCCACTGGACAGATTGAACGGATAAATCAGTTCATACTTTCTTATTTGCGATGTTCAACGGTTCGAAACGAATGGGATGACCTTCTACTGAATTTACAGTGGTCTCTCAATACCCAAGTGAATTCTACCACAGGATTTACGCCGAATCAGATTGTTTTCGATTTTCGTTTGCGAGACGTTACCGCCAATCGCATCATCCAAGCACTAAACCATGATATGAGTGACTTGCCACAACTACCAATCACACAGATACGACAAGAAGCTGCTGACCAGATTTCAGCTCAGAGAGAGCGATGGAAACATCGATTCGACGCAAAACACAAGCAGCCGTACACGTATAATGAAGGAGATTTGATCGTCTTGGAAAATATTCCGTCAGAAACCGGTCAAGCTCAAAAGCTGGAACCGAAATACCGTGGGCCATATATTGTCGCCAAGGTTTTGAGACACGACCGTTACGTAGTCGAGGATTTGCAGAATATTGGACGAAATAGACGAAAATTCAGCTCCGTTTTTAAATGAAACCCTGGTGTAATTTGGGTCCTGAGTTGGATTCCTATGACGACGACGAGGATGACAATGATGAAATCGAGACGATTCCAAATCAGGAAGGGCCGAGCTGTCAAGTTTTTGATGGATCTGGCAATGCCGGATAGTTATCCGAAATCAGTCAGTCGAACCATAACCGTGAGTAGAGTCGGTATGAATAAAAAATTCCGAATTAAAAAGTTAGACAGCGTTTTATTTATCTTAACTTCTGCCATCCTGACAGAGGGTTGTGCGAAGGGCTAACAACCCTTCCACAATAAGTAATGAAAATGTTAAGGAAGTTATCAGTCAGGAGGACAATGCCCGTCTGTGCTGTAGTAACATTGTAGAAGAAGCAGACTTGGCTGCTTTCTAGAAAGAATTTCTTCGCTATATCTAGTCAATTCAAGAATGATTATACTAAAACTAGCACTGATTATAATTATTGTTAGCAATTTAAAATTTGGTCTTTCTTACCAGCTTGCAATATCCATCTGGAGTTAGCATAAGGTTTTCTGGCTTTAAATCTCGGTAAATAATATTCCTGATATGTAAAAATTCAAATGCTTCAACCACACAACCAACAATAAACCTAGCAGTTTTTTCGTCAAAATATTGTCGCTGATTCATTATGGTCCAAACGTCTCCACCGAGACAAGCCTCCATTAAGAAGTAAACGCATTTGTTATCTCGAAATGTGGCGTATAATCTAAATAAATTCAGGCAAATAAAAAATTATCAAATAAATGTAAACAATTATACCTACTCAACAATGAAAGGACTGTGACACATTTGCATTACGACTTTTTCACTGTACACGTGATCGATTTGTTCTTCTTTGATAATGTCAATTTTATTAAGTATTTTCAGAGCAAACGTCTGAGTTCCTTTATAACTTACTAAATCAACTCGCCCAAATCCGCCTACTCCCAGAGTCGCAACTCGATCTAAATCGCATAGTTGTATATGATCAAAAGCGTTGCGAATTGTTGATGATCTGCGTTCTTCAGTTGCGACGATCCTTTCTATCGGTTTCTCCTTCAGCTCAGGTAAGGTTCCAAGATAGCTTATAAATGATCTACAATAATAAAGCGTATAGAATGTAAAAAAAAAAATTATCATCAACCTACGCTCTGTCGAGTTTAAGACATTCTGTGCCGGGCTCGTCGGCGTACACACTTGCTTGCCTTCGATCTTCATTTAACAAAGCCAGTTCTCCAAAATATTCACCTCGATATCGACGATCAACTACTCTCTCATCGCCCCCTGCTGTACTTTTCTTTATTGTAACACTGTTTCCGCGAATTATAAAGAAATCATTTCCGATATTGCCTTGTCGAACTATGCAAGTGTTCGTAGGAAAGAAAACCTGAAAGCATAGTTAGACAAATTTTACTTTATTATTCGAATAATAAAGAATTATAGTCAACTGAGGAAATAATAAATTTTCTATCATGAAATTTGTTTTTTTTTCGTTTCGTGACTAAATCTGCCTAAAAATGTGAAAAAATTAAATTCGTATATCTATACACCGTACTCTCCAACTACATTCCTTTATAGATAGAGAATGTATTATTGATTGGGTGAGATACTTTCATTGCCAAAATTTTAATTTAATTTATTTATTAATCATAACAAGATAGTTTAGTTTACAAATAGATTGCTTAATTTAATTTATTTTAATATATCCTAATATATTTAAATTTACCTTAATTAATTAAACATAATTGTATATACATATATGATGTATGATAGACACTGGTGGAAGGGTTAAGTGGGATGTGGGGACCTTATAAAACGGAGCGTAGTCTCAGTTTATATGTCAGCTTATTTATTGGAGGTGTATAGTGGGCGCTGAATTTGTTGAATACTCTACAGCATCTGTTAATTGGTTCATTTTGTCCGTAATCAGTACGATGTGCATATTCCTTAAGTAGTTTTGAATGTCTCGTCAGCCTGACATTGTCATTGAGTCTGAATTTATTGGAGATATTGTCAACCTTAATATCGCCATTCAAAACATCTAAGGTAAAACAGGATGTGAGCATGGTTCTTCTAGAACCAAGCGGTAAGAGATTTAATAATTGCAGCCTAACTGTGTAGGGTGGAAGGTTTTCAAAGTCTCTAGGGTCGTACAAGTCCCTGAGAGCAAAAAGAAGGAATTGCTTCTGGATTGACTCTATTCTGTTGCTGTATAAGTGGAAAAAAGGGTCCCAAATGGGACATACATATTCCAGAATAGGGCGGACAAGAGAACAGAATAAAGATTTTGTAACCCATACATTCTTAAACTCTTTGGCTCTTCTCTTAATGAACCCAAGAAGTCTATTGGCTTTCGAAATTATTCGATTATAATGAGATTTGAAGCACAGTTTGTTGTCCAGTACTAAGCCGAGGTCCTCAATTTGATCAACACGGTGTAGTTGAGTTCCACTTAAGACATAGTCATGGTGATATGTGGATGATTTACGTGAGAAACTTATAACGTGGCATTTACTGACATTAAGCTCTAATTTGTTCTGAATGCACCAATGATCTAGCGCAATAAGCTTGGATTGTAGGAATGCGGCATCTGCGGGCGAGGTTATGGCATGATATATTTTTAGATCATCAGCGTACATCAGATGTGAAACATTTTCCAATACTTCTGATAGATCTGAGATGAACACATTAAATAAGAGAGGTCCCAAGTGACTTCCTTGGGGTACCCCAGAGGACACTAATATTTCCTTGCAAATAAGACCTTGAAACTTAACAATTTTGTGGCGTAAGTGTAAGGAGGAGGGGATAGGGTTAAGGTCGACAACATAGTAATTCCACTACCAATACAGATACAAAGCTGAAACTCGGCACTTGGATACATTGCTTTATAGGGAATAAGTGAAAATAAATAAATTTTCTTATTCAGTGGGGTACGAAAAGGGTGGCTAAAAACCAATTATTGTATATTCGAAATTAATTAAGGTGGCTCATAGATCAGCCATAATCAACTTAGAAAGAGGCGAACACTTCTAAGGGGTAGTGTCAGAAGGGTTGCAAAGTAAAACATTTAAAAATTAGCATCTCGTCAATGTAATTGAAACTTGGGATATTTATTAAACTATGCGAGAGAAATATGGGAACTATATAATATTTGAACATAATAGTAGTGAGCGGAAATGAGGATCATTCCAAAATTAACTCCCAACAATTCGGGCAAATATTTATTATTCTTGGCACAAGTTGAAGGTGCGTGGAAAGTCAATATGCCGGTTAGAGTGGCTAGGGAATACTAAGTGAAAAGGGGTTCTAGGGCAGGGCTGTTGTCAATTTAACACTTAATTGGTAATACAATCAATAGCTGCAGTATATACATACACTCAAACCTGTTTTTGTGCGGTCTTTTTTTGTGCGATTTTTTATTTGTGCGATTTTTTTTATGCGTTTTTTTTTGTGCGGTTGAAGGTAAGTTTATTATTTTTACTATTTAGATACAAATTTTTAGGGTTTTTATTTTATGTTTATACTCTAGATGAAATCAGAGAGTATTATAAGTTTGCTCTAAAGTTTGTAACGCCAAGAAATAAGGCTCGGAGAAAAAAATGAATGATACAGAACCGGATGTCCGTCCGTCCGTCTGTTCGTCCGTGTCCTCTCAAGCTCGAGAACACGTTGAGCTAGATAGTTCAAATTTTGTACACGTCGTTTTTGACAAAAAAGTAAGGTCAAGTTCGTGAACGGGCCAAATCGCCCCACCCCTTCTACCCCCTCCCATACAAAATGACACAATGGCGCAATTTGACAATAAACAGATTTGCTCGAAAAATATAAAAGCTATTGACCTGAAATTTGGAAGATATTACTTTTATGATAATATCAATCTACGGTATAAAAATTATGCGTGTCCTCCCCCTCCTTCTACCACCTCCCATACAAACTGTACTTGTCATGAATTACTCTAAGCCAATTTACTCAGTGCGTATAAAATTTAGCGAGCTGAAATTGTGCACTAAATATTTATTTAAAATTGTTAGTAAGGCCAAAAAAAATTAGACGATTAGCTTCACCCCTTCTACCCCCTCCCATACAAAATGACACAATTTCACATTTGACAATAAATCGATTTTCTTGAAGTGAGTGATACTAGTCTGAAATTTAAGGGATGTCAATTTTATAATATTCCTAGTTATTTCCTAAGAAATCACTAAAATCCTTCCACTCTCTACCACCTCCCGTACAAACTGCATGTTTTCACTAAATCTAACTCACTAATTTTCTCAGTTTCCATTCAATTTTCGGCGTAAGCATTTTGAATAAAACATTTTTATAGCTACTTTAGCATGATGGGGAAAAAATTAGCTCAATGCTAGCATCCCTTCTAACATTCCCCATACTAAATTTCTTGGGATCACAATAAATTCTATTTCATCTAGAGCATCGTAAGATTGCACTTTACATCGTAGTCCTGTTATGTTTAGACATAATCCTTAAAAATGAATCAAGGCAAAAACGAAGCGAAAGGGAAGGTAATTCCCTTAGAAACTAAGACTACGATTTTAATACAAATAGCAGAAGGTGAAGGATCCACAGCTCTTGGTAAAGAGTTTGGATTAGGTGAATCCACTAGAAGAGGCATACGAAAACGTGCAGGTGAAAGAACTAAATCTAGTAATAGTGCCACAAATGAAAGCGCCAAACGAGCATCGTATTCAAGAAACATTTTGATAGAGAAAACGGAAAAGGTGCTCATATTGTGGATTCAAGAATTAACTCAAAAAAGCATCCCCATTGAAAAATGTTCGCATGTGTGTTTTCTAAATCAGATTCCATGAAGTTTGGCGAGATTTCAAGTAGCTGCAAGGCCTCGTAACTTGATTTCCTTTAAAAAAGCAATTCCTAGTTATTTCGTAAATTTTTTAAGTTTTTTTCTATGTGAGACTTTTTTTATGCGGTCCCTCCTTCCACCGCATAAAACAAAAATTTTTTAATTGTATTGCAAAAACTATTTTTTATTGCTACTTGTGAAGTTTTGTGCGATATTTTTTTATGCGTTTTTTTTCATGCGGTCCCTATCCACCGCACAAAAACAGGTTTGAGTGTACATATAATTAATATTTCATTCATGCAAGTTTGGTTTTAAATGAGAGGAGGGGGAGGGTGGGTGGATGTTGATAATTTTTTAATTGATTGCTTGAATCACGTCCAATATTTTCTGTATATAATGTCAGTTTCATAGAAGAAGTTGTATAGAACAAAATTTCAATTCGAAATCTGCACTCAGTTTTGAGATACAATGGTTTGAAATTTTGGAAGTGCCTCATTTTTGAAATGCTCCCCATTTTCCCCCATTGTTGTTATGTCCAAATGTTATATTTTTCTCGTATTTTGCTAGTATAGCTTCGCTCGACAGTTTGCTTTTAGTCCCCCTTTTCGGACCCCAATGGATAAAAAAATTAAATTATTTCTAAAGTTTGTCCCACGAAACCCTCTATACATATACATGTTGATTTTCAACTTCCTAGCTAGAACCATGATCGAATTCATAATTCTCAGTTTTAGCGTTCCCCGCCTCCCCCTTAACCCTTATAACCCACCTAAAAATGAACTTTCTATCTTGAAAGGGTTGGGAGTTTAATGTGCGCTGAGCGTACACGTACAGAGTACAGACAGACAGATTTTTTTTTGCAATATTAGGCTATTTTAGTCATGAAACCAAAAAAAATAAATTTCAGAATAGCAATTTTTTTTCCAAGTCGATGCACTTCGCAATTTCAAACCGTTATATCTGAAAATCCCATGCAGTTGAAATTTTGTTAGACTGCAGAGCTATGTATATGATATACAATTTTGGTAACATTTTTGAGTTGGTGGGTGTAAGGAGAGGGAGGTAGTGGGCAAAAATATCGAAAATTTTCACTAATTTTTTAGGGCTTGGGCAAAATATACAAAGTTCTAATTTCGTACGTGCTTACATCCATTTGAAGTGAACAAAGAAAAAATAATAATTTGAACCAGATCTATTATGTACCGAAAGAGGCCTTAATCTGCACGAGGTGTTTAATGTATATCGAAAAAACACAAAAACTCAAAATTATTGATTGAAATTTTAAGCTGAAAGCTTGGAAATTTGTGAAATTCATTTAAAAACAAACTGTCAAAAAGTCGGGTACCACTTTATTATTTTTGAGACAAGTTGAGGATACATGAAAAGTCAATATGCAGGTTAGAGGGGTTAAGGAAGACTAAGTGAAACCCCCTTTCACAAGTCGAACCCACTTTAGGGTAAGGCTGCTGCCAATTTAACACTTAATTGCGAATATTATCAATAGCTCCAGTGCATGTAATCAACGTTTCATTCGCTTATGAATGTTTGGGTTTTTATGATGGGAGGGGAGAGGGGTGATAGTAAGATTAGGTGGATGCTAATAATTTTTTAATTAATTGCTAGAATCACGTCCAATATTATCTGCGTAGAATGCCAGTTGCACAGAATTTTCGTTAAGTTGGATGTATTTTGCATTCACGAAACCAATCATTTTTATGGGAGCGGGTAGAGTAGGTAAGGGAATCGAAACAGTTTTATTTCGTGTCTCTTGTAAGGTGCTCGTACAAAATTTCACGTTCGTAGCCTTTAATCTGTTGGTTGTTAGTTGATTTGAATTTGGTCGAAATCATACTTTTATATGAGAGGGGGTAGAAGGGCAGGCGCGATCTCAAAACTTTGGTCGCAGTCACGTTTCAATTATTTTTAAAAGTCTTAGTAGAAAATTTCAAATTGTAAGTTTTTAGTAGTTAGGTGATAATTGATTTCTTGTAAATGGTCAAATAAATGATTTTACTTTAGTATTCTAATAATAAAGTATTGTGATCGACACAGAAAAAAAAAATTTGCTACCCTGAAATTTTGTTTTTTCGCGTTTTATGACTAAATTAGCCTAAAAGAGCAACAAAAAAAATCCGTCCGCCGTACGCCGTACATATGGACTCGTACCTCCGAGACCGTTAAAGGTACAATGTTGGTTTTTGAGTGGATTGTTAATTTGGTAAGTGAGCTCCATTATCCATTATGGGGAGTATCAGGTGGAAGGGAGAGGCGGGAGGATGGAAAAGGTCAAAAAATACACTTGCTAATATCTTCACCACGAATGCAGATAGGAAGATGAAAATCAGCATACGTATAGAAAGGGTTGTGGGACAAACTCCAAAAATAATTTAGTTTTTTTACCCATTGGCGTCCAAAAAGGGGGGACCTAAAAACGGATTGTCGGCCGAATCTTTTTTTGTTATATCTTCGAAACTACTTACCACAAAAAATTCATATTTTGGGACCATTAAGATGGCATATAAATCCACCACAATCAGCTTAGCTTATTGTAAGGGGGAGGGTCATTGGGGGTGCAAAGAAAAACACTTAGGAACTAATATCTCAACTATCTCTTAAGCTATGTAATTGAAATTTAAAACATATACTAAGCTATACTAGCGAAATAAAAAAAATATATAAAACTTGGTCGTAATAGTAGTGGGGGAAAATGGGGAGCATTGCAAAAATGGTGCACTTTTCAAAATTAGAAATCGTTATATCTCAAAATTGAGTACAGATATCAACTCAAAAATTCGTCAGATTATAGAACTATATAATTTATAATTTCGATAAAAATTTTAAGTTAGGGGGTGCAAAGGGAGGGAGGTTGTAAGCTAAAAAGTCGAAAATTTTGAGTGATTTTTTTAGGACTCTGGTGAAAGATAGAATCTTTAAATTTTGCATGTGGATACACCTATTTGATATACATAGAAAAAAAATAATAATTTGATTGTAAAAGCTTATTTGGCAGAAAATGGGGATTAAAGCCCAAAATGATTTACTGGTGTTATAGGACAATCATTCTCCCAATAGTCACATACGGATCAACGATATAGTGGACTAAAATATTACAAAGGAAAGCACAACTTACGCTACAAAAAATCCAAAGGCTAGCTTGCCTTGGTATCACAGGTGCAATGAAAACCTGTCCTACAGCGGCAATGGAAATGTTCCTTAACATCCCTCCGATACATATCCCAATAAAAAAGGAAGCTATCAAAGGAGTGTTACGCATACAGGAGAAAAACAATTATAAGTCAGGGGATTTTAGAGGTCACCTCAAAATCCTAAAAGACCCAAAAATATAGGTTTTAACTTCCACATTATCGGACGCGATGCCGACAAAATTCAACTTTGAAACCCCCTTCAAACTTATAATCAGAGAACACAAGGACTGGCAATCCATGCTACCTGATATAGTAGAGGGATCAACCATCTGGTATACAGATGGCTCTCGCACCTCTGAGGGGACAGGAGCCGGAGTCAAAGGTCCTAACTTCTCGGTGTCACCACTCGGTAAAGAAGCCACAATCTTCCAGGCCGAACTAGTTGCAATGGAGCTATGCATCCAAGAAAATATAAGGAGAGCTCATCGCAATAAATCCATTTATATCCTATTGGATAGTCAGGCGGTTCTCAAAGCTCTAGCATCCAATAAACACGGATCGAAGATAGTATGGGAATGCCTTCAAAACCTTATCACCCTGGGGAAAAGGAATGATGTAACCTTAATGTGGGTACCAGAACACATGGGAATTGAGGGAAATGAAGAGGCTGATCGCCTTGCAAAAAACGGCGCAGAAACAAATTTATTGGTCCAGAGCCATTCTGCGGAAAACCAAAAGGGTACTCCAACCCCATACTCAAAAAGTGAGTAGAAAAAGAACATAAAATCTACTGGAACAGACTTCCAGGCTTGTCAATTTCAAAAAAACTGATCCTACTACAAAAAAACAAAGTGGAGGATATTCTAAAATTCAGCAAGAAGGATATTAGTACTCTAATTGGCCTATTGACGGGGCACAGTGGAGTAAACCACCACCTCAATAATATGGGCTTAGCTGAAACCGACATTTGTCGCCTTTGTCTCGAGGACTAAGAAACAACAGTACACATCCTATGTCACTGTGAGGCAGTAGCTAGGAAAAGACACAGTCTTCTTGGAAAGGGTTTCCTTTCTACGGAGGAACTAGCCAATCAAATTCCTGTTAAGACCCCCTATAGGGGCATAGGACAGAAACAACTCTCTTCCACAAGGCGCGATCCTGAGCATCGGCTTTAAGCTGTTGCCAGGACTTGTTTATTCCTCTGGCCTCCTGCTCAACTGCTCGCTTCCATGTGTTACATGGTCGACCAACCCGACGTCTTCCTTGAGGGTTATAATCCAGAGCCTGTTTTGCGATGTTTTGCTCTGGTTTCCTCAAAGTATGACCGATCCACTGCCACTTTCGCCGTTGAATCTCAATACCTATTTTAGTCTGGCGAGTTGTACTCCAAAGTTCGTCGTTGGAGATCACTTCTGGCCAGAATATTCCTAAAATGCGTCGGAGGCATTGGTTTACGAAAGTCTGTAGTTTCTTGGTAAGTCGAACGGTCACTTTCCACGTAGTACAACCATATAACAACACGGATTTGACGCATGCGTCAAAAACTCGCAGCTTCGTGCGAAGGGAGATCTCTCTTAACCTCCAGAAAGGGGAAAGGATACCGAAGGCCTGACGAGCTTTATTTAGCCGAGCCTCAACATCCTTTTCGGCTCCGCCGTCCATGCTGACAATGCTTCCGAGATAGCAAAAATCTTGCACCTCTTCTACATCCTGTCCATTAAGAACAATCGGTGTGCTTGCGTTCGAACCCATGTGCATGTACTTGGTTTTACGCACATTTATTTTCAGTCCCGCCTCTTTGCATTTAGAATGCAACGAGCGAACATTTGACTCTAAGTCCGAACGGGTATGTGCAAGCAAACACACGTCATCAGCATAATCAAGGTGACTTAAGATGTTAAATAGTCTCCATTGAAGACCTTTACCTTCCCCACCTTCCAGTGCAGCTTTCAAGATGTCATTTATTACCACCAGAAACAGGGCTGGTGATAATATGCAGCCTTGTCTGACACCCGTTCGCACAGGAAAGCTCTCGGACAGCTCTCCTCTATGCAAGACGCGACACCTTGCATCTTCGTAGGATTCTTTAATCATAGCTATGACCTTATTTGGAATACCTCTCCTACGCAAAGCATTCCATATGTAATCTCGCTTAACGCTGTCGAAAGCCTTCTCGAAGTCCACAAACATGAGATGTAGTGGCGAACCCATTTCGGCTGACTGCTCTAATATTATCCGTAGGGTATTTGTGTGGTCGGTACAAGACGACCCTTTACGGAATCCAGCCTGATAAACTTCGAGAGTGCTCTCGACGACATCACTAATCCTATTGAGAATTACCTTAGTCATAATTTTTGATACGGCAGTAAGTAGACATATACCACGCCAATTGCCACAATCCCGAAGGTCGCCCTTCTTCGGAATTTTCACAATGACGCCCTCCTTCCATTCAGTCGGATATCTTCCATCATTCCACACCTTAGTGAAGAGTGGGAGGAGTATATCGGCTGTTATTTCCGGGTCCGCTTTGAGGAGTTCGGTTGGTAGTCCGTCTATACCTGGAGCTTTCCTTCCCGCCATTGACCGAATGGCGGAAACTATCTCTTCCTTATCTGGGGGATCGTCCCTAATAGAGGATTGTTGCGGTTGGATGTTTGGAAGTTGTTCTGTTTCCGGAATATCTTCATCTGACAAGATGTTTAAAATATCAGAGAAGTATTCCTTCCATCGTCGCAACTGGTGTTCACTCATATTAAGGAGAGTTCCGTTGACATCTCTCACCAGGTGGTTGGCGGTGAAATTCCTGTTCGTCAACTGTTTCATGATTTTAAATAGTGAACCCATATCCCCAAGGTAAGCCGCAGATTCTGCCTTGTTTGCCAGATCTTCAATGGCCTTTCTCTTGTCGCGTCTAACAGCCTTTTTAAGCTGTATATGAGCATCGCGGTAGTTCTGCCTCAAGTCGGGCGTTCGTTGGTTGACATCGGGTTGAGAGATGATTGCCAATTTGGCTTTTTTCCGATTGTCAACCTTGTCCCATGTGTCTTGCGACATCCAGGGTTTCTCACCGCTTTGCGCATATCCCACAGATTCTTCAGCACTAGTTAGAAAAGTGTTTCTGGTTGCCTCCCAATTGGCGTCCAGTGTGCGCATTTCATGTTCACCCAATGTGGATGACTTTTCGCGTAGAATGGTGGTGTATTCGAGTTTTTTGTTGGGATCTCTGAGTTTATCCACATTAAGCTTGCGCTTCATTTGAAGAATTTGTGGTCGTCGGATAGCTGCTGTACACAATCTCAAGCAGGCAACCATCAAGTGGTGATCGCTCCCCACGTCAGCTCCACGTTTCGCTCGCACATCGAGGAGACATCTTCTCCATCGGCGACTTATAGCCAAATGGTCGATCTGGTTCTGAGTAACACCATCAGGGGAAACCCAAGATGTTTTATGATGACTCTTGTGTGGAAAAAGGGTCCCTCCGATGACCATTTGCCGAGTACTACAGAACTCCACAAATAATTCGCCGTTTTCGGGTCTCTTAATCCAAGGTCGTGAAGGGTCGACCCAAGGGTCACCATGCCTCCCCATGACGTGTTCTAGTCCAGTGTTGTCTGATCCAACCTGGGCGTTCATATCTCCCGAGATGATAATAATATCACCTCTTGGAACACGTTCGAAGGTGGCACTCAGTTGACTATAAAACTCCTCTTTGTCACCAGATGTTGCGGTATTAGTTGGTGCGTAGCACTGCAGAATTGTGACGTTTCTGACACTGGTCCTGAGCCTGACGACGATAATCCTATCCGAGATTGGTTCCCAGCTAATGAGACTGTTTCTCGCTCTCGGCGTAAGGACGAACGCCACGCCATTTCTGGCTTCACTTTCAGGGCCAATGTACAGAATAGTGTTTCCGCTAGGGGTTCGTTCTTCTCCTGATCCTGTCCACCTGACCTCGCTCAAGCCCAAGATTTGGATGTTATAGTGCTCCATTTCACGGTCGATCACTGATTGGCGGTGCAAGGACCGAGTAACCCCAGCTCTTCCCCCGTCATTCAATGTTCGAACGTTCCAGAAGCCAATCATAGTCCGTTTTCGAATGCCAAAAGTCGTTACCGTAGAATCAGTCCGTATCCGAGGCGATGTATCCGTTTCTCGTATCATTTAGGTCTTAAGATCACGGGTGATAAGCCCATGATCCAGTGAGTGTCCATTTGCCATTTTTAGGGCAAGCAGGACTGGCTGTGGGTGAATTCTACAGCCCCCATCCCAGAGGGGGATAGTTAGCTCAGGTCCGTGGAGTCGCTAACTCCAAAGATAGTTGCAGGAATTGGTAAAACCTCATACTACAACTACCCCCTTGCGGAGCTCCCTTAAAGATTCTCAAATTAGCTAAAGCTATTGAGTTATAGTAGGGTGAAGGGGCTATAAAAGCACAATAGGCCAAGTAGGTCGCAGTGCTCTCACGCGTTCCCCTAATAGTAATAATAATAATATCAATAAGGAACCTGAAGGTCAGGAGGCCAAGGCCCGATTTGGGCTGTAGCGCCATTCTAGAACGAGTAGAAGTTAGACATTTTGGAGAGTGCGCCATTTTTGGAATGCTCCCCATTTTCCTCCACTACTATTATGTCCAAATAATATACTTTTCTCGTATTTTGCTAGTATAGTTTAATATATGTTTCAAGTTTCAATTACATAGCTTAAGAAATTGCCGCGATGTTGATTTTTAAGTGAAGATATAATCAGTTCAAAAAAAATTTCGGCTGACAATTGGTTTTTAGCCCTCTCTTTTCGGACTCCAATGGATAAAAAAAAAATTATTTTTGAAATTTGTGCCTCTATGTTGATTTTCAGCTTCCTAGCTAGAACCGTGATTGAGATATTCGAATTTTTAGATTTTGGCTTTAGCGCTCCGCCGCCTCTTCTTTAACTCGTACACCCACCAAAATGGGTGTCCGCCTGAGATCCACAACCATCTACAATCCACCCAAAAATAAACTTTCTATCTTGAAGGGTTGGGGAGTTAATGTGCGCTGAGCGTAAACGCACGGCGTGCGGCCTACAGACGAGTTTTTTTTTTGCATTTTTAGGTTATTTTAGTTATGAAACGCGAATAAAGAAAATTTCAGGGTGGCAAAATTTGCAAACTCTGAAATCTGAGAGTATATTGTGTTTACCTCACCGTTTGTAACGCTAAGAAATAATGCTCGCACAGAGCCGCCAAGAGTACAGGAATCTTTGTTGTCGCTCAAAAACCTCGACTCCGACTGACCATTTGTCTGTCTGTCTACAACATAACTACGCCCTCCCATAAAAGTTTCATGAAATTTCGAAATTTTAAGAAATCGATTTTTCTTCGAAACTGTTTAAGCTATCGACTTGATATTTTTATTAAAATATAATGATGTAAATATCAATAGCATTACAAAATATTGATGTGATCTCCTCACTCCTTCTACCTCCTCCTATATAAATGAACAAATTTGAAAAATTCATTTATTCAATTTTCATTGAAACTAGCAAGGCCAATAAGACAAATTTTTGTCAGAATTAATTTTATTATAATTTCAATCTGCTTTGAAAACATTTTCAAATTCACTCCACTTCTTCTACCCCCTCCCATACAAATGTCACGAAATTTTGAGATTTCAATTAAACTAATTTTCTTCGAAACTGTAAGAATTATCGACTTGGCGTTTTGTGAAAAATCTAACCACGACAAAAATTTTCATTTGATCCATATGCTCCTTCTACCTCCTCCCAAACAAATGCATAGTTTTGGTAAATGCATTATATCGATTGCCATTAAAACTAGAAAAAGTACAAACTTAAAGTTTTGCCAAAGTTTGTCCCTAAATAATTGAAACAAGGGCAAAAAAAATTATCAGCTTCGCTTCACTCCTTCTACCCCATCCTATACAAATGGCTACATTCGAAATTCAAGAAAAGCATTCCTCCTTCGAACAAAGAGCTATCAACTTTAAAATTGGAACTAAGCATGGTGATAAGGATATTATAAGCAGTTTAAAATTCATCTCAAACCCTCTACTTCCTCTGCTACCTTCCATACAAATGCCATAACTTCAGGAGAACTATGTCCAATTTCTTTGAAAATACTGGAAATCGCGAACTTTAAGTTCAGCACAAAAAATTTTGCATGTCGTATACAAAAATAAACTGCTAACAAGTCGGGCGAAACTTTATGGGACAAGTTGCGGATGCGTGGAAAGTCAATATGCAGGTTAGGATAGTTAGGGAAGACTTAGTGAAAGGGGGTTCTAGGACAGGGCAGTTGTCAATTTAACACTTTGCGGAAATGTTCCAAAGCTCCAGTACATATAATCAATATTTCGTTCGTTTATTTATGCAGTTTGAGTTTTATGAGGGGAGGGGTGAGGGGTAAGGGTGAGTGGATGTTAATATTTTTTTAATTGATTACTTGAATCACTTCCAATACTCTCTGTATAGAATCTCAGTTTCATAGACGAAGTTGCATAGAATTTCCATAGGATTCAGTGTATTTTATATTCATGAAACCAAACATTTGTATGGGAGGGGGTAGAGGAAGTAGGGGAATCGTAAAATTTGTGACACAATTTTATTTCCTTTCTCTTGTAAGGTGCTCGTACATAATTACAAGTTCGTAGCTTTTAAGTTGTTGGTTATTAGTTGATTTAATGAAATTGGTCGAAATCATACTTTTGAATGGGAGGGGGTAGAAGGGTAAGCGCGATTTCAAAACTTTTAACGTAATTTTATTTCAACTATTTTTGTAAGTTTTTTTTGCAAAATTTCAAATTGATAGCTTTTAATAGTTATGTGATAATTGATTTCTAAAAAATTAACGAAAAAATTATTTTCAATTTTCTATGGGAGGGGGTAGAAGTTTTAAAGATATTCGACCAGTTAATATTTTAAACTTTTAGAGACGTTTTTTGAATGCATTTTACAAATTTTCAAGTTTCTACCTTAAAACTTCATTTAAAAATTTCCACTAATCACTATTCGAAAGAGACATACCTATTTCCCGGTACATTAAACTCTTTCCCATTTCATTTAGAGGGCCTTACGCCCAATCATAAATCTGTTACGTGTTTTTCTGAGTCGATCACAATGCTTTATTATTAAAATTAAGATATTAAATCATCAATAAAGACCAAACTATTAAAAGCTACAAACTTGAAAATTTGTACAAACACTTTGGAAAATATTTAAAACAAATTTGCAATCTACTGTTTTTAAATCACCTTGCCCTTCCACCCTCTCCCATACAAAAGCATGATTTCGAAAAATTTTAATAAATCATAATAAAATCATAACTGACAAATTAAAAGCTACGACTTTAAATTTTGTACGAACAAGTAGGGAGATATATGTAGCTCGTTCACGTTCGTTTTTGCTAAAATTACAGCACGATAGCTCAATTCGTTCGAGAGTTATCTTGTAGAAAGACGGTCACTCGAAATTAAGAGTTTTGAGCGACAACAAATATTTCTGTATCCTTGGCGACACTGTGCCAGCATTAACACTCTCAGATTTCATCTAGAGTATAAATATCTGCCAACAAGAAGGCAACTTTATTACACTCGGGGCAAGTTAAGGAAGTCAATTTGTAGGTTAGGGTGGTTGCAGATAGCAGTTCCGGAGTAGCGCTGTTGTCAATTGTTTAACTTTTAACTGTGATTGCGATCAATAGTTCCAGTACACAGAATCAGTATTTTATTCGTTTGTTTATATAATTTTGTATTAGTGCGGGCAGAGGTGGTTGATGTTAATAAAAATTCACTGCATAGAATGTTGCTCATAGACGAAGTAAATTATATGAAATTCGATGTAGTGTATATTCGTGAAACCATACATTTGTGTGGCAGGAGTTTGAATAGTTTAGGAAGTCGTAATTTGTAATGCCAGTTTTTTCACTTATTTTGAAAATGATACTTTCAAAGTTTGAAGTTCATAGCTTTTAAATCGTTGTTGATTTAATGAAATCGAATTATGCTTTAGCATGGAAGGGGTCTTAAGAAGTGAGAGAATTTTCAAAATATTGAGAGAGCTTTTTTTTAAATATTGTTTAAGGTGTTTGTACAAAATTTTACGTTGATAGCTTTTAATGTGTTCACGAAAGCTCGATTATTTGAAATGGACGAAATAGCGGCACACCGTTCGACCATAATCAACTTAAAAGGAGGTATAATACCTGTACGAGGGAGGGTCAGGGAAGAAATTCAAGGGAGAAAAACACTTAAAAATAAATATCTATCCTATCTCTAAAAATATTGTCACAACTGTTCCTAAAAATCCGTATATTTTTTTACTTTCTTGTGGTAAATTTTGCAATTTCTCGTAATATAGCTTCTTTCAGCTATTTCGTACATGAAAATCACATTAATGCGAAATTAGTGGCGTAAGGGTAACGATATATAATTAAAATTTAAAACATATATTAAGCTATACTAGCGAAATATGAGACAATTGTAACATTAGTATTGAGGGGAAGAATTTGAAAAAGGAACAGTTTTCTAAATCTCAAACCCTTATATCTCAAATTCCGACACTGATATTGAATTCAAATGTTGTCAGATTGTAAAGCTTTACCTATAATTTTAGAAATATTTGTAAGTTGCGGTAGTGTAAAGGACAACATCAATGATATTTGTAATAGTATATATTTCTCAAAATTTAAATTTGACGTTTTTGGCGAAATATAATTGAATTAATATTTTGAAATTTCGTGAAATTTGTATGGCAGTAAGTAGAAAATGAAGAATTGGTTGCAATTGTTATAAAATGACTTATGATAAAAATTGGTTCTTTTAGCTTTGCTTGTTGCAATGCAAACGGAATAAATGCATTTTTAAAAATTGTGCGTGCGGGTTTCTGAGTGACAAACAATATTTCTGTTCCCTTGGCGACTCTGTGCGATCAATATTTCTTAGCGTTAGAAACGGTAAGGCAAACACAATATTCTCTCAGATATCATCTAGAGTATAAACATAACAGTACTACGATTGGGAGTAAGGCCCAATCATGCGATACTCTAGATGAAAGTGAAATTTTTTTTAAAGTAAAAAATTTTGTAGGGAAGTGTTAGAATGGGCGACGATATTGTACTAATTTTTTCACATCATGCTAAGGTTGCTATCAAAATCAAAAATTTAATAGGTACTGAAAAAATTAGTGTATTGGATTTAACGAAATTGTGCAGTTTGTATGGGAGGTGTTAGAAGGAGGGACGAGTTTTAATGAATTTTCCAGAAATAACTCTAAACATCATGCTTTTGTTATGTTTTAAATTGCAGATCAGTAGCATTCATTCTTTTCAAGAAAATCGAGTTTGTTTAAAGTTGTGGAACTGTGTCGGATTGTATGGCAGTGGTTAAAGGAGTGAAGCTAATCGTCTAACTTTTTTCGGTCTTAATAAGAATTATAAATAAATATTTGGTAATGAGTAAATTTGTTTAGAGCATTTCATGGAAAAGTACAGTTTGTATGGGAGGTGGTGGAAGGAAGAGGAGGACTCAAATAATTTCTGTACAGTAAATTGAAGTCATTATTATAGTAATATATTCCAAATTTCAGGTCAATAGCTTTTATGCTTTTCGAATGAATTCGTTTTTAGTCGAATTGCGAAGTTGTGTCATTTTGTATGGGAGGGGGTAGAACGGGTGGTCTAATTCTAAATAAATGTTTAGTGCACAATCGGTTTAGAGCATTTCATGAAAAAGTGCAGTTTGTATGGGGGGTCGTGGAAGAAGGGAGAGGATACAAATAATTTTTTTCGGTAGATTGAAATCATCACAAAAGTATTATATTCCAAATTTCAGATCAATAGCACTTATAATTTTCGAAAAAATTCGTTTATTGACAAATTGCGAAATTGTCTCATTTTGTATGGGAGGAGTAGAAGGGGTGGAGCGATTTGGCCCGTTCACGAATTTATTCTTACTTTTTTGTCAAATACGAGGTGTACAGAATTTGAACTTTCTAGATCAACACGTTCTCAAGCTAGAAAGGACACGGACGGACAGACGGACGGACGGACATCCGGTTTGGGGATTTTTGAGTGAATAAATGAACTTGTGTATTATTTATTTTTTTTCTCCGATCCTTATTTCTTAGCGTTACAAACTTTGTGGCAGACTTATATAATACTCTCAGATTTCATCTAGAATATAAACATAACAGCATACTCTAGATACTGTAGTCGAAATGGGAAAGAGTTTGATGTACCGAAAAGTATATCATCATAAATTCTTTCGTATAGTGAATAATGACTTTTGTACTGTTGGTGATAAAAGCAGAGAGGGGGAAGGGACTGTAATTTTTATATATGGCACTGACGTTTTGTATACCACGTCACAAAACGTTTAGTATTAAATTCAAAGTTTCTAGCTTATTTTCCGGACATTGGGGCATTTGTGTTGAAGGTGGCAGGGAAAGTGGAAGGTTTTGGATGATCGGGAAACTGCTTATCAACATCTGGATAGCTCTCATGTGCTCAAAGGAATAACACTTTTCTTGTATTTCTAATATTGAAATTGATATTGGACGGGGTAGAAGGAGTGAAGTAAGTTTAATATTTTATTACCAGTTATTGTAAATGTTAAAGGACAAATTCTGGTAAAATTTTAATTTCCTTCTTTTTTCTGTTTTAGTGGAAATTGATATAATGCAATTAATATTACATATGGAATGCTTTGCGTAGGAGAGGTATTCCAGATAAGGTCATAGCTATGATTAAAGAATCCTACGAAGATGCAAGGTGTCGCGTCTTGCATAGAGGAGAGCTGTCCGAGAGCTTTCCTGTGCGAACGGGTGTCAGACAAGGCTGCATATTATCACCAGCCCTGTTTCTGGTGGTAATAAATGACATCTTGAAAGCTGCACTGGAAGGTGGGGAAGGTAAAGGTCTTCAATGGAGACTATTTAACATCTTAAGTCACCTTGATTATGCTGATGGCGTGTGTTTGCTTGCTCATACCCGTTCGGACTTAGAGTCAAATGTTCGCTCGTTGCATTCTAAATGCAAAGAGGCGGGACTGAAAATAAATGTGCGTAAAACCAAGTACATGCACATGGGTTCGAACGCAAGCACACCGATTGTTCTTAATGGACAGGATGTGGAAGAGGTGCAAGATTTTTGCTATCTCGGAAGCATTGTCAGCATGGACGGCGGAGCCGAAAAGGATGTTGAGGCTCGGCTAAATAAAGCTCGTCAGGCCTTCGGTATCCTTTCCCCTTTCTGGAGGTTAAGAGAGATCTCCTTTCGCACGAAGCTGCGAGTTTTTGACGCATGCGTCAAATCCGTGTTGTTATATGGTTGTACTACGTGGAAAGTGACCGTTCGACTTACCAAGAAACTACAGACTTTCGTAAACCAATGCCTCTGGCGCATTTTAGGAATATTCTGGCCAGAATCTCTAACGACGAGCTTTGGAGTACAACTCGCCAGACTAAAATAGGTTTTGAGATTCAACGGCGAAAGAGGCAGTGGATCGGTCATACTTTGAGGAAGCCAGAGCGAAACATCGCAAAACAGGCTCTGGATTAAAACCATCAAGGAAGACGTCGGTTTGGTCGACCATGTAACACATGGAAGCGAGCAGTTGAGCAGGAGGCCAGAGGAATAAACAAGTCCTGGCAACAGCTTAAAGCCTATGCTCAGGATCGCGCCTTGTGGAAGAGAGTTGTTTCTGTCCTATGCCCCTATAGGGGGTCTTAACAGGAATTTGATTGATTGATTGAATTAACAAAATTATTCATTTACATTGGAGAATTCGAATAAAACAAAACTTTTCGATGTTAATAATATTTGTATACTTATGTTTGGCTCAAAAGTTTGCAGGGAAAAACTTAAATTTATTAAAATTGGAGTAATTGCAAGGGGGTAGAACGAGTATGGGGATGTCACCCGTTCACCAACTTAAAGTTCCTTTTTTGCTAAACATGACATGGAAAAAAATCAGCATTATAGCTTAAAGCGTTTGAGAGTTACGTTGTAGACGAACAAATGGACAGACGGTCACTCGGAATCGAGGTTTTTGATCAACAACAAATATTTTTATGTACCCTTGGCCACTCTGTGGCGGCATTATTTCTTAGCGTTACAATCGGTAAGGCAAACACAATATACTCTCAGATTTCATCTCAAGGATAGAAAATATATAAAAACTTCTACCCATCCCATTCAAAAGTATTGTTTCGACCATTTGTAAGAAATCAATTGCCACCAAACTATTAAAAGCTATCAATTTAAAATTTTGTACAAACACTTTTAAAAATGTTTGATATAAAAACGCATCGAAAGTTTGGAGATCTCCCTTGTTTTTATTCCCCTTCAACTAATAACCAGCCAATTAAAAACTACGAACTTAAAATCTTTTACGAACACCTTTCCAGAGAAACGAAATAATACTATTTTATAAATTTTACGATTCTTTCAAATTCTTTACCCCCTCCCATGTGGTTTCAGGAACATGAAATGCATCAAATTTCATGTTCCTGAAATGTAAATTCTCTACAGAAAATTTTGAACGAAATTCAAGCAATCAAATGAAAATTTGAAAGGAAATTCAAGCAATCAAATGAAATAATATTAACAAGCACGCAGCACTTCAATCGCTCCTCCCCCCTCCACACACAAAACCAACTTTGTACTATAGAATTTTCACTTTGTCGTAAAAAAATTTCATGAAGAACGGTGCACATTCTCATTTTTATGCCCACAGGAAAGGTTCTAGGGAATGATTTTGTCTTTGAAGTCATTTTCTGTCTTGTCGTATTACTATGAATTTAGTCGATTCTAGATTGGCTCCTCAGGTTCCACAGCTCGGAACTATTTATGTAATTCTTAGATTAATTCACTTACCCTCTTAAGAAGATCCACTATACGCAAAAGAACGTCTTCCGGAAGATCCTTCAGCAGTGGAACCGATCGTAAAAAATTCAAATTCTCCTCACGCTCCTTACTTCCTGATATCACCATTATTGTCCGAAACTTTGACCTCTCGATTTTCCACACTTTTGATTTTGATGACACTGAAAATACAGAACAATATATCAATTTAGCTTCATTGAAACATGGTTTAATTTCTAGATAGCAATGTGTGTGGAGGATACTCTAAAGCTCAGCAATCGTGACATTAGTACTTTAAACGGGCATAGTGGAATAAACCACCACCTCAAAAATATGAGCCTCGCTGAAACCGACATCTGCCTCCTCTGTCTCACAGACTCAGAAACGACAGAGCATGTCCTATGTCACTGCGAGGCAGTAGTAAGGAAAAGATTCAATCTCCTAGGAAAAGGGTTTCCTTAAAATTGATGAACTCGCCAAAGCTATTAAGTTATGGTAGGGTACAGGGGCAAAAAACGCACAATGCTCTCAAGTGTTTCCCTAAATAAAATAAAAACAAATAGATAGCAATGTACAGGGTGGGACATCTAGTGGTTTCTTTTTAAATCATAGGTTATTTTGACACTGAAAGCTGATTCCCGCTCGAAATCTTGATAAAAAGTCTGTATCATACCTTCGCGGAACGAAATGAGTCGCTTTACACTTGAACAACGTTGGGAAATATTGAAAACTTATTTCCAAAGTGAGTGCTGTGTAGCCCAAACAGTGCGTTTTTTGAAAAGAGGTTTTTGCCGAAATGAAGCATCCACCGCGCCTGCTGTACGCAAGTTTGTGCAAAAAGTTCATGAGACTGGCATACTAGTGGACAACACTAATGGTCCCCGTCGTCGTACGGTGCGCACAGACGAGAAAGTGGCTGCTGTAGCCGAGAGTGTGAGACTCACTCCACGAACATCAACTCGCCGTCGATCTCAATAGCTCAACATTTCACGCACGACCATCCGCTTCGTTATCGCTTCGCAGTTTGGGCCTTAGAACAGCTTGAATTGGACAACGATTTTGGGCGAAAAATCATCTTTCCGGAGAGACGCATTTTCATCTCGGAGGCTACGTTAACAAACAAAATTGCCGCATCTGGGGCTCGGAAAACCCGCACTTTGTTGTCGAGAAGCCAATGCATCCACAGAGAGTGATAGTTTGGTGCGGATTGTGGAGTGGTGGCATCATTGGACCATTTTTCTTCGAAAATGTGGCTGGGAACAATGTTTCGGTCAACGGTGAACGTAACAGAGCCATGTTATCTGACTTTTTTTTTACTGAAATTGAAGACATGGATTTGGACGATCTCTGGTTCATGCAGGATGGCGCGCCATGCCACACAGCCCATGCCACACAGCCCATGCCACAATCGATCTTTCACGAACCAAATTCCCAAATCGTGTTATCAGCCGTCTTGGCGATGTCAATTGGCCGCCTCGGAGCTGCGATTTGACCCCTTTGGACTTTTTTTTCTGGGGAATCGTGAAAGACCGATGTTATGCCAATAATCCAGAAACAATTTAAGTACTTAAGGCCAATATCATCCAAGCAATCCGTGAGCTACAGCCCGAAACCATCGACATGGTCTTGGAGAATTGGAGTGACAGATGCGCTACTGCGAAGCCAGCCGAGGCAGCTACTTGAACAAAATTGTATTCCATCATTAATGGAAATGTTTGTTCTTACTAATGAAGCCACAATACATGGAAAAAAATTTAATTTTGTTCATTTTACTGCATTTTTAAAAAGAAACTTGTATTTGGCCCACCCTGTACATATATGTGAAATCATAGTCAGGTTCAGGTTAATTCCATGAGCATAATTCAGTTTTTGTTTTACTTTATTCTAATAATAAAGTATTATGATCAACAGAAAAAAATGCCACCCTGATTTTTTTTTCGCGTCTCATGACTAAATTATCCTAAAAATGCAAAAAAAAATTCGTACGCTCCAACGACATTTATAGACATTTGGAGAGTGTAGGGTGGAAGTAGGAGACGGGGCTGAGTTAAGGTCGAAAACTACGTTGGCTAATATCTGCACTACGAATACAGAGAGAAAGCTGAAACTCGATATTCGGAAATATTGATTTATGGGCAAAAAGTAAAATAAACAATTGATTTCTTTATCCAGTCGGGTACAAAAAGGGGAGGTTAAAAACTAATTATTGGCCTTTTTTTCAAAAGATATCTTTACAATTACTTAATGTAATAATTTCATGTACTGCGGCTGTGGCCCATAGGCCAAACATAATCAACTTAGAACAAGGCTAATACTTTTAACTTGGTGCATTTTTCAAAATTTCAAGTCGTTCGTAGCTTTCAATCTGTTGGTTATTTATTCATTTATTGAAATTGGTCGAAATCATACTGTTGTGTGGGAAGAGGTTCTTCTGATTCAACTTTGTTTTAAATATTTTTAAAAGTGTTTGAGAAAAAATTGAAGCTGATAGCTTTTAATCGTTAATTTATTTCTCAATAATGGTAGAATAAATACATTTCTATGGGAGATGGTAGAAGTTGTAAGGGTATTTTAAACTCTTATGCATTTATTTTAAATAAATTTTCAAAATTTTGTTGCTTACAACTTCAATCAAAAATTTTTAGTTTTTTTTTGTATTTTCTGCAGGTTTGGACCCACTTTCGGTAGATAACGATTCTGGTTCAAATTATTGTTTTATCTGTACGAAATTTAATGCAGGTGCAAAATTTTAGCTTCGTATCTTTTACCAGAAACCAAAAACTATATGCAAAATTTTCGATATTTTGGCTTATTTCTTCCCTCTGCTTATACGCCCCAATCAAAATTTTACATCAGCTTGAGAGACAGTCGGATATTAATACTTGTGTTTTTCCTCACACCCGCCCCTGAAGCTATTAAGTTTTGGTAGGGTACAGGGGCAAAAAACGCACAATGCTCTCAAGTGTTTCCCTAAATAAAATAAAAACAAATAGATAGCAATGTACAGGGTGGGACATCTAGTGGTTTCTTTTTAAATCATAGGTTATTTTGACACTGAAAGCTGATTCCCGCTCGAAATCTTGATAGAAAGTCTGTATCATACCTTTGCGGAACGAAATGAGTCGCTTTATACTTGAACAACGTTGGGAAACATTGAAAACTTATTTCCAAAGTGAGTACTGTGTAGCCCAAACAGTGCGTTTTTTGAAAAGAGGTTTTTGCCGAAATGAAGCATCCACCGCGCCTGCTGTACGCAAGTTTGTGCAAAAAGTTCGTGAGAATGGCATACTAGTGGACAACACTAATGGTCCCCGTCGTCGTACGGTGCGCACAGACCAGAAAGTGGCTGCTGTAGCCGAGAGTGTGAGACTCACTCCACGAACATCAACTCGCCGTCGATCTCAATAGCTCAACATTTCACGCACGACCATCCGCTTCGTTATCGCTTCGCAGTTTGGGCCTTAGAGCAGCGTGAATTGGACAACGATTTTGGGCGAAAAATCATCTTTCCGGAGAGGCGTATTTTCATCTCGGAGGCTACGTTAACAAACAAAATTGCCGCATCTGGGGCTCGGAAAACCCGCACGTTATTGTCGAGAAGCCAATGCAGCCACAGAGAGTGATAGTTTGGTGCGGATTGTGGAGTGGTGGCATCATTGGACCATTTTTCTTCTAAAATGAGGCTGGGAACAATGTTTCGGTCAACGGTGAACGTAACAGAGCCATGTTATCTGACTTTTTTTTTACTGAAATTGAAGACATGGATTTGGACGATCTTTGGTTCATGCAGGATGGTGCGCCATGCCACACAGCCCATGCCACAATCGATCTTTCACGAACCAAATTCCCAAATCGTGTTATCAGCTGTCTTGGCGATGTCAATTGGCCGCCTCGGAGCTGCGATTTGACCCCTTTGGACTTTTTTTTCTGGGGAATCGTGAAAGACTGATGTTATGCCAATAATCCAGAAACAATTTAAGTACTTAAGGCCAATATCATCCAAGCAATACGTGAGCTACAGCCCGAAACCATCGTTGGTCTTGGAGAATTGGAGTGACAGAATGCGCTACTGCGAAGCCAGCCGAGGCAGCTACTTGAACAAAGTTGTATTCCATCATTAATGGAAATGTTTGCTCTTACTAATGAAGCCACAATACATGGAAAAAAATTTAATTTTGTTCATTTTACTGCATTTTTAAAAAGAAACTTGTATTTGGCCCACCCTGTACATATATGTGAAATCATAGTCAGGTTCAGGTTAATTCCATGAGCATAATTCAGTTTTTGTTTTACTTTATTCTAATAATAAAGTATTATGATCAACAGAAAAAAATGCCACCCTGATTTTTTTTTCGCGTCTCATGACTAAATTATCCTAAAAATGCAAAAAAAAAATCGTACGCTCCAACGACATTTATAGACATTTGGAGAGTGTAGGGTAGAAGTAGGAGACGGGGCTGAGTTAAGGTCGAAAACTACGTTGGCTAATATCTGCACTACGAATACAGAGAGAAAGCTGAAACTCGATATTCGGAAATATTGATTTATGGGCAAAAAGTGAAATAAAAAATTGATTTCTTTATCCAGTCGGGTACAAAAAGGGGAGGCTAAAAACTAATTATTGGCCTATTTTTCAAATGATATCTTTAAAATTACTTAATGTAATAATTTCATGTATTGCGGCTGTGGCCCATAGGCCAAACATAATCAACTTAGAAGAAGGCTAATACTTTTAAAAGAGAGGGTCAGGGGCGGGTGTGAGGAAAAACACAAGTATTAATATCTCGACTGTCTCTCAAGCTGATGTAAAATTTTGATTGGGGCGTATAAGCAGAGGGAAGAAATAAGCCAAAATATCGAAAATTTTGCATATAGTTTTTGGCTTCTGGTAAAATATACGAAGCTAAAATTTTGCACCTGCATTTAATTTCGTACAGATAAAACAATAATTTGAACCAGAATCGTTATCTACCGAAAGTGGGTCCAAACCTGCAGAAAATACAAAAAAAAAACTAATAATTTTTGATTGAAGTTGTAAGCAACAAAATTTTGAAAATTTATTAAAATACATGCAAAAGAGTTAAAATACCCTTACAACTTCTACCATCTCCCATAGAAATGTATTTATTCTACCATTATTGAGAAATAAATTAACCATTAAAAGCTATCAGCTTCAATTTTTTTTTAAACACTTTTAAAAATATTTAAAACAAAGTTGAATCAGAAGAACCTCTTCCCACACAACAGTATGATTTCGACCAATTTCAATAAATGAATAAATAACCAACAGATTAAAAGCTACGAACGACTTGAAATTTTGAAAAATGCACCATTTCATATTTTTTTAATAATAAAGTTGTGTCCGGCGATACTTTACTATAATGTACAAAAAGAGGTTTCATGTATATTGCCCTTCTATGTCCTCCCATATAAAGATATGTTTTCGACCAATTTTAATGAATTGGAACCAATTAAAAGCAACGTAGATTTAACGGATTGCCTTCTAAATCATCCTCTGACTATTATTAAAGAGGGGCTATATGGTTTTGAGTACGGTGAAAACTTCTTCATCTGTTTTGTTTCTTCAATTGGATTATAGCTCCGGCCGGTATTATTTATTTTTACTACGCCGGGCTACTGTCTTTTGATTATCGATTAAGAAACGTTAGCTACCTCTTTGTACACTGATCACATTTTTTCTCGAATACTCTGAATATTCTGGAAGCTTTATCAGAAATGCAATGCTATTCCTTGTATTTATATTATGTTCACTTGTAAGTTTCAATCTTGATTCTGCCTTATCATACAAGAGTAATTTTAATTTCCCGGAACTTTTTATTGGCCGTTTTGATTTTTTACTTTGACTGTTCGATTTAGATATTGTTATTATTATTGGTTTTCACTTCTAATTATGCTATGGTGTGGCCTAGTGGTTAGCGTGTTGGACTAAAATCCGAAGGTCGTAAATCAAATCACAGTCAATGTATAATTTCAGCACACTACTTATTTTTATTTTATTTATTTATTAATCATAACAAGATAGTTTAGTTTACAAATAGATTGCTTAATTTAATTTATTTTAATATATCCTAATTTATTTAAATTTACCTTAATTAATTAAACATAATTGTATATACATATATGATATATGATAGACACTGGTGGAAGGGTTAAGTGGGATGTGGGGACCTTATAAAACGGAGCGTAGTCTCAGTTTATATGTCAGCTTATTTATTGGAGGTGTATAGTGGGCGCTGAATTTGTTGAATACTCTACAGCATCTGTTAATAGGTTCATTTTGTCCGTAATCAGTACGATGTGCATATTCCTTAAGTGGTTTTGAATGTCTCGTCAGCCTGACATTGTCATTGAGTCTGAATTTATTGGAGATATTGTCAACCTTAATATCGCCATTCAAAACATCTAAGGTAAAACAGGATGTGAGCATGGTTCTTCTAGAACCAAGCGGTAAAAGATTTAATAATTGCAGCCTAACTGTGTAGGGTGGAAGGTTTTCAAAGTCTCTAGGGTCATAAAAGTCCCTGAGAGCAAAAAGAAGGAATTGCTTCTGGATTGACTCTATTCTGTTGCTGTATAACTGGAAAAAAGGGTCCCAAATGGGACATACATATTCTAGAATAGGGCGGACAAGAGAACAGAATAAAGATTTTGTAACCCATACATTCTTAAACTCTTTGGCTCTTCTCTTAATGAACCTAAGAAGTCTATTGGCTTTCGAAATTATTCGACTATAATGAGATTTGAAGCACAGTTTATTGTCCAGTACTAAGCTGAGGTCCTCAATTTGATCAACACGGTGTAGTTGAGTTCCACTTAAGACATAGTCATGGTGATATGTGGATGATTTACGTGAGAAACTTATAACGTGGCATTTACTGACATTAAGCTCTAATTTGTTCTGAATGCACCAATGATCTAGAGCAATAAGCTTGGATTGTAGGAATGCGGCATCTGCGGGCGAGGTTATGGCATGATATATTTTTATATCATCAGCGTACATTAGATGTGAAACATTTTCCAATACTTCTGATAGATCTGAGATGAACACATTAAATAAGAGAGGTCCCTTGGGGTACCCCAGAGGACACTAATATTTCCTTGGAAATAAGACCTTGAAACTTAACAAATTGAGTTCTATTGTTAAGATAGGATTTAAGCCAGTCAAGTAAGGATCCTGTCACACCAATTTTTTTTAACTTTAAAATCAGGACATTGTGATCAACTCGATCAAACGCTTTGCTAAAGTTGGTGTATATTGTATTGACTTGATGCCCGTTTTCAAGTTCGCAGAGCGTATCAGATACAAGAATCATGAGATTCGTTGTAGTCGAGCGACCTTTTCTAAAGCCGTGCTGTTGGTCATTAAGAACAGGGTTGATCATATTGGTTAATTTATCGCATACAATTTTTTCGAATAATTTCGGTATTGCTGATAGAATTGCTATACCTCTGTAGTTCTCAACTTTTCGTTTGTCTCCATTTTTGTGGATAGGTGTGAGGTGCGATGATTTCCAAGCCGAGGGGAAAGTTTCCAATGTCAGTGACTTGTTGAAGAGAAAATGTAAAGGTCTTGAAAGTTGATGGGCACACTTTGATAAAAATAGGGGAGGAATAATATCAGGACCTGGACCTTTTTTGGTATCAATAGTTTTGAGAGCAGCGAGCACCTCCTCAATAGAAAATGAGATATTATCAATAAGTGTAGAAACCGAAATGTTGGGTTCACTGTGTGTTGAATCTGACTGGGCACTAAAAACCTCTTGAAAACGGTCAGCAAACATATTGCAGATATTACGCCGGCAGGAAATTGCGTGATTCCATTAGACATGGTCATGGGATAACCCGAACTTTTTCGTTTTGTATTAACAAATTCGAAAAATCTTTTTGGTTCTGTTATGATATCTTCACCAATTTTTTTTACATAACACTCATACGCAACCCGGGACTTAGAAGAGAACTCTGAGACCAGCGTGTCATAACTTTTTTGAAGATTAGGAGTAATCGCGCCTGTTTTCTTAAGTTTTTTAAATAGCTTATTTCTTCTATTCCGCAGTGATCTGAGGTTTTTATCTAACCAGGGCTCTGAAACTTTGTCTTTTTGTTTTATTGCAGGGACATAATTATCGACAATTTTAAAGATCACATCGTAAAACGTTGTTATGGGATTGTCAAGATCATTACATGAAAAAAGGGATGTCCAGTCTATCGAAGACAGTTCGTTATTAATGCAATTGAAATCAGCATTACGGAAGTCAAATACAATATTATCATTGTAAGAGTGAACAAAATTAATGTTGTTGCATGGTAGTTCTACTATGATAACAGAGTGATGTTGTGTATTAGAGAAAAGATTCTCCGCGTCAGAGGCAGGGCTAACAATCACTTCATCATATGCGTCTGTAAAGATCATATCAAGCCATCTCCCATTTTTATTGGGAAAATGCACTACCTTATGTAAGTCGTTATTATATAGTGTGTCGATAATAGTGGTGTCAATATCAGACAGAAGATTCCCCGGTATAATAGTGTTATCGGAATGATTAGTCTGAAAAGAAATATTTGGGCGATTAAAATCGCCGAGAAGGAAGATATTGTCATTCTCTGTTAAGGAGCAATTGACACTATGAAAAATTTCAATAATGTCGTGGTATTTTTGGTCTTCAAAGTTAGGCTGGATATATACAACACCTATGTAAATATATTTATTTATCAGTTTGATTCTGATAAATTTATGTTCAAAAAATGTTGTTGGTGTTGTGTTTACAATCTCACTCGATAAAGATTTATGAACTGCAATTAGTACACCCCCTCCTTTTGATAGACCCGTTGCGCTGTAATTCCTATCATTTCTGTAGACGGTCCAGCTATTGTCCAGTATTTCTTCATTTTTGAAGGAGTCATTTAGGCCAGTTTCCGTAATAATGATAACATTAAAGTGACATTATTTTGCATCAATGAAGAGATTATTTACCTTCCCTCTAATGCCACCTCCGTTGTGGTAGAAAATTCGTATATTATTTTTAGAATTAGACACGAAAAAACCGATTATGATCTTCACGACTTTTTTGCATATCAGATATATGCTTCGAGGAGACATGGGAATCGTATGTTGCAAGATCCTTATGGACTTGGTCTGGAGAAAGAGTGAACTGCTCGTGGAAGCGTGTAAAGCTTCTAGATCCGTTGGAAGTCCTTCCTGTTGAATGGACAGTATCAGACTGGTTTTCGTTTTGCCATTTATACAGGTCGAGTCAGATTTATTGTGCATATAAGCAAGATACAGCCGCACATTGTCAAATATTCTATGTTCTCTCAACCGTGATAGTAAATATCTGTTCTCCTCGGAACTTGCCGAATTCTTTGATAGCTTTACGACTGGGGAACAAGTGGGTCAAGGAAAGGGGGATTATTGTGACCAACGACTGCAGTATCAAGATTTGTGCAAGATAACTTTTCATTTTTATCTTCAACACATGTTACTGCTGACGAAGGGTAGGGATTGATTGTGTCGCCTCGCACGAAATTTTTGTAAGGACCCGGAACTATGACAGAATTCGAAGTAGGAACTGAGACTAGATTCGAATTAGGTAGTGTATTTGAAGTAGGAAGGTTAATGGAATGTAATAAACTGGTGTTAACACGATTAGTTGTGGCTGTAGTAATGGTGTTAGTGTTAGTTTTATGGGAAATTTTTTTCTTCTTATTCGTACTCATATTGTTCCTATAATTATTATTGTTATTTTTATTACTATTTGTATTAGTATTTTTAGTTTTGTTATTGGTTCTACTCTTATAACTAATATTTGGATTGTTAGTGGTATACTTATTATATTTTAAATTTGACTTCCAGTGTCGGATTTGTATGTTGTTCCATTTGAAGACATCAGATTTCGTGGTGAAGAAAAGCCAGTCATATTGCATAGGCATATAAAGTTTAAAGCTCGTGTGTTTCGGTGTAATCCCATTAATTCTGCGGGACGGTAACTTTTCACACTTACAGCCTTTTATCGCAAATTGGTCCGCAAGCGTTTTGCATAGCCACGATGCATCTGAGTTTGGAGGAGCTCCAGTAACAAAATAAGCAAACGAATCAGTTGAATTTGTAATTTTGACCTTGTTAATCCTATTCAGCTTATTAATTCTGGCATCCCAATCGGCTTGCGTCCATGTTGCGTTGAATTTTATCAACGAATTTTTCGGCGCGTCAGGAACTCTTCCAGGTAAGTGTATCTTTGGTAGCGAGAACGTTTGAACGGGTGACAGCGAAAGTGTACGTATATGCAGATTTTCCTTTGAACTTTGAGGTGGATCGCAAACAAATCGGGAGACTGCTAGTTCGCGCTCGAAATCAACGAGTTTTGTTGTTATATCGTCTGCCTGTCTGATTTCGGACCTGGATGTTGTGTGACTCAATTGACTTGATACCTTCACGAGAAATTTGTCCACCTTCGTAACCAGTAGCTTGACTGATCTGACGTCATCATGGATACTGGTGAGCTTGCTTGCAACAGCGTTCACCTCCGTGAGCGAGACGTCTGTTATTGATGATACACCATTTGCAGAAATATTATCTGATAAACTATCTAGAATAGTTAGTTAGTTTAGAGTCTGATTGTGTCCACTTTTTCTGCAACTTCGATGCGTCATGTTGGATCAAACTACAACATGAGTGTAACTTGTCCAGCTGTGATCCGTAGTCACGAAATTCGTCAATACAGTCGCTTAAGTTAGTAATATTATCAACGAGACTATTGACTTTATTCGCAATGAAAGAACAAGTACTTTTTGAATCCTCTAATGCAGCGTTGCTAGAGTCAATTCGTGATGCAGTTAGTTTAAAAAATTTAAGAACATGACACGGTTCTATAGCGCTACACTCGGTACATGTGAAGCTGCTTGGATTGTTCGATTCCCGATGAGCTTTAATACAATCGATATGGAAGCTTTGATCACAAATTCCATCACAAGTAATATTGTCAAGATTTTTAATAGCCTTATGGCAGACACCGCATAGTGCGTAGGACATTGGTGAAGGAGAAGACATTGCACAAAACAGAACTGTAGTCACTGGGTCAAAAGAACACAAAAATCAGCGTTTTTAATTGAACAATGTCAAGTTAGCCGAGATAATTATTAATAATCCACTGATTATGTAATTTAAACACACGGCGAACAGTAATTTTAATAATATGTGTAATTAGGTCAAGTTTGCACAGGTAATTATTGATAATTTACTGTTATGTAATTTATCAGTCACTAATTGCAAGTTAGTAAACAACAAATAATTAAATATAAACAGACGACCGGTAATATTAATTAAAAAGTAGAACGAAATAATTGGTTGATAAAAAGTAATTATTTCGTGGAGCAAAGCAAAAAGACGTCTGCACTGTCGGACGGTTATATATATTTAATATACATAGGTTTAAGTCTATTTTACAAAAATATAGTTAAAAAAGCAATCTTAATACTAAATTTATGAAAAAAAAAAGTTTTAACCATTACTTACAACAAATATAAACAATTCAAATCAAAACAAAGAGAGACTACATTAAAACTAAGACCTAAATATTATCTTTCAAATAATGTCTTAAATTTAGTCATTATTTTATCTTTGTTGGTATTTCTGGTTACAGAACTATTAAAGCAGTCTGAATGCAAATTGAAGTTTTTTATGGCGCAAGCAATATGATCATTCATCAAAAAATCGGTAGGGTGAGTTTCACTTTTCAAGATCCTGTTGTCTCGAAAATTAAACCTGTGGTCAACAAATATAAAGCGGGAAAGGAGCTTGGTCGAAATCATGTTAGACTTAATCAAATCGAAAGCAAGGGTAGCAGAAGCAAGCTCTCTTCTTCTCTCGAGAGTGGTCATATTGAGCAGAAGTAGCCGACATTTGTAAGAGGGCAACCGGTAGCTACTAAACTGAAGACTTCGCAAAGCAAACAGAAGAAATTGAACTTGTACTCTTTCAACTCTGTACGAGTCGATTTGAGTAGAAGGTGACCAAACAACACTTGCATATTCGAGTAGCGGTAACAACAGCGCACAGAAAAGAGACTTACACAGGTGTGGGTCATTAAATTCCTTGACTCTCCTCTTAATGACACCTAGCATAGCCATACCACTGTTTGCAATTTTATCAATATGGGATTTAAAAGACAACTTACCGTCAAATATTACTCCAAGATCTTTGATTTGAGAGACACGTTTTAAATTTTCAGTGCTAATATTATAGACAAAATGAAAAGTGCCAGACTTTTTTCTAGAAAAGGTTATTACTGCACATTTATTAACATTCAATTGCATATCATCAACACCATTCTGATAAAATATCAATATTGCTTTGCAATATGATGCAATCTCGATATGATTCGATAATCCTGAAGATTTTTGAGTCGTCAGCATAAAAGGATAACTTGCATTCGTTGAAAAGTAATGGCACTTCGTTAATAAAAATATATACATAGAAATATAATTGTAGTGTCTGTCTGTTATTTACTTATAAATGGGTAAAAGTTAGTTTTTTGAGTTATTTTAGCAATAACTAAGCATAAAAACACATTTTTGAAATTTTTGTCTGTCTGTCCGGCCGCTTTTTACGCACAAATGGCCGAACTGATTGTAATGAAACTTGCACTGTTTGTTAGGTGTCTATTGGAATGAAATCTGCTTTTGGTTTCATTTCACTACCCTCACGCCTTCTACCCCCTCCCATACAAAGTGAATCATTTTCAAAATATATATTAATTAAATTTTCTTGGAAACTATAAAAGCTATTAATTTGAAATTTAGAAAATATTATTTCTATTATAAATGCAGTCTTTTGGTATATAAATTATTTGAGTTTTCTCACTCCTTTCACCACCTCCCATACAAACTACACTTTTTCATGAAACACTTTACACTAAATTTCTCAGTACGTGTAACTTCCATCGAGCTAAAATGTTGTATTAAATCCTTAATTAACTTTATTATCAATATCGCGAAAAAATTAACCGATTAACTTCACTCTTTCTACCCCCTCCCATACAATGTGTCACAGTTCCACGACTTCATAAGAATTTTATTTTCTTGAAAAGTCTGAATGTTACTGATCTGAAATTTAAAATGTATCAATTGCATGATCATTAGAGTTGTTTTTCAAAAAATCACCAAAAACCCCCTTCTCCTTCCACCACCTCCCATATAAACCGCACTTTTTCATGAAATACTCAAAACGAATTTTCTCAGTACATTTAAATTTCATCGAGGTAAAAATTTGAGCTTAAACCTCAATTAGCATAATTATTAATATCGGGAAAAAAATTAACCGAGTAGCTTCACTCCTTCTACCCCCTCCCATTCAATGAGACACATTCCACGACTATATAACAATTCGATTTTCTTGAAAAGTGTGAATGATACAGATCTGAAATATAAAGTATATCAATTGCATGATAGTTATAGTTGTTTCTCGAAAAATCACCAAAAACCCCCCACTCCTTCTACCACCTCCCATACAAATTGCACAATTTCATTAAATTCAATGCACTAAGCTTCTCAGTACCTATTCAATTTTTGAATCTTAAATTTGGTACAAAACATTTTTATAGCTATTCTAGCATGATGTGAAACAAATTAGTTTAGTGCTGTCACCCCTTCTACCACTCCGCATACAAAATTTCTTAACATCGCGAAAATTTCGATTTCATCTATACATAGTATCGTATGATTGAGCTTTACGCACAATCGTAGTCCTGTTATGTTTTTAAGCTTAATGTTATTTTATTTGTTTTTTTTTTAAATAACACCAGCTACAATTATTCACATGTCCTTAACGCTCTTCACCACGTATATTATCTCGAATCACGGGTTTGATTTGATCATGAGCCTGTCCCATAAAAATGGGAGTATCATGCTCTCATTCTTAATAATTTATGGTTCTGATTCCACCAATACACAAACTATTTCCAAACTATATCCCACATAATGTATTACTAACTACACTCTCAAAAATTGCTTATTATTGCTATTTTTACGCGGACGAAGTCGCGGGCATTTGCTGGTTATAAATAAAAGGGGCCCCAATATGCAACCTTGGGGAGCGCCAGAGGAAACTGTAGTCATTTTGGATAGATGCTTACATGGGTATATCTTGGGCAAAATTTGTAGAAAGAGGCTTGAGCTAGCAACCTTTTCACAATAAAAATGAAATTTTAAGGAACCTGAAGGTCAGAAGGCCAAAGTCCGATTTGGGCTATAATGCTATTGAAGAAGAAAATAAACTTCTGCTTACGTCGTTGGTCGTTTTTAATGGTTTGGTACCTATTTGCTCTCCAAAATTTACTTCACACCTTTCGAAGCAGGATTGGCTGATAACATTTTTTCATGTTGCAGTTTAACTAACTTAACGATTGCCAAAATTTATGGTAATCATACCGACTGAGCCAGTTACGTTGCTCATCATTGCGATCTTCAAAATATATATGCAACTAACCGTTTGTAACGCTAAGAAATAACGCTTGCACAGAGCCGTCAAGGGTATAGAAATATTTGTTGTCATTCAGAAACCTCAATTACGAGTGACCGCCTGTCCGTCTGTCTACAACATAACTCTCGAACGCTTTGAGCTATCATACTGATATTTGTTATGTGTCATTTTTAGAAAAAAATTAACTTTAAGTTCGTAAACGGACCACATCCCACCACTCCTTCTACCATCTCCCATAAAAATTTCATGAAACTTCGAAATTGTAAGAAATTGGTATTTGTTCGATTTGAAATTTGGGTGAAAGTATAAAAATATCTCTATATATAACAAACATCACAAAATATCGATCTGACCCCCTCACTCCTTCTACCCATTCCCGTACAAATGCACAATTTTCTAAAATGTATTTATTCGATTTTCACTGAAGCTGAATAAAAAAATTTTTCCCAGTATTAATTGCATTATAATTGCTAGCAGTTTTAAAAAAATCATCAACTTCACTTCACTCCTTCTAACCCCTCCCATACAAATTTCACAAAATTTCAACTAAATTATTTTTCTTCGAAACTGTCAAAGCTGTCAACTTCAAATTTTGTTAAAAGTATAATAATAGAAATATCATTAACAATGAAAAATTTTGTTTTGATCCGTATACTCCATCTACCACCTCCCACACAAATGCATAATTTTGGTAAATGCATTAAATCGATTTCCATTAAAACTAGAAAATACAAAATATACAAAAATTACGAACCTCTTCCCTCTGCTTCTAACGCCCGCAATACAGATATCACAATACCCTATTCGAAAGAATTTAAGATGACATATTTTCCGGCACATTCAACTCTTTCCCATTTCATCTCTAGTATCATACGATTGTGCTTTACGCCCAATCTGTTAATAGGTAGTATACATCAAATAAGACGACGTATGCGGAGATTTTTTAGTATGGAACATACTTTTACGGGGGCTGTTATAAGAAAATCGTTAGAAAAAACCGTCATCAAAATGCGTTATCGAAAATCTCGAAGCTAATTTGTATGTACCTAGGTATATAGTAGGAGTGAGAGAATATGGAAAAAAAAAGAAAAAAAAGGTGTTGTCAGCTATAATTTGACTAGTGCTAAAGCGAGCTCCTATAACCGGGTTACGCGGGTGTACCGGCTAGCACAACGCTGCATTCACATAATTACCTATGATACCCATGATATTTTCAATGAAATGTCGTGTAAGTATGTTCCATATTTTGCGTGTTTTAGCCCGATAAAAACGATACAACGAACTATGTCCCGCGAACAATACAATAACCCGGAAAGTGCGACAATGCGAATACCCGAAAGGGCGACCATGCGAATACCCGAAAAGTAAGAAAATACGAACATCACATTCAGCTTGTACTCTACATCACCATGTACGCCCTCGAACGAAACTACCCTCCTACAACGTAAACCTAAGCCTTTCATCACTGGGACTATGGGTGTAGCCCAATGCGAACTGTCTACTGGTTCCTACATTTCTTGTTCTACTTTTTTGTTCTATTTTGTTCTTCTTGGAAAATGGTACCGAGCGGGCTTTTCGAAAAATCGGTCGACACTCGGACTTTAATCAAATTCCCGCTTGAGTATACGTATACATACTTCGAAACTCCCTACAGCCTCCCATACAAAAGTATTTTTTAGACCATTTATAAGAAATAAATTAATTGAACTTGAAATTCTGTACAAACACTTCAAAAAATAATTCAAATAAGAGGGCATCAAATTTGGAATCCCCTCTATCCCTCCACCGTTTCCCATGCAAAAGCATGATTTCGACCAATTTCTATAAATCAACTAATTAGCAGCAAATTAAAAGCTATGAACCTGAAATTTTGTACGAACACCTTTCAAAAGAAACTTAACAAAACTACATCACAAATTTCGCTATTCCGTTGCCTCTTCTATCCCCTCCCATATAAATGTATGGTTTTAATAATATACACCGAGAATTTCATAGAATTTATTTCGTCTATAAAACGAGCATTCTTTACAGCGAATTTTGAGCGCGATTCGAACAATCAATTAAAAAATTATCGACATGTACCATCCCTTCTATCGCGCTCCCAAACAAACCCAAACTTGCATATGTAAACGAATGAAATATTGATTCTATGCACTGGAGCCATTGATCGTAGTCGTAGGCACATGTTAAATAATTGACAAGAGCCCTGCCCTATCTACTCTAACCTGCATATGGACTTCTCACGTATCCTCAACTTTTCCAAGAATAATGAAGTTGCGCTCTACTTGTTCGCATATTTTTTTTACCATGTTGCTGTGTAATTGATTTGCATCCTTTTCAGATAGTTCCATTTCTGTTGCAATCTCGACTGCCTAATCCAAATGAAGTGCCCGGGTTTCCAGAAGTCTGCTTTGTATACATTTTGACGAAAACTCGTATTCGAACTGATTCCGAAGGCCTTGCTTGAGAAAAGTCCCTGAACTCGCCGTTTTTGGGAGTAAAATCTAAATTTTTTATTTATGCGAAACGCCACCTCTAATCGTTTTACGCAATGATACCATTTTTGTTGGCTGGAGTACGTTTTGATGAAAATTGTCGAATGGATATAATACCTCGTCTTAGTTGACTCGATTAGCCAAGCTTGCTTGGCTTATACTGGGTCTGATATTCTGGTTGCACTAGTCGACAAAGTTCCCGTCTTGAATGTTTTTATCGTAACACACGGTTACGGGTTTCCTCTTTTCACTTATATCTGTTACATGGATCTCATCCTCGTCGCCAATTGTTGTATATTAACATGATGAAAGAGAAATTTGATGACTTTAAGAAATTTTGTGTGGGAAGTGGTAGAACGGGTGACAGCATTGAAATAATTTTTCTCTTGTCATACTAGAGTAGCTATAAAAATGTTTTATACAAAATTTAAGCTCCAAAAATTGAAAAGATACTGAGAAAATTAGTCTAATTGATTTACTGAAATTGTGCAGATTGCATGGGGGGTGGTAGAAGGAATGTCGGTTTTTTTAGTAAATTTTTGAGAAACAACTATTGATATGTTTTAAATTTCAGATCAGTCAAAAAAATCTGAATATACCATATTGTACAGGAAAGGGAAGAAGGAGTGTAACTAATCGCCTAATTTTGTTTAGCCTCCCTAATATTTGGTGCACTATTTCATTTCGATAAATGGGATTCGAACAGTTTTTATACAATAGATTTAACTCATCATAAAAATAATATATTACAAATTTCAGATCAATAGCTTTCATACGTTTCGATAACACCTGTTTATTGCGAAATTCCGAGATTGAGTCATTTTGTATAGGAGGGGTAGAGGGAGTCGAGCAACTTGGCCCATTCACGAACTTCACCTTACTTACTGACGACGCTTAATGTGTTCTCGAGATGGGTAGGACACGGAAGGACAGACAGAAGTGAGTGATAATATGAACTTCTGTTTCATTCGTTATTTTTTTCTCCGAGCCTTATTTCTTAGCGTTACAAACTTTCTGGTAAACTTACAATACTCTCATATATTGTCACTATCAGGATTCCTTAATGCAATGAATTGCCATAAAATCGGTTCCACATATAAAAGGTGGAAATCAGTTTATCCTCTGCCTCATCATTTAGTAAAGGGACAAAACAAATATCAACATTTCTACATCAAGAACATAAATAAACAGAGCACAATATATTGACAAAAATTAACATAAATTTTTGTCAATTTGCGTCAAGTCTGTGTTTTAAATATATTTTATCTATGGAGAAGTTGATTACATCAACATTCTTGTTAACTTCTCTTGCAAGACGCAAAATCGGTTCATTCATACCATAGTTAGTCCGGTGAAAGCAAATCTGCAGTAATTTTGGATGCCTCTAAACTTGAGAAGCATACTCAAGATGAGATCTAACAAAAGAGTTGTTGAATTCTTTGGATAAGCGAGTGGTGAAACCCAACATAGAATTACCCTTTTCTACAATCTTATATATATGCAAGCCAAAATCAATCTTTTGGTCAAATGTAACACCTAAGCTAAAAATGGAATTAACACGATCCAAAATACAGTCATTAAGACTGTAAGTTATTACAAACGGTGAGATTTTCCTAGTAAATGACATTACTTAACATTTATCCAAATTCAATCGAAGGTCATTATGGCAGGCTACACCAGTTACTAAAATTTATCAAATCCTCCTGAAGAGGATCATCAGAATTAGAACAAAGAGACCTAAAGATTTTAGTATCATCAACATAAATGAGTACTTCCGAATATTTAAAAACAGAGGCAACATCGTTAATGGCCAGGATAAATAGAAGTGGTCCCAAATGACTTCCTTGAGGAACCCCAGAATGCGCAATAAATGGCTTAGAAGTACAATCACGAAAGATAACTTAACCTAATTTATAAACCATGTAGGAAAACCCAATAAGGTTTTAACAAAATTATAGAATGCGGTAGTTTATCAAAAGCCTTACTAAAATCAGTATGTATATAATCCACCTGCTTCCCATCCTCAATAGCTAAAATGGATTTACTCGTAAACTCCATCAGATTAGTATCCAATTCTCAACAAAGCCAAATTGTTTACTCGAAATTAGGGATTTACAGTGAAACGACATGCTTTCATACACTATAGACTCAAAAAGTTTAGAATTAGCCGTCAGTTTAGCTATGGGCTGATAATTTTCAACAGCAGATTTTGAACCACTCTTATGAGTAGGCATGATAAAAAACCACTTCCACGAATTTCGAACAACCCTGTTTTTAGGGATCTTTGAAAGAGGAGGGAAAGTGGCTCGGCAAGAAGGAGAGAGACAACAGCGCAGGACAACTGCAGGAACACCATCTGGGCCAGGACACATCTTAAAGGCGGGAGATGTGATTGACTATAAAAAATTGCCAACAAGTCGTGCGAAACTTTATTATTCTTGGGACAAGTTGCGGATGCGTGGAAAGTCAATATGCAGGTTAGAGTGGTTAGGGAAGACTAAGTGAAAGGGGGTTCCTGGGCAGGGCAGTTGTCAATTTAACGCTTTGCGGAAACGTTCAAAAGCTGCAGTATATATAATCAATATTTCGTTCGTTTATTTATGCAAGTTTGAGTTTTGTGAGGGGAGGGGTGACGGCTGTGTATTTTACATTCACGAAACCAAACATTTGTATGGGAGGGGGTAGAGGAGGTAGGGGAATCGTAAAAATTGTGACGCAATTTTATTTCCTTTCTGTTGTAGTGTTCTCGTACAAAATTTTAGTTAATTTAATGAAATTGGTCGAAATCATACTTTTGTATGGGAGGAGGTAGAAGGGCAAGTGCGATTTCAAAACTTTTAAAGTTATTTCATTTCAAATATTTTTATAAGTTTTTATGCAAAATTTCAATTTGATAATAATTTCATAAAAATGGTCGGAAAAATAATTTTTTATGGGAGGGGGTAGAAATTTTGAAAGCATTCGACCAGTTATTATTTCATACTTTTAGGGATTTTTTTTAATGTATTTCCCAAATTTTCAAGTTTCTACCTTAAAATTTTCAGTTAATGTGTTTTTTTCGCTGCACATGAAACACCTTGTGCCCGTTAGACCGGGGTGGTCGATTCGTAACAATTGTGGATCAAATTATTATTTTTTTTCTATGTATATCAAATAGCTGTATCCACATGCAAAATTTAAAGATTCTATCTTTGACGAGAGTCCTTAAAAAAGTCACTCAAAATTTTCGACATTTTTGCTTACCACTTCCCTCCCTTTACACCCCCTTACTTAAAATTTTTATAAAAATTATAAATTATACAGGGTGTTTGGTACTCCGTGCGCCACCTTGTAAGGGGTTATTCCTAGATATATTTTGAGAAAAAAATTGTTCTACGGAGATGGTTAATTTTCAATATCCCTTGCAAGGTGGCGCACGGAGTACCAAACACCCTGTAGAGTTCTATATTCTAACGAATTTTTGATTCGATATTTGTACTCAATTTTGAGATATCTTCTACTTCTACAATGGCACTACAGCCCAAATCGGACTTTGGCCTCCTGACATTCAGGTCCCTTAACATTTTTCATTATTTATTGCGGAAGGGTTGTTAGCCCTTCGCACAACCCTCTATCTACGAATTTTTCATTTTCGTAGATTGAGGTAACCAAGGTATACTCAAGCAAGTAGTGTGCTAGAATTTTGCGCCGACCGGGATTTGAACTTACGACCTTCGCATTACAAGACCAACACGCTACCTACTAGGCTACACCCTAGCTTTTGAGATATAACGATTTCTAATTTTGAAAAGTGAACCATTTTTGAAATTCTCCCCATTTTCCTCCACTACTGTTATGACCAAATTTTATATTTCTTTGTATTTCGCTAGTATAGCTTAGTATATGTTTTAAGTTTCAATTACATAGCTTAAGAGATAGTTGAGATATTAATTCTTAAGTGTTTTTCTTTGCACCCCCTGGCATTCCCCCTTACAATAATTAGCCTATTTCTAAGCTGATTCTGATGGATCTGTATACCATCTTAATGGTCCCAAAATATGAATTTTTTATGGTAAGTAGTTTCGAAAATATAACCATTTCAAAACTAGATTCGGCCGACAATTTGTTTTTAGCCCTACTTTTCGGACGCCAATGCGTAAAAAAATTAAATTATTTTTGGAGTGTGACCCACAACCCTCTTTATACGTATGCTGATTTTCATCTTCCTATCTGCGTTCGTGGTGAAGATATTAGCAAGCGTATTTTTTGACTTTTTCCATCCTCCCGCCTCCCTTTCCAACTGACACTCCCCAAAATTTGGATAATAGAGCTCACTTACCAAATTAACAATCCACCCAAAAACCAACATTCTACCTTTAAGGGTCTTGGAGGTACGAGTCCATATGTACGGCGTACGACGGGACGGATTTTTTTTTTTTTTCTTTTTTAGGCTAATTTAGTCATGAAACGCGAAAAAACATAATTTCAGGGTAGCAAATTTTTTTCTGTGTCGATCACAATACTTTATTATTAGAATAATAAACTAGAGACAGAAGTAGATAAATCTTTGAAAAGGTCATAATATTTCTCATAGAAACATTACGAGCATTGTGAATTACGCGCAACTCACTAGTGTATCAATGATACGGCGATGAGATGTTCCTGCGATAGGTAAAAGAAACTGTAGCAACAAAAAATTGATACAGAGCATAATAAAACTCAACTACAGCACCTTCAAAATCAGGATTGTCAAAAATTTCACTAAAGTTCAAATTAGATATAACGTAGTCCAACCGAGAAAAATCTGCTTTATTAAAATCAAAAGAAAACTCTTTCTCACTAGGGTTGAAAATATGCTCCTCGTCAATTATAAGAAAAATATTAAAAGTAGGATGCAAGACATCAATGGTAGAAATTGAAGTTAATCTCTCTTCCACGGAACAGTCACAATAGTCAGAATAAAAAACTAGGTCAAGCATCTTTCATAGGAATTCCGAACAAGGCTAAGTTGATGGAGACCAAGTGCAAATATACTATTTACAAAAAAAAAAACATTTAAGTGAGGACGAAGAATCAGAAACTAAGAAAGTAGAATCATCGTCAGAGAGAGAGACCAAGAAAGACCTGGAATATTAAAATCACCCAGTAAAATGAACTCGTCAGAGATATAATACTCTAGATCAGGGGTCGGCAACCTTATCCATCCTAAGGGCTGATTCTAAAATAGTTTATTCCTGAAGGGCGCATGACAAGTTGACGCAAATAATAAAATGTTACACAAATACAAAAAAAGATGTTTATTTAAATAAAGCGTACAATGGCGTACATACAGTCAATATTAGTATGTAATTACGAAAATTAGTTGTAATTTTATTAGTGTGATCCTTGGCCTTGTATTTCTTCTGACAACTTCATGAAATCTGGCTCATAATTTGAAGTACCTGTCCTAATACAGTGGTCCAAATTTAAGTCTGTCATTCTACTTCTGTATTTAGATTTTAAGTGTTTCATAGTCAAAAATATAGATTCGCATGCGTATGTTAATGCACTATACGCGTGTATTTTGAGAGATAATGATCTTAAAATGGGATATTTATTTTCATCAACAATATTCAAAAAGTTTTCGTCCCTCATGTATGATTTCAGGCTCAAGTCGTTCTTCATGGTTATTATTTCCAGCTCTAATTCATCATAGTTTTCTATGCCAAAATAGTTTTTGATACTTTCAGAAACATCACCTTCTGCGAAAGGATTAAGTATAAACTACAAGACAGGCTCCTTGCAATTCCAGGTTTAGTTCATTTAATTTTATTGTTATATCTGTGAGAAACCCCAAATCTGCTAGCCATGAGTGATCAGTCAACTGTGGATAATCTTCGTTTCTCGTTGCTAAGAACTATTTTATTTCGTTTAATAAAGTGAGAAAGCGTACAAGCACTTTACCTCTGCTCAGCCATCGAACTTCTGTATGCAATATCAAGTCCTCATACTCGGCATCTTCATCTTGCAAAAGTTGCCGAAACAAACGGTGTTGCATTGTCGCAGCCCTAATAGAATTAACTATTTTTACGACAATCTTCATGACGTGTTCAAAACGAAAAATTTTGGCACACAACGCCTCTTGATGGATGATGCAGTGATAATGAGCGAATTGAGGAAACAAATCATTTGCCATACACAGCCCAATAAAGCTATTTTTATTGCCTATCATTGCAGGCGCACCATCAGTTGCTATGGCAGCTAATTTTTGAAATGGTAACTGGCTTTCTTGTGCAAAGGCTAGAAATGCATCGTAAATATCTTTACCTTGTGTGCGATCCTTCAGCGGCAATAACTTCAAAAATTCTTCTTTGGTGGTAAAATCATTAAATACCATTTTAATGATAACACACAACTGCGAGTGTTAGAAATGTCGGTAGACTCGTCGAGTTGAAAAGAAAAAAACTTGCACTTTTGAATGTCACTTTCCAACTCCGATTTCATATCTGTAGCAATAACTTCTATTCTTCTCGACACTGTTCGGGCTGACAATGGTATCGTTTCAATAGCCACCATAATTTCGGTTTTGTTTTTAAAATTCTGAAAGACAGAATCAGCAGCTGTTAAGAAAGCTTGCTTTATTAATTCTCCGTCTACCAAAGGTTTTTTCTTCTTAGCCAACAAATGAGAAACCTTTAAAGATGCAATTGTAGCGCTTTTCGAAAGTTTAACTGGCCTGGTAAAAACACTTTGTTGTTTCGATAAATTTGTCTTCAATTCACCGACACGTTTCTTCCGGATTTCAGTGTTTGGGGGAAAGCTACTATTACACAACGTAGCATGCAAAGTATTGAAGTGTCTTTCAATGTTACTTTTTTTAGGCACTGCTACACTGGCGTTGCATAATAAACAAATAATTTTCCCATTAAACTCAATAAAAAAGAACTGTTCTTCCCATTCTTTATTGAAATAATAAGTCCTTGGCCTTTTACTCATGTTGAAAACACAATATTATAACAAAACAAGTCTCCAAATATGTAGGTAGGTAGGTAAAACTAACGACACAAAAACTCAACTACTAGACTCTCAGTATCGCAGCGCACTGACTGACTCTCCTTACTAGCAAACAGTAAGGAAGTGCCGCCACGCGGACCCAGGGGGTCGGCGCATGCGCGGTGAACTCCCGCGCACCCCCGTGCTCGTATCCGCGCGCGCTTCGCTCAATCAGTCATTCATGCTCGGTCAGTCATTCATGCTCGGTCTCCTCTATAGTATGTCCGTGCTTGGGCTCGGTGCCCTTCTAACGAGGGCGCATCAAAAACACGTCGCGGGCGCACGGGCGCCCGCGGTCACAGCGTTGCCGACCTCTGCTCTAGATGATCAAAAATCATACACTCTTTCTATCGCCCTCCCCATTTATTTTTACATTAAACCCAAACTTGCGTAAATGACATATTGGCTATAATAAACTCGAGCTATTGATCGTAATCGCAGTAAAAGTCTAGTACGCTGTTAAAGTGAATTTAAATTTTCACTGCACACTCGTTGAGGAAATAATTATTTCACTCGAATTTCGAAACACCACTCAAATGACTCGTAAGTCATTTTTTCACTTCGTTTTAATAATACGGTCATTTAAAAAGCAGTGAAAAACATAACAGGGCTACGATTGCGCGTAAAACGCAATCTTACTATACTCTAGATGAAATAGAATTTTTTGTGATCCCAAGAAATTTTGTATGGGGAGTGTTAGAAGGGGTGATAGCATTGAACTAATTTGTTCCCCATCATGCTAAGGTAGCTACAAAAATGTTTTACACAAAATGTTTACTCCAAAAATTGAATGCGAACTGAGAAAATTAGTGTGTTAGATTTAGTGAAAATGTGCAGTTTGTATGGGAGGTGGTAGAAAGAGTGGGGGGATTTTAGTGATTTTTTTAGAAATAACTAAGAATATCATAAAATTGACATCTCTTAAATTTTAGATCAGTAACATTCATACTTTTCAAGAAAATATATTTTTTGTGAAGTTGTGAAACTGTGTCATATTGTATGGGAAGGGGTAGAAGGGGCGAAGCTAATCAAATTTTTTTTCTGATCTTAGTGATAATACTAATTAAGTATTCATTACAAAATATGAACTCGATAAATATTATATGTTCTGAGAAAATTGTCTTAGAGCATTTCATGAAAAAGTGTAGTTTGTATGGGAGGGGGTGGAAGGAGAAAGAGGACGCCATTAATTTTTCTACTGTAGATTTATACTATTATGAAAGTAGTATATCCTAAAATTCAGATTAATAGCTTTTATACTTTTCGAGTAAATTCATTTATTGTGAAATTGCAAAATTGTGTCATTTTGTATGGGAGGGGTTAGAAGGGGTAAAGCTAATCGCCTAATTTTTTATTAATCTTACTAACAATTTTAAATTAATATTTGGTGCACGATTTCAGTCCGGTAAATCTTATAGGCACTGAGTAAATTGGTTTAGAGTATTTTATGAAAAAGTACAGTTTGTATGGGAGGTGGTAGAAGGACGGGAAGGACACGCATAATTTTTTTATGGTAGATCGATATTATCATAAAAGTAACATATTTTAAATTTCAGGCCAATAGCTTTTATACTTTTTGAGCAAATCCGTTAATTGTCAAATTGCGCAATTGTGGCATTTTGTATGGGAGGGGGTAGAAGGGGTGGAGCGATTTGGCCCGTTCACGAGATTGACCTTACTTTTTTGTCAAAAAAGACGTGTACAAAATTTGAACTATCTAGCTCAACGCGGTCTCAAGCTAGAGCGCGCACAGACGGACGGACGGACGGACGGACGGACAGACGGACGGACATCCGGTTTTGAGATTTTTGAGTGATAATATTAACTTCTGTATCATTCATTTTTTTCTCCGAGCCTTATTTCTTGGCGTTACAAACTTTAGAGCAAACTTATAATACTCTCAGATTCCATCTAGAGTATAAACATAACAGGGCTACGATTGCGCGTAAAACGCAATCTTACTATACTGTAGATGAAATAGAATTTTTTGTGATCCCAAGAAATTTTGTATGGGGAGTGTTAGAAGGGGTGATAGCATTGAACTAATTTGTTCCCCATCATGCTAAGGTAGCTACAAAAATGTTTTACACAAAATGCTTACTCCAAAAATTGAATGCGAACTCAGAAAATTAGTGTGTTAGATTTAGTGAAAATGTGCAGTTTGTATGGGAGGTGGTAGAAAGAGTGGGGGGATTTTAGTGATTTTTTTAGAAATAACTAAGAATATTATAAAATTGACATCTCTTAAATTTTAGATCAGTAACATTCATACTTTTCAAGAAAATATATTTTTTGTGAAGTTGTGAAACTGTGTCATATTGTATGGGAGGGGGTAGAAGGGGCGAAGCTAATCAAATTTTTTTTCTGATCTTAGTGATAATACTAATTAAGTATTTATTACAAAATATGAACTCGATAAATATTATATGTTCTGAGAAAATTGTCTTAGAGCATTTCATGAAAAAGTGTAGTTTGTATGGGAGGGGGTGGAAGGAGAAAGAGGACGCAAATAATTTTTCTACTGTAGATTTATACTTGCGCGTAAAGCGCAATCTTACGTTACTCTAGATGAAATAGATTTTTTTCTGATCCCAAGAAATTTTGTATGGGGAGTGTTAGAAGGGGTGATAGCATTGAACTGATTTTTTCCCCATCATGCTAAAGTAGCTATAAAAAATGTTTTATACAAAATGCTTACTCCAAAAATTGAATAGGAGCTGAGAAAATTAGTGTGTTAGATTTAGTTGAAATGTGCAGTTTGTATGGGAGGTGGTAGAAAGAGTGGGGGGATTTTATTGATTTTTTCAGAAATAACTAAGAATATTATAAAATTGACATCTCTTAAATTAAGGGCTAGTGAAATTCATACTTTTGAAGAAAATAGATTTTTTGTGAAGTTGTGAAACTGTGTCATATTGTATGGGAGGGGGTAGAAGCAGTAAAGCTAATCAAATAATTTTTCCTGATCTTAGTGATAATGCTAAATAAGTATTTATTACAAAATGTGAGCTCGATAAATGTTATATGTTCTGAGAAAATCGGATTAGAGCATTTCATGAAAAAGTGTAGTTTGTATGGGAGGGTTTGGAAGGAGAGGGAGGACGCAAATAATTTTTATACTGTATATTGAAATCATTATGAAAGTAATATATCCCGAAATTCAGACTAATAGCTTTTATACTTTTCGAGCAAATCCATTTATAGCCGAATTGGGAAATTGTGTCATTTTGTATGGGAGGGGGTAGAAGGAATGGAGTTAATCGTCTAATTTTTTTTACCCTTACTAACAATTTTAAATAAATATTAAGTGCAGAATTTCAGCTTGCTAAATTTTATACGCACTGAGTAAATTGGCTTAAAGTAATTCATGACAAGTACAGTTTGTATGGGAGGTGGTAGAAGGAGGGTGAGGACACGCATAATTTTTATACGGTAGATTTATATTATCATAAAAGTAATATATTTCAAATTTCAGGCCAATAGCTTTTATACTTTTCGAGCAAATCCGTTTATTGTCAAATTGCGCATTTGTGTCATTTTGTATGGGAGGGGGTAGAAGGGGTGGAGCGATTTGGCCCGTTAACGAACTTGACCTTACTTTTTTGTCAAAAACGATGTGTACGAAATTTGAGCTTTCTAGCTCAACGCGTTCTCAAGCTAGAGAGCGAACGGACGGACGGACGGACGGACAGACGGACGGACGGACGGACGGACGGACAGACGGACGGACGGACGGACGGACGGACGTACATCCGGTTTTGAGATTTTTGAGTGATAATATTAATTTCTGTATTCATCATTTTTTTCTCCGAGCCTTATTTCTTGGCGTTACAAACCTTAGAGCAAACTTATAATACTCTCAGATTCCATCTAGAGTATAAACATATTGAGCGTTTGTGGACTAGTGACTAGTGCACATCGACCCTTACCTTCACTTAAAATAATTTTCCCACGCGATTAATATTCGATTGATATTTCTATTGACATTTCTATTAATCCGATCCGTTAATTTTATTAGCAATTTTGTCAAGGCTAATTCGATCCGTTAATTTGAATTAGCAATTTTGTCGATGCTAATCCGATCCGTTATTTTGAAAGGGATTTATCATGAATTTTAGAATAATTGAATAGGTTTAAATATTATGTACTTTAGGATTAAGACTTAATAGATTAGAATTATTCTGGCGCTCAACAAGACAACACGTCTTTAAATTTAATATTTGCCTGAGTTTTACACCCCACAAACAAAGCTCAGTTATTATAATCAACAACACTTCTGCAGTAATGAAAGAACACCCACACTCTTTTCCTGGAATGAAAACAAATACACGCGAGCGCGAATTTCGATCATGTACATATGTACATTCCCACACTACGTCTCTCATCAAATGTGCGAGGTTTTCAACCAACGAAGTTCAATAAGCGACAGTAAGCAAGTCCTCTGAATACGTGTAAGTGAATACGTCGTGGGATCGATGGTGGATGTTTTTAATTCATTGGATTTATTAATTGACTTGAGCTTTACACTTACTGTGTTTTTTCTTCTCAACGGACCTGCGGTTGATTGCCTTATTGCAACTGTTCGCGCGCTTCGATGTACTCAGACTGACCCCTTGCTCGCGGCGGGACCCGGCGCGCAGAGTACAACAAAGAGTAGGAACATTCAGCTAAAAATGCGACCCGGCTCCGAAAATTTGCCGAAAACACACTCGTGTTTCATCGCCGATACGTGTGCTTCCTCTCTCTCAAGCTTATAGTGAACATTTAATCTGATCTTTCCATTTCATTCTCGCAAAGATTTTTATTTATTAGACAAGAGCAAGCGAAAAATATCGAAAACATTGAGCGGAAGGAGAATCGTCGATCACCCGCCGACCATGACCCGCGCACCCGTCGTCCAAGTTGAATACGACGCGAGCAAAAGCTGTAAGAACGCCATGTACTAGAATGAGAGATAAGAAGTGTCGCGGACTCGGCGGGACACGTTTCTCTCTTTATTTTCAGAGGTAAAAATCGGATTTTTCAGAGGTATTACGTCACAAACATGTTAACCCAGGCACTATACAAAGTGTTCTTACTCTTTGCTGTACTCTGCCGGCGCGATCGAGACCGAAACCGGTCCTTTGTGACTGATTGCCACGTAGAAGCGGCGTGTTTGTTTCGATGATAATGCTTGTGATGCGATTTCGAACATACCCCCGGCCTCGAAAGAACTGGCTTTCAACAAGACAGATGACGTCATGATGTCTGTTTCATTCGGGGTCACGTTATACCGTTAACGATGTGGAACTCAAATTACGTTATACAATTAAGATGTGAAATTCAAATTACGTTATACAATTAGATGTGAAATTCAAATAAGTCGACAAAAAAAATGGTATAGATGATGTTCTTCTTAGTCGAGTGGCAACATACATATTTTTGCCATGGACCGCTTGATGGTTCCGTTCCGAGTTTTGATGGTGACAACGCTGGTGATGCCGTCATTTCCGGGACTCGATTCGATGAACCGACCAAGAAGCCAGAGTTGCGGTGGAAGACTTTCGTCCTTGATCAGCACGAGTGACCCAATTATTTTACGTTTGTTGGAGTCAATCTGCCATTTGTTTCGTTGTAATCGCTGCTCCAGAGCTTCCAGAAGTGTTGTAGCATTTGCTGTAGATGTTGATGACGATTGATGCGATTGCATGGAGTTTCCGAGAAGTCTCGTTGCGGTATGGCATTGAGAGCGGATCCGATGATAAAATGGCCAGGAGTGAGGGATTTAAGGTCGTGAACTCTTCGTACGTTAACGGCGTTTCATTTAAAATTCGTTTCTAATAATTTTTTGTAGATTTTATCGCGGCTTCCCACAACCCGCCCATGTGAGGCGACCCGGGCGGTATAAAATGCCATTCGATCTGGTTTTCATTGAGGAAGGACCTAATATTTTGATCTGATTGAAATGCTATGATTTTCTGTAGCTCCCTATTGGCTCCTACAAAATTTGTGCCTTTATCGCTATGAATACTTCTACATAATCCCCGTCGTGAGACAAATCGTTTTAAAGCACTCAGAAAACCCTCAGTTGTCAGGTCGCTTACGAATTCCAAATGAACGGCCTTGGTGGTGAGGCAAACGAATAAGCACAAATAGGACTTGATTATCTTACGGTTCCGACACTTTCCGTCCTTACAAAGGAAAGGTCCGGCGTAATCGACTCCTACATTTTCGAAAACTCGACTTGGCGTTATCCTTTTAGATGGTAAATTTCCTATCTGTGGGTGTGTGATAGCGGGTTTTGCCCGAAAACAGGTGATGCATTTTCTCAATATGCTTCTGATGGTTTGTCGACCCTGGAGTGGCCAATAAGTTTGTCGGATTGTGGCTAGAATCGTCTGTAATCTAGAATGCAAGTTTTTCTTGTGTTCGTGTTCGATCAACAGCGTAGTGAACTTGTGTTTCGAGGGCAAAACTATGGGGTGCTTATGATCGAAGGGAAGGCTAGACTTTCGCAGTCTACCCCCTACTCGGATTATTCCCTCTGCATCAATGAAAGGGTTCAATGATTTCAACTTACTGCTGTATGTTACTCACCAGTTTTAGTAAGGGAACGAAGGTCTGCCTGAAATTCTTCGAGTTGAGTTAATTTGATCAGACTACTAGTTGCAAGGTTCAATTCGGCCACCGAAATGTTGCCGACAATTCTATCTCCCAGCTTTGAGCTGCTATTTTTTTTGAATCGCAGGCAATAAGCTGTGATCCTTACCAACTTGGTAAAAGATGAAAATCGTTCAAGCAAGTTATTTGCGCTACTGGAAATTAGAGTTACAGTGGGTTTGCTGTCGTTATTAATCTCGAAAGTTTCTTCTTGAAGTGATTCCGGCCAACAAGGCGGCTGCACTAGAAGCCATACTGGCCCATTCCACCACAATTTATTGTCCCGTAAAAGCCCTGGATCCGATCCCCTGGATATTATATCCGCCGGATTGTGTTGCGAGGAAATGTGTCTCCAGCCCATGCCTTGAGTTAAGAGTTGTATTTCCGAGACCCTATTGGCCACAAAAGTCTTCCAACGATTTGGGATTGTGGAATCGCACCAACAATATATCCGGTCCGGTTGCAGATTGATTTTGAGATCGTCTAGTACTCGGTTTATCAATTGAGCTAAAAGAACTGCACCAGACAATTCCAATCTTGGCAGAGACACTGTTTTGATTGGTGCAATACGAGACTTTGCACACAAAAGCTTAACCGACGTGTCGATGTCTGTTGATGACCTTATATACACACAGGCTCCATAAGCGCTTTCCGAGGCATCACAAAAACCATGTATCTGGATGTCTATTGCCTTCTCTGCGATAACATGCCTGGGAATCTTGATGGTTCTCATTAACTCAAATTCGTTATAGTAATTTTTCCATAATTTATGCAGATATTCCGGTAAAGGCTCATCCCATGATACGCCATGTTGCCACAATTTTTGCATGATTATTTTGGCTTTAGTGGTTACAGGACTTACTAGCCCTAACGGATCGAAAAGTTGCACGATTATTGATAAAATCGCCCTTTTTGTAACTTGTTTACTATTTGTTTCAATGTGATTCATAGAATAGCCGAATGAGTCGCTATACGCATTCCATAACATACCTAAAGTTGTTTGTTCTGAGTCAGAGTTTAATACATAGTTGGCGTCCAAATTGGATGGCGCAGAAGACGACTGCGTGCCAAAGACTTCTGGTCTGTTCGACATCCATTTCCGAAGTTGGAACCCCCCCTTTGTAAAATGTCTTCTATTTCTGTTTTGAGTTTAATTGTAGAATCGAGGGTTTCGGAGTCCGTTAAAAGATCATCTATATAAAAATCCGCACGGATCGCTGTGCTAGACATCGTATGACCAAAAATGATGCAGAAGCTGTACCATATGTAACGGTTTTTAACTGATATTCCTGTAACTCTTCTTGCGGAGTCGAGCGCCATAAGATTCTGTGACGAAAGACGAAGGTAGAAGACCGAAGTCTTCTAAAATTGTTCGGTCTTCGCCATCAGACTATTTAGCGAATGTTTCCTTCGGATAAAGCGCGATTTTGCCGACTAGTCAGGAACATGGGAGTGGGTGGGAATGTTCCGAAGAAAAAACATTTTTTTCGCTCTTGTACGCGCTTGACGGAATTACAAACGACGGATTTCTTAGATCCTAGATCTAATTTCGATGCCGAAACGAGGGCATTTTATCTCCTTGATGAAGCCCCAGAGTAATTAATCTACTCTACATCATACATTTTCCCTTTTTTATTTAGCGGAACATACAGAGAAAAAAAAAAATGGACCGCGAAACAAAGAGAAAAAAACAAGAAGGAAAAGACTAAAAAAAAAAAAAAAAACACTTTTGTTTTATTAGCTTTACCAATGAATTTAGTTGGGTTCGTACGTTCGCACCTGTGGACACGCACAGAAATCTTACACAAAGAAAATGAAATTGCATAAAGAAATATAAAAAAATTAAGTGAAGTTTTAAGAACCAGTTATTTTCTTTTTTTTCTTTTCTAGAACAAAAAAAAACTAAGCCTAAGGTACCTTTATGAAAAAATAACGTTGGGGCCCTGGTGTATCGCAGCTCTCCCTCAGCTTGTCCTCAGCTCGATGATTATTTTTTTCTTCCTTTTGTAAGCCGCTTCACAAAACTTATTTACTTATTTATTTTTATTTTTAGCACAGTGCCAACTCGCACACTTTTCTCAAATTCAAAATATAATTTTTTCTAATTTTTAAAATTCAACCGCCTTTGGCAGAGGTTGAAATCCTTCTCCTTTTTTTTCGCTTTTCCATTCTTCGAGCGTTTGTTTTTTTCATCGCCCAAAATTCGCCGGATTTTTTTTTTTTTTTCTTTAAAATTTGCGCGCGCAGCAAGGATAATTTGCCTTCTCACTTGTAGATGTCGCTATCCAGATTAAACGACGAAAGAAAAAAAAAATCTACTCCCTGACAATTACTACATAATCTGGTTCTGTACATTGAAAAATTATATCCAAATGCGCGAACCCATCCACGCGTGAATAAACCAGAAAATTAATTCAATTTAGTCTTTTCCTCTTGTTATCTCCTTCCCTTCCTTTCCCCTTCAATCCTTGTTTCGTTACAATTCTTTGCTGATCCCTATGATCCTCATTCAGCAATACTTGCCGATACGTTATTGTAATATCGGCCGTTAATACTATATTGTACTTGCGAAAGCGTAGGACTATCGAAAAGAGATCATCTTGGATTATCGGGCCCACCGCCATGACATCGTTTAATGATAAGTTTGATGTTATTTTGAAAGAGGCGTCGAAAACCACGCGTACTTTTGTAACACTCGATTCCTTTACGATACAATGATGAGGTAGGTAATAGAGTAGATCTGACTTTGAATCTGCATCTACCTTGCTCATGTGTTTCAGCTATTCATACTCTTTCAGGATTTTTGCTTGAGAAGGCTATCCCTTTCAAGATTACGCTCAAGTGCGTAGAATCGCTTGACCGCACCCTGCTTGGACTCTCCCAAAAAATGGCAATTATCCTTCAATGGAAATTTGACTACGAAGCGGCCATCTCCATCCCGCTTGAAATTTCTGAGAAAATGATTTTCGCAATCCATCTCCTCTCGGGTTTGTGGTCGTTTATCCTGACATTCCTCTATCTCCCAAAACTTCTTCACCTCATCGTGAAGACTAAGATGGCAATGTGAGTGCCTTGCAATTTTCTTTGGGTAAGTAATGGGACCTGAGATTATCCAACCCAATTTTAATTCTTGCAGCATAGGTTGATTGGTCCCCAAACTTATTTACTGTGTTTACTGCACAGGAGGTCATAGAATGTACCGACTCCTATCAGTATGTCAATATCCGATGGCTTATTGAAACCCGGATCTGCTACTTTTTAGTTATAAAATTAGATTGCGATCCGCTGTCCAGCAGAGCTCTGCATGACATTGTTTTGCCAGTGCAGTCGAAAACCTCCACGATCGCTGTGGATAGCAATATGATTGCATGAAGGTTGACTACAATGCGCAATGGTGCTTGCTTGGTTTGAGGAATCATTTGCCGTGCTATTGGATATGGAATTCGCAGCATCGGCCGACGTTGAGTTGCTCACAGCCTCGCGATGAAGCAGTGAATTGTGTTTTTTGTTGCACTTTCGACAACTACCCCCCCTACAGTCCTGAGCTTGATGCCCTGGACGGAAGCAATTAATGCATAAATTTAATTTTTTGACTTCGCGGAAACGAACAGATGGAGTCATATCATTGAATTTCTTGCATTGATATAAACTATGAGATCCTTTGCATAAATAACAGCTCATGCCCGATTGACATGACAAACTCTTTGAAGGCAGAGGCTTTCTTTGAGAAGAATCGTTTGCAGGGGTCGAAGTTTTTTTAGCCAGTGTTTCCAATAACTCGCACTTGCCCTTCACATACTCGACAAATTGTGTGACGGTTGGAGATGCTGTGGACTTACTCGTGTTTTCCCAATCTCGCTTGGTTACCGTATCCAATTTTATGCTCAGAATGTAGAAAAAGATGGTATCCCAGTAATCCACCCCTTGTCCTAACGACTTCAAACACCGATAATGCTTTAGGAATTCATTTAGAAGATTTCTATGTAACCCTCCATTTGTACTTGCGGAAGCTCTAATAATCCCTTTAAGTGCCTTTGAACGATTAGTTTTTTGTTTTCGTATCGTTCCCGCAGCAATTGCCAGGCCACCCCGTAATTACTATCAGTGATTTCTAAAGATTAAATGATCTGTAAAGCTTCATCCTTTAAGGCCGCTTGTAAATAATGGAACTATTGTGCGTTCACTTTTCTAGCATTATCGTGGATTAATGATTTGAAAATGTCATGGAAGTGCAGCCACTTATCGTATTCCCCACTAAACTCAGGAAGTGATATTTTTGGCAATCGAATGCCTTGATTTTGTGTCAGTTGCTCCCCAACGACCGAGTCACTCCGTTTTTGCCAGGGGTGAGACTTGCCTTTTATTCTTTGTCTCGCCCGGGCGACTACGTCGAAGTATTTTGTCTCAAAAGACTCCCACTCACTTATTTGTTCGCTAGATTCATCTAGCATTTCAATCCTGGATTGAACATCATCAAATACCGACCAATACGTTTCGATTTTTTCGAGTCGCGATTTTAGTTCGATAAGCCTTTCATGACCCTTTGTTTCTGCGAGAAACTTATCGAATCTTGTTACTTGCGATTTTATTTGACTTCGTCGTACGATAAGGCCCTTTATGTCTTCAGTCATTTTGATGATAAAACAAACAATTTCCCCTTTCAATGAACCAGATCAAAGGCCCAAGCACCACGGGCTTAGCAACGAGTAGATTAACCTTACGAGGATCTACCAGTCACAAGGCTAACAGCAAAAAAGAGCCAAAAGAAAATATCCGACCGAAGGATTTCCTGTTACCTTTAGCAAATTTGCGAAAATGAACCACGAGGATGTAATCCGCTTATTAAAACGGAGTGAAATCGATTTTCCACTACGGAAATTGAGAAAGAAGCACCGTTTGTCGCACGGAGCGAGAACCAATTTTGCGAACGAACAACGAGGTACCGTTTGTCGCATCAAATTTTCACGACAAAATTACGAACGAAACACGAGGGAAACCCAATTTTCCACGACACAGTTGCCGACGAAGCACGCGTGCAAACCCAATTTTTCTGCGACAAATTTGCCAACACGACACGAGGCTCTGAACGCCGTAAACCAATTTTTCACGACACGATTTATTTAATTTATTGAACTGAACGCACTTGTATGAACCCACGATCTCATGTACAAATTTTTGGAATTTATTTTGTATTGTAAATTGGATATGTGTGGGATAACGAGAATGAAGGAAAGGCACTTACTAGTTGAATCCGGCTCGACGGACCAATGTTTTTAATTCATTGGATTTATTAATTGACTTGAGCTATACATTTACTGTGTTTTTTCTTCTTGACGGACCAGGCGGTTGATTGCCTTATTGCGACTGTTCGCGCGCTTCGTTGTACTCAGACTGACCCCTTGTTCGCGGCGGGACCCGGCGCGATCGAGACCGAAACCGGTCCTTTGTGGCTGATTGCCACGTGGAAGTGGCGTGTTTGTGTCGATGATAATGCTTGTGATGCGATTTCGAACAGTGGAGATACAGCAAGCGATCAAGCCCTGTGATCGATAGGCGGGAGTAATTTCCGTAATCAATCAATCAGGCAGAGTCCAGTAAGCGAGTATGTCGAGTGATCAGGCAAGTTTTGGAAAGCAAAAGAGTTGGAGTGGATATTCGAGAGCGAAGGAGTCGAAGTTGGAAAAACGACAGAATAGCTAGGCGATAAACTGAACAAGAAAAGTATTGAAGTGATCAACTAAAACGGTAAATAAAGTTTTGCGGTCATTTTAAAGTCAAAAGCAACTTGTGATCGACTTGGAAAAAAGAAATTTTTTTAATTGAAATAAAATTGCTTCAAAAACTGCGATTTGAGATCGCACCTGCCCTTCTACCCCTCCCATACAAAAGTACGATTTCGACCAATTTTAATAAATTAATTAATAACCAACAAATTAAAAACTATGAACTTGAAATTTTGTACAACCATCTTACAAGAGAAATGAAATATGACTTCATTACAAATTTTATGGTTTCCTTACCCCCTCTGCCCCTTCCTGGTTTCGTGAATGTAAAATACACCAAATTCAATGAAAATTCCATGCAACTTCGTCTATGAAACTGACCTTCTATACAGAGAATATTGAACATGATTCAAGCAATCAAATGAAAAATTATTAACATGAGGGGGGAGAGGTAATAGTAAAGGTAGGTATTACTATTACCTCTCCCCCCTCATAAGAATCTAAACTTACATAAAGAAACGAATGGAATATTGTTATATGTACTGGAGCTATTGATCGTTTCCAGAATTAAGTTTTAAATTGACAACAGCCCTGCTCTAGAACCCCTCTGCTTAGTCTTCCCTAATCGCTTTAACCTGCGTATTGACTTTCCACGCATCCTTAACTTGTTCCAATAATAATAAAGTTGCGCTCGACTTGGTGGAAGTTTGTTTTACTTGAAATCCAGCGACCCCTTGCGCTCTTCAATATCTTTCTTTGATAAGTCTAGCTCTCTCTGGGTAATATATCTGCGCCTAAATAGTAAGAACTATGCTATATGCGGAAAAAATTGATTGGTCCTAATTCTGACATTTAATGTGAACGCACATATTCCTCACGGAGCAGTTCAGACACAAATAAGAAAAGTATTTAAAGTTCAGTCTGGTTCTGATCCTCCGGGAATGAACATCGACAGAGCTAGTGAGTGTCTCGCTACTCTTTACATCTGACGGAAACCGGTTTTCTTTCCTGTCAAGTGCATACTTACAGCAGCGGTACTGCAATTAAATAGTGTTTAGGTAGTTAAGCGCGTTTTCTTGTTGTTCAAAAAACTATATAAAAAAAAATATTAACAATCTAGTAAATTCTCTCAAAAGAAGGGGACCCGTCTCAAGGCCTAAACCGAGACAAGTTAAAGTTCCTAAAAATATCAGCAGGTAACATGTCACCTGCGAAAAACACGGTAAATCGCCAGAACAGACTTGCTCTCTTAGATGATGAGATCGATGAACTCCACTCATCTACCTGTGTATTTCTCTATCTTGTTCAACGCACCACTACTCAGTTTCGATGACTCAAGACCATGCTATTCCAAAACAAACTGGTTAAAATTCAAAAGATCACTCAAAAAAGACTTCAGCAATATTAAACTAGACCTATCTGACGCTATAACACACGATGAAATCGATTTAAAAGTTCAATATTTAACCAGAAAAATACTGGATGCTGCCAGAAATTCAACGTCTAGATGTCGACTACAGTTTAAAACTATGCAATAGAATTAAATCCCTGATCCAACGAAGAAATGCCGTAAGAAGACAATAGCAAAGAACAAGAACTTGCCAGCTTAAAATGCTCTTAACTTATTTAAATAAGGAAATCCAAACCCAAATTCTCGCTGCTAGAAATAAACGCTGGAACACTATGCTCTCCAATCTGGAAAAGGGATCCCCAAAACTTTGACAGCTAAATAAATTATTCAGAAAAGGTCGCAATAATATGCCACCTCTAAAAAATAGGAGTCAAATCATCTTCCAAGATGAAGCTAAAGCAGAGCTTGTTGCCGATAATTTTTAAACGTTTCATACTATCTCCCAAACCTTAGTAAAAAATGCGACTACTCAGAAGTTAACCTAGTAATTTCCAGACTATTAGACTATTCACCTGAAATAATACCGTCAGTCCTGTGCAAGCCAAAAGAAATTAAAAGCATTATTCGATCAATAAAAACTAAGAAAGTTCCATGTCCCGACAGTTTATGGCCTCTCTCCAATGAATGCCATAGTTTATTTAAATGTTGTTTATAGCTCTTGCCTTAAGATTGAATACTTTCCTCTAGCGTGGAAAATAGCAACAGTTATCCCTATACTAAAGCCAGGAAAAGATTCCTATGAACCCGGGAGTTATCGCCCCATTAGCCTACTCCCTATCCTAGGCAAAATTTTCGAGACAGCAATTGTAAGAAGCCTGGCTAATACGACCGAATACACCAATACTATTCCAAGCTTCCAATTTGGCTTCCGCTCAAAACATTCGACAACCCATCAGCTGCTTCTCAGAGTTAAATCGTTTATTCAAAGACAAATAACCTCTAAAGAGTCAGTTGGCATGATAATACTTGACACTGAAAAAGCATTTGACTCAGTTTGGCATAAAGGCTTTCTCTATAAGCTTATTAATATTTCTTATGCCAAATCATAAGTTTCAAAACATAAGGGTAATACTCCAGTATATGATCGATTCCCGCAGGTGTTCCGCAAGGTTCATGCCTCAGCCCAACACTTATATTATAACATTTATACTGCTGATCTCTCAAAGCTCTCCCACTACGAACTGGCAGCTTTTGCTGACGACACAGCGATACTTTCTGCAGGCTTAGATCCGTAGATCATAATAAATAATTTGCAGCGGCAATTGGAAGAAATTTCCGAATACTACACCAAGTGGAAAATAAAACTGAATACCTCTAAGACTCAGTGTATATTTTTCACGAAGCGTCGAGCTTCACGATTTCTACCAGCACCTTTTCTTAATATATAATAATTTTTAGTTTTAGTTTTTAACCTATCAAAAGGTTTTGATCATGTTTTCCCTTATATGTAATAATCATTGCTTATGTTAAGACTAAATTTCTATTTGCTATAAGCTAATATTTTATATAGACCTAAATTGCAATGACATCACGTCTAATCTCCGTATAGTTTGAAATGAAATGTCCAATTGTATCTGAAATCAAGTAAATAAATATCTACCTATGTACATACTTAAAAGTGATTTCTATTCTAAAAGAATGTGACCCATTTTTGCCCTTTAACATGTAAAATTATTGCAGTTTTGCAGTCATTTTGTTCAGTTCCGTCCGTCAGGTTAATTTACAATAGAACGCTTCAAGTGCATTTGGATTCATTTTATCATGTTGGCTGATGCGACCCGATTGCCCTCCAAAACTATCAAAACAAAGCTACCAACAAGTTGGATCGGTTTTATTTGCCTTTTTATCTTTGTATATACTATTCACATTAACAACTATTTTAGCATTGGCGTTGATGCACTCTTAAAAGTAATTTATATTTGCTAGAAGAAGAGTCTGTTGCCGCCGCTGTTGTCAGAGCGTTATTTTCATGCTGTCGTACATTACAGGTCAATGAAAAATTCGGGGCAAGAAATTCGCATTTTCAGGTCAAGTTTTGGAAGAATTTTTCTTACAATAAATTATATGTAGGAACTCCTAGAAAAAATGTTAAGGGCAAAAACGTGTCACATTTTTTTTTCAGATTAGAAACCACTAAAAGTTCTTCTTGATTCTTTTTAGTATTTTTCTTTGCTTACCTTTAATAGAAGCAAATCGCCTAGCGTTGTATAAAATAGCAAGTTCTCCAAATAAATTTCCAGCTCCAAAAGTATTGATGATTTCATTATTCTTTATGACATCGAATATTCCTTCATCCGAAACATAAATTTCTGAACCCTCCTCATCCTGGCGTATTATGAAGCTATCCTTTTCATAGGTTGCTGGTTCCATAGCATCAATAACCAAAGTTTTCCTATCTTCATCCATGTAATTATTGAGAAAATCATTTGCTTCGATCGCATTTCGTATGAGTTCTCGTGCTCTATAAATAAATTTAACGTTAAGCCTTATTAACTGCTTATGATAAATGCAAAGCGAGTTACCTATCGTCCTTTTGAAATACCTTTATAACTTTTTCTTTCTCCTTGGACAGCTTTGGTCTTGTAAATATTAAACCTTCTTTTCTACCTTTCAAATGCGTTGGAGGATTTAAATCGTCTCCAGTGTTGTTGTGGTCATCTTTCTCAATTTCTGTATCTCCATTAAGTTGAAAACTGTTTTCCTTATGCGTATCAAAAGTAACTATAATTTGAATGCTGAATTGTAATTTAAAAGATATCTACTTCAATATGTACGCCCGAATCCCGTTCTGTATAACTAAGTTTCCTGTTTTCCCCAGAATTAGTGCTTCGCAATGTCGAGTTCTGAAATTCAAAACAATTGTTAATATTTGTTATGACGAGCTGCTCTGAAGTACCTTATCAGCTATGGGATGTTTTTTAGTGTTTTGGTCAGTTAACTGTTTGTGACTTTTGTGTAGCTTAACTTTTGGTATCGACTCTAAATTCATAGGGTTCTTTTTCAAATGCTGAGATTTTGCTAAATCCAAGATCGATTCACCACAGAATTTAAGTTCCTCGTAGTTGCTTAAATTTTTATCAGTCTCGCACCCAGGCTTAGCTTTTCTTACTCGCAAGACATTTTGTTTTTCTTTCAGTTCTTCCAGATAAGTTGGCGACTGAACTGTTAGTGTTCCTATTTTTTTATTAGATGCACCGTTAAGATTTGTGTTAGGATGGGAAACATTGACGGAAGAATTTTGAGATTGGATCTCTGAAACATATCGTGGATCTTCTTTAGGGTGCTTCGGAGCAGGACGTTTGCTAGAAGAATGCGATGTTCCATTGGCATTCTGTGCCAACTTACTTTTTATAAGTTCATGATTCTGGAGCTATAGGGTATCACGCAATGTTTAATGTGTTAGTGTGCAATCATATTCCAAATTGAACTTTGGCAAGTACTTACAATTTTTTTTTCTTTCGTACTACTCGTACTGCTTACATTCCTCATTCTCGATTCATTTTCAAAGTCAATTATTATGTATCGTTTTGAGTTCTGAAAAAAAAAGTTATATTAATTTCAGTTAAGTTTTGAAGGGATTTCAACGGTTATTAAAAAGTTATCTAAAACCATTATAGAATTGATACGATAGAAATTTCAGGTCAGTAACCTATAGGTAAACTTTTCACGATAATGATATAATCGTATAGTAAAGTTATAAGATTATGCCTTACTGTATGGCATTGATTATAAGTGTATGTAAGTGAGAGACCAAGGGACAACAAAATATAATAGGTCGAAGATTTCTCTACTACTAAGATAATTTTCTATGATAATTTTCTACTATGATCATTTGCTTTTATGAAAACCGCCAGTTTCAAAATCGTTCAAAACCTTCCATTCATTCAACCATCTTCCATACAAATGTTATAATTTCATAAATTTCCTGGAAAATGATAATAATCAGTACGAAACAATTGCACACCACTTTTTTTACAGAATGACCTATGTTATAGGCAAGTTTGGCCTTTATATCGGAAACACATTCATGCAGCGAAGGAATGGGATTGGGAAGATAGGGGAAGGTGAGTGAGAACGACCGTAACGAGTGGGGAAAAGCTGGTATATTATTTAATTGTACATACTAGCTGCTACTGATAAATATTAGATAGATTTTATGGTGACTGAATGATAGAAAGCGAGCATAAAACATTTACTGAGTATATAGACCTTCTTGAAGTGGAACTGTTTCGCTTTTACACCGTTGCTCATTTTATTTCGAATAATTTTTCATTGCCAGTAGCAACTGAAAATTCGTGCTTAAAAAAATCTCACTGTCTGGAGTAGAAATTGAACCAAGGACCTGTTGGCTGTGACGCAAGCACGCTGCCAACTATGCCACGGAAGCCTCAAGTTCAGTGTGATATCCAAAAATTTTAAACCTGCTTCGTCTCTTTCTACCACCTCTCATACAAAATTCAGTATTTTAACGTGTGGCATGATTGCGCTTTACACCCATTCATAATTGACGGGTCAAGAACCAAAGGGTGCATCCAAAATACTTTTGAGTAAAATGAATGTAAAGTTTTATACAGAAGAGCTTTATAATCAAGGAGCTAATTTTTCATTCGTCATTAAGTTAAATAATTTTGGCACTCCAATCCTAAAGGACTACGTCCAAACTAGTGTCCAGTTGTAGACACGATTTGAATCGCCTAGCGGCCATAACGGCAGTTTTAGTATGGAACATACTTTTACGGGGGCTACTTTAAAAAAATCGTTATGAAAAACCGTCATCAAAATGCGTTATCGAAAATCTCGAGTGAGAGAATATGGGAAAAAAAAGAGAAGAGGAAAAAAAAGAGGAAAAAAACATAATAGGACTACGATTGCGCGTAAAGCGCAATCTTACGTTACTTTAGATGAAATAGATTTTTTTCTGATCCCAAGAAATTTTGTATGGAGAGTGTTAGAAGGGGTTATAGCATTGAACTGATTTTTTCCCCATCATGCTAAAGTAGCTATAAAAAATGTTTTATACAAAATGCTTACTCCAAAAATTGAATAGGAGCTGAGAAAATTAGTGTGTTAGATTTAGTTGAAATGTGCAGTTTGTACGGGAGGTGGTAGAAAGAGTGGGGGAATTTTATTGATTTTTTCAGAAATAACTAAGAATATTATAAAATTGACATCTCTTAAATTTAAGACTAGTAAAGTTCATACTTTTGAAGAAAATAGATTTTTTGTGAAGTTGTGAAAGTGTGTCATATTGTATGGGAGGGGGTAGAAGCAGTAAAGCTAATCAAATAATTTTCTCTGATCTTAGTGACAATGCTAAATAAGTATTTATAACAAAATGTGAGCTCGAGTTCTGAGAAAATCGGATTAGAGCATTTCATGAAAAAGTGTAGTTTGTATGGGAGGGTTTGGAAGGAGAGGGAGGACGCAAATAATTTTTATACTGTATATTGAAATCATTAAGAAAGTAATATATCCCGAAATTCAGACTAATAGCTTTTATACTTTTCGAGCAAATCCATTTATAGCCGAATTGGGAAATTGTGTCATTTTGTATGGGAGGGGGTAGAAGGGGTGGAGCTAATCGTCTAATTTTTGTTACCCTTACTAACAATTTTAAATAAATATTAAGTGCAGAAATTCAGCTTGCTAAATTTTATACGCACTGAGTAAATTGGCTTAGAGTAATTCATGACAAGTACAGTTTGTACGGGAGGTGGTAGAAGGAGGGTGAGGACACGCATAATTTTTATACGGTAGATTTATATTATCATAAAAGTAATATATTCCAAATTTCAGGCTTTTATACTTTTCGAGCAAATCCGTTTATTGTCAAATTGCGCATTTGTGTCATTTTGTATGGGAGGGGGTAGAAGGGGTGGAGCGATTTGGCCCGTTAACGAACTTGACCTTACTTTTTTGTCAAAAACGATGTGTACGAAATTTGAGCTTTCTAGCTCAACGCGTTCTCAAGCTAGAGAGCGAACGGACGGACGGACAGACGGACAGACGGACGGACGGACGGACGGACGGACATCCGGTTTTGAGATTTTTGAGTGATAATATTAATTTCTGTATTCATCATTTTTTTCTCCGAGCCTTATTTCTTGGCGTTACAAACCTTAGAGCAAACTTATAATACTCTCAGATTCCATCTAGAGTATAAAAAGAAAAAAAAAAAAAATAAGAGAAAAAAAAAATAATGAAAAAAAAAAGGCGTTGTCAGTTATAATTTGACTAGTGCTAAAGCGAGCTCCTATAAGCGGGTTTCGCGGGTGTACCGGCTAGCGCAACGCTGCATTCACATAATTACCTATGATACCCACGATATTTTCAATGAAATGTCGTGTAAGTATGTTCCATATTTTGCGTGTCTTAGCCCGATAAAAACGATACAACGAATGTCCCGCGAACAATACAATAACCCGGAAAGTGCGACAATGCGAATACCCAAAAGTGCGACCATGCGAATACCAGAAAAGTAAGAATATACGAACATCACGTTCAGCTTGTACTCTAGATCACCATGTACGCCCTTGAACGAAGTGAGAGGGCCCCACTCGCGCAGTGAGTGGGTCCGGGGGGCGGGGGGGGGGGAGGGCGAAACCCAGCAGTTCAGGAACGAGGCGCGCAGCGCCGGGTTTTTCTAATTTGGATACCCGGTCATAGCGACCTGCTAGGTAACGAGGCAGCAGACATCCTTGCACGGCAAGGATCTGCAAACATCAGCTCCACTAGGAAGTTAGTCGACGTAGCACCAACAGTGCTGAAGGCTAGCTACAAACAAACTATTTCAGATTCTTTCTTGGCGCGGTGGTAGCAGCTGGACAGCTGCAGAACGGCCAAATCCTTTTGGGAAGAACCGAATAAAAATATTACAGCTCATCTGTTACATTGTAGTCGCTATAGCATCCGAAGTATTGATGTCCTATCCACAGGACTTCTTTATACTCTAGATGAAATCTGAGTGTATTATGAGTTTGCCACAAAGTTCGTAACGCCAAGAAATAAGGCTCGGAGAAAAAAATGAATGATACAGAAGCTCCTATAATCACACAAAAATCTCAAAACCGGATGTCCGTCCGTCCGTCTGTCTGTCTGTCCGTCCGTCCGTCCGTGTCCTCTCTAGCTTGAGAACGCGTTGTGCTAGAAAGTTCAAATTTTTTATACGTCATTTTGAACAAAAAAGTAAACTCAAGTTCGTGAACGAGCCTAATCGCTCTACCCCTTCTACTCCCTCCCAAACAAAATGACACAATTTCGCAATCTGACAATAAACGGATTTGCTCGAAAATTATAAACGATATCGATCTGAATATTTGGAATATAATACTTTTATCATGATTCCAATCAACTCTATGAAAATAGTTTGTGTCTCCCCCCTCCTTCCACCACCTTCCAAACAAACCGCATTTTTTCATGAAATGTTCTAAACCAATTTACCCAGTGCATATAATATCGAGCTGAAATTGTGCACTGAGTATTTAATTAGAGTTATTAGTAAGATAAATAAAATTAGACGATTTGCTTAACCCCTTCTACCCCCTCCCATACAAAATGACACAATTTCGCAATTTCACAATAAACGGATTTGTTGATTTGTTCGAAAAATTATAAATGCTATTGATCTGAAATTTGGAATATAATACTTTTATGATTATATAATTCTACTGTATAAAAGTTATTTGAGTCCGCCCCTTCCTCCCATCACCTCCCATACAAACTGCACTTTTTCATGAAATGCTCTAAACCAATTTACTCAGTGCGAATAAAATTGATCGAGCTGAAATTGTGCACGAAATATTTATTTAAAATTATTAGTAAGATCGAAAAAAATTAGATGATTACATTCACTCCTTCTACCCCATCCCATACAACCTGACACAATTTCGCAACTTTATAAAAAGTCGATTTTCCTGAAAAGTACGAATGCTACTGATCTGCAATTTAAAACATGTCAAAGGCATGATGTTTATAGTTATTTCTGAAAAGTCATTAAAAACTCGTCCTCCTTCTATCACCTCCCATACAAACTGCACTATTTCACTACATCCAGTACACTAATTTTCTTAGTACCTATTAAATTTTTAAATCCTAAATTTTGTATGAAACATTTTGATAGCAACCTTAGAGTCATGTGAAAAAATTAGTTCAATGTCATCACCCCCTTTACCACTTCCCTTACAAAATCTCTTAAGATCCAAAAATTTTCTCTTTCATCTAGAGCATCTTACGATTGGACTTTAGCTCAATCGTACTCTTGTTATGTTTATACTCTAGATGAAATCTGAGAGTATATTGTGTTTGCCTTACCGTTTGTAACACTAAGAAATAATGCTCGCACAGAGCCGCCAAGGGTACAGAAATATTTGATGTCGCTCAAAAACTTCGATTCCGAGTTGCTGTCTGTCCGTCTGTCTGTCTGTCCGTCTGTCCGTCTGTCTACAGCATAAGTCTCGAACGCTTTGAGCTATCGTGCTGAAATTTGTTGTGTGCCATTTTTAGCAAAAAAGAAACTTTAAGTTCGTGAACGGGCCACATCCCCCCACTCCTTATACCCCCTCCCATACAAATTTCACGAAATTCCGAAATTTTCAGAAATTGATTTTTCATTGAAACTATTTAAGTTATCGATTTTAAATTTGGGCCAAAGTATTATGATATAAAGTTCATTGATATGACGGAATATTGATTCGATCCCCCTCCCATACAAATGCATAATTTTGAAAAATGCTGTTTTTCGATTTTCATTGAAACTAGCAAAGTCATAAAAACAAATTTTTGCCACAATTAATTTTATTATAATTCCAATCAGAATTAAAAAAAATTATCAACTTCACCTCACTCCTTCTACCCCCTCCCATACAAATTTCACGAAATTTTGAAATTTAAATTAAATAATTTTTCTTCGAAACTGTTAAAGCTATCAACTTGATATTTTGCATAAAGTATACAAATAGAAATATCAATAACGAGAAAAATGTTTGATAAGTGCATTATATCCATTTCCATTAAAACTAGAAAAGGGATAAACTTAAAATTTTGCCAGAATTTGTTTTTTTAGTAATTGCAATAAATGCTAAAAAAATTATCAGCTCCTCTTCACTCCTTCTACCCCCTCCCATACAAATATCTGTATTATAAATTCAAGAAAAGCATTTCTCCTTCGAATATATTAGAACTATCTAATTTGAAATTGAATCAAAGCGTGGTGATTAGGATGATGATAAGCAGTTTCAAAATCATCTTAAACGCTCCACTTCCTCTGCCACCTCCCATACAAATGCCTCAATTTCATGATAACTATGTTCAATTGAAAATAATGAAAGCTACAAACTTTAAATTCAGCACGAAATATTTTGCATACCACATTAGGTGTCATATCCAAAAATTACAAACCTTCCTCCTCTGCTTCTACCACCTCCCATACAAAAGTCACTATTAATTATTTAAAAGAATTGGAGGTAACATATTTTCCGGTACATTGAACTCTTTCTCATTTCATCTAGAGTATCAATTCTTTTATGTTTTTCTTTTCGCTTTGCTCTGCATTCAAAATTCCCGGATTGGAAAAGAAAGCTGGTATATCTTAATATCCATTGTAAGAGACAGCTGGTGAAGTCGAGTATGCGTTGTAAGCAGCAGAAACAGATTTGTTCTTAAATTACTTTAAGTCGGAATTGTGTTCCAGCTGATGAAGTTGAAAGTGCATTGTAAGCAACAGAAACAGATTTGTTCTTAAATTCCTCTTAGTCGGAATTGTGTTTCAGCTGGTGAAGTTGAAAATGCATTGTGAGCAACAGAAACGGATTTGTTCATAAATTCCTTTAAGTCGGAATTTTGTTTCAGCTGGTGAAGTTGCAAATGCATTGTAAGCAGCAGAAACAGATTTGTTCTTAAATTCCTTTAAGTCGGAATTGTGTTTCAGCTGGTGAAGTTGAAAATGTATTGTAAGCAACAGAAACAGATTTGTTCTTAAATTCCTTTAAGTCGGAATTGTGTTTCAGCTGCTGAAGTTGAAAATGCATTGTAAGCAGCACAAACAGATTTGTAGTATTCCTTTAAGTCAGAAATGTGTTTCAGCTGGTGAAGTTGAAAGTGCATTTTAAGCAGCAGAAACAGACTTGTTCTTAAATTCCTTTAAGTTGGAATTTTGTTGGAGCTGGGGAAGTTGAAAGTGCATTGTAAGCAACAGAAACAGGTTTGTTCTTAAATTCCTTTAAGTTGGAATTGTGTTTCCGCTGGTGAAGTTGAAAATGCATTGTAAGCAGCAGAAACAGATTTGTTCTTAAATTCCTTTAAGTCGGAATTGTGTTTCAGCTGGTTAAGTTGAAAATGCATTGTAAGCAGCAGAAACAGATTTGTTGTATTCCTTTAAATCGGAAATGTGTTTCAGCTAGTGAAGTTGAAAATGCATTGTAAGCAGCAGAAACAGACTTGTTCTTAAATTCCTTTAAGTTGGAATTTTGTTTGAGCTGGTGAAGTTGAAAGTGCATTGTAAGCAACAGAAACAGGTTTGTTCTTAAATTCCTTTAAGTTGGAATTGTGTTTCAGCTGGTGAAGTTGAAAATGCATAGTAAGCAGCAGAAACAAATTTGTTGTTAAATTCCTTTAAGTCGGAATTGTGTTTCAGCTGGTGAAGTTGAAAGTGCATTGTAAGCAGCAGAAACAGACTTGTTCTTAAATTCCTTTAAGTCGGAATTGTGTTTCAGCTGGTGAAGTTGAAAATGCATTGTAAGCAGCAGAAACAGATTTGTTGTTAAATTCCTTTAAGTCGGAATTGTGTTTCAGCTGGTGAAGTTGAAAGTGCATTGCAAGCAGCAAAAACAGACTTGTTCTTAAATTCCTTTAAGTCGGCATTGTGTTTCAGCTGGTTAAGTTGAAAATGCATTGTAAGCAGCAGAAACAAACTTGCTCTTTAATTCCTTTAAGTCGGAATTGTGTTTCAGCTGGTGAAGGTGAAAATGCATTGTAAGCAGCAGAAGCAGACTTGTTCTTTAATTCCTTTCAGTCGGAATTGTGTTTCAGCTGGTGAAGTTGAAAATGCATTGTAAGCAGCAGAAGCAGACTTTTTCTTTAATTCCTTTAAGTCGGAATTGTGTTTCAGCTGATGAAGGTGAAAATGCATTGTAAGCAGCAGAAGCAGACTTGTTCTTTAATTCTTTTCAGTCGGAATTGTGTTTCAGCTGGTGAAGTTGAAAATGCATTGTAAGCAACAGAAACAGATTTATTCTTAAATTCCTTTAAGTCGGCATTGTGTTTCAGCTGGTTAAGTTGAAAATGCATTGTAAGCAGCGGAAACAAACTTGCTCTTTAATTCCTTTAAGTCGGAATTGTGTTTCAGCTGGTGAAGGTGAAAATGCATTGTAAGCAGCAGAAGCAGACTTGTTCTTTAATTCCTTTCAGTCGGAATTGTGTTTCAGCTGGTGAAGTTGAAAATGCATTGTAAGCAACACAAACAGAATTATTCTTAAATTCCTTTAAGTCGGCATTGTGTTTCATCTGGTTAAGTTGAAAATGCATTGTAAGCAGCAGAAACAAACTTGCTCTTTAATTCCTTTAAGTCGGAATTGTGTTTCAGCTGGTGAAGTTGAAAATGCATTGTAAGCAGCAGAAGCAGACTTTTTCTTTAATTCCTTTCAGTCGGAATTGTGTTTGAGCTGGTTAAGTTGAAAATGCATTGTAAGCAGCAGAAACAGACTTGTTCTTTAATTCTTTTACGTTGGAATTGTGTTTCAGCTGGTGAAGTTGAAAATGCATTGTAAGCAACAGAAACAGATTTATTCTTAAATTCCTTGAAGTTGGAATTTTGTGCATATAATATCGAGCTGAAATTGTGCACTGAGTATTTAATTAGAGTTATTAGTAAGATAAATAAAATTAGACGATTTGCTTAACCCCTTCTACCCCCTCCCATACAAAATGACACAATTTCGCAATTTCACAATAAACGGATTTGTTGATTTGTTCGAAAAATTATAAATGCTATTGATCTGAAATTTGGAATATAATACTTTTATGATGATATAAATCTACTGTATAAAAGTTATTTGAGTCCGCCCCTTCCTCCCATCACCTCCCATACAAACTGCACTTTTTCATGAAATGCTCTAAACCAATTTACTCAGTGCGAATAAAATTGATCGAGCTGAAATTGTGCACGAAATATTTATTTAAAATTATTAGTAAGATCGAAAAAAATTAGATGATTACATTCACTCCTTCTACCCCATCCCATACAACCTGACACAATTTCGCAACTTTATAAAAAGTCGATTTTCCTGAAAAGTACGAATGCTACTGATCTGCAATTTAAAACATGTCAAAGGCATGATGTTTATAGTTATTTCTGAAAAGTCATTAAAAACTCGTCCTCCTTCTATCACCTCCCATACAAACTGCACTATTTCACTACATCCAGTACACTAATTTTCTTAGTACCTATTAAATTTTTAAATCCTAAATTTTGTATGAAACATTTTGATAGCAACCTTAGAGTCATGTGAAAAAATTAGTTCAATGTCATCACCCCCTTTACCACTTCCCTTACAAAATCTCTTAAGATCCAAAAATTTTCTCTTTCATCTAGAGCATCTTACGATTGGACTTTAGCTCAATCGTACTCTTGTTATGTTTATACTCTAGATGAAATCTGAGAGTATATTGTGTTTGCCTTACCGTTTGTAACACTAAGAAATAATGCTCGCACAGAGCCGCCAAGGGTACAGAAATATTTGATGTCGCTCAAAAACTTCGATTCCGAGTTGCTGTCTGTCCGTCTGTCTGTCTGTCCGTCTGTCCGTCTGTCTACAGCATAAGTCTCGAACGCTTTGAGCTATCGTGCTGAAATTTGTTGTGTGCCATTTTTAGCCAAAAAGAAATTTTAAGTTCGTGAACGGGCCACATCCCCCCACTCCTTATACCCCCTCCCATACAAATTTCACGAAATTCCGAAATTTTCAGAAATTGATTTTTCATTGAAACTATTTAAGTTATCGATTTTAAATTTGGGCCAAAGTATTATGATATAAAGTTCATTGATATGACGGAATATTGATTCGATCCCCCTCCCATACAAATGCATAATTTTGAAAAATGCTGTTTTTCGATTTTCATTGAAACTAGCAAAGTCATAAAAACAAATTTTTGCCACAATTAATTTTATTATAATTCCAATCAGAATTAAAAAAAATTATCAACTTCACCTCACTCCTTCTACCCCCTCCCATACAAATTTCACGAAATTTTGAAATTTAAATTAAATAATTTTTCTTCGAAACTGTTAAAGCTATCAACTTGATATTTTGCATAAAGTATACAAATAGAAATATCAATAACGAGAAAAATGTTTGATAAGTGCATTATATCCATTTCCATTAAAACTAGAAAAGGGATAAACTTAAAATTTTGCCAGAATTTGTTTTTTAGTAATTGCAATAAATGCTAAAAAAATTATCAGCTCCTCTTCACTCCTTCTACCCCCTCCCATACAAATATCTGTATTATAAATTCAAGAAAAGCATTTCTCCTTCGAATATATTAGAACTATCTAATTTGAAATTGAATCAAAGCGTGGTGATTAGGATGATGATAAGCAGTTTCAAAATCATCTTAAACGCTCCACTTCCTCTGCCACCTCCCATACAAATGCCTCAATTTCATGATAACTATGTTCAATTGAAAATAATGAAAGCTACAAACTTTAAATTCAGCACGAAATATTTTGCATACCACATTAGGTGTCATATCCAAAAATTACAAACCTTCCTCCTCTGCTTCTACCACCTCCCATACAAAAGTCACTATTAATTATTTAAAAGAATTGGAGGTAACATATTTTCCGGTACATTGAACTCTTTCTCATTTCATCTAGAGTATCAATTCTTTTATGTTTTTCTTTTCGCTTTGCTCTGCATTCAAAATTCCCGGATTGGAAAAGAAAGCTGGTATATCTTAATATCCATTGTAAGAGACAGCTGGTGAAGTCGAGTATGCGTTGTAAGCAGCAGAAACAGATTTGTTCTTAAATTACTTTAAGTCGGAATTGTGTTCCAGCTGATGAAGTTGAAAGTGCATTGTAAGCAACAGAAACAGATTTGTTCTTAAATTCCTCTTAGTCGGAATTGTGTTTCAGCTGGTGAAGTTGAAAATGCATTGTGAGCAACAGAAACGGATTTGTTCATAAATTCCTTTAAGTCGGAATTTTGTTTCAGCTGGTGAAGTTGCAAATGCATTGTAAGCAGCAAAAACAGATTTGTTCTTAAATTCCTTTAAGTCGGAATTGTGTTTCAGCTGGTGAAGTTGAAAATGTATTGTAAGCAACAGAAACAGATTTGTTCTTAAATTCCTTTAAGTCGGAATTGTGTTTCAGCTGCTGAAGTTGAAAATGCATTGTAAGCAGCACAAACAGATTTGTAGTATTCCTTTAAGTCAGAAATGTGTTTCAGCTGGTGAAGTTGAAAGTGCATTTTAAGCAGCAGAAACAGACTTGTTCTTAAATTCCTTTAAGTTGGAATTTTGTTGGAGCTGGGGAAGTTGAAAGTGCATTGTAAGCAACAGAAACAGGTTTGTTCTTAAATTCCTTTAAGTTGGAATTGTGTTTCCGCTGGTGAAGTTGAAAATGCATTGTAAGCAGCAGAAACAGATTTGTTCTTAAATTCCTTTAAGTCGGAATTGTGTTTCAGCTGGTTAAGTTGAAAATGCATTGTAAGCAGCAGAAACAGATTTGTTGTATTCCTTTAAATCGGAAATGTGTTTCAGCTAGTGAAGTTGAAAATGCATTGTAAGCAGCAGAAACAGACTTGTTCTTAAATTCCTTTAAGTTGGAATTTTGTTTGAGCTGGTGAAGTTGAAAGTGCATTGTAAGCAACAGAAACAGGTTTGTTCTTAAATTCCTTTAAGTTGGAATTGTGTTTCAGCTGGTGAAGTTGAAAATGCATAGTAAGCAGCAGAAACAAATTTGTTGTTAAATTCCTTTAAGTCGGAATTGTGTTTCAGCTGGTGAAGTTGAAAGTGCATTGTAAGCAGCAGAAACAGATTTGTTGTTAAATTCCTTTAAGTCGGAATTGTGTTTCAGCTGGTGAAGTTGAAAGTGCATTGCAAGCAGCAAAAACAGACTTGTTCTTAAATTCCTTTAAGTCGGCATTGTGTTTCAGCTGGTTAAGTTGAAAATGCATTGTAAGCAGCAGAAACAAACTTGCTCTTTAATTCCTTTAAGTCGGAATTGTGTTTCAGCTGGTGAAGGTGAAAATGCATTGTAAGCAGCAGAAGCAGACTTGTTCTTTAATTCCTTTCAGTCGGAATTGTGTTTCAGCTGGTGAAGTTGAAAATGCATTGTAAGCAGCAGAAGCAGACTTTTTCTTTAATTCCTTTAAGTCGGAATTGTGTTTCAGCTGATGAAGGTGAAAATGCATTGTAAGCAGCAGAAGCAGACTTGTTCTTTAATTCTTTTCAGTCGGAATTGTGTTTCAGCTGGTGAAGTTGAAAATGCATTGTAAGCAACAGAAACAGATTTATTCTTAAATTCCTTTAAGTCGACATTGTGTTTCAGCTGGTTAAGTTGAAAATGCATTGTAAGCAGCGGAAACAAACTTGCTCTTTAATTCCTTTAAGTCGGAATTGTGTTTCAGCTGGTGAAGGTGAAAATGCATTGTAAGCAGCAGAAGCAGACTTGTTCTTTAATTCCTTTCAGTCGGAATTGTGTTTCAGCTGGTGAAGTTGAAAATGCATTGTAAGCAACACAAACAGAATTATTCTTAAATTCCTTTAAGTCGGCATTGTGTTTCATCTGGTTAAGTTGAAAATGCATTGTAAGCAGCAGAAACAAACTTGCTCTTTAATTCCTTTAAGTCGGAATTGTGTTTCATCTGGTGAAGTTGAAAATGCATTGTAAGCAGCAGAAGCAGACTTTTTCTTTAATTCCTTTCAGTCGGAATTGTGTTTGAGCTGGTTAAGTTGAAAATGCATTGTAAGCAGCAGAAACAGACTTGTTCTTTAATTCTTTTACGTTGGAATTGTGTTTCAGCTGGTGAAGTTGAAAATGCATTGTAAGCAACAGAAACAGATTTATTCTTAAATTCCTTGAAGTCGGAATAGTGTTTCAGCTGGTTTAGTTGAAAATGCATTGTAAGCAGCAGAAACAGACTTGTTCTTTAATTCCTTTAAGTCGGTATTGTGTTTTAGCTGGTGAAGGTGAAAATGCATTGTAAGCAGCAGAAGCAGACTTGTTATTTAATTCCTTTCAGTCGGAATTGTGTTTCAGCTGGTTAAGTTGAAAATGCATTGTAAGCAGCAGAAACAGACTTGTTCTTTAATTCCTTTAAGTCGGAATTCTGTTTCAGCTGGTGAAGTTGAAAATGCATTGTAAGCAACAGAAACAGATTTATTCTTAAATTCCTTGAAGTCGGATTAGTGTTTCAGCTGGATAAGTTGAAAATGCATTGTAAGCAGCAGAAACAGACTTGTTCTTTAATTCCTTTAAGTCGGAATTGTGTTTCAGCTGGTGAAGGTGAAAATGCATTGTAAGCAGCAGAAGCAGACTTGTTCTTTAATTCCTTTCAGTCGGAATTGTGTTTCAGCTGGTTAAGTTGAAAATGCATTGTAAGCAGCAGAAACAGACTTGTTCTTTAATTCATTTAAGTCGGAATTCTGTTTCAGCTGGTGAAGTTGAAAATGCATTGTAAGCAACAGAAACAGATTTATTCTTAAATTCCTTGAAGTCGGAATTGTGTTTCAGCTGGTTAAGTTGAATATGCATTGTTAGCAGCAGAAACAGACTTGCTCTTTAATTCTTTTACGTTGGAATTGTGTTTCAGCTGGCGAAGTTGAAAATGCATTGTAAGCAACAGAAACAGATTTATTCTTAAATTCCTTGAAGTCGGAATTGTGTTTCAGCTGGTTAAGTTGAAAATGCATTGTAAGCAGCAGAAACAGACTTGTTCTTTAATTCCTTTAAGTCGGAATTGTGTTTCAGCTGGTGAAGTTGAAAATGCATTGTAAGCACAGAAGCAGACTTGTTCTTTAATTCCTTTAAGTCGGCATTGTGTTTCAGCTGATGAAGTTGAAATTGCATTGTTAGCACAGAAGCAGACTTGTTCTTTAATTCCTTTCCGTCGGAATTGTGTTTCAGCTGGTTAAGTTGAAAATGCATTGTAAGCAGCAGAAGCAGACTAGTTCTCCTATTCCATTAAGTCGGAATTGTGTTTCAGCTGGTGAAGTTGAAAATGCATTGTAAGCAGCAGAAGCAGACTTTTTCTTTAATTCCTTTCAGTCGGAATTGTGTTTCAGCTGGTTAAGTTGAAAATGCATTGTTAGCAGCAGAAGCAAACTTGTTCTTTAATTTCTTTAAGTCGGAATTCTGTTTCAGCTGGTGAAGTTGAAAATGCATTGTGAGCAACAGAAACAGATTTATTCTTAAATTCCTTGAAGTCGGAATAGTTTTTCAGCTGGTTAAGTTGAAAATGCATTGTAAGCAGCAGAAACAGACTTGTTCTTTAATTCCTTTAAGTCGGAATTGTGTTTCAGCTGGTGAAGGTGAAAATGCATTGTAAGCAGCAGAAGCAGACTTGTTCTTTAATTCCTTTCAGTCGGAATTGTGTTTCAGCTGGTTAAGTTGAAAATGCATTGTAAGCAGCAGAAACAGACTTGTTCTTTAATTCCTTTAAGTCGGAATTCTGTTTCAGCTGGTGAAGTTGAAAATGCATTGTAAGCAATAGAAACAGATTTGTTCTTAAATTCCTTTTAGTCGGAATTGTGTTTCAGCTCGTGAAGTTGAAAATGCTTTGTAAGCAGCAGAAACAGATTTGTTCTTAAATTCCTTTAAGTCGGAGTTGTGTTTCAGCTGGTGAAGTTGAAAATGCATTGTAAGCAGCAGAAACAGATTTATTGTTAAATTCATTTAAATCGGAATTGTTTTTCAGCTGGTGAAGTTGAGAGTTCATTTTAAGCAGCAGAAACAGATTTGTTCTTAAATTCCTTTAAGTCGGAAATGTGTTTCACCTGGTGAAGTTGAAAGTGCATTTTAAGCAGCAGAAGCAGATTTGTTCTTAAATTCCTTCAAGTCGGAGTTGTGTTTCAGCTGGTGAAGTTGAAAATGCATTGTAAGCAATAGAAACAGATTTTTTGTTAAATTCATTTAAATCGGAATTGTGTTTCAACTGGTGAAGTTAAGAGTTCATTTTAAGCAGCAGAAACAGATTTGTTCCTAAATTCCTTTAAGTCGGAGTTGTGTTTCAGCTGGTGAAGTTGAAAATGCATTGTAAGCAATAGAAACAGATTTTTTGTTAAATTCATTTAAATCGGAATTGTGTTTCAACTGGTGAAGTTGAGAGTTCATTTTAAGCAGCAGAAACAGATTTTTTCTTAAATTCCTTTAAGTCGGAATTGTGTTTCAGCTGGTGAAGTTGAAAGTGTATTTTAAGCAGCAGAAACAGATTTGTTGTTAAATTCCTTTAAGTTGGAATTGTGTTTCAGCTGATAAAGTTGAAAATGCATTGTTAGCAACAGAGACAGATTTGTTCATAAATTCCTTTTAGTCGGAATTGTGTTTCAGCTGGTGAAGTTGAAAATGCTTTGTAAGCAACAGAAACAGATTTGTTGTTAAATTCCTTTAAGTCGGAATAGTGTATTAGCTGGTAAAGTTGAAAATGCATTGTAAGCAACAGAAACAGATTTGTCCTTAAATTCCTTTAAGTCGGAAATGTTTTTCAGCTGGTGAAGTTGAAAATGCTTTGTAAGCAACAGAAACTGATTTGTTCTTAAATTCGTTTAAATCGGAATTGTGCTTCAGCTGGTGAAGTTGAGAGTGCATTTTAAGCAGCAGAAACAAATTTGTTCTTAAATTCCTTTAAGTCGGAGTTGTGTTTCAGCTGGTGAAGTTGAAAATGCATTGCAAGCAGCAGAAACAGATTTGTTCTTAAATTCCTTTAAGTCGAAATTGTTCTTTTGTGATTTTGTGCCTTTAAGTCGGAATTTTGTTTCAGCTGGTGAAGTTGAAAATGCATTGTAAGCAGCTGAAACAGATTTTTTCTTAAATTCCTTTAAGTCGGAATTGTGTTTCAGCTGGTGAAGTTGAAAATGCATTGTAATTATAATTATTTATTTCTCATAACAAGATATTTAGTTACATAGTCATTAACTTATATTTTTTAATTTAATTTAATTTAATTTAATGTTACTTAAAATAAATTATTTATTTATTTATCATAACAAGATATTTAGTTACATAATCATTAACTTATATATTAATTTAATTTATTTAATTTAATGTAACTTAAAACAAATTAACTTACATAACAAGCACAACTTCAACAACTACCACAACTCATCAACATAATTCTGTCGTGGAGCCAAAAAAAGCTACCACCATTACGAACGGAAACGCAAATAACATCAAGAATAATTCGCTCGAGAATAACGGAATTGCTTCTTCTGAAACGGCAGTCGTGGCAATCAAATCGATTGACGATATGAAACAATTCGAGAAAGTTACGCAAGAAAGTGAATGTGATAAAATTTCGTCGCAACAGCAGCAGTCGTTGTCGGTGTCGCATGCAGAAAAATCATCAAATGCTGCTATGACGGGTAAAATAGCAACAACAATAGCATTGAATAATTCGACCGATGAAAAGGAAAATTGTAAAATTCAAGATGGTAATTATTTCTTTGAACTCTTAAAGACTGAGCAGGATCGGCTGTTAATTTTAGCTGAACGAACAGAGAATGAGATGGAATCGTTATCTGTATCAGACGTGTCCGATGATATTTTTGGTTACCTCAGATCAGCTTCGGGTGAAGCGCATTTACTGGTGACACAGAAAATGAAACAATTTGAAGGTTTATGTAAGAATAATTTAAATCGGTTACCGGGAGAAAAATTCCCAACAACAAATGAAGATTTACAAGGCTTCTGGGATATGGTGATGCTTCAAGTCTATCACGTAGATTCGCTATTCCAAGAAATTGAACATTTGAAAGCAAACAATTGGCAGAAACCGGTACAAGATGTTCCTAATCCTCCTCCACAAGGTTCAAAATTAATACGAAGGCCACATGCATTGAAATCGGTAAGCAATGCTGCCAAAAGTAATGGTAATGGTGGTGGTAATAGTTCAGTAGCAAACGGTGCCAGTTCCAAAAAATCGCAAGCATCCTTAATGGCCGCACAGCGACGTGAAGCACAACATAAACAACTGATGGTGATGAAACGTAAAAATAAAATGGCAATTTCATCGGCCGCAGAGCAACAAGACGAACAATCGCAACCCAATCAAAGTCAAGTAGTCGAAATTTTTGTAAATGAACCATGTAGTGGCTGATTTTCAAAAGCATCTTATTATTATTATTATTATATTCTATTTAAAGTGAAAGCGAAACGTAATCAATGCCTTTTTTCTCTCTTCTCGAATGGAATACCATATTCTTCTAAACCAAGTGTTGAGTTGGATTTTTATTTCTTTATTCATTCGACATTATTTCGTTTGTCACACAATTTATTCCTGTTTTTCATTTCTTTTTATACTCTTGAACAAACAAACAATTATTTATATAAAGTGATTTAATAGGTAAAACATTTTTTTTTATTTTATGATAATGCGCATTATTTTCTCCCTCTCATTGAAAAGACAAAAAAAAAGCTTTTATACTTACTTTATGATTAAATAATAATTAAAAAAAATAATGAAAAACATTACTTAAAATTGCGATTTTCATGTGACTCAAGAAACTCGTTATTTTTGGTAAATAATAAAAAAAACATGTTGCAAAGAATGAGAAAAGTAAATTAATAAAAAAAAATTTGAATGTTACTAAGGAAATAAAATTTATTGATTAATTTAATTTCTTTTTTGAAATCAAAGCAAAGCAAAACGAAAAAAAAATATATGTATATTGCATGTAAAACTCTTTATCAGGCTAAATAATTTATTTTTAAAATATTTCACTGTCACACGCAGTCTCTCGAATAATTTAATAGAATAATGTTACTGATTGATTGACCATAACGGAATTAAATATATTTCTGTAAAAAAAAATTGTTATTAACAAAAATTTATTTAAACTTAATCTTAACTAGTTAGATGGGCACTTGTAGAAGGATGGTCATACAGTCTTAGTTTGTATGTCAATTTACTCATTGGGGGTGTGTAGTGAGCACTGAATTTGTTTAATACTCTACAACATCTGTCAATAGGCTCATTTTGTCCGTAAACTGTACTATCTAAGGTAAAAAAGGATGTGAGCATAGCTATTCTAGAACTTAGAGGTAAAAGATTTAATATTTGGAGCCTAGTTGCGTACGGTGGAAGCTTTTCAAAGTCACTAGGATCATACAAGTCCCTAAGAGCAAAGAGATGGAATTGCTTCTGTATTGACTCTATTCTGTTGCTGTATAACTGGAAAGAGGGATCCCAAATGGGACATACATATTCCAGAAGAGGACGTCCAAGGGAACAGAATAATGCTTTAGTGACCCATACATTCTTAAACTCTTTGGCTCTTCTCTTAATAAATCCAAGAAGTTTATTGACTTTTGAGATTAATCGGTTGTAGTGAGATTTAAAGCACAGTTTATTGTCGAGTAGAATGCCGAGGTCCTCAATTTGATCTACGCGATGTAGTTGAGATCCACTTAGGAAATAGTCATGTAGGTATGTGGATCTTTTATGTGAGAAGTTTATCGTGTGGCATTTACCAACATTAAGCTCTAACTTGTTCTGACTACACCACTCATCTAGTGCAATAAGCTTGGATTGCAGGAATGCGGCATCATCGGGTGATGTAACAGTATGATATATTTTCAGATCATCAGCGTACAATAGATGCGATACATTTTTTAATACATCAGATAAATCTGAGATGAAAATGTTAAATAAAAGAGGTCCCAAGTGACTTCCTTGGGGTACCCCAGAGGACACTACTATTTCCTTTGAAATAAAGCCTTGGAATTTGACAAATTGCGTTCTATTACTGAGATAGGATTTAATCCAGTCAAGTAGGGATCCTGCAACACCAATTTTTTTTAATTTTAAAATCAGGATGTTGTGATCAACTCGGTCGAAGGCTTTGCTAAAGTCAGTGTATACTGCGTCGATTTGATGCCCATTTTCCAGTACGCAGAGTGTATCAGACACTAGAATCATGAGGTTAGTCATGGTTGAGCGCCCTTTTCTAAAACCGTGCTGCTGGTCAGTAAGAATAGGGTTGATTATTTTGGTTAATTTGTCGCAGATAATTTTTTCGAATAATTTCGGTATGGCTGATAGAAAAGTTATACCTCTATAGTTCTCCACATTTCGTTTGTCACCATTCTTATGGATGGGTGTGAGATGAGACGATTTCCAAGCCAATGGGAATACTCCCAATGAGAGTGACTTGTTAAAGAGCCAGTATAGAGGTGTTGAGAGCTGAAGGGCACATTTCGATAAGAATAGATCAGGACCTGGACCTTTTTTGACATCAGTAGTTGTAAGTGTATCAAGCACCTCCTCAATGGTTAATGAAATATTTTCAACGAGTCGAGGAACCGAAATGTTGGGCTCGATTACGGTTGAATCCGACTGGGCTCCAAAAACGTCGCGAAAACGGTCAGCAAACATATCGCAGATATCATGCCTGCAGGAAGATTGCGTGATTCCATTGGACATGGTTACGGGATAACCCGAACTTTTACGTTTTGTGTTAACGAAGTCGAAAAATCTTTTCGGTTCTGTTATGATATCTTCGCCGATTTTTTTTACATAACCCTCATATGCAATCCGGGACTCAGAAGAGAACTCTGAAGCCAGCGTATCATATTTTTTTTTGAGATTGGAAGAAATTGCGCCCACTTTCTTAAACTTTTTGAATAGCTTATTTCTTCTATTCCGTAGTGATCTTAGGTTTTTATCTAACCAGGGTTCCGATAATTTATCTTTTTGCTTTATTACAGGGACGTACTTGACAGCAATTTCGAAGATCACATCGTAGAATGCTTTTATGGCATTGTCAAGATCATTAGATGAGAAAAGGGCTGTCCAGTCTATCGTGGACAATTCGTTATTAATGCCATTGAAATCAGCATTCCGGAAGTCAAATACAATATTATTATTGTAAGAGTGAACAAAATTAGTGTGATCGTATGGTAGATCTACTATGATGGCAGAGTGATGTTGAGTATTAGAGAAAAGATTCTCAGCGTCAGAGGCATGGCCAACAATCACTTCATCATATGCGTCGGTAAAGATCATATCAAGCCATCTCCCATTTTTATTGGGTAATTTTACTACCTAATGTAAGTCGTTATTATACAGAGTGTCGATAATAGTTGTGTCAATATCAGACGTAAGATTCCCTGGTATAATAGTGTTATCCAAATGATTCGTATGAAAAGAGCAGTTGACACTATTAAAAATGTCAAGAATGTCGTGGTATTTTTGGTCTTCAGAGTTAGGCTGGATATATACAACACCAATGTAAACATATTTATTGATCAGTTTGATTCTGATAAATTTATGTTCAAAAAATGTTGATGGTGTTGTGTTAACAATCTCGCTACATAAAGATTTATGAACTGCAATCAGGACGCCTCCTCCTTTTGACAGACCTGTTGCGCTGTAATTCCTGTCATTTCTGTACATGTTCCAGTTGTTGTCCAGTATTTCTTCATTTGTGAAGGAGTCGTTAAGCCCAGTTTCCGTAATAATTATGACATTAAAGTGACAAGATTTCGCGTCAATGAAGAGATTATTTATCTTCCCTCTAATGCCACCTCCGTTGTGGTAAAAAAAACGTAGATTATTTTTTGAATTAGGAACGAAAAAACCGATTTTGATCTTACCGGTTTTTTTGCATATCAGAAATATGCTTCGAGGATATGGGAACCGTATGTCGCGAGATCCTTATGAACTTGGTCAGGAGAAAGATTGAACTGCTCGTGGAAGCGTGTATAGATCAGCCGTAACGCTTTTAAGTCCGTTGGAAGCCCTTCTTGTTGAATGGATAGCATCAGACTGGTTTTTGTTTTGCCGTTAATGCAGGTTGAATCAGATTTGTTGTGCATATACGCAAGATACAGCCGCACGTTGTCAAATATTCTGTGCTCTCTCAATCGAGATAATAAACATCTGTTCTCCTCAGAATTTGCAGAGTTCATCAAGAGCTTTACGACTGGAGGAAAAAGTGGGTCAAGGAAAGGGGAGTTATTGTGCGCGACTGCAGATTTAAGATTTACGCAAGATGATTTTTCATTTTTATCCCCAGCATGTGTTACTGACGACGAAGGGTAAGGATTAATTGTTTCTCCACGCACGAAATTATTATACGGACCAGAAGCTGGGTCAGGCTTCGAAGTAGGAATTGGGTCTATACTACGATGGTGGACTTCATTTTTGTTGTTGGCAGATTTGATGGATGGAACTGAAATAGATGTCTCACTACGTTGGGGGACTTTATTTTTTTTGTTGGTGGTGTTGGTTGCAATATGTTTTATAGTTTTATTTTTAATTTTATTATTATTATTATTACTCTTACTATTATTATTATTTATTATTATTTTGAAATTGTCATAATTACTATGTTTTATAGTTTTATTTTTAATTTTATTATTATTATTATTCTTACTACTATTATTCTTTTTGAAATTGTCATAATTACTATGTTTTGTATTATCCTTCCAGTGTCGGATCTCCATGCTATTCCATTTGAAGACATCCGATTTTTGGTTGAAAAATAGCCAGTCATATTGCATGGGCATCTGCAATTTGAATTTTCTGTATCTGGGCGTAATCCCACTAAGTCGGCGTGCTGGTAAAATCTTGCACGTACAGCCTTTTATCGAAAATTGTTCCGTAAGGGTTTTGCACAGCCATGACTCATCCGCGTTTGGAGGAGCTTTTGTAACAAAATAAGACAATGTATTTGTGTTACTTTTTTCTTGCTTATTCATGTTATTAAGCTTCTTTATTCTGGCATCCCAATCAGTTTGCGACCACGTTGTATTGAATTTTACCAGTGATTTTTTGGTTGGAACATGAACTTCTTCTGGTAAGTGTACATTTGGCAGCGAGAAAGTTTTATTAGGTGATACCAAAACTGTATGAATGTGCAGATTTTCTTGCGGAGGCTGCGATGTAGAGGGATTTCGTGATCCATCAAAGTCTCTGCAAACAAAGCGGGTGACGGCTATTTCACGTTCGAAGTAAACAAGTTTAGACGTTAAATCGTTGGATTGCTTGATTTCGGATCCGGAACCATTATTCAATCGATTCGATAATGATACAAGGGATTTGTCGGCCTGAGCAACAAGTAATTTGACCGACTATATATCATCATGCATATTAATAAGTTTGCTTGTAACAGCATTAGCCTCCGAAGATGGAACGATGTCCGTTAATGAAGGCAAACCGTATACCGAGGCGTTATCAGATAGGCTGCTCAGGATTGTAGTTAGTTGCTTTTTTTTTAATTTGGATGCATCGTGTTGAATTAAACTGCAACATGAGTGCATCTTGTCTAGTTGGGATCTATAATCTCGCAATTCGTCGATATTCATTTGACATTTTTCACAGTTTTTTATATACTTAGCAACGTCGCTGTGCATGTTTGTCCATCTAAATTGTTTTTTAATTCGATTAAGTGTTTTAGTGACTCCCTGATGACCGCCCAACGGCGTCTCATGGAAATCATATAAAATAGCTTGAAAATCTTTTGGATCAGATATTATTTCTGGGGTGAAATCGAAACAAATGCTTTCAACATCTTCGCCGTCAGAACTGTTAACTTCCATAACATCACTGTTACTGCCTGCTTCAGATAAATTATCTACTTCTTCCAGTTTCTTCGCTGCTTGAGCGCGAGTGATTGCAAAACAGTCGACAGAGTTTGTATTCTCCATCCTACTGAGAGCATCTGCATTGGTATTCAGACACCCCGGCTTATACACAATTGAAAACTCGTATTCCGAAAGTTTTTCCTGTGGCCGAATTAATCTCGAGGTTGTATCATTCTTTCTTAACATACCTTGAAGTGGTTTATGATCACTATAAACCGTGAAATTTCGACCGTATAAATAGGGCTTGAAGTTCTTCACCCCCCATACTACTGCAAGTAGCTCTTTTTCGATGGTAGAGTACCTTTGCTCAGCAGGGTTTAACATTCTACTAGCGAAAGCAATGGGCTTGTCTTTACCTACCTCCCCTTGAGATAACACAGCTCCCAATGCAACATTACTTGCGTCCGTTGTCAAATTAAATGGAGCATCAAAATTGGGGTAGGACAATAAGGGCTTAGTAGTCAGAATAGTTTTTAGGTCATTGAAAGCTTGTTCGCAATCTCTCGACCAAGAGAACTTTACGCATTTTCTTAGTAATTGATTTAACGGGCTCGCTATTTTTTAAAAATGCGGGATGAATTTGCGGTAGTAGTTTGCTTAGCCCAAAAAAGACTGAATATGCTTCACATTTTTAGGTCTGGGGAAATTTAGTACACATTCTATCTTGCTAGGATCGGGGCGACAACCATCAGCACTACACACATGACCTATGTATGTAACCTCCTTCCTTAGAAACTGACATTTTTCAACATTTAATTTCAGATTGAATTTTCTAAAGGAATTAAATATTGCAAGCAGCAAAAACAGATTTGTTCTTAAATTCCTTTAAGTCGTTATTGTGTTTCAGCTGGTGAAGTTGAAAATGCTTTGTAAGCAGCAGTAACAGATTTGTTCTTAAATTCCTTTAAGTCGGAATTGTGTTTCAGCTGGTGAAGTTGAATATGCATTGTAAACAGCAGAAACAGATTTGTTCTTAAACTCCTTTAAGCCGGAATTGTGTTTCAGCTGGTGAAGTTGAAAATGTATTGTAAACAACAGAAACAGATTTGTTGTTAAATTCCTTTAAGTCGGAATTGTGTTTCAGCTCGTGAAGCTGAAAGTGCATTGTAAGCAGCAGAAACAGATTTGTTCTTTTATTCCTTTAAGTCGGAATTGTGTTTCAGCAGGTGAAGTTGAAAATGCATTGTAAGCAGCAGAAACAGACTTGTTCCTAAATTCCTTTAAGTCGGAATTGTGTTTCAGCTGGTGAAGTTGAAAATGCATTGTAAGCAACAGAAACAGATTTGTTCTTAAATTCCTTTAAGTCGGAATTGTGTTTCAGCAGGTGAAGTTGAAAATGTATTGTAAGCAACAGAAACAGATTTGTTCTTAAATTCCCTTAAGTCGGAATTGTGTTTCAGCAGGTGAAGTTGAAAATGCATGTAAGCAGCAGAAACAGACTTGTTCTTAAATTCCTTTAAGTTGGAATTGTGTTTCAGCTGGTGAAGTTGAAATTGCATTGTAAGCAACAGAAACAGATTTGTTCTTCAATTCCTTTAAGTCGGAATTGTGTTTCTCAATGTTGAGTCCAATTGTCCTTCATTGATGATATGATGCACAATGTTGTATATTACAGGCATGTTGAAATTCGGCGGAGACTTCGCCGTAGGAGACTCATTTAGAAATGCGCCGAGTTCGCCTTGTATCTTGTGTATTTTGGGTGAACAAGATTTTGCAAGTTGACTTTTCGCATTATTTTTTCTTTTTTGTGGTGCTGCGGCTGTTGTTGTTTTTGTATTTGTTGAGGTTGATAAATATGTTGAATATTTGCATGATTAGGTTGAAGTTGTGGTTGCTCTGCCTGAATGGGTTGTAATGCTTGAGCTGGACTGCGGTGAGTTGACGATTGCGTTTGAAATTGTAATGCTTGAGCTGAGCTGGGCTGCGTTTAGTTGATGATGGCGTTTGAAATTATAATGCTTGAGCTGAGCTGGGCTCCGTTGAGCTGTGTTGAGCTGGACTGGTTTGAGCTAGGCAGAGCTGGCCTGCACTGAGCTGGGCTGAGCTGGCCTGCACTGAGCTTGGCTGCGTTAAGCTGGGCTGCGTTAAGCTTGGCTGCGCTGAGCTGGGATGCGCTGAGCAAGGCTGCGTTGAGCTGGACTGCGCTGAGCTGAGCTGGACTGTGCTGGGCTGGGTTGTTGCCTTGTCGAGCGTATGTTGATATTCCCAAGCTGGGGGCTGTTGCATTGGCTGCTCAACAGCTATAAACCTTTTGAATTAATCTTGCTTAAAGCCAGGTCGGAGTTACCAATTTATCGGGCATTATATTATACTGTTGCGAGCTAGGGGTTCGCCGGATTTCAAGAAAAACACAATTCGTTTTAAAATATAAGGATAATTTATTTATTGCACTTTTACACAATTTCCCGATCACTTCACTTAATTCGCTCTAAAAACTTAATTCGCACAATACGGTAACACCGCCGATCTATCGCTTTCGCTCACTTACACCGATAGGTGTTTTCCATAAAACTGTCGCTGAGTTACTGCTTACTTTTCGCAAAGCTCTGGCTATTTATACTTGATTTATCCAATTCTCGAACCTTCTCTGGTGTATGTTTTTCTGCTGGGTCTGGACTATTCTAGAAGTTACTAGATGGCGTCGGGTGTCATTGGTTATGCTTTCGCGAAGTTACTAGAAGCTTTTACTATGTTCCTCTACATGTTGGAAGAATATTCTATATAGCTCTGGCAGATTTGAGAGAAATCATTGCCAGATCTACAACAATATTAGAAGATTATTCGAGAACTTTCTTTTAAGTAGAGAAAGTTCATATTGCGTGGTTTGTTCTGGCATATTGGAGAAGATCAATATTGCGTGGTGGCCAAATTTATAACAATACTACTATTTTAAAAGTCACCACTCAATATTAATAACTTTTATACTATAGCAATGCATGAATATCAATAACATTTATAATTAATAATGTTTGCTTAACCCTTTTAAATTCCAACTCAAAACTGATAAGCGAAACAAAAGTTCTATAATAAAAATATATAAACTTGTTTACTATAATTGAATTAACATTTAGTACTCATAATTAATTCAAAGTTATTTGTGTACTAAATGTGATAAAACTTTTGCTTGCGTCGCCACAAGGAGGACACGCATAATTTTTATACAGTAGATTGAAATCATCATTAAAGTAATATATTTCAAATTTCAGACCAATAGATTTTATACTTTTCGAGCAAATCCGTTTAATGTCAAATCGCGAAATTGTTTCATTTTGTATGGGAGGGAGTAGAAGAGGTGGAGCGATTTGGACAGCTCACGAACTTGACCTTATTTTTTTTTTATCAAAAATGATGTGTATAAAATTTGAACTATCTAGCTCATCGCGTTGTCAAGCTAAGGAGCGCACGGACGGACGGACATCTGGTTTTGAGATTTTTGAGTGATTATATGAACTTTAGTATCATTCATTTTATTCTCCGAGCCTTTTTTCTTGGCGTTACAAACTTTAGAGCAAACTTATGATACTTTCAGATTTCATCTAGAGTATAAAAACGATGGTGTAGTGGCGGGCTACTGATAGACTGTTGCGAACAGATTTGTGAACTTTGTTATTTTTTGGGCTCACTGTGTGCCAGAAAATTTTAGAAATTTGAAGTTTTGCTTCAAATTTTGTCAGAACTTGCTACCTAAGGTAGGTCGATTTTTGCCATCAGCGGTCAGGAATTTCGAGTCTTGCGACATAAATTTTGTTCGAGTTTTTCCAAATTTTGACAGCAGATTTTAGGAATTTAAATTTTTGTGAAAAGATCTTGTGACCGATCGAAGCGTTAAGTTTTGTCAGGAATTTGGAGTCTTTCTACATAAATTGTATCCCAACAGGATCTAAAGTTGATTTTACCAACAGATGTCCGGAGTTTAGGTTCCCACCCTTCTGCATTAAAACTGTACGCAGCCAGTAACACTGTTATTCAAACCTTTGGTTGAAGAATCTAGCTTTAGACCTGGGATTTGGCAGGTGCATGAACTAGGATTTCTGCGTAGCTGACATTCTTCACTCCATCATCGGGGCAGATTTTTTTACATATTTCAAATTAGTGGTTGATGTGGAAGGCCAAATGCTTATCGACAAAACCACTCGACAAGCAACTGCTTGTCGTGTGTCTTGAAATTAAGGCATGGTATTTGCCATGCCAAGCCATGGTATTTACCATGCCTTGACTTCAAGAGTGCAAGATTTCGAGTTGGATATCGTACAACAGTAGCTCGGGTTCATAGAAAAAAGAAAATTCAGGCATAGTCAAATCGCGTAACCCAGGTCGTGGAAAGGTTGAATACTGTTGAGTTGTTTTGGATGTTTCCAGACCACTGGCCCTCATGTCGTTGAGCGATACAGATGCCTTCCAGCTGATAAAAATGCAGCTGTCAAAGAAGAACTGGAATCTTTACTCATAATTAGTTGCATTAGACGCTCCAAAAGTCCGTGGTTCACCTCGTGAAAAAAAGGAGACTTCAGTTTATATCGGCGTCTCAACCACGACAGACGTAATTTCTCATTGCCAGTATTTTACTAACATTCTATATGGAAAAACAGTTTTTTCACACTTGACGTCGAACGTTCCTATCAGCGAATTCCGATGGCCGAAAACGGCTATAGTAATATCGTTTGGGTTGCTCGAATGTTTGGTGATGCAGTTTGGTTTACGAAGTTTCAACAATTTGTTGATGAGGTCTTCAAAGAACTATCGTTCGTTATAGTTTATATAGATAACATACTCGTTCCATCAAGGTCACTGGAAGAACCCAAAAATCATTTACGGAACGTTTCCAGCGCCGAAGAGATTACGGTTTGCTTCTCAATGTTAATAAATTCCTGGGACATCATTTCCCGCTACCAATGAAGGTTCATCTGAAGCCGAGACCTTCCCAAGCTCCCAAGGGTATGGTAAACTTTTACTGTCGCAACCTCCACCACGCAGCTGAGACTCAGGCTCTACTCAACAATCTCCTGGTCAGCTCAAAGAAAAAATATAACAGGACTACGATTGACCGTAAAGCCCAATCGTGCGATACATACGATGAAACAGAAATTTTTTATTTTCAAAAATTTTGTAGTGGATGTGGTAGAGGGGGACGACGTTGAACTAATTTTTTCACATCACGCAAAGGTTGCTATCAAAATGTTTTCTACAAAATTTAGGATTTTAAAATTTAATGGGTACTGAGAAAATTAGTGTAATGAACTTAGTGACATTGTGCAGTTTGTATGGGAGGTGGTAGATCAGTAGCATTTATACTTTTCAGGGAAATCGACTTGTTGTAAAGTTGTTGAATTGTGTCAAATTGTATAGGAGGGGGTAGAAGGAGTGAAGCTAATCCCCTTTTTTGTCCTACTGGCAATTCTAAATAAATATTTAGTGCATAATTTCAGCTCGATAAATTTCATACGTACTAAATTTAATTTAATCGGTTAATAGTATTTCATAAGCAGTCCGTATGGGAGCGGGTGGAATGAAGGGCAGGACTCAAATAATTGTTATACAGATTTGAGTTCTTATAAAAGTAATATATTCCAAATTTCAGATCAATTGCCTTTAATGCTTTTTGAAAAAATCCGTTTATATTCGAATAGAACAAATTCGTATGGGAGGGTAGAAAGGGTAAAGCTAATCGTCTAATTTTTTTCAGTCTTACTAATAATTCCAAATAAATATTTACTGCATAATTTCAAATTGATAAATTGTATACGCACCGAGTAAATTGGTTTAGAGCGTTTCATGGAAAAGTGCAGTTTGTATGGGAGGTGGTGGAAGGAGAGGAAGGACGCAATTAATTTTTATACAGCAGAATGGAATCACCATAAAAGTACTATATTCCGTATTTTAGATTAATAGCATTTATACTTTTCGAGAAAAATCGTTTATTGACAAATTGCGTAATTGTGTCATTTTGTATGGGAGGGGGTAGAAGGGGTGGAGCGATTTGGCGCGTTCACGAACTTGTCCTTAATGTTTATAAGAAAACTACTTGTAATTCCTATGACACAATGCTGGTATACAATACCTGGTACTGACAATACTATCAGTGCATCACCCAATACCACGTATATACGTGGTTTACAACTCGATTCATATCACGTTTATACGTGGTATTGAGATCTTTCGAAATTCGCAAATTTTTCATGGTATACCGTGAAAGGAAGAGTTTAAGTGCATAAAACAGCATAAGCATGAAAGGAAGGGTTTAAGTACATAATATATGCCAAGTGGGATTAGGAGAAGGGAAAATGTTTTTTGGGAAACTATTAAGAATTATAGCCCCTGCGGGGCTTTTTATCATCACACCCTTTTTTTCGTATCCATCTACGGCTACGCTTAGAACTACTACTACCAAAAGCTTGAACATTAGTAGTGTGTATAGGTCGGTTCTGGACCCGGCTTTTGGCTCAAGGCTTCTGGCTCAAGGCTTCTGGCTCAATACTTATTGATTATTGATTATCGATTATCGATTGGCTTCTGGCTCAATACTTATTGATTATTGATTATCGATTATTGATTGGTTTTCTGGCTCAGGGGGCTTCTGGCTCAGGGCTTCTGGATCAATGCTTCTGGCTCCAGATTATATATTGGTTTTTTACCCCTTTACCTCTGATATTGGTGTTTATCCCTTTACTTATATTGTTTTTACCCCTTTATCTGCTGATTATTGATTGTCGATTGGCTTCTGGCTCAAAGCTTCTGGCTCCATACTTATTGATTATTGATTGGCTTTCTGACTCAGGGGCTTCTGGCTCAGGGGGTTTCTGGCTCAAAACTTATTGATTATCGATTATCGATTGGCTTGCTGGCTCAGGGGGTTTCTGTCTCAATACTTATTGATTATTGATTATCGATTATTGATTGGCTTCTGGCTCAGGGGCTTCTGGCTCAATACTTATTGATTATTGATTATCGATTATTGATTGGCTTCTGGCTCAGGGGCTTCTGGCTCAATACTTATTGATTATTGATTTTCGATTATTGATTGGCTTCTGGCACTTCTTGGATTTATTAAGAGAAGAGCCAAAGAGTTTAAGAATGTATGGGTCACTAAGACATTACTCTGTTCCCTTGCCCGTCTTCTTCTGAAATATGTATGTCCCATTTGGGATCCCTCTTTCCGGTTATTCAGCAACAGAATAGAGTCAATACAGAAGCAATTCCTTCTCTTTGATCTTAGGGACTTGTATGATCCTAGTGGCTTTGAGAATCTTCCACCGTACGCAACTAGGCTCCAAATATTAAACCTTTTACCTCTAAGTTCTAAAAGAACTATGCTCACATCATGTTTTACCTTAGATGTTTTGAATGGCGATATTATGGTTGATCAAATCTCAAATAAATTCAGAGTCAATGACAATGTCAGGCTGACGAGCCATTCAGGACTACTAAAGGAATATCCGCATAGTACAGTTTACGGACAAAATGAGCCTATTAACAGATGTTGTAGAGTATTTAACAAATTCAGTGCTCACTACACACCTCCAATGAGTAAATTGACATACAAACTTATAAAGTATCCAAAACTCTGTATGACCATCCTTCTACCAGTGCCCATCTTACTAGTTTAGATTAAGTTATGTAAGTTAATTTGTTTTAAGTTACATTAAATTAAATTAAATTAAAAAATATAAGTTAATGATTATGTAACTAAATATCTTGTTATGATAAATAAATAAATAAATAAATAAATAAATTATCTCTAATTTCAACTTTAATGAAATTTTTGACATTCCCGATTTTGAAGGTGCCGTTGTTGATTTTTATTATATCCTGTACCAATTTTTTGTTGCTACAGTTCCGTTTACCTATCGCAAAAATATCTCATTGTCTTATCCCTGGTACACTAGTGAGATGCGTGCAATTCGCAATTCTCGCAATGCTGCCTGGAATAGGTTTACTAGGACGAAGAATGACACTGATTTTCGTTTGTATGAAGAATATTATGACTTGTTCAAAGATTTATCTTCTCGCTTGTATTCTGAATATTTGCTTAAAGTGCAGTCGGATATTATTAGAGATCCCTTGAAGTTTTTGGAAATTTGTTAATTGTAAGCGTAAATCTGATGGTTATCCAGCTTCTTTTGAATTCCTTGGCAGTAATAGTAATGATCAATTTACTATTTGTAATTTGTTTGCCACTTTCTTCAGAGGATCTTTTAGTGGTAGTGACTTTGTCCCTAACATATCATACTTTGATGGAATTAGAAATACTGCTTCATCCACTTTGTCAACTATACCTATATCTTATGAAGATGTAGTTAATCACATCTCTCACCTTAAGGATGTTTCTTCACCTGGCCCTGATGGAGTTCCAGCAGTTGTCCTTAAACACTGCTGTCACTCTATCACTGAACAACTCTCTCTACTATTCCAGAGATCTCTTAAAACTGTGATTTTCCCTGCTGTGTGGAAGGCATTCTTTATCATACCGACTCACAAAAATGGAGCTAAATCGGCCATTGTAAACTATCGACCAATAGCTAAACTGTCAGCTATTCCAAAACTTTTTGAGCCTATGGTGTATGAGAGCATGTCATTTCACTGTAAATCCTTAATTTCGAGTAAACAACATGGTTTAGTCAGGAGTAGATAAACTGTCACTAACCTGATGGAGTTTACAAATAAATTTATTTTAGCTATTGAAGAGGGGAAGCAAGTTGATTGTATATATACTGATCTAAGTAAGGCTTTTGATAAATTACCTCACTCCATTATATTGTTGAAATTGGACTTGTTGGGTTTTCCTACTTGGTTTATCAATTGGATTAAATCATATCTAAGTGATAGAACTTACCAAGTTCTTTTTCGGGGTTATACTTCTAAACCATTTGTTGCGCATTCTGGTGTTCCTCAAGGAAGTCATTTGGGGCCACTTCTTTTCATCCTAGCCATTAATGATGTTGCATCTGTTTTTAAATATTCGGAAGTTCTCATTTATGCTGATGACATTCAAATCTTTAAATCTCTTAATTCCAACTCTGACAATTTTCTTCATGCGGATTTGATTAATTTCAGTAATTGGTGTCGCCATAATGGTCTTAGACTGAATTTGGATAAATTTCATGTTATGTCATTTACTAGAAAATCTCTCCGTTCGTGATAATTTATAGTCTTAATGACTGTATTTTGGATCGAGTCAGTTCCATTATTGACCTAGGTGTTACATTTGACCAAAAAATTGATTTTGGTTTGCATATTAATAAGATCGTACAGAAAGGTAATTCTATGTTGGGATTTACTACTCGCTTATCCACGGAATTTAACATTTCGCTTGTTAGACTAAGCCTCTATAACACCTTCGTTAGATCTCACCTTAAATATGCTTCTCAAGTTTGGTCTCCTTATTATAATGAACATATTGGCAGAATTAAATCGATTCAGCGTAAATTTGTAAGAACAGCCCTATGTTACCTTAATTGGAACGACAGAGTTCGTCTTCCTCCTTATACTAATCGACTTCAGCTATTAATTATGTCATCGCTTTCGAAACGACGAGACGTAGCTGATGTAATTTTTGCTCATAACCTTCTTACAGGGTTAGTTGATTCCTCCACTCTTTTGGGTTTGATGTGCTTTGATACTGGTCAATTTTTGCCAAGGTGTCCTAGATTGCTGCGGATTGGTTTTCACCGGACAAACTATGGTATGAATGAACCGATTTCGCGTCTCGCGAGAGAAGTTAATAAGAATGCTGATGTAATCGACTTCTCTATTGATAAGCAGTGCTTAAGACGTAGACTTAACGCTAGTTGACACCGATGTGTGTGAATTTCTTGTTTTTAGTATCTGTACTTGGTGTGGGATGTTAATTTTTGTTTCGTCCCTTCACTAAATGATGAGCCAGAGGTTAAATCGATTTTCAATTTTTTAAATTTGTAATCGATTTATGGCAATTCCTTGCATTAAGGAATCCTGATAGTGATACTCCCACACTCGAAGAAGTAAAAACAGTCCTGAGGAACCACCCAAACAACAAAGCGCCGGGCACAGATCAAATTTCAGCTGAGCTTTTGAAAACCGGCGACACCTGCATTGCGCATCTCCGACATAGACTAGTCACGGACATATGGACGCAGGAAACACTTCCTGAAGATTGGCGCAAGAGCATCATATGTCCAATTTATAAAAAAGGTGACAAACTCTGCTGCGAAAACTACCGAGGAATATCTCTGTTGTGTACGTCTTATAAAATCTTGACGAAAATTCTGGAAAAAAGAATTAAGCCTTATGCTGACAAAGTAATTGGTGAATACCAAGGCGGATTTAGTGCTGGACGAACCACGGACCAGATATTCTCAGTTAAACAGTTGCTGAAAAAGTGCTGCGAATATAATATTGATGTGCTCCAGATATTTGTTGACTTCAAACAAGCATACGACAGTATCGGCAGGCTCGTACTGTATACAATCATGTTAGAGTTTGGAGCACCACCGAGTCCTTGTCACGAGTCAGAGTAGGAAACGAGTTTTAAAATAGACAACGGCCTTCAGCAAGGTAACGGCCTCGCATCAATGTTGGTCAATTTGACACTCGAATATGTTGTTCGGAAATTCCCGTTGACACCAAGGGAACACTATGCTTCCAATCCACACAGCTCGTAGCATATGCCTACGATATCCTTGCAAGATCTCTGGAGAGTGCTAAGGAGGTATTTGTAAGCCTTGACTCGGTAGCAAGGGAAGTTGGACTACATATTATTGAAAACAAAACAAACAAACTGCCAACAAGTCGGGCGAAACTTTATTATTCTTGGGATAATTTGCGGATGAGTGGAAAGTCAATATGCAGGTTAGAGTGGTCAGGGAAGACTACGTGAAAGGGAGTTCTTGGGCAGGGCTGTTGTCAATTTAACAATATTTTCTGCAAGTTTGGGTTTTTATGAGGGGAGGAGGAGGGGTAATAGTAAGGGTGGGTTGATGTTAATAGCTTTTTAATTGATTGCTTGAATCACGTCCAATATTCTCTGTATAGAATTTGTTTCATAGACGAATTTGCATAGAATTTTCATGAAATTCGGTGTATTTTACATTCACGAAACCGAACATTTATATGGGAGGTGGTAGAGCAGGTAAGCGAATCATAAAATTTGTGATGCAGTTTCATTTCATTTCTCTTGAAAGGTGCTTGTATAAAATTTCAAGTTCGTAGCTTTTAATTTGTTGGTTATTAGTTGATTTAATGAAATTGGTCGAAATCATACTTTTGTATGGGAGGGGGTAAAAGGTCAAGAGTGACTTCAAGACTTTTAACGCAATTTTGTTTCAATTATTTTCAAAAGTTCTTAAGCAAAATTTTAAATTGATAGCTTTCAAAAGTTAGGTGATAATTGATTTCTTGAAAATGGTTGAAAAAATAGTTTTGTATGGAAGGGGGTAGAAGTTTTGCAAGTTTACGACGAGTTAATATTTCGTTTATTTTAGGATTTTTTTAAATGCATTTCGTAAATTTTCAAGTTTCTACCTTAAAATTTCACTCAAAAATTGTCTGCTTATGTGTTTTTTTCAATGCATGTTAAACACCTTGTGCTACACCGGGGGGGAGGGTGTCGGTTTATAACAATTGTGGAACAATTTATTATTATTTTTTTATTTACATCAAATAGATGTATCCACATGCAAAATTTAAACTTTGTATCTTTCACCAGAACCCTAAGAAAATTATTAAAAATTTTCGACATTTTTGCTTATCACCTCCCTGCCCTTACACCTCCCAACTTAAAATTTTTACCAAAATTAATGACTATGTAGTTCTACAATCTGACATTTTCGATTTGATATCTATACTCTGTTTTGAGATATAAAGATTTGTAATATTGAAAAGTGCATTTTTGGCCAATATGCCAACTGAATGGTCCCAAAATATGAATTATTTACGATAAGTAATTTCGAAGATATAATCATTTGAAAAAACAATTCGACCGACAATTTGTTTTTAGCCTCCCTTTTCGGACGCCAATGGATAAAAATATTAAATTATTTTTAAGTTTGTCCCACAACCCTCTCTATATCTCTACTGATTTTCAACTTCTTATCTGCATTCGTGGTGGAGATATTAGCAAGTGTAGTTTTTGACTCTTTCCCTCCCCCGCCCCCCGAAGGGGGCTTCCACGTTACACGCCCCAAAATTTAGAAAATAGAGTTCACTTACCCAATCAACAATTCACCCAAAAACGAACATTCTACCTTTAACGGTCTCGGAGATATGAGTCGATATGTATGGCGGACGGCGCACGGCGAGACGATTTTTTTTTTGCATTTTTAGCCTAATTTTGTCATGAAATGCAAAAAATAAAATTTCAGGGTAGCAAATTTTTTTTATGTCGATCACAATACTTTATTAATATAATAATAAAGTAAAATTATGACGCAAACTAGAAAAAATACGCCAATCAGACAAAATATTACAGTAGGAGATAATATAGAAAACGTAGACAGATTCATATACCTAGGGGCGAACCTATCGAAGGATGGAAGCGAACCCATCGAAATCAAAAGAATGATAATGATGGCAAACAAGACTTATTATTCGGTAAAATTATGACGCAAACTAGGAAAAAGACGCCAATCAGACAAAATATTACAGTAGGAGATTATGTAGAAAACGTAGACAGATTCATATACCTAGGGGCGAACCTATCGAATGATGGAAGCGAACCCATCGAAATCAAAAGAATGATAATGATGGCAAACAAGACTTATTATTCGGTACTTCCAATAATCAAAAACAAGAACGTGCACAGGAAAACAAAGCTATATAAAACCATCATAAGACCTGTGCTATGCTATGGCAGTGAAACGTGGACTTTAACTCAGGTGTCCGAAAAACTACTTTACGCCTTTGAAAGAAAGGTCCTCAGAAGAATTATAGAGAATTGTATGCCATCTTCGATAATCCAGAAGTGTCAACCCTCATAAAATTTAAAAAGTTACAATGGGCTGGTCATGTGGAGCGTATGGATGACGGAAGAATTCCCAAACGCACACTAAAATGGAAAGTCAACGGACAAAGACTGGTTGGAAAACGACGGAAGTGCTGGGAGGATTCGATTGACGCAGACAGCAAATCACTGCTAAGATTTTCTAACTGGAGGACGCGGTCACTGAACCGAGATGGATGGAGGCAAAAGTCTGATTTGGGGTGTAGCGCCATCGTAAGTAAGTCAGTAATTTTACCCCACTTTATGCAAACATAAAAGTCTTCTCGTTATGACAACACTTGTCGACAGGTAACAAAAAACTTTTAAGCAAATAAGTGAAGCAGTGTCTCTGTGGCTTCACGAAGTGGGAGCTAAGGATAATGGAACAAATATATACATAGACATATAAATTTTTATCGAGAAATTGAATTTGAGCTCCAAATATATATTTAGAATCATTAGTAAGACCACAAAAAAAATAAAGGATTAGGTTCAGCCCTTCTACTCTCTCTCATGCAATATGACACAATTTCACAACTTTACAAAAAGTCCATTTTCCTTAATGCTATTGATCTGCAATTTACAACTTGTCAAAAGCATAAAGTTTGTAGTTATTTCTGAACAACTCGCCCCTCCTTCTACCACTCACACAGAATGCACAATTTCACTAAATCCAATACACTATCTTTTTCAGCACCTTTTAAATTTTTGAATCCTAAATTTTTTATAAAACATTTTGATAGTAACTCTAGCATGATGTAACAAAATTAGTTCAAAGTCGTCATCCCCTCTTCCACATCCCATACAAATTCATAATCAAAGTCGAATATCAAAATTTCCGTGCTACGTCTTTGTTTGCTTTGAATTTCGGTTCGCCATCGCGTTGGTACTGGCAATGAATTCGCTTGGATTCTATATTCATAAGAGAGCTTTTATTTGGTGTGACTTTTTTCTTCTATGGAATGATCTAGCGAAACGACACATTTTCGCAATTTCACGATCAATATAGGTGCTATTGATCTGAAATATATTGTAATGTTTTTCAGTTAATAGTTTTTTTTATGTATAAACATTGTTAGAGACCCCCTACTCCTTCCACCGAGTAAGTATTTATCAAAAAATTTAAAATACTGAAATCTGGAGAAAAATATTTTGGCAGTAATTGTGTAATTCAGTTCAATGTTGCCTCCCGTCTGTCCCCTCCCAGCCGAAAAATAATAATTTCTTAAAATCGCATGATTGGGACTAACTTTCAATCATAGTTCATTATACTGAAATCTGAGTGTATAAATTTTCCACACAGTTTGTAACGCCAGGAAATAATGCTCGGAGAAAAATTGAATGATACATGATGTTCACATAGTCACTGAAAAATCTCAAAACAGGATGTCCGTCCGTCCGTCCGTCTCTCTGTCCGTGCGTCCGTGTCTACTCTAACTTGAAACCGCATTGAGCTAGAGAGCAAAAATTTTGTACACATTGATTTTGACAAAAAAAAAATAAGGTCAAGTTTGTGAACGGGTCAAATCGCTACACCCCTTCTACCCCCTCCCATACAAAATGACACAATTTCGCACTTTGACAATAAACGGATTTGCACGAAAAGTATAAATGCTATTGGTCTGAAATTTGAATGTAATACTTTTATGATGATTTCAATCTACTGCAAACAATTTATTTCTGTCCTCTCCCTCCTTCCACCATCTCTCATACAAACTGTATTTTTTGATGAAATGCAGTGTATACCTATATAAAATGTATCGAGCAGAAATGGTTCACTAAATATTTATTTAGAATTACCTATATAAGTAAGACCAAAAAAAAATTAAATGATTAGCTTCTCCCTTTCTACCCCTTCCCATACAAAATGGCACAATTTCGCAATTTAACAATAAACGGATTTGTTGGAAAATTATAAATGCTATTGATCTGAAATTTGGAATACATATACGAGTAGTACTTTTATGATAGTTTCAATCTACCGTATAAAAGTTATTTGAGTCCTACCATTCCTTCCACCAGCTCCTATACAAACTGTACTTTTTCATGAAATACTATAAACAAATTTACTTTGTACGTATATAATTGATCGAGCTCAAATTGTGCAACTTTGCCTGCGTGAGAATCGCAGTAATGAGCATTTTTTAAGAATGTAGTTATTAAAACATTATATGGGATATATAATCTGCTTAATTTTATGCTTTGTATTTTGTTCGAATCATAAATTATTAAGAATGAAACCATGATATTCGCATTTGTATGGGTCAGGCTCGTGATCAAATCAATCCCGTGATTCGAGATCATAAACGTATTGAAGAGCGTTAAGGACATGTGAATAGTTGCAGCGTGTGTCAATTAAAAAACCCAAATAAAATAAAATTAAACTTAAAAACATAACAGGACTACGATTGTGCGTAAAGCCCAATCATCCGATGCAATAGATAAAACCGAAAGTTTTGTGATCTCAAGAAATTTTGTATGGGGAGTGGTAGAAGGGATGGTAGTATTAAACTAATTTGTTTCACATCATGCTAGAGTAGCTATAAAAATGTTTTTTTACCAAATTTAAGCTTCAAAAATTGAACAGATACTGAGAATAAGTGAATTGGTTTTAGTTGTATTGTACATTTTTTATGGGATGTGGTAGAAGTAACGGGGGTTTTAAGTGATTTTTTTGACATACAACTATAATTATCATGCAAATGATATATTTTAGGTTTGAGATCAGTAACTTTCATTTTCCCTTTTCAAGAAAAATGAATTTTTGGAAAGATGTGATATTGTGTCACATTGTATGAGAGGGGTAGAAGGGGTGAAGTAAATTGGACTACGTGTCCTCGATATTAATTATAATACTAATTAAGGATTTAGTACAAAATTTGAGCTCGATAAATTTTATACGTACTGAGCAAATTGGTTTAGAGTATTTGATGAAAAAGTGTAGTTTATATGGGAGGTGGTGGATGGAGTGGGGGACTCAAATAATTTGTATACCATAGATCAGATTTATGGTAAAAATAATATATTCTTAATTTCAAATTATTCCCTACTATAGCTTTCAAGAAAATTTGATTATTACCTAGTCGTGCCATAAGTTCTGTCACACGTATATGGGCAATTTTTGTATAAATGAAAAAGAGTTTTTGACAAAGGAAAATATATTTTATTTTGGCATACTAATGGAAGTAAAATAAGCAACAAATTATTCAAAGTGGCCGCCTTTAGCCTTAACACAGCTCTTTAATCTGTTGGGCCAGTCATCGATAGCAGTACGCACTGTTTCTAGCGGAAAATTAGCTACTGCTTCTGTCAAAGATCGCTTAAGGCTCTCGATATTTGGGTGTCGTCTCGTGCACACCATGGACTCTAACTCCACCCACAGTTTGTAGTCCAGGGGATTCAAATCTGGGCTCCCAGAAGGCCATTCCGTCGCCCTTATAAACTGTGGAATATTGGTTTCCAACCACGCTTGTGTGGTTCGAGCTTTGTGGGCTGGCGCAGAATCTTGCTGGAAAACCCAATGTCGATTGTTGAATAGCGTAGAGTTCAGCGGCTTCACATATCCCTCCAGGATGTCCGTTTGATAATTTTTCGCTGCAGTTTTTACGCCTTTTTCGCAAAAATGAAGCTCGGTGACCTCTTCGTAGCTGACACCCCACCATACCATGACTGATGCTGGATGATGTCCTCGTTGTACCCTAGTGGACACTTCTCGGGCTTCTATGGAGCTGTGGGCATACACCTTATCATTTTGGCGGTTGAAATGTTCCTCCACCGTAAAAATTTTTTCATCGGTAAATAAAATTTCTCGATGTTTGTTGTCGCCGTACCGCCGAAGGAGCTCTTTCGATCTGGTGCTCCTAATTTGCTTCAACTGCTCAGTCAGCAAATGTCCCGTTGATCGTCGAAAGGCACTCATCCCGAGGTCAGATTTTATGATGCGAGACATACTTCGGGTGGAGATGTTCATCTCTCGAGCCATGATTCGTTGTTTACGAAGCGGATTTCGACGAATTCGACTCTCGACCGCTTTGATGGCAGCAGAAGAACGTACATCACGCGGACGTCCAGAACGAGGTCGATCTTCAATAGTCTGGATCGCGTTATATCTCTGGATCGCACGATACACAAATCTTTGCGTTATTTTTAACGGGCACAACAACTTGAAAATTTCACTCGCGGATTTTCCACACTTATGTAGTGCAATCACTGCAGTTCGGTTTTCTATTACACCCCATTCCATCTTCACACGTTAACGAACACACTTTAAATGACCATCAACTGTCAACAACATTATGACGTTTATAAAACTGGCCGATATTGAAATGTCACTCATAAAATAAAGTTGTTGCCAATGTGAGAAATTATGTGACAGAACTTATGGCAGGACTAGGTACATATTTTTGAAAAAAAAATTTTATTTTTTTATTTTATATACCTATATGTAAACAACTAAAGTCTATTTCACAAAGAAAATAATAATAATAATAGAATAAATAACAATCATTCTTAATTCTAAATTAGAGATACATAAAAAAACTAAATAACCATTACTACAACTGCAATAATCTAAACAGCAATTAAAATATGATTGTATTAGACCTAAGAATTTTAATAATATCTTACATATTATCTTACAAATAAAGTCTTAAATTTAGTCATTATTTTGTTTTTGTAAGTATTTGTACTTACAAAACTGTTGAAGCAATCTGAATGCAAATTAAAGTTTTTTATGGCACAAGCAATAGGATCATTCAACATGAAATTAGAAGAATGATTCTCCATTTTCAGAATTCTATTGTCTCGAAGACTAAACCTGTGATCAACAAATATAAAGCGGGAAAGGAACTCGTCCGAAATTAAATTATAATTAATTAAATCGAATGCAAGGGTTGCCGAAGCAAGCTTTCTTCTTCCGTCAAGCGTGGTTATATCAAGCAAAAGTAGCCTACATTTGTAAGAAGGCAAACGGTAGCTACTAAGCTGAAGGCTTCGTGAAGCAAACAGTAGGAATTGCACTTGTACTCCTTCAACCCTGTATGAGTCGACCTGTGTGGAAGGTGACCAGAAAACACTTGCATATTCAAGCAGAGGCAACAACAATGTACAGAAAAGAGTTTTACACATTTACACAAATGTGGGTTATTGAATTCCTTGACTCTCCTTTTTAAGAAACCCAACATAGCCATACCACTGTTCGAAATTTTATCTATGTGGGACTTGAAGGTCAACTTTGTGTCAAATATTACCCCAAGATCATTAATTTGAGAGACACGTTTTAACTTTTCCTTGCTAATATTGAAGTCATACTGTAAAGAACTAGCTATTTTTCTAGAAAATGTTATTACATTTTTTTACGTTTAATTGCATGGTGTTGTTCAAACACCAATCAGATAAAATGTCAATATTGTTTTGCAATATAAGACAATCCTGATTTGAGTCAATAGCTCTGAAGATTTTTAAGTCATCAGCGTAAAAGGATATTTTGCAATCGTTCAAGAATAATGGCACGTCATTAATGAAAATTATAAATAAAAGGGGCCCCAATATATCTTGAGGAACGCCAGAGGAGACTGTAATCGTTTTAGAAAGATGTGATGAGAATTTAACTTGTTGTGTACGATCCATCAAGTAAGACCTCAACCACTTCAAAAAAAAACCTCCTATACCATAACGCTCCAACTTGAAAAGTAGCAGGCCGTGGTCTACAACATCAAAAGCGCTAGAAAAATCAGTGTAGATAGAATCTACTTGAGTTCTGTTACACAATTTTTGCCTAATGAAGGTAGAATATTCCAACAGGTTAGAGACAGTTGACTTACCCTTTAAGAAACCATGTTGACACGGATGGATTATTGGACTAACGATATCCACTAATATTTCCGCAACCAATTTTTCGAAAATTTTACCAATAGAGGATGAAATGCTTATTCCTCTGTAATTTCGAATGTCTGATCTATCACCAGACTTAAAAATAGGTATTATATGCGCTGATTTAAAACATAAAGGAAATATTGATTGCTGAAGGGAAGCATTGAATAAGGGTGACAATAGCCGAGATACAGTATGGGTAGTTTTTTTTTTAAAAAAAAAATGAGTCATTTTACATGGGAAGGGGTAGAAGGCGTAGGACTATTGAAATAACACCAAACGCAGATCACATCTCGAGGCACACCTAATATTCTGTGTAGTTTCATTACAATCGATTCAGCCGTTTTTGCGTGAAAGCCGGAAAGACAGACAGACAAACAGAGCAAATTTTTAAAACTTAGAACCATTTATAAACAAATAACAGTCAGACACTACAATTATATTTATATGTATAGATTATTAGTAAGACCTAAACAAATTATACCATTAGTTTCACTCCTTCTACCGCCTCCCATACAATCTGACACAATTTCACAACTCTACAATAAGTCGATTTTCCTGAAAAGTATGAATGCAATTTAAAACATATCAAAAGCATGATGTTTTGGTTTGGTGAAAAAAAAATTTGATAAAGGTCTCAGCAGAGACCGAAACGTCACGAATAATAAAGCGTAACAGTGTAGAATCCGGAAATCCTTTCTTTCAGCATGATGTTTATACTCTAGATGAAATCTGAGAGTATATTGAGTTTGCCTTACCGTTTGTAACGCTAAGAAATAACGCACGCACAGAGCCGCCAAGGGTACAGAAATATTTGTTGTCGCTCAAAAACATCGATTCCGAGTGACCGTCTATTTGTCTGTCTGTGCGTCTGTCTAAAGCATAACTCTCAAAAGCTTTGAGCTATAGTGCTAAAAATGTTTGTGTGTCATTTTTAGCAAAAAAGTAAGGTTAATTTCGTGAACGGGCCAAATCGCTCTACCCCTTCTACCCCCTCCCATACAAAATGACACAAATGCGCAATTTGACAATAAACGGATTTGCTCAAAAAGTATAAAAGCTATTGGCCTGAAATTTGGAATATATTACTTTTATGATAATATCAATCTACCGTATAAAAATTATGCGTGTCCTCCCCCTCCTTCTACCACCTCCCATACAAACTGTACTTGTCATGAATTACTCTAAGCCAATTTACTCAGTGCGTATAAAATTGTGCACTAAATATTTATTTAAAATTGTTAGTAAGGCTAAGAAAAATTAGACGATTAGTTTCACCCCTTCTACCCCCTCCCATACAAAATGGCACAATTTCGCAATTCGACTATAAATGGATTTGCTCGAAAAGTATAAAAGCTATTAGTCTGAATTTCGGGATATATTACTTTCATAATGATTTCAATATACAGTATAAAAATTATTTGCGTACTCCCTCTCCTTCCAACCCCTCCCATACAAACTACACTTTTTCATGAAATGCTCTAAGCCGATTTTCTCAGAACACATAACATTTATCGAGCTCACATTTTGTGATAAATACTTATTTAGCATTATCACTAAGATCAGAGAAAAATATTTGATTAGCTTTACTGCTTCTACCCCCTCCCGTACAATATGACACAGTTTCACAACTTCACAAAAAATCTATTTTCATGAAAAGTATGAATGTTACTGGTCTAAAATTTAAGAGATGTGAATTCTATGATATTCTTAGTTATTTCTGAAAAAATCACTAATATCCCCCCACTCTTTCTACCACCTCCCATACAAACTGCACATTTTCACTAAATCTAACACACTAATTTGCTCAGCTCCTATTCAGTTTTTGGAGTAAGCATTTTGTATAAAACATTTTTATAGCTACTTTAGAATGATGGGGAAAAAATTAGTTTAATTTCACCCCTTCTAACACTCCCCATACAAAATTTCTTGGGATCACAAAAAATTCTGTTTCATCTAGAGTATCGTAAGATTGCGGTTTACGCACAATCGTAGCCCTGTTATGTTTTTAGTTATTTCTGAAAAGTCATGAAGAACTCGCCCCTCGTTCTACCACCTCCTATACAAACTGCACAATTTCACTAAATTCAATACACTAATTTTCTCAGTACTTATTAAATTTTTGAATCCTAAATTTTGTTTAAAACTTTTTGATGGAAGCTCTAACGTGATGTGAAAAAATTAGTTCAATGTCAACCCACTTCAAAATTTCTTAAAATCAAAAACTTTCTCTTTCATCTAGGGTATTGCACGATTGGGCCTTACGTCGTAGTCCTGTTATGTTTTTTTTTTAATTTTACTTTCATAGATATTGAATTATGCATATAGAATTGTTTCAAGAAAATTGAATCAGTATTCTCTGTGTAATTCTATCATCTTCGGTATCACATAGTTTATATCTATTAAAAGTTGATGTATATAATAGCTTTTAAAAATGACAATAAAAGAAAAATAAAACCTTATCTAAGTTAAACAATTCAGTGACTTTAGTGATGTTTAACAAGTTCCGGTACTGATAGGACACATCATTCTTGAAAGCTTTTATGGTATGTTATCATATCTCTATAAATTAGTAATATAATTTTGCAATATCTCACCCAAATTCCAGTCACTTCCGTCATAATTTAAGAAAAGGTACATATTTTTTAAATTTACTTTATTATTCTAATAGTAAAGTATTATGATCGACACAGAAGAAACCTTGAAATTTTTTTTTTCGCGTTTCATGACTAAATTAGTTCACAAACTTTATGAGCAACGATTTTTTTTTTCTTTTTTTGTTATTTTCCGATTCAACGCATCATTCATTGATAATAGCAAAGTTGACATGAAATGAGATGATATATAATGAAATGATATAGATATGTAGAGTATGTAGAGATAAAAGTATCAACAGAGAAATGTATCTATAGATAAAAGTAGCTATAGATAAAAGTAGCTATAGATAAAAGTGATATATAAATGGATCGATAGACAGAAGTATCTACAGATAAATGTATATATTGATAAAAGTATAAATAGATAAATGTACATTGTGACCATAAAGTAAGGGCAATTTGTAATTCAAATGAGTATTGGAAATGATATTTCAAATTTTTTTTTTTTTTTGTAAGCAGGTAGAACTGTTCTTAATTATTATCCCAAAAATTAACGTGATTTCTCAATCAGATTGTTTACAGCAGCTGCTTGAATTGGAATACCTCAGTAGCCCCCGGCGATTTTTGCAATAAATAAAAAAATAGAACAAAAAGTTTGTCTCAAATTTTGTGTTTCCACCCAAATTTCGTGTGCGGCATCGTTGCGAATGTTGAATAAGGCTTACGGTGATTCAGTAATATGAAAAACACGAGCCTTCGAGTAATTCATAGCCTTTAAGGACAGTCGAGAGATTCTTGAAGACATGCCTCGTTCTGGACGAATCTCGACCTCTGCAACTGATGAAAACATTCAAAAAGTGATGAGAATGGTGCTCGAAAATCGTCATACCAGAGTTAGGAATATAGCAGGAGAGCTCGATATCTCTCGTGAGTCCGTTCGTTTGATATTGTTGGATACTTTGGCCATGAAACAAGTCCTTTCCCGACTCTTTCCAATAAAGCTGAATTTTCTTAAAAAAAGTACCAAGAACAGGTAACTTTGGACATGCTTGATCGTTCGAATTATGATCCCACACTCATGGCGCGCATCATAATTGGTGAAGAGACATGGGTCTATGAGTTTGACATGCAAACCAGTCAACAATCGTTGGAATAGTGGAAAAAAATGAGCCGAAATCGAAAAAAACTCGACAAAGCTGCTCAAAAATCAAGACGATGCTAATTTTTTTTGCGATATTCGAGGTTTGATCCATAATGAATTTATTCCGGAGGGACATATGGTCAACAAGGAGTAATAATTAAGCGTTTGTGTGAGCAAATCCGAAAGAAATGGCCAGAATTTTGAAAGGAGAATCCATGGATTTTCCACGATGAAAATGCGCCATCGCATTGACCCTCAATTGTGACCGAATTTAAGGTCAACAAAGTAACAAATTGCATCAATCAACCACCGTATTTAGCCCCGTATGACTTTTTTCTATCCTCGAAACTGAAATTACTGCTCCGTGGAACTCGTTTTCAGTCGATCGAGTATATAAAACAAAAGTCGCCGTTGACTACTGAGGTGCACCCATTCAACTAGGTGCTGCGCTTAAACCGAAGGAAGGAAATTAACACACATTTAGAGGGGCTTGTGAAACAAAATTTAAAAATAATTTTATTTTTTGATATCCATTGGGGGGGGGGGGGGGGTTTGAGATTGTCTGCCAAATTTTTTTTTATTATTTTTTATTATATGTTCGAAACTACTTTCCATAAAAAAAAATCATATTTCGGGGGGCCATTCAGGTGGTATACATACAACCAGAATCAGCCTTAAAGGGGGCTAATTATTGTATGGGGGAGGATCAGGGGGGGGGGGGGGGGTGCAAGGAAAACCACCTAAGAATTAATATCTCGATTATCCCTAAAGTTACGTAATTGAGACTTGGATCATATATATATTAAGCTATACTAGGGAATTATGAAAAAAATATAAAATTTGGACAAAATAATGGAAAGCATTTCAAAAATGGTGCACATTCCAAAATTTCAAACCGTTATATCTCAAAACTAAGTACAGACATCAAATTGAAATTTTTTCATATTGTAGAACTACACAATATTTAATTTTGTTAAAAATTTTAAGTCGGGAGATATAAGAGGAGGGGAGGGTAAGCAAAAATATCGAAAATTATGAGTGATTTTTTCAGGGCTCTGGTGAAAGACGCAAAGTTTAAATTTTGCATGTGGATACAACTATTTGATGTACATAGTAATAAATTGTTCCACAATTGTTATGCACTAACGGGCCTAACGTGTACGAGGTGTTTCATGTGCAATGAAGAAAACACATAAGCTGAAAATTTTTGAATGAAATTTTAAGGTACAAAATTGAAAATTTGCGAAATGCATTTAAAAAAAATTTCTAAAAGTATGAAATATTAACTAATTGAATAACTTCAAAACTTCTACCCCCTCCCATACAAAATTATTTTTTCAACCATTTTTAAGAAATCAATTATCATCTAAAAACTATCAATTTGAACTTTTGCACAAACATTTTTGAAAATAGTTGAAACGAAACTACGTCAAAAGTCTGGAGATCCCGTTTGCCTTTCTATCCCTCCCACACAAAAGTATGATTTCGACCAATTTCAATAAATCAACTAATAACCAACAAATTAAAAGCTAAGAACTTGCAATTTTGTACGCACACCTTACAAGAGAAATGAAATAAGACTGCATCACAAATTTTACGATTCCCTTACCTCCTCTATCCCTTCCAAATATATAAATACAAATGAATGGTTTCGTAAATGTTATCAAACAAATTCCTGTTAAGACCCCCTAGGGGCATAGGACAGAAACAACTCTCTTCCACAAGACGTGATCCTGAGCATCGGCCTTAAGCTGTTGCCAGGACTTGTTTATTCCTCTGGCCTCCTGCTCAAATGCTCACTTCCATGTGTTACATGGTCGACCAACCCGACGTCTTCCTTGAGGATTATAATCCAGAGCCTGTTTTGCGATGTTTCGCTCTGATTTCCTTAAAGTATGACCGATCCACTGCAACTTCCGCCGTTGAATCTTAATACTTATTTTAGTCTGGCCAGTTGTACTCCAAAGTTCGTCGTTGGAGATCACTTCTGGCCAGAATATTCCTAAAATGCGCTGGACGCATTGGTTTACGAAAGTCTGCAGCCTCTTGGTAAGTCGAACGGTCACTTTCCACGTAGTACAACCATATAACAACACGGATTTGACGCATGCGTCAAAAACTCGCAGCTTCGTGCGAAGAAAGATCTCTCTTAACCTCCAGAAAGGAGAAAGGATACCGAAGGCCTGACGAGCTTTATTTAGCCGAGCCTCAACATCCTTTTCGGCTCCGCCGTCCATACTGGCAATGCTTCCAAGATAGCAAAAATCTTGCACCTCTTCCACATCCTGTCCGTTAAGAGCAATCGGTGTGCTTGCGTTCGAACCCATGTGCATGTACTTGGTTTTACGCACATTTATTTTCAGTCCCGCCTCTTTGCATTTAGAATGCAACGAGCGAACATTTGACTCTAAGTCCGAACGGTTATGTGCAAGCAAACACACGTCATTAGCATAATCAAGGTGACTTAAGATGTTAAATAGTCTCCATTGAAGACCTTTACCTTCCCCACCTTCCAGTGCAGCTTTCAAGATGTCATTTATTGCCACCAGAAACAGAGCTGGTGATAATATGCAGCCTTGTCTGACACCCGTTCGCACAGGGAAGCTCTCGGACAGCTCTCCTTTATGGGTCATTCTTTTACAAACCGTACGGATTTGCCGAAAAAACTCACGTCTGTTTCTAGAATCGCTCTAGATGGAATCTGAGAGTATTATAAGTTTGCTCTAAGGTTTGTAACGCCAAGAAATAAGGCCCGGAGAAAAAAATGAATGATACAGAAGTTAATGTTATCACTCAAAAATCTCAAAACCGGATGTCCGTCTGTCCGTCCGTCCGTCTGTCCGTCCGTCCGTCTGTTCGCTCTCTAGCTTGAGAACGCGTTATTCTAGATTGTTCAAATTTTGTACACGTCGTTTTTGATAAAAAAGTAAGGTCAAGTTCGTGAACGGGCCAAATCGCTCCACCCCTTCTACCCCCTCCCATACAAAATGACACAAATGCGCAATTTGACAATAAACGGATTTGCTCGAAAAGTATAAAAGCTATTGGACTGAAATTTGAAATATATTACTTTTATGATAATATAAATCTACCGTATAAAAATTATGCGTGTCTTCCTCCTCCTTCTACCACCTCCCATACAAATTGTACTTGTCATGAATTATTCTAAGCCAATTTACTCAGTGCGTATAAAATTTAGCTGGCTGAAATTGTGCACCAAATATTTATTTAAAATTGTTAGTAAGGCCAAAAAAAATTTAGACGATTAGCTTCACCCCTTCTACCCCCTCCCATACAAAATGACACAATTTCGCAATTTGACAATAAATGGATTTACTCGAAAAGTATGAAAGCTATTAGGCGGAATTGTGGGATATATCACTTTCATAGTGATCTAAATCTACAGTAGAAAAATTATTTGCGTCCTCTCTCTCCTTCCACCCCTCCCATACAAACATCACTTTTTCATGAAATGCTCTAAGACGATTTTCTCAGAACATATAACATTCATTCTTAATTAGCATTATCACTAAGATTAGAAAAAAATATTTGATTAGCTTCACTGCTTCTACCCCCTCCCATACAATATGACACAGTTTCACAAGCTCACAAAAAATCGATTTTCTTGAAAAGTATGAATGTTACTTATCTCAAATTTAAGAGATGTCAATTTTATGATATTTTTAGTTATATCTGAAAAATTCACTAAAATCCCCCCACCCTTTCTACCACCTCCCATACAAACTCCACATTTTCACAAAATCTAACACACTAATTTTCTCAGTTCCCATTCAATTTTTGGAGTAAGCATTTTGAATAAAACATTTTTATAGCGAGTTTAGCATGATGGGGGAAAAATTTGTTCAATGCTATCATCCCTTCTAACACTCCACATACAAAATTTGTTGGGGTCACAAAAAATTCTAATTCATCTAGAGTATCGTAAGATTGCGCATTACGCAATCGTAGCCCTGTTATGTTTTTTTTATATGTTATATATATGAAATAAACCGACACGTATGCGGGGATTTTTTTTGAAATTGTTTATTTTAAAAAATATGGATGTTTAAACATTTTGAGAATCGTTGATTTTGCTCTTCTTAAAAAGCTATTATCCTCGGTTCTATTTGTCCCACAGATTTCGTTCTTATCTCATTTTAAAGGTAATTTTGTAACCTTTTTACTACATTGTTCCAAAAAAAATTGTCTTGTTAAATAATAGTAGTTACTAGCAATTAAAGCGCTTAAAGTTGATTTTCATACTTGCGCCCAGTCGATAAGAAATTGAAAAAAATACCATCGTATTCCTTGATTGATTCTCTAAAAATTCCATTTAAAAAAAAATGGAGAAATAACGGGATCAACAGAAAAAAATAATTTGCACCACCTCTTTGTCACCAGATGTTGCGGTATTAGTTGGTGCGTAGCACTGCAGAATTGTGACGTTTCTGACACTGGTCCTGAGCCTGACGACGATAATCCTATCCGAAATTGGTTCCCAGCTAATGATACTGTTTCTCGCTCTCGGCGTAAGGACGAACGCCACACTATTTCTGGCTTCACTTTCAGGGCCAATGTACAGAATAGTGTTTCCGCTAGGGGTTCGTTCTTCTCCTGATCCTGTCCACCTGACCTCGCTCAAGCCCAAGATTTGGATGTTATAGTGCTCCATTTCACGGTCGATCACTGATTAGCGGTGCAAGGACCGAGTAACCCCAGCTCTTCCTCCGTCATTCAATGTTCGAACGTTTCAGAAGCCAATCATAGTCCGTTTTCGAATGCCAAAAGTCGTTACCGTAGAATCAGTCCGTATCCGAGGCGCTGTATCCGTTTGAATATGAAATACACCGAATTTTATGAGAAATTCTATGCAACTTCGTCTATGAAACTGATATTCTATACAGAAAATATTGGGCGCGATTCAAGCAAGCAATTAAAAAATTATTAACATTCACCTACCCTCCCCTCATAAAATCCCAAACTTGCAATAACGAATGAAATGTTGCTTAGATATACTGGAGCTATTGGTCGTATTCGCAATTAAGTATAACAGTAGCCCCTGCCCTAAAGGGGATTACACTTGTGAAAGGGGGCTTTACTCAGTCTTTCTTAACCACTCTAACATGCATATTGACTTTCCATGCATCCTCAACTTGTCCAAAAAATAATAAAGTTTCACCCGGCTTGTTGGCAGTTTATTTTTTACAGTTCCGTCCGTCAGGGTAATTTACAATGAAATGCTTTAAGTTTGAATGAAAATGTGAATTTGTTTTTATCAAATGGGCTGAGGCGTGCTTTCATCCTCGATAATCTCTGAAACTGTACTGCTTGCTACTTCCATACTCTTTAACCAAAAATATACACATACACGTTTGACAGATCGATTCTTACGGATACTTAAGAATCTGTTGCGTATGTTTGGAGATTTTTTTTCCAAGTTGTCGTACCCTAGTCGGACCGGTAATGGCTATTACATCAATTCTGTAATGGCCAAAGATAAGGCCTACCCCTCACTTTTAGGATTATAGAGCCGATTACTTTTCCACACTGATGTCCTCATTTGTCAGCATTTACTTTCTGCATTACTATATAGTTGACTAAGTAACGCCTTATGTCACATGTTGCAAATGATCAAAAAAATTTCTATTGTCTGGAGTAGGACTCAAACCCACGATATATTAACTGTGAAGCGAGCACGCTGCCCACTAAACCACAGAGGCCTCAATCTATGCATATAAATATAATTGTAGTGTTTGTCTGTTATTTGTTTAGAAATGTCAATGAGTTAGTTTTTTGCTTTATTTCAGCAATAACTAAGCAGAAACACAGGATTTTAAAATTCTTCTCTGCCTGTCAGTCCGGCTTTAACGTAAAAACGGAACCGATTGCAACGAAACTTTCACTGTTTATTAAGTATGATTTGAGATGTAGTCTACGTTTGGTCTTATTTCAATTACCCCACACCTTCTACCCCTCCCATACAAAGTGACTCATTTTCAAATATATTTAAAAATCAAATTTTCTTGGAAACTAAAAGAGCCAAATAGACCATGTTCTAATAGAGAAAAGGACGGTCTACTGCATTCTCGACGTGCGTACATGTCGAGGGGCTAATTGCGACACAGACCACTATTTGGTAAAGACCAAGTTCCGATGTCGAATCGCAAACCGAGGACACCCAAAAACACAACCGGTTCCTAAATTCGACATTGGAAAACTCAAAGACGAGAAAATAGTTGCGAAATATGTATCAGCCCTGGAGAGGCACTTCGCGACAATGCTGAAAACCACCGCCAGCAAGCCAATAGAAGAAATGTGGCAAAATATCAAAGATGGCATTACATCTGTCGCAGAGGAGGTGATAGGACAGCAAACACGGCGCAAAAGAAATGATTGGTTCGACAACGATTGCCAAGATGCCTTAGAACGAATAAATCAAGCTTACAAGATATTAACGGAACGGCTGACACAGGACAAATACAAGGATCTTAGACGATTTGCAGACAAAATATGCAGACAAAAAAACGGAAGTACAATAATGACGAAATTAAAAACATGGACTAACAATTTAAATTACACAACACAAGAGCCGCGTATTCCCTTGTTAAAAGGATGAAAAAAGGATACAAACCGAAAACGACCCTCTGCAATGATGCAGAAGGGAACATTATAAGTAACGCGGAAGATATAAAACTAAGATGGGCACAATATTTTGAACACCTTCTTAACCCGAGTCCATCACCTACACGAACAGCAGCACCAGATACAATAGCGGGTATAACTGATGTAACAGCAGATGAAGGATCCGCTTTGAGTCCTTCCACACTCGAAGAAGTAAAACCAGCCCTAAGGAACCACCCAAACAACAAAGCGCCGGGCACAGATCAAATCCCAGCTGAACTTCTGAAAGCCGGCGACACCTGCATAGCGCATCTCCTACATAGATTAGTCACGGACATATGGACGCAGGAAATACTTCCTGAAGATTGGCGCAAGAGCATCATATGTCCGATTTATAAAAAAGGTGATAAACTCTGCTGTGAAAACTACCGAGGAATATCTCTGTTGTGTACGTCTTATAAGATCTTGACGAAAATTCTAGAAAAGAGAATTAAGCCCTATGCTGACAAAGTAATTGGTGAATACCAAGGCGGATTTAGAGCTGGACGCTCGACCACGAACCAGATATTCTCAGTTAAACAGGTGCTGGAAAAGTGCTGGGAATATAATATTGATGTGCACCAGATACTTGTTGACTTCAAACAAGCATACGACAGTATCGACAGGCGCGTACTGTATAAAATCATGTTGGAGTTTGGAGTCCCACCGAAACTGGTCCGACTGACAAGAATGACAATGACTGAGTCTTTGTCACAAGTCAGAGTAGAAAATGATCTGACTTCTAGTTTTAAAACAGACAACGGCCTTAAACAAGGTGACGGCCTCGCAACAACGCTTTTCAACTTAACACTCGAATATGTTGTTCGGAAACTTCCCGTTGTCACCAAGGGAACACTCTGCTTCAAATCCACACAACTCGTAGCATATGCCGACGACATAGATATCCTTGCACAATCTCTGGAGAGTGTTGAGGAAGTATTTGTAAACCTTGACTCGGTAGCAAGGGAAGTTGGACTACGTATTAATGAAAATAAAACAAAAATTATAACGCAATCTAGGAAAAAGACGCCAATCAGACAAAATATTACAGTAGGAGACTATAACCTAGAAATCGTAGACAACTTTATATACCTAGGGGCGAACCTATCGAAGGATGGCAGCGAACTGATTGAAATTAAAAGAAGAATAATTATGGCAAACAAGACGTATTATTCGGTACTTTCAATAGTTAAAAATAAGAACGTACACAGGAAAACAAAACTTAAGTTTTATAAAACGATTATACGACGTGTGTTATGCTATGGTAGCGAAACTTAGGCGTCCGAAAAACTACTTAACGCCTTTGAAAGAAAGGTCCTCAGAAGAATCCTCGGACCTGTGAGGGAAGACTCGATCTGGAGAATACGATACAATAGAGAATTGTGTGCCATCTTCGACAATCCAGAAGTTTCAACCCTCATAAAATTTAAAAAGTTACAATGGGCTGGTCATGTGGAGCGGATGGATGACGGAAGAATTCCCAAACACACACTAAAAGGGAAAGTCAACGGACAAAGACCGGTCGGAAAACCACGAAAGCGCTGGGAGGATTCGATTGACGCAGACAGCAAATCACTGCTAAGATCTTCAAACTGGAGTACGGTCACTGAACCGAGATGGATGGAGGCAAAGCATTCAGGAGGCCAAAGCCCGATTTGGGCTGTAGCGCCATCGTAAGTAAGTAAGTAAAAGAGCTATTAATTTGAAATTTTCAATGTATGTACAATGTACTATTTCTATTGTAAATGCATTCTTTTAGTACACAAATTATGTGAATCCCTCTACTCCTTCCACCACCTTCCATACAAACTACACTTTTTCATGAAATATTATACTCAATTTTTTTTCAGTACGTATAACTTTCATCGAGCTAAAATTTTGTACTAAATCCTTAAATAGCATTATTATTAATATCGGCAGAAAATTCACCAATTAGCTCCACTTCTTCTAACCCCTTCCATACAATGCGAAAAAAATCTACGACTTTTCAAAAATTCGATTTTCTTGAAAATCGTGAATGTAACTGATCTGAAATTTAAAATATATCAATTGCATGATGATTATAGTTGTTTCTCAAAAAATCACTAAAAACCCCCTACTCCTTCTATCACCGCCCAGACAAACTGAACAGTTTCACTAAATCAAATACACTAATTTTCTAAGTACTTATTCAATTTTTGAAGCTGAAATTTAGTACAAAACTTTTTTATAACTACTCTAGCACGATGTGAAACAAATTAGTTCAGCGCTGTCACTCCTTCTACCACACCCCATACAAAATTTCTTAAGATCACAAAAATTTCGAATTCATCTATAGCATCGTTTGATTGGGTTTTAGGCGCAATCGTAGTCTTATTATGTTTTTAAGCTTAATATGGTTTTATTTGGGCTTTCTTTTTAATTAACTCAAAATTTTTTTTTTTTAAATGCATAATCTTTATTAGTTTATCATTATAACATTACTGACTAAATTCGTGCACTACTCCCCCTTTTAAGAATTAATATTGTCATAGGGGTGAGGAGTCGTTAACTATGATGCACTTTATTTTCTTACTATCTAATGTACTATAATTTTGATTAACAATTCACAATACAAATATAAATTTCATGGGGTTATTTATTATGATTTGCTATGTAGTTAAATTCAAAAAATAATACACAAGAACACATATTAATTACAATTCAACAAATTTATCGAGCCAATATTACAAATAATAAATTTTAAAAATTATCATTGAATTGAAAATTCAATGATAAATAAAAAACATAACAGGGCTACGATTGCGTAATGCGCAATCTTACGATACTCTAGATGAAATAGAATTTTTTGTGACCCCAAGAAATTTTGTATGTGGAGTGTTAGAAGGGATGATAGCATTGAACTACTTTTTCCCCATCATGCTAAACTCGCTATAAAAATGTTTTATTCAAAATGCTTACTCCAAAAATTGAATGGGAACTGAGAAAATTAGTGTGTTCGATTTTGTGAAAATGTGGAGTTTGTATGGGAGGTGGTAGAAAGGGTGGGGGGATTTTAGTGAATTTTTCAGAAATAACTAAAAATATCATAAAATTGATATCTCTTAAATTTGAGATAAGTAACATACATACTTTTCAAGAAAATCGATTTTTTGTGAGCTTGTGAAACTGTGTCATATTGTATGGGAGGGGGTAGAAGCAGTGAAGCTAATCAAATATTTTTTTCTGATCTTAGTGATAATGCTAATTAAGAATTTATAACAAAATATGAGCTCGATCAATGTTATATGTTCTGAGAAAATTGTCTTAGAGCATTTCATGAAAAAGTGATGTTTGTATGGGAGGGGGTGGAAGGAGAGGGAGGACGCAAATAATTTTTCTACTGTAGATTAAAATCATTATGAAAGCGATATATCCCACAATTCAGCCTAATACCTTTCATACTTTTCGAGTAAATCCATTTAATGTCAAATTGCGAAATTGTGTCATTTTGTATGGGCGGGGGTAGAAGGAGTGAAGCTAATCGTCTAATTTTTTTTTGGCCTTACTAACAATTTTAAATAAATATTTGGTGCACAATTTCAGCCAGCTAAATTTTATACGCACTGAGTAAATTGGCTTAGAATACTTCATGACAAGTACAGTTTGTATGGGAGGTGGTAGAAGGAGGAGGAGGACACGCATAATTTTTAGATAGATTTATATTATCATAAAAGTAATATGTTTCAAATTCCAGGCCAATAGCTTTTATACTTTTCGAGCAAATCCGTTTATTGTAAAATTGCGCATTTGTGTAATTTTGTATGGGAGGGGGTAGAAGGGGTGGAGCGATTTGGCCCGTTCACGAACTTGACCTTACTTTTTTGTCAAAAACGACGTGTACAAAATTTGAACGATCTAGCTCAACGCGTTCTCAAGCTAGAGAGCGAACAGACGGACGGACAGACGGACGGACAGACGGACAGACGGACGGACAGACGGACAGACGGACATCCGGTTTTGAGATATTTGAGTGATAACATTAACTTCTGTATCATTCATTTTTTTCTCCGAGCCTTATTTCTTGGCGTTACAAACCTTAGAGCAAACTTATAATACTCTCAGATTCCATCTAGAGTATAAACATAACAGGGCTACGATTGCGCGTAAAGCGCAATCTTAACATACTCTAGATGAAATGTAATTTTTTCAGGCTGCTAAGTCTCCTAAAGACGTTCACTCACGGTCGAATCTACATGTTGTTGACAACGGTACTTTCTCATCATGTGTTATATCGAACCAAGAAAATGTTCCTGAGTCTGATATTGTGCCACAACTTAGAGCAACTGCGGTTGATTACGACAACAACCAAATAGATATTATGCCTGATGCTTCGATTACGTCAAAAGACTTCCGCTGTACTTTACGAGCCGCTGTGCAGCCAAAGTTACTTTTTATATCACACTTAGCATCTGACACCACGGAGAAGGAAATTGCTGACACAACGTCCTCGGTATTTTACGCTGCGCAAATGTTGACATATCACCGGACTTAGTATCCTGCAGAAAGATTACTCCTATATCCCGCGATGTTGGTGCGAGAGTTTCTTCTTTCAAGGTTGTTCTGCCGGATGCTTGCTTTGCCCATGTTGTGTCATCGAAACTATGGCCGAAATCTGCTATCGTCCGTGAATTTCTGCCCCGAAATCGTCTTTCGCGCTTACCATCTCAACATCCATCGTCAAAAAACGGGCAAGCTCTATCTCGATATCTTACAGCAACGTAAGCGGGATGCGTACGAAGACTCAGGATCTATATCTCGCTGCTGCTGTTTGTACCTTTGACATCGTGTGCATTTGCGAGACATGGTTGTCCTGTCAGTTCAAAGATTCGGAACTTTTCGATTCCGACTTTGAAGTTTTTCGTCGTGACCGCCACTTCAACTTACTTGATCCACCGGTTGGGGGTGGAGTTCTCTGCGCTGTTCGTCGCCGGTTTGCTTCTACGATAGTCGATGTTCCAGGAACCGAGAATATAGAGTTCTTGTGTGTAGCTGTAACACTCGGAAACCGCAAGCTGTACGTCGTGACTGTATACATCAGATCGCCTTCACCTTCTTCAGTTTACGATGTGGTTTATAATGCGTTTGAAACCTTGCTTGGCCTTATGCATCCATCAGACGATATTTTAATTCTGGGCGACTTTAATTTACCACAAATACAGTGGCTACGCTCTGATGATAATGAGGTTTGTATGTCGCCTTCGTATACCTCCTGTGCCCGACATGAAATATAATTTGTGGACAACATGCTTGCTACGGGACTTTTCCAAGTGTGTCCGATTTCGAACGATCATGGAAGATTTTTGGATCTGATTTTCTCATCTGATGCCAGCGTTACGACGGTTGATAGATGTCACAGCCCTTTGCTGCCTGACTTGCCAATTCATCCTGCGCTTCACGCAACATTCAACTCTCAGACAGATTTTACGAACTCGAAATGTATTGTTAGTAATTATTTTAATTTCGCCAAAGCTGATTTTGAAACTTTAAATCTTGACATATCCAATTGCGATTGGTCGTCTGTGTTGAATGAATCTGATGTTGACAAAGCCACTTCTAATTTTTACACGATCTTAAATGACTGCTTTCTGCGTTGTGTTCCTGTAGTTTGTTCGAAACCTACCAGGAGGCTTCCCTGGTTTGACGATGATTTAATTAATTTTAAAAATCGAAAAACGAAAGCTTGGAAAACTTACTCGCTCTCGAAGAGTGATGCGGACTACATGATTTACATAAACCTATGTAATTGTTTTGTAAGTCAGTCTCGAGCTGCATATAACCATTACCTTTTTACTGTTAAAAACTCTTTTAAAGATAAACCGAAACAATTCTGGAATTTTGTCAACTCTAAAAAAAACTCTGATGGTTATCCTTCCGGTATGTTTTTTAATGATGTAGTCAGTGCTGATCCTACTACAATTAGCAACTTATTTTCCAACCATTTCCGGACCGCCTTCAATTGCAGTACGCCGCTAACATCCGTTGGCAACTTTGAACACATGTCAAAGTTTCCTTCTTCGTCCTTGGTTCCTAAAGATCTTTTCATTGACGACTCCACTATTTTAAAATACATTGATAAACTTGCTATTAATTTCTCCAGAGCACCAGATGGTTTTCCTTCTTCTGTGATTAAAAAGTGCAGTTTATCCCTTTTACCTATCCTTGGGTATCTTTTCAATACATCGCTTCGTAGTGGAGTTTTTCCTATGTCATGGAAATACTCAACTATAATGCCCTTACTTAAGTCTGGTAAAAGAGACAATGTAAGTAATTATAGGCCTATAGCGAATCTTCCATGTGTTGCTAAGCTATTTGAATCCATTGTGTGTGATGTAATGTATTTCCATTCCAAGTCGATTATTGGATCATTCCAGCATGGCTTTGTCAAAGGCAGATCCACTGTAACTAATCTTATGGAATTTTCGAACTTCTGTCTTTCTGCTATCGAAAACGGGAAGCAGGTCGGTTGTATATACACTGACTTCAGTAAAGCCTCTGACAAAATTGACCATAACATTCTTGTGCATAAACTCCGCCTGCTTGGTTTTCCTGACATTTTCGTCCTTTGGATTAAGTCGTATCTTAATGACCGCATTCAGAAAGTATACTTTCGTGGAGCCTTATCTTCTGAAGTATTTAATACTTCTGGCGTTCCGCAAGGTAGCCATCTGGGTCCACTTCTATTCCTTCTCTTTATCAATGACGTGAGTTCGTTTATCTCTAACTCGAACATTCTTCTCTATGCCGATGATGCGAAAATCTTTAAGATTATCTCCAGCAGCAATGATTGTCTATTATTGCAAAGTGATATCTCGCGTTTTCATGACTGGTGCTTACTTAACAATTTACATCTCAACATTAATAAGTGCACTGCTGTTTCGTATTCTAAGAAGAGAATATCAATGAATTTTGACTATGTAGTAGATGGATGCTCTTTACTTCGTTCTGACAAAGTACGTGATTTGGGCGTACTATTCAACTGTAATTTTACCTTTGATGATCACGTGAATCACATTGCTGGTAAAGCGAACGCTATCCTTGGTTTTGTTAGGAGACAATCGAAAAAATTCAATGATTTCTTTACAACGAAAATGTTGTATTGTGCATTTGTCCGATCTATCCTAGAATATACTAGTCCTATCTGGTCACCATTTTATTCCATTCACATAGATAGGATCGAAGCAGTTCAACGTCGGTTCTTAGGGTTTGTCCTTCAGGGCCTTCCCTGGTCCGATCCACTCAGGTTACCGCCATATGTTTATCGTTTAAATCTGCTGTCTATGGATTCCCTTGAGAAAAGGCGGATACATGCCAGAGTTGTTTTTGGTTTTAAAGTAATTACAGGTATAATTGACTCTGACAAATTGTTGTCTATGATTAATTTCAATGTTCCATATCGCCCTTTACGAAATTATGAGCTTTGTAGAATTCCGCAGCATCGCACAAACTATGGGTTTTATGAACCAGTTTCATTCATGTTAAGAGATTTCAATAACTTCTTCTCGCAATTGGATTTTCACATAAATGTCCCACAAGTAAAGTCAGCTTTCTTGATGTTAATAATGTTTGATTTTGTAAAAACTTTAAAGTTCTGTATACCTAATTCTGTTTAATTATTATTAATTAATTATATTATTAATTTATATTATTATAACTGTTATTATAAATGTAGTAATCAGTTTTTTGATGAATGAATAAATTATTATTATTATTATTATTTTTTTTAAGATCCCAAGAAATTTTGTATAGGGAGTGTTAGAAGGGGTGCTAGTATTGAACTAATGTTTTCCCCATCATGCTAAAGTAGCTATAAAAATTGTTTTATACAAAATGCTTACTCCAAAAACTGAATAGGAACTGAGACAACTAGTGTGTTAGATTTAGTTAAAATGTGCAGTTTGTATGGGAGGTGGTAGAAAGAGTGGGGGGATTTTAGTAATTTTTTCAGAAATAACTAAAAATATCATAAAATTGACATTTCTCAAATTGTAGACTAGTAACATTCATACTTTTAAAGAAACTAGATTTTTTGTGATGTTGTGAAACTATGTCATTTTGTATGGGAGGGGGTAGAAGCAGTAAAGCTAATCAAATATTTTTTTCTGATCGTAGTGATAATGCTAATTAAGTATTTATTACAAAATGTGAGCTCGATAAATGTTATATGTTCTGAGAAAATCGGCTTAGAGCATTTTATGAAAAAGTGTAGTTTGTATGGGAGGGGGTGGAAGGAGAGGGAGGACGCCAATAATTTGTATACTGTAGATTGGAATTATTATGAAAGTAATATATCTCAAACTTCAGACTAATAGCTTTTATACTTTTCGAGCAAATCCATTTATTGTCGAATTGCGAAATTGTGTCATTTTGTATGGGAGGGGTAGAAGGAGTGAAGCTAATCGTGTAACTTTTTTTTTCTCTTACTAACAATTCTAAATAAATATTTAATGCACAATTTGAGCCCGCTCAATTGTATACGCACTGAGTAAATTGGCTTAGAGTAATTCATGATATGTACAGTTTGTATGGGCGGTGGTAGAAGGAGGTGGAGGACACGCATAATTTTTATACGGTAGATTGATATTATCATAAAAGTAATATATTCCAAATTTTGGGCCAATAGTTTTTTACTTTTCGAGAAAATCCGTTTAATGTCAAATTGCGCAATTGTGTCATTTTGTATGGGAGGGAGTAGAAGGGGTGAAGCTAATGGTCTAATTTTTTGGCCTTACTAACAATTTTAAATAAATATTTAGTGCACAATTTCAGCCCGCTAAATTTTATACGCACTGAGGAAATTGGCTTAGAGTAATTCATGATAAGTACAGTTTGTATGGGAGGTGGTAGAAGTAGGAGGAGGACACGCATATTTTTATACGGTAGATTGATATTATCATAAAAGTAATATATTCCAAATTTCAGGCCAATAGCTTTTATACTTTTCGAGCAAATCCATTTATTGTCGAATTGCGAAATTGTGTCATTTTGTATGAGAGGGGTAGAAGGGGTGAAGCTAATCGTGTAACTTTTTTTTTCTCTTACTAACAATTCTAAATAAATATTTAATGCACAATTTGAGCCCGCTAAATTTTATACGCACTGAGTAAATTGGCTTAGAGTAATTCATGATAAGTACAGTTTGTATGGGCGGTGGTAGAAGAAGGTGGAGGACACGCATAATTTTTATACGGTAGATTGATATTATCACAAAAGTAATATATTCGAAATTTCAGGTCAATAGCTTTTATACTTTTTGAGCAAATCCGTTTAATGTGAAATTGCGCAATTGTGTCATTTTGTATGGGAGGGGGTAGAAGGGGTGGAGCGATTTGGCCCGTTCACGAACTTGACCTTACTTTTTTGTCAAAAACGACGTGTACAAAATTTGAACTTTCTAGATCAACGCGTTCTCAAGCTAGAGAGGACACGGACGGACAGACAGACGGACGGACGGACATCCTGTTTTGAGTTTTTTGAGTGATTATATGAACTTCTGTATCATTCATTTTTTTCTCCGAGCCTCATTTCTTGGCGTTACAAACTTTGTGGCAAACTATAATACTCTCAGCATCCATCTAGAGTATAAAGAAACAATATTGCTTAACTAACATCTTTATAGTGAAACAGTTTAATGTTTGTCTTGAAGATTTCAATATTGCTGCTTCTTTTTATTGATGATGGCAAGGCGTTATATAATTTGACTGCAATGTATGAATAATGATTTAACCCAACATTCGTTTTCCGTTTTGGTAGTAATACATCTTCACGAGTACCTGCCCTAGTAAAGTTTGAGTTAACCGAATGTATGCGATTGTTTATTTCTTTGTAAATTTGAACACTTGATATAAGTTTGAACATTAGATCAATCGGAAGTACTTATAAGACTGGATATAATTTTTCAAAAGGAAAAAGTTTACTTTTCTTCAATAATATCTTTAGTAAAAGTTTTTGGACGATGTTAAGTAGTGCAAGAAGCTAGAACTCCTACTACCCCAAGGAATTATTCCATATTGCAGCAATGAGTGAGGAATAGAATCAAACGCTTTTGCTAAATCCAGAAATATTGCGCAAGATTTATTACCTCTATCAAGAGATGTCATAATTTTCATGCGATGGCATCATGTGTACTATGACTGGTTCTAAAACCATATTGGCTATTAGAAAATACCTTTAGATTTTCGATGTCTTGCATTAATCTGTTTTTGGCAGTTTTTTCAATAATTTTACCAATATTGGAAATCAACGAAATAGGTCTATAATTTTCAATCATTTTTTTGTTACCAGCTTTATAGATAGGGGCTACTACTGTTTTTTTGTAAATTTGGGGAAACTGGCATGACTTGAAACTCAGATTAATAAGGTAAGCTAGTGGTTTAGAAATAAAGCTTTAAATTTGCTTCAGGCATTCGATAGTACTTAATTCCATCAAAACCTGGGGAAGTACCACCCGTCATATTACTAATTATAAGGATAATTTCCTCTTCAGTAATCATATCAATTTTGCTAATAATCGTTGAATTTGGATAATAATCGCATTTTGGACTATTCATTATTCCTTTGAAAATATTGTCAGCCATATACTTTCCAAAGTTGGTAAAATAATTATTGAAGACAGTTGCAATTTCTTCAGCATTGTCATCTACTTCTAATTCTACGCCTTTGTGTGTTATAGATTTTATAGTAGAACTTTGCCCTTTTTCCCAATTGCCAAGTTAATAGTCTTGCAAATTTTTTTCCCGTCATTGCCAGCATTTGTTAACATTGTCTCAAAATATTTAATTTTAACTTTTTTTACGATTTCATTTAGTTTGTTACGATATTTTTTATAAAAAGTAATCAGTCTAATATTGTTTGGATATTTTTTGACTTTTTTGAATAATTTCTCTTGTTTTCGAATAGATTTAATAAGTCCATCTGTAACCCAAGGTTTGAGTTTTTTATTGCGATTTGTGCTTGAAATTATCTGAGTACTATCATGAACTATTTGTTGTAAACTATTATGGAATAGTTCTGTACATTCGTTTACATCTGCTAAATTTGTTATGTTGTCCGAATTAAAACATTTAACCTTATCTATAAGAAAATTGTAGTTTATATTCTTTCTTGTTTTGGTATTTCTGTCTACCAAAGGATGTTTTCTATTCGAACAAAGACTCACAGAAGTGCTGCTGTCGTCTGTAATATCTGTTTGGATTACTGCTGATATTATATTTGAAAATTTCTTAGAATTGATTTTTGAAAAAATGTGATCAATGCAGTTATTTCCTCTCGTCGCACTATTAATTAGGGATATGTACCCATTCCCATTTAGCATATTAATATACTCATAGCTTACTCTATTTTGAGGATCCTTAATGTCAATATTAATATCTACTAATAGTAGGACATTTTCACCATGTAAAGCATTGAGAATATTTTCTAATTCATCTTTAAATTTTAATTCGTACAAATTAGGTGATCTATAAATTCCAATTATTCTAATTGTTATATTTACTTCAATAGTAATAACAGCTGAGATACGAATAAACACATTTTTAAAAACTACAATCACATACATTTCCTTAACGCTCGTCAATATGCATATGATCTCACCCCAGTGAGCATGGGCCTGTCCCATACAAATACGAGTATCATGGTTTCTTGCTTAATAATTTATGGTTCTGACTCAAACAAAATACAAAACATTGTGTTCAAAGAGTCATTAAAGTAAGCAAATTTTATATCCCACATAATGTATTACTAAATACATTCTCAAACTTTGGGCGTAAAGCCCAATCGTGCGATACTCTAGATGAAATAGAATTTGTTTAGTGCACAATTTCAGCTCGACCAATTATATACGTACTGAGTAAATTTGTTTATAGTATTTCATGAAAAAGTGCAGTTTGTATGGGAGGTGGTGGAAGGAAGGGGAAGACTCCAATAGCTTTTATACAATAGATTGGAATCATCATGAAAGTAGTATATTCCAAATTTCAGATCAATAGCATTTATACTTTTCGAACAAAATCGTTATTGTAAAATTACGAAATTATTTCATTTTATATGGGCGGCGGTAGGGGTAAAGCTAATCATCTAATTTTTTTTTTGATTTTACTAATAATTCTAAATAAATGTTTGGTGCACAATTTCAGCTCGATAAATTTTATACGCACTGGGTAAATTGCTCCAGAGCATTTGAGGAAAAACTGCCGTTTGTATGGGAGATGGTGGAAGGAGGGTGACGACAGAAATAATTTTTATAGATTGAAATCATCATAGAAGTATTACATTCCAAATCTCAGATCAATAGCACTTATATTTTTCGAGTAAATCCGTTTATTGTCAAATTATGAAATTGTGTAATTTTGTATGGGAGGGGGTAGAAGGGGTGGAGGGATTTGATTCCTTCACGAACTTGACCTTACTTTTTTGTCAAAAACGACGTGTACAAAATTTGAATTATTTAGCTCAACGCGTTCTCAAGCTAGAGCGGACATGGACGGACGGACATCCGCTCTTGAGATTTTTGAGTGATTATATGAACTTCTGTTTCACTAATTTTTTCTCCGAGCCTTATTTGTTGGCGTTACAAACTTTGTGGCAAAATTATAATACTCTCAGATTTCATCTAGAGTATAAACATAACAGAATTATGATTGGGTGTAAATTCTTTCATAATTTTCGATGATATTGAACAATTTTTGCCTTTTGCTTAAATTTAAAAGCATTTATATGGGAGGTGGCAGAGAAAGTGGGGAGCTTTGGATGATTTTTAATCTGCTTATCAATATTCTAATCACATTGTTTTGTTACAATTTTAAAGCCGATAGCTCTCATATGTTCGAAGGAGAAATACTTTTCTTGAATTTTCAATACAAGACTTTGTATGGGAGGTGGTAAAAGGAGTGAAGCGAAGTCCATATTTTTTTAGCATTAATTGCAATTATTAAGGGATAAGTTCTGACAAAATTTTAAGTTTGTACTTTTTCTAGTTTTTCTGGGAGGGGATGGAATGAGTTTTCGAATCAAATACAACGTCAATAAAATTTTTAATAAAATACTTTTCTCAAAATTTAAAGTGATATCTTTGACGGTTTTTGGGAAAAATATTTTATTTAAAATTCTAAAATTTTGTGCAATTGGTATGAGAGCGGGTAGAAGAAGTGAGGTGAATAGTTGATAGTTTTTCCAAAACTGGTTGCAATTGAAAAAAATAATAATTTTTGCAAAAATTGGTGTTTTTAGCTTTGCTTGTTTCAATGCAAACCGAATAAACGCATTTTTAAAAACTGTGCATTTGTATGGGAGGTGGTAGAACAAGTAAGGAGATCGGATCTATAATTTTTGAGGTTAATAATATTTTTTTTTTTATTATACTATGACCTAATTTTCAAGTCAATAGGTGAAATGGTTTCGGAGAAAAATCAATTTCTTAAATTTCTAAATTTCATGAAATTTGTATGGGAGGGGGTAGAAGGAGTGGGGGATATATGACCCGTTCACGGGCTTAAAGTTACTTTTTTCCTAAAATTGACTTATGAAAAATTTCAGCACGATAGGTCAAAGCTTACAAGAGTTATTATATATACAGAAGGTCACTCGAAACCAAGGTTTTCGAGTGACAACAAATATTCCTGTACCCTTCGCGACTCTGTGCGAGCGTTATTTCTTAGCGTTACAAACGGTAAGGTAAACACAATATGCTCTCAGATTTCATCTATAGTATAATTAGCTGCTAGAGGTCGCGGTCTTTGATTCGAGTCGATTGGAGGCGACGACTTCAGGAAGCCAAGTCCCGATTTGGGCCATTGAAGATGGTAATTTTCTTCTCGAGAGTATCCGTGTTTTGTGTGCGGTGAAACACTCGGGAGGCTTCCTTCTCTAATGTGTGGAAAATAAGTGTTCTTGTGAAATTCATGGCTTTTTGACATCCTCCGTGTTCGCGATTGATTTCGATCGGTCTCTCTGTTATATGTTAGTTCGCGGATTTTAGGGATACGGTCGTTAGGATGCCGCTGTAGGTCCCTGTGCATCGGCTGCGACTGCAGCATCGCTTACTGCTACCATTCCGTGCGATAGTTGGTGGTTCTATTCCAACGCACCGGCCCTGAATTCACTTTTGGATTTCCGCCAGTGTCCGTGGTAAGAAAAACTTCATTATTTAGTTATGAAATGCCGCCAATTTATTTACGCGTACGCACGCGGTTGCTCCGCCGAAGATTTTTCGCTGACGCGTTCTCTATTTTCAATTTCTTTTGTTGTCGTTCATATAGTGCGAATTAAGGCAGCTAAGACCGAGTGAAATAAACTTCCGACTTCCTACTCTGTTCTTTTCGCTAATCTTGTTGATGAATAATTCGCTGACAGATTAAGCTTACTTAGATTCTTACTCAATTTACAATTATTTACTCTACTACTTTTACGTTCTTTTCCAGCCCTTAATTTTAATTATTTAGCGATTACTTTAAAAATGCAAAAAAAAATCCGTCCCGCCGTACGCCGTATCTCCAAGACCGTTAAAGGTAGAATGTTAGTTTTCGGGTGGATTGTTGATTGGGTAAGTGAGCTCTATTTTCTACATTTTGGGTGTTAGGTGGAAGGGGGAGGCGGGGGAGGGAAAAAGTCGAAAAATACACTTGCTAATATCTCCACCACGAATGCAGATAGAAAGTTGAAAATCAGTAGACATATAGAGAAGGTTGTGGGACAAACTTTAAAAATAATTTAATTTTTTTATCCATTGGCGTCCGAAAAGGGGGGGCTAAAAAGAAATTGTCAGCCGGATTGTTTTTTCGAATGATTATATCATCGAAATTACTTATCGTGAAAAAGTCATATTTTGGAAACATCAAGATGGCATATAGTTCCATCGGAATCAGCTTAGGGAGTTGCTAAATATTGAAAAGAGGAGGGTCAGGGAGGTGCAAAGAAAAACACTTAAAAATGAATATCTCAACTATTTCTTAAGCTATGTAATTGAAACTTGAACTGTATATTAAGCTATACTAGGAATATATAAAAAAAATAACATGTTTAAATAATAGTAGTGGGGGGAATGGGGAGCATTTCTAAAATGGCGCACTTTTCAAAATTACAAATCCTTATATCTCAAAAAAGAGTACAGATATCAAATAAAAAATTTGTCAGATTGTAGAACTACATAATGGTTAATTTTGGCAAAAATTTTAAGTTGGGAGGTGTAAGGGGGGAGGTGATAAGCAAAAAAGTCGAAAACTTTGAGTAATTTTTTTAGGGCTCTGATGAAAGATACAAAGTTTAAATTTTGCATGTAGATACGTCTATTGAATGTACATAGAAAAATAATAATAACTTGATCCATAATTGTTATAAACCGACCCCCCGGTCTAACGTGCAAAAGGTGTTTCATGTGCAAAAACACATAACCTGAAAACTTTTTAGTGAAATTTTAAGGTAGAAACTTGAAAATTTGGGAAATGCATTTCAAAAAAATCCCTAAATATTCGAAATATTAACTGGTCGAAAACCCTTAAAACTTCTACCCACTCCCATACAAAATTATTTTTTCGATCATTTTTAAGAAATCAATTATCACCTAACTATTAAAAGCTATCAATTTGAAATTTTGCATTAAAACTAACAAAAATAATTGAAATGAAATTATGTTAGAAGTTTTGAAATCGCGCTTGCCCTTCTACCCCCTCTCATACAAAGTATGATTTCGACCAATTTCATTAAATCAACTAATAACCAACAAATTAAAAACTACGAACTTGAAATTTTGTACGAGCACCTAACAACAAAAAAGAAAGAAAATCGCATCACAAGTTTTACGATTCCTATACCTCCTCTACCCCCTCCCATTCAAAATTATTTTTTCGAGATTTTTAAGAAATCAGTTATCAGCTATCTCTTAAAAGCTATAAATTTCAAATTTTGCATGAAAACTTATAAAACTAATTCAAATGAAGTTGCTTTAAAAGTTTTTAAATCGCGCTTGCCCTTCTACCCCCTCCCATACAAAACTATAATTTCGACCAATTTCATTAATTCAACTAATAACCAACAAACTAAAAGCTACGAACTTGAAATTTTATGCAAGCACCTTACAAGAGAAGCGAAATAAAACTACATATCAAATTTTACGATTACCCTACCTTCTCTACCCCTTCCCATACAAATGTTCGGTTTCGTGAATGTAAAATACACCGAATTTTATGAAAATTCTATGCAATTTAATCTATGAAACACATTCTATACAGAGAATATTGGACGTGATTCAAGCAATTATTAAAAAGCTATCAACACCCACCCACCCTTACTATTACCCCTCCTCCTCCCCTCATAAAGACCGAAACATGCAGAAACGAATGAAATATTGTTAAATTGACAACAGCCCTGCCCGAGAAACCCCTTTCACTTAGCTTTCCCTAACCACTTTAACCTGCATATTGACTTTCCACTCATCCGCAACTTGTCCCAAGAATAATAAAGTTTCGTCCGACTTGTTGGCAGTTTATTTTATAAACAGCTATTCAATTTTTGATGCTGTAATTTTGTATAAAACATTTTTGTAGCTACTGTAGCATGAAAAAGTAATATGAAAAAGTAATTTAATTCTGTCACTCCTACTTCGACTTCTCAAACAGAATTCCTCAAAATCACAAAAAAGAAAACCGTGGAAGTCTACATGTGTGAAGTTGGTAACAAGTTTACGCTTGAGGAATACTGAGTAGACCTCAGAAAAGAAAAAAAATATCAGGCGTTACTCAAATACACGGAATTTATGACAGTAAAAACAAATTTTGTATAGAACTATTATTTTAGTAATAAAGTATTGTAATCGACACAGAAAAAAATTGCTTCTCTGAAATTTTATTTTTTCGCGTTTCATGACTAAATTAGCCTAAAAATGCAAAAAAAAATCCGTCCCGCCGTACGCCGTACATATGTGCTCATAGCTCCGACCCAAAAATGAACATTGTACGTTTTTGGGTGGATTCTTAATTGGGTAACTGAGCTCCATTGCTTAAATTTTTGGGAGTGTCAGGTGAAAAGCGCAAGCGGGGGGAGGGAAAGAGTCAAAAACTACACTTGCTAATATCTCCAATACGAATGCAGATAGAAAGCTAAATAAAATGCCAACAAGTCGGGCGAAACTTTATTATTCTTGGGACAAGTTGCAGATGAGTGGAAAGTCAATATGCAGGTTAGAGTGGTTAGGGAAGGCTAAGTGAAAGAAAGTTCTTGGGCAGGGCTGTTGTCAATTTAACAATATTTCATTCGTGTCTGCAAGTTTGGGTTTTTATGAGGGGAGGAGGAGCAGGGGTAATAGTAAGGGTGGGTGGATGTTAATACCATTTCAATTAATTGCTTGAATCACGTCGAATATTCTCTGTATAGAATGTGTTTCATAGACGAAGTTGCATAGAATTTTCATAAAATTCGGTGTATTTTACATTCACAAAACCGAACATTTGTATGGGAGGGGGTAGAGAAGGTAGGGGAATCGTAAAATTTGATATGTAGTTTTATTTCGCTTCTCTTGTGTGGTGCTTGTATAAAATTTCAAGTTCGTAGCTTTTAGTTTGTTGGTTATTAGTTGATTTAATGAAATTGGTCGAAATCATAGTTTTAAATGGGCAAGCGCGATTTCAAAACTTTTAAAGCAACTTCATTTCAGTTATTTTTAGAAGTTTTTAAGCAAAATTTGAAATTGATAGCTTTTAAGAGTTAGCTGACAACTTATTTCTTAAAAATGATCGAAAAAATAATTTTGAATGGGAGGGGGCAGAGGAGGTAGGGGAATTGTAAAACTTGTGAAGCAATTTTCTTTTTTTTCTATTGTAAGATGTTCGTACAAAATGTCAAGTGCGTTGCTTTTAATTTGTTGATTATTAGTTGATTTAATGAAATTGGTCGACATCATACTTTTGTATGAGAGGGGGTAGAAAGGCAAGCGTGGTTTCAAAACTTTTAACGTAATATCATTTCAATTATTTTTTTAAGTTTTTATGCAAAATTGCAAATTGATAGCTTTCAATAGTTAGGTGATAATTGATTTCTTAAAAATGGTCGAAAAAATAATTTTGTATGGGAGGGGCTAGAAGTGTTAAAGGTTTTCGACCAGTTAATATTTCGTATATTTAAAGATTTTTTTCAAATGCATTTCGCAAATTTTCAAGTTTCTACCTTAAAATTTCACTCACTAATTTTCAGTTTATGTGTTTTTTTCAATGCACATGAAACACATTGTGCACGTTAGACCGGGGGGGGGGTCGGTTTATAACAATTATGGATCAAGTTATTATTATTTTTCTATGTACATTAAATAGTCATATTCACATGCAAAATTTAAACTTTGTATCTTTCACCAGAGCCCTAGAAAAATCACTCAAAATTGTCGACATTTTTGCTTATCACCTCCCTCCCCTTACAGTTTCTAACTTAAAATTTTTACCAAAATTAACCATTATATAGTTCTACAATCTGACAAATTTTCGATTTGATATCTGTACTCTTTTTTGAGATATAAGGATTTGTAATTTTGAAAAGTGCGTCATTTTTGAAATGCTCTCCATTTCCTCCCACTACTATTATTGCAACATGTTATATTTTTTTCGTATTTTCCTAGCATAGCTCAATATAAGTTTTAAGTTTCAATTACAAAGCTTAAGAGATAGTTGAGATATTCATTTTTAAGTGTTTTTTTGCACCCCCCCTGACCCTCCCCCTTACTATAGTTAACCACTCTCTAAGCTGATTCTGATGGAACTATATGCCACCTTGACTGTCCCAAAATATAAATTTTTTATGATAAGTAATTTCGAAGATTTAATCATTTGAAAAAACAATTTGGCCGACAATTTGTTTTTAGCCCCCCTTTTCGGACGCCAATGGATAAAAAAATTAAATTATTTTTAAAGTTTGTGCCACAACCTTCTCTATATGTCTACTGATTTTCAACTTTCTATCTGCATTCGTGGTGGAGATATTAGCAAGTGTATTTTTCGACTTTTTCCCTCCCCCCGCCACCCCCTTCCACCTAACACTCAACAAAATTTAGAAATTAGAGCTCACTTACCCAATCAACAATCCACCCGAAAACGAATATTCTACCTTTAACGGTCTCGGAGATATGAGCCCATATGTACGGCGTACGGCGGGACGGATTGTTTTTTTTTGCATTTTTAGGCTAATTTAGCCATGAAACGCGAAAAAAAAAATTTCAGGGTAGTAAACTTTTTTTTTTCTTGTGTAGATCACAATACATTATTATTAGAATAATAAAGTAAAATCAGCATAGGTATACAGAGGGTTGTAGAATAAACTCTAATACCATTGACACATAGCGCAGCTAAATTATAATTAAGGCCTAAATTATTATTAGACGGCTAAGCGTCATACGCTAATTTAGCTAAATTACCAAAATAGTGATCATTTATCGGCTAATACCATAGACACATGGCGGTCCTAATTATAATTTAGCTCGTCTTCATCGTTAGTAGATTGGTGGCACACAGCACTTTGCTAATTAAGAAAAGCCACTCACTCATTTGTCATATTTTTATACTCTAGATGAAATCTGAGAGTATGTTGTGTTTGCCTTACCGTTTGTAACGCTAAGAAATAATGCTCGCACAGAGCCGCCAAGGGTACAGAAATATTTGTTGTCGCTCAAAAACTTCGATTCCGAGTTGCTGTCTGTCCGTCTGTCTACAGCATAACTCTCGAACGCTTTGAGCTTTCGTGCTGAAATTTGTTGTTTGTTATTTTTAGCAAAAAAGAAACTTTAAGTTCGTGAACGGGCCACATCCCTTCACTCCTTCTACCCCCTCCCATACAAATTTCACGAAATTCTGAAATTTTCAGAAATTGATTTTTCTTTGAAACTATTTACGTTATCGATTTGAAATTCGGGTCAAAGTATTATGGTATAGATGTCATTAATATGACGGAATATTGATCCGATCCCGTCACTCCTTCTACCCCCTCCCATACAAATGCATAATTTTGAAAAATGCAGTTTTTCGATTTTCATTGAAACTAGCAAAGTTAAAAAAACGAACTTTTGCCAGAATTAATTTTATTATAATTCCAATCAGAATTGAAAAAATTATCAACTTCTACCCCCTCCCACACAAATTTCACGAAATTTTGAAATTTAAAATAAATTATTTTTCTTCGAAACTGTTAAAGCTATCAACTTAATATTTTGCACAAAGTATCAAAATAGAAATATCAATAACGAGAAAAAATGTTTTTTGATCCGTACACTCCTTCTACCCCCTCCCATACAAATGTATAATTTTTGTTAAGTGCATTATATCGATTTTCATTAAAACTAGAAAAAGTATAAACTTGAAATTTTACCACAATTTGTTTTTTAGTAATTGCAATAAATGTTAAAAAAAATTATCAGCTCCTCTTCACTTCTTCTACCCCCTCCCATACAAATATCTGTATTATAAATTCAAGAAAAGCATTTCTTCTTCGAATATATTAGAACTAGCGAATTTGGAATTGAATCAAAGCGTGGTGACAAGGATGATGCTAAGCAGTTTCAAAATCATCTTAAACGCTCCACTTCCTTTGCCACCTCCCATACAAATGCCTCAATTTCATTAAAACTATGTCCAGTTGAAAATAATGAAAGCTATAAGCCTTAAATTCAGCACGAAATATTTTGCATACTACATTAGGTGTCATATCCAAAAATTACAAACCTTCCTCCTCTCCTTCTACCACCTCCCATACAAAAGGCACTATTAATTATTTAAAAGAATTGGAGGTGACATATTTTCCGGTACATTGAACTCTTTCTCATTTCATCTAGAGTATCATATGATTGGGCTTTACGCCCAATCATAATTCTTTTATGTTTAAAAAGTTGAATTGCATAGCCGATATGCAATAAAATTTTGCATCCTTTTTCTTCTTTTGACGCCTTGTTCGCAAAATTTTATTGCCTATTGAAATTGCAATTCAACTTTTTAAAAATATGACAGATGAGTGAGTGGCTCTTCTTAATTAGCAAAATGCTATGTGTCACTAATCTACTGACGATGAAGACGAGCTAAATCACGAATTAACTAAATTATAACTAGGACCGCTATGTGTCAATGGTACAAGAATAATTAATTTTTTTTATCGGTTGGCGTCCAAAAAACAAATTGGGAAATGGGGAGCATTTAAAAAATGTTACACTTTTCAAAATTTCAAACCGTGGTTGGATGGGTATAGATAGGGTAGGCATCTGATGGGCGTCATTAGGCGACGCCCAGTGTTGTAACTGTCATATACACATCAATTGTGCTCATCATACCTCCACGTGGTAGCCACCGGATACTGGTCTTGTCCATCCGGATTTGACTTGCTGAACTGATGGGCGCGAGTGCTAATGAAACAGAAAAATTCTAGCACTATAATAATATGGCCCTCCAAGTTGGGGGTTGGGCGATGTGTTAACAACTCATCCTCGGAAAAACCACACCCATTTCGAAACCTGAAGCAACGCCTCGGACTAGATTGATTCAACGGCAACGACCACACAAATGAAAAATAGACAATTCCTTCGGATCTTGGAACGTGCGATCCCTGTACAGAGCAGGAGCGATGAGAGCGCTTCTGGAACAGGCAGCCATATACAATATAAACATAACTGCACTCCAAGAAAATGTTAGGTAGCGAGATTACTGACATTAGATCGCACACAATTTTCAAAAGTGGGAAATCATCGGGAAGCCAGGAATTTGGAGTTGCGTTTATCGTCGACAACAAGTTTAAACACTAAGTTACCAACTTCAAATCCGTCATTGAACGATTGTGTACAATCCGCATCAAAACAAGTTTCTTTAATGTTTGGCTTATTAATGTCCACGCCCCAACGGAAGACAAAGACGACGAAGTTAAAGACGACTTCTACAGCACCTTAGAATCAACATTCGACTCCCTTCCGTCGAATGATATTAAAATAGTATTAGGTGACTTTAACGCGAAAGTGGGCAAAGAAGAAACATACATAGGGACAATTGGAAGGCACAGTCTCCCTCTCTCTCTCTGATATTAGTAACGACAACGGCCATAGGCTGATTGTTTTCGCCAGCAGCAAAAACCTTATTGAACACAATTGAGAAAAAATCAATCTAGTCGCCATGAAAAAACGGAAACAATTGAATATTAATCATGTCAATATTTTTCTGTTCTGTATCAATCGTCGACCCGAGCGCATTAAAAGGAAATGAATTAATAAATATTATAACGTTTTTAATAAACTCAAGAGTTTTTATTCAACATTTTGGCCCTCACAAAACCAGCTTAACCATCGACACCTTAATCAGCAACATTTTGGTCCGTCGAACCTGGATATTGATTTAAGTATAATTATACTCTAGATGAAATCTGAGAGTATTATAAGTTTGCTCTAAGGTTTGTAACGCTAAGAAATAAGGCTTGGAGAAAAAAATGAATGATACAGAAGTTAATGTTATTACTCAAAAATCTCAAAACCGGATGTCCGTCTGTCCGTCCGTCTGTCCGTCTGTCCGTCCGTCTGTTCGCTCTCCAGCTTGAGAACGCGTTGAGCTAGATTGTTCAAATTTTGTACACGTCGTTTTTGACAAAAAAGTAAGGTCAAGTTCGTGAACGGGCCAAATCGCCCACCCCTTCTACCCCCTCCCATACAAAATGACACAATGCGCAATTTGACAATTAAAGGAGTTGCTCGAAAAGTATAAAAGCTATTGTCCTGAAATTTGGAATATATTACTTTTATGATAATATCAATCTACTGTATAAAAATTATGCGCGTCCTCCCCCTCCTTTTACCACCTCCCATACAAACTGTACTTGTCATGAATTATTCTAATCCAATGTACTCAGTGCGTATAAAATTTAGCTGGCTGAAATTGTGCACCAAATATTTATTTAAAATTGTTAGTAAGGCCAAAAAAAATTAGACGATTAGCTTCACCTCTTCTACCCCCTCCCATACAAAATGACATAATTTCGCAATTTGACAATAAATGGATTCACTCGAAAAGTATGAAAGCTATTAGGCTGAATTGTGGGATATATCACTTTCATAATGATCTAAATCTACAATAAAAAAATTATTGGCGTCTTCCCTCTCCTTCCACGCCCTCCCATACAAACATCACTTTTTCATGAAATGCTCTAAGACGATTTTCTCAGAACATATAACATTGAACGAGCTCATATTTTGTAATAAATTCCTAATTAGTATTATCACTAAGATCAGAAAAAAATATTTGATTAGCTTCACTGCTTCTACCCCCTCCCATACAATATGACACAGTTTCACAAGTTCACAAAAAATCGATTTTCTTGAAAAGTATGGATGTTACTTATCTCAAATTTAAGAGATGTCAATTTTATGATATTTATACTCTAGATGGAATCTGAGAGTATTATAAGTTTGCTCTAAGGTTTGTAACGCCAAGAAGTAAGGCTCGGAGAAAAAAATGAATGATGCAGAAGTTAATGTTATCACTCAAAAATCTCAAAACCGGATGTCCGTCTGTCCGTCTGTCCGTCTGTCCGTCCGTCCGTCTGTTCGTCCGTCCGTCTGTTCGCTCTCTAGCTTGAGAACGCGTTGACCTAGATTGTTCAAATTTTGTACACGTCGTTTTTGATAAAAAAGTAAGGTCAAGTTCGTGAACGGGCCAAATCGCTCCACCCCTTCTACCCCCTCCCATACAAAATGACACAAATGCGCAATTTGACAATAAACGGATTTGCACGAAAAGTATAAAAGCTATTGGTCTGAAATTTGGAATATATTACTTTTATGATAATATAAATCTACCGTATAAAAATTATGCGTGTCTTCCTCCTCCTTCTACCACCTCCCATACAAACTGTACTTGTCATGAATTATTCTAAGCCAATTTACTCAGTGCGTATAAAATTTAGCTGGCTGAAATTGTGCACCAAATATTTATTTAAAATTATTAGTAAGGCCGAAAAAAATTTAGACGAATAGCTTCACCCCTTCTACCAACTCCCATACAAAATGACACAATTTCGCAATTTGACAATAAATGGATTTACTCGAAAAGTATGAAAGCTATTAGGCGGAATTGTGGGATATATCACTTTCATAGTGATCTAAATCTACAGTAGAAAAATTATTTGCGTCCTCCCTCTCCGTCCACCCCCTCCCATACAAACATCACTTTTTCATGAAATGCTCTAAGACGATTTTCTCAGAACATATAACATTGATCGAGCTTATATTTTGTAATAAATTCTTAATTAGCATTATCACTAAGATTAGAAAAAAATGTTTGATTAGCTTCACTGCTTCTACCCCCTCCCATACAATATGACACAGTTTCACAAGCTCACAAAAAATCGATTTTCTTGAAAAGTATGAATGTTACTTATCTCAAATTTAAGAGGTGTCAATTTTATGATATTTTTAGTTATTTCTGAAAAATTCACTAAAATCCCCCCCCCCCCCCCCTTTCTACCACCTCCCATACAACTCCACATTTTCACAAAATCTAACACACTAATTTTCTCAGTTCCCATTCAATTTTTGGAGTAAGCATTTTGAATAAAACATTTTTATAGCGAGTTTAGCATGATGGGGGAAAAATTTGTTCAATGCTATCATCCCTTCTAACACTCCACATACAAAATTTCTTGGGGTCACAAAAAATTCTATTTCATCTAGAGTATCGTAAGATTGCGCAATACGCAATCGTAGCCCTGTTATGTTTTTAGTTATTTCTGAAAAATTCACTAAAATCCCCCCACAGTTTCTACCACCTCCCATACAAACTCCACATTTTCACAAAATCTAACACACTAATTTTCTCAGTTCCCATTCAATTTTTGGAGTAAGCATTTTGAATAAAACATTTTTATAGCGAGTTTAGCATGATGGGAGAAAAATTAGTTCAATGCTATCATCCCTTCTAACACTTCACATACAAAATTTCTTGGGGTCACAAAAAATTCTATTTCATCTAGAGTATCGTAAGATTGCGCATTACGCAATCGTAGCCCTGTTATGTTTATACTCTAGATGGAATCTGAGAGTATTATAAGTTTGCTCTAAGGTTTGTAACGCCAAAAAATAAGGCTCGTCGATAAAAATGAATGATACAGAAGTTAATATTATCACTCAAAAATCTCAAAACCGGATGTCCGTCCGTCCGTCTGTCCGTCCGTCCGTCTGTCCGTCCGTCTGTTCGCTCTCTAGCTTGAGAACGCGTTGAGCTAGAAAGCTCAAATTTCGTACACGTCGTTTTTGACAAAAAAGTGAGGTCAAGTTCGTGAACGGGCCATATCGCTCCACCCCTTCTACCCCCTCCCATACAAAATGACACAATTGCGCAATTTGACAATAAACGGATTTGCTCGAAAAGTATAAAAGCTATTGACCTGAAATTTGGAATATATTACTTTTATGGCAATATAAATCTACGGTATAAAAACCATGTGTGTCCTTTTTCTCCTTCTACCACCTCCCATACAAACTGTACTTGGCATGAATTACTCTAAGCCAATTTACTCAGTGCGTATAAAATTTAGCAGACTGAAATTGTGCGTCGAATATTTATTTAAAATTGTTAGTAAGGCCAAACAAAATTAGACGATTAGCTTCACCCCTTCTACCCCCTCCCACACAAAATGACACAATTTCCCAATTCGACAATAAATGGATTTGCTCGAAAAGTATAATATGTACTAGTCTGAATTTCGGGATTTATTACTTTGATAATAATTTCTATCTACAGTATAAAAATTATTTGCGTCATCCCTCTCCTTCCACCCCCTCCCATACAAACTACACTTTTTCGTGAAATGCTCGAAGCCGATTTTCTCAGAACATATAACATTTATCGAGGTCACATTTTGTAATAAATACTTATGCAGCATTATCACTAAGATCAGAAAAAAATATTTGATTACCTTCACTGCTTCTACCTCCTCCCATACAATATGACACAGTTTCACAACTACACAAAAAATCTATTTTCTTGAAAAGTATGAATGTTACTAGTCTAAAATTTAAGAGATATCAATTTTATGATATTCTTAGTTATTTCTGAAAAAATCACTAAAATCCTCCCACCCTTTCTACCACCTCCCATACAAACTGCACATTTTCATTAAATCTAACACACTAATTTTCTCAGCTCCTATTCAATTTTTGGAGTAAGCCTTTTGTAAAAAATATTTGTATAGCTACTTTAGCATGATTGGGAAAAATTAGCTCAATGCTACACCCCTTCTAACATGGGGATCGCTAAAAATTCTATTTCATCTGGAGTATCTTAAGATTGCGTTTTACGCGCAATCGTAGCCCTGTTATGTTTTTTCCTACTTTTATTATACTGGAAATTCAAGAAAAAATACATACAAAATAAAATTCGATCAGAAAATAGTGCGGTTGTGCGGTATTTTCGTTAATTTTGCGAGTTATTAAATTATAAAAAATGGATGTGCTAAGAGCCCGCCGTGGACATGTTAAGGGAATTTTAACACGATTAAATTCTTATCTTGTGAACTTAAGCGTCGGGAATCGAACAATTGAAGATTTGACTGTGCGTGATAAACGATTGGACGACGCGTGAAAGGATTATCAAGCCATTCGTACAAATTTGATGGAAACGGCAGATGATCCTAGCGAATTTATTGATGACGGTGATAGTATCGAATTTGAAGAGCGATATTTTCAATGCAAACAAATTTTATTGAGATACATTCATGAACTCAATGTCGTGTTGGTTAATCAAAATTCGTCCAATTGTGGTTATGGTGTTTTCGATAATATGTCAGACAATAAACCGATTAAAGGCTCTTGTCTTGTTGAAAGTCAATTACCTAAAATAAAAATTCCTTCATTTTCCGGTGATTTCAATCAATGGTGTTCATTTGAAGACCTTTATATTAGTTCGGTTCACAATAATAAAAACCTTTCGGGCTCGCAGAAATTGCATTATTTGAAGAGTTTTCTGTCGGGAGATGCTCTTAATCTATTAAAACATTTAACGATCTCGGATGCCAATTATCTCGAAGCTTGGGACAAATTAAATGCGCGTTATGATAAAAAGGGTCCTATTGCCAAGGCGTTCGTTAATAAACTTTTATCGCTTCAATTCTCAGACTCGAATTCCGCCGCGGCACTTAGAACCTTCTCCGATTCAGCTGATGAAGTCATTCGAGGACTTCGAGCATTAGGTCCAGAAGATGAGACTAGAGATATTTGGTTAATTCATATCTTATTGACCAAGGTCAACGAAAAAACTCGATACAGATGGGCTGAGAAAAATACAGAAGATTTTCCTTCTCTCGATAATTTTTTGAAATTTTTGGAGAGACGCTGTGAAACGCTTGAGAAATCACATTCATCTTTTACTACTAACAAGAGTGGTCAGCAGAAATCTTCCTCGAAGAATTGCCATTTTTCTTCAACCACAACGGTTTGTCCTAAATGTAAGGAAAATCATTTACTGATGCGCTGCGATAAATTTAATTCTCTGGACATAGAATCAAAACGGACATTCGTAAGCAAACACGGGGTTTGCTTCAACTGCCTTCGCACAGAGCATTTGTCTATATCATGTCATTCGAAACATCGCTGCCAGAAATGCAATAAAAGACATCACACTCTGCTGCATCCTGAAATAAACAATATGACGAATAATCGACAATTTAGTGTTGCCAATCTGTCAACGGAATCGCAACCATTTAACGGTTCAATTACATTGACATCCTCGGATTCAAGTGAATCGAGCACAGGCACTAATAAATAATCATTCGACTCATACAAGCAACCACAATTCCTATCAAACACTTTTACCAACGGCATTGGTTCTAGTTCGTGATAATTATGGGAAGTACCAACCCTGTCGAGTACTTCTGGATACCGGATCACAACTATCGTTCATATCCGAACCGAGTCTACAACGTTTAAAACTACCTCGGACTCATGCACGCGTCGCAATTAATAGTTTGTCATCGATCAACGCTGGATTTACTCGAGGACGCACTTCTGTTATACTCAAATCATTTGTTAATCAGGAGTCCTTACAAATAACAGCATACGTGCTAAGCAAAATCAGTGCTGTGCTTCCCAATTCGCATATTCAGCAAAATTCGCTTGCGCATTTATCACATCTTCAACTTGCGGATCCAAAACTTCACATTCCAAGTAAAATCGACATTCTTTTGGGCTGTGATCATCTGTTCAATATTATCAAGCCGGAAACATTTTGTGGTTCTAGTGGTCAACTGTCAGCAATATCTACAATTTTCGGTCAGCTGCAATTACCTGACTCTACAACTTCCAATGACACAATTACATCGTGTGCATCAAATTTAGCTTGTACTGATGTGGATTTAGCTCTGAGAAGATTTTGAGAAATAGAAAAGGTTTCTTTTGTATCTCATCTATCTGAAGATGAACTAAAGGCTGAAAATAATTATTCCACAACACATACGAGGAATAATGAAGGAAGATACGTAGTTGAACTTCCGTTTAAAGATATCTCTTCAATCCCTCTTGGAAATTCTATCAATGCGGCTATTAATCGTATGAAGGGAATGGAAAGACGATTTATATTGAATTCTGATCTTAAGACTCGATACTTTGAATTTATGTCTGAGTATATATCACTTCTTAACAGGAATTTGATATATCACTTGGGCACATGACTCAGATACCACAGAATGAAATCAATAATCCGAATTCCTACTATCTTCCACATCACGCTGGTTTTAAGGAAGACAGTACAACTACCAAGCTACGTGTAGTTTTCGATGGATCTGCAAAATCGTCAAATGGCTCGTCCTTGAATGATCATTTGCTTCCTGGACCTCTAATTCAGAGAGAACTATTCACAATCTGTTTGCGATTTCGGCGACATCAGTTCATGTTTACGGCTGATATTGAGAAAATGTTTAGGCAAATATTAATCGCAGATAGTCATCAAGATTATCAAAGAATCTTATAGCGAGAGAATAGCGCTAAACCATTTAAACATTATCGTCTGTGTACTGTTACTTATGGTACCACTTCTGCGCCATTTCTTGCTGTTCGTACTTTAAAGCAGCTTGCTCTCGATTATCAACAGCATCCGCTATTATTCTCAACGATTTTTACATGGATGATCTTTTATCAGCCGATTCTGCGAAAACTGCTAAGAATTTATATCATCAACTCGTGAACCTGTTATTAAAAGGAAGACTCAATCTGCGTAAATGGAGCTCAAACTGCTGTTCTCTGCTTGCTTCAATACCAATAGAAAACGGAGAAATATTGCCACTGAACTTTGAAAACACAACCATCAAGGTACTCGGACTACGATGGCATCCTGCGTCTGATAATTTCTCCTATAAGGTCTTATTGCCAAGCGCGTATATCTATACAAAACGATCATTCCTATCTTATGCTGCCAGAATATTTGACCCACTAGGATTTTTGGTACCGGTAATCATTTTGGTAAAGATCTTATTTCAGGATCTTTGGCTACACAAGATTGGATGGGATGACGACATACCGTGTGACATAAAAAAGCAATGGAATGAAATTCGTAGTCAACTGCCGCTACTTAACAAAATTCGCGTTCCGCGTAAAATGGTTAATTCTCATGCATGTGAATATCATGGATTTTGTGATGCCTCCGAAAAGGCATACTCCGCGGTAATATACTGTCGTAACTACTTATCGGGTAGCTGCCGTGTCGTATTAGTGGCTGCAAAAACAAAGGTAGCGCCTCTCAAGCAAATTACAACTGCAAAACTCCAACTCTGCGCAGCTGAATTGCTATCTCGATTATTTGATTCCATTAAAACATCGTTACAAATTGAGTTAGAAAAGTGCTTCGCGTGGTCCGACTCTCAAATTGTATTAGCTTGGTTATCTGTACAACCACGGACTCTTAAGACTTTCATGGCCAACCGGACGGCAGAAATATTAAACGTGCTTCCAAGATCGTGTTGGAACCACGTATCCTCGAATCTTAATCCAGCGGATTGTGCCTCACGTGGTTTATTACCAACTTCTCTCTTTGGTGGAACGGACCTGACTTCTTAAGGTCAGCAGAATCAACCTGGTCAGTTCCTCGAATATATCTAACAAACGCTGAACAACATGTTGTGAATGAAGGATGTCGAAAGAGTAGCTCACAACTTGGTCAAATAGTTACTCAATCAAATTTATGTATACTTAACGATCATTTTCTCGTTATTTTAATCGGTCGAGTTTCTTCCTGGACGAAATTGATCCGTACAGTTGCATATTGTCAACGTATTATAAGCAATATGCGTACTATTGCTAGTAATCGGAATATCAATACACTTAATACTAATGAATTATTCAATGCAAAAATTATCTGTCTGAAATTCTGTCAAAGATCTTTCTTTTCGATGGAACTAAGGATACTTCAAGAACAAGGAGAACTGCCTACTAAAAACAAACTTCTTCAGTTATCACCAATTTTGGACCCAAATGGCTTACTACGTGTTGGTGGACGTATCCAACAAGCACATTTATCTTATACGGTGACACATCCTATAATATTACCATAGGGTAATCGTATTACAAACCTGATCACCGAATTTACGCATAAAAATATCTTCATGTTGGAGTTGGAGAACTGTTCACTATTCTTCGTCAAGAGTATTGGATACTCGGTTGCCGTAACTTAATTCACAGTATTGTTTTTAATTGCATAGCTTGTTTTCGACAACGGAAGGCAACATCCAGTCAACTTATGGGACAACTTCCTGAAGAGAGGGTAACATATGCAAGACCTTTTGCTCGTGTTGGTGTTGACTATGCTGTCTTTTGACTCTACGATTGGCTCGAGGAAGAAATCCAAAATTTACAAAAGATTACATCGCTTTATTTATCTGCTTTACAACAAAGGCTTTGCACTTGGAACTTGTATCCGATCTGTCATCAGAAGCAGCACTGCGTCGTTTTACTTCTAGAAGAGGTAAATGCTTAGAGATCTTCAGCGATAATGGGACCAACTTCAAGGGTGCATACCGAATGCTTTCCGATATGCACAAGCATATTGTTTCGGAAACTCATAATCAAATTATCATGGAAAGTTTGGCAAATGACGGCATATCATGGCATTTTATACCACCTGGTGCTCCACATTTTGGTGGATTATGGGAATCCAACGTGAAGTCTATGAAATCACACCTTAAGACTGTGATTGGAAACCAAATATTAACGTATGAGGAGATGTATACGCTTCTTACTGATATAGAAGCACTACTCAACTCAAGACCACTATACTCTATATCCGACTCAGACTATGACGTACTTACTCCGGCACATTTTTTAATCGGACAACCATATACAACTATTCCCGAAGCTAGTATCTCAATTAATACTAATTATTTAACTAATTGGCAACTTTTGCAGCAACTTAAACAGAGTTTTTGGAAACGATGGCACCAATCCCATCTGACTTCACTACAACATCGCAGAACGTGGTCAAGAGAGAAGAATGACTTGACACCGGGAACCATCGTTGTGGTAAAGGAGGATAACGTGCTTCCCTCTAAATGGATGTTGGGTCGAATATCCGAATGCTATCCAGGTCGAGATGAAAGAGTCAGAGTCGTCAAGATTCAGACTAATAGAGGTTCATTCGATCGGCCAATTACAAAGATTGCTGCACTACCCTTACTGCCAGCCAAAGCTGGCAGGAGGCCGGAGGATGAACACAATTGAGAAAAAATCAATCTAGTCGCCATGAAAAAACGGAAACAATTGAATATTAATCATGTCAATATTTTTCTGTTCTGTATCAATCGTCGACCCGAGTGCATTAAAAGGAAATAAATTAATAAATATTATAATGTTTTTGATAAACTCAAGAGTTTTCATTCAACATTTTGGCCCTCAAAAAACCAGCTTAACCATCGACAGCTTAATCAGCAACACTTATTGTAAGCATTCATAAGAGAACGTGGGCATCACCCGACGGAAGAACATTCAACCAAATAGACCATGTTCTAATGGAGAAAAGGACGGTCTCCTGCATTCTCGACGTGCGTACATGTCGAGGGGCTAATTGCGACACAGACCACTATTTGGTAAAGACCAAGTTCCGATGTCGAATCGCAAACCGAGGACACCCAAAAACACAACCGGTTCCTAAATTCGACATAGGAAAACTCAAAGACGAGAAAATAGTTGCGAAATATGTATCAGCCTTGGAGAGGCACTTCGCGACAATGCTGAATACCACCGCCAGCAAGCCAATAGAAGAAATGTGGCAAAATATCAAAAATGGCATTACATCTGTCGCAGAGGAGGTGATAGGACAACAACCCCGGCGCAAAAGAAATGATTGGTTCGACAAAGAATGCCAAGATGCCTTAGAACGAAAAAACCAAGCTTACAAAATATTACCGGAACGGCCGACACGAGCCAAACAGGACAAATACAAGGATCTTAGACGATTTGCAAACAAAATATGCAGACAAAAATAAACGTAAGTACAATAATGACGAAATTAAAAACATTGACTAACAATTTAAATTACACAACACAAGAGCCGCGTATACCCTTGTTAAAGGGACGAAACCCTCTGCAATGATGCAGAAGGGAACATTATAAGTAACGCGGAAGATATAAAACTAAGATGGGCACAATATTTTGAACACCTTCTTAACCCGAGTCCATCACCTACACGAACAGCAGCAGCAGATAGAATAGCAGGTATAACTGATGTAACAGCTGATGAAGGATCCGCTTTGAGTCCTCCCACACTCGAAGAAGTAAAAACAGCCCTAAGGAACCACCCAAACAACAAAGCGCCGGGCACAGATCAAATCCCAGCTGAGCTCCTGAAAACCGGCGACACCTGCATAGCGCATCTCCTACATTGAATAGTCACGGACATATGGACGCAGGAAACACTTCCTGAAGATTGGCGCAAGAACATCATATGTTCAATTTATAAAAAAGGTGACAAACTCTGCTGCGGAAACTACCGAGGAATATCTCTGTTGTGTACGTCTTATAAGATCTTGACGAAAATTCTAGAAAAGAGAATTAAGCCTTATGCTGGCAAAGTAATTGGTGAATACCAAGGCGGATCTAGAGCTGGACGCTCGACCACGGACCAGATATTCTCAGTTAAACAGGTGTTGGAAAAGTGCTGGGAATGTAATATTGATGTGCACCAGATACTTGTTGACTTCAAACAAGCATACGACAGTATCGACAGGCGCGTACTGTATAAAATCATGTTGGAGTTTGGAGTCCCACCGAAACTGGTCCGACTGACAAGAATGACAATGACTGAGTCTTTGTCACAAGTCAGAGTAGAAAATGATCTGACTTTCAGTTTTAAAACAGACAACGGCCTTAAACAAGGTGACGGCCTCGCACCAACGCTTTTCAACTTAACACTCGAATATGTTGTTCGGAAACTTCCCGTTGACACCAAGGGAACCCTATGCTTCAAATCCACACAACTCGTAGCATATGCCGATGACATAGATATCCTTGCAAGATCTCTGGAGAGTGCTAAGGAAGTATTTGTAAACCTTGACTCGGTAGCAAGGGAAGTTGGACTACGTATTAATGAAAATAAAACAAAAATTATGCCGCGATCTAGGCAAAAGACACCAATCAGACAAAATATTACAGTAGGAGACTATAACCTAGAAAACGTAGACAACTTTTTATACCTAGGGGTGAACCTATCGAAGGATGGAAGTGAGCGCATCGAAATTTAAAGAAGAATAATTATGGCAAACAAGACGTATTATTCGGTACTTCCAATAATTAAAAACAAGAACATACACAGGAAAACAAAACTTAAGTTATATAAAAGGAGTATTCGACCTGTGCTATGCTATGGCAGCGAAACGTGGACATTAACTCAGGCGTCCGAAAAACTACTTAACGCCTTTGAAAGAAAGGTCCTCAGAAGAATCCTCGGACCTGTGTGGGAAGACTCGATCTGGAGAATACGATACAATAGAGAATTGTATGCCATCTCCGACAATCCAGAAGTGTCAACCCTCATAAAACTTAAAAAGTTACAATGGGCTGGTCATGTGGAGCGTATGGGTGACGGAAGAATTCCCAAACGCACACTAAAAGGGAAAGTCAACGGACAAAGACCGGTCGGAAAACCACGAAAGCGCTGGGAGGCAAAGCATTCAGGAGGCCAAAGCCCGATTTGGGCTGTAGCGCCATCGTAAGTAAGTAAATATATCTCAAAATTCAAAACAGGTATTAAGTTGAAATTTTGTCAAATTGTAGAGCTATATGATTTATAATTTTCGTAAAAATTTTAAGATGGGGGTGTAAGAACAAGGACTTGGTGGGCTAAAATATAGAAAATTTGTACTAATTTTTTAGGGCTGTGGTAAAAGACACAAAGCTAAAATTTTGCGCGTGCATACATCCATTTAATATACAGTGGCGGACAAAAGTCTACGGCAGCACCTTATATTGAGGTTCTGGTTAATTGGAAGCTTTAATCAAAACCCATTGATGCACATTTTTTCAATAACGTAAATATATTTATAAGAAAACAAAAACAAAAACTTTTCATAACAAACTTAAAGAGAAATTCATAAAAACATAAAAAATTTAATGGACAAAATTCTACGGTAGTCAGTCAGTGCTGGCAGACTTATACACAAAAAATGTCCAACTAAACGTATCGGAATTTTTAAAATTATTTGCTGGCTTAATACTAGGTTGGAATTTAGCATCAATTACTGCTTGCAGTCTGCGGGCATAGAGCCGACTAAATTATTAGTTTCTGCGGATGTAATTTTCTCCCATTCTGTAAATAGAGCTTCCTTCAACAAATTTTTATTTTTTATGCAACATTTCCGAATTTTCTACAGCATGTTCTAATGGGTTTAAATACGTGCTTTGCGGAGGCGTATTCAGCTGCCTGGGTGCGTAGTACAACAACCAGTTCTTGGCGAAAAGTGCTGTGTGCTTCGGATCATTGTCCTCTAGGAAAATCCAACTCTCCAAACCATAACATTGCCTCCACAATGCTTGACAATAGGAATCAAATATTTGGTCTCTTGGCCGTATTCTTCTGTCTCCACATTTTACTGCAACCATCACACCTGAACATGTTGCAATTCGACTCATCGGTAAAACGGACTCGATTCCAAAAATCATTGTCCATGTTGATATGGGCCTTGGCGAACTCTAGGCGCAGAAGACGGTTTTTGGCGGATAATACAGTTTTTTTACGTGGAGTTCTGCTTTGAAACCCATTACAATTTAATGCTCTCAAGATTGTTCTTGCATGTATATCCTTTTTCTTACCGCAGCCACTTGTTTTGCCAAATTTGGAACACTAATTTTTGGATTTTTGTTCACTTCTATTACTTTATTATTTTAATAATAAAGTATTGTGATCGACTTGGAAAAAAAAAAATTTGCTACCCTGAAATTTTGTTTTTTCGCGTTTCATAACTAAATTAGCCTAAAAATGCAAAAAAAAAAAATCCGTCTGTCTGTACGCCGTCCGCCGTCCGCCGTACGCCGTCCGCCGTACGCCGTCCGCCGTACGCCGGTGTGTACGCTCAGCGCACATTAACTCCCAAACCCTTCAAGATACAAAGTTCATTTTTAAAGGGATTGTAGATAGTTGCGGATCTCAGGCGGATACCAATTTTGGAGGGTGTGCGGGTTCAGGGGGAGGCGGGGGGAGCGCTTAAACCGAAAATTACGAATTCAAATATCTCAACCATGGTAATAGCTAGGAAGCTAAAACTCAACATACATATAGAAGAGTTTGTGGGACAACTTTTAAAAATAATTTAATTTTTTTATCCATTGGGGTGCGAAAAGGGGGGGCTAAGAACCAATCGTCAGCTGAATTTTTTTTTCAAATGATTATATCTTCAAAATTACTTACTGTAAAAAATTGATATTTTGAGACCATTAAGGTGACATATAGTTCTACTAGAATCAGTTTAAATAAAAGCTAATTATTGTAAGGGGGAGGCTCAGGGGGAGTGCAAAGAAAAACACTTAAAAATCAATATCTCGGCTATTTATTAAGTTATGTAACTGAATTTTAGAACTTATATTAAGCTATACTAGATAAATACGACAAAAATATAACATTTGGACAAAATAGTAGTGGAGGGAAATGGCGAGCATTTCAAAAATGATGCACTTTCCAAAATTTCAAACCGTTATAATTCAAAATTGAGTACAGATATCGAATCAAAAATTCGTCAGATTATAGAACTATATAATTTATAATTTTGATAAAAATTTTAAATCAGGGGGTGTAAAGGGAGGGAGGTGGTAAGCAAAAATGTCGAAAATTTTGAGTGATTTTTTCAGGACTCTGGTTAAAGATAGGAACTTTAAATTTTGCATGTGAATACATCTACTTGATATACATAGAAAAAAAATAATAATTTGATCCACAATTGTTACGAACCGACCACCACGGTCTAAGGGGCACAGGCTGTTTCATATGCAGCGAAAAAAGCATGAAAACTGAAAATTTTTGGATGTAATTTTAAGGTAGAAACTTCAAAATTTGGGAAATACATTTAAAAAAAATCCCTAAAAGTATAAAACACTAACTAGTCGAATACCTTCAAAACTTCTACCCCCTCCCATACAAAATTATTTTTTCGACCATTTTTAAGAAATTAATTATCACCGAACTATTAAAAGCTATCAATTTGAAATTTTGCATAAAAACTTATAAAAATATTTGAAATGAAATTATTTTAAAAGTTTCAAAATCGCACTTGGCCTTCTACCCCCTCCCATACAAAAGTATGATTTCGACCAATTCCATTAAACCAACTATTAACCACCAAATTAAAAGCTACGAACTTGAAATTTTGTACGAGCACCTTACAAGAGAAAGGAAAGAAAATTGCGTCACAAATTTTGCAATTTCCCTACCTCTTCTACCCCCTCCCATACAAAATTATTTTTTCGAGCATTTTTAACAGATCAGGTATCAGCTAACTCTTAAAAGCTATCCATTTCAAATTTTGCCGGAAAACTTACAAAAATAATTGAAATGACATTTTGTTAAAAGTTTTGCAATCGCGCTTGCCCTTCTACCCCCTCCCATACAAAAGTATGATTTCGACCAATTTCATTGAACCAACTAATAACCAACAAATTAAAAGCTATGAGCTTGAAATTTTGCACGAGAACACTACAATAGAAAGGAAATAAAATTGCGGCACAATCTTTACGATTCTCCTACCTCCTCTACCCCCTCCCATACAAATGTTGGTTTCGTGAATGTAAAATATGAAAATTCTATGCAACTTCGTCTATGAAACTGACATTCTATACAGAGAATATTGGACATGATTCAAGCAATCAATTATAAAACTATTAACACCCACCGACCCTTACTAACAACCCTTACCCCCCGCCCCCCCTCACAAAACTCAAACTTGCATAAATAAACGAACAAAATATTGGTTATATATACTGAAGCTTTTGAACGTTTCCGCAAAGTGTTGACAACTGTCCTGCCAAAGAACCCCCTTTCACTTAGTTTTCCCTAACCACTCTTACCTAAATATTGACTTTCCACGTATCCTCAACTTATCCCAAGAATAATAAAGTTTCGTCCGACTTGTTGGCAGTTTATTAAAATTGAACTAATCACTCTGCGCGAAAGCTTTTTCGGTCGGCCAGTTCGCGGCTTATTTTCAATGGACTGGTTTTTACAGTTCGAAACTAGCGATAAACTTATAATAAACTGCCAACAAGTCGGGCGAAACTTTATTATTTTTGGGACAAAATGCGCATGCGTAGAAAGTCAATATGCAGGTTAGAGTGGTTAGGGAAGACTAAGTGAAGGAGCTTCTTGGGCAGGGCAGTTCTCAATTTAACACTTTCCGGAAAAGTTCAAAAGCTCCATATTTCATTGGTTTATTTATGCAAGTTTGAGTTTTCATGAAGGGAGGGGGAGGGTGATAGTAAGGGTGGGTGGATGTTAATAGTTTCTTAATTGATTTCTTGAACCAAATCCAATATTCTTTGTATAGAATGTCAGTTTCATAGACGAAATTGCATAGAATTTTCATTGGATTCGGTGAATTTTAAATTCACGAAACCAAACATTTGTATGGGGGTAGAGGAGGTAGGGGAATCGTAAAATTTGTGATGCAGTTTTATTTCTTTTTTTTTGTGAGGTGCTTGTACAAAATTTCAAGTTTGTAGCTTTTAATTTGTTAGTTATTAGTTGATTTAATGAAATTGGTCGAAATCATACTTTTGTGTGGGAGGGGGTAAAAGGGCAAGTGCTATCTCAAAATTTTTAACGTAATTTTATTTCAACTATTTTTGTAAGTTCTTGTGCAAAATTTCAAATTGATAGCATTTAATAGTTAAGTGATAATTGATTTCTTAGAAATGGTCGAAAAAAAATTTTTGTATGGGAGGGGGTAGAAGTTTTAAAGATATTCGACCAGTTAATATTTTAAACTCCTGGAGATTTTTTTTAAATGCATTTCGCAAATTTTCAAGTTTCTACCTAAAAATTTCATTCAAAAATTTTGAGTTTATGTGTTTTTTTCATTGCACATGAAACACTTTGTGCACGTTAGACCCCCACTTCGGTGCATAACAATTTTGGAACAAATTATTATTTTTTTCCATGTACATTAAATAGATGTGTCGACGTGCAAAATTCAAACGTTGTATCTTTTACCAGAGCCATAAAAAAAATCACTCAAAATTTTCAACATTTTCGCTTCCCACCTCCCTCCTCTTACACCCCCCCAACTTTTTTACCAAAATTAAAGACTATATAGCTCTACAATCTGACAAATTTTCAATTTGATATGTGTACTCAATTTTGAGATTTGGTGATTTGTAATTTTGGAAAGTGCGCCATTTTTTAAATGCTCCCCATTTCCCCCCCCTACTATTATGTCCATATATTATATTTTTTTCATATGTCACTAGTAAAGCTTAGTATTCGTTTCAAGTTTCAATTACATAGCTTAAGAGACAGTCGAGATATTAATTTTTAAGTGTTTTTCCTTGCACCCCCCCTGACCCTCCCCCTTACAAGAATTAACTTCTATCTAAACTGATTCTAGTAGATCTTGATGCCATCTTATTTGTCTCAAAATATCAATTTTTTGTGGGTAGTAATTTCGAAGATATAATCATTTGAAAAAAAAATTCGGCCGCCAATTGGCTCTTAGCCCCCCCTTTTCGCACCCCAATGGATAAAAAAAATTCTATATGTGTGTTGATTTTTAGCTTCCTAGCTGTAACCATGGTTGAGATATTTGAATTCGTATTTTTCGGTTTGAGCGCTCTCCCTGCCTCCCCCTGAACCCGTACACCCCCCAAAATGGGTATACGCCTGAGATCCGCAACTACCTACAATCCCTCCAAAAATGAACTTTCTATCTTGAAGGGTTTGGGAGTTAATGTGCGCTGAGCGTACACGTCGGAGTACGGGGAACGGCGTACAGACAGACGGATTTTTTTTTTTTGCATTTTTAGGCTATTTTAGTCATGAAACGCGAAAAAAAAAATTTCAGGGTAGCAAATTTTTTTTTTTTCCCAAGTCGATCACAATACTTTATTATTAAAATAATAAAGTAATAGAGTTGAAGCTGACAAGTACTGAATAGCAGTAAGAGCAAATAAGAACATAACAGGGCTACGATTGCGCGTAAAGCGCAATCTTACGATACTCTAGATGAAATAGAATCTTTTGTGATCCCAAGAAATTTCGCAAGGGAAGTGTTAGATGGGATGATAGCATTGAACTAATTTTTTCCCCATCATGTTAAAGTAGCTATAAAAATATTTTATACGAAATGCTTACTCCAAAAATTGAATGGGAACTGAAAAAATTAGTGAGTTAGATTTAGTGAAAATGTGCAGTTTGTATGGGATTTGGTAGAAAGAGTGGAGGGATTTTAGTGATTTTTTTTAGAAATAACTAGGAATATTATAAAATTGACATCCCTGAAATTTCAGACTAGTGCCATTCATACTTTCCAAGATAATCGATTTTTTGTGAAGTTGTGAAACTGTGTCATATTGTATGGGAGGGGGTAGAAGCAGTGAAGCTAATCAAATTTTTTTTCTGATCTTAGTGATAATACTAATTAAGTGTTTAGTACAAAATATGAGCTCAATAAATGTTATATGTTCTGAGAAAATCGTCTTAGAGCATTTCATGAAAAAGTGTAGTTTGTATAGGAGGGGGTGGAAGGAGAGGGAGGACGCAAATAATTTTTCTACTGTAGATTAAGATTTTTATGGAAGTAATATATCCCAAAATTCAGACTAATAGCTTTTATACTTTTCGAGTAAATTAATTTATTGTTAAATTGCGAATATGCGTCATTTTGTATGGGAGGGGGTAGAAGGGATAAAGCCAATCGTCTAATTTTTTTTCGCCTTACTAAAAATTTTAAATAAATATTTGGTGTACAATTTCAGCCCGCTAAATTGTATACGCACTGAGTAAATTGGCTTAGAGTAATTCATGACAAGTACAGTTTGTATGGGAGGTGGTAGAAGGACACGCATAACTTTTATACGGTAGATTGATATTATCATTAAAGTAATATATTCCAAATTTCAGACCAATAGCTTTTATACTTTTCGAGCAAATCCTTTAATTGTCAAATTGCGCAATTGTGTCATTTTGTATGGGAGGGGGTAGAAGGGGTGGAGCGATTTGGCCCGTTCACGAACTTGACCTTACTTTTTTGTCAAAAACGACATGTACAAAATTTGAATAATTTAGCTCAACGCGTTCTCAAGCTAGAGAGCGAACAGACGGACGGACGGACGGACAGACGGACAGACGGACGGACGGACAGACGGACAGACGGACATCCGGTTTTGAGATTTTTGAGTGATAACATTAACTTCTGTATCATTAATTTTTTTCTCCGAGCCTTATTTCTTACCGTTACAAACCTTAGAGCAAACTTATAATACTCTCAGATTACATCTAGAGTATCGCAAATTCAATGTCGACAAGCTTAACGACGAAACGGTGGCGCAGGCTTACATGCTAGCATGTAATAAACACCTGACACCAATATATGAAAATATCCAAAATATGCCAGTGGATAATGCGTGGATGAAAATACGAGACGGCATCAAATCCTCCGCGGAAGAGGTATTAGGATATCAAGCACGGCGAAAAAGTAATGATTGGTTCGACCAAGAATGTCGCGACGCAATAGATAGAAAGAACGAAGCTTACAAAATTTTTACTGAACGACCAACACGAGCCAAAAAAGAATAATATGACGAGTTTAGGCGATATGCGAAAAAGACCTGCAGACGAAAACAAAGGAAGTACCACAATGACAAGATACAAAAAATGGACGACGACATGAGAAAAAATAATACGCGGGACGCATACGCCATAGTAAAAGACTTGAAAAAGGGATATAAACTAAAAACCAGTCTCTGCAAAGACGCAGAGGGCAATATCATCAGCGACACAGAAGAAATCAAAAGGAGATGGGCTTCATACTTCGAACATCTTTTGAATCCCATCCCAGTAGCACCGATAACGACAGACAACATTTCAATTCTCAACTGACGAAGATGAACCATCATCGACACCACCCACGCTTCCTGAAATCAAAGCAGCCCTATGTGACCAAAAACGAAACAAAGCGCCGGGAATTGACGAAATACCAGTTGAACTTCTGAAAAACGGTGGAAACTGTGTCGCTGAAATACTGCACAGCATGATATGCAAAATTTGGACAGAGGAAATCATACCCGACGACTGGCGAAAAAGCATTATATGTCCAATTTACAAGAAAGGAGACAAACTCTGCTGTGAGAACTACAGAGGTATATCATTGTTGTGTACGTCCTATAAAATACTGACAAAAATAATCGAACGTCGTCTTAAGCCCTATACTAATCAAATAATTGCCGAATAGCAAGGCGGATTCAGAACCGAACGATCTACAACAGACCAGATATTCTCGGTGAAACAGGTGCTTGAGAAATGCTGGGAATATAACACAGACGTGCACCAAATATTCGTAGATTTTAAACAAGCATACGACAGTATCGACAGGAGCGTACTGTACCAAATCATGCTTGACTTTGGAATTCCTCCAAAACTAGTCCGACTAACAAGACTCACAATGACGAACACTGAATCCCAAGTGAGAATACAAACCGATTCCACAACCAGCTGTCGAACGGAATGTGGTTTAAAGCAGGGAGATGGTCTAGCTCCTATGCTTTTCAACTTGGCACTAGAGTATGTCGTCCGAAAAATTCCAGTCGACACCAACGGGACACTACTATTCAAGTCCACCCAACTAGTAGCATACGCTGACGACATTAACATTCTAGCAAGATCCTTCCCTAGTGCTAAGGAGGTATTTGTCAATCTTGACTCCGCCGCAAAAGAAGTCGGGTTGCGCATTAATGAAAGCAAAACAAAAGTAATGACGCAAACAAGAAGGAGAACGCCAATCAGACAAAACATAACAATTGCGGAATATAATTTGGAGAGTGTGGACAACTTCATATATCTTGGGGCTAATCTAGCAAAGGACGGTAATGAAACAGACGAAATCAAACGACGGATAATACTAGCAAATAAGACGTATTATTCGGTACTTCCAATAATGAAATCCAAGAAAGTGCACAGGAACAATAAGCTGCGGATTTATAAAACTATTATACGACCTGTGCTCTGTTATGGCAGCGAGACGTGGACATTAACGCGAACTTCCGAAAAAGCAGTTAACGCATTCGAAAGAAAGGTCCTCCGAAGAATTTTGGGACCTGTGAAGGAAGGAACGGAGTGGCGAATAAGATACAACCATGAGTTGTATCAACTCTACGACGAGCCAGAAGCTTCAACGTTCATCAAGTTACGTAAACTGCAGTGGGCTGGCCATGTAGAGCGAATGGAAGACAGAAGAATCCCCAAACGTGCTCTTAAAGGCAAAGCGAGTGGTAATCGGCCAGTAGGCAAACCACGCAAGCGATGGGAAGACTCGGTTGATGAAGACAGCAAAGCCATTCTAAAAATTAGCAGCTGGAGGACGCGGTCTTTGGATCGAGACGATTGGAGGCGACGACTTCAGGAGGCCAGGGCCCGATTTGGGCTGTCGCGCCATTGATGATGACATCTAGAGTATAAATATAACAGGGCTACGATTGCGCGTAAGGCGAAATCTTAGGATACTCTAGATGAAATAGAATTTTTTGTGATCCCAAGAGATTTTGTATGGGGAGTGTTAGAAGGGGTGATCGCATTGAACTATTTTTTCCCCATCATGCTAAAGTAGCTATAAAAATGTTTTATACAAAATGCTTATGGAGTAAGCATTGAATGGGAACTGAGAAAATTAGTGTTTAGTTTTTCGCGTTTCATGACTAAATTAGCCTATAAAAGCAAAACAAAAAATCCGTCCCGCCGTACATATGGACTCATATCTCCGAGACCGTTAAAGGTAGAAAGTTGGTTTTTGGGTGGATTGTTAATTTGGTAAGTGAGCTCCATTATCCGAGTGTCAGGTGGAAGGGGGAGGCGAGAGATGAAAAAAGTCAAAAAAATTACTTGCTAATATCTTCACCACGAATGAAGATAGGAAGATCAAAATCCGCATACGTATAGAGAGGGTTGTGGGACAAACTCCAAGTTTAATTTTTTTTACCCATTGGCGTCAGAAAAGAGGGGGGGGCTAGAAACAAATTGTCGGCCGAATCTTTTTTGAAATGGTTATATCTTCGAAACTACTTACTATAAAAAATTCATATTCTTAGACCATCAATGTGGCATATAGATCCACCACAATCAGTTTAGAAATATGCTAGTTATTGTAAGGGGGAGGGTCAGGGGGATGCAAAGAACAACACTTAAGAATTAATATCTCAACTATCTCTTAAGAAATGTAATTGAAACTTAAAATATATACTAAGCTATACTAGCGAAATACAAAAAAAATATAAAATTTGGTCATAACAGTAGTGGGGGGAAATGAGGAGCATTTAAAAAATGGTGCACTTTTCAAAATTAGAAATTGTTATATCTCAAAATTGAGTACAGATATCGAATCAAAAATTCGTCAGATTATAGAACTATATAATTTATAATTTTGATAAAAATTTTAAGTTAGGGAGTGTAAAAGGAGGGAGGTGGTAAGCAAAAATGTCGAAAATTTTGAGTGACTTTTTTAGGACTCTCGTCAAAGATAGAATCTTTAAATTTTGCATGTGGATACATCTATTTGATATACATAGAAAAAAAATAATAATTTGTTCCACAATTGCTACGAACCGACCACCCCGGTCTAGCGGGCACAAGGTGTTTCATGTGCAGGCAAAAAAACACGAAAACTGAAATTTTTGTAATTTTAAGGTAGAAACTTAAAAATTTGGGAAATGCATTTAAAAAAAATTCCTAAATATTCGAAATATTAACTGGTCGATTCAAAACTTATACCCCCTCCCATACAAAATTATTTTTTCGAGCATTTTTAAGAAACTATAAAAAGCTATCAATTTGAAATTTTGCACAAAAACTTATAAAAATTGTTGAAATGAAATTACTTTAATAGTTTTGAAATCACACTTGCCCTTTTACCCCCTCCCATACAAAAGTATGATTTCTACCAATTTCATTAAATCAACTAATAACCAACAAATTAAAAGCTACGAGCACCTTACAAGAGAAAGGAAAGAAAATTGCGTCACAAATTTTGTGATTCCCCTACCTCCTCTACCCCCTCTCATACAAATGTTTGGCTTCGTAAATGTAAAATACACAGAATCTTATGAAAATTATATGCAATTTCGTCTATGAAACTGACATTCTACAGAGAATATTGGACGTGATTCAAGTAATCAATTAAAAAACTATTAACATCCTAACAACTCTTACTATCACGCCTCACCCCTCCCCTTATAAAAACTCAAACTTGCATAAATAAACGAACAAAATATTGATTATAACTACTGGAGCTTTGGAACGTTTCCGCAAAGTTTTAAATTGACAATTGCCTTGCCTAAGAACCCCCTTTCACTGAGTCTTCCCTAACCACTCTAACCTGTATATTGACTTTCCACGCATCCGCAAATTGTCCCAAGAATAATAAAGTTTCGCCCGACTTGTTGGCAGTTTATTTGTGAAGTTGTGAAACTGTGTTATATAGTATGGGAGGGGGTAGAAGCAGTGAAGCTAATCAAATATTTGTTCCTGATCTTAGTGATAATACTGACTAAGTATTTATTACAAAATATGAACTCGATCAATTTTATGTTCTGAGAAAATCGTCTTAGAGCATTTCATGAAAAAGTATAGTTTGTATGGGAGGGGGTGGAAGGAGAGGGAGGACGCAAATAATTTTTCTACTTTAAATTCAAATTAATAGCTCTTGAACTTTTCGAGTAAATCCATTTATTGTCGAATTGCGAAATTGTGTCTTTTTGTATGGGAGGGGGTAGAAGGGGTGAAGATAATCATCTAATTTTTATTGTCCTTACTAAACATTTTAAATAAATATTTAGTGTACAATTTTAGCTCGCTAAATTTTATACGCACTGAATAAATTGGCTTAGAATAATTCATGACAGGTACGTTTGTATGGGAGGTGGTAGAAAGAGGGGGAGGACACGCATAATTTTTTTACGATAGATTGATATTATCATAAAAGTGATATATTCCAAATTTCAGGCCAATAGCTTTTATACTTTTTGAGCAAATCCGTTTCTTGTAAAATTGCGCAATTGTGACAATTTGTATGGGAGGGGGTAGAAGGGGTAGAGCGATTTGGCCCGTTCACCAACTTGTCCTTACTTTTTTGTCAAAAACGACGTGTGCAAAATTTGTACTATCTAGCTCAACGCGTTCTCAAGCTAGAGAGGTCACGGATGTACGGACAGACAGACAGACAGACGGACGGACGGACGGACATCTGGTTTTGAGATTTTTGAGTGATTATATGAGCTTCTGTATCATTCATTTTTTTCTCCGAGCCTTATTTCTGCAGACATATTTCTTGTCGCTCAAAAACTTCGATTCCGAGTTGCTGTCTGTCCGTCTGTCCGTCTGTCTACAGCATAACTCTCGAACGCTTTGAGCTATCGTACTGAAATTTGTCGTTTTTAGCAAAAAAGAAACTTTAAGTTTCTACCCCCTCCCATACAAATTTCACGAAATTTTCAGAAATTGATTTTTCTTTGAAACTATTTAAGCTATCGATTTGAAATTTGGGTCAAAGTATTATGATATAGATATCATTAATATGACAGAATATTGATCCGATCCCGTCACTCCTTCTACCCCCTCCCATACAAATGCAGAATTTTGAAAAATGCAGTTTTTCGATTTTCATTGAAACTATCAAAGTTAATAAAACGAATTTTTGCGAGAATTAATTTTATAATAATTCCAATTAGAATTGAAAAAATTATCAACTTCACCTCACTCCTTCTACCCCCTCCCATACAAATTCCACGAAATTTTGAAATTTAAATTAAATTATTTTCCTTCGAAACTGTCTATCAACTTGATATTTTGCAAAAAGTATAAAAATAGAAATATCAATAACGAGAAAAAAATGTGTTTTGACCCGTACACTCCTTCTACCCCCTCCCAGACAAATGTATAATTTTTGTTAATTGCATTATTTCGATTTCCATTAAAACTAGAAAAAGTATACACTTAAAATTTCGCCAGAATTTGTTTTTTAATAATTGGAATAAATGCTAAAAAAAATTATCAGCTCCTCTTCACTCCTTCTACCCCCTCCCATACAAATATCTGTATTATAAATTCACGAAAAGCATTTCTCCTTCGAATATATTAGAACTATCGAATTTGAAATTGAATCAAAGCGTGGTGATAAGGATGATGATAAGCAGTTTCAAATTCATCTTAAACGCTCCACTTCCTCTGCCACCTCCCATACAAATGCCGCAATTTCAGGAAAACTATGCCCAATTGAAAATAATGAAAGCTACAAACCTTAAATTCAGCACGAAATATTTTGCAAACCACAATAGGTGTCATATTCAAAAATAACAAACCTTCCTCCTCTTCTTCTATCACCTCCCATACAAAAGTCACTATTAATTATCTAAAAGAATTGTAGGTGACATATTTTCCGGTACATTGAATTCTTTCTCATTTCATCTAGAGTATCATATGATTGGGCTTTACGCCCAATCATAATTCTTTTATGTTTTTATTATAATTTCACTCAATTTTCGAATAAAAACTATCAGCTTCACTTCACTTCTTCTACCCCCTCCCATTCAAATTTCACGAAATTTTAAAATTTCCATTAAATCGCTTTTCTTCAAAACTATCAAAGCTATCGGCTTGAAATTTTGACCACAGTATAATAATGCAATTATCTTCAATGTTGAAAAATGTGCTTTCGATCCCCCTTTCTACCTCTTCCCATGCATAATGCATAATTTTAATATATGCATTATATTGATTTCCATTAAAACTATAAAAGGTAAAAACTTAAAATTTTCACAGAATTTGTCCGTTGATAATTGCTATAAATGCTGTGAATGCTTAAAGAAATATTAATGTCCCTTCACTCCCCATCCCATACAAATTTCTGGATTAGAAATTCAAGAAAAGCGATTCTGGAACGAACATATAAGAGCTATCGACCTTAAAATTGGAACAAAACATGGTGATAAGGATACTTATAAGGATACTGATAAGCAGTTTCAAAATCTTCCAAAACCTGCCACCTCCCACATAAATGTCCCAATTTCAGAAAAACAATGTCCAATTTCCATGAAAATTTTGAAAGCTACAAACTTAATTGATAGTGTCCCTCAAGGGTCTGTCCTATCTACCACTCTCTTTTTAATCTTCATTAATTATCTTCTAGCGACAACACTCAATCCAATTCATAGCTGTGCTGATGACAGTACCCTGGATAATTCCTTTCAATTTGACTCCTTCACTGAAGCTCATTGTGCTTCGGTGAATTCTAAAACGTATCGAAATGTACGATTCATTGAACTCAGATCTCAACTTAATCCTGAAATGGCGCAGGAAAAATAAAGAACAGTTCAGTGCCTCAAAAACTCAGGTCTGTCATCTATCCCATAAAAATGGTGTTCCGGCGAGTTCGTCGAATATACCCTTCGGTAACTTACAATTACACTTTTCAGAAGAATTTAAATTATTCGACATAAAGCTTAAAAAACATCATCATCAATTGCAGTAAAAATATTTCACTTTATTATTTTAAGAATAAAATATTGTGATCAACTTGGAAAAAAAAAATTTGCTCTCCTGAAATTTTGTCTTTTCAACTAAATTATAATCATGATGTGAAGAAAATAGTTCAAAGCCGTCACTCTTCTACCACTCCCCATACAAAATTTCTTAAAATCAACAAATTTCTCTTTTGTGGTTTTCTATCTGTAACTTTTCTTTTTATGAAAACACTAAATTTTATATTTTAATAAAAAGTTTTTTATTTATTTGGAACTAATTACTTTACATTAAGACAATAAAATGAAACGTCAACTATTAAACTTCGTCCGGCTATGTAAGAGGTTGTTATACGACTGGTTGTAGCAGTAGAAAATATTTTTAAGTGTTGCCACATACTTACTATTGCCATGTACTTAGTGTTGCCACATACTTAGTGTTCCCACACTTTCATATAGAGTATCGCATGATTAGGCTTTACGCCAAATTGTAGACCTGTTATGTTTATACTCTAGATGAAATCTGAGAGTATTATAAGTTTGCTCTAAAGGTTGTAACGCCAAGAAATAAGGCTCGGAGACAAAAATAAATGATACAGAAGTTAATATTATCACTCAAAAATCTCAAAACCGGATGTCCGTCCGTCCGTCCGTGCGCTCTCCAGCCTGAGAATGCGTTGAGCTAGAAAGCTCAAATTGCATACACGTCGTTTTTGTAAGTAAGGTCAAGTTCGTGAACGGGCCAAATCGCTCCACCCCTTCTACCCCCTCCCATACAAAATGACACAAATGCGCAATTTGACAATAAACGGATTTGCTCGAAAAGTATAAAAGCTATTGGCCTGAAATTTGGAATATATTACTTTTATGATAATATCAATCTACGGTATAAAAATTATGCGTGTCCACCTCCTCCTTCTACCACCTCCCATACAAACTGTACTTGTCATGAATTACTCTAAGCCAATTTACTCAGTGCGTATAAAATTTAGCGAGCACTAAATATTTATTTAAAATTGTTAGTAAGGCTAAAAAAAAATTAGACGATTAGCTTCACCCCTTCTACCCCCTCCCATACAAAATGACAAAATTTCGCAATTCGACTATAAATGGATTTGCTCGAAAAGTATAAAAGCTATTAGTCTGAATTTCGGGATATAATACTTTCATAACGATTTCAATATACAGTATAAAAATTATTTGCGTCCTCCCCCTCCTTCCTCCCATACAAACTACACTTTTTCATGAAATGCTCTAAGCCGATTTTCTCAGAATATATAACATTTATCGAGCTCACATTTTGTAATAAATACTTATTTAGCATTATCACTAAGATCAGAAAAAAATATTTGATTAGCTTTACTGCTTCCACACCCTCCCATACAATATGACACAGTTTCACAACTTCACAAAAAATCTATTTTCTTGAAAAGTATGAATGTTACTGGTCTAAAATTTAAGAGATGTCAATTTTATTATTTATTATTATTATTATTTCTGAAAAAATCCCTCCACTCTTTCTACCACCCCCCATACAAACTGCACATTTTCACTAAATCTAACACACTAATTTTCTCAGCTCCTATTCAATTTTTGGAGTAAGCATTTTGTATAAAACATTTTTATAGCTACTTTAGAATGATGGGGAAGAAATTAGTTCAATGCTATCACCCCTTCTAACACTCCCAATACAAAATTTCTTGGGATCACAAGAAATTGTATTTCATCTAGAGTAACGTAAGATTGCGCTTTACGCGCAATCATAGCCCTGTTATGTTTATACTCTAGATGAAATCTGAGAGTATATTGTGTTTGCCTTACCGTTTGTAACGCTAAGAAATAATACTCACACAGAGCCGCCAAGGGTACAGAAATATTTCTTGTCGCTCAAAAACTTCGATTCCGAGTTGCTGTCTGTCCGTCTGTCCGTCTGTCTACAGCATAACTCTCGAACGCTTTGAGCTATCGTACTGAAATTTGTTGTGTGTCATTTTTAGCAAAAAAGAAACTTTAAGTTCGTGAACGGGTCACATCCCCCCACTCCTTCTACCCCCTCCCATACAAATTTCACGAAATTTTCAGAAATTGATTTTTCTTTGAAACTATTTAAGCTATCGATTTGAAATTTGGGTCAAAGTATTATGATATAGATATCATTAATATGACAGAATATTGATCCGATCCCGTCACTCCTTCTACCCCCTCCCATACAAATGCAGAATTTTGAAAAATGCAGTTTTTCGATTTTCATTGAAACTATCAAAGTTAATAAAACGAATTTTTGCGAGAATTAATTTTATAATAATTCCAATTAGAATTGAAAAAATTATCAACTTCACCTCACTCCTTCTACCCCCTCCCATACAAATTCCACGAAATTTTGAAATTTAAATTAAATTATTTTCCTTCGAAACTGTCTATCAACTTGATATTTTGCAAAAAGTATAAAAATAGAAATATCACTAACGAGAAAAAAATGTTTCTTGATCCGTACACTCCTTCTACCGCCTCCCAGACAAATGTATAATTTTTGTTAATTGCATTATATCGATTTCCATTAAAACTAGAAAAAGTATACACTTAAAATTTCGCCAGAATTTGTTTTTTAATAATTGCAATAAATGCTAAAAAAAATTATCAGCTCCTCTTCACTCCTTCTACCCCCTCCCATACAAATATCTGTATTATAAATTCAAGAAAAGCATTTCTCCTTCGAATATATTAGAACTATCGAATTTGAAATTGAATCAAAGCGTGGTGATAAGGATGATGATAAGCAGTTTCAAATTCATCTTAAACGCTCCACTTCCTCTGCCACCTCCCATACAAATGCCGCAATTTCAGGAAAACTATGCCCAATTGAAAATAATGAAAGCTACAAACCTTAAATTCAGCACGAAATATTTTGCAAATCACAATAGGTGTCACATCCAAAAATTACAAACCTTCCTCCTCTTCTTCTATCACCTCCCATACAAAAGTCACTATTAATTATCTAAAAGAATTGTAGGTGACATATTTTCCGGTACATTGAATTCTTTCTCATTTCATCTAGAGTATCATATGATTGGGCTTTACGCCCAATCATAATTCTTTTATGTTTTTATTATAATTTCACTCAATTTTCGAATAAAAACTATCAGCTTCACTTCACTTCTTCTACCCCCTCCCATTCAAATTTCACGAAATTTTAAAATTTCCATTAAATCGCTTTTCTTCAAAACTATCAAAGCTATCGGCTTGAAATTTTGACCACAGTATAATAATGCAATTATCTTCAATGTTGAAAAATGTGCTTTCGATCCCCCTTTCTACCTCTTCCCATGCATAATGCATAATTTTAATATATGCATTATATCGATTTCCATTAAAACTATAAAAGGTAAAAACTTAAAATTTTCACAGAATTTGTCCGTTGATAATTGCTATAAATGCTGTGAATGCTTAAAGAAATATTAATGTCCCTTCACTCCCCATCCCATACAAATTTCTGGATTAGAAATTCAAGAAAAGCGATTCTGGAACGAACATATAAGAGCTATCGACCTTAAAATTGGAACAAAACATGGTGATAAGGATACTTATAAGGATACTGATAAGCAGTTTCAAAATCTTCCAAAACCTGCCACCTCCCACATAAATGTCCCAATTTCAGAAAAACAATGTCCAATTTCCATGAAAATTTTGAAAGCTACAAACTTAATTGATAGTGTATCATTACAACCATTTTAGATCGATTCCGGCGGCGTCCCTCAAGGGTCTGTCCTATCCACCACTCTCTTTTTAATCTTCATTAATTATCTTCTAGCGACAACACTCAATCCAATTCATAGCTGTGCTGATGACAGTACCCTGGATAATTCCTTTCAATTTGACTCCTTCACTGAAGCTCATTGTGCTTCGGTGAATTCTAAAACGTATCGAAATGTACGATTCATTGAACTCAGATCTCAACTTAATCCTGAAATGGCGCAGGAAAAATAAAGAACAGTTCAGTGCCTCAAAAACTCAGGTCTGTCAGCTATCCCACAAAAATGGTGTTCCGGCGAGTTCCTCGAATATAACCTTCGGTAACTTACAATTACACTTTTCAGAAGAATTTAAATTATTCGACATAAAGCTTAAAAAACATCATCATCAATTGCAGTAAAAATATTTTACTTTATTATTTTAAGAATAAAATATTGTGATCAACTTGGAAAAAAAAAATTTGCTCCCCTGAAATTTTGTCTTTTCAACTAAAGTAACCAAACATGGAAAAAAAATCCGCATATATGTACGCCGTACGTGTACGCTCAGAGCACATTAACTCCCAAACCCTTCAAGATAGAAAGTTAATTTGTGGGTAGATTGTAGATATTTGCGGATCTCAGACGGACACCCATTTTGAGGGATGTAAGGGGAAAGCGGGGGGAGCGCTAAAATCGAAAATTAAGAACTCGAATATCTCAACCATGGTTCTAGCTATGAACCTGAAAATCAACATAAAGATAGAGGGATTTGTGGAACAAACTTTAAAAATAATTAAATTTTTTTATCCATTGGGGTCCGAAAAGGAGGGACTAAGAAAAAATTGTCGGCGATTTTTTTTTAAATGATTATATCTGCGAAATCACTTACCATAACAAATTTATATTTTTGGACCAGTAAGGTGGCGCATATGACCACCAAATCTGCTTAGAGAGAGGGTCAGGGAGGGGGGGGGGATGGTGAGGGTGGATTGCAAAGAAAAACACTTGAAAATGGAGAGCATTTCAAAAATGATGCACTTTCCGAAATTTTAAACCGTTATATCTCTGAGAATAGATATCAAATTGAAATTTTGTCAGATTGTAGAACTGCATAGTCTTTAAGTTCGGTAAAAATTTTAAATTGGGGGGTGTAAGCGGAAGGAGGTGTTAAGCAGAGATGTCGAAAATTTTGAGTGATTTTTTAGGGCTCTTCTGGAAGATATAAAGTTTAAATTATCTATGTGAATATATAATAATTTTTTTCACAATTGTTATACAGGGACGATCTAATGTACACAGGGTGTTTCAAGTACAATGAAAAAATTACAAAAACTAAAAACTTTTGAATGAAATTTAACGCTAGAAACTCAAAAATTTTGAAATGCATTAAAAAAATTCCTAAAAGTATGGAATATTAACTGATCAAATATCTTTAAAACTTCTAACCCCTCCCATGCAAAATTATTTTTTCGACCATTTTTAAGAAATCAATTATCACCTAACTATTAAAAGCTGTCAATTTGAAATTTTGCACAAAAACTATTAAATATAGTTGCTGTTGTTTTGAGATCGCACATGCCCTTCTACCTCCTCCCATACAAAAGTATGATTTTGAACAATTTCATTAAATCAACTAATAACCAACAAATTAACAGCTACGAACTTGAAATTTTTCATTACCACCTTAAAAGAGAAATGAAATAAGGCGGCATCACAAATTTCACAATTCCTCTACTCCTCTGTTCTTCGAAGATGTATAAAGTCCTTAGATCGAATCCAAAAGCATGCGTTCCGTCTAGTTGAAAATGAGACTATAACAGCATCTACAGATTCCCTCGAACATCGTAGAATCGTCGCGGTACTCAGCATTTACTATGGACATTTCCACAGTAAATGCAGTGAAGAATTGTCCAACCCTATCCCTCCTCTTTCACAGGAATAATCGGCAAGCCGCACGCGCCCATGAGTTCACTGTTAAACTTTTATCGTCGTGTACAGTGAAGTCTATGCACCATAGTCAGTACTTCATCACATCAAGACTGTGGAATTCATTGTCGCCCCACGTATTCCCATCAAATTACAACATTCAGTGTTTCAAGGTTAATATCCACCGATAGTTTAAACACCCTTGTAACCCCATTGCTCACTTGCCGTATACCGACTTGACTGACTTTGACTCCAATGCATTAAAAAGTGACTCCCTAAGTTATGTTTATGTACAATGAAGAATAAAAAAAATTTTAATTTAGCACGAAACATTTTGCATACCGCGTTCGATTCAAATACATAAATTACAAACGTTCCTTCTCTGCATCTATCACCTCCCATACTCTTCGCTATTCGAAAGAATTTGGGATGACATATTTGCCGGTACTTTAAATTTTTTCCCATTTCATTTAAGGTATGGCATGATCGGGCTTTACGCTCAATCCACATTCTATTATGTTTTAATGTATTGTTACATTCAGACTGGCAACTCCGCAAACTCGATCTCTCGCGAATAGACGAGAATTATGTAGAACAGTATACTCAACTACGTAGAAAGCCACAATTGAAGATCTAGAGCTTTCCAGTATAGTTCACACATACACACCGAAGGAAGCTTCGAGAATAATCATGACTATGGGGAGAGATGTATAAAAGCACGAAAGCTTTCAGCGAGTCAGTCAGTAATTTCGATTACGGAGACGTAAACGTCAGAAAAGCGATAGAACACGCGGCGGTATTGCCATAAAGTGCGAATTATTCGGGAAAGTGCATTAAAGTGCGAAAAAATAAATTATCACTTATTTTTCAAACGAATTGTGTTTTTCTTTGTTTACTTGATATCTCAGCGAACCCCGTGGTCCGCAAGAATTGGTGTCAGAAGTAGGATTTCAAGGATAAATCGCTAATCAAAAAGTGAAATTAAAATTTTCGAACGGACAGTGAGAATTTTGTGAAATCGAATATTCTCGAGTGCTCTAGTGAACAGTGACTTTAATTAGTGATGTAAATGAAAGTGAATTCGAATCGCGGAAAAACTTTAAATAATCGGTAGTGAAAATGCCGCGTTATCTAAAGGATTTAAAGTTAACGGAGCTGAAGAAAGAGCTCGGTAGACGTGAGTTATCTACGACAGGGAACAAGTCTGAACTTGTCAGCCGTATGATACTTGAGGCTGAGGGTAAGGATGCAGATAGTTTTGAGTTCCAAATCGAGGAAGCTCGTGAAGAGGAGTGTTCTGGTACATCGGATGCTCTGACACAGTTAATGCAACAAATGATGAACAAATTAGAGAAATTAGATCAACAATATGCGGACATTAAGAACCAATCTGCGGATATTAATCAGAAATTAGACCAACAAAGTCAGCTGTCAGCGGACCTTAATGAAAAATTAGATCAGACCTCAAAGGACCTCAACCAAAAATTGGAGCTGCAGTATAATAAAATAGACACCATGGGTAAGGCAATAGTAGAAAATGTAGAGAAGAAACTTCAAATCTTCGAAGAACAAATTCCGAAAAAGACATCCGGGATTGTAGAATAAGTCGAACGCCTAAAAAGGGACTTCGATAACATGAAAGCGACTGGAGTCATCAAAACAGAACACGTTACGCACAAGGGTCTCAAGGCTCCAATCTTCGATGGACAAATACCGTGGGCTTTTAATAAGACCCAATTTGAGGCTGCCTGCGGCAGAAACAATCATTGGAATGATCTGGAACAAGGAACGGCTCTTATATTGGCGCTAAGAGGTCCAAACGATTCCGCAGGAGCAACAACAGGATTTTTCAACATTAGTCCAGACGTTGGATCTTCATTACGGCAGTGACCACAAGCGAGAGATCTACAAAACACAACTGTACAACCCAACCCAAAAGAATGGTGAATCACTTCAAGAGCTAGCACACGATATTGAACGACTCACATTATTATCGCTTCTTAATGTGCAAACAGAGCAACGCAACGATACAGCTGTTTTCGCATTTAACAATGCTGTACAGGACAGAGAGCTGCTACAGGCGTTAAAATTGGCAGGTAAGAAAACGATTGGCGAAGCCTTAGTATATGGGCTGACGAACGAAGCTGCCCAGCAAAGCTCGCGGGGTAACTATCGAGTCAGAGAAATAGCAGAAGAGTGTGTATGTCAGAAAGCAGAGTACACCAAGCGGAGCGAAGTATCTGGTGCCCCCCGATGCTGGAATTGTGGACAGGCTGGACACTTAAGATGCGACTGCCGTAAACCCAGAAAAGCGAATATAGCAGAAGAGTGTGTATGTCAGAAAGCAGAGTGCACCAAGCGGAGCGAAGGATCTGGTGCCCCCGATGCTGGAATTGTGGACAGGCAGGGCACTTAAGATGCGACTGCCGCAAACCCAGAAAAGCGACTATAGCAGAAGAGTGTGTATATCAGAAAGCAGAGCACACCAAGCGGAGCGAAGGATCTGGTGTCCCCCGATGCTGGAATTGTGGACAGGCAGGACACTTAAGACGCGACTGCCGTAAACCAGGAAAAGCGACCAACTAATGTTCCGGCTGCGCTGCTAAACAAAGGGGAGGAAGAATCCACGGTAATGCCGATGCGCTTTCACGTCGTCCTTGTCCACCGAACTGCAAGCATTGTCACCACGTAGAAGAAAAAGAAGCCGGAGAAACCATTCAGAGGATAACGACCGAACCAAAGGATGGATGGAATCAGCAAGAACTGGAAGATGCCCAACGTAAAGATCCAGATATTTCACCGATCATGGCATGGAAGGACGGAATGGAACGGCCTGAGTGGAAAGACATCTCACAATTATACTCATCGTACCGCATTCTAAAGTCGAGGAGGTTTTGAAGGAATATCATGGAGGTACTTCCGATGGGCATTTGGGTGTAAATAGAACCTTGGCAAAGATACGAGAGAAGTTTTATTGGATCTATCTCCGAGATGATGTCGAAAATTGGTGCCGTAAATGTACTACGTGTGCATCCAGTAAGGGCCCACAACGCAGATCTAAGGGAGAAATGCAACAATACAACATGGTAGCTCCATTCGAGAGAATTGCTGTAGATATTGCTGGACCATTTCCGGAATCGCTATATTCTAGTGGTCATTGATTATTTCAGCAAGTGGCCTGAAGCTTACGCGATTCCAAACCGAGAAGCAGTAACCGTCGCGGAACAAATTGTTACCAACTGGGTGAGCAGATTTGGAACTCCACGTGAACTACACTCCGATCAAGGGCGCAATTTTGAATCTCAAATATTCAAACACGTGTGCCAAATGCTGGGAATAAACAAAACCAGGACAACTCCATTACAACTCCATTATCCACAGTCCGATGAAAGTTTCAATATAACATTGAACTCAAACCTATCCAAACTCATCAGCGAGAAGCAACAGGACTGGGATCAGCACATCCCTCTATTTTTAATGGCCTACAGAACGGTACATTCAACAACAGGAGAAACTCCCTCCCGAGTCATTTTCGGAAGAAATTTTCGAATCCCTGCGGAACTAATGTTTGGAGTGCCACTAGACCAACCAACCAATGCCAAAGATTACGTCTCGGATCTTCGATGTCGACTAAATACAATTTATAACCTGGTCAGAGATAAAATTGATGTGGCTACCGACCGCATGAAGACGAGGTATGACCAACGGGCGAATTCATCAGGATTCCAACAGGGCGATTTGATTTGGTTATACAATTCCAAACGACAGAAGGGCAGATCACCGAAACTACAGCGCAATTGGGAGGGCCCTTACCAGATCATCAACCGGTTAAATGATGTCGTCTACCGGGTTCAGCTACATCAAAAACCTCGTACTAAAATGAAAGTGGTACACCTCGACCGACTAACAAACTACCATGGTGCCATTGGTGAAGTGAACTACTCTGTTCGGGATGAACAGGGACTAAGGAGAGAGTAATGTTACATTCAGACTGGCAACTCCGCAAACTTGATCTCTCTCGAATAGACGAGAATTATGTAGAACAGTATACTCAACTACGTAGAAAGCCACAATTAAAGATCTAGTGCTTTCCAGTATAGTTCACACATACACACCGAAGGAAGCTTCGAGAATAATCATGACTATGGGGAAAGATGTAAGCACGAAAGCTTTCAGCGAGTCAGTCAGTAATTTCGATTACGGAGACGTAAACGTCAGAAAAGCGATAGAACACGCGGCGGTATTGCCATAAAGTGCGAATTATTCGGGAAAGTGAATTAAAGTGCGAATTATTCGGGAAAGTGAATTAAAGTGCGAAAAAATAAATTATCACTTATTTTTCAAACGAATTGTGTTTTTCTTTGTTTACTTGAAATCCCAGCGAACCCCGCAGTCCGCAACAGTGTAATAGTTGAATTTTGAACGATCCTGATGGCTTCACGAAATATGCGTTTTTAAGAACTGGCAGAAGAAGAAAAAATGTAAAAATGCTTATCATAAAATGCCGAAAGAATTAAGAAAATTGATCGCCAAAAGCTCAGGCGCTCTTATTCATTTTAATGTTCTAAACATCCTCCAAATACATAATCTTAGTGATTTGGGATGGTGTATTCTACTCTATGGCAGGTTCGGAAATCTCATTTCGAGAAAACGTATTCTGGGCTGAAACGGCTACGTACAGCTATTATGACCCTTCGGTTGAATGCTTGTCCTATAAAAATAATTCTGTGTTACCTGCGGAATTACATTTTCAAAGACTATATAATTTAAAGTGTTTTTTTACAAATATCTTTAGTGTCATCTCCCCTTCTGAAAATGTAATACTTTACGCATCAAAAAAATGTCACTGGCAATATATTTTTGGGATTCCCAGTTTTGATGTAAATTGCTTGGAAATCGCACAAGATGTTTAAGTTTTCAAAATATAACTTATTCCGCTGCTCTGCACATTTTTTTACTTTTGTGGAAAAGTAGACTTAAAAATAATGGCGTGGCAGCAAATTTCAGAAACATCTATTGAAACTATTCAAACTATTCAAAGTATTACGATATAGATATCAGTAATATCACGAAATATTGACCCGATCCCCTTACTCCTTCTACCCCCTCCCATACAAATGGACAATTTTCAAAAATACACATTTTCATTGAAACTAATAAAGCTAAAAAGACGAAATTTTGCCAGAATTAATTCTACTATAATTGCAATTTATTTTAAAAATAATTATCAAATTCACCTCACTCCTTCTACCCGCTCCCATACAAATTTCACGAAATTTTGAAATTTAAATTATATTATTTTTTTTCGAAATTGTTAAAGCTATCAACTTGATATTTTGTATATAGTATACAAATAGAAATATTAATAATGAGAAAAAATTTTGTTTTGATCCGTATACTCCTTCTACCCCCTCCCATACAAATGCATAATTTTTGTTAAATGCATTTATAGATTTCCATTCAAACTAGAAAAAGTACAAACTTCAAATTTTACCAGAATTTGTTTCTTAATAATTAAAATAAGTGTTAGAAAAAATTATCAGCTCCGCTTCACTCCTTCTACCACCTCCCATACTAATATTTGTATTATAAATTCAAGAAAAACATTTCTCCTTCAAGTATATGAGAGCTATCGACTTTGAAATTGAATATACGAAAAATACAAACAAATCTCTATTAACTTTTCGAAAGAATTTGAGATGGCATATTTTCCGGTATATCAAAGTCATTTCCATCTCATCTAGAGTATCATATGATTGGGCTTGTTTGGTTAAGTTTTATGATGAAATTGTAACATTTGTGTGGAAGGTGGTACACGGAGTAAGGGAATTTAGATTGTTCAACCCCAATTATTACTAAGGTATCTAATACGGTTTCCCCGACTGCGTAATTACATTTTCAGAGACTGTAATTCAAAGTTTTTTTTTTATAAATCTATCTAGTGTCATCTCCCCTTCTGATAATGTAATACTTTACGCGTCAAAAAAATGTCACTGGCAATATATTTCTGGGATTCCCAGTTTTGAGGTAAATTGCTTGGAAATCCCACAAGATGTTTAAGTTTTCAAAATATAACTTATTCTGCTGCACTGCACAATTTTTTACTTTTGTGGAAAAGTAGACTTAAAAATAATGGCGTGGCAGCAAATTTCACAGACATCTATTGGTAATTATGCTGCGTTCATCAGATAACTTGAACTATAATAATAGAGTAAATTAATGAAAGTTTGTCTACACACCCTTTCTACCAGTTTTCAAGTGAATATCAGAGTTTCACCATACAGACTAAACCAATTTCCACAGTTGATATCTATCGTGTTTACCACTATTATATTTATTAGTAACATACACATATACTACTGCTATCAGAATAATTACTTGGGTTATCGATTTCGCTTCAGCAAACTGTGATAATGTTTTAGTAAACAAAATAGATATATTGATAGTATTTTTGATGATAACTTACTTCGTCAGGTGCATTCCCTATGAATCCAGTAGCTGTAGGTGTCCACGAGCCTCTGTCCTTGATGAAGAATTTTTTCAAACATGCCATTTTGCACTAAACTGAACTCATATCTAATAACGTTCTCACGGTTTTATTTTTAATTTTGTATTCTGAAGTTTAGATAAAAATATATTGTTTCCAAAATTTACGCCAAGTGCTGTAGTACTGAACGTTAAAATGAGCACAGGTTCCTCATACAATTACCCAAGCCAAATACACAATTTAAACTGACGAACACTTAACGCGATTGTCACCTCATCTTCCAATTTTTTTTTTCCTTATTATCTTGTAGCTGAAGCTACATTCGAATAGTACCCTGAAGTTTGCTTTTCGAAGCGTTATCAATGCGCGTTTTCTTAATGAAAATCAAACTGATAAGATTCCTTTTCAAACATTTTTTTTTTTATGTACGAGTGCTTTATCGTGCAAATACTTTAGTTGCATGTATTTTACGGTGCTGATTCAGATTGAAACCAATCGAGTAGATAACTCTGTGTAATGGTCAGCCAAGAATAAAATCTTTTTGTTTGTCGAATTGGTTATCATATTCGAGTATCAGATTAAATTTTGTTCCTCAAAGCCCAAAGATCTTGTGTATATATATTGTGCCAATAATGATTTCAGACTTTTTCTCTAGGGGGTGGCAAGCCATCATACATTTTATTGAAATGAAAACTACCTGCACAATTTTTTTTTAAACAAATGGAAATCAAACTTATAAAATTGTATTGAAAACGTAGCAGAACTACGATTGTGCGTAAAGCCCAATCGTGCGATACTGTAGATGAAAGAGATTTTTTTTATTTTAAGAAATTTTGTAAGGGATGTGGTAGAAGGCTAGTAGGTATTGAACTACCTAGTCAAGTCATAAATATTGGTACACAGAAAAATCGACGCCAAATGAAAACGAATTAATATTTTTCAAAACTTTTTTTTTTCTTTTAATTGGGTTATTCAATGGCTACAAATCTTAGAACAACTTATTCGAAATGACTTCCATTTGCCTTCCAGCACGACTTGAGACGATCTGCCCACTCATCGATCGCGAGACGCACTACATGCATGGAGATATTGTCCACTGCACGGACAAGGGCTTGCTTCAATGACTCAATATTTGGGTGTCGAGTAGAGCAAGCCATATCCTCTAATACGGACCACAACTTGTAATCCAACGGGTTGAGGTCTGGACTACCAGCTGGCCAATCATCCGTTGATATGGAGTCAGGAACGTTGTTTCTGAGCCACAGTTGAGTCGTTTTTGCCTTGTGAGTTGGAGCAGAGTCTTGCTGGAAAGTCCACGGCTCGTTGGCGAATATTGATTGGTTGAGAGGCTTCACAATGGGTTCCAACATGGTCGATTGATATACTTTGGCCGATGTTTTCACTCCTTTCTGGCAAAAATGGAGCCTGGTAACGCCATCGTAGCTCACTCCCCACCATACCATTACAGACGCGGGATGGTGGCCTCTTTGGACCCTCGGGATGAGTTGGGATGCTTCTCTGGATGACCGAGCATACACACGGTCGTTCTGTTTATTGAACGATTCTTCTACGGTGAAGATTTTCTCGTCAGTAAACAGAATTTGTCTGTGAGCGTTCTTCGCGTACCGGCTGCGTGACGCTTTCGATTTTCGCTTGCGTTTTTCCTTCAATGCGGCCGTGAGCAGGTGTCCAGTGTGTCGCTTGTATGCGTTGAGTCCCAAATCTTCTTTGATAATGCGAGGCATGAATTTTTGCGAAATTTGCATTTCCCGCGGCAAGATTTTCTATTTTCCCAGCGGTTTTCGGCCGATTCGTTTCTTCACGGCTTTGATCGCTTTCGGAGTTCTCACAGTGCGTGGACAGCCGGATCTTTGACGGTCTCGCACTCCACCAGTATCCTCAAACAACTTCATAGCACGATACATAAAATTGCGAGTGATTCCAAGCGATCGCAACGTCCGAAAGATATCGCCTTTTTCCATGTTGCATTTTAGTAGGCCAACTACAACAATATGATTTTCGATGTCGTCCCATTCCATGATTGTAAACAATTGATGCCAACAACTTCTTACGTGGCAATGAAGCAGAAATGTCAACTGTCAAATCGCAGTCAAGACAAAATGGATGCGCCCAATATTGCATTCGTAATGAATGCGTTTAGTTGTGCACCAATATTTATGACTTGACTAGGTAATTTTTTCACATCATGCCAGAGTTGCTATTAAAATATTTTATAAAAAAATTAATATATAAAAATTTAATAGGTACTGAGGAAATTAGTGTATTGCGTTTTGTGAAATTGTCTAGTTCGTATGGGAGGTGGTAGAAAAAGAGGCAAGTTTTTAATGCTTTTCAGAAATAACTATTATATAAACATCATGCTTATGCCTTGTATTAATTGCAGGAAAGTTGACTTTTTGCAAAGTTGTGGAATGGTGTCATATTTTATGGGAGGGGGTAGAAGGAGTGAAGCTAATCGTCAATTTTTTTTCGGTCTTACTAATAACTCTAAATAAGTATTTAGTGCACAATTTCTGCCCAATAAATATTATACATACTGAGTAAATTGGTATAGAGTATTCCATGAAAAGAGCAGTTTGTATGGAAGAGGGTGTAAGGAGGAGAAGGACTCAATTAATCTTTATACGGTAGATTGAAATCATCATAAAAATAATATCGGAAGCATAAATTGAAACCCGCCGTTTCCCAATAGATGGCGCCAGCAGTAAATTCTGGTCAAAAATGGTGGATCGGAAACGTTACATGATAAGGTTAGCCATCTGTCAGTCATTATAATCATACTTGTCAACTTTTATTGGCGTTATATACATTTTATTGCGCTAATATGTCGAAGTTTGAGACAAATAATCATAATTTGAGGGAAGTTTTGTTTTTTGCCTTCAATTCAAAATCTTTGTGGCTGAGGTGCATCGAACGATTGTTGAAACATATCGTGATGCTGCTATTAGTGAAAGAATGTATCGTGAGTCACTTTAAACCTTCAAGAGGTGTAATTTTAATGTCGAGGTGGTGGAAGAGAAAACATTTTTGTGTTATCTCATGAGCTGTATTCTTATGACATCAGCTTTTCTGACTATCACCTATTCCGATCGCTGACGCTGGCCTGGCTGAGCAGCACTTTCAATCTTACTTAGAACCCAAAAATTGCGTCAGTTCGTGGATCGGTTCAAAAGAAGGACAGTGTTTTCGACGCGGAATCCGTATGCTTCCAGAAGATAGGAAAAGTTATGGCTAGCTATGGACAATTCTTTGAACTGTGGGCACACACAGTCAATATAATAAAATCCATTTTCGCTACTTAACTTAAAATTTAAAAAAATTACTTGTTTTCACTCAGCAAGCGCACAGCGCCATACTAAAACTTTTAAGAACGAACGTAGTAGTCTTTGGAACTGAACGAATAAAAACATTCATTTTTCATTTTTTCTGAAATTTGTCAATTTTAAGTTTTTGAAATAAAAATATTAAAGTCACAATAATGATTATATTTTTATTTCGAATCTATACTCACGCCTACATTGGTGACCCCGACAATTGGATTAACGCAAAAATAATTTCGATTGTGCACGGTTTCGTATCGTAAATTTTTTTTCCGGTCGTGTATGCAAATATTTTGTGCCTTCCGTCGCTGTGTAGTACTTATCTATCGCTTCATTGATTTTTCAACTACATTTTGTATCAAGAAACATGCTCAACGAAGACGACAATGGATCAAATGCTGCAAATCTACAGCAGCAGCAACAGCGGCAACAACAACAAACTCAAAGCAATTTGACGACTGAAAAAACGGATAGAGAAATTTATCGTGTCGGCGTAAAGCTACCGCAGTTTTTCAAGGAGCAACCGGATCTTTATTTCTTGCAAATGGAAGCGCAATTTCGTAAGTGTGGAATAAAAACGGATCAAACAAAATACGATGAAGTCGTTTCATCGCTCGACCCAAAATTTCTCCAATTGGTTTCGGATATCGTTCGCAGCCCCCCGCAAAGTGAAAAATACGAGACAATTAAGAAAAAACTCATCGAAGAATGCACCGATTCCGATCAAAGAAAGTTGCGAAAATTAATCAAAGAAATTGAGCTTGGCGACGATAAACCATCGCAACTGCTGAAAAAAATGAAAGATTTCGCTGGTGACTAAATGGGTGGCGACGCAATCAAACAATTATGGCTCGAGCGTTTCCCTGAAACGGTGCGTGCGGTGATTTCAATCGCTGATGGCGATTCTGCACAGTGCGCTAAGCAGGCCGACGAAATGCTCGAAATTCAAAACTTTTCCTCATAGCCGACGTGACACGACCAATAATTGGAGCCGATTTTCTCAATGAATATGGACTTCTTGTCGATATTCGAAGCAAAAAATTGCTTGATAACACAACGAATTGCAAAGTCGTTGGCGAAGCAAAATTCATCGAATACGAACGTGTAAGTACAATCACATTTGATTCACGATTCAAAAATTTGCTTGACGAATTCAAAGATTTGACATTGCCAAACACAATGAATCAACCAATTTTAAAGCAAACAGTTGTTGAGCATCAAATCATCACAAAAGGACAGCCAGTGTTCGCCAAAGCAAGACGTTTGAATCCTAAAATGCTCGAAATTGCCAAAAAAGAATTCGAGTACATGCTGAAACTCGGCATACGTCAACACAGCAAAAGCAATTGGGCGACTCCGCTTCATATGGTTCGCAAGATGTGGCGATTATCGTAGATAGAACGCAATCACGGTACCTGATAAGTACCCTTTAAGATTGCACGCAGTTGCTGCATAGAAAATAGATTTTTTCAACCATCGACTTGGAAAAAGCGTCAATCAAATACCAATTGCACCTGAAGATCGACTCAAAACCACAATTATTACACCATTTTTGAATTCAACGTCATGACTTTCGGCCTACGCAATGCGGCGCAGACATTTCAGCGATTTGTGAACGAAGTGTTTCGCGACTTGAATTTTATCATCGTCTACATTGCTGACATCTGCATTGCGTCCGAGAACATTGATCAGCATCGACAGCATCTCAGAATTGTCTTTAAACGTTTATGTGACTATGGGTTGAAAATAAACATCGCCAAATGCGAATTCGGTCAAAGCGAAGTGACATTTCTGGGACATAAAATCTCGAGTGCTGGCATTGCACCGGATACTGAAAAAGTCGAAGCTATCGTCAAATGTCCAAAACCGAAAGAAGCACACAGACTTCGTAGTTTTATCGCATCACTCAGTTTTTACCGCCATTTTTTATCACATGCTGCGACCAAACATGGTAAACTGCAAGCGATGATAAAAGGCAATAAGAAAAACGATAAAACGAAATTAATTTAGTACGAAGAAACCGAAAAAGCGTTTGAGGAAAGCAAGCGCGAAATCATCGACGCAGTCACTTTAACTCACCCGATACCAAACGCAAAGTTGGTTTTGACCGTTGATGCAAGTGATTTTCCTGTCGGCGCAGCGCTTCATCAACTGAACAACAATGAAATGCAGCCGATTGGATTTTATTCGAAACGCATAACAGATACACAGAAACGGTACAGCACCTATGACAGAGAACTGTTAGCTATAATATCAATCAGTAAAATTTTTTCGGCATATGATCGAAGGAAGAAATTGTACGATTTTAACTGATCATAAGCTGATCACATTCGCGTACCAGCAAAAGCCAGAAAAAACTTCAACTCGTCAAGCGCGACAACTCAGTTTTATTAGCGAATTCACTACTGACATTCAACATGTACGCGGTAACAAAAATGTCATTGCTGATTTCTTCTCACGAATCTAAGCAATTCAAATCGACGATACAGTCGTTATTGACAAATGGGCACAGCAACAAAAAGACGACGATGAACTCAAAGGATTGCTTTCAAATACTCAAACACATCATTGCAGCTGAAACTAGTCAACTCACAGAACTAAAGCAATGCAATTTAGTGTGATGTTTCAACAGATCGAATACGCCCCAACATACCGAAGCAGCTCAGACAAAACGCATTCAATTCACTACACAATTTGGCAAACCCGAGCAAAAAAACATAACAGGGCTACGATTGCGCGTAAACCGCAATCTTACGATACTCTAGATGAAATAGAATTTTTTGTGATCCCAAGAAATTTTGTATGGGGAGTGTTAGAAGGGGTGATAGCATTGAACTAATTTTTTCCCCATCATGCTAAAGTAGCTATAAAAATGTTTTATACAAAATGCTTACTCCAAAAATTGAATAGGAGCTGAGAAAATTAGTGTGTTAGATTTAGTGAAAATGTGCAGTTTGTATGGGAGGTGGTAGAAAGAATGCGGGGATCTTAGCGGTTTTTTCAAAAATAACTAAGAATATCATAAAATTGACATCTCTTAAATTTTAGACCAGTAACATTCATACTTTTCAAGAAAATAGATTTTTTGTGTGAAACTATGTCATATTGTATGGGAGGAGGTAGATGTAGTAAAGCTAATCAAATATTTTTTTCTGATCTTAGTGATAATGCTAAATAAGTATTTATCACAAAATGTGAGCTCGATAAATGTTATATGTTCTGAGAAAATCGGCTTAGACCATTTCATGAAAAAGTGTAGTTTGTATGGGAGGGGTTAGAAGGAGAGGGAGGACGCAAATAACTTTTATACTGTATATTGAAATCAATATGAAAGTAATATATCCCGAAATTCAGACTAATAGCTTTTATACTTTTCGAGCAAATCCATTTATAGTCGAATTGCGAAATTGTGCCATTTTGTATGGGAGGGGGTAGAAGGGGTGAAGCTAATCGTCTAATTTTTTTTAGCCTTTCTAACAATTTTAAATAAATATTTAGTGCACAATTTCAGCTCGCTAAATTTTATACGCACTGAGTAAATTGGCTTAGAGTAATTCATGACAAGTACTGTTTGTATGGGAGGTGGTAGAAGGAGGAGGAGGACACACATAATTTTTATACGGTAGATTGATATTATCATAAAAGTAATATATTCCAAATTTCAGGCCAATAGCTTTCATGCTTTTTGAGCAAATCCGTTTATTATCAAATTGCGCATTTGTGTCATTTTGTATGGGAGGGGGTAGAAGGGGTGGAGCGATTTGGCCCGTTCACGAACATGACCTTACTTTTTTGCTAAAAATTACACACAACAATTTTTAGCACTATAGCTCAAAGCTTTCGAGTGTTATGCTGTAGACAGACGCACAGACGGACAGACGGTCACTCGGAATCAATGTTTTAGAGCGACAACAAATATTTCTGAACCCTTGGCGGCTCTGTGCGAGCGTTATTTCTTAGCGTTACAAACGGTAAGGCAAACACAATATACTCTCAGATTTCATCTAGAGTATAATCATCAATCAAATTGATCAGCGAACGTTTCGTCTGGCCAAACATGAAAAAGGACATCGATCAAATGTCAAAAGTATGCATTGCATGTCAAAAGTCAAAAATCATTCGTCACAACAGATCGACAATCGAAAGTTTTAAAGTTCCAGACAATCGTTTTCAACATATATATATCGATCTGATCGGGCCTATGCCGTCCTCGAATGGTTTTTAATACTGTCTGACATGCATCGATCGATACACTCGTTGGCCAGTCGCAATTCCAACTGAATACATGACAGTCAAAAGAGTGGCAAAAGCATTGATAAGCGGATGGATTTCGAACTACGGCGTTCCAGCAGAAATCACAACGGATCAAGGGAAACAATTTGATTCTGAATTATCTAATGAACTGCTAAAGGCATTCAAGCATTTGAGAACTACAGCGTATCACCCTTAGGCCAACGGAATCATCGAGCGGTGGCATCGAACACTAAAAACCGCAATCAAATGTCAAACAACAATCAAACAATTGGTCTGAAACATTGCCTTTAGTGCTACTTGGACTTCGGGCAATATTCAAAGATGATCTGAACGCATCGCTGTCGGAAATGCTGTATGGAACGACAATCAGATTGCCTGGTGAATTTTTCGACGCAACGAAAAATTACGTGTTGGAGCCCGATTTCGTGAAAAATCTACGCAATTGCATGGAAAATATTCGACCTGTTGCTACATCGAATCATGTACAAGGAAACGTTTTCGTCCAAAATCAACTGAAGGATTGCACACACGTGTTTCTATGTGACGACAAAGTGTGACCACCTTTGAAAACGCTGGACGATGGCCATATGAAGTCGTGCAATGAGACGAAAAAACCATCGACATCCTCGTGAAAAACAAAATCGTCAAAGTCAGCATTGATCGAGTAAAAGAAGCATTTTTACTAGTTGATGATAACGACGCAACATCGAACACTTCAACGATATCGACTTCAATCGCACTAACACGTCAACATGTTAATTTAAACCAAAGCAAATCCAAAGAGAAAAAAGATGTACCACGAACGACAGGTTCCGGGTAAAAAGTACATTTTCCAAAACGGTTCACAGATCTCTCATCGTGACTTCGCATGGCTCCGCCACTGGTGTGGGAGTACTGTGTACACACAGTCAAAATAATAAAATTTATTTTCGCTACTTAACTTTTACGGGGGCTGTTAATAAAATCGTCATCAAAAAGCGTTATCGCAAATCTCGAAGCAAAAAAAAAAACAAAAAAAAAATAACAGAAAGAAAAAAAAACAAAAACAAAATAAAAAAAAATAACAAAAAATAAAGAAAGAAAAAGAAAAAAAAAGAAAGAAAAAGAAAAAAAAAAGGAAAAAGAAACAAAAACAGAAACAAAAAAAAAAGGCGTTTTCAGTTATAATTTGACTAGTGTTAAAGCGAGCTCCTATAAGCGGGTTACGCGGGTGTACCGGCTAGCGCAACGCTGCATTCACATAATTACCTATGATACCCATGATATTTTCAATGAAATGTCGTGTAAGTATGTTCCATATTTTGCGTGTTTTAAGCCCGATAAAAACGATACAACGAAATATGTCCCGCGAACAATACAATAACCCGGAAAGCGCGACAATGCGCATACCCGAAAGTGCGACCATGTGAATATCCGAAAAGTAAGAAAATACGAACATCACGTTCAACTTGTACTCTAGATCACCATGTACGCCCCACTCGCGCAGTGAGTGGGTCCGGGGGGCGCAGCGCCGGGTTTTTTAACTTTAAGAACGAAAGTAGTAGTCTTTGGAACAACTGAACGAATAAAAACATTCATTTTTCATTTTTTCTGAAATTTGTCAATTTTAAGTTTTTGAAATAAAAATATTAAAGTCACAATAAATAAACTGCCAACAAGTCGGGCGAAACTTTATTATTCTTGGGACAAGTTGCGGATGAGTGGAAAGTCAATATGCAGGTTAGAGTGGTTAGGGAAGACTAAGTGAAAGGGAGTTCTTGGGCAGTGCTGCTGTCAATTTAATAATATTTCATTCGTTTCTGCAAGTTTGGGTTTTTATGAGGGGAGGAAGAGGGGTAACAGTAAGTGTGGGTGGATGTTAATAGCTTTTTAATTAATTGCTTGAATCACGTCCAATATTCTCTGTATAGAATGTATTTCATAGACGAAGTTGCATAGAATTTCCATAAAATTCGGTATATTTTACATTCACGAAACCGAACATTTGTATGGGAGGGGGTAGAGAAGGTAGGGGAATTGTAAAATTTGATATGTAGTTTTATATCGGTTCTCTTGTAAGGTGCTTGTATAAAATTTCAAGTTCGTAGCTTTTAGTTTGTTGTTTATTAGTTGATTTAATGAAATTGGTCGAAATCATAGTTTTGTATGGGAGGGGGTAGAAGGGCAAGCGCGATTTCAAAACTTTTAAAACAACTTCATTTGAATTGTTTTTATAAGTTTTCATGCAAAATTTGAAATTGATAGCTTTTAAGAGTTAGATGATAACTGATTTCTTAAAAATGCTCGAAAAAATAATTTTGTATGGGAGGGGGTAGAAGTTTTAAAGATTTTCGACCAGTTATTATTTTGTATATTTAGAGATTTTTTTTAAATGCATTTCGCAAGTTCTGAAGTTTTTACCTTAAAATTTCACTCAAAAATTTTCAGTTTATGTGTTTTTTTCAAAGCGCATGAAACACCTTGTGCACGTTAAACCGGGGGGGTCGGTTTATAACAATTATGGATCAAGTTATTATTATTTTTGTATGTATATTAAATGAAGGTATTCACATGCAAAACTTCAACTTTGTATCTTTCACCAGAGCCTTAAAAAAATCACTCAAAGTTTTCGACATTTTGGCTTATCATCTCCCTCCCCTTACACCACTCAACTTAAAATTTTTATCAAAATTAAAAATTATATAGTTCTACAATCAGACCAATTTTTGATTTGATATCTATACTATTTTCTGAGATATAAGGATTTGTAATTTTGAAAAGTGCGCCATTTTTGAAATGCTCCCCATTTTCCCCCACTACTATTTTGTCAAAATGTTATATTTTTTATATTTTGCTAGTAAAGCTTAGTACACGTTTTAAGTTTCAATTACATAGCTTAAGAGATAGTTTAAGTGTTTTTCTTTGCACCCCCCCTGACCCTTCCCTTACAATAATTAGCTTCTATCTAAACTGATTCTAGCACATGCGTATGATATCTTAATGGTCTCAAAATATCAATTTTTTATGGGAATTAATTTCGAAGATATAATCATTTGAAAAAAAAATTCGGTCGACAATTGGTTCTTAGCCCCCCTTTTCGCACCCCAATGGATAAAAAAATTAAATAATTTTTAAAAGTTGTCCTACAAACTCTTCTATATGTATGTTGATTTTTAGTTTCCTAGCTGTAACCATGGTTGAGATATTTGAATTCGTATTTTTCGGTTTAAGCGCTCCCCCCGCCTCCCCCTGAACTTGTACACCCCCCAAAATGGGTATCCGCCTGAGATCCGCAACTACCTATAATCCCTCCAAAAATGATCTTTCTATCTTGAAGGGTTTGGGAGTTAATGTGCGCTGAGCGTACACGTCGGCGTACGGCGGACGGCGTACAGACAGACGGATTTTTATACTCTAGATGAAATCTGAGAGTATTATAAGTTTTCTCTAAGGTTTGTAACGCCAAGAAATAAGGCTTGGAGAAAAAAATGAATGATACAGAAGTTCATAAAATCACTCAAAAATCTCAAAACCGGATGTCCGTCCGTCCGTCCGTGCGCTCTCCAGCCTGAGAACGCGTTGAGCTAGAAAGCTCAAATTTCGTACACGTCGTTTTTGTAAGTAAGGTCAAGTTCGTGAACGGGCCAAATCGCTCCACCCCTTCTACCCCCTCCTATACAAAATGACACAAATGCGCAATTTGACAATAAACGGATTTGCTCGAAAAGTATAAAAGCTATTGGCCTGAAATTTGGAATATATTACTTTTATGATAATATCAATCTACGGTATAAAAATTATGCGTGTCCACCTTCTCCTTCTACCACCTCTCATACAAACTGTACTTGTCATGAATTACTCTAAGCCAATTTACTCAGTGCGTATAAAATTTAGCGAGCACTAAATATTTATTTAAAATTGTTAGTAAGGCTAAGAAAAAATTAGACGATTAGCTTCACCCCTTCTACCCCCTCCCATACAAAATGACAAAATTTCGCAATTCGACTATAAATGGATTTGCTCGAAAAGTATAAAAGCTATTACTCTGAATTTTGGGACATATTACTTTAATAATTATATAAATTTACAGTAGAAAAAATTATCTGCGTCCTCCCTCTCCCTCCACCCCCTCCCATACAAACTACACTTTTTCATGAAATGCTCTAAGACGATTTTCTCAGAACATATAATATTTATCGAGCTTATATTTTGTAATAAATACTTAATTAGTATCATCACTAAGATCAGAAAAAAATATTTGATTAGCTTCACTCCTTCTACCCCCTCCCATACAATATGACACAGTTTCCCAACTTCACAAAAATCTATTTTCTTGAAAAGTATGAATGTTACTCATCTAAAATTTAAGAGATGTCAATTTTATGATATTCTTAGTTATTTCTGAAAAAATCACTAAAATCCCCCCACTCTTTCTACCACCTCCCATACAAACTACACATTTTCACTAAATCTAACACATTAATTTTCTCAGCTCCTATTCAATTTTTGGAGTAAGCATTTTGTATAATACATTTTTATAGCTACTTTAGCATGATGGGGAAAAAATTAGTTCAATGCTATCACCTCTTCTAACACTCCCCATACAAAATTTCTTGGTATCACAAAAAATTCTATTTCATCTAGAGTATCGTAAGATTGCGCTGTACGCGCAATCGTAGCCCTGTTATGTTTTTTTTTTGCATTTTTAGGCTAATTTAGTCATGAAACGCGAAAAAAAAAATTTCAGGGTAGCAAAGTTTTTTTTTTTCTTGTGTCGATCACAATACTTTATTATTAGAATAATAAAGTAAAATCATATTTTTATTTCGAGTGGGATACTCACGCCTACAAAACAATAAATATTTAATCATTTCTGCACAAGCGCAGACTCGAATTTTGAAAAAAAAAAATGGCGGTTTTCAATTTATACTCCCAATAAATTCCAAATTTCAAATCAATAGCATTTATATTTTTCTAGCAAACCCGTTTATTGCATAATACAAAATTGTGTAATTTTGTACAAGGGAGGTAGAAGGGGTGGAACGATTTGGCCCGTTCCCGATCTTGACCTTACTTTTTTGCAAAAAACGATCTATACAAAACTTGAACTTTCTACCTCAACGTGTTCTCGAGTTAGAGAGAACACGGACGACATACGGACATCCGGTTTTGAGGTTTTTGAGTTATTATATGAACTTCTGTATCATAAATTTTTTTTTCTGAGCCTTATTTCTTAGAAATACAAACTTTATGGCAAACTTGAAATACCCTCAGATTTCATCTAGAGTATAAAAATATTAACAATGATCATATTTGTAAATATGTCCATTGTCACAGGCGATAATTCCAATTTAACTATTCTCAGAATATTTGACTGTCAAAAGTCAAAATTTTATACGTCGAAAAAAAATCTATACATATTAATATAATCGTAGTGTCTGACTGTTATTTGCTTATAAATGGCTATAAGTTAGTTTTTTGCTTTATTTTAGCAATAACTAAGTACAAAAACACATTTTTGAAATTTTTGTCTGTCTGTCCGGCCGCTTTTCACGCACAAACGGCTGAACCGATTGTATAAAAACTTGCACAGTTTGTTAGGTGTCTATCGGGATGTAATCTGCTTTTGGTTTTATTTCACTCCCCTCAAGCCTGCTACCCCCTCCCATACAAAGTGACTCATTTTCAAAAATACATATTAATAAAATTTTCTTGGAAACTATAAAAGCTTTTAATTTGAAATTTGAAATATGTTATTTCTATCACAAATGCAGTCTTTTGGTATACGCATTATTTGAGTTCCCTCACTCCTTCCACCACCTCTCATACAAACTATAATTTTTCATGAACCACTTTACACCAATTTTCTCAGTACGTGTAACTTCCATCGAGATAAAATGTTGTACTAAATCCTTAATTAACATTATTATTAATATTGGGAAAAAATTAACCGATTAGCTTCACACCTTCTACCCCCTCCCTTACAATGTGACACAGTTCCACGACTTTACAAGAATTTGATTTTCTTGAAAAGTGTGAATGTCACTGATCTGAAATTTAAAATATATCAATTGCATGATGATTATAGTTGTTTCTCAAAAAATCACCAAGAACCTCCTTCTCCTTCCACCACCTCCCATATAAACCGCACTTTTTCATAAAATACTCTAAACCAATTTTCTCAGTACATTTAAATTTTATCGAGCTAAAATTTTGTACTTAATCCTTAATTAGCATTATTATTAATATCGTGAAAAAAATTAACAATGATCATTGCCTTGATTTTTGAGCGGGTTTGGTGTGATTTTTTCGGTTTCGGCTCATTTTTTTCCTCCATTCCTATGATTGTTAACTGGTTTGCATGTCAAACTCATAGAACCATGTCTCACTACCAGTTATGATGCGCTCCATGAATGTGGGATCGGAATTCGCACGAACAAGCATGTCCAAAATGACCTGTTCACGCTACTTTTTTATTAAGAAAATTCTACTTTATTGGAAAGAGTCGAGAAAGGACGCGCTTCATGGCTGAAGTATCCACCAAAATCGAATGAACGGATTCGCGAGAAATGTCAAGCTCTGCTGCTATCTCCCTAACACTGGTATGACGATTTTTGAGCATCATTTCCTTCACCTTTTGAATGTTTTCGTAAGTTGAAGAGGTCAACGTCGTCCAGAACGGGGCATGTCTTCAAGAATCTTTCGACCGTCCTTAAAGGCATTAAACTAAATTATCGGTACTTTTTTTCACAATGTATATTAAAAACACAATAGGACTACGATTGGGCGTAAAGCCATCATAAAAGTATGACATTTCAAATTTCAGAACAATAGCATTTATACTTTTCGAGCAAACCCGTTTATTGTCAATTTGCGAAATTGTGTAATTTTGTATAAGAGGGGCCACCTTACTTTTTTATCAAAAAGGCTTGTACAAAATTTGAGCTCTCTACTTCAACGTTCTCAAGCTAGAGAGGACATGGACGGACGGACAGACTTACGGATGGACAGACGGGCGGACATGCGGTTTTGAGAATTTCAAGTGATTATATGAACTTCTGTATAATTCATTTTTTTCTCCGAACCCTATTTCTTGCCGTTACAAACTTTGTTGCAAACTTATAATACTCTCAAATTTCATCTAGAGTATAAACATAACAAGACTACGATACTCTAAGTGAAAGATAAATTTTTTGATTTTAACTAATTTTGTTGGAGAAGTGGTAGGAGGAGTGACGACATTGAACTCATTTTTTCACATCACGCTATGAAAATGTTCTATACAAAATTTAGGATCCAACAATTTAATAAGTACTGAGAAAATTAGTGTATTGGATTTAGTGAAATTATGCAGTTTGTATAGGAAGTGGTAGAAGGAGCAGCAAGTTCTTAATGACATTTTCAGAAATAATCATACTTTTGACATGTTTTAAATTGTAGATCAATAGCATTCATACTATTCAGGAAAATCGACTTTTGTAAAGATTTGAAATTTGTGTCATATTGCATAGGAGGTGCTAGAAGGAGTGAGGCTAATCATCTAAGTGTACGCCTGGGCTTTATTGGAATTGCCATGACTGTAGGAGCATTTCACTATCCTCGTTAACGATAAGATGTCAAGTATTGGTGATGAGATGACGAGGATTAAGGCGCAACTGGATAATATATCCAGTTCGTTTGTGAGAATGAATAATTTTTTTAATTCACTCAGCAAGACTTCGACTTTGGTAGACTATTCGACTGGTACAGTTAACTTGCTGCGATACAACTGATTCCACTAATTCTTATAACGCATTGAATTGTGCTACGGGAGATTAAACTCTGGCTGATAATTCTGAGTTAGTATTAGTGGATATCAATAGTCCTGCAGTTCATCAATGTCTTTCTCGCAAGAAGACTACAGTTAGTAGTTCTACCTCTACTAAAAATAGCGAAGTTTCATCAAAAGTTTCCGCTAGGAAAATCCCTAAAAAAATCTACACTCTCGAAGCCTACCCTATTTTCTTCGAGTAGCTCTCAAACGCCTTACACTGTTTTAATCCCACTGAATTTTCTTCTACTATGAATTCACATCTTCCTTTACTATCTACTGTACCTTGACCGAAAGCCCTTTTTATTTCTCTGATCCCCGAACATTCCCCGATGATATTATTAACTATTTAATTTAAAAAAAAATTTATTTTAGCTGGATCAGCAGTAAAATGTGTAAAAATTAGTAAAGATGTTCCATTGCCTTTTTTAAAATTGTTATAGTCTTCTACTTCTACAATGGTGCTACAGCCCAAATCAGACCTTGGCCTCCTGATATTCAGGTTCCTTAATATTCTTCATTACTTATTGTGGAAGGATTGTTCCTTCGCACAACCCTCTTTCTACGAATTTTTCATTTTCGTAGATTGAGGTGAGCAGACAATGTGTTGGAATTATATATTGCGCCGGGATTTGAACTCACGACCTTCGCATTACAAGACTAACACACTACCCACTAGGCTACACCCAAGCTATTAATCAGTTATTAGATTATAATTCTTGGCCGTCTGGAACATTTATCAAAGAATTTACTTCTCGTCGTATTAAATCACTGGTTTCTGGTCCAAAAAACTCAGACAATTGTCCATTTACTATCAAAACGTAAATGGACTGCGCACTAAAACTCAGGCGATACTTGCTTCAAGCCAGAATTCTTCATATGATGTTATTGCTTTTACTGAAACGGGACTAAACTGTAGCTTTTCTGACAGTGCAATCTTTGGTTCAGACTTCCAAGTCTTTCGTAGGGATCGTCATGTTTCCGATATGAGATTGAAAGGTGGTGGGTTGTTATTAGCAGTTCGAGCTGCACTAATTGTGTTGTTGTTGACGTGCCGAACCCTCACTGTCTGGAGATCTTGTGTGTTAAACTGGTACTTAGCAATAAGGATATTTATGTCTATCCCAGATTTTAGTATTTCAACTTATTTTCTGCGATCAATTCTTTTTTTTCGTTTAAATTTTAGGCCAATAAACTTTGAAATCCTAAAAATTACGTTTCAAGTACGTTTTAGTGAAAAGGAAATTTTATATCGTCTTTTCAATTTAAGCTGTCACTCGGCGACTTTTTGAATATCACCGAGTGACAGCTCGATTAACGCCTCCGTATCCAAACTCGACACCAGTAGAAGAGAGCACGTTCCTATACAGTAACTTTAGTATGGGAGAGGGTAGAAGGAGTGAGAGGTTGTAGCTCGTTCACGAACTTAAAGTTTCTTTTTTGCTAAGAACTCAAAGCGTTCGAGAGTTAAGTTGAAGACAGATGGACAGACAGATGATCACTCGGAATCGGGGTTTTTGAGCGAAAACAAATATTTCTGTATCCTTGGCGACTCTGTGCGAACATTATTTCTTAGCGTTACACTTTTGTGTAAGGCAAACACAACATACTCCCAGATTTCATCTAGAGTATAGAAACTATTTTCTGCCATGTTTGAGGTAACACAGATCACTAGATGTTGCATTGGGATTGCTGAGCATACTAAGTCAATTCATAAGTAATCGTACACTAATAAATGCACTTATTACGAGTGCAGTATTGAGCATATCCCTTTCCCCTTGACTGGGATTTGAAAGTTCAAATACATTTGTAATAATGGCGGCATCGAAAATCATACTGCTGCATTTGTTCTTCGAAAATGCATAATGGAAAAAGACGATACCATTCGGATGTTGCGATTACTTGGAATCACTCGTAAATTTGTATATCATTCTCTGAAGTTGAAAGTCGCAAAGGCCCGAGTCAAACAAAAACCGTTGCATAAATAGAAACTGGTAAGTGTTGAAAAAAGTCTTAAGAGACATCATACTCTACATGATATCTCTAAGAACTGGGCAACACTCTTTGATATTTAATATCAACTGCTCAGCCAACGTCTGTTTTCAAAAAATTCGGTCTCTCGCCGGATACTAATCGGGACCTCATTGCCTTCAAGACGGTACGCTATGTGAGAGAGGGCGCGCACGAGTACCCAGCGCATTAACTTCTTCTACAGTGGCACTATAGTCCAAATTAGGCCTTGGCTTTCTGATCTTCAGGTTCCTTAACATTTTATTTGTCATTGCGAAAGGGTTGTTCGCCTTTCGCACGACCCAGTATCCACGAATTTTCCATTTTCGTAGATAGTGGTTACCATGGATGTCTCAGCAGGAAGTGTAATGGAATTATACGTTGATCGGAAATTTAATTAACGACCTTCGCATTGAAGACCAATTTACTACCCACTATACTACAACTCAACACGTTAACTGGATTTACTATAATATATAGGACTGGTACTCCACGCTGGAGGTCTAAGTCGCTGAAAATTAAAAAAAGTATATCTACGGCAGACGGCGGCCAACACAATGGCAGATGGCGAACGTCATTTATACAGACCAATTACTTTATTATTCTAACAATAAAGTATTGTGATCGACACAAGAAAAAAAAAAAATTTGCTACCCTGAAATTTTTTTTTTTCGCGTTTCATGACTAAATTAGCCTAAAAATGCAAAAAAAAAAAATCCGTCTGTCTGTACGCCGTCCGCCGTCCGCCGTCCGCCGTACGCCGTACGCCGACGTGTACGCTCAGCGCACATTAACTCCAAAACCCTTCAAGATAGAAAATTCGTTTTTGGAGAGATTATAGGTAGTTGCGGATCTCAGGCGGATACCCATTTTGGGGGGTGTACGGGTTCAGGGGGAGGCAGGGGGAGCGCTTTAGCCGAAAAATACGAATTCAAATATCTCAATCATGGTTACAGCTAGGAAACTAAAAATCAACATACTTATAGAGGAGTTTGTAGGACAACTTTTAAAAATAATTTAATTTTTTTATCCATTGGGGTGCGAAAAGGGGGGGCTAAGAACCAATTGTCGGCCGAATTTTTTTTTCAAATGATTATATCTTCGAAAATACTTACCATAAAAAATTTATATTTTGAGACCAATAAGCTGGCATATAGGCCCACTAGAATCAGTTTAGACAAAAGCTAATTATTGTAAGGGGGAGGGTCAGGGGGGGTGCAAATAAAAACACTTAAAAATTAATATCTCGGCTATTTATTAAGCTATGTAATTGAATCTTAGAACCTATATTAAGCTATACTAGAGCAATACGAAAAAATATAACATTTGGAAAAAATAGTAGTGGGGGGAAATGGGGAGCATTTCAAAAATGATGCACTTTTCAAAATTTCAAACCGTTATAATTCAAAATTGAGTATAGATATTAAATTAAAATTTTGTCAAATTGTAGAACTAAGTAGTTTTTAAATTTGGTAAAAATTTTACGTCGGGAGGTGTAAGGGGAGGGAGGTGGTAACCAAAAATGTCAAAAATTTTGAGTGATTTTTTAAGGGCTCTGATGAAAGATAAAAAATTTAAATTTTCCATGTGGATACATCTATTTCTTGTACATACAGAAAAAATAATAAAAATTCCACAATTGTCATGCACCGACTCCCCTGGTCTACCGTGCACAAGGTGTTTCATGTGCAATGAAAAAACCACATAAATTTAAAATTTTTTAATGAAATTTGAAGGTAGAAACTTGAAAACTTGCAAAATGCATTTAAAAAACATAAAAGAATTATGATTGGGCGTAAAGCCCAATCATATGATACTCTAGATGAAATGAGAAAGAGTTCAATGTACCGGAAAATATGTCACCTCCAATTCTTTTAAATAATTAATAGTGACTTTTATATGGGAGGTGGTAGAAGGAGAGGAGGAAGGTTTGTCATTTTTGGATATGACACCTAGTGTGGTATGCAAAATATTTCGTGCTGAATTTAAGGCTTGCAGCTTTCATTATTTTCAATTGGACATAGTTTTCCTGAAATTGAGGCATTTGTATGGGAGGTGGCAGGGGAAGTGGAGCGTATAAGATGATTTTGAAACTGCTTATCATATCATCCTTATCACCACGCTTTGGCTCAATTTCAAATTTGATAGTTCTAATATATTCGAAGGAGAAATGCTTTTCTTGAATTTATAATACAGATATTTGTATGGGAGGGGGTAGAAGGAGTGAAGAGGAGCTGATAATTTTTTTTAGCATTTATTGCAATTATTAAAAAACAAACTCTGGCAAAATTTTAAGCTTATACTTTTTCTAGTTTTAATGGAAATCGATATAATGCACTTAACAAAAATTATACATTTGTATGGGAGGGAGTAGAAGGAGTGTACGGATCAAAACACATTTTTTTCTCGTTATTGATATTTCTATTTTTATACTTTATGCAAAATATCAAGTTGATAGCTTTAACAGTTTCGAAGAAAAATAATTTAATCTAAATTTCAAAATTTCGTAAAATTTGTATGGGAGGGGGTAGAAGGAGTGAGGTGAAGTTGATAATTTTTTCAATACTGATTGCAATTATATTAAAATTAATTCTGGCAAAAATTAATTTTTATAACTTTGCTAGTTTCAATGAAAATCGAAAAAATGCATTTTTCCAAATTATGCATTTGTATGGGAGGGGGTAGAAGGAGTAAAGAGGATCTGATAGTTTTTTTTAGCATTTATTGATATTATTAAAAAACAAATTCTGGCAAAATTTTAAGCTTATACTTTTTCTAGTTTTAATGCAAATCGATATAATGCACTTGACAAAAATTATGCATTTGTATGGGAGGGGGTAGAAGGAGTGTACTGATCAAAACACATTTTTTTCCCGTTATTGATATTTCTATTTGTATACTTTATGCAAAATATCAAGTTGATAGCTTTAACAGTTTCGAAGAAAAATAATTTAATTTAAATTTCAAAATTTCGTGAAATTTGTATGGGAGGGGGTAGAAGGAGTGAGGTGAAGTACATAATTTTTTTCAATTCTGATTGGAATTATAATAAAATTAATTCTGGCAAAAATTCGTTTTTATAACTTTGCTAGTTTCAATGAAAATCGAAAGATTGCATTTTTCAAAATTATGCATTTGTATGGGAGGGGGTAGAAGGAGTGACAGGATCAGATCAATATTGTGTCATATTAATGATATTTATATCATACGACTTTGACATAAATTTACAATTGTTAGCTTAAATAGTTTCAAAGGAAAATCAATTTCTGGAAATTTCGGAATTTCGTGAAATTTGTATGGGAGGGGGTAGAAGGAGTAGGGGGATGTGGCCCGTTCACGAACTTAAAGTTTCTTTTTAGCTAAAAATGACACACAAAAAATTTCAGCACGATAGCTCAAAGCGTTCGAGAGTTATGCTGTAGACAGACGAACAGACGGACAGACAGACAGACGGACAGACGGACAGACGGACAGACAGACGGACAGACGGACAGACGGACAGACAGCAACTCGGAATCGAAGTTTTTGAGCGACAACAAATATTTCTGTACCCTTGGCGGCTCTGTGCGAGCATTATTTCTTAGCGTTACAAACGGTAAGGCAAACACAATATACTCTCAGATTCCATCTAGAGTATAAAAATCTCTAAAACAATCAAATATTAACTCGTCGAATACCTTGAAAGCTTCTACTCCCTCCCATACAAAATGATTTTTTCGACCATTTTTAAGAAATTAATTATCACCGAATTGGTAAAAGCTATCAATTTGAAATTTTGCACAAAATCATTTAAAAATAGTTAAAATAGAACTGCTTCAAAATTTTTGAGATCACACTTGCCGTTCTACCCCCTCCCATACAAAAGTACGATTTCGGCCAATTTCAATAAAACAACTGCTAACCAACAAATTAAAAGCTACGGACTTGAAATTTTGTACGAGCACCTTAAAAGAAAAAAAAAAAGAAAACTGCGTCACAAATTTTGCGATTCCCCTACCTCTTCTACCCCCTCCCATACAAAATTATTTTTTCGACCATTTTTAGGAAATCAGTTATCAGCTAATTCTTAAAAGCTACCAACTTCAAATTTTGCACAAAAAATTATAAAAATATTTGAAATGATATTACTTTAAAAGTTTTGCAATCACGCTTACCCTTCTACCCCCTCCCATACAAAAGTATCATTTCGACCTATTTTATTGAATCAACTAATAACCAACAAATTAAAAGCTACGAACTTGAAATTTTGTACGAGCACACTACAAGAGAAAGGAAATAAAATTGCGTCACAAATTTTACGATTCCCTTACATTCTCTACCCCCTCCTAAACAAATGTTCGGTTTCATGAATGTAAAATACACCGAATTTGGTGAAAATTCTATGCAACTTCGTCTATGAAACACATTCTATACAGAGAATATTGGACGTGATTCAAGCAATTAATTAAAAAGCTATTAACGTCCACCCACCCTTACCCCTCCTCCTCCCCTCATAAGAGCCCAAACTTGCAGAAACGAATGAAATATTGTTAAATTGACAACAGCCCTGCCCAAGAACTCCCTTTCACTTAGCCTTCCCTAACCACTCTAACCTGCATATTGACTTTCCACTCATCTGCAACTTGCCCCAAGAATAATAAAGTTTCGCCCGACTTGTTGGCAGTTTATTTTTTCTTATTTCGGAAAACACGTAAAAATTCTGATGGAACAATTAAGGTAAGATCTCGAAATTTTGCGAAATTCATTTGAAGGGTGCAGGGAGAAACGTTCAAAATCATTTTTTTCTTCAAAAAAAAAAAAAAAAATTTGCTACCCTGAAATTTTGTTTTTTCGCGTTTCATGACTAAATTAGCCTAAAAATGCAAAAAAAAAAAAATCCGTCTGTCTGTACGCCGTCCGCCGTCCGCCGTAAACACATTAACTCCCAAACCCTTCAAAATAAACATAACAGAATTATGAAAGCCCAATCATATGATACTCTAGATGAGATGGAAATGACTTTGATATACCGGCAAATATGTCATCTCAAATTCTTTCGAATAGTGAGAAGAGTCTTTGCATGGGAGGTGGTAGAAGTAGAGGGGGAGGTTTGTATTTCTCCTATGTGACACCGAAAATGGCGTGTAAAGTGTTTCGTGCTGAATTTAAAATTTTTAGTTTTCATTATTTTTAAAGAAATTGGACATAGTTTTCCAGAAAATGGAGCATTTGTATGGGAGGTGGCAGAGGAAGTGGAACGTTTTAGATGATTTTGAAACTGCTTGTCATCACCCTTATCACTCTGCTTTGATTCAATTTCAAAGTCGGCGACTCTCATACACATATTCGAAGGAGAAATGCTTTTCTTGAATTTATAATACAGATATTTATATGGGAGGGGGTAGAAGGAGGGAAGCTGAGCTGATAATTTTTTCTAACATTTATTGCAACTATTAAAAAACAAATTCTGGCAAAAATTTAAGTTTGTAATTTTTATAGTTTTAATGGAAATCGATATAATGCATTTAACAAAAATTATGCATTTGTATGGGAGGGGGTAGAAGGAGTGTAAGGATGAAAATAATTTTTTTTCCTGTTATTGATATTTCTATTTTTATACTTTATGCGAAATATCAAATTGATAACTTTAACAGTTTCGAAGAAAAATAATTTAATTTAAATTTCAAAATTTCGTGAAATTTGTATGGGAGGGGGTAGAAAAATTCGTTTTTATAACTTTACTAGTTTCGATGAAAATCGAAAAAATGCATTTTTCAAAATTATGCATTTGTATGGGAGGGGGTAGAAGGAGTGATGGGATCGGATCAATATTCAGTCATATTAATGGTATCTATATAGTAATACTTCAACCCAAATTTCAAATCGATAGCTTAAATAGTTTCTAAGGAAAATCAATTTCTGAAAATTTCGAAATTTCGTGAAATTTGTATGGGAGGGGGTAGAAGGGGTGGGGGGATGTGGCCCGTTCACGAACTTAAAGTTTCTTTTTTGCTAAAAATGACACACAACAAATTTCAGCACGATAGCTCAAAGCGTTCGAGAGTTATGCTGTAGACAGACGGATAGACGGACAGACGGACAGACGGACAGACGGACAGACGGACAGACGGACAGACAGCAACTCGGAATCGAAGTTTTTGAGCGACAACAAATATTTCTGTACCCTTGGCGGCTCTGTGCGAGCATTATTTCTTAGCGTTACAAACGGTAAAGCAAACACAATATACTCTCAGATTTCATCTAGAGTATAAAAAGTTCATTTTTGGGGGGATTGTAGATAGTTGCAAATCTCAGGCGGATACCCATTTTGGGGGGTGTACGAGTTCAGGGGGAGGCGGGGGGAACGCTTAAGCCGAAAAATACGAATTCAAATATCTCAACCATGGTAAAAGCTCTCTAAGCTAAAACTCAACACACATATAGAGGGGTTTGTGGAACAACTTTTAAAAATAATTTAATTTTTCATCCATTGGCGTCCGAAAAAGGGGGGCTAAAAACCAATCATCGGCCGAATTATTTTTTCAAATGATTATATCTTCGAATTTCCTTATCGTAAAAAAATCATATTTTGAGACCGTCAAGCTGGCATATATTTCCATCGGAATCAGCTTAGAGAGTGGTTAATTATTGTAAGGGGGAGGGTCAGGGGGGGGTGCAAAGAAAAACACTTAAAAATGAATATCTCAACTACCTCTTAAGCTATGTAATTGAAACTTAAAACTTATATTGTGCTATACTAGAAAAATACAAAAAAAATATAACATCTTGAAATAATACTAGGGGGGGGAAATGGGGAGCATTTCAAAAATGGCGCACTTTTCAAAATTACAAATCCTTATATCTCAAAAACCAGTACAGATATCACATCGAAAATTTGTCAGATTGCAGAACTATATAATGGCTAATTTTGGTAAAAATTTTAAGTTGGGAGGTGTAAGGGGAGGGAGGTGATAAGTAAAAATGTAGAAAATTTTGAGTAATTTTTTTAGGGGTCTGGTGAAAGATACAAAGTTGAAATTTTGCATGTGGATACGTCTGTTTGATGTACATAGAAAAATAATAATAACTTGATCCATAATTGTTAAAAACCGACCCCCCCGGTCTAACGTGCAAAAGGTGTTTCATGTGCATTGAAAAAAACACATAAACTGAAAATTTTTGAGTGAAATTTTAAGGTAGAAACTTCAAAATTTGCAAAATGCATTTAAAAAAAATCTTTAAATATACGAAATACTAATTGGTCGAAAACCTTTAAAACTTCTACCCCCTCCCATACAAAATTATTTTTTCGACCATTATTAAGAAATCAATTATCACCTAACTTTTAAAAGCTATCAATTTCAAATTTTGCATAAAACCTTATAAAAATAACTCAAATGAAGTTGCTTTAAAAGTTTTGAAATCGCGCTTGCCCTTCTACCCCCTCCCATACAAAACTATGAATTCTACCAATTTCATTAAATCAACTAATAACCAACAAACTAAAAGGTACGAACTTGAAATTTTATACAACCACCTTACAAGAGAAGCGAAATAAAACTGCATATCAAATTTTACGATTCCCCTATATTCTCTACGCCCTCCCATACAAATGTTCGGTTTCGTGAATGTAAAATACACCGAATCCTATGAAAATTCTATGCAACTTCGTCTATGAAACTGATATTCTATACAGAGAATATTGGACGTGATTAAAGCAATTAATTAAAAAGCTATTAACATCCACCCACCCTCACTATTACCTCTCCACCTCCCCTCATAAAAACCCAAACTTGCAGAAACGAATGAAATATTGTTAAATTGACAACAGTCCTGCCCAAGAACTCCCTTTCACTTAGCCTTCCCTAACCACTCTAACCTGCATATTGACTTTCCACTCATCCGCAACTTGTCCCAAGAAAATTAAAGTTTCGCCCGACTTGTTGGCAGTTTATTTTTTGTTGCTTCAGTTTCTTTTACTTATCGGAAGAATATCTCATTGTTGTATCCTTATCCACTAGTGAGTTGCGTGCGATTCGCAACTCTCGTAATGCTGCGTGGAATAGGTATACTAGGGCAAAGAATAAAACTGATTTTCGTATGTATATAGAATACTATGACTTATTCAAAGATTTATCTAATCGCTTAAATGCTGAATATTTACTTGAAGTGCAGTCGGATATTATTAGAGATCTCTTGAAGTTTTAGAAGTTTGTTAATTGTGAGCGCAAATCTGACGGTTATCCAGCTTCTTTTCAATTCCTTGGCAACAATGGTAATGATCAATTTACTATTTCTAATTTTTTTGCCACATTTTTCAGTGGATCTTTTTCTGGTAGTAACTTTACCCTGACATGTCGTACTTTGATAGCTTTAGAGGTACTGCTTCAACTACTTTCTCTAGTATACCGATTACTTATAATGATATAGTTAACCATATCTCTCGCCTTAAGGATGCTTCTTCTCCTGGCCTAGATGGTGCTCCTCCAGTTGTCCTCAAACGCTGCTGTCTCTCTATTGCTGAGCCTCTCTTCCTCCTCTTTCAAAGGTCGCTAAAAACTGGGATTTTCCCGAACGTATGGAAGGCCTCCTTTATCATACCGACTCACAAAAGTGGTGCAAAATCAACTATCGACCAATAGCAAAACTGTCAGCAACTGTCGTTTCACTGTAAGTCCCTGATTTCAAGTAAGCAACATGGATTTGTCAGAAATAGATCAACAGTCACTAATCTGATGGAGTTTACGAATAAATCCATTGTGAATATTGAGGAGGGTGGTGGATTGCATTTATACTGATATTAGTAAGGCTTTCGATAAATTAAACTATTCCATTATTTTGTTGAAATTAGATATGTTGGGTTTTCCTACATGCTTTATTAATTGGATTAAGTCATATCTACTTAATAGAACTTATCAAGTTCTCTTTCGTGATTTTACTTCTAAGCCATTTATTGCGCATTCTGATGTTCTGCAAGGAAGTCATTTGGGACCACTTTTGTTTGTCTTGGCCATTAATGATGTTGCCTGTTTAAATACTCTGAAGCACTTATTTATGCAGACGACATTAAGATCTTTAGGTCAATTATTTCCAACTCTGACAATTTTCTTCAAGAAGATTTGATTAATTTTAGTAATTGGTGTCACCACAATGATCTTCGATTTAATGTGGATAAATGTCATGTTATGTCATTTACTAGGAAAGTCTCACCGTTTGTAATTATATATAGTCTTAATGACTGTATTTTGGATCTTGTCAACTCTATAATTAACTTAGGTGTTACATTTGACCATAAACTAGATTTTAGCTTGCATATAAATAAGATTGTGCAAAAAGGTAATTCTATGTTGGGATTCACCACACTCTTATCAAAGGAATTTAACAATCCCTTTGTTACATTGATTCTTTATAACACATTCGTTAGATCTCACCTTGAATGTGCTTCTCAAGTTTGGTCTCCTTTTTATGATGAGCACATTGGTAGAATTGAATCAATTCGACGTAATTTTGTTAGAATAGCCTTATGCCATCTTAATTGGAGTGACAGAGTTCGTCTTCCTCCTTATATCGATCGACTTAAACTTTTAAATATGTCGTCACTCTCGAAACGACGTGAGGTAGCTGATGTAGTTTTTGCTCATCAACTTCTTACAGGGTTAGTTGATTCTCCTACACTTTTGAGTTTGATGCAGTTTGCTGTTGGTCAATTTTTACCAAGGCAGCCTAGATTGCTACAGATTTGCTTTCACCGGACAAACTATGGTATAAATGAGCCGATTTCGCGTCTCGCGAGAGAAGTTAATGAGAATGCTGATGTATTCGACTTCTCTATTGATAAGCTATGTTTAAAGCGTAGACTTAATGCTAGTTGATGCCAATTTTTATTTTGTGTTATTTATATTTAAATATTTGGTGTAGGGATGTTTTTGTTTGTTTGGTTCCTTCACTAAATGATGAGCCAGAGGATAACTCGATTTCCATATCTAAATTTGGAACCGTTTTATGGCAATTTCTTGCATTAAGGATTTCTGATAGTGATGATTTTTTTTTTTTCGACACAAGAAAAAAAAAAGGTTGCTACCCTGAAATTTTTTTTTTCGCGTTTCATGACTAAATTAGCCTAAAAATGCAAAAAAAAAAATCCATCTGTCTGTACGCCGTCCGCCGTCCGCCGTACGCTCAGCGCACATTAACTCCCAAACCCTTCAAGATAGAAAGTTCATTTTTGGGGGGATTGTAGATAGTTGCGGACATCAGGCGGATACCCATTTTCGGGGGTATACGGGTTCAGGGGGAGGCGGGGGGAGCGCTTAAACCGAAAAATACGAATTCAAATATCTCAACCATGGTAACAGCTAGGAAGCTAAAACTCAACGTTAATATAGACAATATAGACGGGTTTGTGGGACAACTTCTAAAAATAATTTAATTTTTTTATCCATTGGGGTGCGAAAAGGGGGGGCTTAGAACCAATTGTCAGCCGAATTTTTTTTTCAAATGATTATATCTTCGAAAATACTTATCGAAACAAAATCATATTTAGAGACCGTCAAGGTGGCATATAGTTTCATCGGAGCCAGCTTAGAAAGCGGCTAATTATTGTAAGGGGGAGGGTCAGGGGGGGTGCAAAGAAAAACACTTAAAAATTAATATCTCAACTATCTCTTAAGCTATGTAATTGAAACTTAAAATTTATATTAAGCTATACTAGACAAATACAAAAAAAATATAACATGTTGAAATAATAGTAGAGGGGGGAAATGGGGAGCATTTCAAAAATGGCGCACTTTTCAAAATTACAAATCCTTATATCTCCAAAAATAATACAGATATCAAATTAAAAATTTGTCAGATTGTAGAACTACATAATAGTTAATTTTGGTAAAAAATTTAAGTTGGGAGGTGTAAGGGGAGGGAGGTAATAAGCAAAAATATCGAAAACTTTGAGTGATTTTTTTAGGGCTCTCGTAAAAGATACAAAGTTAAAATTTTGCATGTGAATACCTATATTTAATCCACATAGAAAAATAATAATAGCTTGATCCATATTTGTTATAAACCGACCCCCCCGGTCTAACGTGCACAAGGTGTTTCATTGGCATTGAAAAAAACACATAGACTGAAAATTTTTGAGTGAAATTTTAAGGTAGAAATTTCAAAATTTGCAAAATGCATTTAAAAAAATCCCTTAATATACGAAATATTAACTGGTCGAAAACCTTTAACACTTCTACCCCCTCCCATACAAAATTATTTTTTCCACCATTTTCAAGAAATCAATTATCACCTAACTATTAAAAGCTATCAATTTGAAATTTTGCATAACAACTAACAAAAATAATTAAAATGAAATTGCGTTAAAAGTTTTAAAATCGCGCTTGACCTTCTACCCCCTCCCATACAAAAGTATGATTTCGACTAATTTCATTAAATCTAATAACTAATAACGAACAAATTAAAAGCTACGAACTTGAAATTTCGTACGAGCACCTTACAATAAAAATGAAAGAAAATTGCATCACAAGTTTTACGATTTCCCTACCTCCTCTACCCCCTCCCATACAAAATTATTTTTTCGAGCATTTTTAAGAAATCAGTTATCAGCTAACTCTTAAAAGCTATCAATTTCAAATTTGGCATAAAAACTTATAAAAATAATTCAAATGAAGTTTCTTTAAAAGTTTTGAAATCGCGCTTGCGCTTCTACCCCCTCCCATACAAAACTATGATTTCGACCAATTTCATTAAATCAACTAATAACCAACAAACTAAAAGCTACGAACTTGAAATTCTATCCAAGCACCTTACAAGAGACGCGAAATAAAACTGCGTATCAAATTTTACGATTCCCCTATATTCTCTACCCCCTCCCATACAAATGTTCGGTTTCATGAATGTAAAATACACCGAATTTTATGAAAATTCTATACAACTTCGTCTATGAAACACATTCTATACAGAGAATATTGGACGTGATTCAAGCAATTAATTAAAAAGCTATTAACATCCACCCACCCTTACTATTACCCCTACTCCTCCCCTCATAAAAACCAAACTTACAGAAACGAATGAAATATTGTTCACAGTCCTGCCCAAGAACTCCCTTTCACTTAGCCTTCCCTAACCACTTTAACCTGCATATTGACTTTCCACTCATCCGCAACTTGTCCCAAGAATAATAAAGTTTCGCCCGACTTGTTGGCAGTTTATTTACTAATAATTCTAATTAAATATTTGGTGCAAAATTTCAGCTCGGTAAATCTTATATGGTAGATTGACATAAAGGCAATATATTCCAAATTTGAGATCAATAGCTTTTATATTTTTTGAGCAAATCCGTTTAGTGTCAAATTGCGAAATTGTGTATTTTTGTATGGGAAGGTGTAGAAAAGGTAAAGCTAATAAGCTAATTTTTTTGGTCTTACTAATAATTCCAAATAAATATTTTGTGCACAATTTCAGCTTGATAAATTTTATACGCGAGAAAGTAGCAATGAAATCAATAATCTTAAACAAGAATACGGTGAATGTAGACAATGCTTATCGGATTTAAAACAACAACGGGGTGACAATTCTTAAAAAATCTGCTAACAAATCAGGCGCATCTTTATTATTCTTGGGACAAGTTGAGGATACGTGAGAAGGCAATATGCAACTTAGGGTAGATAGGAAGGACTACGTGAACGGGGCAGTGTCGTTTTCAGTTGTTTAACACTTATCTGCAATTGCGATCAATAGCTCCAGGACAAAGAATCAATATTTCATTCGTTTATTTATGCAAGTTTGGGCTTACATGGCGTGGCGGGGGTAAAAATGGTAGGTGTATATTAATAAGCTTTTAATTTATTGATTGAATCTAAATTCTCGGTATAGTTAGGTAGTGATAGTTTTACAAACAGTGTTGCTTAGAATTCCTGCGAAATTCGGTGTATTTTATATTCACGAAATTTTAAGTTCCTAGTTAAAAGCTATATATTTTTGTAATTTGGGGAACACATGAAAGCACTGCGGCTTTCTCTGCCTATTGTTCTTTTGTTTCCCCTTGCCCTACTATTTAACTAACTCAAGTATTGTTGCGAGCTAGAAGTTCGCCGGGATTTCAAGAAAAACACAATTCGTTTAAAAATAAAGGATAATTTATTTATTCGCACGTTTCACTTTAATTCGCACTTTTAATTTAATTCTTACTATACGGCACTACTGATATCGCGTTTTTGTACCGGTTCACGTTCTCTCGCAGATCTTGCTGAACTGACTGCTCGCTGACAGCTACCGTGGTTTTATACCATTTCCCCTTTTTCTAGAAGCATCTGTCGTGGATGTTTTCGGGTGTATGTCTCGACTATTCTAGATGATTCTAGATGGCGCTTTATACAATTTCCGCCTGTTCTAGAAGCTACTGTCGTGGATGTTTTCGGGTGTATGTCTCGACTATTCTAGATGATTCTAGATGGCACTTTATAGCTTTTTACATATTGGGGAGCTGTTCTACATAGTTCTGGTACTTTCGGGAAGATCAATATTGCGCGGTTGCCAGATCTATAACATTACCCTCTCCTTAGTCCCTGTTCGTCCCGAACAGAGTCGTTCACTTTCTCAATGGCACCATGGTACTTTGTTAGTCGGTCGAGATGTACCACTTTCATTTTAGTACGAGGTTTTTGATGTAGTTGAATCCGATAGACGACATCATTTAACCGGTTGATGACCTGGTAAGGGCCTTCCCAGTTTCGCTGTAGTTTCTGTCGTTTGGGATTGTATAACCAAACCAAATCGCCCTCTCGGAATCCTGATGAATTCGCCCGTTGGTCATACCTCGTCTTCATGCGGTCGGTCGCTAAATCAATTTTATCTCTGACCAGGTTATAAATTGTCTTTAGTCGACATCGAAGATCCGAGACGTAATCTTTGGCATTGGTTGGTTGGTCTGGTGGCACTCCAAACATTAGTTCCGCAGGGACTCGAATATTTCTTCCGAAAATGACTCGGGACGGAGTTTCTCCTGTTGTTGAATGTACCGATGTTCTGTAGGCCATCGAAAATAGAGGAATGTGCTGACCCCAGTCCCGTTGCCGCTCGCTGACGAGTTTGGATAGGTTTGAGTTCAATGTCCTATTGAAACGTTCCACTATTCCATCGGACTGTGGGTGTAGTGGAGTTGTCCTGGTTTTGTTTATTCCCAGCATTTGGCACACGTGTTTGAATATTTGAGATTCAAAATTGCGCCCTTGATCGGAGTGTAGTTCACGTGGAGCTCCAAATCTGCTCACCCAGTTGGTAACAATTTGTTCGGTAACGGTTACTGCTTCTTGGTTTGAAATTGAGTAGGCTTCAGGCCACTTGCTGAAATAATCAATGACCACTAGAATTTAGCGATTACCATTTTCTGATTCCGGAAATGGTCCAGCAATATCCACAGCAATTCTCTTAAATGGGACTCCCACGTTGTATTGTTGCATTTCTCCCTTTGATCTGCGGTGTGGGCCATGACTCGATGCACACGTAGTACATTTACGGCACCAATTTTCGACATCATCTCGGAGATGGATCCAATAGAACCTTTCTCGTATCTTTGCCAAGGTTCTATTTACACCCAAATGCCCACCGGAGGTACCTCCATGATATTCCTTCAAAACCTCCTCGAATTTACAATGCGGGGCGGTGGTTTGCATGTGATACGACTTTCCGTCAGCGTTCTCCCATTTCCGTTTTAATAATCCGCCGTCTAGGTGAAGGGAGTTCCATTGTGCCCAATAACACTTTAAGGTTTCGCCGAATTGTGAGATATCTTTCCACTCAGGCCGTTTCATTTCGTCCTTCCATGCCATGATTGGTGAAATATCTGGATCTTTACGTTGGGCATCTTCCATTTCTCGCTGTTTCCATCCATCCTTTGGTTCGGTCGTTATCCTTTGAATGGTTTCTCCGGCGTCTTTCTCTTCTACATGGTGACAATGCTTGCAGTTCGGTGAACAAAGACGACGTGAAAGCGCATCGGCATTACCGTGGATTCTTCCTCTTCGGTGAACAATTTCAAAATCCTAGGAATCGAGCCTTTCGATCCATCTGGCTACTTGGCCTTCGGGGTTCTTAAACTGAACTAGCCATTTAAGCGATGCGTGATCCGTTCGAAGAAGGAACTTTTGACCATAGAGATATTTGTGAAAATGTTTTGTTGCTTCTACAATGGCTAATAGCTCTCGGCGAGTTACGCAATAGTTCCTTTCTGATTTTGAGAGTACTCGGCTGTAGTATGATAGCACTCTCTCATGCCCGTCGATCTCTTGTGATAGTACTGCTCCGATACCGACTTTGCTGGCGTCAGTGTCTATGATGAAACCGTGACCTGGTTTTGGATACGCCAGAACTGGGGAGTCGCAGAGTTGGTCTTTTATCCTCTCGAATGCTTCCTGGCACTGTTGACTCCATGTAAATGGTTTTCCCTTTTCTGTTAGCTGATGCAGACATTTCGCCGTGTTGGCAAAGTCTTTTACAAATCGTCGGTAATATGTCGCTAAGCCTAGGAAGCTGCGCAACTGGTGTTTATCACTCGGAGTAGGCCAATTTTTCACCGCCAGTATCTTTTCCGGATCTGTCTTTACGCCATCAGCTGAAACGATAAGTACTTGACTTCTGCACTAAACAAAGTGCACTTTTTCGGACTCAGCTTTAATTTTGCCGCTCGCAGTCGCTGGAAGACTTCCTGTATATTTTTTAGATGTTTCTTGAATGTTTTTCCGATAACGATCACATCATCCAGGTAAACAAAACAAGTTTTCCAACTCAGGCCACGCAAAACGAATTCCATTAGTCTTTCGAACGTAGCTGGAGCATTGCACAGGCCAAATGGCATTACGATGAACTGCCACAGTCCACTGCCGACAGAGAATGCTGTCTTCTCTCTATCTTTTTCATCTATCTCCACTTGCCAGTAACCACTTTTCAGATCCAACGTTGAGAACCATTTAGCATCAGTCAGGGTGTTCATGATATCGTCGATTCTAGGTAGTGGATAGCTATCTTTTTTCGTAACATCATTCAGTCGCCTGTAGTCCACACAAAAACGGGTACTGCCATCCTTCTTCTTTACCAGCACCACTGGCAATATCCACGGGCTCTTTGATTCTTCGATGATTCCCTGATGCTCCATAGTTTTGACCATTGAATTGACTTCTCCTTGTTTCGCTAATGGTACTCTTCTTGGAGGTTGACGTATCGGTGTAGTACTTCCGATATCTATACGATGTTTCACTAAGTTTGTTCTGCCATAGTCGTCATCACCGGTGGAAAAGACGTCGCTGAATCCTTCGATTAGATCTACTGCTTGCTTGTGTTGTTCTCTTCTAAGGTTGCTTGACTGAAGAAGTGTTGATGTTACATTGTCCTTCCTTCTTGGCTTATTTTTAGAGGGTACGTCATGTGGTTCTGCCTTGTCGATGCTCGTCACCGCCGATATTGGTTCACAGCTGCCAATTACATCTCCTTTCTTTACGCTGGTAATGCTGTCCGAAACGTTGAGGACTCTTATTGGTACCATCATCTTCTCATTCCTTTTTACGAGCGTTTTTCCTAGTATTAGACTTCGTAATGCAGCTGTCGTTTCCGGTTCTATGAGGTAGAATCGGTGGTTCCCGGGATCACCATCGAGCTCTGCCCAAATAACATTCTCAGATGACTTTGGTATATCCGCATCTTCGCATAATACAACTCGCAGCTTTGTTGTGTTGGAGGATGTTATTTCCATCGGGATTTCGATATTCCGCCACTTCATTATTCGTTGTCCTAAGTCCAGCTGGATACCGTGTGGTTTCAGAAAATCCATTCCAAGGATACACTCATCGGTAATCTTAGCTACCACGAATACATGCGAGAAGGTCACATCCCCAAGCTGTATGTCACGAGCTATTTCTCCATGGACCGTTGTAGTTTCTCCTGTAGCAGTGCAAAGTGCGTACTTCTTGGTGTTGTGAAGCCAAATACGATCTACGAGGTCAGATCTTAGCACTGACCGTGTTGCGCCTGTGTCGACTGTTATGATGCAGTTTAATTTGCCGACTCGACCATTTATGCTTAAGTTGTTTTCACAACGATGTAGTCGAGAAACTGCGATTATGGTTCCGGGGGCGTCGATTCTACCAGCCAACTTCTGCCCCATGAAGTTGGCTGGTAGTTTACTTGTTTCCCGGACTGTCATTAGGTGTTGTGATCCGATATGCTTTTACCGTATATCACTATATCGTCTAGATATACGAAGCATTTTAGTCCTTGCATTCCAGTCAGTATGTGATTCATTGCTCTTTGGAACGTTGCTGGGGCTCCTTTCAACCCAAAAGGCATCCGCTGGAATTCATAATGGCCATACGGAGTGCTGAAAGCTGTTTTTTCTTGATCGTTATGATCCATGGCTATTTGATGGTAGCCACTTGCAAGATCTAGGGTAGTAAAATATTTCGCATTTTCCATTTGATCCAGAATGTCTTCTGTTCATGGTAGCGGAAATGCGTCGCCGATCGTGATGGCGTTTAGTTTCCTGAAATCAACTACCACTCTCCATTTCTTTTTCCCATCTGGTCCGGCTTTCTTTGGAACCACTAATAAAGGTGAATTCCATGGACTCTTGCTGGGTACTATTATATTTTGTTGAAGCATGTCTTGCACCTGCTCCTGTATAACCTCTCGTTGGGTTTCCGGTAATCTATACATATTTTGATTAATAGGTGGATGGTCTACTGGTGTTGGAATTTTATGTCTAATTGCATCAGTGTAAGTTAATTCCTCTCCGGGTAAATAGAACAAATCTTGATACTCTTCGCATATTGTATCTATCGCTTCACGTTCTTCAGCATTCATATTTTCTTCGGTCTTAATGAATTCTTTAATTTGATTCAACCTTTCATTTTCTGTACGTTCACATTTTCTTATGTGATTTATACTGGTCGGCCTTGTTTCCGCCGCATCTTCTTTTAAATATTTTTCATACTCTTTCGTGAGTTTAAATTCTTTATACTCGTTCATTGGTTCTAGTACCGGCTCTAATTTTTTCAATTTTTCCTCATATTCGTTATTATTAAGTATGCTAATTACTGCAACATTGTTCTCTGGTTTTAAAATGCAATTTGGGATGTATACTCCCTTTCTTATTTCTTGTGCTGGACATAAAAATTCCTCATTCCACAGTAGTTTGAACTTAATCAACTGTTCGGTACGTGCCGGTATAATGATTTCGTTTGGTAGGTTTTGATTTAATATTTCCTCAGAAATTGATGCTAATGTAGACATTGTTTCATTGGCACTATGCAATTTCTTGGATTTAGAGTTTGCAAGAACTGATGTAACCCGCGAATCAGCGTTAGGTTTGCTAGGCCTAGTCTGATTGTTAGTTACACTATGCAATTCTGTATTGCAAATATAGTCACCTGATGGATGTTGATTTAAACTTAAATATTTTAGATGTTCTCCAAAGGTTTTGTCTAAGATTTTACTTGAATTAACTTTCGAGAGAATTGATGCAAACGGGTCATCAACATGACTAGGTTCTAAAGACCTAGATTGATTCTCGTTTACACTTATCAATTCATTTTCGTTACTTAATTCGTGAATCCTAGTTATTACAGGTTGTGTCGAATGAACTTCCTTGGTTTGTAAGGAGTAATCCTTACCCAAGATCCCTTCGCTTACACTAACCTGACCTCGCGAAATTGATGCAACAGAGCTGCTCATGTTGCTAGGATGAGGCTCTGTTACACTTGACAATTTCTCAGAGAGTATTGGCAAACTACAATTTTTTAAGTTTGTTTCCGTTTGAGGAAACTCCAAACGTTGTTGCGGTCCGTACACGTTGCAATTAATCGATAGGAATTCGTTCCCGAGCAAGCCATCACCAGGTATAATAACATTTTACCATAACAGGTTTCTTTGGTTTTACCCTGTCCGTGTTTACTATTAATTAGTATAGCATCATTGTGATTAATTTCAGCATTTTTCTTTAATGCATTTTCTTTTACTAAGTTTATTTCCGCTCCTGTATCTATAAGGAGTTCCATCGTTTCCTTCGTACCGACATCCAATGGTATTCTAACCATTGGGGTTATGACCCCTTGGGGACACCTTTCTGTATTATTTACTAATGGTGTGGGTTGGCCGAGGTGTCTCCGGTCAACCCCTTGGGGTTTTCCGAGACTAATCTCGTCTCCCATCTGTGTTTCGCATAACACTGGTTGATGTTATGGTCGAAACTTAAGCAAAAATTGCATTTTGCTTGTGACGTTGAAGCTATTGGAGCTTCCAGTCTATTTACTCTTGGTTTATTTGTTAGACACTCATTGTTATAGTGTCCTGGCTTCTGACATATATTGCAGAATTTATTCCCAGAACGGCACTCCCTTGAGGTGTGTCCTGGTTTGCCACAGGTGTAACAGGTAATTGGTTTCCTGTTATTTTGCACCAGGTTCTGATTACTGCGATTATTATTATTATAACCAGTTCTCTGCTGGTTTTGTTGTCTCTGATTATTAAAATTGTTATTTTTAGCGTTTCCGTTACGCTGTTGGCTATAATCTTACCTTCTGTCGTTGTTGTAATGACTATTTCTGTTAGCATTATTGTTGCTGCTTGAATTCAGATTCAAACTAGTCAATATTTGCGCAATTAGGTCAGGAGTAACAGCATTTGCTGTTGAAGTTCCGCTTGTGGTATTTTCCAAGCGTTCCATTTCGCTGACCTTTTGCGTAATCTCTTTTAACGAGGTTTCCTTTAAAGTTAAGGAGTACCTCTTTAAAGACTGGCTAATTAATCCAGTTCTGAACACAAACATGGCGTTTTTTTCATACTCCATCAATAGAGCATCTCGATTTTCAGGATATTTTATCCCAATAACCGTCTTACAGTCCGCTAACTTGCGTTCAAGTTTCGCGGCATACTGTAGAATGCTTTCACCATTGAGTTGTTTAATATTTTTCAACTCTTCGTCAAGGATTGTTAAATCCTTTATTGGCAAATATAACTGATTTAGTTTTGCCTCAATGTCTGAAAACCTCTCAAAATTCTGGTTTCTCAATGTTTGGTAAGCGTCTCCGCTTACTGCCATTTTCGGAAAACATGGTGAGGAAGGTTTTCTGCTCATCCTCCGCTAAGGTACCATATGCGGCTTTTGAAAGAGCTTCTAATTCGATATTGACATTTTGCCCGATTTCACCAGTGAATGTGGGAATCTTTGAAATAATTTCGAAGATTTCCTTTAGTGACGATGACGTCATACTGGTATTTGATTTATCTAGCGGCATGACTGAGACTTGATTATCAACCGTAACTAGTTTTATGGTCAAGGTTGCAGGAACCAAAGCAGTATGTTCTGTAAATGATTGGCTTCTAGGATAAGTACTTGATCTTGTTCTCATCAAGTCAATACTTGTCCTAAGTTTACTGTCAACGACGTTTATTTGTCGGTTCGCATCCAAAATTAATTTTCTAGCTTCTTTTGAGCTTGTTGGGATTTCCCTTTGCATTACTTTTTCTATAATGCTTCTGGAAAATCCCAAAGTTTTAATTTTGGTTCTTTTGCTTCCCTTGAGTAGCTCTTCTAACTCGTTGTTAGCAAGCTCAGCAGACTCAAGTTGGTTTTTTAGTGATACAACAATTTTTTCTAAATGCTCTTGCCTTTTCTGGCTGTCATTTAATTGTTGATCTACTTTTAATTCGTGTTTTTTAATTACACGTAGTGCCTCTGTCAGTATTTCGTCGACAGGTTCGGCACTTTCCCCTGAGATTGAGTCGTTACTCGGATTTCTTCTCAATACCTCTTCATGCAGTCTATCTGCTATGAGGCTCCAATTTTTATCATTTAATTCGATGAACTTTTTAAGTTCTTCTATTTTCTCTTCTTTTTCTATCAATTCCTGTTGTGTGGTCAGGAATTGTTTTATATCTTCTCTTATTATTTCGTTCCTCTCGGTATTGTCATCGTTCATTACCGATGTGGAAAATTTTATTCAAGATCAATCAGAAATGATCTTGTGAGATATTTTGTTTGATCATGTGGTCAAAAGGTAATTTATAATTTCACTTTGAAATTCTATACCTTGGTGATTCCATAGTACTTAAAACATATATATATTTTAAAAGTACTTTGTTTTTTGGAGCAATTTCGCTCAATAGCAGGTGATTTTCAACACTTAATACCCCATATATCAGAAAGAAGAGAGAAGAGAAAAAAAAAAAAAGCCCCCCCTTTTTTTTTGTTTTGAGTGATCATAAATGAAAGAAATAAGTTGGGTTATAATAAGTTTTATTTATCTTTTAAAAAAAATTAATACTGAAAGAATATTATTTATAAAAAAAAAAATTATTTTAAGACTAATAACTACGATGGCGGCCTCCCGAATCGCCTCTGCCAATGCTGCCATTCGAGTTCGAATTCCTTCATCGATAATTTCCACCAGTTTTCTTGGCTGATGAGGTCTTCCCTGATATACCTGCTGTTGCTGTATTTGCTGTTGCTGTAGTTGTTGTTTTCGTAGTTTTTCCCTCTCATTCCTTTCCTGTGTACGGGAGAAGTGTTTCAGTTTTTCCCGCCAATGAGTTTTTGCTTGATTCGTGACGGATACAGCTATGAGGCGGTGGCACTCTTTCCGTTCGCGCCTCAGCCTCGCTCGTACTCCTCCTCTCTTCTTTGGTCCTGGAATTATTGGTGATGTTGGGCGAACTCCACCCGTTCTCCTCCTGTATTCTTCTAACGATATTGGTTTCGGACCACACTTCGGATCCGCACGAATCGCATCGTTCAAACTTAATGTTTTCTAGTAACAGAGAAAAAGAAAAAATTCACTTAACACTTTTCATATATATATATAATTTTTTTTTTTTTTTTTAAAGGTACTACGGTGATATTCCGTGTACCCGCAAAATAACAAAGTCCATTAAAAATAAATGCACTTGATAATGCATGAAAACAAATATTGCAGACTGCGCCAGAATGTTTTTCACATTCGAAAATCGTGGCTAAGTGGCAAGGTTTGCAGTAAGTTGGCATACAAACCAGCTGCGCCAATTGTAACGCCAAGAAAATTACGTTATGGATTTACTCAATTGTAAACCCATAACCGATTTTAATTCTTTGGTTACTTTTCGCTATGGATTTGCCCGGTGCAAATCCATAGTTCTCAAACAACTGAGTTTAAAATGGTCGAGTTCTTATGGATTTGCCCAATGCAAATCCATAAAGGACGCTCGACAAAAATGGACGTAACGAAGAAGATGAACCACGAACCCACTCAATGTAGATTCGTAGTTAATCCAGGTTTAGTCCGAAAAGAGATATTAAAAGTACATTACGAATATACCCAATGTAAATTCGTAATGACCAAATGTTCAGAAGAACGTTATTAGAATATTTAGATACACTAAAGATTTACCCTATGTAGATCCTTAGTGATCGAAAGTGGCGTCTTGGGTTTTGTCCATAACCCAAGCGTGGACTAATTACACAGCGTCGTGGGAGACAGGTCCTGAAACCAGGAACGAGCTTCTCGACGCTGTCGACTAAGTTGATAATGTCGTGAACCTAGCCGGTCAGCTCTCATTGGAGCTAACCCCGTATCACTCAGCCTTGTGGGGCCGTGGACGTGCTAGGATTTTATTGTTAAAAGGGGGAATTGTCCTAGCCGGTCAGCTCTCATTGGAGCTAACCCCGTACTCTCGGCCTTGTGGGGCCGTGGACGTGCTAGAATTTGCGAGACCCTGAAAGATAGAACTTGGTTATTAAGGTTACCTCCATTGTAGAATAAACGCCTGGTTTGCTGATTGAAAAATGAACACTTTATTAAAACAACTTGTAGTTTCGAGCACTAGGTAGGCTTGAAAGAATCTTTTACTGCTTTAGCACTTGGTAGGCTAATTGGTAAAGACTTTTCTACTGTCTTAGCACTTGGTAGGCTAATTGGTAAAAGAGACCGAACTCATATTGAGTTCTGGTATTTATACAAAATTCTTATGTACTATTTTCCTATTTTCTTATTTCCTAGTTACCAATAACTGCATCGTCGTCAATAAGTTACAAAATTTTCAACACTTTCGGTCGTATGACCTTAAGTGTTCCAGTTAAATTTTATTTTGTTTATATTATTTTCTTTCTTTCTCATCGTCCGAAAGAAAATACCATATAGTGCCGTAACACCAAATCAGCATTTTTTGTCATCAAAACTTTCTTCGCGTAATAATTTTAATTACCCAAAACATTGCCCGCTGCATTTCTTTGAGTCATAATCGTAATTCATAGCCGAACCGCATTTCTATGTATGTATATCTACAAACCGATATACTTATTTTTCATATGCGTTCATATGGCTAACAATTCATATGGCGGCTGCATGGGTACGTGTATTTTCATACATACCGACATATGTATCGCTCGTATGCGCTTGCATTGATATATTTACATATCGATATGCTTGGTCGCATAGGCTTTGAATTTGTTGTTGTCGAGCTAGAGCGTATCATCATTTTGTTATTATTTTGATATGCAGCTCGACATTGAAATTTTTTGTTGATGTTTTGATCATATTCAGTTAGGTCAGGTTCTTTCTGTCCTACCGAATATGATATCTTTTTCTCACATGAATATGACTTGCGTGCAATTATCTTTTCGAGCAATGTTTTGTGTTTTGCGAATGTTCTGACGATAAAACGGCCAGATTTCGTGTCACAACATTAGGCGAAGCGCGCTCTCGTGACGGTTCGCTCCTTCCTCCCCTTTGTTTAGCAGCGCAGCCGGAACAGTAGTTGGTCACTTTTCTGGGCTTACGGCAGTCGCGTCTTAAGTGTCCTCCCTGTCCACAATTCCAGCATCGGGGGGCACCAGATCCTTTGCTCGGCTTGGTGTATTCTGTTCTCTGACACACTCACTCTTCTACTATTTCTCGGACTTGATAGTTACTCCGCGAGCTTTACTTGGCAGCTTCGAACGTCGTTTTCTTTCCTGCCAATTTTAACGCCTGTTGCAGCTCTCTGTCCCGTACAGCAGTGTTAAATGCGAAAACAGCTGTATTATTGCGTTGCTCTATTTGCGCATTAAGCAGCGATAATAGTGTGAGTCGTTCAATATCGCCTGCCAGCACTTGAAGTGTTTCACCATTCTTTTGAGTTCGGTTGTACAGTTGTGTTTTGTAGATCTCTCGCATGTGGTCACTGCCGTAATGAAGATCCAATGTCTGGACTAATGTTGAAAAATCTTGTTGTTGCTCCTGCGGAATCGTTTGAAGAACCTCTGCTGGTGGAACTCTTAGCGCCAATATAAGAGCTGTTCCCCGTTCCAGATCATTCCAATGATTGTTTCTTGCAGCAGCCTCAAATTGGGTCTTATAAAGAGCCCACGGTGTTTGTCCATCGAAGATTGGTGCTTTGAGACCCTTGTGCGTAACGTGTTCTGTCTTGATGACTCCAGTCGCTTTCACGTTATCGAAGTCCCTTTTTAGGCGTTCGACTTCTTCTTCGAAGATTCGAAGTTTCTTCTCTACGTTTTCTCCTATTGCCTTACCCACGGTGTCTATTTTATTATTTTGCTGCTCCAATTTTTGGTTGAGGTCCTTTCAGGCCTGATCTAATTTCTCTAGTTTCCGATTAATGTCCGCAGATTGTTGCTCTAATTTCTGATTAATGTCCACTGATTGTTGTTTAATGTCCACTGATTATTGTTTAATGTCCACTGATTGTTGCTCTAATTTGTTCATCACTTGTTCCATTAACTGTGTTAGAGCATCCGATGTACCAGAGCACTCCTCTCCACGAGCTTCTTTGATTTGGAATTCAAAACTATCTGCATCCTCACCCTCAGCCTCAAGTGTCTCGATCATACGGCTGACAAGTTCAGACTTGCTCCCTGTCGTAGATAACTCACGTCTACCGAGCTCTTCCTTCAGCTCCGCTAATTTTAAGTCCTTTAAATAACGTGGCATCCTCACTACCGATTATTTCAAGTTTTTCCGCGATCCGAATTCACTTAAATTTTCTCCACTAATTAAAGTCACTGCTCACTAAAGCACTCGAGAATATTCGATTTCACAAAATTTTCACTGTCCGTTCGAAAATTTTAGTTCCGCGATTTTACTTCGCTAATTAAAGTCACTGTTCACTAGAGCACTCGAGAATATTCGATTTCACAAAATTCTCACTGTCCGTTCGAGAATTTTAGTTTCACTTTTCCGCTCTCATAAAATTATCCGTTCGAGAATTTTAATTTCACTCGCGATTTTTAACCCGAACTTATCCTTGAAATCGCACTTCTGACACCAATTGTTGCGAGCTAGAGGTTCGCCGGGATTTCAAGAAAAACACAATTCGTTTAAAAATAAAGGATAATTTATTTATTCGCACGTTTCACTTTAATTCGCACTTTTAATTTAATTCTTACTATACGCCACCACTGATATCGCGTTTTTGTACCGGTTCACGTTCTCTCGCAGATGTTGCTGCACTGACTGCTCGCTGACAGCTACCGTGGTTTTATACAATTTCCCCTTTTTCTAGAAGCATCTGTCGTGGATGTTTTCGGGTGTATGTCTTGACTATTCTAGATGACGCTTTATACCATTTCCGCCTGTTCTAGAAGCTACTGTCGTGGATGTTTTCGGGTATATGTCTCGACTATTCCAGATGATTCTAGATGGCACTTTATAGCTTTTTACATATTGGGGAGCTGTTCTACATAGTTCTGGTACTTTCGGGAAGATCTATATTGCGTGGTTGCCAGATCTATAACAGTATGTTTAAAGGAGTTATGTTGGCTAGTTCATTGGTTGTAAGGAAACCTTTGCCTAGAAAATTGTACATTTTCGCAGTGACACAAGATGTGTTCTGTCGATTCTGAATCTTTGAGATAGAGTCGGCAGATGTCGGTTTCTGCAAGACCCACATTTTTAAGGTAGCTCATCATCGACTACTAATATCAGTCTTGCTGAATTTTAGAATATCCTCCACTTTGTTTTTTTTTTTTTTTGTGGTAAGATTAAATTTTTTAAGATTTATAAACCTGGAAGTCTATTCCAATAAATTCTATGCTCTCGTTCAACCTACTTAACATACATGAAAGCAATTTTATTCCGATGTGCCCTCCTTATATTCTCCTGGATGCATAGCTCCATTGAAATTAGTTCGGCCTGGAAGATTGCGGCTTCTTTACCGACCTTTAACTTCGGATCGAGTCCCCTCAGAGGTACACGAGCCATCTGTTTACCAGATAGTTGATCCTTCTTCCATTTCAGATAGCATGCCAGACCTTGCATTCTCTGATTATAACTTTAAAGGGGTTTCAAAGTTGAATTTTGTCGGCATAGTTTCCGATAATGTTGAGGTAAATACCTCTATTTTCGTGTTATTTAGGATTTTGAGATGAAGTCTAAAGTCCCACTATTTGTATTTATGCGTAATACCTCTTTGGTTGCCTCCTTTTTTCTTTGGAGATTTATCGGAGGGAAGTTTAGGAACATTTCCATTGTCGCAGGACAGGTTTTCTTTGCACCTGTGATACTAAGACAAAATAGTTTTTGAATTATTTTGTAGCGTAGTCTATGCTTTTTGTTGTATTATTTTAGCTCACCATACTGTTAATCCGTATGTGACTATTGATTGTTCTGAAGCAACAATAGATCATCTTAGGCAGTAATACCATTTTCTACCAAATAATCTTTTGCAGGCCTAGAACGCCCGTAATGCTTTGGTGTGAGTGCATTTTATTTGTTTGTTCCAGATGAGTTTGTTATAAGGTATCACACCCAGATATTTGACCCCATCTGAAAAGGGTGTTGGTTTCTATTTATAGAATATGCTGTTAAGTGAACTTTTTTCTATTTGTAAATGATACTATCTCAGTCTTACTTGGGTTGATGTTCAAGTTTTACTTTATTATTTGAATAATAAAGTATTGTGATCGACACAGAAAAAAAATTTGTTGCCCTGAAATTAAAATTAAAATTTTCCACCACTTCCCATGCAAAAGTATAATTTCGACCAATTTCTATAAATCAAATAATAAAGAACAAACTAAAAGCTACGAACTGGAAATTTTGCACGAACACCTTTCAAAAGAAACTTTACAAAACTACATTACAACTACATACAAATGTATGGCCCTATACAAATGTATGGTCTTAAGAATATAAAATACACCGAAAATGTCATAGAATTTACTTCGTCCATGAAATTAACATTCTATACAGCGAATTTTGAGCGCGATTCGAACAATCAATTAAAAAATGATTGACTTGTAACCATCCGTTCTATCGAACCTCCCTCCTCCATACAACCCCAATTTGCATATAGGAACGAATGATATTTTTTTTACAGAATGACCTGTGTTATTGGCAATTTCGGCCTTTATGTGCAATGCACAAACACAGTCATGGAGGGAAGGAATGGGATTAGGAAGGTAGAGGAAGAGGAGTGAGAACGATCGTAACGAGTGGAGAAGCTGGTATATTTTTCACTTGTACTGGCGCCATTGACAAATATTTGCTGATGTTATGGAGGACTGAATGATAGAACGCGAACAGAAACCATCTACTGAGTATCTTGGCCTTCTTGAAGTGGAACTGTTTCACTTTTACACCGTTTGCCCATTTTATTTCAAATAATTTTTCATCGCCAGTAATAACTGAAAAATTCGTGCTTAAAAAAATCCCGTCTGGAGTGGGAATTGAATCCACAACCTATTGTCTGAGAATCAAGCACGCTGCCCACTATGCCACAGAAACCTATATGCTGGGGCAAACTTGCATATATGAACTTAATAGCAGTTAAGTGTTAAATAATTGACAGCCCTAGAACCCCATTCACATAGTCTTCGCTATTCACCCTAACCTGCGTATTGACTTCCCACGTCTCCTCAACTTATCCCAAGAATAATAAAGTTGCGCTCGACTTGTTGGCAGATTTCTTAGACTGACACCAGTTAGACGTGATATAAGGCAGATTGTGTCCTCCCAGAGATTGTTATGTCATATTTGCCCCTAATGATAATGACAAGGTCATCGGCATATCCTTTTACCTCGAAGCCTTGTTCTGTTAGACCTTCCAGGAGTAGGGATAGTACCCTCCCTGTAGACAGCCTCTATAGGTCTGTGCAGTTAGTGTGCCGTCACCTAGATGGCATGTATCCGCATTATATCCTAACCGATTCTAAGCCCTTTTTCCTTGCTGCCGCTATTATAGCGTAATGGGGATTGTTGTTGAATGCTCCTTCTATATCTAAGAATGTGCAAAAGGCAATTTCTTTATACTTTTTAGCCCTTTCAATTTGTCTTACTAGACCATGAAGGGCTGATTCAGTTAATTTACCTTTTTGGTAGGCATGTTGATTCTTATTAAGATAGACCATGCTGTGCCCTGTTCTTATGTGATGAAGATGAAGAATGAGGTAAGACGTATAGGACGACATGATTTAGGCTGATCAATTCCCTGTTCGAAAACCACCCTCGCTTTTCTCTAGATTTTCGGGATATAACCCCATATAAAACTGGCTTTAAAGATCCTTAGCATTATTGGCATTTGAATCTCTAACCTCTTCTGTAGTAACGCGCGGAACATTTTATCTACTCCGGCTGATTTGTAGAGCTTTAAGTTATTAATTGCCCATCTGGTCTTTTCCGAAGCGAAGATTCTACCAGCAACGGAGTTTGCAGATACGTCCTTTCCTCTGCTTCTAAATCTCCATTGTTGTTAATTATTTTGCTGCCTGGAAAATGTGTTGCCAATAACACTTAAAATATTTCCCCGCTACTTTTAGTTAAGGACCCGTCTGGTTTCTCCAAAAGCCCGATATCAATCGAGGTGTATTTTGCTAACGCCTCTTGGATTCTTGAGTCCGTTGGGGGATCATCTATCTGTACTCAAAATTTTTTCCATTACTATTTTTTCAACTTTTTTAAAAGTTTGTTATAGTCAGTAAGGGAATCTCTCTATTCATTCCATTCAACAAAAATTTTTGCTCTATTGAACAATTTCCTAGTTTCTTTATATTTTGCTGCTAGTTCCCCGTTCCACCAAGGTGCTTGTTTGGCCCTTTTATTGTGTAGAAAAGGAGTACTTTGTTCGTAGTTTGTTAGCTATTTGATCAATACATTCTGGACTATTTATTGATTCTTCTTCGCTACCTACTTCGTACTCAAAAATTGTTTGGTATTGAATCCAGTTGATACGTTTCGTAATATAGCTAATTGAAGTCTTTATAACAAAACAGATATGCCTGTAATCTGAAAGTGATGTTTCTTTGGATACGTGCCAATTTCTCCACTTTTCTGCTAGGCAGGGGCTTGTTATTGCTTGTTACTTTATGTAAGATAATCCAAAAGTGACTCACCTCTTTTGTTAATATTACTATTTCCCCAAATTGTGAAGTGTGTGTTAGCGTTGCAGCATAAGATGAATGGCATGTTGTCGATATTTCTGTATTTCACTAGCTTCTTGACGCCTTAAGGTCGAGCATCTGGCTCCTCACCAGGAAAGTAGGCCATGGCAATTACCGCCTCTTGAACCCCTCCTGTCTTTGGTAGTTTCACCAGGACCGCTACTTTATCTGTTCGGATATAAAGAGGCAGACTTAGGTAATTCATTTTGGATGATATAAAAATTGGAGCTCTAGGGCTGTCACTTCTTTTATTGAAAACTAATTTTCCGAGGAATACATATGTGTTTTTCACTTCCCTTGCACATTTTATGTGAGGAATAATTGTGATCGTCTCTTTAGGCCATTTGGCGTAGTTATTTTACATAGTTCCCTCCTGGCTAGTGATTCGGTCCGGAGGTAGAGAAGGAACTGTCGCTACCAAAAGGAATCACTGGCGCCCACGAATTCTCCAGGGTGGGCCGGACTGGCCCGTTCCACTCCTTATAGTGCAAAGGACTTTCTTTTATGTTTGCCAGTCGTGGAAACCGTATTAGATACCTTAATAATACCGTAATAATTGGGGTTGAACAATCTAAATTCCCTTACTCCGTGTACCACCTTCCACACAAATGTTACAATTTCATCATAAAACTTAACCAAACAAGCCCAATCATATGATACTCTAGATGAGATGGAAATGACTTTGATATACCGGAAAATATGTCATCTCAAATTCTTTCGAAAAGTTAATAGAGATTTGTTTGTATTTTTCGTATATTCAATTTCAAAGTCGATAGCTCCATATACTTGAAGGAGAAATGTTTTTCTTGAATTTATAATACAAATAATAGTATGGGAGGTGGTAGAAGGAGTGAAGTGGAGCTGATAATTTTTTCTAACACTTATTTTAATTATTAAGAAACAAATTCTGGTAAAATTTGAAGTTTGTACTTTTTCTAGTTTGAATGGAAATCTATAAATGCATTTAACAAAAATTATGCATTTGTCTGTGAGGGGGTAGAAGGAGTATACGGATCAAAACAAAATTTTTTCTCATTATTAATATTTCTATTTGTATACTATATACAAAATATCAAGTTGATAGCTTTAAAAATTTTGAAAAAAAATAATTTAATTTAAATTTCAAAATTTCGTGAAATTTGTATGGGAGCGGGTAGAAGGAGTGAGGTGAATTTGATAATTATTTTTAAAATAAATTGCAATTATAGTAGAATTAATTCTGACAAAATTTCGTCGTTTTAGTTTTACTAGTTTCAAAGAAAATCGAAAATATGTATTTTTCAAAATTGTCCATTTGTATGGGAGGGGGTAGAAGGAGTAAGGGGATCGGGTCAATATTTCGTGGTATTCATGACATCTATATCGTAATACTTTGACCTAAATTTCAAGTAGATAGCTTAAATAGTTTCAAAGAAAAATCAATTTCTTAATATTTCGAAATTTCATGAAATTCGTATGGGAGGGGGTAGAACGAACGAACTTAAAGTTACTTTTTTGCTAAAGATGACACCCAAATATTTTTAATTTATTTATTTATCAAACAAGACAATGTAATACATAATAATAATGATTAGCTTAATTTAGTAGTTTAATATAACTTAGCACTATAGCTCAAAGCTTTCGAGAGTTATGCTGTAGACAGACGCACAGACAGACAGACAGACACACAGACGGACAGACGGTCACTCTGAATCGAGGTTTTTGAGCGACAACAAATATTTCTGTACCCTTGGCGTCTCTGTGCGAGCGTTATTTCTTAGCGTTACAAACGGTAAGGCAAATACAATATACTCTCAGATTTCATCTAGAGTATAAACATAACAGAACTATGATTGGGCGTAAAGCCCAATTATATGATACTTTAGATGAAATAGGAAAGAGTTTATTGTACCGAAAAATATTTCATCTCTAATTCTATTCCAATAGTGAATAGTGACTTTTGTATGGGAGGTGGTAAGAGCAGAGTTTGTAATTTTCGTATATAATACCGAACGTAGCATATAAAAAGCCTAATGCTTCATTTAAAGATTATAGCGTTTATAATTTTCGAAGATATTGAACAATGTTTGTCTGAATTTATGGCATTTGCGTGGGAGGTGGCAGAAAAACTGGAAGGTTTTGGATGATTTTGAATCTGCTTATCAACATCCTAATCACATTGCCATTTAATATAACTCTCATATTTTCGAATGAGAGATACTTTTCTTGAATTTCCAATACAAAAATTTGTGTAGGAGGTGGTAGAAGGAGTGAAGCGAAGTTTAATTTTTTTAAAGCATTTATTACAATTATTAAGGGATAAATTCTGGCAAAATTTTAAGTTTCTTTTGTTTATCTAGTTTCAATGAAAATCGATTAAATTCATTTACCAAAATTGTGTATTTGTATGGGAAGGGGTAGAAGGAGTATTCGAGTCAAAACCAAATTTCTCGACAATAATGATATTTGTATTAGTATACTTTTATCAAAATTCAAAGCTTATAGCTTTGATGGTTTTGGAGAAAAATAATTTAATTGAAACTCCGAAATTTCGTGAAATTTGTATGGGAGGCTGTAGAAAGAGTAAGAAAAGTTGATAGTTTTTCCAAAATTGCTTGCAATTGTAAAAACATTAATTATTTCAAAAATTGGTTCATTTAGCTTTGCTAGTTGCAATGCAAACCGAATAAATGCATTTTTGAAAATTGTGCATTTGTATGGGAGCGGTTAGAAGGAGTAAAGAGATGAGATCAATATTTTTTGACGTTAATGATATTTACATCATTATACTATGACCTAATTTTGAAATCAATACCTGAAATAGTTTCGGAGAAAAGTTATTTTCTTGAAATTTCATTAATTTGTATGGGAGGGAGAAGATGAGGGATGTGACCCGTTCACGAACGGAAAGTTACTTTTTTGCTAAAAATGACATACGACAAATTTCAGTACGATAGGTCAAAGCCTTCGAGAGTTATGCTGTTGACAGGCGGACAGATATCAGATATCACTCGGAATCAAGATTTTTGAGCGACAGCAATTATTTCAGTACCCTTGGCGGCTCTGTGCGAGCATTATTTCTTAGCGTTACGAACGGTAAGGCAAACACAATATACTCTCAGATTTCATCTAAAGTATAAAAACATTTTTTTTATTTAGTGAAACTATTGTGTTTTGATTCGGTTGTATTAAAATAAACAATATTATTTAAAATAACCCTCCCTATCTTTGTACCTGCTATACAAAATTCTTCATTTTCAGAATTTTACGGACCATTTTCTTGGAATATATCAAAGTTATTCACCGAATATTTAGTAAATAACGTCATACTAATTATTCTTCTTCTTTCACAATGGCACTACAGTCCGAATCGGGGCTTGGCCCTCCTGGCCCCTTAAAATTTTCAATACTTATTGTTATTGTTCCCCTTACGATTGCAGTGGCTAAGATTTACCTAAGCAGACAGTGTACTGGAATTATACGTTGATCGGGATTTGAACTCATTCCGCATTGTTGACCAACACGATACCCACTAGGCTACACCACAGCTTAATAATTATTGAAGGTATCCAATTATTATAATAATTGAATACCCAACATCTTTTGGCACATTCTCTCCATTCTCTTAGTCTCTCCTATCCGCAGTAACCTGCACATTGACTTTCCCCACATCCTCCTCAACTTGTCCCAAGAATAATAAAATTGCGCCCGAAATATTTTTCGTTGCGTGTGGTATATCAAATATACAGTGGCTCACAGCTTATTTCAACCAGCACGTAAAAAAATCTTTAAATGCCTATAAAAACTAAACTAAAGAAGATAAACTGCCAACAAATTTGAAATTGATACCTTTTAAGAGTTAGCTGATAACTGATTTCTTAAAAATGCTCGAAAAAATAATTTTGTATGGGGGTAGAGGAGGTAGGGGAATCGTAAAACTTGTGATGCAATTTTCTTTCATTTTTATTGTAAAGTGCTTGTACAAAATTTCAAGTTCGTAGCTTTTAATTTGTTAGTTATTAATTGAATTAATGAAATTAGTCGAAATCATACTTTTGTATGGGAGGGGGTAGAAGGTCAAGCGCGATTTTAAAACTTTTAACGCAATTTCATTTTAATTATTTTTGTTAGTTGTTATGCAAAATTTCAAATTGATAGCTTTTAATAGTTAGGTGATAATTGATTTCTTGAAAATGGTCGAAAAAATAATTTTGTATGGGAGGGGGTAGAAGTGTTAAAGGTTTTCGACCAGTTAATATTTCGTATATTTCAGGATTTTTTTTAAATGCATTTCGCAAATTTTCAAATTTCTACCTTAAAATTTCACTCAAAAATTTTCAGTTTATGTGTTTTTTTCAAAGCACATGAAACACCTTGTGCACGTTAGACCGGGGGGGTCGGTTTATAACAAATATGGATCAAGTTATTATTATTTTTCTATGTGGATTAAATATAGGTATTCACAAGCAAAATTTTAACTTTGTATCTTTTACCAGAGCCCTAAAAAAATCACTCAAAGTTTTCGATATTTTCGCTTATTACCTCCCTCCCCTTACACCTCCCAACTTAAAATTTTTACCAAAATTAACTATTATGTAGTTCTACAATCTGACAAATTTTTGATTTGATATCTGTACTATTTTTGGAGATATAAGGATTTGTAATTTTGAAAAGTGCGCCATTTTTGAAATGCTCCCCATTTCCTCCCACTACTATTATTTCAACATGTTATATTTTTTTTGTATTTGCCTAGTATAGCTTAATATAAGTTTTAAGTTTCAATTACATAGCTTAAGAGATAGTTGAGATATTAGTTTTTAAGTGTTTTTCTTTGCACCCCCTCTGACCCTCCCCCTTACAATAATTAGCCACTTTCTAAGCTGGTTCCAATGAAACTATATGCCACCTTGACGGTCTCTAAATATGATCTTGGTACGATAAGTAATTTCGAAGATATAATCATTTGAAAAAAAAATTCGGCCGACAATTGGTTCTAAGCCACCCCTTTTCGCACCCCAATGGATAAAAAAATTAAATTATTTTTAAAAGTTGTCTCACAAACCCCTCTATATTAATATTGAATTTTAACTTCCTAGCTGTTACCATGGTTGAGATATTTGAATTCGTATTTTTCGGTTTAAGCGCTCCCCCCGCCGCCCCCTGAACCCGTATACCCCTGAAAATGGGTATCCGCCTGAGATCCGCAACTATCTACAATCTCCCCAAAAATGAACTTTCTATCTTGAAGGGTTTGGGAGTTAATGTGCGCTGAGCGTACACGTCGGCGTACGGCGTACGGCGGACGGCGGACGGCGTACAGACAGACGGATTTTTTTTTTGCATTTTTAGGCTAATTTAGTCATGAAACGCGAAAAAAAAAAATTTCAGGATAGCAAACTTTTTTTTTTTCTTGTGTCGATCACAATACTTTATTATTATAATAATAAAGTAATATCAACTTTATTTAAACGCAGGCTATTAGTCTAATGTTTGAACTAATCAAATATGACTTCATTTATTTTTCTATATTTTTTTAATATTCTAAAACAATTATAAACGAAAAAAGTAACTAAAAATAATGCCACAGCTTATTTCAACCAAATACTTTGCAGGTGTGCAATGATCCGTTATCTTGCAATGTAGCGGTTATTTGATTTTTCTATGTTTTAGTCATTATATTCGTTATGTTTTCAAGTTCAGTCTTGCTGAATTTTTTGAGAAGATAGTGCGGAAAATTTATTTTTGCGAAATGAGACCACGTACTACAATTGATCAGCGAGAACTTGTTCTCAGTCATTTTAAAAGTGGCCATTCGCGCAGGAAAATTGGTGAGATGGTTGGACTAAGTGATTCTACAGTGCAGAGCATCATATATCGATTTGTCTGCGAAAATAGAACGCACGATAAAGGGAGAAATGCCCAAAAAAAAATTTTCAATCCAACGGACGAGCGCTATATTGTCCGGAAAATTCGAGAAAACTCAAGACTATCGGCTCCAAAAATTGCCAGTGAACTGGAAGCTGAGATCAATGATAGAATAGCGCGTAAGAAGCCGTTTATAAACACCAAATATCAGAAGTGCCATTTAAAATTTGCCAAGGAACATTTGGATAAGGATTCTGGATTTTGGAATTCCGTTATATTCGCTTATGAGTCGAAATTTAATATTTTTGTCCCTGATGGAGCCTCATATGTTTAGCGTAAGCCAAATAAAGAATTGCAAAACAAAAATGTCGAAGCTACTGTCAAACACGGAGGTGGCCTTATGGTGTGGGCTTGTATGGCCGCAGTGGGAGTTAAAAATTTGCAATTTATTGAGACTACAATGGGTAAGTCTCATTATCTCGAAATTTTGAAGTCCAATTTGCTTGAAAGTTCAGAGAAACTGGGCATTCGCGATGACTTCAAATTTTATAAAGACAATGACCCGAAGCATAAGTCGGGTATTGTACAGACATGGCTGATTTGGAACTGTCCGCATGTTATGCAATCACCGGCACAGTCACCCGATATTAACGTCATCAAAAATTTGTGGGCCCTTTGTGGATACAAATATCTGAAAATGGAAAATATCCAACAAAACGATCTCAAAACTGAATTGGTTGCGGAATGGGCCAAACTTACCCCAGAAGTGACACAAAAACTGGTCGATTCAATGCCTAAAAGGCTAAAAATGGTTGTTGACCAGAAGAGTGGTCAAAATAAATATTGAAATTTTTTTTTGTGCCTTTCAACTTAATTTAATCACTGAATCTGTTACTTGGTTGAAATAAGCTGTGACATTGTTTTTAGTTACTTTTGTCCTTTATAATTGTTTAAAAATATTTAAAAAAAAATATAGAAAAATAAATGAAGTCATATTTGATTAGTTTAAACATTAGACTAATAACCTGCATTTAAATAATGTTGATATCTTCTTTAGTTTAGTTTTTATAGGCATTTAAAGATTTTTTTTACGTGCTGGTTGAAATAAGCTGTGAGCCACTGTATGTATGTATATGGAAAATGTAAACTTTTTATCATTTACCAGAAAACTAAGAATTTCAATCAAATATTTTTTCATTTTGGTTCATTTTGGACAAAACTGAAAATCATGTAGCTCTAAAATGTAACGAAACTTCAACTTAATATCTGTATTAGATTTTTAGATATAAAATGGTTTGAAATTTTGAAAAGTGTATCATTTTTGAAAGACTCCGATATCAGCCTACTATTGTTATGTTCATTTTAAAGATTTAACAAAAACAATTTTGAAATTGAAACTATTTTTTTTCATGCAATGTTACTATTCTAATTTATTATTAATGTAAATATGACCCTATAATCTGGTCTCAAAGAAGAATAATTTTCTGAAATATTGGTGATATATTATTAGCAGTAGTTTGTTTTATGCTAGTCTAAATCGTTTTGTGTGAGATTAGAATTTTCCTCATCCTGAGAGAAACTCTGACTGAAGCGATGAGGTGCATTGGCAATTGTGCTAAGAACACCTTTTATAGTTGATTTCGTGCTACTCCTTTCTGACGCTGATAGCTTTTTACATGGATTTTGTTCTAGAATAGTTGGCATCAAAGTTGTTTGCTGGATGTTTGTGTTAACATGGTAATCTTTGGATTTATCATAATTTTTGGATTTTGTACTGCTACGAGGACCGATGAAGCAACTAAGCGATCTTGATTGAGTCCGGCGACGATTTAAATTTGCACCTTGTTTTTGACTACGTTGATCGAGTAAAGACGATAGCAATTTTTCCAGCACTTGTACATCCGTATTTATTATTGAACTTTGAATAGCGTCTGATCCACTACGTGAATGCCGATCAGAATACATTCCCTTGGGAATCGGTAAACGTTGGGATAGCTGTAAATTGAATTACATTTAGTATAGATTATAGTGAAAATTAATAACAGTAATTGTGAATGAGAAGTGGTTCAATTATCATAGAGGAAAGTAAACTAGAACTTTAGGTTCATTAAAAAAATATTCCTTTGTGTTCAGGATTCATTATAAATGTACAAAAACTTTTGTTAGTCACTATAACTTCATAACTTTAAACCCTATAAATCAGCTGGAGTAGATAAAATATTCCCCTCATTATTGCAGAAGGGGTTAGAGATCCTAATGCCAATAATGATAAGGATCTTTAAAGCCATCTTTGTATGGGGATACATCCCAAAAATCTGGAGGAAAGCGAGAGTGGTATTTGTACCGAAGGCACGGAACCGTCCCAGCGAACAGCCAAAGTCATATCGCCCTATAAGTCTTACCTCCTTCTTTGTCAAAACGATGGAAAAATTAGTGGACATTCACATAAGAACGGGGCCTAACAAAGTCTGTCTGAATAACAACCAACATGCCTACCAAAAATCAATCTACCAAAATCAACAGAGTCAGCCCTTCATGGTTTGGTAAAGCAAATCGAAGAGGCAAAAGACTATAAAGAAATTGCCCTTTGCGCATTCCTAGATATAGAAGGAGCATTTGATAATACTCAACATGAAGCCATAATAGCGGCAGCTAGGAAAAAGGGTTGGAAAATGGCCACGATAAAATGGATACACGCCATGCTGAAGAGCCGAATGATAACCACGGATCTAGGTGATGGCACATTGGACAGACCTATAGAGGATGTCCTCAAGGTGGGGTACTACCCCCACTTCTTTGGTCAATAGTAGTAGATGAGCTTCTGGACCGTCTAACAGACCAGGGATACGAGGCAATAGGATATTCTGATGACCTCGTCATAACCATTGGAGGCAAATATGATAACAATAACATCGGAAAGAATACAATCAGCCTTAGAGGTGATAATGAACTGGTATCAGTCTAAGAACTTGAACATTAACCCAAGCAAGACTGAGATAGTACCATTTACAAGTAGAAGGAAAAACCACATTGTACCTCCTTCAATAAATGTAACATCAATATCCTTTTCAGATGAGGTAAAATATTTAGGTGTTATATTGGATAGTAAACTCAACTGGACCAAACATATAGAATGGACTCATGCCAAAGCACTAAGGGCATTTTGGGCCTGCAAAAGCTTGTTTGGCAGAAAATGGAGATTAAGGCCCAAAATGATTTACTGGTGTTACAGAATAATCATTCTCCCAATAGTCACATACGGATCAACGATATGGTGGACTAACATTTTACAACGGAAAGCCCAGCTTACGCTATAAAAAATGCATTGGCATCACAGGAGCAATGAAAACCTCTACGACAGCGGCAATGGAAATGTTCCTTAACATCCCTCCGATACAAATAAAAAAGGAAGCTATCAAAGGAGTATTACGCATACAGGAGAAAAACAATTATAAATCAAGGGGATTTTAGAGGTCACCTCAAATCCTAAAAGACCCAAAAATAGAGGTTATAACTTTCACACTATCGGACGCGATGCCGACAAAATTCAACTTTGAAGCCCCCTTCAAAGTTATAATCAGACAACGAAAGGACTGGCAATCCATGCTACCTGAAATAGTAGAGAGATAAACCATCTGGTATACAGATGGCTCTCACACCTCTGAGGGGACAGAAGCCGGAGTCAAAAGTCCTAATTTCTCGGTGTCAAAACCAATTGGTAAAGAAGCCAGAATCTTCCAGGCTGAACTAATTGCACTGGAGCTATGCATCCAAGAAAATATAAGGAGAGCTCATCGCATATAAATCCATTTATATCCTATCGGATAGTCAGGCGGTTCTCAAAGTTCTAGCATCCAATAAACACGGATCGAAGATAATATGGGAATGCCATCAAAACCTAATCATCTTGGGGAAAAGGAATGATGTAACCTCAATGTGGGTACCAGGACACATGGTAATTGAGAGAAATGAAGAGGCTGATCGCCTTGGAAAAAACGACGCAAAAACAAATTTTATTAGTCCAGAGCCATTCTGCGGAAAACAAAAATGGTACCCCAACCCCATACTCAAAAAGTGGGTAGAACAAGAACATAAAATCTACTGGAATAGACTTCCAGGCTTTTCTATTTTAAAAAAAACTGATCCTATCACAAAAACATAACAGGATTACGATTGGGCGTAAAGCCTAATCGTGCGATACTCTAGATGAAGGAGAATTTTTTTATTTTAAGAAATTTTGTACGGGAAGTGGTGGGAAGTGGGGGTGACAACATTGAACTAATTTTTTCACATCACGATAAGGTTGCTATCAAAATGTTTTATACAAAATTTAGGATTCAAAAATTGAATAGGTACTGAGAAACTTAGTGTATTGAATTTAGTGAAATTGTGCAGTTTGTATGGGAGGTGGTAGAAGGAGGGTGGAGTAATTAATAAATTTCTTAGATATAACTGTAAGCATACTTTATTTGGAATAGCAGATCAGTAGCATTCATACTTTTCAGGCAAATCGACTTTTTGTAAAGTTGTTGAATTGTGTCAAATTGTATGGGGAGGGGGTAGAAGAAGTTAAGCTAATCGCCAATTTTTTTCGGTCTTACGAATAATTCAAAATAAATGTTTAGTGAACAATTTCAGCTCCATCAATTTTATACTTACTGAGTAAATTTGCTTAGAGTATTTTATGAAAAAGTTCAGTTTGTGTGGGAGGTGATAGAAGGAAGGGGAAGACTGAAATCATTTTTATACAGCAGATTGAAATTATTATAAAAGTAAAATATTCCAATGTTCAGATCAATAGCATTTACACTTTTCGAGAAAAGCCGTTTAATGTCGAATTGCGAAATTGTGTCATTTTGTATGGGAGGGGGTAGAAGGGGTGAAGCTAATGGTCTAATGTTTTTTCGGACTTACTAATAATTCTAAATAAATATTTAGTGCTAAATTTGAGCTTGATAAATTTTATACGCAATGAGTAAATTGGCTTAGAGTATTTCTTGAAAAAGTGTAGTTTGTATGGGAGGTGGTAGATCGAGGAGGAGGACATGTTTAATTTTTGTACTATAGACTGAAATCATTATAAAAGTAATATATTCAAAATTTGATACTAATGGCTTTTATAGTTTTCGAGCAAATCCGTTTATTGTTAAATTGCGTAATAGTGCCATTTTGTATGAGAGGGTGTAGAAGGAGTGGAGCGATTTGGTCCGTTCACGAACTTGTCCTTACTTTTTTGTCAAAAACGACGTGTAGAAAATTTGAACTTTCTAGATCAACGCGTTCTCAAGCTAGAGAGGACACGGACGGACAAAAAGACGGACGGACGGACATCCGGTTTTGAGATTTTTGAGTGATTATATGAACTTTTGTATCATTCCTTTTTTTTCTCCTAGCCTTATTTCTTAGCGTTACAAACTTTGTGGCAAACTTATAATACTCTCAGATTTCATCTAGAGCATAAAAATAAAGTAGAGGATATTCTAAAATTCAGCAAGGGGGATATTAGTACTCTAATCGGCCTAATGACGGAACACAGTGGAGTAAACCACCACCTCAAAAATATGGGCTTAGCTGAAACCGACATTTGTCACCTTTGTCACGAGGACTTAGAAACGACAGTACACATCCTATGTCACTGTGCAGCAGTAGCTAGAAAAAGACACAATCATCTTGGAAAGGTTTCCTTTCTACGGAGGAACTAGCCAATACGGCTCAATTAAAGATTCTCAAATTAGCTAAAGCTATTGAGTTATGATAGGCTAAAAAGGCTATAAACGCACAATAGGCCAAGAAGGTCGCAGTGCTCTAATAATATAATAATTTCATGGTGTTTTATGTAATTACTTAACCGATTTAGGTGTATATTGAATTCCCATTACGTTAAATTGAATTGTTATCTAATTACATAAATTCTAAGCACGATATTATGTACATATTGCTAACCTAACTGTATTGCTCTGCTATTGTTAAGAAAAAGCTTTATGTATTTAAAATAAATATCGCTCTCTTGCCTATCTACCACCAACATTTTCATTTTAGTCCGTCGAGCCGGATCGCAGCTCATTATCTGGATTTGGACTTGTTGGAATTGCAGCATCACTCAGGAAGTTTAACTTCTTTTATTGGATCATTATCTCGATCTGGACTTTTGCCTTGGATTCTTATTGATTTGGCAGCATCATATTCTAGGAATTGCAATTTATTCATTCGGATTTACAGTATTACTCATTGGATTGGTTTATTATTATTATTATATACATTTAGAAAAAAATTACATTTTTTGACTATTGAATTGGCTAAAGGTGAACAAAGTATAAGTGATTTAAGTGAATCGAAAAAGAGTTGGTGCTCTTTGCGTTGATTCGGGTTCAATATAAATCAAAAGAATTCTCTTATTTCAGTAATTATAACGGAATTTAGAGAGAGTGTAAGAATTTTCGCAACTTGACACTTTTTTATTCTCAACAAGATCCACCGTAATTAAATAATTCTTGCATGGATGTCCTCAGGACTAGACAAGACTTCGTGAAGGGATCTATTACCCAGCTATCGGTTTATTTAGATTCACTGGGAGTTTCACCTCAGTGTTTTTAGGTCGATCAATTGGAGTGACGAGATTTAAATTTGAAGGATTCTTGGAGGGAACAAAAATCTAAAACAAGAAAAATATATCAGAACTACGATTAGGCGTGCCCAATCGCGCGATACTCTAGATGAAAAAGAACTTTTTCGATTTTAAGGAATTGTGTATGGTAGAGGGAGTGACGATTTTGAACTAATTTTTTTCCCATCACGCTAGAGTTGCTGTCAAAATGTACAACATTTAGGATTCAAAAACTCAATAGGTACAGTTAAAATTGGTGTTTTGGATTTAGTGAAATTGTGCAATTTGTATGGGAGGTGGTAAAAGGAAGGGCGAGTTCTTAATGACTTCCCAGAAATAACTATAAACATTATTCTTTTAATATGTTTTGAATTGGAGATTAGTAGCATCATACTTTTCAGGAAAATCGACTTTTCGTAAAGTTGTGAAATTTTGTCATATTGAGGGGTTAGAGGGAGTAAATTTAATCGTCTTACTAATAATCTATGCATACAAATATAATTGTAGTGTCTGTCTGTTATTTATTTAGAAATGGCTATAAATAAGTTTTTTGCTTTATTTTAGCAATAACTTAGCAGAAACAAACGTTTCTAAAAATTTTCTTTGTCTGCCTTTCCGGTTTTCACGCAAAACGGCTAAACCGATTGTAATGAAACTTTCACAGTTTATTAGACGTGCACCGAGATGTAATCTACGTGTGGTCTTATTTTAATACCCCCACGCCTTCCACCCCCTCCCAAACAAATTGACTCATTTTCAAAAATATATAATAATCAAATTTTCTTCAAGACCATTAGAGCAAATATTTTGAAATTTAGAACATACTATTTTTATCAGAAATGTGATATAAAGTATACAAATATATTTGAATCTCCCTGCTCCTTCCAGCACCTCCCAAACAAACTGCACTTTTTCATGAAATGCTATTCACGAATTTTCTCAGTACGTGTAACTTTCATCGAGCTTAAATGTTATACTTTATCCTTAATTTGCATTATTATTAATATTGGGAGAAAATTAACCGAGTAGCTTCACTCCTTCTACTCCCTCCCATACAATATAACACAATTCCACGACTTTACTTAAATTCGATTTTCTTGAAAACTGTAAATGTTACTGATCTGAAATTTAAAATATGTCAATTGCAAATTAATTATAGTTATTTCTCAAAAAATCACTTAAGACCCCCCACTCCTTCCACCACCTCCCATACAAACTGCACTTTTTCATGAAATATTCTAAACTAATTTTCTCAGTACATATAACTTTCATCGAGCTCAAATTTTGTACTCTATCCTAAATTAGAATCAATATTAATATCAAAAAAAAATTAACCGAGTAGCTTTACTCCTTCTACCCCCTCCCATACAATGTGACACAATTCCACAACTTTACGAAAATTTGATTTTCTTGAAAAGCGTGAATGATACAGACCTGCAATTTAAAATACATCAATTGCATGATGATTATAGTTGTTTCTTGAAATATCACTAAAAACTCCCCTTTCCTTCTACCACCTCCCATACAAATTGCACAATTTCATTAAATCGCACTAAATTTCTCAGTACCTACTCAATTTTTGAAGCTTAAATTTGGTACAAAACATTTTTATAGCTACTCTAGCACGATGTGAAACAAATTAGTTCAATGCAGCCACTTCCCACACAAAATTTAATAATATCACAAAAATTTCGATTTCATCTATAGTATCGTATGATTGGGCTCTACGCACAATCGTAGTGCAGTTACGTTTTCGAGCTTAATGCTATTTTATTTGGGCTTTTTTTTTAATTAACACAAGCTATAATTATTCACTCGTCCTTAATGCTCTTCAATACGTATATGATCTCAAATCACGGGATAGATTTGATCACGACCCTCTCCCATTCAAATACGAGTATAATGGTATCATTCTTAATAATTTATGGCTCTGATTCCAACAAAATACAAAACATTGCGTTCAAAGAGCTATTAAAGTGAGCAGATTATATATCCCACATAATGTATTACTAACTACATTCTCAAAAATTGCTTATTATTGCGATTTTTATGCGGACGAAGTCGCGGGCGTTTGCTAGTTATAAATAAATGTTTAGTGTACAATTTTAGGTCGATAAATTTTAAACTTACTGAGTAATAATTGTAATTCATGATAATTGTAGTTTGTATGGGAGGTGGCAAAAGGAGGGACAGGACTCGAAAAATTTTTGTACGGTAGATTGAAGTCATTATAAAAGTAATATATTCCAAATTTTAGATCAATAGCTTTTATGTTTTTCGAACTAATCCGTTTTATGTCAAATTATATATTGTGCCATTTTGTATGGGAGGAGTAGAAGGGGTGAAGCTAATCGTCTAACTTTTTTTGTCTTACTAATAACTCTAAATAAAAATTTAGTGCTAAATGTCAGCTCGATAAAGTTAAAACCTACTGAGTAAATTGGTTTAGAGTATTTCATGAAAAGCTGCAGTTTTTGAGGGAGGTTGTGAAAGGAGGGGGAAGATTCGAATAATTTTTACACGGTCAATTGAAATTATCAGAAAGGTAATATATTCCAAATTTCAGATCAATAGCTTTTATACTTTTCGAGCAAATCCGTTTATTATGGAATTGGGAAATTGTGTCATTTTGTATGGGTGGAGGTGGAGCGATTTGTCCCGTACACAAACTTGACCTTACTTTTTTGTTGAGAACAACGTGTACAAAATTTGAACTTATTAGCTCAACGCTTTCTCAAGCTAGAGAGGAACAAACTCAGATTTTATCTAGAGTATAAACATAGCAAAATTATGATTGGGCGTAAAGCTCAATCATATGATACTCTAGATGAAATAAGAAAGAAGTTATTGTACCGGAAAATAATGTCGTCTCAAATTCTTCAAAGAGTGAATAAAGACTTTTATATGGGAGGTGGTAGATGCAGAAGGATGAGGTTTGCCATTTTTGTATATGATATCGAAACTGGTATGAAAAATTTTTCATGCTGAATTTAAAGTTTGTAGCTTTCATAATTTTCGAAGAGATGGAATAATTTTTGTCTGAATTTATGGCATTTGTGTGGGAGGTGGCAGGGGAAGTGAAAGGTTTTGGATGATTTTAAAACTACTTATCAACATCCTAATCACATTGCTTTGATACAATTTTATAGTCGATAGCCCTCATATCGATGGTGAAGGTTCCCAACCTCCTATGTCAATTCATTTCATTTTTTCCTCATTTACTGAAGTGTTGTTAAATTAGTTGTGTTTAATTTTTTCAAACTGAAATTTTGTCAGATTATAGAGTTATTATAGCTTCTCGGGAGATCAAACGGAATGAATATCGTTTAAGGACTTATATACCAGTTCAATCCATAATAACAGAAATTTATCAGCTAAGCAAAAGTCTTACTATTTGAAGGGTTCGCTTGAGAATGATGCGTTTAATCTGTTTAAACATTTATATATCGGAAAATAACTATAAGGAGGCGTGGAAAAACTGATTAATCGTTATGATAAAAAGGATCATATCGAAAAAAGCCTAACTAAGCAATTAATGTTCATCACAAATCTAACATCGTGTTCTTCTAACGGTATAAGAAAATAGACTGATATAGCTGATGAAGTTATAAGAGTCATTCGTACTTTAGATAATAGGTTAGAATTTAGGGATCCTTGGCTAATCTTTATTCTGCTCATAAAGTAGACGAAACTACAAAACAAAATTTGACAGAAGCAAGTGTAGGGGAACCTCCCTCATTTCCTGAATTTCTTGAATTTCTCCAATCTTGATGTGGTATCCTTGAGAAATTCAATCAACATAAGACTGTTCAAGTAAAAGCACATATTAGATACTTTCAAGTTGAATCAAATAACATATTGTATCCGAAGTGTAAAGACAACCATCTATTTGATCAGTCCAATGATTCAATACTATGACCCTAGAACCAAAACGTGCATTCGTAAATAAAGAATAAAATCTGTTATAATTGCTTGCGTTCAGGTCATACAACAAATACGTGTAGGTTGATGCATCGATACTGTTCTTGCAATAATCGACATCACTAGTCCACGCAGTATCGAATCTTCCCAATCTAGATTCTTCACATGAAATTACACCTATACAAGCTTCAACATCAAGTAATATTAATAATCATTCAACGCAAGTATCCCATCGCTGCACACATACTACCAACGGCTCCAGCAGTGGTTCAGAATAATCAAAGGAATTTTCGTCCTTGTCGCATTTTACAAGGGTCCAACAGAATCATGTATGCAAACTCTTAAGTTACATCGATCTAACGCGAGGATCCCAATGAAAGTATTGTCGTCATCTAGTACAGGAGTAACAAGAGGTCAAACTACTCTATCTATTTGTTCGCGAAATAATCAAGAATATATTGAGATTCCAACGTATGTTGCTAACAATATTAGTTCTTGCTACCCAATTTCATCACCAATGGAATGGAATGTACCGAACTCGAACACATTGAATAGGCAGATCCAGAATTTTGTCAATTTCATTCAGTGTTTTCGGCACCGCAAGATAACAGCGAAACAACTTATAGGGCGACTTCCACAAGGAAGATTCACCGGCTTTAAGCCATTATCTCGTGTGGGACGCGACTATACCGGCCCACTCACTCTGCGGTTAGCGTGAGGATGAAATCGAATATTGTAAAGGCTACATAGCTTTATTTATCTGCTTCATTACTAAAGCAATCCATATTGAGCTTGGGTAGGATCTATCAGTAGAAGCTTTTCTCGCCGCCTTGCGTCAATTCATCGCTTGTCGTGGTAAGTGCACCGACATCATCAGTGACAATGAAACAAATTTCAAGGGAGCTTATCGTGTCTCATCTGAAATGCATAAACTTTTTCTATCATTACAATATAATCGCACTATTGCTGAAACCCTTGCAATTTTTTTTTTTTTTTTTTTTTTTTTTTTTTTTTTTAATAAATGCATTTATTCGATTTTCATTTACATTGATTTTTACAAAATTTTGCATTACTCCCCCTTTTAGGGTTAGACCCTGTGATAGGGGTGAGGTTAATGTTAATTATCTAATTAAATATAATTATTAATAACTCATAAACTGTAATATTGTTATCGTTATAATTTCATTATGATTTTAATTATACTTCTTATACATATCTAAAAAGTCTTACTACTACTTTAAAAATTTAAATTTGTGTTGCATATTTTTATTATTCTTAAAAAGAAACCACACAATGCGTATACCATACATAGAATTACATTCCATTTGTCTCTTTATAGTACAAATCTTTGATTTTTGTTTTGAACTGATTAAGGTTATTGCTATTTCGCACTATAATCGGTAATTTATTGTATAAAATTATACCTGTGTAAGAGTAGTGATTCAATCCAAGATTAGTTCTTCGTGACGGAACAATTAAATCAGATTGCGTACCACTACGGGTTAAATGATTATTAATTAGCAATTGTCCATTAGAACATTCTTTGAATATTTGAATACTTGAAATAATTTTAAAAATTTGTCCAATACTTAAAACATCCATAAGATCAAATAGAGCCAAACTAGAGAATTTTCGCGGCTTTTTTAAAATAATTTTTAGTAATGTCTTCTGAGTTATCGCTAGAGGTGCCAGAATTGAAGGTGTAGCACTACCCCAAGCTATTATACCATATTGTAGTGTTGAGTGGATCATTGCAAAATAAAAAGATCTTGCCGCATTTTTAGTTAAAATTGATCGTAGTTCAAAGCAGCTGGGTATTAGTTTTTTCAGTTTATTTCTAACGCTGTTTATCTGGACATCCCATCTCATAAATTGATCAAATATGACCCCTAAGTATTTAGTATGATATACTCTTGTTAATAAGGGACATCCACAGTCCGTGGAACACGAGTTTGAATGTATTTTTAAATTTAAGTTTTCAGGAGTTCCGCGGGTGTTATACGAGAATGTAATATAATTGGATTTATTTATATTGATGAATAAAGAATTAAAGTCTAGCCATTCTTTGATAACCAGAAGGCTATAGTTGGCTTTAGCAGTAACTCCTTCCCAGCTTGAACTTTCTATAAATAACACTGTATCGTCTGCAAACGATATTAATTGCCCTTTTATTTGAAGATTATATAAATCATTCACGTAAAGTAGAAACATTATGGGACCTAAGACCGTACATTGTGGTACTCCAAATTCAAATGTAAGTTCAGAACTAAGTTGGCAATTTATTTTCACTGCTTGTTTACGATTATAGAGATAGCTAGTAATCCAATCAATCATTTTTTTATTTATATTTAACATATGAAGTTTATGAATAATATGTTTATGTGGTATAGAATCGAAAGCTTTCGCTAAATCAAGAAATATTGCGCAAGGTTTTTTTCCTTCATCTAGTGAGTTTACAATTTTCTTGCTCAATAATGCTATTGCATCATGAGTACTTCGTCCCGCTCTAAAGCCGAATTGGTTGCTTGCTAAAATTTTTTCATTTTCAATTTCTTCCATGAGTCTGATCTTTGCCACTTTTTCAATAACTTTAGCGATAGTAGATAGAAGTGAAATGGGTCTGTAGTTGTTCATGTCTGTCTTTGTTCCTCCTTTGAATATTGGCTTTTTTTAAAATCGATGGAAATTTTGCAGTGTTGAAACTTAGATTTATTAAGTAAGTGAGCGGTTTACTGATGTATGTGCTTACTAATTTTAGACATTCACTTGTAACTCCATCAAACCCGGGACTAGTTCCATCGTTCATATTCTTAATTACCATTTGTATTTCATCTTCGGTAGTTTCTTTAATATTCGTTTCTTTTTTTGTCTCAATGATTCTGGTTTCTACGTTCCAACCGTTACTATTTATTTTTTCAGCCATTTTTATACTCTAGATGGAATCTGAGAGTATTATAAGTTTGCTCTAAGGTTTGTAACGCCAAGAAATAAGGCTCGGAGAAAAAAATGATGAATACAGAAATTAATATTATCACTCAAAAATCTCAAAACCGGATGTCCGTCCGTCCGTCCGTCCGTCCGTCCGTCTGTCCGTCCGTCCGTTCGCTCTCTAGCTTGAGAACGCGTTGAGCTAGAAAGCTCAAATTTCGTACACATCGTTTTTGACAAAAAAGTAAGGTCAAGTTCGTTAACGGGCCAAATCGCTCCACCCCTTCTACCTCCTCCCATACAAAATGACACAAATGCGCAATTTGACAATAAACGGATTTGCTCGAAAAGTATAAAAGCTATTGGCCTGAAATTTGGAATATATTACTTTTATGATAATATCAATCTACCGTATAAAAATTATGCGTGTCCTCCCCCTCCTTCTACCACCTCCCATACAAACTGTACTTGTCATGAATTACTCTAAGCCAATTTACTCAGTGCGTATAAAATTTAGCAAGCTGAATTTCTGCACTTAATATTTATTTAAAATTGTTAGTAAGGGTAACAAAAATTAGACGATTAGCTCCACCCCTTCTACCCCCTCCCATACAAAATGACACAATTTCCCAATTCGGCTATAAATGGATTTGCTCGAAAAGTATAAAAGCTATTAGTCTGAATTTCGGGATATATTACTTTCATAATGATTTTAATATACAGTATAAAAATTATTTGCGTCCTCCCTCTCCTTCCAAACCCTCCCATACAAGCTACACTTTTTCATGAAATGCTCTAATCCGATTTTCTCAGAGCATATAATATTTATCGAGCTTACATTTTGTAATAAATACTTATTTAGCATTATCACTAAGATCAGAGAAAATTATTTGATTAGCTTTACTGCTTCTACCCCCTCCCATACAATATGACACAGTTTCACAACTTCACAAAAAATCTATTTTCTTCAAAAGTATGAATTTTACTAGTCTTAAATCTAAGAGATGTCAATTTTATAATATTTTTAGTTATTTCTGAAAAAATCAATAAAATCCCCCCACTCTTTCTACCATCTCCCATACAAACTGCACATTTCAACTAAATCTAACACACTAATTTTCTCAGCTCCTATTCAATTTTTGGAGTAAGCATTTTGTATAAAACATTTTTTATAGCTACTTTAGCATGATGGGGAAAAAATTAGTTCAATGCTATCACCCCTTCTAACACTCCCCATACAAAATTTCTTGGGATCAGAAAAAAATCTTATTTCATCTAGAGTAACGTAAGATTGCGCTTTACGCGCAATCGTAGTCCTATTATGTTTTTTCCAATATTTGAGAAATGTTCATTAAATATTTCTGCACATTCCTTAGCATTTTCTTCTACATTTAATTCTTTATTTTCATGTTTTATAGTTGTTAATGATTTTTCTCTTATTTTTTTTCCCAGAGCTAAATTAATTGTAGACCAAATTTTCTTAGAATTATTTCCAGAATTTTCCAGTAAATTTGCGAAATATTTTGCTTTAACTGTTTTAATTAATGATTTCAGTTTATTTCTGAATTTGATATAATATTTTTTAAGTTTTTCATTTGATGGGTTATTCTTTAACGATTTGCTTATCTTATCTCTTTTACGAATAGAAGTAATTAGACCATTGGAGATCCAAGGCTTTAGCTTAATATTTTTGGAGCGTATTTTTGATACTTGTGTACTGTCTGTAATTAATTTAGTGAGAGTATTGTGAAGGATCGAAGCGCATTCATCTACATTGTCAGTTTTTTCGAGTTCTTTCCAATCTACAGACGCAATGTTTTCTTTTAGAACATCATAGTTTATACGATGATAAGTGTTATTTTTTTGTTTACAACAGCATTCATTTTTATCTGAATACAGAATTAATGTTGTGCTTTTGTGGTCAGTTATTTTGGTGTCAATAACAGCAGTTATTACTTTCGAAAAGAGTTGATATTTTAATTTTGCCATTATATGATCCAAACAGCCAAATTGTCTAGTAGGTTGAGTGACAAGAGGTATAAATCCAAGTTCATTAAGTAAACCTAAATAACACGAAGTTTCTGTGTCAGAATCTGTTATGATGTCAATATTAATATCGCCAATAATTATGGTGTTATTCATGCTATTCTTATCAAGAACCTTTTCTAGATCTTCGACAAATTCTTTTCCAGCGAAGTTTGGAGATCTATAAATCAGTATTATTTTCAGAGGTATTTTTAAACCAGTATCAATTTCGGCAGAAAGGCAGGTTGCACCATTAAAAATTATTTCCTTAATTACTCTAATATTGAGATTATCTCTTATGTACATAACTACACCGCTGTTTTGATTAATGGTATTTGTTGATCTATAACTTGTATACCCTGGCAACTCAAAGTTTTGTAAACTCTCTGGGTTCCAACATTCAGAAAGTGCAATGACATCGAATGGGATGCATTGTGAAAGATTTACTACTAGTTCATCAAAATTCTTTTTAATACTACGAATGTTAGTGTGGAATATGCTTATTGCATTTTCACCAATACTAGATAGGGTTTGAAATTCAGCAATGTCATGAAACATTAGCTCATTACATAGTTCATAGCTGTCAAACATATTACTAATGTCACCGGCCATTTCAATAGTACGATTTTAGCTAGTTGCTAATGCGACTAGATAGCAATATGCTCATTATATTGTAATAATTATAAGATTTGATCAAGATAAAAATGGGTTTAATTTTACATAAATTAAGTATTTGATCATAAATTACTGTAATTATAAACATAGGATCAAATATACGCATTGTGTTGTTTTTTTCACAAAAATTTGGTTTTAAAAAAATCTTATAACAGAACTTCAAATGTGTATTTATTATTATTTTATGTTTGAGTTGTATCGTATAGTATATTAGAATTTTAGTTTGGTTGTATTCATATGTTTCAAAAGTAGAGAAGCATAAAATAGTGATAAAAATGTTATTAATAGGAGTGAAAATTTTAGTATGAAGTATTTCTTTAAAAAACAATTTTATAATAAAAAAGTTAAATCATTTTCCGACCTTATTTTGATGGTCCTATCACCTTCCGTTTTTTTGCAAAGTATTTGACCGTCTTTAATCCATGTAAATTTATGACCAGTTTCTTTCGCTTTGGTTTTTGTTTTCCATAGAAGTTGTCGGTTGTATGATGTTAGGCATTCGTTCATGTAGATCGTTTTTCCATCTAGCCGCTCCACATTTCCAATCCGGGCATCGCATATCAATGCGAGCAAGCTACATTTAAAACTTGTAATTGGAAACAAACTTTTACATTTAAAAAATTGTACACTCTGCTCAGTCAATTAGAGGTACTGCTTAATTCCAGAGCTGTATCTGATCCAGAATTTGATATATTATATATCATTTTCTAATCGGTGAAACTTTTACCTCTTTTCCAGAATCAAACATTCCATCCGATATTAATGTCTTTTATAAGTGGAAGCCAATTCAGCAGCTACAGTAAGCTTTCTGAAAACGTTGGCACGAATCATATATTACTACTGTGTCCAAAAACTAGTCGGAATTTTTCGATTTAAATTACGCGGGTAAATATTTTTGCTCAATATTTATACTCTAGATGAAATCTGAGAGTATTATAAGTTTGCTCTAAAGTTTGTAACGCCAAGAAATAAGCCTCGGAGAAAAAAATGATGAATACAGAAATTAATATTATCACTCAAAAATCTCAAAACCGGATGTCCGTCCGTCCGTCCGTCCGTCCGTCCGTCCGTCTGTGCGCGCTCTAGCTTGAGAACGCGTTGAGCTAGATAGTTCAAATTTTGTACACGTCGTTTTTGACAAAAAAGTAAGGTCAAGTTCGTGAACGGGCCAAATCGCTCCACCCCTTCTACCCCCTCTCATACAAAATGACACAATTGCGCAATTTGACAATAAACGGATTTGCACGAAAAGTATAAAAGCTTTTGGCCTGAAATTTAAAATATGTTACTTTTATGATAATATCAATCTACGGTACGAAAATTATGCGTATCCTCCCCCTCCTTCTACCACCTCCCATACAAACTGTACTTGTCATGAATTACTCTAAGCCAATTTACTCATTGCGTATACAATTTAGAGAGCTGAAATTGTGCACCAAATATTTATTTGAAATTGTTAGTAAGCCCAAAAAAATTTTGACTATTAGCTTCACCCCTTCTACCCCCTCCCATACAAAATGACACAATTTCGTAATTTGACAATAAACGGATTTACTCGAAAAGTATAAAAGCTATTAGTCTGAATTTTCGGATATGTTATTTTCATAGTAATTTTAATCTACAGTAGAAAAATTATTTGCTTCCTCCCTCTCCTTCCACCCCCTCCCATACAAACTACACTTTTTCATGAAATGCTCTAAGACGATTTTCTCAGAACATATAACATTTATTGAGCTCATATTTTGTAATAAATACTTAATTAGTATTAGCACTAAGATCAGAAAAAAATATTTGATTAGCTTCACTGCTTCTACCCCCTCCCATACAATATGACACAGTTTCACAACTTCACAAAAAATCGATTTTCTTGAAAAGTATAAATGGCAATAGTCTGAAATTTCAGGGATGTCAATTTTATAATATTCCTAGTTATTTCTGAAAAAAATCACTCTAATCGCCCCACTCTTTCTACCACCTCCCATACAAACTGCACATTTTCACTAAATCTAACTCACTAATTTTTTCAGTTCCCATTCAATTTTTGGAGTAAGCATTTTGTACAAAACATTTTTATAGCTACTTTAGCATGATGGGGAAAAATTAGTTCAATGCTGTCATCCCTTCTAATACTTCCCATGCGAAATTTCTTGGGATCAGAAAAAATTCTATTTCATCTAGAGTATCGTAAGATTGCGCTTTACGCGCAATCGTAGCCCTGTTATGTTTTTTTTTTAAGTTAGTACAACTGTTACTGACTTCCATGCCAAATTATATGTGAAAATATTCATTAGTGTTTGAGTTACGCTTGTTTTTGTGCGACACAAAAAGTGAATTTGGCGATTTTTACAATGTCTGAAATTATTCAACAAAGAAGTGCGATCAAATTTTGTTTCCTGAATGGAATAAATGCTGCAGAAACGTTGAAAATGTTGGAGAAGGCTTACGGGGACCGAGCTCTACCAAAATCAACAACATATGATTGGTATAAATTGTTCAAGGTAGAGAACGCGTTGAAGACGAAGAGCGCCTTGTTCGACAATAGATCTCAACTGACGATGCTCACATCCAAAAAGTAAAAAAATTAGTGCTTGCAAACTGTCGATTAACTATAAGAGACATTTCTGATAAAATTGGCGTATCAAAAGCATCAATTAATTCCATTTTGAAAGATGTTTTAGGCGGATTTATGGAAAGACAACTCTTGGTTTTTACACCACAATAATGAGCCATCTCACACTGCACTGATTCTTCGCGACTTTTTCGCCAAAAATGCAACCAATATCGTTCCGCAACCACCTTATTCACCTGATTTGGCTCCGTGTGACTTCTGGCTATTTCCAAAACTCAAAAGACCGCTCCGAGGAAACCGTTTTGAGTCGATTGAAGCCATTTAACGAGAATCGGCGCGCGCTCTGAAGGCTATACCGGAAGAAGACTTTTTGGCATGCTTCGAGGACTGAAAAAAGCGGTGGCATAAGTGTATTGTGATTTGTGATTTGTTTACGCAAACGCTTCAACACAGTCAAATGGTATTCCTTATTGACCGTCTGTCTCTCCGAAACGAATTCATGATTGATCAAACCTCGAATATCAATGAGCATCGTCTTGATTTTTGAGCGGCTTTGGTGTGGTTTTTTCAGTTTCGGCTCATTTTTTTCCTCCATTCCGATGTTTGTTGACTAGTTTGCATATCAAACTCGTAAGCCTAAGCCAGTTATGATGCGATCCATGAATGTGGGATTAGAATTCACACGATCAAGCATGCCCAAAGAGACCTGGTCACGGTACTTTTTTTTAAGAACATTCTGCATTATTGGAAAGAGTCGAGAAAGGACGCGTTTCATGGCCAAAGTATGAGATGTTGAGCTCTCCTGCTATCTCCCTAACACTAGCATGATTATTTTCGAGCACCATTTTCTTAATTTTTTGAATGTTATCGTCAGTTGAAGAGGTCGGAGGTCGTCTAGAACGAGGCAAGTCTTCAAGGATCTCTCGAATGTCCTTAAAGGCTTTACACTACTCGAAGGCTCGTGTTTTTGATATTACTGAATCACCGTAAGCTTTTTCAACATTCGCAATGATTTCGCAAACGAAATTTGGTTGGAAACACAAAATTTGAGATTTTTTATCCATTGTAAATATCGCCGTGGACTATTGAGGTGTACCTACTCAACCAGCTGCTGTAATTTTTGAGATAGTAATTAAGGACAGTCCTACCTGATTACTAAAGAAAATAAATTTTTAGTATGGAACATACTTTTACGGGGGCTGTTGTAAGAAAATCGTTATCAAAAACCGTCATCAAAATGCGTTATCGAAAATCTCGAAGCTAATTTGTATGTATAGTAGGAGTGCGAGAATATGGAAAAAAAAAAAAGAAAAATAAAAAAAAACATAATAGGGCTACGATTGCGCATAAAGCGCAATCTTACGATACTCTAGATGTCATCACAAGAAATTTTGGATGGGGAGTGTTAGAAGGGGTGATAGCATTGAAATAATTTTTTCCCCATCATGCTAAAGTAGCTATAAAAATGTTTTATACAAAATGCTTACTCCAAAAATTGAACAGGAGCTGAGAAAATTAATCTGTTAGATTTAGTGAAAATGTGCATTTTGTATGGGAGGTGGTAGAAAGAGTGGGGGGATTTTAGTGATATTATAAAATTGACAACCCTTAAATTTCAGATTAGTACCATTCATACTTTCCAAGAAAATCGATTTTTTGTGAAGTTGTGAAAATGTGTCATATTGTATGGGAGGGTAGAAGCAGTGACGCTAATCAAATATTTTTTTCTGATCTTAGTGATGATACTAATTAAGTATTTATTACAAAATGTGAGCTCTATAAATGTTATATGTTCTGAGAAAATTGTCTTAGAGCATTTCATGAAAAAGTGTAGTTTGTATGGGAGGGGGTGGAAGGAGAGGGAGGACGCATATAATTTTTCTACTGTAGATTTAAATCATTATGAAAGTAATATATCCCAAAACTCAGACTAATAGCTTTTATACTTTTCGAGTAAATTAATTTATTGGTAAATTGCGAATTTGCATCATTTTGTATGGGAGGGGGTAGAAGGAGTGAAGTTAATCGTCTAATTTTTTTTCGCCTTACTAACAATTTTAAATAAATATTTGGTGCACAATTTCAGCTCGCTAAATTTTATACGCACTGAGTAAATTGGCTTAGAGTAATTCATGACAAGTACAGTTTGTATGGGAGGTGGTAGAAGGAGGGGGAGGACACAACTAATTTGTATATGGTAGATTGATATTATCATAAAAATAATATATTCTTAATTTCATGCCAATAGCTTTTATACTTTTTTAACAAATCTTTTAATTGTCAAATTGCACAATTGTGTCATTTTGTATGGGAGGAGGTAGAAGGGGTGGAGCGATTTGGCCCGTTCACGAACTTGACCTTACTCTTTTGTCAAAAACGACATGTAAAAAATTTGAACAATCTAGCTCAATGCGTTCTCAAGCTAGAGAGCGAACAGACGGACGGACAGACGGACAGACGGACAGACGGACAGACGGACGGACAGACGGACAGACGGACGGACAGACGGACATCCGGTTTTGAGATTTTTGAGTGATAACATTAACTTCTGTATCATTCATTTTTTTCTCCAAGCCTAATTTCTTAGCGTTACAAACCTTAAAGCAAACTTATAATACTCTCAGATTTCATCTAGAGTATAAAAAAAGAAAAGAAAAAAAAAGAAAAGAAAAAAAAAGAAAAAAAAAAGGAAAGAAAAAGAAAAGAAAAAAAAAGAAAGGAAAAAAGAAGAGAAAAGAAAAAAGAAAAGAAAAAAAAGAAAAAAAAAGAAAAAAAAAAGAAAAGAAAAAAAAGAAAAGAAAAAAAAAGAAAATAAAAAAAAATAATAAAAAAAGAAAAAAAACAATACAATAACCCGGAAAGTGCGACAATGTGAATACCTGAAAGTGCGACCATGCGAATACCCGAAAAGTAAGAAAATATGTAGTGCACCCTACAATATTACTAATATCCGAATGATTATTATTATGAATTAAAATAACATAACGTATTTCGGTTACGACCTGTACATTTCATTTTCAATGCGCACTGCACACTATATCGAAATGCCAGGTATATAATATTTTCACTTAATATAATTGTAATATTTTGACTTTTTAAGTAGGCTATGAAAAAATAGATATAAAAATAAAAATACTTATTCGAGAAGGATTGAACAAATAAAAGCTCTGCGTTTTGAATCGAAAAATAATAATTAGATAAAAAAGTAATTTAAATAAACTGCCAACAGGTCGGGCGAAACTTTATTATTCTTGGGACAAGTTGCGGATAAGTGGAAAGTCAATATGCAGGTTAGAGTGGTTAGGGAAGGCTAAGTGAAAGGGAGTTCTTGGGCAGGACTGTTAACAATATTTCATTCGTTTCTGTAAGTTTGGTTTTTATGAGGGGAGGAGTAGGGGTAATAGTAAGGGTAGGTGGATGTTAATAGCTTTTTAATTAATTGCTTGAATCACGTCCAATATTCTCTGTATAGAATGTGTTTCATAGACGAAGTTGCATAGAATTTTCATAAAATTCGGTGTATTTTACATTCATGAAACCGAACATTTGTATGGCAGGGGGTAGAGAATATAGGGGAATCGTAAAATTTGATACGCAGTTTTATTTCGAGTCTCTTGTAAGGTGCTTGTATAGAATTTCAAGTTCGTAGCTTTTAGTTTGTTGGTTATTAGTTGATTTAATGAAATTGGTCGAAATCATAGTTTTGTATGGGAGGGGGTAGAAGCGCAAGCGCGATTTAAAAACTTTTAAAGCAACTTCATTTGAATTATTTTTTTAAATTTTTATGCCAAATTTGAAATTGATAGCTTATACGAGTTAGCTGATAACTGATTTTTTAAAAATGCTCGAAAAAATAATTTTGTATGGGAGGGGGTAGAGGAGGTAGGGGAATCGTAAAACTTGTGATCCAATTTTCTTTCATTTTTAATGTAAGGTGCTCGTACGAAATTTCAAGTTCGTAGCTTTTAATTTGTTGGTTATTAGTTGATTTAATGAAATTAGTCGAAATCATACTTTTGTATGGGAGGGGGTAGAAAGTCAAGCGCGATTTTAAAACTTTTAACGCAATTTCATTTTAATTATTTTTGTTAGTTGTTATGCAAAATTTCAAATTGATAGCTTTTAAGAGTTAGGTGATAATTGATTTCTTGAAAATGGTCGAAAAAATAATTTTGTATGGGAGGGGGTAGAAGTGTTAAAGGTTTTCGACCAGTTAATATTTCGTATATTTAGGGATTTTTTTTAAATGCATTTCGCAAATTTTCAAATTTCTACCTTAAAATTTCACTCAAAAATTTTCAGTTTATGTGTTTTTTTCAATGCACATGAAACACCTTGTGCACGTTAGACCGGGGGGGTCGGTTTATAACAAATATGGATCAAGTTATTATTATTTTTCTATGTGGATTAAATATAGGTATTCACATGCAAAATTTTAGCTTTGTATCTTTTACCAGAGCTCTAAAAAAATCACTCAAAGTTTTCGATATTTTTGCTTATTACCTCTCTCCCCTTACACCTCCCAACTTAAAATTTTTACCAAAATTAAGTATTATGTAGTTCTACAATCTGACAAATTTTTGATTTGATATCTGTACTATTTTTGGAGATATAAGGATTTGTAATTTTGAAAAGTGCGCCATTTTTGAAATGCTCCCCATTTCCCCCCACTACTATTATTTCAACATGTTATATTTTTTTTGTATTTGCCTAGTATAGTTTAATATAAGTTTTAAGTTTCAATTACATAGCTTAAGAGATAGTTGAGATATTATTTTTTAAGTGTTTTTCTTTGCACCCCCCCTGACCCTCCCCCTTACAATAATTAGCAGCTTTCTAAGCTGGTTCCGATGAAACTATATGCCACCTTGACGGTCTCTAAATATGATTTTGTTATGATAAGTAATTTCGAAGATATAATCATTTGAAAAAAAAATTCGGCCGACAATTGGTTCTAAGCCCCCCCTTTTCGCACCCCAATGGATAAAAAAATTAAATTATTTTTAAAAGTTGTCCCACAAACCCTTCTATATTAATGTTGAGTTTCAACTTCCTAGCTGTTACCATAGTTGAGATATTTGAATTCGTATTTTTCGGTTTAAGCGCTCCCCCCGCCTCCCCCTGAACCCGTATACCTTCGAAAATGGGTATCCGCCTGAGATCCGCAACTATCTACAATCCCCCCAAAAATGAACTTTCTATCTTGAAGGGTTTGGGAGTTAATGTGCGCTGAGCGTACACGTCGGCGTACGGCGGACGGCGGACGGCGTACAGACAGACGGATTTTTTTTTTTTGCTTTTTTAGGCTAATTTAGTCATGAAACGCGAAAAAAAAAAATTTCAGGGTAGCAAACTTTTTTTTTTTTTTGTGTCGATCACAATACTTTATTATTATAATAATAAAGTAAAATAGTGATTAGAGTTTTAGTAAGGATTACTGACTCTAACAGTGGTGACCCCGGAGAATTTAACATTGCAATGCAGGAGTGCAGCAGTCAATTGTCTCAAGAAAATTTTTTTTCTCATAGAAAAAGTGCCGTACTTGCGAATCCGGCACACTGAACCGGTGAAACGCAGCGACCAGCGGCGGCATCCAAGCGAAAAAGTGCCGTACTTGCGAATTCGGCACACTGAATCGGCGAAATATTATATAATTTTCATGTAAGTACCTGAAATTTTGATATAACAATATAATTTATTAGTCAGTGCATATCGATAAAATATTTTATCAGTCAGTGCATATCAAAAAGATTGATTCATATTATTCGGATATATATAAGTTAACAAATTCCTTTTACATTAGAATAAAAAAAACAATTTGTTTACGATTTTTAGAGAACTTTATTGTTCTAGAGCTTTTTTAAGACTAAATTAACAATTTTGATTTACTTAAAATGAAACTTCGGTCTCAGGTGTCGCAGACATGCTGTCAGCAGAATCGCGTCGTGAGAAAATGATGTTTCAGGTGTTTTGCCTTGTGACCAATATATTGCTGGCGTTTGCAGTTGAAGAATTCTTGTGGGAACCTTTGGTGTTAACTCTTCCCCTCTTAGGTTGAATGCCCTCATTCGACTAAAAAAATTGGATGTTGTAAAGGCTTCCGTGGTCTTGCCTAGGAGATTCATCAGCTTCGATGTGGTGATATCTGGTCCTTTTGGCCTTTTCAGGAGTTCGATGCTCTTAAAGGTAAGTAGGACTAAGAGGATTGTTGCAAACAGTCCATAGCTGACCAATTCGTTGATGTTCTTTTCGGTTTTGAGAAGGCTGATTTGTTTGGTGTTGTTCAGGAAAACCTCTTTCATCATCTCTAAGGATAATATCTCCTCGAGATCGCTTTTTTCCCATTTCTGTCTGCAGCAGTGGTGGCAAGAACTGGACGGTTGTCACTTCTTTTGCTGTGAATTTCTGGTTGTTTATGATGATCGACTCGTTTTTGAATGATATAAGGTAAGTTCCTTTTAGATGTTGCATTGTATCGTTGATCTGGATTTTTCCGTTGAAATCATTTAAAAGAACGATTCCGGGTGTGGCTTCTTCTACTGATGGGATGTGGTGGCTATTAGTTTTGTTACATTTTATGATCTTATTTTCTAACAAATTTGGAATACAGGTTGTTTCATTTAAATCGATAACATTGATATTTTTACAAATTGAGATTTCATTGAGATTTTTACATTTCCCATTTACACCAAATATAATTTTATCTTTTTTCAATACATATTTATACGAAATTTTATTTATGATTTTATTTTTTTTTACTGGTTTGATCAACAATTTTTCAAAAGTTCTATTAGAAGTTATTGGTACATCAATTATATAAAGCAAATGTGTTGCTATTTTGACTTCGGAAATTTCTAAGGCTTCCTCTATATTTGAATAGGGAATCATGTCTTTAACAAAATTTTTTATAATTATTTCAATTTCGGATTTGGAAAGTACATTTGAATTTATAATATTGGCTTTTGCCAAGTGTATTGAATGTATAATATTTTTTAGTTCTTCTTTAATAATTTTAATTTTGTATTGAGTACTTAGAGCTAATGTATTTTCGAAAACTTTATCCTTTTTTATTGCGTTTAAAATTTCGTTGGTTATTTTGGTGATCTTATTTAGTCTCTCATTATGTTTGCTGTTTATCAAAATTTGTTTATTATTATTTTCTAATACATTATTAATTTTATCTTTAATTAGAACAAAATCATCGTGGTCGGGATTTCCCGCTATCCACTTCCATGCAGAACCCATAAAATCGAGTGATCGTTTTTGTTTGTGAACTTTAATGTTATTAATTAAGTCTTTGATTTGTTTTATTTCATGATCTAGGAGTGGGTAAAAGGGATCATTCGTAGGAATGTGTTCTTTTAATAAGGATGAAATATTGGATGTGAAATGCTCGTAGTGGTCTGTTTCGAAAATATGGATTAATTTTATGTTTCCGTTTTGGATTTTCGCTATTCCGGTTTTTAGTGCGATGAGCTGGGAATTGGAATAATCGAGGATTTGGACTTCTGCGCTTACGGCGGTGATTATAAATCTGAAATAAATGAGGAATTTAATTTCGAATATCGCTTTTATGAATTTTCTTTCCTGATTCTGTTATTATTAAAGTAGGTTTGTTTTCTTTTACGATTTCTTTCCTGTATCTAGCTGTTAATTTTGTTCCTACACGTTTGTTATTTTTTACGTAAATTGTCTCACCAATTCCGTACTCTTTGGGTGATTTTCTATTTTTATTATGAGATTTAAGGTCTTTTTGTTGTTTTTGTTTGAGTAGTTCTATGTTATCCTTTCTCGACTTCTCTAGTTGTTCGGGGTCTGTCGATACGATTCTACCGTAGAATAACTCTATTGGTTTTTTTCCAGTAACGGAGTGGATAGAAGAATTGTATTCATATAGGGATCGTTCAAGCAGTTCTTCGAAGGATCTGTGGATGTCTTCTGTTTTCAAACATCTCATTATTTCTGTCAGAGTTGAGTGAAATCTTTCGACTTGACCATTCACCTCGCTCTTGTATGATGGGGTTTTATAGATTTCAATTTTTAATTGATCCCTCATCATGAATGTAATGGATGCCGAATTAAGAGATTTTTCACCGTTTATTACGACACATTTCGGAACGCCGAAAAAGAATAGCAGTTCTCTCAATGGTGTGCGTACATCTTCGATAGCCCTGGATTTAAGAATCTTTGCTTGAGCGAATTTGGTAAATTTATCTAACGCAGTTAATACTAGATATTTTTCTGTCAAGTAGATGTCTATATGCAAAGTATGACCTGGGAATTCTGGAATTGGGGTAGGTTTTAAAATTGGATTATTGGGATGCCTTTCGTATTTGTTTTCTACGCAGGTAGTGCATTGTTTCACTAGGCGTTTGATTTTCGAACTCATTTTGGGGAAATAGAATTTTTCAATAATTTGTAATTTATTGGAATGGAATTTCGATGTGCTCTGTTGTGGAATCTTAGAATGATATCTTCTTGTTCTTGTTCATTTTGTACATTTTGTACCTCAACTTGAGTGAACCTTATCTTGTAGTTTCTAAAGTACAGAGGATATATCTCTTGGATTTTTCCCATTATTTCTTCGCTGGTTTTAATGCCGTTGATAGTGTTTGGGTTCAGATATCTTTTGAAGATTTCTATCAAGTTTTCTCTGGTGTACTCGATTTCGGTGAAAGTATGTTTCCAATAATTGGGAAAAGGTTTTTCGAGTTGATAGCTCGTTCCTTCTCCGATTTTTAAAATGATTTGGGTACGAAATGCGTTAATCGGAGTTTCGACGGATGGTACTAGATTGTGTGAAGAGCTTTCGTCGCTGTGTGCAGTGGCTGTCAGAGAGTTAACATTTTCCTTGATAGGTGGTCTGGAGAGTGCATCTGCCACGATATTGGTTTTTCCGGGTTTGTATTTTATTTCATAATTATACTCCTCCAGGATGGCCTTCCATCGTTTCAGTTTCACATTATTGTTTTTATCGCTTAATGCGTAAGTGAGTGGCTGATGGTCTGTGAATATTTTGACCTTTCTAGAACCGTAGAGAAAATTTCGTAAGGAGTTCAGGGCCCATATTATGGCCATCATCTCTTTCTCGTTTCCTGCATAATTCTCTTCGGTTTTGCTTAAGGTTCTTGATAAGAATGTTATAGGTCTGCCGTCTTGCGATAGAGTTTCACCGATAGCGTACTTCGACGCATCAGTTATAAGTTCGAACTCTTTGTCGAAATCTGGAAAATGTAGCATTACGTCTTGAGAAGTAAGAGAATTTTTGATTTTTTGAAAAGTTTCTAAGGCTTCTTCGTTTAGGTTGCTTGAGAGATTTTTGGATACGCGTCCATCTTCCCCTCTTAGAAGAGATGTTAGGGGATTCGCCAGCTTTGCGACGGTAGTATCCTGCCATGCCGAGAAATGATCTAAGATCTTTTAGCGTATTTGGGGCAGGGAAGTTATTTATTGCTTCAACTTTTTGAGGATTCGTTGTTATCCCATTTTCAGAGATAACAAAGCCAAAAAATTCTACAGTACTTTTTAGAAATTCGCATTTATCGATTTGGACTTTCATATTCACATTTTCTAATGTTTTGAATACGAGATCGATGTTTTTTAGATGTTCTTCCTCGTTAGCGCCGAATATGACAATATCGTCAATGTAAACGTAACATCTGACGCCTATATGGTCCCTTAGGATGTCGTCGAGAGTCCTTTGGAAAATGGACGGAGCATTCCTTAAAACAAAGGGAAGACGAGTAAATTCGTATTTTCCATTGTTTACAGAGAATGCAGTTTTTTCAATATCCGATTCTTTTAATGGAATCTGGTGGAAACCGCTTTTTAGGTCGACTATTGAGAATAATTTGTTTTTTCCTAAATTGGCCATTACTTCGTTGATTTCGGGTATAGGATACCTGTCAGGGACGGTTACCGTGTTCAGCTTCCTATAGTCGATGACCATTCTATACTTTTTTTCACCAGACGCATCCATTTTCTTAGCGACTACCCAAATTGGAGCGTTATATGGTGATCTCGATGGTCTGATTATACCGTCCTCGAGTAGTTTAGTTATTTCATTGTCTATTACGGGTTTCAGAGCCATAGGATAGGGATATGTTTTGGAGTACACTGGATTGTTATCGGTGGTGCGGATTTCGCCTTTAACCACGGTGGTGTAGGTAAGTTTTTCATTAGGCTCGGAAAATAAATTTGGATGTTTCTCTAGGACATGAAAAAGCTTCACTGTTTGGTTTTCGGTAAGGTGAGCTGTTCTCACATCGATACTGTTGACTGATTGAGAGATGCGCTGTTTGATGGGAATACGGATGTTATTTTTGATGCTGATAAAATCTTCAGCAGTTTGAATGATTGCACCAAGCTGCTTAAGCCTGTCATTTCCGAGAATTCCGTGAAATGATTTTAAAGTGGGAAGGATAAGGAATTTTAAATTAGGAACTGAAGGGCCGAAAAGGTTTAATATCGCATGATGCGTTATTTTTATATTTCCGCCGACTGAATTTGCAGAAAATGGGTTTTCGTTGGGAAGATGTGTCCGTACACAGTTCGGTTGGATATAGTTTTTGTTTGAACCGGTATCGATAAGAAATTTTAAGATGTCACCGCTCTTCGCCTTATATTCGAAGTGAGGAAGCGAAGAGCTCGTTAGCCTAAAAAATGAATGTCTTGTGGTTCCTGGACTTGCTGATCATATTCTGGTTCGAGTATTTCGGGCTCTTGGTATGGAGGATATTGATAGGTTTCTGTATCCTCTATTCCCATATAGTCGATTAGAGTTTGATCATTCACGTTATCTTCTTCGTTTAGTGCATCGTTGTATTCGATGCTCTCAGGTAATGAGTCAGAAGTTTGAGTGAAAAAGGTGCGTTGTTGTTTGTTAGGATAATGTGCTTGGACAGAGACTGGAATTGGTCTCTTGGTGGTGAATCTTTGGGGAGGTCTATTTTGATAGTTGACGGCTCGTGAATAAATCGAATAATCAATGTCCATTGGCTCAGCTCTGGGTTGAGGCTTAGGTGGAAGTTGATTTTGCCGTTGTTGGAAATGGAATTGTTGGGGTTGAGAAGGAAAGGAATAGTTTGGCTGGAAGTGATTTCTATTAGGAAAATTAAGTGTGTGGTTGGTAAAATTGGGTCTATGTATTTGGGGTTGTTGAAACGGATGGGAGTGGAACAAAGGTCTTGGTACGGGAAACGGTGAGTGTTGAAGGATTCTTCTCGGTTGTGGAATAGGTGGTGGTATGTAATTTTTAATTCGCCTCGCATTGTTACTATTTGCGTATTGCGTGCGATAGTTCACGTTCTCTAGCTTTAGGCACAAATGAAGAGCCCGCGGTAAATCCGTCGGTTCCCTCATGCTAAGAAGTTTGGGTAGGTCACCCTTTAATCCTCTTATGAAGGTGTCTAAAGCCTTGTCTCTGAATGAGCGAACCATGATGTTCATTGCTTCGGTGCTCATTTCCATACAAGAAATTTTATTTAAGACTAGCAAACGCCCGCGACTTCATCCGCGTAAAAATAGCAATAATAAGCAATTTTTGAGAGTGTAGTTAGTAATACATTATGTGGGATATATAATCTGCTTACTTTAATGGCTCTTTGAAGAAAATGGTTTGTATATTGTTGGAATCAGAACCATAAATTATTAAGAATGAAAGCATGAAACTCCCATTTTTATGGGACAGGCTCATGATCAAATCAAACCCGTGATTCGAGATCATATACGTGTTGAAAAGCGTTAAGGACATGTGAATAATTGTAGCTGGTGTTATTTAAAAAAAACAAATAAAATAACATTAAGCTTAAAAACATAACAGGACTACGATTGTGCGTAAGGCCCAATCATACAATACTATGTATAGATGAAATCGAAATTTTTGCGGTGTTAAGAAATTTTGTATGCGAAGTGGTAGAAGGGGTCACAGCACTGAACTAATTTGTTTCACACCATGCTAGAGTAGCTATAAAAATTTTTTGTACCAAATTTAAGCTTCAAGAATTGAGTAGGTACTGAGAAACTTAGTGCATTGAATTTAATGAAATTGTGCAATTTGTATGGGAGGTGGTAGAAGAAGTGGGGGGTTTTTGGTGATTTTTCGAGAAACAACTATAACTATCATGCAATTGATATACTTTAAATTTCAGATCTGTATCATTCATACTTTTCAAGAAAATCGAATTATTGTATAGTCGTGGAATGTGTCGCATTGTATGGGAGGGGGAAGAAGGAGTGAAGCTACTCGGTTAAGTTTTTTCCCGATATTAATAATAATGCTAATTAAGGATTAAGTTCAAATTTTTACCTCGATGAAATTTAAATGTACTGAGAAAATTCGTTTAGAGTATTTCATGAAAAAGTGCGGTTTATATGGGAGGTGGTGGAAGGAGAAAGGGGTTTCGGGTGATTTTTTGAAAAACAACTATAATCATCATGCAATTGATATATTTGAAATTTCAGATCAGTAACATTCAGACTTTCCAAGAAAATCAAATTCTTGTGAAGTCGTGGAACTGTGTCACATTGTATGGGAGGGGATAGAAGGAGTGAAGCTACTCGGTTAATTTTTTCCCGATATTAGTAATAATGTTCATTAAGGATTTAGTACAACATTGTAGCTCGATGGAAGTTACAAGTACTGAGAAATTTGGTGTAAAGTGTTTCATGAAAAAGTGTAGTTTGTATGGGAGGTGGGGAAAGAAGTGAGGAAACTCAAACAATTTGTAGACCAAAAGACTGCATTTATAATAGAAATAATATATTTCAAATTTCAAATTAATAGCTTTTATGGTTTCCAAGAAAATTTGATTAATATATATTTTGAAAATGAGTTACTTTGTTTGGGAGGGGGTAGAAGGCGTGAGGGGAGTGAAATAAAACCAAAAGCAGATTTCATTCCGATAGGCACCTAATAAACTGTGCAAGTTTCATTACAATCGGTTCAGCCGTTTGTGCGTGAAAAGCGGTTGGGCAGACAGACAAAAATTTCAAAAATGTGTTTTTATGCTAGTTAGTGCTAAAGTAACTCAAGAAAACCAACTTATAGCCATTTATAAGCAAATAACAGACAGACACTACAATTATATTACTATGTATAGATGTATAGATTGGAGACAGATGGTGGTAAACGGATTGATAAAATCCTTGAATTGTGTCGTTGCCCTGAATAAGACAAGTCATTTGATACTCAAGAGTTCCCAAATCTCGCTTGTCTGCGTAATGCAGTGTCAGGCATTTGGAAATTCTCTCCCAATTAAGAGGTGTATTATACGATTCAAAGGCGACGTCTGCCTCGCCGATAATTTTGTTACGAATAACATTGAGAATTCCGTAATATTGCGGAGTTCCTCGTTTCGACTCGTATAATCTGAGAATTCTTTCAACACTTTTTTTCCAGGAGCTAAACTCGCCTGGTTGTCCCGAGAAATCGCGTAAGCTTTTGATTACATCGGGAATTCTATCTATATCGGATAAATTTTTTCAATTGATCTTCGTTTATCGGTTGATCGATTTCGAGACCTAAGTGGATATTAGGGTTTAGGGTTTCTTTAATGATTCGTGGACATTCCCTCGCTAAGTATCGCGAGACGAGAGTTTCAATTTGTTCGCGCGTGTTAGCTGCAGGAACAGCGGGAGGAACCTCGGGGTTGAACTCAATTCTAAGGGGACGCACTAAATTTCCGGGGTTTGCCATTTTTTATGGAAATGGAATTTATGGCAATATGATTGAATTGAATTTTGTTTAGTTTCACTTTTGCTTTAATTTATTTGGTTAAATGAACTCGATCACTTGATTTTGAGATTTATCACTTTCAATTTACTTTACTACAAATTATAATCACTTAAAAAATTTTTTTAAATTTTTTTCGTTTTCGATTTTCAGGATTTTTGTTTTGTTTCGATTTACTTATTTATTAAATTTTCTTAGCTTAATTCCTAGGAGAAAAATATAAAAATATAGAAATTAATAATTTCCTTACAATGTTAAAATTCACATTTGGTCGAGCGGCTGCCGGTCTTGCCGACTCCTTTTCCTCCAGTCCTGGTTACTAGGGGGCCTCGTTTCTCGTCACGGTTGTTGGATTTTGTTGCCCGCAGAGTTTTCGCCTTTCGTTCGCTCGTTTTATCCTTCTGTAGCACTGCGTACACTTTCGGTAAACTTGCGATTTATCCTTCTGTAGCACTGCTTACACTTTCAGTTAAACTTGCGCTTTATCCTTCTGTAGCACTGCTTACACTTTCGGCTAAACTTGGCGTTTTAGCCTTCTATAGCACTGCGTACACTTTCGGTAAGCTTAGCGTTGGTAACTTTCGGTTAAACTCGCGGGTCCCTGCTCGGGCGCCAGTTAACAAATTCCTTTTACATTAGAATAAAAAAAAAACAATTTGTTTACGATTTTTAGAGAATTTTATTGTTCTAGAGCCTTTTTAAGACTAAATTAACAATTTTGATTTACTTAAAATGAAACGTCGGTCTCAGGTATCGCAGAGATGCTGTCAGCAGAATCGCGTCGTGAGAAAATGATGTTTCAGGTGTTTTGCCTTGTGACCCATATATTGCTGGCGTTTGCAGTTTTGTGGGAACCTTTGGTGTTAACTTATATATAAATAAACTGCCAACAAGTCGTGCGAAACTTTATTATTCTTGGGACAAGTTGCGTATGTGTGGAAAGTCAATATGCAGGTTAGAGTTGTTAGGGAAGACTAAGTGAAAGTGGGTTCTTGGGCAGGGCAACTGTCAATTTAACACTTTGCGGAAACGTTCAAAAGCTCCAGTACATATAATCAATATTTCATTTCTTTATTTATCCAAGTTTGAGTGTTTGTGAGGGTGGGGTGAGGGGTGATAGTAAGAGTGGGTGGATGGTAATAGTTTTTAATTGATTGCTTGAATCACGTCCAATATTCTCTGCATAGAATGTCAGTTTCATAGACGAAGTTGCATAGAATTTTCATAGGATTCGGTGTATTTTACATACATTCACGAAACCAAACATTTGTATGGGAGGTGGTAGAGGAGGTAGGGGAATCGTAAAATTTGTGATGCAATTTTATTTCTTTTCTCTTGTAGTGTGCTCGTACAAAATTTCAAGTTCGTAGCTTTTAATTTGTTGGTTATTAGTTGATTCAATGAAATTGGTCGAAATGATACTTTTATATGGGAGGGGGTAGAAGGGCAAGTGCGATTGCAAAACTTTTAAAGTAATATCATTTCAATTATTTTTATAAGTTTTTGAGTAAAATTTGAAATTGGTAGCTTTTAAGAGTTAGCTGATAACTGATTTCCTAAAAATGGTCGAAAAAATAATTTTGTATGGGAGGGGGTAGAAGAGGTAGGGGAGTCGCAAAATTTGTGACGCAATTTTCTTTTTTATCTCTTTTAAAGTGCTCGTACAAAATTTCAAGTTCGTAGCGTTTAATTTATTGGTTAGCAGTTGTTTTATTGAAATTGGTCGAAATCATGCTTTTGTATGGGAGGGGGTAGAACGGCAAGTGTGATCTCAAAAATTTTGACGCAGTTCTATTTCAATTATTTTCAAATGATTTTGTGCAAAATTCCAAATTGATAGCTTTTACTAATTAGGTGATAATTAATTTCTTAAAAATGGTCGAAAAAATCATTTTGTATGGGAGGGAGTAGAAGCTTTCAAGGTATTCGACCAGTTTATATTTCATTCTTTTAAAGATTTTTTTTAAATGCATTTCGCAAGTTTTCAAGTTTCTACCTTTAAATTTCATTCAAAAATTTTCAGTTTATGTGGTTTTTTCATTGCACATGAAACACCTTGTGCACGGTAGACCAGGGGGGTCGGTGCATAACAATTGTGGAATTTTTATTATTTTTTCCGTATGTACAACAAATAGATGTATCAACATAGAAAATTTAAATGTTGTATCTTTCACCAGAGCCCTTAAAAAATCACTCAAAATTTTCGACATTTTTGGTTACCACCTCCCTCCCCTTACACCTCCCAACGTAAAAATTTAAAAACTTCCTAGTTCTACAATTTGACAAAATTTTAATTTGATATCTGTACTCAATTTTGAATTATAACGGTTTGAAATTTTGGAAAGTGCATCATTTTTGAAATGCTCCCCATTTCCCCCCACTACTATTTTGTCCAAATGTTATATTTTTCAGGTATTTCTCTAGTATAGCTTACTATAGGTTCTAAGATTCAATTACATAGCTTAATAAATAGCCGAGATATTGATTTTTAAGTGATTTTCTTTGCACCCCCCTTGACCCTCCCCCTTACAATAATTAGCTTCTATCTAAACTGATTCTAGTAGATCTTGATACTATCTTAACGGTCTCAAAAAATCAATTTTTTATGGGAAGTAATTTCGAAGATATAATCATTTGAAAAAAAAATTCGGCCGACAATGGGTTCTTAGCCCCCCCTTTTTGCACCCCAATGGATAAAAAAATTAAATTATTTTTAAAAGTTGTCCCACAAACCCCTCTATATTAATGTTGAGTTTAAGCTTCCTAGCTGTTACCATGGTTGAGATATTTGAATTCGTATTTTTCGGTTTAAGCGCTCCCCCCGCCTCCCCCCGAACCCGTATACCCCCGAAAATGGGTATCCGCCTGAGATCCGCAACTATCTACAATCCCCCCAAAAATGAACTTTCTATCTTGAAGGGTTTGGGAGTTAATGTGCGCTGAGCGTACACGTCGGCGTACGGCGGACGGCGTACGGCGGACGGCGTACAGACAGACGGATTTTTTTTTTTTGCATTTTTAGGCTAATTTAGTCATGAAACGCGAAAAAACAAAATTTCAGGGTAGCAAATTTTTTTTTTTTCCCAAGTCGATCACAATACTTTATTATTAAAATAATATAAACTGCCAACAAGTCGGGCGAAACTTTATTATTCTTGGGATAAGTTGAGGATACGTGGAAAGTCAATATTTAGGTAAGAGTGGTTAGGGAAAACTAAGTGAAAGGGGGTTCTTTGGCAGGACAGTTGTCAACACTTTGCGGAAACGTTCAAAAGCTTCAGTATATATAACCAATATTTCGTTCGTTTATTTATGCAAGTTTGAGTTTTGTGAGGGGGGCGGGGGGTAAGGGTTGTTAGTAAGGGTCGGTGGGTGTTAATAGTTTTATAATTGATTGCTTGAATCATGTCCAATATTCTCTGTATAGAATGTCAGTTTCATAGACGAAGTTGCATAGAATTTTCATATTTTACATTCACGAAACCAACATTTGTATGGGAGGGGGTAGAGGAGGTAGGAGAATCGTAAAGATTGTGCCGCAATTTTATTTCCTTTCTATTGTAGTGTTCTCGTGCAAAATTTCAAGCTCATAGCTTTTAATTTGTTGGTTATTAGTTGGTTCAATGAAATTGGTCGAAATCATACTTTTGTATGGGAGGGGGTAGAAGGGCAAGCGCGATTGCAAAACTTTTAACAAAATGTCATTTCAATTATTTTTGTAAGTTTTCCGGCAAAATTTGAAATGGATAGCTTTTAAGAGTTAGCTGATACCTGATCTCTTAAAAATGCTCGAAAAAATAATTTGGTATGGGAGGGGGTAGAAGAGGTAGGGAAATTGCAAAATTTGTGACGCAATTTTCTTTCCTTTCTCTTGTTAGGTGCTCGTACAAAATTTCAAGTTCGTAGCTTTTAATTTGGTGGTTAATAGTTGGTTTAATGGAATTGGTCGAAATCATACTTTTGTATGGGAGGGGGTAGAAGGCCAAGTGCGATTTTGAAACTTTTAAAATAATTTCATTTCAAATATTTTTATAAGTTTTTATGCAAAATTTCAAATTGATAGCTTTTAATAGTTCGGTGATAATTAATTTCTTAAAAATGGTCGAAAAAATAATTTTGTATGGGAGGGGGTAGAAGTTTTGAAGGTATTCGACTAGTTAGTATTTTATACTTTTAGGGATTTTTTTTAAATGTATTTCCCAAATTTTGAAGTTTCTACCTTAAAATTACATCCAAAAATTTTCAGTTTTCATGCTTTTTTCGCTGCATATGAAACAGCCTGTGCCCCTTAGACCGTGGTGGTCGGTTCGTAACAATTGTGGATCAAATTATTATTTTTTTTCTATGTATATCAAGTAGATGTATTCACATGCAAAATTTAAAGTTCCTATCTTTGACCAGAGTCCTGAAAAAATCACTCAAAATTTTCGACATTTTTGCTTACCACCTCCCTCCCTTTACACCCCCTGACTTAAAATTCTTATCAAAATTATAAATTATATAGTTCTATAATCTGACGAATTTTTGATTCGATATCTGTACTCAATTTTGAATTATAACGGTTTGAAATTTTGGAAAGTGCATCATTTTTGAAATGCTCCCCATTTCCCCCCACTACTATTTTGTCCAAATGTTATATTTTTGTCGTATTTATCTAGTATAGCTTAATATAAGTTCTAAAATTCAGTTACATAACTTAATAAATAGCCGAGATATTGATTTTTAAGTGTTTTTCTTTGCACCCCCCCTGAGCCTCCCCCTTACAATAATTAGCTTTTATTTAAACTGATTCTAGTAGAACTATATGTCACCTTAATGGTCTCAAAATATCAATTTTTTACAGTAAGTAATTTTGAAGATATAATCATTTGAAAAAAAAATTCGGCTGACGATTGGTTCTTAGCCCCCCCTTCTCGCACCCCAATGGATAAAAAAATTAAATTATTTTTAAAAGTTGTCCCACAAACTCCTCTATATGTATGTTGAGTTTTAGCTTCCTAGCTATTACCATGGTTGAGATATTTGAATTCGTAATTTTCGGTTTAAGCGCTCCCCCCGCCTCCCCCTGAACCCGCACACCCTCCAAAATTGGTATCCGCCTGAGATCCGCAACTATCTACAATCCCTTCAAAAATGAACTTTGTATCTTGAAGGGTTTGGGAGTTAATGTGCGCTGAGCGTACACACCGGCGTACGGCGGACGGCGTACAGACAGACGGATTTTTTTTTTTTGCATTTTTAGGCTAATTTAGTTATGAAACGCGAAAAAACAAAATTTCAGGGTAGCAAATTTTTTTTTTTTTCCAAGTCGATCACAATACTTTATTATTAAAATAATAAAGTAAAAGTAAAAAGTAAAAACTAAAAAGGATGAACGGTTTCTTTTTGTAATGGTGATTGATTGTTAAGGGCAACTAATATTTCATTCGTGTGTGTGTTTTTTTTTTATATACGACGAGTTTTCTGTTTGTCGGTAATTTTCCTCTTCGGATTTTTGAATGCAATTTTAAAATTAAAATATTATATATATTTTCCTTTCTCTTCTTCCTTTTTCCTTTTTCTTTCTCTCTCGATATTTTTTTTTTTTTTTTAAATTGAAATTCTTGATTTCACATCATGGGAATCGGAGACGAAGAGATAATCCAGCCAAATGTTAAAGACATAAGGCAATCATCAAACGAGAATTCACTGAACCCACATTGCAGCAATGCGTATGGGAATGAATTAAGTCCTATGAACGTGCGCTTACCCACTTTCTGGCCTAATAGCCTTATAACATGGTTCATTCAAGTTGAATCACAGTTTGCAATAAGCAGAATAAGTAGCGATGCTTCTAAATATAACTACGTTGTGGCAGCCTTATCACACGACGTTGCTGAATCGCTTACTGATATACTCGAGAATCAGCCAAAGGATAACACATATTCATATTTAAAAAAAGCAATCATAGATCGTCACTCACTCAGCATTGAGTCAAGAATAAGAAAATTAATTTTAGTGGAAGAAATGGGTGATAAAAAACCATCCGAATTCTACCGCACAATGAAACTATTGGCAGGAAATTCAGGGACAGTTGGGGAAGAGTTGGTGAAAAAACTTTGGGTTGCGAGATTACCCAACTTAATCAATATAGCGCTGATCCCCAAATGAGCAACGATATGCAGTGTATTCTCGATACAGCTGAGAAAATTTGGGAGGCGATGAAAAATAATGATAATTTTGTATCAGCTATTAACACACGCCCAGAAAGGCACTTTAATGACTCCAATTTTGAAAAAATTGGAGCGAGAAATTCAAGAGTTGAAACAATTAATAACAAATAAATGTAACCTTAGAACTTCAAGGTCGCCCACAAGAGGTAGAAATTCAACTGGTTCATCTAACAATAGATCCAGGTCAAGGGGAAACAAATACAATCCAAACGGATCTCTTTGTTGGTACCATTTCAAATATGGAAGTGATGCCAAAAAATGAATAACGCCATGCAAATTTAAAAATTCTTCCCCATCAACATCCGTTTCAACAAACTAAATAATCCCACTATTCAAGCGGCAGATAGTGGGGTGTTATTAAAAAGTCGCCGCCTATTCGTCAAAGACCAAAATAGCAATTTAAATTTCCTGATTGACACAGGTGCTGATCGTTCTGTAGTTCCACGTAAATTTTGCACCAATACGACAAGCAATAACTCTGACTTGTGTCTGTTCGCCGCGAACGGAACAACCATAAATACATTCGGAACTCGACTGATGCAAGTAGATTTAGGTCTTAGACGAACATTCTTACACGTTTTTATCATAGCCAAAGTAAACCAACCCATTATTGGCGCGGATTTCTTGGAAAAATTCGCATTAAACGGTGATCTTAAAGGCAAACGATTAATATATAGTAAAACGACTTTGCACATAAGCGCGAAGTCTTCTAATACAAATACCCCAACTCCAACAAACTACTCAATAGACAATCCATTCGGTGAACTACTTCGCAAATATCCTTCGTTAACCGCATCACCGGATTTTACGCTATCCACAAAACACAGCGTAGTACATCATATATTAACAGAAGGCCATTTACCATACTCCAAACCTCGTCGACTTGAGCCAGCAAAATACAAAGCCGCCAAGTTGGAATTTCAGCATATGGCGAACATGGGAATTTGCAGACCATCCTTTTCCCCAGTATCTTCACCGCTGCATTTGGTGGCCAAAAGAGGTAGTGACGAGTTACGCCCATGCGGTGATTACCGTAGACTAAATGTCGTCACAATACCTGATCGTTACCCAACACCTCATATGCAAGATTTTACCATGAAGCTTGCAGGATGTTCCATTTTCTCTAAAATAGACTTGTTTAGGGCATATCACCAAATTCCAGTTGCGGTAGAGGACATTCACAAAACCGCAATCACGACTTCTTTTGGATTATATGAGTTTCGGATTACGTAACGCCGGCCAGACTTTCCAGCGTTTAATGAATGAAGTCGTGCTAGGACTCGATTTCGTTTTCGTCTACATTGACGATGAATGAGTTTCGGATTACATAACGCCGGCCAGACTTTCCAGCGTTTTATGAATGAAGTCGTGCTAGGACTCGATTTCGTTTTCGTCTACATTGACGATATATTGATAGCTAGTAAAGATGTCACTGAGCACAAAAATCATTTAACACTCCTTTTCGAAAGGTTATCAAAATACGGTTTAACAATAAAACCAAATAAATATATTTTTGGAGCGCAAACACTTGATTTTCTTAGCCACACCATTTCCAAAGATGGAATCACTCCATCAGCGGACAGAGCTAAAGCCATACAAGACTTCCCGTCACCTAAATCCATCAAACAAACACAAAGGTTCATTGGAATGGTTAATTATTACCATCGTTTTGTTCCACACTTGGCGGAATTTCTTGCACCAATATATTCGCACATCACTACATTACGAAGCCAATTCAAATCAAAAGTAAAACCAACATTTTCCTGGCCTGATGAATGCGAGACATCTTTTCAAAAAATTAAAGACGCGATGTGCAAAGCTTTTTTACTCGTTCACCCTGTCGAGGGCGCGGAGATTAGCATAATGACAGACGCCTCTGACCACGCTGTCGGAGTTGTACTACAACAGTATCACAACAAAAAATGCCAGCCTTTAGCATTTTTCTCTCGGAAGTTTTCATCCGCAGAAAAGAATTATTCCACGTTTGATCGTGAGCTCCTAGCTATATTTCTAGCTATAAGACATTTCAAATACTTTGTAGAAGGAAGGTCATTCGTCGTTTACTCAGATCATAAGCCATTGGTATATGCTATCAAATCAAAAAATGATAGAAGTCCTAGATAGACACGCCATCTGGAATATATCGCACAATTTACAAGGGATATCCGCCATGTTAAAGAAAAGGACAATATCGTAGCCGATTGCCTTTCGAGAATAGGTACGGATATTTCTGCGATAAATCTTCATTTGGATCATGCCACTTTCGTCAAGCACCAATCATCTGACACCGATTTGCAGAGATTGCTTAAAGATCCGAAACGGCAAGATTCTCAAGTAAAAATGGAACAAGTTCCTACTCCACTATCCGATGACAAGCTCTGGTGCGAAACGAGTACCGGAAAGCCTCGACCATTTGTTCTGCAGGCACTTAGACAACATGTTTTTCATAAGCTTCATTCTCTGTCGCACCCAGGCATTAAAGCCACAAGAAAGCTAATCTCAGCTCGATATTTTTGGACGAATATGACAAAAGACATTAAAGCGTGGACTCAATCATGCATCCCATGCCAAAAAAGTAAAGTTAATAGACACACAAAGTCAACACCCGGGAGATTTGAAACACCCGCTGGTAGATTTGACCACACCCATATGGAACTAGTTGGTCCACTTCCCACATCGGATGGAAACTCCTACATCTTAACAATTATCGATCGTTTCACCCGTTGGCCCGAAGCAATCCCTATACCAAACATGTCAGCCGAAACCGTCGCGAAAACTTTCGTAACGCATTATATTTCACGGTTCGGTGTCCCTTTAACACTCACAACCGACCAAGGTTCGCAATTCGAATCAAAACTATTCCGCGAGTTATCAAACTTAATTGGCACAAACAAACTAAGAACCACCGCTTACCACCCACATGGGATGGTAGAACGTCTGCATAGACAAATCAAGGCATCACTCATGGCAAGGTGTAACACGGAGCAACGAGCTACCAATGGTGATGCTTGGTTTAAGAGTAGCCGTCAAAGAGGATCTAAAATGCTCCCCATCCGAAATGGTATATGGGCAAGTTCTTAGAATCCCCGGCGAATTTTTCGAAAATTCCAATTCATCGAACTTAACAGAAAATTTTATAGAAAGGCTACGTAGCAATATGAGAGATATTAAAGCAACAGAACCACGTTCTTGCAGCACCTCCAAAGACTTTATACCGAAGTCACTAGATACTTGCACCCATGCATTCGTTAGAGTTGACAAAGTGAAGCCACACTTGAACCCACCCTATGAAGGACCTTTCCCGATAATCAGAAGATTCCGAAAACATTTTGTAAAAAATATCAACGGTCGTAATAAATAGATTTCAATCGACCGATTGAAACCGAAATTCGGAATAGCCACAGCAAATACTATTAAGGAAGACAAGCGAAAACACGAAGGAAATAAAAAAGTAAAATTCGTACATTTCATTTTCAATGCGCACTGCACACTATATCGAAATGCCAGGTATATAATATTTTCACTTAATATAATTGTAATATTTTGACTTTTTAAGTAGGCTATGAAAAAATAAACTGCCAACAAGTCGGGCGAAACTTTATTATTCTTGGGACAAGTTGCTGATGAGTGGAAAGTCAATATGCAGGTTAGAGTGGTTAGGGAAGATAAGTGAAAGGGAGTTCTTGGGCAGTGCTGCTGTCAATTTAATAATATTTCATTCGTTTCTGCAAGTTTGGGTTTTTATGAGGGGAGGAGGAGGGGTAACAGTAAGTGTGGGTGGATGTTAATAGCTTTTTAATTAATTGCTTGAATCACGTCCAATATTCTCTGTATAGAATGTATTTCATAGACGAAGTTGCATAGAATTTCCATAAAATTCGGTATATTTTACATTCACGAAACCGAACATTTGTATGGGAGGGGGGAAGAGACGGTAGGGGAATTGTAAAATTTGATATGTAGTCTTATATCGGTTCTCTTGTAAGGTGCTTGTATAAAATTTCAAGTTCGTAGCTTTTAGTTTGTTGTTTATTAGTTGATTTAATGAAATTGGTCGAAATCATAGTTTTTTAGGGGAGGGGGTAGAAGGGCAAGCGCGATTTCAAAACTTTTAAAGCAACTTCATTTGAATTATTTTTATAAGTTTTCATGCAAAATTTGAAATTGATAGCTTTTAAGAGTTAGCTGATAACTGATTTCTTAAAAATGCTCGAAAAAATATTTTTGTATGGGAGGGGGTAGAGGAGGTAAGGGAATCGTAAAACTTGTGATGCAATTTTCTTTTTTTTCTGTTGTTAGGCGCTCACACAAAATTTCAAGTTCATAGCTATCAATTTGTTGGTTATTAGTTGATTTAATGAAATTGGTCGAAATCATACTTTTGTATGGCAGGGGGTAGAAGGGCAAGCTCGATTTCAGAACTTTTAACGTAATTTCATTTCAATTATTTTTGTAAGTTTTTGTGCAAAATTTCAAATTGATAACTTTTAATATTTAAGTGATAATTGATTTCTTAAAAATGGTCGAAAAAATCATTTTGTTTTAAAGATTTTCGACCAGTTATTATTTTGTATATTTAGAGTTTTTTTTAAATGCATTTCGAAAATTCTCAAGTTTTTACCTTAAAATTTCACTCAAAAATTTTCAGTTTATGTGTTTTTTTCAATGCACATGAAACACCTTGTGCACGTTAGACCGGGAGGGTCGGTTTATAACAATTATGGATCAAGTTATTATTATTTTTGTATGTACATTAAATGAAGGTATTTACATGCAAAACTTCAACTTTGTATCTTTCACCAGAGCCTAAAAAAAATCACTCAAAGTTTTCGACATTTTGGCTTATCACCTCCCTCCCCTTACACCCCTCAACTTAAAATTTTTATCAAAATTAACCATTATATAGTTCTACAATCTGACCAATTTTTAATTTGATATCTATACTATTTTTTGAGATATAAGGATTTGTAATTTTGAAAAGTGCGCCATTTTTGAAATGCTCTCCATTTCCCCCCACTACTATTTTGTCAAAATGTTATATTTTTTTTATATTTTGCTAGTAAAGCTTAGTACACGTTTTAAGTTTCAATTACATAGCTTAAGAGATAGTCGATATATTAATTTTGAAGTGTTTTTCTTTGCACCCCCCCTGACCCTTCCCCTTACAATAATTAGCTTCTATCTAAACTGATTCTAGCACATGCGTATGATATCTTAATGGTCTCAAAATATCAATTTTTTATGGGAAGTCATTTCGAAGATATAATCATTTGAAAAAAAAATTCGGCCGACAATTGGTTCTTAGCCCCCCTTTTCGCACCCCAATGGATAAAAAAATTAAATTATTTTTAAAAGTTGTCCTACAAACTCTTCTATATGTATGTTGATTTTTAGTTTCCTAGCTGTAACCATGGTTGAGATATTTGAATTCGTATTTTTCGGTTTAAGCGCTCTCCCTGCCTCCCCCTGAACCCGTACACCCCCCAAAATGGGTATACGCCTGAGATCCGCAACTACCTACAATCCCTCCAAAAATGAACTTTCTATCTTGAAGGGTTTGGGAGTTAATGTGCGCTGAGCGTACACGTCGGCGTACGGCGGACGGCGTACAGACAGACGGATTTTTTTTTTTGCATTTTTAGGCTAATTTAGTCATGAAACGCGAAAAAAAAAATTTCAGGGTAGCAAAGTTTTTTTTTTTCTTGTGTCGATCACAATACTTTATTATTAGAATAATAAAGTAATAGATATAAAAATAAAAATACTTATTCGAGAAGGATTGAACAAATACCTATAAAAATGTTTTATACAAAATGCTTACTCCAAAAATTGAATAGGAGCTGAGAAAATTAGTGTGTTAGATTTAGTGAAAATGTGCAGTTTGTATGGGAGGTGGTAGAAAGAGTGCGGGGATTTTAGTGATTTTTTCAGAAATAACTAAGAATATCATAAAATTGACATCTCTTAAATTTTAGAACAGTAACATTCATACTTTTCAAGAAAATAGATTTTTTGTGAAGTTGTGAAACTGTGTCATATTGTATGGGTGGAGGTAGAAGCAGGTATAGACGGACTACCAACCGAACTCCTCAAAGCGGACCCGGATATCACAGCCGATATACTCCTCCCACTCTTCACTAAGGTGTGGAATGAAGGAAGATATCCGACTGAATGGAAGGAGGGCGTCATTGTGAAAATTCCGAAGAAGGGCGACCTTCGGGATTGTGGAAATTGGTGTGGTATATGTCTACTTACTGCCGTATCGAAAGTTATGGCTAAGGTAATTCTCAATAGGATTAGTGATGTCGTCGAGAGCACTCTCGAAGTTTATCAGGCTGGATTCCGTAAAAGGTCGTTTTGTACCGAGCACACAAATACCCTACGAATAATATTAGAGCAGTCAGCCGAAATGGGTTCGCCACTACATGTCATGTTTGTGGACTTCGAGAAGGCGTTCGACAGCGTTAAGCGAGATTACATATGGAATGCTTTGCGTAGGAGAGGTATTCCAGATAAGGTCATAGCTATGATTAAAGAATCCTACGAAGATGCAAGGTGTCGCGTCTTGCATAGAGGAGAGCTGTCCGAGAGCTTCCCTGTGCGAACGGGTGTGAGACAAGGCTGCATATTATCACCAGCCCTGTTTCTGGTGGTAATAAATGACATCTTGAAAGCTGCACTGGAAGGTGGGGAAGGTAAAGGTCTTCAATGGAGACTATTTAACATCTTAAATCACCTTGATTATGCAGATGACGTGTGTTTGCTTGCACATAACCGTTCGGACTTAGAGTCAAATGTTCGCTCGTTGCATTCTAAATGCAAAGAGGCGGGACTGAAAATAAATGTGCGTACAACCAAGTACATGCACATGGGTTAGAACGCAAGCACACCGATTTTTCTTAACGGACAGGATGTGGAAGAGGTGCAAGATTTTTGCTATCTTGGAAGCATTGTCAGCATGGACGGCGGAGCCGAAAAGGATGTTGAGGCTCGGCTAAATAAAGCTCGTCAGGCCTTCGGTATCCTTTCCCCTTTCTGGAGGTTAAGACAGATCTCCCTTCGAACGAAGCTGCGAGTTTTTGACGCATGCGTCAAATCCGTGTTGTTATATAGTTGTACTACGTGGAAAGTGACCGTTCGACTTACCAAGAAACTACAGACTTTCGTAAACCAATGCCTCCGGCGCATTTTAGGAATATTCTGGCCAGAAGTGATCTCCAATAACGGACTTTGGAGTACAACTCGCCAGACTAAAATAGGTATTGAGATTCAACGGCGGAAGTGGCAGTGGATCGATCATACTTTGAGGAAACCAGAGCGAAACATCGCAAAACAGGCTCTGGATTATAACCTTCAGGGAAGACGTCGGGTTGGTCGACCATGTAACACATGGAAGCGAGCAGTTTAGCAGGAGGCCAGAGGAATAAACAAGTCTTGGCAACAGCTTAAAGCCGATGCTCAGGATCGCGCCTTGTGGAAGAGGGTTGTTTATGTCATATGTCCTTATAGGGGGTCTTAACAGGAATTTGATTTGATAAACAACTAGATAGGTATATATAGTTAAGATAGGTATATAAATTGTTACAAAAAAGTAAGGGCACTTTGTAATTAAAATTAGTCTGGGAAATAATATAAAAAAAAAACCGGCGCTGCGTGCCTCGGTCCTGCGGATGGCTGGGCTTCGCCCCCCACTCGCTTCGCTCGCGGCCCCCCCCTCGCCTGGACTGCGCGAGTGGGCTGAACGTGATGTTCGTATTTGTTAGAGTCAGTAATCCTTACTAAAACTCTAATCACTATTTATACTCTAGATGAAATCTGAGAGTATATTGTGTTTGCCTTACCGTTTGTAACGCTAAGAAATAACGCTCGCACAGAGCCGCCAAGGGTACAGAAATATTTGTTGTCGCTCTAAAACATCGATTCCGAGTGACCGTCTGTCCGTCTGTGCGTCTGTCTGCAGCATAACTCTCGAAAGCTTTGAGCTATAGTGCTAAAAATTTTTGTGTGTCATTTTTAGCAAAAAAGTAAGGTCAAGTTCGTGAACGGGCCAAATCGTTCCACCCCATACAAAATGACACAAATGCGGAATTTGACAATAAACGGATTTGCTCGAAAAGTATAAAAGCTATTGGCCTGAAATTTGGAATATATTACTTTTATGATAATATCAATCTACCGTATAAAAATGATGTGTGTCCTCCCCCCCCTTCTACCACCTCCCATACAAACTGTACTTGTCATGAATTACTCTAAGCCAATTTACTCAGTGCGTAAAAAATTAAGCGAGCTGAAATTGTGCACTAAATATTTATTTAAAATTATTAGTAAGGCTAAAAACAATTAGACGATTAGCTTCACTCCTTCTACTCCCTCTCATACAAAATGGCACAATTTCGCAATTCGACTATAAATGGATTTGCTCGAAAAGTATAAAAGCTATTAGTCTGAATTTCGGGATATATTACTTTCATATTGATTTCAATGTACAGTATAAAAATTATTTGCATCCTCCCTCTCCTTCTAACCCCTCCCATACAAACTACACTTTTTCATGAAATGCTCCAAGCCGATTTTCTCAGAACATATAAAATTTATCGAGCTCACATTTTATGATAAATACTTATTTAGCATTATCACTAAGATCAGAAAAAATATTTGATTAGCTTTACTGCTTCTACCTCCACCCATACAATATGACACAGTTTCACAACTTCACAAAAAATCTATTTTCTTGAAAAGTATGAATGTTACTGTTCTAAAATTTAAGAGATGTCAATTTTATGATATTCTTAGTTATTTCTGAAAAAATCACTAAAATCCCCGCACTCTTTCTACCACCTCCCATACAAACTGCACATTTTCACTAAATCTAACACACTAATTTTCTCAGCTCCTATTCAATTTTTGGAGTAAGCATTTTGTATAAAACATTTTTATAGGTATTTGTTCAATCCTTCTCGAATAAGTATTTTTATTTTTATATCTATTACTTTATTATTCTAATAATAAAGTATTGTGATCGACACAAGAAAAAAAAATTTCAGGGTAGCAAAGTTTTTTTTTTTCTTGTGTCGATCACAATACTTTATTATTAGAATAATAAAGTAATAGATATAAAAATAAAAATACTTATTCGAGAAGGATTGAACAAATACCTATAAAAATGTTTTATACAAAATGCTTACTCCAAAAATTGAATAGGAGCTGAGAAAATTAGTGTGTTAGATTTAGTGAAAATGTGCAGTTTGTATGGGAGGTGGTAGAAAGAGTGCGGGGATTTTAGTGATTTTTTCAGAAATAACTAAGAATATCATAAAATTGACATCTCTTAAATTTTAGAACAGTAACATTCATACTTTTCAAGAAAATAGATTTTTTGTGAAGTTGTGAAACTGTGTCATATTGTATGGGTGGAGGTAGAAGCAGTAAAGCTAATCAAATATTTTTTCTGATCTTAGTGATAATGCTAAATAAGTATTTATCATAAAATGTGAGCTCGATAAATTTTATATGTTCTGAGAAAATCGGCTTGGAGCATTTCATGAAAAAGTGTAGTTTGTATGGGAGGGGTTAGAAGGAGAGGGAGGATGCAAATAATTTTTATACTGTACATTGAAATCAATATGAAAGTAATATATCCCGAAATTCAGACTAATAGCTTTTATACTTTTCGAGCAAATCCATTTATAGTCGAATTGCGAAATTGTGCCATTTTGTATGAGAGGGAGTAGAAGGAGTGAAGCTAATCGTCTAATTGTTTTTAGCCTTACTAATAATTTTAAATAAATATTTAGTGCACAATTTCAGCTCGCTTAATTTTTTACGCACTGAGTAAATTGGCTTAGAGTAATTCATGACAAGTACAGTTTGTATGGGAGGTGGTAGAAGGGGGGGGAGGACACACATCATTTTTATACGGTAGATTGATATTATCATAAAAGTAATATATTCCAAATTTCAGGCCAATAGCTTTTATACTTTTCGAGCAAATCCGTTTATTGTCAAATTCCGCATTTGTGTCATTTTGTATGGGGTGGAACGATTTGGCCCGTTCACGAACTTGACCTTACTTTTTTGCTAAAAATGACACACAAAAATTTTTAGCACTATAGCTCAAAGCTTTCGAGAGTTATGCTGCAGACAGACGCACAGACGGACAGACGGTCACTCGGAATCGATGTTTTAGAGCGACAACAAATATTTCTGTACCCTTGGCGGCTCTGTGCGAGCGTTATTTCTTAGCGTTACAAACGGTAAGGCAAACACAATATACTCTCAGATTTCATCTAGAGTATAAATAGTGATTAGAGTTTTAGTAAGGATTACTGACTCTAACAAATACGAACATCACGTTCAGCCCACTCGCGCAGTCCAGGCGGGGGGGGGGGCCGCGAGCGAAGCGAGTGGGGGGCGAAGCCCAGCCATCCGCAGGACCAAGGCACGCAGCGCCGGTTTTTTTTTTATATTATTTCCCAGACTAATTTTAATTACAAAGTGCCCTTACTTTTTTGTAACAATTTATATACCTATCTTAACTATATATACCTATCTAGTTGTTTATCAAATCAAATTCCTGTTAAGACCCCCTATAAGGACATATGACATAAACAACCCTCTTCCACAAGGCGCGATCCTGAGCATCGGCTTTAAGCTGTTGCCAAGACTTGTTTATTCCTCTGGCCTCCTGCTAAACTGCTCGCTTCCATGTGTTACATGGTCGACCAACCCGACGTCTTCCCTGAAGGTTATAATCCAGAGCCTGTTTTGCGATGTTTCGCTCTGGTTTCCTCAAAGTATGATCGATCCACTGCCACTTCCGCCGTTGAATCTCAATACCTATTTTAGTCTGGCGAGTTGTACTCCAAAGTCCGTTATTGGAGATCACTTCTGGCCAGAATATTCCTAAAATGCGCCGGAGGCATTGGTTTACGAAAGTCTGTAGTTTCTTGGTAAGTCGAACGGTCACTTTCCACGTAGTACAACTATATAACAACACGGATTTGACGCATGCGTCAAAAACTCGCAGCTTCGTTCGAAGGGAGATCTGTCTTAACCTCCAGAAAGGGGAAAGGATACCGAAGGCCTGACGAGCTTTATTTAGCCGAGCCTCAACATCCTTTTCGGCTCCGCCGTCCATGCTGACAATGCTTCCAAGATAGCAAAAATCTTGCACCTCTTCCACATCCTGTCCGTTAAGAAAAATCGGTGTGCTTGCGTTCTAACCCATGTGCATGTACTTGGTTGTACGCACATTTATTTTCAGTCCCGCCTCTTTGCATTTAGAATGCAACGAGCGAACATTTGACTCTAAGTCCGAACGGTTATGTGCAAGCAAACACACGTCATCTGCATAATCAAGGTGATTTAAGATGTTAAATAGTCTCCATTGAAGACCTTTACCTTCCCCACCTTCCAGTGCAGCTTTCAAGATGTCATTTATTACCACCAGAAACAGGGCTGGTGATAATATGCAGCCTTGTCTCACACCCGTTCGCACAGGGAAGCTCTCGGACAGCTCTCCTCTATGCAAGACGCGACACCTTGCATCTTCGTAGGATTCTTTAATCATAGCTATGACCTTATCTGGAATACCTCTCCTACGCAAAGCATTCCATATGTAATCTCGCTTAACGCTGTCGAACGCCTTCTCGAAGTCCACAAACATGACATGTAGTGGCGAACCCATTTCGGCTGACTGCTCTAATATTATTCGTAGGGTATTTGTGTGCTCGGTACAAAACGACCTTTTACGGAATCCAGCCTGATAAACTTCGAGAGTGCTCTCGACGACATCACTAATCCTATTGAGAATTACCTTAGCCATAACTTTCGATACGGCAGTAAGTAGACATATACCACACCAATTTCCACAATCCCGAAGGTCGCCCTTCTTCGGAATTTTCACAATGACGCCCTCCTTCCATTCAGTCGGATATCTTCCTTCATTCCACACCTTAGTGAAGAGTGGGAGGAGTATATCGGCTGTGATATCCGGGTCCGCTTTGAGGAGTTCGGTTGGTAGTCCGTCTATACCTGAAGTTTTCCTTCCCGCCATTGACCGAATGGCGGAAACTATCTCTTCCTTATCTGGGGGATCGTCCCTAATAGAAGATTGTTGCGGTTGGATGTTTGGAAGTTGTTCTGTTTCCGGAATATCTTCATCTGACAAGATGTTTAAAATATCAGAGAAGTATTCCTTCCATCGTCGCACCTGGTGTTCAGTCATATTAAGGAGAGTTCCGTTGACATCTCTCACCAGGTGGTTGGCGGTGAAATTCCTGTTCGTCAACTGTTTCATGATTTTAAATAGTGAACCCATATCGCCAAGGTAAGCCGCAGATTCTGCCTTGTTTGCCAGATCTTCAGTGGATTTTCTCTTGTCGCGTCTAACAGCCTTTTTAAGCTGTATATGAGCATAGCGGTTGTTCTACGTCAAGTCGGGCGTTCGTTGGTTGACATCGGGTTGAGAGATGATTGCCAATTTGGCTTTTTTCCTATTGCCAACCTTGTCCCAAGTGTCTTGCGACATCCAGGGTTTCTCACCGCTTTGCACATATCCCACAGATTCTTCAGCACTAGTTAGAAAAGTGTTTCTGGTTGCCTTTCAATTGGCGTCCAGTGTGCGCATTTCATATTCACCCAATGTGGATGACTTTTCGCGTAGAATAGTGGTGAATTCGCGTTTTTTGTTGGGATCTCTGAGTTTATCCACATTAAGTTTGCGCTTCATTTGAAGAATTTGTGGTCGTCGGATAGCTGCTGTACACAATCTCAAGCAGGCAACCATCAAGTGGTGATCGCTCCCCAAGTCAGCTCTACGTTTCGCTCGCACATCGAGGAGACATCTTCTCCATCGGCGACTTATAGCCAAATGTTCGATCTGGTTCTGAGTAACACCATCAGGGGAAACCCAAGATGTTTTATGATGACTCTTGTGTGGAAAAAGGATCCCTCCGATGACCATTTGCCGAGTACTACAAAACTCCACAAATAATTCGCTGTTTTCGGGTCTCTTAATCCAAGGTCGTGACGCGTCGACCCAAGGGTCACCATGCCTCCCCATGACGTGTTCTAGTCCAGTGTTGCCTGGTCCTACCTGGGCGTTCATATCTCCTGAGATGATAATAATATCACCTCTTGGAACACGTTTGAAGGTGGCACTCAGTTGACTATAAAACTCCTCTTTGTCACCAGATGCTGTGGTATTAGTTGGTGCGTAGCACTGCAGAATTGTGACGTTTCTGACACTGGTCCTGAGCCTGACGACGCTAATCCTATCCGAGATTGGTTCCCAGCTAATGAGACTGTTTCTCGCTCTCGGCGTAAGAACGAACGCCACGCCATTTCTGGCTTCACTTCCAGGGCCAATGTACAGGACAGTGTTTCCGCTTGGGCTTCGTTCTTCTCCTGATCCTGTCCACCTGACCTCGCTCAAGCCCAAGATTTGGATGTTATAGTGCTCCATTTCACGGTCGATCACTGACTGGCGGTGCAAGGACCGAGTAACCCCAGCTCTTCCCCCGTCATTCAATGTTCGAACGTTCGAGAAGCCAATCATAGTCCGTTTTCGAATGCCAAAAGTCGTTACCGTAGAATCAGTCCGTATCCGAGGCGCTGTATCCGTTTCTCGTATCATTTTGGTCTTAAGATCACGGGTGATAAGCCCATGATCCAGTGAGTGTCCATTTGCCATTTTTAGGACAAGCAGGACTGGCTGTGGGTGAATTCTACAGCCCCCATCCCACAGGGGGAGAGTTGTATATACATTACGGCAAATTGAATTGTTGCTTAAAACTCTAAGCTCGATAATATGTACCCGTAGGTAGGACAACCTATCAGGCACGTCTCCCGGTGGTAGAAAGAAGACTCCGCGGTATGTCGCGTATCCGCGGTTAGCATGCCAATAGCAAGAATTGAGTTTGACAGTTGTTCTTTTTTCAACGTGCTCATCAGACGCACGTCGGTAACCGCCTAGTTAGCTTAAATTGATGAGCACGTTGAGGTGAAAATACAAAACAAGCATTCTTTCTGTAAAAACATGCCTTGAAACAACCCAACAAAACTATGAGTTATTGGCCCTCAGTACTACTCTACTTTTCATCCCAGTACGAGAATCTCCCAACCGGTGAACTTTTTGCCATAATTTTGCGCGATCGGTAATTGCTTGACAATGCCGAAAAGGGAGCTTTTAGTAATCAAGCGGGAGGTAGGCATGACAGAAAACTGGCCTGCTCTCTTGTTCATCCGACCTTCAAAGAAGGTAGACACAGAATTTTTTAGTGCGGAAATAAATTGGTATCGCCACGAGGTTGGACCGCGTTTAGCCAGTGAGAGCGTTCGGGAAAAAAAAGGGAAAAAATAAAATTTTCCCTTTTTCTATTTTTTTTGCTTTGGGCATTGTTGGCCCTGCTACGTTCCTGGCGCCGGCCGCCGAGGACGAAGAGGAGGACGTAGACGCTCCAGACGTCGAGTGAGTTCGGTTTGTATCCCGATTCTTCACATTGCGGTGCCCTGTTTTTTTTGTTGTCAACGCATATTTCTCACGGAGATCCGATACAAACGAGTCCGGGTACTGGATGTTCGATACAGGAAAAGGAAAGGTGCGGTACAATTCAATAAGGAAATCAGAGGTATCATGTTTTCGAGTGCATGTTTCTTAATAATGGTAAGAAAAAAAAATCATAATTAATGATTTCAAGTGGTGATATCAAAAAAAAATTTGCATGTTCATGATTGAGAAAAATTAAAAATAACATTGAAATCGTGCCTACCAATCCTATATCGAATTGGATTAGTGATTAACGTCTTAAATATTTTTTTGTGCGCATGTCAAATCATTTTACCATTACAATTGGATTAGCAGAATTTTTCAACACGATTAGTAATACATATGGCGTCGATTCAATACTATTGTTGAAGTATTATAATTAAATTTTTTTTGCACATATTGAACTTTATGTTTGGATTAACAGATTGATAGTGGTTTTACCGGCAACGTGGTGTCCTACCAGATGCGCGATTGTTGCCGGTGACGTATGTACATATGTTCTGAGATTCGAAAATCATTGCTTACGGTGAAATTGCTTTTGGACTTAGTCGGTTCTCTAAGCTTTAATTGTAGAGCTGCTAAAATATTGTTGCGAGCTAGGGGTTCGCCAGATTCCAAAGGAAAACACAATTCGTTTAAAAATAATGAATAATTTTATTTAATCGCACTTTATACACAATTTCCCGATCACTTCACTAAATTCGCTCTAAAACTTAATTCGTACAACTCAGGAACACTGTCAATTTATCACTTGTACCGATTCGCGTTCTTCCACCGATAGGTGTCACCAAAATGACTGACTCGTTGTCTGAAAGTTGGCGGGTATTTATACTAAGTCTCCCAGACAGGTGTCGTTGTGTGTGTGTGTCTAGAATGATTGCCTACATTGTGGAGCTTGGTAGAAGTGTCTGGAAACATGTTGATAGTGTTTTGAAATGTTGATGGAATTCTCTCGATATTGTTGGGGACGTCGAGGTTGTCAGATTTATAACATTACCCTCTCCTTAGTCCCTGTTCGTCCCGAACAGAGTTGTTCACTTCCTCCATGGCACCCTGGTACTTTGTTAGTCGGTCTAGATGTACCACTTTCATTTTAGTGCGAGGTTTTTGATGTAGTTGAATCCGATAGACGACATCATTTAATCGGTTGATGATCTGGTAAGGGCCTTCCCAGTTGCGCTGTAGTTTCGGCGATCTGCCCTTCTGTCGTTTGGGATTGTATAACCAAACCAACTCGCCCTCTTGGAATCCTGATGAGTTCGCCCGTTGATCATACCTCGTCTTCATGCGGTCGGACGCCAAATCAATTTTATCTCTGACCAGGTTATAAATTGTCTTTAGTCGACATCGAAGATCCGAGACATAATCTTTAGCATTGGTTGGTTGGTCTGGTGGCACTCCAAACATTAGCTCCGCAGGGACTCGAATATTTCTTCCAAAGATGACTCGGGACGGAGTTTCTCCTGTTGTTGAATGCACCGATGTTCTATAGGCCATTAAAAATAGAGGGATGTGCTGGTCCCAGTCCTGTTGCCTCTCGCTGACGAGTTTGGATAGGTTTGAGTTCAATGTCCTGTTGAAACGTTCCACCATTCCATCGGACTGTGGGTGTAATGGAGTTGTCCTCGTTTTGTTTATTCCCAGCATTTGGCACACGCGTTTGAATATTTGAGATTCAAAATTGCGCCCTTGATCGGAGTGTAGTTCACGTGGCGCTCCAAATCTGCTCACCCAGTTAGTAACAATTTGTTCTGCGACGGTTACTGCTTCTTGGTTTGGAATTGCGTAAGCTTCTGGCCACTTGCTGAAATAATCAATGACCACTAGAATGTAGCGATTACCATTTTCTGATTCCGGAAATGGCCCAGCAATATCCACAGCAATTCTCTCGAATGGGACTCCCACGTTGTATTGTTGCATTTCTCCCTTTGATCTGCGGTGTGGGCCCTGACTCGATGCACACGTAGTACATTTACGGCACCAGTTTTCGACATCATCTCGGAGATGGATCCAATAGAACCTTTCTCGTATCTTTGCCAAGGTTCTGTTTACTCCCAAATGCCCACCGGAGGTACCTCCATGATATTCCTTCAAAACCTCCTCGACTTTACAATGCGGGACGATGGTTTGCATGTGATACGACTTTCCATCAGCGTTCTCCCATTTCCGTTTTAATAATCCGCCGTCTAGGTGAAGGGAGTTCCATTGTGCCCAATAACACTTTAAGGTTTCACTGAATTGTGAGATGTCTTTCCACTCAGGCCGTTTCATTTCGTCCTTCCATGCCATGATCGGTGAAATATCTGGATCTTTACGTTGGGCATCTTCCAGTTCTTGCTGATTCCATCCAGTCTTTGGTTCGGTCGTTATCCTCTGAATGGTTTCTCCGGCTTCTTTTCCTTCTACACGGTGACAATGCTTGCAGTTCGGTGGACAAGGACGACGTGAAAGCGCATCGGCATTTCCGTGGATTCTTCCTCTTCGATGAACAATCTCGAAATCGTAGGATTCGAGCCTTTCGATCCATCTGGCTACTTGGCCTTCGGGGTTTTTAAACTGAAGTAGCCATTTAAGCGATGCGTGATCCGTTCGAAGAAGGAACTTTTGACCATAGAGATATTTGTGAAAATGTTTTGTTGCTTCTACTATGGCTAGTAGCTCTCGGCGAGTTACGCAATAGTTCCTTTCTGATTTTGAGAGTACTCGGCTGTAGTAAGATAGCACTCTCTCCTGCCCATCGATCTCTTGTGATAGTACTGCTCCGATACCGACATTGCTGGCGTCAGTGTCTATGATGAAACCATGACCTGGTTTTGGATACGCCAGAACTGGGGAGTCGCAGAGTTGGTCTTTTATCCTCTCGAATGCTTCCTGGCACTGTTGACTCCATGTAAATGGCTTCCCTTTTTCTGTTAACTGATGCAGACATTTCGCCGTGTTAGCAAAGTCTTTTACAAATCGTCGGTAATATGTCGCTAAGCCTAGGAAGCTGCGCAACTGGTGTTTATCACTCGGAGTAGGCCAATTTTTCACCGCCAGTATCTTCTCCGGATCTGTCTTTACGCCATCAGCTGAAACGATGTGACCCAAGTACTTGACTTCTGCACTAAACAAAGTGCACTTTTTCGGACTCAGCTTTAATTTTGCCGCTCGCAGTCGCTGGAAGACTTCCTGCAGATTTTTTAGGTGTTCATTGAATGTTTTTCCGATAACGATCACATCATCTAGGTAAACGAGACAAGTTTTCCAACTCAGACCACGCAAAACGAATTCCATCAGTCTTTCGAACGTAGCTGGAGCATTGCACAGGCCAAATGGCATTACGATGAACTGCCATAGTCCACTGCCGACAGAGAATGCTGTCTTCTCTCTATCTTTTTCATCTATCTCCACTTGCCAGTAACCACTCTTCAGGTCCAACGTTGAGAACCATTTAGCATCGGTCAGGGTGTCCATGATATCGTCGATTCTAGGTAGTGGATAGCTATCCTTTTTCGTAACATCATTTAGTCGCCTGTAGTCTACACAAAAACGGGTACTGCCGTCCTTCTTCTTTACCAGCACTACTGGCGATATCCACGGGCTCTTTGATTCTTCGATGATTCCCTGATGCTCCATAGTTTTGACCATTGAATTGACTTCTCCTTGTTTCGCTAATGGTACTCTTCTTGGAGGTTGACGTATCGGTGTAGCACTTCCGGTATCTATACGATGTTTCACTAAGTTTGTTCTGCCATAGTCGTCATCACCGGTGGAAAAGACGTCGCTGAATCCTTCGATTAGATCTACTGCTTGCTTGTGTTGTTCTCCTCTAAGGTTGCTTGACTGAAGAAGTGTTGATGTTACATTGTCCTTCCTTCTTGGCTTATTTTTAGAGGGTACGTCATGTGGCTCTGCCTTGTCGATACTCGTCACCGCCGATATTGGTTCACAGCTGCCAATTACATCTCCTTTCTTTACGCTGGTAGTGCTGTCCGCAACGTTCAGGACTCTTATTGGTACCATCATCTTCTCATTCCTTTTTACGAGCGTTTTTCCTAGTATAAGACTTCGTAATGCAGGTGTCGTTTCCGGTTCTATGAGGTAGAATCGGTGGTTCCCGGGATCACCATCGAGCTCTGCCCAAATAACATTCTCAGATGACTTTGGTATGTCCGCATCTTCGCATAATACAACTCGCAGCTTTGTTGTGTTGGAGGATGTTATTTCCATCGGGATTTCAATATTCCGCCACTTCATTATTCGTTGTCCTAGGTCCAGCTGGATACCGTGTGGTTTCAGAAAATCCATTCCAAGGATACACTCATCGGTAATGTCAGCTACCACGAATACATGCGAGAAGGTCAAATCCCCAAGTTGTATGTCACGAGCTATTTCTCCATGGACCGTTGTAGTTTCTCCTGTAGCAGTGCGAAGTGCGTACTTCTTGGTGTTGTGAAGCCAAGTACGATCTACGAGGTCAGATCTTAACACTGACCGTGTTGCGCCTGTGTCGACTGTTATGATGCAGTTTAATTTGCCGACTCGACCACTCATACATAAGTCGTTTTCACAACGATGTAGTCGAGAAACTGCGATGATGGTTCCGGGGGCGTCGATTCTACCAGCCAACTTCTGCCCCATGAAGTTGGCCTTTACTCGTTTCCCGGACTGTCATTAGGCGAAGCGTGCTCTCGTGACGGTTCGCCCCTTCCTCCTCTTTGTTTAGCAGCACAGCCGGAACAGTAGTTGATCGCTTTTCTGGGTTTGCGGCAGTCGCGTCGTAAGTGTCCTGCCTGTCCACAATTCCAGCATCGAGGAGCACCAGATCCTTCGCTCCGCTTGGTGTACTCGGCTTTCTGGCACACACATTCTTCTACTATTTCTCGAACTCGATAGTTACTCCGCGAGCTTTGCTTGGCAGCTTCGAACATCAGCCCATATACTAAGGCTTCGCCAATCGTTTTCTTACCTGCCAGTTTTAACGCCTGTTGCAGCTCTCTGTCCTGTACAGCATTGTTAAATGCGAAAACAGCTGTATCGTTTCGTTGCTCTGTTTGCGCATTAGGCAGCGATAATAGTGTGAGTCGTTCAATATCGCGTGCCAGCTCTTGAAGTGTTTCACCATTCTTTTGAGTTCGGTTGTACAGTTGCGTTTTGTAGATCTCTCGCATGTGGTCACTGCCATAATGAAGATCCAATGTCTGGACTAACGTTGAAAAATCTTGTTGTTGCTCCTGCGAAATCGTTTGAAGAACTTCTGCTGGTGGACCTCTTAGCGCCAATATAAGAGCTGTTCCCCGTTCCAGATCATTCCAATGGTTGTTTCTTGCGGCGGCCTCAAATTGGGTCTTATAAATAGCCCACGGTGTTTGTCCATCGAAGATTGGAGCCTTGAGACCCTTGTGCGCAACATGTTCTGTCTTGATGGCGCCAGTCGCCTTCACATTATCGAAGTCTCTTTTTAGGCGTTCGACTTCTTCTGCAATTCCGGATGTCTTTTCCGTAATTTGTTCTTCGAAGATTCGAAGTTTCTTTTCAACGTTTTCTTCTATGGCCTTACCCATGGTGTCTATTTTATCATTTTGCAGCTCCAATTTTTGGTTAAGGTCCTTTGAAGTCTGGTCTAATTTCTCTAGTTTCTGATTAATGTCCGCTGATTGTTGTTTAATGTCCGCAGATTGTTGTTTAATGTCCACCGATTGTTGTTCTAATTTCCGATTCATGTCCGTTGTCACAGCTGATTGTTGTTTAATGTCGACTGATTGTTGCTCCAATTTGTTCATCATTTGTTGCATTAACTGTGTTAAGGCATCCGATGTACCGGAGCACTCCTCTTCACGAGTTTCTTCGCTTTGGAACTCAAAACTATCTGCATCCTCGCCCTCAGCCTGGAGTGTCTCGATCATACGGCTGACAAGTTCAGACTTGCTCCCTGTCGTAGATAACTTGCGTCTACTGAGCTCTTCCTTCAGCTCCGTTACTTTTAAGTCCTTTAAATAACGCGGCATTTTCACTACCGATTATTTTCCGCGATCGAATTCACTTAAATTTACGTCACTAATTAAAGTCACTGCTCACTCGAGAATATTCGTTTTCACAAAATTCTCACTGTCCGTTCGAGAATTTTAGTTCCGCGATTTTACTTCGGTAATTTACGTCACTGCTCACTAAATTACCCGAGAATATTCGATTTCACAAAATTCTCACTGTCCGTTCGAGAATTTTAGTTCCGCGATTTTACTTCGCTAATTAAAGTCACTGTTCACTAGAGCACTCGGGAATATTTGATTTCAGAAAATTCTCACTGTCCGTTCGAGAATTTCACTTTTTCGCTCTCACAAAATTATCCGTTCCGAGAATTTTTAATTTCACTCGCGATTTTTTTTTTTTTTTTTTAACCCGAATTTATCCTTGGAATCCCACTCTTCTGACACCAATTGTTGCGAGCTAGGGGTTCGCCTGATTCCAAAGGAAAACACAATTCGTTTAAAAATAATGAATAATTTTATTTAATCGCACTTTATACACAATTTCCCGATCACTTCACTAAATTCGCTCTAAAACTTAATTCGTACAACTCAGGAACACTGTCAATTTATCACTTGTACCGATTCGCGTTCTTCCACCGATAGGTGTCACCAAAATGACTGACTCGTTGTCTGAAAGTTGGCGGGTATTTATACTAAGTCTCCCAGACAGGTGTCGTTGTGTGTGTGTGTCTAGAATGATTGCCTACATTGTGGAGCTTGGTAGAAGTGTCTGGAAACATGTTGATAGTGTTTTGAAATGTTGATGGAATTCTCTCGATATTGTTGGGGACGTCGAGGTTGTCAGATTTATAACAATATATTCATAACTAAGAAATATATATATAATATTTTTGTTCGTCTATTATAATTTAATTTCGGGTTTTTATTGACGCTTTTCGTTGTTGCAAAATCCGCTTTCGCAATTCCGTTATTTTCGAAAATTCAAGCTCGAAACCACGCCTTTTAATCCGAAAAGCAATTCCGAAAAGCATAATTTAGAACTTGTCAGTTTTGGTGTTAATAAAATAGCATAAATCGATTCTATTATGAGATATAAATTACACACTTAAGTTAGAGAAAGTTCGTATGGTTGACCATTTAACGGAAGTAAATATGAAAATAATGCCATGTGTGTACATGTGAGAAATTCAGGCTATTATATCGCGGAAAATACAATATACGTCGCTATTGCATAATCTCTTAGAGTCCGGGTGTTCGTCATATATAGAAATCTATTCGATTTTTACACAATAATTCCGTGAAAATCACAAATTTCGGTTTGCTTAGCAAAACGGTTCTTCCATCGGTCTCGTCTTCCAGTAAAGGGCAGCGCTAATGCGATAAAAGATCAATCCAAATCCGAAAGGCAATCGAGGATTCATTCGACTGTCCCACAAGAAAGTCCGGTTTGCTCGTTCCTGAATTCGTAACTACAGTAAATTCGAAAATACCTAATCAGCTCGTTAATTATTTCGGAAATTTTATTTTTTTTTGTACGAACGGTTACAATCATCGCGGGGTGCCTATCAGCCAGGGGTAAAAGTGATACAGCTCTGTCGGCTGCTTCTTACGACTTTGTCACCCTTACAACTTGGAAGTCTTACAAATTTTCTTATCGATTAATTGAATTTAGCGTCAAGTAGTTTATGTATACTTTGAGCTCTTTCGCAACAAAGTTGTGCTGTTATTTTCTAGTGAGCAAAATCTACGGAGGACGCCAATCTTTTCTTTAAATTCCCAAAGTACCAAAAAATCGGGTGTCTTATCTAATTACATAGAGCTATCGCGTTAAATTTCAATAACATTATCATACATAATAGATGTGAACTTTGTCCACTCTTCTTTGATGGATAGTCATATCGTATAACAAGCGTAAGTCTGATGGTTATCCAGCTTCTTTTCAATTCCTTGGTAGTAATAGTAATGACCAAATAACTGTTTGTAATTTTTTGGCCACATTCTTCAGTGGTTCCTTTTCTGGTAATGACTTTATCCCTGATATGTCGTACTTTGATAATTTTAAAAGTACTTGTTCAACTACGTTGTCTGGTATACCGATTTCTTATAACGATATAGTTGACCATATCTCTCGCCTTAAGGATGTTTCTTCTCCTGGCCCAGATGGTGTTCCTGCAGTTGTCCTTAAACACTGCTGTCTCTCTATTGCTAAGCCACTCTCTCTCCTCTTTAAAAGGTCGCTAGAATCTGGGATTTTCCCGAATGTATGGAAGGCCTCCTTTATCATACCGACTCACAAAAGTGGTGCAAAATCTGCTGTTGTCAACTATCGACCAATAGCTAAGTTGTCAGCTATTCCAAAGCTCTTTGAATCTGTGGTGTATGAGTGCCTGTCGTTTCACTGTAAATCCCTGATTTCAAGTAAACAACATGGATTTGTCAAAAACAGGTCAACAGTCACCAATCTGATGGAGTTTACGAATAAATCCATTGTAGAAATTGAGGAGGGTAAGCAGGTGGATTGTATTTATACTGATTTTAGTAAGGCTTTCGATAAATTGCCCCATTCAATTATTTTATTGAAATTAGACATGTTGGGTTTTCCTACATGGTTTATCAGTTGGATTAAGTCATATCTACTTAATAGAACTTATCAAGTTCTTTTTCGTGATTGTACTTCTAAGCCATTTGTTGCGCATTCTGGTGTTCCTCAGGGAAGTCATTTAGGGCCACTTTTGTTTGTCTTGGCCATTAATGATGTTGCGTCTGTGCTTAAATACTCGGAAATGCTTATTTATGCCGACGACATTAAGATCTTTAGATCTCTTAGCTCCAACTCGGACAATTTTCTTCAGGAAGATTTGATTAATTTTAGTAATTGGTGTCGCCACAATGATCTTCGTCTGAATTTGGATAAATGTCATGCTATGTCTTTTACTAGGAAAGTCTCGCCGGTTGTAATAATATATAAACTTAATGGCTGTATTTTGAATCGTGTCAATTCTACTATTGACTTAGGTGTTACATTTGACCATAAACTTGATTTTAGCTTGCATATAAATAAGATTGTGCAAAAGGGTAATTCTATGTTAGGATTTACCACTCGCTTTTCCAAGGAATTTAAAAATCCCTCTGTTAAATTGATTCTTTATAACACCTTTGTTAGATCGCACCTAGAATATGCTTCTCAAGTTTGGTCTCCTTATTATGATGAGCACATTTGCAGAATTGAATCAATTCAGCGTAAATTTGTGAGAATTGCCTTATGCCACCTTAATTGGAATGACAGAGTTCGTCTTCTCCTTATATTGATCGACTTAAGCTATTAAATATGTCATCACTCTCCAAACGACGTGAGGTAGCTGATGTAGTTTTTACTCATCAACTTCTTACTGGTTCAGTTGATTCTTCCACACTTTTGGGATTGATGCGGTTTTCTGTTGGTCGATATTTACCAAGACAGCCTGGATTGCTTCAGATTTGCTTTCACCGGACAAACTATGGTATGAATGAGCCGATTTCGCGTATCGCGAGAGAAGTTAATAAGAATGCTGATGCATTCGACTTCTCTATCGACCAATTATGTTTAAGGCGTAGACTTAATGCTAGTTGATACCAATTTTACTTTATTATTATAATAATAAAGTATTGTGATCGACACAAAAAAAAAAAAGTTTGCTACCCTGAAATTTTTTTTTTTCGCGTTTCATGACTAAATTAGCCTAAAAATGCAAAAAAAAAAATTCGTCTGTCTGTACGCCGTCCGCCGTACGCCGACGTGTACGCTCAGCGCACATTAACTCCCAAACCCTTCAAGATAGAAAGTTCATTTTTGGAGGGATTGTAGATAGTTGCGGATCTCAGGCGGATACCCATTTTGGGGGGTCTACGGGTTCAGGAGGAGGCAGGGGGAGCGCTTAAACCGAAAAATACGAATTCAAATATCTCAACCATGGTAACAGCTAGGAAGCTAAAACTCAACATACATATAGAGGGGTTTGTGGGACAACTTTTAAAAATAATTTAATTTTTTTATCCATTGGGGTGCGAAAAGGGGGGGCTAAGAACCAATTGTCGGCCGAATTTTTTTTTCAAATGATTATATCTTCGAAATTACTTATCGTAAAAAAATCATATTTAGAGACCGTCAAGGTGGCATATAGTTCCATCGGAACCAGCTCAGAAAGCAGCTAATTATTGTAAGGGGGAGGGTCAGGGGGGGTGTAAAGAAAAACACTTAAAAATTAATATCTCAACTATCTTTTAAGCTATGTAATTGAAACTTAAAACGTACATTAAGCTATACTAGGGAAATACAAAAAAAATATAAGATGTCGAAATAATAGTAGTGGGGGGAAATGGGGAACATTTGAAAAATGGCGCACTTTCCAAAATTACAAATCCTTATATCTCAAAAAACAGTACAGATATTAAATCAAAAATTTGTCAGATTGTAGAACTACATAATAGTTAATTTTGGTAAAAATTTTAAGCTGGGAGGTGTAAGGGGAGGGAGGTGATAAGCAAAAATGTCGAAAATTTTGAGTGATTTTTTCAGGGCTCTAGTGAAAGATAAAAAGTTAAAATTTTGCATGTGAATACCTATATTTAATGTACATAGAAAAATAATATTAACTTGATCCATATTTATTATAAACCGACTCCCCCTTTCTAACGTGCACAAGGTGTTTCATGTGCATTGAAAAAAACACATAAACTGAAAATTTTTGAGTGATATTTTAAGGTAGAAACTTGAAAATTTGCGAAATGCATTTTAAAAAAATCTCTAAATATACGAAATATTAACTGGTCGAAAACCTTTAAAACTTCTACCCCCTCCCATACAAAATTATTTTTTCGACCATTTTCAAGAAATCAATTATCACCTAACCATTAAAAGCTATCAAATTCAAATTTTGCAAAACAACTTACAAAAATAATTAAAATGAAATTACGTTCAAAGTTTTAAAATCGCGCTTGCCCTTCTACCCCCTCCCATACAAAAGTATGATTTCGACTAATTTCATTAAATCAACTAATAACCAACAAATTAAAAGCTATGAACTTGAAATTTCGTACGAGCATCTAACAACAAAAATAAAAGAAAATTGCATCACAAGTTTGACGATTCCCCTACCTCCTCTACCCCCTCCCATACAAAATTATTTTTTCGAGCATTTTTAAGAAATCAGTTATCAGCTAACTCTTAAAAGCTATCAATTTCAAATTTGGCATAAAAACTTATAAAAATAATTCAAATGAAGTTGCTTTAAAAGTTTTGAAATCGCGCTTGCGCTTCTACCCCCTCCCATACAAAACTACGATTTCGACCAATTTTATTAAATCAACTAATAACCAATAAACTAAAAGCTACGAACTTGAAATTCTATACAAGCACCTTACAAGAGACGCGAAATAAAAGTGCGTATCAAATTTTACGATTCCCCTATATTCTCTACCCCCTCCAATACAAATGTTCGGTTTCATGAATGTAAAATACACCGAATTTTATGAAAATTCTATGCAACTTCGTCTATGAAACACATTCTATACAGAGAATATTGGACGTGATTCAAGTAATTAATTAAAAAGCTATTAACATCCACCCACCCTTACTATTACCCCTACTCCTCCCCTCATAAAAACCCAAACTCACAGACACGAATGAAATATTGTTAACAGTCCTGCCCAAGAACTCCCTTTCACTTAGTCTTCCCTAACCACTCTAACCTGTATATTGACTTTCCACTCATCCGCAACTTGTCCCAAGAATAATAAAGTTTCGCCCGACTTGTTGGCAGTTTGTTTATACTCTGATGGAATCTGAGAGTATTATAAGTTTGCTCTAAGGTTTGCAACGCCAAGAAATAAGGCTTGGAGAAAAAAATGAATGATACAGAAGTTCATAAAATCACTCAAAAATCTCAAAACCGGATGTCCGTCCGTCCGTCCGTCTGTTCGCTCTCTAGCTTGAGAACGCGTTGAGCTAGAAAGTTCAAATTTTGTACACGTCGTTTTTGAGAAAAAATTAAGGTCAAGTTCGTGAACGGGCCAAATCGCTCCACCCCTTCTACCCCCTCCCATACAAAATGACACAATTGCGCAATTTGACAAAACACGGATTTGCTCGAAAAGTATAAAAGCTATTAGCCTGAAATTTGGAATATATTACTTTTCTGATAATATCGATCTATCGTATAAAAATTGTGCGTGTCCTCCCCCTCCTTCTACCACCTCCCATACAAACTGTACTTATCATGAATTACTATAAGCCAATTTATTCAGTGTGTATAAAATTTAGCGGGCTGAAATTGTACACCATATATTTATTTAAAATTGTTAGTACGGTTAAAAAAAATTAGACGATTATCCTGACCCCTTCTACCCCATTCCATACAAAATGACCCAATTTCGCAATTTGACAATAAATGGATTTAATCGAAAAGTATAAAAGCTATTACTCTGAATTTTGGGACATATTACTTTAATAATTATATAAATTTACAGTAGAAAAAATTATCTGCGTCCTCCCTCTCCCTCCACCCCCTCCCATACAAACTACACTTTTTCATGAAATGCTCTAAGACGATTTTCTCAGAACATATAATATTTATCGAGCTCATATTTTGTAATAAATACTTAATTAGTATCATCACTAAGATCAGAAAAAAATATTTGATTAGCTTCACTCCTTCTACCCCCTCCCATACAATATGACACAGTTTTCCAACTTCACAAAAAATCTATTTTCTTGAAAAGTATGAATGTTACACATCTAAAATTTAAGAGATGTCAATTTTATGATATTCTTAGTTATTTCTGAAAAAATCACTAAAATCCCCGCACTCTTTCTACCACCTCCCATACAAACTGCACATTTTCACTAAATCTAACACACTAATTTTCTCAGCTCCTATTCAATTTTTGGAGTAAGCATTTTGTATAATACATTTTTATAGCTACTTTAGCATGATGGGGAAAAAATTAGTTCAATGCTATCACCTCTTCTAACACTCCCCATACAAAATTTCTTGGTATCACAAAAAATTCTATTTCATCTAGAGTATCGTAAGATTGCGCTGTACGCGCAATCGTAGCCCTGTTATGTTTTGTCAATTTTTTGTCAATTTTTGTTTATTTTATTTTTATTTATGTACTTGGTGTAGTGATTTTATTGTTTGTTTCGTCCCTTCACTAAATGATGAGCGAGAGGATAATTGATTTCCATATTTTAATTTGGAATTGATTTATGGCAATTCCTTGCATTAAGGAATTCTGATAGTGTTAGTGAACAGGTTTATTTTTTTTAGCATTGTATATGGTGGTCATTGTTCCATAAAGTAGTTAGTTTGAGCAAGAAAATTGTCTGGGTTAGAAATCACTCGAAAAATAAAACATCAAACTTCAATACTTTTAAATAATCGGCATAAATTAATGTCGTAGTCATCATCGGCAACATTGCAGCCATTTATCATTGCTCCACCCAAGTCAAATCATTCTTTTTACTCGGAACTTTGGTGCAGTAAATTTTGTAGTATTGGCAATTTTCGTCTTTCATTTCATTGCCGCACAGTCGTCAATAATTCAATTTTTGAATCTTGTTTCTAGTTTTGTAATTACAAGAAAACTAACCAGAACACCTACAAACTTAGAAAACATGAAAGTTTAGAGAATATCGTGGCAGGGGAATTGTTGCGAGGAAAGATGAGGAGGCTGCCTGGCACTCGTAATTCCCTTGGGAATTATGAGATAAACTTTTCACGCCCTTAGACGAGGTACACCACCTCGTCCTCCCTAATTGTTCAAGAGAATATCCCTTTTTTTGGCTTTGGCTACCTCGAAAAGGATAGGGCTTGAAAACCCTATATCCCACCTCTCTTCGGTCAACCTATCGATGCACAATATTGTACCGTGTAACTCCCCCGCCGACGAGCTAGCACGTACTGAAAGCTAGTTGCATCACAGTCACAAGAAGATCTGCCACACCTGGTACACTCCAATGAGAAGTCTCGATTCGACATCACGACCCTCATGGATCTGTTCGTGCTCTACGGCCTTCGTTACAGATGGCGCCTAACGTGCGGCCTCCGCGCTAATTCGAAGCAATCCGAATTAGTCAAATTTTCCTGCACGGATTTTAAAAGATTAAGTTGGAGTTAACCACCCTTTTTGTGTTATTTTAACACTATTCCCAAATTGTCTGTCGGCACATTACCCTATTAAATGTCACTCGACTGCAAAGACATTCGCTTTTGTTTATATAACTCATTTATCTATTGTCAATGAGGTACTTAGGAACCAGCTGGAGATCGATACATGAAACCTGGATGGTTTTTTTTCTTTTTGGCGGCAGTACCTATAGGCTGGCTGGTCTAAACCGGTGGAATGATTGAGTCGAAAGTTGTCGTCAGAAGAACCCATGTTGTTATCAGGAATAAATCGAAGTACTAACTCATCGATCCTGCAAAATACTAATTAACCATCCTTAGCGGAGGAGGCAAATAGAGAATTGGAGTGTGCTAGTTGAGTGAAGCCTATGATTTCGGATGGGACGTTTATCCCTATCGTCACTGTTAGATTTGAAAGTCGTCTCTGCCGACCAGTCAGCCACCTTCCGCTCCACTCTTCTCACAGACAACATCTTGATTATTCCAAACCTCGTAAATGGGCAATGCTTCTTTGTGTGATTCCCAAACCGCTATACGGTCGCTGAAATGAAATGAAATGAAATGAGACCGTCGTGACTCTATTCGTAGAATCTTCGACGTTCCACAGACTGCTGGAAATCCTACAGCCGGATGTGCGTTTACGCACGACTCGAGCTGTCCACAGTTCTGTCCTTGATCGAATTCTATGGGAAGTCTATCGTCGTCAAGACTGGACTTCCGAGGTTTTCACAGCAAAACAGGCAGCACTCAAGTTTTTTTTTGTTAACCATGTTCGTAGGTTTATCTTCCCTTCTTTTTGTATACGGTCAGTACAGAGTGTGATCCCTCAGTCCCTCAAGCAAACTCCCCTGCAAATAGCTTCTCTTTTATAGTACTACTGAAGTTCTTGGCGTGAACTAAACTTCACGTTGTTAAATTGTATAATTTTGGTTGCCAGTCACACATTACTGCCATTATAATTTTCTTAATATTTTTTTTGGATATTCTCTTCAGAATTTATTATTAGTTGGTATTATTTTCGACTGTAACTTTTATGGGCAAATGATTAAGTCTCTTAGAAGCAAGCGAGTCACGGTATATTCTGATATATCATTTTGAATAATTGAATTAAATTCTAACATTGATCATTGACATCAATATTATCTTTTTTCTTACACATCTATATAAATTACGATATAAGTATTAGCTATTATATATAAAAGATATTAAATCGCTACTAGTTTTAATTAGGTATATAAGGACCTTGGTTATTCGCTTTATTAAGAATTTATTATTAGTCGGAATTATTATTGACTGCAACCTTTATGGGCAAATAATTGAGTCACGGTAGTAGGTTTTAGTTGGTAATCAGGAATTTACTAAGATTAGAAATATAACTCCTCACCCCTAACACAAGGGCAAAAAAAAAAAAAATTATTTCCGTCCCAACAAAATCCTTTTTCAGAAAAAATTTTTTTTTCTTTCTCTCTTATTCTCATATTTATATATATGATAATATAACTATATATTATTGGGAAAATATTAATTGGTTAGAGAGAGAATTTCCAATTTAGTTTTATATTTTTTTTAAGAGGTAGTGAACCTCTCCTCTCTTTCCCTCCCCCTACTATATACCACTAATGATCTGTGGAGTGGGGATTCTCTAGACAATCTATATAGTTCTTTAAACCTTGTTTTCTTTTGCGGACTCTTTTTCGAGCGGTATTGTCCATCATGACCTCCCGGACACCCAGTCGGAACACATCTGGAGGTGGGGCGATCCCGAAAGGTGTGAATACGTGTTCAATGGGCAGCAAAGGAAGACGGCTCACCAGTTTAAGCAGAGAGCCACCAACTCTCCAAGAGCCACCATTGCTCAGGCAATTATTCCAGGCTGCGGCTGACAACACTGCCACAGGTACTCAATATGACCTACTAACTGGAAATGAACCAACCATCAAAAGGAGTCAGGAACCACCATTAATCCCGCCAGCGATAGGAAGATCGGACAGTGGTAGTATACAGACGATTAACCAATTTCTTCTAATTTCCCTGCGAATAAAGAGAAAATCGTCCCAGCGGACTATTTGTTAGAATCCGATCAAAAAGACAGACGTATTCAAGAGCTAGTATAAGCCTTAAATCGGTTGGAGGCTTCTTCGCACCGCCATGTAGATGTACCTCAAGCAAACACCCGTCAAGCACCCTATGCAACTGAGACGCGCTCTAGAGGACCCAGTGCCGCAAGACGATGGAATCTTAAGTTTGATGGAACTCAAAACGATATCTCCGTGGAGGAATTTCTATTCCGCGTTGAGGTAATGCGCCGTCAGGAGAACACGTCCGCGGAATATTTGTCACAGAACTTCCTTCGGTTCCTGTCAGGTAAAGCAGAAAACAGTTTTTGAGAACTAATCCTCGTCCGAATTGGTCGGATATACGTAGTGCATTAGTCCGACATTTTGCTAATTTGTGTTCTGACTTTGAGCTAGCTCAAGCTATGTCTGGACGTCGTCAAGGATCAATGGATGATTTGATGATTTCCTATATGCCATACGAGCACTAAATAATCAGCGCCGGACACCGTTCGATGACCGAGCGCTTATAGATATGATTCTGCCCAACATAAAACCTCAGCTGGCTCAATTGGTTTTCTCTACAAATCGTGTTTCGTTAGATAACTTCAGAGAGGAATGTCGAAGTGCCGAAAAATATGTAAAAACGACACAAGTGGCATTCCGACCAAATCCTACTTCGGGCCATGTTCATAGACATGCTTTCGAAGTGGAACAACTCAACCCTCATTTCATCAAGGCAGGCTTTAGAGGGGATATAACGGAGGGAAACCAATCGTATGACACCAGCAACTGGGTTTGTTGGAATTGCCAGAACAAGGGCCATTGGTTTATGCATTGTCCAAGTTCGGAAAAGAGACTATTTATTACAAATGTGGGACAGTAGGGGTAACTACGCCACACTGTCCAAAATGCAAAACGGGAAACGAGAGACCTGGTCGGAACGACATCGGGCACTTCAACCAGGAAAACCGGAATCGACTCCCGAGAAATCACTAAAATCACCATCTTCTAGAAATGACATTCGGACCACAACTTCTAATCAAACAGATAACCAGGAGGAAAAAACATCTTGCCAGCAACAAATCGAAATATCCACCAGATCAGAGCTTACGAAACCGTTTTGCCAAGAGCACGAACAAAGCACTCTGCTTCCACTGTATAAACGGAGCCTGCACGAGCGCATGATAAACTATCACCTAGTCAGAGCCCAGATTTTTAGAGAACCCACTACTGCATCGTCGCGGTCGCCCAAACCTAAGAGATTTACTTTCCGTCTTCGAGAATGGTTCAAGCGCAGGAGGCAAAGCACGTCAAAGCATGTGTCATCCTTGATGACCATCCCTGGTGACACTCGACCATACGCCTCAATATCCTTACAAGGTGAGACAATAATTGGCCTGCTGGATAGTGGAGCCAGTGTGAGTTGTCTGGGAACTGGAGCAATACAGCGTTTGAGCAGACTTGGAATTAAACTGAAACACTTAGACTCTGAAATTTAAATCACCGACGGTACACCACACTGTACCTCAGGTTATATACGTGTAAAAGTGACCTATATGGAAGTGACTAAAGCTATGCTATATATTTATCATCCCAAGTCTGAGTCAAGAACTATATTTAGGGATTGACTTTTGGAAATTGTTCCGAATAACACCCATGTCTCTAGAGTCGTTGTCAAACGCTACGTCTCCGAACACTGCGGACAAGAAAATTCTAGCTTTGTCACGGATAGAACAGCTGAGATTACAAGCCATTGTAGCACAGTTTCCATCCTTTGAAGCGCTAGGATTGGAAAAACTGAGTTTGAAACCCATTTCATCGACGTCGGTGAGACCGCTCTCATTAAGCAACGTCACTGTCCCGTATCGCCCGCCATACAAAAACTCATGTATGATGAACTCGACAGAATGATCACACTCGGGGTGATAGAGGAAAGTGACAGCGCTTGGAGCTCTCCTGTCATATTGGTTCGCAAGCCTGGAAAGGTTCGGCTGTGCCTAGATTCGAGAAAAGTGAATCAAGTCACCTTGAAAGATGCCTACCCGATTCCCATCATTGACGGTTTAATAAGTCGGTTACCAGACGCGCATATTATCTCTTCCAGTGACCTGAAAGATGCCTTCTGGCAAATACTATTGGAAAAGAGATCGCGAGAGAAAACCGCGTTCACAGTCCGGGTCGATCATTGTTTCAATTCACAGTGATGCCCTTTGGGTTATGCAACGCTCCTCAGCGCATGTGCCGTCTGATGGACAGAGTGATGAACGGTCTGCCGGGAGAGATGAAAGAACTTGTGTTTGTATACCTAGACGACTTGTTGGTTATCTCGAAAGATTTTACGTCACATTTGCAAACATTAGGCGAAGTAGCCAAATGCATTCGACTTTCCGGACTCACCATCAATGTGGCAAAGAGTCACTTTGGTATGAAAGAAGTCAAATATCTCGGATATGTGATCAGAGAAGGTCAACTTAAGGTTGACCCGGACAAAGTTTCGGCCATCACAGAGTTCCCCCCTCCGAAAACCATTAAGCAAATCCGTCGGTTCTTGGAAATGACCGGTTGGTATAGACGCTTCATCGAAAACTACGCCACCTTAACCGCTCCCATTACGGATTGTTTGAAAAACCCCAAGACCGGTTTTAGGTGGACTGATGAAGCTCAGCAAGGGATGGACACTTTGAAAATATCTTTGACAACTTATCCAATACTTCACAATCCGGATTTTGAAAAGATGAAAGGCTTCCAATGTAATGCCAGCACCGCAGGAATAGGTGGAGTGTTATACCAATTAGATTCAAACGGAAACGAAAAGCCTATAGCCTACATGTCACAAAAACTTAACGCTGCTCAGAACAACTACAGCGTTACCGAATTGGAATGCTTAGCAGCAGTTTCATGTGTGAAAAAGTACAGGCAGTACGTGGAAGGGTTGCCTTTGAAGATCATAACCGACCACGCTAGTTTGAAATGGCTTATGGGACAGAAGGACCTAAGTGGCCGACTGGCACGATGGGCACTAAGGCTGCAAGGGTTCGTATTTGACATCGAACACCGGAAGGGGTCACAAAACGTAGTGCCTGACGCCCTATCTCGCATGTATGCTGAGGAAATAAGCTTGATTACCACCACAATCTCTCCGGAATTAGATCTGAATGCACCGGCGTTCAAATTGATAGAGTATGAAAATCTGCTTCATAACATCACTAAAAATCAGACAGTATTCCCTGATCTACAGGTATCTGATGGTTTCGTATACAAGAGGGTTGCACCTCGTTTAGAAAATCCAGATGACGATTATGGATTCCAGATGAACTGACAGATCCCCTGATTTAAGCAGCTCATAATCCACCGCTGGCTTCTTATGGCGGAATTAGCAAAACTCTGTTCAGACTGCGCCAACGTTACTTCTGGCCTAAAATGGCAAGTCGCAAATCGCCAGTTTCGTCAAGTCCTGCGAAATTTGCAGAACTACTAAAGCTCCTAATACGGTGCTGAGACCACCCATAATCGCGCAGGAGCTACCCTCGCGACCATTGCAAAGGATTTACGTAGACTTGTTAGGGCCTTATCCCCGTTCCAGTAAGGGTAACACAATCATCTTGATTGTGCTGGACCATTTCACAAAATTTGTGCTACTCAAACCTTTCCGTTCGGCCCTCACCAAGCCGATAGTGCGATATCTAGAATCAGAAGTATTCCACATGTTCGGTGTATCGGAAACCCTAGTATTTGATAAAAGCACGCAAGGAGTTCACCACACTCTTGGCTAATTACGACGTTCGACCACTGTATATTCTCCCCAGGCTAACGCGTCCGAATGAGTAAATCGTTCAGTCCCAGCCGCCATAAGAGCATGCCTTACAAACGAACACAAACACTGGGACGACCACTTGAGCGAAATCGCGTGTGCCTTACGTACTACCGTTCATGAAGTTACCGGCGATTCACCATATTATATGCTCTTCGGTGAACAAATGATAAGCCATGGCGCGGCCTATAAACTCTTGCATAAATTACCTAAGTCACCCACGGACGAAATTCGTTGTTTAGCTAGCGCTGACCACCTGCATTTAATTCGCGACTCGATATCATATTGTTATATGCAGATCCGGCAACCCCGCAAATTCGATCTCTCTCGAATAATGTAGAGCAGTATCCCTCAATATGTAAAAAGCCATAATTAAAGATCTAGAACTTTCCAGTATAGTTGAGACATACACCCGAAGACATACACAACGGAAGGTTCGAGAATTGGGGAAAAAATGTATAAAAGCACGATGCTTTCAGTCGGGAACCACTTATTCACCGACATTTATGGAAGACGCGAACCGGTGCAAGAAAGCGATACAACAATATCGGCGGTAGTGCCAAATAGTGTAAATTAAGTTCAAGTGCGAATAAATAAATTATCACTTATTTTTAAACGAATTGTGTTCTACTTGAAATCCCGGCGAACCTCTAGCTCGCAACAATTGGTCTCAGAAGTGTGATTTCAAGGATAAATTCGGGTTAAAAATCGCGAGTGAAATTAAAATTCTCGAACGGATAGTGAGAATTTTGTGAGAACGAAAAAGTGAAACTAAAATTCTCGAACGGACAGTGAGAATTTTGTGAAATCGAATATTCGCGAGTGCTTTAGGGAGCAGTGACTTTAATTAGTGAAGTAAATTTAAGTGAATTCGAATCGCGGAAAAACTTGAAATAATCGGTAGTGAAAATGCCGCGTTATCTAAAGGACTTAACGGAATTAACGGAGCTGAAGGAAGAACTCAGTAGACGCGAGTTATCTACGACAGGGAGCAAGTCTGAACTTGTCAGCCGTATGATCGAGACACTTGAGGCTGAAGGTAAGGATGCAGGTAGTTTTGAGTTCCAAATCAAAGAAGCTCGTGAAGAGGAGTGCTCTGGTACATCGGATGCTCTGACACAGTTAATGCAACAAATGATGAACAAATTAGGTCAACAATCAGTGGACATTAAACAACAATGAGCTGTGACAACGGACATTAATCAGAAATTAGACCAACAAAGTCAGCTGTCAGCGGACCTTAAGGAAAAATTAGATCAGACCTCAAAGGACCTCAACCAAAAATTGGAGCTGCAAAATAATAAAATAGACACCATGGGTAAGGCAATAGAAGAAAACGTAGAGAAGAAACTTCGAATCCGCGAAGAACAAATTACGGAAAGGATATCCGGGATTGTAGAAGAAGTCGAACGCCTAAAAAGGGACTTCGATAACGTGGAAGCGACTGGAGTCATCAAGACAGAACACGTTACGCACAAGGGTCTCAAAGCTCCGATCGTCGATGGACAAACACCGTGGACTATTTATAAGACACAATTTGAAGCTGCCGCAAGAAACAATCATTGGAATGATCTGGAACGAGGAACGGCTCTTATATTGGCGTTAAGAGGTCCACCAGCAGAGATTCTTCAAACGATTCCGCAGGAGCAACAACAAGATTTTTCAACGTTAGTCCAACATTGGATCTTCATTACGGCAGTGACCACACGCGAGAGATCTACAAAACACAACTGTACAACCGAACCCAAAAGAATGGTGAAACACTTCAAGAGCTGGCACGCGATATTGAACGACTCACACTATTATCGCTTCCCAATGCGCAAACAGAGCAACGCAACGATACAGCTGTTTTCGCATTTAACAATGCTGTACAGGACAGAGAGCTGCAACAGGCGTTAAAATTGGCAGGTAAGAAAACGATTGGCGAAGCCTTAGTACATGGGCTGACGTTCGAAGCTGCCAAGCAAAGCTCGCGGAGTAACTATCGAGTTCGAGAAATTTTAGAAAAGTGTGTGTGTCAGAAAGCAGAGCACACCAAGTGGAGCGAAGGATCTGGTGCCCCCCGATGCTGGAATTGTGGACAGGCAGGACAATTGAGACTGCCGTAAACCCAGAAAAACGACCAACCGATGTTCCGGCTGCGCGGCTAAACAACGCGAAGGTAGAGATCGTGAAGGTAGATCTTGGTTAAGAACTAGTCGTCAGAGTTCAAATCTTACACACGGTTTTGATAAAAGACGCCGGAGTCGGTCGAAAACTCCGAGTCGGCAAGACCGATTGCGACAAGAACAATACATCGGGAAAGATCATGGAAGCAAAGATAGGCATTCGAATAAGGATCGCGAACGAACGGGTGGAAGTCGTGACGGTCAAGTACTTCATGAGAATGAACGTGACAAGGTTGAACTTGAGAAGGGACGTGTTCGAGAAGATCGCGAAAGAAAGAATGTGGAACGTGAAAAAAAGCAAGAACGGAAATTGCATGAAAAGTAAAGTAAACGTGCTGCCAAGGAGGAGAAGGAGCGCAAAAAGGACAAGAAAAAAGAACGCGAACGTGAGAAGAAAAAAGAAGCCGGAGAAACCATTCAGAGGATAACGACCGAATCAAAGGATGGATGGAATCAGCAAGAACTGGAAGATGCCCAACGTAAAGATCCAGATATTTCACCGATCATGGCATGGAAGGACGAAATGAAACGGCCTGAGTGGAAAGACATCTCACAATTTGGCGAAACCTTAAAGTGTTATTGGGCACAATGGAACTCCCTTCACCTAGACGGCGGATTATTAAATGGGAAATGGGAAAACGCTGACGGAAAATCGTATCACATGCAAACCATCGTCCCGCATTCTAAAGTCGAGGAGGTTTTGAAGGAGTATCATGGAGGTACCTCCAGTGGGCATTTGGGTGTAAATAGAACCTTGGCAAAGATACGAGAAAGGTTTTATTGGATCCATCTCCGAGATGATGTCGAAAATTGGTGCCGTAAATGTATTACGTGTGCATCGAGTCAGGGCCCACGACGCAGATCAAAGGGAGAAATACAACAATACAACGTATGAGTCCCATTCGAGAGAATCGCTGTGGATATTGCTGGACCATTTCCGGAATCAGAAAATGGTAATTGCTACATTCTGGTGGTCATTGATTATTTCAGCAAGTGGCCTGAAGCTTACGCAATTCCAAACCAAGAAGCAGTAACCGTCGCCGAACACATTTTTACCTGGGTGAGCAGATTTGGAGCTCCACGTGAACTACACTCCGATCAAGGGCGCAATTTTGAGTCCCAAATATTCAAACACGTGTGCCAAATGCTGGAAATAAACAAAACCAGGACAACTCCATTACATCCACAGTCCGATGGAATAGAGGAACGTTTCAATATGACATTGAACTCAAACCTATCCAAACTCGTCAGCGAGAGGCAACAGGACTGGGAACATCGGTACATTCAACAACAGGAGAGACTCCCTCCCGAGTCATTTTTGGAAGAAATGTTCCCTGCGGAACTAATGTTTGGAGTGCCACCAGACCAATCAACCAATGCCAAAGATTACGTCTCGGATCTTCGATGTCGACTAAATACAATTTACAACCTGGTCAGAAATAAATTTGATTTGCCGACCGACCGCATGAAGACGAGGTATGATCAACGAGCAAATTCATCAGGAATCCAAGAGGACGATTTGGTTTGGTTATACAATCCCAAACGACAGAAGGGCAGATCGCCGAAACTACAGTGCAACTGGAAAGGACTAGATCATCAACCGGTTAAATGATGTCGTCTATCGTATTCAACTACATCAAAAACCTCGTACTAAAATGAAAGTGGTACATCTCGACCGACTAACAAAGTACCATGGTGCCATTGAGGAAGTGAACGACTCTGTTCGAGACGAACAGGGACTAAGGAGAGGGTAATGTTATATGCAGATCCGGCAACCCCGCAAATTCGATCTCTCTCGAATGATGTAGAACAGTATCCCTCAATAAGTAAAAAGCCATAATTAAAGATCTAGAACTTTCCAGTATAATTTAGACATACACCCGACGACATACACAACGGAAGATTCGAGATTTGGGGGAAAAATGGATAAAAGCACGATGCTTTCAGTCGGGAACCAGTTATTCAGCGACATTTATGGAAAACGCGAACCGGTGCAAGAAAGCGATAGAACAATATCGGCGGTAGTGCCAAATAGTGCGAATTAAGTTAAAGTGCGAATAAATAAATTATCACTTATTTTTAAACGAATTGCGTTTTACTTGAAATCCCGGCGAACACCTAGCTCACAACAATATAAATTGGCCGAAGCATATAAGAAATATTCCAACCGGTATAATCTCAGGTCAAGAAACTCAATTTTTACTCCTGGTCAAATCGTCTTCAGACGGAATTTTGCGGCAAGTGACGCCTCCAAAGGTTTCAACGCCAAGTTAGCGCCGAAATTCGTCAAGTGCGTGATCCGGAAAAAAGTGGGGAATTCCATGTACGAGGTCTCCGATATGTTGAATGACCATGCCGGCACCTACCATACAAAGGACTTGCGTCCTTGATCGTGACCCAAGTCATCCATCTAGATGCTCACGAACTCTTACAACTTCGAACACAACGCTGTGAGTTATTCTTTGTCGAGTTTGGTTCTTATAAACTGCGTTGATAGTAGTAAATTTTTTTTGTAAACATATTTTTTTGTAAACATATTTTTTTTTTCATTAACTTCTATGGTAAGACAATATAACGCATATGAGTTGCATGAAAACAGAAGTAAATCATAACGTAGTAAATCCACATACATGATTTACTACGTTATGATTTACTTCTGTTTTCATGATGATCCTCTTCTTCTTCACAGGAGATGACAATTTAGAGACAGGCCTCGCGGGTATGGTTATTGAGGGGAGAAGGAAATGAACCTACCAACCTAAATTTTTAAACCTCAATCAACCGTTTGACAGGACCACTGCCGTTTCTCGCCCTTCTGCCGGTGACGTCGCATCTAGTTTTACCTGGGTAAAGCACAGCTTCCTGGAGTGCATAAACGATTCCACGCCTACATCCTGCAGGTGAAAAATGGCGCCACAGTAAAATTTAATTAATCAAAAAAAAAGATCCAGCGACCCCAATTGTGACATTGCAATAAATCGCTGGGAGTCCTGAACGGGCAGGCGAAACAGTCCCCGAAGCGATTTTGTTTTACTTTTGGAGGTCAATGGATAAGAAGAGAAAAAAAAATTGTACCTCCCCGAAACCTACGAAAAATATCGCTACAAGCGAAGATGAAAATCCTAAAAGCAGCCACCCAAGAAACAGCATGCTATAAATACGAAACGAAAGTAATATTCAGAGAGCGACAATCGGGCGGAATGAGGAGAAACATGCCCGGATATACCGACTTTTAGAATTAGACTCAGGTTCGCTTCCTCCACCTCTCCCCACCTTCTCTTCACGGGGCAGAGATTGATGTTATGCAGCTCATAACTTCTATGGTAATATATGTATATAGTGGCTGATCGTGAATTAATCGTTTGCACTAACACAGCATATCTCATCGCCTTTATGGTCTCACCGGAAGCGCCGAGAATAAGCCTCAAGGACATTTGTAAATTATTATATGGATGCGTAACAATGAGTCTCAGTAAAGTCGAGACTTATGACTCGTGTTGCGGTGTCAACTTGCGTTTGGTGCAATGCCTTCTATAGTAGAAATCCGAGTAACTGAATCCAACAACAACACGTTGGAGTCATAACAAACATGACAGTTCCATACAAATTCGAGCGCTTTTGTATGGAGCAGACACGGCGAGCTTCGTAAGAATCGCGATTATTCTTAAATGCAGTGTTAAAGATAGTTCAGCTTTCTAAGGTACTTTATTGAGTGTGTGCTCGGCATGTAATTATGACACGTTGATATTAGTGCAATGGATTTTTAATTGAAAAAAGTGCGATCAAAGTTAAATCTCGGCTTCTCACACCGAAGAAATCTTTCACTCATATTGTGCAGAGTTCTCCGGTTAATTTTCACACAGAAAATTGTAGAATTTTAGTTATTACGAAAAAGTGTGCACTCGCGTAATATTTTCGTGCTTAATTTGAACTAATTATGCTCTTTTCTTGTTTTCGGCAAAACGTGTTTTTACGACAAGTTCGTCAATAATACAATAATACAGGTTGTCCTTTGGAATGGAAAAATCCATGACGTCATACCCACTGGAGTCATTCAAGATGGCCGCTACGTCAGTTCTGCCCAGCTTGAGATGTAGAAAGCATTGGTTTGGTGTCACTTTTTCTCGGATGTATTTTTCAATTTTATTGTGTTTCATCATATATTCATGGTTTTTCCGGTGAATTTTGATCATATTTTATTATTCAGTGCATGAACTTTCTTGAATCAATAAATTTACGTTTGAATATTTAGTTTTATTTAGTTGAATTGTGTTGCTTTTTTTTACCGTGCATTTTTGCTTTGTTTAGTTAGCTTAGCTTAGTTGTTGTTGTTTTTTTTTTTACGGTGCACTTCTCTGTTTGCCTATTCAGTGTACTAGTTATTATTCAAAGCTAACCAGCTGTGTTTTTATTTTATTTTTTCTTTGTTTGTGTTAGCTTTGCTTGCTAAAATTTTATTACGTTTCGCTATTAGCACTTTAGAGTATTTTATTATCGAGTATTTATCTTCATTAGATTCTTACATAGTTAAATATGGGTGTTTCGTGCAATGCTGATAAATGCATTGAATCAAAATCTTTGATACCCATATTTGCGTGTTTTGGTGTTTGTGGTAGAAATTGCCATGCTAAGTGTGTTGGTCGTACCAATATTTTTGCTGAGAGGTTGAACTCTACGCCTGGGCTTTATTGGTATTGCCAAGATTGTAGGAATCTTTCACTATCATCGCTATCATTCACGTTATCTGGTATTGGTGGAGAGATGGCTAGAATTAAGGTGCAATTGGATAATTTATCTGCTGCGTTTGTCAATCTTGACAAATTTTTTAATTCACTGCAAAATATTCCCACATTAATTGACTCTTCGACTGGTACTGACAATCCAACAATGGTTGATGCTTCGACTAGCTGTGGAAATATGCCCAACAATAAGGATATTCCTTTTGGTACTGACTCAACTAACTCTATTAATAGTTTGAATTGTGTTGGTGGAAATGATAATTGCAATTCAGTCGAAGTGGATAGTAATTGTAATAACAAGAGTCCAGCACTTCGTCCACGTCTTATTCGCAGAAAGACTAGAGTAAACAACTCTACCTTTTCTATAGATAGCCAAACTTCCTCAAAACCACCCTCTAATAAAAATGCCACACTCTTGAAGTCTGTCCAAGTTTCTACGACTTCTCAAACGCCTCCAATTAATACCAATCTCACTAAGTCTTCTTCTACCTTACCTACACATTTACTAACTATTGTGCCTCGCCCGAAAATCCTATTTGTTTCTCGACTTGCTCCCCAAACATCCCCAGATGATGTTATTAATTATTTGCTGTCAAAAAAAGTTATTTTAGCAGGTTCAGCTGTTAAATGTGAAAAAATTAGTAAAGACACTAGTTCTATTGCCTCCTTCAAAATAGTTATGGCCAATACTGATCTTTATACTCTAGATGAAATCTGAGAGTATATTGTGTTTGCCTTACCGTTTGTAACGCTAAGAAATAACGCTCGCACAGAGCCGCCAAGGGTACAGAAATATTTGTTGTCGCTCAAAAACCTCGATTCCGAGTGACCGTCTGTCTGTCTGTCCGTCTGTCCGTCTGTGCGTCTGTCTACAGCATAACTCTCGAAAGCTTTGAGCTATGGTGCTAAAAATTTTTGTGTGTCATTTTTAGCAAAAAAGTAACTTTAAGTTCGTGAATGGGCTACATCCCCCCACTCCTTCTACCCCCTTCCATACAAATTTCATGAAATTTCGAAATATTAAGAAATAGATTTTTCTTTGAAACTATTTAAGCTATAGACTTGACATTTAGGTCAAAGTATTACGATATAGACGTCATTAATACCAAGGAATATTGACCCGATCCCCTTACTTCTTCTACCCCCTCCCATACAAATGGACAATTTTGAAAAATACATATTTTCGATTTTCATTGAAACTAGTAAAGCTGAAAAGACGAAATTTTGTCAGAATTAATTTTACTATAATTGCAATTTATTTTAAAAATAATTATCAACTTCACCTTACTCCTTCTACCCCCTCCCATACAAATTTCACGAAATTTTGAAATTTAAATTAAATTATTTTTCTTCGAAACTGTTAAAGGAATCAACTTGATATTTTGTATAAAGTATACAAATAGAAATATTAGTAATCCAAAAAAAAAATTGTTTTGATCCGTACACTCCTTCTACCCCCTCCCATACAAATGTATAAATTTTGTTAAATGCATTTTATCGATTTCCGTTCAAACTTGAAAAAGTACAAACTTCAAATTTTGCCAGAATTTGTTTCTTAATAATTGAAATAAGTTCTACAAAAAAATATCAGCCCCTCTTTACTCCTTCTACCCCCTCCCATACAAATATCTGTATTATAATTCAAGAAAAGCATTTCTCCTTCGAATATATGAGAGCTATCGACTTTGAAATTGAATCAAAGCACGGTGATGATAAGCAGTTTCAAAATCATCTAAAATGTTCCACTTCCTCTGCCACCTCCCATACAAATGTCCCAATTTCAGGAAAACTATTACCAATTTCATTAAAAATAATGAAAACTAAAAACTTTAAATTCTGCAATAAGCATTTTGCATGCCATGTTCGGTGTCATATAAGAAAAATACAAACCTCCCCCTCTACTTCTACCACCTCCCATACAAAAGTCTCTATTCACTATTCGAAAGAATTTGAGGTGGCATACTTTGCGGTATATTAAAGTCATTTCCATCTCATCTAGAGTATCATATGATTGGGCTTTAAGCCCAATCATAATTCTGTTATGTTTTTAATCTGTTGTTGGATAAAAATTCATGGCCGTCTGGAGCATTTGTTAAAGAATTTATCTCTCGTAGTAATAGATTACCCGCTACTGGTCCAAAAAACTCAGACAACTGTCCCTTTACTACCAAAACGTAAATGGACTGCGCACTAAAACTCAGATGTTATTTGCCTCAACACAAAATTGTTCCTATGATGTTATTGCTCTAACTGAAACGGGACTAAACTTTAGCTTTTCCGACAGTGAACTCATTAGTTCTTACTTTCAAGTTTTTCGTAGAGATCGATATGTTTCTGATCTTAGATTAAAAGGTGGTGGTTTATTATTAGTAGTCCAAAGCTGCATTAATTGTGTAGTTGTTCCTGTACCGAACCATCATTGTTTATAGATCTTGTGTGTTAAGCTCGTGTTTAGCAATAAGGATATTTATGTTTTTTTGACATATATTCCCCCTTCGAGACCTTGTACTTTATATGAAAAAACAGTTGATTGCATAACTTTTGTTCATAATAGTATGAATATCTCTGACGAACTCATTTTACTCCGTGATTTTAATGTTCCAGGTCTTTCTTGGTCATTCTCTGACGATGATTCTACTCTCTTAGTTTCTGATGCTTCGTCCTCTCTCGAATATTTTTTTGTTGATAGTATATTTGCACTTGGTCTCCAGCAACTTAGCCTTGTTAAGAACTCCTATGGAAGACAGCTTGACTTAGTTTTTTATTCTGATTACTGTGCCTGTTCCGTGGAAGAGAGCGTAACCTCAATTTCGACCATTGATGTCTTGCACCCTCCTTTTAATATATTCCTTATAACTGACGAGGAGCATTCTTTCAGTCCTTGTGAGAAAGAACTATCTTTCGATTTTATTAAGGCAGATTTTTCGCAGTTGGACTACCTTATCTCTAATTTCAACTTTAATGAAATTTTTGAGGGTGCCGTTGTTGATTTTTATTATATCCTGTATCAATTTTTTGTTGCTACAGTTCCTTTTACCTATCGCAAAAATATCTCATTGTCTTATCCCTGGTACACTAGTGAGTTGCGTGCAATTCGCAATTCTCGCAATGCTGCCTGGAATAGGTTTACTAGGACGAAGAACGACACTGATTTTCGATTGTATGAATAATATTATAACTTATTTAAAGATTTATCTTCTCGCTTGTATTCTGAATATTTGCTTAAAGTGCAGTCGGATATTATTAGAGATCCCTTGAAGTTTTGGAAATTTGTTAATTGTAAGCGTAAGTCTGATGGTTATCCAGCTTCTTTTGAATTCCTTGGTAGTACTAGTAATGATCAATTTACTATTTGTAATTTTTTTGCCACATTCTTCAGTGGATCTTTTAGTGGTAGTGACTTTGTCCCTGACATATCATTCTTTGATGGAATTAGAAATACTGCTTCATCCACTTTGTCTACTATACCTATTTCTTATGAAGATGAAGTTAATCACATCTCTCACCTTAAGGATGTTTCGTCACCTGGCCCGGACGGAGTTCCAGCAGTTGTCCTTAAACACTGCTGTCTCTCTATCGTTGAACCACTCTCTCTACTATTCCAGAGATCTCTTAAGACTGGGATTTTCCCTGCTGGTGTGGAAGGCATCCTTTATCATACCGACCCACAAAAATGGAGCTAAATCGGCCATTGTAAACTATCAACCAATAGCTAAACTATCAGCTATTCCTAAACTTTTTGAGTCTATAGTGTATGAGAGCATGTCATTTCACTGTAAATCCTTAATTTCGAGTAAACAACATGGTTTTGTCAGGAGTAGATCCACAGTCACTAACCTGATGGAGTTTACAAATAAATCCATTTTAGCTATTGAAGAGGAGAAGCAAGTTGATTGTATATGTATATACTGATTTGAGTAAGGCTTTTGATAAATTACCTCACTCCATTATATTGTTGAAATTGGACTTGTTGGGTTTTCCTACTTGGTTTATCAATTGGATTAAATCATATCTAAGTGATAGAACTTACCAAGTTCTTTTTCGGGGTTATACTTCTAAGCCATTTGTTGCGCATTCTGGTGCTCCTCGAGGAAGTCATTTGGGGCCACTTCTTTTCATCCTAGCCATTAATGATGTTGCATCTGTTTTTAAATATTCGGAAGTTCTTATTTATGCTGATGACATTAAAATCTTTAAATCTCTCAATTCCAACTCTGACAATTTTCTTCATGCGGATTTGATTAATTTTAGTAATTGGTGTCGCCATAATGGTCTTAGACTGAATTTGGATAAATGTCATGTTATGTCATTTACTAGAAAAATTTCTCCGTTTGAGATAATTTATAGTCTTAATGGCTGTATTTTGAATCGAGTCAGCTCCATTATTGACCTAGGTGTTACATTTGACCGAAAAATTGATTTTGGTTTGCATATTAATAAGATCGCACAGAAAGGTAATTCTATGTTGGGTTTTACTACTCGCTTATCCAAGGAATTTAACAATTCGCTTATTAGACTAAGTCTTTATAACACCTTCGTTAGATCTCACCTTGAATATGCTTCTCAAGTTTGGTCTCCTTATTATAATGAGCAAATTGGCAGAATCGAATCGATTCAGCGTAAATTTGTAAGAACAGCCTTATGTCACCTTAATTGGAATGACAGAGTTCGTCTTCCTCCTTATACTGATCAACTTCAGCTCCTAAATATGTCATCGCTTTTGAAACGACGAGAAGTAGCTGATGTAATTTTTGCTCATAACCTTCTTACAGGGTTAGTTGATTCCTCCACCCTTTTGGGTTTGATGTGCTTTAATACTGGTAAATTTTTGCCAAGGTGCCCTATATTGCTGCGGATTGGATTTCACCGGACAAACTATGGTATGAATGAACCGATTTCGCGTATCGCGAGAGAAGTTAATAAGAATGCTGATGTATTCGACTTCTCTATTGATAGGCAGTGCTTAAGACGTAGACTTAACGCTTGTTGACACCGATGTATGTGAATCTTTTGTCAATTTCTTGTTTTTATTTTCTGTACTTGGTGTGGGATGTTAATGTTAATGTTTGTTTCGTCCCTTCACTAAATGATGAGCCAGAGGTTAAATCGATTTTCAATTTTTTATAAATTTGGAATCGATTTATGGCAGTTCCTTGCATTAAGGAATCCTGATAGTGATAATCGGGAATATACTCAACATGAAAAAACCAAGTGATAGCAAGGTAATGGTTTTTTTTTGTTTGTGATATTGAGGATGATCATCGAACGCATAAATTTTATACACCACTTTTAAGTTTTTTTTTTTCAAGTTTTTTTTTACGTATTGGAACAGCAGCATTAATAACTAGCTTGAGTTTCGGGACGCAATCAAGCTTTTATTCCCAACCTCGTAATTTAATGGCACAACGACAGAACTAACCAAACTGGTAATCAAGCAGTCGGCATAAGAAGACCTAACTCAAAGCGTTCGCGAACTGTAAAAGGACTTAGAAAGGAGAGCTACCAAAACCCTTCGAAAACACCACCCTAACTCAAATAACTCCTGCAATCTCAGGGGACGGGTCGATCTACACTATCAACGAGCATATATTCACCGTATGTCAGCTTACAAGATATCAATCGGGTCTCATCGTGTAACCTGTGTTGTAACGGTGAGCGGCAGGATTTATCGCGGCAATAATAATTATATTGCTGCCTCGATGAATTTTGCCTTCCAACTTTACTTTTCATCCCAGTAACGAGAATCCCCTAACCGCTGAACTTTTTGCCATAATTTGCGCGATCGGTAATTGCCTGGCAATGCCGAAAAGGGAGCTTTTAGTAATCAAGTGGGATGTAGGCACAACAGAAAACAACCTGCTCTCTTGTTCATGCGACCTTCAAAGAAGGTAGACACAGAAGTTTTTAGTGCGAAAATAAATTGGTATCGCCACGAGGTTGGACCGCGTTTAGCCAGTGAGAGCCTTCGGAAAAATATAAAATTTTCCTTTATTGTTTTTTTTGCTTAGGGCATTGTTGGCCCTGCTACGATCCTGGCGCCGGCCGCCGAGAACGAAGAGGAGGACGTCGAGCGAGTTCGATTTGTATCCCGATTCTTCACATTGCGGTGGCCTGTTTTTTTTGGTATCGACGCATTTTTCTCACGGAGATCCGATACAAACGAGTCCGGGTGCTGGATGTTCTATACAGGAAAAGGAAAGGTGGTGCGGTACAATTCAATGAGGAAATCAGAGGTATCATGTTTTCGAGTGCATGTTTCTTAATAATGGTAAGAAAAAAACATAACAGGGCTACGATTGCGCGTAAAGCGCAATCTTACGATACTCTAGATGAAATAGAATTTTTTGTGATGCCAAGAAATTTTGTGTGCGAAGTGTTAGAAGGGATGATAGCATTGAACTAATTTTTCCACATCATGCTAAAGTAGCAACACAAATGTTTTATACAAAATGCTTACTCCAAAAATTGAATGGGAACTAAGAAAATTAATGAGTTAGATTTAGTGAAAATGTGCAGTTTGTATGGGAGGTGGTAGAAAGAGTGGAGGAATTTCAGTGATTTTTTCAGAAATAACTAGGAATATTATAAAATTGACATTCCTTAAATTTCTGACTAGTGCCATTCATACTTTTCAAGAAAATCGATTTTACTTTATTATTTTAATAATAAAGTATTGTGATCGAATTGGGAAAAAAAAAAAATTTGCTACCCTGAAATTTTGTTTTTTCGCGTTTCATGACTAAATTAGCCTAAAAATGCAAAAAAAAAAAAATCCGTCTGTCTGTACGCCGTCCGCCGTACGCCGACGTGTACGCTCAGCGCACATTAACTCCCAAGCCCTTCAAGATAGAAAGTTCATTTTTGGGGGGATTGTAGATAGTTGCGGATCTCAGGCGGATACCCATTTTCGGGGGTATACGGGTTCGGGGGGAGGCGGGGGGAGCGCTTAAACCGAAAAATACGAATTCCAATATCTCAACCATGGTAACAGCTAGGAAGCTTAAACTCAACATTAATATAGAGGGGTTTGTGGGACAACTTTTAAAAATAATTTAATTTTTTTATCCATTGGGGTGCAAAAAGGGGGGGCTAAGAACCCATTGTCGGCCGAATTTTTTTTTCAAATGATTATATCTTCGAAATTACTTCCCATAAAAAATTGATTTTTTGAGACCGTTAAGATAGTATCAAGATCTACTAGAATCAGTTTAGATAGAAGCTAATTATTGTAAGGGGGAGGGTCAAGGGGGGTGCAAAGAAAAACACTTAAAAATCAATATCTCGGCTATTTATTAAGCTATGTAATTGAATCTTAGAACCTATAGTAAGCTATACTAGAGAAATACCTGAAAAATATAACATTTGGACAAAATAGTAGTGGGGGGAAATGGGGAGCATTTCAAAAATGATGCACTTTCCAAAATTTCAAACCGTTATAATTCAAAATTGAGTACAGATATCAAATTAAAATTTTGTCAAATTGTAGAACTAGGAAGTTTTTAAATTTTTTAAAAATTTTACGTTGGGAGGTGTAAGGGGAGGGAGGTGGTAACCAAAAATGTCGAAAATTTTGAGTGATTTTTTAAGGGCTCTGGTGAAAGATACAACATTTAAATTTTCTATGTTGATACATCTATTTGTTGTACATACGGAAAAAATAATAAAAATTCCACAATTGTTATGCACCGACCCCCCTGGTCTACCGTGCACAAGGTGTTTCATGTGCAATGAAAAAACCACATAAACTGAAAATTTTTGAATGAAATTTAAAGGTAGAAACTTGAAAACTTGCGAAATGCATTTAAAAAAAATCTTTAAAAGAATGAAATATAAACTGGTCGAATACCTTGAAAGCTTCTACTCCCTCCCATACAAAATGATTTTTTCGACCATTTTTAAGAAATTAATTATCACCTAATTAGTAAAAGCTATCAATTTGGAATTTTGCACAAAATCATTTGAAAATAATTGAAATAGAACTGCGTCAAAATTTTTGAGATCACACTTGCCGTTCTACCCCCTCCCATACAAAAGCATGATTTCGACCAATTTCAATAAAACAACTGCTAACCAATAAATTAAACGCTACGAACTTGAAATTTTGTACGAGCACCTTAAAAGAGATAAAAAAGAAAATTGCGTCACAAATTTTGCGATTCCCCTACCTCTTCTACCCCCTCCCATACAAAATTATTTTTTCGACCATTTTTAGGAAATCAGTTATCAGCTAACTCTTAAAAGCTACCAATTTCAAATTTTACTCAAAAACTTATAAAAATAATTGAAATGATATTACTTTAAAAGTTTTGCAATCGCGCTTGCCCTTCTACCCCCTCCCATATAAAAGTATCATTTCGACCAATTTCATTGAATCAACTAATAACCAACAAATTAAAAGCTACGAACTTGAAATTTTGTACGAGCACACTACAAGAGAAAAGAAATAAAATTGCATCACAAATTTTACGATTCCCCTACCTCCTCTACCCCCTCCCATACAAATGTTTGGTTTCGTGAATGTATGTAAAATACACCGAATCCTATGAAAATTCTATGCAACTTCGTCTATGAAACTGACATTCTATGCAGAGAATATTGGACGTGATTCAAGCAATCAATTAAAAACTATTACCATCCACCCACTCTTACTATCACCCCTCATACCACCCTCACAAACACTCAAACTTGGATAAATAAAGAAATGAAATATTGATTATATGTACTGGAGCTTTTGAACGTTTCCGCAAAGTGTTAAATTGACAGTTGCCCTGCCCAAGAACCCGCTTTCACTTAGTCTTCCCTAACAACTCTAACCTGCATATTGACTTTCCACACATACGCAACTTGTCCCAAGAATAATAAAGTTTCGCCCGACTTGTTGGCAGTTTATTTTGTAAAGTTATGAAACTGTGTCATATTGATATATATATTATCAATGTTAAATTTTGGAAGCGGATGAAAGCGGTCGTGTTTTCAGTGAGCTCTCGATCTCGTTTGTGTTTTTTGTAAAAAGCGGAAAAAGTGAAGAAAAAAAAAAAAAAAAATATAATAATAATAATTACCCGCAAGTGTAGCTGTAAATTTATTAGTTAGGCCAATTTACGACTAGCGGTACCGTTAGGTCCACACTCGCGCCCAATTTGTCCGGTGTGTAATATTTACTATATAATATAGTGTACAAAACGTGTCTGTGAATTATAAGCTAGTTAAAAAATTGTGTTGCACGTAACTTTTGTTTTATAATATAGTGAACACAACTTGGCTGTGAATTATTAGCCAATTGAAAAAATTGAAAAATTTGTTACTATAAACTTACATATTTTAATTTAATAACTTCATATCGGTCTCATCTGACGCAGGACTCCGAAAGGTCGACTTGGTCCTCCGCCAGCGCGGTGCCGATTTTGTTTTGTTGTGTTCTGATTTATTTATTTATTTTTTGCAATTTATTATTTTTATTCTACAATGATCTGTGGAAAATGTTCTCTTCCCCTGGATAGGGAAATGAACAATCATAACTCTGGCAAGATCATTGAATGTGATGGAATATGTGGACGTTCCTTTCATCTTTTATGTACGGACTCTGCCTCGACTTTCCAATCCGCATCCGGCTTTACATGTGTTGATTGCAGTAGTATTAAACCGTGTCACGTGCTTAAGCTTCTGCGCGTCATCACTACACGACTAGATTCAATGAGCACAGCTCTTGTATCGTTGAACAATGACTCCACGTTCTTGACTAATGAAGTCAGTGGAATCAGTGATACGTTAACCGTTCTGAATAACTGCTTTGATGACATCCGTGAGCATGGTACTCAGATTGATAAGGTTGAGTTTTGTTGCTCTCTCATGCAACATGACGTTTCGAAAATGTCAAGAAAAGTTTCAAACTCGGATAGCAAATTGACATCCTTATCCAATAACATTACGGATCTATGCTCTAGCTTCACTGAGTGCAGTGAGATTGGACCTATCTTAGGCAACGTGCAAACATTACACAAATTAGATCTGCTAACTGACAGCGTGAAACTACTATCATCTAATTTAAAAATTCCTAAAGAGCATGTGCCAGTTGCTAAATCCAACATAGACTGTCAAACCGATCCGATAACCTCATCCTGCTCTATTGGCTGCCAGACTGATTCCAACGCGTTGCTTCTGCCACTTTCTGGTGCATACATTTCACAGCCGCAAGCAGTCGACAGGAAACACAGAAAGAGCATGAAAACAAGTAAGCACACTCGACGGAAGGCTGCTAAGTCTCCTAAAGACGTTCACTCACGGTCGAATCTACATGTTGACAACGGTACTTTCTCATCATGTGTTATATCGAACCAAGAAAATGTTCCTGAGTCTGATATTGTGCCACAACGTAGAGCTACTGCGGTTGATTACGACAACAACCAAATGGATATTATGCCTGATGCTTCGATTACATCAAAAGACTTTCGCTGTACGTTACGAGCCGCTGTGCAGCCAAAGTTACTTTTTATATCACATTTAGCATCTGACACCACGGAGAAGGAAATTGCTGACAACGTCCTCGGTATTTTACGCTGCGCAAATGTTGACATATCACCGGACTTAGTATCCTGCAGAAAGATTACTCCTATATCCCGCGATGTTGGTGCGAGAGTTTCTTCTTTCAAGGTTGTTCTGCCGGATGCTTGTTTTGCCCATGTTGTGTCATCGAAACTATGGCCGAAATCTGCTATCGTCCGTGAATTTCTGCCCCGAAATCGTCTTTCGCGCTTACCATCTCAACATCCATCGCCAAAAAACGGGCAAGCTCTCTCTCGATATCTTACAGCAACGTAAGCGGGATGCGTACGAAGACTCAGGATCTATATCTCGCCGCTGCTGTTTGTACCTTTGACATCGTGTGCATTTGTGAGACATGGTTGTCCTGTCGGTTCAAAGATTCGGAACTTTTCGATTCCGACTTTGAAGTTTTTCGTCGTGACCGCCACCCCAACTTACTTGATCCACCGGTTGGGGGTGGAGTTCTCTGCGCTGTTCGTCGCCGGTTCGCTTCTACGATAGTCGATGTTCCAGGAACCGAGAATATAGAGTTCTTGTGTGTAGCTGTAACACTCGGAAACCGCAAAGTGTACGTCGTGACTGTATACATCAGATCGCCTTCACCTTCTTCAGTTTACGATGCGGTTTATAATGCGTTTGAAACCTTGCTTGGCCTTATGCATCCATCAGACGATATTTTAATTCTTGGCGACTTTAATTTACCACAAATACAGTGGCTACGCTCTGATGATAATGAGGTTTGTATGTCGCCTTCGTATTCCTCCTGTGCCCGACATGAAATACAATTTGTGGACAACATGCTTGCTACGGGACTTTTCCAAGTGTGTCCAATTTCGAACGATCATGGAAGATTTTTGGATCTGATTTTCTCATCTGATGCTAGCGTTACGACGATTGATAGATGTCACAGTCCTTTGCTGCCTGACTTGCCAATTCATCCTGCGCTTCACGCAACATTCAACTTTCAGACAGAGTTTACAAACTCGAAATCTATTGTTAGTAATTATTTTAATTTCACCAAAGCTGATTTTGAAACTTTAAATCTTGACATATCCAATTGCGATTGGTCGTCTGTATTGAATGAATCTGATGTTGACAAAGCCACTTCTAATTTTTACACGATCTTAAATGGCTGCTTTCTGCGTTGTGTTCCTGTAGTTTGTTCGAAACCTACCAGGAGGCTTCCCTGGTTTGACGATGATTTAATTAATTTGAAAAATCGAAAAACGAAAGCTTGGAAAACTTACTCGCTCTCAAGGAGTGATACGGACTACATAATGTACATAAATTTATGTAATTGTTTTATAAGTCAGTCTCGAGCTGCATATAACCAATACCTTTTTACTGTTAAAAACTCTTTTAAAGATAAACCGAAACAATTCTGGAATTTTGTCAACTCTAAGAAAAACTCTGATGGTTATCCTTCCAGTATGGTTTTTAATGATGTAGTCAGTGCTGATCCTACTATACCTCATTGACGACTCCACTATTTTGAAATACATTGATAAACTTGCTACTAATTTCTCTAGTGGACCAGATGGTGTTCCCTCTTCTGTGATTAAAAAGTGTAGTTTATCCCTTTTACCTATCCTTGGGTATCTTTTTAATTCATCACTTCGTAGTGGAGTTTTTCCTATGTCATGGAAATACTCAACTATAATGCCCTTGCTTAAGTCTGGTAAAAGAGACAATGTACGTAATTATAGGCCTATAGCGAATCTTCCATGTGTTGCTAAGCTATTTGAATCTATTGTGTGTGATGTAATGTATTTCCATTCCAAGTCGATTATTGGATCATTCCAGCATGGCTTTATCAAGGGCAGATCCACTGTAACTAACCTTATGGAATTTTCGAACTTCTGTCTTTCTGCTATCGAAAACGGGCAGCAGGTCGATTGCATATACACTGACTTTAGTAAGGCCTTTGACAAAATTGACCATAACATTCTTGTGCATAAACTCCGCCTGCTTGGTTTTCCTGATATTTTTGTCCTTTGGATAAAGTTGTATCTTAGTGATCGCATTCAGAAAGTACACTTTCGTGGAGCCTTATCTTCTGAAATTTTTAATACTTCAGGCGTTCCCCAAGGTAGCCATCTAGGACAACTTCCTTTCCTTCTCTTTATTAATGACGTGAGTTCGTTTATCTCTAACTCGAACATTCTTCTGCCGATGATGCAAAAATCTTTAAGATTGTCTCCAGCAGCAATGATTGTCTATTATTGCAAAGTGACATCTCGCGTTTTCATGACTGGTGCTTACTTAACAATTTACATCTCAACATTAATAAGTGCACTGCTGTTTCGTATTCTAAGAAGAGAATATCAATGAATTTTGACTATGTTGTAGATGGATGCTCTTTACTTCGTTCTGACAAAGTACGTGATTTGGGCGTACTATTCAACTGTAATTTTACCTTTGATGATCACGTGAATCACATTGCTGGTAAAGCGAACGCTATCCTTGGTTTTGTTAGGAGACAATCGAAAGAATTTAATGATTTCTTTACAACGAAAATGTTGTATTGTGCATTTGTCCGATCTATCCTAGAATATGCTAGTCCTATCTGGTCACCATTTTATTCCATTCACATAGATAGGATCGAAGCAGTTCAGCGTCGGTTCTTAAGGTTTGTCCTTCAGGGCCTTCCCTGGTCCGATCCACTCAGGTTACCGCCATATGTTGATCGTTTAAATCTGCTGTCTATGGATTCCCTTGAGAAAAGACGGATACATGCCAGAGTTGTTTTTGGTTTTAAAGTAATTTCAGGTATAATTGACTCTGACAAATTGCTGTCTATGATTAAATTCAACGTTCCATGTCGTCCTTTACGAAATTATGAGCTTTGTAAAATTCCGCAGCATCACACGAACTATGGGTTTTATGAACCAGTTTCATTCATGTTAAGAGATTTCAATAACTTCTTCTCGCAATTGGATTTTCACATGAGTGTCCCACAAGTAAAAAGTCAGCTTTCTTGAGGTTAATAATGTTTGATTTTGTAAAAAGTTTAAATTTTCATGTACTTAATTCTGTTTTATTATGTTTTATTATTGTTTTATTATTTTTATTCTTTTTTTTATTGTTTTCAACTGTGGATAAATGTAGTAGTCAACTTTTTTTGATGAAATAAATAATTATTATTATTATTATTATTGTATGGGAGGGGGTAGAAGCAGTGAAGCTAATCAAATATTTTTTTCTGATCATTGTGATAAAACTAATTAAGTATTTATTACAAAATGTGAGCTCGATAAATGTTAAACGTTCTGAAAAAATCGACTTAGAGCATTTCATGAAAAAGTGTAGTTTGTATGGGAGGGGGTGGAAGGAGAGGGAGGACGCAAATAATTTTTCTACTGTATATTTAGATTATTATGAAAGTAATATATCCCAAAATTCAGATTATTAGCTTTTATACTTTTCGAGTAAATCCATTTAATATCAAATTGCGAAATTGTGTCATTTTGTATGGGAGGGGGTAGAAGGAGTGAAGCTAATCGTCTAATTTTTTTTGCCTTACTAACAATTTTAAATAAATGTTTGGTGCACAATTTCAGCCCACTTAATTTTATACGCACTGAGTAAATTGGCTTACATTAATTCATGACAAGTACAGTTCGTATGGGAGGTGATAGAAGGAGGGGGAGAAGACGCATAATTTTTATACGGTAGATTGATATTATCATCAAAGTAACATACTTCAAATTTCAAGCGAAAAGCTTTTATACTTTTCGAGCAAATCCGTTTATTGTCAAATTGCGCAATCGTGTCATTTTGTATGGGAGGGGGTAGAAGGGGTGAAGCTAATCGTCTAATTTTTTTTACCTTTCCAACAATTTTAAATAAATATTTGGTGCACAATTTCAGCCCAGTAAATTTTATAGGCACTGAGTAATTTGGCTTAGAGTAATTCATGACAAGTATAGTTTGTAGTTTGTTTTTTTTGGAGTAGATTGATTTTATCATAAAAGTAACATATTCAAAATTTCAAGCTAATAGCTTTTATACTTTTCGAGCAAATCCGTTTATTGTCAAATTGCGCAATTGTGTCGTTTTGTATGGGAGGGGGTAGAAGGGGTGGAGCGATTTGGCCCGTTCACGAACTTGACCTTACTTTTTTGTCAAAAACGGCGCGTAAAAATTTTGAGCTTTCTAGCTCAACGCGTTCTCAAGCTAGAGAGCGCACAGACGGACGGACGGACGGACAGACGGACGGACGGACAGACGGACGGACAGACGGACGGACAGACGGACGGACGGACATCCGGTTTTGAGATTTTTGAGTGATAATATTAACTTCTGTATCATTCATTTTTTTCTCCGAGCCTTATTTCTTGGCGTTTCAAACTTTAGAGCAAACTTACAATACTCTCGGATTTCATCTAGAGTATAAACATAACACGGCTACGATTGCGCATATAGCGCAATCTTACGATACTCTAGATGAAATAGAATTTTTTGTCATCCCAAGAAATTTTGGATGGGAAGTGTTAGAAGGGGTGATAGCATTCAACTAATTTTTTCCCCATCATGCTAAAGTAGCTATAAAAATGTTTTAAACAAAATGCTTACTCCAAAAATTGACTGGGGACTGAGAAAATTAGTGAGTTAGATTTAGTGAAAATGTGCAGTTTGTATGGGAGGTGTTAGAAAGAGTAGGGGGATCTTAGTGATTTTTCTAGAAATAACTAGGAATATTATAAAATTGACAACCCTTAAATTTCAGATTAGTACTATTCATACTTTTCAAGAAAATCGATTTTTTGTGAAGTTGTGAAACTGTTTCATATTGTATGGGAGGGGGTAGAAGTAGTGAAGCTGTTGTAATCAAAAATTAAATTTATAGCGTTAATTTTTAGTAACACATTTAAATTGATAAATTAGTTTGAATCACGTTATATTTATGCACAAATTTGATTTAATAAATTAGTCTTGCTTATATTTTATTTATACACATGTTTGATTCAATTAATTATTCACAAATTTGATTCAATAGATTAGTTTGTATTATTATCTATTTTTATTTTATTTACAACAGGATATTATGTTTCTAATTCAAATCGTATTATTCAACTGATTTACTTTATTATTTTAATAATAAAGTATTGTGATCGACTTGGGAAAAAAAAAAAATTTGCTACCCTGAAATTTTGTTTTTTCGCGTTTCGTGACTAAATTAGCCTAAAAATGCAAAAAAAAAAAATCCGTCTGTCTGTACGCCGTCCGCCGTACGCCGTCCGCCGTACGCCGTCCGCCGTACGCCGTCCGCCGTCCGCCGTACGCCGTACGCCGGTGTGTACGCTCAGAGCACATTAACTCCCAAACCATTCGAGATAGAAAGCTCATTTTTGGAGGGATTGTAGGTAGTTGCGGATCTCAGGAGGACACTCATTTTTGGGGGTGTAAGGGTTCAGGGGGAGGCGGGGGGAGCCCTTAAACCGAAAACTAGGAATTCAAATATCTCAAACATGGTTACAGCTAGGAAGCTAAAAATCAATGTACATATAAAAGGGTTTGTGGGACAACTTTTAAAATTAATCTAATTTTTTTATCCATTGGGGTGCAAAAAGGGGGGGCTAAAAACCAATTGTCGGCCGAATTTTTTTTTCAAATGATTATATCTTCGAAATTACTTAGCCTAAAAAATTTATAATTTTAGACCATCAAGGTGGCATATAGATTCACTGGAATCAGCTTACATAGAGGCTAATTATTGTAAGGGGGAGAGTCAGGGGGGGTGCAAAGAAAAACACTTAAAAATCAATATCTCGGCTATTTGTTAAGCTATGCAATTGAAACTTGGTATTTATATTAAGCTATACTAAAGAAATATGAAAAAAATATAATATTTGGAGAAAATAGTAGTGGGGGAAAATGGGGAGCATTGAACTTTCCAAAATTTCAAACCATTATATCTCAAAACTGAGGGCAGATATCACATCAAAAATTTGTCAGATCGTAGAACTATATAATTTTTAATTTTGGTAAAAAAATTAAGTGGGGGGGTGTAAGAGGAGGGAGGTGGAAAGCAAAAATGTTGAAAATTTTGAGTAATTTTTTTTTGGCTCTGGTAAAAGATACAGAGTTTAAATTTTGCAGATCAATATATCAATTTATTGTACATACATAAAAAATAATAGAAATTCTACAATTGTTATGCACCGACCCCCCTGGTCTAACGTGCACAAGGTGTTTCATGTGAAATGAAAAAACATATAAGCTGAAAATTTTTGAATGAAATTTTAAGGTAGAAACTTGAAAATTTGCGAAATGCATTTAAAAAAAATCCATAAAAGAATGAATTATTAACTGGTCGAAAATCTTTAAAACTTCTACCCCCTCCCATACAAAATTATTTTTTCGACCATTTTCAAGAAATCAATTACCACCTAACTATTAAAAGCTATCAATTTGAAATTTTGCGTAAGAACTTACAAAAATAATTGAAATGAAATTACGTTAAAAGTTTTGAAATCGCGCTTACCCTTCTACCCCCTCCAATACAAAAGTATGATTTCGACCAATTTTATTAAATCAACTAATAGCAAACAAATTGCAAGCTACGCACTTGAAATTTTGTACGAGCACCTAACAACTAAAACGAAAGAAAATTGCATCACAAGTCTTACGATTCCTCTACCTCCTCTACCCCCTCCCATACAAAATTATTTTTTCGAGCATTTTTATAAAATAAGTTATCAGCTAACTCTTAAAAGCTATCAATTTCAAATTTTGCACTGAAACTTATAAAAATAATTCAAATGAAACTGATTTCAAAATTTTCAAATCGCGCTTGCCCTTCTACCCCCTCCCATACAAAACTATGATTTCGACCAATTTCATAAATCAACTAATAACCAACAAACTAAAAGCTATGAACTTGAAATTTTATAAAAGCACCTTAAAAGAGAAGCGAAATAAAACTGCATATCAAAATTTACGATTCCCCTACCTACTCTACCCCCTCCCATACAAATGTTTGGTTTTGTGAATGAAAATTCTATGCAACTTCGTCTATGAAACACATTCTACACAGAGAATATTGGACGTGATTCAAGCAATTAATTAAAAAGCTATTAACATCCACCCACCCTTACTATTACCCCTCCTCCTCCCCTCCATAAAAACCCAAACTTGTAGAAACGAATGAAATATTGTTAAATAGACAACAGCCCTGCTCAAGAACTCCCTTTCACTTAGTCTTCCCTAACCACTCTTACCTGCATATTGACTTTCCACTCATCCGCAACTTGTCCCAAGAATAATAAAGTTTCGCCCGACTTGTTGGCAGTTTATTTCTATTTCCGACTGACGTCATATACATAAAATTTTTTAATTTTCGAAAACAAAAGTTACTAATTCTAAAATTCTCGTTAATAAAAATCAAAGTGATTTTTATCAACAAGTGAATTTATAAATGTGTTGGAGCACCACATACCCCCCTCCTAGAGAAGGTTATGAACCTTCTTGGTACATCTATTAATTAAACAAGTTTTGTCCGTGGAGCGAAATGTTTGTGTTTCCGATTTACCGAAAGTTATTTTTTTGTGAATCGTCGCTAGATTGATTTGTTCAGAAGAGCTTTTGTAACATGGTTTAAGCCTATCAATTGACACTGTTGTTGGTTTCTCTTTTACTTTGACTACAAAATATTTTTTGCGTCTTTGAAGCACTTCAAAGGGTCCTTCATAAGGAGTTTGTAAGCCAGTTCGAACTGTATCGGTTCTAATAAAAACATGGCTGCAAGTTTGGAGGTCTTTAAAAATGAAAGGGGTTTCATGATTATGTCTTGAAGAAGGCTGTGGCTTGGTGTTATTAATGCGATCTCGAAGAATTTCGACAAATTCGCTTGCGGATGCATTTTGATTTTGAACGGTTTGATTAACAAAATCATAAGGAAGTCTGATATTTTGACCATAAAGTAGTTCGACTGGAGTCGCGTTAGCATCATCGCGAACTATCGTACGCAAACCAAGAAGGATTAAAGGAAGTCTGTCCGACCAACTGTCATTTGGTTTGCATAATATTGTTTCCTTAAAAACCCTATGCCATCTCTCAAGCATTCCATTAGCTTTTGGGTTGTAAGCTGTCGTTCTACAACGTTTGAAACCAATCATTTTTTCTAATTCATTAAACAATCGTGACTCGAATTGAGTGCCTTGATCTGTAATGATTGAAACTAGAGCTCCATAACGTGGTATGTACTCTTTGAAAATAGTATTAGCGACTGTTCTTGCATGAATATCATGAATTGGATATGCTTCTGGCCATCTAGTGAAGCGATCAATGACTGTTAGACAGTATCTATAGCCGTTTGAAATTGGAAGAGGACCAACCAGATCGATATGAATAGTATTGAATTTTTCTGAAATTGGTTCAAAGTGGCCAAGCGGACTTTTGACATGTCGTGAAACTTTGGCTTTTTGACAAGCAATGCATTCTCTAGTCCAGTTACGGCTGTCTTTATTGATTGAGGGCCAAATAAATTTACTCCTCATTAGTTTTACAGTAGCCTTAATTCCTGGATGAGACAAATCGTGAACTTTACGAAAGACATTGAAGCGTAAATTTGTAGGAATATACGGCCTTAATTGTTGTCTATATGAGTCGCACCAAAGGGGATTAGTTGTGTTTTCAATTGAAACAGGAATGAAGTTAAGGCTGGGTATAATTTTGGCTTTGGTTAACTCAAAATCTGTTGCTTGAGCGTTAGCAATTTCTGCATAATCTATGGTTGTAGGAAGATTAAGTATCTCGATTCTTGATAACGTATCAGCAATTATGTTGTCTTTTCCAGAAACATGTCGAATATCCGGCTGGCTGATAAAATCGAGATGTCTTAGTTGTCGAGGTGAAGCTTTTCCGGATTTTGTTTTAACGCGAAAATTAACGGCTTATGGTCAGTAAGCAAGATAAAGTTTCTGCCTTCAAGCATGTATTTAAAATTTTTTATTGATACATAGGCCGCTAATAACTCTCTGTCGTAAGCACTATATTTCCTTTGAGCGGAGGATAGTTTTTTGGAGAAAAAGGCTAAAGGTTTCCAGTCTCCAGAATATCGCTGTTGAAGTACAGCTCCTATAGCAGTGTCCGATGCATCTACTGCTAAAGATAATGTTGAAAATGACGATGGAAAAACTAGTGTAGTGGCATGAGCCAGTTGTTCTTTGCAACTGTTGAAGGCTTCGATAGAAGTTTTCGACCACTTGTCATTTTTCTTTTTACTGCCATTAGTGAAGCTGTCCAATGTGGATTGTGCTTCAGCAGCGTGTGGAATGAAACGTAGATAAAAGTTGAGCATCCCAAGAAAACGCCTAATATTTTTAACTGTAGTTGGTCGAGGATAATTTAAAATAGCTTCAACTCGAGAAGCGATTGGTTTGAATCCAAATTCGTCAATCGTATGACCAAGGAAATCAACCGATGATTTAAGGAATGAGCATTTATTTTGATTAATTATCAAGTTATGTGAGTTTAGTCGCTCGAATAACATATCTAAATGTTTTAGATGTTCACTTTCTGACTTTGAAGCGATTAGGATGTCGTCAATATAGACGAAACAGAAATCGAAATCCTTCAAAATGGAAAAGATAAAGCGTTGGAAAGTTTGCGCTGCATTACGCAATCCAAAAGTCATTCTCATAAATTCGTATAACCCAAAAGGTGTTGTAATCGCTGTTTTTGGGATGTCCTCTTCTCGGATGGGTATCGGTGATACGCTTTTTCAAGATCAATAGTTGAAAAAACTTTACATCCTTCTAATGGTTGGCTAAAGTCTTGAATGTGAGGGATTGGATAGGTATCAGGTGTGGTTATCGCATTAAGAGCTCGATAATCTCCACAAGGTCTCCAAGTACCATCACTTTTCTTAACCATATGCAGAGGTGATGCCCATGGGCTATCAGAAGGTCTGCAAATACCGCGTTCAATCATTCGATCAAACTCGGCTCGAGCAATTTTTAACTTAATTTTATCTAGACGACGTGGTCTAGCAAAAACGGGGCGATCTTCAGTAACGATAAAATGTTGTACTGTGCTCGATTTTAAGTTACTGTAGTTTAAAGATCGACGAACGTTTTCATATTTTGATAAAATTTGCTCAACTTTAGTATTTAAAATTGAGGTCGATAAAACAGCTAGGGAAGAAGATGGTCCCTTGACTAAAGTGCCGGTTCTAGAGGTAATTCGCGAAAGTGGGTCAATGAGACATTTTTGACGAATATCTACAATTAAACCATGAAATTTAAGAAAGTCCGCACCAAGGATAGGTTTTTCGACGTCAGCTACAATGAATTTCCATCTAAAAACTCTTCGTAACTGAAGGGAAATTTAAATTTCTTTGAACCCATAAGTTTTAATGTTGGTTGAATTAGCCGCTGTTAATACTAATGAGTTGTCACAAGTTAAATCAGCAAACGCTGTGACTGGAAGGGCTGAAATGTCAGCACCGGTATCGATAAGAAAACTAAAATTCGATAATTTGTCAAATATAAATAGACGACTTGAAGTAGTTAAATTGTCGGTTGTCGTCATTACCGACAATTTACTTAGTTTTTTGTTGACTTAAAGGAACATGGTTGTCAACATTTAGTCGCTTTAACACCAAACTTTTGATGATAATAACATAAATCGGTATTATCACGAGATTTACTTCGTGATCGCGAACGATTCCTAAAATATGAACGACTTTGTCTGGCAAAATGGTTTTGCCTTTCAAACAAAGTTTCAATTTGTTTAGTCAATAATGACATTTGATGAAGGATTGTATTCTCGAATGCTAAACGATCAGTTCCTCTATTGTTGTCACTAGAATGTGATACGCCTGAAACATTGAAAGAGAAACCAAGAGAACTTTCAAAAACACGATCTGCCAGAATACTTAATTCATTCAATGGCACATTTGCAACAGCTAAAATTATTGTACACTTTGAGGAAGTTTAGTCAACCAAAGTTTCTTTAAAAGAGAATCACAAACTGAATTTCCAGCTAGTGATTTCATTTTAGCTGATAAAGTAGATGGTTTATTATCACCAATATCAAGACCATTTAATAATTTATGAAGTTTATGATCTTCAGATTCACCAAATCTAGCGATGATCGTTGCCTTTAAATCGGAATAAGGTGTTTCAGAAGAAGTATTTGCGATGATATCCAAAACCTTGTCACATTCATCTTGGGTTAAAATGCTTATCGTGTGAGTAAATTTCGTAGTTTCTGACGATATGCCTGCTGACCTGAACTGAATTTCCAAGGCATTGAACCATGCCACTGGATTTCTTTTCCAAAAAGATATTTTTTGTACAGCAACAGATGACATATGAAAATCACCTAATCCTTGAAATGGATTTGGTGTGTACAAATCAGGAAAAGGTGGAGTATATGGCGTTAACCCATCACTATTTTCCATATTGTTAAATTTTTTCGAAAATGAAAACTTTCGCGACAAAAAGAAAATCAAGTTGACTTCACGGTACAATTTATAAGTAGAAAATATCAATAATAATTAAAGATAAAATAATAAGGTAAAAACTACATATCTTTGATATTTGTAATAATCTTGTTTTCCTCTAATTCTTGAAATAGTTCTGATAATAGTTCGATGAATTCAATTGTAGATGCGTTTATGTAATAATATCTTCATTCATTCGATGAGTTTTCTGTTGAGTTACTGCTGATTCAGCTGGTGATGATGTTGTCCTATTGAAGTTGATGTTGTTGTTGAAGCGGCTGCTTACTATCGCAATTCATACAATGCCATGTCACTGAATTATTCTCTAGTTCACATACTTGACAAGTCCACCAGCGATTCAGACTCGGATTCGATGAATATCAATTTGTTGTAAATGTTAATGCTATTTCGTTAATACAGTTATTGCTCTGTTGTTCGCCAATAATATGATTATTGGTTTGCTTGACGGGGTCACCAATTTGTTGTAATCAAAAATTAAATTTATAGCGTTAATTTTTAGTAACACATTTAAATTGATAAATTAGTTTGAATCACGTTATATTTATGCACAAATTTGATTTAATAAATTAGTCTTGCTAATATTTTATTTATACACAAGTTTGATTCAATTAATTATTCACAAATTTGATTCGATAGATTAGTTTGTATTATTATTTATTTTTATTTTATTTACAACAGGATATTATGTTTCTAATTCAAATCGTATTATTCAACTGATTTTCTATTTCCGACTGACGTCATATCCATAAAATTTTTTAATTTTCGAAAACAAAAGTTACTAATTCTAAAATTCTCGTTAATAAAAATCAAAGTGATTTTTATCAACAAGTGAATTTATAAATGTGTTGGAGCACCACAAAGCTAATTAAATAATTTTTTCTGACCGCAGTGATAATACTAATTAAGTATTTATTACAAAATGTGAGCTCGATAAATATTATATGTTCTGAGAAAATCGTCTCAGAGCATTTCATGAAAAAGTATAGTTTGTATGGGAGGGGGTGGAAGGAGAAAGAGGACGCAAATAATTTTTCTACTGTAGATTAAAATCATTATGAAAGTAATATATCCCAAAATTCAGACTAATAGCTTTTATACTTTTCGAGGAAATCTATTTATTGTCGAATTGCGAAATTGTGTCATTTTGTATGGGAGGGGGTAGAAGGGGTGAACCTAATCGCCTAATTTTTTTGGCCATACTAACAAATTCAAATAAATATTTGGTGCACAATTTCAGCCCTCTAAATTTTATACGCACTGAGTAAATTGGCCTAGAGTAATTCATGAAAAGGACAGTTTGCATGGGAGGTAGTAGAAGGAGGAGGAGGACACGCATAATTTTTATACGGTAGATTGATATTATCATAAAAATAACATATTCCGAATTTCAGACCAATAGCTTTTATACTTTTTGAGCGAATCCATTTATTGTCAAATTGCGCAATTGTGTCATTTTGTATGGGAGGGGGTAGAAGGGGTGGAGCGATTTGGCCCGTTCACGAACTTGACCTTACTTTTTTGTCAAAAACGACGTGTACAAAATTTGAACTATCTAGCTCAACGCGTTCTCAAGCGCACGGACGGACGGACGGACATCCGGTTTTGAGATTTTTGAGTGATAATATTAACTTCTGTATCATTCATTTTTTTCTCCGAGCCTTATTTCTTGGCGTTGCAAACCTTAGAGCAAACTTATAATACTCTCAGATTCCATCTAGAGTATAAAAATCATAATAGATGTTTTCAAGTGGTGATATCAAAAAAAAACATAACAGGACTACGATTGGGCATAAGGCCCAATCGTGCGATACTCTAGATGAAGGAGAAATTTTGTAGGGGAAGTGGTAGAGGGGGTGACAACTTTGAACAAATTTTTCACATCACGATAAGGTTGCTATTAAAATGTTTTATACAAAATTTAGGATTCAAAAATTTAATAGATACTGAGAAACTTAGCGTACTGAATTTAGTGAAATTGTGCAGTTTGTATGGGAGGTGGTAGAAGGAGGGTAGAGTTATTAATAACTTTCTTAGAAACAACTGTAAACATCATTTATTTGGCATAGAAGATCAGTAGCATTCATACTTTTTAGGAAAATCGACTTTTTGTAAAGTTGTTGAATTGTGTGAAATTGTATGGGAGGGGGTAGAAGGAGTAAAGCTATTCGCCTAATTTTATTGGTCTTACGAATAATTCTAAATAAATGTTTAGTGCACAATTTCAGCTCCATCGACTTTATACGTGCTGAGTAAATTTGTTTAGAGTATTTCATGAAAAAGTGCAGTTAGTATGGGAGGTGGTAGAAGGAAGGGGAAGACTTAAATAATTTTTATACAACAGATTGGAATTATTGTGAACGTAATACATTCCAATTTCAGATCAATAGCATTTATACTTTTCGAGAAAAGCCGTTTATTGTCGAATTGCGAATTTGTGTCATTTTGTATGGGAGTGGGTAGAAGGGGTGAAGCTAATGGTCCAATTTTGTTTGGTCTTATTAATAATTCTAAATAAATATTTAGTGCTAAATTAGAGCTCCATAAATTGGCTTAAAGTATTTTAGGAAAAAGTGCAGGGTGTATGGGAGGTGGTAGAAGGAAGGGGAAGACTTAAATAATTTTTATACAGCAGATTTGAATTATTATACGAGTAATATATTCCAAATTTCAGACTAATAGCAATTATACTTTGCGAGAAAAGCTGTTTATTGTCAAATTGCGATATTATGTTATTTTGTATGAGAGGGGGAGAAGGGGTGAAGGTAATGGTCTAATTTTGTTTGAACTTACTAATAATTCTAAATAAATATTCAATGCTTAATTTAAGCTCATATTGTTGCAATCTAGGGGTTCGCCAGATTTCAAGTAAAACACAATTCGTTTAAAAATAAAAGATAATTTATTTATCCGCACTATTTACTTATTTGCACTTTAACTTAATTTAAACTATCTGGCAATACCGCCGATATTTCGCTTTCTGGAACTTTGTTTATGGCTGTTTACATATAGGGAGATTGTTCTGGTACATTCGGGAAGTTGCCAGATCTATAACATTACCCTCTCCTTAGTCCCTGTTCGTCCCGAACAGAGTCGTTCACTTCCTCCATGGCACCATGGTACTTTGTTAGTCGGTCGAGATGTCCCACTTTCATTTTAGTACGAGGTTTTTTGATGTAGTTGAATCCGATAGACGACATCATTTAAACGGTTGATGATCCTTCCCAGTTGCGCTGTAGTTTCGGCGATCTGCCCTTCTGTCGTTTGGGATTGTATAACCAAACCAAATCACTCTCTTGGAATCCTGACGAATTCGCCCGTTGATCGTACCTCGTCTTCATGCGGTCGGTCGCCAAATCAGTTTTATTTTTGACCAGGTTATAAATTGTCTTTAGTCCACATTGAAGATCCGAGACGTAATCTTTAGCATTGGTTGGTTGGTCTGGTGGTACTCCAAACATTAGTTCCGCAGGGACTCGAATATTTCTTCCGAAAATGACTTGGGACGGAGTTTCTCCTGTTGTTGAATGTACCGATGTTCTGTAGGCCATTAAAAATAGAGGGATGTGCTGATCCCAGTCCTGTTGCCTCTCGCTGACGAGTTTGGATAGGTTTGAGTTTAATGTCCTATTGAAACGTTCCACCATTCCATCGGACTAGGGGTGTAATGGAGTTGTCCTGGTTTTGTTTATTCCCAGAATTTGGCACACGTGTTGGAATATTTGAGATTCAAAATTGCGCCCTTGATCGGAGTGTAGTTCACGTGGAGCTCCAAATCTGCTCACCCAGTTGGTAACGATTTGTTCCGCGACGGTTACTGCTTCTTGGTTTGGAATTGAGTAGGCTTCAGGCCACTTGCTGAAATAATCAATGACCACTAGAATGTAGCGATTACCATTTTCTGATTCCGGAAATGGTCCGGCAATATCCACAGCAATTCTCTCGAATGGAGCTCCCACGTTGTATTGTTGCATTTCTCCCTTTGATCTGCGTTGTGGGCCCTTACTCGATGCACACGTAGTACATTTACGGCACCAATTTTCGATATCATCTCGGAGACGGATCCAATAGAACCTTTCTCGTAACTTTCCCAAGGTTCTATTTACACCCAAATGCCCACTGGAGGTACCTCCATGATATTCCTTCAAAACCTCCTCGACTTTGGAATGCGGGACGATGGTTTACATGTGATACGATTTTCCGTCAGCGTTTTCCCATTTCCGTTTTAATAATCCGCCGTCTAAGAGAAGGGAGTTCCATTGTGCCCACTAACACTTTAAGGTTTCGCTGAAATGTGAGATGTCTTTCCACTCAGGCCGTTTCATTTCGTCCTTCCATGCCATGATCAGTGAAATATCTGGATCTTTACGTTGGGCGTCTTCCAGTTCTTGCTGATTCCATCCATCCTTTGGTTCGGTCGTTATCCTCTGAATGGTCTCTCCGGATTTTTTCCCTTCTACCCGGTGGCAATGCTTGCAGTTTGGTGGACAAGGACGACGTGACAGCGCATCGGCATTACCGTGGACTCTTCCTCTTCGATGAACGATTTCGAAATCGTAGGATTCGAGCCTTTCAATCCATCTGGCTACTTGGCCTTCGGGGTTCTTAAACTGAAGTAGCCATTTAAGTGATGCGTGATCCGTTCGAAGAAGGAACTTTTGACCATAGAGATATTTGTGAAAATGTTTTGTTGCTTCTACAATGGCTAATAGCTCTCGGCGAGTTACGCAGTAGTTCCTTTCTGATTTTGATAGTACTCGACTGTAGTATGATAGCACTCTCTCCTGCCCGTCGATCTCTTGTGATAGTACTGCTCCGATAACGACATTGCTGGCGTCAGTGTCTATGATGAAGCCGTGACCTGGTTTTGGATACGCCAGAACTGGGGGGTCGCAGAGTTGGTCTTTTATCCTCTCGAATGCTTCCTGGCACTGTCGACTCCATGTAAATGGCTTTTATTTTTCTGTTAACTGATGCAGACATTTCGCCGTGTTGGCAAAGTCTTTCACGAATCGACGGTAATATGTCGCTAAACCTAGGAAGCTGCGCAACTGGTGTTTATCACTCGGAGTAGGCCAATTTTTCCACCGCCAGTATCTTCTCCGGATCCGTCTTTACGCCATCAGCTGAAACGATGTGACCGAAGTACTTGACTTCTGCGCTAAACAAAGTGCACTTTTTCGGACTCAGCTTTAATTTTGCCGCTCGCAGTCGCTGGAAGACTTCCTGTAGATTTCTTAGATGTTCCTTGAATGTTCTGCCGATAACGATCACATCATCCAGGTAAACGAGACAAGTTTTCCAACTCAGGCCACGCAAAACGAATTCCATTAGACTTTCAAACGTAGCTGGAGCATCGCACAGGCCAAATGGCATTACGATGAACTGCCACAGTCCACTGCCGACAGAGAATGCTGTTTTCTCTCTATCTTTTTCATCTATCTCCACTTGCCAGTAACCACTTTTCAGATCCAACGTTGAGAACCATTTAGCATCAGTCAGGGTGTCCATGATATCGTCGATTCTAGGCAGTGGATAGCTATCTATTTTCGTAATATCATTCAGTCGCCTGTAGTCCACACAAAAACGGGTACTGCCATCCTTCTTCTTTACCAGCACCACTGGCGATATCCACGGGCTCTTTGATTCTTCGATGATAGTGATGCTCCATAGTTTTGACCATTGAATTGACATCTCCTTGTTTCGCTAATGGTACTCTTCTTGGAGGTTGACGTATCGGTGTAGTACTTCCGATATCTATACGATGTTTCACTAAGTTTGTTCTGCCATAGTCGTCATCACCGGTGGAAAAGACGTCGCTGAATCCTTCGATTAGATCTACTGCTTGCTTGTGTTGTTCTCTTCTAAGGTTGCTTGACTGAAGAAGTGTTGATTTTACATTGTCCTTCCTTCTTGTCTTATTTTTAGAGGGTACGTCATGTGGTTCTGCCTTGTCGATACTCGCCACCGCTGATATTGGTTCACAGCTGCCAATTACGCTGGTAATGCTGTCCGAAACATTGAGGACTCTTATTGGTACCATCATCTTCTCATTCCTTTTTACGAGTGATTTTCCTAGTATCAGACTTCGTAATGCAGCTGTCGTTTCCGGTTCTATGAGGTAGAATCGGTGGTTCCCGGGATCACCATCGAGCTCTGCCCAGATAACATTCTCAGATGACTTCGGTATATCCGCATCTTCGCACAATACAACTCGCAGCTTTGTTGTGTTGAAGGATGTTATTTCCATCGGGATTTCAATATTCCGCCACTTCATTATTCGTTGTCCTAAGTCCAGCTGGATACCGTGTGGTTTCAGAAAATCCATTCCAAGGATACACTCATCGGTTATGTCAGCTACCACAAATACATGCGAGAAGGTGAAATCCCCAAGCTGTATGTCACGAGCTTTTTCTCCATGGACCGTTGTAGTTTCTCCTGTAGCAGTGCAAAGTGCGTACTTCTTGGTGTTGTGAAGCCAAGTACGATCTACGAGGTCAGATCTTAGCACTGACCGTGTTGCGCCTATGTCGACTGTTATGATGCAGTTTAATTTGCCGACTCGACCAATCATGCATAAGTCGTTTTCACAACGATGCAGTCGAGAAACTGCAATGATGGTTCCGGGGGCGTCGATTCTACCAGCCAACTTCTGCCCCATGAAGTTGGCCTTTACTCGTTTCCCGGACTGTCATTGGGCGAAGCGTGCTCTCGTGACGGCTCCCCTTTGTTTAGCAGCGCAGCCGGAACAGTAGTTGGTCGCTTTTCTGGGCTTACGGCAGTCGCGTCTTAAGTCTCCTGCCTGTCCACAATTCCAGCATCGGGGAGCGCCAGATCCTTCGCTCCGCTTGGTGTACTCGGCTTTCTGACACACACACTCTTCTACTATTTCTCGAACTCGATAGTTACTCCGCGAGCTTTGCTTGGCAGCTTCGAATGTCAGCCCATATACTAAGGCTTCGCCAATCGTTTTCTTACCTGCCAGTTTTAACGCCTGTTGCAGCTCTCTGTCCTGTACAGCATTGCTAAATGCGAAAACAGCTGTATCGTTGCGTTGCTCTGTTTGCGCATTGGGCAGCGATAATAATGTGAGTCGTTCAATATCGCGTGCCAGCTCTTGAAGTGTTTCACCATTCTTTTGAGATCGGTTGTACAGTTATGTTTTGTAGATCTCTCGCATGTGGTCACTGCCGTAATGAAGATCCAATGTCTGGACTAACGTTGAAAAATCTTGTTGTTGCTCCTGCGGAATCGTTTGAAGAACCTCTGCTGGTGGACCTCTTAACGCCAATATAAGAGCCGTTCCTCGTTCCAGATCATTCCAATGGTTGTTTCTTGCGGCAGTCTCAAATTGGGTCTTATAAATAGCCCACGGTGTTTGTCCATCAAAGATTGGAGCCTTAAGACCCTTTTGGGCAACGTGCTCTGTCTTGATGACTCCGGTCGCTTTCACATGATCGAAGTCCCTTTTTAGGCGTTCGACTTCTTCTACAATCCCGGATGTCTTTTCCGTAATTTGTTCTTCGAAGATTCGAAGTTTCTTCTCTACGTTTTCTTCTATTGCCTTACCCATGGTGTCTATTTTATTATTTTGTAGCTCCAATTTTTGGTTGAGGTCCTTTGAGGCCTGGTCTAATTTCTGATTAATGTCCGCCGATTGTTGTTTAATGTCCACTGATTGTTGCCCAAATTTCTGATTCATGTCCGCTGATTGTTGTTCTAATTTCTGATTAATGTCCACTGATTGTTGTTTAATGTCCACTGATTGTTGTTCTAATTTCTGATTAATGTCCACTGATTGTTGTTCTAATTTGTTCATCATTTGTTGCATTAACTGTGTTAGAGCATCCGATGTACCAGAGTACTCCTCTCCACGAGCTTCTTTGATTTGGAACTCAAAACTATCTGCATTCTCACCCTCAGCCTCAAGTGTCTCGATCATACGGCTGACAAGTTCAGACTTGCTCCCTGTCGTAGATAACTCGCGTCTACTGAGCTCTTTCTTCAGCTCCGTTAATTTTAAGTCTTTTAGATAACGCGGCATTTTCACTACCGATTATTTCCAGTTTTTCCGCGATTCGAATTCACTAAAATTTACTTCACTAATTAAAGTCACTGCTCAATAAATCACTCGAGAATATTCGATTTCACAAAATTCTCACTGTCCGTTCGAGAATTTTAGTTTCACTTTTTCGCTCTCACAAAATTATCCGTTCGAGAATTTTTAATTTCACTCGCGATTTTTAACCCGAATTTATCCTTGAAATCCCACCAATTGTTGCGAGCTAGGGGTTCGCCGGATTTCAAGTAAAACACAATTCGTTTAAAAATAAGAGATAATTTATTTATCCGCACTTTTTACTTATTTGCACTTTAACTTAATTTACACTATCTGGCAACACCGCCGATATTTCGCTTTCTCACACCAACTGCTGGTCTGAGAGCTTCGTGCTTATATACAATTTTTGCCCAGTTCTCGAAGCTTCCGTCATGTGTCGTTGGGACTATTCGGGAGAATGCTAGATCTTTAATTGCCTACATTATGGAGTATACTGTCGGATGGGTGTGTGTCTCAACTAGAATGTTCTGGAACTTTGCTTATGACTGTTTACATATAGGGAGATTGTTCTGGTACATTCGGGAAGTTGCCAGATCTATAACAATATGTTCTGAGATTCGAAAACCATTGCTTACGGTGAAATTGCTTTTGGACTTAGTCGGTTCTCTAAGCTTTAATTATAGAGCTGTTCAAATTTATTCATAACTAAGAAATATATATATAATTTTTTTGTTCGTCCATTATAATTTAATTTCGGGTTTTTATTGACGCTTTTCGTTGTTTTCGCAAAATCCGCTTTCGAAATTCCGTCATTTTCGAAAATTCAAGTTCGAAACCACGCCTTTTAATCCGAAAAGCAATTCCGAAAAACATAATTTAGAACTGTGTCAGTTTTGGTGTTAATAAAATAGCATAAATCGATTCTATTATGAGATATAAATTACACACTTAAGTTAGAGTGAGTTCGAGAAAGTTCGTATGGTTGACCGTTTAACGGAAGTAAATATGAAAATAATGCCATGTGTGTACATGTGAGAAATTCAGTCTATAGCTATATCGCGGAAAATACAATATACGTCGCTATCGCATAATCTCTTAGAGTCCGGGTGTTCGTCATATATATGTAGAAATCTAGTCGATTTTCACACAACAATTCCGTGAAAATCAGAAATTTCGGTTTCCTTAGCAAAACGGTTCTTCCATCGGTCTCGTCATCCAGCAGTAAAGGGCAGCGCTAATACAATAAAAGATCAATCCAAATCCGAAAGGCAATCGAGGATTCATTTGACTGTCCGACAAGAAAGTCCGGTTTGCTTTCCTTAATTCCTTAATTCGTAACTACAGTAAATTCGAAAATACCTAATCAGCTCGTTACTTATTTCGGAAATTTTAAATTTTTTTCTGTACGAACGGTTACAATCATCGCATGGTCCCTATCGACCAGGGGTAAAAGTGATACAGCTCTGTCGGCTGCTTCTTACGACTTTGTCACCCTTACAACTTGGAAGTCTTATAAATTTTCTTATCGATTACTTGAATTTAGCGTCAAGTAGTTTATGTATACTTTGAGCTCTTTCGCAACAAAGTTGCGCTGTTATTTTCTAGTGAGCAAAATCTACGGAGGACGCCGATCTTTTCTTTAAATTCCCAAAGTACCAAAAACCGGATGTCTTATCTAATTACAGAGACCTATCGCGTTAAATTTCAATAACATTATCACACATAATAGACGTGAGCTTTGTACACTCTTGTGCCGACGAGCTAGCACGTGCTGAAAGCTAGGTGCATCACAGTCACAAGGAGATCTTCCATACCTGGTACACTCCATGAGAAGTCTCGATTCGGCATCAGGACCCTCATGGATCTGTTCCAGAAAAGATTACGTAAATCCAGCACGATTAACCAGCCACCTCATTCTTGCTGGCAGTTATATCGTGCTCTACGGCCGTTCGTTACAGTAGTCAGAATTGAGGCGAAAGGTCTCAGTACCTAGCTTGGCTCCGGGTCCCCAATCAGCTACTACTCCCAGTTCGCAACCATCGGTGGGAAAAAGTCCAAGTGTTTCAAACATTTTCATCTCCGCTTGCGTCAGGACGATCGGTCCGTGGCACCGCCTCTGGCAACGCCAAATAACCCTCATCGTCCGCATGCACAGTCACCGGTAATAGCTTCGAACCACTGAAGCAGAAACACAAGCGCATTCGATCGGATAATAGCAATACTCCCAAGCCCGTAGCGAACAAAAGCAGCCGAAATCGGATACATATAGCGATGTCATTTGGAGTACCCTCCAGGCAGCAGTCATTAACACCAACGACTTACTTGCATCATACCAGAGTCGGTAAGGCCTCAGATCTACTCTTCATTGAGGAACATTCTGAGGGATCAATTTTAGGTAATCCACCAGCTAACCATTTATCAAAGTTAATTGAAGACATTACCTGAGTTATCACAGGTAATTGATGACAGTAATTATCATTTTTATGCCGATGACGTACAGCTGTACACCAGTAGCGCTATAAGCTTGGTCGAAGATTGTGAAGAAACTATCTTCGTCAAATTTGCCAGTTGTCATACTGGCTGTAGACTCTTCTATGAGCTGCTGTAGCTATACTAAAGTTGTTCTTGGTCAAATTTATGCAGGATTACACCGGCTCTGGTTTTTTGCTAGTATTCTCTCTACTGATAAGCGATTTTATAAGTATCAATTTATTTTTTACATTATTAGTAGTTTGGAACCTTATGAATTTAACGGGCCAAAGCACTCTACCCCTTCTACCTCCTCCCATAGAAAATGACTCATTTTCAATCATTTACGATAATCAAATTTCCGTGAAAACTATTAAAGCTAATGATTTAAAATTTGAAATATATTATTTTTATTATAAATGTGATGTACAATATAAAAATAAACTGCCAACAAGTCGGGCGAAACTTTATTATTCTTGGGACAAGTTGCGGATGAGTGGAAAGTCAATATGCAGGTTAGAGTGGTTAGGGAAGGCTAAGTGAAAGGGAGTTCTTGGGCAGGACTGTTAACAATATTTCATTCGTTTCTGTAAGTTTGGTATTTATGAGGGGAGGAGTAGGTGTAATAGTAAGGGTGGGTGGATGTTAATAGCTTTTTAATTAATTGCTTGAATCACGTCCAATATTCTCTGCATAGAATGTGTTTCATAGACGAAGTTGCATAGAATTTTCATAAAATTCGGTGTATTTTACATTCATGAAACCGAACATTTGTATGGGAGGGGGTAGAGAATATAGGGCAATCGTAAAATTTGATACGCAGTTTTATTTCGCGTCTCTTGTAAGGTGCTTGTATAGAATTTCAAGTTCGTAGCTTTTAGTTTGTTGGTTATTAGTTGATTTAATGAAATTGGTCGAAATCATACTTTTGTATGGTAGAAGCGCAAGCGTGATTTCAAAACTTTTAAAGCAACTTCATTTGAATTATTTTTATAAGTTTTTATGCCAAATTTGAAATTGATAGCTTTTAAGAGTTAGCTGATAACTGATTTCTTAAAAATGCTCGAAAAAATAATTTTGTATGGGAGGGGGTAGAGGAGGTAAAGGAATCGTAAAACTTGTGATGCAATTTTCTTTTATTTTTATTGTAAGGTGCTCGTACGAAATTTCAAATTCGTAGCTTTTAATTTGTTGGCTATTAGTTGATTTAATGAAATTAGTCGAAATCATACTTTTGTATGGGAGGGGGTAGAAGGTCAAGCGCGATTTTAAAACTTTTAACGCGATTTCATTTTAATTATTTTTGTTAGTTGTTATGCAAAATTTCAAATTGATAGCTTTTAATAGTTAGGTGATAATTGATTTCTTGAAAATGGTCGAAAAAATAATTTTGTATGGGAGGGGGTAGAAGTTTTAAAGGTTTTCGACCAGTTAGTATTTCGTATATTTAGGGATTTTTTTTAAATGCATTTCGCAAATTTTCAAATTTCTACCTTAAAATTTCACTCAAAAATTTTCGGTTTATGTGTTTTTTTCAATGCACATGAAACACCTTGTGCACGTTAGACCGGGGGGGTCGGTTTATAACAAATATGGATCAAGCTATTATTATTTTTCTATGTGGATTAAATATAGGTATTCACATGCAAAATTTTAACTTTGTATCTTTTACCAGAGCCCTAAAAAAATCACTCAAAGTTTTCGATATTTTTACTTATTACCTCCCTCCCCTTACACCTCCCAACTTAACATTTTTACCAAAATTAACTATTATGTAGTTCTACAATCTGACAAATTTTCGATTTGATATCTGTACTATTTTTGGAGATATAAGGATTTGTAATTTTGAAAAGTGCGCCATTTTTGAAATGCTCCCCATTTCCCCCCACTACTATTATTTCAACATGTTATATTTTTTTTATAGTTGCCTAGTATAGTTTAATATAAGTTTAAAGTTTCAATTATATAGCTTAAGAGATAGTTGAGATATTAATTTTTAAGTGTTTTTCTTTACACCCCCCCTGACCCTCCCCCTTACAATAATTAGCCGCTTTCTAAGCTGGTTCCGATGAAACTATATGCCACCTTGACGGTCTCTAAAAATGGTTTTGTTACGATAAGTAATTTCGAAGATATAATCATTTGAAAAAAAAATTCGGCCGACAATTGGTTCTAAGCCCCCCCTTTTCGCACCCCAATGGATAAAAAAATTAAATTATTTTTAAAAGTTGTCCCACAAACCCCTCTATATGTATGTTGAGTTTTAGCTTCCTAGCTGTTACCATGGTTGAGATATTTGAATTCGTATTTTTCGGTTTAAGCACTCCCCCCGCCTCCCCCTGAACCCGTATACCCCCGAAAATGGGTATCCGCCTGAGATCCGCAACTATCTACAATCCCTCCAAAAATGAACTTTCTATATTGAAGGGTTTGGGAGTTAATGTGCGCTGAGCGTACACGTCGGCGTACGGCGGACGGCGGACGGCGTACAGACAGACGGATTTTTTTTTTTTGCATTTTTAGGCTAATTTAGTCATGAAACGCGAAAAAAAAAAATTTCAGGGTAGCAAACTTTTTTTTTTTTTTGTGTCGATCACAATACTTTATTATTATAATAATAAAGTAATTATTTGAATCCCTTCACTCTTTCTACCCCCTTCCATACAAATTGCACTTTTTCATGAAGCACTCTAAACCAATTTTCTCAGTACATATAGCATATATGTATATACATACTTACTTACGATGGCGCTGCAGCCCAAATCGGACTTTGGCCCACTGAATACTTTGCCTCCACCCATCTCGGTTCAGTGACCGCGTCCTCCAGTTAGAAAATCTTAGCAGTGATTTGCTGTCTGCATCAATCGAATCCTCCCAGCGCTTCCGTAGTTTTCCGAACGGTCTTTGTCCGTTGACTTTCCCTTTTAGTGTGCGTTTAGGAATTCTTCCGTCATCCATATGCTCCACACGACCAGCCCATTGTAACTTCTTAAATTGTATGAGGGTTGACACTTCTGGATTGACAAAGATGGCATTCAATTCTCTATTGTATCGTATTCTCCAGATCGAGTCTTCCCTCACAGGTCCGAGAATTTTCCTGAGGACCTTTCTTTCAAAGGCGCTAAGTAGTTTTTCAAACGCCTGAGTTAAAGTCCACGTTTCACTGTCATAGCATAGCGCAGGTCTTATGATGGTTTTGTATGTATAGCTTAAGTTTTGTTTTCCTGTGCACGTTCTTGCTTTTGATTATTGGAAGTAACGAATAATAAGTTGTGTTTGCTTATCATTATCCATCTTCGCCCCTAGGTATATGAAGTTGTCTACGTTTTCTAAGTTATAGTCTCCTACCATAATATTTTGTCTGAGTGTCTTTTTCTTAGTTTGCGTCATAATTACTTTATTATTATAATAATAAAGTATTGTGATCGACACAAAAAAAAAAAAAGTTTGCTACCCTGAAATTTTTTTTTTTCGCGTTTCATGACTAAATTACTTATAACTTTTAAAAATAATTTAATTTTTTTATCCATTGGGGTGCGAAAAGGGGGGGCTAAGAACCAATTATCGGCCGAATTTTTTTTTCAAATGATTATATCTTCGAAATTACTTATCGTACAAAAATCATATTTAGAGACCGTCAAGGTGGTATATAGTTCCATCGGAACCAGCTCAGAAAGCGGCTAATTACTGTAAGGGGGAGGGTCAGGGGGGGGTGCAAAGAAAAACACTTAAAAATTAATATCTCAACTATCTTTTAAGCTATGTAATTGAAACTTAAAACGTATATTAAGCTATACTAGGGAAATACAAAAAAAATATAACATGTCGAAATAATAGTAGTGGGGGGAAATGGGGAACATTTGAAAAATGGCGCACTTTCCAAAATTACAAATCCTTATATCTCAAAAAATAGTACAGATATTAAATCAAAAATTTGTCAGATTGTAGAACTACATAATAGTTAATTTTGGTAAAAATTTTAAGCTGGGAGGTGTAAGGGGAGGGAGGTGATAAGCACAAATGTCGAAAATTTTGAGTAATTTTTTCAGGGCTCTAGTGAAAGATAAAAAGTTAAAATTTTGCATGTGAATACCTATATTTAATGTACATAGAAAAATAATATTAACTTGATCCATATTTATTATAAACCGACTCCCCCTTTCTAACGTGCACAAGGTGTTTCATGTGCATTGAAAAAAACACATAAACTGAAAATTTTTGAGTGATATTTTAAGGTAGAAACTTGAAAATTTGCGAAATGCATTTTAAAAAAATCTCTAAATATACGAAATATTAACTGGTCGAAAACCTTTAAAACTTCTACCCCCTCCCATACAAAATTATTTTTTCGACCATTTTCAAGAAATTAATTATCACCTAACCATTAAAAGCTATCAAATTCAAATTTTGCAAAACAACTTACAAAAATAATTAAAATGAAATTGCGTTCAAAGTTTTAAAATCGCGCTTGCCCTTCTACCCCCTCCCATACAAAAGTATGATTTCGACTAATTTCATTAAATCAACTAATAACCAACAAATTAAAAGCTATGAACTTGAAATTTCGTACGAGCATCTAACAACAAAAATAAAAGAAAATTGCATCACAAGTTTGACGATTTCCCTACCTCCTCTACCCCCTCCCATACAAAATTATTTTTTCGAGCATTTTTAAGAAATCAGTTATCAGCTAACTCTTAAAAGCTATCAATTTCAAATTTGGCATAAAAACTTATAAAAATAATTCAAATGAAGTTGCTTTAAAAGTTTTGAAATCGCGCTTGCGCTTCTACCCCCTCCCATACAAAACTACTATTTCGACCAATTTTATTAAATCAACTAATAACCAACAAACTAAAAGCTACGAACTTGAAATTCTATACAAGCACCTTACAAGAGACGCGAAATAAAAGTGCGTATCAAATTTTACGATTCCCCTATATTCTCTACCCCCTCCAATACAAATGTTCGGTTTCATGAATGTAAAATACACCGAATTTTATGAAAATTCTATGCAACTTCGTCTATGAAACACATTCTATACAGAGAATATTGGACGTGATTCAAGTAATTAATTAAAAAGCTATTAACATCCACCCACCCTTCTATTACCCCTACTCCTCCCCTCATAAAAACCCAAACTTAGAGACACGAATGAAATATTGTTAACAGTCCTGCCCAAGAACTCCCTTTCACTTAGTCTTCCCTAACCACTCTAACCTGTATATTGACTTTCCACTCATCCGCAACTTGTCCCAAGAATAATAAAGTTTCGCCCGACTTGTTGGCAGTTTATTTTTGTTTTGTTTTCATTAATACGTAATCCAACTTCCCTTGCTAACGAGTCAAGCTTTGCAAATACCTCCTTAGCACTCTTCCGAGATATTGCAAGGATATCTATATCGTCAGCATATGCTACGAGTTATGTGGATTTGAAGCATAGTGTTCCCTTGGTGTCAACAGGAAGTTTCTGAACAACATATTCGAGTGGAAAATTGAACAGCATTAGTGCGAGGCCATCACCTTGCTGAAGGCCGTGGTCTGTTTAAAACTGGAAGTCAAATCGTTTCCTACTCTGACTCGTGACAAAGACGCGATCATTGTCATCTTTGTAAGCCGAACCAGTTTCGGTGGGACTCCAAACTCTAACATGATTTTATACAGTACGCGCCTGTCGATACTGTCGTATACTCGTTTGAAGTCAACAAATATCTGGTGCTCGTCAATATTATATTTCCAGAACTTTTCCAGCACTTGTTTAACTGAGAATATCTGGTCCGTGGTCGATCGTCCAGCTTTAAATCCGCCTTGGCATTCACCAAATACTTTGTCAGCATTGGGCTTAATTCTCTTTTCCAGAATTTTCGTCAAGATTTTATAAGACATACACAACAGAGATATTCCTCGGTAGTTTCCCCAGCAGAGTTTGTCACTTTTTTTATAAATTGGACATACGATGCTCTTGCGCCAATCTTCAGGAAGTATTTCCTGCGTCCATATGTCCGTGACTGCTCTATGTAGGAGATGCGCTATGCAAGTGTCGCCGCTTTTCAGGAGCTCAGCTGGAATTTGATCAGTGCCCGGCGTTTTGTTGTTTGGATCATTCCTCAGGGCTGTTTTTACTTCTTTGAGTGTGGGAGGAATCAAAGCGGATCCTTCATCAGCTGTTACATCAGTTATTGTTGAGGCCGATATCGATTCTATAGATAATGCCGAACTTAAATAAAAGACGTGTGTATCGTTTAAACGCCGAATATTGAAGAAACCGGAACATGACATTCAGCTGATTGTGTAGACAATCAATTGCCGGGTTAGTTTACACCATGTCCGTCAATGCAGGGTTCTATTTATTTCAACACCCCAACTTTTTGAACATGTTCCTAACGATTATAAAAAATTCAAAAAAATATAAATGAACACAATTCAGTATTAATGCAAATTGAATAATAAGACAAAATATCAAGTACATAAGTCAATTATTTTTGTGATTCAAAAAAAGTACGAAAATATTGAAAGTGATCATGTAAATGTAAAAACTAAGAATTCAAGTATTCAATAAAATTACTTAATTCATGATCAACTGGTAAGTATTAATTTAATTTAATTCATTGTTCAAGGCCCATGCCTTTGATACAAAATTTATGCTTTTCAGTTGGTACTGCTTTCGTTCCGCAGTATTTTCTGTTGTCGGGACGAATCTACGAATCTGATCGTAGCTGACTTGTCGCTGACTTTACTGCGTATGTAGCGGTGTCTATCATCAATATGCTTCGTCCTTGCTCTGAAGCTGTCTTTTATAGCTAATGAAATAGCGCTTTGGTTGTCACAGCATATGGGAATTCTTACTATTTCATTATTGAATTGCTCGTAGAACTGTTTTAACCAGACGGCTTCTTGCGTAGTTACCGCCAAAGTCATATACTCAGCTTCCGTGGTTGATAAGGCCACTGTTGGTTGTCTCCTGCTGCCCCATGAAATGGTACCTTCTGCTAACTTAAATACATAGCCAGTACAGGAACATCGCTTATCAACATCTGAGGTCCAGTCAGTATCACTAAGCCCATGTAAGGTTTCGCCATCTGAATAGCTATACAATATTTTGTAATTGATTGATGATTTTGAATACCTAAATATTCTTTTCACAGCTGTCCATTGTATCTCGCCGAATTCCGTGTTGAATCGGCTGACGTCGTTCACTGCGTACGCGATGTCAGGTCTTGAGCCTTGTGCCAGGTACAACAAGCTTCCTACAGCTTCCTGATATGGAGTTTTATCCATACCTTCCTTGTTTCCAATTATATTTTTTGAAAACTTTTGATTTGGGTCACTGGGTGTTGACTGCGGTTTGAAGTCTTCCATACCGAAACAAGCCAAGATCTTTTCTGTATATGGGGATTGATCAACTGTGATACCATCATCGGTGAACGTAATGTTCAGACCAACGCACTGCTTTGCTGATCCCATATCCTTCATGTGGAATGCTTTGCTGAGTTCTGACTTTAAGTTGTCGCGTACAGTTTCATTCCGCCAAAAAATTAAGAAGTCATCCACGTAAATTGCGATGATTAGACTTGCATCCGCCGTAAAATATACACAAGCGTTGAGCTTTGATTTTATCAAACCAAATGACTTCAATACAGCATCGAGTTTTTTGTTCCATTGTCTACTACTTTATTTTAATCCGTACATGGCATTGTTGAGATGACATACGAGTTTCGTTCCATCGTTGAAACCTTCTGGCTGTACAATATAGATTTCTTCTTGCAGATCTCCTTGTAGGAATGCCGTCACCGCATCCATTTCATCTATTTTCAATTTCCATTTTGCTGCTAATGCAACGAGGAAGCGAATAGAAGTATATCGAACTACCGGTGAGTATGTCTCATTGAAATCAATACCATGCTTCTGGGAACATCCCCTTGCTACCAATCTTGCTTTGTGACGAAATACTCTTCCGTAATCATCATATTTCATTTTGAATACACATTTCGTTCTGAGTTCCATCATTGTCCAGGTATGGTTGGCTTTCAATGACTTTAACTCTTCATGCATTGCACCTTTCCATTCAATGCTATCATGCCGATTCAAGGCTTCTACAACTGTAATATCCATTGCCGAATACGTAACAAATTTGATTTGTTCTAATTTCTTTCGTTGGCGTTCGGAACTCCGTACTGGATGGTCTGGAATCGTTATGTTGATATCCGGCTCGTAATCATCATCTTCATTGTCAGCATCATCATATTCGATCTCAGAGATGCTTCTTTGATCTTGATTTACTGTGTTTAACGCTTTATTTTGTTCTTCTTCAACATCAATTGCCCCAACTGGACCGATATTCTCTCCCAGGTCAATTGAAACATAATCGTTTACTTTAGCAGCTCTCGGGTCCAAAAAAGTAACGTCACGACTGACAATTACTTTCCTAGTTATTGGATCAATGCATCTCAGACCCTTTTGGGTGTCGCTGAATCCAACGAACAACATTGGCTTTGATTTTGCATCCCATTTTTTGCGCTTTTGGTTACAGGAGAGCCAAAAATCTGCAGCTCCTTTAAGTCTATCCTAGATCCTGTCCTAACTCCTTCGGGTGTCGTTTTTCCAATTGTTCGATTGACTGAACGATTGACTACGTAGGCTGCCATGTTCACCGCTTCGGTCTAAAACGGCTTGTCTAAATCCGCGTCAAACAACATACATTTTGCACGTTCTACTAATGTTCGATTCATGCGTTCTGCTACACCGTTCTGCTGTGGTGTATAAGTGCACGATGTTTGGTGTATAATACCAGCCTTCTCGCATATCGAAGTGAATTCATTTCCGTAGTATTCGGTCCCGTTATCCGATCTTATTGTTTTTATTTTTGTTTCTGTTTGTGTTTCTACCATATTCTTAAATGACTTGAATATCTGAGGCAATTCACTTTTTCGCTTCATAAAATATATAAATACTTTTCGGGAAAAATCGTCGATGAAGGTGGCAAAATATTTTGCTCCACCAATTGACGCGTTTTCCATTGGACCGGAAACGTCTGTATGGATCAGTTCAAGTACACTCTTTGTTTTGATCTTCGTATCATGCCGTTTGAATGGTTCACGAGACTGTTTACCTAGTAAACAAACGATGCATTTAGCTATAATATTTTGTCTCCTTTAAATGAAATTCCACTTGCCTCGCCCTTTAGTTTGAGCATATCTGCCTAGCTTAAATGGCCAAGCTTTCGATGCCAGGTCATCAGCTCTTCGCTCGTACTGCTTGCCATGTTGCAATTTTTAGTGAATGGGTTTATTTTAAATGTGCCATTATATGGCTTAACTCGAGATAGCAATTCATTTCTTTTATTAAATATGGTACAACCGTCACTGTCAAAAATCAACTTATTGCCCGCTTCAATAACTCTTGCAACCGATAGCAGATTGGCAGATAACTGCGGCACATACAATACGTCATTGACCATTGTTGATTGGGTAAGTGAGCTCTATTTTCTAAATTTGGGAGGGGGGGGGGGGGGGGGAAGAGTCAAAAACTACACTTGCTAATATCTCCACCACGAATGCAGATAGGAAGTTGAAAATTAGTAGAGCTATATAGAGAGGGTTGTGGGACAAACTTTAAAAATAATTTAATTTTTTTATCCATTGCCGTCCGAAAAGTGGGGGCTAAAAACAAATTGTTGTTTTTCAAATGATTATATCTTCGTAATTATTTATTGTAAAAAATTCATATTTTGGGACCATTAAGGTCGGATATAGTTTCACCGGAATCAGCTTAGAGACTGGCTAAATACTGTAAGGGGGAGGGTCAGGGGGGTGCAAAGAAAAACACTTAAAAATTAATATCTCAAGTATCTCTTAAGCTATTTAATTGAAACTTGGAACATATATTAAACTATACTAGGGAAATACAAAAAAAAATATAACATGTTGAAATAATAGTAATGGGGGGAAATGGGGAGCATTTCAAAAATGGCGCACTTTTCAAAATTACAAATCCTTATATCTCAAAAAACAGTACAGATATCAAATCGAAAATTTGTCAGATTTTAGAGCTATATGGTTGCTAATTTTGGTAATTTAAAGTTGGGAGATGTAAGGGGAGGGAGGTGGTAAGCAAAAATGTCGAAAATTTTGAGTGATTATTTTCCGGCTCTGGAAAAAAGATACAAAGTTTAAATTTCACATGTGAATACATCTATGTGATATACATACAAAAATAATAATTCCTTGTGGCATAATGGTTATAAACCGACCCCACCGGTCTAACGTGCACAAGGTGTTTCATGTGCATTGAAAAAAACACATAAACTGAAAATTTTTGAATGAAATTTACAGAAAAAAACTTGAAAATTTGTGAAATGCATTTAAAAAAATCTTTAAATATACGAAATATTAACTGGTCGAAAATCTTTAAAACTTCTACCCCCTCCCATACAAAATTATTTTTTCGGCCATTTTCAAGAAATCAATTATCACCTAACTTTTAAAAGCTATCAATTTGAAATTTAGCATAAAAACTTTTAAAAATAATTGAAACAAAATTGCGTCAAAAGTTTTGAAATCGCGCTTGTGCTTGTACCCCCTCCCATACAAAAGTATGATTTCGATCATTATTAAGAAATCAATTATCACCTAACTTTTAAAAGCTATCACTTTCAAATTTTGCACAAAAACTTTTAAAAGTAGTTAAAATAAAATTGAGTCAAAAGTTTTGAAATCGCGCCTGTGCTTTTACCCCCTCGCATACAAAACTATGACTTCGACCAATTTCATTAAATTAACTAATAACCAACAAACTAAAAGCTACGAACTTAGAATTTTGTACAAGCACCTAACAAGAGAAATGAAATTAAACCGCATCTTAAGTTTTATGATTCCCTTACCCGCTCTACCCCCTCCCATACAAATGTTCGGTTTCGTGAATGTAGAATACAGCGAATTTTATGAAAATTCTATGCAACTTCGTCTATGAAACACATTTTATACAGAGAATATTGGACGTGATTTATGCAATCGATTAAAAAGTTATTAACATCCACCCACCCTTACTATTACCCCTCCTCCTCCCCTCATAAAAACCCAAACTTTCAGAAACGAATGAAATATTGTTATATTGACAACGGCCCTGCCCAAGAAGTCACTTTCACTTAGTCTTCCCTAACCACTCTAACCGGCATATTGACTTTCCAATCATTCGCAACTCGTCCCAAGAATAATAATCTTGCTTCGACTGTCGGCAATCCATACTTTTATGTCCTCTTTTGTTGCATGTGAAGCAATTGAAGTTTTTTTTGCCGACCTTGGGAGTTGTACCCGGTTATGCACTTTCGGAACGTTTTCCGAAATCTACGTCAAGGAGTTTCATTTTAATATTATTCCCTGTAATTGCGGATCCGCTGCTCTCTATGCCCGTGATTAAAGGTTTAAATTCGTCGCTCAGTTCCGCTAACATCATAGCGCCAATCCACTCATCTGTAATTTGGAATCCGATTCTAATCAGTATGTTTGAAGTGGTTATTATGCTACCGATGTATTCGTCCATTGAGGAGCACTCATCCAATTGAATTGTTATTAACTTTCGCAGTAAAGTAATTTTGCGCATCAAACCATGGTCGTCGAATAATGCCTTGAGTGTCTTCCACATTTTACTCGCGGAATCATCATTTTGTATATGAACGAAAAGTGATTCATTAATCGCCAAGGCTATTCGAGCTTAAGCCATTTTCAATTTTCCAGGATCGGTTTCCTTCACGGGGTCGCTAACACATCCATCCATTCCATGAAATTCGAGAACGTTCATCATTGCGAAACTCCAGGTATGATAACTTTCGCTGCCCTTCAGCTTTTCGATGTTATTCTTTTCTGACGATTTCGACAAATGTTTAATCTATGGATCACTATCGGATATTGGACTTATATTACTCGAAAATTAATAATAAACCAAATTATACCGCTTCTGGGCCCATAACCTATTGAGGCCGATATCGATGCTATAGATAATGCCGAACTTAAAAAAAAGACGTGTGTATCGTTTAAACGCCGAATATTGAAAAGACCGGAACATGACAATCAGCTGATTGTGTAGACAATCAATTGCCGGGTGGGTTTGCACCATGTCCGTCAATGCAGGGTTCTATTTATTTCAACAGTTATACCTGCAATTGTGTCCGCTGCTGCTGTTCGTTCGGGTGATGGGCTCGGATTAAGAAGATGTTCAAAGTGTTGCGCCATTCTTATTTTATATCTTCCGCATTACTTAGAACGTTCCCTTCTGCATCTTTGCAGAGGTACGTTTTCGGTTGGTATCCCCCTTTCAGCCTTTTGACAAGGGAATACGCGGCTTTTGTGTTGTGTAATGTAAAGTGTTCGTTAATGTTTTTAATTTCGTCATTATTGTACTTCCGTTTTTTTTCTGCATATTTTGTTTGCAAATCGTCTAAGATCATTATATTTGTCCCGTTTGGCTCGTATCGGCCGGTCTGTTAATATTTTGTAAGCCTGGTTTTTTCGGTCTAAGGCATCTTGGCATTAGTTGTCGAACCAGTCATTTCTTTTGCGCCGGGGTTGTTGTCCTATCACCCCATCTGCGACAGATGTAATGCCATCTTTGATATTTTGCACCATTTCTTCTATTGGCATGCTGGTATTGTTTTTCAGTATTGGCGCGAAGTGCCTCTCTAAGGCTGATACGCACTTTGCAATTACTTTCTCATACTTGAGTTTCCTTATGTCGAATTTAGGAACCGGTTGTGTTTTTGGGTGTTTTCGGTTTGCAATTCGACATCGGAACTTGGTCTTTGCCAAATAGTGGTCTGTGTCGCAATTAGCACCTCGACATGTACGCACGTCGAGAATGCAGGAGGCCGTTCTTTTCTCTATTAGAACGTGGTCTATTTGATTGAATGTCCGTCGGGTGATGCCCACGTTCTTTTATGAATGTCACGATGCGGGAAGCATGTCGAGCTTACAATAAGATTTTTCTACAATGGCGCTACAGCCCAAATCGATCCTTGGCCTCCTGACGTGCAGGTTCCTTAACATTTTTCATTACTTATTGTGGAAAGGTTGTTAGCCCTTCGCACAACCTTTTTTCTACGAATTTTTCATTTTCGTAGAATGAGGTGACCAAGGTATATCCAAGCAGGCAATGTGTTGGAATTATATATTGCGCCGACCGGGATTTGAACTCACGACCTTCGCATTACAAGACCAATACGCTACCCAGTAGGCTGCACCCTAGCTATAAGATTTTTGCTGCTGGCAAAATCCGTCAGTCTCTGGCCGTTGTCGGTACTAATATCATGGAGACTGTGCCTTCCGATTATCCCTATGTAAGTTTCTTCTTTGCCTACATTCGCATTAAAGTCACCTAATACTACACACCGTTTCATGGTTATAACCCACCTACCAACTTGAAATTATTTTCGCCTTAAAATAGCTTTGCCCCAAATTAAATACAAGGAAAGATTGAGATACTCTGTGCAATGATTTTTCTGTAAATCATTTCTCATTACCGTTCTTTTCGCTGTAGTTCTTGGAAATTCATATTTATAACCCACATGGCGATTAGTGCAGTTAGAAATCGACTCACTGAATCAGTTTAGTTGTTTCGTAATAATCTTATTATTTAAAATGCCGCGCGGTGTGCCTTTAAATGATGTCGAAAATTATACGGACAACAAGCAATTCGACACTAAGTTGCAATAAATTGGCAGCTCTTGTCCCAACAAAGGTGTCAAAAACAACGGTTTGGAGAACGATTCAACGTAATCCTAAGATTTCTAAAGGTAAAATGAAGGGTGCTGCACGACTATTAGATCGCTATAAGAAAACCGGCATGTTCTCCCGATCTGAATCCCATTGAAAATATTTGGGGAATTCTTGTCAGACGGGTATATGCTGGAAATTGCCAGTATGAATGAATGGTGGAATTGAAAGCTGCAAACCTTGATGCATGGCAGAAACTTGACCCTGAAATGTTAAATAAATTAATCCAATCGATGAAAAAAAGGATTTTTGAAGTCATAAAATCCAAAGGAGGCCCTATTAATTATTAAGTTTTTGTATAACATTTTTTATTTAAAATTTATATGAAATAAGCACTTTATTTTGATGGAAACTTCAACTGGGTTATATATATGAAACGAGCAAAAAACGTATATTATAATAGCTGAAACTGTTGCAAAAATAACGAATCCTTGCAATAATTTATCTACAAATAATTTCAGCTCCAGGCTTTTTACATTTAGCAATCAAATACAAAAGCATAATAATTTTCCGAGTGGAAATAACCTAAAATTTCTACGTGGGTTATAAATATGAAACGGAGTGTATTTTAATATCGTTTGACGGAAGGGAGTCGAATGTTGAATCTAGGGTGCTGTAGAAATCGTATTTAACTTCGTAGTCTTTACCTTCCGTTGTGGCATGGACATTAACAAGCCAAACATTAAAAAATTTTGCCTTGATGCGGATTGCACACAATCGTTCATTGACATGTTTGAAGTTGGTGACCTGGTGTTTAAACTTGTTGCCGACGACAAACGCAACTCCAAACTTCCGACTTCCCGACGATTTCCCACTTTTGAAAATTCTGTGCGATTTAATGTCAGTAATCTCGCTACCTAACAATTTAGTTTCTTGGAGTGCAATTATGCTTAGACTATATATGACTCTATTTGCAGGCTTTCGTTCCGTACTCACTCGTCCCAGACCGAACCACAGATCTGGCGATATGTTCTGGAAAAAGAAAAAAAAACGCGTTGCAAGCTAGAAAGGAGAGGACACTCACAAAATCTTAACACTCAATTCACTAAGGAAAAATTCGCTAGATAAAATTGACTCAATTTCGCCCAATCTTTATTTCTTCACTGGTGATCTTTATTTAAAAGAACAAAATCCTGACTAATCTCTACGTTAATTTCTCGTTTCCGAGCCAAATGAAAGAAAATAAGTCTCTAGCTAAAACTTACTTCTTTTACGTTTGAATCGCCGTTCGTTGGGGCCCTTGCTGCAAACTCCTCGTCGTTGAACGTAGATCGCCGTTTCTCGTATCTTCGCCTTTTTTTACGACGCTTCCCCGTCGTCTGCTTCGCTGCGTTGACTTCGTTTTTATTTTTTTCTTGGGCTTCAACTCCCAACTCAGAAAAATAAAAACCACTCACTTGTGGTACTGTTTCTACGTTACTTATTTTTTTTATCGAACACTTGAAAATACCACTTGTTCTCGGCACGTCCAAGCCTTCCGCTGATCACTTGAAAAAAGAGGCCGAGCTCAGCTTGATCACCTGCCATCAAGCTTCGTGGTGGGATGTTTTGGCCTTGACAGGCTTTAAATTGAATTTGGGGCCGTCGAACTTCCTTCGGGCCATATTATTTTGCTAGCATTTTTCTGTTTCACTAGCACTCGCACTTATCAGTCTGGCAAGTCGAGTGCGGATGGACAAGACCAGTACCCGGTAGCTACCACGTGAAGAAATGATAAGCACAACTGATGTGTATATGATAACTACAACACTGGGCGTCGCCTACCCTATCTCCATATACCCATCCTATGTGATTTGGTTGTAGTAATACAAAGCAATATTATATAAGATCCAATGCAATATTATATAAGATCCCTCAATCACCTTACACCTTCGATATAAAATGTTCCATTTACAGTATTTTATGATCCAATTTCTTGGAATATGTCAAAGCTATTCACTGAAAAAAATTGTTTGGCATGAGATTGGGTAGAAGTTATGAAGGTAAGGACCAGTTAATATCTTAAGTTCTTACGCAGTTTTATACTCCAGATGAAATCATGACAAAATTTCACAACTTTACCAAAAAATCGATTTATGTTTATAGTTATTTCTGAATAAAATCATCAAGAACTCCCCACTCCTTCTACGACCTCCCATACAAACTGCATAATTTCACTAATTTTCTCAGTACCTCTTAAATTTTTGAAACTTAAAAGTTATATAAAATATTTTGAGAAAAATTCTAGCATGATGTGGAAAAATCGGTTCAATGCCCTTCTATCACTCCCCACACAAAATTTCTTAAAATCGAAAAAAAATCTCTCTCATCTAAAGTATCGCATGATTCGAATTTACGCCCAATCGTAGTCCTGTTGTTTTTTTTTTTTTTGTGGAATAAGTTGTTAGTCCTTCGGCCAACCCCCAACCTGGAGGACCAAGTCTGTGTACTTAGTCGTACATACACTGCTGGACCATCTCAGCTGATTGAATGTGTTGAAGTTCTCTCAGTTATGTCAACTATGTCCAAGTGTATCCATTTCCAGGCTAAATGCGCTGCTGTTTCTGGCCATTCCCGATGTCAAATTTCCTTTCTTTTTCAAACCGGGCTTAGCACTATCAGAATTCCTTAATGCAAGGAAATGCCATAAAATCGATTCCAAGTATAAAAGATGGAAATCATTTTATCCTTTGGCTCATCATTTAGTGAAGGGACAAAACAAACATCAATATCCCTACACCAACACATTAATAACAGAGCACAGTAAATAGACAAAACCTGACATAAATTGGTGTCAACTAGCGTTAAGTCTACGTCTCAAACATACTTTATCAATAGAGAAGTCAAATACCTCAATATTCTCGTTAACTTCTCTTGCAAGACGCGAAATCGGTTCACTCATACCATAGTTAGTCCGGTGAAAGCAAATATGCAACAATCTAGGATGCCTTGGTAAAAATTGACCAACAGCAAATTGCATCAAACCCAAAAGTGAGGAGGAATCAACCACCCCAGTGAGTAGTTGGTGAGCAAAAACTACGTCAGCAACCTCACGTCGTCTCGAGAGTGATGACATATTTAGTAGCTGAAGCCGGTCAATATAAGGAGGAAGACGAACTCTGTCATTCCAATTGAAGTGACATAAAGCTATTCTCACAAATTTGCGCTGAATAGATTCAATTCTGCCAATATGCACATCATAATAGGGAGACCACACTTGAGAAGCATACTCAAGATGAGATCTGACAAAAGTGTTATACAGACTCAACCTAACAAAGGAATTGTTAAATTCCTTGGATAAGCGAGTGGTGAAACCCAGCATAGAATTACCCTTTTGCACAATCTTATTTATATGTAAACCAAAATCAATCTTTTGGTCAAATGTAACGCCTAAGTCAGTAACTGAATTAACACGATCTAAAATACAGTCATTGAGACTGTAAGTTACTTCAAACGGTAAGAATTTTCGAGTAAATGACATTACATGACATTTATCCAAATTCAATCGAAGGCCATTATTGCGACACCAGTTACTAAAATTAAACAAATCCTCCTGAAGAAGATTGTCTGAGTTAGAACTAATAGATCTAAAGATTTTAATGTCATCAGCATAGATGAGTACTTCCGAAAATTTAAAAACAGAGGCTACATCATTAATGGCCAGGATAAATAGAAGTGGTCCCAAATGACTTCCTTGAGGGACCCCAGAATGCGCAGTAAATGGCTTAGACGTACAATCACGAAAGATAACTTGGTAAGTTCTATTAAATAGATAAGACTTAATCCAATTTATAAACCATGTCGGAAAACCCAACAATCTTAGTTTTAACAAAATTATTGAATGGGGCAATTTATCAAAGGCCTTACTAAAATCAGTGTATACACAATCCACTTGCTTACCATCCTCAATAGCCAAAAGGGATTTATTCGTAAACTCCATCAGATTAGTAACAGTAGATCTATTCCTAACAAAACCATGTTGTTTACTCGAAATTATTGATTTACAGTGAAAAGACACGCATTCATACACTATAGACTCAAACAGTTTAGGAATAGCCGACAGTTTAGCTATTGGCCGATAATTTTCAACAGCAGATTTTGCACCGCTCTTGTGAGTAGGTATGATGAAGGACGACTTCCACACATTTGGAAAAATCCCCGTTCTTAAGGATCTTTGAAAGAGATGAGAGAGTGGTTCAGCAAGAGAGAGACAACAACGCTTAAGGACAACAGCAGGAACACCATCTGGGCCAGGAGAAGACACATCTTTAAGGCGGGAGATGTGATTGACTATATCATTATAGAAAATTGGTAAATCAGACAAAGAAGTCGAAGTAGTATCTCTAAAGTCATTAAAATACGCCATATCAGGAAAAAAGCTACTACTAGTAAAAGATCCACTGAAGAATGTGGCAAAAAAATTACAAATAGTAAATTGATCATTACTATCGTTGCCCAGGAATTGAAAAGAAGCTGGATAACCATCTGATTTACGCTTACTATTAACAAATTTCCAAAACTCCCGGGGATCTCTAATGATATCCGACTGCATTTTAATTAAATATTCAGAGGAGGACCATCTTAGGAGGATTACGACTTTTTGGCAGATATTTTCTGTTTATCAATCCCTTATACCGCATCTACCTATAAACCCTTTCGTTCATAAATCAGCGGGTTGAATTTTGAAGCTTGGTACAGAAACTGATATTACAATTATAATTTCAGTTAAGTTAATTTATTCTAATAAGCTACTCTTAATCTGAAGATTGTGATGACAAAGTGAATGAGTTTTAAATCACACCCAGCTTCTTATTTACATTTGATCGTTGCCAAATCTAGAATCTAACTTCCTCCAAATCCTTATTTTCTTCTAAGAAAAATAAAGTATGACCCACTGGTATTGGAATAATAGAGTGATTTACCTCACTAGCTGCATTTCCAGAGTAACTCATCCTCTTGACCTTTCTAAACGTCTCATCGTGAACTGCTTCATTTAAAACTTGCTCTAGGGCTGTTTCGAGTTCTCTTGTTTTTGGTTCACTTAATCCTGAGTACCTGCATTAAGACAAATGAAATATCCATTAAGCGACTATAGTTATGATTTCTTCCAAATTTACTCACGGCAACGTATTATTTTGGGATATTTCCTTTCTGCGTATCGTTGACTGATTTGTTTTTCGTACTGTACGTATATCTGTCTCCCAAAACCTAGAAAATAAAACGGTGATAAAAATTGTTCAAAAAATGTTGTGGAAAATCTATTCCACACACAAACAAAGAATATTATGAGTTCATTCCAAAGATATCTTATTTCGCAACAATATAACAGATTTAGAGTAAAACAAGTCAATTGAAATAATTCTTTACGGCTAAAGCGATTCAACTGCCGGCCACTTGGATGCGCGCACTATGAACAACTAGAAGAAAACAAGTAAAGAAGAGGCACTCGAAAATGACACGCGAATTTGGCAGGTCGTGTCAGCAAAAATAAAACAAATCATGCGAACAGGTTTTAATAAACATATAAAAAAACCAAGCTTAACAGTAATATTATTAAATTTCTGGTGTGGGGTATATCCCAAAAATATGAGACGCCGCATAATTTAAATGAAGCTTTTGAGCCAACAATAGATTGTCGATGCGCTGATCGCAGCTGATGTAACTGGTAACACTAGATCTCCCCGCTCCTCCTACCACTGATTTTTCTTCGAAACTATTTAAGCTATCGACTTGAAAATTAGGTCAAAGTATAATAAAACAAAAAACATTGATTCGCTCCCCTCACTCCTTCTACCTCCACCCATACAAATGCACTATTTTGAAAAATACATTGCTTCTCATTGAAACTAGGAAAGCGAAACGAACGAGTTATTACCAGAATTATTTTACTTTATTATTATAATAATAAAGTATTGTGATCGACACAAAAAAAAAAAAAAGTTTGCGTTTCAAGACTAAATTAGCCTAAAAATGCAAAAAAAAAAATCCGTCTGTCTGTACGCCGTCCGCCGTACGCTCAGCGCACATTAACTCCCAAACCCTTCAAGATAGAAAGTTCATTTTTGGAGGGATTGTAGATAGTTGCGGATCTCAGGCGGATATCCATTTTGGGGGGTGTACGGGTTCAGGAGGAGGCGGGGGAGCGCTTAAACCGAAAAATACGAATTCAAATATCTCAACCATGGTAACAGCTAGGAAGCTAAAACTCAACATACATATAGAGGGGTTTGTGGGACAACTTTTAAAAATAATTTTTTTATCCATTGGGGTGCGAAAAGAGGGGGCTAAGAACCAATTGTCGGCCGAATTTTTTTTCAAATGATTATATCTTCGAAACTACTTATCGTAAAAAAATCATATTTAGAGACCGTCAAGGTGGCATATAGTTCCATCGGAACCAGCTCAGAAAGCAGCTAATTATTGTAAGGGGGAGGGTCAGGGGGGGTGCAAAGAAAAACACTTAAAAATTAATATCTCAACTATCTTTTAAGCTATGTAATTGAAATTTAAAACGTACATTAAGCTATACTAGGGAAATACAAAAAAAATATAACATGTCGAAATAATAGTAGTGAGGGGAAATGGGGAACATTTGAAAAATGGCGCACTTTCCAAAATTACAAATCCTTATATCTCAAAAAATAGTACAGATATTAAATCAAAAATTTGTCAGATTGTAGAACTACATAATAGTTAATTTTGGTAAAAATTTTAAGCTGGGAGGTGTAAGGGGAGGGAGGTGATAAGCAAAAATGTCGAAAATTTTGAGTGATTTTTTCAGGGCTCTAGTGAAAGATAAAAAGTTAAAATTTTGCATGTGAATACCTATATTTAATGTACATAGAAAAATAATATTTACTTGATCCATATTTATTATAAACCAACTCCCCCTTTCTAACGTGCACAAGGTGTTTCATGTGCATTGAAAAAAACACATAAACTGAAAATTTTTGAGTGATATTTTAAGGTAGAAACTTGAAAATTTGCGAAATGCATTTTAAAAAAAACTCTAAATATACGAAATATTAACTGGTCGAAAACCCTTAAAACTTCTACCCCCTCCCATACAAAACTATTTTTTCGACCATTTTCAAGAAATCAATTATCACCTAACCATTAAAAGCTATCAAATTCAAATTTTGCAAAACAACTTACAAAAATAATTAAAATGAAATTATGTTCAAAGTTTTAAAATCGCGCTTGCCCTTCTACCCCCTCCCATACAAAAGTATGATTTCGACTAATTTCATTAAATCAACTAATAACCAACAAATTAAAAGCTATGAACTTGAAATTTCGTACGAGCATCTAACAACAAAAATAAAAGAAAATTGCATCACAAGTTTGACGATTCCCCTACCTCCTCTACCCCCTCCCATACAAAATTATTTTTTCGAGCATTTTTAAGAAATCAGTTATCAGCTAACTCTTAAAAGCTATCAATTTCAAATTTGGCATAAAAACTTATAAAAATAATTCAAATGAAGTTGCTTTAAAAGTTTTGAAATCGCGCTTGCGCTTCTACCCCCTCCCATACAAAACTACTATTTCGACCAATTTTATTAAATCAACTAATAACCAATAAACTAAAAGCTACGAACTTGAAATTCTATACAAGCACCTTACAAGAGACGTGAAATAAAAGTGCGTATCAAATTTTACGATTCCCCTATATTCTCTACCCCCTCCAATACAAATGTTCGGTTTCATGAATGTAAAATACACCGAATTTTATGAAAATTCTATGCAACTTCGTCTATGAAACACATTCTATACAGAGAATATTGGACGTGATTCAAGTAATTAATTAAAAAGCTATTAACATCCACCCACCCTTACTATTACCCCTACTCCTCCCCTCATAAAAACCCAAACTTACAGACACGAATGAAATATTGTTAACAGTCCTGCCCAAGAACTCCCTTTCACTTAGTCTTCCCTAACCACTCTAACCTGTATATTGACTTTCCACTCATCCGCAACTTGTCCCAAGAATAATAAAGTTTCGCCCGACTTGTTGGCAGTTTATTTTTTCTTGGTCTTACTAATAATTTTAAACAAATATTTGGTGCACAATTTGAGCTCGCTAAATTTTATACGCACTGAGTAAATTGGCTTATAGTATTTCATGAAAAAGTACAGTTTGTATGGGAGGTGGTGAAAGGAGGGGAAGAACACGAATAATTTTTATACGGTAGATTGAAATCATCATAAAAATAAAAAGTTCCAAATTTGAGACCAACAGTTTTTATCCGTTTATTGTCAAATTGCGCAATTGTGTCATTTTGTATGGGATGGGGTCGAAGGGGTGGAGCGATTTGGCCTGTTCACTTACTTTTACTTTATTATTATATATAATAATAAAGTATTGTGATCGACACAGAAAAAAACATGCTAGCCTGAACTTTTATTTTTTCGCGTTTCATGACTGAAGCCTAAAATCCGTCCTGCTCTACGCCGTGCATATGGGCTCATATCTGCTAGACCGTTAAAGGTAGAATGTTCGTTTTAGGGTGGATTGTTAATTGGGTAAGTGGCCGCCATTATTTAAATTTTGGAGTATGTCAGGTGGGAGGGGGAGGCGGTGGGAGGGAAAGAGTAAAAAATTACACTAGTTAAATGGTAGTAAAAGGTCTTGGGTCTGCATTGGTTTACTGGTTTCCAATAAAGTATTAAAAGCCGAGAAAAGCCTACTGTAAGAACATCGTCAGCTCTGCTACCGAATCCTACCTACACCTCCTCGTGGTGGCCGCTGGGAACTCTCACTTGAGAGTTGCTAACGTAGGAGGGTAAAGGCGAGTTTTCCGCGCCTGATAACGGAAACAACAATAATAACCACTCCTCCAGAGCGGAGGTTGGGCGAAGGGTTAACTCCCCTGTCACCGTAAAAAATCTTCATTGTTTTGGAACCCAAGACGAAGACTCGGATAGGATTGGACCAACGGAAACGACCGCGCAAACGTACAACGGACTATGCTTTTGGATCCTGGAATATCAGATCATTAAACAAACCTGGTGCTGTTAAAGAATAACTACAACAGACCAGTCAGTACAAATTAAATGTGTTGGCAGTCCAGGAAACGAAATGGACTGGTAGCGAGATTCAGGACATGAGATCGCACACAATTTTTAAAAGTGGGAAGCCCTCAGGAAGCCGTGAATTTGGAGTCGCCTTTATTGTGGATAGGGAATTCAAATCACACGTCATCGACTTCAAGCGAATCAACGAACGGATGTGTGCGATCCGCATCAAAGCGAAATTCTTCAAAATATGGCTAATAAATGTACATGCCCCGATGGAAGAAAAAGATGAGGAAACGAATGATGCCTTTTATACGAGCCTTGAAAGGCTATTCGACTCATTGCCCTCAAACGACGTTAAAATAATACTTGGCGACCTCAACGCTAAGGTCGGGAACGAAGAGACTCGTCGTGGAATAACTGGAGGGCATAGCCTCCACGACGAAAGTAACGACAACGGCCAGCGCCTGATAGACTTTGCATGCAGCAGAGACATAGTTATAAGTTTGACATGCTTCCCACATCGACGCATCCATAAAAGAACATGGGCATCACCAGATGGCAATACCTTTAACCAAATAGACCATGTCCTTATACAGCGGAGATGGGCCTCCAGCATCATTGACGTTCGAACATTCAGAGGAGCAAATTGTGACTCGGACCACTACTTGGTCAAATCCAAATATCGATGTCGTATGTCAAAGGCGTATCAAACAAAGACCAGCCTTCTTCGTAAGTTCGACATCGAAAAGCTCCAAACGGCGTCAGTTGCGGAAAATCACGCAGCAGCACTTGAAAGAGAGCTCACTCCGATTCTGCAGGATGACATACCGAAGTCTGTGAACCAAGTTTGGATGGATATAAACAACCATAAAGACCGTTGCGGAACAAGTGGTTGGGTATGAAGCTCGGCGCAAAAGAAATGACTGGTTCGACGACGAATGCCAGGATGCGTTAGATAAGAAAAATCAGGCGTACAGACAGTTTCTCGAAAGGAATACCAGAACGAAGGGAGAAAAATACGAAAATCTCCGACGAGTAGCAAATAAGGTCATTAGATGTAAGTAGTGTGTATAGGGGGCTTCTGGACCAGGGTCATTGACCTTTGATCTTTTACCTTGACCTTTGACTTAGTGGGGATCCAAACCAGAGGTGGCTTATGGCAATGCTTATTAGTGGGGATCCAAACCGGTAGTTGGACCGAGAAGGCTTTCGCTGTTTCTTCATAGATGGCAGTAGCAGTACCCCTAACTGACTCTTTTTTGAAATGCCAAGATTGATAAGAGTAGTACGAATTATGATTCATAAAGATATATGATGAAAATTGATATTTACATTGATAGGAATGAACACGTGTGTTAACAATTACATTTTTAGTTGGACTTTAAGAATGCTTTCGTTGTTTATATTGTGAAATAGGTTGTGCTCAGCATGTTTAGTTTTATGGAAGAGTTTTGTTATGAATTAGTAGAGATAAGAGATTTATGAATTAGGTTTCATATATGATGAAAATTGATAGATTGTGTGTATGGAGATTGTTATTGTTATTAATGGCGTGATATTATTTTATGACGTCATCATCATCGATTAAATTATATGTGTTTAGGAATAATTCTTTCGAATTGTTTATGGGTTAGAGTATTCGTTTGATATATGTAGATAAGAGTTTTTTGTTATGATAGGTTGTTTACATTTTTTGTGTATGGAATTTTTTGGTTTACGAGTGAGATTGGTATGAAAATTTCACCTCAATCCGCCAACATATATGATCATTTTTTTGTTAAAAACGATGTATACAAAATTTGAACTTTCGATTTGTATGAAAATAACTTGTATTTGTGGTAGATGAAGCACTTGTATGGTCACATGAATATAACGCTGTTATGCGATAGGGTTAAGCTTTGTATGGGATGTTGGTTAGTGATGATGTTCTGACGTTCCATGACGTCATCAACTAGGGTTGCCATATAAAAAAAAATAAAAAAAAAATAAAAAATAAAAAAAAAATAATAAAAAAATCAAAAAAAAAATAAAAAAAAACAAAAAAAAAATAAAAAAAAATTATTAATTTACAGATTCGCATGACAATGTTCCTATGCCTAATAATGATAAGCCCGATTAATGGGCTATTTAACGTACACGAACTGACAGGATTTAAAGCAAATATTATCATACACATAATTGACATAAGAGAAATTTTAGACGTAATAAACGAATTTTCAACCAATACAGCTAATTTTAACGGAGAACAGAAGAACTTACTTATTACAGAACTAAAACAATTGACAAACAAAAATTAAAAATATAATTCCTAAAGAAAATAGAAAGAGAAGTGCTTTATTGAATATAGTCGGATGTACAGCAAAATGGTTATTTGGAACGATGGACGAACAAAACAGACTAAACATATAAAATCACATGAAGACGACAGACGAAAATAATCATAATCTCATTACCGTAATAAACCAACAAGTAATTATAATCAACAATTTAATGAATCTTTCAGACAACTTAAAAATTGAAAAATACATGTATCCAAGCATATCAACTACAACAACAACAACAACAACAACAACACTAGAAAATACAACCAACCAACCATACAAACACCTGCTACCAACTTGTACCCATATGATACCAACTTACCTTATTAAATTTTACTATAAGTTAAGAAATAAAAAAGAGTCTTGTGTGTTGTTATACTTGTATACCAAATTCTGGTTAATATGCATATTTCAAGAAAAAAAAACAAACTGAATGATGGTTTTAATCATATTTATTATCAAAATATTTTTTTTAAATAAATAAACATAAGAAAATTACGATATGTATCGGTTATATTATATAGAATAGCTATTTCTTTAACAATGAAACAGTTTTCAGATCCTCTAAATTTAATATTTATATTATTACTTCAACTTTTCTCAATGCTTCAATGATGGCAACAATATCGTTGTTATGACTACTATCTCCCTCTCTATCTCTAATCGTAATCGGTCCACCAATTCATTGGGATCATTCCAAAAAACATACTGTTTTGGTTCGATTGATGTTTGTATTAAATCTCCTACTCTATGAGTTAAAAGTTTGTTAATAATTTTTTTCCTTTGCTGATATAGTGACGTCTTTAGGCATTAGTATCGAGTAGAATATTTCTATAATTCTGTAAATCTTCATTGTACAGAGTCTTATCTGGAACTTTCATAAATAGTAGCTCATATATGCCCGGAGTACCCTCATAGGTTTTATCTTTTATTAATATTTGACTACCATCGATTGTAAAAATCGAGTTTCCAATTTTCCATTGCTCATTTTCATGATAAACACCGGATAAAATCCGGATTATTTGCAAATATATTTAAATATTTTGTAGGTATTTCATCAAATTCTCGCTCGTTCATATATTCAATGAGTTCTTGCCGACCTGAAGGAGTTGTCACATATTTACGTATGCTTCTTACATCCGGAGACTTTAATGGTGTTTCAAAAGTATCAGTTAGATCAAGCTTTCGTCTGAATTTAGGTGTTGGAGTTTCAAAGTCAACGTCACTTTCACTATCATCTGTAGATTGAGTTTCCATGTTTTCTTCTTTTTCAGGTTCATATTCACTGTGATTATGATTTTCTACATCTCCTTCTCTTTTAGGTTCGAATGTACTGTGTTCATATAGTCTAACTAATTCTTTAAGAGGTCTTGTGATTGGTTTAAAAGTTTGTTCTTGTCGAGTTTCAGCATTAACTCTACCGATTTTTAATTGCTTATATTGTTTAAGTATCGAGTTAGTAGACTTTATAACTTGTCTAAGAATATCTTTATCGATCGACTTCTGCATTTTCCTTTCTTACACAATAACAGATTAACAGATATTGTTTGAAGAATGCTCTGAACTGGTTTTATATAGTCTTTAAACTGCTTTGTACTGCTCTTAAACTGGTTTTATATAGTTTTTAAACTGCTTTGTACTGCTCTTAAACTGTCTTATATAGGTTTTAAAAGTAGGTGAAGGTGCACTTGGGCGTGGGAAAATTTTAAAGACCGTGGGAACTTTTTGTTAATCTTGAGATGACCTTGAAAGCAGGTGTTGATGACGTCATAGGGAATCCCCGTGTAATCTATGGGTTTTGAATGGGGGTCATGGAGGTCAATGACCTTGAGGGATTCCCTTGATCACCTGAGGGTTTTGCACTTTGGGCCTGGGGAAATTTTAAAGCCCGTGGGAACTTTTTGTTAACCTTGATATGACCTTTGAAAACAGGTGTTGGTGACGTCATATGGAATCCGTGTGTGATCTATGGGTTTTTGAATTGGATTGATTGATTGATTGATCGGTTGATTGATTGATTCTCTATCTCTCTCTCTCTGGTTACTGTTAACACCTGTTCTCCGTAATTACCTTTATATCTCTCCGTAATATGCCATTACAGGCACCCTACGCCCTCAGCTGACTTTCTCTACGTATTTTCTCGGTCGTCCAACACGGTGTCTTTGCGTTGTATTTACCCTGTCTATCCTATACTGGCGATTGATCGATTGAAATTTAACATGAATTGATATTGAATTCCATATGAATCTGATTTGATTGATTGCCGGGGACGTATTTTAATAGTTGCACTCGGCACTTAAATTACTTTTTATCGAAAAAAAACTGTTGCCACCAAAGGGGCTTGAACCTGGAACCACATGCGCAAGAAGCGGTAGCGTTCACCTTACGCTAGTCAGACCACATACTCGACCTTGTTCAATATGCAAATATGTGGTAAAAAAGCGATAACATAACATATGTAGCCGTTTTCAATTCTAGCTCTGCTTGATACCATTCGTTGTCAATTTCTTTCTGGGTGATAAGCTCCTATATCTTTTGTATAATGAGTCCGCAATCACGAGGGGTGAATCATCTACATGTTTGGCTGTTGCATTAGTGTGTCGTACATGGTCCGTATTTTGATCTACGTTTACGATCTACGTACGACTCCACAATCTATAAATACGCGCTAATGACTGAGTCAATGTGTACAACTTGTTGGAATGGATTGTTTTTTTTTTTTTTTGTCCATTCTGCTTTGATGCCAATCGTAGTAGAATTTGATCCAAAGTTAGAGTTGTGGCGTACGAAAGGGATCTTGGTGTAGAGGTAGCGACGCATGCCTTTAGATCAAGTAGTCCAGGGTTCAAATCGAGATGGGGAAAAGTTTTATTTAACACTTATACGTAAGTTGCTAGGGGAAGACTCTTTAATATCCGATTGATATTGGAATTGAAGAAATTAACTAGCTCGCTATTCGGAAGTGTGTTACAATGAGGAAAGTATTACTATGAGCGTAGATGGCAAAGTTCCAGGTCCTAGGACCCATACCTCCGCCTTTAAGGTCGACCGATGAGACTTGTCTCTTCAATAGGGGTATATACCTCGAGAGTAATACGAGTACGTTTAACTGTAACCCGAATCCACGCAGTGTAAAATCAGTGTTCAAATAAATCGTAGAATTTATCGGACCCCATATGACGTTTTGCAATTTCGAATCTTGTATTTACTATAAATTTTACAATTTACTTTTTTAGCAGCTGTTGATAGCCATTATGGAGGTATAAATAGAAGTACTCCAATCCAGTTTGATCATTCGACGACTAGTCTTCATCTATGAAAGGTCAAACAAAAACAGTTTAAGAAATATTAAGTGTTTAAAATTTTCAAATTATTAAACATTTTGTAAAAATGCAACATTCTGAAGTTACTATGGATTATAATACACATATTAAACGGTTCAACGTAAATGGGCGTAAAATTGAGTTCAAAATCAAAACTGTACTCAAAGATACTGAACCTGTTGGCGGGATTAAAGGAGCTGTGAAGGAGATACTGCAATATGCTGCATCTAATCTAAGCCCTGATGATAAAGTTGGAATAACGTTTTGCGGAAAAAGTTTTGAAGAAAGAGGTCCAGGCTGGATAAACTTTAGGAACGCTTCTGAGCTGCAACTTGATGATGTGTGGGAAATGATATCAAAAATATTCCAAAGTAATTCCGATGGTTTGAGCACTGATACATTTTGTTTGGGTGTCACATCTGTACAGATCCCGAAAGGGCGAGGACGGAATAACAAATACAACACTTTCAATGAAAAATGTGCAATGCGTCGAGGAATTATAACAATCGATTCAAAAGACAATTTGTGTTTACCGCGTGCGTTGGTTGTTGCTATAACTAACATTGAAAAGGACCCGGAGTATAAGAAAATCAGGAAAGCAAACTCAACACTTCAAACTAAAAGAGCGTCTGCATTAATAAATGACTCAAGGATTGAAATACCTGAAACAGGATGTGGCATACCGAAGCTTCGATCGTTCGAAAATTATTTATCAAAGTATAAAATTGTTGTTTATCAATATGGTACAAAATGCCATGATGTTATATTTGAAGGAATTTGTGATGGAAAAGTTATAAATTTACTATATCACACTGGACATTATAAAGTTATAACATCGTTAACAGCTGCGTTTTGCTGTAGTTATTATTGTGAAAATTGTCATGTGCCGTACAATTTAAAAAGGCAACACAGGTGTGGTGGAACATGTCCGCAATGTCAAAAATCCCCAAAATGTCCCAAGGATTCAATGGAAATCTTATGTGAGTGCTGTAATCGTTCATTCAGAGGTATACATTGTTTTAATAATCACAAAGCGGTTGCGTCTGACAATGAGAAATCAATTTGCGATCAAATAAAACGATGCTGCGATTGTTTTAAAACGTATCCAAGGAACAGGAAACACCTTTGTGGAGAGTACTTTTGCAAAATGTGTCGCAATCATGTCCCCCAAGAGCATTTATGTTTCATTCAACCCGATAATCATCAACCATTAGTCGAAAATGTGTCATTTATATTTTACGATTTAGAAAGTCGACAAGAAAAGATTATTAATGACAGAGTTATGGAAAATGGTACAGTAAACTCAGTAAAACAGCATGAACCCAACTTATGCGTTTTTCAACAGCTGTGTGATAAATGTTTGGACGAAAATCTTTACTTCTGTCAAAAATGCAAGTATCGGCTTTCCATCAAGAAAGATAACGTGATATACGAGTTTATGAATCACATTTTAAAGGTGAGAAAGGAATTTAAAAAAGTTATTGTCATTGCGCATAATGGACAGTCATATGATCATCAATTTATATTGAATTACATATTACATAACACCGATTTGAAACCAAAACTGATAATGCGTGGCACGAAAATTATACTTATGCAGCTTGAAAATGTAAAATTTATAGATTCATTAAACTACTTACCAATGGCTCTCTCAAAATTACCAAAAGCGTTTGATTTATCATCGTCGTTGCAGAAGGGATATTTTCCATACATATTTAATACGAAACAGAATGAAAATTACATCGGTTCTCTACCTCAAATTGAATACTACGCCCCCAATACGATGAAAAGTGAAGAGCGTGATGCTTTTTTGAAATGGTATGATACACACAAAAATAACGAGTTTAATATGCAACGTGATATGCTTGAATACTGTATCAATGTCAAAATATTAACTGAAGCATGTCTCAAATTTAGGAAATTATTATTTGATCAGTGTAAAGTGGACCCATTTGTAGAAGCTACAACCATAGCGTCAGCCTGCAATCTTGTATATCGTCGCAATTTCTTAATGGCTGAGACTATAGGATTAATCCCAAACCGTGGCTACAGATACGCAGACAATCAGTCAACAAAAGCTGTGCAGTGGTTGATCTGGGAGGAGAATAAACGAGGGATTAATATACAACATGCAGCAAAATAACGCGAAGCTGTTGTCGCTGGTGTAAGAGTCGACGGATTTTCCAAGGAAAATAATCAGATTTTTGAATTTCATGGGAGCTATTATCATGGACATCCTTCATGTTTAAAAAATAATCGAGATCAGCCTTTACATGATGACCATAACGACACATTAAATCAACGATATGAAAGGACTGTTGCAAAAATAAATCGATTAAAAGATCTTAAGTATGAGATCATTGAAATATGGGAATGTGAATTTGATAAGTTAATAAGCAGTAACAAAGAAATGGAGTATTTGAAAACACATCCATTAATTCAACAAATACCGCTAAATCCGCGCGATGCATTCTACGGCGGACGTACAGGGAATGTGTATAGTTACTACAAATGCAAAGAAAACGAAAAAATTAAATATATAGATATTTGTTCACTATATCCCTGGGTTTGTAAATACGGAAAATTTCCAATTAGTCACCCAAAGGTTCATGTAGGTAATCTGATATGTTCCAAGCTGGATTTAAATAACATAAATGGTGTTATGAAATGTAAAATACTACCGCCCGAACAACTTTTGCATCCCGTACTACCCACGAAACAAAATAATAAACTGATGTTTACACTCTGTCGAAAATGTAGTTACTATAAAAATCAAGAAGAAATTTGTCCTCACACCGATGACGAAAGGGCCTTAACCGGTACATGGATAGTAGATGAAGTGTTAAAAGCAATTGAAAAAGGATACAAACTATTGGAAATTTTCGAAATATGGGAGTACAACATTATACAATACGACAAATCGAAAAAGTCTGGAGGGGTTTTTACTGAAATGATGAACAAATTTATTAAATTGAAACAAGAAGCATCTGGTTGGCCAAAGAAATGTGTTACTAATGAAGACAAAGATAATTACATCAAATGTGTTTGTTTTTTTCTTGAAATATGCATATTAATCAGAATTTGGTATACAAGTATAACAACACACAAGACTCTTTTTTTATTTCCTAACTTATAGTAAAATTTAATAATGTAAGTTGGTATCATATGGGTACAAGTTGGTAGCAGGTGTTTGTATGGCTGTTAGGTTGTATTTTCTAGTGTTATAGTTGTTGCTGTTGTTGTTGTGTACTTTATTATTATAATAATAAAGTATTGTGATCGACACAGAAAAAAAAATGCTAGCCTGAACTTTTATTTTTTCGCGTTTCATGACTGAAGCCTAAAATCCGTCCTGCTGTACGCCGTACATATGGACTCATATCTGCTAGACCGTTAAAGGTAGAATGTTCGTTTTAGGGTGGATTGTTGATTGGATAAGTGACCTCCATTATTTAAATTTTGGAGTGTGTCAGGTGGGAGGGGGAAGCGGTGGGAGGGAAAGAGTAAAAAATTACACTAGTTAATATCTCCACTACGAACGCAGATATGAATCTGAAAATCATCATAGGTATAGAGAGGGTTATAGGATAAACTTTAAAAATAATTTAATTTTTTTATCAATTGGCGTCAGATGAGAGAAGACTAAAAACAAATTGTCAGCCGAATTTTTTTTCAAATGATTATATCTTCGAAATTACTTACCGTAACAAATTCATACTTCGGACCGTTAAGAAGCATACAGATCCTCCAGAATCAGCTTAAATGAAGCTAATTATTGTAAGGAGGACGGTCAGGGGGGGTTCTCAAAGAAAAATACTTAAAAATGAATATCTCAATTATTTCTTAAGCTAATTCAAACTTGAAACATATACTAAGCTATACTAGCGGAAAAAGAAAAATATATAATTTTTGGTCATAATAGTAGTGGGGAGAAATGGGGAGCATTTCAAAAATAGTGCACTTTCCAAAATTAGAAACTGTTATATCTCAAAACTGGGTACCAGGACATATGGGAATTGAGGGAAACGAAGAGGATGATCGCCTTGCAATAAACGGCGCGGAAAAAAGCGTTATTGGTCCAGAGCCATTCTGCGGAAAATCAAAAGAGCATCATAACTCGATACTTAAGAAGTGGGTTGAACAAGAACACAAAATCTACTGGAATAGACTTCCAGGCTTATCAACCTCAAAAAAACTAATCCTACCATAAAAAAACAAAGTGGAGGATATCCTGAAATTCAGAAAGAGCGATATTAGTACTCTAATCGGCCACAGTGAAGTGAAGCCCCACCTCAATAATATGGACTGGTGAAACAGACATCTGCCGCCTCTGTCTCGAAGACTCAGAAACGACAACACATATCCTATGCCACTGTGAAGCAGTGGCAAGGAAAAGGCATAATCTTCTTGGGAAAGGTTTCCTTTCCACCGAGGAACTGGCCAACATGGCTCCCTTACAGATACTCAGATTAGCCGAAGCTATTGAGGTATGGTAGGGTAAAGGGGCAATAAAATAAAAATAAATAATCTCAAAACTGAGTATAGATATCAAATCGAAAATTCGTCAAAGTTTAAATTTTGCATCTGGATACATCTATTAGATATACATAAAAACATAACAGGGCTACGATTGCGCGTAAAGTGCAATCTTACGATACTCTAGATGAAATAGAATTTTTTGTGATCCCAAGAAATTTCGCATGGGAAGTATTAGAAGGGATGACAGCATTGAACTAATTTTTCCCCATCATGCTAAAGTAGCCATAAAAATGTTTTGTACAAAATGCTTACTCCAAAAATTGAATGGGAACTGAAAAAATTAGTGAGTTAGATTTAGTGAAAATGTGCAGTTTGTATGGGAGGTGGTAGAAAGAGTGGGGCGATTAGAGTGATTTTTTTCAGAAATAACTAGGAATATTGTAAAATTGACATCCCTGAAATTTCAGACTAGTGCCATTTATACTTTTCAAGAAAATCGATTTTTTGTGAAGTTGTGAAACTGTGTCATATTGTATGGGAGGGGGTAGAAGCAGTGAAGGTAATCAAATATTTTTTTCTGATCTTAGTGCTAATACTAATTAAGTATTTATTACAAAATATGAGCTCAATAAATGTTATATGTTCTGAGAAAATCGTCTTAGAGCATTTCATGAAAAAGTGTAGTTTGTATGGGAGGGGGTGGAAGGAGAGGGAGGAAGCAAATAATTTTTCTACTGTAGATTAAAATTACTATGAAAATAACATATCCGAAAATTCAGATTAATAGCTTTTATACTTTTCGAGTAAATCCGTTTATTGTCAAATTACGAAATTGTGTCATTTTGTATGGGAGGGGGTAGAAGGGGTGAAGCTAATAGTCTAAATTTTTTTGGGCTTACTAACAATTTCAAATAAATATTTGGTGCACAATTTCAGCTCTCTAAATTGTATACGCAATGAGTAAATTGGCTTAGAGTAATTCATGACAAGTACAGTTTGTATGGGAGGTGGTAGAAGGAGGGGGAGGATACGCATAATTTTCGTACGGTAGATTGATATTATCATAAAAGTAACATATTCCAAATTTCAGGCCAATAGCTTTTATACTTTTCGTGCAAATCCGTTTATTGTCAAATTGCGCAATTGTGTCATTTTGTATGGGAGGGGTTAGAAGGGGTGGAGCGATTTGGCCCGTTCACGAACTTGACCTTACTTTTTTGTCAAAAACGACGTGTACAAAATTTGAACTATCTAGCTCAACGCGTTCTCAAGCTAGAGCGCGCACAGACGGACGGACGGACGGACGGACGGACGGACGGACATCCGGTTTTGAGATTTTTTAGTGATAATATTAATTTCTGTATTCATCATTTTTTTCTCCGAGCTTTATTTCTTGGCGTTACAAACTTTAGAGCAAACTTATAATACTCTCAGATTTCATCTAGAGTATAAAAATAATAATAATTTCTTCCACAATTGTTATGTACCGAAGAGGGGGGGGTCTAACGAGCACAAGGTTTTGTTGAAAAAAACTGAATAAAAATTTAAGGAAGAAACTAGAAAGTTTGCAAAATGCATTTAAAAAAAATCCCTAAGAGTATGAAATATTAAGTGGTCGAATTACTTCAAAACGTCTACCCCCTCCCATACAAAATTATTTTGTTGACCATTTTTAAAAAATAAACTGCCAACAAGTCGGGCGAAACTTTATTATTCTTGGGACAAGTTGCGGATGAGTGGAAAGTCAATATGCAGGTTAGAGTGGTTAGGGAAGACTAAGTGAAAGGGAGTTCTTGGGCAGGACTGTTAACAATATTTCATTCGTGTCTGTAAGTTTGGGTTTTTATGAGGGGAGGAGTAGGGGTAATAGTGAGGGTGGGTAGATGTTAATAGCTTTTTAATTAATCACTTGAATCACGTCCAATATTCTCTGTATAGAATGTGTTTCATAGACGAAGTTGCATAGAATTTTCATAAAATTCGGTGTATTTTACATTCATGAAACCGAACATTTGTATGGGAGGGGGTAGAGAATATAGGGGAATCGTAAAATTTGATACGCAGTTTTATTTCGCGTCTCTTTTAAGGTGCTTGTATAGAATTTCAAGTTCGTAGATTTTAGTTTATTGGTTATTAGTTGATTTAATAAAATTGGTCGAAATCATAGTTTTGTATGGGAGGGGGTAGAAGCGAACGCGCGATTTTGAAACTTTTAAAGCAACTTCATTTGAATTATTTTTATAAGTTTTTATGCCAAATTTGAAATTGATAGCTTTTAAGAGTTAGCTGATAACAGATTTCTTAAAAATGCTCGAAAAAATAATTTTGTATGGGAGGGGGTAGAGGAGGTAAGGGAATCGTCAAACTTGTGATGCAATTTTCTTTCATTTTTGTTGTTAGATGCTCGTACGAAATTTCAAGTTCATAGCTCTTAATTTTTTGGTTATTAGCTGATTTAATGAAATTAGTCGAAATCATACTTTTGTATGGGAGGGGGTAGAAGGGCAAGCGCGATTTTAAAACTTTGAACGCAATTTCATTTTAATTATTTTTGTAAGTTGTTTTGCAAAATTTGAATTTGATAGCTTTTAACGGTTAGGTGATAATTGATTTCTTGAAAATGGTCGAAAAAATAATTTTGTATGGGAGGGGGTAGAAGTTTTAAGGGTTTTTGACCAGTTAATATTTCATATATTTAGGGATTTTTTTTAAATGCATTTCGCAAACTTTCAAGTTCCTACCTTAAAATTTCACTCAAAAATTTTCAGTTTATGTGTTTTTTTCAATGCACATGAAACACCTTGTGCACGTTAGACCGGGGGAGTCGGTTTATAATAAATATGGATCAAGTTAATATTATTTTTCTATGTACATTAAATATAGGTATTCACATGCAAAATTTTAACTTTTTATCTTTCACTAGAGCCCTAAAAAAATCACTCAAAATTTTCGACATTTTTGCTTATCACCTCCCTCTTCTTACACCTCCCAGCTTAAAATTTTTACCAAAATTAACCATTATGTAGTTTTACAATCTGACAAATTTTTAATTTAATATCTGTACTATTTTTTGAGATATAAGGATTTGTAATTTTGAAAAGTGCGCCATTTTTGAAATGTTCCCCATTTCCCCCCACTACTATTATTTCGACATGTTATATTTTTTTTGTATTTGCCTAGTATAGCTTAATATACGTTTTAAGTTCCAATTACATAGCTTAAAAGATAGTTGAGATATTAATTCTTAAGTGTTTTTCTTTGCACCCCCCCCTGACCCTCCCCCTTACAATAATTAGCCGCTTTCTGAGCTGGTTCCGATGGAACTATATGCCACCTTGACGGTCTCTAAATATAATTTTTTTACGATAAGTAATTTCGAAGATATGATCATTTGAAAAAAAAATTCGGCCGACAATTGGTTCTTAGCCCCCCCTTTTCGCACCCCAATGGATAAAAAAATTAAATTATTTTTAAAAGTTGTCCTACAAACCCCTCTATATGTATATTGAGTTTTAGCTTCCTAGCTGTTACCATGGTTGAGATATTTGAATTCGTATTTTTCGGTTTAAGCGCTCCCCCCGCCTCCCCCTGAACCCGTACATCCCCCAAAATGGGTATCCGCCTGAGATCCGCAACTATCTACAATCCCTCCAAAAATGAACTTTCTATCTTGAAGGGTTTGGGAGTTAATGTGCGCTGAGCGTACACGTCGGCGTACGGCGGACGGCGTACAGACAGACGGATTTTTTTTTTTTGCATTTTTAGGCTAATTTAGTCATGAAACGCGAAAAAAAAAAATTTCAGTGTAGCAAACTTTTTTTTTTTTTTGTCGATCACAATACTTTATTATTATAATAATAAAGTAATTCATTATCACCGAAGTATTAAAAGCTATCGGTTTAAAATTTTGCACAAAAACTTTAAAAAATAGTTGCAACAAAATCGCATCAAAATTTTGGAGATCACGTCTACCCTTCTATCCCCTCCCATACAAAAGTGTGATTTCGGCCAATTTGAATATATCAACTCATAACCAACAAATTAAAAGCTATGAACTTGAAATTTTGAACGAGCACCTTACAACACACCTTACTCCTCTACCCCCTCCCATATAAATGTTTGGTTTCGTGAATGTAAAATACACCGAATTTTATGAAAAATCTACGCAACTTCGTCTATGAAACTGACATTCTGTACAGAGAATATTGGACATGATTCAAGCCATCAATTAAAAAATTATTAACATCTACCCACTCTTACTACTCCTCCCACCTGCCCACGAACCCCCTTTCACTTAGTCTTCCCTAACCACTCTAACCTGCATATTGACTTTCCACGCATCCTTGAATTGTCCCAGGAATAATAAAGTTGCGCCCGTCTTGTTGGCAGTTTATTTTGTTAAAAATGACGTGTACAAAATTTGAACTATGTAGCTCAACGCGTTCTCAAGCTAGAGAGCGCACGGACGGACGGATGGTTTTGAGATTTTGAGTGATTATATGAACTTCTGTATCATTCGTTTTTTTCTCCGAGCCTTATTTCTTAGCGTTACAAACTTTAGAGCAAACTTATAATACTCATCTAGAGTATAAACACAAAAAATCAAAACTTTTGATTGAAATTCTAAGCTAGAAACTTCAAAACTTTTGAAACTCATTTAAAATAAATGCAGACAAGTTAAAAATAAAATATTAACTTGTCGAATACCTTGTAAACTTCTTGAAGTCAATTATCACCAAATCACTAAAGGCTATCAACTAGAAATTGTATAAACACTTCTAAAAACATTTACAGCAAAATTGAATCAAAAGTTTTAAGATCCTCCTTGCCCTTTCACCACCACCCTCCCCCCCCTCCTCCCCCTCCATACAAACACATGAATACATCTATTTGATATACATAGAGAAAAAATAACAATATAAACCGAATCCGCTGGTCTAACGTGCACGAGATGTTTCACGTAAAATGACAAAAACACAAAAATTGAAAATTTTTGAATGAAATTGTAAGATAGAATCTTGAAAATTTGCGAAATGCATTTAAAAAACATTCCTAAAAGTTTGAAATATTAACTGGTTTGAAATCGCGCCTGCCCTTCTACACCCTCCCCAACAAAAGTATAATTTCGACCAATTTCAATAAATCATCTAATAACCAACAAATTAAGACATACGAACTTGAAATTTTGTAAAAGCACCCCTCTACCCCTCCCATACAAATGTTTAGTTTCGTGAATGTAAAATACACAGAATTCTATGGAAATTCTATGCAACTTCGTCTATGAAACTAGCACTCTATACAGAGATTATCGTAAGTGAGTCAAGCAATCTCTACCCACCTTTACTAATACCCCTCCCCCTCCCCTTATTAAGACCCAAACTTCCATAAAAAAATTAATGAAATATTGATTAATGTACTGGAGCTATTGATCGTATTCGCAATTAAATGTTAAATTAACAACAGCCTTGCCCCTTTCACTTAGTCTTTCCTAACTACTCTAACCTGCATATTGACTTTCCACGCATCCTCAACTTGTCCCAAAGATAATAAAGTTGCGTCCGATTAGCAGTTAGCAGTTTATTTTATAAAGTTGTGAATTTCAGTCACATTGAATGGGAGGGGAGAGAAGCAATGAAGCTAATAGGTTCATTTTCTCTGTTCTTAATAATATTGCTATTCATAAATCTAGTGTAAAATCGGAGCTCGATAAATGTTATACGTATTGGTAAAGTGAAAAAGTTCAGTTTGTTGTAAGGGGGTGGTGGAAGGAGTGAAGGAGTTCGAATAATTTATACACCATACATTACATGTATGATAAAAATATTATGCTCGAAATTTCAAAATATTGGCTCTTACAGTTTCCAAGCAAATTTGATTATTGCAAATTTTTGAAATTGAGACATTTTCCATGGGATGAGGTAGAAGAGATGGAGAGATTTGGCTCGTTCACGAGCTTGACCCAACTTTTTTGTCAAAATAATGTGTACACAATTTAGACTTTCTAGCTCAACGCGTTCTCAAGCTAGAGAGTAAACGGACATCTGGTTTTGAGATTTCTGAGTGAAAATATTATTATTTGATAGCGTTATAAACTTTGTTACAAACATGAAATGTTCTCAGTTTCATCTAGAGTATGACCATTTTAAAAAAGGTTGCATCAAGAAATTCAAAATCGCCCCTTCGACTAATTTCAATAAATTAACTAACGTTCAAGAAATTTAATGCTATTAACTTAAAATTTTGTGCGAATACAATTCTGGAGAAATGAAATAAAATTGCATCACGGAATTCGCGATTCTTTCACCTTCTCTACCCCCTCCCATGCAATTGTACGGTTTAATAAATATTGGGCACCGAGTTCTATTTTCAGAAACTTCGTCCACGAAACTTACATTGTACACAGAGAATTTGGAACGCATTTCCAGCCCACTCATTCTAAGGCCCTCTCCCAATGCAAACCCAAACTTGCACAAATCAAAGTATGAAATAGTGATTAAATGTACTGAAGCAATTCATTGTAGCCATATCCTGGAGCCCCCATTTACTAAGTCTTCCCAATTCACCTTAAACTGCATATTGACTTCTCACGCAACCACAACTTGTGCCAAGAATAATAAAGTGGCACCCGACTTTTTGACAGATATTTTTTGCTTTTGTAGAAAATTATGTCGTGGCAGCACTTTGCAGATAGATGTCTCTGCAAAGTGCTGCCACGACAGTAGTAATACTTTTTCAGAAAACATTTTCTGTAAAATTACTTAGCAAAATGTTTCAGAACTATTATTTCACAACAAACTTGGCTGTTCAATCATCTTAAAAACTAACAAAGCTTGTATTTGAGAACTAAGAAGTTTTAAGCCTTATCACTAGCATGGGACTCGGTCAAGAATCCTAGATCTATGTAGGTATTCCGATTAATATAGCAACCAACAGAGACCGAATCGATAGAGAAACTACATCTTTCCAAAATGTAATCTAATCTATAATCTACGATAATATATAATGTTAATATAACTTACCTTCGTAAATCTGGGCTAGATGTATATGGAGCCGCAACCTCCTTTATTTTTAAGACAATAATGGCTGTTATAAAAATGCATATCACATTTATTATTGTTAAAAGACCAGAAACAATGCCATTTATAAAAAATTCAGTTGGTAGATAATTAGTGTAGATGAATTCGTAAGAAGAGTTCCCAGTATATTCTTCTCCTTTGAGATGTGGCATTTTTATATCAGGATAAATAAGCCATATGCAAGCGAGAGCCCAAAAAAGACCCTGCAAAAAAAGTATTTGAATCTGTTAACTAAGAGAAAACCTTAACATAAAGCTAAAGTGAAAGATTGCAATCGATTTCTTCATATTTCTCCTAACGCTCTTTTAAAGAAAGATTAGATATTTAACCGTTTTCCCTTTCTCGTAAAAATTTTAAAACCCATATCTGAGACTACTATAAGTTTGCTCCAAAGTATGTAACGCATTCAAGAGAACATTTCCTCTGTAATTGACACTTTCCAGCGTACCAAATGACTCGAGTGATTTGCTGAACAAATTAAACAAATTTTACTTCATTATTCTAACAATAAAGTATTGAGATCGACTTGGGGAAAAAGATTTGCTATCCTGAAATTTCTTTTTCGCGTTTCGGGACTAAGTTAGCCTAAAATATCTGCCAACAAGTCGGCGCAGCTTTATTATTCTCGGGACAAGTTAAAGATTCGTATCCCACGTCAATATTCAGGTTAGAGTGGATAGGGAAGACTAAGTGAATATAGGTTCTACGCCACGCTGTTGTCAATTATTTAACAATTAACTGTGATTTTGAGTAATAGCTGCAGTAATTAAAATCAAAATTAATTCATTTATTTATACAAGTAGGGGTTTGCCTGATCGGTAGAGGCGATAGAAAGGGTGAGGCAATAGACGTGATAGGCTGATGTTAATCTAGATGGAATCTGAGAGTATTATAAGTTTGTCACAAAGTTTGTAACGCCAAGAAATAAGGCTCGGAGAAAAAAATAAATGATACAGAAGTTCATATAATCACTCAAAAATCTCAAAACCGGATGTCTGTCCGTCTGTCCGTCCGTGTCCTCTCTAGCTTGAGAACGCGCTGGGCTAGAAAGTTCAAATTTTGTACACGTGGTTTCTGACAAAAAAGTAAGGTCAAGTCCTATACAAAATGACACAATTACGCAATTTGTCAATAAACTGGTTTTCTCGAAAACAGACAGACAGACGAAAAGACGGTCACTCGGAATCGTGATTTTTGAGCAACAACAAATATTTCTGTACCCTTGACGACTCTGTGCGAGCATTATTTCTTAGCGTTACAAACGGTAAGGCAAATACAATATAATATCAGATTTCATCTAGAGTATAAATAAACTGCCAACAAGTCGGGCGAAACTTTATTATTCCTGGGACAAGTTGCGGGTGCGTGGAAAGTCAATATGCATGTTAGAGTGGTTAGGGAAGACTAAGTGTAAGGGGGTTCTTGGGCAGGGCAATTGTCAATTTTTTTAATTGATTGCTTGAATCCCGTCCAATATTCTCTGTATAGAATGTCAGTTTCATAGACGAAGTTGCATTGAATTTTTATAAGATTCTGGGTATTTTACATTCACGAAACCAAATATTTGTATGGGAGGTGGTAGAGAAGGTAGGAGAATCGTAAAATTTATGATGCAATTTTATTTCCTTTCTCTTTTAGTGTGCTCGAACAAAATTTCAAGTTCGTAGCTTTTAATTTGTTGGTTATTAGTTGCTTTAATGAAATTGGTTAAAATCATACTTTTGTATGGGAGGGGGTAGAAGGGCAAGCGCGATTTCAAAACTTTTAACGTAACTTCATTTCAAATATTTTTGTAAGTTTTTATGCAAAATTTCAAATTGATAGCTTTTAATAGTTAGGTGATAATTAATTTCTTAAAAATGGTCGAAAAAATAATTTTGTATGGGAGGGGGTAGAATTATTGAAGATATTCAACCAGTTAATATTTTAAACTTTTAGAGGTTTTTTGTAAGTGCATTTAGCAAATTTTCAAGTTTCTACCTTAAAATTTCATTGAAAAATTTTCAGTTTATGTGTTTTTTTCATTACACATGAAACACCTTGTGCACGTTAGACCCCCACTTCGGTACAGAACAATTTTGGAACCAATTATTATTTTTTTTCTATGTATATCAAATAGATGTATCGACGTGTAAAATTTACACTTTGTATCATTTACCAGAGCCCTAAAAAAATTACTCAAAATTTTCAACATTTTTGCTTTCCACTTCCCTCCCCTTACAGGGTGTAACTTAAATTTCTTACCAAAATAAAAAACTATACTGGGTGTTTGGTACTCCGTGCATAACCTTGTAAGGGGTTATTCCTGGATATATTTTGAGCAAAAAATTGTTCTACGGAGATGGTCAATTTTCAATATCCGCGGAGATACAGGTTGACCAAGAAAATTGTTTCGGACCTGTACCCTCACTCACTCAAAACGCTATATCTTGCAAACTAATAATCACATTTCAAAGTGTTATAGCTTGTTTTTTAGGGAATCAAATTACCTTTCATTTGCTGTAATACTCTGCATTGTTACTGTATCCAATTCTGAGATATTTGCTTTAGAACACAAATTTTTGACACTTTGACCCTCAAAATTCTAGGATCAATGTGGTTTTTCTCTAAAAAACCCATTATAAAAATGTCATTTTAATGTTGTTTTCTTATGTGCCATATTATTGCCTACAAAAGATGCATACACTTGCATTGCATAAGTTTTATAGTTTAGAAGAAATTATCATTCCAATAATGTAGCACTTTTGTCAAAAAAGCAAGAATGGGTTGATCAACACTCTCCGCTTGACCTAAAAGAACTTAAGAATGGTTTTTATGGTTTATTTCAATTTTCCTTAATTACAATAAATGTTCAAAATGGCTCCCTTCATTTTGAATGCACGCTAAAGCTCGTTTTGCCAGTGTTCTCTTTGTGTTCATACTCCTCAACTGCTGCCTTACTTCTGTTGCTGCCGCATCGATTCTGGTGTTTAGATCCTGCAACATTACTTTTTCCGTTGCGTAGACAAGGTCCTTCATCCGTCCCCATACAAAGAAATCCATAATAGTTAAATCAGGAGATCTTGCAGGCCAGTGTATCGGTCCATTTCTACCGATCCAGCGATTGCTATAATTGGAATTTAACCAATCTCTGATTTGTCGGCCGTAATGAGCTGGAGCACCATCGTGTTGGTAAAACATGGAAGCCAATCGTTGCAGTGGCACATCATCCAATAACTCTTGTAGATCATTTGTCAAAAACTGCAAGTAATTGGAACTATTTAGGGTAGGCGGAAGCCTAATAGGACCAATAAAATCGTTGCCAATCACACCTGCCCATAAATTGACACTGAATCTGTGCTGAAATGATGCTCTCTTCTTGTGTGTGGATTGCTCTCAGCCCATGTGTGTAAGTTGTGGAGGTTTGTGATACCGTCCCTGGTGAATTAGGACTCATCAGTCCAAAGAATGTTGTTCATAAAATTCTCGTCACTTAGTTGTCGTTCAAGGAGCCAATTGCAAAACTCCATCCTTTTGGGCAAATCAATGGGTACCAGCTCCTGCACTGGTGTGTGGTGGTAGGAATGCAACCGCTCTGCTTTGAGGACACTTCAAACTTTCCACGTAGAGACGTTTAACTGCAATGCCAAGCGTCGGACAGCGTCGTTGTGTTGAAACTCATTTTAATTTAATTCATTTCCTCGATAATTTAAATATTACTTAAAGGACATTCATCGATAATTTAAATAGTAATTAAAGGACACAAAGAATATTTCAGTTTAACAACATTTCAGGTAGTTTTTTTAGAACGAGGGTTGGTTTATGGCATATTTTATTTTTAAGCCATATGTATTTTTGCTTATTACCTGGAAAACGGGAAAACCTAAGTCATAAGTATGTATGCATCTTTTGTAGGCAATAATATGGCACATAAAACAACAACATTAAAATGATATTTATACTCTAGATGGAATCTGAGAGTATTATAAGTTTGCTCTAAAGTTTGTAACGCCAAGAAATAAGGCTCGGAGAAAAAAATGATGAATACAGAAATTAATATTATCACTCAAAAATCTCAAAACCGGATGTCCGTCCGTCCGTCCGTCCGTCCGTCCGTCCGTCCGTCTGTGCGCGCTCTAGCTTGAGAACGCGTTGAGCTAGATAGTTCAAATTTTGTACACGTCGTTTTTGACAAAAAAGTAAGGTCAAGTTCGTGAACGGGCCAAATCGCTCCACCCCTTCTACCCCCTCCCATACAAAATGACACAATTGCGCAATTTGACAATAAACGGATTTGCACGAAAAGTATAAAAGCTATTGGCCTGAAATTTGGAATATGTTACTTTTATGATAATATCAACCTACCGCACGAAAATTATGCGTATCCTCCCCCTCCTTCTACCACCTCCCATACAAACTGTACTTGTCATGAATTACTCTAAGCCAATTTACTCATTGCGTATACAATTTAGAGAGCTGAAATTGTGCACCAAATATTTATTTGAAATTGTTAGTAAGCCCAAAAAAATTTAGACTATTAGCTTCACCCCTTCTACCCCCTCCCAAACAAAATGACACAATTTCGTAATTTGACAATAAACGGATTTACTCGAAAAGTATAAAAGCTATTAGTCTGAATTTTCGGATATGTTATTTTCATAGTAATTTTAATTTACAGTAGAAAAATTATTTGCTTCCTCCCTCTCCTTCCACCCCCTCCCATACAAACTACACTTTTTCATGAAATGCTCTAAGACGATTTTCTCAGAACATATAACATTTATTGAGCTCATATTTTGTAATAAATACTTAATTAGTATTAGCACTAACATCAAAAAAAAATATTTGATTAGCTTCACTGCTTCTACCCCCTCCCATACAATATGACACAGTTTCACAACTTCACAAAAAATCGATTTTCTTGAAAAGTATAAATGGCACTAGTCTGAAATTTCAGGGATGTCAATTTTACAATATTCCTAGTTATTTCTGAAAAAAATCACTCTAATCGCCCCACTCTTTCTACCACCTCCCATACAAACTGCACATTTTCACTAAATCTAACTCACTAATTTTTTCAGTTCCCATTCAATTTTTGGAGTAAGCATTTTGTACAAAACATTTTTATAGCTACTTTAGCATGATGGGGAAAAATTAGTTCAATGCTGTCATCCCTTCTAATACTTCCCATGCGAAATTTCTTGGGATCACAAAAAATTCTATTTCATCTAGAGTATCTTAAGATTGCGCTTTACGCGCAATCGTAGCCCTGTTATGTTTTTATAATGCGTTTTTTTGAGAAAAACTACATTGATCACAGAATTTTGAGGGTCAAAGTATCAAAAATTTGTGGTCTGAAGCAAATACCTCAGGATTGGGTACAGGTACGATACGGACTATTACACCAAATGAAAGGTAATTTGATTCCCTAAAAAACAAGCTATAACAATTTGAAATGCAATTATTAGTTTTCAAGATATATCGTTTTGAGTGAGTGAGGGTACAGGTCGGAAACACTTTTCTTGGTCACCCTGTATCTCCGCGGATATTGAAAATGGACCATCTCCGTAGAACAATTTTTTGCTCAAAATATATCCAGGAATAACCCCTTACAAGGTTATGCACGGAGTACCAAACACCCTGTATAGCCCTATAATCTGACAAATTTTTGATTTGATATACATATGTACTTAATTTTGAGATATAATGATTTCTAGTTTTGGAAAGTGCGCCATATTTGAAAAGCTCCCCATTTCCCCCAGTAGTATTATGTTCACATTTTATATTTTTTTCATATTTCGGTAATAAAGCTTAGTATACGTTTCAAGTTTTAATTACATAGCTTACGAGACTGTCGAGATATTCATTTTTAAGTATTTTTCTTTGCACCCTCCCCTGACAATAATTAGCCTCTTTCTAAGCTGATTCTGGTAGGTCTATATTAATGGTCCCGAAATATGAATTTTTTGTGATTAGTAATTTCGAACATATAATCATTTAAAAAAAAATTCGGCCGACAATTTGTTTTCAGCCCCCCTCCCCTTTTCGGACACCAATGGATAAAAAAAATTAAATTATTCTTAAAGTTTGTCCCACAATCATCTTCATACCTCTGCTAATTTTTAACTTCCTATCTGCATTCATGGTGGAGATATTAGCAAGTGATATTTTTGACTCTTTCCCTCCCCCCCGCCTCCCCCTTCCAAAATTTAGATAATGGAGCTCACTTACCCAATCACCAATCCACTAAAAAACGATCATTCTACCTTTAACGGTCTCGGAGGTATGAGTCCATATATACGGCGTACGGCAGACGGGAATGTCCGTCCGTCGTATGTACGTACCTGTCCTCTCTAGCTTGAGAACGCGTTGAACAAGAAAGTTCAAATTTTGTACACGTTGTTTTTGACAAAAAAGTAAGATCAAGTTCGTGAACGGGCCAATTCGCTCAACCCCTTCTACCCCCTTCCAAACAAAATTACTCAATTTCGGAATTTCTTAAAAATCAGATGTTCTCCAAAAATATAAAAGCTATAGATCTGAAATTTTGAATATATTATTTTTATGATCATTTCAATCTGCGGAAATTATTCGAATCCTCCCACTCCTTCCTGCACCTCTCAAAAAACTGCTCATTTTCTTGAAATACTATAAAATTGATTAAGCTGAAATTTTGCACTAAGTATTAATTTAAAACTAGCAAACGCCCGCGACTTCGTTCGCATAAAAATAGCAATAATAAGCAATTTTTGAGAGTGTAGTTAGTAATATATTATGTGGGATATATAATCTGCTTACTTTAATGGCTCTTTGAAGAAAATGGTTTGTATATTTTTGGAATCAGAACCATAAATTATTAAGAATGAAAGCATGATACTCCCATTTTTATGGAACAGGCTCGTGATCAAATCAAACCCGTGATTCGAGATCATATACGTGTTGAAAAAAGCATTAAGGACATGTGAATAATTGTAGCTGGTGTTATTTAAAAAAAAATTAAAAAAAAAAACAAATAAAATAACATTAACGTAAAGCCCAATCATACGATACTATGTATAGATGAAATCGGAATTTTTGCGGTGTTAAGAATTTTTTTATGGGGAGTGGTAGAAGGGGTGACAGCACTGAACTAATTTGTTTCACATCATGCTAGAGAAGCTATAAAAATGTTTTGTACCAAATTTAAGCTTCAAAAATTGAGTAGGTACTGAGAAACTTAGTGCATTGAATTTAATGAAATTGTGCAATTTGTATGGGAGGTGGTAGAAGGAGAGGGGGGTTTTTGGTGATTTTTCGAGAAACAACTATAACTATCATGCAATTGATATACTTTAAATTTCAGATCTGTATCATTCATACTTTTCAAGAAAATCGAATTATTGTATAGTCGTGGAATGTGTCTTATTGTATGGGAGGGGGAAGAAGGAGGGAAGCTACTCGATTAAGTTTTTTCCCAATATTACTAATAATGCTAATTAAGGATTAAATCCAAATTTTCACCTCGATGAAATTTAAATGTACTGAGAAAATTCGTTTAGAGTATTTCATGAAAAAGTGCGGTTTATATGGGAGGTGGTGGAAGGAGAAGGGGGTTTCTGGTGATTTTTTGAAAAACAACTATAATCATCATGCAATTGATATATTTGAAATTTCAGATCAGTAACTTTCAGACTTTTCAAGAAAATCACATTCTTGCGAAGTCGTGGAACTGTGTCACATTGTATGGGAGGGGGTAGAAGGAGTGAAACTAATCGGTTAATTTTTTCCCGATATTAATACTAATGTTAATTAAGGATTTCATACAACATTTTAGCTCGGTGGAAGTTACACGTACTGAGAAATTTGGTGTAAAATAATTCATGAAAAAGTGTAGTTTGTATGGGAGGTGGTGAAAGGAGTGAGGAAACTCAAATAATTTGTAAACCAAAAGACTGTATTTATAATAGAAATAATATATTCCAAATTTCAAATTAAAACCTTTTATGGTTTCCAAGAAAATTTGATTAATATATATTTTGAAAATGAGTCACTTTGTATGGGAGGGGGTAGAAGGCGTGAGGGGAGTGAAATGAAACCAAGTGCAGATTTCATTCCGATGGACACCTAACAAACTGTGCAAATTTCATTACAATCGGTTTAGCCGTTTGTGCGTGAAAAGCGGTCGGACAGACAGACAGACAGACAAAAATTTCAAAAATGTGTTTTTATGCTTAGTTAGTGCTAAAATAACTCAAAAAACTAACTTATTGCCATTTATAAGCAAATTACAGACAGACACTACAATTATATTACTATGTATAGATGTATAGATTTTTATATGGATATGGGGATAGCGATATTAGCTATTTTTGAATTTTTATACTCTAGATGAAATCTGAGAGTATATTGTGTTTGCCTTACCGTTTGTAACGCTAAGAAATAACGCTCGCACAGAACCGCCAAGGGTACAGAAATATTTGTTGTCGCTCAAAAACCTCGATTCCGAGTGACCGTCTGTCCGTCTGTCTGTCTGTCTGTCTGTCTGTCTGTGCGTCTGTCTACAGCATAACTCTCGAAAGGTTTGAGCTATAGTGCTAAAAATTTGTGTATGTCATTTTTAGCAGAAAAGTAACTTTAAGTTCGTGAACGGGCCAAATCGCTCCATCCCTTCTACCCCCACCCATACAAAATGACACAAATGCGCAATTTGACAATAAACGGATTTGCTCGAAAAGTATAAAACCTATTGGCCTGAAATTTGGAATATATTACTTTTCTGATAATATCAATATACGATATACAAATTATGCGTATTCTCTCCTTCCTTCTACCACCTTCCATACAAACTGTACTTGTCATGAATTACTCTAAGCCAATTTACTCAGTGCGTATAAAATTTAGCGAGCTGAAATTGTGCACTAAATATTTATTTAAAATTGTTAGTAAGGCGAAAAAAAATTAGACGATTAGCTTCACCCTTTTTACCCCCTCCCATATAAAATGGACCAATTTCGCAGTTCGACTATAAATGGATTTTCTCGAAAAGTATAAAAGCTATTAGTCTGAATTTGTATATAATGATTTCAATATACAGTATAAAAATTATTTGCGTCCTCCCTCTCCTTCCAACCCCTCCCATAGAAACTACACTTTTTCATGAAATGCTCTAAGCCGATTTTCTCAGAACATATAACATTTATCGAGCTCACATTTTGTGATAAATACTTATTTAGCATTATCACTAAGATCAGAAAAAAATATTTGATTAGCTTTACTGCTTCTACCCCCTCCCATACAATATGACACAGTTTCACAACTTCACAAATGAACTGCCAACAAGTCGGGCGAAACTTTATTATTCTTGGGACAAGTTCGGATGAGTGGAAAGTCGATATGTAGGTAAGAGTGGTTAGAGAATGCTAAGTGAAAGGGAGTTCTTCGGCAGAGTTGTTATCAATTTAACAATATTTAATTCGTTTCTGCATGTTTGGGTTTTTATGAGGGGAGGAGGAGGGGTAATAGTAAGGGTGGGTGGATGGTAATAGCTTTTTAATTAATTGCTTGAATCACGTCCAATATTCTCTGTATAGAATGTGTTTCATAGACGAAGTTGCATAGAATTTTCATAAAATTCGATGTATTTTACATTCACGAAACCGAACATTTGTATGGGAGGGGGTAGAGAAGGTAAGGGAATCGTAAAATTTGATATGTAGTTTTATTTCGCTTCTCTTGTAATGTGCTTGTATAAAATTTCAAGTTCGTAGCTTTTAGTTTGTTGGTTATTAGTTGCTTTAATGAAATTGGTCGAAATCATAGTTTTGTATGGGAGGGGGTAGAAGGACACGCGCGATTTCAAAATTTTTAAAGCGACTTCATTTGAATTACTTTTATAAGTTTTTACGCAAAATTTGAAATTGATAGCTTTTAAGAGTTAGCTTATAACTGATTTCTTAAAAATGATCGAAAAAATAATTTTGTATGGGAGGGGGTAGAGGAGGTAGAGGAATCGTAAAACTTGTGATGCAGTTTTTTTTCTTTTCTGTTGCTAGGTGCTCGTATAAAATTTGAAGTTCGTAGCTTTTAGTTTGTTGGTTATTAGTTGATTTAATGAAATTGGTCGAAATCATACTTTTGTATGGGAGGGGGTAGAAGGACAAATGCGAACTCAAAACTTGTGACGCAAGTTTATTTCAGCTATTTTTAAAAGTTTTTGTGCAACATTTCAAATTGATAGCTTGTAATAGTTAGGTGATAATGGATTTCTTAAAAATGGTTGAAAAATGAATTTTGTATGGGAGGGGGTAGAAGTTATAAAGGTTTTTGACCAGTTAATATTTCGAATATTTAGGGATTTTTTTCAAATGCATTTCGCAAATTTTCAAGTTTCTACCTTAAAATTTCAATCAAAAATTTTCAGTTTATGTGTTTTTTTCAATGCACATGAAACACCTTGTGCACGTTAGACCGGGGGGTCGGTTTATAACAATTATGGATCAAGCTATTTTTATTTTTCTATGAACATCAAATAGACGTATTCACATGCAAAATTTAAACTTTGTATCTTTCACCAGAGCCCTAAAAAATCATTCAAAATTTTCGACATTTTTGCTTATCACCTCCCTCCCCTTACACCTCCCATCTTAAAATTTACCAAAATTAACTATTATATAGTTCTACAATTTGACAAATTTTCGATTTGATATCTGTACTATTTCTTGAGATATAAGGATTTGTAATTTTGAAAAGTGCGCCATTTTTTAAATGATCCCCATTTCCCCCCACTACTATTTTGTCCAAATATTATATTTTTCTCGTATTTCTTTAGTATAGCTTCATATAAGTTCTAAGACTCAGTTACATAGCTTAATAAATAGCCGAGATATTGGGTTTTAAGTGTTTTTCCTTGCACCCCCTGACCCTCCCCTTACAATATTTAGCTTTTATCTAAACTGGTTCTAGTAGATCTGTATGCCAGTTTAATGGTCTCAAAATTTCAATTTTTTTTGGTAAGTCATTTCGAAGATAGAATCATTTGAAAAAAAAATTCGGCCGACAATTAGTTCTTAGCCCCCCCATTTTGCACCCCAATGGATAAAAAAATTAACTTATTTTTAAAAGTTGTCTCACAAACTCCTCTATATGTATGTTGATTTTTAGCTTCCTAGCTGTAACCATGGATGAGATATTTGAATTCGTATTTTTCGGTTTAAGCGCTCCCCTCACCGCCGCTGAACCCGTACGCCCCCCAAAATGGTTGTTCGCCTGAGATCCGCAATTATCTACAATCCCTCCAAAAATGAACTTTCTATCTTGAAGGGTTTGGGAGTTAATGTGCGCTGAGCGTACACCTCGGCGTACGGCGGACGGCGTACAGACAGACGGATTTTTTTTTGCTTTTTTAGGCTACTTTAGTCATGAAACGCGAAAAAACCAAATTTCAGGGTAGCAAATTTTTTTTTTTTCCAAGTCGATCACAATACTATATTATTAAAATAATAAATTAAAAATCTATTTTCTTGAAAAGTATGAATGTTACTGGTCTAAAATTTAAGAGATGTCAATTTTATGATATTCTTAGTTATTTCTGAAAAAATCACTAAGATCCCCCCACTCTTTCTACCACCTCCCATACAAACTGCACATTTTCACTAAATCTAACACACTAATTTTCTCAGCTCCTATTCAATTTTTGGAATAAGCATTTTGTATAAAGCATTTTTATAGCTACTTCAGCATGATGGCATGATGAAAAAATTAGTTCAATGCCATCACCCATTCTAACAGTCCCCATACAAAATTTCTTGCGATCACAAAAAATTCTATTTCATCTAGAGTATCGTAAGATTGCGGTTTACGCGCAATCGTAGCCCTGTTATATTTATACTCTAGATGGAATCTGAGAGTATTATAAGTTTGCTCTAAAGTTTGTAACGCCAAGAAATAAGGCTCGGAGAAAAAAATGAATGATACAGAAGTTAATATTATCACTCAAAAATCTCAAAACCGGATGTCCGTCCGTCTGTCCGTCCGTCCGTCCGTCCGTCCGTCCGTCCGTCTGTGCGCGCTCTAGCTTGAGAACGCGTTGAGCTAGATAGTTCAAATTTTGTACACGTCGTTTTTGACAAAAAAGTAAGGTCAAGTTCGTGAACGGGCCAAATCGCTAAACCCCTTCTACCCCCTCCCATACAAAATGCCACAATTGCGCAATTTGACAATTAACGGATTTGCTCGAAAAGTATAAAAGCTATTGGCCTGAAATTTAAAATATGTTACTTTTAATATAATATCGATCTACCATATAAAAATTATGCGTGTCCTTCCCGTCCTTCTACCACCTCCCATACAAACTGTACTTTTTCATGAAATACTCTAAACCAATTTACTCAGTGCCTATAAAATTTAGCGGACTGAAATCGTGCACCAAATATTAATTTAAAATTGTTAGTAAGATTAAAAAAAAATTATACGATTAGCTTTACCCCTTCTACTCCCTCCCATACAAAATGACGCAATTTTGCAATTTGACAATAAATGAATTTACTCGAAAAGTATAAAAGCTATTAATCTGAATTTTAGGATATATTACTTTCATAATGGTATAAATCTACAGTAGAAAAAATATTTGCGTCCTCTTTCTCCTTCCCCCCCTCCCATACAAACTACACTTTTTCATGAAATGCTCTAAGACAATTTTCTCAGAACATATAATATTTATCGAGTTCATATTTTGTAATAAATACTTAATTAGTATTATCACTAAGATCAGAAAAAAATATTTGATTAGCTTCGCCCCTTCTACCCCCTCCCATACAATATGACACAGTTTCACAACTTCACAAAAAATCTATTTTCTTGAAAAGTATGAATGTTACTGGTCTAAAATTTAAGAGATGTCAATTTTATGATATTCTTAGTTATTTTTAAAAAAATCACTAAAATCTCCCCACTCTTTCTACCACCTCCCATACAAACTGCACATTTTCACTATATCTAACACACTAATTTTCTCAGTTCGCATTCAATTTTTGGAGTAAGCATTTTGTATAAAACATTTTTGTAGCTACCTTAGCATGATGGGGAAAAAATTAGTTCAATGCTATCACCCCTTCTAACACTCCCCATACAAAATTTCTTGGGATCACAAAAAATTCTATTTCATCTAGAGTATAGTAAGATTGCGTTTTACGCGCAATCGTAGCCCTGTTATGTTTTTATTGAAACATTAATACTTTAGTTATAAGGCACTTTCGTTTGGACGTGCATTCATTCATTTTTGACAGTTATCGAATTTGGTTACGATCAAGCTCAAGTAAAATTATTTACTAGGATATTCAGGTTATACGGCATTTGTCTTTAGAAGTGCATGAAGGTGTTATAATTTTATTATAGATTTTTGTATGGATATGGTGATAGCGATATTAGCAATTTTTGAATTTTTTTTTACACATTATTACTTTAGTTATAAGGCACTTTCGTTTGGACGTGCATTCATTCATTTTTGATAGTCATCGAATTTGGTTACGGTCAAGCTCATGTAAAATTATTTACTAGGATATTTAGGTTATACGGCATTTGTCTTTAGAAATCCATGAAGGTGTTATAATTTTATTATAGATTTTTATATGGATATGGTGATAGCGATATTAGCTATTTTTGAATTTTTTTTGACACATTAATACTTTAGTTATAAGGCACATTCGATTGGACGTGCATTCATTCATTTTTGATAGCCATCGAATTTGGCTACGGTCAAGCTCAAGTAAAATTATTTACTAGGATATTTAGGTTATACGGCATTTGTCTTTAGAAGTGCATGAAGGTGTTATAATTTTATTATAGATTTTTGTATGGATATGGTGATAGCGATATTAGCAATTTTTGAATTTTTTTTTATACATTATTACTTTAGTTATAAGGCACTTTCGTTTGGACGTGCATTCATTCATTTTTGATAGTCATCGAATTTGGTTACGGTCAAGCTCATGTAAAATTATTTACTAGGATATTTAGGTTATACGGCATTTGTCTTTAGAAATCCATGAAGGTGTTATAATTATACTCTAGATGAAATCTGAGAGTATATTGTGTTTGCCTTACCGTTTGTAACGCTAAGAAATAATACTCGCACAGAGCCGCCAAGGGTACAGAAATATTTGTTGTCGCTCAAAAACTTCGATTCCGAGTTGCTGTCTGTCCGTCTGTCCGTCTGTCCGTCTGTCTACAGCATAACTCTCGAACGCTTTGAGCTATCGTGCTGAAATTTGTTGTGTGTCATTTCTAGCAAAAATTAAACTTTAAGTTCGTGAACGGGCCACATCCCCCCACTCCTTCTACCCCCTCCCATACAAATTTCACGAAATTCCGAAATTTTCAGAAATTGATTTTTCTTTGAAACCATTTAAGCTATCGATTTGAAATTTGGGTCCAAGTATGATGGTTTAGATGTCATTAATATGACGAAATACTGATCCGATCCCGTCACTCCTTCTACTCCCTCCCATACAAATGCATAATTTTGAAAAATGCAGTTTTTCGATTTTCATTGAAACTAGCAAAGTTATAAAAATGAACTTTTGCCAGAATTAATTTTATTATAATTCCAACCAGAATTGAAAAAATTATTAACTTCACTTCACTCCTTCTACCCCCTCCCATACAAATTTCACGAAATTTTGAAATTTAAATTAAATTATTTTTCTTCGAAACTGTTAAAGCTATCAACTTGATATTTTGCATAAAGTATAAAAATAGAAATATCAATAACGAGAAAAAAATGTGTTTTGATCCGTACACTCCTTCTACCCCCTCCCATACAAATGTATAATTTTTGTTAATTGAATTATATCGATTTCCATTAAAACTAGAAAAAGTATAAACTTAAAATTTTGCCAGAATTTGTTTTTTAATAATTGCAATAAACGCTAAAGAAAATTATCAGCTCTTTTTCACTCCTTCTACCCCCTCCCATACAAATATCTGTATTATAAATTCAAGAAAAGCATTTCTCATTCGAATACATTAGAACTATCGAATTTGAAATTGAATCAAAGCGTGGTGATAAGGATGATGATAAGTAGTTTCAAAATCATCTTAAACGCTCCACTTCCTCTGCCACCTCCCATACAAATGCCACAGTTTCAGGAAAACTATGTCCAATTGAAAGTAATGAAAGCTACAAACCTTAAATTCAGCACGAAATATTTTGCATACCACATTAGGTGTCATATCCAAAAATTACAAACCTTCCCCCTCTCCTTCTATCACCTCCCATACAAAAGTCACTATTAATTATTTAAAAGAATTGTAGATGACATATTTTCCGGTACATTGAACTCTTTCTCATTTCATCTAGAGTATCATATGATTGGGCTTTACGCCCAATCATAATTCTTTTATGTTTTTATTATAGATTTTTATATGGATATGGTGATAGCGATATTAGCTATTTTTGAATTTTTTTTGACACATTAATACTTTAGTTATAAGGCACATTCGATTGGACGTGCATTCATTCATTTTTGATAGCCATCGAATTTGGCTACGGTCAAGCTCAAGTAAAATTATTTACTAGGATATTTAGGTTATACGGCATTTGTCTTTAGAAGTGCATGAAGGTGTTATAATTTTATTATAGATTTTTATATGGATATGGTGATAACGATATTAGCTATTTTTGAATTTTTTTGACACATTAATACTTTAGTTATAAGGCACTTTCGTTTGGACGTGCATTCATTCATTTTTGATAGTCATCGAATTTGGCTACGATCAAGCTCAAGTAAAATTATTTACTATTATATTTAGGTTATACGGCATTTGTTTTTAGAAGTGTATGAAGGTGTTATCATTTTATTATAGATTTTTATGTGGATATGGTGATAGCTATATTAGCTATTCTTGAATTTGTTTTTTACACATTCATACTTTAGTTATAAGGCACTTTCGTTTGGACGTGCAGCAATTCCATTTTGATAGTCATCGAATGTGGTTACAATGAAGCTCAAGTAAAATTATTTACTAGGATATTTAGGTTATACGGCATTTGTCTTTAGAAGTGCATGAAGGTATTATAATTTTATTATAGATTTTACTTTATTATCTATACATATAAATATAATTGTAGTGTCTGTCTGTCTGTCTTTCCGGCTTTCACGCAAAAACGGCTGCACCGATTGCAATGAAACTTTCACAGGTTATTAGCTCTACCTCTGGGAGTAATCTGTTTTAGGTTTTATTTTTCTCCCCTCACGCCTTCTACCCCCTCCCATACAAAGTGACTCATTTTCAAAAACTTATAATAATCAAATTTTCATGGAAACTATGAAAGCTATTAATTTGAAATTTAAAATATATTATTTCTATTATAAATACAATCTTCAAGTATATAAATAGTTTGAATCCCCCAACTCCTTCCACCACCTCCAATACAAACTAAACTTTTTCATTAAATACTATACTCCAATTTTCTCAGTACATATAACTTTGATCGAGCTAAGATTTTGTATTAAATCCTTAATTAGCAGGGATCTTCAGAGAGAACCCAACAAAAGTGGATGTAAAAAGCGTAGGTAGCCACTTTGGACTGGTACATGGCCGGCCAAACCAGCAAAATCGTAGCCATCCTACATCGGCTGAGATTTGTTAAGAACAGGCTATGCCAAAAAGCCATTGATGTCGTAGGTATTTCGGCTACCTGTAGCAACCAACCTGCGTAACCTACACACATTCAAACAGTAAAATTTCGTCCCTAGCGTGGTATCTATCGTATATGATTAGCCAGCGTATTCTGCGGGGGCTATTTTAGTACGTAAGAAGTGAGGCACAAGAACAATAGATGTATTAATAGGCTGGCGATTTGGTTGGTATTCGCACCTTAGGGAAATACCATATCTTTTACGGTTTTTAAAGTGCTTAGTGGGTACGACTTCTCGCTGGGTTCCTTCGTTATATAGTATGTATTGTGTATTGTGTCAAACGTCAAGTGCTGCTTATGACGAAAACATAGAAAGTTTATCCAATTCAGTTTTTTCAATCATATGCTGTTGATCGTCTATAAGTGAAAAAGTCTATTGGTGATTTTTGACATTATATTTTGATTTTTGTCAGTGAGGAAGTTAAAATACGTACAAGTAATTATTAATTGAAATTAAGAGAAAAATCTATTGCTGCGTTTTAATATTATATTTTGATTTTGGCAAAAGAGGCCTTACACTAATAGTGATTTCTTTTCAAGAATTTAGTTCGCAGAAATTTTTTTGGAATAGAACATAAAAAGTGCTGAACTCTCAAGAAAATATGTAAGGGTTAAAACGGGGTAACATTTTTCGCAGAAATTAGTGTAAGCAGATTATTTATGAAATATACCGTACATTACTATGAAAAGCACATTGTATCGATATTTACGCGGACGAAGTTGCGGGTATTTGCTAGTTCTAATAATAAAGTATTGTGATCGACACAAGAAAAACAAAAACTTTGATACCCTGAAATTTTTTTTTTTCGCGTTTCATGACTAAATTAGCCTAAAAATGCAAAAAAAAAATCCGTCTGTCTGTACGCCGTCCGCCGTACGCCGACGTGTACGCTCAGCGCACATTAACTCCCAAACCCTTCAAGATAGAAAGATCATTTTTGGAGGGATTATAGGTAGTTGCGGATCTCAGGCGGATACCCATTTTGGGGGGTGTACAAGTTCAGGGGGAGGCGGGGGGAGCGCTTAAACCGAAAAATACGAATTCAAATATCTCAACCATGGTTACAGCTAGGAAACTAAAAATCAACATACATATAGAAGAGTTTGTAGGACAACTTTTAAAAATAATTTAATTTTTTTATCCATTGGGGTGCGAAAAGGGGGGGCTAAGAACCAATTGTCGGCCGAATTTTTTTTTCAAATGATTATATCTTCGAAATTACTTCCCATAAAAAATTGATATTTTGAGACCATTAAGATATCATACGCATGTGCTAGAATCAGTTTAGATAGAAGCTAATTATTGTAAGGGGAAGGGTCAGGGGGGGTGCAAAGAAAAACACTTAAAAATTAATATATCGACTATCTCTTAAGCTATGTAATTGAAACTTAAAACGTGTACTAAGCTTTACTAGAAAAATATAAAAAAAATATAACATTTTGACAAAATAGTAGTGGGGGGAAATGGGGAGCATTTCAAAAATGGCGCACTTTTCAAAATTACAAATCCTTATATCTCAAAAAATAGTATAGATATCAAATCAAAAATTGGTCATATTGTAGAACTATATAATGGTTAATTTTGATAAAAATTTTAAGTTGAGGGGTGTAAGGGGAGGGAGGTGATAGGCCAAAATGTCGAAAACTTTGAGTGATTTTTTTAAGGCTCTGGTGAAAGATACAAAGTTGAAGTTTTGCATGTGAATACCTTCATTTAATGTTCATACAAAAAACATAACAGGGCTACGATTGCGTAATGCGCAATCTTACGATACTCTAGATGAAATAGAATTTTTTGTGACCCCAAGAAATTTTGTATGTGGAGTGTTAGAAGGGATGATAGCATTGAATTACTTTTTCCCCCATCATGCTAAACTCGCTATAAAAATGTTTTATTCAAAATGCTTACTCCAAAAATTGAATGGGAACTGAGAAAATTAGTGTGTTCGATTTTGTGAAAATGTGGAGTTTGTATGGGAGGTGGTAGAAAGGGTGGGGGGATTTTAGTGAATTTTTCAGAAATAACTAAAAATATCATAAAATTGATATCTCTTAAATTTGAGATAAGTGACATTCATACTTTTCAAGAAAATCGATTTTTTGTGAGCTTGTGAAACTGTGTCATATTGTATGGGAGGGGGTAGAAGCAGTGAAGCTAATCAAATATTTTTTTCTGATCTTAGTGATAATGCTAATTAAGAATTTATAACAAAATATGAGCTCGATCAATGTTATATGTTCTGAGAAAATTGTCTTAGAGCATTTCATGAAAAAGTGATGTTTGTATGGGAGGGGGTGGAAGGAGAGGGAGGACGCAAATAATTTTTCTACTGTAGATTAAAATCATTATGAAAGCGATATATCCCACAACTCAGCCTAATACCTTTCATACTTTTCGAGTAAATCCATTTAATGTCAAATTGCGAAATTGTGTCATTTTGTATGGGAGGGGGTAGAAGGGGTGAAGCTAATCGTCTAATTTTTTGTTGGCCTTACTAACAATTTTAAATAAATATTTGGTGCACAATTTCAGCCAGCTAAATTTTATACGCACTGAGTAAATTGGCTTAGAATAATTCATGACAAGTACAGTTTGTATGGGAGGTGGTAGAAGGAGAGGGAGGACACGCATAATTTTTATACGGTAGATTTATATTATCATAAAAGTAATATATTCCAAATTTCAGGCCAATAGCTTTTATACTTTTCGAGCAAATCCGTTTATTGTAAAATTGCGCATTTGTGTAATTTTGTATGGGAGGGGGTAGAAGGGGTGGAGCGATTTGGCCCGTTCACGAACTTGACCTTACTTTTTTGTCAAAACGACGTGTACAAAATTTGAACGATCTAGCTCAACGCGTTCTCAAGCTAGAGAGCGAACAGACGGACGGACAGACAGACGGACAGACGGACGGACAGACGGACAGACGGACAGACGGACGGACAGACGGACATCCGGTTTTGAGATTTTTGAGTGATAACATTAACTTCTGTATCATTCATTTTTTTCTCCGAGCCTTATTTCTTAGCGTTACAAACCTTAGAGCAAACTTATAATACTCTCAGATTCCATCTAGAGTATAATAATAATAACTTGATCCATAATTGTTATAAACCGACCCCCTCGGTTTAACGTGCACAAGGAGTTTCATGTGCTTTGAAAAAAACACATAAACTGAAAATTTTTGAGTGGAATTTTAAGGTAAAAACTTCAGAATTTGCGAAATGCATTTAAAAAAAAACTCTAAATATACAAAATAATAACTGGTCGAAAATCTTTAAAACTTCTACCCCCTCCCGTACAAAATTATTTTTTCGACCATTTTTAAGAAATCAATTATCACTTAAATATTAAAAGTTATCATTTTGAAATTTTGCACAAAAACTTACAAAAAACATAACAGGGCTACGATTGCGCATAAAGCGCAATCTTACGATACTCTAGATGGAATAGAATTTTTTGTATTCCCAAGAAATTTTGGATGGGGAGTGTTAGAAGGGGTTGAACTAATTTTTTCCCCATTATGCTAAAGTAGCTATAAAAATGTTTTATACAAAATGATTACTCCAAAAATTGAATGGGGACTGAGAAAAATAGTGAGTTAGATTTAGTAAATATGTTCAGTTTGTATGGGAGGTGGTAGAAAGAGTGGGGGGATTTTAGTGATTTTTTCAGAAATAACTAGGAATATTATAAAATTGACAACCCTTGAATTTCAGATTATTAACATTTATACTTTTCAAGAAAATCGATTTTTGTGAAGTTGTGAAACTGTGTCATATTGTATGGGAGGGGGTAAAAGCAATGAAGCTAATCAAATACTTTTTTTTGATCTTAGTGATAATACTAATTAAGTATTTATTACAAAATGTGAGCTCTATAAATGTTATATGTTCTGAGAAATTCGTCTTAGAGCATTTCATGAAAAAGTGTAGTTTGTATGGGAGGGGGTGGAAGGAGAGAGAGGACGCAAATAATTTTTCTACTGTAGATTTAAATCATTATGAAAGTAATATATCCTAAGACTCAGACTAATAGCTTTTATACTTCTCGAGTAAATTAATTTATTGTTAAATTGCGAATTTGCGTCATTTTGTATGGGAGGGGGTAGAAGGGGTGAAGCTAATCATCTAACTTTTTTTCGCGTTACTAACAATTTTAAATAAATATTTGGTACACAATTTCAGCCTGCTCAATTTTATACGCACTGAGTAAATTAGCTTAGAGTAATTCATGACAGGTACAGTTTGTACGGGAGGTGGTAGAAGGAGGGGGAGGATACGCATAATTTTTATACAGTAGATGGATATTATCATAAAAGTAATACATTTCAAATTTCAGGCTAATAGCTTTTATACTTTTTGAGCAAATCCTTTAATTGTGAAATTGCGCATTTGTGTCATTTTGTATGGGAGGGGGTAGAAGGGGTGGAGCGATTTGGCCCGTTTACGAACTTGACCTTACTTTTTTATCAAAACCGATGTGTACAAAATTTGAACAATCTAGCTCAACGCGTTCTCAAGCTAGAGAGCGAACAGACGGACGGACAGACGGACAGACGGACGGACGGACAGACGGACGGACAGACATCCGGTTTTGAGATTTTTGAGTGATAATATTAACTTCTGTATCTTTCATTTTTTTCTCCAAGCCTTATTTCTTAGCGTTACAAACCTTAGAGCAAACTTATAATACTCTCAGATTTCATCTAGAGTATAATAATTGAAATGAAATTACGTTAAAAGTTCTGAAATCGCGTTTGCCCTTCTACCCCCTCCCATACAAAAGTATGATTTCGACCAATTTCATTAAATCAACTAATAACCAACAAATTAATAGGTATGAACTTGAAATTTTGTGTGAGCGCCTAACAACAGAAAAAAAAGAAAATTGCATCACAAGTTTTACGATTCCCTTACCTCCTCTATCCCCTCCCATACAAAAATATTTTTTCGAGCATTTTTAAGAAATCAGTTATCAGCTAACTCTTAAAAGCTATCAATTTCAAATTTTGCATAAAAACTTATAAAAATAATTCAAATGAAGTTGCTTTAAAAGTTTTGAAATCCCATACAAAACTATGATTTCGACCAATTTCATTAAATCAACTAATAAACAACAAACTAAAAGCTACGAACTTGAAATTTTATACAAGCACCTTACAAGAGAACCGATATAAAACTACATATCAAATTTTACAATTCCCCTACCTTCTCTACCCCCTCCCATACAAATGTTCGGTTTCGTGAATGTAAAATATACCGAATTTTATGGAAATTCTATGCAACTTCGTCTATGAAATACATTCTATACAGAGAATATTGGACGTGATTCAAGCAATTAATTAAAAAGCTATTAACATCCACCCACACTTACTGTTACCCCTCCTCCTCCCCTCATAAAAACCCAAACTTGCAGAAACGAATGAAATATTATTAAATTGACATCAGCACTGCCCAAGAACTCCCTTTCACTTAGTCTTCCCTAACCACTCTAACCTGCATATTGACTTTCCACTCATCCGCAACTTGTCCCAAGAATAATAAAGTTTCGTCCGACTTGTTGGCAGTTTATTTATATGGATATGGGGATAGCGATATTAGCTATTTTTGAATTTTTTTATTGAAACATTAATACTTTAGTTATAAGGCACTTTCGTTTGGACGTGCATTCATTCATTTTTGATAGTCATCGAATTTGGTTACGATCAAGCTCAAGTAAAAACATAACAGGGCTACGATTACGCGTAAAGCGCAATCTTACGATACTCTAGATGAAATAGAATTTTTTGTGATCCCAAGAAATTTTGTATGGGGAGTGTTAGAAGGGATGATAGCATTGAACTAATTTTTTCGACATCATGCTAAAGTAGCTATGAAAATGTTTTATACAAAATGCTTACTCCAAAAACTGAATGGGAACTGAGAAAATTAGTGAGTTTGATTTAGTGAAAATGTGCAGTTTGTATGGGAGGTGGTAGAAAGAGTGGAGGAATTTTAATGATTTTTTCAGAAATAACTAGGAATATTATAAAATTGGCATCCCTTAAATTTCAGACTAGTGCCATTCATACTTTTCAAGAAAATCGATTTTTTGTGAAGTTGTGAAACTGTGTCATATTGTATGGGAGGGGGTAGAAGTAGTGAAGCAAATCAAATATTTTTTTTCTCATCTTAGTAATAATATGAATTAAATGTTTATTACAAAATATGAGCTCAAACAATTTTATATGTTCTGAGAAAATCGGCTTAGAGCATTTCAGGAAAAAGTGTAGTTTGTATGGGAGGGGGTGGAAGGAAAGGGAGGAAGCAAATAATTTTTGTACTGTAGATTTAAATCATTAAAAAATTAACAAATACCAAAATTGAGACCAATAGCTTTTATACTTTTTGAGTAAATACATTTATTGTCAAATTGCGAAATTGTGTCATTTTGTATTGGAGGGGGTAGAAGGGGTGAAGCTAATCATCTCATTTTTTTTGACCTTACTAACAATTTTAAATAAATATTTGGTGCACAATTTCAGCCCGCTGAATTTTATAGGCACTGAGGAAATATACTTAGAGTAATTCATGATAAGTACAGTTTGTATGGGAGGTGGTAGAAGGAGGGGGAGGACACACACAATTTTTATACGATAGATTAATATTATCATAAAAGTAATATATTCTGAATTTCAGGCCAATAACTTTTATACTTTTTGAGCAAATCCGTTTATTGTGAAATTGCGTAATTGTGTCATTTTGTATGGGAGGGGGTAGAAGGGGTGGAGCGATTTGGCCCGTTCACGAACTTGACCTTACTTTTTTGTCAAAAACGACGTGTACAAAATTTGAACTTTCTAGCTCAATGCGTTCTCAAGCTAGAGAGCGCACGGACGGACGGACGGACTGATGGACGGACGGACGGACGGATGGACGGACATCCGGTTTTGAGGTTTTTGAGTGATAATATTAACTTCTGTATCATTCATTTTTTTCTTCGAGCCTTATTTCTTGGCGTTACAAACCTTAGAGCGAACTTATAATACTCTCAGATTCCATCTAGAGTATAATTATTTACTAGGATATTTAGGTTATACGGCATTTGTCTTTAGAAGTGCATGAAGGTGTTATAGTTTTATTATAGATTTTTACATGGATATGGTGATAGCGATATTAGCTATTTTTGAATTTTTTTTGACACATTAATACTTTAGTTATAAGGCACATTCGATTGGACGTGCATACATTCATTTTTCATAGCCATCGAATTTGGCTACGGTCAAGCTCAAGTAAAAACATAACAGGGCTACGATTGCGCATAAAGCGCAATCTTACGATACTCTAGATGAAATAGAATTTTTTGTATTCCCAAGAAATTTTGGATGGGGAGTGTTAGAAGGGGTTGAACTAATTTTTTCCCCATTATGCTAAAGTAGCTATAAAAATGTTTTATTCAAAATGATTACTCCAAAAATTGAATGGGGACTGAGAAAAATAGTGAGTTAGATTTAGTAAATATGTTCAGTTTCTATGGGAGGTGGTAGAAAGAGTGGGGGGATTTTAGTGATTTTTTCAGAAATAACTAGGAATATTATAAAATTGACAACCCTTAAATTTCAGATTATTAACATTCATACTTTTCAAGAAAATCGATTTTTGTGAAGTTGTGAAACTGTGTCATATTGTATGGGAGGGGGTAAAAGCAATGAAGCTAATCAAATACTTTTGTTTGATCTTAGTGATAATACTAATTAAGTATTTATTACAAAATGTGAGCTCTATAAATGTTATATGTTCTGAGAAATTCGTCTTAGAGCATTTCATGAAAAAGTGTAGTTTGTATGGGAGGGGGTGGAAGGAGAGAGAGGACGCAAATAATTTTTCTACTGTAGATTTAAATCATTATGAAAGTAATATATCCTAAGACTCAGACTAATAGCTTTTATACTTCTCGAGTAAATTAATTTATTGTTAAATTGCGAATTTGCGTCATTTTGTATGGGAGGGGGTAGAAGGGGTGAAGCTAATCATCTAACTTTTTTTCGCGTTACTAACAATTTTAAATAAATATTTGGTACACAATTTCAGCCTGCTCAATATACGCACTGAGTAAATTAGCTTAGAGTAATTCATGACAAGTACAGTTTGTATGGGAGGTGGTAGAAGGAGGGGAGGACACGCATAATTTTTATACAGTAGATGGATATTATTATCATAGAAATAATATATTTCAAATTTCAGGCCAATAGCTTTTATACTTTTTGAGCAAATCCTTTAATTGTGAAATTGCGCATTTGTGTCATTTTGTATGGGAGGGGGTAGAAGGGGTGGAGCGATTTGGCCCGTTCACGAACTTGACCTTACTTTTTTATCAAAACCGATGTGTACAAAATTTGAACAATCTAGCTCAACGCGTTCTCAAGCTAGAGAGCGAACAGACGGACGGACAGACGGACAGACGGACGGACGGACAGACGGACGGACAGACATCCGGTTTTGAGATTTTTGAGTGATAATATTAACTTCTGTATCTTTCATTTTTTTCTCCAAGCCTTATTTCTTAGCGTTACAAACCTTAGAGCAAACTTATAATACTCTCAGATTTCATCTCATCATCAATGGCGCGACAGCCCAAATCGGGCCCTGGCCTCCTGAAGTCGTCGCCTCCAATCGTCTCGATCCAAAGACCGCGTCCTCCAGCTGCTAATTTTTAAAATGGCTTTGCTGTCTTCATCAACCGAGTCTTCCCATCGCTTGCGTGGTTTGCCTACTGGCCGGTTACCACTCGCTTTGCCTTTAAGAGCACGTTTGGGGATTCTTCTGTCTTCCATTCGCTCTACATGGCCAGCCCACTGCAGTTTACGTAGCTTGATGAACGTTGAAGCTTCTGGCTCGTCGTAGAGTTGATCCAACTCATGGTTGTATCTTATTCGCCATTCCGTTCCTTCCTTCACAGGTCCCAAAATTCTTCGGAGGACCTTTCTTTCGAATGCGTTAACTGCTTTTTTGGAAGTTCGCGTTAATGTCCACGTCTCGCTGCCATAACAGAGCACAGGTCGTATAACAGTTTTATAAATCCGCAGCTTATTGTTCCTGTGCACTTTCTTGGATTTCATTATTGGAAGTACCGAATAATACGTCTTATTTGCAAGTATTATCCGTCGTTTGATTTCGTCTGTTTCATTACCGTCCTTTGCTAGATTAGCCCCAAGATATATGAAGTTGTCCACACTCTCCAAATTATATTCCGCAATTGTTATGTTTTGTCTGATTGGCGTTCTCCTTCTTGTTTGCGTCATTACTTTTGTTTTGCTTTCATTAATGCGCAACCCGACTTCTTTTGCGGCGGAGTCAAGATTGACAAATACCTCCTTAGCACTAGGGAAGGATCTTGCTAGAATGTTAATGTCGTCAGCGTATGCTACTAGTTGGGTGGACTTGAATAGTAGTGTCCCGTTGGTGTCGACTGGAATTTTTCGGACGACATACTCTAGTGCCAAGTTGAAAAGCATAGGAGCTAGACCATCTCCCTGCTTTAAACCACATTCCGTTCGAAAGCTGGTTGTGGAATCGGTTTGTATTCTCACTTGGGATTCAGTGTTCGTCATTGTGAGTCTTGTTAGTCGGACTAGTTTTGGAGGAATTCCAAAGTCAAGCATGATTTGGTACAGTACGCTCCTGTCGATACTGTCGTATGCTTGTTTAAAATCTACGAATATTTGGTGCACGTCTGTGTTATATTCCCAGCATTTCTCAAGCACCTGTTTCACCGAGAATATCTGGTCTGTTGTAGATCGTCCGGTTCTGAATCCTCCTTGGTATTCGCCAATTATTTGATTAGTATAGGGCTTAATACGACGTTCAATTATTTTTGTCAGTATTTTATAGGACGTACACAACAATGATATACCTCTGTAGTTCTCACAGCAGAGTTTGTCTCCTTTCTTGTAAATTGGACATATAATGCTTTTTCGCCAGTCATCGGGTATGATTTCCTCTGTCCAAATTTTGCATATCATGTTGTATAGTATTTCAGCGACACAGTTTCCACCGTTTTTCAGAAGTTCAACTGGTATTTCGTCAATTCCCGGCGCTTTGTTTCGTTTTTGGTCACATAGGGCTGCTTTGATTTCAGCAAGCGTGGGTGGTGTCGATGATGGTTCATGTTCGTCAGTTGAGGCTTCAATTGAAATGTTGTTTGTCGTTATCGGTGCTACTGGGATGGGATTCAAAAGATGTTCAAAGTATGAAGCCCATCTCCTTTTGATTTCTTCTGTGTCGCTGATGATATTGCCCTCTGCGTCTTTGCAGAGACTGGTTTTTGGTTTATATCCCTTTTTTAAATCTTTTACTATGGTGTATGCGTCCCGCGTTTTATTTTTTCTCATGTCGTCGTCCATTTTTTGTATCTTGTCATTATGGTACTTCCTTTGTTTTCGTCTGCAGGTCTTTTTCGCATATGCCTAAGCTCGTCATATCTTTCTTTTTTGGCTCGTGTTGGTCGTTCAGTAAAAATTTTGTAAGCTTCGTTCTTTCTATCTATTGCGTTGCGACATTCTTGGTCGAACCAATTATTATTTTTTCGCCGTGCTTGATACCCTAATACCTCTTCCGCGGAGGATTTGATGCCGTCTCGTATTTTTATCCACGCATTCTCCACTGGCATATTTTTGATATCTTCATATATTGGTGTCAGGTGTTTATTACATGCTAACATGTAAGCCTGCGCCACCGTTTCGTCGTTAAGCTTGTCGACATTGAATTTGCGAGCTCTACTCGTTTTCGAATATCCACGACAAGCTATTTTGCATCGATACTTAGCTCTGACTAGATAGTGGTCAGAGTCACAATTCGCACCGCGGAGAGTTCGTACATCAAGTATGCTGGAAGCAGCCCTTTTCTCAATTAGAACGTGGTCTATTTGGTTGAAGGTGTGACCATCTGGTGATGCCCACGTTCGTTTATGAATATCGCGATGTGGGAAGCATGTAGAGCTTACTATGATATTTTTGCTGCTTGCCAAATCAATAAGACGTTGGCCATTGTCGTTGGTTATGTCATGGAGACTGTGCCCTCCTGTTGTTCCTCTATGAGCCTCCTCCTTTCCGACTTTTGCATTAAAATCCCCTAAGACAATTTTTAGGTCATTCGAGGGCAGTGAGTCATAGGTTGTCTCTAGGGTGGCATAAAATTCGTCTTTAGTTATATCGTCCTTGTCTTCTGTTGGTGCGTGAACGTTGATCAACCAAGTGTTGAAGAATTTAGTCTTTATTCGGATTGCACACAATCTTTCACTTACTGGTCTGAAGCTCGTGACCTGCTGTTTAAATTTTTTGTCAACGACAAAAGCGACTCCAAACTCTCTGCTTCCCGACAATTTTCCACTTGGATAGATTGTGTGTGATCTCATGTCCATGATTTCGTTACCGAGCCATTTCGTTTCTTGGATGGCAGTTATGTTGATGTTGTGTTTTGCCACTTCTTCGAGAAACTCTTTCAGAGCTCCTGTCCCAAATAAGGATCGAACATTCCAAGATCCAATAGAGTAGTCCATTTTTCGTTTGCGGGGTCGTTGCCGTTGAGTCCATCCTTTCCGAGGCTGTTCTTCAGGTTTCTGGACAGTGTTTTTTTTCCGGTGATGCGTTGTCGGCGCCTCGCCCAACCCCCGACCTGGAGGACCGGTCCTACTTATTTATTACACCCTAATAAGAAAATGGTGGGAGTTTTGAGCTAAATATGGCATGCTGGAGTTCTCACAGCTATGCTGCAAGTCCAACTATGCCATACTTTTTGCCTACTTCCTGAGACGCACTGGTGTTACTGGCCATTCAGGTTAACTCCATGTTCCCTCCTCCTTTCTCAACTCGGGCTTGGGACCGTCTATGGCGGACTTCTCAGATTTCAACTAGAGTATAATTATTTACTAGGATATTTAGGTTATACGGCATTTGTCTTTAGAAGTGCATGAAGGTGTTATCATTATACTCTAGATGGAATCTGAGAGTATTATAAGTTTGCTCTAAGGTTTGTAACGCCAAGAAATAAGGCTCGGAGAAAAAAATGAATGATACAGAAGTTAATGTTATCACTCAAAAATCTCAAAACCGGATGTCCGTCTGTCCGTCTGTCCGTCCGTCTGTCCGTCTGTCCGTCTGTCCGTCTGTCCGTCCGTCTGTCCGTCTGTCTGTCCGTCCGTCTGTTCGCTCTCTAGCTTGAGAACGCGTTGAGCTAGATCGTTCAAATTTTGTACACATCGTTTTTGACAAAAAAGTAAGGTCAAGCTCGTGAACGGGCCAAATCGCTCCACCCCTTCTACCCCCTCCCATACAAAATTACACAAATGCGCAATTTTACAATAAACGGATTTGCTCGAAAAGTATAAAAGCTATTGGCCTGAAATTTGGAATATATTACTTTTATGATAATATAAATCTACCATATAAAAATTATGCGTGTCCTCTCCCTCCTTCTACCACCTCCCATACAAACTGTACTTGTCATGAATTATTCTAAGCCAATTTACTCAGTGCGTATAAAATTTAGCTGGCTGAAATTGTGCACCAAATATTTATTTAAAATTGTTAGTAAGGCCAAAAAAAAATTAGACGATTAGCTTCACCCCTTCAACCCCCTCCCATACAAAATGACACAATTTCGCAATTTGACATTAAATGGATCTACTCGAAAAGTATGAAAGGTATTAGGCTGAATTGTGGGATATATCGCTTTCATAATGATTTTAATCTACAGTAGAAAAATTATTTGCGTCCTCCCTCTCCTTCCACCCCCTCCCATACAAACATCACTTTTTCATGAAATGCTCTAAGACAATTTTCTCAGAACATATAACATTGATCGAGCTCATATTTTGTTATAAATTCTTAATTAGCATTATCACTAAGATCAGAAAAAAAAATTTGATTAGCTTCACTGCTTCTACCCCCTCCCATACAATATGACACAGTTTCACAAGCTCACAAAAAATCGATTTTCTTGAAAAGTATGAATGTTACTTATCCCAAATTTAAGAGATATCAATTTTATGATATTTTTAGTTATTTCTGAAAAATTCACTAAAATCCCCCCACCCTTTCTACCACCTCCCATACAAACTCCACATTTTCACAAAATCGAACACACTAATTTTCTCAGTTCCCATTCAATTTTTGGAGTAAGCATTTTGAATAAAACATTTTTATAGCGAGCTTAGCATGATGGGGGAAAAAGTAGTTCAATGCTATCATCCCTTCTAACACTCCACATACAAAATTTCTTGGGGTCACAAAAAATTCTATTTCATCTAGAGTATCGTAAGATTGCGCATTACGCAATCGTAGCCCTGTTATGTTTTTATTATAGATTTTTATATGGATATGGGGATAGCGATATTAGCTATTTTTCAATTTTTTTATTGACACATTAATACTTTAGTTATAAGGCACTTTCGTTTGGACGTGCATCCATTCATTTTTGATAGTCATCGAATTTTGTTACGATCAAGCTCAAGTAAAATTATTTACTAGGATACTTAGGTTATACGGCATTTGTCTGCAGAAGTGCATGAAGGTGTTTTCATTTTATTATAGACTAGCAAACGCCCGCGACTTCGTCCCCCTAAAAATCGCATTAATAGGCAATTTTTGAGAATGTGGCTAGTAATACATTATGTGGGAGATATAATCTGCTTACTTTAATGGCTCTTTGAACTCAATGTTTTGTATTTTGTTGGAATCATAACCATAAATTATTCAGAATGATAGCATGATACTCGCATTTGAATGGGATAGGCTCGTGATCAAATCAATCCCGTGATTTGAGATCATATACGTATTGAAGAGCATTAAGGACATGTGAATAATAATAGCTTGTGTTAATTAAAAAAAAAGCCCAAATAAAATAACATTAAGCTTGAAAACGTAACAGGAATACGATTGTGCGTAGAGCCCAATCATACGATACTATAGATGAAATCGAAATTTTTGTGATTTTATGAAATTTTGTATGGCTGCATTAAGCTAATTTGTTTCACATCATGCTAGAGTAGCTATAAAAATGTTTTGTACCAAATCTAAGCTTCAAAAATTGAGTAGGTACTGAGAAACTTAGTGCATTGAATTTAATGAAATTTTGCAATTTGTATGGGAGGTAGTAGGAGGAAAGGGCGGTTTTTGGTGATATTTCGAGAAACAACTATAATCATCATGCAATTGATATATTTTAAATTTCAGGTTTGTATCATTCACGCTTTTTAAGAAAATTGAATTTTTGTAAACTCTTGTAATTGTGTCACATTGTATGCGAGGGGATAGAAGGAGTAAAGCTACTCGGTTCATTTTTTCCCGATATTAATAATGCTAATTAAGGATTGAGTACAAAATCTTAGCTCGATGAAAGTTATATGTATTGGGAAAAATAGTTTAGAATATTTCATGAAAAAGTGCAGTTTGTATGGGAGGTGGTGGAAGGAGTGAATTTTTGAGAAACGACTAAAATTATTATGGAATTGATATATTTTAAATTTTAGATCTGCACCATTCACGCTTTTCAAGAAAATCGAATTTTTGTAAAGTCGTTCAATTGTGTCACATTGTATGGGAAGGGTAAAGCTACTCGGTTAATTTTTTCCCGATATTAATAATGATGCTAATTTAGGATAGAGTACAAAATTTGAGCTCGATGAAAGTTATATGTACTGAGAAAATTAGTTTAGAATTTTTCATGAAAAATGCAGTTTGTATGGGTGGTGGTGGAAGGAGTGGGGGTCTTAAGTGACTTTTCGAGAAACAACTATAATTAATTTTCAATTGACATATATTAAATTTCAGATCAATAACGTTTACTGTTTTCAAGAAAATCGAATTTAAGTGAAGTCGTGGAATTGTGTTACATTGTATGGGAGGGGGTAGAATGAGTGAAGCTAATCGGTTAAGTTTTTCCCGATATTAATAATAACGCAAATTTAGGATTAAGTACAACATTTAAGCTCGATGAAAGTTATATGTACTGAGAAAATTGGTGTATAGCATTTCATGAAAAAGTGCAGTTTGTATGGGAGGTGACGGAAGGAGTAGGGGGATCAAATAATTTGTATACTATAGATCATATTTCTGATAAAAAAAGTATGTTCCAAATTTCAAATGATTTGCTACAATGGTTTTGAAGAAAATTTGATTATTACATATTTTTGAAAATGAGTCATTTTGTATGGGAGGGGGTGGAAGGCGTGAGGGTATTGAAATAAGACCACACGCAGATTACACCTCGGTGCACATCTAATAAATTGTGAAAGTTTCATTACAATCGGTTCAGCCGTTTTTGCGTGAAAACCGGAAAGACAGACAGACAGAGAAAATTTTTAAAAACGTTTGTTTCTGCTTAGTTATTGCTAAAATGAAGCAAAAACCTTATTTATAGCCATTTATAAACAAATAACAGACAGACACAACAATTATATTTATATAGATTTTTATATGAATATGGTGATAGCGATATTAGCTATTTTTTAATTTTTTTTTTGACACATTCATACTTAGTTCTAAGGCACTTTCGTTTGGACGTGCATCAATTCATTTTTGATAGTCATCGACTTTGGTTGCGATCAAACTCAAGTAAAATTATTCACTACGATATTTAGGTTATACGGCATTTGTCTTTAGAATTGCATGAAGGTGTTATCATTTTATTATAGATTTTTACACGGATATGGTGATAGCGATATTAGCTATTTTTTAATTTTTTTTGACACATTCATACTTAGTTCTAAGGCACTTTCGTTTGGACGTGCATCAATTCATTTTTGATAGTCATCGACTTTGGTTACGATCAAACTCAAGTAAAATTATTCTCTACGATATTTAGGTTATCCATTCATTTTTGATAGTCATGGAATTTTGTTACGATCAAGCTCAAACAAAATTATTTACTAGGATATTTGGGTTAAACGGCATTTGTCTTTAGAAGTGCATTAAGGTGTTATCATTTTATTATAGATTTTTATATGGATATGGTGATAGCGATATTAGCTATTTTTGAATTTTTTTTTGACACATTAATACTTTAGTTATAAGGCACTTTTGTTTGGACGTGCATCCATTAATTTTTGATAGTCATCGAATTTGGTAACGATCAAACTCAAGTAAAAACATAAAAGAATTATGATTGGGCGTAAAGCCCAATCATATGATACTCTAGATGAAATGAGAAAGAGTTCAATGTACCGGAAATAATGTCAATCCAATTCTTTTAAATAATTAATAGTGGCTTTTGTATGGGAGGTGGTAGAAGCAGAGGTGGAAGATTTAATTTTTGGATATGACACCTAATTTGGTATGCAAAATATTTCGTGCTGAATTTAAGGTTTGGAGCTTTCATTTTTTTCAATTCGACATAGTTTTCCTGAAATTGAGGCATTTGTATGGGAGGTGGCAGAGGAAGTGGAGCGTTAAAGATGATTTTGAAACTGCTTATCATCATCCTTATCACAATGCTTTGATTCAATTTCAAAGCCGATAGCTCTCATATATTCGATAGAGAAATGCTTTTCTTGAATTTATAATACAGATATTTGTATGGGAGGGGGTAGAAGGAGTAAAGACGAGCTGATAATTTTTTTTAGCATTTATTGAAATTATTAAAAAACAAATTCTGGCAAAATTTTAAGTTTTTTAATTTAAGCTTTTTCTAGTTTTAATGGAAATCGATATTATGCACTTAACGAAAATAACACATTTGTATGGGAGGGGGTAGAAGGAGTGTACGGATCAAAACACATTTTTTTCTCGTTATTGATATTTCTATTTTGATACTGTATGCAAAATATCAAGTTGATAGCTTTAACAGTTTCGAAGAAAAATAATTTAATTTAAAATTCAAAATTTCGTGAAATTTGTATGGGAAGGGGTAGAAGGAGTGGGGGGATGTGGCCCGTTCACGAACTTAAAGTTTTTTTTGCTAAAAATGACACACAAAAAATTTCAGCACGATAGCTCAAAGCGTTCGAGAGTTATGCTGTAGACAGACGGACAGACGGACAGACAGCAACTCGGAATCGAAGTTTTTGAGCGACAACAAATATTTCTTTACCCTTGGCGGCTCTGTGCGAGCGTTATTTCTTAGCGTTACAAACGGTAAGGCAAACACAATATACTCTCAGATTTCATCTAGAGTATAATTATTTACTAGGATATTTAGGTTATACGGCGTTTGTCTTTAGAAGTGCATGAAGGTGTTGTCATTTTGTTATAGATTTTTATATGGATATGGTGATAGCGATATTATCTATTTTTGAATTTTTTTTTTTTGACACATTAATACTTTAGTTACAAGGCACTTTCGTTTGGACGTGCATCCACTCCTTTTACCCCCTCCCATACAAATTTCATAAAATTTCGAAATATTAAGAAATTGATTTTTCTTTGAAACTATTTAAGCTATCGACTTGAAATTTAAGTCAAAGTATTATGATATAAATGTCACTAATACCACGGAATATTGAGCCGATCCCTTAACTCCTTCTACCCCTTCCCATACAAATGGACAATTTTGAAAAACACATATTTTCAATTTTCATTGAAACTAGTAAAGCTGAAAAAAAAGAAATTTTGTCAGAATTAATTCTACTATAATTGCAATTCGTTTTAAAAATGATTATCAACTTCACCTTACTCCTTCTACTCCCTCCCTTACAAATTTCACGAAATTTTGAAATTTGAATTATTTGGGCTTTAAGCCCAATCATAATTTTGTTATGTTTTTTGATAGTCATCGAATTTTGTTACGATCAAGCTCAAATAAAATTATTTACTAGGATATTTAGGTTATACGGCATTTGTCTTTAGAAGTGCATGAAGGTGTTATCATTTTATTATAGATTTTTATATGGATATGGTGATAGCGATATTAGCTATTTTTGAATTTTTTTTTGACACACTAATACTTAAGTTATAAGGCACTTTCGTTTGGACGTGCATCCATTCATTTTTGTTAGTCATCGAATTTTGTTACGATCAAGCTCAAGTAAAATTATTTACTAGGATATTTAGGTTATACGGCGTTTGTCTTTAGAAGTGCATGAAGGTGTTATAATTTTATTATAGACTAGCAAACGCCCGCGACTTCGTCCGCATAAGAATCGCATTAATAAGCAATTTTTGAGAATGTAGTTAGTAAAATATTATATGGGATATAAAATCCGCTTACTTTAATGGCTCTTTGAACACAATGTTTTGTACTTTGTTGGAGTTAGAACCATAAATTATTAAGAATGAAAGCAAGATACTCGCATTTGAATGGGAGAGGCTCGTGACCAAATTAAACCCGTGATTCGAGATCATATGTATACGTGTTAAGGGCATGTGAATAGTTGTAGCTTGTGTTAATTGAAAAAAGCCCAAATAAAATGACATTAAGCTTGAAAACATAACAGGACTTCGATTGTGCGTCTTTACGCAAAAAATTTCGATTTCATCGGTAGTATCATATAATGGGGAAAGCCCCATTATATGATACTACCGATGAAATCGAAATTTTTGTAATCTTGAAAATTTTTGTGTGGGGAGTGATAGAAGGGATGACAGTAATAAATTAATTTTTTTCACACCATGCTAGAGTAGCTATAAAAATATTTTGCACCAAATTTAAGCTTGAAAAACTGAATATGTAACTTGAGAAACTTAGTGGATTGGATTTAGTGAATTTGTGCAATTTGTATGGGAGGTGGTAGAAGGAGTGGGGGGTTTTTGGTAATTTTTCTAGATACAACTACCATCACCATGCAATTGATATCTTTTAGATTTCAGATCAGTTAGATTCACACTTTTCAAGAAAATCTAGTATTTGCAAAGTCGTGGAATTGTGCCACATTGTATGGGAGGGGGTAGAAGGAGTAAAGCTAATCGGTTAATTTTTCCCGATAATAATAATATTACTCATTGGGGATTCATCCGAAAATTTTAGCTCGATCAAAGTTATACTGAGAAAATTGGTTTAGAGTATTTCATGAAAAAGTGCAGTTCGTGTGGGAGGTGGTAGAAGGAGTGGAGGGTTTTTGGATATTTTTCTAGAAACAACTATAATGACCATGCAATTGATGTGTTTTAAATTTTAGATCAGTTAGATTCACACTTTTCAAGAAAATCGAGTTTTTGCAAAGTCGTGGAATTGTGCGACATTATATGGGAGGGGCTAGAAGGAGTATAGCTAATCGGTTAATTTTTCCCGATAATAATAATTATGCTAATTAAAGATTAAGTGCAAAATTTTAGCTCCATCAAAGATATACGTACTGAGAAAATTAGAGTATAGTATTCATGAAAAAGTTTAGTTTGTATGGGAGGTGGTGGAAGGAGTTGGGGGATTCAAACTATTTATATACTTGAAGATTGCATTTATAAAAGAAATAATATATTTTAAATTTAAAATTAATAGCTTTCATAGTTTCCATGAAAATTTGATTATTATAAGTTTTTGAAAATGAGTCACTTTGTATGGGAGGGGGTAGAAGGCGTGAGGGGAGAAAAATAAAACCTAAAGTAGATTACTCCTCAAAACAGACCTAACAATCTGTGAAAGTTTCATTGCAGTCGGTATAGCAGTTTTTGCGTGAAAGCCGGAAGACCGACAGGCAGAGTAATTTTTTAAAAACGCTATTGCTAAAATGAAGCAAAAAACTTATTTATAGCCATTTATAAACAAATAATAGACAGACACTACAATTATATTTATATAGACTAGCAAACGCCCGCGACTTCGGCCGCGAAAAATAGCAATAATAAGCAATTTTTGAGATTGTAGTTAGTAATACATTATCTGGGATATATAATCTGCTTACTTTAATGACTCTTTGACGAAAATGGTTTGTATATTGTTGGAATCAGAACCATAAATTATTAAGGATGAAAGCATGATACTACATGATACCCTTGTTCTTCTCCTGATCCTGTCCACCTGACCTCGCTCAAGCCCAAGATTTGGATGTTATATTGCTTCATTTCATGGTCGATCACTGACTGGCGGTGCAAGGACCGAGTAACCCCAGCTCTTCCCCCGTCATTCAATGTTCGAACGTTCCAGAAGCCAATCATAGTCCGTTTTCGAATGCCAAAAGTCGTTACCGTTGAATCAGTCCGTATCCGAGGCGATGTATCCGTTTCTCGTATCATTTAGATCTTAAGATCACGGGTGATAAGCCCATGATCCAGTGAGTGTCCATTTGCCATTTTTAGGACAAGCAGGACTGGCTGTGGGTGAATTCTACAGCCCCCATCCCAGAAGGGGATAGTTAGCTCAGGTCCGTGGAGTCGCTAACTCCAAAGATAGTTGCAGGAATTGGTAAAACCTCATACTACAACTACCGCCTTGCGGGGGTGCAATTGATATATTTTAAATATCAGATCAGTAGCATTCAGATTTTGAAAGAAAATCAAATTCTTGTGAAGTCGTGGAACTGTGTCACATTGTATGGGAGGGGGTAGAAGGAGTGAAGCTAATCGGTTAATTGTTTTCCCGATGTAAAAATGTTGTATTAAATTCTTAATTAACATTAAGGATTTAATACAACATTTTAGCTCGATGGCAGTTACAAGTACTGAAAAATTTGGTGAAAAGTGATTCATGAAAAAGTGTAGTTTGTATGGGAGGTGGTGAAAGGAGTGAGGAAACTCAATCAATTTATATACTAAAAGACTGCATTTATAATAGAAGTAACATATCCTAAATTTCAAATTAATAGCTTTTATAGTTTCCAATAAAATTTAATTAATACATATTTTGAAAATGAGTCACTTTGTATGGGAGGGGGTAGAAGGCGCGAGGGGAGTGAAATGAAACCAAAAGCAGATTTCATTCCGATTGACACCTAACAAACTTTGCAAGTTTCATTACAATCGGTTCAGCCGCTTGTGCGTGAAAAGCGGCCGGGCAGACAGACAGACAGACAAAAATTTCAAAAATGTGTTTTTATGCTTAGTTATTGCTAAAATAACTCAAAAAACTAACTTATACCCATTTATAAGCAAATAACAGACAGACACTACAATTATATTTACATACATTTTTATAAGGATATGGTGATAGCGATATTAGCTATTCTTGAATTTTTTTTGACACCTTAATACTTTAGTTATAAGGCACTTTCGTTTGGACGTGCATCCATTCATTTTTGATAGTCATCGAACTTGGTTACGATCAAGCTCAAGTAAAATTATTTACTAGGATATTTAGGTTATTCGGCATTTGTCTTTGGAAGTGCATGGAGGTGTTTCCATTTTATTATAGATTTTTATATGGATATGGTGATAGCGATATTAGCTATTTTTGAATTTTTTTTGACACATTGATACTTTAGTTATAAGGCACTTTCGTTTGGACGTGCATCCATTCAGTTTTGACAGTCATCGAATTTGGTTACGATCAAGCTCAAGTAAAATTATTTACTAGGATATTTAGGTTATACGGCATTTGTCTTTAGAAGTGCATGGAGGTGTTATCATTTTATTATAGACTAGCAAACGCACTAATAAGTAATTTTTGAGAATGTAGATAGTAATACATTATATGAGATATATAATCCGCTTACTTTAATGGCTCTTTGAACGCAATGTTTTGTATTTTGTTTGAGTCAGAACCATAAATTATTAAGAATGATAGCATGATACTCGCATTTGAATGGGAGAGGCTCGTGATCAAATCAAACCCGTGATTCGAGATCATATGTATACGTGTTAAGGACATGTGAATAGTTATAGCTTGTGTTAATTGAAAAAAGCCCAAATAAAATGACATTAAGCTTAAAAACATAACAGGACTTCGATTGTGCGTAATGCCCCATTATACGATACTACCGATGAAATCGAAATTTTTGTAATCTTAAGAATTTTTGTGTGGGGAGTGATAGACGGGATGACAGTACTAAATTAATTTTTTTCACACCATGCTAGAGTAGCTATAAAAATATTTGCACCAAATTTAAGCTTGAAAAACTGAATAGAGAACTTGAGAAACTTAGTGCATTGGATTTAGTGAAATTGTGCAATTTGTATGGGAGGTGGTAGAAGGAGTTGGGGTTTTTGGTAATTTTTCTAGAAACAACTGTCATCACCATGCAATTGATATCTTTTAAATTTCAGATCAGTTAGATTCACAGTTTTCAAGCAAATCGAGTTTTTGCAAAGTCGTGAAATTGTGTCATATTGTAAGGGAGGGGGTAGAAGGAGTGGAGCTAATCGGTTAATTTTTCCCGATAATTAAAATAATACTAATTAGGGATCCATCAGAAAATTTTAGCTCGATCAAAGTTATACGTACTAAGAAAATTGGTTTATAGTATTTCATGAAAAAGTGCAGTTTGTATGGGAGGTGGTAGAAGGAGTGGAGGGTTTTTGGTAATTTTTCTAGAAACAACTCTAATCACCATGCAATTGATGTGTTTTAAATTTTAGATCAGTTAGATTCACAATTTTCAAGAAAATCGAGTTTTTGCAAAGTCGTGGAATTGTGCGACATTATATGGGAGGGGCTAGAAGGAGTAAAGCTAATCGGTTAATTTTTCCCGATAATAATAATTATGCTAATTAAAGATTAAGTGCAAATTTTAGCTCCATCAAAGATATACGTACTGAGAAAATTGGAGTACAGTATTCATGAAAAAGTTTAGTTTGTATGGGAGGTGGTGGAAGGAGTTGGGAGATTCAAACTATTTATATACTTGAAGATTGAATTTATAAAAGAAATAATATATTTTAAATTTCAAATTAATAGCTTTCATAGTTTCCATGAAAATTTGATTATTATAAGTTTTTGAAAATGAGTCACTTTGTATGGGAGGGGGTAGAAGGCGTGAGGGGAGAAAAATAAAACCTAAAGTAGATTACTCCTCAAAACAGACCTAACAATCTGTGAAAGTTTCATTGCAGTCGGTATAGCAGTTTTTGCGTGAAAGCCGGAAGACAGACAGGCAGAGTAATTTTTTAAAAACGCTATTGCTAAAATGAAGCAAAAAACTTATTTATAGCCATTTATAAACAAATAATAGACAGACACTACAATTATATTTATATAGACTAGCAAACGCCCGCGACTTCGGCCGCGAAAAATAGCAATAATAAGCAATTTTTGAGATTGTAGTTAGTAATACATTATCTGGGATATATAATCTGCTTACTTTAATGACTCTTTGACGAAAATGGTTTGTATATTGTTGGAATCAGAACCATAAATTATTAAGGATGAAAGCATGATACTCCCATTTTTATGGGACAGGCTCGTGATCAAATTAAACACGTGATTCGAGATCATATACGTGTTGAAGAGCGTTAAAGACATGTGAATAATTGTAGCTAGTGTTATTAAAAAAAAAAAAAACAAATAAAATAACACTAAGCTTAAAAACATAACAGGACTACGATTGTGCGTAAAGCCCAATCATACCATACTATGTATAGATGAAATCACAATTTTTGCGGTGTTAAGAAATTTTATATGGGGAGTGGTCGAAGGGGTGACAGCACTGAACTTATTTGTTTCACATCATGCTAGAGTAGCTATAAAAATGTTTTGTACCAAATTTCAGCTTCAAAAATTAAGTAGGTACTGAGAAACTTTGTGCATTGAATTTAATGAAATTGTGCTATTTGTGTGGGAGGTGGTAGAAGGAGTGGGGAGTTTTTGGAGATTTTTCGAGAAACATCTATAACTAGCATTCAATTGATATACTTTAAATTTCAGATCTGTATCATTCACACTTTTCAAGAAAATCGAATTGTTTTATAGTCGCGGAATGTGTCTCATTGTATGAGAGGGGGTAGAAGGAGTGAAGCTACTTGGTCAATTTTTTTCCCGATATTAATAATTATGCTAAATTAGAATTAAGTTCAAATTTTTACCTCGATGAAATTTAAATATACTTAGAAAATTTGCTTAGAGTATTTCATGAAAAAGTGCAGTTTATATGGGAGGTGGTGGAAAGAGAAGGGGGTTTTTGGTGAATTTTTGAAAAACAACTATAATCATCATGCAATTAATATATTTTAAATATCAGATCAGTAGCATTCAGATTTTGAAAGAAAATCAAATTCTTGTGAAGTCGTGGAACTGTGTCACATTGTATGGGAGGGGGTAGAAGGAGTGAAGCTAATCGGTTAATTGTTTTCCCGATGTAAAAATGTTGTATAAAATTCTTAATTAACATTAAGGATTTAATACAACATTTTAACTAGATGGCAGTTACACGTACTGAAAAATTTGGTGAAAAGTGATTCATGAAAAAGTGTAGTTTGTATGGGAGGTGGTGAAAGGAGTGAGGAAACTCAATCAATTTATATACTAAAAGACTGCATTTATAATAGAAGTAATATATCCTAAATTTCAAATTAATAGCTTTTATAGTTTCCAATAAAATTTAATTAATATATATTTTGAAAATGAGTCACTTTGTATGGGAGGGGGTAGAAGGCGCGAGGGGAGTGAAATGAAACCAAAAGCAGATTTCATTCCGATTGACACCTAAAAAACTTTGCAAGTTTCATTACAATCGGTTCAGCCGCTTGTGCGTGAAAAGCGGCCGGGCAGACAGACAGACAGACAAAAATTTCAAAAATGTGTTTTTATGCTTAGTTATTGCTAAAATAACTCAAAAAACTAACTTATACCCATTTATAAGCAAATAACAGACAGACACTACAATTATATTTACATACATTTTTATAAGGATATGGTGATAGCGATATTAGCTATTCTTGAATTTTTTTTGACACATTAATACTTTAGTTATAAGGCATTCATTTTTGATAGTCATCGAATTTGGTTATGATCAAGCTCAAGTAAAATTATTTACTAGGATATTTAGGTTATTCGGCATTTGTCTTTAGAAGTGCATGAAGGTGTTGTCATTTTATTATAGACTTTTATATGGATATGGTGATAGCGATATTAGCTATTTTTGAATTTTTTTGACACATTAATACTTTAGTTATAAGGCACTTTCGTTTAGACGTGCATCCATTCAGTTTTGATAGTTATCGCATTTGGTTACCATCAAGCTCAAGTAAAATTATTTACTAGGATATTTAGGTTATTCGGCATTTGTCTTTAGAAGTGCATGGAGGTGTTATCATTTTATTATAGATTTTTATATGGATATGGTGATAGCGATATTAGCTATTTTTGAATTTTTTTTGACACATGATACTTTAGTTATAAGGCACTTTCGTTTGGACGTGCATCCATTCAGTTTTGACAGTCATCGAATTTGGTTACGATCAAGCTCAAGTAAAATTATTTACTAGGATATTTAGGTTATACGGCATTTGTCTTTAGAAGTGCATGGAGGTGTTATAATTTTATTATAGACTAGCAAACGCCCGCGACTTCGTCCGCATAAAAATCGCACTAATAAGTAATTTTTGAGAATGTAGATAGTAATACATTATATGAGATATATAATCCGCTTACTTTAATGGCTCTTTGAACGCAATGTTTTGTATTTTGTTTGAGTCAGAACCATAAATTATTAAGAATGATAGCATGATACTCGCATTTGAATGGGAGAGGCTCGTGATCAAATCAAACCCGTGATTCGAGATCATATGTATACGTGTTAAGGACATGTGAATAGTTATAGCTTGTGTTAATTGAAAAAAGCCCAAATAAAATGACATTAAGCTTAAAAACATAACAGGACTTCGATTGTGCGTAATGCCCCATTATACGATACTACCGATGAAATCGAAATTTTTGTAATCTTAAGAATTTTTGTGTGGGGAGTGATAGAAGGGATGACAGTACTAAATTAATTTTTTTCACACCATGCTAGAGTAGCTATAAAAATATTTGCACCAAATTTAAGCTTGAAAAACTGAATAGAGAACTTGAGAAACTTAGTGCATTGGATTTAGTGAAATTGTGCAATTTGTATGGGAGGTGGTAGAAGGAGTGGGGGTTTTTGGTAATTTTTCTAGAAACAACTGTCATCACCATGCAATTGATATCTTTTAAATTTCAGATCAGTTAGATTCACACTTTTCAAGCAAATCGAGTTTTTGCAAAGTCGTGAAATTGTGTCATATTGTAAGGGAGGGGGTAGAAGGAGTGGAGCTAATCGGTTAATTTTTCCCGATAATTAAAATAATACTAATCTAATAATACCAGCAGAAAATTTTAGCTCGATCAAAGTTATACGTACTAAGAAAATTGGTTTATAGTATTTCATGAAAAAGTGCAGTTTGTATGGGAGGTGGTAGAAGGAGTGGAGGGTTTTTGGTAATTTTTCTAGAAACAAATCTAACCACCATGCAATTGATGTGTTTTAAATTTTAGATCAGTTAGATTTACACTTTTCAAGAAAATCGAGTTTTTGCAAAGTCGAGGAATTGTGCCACATTATATGGAAGGGGGTAGAAGGAGTAAAGCTAATCGGTTAATTTTTCCCGATAATAATAATTATGCTAATTAAAGATTTAGTACAAAATTTTAGCTCGATCAAAGCTATACGTACTGAGAAAATTGGTTTAGAGTATTTCATGAAAAAGTGCAGTTTGTATGGGAGGTGGTAGAAGGAGTGGATGGTTTTTAGTTCTTTTTTGAGAAGCAACTACAATTATCATTCAATTGATATATTTTATATTTCAGAACAGTAACATCCATACTTTTCAAGAAAATCGAATTTTCGCAAAGTCATGTATTTGTGTCAGATTGTATGGGAGGGGGTAGAAGGAGTAAACCTAATTGGTTAGTTTTTTCCTGACATTAATAACAATGCTAATTAAGGATTTAATACAAAAATTTAGCTCGATCAAAATTTTAGGTACTGAGAAAATGGGAGTATAGTATTTCATGAAAAACTTTAGTTGGTATTGGAGGTGGTGGAAGGAGTTGGGGGATTCAAACTATTTATATACTTGAAGATTGCATTTATAATAAAAATAATACAGTTTGAATTTCAAATTAATAGCTTTCATAGTTTCCATGAAAATTTGATTATTATAAGTTTTTGAAAATGAGTCACTTTGTATGGGAGGGGGTAGAAGGCGTGAGGAGAGAAAAATAAAACCTAAAGCAGATTACTCCCAGAGGCAGACCTAATAATCTGTGATAGATTCATTGCAATCAATGCAGCCGTTTTTGCGTGAAAGCCGGAAAGACAGACAGACAGAGAAATTTTTTAAAAACGTTTGATTCTGCTTAGTTATTGCTAAAATGAAGCAAAAAACTTATTTATAGCTATTTATGATCAAATAACAGACAGACACTACAATTATATTTATATAGATTTTTATATGGATATGGTGATAGCGATGTTAGCTATTTTTGTATTTTTTTGACACATTAATAATTTAGTTATAAGGCACTTTCATTTGGACGTGCATCCATTCAGTTTTGATAGTCATCGAATTTGGTTACGATCAAGCTCAAGTAAATTTATTTACTATGATATTTAGGTTATACGGCATTTGTCTTTAGAAGTGCCAGAAGGTGTTATCATTTTATTTTAGATTCTTGCATGGTTATGGTGATAGCGACATTAGCTGTTTTTGAATTTTTTTGACACATTAATAATTTTGTTATAAGGCACTTTCGTTTGGACGTGCATCCATTCAGTTTTGATAGTCATCGAATTTTGTTACGATCAAGCTCAAGTAAAATTATTTACTAGGATATTTAGGTTATACGGCATTTGTCTTTAGAAGTGCATGGAGGTGTTATCATTTTATTATAGATTTTTATATGGATATGGTGATAGCGATATTAGCTATTTTTGAATTTTGTTTTTGACACATTAATACTTTAGTTATAAGGCAATTTCGTTTGGACGTGCATCCATTCAGTTTTGATAGTCATCGAATTTGGTTACGATCAAGCTCAAGTAAAATTATTTACTAGGATATTTAGGTTATTCGGCATTTGTCTTTAGAAGTGCATGAAGGTGTTATCATTTTATTATAGATTTTTATATGGATATGGTGATAGCGATATTAGCTATTTTTGAATTTTTTTTGACAGAGTTTAGAGTATTTCATGAAAAAGTGCAGTTTGTATGGGAGGTGGTAAAAGGAGTGGATGGTTTTAGTTCTTTTTTGAGAAGCAACTACAATTATCATTCAATTGATATATTTTATATTTCAGAACAGTAACATCCATACTTTTCAAGAAAATCGAATTTTCGCAAAGTCATGGATTTGTATCAGATTGTATGGGAGGGGGTAGAAGGAGTAAACCTAATTGGTTAGTTTTTTCCTGACATTAATAACAATGCTAATTAAGGATTTAATACAAAAATTTAGCTCGATCAAAGTTTTACGTACTGAGAAAATGGGAGTATAGTATTTCATGAAAAAGTTTAGTTTGTATTGGAGGTGGTGTTGCGAGTCTTCCTATCCCGTTTTTTTTTTTCTCGTTCCAAAATCTAATTTTTATATCGGGGTTTGCTCCTCAAACTCATTACCTGGATTTACATATACTCGCATTTCATTTATTATGTAATGTTTATTTGCTGGCTGGTTCCTAAATACGAAAAAAAATTAGGAATTCATGTCACCGCACCGGACAAAACGAAGAAATATATATATATATATACTTATATAAATAAAAAAAAAAAATAAATAAATATATAATAATACTTAAATAATAATAAGTTAACAAGAAAATAAAATTTAAAAATACATAATAATAAAAAAAAAATAATAATAGAAATAAATAAAAACATGGACAAGTTTAAGCAGGGCAGCACTGCAATAAATCTTTTTGGCGCCAAAATTTATCGACCAGAATGCAAGAAAACCGGTTTCATTTTTTCTGCTACTGGTCTGCCCGCCAAAAATGAAAGCAGTAGTGAGTGGTTGCTGGGAGCTGCTGGCGAGCAGTTAGCGAAAGATAATAAGGAGATTAAATTAAAGATTTTTTTTTTTGGAAGAAAAAAAAAGTGATCACCACATACACATAAAACTAATAAAAAGTGAAAATTATAAACAAAAAAAAAAGAAAGTGATCACAACATACACATAAAACTAATAAAAAGTGAAAATTATAAACAAAAAAAGTGATCACAACATACACATAAAACTAATAAAAAGTGAAAATTATAAACGTAAAAAAAGAACGTAACAAAAAAAAAATATACATACACTTATATATAAAATCATGGAATAAACGCGAGAGCAGCGAAGAAAACGAAGCAATACTGGATGCAGCAAGGGCCCCACCGAGGTTTTTTTTGTTTTTATCTCAATTATATTTCTTTTAGTTAGTTGATATGATTTTTTTGAATTTTTGCAATTTCATTACCTTTCTTATTAAATACATGTCGGTTATCCGGTCTGTTTCATTATTTTTAAATGTTAATATTGATGTGACGTTTTTTTAGGAATCGCGCCAGCATGTTTTTTATCTAGGATAGTTATTCGCATGTTCCAATTATTTCGCGAAAATGTACAGACCATGAGTGAGGAGTAGAGGGTCGCCCAATGGGTGCCCTGGGGCTGCCCATCATCGCGTAGGGCTATCGTCCCTACCTTCCTTCCCCTCTCGTATATTTAGTAGCAGCACGATTCAAGGATGGGTGCTTCGACGGGTAAATTTGACCCCGCCAACGCTCCTGAGCAGCCGGCAGGAGGTGCTGCCCGACTCGAAGAAGCCCCATTAAAAAAATCTGCGACGAGAATGCGGCTTCGCAGCCGGATTTTCGTTACAGTGGTGGAAGGAGTTGGGGGATTCAAACTATTTATATACTTGAAGATTGCATTTATAATAAAAATAATACAGTTTGAATTTCAAATTAATAGCTTTCATAGTTTCCATGAAAATTTGATTATTATAAGTTTTTGAAAATGAGTCACTTTGTATGGGAGGGGGTAGAAGGCGTGAGGAGAGAAAAATAAAACCTAAAGCAGATTACTCCCAGAGGCAGACCTAATAATCTGTGATAGATTCATTGCAATCAATGCAGCCGTTTTCGCGTGAAAGCCGGAAAGACAGACAGACAGAGAAATTTTTTAAAAACGTTTGATTCTGCTTAGTTATTGCTAAAATGAAGCAAAAAACTTATTTATAGCTATTTATGATCAAATAGCAGACAGAAACTACAATTATATTTATATAGATTTTTATATGGATATGGTGATAGCGATGTTAGCTATTTTTGTATTTTTTTGACACATTAATAATTTAGTTATAAGGCACTTTCATTTGGACGTCCATCCATTCAGTTTTGATAGTCATCGAATTTGGTTACGATCAAGCTCAAGTAAATTTATTTACTATGATATTTAGGTTGTACGGCATTTGTCTTTAGAAGTGCAAGAAGGTGTTATCATTTTATTGTAGATTCTTATATGGTGATAGCGATATTAGCTATTTTTGAATTTTGTTTTTGACACATTAATACTTTAGCTATAAGGCACTTTCGTTTGGACGTGCATCTATTCAGTTTTGATAGTCATTGAATATGATTACGATCAAGTTCAAGTAAAATTATTTACTAGGATATTTAGGTTAGTCAGCATTTGTCTTTAGAAGTGCATGGAGGTGTTATAATTTTATTATAGATTTTACTTTATTATTATAATAATAAAGTATTTAATTTAATTTATCACTTCATCAACATATGATTACTTACAAAAAATTAATTACAACATTACTTATTTTTTAACAAAGCTGACTTTATCTGAGCAATATTTAGATTGAAATCAATGTTGCTATAATTAGCGTTAAAAGCCCGTGAAATAAAGGTCAATTTCGTCTGAAATTAATTTGACTGCGACTGCAGTACCAAGAACAGATCGCCTATCTTCGAGTGAATCCAACGAAAGCAGTTGAAGTCGTTCTTGGTAAGGGGGGAGACATATTGGGTCTGACCAGGGAAGTCCCTTAAGAGCAAATCTCAAAAATCTTCGTTGCACGGACTCAATTCTATTCTTATGAATATCATAATAAGGAGTCCACACCGGGCAGGCATATTCGAGAATTGATCGCACAAAAGTACAGTAAAGTGTCATTGTGATGTAAGGGTCATTAAAGTCCTTAGAACATCGTTTTACGAAGCCCCAAATGGAGTTAGCCTTGATAACAATACAGTCAACATGGTCGTCGAAGGTAAATTTATCATTAAAAAGTACGCCTAAATCGCGAACTATGCTTAATTTTTGCAAAGCAGTTTCCTCTAAAACATACACAAATTCAATTGGATTATTTTTCATACAAAAAGATGCAGTGGTGCACTTTCCAAAGTTTAAAGGCATATAGTTTAGGGTACACCAGTCAAAAAATAGCTTTAAGTCATTTTGCAAAAGTTAATTATCATTCGTACAGGTGATAGTACGAAATATTTTTGCATCGTCAGCATATAAAAGAATATTAGAGTTGGAGATTACCGAACTCGCGTCATTAATAAATAAAATAAACAGGAGTGGGCCGAGATGGCTACCCTGAGGTACACCAGAAGTGTTTGGAATAACCGATGAAAAAGCATCTCGAAATTGCACCTGTTGGGTGCGACTAAAAAGACAGGATTTTATCCAATTAGTAAAAATAGTAGGAAATCCAAGTATGCAAAGCTTGTGAATCAGTATTTTGTGATTAATCTTATCAAATGCTTTGCTAAAATCTGTATATATGCAGTCAACTTGTTTGCCTGCTTCAATCGCTGGGATGGCAAAATTCGAAAATTCTAGTAAATTTGTTGTTGTGGATCTACCTTTGATGAACCCGTGTTGGGTTGGGCTTATTATTGATTTGCAATGAAAGTACATTGCGTCACAAACAATTGCTTCGAATAATTTTGGAACACAAGACAGCTTGGCTATTGGCCGGTAATTGCATACGTCGTTCCGTTTACCTTTCTTAAATACAGGAGTTATTGTTGAGTATTTCCACAAACTAGGGAATACCCCACAACGAAGAGAGCACTTTTTAAGTACAATAGAAGGAATTCCATCTGGACCACTATTAAAACTCTCAGTGATGTTCGTGATAAACTTTGATATAGTGGGTTCATCAATAATAATATCCTTCATCTCCAGTGTAGACACAAGAAAAAAAAAATTTGCAGCCCTGAAATTTTTTTTTTCGCGTTTCATGACTAAATTAGCCTAAAAATGCAAAAAAAAAAATCCGTCTCCACCGTACGCCGTACATATGGACTCATATCTCCGAGACCGTTAAAGGTAGAATGATCGTTCTTGGGTGGATTGTTGATTAGGTAAGTGAGCTCTATTTTCTAAATTTTGTGGGGTGTAAGGTAGAAGGGGGTGGCGGGGGGAGGGAAAAAGTCAGAAATTACACTTGCTAATATCTCCACCACGAATGCAGGTAGGAAGTTGAAAATCAGTAGACATATATGTAGAAAGGGTTGTGGGACAAACTTTAAAAATAATTAAATTTTTTATCCATTGGCGTCCGAAAAGGGGGAGGGGGGCTAAAAACAAATTGTCGCCGAATTGTTTTTTCAAATGATTGTATCTTCGAAAATACTTATCGTAAAACATTCATATTTTGGAACCATCAAGGTGGCATATACATAGTTCCATTGGAATCAGCTTAGAGAGTGGCTAATTCTTGTAATTGACCCTCCCAGGGGGGTGCAAAGAAAAACATTTAAAAATGAATATTTCAACTATCTCTTAAGCTATGTAATTGAAACTTAAAACGTGTGTTAAGCTATACTAGAAATATACAAAAAAATATAACATGTTGAAATAATAGTAGTGGGGGGAAATGGGGAATATTTCAAAAATGGCGCACTTTTCAAAATTACAAATCCTTATATCTCAAAAAAGTGTACAGATATCAAATCAAAAATTTGTCAGATTGTAGAACTATATAATGGTTAATTTTGGTAAAAATTTTAAGTTTGGAGGTGATCAGCAAAAATGTCGAAAATTTTGAGTGATTTTTTAGGGCTCTGGTGAAAGATACAAAGTTTAAATTTTGCATGTGGATACGTCTATTTGATGTACATAGAAAAATAATAATAACTTGATCCATAATTGTTATAAACCAACCCTCCCGGTCTAACGTGCACAAGGTATTTCATTTGCATAAAAAAAAAACATAAACTGAAAATTTTTGAGTGAAATTTTAAGGTAGAAACTTAAAAATTTTCGAAATGCATTTAAAAAAAATCTGTAAATATAGAAAATATTAACTGGTCGAAAACCTTTAAAACTTGTACCCCCTCCCAAACAAAATTATTTTTTCGACCATTTTTAAGAAATCAATTACCACCTAACTATTAAAAGCTATCAATTTAAAATTTTGCATAAAAACTAACAAAAATAATTAAAATGAAAGTTTTAAAATCGCGTTTGCCCTTCTACCCCCTCCCATACAAAAGTATGATTTCGACCAATTTCAGTAAATGAACTAATAACCAACAAATTAAAAGCTACGAACTTGAAATTTTGTACGAGCATCTTACAACAGAAAAAAAAGAAAATTACATCACAAGTTTTACAATTCGTGCACAAGGTGTTTCATTTGCATAAAAAAAAAAACATAAACTGAAAATTTTTGAGTGAAATTTTAAGGTAGAAACTTAAAAATTTTCGAAATGCATTTAAAAAAAATCTGTAAATATACAAAATATTAACTGGTCGAAAACCTTTAAAACTTCTACCCCCTCCCATACAAAATTATTTTTTCGAGCATTTTTAAGAAATAGTTATCAGCTAACTCTTAAAAGCTATCCATTTGAATTTTTCATAAAAACTTATAAAAATAATTCAAATGAAGTTGCTTTAAAAGTTTTGAAATCGCGCTCGCCCTTCTACCCATACAAAACTATGATTTCGACCAATTTCATTAAATCAACTAATAACAAACTAAAAGCTACGAACTTGAAATTTACGAACTTTAAATTTAATTTGAAATAAAACTGCATATCAAATTTTACGATTCCCCTATATTCTCTACCCCCTCCCATACAAATGTTCGGTTTCGTGAATGTAAAATACACCGAATTTTATGAAAATTCTATGCAACTTTGTCTATGAAACGCATTCTATACAGAGAATATTGGACGTGATTCAAGCAATTCATTAAAAAGCTATTAATATCAACTCACCCTTACTATTACCCCTCCTCCTCCCCTCATGAAAACCCAAACTTGCAGAAACAAATGAAATATTGTTAAATTGACAATAGCCCTGCCCAAGAACTCCCTTTCACTTAGCCTTCCCTGACCACTCTAACATGCATATTGACTTGCCACTCATCCGCAACTTGTCCCAAGAATAATAAAGTTTCGCCCGACTTGTTGGCAGTTTATTTATATGGATACGGTGATAGCGATATTAGCTATTTTTGAATTTTTTTTTTGACACATTAATACTTTAGTTATAAGGCACTCTCGTCTGGACCTGCATCCATTCAGTTTTGATAGTAATCGAATTTGGTTACGATCAAGCTCAAGTTAAATTATTTATTTAATACGGCATTTATCTTTAGAAGTGCATGAAGGTGTTATCATTTTATTATAGACTAGCAAACGCCCGCGACTTCGTCCGCGTAAAAATAGCAATAATAAGCAATTTTTGAGAGTGTAGTTAGTAATACATTATGTGGGATATTTAATCTGCTTACTTTATTGGCTCTTTGAAGAAAATGGTTTGTATATTGTTGGAATCAGAACCATAAATTATTAAGTATGAAAGCGTGATACTCCCATTTTAATGGGACAGGCTCGTGATCAAATCAAACCCGTGATTCGAGATCATATACGTGTTGAAGAGCGTTAAGGACATGTGAATAATTATATGTAGCTGGTATTATTTAAAAAACATAACAGAATTATGATTGGGCTTAAAGCCCAATCATATGATACTCTAGATGAGATGGAAATGACTTTAATATACCAGAAAATATGCCATCTCAAATTCTTTCGGATAGTGAATAGAGACTTTTGCATGGGAGGTGGTAGCAGTAGAGGGAGGTAGTAGAAGTAGAGGGGAAGGTTTGTATTTTTCGTATATGACGCTAAACATAGCATGCAAAATGTTTTTTGCTGAATTTAAAGTTTTTAGTTTTCATTATTTTTAAAGAAATTGATCATAGTTTTCCTGAAATTGGGGCATTTGTGTGGGAGGTGGCAGAGGAAGTGGAGCATTTAAGATGATTTTGAAACTGCTCATCATCATCCTTATCACCATGCTTTGATTGAATTTCAAAGTGGGTAGCTCTCATATACTTGAAGGAGAAATGCTTTTCTTGAATTTATAATACAGATATTTGTATGGGAGGTGGTAGAAGGAGTGAAGCAGAGCTAATAATTTTTTCTAAAACTTATTTCAATTACTAAGAAACAAATTCTGGCAAAGTTTGAAGTTTGTAGTTTTTCTAGTTTGAATGGAAATCGATAAAATGCATTTAACAAAAATTATGCATTTGTATGGGAGGGGGTAGAAGGAGTGTACGGATCAAAACAATTTTTTTTCCTGTTATTAATATTTCTATTTGTGTATTTTATACAAAATATCAAGTTGATAGCTGTATCAGTTTCGAAGAAAAATAATTTAATTTAAATTTCAAAATTTCGTGAAATTTGTATGGGAGGGGGTAGAAGGAGGGAGGTGAAGTTGAAAATTTTTTCAACACTGATTGCGATTATAACAAAAATAATTCTGGCAAAAATTTGATTTTATAACTTCACTAGTTTCAATAAACATCGAAAAATGCATTTTTCAAAATTGTCCATTTGTATGGGAGGGGGTAGAAGGAGTGACAGGATCGGATCAATATTCAATGATATTAATGACATCTATATTATAATATTTTGACCCAAATTTCAAGTCAATAGCTGAAGTGGTTTCGGAGAAAACTTAATTTCTTTAAATTTTGAAATTTCATGAAATTTGTATGGGAGGGGGTAGAAGGAGTGGGGGGATGTGGCCCGTTCACGAACTTAAAGTTACTTTTTTGCTAAAAATGACATAAAAAAAATTTCAGCACGATAGGTCAAAGCTATCGAGAGTTATGTTGTAGACAGACGGACAGACAGACGGACAGACGGACAGACAGCAACTCGGAATCGAGATTTTTGAGTGACAACAAATATATCTGTACCCTTGGCGGCTCTGTGCGCGCATTATTTCTTAGTGTTACAAACGGTAAGGCAAACACAATATACTCTCAGATTTCATCTAGAGTATAAAAAAAAACAAATAAAAAAAACATTAAGCTTAAAAACATAACAGGACTACGATTGTGCGTAAAGCCCAATCATACGATACTATGTATAGATGAAATCGAAATTTTAGCGGTGTTAAGAAATTTTGTGTGGGGAGTGATAGAAGGGGTGACAGCACTGAACTAATTTGTTTCACATCATGCTAGAGTAGCTATAAAAATAATTTGTACAAAATTTAAGCTTCAAAAATTGAGTAGGTACTGAGAAACTTAGTGCATTGAATTTAATGAAATTGTACAATTTGTATGGGAGGTGGTAGAAGGAGTGGGGGTTTTTGGTGATTTTTCGAGAAACAACTATAACTATCATGCAATTAATATACTTTAAATTTCAGATTCAGACTTCTCAAGAAAATCAAATTATTGTGAAGTCGTGGAACTGTGTCACATTGTATGGGAGGGGGTAGAAGGAGTGAAGCTAATCGGTTAATTTTTTCCCGATATTAATAATAATGTTAATTAGGGATTTAATACAACATTTTAGCTCGATGGAAGTTACACGTACTGAGAAATTTGGTGTAAAGTAATTCACGAAAAAGTGTAGTTTGTATGGGAGGTGGTGAAAGGAGTGAGGAAACTCAAACAATTTGTAGGCCAAATGACTGCATTTATAATAGAAATAATATATTCCAAATTTCAAATTAATAGCTCTTATGGTTTTCAAGAAAATTTGATTAATATATATTTTGAAAATGAGTCACTCTGTATGGGAGGGGGTAGAAGGCGTGAAAGGAGTGAAATGAAACCGAAAGCAGATTTCATTTCGATGAACACTTAACAAACTGTGCAAGTTTCATTACGATCGGTTCAGCCGTTTGTGCGTGAAAAGCGGTCGGACAGACAGGCAGACAGACAAAAATTTCAAAAATGTGCTTTTATGCTTAGTTAGTGCTAAAATAACTCATAAAACTAACTTCTAGCCATTTATAAGCAAATAACAGACAGACACTACAATTATATTACTATGTATAGATGTATAGATTTTTATATGGATATGGTGACAGCGATATTAGCTATTTTTGAATTTTTTTTGACACATTAATACTTTAGTTGTAAGGCACTTTCGTTTGGACGTGCATCAATTCATTTTTGATAGTCATCGAATTTGGTTACGATCAAGCTCAAGTAAAATTATTTACTAGGACATTTGGGTTATACGGAATTTGTCTTTAGAAGTGCATGAAGGCGTTATCATTTTATTATAGATTTTTATATGGATATGGTGATAGCAATATTAGCTATTTTTGAATTTTTTTTGACACATTAATACTTTAGTTATAAGGCACTTTCGTTTGGACGTGCATTCACTCATTTTTGATAGTCATCGAATTTGGTTACGGTCAAGCTCAAGTAAAATTATTTACTAGGATATTTAGGTTATACGGCATTTGTCTTTAGAAGTGCATGAAGGTGTTATCATTTTATTATAGATTTTTATATGGTTATGGTGATAGCTATATTAGCTATGAAGCTTCCAGATACTTATCCAATCCCTCACATCCAAGACTTTAGTCAACAGTTGGAAGGATGTAAAATTTTTTCAACTGTTGATCTAGAAAAAGCGTATCATCAGATACCCATTCGAGAGGAAGACATCCCAAAAACAGCTATCACAACACCTTTCGGATTATATGAATTCATGAACGGTTAAACTCACACAACTTGGTAATTAACTAAAATAAATGCACATTCCTTAAGGCATCAGTTGATTTTCTTGGTCATACGATTGACGAATTCGGATTCAAACCAATCGCTTCTCGAGTTGAAGCCGTTTTAAATTATCCTCGACCATCTACGGTTAAAGATATTAGACGTTTTCTTGGGATGCTCAATTTCTATCGACGTTTCATTCCACACGCTGCTGAAGCACAATCCACTTTGGACAGTTTCACAAACGGCAGTAAAAAGAAAAACGACAAGACAGAGCTTCAGTGGACGAACACTTCCATCGAAGCCTTCAACTGTTGCAAAAAGCAACTGGCTTATGCTACTACTCTAGTTTTCCCATCAAAATTTTCGATATTATCTTTGGCAGTAGACGCATCGGACACTGCTTTAGGAGCTGTGCTTCAACAGCGACATACAGGAGGCTGGAGACCATTAGCCTTTTTCTACAAGAAACTCTCTTCCGCACAAAAAAATATAGTGCTTACGACAGAGAATTATTGGCAGCCTATGTATCAATCAAACATTTTAAATACATGCTTGAAGGCAGGAATTTTATCTTGTTTACTGACCATAAGCCATTAATTTTCGCGTTAAAGCAAAATCCAGAAAAAGCTTCACCACGTCAACTAAGACATCTCGATTTTATCAGCCAATTTACATCGGACATTCGACATATTTCTGGACAAGACAACATAGCTGCCGATACGTTGTCAAGAATCGAGATACTAAATCTTCCGACAACCATAGATTATTCTGAAATTGCTAACGCTCAAGCAACAGATATTGAGTTAACCAAAGTTAGAGTTATACCAAGCCTTAACTTCATTCCGGTTTCAATTGAACGCACCACAAATCCCCTTTGGTGTGACTCATCTATGCAGCAATTAAGGCCGTATATACCTGCAAACTTGCGCTTACATGTTTTTCGTAAGGTTCACGATTTGTCTCATCCAGGAATTAAGGCTACCGTAAAACTAATGAGAAGTAAATTTATTTGGCCATCAATCAACAAAGACAGTCGTAACTGGACTAAAGAATGCATTGCGTGTCAAAAAGCCAAAGTTTCACGACATGTCAAAAGTCCTCTTGGTCAATTTGAACCAATTTCACAAAAATATAATACTATTCATATTGATCTAGTTGGTCCGCTACCAATTTCAAACGGTTATAGATACTGATCGCTACACTAGATGGCCAGAAGCATACCCAATTCACGATATTCATGCGGAAACAGTCGCTAACACACTTTTCAAAGAGTACATACCACGTTATGGAACACCAGTTCTGCGCGCACAGTGCTGGGTGTCGGTCGCACTTCTGCCGTCTCACCTTGTTTTTCCTTTTTTTTTTTTGTACTTCATACGCGTCCGCGTCATTCATTCATTGTTTTATTCACCTTTTTTATTATGCTGTTTTGTCGTTCTTCTATCGCGAGTGCTGTTTTTCTTTTTTTTCAATAACAAAATTTTTAATTTGTGCGCGTCGTCGAGGGGGTCACCAATCCATCAGATCACCACAACATCATCATTCCCAGCTAAGTGTCGGGTAACGGACCCGGGGTCTTCTGTGTGTTGACTGTTTCCGTTGCATAGGCCTAGAACTTGCGCGGGCTTGCATTCGAGCACTGTGGACCCCGAGCCGTTTATTGTTTTTGTATGTGCTGTTGGTTTTACTTTTTTTCTCTTTGGGATTACGTTTTTATTTTGATTTTTATATACATATTTATTTTAATTCGTGTTGCCAGTATTTTTTTTTCTCTTTGGGATTACGTTATTTTTATTTTGATTTTCAATTCGTGCTGCCAGTATTTTTGTTTTTTCTCTTTCTTTCTTTTTTTTTTTTTTTTTTTTTTTTTTTTTTTTTTTTTTTAATACATATTTTATTTTTCTGGCAATTGTGATAAATTATTATTTTTTTTTTATGTTTTATTTATTTATTATTTTTTTTTGTGTTTTTATATATTCCCTCAATCTTTTTTTTTTTTTTTCTTCTTCCGTGAGTTATGGTTAACTTTATTATTGACCAGGTCAATGTTCGGGGATTATGTTCCGCTTATCTTTCTCTGTACATCCATACACAATTAGAAAAACCGGATATTCTAGCACTAGGCGAGTGCAAGGTGTTACCGGGGAGCGAACAGTTTTACTCTGTACCCGGGTATCACCTTATCCCAGCATTTTTTCGCCAGCGGGGTGTCGCTCTCTACATCCGCGATGATGTGCCCTTCCATTTGGTTCCGCAATTAGGAACCTGCTCCAATCCGGAATTTAACTATATCTGGATAAAACTTTTAATCCAAGGGCACATTTTGTATTTTTGTTATGTTTATAGAAGCCCGGCATTGAGTGCAGCTAGAACAGCTAGTGAGCTGGATGGCCTCTCAGACTCCATTCAGTCCATTTACACTGCACACCCTGACGTTGAAATCGTTATCGCGGGCGATTTCAATGTTCATAACACTGCCTGGCTTAAATATTCCTCTTGCACGGACCATGAGGGACGTGACACTGAGCTGTTTGCTTCGATTAACGGATTAACACAACTGGTAAATGAGCCTACTCGTTTACCTGAAATTGCAGGACAATCCTCCAATCTTCTCGATTTATTTCTTACCAATCAACCAGAGAAATATTCCCTCTCTGTAATATCTCCATCGCCAATTGGTAACACGGATCACTTCATGATTCGTGCACAATTTCCTGTTGCAGCACAAAAACCGCTGCCAGTTAAGGCACCCCGCAGAACTGTTTGGCATTTTAAAAGAGCTAATTGGGGGGCGCTAAACGAGTTCTTCATTGCCTTCAATTGGAAATTGTGCTTCGATTCTAATGACTGCGATGAAGCCTGTAAACTTGTCACCGAGACCATCCTGAAAGGTATGAAGCTCTACATACCTTTCAGTCTTAAGAGAGTCCGGCCGTCGAAGGACTCTTGGTTTACAAACGAATGTCTTGTTGCAATTCAGGCGAAGAAACAGTCGTTTCAAACTTTCAAAAATCATCCAACCTCAGCTTTCAGAGAGCTCTATATTAAATCAAGAAATACCTGCAATTCCATCCTCAAACGTGTTAAATTTGAATACGACCAACAACTTCGACGGAAGATCCTTCAGAGTCCTAAAGGCTCAAGATCTTTCTGGTCTTTTGTAAAAACGGTCAACAATAATTTCGTCTCTTCATCAACACCGCCACTCGTAGATGGTGACCGTACCGTAGTCGATCCTGTTGAGAAAGCTAACCTATTGGCAGCAAGCTTTGCGAGAAACTCCTCACTACCACCTTCAAACCAAAGCCCTCCTATCGCAACACCTTCTGGTTTTTCGCTGCCTTCATTACATTTTCGCACACGTCTCATTTCCAGGATTCTGCAACAGCTCAATATTCACAAGTCCGCTGGCCCTGATGGCATTCCCCCCATTACCCTTAAAATGTGCTTCTCTTCCCTGGCTAAGCCACTTCGCAATCTTTTCCATCTATCTTACTCTTCCGGGCGCTTTCCACAATTGTGGAAAGTTGCGAATGTTCAGCCAATTCCCAAGAAAGGAAGCAAAGCGAACCCTGCTAACTACCGCCCAATAGCCATTACTTCAGTGCTCTCGAAAGTAATGGAAACCGCTGTCAATCGCAAAATCGTTCATTATCTCGAAGATAAACAGCTTATCCACGATCGCCAATACGGTTTCCGTTCTGGAAGGTCGACGGGAGATCTCTTGGTCTACCTGACGGAACGATGGAACTCTTGCTTGCACAAATACGGCGAAGGTCAAGTTCTTGCACTTGACATTGCAAAAGCTTTTGACAGAGTTTGGCACGAATGTCTTCTTGTTAAGCTCGAGGCCATTGGCCTCGATGCTTCCCTTATTCAATGGATTGAGAGTTTCTTGTCCAATCGCACTATACGAGTCGTATTAGATGGCGTTACTTCCGCCTCCTTCCCAATCAACTCCGGTGTCCCTCAGGGTTCTGTTCTATCGCCTACTCTGTTCTTGGTATTTATCAACGACCTTTTGTCTTCTACTCTCAATCCAATCCATAGTTTTGCTGATGACAGTACTTTAGATAACACCTTTGAATTTAACTCTGCTGCGGATTCTCACAAGCAATCTGTTGCTTCCAAACGCAGTGAGTTAATCGGTTCGCTGAACTCCGACCTCGACTTAATCCTGGAATGGGGCAGGAAAAATAGAGTAGAGTTCAACGCTGCTAAAACACAGGCCTGTCATCTTTCCCATAAACGTGATGTTCCAGCGACGTCGTCCAATTTAAACTTTAATGGCGTACCAATTTGCTCTGTAGATGAGTTTATCATTTTAGGCGTAAAATTAAATAACCATCTTGATTGGAGCAAACATATCTTTGATGTTGCCCTTGATACCTCCAAACGCCTGGGTATTCTTCGCAAATGTAAAAAATATTTTACGCCTCGCGACTTAGCTACCATCTACAAGGCCTACATTCGACCTCGCTTAGAGTACAACTCGCATCTTTGGGCTGGGGCTCCCAAAACTCACCTTGCGCTGCTCGACCGAATCCAAAAACATGCGTTCCGACTAATTGGAGATGAAACCATTACGGCTTCTATTGACTCCCTCGAGCATCGCAGAAACGTCGGAGTACTCAGCATTTATTATCGCTACTTTCATGGTAAATGTAGTGCGGAGCTTAGATCACTCATTCCTCCACTTTACACCTTTGCCCGTGATACTCGTCAAGCTAAACGCGCACACGAGTATACCGTCAACCCTGTTCCTACTCGTACAGTGAAATATAGACAGTCATTCATTTCCCGAACGTCCAGACTTTGGAATGCATTGCCGGCTAACGTTTTCCCAAGTAGGTATAACCTCCAGTCCTTCAAGAATAATCTCCACCGTCACTTCCGTCTCTCTCCAACCTAAATTCCTCAGTACACTCAAATTTTATCCAATTCCTTTACCGAATTAATTGTGCAATGCATTAAAGGGTGACCCCCTAAATTAAACTCGGTGCCTTAAAAAAAAAAAAAAACCAGGTTCAATCATTACAGACCAAGGCGCTCAATTCGAGTCGCGATTGTTTACAGAATTAGGAAAGATGATTGGTTTTAAACGTTGTAGAACGACAGCATACAATTCTAAAGCTAATGGAATGCTTGAGAGATGGCATAGGGTTTTTAAAGAAACAATCTTATGCAAATCAAATGACAGGTGGTCAGAATCAATATTCAGTCATATTATTGACATCTATATTGTAATACTTTAATTCAAATTTCAAATCGATAGCTTAAATAGTTTCAAAGAAAATTCAATTTTTGAAAATTTCGGAATTTCGTGAAATTTGTATGGGAAAGGGTAGAAGGAGCCGGGGGATGTGGCCCGTTCACGAACTTAAAGTTTCTTTTTTGCTAAAAATGTCACACAAAAAATTTCAGCACGATAGCTCAAAGCGTTCGAGAGTTATGCTGTAGACAGACGGACAGATGGACAGACGGACAGACAGCAACTCGGAATCGAAGTTTTTGAGCGACAACAAATATTTCTGTACCCTTGGCGGCTCTGTGCGAGCGTTATTTCTTAGCGTTACAAACAGTAAGGCAAACACAATATACTCTCAGATTTCATCTAGAGTATAAAAATTTTCAGTTTATGTGTTTTTTTCAATGCAGATGAAACACCTTGTGCACGTTAGACCGGGGGTTCGGTTTATAACAATTATGGAACAAATTATTATTTTTTTTTACGTGTATCAAATAGGTGTATCCACATGCAAATTTAACTTATTATCTTTCTCTATAGCCCTAAAAAAAATTTCTCGACATTTTTGTATACCACCTCCCTCCCCTTACACCCCCTAACTTAAAATTTTTCCTAAATTAAAGACTATCTAGGTCTATAATCTGACGAAGTTCCGATTTGACATCTGTACTCAGTTTTGAGATATTAACGGTTTGAAGTTTTGGAAAGTGCACCATTTTTGAAATGAATCATTTTAATCCAATGACACTAAGTGTAGAACTATAAGATCTACAGTTAGGTAAACATTTTAAGCTCGGAGAAGTAAAGCTCAATCATGCGATACTCTAGATGAAAGAGAAATTTTGTATGCGGAGTAGTAGAAGGAGTGACAGCATTGAACTAATTTTTCTCGCATCATGCTAGAGTAGCTATAAAAAAGATTTAACCAATATTTAAGTTTCAAAAGTGAAATAGGTACTGAGCAAAATTACTCCCTTAGATTTACTGAAATTGGGCAGTTTATATGGGAGGTGATGGAAGGAGTGGGGAGTTTTTAATACATTTTTCAGAGATAAGTAATAATATTAAATTGCAGATCAGTTGCATTCATACTTTTCAGGAAAATCAACTTTTTGTAAAGTTGTGAAATTGTGCCATATGGGAAGGAGTGCAGCTAATCATATAATTTTCTTCAGTATTATTAATAATTCTAAATAAATACTTAGAGAGAAATTAATTACTTAGAATTAATGAAAAACAGTCTTTAATTTGACAATACTGCATTTGCCATAGAAACAAACAAATTTTTCTTTAATTAAATAATAATTTCATAAAATTTATGAGAAAAGTCTTAACAGCAACGAAAATAAGTTTTGTAAATGCAATGTAGACTACATTATTTTAACAACAAGATTTTCATTAAATATCATGCAAGTTCGCCCTTTTTGTGTGTGAAAGTAGAAACATGCTGCTTTAGATATGCCACTTTAAAAAGAACTCAGTGGCGTAGTGGGTAGCGTGTTCGCTTCAAAATTAAATAGGTCGTAGGTTCGATTTCCACTCCAGGCAGTAGATTTTAAGCACGAATTTTTCAGTTGCTACTGGCAGTGAAAAATTATTCGGAGTAAAAAATGGGCAAACGATGTAGAATCGAAACACTGGTTTCTGTTCTCATCTATTCCCCCTCATAACATCTGCTAATATTTCTCAGTAGCAGCCAGTACAACTGAAAAAACATACCAGCTTTCACGACTCGTTACGGTCCATTCTCACTCCTCCCCTTCCCCCTACCTTCCATGTTTCGTGTTTAAAACAATAAAATATTTTCTTACTTCAATGAAAATTTACTTTATTTACATTAAATACGAAAATATTTTTTTACAATGAATAAGAATTCGCATAGGCTCGCATGGAATGTAAATTTTCATTGATTATACTGTAGTTTTTCGTTAATATAATAAATTTTTTCTCTGAATGCAAAATTTGAACTTTCTACTTCAACGCGTTCTCAAGCTAGAGGGGATAGGGACGTACATACGAACGGACGGACTCGTCATCAAAATAATTTCAGAATCTTCGTTACGTTGTCTCGCGGTCCTCCAATCTCACACGACGTAGTCCTGGCAATAGTTCGCCTTCAAAATTGTTTCAAATTATTCGTTGATCGCGCTGACTCTATTTATAGAATCTACACCAAATACTCGTGGCACTTTTAGAACATTCCCAACGAAATTTTACTTTTTATTAAAAAAAACATAACAGGACTGCGATTGGGCGTAAAGAAATCAAAAATCGTGTTACGGTTGAGCCGTAACGTAGAAGAAACTGCCTGAAATAGGAAAAAATAAATTAATACTCTGTAGGAAGGTTTCAAATTTGAATGATAAGGGTGGGTGGATGATTTTTAATTGATTGCTTGAATTACGTCCAATACTCTCTGTACTTAATGTCAGTTTCATAGACGAAGTTGCATAGAATTTTCATAGGATTCGGTGTATTTTACATTCATGAAACCAAACATATGGGAGGGAGTAGACGAGGTAGGGGAATCGTAAAATTTGTGACGTAATTTTATTTCCTTGCTATTGTAAGGTGCTCGTACAAAATTACATGTTCGTAGTTTTGATTTAGTGAAATTGGTCGAAATTATACCACTGTATGGGAGGGGGTAGAAGGGCAGGCGTGATTTCAAAACTTTTAACGTAATTTCATTTCAACTATTTTTGTAAGTTCTTTTCGTAAGTTCTTCTTCTGCAAAATTTCAAATTGATAGCTTTTAATAGTTAGGTGATAATTGATTTCTTAAAAATGGTCGAAAAAATAATTTTGTATGAGAGGAAGTAGAAGTTTTAAAGATATTCGATCAGTTAATATGTTAAACTTTTAGAGATTTTTTTTCAATGTATTTTACAAATTCTCAAGTTTCAACCTTAAAACTTCATTCAAAAATTTTCAGTTTATGTGTTTTTTTCATTGTACATGAAACATCTTGTGCAAGTTAGACCCCCACTTCGGTGCATAACAATTTTGGAAGAAACTATTATTTTTTTTCTATGTACATCAAATAGATCGACGTGCAAAATTTAAACTTTGTATCTTTTACCAGAGCCCTAAAAAATTACTCAAAATTTTCAACATTTTTGCTTTCCACCTCCCTCTTAAATGTTTTACCAAAATTAAAGGCTACATAGCACTATAATCTGACAAATTTTTGATTTGATATCTGTACTTAATTTTGAGATAGATTGATTTGTAGTTTTGGAAAGTGTACCATTTTTGAAATGCTCCCCAATTCCCCCACTACTATTATGACCAGATGTTATATTTTTTTCGTATTTGGCTAGTAAAGCTTAGTATACGTTTCAAGTTTCAATTATATAGCTTTAGAGACAGTCGAGATATTCATTTTCAAGTGTTTTTCTATGCGCCCCCCGTGAACCTCCCCCTTACAATAATTAGACTCTTTCTAAGCTGATTCTGGTGAATCTACATGCCACCTTAATGGTCCCAAAATATGAATTTTTTGTTATTAGTAATTTCGAAGATATAATCATTTAAAAAAAATATGGCCGACAATTTGTTCTTAGCCCCTCTTTTCGGACGCCAATGGATAAAAAAATTAAAGTATTTTTAAAGTTTGTCCAACAATCCTCTTCATACCTCTGCTGATTTTCAGCTTCGTATCTCCATCCTCATCCTCATGGTGGAGATATCAGCAAGTGAAGTTTTTGACTCTTCCCCTCTCCGTTCCACCTAACAATCCCCAAAATTTAGATAATCAAGCTCACTTACCCAATCAAAAATCCACCCAAAAACGAACATTCTACCTTTAACGGTCTCGGAGATATGAGTCCATATGTACGGCGTACGGCGGGGCGGATTTTTTTTATTTAGCATTTTTAGGATAATTTAGTCATGGAACGGAAAAAAAAAGTTTCAGGGTAGCAAATTTTTTTTTTCTGTGTCGATCACAATACTTTATTATTAAAATAATAAAGTAAAAATCAAACAACGTATGGTCTTGGTGGCGGTTGATATCACCGGCTCACGCGACAACTGAGCCCTTAAACTTCTCGTGCTGAAGGCTGCGTACGCTTCCACCCGAAAGAGTTCAGCTGTCAAAACCGTTCACGAATTCCTCAGTTGTGGGCCTGTATGGATTCATTTCCAAATTCGTGGAAAACGTCCACAAAAGTCCTACATATGCGTTTTTTGCTTTTGCGCTACCAAGGCCGTGCATTTGGAAGTTGTTTCTGACTTAACGGCTAATGGATTCATCGGAGCTTTGAAGAGATTTGTCGCTCAAAGGGGTTTGTGCAGAAAACTTTTTTGCGACAATGGAACGAATTTCGTCGGGGCTCGGAATCAATTAAAAGAGCTCGAAAAATTATTTATGGATCAACATTCGCATAGTTACATCAAACAGATGTGTGCAGACGACGGAATTGTTTTCTAATACTCCTACCTTGATCTCCGCATTTCAATGGGCTGGCAGAAGCAGCGGTGAAGTCCGCGAAGTATTTAATGTATCGTGCGGTAAGTGAAGCATCCCTGACGTTTGAAGAACTATCTACGGTCGTTACGCAAGTTGAAGCAATTCTAAACTCACGCCCTTTACTTCTTTGTCAGCAGATCCGTCCGAAATGCTTGCTATTACACCTGGGCATTTTCTCATAGGAGAACCACTTAGGTGTATGCTTGAACCGGAAATCAAGGAGCTAAAACTTTCAATTCTTCGTCGATGGCAACTCGTTAAGGGCCTACAGCAAAGGATTTGGTCACGTTGGTTAAGGGAATACTTGTGGACGCTACAAACTCGCTTAAAATGGAACACCTTATCACCATCTTTAAAGGTCGATCAAATGGTATTCGTTGTAGACGACGATTTGCCTCCGCAAAAATGGCTGCTTGGGCGAATCGAAGCAACGCATCCTGGAGTTGATGGTCGTGTTCGAGTAGTGACTGTTAAAACAAAGAATGGAGTCTTCAAACGATCGATTCACAAGATGTGTCCACTTCCAATAAAAGCAAATTAATTAGAATACTACGTATTTCTAACGGCGCCGGGATGTTTAGTATTGTATAATGTTTAAAATCACTTTAAAGAATCATTATTTTTGCCTTCAGTGTAGCCAAACTTGTTTTATATAATTTATATCAAGTCATTATTTTTGCCCTTACTGTGGCTAAAACTTGTTTTCTAATAATTTACCGCTCGAAAAATTCCCAGCAACTTATCATCTCTACTGATAACATTTTGTACTTCACTTCAATTTCGGAAGCCAAATAAATCGGAACTAAAAATAGAAATCGCTGTTTTATTTCGTTTTGCACTTAGAGTAGAAAAGCATACTCTACAACAGGGGGATTCAAACTATTTATATACTTGAAGATTGCATTTATAATAGAAATAATATATTTTAAATTTCAAATTAATAACTTTTATAGTTTCCATGAAAATTTGATTATTATAAGTTTTTGAAAATGAGTCACTTTGTATGGGAGGGGGTAGAAGGCGTGGGAGGAGTAAAATAAAACCTAAAGCGGATTACTCCACGAAGTAGATCTAATGAACTGTGAAAGTTTCATTGCAATCGGTGCAGCCGTTTTTGCGTGAAAGCCGGAAAGACAGACAGACAGACAGATAGAGAAATTTTTTAAAAACTTTTGGTTCTGCTTAGTTATTGCTAAAATTAAGCAAAAAACTTATTTATAGCCATTTATAAACAAATAACAGACAGGCACTACAATTATATTTATATAGATAAAATCTGAAAGCATTATAAGTTTGCTAGTTTGATGAGTTAGGGTTCGGAGAAAGAAATGAACGATACAGAAGATCACTCAAGAATCTCAAAACCGGATGTCCGTCCGCCAGTTTGCCTGTTCGTGTACATTCTAGCTTAATAAGGCGTTGAGCTAAAAAGTTTCAATTTTGTACATCTCGTTTTTGATAAGAAAGTAAGATGAAGATCATGAACGGTACAAATCACTCCATTCCTTCTACCCCCTCCTAGGTTAGGTTAGGCCCATTTTCCGAGTTATTATCATGTGGACCTGCATACATATCGTTCAGCCAGCGCACACCCCATAGTATCTTCATGGTGTTACACGACTCGCTAACCATTTGAAATTTTCCCTTCCCAACACTATCAGAAAGCTAGCAGTTTTCCAATAAGGACTTGACAACTTTTTTTCAAAATAAAATGCAAACCATTTGAGATATTTCAAAAACTTTATTATCGGGTTGAAGTACAATCAAAACATTTATGAATGGAACTCGACTTCGTTCATATGGCCACCGCGGGCACGTTTGCAGCGGTCGATTCGTTGGACCCAATTTTCGATGACTCGGCCACACATTTCGGCCGAAACGGCTGCTATTTCGTGTTCAATGTTGGCTCTGAGCTCTTCCAACGTCGTCGGCTTGTTGGCATAGACCAACGACTTGACGTGGCCCCAAAGAAAAAAGTCCAAATCGCACGAACGAGGCGGCCAATCGACTGGTCCATTTCTTGAGATAACACGCTCATCAAACTTACTCTTCAATAAATCGATTGTAACGTGTGCTGTGTGGCTTGTGGCACCGTCCTGTTGAAACCACATGTTGTCCAAGTCCATATCTTCCAATTCGGGCCAAAAATAATCGGTAATCATGGCGCGATAACGATTACCATTCACAGTAACGTGGCGATCATTATCATCGACGAAAAAATATGGCCCTATGACGCCGCCGGCATGCAAACCGCACCAAACAGATATTTTTTGTGGATGAAGTGGTCTTTCATGAAGCACATGTGGATTTTCACCAGACCAATAACGCATATTTTGCGTATTGACGAACCCACTGAGCCAAAAATGAGCTTCGTCACTGAAGATGATTTTGCGATGAAATTGATCATCTTGGCGCATCTTTTCCAGAGCCCAATCGGAGAACGTACGTCGCTTCAAATGGTCCATCGGCTTCAATTCTTGAGTCAGCTTGATCTTGTATGGGTGTAAACCAAGATCCTTACGCAAAATTCGCCATAACGTGGTCTGGGCGATGCCCAACTCTTGAGAACGCCGTGGAATTGACTGATTTGGATCATTTGCTACGGACGTTTCAACGGCAGCGATATTTTCGACACTTCGACCAACCCGTTGTCTCACTGGCACGGCAACATCACACAACGAATATTTAGACTCAAATTTTTGCACTAAACTTGTTACTGCCTGTCTACTAGGGCGAGAATTACGACCGAAAATCGGAGTTAACGCTCTTAAAGTAGCGGTCACCGACTCCGAATTTCTGTAGTAAATTTTTATAATTTGCAGACGTTGTTCCTTCGTGTACTTTACCATGATAAAAATGTTAAGCTTACTGAATAAATTGACAGTGACAGTTCGATGATTAGTGAAAGGGTGCGTTCACAAATTGAATTCAAAGTTGTCAAGTCCCTATTGGAAAACCCGATACTTGAAACTTTCTATGCGCCGTCTGCTAGTGAAAAGTATGAGCGTAGTCTTGTCAGGGTTGATTCTCAATCCACGCGAATTAAACTAACTGGTAATCAGGTTTAATGCACTTTGCGTCAGTTCGCCTAAAGTTCCATGGTATTTCCCACTAATTTTGATAACTTAGTCATCCGCATAGACAGTGTATTAACTAGCAGCGTTCTACACCTTCTATTGTACAAAATGAAATACTTTCTATAAATTTACAAAAATCAGATTTTCTTGCAAACAATAAAAAATATTAACTAAATTTCAACCATATTACTTAAATTCTTGAAATACTTACTCAGTACATACCAAATTTATCAAGCTGAAATTCTGCACTAGATATTTAACTTACGTTATAAGTAAGATCGAAAAAAATTACCAGATTGGCTTTACTTCTTCTACCCTCTCCCATACTGTATGTGAGGGGAACACAATTTAATAACGTTACTAGAAATCAATTTTCTTAAAAAGTATGAACGCAACTGATCTGCAATTTACACCATGTCAATACATGATGATTTTAGCTATTTCTGAAAAATCACCTAAAACCCTTCAATCCTGCTAACATCTTTTGCACAATTTCACTAAATTCAATACACTAATTTGCTGAAAACCTATTAAATTTTTGAAGCTTACATTTTTAATAAAACATTTTGATAGCAACTACAGCATGATGTGAAAAAAATAACACTTCAATGCCGTCATCAATTCCACTATTACCCACAAAAAATTTACTAAAGTTACGACAATTTAAGTTTCGTCTAGAGTATCACATGATTGGGCTTTATGCGTAATCTTAATCCTGTTATTTAAAAAAAATCAATTAGCAGTTTAACTTTATTTAAAAAAAACTCACACAATTAACTACAGGTGGCAGTAATGATGCGGAAATAGCAACACCAATTAAAGGTCCCGTTGCGCCCAATAATAAAGCAACAGCGACGCCAGTGCCCGATGTTAATGCCCAACAAATTCCCATCCAGAGAGATCGTGCATTCCCCCTGCAAAATAAAAACTAAGTTAATTAATTCGTACTTACATCAGTAACTAAATTAACTGATAAAATAAATATTTCAAACGTTCCTATCCTAAACATTTAGCTTTGAAATACGTAAAGCGACCTAAAGTGTAGCTTAATTGGTAGCGTGTTGGTCTACAACGCGAAAGTCGTGAGCTCAAATCCGGATCAAGGTTTAATTCTACCTCGGTCACCTCAATCAATGAAAATGAAAATTCGTCGATAAAGGGGTATGATAACAAATCATCCACAAAAAGTAATAAGAAAATGTTAAGGAACCTGAAGGTCAGGAGGCCGAGGGATTTGGACTATAGTGCCATTGGTATGCCTTTATCTACATATGTACATATATATGGTGGCTTCTCCGTCAATCCAAAGGGCCATATCTTCGACCATTTTTGATTTCGACAAATATTTGCAAAATTGTTCTTATGATTTTTTCAAATTACTTTATTAATATTGTGATCGACACAGAAAAAATAAACTGCCAACAAATCGGGCGAAACTTTATTATTCTTGGGACAAGTTGCAGATGCGTGGAAAGTCAATATGCATGTTAGAGTGGTTAAGGAAGAGTAAGTGAAATGGGGTTCTTGGGCAGGGCAGTTGTCAATTTAAAACTTTGCGGAAACGTTCAAAAGCTCCAGTGCATATAATCAATATTTCGTTCGTTTATTTCTGCAAGTTTGAGTTTTATGAGGGGAGGGGTGAGGGGTGATAGTAAGGTTGGGTGGATGGTAATAGTTTTTTAATTGATTGCTTGAATCACGTCTAATATTCTTTGTATAGAATGTGAGTTTCATAGACGAAGTTGCATAGAATTTTCATAGGATTCGGTGTACTTTACATTCATGAAACAAAATATTTGTTTGGGAGGAGGTAGAGGAGGTAGGGGAATCGTAAAATTTCTGACGCAATTTTATTTCCTTTCACTTGTAAGGTGCTCGTACAAAATAACAAGTTCGTAGCTTTTAATTTGTTGGTAATTAGTTGATTTAATGAAATTAAGTTCCTGTGCAAAATTTCAAATTGATACCTTTTAATAGTTAGGTGATAATTGATTTCTTAAAAATGGTCGAAAAAATAATTTTGTATGGGAGGAGGTAGAAGTTTTAAAGAAATTTAAGCAGTTAATATTTTAAACTCTTCGAGATTTTTTTAAAAGCATTTTACAAATTTTCAAGTTTCAACCTTAAAACTTCATTCAAAAATTTTCAGTTTATGTGTTTTTTCATTGTACATCAAACACCTTGTGCACGTTAGAACCCCACTTCGATGCATAACAATTTTGGAACAAATTATTATTTTTTTTCTATGTATATCAAATAGATCGACGTGCAAAATTTAAACTTTGTATCTTTTACCAGAGCCCTAAGAAATTACTCACAATTTTCAACATTATTGCTTTCCACCTCCCTTCTCTTACTCCGCCCAACTTAAATTTTTCACCAAAATTAAAAGCTATACAGGGTGTTTGGTACTCCGTGCATAACCTTGTAAGGGGTTATTCCTAGATATATTTTGAGAAAAAAATTGTTCTACGGAGATGGTCAATTTTCAATATCCGCGGAGATACAGGGTGACCAAGAAAAGTGTTTCGGACCTGCACCCTCACTCACTCAAAACGCTATATCTTGAAAACTAATAATTGCATTTCAAAGTGTTATAGCTTGTTTTTTAGGGAATCAAATTACCTTTCATTTGGTGTAATAGTCCGTATTTTACCTGTACCCAATCCTGAGGTATTTGCTTCAGACCACAAATTTTTGATACTTTGACCCTCAAAATTCTGTGATCAATGTAGTTTTTCTTAAAAAAACGCATTATAAAAATGTCATTTTAATGTTGTTGTTTTATGTGCCATATTATTGCCTACAAAAGATGCATACATACTTATGACTTAGGTTTTTCCGTTTTCCAGGTAATAAGCGAAAATACATATGGCTTAAAAATAAAATATGCCATAAACCAACCCTCTTTCTAAAAAAACTACGTGAAATGTTGTTAAACTGAAATATTCTTTGTGTCCTTTAATTACTATTTAAACTATTGATGAATGTCCTTTAAGTAGTATTTAAATTATCGATGAAATGAATTAAATTAAAATGAGTTTCAACACAACGACGCTGTCCGACGCTTGGCATTGCAATTAAACGTCTTTACGTGGAAAGTTTGGAGTGTCCTAAAAACAGAGCGGTTGCATCCCTACCACCACACACCAGTGCAGGAGCTGGTACCCATTGATTTGCCCAAAAGGATGGAGTTTTGCAATTGGCTCCTTGAACGCCAACTAAGTGACGAGAATTTTATGAACAACATTCTTTGGACTGATGAGTCCCAATTCACCAGGGACGGTATCACAAACTTCCACAACTTACACACATGGGCTGAGAGCAATCCACATACAAGAAGAGAGGATCATTTCAGCACAGATTCAGTGTCAATTTATGGCCAGGTGTGATTGGCAACGATTTTATTGGTCCTATTAGGCTTCCGCCTACCCTAAATAGTTCCAATTACTTGCAGTTTTTGACAAATGATCTACAGGAGTTATTGGATGATGTGCCATTGCAACGATTGGCTTCCATGTTTTACCAACACGATGGTGCTCCAGCTCATTACGGCCGACAAATCTGAGATTGGTTAAATTCCAATTATAGCAATCGCTGGATCGGTAGAAATGGACCGATACACTGGCCTGCAAGAACTCCTGATTTAACTATTATGGATTTCTTTGTATGGGGACGGATGAGGACCTTGTCTACGTAACGGAAGTAGTAACGTTGCAGGATCTAAACACCAGAATTGATGCGGCAGCAACAGAAGTAAGGCAGCAGTTGAGGAGTATGAACACAAAGAGAACACTGGCAAAACGAGCTTTAGCGTGCATTCAAAATGAAGGGAGCCATTTTGAACATTTATTGTAATTAAGAAAATTTGAAATAAACCATAAAAATCATTCTTAAGTTCTTTTAGTTCAAGCGGAGAGTGTTGATCAACCTATTCTTGCTTTTTTGACAAAAGTGCTACATTATTTGAATGATAATTTCTTCTAAACTATAAAACTTATGCAATGCAAGTGTATGCATCTTTTGTAGGCAATAATATGGCACATAAGAAAACAACATTAAAATGACATTTTTATAATGGGTTTTTTAGAGAAAAACTACATTGATCCTAGAATTTTGAGGGTCAAACTGTCAAAAATTTGTGCTCTGAAGCAAATATCTCAAAATTGGATACAGTTACAATGCGGACTATTACAGCAAATGAAAGGTAATTGATTCCCTAAGAAACAAGCTATAACACTTTGAATTGTGATTATTAGTTTTCAAGATATAGCGTTTTGAGTGAGTGAGGGTACAGGTCCGAAGGACTTTTCTTGATCACCCTGTATCTTCGTGGATATTGAAAATTGACCATCTCCGTAGAACATTTTTTTGCTCAAAATATATCCAGGAATAACCCCTTACAAGGTTATGCACGGAGTACCAAACACCCTGTATAGCTCTATAATTTGACAAATTTTTGATTTTATATATGTACTAAATTTTTAGGTATAATGATTTGTAGCTTTGGAAAGTGCGCCATTTTTGAAATGCTCCCCAATTCCCCTCACTACTATTATGTCAACTAGTTATATTTTTTTCGTATTTCGCTAGTAAAGTTTAGTATACGTTTTAAGTTTCAATTACATAGCTTTAGAGACAGTTGAGATATTCAATAATCAGCCTTTTTCTAATTTCATTTATCTTTTTTAGCAAAAATGTAACTTTAAGCTCGTGAATAGGCCTTCTACCCCTTCCCATACAAATTTCAGAAAATTTCGAAATTTAAAGAAATTGATTTTTCTCCGAAACCGTTTCAGCTATTGACTTGAAAATTAGGTTATAATGTAAATATCATTACTGCCAAGAAATATTGATCTGATCCACTTACTCCTTCTACCCCCTCCCATACAAATGTACAATTTTCAAAAATGCATTTATTCGGTTTGCATCGCAACTAGCAAAGATAAAAGAAGCAATCTTTGTCAAAATTTATTTTATTACAATTGCAACCAATTTTGTAAAAATTGTCAACTTCACCTCACTCTTTCTATCCCCTCCCATATAAATTTCACGAAATTTCGGAATTTGAACAAAATCATTTTTCTCCAAAATCGTCAAAGCTATCAACTTTAAATTTTGAAAAGAGTATACTATTATTAATATCGTTGATGCAAAAAAATTTGGTTTTGATTCGAAAACTCCTACCTCCTCCCACACAAATGCACAATTTTGGTAAATGCATTTAATCGATTTTCATTGAAACTAGGAAAAGTACGAAATTAAAATTTTGGCACAATTTGTCCCTCAATAATTGCAATAAATGCTAAAAAATATGAACTGCACTTCCCTCCACACACCTCCCATACAAATTTTTGTATTGAAAATTCAAGAAAAGTATTTCTCCTTCGAACATATGAGTAACAAAGCAATGTGATTAGGATGTTGATAAGGAGATTCAAAATCATCCAAAACCTCCCACTTTCTCTACCACCTCTCATTCAAATGCATAAATTCAGGAAAAAATTGTTCAATTTCCTCGACAATTATGAAAGCTACAAACTTTAGATTCAGCATGAAACATTTTGTATACCACGTTCTGTGTTATATACAAAAATTACAAACCTTCCCCCTCTGCTTTTACCACCTCCTATACAAAAGTCACGATTCACTATTCGAAAGAATTTATGATGACATATTTTCCGGTACAGTAAAATCTTTAAAATTCCATTTAGAGTATGTTATGTTTTTCTTAGCGTTGCACTCTTTGTGGCAAACTTATAATACTCTCAGATTTCATCTAGAGTATAAAAATACACCGAGTTTCATAGATGAAAGAGAAATTTTTTATTGTAAGAAATTTTGTAGGGGAAGTTGTAGAGGGGGTGACGACATTGAACTCATTTTTTCTCATCACGCTAGAGTTGCAATCAAAATTTCTTATACAAAATTTAAAATTCCAAAATTTAATAGGTACCGAGAAAATTAGTGTATTGGAATTAGTGAAATTGTGCAGTTTGTATGGGAGGTGGTAGAAGGTGTGTGAAGTTATCACTGACTTTTTCAGAAATGTTTGTAAACAACATTTAATTGACATATTTTAAATTGCAGATCAGTAACATTCATTCTTTTCAGGGAAATCGACTTTTTGTAAAGTTGTGAAATTGAATCAGATTGTATGGAAGGGGGTAGAAGGGGTAAGGCTGACTGTCTAATTTTTTTTTCGTCTTACTAAAAATACTAATAAATAATTGGTGCACAATCGATAAATTGTATACGCACTGAGTAAATTGGTTTAGAGCACTTCATGAAAAAGTGCAGTTTGTATGGGAGGTGGTGGAAGGAGGGGGAGGACACAAATAATTCTTATACGATAGAATGGAATCATTATAAAACTATTATATTCCAAATTGTTGATCCATATTTCCGCCCACCATGTAATCATCCTTGCGCAAGAAACGTTCCATCGTGTCGTAAGCCTCGAAGACAGCAAGGCGACGTTCATCTATGACGTGATCAATATCTCGGACGAGAATATCGTACACAATTTCTCGAAGCCAAACGTACAGAATGCCGCAATTGAAATGTAATCGCTGGTCGATCCTCCTTCTTACATACAAATCCTTGGGATATAATCTGATGTTCTTCTTCGCCATATTTCTGGAGCAGATACTTGGTAATGACATAAGAATCCCAAATGACTTTCCCGTCTACGTCGACCAACTTCGGAATTGTTTGTTGGCGATTTAGATTCGTGTAAGCGAGCTCCTTCTGCTCCAAGTTCATCACGTCGTGAGTCCTATAGTCGATCTTCAGCCCTAAGACACTCACCGTCATGAAAACTGATCGTATTGGCAGACTACCATCTGAACCGTATATAATGGGCTTAGGCTTCGTTTTTTTTCCAAGAACACGGTTGATTAGATCTGATTTCTCTATTTTAACTGATTAAAAAATAACTTTAAGGGTAAAAAAAGACAATTTTTTTTTTACAAAAATTAAAAACACAGAATAACTTAAAACACGTATACACTAAGGCACGGATAAAATAAGAGTGGAAAGTTCGTGTACCGGCCAAATCGCAACATTCCCTCCCATACAAAATGACTCATTTCAAAAAAATTACAATAACCAAATTTTCTAGGAACCGATAAGAGCAACTACATTGAAGTTTACAATGTATTATTTTTATCATAAATGAAGTCTGTGGTATAATAATTAATATAATTATAGTAATTACAATTATTGGAATTGCCCACTCTTTCCATCACCTCCCAAACAAACAGCACTTTTTCATAAAATTCTATCAACCAATTTTTTCAATACGTATAACATTTATCGAGCTCAAATTTTGCACTAAATACTGCTAATTAAGTATTAAAAATTTGACATTATTAAGATCGATAAAAATTAACTGATTAGCTTCTCTCCTCCAAATATAATGTGACACAATTTCACAACAATACGAAAAATCGATTTTGAATGTTACTGGTCTCAAATTTGAGAGATGTCCATTGCATTCTTTTATCCTGTTCGTCTATATTCAATTAATTGTTTATTTTGTTAATTTTCAATTTGTTTCACCCTTTCCTAAGCCGACTGGACTGTACGCTACAGTATTTAAGGGTGACCCCTAAGTTCAACTTGGTGCGATAAAAAAAATCATCAAAGTTAGTACTGAAAAAATCACTAAAAAACCCCACTACTTCTACCATTTCCATATAAACTGTGAAAATGTCACTAAACACACTAATTATGCTCTAGATGAAATCTAAGAGTACATTGTTTTTCCTTACCGTTTGTAATGCTAAGAAATAAAGCTCGCACAGAGCCGCCAAGAGTACAGAAATATTTGTTGTCGCTCAAAAACCTCGATTCCGAGTAACCGTCTGTCCGTCTATCTGTCTGTGCGTCTGTCTACAGCATAACTCTCAAAAGCTTTGAGCTTTAGTGCTAAACATTTTTGTGTGTCATTTTTAGCAAAAAAGTAACTTTAAGTTCGTGAATGAATGGGCTACATCCCCTCACTCCTTCTACCACTTCCATACAAATTTCATGAAATTTCGAAATATTAAGAAATTGATTTTTCTTTGAAACTATTTAAGCTATCGACTTGAAATTTGGGTCAAAGTGTTATGATATAATGACAATTAATATGACGGAATATTGATCCAATCCCCCCTCACTCCTTCTACCCCCTTCCATACAAATGGACAATTTTGGAAAATACATATTTTCGATTTTTATTGAAACTAGTAAAGTTGAAAAGACGAATTTTTGCCAGAATTAATTCTTACATAATTACAATTAGTTTTAAAAAGAATTATCAACTTCACCTCTTCTATCCCCTCCCATACAAATTTCACGAAATATTGAAATTTAAATTAAATTATTTTTCTTCGAAACTGTTAAAGCTATCAACATGATATTTTATACAAAAAATAGGAATATCAATAACGCAAACGTCTTTTGATCCGTACACTCCTTCTACCCCCTCCCATACAAATGCATAATTTTTGTTAAATGCATTATGTCGATTTCCATTAAAACTAGAAAAAGTACAAACTTAAAATTTTGCCAGAATTTGTTTTTTAATAATTGCAATAAATGTTAGAAAAAATTATCAGCTCCGCTTCACTCCTTCTACCTCCTCCCATATAAATATCTGTATTATAAATTCAAGAAAAGCATTTCTCCTTCAAATATATGAGAGTTATCGACTTTGAAATTGAATCAAAGCATGGTGATAAGGATGATGATAAGCAGTTTCAAAAGTTTCCGGTATATTGAAGTCATTCCCATTTCATCTAGAGTATCATAATTCTTTTATGTTTTTTTCAGTACCTTATCAATTTTTGGAACTAAAATTGTGTGTATGTAAAACATTTTCATAGCTATTCTAGCATGATGTAAAAAAAATTAACTAAATACTATCGCGAAAGAGCTCATTTTAACTTCAGGATATCAACCCAGAAATATAGCCATTGGGCAAGAATGGTCTTATTTTAAATTTCGCCTTTTCTTAACTTTTCGTGTAAAATATTGTGACCGTCTTTCCAGTCATACCGCGTTTTTTTTTTGCTAATATCTCCAGATCTGTAATTCGATTTTGAGATGGTTAAATTGGAGCGAGGCATAAAGAAGAGCCACTGGCGCCCACGACCCTTCTTTGCCGGATAGGCTTCATTCCGCCCAGAAGTGCAAGTGGTATTTTCGTTATACGTTTTTCACAATCTGGAAAAAAATGGTAATAACCCCTTCTATGAATTCCCATACAAATTTTTTTAAGATCACAAAAATATCTATTTCATCTAGAGAAATCTAGTAAATAACATTATTTGAATGTTTTTTTTTTAATGTTTAAACATGTATGAGCTTAATTCTTAAAGATCATTACGATAGGATAATTCCGCCATAGCCAGTCCCAAGCCCAATTCATAAAGGAGTAGGGAGCATAGAGTTAAACTAAATGGCCAGTAACACTAGTGCGTCTCATGACATAGTAGGACTCGCAGCATAGCTGTGGGAACACCAGTATGTCATATTTAGCATAAAATGATCCACCTTTTTTCTTCCAGGGTGTAATAAATAAGTAGAACTGACCCTTTAGGTCGGGAATCGCGTGAGACGCCGACAAGTCACCACCGGAAAAAAAACTGTACAGAAACCTGAAGAACAGCCTCGCAAAGGATGGACTCAACGGCAACAACCCCGCAATCCAAAAATGGGCTACTCTTTTGGATCTTGGAATGTCCGATCCTTATTTAGGACGGGGGCCCTGAAAGAGTTTCTCGAAGAAGCGGCAAAACACAACATCAACGTAACTGCCATCCAAGGTACGAAATGGCTCGGTAATGAAATCATGGACATGAAATCACACACAACAATTAAAAACAATTAAAGGCAATCCTAAGCAGTTCTGGAATTTCGTCAATTCTAAAAGACGAACAGATGGTTTTCCTGCAACTTTTTGTGCTGCATTTGACGTCCCAGACTTTGATATTAATTTTAAGAATTTTTAATACTTGACGAAATTTCCCTCAACTACACTAGAGATGAAGGATCTCTTTATTGATGAGCCCATCGGAGTTCATCACGAACATCGCTGAGAGTTTCAATAGCGGTCCAGATGAAATACCGCCCGTTGTGCTTAAAAGGTGCTCCTCTGCACTTTTATTTCTACTTAGGTCCTTGTTTAACGCATCTCTTCGTTGTGGGGTTTTCCCAGTTTATAGAAATACTCGACAATAACTCCCCTGATCAAGAAAGGCAAAAGGAACAACGTATGTAATTACCGACCTATAGCTAGGCTATCTAGTGTTCCAAAATTATTTGAGGCAATTGTTTGTGACGTAATGTACTTTCATTACAAATCAATAACTAGCCCAACCCAAAACTAGCTCACCAAAGATAGATCAACAACAACAAACCAGCTGGAATTTTCAAATTGTGTGATTCCAGCGATTGAAGCAGTTGAACAAGTTGACTGTATATATACAGATTTTAGTAAGGCATTTGATAAAATTTATCACAACTGATTAATGTACAAGCTTTGCTCACTCGGATTTCCTACTATTTTTACTACGTGGAACAAATCCTATCTTTCTAATCGCACCCAACAAGTACAATTTCGAGATGCTGTCTCTTTTGCAAAATAACATAAAGCTATTTTTTTACTAGCGTACCTTAAACTTTATGCCTTTGAATATTGGAAAGTGCACCATGGCATCTTTCTGCAGGAAAAATAATCCATTCGAATTTTCTATGTTTTAAAGGAAATTGCTTTACAGGAATTAAGCAAAGTGCGCGATTTAGGTGTACTATTCAATGAAAAATTTACCTTCGACGACCATGTCGATGGTATTATTATCAAGGCTAACTCCATTTGAGGCTTTGTAAAACGATGTTGTAAGGACTTTAACGACCATTACATTACTAAGACACTTTACTGTGCTTTTGTTCGTTCAATTCTTGAATATGCCTGCCCTGTTTGGACTCCGTATCATGGATATTCATATCAATAGGATAGAGTCTGTATAGCGAAGATTTTTAAGACTTGCTCTGAAAGATCTTCCCTGGTCAGATTCGATATGTTTTCCTCCTTGTCAAGAACGACTTCAACTACTTTCGTTGAAATCACTCGAACATAGGCGATTAATTCTTAGTGCTGCAGTCGCAGTAAAATTAATTTCAGGTGAGACTGACTCTCCGCCCTAGTTAAGAGCTATCTTCTTCAAAATACCTTATCGATCCTTGAGAGACTACGTACTTCTCGACATCCCATTCCATCGCATTAATTAGGACCGGCACCGATAACTTCTATTTCACGGGCTTTTAATGTTAATTATAGCAATATTGATTTCAAACTTAATATTGATCAGATAAAATCAGCTCGGTTAAAAAAACAATATTTAACAATATAATGTTTTCACTGTAATCTTTGTAATATGTTGTAGTATAATTCACTGTAATCTTTGTAATATATTGTAGTATAATTCACTGTAATCTTCATAACATATTGTAGCTTAATTTGTAAGTAATCATATGTTTGGTTTTCACAGTGCATTTCGAATTGAAAGAAAAAATTTCCAGATTCTCAGTTTGATAAAAGTCTCAGCAGAGAACGAAACGTCACGAATAATAAAGCGTAACAGTGTAGAATCCGGAAATCTTTTCTTTCAATCATATGTTGATGAATTCTTAACTAAATAAATAAAAAACCTTCACAAGCGGACAACTATCGGGAAGCAGAGAGAGTTTGGAATTGCTTTTGTCGTTCACAAAAGTTTAAACAGCAGGTCACGAGTAAGTGAAAGATATAAAAAAAAGAATTTTATGCCACCCTAGAGACACTGCCCTCGAATGACCTAAAAATTGTGTTATGAGATTTTATTGCAAAAGTGAAAATTAGGAGGCTATATTTTTTTTTAAAGCTTAAGTAATTTTACAATTTTTTTTTTAATTCGAAATAAGCACTACTTCCCCAGATAATGTCAATCAATCAATCGAAGACCCCCAATAGGGGCATAGGACAGAAACAACTCTCTTCCACAAGGCACGATCCTGAGCATCGGCCTTAAGCTGTTACCAGAACTATTTATTTCCCTGGCCTTCTGCTCAACTGCTCGGTTCCATGTGTTACATGGTCGACCAACCCGACGTCCTCCTTGTGGATTATAATCCAGAGCCTGTTTGGCGATATTTGCTCTGGTTTCCTCAAAGTATGACCGATCCACTGCCACTTCCACCTTTGAATCTCAATACCTATTTTAGTCTAGCCAGTTGTACTCCAAAGTTGGTCGTTGGAGATCACTTCTGGCCAGAATGTTCCTAAAATGCGTCGGAGGCATTGGTTTACGAAAGTCTGTACTTTCTTGGTAAGTCGAACGGTCACTTTCCACGTAGTACAACCTTACACCAACACGGATTCGACGCATGCATCAAAAACTCGCAGCTTCGTGCGAAGGGAGATCTCTCTTAACCTCCAGAAAGGGGAAAAGATACCGAAGGCCTGACGAGCCTTATTTAGCCGAGCCTCACCATCCTTTTCGGCTCCGCCGTCCATGCTGACAATGCTTCCGAGATAGCAAAAATCTTGCACCTCTTCCACACCCTGTCCGTTAAGAACAATCGGTGTGCTTGCGTTCAAACCCATGAGCATGTACTTGATTTTACGCAAATTTATTTTCAGTCTCGCCCCTTTGCATTTAGAATGCATCGAGCGATCATTTGAATCTAAGTCCGAACGGCTATGTGCAAGCAAACACACGTCATCAGCATAATCAAGGTGACTTGAGGTGTTAAATAGTCTCCACTGAAGACCTTTCCCTCCCCACCTTCCAGTGCAGATTTCAAGATGTCATTTATTACCACCAGAAACAGGGCTAGTGATAATATCAGCCTTGTCTGACACCCGTTCGCACAGGGAAGCTCTCGGACAGCTCTTCTCTATGCAAGATGCGACACCTTGCATCTTCGTAGGATTCTTTAGTCATAGCTATGACCTTATCTGGAATATCTCTCCTACGGAAAGCATTCTATATGTAATCTCGCTTAACGCTGTCGAAAGCCTTCTCGAAGTCCACAAACATGAGATGTAGTAGCGAATCCACTTCGGCTGACTGATCTAATATTATCCGTAGGGTATTTGTATGGTCGGTAAAAGACGACCCTTTACGGAATCCAGCCTGATAAGCTTCGAGAGTGCTCTCGACGACATCACTATCCTATTGAGAATTACCTAGGACATAATTTTTAATTACGGCAGTAAGTAGACATATACCACGCCAATTGCCACAATCCCGAAGGTCGCCCTTCTTCGGAATTTTTACAATGACGCCCTCCTTCCATTCAGTCGGATATCTTTCTTCATTCCACACCTCAGTAAAGAGTAGGAGGAGTATATCGGCTATTAATTCCGGGTCCGCTTTGAGAAGTTCGGTTGGTAGTCCATCTATACCTGAAGTTTTCCTTCCCGCCATTGACCGAATGGCGGAAACTATCTCTTCCTTATCTGGGGGATCGTCCCTAATAGAGGATTGTTGTGGTTGGATGTTTGGTAGTTGTTCTGTTTCTGGAATATCTTCCTCTGACAAGATATTTAAAATATCAGAGAAGTATTCCTTCCATCGCCGCAACTGGTGTTCACTCATATTAAGGAGAGTTCCGATGACATCTCTCACCAGGTAGTTGGTGGTGAAATTTCTGTTCGTCAACTGTTTCATGATTTTGAATAGTGAACCCATATCCCCAAGGTAAGCCACAGATTCTGCCGTGTTTGCCAGATCTTCAATGGCCTTTCTCTTGTTTCATCTAACAGCCTTTTTAAGCTGTATCTGAGCATCGCGATAGTTCTGCTGGGTCGGGTGTTTGTTGGTTGACATTGGGTTGAGAGATGATTGCCAATTTAGCTTTTTTCCGATCGCCAACCTTGTCCCATGTGTCTTACGACATCCAGCGTTTCTCACCGCTTTGCACACTTCCCACAGATTCTTAAGCAGTAGTTAGAAAAGTGTTTCTGGTTACGTCCCAATTGGCGTCCAGTGTTAGCATTTCATATTCATCCAATGTGGATGACTTTTCGCGTAGAATAGTGGTGTATTCGCGTTTTTTGTTGGGATCTCTGAGTTTATCCACATTAAGTTTGCGCTTCATTTGAAGAATTTGTAGTCGTCGGATAGCTGCTGTACACAATCTCAAGCAGGCAACCATCAAGTGGTGATCGCTCCACACGTCAGCTCCAAGTTTCTCTCGTACATCAAGGAGACTTCTTCTCCATCAGCGACTTATAGCCAAATGGTCGATCTGGTTCTGAGTAACACCATCTGAGAAAACTCAAGATGTTTTATGATGACTCTTGTGTGAAAAAAGAGTCCCTCCGATTACCGTTTACCGAGTACTACAAAACTCCACAAATAATTCGCCGTTTTCGGGTCTCTTCATCCAAGGTCATGACGCGTCGACCCAAGGGTTACTATGCCTCCCCATGACGTGTTCTAGTCCAGTGTTTTCTGATCCAACCTTGGTGTTCATATCTCCTGAAATGATAATAATATCACCTCTTGGAACACGTTCGAAGGTGGCACTCAGTTGGCTATAAAACTCCTCTTTGTCACCAGATGTTGCGGTATTAGTTGGTGCGTAGCACTGCGGAATTGTGACGTTTCTGACACTGGTCCTGAGCCTGATGACGATAATCCTATCCAAGATTGGTTCCCAGCTAATGAGACTGTTTCTCGCTCTCGGTGTAAGGACGAACGCCACGCAATTTTTGGCTTCACTTTCAGGGCCAATGTACAGAATAGTGTTTCCGCTAGAGGTGCGTTTTTCTCCTGATCCTGTCCACCCGACCTCGCTTAAGCCCAAGATTTGGATGTTATAGTGCTCCATTTCACGGTCGGTCACTGATTGGCGGTGCAAGGACCGAGTAACCCCAGCTCTTCCCCCGTCATTCAATGTTCCAGAAGCCACTCATAGTCCGTTTTCGAATGTCAAAAGTCGTTACCGTAGAATCAGTCCGTATCTGAGGCGCTGTATCCATTTCTCGTATTAGTTAGGTCTTAAGATCACGGGTGATAAGCCCATGATCCAGTGAGTGTCCATTTGCCATTTTTAGGGCAAGCAGTACTGGCTGTGGGTGAATTCTACAGCCCTCATCCCACAGGGGGATAGTTAGCTCAGGTCCGTGGAGTCGATAGTCTCCAAAGATAGTTGCAGGAATTGGTAAAACCTCATCCTACAACTACCCCCTTGTGGGGTAAACAATGCATAACATTGAATGTGAGGTGAGGATTATCAAACCCTAAGTGACTTTTAATCCAAAACTAAATGTAAGACAAAAATCGTGTTTTCACGAAATTCCGTAAAAGAGCAAAACAATAAAAAACTAACTGCCAACAAGTCGGGCGAAACTTTATTATTCTTAGGACAAGTTGCGGATTTGTGGAAAGTCAATATGCAGGTTAGAGTGGTTCTACTTCTTCTACAATGGCGCTACAGCCCAAATCGGACCTTGGCCTCTTGATATTCAGGTTCCTTAACATTTTTCATTACTTATTGTGATGACCAGAAAAAGAAACAGGTTAGAGTGGTTAGAGTGGTTAGAGAAGACTAAATGAAAGGGGGTTCTTGGGCAGGGCAGTTGTCAATTTAACACTTTGCGGAAATTTTCAAAAGCTTCAGTACATATAATCAATATTGCGTTCGTTTATTTATGCGAGTTTGAGTTTTTATGAGGGGAGGAGTGAGGGGTGACAGTAAAGGTGGGTGAATGTTAATAGTTTTGTAATTGATTGAATTACGTCCAATATTCTCTGCATAGAATGTCAGTTTCATAGATGAAATTGCAAAGACTTTTCATAGGATTCAGTGTATTTCACATCCACGAAACCAAATATTTGTAAGAGAGAGGGTAGAGGAGGTAGGGGAATCGTAAAATCTGTGACGCAATTTTATTTCCTTTATCTTGTAAGGTGCTCGTACAAAATTTCAAGTTCGTTGCTTTTAACTTCTTGGTTATTAGTTGATTTAATGAAATTGGTCGAAATCATACTTTTGTATGGGAGGGGGTAGAAGGGCAAGCGCGATTTCAAAACTTTTAACGTAATTTCATTTCAACTATTTTTGTAAGTTTTCATGCAAAAATTCAAAATGATAGCTTTTAATAGTTAAGTGATAATTGATTTGTTAAAAATGGTCGAAAAAATAATTTTGTATGGGACGGGGTAGAAGTTTTAAGGATATTCGACCAGTTAATAATTCAAACTTTTAGAGATCTTTTTTAAATGCATTTCGCAAATTTCCAAATTTCTACCTTAAAATTTCATTCAAAAATTTTCAGTTTATTTGTTTTTTTCATTGTACATGAACCTTGTGCGCGTTAGACCCCACTTCGGTGCATAACAATTTTGGAACAAACTATTATTTTTTTTCTATGTATATCAAATAGATATACCGACATGCCAAATTTAAGTTTTGTAACTTTTACCAAAGCCTTAAAAAAATTACTCAAAATTTTCAAGATTTTTGCTTTCCCCCTCCCTCCCCTTACACCCCCCAAACTTAAATTTTTATCAAAATTAAGGACTATGTAGTTCTACAATCTGACAAATTTTTGATTTATATATATGTGTATATTATTTTTTTCATATTTCGCTAGTAAGTGAATTATGTTATGTGATTTATTACTATGCGCTAATTTAATTACCTTAGTGAAAAAGCTAATTTAACCCTAATTACCCCACCCAATTAACCCCATTCTCTATAAAATCTTAATCTTTTGTAGTTGTTCCGGATTCATTATAATTTTATTTTACTTTTTATTAAATAATTGTTATTTTATTTTTTTCGCTTTAATTACAATAACGTAAACTTAGTTAGCGCAGTTAAAAAATTTTCAAATCCTCTCTTGTACTTAGCTCCTTGAAACTGTGGCTCTGTCCTTATTTGGTGACAACATCCCAACCACGGTTATGGCAAATATGGCTCACGTTAGAACCCCCTCTTACAAGTGAAACCCCCCTTTAGGGCAGGGATGATGCCAATTCAACACTTAGTTGCGAATACGATCAATAGCTCCAGTACATGTAATCAATATTTCATTCGTTTATGCATGTTTGGGTTTTTATGAGGGAGGGGGAGGGGTGATATTAGAGGTGGGTGAATGTCAATAATTTTTCAATTTATTGCTTCAATTACGTTCAATATTTTCTGCATAGAATGTCAGTTTCATAGACGAAGCTGCATAGAATTTTCATACAATTTGGTGTATTTTACATTCACGAAATCAATCATTTGTATGAGAGGGGGTAGAGGAGGTAAAGGAAATGTAAAATTTGTGATGCATTTTTATTTCATTTCTTTTGTAAGGTGCTCGTACAAAATTTCAAGTTTGTAGCTTTTAATTTGTTGGTTAGCAGTTGATTTATTGAAATTGGTCGAAGTCATACTTTTGTATGGGAGGGGGTAGAAGGGCAAGTGCGATCTCAAAATTTGACGCAATTTTGTTTTAACTATTTTTAAAAGTTTTTGTGCGAAATTTCAAATTGATAGCTTTTAATTTGTAGGTGATAATTGATTTTTTAAGAATAGTCGAAAAAATAATTTTGTATGGGAGGGGGTAGAAGTTTGGAAGGTATTCGACCAGTTAATGTTTCATTCTTTTAGAGATTTTTTTTAAAAGTATTTTGCAAATTTTCAAGTTTCTACCTTTAACTTTCAGTTTATGTGTTTTTTCATTGCACATGAAACACCTTGTGCACGTTAGACCAGGGGGGTCGGTGCATAACAATTGCAGAATTTTTATTATTTTTTTTGTATGTATAATAAATAGATGTATTCACACGGAAAATTTAAATTTTGTATCTCTTACCAGAGCCCTAAGAAAATCACTCAAAATTTTCGTCATTTTTGCTTACCACCTCCCTCTTCTTACACCGCCCAACGTAAAACTTTTACCAAAATTCAAAACTATGTAGTTCTACAATTTGACAAAATTTAAATTTGATATCTGCATTCAGTTTTGATATATAATGGTTTGAAATTTTGAAAAATTCAATGCTCTCCATTTTCCCCCACTACTATTTTGTCCAAATGTTATATTTTTTTTCGTATTTCTCTAGTATAGCTTAATATAAGTACCAAGTTTCGATTACATAGCTGCACAAAAAGCCGAGATATTGATTTTTAAGTGTTTTTCTTTGCACCCCGCCTAACCCTCCCCCTTACAATAATTAGCCACTCTTTAAGCTGATTCCGGTGGAGCTATATGCCACCTTGATGATCTAAATATACAAATTTTTTCTGCTAAGTAATTTCAAAGATATAATCATTTGAAAAAAAAAATTCGGCCGACAATTGGTTCTTAGCCCCCCTTTTTGCACCCCAATGGATAAAAAAATTAAATTAATTTTAAAAGTTGTCCCATAAGCCCTTTTATATGTACATCGATTTTTAGCTTCCTAGCTGTAACCATGTTTGAGATATTTGAATTCTTAGTTTTTGGCTTAAGTGCTCCCCCGCCTCCCCCTGAACCCTTACACCCCCCAAAATGGGTGTCTGCCTGAGATCCACAACTATTTACGATCCCTTCAAAAATGAACTTTCTATCTTGAAGGGTTTGCGAGTTAATGTGCGCTGAGCGTACACACCGGCGTACGGCGGACGGCGTACGGCGTACAGACAGACGGATTTTTTTTTGCATTTTTAGTCTAATTTAGTCATGAAACACGAAAAAACAAAATTTCAGGGTAGCAAATTTTTTTTTTTTCAAGTCGATCACAATACTTTATTATTAAAATAATAAAGTGAAATTCAAAAACTAAAAATATTGGAGAAATTTTCATCCATAATTCTATTATAACTATACCGTTCACCACCAAATGATGAATTTGGGCTCTCAAGCACCAACAAACTATCCCCAAGCGAATGCAATAAGAAAAATTTAAAAATTTTACATTGGGGGAGGCCAACTTCACACAAAATCGGAAAGCTTAAAGCTCATTTCGAAATTTGCCTACTATTGCTATGTGAATGGGTACCAAACTACAAAAGGTAACTACCAATCACCACCAAACGACTAGTGAAATCCGTTTTGCTGTAAGAACTCTAGTTATTTACAAAAATACATAATGGGGGGCTAACTTCACGCTTTTTAACAAAATCATTTATTACAGCTACTTGAATTACTACGAAATGTTGAAAGGTTACTACCAAACACCACCAAACGACCACCAAACGTATGTCATAATTTGTTTTACGTTAAGATAATTGTAACTTCAGATATTTAAGAAAATGTGTTTTGGGGGGTTCACGCTAAATAAAGTAAACGTGATTTCTAAGAATACGGATTACCACCAAACGAAAAAAGTGACTACCAATCACCACCAAACGACCACGAAACGATTGCAACAAGAAAAATTAAAAAAATCGATGTTGAGGGGCCAAGTTCACACACGTGATTTAGAAGTGGTGAGCGCGAAAGACGATTTCGGTATTAGTTTTAAGGAACAGTAGAAGTAATAATATAAATATTAAATTTAGAGGATCTGAAAACTGTTTCATTGTTAAAGAAATAGCTATTCTACATAATATAACCGATACATATCGTAATTTTCTTATGTTTATTTATTTTTAAAAAATATCTTGATAATAAATATGCTTAAAACCATCATTCAGTTTGTTTTTTTCTTGAAATATGCATATTAACCAGAATTTGGTATACAACACACAAGACTCTTTTATTTCTTAACTTATAGCAAAATTTTATAAGGCAAGTTAGGCAAGGTAGGTGAATGTTGGTTGATTGTATGGTTGGTTAGTTGTATTTTCTAGTGCAAAAGAACTTATTCAAAGAACAAAATAAAAATATAAAACGTTGAAAACTGGAAAAAAGTGAACGAGAGCTTAAACCTATTAGAAAGCCGTTGAAAGAAATCAATTATTATTTCTTATTAGTTTACAATTTGTTTGTCAATTTTTTTAGTTCTGTAATAAGTAAATTCTTCTGTTCTCCGTTCAAATTAGCTGTATTGGTTGAAAATTCGTTTATTAAGTCTAAAATTTCTTTTATGTCAATTATGTGTATGATAATATTTGCTTTGGTCACTATTTCTACTTTGGTAAGTTGTATTTCTGTAAATCCTGTCAGTTCGTGTACGTTAAATAGTTCATTAATCGGTATTATCAGTAGTAGACATAGGAACATTGTCATGGGAATCTGTAAATTTAGGATTTTTTTTTTTTTTGATATTATTTGTTGATTTTATTATGTTTTTGAAGAGTTTTTGTATTTGGATTGATGACTATGTCTATCTGCTTTATAATATGATAATATTTGCTTTGGTCACTATTTCTACTTTGGTAAGTTGTATTTCTGTATATCCTGTCAGTTCGTGTACGTTAAATAGTTCATTAATCGGTATTATCAGTATTAGACATAGGAACATTGTCATGGGAATCTGTAAATTTAGGATTTTTTTTTTTTTTTTTGATATTATTTGTTGATTTTATTATGTTTTTGAAGAGTTTTTGTATTTGGATTGATGATTATGTCTATCTGCTTTATAATATGATAATATTTGCTTTGGTCACTATTTCTACTTTGGTAAGTTGTATTTCTGTAAATCCTGTCAGTTCGTGTACGTTAAATAGTTCATTAATCGGTATTATCAGTATTAGACATAGGAACATTGTCATGGGAATCTGTAAATTTAGGATTTTTTTTTTTGATATTATTTGTTGATTTTATTATGTTTTTGAAGAGTTTTTGTATTTGGATTGATGATTATGTCTATATGCTTTATAATTTTTTAATAAAAATGTTTGTTCCTATTTCGTTATCTACATAGATCTAGAACCAGCATTTCATCACATTGTGTCATATAAGTGTTTATAATCCTTTTCGGTACAAGCCACATTCAATTATCAAACAGAACTGATTTCCATACAAATTAAATTGTTCAATTATTCTATTTTTAGCACATATGAAACCTAATTATCTAACAAAAAACTTCAAGCAATTATTCCATACTAAAATCATAAAACCACAAAAGCTCAAAGTCCAACTAATAATCTAATTTTAACCATACAGAATTATACCAATTTTAGATCCTTATCTATTTCATATGAACACTTCTTTAACACAAAAAAAAAAATCCTAAAAATCAATCATCATATATGAAACATAATTCAAAATACGTTCTCTTATCTATATCGTAAAAAAAAAACACTTTTAACTACAAAGAATTCAATCACCAATTTTAGCATAACAAAAAAACTTAGAGTCATAGTTCATATAAACCACAACAGTTTGACAAAATAATTATTTCTAAAACACATATAATTTGATCGATGATGACGTCATGAAATAATACCACGCTATATTCATCATAATCTATACCCCCATCTTAAAACACACATATAATTTGATTGATGATGACGTCATGAAATAATACCACGCTATATTCATCATAATCTATACCCCCATTTATTATCGACCTGGCCCAGAACCGCTATAGGGGGAAAAAAACCAATATCCGCAGGTAAAGGGGTAAAAACCAATATAGGTAAAGGGGTAAAAAACCAATATCAGCAGGTAAAGGGAAACCGATAATCGATAATCGATATGTATTGATTTCACTTCCTGGCCCAGAACCGCCATAGGGAAAAAAAAAACCAATATCAGCAGGTAAGCAACAACAGTTTGATATAATAATTATTCTTAAAACACACATATAATTTGATCGATGATGACGTCATGAAATAATACCACGCTATATTCATCATAATCTATACCCTATTTCTGGATCAATAACAATACATATCCCCATATGGATCAGGTAAAGGGGTAAAACCAATATAAGTAAAGGGGTAAAAACCAATATCAACAAGTATTGAGCCAGAAACCCCTTTGAGCCAGAAGCCCCTGAGCCAGAAAACCAATCAATAATCGATAATCAATAAGTATTGAGCCAAAAACCCCCTGAGCCAGAAGCCTTATTCAGAACCTAATCGATAATAGATAATCAATAATCAGCAGATAAAGGGGTAAAAACAATATAAGTAAAGGGATAAACACCAATATCAGAGTTAAAGGGGTAAAAAACCAATATATAATCTGGAGCCAGAAGCATTGAGCCAGAAGCCAATCAATAATCGATAATCAATAATAAATAAGTATTGAGCCAGAAGCCTTGAGCCAGAAGCCAATCGATAATCGATAATCAATAATCAATAAGTATTGAGCCAGAAACCCCCTGAGCCAGAAGCCTTATTCAGAACCTAATCGATAATAGATAATCAATAATCAGCAGATAAAGTGGTAAAAACAATATAAGTAAAGGGATAAACACCAATATCAGAGTTAAAGGGGTAAAAAACCAATATATAATCTGGAGCCAGAAGCATTGAGCCAGAAGCCAATCAATAATCGATAATCAATAATCAATAAGTATTGAGCCAGAAGCCAATCGATAACCGATAATCAATAAGTATTGAGCCAGAAGCCTTGAGCCAGAAGCCTTTGAGCCAAAATCCGGGCCCAGAACCGCTATATCTCTACTACTCATATGAGAGTTATCGACTTTGAAATTGAAACGAAGCGAGGTGATAAGGATTTTAGCAAGAAGTTTCGAAATCATCCCTCAACTTCCTTTGCCACCTCCCATACAAATGCTCCAATTCAAGGAAAACTACGTCGCCTAATCATAATTCTGTTATGTTCTTATTTAGTGTTTATACTTTAGATGAAATCTGAGAGTATATTGTGTTTGCCTTACCGTTTGGAATGCTAAGAAATAATGCTCGCACATAGCCGCCAAGGTTACAGAAATATTTCAAATTTTACCTCGATTCCAAGTGACCATCTGTCCGTCTGTCTACAACATAACTCTCGAACACTTTGACCTATCGTGCTGAAATTTTTCATGTCATTTTTAGCAAAAAAGTAACTTTAAGTTCGCGAACGGACCACATCCCCCACTCTTATAACTCCTCCCATACAAATTTCATGAAATTTCCGTAACCATTTCAGCTACTGACTTGAAAATTAGGTCATAGTATAATGATGTAAACATCATTAAGGTAAAAAAATATTGATATGATCCCCTTACTTCTTCTACCCCTCCCATACAAATGCATAATTTTTAAAAAATGCATTTATTTGCGTTGCAACTAGCAAAGTTAAATGAACCTATTTGTCATAATTAATTTTGGAAATTTTTTTTTTTCACGAAATTTCGGAATTTAAATTAAACTATTCTTCTCCGAAACCGTCAAAGCTATAAGCTTTAAATTTTGAAAAAAATTACAAAAATCATTGATGCCAAAAAATTTGGTTATGATTCGAATACTCCTTCTACCCCCTCCCATACAAATTTTTGTATTGGAAATTTAAGAAAAGTATTTCTTCTACGAACATATGAGAGCTATCAACTTTAAAATTGTAACAAAGCAGTATGATTAGGATATTGATAAGCAGATTCAAAATCATCTAAAACTTTCTCCACTTTTTTGCCACCTCCCATACAAATGCCATAAATTCAGACAAAAATTGTTCAATTTCCTCGAAAATTATAAAAGCTACAAACTTTAATTTCAGCATGAAACATTTTGTATTCTACATTCGGTGTTATATACAAAAATTAAAAACCTCCCGTCTCTGCTCTTATCACCTCCCATACAAAAGTCACTATTCACTATTCGAAAGAATTTGAGATGACATATTTTCCGTTACAACAAACTATTTCCTATTTCATCTAGGGTATCATATGATTGGGCTCATAAGTAATTCAAAAACTTTCAGCTTTAAAACAGGTCATGGTGGTAAACAGTATCGAAATCGTCTAAGCTCTTTCACTCCTTCTTCCTCCTTCCGTACAAATTACAAATTGCAAAATGAAAATGTAAGATTTTTCTTGAAAATTATTCAGCGCGAAATGCTTGCATACGAAGTTCAGTGTTATAATCAAAAATTACAAATCTACTCCCTTTAACCAGATCCCATACAAAAGTCGCTTTTCACTATTCTAAAGAGTGTACGATTACTTATTTGTTAATGCATTAAATGCTCTCTAATAAGAGTATTGCATGATTAGATATTACGCCCAATCATAGTTCTGTTAAATAGTATGTTCGTTTTTCTAATTTTCTTTCACATACAGCACAAAGTTCATATTGTCAATAGTTCTTTCTTTACTAGGTCATTACGTTAGAGGCTCACATATTGTCACGACCGTAATAAAATAAAAATAAACTGCCAACAAGTCGGCCGAAACTTTATTATTCTTGGGACAAGTTGCGGATGAGTGGAAAGTCAATATGCAGGTTAGAGTGGTTAGGGAAGACTAAGTGAAAGGGATTTCTTGGGCAGGACTGTTAACAATATTTCATTCGTGTCTGTAAGTTTGGGTTTTATGAGGGGAGGAGTAGGGGTAATAGTAAGGGTGGGTGGATGTTAATAGCTTTTTAATTAATTACTTTAATCACGTCCAATATTCTCTGTATAGAATGTGTTTCATAGACGAAGTTGCATAGAATTTTCATAAAATTCGGTGTATTTTACATTCATGAAACCGAACATTTGTATGGGAGGGGGTAGAAAATATAGGGGAATCGTAAAATTTGATACGCAGTTTTATTTCGCCTCTCTTGTAAGGTGCTTGTATAGAATTTCAAGTTCGTAGCTTTAAGTTTGTTGGTTATTAGTTGATTTAATAAAATTGGTCGAAATCATAGTTTTGTATGGGAGGGGGTAGAAGCGCAAGCGCGATTTCAAAACTTTTTAAGCAACTTCATTTGAATTATTTTTATAAGTTTTTATGCCAAATTTGAAATTGATAGCTTTTAAGAGTTAGCTGATAACTGATTTCTTAAAAATGCTCGAAAAAATAATTTTGTATGGGAGGGGGTAGAGGAGGTAGGGAAATCGTCAAACTTGTGATGCAATTTTCTTTCATTTTTGTTGTTAGATGCTCGTACGAAATTTCAAATTCATAGCTTTTCATTTGTTGGTTATTAGTTGATTTAATGAAATTAGTCGAAATCATACTTTTGTATGGGAGGGGGTAGAAGGGCAAGCGCGATTTTAAAACTTTGAACGCAATTTCATTTTAATTATTTTTGTAAGTTGTTTTGCAAAATTTGAATTTGATAGCTTTTAATGGTTAGGTAATAATTGATTTCTTGAAAATGGTCAAAAAAATAATTTTGTATGGGAGGGGGTAGAAGTTTTAAAGGTTTTCGACCAGTTAATATTTCGTATATTTAAGGATTTTTTTTAATGTATTTTGCAAATTTTCAAGTTTCTACCTTAAAATTTCACTCAAAAATTTTCAGTTTATGTGTTTCTTTCAGTGCACATGAAACACCTTGTGCATGTTAGACCGGGGGAGTCGGTTTATAATAAATATGGATCAATATTATTTTTCTATGTACATTAAATATAGGTATTCACATGCAAAATTTTAACTTTTTATCTTTCACTAGAGCTCTAAAAAAATCACTCAAAATTTTCGACATTTTTGCTTATCACCTCCCTCCCCTTACAGCTCCCAGCTTAAAATTTTTACCAAAGTTAACCATTATGTAGTTCTACAATCTGACAAATTTTTGATTTAATATCTGTACTATTTTTTGAGATATAAGGATTTGTAATTTTGAAAAGTGCGCCATTTTTGAAATGTTCCCCATTTCCCTCCACTACTATTATTTCAACATGTTATATTTATACTCTAGATGAAATCTGAAAGTATTATAAGTTTGCTCTAAGGTTTGTAACGCCAAGAAATAAGCCTTGGAGAAAAAAATGAATGATACAGAAGTTAATATTATCACTCAAAAATCTCAAAACCGGATGTCCGTCTGTCCGTCCGTCCATCCGTCCGTCCGTCCGTCCGTCCGTCCGTCCGTCCGTCCGTCCGTCCGTCCGTCCGTCCGTCCGTCTGTTCGCTCTCTAGCTTGAGAACGCGTTGAGCTAGATAGTTCAAATTTTGTACACGTCGTTTTTAACAAAAAAGTAAGGTCAAGTTCGTGAACGGGCCAAATCGCTCCACCCCTTCTACCCCCTCCCATACAAAATGACACAATTGCGCAACTTGACAATGAAGAGATTTGCTCGAAAAGTATAAAAGCAATTCGCCTGAAATTTGGAATATATTACTTTTATGATAATATCAATCTACCGTATAAAAATTATGCGTGTCCTCCCCCTCCTTCTACCACCTCCCATACAAACTGTACTTGGCAAGAATTACTCTAAGCCAATTTACTCAGTGTGTATAAAATTTAGCGGGCTGAAATTGTGCACCAAATATTTATTTAAAACTGTTAGTAAGGCCAAAAAAAATTAGACGATTAGCTTCACCCCTTCTACCCCCTCCCATACAAAATGACACAATTTCGCTATTTGACAATAAATGGATTTAATCGAAAAGTATAGAAGCTATTAGTCTGAATTTTGGGATATATTACTTTCATGATGATGTTAATCTGCAGCACAAAAATTATTTGCATCCTCCCTCTCCTTCCACCCCCTCCCATACAAACTACACTTTTTCATGAAATGCCCTAAGACAATTTTCTCAGAACATATAATATTCATCGCGCTCATATTTTGTAATAAATACTTAATTAGTATTATCACTAAGATCAGAAAAAAATATTTGATTAGCTTCACCCCTTCTATCCCTCCCATACAATATGACATAGTTGTACAAAAAATTTCTTTTCTTGAAAAGTATGAATGTTACTGGTCTAAAATTAAAGAGATGTCAATTTTATGATATTCTTAGCTATTTCTGGAAAAATCACTAAAATCCCCCCACTCTTTCTACCACCTCCCATACAAACTGCACATTTTCATTAAATCTAACACACTAATTTTCTCAGCTCCTATTCAATTTTTGGAGTAAGCTTTTTGTATAAAACATTTTTATAGCTACTTTAGCATGATGGGGAAAAAATTAGTTCAATGCTACCCCTTCTAACACTTCCCATACAAAATTTCTTGGGATCACAAAAAATTCTATTTCATCTAGAGTATCGTAAGATTGCGCTTTACGCGCAATCGTAGCAGTGTTATGTTTTTTTTTTGTATTTGCCTAGTATAGCTTAGTATACGTTTTAAATTTCAATTACATAGCTTAAAAGATAGTTGAGATATTAATTTTTAAGTGTTTTTCTTTGCACCCCACCTGACCATCCCCCTTACAATAATTAGCCGCTTTCTGAGCTGGTTCCGATGGAACTATTTGCCACCTTGACTGTCTCTAAATATGATTTTTTTACGATAAGTAGTTTCGAAGATATAATCATTTGAAAAAACAATTCGGCCGACAATTGGTTCTTAGCCCCCCCTTTTCGCACCCCAATGGATAAAAAAATTAAATTATTTTTAAAAGCTGTCCCACAAACCCCTTTATATATATGTTGAGTTTTAGCTTTCTAGCTGTTACCATGGTTGAGATATTTGAATTCGTATTTTTCGGTTAAAGCGCTCCCCCCGCTTCCCCTAAAAATGGGTATCCGCCTGAGATCCGCAACTATCTACAATCCCTCCAAAAATGAATTTTCTATCTTGAAGGGTTTGGGAGTTAATGTGCGCTGAGCGTACACGTCGGCGTACGGGGGACGGCGTACAGACAGACGGATTTTTTTTTGCATTTTTAGGCTAATTTAGTCATGAAACGCGAAAAAAAAAAATTTCAGGGTAGCAAACTTTTTTGTGTCGATCACAATACTTTATTATTATAATGATAAAGTAAATCTCATATTGTCTGCAGTAATATATATTCTCATTTAAGATATTTGCAATAAACATGATATTTATTATTAAATGTCATTCATACTACTTACTTACCTTCCTTTCATTTCTTCTGTTGGCCAGTCGGTAAAACCCCATGGCATCTCAGTAGTGCCAAGTATTAGACCAAAAATAAAACCAAATAACACCGATATAAAAATTCCTAATGCCAATGTCATGAATCCAACTTTCTGAAAATATATTTATTATAATTATTTTTGAAGCATATTTGAAAAGTTTAAAGCTTTTTTGTGAGTCAAAAAAGACGCGAAAGTATTTTGTGTACGTATAACGATCGGACAACTGAAAAGGAAATTTTATATGCTTACAACAAAGTAAGAACTCGAAATGTCCAAATCTAGATGTCGATTGCAGTGCTTTCGCTGTATATATAACATTGGAGTAGTGTTGGGTAGGACAAGAATTTTTGTCCCATGTTTGTATGAGGGGCTCATTTGAAAATTGAGGTGGTACAATGTCCCACCTCAAATGTCCCATTCAAAAGCTCCATGTCCCATTCATATATACAATGTCCGTCCCATTCATACAATTTGCCTTTTTGAGGAGCAATGGTAGCAAATGAGCGAAAAATGACGTATATTGCGTTTTTATGTGTGCGCGTAGAGTATTTTAACCCTACTAACACCGTTTCTTATTGAGATGCGGTAGTAAAATGACGTATTATTAGGTGTGGCATTTGTGGGTTGTGTTTATAATATACATTCTTTTTTATTTTATTTATTCTTATTTAATTTTAAAAATTAAAATACAAAATCTCTCAATCTCTCTCAAAAAAATACATTCTTATTTATTTCAGTTATTCTTATTTACACTTATTCGGTTTCACTAGGGTTAAAATATATACTAGCCATGTAAGTCAATCCAACAACAACAAGTTGTAGTCACAATAAAAATGACAGTTCCGTTCGCCAGCTTTTTTATGTAGCGGACACGGCGGGCTTCGTAAGAATCGCGTTTATTCTTAAATGCAGTGTTAAAAATAGTTCAGTTTTCCAAAATAATTTATTAATAGTGCTCAGCATGTAATTACTACACGTTGATATCAGTGCAATAGATTTTTAATCGAAAAAAGTGCGATGAAAGTTAAATCTCGGTTTCTCCCATCGAAGAGAATCTGTCATTCATGTGCAGAGTTCTCCGGTTCGTAATATTTCCGTGCTGAGAGCTTTGCTTTCAGCCATACAAATGCATGGGACAAAACCCGGTGAAGTGAGTGTGATTTGAGTGTTACAAATGTATTGGTACAGCAGCCATACAAATGCATGTTTTTAATTCAGATGCGACAAAAGCTCTGAAGTGGGACAAAAACTATGAAGTGGGACAACAATATTTTTTGTAGTGATGGGACATTTTGACGTGCATGAATGGGACATTTGTACCACTTCTTGTATGAGTAACCCAACACTACATTGGAGTACAAAATAAAATGTTGAGTTTTGCACCCCCTTTATCAAGCTTTTTTTACAGAATGACTTCTGTTATACGCAATTCTGGTCTTCTTGTGCAATGCACAAACATGGAGGGAGGGAATTTGATTGGGAAGGGGAATGAGAACGATCGTAACGTCACGTTGTACTAGTTGCTACTGACAAATATTTGCAGATGTGATGGGGGTAGCGATTGTGTACTTGCTGAATGTATAGTTATGAAATGAAAGATCGGTAAGTGGGTCTTACCACAAAATGGCGTTTATGCTTATGTTTCCGTTTCACTCCGGCTCCTCCCGTAATCAGAACACGGCATCCGACAAGCATCCGAGAGCTTCAGGAGGCTTGTCGGATGTCGTGTCGGGAGGAGTTTGCAATTTTCCTTTCACCTTTTCTTTCATCATTTTTACGTATTTCAGCGGAAATCCAGAACCGGAACCTGGAACCCATAATATGCACACCTTTACGAAAATATATTTCCAATGCTATTTAATTTATTTATTTTGGATCATTGATTTGCGAACACAAATTCTTCTAAGTACATATTGTTGCGAGCTAGGGGTTCGCCGGGATTTTAAGTAAAACACAATTCGTTTAAAAATAAGTAATAATTTATTGATTCGCACTTTTACTTAATTCGCACTTTAACTTAATTCGCACTTGAACTTAATTTGCACTTTAACTTAATTCGCACCATATGGCACTACCGCCGATATTGTTCTATCGCGTTCTTGCACCGGTTTGGCACGCGTGTTTGAATATTTGAGATTAAAAATTGTAGTTCACGTGGAGCTCCAAATCTCCTCACCCAGTTGGTAACAATTTGTTCGGCGACGGTTACTGCTTCTTAGTTTGGAATTGCGTAGGCTTCAGGCCACTTGCTGAAATAATCAATGACCACTAGAATGTAGCGATTACCATTTTCTGATTCCGGAAATGGTCCAGCAATTCTCTCGAATGGGACTCCCACGTTGTATTGTTGCATTTCTCCCTTTGATCTGCGTTGTGGGCCCTGACTCGATGCACACGTAGTACATTTACGGCACCAATTTTCGATATCATCTCGGAGACAGATCCAATAGAAACTTTCTCGTATCTTTGCCAAGGTTCTATTTACACCCAAATGCCCACCGGAGGTACCTCCATGATATTCCTTCAAAACCTCCTCGACTTTAGAATGCGGGACGATGGTTTGCATGTGATACGACTTTCCGTCAGCGTTTTCCCATTTCCGTTTTAATAATCCGCCGTCTAGGTGAAGGGAGTTCCATTGTGCCCAATAACACTTTAAGGTTTCGCTGAATTGTGAGATGTCTTTCCATGCCATTATCGGTGAAATATTGGGATCTTTACGTTGGGCATCTCCCAGTTCTTGCTGATTGAATGGTTTCTCCGGCTTCTTTTTCCTTCTCACGTTCGTGTTCTTTCTCCTTGTCCTTTTTGCGTTCCTTCTCCTCCTTGGAAGTACGTTTACTTTCCTTTTCATGCAATTTCCGTTCTTGATCTTTCTTTTCACGTTCCGCATTCTTCCTTTCGCGATCTTCTCGAACGCGTCCTCTCTCATGTTCGGCCTTGTCACGTTCATTCGCATGAAGTACTTGACCGTCACGACTTCCACCCGTTCGTTCGCAATCCTTATTCGAATGCCTATCTTTGCTTCCATGATCTTTCCCGATGTATTGTTCTTGTCGCAACCGGTCTTGCCGGCTCGGGGTTTTCGATCGACTCCGGCGTCTTTTATCAAAACCGTGTGTAAGATGTGAACTCTGACTACTAGTTCTTAACCAAGATCTACCTTCACGATCTCTACCTTCGCGTTGTTTAGCCGCGCAGCCGGAACAATGGTTGGTCGCTTTTCTGGGTTTACGGTAGTCGAGTCTCAAGTGTCCTGCCTGTCCACAATTCCAGCATCGGGGGGCACCAGATCCTTCGCTCCGCTTGGTGTGCTCTGCTTTCTGACACACACACTCTTCTGCTATTTCCCGGACTCGATAGTTGCTCCGCGAGCTTTGCTTGGCAGCTTCGAACGTCAGCCCATATACTAAGGCTTCGCCAATCGTTTTCTTACCTGCCAATTTTAACGCCTGTTGCAGCTCTCTGTCCTGTACAGCATTGTTAAATGCGAAAACAGCTGTATCGTTGCGTTGCTCTGTTTGCACATTGGGAAGCGATAATAGTGTGAGTCGTTCAATATCGCGTGCCAGCTCTTGAAGTGTTTCACCATTCTTTTGGGTTCGGTTATACAGTTGTGTTTTGTAGATCTCTCGCATGTGGTCACTGCCGTAATGAAGATCCAATGTCTGGACTAACGTTGAAAAATCTTGATGTTGCTCCTGCGGAATCGTTTGAAGAACATACCTCTTAGCGCCAATATAAGAGCCGTTCCTCGTTCCAGATCATTCCAATGATTGTTTCTTGCGGCACCCTCAAATTGGGTCTTATAAATAGCCCACGGTGTTTGTCCATCAAAGATTGGAGCTTTGAGACCCTTGTGCGTAACGTGTTCTGCCTTGATGACTCCAGTCGCTTTCACGTTATCGAAGACCTTTTTTAGGCGTTCGACTTCTTCTACAATCTCGGATATCCTTTCCGTAATTTGTTCTTCGAGGATTCGAAGTTTCTTCTCTACGTTTTCTTCTATTGCCTTACCCATGGTGTCTATTTTATTATTTTGCAGCTCCAATTTTTGGTTGAGGTTCTTTGAGGTCTGATCTAATTTCTGATTAATGTCCGCTGATTGTTGCTCTAATTTCTGATTAATGTCCGTTGTCACAGCTGATTGTTGTTTAATGTCCACTGATTGTTGTTTAATGTCCACTGATTGTTGATCTAATTTCTTCATCATTTGTTGCATTAGCTGTGTCAGAGCATCCAATGTACCAGGGCACTCCTCTTCACGAGCTTCTTTGATTTGGAATGAGTTCCACTATCTGCATCCTTACCTTCAGCCTCAAGTGTCTCGATCATATGGCTGACAAGTTCAGACTTGCTCCCTGTCGTAGATAACTCGCGTCTACCGAGCTCTTCCTTCAGCTCCGTTAATTTTAAGTCCTTTAGATAACGCGGCATTTTCACTACCGATTAATTCAAGTTTTTCCGCGATTCGAATTCACTTAAATTTACTTCACAAATTAAAGTCACTGCTCACTAAAGCACTCGAGAATATTCGATTTCACAAAATTCTCACTGTCCGTTCGAAAATTTTAGTTTCACTTTTTCGCTCTCACAAAATTATCCGTTCGAGAATTTTAATTTCACTCGCGATTTTAAACCCGAATTTATCCTTGAAATCCCACTTCTGACACCAATTGTTGCGAGCTAGGGGTTCGCCGGGATTTCAAGTAAAACACAATTCGTTTAAAAATAAGTGATAATTTATTTATTCGCACTTTTACTTAATTCGCACCATATGGCACTACCGCCGATATTGTTCTATCGCGTTCTTGCACCGGTTCGCGTCTGCCGATAGATGTCGCTGAATGACTCACTGCCGTTTGAAAGCTTCGTACTTTTATACCATTTTCCCAATTCTCGAAACTTCCATGGTGTATTCGTCGGGTGTGTGTCTCAACTATACTGGAAGGTTCTAGATCTTTGATTATGGCTTTTTACATATTGAGGGACTGTTCTATAAAATTCTGGCATATTCAGGAAAGATCAATATTGCGTGGTTGCCAGATCTATAACAATATGTAGATAACTGTGAAGTTCGAAAGGTGCACGGATATCTCTACTTACGTATATGTAAGGTTTATTAGCATTTTGGGTTTGAGCGATAAAGGGTAGACTTTAGGAATGAGAGAATAGTACCAGATGTTACTCATAATATACGGTATTTATATCAATGAGGGTAAATTTCGCATGCATGCACTTCTGCGTACTTTATATTTGATATGATCAAAATACGGAATTTCTGACAGTGAAAACATATTTTGTATATGACTTTTTTTTTTGGCATATCAGATTAAGATTTTCAGAGATCTTATGACCCGCGAAAATTGTTTATAAACGAATCGTTGGTGCGCTTTTTATTTTTATGTCAAAACAAACACAAAATGTAGTATTCAGTAAAGTTGCTAATACACTGCGGAGCAAAATATGCCCAGTTTTACAATTTATTTAGTGAAATATCATTATTTTGTAATTGATTATGAGAGATTAGAGAGAAAGAGTAGCAAACAAAAACAATTAATAACAGCTTATCGCTGTGATTACCGTTGGCTTAAATGTAGCCGTAGCATAACTATCAACGCAGTACATAAGTAGATTGTCGTTAGTTTGTGCTATCAACTACTGATAACAAGTTAGATTAACTGAAAAATTATTAAGACCGTTGCTGTTGTTGTTTATTATCAAAATTCCGCGCGGAACAGATTTGAAAATTAGCCAAATTCTTCCATTTTTTAAAGAAGGCTTGAGCAAGCGTGCATTTGCTAAGGTCTGACGCTGCCATTCGAAATGTGCTACAAGATCCCAAAAATTATGAAAAAAACAGAACAGGAGGAGGAGCAAAAGGCAAGCTGTCAGGCTGAAATAAGCGACGGATATGTAATTCAAAATGCATGCAACTCCATGAAGGCCACTACCCATATCGCCAAGAGTTGTGGATTAGATGTGTCACAATGGTCAATCCACAGGGTGTTAAGGAGTTCTAAGCACATTTGTTGCCAAAAGCTGAAATCAGCACCACGTCCTTTGGCATTTCATGAGACAGCAAGGCTAGAATTGATTTGATATGCAAACCTTCTTGAAGGTAAAATGCTAAACATTAACTTTTTATGCTAACTATTTTTTCTTACTAAACACCATTTTTTTTTACGAGAAAAAGTGGAACTTGGATAGCGCAGATGGTTTCAATAAGTGTTGGCGTGTTTTGCGCAAAGATCCCCAAATTTGTTCAAAACACAATTTCGGTAAGGACAGTTTAATGGTTTGGGGAGCTGTTTTATGCAAATGAAATGGTAGAACTGGCGTTTTCCAGTACTCGAATAAATTCATTGGAATACATAGAGGTGTTGCGCATGAATTTGTTGCCATTTATGAAAACTTAACGCTAAATAATAGGTTTTTCAACAGAACAACGCCAAAATTCATGTGAGCCGTGCCACTTATTCCTGGTTGCAAGACCATAGCGTACAAGTAATATCATGGCCCTCTTACTCCCCAGACCTTATTCAATAGAAACATTTGGGGAATCCTAGCAAGGGAAGTTTATAAGGAAAACAGCCAGTGAGGCAGTATGCAACAGTTGATAATTGCTCTTACCGCTTGGGAGAATATTAATTAAAAAAAAATAAAAAATATAATAAGCAGTATGCCAAACAGATTATTTGAAGAGATAATCAATAAAGGTTGGTCAACGAAATATTGAAATTCACCATTGTGTGTTCTTTTAATTTATTTTATAGTATTATTTTCTTGCGTTTATAGTTACATATGTATGCTCCGGCTAAATTTAAGCGAAGTTAAACTAGCGGTAATTACAGCGATCAGTTGTTGCTAAGTGTTTTTGTTTACTATTCTTTCTCCCTAGTCTCTCATAAGCAATTACAAAATAACGGTATTTCACTAAATAAATAGAAAAAATTAGCATATTTTGACTTCGTTTATAATTCTGCTCCGCAGTGTATATTAAAACTGTAGAGATTAACGTATCATAAAAACATAATAAAAGTATATAAGGGAAATTTAAAAATACTAACTGTTGCACAATGTAATGTAGTAAACAGTTGGAATATATGATAAATGTGTTTTCAATCAATCATTTCCTATTAAAACCCCATATAGGGACAGAAACAGTTCTCTTCCATATGGCGCGAACCTCACTATCAGCCCTTAGCTGTCGCCAGGACATGTTATTCCTCTAGCCGTCTGCTCACCTGCACGCTTCCATGTGCTACATGGTCAACCATAGAGTTGGTCGACCATATAGCAGACGTAGGCCTTCTTTGAGGATTCTAATCAAGGGATTGTTTGGCGATGTTTCGCTCTGGTGTTCTCGAAGTATGGCCAAACCTCTGCCACTTCCACCTTTGAATCTCAAAGCATATTTTAGTATGTCCAGTTGTACTCCAAAGTTCATCGTTTGAGATCACTTCAGGCCAATATATCCTTGAAATGCGTCGGACGCTTTGGTTCTCGAAAGTTTGCAGTTCCTTGGTAAGTCGAACGGTCACTTTCCACGTAGTACAATCATATGACAACACGGATTTGACGCATGCGTCAAATGCTACCAGCTTCGTGTAAAGGAAGATCTCTTTTAACTTCCAGAAAAGGGAAAGGACACTAAAGGCCTTACGAGCCTTACTCTGACATCTCGTCCAATAAGAACAATCGGAGTGTTTGGACCCATGCGCATGTACTAGATTTTACGCACATTTATTTTCAGTCCTGCCCCATTGAATTTAGAATGAAACTAGCGAAAATTTGACTCTCAGTTCGAACGGTTATGGTGACTTAAGATGTTAAATAGTTCCCCGTGAAGACATTTATCATCCCTACCTACCAGTGCAGCTTTTAAGATGCCATTTATTACCACCAGAAATAGGGCTGACAACTGTTCGCACAGGAAATCTCTCGGACAGCTCTCCTCTATCTAAGACGCGATACCTTCGTAGGATTCTTTAATCATGGGTATCTGGAATAGTTCTCATAAGGAAAGCCTGCCATACGGTATCTCTTAACGCTGTCGAACACTTTCTCGAAATCCACAGATATGAGATGTAGTGGCGAACCCATTTGAGCAGACTTCTCCAGCATTATCCGTAGGTTTTTTGTACGATCTGCACAAGCCAACCCTTCACGAAATTTAGCCGAGAGTGTTCTCTACAACATCACCAATCCTATTGAGATTTACTTTAGCCATGATTTGCAATACTGCTATAAGTAGACATATATTACACCAATTGTCACATTCCCGAAGGTCACCCTTTTGCAGGATTTTTATAATGACGCCCAATGCCTCCAATTCTGCGTCTTCAAACTTTTTAACCGCGCCGCGACGCTCATTGTCTTCCACGCCAATTTTATAACGTTGAAACTATTCGCAACACGTTCTTTCACTAATAGCATCCTCAACAAAAGTTTCAACAATTATTCGACGCACCTCAACCCCCAGATATTTTTGAGTTGAAGGCAAAAAGCAAAACTTCCCGCAAATTACGCTTATTTGGTTCAAACTTCGACATTCATATTCGCGCACATAAAAGTTTATGACGCCGATAAAACTTTACAAATCTAATAGGATAAGGAGTTGTTGACAGATGCCTAAGTTTAGCATATGACGTTTCTGATCCGCCACTGTTGATCAACATTTACTGCTGGCGCCATCTATTTTGAAACGGCGGGTTCCAATTTTTACTCCCGATACAAAACATTGTATTCAAAGAGCCATTTAACCAATCTGCTTGGTTAAATGGCTCTTTGAACACACACATATATGTATATTTACCACATAACGTATTTTTTTTTTTTTTACGGCATCGAGTATAACTTACTCACACTTTAATGCAATGAGCAGTTATGTCGGTATAGGAAGTGAAGGTATTAAGGTGGAGAGACCCAATGCTCGAGAGAATATATAGAAGATGTGATGGTTTCGTCTTCAGTCAGTCGAAACGCATGTTTTTGAATATGATCGAGCAACGTGTTTTGGGCACCCCAGCCCAAACATGCGAGTTATACTCTAAACGTGGTCTAATGTAAGCCTTATTTTTTGCATTTTCGGAGAACGGCTAGACGTTTAGAGCCGTCAAGGGCAATATCAAAGATATGCTGGGTCCAATTCAGGTGGTCATTAATTTTGCACTACCACATAACGTATTACCAACTAGTCGCGAGGGATCGCTAGTCTTAAAATTAAAATATGTTATTCAAACTTACAATTAACTCTCGATCGGAGATTATTGCTCCGAACGTAATGGACATAACTGGTCCCATTAGAGGTGAAACGAGCATAGCGGCAACAATGTTGGGAGCGTTATTCTCCACCAAACCAAGAGCCGCAAGTGAACTGAAAAATTAATAATATGTTAGAAGTTATACAAATTCTTACTGCTACAACTTACTCAGCGGTTACAATGAGAAGAATGTAATCAAATGAAATAGATCCACCGGCACGAACACCGTCCACTACCTGTTTTACTGTCAACTTAGACTTAATTGATTCCACAAAATTATTCCATTTTGAAAGTTCTTCTTCAGAGCTACTGAAATTCATCATTTTTTCAATCAATTAGGGCATCGACCAATACATCAATCAATCAATCATATTCCTCTTAAGAAAGAGGCATAGGACAGAAACCATTCTCTTCCACAAGGTGCGATCCTGAGCATCGGCCTTAAGCTGTTGCCAGGACTTGTTTATTACTCTGGCCTCCTGCTCAACTGCTCGCTTCCATGTGCTACATGATCCACCAACCAAAGGTCTTCCTTGAGGACTATAATCTAGAGCCTTTTTGGCAATGTTTCGCTCTGGTTTTCTCAAAGTTTGATCGGTCCACTACCACTTCCGCCTTTGAATCTCAATGCCTATTTTAGTTTGCCCAGTTATACTCCAAAGTTTGTCGTTGGAGATCACTTCCGGCCAGAATATTCCTAAAATGCGTCGGAGGCAATGGCTTATGAAAGTTTGTAGGTTCTTGGTAATTCGAACGGTCACTTTCTACGTAGTACAACCATAAAACCACGCAGATTTGACGCATGCGTCAAAAACTCGCAGCTTCGTGCGAAGGGAGATCTCTCTTAACCTCCAGAAAGAGGAAAGGATACCGAAGGCCTGGCGAGCTTTATTTAAACAATCCTCAATATCCCTTTCGGCTCCTCCGTCCATGCTGACAATTTTTATACTCTAGATGAAATCTGAGAGTATTATTAATTTGCCACAAAGTTTGTAACGCCAAGAAATAAGACTCGGAGAAAAAAATTAATGATACAGAAGTTCATAAAATCACTCAAAAATCTCTAAACCGGATGTTCGTCCGTGTCCTCTCTAGCTTGAGAACGCGTTGAGCTAGAAAGTTTCTTGTATACGTCATTTTCAACAAAAAAGTAAGGTCAAGTTCGTGAACGGGCCAAATCGCTCCACCCCTTCTACCCCCTCCCATACAAAATGACACAATTTCGCAATTTCACAATAAATCGATTTTCCAAAAAAAATAAATGCTACTGATCTGAAATTTGGAATATAATACTTTTATGATAATGTTAATTTACTGTATTAAAGTTATTTGAGTCCTCCCCTTCCTTCCACCACCTCCCATACAAACTGCATTTTTTCATGAAATGCTCTAAGTAAATTTACTCAGTGCATATAATACTTATCGAACTGAAATTGTGCATTAAATATTTAATTGGAATTAGTAGTAAGACTAAAAGAAATTCGACGGTTTGCTGTAGTCCGTCTACCCCCTCCCATACAAAATTACACAATTTCGCAATTTCACAATAAACGAATTTTCCCGAAAAATATAAATGCTACTGATCTGAAATTTGGAATATAATACTTTTATCATGATATAAATCTACTGTATAAAAGTTATTCGAGTCCTCCCCTTCCTTCCACCACCTCCCATACAAACTGCTTTTTTTAATGAAATGCTTTGAGACAATTTACTCAGTGGATATAATACTTATCGAGCTGAAATTGTACAGGAAATATTTAATTAGAATTAATAGTAAGATTAAAAAAATTAGACGAAAACCTGTACCCTTCTACCCCCTCCCATACAAAATGACACAATTTCACTATAAACGGATTTGCTCAAAAAATATAAATGCTATTGATCTGAAATTTGGAATATAATACTTTTATGATGATATAAATCTGTATAAAAGTTATTGAAGTCCTCCCCTTCCTTCCACCACCTCCCATACAAGCTGCACTTTTTCATGAAATGCTCTAAACCAATTTACTCAGTGCGTATAAAATTGATCGAGCTGAAATTGTGCACGAAATATTTTTTTAAAATTGTTAGTAAGACCGAAAAAAATTAGATGATTACATTCACTCCTTCTACCCCCTCCCATACAACCTGACACAATTTCACAACTTTATGAAAGGTCGATTTTCCTGAAAAGTATGAATGCTACTGATTTGCAATTTAAAATATGTCAAAAGCATGATGTGTTTATTTTTGGAAAGTCATTAAAAACTCGCCCCTTCTTCTATCACCTCCCATACAAACTGCACTATTTCACTACATCCAACACACTAATTTTCTTAGTATCTATTAAATCTTTAAATCCTAAATTTTATATAAAACATTTTGATATCAACCTTAGCGTCTTGTGAAAAAATTAGTTCAATGTCGTCACCCTCTCTACCACTTCCCCTTCAAAATTTCTTAAGATCCAAGAATTTCTCTTTCATCTAGAGTATCGCACGATTGGGCTTTACGCCCAATCATACTTCTGTTATGTTTTTTAAGTAGCCGAACACAATTTTGGGGGGTCACCCTTTAATGTCAATGTAGCAAATCATATGATGTAGCAAATCATTTGATGTAATAAATCATATGATTCACATAAATCTGTACTAGAATAAGTGTCGAAAATAAGTGTTAGCCTTAAGCTAGGTAGTAAGAATTTAATGGAATAAAAGTCAGTCGATCATCAGCCTTCGTTTCATTTACGAAACCTAGCAGCAGGCCAACATAAATTACACAGTCATGTCGGTAAGGGAAAAAAGGAGTTAAGGTAAAACGAGATTAAAAGGGGGGAAAAGCCTAATGCTTCCGAGGTAACAAAAACCGTGCACCTCTTCCACATCTTTTCCGTTAAGAATAACCGGTGTGCTTACCGTTTGCACAGGAAACCTCTCGGACAGCTCTCCTCTACGCAAGGCGCGACACCTTGCATCTTCGTAGGATTCTTTAATCGTAGCTATGACCTTATCTAGAATACTTCTCCTACGCAAAGCATTCCATATGTAATCTCGCTAAACGCTGTCGAAAGCCATCTCGAAGCCCACAAACATGAGATGTAATGGCGAACCCATTTCGACGAACTGCTCCAATTTAATCCATAGGGTATTTGTGTGGTCGGTACAAGAGGACCCTTTACGGAATGCAGCCTGATAAGCTTCGAGAGTGCTCTCCACGACATCACTAACCCTATTGAGAATTACTTTAGCCATGATTTTCGATACGGCAGTAAGTAGACATAGTGGCTGGGTGTGTCATAAGGTGACACCCAGTGTTGTAACTATCGTATACACATCAATTGTGCTCATCATACCTCCACGTGGTAGCCACCTGGTACTGGTCTTGTCCATTTGGACTTGACTTGCTGAACTGATAGGTTCGAGTGCTAATGAAAGAGAAAAATTCTATCACTTTAAGAATATGGCCCTCCAAGTTGGGTTGGGCGATGTGTTAACAACTCATCCTCAGAAAAACCACACCCGTTTCGAAACCCGAAGCAATGCCTCGGACTGGATTGATTCAACGGCAACGACCACTCAAACGAAAAATGGACTACTCCTTCGGATCTTGGATCGTGCGATTCCTGTACAGAGCAGGAGCTGTAAGAGCGCTTCTGGAATAAGCAGCCATATACAGTCTAAGCATAACTGCACTTGAAACTAAATTGCTAGGTAGTGAGATTACTGACATTAGATCGCACAGAATTTTCAAAAGTGGAAAATCATCGGGAAGTCGGGACTTGTGAGTTGCGTTTGTCGTCGACAACAAGCTTAAACACCAGGTCACCAACTTCAAAGTCAATGAACGATTGTGTGCAATCCGCATCAAGACAAAATTCTTTAATGTTTGGCTTATTAATGTCAAGACAAGGACGACGAAGTTACGATTTCTACAGCACCCTAGAATCAACATTCGACTCCCTTCCGTCGAACGATATTAAAATAGTATTAGGTGACTTTAACGCGAAAGTGGGCAAAGAAGAAACTTACATAGAGACAATTGAAAGGCACAGTCTCCATGATATTAGTAACGACAACGGCCAGAAACTGACGGATATTGCCTGCAAAAATCTTATTGTAAGCTCGACATGCTTCCTGCAGCTTTACATTCATAAGAGAACGTGGGCATCACCCGACGGACAAACGGAGAAAAGGAGGGCCTCCTGCATTCTCATCGTGCGTACATGTCGAGGTGCTCATTGCGACACAGATCACTATTTGGTAAGGACCAAGTTCCGATTTCAAATCGCAAACCGAGAACACCCAAAAACACAACCAGTTCCTAAATTCGACAGGAAAACTCAAGGATGAGAAAGTAGTTGCGAAATGTGTATCAGCCTTAAAGAGGCTTTTCGCGCTAATATTGAACAACAACGCCAGCATGCCAATAGAATAAATGTGGCAAAATATCAAAGATGGCATTACATCTGTCGCAGATGAGGTGATAGGGCAACAACCCCGGCGCAAAAGAAATGGTTCGACAACGAATGCCAAGACGCCCTAGACCGAAAAAAATCAGGCTTACAAAATATTAACAGACACGAGCCAAACGGGACAAATATAATGATCTTAGGCAATTTGCAAGCAAAATATGCAGACATAAAACGGAAGTACAATATTGACTACATTAAAAACATGGACGAACACTTTAAATTACACAACACAAGAGCCGCGTATTCCCTTGTTAAAAGAATGAAAGGAGGATACCAACCGAAAACGACCCACTGCAAAGATGCAGAAGGGAATATTCTAAGTAATGCGGAAGATATAAAATTAAGATGGGCGCAATACTTTGAACACCTTCTTAATCCGAGCCCATCACCCGCACGAATAGCAACAGCAGACACACAGGTATAACTGATGTAATAGCTGATGAAAGATCCGCTTAAAGCCCTCCCACACTCGAAGAAGTAAAAACAGCCCTGACGAACCACCCAAGCAACAAAGCGACGACACTAATCCAATTCCAGCTGAGCTTCTGAAAACCGGCGACACCTGCATAGTGCATCTCCTACATAGATTAGTCACGGACATATGGACGCAGGAAACACTTCCTGAAGATTGGCGCAAGAGCATCATATGTCCAATTTATAAGAAAGGTGACAAACTCTGCTGCGGAAACTACCGAGGAATATCTCTGTTGTGTACGTCTTATAAGATCTTGACGAAAATTCTAGAAAAGAGAATTAAGCCCTATGCTGACAAAGTAATTGATGAATACCAAGTCGGATTGAGAGCTGAACGATCGACCACGGACCAGATATTCTCAGTTAAACAAGTGCTGAAAAAGTGCTGGGAATATAATATTGATGTGCACCAGATATTTGTTGACACAAGCATACGACAGTATCGACAGGCGCGTATTGTATAAAATTATGTTAGAGTTCGGAGTCCCACAATGACCGAGTCTTTGTCACGAGTCAGAGTACGAAACGATCTGACTTCCAGTTTTAAAACAGACAACGGCCTTAAGCAAGGTGACGGTCTCCTCTAATGCTGTTCAATTTGACACTCGAATATGTTGTTCGGAAACTTCCTGTTGACACGAAGGGAACACTATGTTTCAAATCCACAGAACTCGTAGCATATGCCGACGATATAGATATCCTTGCAAGATCTCTGGAGAGTACTGAGGAGGTATTTGTAAACCTTGACTCGGTAGCAAGGGAAGTTGGACTACGTATTAATGAAAACAAAACAAAAATTACGACGCAAACTAGGAAAAAGACGCCAATCAGACAAAATATTACGACAGGAGACTATAACCTAGAAAACGTAGACAACTTCATATACCTAGGGGCCTTGTTCGGTGCCGGACGTGCTTTTCGCCGTCTCTCCTTTTTTTTCGTTATTCGCTTTGTTATAATGTTTTCTTATTATTATTAATTTCAACCGCGAGTGTTTTTTTTTTGTGTTTTGTATTCTAAATAAAAAGTGATCTTTTCGAGGGGGTCACATCGCCGTCGGATATTCAATTCCATTCAATCTCCAGCTAAGTGTCGCCTAGCGGTCCGGGATCTTCGTTGTATTGGTTGTCCGCGTATAGTACTTGCGCGGGCATTGCAATTGCGGATCCCGGGCCGTTAACTATTTTTCGTTTGTGTTGTTGGTTTATGCTGCTGGTTTTTTTTTTTGTTTTCTTTCTGCAATACATTTATTTTTATTCTGTGTCATGTGGTGCTGCCATGTTTGCGTTTCCATATTTTTTTTTATTATTTACACTTCATTACATTTTTTCTTTGATTTATTTTTGTTTTTTACATCCTGACAAATTTTAGCTATTAGTTTTTCTTGTTTTTATCGCGCTTTAATTTACTTTTATTTTCTTGTTTCTTTTAAATTTACTCGTTTTGTCTTGAATTGTTTTCTCAATTTTACATTGCGTTTTAGTTAGTTCTCTGTTCATTTTTGGCTTTTCAATTTTTCAATTTGAGTCCTCTTTTTACTCATTTATTAACTTTTTTGTACGCGCTTTTTTTTTTTTTGTTTAAATGGCAACCTTTACGGTTGACCAAGTCAACGTTCGGGGATTGAGCTCTGCCTACCTCTCCCTGTACATTTACACCCAAACTGCAAAGCCAGAAATACTAGCACTTGGCGAGTGCAAGGTGCTACCTGGAAGTGAGCAGTTTTATTCTGTTCCCGGTTATCACCTTATCCCAGCATTTTGTCGCCAGTGGTGGATCGCTCTCTACATCCGCCATGATGTGCCCTTCCAATTGGTTTTGCATTTGGGTACCTGTTCCAATCCGGAATTTAATTTTATCTGGATAAAACTTTCAATCCAAGGGCACATCCTGTATTTTTGTTACGTTTATAGAAGCCCGGCATTGAATGCAGCTAAAACAGCTTGTGAGCTGGATGATTTGTCTGAATCCATCCAGTCCATTTACACTGCTCACCCTGACGCTGAAACCGTTATTGCGGGCGATTTCAATATTCACAACACTGCCTGGCTTCAGTATTCCTCCTGCACGGACCAAGAGGGACGTGATACTGAGCTCTTTGCCTCATTAAACGGTCTAACACAGCTGGTAAATAAGCCCACTCGTTTACCTGAAATTGCAATCTTCTTGATCTATTTCTCACCAGCCAACCTGAGAAATACTCTCTCTCTGTAATATCCCCATCGCCAATTGGAAATACGGATCACTTCTTGATTCGTGCACAATTTCCTGCTGCAGCACTAAAACCGCTGCCAGTTAAGGCACCTCGCAGAACTGTTTGGCATTTCAAAAGAGCGAATTGGGGGGCGCTGAGCGAGTTCTTCAATGCCTTTAATTGGAAATTGTGCTTTGATTCTAATGACTGCGATGAAGCCTGCAAACTTGTCACTGAGACCATCCTGAAAGGTATGAAGCTCTACATACCTTCTAGTCAAAAGAGAATCCGGCCGTCGAAGGACTCTTGGTTCACAAATGAGTGTCTCGCGGCAATTGAGGTCAAGAAACAATCGTTTCAAAATTTTCTCAATATTCCAACTCCAGCTAACAGAGAGCTTTATAATGCATCAAGAAATACCTGCAAATCCATCCTTAAACGTGTTAAATTTGATCACGACCAAAAACTTCGGCGGAAGATCCTTCAGAGTCCGAAAGGCTCAAAATCTTTCTGGTCGTTTGTCAAAACGGTCAATAATAATTTCATATCTTCATCAAAATCGAATATAATATTGATGTGCACCAGATATTTGTTGACACAAGCATACGACAGTATCGACAGGCGCGTATTGTATAAAATTATGTTAGAGTTCGGAGTCCCACAATGACCGAGTCTTTGTCACGAGTCAGAGTACGAAACGATCTGACTTCCAGTTTGAAAACAGACAACGGCCTTAAGCAAGGTGACGGTCTCCTCTAATGCTGTTCAATTTGACACTCGAATATGTTGTTCGGAAATTTCCTGTTGACACGAAGGGAACACTATGTTTCAAATCCACAGAACTCGTAGCATATGCCGACGATATAGATATCCTTGCAAGATCTCTGGAGAGTACTGAGGAGGTATTTGTAAACCTTGACTCGGTAGCAAGGGAAGTTGGACTACGTATTAAAGAAAACAAAACAAAAATTACGACGCAAACTAGGAAAAAGACGCCAATCAGACAAAATATTACGACAGGAGACTATAACCTAGAAAACGTAGACAACTTCATATACCTAGGGGCCTTGTTCGGTGCCGGACGTGCTTTTCGCCGTCTCTCCTTTTTTTTTCGTTATTCGCTTTGTTATAATGTTTTCTTATTATTATTAATTTCAACCGCGAGTGTTTTTTTTTTGTGTTTTGTATTCTAAATTAATAGTGATCTTTTCGAGGGGGTCACATCGCCGTCGGATATTCAATTCCATTCAATCTCCAGCTAAGTGTCGCCTAGCGGTCCGGGATCTTCGTTGTATTGGTTGTCCGCGTATAGTACTTGCGCGGGCATTGCAATTGCGGATCCCGGGCCGTTAACTATTTTTCGTTTGTGTTGTTGGTTTATGCTGCTGGTTTTTTTTTTTGTTTTCTTTCTGCAATAAATTTATTTTTATTCTGTGTCATGTGGTGCTGCCATGTTTGCGTTTCCATATTTTTTTTTATTATTTACACTTCATTACATTTTTTCTTTTTTTTTTTTTCTTTGATTTATTTTTCTTTTTTACATCCTGACAAATTTTAGCTATTAGTTTTTCTTGTTTTTATCGCGCTTAAATTTACTTTTATTTTCTTGTTTCTTTTAAATTTACTCGTTTTGTCTTGAATTGTTTTCTCAATTTTACATTGCGTTTTAGTTAGTTCTCTGTTCATTTTTGGCTTTTCAATTTTTCAATTTGAGTCCTCTTTTTACTCATTTATTAACTTTTTTGTACGCGCTTTTTTTTTTTTTGTTTAAATGGCAACCTTTACGATTGACCAAGTCAACGTTCGGGGATTGAGCTCTGCCTACCTCTCCCTGTACATTTACACCCAAACTGCAAAGCCAGAAATACTAGCACTTGGCGAGTGCAAGGTGCTACCTGGAAGTGAGCAGTTTTATTCTGTTCCCGGTTATCACCTTATCCCAGCATTTTGTCGCCAGTGGTGGATCGCTCTCTACATCCGCCATGATGTGCCCTTCCAATTGGTTTTGCATTTGGGTACCTGTTCCAATCCGGAATTTAATTTTATCTGGATAAAACTTTCAATCCAAGGGCACATCCTGTATTTTTGTTACGTTTATAGAAGCCCGGCATTGAATGCAGCTAAAACAGCTTGTGAGCTGGATGATTTGTCTGAATCCATCCAGTCCATTTACACTGCTCACCCTGACGCTGAAACCGTTATTGCGGGCGATTTCAATATTCACAACACTGCCTGGCTTCAGTATTCCTCCTGCACGGACCAAGAGGGACGTGATACTGAGCTCTTTGCCTCATTAAACGGTCTAACACAGCTGTTAAATGAGCCCACTCGTTTACCTGAAATTGCAATCTTCTTGATCTATTTCTCACCAGCCAACCTGAGAAATACTCTCTCTCTGTAATATCCCCATCGCCAATTGGAAATACGGATCACTTCTTGATTCGTGCACAATTTCCTGCTGCAGCACTAAAACCGCTGCCAGTTAAGGCACCTCGCAGAACTGTTTGGCATTTCAAAAGAGCGAATTGGGGGGCGCTGAGCGAGTTCTTCAATGCCTTTAATTGGAAATTGTGCTTTGATTCTAATGACTGCGATGAAGCCTGCAAACTTGTCACCGAGACCATCCTGAAAGGTATGAAGCTCTACATACCTTCTAGTCAAAAGAGAATCCGGCCGTCGAAGGACTCTTGGTTCACAAATGAGTGTCTCGCGGCAATTGAGGTCAAGAAACAATCGTTTCAAAATTTTCTCAATATTCCAACACCAGCTAACAGAGAGCTTTATAATGCATCAAGAAATACCTGCAAATCCATCCTTAAACGTGTTAAATTTGATCACGACCAAAAACTTCGGCGGAAGATCCTTCAGAGTCCAAAAGGCTCAAAATCTTTCTGGTCGTTTGTCAAAACGGTCAATAATAATTTCATCTCTTCATCAACACCACCACTCGTCGATGGCGACCGTACCGTTATTGATCCAGTTGAGAAAGCCAAAGGCAGTAAGTTTCGCAAGAAACTCAACGCTACTACCTTCAAACCAAACCCCTCCTATTGCATCACCATCAGGTTTTTCGCTGCCGCCGCTACATTTCCGCACGCGTCTCATATCTAGGATCCTGCAAAAGCTCAATGTTCACAAGTCCGCTGGCCCTGACGGCATTCCCCCCTTTACCCTTCAAATGTGCTCCTCTTCTCTGGCTAAACCTCTTCGCAACCTTTTTTATTTATCTTACTCTTCTGGGTGCTTTCCACGATTGTGAAAATTCGCGAATGTTCAGCCAATTTCCAAGAAAGGAAGCAAAGCGAAACCCACTAACTACCGCCCGATAGCCATCACTTCAGTGCTCTCGAAAGTGATGGAAACTGCTTTCAATTGCAAAATAATTCACTATCTCGAGGATAAGCAGCTTATCCACGATCGCCAATACGGTTTCCGTTCTGGAAGGTCGACAGGAGATCTCTTGGTCTACCTGACAGAACGTTGGAACTCTTGCTTACACAAATACGGAGAAGGTCAAGTTCTTGCTCTTGACATTGCAAAAGCTTTTGACAGAGTTTGGCATGAATGTCTCCTTGTTAAGCTAAAGGCCATTGGCCTCGATGCTACCCTCATTCGATGGATTGAGAGTTTCCTATCTGAACGTACTATACGAGTCGTTTTAGATGGCGTTTCTTCTTCTTCTTTCCCAACTAATTCTGGTGTTCCGACCTTTTGTCTTCTACTCTCAATCCAATCCATAGTTTTGCAGATGACAGTACCTTAAATAACACCTTTGAATTTAACTCTGCTGCGGATTCTCACAAGCAATCAATTGCTTCCAAACGCAGGGAGTTATTCAGCTCGCTGGACTCCGACCTCGGCTTAATCCTGGAATGGGGCAGGAAAAATAGAGTAGAGTTCAACGCTGCTAAAACACAGGCCTGTCATCTTTCTCTTAAACGTGATGTTCCAGCGTCGTCGTCTAATTTAGCTTTTAATGGTGTACCAATCAGCTCTTTAGAGGAATTTATCGTTTTAGGCGTAAAGTTTAATAACCATCTTGATTGGAGCAAACATATCTATGATGTTGCACTTGATACCTCCAAACGCCTGGGTATTCTTCGCAAATGCAAAAAATATTTTACGCCTCACGACTTAGCTACCATCTACAAGGCTTACATTAGACCTCGTTTAGAGTACAATTCGCATTTGTGGGCTGGGGCTCCCAAAACACACCTTGCGCTACTCGATCGAATCCAAAAACACGCGTTCCGACTAATCGGAGATGACAACATCACGATTTCTATTGATTCCCTCGAGCATCGTAGGAACGTTGCAGTACTCAGCATTTACTATCGCTATTTTCATGGTAAATGTAGCGCGGAACTGCTACTCGTACAGTGAAATATAGGCAGTCATTCATCCCCCGAACGTCCAGACTTTTGAACGCATTGCCTGCTAGTATTGACGATCGTTTGACGTTTGACTTTTGTGTGGAGCAGTTGCCTTTTGCGCGTCTGTTTTTATTTATTTTTATATTTTTCGCGTAGTTTCATGTCGTGTTCATTTTAGTATTCCGTAATTGTGTCTATGTGCTACGGTCTGAAGGCATCCAAATTTCTGTTATGCTGAGTGCTTGTGTTTTTGAACACTTTTTCATTTCTTCTCGCCCGATTTCTGCGAGGATTACCGTTAGTGCGATTTCGGTTCTTATTATCGATCTTGGAATAAGTTTTAGTTCGGCCAAAAACCTAAAGCGCTTCATAAAGTGCTCTAAAATTACGGACAAGAACCTTAAACTAGTAGAACATAAACTTCAAATTTGTTAACACTGCTTCAACAAATTTAAGCGCCACTATAATTTTATTTTTTAATCCACAAAGTTCGCAGCGTGTAAGAGCGATTAATAATAATAGATCAGACTGAAATTTGGTTTTAGTGCGGACATAAACCTTTTTTCATAAACCATTAACCAGCAGAAAATTGGTTTTAAAAATATACCACTGCTTAACAAAATTTTATCGCCTCTATACATAAAGTAAAAAGTAAATTTCTTCTCATTTTAGAATTTTTTCACCATATATACTCCGAAGGGTCGACCTGGTATTTTGGTGTGTGAACATTTTTATTTATTTTTTATTTTTCGTTCTTTAGAGGCGCAATGGCCACTTCGTCAATTTCGCGTTCAGCCGTCTGTGGTGCTTGCACCCTTAATTTCGCTGACGATCATCGTATTTTTTGTGATGGAATTTGCGACCGATATTTTCACATAGATTGTGTTAAAGCTTCGCAAAATTTAACTGCAGCGTGCGGCTTTACTTGTACGGAGTGCGCTGCCATAAAGCCGTGCCATATTTTACGGTTACTGAAAATTACCGCATCAAGACTCGACCAAACCACGAGCGCTTTTGATGATTTAAAAAGCGACTGCGCATTTATCGCCAATAAAGTGCACAAAATGTCGGATACAATTTCTATTTTGAACGACTGCATTGACGAATTCCGTGATTATGGAACGCAGTTTGATAAACTACAGGCTTGTTGTAGTCTTATGCAGCACGACATTTCCAAACTGACCAAGAGATTTGCTCAATCCGACAATAAATTGAATGCTGTTCTTGACACCTTGGTTGATAATGACGCTAAGGCTAGCCTTCCAACGGACTCTAGCGATAATACACTCTTCGCGGGGGATGCTAATGCTATTGTAAATAAGCTTAATGTTATGCATGATGACATTAAAGCAACAAAATTGATTTCGGACAGCTCGGATGGAACTCTATCTGTCATATCTTCTCGATTGTTGGTATCGAAAACCGTTTGTTCGGTAGCTCATGTCTCTTGCCAGACGGATGAACCTTCTATTGTTCCGAATGCGCTAGTCTCCACACTCTTAATTAGGAAGAGCAATAGCGATAAAGAGGAAAATTCTTCAAATTCTTCATGCTCTACTAGTTCCCAGACGGACTCCAACATGCTACGTTTACCAGCTACAAATGCACCTAACTCCGAGTCGCAAGTAGTAGATGCAAAATACCGGAAGATAACAAATAAAAATAAGAACTCTCGACGTAATGCCAAGTCGAAGAACAGTTTACCTGCAACTTCAATAGCTGCTGAATTAAGAAATGTTGTCGATGAGGAACCTACGACCTCCGCGTCTGCGTCCACTGTCGCACCAATTGCTAAGTCGAAGGACAGTTTGCTAGCAACTTCAATAGCTACTTCATAATAATAATTTATTCATCAAAAAATTGATTACTACATTTAACAACAGTTATAATAATATAAATTAATAATATAATTAATTAATAACAATTAAACAGAATTAGGTATACAGAACTTTAAACTTTATACAAAATCAAACATTATGAACATCAAGAAAGCTGACTTTTTACTTGTGGGACACTTATGTGAAAATCCAATTGCGAGAAGAAGTTATTGAAATCTCTTAACATGAATGAAACTGGTTCATAAAACCCGTAGTTTGTGCAATGCTGCGGAATTCTACAAAGCTCATAATTTCGTAAAGGGCGATATGGAACATTGAAATTAATCATAGACAACAATTTGTCAGAGTCAATTATACCTGTAATTACTTTAAAACCAAAAACAACTCTGGCATGTATACGCCGTTTCTCAAGGGAATCCATAGACAGCAGATTTAAACGATCAACATATGGCGGTAACCTGAGTGGATCGGACCAGGGAAGGCCCTGAAGGACAAACCTTGAGAACCGACGCTGAACTGCTTCGATCCTATCTATGTGAATGGAATAAAATGGTGACCAGATAGGACTAGCATATTCTAGGATAGATCGGACAAATGCACAATACAACATTTTCGTTGTAAAGAAATCATTGAATTCTTTCGATTGTCTCCTAACAAAACCGAGGATAGCGTTCGCTTTACCAGCAATGTGATTCACGTGATCATCAAAGGTAAAATTACAGTTGAATAGTACGCCCAAATCACGTACTTTGTCAGAACGAAGTAAAGAGCATCCATCTACAACATAGTCAAAATTCATTGATATTCTCTTCTTAGAATACGAAACAGCAGTGCACTTATTAATGTTGAGATGTAAATTGTTAAGTAAGCACCAGTCATGAAAACGCAAGATATCACTTTGCAATAATAGACAATCATTGCTGCTGGAGATAATCTTAAAGATTTTCGCATCATCGGCATAGAGAAGAATGTTCGAGTTAGAGATAAACGAACTCACGTCATTAATAAAGAGAAGGAATAGAAGTGGACCCAAATGGCTACCTTGCGGAACGCCAGAAGTATTATATATTTCCACGAAAGTATACTTTCTGAATGCGATCACTAAGATAAGACTTAATCCAAAGGACGAAAATGTCAGGAAAACCAAGCAGGCGGAGTTTATGCACAAGAATGTTATGGTCAATTTTGTCAAAGGCTTTACTGAAGTGTATATGCAATCGACCTGCTGCCCGTTTTCGATAGCAGAAAGACAGAAGTTCGAAAATTCCATAAGATTAGTTACAGTAGATCTGCCTTTGACAAAGCCATGCTGGAATGATCCAATAATCGACTTGGAATGGAAATACATTACATCACACACAATGGATTCAAATAGCTTAGCAACACATGGAAGATTCGCTATAGGCCTATAATTAGTTACATTGTCTCTTTTACCAGACTTAAGTAAGGGCATTATAGTTGAGTATTTCCATGACATAGGAAAAACTCCACTACGAAGCGATGTATTAAAAAGATACCCAAGGATAGGTAAAAGGGATAAACTGCACTTTTTAATCACAGAAGAAGGAACACCATCTGGTCCTCTGGAGAAATTAATAGCAAGTTTATCAATGTATTTCAAAATAGTGGAGTCGTCAATGAAAAGATCTTTAGGAACCAAGGACGAAGAAGGAAACTTTGACATGTATTCAAAGTTACCAACGGATGTTAGCGGCGTACTGCAATTGAAGGCGGTGCGGAAATGGTTGGAAAATAAGTTGCTAATTGTAGTAGGATCAGCACTGACTACATCATTAAAAAACATACTGGAAGGATAACCATCAGAGTTTTTCTTAGAGTTGACAAAATTCCAGAATTGTTTCGGTTTATCTTTAAAAGAGTTTTTAATTCTAAAAAGGTATTGGTTATATGCAGCTCGAGACTGACTTATAAAACAATTACAAAGGTTTATGTCAATTATGTAGTCCGTATCACTCCTTGAGAGCGAGTAAGTTTTCCAAGCTTTCGTTTTCCGATTTTTCAAATTGATTAAATCATCGTCAAACCAGGGAAACCTCCTAGTAGGCTTCGAACAAACTACAGGGACACAACGCAGAAAGCAGCCATTTAAAATCGTGTAAAAATTAGAAGTGGCTTTGTCAACATCAGATTCATTCAACACAGACGACCAATCGCAATTGGATATGTCAAGATTTAAAGTTTCAAAATCAGCTTTGGCGAAATTAAAATAATTACTAGCAATGCATTTCGAGTTCGTAAATTCTGTGTGAGAGTTGAATGTTGCGTGAAGCGCAGGATGAATAGGCAAGTCAGGCAGCAAAGGTCTGTGACATTTATCAATCGTCGTAAGGCTGGCATCAGATGAGAAGATCAGATCCAAAAATCTACCATGATCATTCGAAATCGGACACACTTGGAAAAGTCCTGTAGCAAGCATGTTGTCCACAAATTGTATTTCGTGTCGGGCACAGGAGGAATACGAAGGCGTCATACAAACCTCATTATCATCAGAGCGTAGGCACTGTATTTGCGGTAAATTAAAGTCGCTCAGAATTAAAATATCGTCTGATGGATGAAGAAGACCAAGGAATGTTTCAAACGCATTATAAACCGCATCGTAAACTGATGAAGGTGAAGGCGATGTGATGTATACAGTCACAACGTATAGCTTACGGTTCCCAAGTGTTACAGCTACACACAAGAACTCTAGATTCTCGGTTCCTGGGACATCGATTATCGTAGAAGCAAACTGGCGACTTGTTGACTTCAAACAAGCATACGACATTTGTTGACTTCAAACAAGCATACGACAGTATCGACAGGCGCGTACTGTATAAAATCATGTTGGAGTTTGGAGTCCCACCGAAACTGGTTCGACTGACAAGAATGACAATGACTGAGTCTTTGTCACAAGTCAGAGTAGAAAACGATCTGACTTCCAGTTTTAAAACAGACAACGGCCTTAAACAAGGTGACGGCCTCGCACCAATGCTTTTCAACTTAACACTCGAATATGTTGTTCGGAAACTTCCCGTTGACACCAAGGGAACACTATGCTTCAAATCCACACAACTCGTAGCATATGCCGACGACATAGATATCCTTGCAAGATCTCTGGAGAGTGCTAAGGAAGTATTTGTAAACCTTGACTCGGTAGCAAGGGAAGTTGGACTACGCATTAATGAAAACAAAACAAAAATTATGACGCAAACTAGGAAAAAGACGCCAATCAGACAAAATATTACAGTAGGAGACTATAACCTAGAAAACGTAGACAACTTCATATATCTAGGGGCAAATCTATCGAAGGATGGAAGCGAACCCATCGAAATTAAAAGAAGGATAATGATGGCAAACAAGACTTATTATTCGGTACTTCCAATAATCAAAAACAGGAAAACAAAACTTAAGCTATACAAAACAATCATAAGACCTGTGCTATGCTATGGCAGCGAAACGTGGACATTAACTCAGGCGTCCGAAAAACGACTTAACGCCTTTGAAAGGAAGGTCCTCAGAAGAATCCTCGGACCTGTGAGGGAAGACTCGATCTGGAGAATACGATACAATAAAGAATTGTATGCCATCTTCGACAATCCAGAAGTGTCAACCCTCATAAAATGTAAAAAATTACAATGGGCTGGTCATGTGGAGCGGATGGATGACGGAAGAATTCCCAAACGCACACTAAAAGGGAAAGTCAACGGACAAAGACCGGTCGGAAAACCACGAAAGCGCTGGGAGGATTCGATTGACGCAGACAGCAAATCACTGCTAAGATTTTCAAACTGGAGGACGCGGTCACTGAACCGAGATGGATGGAGGCAAAGCATTCAGGAGGCCAAAGTCCGATTTGGGCTGTAACGCCATCGTAAGTAAGTAAACTGGCGACGAACGGCGCAGAGGACTCCACCCCCAACCGGTGGATCAAGTAAGTTGGGGTGGCGGTCACGACGAAAAACTTCAAAGTCGGAATCGAAAAGCTCAGAATCTCTGAACTAACAGGACAACCATGTCTCACAAATGCACACGATATCAAAGGAACAAACAGCAGCAGCGAGATACAGATCCTGAGTTTTCTTACGCATCCCGCTTACGTTGCTGTAAGATATCGAGATAGAGCTTGCCCGTTTTTTGACGGTGGATTTTGAGATGATAACCGCGAAAGACGATTTCGGGGTAAAAAATCACGGACGATAGCAGATTTCGGCCATAATTTCGATGACACAACATGGGCAAAGCATGCGTCTGGCAGAACAACCTTGAACGAAGACACTCTCGCGCCACCATCGCGGGATATAGGAGTAATCTTTTTACAAGATACTAGGTCCGGTGATAAGTCAACTCTTGCACAGCGTAAGATACCAAGAACGTTGTCAGTAATTTCCTTCTCCGTTGTGTCAGATGCTAAGCGCGATACAAAAAGAAGCTTTGGCTGTTCAGCGGCTCGTAAAGTGCAGCGAAAGTCTATTGACGTAGTCGAAGATTCATGCACAATATCCGTTTTGTTGTTGACGCAATCAACCGCAGTAGCTCTACGTTGTGGCGCATTACCAGATTCAGGAACACTCTCTAGGTTCGATATATCGCATGATGGGAAGGTACCGTTGTCATCAACGTATAGATTCGGCCGTGGGCGAATGACATTAGGAGATTTAGCAGCTTTCCGTTGAGTATCCTTATTTTTTTTCGTGCTCTTTCTGCGTTTCATGTTTACTGCTTGCGGCTGTGATTTGAATGCACCAGAAGACAATGTGTTGGAATCCGTCTGGCAGCCAATAGAGCAGGATGAGGTATTCGGATCGGTTTGGACGCCAAAGTTGCTTCTGGCAACTGGCACATGCTCTTTGCAAATTTTTAAATTAGATGATAGTGATTTCACGCTATCATTTAACACATCTAATTTGTGTAGTGTTTGCACGTTGCCCACAACAGGTCCAATCTCACTGCACTCAGTGAAGCTAGAACAAAGATCGGTGATGTTGTTGGATAAGGATGTCAATTTAATGTCCGAGTTAGAAACTTTTTTAGACATTTTCGAAACATCATGTTGCATGAGAGAGCAACACGACTCAACCTTATCAATCTGAGTACCATGTTCACGGATGTCGTCGAAGCAGTTATTCAGAATGGTTAAAGTATTACTGATTTCACCGACTTTATTAGTCAAGAACTCAGAATCGTTATTCAGCGATATAATAGCTGTGCTCATTGAATCTAACCGTGTAGTGATGACGTGAAGCAGTTTAAGGACGTGACACGGTTTAATATTACAGCATTCGAAACATGTGAAGCCGGATGTGGATTGGAAACTTGAGGCAGAGTCCGTGCATAAAAGATGGAAGGAACGTCCACATATTCCATCACATTCGATGATCTTGGCATAGTTAACGGTATTCATTTCCCTATCCAGGGGAAGAGAACATTTACCACAGCTCATTATAAAATTGCAAATAAAAATATCAAAACACAACCAAACAAAATTGAAAACAAATCGGCACCGCGCTGGCGGAGGACCAGGTCGACCCTTCGGAGTCCTGCGTCAGGTGAGACCGGTATGTAAAAGATTTTAATTTAATTTAAGATACACGGAATTTTTATACACAACAAAAACAGTTTTTTAAAACAAAAAGTAAAAATATAGAAAAATGAATAGTGACTATTGGCAATACTAAACCACTAAAAGTTTGCAATCTATCCAAGACACAAACCGATTATCGCAGTTAAAAACAATGGGAAGTATTTTTAAACTTTGACAGAAGACAGCTGATAATTTTACGGAGGGAAAATATACTCACTCACACTCCCAAAAGAATTTTGGCGGGAAGAAAATGACTGATTATTTTTATTTTTATTTTCTTTTGTTTTTAAATTGTGTTATTAAATTTCAGTCGAAGCACTATTTCACTGATGAGTGATTACAGGAGCCAATTTCGATGCACACGTACTAGTAAGCAATCTTAAAGGCATTATCCAAATAGTACACTATTACGCGATTTTTACTTTTGTATGTTTCGTGGAAAATTAAAGGCCACTTCTAAATTCAAACATTAATACTGCTAAGTATAATTCATTTTCAACTATTCCAAATGACGATTTATCAAAAGTTATATTTTAAAGTTATATTTTAAATTAAATTAACTGACAGAAAAAAAACACGTCTGTCATTCACTCACTGACAACTACTCTACTCTTCCATTGTAAATTCTAACAGTACTCGCACTGTAAAATGCACATTAAAGGCTGTAGAAAAGCCTAAAGTACTTTTTGTGTCGCGGCTGGACCCAGTTACATCTGAGATAGATGTCCTTAACAACATCATGAGTATTCTGAATTGCGGTAAAATTAGCGTTCCTCAAAACGCTATCTCATGTAAAAAATTAGTGTCAGCTAATCTCCGTGGACCTGCTCTGGTGTCTTCATTTAGAGTCGTATTGCCGAGTTCCTGCTTCGATATGGTTTCTACATCAAACTGTTGGCCGACTTCAGCTATAGTAAGGGAGTTCATTCCAAAGAGTCGACATATTTCTACACAACATCGGTCTGTCACTTAGTCAAAAAACGGAATAGCTCCATCTCAATATATTACGCCAACGTAAGTGGTATGCGAACCAAAACACGACAACTTTACATCGCGGCTGCTGGCTCTTGCTTTGATGTTATTTGCCTCACTGAAACTTGGCTCTGTGGTAGTTTCCTTGATGCTAAACTACTCGACTCGGAATACCAAATTTTTCGCCGTGATCGCCATCTTGAGCTTTTGGATGCAAATGTGGGTGGTGGAGTGCTTTGTGCGGTTCGAAGCCAATTTCCGACTGAAGTTGTGGACATCACTGAAGCTTCTGAAATTGAGATTTTATGTGTCGTTCTCTCACTTACGGACAAACAAATATATATCGTTACGTTATATATACCACCCTTATCACCATATGTTGTATACGAGGCAGCCTACAATGCGATTGAGTATGTCAGCAATCTTATGCAATCGCGAGATGAGCTACTAATTTTTGGTGACTTCAACATGCCTCTTGTTAATTGGTCGTATTCCGACAGTGACGATTGCCTACTGCCAGCGTTTTCAACCTGCTCACGACAAGATGAAAAATTTTTGGATAGTATGTTTTCAACAGGCCTACATCAATCCAATGCAATACCTAACTCTTTTGGAACATTCCTCGACCTGGTGTTCTGTTCGGATGTGAGTCACCTAACTATCAACAGATGCAACTCGCCTTTGCTTCCAGAATCAGCACGCCATCCTGCGTTCCACGTGATTTTTTCTCCAAATGCTGCTGCTGATAATGTTAAGAATTTGAACACTGATATTTCTCATCGATTTAACTTTAAAAAAGCTGACTTTGTTGCCTTGAATGAAGATATCTCGAAATGTGATTGGTCGGGCGTACTTAACGAAACAGACATTGATATTGCTGTTAATAATTTCTACAATATCCTTTTCGGTTGCTTCACTAGGTGCGTGCCGGTTACGAGTAATAGTTCACCTAAAAGATTACCATGGTTTGACGACGATTTAATTAATCTGAAAAATTTGAAAACTAAAGCATGGAAGAGGTACTGTCTCTCAAGGAATGAACCTGACTATAGGTGCTACTCCGAGCTACGCGATTTATTTACTAATAAGTCGAAATTGGCCTATCAGTCTGAAGAAGTCTATTAAAGATAAGCCTAAGCTGTTTTGGAATTTTGTGAACTCTAAGAGGCGCACAGATGGTTTCCCTGCAACTCTGTCTTTTGATGGTGAAGTAAGTGATGACCCTAAAAGGATTAGCAACTTTTTTGGCGATCACTTTCGGGCTGCTTTTGATGCCCGGGACTGTGGTATTGACTTTAATAATTTTCAATACTTGACAAAATTTCCCTCTACTACACTGGAGATGAAGGATCTTCTTATTGATGAACCCACTATATCAAAGTTTATCACGAACATCACTGAGAGTTTTAATAGTGGTCCAGATGGAATTCCATCTGTTGTACTTAAAAGGTGCTCTTCTGCACTTTTATCTCCAATTAGGTCCCTATTTAATTCATCTCTTCGTTGTGGGGTATTCCCTAGTTTGTGGAAATACTCAACAATAACTCCTGTATTTAAGAAAGGTAAACGGAACGACGTATGCAATTACCGGCCAATAGCCAAGCTGTCTTGTGTTCCAAAATTATTCGAAGCAACTGTTTGTGACGCATTGTACTTTCATTGCAAATCAATAATAAGCCCAACCCAACACGGGTTCATCAAAGGTAGATCCACAACAACAAATTTACTAGAATTTTCGAATTTTGCCATCCCAGCGATTGAAGCAGGCAAACAAGTTGACTGCATATATACAGATTTTAGCAAAGCATTTGATAAAATTAATCACAAAATACTGATTCACAAGCTTTGCATACTTGGATTTCCTACTATTTTTACTAATTGGATAAAATCCTATCTTTCTAGTCGCACCCAACAGGTGCAATTTCGAGATGCTTTTTCATCGGTTATTCCAAACACTTCTGGTGTACCTCAGGGTAGCCATTTTGGCCCACTTCTGTTTATTTTATTTATTAATGACGCGAGTTCGGTAATCTCTAACTCTAATATTCTTTTATATGCTGACGATGCAAAAATATTTCGTACTATCACCTGTACGAATGATAATTAACTTTTGCAAAATGACTTAAAGCTATTTTTTGACTGGTGTACCCTAAACTGTATGCCTTTAAACATTGGAAAATGCATCACTGCATCTTTTTCTAGGAAAAAGGATCCAATTGAATTTGTATATGTTTTAGAGGAAATTGCTTTGCAAAAATTAAGCATAGTTCGCGATTTAGGCGTACTTTTTAATGATAAATTTACCTTTGACGACCATGTTGACTGTATTGTTATCAAGGCTAACTCCATTTGGGGCTTCGTAAAACGATGGTCTAAGGACTTTAATGACCCTTACATCACAAAGACACTTTACTGTACTTTTGTGCGATCAATTCTCGAATATGCCTGCCCGGTGTGGACTCCTTATTATGATATTCATAAGAGCATAATTGAGTCCGTGCAGCGAAGATTTTTGAGATTTGCTCTTAAAGGACTTCCCTGGTCAGACCCAATATGTCTCCCCCCTTACCAAGAACGACTTCAACTGCTTTCATTGGATTCACTCGAAGATAGGCGATCTGTTCTTGGTACTGCAGTCGCAGTCAAATTAATTTCAGGTGAAATTGACTCCCCCATCTTGCTTGGAGCTCTCTCCTTCAAAATTCCTCACCGTTCCTTGAGAGACTACGTACTCCTCGACATTCGTTTCCATCGAACTAATTACGGCCAGCACGAACCGATAACCTCTATTTCACGGGCTTTTAACGCTAATTATAGCAACATTGATTTCAATTTAAATATTGCTCAGATAAAGTCAGCTTTGTTAAAAAAATAAGTAATGTTGTAATTAAAAAAAAAAATTTTTTGTAAGTAATCATATGTTGATGAATTGATAAATTAAAAATAAAAAATAAAAAATAAAATAAAGTATGTTTCCAAGCAAGTATAATCTTCAACATTTCAAAAATAATGTCCATCGCCACTTCCGTCTCTCTCCCCCAAAATTCCCATAACACTACCAAGTTTCATCCTCTTCCTATACCGTCATAACTGTGCAATTGGGTGACCCCCTAAGTTATATTCGGTGCCTTAAAAAAAATAAAAAAAAACATAACAGAATTATGATTAGGCTTAAAGCCCAATCATATGATACTCTAGATGAGATGGAAATGACTTTAATATACCGGAAAATATGTCATCTCAAATTCTTTCGAATATTGAATAGAGACTTTTGCATGGGAGGTGGTAGAAGTAGAGGAGGAGGTTTGTATTTTTCGTATATGACACCGAACATAGCATGCAAAATGTGTTTTGCTGAATTTAAAGTTTTAAGTTTTCATTATTTTTAATGAAATTGGTCATAGTCTTCCTGAAATTGGGGATTTTGTATGGGAGGTGGCAGAGGAAGTAGAGCATTTAATATAATTTTGAAACTGCTTATCATCATCCTTATCACCATGCTTTGATTCAATTTTAAAGTCGATAGCTCTCATATACTTGAAGGAGAAATTCTATTCTTGAGATATTTGTATGGGAGGTGGTAGAAGGAGTGAAGCGGTGCTGATAATTTCTTCTAACACTTATTTCAATTATTAAGAAACAAATTCAGGCAAAATTTGAAGTTTGTACTTTTTCTAGTTTGAACGGAAATCGATAAAATGCATTTAACAAAAATTATGCATTTGTATGGGAGGGGGTAGAATGAGTGTACGGATCAAAACAATTTTTTTCGTATTATTAATATTTCTATTTGTATACTTTGTACAAAATATCAAGTTGATAGCTTTGAGAGTTTCGAAGAAAAATAATTTAATTTGAATTTCAAAATTTCGTGAAATTTGTATGGGAGGGGGTGGAAGGAGTGAGGTGAAGATGATAATTATCTTTAAAATAAATTGAAATTATAGTAGGATTAATTCTGACAAAATTTCGTCTTTTCAGCTTTACTAGTTTCAATGAAAATCGAAAATATGTATTTTTCAAAATTGTCCATTTGTATGGGAGGTGGTAGAAGGGGTAAGGGGATCGGGTCAATATTCCGTGATATTAATGAAATCTATATCATAATACTTTGACCTAAATTTCAAGTCGATAGCTTAAATAGTTTCAAAGAAAAATTAATTTCTTAATATTACGAAATTTCATGAAATTTGTATGGGAGGGGGTAGAAGGAGTGGGGGGATGTAGCCCATTCACGAACCTAAAGTTACTTTTTTGCTAAAAATGACACAAAAAAATTTTTAGCACTATAGCTCATAGCTTTCGAGAGTTATGCTGTAGACAGACAGACAGACAGACGGACAGACGGCCACTCGGAATCGAGGTTTTTGAGCGACAACAAATATTTCTGTACCCTTGGCGGCTCTGTGCGAGCATTATTTCTTAGCGTTACAAACGGTAAGGCAAACACAATATACTCTCAGATTTTATCTAGAGTATAAAAACGTAGTGGCGAACCTGTCGAAGGATGGAAGCAAACCAAATCAAAAACATAAAAGAATTATGATTGGGCTTAAAGCCCAATCATATGATACTCTAGATGAGATGGAAATGACTTTAATATACCGGAAAATATGTCATCTCAAATTCTTTCGAATTGTGAATAGAGACTTTTGCATGGGAGGTGGTAGAAGTAGAGGGGGAGGTTTGTATTTTTCGTATATGACACCGGACATGGCATGCAAAATGTTTTTTGCTGAATTTAAAGTTTTTAGTTTTCATTATTTTTAATGAAATTGGTCATAGTTTTCCTGAAATTGAGACATTTGTATGGGAGGTGGCAGAGGAAGTGGAGCGTTTAAGATGATTTTGAAACTGCTCATCATCATCCTTATCACCATGCTTTGATTCAATTTCCAAGTCGATAGCTTTCATATATGTACTTGAAAGAGAAATGCTTTTCTTGAATTTATAATAGAGATATTTGTGTGGGAGGTAGTAGAAGGAGTGAAGCGGAGCTTATAATTTATTCTAACACTTATTTCAATTTTTAAAAAACGAATTCTGGCAAAATTTGAAGTTTGTACTTTTTCTAGTTTGAATGGAAATCGATGAAATGCATTTAACAAAAATTCTGCATTTGTATGGGAGAGGGTAGAAGGAGTGTACAGATCAAAACAAATTTTTTTCACATTATTGATATTTCTATTTGTATACTTTGTACAAAATATCAAGTTGATAGCTTTAACAGTTTCGAAGAAAAATAATTTAATTTAAATTTCAAAATTTCGTGAAATTTGTATGGGAGGGTGTAGAAGGAGTAAGGTGAAGTTGATAATTATTTTTAAAATAAATTGCAATTATAGTATAATTAATTCTGCCAAAATTTCGTCTTTTCAGCTTTACTAGTTTCAATGAAAATCGAAAATATGTATTTTTCAAAATTGACCATTTGTATGGGAGGGGGTAGAAGGAGTGAGGGGATCAGGTCAATATTCCGTGATACTAATGACATCTATACCGTTATACTTTGACCTTAATTTCAAGTCGATAGCTTAAATAGTTTCAAAGAAAATCAATTTCTTAATTTTTCGAAATTTCATGAAATTTGAATGGGAGGGGGTAGAAGGAGTGGGGGGATGTGGCCCATTCACGAACTTAAAGTTACTTTTTTACTGAAAATGACACACAAAAATTTTGAGCACTATAGCTTAAAGCTTTCGAGAGTTATGCTGTAGACAGACGCACAGACAGACAGACGGTCACTCGGAATCGAGGTTTTTGAGCGACAACAAATATTTCTGTACCCTTGGCGGCTCTGTGCGAGCGTTATTTCTTAGCGTTACAAACGGTAAGGCAAACACAATATACTCTCAGATTTCATCTAGAGTATAAAAAGGATAATGATGGCAGACAAGACGTATTATTCGATACTTCCAATAATCAAAAACAAGAACGTGCACAGAATAACAAAACTTAAACTACATAAAACCATCATAAGACCTGTGCTATGCTATGGCAGCGAAACGTGGACTTTATCTCAGGCGTCCGAAAAACTACTTAACGCCTTTGATAGAAAGGTCCTCAGAAGAATCATCGGACCTGTGAGGGAAGGCTCGATCTAGAGAATACAATACAATAAAGAATTGTATGCCATCTTCGACAATATAGAAGTGTCAACCCTCATAAAATTTAAGAAGTTGCAATGGGCTAGTCATGTGGAGTGTATGGATGACGGAAGAATTCCCAAACGCACACTAAAATGGGAAGTCAGCGGACAAAGACCGGTCGGAAAACCACGAAAGCGCTGGGAGGATTCGATTGACGCAGACAGCAAATCACTGCTTAGTTTTTTTAACTGGAGGACGCGGTCAGTGAGTCGAGATGGATGGAAGCAAAGTAATCAGGAGGCCAAAGTCCGATTTGGGCTGTAGCGCCATCATAAAAAAGTAAGTAAGTAAGTAGCCATATACCACTCCAATTGCCACATTCCCGGAGGTCGCCCTTCTTCGGAATTTTCCTTCCATTCAGTCGGATATCTTCCTTCATTAAACACCTCAGTAAAGAGTAGGGGAGTATATCGAGGAGTTCGGTTGGTAGTCCGTCTATACCTGGGGCTTTCCTTCCCGCCATTGTCCGAACGGCGGAAACTACTCTTCTTTATCTGGGGGATCGTCCCTAATAGAGGATTTTTGCGGTTGGATGCTTGGTAGTTGTTCTGTTTCTGACAAGACGTTGAAAATATCAGAGAAGTATTCCTTCCATCGCCGTAACTGTTTTTCACTCATAATAAGGAGAGGTGGTTGGTGGTGAAATTCCTGTTCGTCACCTGTTTCATGAGATTGAATAGTGAACCCATTTCTCCAAGGTAAGCCTCAGATTCTGCTCTGTTGGCCAGATCTTCAATGGCCTTTCTCCTGTCGCATCTAGCAGACTTTTTAAGCTGTATCTGAGCATCGCGGTAGTTCTGCCTCAAGTCGGGTGTTTGTTGGTTTACATCGGGTTGAGAGATGATTGCCAATTTGGCTTTTTCCGATCGCCAACCTTGTCCCATGTGTCTTGCGACATCCAGGGTTTCTCCCCACTTTGCACATATCCCACAGATTCTTCAGCACTAGTTAGGAAAGTGTTTCTGGTTGCCCCCAATTGGCGTCCAGTGTGTGCATTTCATATTCACCCAATGTGGATGACGCGTAGAATGGTGGTGTACTCTTTTTATTCGGGTCTCTAAGTTTATCCACATTAAGCTTGCGCTTCATTTGAAGAATTTGTGGTCGTCAGATAGCTGGTGCACACAATCTCAAGCAGACAACCATCAAGTGGTGATCGCTCCCCATGCTTCGCTCGCACATCGAGGGGACATCTTTGACCAATACATAATACGTAATAATTCCGTATTACTAATACACAAAGAGTGAGTGTTCTAGGGGAACAATAACAACTCAAAGCAATAGAGACATAAAGTACATGCGAAAAAATTCTTGTCGATTTGCGGAAAGAGAAATCGCGGTATTATCAAGACCAATGTTAAACTTTCAAAGATTAGCTTTCTGTCCTTAATCCCCGAGGATAAAATGTTGAACAAAGGTTTTTGTTTGGATTAGTAAATGGTGTTAAGGAGTCTCAGTGGATATCATTCTTTTGAACTGGGTAACGCTTAATGATATCTAAGACCTACAGCAGTTCACTCCAAGAAACAAAATTATTGGGTAGCAGATTACTGACATTCATCCTCACGCACTGTATGGTACACTGTACACATGTACGTATACGGTCAGCGCACAATAACTCCCAAACCTTTCAAGATAAAATGTTCATTTTTTGGTGGATTGTAGATGGCTGCTGATCTCAAGAGGACACCAATTTTCGAGAGACGGGCGAGCGATGGAACTGAAAACTAAAAATTTGAATCTTAGAATATATAGATCTAGGATGACTAAATCTGAAAGAGAATCGAAGTAATTCTGATGGTTGAAAAAAAATAAGAATGCCGCCGTTAAAGATTATATCGCTGCAACGCGTACCTCGAACACGACTGAACCAACCGAGCAAACATAATTTTCAGAAATGTCGTCTTAGAATAAACATCTAAAGGAAGATCAAGTCGGAAAAAGAACATTTCTGATAATTGAAAACAAAACGAGAAACTAGTTTGAATCCCATTGCCACTGTACAATTCGTGTAATTGCACAAAGTTAAGCAACCAGCACGTGTCATTCCTCAGATTGTACATGCCATCGTATTATTGAATGCAAATGTCAGTGACCCACGAACAAGGTAATAAATGCAAAGGTGCATTTATTAACGTGCGTGGGTGAATGACTAAAATAATTCGATGATATTTTTTCTTTACGCTGATGAGCCACATTTGCAAAGTTCAAGCATACTTCGGCGTATGCTCATCAGCAACAAATATGCAATCTATGCAATTATAGTTAATAAATTTTGTATATAATTAGGATTAAGTCTTGTAAATATTGTAGTTCAATAAAGCTTTCATAGCGGGAGCTGCCTTTTGTTATAACTTAACAAGGTCCGTCGAACTACCCAATACATATCGGCCAAGCCGTAATGCCTGAAATCTAAAGTAAGCTTCTTTAGAGGTATATATTGGAAAAAAACCCACGCACTCCAGAAGAGACGAGAAGCTGCAGAAGACAGACGAACTTAGCAGCAAGAAGTCAAAGAGAAGACCTTCGGACCAGGGAGAAAGGCTGTCACATCGATACAGACAGTCGCATAGAAAACCTCTCTCCGGACCAGTGAGATAGTCGAACACATCGAACCTCTCAACCCAATCACCAGAGGAAACAGCAGCTGTTGAGGACTTCCACATCTAGTTACACAAGAACTGAGGAGGATGGAAGCCAGGCTAGAGCAACAGGCTTTACGGGGAGCAGAAATTGAGTAGTTGCTGGTAAACTTTAAAAAGTATTTTGAATCCCGGAAAACCAGAGAGTACTGCGAGAAGAAGCTAGCCAGATTAGAACAACTATGGTTAGATTTCGAAAACGAGCACAAGCAAGTATCACTACGCAAACAGGAACTGCTTGGGCATTCCTATTTCGTTAGGCATTTCGTCACTCAAGTTGAAGAAACTTACAATGAAGCTCGTGGACTATATAGTCAGCACAGTGGTAAAATTAACTCTGGGCGCTCTTCTCAACCAAGTGGTAGTAGTCGTGAAAATGCTCAGACAGATAACGACCCAAAGTCAAATCAAAATAAACTGTCGATAGTATCAGACCCTGAACAACAGAAAAGGTTCAATAAATAAAAGGGTATGATGCAAGCTTTACTTTCTCAAATAAGACGGACCGAGATCGAAATAGTAGAGTCAAGATCAAAAGCATACTGCATGCTCAAAATAAAGGCTCTGGCAGAATATTGGTCTAGGATCCTCAGTATACATGAAGATATCTTAGCCAATGCTAGCGAAACTGACTATAAAACTGACTACCTGCAGTCAGATTTATTATCAGAGATTGAAGAGGAATATCATCAAATTGCAATAAAACTGCAAGAACTTCATGATGATAAATTAGTCGAATGACTTCCAATTAAATTACCAACAGTGAACATTCCAACTTTCAATGGAAATTACGGACAATGGCAGCCCTTCCACGATTTGTATCTGCAAATAGTCCATAATAATAAACGTCTGGGTGATGCCGAGAAAATATTTTATTTGAAGGCCAACTTATCAGGCGAAGCACAAAGGTTAATACAACATCTGCAACCAACAGAATCAAACTATAACTCTGCATGGGCATTGTTATGCGGTAGGTATAATAACAAGAGGTAATTAGTAACTACTCAACTGCGAATTCTTATGTCGATTGAAGAACTGAAAACCTTAAATGTAGCAGGCGTTCAAAACCTTCACGACAAAACGAAGGAATAGGACTAAATAACCTGGGAGTTAATACTGAAAACTAGGATCCACTCATTGCATTTCTCATAACGACCAAATTAGATAAAGAGAGTCGTATACTATATGAACAAACACTGAGCTCATCTAAAGATATTCAAACATTGGATAGTGTATATACATTTCTGGAAAAACGATGGCAAGCATTAGAAGCTGTAAAGGATGGAAGTAGCAGAAGAACTGATTCTAATCAAACTATTGTAAAAGCAAAATTTAACACTGGAAGACTGAACTCACACTAAATCAATGCAGATAAATGCTTGATATGTGACAATCACCACATCATATATGGATGTGATGTCTTCAAGTCAAACAACACCAAACAGCGATGGGAGTTAGTACGAGAAAAGAAAATGTTATGCAAATTTTCTGTGTCTTCGACTAGGACACTTAATACAACAATGCTCTAACATCTGGAACTGTAGATTATGCCATCGACAACATCATACTCTTCTTCATGAAGAAGGAAAATTCCAGAGACCTACACAATCCCATGCGTCAAATGAGGTAACAAAAAAAGAGGTAGCAATGAAACGAATGAAGCCAGGACCTATTAAGCCGGAAGGTCTCAAATGGCCAGATTCCATGGCACCTCGAACAATAGCTAAGAAATACCAGCGAAAAGAAGATCAAGGAACTCAGTCACGGCAAATTCAGTCTCATTTTGCCAACGAATTGACAGAGATTAGCTATCAAGTATTCCTCGCTACAGCTTTGATAAAAATGGAAGGAAACGGTGGTAATTCCGGAACTCTTCGAGCTCTTATCGATTTTGGATCTCAAGCCACATTTATAACTGAGGACGCTGTTCAAAGATTGCGATTGCCCAAATCAAAGGCATATGCAAAAATTTCATTAGGTCAATTTGAAGTAGGAGTGGCTCAAAGTTGTGCAAAACTAACAATCCAGCCTATACATCCATCAGCGTTTCGTCTAACTACATCTGCCTTAGTACTCAAACGCTTGACCCACATACTACCAAACGAGCAAACGAAGCGCGGAATTTGGAAACACATTGAGCAGTTAAAGCTGGCAGATCCATCATATTACAAACCCAGTTATATTGATATGATACTAAGAGCAGACATCTATTCAGTAATCATACAGAATGGAATTATTAAAGGTCCAGAAGGAAGTCCAGTTGCTCAATGCACAGAATTGGGATGGATTTTATCTGGCGCTATTAAAGATGATTTTGGTACCACAACTACCTGTCTGGTAGCTGACAACCAGTTAGCTAAATTTCGGGAATTGAAGAAAAAGAGTGTGAAGAGCACTATAAGATGACGCATCACCGAAATATGGACGGCATATACGAAGTACGTCGTCCGTTCAAAAAAGACGTCGACCCCCGGAAGGTATTAGGAAAGTCGAGACAAAAAGCTATAGCACGGCGGGTTCAGATGGAAAACGACTTGAAGCAAATCCTGAGCTAAAAGAATAATATACGAAATTTATGTTATAATATATAAATTTAAAACAAATGGAATTGATCCAAGTAGCGCCATTTGAATCGAACAATGAGTCGCACTACATGCCACACCATGCAGTAATCAGATACGAAAGTACAACAACGAAACTTTGCGTAGTGTTTGACGCATCTGCCAAAACAAGTACAGGAGCCAGCCTTAATGGTTTACTAATGACTGGTCTTACATTACAAGAAGAATTGATTTCCATACTACTACGTTGGAGAACGCACAAAATCGTGTATTCCGGATATGTAGAATACATTTACCGACAAATAAGGATTGCCGAAGACGATAGAAAATATCAGAGAATCGGTTGGCGACCATCTCCTTCAGAGCCACTAAGAACATATCAACTCAATACGGTAACCTATGGTACATCATCACCATCATACTTAGTTATTAAAACTCTTCAACAAATAGCGAATGACGATAGTAGTATATATCCTAGAGCAGCGGACATAGTAGTTAGGATTTTTACGTCGACGATGTGCTCTCAGGTGAAAACACTGTAGAAGCTGCAATGGAAACCCAAAACTTGATATGGCATTACTTCAAGGAGGAGGAGTTAGTCTTCACAAATGGACCAGCAATAGCTCAGAGCTCTTAAACAACATTCCAGAAGAGCTACGAGAGACAAGAGCATCTTTCGCGATAGACCCAACAAGTACCATAAAAACATTAGGCATTCACTGGCATCCATCCAGTGACACTTTTCGAATCAAGGTAAACATAGAGCAAAAACCTGAAAAAACTATCAAATGAAAATTGCTATCGGACGCATCAACCATATTTGACCCACTAGAATAGCTAACACCGGCAACTATCACAATAAAATTAGTCTTTCAAGAGTTATGGCTAACGAAAATATCATGGGACGACTACTTGCCTTCTGAAATCGCCGCAAAATGGAATAAATTGATGGAAGAACTCCATTTCTTAGAGGAAATCACAATACCTCGATGGATAAACTACAGCAGCAATACTGAAGTATGCGAAATTACACGGATTTTGTGATGCATCCGAAAAAGCATACGCAGCAGTTATATATAGCCGGATAGTATCAACAAATGACATTAACATTAGTTTACTAGCAGGAAAAAGCAAAATAGCTCCTCTCCAGTCCATACTTACACTTGCACGTCTAGAACTATGCGGTGCAGCCTTGCTAGCAAAGCTCATGAAGAAAATAGTTGACGCATTACACATCAAAGCTCATAGTATTCATGCTTGAACAGATTCCACAATAGTTCTTGCGTGGCTACATGGAACACCGAATTAATGGAAAACATTTGTAGCTAACAAGGTTGTTGAGATTATAACAGTAGCTAACCCACACAAAGGTACCACATCAAATCAAATCAAATCGTCAGGTTTAGCATATAGAGGTTTATTTCCATCACAGCTAAACAGAAACACTTTGTGGTGGACGGGTCCGGAATGGCTCAACCAACTAAGTATTCAGTCGGAAAACTGGTCATCCAGCAACGATACTGATGACGCCTAAATAAAATAGACCTCCAATATGAAGAAAAGCACCCAATTATCATTCCACACAAAGGACCTCTGACCACTATGCTCATCAATAAGGCCCACATGGATACCAAGGATCAGATGTTCTTTTCTCTATCGATGCACACTATAATATCCATAGTAAGCCTGCAGAATATACAACAAGCGATAATAAATGCACTAATGGACATTCATCAAGGCAAAATGAATTCGTTAATCTTAACGCCGGCTCAGCTACCGACTCAATTACATATTATAAGAGAGCATCTTCCACAACACCTACTTTTACCGACAGCTGATTCTCAAGAGGCCATAATTGACCTATACAACCTTATCTCAATGCAGGTAAGACCAAGCCAAAACAAAATAATATTTGGCATTAAGATACCTCTGTTAAATGCTGAAGACTTCCAAATGTTTCAATTGTATTCAGTGCCAGCAGCTCACGACAACTACTTCGTTTCAATAGTCCCATCAACTGAATACTTAATTGTAAGCCTACATCGAGATCGGTACTACCCGCTAAAGGAGTTAGAAAGATAAGAATGTTGTTTTCTTACGAAGAAAATGATATGTACCTGCAAGCAAGGACATCCCATCTACAACATGGTACAAAACGGCACCAACTGCGAAATGGACATTCTGACACACAAAAAAGATCTACCACAATCCTGCGTAATCACTCAGACCATCCCAACCAAGCATTGGATTCAACTAAAAGCACCAAATACATGGATATACGTATTTGCGGGGAGCACATTCTCAACAAAAACTTAAAAGATGATGGATTGATAGAAATTGAGCCTGATTGTGTGATTAAGCAAGGCGCAGTCACCATCAGTGCTCACGGTAGCTATACTGGATACATCAGCAATTCCTAGTTACCAAACATAAACCTGTCAGTGCAACTACAATCCGCAGTATATAAAAACCAAGAAAAATACAACGTCACCAGATTAAACGTCAACAAAGAAGTAACAGCTATTGAAGAAGCCATCAAAATTCAATTGAGAGCGCATCTCCCAAACCAGATGACTACGCATGACAAATATCAGTATGCAGTAAGCTACACATCGGCGTCAAAAAAATATGGACTACTTACGATACTCTAGATGAAATAGAATTTTGTGTGATCCCAAGAAATTTTGTATGGGGAGTGTTAGAAGGGATGATAGCATTGAACTAATTTTTTCCCCATCATGCTAAACTAGCTATAAAAATGTTTTATACGAAATGCTTACTCCAAAAATTGAATGGGAACTGAAAAAATTAGTGAGTTAGATTTAGTGAAAATGTGCAGTTTGTATGGGAGGTGGTAGAAAGAGTGAGGGGATTTTAGTGATTTTTTAAGGAATAACTAGGAATATTATAAAAGTGATATCTCTTAAATTTCAGACTAGTGCCATTCATACTTTTCAAGAAAATCTATTTTTTGTGAAGTTGTGAAACTGCGTCATATTGTATGGGAGGGGGTAGAAGCAGTAAAGCTAATCAAATATTTTCTTCTGATCTTAGTGATAATGCTAAATAAGTATTCATCACAATATGTGAGCTCGATAAATGTTATATGTTCTGAGAAAATCGGCTTAGAGCATTTCATGAAAAAGTGTAGTTTGTATGGGAGGGATTGGAAGGAGAGGGAGGACGCAAATAATTTCTACGTTGTATATTGAAATCATTATGAAAGTAATATATCCCAAAATTCAGACTAATAGCTTTTATACTTTTCGAGCAAATCCACTTATAGTCGAATTGAAAAATTGTGCCATTTTGTATGGGAGGGGCTAGAAGGGGTGAAACTAATCGTCTAATTTTTTTTAGCCTTACTAACAATTTTAAATAAATATTTAGTGCACAATTTCAGCTCGCTAAATTTTATACGCTCTGAGTAAATTGGCTTAGAGTAATTCATGACAAGTACAGTTTGTATGGGAGGTGGTCGAAGGAGGAGGAGGACACGCATATTTTTTATACGGTAGATTGATATTATCATAAAAGTAATATATTCCAAATTTCAGGCCAATAGCTTTTATACTCTTCGAGCAAATCCGTTTATTGTCAAATTGCGCATTTGTGTCATTTTGTATGGGAGGGGGTAGAAGGGGTGAAGCGATTTGGCCCGTTCACGAACTTGACCTTACTTTTTTGCAAAAAGTGACACACAAAAATTTTTAGCACTATAGCTCATAGCTTTCGAGAGTTATGCTGTAGACAGACGCACAGACGGACAGACGGACAGACAGACAGACAGACGGTCACTCAGAATCGAGGTTTTTGAGCGACAACAATTATTTCTGTACCCTTGGTGGCTCTGTGCGAGCGTTATTTCTTAGCGTTACAAACGGTAAGGCAAACACAATATACTCTCACATTTCATCTAGAGTATAACCAGACACCAAAACACAAGAGACCATTGTTCAAGCTGCCCAATCAGATACTGGTACTGGACCCGCATCCAGAGTACGCATCACTGAAGACTTTATCCTCAAGCGCAACAAACCGAAACAATCAGCCAAGGAATCTAGCGGCAGCTCGATCATACCTCAATAAAAACCGAGCAATATGTACAATTCGTATAATTGCACAAAGCTAAGCAATCAACACGTGCCATTCCTCAGATTGGACATACCATCGTATTATCGAATGCAAATGTCAGTGAGCTACGTACAAGGTAATAAATGCAAAGGTGCATTTATTAACGTGCGTGAGTCAATGACTAAAATGATATATTTATACTCTAGATGAAATCTGAGAGTATATTGTGTTTGCCTTACCGTTTGTAACGCTAAGAAATAACGCTCGCACAGAGCCGCCAAGGGTACAGAAATATTTGTTGTCGCTCAAAAACCTCGATTCCGAGTGACCGTCTGTCTGTCTGTCTGTCTTTCTGTCTGTCTGTGCGTCTGTCTACAGCATAACTCTCGAAAGCTTTGAGCTAAAGTGCTCAAAATTTTTGTGTGTCATTTTTAGTAAAAAAGTAACTTTAAGTTTGTGAATGGGCCACATCCCCCCACTCCTTCTACCCCCTCCCATACAAATTTCATGAAATTTCGAAAAATTAAGAAATTGATTTTCTTTGAAACTATTTAAGCTATCGACTTGAAATTTAGGTCAAAGTATAACGATATAGATGTCATTAGTATCACGGAATATTGACCTGATCCCCTCACTCCTTCTACCCCCTCCCATACAAATGGTCAATTTTGAAAAATACATATTTTCGATTTCATTGAAACTAGTAAAGCTGAAAAGACGAAATTTTGTCAGAATTAATTATACTATAATTGCAATTTATTTTAAAAATAATTATCAACTTCACCTTACTCCTTCTACACCCTCCCATACAAATTTCACGAAATTTTGAAATTTAAATTAAATTATTTTTCTTCGAAACTGTTAAAGCTATCAACTTGATATTTTGTACAAAGTATACAAATAGAAATATCAATAATGTGAAAAAAATTTGTTATGATCTGTACACTCCTTCTACCCCCTCCCATACAAATGCAGAATTTTTGTTAAATACATTTCATCGATTTCCATTCAAACTAGAAAAAGTACAAATTTAAAATTTTGCCAGAATTCGTTTTTTAATAATTGAAATAAGTGTTAGAAAAAATTATAAGCTCCGCTTCACTCCTTCTACTACCTCCCACACAAATATCTCTATTATAAATTCAAGAAAAGCATTTCTCTTTCAGGTACATATATGAGAGCTATCGACTTGGAAATTGAATCAAAGCATGGTGATAAGGATGATGATGAGCAGTTTCAAAATCATCTTAAACGCTCCACTTCCTCTGCCACCTCCCATACAAATGTCTCAATTTCAGGAAAACTATGACCAATTTCTTTAAAAATAATGAAAACTAAAAACTTTAAATTCAGCAAAAAGCATTTTGCATGCCATGTCCGGTGTCATATACGAAAAATACAAACCTCCCCCTCTACTTCTACCACCTCCCATGCAAAAGTCTCTATTCACTATTCGAAAGAATTTGAGATGACATATTTTCCGGTATATTAAAGTCATTTCCATCTCATCTAGAGTATCATATGATTGGGCTTTAAGCCCAATCATAATTCTTTTATGTTTTTTCTTTACGATGATGAGACACATTTCCAAATTTCAGGCATACTTGGATTTTGGCTTTATGCTCATCAGCAACAAATATGCCAGGTCATTAAACCTTTCATAGCGAGAACTGCCTTTTGTTATAACATAACAGCCACCGTTAAAGTTTCAATAACTCCATGGGGACCCTTGTAAATTAAATAACATACAAAGCTCGTTGTTTACATCAGCACATTCCCTCCCCCAGCATTACTGTGCCACTACATAAATGACAAACCAAAGTGGCCCAGAGAGAGTCATCTCACAATTGATTTCATAATTCTTCAATTAAAACTATAGAAAAAGCACACTTTAAACAAATTTTATTTCATTCGCGCGCTTTTTCTATCATTTTCTATCACGTGGACCATAACATCAAACGACTAAAAATAAACCGCTTTTGTAGGAGTTTGCGGAGGTAAGATGCATGGTGAATGATTTACGATATAGATGATAACTCCACTTTCCGTGTTTTATCGTCGGGCTGAGAGCAAATTTGCTGGTTTTGGGATACATGCGAGCGGTTGGCGGTATATAAATTGCTTCTCTTGGCTGTACAGCGCTCTGGATAGTGTGTACATGAGGGCAAGTAAGTAAACAAGTATCAATTTTTTTGCAACGAAATTATAATTTAATTATGGTTTTTTACCTGAATTCTTCACGTTTCAAACTTTCCGTAATAGCATCATAGCTCACCGAGCACGGTAGAACACTGAAAAGAAATTATTGCTTATTAAATAAAATATATTATGCGGAAAACCAGAAAATGTTACGATTTCGAGTGAATCCCAAAAAGAATTTGTGAAAAATATGTACACATCGGCGGATAACAAGGGAAAGTGCTTAAGCCCAATTTTTTTATAATTTGCGTGTTCCAATGGAGTCACTGCTTTATTTAGAACGTTTTCAAATATTAAAAGTTCGTATATTCTGGCTTAAAATTATTTGAAGTGTGAAAAATATAGAAATATAATTTCTTATAGTCTAATCATCATAGTGAGCTTTGGTTTCAAAATGCTCTGCTGTAAAATTTCTATTTTGTGACTTTGACATTTTTGGTCGATAACCTGTTACGGTTTTTTTTCCCCTCGGAAAAAATGTATTGTACAACTTCGGCACCTCGAGGCGCAAGGTGGCCTGGCCGGCTAGCCCTGCAAAAAGGTCGTGGTTACCAGTGATCCAATATTTTGACCGACGTTCCTTTTCTTGAGCTCCGGGCAGAACGACGAGCCTACAGGGAGAATAGCAAAATCAAAATAATCGGAATCGCGCACTAACCGGAAAAGACGTTAACAAATTTTCACACAAAGAAAAGAAAAAAAGAACGCAAAATTTTAGAAGAAAACTGCCAATATAGTGCTATTTATTTAATTAACTCTAAATTCCCTGAGCTAAATACTCTTACTTCACAATTTAGAATTTTGTTACACGTTCGTTTGATGAGTCGCTCGTTCGATTTTTCAAATGTCCGTCGGAATTCCGTGGAGTCGCTCGTTCAATTTTTGGATGTTCGTTGGGCTGGTGCGGAGTCGCCTAAAATGCCCACCGTCGAATTGTAAAAAAAGTAAGAAAAAAACTAATTCGTGGCACTGGTTCTATGTTAATAGATTATGTTATCTGAAAAACGTAGCATAACTGCCAATAGATGTCCCTGCAAAGTACTGCCACGACATTATTTTTCACTGTACAATGCAGTAGAATATTTAGAATTTTGATTTTAGAATTTTCGAACAATTTACTTCAAAACTATGTAACTTGTACAAGAAAACCCAAAATTCATTAAAGCGATAGGTTTCAAACTCCAGGTCCTACTTAATGGACCCTGTCAATTATTTTATTATTTTAAAGGGATATAGCATAGATAGGTTCAAAAAAAAATGGTCGTCTGCTTTAAATTAGAGTTTTGAAACTTTAAACCATCATTTCGTATATTTTTGACCGAAAACTGGATTATTATTATAAGAGTAGCATTTTACCGAAGAACTTCCAGAGCGCCAGAAAGCGGATGCAGGCAATAAGCAAAATTTTGAAGAGGTTTTTCTCGAAATGGCATTTTCAAATCTGGCATAGAGGGGAGCTCAGTACATGAAATACTGAATCACACACATTGGAAGGATATTTAGAGTATTGAAATCTATGGAAGAAGTTTTTGCGATCGATTTAAAACTCTTCATTGAATTAACATTTTTTGACCCAAACTTTTGGTAAAAGATTTAATTTTAAAGCGAGCGCAGTTTCTTTAAAAAAGCATAATTCGTTGAACTGCTTCACTATTATGCAAAAAAAAAAACCGTTTTCTTGGTGTCAATATTGAGGCAATGAATAATCTACTACATCGTTTTTGTAGGGTTTTAGAAGTAATTTCTGGAGACCCCACAGAGAAATTATAGACCTGAAGAGTAAATAATATTTTTTTGCGCACTCTACAAATGTACCTAGTCCTGCCATAAGTTCTGTCACATAATTTCTCACATTGGCAACAACTTTATTTTATGAGTGACATTTCAATATCGGCCAGTTTTATAAACGTCATAATGTTGTTGACAGTTGATGGTCATTTAAAGTGTGTTCGTTAACGTGTGAAGATGGAATGGGGTGTAATAGAAAACCGAACTGCAGTGATTGCACTACATAAGTGTGGAAAATCCGCGAGTGAAATTTTCAAGTTGTTGTGCCCGTTAAAAATAACGCAAAGATTTGTGTATCGTGCGATCCAGAGATATAACGCGATCCAGACTATTGAAGATCGACCTCGTTCTGGACGTCCGCGTGATGTACGTTCTTCTGCTGCCATCAAAGCGGTCGAGAGTCGAATTCGTCGAAATCCGCTTCGTAAACAACGAATCATGGCTCGAGAGATGAACATCTCCACCCGAAGTATGTCTCGCATCATAAAATCTGACCTCGGGATGAGTGCCTTTCGACGATCAACGGGACATTTGCTGACTGAGCAGTTGAAGCAAATTAGGAGCAGCAGATCGAAAGAGCTCCTTCGGCGGTACGGCAACAACAAACATCGAGAAATTTTATTTACCGATGAAAAAATTTTTACGGTGGAGGAACATTTCAACCGCCAAAATGATAAGGTGTATGCCCACAGCTCCATAGAAGCCCGAGAAGTTGCCACTAGGGTACAGCGAGGACATCATCCAGCATCAGTCATGGTATGGTGGGGTGTCAGCTACGAAGGGGTCACCGAGCTTCATTTTTGCGAAAAAGGCGTAAAAACTGCAGCGAAAAATTATCAAACGGACATCCTGGAGGGATGTGTGAAGCCGCTGAACTCTACGCTATTCAACAATCGACATTGGGTTTTCCAGCAAGATTCTGCGCCAGCCCACAAAGCTCGAACCACACAAGCGTGGTTGGAAACCAATATTCCACAGTTTATAAGGGCGACGGAATGGCCTTCTGGGAGCCCAGATTTGAATCCCCTGGACTACAAACTGTGGGCGGAGTTAGAGTCCATGGTGTGCACGAGACGACACCCAAATATCGAGAGCCTTAAGCGATCTTTGACAGAAGCAGTAGCTAATTTTCCGCTAGAAACAGTGCGTACTGCTATCGATGACTGGCCCAACAGATTAAAGAGCTGTGTTAAGGCTAAAGGCGGCCACTTTGAATAATTTGTTGCTTATTTTACTTCCATTAGTATGCCAAAATAAAATATATTTTCCTTTGTCAAAAACTCTTTTTCATTTATACAAAAATTGCCCATATACGTGTGACAGAACTTATGGCACGACTAGGTATAACGAGCTCCACGTTTAATATATTGTGTGTTGCATTAGTTTATTATGCAAAAATAAAAAGCGCGCCAAAAAAAATTTAATACAAACAATTTTTTTATTTGATATGCCAAAATAAAAAGTGCGCAGAAAAGTTTATTCTAATATTTGTTGGGAATTTGTCGGACTCCCATTTACAATATTTCTCTAAAAGGATTAATATAGAATAATGAGCCTCTAAATGATTTTTATGTTCTAGATGAAATCTGAGAGTATATTGTGTTTGCCTTACCGTTTGTAACGCTAAGAAATAACGCTCGCACAGAGCCGCCAAGGGTACAGAAATATTTGTTATCGCTCAAAAACCTCGATTCCGAGTGACTGTCTGTCCGACTGTCCGTCTGTACGTCTGTCTGTCTGTACGTCTGTCTACAGCATAACTCTCCAAAGCTTTGATCTATAGTGCTAAAAATTTTTGTGTGTCATTTTTAGCAAAAAAGTAACTTTAAGTTCGTGAACGGGCTACATCCCCCCACTCCTTCTACCCCCTCCCATACAAATTTCATGAAATTTCGAAATATAAAGAAATTGATTTTTCTTTGAAACTATTTAAGCTATAGACTTGAAATTTAGGTCGAAGTATTATAATATAGATGTCATTAGTATCACGGAATATTGATCCTATTTCCTCACTCCTTCTACCCCCCTCCCATACAAATGGACAATTTTGAAAAATACACATTTCCGATTCTCATTGAAACTAGTAAAGCTGAAAAGACGAAATTGCCAAAATTAATTCTACTATAATTGCAATTAGTTTTAAATAGAATTATCAACTTCACCTCACTCCTTCTACCCCCTCCCATACAAATTTCACGAAATTTTGAAATCTAAATTAAATTATTTTTCTTCGAAAGCTATCAACTTGATATTTTGTATAAAGTATAAAAATAAAAATATCAATAACGGAAAAAAAATTGTTTTGATCCGTACACTCCTTCTACTCCCTCCCATACATATGCATAATTTTTGTTAAATGCATTATATCGATTTCCATTAAAACTTGAAAAATTACAAACTTAAAATTTTGCCACAATTTGTTTTTTAATAGTCGCAATAAATGCTAGAAAAAACTATCAGCTCAGTTTCACTGCTTCTACCCCCTCCCATATAAATATCTGTATTATAAATTCAAGAAAGGCATTTCTCCTTCGAATATATGAGAGCTATCGACTTTGAAATTGAATCAAAGCATGGTGATAAGCGTGATGATAAGCAGTTTCAAAATTATCTTAAGCGTTCCACTTCCTCTGCCACCTCCCATACAAATGCCCCAATTTCAGTAAAACTATGTCCAATTTCTTTAAAAATAATGAAAACTAAAGACTTTAAACTCAGCAAAAAACATTTTGCATGTTCGGTGTCATATACGAAAAATACAAACCTCCCCCTCTACTTCTACCACCTCCCATGCAAAAATCTCTATTCACTATTCGAAAGAATTTGAGATGACATATTTTCCGGAATATTAAAGTCATTTCCATCTCATCTAGAATATCATATGTATGATTGGGCTTTAAGCCCATTTGTTTTAAGCAATTGAGTGATAGATTTTCTTCTAAAACTTTTTCGAACTGTTTAAGGCATATTTTTGGAATTTTAAAAAAACTCCGTTGGAGCCTTCAAATTACCAAAATCTGAATGTGCGGAATAATTCTTATGGAATATAAAAAATCATTATTTGAACAGCATATGAAACTTTCATTTATTACCAAGTATTTGGATATATGTATATGTTTGAAAGTTACTTTGGGACACATTTTTGTGGACTTATTTTGTTCAAACCGGTACAAGTCTTTTACTAGTTCCCAGCTAACTGTTCTTCCAGGCGTATTAATTTTATTTTTTATGAGTATATTTCGAATGGATTTGAACATATGAGGTATATCGAACGAGCAGCCAATTTTTTTGGAATCACACTCAAAAACAGCTTTCTCCTCTGATATACCCAGCCTTTGCTGATAGTTACGATTATTCGAACCCTGATCACTTGTTATGAAACATATATTTCCACCAATTTCCATACAAATCTTATTGCAATCCTTGATTTTTTGAGTTAAAATTTCTCCAGAAATTGGTGCTACAATTGCGAAATAGCACACTACAAATTAGTAAAAATACCTCTAACCATGAAAACACATACGTATTTGGCTTTCATGTTAATAAAAGTGTCTCCTAAATCATTAAAAGTAGAGCAACAATTTTTAAAAGGAAACCACTGATAAATTGAACTCAGCGAAGGATGGTTAAATTTGCATATACTAAAAATCGGATCCCAATTCAGGTGAAGAACAAATATTTAATGTTGGCATTGTACTCTTTATACACAAAGTTTGTAACGCTAAGAAATAAGGCTCGGAGAAAAAAATAATTGATACAGAAGTTAATATTATCACTCGAAAATCTCAAAACAGGATTTTCGTCCGTCCGTGTCCTCTCTAGCTTGAGAACGCGTTGAGCTAGAAGTCTCAAATTTTGCACACGTCATTTTTGACAAAAAATTATGGTGAAGTTCGTGAACGGGCCAAATCGCTCCACCATCTACCCCCTCCCATACAAAATGACACAATTACGAAATTTGTCATTAAATGACTTTTCTCAAAAAGTATAAATGCTATTGATCTGAAATTTGGAATTCATTACTTTTATGATGATTTTAATCTACCGTATAAGAATTATCTGTGTCCTCCCCTCCTTCCACCACCTCCCATTCAAACTGCACTTTCTTATGAAATACTCTAAACCAATTTACTCAGTACGTATGAAATTCATCGAGCTGAAATTAGGCACTAAATATTTATTTAGAATTATTAGTAAGACGATGAAATTAAACGATCTATTCCAGGTTCAGATTTCGATATACTATGCATTACATATACATTCCTTAATACATCTGTCGAAAATTCTGAATTCATTGATGAGCGTTACCAAGTTCTTAGGAAAGATAGAGATCCGATTGTATCGGGAAAAGATGATGTAGGAATCAAACAGGAAATAAACTGCAAAAGGGTATTTGATTTTGAGACTATTTATGAGGAACTTTGGTTGCCGCTTAAACTTAAGTATAAAACTTTATACATATGTTGTCTGTATCTTAGTCCATCTACTTCTGCAGTATAAGCAAGCTTGTCTATGATAACCTAGCGTTGGTTCAACAAAAATTACCTCCAAATTCGGAGATATTATATCTTGGAGACTTCAATCTGTATGAGATTCTTTGGGAACATGTTCCAAATTCCATTGTACTTTCCCACATTTATTTTTCCGGTCTTGACACTTCAATCTGTCGCATGAATCAATTCAATGGGCATCAAAATATTAGGAAAAGATTATTGGATTTGATATGGTGTACGCTTCCAGAGCATAAAATATCTATTAGCAAAGTTTGACAAGTCTCGACAGTCCCGACAGCTACCATTCTCCACTAGAAATTGACATTTAAATAGATAAAACTACTTACATGCCAGAAGCTCTTTCATCAAAACGGAATTTCAAAAATGCTGATTTTAATGCTATAGCCAATTTTCTTAGTGGTCAAAATTTTGATGTACTGAATATTTTAAACACAATAGACTCTTTTAAATACCTGGAGGATTTAATTAATCGTTCAATCAGTATTCACGTGCCTTTAAAAAAGATTAAACATATGAGGTATCCTGCTTGGCTTTCACCACAAACTTTATTTGCATTAAAGGCCAAAAACCACATATGAGATATAATTTAAAGGATTTAAGAGACAGCTTTGCTTATTTTCGAAAAGTAACTAATTATCTGATGAAATCGGACTATGATCGGTATGCTGGTCCTGATGGGATTCCAAATATCATATTTCAAAACTGCGCGGACGTTTTATGCGAGCCTCTATCTTATTTATTCAATAAATCTTTGTTAGAAAAAGTTTTTCCTAACAGCCTCAAAATTTCATTTATCACACCTATCTATCAATTGCGGTACTGATGTTACAAATTATAAACCGATATCTATTTCTAATTCTCTTGCCCTTACCATTGAGAAGGCAATATATATTAATATAATTTCTCTAATATCTCCGCATATTAATGATAAGCAACACGGATTCTTGCCCGGTAGATCAACTATTACTAATCTGGCTGTATTCACAGATTTTGTAGCGACAGCTATGGATAAATCGACACAAGTTGACACTATTTACACTGACTTCCGCAAAGCCTTTGATAGAATATCGCATAGAGTAATATTAAACAAATTAATTTCTTTTGGGTTTCATGTTAATTTCGTCCAATGGTGCCACTCATATCTAGCCGATCGTACACAGAAAGTTGCTTTAAGCGGCTCAATTTCACGTGATATTTTTCCAACTTCAGGCGTTCCGCAAGGTTCAATTTTGGGTCCTTTGATTTTTAGTATTTACATTAATGATATAACTGAAGGCCTCTACTCTTTTATTTTACTGTATGCTGACGATATGAAATTATTTAGAACCATCAACAACGTAAGAGATTGTATCGAGCTGCAAAGGGATATTGAAAAGGTTCAAGTTTGGAGCGATAATAATCAAATTGAACTTAATCCTTGTGAATGCACAGTTCTATCATTCACTCGGAAACATAACACAATCTTGTTTGATTATTTATTACATAATGAGAAGCTTACACATGTTCAGATACAGTGTGACCTTGGTGTAATATTTGATACAAAATTACTATTTAATATTCATATCTCTTCTTTAATCACTAAGGCTGGCAGAGGTATTGGCTTTTTGTTTAGATGTGGGAGACATTTTAAAAATTCTCAGACATTCACAACTCTTTTTGTTGCTTATGTAAGAAGTGTCCTGGAATATCCAAGTTAATTAATTAATATATATTTATTCATTAATATTGGTTTTCATAAATGCGTTACAGAGTTACAATGGATTTGTTTATATTCTATGGATAGTTTCCCAGACAGCTACAAGCTGATATTAGGGAAATTTTCATAATATCAAGAGATCGTATAAAAAAAATAGTGAATAATACAGATAATATAATTACAATTGCTGTATAAACTTCTTTACTGCAATCTTGAGACACTTGATATTCTTCGCCTGTCGAATATATATTGGCAAGGAGTTGTAGTATCGAATTGCTTCATAGATGGTATCCTTCCTCAATCGATTCGTTCTGCAATTTCGATTTCTTATTGAAGTTGCATTCCGTGTATTGTGATTGTGAATATCTTCGTTGTACGTAATGAGTATTGAAGATTTTAGACCTCGGTTTATTAAATTGTATATTAATTTTGACCTCTCTAGGTTTAATGTTTGCTGTAGGTTTAGCTTGTTGTAGGTTTCGTATAGATCTGCTGTTGGTGTAAGGGGTGGTACTATTTGGAATCCTATTTATCAAGTTTATCATATACAGATTGAACGTGTCCAAAGAAGGTTTACACGGCTTTTACATTTTAAGATGAAATTAGAATTTTTCGACTATCCACAAAGACTTGAAAATTTGCAGCTTTTGACCTTATATCAGAGAAAACTATTAATGGATGAGCTGTTTTTACATAAAGTTGCTTCCCAAAAAATTAATTGCACCTATTTAACAGGCAAACTAAACATTAATGTCGGATACAGGGGAAATCGCTTAACTTCAAATACGACATTTCGTATACCAAAACACAATACGAATTTATTTCACAAATCGCCTATAATTCGTCTTCAGATGTCTCATAATCAATTTTTCAGCTTCTACGATGTTCTTGATTTCAATTTCACTAATCCAAAAGTACAAATATTGAGTATATTATCTAGTTTTTCTTCTCATCCCGCATAACTTGCCTATATTGAAACCCTTTTGATTAATTTGAATCAATAATGTTATTTTCTTCCAAATTAATTGTCCGATTTCCTATTCATGTCACAATTATATGCTTATATTTAGTATGGTTTTATTTCAATTTTTCATTCATTACATACATTTTTCAACACTTTCACATGTTATACGTTTATTATAGTTGTTATTTACATTTGTTTTATTATAGTTATTATTTACATTTTTCATAAAGCTGAGAACCAATTGATGTTATTGAATTAATTTCTGAAATGCGTTATATTTAAAAATAAACTACCAACAAGTCGGGCGAAACTTTATTATTCTTGGGACAAGTTGCGGATGAGTGGAAAGTCAATATGCAGGTTAAAGTGGTTAGGGAAAGCTAAGTGCAAAGGGGTTTCTTGGGCAGGGCTGTTGTCAATTTAACAATATTTCATTCGTTGCTGTAAGTTTGGGTTTTTATGAGGAGAGGAGTAGGGGTAATAGTAAGGGTGGGTGGATGTTAATAGCTTTTTAATTAATTGCTTGAATCACGTCCAATATTCTCTGTATAGAATGTGTTTCATAGACGAAATTGCATAAAATTTTCATAAAATTCGGTGTATTTTACATTCACGAAACCCAAATTTTTATGGGAGGGGGTAGAGAAGGTAGAGGAATCGTAAAATTTGATATGCAGTTTTATTTCGCTTCTCTTGTGAGGTGCTTGTATAAAATTCCAAGTTCGTAGCTTTTAGTTTGTTAGTTATTAGTTGATTGAATGAAATTGGTCGAAATCATAGTTTTGTATGGGAGGGGGTAGAACGGTAAGCGCACTTTTAAAACTTTTTAAGCAACTTCATTTGAATTATTTTTATAAGTTTTCATGCAAAATTTGAAATTGATAGCTTTTAAGAGATAGCTGATAACTGATTTCTTAAAAATGCTCGAAAAAATAATTTTGTATGGGAGGGGGTAGAGGAGGTAGAGGAATCGTAAAATTTGTGATGGAATTTTCTTTCTTTTTTGTTGTAAGGTGCTTGTATAAAATTTCAAGTTCGTAGCTTTTAATTTGTTGGTTATTAGTTGATTTAATGAAATTGGTCGAAATCATACTTTTGTATGGGAGGGGGTAGAAGGGCAAGCGTGATTTCAAAACTTTTACCGTAATTTGATTTTAACTATTTTTTTTAGTTTTCGTGCAAAATTTCAAATTGATAGCTTTTGATAGTTAGGTGATAATTGATTTCTTAAAAATGATCGAAAAAATAATTTTGTATGGGAGGGAGTAGAAGTTTTAAAAATATTCAACCAGTTAATATTCCAAACTCTTAGAGATTTTTTTTAAATGCATTTCCCAAATTTTCAAGTTTCTACCTAAAAATTTCCTTCCAAAATTTTCAGTTTATGTGTTTTTTTCATTCCACATGAAACACCTTGTGCACGTTAGATCCCCACTTCGGAGCATAACAATTTCGGAACAAATTACTATTTTTTTTTCTATCTGTATCAAATAGATGTGTCGACATGCAAAATTTAAACTTTGAATCTTTTACCAGAGCCATAAAAAAATCACTCAAAATTTTCAACATTTTCGCTTTCCACCTCCCTCCCCTTACACCCCCAACTCAAATTTTTCACCAAAATTAAAAATTATATAGCTCTACAAATCTGACAAATTTTTGATTTGATATCTGTACTCAATTTTGAGATTTGATGATTTGTAGTTTTGGAAAGTGCGCCATTTTTGAAATGCTCCCCATTTCCTCCCACTACTATAATGTCCACATATTATATTTTTTTCATATGTCGCTATTAAAGCTTAGTATACATTTCAAGTTTCAATTACATAGCGTAAGAGACAGTTGAGATATTAATTTTTAAGTGTTTTTCTTTGCACCCCCCCTGACCCTCCCGCTTTCACTAATTAGCTTCTATCTAAACTGCTTCTAGTAGATCTATGTATATGCTATCTTAATGGTCTCAAAATATCAATTTTTTATGGGAAGCAATTTCGAAGATATAATCATTTGAAAAAAAAATTCGGTCGATAATTGGTTCTTAGCCCCCCCTTTTCGCACCCCAATGGATAAAAAAATTAAATTATTTTTAAAAGTTGTCCCACAAACTTCTGTATATGTATGTTGATTTTTAGCTTCCTAGCTGTAACCATGGTTGAGATATTTGAATTCGTATTTTTCGGTTTAAGCGCTCCCCCTGCCTCCCCCTGAACTCTTACACCCCCTAAAATTAGTATCCGCCTGAGATCTGCAACTATCTACAATTCCTCCAAAAATGAACTTTCTATCTTGAAGGGTTTGGGAGTTAATGTGCGCTGAGCGTACACGTCGGCGTACGGCAGACGGCGGACAGCGTACGGCGGACGGCGTACAGACAGACGGATTTTTTTTTTTGCATTTTTAGGCTATTTTAGTCATGAAACGCGAAAAAACAAATTTCAGGGTAGCAAATTTTTTTTTTTCCCAAGTCGATCACAATACTTTATTATTAAAATAATAAAATAATTCACCTATTATAACTTCAAGTTAAACTCTTTTTTTAAAATACTGTAAACAATTAATGTTATTATTATAAAGGTTTGTAATTGGTCCTTCGAATGTAAACCTTATGAATTAAATAAATAAATAAGACCGAAAAAATTAGGCAATTAGCCTCACTCCTTCTACCCCCTCCCATACAATTTGACACAATTCAACAACTTTACAAAAAGTCGATTTTCCTGATAAGTATGGATGCTACTGATCTGCAATTTAAAATATGTCAATTAAATAATGTTAAAAATTATTTCTAAGAAATTCATTAATAACTTCACACTTGTTCTACCACCTCCCATACAAACTACACAATTTCACTAAGTCCAATACACTAATTTTTTCAATACCTATGTATGTCTTCACTTATCTCTAGTTAAAGGCAATTTCGGCCTTTATGTGCAATGCACAAGCACAGTCATGGAGGGAAGGAATAGGATTGGGAAGGTAGTGAGAACGACCGTATTGAGTGAAGAAGCTGGTATACTTTTCAGTTGTACTAGTTGTTACTGACAAATATTTGCAGATGTTATAGGGGACTGAATGATAAAAAGCGAACAGAAACCATCTACTGAGTATACAGATCTTCTTGGAGTGGAATTGTTTCACTTTTACACGTTTTGCCAATTTTCATTTCAAATAATTTTTCATCGCTAGTAGCAACTGAAAATTAGTGCTTAAAAAGATCCCATAGTCTGGAGTGGGAATCGAACCCATGACCTATGACTGTGAATCAAGCACGCTGCCCACTACGCCACGGAAGCGTACATGTACGGCGTACGTCTGTAAAAATTAAAAAACTCCGTCTGTTTAACAGTTTTATGCTAATTTAGTCATCAAAATCGAAAAAAAAATATTGTCAGAGCAACAATTTTTTCCCCAATTCGATTACAATACTTTAAATGCATCGAATACTTTCAAGATTTCTACCCTCTCCCATTCAAAAGTATGATTTTTGCGACCATTTTTGTGAAATCAATAATCACCAAACTATTAGAAGCTATCAATTTGAAAGATTGTTCGTAAGCTTTTAAAATATCTAAAATTAAGTTGCAATTTGGTTTTGAAATCCCCACTTTTCTTCTGCTTCCTCCCATGTAAAAGTGCAATTTCGGACAATTTTAATAAATCAATTAATAACCAATTAATTAAAATTTACGAACTTGAAATTTTTTGCAAACACTTTTCAACACAAATGAAAAGAAAACTTCAATATTTTTACGATTCCTCCAACCCTTCCACTGCCTCCCAAAAAAATATATGACTTTATGAAAGTAAACATTACCAAATTGAATTGAGAATTTTTGAAATTGATTTATTCATCCAAATCATCCCAACAAATATCAACATCCACCCTGTTTCTATTACCCCCTCCCCTCTCCCAAATCTTGTCTTCATTAAAAAACATAACGGGAATAGATGAAAGAGAATTTTTTTGATTTTAAGAAATTTTGTAGGGAAGTAGTAGAGGGGATGACGACATTGAACTAATTTTTTCACATCACGCCAGAGTTGCCATCAAAATATGTTATACAAAATTTGGGGAAAATTTTATAGGTACTGAGAAAATTAGTGAAATTTTGCAGTTTGTATAAGAGGTGGTAGAAGCAGGGGCGAATTCTTAATGATTTTTAGAGAAACAACTATAAACATCATGCTTTTGACATGTGGACAGTAAAGTTAATCTTGCACAATACAATCACATCTTTTGATTCTTAAATTCAGAACTATTTTTTCATTCTAAAGTACGGCCTTGGCATTTTTGCATTGTATAACTACTAGCATTGCTTACATTACACAACATTACACAACTACTAGCATTTTTTTTATCACATTCAAATACTATTCGGAATGGCTGAAGAAGACAGTATCAAGACTGCAAAGTCTGAATTGCAGATTTCGGAACTAAAAATACAGCGTGGAGTTGTAAAAGGGCAGCAAACGCGACTTCGAACATATATTGAGGAAAAGGGCTCAATAGCCAATCATTTTGAACTGGATACAAAACTAGTTGTGTTGGAAAATTATCTACTTAACTTTGAGGAAGTTCAGGGAAGGAGGCTGCAGAAATTTCTTCGGGAGAGCGTGAGAGGTACGAGGAAACTTATTTTAATATAAAATCATCTATTCTCTACCTTATGAGCAGGAAAAAGGGGCGAAATTCGATTACTCTGGAGAGCTCAATGGTGGACAACTCTATTCGACGACCATCGCGGTCACCGCAAACCATTGAGCATATACAAAAACTAAAGCTTCCAATTTTTGCTGGCTCATTAACTGGATGCTCGACTTCTGGTCAGTCTTTAAGACCCTCGTTCATGAAAATGAGAGGTTTTCTGATGCAGAACGCTTTCAACACTTACGAAATTGTCTTGACGGAAACGCTAAGGAGGTAGTAAAAAGAATGGATAGCACCTCTAGCAGCTACAAGGAAGCTATTTCATTATTAATTTCGCGGTACGATAACAAAAGGTACATCTTTCAAGCGCATATAAGCTCTCTCTTCCACAGAGAGTTTAAGATCAATTATTGATCGGATGAAGGCGCATCTTTGCTCTTTACTAACCATTGGAAGCAAGGAATAAATCGCGGACGCATTACTTCTCAATATATTGATGAACAAACTGATACTGCCACGAAGGCCAAATGGGAAGATGAGTTATCTGTAAACTCAACTAGTGGTGATAAATTCCAATTTCCAACTTGGGAGGAATTTAGCGCATTTCTCGAGAAAAGGCTTCAATCCTTACAATTTCTGGAAGCCAACAACGTTGAATCCAATACGCGAGAGTTCTAAACGCCATCAATCATCATTCATTGCAGCAGCTAGCAATTTTACGGCCACAGGGCAATGCCAATTCCGTTCACAACCTCAACATTCATTATTTCGGTGCAAAACTCTTCAACAGATGTCTCCAGCTGCAAGGTTTCAAGAAGCAAAGAGGCTTAAATTGTGCCTCAACTGCTTAAGGTTTAGGCCCTCTGTAAAGTTATGCAACTCACAGAACAAATGTCAACGGTGTAATGGAAATCATCATACATTACTGCATAGAGATACTCCGACAACAACTCATATCGGATCACATCAAACATCGCATCACATCTACGATAAAACTCAAAATAATCAATCTCAATCTTCAGTCACTATGCTCACATCGAAATCACAACGTCAAACGCAACTCGCTCGCAAGAGAACAATCCTTCCCACTGCCTTAATATATGCTCTCGATCAAAACAACACCTATGTTGAATGCAGAGCACTACTCGACTCCGCTTCTCAATCGCATTTCATAACGCAAACCTTCGCAAAAACACTTGGGTTGGATATGTTGAATCTTACACCAACGCACTTCGCCGATTACACTCAATGGAACGGAAGTTATATAAAAATCCTTCGCTCAAATTCGAATACGCCAAATTTATGGAGGAATATGAATCATTGGGACACATGGAGAAAATATCTATCACAGAAATTTCTTCTCCCGTTTACATATTTTCTGCCACATCACTCTGTCATCAAGGAAGATTCAAGCACCACTCGTCTTCGCGTAGTATTTGATGGATCATCATCAGAAATCGTTAAACAAAATCTCTTTGACAGGACCGACCATCCAAGAGGATCTTTTTTCCATAGTATTGCGATTTCGTTTTTATCGTTATGTCATCATGGCCGACATCACAAAAATGTACCGCCAATTTCTAGTTCATCTAGATGATAGAAATTTACAATGCATATTATGGAGAAAGAATCCCACAGACGAGCTAAACATCTACCAACTTCGTACAGTAACTCATGGTACGGCTATGTTTAGCTATTCGAACTTTAATTCAACTCGCTAAGGATGAAGCAGAAAAATATCCAATCGGTGCAAGCCATACTCTCAAGAACTTCTATGTGGATAATTTAATGACAGGAGCTGACACAATTGAAGAACTTCGTATCATCAAAGAAGAGGTAACGAATTTGTTATTGCTTGGCCATTTTCCATTGAGAAAATGGTGTTCAAACACTACCAACATATTGAACGACATTCCTAAAGAACATCAGGAAAAATTCATGCAGATAGGATAAATTAACTTCGTTAAGGCTCTTGGCTTAGCATGGGATCCAAAATATGACCATTTCACTTTAGATTTATGTAACAAAGACATCTCGCATTGCAAGGACAATAAACGCACTGTTTTAGCTGAAATCGGTAGATTTTTTGATACCCTAGGACTGATAAGCCCAATTATCATATCTGCAAAAATATTTATGCAACATTTATGGAAGCTAAGCTTAAATTGGGACGAAAGTCTTCCACAAGACGCACAGACTCAATGGAATAACTTCAGAAAGCAGTTGCTAGAAATAGATATCATCAATTATCCTCGTTACATTATAATTCCAAACCCGGTCGAAATTCAACTTCACGGCTTTTGCGATGCTAGTGAAAGAGCATACGGAGCTTGCATATACGTTCGAAGCATCGATTCGCTAGCCAAAATCGTCGTCAATCTCGTTTGTGCTAAATCCAAAGTGGCACCTCTTCGTATAACTTCAATTCCAAGACTGGAATTGGCTGCAGCATTGTTATTATCCGAGCTAATGGAGAAAGTACATTCATCACTAGAAGTTTCTATATCGAAAATAAACTATTGGAGTGACTCAACTATCGCACTCGCTTGGATTTGATATCAATTTGCATCATTTGTTTCTAATCGCATTTCCAAAATTCAGCAGATAACTAGCAAGGGCACCTGGAATCATGTCTCTACTGAATCAAACCCCGCTGATCTCGTCTCGAGAGGTGTATCTCCTCAACACTTGATCAATCAACGCATCTGGTTTCAAAGTCCAGAATTTCTGCATACACCTCAACATCAGTGGCCAAATCAAATCATCGAATTAGATGCAGATTTACCAGAAAGAAAATCGCATAACTTTTCATTCGCATCAACTATCAACTCATCTGACTTGACTCTGGGTAACAAATTTTTAAATTCGCATCATCGGTTACTGCTTGTCTTCGCTTATGTTCGTTGTTTCATTATCAATTCGAATAAAAAACTCAAGAAACATTATTATGATCCAATATCCTCTGAAGAAATCGAAGGAGCGCTCAAATCCCTTGTCTTAAATCTACAACGTACCTATCTTACAAAGGATATACAAAATTTACAACAAGGACAACCTGTCAACTCTAATAGCCGCTTAAAGGGACTATCACCATTTCTCGGCGAAGATAAACTTCTTAGAGTAGGTGGTCGTATAAAAAATATGATGCTAAATATTAGATAATACTACCACAAGGGCACGACTTCGCAAAGGCCTTGATCCAATATTATCATTTGAAAAATCTACATTTTTTCGCTACCGGAAATATTAAGAGATGAAAGATGGGAATAGGGTTAAAAGCCTTAAAAATACTAAAGGGTTTGCTACGGGTTGCGAACCTGAAACTCGGAGAAAAATCAATCAAAAAAGGTCGGAAAAAATTTTTTTTTAATTTTACACCCCTTTGCCCATTTTATTTCGAATAATTTTTCATCGCCAGTAGCAACTGAAAAATTCATCCTTAAGAAAATCCCGTCTGGAATGGGAATCGAGCCCACGACCTATTAACTGAAAAGCAACCACGCTGCCCACTACGCCACGGAAGCCTCATACTTCGCTTTTTATTGATCTCCTATGATATATGTGTTGTCGATCTGATCGCGAGAAACAAAATATCGGACCGAAAAAACCATAAAGAAGAAGAAAGAGCGCGCGAGTCGAAAATTGAATAACGCGAACGAAGCGATAATAACCTTTTTATTATTTTTATTATTTAATCAACTTTTTCCGACTAACAATGCTACTTCAGAAACATAAAAGAATTATGATTGGGCGTAAAGCCCAATCATATGATACTCTAGATGAAATGAGAAAGAGTTCAATGTACCGGAAAATATGTCACCTCCAATTCTTTTAAATAATTAATAGTGACTTTTATATGGGAGGTGGTAGAAGGAGAGGAGGAAGGTTTGTAATTTTTGGATATGACACCTAATGTGGTATGCAAAATATTTCGTGCTGAATTTAAGGTTTGCAGCTTTCATTATTTTCAATTGGACATAGTTTTCCTGAAATTGAGGCATTTGTATGGGAGGTGGCAGGGGAAGTGGAGCGTCTAAGATGATTTTGAAACTGCTTATCATATCATCCTTATCACCACGCTTTGGCTCAATTTCAAATTTGATAGTTCTAATATATTCGAAGGAGAAATGCTTTTCTTGAATTTAAAATACAGATATTTGTATGGGAGGGGGTAGAAAGAGTGAAGAGGAGCTGATAATTTTTTTTAGCATTTATTGCAATTATTAAAAAACAAACTCTGGCAAAATTTTAAGCTTATACTTTTTCTAGTTTTAATGGAAATCGATATAATGCACTTAACAAAAATTATACATTTGTATGGGAGGGAGTAGAAGGAGTGTACGGATCAAAACACATTTTTTTCTCGTTATTGATATTTCTATTTTTATACTTTATGCAAAATATCAAGTTGATAGCTTTAACAGTTTCGAAGAAAAATAATTTAATTTAAATTTCAAAATTTCGTGAAATCTGTATGGGAGGGGGTAGAAGGAGTGAGGTGAAGTACATAATTTTTTTCAATTCTGATTGGAATTATAATAAAATTAATTCTGGCAAAAATTCGTTTTTATAACTTTGCTAGTTTCAATGAAAATCGAAAAATTGCATTTTTCAAAATTATGCATTTGTATGGGAGGGGGTAGAAGGAGTGACAGGATCTGATCAATATTGTGTCATATTAATGATATCTATATCATACTACTTTGACCTAAATTTACAATTGTTAGCTTAAATAGTTTCAAAGGAAAATCAATTTCTGGAAATTTCGGAATTTCGTGAAATTTGTATGGGAGGGGGTAGAAGGAGTGGGGGGATGTGGCCCGTTCACGAACTTAAAGTTTCTTTTTAGCTAAAAATTACACACAAAAAATTTCAGCACGATAGCTCAAAGCGTTCGAGAGTTATGCTGTAGACAGACGGACAGACAGACGGACAGACGGACAGACGGACAGACGGACAGACGGACAGACAGCAACTCGGAATCGAAGTTTTTGAGCGACAACAAATATTTCTGTACCCTTGGCGGCTCTGTGCGAGCATTATTTCTTAGCGTTACAAACGGTAAGGCAAACACAATATACTCTCAGATTCCATCTAGAGTATAAAAAAAAGAATTGTTAAGTTTAGTTACAAATCAAATCAATCAATAAAGACGGAAAAATACGAGAAAGAAATACTCCGATTGGAAAAAAATACGACCAACCAAAACACCCATAGAAACACCCACAAGATCACTAGAGCCAATCAAAGCAGGTTTACTAAATAAAAAAGAATCACACTGACAGAGCCTTAACAATACTAAAGGGTATCATTATCACAATCCAAATATTTTTAAATAAAGGGACCATTATATCAATATTAATAACCTTTTTATTATTTTTACTATTTAATCGACTTTTTCCGACTAACAATGCTACTTCAGAAAAAAACCTATTGTTTAGTTTAGTTACAAACCCAAAAAAAAAGAAGGACCTACAGGAAAGGTGAAAGGAGTGAATCACATCTACTAAAAAACAAAGGAAAGAATTATTCTACTACAAAGAGGACACAAACAATGACAACACGTTTAGAAAACAATCGACTCGTCACCCGTGGCACCGAATAATCTTCCCTCCTCTGTACTCGTTTTTATTCATAAATTAATAAAAACAGCAGAATAAAAAACAAAATTAATAAGAAACGAATGAATTCATATAGAAATAATTCAAGAACATATGTAATTACATGCATATCAATTTTCCCACTAAAAAACAACATTAATTTTCATTTTTTCGCTACCGGAAATATTAAGAGATGAAAGATGCGAATAGGGTTAAAAGCCTTAAAAATACTAAAGGGTTTGCTACGGGTTGCGAACCTGAAACCCGGAGAAAAATCAATCAAAAAAGTCGATTAGGTGCTTCCAGAGCCCTTACAGTCACCGGAATAGAGTTTTGCGGGCCAGCGTACATAACATCGAGGATACGAGGTCGTCCACCAACCAAGGCATACATTGCACTTTTTATTTGTTTCGCTACAAAGGCCGTCCACCTGGAGCTTGTAACGGATCTCACAACAAAATCGTTCTTGCTCTCCTTGAAACGATTCATTGGAAGACGTGGGAAACCAGCTAAGATATACTCCGATAACGCTACAAATTTCGTTGGCGCTAGAAATGACTTATCAGAGCTTCGAAAATTTCTTCTAACTGATAATTTCAACGACGATATACGCAATTGGTGTCTTCAAGAGGGACTTGAATGGTCATTTATCCCGCCACGTTCTTCGCATTTCGGTGGACTATGGGAGTCTGCAATAAGAATCGCCAAGACTCATCTGCGAAAGGCTCTTCTCAACGAAAAACTATCTTTTGAGGAGATGTCCACTTTAATTTGTCAAATTGAAGCTATAATGAATTCTAGACCAATTTCGCCTATATTCAACGATCCAAATGATCTTCTGCCTCTTACGCCAGGCCATTTTTTAATTGGAGCTCCATTGGTTGCCATCAACCGAAATTAGCAGATGCGTCTTCCAATCGACTCGATCGTTATAAGCGAGTGGAATACATGCAACAACATTTTTGGAAAAGATTTTATAAGGAATATCTCAATAATTTGCAGCAACGGAGGAAGTGGTGCGATAAGCGGAATAATATCGCATTGGGAGATCTCGTTCTCCTGAAACTCGAAAACATGCCAACATTGAAGTGGCCTCTCTTGGACGTGTCGCAGAGGTCCATCCAGGGGATGATAATAGCATTCGCGTAGTAACAATCAAATCAGCTTCTGAACTTTTCAAACGTGCAGTTGTTGTGAGTCTCTTACACAACAAACACGCTTTGCAAAGTGAAACTAGTACGGCTTGGATCTCAATTATATTGGGTTGTTCAAAAAGTAATTTCGTTTTTTCATGACAGAGGATTTAATTGTATTTTTTTGCACCCAACTTCACACTTAAGCCGTATAATTACTTTATTATTTTTTAATAATAAAGTATTGTGATCGACACAGAAAAAAAAAAAAATTTGCTACCCTGAAATTTTGTTTTTTCGCGTTTCATGACTAAATTAGCCTAAAAAAGCAAAAAAAAAAATCCGTCCCGCCGTACGCCGTACATATGGACTCGTACCTCCAAGACCGTTAAAGGTAGAATTTTGGTTTTTGGGTGGATTGTTAATTTGGTAAGTGAGCTCCATTATCCAAATTTTGGGGAGTGTGGGGTGGAAGGGGGAGGCGGGGGGATGGAAAAAGTCCAAAAATACACTTGCTAATATCTTCACCACGAATGCAGATAGAAAGATGAAAATCAGCATACATATAGAGAAGGTTGTGGGACATACTCCAAAAATAATTTAATTTTTTTATCCATTGGCGTCCGAAAAGGGGGGGGCTAAAAACAAATTGTCGGCCGAATCTTTTTTTGAAATGGTTATATCTTCGAAACTACTTACCATAAAAAATTCATATTTTGAGACAATTAAGATGGCGTATAGATCCATTAGAATAAGCTTAGAAATAGGCTAATTATTGTAAGGGGGAGGGTCAGGGGGGGTGCAAAGAAAAACACTTAAGAATTAATATCTCAACTATCTCTTAAGCTATGTAATTGAAATTTAAAACATATACTAAGCTATACTAGCGAAATACAAAAAAATATAAAATTTGGTCATAATAGTAGTGGGGGGAAATGGGGAGCATTTCAAAAATGGTACACTTTTCAAAATTGAGTGCAGATATCGAATCAAAAATTCGTCAGATTATAGAACTATATAATTTATAATTTTGATAAAAATTTTAAGTTAGGGGGTGTAAAGGGAGGGAGGTGGTAAGCAAAAATGTCGAAAATTTTGAGTGATTTTTTTAGGACTCTGGTCAAAGATAGAAACCTTAAATTTTGCATGTGGATACATCTATTTTATATACACAGAAAAAAAATAATAATTTGATCCACAATTGTTACGAACCGACCACCACGGTCTAAGGGGCACAAGGTGTTTCATGTTCAGCGAAAAAAACACGAAAACTGAAAATTTTTGGATGTAATTTTAAGGTAGAAACTTGAAAATTTGGGAAATACATTTAAAAAAAATCCCCAAACGTATAAGATATTAACTGGTCGAATACCTTCAAAACTTCTACCCCCTCCCATACAAAATTATTTTTTCGACCATTTTTAAGAAATTAATTATCACCTAACTATTAAAAGCTATCAATTTGAAATTTTGCATAAGAACTTATAAAAAAATTTAAAATAAAATTATTTTAAAAGTTTCAAAATAGCACTTGCCCTTCTACCCCCTCCCATACAAAAGAATGATTTCGACCAATTTCATTAAATCAACTAATAAACAACAAATTAAAAGCTACGAACTTGAAATTTTGTACGAGCACCTTACTAGAGAAAGAAAAGAAAATTGCATCACAAATTTTGCAATTCCCCTACCTCTTCTACCCCCTCCCATACAAAATTATTTTTTCGAGCATTTTTAAGAAATCGGTTATCAGCTAACTCTTAAAAGCTATCCATTTAAATTTTTGCCGGTAAACTTATAAAAATAATTGAAATGAAATTTTGTTAAAAGTTTTGCAATCACGCTTGCCCTTCTACCCCCTCCCATACAAAAGTATCATTTCTACCTATTTCATTGAACCAACTAATAACCAACAAGTTAAAAGCTGCGAACTTGAAATTTTGTACGAGAAGACTACAACAGAAAGGAAATAAAATTGCGTCACAATCTTTACGATTCCCCTACCTCCTCTACCCCCTCCCATACAAATGTTGGTTTCGTGAATGTAAAATACACAGAATCTTATTCTATGCAACTTCGTCTATGAAACTGACATTCTATACAGAGAATATTGGACGTCAATTAAAAAACTATTAACATCCACCGACCCTTACTATCAACCCTCATCCCTCCCCTCACAAAACTCAAACTTGCATAAATAAACCAACGAAATATTGGTTATATATACTGAAGCTTTTGAACGTTTCCGCAAAGTGTTGACAACTGTCCTGCCCAAGAACCCCCTTTCACTTAGTCTTCCCTAACCACTCTAACCTGCATATTGACTTTCCACGCATCCGCAACTTGTCCCAAGAATAATAAAGTTTCGCCCGACTTGTTGGCAGTTTATTTTTATATGCTTTGAGAGCTCATATAGCAACGCTTGTGTGAGAAAAATTCTAATTAATTCTACGCAGTAGTTTTTGGTTGGTGCCCTTTTAAATATGGAGAGCGATAAGCAGCATTTTCGACATATCTTACTGTTTTACTACAGAAAGGGTAAAAATGCTGTTCAAGCCAGAAAGAAATTGACCGATGTGTATGGAGAAGGTTTGTTGACAGTACGCCAGTGCCAGAACTGGTTCGCTAAATTTTGATCCGGCAATTTTGATGTCGAAGATGCACCACGTTCGGGAAGGCCGGTTGAAGCTGATAAAGACGCAAAAAAGGCATTAGTTGATGCGAACCGGCGAATAACAACACGTGAGATCGGATTGAAGTTAAATTTATCAAATTCAACAGTTTATGACCACTTGAAAGGCCTGGGATTATCCTCGAAGCTCGATGTATGGGTTCCCCATGTTCTCACAGAGAGAAATCTGTGTCGCCGCATTGACGTCTGCGATTCGCTTCTCAATCGTCACGAAAATGATCCGTTTTTGAAGCGCATCATCACTGGGGACGAAAAATGGGTTGTATACAACAACGTCAAACGCAAGAGGTCATGGAGCAAAAAAGATGAACCGGCTCAAAGCACTTCCAAAGCCGATATTCACCAAAAAAAGGTGATGCTGTCTGTTTGGTGGGATTTTAAAGGAATCGTTTTTTTTTAGCTTTTACCGGATAACACAACGATTAATTCGGAAGTCTACTGTCATCAGCTGGACAAACTGAATGATGCACTTCAACAGAAAAGTCCAGAACTAATCAACAGGAAAGGTGTAGTGTTTCACCAAGACAACGCGAGACCTCACACAAGTTTGGTTACTCGCCAAAAGCTTTTACAGCTTGAATGGGATACAATTCCACACCCACCATATTCTCCAGACCTGGCACCATCGGATTATTATTTGTTCCGGTCACTCCAAAATTTTTTAGACGGTAAAACCTTCACCTCAAATGAGGAGGCCAAAAACCACCTCGATCAGTTTTTTGCCGGCTAAGACCAAAAATTTTATGAGCGTTGAATTATGCTACTACCAGATGGCAAAAGGTGTTGGACCAGAGCGGCCAATATATAATTTAATAAAGTATTTGTTTATTATACGAAAACTGTCTTTCATTTCCAAAAAAAAAAAAAAAAGATATTACTTTCCGAACAACCCGATACTTTATTTCCGAACTTGGTTACTTACTTTATTAATTATTTTCGTTAATGCTAATTGGTAAAATAAACGAAGTCCTCTACTTGTTGGTTCGGCTCAGACTGCCGCTCGGGGTCAGTCCTCCTCCGTATTACACCTTCGATACTTACCAATTTCTTACCCAATCGCCCTCATTTCGACACAGTCCGGCGTCGGCACTATTTCTTTCGTCGAGTCATTAATTCGATAATTCATTGATCCGACAAAAAGAAAATCCACTTAAGTGATGACCCATTTTGGTCATCATAATTTTTACCCTCAAGCTAGGGCTCATCGGTTATAGATTGTGAAACATCATACGAATGATGTTTCGCAATTTACTAGGTGAAAGAAACGTGTGTCATATTCGATCATATGCACACGGAAATGTTCATGTGAAATATGACCCCATACATTTTCTTGTGCGGTCGTTGTTATACTCTAGATGGAATCTGAGAGTATATTGTGTTTGCCTTACCGTTTGTAACGCTAAGAAATAATGCTCGCACAGAGCCGCCAAGGGTACAGAAATATTTGTTGTCGCTCAAAAACTTCGATTCCGAGTTGCTGTCTGTCCGTCTGTCCGTCTGTCTGTCTGTCCGTCTGTCCGTCTGTCTACAGCATAACTCTCGAACGCTTTGAGCTATCGTGCTGAAATTTTTTGTGTGTCATTTTTAGCTAAAAAGAAACTTTAAGTTCGTGAACGGGCCACATCCCCCCACTCCTTCTACCCCCTCCCATACAAATTTCACGAAATTCCGAAATTTCCAGAAATTGATTTTCCTTTGAAACTATTTAAGCTAACAATTGTAAATTTAGGTCAAAGTAGTATGATATAGATATCATTAATATGACACAATATTGATCTGATCCTGTCACTCCTTCTACCCCCTCCCATACAAATGCATAATTTTGAAAAATGCAATTTTTCGATTTTCATTGAAACTAGCAAAGTTATAAAAACGAATTTTTGCCAGAATTAATTTTATTATAATTCCAATCAGAATTGAAAAAAATTATGTACTTCACCTCACTCCTTCTACCCCCTCCCATACAAATTTCACGAAATTTTGAAATTTAAATTAAACTATTTTTCTTCGAAACTGTTAAAGCTATCAACTTGATATTTTGCGTAAAGTATAAAAATAGAAATATCAATAACAAGAAAAAAATGCGTTTTGATCAGTACACTCCTTCTACCCCCTCCCATACAAATGCATAGTTTTTGTCAAGTGCATTATATCGATTTGCATTAAAACTAGAAAAAGTATAAGCTTAAAATTTTGCCAGAATTTGTTTTTAATAATATCAATAAATGCTAAAAAAAACTATCAGCTCCTCTTTCCTCCTTCTACCCCCTCCCATACAAATGCATAATTTGGAAAAATGCATTTTTTCGATTTTCATTGAAACTAGCAAAGTTATAAAAACTAATTTTTGCCAGAATTAATTTTTATATAATTGCAATCAGTATTGAAAAAATTATCAACTTCACCTCACTCCTTCTACCCCCTCCCATACAAATTTTACGAAATTTTGAAATTTAAATTAAATTATTTTTCTTCGAAACTGTTAAAGCTATCAACTTGATATTTTGCATAAAGTATAAAAATAGAAATATCAATAACGAGAAAAAAATGTGTTTTGATCCGTACACTCCTTCTACTCCCTCCCATACAAATGTATAATTTTTGTTAAGTGCATTATATCGATTTCCATTAAAACTAGAAAAAGTATAAACTTAAAATTTTGCCAGAGTTTGTTTTTTAATAATTGAAATAAATGCTAAAAAAAATTATCAGCTCCTCTTCACTCCTTCTACCCCTCCCATACAAATATCTGTATTTTAAATTCAAAAAAAGCATTTCTCCTTCGAATATATTAGAACTATCAAATTTGAAATTGAACCAAAGCGTGGTGATAAGGATGATATGATAAGCAGTTTCAAAATCATCTTAGACGCTCCACTTCCCCTGCCACCTCCCATACAAATGCCTCAATTTCAGGAAAACTATGTCCAATTGAAAATAATGAAAGCTGCAAACCTTAAATTCAGCACGAAATATTTTGCATACCACATTAGGTGTCATATCCAAAAATTACAAACCTTCCTCCTCTCCTTCTACCACCTCCCATATAAAAGTCACTATTAATTATTTAAAAGAATTGGAGGTGACATATTTTCCGGTACATTGAACTCTTTCTCATTTCATCTAGAGTATCATATGATTGGGCTTTACGCCCAATCATAATTCTTTTATGTTTTCTATTAGGCGGCGATTGCACTTCAAGAAAGTTTGTATAAACAACAAGCCGGCACGGTTGTTTACGTTTAGTATGGAGAGTCATAGCTCGTAGTGGAAATTCGAGACTAAGAGAAATTGACATTGAAAATGTCGAAGCGAGATAAGGGAAACGCGATTGTGGGACGAATAAGAGGATCGTAGAGATAGTAAATAAATTCGATTATGTGTGAATGAATTTATTACATCCCATCGCCCTTATGAAAAGAAAGCTTTTAGGCTTAGAAGCTTTCGTGAATGCTGTGCCTTATGGATGCTCGAGACTGCGGGGACGATTGCTGCAAGAAATGGTTTACAAAATTTTCGAGGTGAATCGAGAAATGATCGCAGGGTAGTTAACAAAATTTTGCCATTGTATTTATTTAAAAATTTTATAATACATATACCGCTTATAGTTATAGTATAAATATTTTTGATTAAAATTGAATTAACCTAATTATTTAAGACTCTTATACAAAACTTTTTTCGAAATATTTAGGGGTACAGTACTAGGTTTGAATAGGTGTTTTGTATATTATAGTTTTTTTTGTTAAAGATAAATGTAACATTTTATTTTATTATATTTGATAGAGAAACATGCTCTATAATTCCCCGTTTTTTTCTTTTATTTATATAATCTTATGGTTATATTAAGGGCTAGCGTTAGTTAGACGAATCGGTGTCTGTTGGTTGACAGATGCATTGGGGTCGTTATTATTGCTCTGAACGGCTGAACATGGCGTTCTTGCTCATTTTTCGCAAATTTTTCCACGAAAATGTATTAATGCTACGAAAATTATAAAAAGAATGACTACATAAATAGCAGTATAATGGTGATAATCATGAGGATTTATCTCGGAAGGTTTGAAATTTGCTTCTTCTTGCTTTTGCCGTTGGATTTCCATGCTAAGTTTACTTAAAGCCTTAGTGTCGTAGTGGTTTAACGATAGATTTTTTGATAATATTCGTGTTGGGCTTTCTTCCTTTAACTTGGTGATTTCGGAGGTTATATTGAGCATCGGTAAGTAATCTTGGTGAAGGGTTGAGGTACCCACAGAAGTTGAGTACAGCTTTAGGCCTTCGCTCCTAACATGACATTTTCCGCCAATGTGAATTATTCCGTTTTTAGAAAGTGCTTCTATTCGGATTTGGTGGTCGCAGACTATATCGACTTGGGTTTTAGAATTGATTGAAAAAAGCCAGGTATTGGGCTCAGTTAACTGTAGCCACAAGTTTGTCGGATGTAGATTCTTGATATTACAACTCGAAGGTATTGAGCTGGAGTGTTTGAGCAACTCTACTTCGCATATACTATTTCCTGAGTAGGTATTGTATATTGGAAATAGAAGCTTGCACAGATACCTGTTACTATGTGTGTTTTGGCAGTAATGAAAATCGTTTTTTTCCCATTTGTACATATTGGTCGCGGTTAATATCTATAGCGATGTATTCAGACGATGGCTCTATGAAAATGAATTCGTTGGAAATGGTATTAATTTGTATAGCTCAAAAGGGGTGTTGTGAGGGAAGGGTATTTTGGTTTCGATTACTATTCTTGATTTCTGTTTTAATGCAGACATTTCGCTACAACGGTAAATTCGAATTATATCGGGATCTTTAGTGTCAATAGGTAATTCCAGTCCGTTGTTAAGCTGCTTTCGGATTTCGCTAATGGTTGATTCTAGCTGCGATGGGCTTAGAATATAGGGATTGGGTTTACCATGAGCTACATCCAGAAGTAAGTTGGTAAATCTTTGTTGCACAGTTTGGTGATGGATTAGTTCCAAAGATATTTGGAGGACTACTGCTCCGAAGCTTGCGTTAAAATTTTTTAGATATAGTCTTTGATCCGTTTGATTAATTAGAGACTCGTGTTCGGTTAACTTTTGCTCTATTGATGCAAAATTGCTTTGAATTTCCATTTGGCTTTTGTTAAAAATATTTAACGAATTATCAAGGAGGGTAGTTTGTGACCTTTTTAGTTGTAATAAGTACCCTTTATCCCTTTTAGAATCTTGTATAATTTTATCATAATAAGTTCCGTCGTCCTCAGTGAGGGTTCCGAAAAGCGCTTTTTGGATGGATCCTATTAATCCAAAGGGAGCTAGTCTCCTTTTCCGGAACTTCGCAACTCTCAATAATTCTCCATGAAGCTCGATTTTAAACAATGTTCGTTGTAATTCTGTTACCTGTCCTGAACACGGATGTTCCGCTATTCCGCGATCTCGATGTTCCTCGCACGTTTCCCGCAATCGCTCTATAATTTTCTTTAAGTAGAAGAATTCGGAGTGGAAAAGTTCTAGATCAAAATATGATACTAGTTTCCAATAATGGTTATAGAGTTTAATCTCTCCCATTTTATCAAAATACAGTCCTGGGTTGTTTTCCAGTTTAATGATTTTAACGTCTTTTTCTTCGTCGACAAGGCATCCAATACCGGAGAGGATGGAAGTAAGTAATAGTGTTGCAAGTTTCATGATGTTTGATTAGCCTGGAAAGGAAGAAGCCATAGCTATTATTCCTTTTCCAACTTTCTGTTAATATGGGGGAGAGCAGAAAGAAAAATGAAAGTGAAGGGAATTAGGTGAAGAAAAAAAATAATTTTGTTTATTCGATGAAAAGTTTAAGATGGTCGTTATGAATTCGTTTCGATTTGTTCCCAATTCGGATAGTAGTATTCTCATCGGAATTAATTTTTACTATTTCATATGGACCTGACCATAAGGGGGATAGTTTGTTTTTCCGAACGTGATTCTCAATCAAAACTTTGTCGCCAATAGTGAACATTTTCTTTTCCGCGGTTTCTTTCTTCGCTATTATATTTTGTTTGGCAATTTGGTGAGCGTTCTGCAGTCTTGCCTTCAGTTCATTGACGTAATTTTCGTAATTATACCACAATTCGGGCGATTTTTTTAATGAAGAAGGTATTTCTGCTCTGAATCCATATAATAATTCGTGGGGTGTATAATTTGTGCTGAGATTACACGAGCTATTATACACGAACATGGCGTAAGGTATCCAATCATCCCAGGATAAAGGATCCTGATTAACATAATGCCTTAAATATTCCGCTAACGTGCGATGACTTCTTTCTAACGCACCGTTAGTTTGAGGATGATAGGCGGTTGTTTGCATCTTGTGTATTTTTAACAATTTGCACATATTTGCGAACAACTTGCTCAGAAAATTACTGCCTTGGTCGGTTAGTATAGATTCTGGTATACCGTGTATACAAATTATGTTAGTGGTGAAACATTTCGCCACAGTTTCAGCTTCTGCCTCTGGGATGGGTATGGCCGCAGAGTACTTCGTCAGGTCATCTTGGAATGTCAGAATGTATTTGTTGTTTTCATACGTAATTGGTAATGGCCCGACAATATCTAGATAAATTTTTTCGAATGGTCTAGAGCTAGTCGTCGTTATTTTGATTGGTGTTTTCTTGATACCACGTGACTTATTTACTTGAAAAGAAGAACACTTTTTAATATAGTTTTTGATATCCCTTGTCATGCCGTTCCATATGTATAGATGTTTGATTTGTTGATGGCGTGTTACGACATTCACGTCTGGATTAGTTGTTATTCTGCTTAGGGCGTCGGCATTGCTATTTAGAGCGCCGGGCTTATATACAATCTTATAATTGTATTCCTCTAGCTTCATTCTTCACCGCATAAGTCTCGATGTGGGATCTTTAAGGTTCATGAGCCAGCCACGTCAGAGGCTTACGATCTGTTACTATCGTAAAACTTTGACCATAAATATATGGTCGAAATTGCTGGGTTCCAAATACTATTCCCAACAGCTCTTTTTCGATCGTAGAGTACTTTGTTTCCGCGGGATTTAAGGTCCTACTTGCGTAGCAGATGGGTTGATCTTCGCCGATTTTGCCTTGCGACAAAACGGCTCCGATCGCAATGTCTGATGCGTCAGTAGTTACAATAAATTCCTTGGTAAAATCTGGATACTGTAAGATCGGTGCTGAGATGAGTTTATTTTTTAATATTTGAAAAGCTTCATCGCAAAAAGCATCCCATTTAAAAATTGTTCCCTTTTTGAGAAGATTGGTGAGAGGTTTCGCTGTTTTAGCGAAATCTGGAATGAACCGTCGATAGTAACCTATAAAACCGAAGAAAGCCTTTATATCTTCTTCCTTCTTGGGTATCGGGTAGTTCTTTACTACCTCAAATTTTGCTGGGTCCGGGGAAGCTCCTTTGTCGCTTATTATATGACCTAGGTATTTTACCTTTTTGTCGAGAAAATGGCATTTTTCGGGTTGCAATTTTAGATTGAATTCCCTGAGTCGCTGAAAAATATTTTTTACCTTCCGATTGTGATCCGCTAAATCGTATCCGTAAATAACAATATCGTCCATGTAGACAAAACATTCGAATCCTTGAAGTCCTGTTAGTACAGTGTTCATTAGTCTTTGGAACGTTGCTGGTGCTCCGGTGAGACCAAATGGCATTCTGTTAAAATGAAAATGGCCGAATGGCGTACTAAATGCCGTTTTCTCTCTATCCTCCTCCGCCATGGGAATCTGGTGAAAACCATTAGCCAGATCAAGAGTGCTAAGATATTTAGCTCGTCCCATCTGATCCATTATATCCGTCATGTTTCGGAGCGGGTAGGCGTCTCCCAATGTGATAGAGCTCACTTTTCTGAAATCTACCACGACGCGCCACTTTTTGTTGCCATTTGCGTCCGCTTTTTTCGGAACCAACAACAATGGGGAGTTCCACGGACTGTTGCTTGGACTTACCAGGCCGTCGTCGATCATCTTGTCCACTTGTCGCTCAATTTCTTCTCTGTGAGCATATGGCAATCTGTAGGGTTTTACCTTTACTATGGTATTGTCCGCAGCGGTTCTGATTTTATGACTAACCGCATCTGTACAGATGAAGTGATCGCCTTCAATGAAGAATATGTCGTTGTATTCTCGACATAACGCTTGGACTGCTTGAAATTCTTCGGAGTTACAATGCTCGAGATTCAAAAGCTTTTCTAATTTTCCTAAGCGATTTTCTACAGGATCTCTGTTCGTGTTCAGGAGGAGAACGTCATACGCGTCGAGTTTCCGAAACTTGGGCTTGAGCTTGGATTTTTGAATTTTCACGTCGCAATCGTTGGAGTTTAAAACTGCTATTGTCACCGTACCCTCTGGGGACGTCGCGACGAGCGAGTTTCCTATGCAGACTCCTTCTGTGATTACCGTGTTTTCACAAAAATACTCTCCCTCTTGATCGGAAATTATTGACACGCGGTATGAGAACGCGCCGGTAGCAAAATTTCATCGTCTGTATCATTTTTTGCCGAAGAAAAATCCTCTTGTGTTACAGCTTGAATCTGTATCTGTACGGACTTGTTTTCTACATAGAAGATACATTTTTTCTTCAGGTAATTGATCTCACAATTATATGCCTGAAGAAAATCGTGGCCTATGATACCATCGTATTTTAACAGTGTGTCGCCACCTAATATGTGGAATATGTGGTCGATTGACACGTTTTGCAAGTACAGGGAAGCTACTGCTGTCCCTAACGTTCGTAAGTGAATGCCAGCCATGGTGGATATTTCCGTCTTTTTCGACTCGTCGATCATTGTGTCTCCAATAGTCCTGGAGGCCTTGTGCAGAGATATTTCCGCGCCCGTATCTACCAAAAAGGTGCTATATTGGTAGGGTGCCAAAGAGTTTGGCACGCGCAGGAAAATATCTTTGCTCGACATTTGGATATTTAATTCATGTCGAGAGAGTTCTGACGGTGCGGGTGATGAACATCCGCGCACACCAGAATTTGATTTAGGCGGGACAAGCTCTTTTCGCCGTCCCGCCGAAGCGAGTTTTCCGAACAATCTGGTTCGGGGTTGGTTTTTTGTTTACTATCCCTCTTTGGACGAGGGTTTTTGTTTAGAACGTTAGCTGCACGCGGCTCGTTATTCGGTCTACCGAACTGCCCTGTCCTTCTTGGTCTTTGATCGCCATTAGGAAATTGTTGATAATTCCTGTTATTATTAGGGCGCTGATTAGATTGATTATCGCGGTTCTGATTCTGTTCCGCTCCATGTGATACCTTTTTGTTCGGCATTCAGATACATGGTGGTTGGGTCGTTGACAGTACGTACAAAACACCTTTTCAGTTTTCACGAACTGTCGTGGCACTTCGTTTTGGGGGCGTCTGTCGTTAGTGTTGGTCGATGTTTCGCCCCACCGAGAGCTCTCTTCCAACGCTACGGCCATGGACTCCTCCAAAGTGGTTTTGTGCGCCGATCGCACCATTAGTCGAAGGTGTTCGTTTCGAATTCCGTTTTCGAAAGACCGCTTCTCTAATTTTTTATTTTCTCCGAGCAGATAATTTGTTATCACCATCTCGTCGGCACTTTGTCGTGTTGCGTCATTTAAGAGCGCCAGTAGTTTCGTGGATCGTGCCACGTATTCCTTTATAGATTCGCTTTTGCCCTGTGTTAAACGACCCAACTCGTTACCGAGATCTTTTCGAGACCTCGTTTCGAGGAAGTTGTCTTCGAGCAACTTCCGAAGAGTGTTCCAGTTGTCGAATGTGTTATATTTTATTATCTCGTAGGCCTTGCTTACGAGTTTGGCCCGAATTACGGACAGAAATATTGCCTTTTCGGCAGCCTTCAGACTATCCCTTTGAAAAGTCGAGCAGCAAGAGAGAAACCGATGAAGGTTCTCGGTGTTGCCGTCGAATTCGAGGATGAGGGCTGTTGCGTCACTTATAGTGAGCCTTTCCACCAAGTCCGCTTGGGGAATTGAATTATTGTCGTTTGGCATGTTTGACCTACCGTATGGTCGACCACTGCGCGTTGTCGATTCAATCTTTTCGGATACCAACGGCCGAAACAAGATTAATTTTATTAAAAAAAACTGCGAGTTTGGTATTTACTCGATTTGTACACCTTCCGCACCACACTAAAACCGAAAATAAAAGGAACACGAAATGAAAATGGCAAAGAATTTTCGCGGAGAACCGATTCGTCGCACTTTACATGTGTATATATGTATAAAAAACGTGTATTTTTCACTTTTTTAAATTTTCTTAAAATTATATTTTTTTTTCACTTCTTTTTTTAAAATAAAAACTAGGTTTTTCCTCTTACTTGTACTTCCGGGTTACTGATGTTCGGCTGCTGATGTTCGGCTGCTGATGTTCGGCTGCTGATGTTCGGCTGCTGATGTTCGGCTGCTGGTGTTCGGCTGCTGATGTTCGGCTACTCGATGATTCCCAGTCCCTCTGGTCCGAGGACGGTACTTAATTCCGCTGTTTTTTTTTTCTCGTTCGGCTGCGCGATGATTCCCAGCCCCTCTGGTCCGGGGACGGTACTTAATTACGCTGTTTTTTTTCGTTCTCGTTCGGCTGCGCGATGATTCCCAGTCCCTCTGGTCCGGGGACGATACTTAATTCCGCTGTTTTTTTTTCCGTTCGGCTGCACGATGTCCTCCTGTCGTGCTGAGCCTGAGCCAGTCGTAGGGTTCGTATCTAGGGATTACCGGTTTTCTTCGGTTATCCCACCGCTACCACCATAAATTAATGTTGTGAGTTTCTTACACAACAAAAACGCTTAGCAAAGTGAAACTAGTACGGCTTGGATCTCAAATATACTTTATTTCCGAACTTGGTTACTTGCTTTATTAATTATTTTCGTTAATGCTAATTGATAAAATAAACGAAGTCCTCTACTTGTTGGTTCGGCTCAGACTACCGCTCGGGGTCAGTCCTCCTCCGTATTACACCTTCGATACTTACTAATTTCTTACCCACTCGCCCTCATTTCGACACAGTCCGGCGTCGGCTCTATTTCTTTCGTCGAGTCAATAAATTCGATAATTTATTGATCCGACAAAACGAAAATCCACTTAAGTGATGACCCATTTTGGTCATCATAATTTTTACCCTCAAGCTAGGGTTCATCGGTTATAGATTGTGAATCATCATAGGAATGATGTTTCGCAATTTACTAGGTGAAAGAAACGTGTGTCATATTCGATCATATGCACACGGAAATGTTCATGTGAAATATGACCCCATACATTTTCTTGTGCGGTCGTTGTTTTTTCTATTAGGCGGCGATTGCACTTCAAGAAAGTTTGTATAAACAACAAGCCGGCACGGTTGTTTACGTTTTATGGAGAGTCATAGCTCGTAGTGAAAATTCGAGACTTAGAGAAATTGACATTGAAAATGTCGAAGCGAGATAAGGGAAACGCGAGAGTTTTATTGTGGGACGAATAAGAGGATCGTAGAGATAGTAAATAAATTCGATTATATGTGAATGAATTTATTACACAGTCACAGAAATATGCCCGTTGCCTAAGGAAGAGGAAAACAATTATTGAAGGCAGTCGGTTCAAGGCGGCCGGTATGGACAGTGAAGTTAATATTGCACAATACAATCAATCTTTTGATTCTAAAATTCAGAGCTATTTTTTCATTCTAAAGTACGGCCCTGGCCTTTTTGCATTGTATAACTACTAGCATTGTTTGCATTACACAACATTACACAACTACTAGCATTTTGCATTATATACGTAAAAAATGAAATTACCGTTTAAACCTTTTGAAAAATTTACTGTATTACCTCTCTCGCAATCGAACCGTCAAGGAATAAAGTCGCATAAAATCGCAACTCGTTTTTATTTCATTCGCAACATGTCGCTAACAATTATAGCAATTCTCGCATTTTTGCATACACAACCGAAGAAAATATTGTGGTTCCAAACAACATGTTTTAAATTGCAGATCAGTAGCATTCATACTTTTCTGGAAAATCGACTTTGTATAAAGTTGTGAAACTATGTCAGATTGTATTGGTGAGGGTAGAAGGAGTGAAACTAATCGTCTGATTTTTTTTGGTCTAACTACATACATATTTAATGCAAGATTTCAGCTCATTCAACTTTATACGTAATGAGTAAATTTGTTTGGAGTATTTCATGGAAAAGTGCAGTTTGTGTGGGAGGTGGTGGAAGGAAAGAGAGGACTCAAAAATCTTGTACACAGTAGATTGAAATAGTCATGAAAGTAATATATTCCAAATTTCAGATCAATAGCATTTATACTTTTATTGGGAAATTGCGAAATTGTGTCATTTTGTATGGGAGGGGGTAGATTTAGCCCATTCACGGACTTGTCCTTACTTTTTTGTCAAAAACGACGTGTAAAAAACTTGAACTTTCTAGATCAACGCCTTCTCAAGCTATAGAGGACACGGACAGACAGGCGGACGGACATCTGGTTTTGAGATTTTTGAGTGATCATATGAACTTCTGCTAGGGTTTACCCTAGCGGGTAGCGTGTTGGTCTACAAAACGAAGGTCGTGAGTTCAAATCCCGATCGACGCATAATTCCAGCCACTGCCTGCTTGGGTATACCTTGGTCACCTCAATCTACGAAATGAAAAATTCGTAGAAAGAGGGTTGTGCGAAGGTCTATCAACCCTTCCACAATACATAATGAAATGTTAAGGAACCTGAAGGTCAGGAGTCTAAGGCCCGATTTGGGCTGTAACGCCATTGTAGAAGTAGTAGTATATGAACTTCTGTATCACTAATTTTTTTTCTCCGAGCCTTATTTCTTAGCGTTACAAACTTTGTGGTAAGCTTATAATACTCGCAGAATTCATCTAGAGTATAAAAACCAATAGAATATTGATTCTGTGCAGTGCACATATTGATAATAGCCGAAGTTATGTGTTAGGAATTGAAAACAGCGCTGCCCCTAGAACACCCATCACTCTCTTTATTTGCTACTACCCTAATACGCGTATTGACTTACAACGCATCCTCAACTTGGTCGAAGATTAATAAAGTTTTGGATCATGGTCTTATAACTCGTGAGCTTAAGACCTAACTGATTCGAGAAACGAATGCAGCGCCTTGGATACGGACTGATTCTACGGTAACGACTTTTGACATTCGAAAACGGACTATGATTGGCTTCTGGAACGTTCGAACATTGAAAGACGAGGGAAGAGCTGGGTTTACTCGGTCCTTGCACCGCCAATCAGTGATCGACCGTGAAATGGAGCACTATAACATCCAAATCTTGGGCTTGAACGAGGTCTGGTGGACAAAATCAGGAGAAGAATGAATCTCTAGCGGAAACACCATTCTGTACAAAAAAGTGAACCCAAAAATGACGTGGCGCTCGTCCTTACACCGAGAGCGGGAAACAGTCTCATCAGCTGGGAACCAATCTCGGATAGGATTATCGTCGTCAGGCTCAGAACCAGTGTCAGAAACGTCACAATTCTGCAGTGCTATGCACCAACTAATACCGCAACATCTGGTGACAAAGAGGAGTTTTTTAGCCAACTGAGTGCCAACTTCGAACGTGTTCCAAGAGGTGATATTATTATCATCTCAAGAGATATGAACGCTCAGGTTGGATCAGACAACACTGGACTGGAGCACGTCATGGGGAGGCATGGTGACCCTTGGATCAACGCGTCACGACCTTGGATTAAAAGGCCCGAAAACGGCGAATTATTTGTGGAGTTTTGAACTCGGCAAATGGTCATCGGAGGGACCCTTTTTCCACACAAGAGTCATCATAAAACATCTTGAGTTTCCCCTGATGATGTTACTCAGAACCAAATCGACTATTTGGCTATAAGTGGCCGATGGAGAAGATGTCTCTTCGATGTGCGAGCGAAACGTGGAACTGACGTGGGGAGCGATCACCACTTGATGACTGCCTACTTGAGATTGTGTACAGCAGCTATCCGACGACCACAAATTCTTCAAATGAAGAGCAAGCTTAATGTGGATAAACTTAGAAACCCGAATAAAAAGCGAGAGTATACCACCATTCTACGCGAAAAGTCATCGACATTGGGCGAATATTTTTTTTTTTTACAGAATGACCTGTGTTATAGGTAATTTCGGCCTTTATGTGCAATGCACAAACACAGTCATGGAGGGAAGGAATGGGATTGGGAAGGTTGGGGAGTGAGAACGACCGAGAAGCTGGTATATTGCTCAGTTGTACTGGCTGCTTAATGACAAATATTTGCAGATGTTATGGCTGACTCAATGATAGAAAGCGAACAGAACCCATCTACTGAGTATCTAGGCCTTCTTGAAGTGGAACTGTTTCACTTTCACACCGTTTCCCCATTTTATTGCGAATAATTTTTTATCACCAGTAGCAACTGAAAAATTTGCGCTTAAAAAAATCCCGTCTGGAGTGGGAATCGAACCCACGACCTATTGACTGAGAAGCAAGCACGCTGCCCACTACGCCACGGAAGCCTCGGTATATGAAATGCGCACACTGGACGTCAATTGGGCGCCAACCAAAAACACTTTTCTAACTAGTGCTGAAGAATCGGACGGCGGAGTCGAAAAGGATATTGAGGATCGGCTAAATAAAACTCGTCAGGCCTTCGGTATCCTTTCCTCTTTCTGGAGGTAAGGAGAGATCTCCCTTCGCACGAAGCTGCAAGTTTTTAACGCATGCGTCAAATCCGTGTTGTTATATGGTTGTACTACATGGAAAGTGACCGTTCGACTTACCAAGAAACTACAAACTTTCGTGAACCAATGCCTCCGACGCATTTTAGGAATATTCTGGCCAGGAGTGATCTTCAACGACGAACTTTGGAGTAAAACTGGCCAGACTAAAATATGTATTGAGATACAAAGGCGGAAGTGGCAGTGGATCGGTCATACTTTAAGGAAACCAGAGCGAAACATCGCCTAACAGGCTCTGGATTATAATCCTCAAGGAAGACGTCGGGTTGGTCGATCATGTAACACATGGAAGCTAGCAGTTGAGCAGGAGGTCAGAAGAATAAACAAGTCCTGGCAACAGCTTAAAGCCGATGCTCAGGATCGCGCTTTTTGGAAGATAGTTGTTTCTGTCCTATGCCCCTATAAAATAAATTTAGCAGTTTGTATGGGAACTGGTAGAAGCAGGGGCGAGTTTTTAATGACTTTTTGAGAAATGACTATAAACATCAAGATTTTGACATGTTTGAAATTGCAGATCTGTAGCATTCATGCTTTTCTGGAAAATCGACTTTTTGTAAAGTTGTGAAACTGCGTCAGATTGTATGGGAGAGGGTAGAAGGAGTGGAACTAATCATCTAATTTTTTTTGGTCTAACTAATAATTCTAAATAAATATTTAATGCACAATTTGAGCTTGTTCAATTTTATACGTAGTGAGTAAATTTGTTTAGAGTATTTCTTGAAAAAGTGCAGTTTGTATGGGAGGTGGTGGAAGGAAGGAGAGGACTCAAAAATCTTTTATAGAGTAGATTGAAATAATCATTAAAGTAATATATTCCAAAATTCAGATCAATAGCATTTTACTTTTCGAGCAAATCCGTTTAGTGTCAAATTGCGAAATTGTGTCATTTTGTATGGGAAGGTAATTGTCTAATTTTTTTGCCTTACAAATAATTCTAAATAAATATTTAATTCACAATTTCAACTCGACAAATTTCATACGCACTGAGTAAATTGGTTTAAAGCATTTCATGAAAAAGTGCAATTTGTATGGGAGATGGTGGAAGGAGGGGGAGGACACAAATAATTTGTATACTGTAGATTACAATCACCATAAAAGTATTATATTCCAAATATCAGATCAATATCATTTATAGTGTTCGAGAAAATCCGTTTATTGTATAATTGCGAAATTGTGTCATTTTATATAGGAGGGAGTAGAAGGAGTAGAGCGATTTTACCCGTTCACGAACTTGTTCTTATTTTTTTGTGAAAAATGACGTGTACAAAATTTGAACTTTCTAGATCAACGCGTTCTCAAACTAGAGAGGACACGGACGGACAGACGGGCGTACGGATGGACATCTGGTATGGAGATTTTTAAGTGATTATATGCACTTATGTATCACTCATTTTTTCTCCGAGCCTTATTTCTTAGCGTTACAAACTTTGTGGCAAACTTATAATACTCGCAGAATTCATCTAGAGTACAAAAACCAATGAAATATTGATTCTGTGCAGTGCAGCTATTGATAATAGCCGAAGTTATGTGTTAGGAATTGAAAACAGCGCTGCTCCTAGAACCCCTGTCACTGTCCTTATCTGCTACTACCCTAATACGCGTATTAACTTGCAACGCATCCTGAACTTGTTCGAAGATTAATAAAGTTGCGCCCGTCTTGTTGGCAGATATTTTTTTGTCGAGATCAAAATTTATAGGTAAATGATAGACTCTTGACCTACCTGACACTTGAATTCAGGCTCTTTCCTATTTCCAATTCTGTCAAGCAATGAAGCGCTGTTTCGCAAGGCTCGCCGGACTGAATTGGAAAAATAACATGATAGTAGTGACCCTTCTTATCAGATGACCACGTTACATGCTCGATTTTGAGCTTGGCTAAAAGTTCTTCAAGTATCTGTAACGAAAAAATTTGAGCAACATTGATTATGAGTCATTAGAAAAAATTCTAACGATTTTTACGAATTTACAGCTGGTTAAAAATTCTTAGTTATTGCTATTCAATCTTTCATAAATATAAATTTTTCAGCATTTATTTCAATTATTAAAAGACAAATTCATGTAAAATATCAAGTTTCTACATTTTACTTTATTATCTTAATAATAAAGTATTGTGATCTACTTGGAAAAAGAATTGCTACCCTGAAATTTTGTTTTTTCGTTTCTTAGTCATGAATAGCCTAAGAATGCAAAAAAAATCCATCTCTCTATACACCGTACGTGTACGCTCAGCAAAAGTTAACTCCCAAACCCTTCAAGATAGAAAGTTCAGTTTTGGGTGGATTCCTGCGGAGTAAGAATTAAGGGGGAGCGTGGGAGCACTAAAACCGAAAACTAAGAATTCGAATATCTCAAACATGGTTCTAGCTAGGAAGTTGAAAAACAACGTATATATACAGAGGTTTGAGATACAAATTCTAAAAATAATGTAGGTGTTTTGTCCATTGGAGTCCGAAATGGGGGGGGGGCTAAAAAAATTTGTCGCCGATTTTTTTTTTAATAAAATTACTTACCATAAAAAAATTCATATTTTGGGAGCATTAAGGTAGCATACAGATCCACCAGAATCAACTTAGAAGGAGGCTAGTTATTGTAAAGGAAAACACTTAAAAATGAACATCTCGACTATCTCTTAAGCTATTTAATTGAAACTTGGAACATAAATTAAGATATACTAGAAAAATATGAGACATATTTTGATTTAATAGTAGTGGGGGAAAATGGAGAGCATTTCAAATAAAAAGGTCATTTGGCTAATTAAGGAAACACAGTAAACAAAAGATCCATAAAGAATTCTGAAAACCAAACCTTTAGACAGCTTCTTTTTTCTTAAGATAACAATAGAAATGGAATTCCTTTATCAAGAAAATGTCAGCAATAAAGGAATAGAAAAAAATGTAAGAAATTTATCTTTTAAGGTATTGACGTTGTCATATACAAGAAAATGTCCATGATGATGACTTAAAGTACACTTAAAGTAAAATACAACAAATTAAAATTTGAGGCAATGGAAAGGGTGGTGAAAGATTTAATTTTTCTTGTCTTGAAATCGTTCAGTCAGAGTGTCGTTTTTCGTTTTTGAGCTGGGGAGTTATTTTGTCATTAGCGTGAACTTAAGGCGATTTAATTATATCGTCGGTCTTTTCTCTTGTCCGTCTGTATATTGTATATTTAGTCTGAGTGTCGATGTACAATATAAAGGTCCTGAGTTCAAATCTCGGTTCAAGTGTATTTATAGCCAACTGCTTGCGTGGGTATATCTGGGCCACCTCAAATTGCGAAACACAAAAACTCGTATATACAGAGTTGTTCGAAGGGCTAAACACCCTCCTTCAACATAATTAAATGTTAAGAAATCAGAAAGTTAGGGTCATATCTAGTTTGAAGTTCCATTAAAGAAGAAGTATAGAAGCATGTGATATACTCAGAAAATTGAAATTTACAAGTTTTGCGGGAAATACCTCCTAAATCTCCGCCCTCGCAACTTATCAGAAGTCTCCGAAAGCAGTGTGCTGAAATCATACGTCGAACGGGATTTGAACTTACGAACTTGGCACTCTAAGCCAACATGCTACCAACTAGGCTATACCCTAGCTAGCTTGATAAAATTTATTCAGTACTAATGATTTAAAGTACTCGTAACATCAAATATTTTTTTTTCCTCTATACTTTGATAACAATCTGAATAATGTAATTAAAATATTTCAAGATTCAACCGATTGCTAGGTAGCAAATATAAAACAGGCTCCATAATAAAAAACTGCCAACAACCCGGGCGAAACTTTATTATTTTTGGGACAACATGCGCATGCGTAGAAAGTCCTGCATATTGACTAGAGTCGTTAGGGAAGACTAAGTGAAAGGAGCTTCTTGAGCAGGGAAGTTCTCAATTTAACACTTTCCGGAAACGCTCCATATTTCATTCCTTTATTTATACAAGTTTGAGTTTTCATGAAGGGAGGAGGAAGGGTGATAGTAAGGGTGGGTGGATGTTAATAGTTTTTTAATTGATTGCTTGAACCAAATCCAATATTCTTTATATAGAATGTCAGTTTCATAGACGAAGTTGTATAGAATTTTCATTGGATTCGGTGTATTTTAAATTCACGAAACCAAACATTTGTATGGGAGGGGGTAGAGGAGGTAGAGGAATCGTAAAATTTGTGATGCAGTTTTATTTTGTTTCTCTTGTAAGGTGCTTGTACAAAATTTCAAGTTTATAGCTTTTAATTTGTTAGTTAATAGTTGATTTAATGAAATTGGTCGAAATCATACTTTTGTGTGGGACGGGGTAGAAGGGCAAGTGCGATCTAAAAACTTTTAACGTAATTTTATTTCAACTATTTTTGTAAGTTCTTGTGCAAAATTTCAAATTGATAGCATTTAATAGTTAGGTGATAATTGATTTCTTAAAAATGGTCGAAAAAATGATTTTGTATGGGATGGGGTAGAAGTTTTAAAAGTATTCGTCCAGTTAATATTTCAAACTCTTACAAATTTTTTTTAAATGCATTTCGCAAATTTTCAAGTTTCTACCTAAAAATTTCATTCAAAAATTTTCAGTTTATGTGTTTTTTTCATTGCACATGAAACACTTTGTGCACGTTAGACCTCCACTTCGGTGCATAACAATTTTGGAACAAATTATTATTTTTTTTCTGTGTACATTAAATAGATATGTCGACGTGCAAAGTTTAAACTTTGTATCTTTTACGAGAGCCATAAAAAAATCACTCAAAATTTTTAACATTTTCGCTTTCCACCTCCCTCCCCTTACACCCCCCAGCTTAAATTTTTTACCAAAATTAAAAACTATATAGTTCTACAATCTGACAAATTTTTGATTTGATATCTGTATTCAATTTTGAGTTTTGGTGATTTGTAGTTTTGGAAAGTGAGCCATTTTTGAAATGCTCCCCATTTTCCCCCACTACTATTATGTCCACATGTTGTATTTTTTTCATATTTTGCTAGTAAAGCTTAGTACACGTTTCAAGTTTGAATTACATAGCTTAAGAGATAGTCAATATATTAATTTTTAAGTGTTTTTCTTTGCAGCCCCCCTGACCCTTCCCCCTACAATAATTAGCTTCTATCTAAACTGATTCTAGCACATCCGTATGCCATCTTAATGGTCTCAAAATATCAATTTTTTATGGGAAGTAATTTCAAAGATATAATCATTTGAAAAAAAATTCGGCCGACGATTGGTTCTTAGCCCCCCCTTTTCGCACCCCAATGGATAAAAAAATTAAATTATTTTTAAAAGTTGTCCTACAAACTCCTCTATATGTATGTTGATTTTTAGTTTCCTGGCTATAACCATGGTTGAGATATTTGAATTCGTATTTTTCGGTTTAAGCGCTCCCCCTGCCTCCCCCGGAACTTGTACAGCCCCCAAAATGGGTATCCGCCTGAGATCTGCAACTACCTATAATCCCTCCAAAAATGAATTTTCTATCTTGAAGGGTTTGGGAGTTATTGTGCGCTGAGCGTACACGTCGGCGTACGGCGTACAGACAGACGGATTATTTTTTTGCATTTTTAGGATAATTTAGTCATGAAACGCGAAAAAAAAAATTTCAGGGTAGCAAAGTTTTTTTTTCTTGTGTCGATCACAATACTTTATTATTAGAATAATAAAGTAAAATGGTACACATTCCGAAATTTCAATACATTATATCTCAGACTGATTGCCTGATTTTTTTAAGGCTCTGGTGGAGGATACAAATGTTTGGTTTCGTGAATGTAAAATACACTGAATTTTATGAAAATTCTTTGCAACTTCGTCTATGAAACTGACATTCTGTACGAACAATATTGGACGTGATTCAAAAAATTATTAACATCTACCCACTCTTATTATCACCCCTCTCCTCATAATCACCCAAACTTGCATAAACGAATGAAATATTGATAATATGTACTGGAGCTATTGATCGTATTCGCAATTAAGTGTTAAATTGATAACAGCCCTGCGCTAAAGGGGGTTTCACTTAGTCCGCAACTTTCCCCAAAAATGATAAGTTGAGCCCGACTTGTTGGCAGTTTATTTTAGTTTCAATGGAAATCAAAATAAAAAAAAATCCTCATGTTTGAAAGGTGATAGAACGAGTAAGAGGATCGGAACAACTTTTTTCGACGTTCATGATATTTACATTTTTCCCAAAATTTTAGGTAATAATTTCGATGAAAAATAACTGTATTGAAATTTTGAAATTGTGCGAGGTGTTTCATGTGTATTGAAAAAAAAACACAAAAACCTAAAAAGTTTTATTGAAATTTTAAGCTACAAACTTGAAAATTTGTGGAATTCATTTGAAACATAACAGGGCTACGATTGCGTAATGCGCAATCTTACGATACTCTAGATGAAATAGAATTTTTTGTGACCCCAAGAAATTTTGTATGTGGAGTGTTAGAAGGGATGATAGCATTGAACTACTTTTTCCCCCATCATGCTAAACTCGCTATAAAAATGTTTTATTCAAAATGCTTACTCCAAAAATTGAATGGGAACTGAGAAAATTAGTGTGTTCGATTTTGTGAAAATGTGGAGTTTGTATGGGAGGTGGTAGAAAGGGTGGGGGGATTTTAGTGAATTTTTCAGAAATAACTAAAAATATCATAAAATTGATATCTCTTAAATTTGAGATAAGTAACATTCATACTTTTCAAGAAAATCGATTTTTTGTGAGCTTGTGAAACTGTGTCATATTGTATGGGAGGGGGTAGAAGCAGTGAAGCTAATCAAATATTTTTTTCTGGTCTTAGTGATAATGCTAATTAAGAATTTATAACAAAATATGAGCTCGATCAATGTTATATGTTCTGAGAAAATTGTCTTAGAGCATTTCATGAAAAAGTGATGTTTGTATGGGAGGGGGTGGAAGGAGAGGGAGGACGCAAATAATTTTTCTACTGTAGATTAAAATCATTATGAAAGCGATATATCCCACAACTCAGCCTAATACCTTTCATACTTTTCGAGTAAATCCATTTAATGTCAAATTGCGAAATTGTGTCATTTTGTATGGGAGGGGGTAGAAGGGGTGAAGCTAATCGTCTAATTTTTTTTTAGCCTTACTAACAATTTTAAATAAATATTTGGTGCACAATTTCAGCCAGCTACATTTTATACGCACTGAGTAAATTGGCTTAGAATAATTCATGACAAGTACAGTTTGTAAGGGAGGTGGTAGAAGGAGGGGGAGGACACGCATAATTTTTATACGGTAGATTTATATTATCATAAAAGTAATATATTCCAAATTTCAGGCCAATAGCTTTTATACTTTTCGAGCAAATCCGTTTATTGTAAAATTGCGCATTTGTGTAATTTTGTATGGGAGGGGGTAAAAGGGGTGGAGCGATTTGGCCCGTTCACGAACTTGACCTTACTTTTTTGTCAAAAACGACGTGTACAAAATTTGAACGATCTAGCTCAACGCGTTCTCAAGCTAGAGAGCGAACAGACGGACGGACAGACAGACGGACAGACGGACGGACAGACGGACAGACGGACGGACAGACGGACAGACGGACATCCGGTTTTGAGATTTTTATACTCTAGATGAAATCTGAGAGTATTATAAGTTTGCTCTAAGGTTTGTAACGCTAAGAAATAAGGCTTGGAGAAAAAAATGAATGATACAGAAGTTAATGTTATCACTCAAAAATCTCAAAATCGGATGTCCGTCTGTCCGTCCGTCTGTCCGTCTGTCCGTCTGTCCGTCTGTCAGTCCGTCTGTTCGCTCTCTAGCTTGAGAACGCGTTGAGCTAGATTGTTCAAATTTTTTACACGTCGTTTTTGACAAAAAAGTAAGGTCAAGTTCGTGAACGGGCCAAATCGCTCCACCCCTTCTACCCTCTCCCATACAAAATGACACAATTGCGCAATTTGACAATTAAAGGATTTGCTCAAAAAGTATAAAAGCTATTGGCCTGAAATTTGAAATATATTACTTTTATGATAATATCAATCTACCGTATAAAAATTATGCGTGTCCTCCCCCTTCTTCTACCACCTCCCATACAAACTGTACTTGTCATGAATTACTCTAAGCCAATTTACTCAGTGCGTATAAAATTTAGCGCGCTGAAATTGTGCACCAAATATTTATTTAAAATTGTTAGTAAGGCGAAAAAAAATTAGACGATTAGCTTCACCCCTTCTACCCCCTCCCATACAAAATATCGCAAATTCGCAATTTAACAATAAGTTAATTTACTCGAAAAGTGTAAAATCTATTAGTCTGAGTCTTGGGATATATTACTTTCATAATGATTTAAATCCACAGTAGAAAAAATATTTGCGTCCTCCCTCTCCTTCCACCCCCTCCCATACAAACTACACTTTTTCATGAAATGTTCTAAGACGATTTTCTCAGAACATATAACATTTATAGAGCTCACATTTTGTAATAAATACTTAATTAGTATTATTACTAAGATCAGAAAAAAATATTTGATTAGCTTCACTGCTTCTACCCCCTCCCATACAATATGACACAGTTTCACAACTTCACAAAAAATCGATTTTCTTGAAAAGTATGAATGGTACTAATCTGAAATTTAATGGTTGTCAATTTTATAATATTCCTAGTTATTTCTAAAAAAATCACTAAAATCCCCCCATTCTTTCTACCACCTCCCATACAAACTGCACATTTTCACTAAATCTAACTCACTAATTTTCTCAGTCCCCATTCAATTTTTGGAGTAAGCATTTTATATAAGCATGATGGAGAAAAAATTATTTCAATGCTATCACCCCTTCTAACACTCCCCATCCAAAATTTCTTGGGATGACATCTAGAGTATCGTAAGATTGCGCTTTATGCGCGATCGTAGCCCTGTTATGTTTGAGTGATAACATTAACTTCTGTATCATTCATTTTTTTCTCCGAGCCTTATTTCTTAGCGTTACAAACCTTAGAGCAAACTTATAATACTCTCAGATTCCATCTAGAGTATAAAAATTGCTTAAATGATTAATATATTAACTTGCCGAAAATCTTCATTATTTCCAAAAAATCGTATCACCAAACAATTAAAGTTTTGATAACTTGAAATTTTGTTCAATCACTTTTAAAAACAATTAAAACAAAGTTGTATTAAAAGTTTTTAAATCCACTTTGCTCTTCTACCCCCTCCAATACAAAAGTATGATTTCGACCAATTTCAGTAAATCAACTAATAACCAACAAACTAAAAGCTACCCGGCAAACAAAATAATTCGTTAAAGAAGCACTAATGAATTAAATTAACGAGAGATTACTGATTAATCAAGCGGACGAAATTAACATTCGATAAAGAATTATTTTTAACGGTTCATTAATGAATTGAAAACGCTTACAAGAAACTAGTATATTAGTAAGCATATAAACGTTATCCATGAATCATTATCGCAGCATTAATGATTTTTATTCTAATTCATTAACGAACATCCTTTAAGATTCATAAGCGATACTATTTATGAAAAATTAACGATTTATTAACGAACTGGAATTTTAAAACCAAACGAGATTAGATCGCAGATGCTTTTTCTATTTCTGTTCTCATTCTAGTACGATCATCTGCAAACTAAAACATAACAGGGCTACGATTGCGCATAAAGCGCAATCTTACGATACTCTAGATGGAATAGAATTTTTTGTATTCCCAAGAAATTTTGGATGGGGAGTGTTAGAAGGGGTTGAACTAATTTTTTCCCCATTATGCTAAAGTATCTATAAAAATGTTTTATACAAAATGATTACTCCAAAAATTGAATGGGGACTGAGAAAAATAGTGAGTAAGATTTAGTAAATATGTTCAGTTTGTATGGGAGGTGGTAGAAAGAGTGGGGGGATTTTAGTGATTTTTTCAGAAATAACTAGGAATATTATAAAATTGACAACCCTTAAATTTCAGATTATTACCATTCACACTTTTCAAGAAAATCGATTTTTGTGAAGTTGTGAAACTGTGTCATATTGTATGGGAGGGGGTAAAAGCAATGAAGCTAATCAAATACTTTTTTTTGATCTTAGTGATAATACTAATTAAGTATTTATTACAAAATGTGAGCTCTATAAATGTTATATGTTCTGAGAAATTCGTCTTAGAGCATTTCATGAAAAAGTGTAGTTTGTATGGGAGGGGGTGGAAGGAGAGAGAGGACGCAAATAATTTTTCTACTGTAGATTTAAATCATTATGAAAGTAATATATCCTAAGACTCAGACTAATAGCTTTTATACTTCTCGAGTAAATTAATTTATTGTTAAATTGCGAATTTGCGTCATTTTGTATGTGAGGGGGTAGAAGGGGTGAAGCTAATCATCTAACTTTTTTTCGCGTTACTAACAATTTTAAATAAATATTTGGTACACAATTTCAGCCTGCTCAATTTTATACGCACTGAGTAAATTAGCTTAGAGTAATTCATGACAGGTACAGTTTGTACGGGAGGTGGTAGAAGGAGGGGGAGGACACGCATAATTTTTATACAGTAGATGGATATTATCATAAAAGTAATATATTTCAAATTTCAGGCTAATAGCTTTTATACTTTTTGAGCAAATCCTTTAATTGTGAAATTGCGCATTTGTGTCATTTTGTATGGGAGGGGGTAGAAGGGGTGGAGCGATTTGGCCCGTTCACGAACTTGACCTTACTTTTTTATCAAAACCGATGTGTACAAAATTTGAACAATCTAGCTCAACGCGTTCTCAAGCTAGAGAGCGAACAGACGGACGGACAGACGGACAGACGGACAGACGGACAGACGGACAGACGGACAGACGGACAGACGGACAGACGGACGGACGGACAGACGGACGGACGGACATCCGGTTTTGAGATTTTTGAGTGATAATATTAACTTCTGTATCTTTCATTTTTTTCTCCAAGCCTTATTTCTTAGCGTTACAAACCTTAGAGCAAACTTATAATACTCTCAGATTTCATCTAGAGTATAATCACATCAAACAATTTTTGGCACTGTCAATGCGTATGGTGAAAATGAAAACTGCTTGTATACATAAGTGTATCAAGATCGAAGTCGTGTGACCTTTCTTGTTTATACTTATGATTGGTTTGCCTAAGATGATTGCGCAGTTTATTTGTCTTGTGTCATTTTTCGCTCGTCTCAAGTCGTTCACCCCCTCCGATACAAATATATGGTTTGAAGAATCTCTTGGAAAGTCCCATACCAAACGGTAGCACCTACAGACTTCCGTTTTTTTATTACATTCTTTGAAGCATGAAAGTAAAGAATCGTTAAAGAATTACATTAACGAGCGATTTCATCTTTAACGAGCGTCAAAGATGCATTAATGATTCATAAAGCGGATTAAATGGATGATGAACTACTTTTAACAATTCAATAATGAATTGTAAAACGCTTACAGAAAGTGTATAAACAAGTATATACTCGCTATCAATGAATTATTAATGACTTTTATTCTAATTTATTAACGAGTATCGTTTAAGATTCATAAACGATATTATTTATGAAACATTAACGATATTTTGAAGAACTGGAATTTTAATGCCAAACAAAAGAAGATCGCAGATGCTTTTTTTATTATGTTTATTATCCCGTTGAACTTTTCACGGATGCGCTTACACACAAGCAAGCGCGCACACACCTGATAGCCAAACATCGATGAAACAGCTCTAAAGAGTCGATGAATAGTTTCGAAACCTTTGGATGAAATCAAATTATCAGCCTGGAAAAGTTCTCCTATATATATACACATAGTCACAAAATTGAAGGCACGATCTATATATGTAAATGCCAAAATATTATTCAATGTAGTAAATTTATCGAATTGGCTTTTTATTCTGTTAGTGCGTAATCTTCTTTATAACGTACACCAAATTAATACGAAAAAAATCGAATCTATAACAAAGTTTGCTATTTTTATGTCAACTGTACCACTTGCGAGCTACACAAAAATAAAGGCACACGTGCATCTAACAAGATATTTCGTAGAATTTGATGATGCAATTACTTTTCATTCTTTACAAATATTGAGTTTTAGGTGAACGTTAGTGACTAGTTGAGTTAAGTATGTTGTTTTTCAAAAAAAAAAAAATATTTGTACATAAATAAATAAAAAAAAGCTGAAATGGATAAACGGAGAAAAGAAACCACAGTTGCGGAAAGAAAGATTATTATTAAGCATGTTTGTGAAGGTAAAACATATCGGGAAGTAAGAAAAATAGTTGGGAGATCATTTTCTTCAGTAAGAACAAATGGAAAAATGATGGAACTTTAATTAATAAAACGGGACGCGGACGAAAAAAGTTATTGTCAGTTAAAGATGAGCTATTTCGACGGGAAATAGATAAATGTCCAAAGAAGCTGATTATTAATTTGAGTGCTGAAGTTTCTCATATGATCCAAAAACCGATATCCAAGGAAACTATTAGAAGAACATTGCGAAACCATAGTTTAAATGGAAGAAAAGCCCGTAAAAAGCCATTTGTATCAGAAGCAAATAGAAAAAAACGGTTAGAGTTTGTAAAAGCTTACGTAAATGAGGGTCCAGATTTCTGGAAAAACATAATATTCAGTGATGAAAGTAAGTTCAACCTATTTAGCTCTGATGGCAGACAAATAGTTTGGAGGAAAGCGAATACCGAGCTAAAGAAAGAAAATTTGTGCGGAACCGTAAAACATGGAGGAGGTAATGTTTATTGAGACCACTATGGACAAATTTAAATACCTCAATATCCTGAAAAGAAATTTATAATCAAGTGCTATTAAATTAGGACTACCGGATGTGTTTTGGTTTCAACAAGATAATGATCCAAAGCACACCGCACATATTGGAAAGATGTGGTTGCTTTCTAATACGCCGAAACAATTAAAAACTCCACCTCAGTCACCAGACCTTAAGCCGATTGAACATTTGTGGTCAGTACTTGAGCAACAAATCCGAAAATTTTCAATTGCGAATAAATCCGAGCTGAAGTCAATAATAACAAGGGAATGGCAAAATATTAGCCCAACCGTAACAAAAAAGTTAGTGGAAAGTATGTCTAGAAGACTAACAGCAGTAATCAAAGCCAAAGGATATCCAACTAACTACTAATAATAAATTATTTTATATTTTTCTAGTGATCTTAAAGTTTGTGCCTTTAATTTTGTGCCTTGATTTTTTTTTTAATATTTTCTTTTGTTACTTAATTCTTTAAAAAATTGAATTTAATTATTTTTTTTATTCATTTTTGTATTTTTTGTGATACTAAAGTGACATTAGTTTATATATGATTAAGAGTTTTCATATTTATTGCTTGTGCCTTCAATTTTGTGACTATGTGTATATATATAACCAGCAGTAAGTCACATCGCAATCTTTCTATCGTACTCATTGGTGCATTTTAGGTACTATCTCATGATCGAATAACAAAATCAGTGAGTCCGAAAGAAACAGAAACATGTTTTTTGCACTGCTCGTTCACTAATAAGTTTTAATGAATGTTTCATTACCATTCATCGATGAAAGATATTGCCTAAATACGTATGAAGTTCCTATTACCAATCAGTGATGAGCAGTAATTGAAAATTCACAGGTGTTTCATTGATTTTTGGCTATCAGGACTCATTGCACTTATTGATGAGTCACATAAAATAATTAGATCAATCAAACTCCTGTTAAATCCCCCTATAGGGGCATAGGACAGAAACAACTCTCTTTCACAAGGCGCGATCCTGAGCATCGGCTTTAAGCTGTTGCCAGAACTTGTTTATTCCTCTGGCCTCCTGCTCAACTGCTCGCTTCCATGTGTTACATGGTCGTCCAACCCGACGCCTTCCTTGAGGGTTATAATCCAGAGCCTGTTTTGCGATGTTTCGCTCTGGTTTCCTCAAAGTATGACCGATCCACTACCACTTTCGCCGTTGAATCTCAATACCTATCTTAGTCTGGCGAGTTGTACTCCAAAGTTCGTCGTTGGAGATTACTTCTGGCCAGAATATTCCTAAAATGCGCTGGAGGCATTGGTTTACGAAAGTCTGTAGTTTCTTGGTAAGTCGAACGGTCACTTTCCACGTAGTACAACCATATAACAACACGGATTTGACGCATGCGTCAAAAACTCGCAGCTTTGTGCGAAGGGAGATCTCTCTTGACCTCCAGAAAGGGGAAAGGATACCGAAGGCCCGACGAGCTTTATTTAGCCGAGCCTCAACATCCTTTTCGGCTCCGCCGTCTATGCTGACAATACTTCCGAGATAGCAAAAATCTTGCACCTCTTCCACATCCTGTCCATTAAGAACAATCGGTGTGCTTGCGTTCGAACCCATGTGCATGTACTTGGTTTGACGCACATTTATTTTCAGTCCCGCCTGTTTGCATTTAGAATGCAACGAGCGAACTGATGACGAAAGTAGTGGGTATGTAAGGCTTCTGGACCGGAAGTGAACTGTCAGATTGAGCTTTTGAGGGGAAGTGAACTGTCAGATTGAGCTTTTGAGGGGAAGTGAACTGTCAGATTGAGCTTTCGTGGTGAATTGAACTGTCAGATTGAGCTTTCGTGGTGAATTGAACTGTCAGATTGAGCTTTCGCTGTTTCTTCAGAGATGGCAGTAGCAGTATCCCTAACTGACTTTTTTTTTGAAATGCCAAGATTGATAAGAGTTGTACGAATTATGATTCATATATGATGAAATTGATATTTACATTGATAGGACTGTGGACTTTAAGAATGCTTTCTTTGTTTATATTGTGAAATAGGTTGTGGTCAGCATGTTTAGTTTTACGGATTAGGTTTCATATATGATGAAAATTGATAGATTGTGTGTATGGAGATTGTTATTGTTATTAATAGCGTGATATTATTTTATGACGTCATCATCGAGTAGGAATAATTCTTTCGAATTGTTTATTGTTTAGAGTATTCATATGATATGTTGTTTACATTTTTTTTTTGTATGGAATTTTTATTATTTTATGACGTCATCATCGATTAGGAGTAATTGTTTGAATTGTTTATGGTTTAGAGTATTCATATGATAGGTTGTTTACATTTTTTGTATGGAATTTTTTGGTTTACGAGTGAGATTGGTCTGAAAATTTCACCTCAATTCGCCAACATATATGATCATTTTTTTGATGAACGAGTTCAAGGTCTAAGATTTGTATGAAAATAACTTGTATTTGTGGTAGATGAAGCACTTGTATGGTTACATGGATATAACGCTGTTATGCAATAGGGGTAAGCTTTGTATGGGATGTTGGTTAGTGATGATGTACTGACGTTCCATGACGTCATCAATTAGGGTTGCCATAAGGTCATCGATTATAGTTTCATGTCGTCATCATCAATTGGGGCTGCCATAATGTCAAAAAAAAATAAAAAAAAAATAAAAAAAAAAAATTAAAAAAAATTAAAAAAAAAATAAAAAAAAAAATTTTAAAAAAATCAATAAAAAATAAAAAAAAAAATAAAAAAAAATCATAAATTTACAGATTCGCATGACAATGTTCCTATGTCTAATACTGATAAATCCGATTAATGGGCTATTTAACGTACACGAACTGACAGGATTTACGGAAATACAACTTAACAAAGTAGAAATAGTGACCAAAGCAAATATTTTACCGGATGTTGAGGTAGTTTTGAGGTATTAATTGATGGGGAAATCTCGGAATAAAACAAATTTTGGTGTACAAGTTCTTATTAAATATTCAAGCATTATAAGAGCTTAAATTTTATTTTGATTACATAATTGAATTTTCTGAAGTAAAATAGGTCTTAGTAATTGCTCCAATTTTAAGATCCTTCGTTGAAACCGTAGTCGGTCTAACACACAGCTCTGCCAATTACCCTTTCTAATAGTTCTATATGCATACTCCCAGACAATTATGTATTTCACGGAAACATGATCAGAAAATCTAACATGTCTAAGATCTGCAGACGACATCGTATAGGTTGACGAACTCGATTGTCATAAAAAATAAATCAGTTCTGGTTGATAATTGAATGTGACTTATACCGAAAGGATTATAAACACTTATATGACACAATGTGATGAAATGCTGGTTCTAGATCTATTTAGAAAACGAAATAAGAACAACAGGTTTTATTAAAAAAATTATAAAGCAGATAGACATAATCATCAATCTAAATACAAAAACTCTTCAACAACATAATAAAATCAACAAATAATATCAAAAAAAAAAACTAAATTTACAGATTCGCATGACAGACAATGTTCCTATGCCTAATACTGATAAACCCGATTAATGGGCTATTTAACGTGCACGATCTGACAGGATTTACGGAAATACAACTTAACCAAGTAGAAATAGTGACCAAAGCAAATATTATCATACACATAATTGACATAAGAGAAATTTTAGACGTAATACAATTTAATGAATCTTTCAGACAGCTTAAAAATTGAAAAATAAATATATACAACCATATCAACTACAACAACAACAACAACTACAACACTAGAAAATACAAACAAACAACCATACAAACACCTGCTACCAACTTACCTTATTAAATTTTACTATAAGTTAAGAAATAAAAAAGAGTCTTGTGTGTTGTTATACTTGTATACCAAATTCTGATTAATATGCATATTTCAAGAAAAAAAAAACAAACTGAATGATGGTTTTAATCATATTTATTATCAAGATATTTTTTTTTTAAATAAATAAACATAAGAAAATTACGATATGTATCGGTTATATTATATAGAATAGCTATTTCTTTAACAATGAAACAGTTTTCAGATCCTCTAAATTTAATATTTATATTATTACTTCAGCTTTTCTCAATGCTTCAATGATGGCAACAATCTCGTTGTTATGACTACTATCTCCCGCCTGTAGCGCTGATACAAGTAATCGTAATCGGTCCACCAATTCATTGGGGTCATCCCAATAAATATACTGTTTTGGTTCGATTGATGTTTGTATTAAATCTCCTCCTATATGAGTTAAAAGTTTGTTAATAATTTTTGTATATTTATAGCTACGGTTTCCATTTATTTGTCCTTTGCTGGTATAGTGACGTCTATAGGCATTAGTATCGAGCAGAATATTTCTATAATTCTGTAAATCATCTTTATTGTACAGAGTCTTATCTAGAACTTTCATAAATAGTAGCTCATATATGCCCGGAGTACCCTCATAGGTTTTATCTTTTATTAATATTTGACTACCATCGATTGTAAAAATCGAGTTTCCAATTTTCCATTGTTCATTTTCATGATAAACACCATAAGTACTATCAATGAAATCCGGATTATTTACAAATATATTTAAATATTTTGTAGGTATTTCATCAAATTCTCGCTCGTTCATATATTCAATGAGTTCTTGCCGACCTGAAGGAGTTGCCACATATTCACGTATGCTTCTTACATCCGGAGACTTTAATGGTGTTTCAAAAGTATCAGTTAGATTAAGCTTTCGTTCGAATTTGGGTGTTGGAGTTTCAAAGTCAACGTCACTTTCAATATCATCTGTAGATTGAGTTTCCATGTTTTCTTCTTTTTCAGGTTCATATTTACTGTGATTATGATTTTCTACATCTCCTTCTCTTTTAGGTTCGTATTTACTGTGTTCATACAGTTTAACTAATTCTTTAAGAGGTCTTGTGATTGGCTTAAAAGTTTGTTCTTGTCGAGTTTCAGCATTAACTCTACCTATTTTGAATTGCTTATATTTTTTACGTAACGAGTTACTAGACTTTATAATTTGTCTAAGAATATCTTTATCGGTCGACTTCTGCATTTTTCCTTCTTACACAACAACAACAGATTAACAGATATCGTACTGCTTTATACAGCTTTAATACTGCTTTGTACAGCTTTAATACTGCTTCTATACTGAGGTGTACAGCTTTAATACTGCTTTAATACTGCTTCTATACTGAGGTGTACAGCTTTAATACTGCTTTATACAGCTTTAATACTGCTTTAATACTGCTTCTGTACTGCTTTGTACAGCTTTAATACTGCTTCTGTACTGAGGTGTACTGCTTTAATACTGCTTCTGTACTGAGGTGTACTGCTTTAATACTGCTTCTGTACTGAGGTGTACTGCTTTAATACTGCTTCTGTACTGAGGTGTACTGCTTTAATACTGCTTCTGTACTTAGGTGTACTGCTTTATACAGCTTTATTACTGCTTTCAGTTTTTAAATATAGTTTTTAAAACTTTTTTTTCTCATATTACTGAATCAAAGTCTTTATATTGATTATATGTAGTTGTATTTATTTGATATTCGAATCAAGATAGGAAATAACTTCTCTTGGCTGCTGAAAGTGAACAGCATATATACAGTATTCATATAAATTTAGAAACATGACTGCTGAGTGTTGAAGGGACAAGTATAGATTTTTATTTTTTTTTTTTGATTATTAGAGCCTCAATGTGATTACAGGGTGGTTGCAAGTTGGATACAAGGTGATATCAAGTTGGTTGTATAGTTGTTTGGTTGGTTGGTTGGTTGGTTGTATAGTTGGTTGTATAGTTGGTTGGTTGGTTGTATAGCTGTGTAGTTGGTTGGCTGTATAGCTGTATAGTTGGTTGGTTGTATAGCTGTATAGTTGGTTGTACAGCTGTATAGTTGGTTGGTTGTATAGCTGTGTAGTTGGTTGGTTGTATAGCTGTATGGTTGGTTGGTTGTATAGCTGTATAGTTGGTTGTACAGCTGTATAGTTGGTTGGTTGTATAGCTGTATAGTTGGTTGGTTGGTTGGTTGTATAGCTGTATAGTTGATTGCTTGTATAGCTGTATAGTTGGTTGGTTGTATAATTGTTTGTATAGTTGGTTGTATGGTTGGTTGTATAGTTGGTTGGTTGGTTGGTTGTAATCACATTGAGGCTCTAATAATCAAAAAAAAAAAATAAAAATCTATACTTGTCCCTTCAACACTCAGCAGTCATGTTTCTAAATTTATATGAATACTGTATATATGCTTTGAATTCTGTTCACTTTCAGCAGCCAAGAGAAGTTATTTCCTATCTTGATTCGAATATCAAATAAATACAACTACATATAATCAATATAAAGACTTTGATTCAGTAATATGAGAAAAAAAAGTTTTAAAAACTATATTTAAAAACTGAAAGCAGTAATAAAGCTGTATAAAGCAGTACACCTAAGTACAGAAGCAGTATTAAAGCAGTACACCTCAGTACAGAAGCAGTATTAAAGCAGTACACCTCAGTACAGAAGCAGTATTAAAGCAGTACACCTCAGTACAGAAGCAGTATTAAAGCAGTACACCTCAGTACAGAAGCAGTATTAAAGCTGTACAAAGCAGTACAGAAGCAGTATTAAAGCAGTATTAAAGCTGTATAAAGCAGTATTAAAGCTGTACACCTCAGTATAGAAGCAGTATTAAAGCAGTATTAAAGCTGTACACCTCAGTATAGAAGCAGTATTAAAGCTGTACAAAGCAGTATTAAAGCTGTATAAAGCAGTACGATATCTGTTAATCTGTTGTTGTTGTGTAAGAAGGAAAAATGCAGAAGTCGACCGATAAAGATATTCTTAGACAAATTATAAAATCTAGTAACTCGTTACGTAAAAAATATAAGCAATTCAAAATAGGTAGAGTTAATGCTGAAACTCGACAAGAACAAACTTTTAAGCCAATCACAAGACCTCTTAAAGAATTAGTTAAACTGTATGAACACAGTAAATACGAACCTAAAAGAGAAGGAGATGTAGAAAATCATAATCACAGTAAATATGAACCTGAAAAAGAAGAAAACATGGAAACTCAATCTACAGATGATATTGAAAGTGACGTTGACTTTGAAACTCCAACACCCAAATTCGGACGAAAGCTTAATCTAACTGATACTTTTGAAACACCATTAAAGTCTCCGGATGTAAGAAGCATACGTAAATATGTGGCAACTCCTTCAGGTCGGCAAGAACTCATTGAATATATGATCGAGCGAGAATTTGATGAAATACCTACAAAATATTTAAATATATTTGTAAATAATCCGGATTTCATTGATAGTACTTATGGTGTTTATCATGAAAATGAACAATGGAAAATTGGAAACTCGATTTTTACAATCGATGGTAGTCAAATATTAATAAAAGATAAAACCTATGAGGGTACTCCGGGCATATATGAGCTACTATTTATGAAAGTTCCAGATAAGACTCTGTACAATAAAGATGATTTACAGAATTATAGAAATATTCTGCTCGATACTAATGCCTATAGACGTCACTATACCAGCAAAGGACAAATAAATGGAAACCGTAGCTATAAATATACAAAAATTATTAACAAACTTTTAACTCATAGAGGAGGAGACTTAATACAAACATCAATCGAACCAAAACAGTATATTTATTGGGATGACCCCAATGAATTGGTGGACCGATTACGATTACTTGTATCAGCGCTACAGGCGGGAGATAGTAGTCATAACAACGAGATTGTTGCCATCATTGAAGCATTGAGAAAAGCTGAAGTAATAATATAAATATTAAATTTAGAGGATCTGAAAACTGTTTCATTGTTAAAGAAATAGCTATTCTATATAATATAACCGATACATATCGTAATTTTCTTATGTTTATTTATTTAAAAAAAAAATATCTTGATAATAAATATGATTAAAACCATCATTCAGTTTGTTTTTTTTTCTTGAAATATGCATATTAATCAGAATTTGGTATACAAGTATAACAACACACAAGACTCTTTTTTATTTCTTAACTTATAGTAAAATTTAATAAGGTAAGTTGGTAGCAGGTGTTTGTATGGTTGTTTGGTTGTATTTTCTAGTGTTGTAGTTGTTGTTGTTGTTGTAGTTGATATGGTTGTATATATTTATTTTTCAATTTTTAAGCTGTCTGAAAGATTCATTAAATTGTATTACGTCTAAAATTTCTCTTATGTCAATTATGTGTATGATAATATTTGCTTTGGTCACTATTTCTACTTGGTTAAGTTGTATTTCCGTAAATCCTGTCAGTTCGTGTACGTTAAATAGCCCATTAATCGGGTTTATCAGTATTAGGCATAGGAACATTGTCTGTCATGCGAATCTGTAAATTTAGTTTTTTTTTTTGATATTATTTGTTGATTTTATTATGTTGTTGAAGAGTTTTTGTATTTAGATTGATGATTATGTCTATCTGCTTTATAATTTTTTTAATAAAACCTGTTGTTCTTATTTCGTTTTCTAAATAGATCTAGAACCAGCATTTCATCACATTGTGTCATATAAGTGTTTATAATCCTTTCGGTATAAGTCACATTCAATTATCAACCAGAACTGATTTATTTTTTATGACAATCGAGTTCGTCAACCTATACGATGTCATCTGCAGATCTTAGACATGTTAGATTTTCTGATCATGTTTCCGTTAAATACATAATTGTCTGGGAGTATGCATATAGAACTATTAGAAAGGGTAATTGGCAGAGCTGTGTGTTAGACCGACTAAGGTTTCAACGAAGGATCTTAAAATTGGAGCAATTACTAAGACCTATTTTACTTCAGAAAATTCAATTATGTAATCAAAATAAAATTTAAGCTCTTATAATGCTTGAATATTTAATAAAAACTTGTACACCAAAATTTGTTTTATTCCGAGATTTCCCCATCAATTAACACCTCAAAACTACCTCAACATCCGGTAAAATATTTGCTTTGGTCACTATTTCTACTTTGTTAAGTTGTATTTCCGTAAATCCTGTCAGTTCGTGTACGTTAAATAGCCCATTAATCGGATTTATCAGTATTAGACATAGGAACATGGTCATGCGAATCTGTAAATTTATGATTTTTTTTTATTTTTATTTTTTATTTTTTTATTGAATTTTTTTTAATTTTTTTTTTTATTTTTTTTTATTTTTTTTTTTTTTTATTTTTTTTTTTTATTTTTTTTTTTTTTTTTTGACATTATGGCAACCCCAATTGATGATGACGACATGAAACTATAATCGATGACCTTATGGCAACCCTAATTGATGACGTCATGGAACGTCAGTACATCATCACTAACCAACATCCCATACAAAGCTTACCCCTATTGCATAACAGCGTTATATCCATGTAACCATACAAGTGCTTCATCTACCACAAATACAAGTTATTTTCATACAAATCTTAGACCTTGAACTCGTTCATCAAAAAAATGATCATATATGTTGGCGAATTGAGGTGAAATTTTCAGACCACAATATAAACAAAGAAAGCATTCTTAAAGTCCACAGTCCTATCAATGTAAATATCAATTTCATCATATATGAATCATAATTCGTACAACTCTTATCAATCTTGGCATTTCAAAAAAAAAGTCAGTTAGGGATACTGCTACTGCCATCTCTGAAGAAACAGCGAAAGCTCAATCTGACAGTTCAATTCCCCTCAAAAGCTCAATCTGACAGTTCACTTCCCCTCAAAAGCTCAATCTGACAGTTAACTTCCGGTCCAGAAGCCTTACATACCCACTACTGACGAATGTATGATTGAATTAATAAAAATTAACTGAAATGATGATTTTCATTCAAAATGATAAAGACGATGTTGTTGATTAATGATTGTTTTCTTTAATAATAAAAATTCTTACATTTGTTTTCACATTAGAAAATTCAACGCCAACTAACTTTTTACAGGTTTAAAGATTACTAAGTTTATAATGAAACATATTACAGTATATTTAAAATGACACATACTACAGTACATTTAATCAATCTTGAACATCCTCGGGCGTCCTGACAGACTGCGGGCTGTCAGCAATAGGTAAGGCGGCAACTCGGACTATGGGCCGTTTCACGATTCCAGCTGATGTTTTCACGGTGACTACGCGAGTCCTTCCATCTTGACCGGGATGACATTGGATGATTCGGCCAAGAGCCCATTTCGATGGAGGAGTGTGATCTTCCTTTAACACAACGAGTTTACCTGGTTGCAGATTGATTGTCTCCTGAGACCACTTCGGACGATTTTGCAAGGAAGTAATATAGGCTACATGCCAGTGTTTCCAAAATCCTTGAACAAGTTGTTGAATGAGCTTCCAGTTAGAAAGCAAATTAGTTGTTGGAGCGATTTGTGGTTCAAGTATAGCGATGTAAGGTAGCCCAATCAAAAAATGAGTAAGAATCTCAAAATCAGCATCTGAGACAGCAAAGAGAGGTCTAGAATTTAACAGTGCCTCAGTTTGCGTAAGCATGGTGTACATTTCCTCAAATGTGAGAACTTGATTTCCGATTACGGAATTTGCATTTGACATTAGATTCCCAAAGGCCTCCAAAATGTGGAGCCAAGGCAGGAATGAAGTGCCATGTTATTCCATCATTGGCAAGAATTTCTCCTACAGTCTTGTTATAGGCTTCTGATAATACAAGTTTGTGCATATCTGACAGAATTCGAGATGCACCTTTAAAGTTAGATCCATTATCGCTGAATATATCTGTACATTTACCACTTCGAGCGACAAACCGGCGTAATGCGGCCAAAAATGCATCAGTTGTTAGATCTGATACCAACTTAATGTGTATTGCCTTAGTGGTGAAGCAAACGAATAAAGCAATGTACCCACGAACGAATTTCGGATTTCTTCCGCGAGCAAGGCGAAGAGATATAGGACCAGCATAATCGCAACCAGTACGAGCAAATGGTCTGGCGTACGTAATTCTTTCCTGAGGCAGTTGACCCATTATCTGCTGCAAAGTAGCCTTTCTTTGTCTAAAGCAAGGAATGCAGTTGAAGACGATATTTCGAACTATATTGCGGCAACCCAGGATCCAAAACTCTTGTCTCAAAATGGTGAAAAGATGTTCAACGCCGACATGCAGGTTTTTCTGGTGTGTATAGATAACGAGAAGTTGAGTGACCCGATGATTCTTTGGAAGAATGATTGGGTGTTTGGTGTTATACGTGACGAATGATTGTTCAATGCGACCTCCAACACGCATTAGTTGATTGGTGTCCAATATTGGCGTAAGCTTCAAAAGGTTGCTCTTGTTTAGTATAGCTCGTCCAGACAATAAAGTGTAATATTCCGTTGGGAAAGATGATTGTTGACAAAATCTAAAACAGACGAATTTTGATTCTGTTAATTCAAAAGTTTGTAAAGTGACTGAAATCCTTGTTTTATCACGCAGACATCGTATGAAGTGTCTACAATAGGCAATATTTCGAATTAGTCTTATCCAAGATGACATCCTTTCTAACAGGGAAGTTAGGAAATGAGGTTCCAAGTTTGTTGTCATGGTTTGAACCTTATTCGTTGAGTTCAATGCCTTTTTTCGACCTTGCTTGACAAGTTGAATTTCATCGGCTGAGAGTAATGTGTTTTCGAAGGAAGCTGGAGAAGAAACTGAATTCAACCATTGTGGTCCATGCCACCATGTATTTGCAGCAAGTAGAGCTGACGGCTCGAGTCCGCGAGACGCGAAGTCAGCTGGATTATTCTTAGAAGAAACACGACCCCAACATGACCTTGGGAGAGTTTCTAGAATTTCGGTGGTTCGATTAGCTAAAAAAGTTTTGAGAGTTCTCGGTTGATGTGATAGCCAGGATAGTACTATTTTCGAATCTGTTCACGCAAAAATTCTTTCGGTTGGCAATCTGCAACGATAATTTATTTTTTTCAAATAACCGAGAAAGTAACACGGCAACGCAAAGCTCTAATTTCGGAATTGAAATTTGTTTTAAAGGTGCTACTTTAGTTTTAGCTGCAACCAGCACAGTAGTACAATGTTCTAACCCGACACTGCGACAATAGATCACGGCGGCATATGCCTTTTCAGAAGAGTCACAAAATCCATGATACTCATACTCCACTGACACGATTAATTTACGCGGAACGCGCACTTCGTTAAGTAATGAAAGTTGATTGTGAATATCGAACCATTGCGCGGACATGTTATGTGGGACCTCGTCATCCCAGTCGACCTTGAGCAACCAAAGCTCTTGAAAGAGTATTTTTAGCCGAATTGTTAGCGGTGCTAAAAATCCAAGAGGATCAAAAATCCGTGATGCTTCTGAGAGGAACTGCCGTTTTTTGCATGAGAGTTGACTCGGAATAGAAATCTGAAATGAGAAATGGTCTGATGCAGGTTTCCATCGCAATCCCAACACTTTCGTCGAATTCACTTCGAAATCCAGTTCAGAACATTCTACACTTTCGATGGGAAGAGTGTTTATCAAACTATTACAGTTGGAATTCCATTTTCGAAGATGGAATCCTCCTTTCGCTAGAATGTTTATTAATTGCTTAGAGATTCGTATTGTTTCCTCCACAGAGTCAGCGCCAGAAAGTACGTCATCAACGTAGAAATCGTTTTCAATTATGGCGGCAGCTTCAGGAAATTCCACTTTATAATCCTGTGCAAGTTGTTTTAACGTTCTTATTGCAAGAAAGGCAGCAGATGATGTGCCATACGTAACAATCTGTAGGCGATAGTGACGCAATGGTTCGTCACTATTGTTTCTCCAGACGATTCTTTGGAAATCTTGGTGAGGCTGAGCAATTAAAATCTGGCTGTACATCTTCTCAATATCCGCTGAGAAAACGTACATATGTTTGCGAAACCGTAAGCAAACTGCAAACAAATCTCGTTGAATTGAAGGTCCTGTTAATAAGCAGTCATTTAACGAGCATCCGGATGAAGTCTTCGACGAAGCATCAAAAACTACGCGAATTTTGGTTGTTGTGCTGTCCTCCTTAAATACAGCATGATGAGGCAGATAGCATGAAGGTTTCAATAAGTCAGCTGGTGGTACTGCAATCATGTGACCAAGTGATATATACTCTGCTATAAACTTTGAATACTCCTCCTTTAACTTACAGTTGTAAGTAAAACGTCTTTCGACAGCTGTCATGCGATTGGTTGCTTTTGTGAGCGAATCGCCAAGGGTGAGTGAATTTAGTTCTTTAAAGGGTAGCTGCACGACGTATCTCCCATCAGGTGTTCGAGAGTGTGTCTTAGCAAAGTGTTGCTCTGCTTGAAGCTCTTCTTGGGTTAGTTTCGCCGTATAGGATACTTCTTCTAATTCCCAGAAGCGTTTCAGAGTTAAATCGATGTCTTCTTGTACTAGATGTGTTGAGAACGAATCGTCGTTCGATGATGGACTTGTAGGAATCTGTCCCGCAACAACCCATCCGAAGAAGGTAGATATTGCTGTTATAGTGCCATTGATGCAACAGCTTGATTCAGGTTGAAGAATGTTGAAAAATGTATCAGCTCCAATCAGTATGTCGATTTTACCAGGAATGTGAAAGTTTGGATCTGCCCATTTCCAAATTTGGGAAAGTTGAAATTTGAGTTTTATCAATGGTGAATTGGTGTTAGTTTCTAGCAGTCGAGAAACGTTCGACGATGCCATGGATGATACGTACGCTTGAGTATGTACAAGCGTATGATGACGCTTATTGCATACACGACAGCTATGTTTTGAATTACATTTATTTGATGAGTGTCCTGCTCGAAGACAGTTAAGGAAAAGTTTTTCACGAATTGACGAATTCACGTTTTAATTCAGTAGATAACAATTTGAAAGTTTCACACTGCGATAATGTGTGATTTTGACCGCACTTAGAACAGTTATTTTGAAATGGGGTTACATGAAAGTTTTGAGGACCCCTTGTAGATGGTTTCTGATTGACAACAGGTTTCAATGCGTTTACCGATTCGAGTACTTGACCGTTGTCAACTCTAAAAACTTTAAAAATGTTGTAAACTTCGGAAATTCGATCTTTTCCACTTCAGCCCATTTTTGTTTGGTTTCATCATCAAGTTTATCGAGGAGAATATGAATTTACCAAACATCCCGATTTTCCGCAAACGGATCTAGCGCGCGAAGACCTCGTATAACTTCGTCCGCGGTATCTTTTAATTTATTTTTATTGGCTGCGGCAACTGACGATTTCGGAATCGAAAGAAATCGTTTCACTAGAGAATTCGCAATAGGAGCCTTTCTATTATATCGATGGTTCAACCGTTCCCATGCTTCGGTGTAATTAGTGTCTGATATAGTTAAATGTTTTAACAAATTTGACGCCTCATCACACAAGAAACTTTTTAAATAATGAAACCTTTGACAATTAGTCAGTTTTTTATTATCATGCACGGAGCTAACGAATAGATCACGAAAGGCAACCCATTCACTAAATTCACCGCTAAATGGCTTGATATGAATTTTGGGTAAACGATTATCAAAGTCAAATGATTTGTCAGCGCGGCGAGGCTATCGGTTAACAATTTCAACTCATCAACGCCATGTGGTTGAGATTCACGATTATTTTTACGTAAAATTTTGATAAATTCCGAAATTTTCGATTTGCACAAATAATACTTTTTCTCAAATTCTATATAGTCCGTGTCATTTATAAATTCAGCAGGATCGGCTGCTGCTTGCATGAGCTCGTCATGAATCAATTGGTATGCCGACCAATTTTCTTCAAGTTTCATGTCCCGTAACATGAGATCCTCGATTACATGATTCGCCGCATTCGAATCGAGGTAATTTAACAATCGCGCTACCGACGCTTTTACATTTTCGCGTTTCGCCCGTAACACTTCCATCTTTGTTTAACACGAAAATTATGAACTTTCTGCACACGATTTAATTTATTCAAGAGATGAACACAGATTATCAAGCAAAGAATACTTAACAAATTATCCGGATCAAATATCCGGCTCAACAGACCAAAATGATGACGAATGTATGATTGAATTAATAAAAATTAACTGAAATGATGATTTTCATTCAAAATGATAAAGACGATGTTGTTGACTAATGATTGTTTTCTTCAATAATAAAAATTCTTACATTTGTTTTCACATTAGAAAATTCAACGCCAACTAACTTTTTACAGGTTTAAAGATTACTAAGTTTATAATGAAACATATTACAATATATTTAAAATGACACATACTACAGTACATTAAATCAATCTTGAACATCAACATTTGACTCTAAGTCCGAACGGGATTGTGTAAGCAAACAAGGTGACTTAAGATGTTAAATAGTCTCCATTGAAGACCTTTACCTTCCCCACCCTCCAGTGCAGCTTTCAAGATGTCATTTATTACCACAAGAAACAGGGCTGGTGATAATATGCAGCCTTTTCTGACACCCGTTCGCACAGGGAAGCTCTCGGAAAGCTCTCCTCTACGCAAGACGCGACACCTTGCATCTTCGTAGGATTCTTTAATCATAGCTATGACCTTATCTGGAATACCTCTCCTACGCAAAGCATTCCATATGTAATCTCGCTTAAGGCTGTCGAAAGCCTTCTCGAAGTCCACAAACATGAGATGTAGTGGCGAACCCATTTCGGCTGACTGCTCTAATATTATCCGTAGGGTATTTGTGTGGTCGGTACAAGACGACCCTTTACGGAATCCAGCCTGATAAACTTCGAGAGTGCTCTCGGCGACATCAATAATCCTATTGAGAATTACCTTAGCCATAATTTTTGATACGGCAGTAAGTAGACATATACCACGCCAATTGCCACAATCCCGAAGGTCGCCTTCTTCGGAATTTTCACAATGACGCCCTCCTTCCATTCAGTTGGATATCTTCCTTCATTCCACACCTTAGTGAAGAGTGGGAGGAGTATATCGGCTGTTATTTCCGGGTCCGCTTTGAGGAGTTCGGTTGGTAGTCCGTCTATACTTGGAGCTTTCCTTCCCGCCATTGACCGAATGGCGGAAACTATCTCTTCCTTATCTGAAGAATCGTCCCTAATAGAGGATTGTTGCGGTTGGATGTTTGGAAGTTGTTCTGTTTCCGGAATATCTTCCTCTGACAAGATGTTTAAAATATCAGAGAAGTATTCCTTCCATCGTCGCAACTGGTGATCACTCATATTAAGGAGAGTTCCGTTGACATCTCTCACCAGGTGGTTGGCGGTGAAATTCCTGTAATTATATGCCTTTTGGTTTTGTATACCAGAATGTAAAAAATATGATCAGATGATAATCGATCTTCAAACTGCAGAAAAACCAATACATAGACAATATCAAAGCTGTCGTCGTCAAAAATACTGGTCAACGAACTGCGATAAAAATACGAAAATGTTTTAGCAGACGACAAAATGTGTATTAATAATTATCTAGTGAACATAGAAATCTAATACAATTTCAGTATTTCAGAAGGCATATTCGGAACCATTCGCATTCCGCGAGACTGTCAAAAAAGAAGTAAGAGATATGCAATGAAAAAGTATACTGGAGCCTGTAGACCATAGTGATTGGGCGAGCCCAATAATAGTCATACCAAAGAGGGAAGCTTACATTAAACAAAGTTATTCAAGTCAGCGCGCATCCGTTCCTGACAGTAGAAGATATTTCTGTAACATTAGAAGGTGGAAAGGTTTTCGCAAGAATCGATTTAAAAGGAGCATTCCAGCAACTAAATAAACTGCCAACAAGTCGGGCGAAACTTTATTATTCTTGAGACAAGTTCCGAATGAGTGGAAAGTCAATATGCAGGTTAAAGCGGTTAGGGAAAGCTATGTGAAAGGGGTTTCTTGGGCAGGGCTGTTGTCAATTTAACAATATTTCATTCGTTTCTGCAAGTTTGAGTTTTTATGAGTGGAGGAGGAGGGGTCATAGTAAGGGTGGGTGGATGTTAATAGCTTTTTAATAATTGCTTGAATCACGTCCAATATTCTCTGTATAGAATGTGTTTCATAGACGAAATTGCATAGAATTTTCATAAAATTCGGTATATTTTACATTCACGAAACCGAAAATTTGTATGGGAGGGGGTAGAGAAGGTAATTAAATCGTAAAATTTGATATGAAATTTTATTGCGCTTCTCTTGTAAGGTGCTTGTATAAAGTTTCAAGTTCGTAGCTTTTAGTTTGTTGGTTATTAGTTGATTTAATGAAATTGGTCGAAATCATACTTTTGTATGGGAGGGGGTAGAAGGGCAAGCGTTATTTCAAATTTTTTAACGTAATTTCATTTCAATTATTTTTGTAAGTTCTTACGCAAAATTTCAAATTGATAGCTTTTAATAGTTAGGTGATAATTGATTTCTTAAAAATGGTCGAAAAAATAATTTTGTATGGGAGGGGGTAGAAGTTTTAAAGGTTTTCGACCAGTTAATATTTCGAATATTTAGGAATTTTTTTTAAATGCATTTCCCAAATTTTCAAGTTTCTACCTTAAAATTTCATTAAAAAATTTTCAGTTTATGTGTTTTTTTCGCTGTACATGAAACACCTTGTGCACGTTAGACCGGGGGGGGGGTCGGTTTATAACAATTATGGATCAAGTTATTATTATTTTTCTATGTATATTAAATAGACGTATCCAGATGCAAAATTTAAACTTTGTATCTTTCACCAGAGCCCTAAAAAAATTACTCAAAATTTTCGACATTCTTGCTTAACACCTCCCTCCCCTTATACCTCCCAGCTTAAAATCTTTATCAAAATTAACCATTATGTAGTTCTAAAATTTTCGATTAGATATCTGTACTCTTTTTTGAGATATAAGGATTTGTAATTTTGAAAAGTGCGTCATTTTTTAAATGCTCCCCATTTCCCCCCCCCCCCATCCTACTACTATTATCTTAACATGTTATACTTTTTTTGTATTTTTCTAGTATAGTTTAATATACATTTCAAGTTTCAATTACATAGCTTAAGAGATAGTTGAGATATTCATTTTTAAGTGTTTTTCTTTGCACCCCCCCCCCCCTATCCCTCCACCTTTGAATAATTAGCAACTCTCTAAGCTTATTCCGATGGAACTATATGCCATCTTCATGTTTCCAAAATATGAATTTTTTACGATAAGTAATTTCGATGATATAATCATTCGAAAAAACAATGCGGCCGACAATTTGTTTTTAGCCCCCCCCCCCCTTTTCGGACGCCAGTGGATAAAAAAATTAAATTCTTTTTAAAGTTTGTCCCACAACCCTCTCTATTTCTCTACTGATTTTCAACTTTCTATCTGAATTCGTGGTGGAGATATTAGCAAGTGTATTTTTCTACTTTTTCCCTCCCCCCGCCTCCCCCTTCCACCTAGCACCCCCCAAAAATTTAGAAAATAGAGCTCACTTATCGAATCAACAATCCACCCGAAAACTAACATTCTACCTTTAACGGTCTCGGAGATATGAGTCCATATGTACGGCGGGACTGATTTTTATACTCTAGATGGAATCTGAGAGTATTATAAGTTTGCTCTAAAGTTTGTAACGCTAAGAAATAGGGCTCGGAGAATAAAATGAATGATATAGAAGTTAATATTATCACTCAAAAATCTCAAAACCGGATGTCCGTCCGTCCGTCCGTCCGTGCGCTCTCTAGCTTGAGAACGCGTTGAGCTAGAATGTTCAAATTTTGTACACGTCGTTTTTGACAAAAAAGTAAGGTCAAGTTCGTGAACGGGCCATATTGCTCCACCTGTTCTACCCCCTCCCATACAAAATGACACAATTGCGCAATTTGACAATAAACGGATTTGCTCAAAAAGTATAAAAGCTATTGGCCTGAAATTCGGAATACAGTACTTTTATGATAATATCAATCTACCATATAAAAATTATGCGTTTCCTCCTCCTCCTTCTACCACCTCCCATACAAACTGTACTTATCATGAATTACTCTAAGCCAATTTCCTCAGTGCTTATAAAATTCAGCGGGCTTAAATTGTGCACCAAATATTTATTTAAAATTGTTAGTAAGGCCAAAAAAAATCAAATGATTAGCTTCACCCCTTCTACCCCCATACAAAATGACACAATTTCGCAATTTGACAACAAATGGATTTACTCAAAAAGTATAAAAGCGATTGGTCTGAATTTTGGTATATATTACTTTTTTAATGATTTAAATCTACAGTAGGAAATTTGTTTGCCTCCTCCCTTTCCTTCCACCCTCACCCATACAAACTACACTTCTTCCTGAAATGCTCTAAGCCGATTTTCTCAGAACATATAACATTTGTTGAGCTCATAATTTGTAATAAATATTTAATTAGTATTATCACTAAGATCAAAAAAAAAATATTTGATTTGCTTCACTGCTTCTACCCCTAATATTCCTAGCTATTTCTGAAAAAATCATTAAAATCCCCCCACTCTTTCTACCACCTCCCATACAAACTGCACATTTTCACTAAATCTAGCTCACTAATTTTCTCAGTTCCCATTCAGTTTTTGGAGTAAGCATTTTGTATAAAACATTTTCATAGCTACTTTAGCATGATGGCGAAAAAATTAGTTCAATGCTATCATCTCTTCTAACACTCCCCATACAAAATTTCTTGGGATCACAAAAAATTCTATTTCATCTAGAGTACCGTAAGATTACGCTTCACGCGCAATCGTAGCCCTGTTATGTTTTTTTTTACATTTTTAGGCTAATTTAGTCATGAAACGCGAAAAAAAAAAATTTCAGGGTAGCAAACTTTTTTTTTTTCTTGTGTCGATCACAATACTTTATTATTAGAATAATAAAGTAAAATTGGTGAGAAGTCATTGCCATATTTTACTATAAATACTCATATCGGACTTTTCCGCTATAAAGTTTTGACGTTCAGAATATTAGTTCACTAGTGCTCTACCAAAAGACAATGGGCGGTATACTAAAAGAATTTGATCACATCGCCTGTTACTTTGACGATATATTGGTGGCTGGACAAGATGAACGACACTATCGTGAGATCGTGAATGCTGTTTTCGAAAGTTTGGCGAAATTTAACGTAGAAATGAATCCCGATAAATGCGTTTTCTTGAAAAAAACGTTGAGTATTTGGGACATCGAATAGTCGAAAACAGAATACATCCAACCAACGAGGAAATACAAGCAATCATGGAGGCACCTAATCCAGAAAATGTGCAGCAACTGCTTTCGTTTTCAGATCATTGAATTTTTATAATCGATTCTTGACAATGTTGTCAACGGAATTGAAGCCACTGTAGGATTAGCTTCGCAAGGGCAACCAATTGGTCCAACGAATTCAATATGAAATTTCAGAGATACAAATGAATGTTAGCTGAAAACCGTCTAAAGAAGTTATTGTGATGGCGAATGCGAGTCCATGTGAAGTTGGTGGAGTGTTAATGCAACGTGCGGACGGAACCGATAGACCTGCGCTATTCGCATCAAGTATGATGTTAGAGACTTAGAAAAAGAAGTCCTGGCAATAGTTTTTGCAATAAGAAGATTCTACAAATGTTTACACCGGTCACTGATAACCGGCCAAATCAAATGATTTTTGTACCGAATAAGGGTATTCCAAAGTTAGCAGACAGTTGCATGCAAAAGTTGGTAATAATTCTATGTGCATACCGGTAGGATTTAGTACACAAAAAAAGTCTTTTGAAACTTCAAATGAATGCTAACTTGGAAAAGAATTGTAATGTGTCAGCAATTGAAAGAGAAGACGACTCGCAATTGGAAGCACGGCAGCAGACCCCGTGCGAGCCATTCACTTACTCTCCCCACCCTAACCTGCAAATTGCCTTCCCATGCATCCTCAACTTGTCCCAAAAATATTGTTTTCCCTTTTTTTTGAAAATCTCAATACAACCCTTAGCTCTCAACTAAAACTTTTTAAACTATAAAAATATTTATCACAACTTATATTTAATTTAAAACATAACAGAAGAACGATTGGGCGTAAAGCCCAATCACGATACTCTAGATGAAAGAGGAGTTTTTGGATGTTAAGAAATTTTGTAGGGGAAGTGGTAGAGGGGGTGACGACATTGAACTAATTTTTTCACAAGACGCTAAGGTTGCTATCAAAATGTTTTATATAAAATTAAGGATTTAAAGATTTAATAGGTACTAAGAAAATTAGTGTGTTGGATGTAGTGAAATAGTGCAGTTTGTATGGGAGGTGATAGAAAGAGGGGCGAGTTTTTAATGACTTTCCAAAAATAAACTCATCATGCTTTTGACATGTTTTAAATTGCAAATCAGTAGCATTCATACTTTTCAGGAAAATCGACCTTTTATAAAGTTGTGAAATTGTGTCAGGTTGTATGGGAGGGGGTAGAAGGAGTGAATGTAATCATCTAATTTTTTTCGGTCTTACTAACAATTTTAAAAAAATATTTCGTGCACAATTTCAGCTCGATCAATTTTATACGCACTGAGTAAATTGGTTTAGAGCATTTCATGAAAAAGTGCAGTTTGTATGGGAGGTGGTGGAAGGAAGGGGAGGACTTCAATAACTTTTAAACAGTAGATTTATATCATCATAAAAGTATTATATTCCAAATTTCAGATCAATAGCATTTATATTTTTTGAGCAAATCTGTTTATAGTCAAATTGAGAAATTGTGTCATTTTGTATGGAAGGGGGTAGAAGGGGTACAGGTACTCGTCTAATTTTTTTTTAATCTTACTATTAATTCTAACTAAATATTTCCTGTATAATTTTAGCTCGATAAGTATTATATGCACTGAGTAAATTGGCTCAGAGCATTTCATTAAAAAGTGCAGTTTGTATGGGAGGTGGTGGAAGGAAAAGAAGGACTCCAATAACTTTTATACAGTAGATTTATATCATCATAAAAGTATTATATTCCAAATTTCAGATCAGTAGCATTTATATTTTTTGGGCAAATCCGTTTATTGTGAAATTGCGAAATTGTGTCATTTTGTATGGGAGGGGGTAGACGGACTACAGCAAACCGTCTAATTTTTTTTAGTCTTACTACTAATTCTAATTAAATATTTAATGCACAATTTCAGCTCGATAAGTATTATATGCACTGAGTAAATTGGCTTAGAACATTTCATGCAAAAATGCAGTTTGTATGGGAGGTGGTGGAAGGAAGGGGAGGACTAAAATAACTTTAATACAGTAGATTTATATTATTTTAAAAGTATTATATTCCAAATTTCAGATCAATAGCATTTATATTTTTCGGGAAATCCATTTATTGTGAAATTGCGAAATTGTGTCATTTTGTATGGGAGGGGGTAGAAGGAGTGGAGCGATTTGGCCCGTTCACGAACTTGATCTTACTTTTTTATTGAAAACGACGTATACAAAATTTTAACTTTCTAGCTCAACGCGTTCTCAAGCTAGAGAGGACACGGATGACGGACGGACGGACGGACAGACGGACGGACGGACAGACGGAGAGACGGACGGACATCCGGTTTTGAGATTTTTGAGTGATTTTATGAACTTCTGTATCATTCACTTTTTTCTCCGAGTCTTATTTCTTGGCGTTACAAACTTTGTGGCAAACTTATAATACTCTCAGATTTCATCTAGAGTCTAAAAAGAATAACTTTACCAAGCACATACAAATATTCATAAATACAGAATAATAAATGTATTACCGTTTTTCCCCGACTGGGAAAAACGAATTCAATCATTCACCAAAACCCCTCGCACTTGGGGCGGAACGGACCTGTCCGGCCAACCCGTTGGAGACGGGCCGTGGGCGCCAGTAACTCGGTCTTTAAGGTCTCGTTCCTTATCCTTATACCCCCGGACTGAGTTACAAGTCCGGGAAGGATTCGTTAAAGAACTAAAAAAAAAATCTAACGTCGTAGCCGGCTGAAAAAAACTGCACAAGAATCTTGACACAAATATCATATATAAAGAAAAAAAAAATATTCGAAACAAATATTGCCCAGCGGCTTTATTGAAACTAGACCTGGCTATTACGTTACTTAGCTTGAATTCTTGAAAATAAAACTGGCCGATATACTACGTTACTTAAAATAGAAAATCTCGCAAAAGGTCCCTGGCTAAAATTACTTGTACTTGCTGCATCCCACGGATCTTCGCTTCGTTGGGGCCCGTCGATGTAAATTTTTGTCGAATTCCTCGTCGTCGCTCCTGCTTTTGTTTCTGCTGGCGTAAATTTTTGTCGAATTCCTCGTCGTCGCTCCTGCTTTTGTTTCTGCTGGCGTTGAGTCTCCTGTTTCGTTGTTGTAGAGCTCCTCGCTTTTCCGTCGCTGAATTATTTTTTTCACTCCGAATAGGCACTATACAACACCACCCACTTGTGGTACTTTTTAAAAATTCCATAAATTTCGACACTTAAAAATAAACTTGAATCTTGGTATTCACGTCTTACTCCTGCGCTGGTCACTTATCAAAAGAGGACGAGCTGGCTTCGTTTTTTCCTATCCAGCCTCAGCCCGGAATCCTCAACGGCTTTTCTCTGGCCTTGAGGAGCTTTTTTTTTCAAATCAGGTGGTTGTTGAACTTTTCTTTGTTCAATTATCCACCCACTTATTTACTTTAGTTCATTTACTTTCCCGCTCAAATTTTTCCCCAGTTTCGGCTTAATCTTGCTGCATCGAAAGCTCAGCAACCTCTCCATTGGTTGTCGGTAAAGCAGTGCGCGATTGTGATCTTGGACACCCCTTTACATTTCGCGTCTGATTTGACATTTCGTCTTGACGTTTCAATCCGCGTGTGATTATGTTGTTTATTCGTCTCGTGTGTCCGCGTGTGATTATGTTGTTTAATCGTCTCGTGTGTCCGCTTTTTGGATAGATCCGCGGTTAGGACGTGCATTATCCTTTCCATTCCACTTGCTTGGGGATCAATTTTCCTTCGCGAACCGGGGATAACGTATCCTAAGGAGTTTTCCATCTTGACTTGCTGAACGCGTCCATGTTTCCAATTCTGGTGATTTCCAGTTCAAACGTAACAACCGGAGGAGTTCCAGAACGTCGAATAATCAGTGCGAAGCTGATAGCGGCGGGAGCTGCCCCGACGATGATGATGAGATTCGTGTCTTGTCGGTAAGTTTATGCTTCTTGGCCGCCTGTCCTTTCGAGACGTTCGAAGACAGCGTGGGCGTTTGACCCCAAAATATCCCTTTTCTCCTCAAACTGTGGCATGTTAGCTGGTGGCTAGTGGACATGTCGGTCGTTGTAGGGATCCGTCAGGTTGTATTCGGTGCTAGCTCTGTGTTGGGCGTCAAGTCTTGCGGGTCGGCGTACTGTAGTCGGTCGATTCCTTGTCTTGACACCACGAGACGGAGTTCGCGTTGCAACGAAGGTTATTTGTCGCCGATGTAGATATCAGGTTTGAACATTATTACAATATTTTACGTTACTCTATTTAATTAAATCTCTCGTTATTTTCAGCTTTTAGTCTCGTTTACGACGCGGTTGGGTGATTTATTCGTGCGGCAACCATGCTCAAGGAGCGAAGCGCAGCCACTTGGGGTCGGCCTGACCGTAGTCGGGTAAGTGTTTCGAGAGGTAATTCTAATACTAAGGTTCAATGATTAATTCGTTTCTTTTCCTTCCCAGGTGACATCGGTAGTTTTACGGCGGACCGTAACAAATGCACAGCCATAATTCTGTTCAAATGATAGTTTCCCTTTTAGATCACAGAGAAAAAGTTATCAATATTGATTAATAGATGTGATTACTATAAGTGCCTAGAATTAAATTACTAACAGAACAGTTTCTGTAAAAATGCAGTAATTATCATGCAGACATTACGTTATTTTCCGTTCTGTTCCAAACCTTTTAACAAACACCAATCCCAATATTTAGATAGTATTCTGTCTTTTTTAAATATTTCTGTAGTTGGGACAACGTTCGTACAGAAAATTAAGTTCTGCAATTGAAATAAACGTTGGCTGGTGTTACTTGGGTTTTTATTAAACAAAAACAGTAAGTAATAATGTGTGAATAGATAACTTAATAACATCTAGCTTCATAGTAAATAGTGTCAAGCGCAACTTTATTATTTTTGGGACAAGTTGCGAATGCATGGAGAGTCAATATGCAGGTTAGAGTGGTTAAGGAAGACTAAGATCTCCCCCCCTCTCCCAATTTCAAATTACCAAAATTAAAGACTATTTAGCTCTACAATTTGACAAAATTTCACTTTGATATCTGTACTCAGTTTTGAGATATAACGGTTTGAATTTTGGAATGTGCACCATTTTTGAAATGCTGCCCCCATTTTCCCCCACAACTATTATGACCAAATTTTATATTTTTCGCATAATTCCCAAGTATAGCTTAATATATAATCCAGTTTCAATCACGTAGCTTAAGAGATAGTCGAAATATTAATTTTTAAGTGTTTTTCTTTACACCCCCCCCCCCCCCGACCCTCCCTCGTACAACAATTAGCATACTTTAAAACTGAGTCTAGTTGCTTTCTTTTATAGTACGTAATTTGGAAATCATTTGAAAAAAATGCGGCGGACAATTTGCTTTTAGCCCCCCTTTTCAGACCCCAATGGATAAAAAAATTAAATTACTCTTAAAGTTTGTCCCATAAACCCCTCTATATATATTGATTTTTAGCTTCCTAGCTGGAACCATGGTTGAGATATTTGAGTTCGTAGTTTTCAGTTTTAGTGCTCCCTCCGCCTACCACTGAATCCTTACACCCCCCAACATGGGTATCCGCCTGAGATCCGCAACTTTCTACAATCCCCCAAAAATTAACTTTCTATCTTGAATGGTTTGGGAATTAATGTGCGCAGACCGTACACGTCGGTGTACGGTGGACGGCGTACAGACAAACGGATGTTTTTTTGCATCTTTTTGATCTAAACTGGTTTGTTTGGATATTTTGAGGCGGGATGAAACTTAGTGTAACACCAAGATTCCTTGTCGGTGTTTAAAGATCTTGGACCAGTACTCGATTTGTTCAGGTACAAGGAATGGAGTAAAATGCGCTCGAGCTAATGAATAACTAAATTTTTTTCAACTTATCTAACTTATTTATACAATTTATCGTATTATCGTGGGAAACAATCGAACAATTTTTGGTTCACAAGCCTTTTCATGCATAGTTCTAGCGATAAGAAACCAGACACAATATGATGCCTTGATTCAGCTAACGAACTGGCAGATACAATATGATGCGGCTTATGCGAATTTACTTTAATGAATTTGCTTAAATTGTACATTTGTAATTAAATGTTATCTTTGTGGAATTTTTAGGTTACAATGAATAATAGATAATTTGGTTTGAAAAGAATAAATTGAAATTGGTAGTGTATTGATATTGATATTGTATTAATATACATACCCAGAAAACATTTTAGCGCTCATAAATAAATGATCGAAAAACGATCGTTTTGCATGCAATATGCTTGAAAAACAAATACCATGATGAGTAATCTAAATGCTCGAAAACCGAACAGGAGGGTAAAATAAAATTATGTAAACCAAACTCTGCAGAGTTTACATCACACGTGCAATATGCGAGTCTGAAAATGATGTCGACTTAGCTATTTCTATAAACATATCGCACATTTCATTTCTCTGCAAACTCTGTAGTATTTGCGTGTGCTTATGGGTGTGTGTGGTACAAAGCATAAATAACAAAAACAGAGAAGCAATTGCGATCTTCGATTATATACTTGCTTACATACTCGTTTCTTGTAAGCGTTTTACAATTCATTAATGAATAGTTAAAAGTAATTCATTGATGAATGTACATTTAGTCCGCTTAATTACTCGTTAATGTATCGTTAACGACGCTCGTTAATGATCAAAACACTCGCTAATATAATTCATTAACGAGTCTTTAATGTATTATTTTGTTTGCTGGGTATATTTGATATTGATAGATATCAAACAGCATTTTTAGGCTATTTTAGTCATGAAACGCGAAAAAACAAAATTTCAGGGTAGCAAATTTTTTTTTCCATGTCAATCACAATACTATACTACTATACTATACTATCACAATAAACAATTAGTATTTATATATTGTCTAGTTTAAGAAAAGCTATTATAACAATAAACTAATGACTTTTATAGCTCACCTTTTCCATCGGAACCATAATATCCTCTTTCCTATTTTTCGGAGCAACATTAAGATGGGATTTGCCTCCAGCTCCACGTCGCATTTTGCCAGCGTTCTTATCACGTAATTCGACCTCAAGACGTAGCATTCCATTACTGTCGGGGAGACTAATGTTGAGATTGTTATCACCGTAGCTGTGGATGTGGTTGATACCTACTTCAGGTAGTTGTAGGTCATTGTAATTCCCTCGATATCCTATTTAAAATATTTATTTATATTTCATTTAAATTTATGTATTTACTATCATAATACATGTGCTTCAAATAGGCACATTTGCACCAACACAGTAATTTTGTATAAAAAATAATAATAATTATCAAAGTCAATCAATCAATTTCCCGGTAAGACTCCCTTATAAGTCTATAGAACAGTAACAGTTCTCTTCCACAAAGCACGATTGAGCAAGGCCCTTTACTGTTCGCATGCAAATAAAATTAATATATTTTAGAGTGAGTTTTTTTAAATAGTCAGTATGTATGGATGTCCGTCCGTCAATGCGTCCGTGCCCTTTCTAGCTCGAGAACGCGTTGAGCTAAAAAATCCAAATTTTGTACACGTCGGTTTTGCCGAAAAAGTAAGGTCAAGTTCGTGAACGGACCAAATCACTCCATCCACCCCCTTCCATACAAAATGACACAATTTCGGAATCTGACAATAAGCTGATTTTCTCGAAAAGTAGCATGGGCAACAAAGTTGAGAAGTACGCTCACCAATTCTAGAGTTCGTATTCTGCATTTACACCACTAGAAATGGGGATTGTGAACAACGGCCGAGCAAACACGTATTGCAAAGCAGGAATGGCCTCAATCATAGACATAACCTTCATAAGCGGAATATGAAATGGCGTCTTAGCGAGGAATATACACACAGCTGGCGACTTCCTCCGCGTAAAAATCGCAATAATAAGCAATTTTTGAGAATGCAATGTGAGATATATAATCTGCTTAGTTTAATGGCTCTTTCAACACAATTATTTGTATTTTCTTGGAATCACAACCATAAATTATTAAGAATGAAGATATGATCTTCGTATTTGCATGGGACAGGCCCGTGACCGTCGTATGCAATGCATGCAACACTTAATTTTAATAAACCAATTAGTAGATATTAAATCATTATAAAAGGCGAAGCACCGGACAAAACTCTGGTAAGTATGATGAAGATTTTAAATAAACATTTACGAGAATGGAAAACTTGTGACTTTTGTGTGTGGTTTTTTTTATTTTAATAAAAAAAAGGACTTAGATATACTTCCAAGCGAGATGATCCTCTGCTAACACAGTGCGTTGCTTTTTGTGTGAGGCTATGAGTCTCATATAAACTGATTTTGAAAGTGTACTCTGTACCTGTACCCCCAAGGTACTACGAATTTTACCAATTCATGAAACTATATTTGGAAACTTTCAGCTCCTGCATGAACCTGAGCTAACCACCCCTCTGTGGGATAGAGGCAAAAAAATACACCCACAGCCAGTCCTGCTTACTCTAAAAATGGCAAATGGACACTCACCGAATCATGGGACTATCACCCGTGATAGTCGTAACTGATGCGAGAAACGGATACAGGGCTTCGGATAAGACGGATTATAAAACACCGGTTTATAGGTTTAAAAATTAAATTCTATGTATATATTATATATATATATACCTATATATATATATGTATATATATATATATTTATATATATATATATATATATATATATAAATATATATATATATATATATAAATTTATTTATATAAATTTAAATGACTTATGGCATTCATAAACTAAGATTGGGTACTGGAAAGTTCAAACAAATGACGGTGGAAGTCCTGGGGTGACTTTGTCTATACATCGCCAATCGGTGATCGATCATGAAATGGAGCATTATAACATACAAATCTTAGGCTTGAGCGAGGTCAGGTGGACAGGATGAGGAGATGAACGAGCTCCAAGCGAAACTCCATTCTGAACGTTGGTCCTGATACCACGCGAGCAAGAAACAGTCTCATAAGATGGGAACCAACTTCGGATTAGATTACCGTCGTCAGGCTCAGGACCAGTGTCATATCTCCTCAATGTGCGAGCGAAGCGTGTAGGTAACATGGGAGCGACCGAAACTTAATGATTGCCTGCTTGAGAATATGCACAGCAGCTATCCGACGGCCATAAATTCTTCGAATGAAGCGCTTAATATGGATAAACTTGGAGACCCCAACAAAAAGCACGGGTATAGCCGCACTCTCCGGGACAAGTCATCCACATTGGGCGGACATGAAATGCGCACACTGGACGCCAATTGGGAGGCAACCAGAAAAACGTTTCTAACTATTGCTGAAAAATCTGTGGAATATGTGCTAAGTGATGAGAAACCCTAGATGTCGCAAGACAAATGGGACAAGGTTGGCGTTCGGAAAAAAAGCCAAATTGGCAATCATTTCTCAAACCAATATCAACCAACGAACTCCTGAGTTGAAACGAATCTACCGTGGTGCTCATATACAGCTCAAGAAGGCTGTTAGATGCGATAAGAGAAAGGCCATTAAAAATCTAGCCAATGAGGCAGAATCTGCAGCTTACTTTGATATGAGTTTGTTATTTGAAGCAGTTGGCGAACGCGAATTTCACCACCAACTACCTGATGAGAGATGTCAACGGAACTCTCCTTAATATGAGTCAACATCAGTTGCAGTAGTGGAAAGAATACTTGTCTAATATTTTTAACGTTTTGTCAGAGAAAGATTTTCCAGGGACCGAACAATCGCCAAAAATTCAACCGCAACAATCTTCTATTAGGAACGATCTCCCAGATAAGGAAGAGATAATTTGCGCCATTCGGACAATGGCGGGAAGGGAAACCCCAGGTATGGACGGACTGCCAGTCGAACTCCTCAAAGCGGACCTGAAAATAACTGCCGATATACTCATCTCACTCTTGACTGAGGTGCGGAATGAAGAAAGATATCCAACTTATTGGAAGTTGGGTGTTATTGTGAAAATCTCGAAGAAGAGCGACCTCCAGAATCGTGGCAATTGGCGTGGTATATGTCCACTTTCTGCTGTATCGAAAATCATGACTAAGGTAATTCTCAATAGGATTAGTAATAATATGGAGAGCACTATCAAAGTCTATCAGGCTGGATTCCGTAAAGGGTCGTCTTGTTCATACCAAACAAATACCCTACCGATAATATTAAAGCAGTCCACCGAAATGGGCTCGCCACTACATCTTATTTTTGTGGTCTTCGATAGGGTTTTCAACAGCGTTAAGCGAGATTACATATACGAAATTACATTGAATTCACACTCATTCCCAACTTGAGCGACGTCTCGCTTTTAAAATTGTGCTCCAAATGGACGGCTTCACATTTGTCAAACTATGACGAAACGCCCCATGGAGTAACTAGACTCTAAGCAAGGAAGGTGGTCAGGTGGTCGTCCAACCCTATGGAAAACAATTGAAAAGTAGGTAAGTTTTTTTAAACTAGTCGTAGCGACGTTTCTGTTAACTACTTCTATAACGGTTAAAAACACATTTACAAAACCTAAGCTTCTAAACCGGTGGTCCGTTCGTCCGTGTCGTCTCGAGAGCGCGTTGAGCTAAAAAGTTAAAAATGTTGTACTCGTCGTTTTCGACGAAGCTCGTTAACGGGCCAAATCGCACCTACCCTTCTACCCCCTCCCATACAAAATGACTCAATTTCGGAATTTCGGAATTTCACAATAAACGGATTTTCTCAAAAAAGTATAAAAACTATAGATCTGAAATTTAGAATATTTATTCATCAATCCACAGTATAAAAATTATTTGAATTTCCTCACACCTACTATCACTTCCCATACATACTTCACTTTTTGTTGTAATAGTATATATAATATTTATCAAGCTGAAATTGTGAACTAAATATTTATTTAGAATTGTTAGTAAGATGGAAAAAAAAAACTTGCTGATTAGCTTCCCTCCTTCTATCCCCTCCCACACAAAGTGACCGATTCTCAGAACTTTCCATAAATGCGTTTTCTTGAAAACTATGAATGTTATTGGTGTGACATTTGAGAAATGCAACGTGCATAATCTCTATAGTTATTACTGAAAACGTCCCACTCCTTCTACCACCTCCCATACAAACTGCACAATTTCACTAAATTTAATACACTAATATTCTCAAAACCTATCAAATTTTCGATACTTTATTTTTATAAAACATTTTGATAGCAACTCCATCATGATGTGAAAAAATTAATTCAATGCAGTCACCAAACAATTTTTCTCAAAATCAGATATTTCTCTTTCATCTAGAGTAATTGTAGTCCTGATATGTTTTAATTACAAATCACACTCAGTACACACTCTTAATTGATTCTTTCTCAAATTCTGCAGTTGGTATAACGACAAGGAACACTACTCCAGGCATGGCTTAAATTTGCACTGTTAAAGATTTTACGGTTCACAACTGGTATGTGCTTAGAATATAATGTGTCCCATAAACATCTTCTTGATAAATGAGCTACGTTTATCAAAATGGCAGAAACTGTCGCTGATGAGCTAATCATATCTGATTAACAAATTAGATTGAATGGTTTATGAATTGTGCTTAGTATTTTTTTTTTACTTCTTTGATGGAGAAGGCTAATGCGATAATTAAGACTTAAATGACTACGTCGTGAATATTCTAATTAACACCATTGACTATGTCTGAAATTATTTTTGTACCTTGTGCTTGCTTTTAGTCATTTTGGGTCGAATGCCTCCCCCATGTGCGTGATTGTTAGGCACGAAAAGAATCTTGTACGCACACTGGGATGTGCTGCTTTCTTCCTTCTGTAGCAAGGGCTTAAGATACTACTTTTACTTTATTATTTTAATAATAAAGTATTGTGATTGACACAGAAAAAAAAAAAAATTTGCTACCCTGAAATTTTTTTTTTTCGCGTTTCATGACTAAATTAGCCTAAAAAAGCAAAAAAAAAAATCCGTCCCGCCGTACGCCGTACATATGGACTCGTACCTCCAAGACCGTTAAAGGTAGAATATTGATTTTTGGGTGGGTTATTAACTTGGTAAGTGAGCTCCATTATCCAAGTTTTGGGAAGTGTGGGGTGGAAGGGGGAGGCGGGGGGATGGAAAAAGTCGAAATATACACTTGCTAATATCTTCACCACGAATGCAGATAGAAAGATGAAAATCAGCACACGTATAGAGAGAGCTATGGGACATATTTCAAAAATAATTTAATTTTTTTATCCATTGGCGTCTGTAAAGGGGGGGCTAAAAACAAATTGTCGGCCGAATCTTTTTTTGAAATGGTTATATCTTCGAAACTACTTACCATAAAAAATTCATATTTGGGGACAATTAAGATGGCGTATAGATTCACCAGAATCAGCTTAGAAATAGGCTTATTATTGTAAGGAGAAGGGTCGGGGGGGGGTGCAAGGAAAAACACTTAAGAATTAATATGTCAACTATCTCTCAAGCTATGTAATTGAAATTTAAAACAAATACTAAGCTATACTAGCGAAATACAAAAAAAATATAAAATTTGGTCATAATAGTAGTGGGGTGAAATGGGGAGCATTTGAAAAATGGTGCACTTTTCAAAATTAGAAAGCATTATATCTCAAAATTGAGTACAGATATCAAATTGAAAATTCGTCAGATTATAGAACTACATAATTTATAATTTTGATAAAAATTTTAAGTTAGGGGGTGTAAAGGGAGGGAGGTGGTAAGCAAAAATGTCGAAAATTTTGAGTGAATTTTTTAGGAGTCTGCTCAAAGATAGAAACTTTAAATTTTGCATGTGAATACATCTATTTGATATACATAGAAAAAAAATAATAATTTGATCCACAATTGTTACGAACCGACCACCCCGGTCTAATGGGCACAAGCTGTTTCATGTGCAACGAAAAAAACACGAAAACTGAAAATTTTTGGATGTAATTTTAGGGTAGAAACTTGAAAATTTGGGAAATACATTTAAAAAAAATCCCTAAGAGTATAAAATATTAATTGGTCGAATACCTTCAAAACTTCTACCCCCTCCCATACAAAATTATTTTTTCGACCATTTTTAAGAAATTAATTATCACCTAACTATTAAAAGCTATCCACTTGAAATTTTGCATAAGAACTTATAAAAATAATTGAAATGAAATTCCTTTAAGAGTTTTGAAATCGCGCTTGCCCTTCTACCCCCTCCCATACAAAAGTATCATTTCTATCTATTTCATTGAATCAACTAATAACCATCAAATTAAAAGCTACGAACTTGAAATTTTGTACAAGCACACTACAAGAGAAAGGGAATAAAATTGCGTCACAAATTTTACGATTCCCCTACCTCCTCTACTCCTTCCCATACAAATGTTTGGTTTCGTGAATGTAAAATGCACCGAATCCTATGAAAATTCTATGCAACTTCGTCTATGAAACACATTCTATACAGAGGATATTGGACGCGATTCAAGCAATTAATTAAAAAGCTATTAACATCCACCCACCCTTACCCCTCCTCCTCCATTCATAAAAACCCAAACTTGCAGAAATGAATGAAATATTGTTAAATTGACAACAGCCCTGCCCAAGAAGTCCCTTTCACTTAGCCTTCCCTAACCACTCTAACCTGCATATTGACTTTCCACACATCCGCAACTTGTCCCAAGAATAATAAAGTTTCGCCCGAATTGTTGGCAGTTTATTTATACTCTAGATGGAATCTGAGAATATTATTTTATTTGCCCTAAAGTTTGTAACGCCAAGAAATAATCCTAGCACACGCAAGGGTACAGAAATATTTGCTGTCGCTCAAAAATCTCAAAACCGGATGTCCGTCCGTCCGTCCGTGCGCTCCCTAGCTTGAGAACGCGTTGAGCTAGATAGTAAAAATTCCTACACGTCGTTTTTGATGAAAAATTAAGGTCAACTTCGTGAGCGGGCCAAATTGCTCTACCCCTTCTGCCCCTCCCATCCAAAATGACACAATTTCGTAATTTGAGAATAAACGGATTTGCTGGAAAATCACTATCAGAATTCCTTAATGCAAGGAATTGCCATAAAACGGTTCCAAATTAAGATGTGGAAATCGAATTATCCTCTGGCTCATCATTTAGTGAAGGGACGAAACAAACAATAACATCCCTACACCAAAAACATAAATATAAATAACACAGAACAAAAATTGACAAAACATTTGCATCAACTAGTATTAAGTCTACGCTTTAAACAAAGCTTATCAATAGAGAAGTCGAATACATCAGCATTCTCATTAACTTCTCTCGCGAGACGCGAAATCGGCTCATTCATACCATAATTTGTCCAGTGAAAGCAAATCTGTAGCAATCTAGGCTGCCTTGGTAAAAATCGACCAACAGCAAACTGCATCAAACTCAAAAGTGTAGGAGAATCAACCATCCCTGTAAGAAGTTGATGAGCAAAAACTACATCAGCTACCTCACGTCGTTTTGAGAGTGACGACATATTTAAAAGCTTGAGTCGCTCGATGTAAGGAGGAAGACGCACTCTGTCACTCCAATTAAGGTGGCATAAGGCTATTCTCACAAATTTACGTTGAATTGATTCAACTCTACCAATGTGATCAGCATAAAAAGGAGACCAAACTTGAGAAGCATATTCAAGATGAGATTTAACGAAGGTGTTATAAAGACTCAATTTAACAAAGGGATTGTTAAATTCCTTCGATAAGCGTGTGGTGAATCCCAACATAGAATTTTGCACAATATTATTTATATGCAAGCTAAAATCAAGTTTATGGTCAAACGTAATACCTAAGTCAATAATAGCGTTGACACGATCGAACATACAGTCATTAAGACTATAAATAATTACAAACGGTGAGACTTTCCTAGTAAATGACATAACACGACATTTATCCACATTCAAACAAAGATCATTGTAGCGACACCAATTACCAAAATTAATCAAATCTTCTTGAAGAAAATTGTCAGAGTTGGAACTAAGGGACCTAAAGATCTTAATGTCGTCTGCATAAATAAGTACTTCAGAGTATTTAAAAACAGATGCAACATCATTAATGGCCAAGAAAACAAAAGTGGTCCCAAATGACTTCCTTGCGGAACATCAGAATGCGCAGTAAATGGCTTAGAAGTAAAACCACGAAAGAGAACTCGATAAGTTCTATTAAGTAGATACGACTTAATCCAATTAATAAACCATGTAGGAAAACCCAACATGTCTAATTTCAACAAAATAATGGAATGGGGTAATTTATCGAAAGCCTTACTAAAATCAGTATAAATGCAATCCACCTGCTTACCCTCCTCAATACCAACAATGGATTTATTCGTAAACTCCATCAGATTGGTGACAGTTGACCTATTTTTGACAAATCCATGTTGTTTACTTGAAATCAGGGATTTACAGTGAAACGAGAGGCACTCATACACTACAGACTCAAAAAGCTTTGGAATAGCTGACAGCTTAGCTTTTGGTCGATAGTTGACAACAGCAGATTTTGCTCCACTTTTGTGAGGCGGAATGATAAAGGAGGCCTTCCATACGTTCGGGAAAATTCCAATTTTTAGCAACCTTTGAAAGAGGAGGGAGAGTGGCTCAGCAATAGAGAGACAGCAGCGTTTGAGGACTATAGCAGGAACACCATCTGGGCCAGGCGAGAAATATGATTAACTATATCATTATAACTAATCGGTATACTAGAGAAAGTAGTTGAAGCAGTACCTCTAAAGCTATCAAAGTACGACATGTCAGGGATAAAGTTACTACCAGAAAAAGATCCACTGAAGAATGTGGCAAAAAAATTACAGATAGTAAATTGATCATTACTATTGTTGCCAAGGAATTGGAAAGAAGCTGGATAACCGTCAGATTTGCGCTTACAATTAACAAACTTCAAGGGATCCCTAATAATATCCGACTGCACTTCAAGTAAATATTCAGCATATAAATGATTAGATAAATCTTTAAATAAGTCATAGTATTCTGTATACGTACGAAAATCAGTGTCATTCTTTGTCCTAGTATACCTATTCCACGCAGCATTACGAGAATTGCGTATCGCACGCAACTCACTCGTGTACCAAGGATACAACAATGAAATATTCTTCCGATAAGTAAAAGGAACTGAAGCAACAAAAAATTGGTACAGAATATAATAAAAATCAACTACGGCACCCTCAAAATCGGGATTGTCAAAAATTTCATCAAAGTTGAAATTAGAGATAAGATTGTCCAACCGTGAAAAATCGGCTTTGTTAAAATCAATAGTTAGTTCTTTCTCACTAGGGATAAAAATATGCTCCTCGTCAATCATAAGAAATATATTAATGGGAGGGTGTAAGACATCAATGATCGAAATTGATGATAAGCTCTCTTCCACGGAACAGGCACAGTAGTCAGAATAAAAAACCAGGTCAAGCTGCCTTCCATAAGAATTCCGAACAAGACTAAGTTGGTGGAGACCAAGTGCAAATATACTATCTACAAAAAAACATTCAAGCGATGAAGAAGCATCCGAAACTAAGAGCGTAGAATCATCGTCAGAAAATGACCAAGAAAGACCTGGAATATTAAAATCACCCATTAAAATGAGTTCGTCAGACATAATCATAGTTCTATGAACAAATGTTATACAATCAACTGTTTTTTCTTATAAAGTAAAAGGACTAGAAGGGGGAATATATGCCACAAAGACATAAATATCCTTATTGCTAAGTATAAGTTTAACACACAAGATCTCCAGACAGTGAGGGTTCGGCACGTCAACAACTACACAATTAGTGCAGTTATGGACTGCTAATAACAACCCACCACCTTTCAATCTCAAATCGGAATCATAACGATCCCTACGAAAGACTTGGAAGTCTGAACTAAAGAGTTCACTGTCAGAAAAACTACAGTTTAGTCCCGTTTCAGTAAAAGCAATAACATCGTAGGAAGAATTCTGGCTTGAAGCAAATATCGCCTGAGTTTTAGTGCGCAGTCCATTTACGTTTTGATAGTAAATGGACAATTGTCTGAGTTTTTTGAACCAGATCCCATTGATCTAATACGACGTGAAGTAAATTCTTTGACAAATGCTCCAGACGGCCAAGAATTATTATTTAATAATCGATTAAAAAGTTCATTATTGGCTATTACAATTTTAAACGAGGCAATGGAACTATCATCTTTACTAATTTTTACACATTTTACTGCTGATCCGGCTAAAATAAATTTATTTGATATTAAATAGTTAATAATATCATCGGGGGATGTTCGGGGATCAAGTCGAGAAATAAAAAGGGCTTTCGGTCGAGGTACAGTAGATAGTAAAGGTAGATGTGAAGGCAAATTAGAATCAGTGGGATTAGTAACAGTGTGAGGTGTTTGAGAGCTACTCGAAGAAAATAGGGTAGACTTCGAGAGTGTAGATTTTTTATGTTTATTGCCAACGGAAACTTTTGAAGAAGCTTCGCTATTTTTAGTAGAGGTAGAACAATTCACTGTAGTCTTCTTGCGAGAAGGACATTGATGAACTACAGGACTATTGATATCAATGGAGTCAGTTGAATTAGAAGTATGTCTACTGCAGGGCATAATATCGCAGCAAGTAGAGACATCCACCATTGCAGGATTAACTGTACCCGTCGAACAGTCTACCAAAGTTGGATTCTTATTGAGTGAATTAAAAAAATTATTCACTCTCACAAATTAACTAGAAATATTATCTAGTTGCGCCTTAATCCTCGTCATCTCATCACCAATACTAGACATTTTAAAAAATAACGAGGATAGTGAAATACTCATACAGTCATGGCAGTACCAATATAGCCCAGGGGTAGAATTAAATCTCTCGGCAAAAATATTGGTAAGACCAACACACTTCGTGTGATAGTTTCTACCACAAACACCGAAACATGTAAAAATGGGTGTCGAAGATTTCAACTCACTACATTTGTCTGCATTGCACTTAGTACCCATATTTAAATACGTAAAGACTTATAATACTCTCATAGCAATTCAAAAATAAACACCAAGATATATGCAATCAAAATTACAAGCGAAAATTATGGTTACAAATTGTAAATCAAAGACTCAAACCTGTGGAAGACAGCTGAATTTAATTAAAAACCGAACAGCTGATCACAGTAGAAAATGAGCCAATAATTAAATAATAAAATCACGCACACTTTTGCACGAACACAATGCTGCAACTAGAAACTAGAAACGGTGAACTGTAAAATACACAAACTGACAAATACACCAAAAGAAACTAAATAAAAATCACCCAAATATGTACAATTAAACTAAACGAATCAAGTCAAAAAGACGGAAATAAATTAAATAACACAACAATTCACCGGAAAAACAAGAAGAGCCGACTAAACATTAAAAATAAGAATATAAAATAAAATAAAATTACACAAGCAAGACTTAATACAAGTTGACACCGTGACGTACAAAAGACGACTCAAATTTTGTACATGTCGTTTCTGATAAAATAGTAATGTCAAGTTCGTGAACGGGCCAAATCGCTGCACCCCTCCTACCCCCTCCCATACAAAATGACACAATTTGGCAATTTAAAATTGTCAGTTAGGCAAAAAAATTAGACTATTAGCATTACCCCTTATACCCCCCAATTTTACAACTTTACAAAAAGACGTTTTTCCTGAAAGTATGAAGTGCAATTTAAAACATGTCAAAAACAATTTCGCTAAATCCAATACACTAGTTTTCTCATTACCTGTTAAATTTTTGAATCCTAAATTTTGTATAAAACATTTTGATAGCAACTTTAGCGTAGGAGTACTCAAATATTTTTTATACAGATGATTGAAATCAATCTATAGCTTTAACGCTTTTTGAGCAAATCCGTTTGTTGTCGAATTGCGAAATTTTGTCATTTTGTATGGGAGGGGGTAGAAGGGATAAAGCTAATCGTTTTTTTTTGGTCTTACTAATAATCCTAAACACAATTTCAGCACGATAAATTTCATACGCACTGTGTAAATTGGCTTAGAACATATCATGAAGAAGTGCAGTTTATATGGGAGGCGACGAACAGAGGGAGGAGACACGAATAATTTGTATACGATATATTGAAATCATCGTAAAAGTAACGCATTAAAAACTTAAAATCAATAGGTTTTATACTTTACTTTTCTCAACGCGTTCTCAAGTTAGAGAGCGAACGGATGGACGGACGGACGGACGGACATCCGGTTTTGAGATTCAGTTTTAGATTTAGATTTAGTGAAAATGTGCAGTTTGTAAGGGAGGTGGTAGAAATACTGAGGGGATATTAGTGATTTTTTCAGAAATAATTAGGAATATTATAAAATTGACAACCCTTAAATTTCAGACTAGTGCCATTCATACTTTTCAGGAAAATCGATTTCTTGTGAAACTGTGTCATGTTGTATAGGACGGGGTAGAAGCAGTGAAGCTAATCAAGTATTTTTTTCTGATCTTAGTGATAATACTAATTAAATATTTATTACAAAATATGAGCTCGATAAATGTTATATGTTCTGAGAAAATCGTCATTTCATGAAAAAGTGTAGTTTGTATGGGAGGGGGTGGAAGGAGAGGGGGACGCAAATAATTTGTCTACTGTAGATTGAAATCATTGTGAAAGTAATATATCCCAAAATTCAGACTAATTGCTTTTATACTGTTTGAGTAAATTCATTTATTATCGAATTGCGAAATTGTGTCATTTTGTATGGGAGGGGGTAGAACGGGTGAAGCTAATCGTCTAATTTTTTTTTGACCTTACTAACAATCTATATAAATATAATTGTAGTGTCTGTCTGTTATTTGTTTATAAATGGCTATAAATAAGTTTTTTGCTTCATTTTAGCAATAACTAAGCAGAGTCAAACGTTTTTAAAAAAATTCTCTGTCTGTCTGTCTGTCTTTCCGGCTTTCACGCAAAAACAGCTGCACCGATTGCAATGAAACTTTCACAGATTATTAGCTCTACCTCTGGGAGTAATCTGCTTTAGGTTTTATTTTTCTCCCCTCACGCCTTCTACCCCCTTCCATACAAAGTGACTCATTTTCAAAAACTGATAATAATCAAATTTTCATGAAAACTATTTCAAATTTTTTTTTTTCAATTCAAATTCCTGTTAAGACCCCCTATAGGGGCATAGGGCAGAAACAACTCTCTTCCACAAGGCGCGATCCTGCGCATCGGCTTTAAGCTGTTGCCAGGACTTGTTTATTCCTCTGGCCTCCTGCTCAACTGCTCGCTTCCATGTGTTACATGATCGACCAACCCGGCGTCTTCCTTGAGGATTATAATCCAGAGCCTGTTTTGCGATATTTTGCTCTGGTTTCCTCAAAGTATGACCGATCCACTGCCACTTCCGCCGTTGAATCTCAATACCTATTTTAGTCTGGCCAGTTGTACTCCAAAGTTCGTCGTTGGAGATCACTTCTGGCCAGAATATTCCTAAAATGCGTCGGAGGCATTGGTTTACGAAAGTCTGTAGTTTCTTGGTAAGTCGAACGGTCACTTTCCACGTAGTACAACCATATAACAACACGGATTTGACGCATGCGTCAAAAACTCGCAGCTTCGTGCGAAGGGAGATCTCTCTTAACCTCCAGAAAGGGGAAAGGATACCGAAGGCCTGACGAGCTTTATTTAGCCGAGCCTCAACATCCTTTTCGGCTCCGCCCTCCATGCTGACAATGCTTCCGAGATAGCAAAAATCTTGCACCTCTTCCACATCCTGTCCATTAAGAACAATCGGTGTGCTTGCGTTCGAACCCATGTGCATGTACTTGGTTTTACGCACATTTATTTTCAGTCCCGCCTCTTTGCATTTAGAATGCAACGAGCGAACATTTGACTCTAAGTCCGAACGGGTATGTGCAAGCAAACACACGTCATCAGCATAATCAAGGTGACTTAAGATGTTAAATAGTCTCCATTGAAGACCTTTACCTTCCCCACCTTCCAGTGCAGCTTTCAAGATGTCGTTTATTACCACCAGAAACAGGGCTGGTGATAATATGCAGCCTTGTCTGACACTCGTTCGCACAGGAAAGCTCTCGGACAGCTCTCCTCTATGCAAGACGCGACACCTTGCATCTTCGTAGGATTCTTTAATCATAGCTATGACCTTATTTGGAATACCTCTCCTACGCAAAGCATTCCATATGTAATCTCGCTTAACGCTGTCGAAAGCCTTCTCGAAGTCCACAAACATGAGATGTAGTGGCGAACCCATTTCGGCTGACTGCTCTAATATTATCCGTAGGGTATTTGTGTGGTCGGTACAAGACGACCCTTTACGGAATCCAGCCTGATAAACTTCGAGAGTGCTCTCGACGACATCACTAATCCTATTGAGAATTACCTTAGCCATAATTTTTGATACGGCAGTAAGTAGACATATACCACGCCAATTGCCACAATCCCGAAGGTCCATTCAGTCGGATATCTTCCATCATTCCACACCTTTCACAATGACGCCCTCCTTCCATTCAGTCGGATATCTTCCATCATTCCACACCTTAGTGAAGAGTGGGAGGAGTATATCGGCTGTTATTTCCGGGTCCGCTTTGAGGAGTTCGGTTGGTAGTCCGTCTATACCTGGAGCTTTCCTTCCCGCCATTGACCGAATGGCGGAAACTATCTCTTCCTTATCTGGGGGATCGTCCCTAATAGAGGATTGTTGCGGTTGGATGTTTGGAAGTTGTTCTGTTTCCGGAATATCTTCATCTGACAAGATGTTTAAAATATCAGAGAAGTATTCCTCCCATCGTCGCAACTGGTGTTCACTCATATTAAGGAGAGTTCCGTCGACATCTCTCACCAGGTGGTTGGCGGTGAAATTCCTGTTCGTCAACTGTTTCATGATTTTAAATAGTGAACCCATATCCCCAAGGTAAGCCGCAGATTCTGCCTTGTTTGCCAGATCTTCAATGGCCTTTCTCTTGTCGCGTCTAACAGCCTTTTTAAGCTGTATATGAGCATCGCGGTAGTTCTGCCTCAAGTCGGGCTTTCGTTGGTTGACATCGGGTTGAGAGATGATTGCCAATTTGGCTTTTTTCCGATTGTCAACCTTGTCCCATGTGTCTTGCGACATCCAGGGTTTCTCACCGCTTTGCGCATATCCCACAGATTCTTCAGCACTAGTTAGAAAAGTGTTTCTGGTTGCCTCCCAATTGGCGTCCAGTGTGCGCATTTCATGTTCACCCAATGTGGATGACTTTTCGCGTAGAATGGTGGTGTATTCGAGTTTTTTGTTGGGATCTCTGAGTTTATCCACATTAAGCTTGCGCTTCACTTGAAGAATTTGTGGTCGTCGGATAGCTGCTGTACACAATCTCAAGCAGGCAACCATCAAGTGGTGATCGCTCCCCACGTCAGCTCCACGTTTCGCTCGCACATCGAGGAGACATCTTCTCCATCGGCGACTTATAGCCAAATGGTCGATCTGGTTCTGAGTAACACCGTCAGGGGAAACCCAAGATGTTTTATGATGACTCTTGTGTGGAAAAAGGGTCCCTCCGATGACCATTTGCCGAGTACTACAGAACTCCACAAATAATTCGCCGTTTTCGGGTCTCTTAGTCCAAGGTCGTGAAGCGTCGACCCAAGGGTCACCATGCCTCCCCATGACGTGTTCTAGTCCAGTGTTGTCTGATCCAACCTGGGCGTTCATATCTCCCGAGATGATAATAATATCACCTCTTGGAACACGTTCGAAGGTGGCACTCAGTTGGCTATAAAACTCCTCTTTGTCACCAGATGTTGCGGTATTAGTTGGTGCGTAGCGCTGCAGAATTGTGACGTTTCTGACACTGGTCCTGAGCCTGACGACGATAATCCTATCCGAGATTGGTTCCCAGCTAATGAGACTGTTTCTCGCTCTCGGCGTAAGGACGAACGCCACGCTATTTCTGGCTTCACTTTCAGGGCCAATGTACAGAATAGTGTTTCCGCTAGCGGTTCGTTCTTCTCCTGATCCTGTCCACCTGACCTCGCTCAAGCCCAAGATTTGGATGTTATAGTGCTCCATTTCACGGTCGATCACCGATTGGCGGTGCAAGGACCGAGTAACCCCAGTTCTTCCCCCGTCATTCAATGTTCGAACGTTCCAGAAGCCAATCATAGTCCGTTTTCGAATGCCAAAAGTCGTTACCGTAGAATCAGTCCGTATCCGAGGCGATGTATCTGTTTCTCGTATCATTTAGGTCTTAAGATCACGGGTGATAAGCCCATGATCCAGTGAGTGTCCATTTGCCATTTTTAGGGCAAGCAGGACTGGCTGTGGGTGAATTCTACAGCCCCCATACCAGAGGGGGAAAACTATGAAAGCTATTAATTTGAAATTTAAAATATATTATTTCTATTATAAATGCAATCTTCAAGTATATAAATAGTTTGAATCCCCCAACTCCTTCCACCACCTCCCATACAAACTATACTTTTTCATGAAATACTATACTCCAATTTTCTCACAACGTATAACTTTGATCGAGCTAAGATTTTGTATTATATCCTTAATTAGCATTGTTATTAATTTCAGGGAAAAACTAACCAATTAGGTTTACTCCTTCTACCCCCTCCCATACAATCTGACACAAATCCACGACTTTGCGAAAATTCGATTTTCTTGAAAACTGCGAATGTTACTGTTCTGAAATATAAAATATATCAATTAAATGATAATTGTAGTTGCTTCTCAAAAAATAACTAAAAACCCTCCACTCCTTGCACCACCTCCTATACAAACTGCACTTTTTCATGAAATATTCTAAACCAATTTTCGCAGTACGTATAGCTTTGATCGAGCTAAAATTTTGTACTAAATTTTAAATTAGCATAATTATTATTATCGGGAAAAATGAACCGATTAGCTTTACTCCTTCTACCCCCTCCCATACAATGTGGCACAATTCCACGACTTTGCAAAAACTCGATTTTCTTGAAAAGTGTGAATCTAACTGATCTAAAATTTAAAGCACATCAATTGCATGGTGATTATAGTTGTTTCTAGAAAAATTACCAAAAACCCTCCACTCCTTCTACCACCTCCCATACAAACTGCACTTTTTCATGAAATACTCTAAACCAATTTTCTCAGTACGTATAACTTTGATCGAGCTAAAATTTTCTGAGTATTATTATTATTATCGGGAAAAATTAACCGATTAGCTCCACTCCTTCTACCCCCTCCCTTACAATATGACATGATGATAGTTGTATCTAGAAAAATTACCAAAAACCCCCCACTCCTTCTACCACCTCCCATACAAATTGCACAATTTCACTAAATCCAATCTAAGTTTCTCAAGTTACCTATTCAGTTTTTCAAGTTTGAATTTGGTGCAAAATATTTTTATAGCTACTCTAGCATGGTGTGAAAAAAATTAATTTTGTACTGTCATCCCTTCTATCACTCCCCACACAAAAATTCTTAAGATTACAAAAATTTCGATTTCATCGGTAGTATCATATAATGGGTAGGATATCAAGCACGGCGAAAAAGTAATGATTGGTTCGACCAAGAATGTCGCGACGCAATAGATAGAAAGAACGAAGCTTACAAAATTTTTACTGAACGACCAACACGAGCCAAAAAAGAAAGATATGACGAGCTTAGGCGATATGCGAAAAAGACCTGCAGACGAAAACAAAGGAAGTACCATAATGACAAGATACAAAAAATGGACGACGACATGAGAAAAAATAATACGCGGGACGCATACGCCATAGTAAAAGACTTGAAAAAGGGATATAAACCTAAAACCAGTCTCTGCAAAGACGCAGAGGGCAATATCATCAGCGACACAGAAGAAATCAAAAGGAGATGGGCTTCATACTTCGAACATCTTTTGAATCCCATCCCAGTAGCACCGATAACGACAGACAACATTTCAATTCAAGCCTCAACTGACGAAGATGAACCATCATCGACACCACCCACGCCTCCTGAAATCAAAGCAGCCCTATGTGACCAAAAACGAAACAAAGCGCCGGGAATTGACGAAATACCAGTTGAACTTCTGAAAAACGGTGGAAACTGTGTCGCCGAAATACTGCACAGCATGATATGCAAAATTTGGACAGAGGAAATCATACCCGACGACTGGCGAAAAAGCATTATACCTATATGTCCAATTTACATGAAAGGAGACAAACTCTGCTGTGAGAACTACAGAGGTATGTCATTGTTGTGTACGTCCTATAAAATACTGACAAAAATAATTGAACGTCGTCTTAAGCCCTATACTAATCAAATAATTGGCGAATACCAAGGTGGATTCAGAACCTGACGATCTACAACAGACCAGATATTCTCGGTGAAACAGGTGCTTGAGAAATGCTGGGAATATAACACAGACGTGCACCAAATATTCGTAGATTTTAAACAAGCATACGACAGTATCGACAGGAGCGTAATGTACCAAATCATGCTTGACTTTGGAATTCCTCCAAAACTAGTCCGACTAACAAGACTCACAATGACGAACACTGAATCCCAAGTGAGAATACAAACCGATTCCACAACCAGCTTTCGAACGGAATGCGGTTTAAAGCAGGGAGATGGTCTAGCTCCTATGCTTTTCAACTTGGCACTAGAGTATGTCGTCCGAAAAATCCCAGTCGACACCAACGGGACACTACTATTCAAGTCCACCCAACTAGTAGCATACGCTGACGACATTAACATTCTAGCAAGATCCTTCCCTAGTGCTAAGGAGGTATTTGTCAATCTTGACTCCGCCGCAAAAGAAGTCGGGTTGCGCATTAATGAAAGCAAAACAAAAGTAATGACGCAAACAAGAAGGAGAACGCCAATCAGACAAAACATAACAATTGCGGAATATAATTTGGAGAGTGTGGACAACTTCATATATCTTGGGGCTAATCTAGCAAAGGACGGTAATGAAACAGACGAAATCAAACGACGGATAATACTAGCAAATAAGACGTATTATTCGGTACTTCCAATAATGAAATCCAAGAAAGTGCACAGGAACAATAAGCTGCGGATTTATAAAACTATTATACGACCTGTGCTCTGTTATGGCAGCGAGACGTGGACATTAACGCGAACTTCCGAAAAAGCAGTTAACGCATTCGAAAGAAAGGTCCTCCGAAGAATTTTGGGACCTGTGAAGGAAGGAACGGAATGGCGAATAAGATACAACCATGAGTTGTATCAACTCTACGACGAGCCAGAAGCTTCAACGTTCATCAAGTTACGTAAACTGCAGTGGGCTGGCCATGTAGAGCGAATGGAAGACGAAAGAATCCCCAAACGTGCTCTTAAAGGCAAAGCGAGTGGTAACCGGCCAGTAGGCAAACCACGCAAGCGATGGGAAGACTCGGTTGATGAAGACAGCAAAGCCATTCTAAAAATTAGCAGCTGGAGGACGCGGTCTTTGGATCGAGACGATTGGAGGCGACGACTTCAGGAGGCCAGGGCCCGATTTGGGCTGTCGCGCCATTGATGATGATGATAATCATATAATGGGGCTTTACGCACAATCGAAGCCCTGATATGTTTTAAGCTTAATGTCATTTTATTTGGGCTTTTTTCAATTAACACAAGCTACAACTATTCACATGTCCTTAACACGTATACATATGATCTCTCCATTCAAATGCGAGTATCATGCTATCATTCTTAATAATTTATGGTTCTGACTCAAACAAAATACAAAACATTGTGTTCAAAGAGCCATTTAAGTAAGCGGATTATATATCCCATATAATGTATTACTAACTACATTCTCAATTTTGCTTATTAATGCGATTTTTATGCGGACGAAGTCGCGGGCGTTTGCTAGTGTTAAATAAATATTTGGTGCACAATTTCAGCTCGCTAAATTTTAAACGCATTGAGTAAATTGACTTAGAGTAATTCATGACAAGTACAGCTTTTATGGGAGGTAGTAGAAGGAGGGGAAGGACACGCAAAATTTTTATACGGTAGATTGATATTATCATAAAAGTAACATTTTCCAAATTTCAGGACAATAGATTTTATACTTTTCGATCAAATCCGTTTATTGTCAAATTGCGCAATTGTGCCATTTTGTATGGGAGGGAAGGAGTGGATCGATTTGGCCCGTTTGTTAAGTGTGACGAAATCACGCCATTTGTTGCCGATTTTAAAAAAAAGAAAATCCCCAACATATGCGCAACTGCTAAAAAGGTCAGCAGAGACCTTCGGCAAAAAAAAACGCCACCGAACGGAAGTGAGAAGAGACACGAGGTGCCGAAGTAAACGCGTGCGAAGGTGTCGTAGCAATTTCTAGCAAATTTTTATTTAAAAAGTCGCAAAAAAAAATTTTGATCAATAGGCTCCACACACGTCGCGTTAATAAACGAATCGGATTCCTAGCCTTCTACACTGAAAGAAGACAATTTCATGTCCGCATGTAGTGCGCTAACATCGTCGTGAGTTTTCTGTGTAATAAATAACAATAAAAAAACGCCTTCAGTACAAAACCAATGAGATAACAAAAAAAAAAAAAAAATCATCAATCAGTGAATAAAAATTCAATTTAAGTCTTATATAGAACGCTGTAAGAACGCTGCAGTGACATTGGAGCGTCAGAATTTAAAGAACAAAAGGTAACCACACTTTCAACTGGCCGAAGCGAAGAAACAAGCCAGAAAAGAAAAGGCATTTTCTCCTTTTAATTTTTTTTAATTTCATTAAGAACGCAAGAAAGACAGTTAATTTTTTTTTACTATTTTATATAAATTTTGGAGCCGATTATGTGTGATTTTCGTTTAAATTTCGCTCTATCCTCACGAGAGACTGATTTCTAGTTAAAAAAATAAATAAAAACATAAATATAAATTAAAATACAAATAAAATAGATGGAAAAAAAAACAAACAATTAGTAGTAGTAGTAGTAGTTCTTTATTTATGGTCATTTTGTGCATATTTACATAGTTTTTACAAATTAAATTATAAGAAAAACCATAAACTCACATGAGCCATTGGCTTGTGTGTGAGAGTTCAAAATACAATTGTGAACTGATAAAACATTTATGTATAAGAGACCCATAAATTTTATGATAAAAAATAAAATAAAAAATTTTAGAATTTAAAAAAAAAATAAATAAAAAAATTATAAAAAATCAATCATAAATTTTGATGGAAATAAGCAAAAAATTCTTTTAGTTATTGAAATATTTTTAAGTGTAAGAATGATATTTTTGAAAAAGATTACATTATTATTATTATTCACATTGTGGTTACTAGTTTACTAAATTAATAACATATTACAGGCATTTGGATTATCAAGGATATACTTTTTTATGATAACCTTAAAGTTACTTTCATTTAACAATATCTTAATTGAGCTCGGAATATTATTGTAGGCTAATGGTCCAAGAGTGCAAGCATGCCTTTGCATGAATTGTTTTTATAATTATTAGTATATAATGCAAATTTTGATTCGTTACGGAACATAAATTTAAGCAGAGAGCATGTATATAACTGAGAGGTATTCATAACGCTAAAATTTGCAAATGATTCTGTAGAAGAGAAAAATTTTGATTTCTTTAAGCATAGTTTTATGATTCTACTCTGTAAATTCTTCAAAGGCGTCAAAGTAGCCCTATACGTCGACCCCCAGATTAATAATCCATACAGAATTATGCTTTGTGTTATAGAAAAATATACCATTCTCAATAGATTTAGGTTAAGTACTTTACGTAGTAATAAGTAAGAGTGAATTGTTTTCCTGATTCTCTTGCAAAGATAAGTTATATGATTTTCCCATTTAAGCTTACTATCAATTATAATTCCCAAATACTTAAGCTCAGTCACTCTACTTATTTTGTTGTTACGCGAGTCGACTAAATTTTGGAAAGTTTTATTTTTTGCTGTCTCTCCGAAACACATATACTTTGTTTTGTTGACATTAATAGTCATTTTATGTTTTAATAACCACTCGTCAATATTGCTCAATCCAGTTGTTGCTTTTCTGAATGTATCCTGCCAGTTATTCGCTTTGAACAAAATGACCGTATCATCGGCAAAGGATATTACGTGACCATTAATTGCTAAGCCATCCATTTTACAAAGATCATTCATGTAAATCAGAAATAATAGCGGACCTAAAACGGTCCCTTGTGGTATTCCACAACTTAAGGTTAATTGTTCACTAACCACTTCACCTATTTTAACCCTTTGTGTACGATTTGTTAGATACGAACTTAGTAATGAATATGTATTTCGAACTATTCCTAATGATTGCAATTTTTTAAGCAAAATATTATGCTCCACTGTGTCGAACGCCTTTTTGAGATCTAAAAATATTGCTAAAACTGTTTCATTAATGTCCAATGATTTATATATGTACTCGGTAAGATTATATATAGCGTCGACAGTACTTCTATCCTTTCTAAACCCATATTGATTGTTTGCTAAAATATTGTTTTCATCCAAGAATTTAGTCATGCGGGTTTTAATACATTTCTCAAATAATTTAGCTACTATAGATAGTATAGATATAGGTCTGTAGTTATCAGGCTCTTTTTTGTCCCCGCTTTTATGGAGGGCTATAATCTCAGCTTCCTTAAATTTCGTTGGGAAAACTCCTTGTTTAATACATTTGTTGAATATATGTTGTAGTGGGTTAGTTAAGAAGGTGGAGAGATGCTTGAAAATTCGAGGGGTTAATCCGTCAATACCAGGTGTTTTCTTGGGGTCTAATTCAGCAATATGTTTCTTTATCTCTGATTGTGTTATGAGCGACATGTGGAATAATGAGGTATGGTCATGAGTGGTAGTAACTGGGAGAGTAGGATTTTGATGGGGGAGTTGTGATGAGATTTTCTCACCTATAGCTCTGAAATGGTCATTCATTATATTTGCAACTTTCAGTGCATCAGTAACAATGTTTTCTTTGCTATCAAAGATTTGCTTAATTTCAGTTCCGGTAGACCTGCAACTATGGCCAGCAATTTCATTGATATTGTTCCAAAGTTGTTTAGGATTACTGAGTGAGTTATAGATCTCCTTTTGATAATATGTTTGCTTAGCAAGTTTGATAATAAATTGCAATTTATTTCTATATGTAACGTATTCCAGTCTAAGATTTTCATCTACATCTGTCGATTTCGATAAGCGCTTTGCTAATTTATTTCTACGTCGAATTGAAGTAACAATACCTTGTGTTGCCCATTTTTTTATTGGTCTGAATTTTGAATTTGATATCGTAGATATAGTATAAGAATTTAATAGGTGCTCGTTTATGGTGGTGTAAAATATATCAGTACAATTGTTTGCGTCTTCCGAGTTAAAAACTTTATTCCAGGTTTCAGTTTTAATTGCGTTATATAATTTACTGTAGTTTAAATTTGATTTAATTGAACGAGTATTTTTTTTAGGAATATCTAGCTTAATGTTTAAACTCAACGTAGCCATTATAGCAAAGTGATCTGTAATGTAGGTTTCTAGAATTAGTGGTTTGAGTGGGTAGTTGCTTTTGGAAAAGATGTGGTCTATGCAGGAGCCCTTATTGTTAACATGCCTAGTTATGCCCTCGAGATTTTCAATAAAACCATGCGCCGTGAGAGTATTCAGATAATCATTTGCTATAGTAGAAGGGGTTTGCCTGATTATATCTATATTTATATCACCTATAATAATATGATTACTCACATGTTTACGGCATTCTAGGAAGAGTTCCAAAGAGTTGATGAAGTCTACTGGGTTAGCATTTGGGGATCTATAAATCCCCGTAAGGTTCAAACTGAACGTATTTAAACTTAATTCTAGATCTATTGAGTTTGCTTGTTCCAAGTTGTGTGTATTAATCGAAACAGAATAAACATCTCTAACGTATACGGCTACCCCATCACATTTGTTTAACTTACAACATACATTAATAAATTGATATCCCGGAATATTAAAAGAGTTTGTTTCATTTAACCATGTTTCAGTTAGGACAATGGCATCTAGAGAATAATCCAATTGATTCAAGAGCAGTTGGAGCTCATCAAAATTTTTTTTCATGCTACGTATATTCATATGAAAAACTTTAAAATCATTTTTCACAGTAATTAAATATTGCTTACAAAGCAAGGTATCATCATAAGTATGAGTTGTAACGTTCCTGTGATAATCCAAATTTTCCAATAACTCAGCCATTGGAATTAAGAAAGAAATTAAAATTACAATTATAAGAATAACTAGATTTACAAATGAAATTATTCTAAGTTAATTATATCCTCTGAATTCGTGATGAGGTGAGCTCTGCTATCATTAGTTTTTTTCGCAAATATTTTGCCTCCTTTCGTCCATACAAACTTGTAAGCTTTGATTTTCAAAGCACTTCTTGCATGCCTTAGCAACTCGGCAGTGTACGGGGTTAGATGATCACCGATAAAAATTCGACCTTCACCTAATTCTTTATTGACGTTTGCTACCGTAATACCTGGTCCGTTGTTCGATGCTCTTACAGCTGACAAATAGCAATTAAGTACTGAATCACGTACATCACGGCGGACAAAACGCGCAACTATGGTCCCTGGAGTCGATGACCTGCTTCGCAGACGATAAGCCTGGCTTATATCAGCCTTCGTGATATGGACGTTGACACTTTTTGCAACACTTGTAACAATGTGAGCAATATCCTCATTAGCAGACTGCTTTAGGCCATTTATTGTTATATTTTCCCGACGTGCCTCCTCTTGCAGCATTTGATTTTGTTTAGATAGCGCATTAACACTTTGCTTTAAAGCGCTATTAACGGATTCCATTTCTCGTAGGTCAGTAACCAGTTTCGCGATAGTGATATGAAATGTATCAAATTGATCCGAAATGAACTTTACGGCCAATTTTAACTCTGCGAACTCTTTGCATTGAACTTTATGTGAAGAATCAAGTTCGGCTTTAAGTTTTGCGAATAAGCTACTTGATAAGTCAATATCCACCTCACTTGATGCCTTTGGTTGTTTGCACTCATCACACTTCCAAGAATCCCGTCGTTGACCAAGCTTTGTTACATTTTTCACATTACAGCACTTCGCGTGAAAATAGTTCTTGCAATTAGTGCACATAAGGACTTCCTTTAAATCCGTAAAAGGCTCTTCACAAATGTTGCAATGATTTGTCATATTTATAAATTTAATTTTAAATAAATACAAGGGCCGAAAAAACAAGTGCGTGTTGTCACAATGGATGTTGAACTCGAACTGCAATTTATCAATTTATATAACTTAACTCGAACTGCAATTTATCAATTTATATAACTTATCTAGAGTGTGATAATAAAGTTAAGTTAATTTCTAAACAAAACATTATCCGCGCGCGCTTAATGCTCTGTGAATTGATGCTATTTTAACTCATTTTAATACATTCAACGATTTATAGGTCTGCCAATTAACTTTACGTTATAGTAGAGCCAAAAGGTCGCTCGATCGATCGCCGCTTAATTAAGCAACCTCGGTGATCAGAACATCAGTAGTGGCAACAACGACATAAGAAGGACATCAGCTGCATCAGAGACAGCAAAATTAATGTTGACAACATCAGTGACAGTGACAAACCTTAGCTCAGAATTCAACGATCGTTCAATTCATCGACAATCCACCAGCAACCAACCTAGACAGAGGTATTGCAACCGTGATCACCACAGGCAATCAACAACCGGTCATTTAAAGAATATTACTTCGACCGAGACAAGGTCTCGTTACAACGTAGCAGCCGCAGCAACATTAGCCTCAGCAGTCGCGACGATAAGTTTTGTCATTATACTCTAGATGGAATCTGAGAGTATTATAAGTTTGCTCTAAAGTTTGTAACGCCAAGAAATAAGGCTCGGAGAAAAAAATGATGAATACAGAAATTAATATTATCACTCAAAAATCTCAAAACCGGATGTCCGTCCGTCCGTCCGTCCGTCCGTCCGTCCGTCTGTGCGCGCTCTAGCTTGAGAACGCGTTGAGCTAGATAGTTCAAATTTTGTACACGTCGTTTTTGACAAAAAAGTAAGGTCAAGTTCGTGAACGGGCCAAATCGCTCCACCCCTTCTACCCCCTCCCATACAAAATGACACAATTGCGCAATTTGACAATAAACGGATTTGCACGAAAAGTATAAAAGCTATTGGCCTGAAATTTGGAATATGTTACTTTTATGATAATATCAACCTACCGCACGAAAATTATGCGTATCCTCCCCCTCCTTCTACCACCTCCCATACAAACTGTACTTGTCATGAATTACTCTAAGCCAATTTACTCATTGCGTATACAATTTAGAGAGCTGAAATTGTGCACCAAATATTTATTTGAAATTGTTAGTAAGCCCAAAAAAATTTAGACTATTAGCTTCACCCCTTCTACCCCCTCCCAAACAAAATGACACAATTTCGTAATTTGACAATAAACGGATTTACTCGAAAAGTATAAAAGCTATTAGTCTGAATTTTCGGATATGTTATTTTCATAGTAATTTTAATTTACAGTAGAAAAATTATTTGCTTCCTCCCTCTCCTTCCACCCCCTCCCATACAAACTACACTTTTTCATGAAATGCTCTAAGACGATTTTCTCAGAACATATAACATTTATTGAGCTCATATTTTGTAATAAATACTTAATTAGTATTAGCACTAACATCAAAAAAAAATATTTGATTAGCTTCACTGCTTCTACCCCCTCCCATACAATATGACACAGTTTCACAACTTCACAAAAAATCGATTTTCTTGAAAAGTATAAATGGCACTAGTCTGAAATTTCAGGGATGTCAATTTTACAATATTCCTAGTTATTTCTGAAAAAAATCACTCTAATCGCCCCACTCTTTCTACCACCTCCCATACAAACTGCACATTTTCACTAAATCTAACTCACTAATTTTTTCAGTTCCCATTCAATTTTTGGAGTAAGCATTTTGTACAAAACATTTTTATAGCTACTTTAGCATGATGGGGAAAAATTAGTTCAATGCTGTCATCCCTTCTAATACTTCCCATGCGAAATTTCTTGGGATCACAAAAAATTCTATTTCATCTAGAGTATCTTAAGATTGCGCTTTACGCGCAATCGTAGCCCTGTTATGTTTTTTTTATTAGATTTATTTTTTTACTAGATTTAATTTTTTTATTAGATTTTTTTTTTTTTGGGTCACATTGTATGATATTAATGGCCATTCGATTAGATTTCTACTTGAGCCAATATTTAAAGAAAAGGAAAAATGAAAAAAAAAATATTATTAAGAAAAAAAAACGAACAACTGATCCCTCGATAGGTGTCCCATCTTGGTAGTGCGCACAAGTAGGTAGGGAACCAATCGACGTTGAGTTTTCTGATCAAATTCTTATGCCATGCTGCATCGAGTTTATCCAAAAGAACATTTAGTTTTTTATTAAGAATCAGTTCGGTCTTATGGATGATATGCTATAGAATTCTGAACGACGAGATATGGCATGTTAAGTCGTAAAATTATTTGAATTAGTATTTAATCTCGCGAATGACAAGTTCACGTTTTCCTTTCTTTTCTTAATTATCCTATAAAATTCTTGCTATTTGGAATAAACACTAGTCATTTATTTCCTTGTCAACAACCTTTAGTGATACGTCAGGAGTGGTAATAATATCAAAGCAAAAAAAAAAGGAAACACAAAACTCCTCGTTCAGATAATTGGTAATCCACATGACAAGGCTAAGAGGGTTAATATCACGAACTAAATCCACTTAACTATATACAATATAGAATTTTTTTTTGGTCCTGTTATTTAGTAATTCTTTTTTTTATGAATTAATTGTACCTTTGTATCATACATCTTCATTTATTAACCTTCATCTGAAACTAAACCGAAAGGAAAATATCGATTTCATGGAACGTAAAATAATTGACCTGTATTCCATTTATATTAATAAAACAAAAGAAAGAAATTGAATTGGAAAAAAAAGAGAAGAAACATATTCGTAATGAAAAGCAGCCTTGATTTTTTTTGGAATAATCATTAAATGCAATTGCAAATGAGTAACTAAAAGTCTTTTGAAATAAAGGGTCACCTTTAACCTCCACGAATCCTCCTCCTCTCTTCTTGGGGCCATACTAGAAGATTACACGGAAGATGTATGGCTTAGGTTGGGTGGGCAGGTTGGCGTCAAACCATCAGACGCCGTCGTCGAAACATCGAAACATCGACCAGTTAAAGTCCCTTTTTTCGTTGTCCTCCCGACTTGGATAAGTCGACGCGGCGAGCTCACAGCTCGCGATTTATTTTTGTTACGACAGGCCAATTGGGTTTCATGATATTCTGGTGCAGCGAACCCCCCACGACTCCAGCAGCTAGACCCGGCATCAAGCTAGCGCGTCGCACCAGCACATAGAATGTCACTGAGATGGATGTAGGTGAATCTCAGCCCTGTCTATCCCGAACCTTATATTTTTCCCTTCCAGATTTTTTTTGGCTTTAGGGTCAAAATAATTCTCGTCCTAGGCCTCCGTTACATAACACGTTCACGAGCTTAACCTTACTTTTTTGTCAAAAACGACGTTGAGCTTTCTAGCTCGACGCATTCTCAAGCTAGAGAGCGAACGGACGGACGGACATCCGGTTTTGAGAATTTTGAGTGATAATATTAACTTCTGTATCATTTATTTTTTTCTCCGAGCCTTATTTCTTAGCGTTACAAACTTTAGAGCCAACTTATAATACTCTCAGAGGACGATTGAAATTGTTATGGAAGTAACATATCCCGAAATTCAGACTAATAGCTTTTATACTTTTCGAGCAAATCCATTTATTGTCAAATTGCGCAATTGTGTCATTTTGTATGGGAGGGGGTAGAACAGGTGGAGCAATATGGCCCGTTCACGAACTTGACCTTACTTTTTTGTCAAAAACAACGTGTACAAAATTTAAACGTTCTAGCTCAACTTGTTCTCAAGCTAGAGAGCGAACAGACTGACGGACGGACGGACGGACGGACAGACATACATCCGGTTTTGAGTGATAATATTAACTTCTGCATCATTCATTTTTTTCTCCGAGCAAACCGGTGTGCTTGACGTTACAAACTTTAGAGCAAACTCTCAGATTTCATCTAGAGTATAAAAATACTCATAGATTTCGGCTTTTTGTCTCACCACCTCCCTTGCTTTGAACCTCCCAACTTAAAATTTTTACCAAAATTATAGGTCATATACAAAAGTTCTATAATCTGACAAAATTCTGGCGCTACAGCCCAAATCGGATCTTGGCCTCCTGATATTCAGGTTTCTTAACATTTTTCATTATTTATTATGGAAGGGTTGTTGGACCTTCGCACAACCCTCAATCTTCGAATTTTTCATTTTCGTAGATTGAGGTGACCCAATCAAGCAGTGTGCTGGAATTATATATTTCGCCGACCGGGATTTGAACTCACGACCTTCGCATTACAAGACCAACACGCTAGTAGGTACAACCTAGCTTAGGATTTTTAGATATACCGGTTTGAAAATTTGAAAAGTGCGCCATTTTTAAAATGATCCCCATTTCCCCCCACTACTGTCCAAACTTTATATTTTTCTCATATTTCGCAAGTTTCAATTAAATAGCTTGAGAGATAGTCGCGATATTAATATTTAAGTGCACCCCTAACCGGCCCTATTAAAAGTATTGGCCTTCCTCTAAGCTGATTATAATCAGTTAACCTACAACCTATTCGGTCGTAAAATATAAACTCATTCAGTAATTTCGGAGATAAAAAAAAATCGGGAGACAATTGGCCCCTTTTTGTACCCCATTAATTAATTAATTTTCACTTTTTTCCCCATAAATCAGTAAATGTTTTCGTAGCAATCGCAGTTTTCGATTGTAAAAGTTAAAAAAAATATTTATATAATAAAAGATCATACATTCAGAGTTAGAGATCGCGGAAGGTGAATAGAAATAAGATTTAAGAGAGATTTAAATAATAAAATGTATAAATAAATAAATTTCAATAATTGATAATATTAAAGGAGTCCAGAAAGCGACCTCTTTATTCTGCTTCGAACAGCTACTGCAATCGGTTGAAATCTCTGCTAAGTTATTGGTTTCATTCAGCAATTCGCCCTTTGTCTCAATTTATACAGCAAACGATGCGATCGAAAATAAATACCGCATCGATACTGATTGGACTTTGAAATTGCAAGTGCGCAATTATACGGGCAATAACTTAGGAATATTGCCAGTATTATTGTGCATAACTCCGCCATAGACGGTCCCAAGCCCAGTTTGAGAAAGGAGGAGGGAACATGGAGTTAACCTGAATGGCCAGTAACACCAGTGCGTCTCAGAAAGTAGGCAAAAAGTATGGCATAGTTGGACTTGCAGCATAGCTGTGAGAACTCCAGCATGTCATATTTAGCTCCAAACTCCCACCCTTTTTCTACTAGGGTGTAATAAATAAGTAGGACCGGTCCTCCAGGTCGGGGGTTGGGCGAGGCGCCGACAACGCATCACCGGAAAAAAAAACACTGTCCCGAAACCTGAAGAACAGTCTCGGAAAGGATGGACTCAACGGCAACGACCCCGCAAACGGAAAATGGACTACTCTATTGGATCTTAAAATGTTTGATCCTTAGTTAGGACAGGAGCTCTGAAAGAGTTTCTCGAAAAAGTGGCAAAACAGAACATCAACATAACTGCCATCCAAGAAACGAAATGGCTCGGTAGCGAAATCATGGACATGAGATCACACACAATCTATCCAAGTGGAAAATTGTCGGGAAGCAGAGAGTTTGGAGTCGCTTTTGTCGTTGACAAAAAATTTAAACAGCAGGTCACGAGCTTCAGACCAGTAAGTGAAAGATTGTGTGCAATCCGAATAAAGACTAAATTTTTCAACACTTGGTTGATCAACGTTCACGCACCAACAGAAGACAAGGACGATATAACTAAAGACGAATTTTATGCCACCCTAGAGACAACCTATGATTCACTGCCTTCGAATGACCTAAAAATTGTCTTAGGGGATTTTAATGCAGTTGGGAAGGAGGTGGCTGAGGAACAACAGTAGGGCATAGTCTCCATGACATAACCAACCACAATGGTCAGCTTCTTATTGATTCTCCAAGCAGCAAGATATCGTAGTAAGCTCTACGTGCTTCCCACATCGTGACATTCACAAACGAACGTGGGCATCACCAGACGGTCACACCTTCAACCAAATAGACCACGTTCTTATTGAGAAAAGGGCTGCTTCCAGCATAATTGATGTACGAACTCTCCGCGGTGCGAATTGTGACTCTGATCACTATCTATTCAGCCCTACATATCGATGCCGAATAGCTTGTCGTGGATATTCAAAAACGAGCAGAGCTCGCAAATTCAATGTCTACAAGCTTAAATTGTGTTGAACGCCTAACAGTACGGACGTCTTTTTATTTAGCTCCGTGTAAAATTAAATTTATACTCAATCATTTCTTTTTTCATTCTACTTTTCGATTAAAATTACTCGGTCGTCGCGTTGTGTTAACCGCTTGACATTACGATATTACCGACTTGCAGTTTGTTTTTAAAATTTCATAAGGTGACCTATTGATAATCGATCGGGTTAACTTGACATAGTTAAAAATCAGCAAGCTCGACATAGTTAAAATAAAAAAAAAGAAATCGCTGATTCTGTGATTCTAGTGAAATGGCATCTTCTTTGTCGTCGTCCTTGTGTGGTGTCTGCGCGAAGGCGGTTAATAATGTAAACTGCATTTCATGTGATGGAATTTGTGAGCGCAGCTTCCATAGTGACTGCGTTAAATCTCTTCAGGCCTCGACCAGTGGAGTCAGTTTTACATGCGGCGAGTGCTCTGCCATTAAGCCCTGCCACGTTTTGAAACTGTTTAAAATAGCTTCGTCACGTATTGACTCAAATAACTCGGAATTAAAAGATTTAAAAAGTGTTTGCTCTTTTATTGCGAACACAGTCAATAATCTCGCGGATAAATTAACAACATTAAGCGAATATATAGACGATTTTCGTGATTACGGGTCCCAACTGGACAAACTGCGCGTCTCCAGCAGCAGTGATTGCCTATTATTGTAAAGTGATATCTCGCGTTTTCATGACTGGTGCTTACTTAACAATTTACATCTCAACATTAATAAGTGCACTGCTGTTTCGTATTATAAGAAGAGAATATCAATGAATTTTGACTATGTTGTAGATGGATGCTCTTTACTTCGTTCTGACAAAGTACGTGATTTGGGCGTACTATTCAACTGCAATTTTACCTTTGATGATCACGTGACCCACATTGCTGGTAAAGCGAACGCTATCCTCAGTTTTGTTAGGAGACAATCGAAAGAGTTCAATGATTTCTTTACAACGAAAATATTGTATTGTGCATTTGTCCGATCTATCCTAAAATATGCTAGTCCTATCTGGTCACCATTTTATTCCATTCACATAGGTAGGATTGAAGCAGTTCAGCGTCGGTTCTTAAAGTTTGTCCTTCAGAGCCCCCCCCTGGTCCGATCCACTTAGGTTACCGCCGTATGTTGATCGTTTAAATCTGCTGTCTATGGATTCCCTTGAGAAAAGGCGGATACATGCCAGACTTGTTTTCGGTTTTAAATTAATTTCAGGTATAATTGACCCTGACAAATTGCTGTCTATGATTAACGTTCCATGTCGTCCTTTGCGAAATTATGAGCTTTGTTGAATTTCGCAGCATCGCACGAACTACGAGTTTTATGAACCAGTTTCATTCATGCTAATAGATTTCAATAACTTCTTCTCGCAATTGGATTTTCACATGAGTGTCCCACAAGCTAAAAGTCAGCGTTCTTGAGGTCAATAATTTTTAATTATCTTCTCTAATATGTAAATCAGAGCTAGGGAAATCTAGACTTGTAGAAATGAAAACTGTAAATTTACATGTCGTTTCGAAAATGAAAGAACCTAAGACTTTTTTCTATTGCATATAAAATAGGCATCAAATTAAGTAGGATATATTTACTTCGAATGAAGCATTTTCGGATATCGTTAATGTCCCGACTTTGTGCGTATGAAGAATTTCTTTAAGATTGCAGAACAGTAATGTACGAGAAAATCGAGAAAAAGTAGTTAACATCAGACAGCTAGTTGGAATTTTTTGCATTCAATGAATTAGTTTAAAATAATATTGGAATGTTATTACAAGTAAGTTTTATCTAGTAATTCAATTCGTGATTTGGTCATGGCGTAACACCGCATAAATCGAGTTCAATTTTATTGCTGACAGGGATAATCTTGAACTCGATTTATGCGGTGTTACGCCATTTATTGCTGACAGGAATAATCTTAACTCCGCCATAGACGGTCCCAAGCCCGAGTTGAGAAAGGAGGAGGGTACATGGAGTTAACCTGAATGTCCAGTAACACCAGTGCGTCTCAGGAAGTAGGCAAAAAGTATGACATAGTTGGACTTGCAGCATAGCTGTGAGAACTCCAGCATGTCATATTTAGCTCAAAACTCCCACCCTTTTTCTACTAGGGTGTAATAAATAAGTAGGACCGGTCCTCCAGGTCGGGGGTTGGGCGAGGCGCCGACAACGCATCACCGGAAAAAGAACACTGTCCAGAAACCTGAAGAACAGCCTCGGAAAGGATGGACTCAACGGCAACGACCCCGCAAACGAAAAATGGACTACTCTATTGGATCTTGGAATGTTCGATCCTTATTTAGGACAGGAGCTCTGAAAGAGTTTCTCGAAGAAGTGGCAAAACACAACATCAACATAACTGCCATCCAAGAAACGAGATGGCTCGGTAGCGAAATCATGGACATGAGATCACACACAATCTATCCAAGTGGAAAATTGTCGGGAAGCAGAGAGTTTGGAGTCGCTTTTGTCGTTGACAAAAAATTTAAACAGCAGGTCACGAGCTTCAAACCAATAAGTGAAAGATTGTGTGCAATCCGAATAAAGACTAAATTTTTCAACACTTGGTTGATCAACGTTCACGCACCAACAGAAGACAAGGACGATGTAACTAAAGACGAATTTTATGCCACCCTAGAGACAACATATGACTCACTGCCCTCGAATGACCTAAAAATTGTCTTAGGGGATTTTAATGCAAAAGTCGGAAAGGAGGAGGCTCATAGAGGAACAACAGGAGGGCACAGTCTCCATGACATAACCAACGACAATGGCCAACGTCTTATTGATTTCGCAAGCAGCAAAAATATCATAGTAAGCTCTACGTGCTTCCCACATCGCGATATTCACAAACGAACGTGGGCATCACCAGATGGTCACACCTTCAACCAAATAGACCACGTTCTTATTGAGAAAAGGGCTGCTTCCAGTATACTTGATGTACGAACTCTCCGCGGTGCGAATTGTGACTATGATCACTATCTAGTCAGAGCTAAGTATCGATGCAAAATAGCTTGTCGTGGGTATTCGAAAACGAGTAGAGCTCGCAAATTCAATGTCGACAAGCTTAACGACGAAACGGTGGCGCAGGCTTACATGCTAGCATGTAATAAACACCTGACACCAATATATGAAAATATCCAAAGTATGCCAGTGGATAATGCGTGGATGAAAATACGAGACGGCATCAAATCCTCCGCGGAAGAGGTATTAGGATATCAAGCACGGCAAAAAAGTAATGATTGGTTCGACCAAGAATGTCGCGACGCAATAGATAGAAAGAACGAAGCTTACAAAATTTTTACTGAACGACCAACACGAGCCAAAAAAGAAAGATATGACGAGCTTAGGCGATATGCGAAAAAGACCTGCAGACGAAAACAAAGGAAGTACCATAATGACAAGATACAAAAAATGGACGACGACATGAGAAAAAATAATACGCGGGACACATACGCCATAAAAAAGGGATATAAACCTAAAACCAGTCTCTGCAAAGACGCAGAGGGCAATATCATCAGCGACACAGAAGAAATCAAAAGGAGATGGGCTTCATACTTCGAACATCTTTTGAATCCCATCCCAGTAGCACCGATAACGACAGACAACATTTCAATTCAAGCCTCAACTGACGAAGATGAACCATCATCGACACCACCCACGCTTCCTGAAATCAAAGCAGCCCTATGTGACCAAAAACGTAACAAAGCGCCGGGAATTAACGAAATACCAGTTGAACTTCTGAAAAACGGTGGAAACTGTGCCGCTGAAATACTGCACAGCATGATATGCAAAATTTGGACAGAGGAAATCATACCCGACGACTGGCGAAAAAGCATTATATGTCCAATTTACAAGAAAGGAGACAAACTCTGCTGTGAGAACTACAGAGGTATATCATTGTTGTGTACGTCCTATAAAATACTGACAAAAATAATTGAACGTCGTCTTAAGCCCTATACTAATCAAATAATTGGCGAATACCAAGGGGGATTCAGAACCGGACGATCTACAACAGACCAGATATTCTCGGTAAAACAGGTGCTTGAGAAATGCTGGGAATATAACACAGACCGATTCCACAACCAGCTTTCCAACGGAATGTGGTTTAAAGCAGGGAGATGGTCTAGCTCCTATGCTTTTCAACTTGGCACTAGAGTATGTCGTCCGAAAAATCCCAGTCGACACCAACGGGACACTACTATTCAAGTCCACCCAACTAGTAGCATACGCTGACGACATTAACATTCTAGCAAGATCCTTCCCTAGTGCTAAGGAGGTATTTGTCAATCTTGACTCCGCCGCAAAAGAAGTCGGGTTGCGCATTAATGAAAGCAAAACAAAAGTAATGACGCAAACAAGAAGGCGAACGCCAATCAGACAAAACATAACAATTGCGGAATATAATTTGGAGAGTGTGGACAACTTCATATATCTTGGGGCTAATCTAGCAAAGGACGGTAATAAAACAGACGAAATCAAACGACGGATAATACTTGCAAATAAGACGTATTATTCGGTACTTCCAATAATGAAATCCAAGAAAGTGCACAGGAACAATAAGCTGCGGATTTATAAAACTATTATACGACCTGTGCTCTGTTATGGCAGCGAGACGTGGACATTAACGCGAACTTCCGAAAAATCAGTTAACGCATTCGAAAGAAAGGTCATCCGAAGAATTTTGGGACCTGTGAAGGAAGGAACGGAATGGCGAATAAGATACAACCATGAGTTGTATCAACTCTACGACGAGCCAGAAGCTTCAACGTTCATCAAGCTACGTAAACTGCAGTGGGCTGGCCATGTAGAGCGAATGGAAGACAGAAGAATCCCCAAACGTGCTCTTAAAGGCAAAGCGAGTGGTAACCGGCCAGTAGGCAAACCACGCAAGCGATGGGAAGACTCGGTTGATGAAGACAGCAAAGCCATTCTAAAAATTAGCAGCTGGAGGACGCGGTCTTTGGATCGAGACGATTGGAGGCGACGACTTCAGGAGGCCAGGGCCCGATTTGGGCTGTCGCGCCATTGATGATGATGATGAGGGATAATCTTGCTCACTAATATATCAATCGTTACTTAACTGGAAAGACCACATCCCAGATCTATGCACTTCGCTCCAAAAACGAATGTCTCTACTGAAATGCATTGCATGCAACAAAGTCGAGCTCATCCGAAACCCTGCTAGATATCTCAAAGGCGCCAATAACATCCGAAATCGATTGTGGCCTTCGCATCCCCGGTTATTACAGTGTCGCCATCGGGCTCCTTTGGTGTTTTTCCGCTAGAATCATGCTAGACCTTGCTCACCATCACGATATCATTGCAGGTGGTGAATCCGACCAAAAGTGCCTGCAGAAAAGGGTCGCGGAGATGTGATCCATATGTGCGACGTGCGGCGGGAGAGATGTTTTTTGTAGTTTTAGGCTAATTTGGTCATGAAAGGAAAAAAAAAATTTCAGGGTAGCAATTTTCATTTTTGGTTTTCCTGCGGTACACCCACTTCCTGGGGGTTGGTTATTTGTAACTACTGCCATAGATGACGAACTGAAATAGACCAACAATCGTGCTCTGTACCTTCGCGGCATATACTTACCTACCAGAACCTTAAAACCAACCAAAATTGCCTGTCCGGGAATAACGTAACGCCCATTTCGATGCATCAGCCTAAATGAACTTTTATCTGTTCTTAGGAGAATGAAATCTCTCTCTGTAGGAGCTGACAAAATGTGTACTACTTTCGTTCGAATACTTTTCCTATATATATGATAATATACTCTCCATATTATGAACCCATGTTTAACTAAGAGGTTTTTTCCACTCGCATGGAAAGTTGCTGCCGCGATACTGATTCCAAAACTCGACATCCGCTGTCGCTTGGATTAGATCACCATCGCATCAATTTGCATCAGTTGTTTCCAATCGCATTTCTAAAATTCAGCAGATAACTGGCACGGGCAGCTGGAATGATGTCTCAACTGAATCAAACCCCGCTGATCTCTTCTCCACTTGATCAGTGAACGCATCTGGCATCAAGGTCCAGAATTTTTGCGTACACCTAAACATCAGCGGCCAAATCAAATACTCGAATTGGACGCAGATTTACAGCGTTCCACTGGCATTCCCCAGCCAAATTACGAAATCTCACTCGCATTGGGACGAGAAAATTGCAAAACCTCTGATATTCTAATCAAAATTCTGCAGCATGCAATTGGCATTTTCCCGCCAAATTACGAAATTTCACTCGGATTGGGACGAGAAAATTGCAAAACCTCTGATATTCTACGGGGAATCAAAATTCTGCAGCATGCAATTGGCATTTTCCCGCCAAATCACGAAATTTCAGTCGCAATTGGGGCGAGGAAGTTTTCTAACCTCTAATATTCTACAGGGACTAATTCTACAGTTTATCTACATCATAGAGATATATATATAACTGGAGATGACAACTAAAAATATAATTGAAGCCAGGCGACGACAGTTGCATACATGTGTTAGTTCGATTTTACAGTGGCGGAGGTACATTTGGGTTTTTATTTTCGATCTTATTATACGAATGTGTCAACGCAACTTTATTAAAAAATTAAACGATCAATTGTTAATTGAAAGAGAAACACAATAAACGAATAGAAAATTTTTTTGAATAATATTTTATTGATGCGATCTTCAGTGTACAATTGTATTGATAAAAGCATGAATATAAAGCACTAGAAATTGGTTGCATGAAAAAAAATGTTTGTTTTATAAATTTATTTTTAAAGCATTTCAGAAATATATATTATTTCTGAAATGCTTACATAATATTAAATATTTATTTGTTGTGCATTACACATGAACATAATTTTTGTTTTCAGCAATATAGATAGATAGTATTGTAGTAGTAGGGATATAGCGGTTCTGGCGCACTTTCTCTTTTACTTTCTCCTGGCTCACTTCACTTTCTCCTGGCTCACTCTAGATTGTGTGCGTGTGTGTGTGTGTGTGTGTGTGTGTGTGTGTGTGTGTGTGTGTGTGTGTGTGTGTGTGTGTGTGTGTGTGTGTGTGTGTGTGTATGTATGTGTGTAGAGATTGTTATTGTTATTTATAGCGTTGTCTTATTTCATGACGTCATCATCGATTAAATTATATGTGTTTTAGGAATAATTGCTTGCAGCTAAGAGTATTCTTATCTTCTTTGCTGATAAGAGTTTGTTATGGTTAGGTTTTTTTTTTTTTGTTTTCATTTCTTACGTTAAAGATAAGAGAATGTATTAAGAATTAGGTTTCATTTCTTTGTAGATAAGAGAATTATGATTCATATATGATGATTGGTATTGTGGGTTTTTTTATTTTTATTTTTTTTTTATCTGTTAGTAGTTTGAATTAAAATAATATGTTATCAATTGGACTTTAAACTTTGTGGGTGGTTTTGTTGTGAAATAATTGTAGCGGTTAAGAGTGTTCTTTGTAGATAAGAGAACGTTAAATTAATTTCATATGGACTAAAAACGGTTTTTATGTTTCCTGTTTCCTGTGTTGTTTTTTTGTTGTGTTTCCTGTTTCCTGTGTTGTTTTTTTGTTTTGCGATAAGAAGCGTGAGAACATTCAATTTCTTTGTTGTGTTTTAGAGTATTGGTGTGATATAGATAAGAAATTAATATAAATAGATCAGCAAAAACCTCCTCGGCTATAGTTTGTCTTCAAAATTCATAAACCAAAGTTCATCATGTGAAGTTAGTCAAGTGATTTTAATACATTAAAAATGGAGTATATAATTTGCAAAGTGTGTGGAGTGATTTTCCCGACGGCTGATGGTCTGAAAAGACATACAGAAAATAATCACAGTAAGTGTTGACTTTAGCTTTTAATTTTTTTTCTAGCTTTTACAAAATGTATATTTTAAATAGAAAATACTACGGCGAACGGCAACGCAATAGGAGGGAGGAAGGAACTAGCGCCAATACAAACCCATGCATATGATTTTTCTATGAAACGATTGGAGACACCAGTGAAGAACATCATACCACATAAGATGATTAAACTTAGCCCACCTTCATCTTTAAGCATAAACGAATACAAGCCGCTTAGGGGAACGAAATATGTACCTTTGCCGGCTTTCATAGCAGATAAACATGCTTGTATAAACGTGAAAAACAAAGATGAATTCTGCTTTAAATGGAGTATCATTTCCGCATTGTCACCGGTGAAGAAAAGTTCAGACAGACCATCATCATATCATATAGCCGATATTACAGAAAGTGTTATTCATCTTAGCAATAGTATATCATTGAATTTCAACAATCTCGAGTTTCCACTGGACGTGCAGAAAATAGCAAAGTTTGAGGAATTAAACACGTCAATGTATATGAATATAAAGCAGAAATTAAAAAAATTGTGGGACCATGCTATCATACAAAGAATGAAAAAAAGTGTCATATCAATTTATTATTGATACAAGACACTAATGAACTTAATCACTACATCTGGATAAAGAACCTTTCAAGGTAATAACATTGAGTTTTTCATATTCCTTTTTTTTAATTATTTTTTCCTTTTTTCTGTTTAAGGTTGATCCGTCATCAACAGACTCTTTACGAGCATAAGAGTTTCATTTGCAATACATGTCTGCAACATTTCCATAGTGAAGAAGCTAAATCACAACATAAAAATTAGTGTAGTAAGGTTAGTAAGGTAACAACGATGCCAAGTCCCGAAAAATCAATATTGCAATTTCAACACTATGAGCGCCAAATGGATGTACCATTTGTTATATATGCAGACTTTGAGTGTTTACTTCAAGATGTTAGTACCTGTTTTGTCGACCCAGGAACATCTTCATCAGCTGTTGTACAGGAGTACATACCATGTGCCTTTTCATATTATATTAAGTGTACTTTTAATTCGTCATTAGATAGAGTGTATAAGGGAAAAGAATCCTCTAAAAATTTTCTAGATTCGCTTGTTAGGGATGTGAGGGGGCTCTATTCCGATTATATTATGAAACCAAAACCTATACCTAGACTGACAACACAACAGATGAAAATTCAGACTGAAACGGAACTTTGCCACATGTGTAAGAAACCTCTTCTCAACGATAGAGTAATAGACCACTGTCATTTAACGGGGGAATATAGGGGTCCAGCTCATAATCAATGTAATTTATTATTTAGAGTGCCTAAATTCTTTCCAATCTTTTTTCACAACTTTTCTGGGTATGATTGTCATTTATTCGTAAAAGAACTAGGGAATATAGATGGTGATATAAAAGTAATACCACAAAATAAAGAACGGTACATTTCCGTATCGAAGAGAATTACGGTTAGTGATACCAATACGGTGGAATTAAGATTTTTAGATTCAATTAGATTTATGAACAGTAGTTTAGATGAACTTGTTAGATATTTACCCGAGGCAAAACTGGAGACAATACGTTCAATATACGGTGAAGAAAGCAAATTTAAACTGCTAACAAGGAAGGGTATATTTCCCTACGAATATATAAATTCGTGGACTCGTTTGGATGATGTTTGTTTGCCACCAAGGGAAAATTTCACGAGTAAGTTAACAAATAGTGAGTGCAGTGAAAGCGATTATGAACACGCACAAAAAGTTTGGAAAGAATTCAATTGTAAGACGCTTTGGGATTATTTAGAATTGTATTTGAAAACGGATGTATTGCTTTTAACGGACGTATTTGAAAATTTTAGAAAAATTTGTAAACAAATCTATGAGCTGGATCCCTGTCAATACTATACTGCTCCGGGGTTAGCGTGGGACGCTATGTTAAAAACAACAAACATTAAACTAGAACTTTTGACTGACATAAACATGTATAATTTTATTAAACGCGGTATTAGAGGGGGTATTACGCAATGTTCGCATCGACACTCTGTGGCCAACAACAAATACATGGACAATTTCGATGAAACGAAGCCCTCAAAATACATTACATATTTGGATGCCAATAATTTATACGGGTGGGCAATGTCTCAACCTCTTCCACATTCTTCATTCGCATGGGTTCAAAATGTCAATGGCATTGATATTCGTAATATTCCACTGGATTCCGATATTGGATACATATTAGAGGTCGATTTAGAATATCCCGATTCAAAACATAATGAACATAACGATTTACCTTTTTGTGCAGAAAACAAAGCAGCACCCGGTTCTAAAACAAACAAGCTTATAACAGATTTAACAAATAAACATAAATATATTATCCACTACAGGAATCTACAACAGTGCCTAGAGAATGGGTTAAAACTAGTTTGCATTCATAGAATTTTACAATTTAAACAGTCTGATTGGTTAAAAAGTTATATTGATTTAAATAATTATCATCGTACAAAAAGCACAAATTCATTTGAAAAAAATTTCTTCAAGTTATTAAACAACGCGGTATATGGGAAAACGATGGAGAATGTGGAAAAGAGAAAAGATGTGAAAATTGTCACACAATGGGAAAGTAGGTAGAAGGAAAGGAACCGTTATATTACATTTCTTAGAAATTGAGCTAATCGCTATAGTACGCTTGTGCTTGATGCAGGGTTGCCAAGCCTTGTAATAATATTTATGGCTAGACTAGGTAAATCATCGAGCGTTTTCGGTAAACTTGCACTTACTCAGTTGTGATGGAGGTATAGTATAAAAGAAGGCAGCTATACAACCAACCAACTATACAGCTATACAACCACACAGCTATACAACCAACCAACTATACAGCTATACAACCAACCAACTATACAGCTGTACAACCAATTAACCAACTATACAGCTGTACAACCAACTAACCAACTATACAGCTGTACAACCAACCAACCTAAAAACCAACTATACAACCAACTATACAGCTATACAACCACACAGCTACACAACCAACTATACAGCTATACAGCTATACAACCACACAGCTATACAACCAACTATACAGCTTTACAGCCACTCAGCTATACAACCAACTATACAGCTATACAACCACACAGCTATACAACCACACAGCTATACAACCACACAGCTATACAACCAACTATACAGCTATACAACCACACAGCTATACAACCAACTATACAGCTATACAACCACACAGCTATACAACCACACAGCTATACAACCAACTATACAGCTATACAACCACACAGCTATACAACCAACTATACAGCTATACAACCACACAGCTATACAACCAACTATAAAGCTATACAACCACACAGCTTTACAACCACACAGTTATACAACCAACTATGCAGCTATACAACCACACAGCTATACAACCAACTATACAGCTATACAACCACACAGCTATACAACCAACTATACAGCTATACAACCACACAGCTATACAACCACACAACTACACAACCAACTATACAGCTATACAGCTATACAACCACACAGCTATACAACCAACTATACAGCTTTACAGCCACACAGCTATACAACCAACTATACAGCTATACAACCACACAGCTATACAACCACACAGCTATACAACCACACAGCTATACAACCAACTATGCAGCTATACAACCACACAGCTATACAACCAACTATACAGCTATACAACCACACAGCTATACAACCAACTATACAGCTATACAACCACACAGCTTTACAACCACACAGCTATACAACCAACTATACAGCTATACAGCTATACAACCACACAGCTATACAACCAACTATACAGCTATACAACCACACAGCTATACAACCAACCAACTATACAGCTGTACAACCAACCAACCAACTATACAGCTGTACAAACAACCAACCAACTATACAGCTGTACAACCAACCAACTGTACAGCTGTACAACCAACCAATTATACAGCTGTACTACCACCTATACAAACAACTTGAAAAACCATCTCACCTAACTTGATATAATCTTGTAATCACATTGATTCTCGAATATTCAAAAAAAAAAATCTATACTTTTTTTTCCCCTACAACACTCAGCAGTCATGTTTCTAAATTTATCCAATATTAAGTACAACTATAATCAGACTTTGATTCGGTGAAATGTTTTAAAATTTCTATAAATATGCAAGATGTACGAATTTTTGTTTAGTCATATCATAATCAGCATGTCGATGACCTTGATCTTGTATGGAAAACTCTTTTATCTTAAACGCAGAATATTTTTTTCCTTTATTGGACTTGGTTGACTTTCAAACATACGAATGCTGATAACGAGATTTCCTGTTGGAACATGTAAAGTTGACGATATTGCAGAGTTGAATACAATTCAAATGTAGTGTAATTTAAAAATAGAAAATAAGAAATTGGGTTTAAGTGCTGAAAATGTAAAAAAAAAAAGGTTTCTAATTGTGATTGAAACAAAGCTGTTATATATATTAAGAATTATTTTTTTTATTATTATCTTAAATTCTAAATATCACAATGTTCTCAAGTATAAGTACTAATCTTATGTTTCTTAATTAATCTCTTATCATCTAAATGGCTTAAAGTTATCTTATTAATACATTCTGTATAAATTTTATGTAACTTAGACCTAAATATATATATATACATATTTTATTATTATCTTAAATTCTAAATAATTTTATGTAACTTAGACCTAAATATATACATATTTTTTATTATCTTAAATTCTAAATTTTATAATGTCCCCATGCATATGTACTAATTTTATCTTCCTTAATTAATCTCTTATCATCTAAATGGCTTAAAGTTATCTTATTAATACATTCTGTGTAAATTTTATGTAGCTTAAATCTAAATATATACATATTTCCTCTAAAAATTTTCTCTCTATAAAAACAGTCTCTATAATTATCAATAGTCAATTTGTCCGTTGCAGTCTTTTTAACACCTTTAGCCTTTTTTATTGTTTTACTATTATCTATACTTATCGAATACATTTTTGATCTTAAACCTATAAATTCCTTAATTATTTGACCGTGTGTTTCGTCTTTCATTAATCCTAATATTTTACAATTTTTCAATGGAATATTATAGGGATTGTCTTTCGAATATTCTGAAGTATCAAAGTGTTTGTCAATGTCGTCTAAAATGTCTGTGTAAAAATCGTCTGTCTGAATTGTATAAATAAATGAATCCGTATCCATATAATTTAAGAGCGCATTTTCTGAATATTTAGGTTTTATGTAGTTATAGTGAAAGTCGTACATCTTTAGCTTGGAAATATCAAGAACGGTAAAACCTAAATAAATTGGCTTATCATAGCAAACATTCATTCTATCCATCTGAATAGCAACCATAGTTTCTGAAAATATAGCTATACTATGAAAGTTTGGTTTGGCTATAAGAGCGCGGGCATCTAAACTTCTACCCTTACTTTCCCATTGTATGACAATTTTCACATCTTTTCTCTTTTCCACATTCTCCATCGTTTTCCCATATACCGCGTTGTTTAATAACTTGAAGAAATTTTTTTCAAATGAATTTGTGCTTTTTGTACGATGATAATTATTTAAATCAATATAACTTTTTAACCAATCAGACTGTTTAAATTGTAAAATTCTATGAATGCAAACTGGTTTTAACCCATTCTCTAGGCACTGTTGTAGATTCCGAAAGTGGATAATATATTTATGTTTATTTGTTAAATCTGTTATAAGCTTGTTTGTTTTAGAACCGGGTGCCTCTTTGTTTTCTGCACAAAAAGGTAAATCGTTATGTTCATTATGTTTTGAATCGGGATATTCTAAATCGACCTCTAATATGTATCCAATATCGGAATCCAGTGGAATATTACGAATATCAATGCCATTGACATTTTGAACCCATGCGAATGAAGAATGTGGAAGAGGTTGAGACATTGCCCACCCGTATAAATTATTGGCATCCAAATATGTAATGTATTTTGAGGGCTTCGTTTCATCGAAATTGTCCATGTATTTGTTGTTGGCCACAGAGTGTCGATGCGAACATTGCGTAATACCCCCTCTAATACCGCGTTTAATAAAATTATACATGTTTATGTCAGTCAAAAGTTCTAGTTTAATGTTTGTTGTTTTTAACATAGCGTCCCACGCTAACCCCGGAGCAGTATAGTATTGACAGGGATCCAGCTCATAGATTTGTTTACAAATTTTTCTAAAATTTTCAAATACGTCCGTTAAAAGCAATACATCCGTTTTCAAATACAACTCTAAATAATCCCAAAGCGTCTTACAATTGAATTCTTTCCAAACTTTTTGTGCGTGTTCATAATCGCTTTCACTGCACTCACTATTTGTTAACTTACTCGTGAAATTTTCCCTTGGTGGCAAACAAACATCATCCAAACGAGTCCACGAATTTATATATTCGTAGGGAAATATACCCTTCCTTGTTAGCAGTTTAAATTTGCTTTCTTCACCGTATATTGAACGTATTGTCTCCAGTTTTGCCTCGGGTAAATATCTAACAAGTTCATCTAAACTACTGTTCATAAATCTAATTGAATCTAAAAATCTTAATTCCACCGTATTGGTATCACTAACCGTAATTCTCTTCGATACGGAAATGTACCGTTCTTTATTTTGTGGTATTACTTTTATATCACCATCTATATTCCCTAGTTCTTTTACGAATAAATGACAATCATACCCAGAAAAGTTGTGAAAAAAGATTGGAAAGAATTTAGGCACTCTAAATAATAAATTACATTGATTATGAGCTGGACCCCTATATTCCCCCGTTAAATGACAGTGGTCTATTACTCTATCGTTGAGAAGAGGTTTCTTACACATGTGGTAAAGTTCCGTTTCAGTCTGAATTTTCATCTGTTGTGTTGTCAGTCTAGGTATAGGTTTTGGTTTCATAATATAATCGGAATAGAGCCCCCTCACATCCCTAACAAGCGAATCTAGAAAATTTTTAGAGGATTCTTTTCCCTTATACACTCTATCTAATGACGAATTAAAAGTACACTTAATATAATATGAAAAGGCACATGGTATGTACTCCTGTACAACAGCTGATGAAGATGTTCCTGGGTCGACAAAACAGGTACTAACCTCTTCAAGTAAACACTCAAAGTCTGCGTATATAACAAATGGTACATCCATTTGGCGCTCATAGTGTTGAAATTCTAAAGTTGATTTTTCGAGAGTTGGCATGCTGGACACAACCTTACCACACTCATTTTTATGTTGTGATTGAGCTTCTTCACTACGGAAATGTTGCAGACATGAATTGCAAATGAAACTCTTATGCTCGTGTAACGTTTGTTGATCAGGGATGAACCTAAAAACAGAAAAAATAATAAAAATTAAAAAAAAAAGGAATATGAAAAAAAACTCAATGTTATTACCTTGAAAGGTTCTTTATCCAGACGTAGTGATTAAGTTCATTAGTGTCTTGTATCAATAATAAATTGATATGACACTTTTTTTCATTCTTTGTATGATAGCATGGTCCCACAATTTTTTTAATTTCTGCTTTATATTCATATACATTGACGCTTATTGACGTGTTTAATTCCTCAAACTTTGCTATTTTCTGCACGTCCAGTGGAAACTCGAGATTGTTGAAATTCAATGATATACCATTGCTAAGATGAATAACACTTTCTGTAATATCGGCTATATGGTATGATGATGGTCTGTCTGAACTTTTCTTCACCGGTGACAATGCGGAAATGATACTCCATTTAAAGCAGAATTCATCTTTGTTTTTCACGTTTATACAAGCATGTTTATCTACTATAAAAGCCGGCAAAGGTACATATTTCATTCCCCTAAGCGGCTTGTATTCGTTTATGCTTAAAGATGAAGGTGGGCTAAGTTTAATCATTTTATGTGGTATGATGTTCTTCACTGGTGTCTCCAATCGTTTCATAGAAAAATCATATGCATGGCTTTGTATTGGCGCTAGTTCCTTCCTCCCTCCTATTGCGTTGCCGTTCGCCGTAGTATTTTCTATTTAAAATATACATTTTGTAAAAGCTAGAAAAAAAATTAAAAGCTAAAGTCAACACTTACTGTGATTATTTTCTGTATGTCTTTTCAGACCATCAGCCGTCGGGAAAATCACTCCACACACTTTGCAAATTATAGACTCCATTTTTAATGTATTAAAATCACTTGACTAACTTCACTTGATGAACTTTGGTTTATGAATTTTGAAGACAAACTATAGCCGAGGAGGTTTTTGCTGATCTATTTGTATTAATTTCTTATCTATATCACACCAATACTCTAAAACACAAACAAAGAAATTGAATGTTCTCACGCTTCTTATCGCAAAACAAAAAAACAACACAGGAAACAGGAAACACAACAAAAAAACAACACAGGAAACAGGAAACATAAAAACCGTTTTTAGTCCATATGAAATTAATTTAACGTTCTCTTATCTACAAAGAACACTCTTAACCGCTACAATTATTTCACAACAAAACCACCCACAAAGTTTAAAGTCCAATTGATAACATATTATTTTAATTCAAACTACTAACAGATAAAAAAAAAAATAAAAATAAAAAAACCCACAATACCAATCATCATATATGAATCATAATTCTCTTATCTACAAAGAAATGAAACCTAATTCTTAATACATTCTCTTATCTTTAACGTAAGAAATGAAAACAAAAAAAAAAAACCTAACCATAACAAACTCTTATCAGCAAAGAAGATAAGAATACTCTTAGCTGCAAGCAATTATTCCTAAAACACATATAATTTAATCGATGATGACGTCATGAAATAAGACCACGCTATAAATAACAATAACAATCTCTACACACATACACACACACACACACACAAAAGAGAAAGTGCGCCAGAACCGCTATATCCCTACTACTTATTGTATTTTATAGATAGTATTGTATTTTAATTAAAGATTATTGGCCTCTAAAAATAATGAGTTTGGTGTATAAATTTCTATAATAAATTAAATGCTCACTATCAGTTTTCGCAATATATTTTAATCTTATCGTTAAATACTTCTCAATAATACATTTAATTAAAATTGAAACATGCCCATCTATTGGACCAGTGTCAATGTTATGCTGAGCTATCGAACTGAAGACATTCGAAGCATGAGCTTCATTTTTCACTTTAGTTACAATAGCAGCATATTTCAGTTTTGTTTATAAATTGCGATGTTGTCGAATATATTTTTCGACTACATTACAAATTTTTACCACATCAGGAGACGGATATTGTAAGCCGCCGCGAGATTTTTGAGTAATTAAGGAGTACATGAATTCACTCGTATTACCGGTCAAAGCATCAATACACTCTTCACATCTCAGCTTATTTTTTAAAGATTTTGTTACAAAACCTGCTACGTAAGTAACAACTTCTTTTATATATTGTGAAAACTGGCCTGGAACCTGCATTGAGTGCAAATTATCACAATCAACTTCTTCAAAATTATCATTTTCATTGTCGTTACCATAGAGCTATGGAGACGACAGATCACGCTGAGCCAACTTCATATAAGAACACTTGGTGAACTTTCGTCTACTAACACATTGACGGGGGTCCAAAATGCGTGAGCGAGAGGTCGTCATTTTTCTCTTTCTAACCATGTGCCACCAGATGGCGCACCGCAATTTCGATGAGTTCTTTAAGATTTCGCCACCATCAAGAGATGGCGCTTTTGAATTTTCAGAAGAGTATTGTCAATTCGGTTCGTAGAAATTCTTACTGTCAAATATTTTGGTTATTTTCGCGACAGACCGGAATTTTCCACACGCTCAATTCGTGGTGGTTTCTCGCCTTTCCTTTCGTGAAAGCGATTCCCGTAAGCAAGAAGTGAAAAACGAGTGCAGTGATTTTCAGAAAGTGCAAAACAACGAACATCAAGAGCCCCCGAAAAACGAAAATGCATGAAAATTTTTCGCAGTTCATTTTTGTGTGGTGCCGAAATTCCAGTGTTTTCTTCGTCCTTTGTTTTTTTGGTTGCTATTTATCTTTCGTTCGTTTTTCCGTCCGTCTTCGGGTCTTGTGTGAGGTGCGCGGTACGGTAGTACAGTGCGGAAATTCGGCCTTTGGAGTCTCACGCAAAAAAGTGAGTGGATTTATCTCCTTGTGCGACATTTAGGCATGTTAAGCGCTCCGCTGAACACGACAAGTCGTAAAGAACCGTGTGCGGATTAATTTCGAGTAGAACTTCTCGAACGTAAGTAGGAAAAAATTAAATTTTTGTGTTTGAAATGTGGTGCGGAAATGAGCGATTGAAATAGCGTTGCGTGATCCTTTTGCAGCACAAATTGTTGCGCCTGTAATACAATCATTTTTCGGGGATTAGGGCTACCGGCGATACCCCATTAAAAAAAACGAGTGTCGCAACTACCTCCCGGGTCACTCGGAAATGTTGCTCCTCTTTATTTTCGTGTAGAAGGCTTAATAATAGTTGAAAATGCTGTAAACAGTCGCACTGTTTACTTCATTGACAATTTTCTGACGTTTCTCGATGGCATTTCTCCAGCGATTCTAGGTGAAATGCCATTAAGGTTTGGTAAAATAAGAAGAAGAAGTGTACGTGAATAAAACTCACTAACACCACCAAGGGGTCCAAAATCTGGATTCAAGTGGCGCTAGTCTCGATTTCAAGGGAGATAGACTTCTACAGTATATACTATTTTCTATGCGACAGATTCATACTTTAGCACTGGGCTCTTTGAAGCCGCACAATACATGCATGTTTCTGTGTTCATACGCACCAGATGTTTTCTGTTTCAGGGTTGCATATGCTGCATAAGATCAACATTTTCCATTTAGCTTTAATGGATTAATATATTAAAATTTCAACAAATTTCTCACTCCACAATATTGTTTTACAATTAAAACTGTATTTAAGAAATTAAAAAGTTGTGCTTCTTTCGAAAATTGACATGAGACAAAAATTCTAAGCACACGCAAGTCTCCGAAATGTGAATTCGCTGAAACTAAAAGTAATTCCTGCCTTTGGGCAGCCCTGCATTGAGCTGTCATTCGGTCAGCTGGTTTCTGTTTTCCGTGTAAAGAAATTGCCGCCGGTTTTTGTTCCGAAATTAATATTTCTTTCTAAATACGCGATTTCTCGGCATAAAAGCTAAAATAAGTGTTCAGTTTGAAAAAAAATAGTCATGAAGTGTTTGGTGCCAACATGTGCTGAAAAGTGGACTGCAGTAAAGGAAAACCAGTCGTTTTACAGGTGAGTTACGTCCATTTATACTCTTTTTTCAAGTTTTATCGCGAATAATTGATAAGGACACGAATAAAGTAGAACTGGGGAATCGTTTTTAGATAGTTTGTGATATAAGGATTTCATTTTAAAATCCTATATTCGTGTCGCTATTCGTGACTAGCTGCTAAAAGACCTAAAAATGAAAACATTAAGTTTAAAAATTTTTTCCCTCAGAAAGGAAAAGTTAAATTTGTTACTGGAAACTTGGAATATATTACATTTTAACGACTTCCGCAAAATCTTGAACCCATTGCACGGTATAAATTTAACATGTGAAGTGAATTGCTACTAATTTTATTTCAGAAATATCTAGAAAAACTTCTCCGATCGGACTTTCGAAACGATCAATCATTGAATACTTTTCTCGATTTCTTTGAAGGACACGGTTTTTCCGCAAAGTTTTTAAAATCTATTGTTAAGAAATTATGTCATCTTAATATTATTTGAAAAAAATCCTTTGACTTTCGAAATTTTAAGTGATAAAATACAAGTTAAAGTTGCAAAGGTCCATTTGTTGGTCAAAATGTCCAGTGGCGCCGGCATAATGGGTTCACAATAATTTCCAATACGTGTGAGTTTCATGCTGAAAATTTAATTGCCTTTCTTATCATTTATTTCAGTTTTCCTAAGCGCGTAAAATCGCAAAGGAAATGGATTCAACAGTTGAGACAGCACGTAAATTTTAAAATTTATCCAGCAAAGGATAGATTGTGTGGACAACATTTCGAAGAAAGCTGTTTTCGAATTTGTGAGGGAAAAAAAGTTTTGTCACTTGAGGCAATACGGACGATTTTTAATGAGTAAGAGTGAATGATTTCATATTTTTATGTATTTCCATTTTCCAATTTAAAATAACAATATAACATTGTCGACATCTCTTACTGTAGAATTCGCCTACTTTATCATCGCACACAAAAGAAAATGCATGTCCTAACCGAAAAGGAGTAGTGGTAGGCACTTCTGTAAGTATAAGAGCTTTCTATGAATTTGCTTGCATTTTTATTTTTCGCTAAATCCAGTGAAAGTATTATAGCTTATTTATTTTCTACAGAATGAACCAACATGCCGCAATACTTCTCAATACCTGGAGTTGGAGCATATTTCATCAGAGCTTATGGAAGAAAGTGAATGTGCAAAAGAAGCAGTTGACTTTATTGTAAGTATAAGAGCCTTTTATAAATTTCGGTCCGTATTAATTTATGCCGAGAAATCTAATACTCGTTTATTTATTTTTGCAGCAGCAACCAGCATGCAGCACTTCTGTTTTTGAATATCCGGAAAGTAGCCTAATACGACCAAGTGTAAATTTGGTATGTTTATAATTAGCAAAATTTAAAACCAAAATTTATGGTATTGGCATATCATACACATTTTATTCATGCATTTGTTTTTTCTAATAATTGATATGTTATACTCATCTTTCAGGAGCAGGCTACACCTCTATATAAAATATTGAAAACATCTTCATCGAGTGAACAAGCTGCATCGCTGGATAAAAGAAAACTGAAGAGGCGATGTAAGACATTAAAAGGTATCGTGAAGATTGACCGCAAAAATAAGAAAAACCTACAGCAAAAAGTACGTAGATTAAGAAAAAAGGTAGTCAGTTTAAGTAGTATTTTGAAAGAATTGTCGAATAAAAATTTTATTTCGGGAGACGATATTGAAACAATTGGGCGGGATCACTTAGGTGCGCAGCTATTAACACGAATGAAGTTGAAAGCCGATGGTAGTCGTATACGAAAATATCCTGCAAATGTGCGCAAGTTTGCATTGACTTTAAATTTCTTATCTCCAAAAGGATATGAATATGTACGGTCAACTTTCAATACTTGCTTACCGCATCAGCAAACTATATCGAGGTGGTACCAAGCAGTTGACGGATCTCCTGGCTTCACTTCAGAATCTTTTAATGCTTTACGCATATAAGTCAATAATAGCACTCAAAAATAGTCTGTGCACTATCGATTGATGAAATTTATATCCGCCGACACACTGAGTTCGACGGTGGAAAGCATTATGGATATGTTAGCTTTGGAGACAATGAGGAAGACCCTCAAATTATTGCCACTCAAGCGTTAGTTTTTATGTTGGTAGCAGTGAACGGGACGTGGAAGTTACCAATTGGATATTTTCTAATTAATTCTCTGAGAGGAGATCAAAAGAAAAACTTAGTTGAAACTTGTCTAGATCAATTAATTGATATTGGAGTTGAAATTATTAGCTTAACATTTGATGGTGCCCATTCTAATATGAGCATGGCCACTTCATTAGGATGTGTGATCCAAGATACACTGAATTCGAAATGTATATTTACTTACAAAAATATAGATATTTTTATTTTTATAGATCCTTCGCATATAATAAAGCTAATAAGAAATGCTATTAGAGAAACCGGACCATTTTTTGATGAAGAGGGAAATATTATAGATTGGCAATTTATTGAAAAATTACTTCATTTGCAAGAATCGGAAGGTCTTCATTTAGCAAACAAATTAAAGAAAGATCATATCAATTTCAATAAACAGAAAATGAAAGTTCACCTTGCCACGCAAACTTTAAGCGCTTCAGTAGCTGATGCTATAGAATATGGCAATAATATATTAAACTTGCCTGAATTTCGAGGCTCAGAGGGAACTGTCAAATTTATAAGGTGCATTGATCATTTGACATTTTGAATTCGCGAAATATATTTTCTAAGGGTTATAAAAAGGCAATATGCGAACAAAATATTTCAAATATAAATATATTCGTCAATTCAACAATCGAATATATAAAAAAACTGAAGTGCTCAGACGGAACGTTATTAACGTGCAGTAGGAGAAAAACGGGATTCATTGGCTTGATTTCAAGCTTAAGAAATTCTGTTGAGATGTTCAACAAATATGTAAAAATTCAAGGTATACTCCGCTATATTCCAACATATAAATTAAGCCAAGACCATCTTGACCTTTTTTTTCCACAATTCGGTCTAGACTAGGATATAATAATAATCCAACAGCCAGGCAATTTCAAGCAGCCTATAAGCGAATCGTTGTACATGTGCAATTGAGTGAAAGAGGCTTTGGCAACTGTATATCCCTGGAAGACGTAAATATCTTAAATGTGTCGTCTGTTCAAATGTTAAGAGAACCCCGTGTTGGTAACGACCATAGAGATATATATATAACTGGAGATGACAACTAAAAATATAATTGAAGCCAGGCGACGACAGTTGCATACATGTGTTAATTCGATTTTACATTGGCGGAGGTACATTTGGGTTTTTATTTTCGATCTTATTATACGGATGTGTCAACGCAACTTTATTAAAAAATTAAACGATCAATTTTTAATTGAAAGAGAAACACAATTAACGAATAGAAAATTTTTTTGAATAATATTTTATTGATGCGATCTTCAGTGTACAATTTTATTGATAAAAGGATGAATATAAAGCACTAGAAATTGGTTGCATGAAAAAAAATGTGGGAAGTTTGTTTTATAAATTTATTTTTAAAGCATTTCAGAAATAATATATATATTACATAATATTAAATATTTATTTGTTGTGCATTACACATGAACATAATTTTTGTTTTCAACAATATAGATAGATAGTATTGTATTTTATAGATAGTATTGTATTTTAATTAAAGATTATTGGCCTCTAAAAATAATGAGTTTGGTGTATAAATTTCTATAATAAATTAAATGCTCACTATCAGTTTTCGCAATATATTTTAATCTTATCGTTAAATACTTCTCAATAATACATTTAATTAAAATTGAAACATGCCCATCTATTGGACCAGTGTCAATGTTATGCTGAGCTATCGAACTGAAGACATTCGAAGCATGAGCTTCATTTTTCACTTTAGTTACAATAGCAGCATATTTCAGTTTTGTTTATAAATTGCGATGTTGTCGAATATATTTTTCGACTACATTACAAATTTTTACCACATCAGGAGACGGATATTGTAAGCCGCCGCGAGATTTTTGAGTAATTAAGGAGTACATGAATTCACTCGTATTACCGGCCAAAGCATCAATACACTCTTCACATCTCAGCTTATTTTTTAAAGATTTTGTTACAAAATCTGCTACGTAAGTAACAACTTCTTTTATATATTGTGAAAACTGGCCTGGAACCTGCATTGAGTCCAAATTATCACAATCAACTTCTTCAAAATTATCATTTTCATTGTCGTTACCAACACGGGGGTCTCTTAACATTTGAACAGACGACACATTTAAGATATTTACGTCTTCCAGGGATATACAGTTGCCAAAGCCTCTATCACTCAATTGCACATGTACAACGATTCGCTTATAGGCTGCTTGAAATTGCCTGGCTGTTGGATTATTATTATATCCTAGTCTAGACCGATTTGTGGAAAAAAAAAGGTCAAGATGGTCTTGGCTTAATTTATATGTTGGAATATAGCGGAGTATACCTTGAATTTTTACATATTTGTTGAACATCTCAACAGAATTTCTTAAGCTTGAAATCAAGCCAATGAATCCCGTTTTTCTCCTACTGCACGTTAATAACGTTCCGTCTGAGCACTTCAGTTTTTTTATATATTCGATTGTTGAATTGACGAATATATTTATATTTGAAATATTTTGTTCGCATATTGCCTTTTTATAACCCTTAGAAAATATATTTCGCGAATTCAAAATGTCAAATGATCAATGCACCTTATAAATTTGACAGTTCCCTCTGAGCCTCGAAATTCAGGCAAGTTTAATATATTATTGCCATATTCTATAGCATCAGCTACTGAAGCGCTTAAAGTTTGCGTGGCAAGGTGAACTTTCATTTTCTGTTTATTGAAATTGATATGATCTTTCTTTAATTTGTTTGCTAAATGAAGACCTTCCGATTCTTGCAAATGAAGTAATTTTTCAATAAATTGCCAATCTATAATATTTCCCTCTTCATCAAAAAATGGTCCGGTTTCTCTAATAGCATTTCTTATTAGCTTTATTATATGCGAAGGATCTATAAAAATAAAAATATCTATATTTTTGTAAGTAAATATACATTTCGAATTCAGTGTATCTTGGATCACACATCCTAATGAAGTGGCCATGCTCATATTAGAATGGGCACCATCAAATGTTAAGCTAATAATTTCAACTCCAATATCAATTAATTGATCTAGACAAGTTTCAACTAAGTTTTTCTTTTGATCTCCTCTCAGAGAATTAATTAGAAAATATCCAATTGGTAACTTCCACGTCCCGTTCACTGCTACCAACATAAAAACTAACGCTTGAGTGGCAATAATTTGAGGGTCTTCCTCATTGTCTCCAAAGCTAACATATCCATAATGCTTTCCACCGTCGAACTCAGTGTGTCGGCGGATATAAATTTCATCAATCGATAGTGCACAGACTATTTTTGAGTGCTATTATTGACTTATATGCGTAAAGCATTAAAAGATTCTGAAGTGAAGCCATGAGATCCGTCAATTGCTTGGTACCACCTCGATATAGTTTGCTGATGCGGTAAGCAAGTATTGAAAGTTGACCGTACATATTCATATCCTTTTGGAGATATTTTCGTATACGACTACCATCGGCTTTCAACTTCATTCGTGTTAATAGCTGCGCACCTAAGTGATCCCGCCCAATTGTTTCAATATCGTCTCCCGAAATTAAATTTTTATTCGACAATTCTTTCAAAATACTACTTAAACTGACTACCTTTTTTCTTAATCTACGTACTTTTTGCTGTAGGTTTTTCTTATTTTTGCGGTCAATCTTCACGATACCTTTTAATGTCTTACATCGCCTCTTCAGTTTTCTTTTATCCGGCGATGCAGCTTGTTCACTCGATGAAGATGTTTTCAATATTTTATATAGAGGTGTAGCCTGCTCCTGAAAGATGAGTATAACATATCAATTATTAGAAAACACAAATGCATGAATAAAATGTGTATGATATGCCAATACCATAAATTTTGGTTTTAAATTTTGCTAATTATAAACATACCAAATTTACACTTGGTCGTATTGGGCTACTTTCCGGATATTCAAAAACAGAAGTGCTGCATGCTGGTTGCTGCTGCAAAAATAAATAAACGAGTATTAGATTTCTCGGCATAAATTAATACGGACCGAAATTTATAAAAGGCTCTTATACTTACAATAAAGTCAACTGCTTCTTTTGCACATTCACTTTCTTCCATAAGCTCTGATGAAATATGCTCCAACTCCAAGTATTGAGAAGTATTGCGGCATGTTGGTTCATTCTGTAGAAAATAAATAAGCTATAATACTTTCACTGGATTTAGCGAAAAATAAAAATGCAAGCAAATTCATAGAAAGCTCTTATACTTACAGAAGTGCCTACCACTACTCCTTTTCGGTTAGGACATGCATTTTCTTTTGTGTGCGATGATAAAGTAGGCGAATTCTACAGTAAGAGATGTCGACAATGTTATATTGTTATTTTAAATTGGAAAATGGAAATACATAAAAATATGAAATCATTCACTCTTACCAGGTCATTAAAAATCGTCGGTATTGCCTCAAGTGACAAAACTTTTTTTCCCTCACAAATTCGAAAACAGCTTTCTTCGAAATGTTGTCCACACAATCTATCCTTTGCTGGATAAATTTTAAAATTTACGTGCTGTCTCAACTGTTGAATCCATTTCCTTTGCGATTTTACGCGCTTAGGAAAACTGAAATAAATGATAAGAAAGGCAATTAAATTTTCAGCATGAAACTCACACGTATTGGAAATTATTGTGAACCCATTATGCCGGCGCCACTGGACATTTTGACCAACAAATGGACCTTTGCAACTTTAACTTGTATTTTATCACTTAAAATTTCGAAAGTCAAAGGATTTTTTTCAAATAATATTAAGATGACATAATTTCTTAACAATAGATTTTAAAAACTTTGCGGAAAAACCGTGTCCTTCAAAGAAATCGAGAAAAGTATTCAATGATTGATCGTTTCGAAAGTCCGATCGGAGAAGTTTTTCTAGATATTTCTGAAATAAAATTTGTAGCAATTCACTTCACATGTTAAATTTATACCGTGCAATGGGTTCAAGATTGTGCGGAAGTCGTTAAAATGTAATATATTCCAAGTTTCCAGTAACAAATTTAACTTTTCCTTTCTGAGGGAAAAAATTTTTAAACTTAATGTTTTCATTTATAGGTCTTTTAGCAGCTAGTCACGAATAGCGACACGAATATAGGATTTTAAAATGAAATCCTTATATCACAAACTATCTAAAAACGATTCCCCAGTTCTACTTTATTCGTGTCCTTATCAATTATTCGCGATAAAACTTGAAAAAAGAGTATAAATGGACGTAACTCACCTGTAAAACGACTGGTTTTCCTTTACTGCAGTCCACTTTTCAGCACATGTTGGCACCAAACACTTCATGACTATTTTTTTTTCAAACTGAACACTTATTTTAGCTTTTATGCCGAGAAATCGCGTATTTAGAAAGAAATATTAATTTCGGAACAAAAACCGGCGGCAATTTCTTTACACGGAAAACAGAAACCAGCTAACCGAATGACAGCTCAATGCAGAGCTGCCCAAAGGCAGGAATTACTTTTAGTTTCAGCGAATTCACATTTCGGAGACTTGCGTGTGCTTAGAATTTTTGTTTCATGTCAATTTTCGAAAGAAGCACAACTTTTTAATTTCTTAAATACAGTTTTAATTGTAAAACAATATTGTGGAGTGAGAAATTTGTTGAAATTTTAATATATTAATCCATTAAAGCTAAATGGAAAATGTTGATCTTATGCAGCATATGCAACCCTGAAACAGAAAACATCTGGTGCGTATGAACACAGAAACATGCATGTATTGTGCGGCTTCAAAGAGCCCAGTGCTAAAGTATGAATCTGTCGTCTCCATAGCTCTATGATCTACATTTTTCAACACTGACAGTACGACAATTCAGTTGCAATGTGGAAATGGAAACAAATGACATGGAGGAAATGGAATTACCTATATGTATTCTCGAGGGATTTTGGCATTTTCTAAACATATTACGACGGGATTAGGAAATTGTTGAACATCTGGCATTCTGCGGAAATCGGCATTTTCCATACTAATTTTCTAAAACACGGAGATCGCATTTGTGTGTAAATCACATTTTTCGATAAACTGCGTCCATTAAATAACTTTTAAGTTTTCTCTTAACTTTTCTGAAAATGACAATAACACAAACAAGTGCAATCATTGGCGCCAAAGAAGAAACTGAGAATTCCTATTTTCATTGAACAAAAATCTCTTTGCTGTGGGACTGACTCACATCTAGATGGATATATATAGATAGATAGATAGACATCTATAGATCAAAAAAAAATCTGAGCTTATTTTTGCAAGAACCATTCTTATTAATACAAAGAAAATTGTGAGATAGCTTTTTCAAGAACCATTCTTCTTAAATACTCTGAATCAATGCTCTCAGTTTTATCGTTGATTTGATGCATAGATGGCAGGCAGTAGAGCCACATGCAAGCACATCCAACTTCAGGTTGGTATTTGAATTCAATTGCCGCCATCTGCTGAAAAAGATTAAAACCGTTGTTTCGAGCAAATTAGAAGTCTTTCGGACGCTGGAATTTGAACTCTGAATTTTTATTCAATTGCTTATCGTGAATCGAAATTGGTGGTGAGTTTTTTAATCATTACAATTTCAATTCCTCAGAATGAAGAAAACTGAGATAATCTATTTTGAATTATGTTTAGACCAAAATGGAGAATGTTTCAAGTGCCTGCCGCCTTAACTCTTTCAAGAACAACTCGAAAAATACAGAGGTAAGTCTTATATCAAATTTATTAGTTCGTGGTACCACTAAATTAATTATTCGTTCTAGACAATGAGGTCGCGCCGAAATGAGGTGACGGTAGAGATTCGCAAATCGAAGAGGGATGATCAGTTATTCAAGCGGCGCAATATAAATGACGATGACCAGAATTCACCGCTGAAGGAATCCAATGGACAATCTCCTGTTCAAATGAACATAGATGAAATCGTGCTCGCCATGAACAGCAATGAAGCAGACCGGCAGTTTGCGGGTACTCAAGCTGCACGCAAAATGCTCAGCCGCGAACAAAATCCTCCAATAGATATGATGATCGCGCACGGAATAGTCCCAATTTGCGTGAGGCTACTTCAACAATTTGAAAAGTACAGTATTTTCTTTTTTATCGGTCCTAAAACTAAATCTAATGTACTGTTTCAGTCCTCCCTTGCAGTTCGAGGCAGCTTGGGCTCTTACAAACGTCGCATCAGGCAATTCGGCACAAACTCGCACCGTTATTGAAGCTAACGCTGTTCCTCACTTTGTTGCTCTTTTGGAGAGCCCAGCAATGACTGTTGCAGAGCAATCTGTATGGGCGCTTGGTAACATTGCAGGAGATGGCGCCGAGGCTCGCGATATTGTACTTAACAATAATGCAGTAGAGGGACTGCTACGGCTCATAAACCAGGACACCCCTCTATCTTTTTTGCGAAATATTGTTTGGTTAATGTCAAATTTGTGCCGGAACAAAAATCCTTCACCGCCGTTTGAAAAAATCCAGCCGATACTTCCTTTACTTTCCCAGCTCTTACATAGTGGAGACAATCAAGTTCTAGCTGATACTTGTTGGGCTATTTCCTATGTGACTGATGATGAGAACAAAAAAATTCAGGCCATTATTGATACTGGTGCAGTTCCAAAACTGGTTAGTTTGTTGGATATCAATGAACCTACAATTATAGTTCCGGCATTGAGGAGTGTTGGAAACATCGTCACTGGAACCGATTCACAGGTAAGGTTTTTCTTTAATTTGGTGCACAGTATGATATCGATTTAAGCGGGTAGACAATTACCTCTTACAAGCGAGATTATGTCATCCAATCAGGGAAAACAGCGAGTTATACGTATTCGTGATTCCAGCCAGATTTCCAGATTCAATAACAAAAAAAAACCCTCAACTCTCATCTTCTCTTATACTATTGACAAAATTTTACTCAGTTTTACCGAAATTTCCACCCGTCCTAATAGAATTCCTGCTTATATCACGAATGTAATATTGAACTAATCCCTTTGTGTTATATGTAAAAAATACCTGGCAATAAGCGGGTGCATCTTTATTATTGGAACAAGTTGAAGATGCTTCGGAAGTCAGTAAGCAGGTTAAGGAGGGACGACTGTTAACTGCAATTATTATCAACTAATATCTTGTAAAGAACTCCTATAGGGACATATTACAAAAACAGTTAGGGAACTGTTTTGAAGAGTCCGAAAGACGCGATCCTCAATATCGGCCTTTAATTGTCTCCAGGACTTGTTTATTCGTCTCAACTGCTCGCTTCCATGTGCTACGTGGTTGACCATTCTCACGTCTTTTTTTCCAGAGTTGGAAATGTTTTGCTCTGGTTTTATAAAAGCACTGCGACTTTCGAACTTGAATCTTAATGCCTATCTTAGTCTGTTCAGCTATATTCCAAACCGCGTCGTTGAAGATAACATCTGACCGGAATATTCCTAGAATCCGTCTGTAGCATTGGTTCACGATAGTTTGAACCATACAGCACTGATATGACGTCAAACACTTATAGCTTCGTGAGAAAAGATATATGTATCTCTTAACCTCCAGAAAGAAGAAAGGACACTGAATGCCTAACGAGCTTTATTTTTGTCATTTCCGGTTCCGCCGTGCAAAAACAGTGCCGCTGATAATATGCAGCCATGTCTGACACTCGTTCGCACAGCGAACGGACGCGACTTCTTGAATCTTCGAAAGGTTCTTTTAATCCTAACTGCAATTTTACCTGCAGCATCCCATTTCTGGTATCTACGGAGATTTGGTTATTTTCCCAGCATTTCTCAAGCACCTGTTTCACCGAGAATATCTGGTCCGTTGTAGATCATCCGGTTTTGAATCCACACTGGTGTTCGCCAATTCTTTCATTAGTATAGGGCTTAAGACGACGTTAAATTATTTTTGTCAGTATTTTATAGGACGTATACAACAATGAGTTTATCTCCTTTTTTGTAAATTGGACATATGATGCATTTTCGCCAATTGGGTATGTTTTCCTCTGTCCAAATTTTGCATATAACGTTGTGTAGTATTTCAGCGACACAGTTTCTACCGTTTTCAAATGACAACGAAATACCACGTCAATTTCCGGCGCTTTGCTTAGTGTATTTTCACATAGGGCTGCTTTGACTTCGGCAAGCATGGATAGTGTCGATGATGGTTCTTCTTCGTCAGTTGAGACCTCCATTGAGATGTCTGTCGTAATCTGTGCTAATGGGATGAGATTGAGACTATGTTGCCCTCTGCGTCCTTGCAGAGGCTGGTTTTTGGTTTAAATCACTTTTTTATGTCTTCCACTATTGCGTATGAGTCGCGCGTTATTTTGTTCCATGTCGTCGTCTATTTTGTGTTGCTTGTCATTATGGTACTTCCTTTGTTTTCGCCTGAAAGTCTTTTTGGCATATCGCCTCATCTCGCCATATTTATATTTTTTTGTGATGGTCTTTCAGTAAAAATTTGGTACGCCTCGTTTTTTCTATATATTCCATCGCGAAATTTTTGATCGAACCAATCATTATTTTTGAAATGTGGGAGCACGTAGAGCTTACTATAATATTTTTCTTCTACAATGGCGCTACAGCCCAAATCGGACCTTGGCCTCCTGATATTCAGACTCCTTAACATTTTTCCATTACTTATTGTGGAAGGGTTGTTAGCCCTTCGCACAACCCCCTTTCTACGAATTTTTAATTTTCTTAGATTGAAGTGACCAAGGTATATTCAAGCAGGCAATGTGCCGGAATTATATATTGCGCCGACCGGGATTTGAACTCACGACCTTCGCATTACAAGACCAACACACTACCTACTAGGCTTTACCCTAGCTATAATATTTTTGCTGCTTGTGAAATCAGTAAGACGTTGACCATTATCGTTGGTTATGTGTCCTCCTATTGTTGCTCTATGAGCCTCCTCCTGTCCTACTTTTGCATTAAAATCCCCTAAGACAGTTGTTGGGTCATTCGGGGTAGTGAATTATATGTTGTCTCTATGGTGGCATAAAATTCGTCTTTAGTTATATCGTCCTTGTCTTCTGTTGGTGCGTGGACGTAGATCGAATTTAGTTTTTATTCGGATTGCATACTTACTGGTTTGAACTACTGTTTAAATTTTTTGACAACAACAAAAGCGATTCCAAACTATCTGCTTCACGATAATTTTCCACTTGGAAAGATTGTGTGCGATCTCATGTCCATGATTTCGTTACCGAGCCATATTGTTTCTAGGAGGGGAATTCTCTTTATGCTGTGTTTTATTTTTCGAGGCTCTATTTCAGAGCTTCTGTCCCAAATAACGATCAAACATTCCAAGATCCAAAAGAGTAGTCCATTTTTCGTTTGCGGAGTCGTTACCGTTGAGTCCGTCCTTCTCGAGGCTGTTCTTCAGGTTTCTGTACAGTGTTTTTTTCCGATGACGCATTTTCGGCGCCTCGCCCAACCCCCGACCTGGTGGGCCAGTCTTACTTATTTATTACACCCTTATAGCAAAAGGGTGGGAGTTTTCAGCTAAATATGACACGCTGGAGTTCTCACAGCTATGCTGCGAATCTAACTATGTCATACTTGTTGCCTACTTTCTGAGATGCACTGGTGTTACTGGCCATTAAGGTTAACTCCATGCTCCCTCCTCTGGGCTTGGAACCGGCTATTGCAGAGCTTACAACACGATTGCCGACCCATAAAATGAATCAGAAAAATATTCTATTTTAAATATTTTGTACGGTTTTATTGCATTACTACCTCTTTTACCGCGTATAATTCGAAGCATCTAATAAAATAATGATTCATTAATAGTTTTTATTACACTCTAACCACACCTAAAATCCTACAATTTCATTTGTATGGCCCCGTGCTCAACTATAATACAATTTTTTTTTCTTTGCGAAATACTGAAACTTTCCTGTGAACAATTACTTTTAATAAATAAATTTGATCTCCACTAACTTGCAACTACAACTACAAATACAAACATTGCCCAGAAAAATACTGCTTTATTGGCAGATTTTTTTAAAGGAAATAGTATTGATATAGTTGCAGCCCGTAGAATTTTATCGAGCATGCGAAATTTTTTTTGGGGCGAAAACAAAATTTTTCGTCCTCAATGATATTTTTATTATTGGACTTTCAACAAAACGATAGCTTTGACAGTTTTGAAGAAAAATAATTTCATTTAAATTTCAAAATTTCGTGAAATTTGTCTAGGAGGAGGTAGAAGGAGTGAGATAACGTTGATGATTTTTTTAAAACTGATTGCAATTATAATGAAATTAATTAAAATTTTTTTTTTTTACGGCCGTCGAAAATAACTTGCGCGATGTACAGTTAAGTCGACACGGATACGAGGAAACAAGTGGATAGAGGAAAGTTAGTAGGGAAACACAGGAGGGGAGATTTTGAAGTGGCGGTGAACGTTGTTCTTAAATTGTTGGAGGTTGTATCCCGTTGGAAAGAGATTGCCTGGTAATGAATTCCACAACACTGTCATCCGAGGGATGAAGGACTACCTAAACTTCACTGTTCTCCACGGCAAGGGATTCACGGTGTACTCGTGTGAGCGTGCAGCTTGGCAAGTATTTCGGGGGGCATTGAATGTAGGTGGTATAAGGGCTTTTAGTTCCTTGCTGCATTTACCATGGAAGTATCTATAGGAAATGCAGAGTGCACCGATATTTCGACGATGCTCGAGGGAGTCAATTGAGGCCGATATAGCTTCATCTCCAATTAATCGGAATGCATATTTCTGGATACAGTCAAGAAGAGTCAGATGTGATATTGCGAGTTGTACTCCAAACGTGGTTGGATATAAGTCTTATAGATCGTAGCTAGTTCGGAGGCAGAGAAGTATTTCTTACACTTCCGCAGATACCTAGGCGTTTCAAACCATCAAGAGCGACTTCGTAAATGTGTTGGCTCCAATCTAGGCGATTGTTAAGATTTACACCTAGTAATGTAAAATCTGCAGAAGGTGGAATCTGTACGCCATTCAAGGACATATTAGTGACCGACGTCGGAACGTGATGTTTAAGAGATTGATGACAGGACTGCGTTTTTAAGGCATCAAACTCTACTCTGATGTTCCTGCCCCATCCCAGGATTAAACTGAGGTCAGAATTCAATAACTGTATCGACTCATTACGACAAAAGGTCACCGATATCGGACGAGCGTCCGCAGCAGAGTCGAATTGGTAGGTGTTATCTAAAATGCTGTCATCTGCAAAACAGTGAATAGGATTGAGAGTAGACGACATACGTTTATGAAGACTAAAAAGAGAGTGGAAGATAAAACTGAGCCCTGAGGGACGCCAGAATCAATAGGAAAGGGTGCAGAAGTTACGATTCGAATAGAGCGCTCGGAGAGGAAACTCTCAATCCATTGAAGAAACAAAGTGTTAAAACCAAAGGACTTTAACTTGGCTAGGAGGCATTTGTCCCAAACTCTTTCAAACGCTTTGGCGATGTCAAGAGCAAGAACTTGACCTTCACCAAATTCGTGGATGCAGGAATTCCAACGCTCGGTAAGATAGATCAGTAGAACGACCCGAGCAAAAAATTTTTCAATGGGCTTCGCCAGCTTCAATAAATACGTTTTTGAAAATTCTGCATTTGTATGGGAGCAGCTAGAAGGAGTGAAGGGATCGAATGAATATTTTGTGATATTATTGTTATGTATACATTGTTATGCTTTAGCCCAAATTTCAAGTCGATACCTTAAACAGTTTAAAAGAAAAATCAATTTCTTGATGTTTCAAAATTTCATGAAGTTTGTATGGGAGGGGGTAGATGATGTAGCCCGTCGAGGTTTTTGGGCGACAACAAATACGTCTGTACCCTTGATGGCTCTGTGCAAGCATAATTTCTTAACGTAACAAACGGCAAGGCAAACACAATATACTCTCAGATTTCATCTTGAGTATAATTAATATCTCGACTATCCATCCCTTAAGCTATTTAATTGAAAATTGGCCTAATATATTATAAGCTTTACTAGCGATTATGAGAAAAATATAACATTTTGTCATAATAGTAGTATTGGGAATGGGAAGTATTTCAAAAATAATATAGTTTTCAAAATTGCAAAACGCTATATCTCAAAATTCAACACAGATATTAAATTGAAATTTCGCCAGATTGTAGAGCTTTATGATCTAAATAATAATAATAGTAATTTATTTCGTTCGTATGGATTGCATTTATAAATTACATTTAGTGATTTTATTGCAAATAATAAATAAAGAGAAAATGCAAAATAAGCAAGAAAAATTAAATAATAAACAGGAAAAATAAAAATATGATCTAAAAGCAAGTGTTAAAAACGAAAGAAAGAAATTAATTTTCAATCGAATTCCTGTTAAGACCCTCCACAGGGTCATAGGAGAGAAACAGTTCTCTTCCACAAGGCGCGATCCTGAACATCGACCTTAAGTTGTCGCCAGGACTAGTCCATTCCTCTGGTCTATATGCTACATGGTCGACCAATCCGACGACTTCCTTGAAAATTGTAATCCAGAGCTTATTTGACGATGTCTCGCTCTGGTTTCCTCAAAGTGTGACCGATCCACTGCCACTTCTGTCTTTGAATCTCAATACTTATTTTAGTCTGTCCAGTTGTACTCCAAAGTTCGTCGTTGGAGATCACTTCTGGCCAGAATATTTCAAAAATGCGTCGGAGGTAGTTTCTTGGTAAGTCGAACAGTCACTTTCCACGTAGTATAACCATATAACAATACGGATTTGACGCATGCGTCAACTCGCAGCTTCGTGCGAGGGGAGATCTCTATTAACCTCCAGAAAGTGGAAAGGATACCGAAGGCCTGACGAACTTTATTTAGACGGTCCTCAATATCCTTTTCGGCTCCGCCGTCCATGCTGACAATGCTGCCGAGATAACAAAAATCTGCACTTCTATGTACTTCGTTTTACGCACATTTATTTTCAGTCCCACCTCTTTGCATTTGAAATGCAACGAGCGAACATTTGACTCTAAGTCCGAACGGCTATGTGCAAGCAAACACACGTCATCAGCATAATCAAGGTGACTTAAGATGTTAAATAGTCTCCATTGAAGACCTTTACCTTCTCCACCTTCAAGTGCAGCTTTCTAGACGTCATTTATTACCACCAGAAACAGGACTGGTGATAACATGTAACTCTGTGACACAAAATAAAGTAAACAATGCTCAATCCGGAAATCTTTCCTTTAAATCGTTGAATTGGGATAATTTTAGACTAAGTGGCTACAAATGGCTCAGAAATAGTGAATGCAATATGTATGTCCGGAACGTTCTTGCTTATCCTTTTGAAGATACCAGCTATCGGAGCAAATTTTTTTTTCTGGTGGATTCAAATATGAGGCTCCCAGGTAAGTTGCGATTCTAAACAGGTTTTTGTATTTCTTTATGGTTGAAGTTTATATCAAGCGAGGATAAGTCGTTAAAAAGCATGTATTTTGTTTTCCTATCATTAACAACTACCTGGTGTTTACTTATTCATTGGTTGATTTGCTCGAGGTCCATGTTAATTTCTGGTTCTAACGCTTCTAGACTTGTTGCTGCATAGGTTAGTACGATGTCATCTGTCATCTGTTGCCATTTAACTCAAGATTGGCCCTAAGACACTTCCTTGCAGGCACCTGCGACAACTGGAACTTTCGAGCTTTTTTCAACATATTGCGACGTTCCAGTAAGATAACTTTTAAACCTTAATAAGCTGTATTTCTAACTCCTACAACGAATAACTTTTTAAGCAAGATATCATGATGTACTAATTTTCCATATATCGGGGACGACACCACCGAAACGTATCTTTCGTGAAACATGCTATTGTTAGAGTTAATTATTAAGAGTTGGACTATCTTTGTAAAGTATTCATTAACATCATTTATCGCTTTAGTTTTGAATTTATTGCCATCGAGTTTCTGAAGAAGTGGATGTGGTTGTCTGGTAATATTTTTATTGTAAATACATTGTTTGATAGTGTTCCATGTACCTTGGACACTGTCGACATTATTTATAATTAAAAAATTTTAGTTATGGTGTGTAAAGGGAGGGGTGGTGAGCCAAAATGCCGAGAGCTTTTTCACTAATTTTTTTCGAGATCTGGTAAAAGATGAAAGTTTTGAAAATGCATTGAACCATCGGATATATGTTTCGTAAAGAAATAATAATAATTTGAAACAGATCCACCGTAGTGGGGACCAAACGTGCTCAAGGTGTTTTATGGGTATTAGGAAAAAAGCAATTGTTTTATGAAATAATATGCTAGAATCTTGAAAATTTGGTGAATTCATTAAAAAAAATGCTTAAAAGTTCCAAGATGATCGAATACTTTTAATACTCCTAATCCCTCCCCTTCTTCTTCGTAATGAAATTTTCCACAAAAACTTTTGAAAATAATTGAAACGAAACTGCGTCAAAAGCTTTGAGATCGCGCCTGCCCTTCTACCCCCATCCATACAAAAGTGTAATTTACCTTAATTTCAATAAATCAACTAATAACCAAATTAAAAGCTACTAACTTGTACTAAAACCTTTCAAAAAAAAAAAAACCAAAGAAAACCGAATCACAAATTTTACGATGCCCTAACTCTTCTAACCCCTCACAAATGTATGGTCTCATGAATACAAACAAAATGTATATAGAGGAACGTACTGCAAGCAAATGTTGTGCCTAGTTTGATGTTCATGCAGCCTAAACCCTGATGTCAGGACATTTTTTTCTCCGACGCTTTGGCGGTTCCTCAAAGTTGCCTTTTCTTCTTCGAATGTGGGAGGAATAAAAGAAAATCATTCATCAGCTGATCGGTTGTAATTGCCTGCTGCTTTTCGTACGGATGATGGGATCGTGCTTAGGAGGTGCTTAATGCATTGCGCCCATCTTAGTTTTATATCTGCATTACTTTTAATTTTGCATTATGCATCCTTCCAGAGAATCGTCTTCGGTTTGTATCTGTCTTTGATCCTTTTAACACCGGGGTTTCTGTACTATCATCCACCTCTGCGTCGTGAAATGCCACAGTTATTTTATTAATCGTTGTGGTTCAGCATTATCGCGAGGTTGCCTCTCTAAGGCTGCCACGTACTCCACAACTACTTTTTCATCGTTTAGTTTTCCAATGGCAAATTTTGAAACCTCCAATGGCAAATTTTGAAACCGTTTATGTTTTTGCGTTTCCTCGGTTCGCTTAATTTCGTTTTCATTGTCTTCCGTTAGGTCGTAGACATTCAAATATTTGGGAATCTTGTTAGATACGAATTGCACACAATCGCTCATAAACGAGTTTAAAGTTGGTGATTTGTTTAAAGTTGTTGTAGACGATGAACACAACTCCAAACTACCAGCTTTTTTTTTCAATTTAGTTTCTTGTTAAACTCTAGATAATATCTGAGAGTATATTGTGAATCGTCTAGAACAAGCTAGGTGGACAAAAACATTTTATTCTACGATTTTATTCTACTGGTTAGTATAACGAATAATATTTAGTCGCTCTGTTGAAAAATTACGCAAATTAATTTAGGAGCCTGGGCAATGTTTAGATTAAAAACTTAATATGCATTTAAAAAAAAAACGGTATTTTCATTAATAAGAAAATTATGTACATCATTTAACAAAGCATAAATTATGCAATAAAATTCACTCATCATCATCATCAATGGCGCGACAGCCCAAATCGGGCCCTGGCCTCCTGAAGTCGTCGCCTCCAATCGTCTCGATCCAAAGACCGCGTCCTCCAGCTGCTAATTTTTAAAATGGCTTTGCTGTCTTCATCAACCGAGTCTTCCCATCGCTTGCGTGGTTTGCCTACTGGCCGGTTACCACTCGCTTTGCCTTTAAGAGCACGTTTGGGGATTCTTCTGTCTTCCATTCGCTCTACATGGCCAGCCCACTGCAGTTTACGTAGCTTGATGAACGTTGAAGCTTCTGGCTCGTCGTAGAGTTGATACAACTCATGGTTGTATCTTATTCGCCATTCCGTTCCTTCCTTCACAGGTCCCAAAATTCTTCGGAGGACCTTTCTTTCGAATGCGTTAACTGCTTTTTCGGAAGTTCGCGTTAATGTCCACGTCTCGCTGCCATAACAGAGCACAGGTCGTATAACAGTTTTATAAATCCGCAGCTTATTGTTCCTGTGCACTTTCTTGGATTTCATTATTGGAAGTACCGAATAATACGTCTTATTTGCAAGTATTATCCGTCGTTTGATTTCGTCTGTTTCATTACCGTCCTTTGCTAGATTAGCCCCAAGATATATGAAGTTGTCCACACTCTCCAAATTATATTCCGCAATTGTTATGTTTTGTCTGATTGGCGTTCTCCTTCTTGTTTGCGTCATTACTTTTGTTTTGCTTTCATTAATGCGCAACCCGACTTCTTTTGCGGCGGAGTCAAGATTGACAAATACCTCCTTAGCACTAGGGAAGGATCTTGCTAGAATGTTAATGTCGTCAGCGTATGCTACTAGTTGGGTGGACTTGAATAGTAGTGTCCCGTTGGTGTCGACTGGGATTTTTCGGACGACATACTCTAGTGCCAAGTTGAAAAGCATAGGAGCTAGACCATCTCCCTGCTTTAAACCACATTCCGTTCGAAAGCTGGTTGTGGAATCGGTTTGTATTCTCACCTGGGATTCAGTGTTCGTCATTGTGAGTCTTGTTAGTCGGACTAGTTTTGGAGGAATTCCAAAGTCAAGCATGATTTGGTACAGTACGCTCCTGTCGATACTGACGTATGCTTGTTTAAAATCTACGAATATTTGGTGCACGTCTGTGTTATATTCCCAGCATTTCTCAAGCACCTGTTTCACCGAGAATATCTGGTCTGTTGTAGATCGTCCGGTTCTGAATCCTCCTTGGTATTCGCCAATTATTTGATTAGTATAGGGCTTAATACGACGTTCAATTATTTTTGTCAGTATTTTATAGGACGTACACAACAATGATATACCTCTGTAGTTCTCACAGCAGAGTTTGTCTCCTTTCTTGTAAATTGGACATATAATGCTTTTTCGCCAGTCGTCGGGTATGATTTTCTCTGTCCAAATTTTGCATATCATGTTGTATAGTATTTCAGCGACACAGTTTCCACCGTTTTTCAGAAGTTCAACTGGTATTTCGTCAATTCCCGGCGCTTTGTTTCGTTTTTGGTCACATAGGGCTGCTTTGATTTCAGCAAGCGTGGGTGGTGTCGATGATGGTTCATGTTCGTCAGTTGAGGCTTCAATTGAAATGTTGTTTGTCGTTATCGGTGCTACTGGGATGGGATTCAAAAGATGTTCAAAGTATGAAGCCCATCTCCTTTTGATTTCTTCTGTGTCGCCATTTTATTTCGAATAATTTTTCATTCTCATAGCAACTGAAATGCTCATACTTAAATAAATCCTACTGATTGGAGTGGGAATCACGCCCACGACATGTTACCTGTTAAGCAAGCAAGTTTATAAGTTCTGTGACCAAAGCTTCCGTCACACCCCCATTTGCTAATTAATGTGCATGATGAGAAGGTACATTTTACTTTATTATTCTAATAATAAAGTATTGTGATCGACACAGAAAAAAAAATTTGCTACCCTGAAATTTTGTTCTTCGCGTTTCATGACTAAATTAGCCTAAAAAAGCAAAAAATAAAAACCCGTCCCGCCGTACGCCGTCCGCCGTACATATGGACTCATACCTCCGAGACCGTTAAAGGTAGAATGTTGGTTTTTGGGTGGATTGTTAATTTGGTAAGTGAGCTCCATTATCCAAATTTTAGAGAGTGTCAGGTGGAAGGGGGAGGTGGGGGATGGAAAAAGTCATAAAATACACTTGCTAATATCTTCACCACGAATGCAGATAAAAAGATAAAAATCAGCATACGTATAAAGAGGGTTGTGGGACAGACTCCAAAAATAATTTAATTTTTTTACCCGTTGCCGTCCGAAAAGGGGGCTAAAAACAAATTGTCGGCCAAATTTTTTTTTTAAATGGTTATATCTTCGAAACTACTTACCATAAAAAATTCATATTTTGGGACCATTAAGGTGGCATATAAAAGATCCACCACAATCAGCTTAGAAATAGGCTAATTATTGTAAGGCGGAGGGCCAGGGGGGTTGATAGAAAAACACTTAAGAATTAATATCTCAACTATCTCTTAAGCTATGTAAGTGAAACTTAAAACATATACTAAGCTATACTAGCGAAATACAAAAAAAATATAAAATTTGGTCATAATAGTATTGGAGGGAAATGGGGAGGATTTCAAAAATGGAGCACTTTTCAAAATTAGAAATCGTTATATCTCAAAATTGAGTACAGATATCGAATCAAAAATTAGTTAGATTATAGAACTATATATTTTATATTTTTGATAAACATTTTAAGTTAGGAGGTGTAAAGGGAGGGAGGTAGTAAGCAAAAATGTCGAAAATTTTGAGTGAATTTTTTAGGACTCTGGTCAAAGATAGAAACTTTAAATTTTGCACGTGGATACGTCTATTTGATATACATAAAAAAAAAAGATAATTTGATCCACAATTGTTACGAACCGACCACCCCGGTCTAACGGGCACAAGGTGTTTCATGTGCAGCGAAAAAAACACGAAAACTGAAAATTTTTGGATGTAATTTTAAGGTAGAAACTTGAAAATTTGGGAAATGCATTTAAAAAAAATCCCTAAAAGTATGAAATATTAACTGGTCGAATACCTTCAAAACTTCTACCCTCTGCCATACAAAATTATTTTTTCGACCATTTTTAAGAAATGAATTATCACCTAACTATTAAAAGCTGTCAATTTGAAATTTTGATAAAAACTTATAAAAATAGTCGAAATGAAATTATTTTAAAAGTTTTGAAATCGCACTTGCCCTTCTACCCCCTCCCATACAAAAGTATGATTTCAGCCAATTTCATTAAATCAACTAATAACCAACAAATTAAAAGCTACAAACTTGAAATTTTGTACGAGCACCTTACAAGAAAAAGGAAACAAAATTGCGCCACAAATTTTGCGATTCCCCTACCTCTTCTACCCCCTCCCATACAAAATTTTTTTTTAGCATTTTTAAGAAATCAGTTATCAGCTAACTGTTAAAAGCTATCAATTTCAAATTTTGTACGGAAACTTACAAAAATAATTGAAATGAAATTCCTTTAAAAGCTTTGCAATCGCGCTTGCCCTTCTACCCCCTCCCATACAAAAGTATCATTTCGACCTATTTCATTGAACCAATTAATAACCAACAAATTAAAAGCTACGAACTTGAAATTTGGTACGAGCACACTACACGAGAAAGGAAATAAAATTGCGTCACAATTTTTACGATTCCCCTACCTCCCATACAAATGTTTGGTTTCGTGAATGTAAAATACATAGAATTCTATGAAAATTCTCTGCAACTTCGTCTATAAAACTGACATTCTATACAGAGAATATTGGACGTGATTCAAGCAATCAATTAAAAAACTATTAACATCCACCCACTCTTACTGTCACGCCTCACCCCTCCCCTCATAAAAACTCAAACTTGCATAAATAAACGAACGAAATATTGATTATAAGTACTGGAGCTTTTGAACATTTCCGCAAAGTGTTACATTGACAATTGCCCTGCCCAAGAACCCCCTTTCACTTATTCTTCCCAAACCACGCATCCGCAACTTGTCCCAAGAATAATAAAGTTTCGCCCGACTTGTTGGCAGTTTATTTTATACTCTAGATGAAATCTGAGAGTATATTGTGTTTGCCTTACCGTTTGTAACGCTAAGAAATAATGCTCGCACAGAGCCGCCAAGGGTACAGAAATATTTTTTGTCGCTCAAAAACCTCGATTCCGAGTGACCGTCTGTCTGTCTGTGCGTCTGTCTACAGCATACTCTCGAAAGCTTTGAGCTATAGTGCTAAACATTTTTGTGTGTAATTTTTAGCAAAAAAGTAACTATAAGTTCGTGAATGGGCTACATCCCCCCACTTCTTCTACCCCCTCCCATACAAATTTCATGAAATTTCGAAATATTAAGAAATTGATTTTTCTTTAAAACTATTTAAGCTATCTACTTGAAATTTAGGTCCAAAGTATTATGATATAGATGTCATTAATATCACGGAATATTGACCCGATCCCCTTACTCCTTCTACCCCCTCCCATACGAATGGGCAATTTTGAAAAATACATATTTTCGATTTTCATTGAAGTCCCACCTCTTTGCATTTGAAATGCAACGAGCGAACATTTGACTCTAAGTCCGAACGGCTATGTGCAAGCAAACACACGTCATCAGCATAATCAAGGTGACTTAAGATGTTAAATAGTCTCCATTGAAGACCTTTACCTTCTCCACCTTCAAGTGCAGCTTTCTAGACGTCATTTATTACCACCAGAAACAGGACTGGTGATAACATGTAACTCTGTGACACAAAATAAAGTAAACAAAGCTCAATCCGGAAATCTTTCCTTTAAATCGTTGAATTGGGATAATTTTAGACTAAGTGGCTACAAATGGCTCAGAAATAGTGAATGCAATATGTATGTCCGGAACGTTCTTGCTTATCCTTTTGAAGATACCAGCTATCGGAACAAATTTTTTTTTCTGGTGGATTCAAATATGAGGCTCCCAGGTAAGTTGCGATTCTAAACAGGTTTTTGTATTTCTTTATGGTTGAAGTTTATATCAAGCGAGGATAAGTCGTTAAAAAGCATGTATTTTGTTTTCCTATCATTAACAACTACCTGGTGTTTACTTATTCATTGGTTGATTTGCTCGAGGTCCATGTTAATTTCTGGTTCTAACGCTTCTAGACTTGTTGCTGCATAGGTTAGTACGATGTCATCTGTCATCTGTTGCCATTTAACTCAAGATTGGCCCTAAGACACTTCCTTGCAGGCACCTGCGACAACTGGAACTTTCGAGCTTTTTTCAACATATTGCGACGTTCCAGTAAGATAACTTTTAAACCTTAATAAGCTGTATTTCTAACTCCTACAACGAATAACTTTTTAAGCAAGATATCATGATGTACTAATTTTCCATATATCGGGGACGACACCACCGAAACGTATCTTTCGTGAAATATGCTATTGTTAGAGTTAATTATTAAGAGTTGGACTATCTTTGTAAAGTATTCATTAACATCATTTATCGCTTTAGTTTTGAATTTATTGCCATCGAGTTTCTGAAGAAGTGGATGTGGTTGTCTGGTAATATTTTTATTGTAAATACATTGTTTGATAGTGTTCCATGTACCTTGGACACTGTCGACATTATTTATAATTAAAAAATTTTAGTTATGGTGTGTAAAGGGAGGGGTGGTGAGCCAAAATGCCGAGAGCTTTTTCACTAATTTTTTTCGAGCTCTGGTAAAAGATGAAAGTTTTGAAAATGCATTGAACCATCGGATATATGTTTCGTAAAGAAATAATAATAATTTGAAACAGATCCACCGTAGTGGGGACCAAACGTGCTCAAGATGTTTTATGGGTATTAGGAAAAAAGCAATTGTTTTATGAAATAATATGCTAGAATCTTGAAAATTTGGTGAATTCATTAAAAAAAATGCTTAAAAGTTCCAAGATGATCGAATACTTTTAATACTCCTAATCCCTCCCCTTCTTCTTCGTAATGAAATTTTCCACAAAAACTTTTGAAAATAATTGAAACGAAACTGCATCAAAAGTTTTGAGATCGCGCCTGCCCTTCTACCCCCATCCATACAAAAGTGTAATTTACCTTAATTTCAATAAATCAACTAATAACCAAATTAAAAGCTACTAACTTGTACTAAAACCTTTCAAAAAAAAAAAAAAACCAAAGAAAACCGAATCACAAATTTTACGATGCCCTAACTCTTCTAACCCCTCACAAATGTATGGTCTCATGAATACAAACAAAATGTATATAGAGGAACGTACTGCAAGCAAATGTTGTGCCTAGTTTGATGTTCATGCAGCCTAAACCCTGATGTCAGGACATTTTTTTCTCCGACGCTTTGGCGGTTCCTCAAAGTTGCCTTTTCTTCTTCGAATGTGGGAGGAATAAAAGAAAATCATTCATCAGCTGATCGGTTGTAATTGCCTGCTGCTTTTCGTACGGATGATGGGATCGTGCTTAGGAGGTGCTTAATGCATTGCGCCCATCTTAGTTTTATATCTGCATTACTTTTAATTTTGCATTATGCATCCTTCCAGAGAATCGTCTTCGGTTTGTATCTGTCTTTGATCCTTTTAACACCGGGGTTTCTGTACTATCATCCACCTCTGCGTCGTGAAATGCCACAGTTATTTTATTAATCGTTGTGGTTCAGCATTATCGCGAGGTTGCCTCTCTAAGGCTGCCACGTACTCCACAACTACTTTTTCATCGTTTAGTTTTCCAATGGCAAATTTTGAAACCTCCAATGGCAAATTTTGAAACCGTTTATGTTTTTGCGTTTCCTCGGTTCGCTTAATTTCGTTTTCATTGTCTTCCGTTATGTCGTAGAGATTCAAATATTTGGGAATCTTGTTAGATACGAATTGCACACAATCGCTCATAAACGAGTTTAAAGTTGGTGATTTGTTTAAACTTGTAGACGATGAACACAACTCCAAACTACCAGCTTTTTTTTCAATTTAGTTTCTTGTTAAACTCTAGATAATATCTGAGAGTATATTGTGAATCGTCTAGAACAAGCTAGGTGGACAAAAACATTTTATTCTACGATTTTATTCTACTGGTTAGTATAACGAATAATATTTAGTCGCTCAGTTGAAAAATTACGCAAATTAATTTAGGAGCCTGGGCAATGTTTAGATTAAAAACTTAATATGCATTTAAAAAAAAACGGTATTTTCATTAATAAGAAAATTATGTACATCATTTAACAAAGCATAAATTATGCAATAAAATTCACTCATACTACTTATAATTTAGGTTATAGAAATAATCAACATTGTTTTTTTTACAGAATGACTTGTGTTATATGCAATTTCGGCTTTTATGTTCAATAAAAATCACAGTCATGGAGGGGGGATTAATGTGAATGGGAAGGTAGGGAAAGGGAAGTGAGATCGACCGTAATGACTGGTGAAGCTGGTATGTTTTTCAGTTGGACTGGCTGCTACTGACAAATATTTACTGATGTTATGGAAGACTGAATGATGAAAGCGAATAGAAACCATTTGCTGAATATATAGATCTAGATGTGAAACTGTTGGTCACGTTTACATCGTTGACCCATTTTATTTCGAATAATTTTTCATTCTCATAGCAACTGAAATGCTCATACTTAAATAAATCCTACTGATTGGAGTGGGAATCACGCCCACGACATGTTACCTGTTAAGCAAGCAAGTTTATAAGTTCTGTGACCAAAGCTTCCGTCACACCCCCATTTGCTAATTAATGTGTATGATGAGAAGGTACATTTTACTTTACTATTCTAATAATAAAGTATTGTGATCGACACAGAAAAAAAAATTTGCTACCCTGAAATTTTGTTCTTCGCGTTTCATGACTAAATTAGCCTAAAAAAGCAAAAAATAAAAACCCGTCCCGCCGTACGCCGTCCGCCGTACATATGGACTCATACCTCCGAGACCGTTAAAGGTAGAATGTTGGTTTTTGGGTGGATTGTTAATTTGGTAAGTGAGCTCCATTATCCAAATTTTAGAGAGTGTCAGGTGGAAGGGGGAGGTGGGGGATGGAAAAAGTCATAAAATACACTTGCTAATATCTTCACCACGAATGCAGATAAAAAGATAAAAATCAGCATACGTATAAAGAGGGTTGTGGGACAGACTCCAAAAATAATTTAATTTTTTTTACCCGTTGCCGTCCGAAAAGGGGGCTAAAAACAAATTGTCGGCCAAATTTTTTTTTTAAATGGTTATATCTTCGAAACTACTTACCATAAAAAATTCATATTTTGGGACCATTAAGGTGGCATATAGATCCACCACAATCAGCTTAGAAATAGGCTAATTATTGTAAGGCGGAGGGCCAGGGGGGTTGATAGAAAAACACTTAAGAATTAATATCTCAACTATCTCTTAAGCTATGTAATTGAAACTTAAAACATATACTAAGCTATACTAGCGAAATACAAAAAAAATATAAAATTTGGTCATAATAGTATTGGGGGGAAATGGGGAGGATTTCAAAAATGGAGCACTTTTCAAAATTAGAAATCGTTATATCTCAAAATTGAGTACAGATATCGAATCAAAAATTAGTTAGATTATAGAACTATATAATTTATATTTTTGATAAACATTTTAAGTTAGGAGGTGTAAAGGGAGGGAGGTAGTAAGCAAAAATGTCGAAAATTTTGAGTGAATTTTTTAGGACTCTGGTCAAAGATAGAAACTTTAAATTTTGCACGTGGATACGTCTATTTGATATACATAAAAAAAAAAAAATAATTTGATCCACAATTGTTACGAACCGACCACCCCGGTCTAACGGACACAAGGTGTTTCATGTGCAGCGAAAAAAACACGAAAACTGAAAATTTTTGGATGTAATTTTAAGGTAGAAACTTGAAAATTTGGGAAATGCATTTAAAAAAAATCCCTAAAAGTATGAAATATTAACTGGTCGAATACCTTCAAAACTTCTACCCTCTGCCATACAAAATTATTTTTTCGACCATTTTTAAGAAATGAATTATCACCTAACTATTAAAAGCTGTCAATTTGAAATTTTGATAAAAACTTATAAAAATAGTCGAAATGAAATTATTTTAAAAGTTTTGAAATCGCACTTGCCCTTCTACCCCCTCCCATACAAAAGTATGATTTCAGCCAATTTCATTAAATCAACTAATAACCAACAAATTAAAAGCTACAAACTTGAAATTTTGTACGAGCACCTTACAAGAAAAAGGAAACAAAATTGCGCCACAAATTTTGCGATTCCCCTACCTCTTCTACCCCCTCCCATACAAAATTTTTTTTTAGCATTTTTAAGAAATCAGTTATCAGCTAACTGTTAAAAGCTATCAATTTCAAATTTTGTACGGAAACTTACAAAAATAATTGAAATGAAATTCCTTTAAAAGCTTTGCAATCGCGCTTGCCCTTCTACCCCCTCCCATACAAAAGTATCATTTCGACCTATTTCATTGAACCAATTAATAACCAACAAATTAAAAGCTACGAACTTGAAATTTGGTACGAGCACACTACACGAGAAAGGAAATAAAATTGCGTCACAATTTTTACGATTCCCCTACCTCCCATACAAATGTTTGGTTTCGTGAATGTAAAATACATAGAATTTTATGAAAATTCTCTGCAACTTCGTCTATAAAACTGACATTCTATACAGAGAATATTGGACGTGATTCAAGCAATCAATTAAAAAACTATTAACATCCACCCACTCTTACTGTCACGCCTCACCCCTCCCCTCATAAAAACTCAAACTTGCATAAATAAACGAACGAAATATTGATTATAAGTACTGGAGCTTTTGAACATTTCCGCAAAGTGTTACATTGACAATTGCCCTGCCCAAGAACCCCCTTTCACTTAGTCTTCCCAAACCACGCATCCGCAACTTGTCCCAAGAATAATAAAGTTTCGCCCGACTTGTTGGCAGTTTATTTTATACTCTAGATGAAATCTGAGAGTATATTGTGTTTGCCTTACCGTTTGTAACGCTAAGAAATAATGCTCGCACAGAGCCGCCAAGGGTACAGAAATACTTGTTGTCGCTCAAAAACCTCGATTCCGAGTGACCGTCTGTCCGTCTGTCTGTCTGTCTGTGCGTCTGTCTACAGCATACTCTCGAAAGCTTTGAGCTATAGTTCTAAACATTTTTGTGTGTAATTTTTAGCAAAAAAGTAACTTTAAGTTCGTGAATGGGCTACATCCCCCCACTCCTTCTACCCCCTCCCATACAAATTTCATGAAATTTCGAAATATTAAGAAATTGATTTTTCTTTAAAACTATTTAAGCTATCTACTTGAAATTTAGGTCCAAAGTATTATGATATAGATGTCATTAATATCACGGAATATTGACCCGATCCCCTTACTCCTTCTACCCCCTCCCATACGAATGGGCAATTTTGAAAAATACATATTTTCGATTTTCATTGAAACTAGTAAAGCTAAAAAAACGAAATTTTGTCAGAATTAATTCTACTATAATTGCAATTTATTTTAAAAATAAGTATCAACTTCACCTCACTCCTTCTACCCCCTCCCATACAAATTTCACGAAATTTTGAAATTTAAATTAAATTATTTTTCTTCGAAACTGTTAACCAACTTGATATTTTGTATATAGTATACAAATAGAAATATTAATAATGCGAAAAAATGTTGTCTTGATCCGTACACTCCCATACAAATGCATAATTTTTGTTAAATGCATTTTATCGATTTCCATTCAAACTAGAAAAAGTACAAACTTCAAATTTTGCCACAATTTGTTTCTTAATAATTAAAATAAATGTTAGAAAAAATTATCAACTCCGCTTCACTCCTTCTACCACCTCCCATATAAATATCTGTATTATAAATTCAAGAAAAACATTTCTCCTTCAATTATATGAGAGCTACCGGTTTTGAAATTGAATCAAAGCATGGTGATAAGGATGATAATAAGTAGTTTCAAAATTATCTTAAACGCTCCACTTCCTCTGCCATCTCCCATACAAATGCCCCAAATTTCAGGAAAACTATGACCAATTGCTTTAAAAATAACTTTAAATTCAGCAAAAAACATTTTGCATGCCATGTTCGGTGTCATATACGAAAAATACAAACCTCCCCCTTTACTTCTACCACCTCCCATGCAAAAGTCTCTATTCACTATTCGAAAGAATTTGAGATGACATATTTTCCGGTATATTAAAGTCTAAGTAATTCTGTTATGCTTTAGAACTTCTCATTGCGCTGCAATTAAACGTCCAGAAGTTTTATCCAGTATGGTTTGAACTTTAATTTCGGAGCGCGTTTCTGTCACAAAATATATGAGCCGTTTATTTTGAAAGTGGCCCAAGTCTATTTTTATCTTTTTTCAAGTTAACTGTGGTGACATTTATAATTTATGCTGAACTGTCAAAAAAATAAATCGGCATTGAAATATATTTAATGCATTTGAAAATTTTGTAACACGTACATTTTCACAATAATATAAATACTGAAAATCATAATTTTGAAAGTGACCTAAGTCCACTTTTTATTGATAATGTCAAAAAGTGCGGCCCAAAATCTTGAAAGCAGTGATGGAGGTAATTTAAATTACATTATAATATTGAATTAAATTTTAAAGAATAATATTTAATTAAAGAAATTATTAAACCCATGGGAAAGGATAAAATCACAAGATTCCTTGATTCTGAAAGTGAAGAAGAATTAAAATCATACAACAATATAGAAAAAGAAAGCGAATTTTAGAACTTCATTCTTGAACAGAGGAAATGGAACTAATTGAGAATGAGAATTTACAAAACAACAGCTTCAGAGAAGGATTCAGAGAAAACAGAAGTGATACCTATATTCAGAAACTTCGTAAAATTAAACGAAATTCGGGGAAAAGATACGATACACAAATGGGATAAATTATACCTGCCAAAGTTATCTACACATATAAATATAATTGTAGTGTCTGTCTGTTATTTGCTTATAAATGGCTATAAGTTAGTTTTTGGAGTTATTTTAGCACTAACTAAGCATAAAAACACATTTTTGAAATTTTTGTCTGTCTGTACGACCGCTTTTCACGCACAAACGGCTGAACCGATTGTAATGAAACTTGCACAGTTTGTTGGGTGTCCATCGGAATGAAATCTGCTTTTGGTTTTATTTGACTCTCCTCACGCCTTCTACCCCCTCCCATACAAAGTGACTCATTTTCAAAAATATATATTAATCAAATTTTCTTGAAAACTATAAAAGCTATTAATTTGAAATTTGGACTATATTATTTCTATTATAAATGCAGTCTTTTGGTATACAAATTATTTAAGGTCTGTCACTCCTTCTACCACCTCCCATACAAACTACACTTTTTCATGAACCACTTTACACCAATTTTCTCAGTACGTGTAACTTTCATCGAGCTAAAATGTTCCATTAAATCCTTAATTATCAATCAAATTCCTGTTAAGACCCCCTATAGGGGCATAGGACAGAAACAACTCTCTTCCACAAGGCGCGATCCTGAGCATCGGCTTTAAGCTGTTGCCAGGACTTGTTTATTCCTCTGGCCTCCTGCTCAACTGTCGCTTCCATGTGTTACATGGTCGACCAACCCGACGTCTTCCTTGAGGGTTATAATCCAGAGCCTGTTTTGCGATATTTTGCTCTGGTTTCCTCAAAGTATGACCGATCCACTGCCACTTTCGCCGTTGAATCTCAATACCTATTTTAGTCTGGCGAGTTGTACTCCAAAGTTCGTCGTTGGAGATTACTTCTGGCCAGAATATTCCTAAAATGCGCCGGAGGCATTGGTTTACGAAAGTCTGTAGTTTCTTGGTAAGTCGAACGGTCACTTTCCACGTAGTACAACCATATAACAACACGGATTTGACGCATGCGTCAAAAACTCGCAGCTTCGTGCGAAGGGAGATCTCTCTTAACCTCCAGAAAGGGGAAAGGATACCGAAGGCCTGACGAGCTTTATTTAGCCGTGCCTCAATATCCTTTTCGGCTCCGCCGTCCATGCTGACAATGCTTCCGAGATAGCAAAAATCTTGCACCTCTTCCATATCCTGTCCATCAAGAACAATCGGTGTGTTTGCGTTCGAACCCATGTGCATATACTTGGTTTTACGCACATTTATTATCAGTCCCGCCTCTTTGCATTTAGAATGCAACGAGCGAACATTTGACTCTAAGTCCGAACGGGTATGTGCAAGCAAACACACGTCATCAGCATAATCAAGGTGACTTAAGATGTTAAATAGTCTCCATTGAAGACCTTTACCTTCCCCACCTTCCAGTGCAGCTTTCAAGATGTCATTTATTACCACCAGAAACAGGGCTGGTGATAATATGCAGCCTTGTCTGACACCCGTTCGCACAGGAAAGCTCTCGGACAGCTCTCCTCTATGTAAGACGCGACACCTTGCATCTTCGTAGGATTCTTTAATCATAGCTATGACCTTATCTGGAATACCTCTCCTACGCAAAGCATTCCATATGTAATCTCGCTTAACGCTGTCGAAAGCCTTCTCGAAGTCCACAAACATGAGATGTAGTGGCGAACCCATTTCAGCTGACTGCTCTAATATTATCCGCAGGGTATTTGTATGGTCGGTACAAGACGACCCTTTACGGAATCCAGCCTGATAAACTTCGAGAGTGCTCTCGACAACATCACTAATCCTATTGAGAATTACCTTAGCCATAATTTTTGATACGGCAGTAAGTAGACATATACCACGCCAATTGCCACAATCCCGAAGGTCGCCCTTCTTCGGAATTTTCACAATGACGCCCTCCTTCCATTCAGTCGGATATCTTCCATCATTCCACACCTTAGTGAAGAGTGGGAGGAGTATATCGGCTGTTATTTCCGGGTCCGCTTTGAGGAGTTCGGTTGGTAGTCCGTCTATACCTGGAGCTTTCCTTCCCGCCATTGACCGAATGGCGGAAACTATCTCTTCTTTATCTGGGGGATCGTCCCTAATAGAGGATTGTTGCGGTTGGATGTTTGGAAGTTGTTCTGTTTCCGGGATATCTTCATCTGACAAGATGTTTAAAATATCAGAGAAGTATTCCTTCCATCGTCGCAACTGGTGTTCACTCATATTAAGGAGAGTTCCGTTGACATCTCTCACCAGGTGGTTGGCGGTGAAATTCCTGTTCGTCAACTGTTTCATGATTTTAAATAGTGAACCCATATCCCCAAGGTAAGCCGCAGATTCTGCCTTGTTTGCCAGATCTTCAATGGCCTTTCTCTTGTCGCGTCTAACAGCCTTTTTAAGCTGTATATGAGCATCGCGGTAGTTCTGCCTCAAGTCGGGCGTTCGTTGGTTGACATCGGGTTGAGAGATGATTGCCAATTTGGCTTTTTTCCGATTGCCAACCTTGTCCCATGTGTCTTGCGACATCCAGGGTTTCTCACCGCTTTGCGCATATCCCACAGATTCTTCAGCACTAGTTAGAAAAGTGTTTCTGGTTGCCTCCCAATTGGCGTCCAGTGTGCGCATTTCATGTTCACCCAATGTGGATGACTTTTCGCGTATAATGGTGGTGTATTCGAGTTTTTTGTTGGGATCTCTGAGTTTATCCACATTAAGCTTGCGCTTCATTTGAAGAATTTGTGGTCGTCGGATAGCTGCTGTACACAATCTCAAGCAGGCAACCATCAAGTGGTGATCGCTCCCCACGTCAGCTCCACGTTTCGCTCGCACATCGAGGAGACATCTTCTCCATCGGCGACTTATAGCCAAATGGTCGATCTGGTTCTGAGTAACACCATCAGGGGAAACCCAAGATGTTTTATGATGACTCTTGTGTGGAAAAAGGGTCCCTCCGATGACCATTTGCCGAGTACTACAGAACTCCACAAATAATTCGCCGTTTTCGGGTCTCTTAATCCAAGGTCGTGAAGCGTCGACCCAAGGGTCACCATGCCTCCCCATGACGTGTTCTAGTCCAGTGTTGTCTGATCCAACCTGGGCGTTCATATCTCCCGAGATGATAATAATATCACCTCTTGGAACACGTTCGAAGGTGGCACTCAGTTGGCTATAAAACTCCTCTTTGTCACCAGATGTTGCGGTATTAGTTGGTGCGTAGCACTGCAGAATTGTGACGTTTCTGACTCTGGTCCTGAGCCTGATGACGATAATCCTATCCGAGATTGGTTCCCAGCTAATGAGACTGTTTCTCGCTCTCGGTGTAAGGACGAACGCCACGCCATTTCTGGCTTCACTTTCAGGGCCAATGTACAGAATAATGTTTCCGTTAGGGGTTCGCTCTTCTCCTGATCCTGTCCACCTGACCTCGCTCAAGCCCAAGATTTGGATGTTATATTGCTTCATTTCACGGTCGATCACTGACTGGCGGTGCAAGGACCGAGTAACCCCAGCTCTTCCCCCGTCATTCAATGTTCGAACGTTCCAGAAGCCAATCATAGTCCGTTTTCGAATGCCAAAAGTCGTTACCGTTGAATCAGTCCGTATCCGAGGCGATGTATCCGTTTCTCGTATCATTTAGGTCTTAAGATCACGGGTGATAAGCCCATGATCCAGTGAGTGTCCATTTGCCATTTTTAGGGCAAGCAGGACTGGCTGTGGGTGAATTCTACAGCCCCCATCCCAGAGGGGGATAGTTAGCTCAGGTCCGTGGAGTCGCTAACTCCAAAGATAGTTGCAGGAATTGGTAAAACCTCATACTACAACTACCCCCTTGCGGGACCTTAATCCTTAATTAACATTATTATTAATATCGAGATAAAATTAACCGATTAGCTTCACTCCTTCTACCCCCTCCCATACAATGTGACACAGTTCCACGCCTTCACAAGAATTCGATTTTCTTGAAAAGTCTGAATGTTACTGATCTGAAATTTAAAATATATCAATTGCATGATGATTATAGTTGTTTCTCCAAAAATCACCAAAAACCCCCTTCTCCTTCCACCACCTCCCATATAAACCGCACTTTTTCATAAAATACTCTAAACGAATTTTCTCAGTACATTTAAATTTCATCGAGGTAAAAATTTAAACTTAATCCTTAATTAGCATTATTATTAACAGCGGGAAGAAAATTAACCGAGTAGCTTCACTCCTTCTACCCCCTCCCATACAATGAGGCACATTACACGACTATGTAACAATTCGATTTTCTTGAAAAGTGTGAATGATGCAGATCTGAAATTTAAAGTGTATCAATTGCAAGATAGTTATAGTTGTTTTTCGAAAAATCACCAAAAACCCCCCACTCCTTCTACTACCTCCCATACAAATTGCACAATTTCATTAAATTCAGTGCACTAAGTTTCTCAGTACCTACTCAATTTTTGAAGCTTAAATTTGGTACAAAACATTTTTATAGCTACTCTAGCATGATGTGAAACAAATTAGTTCTGTCACCCCTTCTACCACTCCCCATACAAAATTTCTTAACACTGCAAAAATTTCGATTTCATCTATTAATAATATCGTATGATTTGGCTTTACGCACAATCGTAGTCCTGTTATGTTTTTATGCTTAATGTTATTTTATTTGCTTTTTTTTTTAATTAACACCAGCTACAATTATTCACATGTTCTTAACGCTCTTCAACACGTATATGATCTCGAATCACGGGTTTGATTTGATCACGAGCCTGTCCCATAAAAATGGGAGTATCATGCTTTCATTCTTAATAATTTATGGTTCTGATTCCAACAGTATACAAACCATTCTCTTCAAAGAGCCATTAAAGTAAGCAGATTTTATATCCCACATAATGCATCACTAATTACACTCTCAAAAATTGCTTATTATTGCTATTTGTACGCGGACGAAGTCGCGGGGGTTTGCTAGTTCAAAATAAAGATTGCCAATGTCGAAAAGACTGCTTAAATGAAACAGAAAGAAAACGTATTTTTGAAATGTTTTGGAACTTAGGAGACTTTAATAAGCAAAATATATTGCTATACGAAGCGACCGAACGCTGTACACTCAAACCTGTTTTTGTGCGGTGGATAGGGACCGCATGAAAAAAAACGCATAAAAAAATATCGCACAAAACTTCACAAGTAGTAATAAAAAATAGTTTTTGCAATACAATTAAAAATTTTTGTTTTATGCGGTGGATAGGGACCGCATAAAAAAAGTCTCACATAGAAAAAAACTTAAAAAATTTACGAAATAACTAGGAATTGCTTTTTTAAAGGAAATCAAGTTACGAGGCTTTGCAGCTACTTGAAATCTCGCCAAACTTCATGGAATCTGATTTAGAAAACACACATGCGAACAATTTTCAATGGGGATGCTTTTTTGAGTTAATTCTTGAATCCACAATATGAGCACCTTTTCCGTTTTCTCTATCAAAATGTTTCTTGAATACGATGCTCGTTTGGCGCTATCATTTGTGGCACTATTACTAGATTTAGTTCTTTCACCTGCACGTTTTCGTATGCCTCTTCTAGTGGATTCACCTAATCCAAGCTCTTTACCAAGAGCTGTGGATCCTTCACCTTCTGCTATTCGTATTAAAATCGTAGTCTTAGTTTCTAAGGAAATTACCTTCCTTTTCGCTTTGTTTTTGCCCTGATTCATTTTTAAGGATTATGTCGAAACATAACAGGGCTACGATGTAAAGTGCAATCTTACGATGCTCTAGATGAAATAGAATTTATTGTGATCCCAAGAAATTTAGTATGGGGAGTGTTAGAAGGGATGCTAGCATTGAGCTAATTTTTTCCCCATCATGCTAAAGTAGCTATAAAAATGTTTTATTCAAAATGCTTACGCCAAAAATTGAATGGAAACTGAGAAAATTAGTGAGTTAGATTTAGTGAAAATATGCAGTTTGTATGGGAGGTGGTAGAGAGTGGAAGGATTTTAGTGATTTTTTAGGAAATAACTAGGAATATTATAAAATTCACATCCCTTAAATTTCAGACTAATATCATTCACACTTTTCAAGAAAATCGATTTATTGTCAAATTGTGAAATTGTGTCATTTTGTATGGGAGGGGGTAGAAGGGGTGAAGCTAATCGTCTAATTTTTTTTGGCCTTACTAACAATCTATACATATAAATATAATTGTAGTGTCTGTCTGTCTTTCCGGCTTTCACGCAAAAACGGCTGCACCGATTGCAATGAAACTTTCACAGATTATTAGCTCTACCTCTGGGAGTAATCTGCTTTAGGTTTTATTTTTCTCCCCTCACGCCTTCTACCCCCTCCCATACAAAGTGACTCATTTTCAAAAACTTATAATAATCAAATTTTCATGGAAACTATGAAAGCTATTAATTTGAAATTTAAAATATATTATTTCTATTATAAATACAATCTTCAAGTATATAAATAGTTTGAATCCCCCAACTCCTTCCACCACCTCCAATACAAACTAAACTTTTTCATTAAATACTATATTCCATTTTTCTCAGTACATATAACTTTGATCGAGCTAAGATTTTGTATTAAATCCTTAATTAGCAGGGATCTTCAGAGAGAACCCAACAAAAGTGGATGTAAAAAGCGTAGGTAGCCACTTTGGACTGGTACATGGCTGGCCAAACCAGCAAAATCGTAGCCATCCTACATCGACTGAGATTTGTTAAGAACAGGCTATGCTAAAAAGCCATTGATGTCGTAGGTATTTCGGCTACCTGTAGCAACCAACCTGCGTAACCTACTCACACATTCAAACAGTAAAATTTCGTCCCTAGCGTGGTATCTATCGTATATGATTAGCCAGCGTATCCTGCAGGGGCTATTTTAGTACGTAAGATGTGAGGCACAAAAACAATAGATGTATTAATAGGCTGGCGATTTGGTTGGTATTCGCACCTTAGGGAAATACCATATCTTTTACGGTTTTTAAAGTGCTTAGTGGGTACGACTTCTCGCTGGGTTCATTCGTTATGTAGTATGTATTGTGTATTGTGTCAAACGTCAAGTGCTGCTTATGACGAAAACATAGAAAGTTTATCCAATTCAGTTTTTTCAATCATATGCTGTTGATCGTCTATAAGTGAAAAAGTCTATTGGTGATTTTTGACATTATATCTTGATTTTTGTCAGTGAGTAATTCTAAGTAAAGGAAGTTAAAATACGTACAAGTAATTATTAATTGAAATTAAAAGGAAAATCTATTGCTGCGTTTTAATATTATATTTTGATTTTGGCAAAAGAGGCCTTACACTAATAGTGATATCTTTTCTAGAATTTAGTTCGCAGAAATTTTTTTGGAATAGAACATAAAAAGTGCTGAACTCTCAAGAAAATATGTAAGGGTTAAAACGGGGTAACATTTTTCGCAGAAATTAGTGTAAGCAGATTATATATGAAATATACCGTACATTACTATGAAAAGCACATTGTATCGATATTTACGCGGACGAAGTTGCGGGTATTTGCTAGTTTTAAATAAATATTTAGTGCACAATTTCAGCTCGCTAAATTGTATACGCACTGAGTAAATTGGCTTAGAGTAATTCATGACAAGTACAGTTTGTATGGGAGGTGGTAGAAGGAGGGGGAGGACACGCATAATTTTTATACCGTAGATTGATATTATCATAAAAGTAATATTTTCCAAATTTCAGGTCAATAGCTTTTATAATTTTCGAGCAAATCTGTTTATTGTCAAATTGCGCCATTGTGTCATTTTGTATGGGAGGGGGTAGAAGGGGTGGAGCAATTTGGCCCGTTCACGAACTTGACCTTACTTTTTTGTCAAAAACGACGTGTACAAAATTTGAACTATCTAGCTCAACGTGTTCTCAAGCTAGAGAGGACACGGACGGACGGACATCCGGTTCTGTATCATTCATTTTTTTCTCCGAGCCTTATTTCTTGGCGTTACAAACTTTAGAGCAAACTTATAATACTCTCAGATTTCAGCTAGAGTATATACATAAAATAAAAACCCTAAAAATTTGTATCTAAATAGTAAAAATAATAAATTTACCTTCAACCGCACAAAAAAAAACGCATAAAAAAAATCGCACAAATAAAAAATCGCACAAAAAAAGACCGCACAAAAACAGGTTTGAGTGTACTGTAAAAAGAAGACGTCGGAGAAACGGAAAAGGCTCATATAGAAATAAGAGTTTTACGTACTGGTTAAATTCTAAAACAGGCAAAGTTTCTGTTTGTAAAAAAATCTTTTTACACACTTTTCAAATAAGCGAAGGACGATTGAAACGTGTGTTAAAATCTAAAAATGTAGGCAACGATTTACGTGGGCGTTTGCCTGGATCGTCGAGAAAAATATGCGATGAAGCAAATATGGTTGTTCAAAACCATATTAACAGTTTCCCGAAATTTGAATCCCATTATACGAGGGATCATAATCCCAATAGAAAATATCTACATCCTGAACTGACCATAAAAAATTTTTTTGATTTGTATGATCTTCACTGTAAAGAAAATAATTTAAAAGCAGTTAATGAATGGACTTATAGAAAAATATTCAAAAAAGATTGTAATGTACAATTCCACCAACCACGCAAAGACACATGCCAAAAATGTGATCTATTAAACATTAAAGTTAAAGCATCAGAAAACCATGAAGAAGATAAAAAACTTATGGAAGAACATGATATTCATTTAAAACTAGCAGAATCAGCTAGAAATGCGTTAAAACAAGATCAAGAACTAGTATCAAGTAATCCATCTTTCGATTTGCAGAAAACGTTACCATTCCCAAAGCTAACTACTTCAGTAGCTTATTATAAATGCAACATGTATATTTTAAATTTAGGCATACCCAATTTCCACAACGATAATGTATACATGTACGCTTGGGATGAAACAAAAGCTTCTAGAAGTTCCCAAGAAGTGGCTTCATGCCTCTTCAGACACCTTAAAACTCTAAAAATGAAAAACATATCACTGCATATAGTGACATGTGTGGAGGAAAAAATAGAAACATCAAAATACGAGTATCTTTAATGTGGTTAAAAATTGTTCAATCGATGAAAAGTTATGTGGAAATCATAGACCACAAATTTTTAATATCAGGTCATTCATTTTTACCTAATAACAGAGATTTTGGCGTTATAGAAATGTCGTTAAAAAGAAATCATTTGCTGTATGTGCCACAAGATTATTATAATATATATAATAAAAAAATGTAGAAAAGGTAATACTTTCATACTAAATGAAATGAAACAAGAAGATTTTATATCAACAAGATTCTTAGAAGAAGCAGTTTACAAAAGATCCAAAAATACCAATGGGAAAAAAATAAACTGGCTGCAAATAAGCTGGATGCGATTTTTAGAAATTAACCATATAAAATTTTATATAAAACAACAATGGATGAGAATGCAGAGTTTAAAATTCTTGATTTATTGCCACGTCGGGGCAGACCTAAAAAATTTGGAAATATTGTATTGCCATCTTTATACAAAAGTATAAGAAGCATCACATCACTAAAATACCGACACATGATGGACTTACTGCGATATATACCTCCGGAACACCATAACTACTTTAAATCCCCTCCGCATACTGAGAATGTTAACGAATAACTTGTTATTAAATTTAATTTTTTTTCTTCTAAAAATATAAAGTAAATAAAATGGTTTTTAATTTTTTAAGCTATATGTAACAGACTTAAGCTCTTTCACATTTTATAACAAAAAAAATTGTTATTTTGAAAGTGACCTAAGTCCTTTCAAGGTAAGCAAGGACATATTATACACTTAATCATAGCGATTTTTTAATAGGAATTAATAAATTAACTCCCTTAAATACTATTTAGCATTGCGAGTCAACCATATACCTTACGTATATTTTTAATTTTGTAAAAACGCAAAACCTTGAATATTTCAAATTAAAGATAAATGGACTTAGGCCACTTTCAAAATAAACGGCTCATATGTTCATGTAAAGGATAACACAACTTTTTGAACTTAAATAGACTATGATAAGATGGAAACACTTGATGTCCCGCCTTCAATGACCACTTTTGCGTCTGTTTAAAGAGTGACTGGTGCATTTTGAGTCCACGTAATAAAAATCGTCGACATTCAACTGCCTGCCACCATAACTCGCATCACTAGGTTTCCTTTTTCTGCAAACTCCTCCCTCTTTCTAATCAAAGTAGCAACGTTTCTGTGACCCGACAAACGATTTGCTACTTTAGAAGCTTTGGTAAACTCAATGGCACTTCGCGATTGCAGTAAATCTTCCACCCTACGTTTTTTGGTTTTGAAAAACGAGTTCTTGAAAGTTCTTTTAGGGCCAACCTAGAGATCAACTTCCTCCAGATGATCTGGAAGCTCAGGAATGATGCATACTTATGTAAAATTCCTGTGTCCTTTAGCCAACTTTTATTCAAAGAGATTTGACGAAAAATTTGAAATTTTTAACTGTAAATATCTCTGTGGACCAGGAGTCACATGGAACATAAATTTTTTGCATAATAAAATCTATTAGACGAGAATTTCGTTCTTTCTTATGTTTCCGCCATACCTTAAATAAATCCATTCTTGAAAGAGCACACGATCTGAAAAAAATTTATTAAAAAAAAGATGAAGATTGATGTTTTCATGTCATTGTACAGCTTAGGACTGCCGCTATATAATTTTACAAAATTAGCCTGGATGCATGTGTTTAAAAAAAACTGTATACGTTGAAAAATTAAAAACGAAAAAATTATATCAAAATTTTGGATTAAAATTTTAGACTAAAAACTTTAAAATTTGGAAAATTAATTTAAAAGAAATGCATAAGAGTTAAAGACTACCCTCGAAACTTCTACTCCCTCCCATACAAGTATTTTTCCGACCATGTTGTGTGGTTTTAAAACTATAAAATACTCCCCATATTGACTTCCTATGCATCCGAATTTTGTCCCAAGGATAATAAAGTTGCGCTCGACTTTTTGGCAGATATATTAATTAGAAAACCTTTTCTCTTTCAAGACTGACGCAGTGATTTCTACGGGTGGATTATTACGATTATCAAACCTTCTAACCCACGCCAAAAGTAATATAGTCAAGGAAGCGGCTTGGACCATTAGTAACATAACTGCTGGAAACCAACGACAAATTCAAGACGTAATAGATGCAGGTAAGTTGAAATTTTGCATAAGACTAATCACTTTACATTACATAACCCCCCCCCTCCTACTTTTCCATTTCGTGTAAAGGGGTTACTGACTTGAACATGGAAAAAATAGATTTTTTTTTGGGCTGATTATCATCATATCTTCATTTAATTCAATTTAACACAAAATAAAACAAACCGCAGATTTTTTCGAAGAGTAAAAGTGGTTAAAAAATTAATTCAAAGATAGGAAGGACGGTGTAAATCGTACTACCAGTCTATTAGTTTTTTCGCTCTCCTTTTATTTTAACTTTTTTATCCACATCGGTACTTTTTTCTCGATAGCTAACGGTACTAGCTAACGACAGTACAGAGGAAATTTCAAATAGTTGGCTCTAAATATTTTTTTTTTTTAAATAACGAAAAAATTTGAAACTTTCACAGCTTATAAATAACTTTTGAATATTTTATGATTTTTTTTTTTGGTCGATAGCTAACGGTACTAGCTAACGACAGTACAGAGTAAATTTCAAATAGTTGGCTATAAATATTTCTTTTTTGTTTTTAAAAATAACATGAAAGAATTTAAAACTTTCACAGCTTATAAATGACTTTTGAATATTTTTTAAATTCCTCTGCTACATAGCATTAGTTTCTCCAAAGTAATAAGTGTACAAAAAATTATTAAAATCGGTTAAGCCGTTTCCGAAAAAATGGTACCGCATTTTGTATGGAAAACGGTCAAGTCAGTAACCCCCTTAATCCTTCACTTCATGACTGTGTTTGTGCATTGCACATAAAAGACCGAATTGTCTACAATAAAACTAAAATTCAAGAAAAATTTGTTTAAATTCACTGGTAGAATGGTCGCCTATCACGCCGACATCCAGAATCCTTTTTCACTTTCAAATTCTAATTTTTAAAAATATCTTTTTTACGATTTAACTAAAGTAAGAATATCATAATTTCAAATCCATTTAAATAAAGCCACATGCCTTTCATATCGTCATCAATCAAATGATATAAATCTAGCTAAGGGTTTTTATCAAGGAGGATATAGGTATAATAAGGAGTGACTATGAGCATGGAAGTATTTCCCTCCTTGGCGAAATGCTCGAAATTTTTCGAAAAAAAATCGTTTCGCTATCTTTGTCTGGCACACTTAAGAATATTGCAACTAACGCTTTCCTACGTTAAATTGTCTGAAACAATTGTCAAATTTTCGAAAGAGCTGTTTCGCTGTCCTTATTTGGCAACTATCTCTGTCGCGCGTTAAATGGTCCGTTGCTAAAGTACCTAGCTTAGACACAAACCAAAGACTAATAAAAATTGAAAAAATAACGATTTCTGAAATATTACAGCAAACTCCATTGTACCGAAAATTATTTTATTGCTGACTGAATATTAGCAACCATGAAAGAATACAAATTATGGTAATATTTTGTAAAAGCTTGAAGCCATGTTAAGCTTAGACACAAATTTTCGAATCAAAAGGTATTCCCACATGAGACAGCCTATCAGGCACTCCATTTTATGCATATATCCTCCTTGGTTTTTACGCATTGTTTTTGTCGAACCAATCCGAACGTCTATGAATTCAAAGGTCTGCCAAAATATAGATTATATGAAACAGTACTGAATTTCGACCAACAGATCGATTTCAGTCAATCATCGAATAGTTCAACGTAAATAAATTCTAATAACTACAATATCATCTATAATAATAAGCAAAAACTATGCAGTCACGTAACTCGCATTGAGTAGATGGCTACATTTTTGAGAAATAAGTTTGTCAGCATCGGTAGTTCAGTGAAAGGATTCCCGGTAGAGACGCGTGCGGCCCGGGTTCGTTTCCCGGGCGATATTTTTTTACTTTTTGACTAAAGTAAAAATGTTTCGAGTTCAAAATAAAATTGATTTTTGTAGTTCGTAACTAACGGCTTGAAGTCGAAGTGTAAATCCATTTGACTCTAATCTAAGTAGATCCTGAAATTGTGGCTAAATTTTTGAGACACAGGTTCATCGGCATCGATGGTATGCCTGCATTCGATTTTCGGCCGATGCAACTTTCTTTTTAATATTTTTTTAGCACATTGAAAATTTGAATTTTCCTAAAATGACAATGTACAAATTGAAACCCACCCTTTCGCAATAGATGGCGCCAGCAGTAAATGCTGATCAACAATAACGGATCAGAAATGTCTTCTTATCACCTTATCGGATACCAGTTTGTAAGTCGGAAACTCTCATACATTCGGAACAATAAGGCTTAATAGTTTTATTACTCCTATCGATTTCAGCAGAACTTATCTAAAACGGTTTACATTTACATTTAAATTAATTAGTTGGGTACTTAACGTGCAAGGAAAAAGTGTTTTCTAAAATATTCTCTATAATTGTTTTGTTTTGTCCCTTCACCAAATGATGAGCCAAAGGATAAATTGATTTCCATCTTTTACACTTGGAACCGATTTTATGGCAATTCCTTGCATTAAGTAATCCTGACAGTGATAATTCGTCTTCGAACAAACGTTCTTGATGTTTTTCGCAAAAAAAGTTTGAGTTTCCAAAAAGTAACATGGTTTACTTGTTGATTTCTGACTGTTGCTTAGTGTTATTTATTATTTCACGAGCACCAAATATGACAATATGTTCTGCTCTTAATATCCTTTAATTCTATATATACATTATATTTTTCAGGTGTTTTTACTCACATCCGTAGAGTTCTGGCAACAGGTGACTTTAAGTCTCAGAAGGAAGCTGCATGGGCGGTGACTAATGCAACAACCAGTGGAACTCCGGAACAGATTGTTTCACTCATTGAAAAGTATGAACTCTTAAAACCACTTTGCGATTTATTGGATTCTAGTGATGCTCGTACTATCAAAGTGGTTTTAACTGGGCTAACGAATTTATTTAGCTTGGCCGAAAAGCTTGGTGGAACAGAAAGTTTATGTTTATTAATCGAAGAAATGGGAGCATTGGATAAACTAGAAGCTCTTCAGAATCATAAAAATGAAGAAATTTATAATCAGGCGTTTACATTAGTAGATACATATTTTGTTGGACATGATGACACGGAAAACAATTTAGCGCCACAGGAACTTAATGGTGCCTTATTATTTAATTCAATTAACAACGCACCACAAGGCGAATTCAAGTTTTAGTTGAAGCTCTCAATTATATTTATAGTGCTTAAAACAATACACTTTTTTTTTTCTTACATCTCTCTTTAAAACACCTATTTTTCTATATTAAATATTTTACTATTGTTTATCTCTTATATTGTAATATTATTTTATTAAGTTTAGTAAACTAAAATAAAACCTATATTAAATCTCAGTAGTATTTTGATCAACTAATTTTATCGATATTATACATATAGTAAAAGTAAAGTTTGTGATTTAACATGTGGGTGATAATTGTGACGACGAATCTCATCGTTATCGCGCTGTTTCAGTCCTAAATCAAAATATCTACGTTGATGATATTCTCACGGGAGCTGACGATATCGATTCAGCTCTATCTCTAAAACCGGAAGTAAATAACCTCCTCGCGGCGGACGGGTTTCCACCACGAAAATGGGTGTCCAACGGCTCTCGGCTTCTAACCAATTTTCCTTCGGAGTGGATAACACCAACACCTTCAAGAACTTGGCAAGCGGAACTGGAATACCACATGATTTGGTTGATCTGAAAACCTGATGCAGATTCACTCACCTTTCATGTTTCTCTAGCAAAGTTCGATCAAATACCAATATCAGTAAGAGGACAGTTCTATCTAATATTTCAAAACTGTTCCTTTGAGTTGGCTTACTTCTATTACCATGGAACACATAGTGTTTATGTAGAAACTTTGGCTGTTAGGTATTGGATGGGATGATGTTTTACCGGAAAATGCTAAACAACGCTGGCAACCACTATATGAGGACCTTCAGGACGTCAACTGTAGATTCTTATCACGCTGGCTAGGATTTATTACCAATTTAAAATTCATCGAATTTCACGGTTTTGCGGATTTATCTATATCTGTCTATGCACTCTACTTACGAATATGCACATCTGAAGGCATAATTCAAACCACTTTAATTGCTTCAAAGGGTAAGGTGGCTCGTCAGTTGGTCAGATAGCAATACTACTTTAGCCTAGATCAAATCAACACCATCAAACTAGAAAACCTATATAGCCAATTGAGTCGCTGGAATTCAGACAGCCGTTCCTCATCACGTTCCTGGCACCAACAATTTAACATGTATACAAAAACCGGCACAACTCAAAAATTTTGACCTGTGCTGGAAAGGACCACAGTGGCTACCAAATTCATCTAACTCTTGGCCAACATGTGAATCGCAATCGACTCGTGAAGAGCCATCAGAGTAATTCGGAAAGCTAATTAATTCAACCTTCAGTTGGGGAATTATTCGCTCCTTCGGCTTCGAGTCTCTCGAAATTTCTACGAGTAACTGCTTGGTGCCAACGAGTTTTTCGACAATACCGACATCGTGAAAAACAAGGGCGTTATCAGTCAACGACGCATCCATTTACTCTCACTCCCTTGGACAACGCCAGAATATTTTGGATAAGATCTTATAAGCATGTCTTCTTCGCTACAGACATAAATGATCTCTCTTCGAATACAACTGGTCTTCCAAAAACAAGCTCTCTTTTTGCTCTCCTTTCATTGTTGAAAGGGATTTTCTACCCGTCGGAGGACATCTTAAACACGCAATATTAGATCCAGATGAAAAGCATCCGTTAATACTGCCACAAAAATCATCACCAGGGCAGCCCATCTCGAAGCTGTGTCTTCACATTCAACAGCTTCCTTTCTTGCTGCATTTCATAGATTTGAGTACGTCATAGCTGGTGGCAATCATCACTTCAACATTGAACCAAGGCAGGCAGAAATATTTGAGATTAGGCATTGCAACAAATGTTTGTGAAGATAGTAAGCATTGCCAATTAACATTGTCATAAAATTTCTCTATTGTTTTAGTTTTTTCATAAACCCTATTTGCGACTACAGTTCTAAATAAAAGTTATCAACACAATTATCGGGTTTTTTCTTCTTTTTTTTTTAAATCTCCAACAATTTCTTTGAGATAGAAAGTTCAACTGATACACCTATACTGCCAAAAATATCTGAAAAATAAAAAATTAAGTTTTTATATTCTGAAATATTTTTTAATCTTCCTATCTAGCCTCATCCGACAAGATGTTTTAATAGGCAAAAATTTAATGTGCGTAGAATTATAGCTGTAATGTTCTAAAATATTTTTATCCTTAATAAGGACAGAAGATATTTTTCAAAGTTCTATCATGTACCAACGAAAATTCCAAATTTGGGCTTGAGCCAAGTATTTTTCCCAAATATATCTTACAAGTACAGAATTTGCATCGAACGATTTTATTTTTAGTATAGATTTTTTTATGACTTATCTATTCATATTAACAAGTGTTAATGTGTAAGTGGGTTGAATTTCAGTTTTATCTGTGTTTACCAAGGTAATCTTGTGTTTGCACCTGCCACTGAATCAAATACTTGATGGAAAACGAGCCGGTCCGCAATCCAATTTATGATCGGGAATCTTGTTGAATGCAAGTTTCATGGAAGGTACCCAATCACCACCTAAGAACGAAATAATATTAATAAGACAAATATTCCGCCTGCGAACAACTTACCGCCTAGAACTAATATTTCCTTTACTTTTGACGTAAGATTTGCCTGCGCTGCAGCCGCTCTTGCGAATTTGTGGCTCCGCATTGATTCAACTATTTCTATGTATAATTCCCGACAAATATTTAAAGTAGTCATAATAGCCGAATCGAAACCGAGCATGAGAGAAGCCGACAGGATTGTATCAGCTCCTAAAAAAACGCTGCGTCCATGTTTGAGACAGTCAGATCCCTCTGCTAGATCACCCGAAGTAAATTTTAAAACCTGCGAAATTTGGAATTTGCGCTTCTGCCAGGTCACAAAATGATGGCATGTATACTGCACAATAATTATTTATGATTTTAAAACAATCCATAAAAACGCTTTTATACTCGCATATTCTTACACGCCAGCCCTGTAAACATTGGGATGTGATAAAAGAGAAGAGGGATTGTGTAACAGCGTTCGCCAACTTCTTTCAAATAAAGTAATTTAATTTTTTTATCAATAGGTTTCCGAAAATTTTTAACCGAATTTTTTTTTTTTTAATTAATTATATCTTCGAAATTACTTACCATACAAAATTATATTTTGGGACCATTAAGGTGGTAAACAGATCCACTAGAATCAGCTTAGAGGGAGGCTAATTATTGTAAGGGGGACAGTCAGGTGGGGTGCAATGAAAAACACATAAAAATCAATATCTCGGCTATTTTTTAAGCTATGCAATTGAAACTTGGAACGTATATTAAGCTATACTAGCGAAATACGAAAAAAATATAACATTTGTACATAATAGTAGTGAGGGAAAATGTGGAGCCTTTCAAAAATGGTGCACTTTCCAAAATGTTGAACCGTTATGTCTCAAAACTGAGTGCAGATATCAAATTGAAATTCAGAATGTAGAACTACATACTCTTTAATTATTTACTTTGGGAGGGGAGGGAGTGTAAAGGAAGAGCGGTAAGCAAAAATGTCTAAAATGTTGAGTGTTTTTTCAGGGCTCTAATGAAAGGTACGAAGTTTACATTTTCCATGTTGATACATATATTTGATATACATACAAAAAATAACAAAAATAAATTTCACAATTTATAGTTAGGTTAAAAGCTATCAATTAAAAGAAAAGATTTCCGGATTCTATCAAGCTATCAATTTAAAATTTGCACAAAAACTTTTAAAAATAGTTGAAACGAAATTGCATCAAATTTTTGAGATCGAACCTGCCCTTCTACCCCCTCCAATACAAAAGTATGATTTCGACCAATTTAAATAAATCAACCATAATTTTGTACGAGCACCTTACAAGAGAAATGAAATAAAACTGCAACACGAATTTTACGATTACCTTACTTTCTCTACCCCCTTCCATGCAAATGTTTGGTTTCGTGAATGTAAAATACATTGAATTTTATGCAACTTCGTCTATGAAACTGACATTCTATACAAAGAATACTGGACGTGATTCAAGCAATCAATTAAAAAATTGTTAACCTCCTCCCTTACTATCACCCTTCTCATCATAAAATACCAAACTTCCATAAATAAACGAATGAAATATTGATTATACGTACTGGAGCTTTTGAACGTTTCCGCAAAGTGTTAAATTGACAATAGCCCTGCCCTAGAACTTCCTTCTACTTAGTATTTCCTCATTCTAACCTGCATATTAAGTTTTCACGCAACCTCAACTTGTCACAAAAATAATAAGGTTGCGCTCGACTTGTTGGCAGTTTATTTATAATTTATATGAAATTTATGATAAAAATAATATATTCTAAATTTCAAATTATTAGCTTTTATAGTTTTTTTGTCAAATACTTCATACTTCAGCTCTATTTTCTCTTCCACCGACAAGGATCCAAACTACGATTTCTTTGCTGAGAGCCATGAACCTTTGGACTTCATCTCTATTTCTTAGGTCGACGTCGCAAATTGCATCAGTCTGCTGGATCCAAACACCAATGGTGGTCCGGATGGTATTCCCAACCGATTCACCAAATTGCTTTGTGATGAATTATCTTCTCCGCTTGCGATGATTTTCAACAAATCTCTTAGTGAAGGTTACTTTCCCAAAGCATGGAAGTTGGCTACCGTGATCCCAATTTTTAAAAAAGGTGACAAGAATAATGTTACAAACTATCACCCAATCTCAACACTAAACTGCTTTGGAAAAATATATCATAACTCCATCTCCGAACATCTTTCTCATCTTATTTCTTCAAAGCAAAATGGATTCATTAAAGGCAAGTCCACGACTTCAAATCCCCTCGATCTTACTAATATTGTTGCGAGATCTTTTGAAAGCTATCATTCGTGCACACCATATATACCGACTTTACCATAGCATTTGACTCTGTGAATCCTACGATACTTATCTCAAAATTAAAGAAGTACGGTATGTGTGGTTCGCTTCTCAGTTGGATTTCTTCATATTTAACTGATCGAAGTATGAGAGTCACCTTTCTCGGCAAATCATCCCCCATTTTTTCGGTGAATTCTAGAGTTCCTCTGGGTTCCATTCTCGGTCCACTCTTATATCTTGTTTTCATAAATTACCTACAATCATTTTTATCTTCTGACTATCGGTTAACGCATCAATCGATACTTTTCGAATATCGTCTTGTGGATGGTCGATCATTTTGTAAATTGATTCATAGCACGTTTGTGGATACGGAATAAAAGCAGTACCAGTGTGTTCGGCGAATTCCTTTAGAGCTAGAATAGCTTCTTCTTTTTCATCGAGATATGCATTTTCAACATTTTAACCGGCAATATTGTCAAAATCATCAAACTGGAAGTCAGATCGTTTCCTACTCTGACTCGTGACAAAGACTCGATCATTGTCATTCTTGTAAGCCGAACCAGTTTAGGTGGGACTCCAAACTCTAACATGATTTTATACAGTACGCGCCTGTCGATACTGTCGTATGCATGTTCGAAGTCAACAAATATCTAGTGCAAATCAATATTATATTCCCAGCACTTTTCCAGCACCTGTTAAACTGAGAATATCTGGTCCGTGGTCGATCGTCCAGCTCTAAATCCGCCTTGGTATTCACCAATTACTTTGTCAGCATAGGGCCTAATTTTCTTTCCAGAATTTTCATCAAGATTTTAAAAGACGTACACAACAGAGATATTCCTCGGTAGTTTCCGCAGCAGAGTTTGTCACCTTTTTTATAAATTGGACATATGATGCTCTTGCGCCAATCTTCAGGAAGTGTTTCCTGCGTCCATATGTCCGTGACTAATTTATGTAGGAGATGCGCTATGTAGGTGTCGCCGGTTTTCAGAAGCTCAGCTGGAATTTGATCAGTGCTCGGCGCTTTGTTGTTTGGGTGATTCCTCAGGGCTGTTTTTACTTCTTCGAGTGTGGGAGGACTCAAAGCGGATTCTTCGTCAGCTGTTACATCAGTTATACCTGCAATTGTGTCTGCTGCTGCTGTTCGTGTGGGTGATGGGCTCGCATTAAGAAGGTATTTAAAGTATTGCGCCCATCTTAATTTTATATCTTCCGCATTACTTAGAATGTTCCCTTCTGCATCTTTGCAGAGGGTCGACTTCGGTTGGTATCCTCCTTTCAATCTTTTGACAAGGGAATACGCGGCTCTTGGGTTGTGTAATTTAAAGTGTTCGTCCATGTTTTTAATTTCGTCATTATTGTACTTCCGTTTTTTTGTCTGCATATTTTGTTTGCAAATCGTCTAAGATCATTATATCTGTCCTGTTTGGCTCGTGTTGACCGTTCTGTTAATATTTTGTAAGCTTGATTTTTTCGCTCTAAGGCATCTTGGCATTAGTTGTCGAACCATTGATTTCTTTTGCGTCGGGGTTGTTGTCCTATCACCTCCTCTGCGACAAATGTAATGCCATCTTTGATATTTGCCACATTTCTGCTATTGGCATGCTGGCGTTATTGCTCAGTATTGTCGCGAAGTGCCTCTCCAAGGCTGATACGTACTTCGCAACTACTTTCTCATCCTTGAGTTTTCCTATGTCGAATTTAGGAATCGGTTGTGTTTTTGGGTGTTCTCGGTTTACGATTCGACATCGGAACTTGGTCTTTACCAAATAGTGATCTGTATCGCAATTAGCACCTCGATATGTACGCACGTCGAAAATGCTGTCCTTTTCTCTATTAGAACGTGTTCTATTTGGTTGAATGTTCGTCCGTCGGGTGATGCCCACGTTCTCTTATGAATTTCACAATGCGGAAGCATGTAGAGCTTACAATAAGATTTTTGCGGCTGACGAAATCAGCCATCCTCTGACCGTTGCCGTTACTAATATCTGGATGGATACTGTGCCTTCCAATTGTCCCTATGTAAGTTTCTTCTTTGCCCACTTTCGCGTTACAGTCACCTAATACTATTTTAATATCGTTCCACGGAAGGGAGTCGAATGTTGATACTAAGGTGCTGTAGAAATCGTCTTTGACTTCATCGTCCTTGCCTTCCGTTGGGGCGTGTCATTAATAGTCCAAACATTAAAGAATTTTGCTTTGATGCGGATTGCATACAATCGTTCATTGAAGGGTTTGAAGTTGGTAACTTGGTGTTTAAACTTCTTGTCGACGATAAACGCAACTCCAAACTCCCACCTTCCCGATTTTTTCCCACTTTTGAAAATTGTGTGCGATCCAATGTCAGTAACTTCGCTACCTACCAATTTAGTTTCTTGGAGTGCAATGATGTTCATATTGTATTCGTATGCCTGTTCCAGACGCGTTCCCACTGCTCCTGCTCTGTACAGGGTTCGCACGTTTCAAGATCCGAAGGAATTCATTTTTCGTTTGTGTGGTCGTTGCCGTTGAATCAACCCAGTCCGAGGCGATGCTTCAAGTTTCGCAATAAGTCTGGTTTTTCCGAGGATGAGTCGTCAACACATCGCCCAACCCCCAACGTGGAGGGCCATATTATAGTGCTACAATTTTTCTGAGAACAATGTTCCCACGACTCCTACAGACCCGGCATCAAGCTAGCGTGTCGCACCAGCTATCAGTATCGATGCACGATATCCTCCTTTCGTTTATTTGAATATTTTGGTATCGAAATAAACATCATATGCTTCTGGCACACTACAACCGACAGGAAAAAGAATCGAACAAGAACGAAATAATTCTAGATACCTGATAGGTCTTTACCAAGAAAGCAACGACAGCGATCGGGCGACAGAAGAATTACTCGGGCGAGGATGAAATACTTTATAGGTCTCAACGAACAGTAAAGAAAGAACGCGGGCACCCTAGCACGCACGATCATCGAAGACCTGCAACAAAAATAATAAAGGGAAAGAGAAGCAAACTACTGCGATGGTGCGACACGGAGAGACTAGGGTAACGATGAAATACTTTGGAGAAAGCAACAACCTCACGTATAATCTTGTACGAATGAGAAAAGATTCGGGCGATAGTGAAATGCTTTATACAGGGTGTTTGGTACTCCGTGCGCCACCTTGTAAGGCATTATTCCTAGATATATTTTGAGAAAAAAATTGTTCTACGGAGATGGTCAATTTACAATATCCGCGGAGATACAGGGTGATCAAGAAAAGTGTTTCGGACCTGTACCCTCACTCACTTCAAACGCTATATCTTGAAAACTAATAATCACAATTCAAAGTGTAATAATTTGTTTTTTAGGGAATCGAATTGCCTTTCATTTGGTGTAATAGTCCGCATTGTAACTGTACCCAATTCTGAGGTATTTACTTCAGAACACAAATTTTTGATACTTTGACCCTCAAAATTCTGGGATCAATGTAGTTTTTCTCAAAAAAACGCATTATAAAATGTCATTTTAATGTTGTTTTTTTATGTGTTATATTATTGCCTACAAAAGAGGTATACACTTGCATTGCATAAGTTTCATAGTTTAGAAAAAACTATCATTCCAATAATATAGCACTTTTATCAAAAAAACAAGAATATGTTGATCAACACTCTCCGCTTGAACTAAAAGAACTTAAGAATGGTTTTTATGGTTTATTTCAAATTTCCTTAATTACAATAAATGTTCACAATGGCCACCTTCATTTTGAGTGCACGCTAAAGCTCGTTTTGCCAGTGTTCTCTTTGTGTTCATACTCCTCAACTGCTGCCTTACTTCTGTTGCTGCCGCATCGATTCTGGTGTTTAGATCCTGCAACGTTACTACTTCCGTTGCGTAGACAAGGTCCTTTATCCGTCTCCATACAAAGAAATCCAATCAGGAGATCTTGCAGTCAAGTGTATCGGCCCATTTCTACCGATCCAGCAATTGCTATAATTGAAATTTAACCAATCAGCCGATAAGGCCGTAATGAGCTGGAGCACCATCGTGTTGGTAAAACATGGAAGCCAATCGTTGCAGTGGCATATCATCCAATAACTCCTGTAGACCATTTGTCAAAAAATGCAAGTAATTGGAACTATTTAGGATAGGCGGAAGTCTAATAGAGCCAATTAAATCGTCACCAATCACACCCGCCCATAAATTGACACTGAATCTGTGCTGAAATGATGCCTCTCTTCTAGTATGTGAATTGCTCTCAGCCCCGGTGTGTAAGTTGTGGAAGTTTGTGATACCGTCCCTGGTGAATTGGGACTCATCCGTCCAATGAATGTTGTTCATAAAATTCTCGTCACTTAGTTGTCGTTTAAGGAGCCAATTGCAAAACTCCATCCTTTTGGGCAAATCAAAGGGTAACAGCTCCTGCGCTGGTGTGTGGTGGTAGGGATGTAAACGCTCTGCTTTTAGGACACTCCAAACTTTCCACGTAGAGACGTTTAACTGCAATGCCAAGCGTCGGATACTGATTGATGGATCATTTTGAACTGCATGTAGTACTCCTTCATCGATTGGAACAGCGATTATCGGCGCAGGATTTGCATTTACTCTGCTTGTCCTAATGCTGCCTGTTTCCCGAACTCTTCTGTAAACGTCTTGGAATACTCTCCTGTCAGGTATCCGACGATTAGGAAATCTCTGGTGATACAAAGATCGCGCCGGTCGTGTATTTCCCTGACACTCTCCATAAATGAAAATAATGCCTGCATATTCTTCATTCGTGTACTCAGGCATTTCGAAATTATTTTCTAAATTTTAGTGACACCTTGTACTTTTAACAATGTAACTAAAACTGATAAAAATATGAAGTAAGATTTGCTTTTATACGCTTTTCATTTTGTTAGGTACCCCATTAAAAAAGGCAAAGTGCTGCACCTAGTTGTGTTGAAACTCATTTTAAATTAATTCATTTCCTCGATAATTTAAATACTTATTAAAGGACATTCCTCGATAATATAAATAAGAACATTTCAGTTTAACAACATTTCAGGCAGTTTTTTTAGAACGAGGGTTGCTTTATGGCATAGGGAATCAAATTACCTTTCATTTGGTGTAATAGTCCGCATTGTAGCTGTATTTGCTTCAGAACACAAATTTTTGGTACTTTGACTCTCAAAATTCTGGGATCAAAGTAGTTTTTCTCAAAAAAACGCATTACAAAAATGTCATTTTAATGTTGTTTTTTTATGTGCCATATTATTGCCTATAAAAGATGCACACATACTTATGACTTAGGTTTTCCCGTTTTCCAGGTAATAAGCGATAATACATATGGCTTAAAATTAAAATATGCCATAAAGCAACCCTAGCTCTAAAAAAAACTACCTGAAATGTTGTTAAACTGAAATATTCTTTGTGTCCTTTAATTACTATTTAAATTATCGAGGAATGTCCTTTAAGTAGTATTTAAATTATCGAGGAAATGAATTAAATTAAAATGAGTTTCAGCACAACTGGTGCAGCACTTTGCCTTTTTAAATGGGGTACCTAACAAAATGAAAAGCGCTTAAAAGCAAATCTTACTTCATATTTTTACCATTTTTAGTTACATTGTTAAACGTACAAGGTGTCACTAAAATTTAGAAAATAATTTCGAAATGCCTGAGTACACGAATGAAGAATATGCAGACATCATTTTCATTTATGAAGAGTGTCAGGCAAATACACGAGCGGCGCGATCTTTGTATCATCAGAGATTTCCTAATCGTCGGATACCTGACAGGAGAGTATTCCAAGACGTTTACAGAAGGATTCGGGAAACAGGCAGCGTTAAGACAAGCAGAGTAAATGCAAATCCTGCGCCGATAATCGCTGTTCCAATCGATGAAGGAATACTACATACAGTTCAAAATGATCCTTCAATCAGTATCCGACGCTTGGCATTGCAGTTAAACGTAACTACGTGGAAAGTTTGGAGTGTCCTAAAAGCAGAGCGTTTGGATCCCTACCACCACACACCAGTGCAGGAGTTGTTACCCATTGATTTGCCCAAAAGGATGGAGTTTTGCAATTGGCTCCTTGAACGACAACTAAGTGACAAGAATTTTATGAACATTCTTTGGACGGATGAGTCCCAATTCACCAGGGACGTTATCACAAACTTCCACAACTTACACACATGGGCTGAGAGTAATCCCCATATAAGAAGAGAGGAATTATTTCAGCACAGATTCAGTGTCAATTTATGGGCAGGTGTGATTGGTGACGATTTCATTGGTCGTATTAGGCTTCCGCCTACTCTAAATAGTTCCAATTACTTGCATTTTTTGACAAATGATCTACAGCAGTTATTGGATGATATGCCACTGCAACGATTGGCTTCCATGTTTTACCAACACGATGGTGCTCCAGCTCATTACGGCCGACAAATCAGAGATTGGTTAAATTCCAATTATAGCAATCGCTGGATCGGTAGAAATGGACCGATCAAGATCTCCTGATTTAACTATTATGAATTTCTTTGTAGGGGGACGGATGAAGGACCTTGTCTACGCAACGGAAGTAGTAACGTTGCAGGATCTAAACACCAGAATCGATGCGGCAGCAACAGAAGTAAGGCAGCAGTTGAAGAGTATGAACACAAAGAGAACACTGGCAAAATGAGCTTTAGCGTGCATTCAAAATGAAGGTGGCCATTTCGAACATTTATTGTAATTAAGGAAATTTGAAATAAACCATAAAAACCATTCTTAAGTTCTTTTAGTCCAGCGGAGAATGTTGATCAACCTATTCTGTTTTTTTTTTTTATTGAAGTGCTATATTATTGGAATGATAGTTTTTTCTAAACTATGAAACTTATGCAATGCAAGTGTAACATCTTTTGTAGGTAATAATATGGCACATAAAAAACCAACATTAAAATTACATTTTTATAATGCGGTTTTCTGGGAAAACTACATTGATCCCAGAATTTTGAGGGTCAAAGTAGCAGAAATTTGTGTTCTGAAAAAAATATCTCAAGACTGATTACAGCTACATTACGGACTGTTACACCAAATGAAAGGTTATTCGATTTCCTAAAAAACAAGCTATACCACTTTGAATTGCGATTATTAGTTTTAAAGATATAGCGTTTTGAGTGAGTGAGGGTACAGGTCCGAAACACTTTTCTTGATCACCCTGTATCTCCACGGATATTGAAAATGGACCATCTCCGTAGAACAATTTTTTTCTCAAAATATATCTAGGAATAACCCCTTACAAGGTGGCACACGGAGTATCAAACACCCTGTATAGAAGGTTTGGAGCCGTCGACGAGTTTTGCTTTCTTCTTGCGATTGCGATGTTCCGATTTGGATTTTCGTTTCATCAGTGAGACCAAATGTTTTTCATATTCAATCCAATCAAGAAGATTCATCAAGAGATGCAAAGGATCGTAAATGCGTAGGCGGTGTTGTTTTGGTAACTACCTCGGAGTTTGTTTAGGCGTTGCATTCAACGCTTCGTCCCCTCAGCTATTCAAGTTGAGCAGGTTTGATATGTTGCCGCCGTTTCGTGGCTGAGCTTCATCAGGAATCTGCCGGGATAAAGAAAGCCATTTAAAATTCGAGGTTAGGTTTTGTTTGAGGAAGTTTCGTTTTTGGCGAATGTAGAATGGAAGCGGACCGGGATTGCAAGGAGCTGGGTCTTGGAGGATATATATACGCACCTCACTAATTTCATCTTGGTTTCGGTTTTGCTATTTTAGTTGGAAGAAAACAGCGCAGTGTTGCCGCAAAAACGTTCAAACGGAAGACAGTCAAACGTTGCGCGACATTGCCAGGTTATTTGTTGCTGTGGTGGAATCGATCTTGTTAAGAATGTAGCTTGGTGTGAGTTGTACTATGAGGGAAACGAGCTTAGTGTAGGTTGGTGTGAGTTGCAGTTCCCAGTTCCATAAGATAGGCGTCCTTGGCTGCAATTCAAGTCATTCGCGAATAACGGCTACAGTTGCTGTTAAGTTAGTAAATTGTAAAATTCGTTTTTCATTTTTTTATCTGTTTCGATAAAGTATAAAAACTCTTTGTTTGTTTTGTGGTTTAATAAATTAAAGAAATATTTATTTATTCAAGGGTACAGAAATAACAAAACTTCTCTTGAACGAATCATAGCCATCCACAAACCAGATATAATATATAATTTTCACTTGCGAATTACACTGCTTTCCATCACAACAAACCCTACCAAAACGCGCACGGGGGAATTGGTTTCCTCATCAAAAACAATTTTTCGGCTATAGAATCAGCATCCACCTCATCACTCCTACACCAATCTATCGCAATTCCACTCAACCCTTCAATCACAATAACCAATATGTACAGAGTAGACGGCATTCCGCTTACATCGGAAAATCTCGAAGAAATACCGACCAGCAGCAACCATCTTCTTGTTGGTGATTTCAATGCCGCAAATACTCTGTGGGGATCAGCTTACAATAACACCAACGGTAGGAAACTAGAAGAATGTGCCAATGACCGACAACTCATTATACTGAACGACGGAAGTGCCACTCATCTGTGTACGAGAAACACACTTACTGCTATCGATGTATCGCTAGCATCACCAGATCTGGCACCATATTTGCAGTGGGACGTATCACCTTCTCCAGAATACAGCGATCACCTTCCCATATGGATCCGGTGCGGTTCCATTCTAGCAGCACCAAAGTTTCATGCACGTTTTAAAGAGGAAATAGCTGACTGGGTAAAATTCCAGGCCAATAGTCTACAACTCTCGCAAAACACCCCTGCATCTCAGAACGTCAACAAAGAAGCTGCTCAAATAAAGAGAATACTTCGAAGAGCAGCAGCTAGTTCGATCCCAGTCTCTAAGAAGCCTCCCAACGCACGGAACCCTGTTCGGTTTACTTCCGAAACGGCTATACTGGTCGCAGCCAAAAATAGGATGTGGCGAGAGTTCAAAAATCATCCCATCAGCGCAATATGCATAGCGTACAAAAAAGCAAGATCTAAACTACAACGGCATTGCAAAGATGCAAAAAAGGCAAGTTGGGAACGTTTTGTGCACTCCTTAAACCCATCCCTTGACGCAAGAACACTTTGGCAAAAAGTTAAACTCATTCGGGAAACGAAGCTCCTTTTAATTTTTCGCACATTGTACAGAACGTTGGTCTAATGACGGACCCTACAGATATCGCCAATTCTATTGCTGAAACTTGGGCCAACTATAGTGCTGATTCGACTTATTCTACTATGCTCATCAGTGAGAAAAATAGTCTGGATGTAAAGCAGCTGCCCCCACAAAACTCTACATCGCAATGTCTTATCGACATAATTACACTTCGCGAGCTTGACATGGTCTTACACTCAACTAAAGGTACTGCCCCTGGCGAGGATAAAATCACCTATAGAATGATTAAAAAAGCAGACCCAACTATACGTCAACGTCTTACCGATCTCTATAACCACATTATTGCCACAGGGCACTTTCCAGACAATTGGAAAGTGGTTTAACTCCGACCCATACATAAAAGGTCGAAGGATCTCCACTCTCTTGATGGCTACAGACCCATATCACTGCTTTCAGTACTTTCAAAACTATTTGAGAGAATAATTGCGAAAAGATTGAGCTGGCTCGTAGAGCAAAAATTGGAAGATGGGCAACACGGGTTCCGCACTGGCAGAGGATGCCATATGCTGGCTCACCAACTAGAGCATCGGCTAGTAAACAATTTACAAAAAGCCCAACATTCGATTGTTCTATCAATAGATATAGAGAAAGCGTTCGATAGGATTCTTGTTAACCCTGTCATTAATCAGCTGAACGTGTGGGGAGTACCTATCCTATTACTAGAAGTCATCCGCTCTTTTCTAGTCGGAAGGAGAATTAAAGTTATTGTCGACGGACACTCATCGATAACCACACGGCACTCCACAGGGCTCTCCTCTGTCGGTGGTTTTATATAATGTATACGTTGATTCTTTAGTCGCAAAGATTTGCAGCCAAAATCATAGACTGGACTATGTTGGAATTTATGCTGATAACATTTACCTTGTAGCATCAGGTGACATTGGTGAAGCGAACTACATCTATACATAGTAATATAATTGTAGTGTCTGTCTGTTATTTGCTTATAAATGGCTGTAAGTTAGTTTTTTGAGTTATTTTAGCATTAACTAAGCATAAAAACACATTTTTGAAATTTTTGTCTGTCTGTCTGTCTGTCTGTCCGACCGCTTTTCACGCACAAACGGCTGAACCGATTGTAATGAAACTTGCACAGTTTGTTAAGTGTTCATCGGAATGAAATCTGCTTTTGGTTTCATTTCACTCCCCTCACGCCTTCTACCCCCTTCCATACAAAGTGACTCATTTTCAAAATATATATTAATCAAATTTTCTTGGAAACCATAAAAGCTATTAATTTCAAATTTGGAATATATTATTTCTATTATAAATTCAGTCTTTTGGTCTACAAATTGTTTGAGTTTCCTCACTCCTTTCACCACCTCCCATACAAACTACACTTTTTCATGAATTACTTTACACCAAATTTCTCAGTACGTGTAACTTCCATTGAGCTACAATGTTGTATTAAATCCTTAATGAACATTATTATTAATATCGGGAAAAAAAATAACCGATTAGCTTCACTCCTTCTACCCCCTCCCATACAATGTGACACAGTTCCACGACTTCACAAGAATTTGATTTTCTTGAAAAGTCTGAATGTTACTGATCTGAAATTTCAAATGTATCAATTGCATGATAATTATAGTTTTTCAAAAAAATCACCAGAAACCCCCTTCTCCTTCCACCACCTCCCATATAAACCGCACTTTTTCATGAAATACTCTAAGCGAATTTTCTCAGTACATTTAAATTTCATCGAGGTAAAAATTTGAACTTAATCCTAAATTAGCGTTATTATTAAAATCGGGGAAAAACTTAACCGAGTAGCTTCACTCCTTCTTCCCCCTCCCATACAATGAGACACATTCCACGACTATACAATAATTCGATTTTCTTGAAAAGTATGAATGATACAGATCTGAAATTTAAAGTATATCAATTGCATGATAGTTATAGTTGTTTCTCGAAAAATCACCAACAACCCCTCACTCCTTCTACTACCTCCCATACAAATCGCACAATTTCATTAAATTCAATGCACTAAGTTTCTCAGTACCTAATCAATTCTTGAAGCTTAAATTTGGTACAAAACATTTTTATAGCTACTCTAGCATAATGTGAAACAAATTAGTTCAGTGCTGTCATCCCTTCTACCACTCACCATACAAAATTTCTTAACATCGCAAAAATTTCGATTTCATCTATTTCATCGCACAATCGTAGTCCTGTTATGTTTTTAAGCTTAATTTTATTTTATTTGTTTTTTTTTTTAAATAACACCAGCTACAATTATTCACATGTCCTTAATGCTTTTTTCAACACGTATATGATCTCGAATCACGGGTTTGATTTGATCACGAGCCTGTCCAATAAAAATGGGAGTATCATGCTTTCATTCTTAATAATTTATGGTTCTGATTCCAACAATATACAAACCATTTTCTTCAAAGAGCCATTAAACTAAGCAGATTATATATCCCACATAATACACTCTCTACTCTACACACTCTCAAAAATTGCTTATTATTGCTATTTTTACGCGGACGAAGTCGCGGGCGTTTGCTAGTCCTAAATAAGGTTTATCGCGCTATAGATATCTAGGCACAAAATGCCGGAGCTGTTATACCTGTAAACAAATGTGAGGCACTTCATGTGTGTAGAAAGCTGAAGTGCCAGGCAAAACATCTAAATGTCTGCAACTCTCGTATTATCCTAAAAAGGGAAATGCGAGTTCTAGGTGTTATTTTCACCAGCAAGATCAATTGGGGACCACATACACAACACATTGTAAAATTGCTTCAAGCAAAAAATAACGCCTTAAAAATATTATGCTCTCGAAAGAAAGGTCCACACATAGAAACTGCACTTAAAATTGCGCGAATTTTGGTGGAGGACACCATTCAACACTGTATATCTATTTACGCATGGACATCCTTAACCAACATAAGGCACATTAATACGAAAATCAACGATTGTTTTCGCACTGCTAGCGGTTCTCTTCGACCAACTCCCCTTCCAGCATTGCGAATGGAGGCACAATATAAAACATTCGAAATGGTTGCGAGTAATAGAGGCATCAAACTTTGCAGCAAGGTCTTAGCAGATTTCCGTCATCCTCTGCATCTCTTAGTTTGGAGAGAGATGGAAGAACCTTCCACTCATCCTGGTCGTCTTCACTGCAGTTTCATCTACCTCGCACGAATAATGCCAATGCCCGATGGGTCATCAAACCTTTTCATTCATCATCAGGATTTACCACCACAGTGGACATACAAATATCTAAACATCGATATCCGTCTTTCGAAATATAAAGAGGATGTCACTCCGCCGTCGATCTACAGGCAATTGCACAATGCGATACTCGTCGAAGAGTTCTGCGAATCAATACTCTATACATGTGGTTCCTACAGTGAAGAATCTGCTACATTTGCCGTGGTTCAAACAATAGCTTCAGGTACCCATCGTATTATTCATCAAGGCTTACTACCCAGCTGCGCTGGCAGTTTCGTTGCAGAAATGACTGCACTACTTCATGCAGTCGATTTCGCTGCAGTACAAAACAAAGCGGCTTTAATTTGGTGTGATAACCTTGGTCTCTTGCAAGGATTTGTTGTTCCAAACAACAAATGCTTATCGATAAGTCTTCTTCGCACCAAGCTAATGACAAATAAAAATATAAAAATCGCGTGGCTACCAGGTCACATAGGAATCAGAGGCAATGAAGCGGCAGATGATGCAGCACGTGAAGCCCAACAACTCCCTTTAATAGCAGAAACTCCAAGGTTCTATCAACTAACTTGGGAAGCCTACAAAAACTGTCAGAATACACTAATCCAAAGAGACTGGCGCTCAAGCCAATCTTTTTTGAGCTGGCACAATACTGAAACAATGCTCCCAAAATATCACTCGGATTTATCTAGAGACGAAGCAATTAAGATATTACGAATACGGCTCGGTAAACCCCTATTTGCAGTCAAGCATTACTTCCTGGATCAACAGCCAGAAACATGTCCACATTGTAATACCACCAGGTCTGTATTACACCTACTGACTGAATGCTCACAATCTACAATTCACAACAGCCCAACCAATGCTGATGTCGCGGTCATGTTGGATCCCAGCAATATTAATACAAATCGGACGATCAAACTAATTCTATCGCGCCATGGACTGTGGAACAACATCTAAAATAATAATATTCATATAATAATAAAGTAAAATAAAACATAATATACATAAATGGTAATGATCTAAACTCCAATTTTTATAACACGGTGTCAAATAGCCTTAGCTGCTCTGACGCCTTCAGCTTTATAATTGTAAGAAATTGTATTACTTATAATTATTTTCATAAATAAATAAATTTATTTATTTTGTTTGAAAAATGGAGGAACTCAAGTGGATAGAATTTTTTTTGCAAGGATCGAAAAGAACGAGGCTAAAATATTTATTGGAGGTAGTAGAATTCACCCACAGCCAGTCCTGCTTACCCTAAAGATGGCAAATACCCAATACGCCACAAAGCCTTGTTTCGTCTGATTTAATCGTAAGCTGTTTGTATTTTCGCCCCTCTTCGTGAAGCTTGAATTTTTTCGTGCAACTTTAACACTGACCTCCCCTCCCTTTTACTTTAGAGTTGTAGAGTTTACGACTTTACAGAAAATGCAACAACCAGTTAATTAGATCTCATTTTTAACTATAGCTCGTACCATAGACAGCAAAATGACAATAGGCAACGTGACCGCCAGTAAAATAGGTCCGGGTGGATGAGCCGAACAGATAGCAACCGCAATTCGTTTCGGTGCAGGTGTCGAAAACATATTTCCAATGGAAAGCAGCAACGGCAGACGTTACGCTGGAGATAAACGAAAGCCCAATGATAAGCGGATAGCAAATGCTAGAACTCGTTCGACACCAAATTGATCCATGATTCACTGTGCAAAAACCGCAGAAAACTAAAATATGAGTGTTGACGATGATGAGATCTTCTTCACTTCACTAAACTATGTCTTTAATTCACGCTCTTAATTCAATTTAATTATTTACATTTGTCCGCTTGTTATTGTTTTTATCCATAAATATCACTTAAGTGGATTCCACTTTGTTGGCGCACTTTGCGGACGCACTTTCGCGTTTACTCTATCATTTACAAGACGCAATCAATGGTCTAAATTACAGTTCTGCGCCACTGCACGGTTGCGGTGACTATTATTATTGCTCTTTGAAAGTGTGGAAATTAATAACGATTTATGTGATCATTTTCTTCGACGGATTACACCAACGTAAAAAATAAAAGTATAACGGATTTTTAACGGAATTTTAAAATCCTACTTGACAACACTACTCTGAATATCTTGGCTTGATGGAGTGCGATGCGCCTGAGTCAAAAAAAATGCACCGATTCTCTTACATCCCTATTGAAACGTAGATAGTTTTTGGCTGGTCGTTTACTCCAACACCGTCAAAAGGCAAATTGAAAAAATTTCTTTGGATCAGAATTGAGACAAAAGGCGAATTAAAAACTTCTTTGGATTAGAATTGAGACAAATTGAATGAAACCAATATTATCGGCGGTTTCAACCGATTGACTTGAACGCAGAAAAGATTACCAGCTGATTTGTAGTTTTTATAGTATTTGAAGAGACGTTTTCGCCGATAACGAAACCTTTTGTGTACCACGTTCGCAGACAGTAGGAAAATTTATGAATGAATTGAATGAAAGCATGAATGACAGCATTTACGTCTGCGAACGTGTTAAGAAGCCGTAAACGTGACGAAGCCAGAAAGAAAGATGCTCAAGTTTTATATGTGGAATTGGGCTTGGTAGGAAGGGGGCCTAGGGGCGGCAAATTTCGGGGGCGGCAAATTTTCGATTTTTTTTTGGGCGGCCACTTTTCAATTTTTATTTGGGGCGGCGAATTTTTTTTTTCTATCATATACATACAGTATTGGACAATACTAAAGCACCCCTTTGCGAAATATCAGTTATCCTCTGATATTATCAGGAAAACTTCATGAAAAAAATTTGTTCTTAGTTTTTATTATTTACTAGCAAACCCCCGCGACTTCGTCCGCGTACAAATAGCAATAATAAGCAATTTTTGAGAGTGTAGTTAGTAATGCATTATGTGGGATATAAAATCTGCTTACTTTAATGGCTCTTAGAAGAGAATGGTTTGTATATTGTTGGAATCAGAACCATAAATTATTAAGAATGAAAGCATGATACTCCCATTTTTATGGGACAGGCTCGTGATCAAATCAAACCCGTGATTCGAGATCATATACGTGTTGAAAAGCGTTAAGGACATGTGAATAATTGTAGCTGGTGTTATTTAAAAAAAAAAAACAAATAAAATAACATTAAGCTTAAAAACATAACAGGACTACGATTGTGCGTAAAGCCCAATCTTACGATACTATGTATAGATTAAATCGAAATTTTTGCGATGTTAAGAAATTTTGATGGGGAGTGGTAAAAGGGGTGACAGCACTGAACTAATTTGTTTCACATCATGCTAGAGTAGCTATAAAAATGTTTTGTACCAAATTTAAGCTTCAAAAATTGAGTAGGTACTGAGAAACTTAGTGCACTGAATTTAATGAAATTGTGCAATTTGTATGGGAGGTGGTAGAAGGAGTGGGGGGTTTTTGGTGATTTTTCGAAAAACAACTATAACTATCATGCAATTGATACACTTTAAATTTCAGATCTGCGCTATTCACACTTTTCAAGAAAATCGAATTGTTACATAGTCATGTAATGTGCCTCATTGTATGGGAGGGGGTAGAAGGAGTGAAGCTACTCGGTTAATTTTCTTCCCGCTGTTAATAATAATGCTAATTAAGGATTAAGTTTAAATTTTTACCTCGATGAAATTTAAATGTACTGAGAAAATTCGTTTAGAGTATTTTATGAAAAAGTGCGGTTTATATGGGAGGTGGTGGAAGAAGAAGGGGGTTTTTGGTGATTTTTGGAGAAACAACTATAATCATCATGCAATTGATATATTTTAAATTTCAGATCAGTAACATTCAGACTTTTCAAGAAAATCGAATTCTTGTGAAGGCGTGGAACTGTGTCACATTGTATGGGAGGGGGTAGAAGGAGTGAAGCTAATCGGTTAATTTTATCTCGATATTAATAATAATGTTAATTAAGGATTTAATGGAACATTTTAGCTCGATGAAAGTTACACGTACTGAGAAAATTGGTGTAAAGTGGTTCATGAAAAAGTGTAGTTTGTATGGGAGGTGGTAGAAGGAGTGACAGACCTTAAATAATTTGTATACCAAAAGACTGCATTTATAATAGAGGAGGGGGTAGAAGGCGTGAGGAGAGTGAAATAAAACCAAAAGCAGATTTCAATCCGATGGACACCTAACAAACTGTGCAAGTTTCATTACAATCGGTTCAGCCGTTTGTGCGTGAAAAGCGGTCGTACAGACAGACAAAATTTTCAAAAATGTGTTTTTATGCTTAGTTAGTGCTAAAATAACTCAAAAAACTAACTTATAGCCATTTATAAGCAAATAACAGACAGACACTACAATTATATTTATATGTATAGATTTACATGTGTATTATAAAAAAACATAACAATGACAATTCAGTATTTTCAACAACAAAAAATAAAACAAAAATATTTCTCAGTACTCAAAAGTTGCCTGGACAAAACTAAAGCACCCCTCTTCTATACTCACTTTTTCGTACCGCTACTGCCGAACAGTTAGCAGGAAATAGTTATTGCATCAGAAATGCATTTGTCTGAAATGAATCATTAAAATTTCATCATTACTTCAGCATTTGTGCAAAATTTATGTTGTGAATAGTGGTGCGCATTCTGTTCTTTGTGTTAAGACATTAAGAGACGAAAATGGCAAGAAACACGTACTGTAGTGAAATTAGAATAAAATTATATTTGATTATAAAAGTGGATTATCTCGACATAATATTAGTAAAAGATATTCGATAAATCGGTCAATTATATCGCGCGACTAATCGAAAGAACCTAAATAATACCCTTTCAATTTACGAAAAGCTTATCAGAGGTAAATATTGGCGTGCGTTGATTTTTCAGAGAATTTTTTTATTATTATTATGGTACAGGGTATAGGGTATATCAACTACATGCAAATCTCTCTTTATTTTTGACGTGTTTTTTTTCAAATGGTACTTAATTACTGAAATTCATTTCTATAAAAAAATGAAATCCAGAACATCATAGGTCAAAATATCCCGGGTTCACCCTCAATTAATAACATATCGTACATTAATTTATAGTAATTGAGTTCATAGTTGATCTCCAGTCAAGTGCGGAAGTAAGCTTTAAACGGAATAGTGAACTTACTCATAGAAGTATGAGCGAAGACGTTGGAATTATATGCGATGTAAAAGTGTATACGGTTTTCGACTGTTATCCGATTTCAACATTTCCAATGTTATTTTTCTTTTTGGCAACACTGTATTCTCAGACTGGCGGGCGGCGGGAGCGTGCTCGTGCCTGCACTTTCTCGCGAAGTAAACAAAGTTTCTATCTAAATAAACTATCAGTGTTAGCTCGTGATCTGTAGGTTCCAGGACGATAGCGCGATCGTCTCAAGCGTATCGTATCACTCGGGAATTTATTGAAAATTCACAGTTTTTCGGTAAGCGAGGATACTGTGACTAATTTTATATTTTATCGTTCATAATATATATACTGTTTACAATCAACTTTTAATTATTAACATGAGTGATGAAAGAGCCCGACTAAGTGGCGCGAAATACCGAAAAAATGCCAAACAAAAGCTAGTAAAGGAAGTGGAATTGATAAAGAAAACTAGAAAATTAGATGCGTTAGGCTCAACGCTCTCGCAATTCTCAGCATCGAGTCTGCATTACTACGATCTCTCGATTGTGATGAGTTGATAACTACGTTCGCGACCCAGAAGGCAAGACGTGTGGCGATGTAGGATATATCCCAAAAATCTTTGTTTCTCGTTTACGAATGATAATATAATTGGCAGTGTTTTTTAAATGATTGATAAATGAAAGATTGATGATTTGATAAATTGATAAACTGTTCGTAGGTTTGGCATGTTTTTTTTTCTTTGCGTCGAAAGTCTTTACATATAGCAACAAGGCTGCAAGCTGGAACCTTGCAAATTGGTACTTTTGGGCTCTTTATACTCTAGATGGAATCTGAGAGTATATTGTGTTTGCCTTACCGTTTGTAACGCTAAGAAATAATGCTCGCACAGAGCCACAAAGGATACAGAAATATTTGTTGTCGCTCAAAAACTTCGATTCCGAGTTGCTGTCTGTCCGTCTGTCCGTCTGTCCGTCTGTCCGTCTGTCTGTCTGTCCGTCTGTCTACAGCATAACTCTCGAACGCTTTGAGCTATCGTGCTGAAATTTTTTGTGTGTCATTTTTAGCTAAAAAGAAACTTTAAGTTCGTGAACGGGCCACATCCCCCTACTCCTTCTACCCCCTCCCATACAAATTTCACGAAATTCCGAAATTTCCAGAAATTGATTTTCCTTTGAAACTATTTAAGCTAACAATTGTAAATTTAGGTCAAAGTAGTATGATATAGATATCATTAATATGACACAATATTGATCTGATCCTGTCACTCCTTCTACCCCCTCCCATACAAATGCATAATTTTGAAAAATGCAATTTTTCGATTTTCATTGAAACTAGCAAAGTTATAAAAACGAATTTTTGCCAGAATTAATTTTATTATAATTCCAATCAGAATTGAAAAAAATTATGTACTTCACCTCACTCCTTCTACCCCCTCCCATACAAATTTCACGAAATTTTGAAATTTAAATTAAATTATTTTTCTTCGAAACTGTTAAGGCTATCAACTTGATATTTTGCATAAAGTATAAAAATAGAAATATCAATAACGGGAAAAAAATGTGTTTTGATCAGTACACTCCTTCTACCCCCTCCCATACAAATGCATAATTTTTGTCAAGTGCATTATATCGATTTGCATTAAAACTAGAAAAAGTATAAGCTTAAAATTTTGCCAGAATTTGTTTTTTAATAATATCAATAAATGCTAAAAAAAACTATCAGCTCCTCTTTACTCCTTCTACCCCCTCCCATACAAATGCATAATTTGGAAAAATGCATTTTTTCGATTTTCATTGAAACTAGCAAAGTTATAAAAATTAATTTTTGCCAGAATTAATTTTAATATAATTGCAATCAGTATTGAAAAAATTATCAACTTCACCTCACTCCTTCTACCCCCTCCCATACAAATTTTACGAAATTTTGAAATTTAGATTAAATTATTTTTCTTCGAAACTGTTAAAGCTATCAACTTGATATTTTGCATAAAGTATAAAAATAGAAATATCAATAACGAGAAAAAAATGTGTTTTGATCCGTACACTCCTTCTACTCCCTCCCATACAAATGTATAGTTTTTGTTAAGTGCATTATATCGATTTCCATTAAAACTAGAAAAAGTATAAACTTAAAATTTTGCCAGAGTTTGTTTTTTAATAATTGCAATAAATGCTAAAAAAAATTATCAGCTCCTCTTCACTCCTTCTACCCCCTCCCATACAAATATCTGTATTTTAAATTCAAAAAAAGCATTTCTCCTTCGAATATATTAGAACTATCAAATTTGAAATTGAACCAAAGCGTGGTGATAAGGATGATATGATAAGCAGTTTCAAAATCATCTTAGACGCTCCACTTCCCCTGCCACCTCCCATACAAATGCCTCAATTTCAGGAAAACTATGTCCAATTGAAAATAATGAAAGCTGCAAACCTTAAATTCAGCACGAAATATTTTGCATACCACATTAGGTGTCATATCCAAAAATTACAAACCTTCCTCCTCTCCTTCTACCACCTCCCATATAAAAGTCACTATTAATTATTTAAAAGAATTGGAGGTGACATATTTTCCGGTACATTGAACTCTTTCTCATTTCATCTAGAGTATCATATGATTGGGCTTTACGCCCAATCATAATTCTTTTATGTTTTTTTAGGTACTTTTGGATTCTTTACCGTGTGTGTATTTTAATAATTATTTATGTGGCAAGGGCGCAATAATAGAGAACTTTTACGAACCAACCGGTGCCTTTTTTATTCTGATATTCCTTTTTTGTGAGCTCGGGCGCAATGAAAAACAGCGAAATATTCTAGAGAATCGAAAAAAATCGCGCATTATTACATATAATATAATTATCGAAAAAGGCGGCAAATATTTCTGAGGCCTAGAGCGGCGAAAGGGTCAAATCCGCCCCTGGGCACACATAGTTTCAATCGTTCTAGTTTTGTAGCAAAAAAATGGTTTTTGTGATGAAATTGGTGGAATGGATATACTGTGAGCGTCAAAATAAAGTGTACAGCATATATTAAACATTTGCGTCATTTATTTCTTTATTTTACAATGTGCTTTCTTGAAATATTGCAGTCTTTCTAAAATCATTAAGGCGCACTTCAATAGCCAATAAAGTTAAGAGAAAGAAACGAAAATAATGCAAGAAAAAATTATTCATGTTCGTAGCGTCAAAATAAAGTGTACAGTTGTAATAAAAATTAAAAATAATACTCAAAATTCAGCCTTCAGTATTTATTATGCTTTCCTTTTGCCTTCAGAACAGCCTCTAGTCGTCTTGGCATTCTACTTCTACAATGGCGCTACAGCCCTAATCGGGCCTTGGCCTCCTGACCTTCAGGTTCCTTAACATTTTTTCGCACAACCGCTATCAACGAAATTTTCATTTTCGTAGATTGAGGTGACCAAGGTATACCCAAGCAGGCAGTGTGCTTCGACCGGGATTTGAACTCACGGCCTTCGTATTGTCGACCAACACGCTACCCACTAGGCTACACCCTAGTCTTATCATTGATTCCACTAATTTTGATGTCACTTCCAGTGAAATATTTTGCCATTCATCCAGTAAAGCATTTTTTAGGGCTTCGGTCCAGATGTTCCCATTAATGTTCAATGGGACTACGGTCCGGTGATTGTGGGGGTGATCCAATTGTTTAGGTGTATGATAAAGCAAATATTCCTTAACTATTTTGGCCGTATGTTTGGCATCTTTGTCTTGTTGAAATATCCACGTACGATCCAACCCCAATTTTTCCACACTAGGACCCAAATTATCTTTTAATATGTTTAGGTATTCTATTTTATTCATTGTATTATCAATGAATACCAATCTGCCAACTCCACTTGCCGCCATACACCCCCACACCATCACCGAAGCACCACCGTGTTTCACTGTCGTTACAGTGTTTTTATCTTCGAACTCCTGATTTTTTCCTCTCCATATCCTAGTCGGCGCTTGCTTCCCAAAAACTTCGAACTTACTTTCATCACTAAATAAAACGTTTTTCCAAAATGAATTATGATGATTTCCGTACTTTTTGGCAAAATCAAGGCGCCGCTGTTGGTTAGGTCTGGATATGAATGGCTTCTTTCACGGAACCCTTCCAAATAGACCATTATTATGCAATGCCCGTCAGATTCGCTAACATCGCGCCCTGATGACCTTGAGAGGTCTTCCGCTACTTTCACGGCGCTAGTCTAACGGTTCTTACAAACTGGCGTGTTCCCATTTCACTGAGCCGCTTTGGTCTAACAACACCTGTCCGATTTTCTAACTTACCGAAGATCTCGAACTTGTCAATATTGTGTTATAGCTTCTTCAATAATTAAAGCTATTTCTCGCAACGATTTCCCTTCGATTCTAAATTTTATGACAAGTTTGCCTGCCCATTTTCATCAAATTAAATGTAAAATAACTTTTCTATACTTCTTACACTCTAATCAGCACAAATGACGCGAAGGGAATAACTAATAAGACGATAGATCACCACGGCTACAAAATACGAAAGATAACGGGAATTTTTTACCTTGAAATCTTCTAGCGCTAGGCCTCTTGTTATATGTGTACACTTTATTTTGACGTTAGAAAAAGAACCTATTTTTTGTTTTTCCTACATATTTTTTGTTGTTGTAAACTTACTGCAAGTGTAGATTAGCTATATAGGTATATAAAAGAGACCTCAATGAGAACTTAAATAATCATCAAATACTTGATGAAGATCAGCATGGTGGTCAAAATTTAATAGGAATGGAGTGTACATTTTATTTTGACGCTCACTGTATACAGTAAAATCCGGATATATGCAACCCGCTTAAAAGCAAAAATCCTTTATATAATCACAGAATTTCAAATGTACATACATTTCTGGTGTGTTTTACATTGTTTCTGAACCGCATAAATGCAACTCGTTTACAATCATTAACCTCTTATAATAATATACAGGGTGTTTGGTACTCCGTGCATAAACTTGTAAGGGGTTATTCCTGGATATATTTTGAGCAAAAAATTGTTCTACGGAGATGGTCCATTTTCAATATCCGCGGAGATACAGGGTGACCAAGAAAAGTGTTTCGGACCTGTACCCTCACTCACTCAAAACGATATATCTTGAAAACTAATAATCGCATTTCAAATTGTTATAGCTTGTTTTTTAGGGAATCAAATTACCTTTCATTTGGTGTAATAGTCCGTATTGTACCTGTACCCAATCCTGAGGTATTTGCTTCAGACCACAAATTTTTGATACTTTGACCCTCAAAATTCTGTGATCAATGTAGTTTTTCTCAAAAAAACGCATTATAAAAATGTCATTTTAATGTTGTTGTTTTATGTGCCATATTATTGCCTACAAAAGATGCATACATACTTATGACTTAGGTTTTCCCGTTTTCCAGGTAATAAGCAAAAATACATATGGCTTAAAAATAAAATATGCCATAAACCAACCCTCGTTCTAAAAAAACTACCTGAAATGTTGTTAAACTGAAATATTCTTTGTGTCCTTTAATTACTATTTAAATTATCGATGAATGTCCTTTAAGTAGTATTTAAATTATCGAGGAAATGAATTAAATTAAAATGAGTTTCAACACAACGACGCTGTCCGACGCTTGGCATTGCAGTTAAACGTCTCTACGTGGAAAGTTTAGAGTGTCCTCAAAGCAGAGCGGTTGCATTGCTACCACCACACACCAGTGCAGGAGCTGGTACCCATTGATTTGCCCAAAAGGATGGAGTTTTGCAATTGGCTCCTTGAACGACAACTAAGTGACGAGAATTTTATGAACAACATTCTTTGGACTGATGAGTCCCAATTCACCAGGGACGGTATCACAAACTTCCACAACTTACACACATGGGCTGAGAGCAATCTACACACAAGAAGAGAGGCATCATTTCAGCACAGATTCAGTGTCAATTTATGGGCAGGTGTGATTGGCAACGATTTTATTGGTCCTATTAGGCTTCCGCCTACCATAAATAGTTCCAATTACTTGCAGTTTTTGACAAATGATCTACAAGAGTTATTGGATGATGTGCCACTGCAACGATTGGCTTCCATGTTTTACCAACACGATGGTGCAATAATATGGCACATAAGAAAACAATATTAAAATGACATTTTTATAATGGGTTTTTTAGAGAAAAACTACATTGATCCTAGAATTTTGAGGGTCAAAGTGTCAAAAATTTGTGTTCTAAAGCAAATATCTCAGAATTGGATACAGTAACAATGCAGACTATTACAGCAAATGAAAGGTAATTTGATTCCCTAAAAAACAAGCTATAACACTTTGAATTGTGATTATTAGTTTTCAAGATATAACGTTTTGAGTGAGTGAGGGTACAGGTCCGAAGGACTTTTCTTGATCACCCTGTATCTCCGTGGATATTGAAAATTGACCATCTCCGCAGAACAATTTTTTGCTCAAAATATATCCAGGAATAACCCCTTACAAGGTTATGCACGGAGTACCAAACACCCTGTATAATTGGTACTGAATTAGAAATGTTTGCACTAATTTTACCCCGCTTTTATGCAAACATTAAAATCTTCCCGTTGTGGCAACACTGTCGACATGTAACAAAGAACTTTTAAGCAAATAAGTGAAGCAGTTTCTGTGGGCTTCACGCAGTGCGAGCACGATCAGTGGAGCAATGATAATGGAACAAGCAAAAAAAAAAAATTACTGAAATATATTTTAAGTTGAACTAACTGCTACTGACAAATTTTTGCAGATGTTGCATAAACCGTCTACTGAGTTTACAGATCTTCTAGGAGTGGAATTATTTCACTATTACATCGTTTGCCCATTTTATTTCGAATAGGGCTACGATATTCTAGATGAAATAGAAATTAAGCAGTTAAATTGTGCAGTTTGTATGGGAGGTGGTAGAAGGAGTGGGGGGATTTGATTTTTTCAGAAATAACTATGAATATCATAAAATTGGCATCTCTTAAATTTCAGATTAGTAATATTCATACTTTTCAAAGTTGGGAAATTGTATCATATTGTATGGGAGGGGGTAGAAGCAGTAAAGCAGATGATGTAATACTTCCAAGTCCCACTGGGAATTCATATGTGGCAGACTTTGCTTGCTCGTCTAATAAAAAAATCTTTTCTTCCCGGATTAAATGTTCACTGTAACCTTGAGAGGGAGGAAACATATGTGTGCTTTCGAAACCAAACCCGATATTTTGTTGAGTGCTTTAACTGGGTGTATTTCCTGTAGGAAGAAAGATATGGTCTGATTTCATAGTGACAAAATCAGACCTAATATTTATGTCACAAATTGCAAAATTACAAGATCTGATTTCGTCACAGCAAAATTAGTCATGATTTTCATGTGTTAATAGGATAAAATATCATGGCCTGATCTCGCCACAGAAAAATCAGTTATGATTTTGATATATTTTCAACATCTTTAAGGTATGTAAGCTCATGCGGAACCCACTTATCAAGCTTTTTGTCGAATAGTGTACGCCCAGTTTCTCTGCAATGTCCTTTACAGGCGTGAGTCAGACTCCAATAGTAAACGCAGCTCGTTGTTGTCTATCGATGGTCCTGGGTGACTCATGGCTCACTTCGAAGGGTCACATCTCCTGATCGGAATTTTTCAAACCATCGCTGTGTGGTTCTTCGCTTACTGTGTCAGCTCCAAGTACCCTGTTGATGTTTTTGGTTGCCTCCCTTGCGTTGTGGCCAAATTCGAACTCGTAAATAAAAAGGAATCATTTTTGACTCGATTCCAAGGTTTTTTTTATTTTTTTTTCTCTCCGATATCAATGAAGTGCAAAACTGAAATGATTTCATGACCAAATCTAGGAATATTTATACTTCAATATTCATTACTACCAGAGCGGCGCGGCAGTTTGATTTCTTCTGGAAATAAGATTATTATAGTGGTTGGACCGACCTCCCTGTAGGAAAATTTTGACTAAAATCTTGCAATTTTTAAATGCAAATCATGCGTGATCTATGATATGACGGCAAATAGAATATGTTTGCTCAGTTGCAATATCAGGTCTAAAGCATACTAGATAAATAGGATCTGAATCATGTATAAAAGCTACGTTTATGATTACGGTATGAAAAGAGAGGTATTAATATGGTGTAAATATCAGGCCTGAAACTCATATAACTGCGGTGTGATCTAGATATACCATATAAAGAGTGGTATAAATATGATTTAGATATCAGGACTGACACAATCTAAATAGGTACAGATTAATGTATAAAATGCAACAGCTATGACTTAGATATTACAAATAAGACACGACTCCGGTTCATATTTCAGGCCTGAAATTTTTTACATGTTGGGTGAGCATATCGTGAATAAAAAAATCTGAATCAGCTTTGAGTCAGGACTTTTTTTTCCTACACGGTTGTGAAATGGATCCGGAAATCGGTGACAAGGCTGCAGCGTTGCCAACTCTGCAGCTTCTTGTTATGGGATATTTAGAAAAAAATTATGTTATTTGTATTGAAATTGTGGTACTTACCGGTAAAACAAAATATATTGAACTTATAGTCTCTACAAATTATAATTAACGACGGAAGAACTAAAATAAAACGATCTAGCAACTAGAAACCTCGAAATTGAAACAAAATACAACAACGATTTGAAATTGCCGGCTAGGGGCATGAATCCTTGAACAAATTCCAACGACGGAAATAAAACAATAACGCGACGCGATATTTAAGGAAAACTAATAATTACTAGCTAAGATCCCCAAAATATTAAACTCGTAAGTAATTTGTTTTTCAAAGAGTTCGTAGTCTCTAATGACGAAAATAGCACCATATTCGTAAATCGTTAAGAAGTTGCAACTAGAGTCGCTGTATAACTGAGGAACTTCTTCGGTATAGGAGTCCGGCACATTGCTATTTTAGTACAAAAATTGTGCGTTCTAAAAAAGTTAGTACATAAATTGTGACTTTTAACGATCAAAGTGTTAGCGAAAATGGGTGTAGACTGTGTAATCATTCTGATATATCCTAGTAGAGAGTGAAATCATTACCACACCGATGGTTTATATCTTGAAGCTATTACACCTACATCCTGCCGTAAAACATAAAATTGCGATGTCATAGGCGAGCAACCGTTTTTGCTACTTTCTGCATTACAAAGAATCGACATTGGAATCTAGGGAAAACAATGAATAATGTAATGGTTCCAAAAGAATCGACAATGTAATTGTCGTAAAAGAATCGGTGATGGAGTGATTTAAAAATAGAAAATATATTAATTTTTGTGAAGGAATTAATTCTAATGTTGAAGAAGCGATTTATTTTGAATTAATAATGAAAATTGTATCCTGCTTTTGATACGAATTCAGTATTTTAAATTCTGTTGCTATAATTTAACCAATTTTGTTGCTGGAAAAGTATGACATGATAATTTAAGATTTTTTTCTCGCAACGAGCGACTTGTAAAATTTTAGAGAAATTTTAGAAAAAACGCGATATGATATTGATGTTGCTTATTAATAATCTTTCGTTTTGTGCGCGAGTTACATAAGGCATTTACCGTCAACAATGCATTTACTGCCAAACTCCAATTTCAATTCGAATCCAAATTCTTTCCCATAATTTGTAAATGCTGAGGTGATAAAAAATAATAATAGTGTCAAGTGCCAGACACCACCACTTAAATTCCTTTTAAAACACGGACAGAAGTATTTTATAAAAAAGAACATTTATTTTCACACGAACAAGTTATTTTTATATGGTTTTACAGCAAATTACAATATAAAGTTACGCGTCTTCATTTGATGAAGGTACAAATCGAACTCAACTGATTTCCATCCACAGTCATTCGAACTGCTGCGGATTAAAAATGCAATTCTGCAAAGATTACATTGTCGATGGCGAGAATTTAATGAGGCTAGCAAAACTCAATGTTTATCAAGAGATAAAAACGCGAACTCGCGGTAGGTAAGTATTTCTGGAAGTTAAAATATAAACATGAAAGTGAAAAAAGCTAAGACTTTGTTGCAGTCTCATATTACGAAATATGCTGACGTAACTCCTCCATCCTTTTGATTCGACTCCTGGCGATTGTTATTTAAATCTTGAGGAATTGCCATATCAATATCAATCTCCGCTTTGCCAGCCCTACCAAATTTACAATATATTACAAAAACCGCGACAATTATACAAACAAATATAAGAATGTCTGTAGTTACACTTGTCCAATGCCTTAACCTGCCATTATATTTAATTTCGGTAAGTTCTTTTAAATTTTTTACATTTTTAGTATGTATTTCTTTCTAAGGTAAAATTTTGATTTACTGAATATTTAATATTTTTTATGGTGTTTGGTAAAATGATAGTTTCCATATGAGTTTTGTACTGATTTGAGAACTTTACATTATTGATTTGGATTTTACAATTATTAAACTTTACAATATTGTTACCGTACATTGCTATATCCTGCATCGCATTACATGTGTGATATAAGTTGGTTTGATTTAAATTTTTTGTGATTAACAAATCTTCGGAAATAAGCAAAATTTCTTCTTTATAGTTATACTCAAAGACATAGCTTGACATTTGAGGGTTTAATATTTCTTTAATACATTTATCAGTTATAAGTTCCAATTTTTTTAGTTCATTTTGATCATTATATTTATATGTATTTTTCTTATCGCTAACAAACACATTATAATCACTTTTTAATTGCAGATTGTTTTTATTTGGAATCGGTTCAATTAAAATTTTGGAATATTTATTAATTGTAAAATTTGGAATAAGTATAATAATTAACAAACTATTGTTTAATTGAGCAACACTTGTTTTTATATATTTTAATTTTTCATTATCGATTTTCATTTCTTTAATTTCACTGTATGTAAGAATATTTCTACTTAAAACTTCTAATCTGCTAAGGAGCATAATTTCTTTAATTTTTCCAATGTGAACATATAAAGTTTCAATATTTTCTTTAATTTCAGTAATTATGTGTTCTCTCTCCATTTTTAATTCAAGACTATCAATATGGTTTGAGAGATCGTTAATTTTGCATTCAATTTGATTCTGCTGTGTATTAATATGTTTAGTTATTTTATTAATTTCGTCCGAGATTTGTGTATTTATCTTAATTTGGTCATTTACTGCATTTACAAAATTGTGGTTATTTTCGTTTATAGCTTTGAAGTGAAGCCGTATGTCTTCGGCGTCGTCGGCGTCCATTGTTCCAGCTAAGAAGTTCAATGTATGTCCCCATATATTAAAAAGTCCGCGTTTATTTCGGTTATGTGGTATCAAGGTTTCTAGTTCGTCTTGTAGCTGACTAAATTTAATTAATAATGAATCCGGTGGGTTCCGAATATCGTTGATGTTTGTTTGTATGATCTGAACGTTTTCCTGATACTGGGTGATATTCACAACGTGTATAACCTTAGTGTAGTCTTGTATAATTTTAATTTCTTCTTTCTCAATCAGTGTGAAACCGTTCCCATGATTTACTTCAATTATTTCCAGCTTCTGAGCTAGCATCATTGGGATGAACAATAGAAGGAGTAATATTTCTGGAAAGAGAGCAATCATTGGACTGGTACTTCTTTTTTTTTGAAATTTTTATGGTATTTGCGTTTTGTTCTGGGATTATAAAATTGTTCGTCTCTTTGTATTAATCTAGTTCGTAAATACATAGCGTCTTGTTTTGATTTTCTAGCTGGGTTTTTGACATAATTATCATTAAGATCTGAAGGTTTCCTATCGATATTTAGTTTAGTAATAATTTTCTCTTTTCGAGAGTGCATTTTATTTTTAATCTCAACAAAGTTGTCAGGATGGATTGAACCGTTTTGAATATCTATAGGCTTATACCCTGTTGAGGAGTGTATAGTATGGTTGTAAAATTTAAGTGCCTTGATGACGGGATCTATATATGAAATTTCTTTATTATGATCATCTTGTGCCTTAAGTAATCTCAGATGTTCATTTAGAGTGTTGTGGAATCTTTCGATATCCGAATTACCTGTGTGGTGATATGGAGTTGTGACATGAATATTAATTTTCTCATTTTCAAAGAGATTTTTGGAACTTGCAGAGCCAAATTCTCCATCAAAAACTACTTGTTTGGGCTTTCCTATTGTTCCTATGTATTGGATTAGCGCACCCTGAATATCCAACCAATTTCGCGACTTAAGCTTAATGGCCTGTGCATATTTCGAAAATTTATCGATAAATGTTAGATAGGGGCTACCTTTTGATTTAAACCATATGTCGACAAGTACTATTTCATGAGGGCATGATGGAGTTTCCGTTAATCGATAGGGTTCCCTTGGTGGATTTCTTTCATACTTTGCTACGTTACAAATGTGGCAATTATTTATTACGGCAGTGATCTCATTTTTAAGTTTAGGATAGTATACGAAGTTTTTAATTTCTGTGTATACTTCATTAATCCCACGATGGTTATTTTTTTGATGTTTCCTGAGAATTCGCTCACGGATATCTGATATATTCGTTATATCTTCAAGAATTTTGTTAACTTTATTTATTCTAACTGAAGGATTGTCCTTCTTTCATTTTATGTACCCGTTTTGGAATGTGGAAAACAAGTTAATATCTTCCAACATCAATCTAATCAATCCCTTACTTGGCATGTGATTTTGTAATATATATCTGAAAAATTGTTCATCTGGATCTTTAATCTGGAATATTTGCCTTTTCCTATTAAAATATTTTTCTATTTTGGTTGAATTTACCTGAGATTTCTTTATTATAATTTGATTTCTAAAAATATTAAGGGGCACTTCCGAAATTTGAATATAGTGTTGATTATCTTCTTCAGCGCTATGAATGGTTGCACCCGTCGAACTTATTTCATTCGCGTGGGTGTCGTCTCCAGATGACGTATTTGCCAACATTGAAAGCCATTGCAATGGTCTATGATCTGTTCAGATAAGAAATTTCCTTCCATATAGGTAGGGACGAAAATACGCTGTTGCCCAAACTATGGCAAGCAGCTCTTTCTCTATAGTAGAGTATCGTGTCTCATGTTCATTGAGCGTACGCGATGCAAAACATACCGGGTGTTGTTGCTGTGCTCCAAGTGCGAAGTTGGAAGCATCTGTTGTTAAAGTGAACTCCTTTGAAAAAGCTGGGTATGCTAGAACGGGTTCCTGGGTTACAACTGTCTTTAATTTATTAAATGAGTCTTGGTAATCTTCATCTTGAGGATTGATTTTTGTATTTTTCTTGAGACGTAAGGTCATAGGTTTTGCTATCATAGCGAAATCTCTCACAAATTTCCTATAGAATCCTACTAGTCCCAGGAAAGACTTAATCTGCTTAGTTGTTTTAGGAGTAGGAAATTCTTTAATTGCTTTAATCTTTAATGGGTTGGGTTTTACACCTTCAGTTGATATTATGTGCCCAAGGTATTCAGTTTCATGTTTCAGAAATTCGGATTTTCTAATTTGTAATTTTAAAAAATTACAATGGGCTGGTCATGTGGAGCGGATGGATGACGGAAGAATTCCCAAACGCACACTAAAAGGGAAAGTCAACGGACAAAGACCGGTCGGAAAACCACGAAAGCGCTGGGAGGATTCGATTGACGCAGACAGCAAATCACTGCTAAGATTTTCAAACTGGAGGACGCGGTCACTGAACCGAGATGGATGGAGGCAAAGCATTCAGGAGGCCAAAGTCCGATTTGGGCTGTAGCGCCATCGTAAGTAAGTAAGTAAGTTGTAATTTCAGATTTGCCTCCCGTAGGCTTTTAAATATTTTCCTAAGTGAACAAAGATGTTCCTCTAAGCTAGTTGAAAAGATAATGATGTCGTCTAGATAGACAAAGCATATCTTTCCTATATGGTCAGACAATATCGAGTTCATAATGCGCTGAAATGTAGAAGGCGCGTTTCTTAAGCCAAATGGCATTCGCAGGAACTCGTAGTGACCTTGGTCGGTAGAAATAGCTGTCTTAGGAATATCGGTCTCAGATACTTCTATCTGGTGGAAACCGTTGGCCAAGTTCAACGTAGTGAAATACATTGACTGACCCAATTTATCGAGTATGTCATCGATATTGGGAATTGGAAACTTGTCATCAATGGTGTTTTCGTTCAACTTCCTGTAATCGATGACAATTCTCCATTTTTTCTCGCCTGAGGCATCAGGTTTTTTTGGCACGACCCATATGGGGGATGAGTACGGAGAGTTACTATTACGAATAATTCCTTGCTTAAGCATATCCTTTATTTGCCTATCTACCTCTCCTCTATGGATTGCTTCATACTTGTAATTTCTGGTATATATCGGGGTGTCTGTTTTCGTTTTTATTTCGTGCTGAATGACGTGAGTAAAAGATAAGTCAACCCCTTACCTAAAAAACAAATCATCAAACTGATTCAACAAATTTATAAGCTTCGACCTTTCCTCCCCATTAAGATGATCCGTCCGCACTTCAGGAACACCATCAACTTCATAACCCAACACTTCAGGGGGCAATTGACTGATCATGAGATTGTATTGCTCCACTGTCTGCTGATCATCTTGATTAAAATAAATAGGTAAGCTCTGGTTATTTAAATTTATCATGTTATTCGTATAATCTATAATAGCTTAAATGGGACCAATATATTATTACCTATAAGCCCATCAAATGAATTGCTGAAAGGTATCTGCAAAAATTCAAGGTTAGCCTTTGAATTGAATTCTTCAAAACATGGAAAGGAAACTTTTGTGTTACATCTAATTTGATTTTGTAGAGTATTAATTAACACTGTTGGGATATAGTTTTGATATTTTGGTGTACATATATTTTCGTTTATTATACTCATACACGCTCCTGAGTCTATTAAAAATTTTAGTGGACGTACTGGATTTTACTTTATTATTATAATAATAAAGTATTGTGATCGACACAAGAAAAAAAAAAAGTTTGCTACCCTGAAATTTTTTTTTTTTGCGTTTCATGACTAAATTAGCCTAAAAATGCAAAAAAAAAAAATCCGTCTGTCTGTACGCCGTCCGCCGTCCGCCGTACGCCGACGTGTACGCTCAGCGCGCATTAACTCCCAAACCCTTAAAGATAGAAAGTTCATTTTTGGGGGGATTGTAGATAGTTGCGGATCTCAGGCGGATACCCATTTTCGGGGGTATACGGGTTCAGGGGGAGGCGGGGGGAGCGCTTAAACCGAAAAATACGAATTCAAATATCTTAACCATGGTAACAGCTAGGAAGCTAAAACTCACCATTAATATAGAAGGGTTTGTAAGACAACTTTTAAAAATAATTTAATTTTTTTATCCATTGGGGTGCGAAAAGGGGGGGTTTAGAACCAATTGTCGGCCGAATTTTTTTTTCAAATGATTATATCTTCGAAATTACTTATCGTAACAAAATCATATTTAGAACCGTTAAGGCGGCATATAGTTTCATCGGAACCAGCTTAGAAAGTGGCTAATTATTGTAAGGGGGAGGGTCAGGGGGGGTGCAAAGAAAAACACTTAAAAATTAATATATCAACTATCTCTTAAGCTATGTAATTGAAACTTAAAACTTATATTAAGCTATACTAGGCAAATACAAAAAAAATATAACATGTTGAAATAATAGTAGTGGGGGGAAATGGATAGCATTTCAAAAATGGCGCACTTTTCAAAATTAGAAATCCTTATATCTCCAAAAATAGTACAGATATCAAATCAAAAGTTTGTCAGATTGTAGAACTACATAATAGTTAATTTTGGTAAAAATTTTAAGTTGGGAGGTGTAAGGGGAGGGAGGTAATAAGCAAAAATATCGAAAACTTTGAGTGATTTTTTTAGGGCTTTGGTAAAAGATACAAAGTTAAAATTTTGCATGTGAATACCTATATTTAATCCACATAAAAAAATAATAACAACTTGATCCATATTTGTTATAAACCGACCCCCCCGGTCTAACGTGCACAACGTGTTTCATGTGCATTGAAAAAAACACATAAACTGAAAATTTTTGAGTGAAATTTTAAGGTAGAAATTTGAAAATTTGCGAAATGCATTAAAAAAAAATCTCTAAGTATACGAAATATTAACTGGTCGAAAACCTTTAACACTTCTACCCCCTCCCATACAAAATAATTTTTTCGACCATTTTCAAGAAATCAATTATCACCTAACTATTAAAAGCTATCAATTAGAAATTTTGCATAACAACTAACAAAAATAATTAAAATGAAATTGCGTTCAAAGTTTTAAAATCGCGCTTGACCTTCTACCCCCTCCCATACAAAAGTATGATTTCGACTAATTTCATTAAATCAACTAATAACCAACAAATTAAAAGCTACGAACTCGAAATTTCGTACGAGCACTCTTTACCATAATTGATAAATTCTCAAAATTCGCTGCAGCCTACACACTAACAACTAATAATAGCCTAAACATAATTAAAGCTATCAAACATTTCATTAGCCTTCACGGCATTCCACAGAAGCTAGAGCTAGTATCTGACCAAGGATCAGAATTCACAGCTAACATCTTCAAAGATTTCTGTAAACAGTACGAAATTAAACTACACATAACATCCTTCCAATAAACAACGAGTAATTCGCCAGTCGAATGGCTACACTCAACATTCACGGAAATTTACAGAATCATTCTCCAAAAATCCAAAGAGCTCAATTATGAAATGGACCACGATCATATCTTATCTGAGATATTAATAACTTATAATAATTCAATCCACTCATCGACTAAATACACTCCATACGAATTATTTTACGGTAAAATGTTCAAGTTTCAAAATAGTGTTAAATTTAACAAAGAACACGAATACTTACAGAAACTAAATCAGTACAAGGAGAAACTTTACCCATTAATAAAAAATCAGTTAGAAGAAATAATTAACAAGAATATTGACAAGCTCAATAGAAATAGAGAAGAACCCCCAGAACTAAAAATGGATGAAATTGTTTTTAGGAAAGAGTGTAGGCGGAATAAAATCACACCCCGTTTCACTAAACACAAAATTAAAAAGAATAATAAGATAACTGTCATAACCACAAGAAACCAAAAACTCCACAAATCAAAATTAAAAAGAAGACGTAAATTTCAGGTTACCTCAACTGACACACGGACAGAAAATAGAAATTCACGACCTGACGAATAACAAAGGACTACTTACTTTGAAACTTGGAACAGCCAAAATTATACGGACACACAACAACTTACTTCATATAGTGCAACTAGACCAATACAGACTAAATATAGACAAAATAAAGGACTCCCTGACTAAACTGGACAACATAGACGGAATGAGTGAATCTTTGGCAATAACAAAAACTAAACTCAAAGAACTTGAATATAAATTGCAATTTTAGAAAGAAACGCGGAATTATTAACGGCTTAGGCACACTGATCAAAACTATCACCGGCAACCTAGATGACAATGATGCCGTCAGGTTGAATAAACAAATCGAAACCATAATGCAAAACCAGAATTAACCACAAGATGATTCAAAGATTTGAGAACGTAACAACACACATTAACAATCAACAGAAAGTAACAGAGAACTACCTAAAACACACACAAGACGAAATTAAAAATAGCATCAGAGCCGAATACACAGCACTAGATACATTCAATTTCTAAATCAAATAAATTATAATATAGACCTCTTAAATATTCACTTAACGAACATAGCAGAAGCAATAACTGTAGCAAGATTGAATATAATTTCAAAACAAATACTGAGTCCTTCAGAGTTGCTGGAATTACACTCAATCTTCGAAAAACAATCCATAGATTTGAAATCAGACGAAAACATAAATGAATTTTTAGGTCTTCAGGCATATTATAACGAAACTAATATCATCTTCAACATCCTAATACCTGTCATCCCCAAAGACACCTACACCCTTTTTCACATTATCCCTTTACCAATAAACCACACAAAAATAATTAAAACCAAATCCTATGTCGCCATAAACCCTACTTATGTTCACTATCGCGATGAGAAATGTGAAAAAATCGAAGGAGTCTACTACTGTGAAGAAACCAGTTTTCGGGAAGGAACACGGAAATCTAAATGTATTGGAAACCTACTGAACAATATACCAGCCAGCTGCGAAGCTTTCGAAACGATACCAGAAAAACAAGTTCTACAACCCGAACCAAATTATCTCCTTTTAATCGAGATACCTGAATCAACCATGAACACCACTTGCGGAATCACCAACCAAAATTTGAAAGGATCAACTCTTATACACTTCGAAACTGTGAAATACAACTCAACGAAATCATATACGAAGCCAGAGAATACACATTTTGGAACGAAATCAATATTTATCCCTCATTATTCAACAAAACTAATACCACCATTTCTAATCATAGCCTCCACCTAGAAAAACTACAAGCATATCATTTCCAAGGAAGCAATTCAGTCATTCAGTACATCGATACTTACCAGAAAGACCTCAACATTTCCATCACAACATTCACGGCAATCCTGGTCATTACAATCATCATGATCATCATTACTTACCGAATTCTAAGCCAGAGAATCAACAGCTACACAGTTACTTCACCCATCGAGATCCAATCTACATCCCAGCCTACGCAAGGAGCAGCAACAACACAATTCCTTTGGCCGCTGCCTCTCTCTAAGGGGGAAGAGTTACATAAGGCATTTACCGTCAACAATGCATTTACTGCCAAAATCCAATTTCAATTCGAATTCAAATTCTTTCCCATAATTTGTAAATGCTGAGGTGATAAAAAATAATGATAGTGTCAAGTGCCAGACACCACCACTTAAATTCCTTTTAAAACACGGACAGAAGTATTTTATAAAAAAGAACATTTATTTTCACACGAACAAGTTATTTTTATATGGTTTTACAGCAAATTACAATATAAAGTTACGCGTCTTCATTTGATGAAGGTACAAATCGAACTCAACTGATTTCCATCCACAGTCATTCGAACTGCTGCGGATTAAAAATGCAATTCTGCAAAGATTACATTGTCGATGGCGAGAATTTAATGAGGCTAGCAAAACTCAATGTTTATCAAGAGATAAGAACGCGAACTCGCGGTAGGTAAGTATTTCTGGAAGTTAAAATATAAACATGAAAGTGAAAAAAGCTAAGACTTTGTTGCAGTCTCATATTACGAAATATGCTGACGTAACTCACCTCAGCATAAAAATATCATAAAGCATCTTCAATGCGAAAAGTTCAGTTAGTTCATTGTAATATTTGGAATAAAACGGTTTAACCAAAATAATTTCGTTTTTATACTCTAGATGGAATCTGAGAGTATTATAAGTTTGCTCAAAGGTTTGTAACGCCAAGAAATAAGGCTCGGAGAAAAAAATGAATGATACAGAAGTTAATATTATCACTCAAAAAAATAATATGTGTACAGTGTTTTGACGTTTATTCATTGACAGCTGTTGACTTGCCGCCCAGTGTCAAATCATAGTATATACAGTCAAGATCGCGGTAAGAAATTCAGCATCAAGAAATTCTTTTTACGTCGCGATGCACGAAATTCCGATTCATGCCGCTCGGCGAGGAGAAAATCATCGAGCGGTTACGGTTCATCTGTGCAGTGGAGAAGGTGAATATTGGCAACGACGATCTGTACAAGAGCATTGTCGAGATTTCGGGTGGTGATTTGCGGCTTGCCATTTCCACTCTACAATCGTGTGACCGCTTAAAAAGTGACTGTGCACAGATTGTCGAAGAAGACCTGCTCGAGATTTCGGGAATCATTCCGCAGAAATATTTGGACGAATTTATGGCCGTTTGCCGCTTAGGGAACTACAGTAAGCTCGAGGAATTCGTACTGTACCTTTCGTTCGAAGCGTATAGTATCGGGCAAATGCTATAACAGTTCAATGATTTCGTCCTGCACAGCGCCAATCTTAGCAATGATCAGAAGAGCGCCATATGCGATAAATTAGGGGTAAGTAGCAGCTTTCTGCTCTAAGTCTCGTTTATTCTTGTGGCTTAAATTCTTTTTTTTGCAGAAGTGCATGTTCCGATTGCAAGAAGGCGGTTCAGAGTACTTGCAAATCATGGAACTTGGTTGCGTGGCGATAATGGCACTGAAAAAATAAGAGTTCAGTGTTTTTTTGTTTTGTGAAATTTATTTATAAGAATGTAAATAATAATGTAATAAATAAAAATAGTGTAGGCGCGAGTGTCCTACTCGAAAAATAAAAATGATTCTCTGTTATTATTTTTATTTTGAAAAAACTAAAAATTACAATTTTTAAGAAAAATGAAAACTTTTTTATCTTTCGCTATTCAAAGACTACTGAGTTAATATTTAAAGTTTATAAATATCTATAGTATTGGCGCTGTGCGCTTACTGAGTGAAAAAATGTAAATTTTTAAAATATTAAATTAAGTAGCGATATTTTGATTGTGTGCCCACAGTACTCCCCCACCAGTGGCTGAGCTATGCGAAGTCACGATGAGAGATCTGTGAACCGTTTTGGAAATGTACTTTTCGCCCGGAACGTGTCGTTCGTGGTACATCTTCTTCCTCTTTGGACTTGCTTTGGTTTGAATTAATAGGTTGATGTTTTAGCGCGATTGCAGTCGATTTCGTCGAAGTCTTCGATGTTGCGTTGTAATCATCAACTGGCAAAAATGCTGCTTTAACTCGATCTATGCTGACTTTGATGATTTTGCTTTTCACGAGGATGTCGATGGTTATTTCGTCTCGTTTCATGACTTCATATGGGCCATCGTACGGCGTTTTCAATGGTGGTCGCACTTTATCGTCGCGTAGAAACACGTGTGTGCAATCCTTCAGTTGCTTTTGGACGAAAACGCTTCCTTTTGCATGATTCGATGTAGCAACAGGTCGAATATTTTCCATGCAGTTGCGAAGATTTTTTACGAAATCGGGCTCCAACACGTCATTTTTCGTTGCGTCGAAAAATTCACCAGGTAATCTGATTGTCGTACCATACAACATTTCCGACAGCGATGCGTTCAGATCATCTTTGAATATTGCACGAAGCCCAAGTAGCACTAACGGCAATTTTTCAGACCAATTGTTTGATTGTTGACACTTGATTGCGGTTTTTAGTGTTCGATGCCACCGCTCGATGATTCCGTTGGCCTGTGGGTGATAAGTTGTAGTTCTCAAATGCTTGATACCGAATGCCTTTGACAGTTCGTTGAATAATTTCGAATCAAATTGTTTCCCTTGATCCGTTGTGATTTCTGCTGGAACACCGTAGTGCGAAATCCACCCACTTATCAACGCTTTTGCCACTGTCTCGGCTGTCATGTCTTCTATTGGAATTGCGACAGGCCAACGAGTGTATCGATCGATGCATGTCAGACAGTATCGAAAACCATTCGAGGACAGCATAGGCCCGATCAGATCGATGTTTATATGTTGAAAACGATTGTCTGGAACTTTAAAACTTTCGATTGTCGATCTGTTGTGACGAATAATTTTTGACTTTTAACATGCAATGCATATTTTTGACATTTGAGCGATGTCCTTTTTCATGTTTGGCCACACAAAACGTTCACTGACCAATTTAATTGATGATTTTTTTGCTTGGATGTGCCAAATTGTGTATTGAATTGAATGCTTGTTGTCTGAGCTGCTTCGGTATGTACGGGCGTACTCGATTTGTTCAAACATCACAGTAAATTGCATTGCTTGAGTTCTGTAGGTTGACTAGTTTCAGCTGCAACGATGTGTTTGAGTTGTTTGAAAGCAATCCTTTGAGTTCATCGTCGTCTTCTTGTTGCTGCGCCAATTTCTCAATATCGACGGCACCGTCGGTTTGAATTGCTTCGATGCGTGAAAGGAAATCAGCAATGACATTTTTGTTACCGGGTACGTGTTGAATATCAGTAGTGAATTCACTAATGAAACTGAGCTGTCGAGCTTGACGAGGTGAAGCCTTTTCTGATTTTTGCTGGAACGCGAATGTGATCGGCTTATGATCAGTTAAAATCGTACAATTTCTTCCTTCGATCATATGCCGAAAAAATTTTACTGATTGGTATATAGCCAACAGTTCTCTGTCATAGGTGCTGTACCGTTTCTGTGTATCAGTCATGCGTTTCGAATAAAATCCAAGCGGCTGCATTTCATTGTTGTTCATTTGATGAAGCGCTGCACCGACAGAAAAATTGCTTGCATCGACGGTCAAAACCAACTTTGCGTTTGGTATCGGGTGAGTTAAAGTGACTGCGTCAATTATTTCCCGCTTGCTTTCCTCAAACGCTTTTTCGGTTTCTTCGGACCAAATTAACTTCGTTTTATCGTTTTTCTTATTGCCTTTTATCATCGCTTGCAGTTTTCCCTGATTGGTCGCAGCATGTCGTAAAAAACGGCGGAAAAAATTGAGTGATGCGATAAAACTACGAAGTCCGTGTGCTTCTTTCGGTTTTGGACATTTGACGATTGCTTCGACTTTTTCAGAATCCGGTGCAATGCCAGCACTCGAGATTTTGTGTCTCAGAAATTTCACTTCGCTTTGACCGAATACGCATTTGGCGATGTTTATTTTCAAACCGTAGTCACATAAACGTTGAAAAACAATTCTAAGATGCTGTCGATGTTGCTCAATGTTCTCGGACGCAATGCAGATGTCGTCAATGTAGACTATGATAAAATTCAAGTCGCGAAACACTTTATTCATAAATCGCTGAAATGTCTGCGCTGCATTGCATAGGCCGAAAGTCATGACGTTGAATTCAAAAAGACCAAATGGTGTAATAATTGCAGTTTTGAGTCGATCTTCAGGTGCAATTGGTATTTGATTGTAAGCTTTTTCCAAGTCGATAGTTGAAAAAAACTTTTTTCCATGCAGCAATTGCGTGCAGTCTTGAATATGCGGTCAGGCACAGTGATTGCGTTCAGTCTGCGATAATCGCCACATGGCCTCCACTGGTTGTTTTTCTTGCGAACCATATGAAGCGGAGTCGCCCAATTGCTTTTGCTGTGTTGGCATATGCCGATTTTCAGCATGTACTCGAATTCCTTTTTGGCAATTTCGAGCATTTCAAGATTCAAACGTCTTGCTTTGGCGAAAACTGGCTGTCCTTTTGTAATAATTTGATGCTCAACGGCTGTTTTCTTTGAAATTAGTTGATTTATTGTATTTGGTAATGTCAAATCTTTGAACTCGTCAAGCAAATCTTTGAATCTTGAAATTTTATTTTCGTGAAAAGTGAATCTTTCTTAACGTTTCTACATCAAAATATAAATAAACTGCCAACAAGTCGGGCGAAACTTTATTATTCTTGGGACAAGTTGCGGATGTGTGGAAAGTCAATATGCAGGTTAGAGTGGTTAGGGAAGGCTAAGTGAAAGGGAGTTCTTGGGCAGGGCTGTTGTCAATTTAACAATATTTCATTCATTTCTGCAAGTTTGGGTTTTTATGAGGGGAGGAGGAGGGGTAAGGGTGGGTGGATGTTAATAGCTTTTTAATTAATTGCTTGAATCGCGTCCAATATCCTATGTATAGAATGTGTTTCATAGACGAAGTTGCATAGAATTTTCATAGGATTCGGTGCATTTTACATTCACGAAACCAAACATTTGTATGGGAAGGAGTAGAGGAGGTAGAGGAATCGTAAAATTTGTGACGCAATTTTATTCCCTTTCTCTTGTAGTGTGCTTGTACAAAATTTCAAGTTCGTAGCTTTTAATTTGATGGTTATTAGTTGATTCAGTGAAATAGGTAGAAATGATACTTTTGTATGGGAGGGGGTAGAAGGGCAAGCGCGATTTCAAAACTTTTAAAGGAATTTCATTTCAATTATTTTTATAGGTTTTTAGGCAAAATTTGAAATGGATAGCTTTTAAGAGTTAGCTGATAACTGATTTCTTACAAATGCTCGAAAAAATAATTTTGTACGGGAGGGGGTAGAAGAGGTAAGGGAATTGCAAAATTTGTGACGCAATTTTATTTCCTTTCTCTTGTAAGCTGCTCGTACAAAATTTCAAGTTCGTAGCTTTTAATTTGTTGGTTATTAGTTGATTTAATGAAATTGGTCGAAATCATACTTTTGTATGGGAGGGGGTAGAAGGGCAAGTGTGATTTTAAAACTTTTAAAATAATTTCCTTGCAAATATTTGTATAAGTTCTTATGCAAAATTTCAAATGGATAGCTTTTAATAGTTAGGTGATAATGAATTTCTTAAAAATGGTCGAAAAAATAATTTTGTATGGGAGGGGGTAGAATTTTTGAAGGTATTCAACCAGTTAATATTTTATATTTTTAGGGATTTTTTTTAAATGTATTTCCCAAATTTTCAAGTTTCTACCCTAAAATTACATCCAAAAATTTTCAGTTTTCGTGTTTTTTTCGTTGCACATGAAACAGCTTGTGCCCATTAGACCGGGGTGGTCGGTTCATAACAATTGTGGATCAAATTATTATTTTTTTTCTATGTATATCAAATAGATGTATTCACATGCAAAATTTAAAGTTTCTATCTTTGAGCAGAGTCCTAAGAAATTCACTCAAAATTTTCGACATTTTTGCTTACCACCTCCCTCCCTTTACACCCCCTAACTTAAAATTTTTATCAAAATTATAAATTATGTAGTTCTATAATCTGACGAATTTTCAATTCGATATCTGTACTCAATTTTGAGATATAATGGTTTCTAATTTTGAAAAGTGCACCATTTTTCAAATGCTCCCCATTTCACCCCACTACTATTATGACCAAATTTTATATTTTTTTGTATTTCGCTAGTATAGCTTAGTAAATGTTTTAAATTTCAATTACATAGCTTAAGAGATAATTGAGATATTAATTCTTAAGTGTTTTTTCTTGCACCCCCCCCCCCCCCCCGACCCTTGCCCTTACAATAATAAGCCTATTTCTAAGCTGATTCTGGTGGATCTATACGCCATCTTAATTGTCCCAAAATATGAATTTTTGATGGTAAGTAGTTTCGAAGATATAACCATTTCAAAAAAAGATTCGGCCGACAATTTGTTTTTAGCCCCCCCTTTACGGACGCCAATGGATAAAAAAATTAAATTATTTTTGGAATATGTCCCACAGCTCTTTCTATACGTGTGCTGATTTTCATCTTTCTATCTGCATTCGTGGTGAAGATATTAGCAAGTGTATATTTCGACTTTTTCCATCCCCCCGCCTCCCCTTCCACCCCACACTCCCCAAAATTTGGATAATGGAGCTCACATACCAAGTTAATAACCCACCCAAAAATCAACATTCTACCTTTAACGGTCTTGGAGGTACGAGTCCATATGTACGGCGTACGGCGGGACGGATTTTTTTTTTTTGCTTTTTTAGGCTAATTTAGTCATGAAACGCGAAAAAACAAAATTTCAGGGTAGCAAATTTTTTTTTTTCTGTGTCGATCACAATACTTTATTATTAAAATAATAAAGTAAAATGGATAAAAAAAATTAAATTTCCCGCGCAATCGGGGTACACGCCATGTCCAAACTCTTTTAGGGCAGATGTGTTGGTGTGTATCGAGTATCTCTAGTTCTAATGAAATGATATTAATTTTTCACGGCACATACTCGAATACCAAGCGCATTTTGATAATTATCTAACCGAATATTTATGTATCCCAAAAAATTCAGACTTAACGGTTTCAACCTGGCACGCATCCGCCAAACTGCTGGACCGAGTTGCTCAGTTATACAGAGTGGGCAATCTAGTGGTTTCTTTTTAAATGGAGTGACATAATGCGCTACTGCGAAGCCAGCCGAGGCAGCCACTTGAACGAAGTTGTGTTCCATCATTAATCGGAATGTTTGCTCTTAATAATGAAGCCACAATACATGGAAAAAAAATTAATGTTGTTCATTTTATTGCATTTCTAAAAAGAAACTTGTACTTGGCCCACCCTGTACAGTGACTCTACCAATCACAGTATACCCAGTAATATAACTCAGCCAAAAATACGGTTTGGTTTCGAAAACACACGTCTGGTTCATTTCCCTCAAGCTTACAGTGAACATTTAATCTGGCCTTTCCATTTCATTTTCATTAGACGAGCAAAATTGTAAACACCGCCGAAAAACTTGTTAAGAGTTATTCTGCTGCATACACTGTCATCTACCTCTATTGTTATTGAAGAGTGCAGCGTTGCCAACCGCCCCATAATTATGGAATCGTAACATAATTTCGTTAATATTTTCAGAATTTTTTTTTTTTTTTTTTTATTTTATTTTTATTTAGATATTTCCATAATACAGCAGTTTCTTAAAATATTTGTTTGACATAGACTTTCAGTACGCTAATGAATTTGAATATAGAATCTTGATTTTTAATCTCACCCGGCAATGAGTTATACAATTTTATACCTCTATAAAATTGGGAATTTTGACTGCACGCCTTTATCAAATTGGGTAAACTAATTTCATTGGCGTTTCTAAGCGTTGTAATTTGGTTTTCATTATTTAATTTAATTCGTTCGGTCAAATATGGGGTTGCCTGCCCAATTACTATTTGATGTATAAAGATCAAAGTTCTAAAATTAATTAATTGCACAATACTCATTAACTCTAACGTATTTAGCATCACATGACTTTCAGTATAGTTATTAACTCTTAAAATCTGTCTAAGACATTTGTTTAGAATGACTTGGAGTCTACTTAGAGCGGTTGAGTTTGACAAAAACAATATAGTTGCACAATAGTTAAAATGTGGTTCCATTATTGATTTATATAACGTCAATTTTTGGTTGAGATTTAATTCATTTCTTAATCTATTAAGGACATTCACTTTTTGGCCAACCTTTCGGCATACATGATTCACATTTTGGTAAAAGCTTAGTTTGTCGTCGATAATTACACCTAAATATTTAATTTCACGTTCAATTTCTAATTTTTCACCATTAATATTTAACTCTACAGTATTTTTGTCAATATTCCTATTTGTAATTATCATTGCTTTGGTTTTGCTGACATTAAGTTTAAGTTTGTTTTGGCAAAGTTTATGTGAAATTATGCTGAGATCATGATTCATTTACTTTATTATTATAATAATAAAGTATTGTGATCGACACAAAAAAAAAAAAAGTTTGCTACCCTGAAATTTTTTTTTTTCGCGTTTCATAACTAAATTAGCCTAAAAATGTAAAAAAAAATCCGTCTGTCTGTACGCCGTACGCCGTACGCCGACGTGTACGCTCAGCGCACATTAACTCCCAAACCCTTCAAGATAGAAAGTTCATTTTTGGAGGGATTGTAGATAGTTGCGGATCTCAGGCGGATACCCATTTTGGAGGGTGTACGGGTTCAGGGGGAGGCGGGGGGAGCGCTTAAACCGAAAAATACGAATTCAAATATCTCAATCATGGTAACAGCTAGGAAACTAAAACTCAACATACATATAGAGGAGTTTGTGGGACAACTTTAAAAAATAATTTAATTTTTTTATCCATTGGGGTGCGAAAAGGGGGGGGCTAAGAACCAATCGTCGGCCGAATTTTTTTTTCAAATGATTATATCTACGAAATTAACGAAATTACTTATCGTGAACAAATCATATTTAGAGACCTTCAAGGTGGCATATAGTTCCATCGGAACCAGCTCAGAAAGTGGCTAATTATTGTAAGGGGGAGGGTCGGGGGGGGTGCAAAGAAAAACACTTAAAAATTAATATCTCAACTATCTTTTAAGCTATGTAATTGAAACTTAAAACGTATATTAAACTATACTAGGCAAATACAAAAAAAATATAACATGTCGAAATAATAGTAGTGGGGGGAAATGGGGAACATTTTAAAAATGGCGCACTTTTCAAAATTACAAATCCTGGTATCTCAAAAAATAGTACAGATATTAAATCAAAAATTTGTCAGATTGTAGAACTACATAATAGTTAATTTTGGTAAAAATTTTAAGCTGGGAGGTGTAAGGGGAGGGTAGTGATAAGCAAAAATGTCGAAAATTTTGAGTGATTTTTTTAGGACTCTAGTGAAAGATAAAAAGTTAAAATTTTGCATGTGAATACCTATATTTAATGTACATAGAAAAATAATATTAACTTGATCCATATTTATTATAAACCGACTCCCCCGGTCTAACGTGCACAAGGTGTTTCATGTGCATTGAAAAAAACACATAAACTGAAAATTTTTGAGTGAAATTTTAAACTAGAAACTTGAAAATTTGCGAAATGCATTTAAAAAATATACGAAATATTAACTGGTCGAAAACCTTTAAAACTTCTACCCCTCCCATACAAAATTATTTTTTCGACCATTTTCAAGAAATCAATTATCACCTAACCATTAAAAGCTATCAAATTAAAATTTTGCAAAACAACTTACAAAAATAATTAAAATGAAATTGCGTTCAAAGTTTTAAAATCGCGCTTGTCCTTCTACCCCCTCCCATACAAAAGTATGATTTCGACTAATTTCATTGAATCAACTAATAACCAACAAATTAAAAGCTATGAACTTGAAATTTCGTACGAGCATCTAACAACAAAAATAAAAGAAAATTGCATCACAAGTTTGACGATTCCCCTACCTCCTCTACCCCCTCCCATACAAAATTATTTTTTCGAGCATTTTTAAGAAATCAGTTATCAGCTAACTCTTAAAGGCTATCAATTTCAAATTTGGCATAAAAACTTATAAAAATAATTCAAATGAAGCTGCTTTAAAAGTTTTGAAATCGCGCTTGCCCTTCTACCCCTTCCCATACAAAACCATGATTTCGACCAATTTCATTAAATCAACTAATAACCAACAAACTAGAAGTTACGAACTTGAAATTTTATACAAGCACCTCACAAGAAAAGCAAAATAAAACTACATATCAAATTTTACGATTCCCCTACCTTCTCTACCCCCTCCCATTCAAATGTTCGGTTTCGTGAATGTAAAATACACCGAATTTTATGAAAATTCTATGCAACTTCGTCTATGAAACACATTCTATACAGAGAATATTGGACGTGATTCAAGTAATTAATTAAAAAGCTATTAACATCCACCCACCCTTACTATTACCACTACTCCTCCCCTCATAAAAACCCAAACTTACAGACACGAATGAAATATTGTTAACAGTCCTGCCCAAAAACTCCCTTTCACTTAGTCTTCCCTAACCACTCTAACCTGCATATTGACTTTCCACTCATCCGCAACTTGTCCCAAGAATAATAAAGTTTCGCCCGACTTGTTGGCAGTTTATTTTGTATTAGCATCCTCGATAGAGTCAGAAACGATATAAATTAGTGTCTCATCAGCAAATAATCTAGCTTGGCAATGTTCTAAAAATTGTGGATTGTCATTAATATACAAAATAAATAAGAGGGGGCCCAAAATGGAACCCTGGGGGACACCCAGTCTATTACTAAGTTCGTTTGAAATAAAATCTCTTAATTTTACGACTTGCTTGCGATCCGTTAAATAACTTCCGAACCAATCCAGAGTTTTCCCACGAATTCCGCATTTGGCCAATTTCTGCATCAAGATGTTTGGGTCGATGGTTTCGAAGGCGCGTTGAAAATCGAGGAAAATTTCGATGATTATTTTTGAGTTATTTAGAGCGACCTTCCACTCAAATAAAACGTCGTTGATCGCCGTTTCGCATGAGTGTTTGGTGCGAAAGCCGAATTGAATGTTGTCCAAAATTCGATGTTTTTCGATGAAATGCACTAACTGATTGTATGCTAGCGATTCCAGAAGACGCTCGCAACACGGAAGCATATGGATCGGTCGGTGGTCGTTGATTTGAATGGAGCCTGGTTTTTTGTGAATCGGCACAATGGTAGACTTCTTCAGCATTTCAGGAAAAACACCAGTTTCAAATGATTGATTGACGATGTTGACAAGTTGATGGCCAACTACAAAAACCGCATCAAGAAGAACTATGGGATTGATGAAGAACTCGTCTGTGTTGTTTTTGAGCTCTCTTAAACATGTTTTTATTTCCTTAATCGAAACGCCTCTGAATTCAAAATAAACAGTTCGGTTGAGCTGAATGTCGTCAACAAATTGGATATCCGGAATATTTTCATTTAGTTGCAAAATGCTATCAACGAAATAGCAGTTGACTCTGTTGGAAATTTCGCCATCATCTTCAATAATTATACCGTTCACTTCAACGCGAGTCACCTCATCGCACTCTTTATTTAAAATCGAGTTTAGAACTTTCCACGTCGCCTTGCTGTTGCCATGCACTCTGTTCAATTTGAGTTGATTATGTTCGAATTTTTTTGTTTGAATCGTATTTATACTCTAGATGAAATCTGAGAGTATTATAAGTTTGCTCTGGAGTGTGTAACGCCAAGAAAAAAGGCGCGGAGAAAAAAATGATGAATACAGAAATTAATATTATCACTCAAAAATCTCAAATCCGGATGTCCGTCCGTCCGTCCGTCCGTCCGTCCGTTCGCTCTCTAGCTTGAGAACGCGTTGAGCTAGAAAGCTCAAATTTCGTACACGTCGTTTTTGACAAAAAAGTAAGGTCAAGTTCGTGAACGGGCCAAATCGCTCCACCCTTTCTACCCCCTCCCATACAAAATTACACAAATGCGCAATTTAACAATAAACGGATTTGTTCGAAAAGTATAAAAGCTATTAGCCTGAAATTTGGAATATATTACTTTTCTGATAATATCAATCTACCGTAATTGCGTGTCCTCCCCCTCCTTCTACCACCTCCCATACAAACTGCACTTGTCATGAATTACTCTAAGCCAATTTACACAGTGCGTATAAAATTTACCGAGCTGAAATTGTGCACCAAATATTTATTTAAAATTTTTAGTAAGGCGAAAAAAAATTAGACGATTAGCTTCACCCCTTCTACCCCCTCCCATACAAAATGACACAATTTCGCAATTTGATATTAAATGGATTTACTCAAAAAGTATAAAAGCTATTAATCTGAATTTCGGGATATATTACTTTTAGAATAACCTTAATCTACAGTTGAAAAATTATTTGCGTCCTCCCTCTCCTTCCACCCCTCCCATACAAACTACATTTTTTCATGAAATGCTCTAAGACGATTTCCTCAGAACATATAACATTTATTGAGCTTATATTTTGTAATAAATACTTAATTAGTATTATCACTAAGATCAGAAAAAAATATATGATTAGCTTCATTGCTCCTACCCCCTCCCATACAATATGACACTGTTTCACATCTTCACAAAAAATCTATTTTCTTGAAAAGTATGAATGTTACTAGTCTAAAATTTAAGAGATGTCTATTTTATGATATTCTTAGTAATTTCTGAAAAAATCACTAAAATCCCCCCACTCTATCTACCACCTCCCATACAAACTGCACATTTTCACTAAATCTAACACACTAATTTTCTCAGCTCATATTCAATTTTTTGAGTAAGCATTTTGTATAAAACATTTTTATAGCTACTTTAGCATGATAGGGAAAATAAACTGCCAACAAGTCGGGCGAAACTTTATTATTCTTGGGACAAGTTGCGGATGAGTGGAAAGTCAATATGCAGGTTAGAGTGGTTAGGGAAGACTAAGTGAAAGGGAGTTCTTGGGCAGGACTGTTAACAATATTTCATTCGTGTCTGTAAGTTTGGGTTTTTATGAGGGGAGGAGTAGGGGTAATAGTAAGGGTGGGTGGATGTTAATAGCTATTTAATTAATTACTTGAATCACGTCCAATATTCTCTGTATAGAATGTGTTTCATAGACGAAGTTGCATAGAATTTTCATAAAATTCGGTGTATTTTACATTCATGAAACCGAACATTTGTATGGGAGGGGGTAGAGAATATAGGGGAATGGTAAAATTTGATACGCAGTTTTATTTCGCGTCTCTTGTAAGGTGCTTGTATAGAATTTCAAGTTCGTAGCTTTTAGTTTGTTGGTTATTAGTTGATTTAATAAAATTAGTCGAAATCATAGTTTGGTATGGGAGGGGGTAGAAGCGCAAGCGCGATTTCAAAATTTTTAAAGCAACTTCATTTGAATTATTTTTATAAGTTTTTATGCCAAATTTGAAATTGATAGCTTTTAAGAGTTAGCTGATAACTGATTTCTTAAAAATGCTCGAAAAAATAATTTTGTATGGGAGGGGGTAGAGGAGGTAGAGGAATCGTCAAACTTGTGATGCAATTTTCTTTCATTTTTGTTGTTAGATGCTCGTACGAAATTTCAAGTTCATAGCTTTTAATTTGTTGGTTATTAGCTGATTTAATGAAATTAGTCGAAATCATACTTTTGTATGGGAGGGGGTAGAAGGGCAAGCGCGATTTTAAAACTTTGAACGCAATTTCATTTTAATTATTTTTGTAAGCTGTTTTGCAAAATTTTAATTTGATAGCTTTTAATGGTTAGGTGATAATTGATTTCTTGAAAATGGTCGAAAAAATAATTTTGTATGGGAGGGGGTAGAAGTTTTAAAGGTTTTCGACCAGTTAATATTTCGTATATTTAGGGATTTTTTTTAAATGCATTTCGCAAATTTTCAAGTTTCTACCTTAAAATTTCACTCAAAAATTTTCAGTTTATGTGTTTTTTTCAATGCAAATGAAACACCTTGTGCACGTTAGACCGGGGGAGTCGGTTTATAATAAATATGGATCAAGTTAATAATTTTTTTCTATGTAAATTAAATATAGGTACTCACATGCAAAATTAAATAAAATTAAATTAAATAATATAAGTTAATTATTATGTAACTAAATATCTTGTTATGATAAATAAATAAATATTTTAACTTTTTATCTTTCACTAGAGCCCTAAAAAAATCACTCAAAATTTTCGACATTTTTGCTTATCACCTCCCTCCCCTTACACCTCCCAGCTTAAATTTTTTACCAGAATTAACCATTATGTAGTTCTACAATCTGACAAATTTTTGATTTAATATCTGTACTATTTTTTGAGATATAAGGATTTGTAATTTTGAAAAGTGCGCCATTTTTGAAATGTTCCCCATTTCCCCCCACTACTATTATTTCGACATGTTATATTTTTTTTTGTATTTGCCTAGTATAGCTTAATATACGTTTTAAGTTTCAATTACATAGCTTAAAAGATAGTTGAGATATTAATTTTTAAGTGTTTTTCTTTGCACCCCCCCCTGACCCTCCCCCTTACAATAATTAGCCGCTTTCTGAGCTGGTTCCGATGGAACTATATGCCACCTTGACGGTCTCTAAATATGATTTTTTTACGATAAGTAATTTCGAAGATATAATCATTTGAAAAAAAAATTCGGCCGACAATTGGTTCTAAACCCCCCCTTTTCGCACCCCAATGGATAAAAAAATTAAATTATTTTTAAAAGTTGTCTTACAAACCCTTCTATATTAATGTTGAGTTTTAGCTTCTTAGCTTTTACCATGGTTGAGATATTTGAATTCGTATTTTTCGGTTTAAGCGCTCCCCCCGCCTCCCCCTGAACCCGTATACCCTCCAAAATGGGTATCCGCCTGCGATCCGCAACTATCTACAATCCCTCCAAAAATGAACTTTCTATCTTGAAGGGTTTGGGAGTTAATGTGCGCTGAGCGTACACGTCGGCGTACGGCGGACGGCGTACAGACAGACGGATTTTTTTTTTTTTTGCATTTTTAGGCTAATTTAGTCATGAAACGGGAAAAAAAAAATTTCAGGGTAGCAAACTTTTTTTTTTTTTGTGTCGATCACAATACTTTATTATTATAATAATAAAGTAAAATTAGTTCAATGCTATCACCCCTTCTAACACTCCCCATACAAAATTTCTTGGGATCACAAAAAATTCTATTTCATCTAGAGTATCGTAAGATTGCGTTTTACGCGTAATCGTAGCCCTGTTATGTTTTTAAACTCGTTTTTGAATGTTCTATATTGATGCCATTTTTCATTAGCTAGAGCCATGTCAGTGTTGAACTGCGCGACCTTGTACAAACGGTTTTTTTCCCGACGCATTTGTTATAAGTCATTGTCGAAGAAGTCTGGATTTGTTGCAATTTCTTTTGTCGCTTTAAATTTGCTTGTCGCCGACTGCACCGTTTCCACAAACCATCTCACTTTCGTGTTAAGGTCACAGTTTTCAACGACACTCCACGATAACATTGAGTTTTCGAGGTGTTGCCACAATACAGCCTCACTATAGTTTTTCCAGAATTGTATTTTTCGTTTTTTGAGCACATTATTATCACTGTGGCCAATTAAATTAATATACAAGATCGCATGGTCAGAAATTTGGTCGTCATTTGAAACGTTGCACGATATTTTATTGTCAGTAAGATTGGACAGGCACAAATCAATTAGCGTCGATGTATTGTCAGTGATTCTCGTTGGAGAAGTCACCAAAAGTTTCAAACCGTTATCATCACAGATATTGCTGAGTCGACGACTATGTGTTGAGTCGGCGCTCATGTCTATATTAAAATCACCACAGATCATAACTGCTTTATTCACTGAGATTGATTCAAACCAGTTTTCAAACGAATCTATTGTTTGATTTTTATGTTCAGATTTTGCCGATAAATATACACACGCAACAACAGTCCGAAATTTATTTATATTAAGTTCAAAAGATAAGTACCAAGCTATTTGTTGACATTCTGCGGACACAGTATGATATTTAATTGTTTTGCTTATATATGCACAGATGCCACCAGTATGTTTAGAATGAGACACACAATTCACAAATTCATATCCACTTATGCTCAAATCGCTAATATCACAGTCATTTGTCACATGTGTTTCGTTCAGAAAAATAATTTTTGGTTTTTTATCACGCACAACGTATTTCAGTTCAATGAAGTTATTCCGGAGACCGTTTATATTCGAACACAGGATTGATAACTGTGATTCTCGTTGCTATTCTTGTTCATTGTATTCTATTTTATTTCTCACGGATGTTTGTCGACGTTTGTAAATTGGGCATTCACTGTTCCACGCATGATGATTGGTGTCAAGATTTAATTTGAATTTATCGTTGGCATTTTTGCAGTTCACGCAGCAATAACGTTTGTTTTTGCATTCTGAATGCTTATGCGGGCCGGCACAGCGACTGCACTTTTGGCTTTGTGTACATTCGGTCGATTTATGAAAGAAGCCGCAGCATTTGTAGCAGCGCGTGCACGTGATCAATTATTTTACACTCTCTCCATGGGAGCACCAAAACGGACATTTTCATCAGTTTATTGAACGTGTTGGAAAAGGATGTTTGGTTTTCCAACTTAAATACAAAAGTCCTTAAGACGATTGTTCGGTTCTTAGACCATTTAAAAAACACAAGTCCTTAAGACAAGTGTTAAACTGAGAACTCAAAGTAAAAACATAACAGGGCTACGATTGCGCGTAAAGCGCAATCTTACGATACTCTAGATGAGATAGAATTTTTAGTGATCCCAAGAAATTTTGTATGGGGAGTGTTAGAAGGGATGATAGCATTGAACTAATTTTTTTCTCATCATGCTAAAGTAGCTATAAAAATTTTTATACAAAATGCTTACTCCAAAAACTGAATGGCAACTGAGAAAATTAGTGAGTTAGATTTTGTGAAAATGTACAGTTTGTATGGGAGGTGGTAGAAAGAGTGGGGGGATTCTAGTGATTTTTTCAAAAATAACTAGGAATATTATAAAATATTAAATTAAATTTCAGACTAGTGCCATTCATACTTTTTAAGAAAATCGTTTTTTTGTAAAGTTGTGAAACTGTGTCATATTGTATGGGAGGGGGTAGAAGCAGTGAAGCTAATCAAATATTTTTTTCTGATCTTAGTGAAAATGCTAATTATGTATTTCTTACAAAATATGAGCTTGATAAATGTTATATGTTCTGAGAAAATCGACTTAGAGCATTTCATGAAAAAGTGTAGTTTGTATGGGAGGGGGTAGAAGGGGAGGGACGACGCAAATAATTTTTCTACGGTAGATTGAAATCATTATGAGTGTAATATATTCCAAAATTCAGGCTAATAGCTCTTATAGTTTTCGAGTAAATCCATTTATTATCAATTTGCGAAATTGTGTCATTTTGTATGGGAGGGGGTAGAAGGGGTGAAGCTAATCGTCTAATTTTTTTTGGTCTTACTAACAATTTGAAACAAATATTTGGTGCACAATTTCAGCCTGCTAAATTTTATACGCACTGAGTAAATTGGCTTAGAGTAATTCAAGACAAGTACAGTTTGTATGGGAGGTGGTAGAAGGAGGGGGAGGACACGCATAATTTTTATACGGTATATTGGTATTATCATAACAGTAATATATTCCAAATTTCATTCCAATAGCTTTTATACTTTTCGAGCAAACCCATTTATTGTGAAATTGCGCAATTGTGTCATTTTGTATGGGAGGAGGTAGAAGGGGTGGAGCGATTTGGCCCGTTCACGAACTTGACCTTACTTTTTTGTTAAAAACGACGTATACAAAATTTGAACTTTCTAGCTCAACGCGTTCTCAAGCTAGAGAGGACACGGACGGACGGACAGACAGACAGACAGACAGACAGACAGACAGACGGACGGACGGACGGACGGACATCCGGTTTTGAGATTTTTGAGTGATTATATGAACTTCTGTATCATTCATTTTTTTCTCCGAGCCTTATTTCTTGGCGTTACAAACTTTGTGGCAAACTTATAATACTCTCAGATTTCATCTAGAGTATAAAGACAAAGCTTGTGTGCTCTTAACTTTATTAACTGGTTCTAAATTTCTTTAACATAACTTATATCTATTTATACTATAAAATCCCATTGCATTATTTACTATACAAAAATAACCAAAACAAACGTTACTTAAATTAAGTGACTTCCCATAATAATGTGTTACAACATATGCATGCACATTTGTTCTTTTCATTATTTCGTTGATAAAATACATATCGTACAGGTGTACATTTATCGTACAAATCTAGACTTAAAATTATTATGACACTGCATATTAATGAGTGCCAATATCGTGGCCTAGTAATATTGAAATGAATATCGACTAGGTCACTATAAAAAACAAACTGCCAATATGCAATTCTTTGATGATATTGCAAGACAGTTATCGACTAGGTCATTATGAACAAAAATACAAATTATGCTATTTTGTGTTAATGCTAGTTACGTTACAAACTATGCTATTTACGTTTCAACATACCGCCCACCAAGAACCTTCCGTTCTTTATTCAGATTGTGAAGAGTTTGGTGGTGACGGTTCGTACCATCTAGGTGTACCTTGATCGATTGATTTCGAAGTCTTATACTTTATGAAACAATAACAGATAGACCATACAATACTAATTAGACAACACATTATTACTATTGATAATGATATAGATACTGCATGATGATGTACGGGCTTCCAGATTGTCGATTTCAAATGCCTCTGGTTGTCATAGGCATCTTGAACGAGAGTCAATAGTGAATCGGTAGTTTTCAGCATGATAGACCCATTGAGTACCGGTATGATGTTAACCTTTGCAGGCATGGTGATGTTTCCCGAAAATGCTTTGAAATAAAGTGGTATGATACTGACATCCCTCTTTGTTCGGCTATCAGTGTTATGGACTTAGTCGTTAAGGAACAGTCAGAAGAGAGTTGAACGACGCCAGAGTTCTCCAGTGTAATAATTGTTCGTTTTCCGTTACATATAGCGTACATCGAAGTTGAAGCTGGAGATGTATATAACCATGTATTTACGCTGTTTGTTTGTTTCCAAACAATTGATTTGGTACTGAAGGGTTGTGGCGAACAGTTTCCTCCACCGAGATTATTGTATAGTTCATCGATCAGACAGTTTGCGTCCGATTGGAAGGTATACAACGCTCGCAGTTTGACAATGTACGATTGTTCGTCTATACGAAAACTGGATTGAAACATAGATTCCGTTAGGTCAAAGTACTCCTGAGTGTCATAGCTTACTCCTAGAATGTTGTCCAGGATCTTGTGAATCACGAACAAATCGTTGTGTAAATGGTGCGGGATCGCTGTACCTTTGATGAGATCATACGGTTTAGTACCGATGATTGGCAGAAAACCACGGATAATGATGGAATCGGCCAGAAACTCAATTTGCGGCGCGATGTTTGATCGGTGATGAATTCTTAATGTTGAAGGTAACGATGCCTAAGTTTTGTTCAAGATTCGGAATATGTCTGTCACGTGTGAACAATCCAAGATATCGTTTTGATTTGAAGCGATTCTCCATAGACAATCATATTTGTTCCGGATTTCCACTAAATAGTTCTTTGCTTGTTCGTAAGTGCTTAAAAATATTATGTGTATTTTGTTTTGCGCTGCTTCATGATGCCAATTGTTGAATTCATTGATCCTTTGGATACACTCGTTCACATGTAAGTTGAACGTAGAGAGTTGTTTCGTGATCCGACTGTTGGTTTCATTTAAAGCCTTTGATGCTTTCAACATGATGTTTCCTTGCTGATCAACAACTTTACGGACGTTCGCCTGGTTTTCAGAAAGCTGGTCAATGTCGTGGTAGACTTCGTCATTCACTCCAAAAACCGTGGTTAGCAAATTACCTAGAAGCCCCCATCGTGTACGTGTACGTAGTAGTTGAATCGAAGTTGCAAGGTGACGAATGTCTTCAACTACATTTTGCAAATGTTGAATCAAAATATCGCAATGTAACTGGTTGCTGATTTTCTCCTCGAATGAACATATATCCGAAATATTCTTGAATACTGTTATGACTTTCTTCTCTTCGTTCTGAAGCTCCAGACGCGAAATATTCACATTCAGTTGCAGTGTTCCTCTATTCATGAAGGCGTGTCCCAAATGTTTTACGTAGATTCCTCCAGACAATTGTGTAACATTGACTACGGATTCTATTCCTGGCAAAGTGGTAAAAATTGATATCAAACTTAACATCATGACGGGCCACGATAATACTCCCAGGCTATTGGTCGTGATGCGACGTTTTTTCCTGGCTACTTCGGGTTTGTCCTCTGTACTGTGAGACTGAAGGTCTCTCTTTATGGCTTCGCGACTATACTCTTCTGTCGATTCGCTCATTGGAAGTAAACATAATTCGCTATTGGTCGTTTCGTTATTCTTCCATTTAGCTTGATGGATGCTACCCTTACCAATCCGTCATTTCCAGGATGAACATTCAAAATTCGAGCTAGTGGCCACTTGGTTGACGGAGTGTTCTCGCTCTTGACCAAAACTAGCTGTCCAATTTCAAGGTTCCTTTGTTGCTTGACCCATTTTGGTCTTTCTTGTAACCTTGCCAGATATTCGGTGTGCCATCTATTCCAAAAATCAATCGATAATTTCTGCGTAAGTTGCCATCGCTTTAACAGTTTTATGTTGTCCGGAATGGAGTCGGGAGCGGCAAACATCGAATTCCCAATTAAGAAATGGGCTGGTGTCAAAGGTTCTACATCATTTATGTCGTCGCTTAACGGTGCTAAGGGTCTGCTGTTGAGACAAGCTTCTATTTGTGCTAGACACGTATACATTTCCTCGATGTTCAATAAATTCTCGCCGAATGTCTTCACCAAATGTCGTTTTACTGACTTGACGCCAGCTTCCCAAAGACCGCCAAAGTGTGGGCTACTTGGTGGAATATGATGCCACTCGATATTGTCGTTGGCTAACCATGCTCGAGTCTCTGTTGTCATGGCGTTGAAACTAGCATTCAGCTCTTTTCCTGTTGCCACAAAATTGGTTCCACAGTCGCTATAAATGGTTTTACATTTTCCTCTTCGTGAAACAAATCAAACTTTAACTGCTGCAATGCATGCGCTGGATGTTAAATCGCTGACTAACTCTAAGTGCATTGCCTTCGTTGCCAAACAAACGAATACGGCTATATACGCTTTGGCTGTTTTCGCACCTCGTCCACTAGACCACTTTATATTGATTGGTCCGGCGAAATCGAGTCCAGTTGACCAAAATGGTCTATTCAACGTTGCTCTGTACGCCGGAAGATTGCCCATCAACTGTTTTCCGGGTTGCGCAACGGTTTTAAAGCATGGAATGCATTTATGAATGCATGCTTTCACCAATCGTTGTGCGTTCAGGATCCAAAACTCTTTGCGTACTGTAGATAGAGTCAATTGCAGTGAGCCATGTAGTGTTTTGTGATGAAAATGTCTAATTATCAACTTCGCTAACTCGCAATCGCTGCTCAAAATTATTGGGTGTTTCTCGTGCGGTTTTAAATCAGCATTCTGCAGTCTCCCGCCCACCCTGAGGATACCGTTTGTATCTAAAAACGGGCTTAGTTGTAATATACGTGACTTCGCATTGATTGGCCTACTTGCTGACAACTTCTGAAGGTCTTCGTCAAAGCAAAGCCGTTGAGCCATTTTGATGCATGCTCGTTCCGCTTGATTTAGCTCCCTTGACGTCAAAAATCGACACGACTTGTCTCGACCAGTAATTCGATCAGGCAATAGTCTCCTGCAGTACGCCACTACTCGAATCAATTTAGAATAGCTTGAGAATGTTCCCAAAATTGGCTGGTTAGTTGCACTCAGTGTTGTGCATGTTTGCGTTCGTTTTTCTAAATCGATGTTGTACAGGTTTGGAGTCGTTGGAAACGCAATGCTCGGTCTTCTTATGATGTCAGGACCATTCCACCATAGTTCGAACTTTTCAAGTTGAACTGGCGATAATCCTCTGGTCGCGCAGTCAGCTGGATTGTGTTGTGTTTGAATCTGGTGCCACTGTGAAATAGTGCTCGTTGCGTGGATTTCGCTTACTCGATTTGCTACATACGTGTTCCATCGTGAAGGATGATCACTTAGCCATGATAATACCACGCTGGAATCCGTCCAGAAATACGTAGGAATCGTAGGACCGTTAGAAAATGCTGCTTTCGTTTGGTCCATTAATTTCACTAATAACGTCGCACTGTTTAACTCCAATCGAGGAATCGTTTGTACTGCCAACGGTGTCACTTTTGTTTTTGAAGTTATTAATTTTACTATAGGTGACTCTTGCCCCCTTTTGAAGATTCGTATGTAGATTACTGCTGCTATTGCCTGCCTAGACGCATCACAAAATCCATGTAGCTCGAACGTATCCTGAGAAGAAGTGCCGATCCACCTTTCTAGTTTAATGTTTTCCAAATATCGCAAACTTGATAAATAGCTTCTCCATTCTCCTTGCAGTTCTTCAGGTAGTTCGTCATCCCATCCAAGTTTGTTCAGCCATAATTTCTGTAGAAAAATTTTCCCCTTTATGATGACCGGTTGTAGCCAACCAAGAGGATCGAAAATGGTAGCTATGTGTGATGCTATCACTCGCTTCGTGATCTTCCCGTCGGATGGCTTTGGAGTCGAGACTTTGAATCGAAACTCATCATGGTGCGGATGCCACTGGACACCGAGCGCTTTAATGGTGTCTTCCAGTTTCAAGCTGAGGGGATAGTCGGTACCTCTACTTTCGGCTGGAATTTCTTTTAAAACTTTGTCGCAGTTCGAATTCCATTTTCGCAAATTGAAACCACCCATGCCTAGCAACTGTGTTAATTCCTTGTATACTGAAACAGCTTCCTCAGTAGTATCAACTCCGGTTATTAGGTCGTCTACGTAAAAGTCCTTCAAGAGATACTCAGCTGCCTTTGGAAATCGTTCTTTTTCGGCCGTTGCTAGTTGTTTTAACGTGCGAATCGCTTGGAATGGTGCACTGGCCGTTCCAAACGTTACAGTTTTCAGCCGATAATGCCTAATGATATCCGCCTTGTGTGGTCGCCATACGATTCGCTGCCAATCAATATCTTTATCATGCACCTGGATCTGTCGATACATCTTTTCGAGATCTGCTGTGATCACTACTGGGTACAATCTCCATCTTATAAGTAGCGCTACAATAGAGTCCTGTATAGTCAGTCCAACCATTAGTACATCGTTCAGTGATTTTCCGGATGCGGTTTTAGCTGACGCATTGAAAACTACTCGTACCTTTGTGGTTGTACTAAATTCCTTTACTACCGCATGATGTGGTAGGTAGTAAGATGGATTACTCAGCTGGGTTTTTGGCACTTCTTCCATGTGCCCCAAATCTAAATATTCTTGTAGACATTTGTTGTATTCTGCATGTGATTCGTTATTTGCAAGTAAACGTTTTTCACTTGCATGATACTTGATTATTGCTACTTTGCCCGGCGCTGCTAATTGGGTGCGTAGATCGTCCTTCACTGGCAATCGTACTTGAAATTTGCCATTTTCTAATCTGATCGTGGTTTTACGATAATGCTCCTCGGCTTCTTCTTCCTCCCTTGAGAGGAACTTGCTTTGCTTCACTTCTTCTTCTTCCCAAAATTTCCGTAGAGCTTGGTCAAGATCTGTGTTGCTTACCATGCTAATCGAATTTTGAGGATTTGTTGCCTTCGCGATGGGTCCTGATAAGATCCATCCGAGTTTCGTCTTCTGGGCTGTGGGATGACCCGTTCGTATGCCGTTCATGATGATACTTCCGTAAATATCTGCTCCAAGTAGCACGTCCACCTTTGAACTGGTTGTGAAATTAGGATCTGCTAAATCCTTGGTGTCTATTTTAATTTTTATGACTCTGCTGATGGACGATGACGGTAGTGAACTTGTAATTTTTCCCAACACTAGCGCTGTTGTCTGAATGTTTTTGTCAGACCACTTTTCCTTTATGATTAAAGGTATTTGTCCGTGACTCTTTCGTTGACGGTCTTGCCGATGCCTGTTATTAGCACTTTAGCGTGGTCGCGTTTGTATCCCAATAGTTTCGCTGCTTCCGAAGTAACGAATGAATTTTGTGACCCTTGATCTATTAGTGCTCGGAGTTTAACGTATTGTCCACGTATATCCTTTACACTGACGATGGCTGTGGCAAGCAAAACGTTCCACATATTTGTCTGGTTTACGCAGTTGCTCTGGGTTTCTCGCGTTTTTTCGTTACCCATACACTCGGTCCCGCCAGCGTGTTCCACATGTAACATTGAATTATGTTTTTTTGCGCACACCTTGCATGCGGACTTTGATGGACATTCATAGACCCGATGGTTGCCTAAACAATTATAGCACAAGTTTAAACTCCTCACTAATTCTCTGCGTTGATCCACACTACATCGATGAAACTTTGCACATTTGTAGGTTTTGTGATCACCTTTGCACACTGGACACTTTTGGTTGTACTTCTCCACTGAAATATGCACCTCTGATCTATGCTTCTTCGTGGTGTCATCTGACATTACTTCCAGTGATCTGAACTTGGTCGATAAAAATTCTGCAAACTCACTCCAGGTTGGAATATCAACCTTTGAGCCCAATTTCGACTCCCAATCCTTCCTTGCTTCCCGATCCAATTTGAGGCAGGCCATGTGGACGATGATTGGATCCCATGATTGCGTGGTTATGCCTAAACCGTTGACTCCAGTCATCATTTCGTTTGCTGTATCCAGAAGTTTTTTGTATCCTTCTACGGATTCCGACCTCATTGTGGAAAGATTCATAAAGGCTTGGAGATGCATCGATAAAATCATTCGATTGTTGCTATATCGATCCTTTATGATTTTCCAGGCCTTTTCGTAATTGGCCTCTGTGACGCTTAGGTTCTCAATTAACCGTCTAGCTTCCCCTGCTTGTGATGTCATCAGATATTGCATCTTCTGGACACTGCGCAGTTGGTCGTTTTCATGAACTAGTATTACAAATAGCTCATAAAACGTTGCCCACTTCAAATAGTTCCCCTCGAATTTGGGAATCTTAATACGTTCCAGTCGAACCATGTCAGAGTATGACGTGGCTGCTGGATTTTGGGGTGGCTGCTTAACTATCGTAGATGATTGAGCCTTTGCTTGAGCCCGCTCTTCTGCCTTATATCGATGGCGATGGCTTGCTTGAACACCACCAGCATCTCCAGAACTGCTTCCTCGGCTTTCTCGAAATTTGCTGTGTAGTCCTTTAGTAGCTCGCTACTATGGACCTTCAACTGATAAACGCGAGGATGTAGATCCTCACATTTTTTCCACGCTGCCTCCATTCTTTGCAAACGAACTTCAAAGTACGGTAAACTGTACCGATCCTTTGAATCCTTGCGGAAGCTGGTTTTCATCCGTGTGATGTCCTCGAAGTTCATCCGCTGCTGGATTTCTGCCGATGGTTCAGTGTTATAAACTCAAACAATATTTATTTTAAAAATTTATTAACACATCAACTTGTTGTAAGTATATTAAAATTTCACGTTATATGTTAAAACTAACTAACTAACTAATTAACACATCAACTTGTTGTAAGTATATTAAAATTTCACGTTATATGTTAAAACTAACTAACTAACTAATTAACACATCAACTTGTTGTAAGTATATTAAAATTTCACGTCGAACCGCGTCGAGCTCTGTTCATCAACTCAGTACTTTTCGAACTCCATCAAGACCCCTGAAATTGCTTGCATTTCTCATTTCGCGCGACCTACATTAAAGGTTGCTCACCTCGCAGGTCACGTAAACAAAAAATACAATTATGCACAATCATACTGGCAAGTTATTGCCCGTATAATTCTGCACTTGCAATTTCAAAGTCCAAGGAACCTTTGCTTTGCGATCCATCATACGTTACAATTTCTTACGACATATGTTAGATCGCATAAGCAAAAATCGCTTGTTTCGATGGAATTATACCTTCGGCACCTCGCACTATGAAAGCATGTCAGGTCATTACACTGAAAGTGCAATGCACCTGTATGTTGCAATTTCACAGGGCGAGAAGTGCCGAAAGTCACACTCAACATTCCTTCCCTCCAAAAAGACGGAATTTCGGATTTAGATGAATCGGGAACTTCGATTCTTATAACATATTTTTTTTTTTTTTTGTGTATAAACAAAATAAAAGCGTCATATAAACAAAATAAGAGCGCCATACATTTACATTCTCTAATTGTAACATATTTTTTATATCTTTTGCATTTTCCTTTTTTTTTTATTCTCTTTTTTTTTTTTTTAAGCAGGAATAATCTTATCATAGAAATTAACTTCTTCATTACTTTCATATTTTTTTTGTATTACGTCTTGCATTTATTATTATTATATTATATTTGAACTGAACTAATGTTTAATGCCATGATCTAAAAATAGTCGTACATAATCATTACATTTTTACAATCGTATTTTTGTATATAAGAATTTAACATTAGATATATAATGTGTCTTCATTACGACTATGTAGCAGATCTTACATTAAATGATGCTGCTTATAAACAATTGTTGCATTATAATTTTAACTTAAACATATAGATGCGTTTATAATTTTTGTAATTATTGTATGTAAATATTTTGACCACGATATCTAAACTAAAGGATATAGAACAATTTTTTTTTTATAATATTATTATTTATTTTTTTTTTTTATTTTTTTTTTTTTTTTTAATTTATTTATTATTAGTAAAATTATTATTCCCCTTTTTTTTTTTTATATATCGCTTGGATCTGTGCTGAGGGGAAAACTTTTACAGTACTTGGACAAATCGAATTCGAGAATTCATATCACTCGATTCAACACTAGGCGAATGATCTCTCTCCCTTTGATCTTCAGCTATGGTTGGTATTGGAAGCACGATCTTTTGCGGCTCCTTATTGGCTTCTTTTGAAATGACCAGCTCAATATTTTCTATTTTGCTGCCCTTCTTCTGGGTTCTGAATTTCTTACAAAACACTTTAGTTTTATAAATAACTAATGCTATTACAGATAATAGTGCTAATATACTTAAGGATAATGACGAAGTATGAAGTTGAAAGAATTGGACTTTTTCCAACCGCGACTTTTTAAGCTCAGTAGCTTGTCTTTGTAAATCATTTATTTCGTGGGTACCGCGACGAAGAATTTCATTTGTGTTGTCATCTTTTAATAAGACCATTGAGGTTTTTGGTTTATTTACAAGTGTTGACAATATGGCGTTGATGGAATTGTTTACATATTTATTTGGAATGCTTAAGATGTCGGGTTGAAAAATTTTGATTTGTTGGTGATCCTCATCCTCAAATAGTATTTGCTGCTTGTTTATTTGAAAATTACAGGGCTCGTTTAGAATTAAAATACCATTTGAGGAGATGGTGGAACTATGAAATTTGTCCTGGCATGTAATTTGAATTTTCTCTGGTAAAGAAAATGAATACAGCCAACTGTTTCTAGTGGTTAATTTGATTAATAGTTGATGGAAACTTGGTCGTATTAAGTACTCACACGTAGAAACTTCGTTGAAGGGATTGAAAATAAAATTTATTGGACATATGATTGATACTTCTCCTTTAAGAATGGGAGTTCTTAGTGGTGCCACATACAATGACTCGTTAAGGCTAATAGTAATTTTTTTTCCTAGAGTGAATTCATTATTACGTAGTAAAATGAACGATTGGGTAGCGGTATTATTTGCTATGTAACTATGTTCTATATTAAGTATAAAAGAGTAGTTGTTAGGTGTTGATATAGGAAAAAGATGTATTTGTTGTAACGTAAACGGTGGGAGGTTAAAAATGGGAAGTATGATTTTTATTACTAGGCCATCATTGATAATTTTCGGTTTAATTGTTAGGCTTTGGGTTAAAATGCTGATGTCTTGATGTGTTTCTCTCCTTTTAGGATGAGCTCTATAGTATATGTCTAAAAGTTTAGAGGGTGTTATGAGGAGTGGGTGTAGATCATTATTCTTTAAAGATGTAAGAATATCTATAAATGCCTGTTGTCTAAACTCTAATTCAAGAATCTGCAAACCAAGTGTGTTAAGGGCCTCTTGAACTTTTTGATTGGTGATAACATCGCCTTGCACCAGATTTGTCAAGTTATTAATTGCTTGGGTGATAATTTTTTGGTTAGCTTGGGTCTGACGAATTGGTTTTTGGATGCTCTCAAATGCTGTTTTTACAACAGAGACTTGATGTTTTTCTAATTCAAACAATTTTTCATTGTCTGTTTCCAAGCTTGCAATTTTACTGTATATGGAAACTTCATTATCATTGTCCATAGTACCAAAAAGGTAATGTAAACCTTTACCAACACCATCAAATAGTGACCTGGTATGCCGATGAGGGCAAAGTAATTCTTTTATAATAGTTATCCTTTTTTGGATTGTTTGGATCAACGTTTGTAGTATTGGTTTTTGAGCTATACAAGGAATAAGACTATCATTATGTACTGAGCATACTCTCAAGATATGAGATTCTGCTTGTTCTATTATATAACTTTGATGCTCGATTTCACTCACGTTTAGCTGCATGAAAATGTTCCAGTTATCATGGAAGAACCGTATCTCTCCAAGTTCCTCAAGCAATATTCCTGTGTTGTTAATTCTCTGTAGAGTGAATGGGTCTGCGGTTGTTAGGGGCCAGAATAGCAGAAAAAGGTATAGTACCATTGTAGCAAGTATAAAGCCTGTTAGTAAAAAAATAATAATGAAAATAAAAAGAGTAAGGCTATTTTTTTTGCTTATACCTATCGGAAGTTAAATTTAGTGGTAAAGATCTACATTATAATATTATTCGTAGAATAATTTAAGACGGTTGTTATGTACTGTAACTTTTCTTTTTCCTATTTGGATAGTGGTATTCACTGAGGAAGGTATTCCGATGACTTGGTAGGGTCCTAACCATACCTGAGATAGTTTGCCCTTTTTCGCCATGTTTTTCAGAAGAACCTTGTCACCAGTGTGAATTGAATTGTTATTGGTCGACTTAACAGATCATAATAAGCCTTTGATCTATTTTTGCTAATTAATATATTACGTCTAGCAACCGCATACATCTGCTGTAGTTTGTACTTGAGCTTAAAATAATAGTCTTCGTGATTGTATATTGGTTCGGGGTCCCTTTTCAAATTAGATGGTATGTCTGCAGTGAATCCAAAAAGACAATCCATGGGAGTTAATTTGGTGCTGTCATGTTCACTGTTATTATAAACAAAAGCTGCGGTTCTTAAGAATGTATCCCATGTGTTAGTATTTTTGTCCACTACTGACCTTAAATATTCAGTTAATGGTCTATGGGCTCGTTCTAAAGCTCCATTTGATTGCGGGTGATAGGCAGTTGTCTGCAGCTTTTTGATTTTTAGTAGCTTACATACTCTTTTGAATAGATCACTTACAAAATTTTAGCCCTGGTCAGTCACTAATGCTTTGGGAATTCGATAGCGGGTGATAATTTCATTAAAAAATATATCAGCAACAGTTTCTGCTTCAGCATTCAACATAGGGTACCAGTCTACAAACTTTGTAAGATTGTCTTGAAATGTCAGGATATATTTGTTACCCACGTGGGTTTCTTCGAGGGGTCCTACTATATCAAGATATACTTTGTCGAATGGTTTTTCAGAAGTGTCAGTGATTACCATAGGCATGCGATGTTCTGGACTGGACTTGTTTTTTTGACAAAGCTCGCATCTTTTTACGTAGTCCTTTATGTCTCTGAGCATGTTCTTCCATTTAAATTTGCGTTTAATCTTCTTATATGTTTTCAGTACTCCTTGATGGCCACCGAATATAGTGTCATGATACTCGTGTAGGATTATTTTAATTTTATTTGGATCAACTATAAATTCTGAGACGTTGTCCTCAGATTGTTTTGGTGTTACTTCTGTGCTAGTTTCTGTGTTGGCTATGACATTATCGTCGTTGTTATCGTCGTCTTCTAAAGGCTTTTGTGTTAAGGACGCGTCTCTTTGAGAATCATTACGTTTTTTCTCAGCTTTTTGTTTTTGAGCTCGTGTGAGTACATGTATTTTGGCGATTTCTTTTGAAATTCTTGCTTCATTATTTTGTTGATTTACATCGTCGGTATTAGATTTAGTTTTTGTGTTTAATGTATTTTCTTCTGAGCTGTCCGGTATTCGGCTTAGGCAATCCGCGTTTGTGTTATACTTGCCCGGCTTATATTCTATAGTGTAGTCGAATTCGGACAATTTATGGTGGAAACGGGCTAGTCGTGTGGTTGGGTCTTTCACTTTGAATGTACCTTTGAGTGGTTTATGATCTGTATAGACCGTAAATCTTCGACCCTCGAGGTAGCATCTAAAGTTTCGAGTCGCCCATACGATTGCAAGCAACTCCTTCTCTATTGTGGAATAGTTTCTTTCAGCATTATTTAAACTCCTGCTAGCGTATGCTATAGGTTTATCTTTACCTATATCACCTTGCGATAACACAGCTCCCAAGGCAAAATTACTAGCGTCGGTTGTAAGCCGAAAAATACGAATTCAAATATCTCAACCATGGTAACAGCTAGGAAGCTAAAACTCAACATTAATATAGAAGGGTTTGTAAGACAACTTTTAAAAATAATTTAATTTTTTTATCCATTGGGGTGCGAAAAGGGGGGGTTTAGAACCAATTGTCGGCCGAATTTTTTTTTCAAATGATTATATCTTCGAAATTACTTATCGTAACAAAATCATATTTAGAGACCGTTAAGGCGGCATATAGTTTCATCGGAACCAGCTTAGAAAGTGGCTTATTATTGTAAGGGGGAGGGTCAGGGGGGGTGCAAAGAAAATCACTTAAAAATTAATATCTCAACTATCTCTTAAGCTATGTAATTGAAACTTAAAACTTATATTAAGCTATACTAGGCAAATACAAAAAAAATATAACATGTTGAAATAATAGTAGTGGGGGGAAATGGATAGCATTTCAAAAATGGCGCACTTTTCAAAATTACAAATCCTTATATCTCCAAAAATAGTACAGATATCAAATCAAAAGTTTGTCAGATTGTAGAACTACATAATAGTTAATTTTGGTAAAAATTTTAAGTTGGGAGGTGTAAGGGGAGGGAGGTAATAAGCAAAAATATCGAAAACTTTGAGTGATTTTTTTAGGGCTTTGGTAAAAGATACAAAGTTAAAATTTTGTATGTGAATACCTATATTTAATCCACATAAAAAAATAATAACAACTTGATCCATATTTGTTATAAACCGACCCCCCCGGTCTAACGTGCACAACATGTTTCATGTGCATTGAAAAAAACACATAAACTGAAAATTTTTGAGTGAAATTTTAAGGTAGAAATTTGAAAATTTGCGAAATGCATTTAAAAAAAATCTCTAAGTATACGAAATATTAACTGGTCGAAAACCTTTAACACTTCTACCCCCTCCCATACAAAATAATTTTTTCGACCATTTTCAAGAAATCAATTATCACCTAACTTTTAAAAGCTATCAATTAGAAATTTTGCATAACAACTAACAAAAATAATTAAAATGAAATTGCGTTCAAAGTTTTAAAATCGCGCTTGACCTTCTACCCCCTCCCATACAAAAGTATGATTTCGACCAATTTCATTAAATCAACTAATAACCAACAAATTAAAAGCTACGAACTCGAAATTTCGTACGAGCACCTTGCAATAAAAATGAAAGAAAATTGCATCACAAGTTTTACGATTCCCCTACCTCCTCTACCCCCACCCATACAAAATTATTTTTTCGAGCATTTTTAAGAAATCAGTTATCAGCTAACTCTTAAAAGCTATCAATTTCAAATTTGGCATAAAAACTTATTAAAATAATTCAAATGAAGTTGCTTTAAAAGTTTTGAAATCGCGCTTGCGCTTCTACCCCCTCCCATACAAAACTATGATTTCGACCAATTTCATTAAATCAACTAATAACCAACAAACTAAAAGCTACGAACTTGAAATTCTATACAAGCACCTTACAAGAGACGCGAAATAAAACTGCGTATCAAATTTTACGATTCCCCTATATTCTCTACCCCCTCCCATACAAATGTTCGGTTTCATGAATGTAAAATACACCGAATTTTATGAAAATTCTATTCAACTTCGTCTATAACACATTCTATACAGAGAATTTTGGACGTGATTCAAGCAATTAATTAAAAAGCTATTAACATCCACCTACCCTTACTATTACCCCTACTCCTCCCCTCATAAAAACCAAACTTACAGAAACAAATGAAATATTGTTAACAGTCCTGCCCAAGAAGTCGCTTTCACTTAGCCTTCCCTAACCACTCTAACCTGCATATTGACTTTCCACTCATCCGCAACTTGTCCCAAGAATAATAAAGTTTCGCCCGACTTGTTGGCAGTTTATTTTCTATAATAGTTAGCTAAACCCATGAATGATTGAATTTGCTTTACAGTACGTGGTTGTGGGAAATTTTGAACACATATCGTTTTGCTGGGATCGGGGCGTGCTCCTTCGGTTGAGCACTTATGACCCAAATATACTACTTCGCGCCTTAAAAACTGGCACTTTTCTGGTTGCAGTTTAAGGTTATTTTCTCGCAATCGTTTAAAAATGTTCTCTAGTTTTTGGTTGTGATCTTCTAAATTTTTACCATAAACGACGATATCATCCAAATATACAAAGCAATCAAGACCTTGTAAGCCTGTCAGAACATAATTCATAAGCCTTTGAAAGGTCGCAGGAGCACCCTTTAATTCAAACGGCATCCTTTTAAACTCAAAGTGCCCATATGCGGTTCTGAATGCTGTTTTTGGTTGATCTTTCGGGTCCACGACTACTTGATGATAGCCACTCGCAAGATCTAAAGTTGAAAAGTACCGTGAGTGACCTAATTGATCCAAAATATCCTCAATTCGGGGAAGTGGGAATGCGTCTCCGATAGTTGATTCATTTAATTTTCTAAAATCAACTACCACGCGCCATTTTTTATTCCCATCTTTCCCAGGTTTTTTTGGAACAACTAAAAGTGGCGAATTCCACGGACTCTTGCTGTGTTGAATGATGTCGTTTTCAAGCATTTCTTTAACTTGGTCATTAATGGTTTCCCGTTGGGAAATAGGTAGACGATACATTTTTTGGTTGATTGCGGGTTGATTTTGGAGAATGGGTATTGAATGTGTTATTGCCTTAGTATGTGTCAATTTGTCACCTTTCAGGTGAAATATATCGTTATATTTATTGCATAATTTCAGTAAAGTTGATTTTTCGAATTCATTTAACGTATCGTCACACTGTAGCTCTTTGCCTAGTTGTACTATTCTTTCTTCTGTTTCTCTGTTATAATTTTTGAGCGACATATAGTTTATGATCTTAGTGCTGTGCAAGTTGTCTACGAGATTATTTTTAGCGTTTGGTTGAATTGGTTGTACATTAAAAGTATTTAATGGAAGTAATTTTAGCTTTACTTCAGAGATTTGTATTGTCTCGTTGTTTACATTTAGTATGCTTATCAACGTTTCTGATTTGGCCGTTAGTAGACAATTAGCTAAGTACACTCATTTTCTATTTCGTCAGAAAGACATATCATGTCGTTTTGTATTTTCAGAGGAATTTTTGAGATCATTTGCGATCTTGGTGGAATTATAATGGGATTAGGTAGAAACAAATGGTAATTTTCAGTTCGATCGGCATTGTTGACTAGTATGCTGTTACTAGTCCCGAGCGATGAGAGTTCCATTTCTTTTGGTAAACTTATGTCCATTTCCTGTAGTTGCTCATTTAATTCTTTCATATTCGTTTCCAGGTGAGGCTGAAGATCATTTTGACCACTGTCATCTTCGTATACTAAAGGTGTTAACGGTACTACAAACTCTTCAGGATTTGTTTTCGTGCGAAGAAAACGAATATTGTTTCCCGGACCCTCTATATTGCAATTTTTTGACAAGAAGTCGTTTCCAAGAAGGCCTTCGCGAGGAACTGCCGTCTCATCTGGGACAACTTGAAAATTGCAAGGAATTCCGTTAACGAAAACAAATTTACCCTGACTTTCGCCAAGAGTTTTTCCTTTTCCGAAAGGTGTGCTAATGGTATACCGCTTAGAAGTGTTTAGGATCGTTTGTGGCTTGAGTGCTTTTTTCTTAATTATGCTTATCTCGGCTCCGGTATCGATAGCCAATTGTACGGTGGATTTCTGGCCAATATCTAAAGGAAGGTTTACTGCCGATAGATGTTGGTTCGAGTTGGTATGAGAAGTAGTGGACCCTTTAGTTTCTATTAGATTTAAAGTCGAGCCGGGGTGTTTTCGGTCGACTTGTAATCGTTTCCCTGGTTGTTTGCCTGGGATCTATTTTCCCATTTACGTTTTTGAAAACAATTGCTAATTGCATGACCTCTACGACCACAAAATTCACAGTCAAATCGTGCGTTTCCATGTGTTTCTATACTTGTTTCTGGTGTCCTTTGATAACGATGTAAATTTTGATTTTTATTTTGTGTCAGTGAAGGGGTTCTAGGTTGGTTATTTCTACAATCCCGGATATCATGCCCAGCCCGTTTGCATCCTGAACAAAATGGAGTGTTTTTTCGAGTTAGGCATTCGTCATAGGTGTGTCCTCTGATTTTACAGAAACTACAATTTATCGAACTTTTTCTATCTGGTACCAATTTCTTAGTTTCCAAATAATGTTGTGTGGCTGCTTTATAATCTATTTCTCTATGAGTGTTTTGAGGAGATTCGAATGAATTAATTTGATTAGGATTGGATTGCGTGAATATAATTTGAGTTGGAGTTGTTACATAATTTGGATGAAAATCTGTAGCAGTTAAATTGTACATTTGTGGTGAGGGCGTAGAAAGTGATGGACAAATTGTTGTAGTCGTAGGATAGATTGGAGAAAGATAGGGTGATCCCTTTTGCAATGTTTCCATTTCTAATGCATTAATGATAAGGGTATCAAATTTGGTCTCTTTGAGAGTTAACAAATGCTGACCTAGATGTGGATTTGTTACACCGGTTTTCAGAGAAGTTACCGCAAAGTCCTCTAATTGTGTCTTAACAGCTACAGAAAGTGATCCGTACTTGCTATCTGCAGCATCCCTACATTTCGCCAATAGATTTCGAAGTCTTGACGTATACGACGTTATATTTTCAGTCGGATATTGCCTACATGTAATTAACTGATTAACTAATTCCTGATAGCTTGCTCGGGGTAAGTACGTTCTGTATATTAACGCTTCAAATTCAGAGAAAGTTGGTGTGAGACTTGATGACACAATTTGATATGCATCTCCTCTGAGTCGTGTTGGCAGAACTGTTGAAAACGTATTTTTTTCTTCTTCACTGAGGCATTGTAATACCCGTTTACAAAACCCCATGAAAGTTTGCACCTCTTGCACTATTTTGGCGTGAATTTCACCACTAAATAAGGGAATTAACTGAGTTGTCAGTTTTATTACCTTGTCTAAATCCATTGCGATAAAATTTGTGAATGAATTACCTTTTTTATTATTTAATATTTCTTTTTCGGGGGTGATCATTAATGGACTGGTCCAGGAGATATTAAAATTTTGATGGGATATGTTGGTCAAAATATTACTTTCTATGGAATCGTTGAAAGAATGTAAATTTTTTGAAGCAAATTGCTTTATTTCCTCTCTAAAGTTTTGCGTTTTAACTTTAATTTTTTTTAAGCAATTGTTTCTTTCTTTTTTTGATTTACTAATTTGTTTTTCTAAATTATCAATAGTATCTAAATCTAAATTTTTATTATCTAATACAATTTTTCGTATGTACTCACTAAGCGGCTCTGTTTGTGGTTCTTGCAAGAATATCGTCCTCTGTCTTAGAATCTTGAAGGGTGATGCTGTTGGTGTCGATTCTCCTGTAGGGTTTTCTGGCTGGATCCTAGAGTTTTCAGAGCTAGTTGTTATTTCTGTTTTGTTTTCCGTCGGTGTTCGCGTTGATGAACTTCCCTCCTTGTTGTTCATGTATAATATACTAGTAATGTTTTCCTCGTGTTGTTTTCCGTTATCTTTTTGTTGTTGTTGCCACTTAATCCAGTGTGATTTTTATAACTTCACTTTTTTTTTTATTAAACTTAATTCTTTTCAAATAAACTTAATCACAGTGTTACAATTGTTGTGTTTTCAGTATTTATTTATTTTTTATTTTTTTTTTTTTTTTTTTTTCACGGTAGTATTTTGCGAGGTTTTGAGGTTTTATTATTTATTAAAACAAAAACGAAACACGCCTACACATGAAAAGGGTTCGTTACCCAGCTGCGCCAATTGTTATAAACTCAAACAATATTTATTTTAAAAATTTATTAACACATCAACTTGTTGTAAGTATATTACAATTTCACGTTATATGTTAAAACTAACTAATTAACACATCAACTTGTTGTAAGTATATTAAAATTTCACGTTATATGTTAAAACTAACTAACTAACTAATTAACACATCAACTTAACTTGTTGTAAGTATATTAAAATTTCACGTCGAACCGCGTCGAGCTCTGTTCATCAACTCAGTACTTTTCGAACTCCATCGAGACCCCTGAAATTGCTTGCATTTCTCATTTCGCGCGACCTACATTAAAGGTTGCTCACCTCGCAGGTCACGTAAACAAAAAATACAATTATGCACAATCATACTGGCAAGTTATTGCCCGTATAATTCTGCACTTGCAATTTCAAAGTCCAAGGAACCTTTGCTTTGCGATCCATCATACGTTACAATTTCTTACGACATATGTTAGATCGCATAAGCAAAAATCGCTTGTTTCGATGGAATTATACGTTCGGCACCTCGCACTATGAAAGCATGTCAGGTCATTACACTGAAAGTGCAATGCACCTGTATGTTGCAATTTCACAGGGCGAGAAGTGCCGAAAGTCACACTCAACATCAGTCATCTTGTTGATGCTTATCTTTTGACTCAACGTATTCGTTTGTTACGCTGATTCCTCTGGATTCTTCTCAAATCGCGTGGTTGTAGTTATCTTAATAACTATCCGGCTCGACGGACCAAAAATGTTGAAAAAGGATGTTGGATTTTCCAACTTAAATACAAAAGTCCTTAAGACGATTGTTCGGTTCTTAGACCATTTAAAAAACACAAGTCCTTAAGACAAGTGTTAAACTGAGAACTCAAAGTAAAAAGACAAAGCTTGTGTGCTCTTAACTTTATTAACTGGTTCTAAATTTCTTTAACATAACTTATATCTATTTATACTATAAAATCCCATTGCATTATTTACTATACAAAAATAACCAAAACAAACGTTACTTAAATTAAGTGACTTCCCATAATAATGTGTTACAACATATGCATGCACATTTGTTCTTTTCATTATTTTGTTGATAAAATACATATCGTACAGGTGTACATTTATCGTACAAATCTAGACTTAAAATTATTATGACACTGCATATTAATGAGTGCCAATATTGTGGCCTAGTAATATTGAAATGAATATCGACTAGGTCACTATAAAAAACAAACTGCCAATATGCAATTCTTTGATGATATTGCAAGACTAGGTCATTATGAACAAAAATACAAATTATGCTATTTTGCGTTAATGCTAGTTACGTTACAAACTATGCTATTTACGTTTCAACAGAACGATATACAACTAACTTCGACGACGGCCTCATTGGTTGTGATCGAACGCGATTTACGTGAAATTACCGTGACTAATCGCATTTCTATATCCATGATTGGCTCATTGTACTTCTTGAGCTCATCGATGATTGAATCGTTCGGAATGTCCGGCGAAATGTTTGTGATACGAACTCTCGGCTGTTTGATTTTTGGTACCATGACTTCATAGTTTGACCCGAGTTTATCGTTCACAATTTGCTTGGCTTTGAGTGTTTCGGATGCATTTGCACAGCGTAGAACGATACCACCGTCACGAGCATTACGCGTGCCACACACATTGAGATCTTTCTTGTCGATCTTGCTCGAAATTTCTTCGAGCGTTTTTGAGCTGGTTTGTTTTGATTTTGGCTTGATGACAATTGCCGGTTTGACGTGTACATTCCTTACAACGCTTGCGTAAGGAGCATTGACAGGTCGGTGGTTCATAGCAGTGACAGGTGGTGCGTTGTTTGATGTTAATTTACTGCTCAGCGCATCAAGTTTATGTTCAATGGTTGAGGTCACTCTCGATGTTTTTTGCTCTTGCAAGCACATATCCATTCGATACAGTAAAGATAAGACTTCTTTGAGTTTATCCGATGTTCCCTCCTCCTTTGCATTGAAACAATCTGGACAATATAATTTTAGGCATTTGCTGTTTTTGCGAGCCGAAACGTCTATCTTTCTGGCATTAACCGATCCCGAACATTCTACGTGAAAGAGCGAATCGCATCCATCGCATTGCATGTATGTGTCTTCTCCTTCTACATCTTTCTTACACAAACAGCAAAACGACGCCATCGTTGTATTTCAGCAAGCAAATTTTCAATCGCCTTTCACACTTTGTTTGCTCACTAAAAAAATCAATCTTGATGTTTTCGGCGAAAATTTACATGAACAAACTAGAGTAATTACAAATCCGCACAAAATAATGATGATAAACACTTTATAAACACTTTATTTTAATTTTTCTATTGTACCATGTACCATAACTGGTTCATTATGGTACGGTGAAATACCGTAAATTTGCAATTTTGTTTTTACACATTAACAAAAATTACAAGTTTCTCTACGCCACTGTTCTTTCACACGCTGAAGACTGAAATCTCTGCTTACGCTCAAAAATTGATAGTATATGTGTTATATTATGCTATTTGGGCATTGATTTTGCTATCCACTGTCTGTTAGGTGCAGAAACTATTAGGTTGTTGCAGATGAAATGGCGACTTTCACGATTAAGTGAAGTTAGCTGCGATTTTCATGTCTCAAACTGCCGCCAGGTTGTTCTGGTAGTACTGAATATCGAAGTGTAAATACTCCTACATTTGGAGTGATTCTACTGTAGATCTGTGCGGTATATGATGCCAAAGACTTTGAGTAACAGATCTGGAGACCCGGCAACTCTCACCAATAGAATACGTTTAAGACGCATTTTTTTGTTGTTGTCGGGGCCCTAGCTGTTCATGTTACTTATGTTACTTGGGAGTTTTTTATTAAGTGCAATTTATGTGTTGAAGTGAAAAATTAATGCTAATGGTGCTTCAAATCTATCTGTGTACTACAGTGACGTAGCTAAGATACATATTTTCAAATGGGTTATTAGGGGCAATCATGTATTAAGCGGATTGTTTCGCATGAAACAATTTTAAAAATAAACGCTTGTTTTAAATTCCATAGGTTGTGCCAAAAATAGGTATGTATCTACTAGAAGCGACGGATTACTCCACTATCATGTCAAATCAAACATTGCAAGTTTTAATGTGTCATAGATGGTGTTTTGTGGGTTAAAATTTGAGCTACTTATTAATCAACATACATAGTTATTAGTTCTGCATAGTTAGTGGCTTTAGACTATAAAAGCCATTAGTCTGAAATTTTGAATATATTACTTTTATGATGATTTCAGTCTATCGTATAAAAATTTTACGTTTCCTTCTCCTCCTTCCACCACCTCAAATGCAAACTGCACTTATCCATGAAATACTCTAAGCCATTTTACTCAGTGCGTATGAAATTTATCGGGCTCAAATTTAGCACTAAATATTTATTTAATATAGGTAGACAAGTTAAGTCTATTTTACAAAAATATAGTAAAAAAAAAACAATCTTTGTACTAAGCTTATGAAAACCATTACTTATAACAAAAATAGACAATTAAAATCAAAACAAAAAAGACTACATAAAACTAAGACCTAAATATTATCTTTCAAATAATGTCTTAAATTTAGTTATTATTTTATCTTTGTAGGTATTTCTGCTTACAGAACTATTAAAGCAGTCCGAATGCAAATTGAAGTTTTTTATGGCGCAAGCAATAGGATCATTCATCAAAAAATCGGTATGGTGAGTTTCACTTTTCAAGATCCTGTTGTCTCGAAAATTAAACCTGTGGTCAACAAATATAGAGCGGGAAAGGAGCTCGCTCGAAATCATGCTTCACTTAATCAGATCGAAAGCAAGGGTAGCAGAAGCAAGCTCTCTTCTTCTCTCGAGAGTGGTCATATTGAGCAGAAGTAGCCGACATTTGTAAGAGGGCAACCGGTAGCTACTAAACTGAAGACTTCGCAAAGCAAACAGAAGAAATTGAACTTGTACTCTTTCAACTCTGTACGAGTCGATTTGAGTAGAAGGTGACCAAACAACACTTGCATATTCGAGCAGCGGTAGCAACAGCGCACAGAAAAGAGACTTACACAGGTGTGGTTCATTAAATTCCTTGACTCTCCTCTTAATGAAACCTAGTATAGCCATACCACTGTTTGCAATTTTATCAATATGGGATTTAAAAGACAACTTAGCGTCAAATATTACTCCAAGATCTTTGATTTGAGAGACACGTTTTAAATTTTCATTGCTAGTATTATAGACAAAATGAAAAGTGCCAGACTTTTTTCTAGAAAAGGTTATTACTTATAACACGTATTTATTTTCCAATATTCGTTAACAATTTTTGTTTTTCTCCTTAACCTCTCAAACACGTCTGTTGCATTTAACCTCCAAAACACTTGTGTTAAATTCCACACCAAAACCCTCTAGCGCACCACACGGCTCTTTACTACACTAAAACGAGTGCGCTCAATGACCGGACTGTGCACATGGGTGCGCGAGATGGCTTTGAGCGGTTACAAATTCAAATTTAAAAATGACTCTAGGTTACAACTCGGCCAGCCTGAATATTAATATCGTCCTCGATATTCAAGACTGACTCATCACTATCTCCGTTTCGCATGTTACCATCAAATTTATTACGGGTCCACGGTCTAAGGCGATTCGCCTCTAAAATTCGATCATATGGCAACTGCGTCATCTGGCAGTTCTCGATATCGCGAATGACATATCGGTCGTTAGGAAGAACTTTATGAATCACGTAAGGCCCACGGTACTTTGGTATCAATTTTTTATTTACACCCACCGTAGTGTCAACATTTTTTATAACTACGAAATCGCCTAGTAGATAAACACGCGGAGTATGGCTTCTTTTTATATACTGACATTCGTTTCGAGATTGTGATTTTATGATAGCTTCCGATGCTTCTTTCCGGATTCCTTCTAAATTAGTGGGCAAAGGGCGCTTTAGTTTATCATCCAAATACTCAGTAAGCTCATCAATTTCAGGGCCTCTTAGGACGATCCCAAATAAAAGTTCGCTTGGCGGCTTACCGGTACTACTATGACGGGAATTATTAATGGCATATTCGGTTTTTCCTAGCAATAAGGACCAATCAGCATGGCTTACGGGTTCAGCTAACTTTCCAAGTATACCGGTTAGAACTCGATTAACGCGCTCTACCTGCCCATTGGCTTGCGGGGATGCTACTGCGTTTTTAGTATGAACGATATTGCGGTCTAAAAGGAATTTTGAAAACTCTAAAGATGTAAAGCAAGTCCCTTCATCGGAGATAATACGGGTAGGTCTACTATAATACTCGAAATATCGTTGCAGCGCTGCACAAACTTCTTTGGTACTGGTACTATTTACGGGATACAATTTAACAAACTTTGTAAATGCGTCAATGACTACGAGAATATATTTTCGCTTAGAAATAATATTAGGTAGCGGTCCATAATGGTCAATGTGAATAGTATGAAAAGGTTCTGATTTCTTCGGGATACTATGGAGTGTACGCTCATTTACTCTACGTGGGGCGGTATGCATTATGCATCGGAGACAATTATCTATAAAGGAGGTAATTTTCTTATACATAGACGGGAACCAATAATGACGCCGAATATAGTAATAACACTTTTCGGTACCCAGGTGACCTAATTTCTCATGAGCCTGGCGGATTACGTTCTCTTCCATTTCAGAAGGCACGTAAAAAGGTCCTGATCGGGAGTAATCTGACGGTATATAATTCCATCCAACAAAACAAATTTATTAACGGGGCCACATTCAAGACGGGCTTTTATACCGGAAATATTTTTATCTCTCTGCTGAGTGGCTTGCAGTTAAACGTCAATTTCATCGAAAGAAATAGCGCATACGGGCGGGTGACGGCTAAGAGCGTCAACGTGATTCATTTTCACTCCGTGACGGTGGACCATAGTATAATTATAACATTCAAGTTCCAAGGCCCATCGGGCTACACGAGGATTAAGACTTTTCTTTGCCAAGGTAAAAGTCAACGAATTACAGTCGGTGACAATTTTAAAAGGCCGTCCTTCAAGATAAACACGGAAACGGCGCAACGCATAAATAACAGCAAGGGTTTCGAGTTCAAAACTATGATAGTTTGACTCCGGAACGGTCGAACGTCGGAAATAATAAGACACGGGGTGCAACCGGCCATCGAGTTGTCGCTGAAGTAGTACGGCACCGAACCCATGCGAGCTAGCATCGGTATGGAGTTCGATCTCGCGGTTAGGATTATAAACGGAGAGAACGGGTGATAAAATCAAACGGTCGCGGAGTGTCTGAAAAGCCCTTTCACATTCGGGAGTAAACATAAATGTCTTCTCTTTCCTGAGTTGGTCGGACATAGGGGCGGCAATTCGGGCAAAATTCGGCACAAACCTACGGTAATAAGAGAAAAGTCCCAGGCCAGATTGAACATCTTTCTGGGTTTTTGGTATAGGGTAATCACGGATAGCTTTTATATGCGAATCATTCGGGCGAATACCCTGGTTATTCACGGAATATCCTAAATATTCAACATCGGACTGCAAAAATCTGCATTTATTCAATTTTAGTTCTAAACTAAACTCGGTTAGTCTTTTGAAAACACGGGACAATATGGCAAGATGATGCTCAGGGTTTTCGGTGTTATTGAAAAGTCATCAATATAGATTATTTCCCCGGACTTAATAAAGTCTTCAAATATAGTAGCAATAAATCTTTAAAAAACAGCCGGTCCATTTTTTAAGCCAAAAGGCATTCTCAAATACTCGAATTGTCCATGCGGTGTGACAAACGAGGTATACGGTACCGATTCAGGATCCATTTCTACCTGATGAAAGCCGGTCCTTAAGTCTAGGATAGAAAAGCAATTTTTTCCATCTGAATACTCCAGGCAATCTTCGATTAATGGTAAAGGGTAATTTTCACGGGCAGTAACCTTATTCAGGGCTTGGTAATCCACGTACATTCTTTTCTCTCCAGATTTCTTAGTAACCTGTACGATCGGTGACGCATACTCCGAACTGCTGTTTCGGACTATTTTTCTACGAATTAAATCATCAACAATTTTGATTACTACGTTTCGTTCAAAATATGATAACCTACGTGGAGGGCAACGGAAAGGGGCATCGGAAGTCAGTCTTATTTTCATTTTCAATTTCGGAACCTCACAATTATCCCGTACGGCTTGAAGATGCTGCGAAGTTATTAGCTTCTTACATTCTCCATAAAGATGCGGGCCAAATTCGAAACCTGTGTTTAATGATTCGGGTGAGCAAATATCGGGTTCAACGGCCAACACATGATTCACAAAGGCTCCGGTCAACGGATCAAGCTGATTATTAGGCAAGGCATGCGGAACGGTTACAAACAATGGCTTGTCGGTGGATTCAAACTTTTTTATCCAAGATCGGTAAATAAAATTAATCGGCTCTACTTATTTAATTCAATATCAAAAGTGGTTTTTATTTTCGGTAATTCTCGTAAATTAGTATTATTAACAGTTTTAAAATATAAACCTAATCCAAAATTGTATAAAAAATCTCGGCCTAATAATACCGGTGTGGGAATAACTGCATCTGGCACGAGAGAAAAATATAGTTCGCGTTCTATATTACGGAAACGGATGATTAATTTAATATTACCGTAAGTTGAGATGAGCACGTTTCCCACTCCACGGAACTTCGAAGGAGTTAACTGATGGGACGGACGGATATTTTTCGGAACACACGATTCTTTTTCAAAATTAATCGGACTGCCGGTATCGAATAAAGCGATTAGTTTTTTATGGATTCGTTTGATTCCCCCAATTGTAACAATGAGATTTACCATTTGCAACGCAGCTACTTCATCGTTTAGGTTGTCATCATTATCGGGTTCGGATGGGCTGACACTGATTGCGGAGCTTTCGGTAGCGACGGCGGCTATGGAGGGTCTTCTCGGGCAATTTTGATGAAACGATTACTTTGCCGGTACGCAAACCAAGAACACCGTAAAATTTTGTTTACGGACGAAAAAATTTTTACTGTCGAAGAAACATTTAATAAACAAAACGATAGGGCTTATGCTCGCAGTGCCAGAGAAGCTTCTCAAGTTGCCCAAAAGGTTCAAAGAGGTCATCATCCAGCCTCAGTAACGGTTTGGTGGGGTGTTAGCTACAACGGGGTGACAAAGTGGCATTTTTGTGAGAAGGGCGTCAAAACGTCTGCCAAAATTTATCAAGAAAGTGTCCTTGAAAGTGTAGTGAAACCTCTCAACACGTCATTATTCAAAAATCAGCCTTGGAGTTTCCCGCAAGATTCTGCACCAGGTCATAAGGCGAAGTCAACCCAAAAATGGCTTGAAGAAAATGTTCCAGATTTTATTAAAGCTGAAGATTGGCCTTCCTCTAGCCCAGACCTGAATCCGCTGGATTACGAATTATGGTCTGTCTTAGAGCAAATAACGTGCTCTAAAAGACATCCTAATATCGAATCCTTAAAGAAGTCTCTTACACATGCAGTCGCCAACTTTCCGATTGAAGTCGTGCGTGCTTCCATAGATAAGTGGCCAGCTCGATTAAAGGCTTGTGTAAAGGCAAGTAGTGGGTATATGGGTGTTCTGGCGCACTTTGACCTCGTTTGACCTTTGACCTTTGACCTTGACCTTTGACCTTTGACCTTGACCTTTGACCTTGACCTTTGACCTAGACCGTTGACCTTGACCTTTGACTTAGTGGGGATCCAAACCGGCAATACTTATTAGTGGGGCCATCTTTTGTCAAACGGCGGAAACTTATTAGTGGGGATCCAGACCTATTAGTGGGGATCCAGACCGGCAATACTTATTGTTAGTGGGGATCCAGACCTAAGTAAAATTTTCAACCAACTGACCTAAACCGGAAGTGAAATAGATAGATGCAGGTTCTCCTAACTGACTTTTTTTTGAAATGCCAAGATTGATAAGAGTTGTACGAATTATGATTCATATATGATGAAATTGATATTTACATTGATAGGAATGAACACGTGGGTTACATTTTTAGTTGGACTTTAAGAATGCTTTCGTTGTTTATATTGTGAAATAGGTTTTGATCAGCTTGTTTAGTTTTATGAATTAGGTGTCATATACATATGATGAAAATTGATAGATTGTGTGTATGGAGATTGTTATTATTATTAATAACGTGATATTATTTTATGACGTCATCATCGAGTAGGAATAATTCTTTCGAATTGTTTATGGTTTAGAGTATTCATATGATAGGTTGTTTACATTTTTTTTGTGTATGGAATTTTTTGGTTTACGAGTGAGATTGATATGAAAATTTCACCTCAATTCGCTAACATATATGATCATTTTTTTTGATAAACGAGTTCAAGCTCTTGCACATTACCTGCTTAAATACACCTTGGTACCCCTTTACCTGTCGATATTAATTTTAGAGTAGATTATTGGTTATTGGTTGTAAGAGATTATTGGTTATTGGTGAGTATATATATTGGTTAATGGAAGAGAGAGAGAGAGAGAGAGATGATGTATTGGTATTGATCCAGATAGGATGCTGGATAGGGGGATGTTGTATTAGTACAGATGGGGTATAGATTGTGGTGTATGTGTATATGTGTGTGTGTGTGTGTGTGTATGTGTGGAGATTGTTATTGTTATTAATAGCGTGGTATTATTTCATGACGTCATCATCAATTGGGGTTGCCATAATGTCAAAAAAAAAAAAAAAAAAAATAAAAAAAAATAAAAAAAAAATTAAAAAAAAATAAAAAAAAAAATAAAAAAAAAATTAAAAAAAAAATAAAAAAAAAAAATTATTATAAAAATATATATTTACAATAAAAAATTATAAATTACATTATTTTGCTTTTCTTTTTATTATTACACTTTTACTTAATATTATTCCACTGCTTCTTCACTTACGAACAGGAATAAACACGATCGTTTGTTATTGCAATTAGTTTTTTCTTGTGTGGTCAGCATATTTACGATTGTATGGAAAAAGATCCATTCTGCTTGTTTGTGTGTGGTCAGCATATTTTCGATGATGAAATTGATATTTACATTATCAGGAATAAACACGTTCGTTATCAATTGAAATTTAAGTTTGGTGGTTTTAGGTTTCATATAGGCTAAAGTTAGCGATTGAATTCTGTGTGAGTAAAAGTAGATAAGAATTTTTTTGTTATTATTATAGGTTGTTTATAAATAATTGTTTATAGTTTTGCGGTTCTTTGTTCTTATGGAAAAAGATATCCTTGCTGTGTGGTCAGCATATTTTAGATGATGAAATTGATATTTACATTAACAGGAATAAACACGTTCGTTCGGTTGTTTATGAATAATTGTTTATAGTTTTGTGGTTTTAGGTTTCATATATGCTAAAGTTAGCGATTGAATTCTGTGTGAGTAAAAGTAGATAAGAAATTTTTTGTTATGATAGGTTGTTTATAAATAATTGTTTATAGTTTTGCGGTTCTTTGTTCTTATGGAAAAAGATCCATTCTGCTTGTTTGTGTGTGGTCAGCATATTTCTGTATAAATAAGATTTTATTATAGATAAGAGTTTTAGTATAATTTCTTTTTATTATTACACTTTTACTTAATATTACTACTTCTGAAACATTATATTTTAAAAAACAATAAAAACCTAACTGAATAAAACTAAAAAAAATAAAAAAACAGATTTTTATTATTGTAGTAGATGATGATGATGATCCTAGGAATGTTCTTGAAAGCAGTAATAAAAGCTGTATAAAAAAAAATAAAAAATAAAAATAAAATAAAAAAAAAAATAAAAAAAAATTTAAAAAAAATCATAAATTTACAGATTTGCATGACAATATTCCTATGCCTAATACTGATAAACCCGATTAATGGGCTATTTAACGTACACGAACTTACAGGATTTACGGAAATACAACTTACCAAAGTAGAAATAGTGACCAAAGCAAATATTATCATACACATAATTGACATTAAAGAAATTTTAGACGTAATAAACGAATTTTCAACCAATACAGCTAATTTTAACGGAGAACAGAAGAACTTACTTATTACAGAACTAAAACAATTGACAAACAAATTGTAAACTGATAAGAAATAATAATAATACGGAAATCATTTGATTTCTTTCAACGGCTTTCTAATAGGTTTAAGCTCTCGTTCACTTTTTTCCAGTACTGTTTTGTTCAGGATTTTTTTTGTTTTTTAGTTCATTGTAAGTCAACACTGGGCAAAAGTGCCCAGTATGAAAAATAAATATATCCAACCATATCAAATACAACAACAACAACTACAACACTAGAAAATACAAACAACCATACAACCACCTGCTACCAACTCGTAACCATATGATACCAACTTACCTTATTAAATTTTACTATAAGTTAAGAAATTAAAAGAGTTTTGTGTGTTGTTATACTTGTATACCAAATTCGGGTTAATATGCATATTTCAAGAAAAAAAAACAAACTGAATAATGGTTTTAAGCATATTTATTATCAAGATATTTTTTTAAATAAATAAACATAAGAAAATTACGATATGTATCGGTTATATTATATAGAATAGCTATTTTCTTTAACATTGAAACAGTTTTCAGAGAGTTTCAGCATTAACTCTACCGATTTTTAATTGCTTATATTTTTTACATATCGAGTTAGTAGACTTTATAACTTGTCTAAGAATATCTTTATCGGTCTACTTCTGCATTTTCCTTCTTACACAACAACAGATTAACAGATATCGTACACTTTGAAGAATTCTCTGAACTGGTTTTATATAGGTTTGAAACTGCTTCTGTACTGCTTTGTACAGCTTTAATACTGCTTCTGTACTGCTTTGTACAGCTTTAATACTGCTCTGTTCAGCTTTAATACTGCTTTAATACTGCTTCTGTACTGCTTTGCACAGCTTTAATACTGCTTCTGTACTGCTTTAATACTGCTTTGTACAGCTTTAATACTGCTTTAATACTGCTTCTGTACTGCTTTGTACTGCTTTAATACTGCTTTGTACAGCTTTAATACTGCTTTGTACAGCTTTAATACTGCTTCTGTACTGCTTTAATACTGCTTTGTACAGCTTTAATACTGCTTTATACAGCTTTAATACTCCTTCTGTACTGCTTTAATACTGCTTTGTACTGCTTTGTACAGCTTTAATACTGCTTTGTACAGCTTTAATACTGCTTTAATACTGCTTTGTACAGCTTTAATACTGCTTCTGTACTGAGGTGTACTGCTTTATACAGCTTTATTACTGCTTTCAGTTTTTTTAAATATAGTTTTTCAAACTTTTTTCTCATATTACTGAATCAAAGTCTTCATATTGATTATATATAGTTGTATTTACTTGATATTGGAATCAAGATAGGAAATAACTTCTCTTGGCTGCTGAAAGTGAACAGAATTCAAAGCATATATACAGTATTCATATAAATTTAGAAACATGACTGCTGAGTGTTGGAGGGACAAGTATAGATTTTTTTTTTTTTTTTTTGGTTATTCGAGCCTCAATGTGATTACAACCAACTATACAACCACACAGCTGTACAACCAACTATACAACCACACAGCTGTACAACCAACTATACAACCACAAAGCTGTACAACCAACTATACAACCAACTATACAACCACAAAGCTGTACAACCAACTATACAACCACACAGCTGTACAACCAACTATACAACCACACAGCTGTACAACCAACTATACAACCACACAGCTGTACAACCAACTATACAACCACACAGCTGTACAACCAACTATACAACCTCACAGCTGTACAACCAACTATACAACCACACAGCTGTACAACCAACTATACAACCACACAGCTGTACAACCAACTATACAACCACACAGCTGTACAACCAACTATACAACCACACAGCTGTACAACCAACTATACAACCACACAGCTGTACAACCAACTATACAACCTCACAGCTGTACTTGGTTGATTGTAATCACATTGAGGCTCGAATAACCAAAAAAAAAAAAAAAAAATCTATACTTGTCCCTCCAACACTCAGCAGTCATGTTTCTAAATTTATATGAATACTGTATATATGCTTTGAATTCTGTTCACTTTCAGCAGCCAAGAGAAGTTATTTCCTATCTTGATTCCAATATCAAGTAAATACAACTATATATAATCAATATGAAGACTTTGATTCAGTAATATGAGAAAAAAGTTTGAAAAACTATATTTAAAAAAACTGAAAGCAGTAATAAAGCTGTATAAAGCAGTACACCTCAGTACAGAAGCAGTATTAAAGCTGTACAAAGCAGTATTAAAGCAGTATTAAAGCTGTACAAAGCAGTATTAAAGCTGTACAAAGCAGTACAAAGCAGTATTAAAGCAGTACAGAAGCAGTATTAAAGCTGTATAAAGCAGTATTAAAGCTGTACAAAGCAGTATTAAAGCAGTACAGAAGCAGTATTAAAGCTGTACAAAGCAGTATTAAAGCTGTACAAAGCAGTATTAAAGCAGTACAAAGCAGTACAGAAGCAGTATTAAAGCAGTATTAAAGCTGTACAAAGCAGTATTAAAGCAGTACAGAAGCAGTATTAAAGCTGTACAAAGCAGTACAGAAGCAGTATTAAAGCAGTATTAAAGCTGAACAGAGCAGTATTAAAGCTGTACAAAGCAGTACAGAAGCAGTATTAAAGCTGTACAAAGCAGTACAGAAGCAGTTTCAAACCTATATAAAACCAGTTCAGAGAATTCTTCAAAGTGTACGATATCTGTTAATCTGTTGTTGTGTAAGAAGGAAAATGCAGAAGTAGACCGATAAAGATATTCTTAGACAAGTTATAAAGTCTACTAACTCGATATGTAAAAAATATAAGCAATTAAAAATCGGTAGAGTTAATGCTGAAACTCTCTGAAAACTGTTTCAATGTTAAAGAAAATAGCTATTCTATATAATATAACCGATACATATCGTAATTTTCTTATGTTTATTTATTTAAAAAAATATCTTGATAATAAATATGCTTAAAACCATTATTCAGTTTGTTTTTTTTCTTGAAATATGCATATTAACCCGAATTTGGTATACAAGTATAACAACACACAAAACTCTTTTAATTTCTTAACTTATAGTAAAATTTAATAAGGTAAGTTGGTATCATATGGTTACGAGTTGGTAGCAGGTGGTTGTATGGTTGTTTGTATTTTCTAGTGTTGTAGTTGTTGTTGTTGTATTTGATATGGTTGGATATATTTATTTTTCATACTGGGCACTTTTGCCCAGTGTTGACTTACAATGAACTAAAAAACAAAAAAAATCCTGAACAAAACAGTACTGGAAAAAAGTGAACGAGAGCTTAAACCTATTAGAAAGCCGTTGAAAGAAATCAAATGATTTCCGTATTATTATTATTTCTTATCAGTTTACAATTTGTTTGTCAATTGTTTTAGTTCTGTAATAAGTAAGTTCTTCTGTTCTCCGTTAAAATTAGCTGTATTGGTTGAAAATTCGTTTATTACGTCTAAAATTTCTTTAATGTCAATTATGTGTATGATAATATTTGCTTTGGTCACTATTTCTACTTTGGTAAGTTGTATTTCCGTAAATCCTGTAAGTTCGTGTACGTTAAATAGCCCATTAATCGGGTTTATCAGTATTAGGCATAGGAATATTGTCATGCAAATCTGTAAATTTATGATTTTTTTTAAATTTTTTTTTATTTTTTTTTTTATTTTTTTTTTATTTTTTATTTTTTTTTATACAGCTTTTATTACTGCTTTCAAGAACATTCCTAGGATCATCATCATCATCTACTACAATAATAAAAATCTGTTTTTTTATTTTTTTTAGTTTTATTCAGTTAGGTTTTTATTGTTTTTTAAAATATAATGTTTCAGAAGTAGTAATATTAAGTAAAAGTGTAATAATAAAAAGAAATTATACTAAAACTCTTATCTATAATAAAATCTTATTTATACAGAAATATGCTGACCACACACAAACAAGCAGAATGGATCTTTTTCCATAAGAACAAAGAACCGCAAAACTATAAACAATTATTTATAAACAACCTATCATAACAAAAAATTTCTTATCTACTTTTACTCACACAGAATTCAATCGCTAACTTTAGCATATATGAAACCTAAAACCACAAAACTATAAACAATTATTCATAAACAACCGAACGAACGTGTTTATTCCTGTTAATGTAAATATCAATTTCATCATCTAAAATATGCTGACCACACAGCAAGGATATCTTTTTCCATAAGAACAAAGAACCGCAAAACTATAAACAATTATTTATAAACAACCTATAATAATAACAAAAAAATTCTTATCTACTTTTACTCACACAGAATTCAATCGCTAACTTTAGCCTATATGAAACCTAAAACCACCAAAATTAAATTTCAATTGAAAACGAACGTGTTTATTCCTGATAATGTAAATATCAATTTCATCATCGAAAATATGCTGACCACACACAAACAAGCAGAATGGATCTTTTTCCATACAATCGTAAATATGCTGACCACACAAGAAAAAACTAATTGCAATAACAAACGATCGTGTTTATTCCTGTTCGTAAGTGAAGAAGCAGTGGAATAATATTAAGTAAAAGTGTAATAATAAAAAGAAAAGCAAAATAATGTAATTTATAATTTTTTATTGTAAATATATATTTTTATAATAATTTTTTTTTTTTATTTTTTTTTAATTTTTTTTTTATTTTTTTTTTAATTTTTTTTTAATTTTTTTTTTATTTTTTTTTATTTTTTTTTTTTTTTTTTTTGACATTATGGCAACCCCAATTGATGATGACGTCATGAAATAATACCACGCTATTAATAACAATAACAATCTCCACACATACACACACACACACACACACATATACACATACACCACAATCTATACCCCATCTGTACTAATACAACATCCCCCTATCCAGCATCCTATCTGGATCAATACCAATACATCATCTCTCTCTCTCTCTCTCTCTCTCTCTTCCATTAACCAATATATATACTCACCAATAACCAATAATCTCTTACAACCAATAACCAATAATCTACTCTAAAATTAATATCGACAGGTAAAGGGGTACCAAGGTGTATTTAAGCAGGTAATGTGCAAGAGCTTGAACTCGTTTATCAAAAAAAATGATCATATATGTTAGCGAATTGAGGTGAAATTTTCATATCAATCTCACTCGTAAACCAAAAAATTCCATACACAAAAAAAATGTAAACAACCTATCATATGAATACTCTAAACCATAAACAATTCGAAAGAATTATTCCTACTCGATGATGACGTCATAAAATAATATCACGTTATTAATAATAATAACAATCTCCATACACACAATCTATCAATTTTCATCATATGTATATGACACCTAATTCATAAAACTAAACAAGCTGATCAAAACCTATTTCACAATATAAACAACGAGAGCATTCTTAAAGTCCAACTAAAAATGTAACCCACGTGTTCATTCCTATCAATGTAAATATCAATTTCATCATATATGAATCATAATTCGTACAACTCTTATCAATCTTGGCATTTCAAAAAAAAGTCAGTTAGGAGAACCAGCATCTATCTATTTCACTTCCGGTTTAGGTCAGTTGGTTGAAAATTTTACTTAGGTCTGGATCCCCACTAACAATAAGTATTGCCGGTCTGGATCCCCACTAATAGGTCTGGATCCCCACTAATAAGTTTCCGCCGTTTGACAAAAGATGGCCCCACTAATAAGTATTGCCGGTTTGGATCCCCACTAAGTCAAAGGTCAAGGTCAACGGTCTAGGTCAAAGGTCAAGGTCAAAGGTTAAGGTCAAAGGTCAAGGTCAAAGGTCAAAGGTCAAGGTCAAAGGTCAAACGAGGTCAAAGTGCGCCAGAACACCCATATACCCACTACTAAGGCAAAAGGCAATCACTTCGAATAACTTGTTGCAATTTCCGTTGTTGACAATGCATTTAATAAATAAACAATGATTTCTTAACATATAACACCTCTTTTATTGAACAGTGCTTCAAAAAGTTTGTAACATTATTTATGGCTAGACTAGGTATATTGTTTCGAGGAACTGAAAAATGCCTTGAAAGAAGAATTTTGTAGTTTAATTTCGAGTATAAGCCTTCACAAGCAACTCGAAAAGTTAAGGAAGAGATAAGAAACGAAACATTTTTTGAATACGCGTATTCAATGAAACAGATAGCAAACCACGGAAAAATAGATAAGGAATCGTTATTGTTTTATATAATACAAGGACTTCCAGGAGAAATTTCGGATAAAACCGTATTATTTGAAGCAACTGCGCTGCAAGAACTGAAGGCGAAATACAAAGTCTAGGAAAATATTCAAACTTTAGAAGCATCTTCAAAAACGTGCCACTCAATGTTTTCTACGCAGCCGTCGACAAGTTCTAATTTTCCAAATGTTCCTATGTCAAATGAGTCACACAATCTGCAGAACAAGCGATGTATGAATTGAGGAGCAAAATCTCATTCTTCCCGGAACTGTCCAAATAAGAGCAAAGGAACATTTTGCTTCAACTGTGGTGACTTTGGTCACATATCTGCCAATTGCCCTTCTAAAAACGGAGCTAACATCCAGCTTGAAAGGAAACGCTGTAACCGTATTTCAATTCCAGATATGCACATAAGTGTCATATGTTGCAAACAAAAAATTATAGCTCTAGTGGAACTGACGTTACGATCATGAAAAAATCGTTATATGACAAGCTTCATAATGCACCATTAATTAATGGAAAAGGTATAGCCTTGGCTAGTTTCGGACAAAAGCTTTGGCATGCCTTCGGAGCACTTGTTGCCACGGTCCGGATGATAATGAAAACTTCGAAATAATTGTTATATTGTTCCAGACGAATTTCTTAGTGACGATATGGTGCTAGGAAAAGATATGTTAAGGCACCCAGAGCTGCTAGTACGAGATGGAGAAATAACAGTATCAAACAACACCAACGGAGAATTCGTAAACCATTATTCAGAGTTTGATAAAATAGATGTTATGGGCTTAGTTGAAGGCAATAAAAATGATAATGTCTCATATTGAAAATATTACTGTTCGAAAGAAGGAAGATGGCAGCTGCAGACTATGTGTGGACTACAGAAAATTAAACGAGAAGGTGATCAAACATAGGTTTCCTTTACCTATAATTGAAGAAGTTTTAGAGAGATTATACGGCGCAAAAATTTATACTACCTTAGACCTTAAAAATGGTTTTTTCCACGTTGATGTTCATAAGGATAGTATACGATACACATCATTTGTTATGCCCGACGGACAGTACGAATTTCTCAAAGCACTATTTGGACTTTGTAATTCTCCACCGGTTCTTGTGAGATATATTAACAATGTTTTCCAAAAATTAATACAAAAAAATGTTATAATTGCGTACCTGGACGACATACTTATTCCCTCAGAAAATGAGGAAGACAATTTGAACAAAATAAAGATGGTCTTCGATATCGCACGACGAAATGGTCTTATAATTAACTTTGAAAAATGCAAGTTTGATCGAAAAAGAGTTGAATTTCTGGAACATATAATTGAAAATGGTACTGTCAAGCCTCAATTGACGCTGGTGGAATTCATCCAATTACTTCCCGAGTCGAAGTTAAAGAAAAGCGTTGTTTCCACGGAATGATTACCTTCTATCGACGTTTCATTTCACGTGCAGCCCAAGCGCAAAGCATTCTAGATCGCTTTACAACGGGTAGTAAAAGAAAAATTACACGACCAAATTGAAATGAACTTCAGAGTCTATAGAAGCCTTTGAATGCTGCAAAAGTCAACTATCTCAGGCAGCTACTCTAGCATTCCCTTCTATGGTCTCCACGTTATTTTTAACGGTAGATGCGTATTATATACTGCTTTAGCAGCTTATTTACAGTAACAAGTTGCTAATGGCTGGCAACCGTTAGCCTTCTTTTCAAGAAAGCTTTCTTCAGCTCAGAAGAAATACAGCATGTATGATAGAGAATTATTGGCAGCTTATGTAGCAATTACACATTTTCGATTTATGCTGGAAGGCAGAAATTGCATTTGTTTACAGACCATAAGCCTCTAACTTTCGCTTTGCAGCAAAATTTGAACAAGGCATCACCGCGTCAACTTAGACATCTTGACTTTATTAATCAATTTACATCCGACATATTTCAGGTCGAGAAAATGTAATTGCTGATGCGTTGTCTGGAATTGATGGATTGTTCTTACCAACGACAATTGTCTATACTGAAATCGTAGACACACACCTTTCGGATAGTGAATTAGTCAATGTCAGCTTAAAATTACAGCCAGTTTAGTCTCGAATAGAGTTACTCTATGAAAAAGAAAGAACAAGACGTACTAGAGTTCGGCCAAGGTGAAACCAGTTTTTCCGTTAAATTTGAAAAAGCGCCCTGCTATTTTCCAGCGTGCGATAAGTAAGCAAATGTGATTGCAATCCGTTCATTAGTACGTGAAACCTACCAAATTAAATTTTCACCACTTAAAAGTACTGCAAATTAAAGATATTCGCGAGTTAAAATCAGAAAAAGTTGCACGCACACATACGCATCAGGACTGTAATTTCGAATTTCGAACTTTAGTTTTGTTCTTTTTTAGTAAAGAAATGTCAAGAGAACTGTCACGATGACAATTCATTTTGTACATTCGGCAAAGGTAAGTGAAAAACTCCAATTATTTCCGTAAATTTTCATAAATTTAAGCATTCCAGGAAACCGAAGTGGGGTCCACCCGGAATTGATGGGGATCACCCCGCGAAAGTGGAAATCTGCAGCTGCGAAAGAGGAAATCTACATCGAGTCGAAGCTTCTCGCCGGTGAATCGACAAGTGCAATATATTTTGGTTTTGGTATTTCGCTCGCGATGTGTGATATGCTATCTTTCCTTTAATAAATGTGTTGTAAATTCAGAATAAGCCTTCTATTAAAAAAACCCTATTGTACCCAGAATAGTTCATTAGTTTTACAGGTAGTGTTGTCTTGGACATCTCAATGCTGGAAATCGAGACGTTTTGGCCGTTGGAATATTTACAAATTAAACCACTAAGAGAACGTCACTAAGAATTTTCCAAAGCCTAGTGACATAACCGATCCCAGAAATATGAAGCTTGTGTTCGTTGTGCTAAAATTCGATCCGCGAGAGATCGAAGAGCCATCTTTTTTGTAGCGAGTAACGCTCTAGTATGCAGAACTCCCGAGAATGCCATTCGAACCGATTAACTAAATAAATATTAGACGTATGTTAAAGTAATAAGTGATGTGTTCTCTAATTACGTCAGCAATATCACTCTAATTCAGGAAAAAACACCTAACTAATTGCATAAACCCTAACCCTAGCTGAAATGATTGAAAAAGGCCGCCAGATGTCAAATTTCGAAATTGCACCTATGCCAGCGGCATTTGCGTCGAAATAAGGAACTACAAATAGTACTACATGCATTCTCACCCACACTTAAATATCGGTTTTCGAACTCGAAAATAAAAAGCGCCCCATCTGACAAGGTGGCCCAACTCTTTTACCAGGTGCCTTGTTCTTTCTTTTCCATAGAGTAACTCTAGTCTCGAAGGCACAAAAAATCCTCTTTCGTGTGATTTCTCTCAAAAAAGATTAAGACCGTACATTCCTCAACCCTTAAATTGGCGTGTTTTGCGTACGGTGCATGAATTATCTCACCCAGGCATAAAATCTACGACAAAAATTTATCTGGACATCAATCATTAAAGATTGTCGCAACTGGACTAAAGAGAGAAAGCAATGGCATGTTAAAAGTCCTCTTGACGAATTCGAGTTAATTTCGGAAAAATTTAACACTGTCCATATTGATTCGGTAGGCTCATTACCAATATCAAAAGGTTTCCGTTACTGTTTAACAGTAATTGATCGTTTTACCAGATAGCCAGAAGCATATCCTCTTAGTGATATTCGCGCCAAAATAGTCGCTGACAAATTAATGAAGGAGTATATTCCACGCTATGGAACACCGGTCACTATTATTACCAACCAAGGTGCTCATTTTGAATCTCGATTGTTCTCGGAATTAGGCAAAATAGGATTCAAGCGCAATAGAACAACTGTTTATAATCTTAAAGCTAATGGTATGCTCGAAAGATGGCAATGAGTTTTAAAGTCGAGTCTTTAAGGTGCAGACAAAGGGAAATCAGTCGAACTACCTTTCGTTCTTCTTGGTCTTCGCCCTACTTTGAGAGAAGATGTCAATGCAACTCCAGCAGAGACTTTATTCATTCCGGAAAAAAATTCACAAAATATGCCTGCAAGTAAATTTTTTTGACTCCTTCGAAATACTATTAATAATATTAAACCACACTCACCAACCAAAAATTGTTGTAAGAATCCATTTGTGTTCAAGGATCTTAAAACTTGCACTCATGTTTTTGCACGCCAAGATTCAATGCGATCAGCACTACAAGCCCCTTTTGAAAGACCATTCGAAGCTATTAATCGCAATGCCAAACATTTCAAAGTTAAAATCGGAAATAATTCCGTAAGTGTATCAATTGACAGGCATAAGCCTCATTATGTTTGCACCGCCGATTCACTACAACGGGTGGAATCTTTGATTGAGTCAATGCAGAAGAAAAAAGTAACATTCGGGAAAAAATGAATATTTATAAGCTAAGTAATTCCTAGTTTCCAAGAAATCATTTGATATCCTCTGAGGAGGGGGTGTGTGGTGCGCTCGTCTCATATTATACAGATTTTCATAATGAACAGGATTCGAAATCAGCTACTGTAAATCTACTTACAGCAGCATGCGATTTTGAATCCTGAACAGAAAGTCGGTTTGAAAAAAAGTTACTAAATAAAAGGATTCGAAAATATTATTTTGTTAAAAATAAATAGTTGCTTATAGTTGCTTGTGAAAATATTCAAAAATATTATTTTGAAAATACCTAAATAATTGCATAAAAATAAATAGTTGCTGGAATAGTTAATGATGTTAAATACAAGTAATAAATAATTGTAAATAAATAAAGTAAATAATTTTTTAAAATTAATGAATAATGAGTAGAAGTTTTGTAACGCTAACCCCTAAATACTAATAGTTCTAAATAAATATAATCCTGCCGTATCTGTTCGGTGTGGAAGCATCTGCGCTTGCGCCTACCACATCACGTGCATTGATGATCTGCTGACTCCACCAAAATTTTTTGCCGCAATGAATCTTCCGGGAATGTCATGGGCATGTGAGGATTGCCGCGCATCGGGCCTTTCAGTCATCAACAAAAAAATCAACGAGTTAATGACTACAATCTGTGGTCTAGCCGCTAACGTTGCTGCGCTCTCGCAGTCCCAGATACTTAACTCAACCTCAACTTTGCTACCATCATCAGATGAGGCTTTCAACAGCGCTCGACTCACAAGGAGTGCTACTGTCGCCTCTGCATCTTCTTTGTATTCTTCGGTTGCATCAGGCTTGAAAAGTAGTAGAAAACATACAAAAACTTCTACTTCTACAACACCAACACCGTTGCAATCACCGGTTCCTGTGACAAACGCAACTCTACCGACTGTGCCTGCTAGCAGTTTACCTAATTCGTTGGATGGCACCGTCACCAAAAAAACTCCATCGAACTTATCGATCAGTTTGAACCCTGCACTTACGCTACGTGTTGTAGAGCCCCCCAAGCAGCTCTTTGTGTCTCGACTGGCTTACGACACGTCAACGAAGGAAGTCACTGACTACATCACGACGAAGCTGGGTTACATTCCAGCAATCCTCAGCTGTAGTAAGCTGACACAAGAAAATCTTCCGGACAAAATTATAGCATCCTTTAAAGTATGTTTACCAGCTAACCTAACTATTGCCGACTCTGCTAACTTTTGGCCTCCTGGTGTTATCGTTCAGGAGTTTCTACCGAGGAATAGCTCTCAGCGGAATTTTCGTCGGGGATCCAAACAGCGGAAACATATGTAAATCCTACAGGTTTGCATGTAAACAACCCGTCAATTTCGAGTGAACTCATCTATACATCTAGCGTTGGCTGTAGTTCTACCTCACTCATTAATAATTTATCTAATCTTACAATTCTTTATCAAAATGTACATGGTCTCAGAACCAAGTTGAATGACTTCCTGGTGTCCACTCTTGAAAGTATGCCTGACGTTCAATGTGTTACTGAATCCTGGTTGAACCCTTCTGTGCTTGACTCCGAATTTTCCCCAAATTGCTACACAGTTTTTAGGCATGACCGTGATCTTCTACGCTCGATCAAAAAGGACGGAGGTGGAGTACTCATTGTCGTTAAAAACACCTTGCCATCGTCACGTTGTTCCAACTTCGATGCTTTTCCTATTGAGCATCTTCTTCTTAAAATTAAGGTCTCTTGTGGTCGATACCTCTATATTTGTTGTGTTTATATCCCATGCTGCTGCGATGTGGGAACTATCGATAAGTTCTTTGACAACCTTTCCGATTTCGCCAACTCTGCTGGTCCTAACTCCACTTTTCTTATTTGTGGGGACTTCAATCTTCCTGACTTAAAGTGGAATGCAGATTGGACACGCCCTGCACTGCCTTTGTCTACCGCAGACTTATGTGCCGATCATTTTATGAGCCTATGTTCGTTAACTCAACATAATAAATACACTAATCATCGTGGTAAGATTTTAGACCTAATTTTGTCCAATGTTAGTGATTCCCAAATCAGTGTTGTCACCACCATTGGATTAGTGCCACCCGACCCTTATCATCCTCCTCTCCAGATTAATGTGTTGATTGAATTATCGAATCCCTCTCTTAATAGTGCGATCAAAAAATATAACTACTATAAGGGCAATTATGAACAAATCTGTCGTGAAATTAGTAATGTCGATTGGGTCGAACTCTTTAATAACAAAAGCTCTAATGAATCTTCTACTCAACTTTATTTAATTCTTGAGGACATAATTCATCGGAATGTTCCCTATCGAGGGACTTCTAAACAAGAATACCCAGAATGGTTTACCCACTCGGTTATTAAAGCTCTTCATAAGAAAAAACTTCTACATAAAAAGTATAAGCGTACTTCCCTCTTATCTGATTATAATATGTTTTCCTCCCAGCGTAAACAGGTGAAATCGGCTATCAAGAAAGCTTTCTCTGAATACATTTCTCAGCTTGAGGAGTCTCTGTCACGTAGTGATACCAAACCATTCTGGTCACACGTTAGAAAGCGTAGCAAAAAGCATTATTTTCCTTCCCAACTTAAGTTTGGGGATATTACAACTTCCACTCCGCATGAAATGTATGAGCTTTTTGTCAAATACTTTTCCTCTGTGTTTACGTTTTCCAACAAAGACCTGTCACTTTTTTATCCCACCACAGAACCACATAAGTGAGTTGTCCTTTAGCGAGAGTGATGTTATCTCTATTATCAACTCCCTAAATCCAAAGACTAGTGGCGGTCCTGATGGGATTCCTAATCTCTTTGTAAAATTTGCCTCTTCGGAGCTCTCGGTGCCGCTTTCTCTTTTGTTCAATAAATCACTTGAGGAAGGCTGTTTTCCTGCTTGCTGGAAGTTAGCTAATGTTGTTCCCATTTTAAAGAAAGGAGACACCGAAAATGTTGCCAACTATCGCCCAATTTCTACCTTAAACTGCTTCGGTAAACTTTTTGAAAGATTAGTCCACAATGCGGTCTGGGAGAAACTTAATCATTTAATATCTCCCGTCCAGCATGGATTCGTTAAAGGAAGGTCAACTACCACGAATTTATGTGAATTCACTGACTTCGTAGCACAATCCTTAGATCAACACAACACTGTTCATGCCATATACACTGATTTTTCGAAAGCCTTTGATACTGTCAATAGAAAAATTATTATTGCAAAACTTGATAGGTACGGTGTCACTGGCTCTCTCCTGAATTGGTTTGATTCTTACCTCACTGATCGTCGTCTGCGAATAACGTTCAATGGACATTCTTCAGCTGAGTTTCTCTCTAACTCTGGTGTTCCACAGGGATCTATTCTTGGTCCACTGCTATTTACGCTCTTCATTAACGATCTGCCCCAATTCCTATCATCAAATTGTCTCTTATACGCAGACGACCTCAAAATGTTCCGTGAAATTTCTTCTTATTCTGACTGCTTGGACCTCCAGACTGACTTGTCGACTTTGTCCAGTTGGTGTTATAACAATGATATTTGTCTGAACATTGAGAAGTGTTTTGCTATGGAGTTTTCGTATAAGACTACCTCTCCTGTCCTCACTTACTCTATTAACGGAACCACCCTTGTAGCAGTATCTACAATAAAGGATCTAGGAGTGACTTTCGATCGCAAGCTTAAATTCGTTAATCATTATTCTGAGATTACAAAGAAGGCATACAGACTTGCTGGGTTCGTCCTCCGTACGACAGTCCAGTTTAACCGTCCAAGAGCAGCAGCCTTGCTATTTTCCACTCTCGTCCGTGGTGTCTTAGAATACTGCTCTATTGTATGGAACCCTCACCATGCTTGCCATGTTACGGCCGTCGAATCCGTCCAGCGTAAATTTACTCGCACCCTTTTCTACAGACTAAAAAAGCCTCATATCAGCTACAATGATAGACTTATAGCACTTCAACTTCAACCTTTGCATCTACGACGGGCTTTTCTTGATGCTTGCTTCCTCTATAAACTTTACAACTACTTGCTTAATACCTACCTCTGTAACGACCTGAATTTCCGGCAGGCAACAGTCTCAACCAGGAATTCAGATATTTTCTATCTTCCTCGAGCCTCACTCGATATTTACTACCATTCCCCGATGTTGAGAATGCAAAGGAACCACGATCAACTTCAACTTGGATCTTTAACTACTTCTTTTGTTTTATTTAAAAATAGAGTAAAAACTATAATCTTTAATGTTTGAAATCTTATTATCACTGCTCTCGTATTTTTGCTTTTGTATAATTGAAAATGTTATCTTTTTGTTCAAAGCGATTAATAAATAAATAAATAAATATTTAGTGCACAATTTCATCTCCATAAATTGTATACGTAATCAGTGTTTAGAGTATTTCATAAAAAAGTGCAGTTTGTATGAGAGGTGGTGGAAGGACGTGAAGGGGGGAAGGACACAAATAATTCTTATACAGTAGAATGAAATGATCATAAAAGTTTTATATTTCAAATTTCAGATCAATTGCATTTATACTTTTCGAGAAAAGCCGTTGTCAATTTGCTTAATTGTGTCATTTTGTATGAGAGGGGGTAGAAGGGGTGGAACGATTTGGCACGTTCACGAACTTGTCCTTATTTTTTTTGACGTGTACAAAATTTGAACTCTCTATATCAACACGTTCTCAAGCTAGAGAGGACACGGACGGACATCCGGTTTTGAGATTTTTGAGTGATTATATGAACTGTGGCCTTCTGCTCAACTGCTCGCTTCCATGTGCTACATGGTCGACCAACCCGACGTCTTCCTTGAAGATTATAATCCAGAGCCTGTTTGGCGATGTTTCGCTCTAGTTTCCTGAAAGTGTGACCGATCCACTGCTACTTCTGCCTTTGAGTCTCAATACCTATTTTAGTCTGTCCAGTTGTACTCCAAAGTTCGTCGTTGGAGATCACTTCTAACGGCATGTATATGATATTAACGTTAACTTCTGTGCTGGGTACCTCGATATGTTTTGCTATAATCGTCATCCTACATTTATGGTTAGGGAATGTAGAATTCGAAGAATTTGGTGTGAATGACCGCCTTGGGACGGGTTTTCAGTTATCTAATATTTTCCAGATTTGTGCGAGAACGAGTTTCAAATATAGATTATATGGGCGTGCGATAGAAACCCAACGTTAAAATCACGATAAACATAAATAATAATTGCGAAAAATATTGAAAAATTAATCAACTTGGCCTCACTCCTTTTACCTTACTACTATTACTGCTTACTTTCTATATTAGAAATGGTTTTCCTTGAATTTCTAGGAAAGCATTCGAACAAGTGAGATCTATCGACATAAAATTGGAACACTGAAGGTTATAAAAACGTTTATGAGCCGTTTCAAAATCGTCCAAACATTTCATTTCCTTCTACCACCTCCCATACAATACCATTATTTCTAAAAGTTAATGCTTAAATTTCGTTGAAAATGATGAAAGCAATAAATATTGAAGCGAAACATTTCCATACCCAGCTCAGTGTCTTATTCAAAAGTTATAAGCCTCCTCCATTTCATCTGCCAGCTTCCACACAAAAGTCAAATCAATTTCCTGTTAAAGCCCCCTACGAGGTATATGACAAAACATTTCTCTTCCCCATAGCGTGACTCTGAAATTGTCGCATGGACTTGTTTCTTTCTTTGGTCCCTATTCGCTGCATTAATAAGGAAAAGTTCGACTGTAATTAGTTTCATTTCAATAAAATCTATGAGGAATAATTTTTATAAATTTAGGATCTAAAAAAAACATTCAGCTATCTTATTTTAAATGGTATTTATTTCTTATTTTTACATTTATATTTTAAAATTGCACACGAAAGTACCGAACTATTTCATAATTTTGACAAATTCTATATGAACATTTTTATCGATCCAAATATTTATTAGGTAATGTTAACTAATGTAAGGAACCTTCTCTAAGATCTGATCCTACCAGACTAATTTAAAAAGCCGCGCCTAAGTTAACATTTCAAATTCACTTTTAATATGAAAAATTAATATCAAAAATCGGTACAAAATTAGAAAAAAAAATCGTATTTATATGTAAATTTAAATAGATCTCTCTATATGTATAGAAAAATATCATTATGACTCTTCATTTTTGTCGTTATTTATATAGCGTTTCAAATAAGACTAAAAAAACCTACAAAGCATTTATGAAAGAATTAAATTGCAAATATATCGAATCTTACGATAATTCAAAAAGATTTTATTTATATTAATTGATAATTTATTGAAATTTAAATGATTCAATTAAAACTTGAATACCAAAGCTGACTGATATATTAAAAAAAATGTTTAATATAATATTTTAAAGTCATTAGATAATTTATATTTTTTTATTAAAATTAATTAATGCTATCCTTTCAAGTTTTCTTTTTACAATGTATTTTTAATTATTATTATTACTCTCACAACTCGAAATTTCAGGTAACTTTTGTTTAGCACGATTGCCTTCACTAGCGCTTTACATTGTTTCTATCTATTATCTTAAGTGTTTTGTTGAACGAATTTGATGCGTCGTATGCACTTAAGGATTTTTCAGTTTATTTGGTGTTTTGGACATGTTCAAGTTCATAAAAACGCTTGCGAATCACACTTCTTGTGAATCACACACTACTACATTTTTAATTTAAGAAATAGATCGACCAAATCGCAGACCGTCTCAATTTCAAACCAAATTTTTTTTTAAGGTCGCTGAAAGATATTAATCTAATACCCCGTAACCTAGTTTTCACGTACATTATGATGCAATTTCGGCTTGGTCGTACTATAAAATTTTCTGATTCGCTTTTAAACTGTACTTAACAAATATATTGTTATAGATCTTGCAATCACGCAATTTGGATGTTGCCAAAATTATCGAGAAAAGTCCATCAACATGTAAAACGCTATAAACATGTTTCCAGCAACTTCTACCAGACTCCACAATGTAGGCAATCTTCCTAGACACACACACACAACGACACCTGTCTGGGAGACTTAGTATAAATATCCGCCAACTTTCAGACAACGAGTGAGACATTTGGCGACACCTATCGGTGGAAGAACGCGAATCGGTACAAGTAAGCGAAAGAATAAGATCGACGGCATTGCCAAATCGGCGAATATAGTGCGAATTAATTAAAAGTGATCAAGAAATTATATGAAAGTGCGAATAATAAAATTAGCTATTATTTTTAAACGAATTGTGTTTTTCTTTGAAATCGGCGATCCCCTAGCTCGCAACAATTGGTGTCAGAAGAGTGGGATTTCAAGGATAAATTCGGTTTAAAAATCGCGAGTGAAATTAAAAAATTCTCGGAACGGATAATTTTGTGAGAGCGAAATCGCGAAACTAAATTCTCGAACGGACAGTGAAAATTTTGTGAAATCGAATATTCTCGAGTGTTCTAGTGAACAGTGACTTTAATTAGCGAAGTAAAATCGCGGAACTAAAATTCTCGAACGGACAGTAAGAATTTTGTGAAAACGAATATTCTCGAGTGAGCAGTGACTTTAATTTAATTGAATTCGAATCGCGGAAAAACTGGCAATAATCGGTAGTGAAAATGCCGCGTTATTTAAAAGACTTAAAAGTAACGGAGCTGAAGGAAGAGCTCAGTAGACGCGAGTTATCTACACTAGGGAGCAAGTCTGAACTTGTCAGCCGTATGATCGAGACACTTGAGGCTGAGGGTGAGGATGCAGATAGTTTTGAGTTCCAAATCGAGGAAACTCGTGCAGAGGAGTGTTCTGGTGCATCGAATGCTCTGACACAGTTAATGCAACAAATGATGCACAAATTGGATCAACAATCAGCTGTGACAACGAACATTAATCAGAAATTAGAGCAACAATCAGCTGTGACAACGAACATTAATCAGAAATTAGAGCAACAATCAGCTGTGACAACGAACATTAATCAGAAATTAGAGCAACAATCAGCAGACATTAATCACAAATTAGAGCAACATTCAGTGGACATTGAACAACAATCTGCGGACATTAATCAGAAATTAGAGCAACAATCAGCGGACATTAATCAGAAACTAGAGCAACAATCTGCGGACATTAATCAGAAATTAGATCAGACCTCAAAGGACCTTAACCAAAAATTGGAGCTGCAAAATAATAAAATAGACACCATGGGTAAGGCCATAGAAGAAAACGTTGAGAAGAAACTTCGAATCTTCGAAGAGCAAATTGCGGAAAAGACATCCGGGATTGTAGAAGAAGTCGAACGCCTAAAAAGAGACTTCGATAATGTGAAGGCGACTGGCGTCATCAAGACAGAACATGTTGCGCACAAGGGTCTCAAGGCTCCAATCTTCGATGGACAAACACCGTGGGCTATTTATAAGACCCAATTTGAAGCCGCCGCAAGAAACAACCATTGGAATGATCTAGAACGGGGAACAGCTCTTATATTGGCGCTAAGAGGTCCACCAGCAGAGGTTCTTCAAACGATTCCGCAGGAGCAACAACAAGACTTTTCAACCTTAGTCCAGACATTGGATCTTCATTATGGCAGTGACCACATGCGAGAGATCTACAAAACGCAACTTTACAACCGAACTCAAAAGAATGGTGAAACACTTCAAGAGCTGGCACGCGATATTGAACGACTCACACTATTATCGCTGCCTAATGCGCAAACAGAGCAACGAAACGATACAGCTGTTTTCGCATTTAACAATGCTGTACAGGACAGAGAGCTGCAACAGGCGTTAAAACTGGCAGGTAAGAAAACGATTGGCGAAGCCTTAGTATATGGGCTGACGTTCGAAGCTGCCAAGCAAAGCTCGCGGAGTAACTATCGAGTTCGAGAAATAGTAGAAGAATGTGTGTGCCAGAAAGCCGAGTACACCAAGCGGAGCGAAGGATCTGGTGCTCCTCGATGCTGGAATTGTGGACAGGCAGGACACTTAAGACGCGACTGCCGCAAACCCAGAAAAGCGATCAACTACTGTTCCGGCTGCGCTGCTAAACAAAGAGGAGGAAGGGGCGAACCGTCACGAGAGCACGCTTCGCCTAATGACAGTCCGGGAAACGAGTAAAGGCCAACTTCATGGGGCAGAAGTTGGCTGGTAGAATCGACGCCCCCGGAACCATCATCGCAGTTTCTCGACTACATCGTTGTGAAAACGACTTATGTATGAGTGGTCGAGTCGGCAAATTAAACTGCATCATAACAGTCGACACAGGCGCAACACGGTCAGTGCTAAGATCTGACCTCGTAGATCGTACTTGGCTTCACAACACCAAGAAGTACGCACTTCGCACTGCTACAGGAGAAACTACAACGGTCCATGGAGAAATAGCTCGTGACATACAGCTTGGGGATTTGACCTTCTCGCATGTATTCGTGGTAGCTGATATTACCGATGAGTGTATCCTTGGAATGGATTTTCTGAAACCACACGGTATACAGCTGGACTTAGAACAACGAATAATGAAGTGGCGGAATATTGAAATCCCGATGGAAATAACATCCTCCAATACAACAAAGCTGCGAGTTGTATTATGCGAAGATGCGGACATACCAAAGTCATCTGAGAATGTTATTTGGGCAGAGCTCGATGGTGATCCCGGGAACCACCGATTCTACCTCATAGAACCGGAAACGACACCTGCATTACGAAGTCTAATACTAGGAAAAACGCTCGTAAAAAGGAATGAGAAGATGATGGTACCAATAAGAGTCCTGAACGTTGCGGACAGCACTACCAGCGTAAAGAAAGGAGATGTAATTGGCAGCTGCGAACCAATATCGGCGGTGACGAGTATCGACAAGGCAGAGCCACATGACGTACCCTCTAAAAATAAGCCAAGAAGGAAGGACAGTGTAACATCAACACTTCTTCAGTCAAGCAACCTTAGAGGAGAACAACACAAGCAAGCAGTAGATCTAATCGAAGGATTCAGCGACGTCTTTTCCACCGGTGATGACGACTATGGCAGAACAAACTTAGTGAAACATCGTATAGATACCGGAAGTGCTACACCGATACGTCAACCTCCAAGAAGAGTACCATTAGCGAAACAAGGAGAAGTCAATTCAATGGTCAAAACTATGGAGCATCAGGGAATCATCGAAGAATCAAAGAGCCCGTGGATATCGCCAGTAGTGCTGGTAAAGAAGAAGGACGGCAGTACCCGTTTTTGTGTGGACTACAGACGACTAAATGATGTTACGAAAAAGGATAGCTATCCACTACCTAGAATCGACGATATCATGGACACCCTGACCGATGCTAAATGGTTCTCAACGTTGGACCTCAAGAGTGGTTACTGGCAAGTGGAGATAGATGAAAAAGATAGAGAGAAGACAGCATTCTCTGTCGGCAGTGGACTGTGGCAGTTCATCGTAATGCCATTTGGCCTGTGCAATGCTCCAGCTACGTTCGAAAGACTGATGGAATTCGTTTTGCGTGGTCTGAGTTGGAAAACTTGTCTCGTTTACCTAGATGATGTGATCGTTATCGGAAAAACATTCAATGAACACCTAAAAAATCTGCAGGAAGTCTTCCAGCGACTGCGAGCGGCAAAATTAAAGCTGAGTCCGAAAAAGTGCACTTTGTTTAGTGCAGAAGTCAAGTACTTGGGTCACATCGTTTCAGCTGATGGCGTAAAGACAGATCCGGAGAAGATACTGGCGGTGAAAAATTGGCCTACTCCGAGTGATAAACACCAGTTGCGCAGCTTCCTAGGCTTAGCGACATATTACCGACGATTTGTAAAAGACTTTGCCAACACGGCGAAATGTCTGCATCAGTTAACAGAAAAAGGGAAGCCATTTACATGGAGTCAACAGTGCCAGGAAGCATTCGAGAGGATAAAAGACCAACTCTGCGACTCCCCACTTCTGGCGTATCCAAAACCAGGTCATGGTTTCATCATAGACACTGACGCCAGCAATGTCGGTATCGGAGCAGTACTATCACAAGAGATCGATGGGCAGGAGAGAGTGCTATCTTACTACAGCCGAGTACTCTCAAAATCAGAAAGGAACTATTGCGTAACTCGCCGAGTGCTATTAGCCATTGTAGAAGCAACAAAACAATTTCACAAATATCTCTATGGTCACAAGTTCCTTCTTCGAACGGATCACGCATCGCTTAAATGGCTACTTCAGTTTAAGAACCCCGAAGGCCAAGTAGCCAGATGGATCGAAAGGCTCGAATCCTACGATTTCGAGATTGTTCATCGAAGAGGAAGAATCCACGGTAATGCCGATGCGCTTTCACGTCGTCCTTGTCCACCGAACTGCAAGCATTGTCACCGTGTAGAAGGAAAAGAGGCCGGAGAAACCATTCAGAGGATAACGACCGAACCAAAGACTGGATGGAATCAGCAAGAACTGGAAGACGCCCAACGTAAAGATCCAGATATTTCACCGATCATGGCATGGAAGGACGAAATGAAACGGCCTGAATGGAAAGACATCTCACAATTCAGTGAAACCTTAAAGTGTTATTGGGCACAATGGAACTCCCTTCACCTAGACGGCGGATTATTAAAACGGAAATGGGAGAACGCTGATGGAAAGTCGTACCACATGCAAACCATCGTCCCGCATTGTAAAGTCGAGGAGGTTTTGAAGGAATATCATGGAGGTACCTCCGGTGGGCATTTGGGAGTAAACAGAACCTTGGTAAAGATACGAGAAAGGTTCTATTGGATCCATCTCCGAGATGATGTCGAAAACTGGTGCCGTAAATGTACTACGTGTGCATCGAGTCAGGGCCCACACCGCAGATCAAAGGGAGAAATGCAACAATACAACGTGGGAGTCCCATTCGAGAGAATTGCTGTGGATATTGCTGGGCCATTTCCGGAATCAGAAAATGGTAATCGCTACATTCTAGTGGTTATTGATTATTTCAGCAAGTGGCCAGAAGCTTACGCAATTCCAAACCAAGAAGCAGTAACCGTCGCAGAACAAATTGTTACTAACTGGGTGAGCAGATTTGGAGCGCCACGTGAACTACACTCCGATCAAGGGCGCAATTTTGAATCTCAAATATTCAAACACGTGTGCCAAATGCTGGGAATAAACAAAACGAGGACAACTCCATTACACCCACAGTCCGATGGAATGGTGGAACGTTTCAACAGGACATTGAACTCAAACCTATCCAAACTCGTCAGCGAGAGGCAAAAGGACTGGGACCAGCACATCCCTCTATTTTTAATGGCCTATAGAACATCGGTGCATTCAACAACAGGAGAAACTCCGTCCCGAGTCATTTTCGGAAGAAATATTCGCGTCCCTGCGGAACTAATGTTTGGAGTGCCACCAGACCAACCAACCAATGCTAAAGATTATGTCTCGGATCTTCGATGTCGACTAAAGACAATTTATAACCTGGTCAGAGATAAAATTGATTTGGCGTCCGACCGCATGAAGACGAGGTATGATCAACGGGCGAATTCATCAGGATTCCAAGAGGGCGATTTGGTTTGGTTATACAATCCCAAACGACAGAAGGGCAGATCGCCGAAACTACAGCGAAACTGGGAAGGCCCTTACCAGATCATCAACCGGTTAAATGATGTCGTCTATCGGATTCAACTACATCATAAACCCCGCACTAAAATGAAAGTGGTACATCTCGACCGATTAACAAAGTACCATGGTGCCATTGAGGAAGTGAACGACTCTGTTCGGGACGAACAGGGACTAAGGAGAGGGTAATGTTATAGATCTTGCAATCACGCAATTTGGATGTTGCCAAAATTATCGAGAAAAGTCCATCAACATGTAAAACGCTATAAACATGTTTCCAGAAACTTCTACCAGACTCCACAATGTAGGCAATCTTTCTAGACACACACACACAACGACACCTGTCTGGGAGACTTAGTATAAATATCCGCCAACTTTCAGACAACGAGTGAGTCATTTGGCGACACCTATCGGTGGAAGAACGCGAATCGGTACAAGTAAGCGAAAGAATAAGATCGACGGCATTGCCAAATCGGCGAATATAGTGCGAATTAATTAAAAGTGATCAAGAAATTATATGAAAGTGCGAATAATAAAATTAGCTATTATTTTTAAACGAATTGTGTTTTTCTTTGAAATCGGCGATCCCCTAGCTTGCAACAATATGTAGAGCACTTGCGAAATGTGATCAGAGCTGTCAGAAGAATACGGGTAATTTAGGAGAGTTCAGGAGGACTATTTGGCACTTTTCAACTATTCAGCTCCTTTGCTTCTTTTGGGCCTAATCATGAATCTTTACCATATCCTCGAAGCAGAGGTTTGAGAGTGTGGCTTTGAGAGATAGCTGAATCCTTCTAGGAGAATTAACCAGGAAGCGAAGATGCTTCCGTCGTCGCGCCTGTAGTTTCAGAAGAAGTATCGTTGACATTAATGGTTTGAAATACTTATTTTGAGAATTCTGGAAATGCCAATAATTCGAAAAACTCTTTGATTATTCAACGTGCGGGTGCTTTTTTGTTCTATTTCAAAATTACTTAAGATACAACACCTTTATTGAATTTCTCAATTTATGTTGAATCATAAAAATCAGGAAAACGAAAATATTGTGCAATTGCGTTCTTTGAGGATTTGAATAACGATTCATTGACCTGGAATAGATACCCAGTTCTTAGTTAATTTCGCACGACGCATGCGTAACATTTCAATTGCTGATTCGGTAATTTATATTTCTAAATTATGGAGTTTCAAGGACCGAAAGTTGAAGGTCCTGCAGCCATAGCCTGGATCGTTCACACAAATAATCTGGAAAATAATCTGCCAAAAAGTTGGGGGCAACCTAATTATTCTTGAGACAAGTTGGGCATGCGTGAACGTTGGTAATTTTTTAATTTTCGGCCGAAATTTGTATTATTAAATGATTAAACACACCTTTCTAACAAAATCCTTCTACTCTTTTCACACCTTACTTACATAAAATATAATTTCACTCGATTTCAATAAATCAAATAATAACCAAAAAATTAAAAGCTACGAACTTGATATTTTTAAGGAACAATTTAAACAAAAAAGAAAAAAAGCATATCAAATGTTATGATTCCCCCCCCCCCCCACCACCCCTCCTTCATCCTGCCACCCTAACCAGCATACTGACTGACTTCGTAAGCATCATCAACTTGTCCCAAGAATAATAAAAATGTGCTCGACTTATTGGCAGATATTTTTTCAAACGAATTTTGCAAATTTTCCAGCTCCCAGCTTAATACGTCAAGTAAGGGCCACACTTCGGTGCATTTGATCATACTTATTATTTCTATTTTTTGTATATAAAATGGCCTGTGTGAAATTTGAGCTTTGCATCCTGTTCCGCAGCCCTAAGAAAATATTTAAAATTACCCACATTTTGACTCAGCACCCCCCTCCCCATACCATATTGCATTTTTAGACTTATAGTGGTTTTTATTCTGGAATTCAATTTTGTTCTCAGTGAGGACACTATTATTGCAGTTCTGTCCTCAAATTTTTCACTTTCGCCCTCAGATCAGTTAAGAAAGGATCATCAACAGGGCGGAAAATAGAATTTTTTTCAATATTGTTTTTTCCATCCCTAATTTCTTATTGAAACGATTTAACTCAATTTTCATTTCAGTAGGTTCAATTGAAACATTATTCGTTCCGAAAGCTGTTCTATTTACTTTTTATATCGTTTTAAATTCAATGTTTCAATCTGTTCGACTCATTTTACTTTATTATTCTAATAATATAGTATTGTGATCGACACAGAAAAAAAAAAATTTGCTACCCTGAAATTTTGTTTTTTCGCGTTTCATGACTAAATTAGCCTAAAAAAGGAAAAAAAAAAAAATCCGTCCCGCCGTACGCCGTACATATGGACTCATACCTCCGAGACCGTTAAAGGTAAAATGTTGGTTTTTGGGTGGATTATTAATTTGGTAAGTGAGCTCCATTATCCAAATTTTGGGGAGTGTCAGGTGGAAGGGGGAGGCGGGGATGAAAAAAGTCAAAAAATACACTTGTTAATATCTTCACCATGAATGCAGATAGGAAGATGAAAATCAGCATACGTATAGAGAGGGTTGTGGGACAAACTCCAAAAATAATTTAATTTTTTTTACCCATTGGCATCCGAAAAGGGGAAAACAAATTGGCGGCCGAATCTTTTTTTGAAATGGTTATTATTCGAAACAACTTACCATAAAAAATTCATATTTTGGGACCATTAAGGTGGCATATAGATCCACCACAATCAGCTTAGAAATAGGCTAATTATTGTTGGGGAGGGCCAGGGGGGGGGGGGGGGCAAAAAAACACTTAAGAGTTAATATCTCAACTACCTCTTAAGCTATGTAATTGAAACTTAAAACATATACTAAGCTATACTAGCGAAATACAGAAAAAAAATAAAAAATTTGGTCATAATAGTAGTGGGGCGAAATGGGGATCATTTCAAAAATGGTGCACTTTTCAAAATTAGAAATCGTTATATCTCAACATTGAGTACAGATATCGAATCAAAAATCGTCAGATTATAGAACTATATAATTTATAATTTTGATAAAAATTTTAAGTTAGGGGGTGTAAAGGGAGGGATGTGGTAAGCAAAAATGTCGAAAATTTTGAGTGATTTTTTTAGGACTCTGGTCAAAGATAGAAACTTTAAATTTTGCATGTGGATACATCTATTTGATATACATAGAAAAAAAGTAATAATTTGATCCACAATTATTACGAACCGACCACCCCAGTCTAACGGGCAGCGAAAAAAACACGAAAACTGAAAATTTTTGGATGTAATTTTAAGGTAGAAACTTGAAAATTTGGGAAATGCATTTAAAAAAAATCCCTAAAAATATGAAATATTAACTGGTCGAATACCTTCAAAACTACCCCCTCCCATACAAAATTATTTTTTCGACCATTTTTAAGAAATTAATTATCACCGAACTATTAAAAGCTATCAATTTGAAATTTTGATAAAAACTTATAAAAATAGTTTAAATGATATTATTTTAAAAGTTTTGAAATCGCACTTGCCCTTCTACCCCCTCCCATACAAAAGTATGATTTCGACCAATTTCATTAAATCAACTAATAACCGACAAATTAAAAGCTATGAACTTGAAATTTTGTACGAGCACCTTACAAGAGAACGGAAAGAAAATTGCGTCACAAATTTTGCGATTCCCCTACCTCTTCTACCCCCTCCCATACAAAATAATTTTTTCGAGCATTTTTAACAAATCAGTTATCAGCTAACTCTTAAAAGCTATCAATTTCAAATTTTGCATGAAAACTTACAAAAATAATTGAAATGAAATTCCTTGAAAAGTTTTACAATCGCGTTTGCCCTTCTACCCCCTCCCATACAAAAGTATCATTTCGACCTATTTCATTGAACCAACTAATAACCAACAAATTAAAAGCTACGAACTTGAAATTTTATACGAGCACACTACAAGAGAAAGGAAATAAAATTGCGTCACAATTTTTACGATTCCCCTACCTCCTCTAACCCCTCCCATACAAATGTTGGGTTTCGTGAATGTAAAATACACAGAATGAAAATTCTATGCAACTTCGTCTATGAAACTGACATTCTATACAGAGAATATTGGACGTGATTCAAGCAATTAATTAAAAAACTATTAACATCCACCCACTCTTACTGTCACGCCACACCCCTCCCCTCATAGAAACTCAAACTTACATAAATAAACGGACAAAACATTGATTTTAAGTACTGGAGCTTTTGAACGTTTCCGCAAAGTGTTAAATTGACAATTGCCCTGCCCAAGAACCCCTTTCACTTAGTCTTCCCTAACCACTCTAACCTGCATATTGACTTTCCACGCATCCGCAACTTGTCCCAAGAATAATAAAGTTTCGCCCGACTTGTTGGCAGTTTATTTAGAAACTGTTGGTTACGAACATAGATCTCAACAGTTAAAAAATTCGGTGCAAGAAATATGGCTAATTCGGGGTACTTTTTACCAAGGACACAAAACATTGCTTAGCGAGCAAATTTTTCTTAGAGAATAGAACATAAAAAGTGATTAAAAAAGCTAGAAAAATGAGGCGACAAAATAGCACTGTGTCGATCATAATACTTTATTATGAGTATCTTATATATTAATACGTGAACATTTAAATTTGTACGTGATTTTTTTTTTATTTATTATAAAAGCAGGGGGATGAAACTTATATCATTAAAAAAAGTGCTGATTCATAGATGTGCACAAACCAAAAACCATGTGTTTATATTGCCGTTAAGGCAGGTAAAATAAAATGAGAACATACAAGCAGGATCACATCCCAGTACTTCAATTGTTCTTTGCTGTGGGCTAGAGTAGTTGCAATAATAAAGTGAACCATGAAGTGAGATTGCTCGGAAATTCTTCACATGTAAAGAAATTGAACATAAACATTACATTAAATGAGACAAAACTAATCCAAGAATTGAGAAACCCAGAACAACATACGCCAATTCAAATATTCTATCAATATTTGACTAATTCCATAAAACTATCGTTGGTAAAAAAATTACTTCCAAGTTTTTTTCTATTTACAAATACAGCTGGACATCACATTAAATTCTACTTCAACATCCATTTTTTCTCATTTTATTATCCATAGCGTTAGAATTCAAATGTTAACTGTTTTGTGTTTCTACCATTTAAATATAAACAACGCGTTTCTCATATAAAAGCACAACTTAAAATCAATAATAAAACAGAAATTGGAAAAATAACATAAACAGACATACGTGGATGGCAAGTTGAAATCAAATACGTTATATCGTCGTCGTCATGTTCGATACCGTCTCGCGTTGGCACCTCTACAATAACAATATCGTCGGCTGAAATTTCAATCGGAAAAGTACAATTCGTACAATTCACACAGGCATTCGCATTCGTTAAATTCGCATATTCGAACGTTGGCTTGTAAATATCGAAAACAGCATGAATATCATTCCGCACGAGATCGTTATCACTATAGAAAATATAATAATAATAGCCATCTTCGACGACTTCATGTTTCGACACCATATGCGTTCCAGACTCAAAGAAACGAACACTCAAACAGTCAGAGCTCGGAGCGAATCCCTGTGCCAACAAGATCTGTCCGTTATAACAGGTAAGCAAGCTATTCTCGAAACTTGAAATCGAATTCGAGCCTTCATCAGTGAAATTCAAAGCATTACCACCGTGACTGATCTTCCGATTGTAGACAATGTCACGTTTATGTTTAGCATTATGTACGGGATGTTTTTGCAGAAATGGATCGTGATGACCGCTAATATGAGGCTCGTAGATACCTTTAACGGCACGACGCTGCAGCTTTCGGCTCCGACGATGTCGTAATTTATTTTCCGGCCTCTCCGTGAACTCAGCAATACTACCAGTACTACCCATCATCTGATCAGTCTCATTGTGATTACCTAAATTACTACTTACTAATACACGTTCAGTCTTATGATCGGTTGCAATGGTTTTGTCAGAAGAAGCATTTTTTTGATATGATGCGGTTTTGTTTTGTTTTACTCTAGTTTTAACGATATGTGGTGAATCATCTGACATTTCACCGCCATGATTTTCCAATTCCTCGTCGGCTGCAGCCTTTAAATCAGCTATGCTATCATCGTTTTGTACTCTATACTCCTTATTGTGATAATCGAACCTACGCTGTTCATCGGATACGACTAATTCGGCTGCCGTTTCGAAAGTCACAACGACCTTATCATGTCCTTGAGCGAAATGCGTTCCGACCTTATTTGTATTGTGCTCCAGTAGACCGCATGTCCGAAGATTTCGATCACCCTTCACGACTAGAATGCGTGAACCTTCATAACGCGAACAAACTTTCAATTCAACGATGGCACCTTTAAGTAAATAAAAACCCCAATATTCGAGTGTATCGTCCGGCAATGTCATTGATTTCTTCAAACGTATGTGCTTTCGATTTGCCGATATTTCCGGTCGTGTTTTCAATTGAAACGCATTAAAGCTGGAGTTCATTCGAAGCGAATGCGATTGGCAGAAAATATTTGAGATACCATCGCGAATTTCGATAATATCCGATTCGGCAACCGGAAATACGACATCGGCAAAAACAAAATGTCGTAAATGCAACGGAATTATGATCAGAGCAGCCGGTAATACAACAATTAGGAAACAAAAAACGATAACACGTTTGACTCCCTGCATTTTATTGCGGGCTGGAAATAGAAAAAATAGTTACAGATTAATTAAAAAATAATAATAAAGAATAAACAGATTTTTTTTTCAGACTCAAGAAGAGTTGAATGGTCTAATATTATTTATAAGCTAAGTACAGTTCCTATAGTCTTGTTTAACGTGGTGCATTGCTCACAGACGGAATGGTCACACAGTTGTCTTTAACAACACTGATTGTTTTTGTGTCGGCAATCATTAACGCCCCCGGAGTTAGCAGTCTATACCAATTACAAGTTCGGTATTCATACTGCTGAATGCGAGATCTATCTAAATCTCTGACAGTCTATTGATCATGGCACAGCGTTGGAAAACGCAACACTTTGCAGCAAGCATATTTTTTATTTCAACCGATTCCACTAACTCTTACAACGCATTGAATTGTGTCAATGGAGACAATTCTCGAGCTGATAATTGCGATCCGGCAGGAAGAGTACAATGAGTAGTTCGTGGACTACTGAGATGTACCGATTCAACCAGCTGCTGTAAGCAAACTATGTAGTCAACAGACCGCGCTAATTTTTGGGATAATAATTAGGGACTGTCCTACCTGTTGAACAAAACTAAATTTCGAAATATCGTTTCCCAGACTAATTTTAATTACAAGTGCCCTTACTTTTTTGTCACAATGTACAGTCTTAATGACTATATTTTGGATCGTGTCAACTCTATAATTAACTTAGGTGTTATATTTGACCATAAACTTGATTTTAGCTTGCATATAAACAAGATTGTGCAACCATACGCTTATCCAAGGAATTTTACAATCCCTTTGTTAAATTAATTCTCTATAACACCTTTGTTAGATCTCACCTTTAATATGCATCTCAAGTTAGGTTTCCTTATTATGATGAGCACATTGGCAGATTTGAATCAATTTAGCGTAAATTTGTGAGAATTGCCTTATGCCACCTTAATTGGAATGACAGAGTTCGTCTTCCCCCTTATATCGATCGAATTAAGCTATTAAATATGTCATCACTCTCGAAACGACCTGAGGTAGCTGATGTAGTTTTTGCTCATCAACTTCTTACAGGGTTAATTGATTCTTTCACACTTTGGGTTTGATGCAGTTTGCTGTTGGTCAATTTTTACCAAGGCAGCCTAGATTGCTACAAATTTGCTTTCGCCGGACAAACTATGGTATGAATGAGCGTATTTCGTGTCTCGCGAGAGAAGTTGATAAGAATACTGATGTATTCGACTTCTCTATTGATAAGCTGTGTTTAAAGCGTAGACTTAATGCTAGTTGATACCAATTTTTATGTCAATTTCTTGTGTTATTTTTATTTATGTACTTGGCGTAGGGATATTGTTGTTTGTTTCGTCCTTCCCCTAAATGATGAGCCAGAGAATAATTCGTTTCCATCTTTTAAGTTTGGAACCGATTTATGGCAATTCCTTGCATTAAGGAATTCTGATAGTGACCACACCGAACTCCTAGGAGCTCTGCACGCGATAACCACAGCCACCGCGATACTAATGATAATCTTAAGTATCGGGAGTACAAATTAAAACCCGCTTTTTTCCAATAGATGGCTTCAGCAGTAAATGCCGATCAACAATGGCGGATCAGAAACGTCATATGGTAAACTTAGGTATCTGTCAACAACTCCTCATCATTAGATTTGTGAAAATTTATCGGCGTCAAATACTTTTTTGTGCGTGAATATGTCGAAGTTTGAGCCAAATAAGCGTCATTTGCGGAAATTTTGCTTTTTGCATTAATTAAAAAAATTTGCAGCTGAGGCGTGATGAATGATAGTTCAAACTTATAGTGTGGGAAATAACGTGTCGCGAATGGTTTCAATGCTATAAAATGGGTGTTGACTAAGAAATATTTAAGTCAACACATCAATATTTAAGCCAACACAAAAGATTTTTGCGCCTCCTCTTCGATCGACTACTAACGCCATTCTTGAGGCCTTTCCTCAACTGTATCCCACCACATTCAAAAAGTCTTCTCTCGTTGTAAATTGTCGAAAATTTGGAACGCAAATTTTCACCGCGATCATTCGGAATGATACAAAATTAATTATAAAAACATAACAGAATTATGATTAGGCTTAAAGCCCAATCACATGATACTCTAGATGAGATGGAAATGACTTTAATATACCGAAAAATATGTCATCTCAAATTCTTTCGAATAGTGAATAGAGACTTTTGCATGGGAGGTGGTAGAAGTAGAGAGGGAGGTTTGTATTTTTCGTATATGACACCGGACATGGCATGCAAAATGTTTTTTGCTCAATTTAAAGTTTTTAGATTTCGTTATTTTTAAAGAAATTGGTCATAGTTTTCCTTAAATTGAGGCATTTGTATGGGAGGTGGCAGAGGAAGTGGAGCGTTTAAGATGATTTTGAAAATGCTTATCATCATCCTTATCACCATGCTTTGATTCAATTTCAAAGTCTATAGCTCTCATATACTTGAAGGAGAAATGGTTTTCTTGAATTTATAATAGAGATATTTGTGTGGGAGATAGAAGGAGTGAAGCGGAGCTGATATTTTTTTCTAACACTTATTTCAATTATTAAAAAACAAATTCTGGCAAAATTTGAAGTTTGTGCTTTTTCTAGTTTCAATGGAAATCGATGAAATGCATTTAACAAAAATTCTGCATTTGTATGGGAGGGGGTAGAAGGAGTGTACAGATCAAAACAAATTTTTTTCGCATTATTAATATTTCTATTTGTATACTTTATACAAGATATCAAGTTGATAGCTTTAACAGTTTCGAAGAAAAATAATTTAATTTAAATTTCAAAAATTCGTGAAATTTGTAAGGGAGGGGGTAGAAGGAGTAAGGTGAAGTTGATAATTATTTTTAAAATAAATTGCAATTATAGTAGAATTAATTCTGACAAAATTTCGTTTTTTCAGCTTTACTAGTTTCGATGAAAATTGAAAATATGTATTTTTCAAAATTGACCATTTGTATGGGGTAGAAGGAGTAAAGGGATCGGGCCAATATTCCGTGGTATTAATGACATCTATAATATAATACTTTGACCTAAATTTCAAGTCGATAGCTTAAATAGTTTCAAAGAAAATCAATTTCTTAATTTTATGAAATTTGTATGGGAGGGGGTAGAAGGAGTGGGGGGATGTAGCCCATTCACGAACTTAAAGTTACTTTTTTGCTAAAAATGACACACAAAAATTTTTAGCACTATTGTTTAAAGCTTTCGAGAGTTATGCTGTAGACAGACGCACAGACGGACAGATGGACAGACAGACAGACAGACGGTCACTCGGAATCGAGGTTTTTGACCGACAACAAATATTTCTGTACCATTGGCGGCTCTGTGCGAGCGTTATTTCTTAGCGTTACAAACGGTAAGGCAAACACAATATACTCTCAGATTTCATCTAGAGTATAAAAAGACAAAACGTTTACGACTTGTCGTCTTATGTGAAAGTTTCAAACAGAAACGATCTAGAATTCCAATATTATATTAATTAATAAAAGTTAGGGTGTAGCCTAGTGGGTAGTGTGTTAGTCTTGTAATGCGAAGGTCGTGAGTTCAAATCCCGGTCGACACAATATATAATTCTAGCACATTGCCTGCTTATATATACATTGGTCACCTCACTCTACGAAAATTGAAAATTCGTAGAAAGAGGGTTGTGCGAAGGGCTAACAACTCTTCAATAAGTAATGAAAAATGTTAAGGAACCTGAATATCAGGAGGCCAAGGTCCGATTTGGGCTGTAGTGCCATTGTAGAAGTAGAAGAAGATATTAATTAATACTAGTATCACATGTGTTTCAAATTCGACTAATTGTGTGTGTAAAATAAAGAAATTCATCTTCTTTTTGACATATTAAATGGAACTTAATTGTTTACAAATTCTTAATTCTTACATATAAATTTCATTTAAATACTAAAAAATTGTAACACAATTTTTGATTTTAGCGTTGTGAATCATGCAGCATTAGGCGCGAATGGAAGTTCAGAAGCTCTGGAGATTTTTGTTGTTGAATTTCGACTTCTATGAATACTTTCAGTGTGCCTTTGTCTAATATTAGGCATTCTTTAATTATAAATTTTTCCTTTTCTACAATATCCTGCCTAAAGCTCAATGCAGTGCTTTCGATCTACCGGTTCTCGTCCTATCACCAAAGTCATGCAGCATTGGACGCGTGTAGTACTGAGATGGAATCCCGCTTATAAGTTCCCACTTTATTTTACCTGCATTAACGGCAACATACACAGGATTTTTGGTTCGTGCACCTCTATGGCCCACCTTAAGAAATAATACTCGCACAGTCACCAAGGTACAGAAATATTTGTTGTTGCTCAAAAACTATTAAGCTATCGTGCTGAAAATTGTTTTATGTCATTTTTAGCACAAAAGAAACTTTGGTTTTACGCACATTTATTTTCAGTCCCGCCTCTTTGCATTTAGAATGCAACGAGCGAACATTTGACTCTTAAGTCCGAACGGTTATGTGCAAGCAAACACACGTCATCAGCATAATCAAGGTGACTTAAGATGTTAAATAGTCTCCATTGAAGACCTTTACCTTCAGTGCAGCTTCCAAGATGTCATTTATTACCACCAGAAACAGGGCTGGTGATAATATGCAGCCTTGTCTGACACCCGTTCGCACAGGGAAGCTCTCGGACAGCTCTCCTCTATGCAAGACGCGACACCTTGCATCTTCGTAGGATTCTTTAATCATAGCTATGACCTTATCTGGAATACCTCTCCTACGCAAAGCATTCCATATGTAATCTCGCTTAACGCTGTCGAAAGCCTTCTCGAAGTCCACAAACATGAGATGTAGTGGCGAACCCATTTCGGCTGACTGCTCTAATATTATCCGTAGGGTATTTGTGTGGTCGGTACAAGACGACCCTTTACGGAATCCAGCCTGATAAACTTCGAGAGTGCTCTCGACGACATCACTAATCCTATTGAGAATTACCTTAGCCATAATTTTTGATACGGCAGTAAGTAGACATATACCACGCCAATTGCCACAATCCCGAAGGTCGCCCTTCTTCGGAATTTTCACAATGACGCCCTCATTCCATTCAGTCGGATATCTTCCTTCATTCCACACCTTAGTGAAGAGTGACTCCTTGCGCACTTCAATTGGTATCAGAAGTAGGATTTCAAGTGACAATTGCGAAATTGTAGAATGTGATAATGGTGGAAATAGAAAATTCTAGTACGGACAAAAAAAGTATTTTCGGGAAATTTTACCGCGGAACAAGTGACTGCGAAGAAAGTTCTCGAGCGGAATTTTGTGTGTGAAATCGCGTTGCCGGTGGATAATTTCCAAACAAATAGTGAGAATCTTCGCGATTGGTTTCCGCGGCAAATTTTGAATGTGAAATTCTTGACGGACAATAGAAGAATTTCGGTGTCGTGAAAAAAATAAAAATGCCGGGTTACTTGAAAGCAAACGTGCGTTGCCTACGGCCGGGAATAAGACAGAACCGAATGAAGTCGAATGATGGACGCGTTAGAAGCTGAGAAACACAGTGCAGATAACTATGGATTGCCCAGCAAACAGGGGGCCGAACAGGAGGTCGATCAAAAAATCATACAGCAAATAGTCGACGAAAGTTTAACGGAAAGTTCTTGATCGTTGTACCCGATGATGCAACTCATGCAACAAATGAACCATCAGAGTCTGGACCAGCAAAGCCAACAGGCGGAAGAGCTAAAGGACGTTCAACAAGAAAATGGACCAGCACAATCAACAGCTAAATGATCTAAAACAGGAAATGGGCCAACAGACGACTGCAGTCAGTAAGCAAATAGAAGATAAGCTAAACGAAACGACTGGCTTCCTCGAAGTGAAAATCAACAACAATGCAGAGAAGATCATCGAAAATACCGGAAAGATCAAGGGTATCTCCATCGAAGTAGAGCAGTTGAAAAGAGACTTGGAACAGGTGAAAGAACTGGCGACATAAAATCGCCCACAAAAGTCTAAAGACACCATTCTTCGATGGTCAAACACCATGGACCATCTACAAGACCCAATTTGAGGAGGCGGCCAGCACCAATTATTGATCGGATCAGGAGCGAGCAACGACCTTAATATTGGCATTACGGGGATCTGCGGCCGAAATCTTTCAGACCACAACAGTCGAACCACAAAGTGACTTTCAGTTCCTGGTGCAGACCGTGGGACTTCGATACAGTGGAGATCACTTGCGGGAAATTAATAAAATGCAACTTCGCAACCGTGTGCAGAAAACAGGCGACACCCTGCAACAGCTTGCAGAGAATATTGAAAGATTAGCGCTATTATCATTTCCCAGCATGGTTCCAGCAAGCCGGAATGAATTGGCAGTGGACGCATTTATCAATGCTCTGCTGGATAGAGAGCTACAACAGACATTAAGATTTGCGGGCAAGAAAACATTGCAGGAAGCTTTTGTGTACTCTCTTAATATAATATAATACATGCTAAATAAATTTCGCGCAACAGTTATCTAGTCTAAAAAATCAACGTGGAAACCGATGAATGCGTCTGCCAGTTTGCCGGAAAGAAGAGCCCAACAAGCAGAGTGTAAGTTAAAAAGTTCTCCGCTGCTGGAATTGCAGACTAGCATAGCACTTACAACGTGACTACTGTAATCGAAGGAGAACAACAATTTCTTGTGCAGAATGTGGCTTCAGATCAGTTTTGCGAAATGATCGGCGGTATCAGGAAAACATTGCTAGAATGGATGAAAGCCCACGAGTGCAGCTAGCAAGGCAGAATTTAAGCTCCACGATGTTGCGATTGCGGACGTGCAAGACATTTAAAACGTTACTACCGCAATCCAGGAACGTCGCCGAAGGATTTTTTGCAATGTACTGCTCATCTAGGTAAACAGAACTGAAGACAGCCAGAAAAGGATTTGCGGTGGACAGCGGCGAGCCCAACTGTTGGAGTGAATGAGCGGAAGTTGAAGGATACTTCACGGAGCGTGAGCAATAAGAGTAGCTTGGAGGGACCGCAGTGGAAATATGGCGTGACTAAAAATTAAAGCAACTTGGCCGCGCCACCCACCGACAACATGTACATGTTTCCAAGAGGGCGATTTGCTATTCAATTATCGATGCCACGGGGAGAGATCCCCGAGTCCTCAGTGAAATTGGGAAGGACAATGCCAATTTATCATCAAAATGGATGATGCGGAGTACTGGAAACCTAGCGCAAAGATGAAAGGAGTAGACAGAGTGGCGAAATACCATGGCTACATTGACGAAGGTGAAGGTTCTGTTCGGGACGACCAAGAGCCCAACTGTTGGAGGGGGTTAACGCTGCATGTCAGCCCTAGTCGTTCGTCGGGTGTTCGTAATCCTGCACGCGCGCGCGCACATTTTGCTCATCGACTGGGCTTCGCAAAAGCAGACGACAAAAACCATATAAAAAGGGGAGCATTTGCAACGGAAGAGTCAGTCTGATTTGGAATGCGAAAGAGTAAAAATTGGGTGATCGCGTGGAAAGTCGCGATAGTCAAACGGAGATAAAACGGTGACAATTGGTGAACGGAAGAAGTGTTTGTGAGAATTAGTGAGAAGCGTAAAATAAAGTTCGCGGTTATTTTAATTTAAAGTGAACTTGTTTAATTTTTACTTGAAATCCAAAGACGCTTTGCGCACTTCATTCAAGGAAACCATTTTTCCTTCGAACATATCAGAGCTATCGACATTAAAATTGGAACAAAGCATGATGATAAAAATATTAATAAGCAGTTTCAAAATCTCCCAAGACTTTTCACTTCCTCTGCCAGCTAACATACAAATGACCCAATTTCGGAAAAATCAATGTCCAATTTCCTTGAAAGTTATGAAAGCTACAAACATTTTGCATACAATATTCGGTGTCATATGCAAGAATTACAAACCTTGTCACTCTGCTTCTACCACCTCCTATACGAAAGTCACTATTCGAAAGAATTTGAGATAACATTATATACTCCGGTATATTGAACTATTTTCCATTTCATCTAGAGTATCGCATGATTGGGCTTTACGCCTAATCATAATTCTGTTATGTTTGATATATAATCGCGAGTTTGGAAATTATGTTGAACCGAACGTCGTCGTGGCGCGGGAAATGCTACGTCGGCTGCTTAAAGTCTACTTTTCTTTGTAAATGAAGCATAAGTGTTATGTTTTCTTCTTTTTTCACCTACTAACGGAATTCTAGTTTAACCTCTATTCATAAGCAGACCTAAATTTAATATAATAAAAATAATAATAAATGAAACTGCCTCCATAAAAACTTTGATCCCATCATAACTGTGAATTTCATGATTCGCTTAAAATTTCAACAACATTGTCATACTGTTACAGATCTGGCAACCCCGCAATTCGATCTCTCTCGAATAAACAAGAATTATGTAGAACAGTATCCGACAATATGTAAAAAGCCATAATTAAAGATCTAGAACTTTACAGTATAGTTGAGACATACACCCGACGACATACACGACGGAAGCTTCGAGAATAGGGGGAAAAAAAAGCACGAAGCTTTCAGACGGGAACCAGTCATTTTGATGATCGAGACACGAACCAGTACGATAGGAAAAGTACGCGGCGGTAGTGCCATATAGTGCGCATTAAGTTAAAGTGCGAATAAATAAATTATCACTTATTTTTAAACGAATTGTGTTTTACTTGAAATACTGGCGAACCCCTAGCTCGCAACAATTGGTGTCAGAAGTGGGATTTCAAGGATAAATTCGGGTTAAAAATCGCGAGTGAAATTAAAATTCTCGAACGGATAATTTTGTGAGAGCGAAAAAGTGAAACTAAAATTCTCGAACGGACAGTGAGAATTTTGTGAAATCGAATATTCTCGTGTGCTTTAGTGAGCAGTGACTTTAATTAGTGAAGTAAATTTAAGTGAATTCGAATCGCGGAAAAACTTGAAATAATCGGTATTGAAAATGCCGCGTTATCTATCAAATTTTTTTTTCAAATTCCTGTTAAGACCCCCTATAGGGGCATAGGACAGAAACAACTCTCTTCCACAAGGCGCGATCCTGAGCATCGGCCTTAAGCTGTTGCCAGGACTTGTTTATTCCTCTGGCCTCCTGCTCAACTGCTCGCTTCCATGTGTTACATGGTCGACCAACCCGGCGTCTTCCTTGAGGATTATAATCCAGAGCCTGTTTTGCGATATTTTGCTCTGGTTTCCTCAAAGTATGACCGATCCACTGCCACTTCCGCCGTTGAATCTCAATACCTATTTTAGTCTGGCCAGTTGTACTCCAAAGTTCGTCGTTGGAGATCACTTCTGGCCAGAATATTCCTAAAATGCGCCGGAGGCATTGGTTTACGAAAGTCTGTAGTTTCTTGGTAAGTCGAACGGTCACTTTCCACGTAGTACAACCATACAACAACACAAATTTGACGCATGCGTCAAAAACTCGCAGCTTCGTGCGAAGGGAGATCTCTCTTAACCTCCAGAAAGGGGAAAGGATACCGAAGGCCTGACGAGCTTTATTTAGCCGAGCCTCAACATTCTTTTCGGCTCCGCCGTTATCTAAAGGACTTAAAATTAACGGAGCTGAAGGAAGAGCTCGGTAGACGCGAGTTATCTACGAAAGGGAACAAGACTGAACTTGTCAACCGTATGATCGAGATACTGGAGGCTGAGGGTAAGGATGCAGATAGTTTTGAGTTCCAAATCGAAGAAGCTCGTGAAGAGGAGTGTTCTGGTACATCGGATGCTCTAACACAGTTAATGCAAATAATGAACAAATTAGATCAACAATCCGCGGACATGAATCAGAAATTAGATCAACAGTCTGCGGATATTAATCAGAAATTAGCGCAGCAATCAGTGGACATTAAACAACAATCCGCTGTGACTACGGACATGAATCAGAAACTAGATCAACAATCTGCGGACATTTATCAGAAATAAGAGCAACAATCAGCGGACATTAATCAGAAATTAGACCAACAAAGTCAGCTGTCAGAGGACCTTAATGAAAAATTAGATCAGACCTCAAAGGACCTCAACCAAAAATTTGAGCTGCAAAATAATAAAATAGACACCATGGGTAAGGCAATAAAAGAAAACGTAGAGAAGAAACTTCGAATCATCGAAGAACAAATTACGGAAAAGACATCCGGGATTGTAGAAGAAGTCGAACGCCTAAAAAGGGACTTCGATAACGTGAAAGCGACTGGAGTCATCAAGACAGAACACGTTACGCACAAAGGTCTCAAAGCTCCAATCTTCGATGGACAAACACCGTGGGCTATTTATAAGACCCAATTTGAAGCTGCCGCAAGAACAATCATTGGAATGATCTGGAACGGCTCTTATATTAGCGCTAAGAGGTCCACCAGCAGAGGTTCTTCAAACGATTCCGCACCCAAAGAATGGTGAAACACTTCAAGAGCTGGCACGCGATATTGAACGACTCACAATATTATCGCTTCCCAATGCGCAAACAGAGTAACGCAACGATACAGCTGTTTTCGCATTTAACAATGCTGTACAGGACAGAAAGCTGCAACAGGCGTTAAAATTGGCAGGTAAGAAAACGATTGGCGAAGCCTTAGTATATGGGCTGACGTTCGAAGCTGCCAAGCAAAGCTCGCGGAGTAACTATCGAGTTCGAGAAACAGTAGAAGAGTGTGTGTGTCAGAAAGCAGAGTACACCAAGCGGAGCGAAGGATCTGGTGCCCCCCGATGCTGGAATTGTGGACAGGCAGGACACTTAAGACGCGGCTGCCGTAAACCCAGAAAAGCGACCAACTATTGTTCCAGCTGCGCTGCTAAGCAAAGGGGAGGAAGAGGCGAACCGTCACGAGAGCACGCTATTGAAATCCCGATGGAAATAACATCCAATACAAACAATACAACAAAGCTGCGAGTTATATTGTGCGAAGATGCGGATATACCAAAGTCATCTGAGAATGTTATTTGGGCAGAGCTCGATGATGATCCCGGGAACCACCGATTCTACCTCATAGAACCAGAAACGACACCTGCATTACGAAGTCTAATACTAGGAAAAACGCTCGTAAAAAGGAATGAGAAGATGATGGTACCAATAAGAGTCCTCAACGTTTCGGACAGCATTACCAGCGCAAAGAAAGGAGATATAATTGGCAGCTGTGAACCAATATCGGCGGTGACGAGTATCGACAAGGCAGAACCACATGACGTACCCTCTAAAAATAAGCCAAGAAGGAAGGACAATGTAACATCAACACTTCTGCAGTCAAGCAACCGTAGAGGAGAACAACACAAGCAAGCAGTAGATCTAATCGAAAGATTTAGCGACGTCTTTCCCATCGGTGATGGCGACTATGGCAGAACAAACTTAGTGAAGCATCGTATAGATACCGGAAGTGCTACACCGATACGTCAACCTCCAAGAAGAGTACCATTAGCGAAACATGGAGAAGTCAATTCAATGGTCAAAACTATGGAGCATCAGGGAATCATCGAAGAATCAAAGAGTCCGTGGATATCGCCAGTGGTGCTGGTAAAGAAGAAGGATGGCAGTACCCGTACTGAATGATGTTACGAAAAAAGGATAGCTATCCACTACCTAGAATCGACGATATCATGAACACCCTGACTGATGCTAAATGGTTCTCAACGTTGAATCTGAAAAGTGGTTACTGGCAAGTGGAGATAGATGAAAAAGATAGAGAGAAAACAGCATTTTCTGTCGGCAGTGGACTGTGGCAGTTCATCGAAATGCCATTTGGCCTGTGCAATGCTCCAGCTGAAAGACTAATGGAATTCGTTTTGCGTGGACTGAGTTGGAAAACTTGTCTCGTTTACCTGGATGATGTGATCGTTATCGCAAAACATTCAAGGAACAGCTAAAAAATCTACAGGAAGTCTTCCAGCGACTGCGAGCGGCAAAATTAAAACTGAGTCCGAAAAAGTGCACTTTGTTTAGTGAAGAAGTCAAGTACTTGGGCCTCATCGTTTCAGCTGATGGCGTAAATACGGATCCGGAAAAGATACTGGCGGTGAAAAATTGGCCTACTCCGAGTGATAAACACCAGTTGCGCAGCTTCCTAGGCTTAGCGACATATTACCGTCGATTCGTAAAAGACTTTGCCAACACGGCGAAATGTCTGCATCAGTTAACAGAAAAAGGAAAGCTATTTACATGGAGTCAACAGTGCCAGGAAGCATTTGAGAGAATAAAAAACCAACTCTGCGACTCCCCAGTTCTGGCGTATCCAAAACCAGGTCACGGTTTCATCATAAACACTGACGCCAGCAATGTCGGTATCGGAGCAGTACTATCACAAGAGATCGACGGGCAGGAGAGAGTGCTATCATACTACAGCCGAGTACTCTCAAAATCAGAAAGGAACTATTGCGTAATTCGCCGAGTGCTATTAGCCATTGTAGAAGCAACAAAACATTTCACAAATATCTCTATGGTCACAAGTTCCTTCTTCGAACAGATCACGCATCGCTTAAATGGCTACTCCAGTTTAAGAACCCCGAAGGCCAAGTAGCCAGATGGATAGAAAGACTCGAATCCTACGATTTTGAAATTGTTCACCGAAGAGGAAGAGTCCACGGTAATGCCGATGCGCTTTCACGTCGTCCTTGTCCACCGAACTGCAAGCATTGTCACCGTGTAGAGGGAAAAGAAGCCGGAGAAACCATTCAGAGGATAACGACCGAACCAAAGGATGGATGGAATCAACAAGAACTGGAAGGTGCCCAACGTAAAGATCCAGATATTTCACCGATCATGGCATGGAAGGACGAAATGAAACGGCCGGAGTGGAAAGACATCTCACAATTCAACGAAACCTTAAAGTGTTATTGGGCACAATGAAACTCCCTTCACCTAGACGGCAGATTATTAAAACGGAAATGGAAAAACGCTGACGGAAAAACGTATCACATGCAAACCATCGTCCCGCATTGTAAAGTCGAGGAGGTTTTGAAGGAATATCATGGAGGTACATCCGGTGGGCATTTCGGTGTAAATAGAACCTTGGCAAAGATACGAGAAAGGTTCTATTGGATCCATCTCCGAGATGATGTCGAAAATTGGTGCCGTGAATGTACTACGTGTGCATCGAGTCAGGGCCCACAACGCAGATCAAAGGGAGAAATACAACAACACAACGTGGGAGTCCCATTCGAGAGAACTGCTGTGGATATTGCTGGACCATTTCCGGAATCAGAAAATGGTAATCGCTACATTCTAGTGCTCATTGATTATTTCAGCAAGTGGCCTGAAGCTTACGCAATTCCAAACCAAGAAGCAGTAACCGTCGCAGAACAAATTGTTACCAACTGGGTGAGCAGATTTGGAGCTCCACGTGACCTACACTCCGATCAAGGGCGCAATTTTGAATCTCAAATATTCTAACACGTGTGCCAAATGCTGGGAATAAACAAAACCAGGACAACTCCATTACATCCACAGTCCGATGGAATGGTGGAACGTTTCAATAGGACATTGAACTCAAACCTATCCAAACTCGTCAGCGAGAGGCAACGGGATCAGCACATCCCTCTATTTTTAATGGCCTACAGAACATCGGTACATTCAACAACAGGAGAAACTCCCTCCCGAGTCATTTTCGGAAGAAATATTCGAGTCCCTGCGGAACTAATGTTTGGAGTGCCACCAGACCAACCAACCAATGCCAAGGATTACGTTTCGGATCTTCGATGTCGACTAAATGTAATTTATAACCTGGTCAGAGATAAAATTGATTTGGCGACCGACCGCATGAAGAGGTATGATCAACGGGCGAATTCATCAGGATTCCAAGAGGGCGATTTGGTTTGGTTATACAATCCCAAACGACAGAAGGGCAGATCGCCGAAACTACAGCGCAACTGGGAAGGCTCTTACCAGATCATCAACCGGTTAAATGACGTCGTCTATCGGATTCAAAAGCCTCGTACTAAAATGAAAGTGGTACATCTCGATCGACTAACAAAGTACCATTGAGGAAGTGAACGACTCTGTTCGGGACGAACAGGGACTAAGGAGAGGATAATGTTACAGATCTGGCAACCCCGCAATTCGATCTCTCTCGAATAAACAAGAATTATGTAGAACAGTATCCCCCAATATGTAAAAAGCCATAATTAAAAATTTAGAACTTTCCAGTATAGTTGAGACATACACCCGACGACATACACGACGGAAGCTTTGAGAATAGGGGGAAAAATATATAAAAGCACGAAGCTTTCAGTCGGGACCCAGTCATTTTGATGATCGAGACGCGATCAGTACGATAGGAAAAGTACGCGGCGGTAGTGCCATATAGTGCGAATTAAGTTAAAGTGCGAATAAATAAATTATGAGTTATTTTTAAACGAATTGTGTTTTACTTGAAATCCCGGCGAACCCCTAGCTCGCAACAATACTATAAAAAAAGAACCATAACTGTAGTAGCTTTGCTTTTTTTATAATAAAAACGAAAAGCTACGCCATATAAAAATGATATGCAATTACTTATCTTCGCACACTTTCAAATTCGCGGAATTATTCAATTTTACAGTTTCTCAAATTGAAAGAAAGTGCGATAAATTTAATTCGTATAATAAAAGGCCCGGAAGCCCTACGTATTCATGCAGACCAATTAACGTGTGATCTACGTCAATTAAGTGTAAAGATATAATAAAGATATTTATGCGAATCTTGCAGTGGAAATTCAAGTGATGCATGACCATCAACATCATGGGAAATCGTCTCAAGGACATTGCGTATGCTTTGGGTACTGATTCAAAAACGGGGGTGTGAAATGGCATGCCGAGTTGTCGAAATATGCGAAGTGCACATGATAGCTAATTAACGAGAGAGATTAATTAGTTTTTCTTATGCATATTTACAAAAAATATTCGACTCAAGTCGAGCGCATTGTTAGAGCCAAATAAGAGTCCGAAAATTTGCATAACTCAAGGCGGAAATTGTGGTTTCCTTTCAAATAAACGTTCTGAGACTATTACGACCTTGTGGATTGATTTTGATGACAATGAAAAAGCTTTTGTTTAATGCATGTTTACTGTGACACAAATTTATTGTTTTTGTAATGACCAACAACTACGCGATAGTTTCAAGGCATCGCTATCTTACGATAAGCGGAGTTAGCGAAAATAAAATCATGTTATCAAATTTTTTATTATGGAAAATAATAAAAATAAAATAGTGTTACCTCGTTTTTTTTGTTCTCATTTATACAAGTGGTCGCCGTCGTCACTTTTTCGATGAGATCAGCGCAAATTGAGCTCCAGGGAAACACCATAATCAGAAAGCATCTGCAGTCTTACTACTGCGCTGGCATCAGCCGTATAATTAAAACAATTATAACGCCCAAACTTAACAGAAACGTTAGCAGTTTTTTATGATTCGATTGCGTGATTTATGTAAATATATGCGAATCAGATGAACAAAAACAAAACTAACTACCTAAATATGCAGAACGCAAGCAATTGCCCAGGGTTATTCGCAAAGCTGACTTTCCAACATTTTCCGAGTGTGTAGACGCAAACAAAACCACTACAAGTAAATTTTTTTTTCGGAAGTTAAAGGGAAAACCACTCCGAACAATTTTATTAACTAAACGCGTCTCGTTTAGTCCGATATGTTGTGTTTTGACGTTTCCTTAATTCACGAATCTGTCGGCAGACAGCAGCACCATCGGAGCACAGCTGATGGTGTATGTCTGTGAAGTTGGTGTCGCGTTGAAGTGATAAAATATTGCTGGGACTTTTTCAACGTTCGAAAAAAACGGTTGAAAATGAAAAAAATTTTCAAAATTTGTAGTGTTAGTGGATGGTTATGTCTGCTACACAATAAGAGGTAATAAGAGTAAATACATTCTGCGACCTCGTTCCGTGAAAACTGCCCTGCTGCTTATTACACAATCTATACAATCATGCATTGGAAAGTTAATATAATCTTGATGCATCCGCCGGCCACGAAAACATCCCAGATCGTGTTTCGGACCCCAGAATGCAAGATCGAGCATTTTCCGTGTGTTATTTACTTACTTTTTTTTATTACCTACCGCTTAGGGGCAGTACCATTATCGCTGATATCACTTCTAAGATGAATACTGATTAAGCACGGAAGCTACGACGCAACAGCTGAATATTGGATTCTGGTAGCTCACACTGGAAAATACGACGCTATAAAAAAAATATTTGACTGCGCGCTATGCGGACTCACCTGAGCTATCATAAGTGCTAACTGAGCAGGAAATTGGTGATAAAAGGCCATTGCAATTCTGGCGCAAAATGAAATCGTTAGGTTGGGACAGACTCAGCCTAGACGTCCGTATCCTATGGCTCGTGTGCGTGCGTGCCATTCTGATGGTTACTGCGCACGTCGACATCGAACCGCTGACAAAGATGGCGGATAAAATACTCGAGAAATGCAAAATATTCTCATCAGTTTCTTCGGTCGTGGAAAACTCAGAAAAGGCAACAGACAACGAAGCTCTTTTTTCGTTAACACGCGAGTCTGTTTATCTTTTTTTTTTTTTTTTACAGAATGACCTGTGTTATAGGCAATTTCGGCCTTTATGTGCAATGCACAAACACAGTCATGGAGGGAAGGAATGGGATTGGGAAGGTTGGGGAAGGGGAGTGAGAACGACCGTAGCGAGTGGAGAAGCTGGTATATTGCTCAGTTGTACTGGCTGCTTACTGACAAATCGATTGGAAGTTTAGAAAATCGAAGCTGAAACAACATTCGTGCGAATTTCAACAACTGCCGTGTACGAAGAGAACAATCGAAATCGCAATCTCGGCGGAACGATTCCAGCATGTGCTTCTGCAGCTTTCAGATGGAAAACTAAGAGGGTAGTCCCAGAAGTATCAACCTTAGAGAGGCACTTCGCGCCAATACTGAACAACAGCACCAGCATACCAATAGAAAAAAATTTGACAAAATATCAAAGATGGCATTACATCTGTCGCAGAGGAAGTGATAGGACAACAATCCGGGCGCAAAAGAAACAACGAATGCCAAGATAACTTAGACCGAAAAAATCAAGCTTACAAAATATGAACAGAACGACCGACACGAGCCAAGCAGGACAGATATAAAGATCTTAGACGATTTGCAAACAAAATATGCAGACAGATAAAACGGAAGTATAATAATGACGAAATTAAATTCATGGACGAAAATTTTAAATTACACAACACACGAGCCGCGTATTCCCTTGTTAAAAGAATGAAAGGGGGATACCAACCGAAAACGACATTCTGCAACGATGCAAAAGGTAACATTCTAAGTAATGTGGAAGATATAAAACTAAGATGGGCGCAATACTTTGAACACCTTAATCCGAGCCCATAACCCACACGAATAGCAGCAGCAGACATTATAGCAGGTATAACTGATGTAACAGCTGATGAAGGATCCGCTTTGAGTCCTCTCACACCCGAAGAAGTAACACAAACTAGGAAAAGGACGCCAATTAGACAAAATATTACAGTAGGAGACTATAACCCAGAAAACGTAGACAACTTTATATGTATACTTAGGGGCGAGCCTATCGAAGGATGGAAGCGAACCCATCGAAATCAAGAGAACGATAATGATGGCAAACAAGACGTATTATTGGGTACTTCCAATAATTAAAAACAAGAACGTACACAGGAAAACAAAACTTAAGCTATACAAAACCGTCATAAGACCTGTGCTATGCTATGGCAGCGAAACGTAGACACTAAAAGGGAAAGTTAATGGACAAAGACCGGTCGGAAAACCGCGGAAGCGCTGGGAGAATTCAATTGACGCAGCAAATCACTGCTAAGATTTTCTAACTGGAGGACGCGGTCACTGAACCGAGATGAATGGAGGCAAAGCATTCACGAGACCAAGGTCCGATTTGGGCTGTAGCGCCATCTTCAGTAAGTAAGCAGGTCCCAGTAAGTACCTTTTATGACGTATAGATGGCGGTTTTTGTTTGAAAGGAATGAGTTTGTTAGAATGTAATAACTTTATAAAGCTTAAGTTTGAAGTTTGACGACGCTACGTTCTTAAGTATTTGCTTGGCAGCCATTAATAGTGAACGCTTTCAGTGAAATTGTAAAAATGGAAATAATTGGTTATCGTTATGTGATGCAGTACTTTCATTTGAAAGTCCTCAGTCGACCTAATACCAAACTCCTACAATGACACTACATCCCAAATCGGGCCTTGACATCCTGACCTTCAGGTTCCTTTAACTGAAAGGGTAAAGTATTAAGAGGAAAAGTTTAAATGAGGCCGTACGAGCTGTCAAGACGAACATTGCAGTGGTCGACCGGTACACCAGAAATGGTGAACAAAACCCACAAAATGGTATTGGAAAACAACAAATCACTTCAAAAAATGCTGTACATCACATATTAACTGAAAATTTGGACTTGAGAAAGCTATGCACAAGATGGATGCCGCGGTTACTCACAATGAAACAAAAATAGAGGATCCCAACAAACAAAAATTTCCGAAATCTGTAAGACTTCGATAATACATGCTGATTTTGGAACGAGTACGAACTCGTTAAGAAAAATTTATGAATCGGTTGACAGCCTTCTAAGCGAAAAATCGAAAAGAGGAAGCATTCAATTTCCATATGAATTCTGAAAAAAATGCACCACATTAATTACTATTTTTGTAGAACAATCCTAAACATATAGTTTATTTTTGCTTTTTGTTTTTCAATGATGACTTCTTCCGATTTCTTTCAGAATTGTTTCCGATATTTCGCCATTTCCGTGTTAAATTGCTCACGAAAAGGTTCTGAATCGTCGTAAGTCGGAAAGTTTGGTATGCTGTGATGTTTCGATCAAGTGTTAGGTAAAGTTTCACAGCAATAAAGCTGATTTTCTGCATCGATTCATAACTTTGGATGTAACATCGGTCCATCACTTCACATCTGAGATGAAGGAATAGTTAAAACGATGGACCGAAAGGGGAGAATTCGCTCCAAAGAAGGCGGTAAGGTTATGGCGTCAATTTTTGGAGTGCGCGAGGATTAATTTTCATTGATTACTTTCTGAAAGGAAAAACAAACAACAGCGAGTATTTTGCGAGCTTATGGTAATGGTTGAATGGTAACACCAAGAAAAAGCGGCCGCATTTGGCGGAAAAAAAGTTTTGTTTCATCAAGAAACCAGTTCACACATCCATAGCGATGGCCAAATTGAAGAACTGGTTTAGTGGTAAAAGATTTGCCAACAATGAAAAGGTAGAGTCTGCGGTTGAGGCTATTTTGAGGAGCTTGATGATTCTCACTATAACAGGGTATCGAAGCTATTGAACATCGCTGAATCGAGCTAAGAGGAGACAACCATACGCAGAGAAATGAAGATATTTTTTTCCATTTTTTTTCGTTGTCGTTGTACTTCTGGGACAACCATAGTAAGTGCGATGTCGTCAACTTGCACGGTCAGCGACGGTGGAACAGCACCATCTACTTTTGCGGGATCGCCGGAATGAAAAGCATTTCCAATTATTGGCTGAAAATGGTTGGTACATTTCCACATACGAAGAGCGACTGTTGAACCTTAACTTCGGCTTACAACGTCCTTTACAATGGTTCTTTCATGTCGCCGAAGTTAAATGCACCATACTTTTAGCTGAGTTTTCACGCGCATTTAGTTTGGAAGTTGATCTTCGAAATCGATACCTTATCGATAATAATGGTAATACGCAACTCTTCGCCGATTCCCGAATGGAGAGAACGGCTATACAAAACATCAACGCAATGATTAAAGATGACCGATGATATTTTTTCAGGCATAATGCATGCTCGTTTTTCTATCTTTACCCCCGAACCCTCGTAAAATTGTTTGCAGGGGTATATGACTATGGTACCTGGGTTTTGATTTAAAATTTTTTTGAGTTTGTTCTTGTTGATGTATCTGATTACTTTATTATTCTAATAATAAAGTATTGTGACCACTTGGAGAAAAAATACTATACTGAAATTTAGTTTTTTTCACGTTTCATGACCAAATTAGGCTAAAAATGCAAAAAAAAATAAAAATCGTCTGTCTGTACGCTGTACGTGAACGCGCAGCGCTAAATAACTCACAAACCCTTCAAGATAGAAAGTTCATTATTGGGTTGCTTGCAGATTGGTGCTGATCTCAGGCGGACTCCAATTTTGGAGAATGTAGGGGTTAACGAGAGACTGTTAGAGCGCTAAAAACAAAAACTACGAATAATAATATCACCATGGTTCTAGTTAGTAAGCCAAAATTGATTTATATAAATGGATTTGAGGGACAAACTTTAAAAATTGTTTAATTTTTGCATCCATTAGGGACCGAAAAGGGGGGCTGAAAACAAATTGTCGGCCGATTTTTTTCCAAATTTATCATCAAAATTGCTTAAGCGAAAAAGTTCGTATTTTAAAACGAATTAGGTGGCACATAGATCAACCATGATCAACTTAGAGGGAGGCGTACACTTGTAAGGAGGAGCCCCCTTCCAGGGGAGGGGGGAACAAAGAAAAACACCTAAAAATTAATATCTCGAATATTTCTTAAGATATGTAATCAAAACTTGGAACATTTATTAAGCTATACCGGTGAAATATGACAAAAATATAACATTTGGGTTTAAAAGTAGTGGATGAAATGGATAGCATTTAAGAAATGTTGCACTTTCCAAAATTTCAAACCGTTATATCTCAAAATTGAACCCTCACGGGACATCACTATCGATTACAATTGATGGGTTTAAGCTGAGCATTGAAAGAGAAACTTCCACAGTTCCAAGAGAGACACGAAAAAGTGATTTCGCTGCACGACAACGCTCGGCCACATGTTGCTTAGGTTGTGAAGACCAACCTGTAAAGACTGAAATGGGACATCTTACCCACCCGCTGTATTCTCCAGACATTGCCCCTTGTGACTACCACCTATTCCGATCGATGACGCATGGCCTGGCTACGCAGAGCTTCCATCCTACTGAAGAAGTCGAAAATGGATCGATTCGTGGATCGCCTCAAAAGGCGCACTATTTTCTCAAAGATTGTGTCTGACAATTGCCAGAAAGATGAGAGGAAGTAGTGGCTAGCAACAGACAGTACTTTAAATCATAAAAATGTAATCATTTTTCAAGAATAAGTTGCAGACCCTCTGTATTAAGTAAAGTTGCATCAATTGTCTTGAAATTTTTTTTCCCTTCTACCCCCAACAACAAATTAAAAGTTAAAAAATTTAAATTTTGTGCTAACACCAATTACGAGAAAAAAAAAACTGCATCACAAATTTTACGATTCTCTAACGTCCACTATCCCATCCCTACAAATGATTGGTTTCGAAAATAAAGGGTACACCGAAATTTGTAGAAATCCTACGAAACTTTGTCCATAAAACTAACATTCTATACAGGAAATTATGAACGTCATTCAAGCAATGAAAAAAAATATTATTAATATCACCCCACCTTTTCTTTGCCCACTCCCCCATGCAAACCCAAACTTGCATATATAAACGAAAGTAATATTGATTCTATGTAATGGAGCTAATAATCGTAATCTCGGTTAAGGGGTAAATAATTGACAGCCCTGCTCCACGTTTCATCACTTGCGCCAAGAATAATAAAGTTACGACCGACTTGTGGGCAAACTGTCAAAGCTATCGACTTGTAGTTTTGTTAAAAGAAATGATAGAAATATCATTGAGGACGAAAAATTTTGTTTTGATCCGTATACTCCTTCTACGACCTGCCATACAAATCCATAATTTTGGTTATATCGATTTCGATTAAAACTAGAAAAAGTACAAACATAACATTTTGTTAAAATTTGTCCCTTAATAATTGCAATAAATACTAAAAAAATAATCAGCTTAGCTGTACTCCTTCTACCCCCTCCCATAGAAATATCTATATTTAAATTTAAGAAAAGCATTTCTCCTTCGAACATATGAGAGCTATCGACTTTAAAACTGAAACAAAGCATGGTATAGGGATGATACACAGTTCCAAAATCATATAAAATCCTCCACTTTCTCTGCCACCTCCCATACAAATTCCCCAATTTCAGGAAGGCTATGTTCAATTTCTTTGAAAATAATAAAACTAAAAATTTTAAATTCAACACGAAACATTTTGCATGCCACGTTCGGTGTCATATACAAAAATTTCAAACCTCCCCCTCTGCTTTTACCACCTCCCATACAAATGCATAATTTTGGCAAATGTATTATATCAATTTCTATTAAAACTAGAAAAAGTACAAACTTAAAATTTTGTCAGAATTTGTCCCTTAATAATTTCAATGAATACTGCAAACATTATAAGCTTCGCTCCACACTTTCTACCTCCTCCCATGCAAACATCTATATTATAACATATGAGAGCTATCGACTTTGAAATTCATTCAATTCATTCAATCATATAATACCCTCCACTTTCTCTACCACCTCACATAAAAATGCCCCAATTTCTGGAAAACTATGTCCAATTCCTTTGAAAATAAAAAACTACAAATTTTAAATTCAGCGCGAAACATTTTGCATGCCACTTTCGGTGTCATATACAAAAATTAGGCTTTACTCCCAATCATAATTCTGTTTATGCTCTAGATGAACTCTGAAAGTGTTATAAGTTTGCCACAAAGTTTTTAACGCTAAGAAATAAGGCTGGGAGAAAAAACCGATTGATACGGAAGTTCATATAATCACTCAAAAATCTCAAAACCGGATGTCCGTCCGTCCGTGTCCTCTCTACCTTGAGAGCGCGTTGAGCTAGAGAGATCCAATTTTGTAATTTTGTTTTGAAAAAAAAATAAGGTCAAGTTCGTGAACGGGCCAGATCGCTCAACCCCAACGGATTTGCTCAAAAAGTATAAATGCTGTTGATCTGAAATATGGAATGTAATACTTTTATGATGATTTCAATTTACTGTATAAAGGTTATTTGAGTCCTTCCTTTCCTTCCACCACCTCCCATACAAACTGCACTTTTTCATGAAATGCTCTAAACCAATTTACTCAGTGCGTATACATACAATTTATCGAGCTGAAATTGTGCACTAAATATTACTAGAATCATGTCCTATATTCTCTGTATAGAATGTCAGTTTCATAGACGCAGTTGCATAGAATTTTCATACGATTCGATGTATTTTACATTCACGAAGCCAAACATTTGTATGGGAGGGGGTAGAGAAGGTAAGGGAATCGTAAAATTTGTGATGCAATTTTATTTCGTTTCTCTTGTAAGGTTCTCGTACAAAATTTCAAGTTCGTAGCTTTTAATTTGTTGGTTAATCTAATGAAATTGGTTGAAATTATATGTATGAGAGGGCGTAGAAGGGCAAGCTTGATCTCAAAATTTTTGACGAAATGTTGTATCAATTGCTTTTAAAAGTTTTCATGCTAAATTTTAAATTGATAGCTTTTAATAGTTCGGTGATAATTGATTTCTTAAGAATGGTCGAAGAAATAATTTTGTATGGGAGGGCGTAGAAGTTTTAAAGGTATTCCACCAGTTAATATTTCATATATTTAAGGATTCTTTTAAATGCATTTTGCAAATTTTCAAGTTTCTACCTTAAAATTTCATTCAAAAATTTTCAGTTTTGGTGTTTTTTCAATGCACATGAAACATCTTATGCACGTTAAACCGGGGGGTCAGGGGTCGATTTATAACAATTTTGGAATAAATTATTATTTTTTTTCTATGTATATAAAATATTTGTATCCACATGTATTTGTAACCACCTGCTTAAGCCCCCTTAAACTTAAAGTTTGTACAATAATTTGATATCTATACTCAGTTCGGAGATATAACAGTCTGAAATTTAGAACATAAATTTACTGATTTTAATAATTTAAAACCGACATTTTTCACGCAGATTGTATTGTTGTATTTATTTCGAGAAGTCCTTTCGAGCCTGTGAACTCATTCATTCAACCCTGCCATATATATCGCATTAAATATTGCCTGGCTTTCCCAAACAAAATCGGATCTGAAATACTCGGCGCCCATAATCACAAAACACCGACTTGCAGTCGGCAAGAGAAAAACAATCAAATGAGGCCTGAAATTCGGTTCCTTCCCATAAAAAAACCGGCCGGAAACACCCAGCGCCCACAATTCAGTAACAAGCGAAAATTCCGGTCAATTCGATTGCGCGGCAAGAGAGAAACGCAAGCCGCAAAAGTACAGCCTTACCCGTAAAAAAATCAGAACACAAATGATGCCGTCAATTCGACCGCTTCGCGTGCAAAATCCGACCCGAAATACCAGGCGACCATAGCAGCAATCATGAAAATTGGCGACAATTCTACCGCTCAGCAAGAGAAACACCGTCTTAATATCACAATTTCCATACCGAAACCGAGCAACTCGACGATCATAGTTCTGCGTGCCTGGTGTTTCGGATTCAGTTCGGTATGGGAAAATGAGGATTATTCCGGCTGTGAACGCATGTGCAGCGAGTGGACTGAATATTTTTCGAGAGAAAGAAATAGAGGGCTTGAGCTTCGGTTGCTTGCTACTGAGTTAAAGTCGCCGGGTTGCTCGGCCTCCATTCGGTATGAAAATTGTGGAATTTCTAGACGGATTTTTTCGAACGGACATTTTGAGTTGGTCGACATTTTATTGCTTAATGCTCGGTTGAGGTTATGGGCGCCTGTTAGGTAGATAGCATACGGTTACGAATTTCGAGACGTACAAAGTTTTACACATATTCATATCAAAAATAAGGGAGAACAGATGTCGCTAAAATCTGCAGAAATATTTAATGCACTTTGATTAAAGCTCTGCTTTCCGGTGGTTTTCCACTGCCCCTTCAAACTTTTTTTCTTGATAATTTTTTCGTCAAAAATGAAATTCTGATAACTGACAGTACTTGTAGTGATGAAAAGTAATGAGGGTGAGAGAATGAGAACCTGGAAATGGAAGCACATTCCACAATGCTTCCACGTTTGGTCTGGCAGTCAATTTTTTTCAGCAGGGCGCGAAGGTTTTTCTATGGCTGGGCCGTAAGTATCATTTATGGATTTTTCAAATCGCATCTCGAGGTTTCTCTTAAGAGTGCTTAAGGTGGGTTTCTGGGCTTTCGAATTAGATAAATTGGTTGTATGCCCTGCTAAGCGAAAATAATGCTGATTTTTCATGATGAGCATGTACATATTTTCAGATGATTTTACAAATTCTTTGTTAACTAAATTTAACGTTTTTGAAAACAATTATGATGTAATATATGCTATATGATGTAATATATGCATCAATGGACGCCACGCCACTGCCATATGTATGGCGTACGGCGGGACGGATTTTTTGCATTTTTAGACTAATTACTTTATTAATTTAATAATAAAGTATTGTGATCGACTTGGCAAAAAAAAAAAACTTGCTACCCTGAAATTTTGTTTTTTCGCGTTTCATGACTAAATTAGCCTAAAAATGCAAAAAAAAAAATCCGTCTGTCTGTACGCCGTACGCCGGTGTGTACGCTCAGCGCACATTAACTCCCAAACCCTTCAAGATAGAAAGTTCATTTTTGGAGGGATTGTAGATAGTTGTGGATCTCAGGCGGTCACTCATTTTGGGGGGTGTACGGGTTCAGGGGAAGGCGGGGGGAGCGCTTAAGTCGAAAAATACGAATTCAAATATCTCTACCATGGTAACAGCTAGGAAGCTAAAACTCAACACACATATAGAGGGATTTGTGGGACAACTTTTAAAAATAATTTAATTTTTTTATCCATTGGCGTCCAAAAAGGGAGGGCCAAAAACAAATTGTCGGCCGAATTGTTTTTTCAAATGATTATATCTTCGAAATTACTTATCGTAAAAAACTCATATTTTGGGACCGTCAAGGTGGCATATAGTTCCATCGGAATCAGCATAGAGAGTGGTTAATTATTGAAAGGGAGAGGGTCAGGGGGAGTGCAAAGAAAAACACTTAAAAATGAATATCTCAACTATCTCTTAAGCTATGTAATTGAAACTTGAAACTTATATTAAGCTACACTAGAAAAATACAAATAAAATATAACATCTTGAAATAATAGTAGTGGAGGCAAATGGGGAGCATTTCAAAAATGGCGCACTATCCAAAATTACGAATCCTTATATCTCAAAAAAGAGTACAGATCAAATCAAAATTTGTCAGATTGTAGAAATATATAATAGTTAATTTTGGTAAAAATTTTAAGTTGGGAGGTGTAAGGGGAGGGAGGTGATAAGCAAAAATGTCGAAAATTTTGAGTGATTTTTTTAGGGCTCTGGTGAAAGATACAAGGTTTAAATTTTGCATGTGGATACGTCTGTTTGATACATAGAAAAATAATAATAACTTCACCCATAATTGTTATAAACCGACCCCCCGGTCTAACGTGCACAAGGTGTTTCATGTGCATTGAAAAAAAACACATAAACTGAAAATTTTTGAGTGAAATTTTATGGTAGAAACTTGAAAATTTGCAAAATGCATTTAAAAAATTTTTTTAAATATACGAAATATTAACTGGTCGAAAACCTTTAAAACTTCTACCCCCTCCCATACAAAATTATTTTTTCGATCATTTTTAAGAAATCAATTATCACCTAACTATTAAAAGCTATCAATTTGCAATTTTGCATAAAAACTAAAAAAAATAATTGAAATGAAATTACGTTAAAAGTTTTGAAATCGTGTTTGCCCTTCTACCTCACCCATACAAAAGTATGATTTCGACCAATTTCATTAAATCAACTAATAATCAACAAACTAAAAGCTACGAACTTGAAATTTTGTACGAGCATCTTACAACAGAAAAGAAAGAAAATTGCATCACAAGTCTTACGATTCCTCTACCTCCTCTACCCCCTCCCATACAAAATTATTTTTTCGAGCATTTTTAAGAAATAAGTTGTCAGCTAACTCTTAAAAACTATCAATTTCAAATTTTGCAGAAAAACTTATAAAAGTAATTCAAATGAAGTTGCTTTAAAAGTTTTGAAATCGCGCTTGCCCTTCTACCCCCTCCCATACAAAACTATGATTTCGACCAATTTCATTAAATCAACTAATAACAAACAAACTAAAAGTTACGAACTTGAAATTTTATACAAGCACCTTACAAGAGAAGCAAAATAAAACTACATATCAAATTTTACGATTCCCCTACCTTCTCTACCCCTTCCCATACAAATGTTCGGTTTCGTGAATGTAAAATACACCGAATTTTATGAAAATTCTATGCAACTTCGTCTATGAAACACATTCTATACAGAGAATACTGGACGTGGTTCAAGCAATTAATTAAAAAGCTATTAACATCCACTCACCCTTACTATTACCCCTGCTCCTCCCCTCATAAAAACCCAAACTTGCAGAAACGAATGAAATATTGATAAATTGACAACAGCGCTGCCCAAGAACTCCCTTTCATTTAGCCTTCCCTAACCACTCTAACCTGCATATTGACTTTCCCCTCATCCGCAACTTGTCCCAAGAATAATAAAGTATCGCCCGACTTGTTGGCAGTTTATTTTACTATATTATTCTAATAATATGGTATTGTGGTCGTCCTAAAAAAAAAAATTTGCTACCCTGAAATTTTGTTCTTCGCGTTTCATGACTAAATTAGCCTAAAAATGCAAAAAAAAAGCTCCATTATCTAAATTTTGGGGAGTGGCAGGTGGAAGGTGGAGGCAGGGGGAGGGAAAGAGTCATAAATTTCACTTGCTAACATCTCCACCATGAATGCAGATAGGAAGCTCAAAATTAGCAGAGGTATGAAGAGGATTGTGGAATAAACTCTAAAAATAATTTAATTTTTTTATCCATTGGCGTCCGAAAAGGGGGTGCTAAAAACTAATTGTCGGCCAGATTTTTTTTTTCAAATGATTATATCTTCGAAATTACTAATCACAAAAAATATTTCGGGACCACTAAGGTAGTATATAGACCTACTAAAATCAGCTTAGAAAGAGGCTAATTATTGGAAGGGGGAGGGTCAGGGGGGTGCAAAGAAAAACACTTGAAAATGAATATCTCGACTGTCTTGAAACGTATACTAAGCTTTACTAGCGAAATATGAAAAAAATATAAAATGTGGAATGGGGAGCAAAGATAGAAAGTTTAAATTTTGCACGTCGATACATCTATTTGATATACATAGAAAACAAATAATAAATTGTTCCAAAATTGTTATGCACCGAAGTGGGGGTCTAACGTTTCATGTGTAAAGAGAAAAACTCATAAACTGAAAATTTTTGAATGAAATTTTAAGTTAGAAACTTGAAAATTTGTAAAATGCATTTAAAAACAATTTTTTAAAGTTTGAAACATTAACTGGTCAAATATCTTTAAAACTTCTACCCCCTCCCATACAAAATAATTTTTTCGACCATCCTTAAGAAATCAATTATCACCTAACTATTAAAAGCTATCAATTTGGAATTTCGCATAAAAACTTACAAAAATAGTTAAAATGAAATTACGTGAAAAGCTTCGAAATCGCGCATGCCCTTCTACCTCCTCCCATACAAAAGTATGATTTCGACCAACTTCATTAAACCAATAAATTAAAAGCTACGAACTTAAAATTTTGTACGAGCATCTTACAAGAGAAAGGAAATAAAATTGCGTCACACATTTTACGATTCCCCTCCCTTCCCCCATACAACTGTTTGGTTTCGTGAACGAAAAATATATCGAATCCTAAGAAAATTCTATGCAACTTCGTCTATGAAACTGACATTGTATACAGAGAATATTAGACGTGATTCAAGCAATCAATAAAAAAACTATTACCATCCACCCACCCTTACTATCACCCCTCACCCCTTCCCTCATAACAACTCAAACTTGCATAAATAAACGAACAAAATATTGATTATATGTACTGGAGCTTTTGAACGTTTCCGCAAAGTGTTAAATTGACAACTGCCCTGCCCAGGAACCCCCTTTCACTTAGTCTTCCCTAACCACTCTAACCTGCATATTGACTTTCCACGCATTCGCAACTTGTCCCAAGAATAATAAAGTTTCGCCCGACTTATTGACACTTTATTTTTCAGTTTATTTTTCAGTTGGACTGGCTGCTACTGACAAATTTTCGAGATGTTATGATAGAAAGCGAACAGAAACCATCTACTCGACCTTCATGAAGTGGAACAGTTTCACTTTTACATCGTTTGCCCACTTTATTTCAAATACTTTTCATTGCCAGTAGCAACTGAAAAATTCGTGCTTAAGAAAAATCTCTACCTGGAGTGGGAATCGAGTCCAAGACCTATTGACTGCGAAGCAAGAATGCTGCCGACTACGCCACGGGAGCGACATCCGTCGCAGAGGAGATGATAGGTCAAAAGCCCAGACGCAAAAGAATTGATTGGTTCGACAACAAATACCAAGATGCCTTATATCGAAAAAATGAAGCTTAAAAAATGTTAACGGACATGCGCCTAACAGAACAAATATAATGATCTCAGACGATTTGCAAGCAAAATATGAAGACGGAAAAAAAGGAAGTACAATCTAGAATCTAAAAACATAGTCGAACATTTTAAATTACACAACACAAGAGCCGCGTATTCCCTAGTTCAAGGGATGAAAGAGGGATACCAACCGAAGACGACCCTCTGCAAAGTTACAGAAGACAACCTTATAAGTAATTCGGAAGATATAAAACAAAGATGGGCGTAATACTTTGAACGCATCCTCAATCCATTATCCGCAAGAACAGCAGCAGCAGACATCATAGCAGGCACATCTGATGTAACAGCTGATGAAGGATTCTCTTTCAGTCCTTCCACAGTCGAAGAAGTAAAAACGGCCCTGAAGAACCACCCGAACAAGAAAGCGCCGGGCACTGTTCAAATTCCAGCTGAACTTTTGGAAGCCGGCGACAACTGCATAGCGCATCTCCTACACAAATTAGTCACGGATATATGGACGCAGGAAACACTTCCTGAACAATTGGACATATGATGCTCTTGCGCCAATCAAGAACATCATATGTCCAATTTATAAAAAAGGTGATAAACTCTGCTGTGAGAATTACAGAGGAATATCATTGTTGTGTACGTCCTATAAAATACTGACAAAAATAATTGAACGTCGTTTTAAGCCCTATACTAATCAAATAATTGGCGAATACCAAGGCGGATTCAGAACCGGACGATCTACAACAGACCAGATATTCTCGGTGAAGCAGGTGCTTGAGAAATGCTGGGAATATAACACAGACGTGCACCAAATCCTCGTAGATTTTAAACAAGCATACAACAGTATCGACAGGAGCGTACTGTACCAAATCATGCTTGACTTTGGAATTCCTCCAAAACTAGTCCGACTAACAAGACTCACAATGACGAACACTGAATCCCAAGTGAGAGTACAAACCGATTCCACAACCAGCTTTCGAACGGAATGTGGTTTAAAGCAGGGAGATGGTCTAGCCCCCATGCTTTTCAACTTGGCACTAGAGTATGTCGTCCGACAGTCGACACCAATGGGACACTACTATTCAAGTCCACCCAACTACTAGCATACGCTCACGACATTAACATCCTAGCAAGATCCTTCCCTAGTGCTAAGGAGGTATTTGTCAATCTTGACTCCGCCGCAAAAGAAGTCGGGCTGCGCATTAACGAAAACAAAACAAAAGTAATGACGCAAACAAGAAGGAGAGCGCCTATCAGACAAAATATAATAATTGCGGAATATAATTTGGAGAATGTGGACAATTTCATATATCTTGGGGCTAATCTAACAAAGGACGGTAATGAAACAGACGAAATCAAACGACGGATAATATTAGCAAATAAGACGTATTATTCGGTACTTCCAATAATCAAATCCAAGAAAGTGCACAGGAACAATAAGCTGCGGATATATAAAACTATTGTACGACCTGTGCTCTGTTATGGCAGCGAGACATGGACATTAACGCGAACTTCCGAAAAAGCAGTTAACGAATTTGAAAGAAAGGTCCTCCGAAGAATTTTGGGACCTGTGAAGGAAGGAACGGAATGGCGAAGAAGATACAACCATGAGTTGTATCAACTCTACGACGAACCAGAAGCTTCAACGTTCATCAAGCTACGTAAACTGCAGTGGGCTGGCCATGTAGAGCGAATGGAAGACAGAAGAATCCCCAAACGTGCTCTGAAAGGCAAATCGAGTGGTAACCGGCCAGTAGGCAAGCCACGCAAGCGATGAGAAGACTCGGTTGATGAAGATAGCAAAGCCATCTTAAAAATTAGCAGCTGGAGGACGCGGTCTTTGGATCGAGATGATTGGAGGCGACGACTTCAGGAGGCCAAGGCCCGATTTGGGCTGTCGCGCCATTGATGATGATGATGATAAACTTTGCTGCGAGAACTACCGAGGAATAACTTTGTTGTGTACGTCTTATAAAATCTTGAAGAAAATTCTGAAAATAGAATTAAGTAATTGATGAATACCAAGGTGGTTTTATAGCTGAATGATCGACCACGGACCATATAATCTCAGTTAAACAAGTGCTGGAAATATAATATGGATGTACACCAGATATTTGTTGACTTCAAACAAGCATACCGCAGTATTGACGGGCGCATGCTGTATAAAATCATGTTGAAGTTTGGATTCCCACCGAAACTGGTTTGGTTTACAAGAATGACAATGACCGAGTTTTTGTCACAAGTCAGAGTAGAAAATGATCTGACTTCCAGTTTTAGAACTGACAACGACCTTAAACAGGGTGACGGATACCAATGCTTTTCAACTTGACACTTAAATATGATGTTCGGAAACTTCCCGTTGACACTAAGGGAACACTATGCTTCAAATCCACACAACTCGTAGCATATGCCGACGACATAGATATTCTTCCAAGATCTGTGGAGAGTGCTAAGGAAGTAAATCTTGACTTGGTAGCAAGGGAAGTTGGACTACGAATTAACGAAAAAAAAAAAAATATATATCAAAGGATGGAAGCAAACCCATCGAAATTAGAAGAAGGATAATGTTGGCAAATAAGACGTATTATTCGATACTTACAATAATTAAAAAGAAAAACGTGCACAGGAAGACTTATTTTAAAATATATAAACCAATAATAAGACCTGTGTTATGCTATGGCGGTGAAACGTGGCATCCGAAAAATTACTTAACACCTTTGAAAGAAAGGTCCTCAGAAGAATCCTCGGACCTGTGAGGGAAGACTCAATCTTGGGAACACGATACAATAGAGAATTGTATGCCATCTCCCTCAATCCAGAAGTGTCAACCCATAAAATTAAAGAAGCTACAATTGGCTGGTCACGTGAAGCGGATGGCTGGCGAAAGAATGCCCAAACGCACACTAAAAGAAAAAGTCAATGGACAAAGACCGGTCGGAAAACCATGAAAGCGCTGGGAGAATCCTATTGACACAGACAGCAAATCTCTGCTAAGATTCTCAAACTGGAGGTCACTGTACCGAGATGGATGGAGGTGAAACAATTTGCGCTGTAGCGCCATCATAAATGAAAAATAAAACAACAACTTGTAGAAAAAACCATACCATCCGACCCAATTCTTGTACGGAGTTTGAAATTTAAGATGGAAATCAAGGCAGCGACGACCCTTTACGAAGAACTATTTAAGGAAAAGACACAAACGGCAAAGCAACCGCAAATATTAACCATCACAGAACGTAACCCCCTTTTCACACGGAAAATAGACTTGACATTCGCGAATGTCGGTTGATTACTGTACAACAAAATTTCACGATATTGCATAAATCTACACGATCCCCAACTCTGGCGTAAATATATGATAAGTGACTTTTTCTAAGCGGCAATTATAGCTACTGATCTTCAAATAAATAAGATAAGAAATTTCCAAGTCAATAACAATACTTACCATTAAGCCGCTGTATGGAGCTATACTTGATACCATGATAGTAGCCGACATTTTCGGTTATTTTATCCGTTGTAGAAACTCCAGGGGTATTCATTTGGAACAGGATCTTCAAAGATATCCTCTTCGCTTTTGTTATATTTCCGGTCTAAAACTGAGTTTTCCTTTTTGTCAATCTCTTTAAAACCAGTTCAGTTCGCCTTCTACAATTGAAACGTTTCACGTTAATCGCCAGTTCGTTACTGATGTTTAGACTGACTATTGCAATCTGCGGCAGTTGCTTCAAACAAGCATCATCTTCAAAAGCTATAAATTAATATAAAAGGAAATTTATGGATTATTTCTGTGAAGAGAACTACTGAAAAAAAATGTATTGTACATAAAAATAATAAGATAGTCAGGGGGTAATGATGGGATGTGGGATCTGGTGTTTGAAATCTTTTTCGACCAACCAGTTTTTTTCATTGTTTTGTAATAATCTTATCTCACATACTCGAGATTAGAGATTAGTCTGTTGACAATTTTGTCGGATATTGGAAACAATAATTAAATGCAGGAAGGATCGCAGTAAACTGATCATGAATTGTATTAATTTAAGATCTTTAATTTCGCGATAATGTTCAGACTTATCGATTTTTTTTGTCCCGGCTGACTGAAGCTGTAAATTACAAAATTTACCCGATAATGCATGAGATTTTTTGTAAACGAATCTTGGGCACGTTATTTTGGAGTGTGTTGTCTCATAAATGAAATAGAACTATAAAAAAATTAATAATGTTAATAATCCCTCGTCATTTTCTGGTATTATCAGGTCGAATACGAATCAGTTTGTAAATAATAAACAATTTTTTTTTCATATATTGCAAGATGATAGGATCGAAATATTTACTTTTCAAAATTCTTTCGGACCTTATCACTATTGTTGAATAATGCCATAATTTGATACGAGACAAGTCAGTTGAGTCTTTATGACTAATTAACGCACAAGTTCATTATTAATGATTTAATTACTGATATCTTCCACGGAAAAACAGAATCTGCGTGAAACAAATAAGTTCAGATATTGTTGCCAATATACTGGCGTAGCTTTAAAAAATAAAATCGATAAATGTTAAAAATTCTCAATGTGGTAAAGGAAATATTCAGAATTCAAATAATTCACAATTTATTGCTTGATCTTTTTTTTTTTTTTGTTATAAGATGAAACTCTGTTTAACCTGTAAGCAATTGTTAAGCAACCTTTCAGGCGCGTGGGCTGCAGAAGCTTCACACACAGCCAACGTGCTGGCCGAAGCAGTCAGAATTGAGGTGAAAGGTCCCAGTACCCCAGTCACTCCTCCGACTATAAAGCTAGCACTTCCTGCGTCTTTGCATGCCCCGACCCCTCCGTAGCGCCACTGAAAAATGTCGAATTGAGAACGATCGGTTCGTGGCACCGCCTTTGGCAATGCCAAAGAACCCTCGTTGTTCGCGTGCATAGTCGCCAGTAATAAGCTCGAACTACTGAAGCAGAAACACAAACACATTCGAACGGATGATAACAATATGCCTATACCCGCAGCAAAAAAGAAACAGCCAAGATCGGCTATTTATAGCATCGACGCTAAGAGTACTTTCGAGGTAGCAGTCATTAATACCGACGACTTGCTTGGCATCACACCAGAGTCGGTGAGGCGTCAGATCTGCTCTTCATTGAGGAACATTCTTAGGTGATCCACCAAGCTTTTTGAAGTACGACTTCGAACCAGGTTATCTTAGGGAAACTAATGCTGACCAAAATACTCATGTCTTCCTCCAGGAGGTGCTTTCAAAATGAGCGAGCTCTTGAAGGGCATCACAGTGGTGGTGCCGAGGACTGACTGGATCCCGGGTATCTAAATAATCTTTCCACGGAGGTATGGAAGCTTTTCCATGGAGAACAAAAAGACAAGGGTCAACTTCTTGTTCTCGGAATTGATTAAAGCTCCATAGAAAGATTATCTATAGTAAAAGGTTTCGCAAATTGTGGACTCAACGAGATCCACTTTAAGCTCCCAAAACCAAATGCAGCCAACCTAAGTAGCCAGTAAACTCAGAGTAGCCAATCTACATCACAGTACAGCAGCTACCGCGACTCTTCAACAACACCCCTTAAAAGGACACTCGAAAGTTGCACTTGTCCAGGAACCGTAGTTGAGTGGGTCTAACCACATTCAATTCAAGCTATGGACATGTTTCGTTACAAAAAAAAGTATTGAAATTGACATTAATTCCACAATTTAGCAGTCCAGACCAAACAACGACCCTCTGAGAGAGGTCCTTTAACGGAACACCGCAGCTTGTTAAGTTGGTTTCATCATACCAGAAGTAAGGGAAGTTCCAGTCCAACGCAGGGGACTTTGTAATAGGTTGTGATGCCAATGCCCATCATACCTACTGGTCTAGCGCAGACTTTAAAGATCGTGGTGAGTCAATTCTAGAATTTCTTAGCATGAACAATTTAAATGTTTGTAATGTTGGACTATTGTCAATATAATACTTCATAAATAGAGTAAGACGCTAGGTTATCGACATGACTCTTGCAACTAATTCTAAATCACTAGTGATCCGCAAAAGGAAAGATTCGGAAGAACCATCCTTGTCAGACCACATGCGGATAAGATTTGAAATTATTAGGAGCTGATAAACTACCGGGAATAGTTCCTCACCCAAAAAAAAGCACCAAATTCCTAGATAGAATAGTTGGTATGCTAAAAAATATACTAACAACCTCCTACAAGAGCTCCTGCTCCTCACAAGTCCGCCAGAGTAAGAACGCCGTTTAGTGGGATAACATTCTTAATATTCTGAACACATGCCAGGAAGCTTTTTAGCAAAACTAATACCAGCAAACGTGAAACAGACTGGGACCAATGCAGCAGCTCATACACTGCAAATGAGCACCAAATCGACGCAATATACACCGACTTCAGCAAAGCGTTTGACCGAGTTGGTCACAATATCCTGATTTTAAAGTTAAAGAAAATGGTGTGACAGGATCCTTACTTGACTGGCTTAAATACTATCTTAGTAATAGAACTCAATTTGTTAAGGGTCTTCAATACCGACGATCGCCATCTTGAATTTTTTCGAATTTGTATGGAGAAATACGTGTGTGAACTTGGCCCCCCCAATTTCGATTTTTTTAATTTTTCTTGTTGCAATCGTTTGGTGGTCGTTTGGTGGTCGTTTGGTGGTGATTGGTAGTCACTTTATTTCGTTTGGTGGTAATCCGTATTCCTAGAAATCACGTTTACTTTATTTAGCGTGAACTTAGCCCCCCCAAAACACATTTTCTTAAATATCTGGAGTTACAGTTATCTTAGCTTAAAACAAATTATGCTATTCGTTTGGTGGTCGTTTGGTGGTGTTTGGTAGTAACATTTCAACATTTGGTAGTAATTCAGTTAGCTGTAATAAATGATTTTCTTAAAAAGCGTGAAGTTAGCCCCCCATTATGTGTTTTTGTACATAACTGGAGTTACGATATTCTTACAGCATAACGGATTTCACTAGTCGTTTGGTGGTGATTGGTAGTTTTAAACTTTGGTACCCATTCACATAGCAATAGTAGGCAAATATCGAATTTCCGTTAGAGCTTTATTCCGAAAAAGGCAACCCGAAATAGAATTATGAATGAAAATTTCCCCAATATTTTTGATTTTTGAATTTTTCTTGTTGCATTCACTTGAGAATCGTTTGGTAGTCTAATTTAATCTTTTGGTGGTGATTAGTATAAACACAGCATCGAATTCCCGCAAGAGCTTTATTTCAAAAAAAGCAACTCGAAATGGATTCATGAATGAAACGTACCCCCAAATGTAAAATTTTTTAATTTTTCTTTTTGAATTCACTTGGCAGTCATTTTTTGGTATTTGGTAGTCTAATTTTATTGTTTAACGGTGATTCGTATAGTCACAACACCGAATTTTCATTAGAGCTTTACTTCAAAAATAGAAACCTGAAATATAATTATGAATGAAAATTTCCCCAATACTTACGATTTTTAAATTCTGATTATTGCATTCGCTTGAGGATTGTTTGGTGGTGTTTGCCCGTCTAATTTCAATGTTTGGTGGTGATCAGTGCAGTAACGGTATCGAATTTCCTTGAGAACATTTTTTCAATAAAAGCATCGAATCTAATTATTAATGAAACTTCCCCCCAAATTTAAAATTTTTAAATTTTTCATTTTGGATTCGCTAGGGGGTCGTTTGGTAGTGATTGGTAGTCTACTTTTATCGTTTGGTGGTGATCAGTACAGTAACGGTATCGAATTTCCTTGATAAAATTTTTTTAATAAAAGCATTGAATCTAATTATTAATGAAACTTCTCCCCAAATTTAAAATTTTTAAATTTTTCATTTTGGATTCGCTAGGGAGTCGTTTGATAGTGATTGGTAGTCTACTTTTATCGTTTGGTGGTGATCAGTACAGTAACGGTATCGAATTTCCTTGAGAACATTTTTTCAATAAAAGCATCGAATCTAATTATTAATGAAACTTCCCCCCAAATTTAACATTTTTGAATTATTCTTTTCGAATTCACTTAGTGGTCGTTTGTTGGTGATCGGTAGTAATCAGTATAGATACAGTATCGAATTTCCTTGAGCGATTTTATTTAATAAAAGCACCTATGCAGTTTGGCATTGAAACCAAATTCAGTAATTGTTTGGTCATAACCTTTCTTCCTTTCTTTAATTATTAATGAATGACGTCTATTAGTTGTCTAGGTTTTTATAGAGATGAGATATATTATATTTTGAGTAAAATTGGTCATATTTGTTATTTGGGCGGAATGAAATGAAAATAATTTTATTAACTTTGCTTTACTTTTTATTAATTTTTGTATATATTGCAGCATGTGGCTCAATTTTAGTGTCATTTGAGCATCTTTTGACAGAGTTGCACATGCTGTCAAAGCACTCCCAGCGTCCGTTTGTTCTTATACAATATGCAACGTAGTGATTTCCTCCTACAAATTTGATGATTCCAGCTAGACTGAAATAAAAAAATTTAATGATTGTTAGCATGACTGTATGATCATATTAAGACTTCTGAAAACTTCTTGACTTATCAAACTAACCCAAACTCCTCCTCCGAAAAGTCGATCAGCATTGGGAAATCCTTTAGTTTGCATTTCAAACCACTTGTATCTCCTATGTTTCGTCGAATGTCCAGTTCAATGAAAATATGTTGGTTAGCTAGTAGTGAAATTTTACAAGTTTTGTTGCAGTTATTCATGCTACATATTTCATTAGAGCTACGGGAATGAGCCGCATAGATAGCTTGTTCAAGTGCGCCAAATCCAAATTCGGATATAATATTATGCGAAACACCCAAAGAATGGATACCTCGTATAGTTGTTTTTTCGAACAAGTGTTATTTTGACATGTAGAGAGCCATCGTGCACTGGACTCGTTAGTCATTAAATTTTTCCACATTGTTGCCACATTATCTCTTGTGTCAATGGTTTCAGACAGTATAATGTTCCCAATTTGATGGTTTATCGTTGAGGCATATAGCTTTTTTAATAATGACGTCCTCCCTTGCAATACACTATTATCAGTTCCGTTTATGATAAGGCGTGAAACGAATTGTAATGTTTCGTTTGATGATTCGTTCACGAAATTTTCATAACAGTCATGATCAATGGCACTAGTGGTAAGTATTGCAATAATGGCATCAAACGGATAAGTATTTTGCAAGTAAATTGTTATTCCATTTATTGTCTCCGGACTTGATAAATTTCCGTTTTTCAAGAGAAATGATTTCGTTGAATTCTTTTTTTTCGAGAAATTAATTCGAGGATAAGGTGCAAAAAACTTACTTTTTCTTTTTGGTGATTTCTCCAGCACTGTTTCCTTATAAGGTGCAATTATCTGTTTTTTTTTGACTCAAGATTTGTACTATGGTCAGTTTCATTAAAACTTGCTTAGGAGCCTTATTTCTCCAATTTTCTGTGGCCATGAAGTCCTTGTGTTCAATATCATTTTTATTTACTGCTAAGTCATCTAAAACTAATTTCTGTTTTTGAAGGTTTAAATGCGCCAATTTTGAGGCAAATATTTGGGATCCTCCCGTTAAATCCTGTAGGTGTACTTTAATAAATTTATCGATTCTTATTGGCCTATTGAAATTTTTTAAGGTATTCTTTTTTAATTCATTAAAGTACCCTTCCACTTCCGCCGATCATGCATGTTTATCTTTGCAACCGAAATACGTTGTCATTACCGCAGACCATAAAGGAAACTCTTTGGTTTTGGATCCCAAATTTTCAAAAAATCTTTTAAATAATAGGTGTTCAACATTCCATTTTTGGCTTCCGAACCAAGTTTTGCTGTGTTCTGTATATTATTTATCCATTGCAAAATATTGTTATCACAATCGCCATTATCAACTTTATATTGGTCTTCCAAATTTATATTATCTTCTTCAATGCCCACATACTCGTAAGATGTTAAGATGTTCCGGTTCTTCAAAAACATGTCTAGTTGATTTTTACAAGATATAGCTGCAAGTGGATCGGTAGCATATCCATCATATTTATGAATTGCCACTGTGCATATTAGCAGAAATATGTTTTCGAATTCTTCAATTATCGTACAATCAATTAATAGACTTACACATCTTACAAAAAAATCACGTATCTCGGGATGATTTATGCTTTTGAAACATTTCCAGTTTCATACAGCATGAATGAAATGAGCTACATCTACTCTGACGAAAGTTGAAAGTTTTTGTACCATTGCTGTATCCTTTGCCGTTAAAATTCGAAAGCAAGTCTCAACGTAAGCTTTTATAGTTTCATTGTTGAATGCAAGAGTTTGGGCCGTTACAAGAGATCTAGAGTAGTCGGAAACTGATACCTTTGGTTTTGGTGCACCATCTCGCAGCCATGTTTTCAGCCAATATTCCAATTGCTCAGTATCATTTTTTTCTGAAAGCATTTGGGTTACTGGCACGTTATATTACTAAAAGTAACTACAACTATAGTTAAAAACATAACAGGGCTACGATTGCGCATAAAACGCAATCTTACGATACTCTAGATGAAATAGAATTTTTTGTCATCCCAAGAAATTTTGGATAGGGAGTGTTAGAAGGAGTGATAGCATTGAACTAATTTTTTCCCCATCATGCTAAAGTAGCTATAAAAATGTTTTATTCAAAATGATTCCTCCAAAAATTGAATGGGGACTGAGAAAATTAGTGAGTTAGATTTAGTGAAAATGTGCAGTTTGCATGGGAGGTGGTAGAAAGAGTGCGGGGATTTTAGTGATTTTTTCAGAAATAACTAGGAATATTATAAAATTGACAACCCTTAAATTTCAGATCAGTACCATTCATACTTTTCAAGAAAATCGATTTTTTGTGAAGTTGTAAAACTGTGTCATATTGTATGGGAGGGGGTAGAAGCAGTGAAGCTAATCAAATATTTTTTTCTGATCTTAGTGATAATACTAATTAAGTATTTATTACAAAATGTGAGCTCTATAAATGTTATATGTTCTGAGAAAATCGTCTTAGAGCATTTCATGAAAAAGTGTAGTTTGTATGGGAGGGGGTGAAAGGAGAGGGAGGACGCAAATAATTTTTCTACTGTAGATTTAAATCATTATGAAAGTAATATATCCCAAAACTCAGACTAATAACTTTTATACTTTTCGAGTAAATTAATTTATTGTTAAATTGCGAGTTTGCGTCATTTTGTATGGGAGGGGGTAGAAGGGGTAAAGCTAATCGTCTATTTTTTTTTCGTCTTACTAATAATTTTAAATAAATATTTGGTGCACAATTTCAGCCCGCTAAATTTTATACGCACTGAGTAAATTGGCTTAGAGTAATTCACGACAAGTACAGTTTGTATGGAAGGTGGTAGAAGGAGGGGGAAGACACGCATAATTTTTTGTCGGTAGATTGGTATTATCATAAAAGTAATATATTCCAAATTTCAGGCCAATAGCTTATATGCTTTTCGAGCAAATCCTTTAATTGTCAAATTGCGCAATTGTGTCATTTTGTATGGGAGGGGGTAGAAAGGGTGGAGCGATTTGGCCCGTTCACGAACTTGACCTTACTTTTTTGTCAAAAACGACGTGTACAAAATTTGAACAATCTAGCTCAACGCGTTCTCAAGCTAGAGAGCGAACAGACGGACAGACGGACAGACGGACGGACGGACAGACGGACGGACGGACAGACGGACAGACGGACAGACGGACAGACGGACAGACGGACATCCGGTTTTGAGATTTTTTAGTGATAACATTAACTTCTGTATCATTCATTTTTTCCTCCGAGCCTTATTTCTTGGCGTTACAAACCTTAGAGCAAACTTATAATACTCTCAGATTTCATCTAGAGTATAAAAATGTTTTATACAAAATGATTACTCCAAAAATTTAATGGGGACTGAGAAAATTAGTGAGTTAGATTTAGTGAAAATGTGCAGTTTGTATGGGAGGTGGTAGAAAGAGTGGGGGGATTTTAGTGATTTTTTCAGAAATAACGAGGAATATTATAAAATTGACAACCCTTAAATTTCAGATTAGTACCATTCATACTTTTCAAGAAAATCGATTTTTTGTGAAGTTGTGAAACTGTGTCATATTGTATGGGAGGGGGTAGAAGCAGTGAAGCTAATCAAATATTTTTTTCTGATCTTAGTGATATTACTAATTAAGTATTTATTACAAAATGTGAGCTCTATAAATGTTATAAGTTCTGAGAAAATCGTCTTAGAGCATTTCATGAAAAAGTGCAGTTTGTATGGGAGGGGGTGGAAGGAGAGGGAGGACGCAAATAATTTTTCTACTGTAGATTTATACTATTATGAAAATAATATATCCCAAAACTCAGACTAATAGCTTTTATACTTTTCGAGTAAATTAATTTATTGTTAAATTGCGAATTTGCGTCATTTTGTATGGGAGGGGGTAGAAGGGGTGAAGCTAATCGTCTAATTTTTTTTCGCCTTACTAACAATTTTAAATAAATATTTGGTGCACAATTTCAGCCCGCTAAATTTTATACGCACTGAGTAAATTGGCTTAGAGTAATTCATGACAAGTACAGTTTGTATGGGAGGTGGTAGAAGGAGGGGGAGGACATGCATAATTTTTATACGGTAGATTGATATTATTATAAAAGTAATATATTCCAAATTTCAGGCTAATAGCTTTTATACTTTTCGAGCAAATCCTTTAATTGTCAAATTGCGCAATTGTGTTATTTTGTATGGGAGGGGGTAGAAGGGGTGGAGCGATTTGGCCCGTTCACGAACTTGACCTTACTTTTTTTTCAAAAACGACGTGTACAAAATTTGAACAATCTAGCTCAACGCGTTCTCAAGCTAGAGAGCGAACAGACGGACGGACGGACGGACAGACGGACAGACGGACGGACGGACAGACGGACAGACGGACAGACGGACATCCGGTTTTGAGATTTTTGAGTGATAACATTAACTTCTGTATCATTCATTTTTTTCTCCGAGCCTTATTTCTTGGCGTTACAAACCTTAGAGCAAACTTATAATACTCTCAGATTCCATCTAGAGTATAAATATGTGTCCTGATAAGCCATCTTTTCGTATTAATTTTTTAACTAAGCTGCCAGTTGAATCGATACTTACTTTTGCGTTATTTTTAACATACCTGCAAAACTCTTTATAGTTGTGCATTTGAGCTGGAGCTCTATACATAACAAAAAATTTGTAGGATGCAATGGCTTGTATCGATCCTGTGAAAGGAAAAGTAGTTCGCATGTCTTCTATTTCTCGAATGACGTCGCGTCCGTCGAATTTTTTAACGCCTAACGATCGATCAATACATCTTTCTTGGCATGTCTTAGCACATTGGACTTATACAAAATTGGTGCTGGACCATCACCAAGTGTCATCTCCAGCCTTGCAGTTCTCTTTCGCCAAATAGAGCATCCTTCAGCAACTAATTCATTGGATATTTCCAATCTTTTTTTACCCTTTAGGGGTCTAGTTACAGGATCGTGGAAAGAACTTGATGTGTCGTTCGTTTTAATTCGGATAATAACGTCATTTGTTCCAATTGGTTCACTTTCGGTGTAACCAAAAAATGAATTGCCACATGATTTGCTTGTACATTTTCCAACAATCGTTAAAAAGTATTTTGGAGATAACTTATATACTTTTGCTCTTTTGAATGTGTACGCACATGGAAGTCGAAATTGACGATAAAACATTGTAAAGATCATGTCTGTCCATTCACCTTTTTTTAAAATAAAATACTGTCTCTCACCGTATACAACAGTTTCCGGTTTTATTTTTTCCCACTGTTCATATGTTAGCAATATTTCGAACGAACTGCTTGGTTTCAAATATTCTGAATCAGAAAAAGATTTAATGCTTTTATCCGACATGGAATCATCTGAAGTGTTATCAGAGCTACAATCATTTTTGAAATTATACTCCACATCAATGCCTAAGTCAGTCCTAGCCTTTGATAAAATGCAATGTTTTCTCTCACATTTCTATATACACTATGAGCAGTCCATTTTCCACTTAAATCACAGCTCATTTCTTTCCACACATTGGCGGTATATTCCGGAATATTCTTCGAATTGAAATAATGTATATTGTTATAGATCTGGCAATGATCTCTCTCAAATCTGCCAGAACTATTTAGAATATTCTTCCAACATGTAGAGGGCTTCTAATAATTTCTCAAAGACACAGACAATGACACCCGACGCCATCTAGTAACTTCCAGAATAGTCCAGACGCAGCAGAACAACATACACCAGAGAAGGTTCGAGACTCGGATAAACCCATTATAAATAGCCAGAGCTCACGACAAGGAATCCAGTTACTGAGTGGAAGTTTCATGGAAAACACCTATCGGTGTAAATAAGCGAAAGTGATAGATTGCCGGTGTTCCTGGATTGTGCGAATTAAGTTTTTAGAGCGAATTTAGTGAAGTGATCGGGAAATTGTGTATAAAGTGCAATAAATAAATTATCGTTATATTTTAAAAACGAATTGAGTTTTCTTTGGAATCTGGCGAACCCCTAGCTCGCAACAATTGGTGTCAGAAGAGTGGGATTCCAAGGATAAATTCGGGTTAAAAATCGCGAGTGAAATTAAAATTCTCGAACGGATAATTTTGTGAGAGCGAAAAAGTGAAACTAAAATTCTCGAACGGACAGTGAGAATTTTGTGAAATCGAATATTCTCGAGTGCTCTAGTGAACAGTGACTTTAATTAGCGAAGTAAAATCGCGGAACTAAAATTCTCGAACGGACAGTGAGAATTTTGTGAAATCGAATATTCTCGGGTAATTTAGTGAGCAGTGACGTAAATTAGCGAAGTAAAATCGCGGAACTAAAATTCTCGAACGGACAGTGAGAATTTTGTGAAATCGAATATTCTCGGGTAATTTAGTGAGCAGTGACGTAAATTAGCGAAGTAAAATCGCGGAACTAAAATTCTCGAACGGACAGTGAGAATTTTGTGAAAACGAATATTCTCGAGTGAGCAGTGACTTTAATTAGTGACGTAAATTTAAGTGAATTCGATCGCGGAAAATAATCGGTAGTGAGAATGCCGCGTTATTTAAAAGACTTAAAATTAGCGGAGCTGAAAGAAGAGCTCGGTAGACGCGGGTTATCTACGACAGGGAGCAAGTCTGAACTTGTCAGCCGTATGATCGAGACACTGCAGGCTGAGGGTGAAGATGCAGATAGTTTCGAATTCCAAATCAAAGAAGCTCGTGGAGAGGAGTGTTCTGGTGCAACGGATGCTCTGACACAGTTAATGCAACAAATGATGCACAAATTAGAACAACAATCAGCGGACATGCATCAGAAATTTGAACAACAATCGGTGGACATTAAACAACAATCTGCGGACATTAAACAACAATCTGCGGACATTAAACAACAATCAGCGGACATTAATCAGAAACTAGAGAAATTAGACCAGACCTCAAAGGACCTTAACCGAAAATTGGAGCTGCAAAATAATAAAATAGACATCATGGGCAAGGCCATAGAAGAAAACGTTGAGAAGAAACTTCGAATATTCGAAGAGCAAATTACGGAAAAGATATCCGGGATTGTACAAGAAGTCGAGCGCCTAAAAAGGGACTTGGATAACGTGAAAGCAGTCGGAGTCATGAAAGCAGAGCACGTTACGCATAAGGGTTTCAAAGCTCCAATCTTCGATGGACAGACACCGTGGGCTATTTATAAGATCCAATTTGAGGCTGCCGCCAGAAACAACCATTGGAATGATCTCGAACGAGGAACGGCTCTTATATTGGCGTTAAGAGGTCCACCAGCGGAGGTTCTTCAAACGATTCCGCAGGAGCAACAACAAGATTTTTCAACGTTAGTCCAAACATTGGATCTTCATTACGGCAGTGACCGCATGAAAGAGATCTACAAAATAGAGCTGTACAACCGAACTCAAAAGAATGGTGAAACACTTCAGGAGCTGGCACGCGATATTGAACGACTCACATTATTATCGCTGCCCAATGCGCAAACAGAGCAACGCAACGATACGGCTGTTTTCGCATTCAACAATGCTGTACTGGACAGAGAGCTGCAACAGGCGTTAAAACTGGCAGGTAAGAAAACGATTGGCGAAGCCTTAGTATATGGGCTGACGTTCGAAGCTGCCAAGCAAAGCTCGCGGAGTAACTATCGAGTTCGAGAAATAGTAGAAGAATGTGTGTGCCAGAAAGCCGAGTACACCAAGCGGAGCGAAAGATTTGGTGCCCCCCGATGCTGGAATTGTGGACAGGCAGGACACTTGAGACTCGACTGCCGGAAAGCGACCAACTATTGTTCCGGCTGCGCTGCTAAACAACGCGAAGATAGAGATCGGGCAGGTAGATCTTGGTCAAGAACTAGTTGTCAGAGTTCAAATCTTACACACGGTTTGGATAAAAGATGCCGGAGTCGGTCGAAAACCTCGAGTCGGCAAGATCGATTGCGACAAGAACAATACATCGGGAAAGATCATGGAAGCAAAGATGGACAATCGAATAAGGATCGCGAACGAACGGGTAGAAGTTGTGACGGTCAAGTACTTCATGCGAATAATCGTGACAAGTCCAAACACGGGAAGCGATATGATCGAGAAGATCGCGAAAGGAAGAATGCGGAACGAGAAAAGGGAAGTAAACGTGCCGCTAAGGAGGGGAATGAGCGCGAAAAGGAAACGGAGAAAGAACGCGAACGTGAGAAGGAAAAAGAAGCCGGAAAAACCATTCGGAGGTTAACGATCGAACCAGAGGATGGATGGAATCAGCGAAAACCCCGCACTAAAATGAAAGTGGTACATCTCGACCGACTAACAAAGTACCACGGTGCCATTGCGGAAGTGAACGACTCTGTTCGGGACGAACAGGGACTAAGGAGAGGGTAATGTTATAGATCTGGCAATGATCTCTCTCAAATCTGCCAGAACTATTTAGAATATTCTTCCAACATGTAGAGGGCTTCTAGTAATTTCTCAAAGACACAGACAATGACACCCGACGCCATCTAGTAACTTCCAGAATAGTCCAGACGCAGCAGAACAACATACACCAGAGAAGGTTCGAGACTCGGATAAACCCATTATAAATAGCCAGAGCTCACGACAAGGAATCCAGTTACTGAGTGGAAGTTTCATGGAAAACACCTATCGGTGTAAATAAGCGAAAGTGATAGATTGCCGGTGTTCCTGGATTGTGCGAATTAAGTTTTTAGAGCGAATTTAGTGAAGTGATCGGGAAATTGTGTATAAAGTGCAATAAATAAATTATCGTTATATTTTAAAAACGAATTGAGTTTTCTTTGGAATCTGGCGAACCCCTAGCTCGCAACAATATATTTCTTCACAACGCTAATAGCTTCATTCACTGTCACTTTAGATTTAGGAGCCATTATTGTTATAATAAACTAATAAGTGTACTACTCGTATGTATCAATATTAACAAATAAAATTAATTTTTTTTTTACCGAATTTATACGATGGATGCACGCACAATCTAAAATTTATCTGTTTTTAATTTTGAGTGCTTCTGGAAACATTAAATTTCTTAGTAAGTAACTGTATTCAGTGCAACGAAAAGAGGAAGCAATAAAGACCAAGGGAAAGCAGGGATTCCAAAACATTTTTCGATCCAGAATCCTGAGAACTTTTTTTGGAAGATGCAGAATAATTTATATATTTTTAACGGCAGACTACTTCTGGTCAAAATTTATGGGGATTTTATAATAAATAAAACTATATTGAAATTGTACTTCAATTTTTATTTGATAAAGCACAAAAATATAAATATTACACAGTGGAAATAAAAATAAACATAATAGGACTAGGATTGGGCGTAAAGCCGTATCGTGCGATACTCCAGATGTAAGAGAAATTTTTTAATTTTAAGAAATTTTGTAGGTGAAGTGGTGGAAGGGGAGACAACATTGAACTAATTTTTTTACGTAACGCTAGAGTTGCTATCAAAATATTTTACATAAAATTTAGGGTTCAACAATTTAATAGGTACTGAGAAAATTATTTTTATATTAATTAGTGAAATTGTGCAGTTTGAATGAGCGGTGGTAGACGGCGGACAGGCGAGTTCTTGTTTTTTACATGTTTTAAATTGCAGATCAGTAGATTTACACTTTTCAAAAAAATGAACTTTTTGTAAAGTTTTGAAATTGTGTCATATTGTATGGGAGGGGGTAGAAAGAGTGAAAATAATCGTCTTATTTTTTTGTCTTACTAATAATCTATACATCTATACATAGTAGTATAATTGTAGTGTCTGTCTGTTATTTGCTTATAAATGGCTATAAGTTAGTTTTTTGAGGTATTTTAGCACTAACTAAGCATAAAAACACATTTTTGAAATTTTTGTCTTTCTGTCTGTCTGTCTGTCCGACCGCTTTTCACGCACAAACGGCTGAGCCGACTGTAATGAAACTTGCACAGTTTGTTTGGTGTCCATCGGAATGAAATCTGCTTTTGGTTTTATTTCACTCCCCTCACGCCTTCTACCCCCTCCCATACAAAGTGACTCATTTTCAAAATAAACATTAATCAAATTTTCTTGGAGACTATAAAAGCTTTTAATTTGAAATTAGGAATATATTATTTCTATAATAAATGCAGTATTTTGGTATACAAATTGTTTGAGTTTCCTCACTCCTTTCGCCACCTCCCATACAAACTACACTTTTTCAAGAATCACTTTACACCAAATTTTCTCAGTACGTGTAACTTCCATCGAGCTAAAATGTTGTATTAAATCCTTAATTAACATTATTATTAAAATCGTTAAAAAATTAACCGATTAGCTTCACTCTCTTCTACCCCCTCCCATACAATGTGACACAGTTCCACGACATCACAAGAATTTGATTTTCTTGAAAAGTCTGAATGTTACTGATCTGAAATTTAAAATATATCAATTGCATGATGATTATAGTTGTTTTTCAAAAAATCACAAAAAACCCCCTTCTCCTTCTACCACCTCCCATATAAACCGCACTTTTTCATGAAATACTGTAAACGAATTTTCTCAGTACATTTAAATTTCATCGTGGTAAAAATTTGGACTTAATCCTTAATTAGCATTATTATTAATATAGGGAAAAAAATTAACCGAGTAGCTTCACTCCTTCCACTTCCTCCCATACAATGAGACACATTCCACGACTAGATAACAATTCGATTTTCTTGAAAAGTGTGAATGATACAGATCTGAAATTTAAAGTATATCAATTGCATGATAGTTATAGTTGTTTCTCGAAAAATCATCAAAAACCCCCCACTCCTTCTACCACCTCACATACAAATTGCAAATTTTATTAAATTCAATGCTCTAAGTTTCTCAGTACCTACTCAATTTTTGAAGCTTAAATTTGGTACAAAACATTTTTATAGCTACTCTAGCATGATGTGAAACAAATTAGTTCAGTACTGTCACCCCTTCTACCACTCCCCATACAAAATTTCTTAACACCGCAAAAATTTCGATTTCATCTTTACATATAATAGTATCGTATGATTGGGCATTACGCACAATCGTAGTCCTGTTATGTTTTAAGCTTAATGTTATTTTATTTGTTTAAGTAACGCCAGCTACAATTATTCACATGTCCTTAACGCTCTTCAACACGTATATGATCTCGAATTACGGGTTTGATTTGATCACGAGCCTGTCCCATAAAAATGAGAGTATCATGCTTTCATTCTTAATAATTCATGGTTCTGATTCTAACAATATACAAACCATTTTCTTCAAAGAGCCATTAAAGTAAGCAGATTATATATCCCACATAATGTATTACTAACTACACTCTCGAAAATTGCTTATTATTGCTATTTTTACGCGGACGAAGTCGCGGGCGTTTGCTAGTTTTAAATAAATATTTATTGCATAATTTCAGCTTGCGAATTTTTATATGCATTGAGTAAATGGGTTTAGAGCATTTCATGAAAAAGTGCACTTTGTATGGAAGGTGGTGGAAGGAGGGAGACGACACAAACGATTTTTATACAGTAGTTTAAAATCGTCGTAAAAGTAATATATTCCGAATTTCAGAGCAATAGCTTTTATATTTTTCGAGCACATCCCGCTTATTACCAAATTGCGAAATTGAGTCATTTTGTATGGGAGCACGTAGAGGAGCGATTCGGCCCGTCCACGAACTTCACCTTATTTTATTATCAAAAACGACGTGTACAAAATTTGAACTTTCTAGCTTAACGCTTCCTCAAGCTAGACAGGACAAGAACGGACGGACGGACAGATGGACGGCCATTCGGAAGGACATCCGGTTTTGAGTGATCATATGAAATTCTGCATCATTCATTTTTTTCAACAAGCTTTATTTCTTAGCGTTACAAATTTTGTGGCAAACTTATAATATTCGGAGAAATTAAAATACAGCTCTTAAGGAAATTCGATGCTGTAACTATACTAATCACCACCAAACGATGAAATCAGATTATCTACCACTACCAAACAACCCCCCAGTGAATCCAAAATGAAAAATTTAAAAATTTTAAATTTGGGGGGTAGTTTCATTAATAATTAGATTCGATGCTTTTATTGAAAAAATGTTCTCAAGGAAAAAAAGGATACCGTTACTGTAACCACCAAACGATAAAAGTAGACTACCAATCACTACCAAACGACCCCCTAGCGAATCCAAAATGAAAAATTTAAAAATTTTAAATTTGGGGGGAAGTTTCATTAATAATTAAATTCGATGCTTTTATTGAGAAAATGTTCTCAAGGAAATTCGATACCGTTACTGTAACCACCAAACGATAAAAGTAGACTACCAATCACTACCAAACGACCCCCTAGCGAATCCAAAATGAAAAATTTAAAAATTTTAAATTTGGGGGGAAGTTTCATTAATAATTAGATTCGATGCTTTTATTGAAAAAATGTTCTCAAGGAAATTCGATGCCGTTACTGTACTGATCACAACCAAACGATAAAAGTAGACTACCAATCATTATCAAACGACCCCCTAGCGAATCCAAAATGAAAAATTTAAAAATTTTAAATTTGGGGGGAAGTTTCATTAATAATTAGATTCGATGCTTTTATTAAAAAAAATTTCTCAAGGAAATTCGATACCGTTACTGAACTGATCACCACCAAACAATGACGGGCAAACACTACCAAACAATCCCCAAGCGAATGCAATAATCAGAATTTAAAAATCGTAAGTATTGGGGAAATTTTCATTCATAATTATATTTCAGGTTTCTATTTTTGAAGTAAAGCTCTAATGAAAATTCGATGTTGTAATTATACTAATCACCGTTAAACAATAAAATTAGACTACCAAATACCAAAAAATGACTGCCAAGTGAATTCAAAAAGAAAAATTAAAAAATTTTACATTTGGGGGTACGTTTCATTCATGAATCCATTTCGAGTTGCTTTTTTTTAAATAAAGCTCTTGCGGGAATTCGATGCTGTGTCTATACTAATCTCCACCAAAAGATTAAATTAGACTACCAAACGATTCTCAAGTGAATGCAACAAGAAAAATTCAAAAATCAAAAATATTGGGGAAATTTTCATTCATAATTCTATTTCGGGTTGCCTTTTTCGGAATAAAGCTCTAACGGAAATTCGATATTTGCCTACTATTGCTATGTGAATGGGTACCAAAGTTTAAAACTACCAATCACCACCAAACGACCACGAAATCCACTAGTGAAATCCGTTTTGCTGTAAGAATATCGTAACTCCAGTTATGTACAAAAACATATAATGGGGGGCTAACTTCACGCTTTTTAAGAAAATCATTTATTACAGCTAACTGAATTACTACCAAATGTTGGAATGTTACTACCAAACACCACCAAACGACCACCAAACGAATGGCATAATTTGTTTTAAGCTAAGATAACTGTAACTCCAGATATTTAAGAAAATGTGTTTTGGGGGGCTAAGTTCACGCTAAATAAAGTAAACGTGATTTCTAGGAATACGGATTACCACCAAACGAAATAAAGTGACTACCAATCACCACCAAACGACCACCAAACGACCACCAAACGACCACCAAGCGACCACCAAACGATTGCAACAAGAAAAATTAAAAAAATCGAAATTGGGGGGGCCAAGTTCACACACGTGGAGAAACGGTGTATCAAGTACGCGGTTTTTTGATAATTTACACTATAAATCAAGGTGGCAATCGCTTTGTCTATTCACACAAAAGGTCCCAGCCCCATAGTTGTATTATTTACTGTTTTCGTTTGTTGTAAAATCGAGCCGGAAAAAGACTCGAATCCAAGATACTAATTTTCGTTCACATTTTTTTCACTTCAAAAGACACAAAATTGGCGGAGTTATGGCCACGGGACATTCGCACAACACTCAAAAATATATCACTGTTCACTCCCGATTAAAACATACAATATCAATGTTAAAATTTAATTCTAAAGAGATGAACATCCCATAATTCCAGATTTCCGGATTTCTAACGTCAAATAGTTTATCCCTCTCACCACAAGACGTCGGTCTCGTCACATAGGTGCTGCACATATTGATATTCTAAACCAAATTTAAAATATGAATATTGGAACAGAGAGAAATCATTCTCAAGTAAAGTTTAGAAGCTGTTAAATACTTCGTAGATCAGTTGTTTCGCGCTCGACTCAGTATTTTCGCACACTTTTGCACGCGAGTTCGAAACTCCATGGTGTACAAATTTTTCTTTTTGATCAATCGATTTTTTGAAAGATTTTCGAATATGATTATCATAAAAAACTGTGTTTATACTCTAGATGGAATCTGAGAGTATTATAAGTTCGCTCTAAGGTTTGTAACGCCAAGAAATAAGGCTCGGAGAAAAAAATGAATGATACAGAAGTTAATATTATCACTCAAAAATCTCAAAACCGGATGTCCGTCCGTCCGTCCGTCCGTCCGTCCGTCCGTCCGTCTGTCCGTCCGTCTGTCCGTCCGTCTGTCCGTCCGTCCGTGCGCTCTCTAGCTTGAGAACGCATTGAGCTAGAAAGTTCAAATTTTGTACACGTCGTTTTTGACAAAAAAGTAAGGTCAAGTTCGTGAACGGGCCAAATCGCTCCACCACTTCTACCCCCTCCCATACAAAATGACACAATTACGCAATTTCACAATAAACGGATTTGCTCAAAAAGTATAAAAGTTATTGGCCTGAAATTTAGACTATATTACTTTTATGATAATATCAATCTATCGTATAAAAATTGTGTGTGTCCTCCCCCTCCTTCTATCACCTCCCATACAAACTGTACTTATCATGAATTACTCTAAGCCAATTTCCTCAGTGCTTATAAAATTCAGCGGGCTGAAATTGTGCACCAAATATTTATTTAAAATTGTTAGTAAGGTCAAAAAAAATGAGATGATTAGCTTCACCCCTTCTACCCCCTCCCATACAAAATGACACAATTTCGCAATTTGACAATAAATGGATTTACTCAAAAAGTATAAAAGCTATTGGTCTCAATTTTGGTATATGATAATTTTTTAATGATTTAAATCTACAGTACAAAAATTATTTGCTTCGTCCGTTTCCTTCCACCCCCTCCCATACAAACTACACTTTTTCCTGAAATGCTCTAAGCCGATTTTCTCAGAACATATAACATTTTTTGAGCTCATATTTTGTAATAAACATTAAATTCATATTATTACTAAGATGAGAAAAAAAATATTTGATTTGCTTCACTACTTCTACCCCCTCCCATACAATATGACACAGTTTCACAACTTCACAAAAAATCGATTTTCTTGAAAAGTATGAATGGCACTAGTCTGAAATTTAAGGGATGCCAATTTTATAATATTCCTAGTTATTTCTGAAAAAATCATTAAAATTCCTCCACTCTTTCTACCACCTCCCATACAAACTGCACATTTTCACTAAATCAAACTCACTAATTTTCTCAGTTCCCATTCAGTTTTTGGAGTAAGCATTTTGTATAAAACATTTTCATAGCTACTTTAGCATGATGTCGAAAAAATTAGTTCAATGCTATCATCCCTTCTAACACTCCCCATACAAAATTTCTTGGGATCACAAAAAATTCTATTTCATCTACAGTATCGTAAGATTGCGCTTTACGCGTAATCGTAGCCCTGTTATGTTTTTGTCTGGATTCGAACCAAGTGCAGTGCGCCCGCTAGATCTGTTGACCATGCAATCGTTTTTGGAAACGCTTCTACAGATCTACAGTTATTGTTGTTGATATAACAGGAAAGAGCAGAAAGATGAGAAGATCATAAAATAAACAACCAGAACAACTACCTGGAGAAACTTGTAGAAAATGCACTAGAAACAATTCTAAGATTTCCGTACAAGCATGCGTGATCAAATACGTGACATATATTTGTATAGCACGTTTCAGGAATTTGAGATGGTCTTTTCTTGTTTCTACTTTTTACAAATCAGAGTACGAGCAACGTACGTGCTTTGAAGTGAAATTTGGAAGCCACGCATTTGGTATTTAATATTGGGTATTTTGAATATTTATTATTAATCATCTACATTGACCTTTGGCAAAATACGATGATTTATGGTTCGACAGAACATTTTTATTTTTCTGCCTTACGACTCGAATGTTTTTCCTCAATGAAGCAGCCGATCTACTCGACGATTTTTTTGAATTCGAGATCCTCTTGGTCATGAATTGCTGCAGTATTCAAACTGTGACCGATACATTGCCACTTACATCTCCGAGTTATATAATACCCGACGACCATCGTGCTTCGTCTATTTCGCATTCGGTACATAACATCTGCGAATGAGTTCTGTTTTCATAAAATTTTGTTTCGAATTGCCGACTTTCGAGAGAACCTTTTTATTTTCCTGCCTTACGACTTGATAGTTTTTCCCTTTTTGTGACGTAGTCAATCTACTCGACGAATTTCGTAATGTCGGGATGCTTTTAACCGTGATTTTCTGCAGTATTCTGAAGATATGGCCGATCTATCGCCTCTTCTTTCAGTTTACGTGATTGTCCGACCGTTGGGGGGTTGGTATGCATATTAGTTGTAGAGGGACCACTTTTTTCACTACGCAGTTCTACACTAGCACCTTAGATTCTCTGCTGAACTGAGTGTGAAACGTAAAAAGTGGTGCATTCATTCAAAATTAATTTTATGGCCTTCGAACTATTTATATGCCATTAACGCGAAATTTATACTTAGTCATTTGCATAGGAAAATTTCAGAATGATTTTCGAGCATTACATTATTACCCTTAATTCTCTGGTGACCTGCGTGCGAAGCGTAATAAGCTGTAAAGCAGGTATGATCTCAGTGGCATCACCATTCAAAAATTAATGTTATGACCCGGAATTATTATATTATGTATGTAAATAAATTTCTATTGCCAATCTCACGAAGAGTCCTGGCACTATTACCGGACTCAAATTTTGACTGCTTCACACTTCGGAGGAATCTGTAAGATGAGAGAATACACATCTTGTGCTAATAAAGTGAAGAGCATTTTATATCCTCAGGATTTGCCACTGGAACCACTTCAATATGGAATGGAAAACGAAGCACGCACTCGGAAACAATTACAGATAACCGAAGGGATCACAATTGATCGATGTGGACTTTTCATTGACCCGGATATTCCGTTCCTTGGAGCATCACCTGATGGAACTATTGGTGCCGATGGCATTGTTGAAATAAAATGTCCACCCGCATCACGATTCTACTCACCTGAAGAAGCAATTGAAAAAAATGTGTCTGGTCTACGCGCATTATATAAAACGAAAGAAGATTTGGAAATGAACAGATGCCATAATTACTACTATCAAGTTCAAGGTCAGCTGCAAAATTGAAAAAATAGTTCGCGATGACCTTTTTTGGGAAAATAAAATGGTTGGTCACCTGAGAAGATTTTACGAAGACTGCATCATCCCCGAAATAGTAGATTCACGCGTTGCGAGAAAGTCGGCAATTCGAAAGAAAATTTTATGAAAACAGAACTCATTCGCAGATGTTATGTACCGAATGCGAAATAGACGAAGCACGATGATCGTCGGGTCCAAGCTAAGCATGTAAACTCGGAGATGTAAGTGGCAATGTATCGGTCACAGTTTGAATACTGCAGCAATTCATGACCAAGAGGATCTCGAATTCAAAAAAATCGTCGAGTAGATCGGCTGCTTCATTGAGGAAAAACATTCGAGTCGTAAGGCAGAAAAATAAAAATGTTCTGTCGAACCATAAATCATCGTATTTTGCCAAAGGTCAATGTAGATGATTAATAATAAATATTCAACATACCCAATATTAAATACCAAATGCGTGGTTTCCACATTTCACTTCAAAGCACGTACGTTGCTCGTACTCTGATTTGTAAAAAGTAGAAACAAGAAAAGACCATCTCAAATCCCTGAAACGAGCTATACAAATATATGTCACGTATTTGGTCACGCATGCTTGTACGGAAATCTTAGAATTGTTTCTAGTGCATTTTCTACAAGTTTCTCCAGGTAGTTGTTCTGGTTGTTTATTTTATGATCTTCCCATCTTTCTGCTCTTTTATATCAACAACAATAACTGTAGAAGCGTTTCCAAAAACGATTGCATGGTCCACAGGTCTAGCGGGCGCTACCTAACTTCTTGCTTTTTTCTGCACTTGGTTCGAATCCAGACAAAAACACAGTTTTTTATTTTATTCTTCGTTTTCTTTTTTCAAATATTTAAATAATTTTCTTAGTTGATGCATTTCAATCGCACGGGGGATATTCGTAAAGTGTTTTTAACTGTTTACCATAAAATGATAATGTACTAAACGAAAAATAAAATTGTAACCAAAATTTCCCATGGTTTCATGTTTTATCATATTCAAAAATCTTTGAAAAAATCGATTGATCAAAAACAGAAAAATTTGTACGCAATGGAGCTTCGAACTCGAGCGCAAAAGTGTGTGAAAATACTGAGCCGAGCGCGAAATAACTAAGCTACGAAGGATTGATTACGTCGTGCTTCCAAACTGTACTTGAGAAAGATTTCTTTCTGTTTCGATATTCGTATCACAGTGATCACAATGTCAGTAATATTGCTATTCGACTGACCAAATTTTTTGTCTATCAACCGAGCAATCAGAACCAATTATTCAATTTACTAATCGAGCATGAAACGCCTCACTTACTTCAGCAAATATGAGTACACCATAAATATGAGCCATTATCTGCGGTCATTCTCCTCCTTTGAATCGCTTTTAGTGCCTCTACTGGTCGGTATAGTAGTCGATCTTTCAATTTGCCACAGCAGATGTCGAAACAGTCGATTCGCAATAATGGGCTGGGTATTGAAGACCCTTAATACAAATGGAACGATACACGCTTCAACAACGCATTGAAATTGTTAAAATTCACATTATTAAAATTCACATTATAAAAATTCACTATTCTTGACTGATGAGGCCCATTTCCACCTCGGTGGCTATGTCAACAAGCAAAACTGTCGCATCTGGGGCTCGGAAAACCCAAGAGTTATTGTTGAAAAGCCTCTCCATCCTCAACGTGTGACTGTTTGGTGCGGTTTATGGTCCGGCCGGGTCATTGGACCTTACTTTTTCGAAAATGAGGCTGGAACAACAGTTACGGTGAATGGAGCGCTATCGAGAGATGATTAATCAATGATTTTTTATGGCCGGAATTGGATGATATTGATCTGGACAACGTTTACTTTCAACAAGACGGCGCTGCGTGCCTCACAAGAACCGAAACCATTGATCTTTTACGGGAATAACATCTCTTATTGGATAACCCTATGTTATCATTCGTAAACGAGAAACAAAGATTTTTGGGATATATCCTACATCGCCACACGTCTTGCCTTCTGGGTCGCGAACGTAGTTATCAATTCATCACAATCGAGAGATCGTAGTAATGCGGACTCGATGCTGAGAATTGCGAGAGCGTTGAGCCTAACGCATCTAATTTTCTAGTTTTCTTTATCAATTCCACTTCCTTTACTAGCTTTTCTTTGGCATTTTTTCGGTATTTCGCGCCACTTAGTCGGGCTCTTCCATCACTCATGTTAATAATTAAAAGTTGATTGTAAACAGTATATATATTATGAACGATAAAATATAAAATTAGTCACAGTATCCTTGCTTACCGAAAAACTGTGAATTTTCAATAAATTCCCGAGTGATACGATACGCTTGATACGATCGCGCTATCGTCCTGGAACCTACAGATCACGAGCTAACACTGATAGTTTATTTAGATAGAAACTTTGTTTACTTCGCGAGAAAGTGCAGGCACGAGCACGCTCCCGCCGCCCGCCAGTCTGAGAATACAGTGTTGCCAAAAAGAAAAATAACATTGGAAATGTTGAAATCGGATAACAGTAGAAAACCGTATACACTTTTACATCGCATATAATTCCAACGTCTTCGCTCATACTTCTATAAGTAAGTTCACTATTCCGTTTAAAGTTTGCTTCCGCACTTGACTGGAGATCAACTATGAACTCAATTACTAGAAATTAATGTACGACATGTTATTAATTGAGGGTGAACCCGGGATATTTTGAACTATGATGTTCTGGATTTCATTTTTTTATAGAAATGAATTTCAGTAATGAAGTACCATTTGAAAAAAAAACACGTCAAAAATAAAGAGAGATTTGCATGTAGGTGATATACCCTATACCCTGTACCATAATAATAATAAAAAAATTCTCTGAAAAATCAACGCACGCAAATATTTACCTCTGATAAGCTTTTCGTAAATTGAAAAGGTATTATTTAGGTTCTTTTTAGGATCTTTTTAGGTATTTTCAGATACTTTCTAGGTACTTTTTAGGTATTTTTGAGTTTCTTTGGTCCTTTATCGTGATCGCCTTTCGATATTTATTATAAGTCCAACTTTTCGATGTCCGAAAAAATCATCAGAGGTGAAATTTGTCGTGCATTGATTTTTTAGAACATTCGGTTGGCTTGAGGTGTTAGGCTCATTCAACTCAGATATATGTATATGACAGAAAAAAAAAATTCGCCGCCCCAAATAAAAATCGAAAAGTGGCCGCCCCAAAAAAAATCGAAAATTTGCCGCCCCCGAAATTTGCCGCCCTAGCCCCGGGCCTACCGGGCCTACCGGGCCTAGTAGCAAATCTATCCCTGGTAATCCTTGGAAAAATAAGATGATTTATGGTCCTGCCTTACAATTCAAATTTATTTCCTCAATGAAGCAGTCGATCTACTTTGTCATGAATTGCTGCAGTCTTCTAAAGACTGTGACCCATTCATTGCAACTTACATCTCCGAGTTTGCATGCTTATCTTGGACTCTTGTGCGCGAATGGCACCCGACAATCGTCGTGTTTCTTCTATAATATTTGGCATTCGGTACATAGCATCTGCGAATGACTTCTGTTTCCGTAAAATTTTCTTTTGAAATTATTAAGATTTACATAACAGAATTATGATACTCTAGACGAATTGGGAAAGAGTTTAATGTACCGTCATCTCAAATTCTTTCTTTTGTATGGGAAGTAGTAGAAAAAGTTTGTAATCGTTGCAAATGACACCGAACGTGATATGCAAAACGTTGCGTGCTGAAATTAAAGTTTGTAGCTTTCATTATTTTCGAAGAAATTGGACATAGTTTTCCTGAAATTCGGGCATTTGTATGGAAGGTGGTAGAGGAAGCCAACCGGGCAGAGAGACGGACAGACGGTCACTCGAAATCGAGGTTTTTGAGGGACAACAAATATTCCTTTTCGTTTTTTTTTGTTTGTCCCGCAATCCTCTCTTTATCTATACTGATTGTCAGCTTCCTATCTGCATTCGTAGTGGAGATATTAGCAAGTTTAGTTTTTGACTCTTTCCCTCCTCCCGGCTCCCCCTTTCACCTGACACTCCCTAAAACTTAAGACAATTGAGCTTGATGAGCGAAAAAGTCGAGCAATTTTCTGTTACAATACACGCATGCCAACGCGACGGTCCTATAATCACGCAAACTGAAAGAAGAGGCAATAGCTTGGTCATATCTTCAGAATACTGCGGAGTATCGCGGTCAAAAGCATCCCGACATTACAAGATTCCTCGACTAGATTGACCACGTCACAAATAGGGAAAAGCTGCCAAGTCATAAAGCAGGAAAATAAAAATATTCTCCCGAAAGTCGGCATTTCGAAAGAAAATTTTATGAAAACAGAAGTCATACGCAGATGTTATGTACCGAATGCCAAATAGACGAAACACAACGATCGTCGGGTGTCATTCGCACATAAGAGTCCAAGTTAAGCATGTGAACTCGGAGATGTAAGCGGCAATGAATCGGTCACAGTCTTTAGAAGACTGCAGCGATTCATGACCGAAACCATCTCAAATTCAAGAAATTTGTCGAGTAGATCGACTGCTTCATTAGGGAAAAACATTCGAGTTGTAAGGCAGGAAAATAAAAATGTTCTGTCGAACCATAAATCATCGTATTTTGCCAAAGGGAAATGTGAATGATTATAATAAATATTCAACATACCCAATCATAAATACCAAGTGCGTGGTTTCCAAGTTTCACGTCAAAGCACGAGCCGATACTTTGATCGTTTGCTCGTACTCTGATTTTTAAAAAGTAGAAACAGGAAAAAACCATCTCAAATCCCTGAAACGTGCACTACAAATATATGTCACGTATTTGATCACTCATCCTTGTATGGAAATCTCAGAATTGTTTCTAGTGCATTTTCTACAAATTTCTCCAGCTAGTTGTTCTGGTTGTTAATTTTATGATCTTCTCATCTTTCTGCTCTTTCCTGTTATATCAACAACAATAACTGTAGAACTGTAGAAGGGCTTCGAATAACGATTGCGTGGTCCACAGGTGTGGCGGGCTACATGAAACTGTCAATTTTTAAAAATGCATTCGTCGTTTCACGGGGGAAATCCGTAAAGTGTTTTTTACTGTACATCATAAAACGATAATGTACTAAACGAAAAAAAAATCCAAACCTAAATTTCCCACGGTTTCATATTTTATCATATTCAAAATCCTTTGAAAACATAACAGGGCTACGATTGCGCGTAAAGCGCAATCTTACGATACTCTAGATGAAATAGAATTTTTTGTGATCCCAAGAAATTTCGCATGGGAAGTGTTAGAAGGGATGATAGCATTGAACTAATTTTTCCCCCATCATGCTAAAGTAGCTATAAAAATATTTTATACGAAATGCTTACTCCAAAAATTGAATGGGAACTGAAAAAATTAGTGAGTTAGATTTAGTGAAAATATGCAGTTTGTATGGGAGGTGGTAGAAAGAGTGGGGGGATTTTAGTGATTTTTTCAGAAATAACTAGGAATATTATAAAATTGACATCCCTGAAATTTTAGACTAGTGCCATTCATACTTTTCAAGAAAATCGATTTTATGTGAAGTTGTGAAACTGTATCATATTGTATGGGAGGGGGTAGAAGCAGTGAAGCTAATCAAATATTTTTTTCTGATCTTAGTGATAATACTAATTAAGAATTTATTACAAAATATGAGCTCAATAAATGTTATATGTTCTGAGAAAATCGTCTTAGAGCATTTCATGAAAAAGTGTAGTTTGTATGGGAGAGGGTGGAAGGAGAGGGAGGACGCAAATAATTTTTCTACTGTAGATTAAAATCATTATGAAAGTAATATATCCCAAAATTCAGACTAATAGCTTTTATACTTTTCGAGTAAATCTATTTATTGTCAAATTGCGAAATTGTGTCATTTTCTATGGAAGGGGGTAGAAGGGGTGAAGCTAATCGTCGAATTTTTTTGGCCTTACTAAAAATTTTAAATAAATATTTGGTGCACAATTTCAGCCCGCTACATTTTATACGAGTAAATTGGCTTAGAGTAATTCATGACAAGTACAGTTTGTATGGGAAGTGGTAGAAGGAGGGGGAGGACACGCAAAATTTTTATATGGTAGATTGATATTATCATAAAAGTAACATATTCTAAATTTCAGACCAATAGCTTTTATACTTTTCGAGCAAATCCGTTTATTGTCAAATAGCGCAATTGTGTCATTTTGTAAGGGAGGGGGTAGAAGGGGTGAAGCTAATCGTCTAAATTTTTTTGAGCTTACTAACAATTTGAAATAAATATTTGGTGCACAATTTCAGCCCGCTAATTTTTATACGCACTGAGTAAATTGGCTTAGAGTAATTCATGACAAGTACAGTTTGTAAGGGAGGTGGTAGAAGGAGGAGGAGGATACGATTTTCGTACAGTACATTGATATTATCATAAAAGTAACATATTCCAAATTTCAGGCCAATAGCTTTTATACTTTTCGTGCAAATCCGTTTATTGTCAAATTGTGCAGTTTTGTCATTTTGTGTGGGAGGGGGTAGAAGGGGTGGAGCGATTTGGCCCGTTCACGAACTTGACCTTACTTTTTTGTCAAAAACGACGTGTACAAAATTTGAACTATCTAGCTCAACGCGTTCTCAAGCTAGAGCGCGCACAGACGGACGGACGGACATCCGGTTTTGAGATTTTTGAGTGATAATATTAACTTCTGTATCATTCATTTTTTTCTCCGAGCCTTATTTCTTGGCGTTACAAACTTTAGAGCAAACTTGTAATACTCTCAGATTTCATCTAGAGTATAAAAATCGATTAAAAAAAGGTGTTTGCCATGGAGTTTCGAACTCGCAGCGTGCAGAAGTATGTGAGCCAAGCGCGAAACAACTAAGCTACGAAGGGCTGAAAAGATCGTGCCTTTAAACTTTACTTGAGAATGATTTTTCTCTGTTGTGATATTCCTATCACGGTGTCAGTAACATTTTTATTCGACTGACAAAATTTTTTGCCCCGACAACCGAGCAATCAGAACCGAATATTCAATTCGAGTATGAAACGATTCACTTGCTTGCTTCACGATAAATATAAACCATTATATGTATATGGTCATTCTACACCTTTGAATCACATTTAGTGCATCTACATAGTAGTCGATCTTTCAATTTGCCACAGCAGATGGCGAAAGAGTCAACTCGCAATAATGGGCTGGGTATTGAAGACCCTTAAGCAAAATGTTTGGTAGTCCGTCGACTCCAGGAGCTTTGCTATTTTTAAGTCGTTTAATTATGCCATTGATTTCACACGGCTTACAAAGACTATTTTGGGGCATTTCTTGTGACTCGGGGAAGTTTTGGATAGTATTTTTAACATTTATGTCATTGATTGAATTTCCGAAGTGTTCGGTGACGGTGACATAATGAGCCGCATGAAAATTCTTTTTTGCTCAGCCTTGTCCTTATCGTTATATAAGGTCTCGTCGATAAGAGGTGGGATTTGATTATTGCGTCTTTTGAAAACCTTATTTAATTTCCAGATTTTTGCAGAGCTTTTTCCTAGGGCGTGTAGCATTTTATTCCAGCTTTTGTTTCGATTTTCATTTATTCTGCACCGTATAATATTAGTGAGACGGTTGATTCGAGCTTTATTGGTTGAATCTTTAGTTCTCTGCCACTGCCGTCAAAACGTGTTTCGTCAATGCCTTCTATAGTAGAAAGCCGAGTAACTGAATCCAACAACAACACGTTGGAGTCATAATAAACATGACAGTTCCATACAAATTCGAGCGCTTTTGTATGGAGCAGACACGGCGGGCTTCGTAAGAATCGCGTTTATTCTTAAATGCAGTGTTAAAGATAGTTAAGCTTTCTAAGGTACTTTATTGATAGTGCTCGGCATGTAATTATGACACGTTGATATTAGTGCAATGGATTTTTAATTGAAAAAAGTGCGATCAAAGTTAAATCTCGGCTTCTCACACCGAAGAAAATCTGTCACTCATATTGTGCAGAGTTCTCCGGTTAATTTTCACACAGAAAATTGTAGAATTTTAGTTATTACGAAAAAGTGTGCACTCGCGTAATATTTTCGTGCCTAATTTGAACTAATTATGCTCTTTTCTTGTTTTCGGCAAAACGTGTTTTTACGACAAGTTTGTAGAAAAATAATACAGGTGGTCTTGTGAAATGGAAAAATCCATGACGTCATACCCACTGGAGTCATTCAAGATGGCCGCTACGTCAGTTCTGCCCAGCTTGAGATGTAGAAAGCATTGGTTTCGTTCATGTATAATAGTTTTAGTCCCATTGTCAATATGATTGATGTATGGGTTGCTGGGTACCAATTTTGGTGTGCAGAGTTTAACTGCATTCCAGATGGTTTTGCTAAATATATAAACAAGATCATCTATTTGGCCAGTGTTTGTGATTCCGGCCAAATTTAATGAATCAATTTTTGTTTGATTATTTAAAATTCTTCTATACCTCAGCCAGTTAGTTTTTCTGTAGCAATAAATTAATTTATTGCATTTCGTTATAGGAGTGTCAGCTTCGATTGAGAATAGCACAGGAAGATGCAGTGATGAAAACTGTGAAATCGGTACGTCACCGTTACTATGACGAGATCCAAGGTTGAGTTCTTTCGTTTCGGAGGATGACAAGTAGGCTCAGTGGGGACGTGTATAAAAAGATTTCTTCTACATATAAGATTGAAAAGGATATTTCCAGCTTTGTTAGCTTTATCGCAGTTCCATTGGCGATGTCTAGCGTTAAAGTCACAGCAGAGTATAGTTATTTTGAGTAACTTAAGGTCCTCTTCAAAATATTTTAGTTTAGTGGAGTTCAATTTGGTACCAATTTAGAATTATATTGGAATGGTCGATTTTAACAGCCAGCGTTTCAATTATTTTGGTCTTGAAAATCGGAAGTACTGAGTGTTTAATACATTTATTAACACCGATTGCGATACCTCCTGCCATTACATTTTCCCTATCATTCCTATAAATTACATAATCGGGATGCCATAATTTATTAAAAGGTTTTAACCAAGTTTCGGTTAGAAATCTACGTTAGAATTGACAAAGTAGTCGAATGCTTCAAAAGAGTGACCATGAGTGGTTGTTAGCGAGATGTTGGAGTCCGCAGTTAGTGCATTTCATTTGTGCGTTTTTGTCAGTTAAGCATTCAGAATGGTTATGTGAACCACTGCAGATTAAACATTTTGTAGGAAGATGACAGTGCGATGAACCGTGACCATAGAGTTGACAATTGCGGCATTGTGTAGGTCCGTTTTTCGCGCGGGAATAGAAATTCCATTGGACGCATGATAGCGTTGATTGTTCGAAGTTCTGTTATTTTGGTAGTGCCTCGCTCGAAATAAAAAATGTAGTATGACTGAGTATTCGATTTCTTGGCTGAAGCGCTAACAAATTTTTTAGCATCTAAGCAGTTTACACTGTGTTCGGTTTTTAAATATTTTTTAAGTTCATCGCATGGCATATCGTGGAGCCCCGATAGTACGATTTTTATCGGTCGCATGTCTGGTTGGCAGTGTGTAAAAAAACTAACTTTTTTGGCGATTAGATGGCTGTGCAGTAAGTCGTAGTTTTCGCGAGATTCTAAAATTATTTTGATGCCAGTAGACATTATAGCTATCGATTTTGAGTTCATCCATGATGGCACAAATTGTTGGTCGGGTGAGTTCCGGGATGACGATAGGAGAAATCTTTAATTTCTTCGTAGCTGTAGATGTTTGGACTTCGTTGTCAGGAACGTTGAAATTATCTTCAGGAAGACCAGCAAGTGGCTGGATTCGATTGCTCTGCTTCGGCATTTAGGTGGAGTCTATCCGAAGAAATTTTATTTTATCCCTTAATAATGTTCCGGGCGGAGAAACCTCCCGACTCCGTTTGTTTGAGGGCTTAGTTGATATTTTAGGTTTTCTTTTAACCCCCGCAAGGGGGTAGTTGTAGTATGAGGTTTTACCAATTCCTGCAACTATCTTTGGAGTTAGCGACTCCACGGACCTGAGCTAACTATCCCCCTCTTGGATGGGGGCTGTAGAATTCAGCCACAGCCAGTCCTGCTTGCCCTAAAAATGGCAAATGGACACTCACTGGATCATGGGCTTATCACCCGTGATCTTAAGACCTAAATGATACGAGAAACGGATACATCGCCTCGGATACGGACTGATTCTACGGTAACGACTTTTGGCATTCGAAAACGGACTATGATTGGCTTCTGGAACGTTCGAACATTGAATGACGGGGGAAGAGCTGGGGTTACTCGGTCCTTGCACCGCCAATCAGTGATCGACCGTGAAATGGAGCACTATAACATCCAAATCTTGGGATTGAGCGAGGTCAGGTGGACAGGATCAGGAGAAGAACGAACCCCTAGCGGAAACACTATTCTGTACATTGGCCCTGAAAATGAAGCCAGAAATGGCGTGGCGTTCGTCCTTACGCCGAGAGCGAGAAACAGTCTCATTAGCTGGGAACCAATCTCGGATAGGATTATCGTCGTCAGGCTCAGGACCAGTGTCAGAAACGTCACAATTCTGCAGTGCTACGCACCAACTAATACCGCAACATCTGGTGACAAAGAGGAGTTTTATAGCCAACTGAGTGCCACCTTCGAACGTGTTCCAAGAGGTGATATTATTATCATCTTGGGAGATATGAACGCCCAGGTTGGATCAGACAACACTGGACTAGAACACGTCATGGGGAGGCATGGTGACCCTTGGGTCGACCCTTGACGACCTTGGATTAAGAGACCCGAAAACGGCGAATTATTTGTGGAGTTCTGTAGTACTCGGCAAATGGTCATCGGAGGGACCCTTTTTCCACACAAGAGTCATCATAAAACATCTTGGGTTTCCCCTGACGGTGTTACTCAGAACCAGATCGACCATTTGGCTATAAGTCGCCGATTGAGAAGATGTCTCCTCGATGTGCGAGCGAAACGTGGAGCTGACGTGGGGAGCGATCACCACTTGATGGTTGCCTGCTTGAGATTGTGTACAGCAGCTATCCGACGACCACAAATTCTTCAAATGAAGCGCAAGCTTAATGTGGATAAACTCAGAGATCCCAACAAAAAACTCGAATACACCACCATTCTACGCGAAAAGTCATCCACATTGGGTGAACATGAAATGCGCACACTGGACGCCAATTGGGAGGCAACCAGAAACACTTTTCTAACTAGTGCTGAAGAATCTGTGGGATATGCGCAAAGCGGTGAGAAACCCTGGATGTCACAAGACACATGGGACAAGGTTGACAATCGGAAAAAAGCCAAATTGGCAATCATCTCTCAACCCGATGTCAACCAACGAACGCCCGACTTGAGGCAGAACTACCGCGATGCTCATATACAGCTTAAAAAGGCTGTTAGACGCGACAAGAGAAAGGCCATTGAAGATCTGGCAAACAAGGCAGAATCTGCGGCTTACCTTGGGGATATGGGTTCACTATTTAAAATCATGAAACAGTTGACGAACAGGAATTTCACCGCCAACCACCTGGTGAGAGATGTCAACGGAACTCTCCTTAATATGAGTGAACACCAGTTGCGACGATGGAAGGAATACTTCTCTGATATTTCAAACATCTTGTCAGATGAAGATATTCCGGAAACAGAACAACTTCCAAACATCCAACCGCAACAATCCTCTATTAGGGACGATCCCCCAGATAAGGAAGAGATAGTTTCCGCCATTCGGTCAATGGCGGGAAGGAAAGCTCCAGGTATAGACGGACTACCAACCGAACTCCTCAAAGCGGACCCAGAAATAACAGCCGATATACTCCTCCCACTCTTCACTAAGGTGTAGAATGATGGAAGATATCCGACTGAATGGAAGGAGGGCGTCATTGTGAAAATTCCGAAGAAGGGCGACCTTCGGGATTGTGGCAATTGGCGTGGTATATGTCTACTTACTGCCGTATCAAAAATTATGGCTAAGGTAGTTCTCAATAGGATTAGTGATGTCGTCGAGAGCACTCTCGAAGTTTATCAGGCTGGATTCCGTAAAGGGTCGTCTTGTACCGACCACACAAATACCCTACGGATAATATTAGAGCAGTCAGCCGAAATGGGTTCGCCACTACATCTCATGTTTGTGGACTTCGAGAAGGCTTTCGACAGCGTTAAGCGAGATTACATATGGAATGCTTTGCGTGGGAGAGGTATTCCAAATAAGGTCATAGCTATGATTAAAGAATCCTACGAAGATGCAAGGTGTCGCGTCTTACATAGAGGAGAGCTGTCCGAGAGCTTTCCTGTGCGAACGGGTGTCAGACAAGGCTGCATATTATCACCAGCCCTGTTTCTGGTGGTAATAAATGACATCTTGAAAGCTGCACTGGAAGGTGGGGAAGGTAAAGGTCTTCAATGGAGACTATTTAACATCTTAAGTCACCTTGATTATGCTGATGACGTGTGTTTGCTTGCACATACCAGTTCGGACTTAGAGTCAAATGTTCGCTCGTTGCATTCTAAATGCAAAGAGGCGGGACTGAAAATAAATGTGCGTAAAACCAAGTACATGCACATGGGTTCGAACGCAAGCACACCGATTGTTCTTAATGGACAGGATGTGGAAGAGGTGCAAGATTTTTGCTATCTCGGAAGCATTGTCAGCATGGACGGCGGAGCCGAAAAGGATGTTGAGGCTCGGCTAAATAAAGCTCGTCAGGCCTTCGGTATCCTTTCCCCTTTCTGGAGGTTAAGAGAGATCTCCCTTCGCACGAAGCTGCGAGTTTTTGACGTATGCGTCAAATCCGTGTTGTTATATGGTTGTACTACGTGGAAAGTGACCGTTCGACTTACCAAGAAACTACAGACTTTCGTAAACCAATGCCTCCGACGCATTTTAGGAATATTCTGGCCAGAAGTGATCTCCAACGACGAACTTTGGAGTACAACTCGCCAGACTAAAATAGGTATTGAGATTCAACGGCGAAAGTGGCAGTGGATCGGTCATACTTTGAGGAAACCAGAGCAAAACATCGCAAAACAGGCTCTGGATTATAACCCTCAAGGAAGACGTCGGGTTGGTCGACCATGTAACACATGGAAGCGAGCAGTTGAGCAGGAGGCCAGTAGAATAAACAAGTCCTGGTAACAGCTTAAAGCCGATGCGCAGGATCGCGCCTTGTGGAAGAGAGTTGTTTCTGTCCTATGCCCCTATAGGGGGTCTTAACAGGATTTTGATTTGATTGATGATTTTAACTTTTGCTTAAAATAGATCTTTGGTTAATTTTTTTTTTATATTATTTATAGATTTTTATTTCTGAATATAACTGTAATTCACTCGCGAATTTTGTTGAGATCCTCTTCGTTCGATATCTAAAACGAAACTGATTATCTCAATATGTACACATATTTAAAGTAACATCTTTCTCTTCACATAATCATTTGGATATTAATTTTAATTATATTCTGCATTAAATCGCATTTTGAATCACGCTAAATTAAAATATATTTCGCTATATTTAGCTACAAATTATGAATTATAAAAACAATTATAGAAGTCCTATATGAGCATAGCTCAAAAGACAGAAAAGGAATAAAAATATAAATACAATTTCAATTAATAATAAAACTACAAGTTTAATAAGTTCACTTTAAATTAACCGCAAAACTTTATTTAATTATCTTTCCACTTCAGACAAATTATCACTTGCCAAACTTGACTCTCTCGATTTCTAAACATCGACTGACTCGTCAACTGCTCCAAACCAGACTAACTATTCACCAAAAACATTCGCATTTTATATTGCTCTTATCGGTGAGCGCTGTTAATTGTTTCTCTAAAGAATTGTCTTGTCGACCAAATCATTTCTCTGTTGTTGCTTTATATAAAGTATTTCTTCGTCGTCCGAGTCTTTTCCCTGTCATACGATCCCATACGTATGGTTGTTGTTGCTTCTATATAATATTTTCTCGTTTTTCTTGTCTTCCATATCGTACGAGTCCATTCGTGTAGTTGTTGTTGCTTCACTACATTGCCCGTGTAATTTTTTGTTGGTTAGTTGAATCTTCAAGGTTTTCAGACCTTGAGAATTCGATGATCGCGCATTCTAGAGTACGCTTGTTCTTTCATTACTGTTTGTTGAGATCTAGAACACTCCGATCGAGTTTTTTTTTTACAGAATGACCTGTGTTATAGGTAATTTCGGCCTTTATGTGCAATGCACAAGCACAGTCATGAAGGGAACGAATGGGATTAGGAAGGTAGGGGAAGAGGAGTGAGAACGACCGTAACGAGTGGAGAAGCTGATATATTTTTCAGTTGTACTGGCTCCTACTGACAAATATTTGCCGGTGTTATGGGGGACTGAATGATAGCAAGCGAACAGAATCCATCTACTGAGTTTCTAGGCCTTCTTGAAGCGGAACTGTTTCACTTTTTCACCGTTTGCCCATTTTATTTCGAATAATTTTTCATCGCCAGTATCAACTGAAAAATTCGTGCTTGAAAAAATCCCGTATAGAGTGGGATTCAAACCCACGACCTATTGACTAAAAAGCAAGCACGCTGCCCACCACGCCACGGAAGCCTCATTCAGGTTTTCTTTAGTCATTTTAAAAACTTCTGTGATGATCCATGTTCAACTTACTTCAATTTAAAAAAAAGTAAAAGCGTAGAATTCATATTAAATTTGGAACTAATGTATAACGTCTTACAAGAATTATTAATTCTATCATTGGAACTTCAGTCTCAATATCAATATCACCGCCAAAAGCAGAACTCTATATTAAGAGAACTATCCGAATTTTGAAAAGTTGGTTATAAAATCTTGCGAAAATTTGATATTTAAAAATACTCCTCTGGTGCATAATCTAAGAATCGTACCATTAAGGGTCTTCAATACCCAGCCTATTATTGCGAATCAACTGTTTCGTCATCTGCTGTGGCAAATTGAAAGATCGACTAATATACCGACCGGTAGAGGCACTAAAAGCGATTTAAAGGTGGAGAATGAGCGCAGATATTGGCTCATATTTATGGTGTACTCATATTTGCTGAAGTAAGTGAGGCGTTTCATGCTCGATTAGTAAATTTAATAATCGGTTCTGATTGCTTGGTTGACAGACAAAAAAATTGGTTAGTCGAATACATAGAAAAGAGTATATACTGTCGAATAGCAATATTACTGACATCGTGATCACCGTGATACGAATATCGGAACAGAGAGAAATCATTCTCAAGTAAAGTTTGGAAGCACAATGTAATCAATCCTTCGTAGCTTAGTTGTTTCGCGCTCGGCTCAGTATTTTCGCACACTTTTACACGCGAGTTCGAAACTCTATGGCGTTCAAATTTTTTTTTGATCAATCTATTTTTTCAAATATTTTCAAATATGATAAAACACGAAACCATGGCAAATTTAGGTTTGGATTTTTTTTCGTTTAGTACATTATCGTTTTATAATGTATAGTAAAAAACACTTTACGAATTTTCCCCGTGTGATTGAAACGACGAATGCATCTTTAAAAATTGACTGTTCCATGTAAAATGAAATAATAAACTAAGGAAATTATTTAAATATTTGAAAAAAGAAAACGAAGATAAATAAAATAAAAAACTGTTTTTGTCTGGATTCGAACCAAGTGCAGAAAAAAGCGAAAGGTTAGGTAGCGCTCGCCAGACCTGTGGACCACGCAATCGTTATTCGAAGCCCTTCTACAGTTCTACAGTTATTGTTGTTGATATAACAGGAAAGAGCAGAAAGATGAGAAGATCATAAAATAAACAACAAGAACAACTACCTGGAGAAATTTGTAGGAAATGCACTAGAAACAATTCTGAGATTTCCATACAAGCATGAGTGATCAAATACGTGACATATATTTGTAGTGCACGTTTCAGGGATTTGAGATGGTCGTTTCTTGTTTCTACTTTTTACAAATCAGAGTGCGAGTAACGTACGTGCTATGAAGTGAAATTGGAAACCACGCATTTGGTATTTATTACTGAGTATGTTGAATATTTATTATTAATCATTACATTACATTACCTTTGGCAAAATACGATGATTTATGGTTCGACAGAAAATTTTTATTTTCCTGCCTTACAACTCGAATGTTTTTCCTCATTAGTTCATTTAAAGAAATTGGTCGAAATCTTTTTTTCGCGTTGATCCTGTAGCTCGGGTTCCGAATTGGCATCTTTCTCGCAACGCATGAATCTACTATTTCGGGGATGATGCAATCTTCGTAAAATCTTCTCAGATGACCAACCATTTTATTTTCCCAAAAAAGGTCGTCGCGAACTATTCTTTCAATTTTCATACCGATAGGTGTCCAGATTATAAAAATGCTAAATTGTTTTCTAGTAACGTGCAGCAGACCTTGAACTTGATAGTAGTAATTATGGCGTCTGTTCATTTCTAAATCTTTCATTTTATATAATTCGCGTAGACCAGACACATTTTTTCAACTGCATCTTCAGGTGAGTAGAAATGTGATGCGGATGGACACTTGATTTCAACAATGCCATCGTCACCAATAGTTCCGTCAGGTGATGCTCCAAGGAACGGAATATCTGGGTCAGTGAAAAGTCCACATCGCTCAATTGTGATTCCTTCGGTTATCTGTAATTGTTTCCGAGCGCGTGCTTCGTTTTCCATTCCATATTGAAGTGATTCCAGTGCCAAATCCTGAGGATATAAAATGCTCTTCACTTTATTAGCACAAGATGTGTATTCTCTCATCTTACAGATTCCTCCGAAGTGTGAAGCAGTTAAAATTTGAGTCCGGTAATAATGCCAGGCTAGGGTGTAGGCTAGTGGGTAGCGTGTTTGGTTTACAATGCGAAGGTCGTGAGTTCAAATCCCGATCGACGCATAATTCCAAGCACACTACCTGCTTGAATATACCTTGGTTACCTCAATCTAGGAAAATGAAAAATTCGTAGATAGAGGGTTGTGCGAAGAGCTAACAACTCCTCCGCAATAAATAATGAAAATGTTAAGGAACCTGAAGTTCAGGAGGCCAAGGCCCGATTTGGGCTGTAGCGCCATTGAAGAAGAAGAATAATGCCAGGACTCTTCGTGAGATTGTTCTCGCGTCTGACGCTCTATTTCCTTCCTTCTATTTTGCCAATTCCTTAACATATTCATACGTTCGACTATTCGAACTGAACAATCTTCAGGTAGAGCATCAGACTTCATTGCCTTTGGACCATAATCTTTTTCTGTTGTTGCAAATTTTCGAACTTTCCGCTGATATTTTGTTGTTGACTTTTTTCCCTGATGTATGTCTTCTTCGGCGCGTTCTATGATATGCTTGCGGGATTTTTCGACTTTTTTTGGATATTTCTCCTTGACTCGTTCCTAATGCTAAATGTAAAGCACTTATTGGCTGCCGAGTATTAAATGAGACAACAGCTGCGTTACATCGAGCCTCATATGATCCTTTCAGACAATAATTCACCCTTTTTCCGCCAATACAAGCAGAAATTACTACGTTCAAACATTCAACACGATTGTTATTCTTGTGGCAAAGTAAACTTTTCGTATGCCAAGACAATTGTTTCATTACCACTAAAATTTGTTCATAGAGCCCCGCTCTATGCAATAAAGGGATGATGTTTTCTTCTTCGGCTTTCCTGCCATCACAGAAATATCCAATCCTTGCGCACTCCTTGTGCTCTCCAAATACATGGGTAGGGATGTCAAGAATATCTCTTTCCAAAAATTTTGTCTTGTCGGAAATAGTGGATGTTTGCTTCAAATGATATTTTACAGCCTTCACAACGCCCGTTCTGCAGCTGAGAATACGACCTGATATAATTTGCCGAATTTTTGACCCCAGTCGTCCTTTTGTTGCTGCAATTTCTTTCAGTTTGCTTGAAAGGTTTCTCAGTAGATGATTTGTACATTAAATTTTTTCAACTTTTATTGTTTTATAAGGATTGCTGTTCTTAATATTGTTGAGAACGCTGCTATCGCCGTCACCGATGAGTTGGTAATATACTAAATTGTGTTTAGAAATACTATTATTGAATCCTTCCAATATAGCATCAGCTTCCATGCTCGTAGAACTTGCATTACGGTCGAAATTTTTGAAGCATTTGTGTTTTTTGGCTCATTTTTGCTCTGTGCAGCTCTTTCACAAACGACACAATATTTGTTTCGTATTCCACAATGAAGTACTTTTCCGGAAGATGATCCACATATCACTCCAACTCCCGATAACGAGTCATATTTTCCAGTCCGATATGATCGCTTAGGCCAACTTCCATCGGCGGTTACAGAGATTCGCGCCAATCCGTCGATTAATCCGTTCTGATCTGCAACTATTTTATATTCTTCTTCGGCTACTTTGTGCATTGATTTTTTAGCTGCTGCTTCGAATCCTTCTACGACGACGAGATGTGCTCTTGTGTAAGTTATGTTGTTCATGAATGGAACGTTTAAGGTTGAAAAAATTTGCTCCATCTGCTTGAAGCCTACTCCAGTGAAAAGTGCACCAGCTACAGCACATTTGTTGCTGTCGAGATAATCAGGTGCTTGCGGTTCCGTCCATATCGATTCATAATAATTACACATTCGGCACTGGAAAGCTATTTTCGATTTTAATCCATGTTGTTCATGACCTACTACAACCAGGTCCCTGAAACAGCAGTCAATTCCTTTGCAGTGCTCATCGAATTTGGCAAGCAACTCGTTCCATAAATACGTAAAGTCCATCACATATTTACCCGGTATACTTATATTTTTGATTCTCTGAATATCGTTTTGTCCTTGCTCGATAACAAGATCATTGGTATCGCTTTCGCTACGAACATTTTGAAGAAATGTATCGCTTTGAGAACTATTTCCTGCTAACGCCTAGGTAGAAATTTCGCGTTGATGGCATAATAGTTCGAAGCCATAAAATTAATTTTGAATGAATGCACCGCTTTTTACGCTTCACACTCAGGTTAGCAGAGAATCTAAGGTGCTAGTGTAAAACTGCGTAGTGAAAAAATTGGTCACGAGTAAGCATTGGGTACCTCAATATGATAGTGGCAAGATAAATAAATAATCACTAAACATAGTCGTTTAGATTCGGCGGCACAAACAGCAATGGATTGGTCATAAGTATATCATTAAGAAACCGAAGGGAACGGTTGGAACACTCCGCGCTGCAAATGCAAATGAACGTAGAGTTTGAAAGAAAGAAGCCAGAAAATCTTGCCATTGCCTTTCGATTTTCTAATTGTCGTCCATCACAGAACACAACCCCCATATCTAAATTTTTTTTTTATAAATTGATGAGTGAAAAAGCCAATCAATTTTCTGTTATTACCCTCTACAACCAATATACGCATACCAACCCAATGGTCTGATAATCACGTAAACTGGAAGAAGAGGCGATAGATCGGTCATATCTTCAGAATACTGCAGAAAATCACGGTCAAAAGACTCCCGACATTACAAAATTCGTCGAGTAGATTGACTACGTCACACAAAGGGAAAAACTATCAAGTCGTAAGGCAGGAAAATAAAAAGGTTCTCTCGAAAGTCGGCATTTCGAAAGAACATTTTATGAAAACAGAAGTCATTCGCAGATGTTATGTACCGAATCCGAAATAGACGAAGCACGACGATCGTCGGGTATTATTCGCGCATAAGAGTCGAAGCTAAGCATGTAAACTCGGAGATGTAAGTGGCAATGAATTGGTCACAGTCTGAATACTGCAGCAATTCATGACCAAGAGCATCTCGAATTCAAAAAAATCGTCGAGTAGATCGGCTGCTTCATTGAGGAAAAACATTCGAGTTGTAAGGTAGGAAAATAAAATTTTTCTGTCGAACCATAAATCATCGTATTTTGCCAAAGGTCAATGTAGATGATTAATAATAAATATTCAACATACCCAATAATAAATACCATATGCGTGGTTTCCGAATTTCACTTCAAAGCACGTACGTTGCTCGTACTCTGATTTGTAAAAAGTAGAAACAAGAAAAGACCATCTCAAATCCCTGAAACGTGCTATACAAATATATCACGTATTTGATCACGCATGCTTGTATCGAAATCTCAGAATTGTTTCTAGTGCATTTTCTACAAATTTCTTCAGGTGGTTGTTCTGGTTGTTTATTTTATGATCTTCTCATCTTTCTGCTCTTTCCTGTTATATCAACAACAATAACTGTAGAACTGTAGAAACATTTCAAAAAACGATTACGTGGTCCACAGGTCTAGCGAGCGCTACCAAACGTTTTGCTTTTTTTTCGAATCCAGACAAAAACACAGTTTTTTATTTTATTTATCTTCGTTTTCTTTTTTCAAATATTTAAATAATTTTCTTAGTTTATTATTTCATTTTACATGAAACAGTCAATTTTTAAAGATGCATTCGTCGTTTCAACCGCACGGGGGAAATTCGTAAAGTGTTTTTAACTGTACATCATAAAACGATAATGTACTAAACAAAAAAAAATCCAAACCTAAATTTCCCATGGTTTCATGTTTTATCATATGAAAAAAACGATTGATCAAGAAAAGAAAAATTTGTACAATTTGTACAGTTTCGAACTCCCGTGCAAAAGTGTGCGAAAATACTGAGCCGAGCGCGAAACAACTAAGCTACGAAGGATTGATTACATCGTGCTTCCAAACTTTACTTGAGAATGATTGAATATTCATATTTTAAATTTGGTTTGGAATATTAATGTGTGCAGCACCTATATGACGAGACCGACGTCTTCTGGTAAGAGGGGTAAACTATTTGACGTAAGAAAACCGGAAATCTGAAATTATGGGATGTTCGTCTCTTTAGAATTAAATTTTAACATTAATATTATACCTAGTCGTGCCATAAGTTCTGTCACACGTATATGGGCAATTTTTGTATAAATGAAAAAGAGTTTTTGACAAAGGAAAATATATTTTATTTTGGCATACTAATGGAAGTAAAATAAGCAACAAATTATTCAAAGTGGCCGCCTTTAGCCTTAACACAGCTCTTTAATCTGTTGGGCCAGTCATCGATAGCAGTACGCACTGTTTCTAGCGGAAAATTAGCTACTGCTTCTGTCAAAGATCGCTTAAGGCTCTCGATATTTGGGTGTCGTCTCGTGCACACCATGGACTCTAACTCCGCCCACAGTTTGTAGTCCAGGGGATTCAAATCTGGGCTCCCAGAAGGCCATTCCGTCGCCCTTATAAACTGTGGAATATTGGTTTCCAACCACGCTTGTGTGGTTCGAGCTTTGTGGGCTGGCGCAGAATCTTGCTGGAAAACCCAATGTCGATTGTTGAATAGCGTAGAGTTCAGCGGCTTCACACATCCCTCCAGGATGTCCGTTTGATAATTTTTCGCTGAAGTTTTTACGCCTTTTTCGCAAAAATGAAGCTCGGTGACCCCTTCGTAGCTGACACCCCACCATACCATGACTGATGCTGGATGATGTCCTCGCTGTACCCTAGTGGCAACTTCTCGGGCTTCTATGGAGCTGTGGGCATACACCTTATCATTTTGGCGGTTGAAATGTTCCTCCACCGTAAAAATTTTTTCATCGGTAAATAAAATTTCTCGATGTTTGTTGTTGCCGTACCGCCGAAGGAGCTCTTTCGATCTGGTGCTCCTAATTTGCTTCAACTGCTCAGTCAGCAAATGTCCCGTTGATCGTCGAAAGGCACACATCCCGAGGTCAGATTTTATGATGCGAGACATACTTCGGGTGGAGATGTTCATCTCTCGAGCCATGATTCGTTGTTTACGAAGCGGATTTCGACGAATTCGACTCTCGACCGCTTTGATGGCAGCAGAAGAACGTACATCACGCGGACGTCCAGAACGAGGTCGATCTTCAATAGTCTGGATCGCGTTATATCTCTGGATCGCACGATACACAAATCTTTGCGTTATTTTTAACGGGCACAACAACTTGAAAATTTCACTCGCGGATTTTCCACACTTATGTAGTGCAATCACTGCAGTTCGGTTTTCTATTACACCCCATTCCATCTTCACACGTTAACGAACACACTTTAAATGACCATCAACTGTCAACAACATTATGACGTTTATAAAACTGGCCGATATTGAAATGTCACTCATAAAATAAAGTTGTTGCCAATGTGAGAAATTATGTGACAGAACTTATGGCAGGACTAGGTATGTTTTAATCGGGAGTGAACAGCGATATATTTTTGAGTGTTGTGCGAATTTCCCTTGACTATAACTCCGCCAATTTTGTGTCATGTGAAGTGAAAAAAATGTGAACGAAAATAAGTAGTTTGGATTCGAGTTTTTTTCCGGCTTGATTTTACAACAAACGAAAACAGTAAATAATAAAACTACGGGGTTGGGACCTTTTGTATGAATAGACAAAGCGACTGCCACCTAAATTTATAGTGAAAATTGTCAAAAAACCGCGTAACTTGATACACCGTTTCTCCATACAAATTCGAAAAAAATTCAAGATGTCGGTCGTCGGTATTGAAGACCCTTAATAACAAACAATTTTCGTAAAGCATGGTCGATAGGATGACATCAGAACTCTGTTTTCAATCAAATCCTGGAAACGTAGAGCTTTTTAAAGATATTTCTATATTAGATCCAAGAAATATGAAACCAGAGAATATCCTCTATGGGGAAACTTAAATGAAGAAAATATGAGACGATTTATTGTGGATCGAGGCAATTGAAGGGTTGAGAGAATTTTCCGACAATAGCGAAATTATTCCAGAAAAATTAAAGCCTTACGTAAGAACGATAACAACGCTGCCGTGTACCACAGCAGAATGCGAGCGCGGTTTCAGTTTGATGAACAACATAATAAATGCGGTTTCGATAAAATCGACGACAAACGAGAACGACTACAAACGAATGATTTCGGTTCATCCGGAAAAGAGTAATGTCATGAATTTGAGTACGCTCTCGACAACGTCACAGGTTTGTAATGCGAAATTCGGTTTTTTATTTTTCGATTAATTTTCGACAATTTTCCGATTTTCAGACTAGCGTTTCATCAAAACAAAACACTAAGAATTCTTCTAGTCCGGTTTGCAATCGTAGTGCATCAAGTTCACCGCCAGCGGATCCTGCTACTCCGCCGAATCCTAGAGGAAAAGAACTAATCAAAGACTGGACAAATCAAAGTAGAGTAGGTTTTTCTTCCGCTTAATTTGGTTGGGAATTAAGCTGATGTTCGTTTCTCTGCCATTCCAGGAATGGACAAAATTTACAGAATCTCCGACATCAAATGTTTCGAAACCGGTCAATTTCGATATGCAGCGAACTGCACAAGCGGTTGTTTCCGATCCGCAAATTTTGCATCCTGTGCCATTGCGAGTAACTCCCGTTGGTAAGTAGCATAATATCCTTGTTTTTCGAATTGCATTTTTAAATCTGATTTGAATTAAGACGGTACTGAAATTCTGGACGACGAAACAACTCGAATACTTCGTAAATCGGAAACATTAGTTTACGAGGGCTCCGGTTTGGTAGTGCCGCGCGAGAACGAAACTAGTCCGAAACAGAACGCTTCGGCACAGCTAACGACGACCGCTACGAGTCATTCGCAGCAGCATCGCTATTCGTTGCCCGGTAATGATTTGCGTGCTATTCAACGGCCGCAACCGAAAAAGATTCCGACAAAAAGTGTGGGTGCTATACCGCCACCGCCGCAACGTGAGCCGAGTGTTGGAAGCGGCAGTATTGATGCGATCGAAATGAATTGCAGCGGCAGTGGTAACGGCAGCGGTCCATCAAGTCTCGCTCCTACAGGCTTGATTAGTAAGAAAGAACCGCCTCCTTTGCCACCACCAAGACCTCATCGGCACGCACGTAGCAGTAGTTTAGATTTGAATAAATTGGAAATTGGCGGTACCGGAACTGGTGGTCCCGTAACACAAGATGTGAGTACGGTGCTTGATTAAATCGGTTGTTGGTTTTAAATTGTGTTTTTTTTCCAGATTACTTCTCAGAATAGCTTTGACGTACAAGACTCATCGAATTCTGGTTTTGCCGATTTTGCGCATTTCCCGGAAACATCGAAAGTGGCGGTAAGCGTATCTATGAGACATTTTTTCGTTTACCTAAAAATTAATGTTTTTTTTTTCGCCACCAGGCCATAGATGTTTTATCGCAAAATTCTGTCGGTGATTCAGCTCATAATGTAGCGCCGCCACCACGTCCAATAATCGCATCGTTGCAAACATCTCGACGCGTCAGTGCTTTCGAAGTCTATTGTAAGCCGAACACTCCACGAAATTCTCAATCTCCCGATTCTCTGCAAATCATCCAACAACCATATCCTCAAATTCCATCAACAAATAGTTCATCAACTGTTTCGATAATTTCCGGTACGGAATATGAGAAACGTGTTGCGGCCATAAGCGAAACGCTTCGTCACGTTTCGTTCAAGCACGACAAAAATGTTTTGGAAGTTTTACGTCATCTTCGCGAACAGAATGTTTTACTATTGCGACTTTGTAACGATCTAAGCGAAGAATTGCTTACGGTGCAGCAACGAAAGGAAGAGATGCGAAGCAAGCTGGAAAATGCTGGCAGTACCCACTTGGAAAAAGAAGCATTCTGCATGCATGAAAGTAACATTCTTCAGAAGTAAAGAATGCATGACTGTCCGTATCCCCATTCGTTTCCTTTTTGCATTAGCATGTCCGCTTTAAGAAGACCTGCCATTTAACTTCGCACGAAGTGATTCAGAATGGATGCCAAGTTAGGAATAAAGAAGTCTTCTCTTCAGCTTCGCACGAAGTGATTAGAATGGATGCCAAGTTAGGAATAAAGAAGTCTTCTCTTTAGCTTCGCACGAAGTAATTCAGAATGGATGCCAAGTTAGGAATAAAGAAGTCTTTTCTTTACCTTCGCACGAAGGAATTCAGAATGGATGCCAAGTTAGGAATAAAGAAGTCTTCTCTTTAGCTTCGCACGAAGTGATTCAGAATGGATGCCAACATATATCTGCGGTTGGCAAGTTCGGAATCTTTCTTTTTAAGAAAAGCGAAGAGTATGTTTTTTTTCTATGGATAACAATAAGCTTTTGTACATTTATCTAAAATGTCCTCAATGTAAAGTATAGAAATCTTATACCTGAAGAAAAAATAAATAAAAAAGCTTGGAACTGAAGTTTGGAACATATACGTTTAATAAAGGATAAGATAAGAAAAAAAATTGTTTTTTTAATTGATAGTTAACAAATTCATATTATATAATTAACAAAAAATTTATTTTGCGGATTTTAATTTGTACGTATTTTTATAAAATCTATTTTTGGCAAGTTTGAAGCCAAGCTTCATTTCGTCTTCGTATTCGCTATGGCCGAATTTTTCATTTTTGACAGCATCTGTGTGAAAAAGAACATATGGAAACAATAAGTATATTTTAGATTGTTTAAAGTTAAAAATATTTACCTTAAACAAGGTTTGAAAATAGCTTGTAATTTTTTAAACCTATTTTGTTTTTGCGGCCATCCCAATTTAGTTTTAGTAAGATATCCTCTGAAAAGAACTGGGAGAAGCATTTGTTTAATTTTGCTTTCCCAACTATTCCTCTGATATAATTAATCTGAAAGTACATACATAATAATACAAATATAATAGTAAAAAATAATTACGAATTCGCTATACAAGTTCTTCTCGCAGCAAATTTTCTATTTCCGCTTCAACTTTATTTAATTGTTCCTCATTGCATAACAGAAACATATTAAAGTTTTGAGTTTCTGGGAAGATCTTGGAACCAATCCGCTCAAGGAGTACAATTTGTAGATTCAACTGGTTTTCTTGCTTTTACAGCATATTTTTCATCGTTTTTATCTCAACCGATTGCGATTGTATTTGATTTTGTAAATAATAGACTAAACAAAATAACAATATTAGTCATAACGTTATAATTTCTTGCAAATGATTTGTTACCCGTATTCATTAAAATGTTTTTCCTTTCGCAGGATGCAATATTTTCAAGGGAATTAGTAGCTATTACTATAGAAAATAAATTGAAAAACATTTTAACATATTTTCTGTGTGATCAAATCTTACGGGTATGTTGCTCTACGTCTTCACATTTCAAGTCTGCTGTTGCGTTACTTCTAACTATTGCTCGCGGCATGAATTGCGTATTTTTTTCGACATTTTCTGTAAGCCAAAAAAAGATACACATACAATCAGGAGAGGTTTGGAACAATCGATTAATTTATTTACGTCAAATTGCATTATGGTGTAGTACAGGAATAAGTACAAACTTATTCTCAAATGGTAAACATACAATTTTATGGAGGATATTATCAACTTCAAATTTCGTTTCCTCATTGCTGAGATCGCTAGCAATACAAATTCCGAGATTTCGGAAAGATTCGAATGGCTTTTCAAAAAAATTTCTAACAGTAAGAAATTTGTTGCCAATGACGTAGTCTTTTCCATCGGTGTCCTTGAAAAATCCTTTAATTTTGATTGGTGTCAGCGAGTTGGTGAAACATAAATTATTAGGAGCAGAATCAGATAAATTGAAAAATTCGCTTTTACAATTTCTATAAATGGGCAAAGATGTACTAGCCAATTTTTTACTCGATATTCGTCGAGGGCCTGTCTGCTTTTCGATTGTTTTTACTTTAGATCGTTCTATAATTCGGTTATGGAGCTGTTCCAAGATCTTAGAAGGTCGTCGGCAATCCTTTTTCAACACCTGCATAAAGTTCTCAAATTTATATGCGGAGAAATTGTCTACACTACCATATAATTTTATAGAATGGGTTAAATGCAGCAAATTGTGTACATTATAGCTCACTTTATCGATTCCGTACAAAACTGAAAAATCTCGTACAAAAGTTTGCAACATTTCTTGTGCACAATCTACATTTTTTTTGAAATTTACAGGACAAGAAATTAACCTGTATGCGCAATGTAATAGCAAAAAATTATTAAATTAATTGGGGTTAATAATATTTTTCAACACAACAATTCCTGTGTATAAAATGAATTGGCGAAACTTCGTTGCCTTCCACCTATGAATTTCATCGAAACCTCTGGGTTTCCTACAAAACTCAATAGGTATGAACCGTTTCATTATTAATATGTCTTTGTTCAAATTTAATTTTTGTTCAGCATTCAATTTTGCGCAGTTATGTTTACCTTCCCAAATAAAAGTTAATATTTTCTTGACAACTCCTAAGTCAATAAGATGCATTACATCTAAAGGCATTTGAGTAACCATTTTGATTTCTACTTCTTCTAATATGTTCTTATTAGTTTGGAAATAATTAACGGTAACATTTCGACGAATATTACCGGCGGATCAGGAAGTAGCGGTGGTGTACAATCAAACGTTTAAAGTTAATGTGAAAAAATTAGCGCATTTCTGTTTTTCTTTCGTGCACCCGACAGATCAAACAAAGATTTAAAGAGATTTAAAACTAACCAATTTGTTGATGTCGTTTTTATTATTTTTTTTTCAGTTTATTTTCATTTCAATTTTTTAGTAGAGACGTAAAAGAAAGACAACACAAACAAACAAAAAATGATCTGAGTTGTGGTACATAAGATAAAAAGAAAATATTTTTGAAATTTTTTACTGTTTGAATGTTAGAGAAAAAGCGAGATGAAAAAATTAAAAATAAAATGTGACAAAAGATTGATAAGCTACTCTTGTTTAATGTAAGAAAATCATCATCATTCCTATTTTCATAGACCTTAGACTTTCTTATTGTTATTTTGTTTGTAATTTTTCGATGCGATGATCTTTTTCTTAATTTTAGAGTTGGTAATTTGAAACGACGACATGATCTTTTCAGTCATCTCAATTTCGGCACGAATTATAACGGTTCGCCGGGATCATGCTGAACGGCTTGCGTTCTATCACCATAAGTTCTTCCCACAGTTCGTCGCAATCAACGTCCTCGTTTGCAGAATGAGGAGTGGCTGACCGTAATGCTCTTTTATTTTCAATGCTTTTCAGCAAAGATTTCGCTTCGGATTTTTTCTGTAGAGAAAATGGGAAAATAAAATAAAAATTTGATGTGAAATTTCCGAATAAACCTCATCGGATTCGAGACATTTATAGGCATAGTTTGACGCTTCCTCGTAGCTTCCTTTACGCTCGTAGTAATTCGCCAATGTTATGTAAGCCTGGTAGAGAGAAGTTTGAACGTATTGAGCATGTTCGATTGCTTCCATCACGACTTTGATGCCTTGCTGTCCGTGAAATGTCATAAAATAAATCGGAAGCTTTTCCAGTTGTCCCGCGAACTCATCTAATTTTTCATCGAGCGGATAGCCGACGTACTGACGAAGTAGAGTGACGAGTATTACGAATTTCGAAAGAGCCCCACAACGTAGTAACGCCTTGCATGGCCAGATTCAACGAATACTCCGCATCCTGTCGACCCGTTCAGAACAGTTAGCTCGCTCCCCTTTTCGATGACCTTTCATAAGCTTATTTAGAATCGGATAACGTTTCCACTTTACACCGTTCACTTTCTCAATATTTTGCAGTTATAGTGTCAGTTGATTATATTTTATTCACACTTAGCACTTCACACTTAGCGCTTCACACTCAGCGCTTCACACTTAGCACTTCACACTTAGCGCTTCACACTTAGCGCTTCACACTTAGCACATCACACTTTTTTTTCGACCATTCTTAAGAAATCAATTATCACCTAACTATTAAAAGCTATCAATTTGAAATTTCGCATAAAAACTTACAAAAATAGTTAAAATGAAATTACGTGAAAAGTTTCGAAATCGCGCATGCCCTTCTACCTCCTCCCATACAAAAGTATGATTTTGACCAATTTCATTAAACCAATAAATTAAAAACTACGAACTTAAAATTTTGTACGAGCACCTTACAAGAGAAAGGAAATAAAATTGCGTCACACATTTTACGATTCCCCTCCCTTCCCCCATACAACTGTTTGGTTTCGTGAACGAAAAATATATCGAATCTTAAGAAAATTCTATGCAACTTCGTCTATGAAACTGACATTGTATACAGAGAATATTAGACGTGATTCAAGCAATCAATTAAAAAACTATTACCATCCACCCACCCTTACTATCACCCCTCACCCCTTCCCTCATAACAACTCAAACTTGCACAAAAAAACGAAAGAAATATTGATTATATGTACTGGAGCTTTTGAACGTTTCCGCAAAGTGTTAAATTGACAACTGCCCTGCCCAGGAACCCCCTTTCACTTAGTCTTCCCTAACCACTCTAACCTGCATATTGACTTTCCACGCATTCGCAACTTGTCCCAAGAATAATAAAGTTTCGCCCGACTTATTGACACTTTATTTTTCAGTTGGACTGGCTGCTACTGACAAATATTTCCAGATGTTATGGGGGACTAAATGATAGAAAGCGAACAGAAACCATCTACTCGACCTTCATGAAGTGGAACAGTTTCACTTTTACATCGTTTGCCCATTTTATTTTAAATACTTTTCACTGCCAGTAGCAACTGAAAAATTCGTGCTTAAGAAAAATCTCTACCTGGAGTGAGAATCGAGTCCAAGACCTATTGACTGCGAAGCAAGAATGCTGCCGACTACGCCACGGGAGCGACATCCGTCGCAGAGGAGATGATAGGTCAAAAGCCCAGACGCAAAAGAATTGATTGGTTCGACAACAAATACCAAGATGCCTTATATCGAAAAAATCAAGCTTAAAAAATGTTAACGGACATGCACCTAACAGAACAAATATAATGATCTCAGACGATTTGCAAGCAAAATATGAAGACGGAAAAAAAATGAAGTACAATAATGACGAATCTAAAAACATGGTCGAACATTTTAAATTACACAACACAAGAGCCGCGTATTCCCTAGTTCAAGGGATGAAAGAGGGATACCAACCGAAGACGACCCTCTGCAAGGTTACAGAAGACAACCTTATAAGTAATTCGGAAGATATAAAACAAAGATGGGCGTAATACTTTGAACGCCTCCTCAATCCATTATTCGCAAGAACAGAAGCAGCAGACATCATAGCAGGCACATCTGATGTAACAGCTTATGAAGGATTCTCTTTCAGTCCTTCCACAGTCGCGCCGGGCACTGTTCAAATTCCAGCTGAACTTTTGAAAGCCGGCGACAACTGCATAGCGCATCTCCTACACAAATTAGTCACGGATATATGGACGCAGGAAACACTTCCTGAAGATTGGCGCAAGAGCATCGTATGTCCAATTTATAAAAAAGGTGATAAACTCTGCTGTGAGAATTACAGAGGAATATCATTGTTGTGTACGTCCTATAAAATACTGACAAAAATAATTGAACGTCGTCTTAAGCCCTATACTAATCAAATAATTGGCGAATACCAAGACGGATTCAGAACCGGACGATCTACAACAGACCAGATATTCTCGGTGAAGCAGGTGCTTGAGAAATGCTGGGAATATAACACAGACGTGCACCAAATCTTCGTAGATTTTAAACAAGCATACGACAGTATCGACAGAAGCGTACTGTACCAAATCATGCTTGACTTTGGAATTCCTCCAAAACTAGTCCGACTAACAAGACTCACAATGACGAACACTGAATCCCAAGTGAGAATACAAACCGATTCCACAACCAGCTTTCGAACGGAATGTGGTTTAAAGCAGGGAGATGGTCTAGCCCCCCATGCTTTTCAACTTGGCACTAGAGTATGTCGTCCGAAAAATCCCAAATGACACAAGATCGGGAATATTCAATAAAAATTAAAAAAACTGTACTAAGGAAAATCTATGGAAAATATTATACTATATATATTTTTTTTCCGTTTCTATGTAATATTTTTTGAGTTTTTCTTATTTTTTAATGAAAACTATTATTTTTTATGTTCTTTGAAAATAATATTGAAAATCCATCTATTCGATCTATTGCATTTTACTTATTTTAATTAATACACAGACAGTAAAATACTTTAACTGCTATAATTAAATATTGTTTCTTACTATGTACATGATTGCAAACTCTTTAATCACCACGCGGACTTTGTTTTGCACTGGGAGCACATCTTTATAAGTGCATAATAAATTGTTGCGTAGTATACTTAAATTCCAGTTCAAGATGATTTGATGATTTTATAAATTTAGCAACATCGGTCACCGGTGACCACTATAGCTTTGATACCCTATGCTGGACTTACGACTACAGCCCTGGTTATAGGCTACCAGACCCGGCGAAAGAAGAATGATTGGTTCGATGATGAATGCCGAGATGCAATAAATAAAAGGAATGCAGCTTACAAACAATTTACTAAACGACCAACAAGAGCCAAGAAAGACATATTTCACAAGCTTAGACAATTTGCGAGCAAAAATTTGTAGAAAACAACAGTACTACGATTGGGCGTAAGGCCCAATCATACGATACTCTAGATGAAGAGAAGTTTTTTGATTTTAAGAAATTCTGTATGGAAAGTTGTAGATCATGCTAGAGTTGCTACCAGAATGTTTTATTGAAAATTTAAGCTTCCAAAATTAAATAGGTACTGAGATAATTAGTTTATTGGATTTAGTGAAATTGTTCAGTTTGTATAGAAGGTGGTAGGAATGGAGAGTTCTTAGTGAATTTTCAGAAATAACTATAAACATCATGCACTTGACACGTTTTCAATAGCACATTACTAGCATTCAAACTTTTCAGGAAAATCCACTTTTTGAAAAATTCTGAAATAGTGTCATATTGCATTGGAGGGGGTAGAAGGAGTGATGCTAACCACCTACTTTATTTTCGGTCTTACTAATAATTCTAAATAAATATTTAGTGCTAATTTCAACGCAATAAATTTTATACGTACTGAGTAAATTGGCTTATTTCATGAAAAAATGCAGTTTATGTGGGAGGCGGTAGGTGGATGGGGGGGGGCATTCGAAGAATTTTTATACCGTAAATTGAAATTGGACGGATATACAGATTTCATCTAGGGTACAAAAAGAAATGTCTCTCAATGATGAATTATGCAAAATGGATGAAGATTTTAAATCCAACAATACGAGAGCGGCATACGCTCTAACTACAAAGCAAAAACGAGGATTTCAACCGAAAACGAGCCTTTATAAGAAAACATAATACACATAATATGGACGTGCACCAGATATCCGTAGACTGTACTGTACAACATAATGCTGAAATTATAAATACTAGCGAAACTCGTCCGACTGACAAGGCTTACAATGATGAAATTAATTAACGACTTAACAAGCTCCAAAAACTCTCCCGGCTGAAGCAAGGAGATGGCTTTGGAGTATGTCGTAAGAAAACTCGCAGTTGACACCAGACGGACGCTACTGTAGTAGCTTACGCAGACGACATAAATATAATGGCGCGATCACAACTGGGCGGAAGCCTTTGTGAATCTTAGCACGGCAGCACGAGAAGTAAGGCTACGCATAATTTTGTTATATTGCAATCACGAAGAAAGACGCCAATCAGACAAAATCTAACGATAGCAGACTATAAAATAGAAAACGTGGACAATTTCATATATCTAGGAGCCAGACTTCGAAAGCTACAGTGGGCTGGTCACATACAGCGAATGGAGGACAGAAGAATACCCAAGCGTGTACAAAAACAAAAGGCGGAAGGACAAAGGCCAGTCGGAAAACCGAGAAAACGCTGAGAGGATTGAATCCACGAAGACAGCAAATCGCTTCTGAAATTTTCAACATGGAGCGCGCGGTTATTAGGCCGAGAGAATTGGAGACGACGCATACAGGAGACCGAGGAGATTCGGACTGTAGAACCATTGATGATGAAGTGCATTGGTGGTCACATTTCATTTCTGGAACAAAACTTTGTAATTTTGTTCAATAAAAACCATAGTAAATTTAGCAAAGATTGAAATCAAACATAAAAGGGTACATTATTTTCGTTTGAAAATTGGCAATTTTCGAAGAAATTTCAGTTTTTATATTCTTCATAAATTTTCTTCTTCGTTTTATTAAAAAAAATTTCTGTAATCTCATCCTTATAGCGTAATTTATAATTTATCAATTAATAACCCGTCGCCATTTATCATTTTAGCAAATTTTATTAAAAACCCTAAAAGCATTCACATAAAATATATAATCTAGTCCCGGCACCCCTACTTCATCTTCTTCTGCTTCAACAAATGCTTTCGCATCGCCAATTGTTTCTCCTTGAAACTTTTCTTGCCCTTTGATCGTGCCTTGTGTCGCATCATAACGAAATTTTTTCGTTTTCTTTTTTCACGATTCGTTTTCGAGCAATTCTCATTTTTCCGGCCGTCTTTATAGCCGAATTTTTCACGGTCGGTACGACCAGCTTGTACCGTTCCTAAACGTGATTCCTTATCGTGTTTGCGCTTCTTGAAAATCATTTCGATATTATTTAGCTTCACAAATTCCGATTTTTCCGATTCGAGCGGTCGCTTTCGCGCATTTGTAACAGATTTCTTTATATTAGCCATGTCGATACGTTTGAAATCTTCGTCGGTGAAAATTCGGGTCAAAGCAAGTTCTTGTGCTGCTTGCTTTTTATCGAGAATTTTAATGTTGGGATCTTTTTCGTATTTTACTTTGGAATCAGCTTCATCTTCAACGGTTTGCCCCTCCTCAGCATCATCGTCATCATCATCGTCACTATCATCTTCTTCAGCATCGCTGTCATCCCCTTCACCTTCGCTATGCGAAACATCAACCCAATTACCGTCTTCTTCGCTTTCGCTTTCATCCTTAACATTCTCGCCTTTGACATCTATCGTTTTAGCATCCTTTAACAACACTTCAGCGCCCGGAATTGAGTCCAAAGTGATAACTTCGCCGTAATTCTTAACTTTATGTTCGGCTTGTGCTTCAGTAGGTCGTCCACGATCCTTTTTGTGCAACAGGGCCGGCAATTGTTCGCGGTACAACGTGATGAGCGATCGAGCAGCCATCATAACGGACTTTTCTTTGTAAATTTTATACATGGCCAAATCGCGTAGCAAATCCTCTCCCATCGCTAGCGGACACCTAGCACAAATCTCCCGGACAGCATTCAAACCGATTGCCATAACATCGCTTGAATTCCGTTCGGTGATGAAATTGTTGGCAATAGTTTTCAGAACCGGTTCGACAATATCGCCGGGGACAAGCTCGTGTGAAGCTTGCGCAGCAAATTGCAGTACTCTGGTGACTTGACGTTGATGCGGCTGAATGAAACGCGTAATGTAAGGGTAGAAACTGAACAAGAACAACTCATGGATGCCAATCAATCGCGATATCACGTCCAAGTGCATCAGTTTAACTTCAAAGCGCTCGTTATTCGCTTGTAGCTGTTTGAACAGTCCTTCGGCAATGCCTTGTGGGTTATGAATCAAATGAATACCGGAGAAATTGAAGACCGGTGCATTCGATTTTTTCTTTGATGCTTTGACAACCTGCTTTTTGATCGCTTCCAACTGCTTCTTACGTTTCTTAGTTTTTTTATTCACCTTATTTGACATCATTGCACCTTTCAAATCTGGTTCATTGTCGCTTTCCTCATCTTCCGAGCCCTTCTCTCCATCGTCGTGTCCCAGGAAGAATTTCAATGATGCAACTAAGACCTGCCAGAATCAATGAAAGCTTAAAATTGAAAATAATGAGAAAAATAAATTCAGGTTTTTACTTACTTTTGTAACTTTAGAGAAGCATCCAACTGTAGCGATAACATTCACTGTTTTAGCGTCATTCCAAATGTTTTTTGAATGCAGCTTACAAACAATTTACTAAACGACCAACAAGAGCCAAGAAAGACATATTTCACAAGCTTAGACAATTTGCGAGCAAAAATTTGTAGAAAACAACAGTACTACGATTGGGCGTAAGGCCCAATCATACGATACTCTAGATGAAGAGAAGTTTTTTGATTTTAAGAAATTCTGTATGGAAAGTTGTAGATCATGCTAGAGTTGCTACCAGAATGTTTTATTGAAAATTTAAGCTTCCAAAATTAAATAGGTACTGAGATAATTAGTTTATTGGATTTAGTGAAATTGTTCAGTTTGTATAGAAGGTGGTAGGAATGGAGAGTTCTTAGTGAATTTTCAGAAATAACTATAAACATCATGCACTTGACACGTTTTCAATAGCACATTACTAGCATTCAAACTTTTCAGGAAAATCCACTTTTTGAAAAATTCTGAAATAGTGTCATATTGCATTGGAGGGGGTAGAAGGAGTGATGCTAACCACCTACTTTATTTTCGGTCTTACTAATAATTCTAAATAAATATTTAGTGCTAATTTCAACGCAATAAATTTTATACGTACTGAGTAAATTGGCTTATTTCATGAAAAAATGCAGTTTATGTGGGAGGCGGTAGGTGGATGGGGGGGGGCATTCGAAGAATTTTTATACCGTAAATTGAAATTGGACGGATATACAGATTTCATCTAGGGTACAAAAAGAAATGTCTCTCAATGATGAATTATGCAAAATGGATGAAGATTTTAAATCCAACAATACGAGAGCGGCATACGCTCTAACTACAAAGCAAAAACGAGGATTTCAACCGAAAACGAGCCTTTATAAGAAAACATAATACACATAATATGGACGTGCACCAGATATCCGTAGACTGTACTGTACAACATAATGCTGAAATTATAAATACTAGCGAAACTCGTCCGACTGACAAGGCTTACAATGATGAAATTAATTAACGACTTAACAAGCTCCAAAAACTCTCCCGGCTGAAGCAAGGAGATGGCTTTGGAGTATGTCGTAAGAAAACTCGCAGTTGACACCAGACGGACGCTACTGTAGTAGCTTACGCAGACGACATAAATATAATGGCGCGATCACAACTGGGCGGAAGCCTTTGTGAATCTTAGCACGGCAGCACGAGAAGTAAGGCTACGCATAATTTTGTTATATTGCAATCACGAAGAAAGACGCCAATCAGACAAAATCTAACGATAGCAGACTATAAAATAGAAAACGTGGACAATTTCATATATCTAGGAGCCAGACTTCGAAAGCTACAGTGGGCTGGTCACATACAGCGAATGGAGGACAGAAGAATACCCAAGCGTGTACAAAAACAAAAGGCGGAAGGACAAAGGCCAGTCGGAAAACCGAGAAAACGCTGAGAGGATTGAATCCACGAAGACAGCAAATCGCTTCTGAAATTTTCAACATGGAGCGCGCGGTTATTAGGCCGAGAGAATTGGAGACGACGCATACAGGAGACCGAGGAGATTCGGACTGTAGAACCATTGATGATGAAGTGCATTGGTGGTCACATTTCATTTCTGGAACAAAACTTTGTAATTTTGTTCAATAAAAACCATAGTAAATTTAGCAAAGATTGAAATCAAACATAAAAGGGTACATTATTTTCGTTTGAAAATTGGCAATTTTCGAAGAAATTTCAGTTTTTATATTCTTCATAAATTTTCTTCTTCGTTTTATTAAAAAAAATTTCTGTAATCTCATCCTTATAGCGTAATTTATAATTTATCAATTAATAACCCGTCGCCATTTATCATTTTAGCAAATTTTATTAAAAACCCTAAAAGCATTCACATAAAATATATAATCTAGTCCCGGCACCCCTACTTCATCTTCTTCTGCTTCAACAAATGCTTTCGCATCGCCAATTGTTTCTCCTTGAAACTTTTCTTGCCCTTTGATCGTGCCTTGTGTCGCATCATAACGAAATTTTTTCGTTTTCTTTTTTCACGATTCGTTTTCGAGCAATTCTCATTTTTCCGGCCGTCTTTATAGCCGAATTTTTCACGGTCGGTACGACCAGCTTGTACCGTTCCTAAACGTGATTCCTTATCGTGTTTGCGCTTCTTGAAAATCATTTCGATATTATTTAGCTTCACAAATTCCGATTTTTCCGATTCGAGCGGTCGCTTTCGCGCATTTGTAACAGATTTCTTTATATTAGCCATGTCGATACGTTTGAAATCTTCGTCGGTGAAAATTCGGGTCAAAGCAAGTTCTTGTGCTGCTTGCTTTTTATCGAGAATTTTAATGTTGGGATCTTTTTCGTATTTTACTTTGGAATCAGCTTCATCTTCAACGGTTTGCCCCTCCTCAGCATCATCGTCATCATCATCGTCACTATCATCTTCTTCAGCATCGCTGTCATCCCCTTCACCTTCGCTATGCGAAACATCAACCCAATTACCGTCTTCTTCGCTTTCGCTTTCATCCTTAACATTCTCGCCTTTGACATCTATCGTTTTAGCATCCTTTAACAACACTTCAGCGCCCGGAATTGAGTCCAAAGTGATAACTTCGCCGTAATTCTTAACTTTATGTTCGGCTTGTGCTTCAGTAGGTCGTCCACGATCCTTTTTGTGCAACAGGGCCGGCAATTGTTCGCGGTACAACGTGATGAGCGATCGAGCAGCCATCATAACGGACTTTTCTTTGTAAATTTTATACATGGCCAAATCGCGTAGCAAATCCTCTCCCATCGCTAGCGGACACCTAGCACAAATCTCCCGGACAGCATTCAAACCGATTGCCATAACATCGCTTGAATTCCGTTCGGTGATGAAATTGTTGGCAATAGTTTTCAGAACCGGTTCGACAATATCGCCGGGGACAAGCTCGTGTGAAGCTTGCGCAGCAAATTGCAGTACTCTGGTGACTTGACGTTGATGCGGCTGAATGAAACGCGTAATGTAAGGGTAGAAACTGAACAAGAACAACTCATGGATGCCAATCAATCGCGATATCACGTCCAAGTGCATCAGTTTAACTTCAAAGCGCTCGTTATTCGCTTGTAGCTGTTTGAACAGTCCTTCGGCAATGCCTTGTGGGTTATGAATCAAATGAATACCGGAGAAATTGAAGACCGGTGCATTCGATTTTTTCTTTGATGCTTTGACAACCTGCTTTTTGATCGCTTCCAACTGCTTCTTACGTTTCTTAGTTTTTTTATTCACCTTATTTGACATCATTGCACCTTTCAAATCTGGTTCATTGTCGCTTTCCTCATCTTCCGAGCCCTTCTCTCCATCGTCGTGTCCCAGGAAGAATTTCAATGATGCAACTAAGACCTGCCAGAATCAATGAAAGCTTAAAATTGAAAATAATGAGAAAAATAAATTCAGGTTTTTACTTACTTTTGTAACTTTAGAGAAGCATCCAACTGTAGCGATAACATTCACTGTTTTAGCGTCATTCCAAATGTTTTTCTTGTACAGTTCAATCATGATGTCTACGGACATTTTCGCAGCCTTCGGATTCGTATCTTTTAGCATGGAGTACATGAAATTTTGTAGAGTCTATAAAGCAAAAAGAACTGGTTTTAAAGTACATTTGAGGGATAACATAAGTTTAAGATGAAATTTGGAGCGGGAATGTACAAGTATTATAAAATAAACATAACAGGGCTACGATTGCGCGAAAAGCTCAATGATAAGTGTATTCGATTTAGTAAAATTGTGCAGTTTGTATGGGAGGCAGTAGAAGGAGTGGGTGCTTTTTAGTGAATTGTTCAGAAATAGCTATGAACATTAATATTATTTTTTTTAAGGCACCGAGATCTTAAAGGGTCACTCTTTAATGCTATGCATAGTTGATTCGGAATAGGGAGAAGTGTAATGGACACTAAAAGAGTTTGGGCGGGGAGAGACAAAAGTGTTGATGGACGCATTGCGGGTTATACTCTTTAGGAAAAACACCAACTGGTCGTTCCACAGCACTGTAGTTCGAGAAATGAAAGATTGTCTATATTTCACTTAATGGAACTTTAAAACGTATCAATTGCATGATAGATATAGTTGTTTCTCAAAAAATTACTAAGAACCTACCACTCCTTCTATCACCTCCCATACAAACTGCTCCATTTCAGTAAATCAAATTAACTAATTTGCTCAGTACATATTAAACTTTTTGCAGCTTAAATTTTTTATAAAACATTTTTATAACTGTAGCATGTGAGAAAAATTAGTTCAATGCTATCACCCCTTCCACTACTGCCCATACAAAATTTCTTAAAATCAACATATTTCTCTTTCATTTAGAGTGTCGCATGATTGAGGTTTACGCCCAATCGTAGTTCTGTTATGTTTCTTAAGATGGCATCGCTGTCTTCCGGTTATGGCCGCTAGGCGATTCAAATTGTGTCTACAAATGGACACTAGGTTGGACGTAGTCCTGTTGGATTGGAGTGCCAGAAGCACGAGAAAATGTAACAATTCCCGAGACTGTTCTGCATATCCAGAATAAGTTAATAGCTAATACTTCCGCTTGGAACACTGTTGCGTGTTCTGGAAGATGAAATGAAGTGTGGATATCGAGGTCTTGGGAATAAATCCCAGCCCCTGTCCCCTGATTAATTTTAGAAACGTCCGTATAGAGATAAGGACCTGTACAGGTGCTGCGTATCGTGTTTGTTCCCCATTCGTTCAGTTTCGTTCAGGAAACTTAATGTAGAACTTCCATTACTCAACCTGCGGTTGGTTCATACAATCATACTCGCAGTCTAAAAGGGAGTTTGCGTCTCTAATAACGTTTAAAATTTTGCCATGACCAATTTGTGACGCTTACCACAAATTAGTGTTTTTTAGTCTAATGGCTGCTAGGCCCGCTGCTTGCTTTATAAAAAGATCAAGTGGAGGTAGTGAGAGAATTACCTACAGGGCTGCAGTTGGTGTGGTTCTAAGAGCACCTGTTATACACAGACATGCCATCCGTTGGATTAGCTGTAAAGGTGTTAAGATGATTTTAGTACCACCCTGGCCACCACACCGCGCTATAGCAAATAATTGGTCTGACAATATAGGTATACATCCAGTGGATGAGGTGCGGCTTAAGGCCCCATCTCAAACCAAATGTCTTTTTGCAAGCAAGAAGGCTACGGTAGTCTTTTTTGCTCGTTCTTGAATGTAGGCCTTCCAGAATAATTTACTATCACGAACAAGACCGAAATATTTAACTTGGTTGACCATAGGACCTTAGTGATACCCCGAATGTTTGGTGGATTAAAAACATATGGTGTTCTTCTTCTGGAGAAGAGGACCAGCTCTGTTTTTTAGGGTTAATGGTACGTCTTTTATCTAGTGCCCAGCTGTCTAACAGTTGTAATGCGGACTGCATGAGGTTCCCTAGAACTTGCTCAAACCAGTTAGCATGATGAAAAGATCGTCTGCATATGCTATTGTGGGGTAGCCATTTCGAATTAAAATAGAAAGGGGTTCATTCACTGTTAGGACCCACAGGAGCGGCGATATTATACGCCCTGTGGCGTTTCTTTGTGGATAGAGCCATTTCAGGTCTCGTCACCCATCCGTGCTACGGTTTTTCGTGAGCGAAGAAGCTTCACTATCCATGCTGTCAGGAAAGGTTCCACACTATGGCTGCGCAAGGCCTCAAGTATGGCATCAATGTTGACGTGGTTAAAAGCGCCTTCCACATTTAGAAAGGCACCGAGTGCAACCTCTTTATGATGGAAAGCTTTCTCTACGGCGGCTACCATCTCATGCAAGGCGGTGTCAGTGCACCTACCTTTCAGATAGGCGTATTGGTGGGGCATCTGACCAAGAGGTTCAGATTTGCTCGTAGGTAGCTGTCCACCAGTCTTTCCAGGCCTTTTGAACTTTGTGGCGGGCTAAAAGCATCCGGGAAAATGCGTTTGCATTAAAAGTTCAAGTGAATCGCCGCTAGACCCCGCCCATGAACCATTGCCTTTATCCAGTAATTCAGGCATGTATGGGTCTTTGGATAGGGTCCTCTTTATCCTAGCAGTATTGTTGACGTTATCGATTTCTCCGCAAAATCTCTTCCATGAATTTCGTTTGACGGCTCTTAGCTGTTTTTATACAGTGTAAGTGCTGCCTGGTATTTGTCCCAATCTGTGTCAAGTTCGCTGGAATTAGATTTGTTAAAGAATATCCTTGCTCGTTTTTTCAGAATATCGAGATCGTTATTCCAGCAGACAGGGTTCTTACTATCTTCGGCGGACTTCTGAGGGTAGGAACTCTTGAATTAGTTTGTTAGTAAAGCCTGTAACGAAAAGTTCTGTCGTTATATCCTACTAGTTATGAATTCCTACTTCCGAACTTGCTTAATACTTTTTCTAGTAAATTCTCTGATCCTTCTTCTCATGTTTTTCATCAAGCGCTGCAAAAACTTTTTTGTGGCTGCTTTCGATGCTAATGACCAACGTCTCCATGGTTTTTACACTTCCTCCTTCTTTTTTTAATTTTCCCTTCATAATTGCCCAATATTTTTCGATTGGGTGAAGTGTCGGCGTATTCGGAGGATTGTCTGGTTTTTGTACATTTTTTTTTTATTTATTTATTGCAGCTATGTACCTAGTCGTGCCATAAGTTCTGTCACACGTATATGGGCAATTTTTGTATAAATGAAAAAGAGTTTTTGACAAAGGAAAATATATTTTATTTTGGCATACTAATGGAAGTAAAATAAGCAACAAATTATTCAAAGTGGCCGCCTTTAGCCTTAACACAGCTCTTTAATCTGTTGGGCCAGTCATCGATAGCACTGTTTCTAGCGGAAAATTAGCTACTGCTTCTGTCAAAGATCGCTTAAGGCTCTCGATATTTGGGTGTCGTCTCGTGCACACCATGGACTCTAACTCCGCCCACAGTTTGTAGTCCAGGGGATTCAAATCTGGGCTCCCAGAAGGCCATTCCGTCGCCCTTATAAACTGTGGAATATTGGTTTCCAACCACGCTTGTGTGGTTCGAGCTTTGTGGGCTGGCGCAGAATCTTGCTGGAAAGCCCAATGTCGATTGTTGAATAGCGTAGAGTTCAGCGGCTTCACACATCCCTCCAGGATGTCCGTTTGATAATTTTTCGCTGCAGTTTTTACGCCTTTTTCGCAAAAATGAAGCTCGGTGACCCCTTCGTAGCTGACACCCCACCATACCATGACTGATGCTGGATGATGTCCTCGCTGTACCCTAGTGGCAACTTCTCGGGCTTCTATGGAGCTGTGGGCATACACCTTATCATTTTGGCGGTTGAAATGTTCCTCCACCGTAAAAATTTTTTCATCGGTAAATAAAATTTCTCGATGTTTGTTGTTGCCGTACCGCCGAAGGAGCTCTTTCGATCTGGTGCTCCTAATTTGCTTCAACTGCTCAGTCAGCAAATGTCCCGTTGATCGTCGAAAGGCACTCATCCCGAGGTCAGATTTTATGATGCGAGACATACTTCGGGTGGAGATGTTCATCTCTCGAGCCATGATTCGTTGTTTACGAAGCGGATTTCGACGAATTCGACTCTCGACCGCTTTGATGGCAGCAGAAGAACGTACATCACGCGGACGTCCAGAACGAGGTCGATCTTCAATAGTCTGGGTCGCGTTATATCTCTGGATCGCACGATACACAAATCTTTGCGTTATTTTTAACGGGCACAACAACTTGAAAATTTCACTCGCAGATTTTCCACACTTATGTAGTGCAATCACTGCAGTTCGGTTTTCTATTACACCCCATTCCATCTTCACACGTTAACGAACACACTTTAAATGACCATCAACTGTCAACAACATTATGACGTTTATAAAACTGGCCGATATTGAAATGTCACTCATAAAATAAAGTTGTTGCCAATGTGAGAAATTATGTGACAGAACTTATGGCAGGACTAGGTATATAAAATATGTACAGAAAATTTATTTAGCTAGCTACCCACATAAGCGAAGCTTGAGAGTGAGACCCGTAGAGATATATATAATTAGTAAATAAGATATTTAAATTTGTAATAAATTATTTTAAAAGCTAAAAGTTTGAAATTATTTCCATTTTGTGTTATTGTTTAAGTAATTTTTTAAAAGAGAAACAAAAAATCAAATACAATTAGAAGAAAGAAAATAAAAAAAGAGAAGATGAGAATTAAAAGAAAATTTAATTTATAATTTCATTAAATAATGTTGGATTGTCCCATATAAATTTTTTCAGAATGAATTTGTAGTTGTTAGTATTGATGAGTTGTCTTATATGTAACGGAATTTTATTGTACAGTTTTGGTCCGAGAATGCTTGGATGTCTAGAAGTACTGGATTTCTTAAATACTCTAATCGCTAAAGGCATAGTACGCTGACTACGAGTGCTGTAGTTAAACTGTTGGAGTGGAAATTACGATATATGTATAAACATAAATTTTAAAACAGTAAGAATAAAAAGTTGACGAATATTCAATACATAAAATTCCTGAAACGCCCGAGTAGTTGAATAAAATTTAGATTTTTTTAAACAAATTTTAATTACTCTTGCCTGTAAGTTATGTAAAGGCTTAATCGTTGAAAAATCGCAAAGTATACCATTTTTATTTGTTCTTGCGAGAGAATATCACGGAGTGTTAGCATTTTGTAAACAGTTTGTCTGAGCCTAGTACAGATATTTGACACTTGCTTTTTCCAGTTGAGCTCAACATCAATAATAATTCCCAAATATTTTATTTCTTTGACAATTTTTATTTGTATATCATTAATTTTGAGAGGATGATTAATGAGATCTCTATTTTTACCAAAAGCTAAACAATTTGTCTTTTCTATATTTAGGGCTAGCCTGTGGAAACACAGCCAATTATATATCACGGTCAAGTCTTGCTGCATTTTAGAGAAAGCATCATTCCAGTCGTTGCTATTATATAATATCACTGTGTCATCAGCAAAAGCAACAATATGCCCAATAACATAACGATCCTCAAGTCTACAGAGATCATTTATATATCAGAAACAATAAGGAACCCAGAACTGTGCCTTGAGGTACTCCGCATTTGATGAATAAGGGAGTACTTATGAAATCGTCAATCTTGACACTCTGAGTTCTATCTTTTAAATAGGATTTTAATAGAGCAAGTGCATTTCCTCGCAGACCTATATTCCATAGCTTGCCAAGTAGTAAGTTGTGGTCGACGGTGTCGAAGGCTTTTTTAAGGTCAAGAAACACAGCTAGAACCTTTTTGTCATTTTTAAGGCCATTGCTTATGAAATTTGTCACATCATATAGTGCATCTGATGTGCTATTACTACATCTAAATCCATATTGGTTGGCTGCTAAAAAATCGTTATTTTCGAGATGATTGATTATCCGGGCTTTGATGCACTTTTCAAAAATTTTGCTTAAGGATGATAGAAGTGATATTGGCCTATAGTTATTAGGATCCAATTTATCTTTATCCTTATACAATGGAGTAACAGTAGCAATTTTGAGGCGTTGTGGAAATATACCTTTCAGTAGAGATTGGATGAAAATAAAGCAAAGAGGCGTTACAATTGTTTGGCAAATATCTTTGAGGATTTTTGAGGTAAGGTTATCGAGACCTGGAGCTTTATGATTTGACAAATTCCCAACGTGAAAGAGGATTTCATTTGCATCTATTGGCTTAATGTTGAAAAGATGTCTCGCAATTTGGTCTTGTATAAAAGATGATAGCGTTACATTTTGTGGGAAGGAAACTGAGTTAGATAATTCCTCTCCAACATTTATGAAATGATAGTTCATTGATTCACATATCTGGCTTTTATTAATAATGATTTCATTATTACAGTTCCTTATTTGTTCGATTTTGTTCTTAGCTTTTCTTTTATAAGTTATTTCATTAATTTTTTGCCACAACTTATTGGGGTCATTTTTAACAGATTCTATTTCACTCCTATAATAACAGATCTTTGCGTTCCTAATAACAGAATTCAGATGATTTCTGTATGATTTGTAAAAATTCGAAAGTCTTGTATTAAATGGCTGCCGTCTTGCTAGTTGCGCTAGTTTATTTTTTCGCCTAATAGATTTTACAATACCGGGGATGGCCCAGGCCTTTATGGGAAACAAGTTTCTTTTCAGGCCACTACTAGTAATTTTACTTGATCGACAGATGGCTGTTTCCAAGATATCATAAAATATATTCATACTAGTTTTAGCTATGTTGCACTAGATTTATCTGGCGCAGCATCGCTAACAATTTTTTAAATGTTTTAAAATAAAACGATTAAATGATTTTTATATTTAATGTTTTTTATTATTAATTCTTTTCTTAAGAACTTCTCTCCTCATAAAAATTTTCAATCTATCCTATTTTTTTTATTTTTTTTTATCCCAGCTTGCTGAGAATGAATTTTTTTTAAAACTTTAAAAAATGACAAAATTTTTACAAAATTAAATTCGACTATAGTAGTCTACTCTAACTCTACTACACAGTGAATTGAAAATGAAAAATGTCGCCACACTACTCTCCCTCGTGACTTGGTCACGATAAAAATCTTGTTGGAGCTTTAATAATGCGTCCTCTTTTTGATACTTGGATTGGAGGTGTGTCTTGAAAAACGACTTTTTTCTTTATTTTATTATTAATATTATTCTGATTATCTAACGTTACATTTTTATGAGTATCATTGCTATTATTATTATTGTTTTTTTTAGAATTAACATTTTGATTTAAGTTTTGAACAGTATTATTTGGTATATTAAATTCCTCATCATTTTCTATAAACGCTGCCTTCAAACGATCAATGGCAACTTCTTGTTGTTTTTTTTTAACTTCGATTATAAACGTATTTGGTTTTCTCGCCAACACCCTAAATGGCCCATCGTATGGCGGAGTCAATGGTGGAGACACCGAATCGTTCCGTAAAAAAACATATGTACATTTGCTAAGTTCTTTCTGAACGAATGTTTTACGAGTCGTGTTATGATTCGCTGATGCAGTCGGTCTTATATTATCAAATACGATTCTCAAATCTTTAACATACTCGGATTGTGGTGTAGCTACATTGTTTGGTTCGAAAAATTCACCAGGTAAACGTAGCGTTGAACCATATACCAACTCGGCTGGTGTTGCCTGAATATCCTCTTTTAGAGTAGTTCTGTGCCCTAATAAGATTTGCGGAAGGCAATCGACCCAATCATTGGCATTGTTGCATTTTAACGCCGATTTGATTGTTCGATGTAATCGTTCAATCATACCATTGCTTTGTGGATGATACGATGTCGTTCGATAATGTTTAATTCCTAATAATTTTGTTAGTTCATCAAATAATCCGGACTCAAACTGTCTACCTCGGTCTGTTGTGATATTTTTAGGAACTCCAAAACGTGCAATCCATCCTGACATTAATGCTTTGGCGACGGTTTCGGCTGTTATATCGATAATCGGTATAATTTCTGGCCATCTCGTATAGCGATCAATACATGTGAGGCAATATTTAAATCCACGCGATGATGGTAACGGTCCTATTAAATCGATATTTATATGACTAAATCGTTCTCCGGGTATTAAAAATTCGGAAAGCGGTCGTTGATTATGTCGATTTATTTTGGATTTTTGACATTGGATGCATTGTTTAGACATTATTTTACAATCTTTTTTATATTTGGCCAAACGAATCTATCGGTTATTTGTTTTGTTGTAGATTTGATGCCTGGATGATTCAACTGATGAATTAGTTGAAAATATGTTTTTCGTAATTTTACTGGTATAAATGGACGCGTTTTATTGTTTGACGTATCGCAATATATTGTTATTTCCGTCCCGGGTATTTTTATTAATTCGAGTTGTAGCTTTGAGTTGTTTTCTGTTATTAATTCTTTCAATTCGTCGTCGATTAATTGTTCATTTTGTAATTTTTCGTAATCATTAGCATGTATTTCTGTTACTTCTGGATCTTCGATGCGCGAAAGCATATCGGCCATCCAATTATCTTCACCCGAAATGTGCCGAATATCGACGGTAAATTGTCCAATAAAATCTATGTGTCTTAACTGACGCGGTGTGCATTGATCTAATTTTATATTAAACATTGACGTTAAAGGTTTATGGTCGGTGTAAATTGTAAATTCTTGCCCTTCCAATTGTGTACGAAAATGTTTGATTGATTGATAAATTGCAAGTAATTCGCGATCGTAAGCACTATACTTTTTTTGTGTCTCTGTCATACGTTTTGAAAAAAATCCGAGCGGTTCTTGTTTGTCCTTTATTATTTGATATAACGCGGCACCGACACGGAAATTAGACGCATCTGTGAACAGATTTATTTTTGCAGTTGCACATGGGTGTGCTAATAAGGCTGCTGTTTTTAATTCCATTTTGCATTTTTCAAATGCGCTTCTAGCCTCATTAGTCCATTCTATCAATGTCTTATCATTTTTTATATTGCCGACAATTAACTTTTGTAGAATGCCTTGCGATTCTGCTGCTTTCGGAATGCAACGTCGATAAAAGTTTAATGACGCGATAAAGTTGCGCAAGTCTTTGGCCATTTGCGGTAATTCTACGTTTTGAATGGCTTTGACTTTTTCGTCGGTTGGCTTTATGCCATTTTCGTTAATGGTGAAACCGAGGAAATTTATTTCTGATTTTCCGAATTCGCATTTGGATGCGTTAATTCGCAATCCGTGCTCACGGAACCTATCTAATACGATTTTTAAATGTTGTAGGTGTTCTTCATGACTCTTAGATGCAACTTGAATGTCATCGATGTACTTAAAAACGAATGGTAGCCCTTTCAGAACTTGATCGATAAATCGTTGAAATGTTTGTCCGGAGTTTCGTAACCCAAACGGCATCCGCGTATACTCAAATAATCCGAAAGGTGTTATTATTGCGGTTTTTGGAATATCCGGTTCATACACTGGAATTTGATGATAAGCACGCGTTAAATCGATCTTTGAAAATACCGTACATCCATGTAAGTTGATTGTGAAATCTTGAATATTTGGAACCGGATACCGATCAGGTGTTGTAACTGAATTTAATCGTCTGTAATCGCCACATGACCTATCTGATCCAGATTCTTTACTTACAATATGTAACGCGCTTGACCATGGTGATTTAGATGGTCTGCAAATGCCTAATTTGATCATATGCTCGAAATCTTTTTTCGCTGAATCGTATTTATCCGGGGGTAATCGGCGAGCTTTGACATACACAGGTGGACCTTTTGTCTCGATGTGATGGTACACACCCGTTAAATTAATATTTTTTAACTCATTAAAATTTGTTGGAATCGTTAAATCGTGATATTCTTTAAGTATTTTTATGTACTTTGACTCATGAAGATTTGAAGTTTTGCCATTTATGGTTGTTATATTAATTTCGTTACACGAGACGATTTCCATTGCGCAGATCGTATTTATTTTTGTAACTGTGTCAATTAATTTGCGGTTTTTAAGATCGACCAATAAATTGAAATATTTTAAAAAATCTGCACCGATAATTGGTTTGTTTACGTCTGCGATTATGAAAGACCATTGGAAACTACGACGTAACCCTAGTGAGATGGTTATTGTCTTTTGTCCATACGTTTTAATATTAGTACCATTCGCGGCGAACAATTCAATTGCATTATATAGATTTTTATTTTTTTCTTTAAATGTTGGTGGAAGAATTGATATATCTGATCCTGTGTCAATTAAAAAATGATTGTCGGATCCTTTATCAAAAATGAAGAGGCGGCTTGTTTTAAGTAACGCCGTTTCGGCCGCCATGCAACACGGCGAAACTAGTTTTTTTGGTTTTTAATGAAATCAGTGTTGAATTTGCACCACTCGTGTTATCTTTATATTTGTAATGATACCAACATTGTTCGTATTTCTTCCTGTCTCGTCCGTCGTTTGAATTTGAATCTTTATCTCGCGACTGAGATCGAGGCCGCGAACTTGAACGTGAACGCGAAAAATCCTTAAACTTGTTTGACAATTGTTTTATTTGTTTGGATAATGCTTCTATTTTACTGGTGAGGGCATACTTTTCACTTTCTTTTGGACCCTTGATATCGTTCATGATCGCATGTGTATGTGATGTAGCTGATGTTTCGAATCTGGCTACATCTTGAATTTTATCAGCTGTTTCAGCTTTGTCTGAAACACTGATTTGTAATGTTGTTATGATTGAGCGTGTTGTGGTGGGTAATTTTGATGCCCAAAGCTTTTCTAAAACTTTATCGCTTATCATGCCTTTTGAAATCTCTCGCATTTCACGTAATAATACGGATGGTTTTTTATCGCCTAAATCTATGCCTTTTAATAATTGAGTTAACCGTTTCTCATCCGAATCTTGGAACTCTTTTATTAACGTGGTTTTTATCATTTCGAATTTATCATTTAGTGGCGGATCTCGAATAATATGTGCTACGATATCTAAATATTTCGCTTCGAGAGCTGCTACCACAATATCATATTTGGTTTGATCACGAGTAACATTAGTATTTCGAAACTGTGATTCGATTTGGCAAAACCAAAGATCTGGTTTGCTGTGATAAAACGGTGGTGTTTTAGTTGCCACTTTGTAACTTTCATTATTTGTTCGCGACATCTGGACATTATTAAACGGATTGATATTATTATTCGCGTTTGTATTTATTTGGCTCTGTAGTTGATTGTACTTAGCCATTAAATCTTCCATTTCCTCGCGCATTCTATTTAATTCAACCGTATTGTAACTTTCCGACTGCGAATTCTCAATGTTTTGATTGCTTAAATCCATATTTGAACCAAAACCGACTGCACCTTGTTGATCCTGATCATTGTCTCTCTTTTCAATTGTAGAGAGATTTTTATTTGGATTAAGACTGACCATGACTTTTACCGGTGTGTGTTGTAATGGCATTTAAGATGTTATAAAGACAACCAATTATAAACGATGTTTACTGTTTGAATACCTTTGATCGTTTGAAAAACACTATTTTGTTGATTACTAATAACATTCTTTATATTTGAGTAAAAATATTTAATTAACTTGAAAAAATGAATTATTTTAAATCTCCATTAAAAATAAAATTTGTCCATATTATTTTTGAGAATTCTTACATTATAAAATTTTGTAATTTATTTAATTTATAAATGTTTGAAAATTTGATGCGAATCGCTGAATTTGCTAACCTTGTTGAGAACTTGATAACTGCGCAATCCTTGATGATCGGGCAATCCTTGTTGAGATCTTGATAATTGGTCAATTCTTGTTGAGGACTGGATGAATTTACTTCTTGTCCACAAATGTGTTGTCTTGATTCCAGTTATTATCTTCCGTTTATAAAATGTTCGAAACAATTAGATCGATAACGTTGCGTATTTATATCTGAACTCGATTCGACGCACATTTTTCGAAACACAAAAACCGAATTATGTTCGTTGTATAATGGCTATTTTATTTCAACGCCATTTTTATTTTTGTGACTTTTTAAATGAAACACTTTTTCCGTAACTTTTCACTAGTTTTGGTTTTTTTGATGCAAAACGGTTATTTAAATGTTTTTCATTAATTGCATTTTTTATCGCGTATTTTTTCACTTATTCTACGCGTCGGGGTCACCAATTTTAGCTATGTTGCACTAGATTTATCTGGCGCAGCATCGCTAACAATTTTTTAATTGTTTTAAAATAAAACGATTAAATGATTTTTATATTTAATGTTTTTTATTATTAATTCTTTTTTTAAAAACTTCTCTCCTCATAAAAATTTTCAATCTATCCTATTTTTTTTATTTTTTTTATCCCAGCTTGCTGAGAATGAATTTTTTTTAAAACTTCAAAAAATGACAAAATTTTTACAAAATTAAATTCGACTATAGTAGTCTACTCTAACTCTACTACACAGTGAATTGAAAATGAAAAATGTCGCCACATAGTATTTACATCTTCACAAGAATATAAGCTTGACCAATTCTCCTTAAGCAAAATGTTGTTGAGAAAGTTACTATCAACCTTTGTACATATTACATTGTTTTTATGAGAATTTGATGATTTAATTGTGTTATTGAAAGTAAGTTGCGCCAAGGCACTAAAATGATCCGTTACATTCGATTCATATATTGCAGGTTTAAAAGTGATATCTTCGGACTTTTTGAAAAATATATGGTCAATGCATGAAGGGTTTAAACCAATTGCTCTGGTTACGCCAGATAGATACTCATTAAAATAAAAATTAGACAGAGTATCTAAGAATTCAGCACCTGATGACGATAGTTTAGGCTGTAAAATATTTATATTAATATCCCCCATAATTAAATGGTTTTTATATCGTCTTGTGGAAAATAAATAATCATATAATGAATTTATAAAGTTGGTTGGATTTTGACTAGGTGATCTGTATAGATTTGTTAGACAAATGCTTCTATTTTCCGGTAATTGCAATTCTAGAGAGAGAACATTTGAGTCTAAAATTTGATAGTCAAGACGTTTAATATTCCAATTACTACGCACATAAACAGCAATTCCGTCACATGGGGTGATGTGACTACCCTTATTGTATAAATTAAAGTCGTCAATTTCCAAAAAGTTGCCTGTATCTTCTCGAATCCAAGTCTCAGTCAAGACCAAAATGTCGAAATCCACTTTGATTTCATTCAATAAACATACAAGCTCATCAAAATTTTTCCGTATACTCCTAACGTTCATGCAAAAAATGTTAAAGTTAGAGCCAGGAACATGCTGAAAAAATCTAGTACAATCTGTTCTATTTCGCAATACAGTTGTCTTACTATTTGGTTCTGGTTTCTCAAAGATAACATCCATTTTGAAAATTAAAATATGTAAATAAAAACTGATTCTAAACTATATTTGCTAGCATATCTCTATTTGTTATCATTATAGCGGGCTCTTTTTCGGATTTCCTGGCGAATACCTGATTGTCCCTGGTCCATATATATGTACTTAAAATTCTTCTCTTTAAGTCTAAGCTTAGCTTCTTTTAATAGACTCGCAGTAGATGGAATCAGATGTTCGGATAAATAAACCCGACCTAGGTCCTTATTTACAATAACTGAGTCAATGTCCGATCCACAATTGTTTTTTTTTACCGCTGCTCTGTAGGCACTCTTTAATGAGTCACGTTTACATCTCCTATTGAAATTTACTATATGTTGCCTGGGATTTTTGTGATCCGCTATGTAGACGGTGTACATGGTTTAAGTCGAGTTCGTTGACCATTTCACCTAGAGATGGTACGGTATTTCACATACCTGCGATTTTTTCACTGCTATTTGAAAAGAGCAATCGCATACTGCTACTGCGAATGAAAATTTAAAAGAGCTGCGATTAGAAGAGCAGAGCAAATGCATACTGCTTACGTTCTATCACCAATAAAATTGCCACAATGATCATCGCTACAAATCCCAGAGTTTTTGTTCGCACTCGCACACTAATCCCGCAACTCACGCATTCCACGTAACCCCGACGAGATCGTATTTCAGAATAAAGCTCGTCAAATAAACTCGTTTGGTTCAATAGAGTAATTCTATTTTCCCAGAAAACGTACCCCATTGAACACTTTGCACCGCACGTTCCACCTCATCGATCGCTAAGCAAATCGTAATTTTCCTACATCTATCAATCAGGCAAGACTCAATCTCACAGCTCAGCATAGTGAACACTTCCCCCATTTCCCCCTGGCAATGAAAAGGTTTTCTTTTACTATCCAATGTACGAAAAAACGATCGAGCGCAGGCAAAAAAGTCAATCGCATTTCATATACATAAGCCAAATAACAAAAAAAAAACCGGTCATCGGTCGTATGGCATATATACAAGCAAAATAAAAAAAAAACGGGCATAGAAAACCAAACCAAAAGGGTCTTTTGTTTTCTTTTTTTAACCACAAGCAATTTCGTCATGAACAACGTAAAGCTCTTATCAGATCCCGAAACCCATGGAAGTCGAATTTTACCTAAGTCCCACCGCTAAATATCAATCGCGCGAAGAAAGAGCTTGAACGTTGTTATTCCGATTGCTCTCGATTGCGCTCTTTCGTTGCTGTTATATCGCTTGAACGTTGTTATTCCGATTGCTCTCGATTGCTCTTTCGTTGCTGTTATATCGCTTGAACGTTGTTATTCCGATTGCTCTCGATTGCTCTTTCGTTGCTGTTATATCGCCTGCGATCAGCGATATATCAGCTCTGTGATATTAAAGACTATCAATCATATAAGCTATCCCAAACCTATATTTGGTGATTGATATTGACACTGAGAGCACGAGCAGTGTCTGCTCTCAGTGATGTTGCTTTAGACTAATGAATGAATGAATTGGAGCTATGTAGATAAAACGATTGCGATTTGATGAAGGATTTGTTTAGCGATATTTTGATCGGTGGGATTTGATCTGATAGGTGAGGTGTGGAACGTCCGATGATAAGGGATTTGTTTAGCGATATTTTGATCGGTGGGATCTGATCTGATAGGTGAGGTGTGGAACGTCCGAAGTGGTCAATGATGCACTTTGCTAGAGTTTTTTTTGGCGGATTTTGTTCTGAGTTTCGATCTGGTCGGTTAGTAGGACATATTGCGGCTATCGCAAGTTCCGCCGATTTACGTTGCAGTCCACCATGTCGATAAGAGCTTTACGTTCTTCATGATGAAATTGCTTGTGTGAGGTAATGTGTGAAAAAAGTAAACAGTAGACCCTTTTGGTTTGGTTTTCTTTGTATGACCGGGTATTTTTTTTTAATTGACTTGTATATACATATGCGATGCGATCGATGACCGGGTGTTTTTTTTATTTGGCTTGTGTATATGAAATGCGATTGACATTTTTGACATCCTGACTCCATTGCGATCGATCGTTTTTTCGTACATTGGATAGAAAAATAACTATTTTATCTCTTTTTTTTTAATTGCGCACTAGCATGGATAATAGAGGTGGAAAAATCACTGCTATTGGAAGAGCTGCTCTTTTTCACAGATATTGAAAAAGAGCAATCGCAGTGGATCACTGCGATTGGAAAAGAGCAGATTTTGCCATCCCTAATTTCACCGACAGAGTTGGCAACTGCTTTTACTATTTCGCAGGAACTTTCGTTTGGCGTTTCTCTTACTCCACTAATGACGATGTTGCTTCGCCGACTTTCTCGTTGCAAGGTGTTTACTTGAAGTGTCAAATTGCATACCTCAGCCTTCAGCTCCGCGTTTTCGGTCTTGAGGTGTTGCATTTGTGTGGCAAAACTTGCTATTTGTGCGGAAAAATCGTCGAATTTGTCTGACATAAATTGTACAGAACGTTTTAAACTCTTTGGCTCGTCCCAGTTTTTCCGAAGATCGAGAACTATTCCTTTTTTTGCTTCTTCCATTTGTCCCTTTAGCTCGTATTTAATTTTCCTGTACAACGTCTCAAAATCGTCGGCATTTCCCGAAGATTCAGGTTGTACATGTGTAGATTTCGCGAGGTTGCATGGGTCACATTTACATGTATCACGCTTACCGCCGGGTTTATGTAAATTATCCGCCGGCTTAAGTTTGCAGCACTTAGAATGAAAGAAATTTTCGCATCCCGTACATATAATAATGTCTTTTGTATCTGAAGAGAACGAACCCGCACATTAACAATTTCTTGTATTTGCCATTTTAACATACATTTTTAATTAATTTAATATATTATATTTAATAAAATGATTTTTTTTTTTTATTAATTATAATTAAATTTTATTTTTAAAATATTTTCTCAAACTGTCATACAATGCTTGCTCGGACGATTGAATGCCTTTGGAATTTAACCAGTTTACCGTTGCTGAAGCATAGTGACTAGTTGCCAAGTCGTGCCAAAACAGAACTGGAGTCTTGTGCTTTTAATCATGGGCAATAATCTTTTCTGCAAGCATTCTTTACGGTAGATTTCTACGTGGTTATGGTTCCTATTGTATTGTAAAAACGCTGTTCACTTCATCCATTCACAAAGAGCTTGCCAAACCATAATTTTTTTCAATTCACTAATATTTCTTTTGTCATTTGCAGTAAAAAAACCCGGTAGAGAAAAAAAGTCCATTTTGCAATATGTTTCGTCGTTCATTATAACGCACATTTTTTGTCAACAATTTTCGGTAGAGATTTCTTAATCGCCTAATTACTCGTTTTTCCTGACCAGAACTTCTTTTCCGTGCTTTTTGCTTTTTGAAAGTCTTCAAACCATTCTGTGCTCTTTGATGGCTGGTTCTAAGATCTTTAGCCAATTCCCTTGTAGACATCGACGGATTTCTCTTTAAAGCGTTAAGGATCCTTTTTTTTTAGAACAGGATATATAGGACCTTTTGGACGACCTGACCTCGCATTCTCAGATACTCTCAGATCTTCCTTGAACCGTTTGATATACCTTTATACAGTCCTTGTTATACTTTTATACTTTTTTTCCCAATGTTGAAAGCGACACTTGTTGATTTTCTCGCACAACTTGTTCACGAAACGAAACACTAGAACGCTGCATTTTCACTAAATTGATCAGTCAAGCAAATTAAATCCTATGTAAATGAGTAACGAAGCTCTGAGAATCACGTAAACAAATTTTTGTAATTCTTGCTAAAGAAAGAACCGTTACCTACACACGAATAGATGACAGAACTTTTCGTTACAGGCTTTATATTTGTTAATATACCTACTCGTTTATCTAAGGAATCGGGTGTTTTTATTGGGTAAGGAACTATTGCCGATAGTTTACGGTTTATTAATTCCTGATATTTAACCCAATCCGTTCTTGCCTGATTCCTATAGAACCGGCTACCTTTTGCTGATCCCACTATTTCAAATCTTATCCACATGTGGTCTGACAAGGACGGTTCTTTCGAAACTCTCCAGTTGCGGACCACTAGTGGTCAGTTACCACTCGTTTTTCCTTCAAGAGCACGTTTGGGGACTCTTCTATCTTTCCTCGATTTACATGGCCAGCCCACTACAGTTTACGTAGCTCGATGAACGTCGAGAGTTGATACAACTCATGGTTGGTTCCGTTCCTTCCTTCACAGGTCCCAAAATTCTTCGAAGGACCTTACTCTCGAATCTGGGTCTGTTACGTAGATCGCCTCCTCGCGGTGCAGACTGGGTAATGCTAAAAGATCTACAGATAGGGGGGAACAAGTCGAACAGCTTGCTGTCGGGTCCGTATCCTATCTAGATAGGTGGGAAAAAGTCGAATAGCTTGCTTTCGGCTCCGTATCCTATCTATGGTCTTTGGCGGTTGTGGTAGGGGGGATCAAATCGTTCAGCTAGCTGTCGGTTCCGTATCCTATCGCAGCATTGATATTCTCGTAATCTGGACTGGTCATGTTTTAGGCAGATTTCAAGATATTGATGGTTACAACGAGATTTATCTCTAAAGTGATTCGCAAGTGTACGTACTACCTAGATGGTGACCTTCATAAAGTACGACGCTAGAGGAGTAAACCTCGTATATAAAAATCCCCTAATTTACGGTGGAACAGCATATGCCAATGGATGAATGGTTAGTGGGTAACTAACCATTAATATGCGAACTCTGAATACCAGGCGCCCTCCAGTTTAAATTAGCCTTCCCCTGGTAATGCGGAGCTCTGCCAGGGGTGACTCTACGTTCTCGCGCTACTCGTGGGAGTCACATGGATAATCCAAATGTAATTAAAAGGGCAGATGCACCCCCTAAAGCATCACAAATAACGGCTGATATCGTAAATGAAGAGGAAAAAATAACAACAAATCCTCCTCCAAAAGTGCGTGAAGCAGGGGCTAGTCCTCTGAGCACAATGAAGAAAAACAGACCGCCACTCAAAGCGGATACCCCTAGTAAGCCTCTAGTGGATGAGCAACTGTTATCAGCAGAGCTGAAACAGTTAACGCTAACAGAAAAGAAAAAAAGGCTAAGCGGAGCTGCCCGGAAACGGTACTCTTACCATCGTAATCCAGGGAAAACCGCAAATGAAGCGTATGATCTTGCTTGCCAGCCGATCGAAAAGACATTATCGCCAGCACAGAAAAAGGCAATGAAAAGAAGCAGAACCTCTTCTACAACACCGCCATCTGCGGGAAGTGGTAACAAAAGGCCCAAAATAGTAAGCAAAAATGTAGTTCGTAGACCTGCAGATGAGGCTCAGCCCTCCACGTCGGGCACTAGCTACAGAGACGCAGTAAGATCAGGATCGGAATAATACATACCGAACATTCTCATAAGATCCTTAAAGCGGAGCAGCTAGCTACAATACATGAAAACATACTGAAAGAGATTCCCAACGCGGCAAAAGAGGAGATAATTCCACAATTTGGTGGACTCAGCCTTAAGCCAGGTTGGATGCTGATCATTTGCCTAGATGAGCAAACCGTAGCATGGTTAGAAAAAACAGCAGAAGGCATCAAGCCGGACAAGTCCACAAACATCAGGGCAGTCCGGGAGGAGAATATCCCGCGATTAGAAATAATCACGGGATATTTTCCTCAAGAGACAAAAACATCAGAGGAAATTACCACCCTCATCGATGCGCAAAATGCTGGCTTGTGCGCCTCTAACTGGAAGGTTCTTAGCAGAATAGTAGAGGGCACAAACACCATCATAACCTTCTCCATCGACGGCTAATCGATGGAAAAGCTTAAGCAAAAGGGTCAAAGAGTCTGCTTTAAATTCTCTAGCCTGACTCTCCGCCCTAAGGTCAAGGAGTTCAAGAGCGGCGAGCCGCAGGTGAACGAAGATGGCCATAACTCTAAATAAAATTATAGTTATTCAAACGAATCTCCATCGTGCAACAGCGGCCATGGACACAATAACATGGAGATTCGCTAAAGAGGAATTCCACATAGCCCTAATTCAGGAACCGAGAGCCGCTAAGGGCAAAATTCCTAAAAAAATGGGTAAGATGATCTTTGATAAAAGAAGTGACAGACCAAGAGCTGCAATTCTAATATCATCAGAAATTAATTACCTAAATATCCTATTTTCATCCGAACAGATTTAGTAGCGGTACTGGTGAGAATACCTAAGGCAGGAGGTAATAATTGCATCGGCCTACTTTCCGGGGGAGGAGCAAGAGGCGCCACCTCAAGGCGTCATGGAGCTGGTGGAATACAGTAGAATCCACAAAATACCAGTCATTCTGGGCTGTGACGCTAACGCACATAACACCGTCTGGGGAAGCAGTGATATCAACAAAAGAGGTGAGTCACTTTTGGAGTTTCTTACTACTAACAACCTAGACGTAATATATAAAGGTAACACGCCGACTTTCGTAAACTCAGTTAGGCAGGAAGTACTTGACCTAACAATAACAAGCCCCTGCCTGGCTGACAAGTGCGAAAATTGGCACGTATCAAAGGAAGCCTCATTATCAGATCATAGGCATATCTGTTTTGATATTAAGACTTCATTTGAATATATCGGACAATACAGAAATCCTAAACGCACCAACTGGAGTCTGTATCAGTCAGTCCTAGTATTTGAACTAGGTATCGAAGAAGAATCAATAAGCAGCCCAGACTGCATCGATAAAATCACGAACAAACTCGTAAACAATATAATTAATGCTTACGAACAAAGTTGTCCTGTTCTACAGGAAAAAAGGGCCAAACAAGCACCTTGGTGGAACGAGGAACTAGCGACAAAACGCAAGCAAACTAGGAAATTGTTCAACAGAGCAAAGACCTTTGGGAATTGGGACGAATACAGAGTCTCTAACCGAATATAACAATCTTCTAAGAAAGTTGAAAAAAGAGTCTTGGAGAAGATTCTGTGAAGAGATATGTAGATGATCTCCCAACAGCCTCAAGACTTCAAAAGGTGTTATCAAAAGACACCCCGATAAATATCGGACTTTTGGAGAGACCGGATGGGTCCTCTACTAAAAGCAGCAAGGAAACCCTTGAGGTGTTATTGGCAACACCTTTCCCAGGCTGCAAAATAATAAACAACAATGAGGATTTAGAAGCGGAGGAAAGGACATATCGTCAAACTCCGCACAGCAAAAGCATTGCTGGTAAAATCTTCACTCCGGAAAAGATCAGATGGGCGATCAACACCTTTAAGCCTTACAAATCAGCCGGAGTAGATAAAATATTCCCCGCATTACTGCAGAAGGGGTTAGAGATCTTAATGCCAATAATGATAAAGATCTTTAAAGCCAGCTTTATTTGGGGATACATCCCAAAAATTTGGAGGAAAGCGAGAGTGGTATTTGTACCGAAGGTAGGAAATCGTCCCATCGATCAGCCTAAGTCATATCGTCCTATAAGCCTTACCTCCTTCTTCGTCAAAACGATGGAGAAGTTAGTGGACATACACGTAAGAACAGGACCCAACAAGATTCGTCTTAATACTAATCAACATGCCTACCAAAAGGGAAAATCAACAGAGTCAGTCCTTCACGGTCTGGTAAGACAAATCGAAAAGGCAAAAGACTATAAAGAAATTGCACTTTGTGCATTCCTAGATATAGAAGGAGCATTTGAACTCCACATGAAGCCATAATAGCGGCGGCTAGGAAAAAGGGTTTGGAAACGGCCACGACTAGATGGATACATGCCATGCTAAGGAGCCGAAAGACAACCATGGATCTAGGGGATAGCACATTGACTGCACAGACCTATAGAGGCTGTCCCCAAGGTGGGGTACTATCTCCACTTCTTTGGTCAGTTGTAGTAGATGAACTTCTAGATCATCTAACAGAACAAGGATACGAGGCTATAGGATATGCCGATGACCTCGTCATTATCATTAGGCGCAAACATGATTTAATTATATCAGAAAGGATACAATCAGCCTTAGAAGTGATAATGAACTGGTGTCAGTCTAAAAACTTGAACATCAACCAAGTAAGACTGAGTTAGTACCATTTACAAATAGAAGAAAAATGTACGTCATACCCCCTTCAATAAATAGTACAATAATACCCTTTTCAGATGTGGTAAAATATCTGGGTGTTATACTAGATAGCAAACTCAACTGGAATAAACATATAGAATGGACTCATGCCAAAGCACTAAAGGCATTTTGGGCCTGTAAAAGCTTATTTGGCAGAAAATGGGGACTAAAGCCCAAAATGATTTACTTATTTAATCATTCTTCCAATAGTCACACGATATGGTGGACTAAAACTTTACAAAGAAAAGCACAGCTTACGCTACAAAAAATCCAAAGGCTAGCTTGTCTTGGTATCACAGGAGCTATGAAAACCTGTCCCACAGCGGCAATGGAAATGTTCCTTAACATCCCTCCGATACATCTACAAATAAAAAAGGAAGCTATCAAAGGGGTGTTATGCATACAGAGGGAAAACAAGTTCAACCCAGGGGATTTTAGAGGCCACCTCAAAATCCTAAGAAACCCAAAATTGGAGGTTCTAACCTCAACATTATCGGATGCTATTCCCGCAAAGGGGCAGTTGTAGTATGAGGTTTTACCAATTCCTGCAACTATCTTTGGAGTTAGCGACTCCACAGACCTGAGCTAACTATCCCCCTCTGGGATGGGGGCTGTACAATTCACCCACAGCCAGTCCTGCTTGCCCTAAAAATGGCAAATGGACACTCACTGGATCATGGGCTTATCACCCGTGATCTTAAGACCTAAATGATACGGGAAACGGATACATCGCCTCGGATACGGACTGATCCTACGGTAACGACTTTTGGCATTCGAAAACGGACTATGATTGGCTATGAACGTTCGAATATTGAATGACGGGGGAAGAACTGGGGTTACTCGGTCCTTGCACCGCCAATCAGTGATCGACCGTGAAATGGAGCACTATAACATCCAAATCTTGGGCTTGAGCGAGGTCAGGTGGACATTGGCGTGGCGTTCGTCCTTACGCCGAGAGCGAGAAACAGTCTCATTAGCTGGGAACCAATCTCGGATAGGATTATCGTCGTCAGGCTCAGGACCAGTGTCAGAAACGTCACAATTCTGCAGTGCTACGCACCAACTAATACCGCAACATCTGGTGACAAAGAGGAGTTTTATAGCCAACTGAGTGCCACCTTCGAACGTGTTCCAAGAGGTGATATTATTATCATCTCGGGAGATATGAACGCCCAGGTTGGATCAGACAACACTGGAGTAGAACACGTCATGGGGAGGCATGGTGACCCTTGGGTCGACGCTTCACGACCTTGGATTAAGAGACCCGAAAACGGCGAATTATTTGTGGAGCTCTGTAGTACTCGGCAAATGGTCATCGGAGGGACCCTTTTTCCACACAAGAGTCATCATAAAACATCTTGGGTTTCCCCTGATGGTGTTACTCAGAACCAGATCGACCATTTGGCTATAAGTCGCCGATCGAGAAGATGTCTCCTCGATGTGCGAGCGAAACGGGGAGCTGACGTGGGGAGCGATCACCACTTGATGGTTGCCTGCTTAAGATTGTGTACAGCAGCTATCCGACGACCACAAATTCTTCAAATGAAGCGCAGGCTGAATGTGGATAAACTCAGAGATCCCAACAAAGTCTCGAATACACCACCATTCTACGCGAAAAGTCATCCACATTGGGTGAACATGAAATGCGCACACTGGACGCCAATTAGGAGGCAACCAGAAACACTTTTCTAACTAGTGCTGAAGAATCTGTGGAATATGGGCAAAGCGGTGAGAAACCCTGGATGTCGCAAGACACATGGGACAAGGTTGGCAATCGGAAAAGGGCCAAATTGGCAATCATCTCTCAACCCGATGTCAACCAACGAACGCCCGAATTGAGGCAGAACTACCGCGATGCTCATATACAGCTTAAAAAGGCTGTTAGACGCGACAAGAGAAAGGCCATTGAAGATCTGGCAAACAAGGCAGAATCTGCGGCTTACCTTGGGGATATGGGTTCACTATTTAAAATCATGAAACAGTTGACGAACAGGAATTTCACCGCCAACCACCTGGTGAGAGATGTCAACGGAACTCTCCTTAATATGAGTGAACACCAGTTGCGACGATGGAAGGAATACTTCTCTGATATTTTAAACATCTTGTCAGATGAAGATATTCCGGAAACAGAACAACTTCCAAACATCCAACCGCAACAATCCTCTATTAGGGACGATCCCCCAGATAAGGAAGAGATAGTTTCCGCCATTCGGTCAATGGCGGGAAGGAAAGCTCCAGGTATAGACGGACTACCAACCGAACTCCTCAAAGCGGACCCGGATATAACAGCCGATATACTCCTTCCACTCTTCACTAAGGTGTGGAATGATGGAAGATATCCGACTGAATGGAAGGAGGGCGTCATTGTGAAAGTTCCGAAGAAGAGCGACCTTCGGGATTGTGACAATTGGCGTGGTATATGTCTACTTACTGCCGTATCAAAAATTATGGCTAAGGTAATTCTCAATAGGATTAGTGATGTCGTCGAGAGCACTCTCGAAGTTTATCAGGCTGGATTCCGTAAAGGGTCGTCTTGTACCGACCACACAAATACCCTACGGATAATATTAGAGCAGTCAACCGAAATGGGTTCGCCACTATATCTCATGTTTGTGGACTTCGAGAAGGCTTTCGACAGCGTTAAGCGAGATTACATATGGAATGCTTTGCGTAGGAGAGGTATTCCAGATAAGGTAATAGCTATGATTAAAGAATCCTACGAAGATGCAAGGTGGTAATAAATGACATCTTGAAAGCTGCACTGGAAGGTGGGGAAGGAAAGGCCTTCAATGGAGACTATTTAACATCTTAAGTCACCTTGATTATGCTGATGACGTGTGTTTGCTTGCACATACCCGTTCGGACTTAGAGTCAAATGTTCGCTCGTTGCATTCTAAATGTAAAGAGGCGGGACTGAAAATAAATGTGCGTAAAACCAAGTACATGCACATGGGTTCGAACGCAAGCACACCGATTGTTTTTAATGGACAGGATGTGGAAGAGGTGCAAGATTTTTGCTATCTCGGAAGCATTGTCAGCATGGACGGCGGAGCCGAAAAGGATGTTGAGGCTCGGCTAAATAAAGCTCGTCAGGCCTTCGGTATCCTTTCCCCTTTCTGGAGGTTAAGAGAGATCTCCCTTCGCACGAAGCTGCGAGTTTTTGACGCATGCGTCAAATCCGTGTTGTTATATGTTTGTACTACGTGGAAAGTGACCGTTCGACTCACCAAGAAACTACAGACTTTCGTAAACCAATGCCTCCGGCGCATTTTAGGAATATTCTGGCCAGAAGTAATCTCCAACGACGAACTTTGGAGTACAACTCGCCAGACTAAAATAGGTATTGAGATTCAACGGCGAAAGTGGCAGTGGATCGGTCATACTTTGAGGAAACCAGAGCGAAACATCGCAAAACAGGCTCTGGATTATAACCCTCAAGGAAGACGTCGGGTTGGTCGACCATGCAACACATGGAAGCGAGCAGTTGAGCAGGAGGCCAGAGGAATAAACAAGTCCTGGCAACAGCTTAAAGCCGATGCTCAGGATCACGCCTTGTGGAAGAGAGTTGTTTCTGTCCTATGCCCCTATAGGGGGTCTTAACAGGAATTTGATTGATTGATTGATGCCGACAAAATATAACTTCGAAACCCCCTTCAAAGTTATAATCAGAGAACGCAAGGACTGGCAATCCTCGCTACCTGTAATGGAAGAGGGATCAACCATCTGGTATACAGTCAAAGGCCCTAACTTCTCGGTTTCAAAATCACTCGGCAAAGAAGCCACAATCTTCCAGGCTGAACTAATTGCAATGGAGCTAGGTATCCAAGAGAATTTAAGGAGAGCTCATCGCAACAAATCAATTTATATGCTATCGGATAGTCAGGCGGTTCTCAAAGCCCTAACATCCAATAAACACGGATCGAGGTTAGTTTGGGACTGTCTTCAAGACCTAATCATACTGGGGAAAAGGAACGACGTAACCTTAATGTGGGTACCAGGACATATGGGAATTGAGCGAAACGAAGAGGCTGATCGCCTTGCAAAAAATGGCGCGGAAAAAAACTTTATTGGTCCAGAGCCATTCTGCGGAAAAGCAAAAGGGCATCAAAGCTCGACACTTAAGAAGTGGGTTGAACAAGAACATAAAAGCTACTGGAATAGACTTCCAGGCTTATCAACCTCAAAAAAACTAATCATACCACAAAAAAACAAAGTGGAGGATATTCTAAAATTCAGAAAGAGCGACATTAGTACTCTAATTGGCCTAATGACGGGGCACAGTGGAGTGAACCACCACCTCAATAATATGGGCTTAGCTGAAACCGACATTTGCCACCTCTGTCTCGAAGACTCAGAAACAACAATACATATCCTATGCCACTGTGAAGCAGTGGCAAGGAAAAGGCATAATCTTCTGGGGAAAGGTCTCATTTCCACCGAGGAACTAGCCAACATGACTCCCTTACAGATACTCAGATTAGCTAAAGCTATTAAGCTATGGTAGGGTATAGGGGCAATAATCGCACAATAGGCCAAAAAGGCCGCAATGCTCTCACGTGTTCCCCTAATATAAATAAATAATAATAATACTCTCGAATGGTTTACTGCTTTTCCGGAAATAGGCGTTAATGTCCACGTCTCGCTGCTATAACAGAGCGCAGGACGTATCTTAGTTTTATACATTCACAGCTTATTGTCCACTTTCTTGGATTTCATTATTGGCACCAAATAATAAGTTTTATTTGCTAGTATTATCCGTCGATTGATTTCTTCCGTTCCATTGCAGTTTTTTTCTAGATCCAAATTATATTCCGCCATTGGTATAGTTTGTCTGATTGGCGTTCTCCTTCTTCTTTGCATCATTACTTTTGTTTTGCTTTCGTTAATGCGCAGCCCCTTAGCATTAGGAAAGGATCTTGCTAGGGTGTGTGTCATTATACTTGCAATCTTAATTTGTAACTTTTACATTGTAAGTTTATTTTCTGTATACAGTTCGCATCTGCCAATCATATTTTTTAGTCGGCATGGTACAATTTATGGACACCAAATCTGTTTGACTCTTGAATTTCACAGCTCTGGAGGTCCACAATGCCTGAACTGGTTACTCAAGCGGCGGTCGCACGACGCTGGTTTGCCAGCCACTAGCCGGTGTTACGGAGGAAAACATTACTTCTGTGAGAAAAATGATTGACGAAAACAGACGAATTTCCTACCTTCTTGACTGGCATGTTACAGAAATAGCCTTTATACCGATAGTCAAGCAGTCATAAAAGCGCTACAATATCGCTCTATTAAATCCAAAGAAATTAAATTTTACTGAAAGCCAGCATACAGCGTTATAACATATCCGGCAGCGATCCTCGAACGTGTTCCAAGAAGTGATATTATTATCTCAGGAGATATGAACGCACAGGTTGGCTCTGACAACACTGGACTAGAACACGTCATGGGGAGGCATGGTGACCCTTGGGTCGACGCTTCACGACCTTGGATTAAGAGACCCGAAAACGGTGAATTAATAGTTGAGTTTTGTAGCACTCGCCGATGGAGAAGATGTCTTCTCGATGAGCGAGCGAAACGTGGAGCTGACGTGGTGATCACCACTTGAAGGTTGCGTGCTTGATTGAGCACAGCAGCTATCCCACTAACTAGTGCTGAAGAATATGTGTGATATGTGCAAAGCGGCGAGAAACCCTGGATGTCGCAAGACACATATGACAAGGTTGGCGATCGGAAAAAAGCCAAATTGGCAATCATCTCTGAACCCGATGTCAACCAACAAACACTCGACTTAAGGCAGAACTACCGCGATGCTCATATATAGCTTAAAAAGGCTGTTAGACGCGGCAAAAGAAAGGCCATTGAAGATCTGGCCAACAAGGCAGAATCTTCGGCTTACCTTGGCGATATGGGTTCACTTTTTAAAATCATGAAACAGTTGACGAACAGGAATTTCACCTGGTGAGAGATGCCAACGGAATTTCCCTTAATTTGAGTGAACACCAGTTGCGGCGACGGAAGGAATACTTCTCTGATATTTTAAGCATCTTGTCAGAGAAAGGTACTCCAGAAACAGAATAACTACTAAACATCCAACCGCAACGATCTCCCAGATAAGGAAGAGATGGCTTCCGCCATTCGGCAATGGCGGGAAGGAAAGCCCCAGGTGTAGAGAGACTATTTAATATCTGAAGTCACCTTGATTACACTGATGACGTGTGTTTGCTTGCACATAACCGTTCGGACTTACGAGTCAAATGTTCGCTCGTTCTAAATGCGAATAGGCGGGATTGAAAATAATTGTGCGTAAAACCAAGTAAATAGGTTCGACACCGATTGTTCTTAACGCACGCCTTGTGCTAGAGAGCTATTTTTGTCCTATTCCCCTATAGAGGGTCTTAGCATGAATTTGATTGATTGATTGAGGCAGTGATGCAGGAGATGAGCTTTCCCACCGAAGGCCCTTGTGCAGAAAGTTTCCGAAAAAATTCCTCCTCATCTACAGATCATTAAGACTCTCTGGATGAGATCACGACTACTGCTACTAAATACACATCGCTGCGCCCAACAATCTGAAGAACAGTAAAACGAATACGAGACTTTTTTTGGCGCTGCCCAGATCACACACTGCGCTACAATACTAGGATTTTTTTGTTTATTTAGGAAACACGTGAGAGCACCGCAACTTCTTCACCTATTGTGCGTTTATTACCCCTTTACCGTACCACAACTAGATAGCTTTGGCTAATCTAAGACATTAAGAATTTACTCGAAAAGCCATTTGCTAATAACTTTATCAGATGAAATTTGCATGAAACCGGCTAAATTTTGATTCAGTGTATTTATTAGGAGGCAATGCCGCAAGTTTTGGTAGAATATCCTTTCTAAATCTTGCGGGATAATCATTTCTTTCTAAAAACCCTAATTCTTTGAAAATTGCCAAGAACACCTTCATAAACAGTCTATATCTCAGGTGCAGATAAACTAAATTGAACTATGTGCCACTGATGAAAGGTCTAAATGCTAGTATGACTAAGCACCCGTTATTGTTAAATTAGTGTGTCACAGCTTAGTCACAATCGCAAGACTGTAAAAGGAAACACTTGAACACGGTGCGCGTTCAGCCTTGGCAGGACGTAGTCAGTGATGCATCAATACTCGTAAAAAGTCTGTTTAACTTTGCTGCAGCGAAAAAAAGAAACATTTAACGCCAATGGAATCGACTACGCAATCTTTGGCACATTAGGTTTCTTCTGTTCTTATACAAGTGGTATTGCGTAGATCATCCCAAAACAATACCACATATTTCCACAAAATTTTAAATACTGACTTTTTACTGAACTCAACTCAAAAATCCTGTTTGCAGAAGTTACTGGCCGTGCATGAACGAAAAATAAAAAACAAATTTTCTTAACAGCCCAGGTTTCATTCAAACAATTTTTAGTGGTTTCCTACAAAAATTTCTGATTAGTACTGTTTTGACGATATGAATTGAAAGTTCGGATTCCATTCTATCCTAACCACAAAAGGACAGAATTTAAGCTCAAAACAAACAATTTCTACATTCCTGTCGTGATGTATGGCTTTAAAAGAATAAAACTCACCGAATTCAATCGCATATCCTTATGTTTTGCATTCATATTCTTGATGTCTGTAATAATGTGATTTTCGAGGAAAGTCCTCAGACTTTTGTCCGGACACCCCAACAGCTGAAAAAATAATTCGAGCAGATCCAAGGCCGGGACAAGATTTTTATTCCGCAGTAAGATCAGAGCCTTACAAAAGCAATTTCTCATCGACGGATCTAGCGCGGTCGAGTGATTTTTCAGCAAATCGACGAGATATTTCGGAAATAAAAGGCACTCATCGGGGTAGCATTGTGCAACCTGAAAACAAGTCAATCGAGCTATTATTTTCAATTTGAAGACAAAAATTACTGGCAATTACCTGTGCAACAAAAATAATCAGTTCGTCCAAGCTTTTATTTTCTTCGTGCGGCGAGAATTTGAAAATCTCCAAACTGCTCAAAAAGTGACGATATTGCTGCAAGAAGTCATCCTTGTACGATTCAGCATCGCGTTTAATTAAATTCTGAAGTTGTGGCAAGTTATCGGGTAGTTGATTATTATGCCGAACCATTGTGAAAAGGTTCCAAACTATTGGGGAATATCACGAAATATCGGTGTTTCGAAAGAGCGAAAAACGAAGCACTTTTGACAGCCACGTGCTGTCCGTGAAAAGGAGTGTTGTTTTGACAACCAGCTATTTATTGGTTTAATTAAGTTGGTATACTCTGCGTACATTGCGGAAGGAAATTCGAAAGCAACATGTTGACGTACAGTGCTGTGCAAAACTTAAGCAACTCACTACATGTCGGAATGAAAAGGAAAATTGCAATCAATATATAAAGAATTTTTTTTCCTTTTTTTTTAAATTTACACGTTAGCATGTTGCTTAAAGTTCTGCAATAAAAAAGTACATCAGTATTTTAACTGTTCTTAAAAAAAAAAAAAATACACCAAACAAAGGCTGTGCAAAATCTAAGCAACTTTTATTAATATTTCGTGTAATAGCCGTTATTTTTTATAACAGCGGCACATCTGCGAGTCATTGATTCAACTAAATTATTTAAAATTGATATGTCAATTTTTTCCTATTCGGTTTTTAGGTTCGTAAACAATTGGTCCTTGTTTGCAAACTGTACTGTTACCATACGCCGTTTCAATATACCGAATAAGTTTTCTATAGGATTCAAGTCGGGCGATTGTGCCGGCCAATCAAGAACTTGAATCCTTTTAGAGCTAAGCCATTCTTTAACAAACTTCGATGTGTGTTTCGGGTCATTATCATGTTGAAACACCCATCGAAGTGGCATATTCCACTCTGCATAAGGTAAAATTCTAGATTCTAAGATATCCTTATACATGAATCTGTCCATAATTTCTGTTATTCTATGAAAGGGACCAAGACCTAATGCTGAGAAACATGTCCAGACCATGACGCTTCCTCCCCCATGTTTCACCGTTTTCCTACAGAAGCGTGGATTGATTTGTTGTCCCTTCTCACGCCTCACACGGGAGAAGCCATCAGAATTGAAGAGGTTGAACTTGGATTCGTCGCTAAATAAAACGGTCTTCCATTTAGCAACTGACCAGTCAAGATGGTTTTTAGCGAATTCAAGCCTAAATGATATATAAAACGATATAAATAGTAAAATAATAATGTTTAAAAGTGATACCTTTTCCTTGCATGTCTTTTTGTGAACAATGGTTTTTTAAAGGTGTATAGCTTTTTAGATTGAATTCAATTGCCCGTCTGCGAACAGTGCTTGAGTTGACATTTAAGCCTAGCTCTTTTACAACTTCTTTTGACGAGATAAACGGTTTCTTTGTATCAAATGTTTAATTTGTAAGTCATCTCTAATGGTAGTTTTACGCGGCCTTCCACCAAAATTTACACTTTTCACACTGTCCGTGTTTTTATATTTCGTAATCCATTTTGAAATTAAAGATTTGTTTATATTTAACGATTTGGCAATCTCTATTTGCGTTTTTCCAGAATAATATAGCGAAATTACATTTGATTTAAATCTATTATCGTATTGATCACGCTGCATTTTAACTATTATTTTTTTAGACACAATTAAACCCAAAGGGAAGACGATCTATACTGATCTAATTGACACGAACATCAGAAAACAAAAACAACATCGGGAAATCCCCGTTATGTTTTGTTCTGACTGGGAATCGCAGCTGCGTTTTGAAAGTCGATTAGATTTTGCACAGCCTTTTTTTTTGATGTATTTTTTTTTTTTTTTAAGAACAGTTAAAATACTGATGTACTTTTTTTATTGCAGAACTTTAAGCAACATGCTAACGTGTAAATTTAAAAAAAAGGAAAAAAAATTCTTTATATTTTGATTGCAATTTTCCTTTTCATTCCGACATGTAGTGAGTTGCTTAAGTTTTGCACAGCACTGTAATTTGGCGTAAATTTCTGGCAACTATTTCCGGCATTAAGCTTTTGCTTTTTCTCGGTCAAGCTTTTTGCTTAAACCGTACAAATAATTTCATGAACAACCGTTTTAACCAATGTGCGCGCTTTTTTTCATCGGTGCCACAGCGGCAACTTCATTGCGCCCCCAGATAAGTTTATGTTGTTGGCTAGCGGTCGTAATCTAGCGAGTACTGTTGTTTGTGTTAAGGGCCTAGTTCCGAGGTGCTCGTGTGGATTACGACTCGCGGTGTTGTTTGTTTATTTATTGTTTATGTTTTTTTTATTCGGGTTTGAGATTGTCTGTTTATTTATATTTACATATTACTTTTTACTTTATTACTTTTGACCTTGATATTGACTTTTTAATTATTCTTTTTTTTTTCTCTTTTAACTTTTAATTTTTAAATTGACTCTTTTCTTTTTTGTTTTGTTTTGCTTTTCATATTTTAAATTAAATTAATAGCGCTGAACCTAATTTCACTGTTTTTCTGTTTGCGCTAAAATTATCTTCCCTCCTCTCATTTCCATAATACTGTTTTTTGCAATGGTCAATTTTGTAATTGATCAAGCAAATGTTCGAGGGTTAGAATCTGCTTACCTCTCGCTATACATCCTCACACAAACACAAAGACCGGACATACTTGCACTGAGCGAAAGTAAAGTATTGCCAGGTAGTGAGCAGTTTTATGCCATACCCAATTATCATCTTCTGCCTACTTTTTTTCGCCAGCGGGGTATCGCTATTTACATCCGCGATGATGTCGCTTTTCAGTTAGTTCCACATTTAGGAACATACTCCAATCCAGAATTCAACTTCAACTGGATAAAAATAAATGTCCAAAAGCACATCATTTATTTCTGCTATGTTTATAGAAGTCCGGCAATGAGTACAGCAAATACCACCATAGAACTTGATAAGTTATCAAGCGCTATTCAAGCTATATATGCTGCACAACCTGATACTGAGATCGTTGTCGCGGGCGATTTCAATGTTCATAACGTTACCTGGCTTAAACATTCCACGCATACAGACCGCCGGGTCGTGACGCTGAGCTCTTCGCATCTATCAACGGTTTAGTGCAGCTTGTAGACAACCGTACTCGTCTTCCTGACATTGCAGGCCAGTCTCCAAATTTGCTTGACCTCTTTTTAACCACCCACCCACTAAAGTTTGAGGTCTCGTTATTGGCTCCAGTAGGAACATCTGACCATTTTATGATTCGAGTACAGTTTCCTATCACAGCAGCAAATCCACCGACTACATAGACACCACGTAGAACGGTAGTATGGCACTTTAAGAAAGCTAATTGGGAAGATCTAAATTCATTCTACCGTGCCTTTGATTGGAGGCTGTGGTTTGAGTCCGGTAATTGTGATAACATCTCGCAACTTGTGACCGAGACAATCTTAAAAGGCATGAGGCTTTATATTCCATGCAACCTCAAAAGGATCAGACCTGCAAATGATTCATGGTTTGAGCAATGAGCAATTAGAGCGAAAAAGCAGTCTTTTGCTACCTTTCGCAATAATCCGACGTTAGAAACCAAGGACTCATTAAAGGTGGCAAGAAATGCCTGCAAATTTAAATTATTTATTCGGTTATCATTGCTCTCCTCGCTTAATGGAATTTCAAGAATTTTCGGACCGTAAAGTAAAACATATGCACAATGCCAATCACCTGCAAACAAGATTGATTGAAAAAATGTGAATTGAATACGAAAAAATTGAACATACATGTTACATATGTCCAATTCGAATCAATACGCTTTTCGTTTGAACTTCTTGAACGGCGGCTGTTAACGGTTTTGGCTTGTCCTTTTCTTTCACTGACTTCTCCAAATTAGCATCTTACAATTCCTTGAATTTACCACGAATCGGTGTCAATTTTGCTTGCAAATCGGGCGTACACAGCTCAGAAGCATCGAAATCAATTGGAAATTTGATGTCTTTGAGAACTTTCGCATTCATTCCTTCCTTTCCTTTGTACTGACGAATTGATTAAAAAAAAATTAAATGTAAAGAAAATGTGAATTATTGTACCTTGATATACAGGGTGTTTGGTACTCCGTGAGCCACCTTGTAAGGGGTTATTCCTAGATATATTTTGAGAAAAAAATTGTTCTACGGAGATGGTCAATTTTCAATATCCGCGGAGATACAGGGTGATCAAAAAAAGTGTTTCGGACCTATACCCTCACTCACTCAAAACGCTATATCTTGAAAATTAATAATCACAATTCAAAGTGTTATAACTTGTTTTTAAGGGAATCAAATTACCTTTCATTTGGTGCAATAGTCCGTATTGTAACTGTACCCAATCCTGAGGTATTTGCTTCAGAACACAAATTTTTGATACTTTGACCCTCAAAATTCTGTGATCAATGTAGTTTTTCTCAAAAAAACGCATTATAAAAATGTCATTTTAATGTTGTTTTTTTATGTGCCAAAATTGACCATCTCCGTAGAACAATTTTTTTCTCAAAATATATCTAGGAATAACCCCTTACAAGGTGGCGCACGGAGTACCAAACACCCTGTATATGTGAATAAATATAATAAAAAGTCACATCTAAACCTCTGCGCCAAATTTGTACCTGATTTGCGTCGAGAACACGAAACTTTCACCCAAACCGACCTGATCTTCACCGTATTTCGCTGCCAGTTTCGGCTATATTTGAGGCTTGATTTAAGTCTAACGTAGTTTTTACAAGACCTGGAAGAATAGAGGAGCTAAACCACTACTATTTGTGCACGGGCTAGTTAGAGAAAAAAGAAGAAGTGCAACATTTCCGAGTGACCCGGGAGGTAGTTGCGACACTCGTTTTTTTTAATGGGGTATCGCCAGTAGCCCTAATCCCCAGCGACTTTCGCAACGAAAAAGCAAAAACCTAGCAAAAATTGCGAGTTCTCTACATGGCGAAGATGGCACCGAACCAACCAATCACTCGAAGATATCTATCATCGACGACACCGTAATTACTATTAGAAAATACATGCATATTGAAATAAATGTATTGGGATAAATATATTTTGAAGACATGCATATTGAAATAAATATAAATAAATAAAAATAGATAACAAATTTTAAACTAAAATTAAGCATGCAAAGCGGATTCGTTCTCAGCATTGAAGATCTTGATAACAAATCTCTATTCAAACAAAAACGAACCAACACTCAGTTCAGCTTTGTTTCATCTATGTATATAACTAACATGCAAAATGAGAGAGTGTGACAAACATGCAAAATAAAGGTTTTAGGTGTTATCTTCGAAATCGTTGTGGAGTTGTTTTCTAGAAATTAAAAAATTAGAGATTAATTGAGAATTATTTTAAATCGATTAAATGAATTGAACTGTTGCAAATTACCTTTCTCTTAAACGTCTCCAGGATGAAATCACGGTGACGCCGATGGTATGTATCTTCGAGTGATTGCTGTTCGGTGCCATATCTTCGCCGTCCGGAGGACTCGCAATTTTCGCTGCTCAACATAATACGGTTTTTGCTTTTTCGTTGCAAAAGTCATTTGCCTCCCCCCCCCAAGCATTTTCCTACCCGAGACGTGATTTCCCTCCCCGGGACAGACAATTCCCTCCCCGAGACATCTTTTCCCTCCCCGAGACATTATTCCCCTCCCCGAGACAGACAATTCCCTCCCCGAGACATTGTTTCCCTCCCCGAGACATTATTTCCCTCGCCGAGACAGACAATTCCCTCCCCGAGACATTGTTTCCCTCCCCGAGACATTATTTCCCTCCCCGAGACAGACAATTCCCTCCCCGAGACATGATTTCCCTCCCCGAGACATGATTTCCCTCCCCGAGACATGATTCCCCTCCCCGAGACATGGCAGGTCATTCAAAATAGCATCCCACTGATTCGAAAGTTTCGCAGATAGAGCATCATCCCAGTCGTGATTAGTGAGCCACAATTCCTGCATGAAAATTTTAGCATTGATAATTATTGGTGTAATCCAGCCCAATGGATCGTAGAGCTTCGCGATCACCGATAACACTGTACGCTTCGTAGTTCGGGTAGCGGGAACGGATGATGATACTTGATATCGGAATATGTCCCGAAGAGGATTCCAGGAGATCCCTAGTATTTTTCAATTCTCGTCATTTGCTGGTATATGGTCTAGAGGTGACTAATTTTTATCAATTGACAAGCCTTCCAGTAGAGCAAGATCATTGGCTGCCCATTTTCTGAGTTGAAATCCGCCTGACGACATAATACCTTCTAATTGTCGTTTAATTTCGCGTGCATGTCGTAATTCCGATGCTCCGGTTAGGACATCGTCGACATAAAAATCCTCTAAGAGCGCAGTGGCTCCCAAGGGAAAACGCTCTCCTTCATCCACCGCTAATTGGCGAAGTACCCGTATGGCCAAAAATGTAGCAGCAGTGGTACCGTAGGTCACCGTTAAAAGCCGAAACGGTTGTGGCTCATTTCTGGAATTGCGCCATAAAATGCGTTGATAATCAACATCATCTTTATGTATCCAGATTTGGCGATAAATTTTCGCTACGTCCGCCGTGAAAACAAACTGATGCTGACGCCATTTCAAAATTAATCCAGGTAGATCCTTTTGTAGCTTAGGACCTACCAGTATGTGACTATTGAGAGAAGTGCCATTTGACGTTTTTATTGACGCGTTAAAAACCACTCTTAATCGGGTCGTCTCACTCGATTCCTTGATTACAGCGTGATGTGGAAGATATATTGCAGATGGAGTTCTGTTCGAAGTAGGCTCCATGTGACCAAGCCGTTCATATTCATCCATAAATTCCGTATACATCTGATTTTGAGTTGATGATCGATTTAGTTTCCTTTCAAGTGATGTAAACAATATATTAGCAATTTCAAAAGAATCTCCAACATCAATAGGTCTCTTCTTGAATGGTATGCGTACAATGTATTTTCCATCAAGAGCACGTTGATGTGTACTGACGAAGTAGTCCTCACATTCCTGCTCTTCAGGCGTCAGTGGAGTCTTCTGAGGTATCTCTTCGGTTTCCCAAAATCTTCTAATGGCGACTTCCAACTCAGAGTGTTGATGACAATGTAGAACTTGGAGTCGATGACTTTCATGCTGAGTGACAGATGGGATCGCTCCGGACACTATCCAGCCAAAGACTGTGTTTTGCGCTATTAAAGATGAGGAATATTCTCGGCGGATACCTTCGCGCAGTATTACTCCATAGACATCAGCGCCCAATAAAAGGTAAATGCGTTGATTATCAAAGGGATCAGGATCCGCTAATGCTAGGCCACGAAATTGAGACCAACTATGTCGTTGTTTCGTTTTCGGTGGTAAATAAGCAGTTAAAGTTTTTACAATAAATGCTTGAGCGACAATTTTAGGCTCTCTGGAATCGATTGCTTCCATGACGACTGAAACCACAGATTTCACTTGACCGATGGGTTGATTTCCAAGTCCGGTTAATGTAGCATTCTTGCCACATCGTTCTAAACGAAGGAGTTGAACTGTCGATTCCGAAATAAATGATGCTTCCGATCCTTGGTCCAACATTGCTCGCACTACTACTGCACGCCCAGATGGTGCCCTTAACTTGACACGAGCCGTAACAAGTAGAATTGACCGTTGTTGTGGGAATTGATCAGAGGCCAAATGCACCGTAACCGATTGGGATGGAAACACCGAATTGTCGATGGGGGTACCTTGTGTGGATGACGTATCAATATTGGGTACGCTTCTGCATGTCTGTCTGCATCGTTATGGAGAAGCGTATGGTGCTTAAGAGCGCACTGACGACACCGACTCTTTGAAGGACACGTCGGCGATATGTGTCCATGACGTAGGCAGATAAACAACATCGCTGTTGAGAAGCGAATGATTTACGTTGACTCACGCTGCAACGTTTGAATTGTTGACAGAATGCTAATTCATGATTTGATTGGCAAACAACACATGAAATTGGAGTGGCTGTTAAATGCGATCTAATTGGCGTGGACCGAGATTGTGCTGCACTAGCTTCACCTGCACTACATCACATCGCTTCTAATGCTCAGATGCGCCCATCGAGAAATTTGATCAGATCCGAAAATAATGGATAAAGTGTAGTTTTCCCAATGCACAGCTCCCACTCTTTCCTAGACGTTATATCCAATTTTTGGGCTGTGATGAACACTAAAAAGTCATTCCATGTGTCAACGGGCCGATTCAAATTTTTGAGTGCCTCAATATTGTCGGCGGTCCTATCGCGCAATAACCTGAGGTTAGTACACGACACAGTTTTAATTGGTGGAATATCCCATACAGCTCCCAAATAAGATGAGATTAATACCCATTCATTGGCATATCGCTCTTCGAGAGTATCCCACGCGCTTTTGAAATTCGCTTCTGTTATAGCAAAATTCCTTAATAGATCACTTGCCTCGCCTTGTAGTGTCGACTTCAAGTAATGCAAACGTTGTACATTGCTGATTGCATTATTTTTGATGATTAGGGCTTCAAAAATATCGCGGAATCTTGTCCAATTTAAATAATTCCCGTCAAAAGAGGGCAACGTAATTCGGGGCAATTGAATATTGCATACCGGAAAAATAACAGTTCCTGATTCAATGGATGATTTCGTCACCGTTATATTTGCTTTAGTGAACGTGTTTAGGATTTCGTTTAGAGATGCTAAGTGGTTTATGTAAGTTTCTTGCACGTCATAGAATCTTTCCTCCACGAAATATTTACATGAGTCGCGTTCGCTTGCGGTTGCTGCTGCTTTAATTTCGTGGTGAAGCTTTTGGCATTGTGCCCACGGTTGCGTGAGTACGTCTACTCTGCATTGTACAAGTGCCGCAGTATAATTTGACTTACCAATCTTTTTTAAATTCGGAACTATCCGTTCCATGGTCTTAAAATTGGACTCCTGCTGCATTAAAATAACAGCTAACGACATGTTTAATTTTTCACTGATCTCTATGCACCGGAATTAACTCACAAGTTTATCGTAACTATACCACTAATTATTAGTTAATAATTTTACCGTTAATCCGGCTCGACGGACCAAAATGTTTGTTATTCTTCACTGTAATATTTATTTTAAATTCAAAGCACTAAGGTAATAATAGAGATACTCGATACGCACTAATACTTCTGTCTTAAAAGAGTTTGGACAATACATGTACACCGATTGCGCGCGAAATTTAAATTTTTTAGTCATTTTTATATTTTGATATAGAAACGTTAAGAAAGATTCACTTTTCACGAAAATAAAATTTATTTTCGAAAAAAAAAACTAATTCTGGGCAAAAAATGAGTTTAAACTCGACATTTTGCGCACACAGCCATATATGCAAGAGAAGTGTACTAAAAATGCGAAATGTCAGACTGACAATTCTCAGTTGACATTCGCGTGTAAATTTCTTGGGTGCCAAGCCAAGCAATCGCTCGGACGAAGATAAGATTTCGATTCGTGAAAGTGCTGGAAATGGAGAAAATCTCGAAATTTTCTATTCGTAACTCGTCTCGCAGGGCAATCCTCGGTGGTGATGTTCCTCCATCGCATCCGGAAAGAAAAAAATTCAAAAAATCCAAATCTGATGTCGAAGAAGATTCAAAGGATGAAGGGCCGATGGCAAGAGATGAAGGAAAAGGTGGCCCGATCGCAGACGACGCGGAAGAGGAAGACAAAGGACGGCAGCAGCACCAGCAAGGAGACAACTTCCGTACCAAGATCATCGGTACTGGTTAAGAAATTATCGCGAAAAGCCGCCGATGGAAATGGAACGGTGCATATCGTTTTCGATGACAACGGGAATGCTGTTGATTCGAATACGATGGACATCAGCTGTGTTAATTACCTCGATTCGCAAGATTCCATGAAAGCAAGAGTTGTTAGGGCTACGGGTATTTTATTGAGATTTTGGTAAATTGTGATATTGTGAATTATTTGTTGTTTTTTTTCTCCACAGTGAACATCATTTGCAATGAGCAACGAAATGGTGTAGATAAGGAGGATGAGAAAAACGAAGAAGAAAAAAATTGCACTCCAACTATTAAGTTAATTACAGCCTAATTCTGATAGAATTCTTTTTAATTATTATCTATCTGTAAGTCTGTCTTTGAAATTCATTGATTAAAAAGTCGTAAGTGTAGAAAGGTTTTGCTTTATCAATAATAATTGGGAAAATAACCAGCGCGCCTTTTGAGGCTCAACTTTAAAGCCCTTACACTTCAATGGTGAAGACAAAATTTAATCGAATTCGCTTTACTAACTAGAATTACTCTAGTTTAAAGGAGTACATACCGCAAAACTCAATTCTGAGCTGACCGAATATCACTTCATATGTTTTGTTTTAGGCACCGAGTTTAATTTATGGGGTTACTCTATAATCAAGTCCCACTTCAAGAAGTTTTATTTGTTGCCGGCGTGTAGGAGAGAGAAGGAGAGCGAGCGAGGAACTTTTTACTATTTGTCTAGGCCGGGTTTGACGGTGTACTCGTGTGCGCGTTCAACTTGGCGAGTATCCCGGGGAAAAGTACAGAGTGGAAGAATAAGTACGCTTAGCTCCACACTGCATTTATCAATGAAGTAGCGATAGTAAATGTTGAGTACTCGGACATTTCTGCGATCCTGGAGAGAATCGATAGAAGCCGTGATGGTCTCGCCTCCAATCAGTCGGAATGCATGTTTTTGAATACGATAAAATAGCGCGAGGTGTGCTTTGGATGCCCCAGCCCAAGCATGCGAGTTCTACTCTAAATGGGGTGTAATGTAAGACACTTGATCATCTCGTTTGAGAATTTATGTTGAACTGTGCTCTATTTTTCCAGGATTAGGCTGAGATCTGAGTTCAGCGAACGGAATAATTCCATGCGATTAAAGCAATAGAATGCTTGTTTGATTCCGCAGCAGAGTTAAATTCATAGATTTTATCTAAATGACTGTCATCCGTAAAACTATTAATTGGATTGACAGTAGACAACAGAAGGTTATTGATAAGAATGAAGAAAAGATTGGGAGATAAAAAAGAGTCTTGAGGGATACTGGAATCCATTGAGAAGGAGGAACGCCATCTAGTTCTACTCATATAGTGCGTTCAGAGAGAAAACTCTTAATCTATTGAGCAAGGATAGCATTAAGACCTATGACCCTCAGCTTAACCTTATATATACCCTCATTGAGTTAAAGTGTTGAATATGATGTTTTCGACCATACTTTTGATTTTTTTTTTACGGAAAGAAAAAGAATGCTGCCAGCAAATCTGATTCGGTTTCGTCGTATTCAGCGGTGGAACAACCACCAAATCAATTTTTTTCCTTACAAATTCGCCGGATAAAACGAACAAAATAATGTTGTCAATGCTGTTCAACCGACCTACTGACTTCGAGCAAGTACGTTATGTAGCGAGTCGTTACGATATTACTTCTATACTATTTATTCGCAAACGAATTACAGAGTAGTGCGGTCAAGAAAGCGCAAAAGGGTTTCAAAATTACACCTTCGCACGCCATGACAATAGCTTTTGAGAAGACTCATTTCTTGTGGTTTGTGGGTTTTTTTTTCAAACGAAACCAAAACAAGTTTATTTATTTACTAGCAAACGCCCGCGACTTCGTCTGCGTAAAAATCGCATTAATAAGCAAATTTTTGAGAATGTAGTTAGTAATACATTATATGGGATATTTAATCCGCTTACTTTAATGGCTCTTTGAACACAATGTTTTGTATTTTGTTGGAGTCACAACCATAAATTATTAAGAATGAAAGCAAGATACTCCTATTTGAATGGGAGAGGCTCGTGATCAAATCAAATCCGTGATTCGAGATCATATGTATACGTGTTAAGGACATGTGAATAGTTGTAGCTTGTGTTAATTGAAAAAAGCCCAAATAAAATGACATTGAGCTTAAAAACATAACAGGACTTCGATTGTGCGTAAAACCCCATTATATGATGCTACCGATGAAATCGAAATTTTTGTAATCTTAAGAATTTTTGTGTGGGGAGTGATAGAAGGGATGACAGTACTAAATCAATTATTTTCACTCCATGCTAGAGTAGCTATAAAAATATTTTGCACCAAATTTAAGCTTGAAAAACTGAATAGGTAACTTGAGAAACTTAGTGCATTGCATTTAGTGAAATTGTGAAATTTGTATGGGAGGTGGTAGAAGGAGTGGGGGGTTTTTGATAATTTTTCTAGATACAACTATCATCACCATGCAATTGATGTCTTTTTAATTTCAGATCAGTTAGATTCACACTTTTCAAGAAAATCGAGTTTTTGCAAAGTCGTGAAATTGTGTCATATTGTAAGGGAGGGGGTAGAAGGAGTGGAGCCAATCGGTTAATTTTTCCCGATAATAATAATAATACTAATTATGGATCCATCAGAAAATTTTAGCTCGATCAAAGTTATACGTACTGAGAAAATTGGCTTAGAGTATTTCATGAAAAAGTGCAGTTTGTATGGGAGGTGGTAGAAGGAGTGGAGGGTTTTTAGTAAATTTTCTAGAAACTACTGCAATCACCATGTAATTGATGTGTTTTAAATTTTAGATCAGTTAGATTCACACTTTTCAAGAAAATCGAGTTTTTGCAAAGTCGTGGAATTGTGTCACATTGTATGGGAGGGGGTAGAAGGAGTAAAGCTAATCAGTTAATTTTTCACGATAATAATAATTATACTAATTAAAGATTTAATACAAAATTTTAGCTCGATCAAAGTTATACGTACTGAGAAAATTGGAGTATAGTATTTCATGAAAAAGTTTAGTTTGTATGGGAGGTGGTGGAAGGAGTTGGGGGATTCAAACTATTTATATACTTGAAGATTGCATTTATAATAGAAATAATATATTTTAAATTTCAAATTAAAAGCTTTCATAGTTTCCATGAAAATTTGATTACTATAAGTTTTTGAAAATGAGTCACTTTGTATGGGAGGGGGTAGAAGGCGTGAGGGGAGAAAAATAAAACCTAAAGCAGATTACTCCCAGAGGCAGAGCTAATAATCTGTGAAAGTTTCATTGCAATCGGTGCAGCCGTTTTTGCGTGAAAGCCGGAAAGACAGACAGACAGAGAAATTTTTTAAAAACGTTAAATTCTGCTTAGTTATTGCTAAAATGAAGCAAAAAACTTATTTATAGCCATTTATAAACAAATCACAGACAGACACTACAATTATATTTATATAGATTTATTTATCATAACAAGATATTTAGTTACATAATAATTAACTTATATTATTTAATTTAATTTAATGTAACTTAAGACAATTTAACTTACGTAACTTAATCTAACTAGTAAGATGGGCACTGGTAGAAGGATGGTCATACAGGGTATGGGATACTTTATAAACCAGAGCGCAGTCTTAGTTTGTATGTCAATTTACTCATTGTACACTGAATTTGTTAAATACTCCGGGCGGTAGCGACGTAAAAATGGAAATCGACGATGATGGGGCACTAACCGGTGGCGGAACTCTGAAACGGGAACGGGAGGAGGACGATTTTGAAATTGTCGGATGATTTCATTTTATTTTTTACTTTTAATCTGCCATTTTCTTATAAATAAATTTCACAAAACAAAAAAACACTGAACTCTTATTTTTTCAGTGCCATTATCGCCACGCAACCAAGTTCCATGATTTGCAAGTACTCTGAACCGCCTTCTTTCAATCGAAACATGCACTCCTGCAAAAAAAGAAGAATTTAAGCCACAAGAATAAATGAGACTTAGAGCAGAAAGCTGCTACTTACCCCTAATTTATCGCATATGGCGCTCTTCTGATCATTGCCAAGATCGGCGCTGCGCAGGACGAAATCATTGAACTGTTATAGCATTTGCCCGATACTATATGCTTCGAACGAAAAGTCCAGCACGAATTCCTACTGTAGTTCCCTAAGCGTTTCGTGCGGGGAGAAGCACGTGCCTGGGCATACGTCAAAAATTGTGTGAAAATCAGTGATTGTAAGTATGTGCTTGGAGTCTTTATAGACTTCAAGGGAGCGTTTGATAACTTAAGCTGGACAAGCGTGATTGAGAGATTGAGGAGTGTGGGTTGCAGAGAGGTGGCTCTATGGTCCATCTGCGGACCATACATATGGAATCTAATGATGGATGAACTCCTGGGTCAGCTTGAGAGTGAATGTGGTGTGTGTGCGTATGCCGATGATCTGCTCCTCATGATAGAGGGGAGATCTCGGGCGGAGCTCGAGCAAAAGGGTGCGAATCTGTTGAGTGTTGTGTTAACCTGGGGTGACAAGGTTGGGATAAGTGTAGCGGCAGAGAAGTCTGTCACTATGCTTTTGAAGGGCAAACTGTCGCCCGGTCGACCGCCAATTGTGAAGTATAACGATTGCGTGTGAGGTGTTTAGGAGAAGGAGAAGAATGATTGCTGACGAGTGATTGTAACGAATGATTGAGCTGCACTAGTAGTATGTGCAAAATTCGTCTGTCCTGTCTGTCTTTTAATGTTATGTGTATACGCAGGGAAGGGATAACGATAGTTATCATACACCGGGTGAACGACCAAGGTCAATTCTGGTGTAACCTTTGGAGGGTGCCGTCCCCGCGTATCCCGATGCGGAGTGTCACCAGTCACGAGTTGCAAGGAACTCAACTGGTAGTAATTTTCGAATTACGAGCCTGACCAGAGGTTTTCTGGACCACGGGTGTCGGGGAGCCCATGGAAGGTTGCTTCCACCCCTGGCAATGGAAGATGGCCCTTCGGGGAGTATTCGTGGTGGTTGTGGTTTAACGCCCATATCGCGGGCAGAGTTCTTCGGAGCTCGACGTGGAGTTGCATTTTTCCAACCCGGTGCCGTGACCGACAGACCGGCAGAGATTTAGATAGGTCTCGCATCCACCAGTATGAATGCCAAATTTGCATTTGGTATAGACTGGTGCCTTCGGGGGCGTTAATGATTGTCGTCTGAAACAATCCGCATGCTAAAGACATACGTGCTTTATTCCTTCGGGGAGCAGAAGTTACGTAAAACTACATGGATATCTGTAGTTCCCTAAGCAGCAGAAGGCCATAAATTCGTCCAAATATTTCTGCGGAATGATTCCCGAAATCTCGAGCAGGTCTTCTTCGACAATCTGTGCACAGTCACTTTTTAAGCGGTCACACGATTGCAGAGCGGTAATGGCGCGCCGCAAATCACCACCCGAAATCTCGACAATGCTCTTGTACAGATCGTCGTTGCCAATATTCACCTTCTCCTCTGCACAGATGAATCGTATCCGCTCGATGATTTTCTCCTCGCCGAGTGGAATTTCGTGTATCGCGACGTAAAAAGATAGAAATTTATGTTAAAAAGAAGGGAAATCCAATGATGCTGAATTTTTTACCGCGATCTTGACACTGGACGGCAAGTCAACAGCTGTCAATCTCGAATAAACGTCAAAACACTGTACACATATTCGCACAAACACATACATATTTAGTACGGCCAAACTTAAGTTTGGCCGATTTTTAACAATGTAACAGTTGTGCTAAAAATCTACTAAACGCTTGAGACACTGTCAAAATTTGTCCATTGTCCAAACTCTTTTAAGACAGAAGTGTTAGTGTGTATCGAATATCTCTAGGTAATAATAGTCACAAAATAGAATACACGCGTATACCGATACATATTCAATTACAATCAAGGCATCGTACTGCCAGTACAATCGTTGCAGGCCAACTGAACTAATTTTATTTCGTTTCTAAGTCCCGACACCGTCTCGTAACGAGCAGCATAGAAAAAAAAAGCCGGTTACTTCTTACCTAACGGAAAACAATATAATTCAAAATGCAAGGTTGTTGTTCGTTACGAGACAGGGTCGCACTTTACATAAATGGTTTTGTAATGCATATTTCGAACAAATAGAAAGCACTGGATTCTATAGCTTCCAGAGAAAATCCAGCAGATATAGCATCTCGAGGACCATTATGGGCCGCCCTCATTGGCTACAATCCTCTAAACTCGAAACATTAGAGCACTAGAACATTAGCACACTTCAACCGCAAAAAATCATGAAAATCACTTACTCGGAAAATACTCCAACTTCATGAAATTAGCGCGAATTAGAGTTACTCTATGAAAAAGAAAGAACAAGACGTACTAGAGTTCGGCCAAGGTGAAACCAGTTTTTCCGTTAAATTTGAAAAAGCGCCCTGCTATTTTCCAGCGTGCGATAAGTAAACAAATGTGATTGCAATCCGTTCATTAGAACGTGAAACCTACCAAATTAAATTTTCACCACTTAAAAGTACTGCAAATTAAAGATATTCGCGAAATAAAACCACTAAAAAGTTACACCGACACGTTGCACGCATACATATGAAAATAAAAAGCGCCCCATCTGACAAGGTGTCCAGACTCTTCTACCAGGTGCCTTGTTCTTTCTTTTTCATAGAGTGACTCTAGCGCGAATCACTGGACCTCGAGGCTCTAACACCTGGACATTTACTTATTGGCCGCCCTCTCTCCTGGCGCCAGACAAATCCTACAAAAATATCTACACGATCGTTCAAAAACGAAATAAGCCGATACGACGAATCCATAAGGTTCATCTTCTTCTGCTGATGGAAAGATTCGATACAGCAGCGTCTTTTTCTTTAGAAACTATCGCTATAACTATAACACCAGGACATGCACCAAAGAAATTTTAGGAAAGGATTTGTTGTCGCTTTGTTCATATGGAAATATTCATATGGAAATATTCTGAAATGTTCACTTTTCTTACAAATTTCATCCAGATTTCGATCATCTTCGTTCGCTCGATGATGATGATCCTTATTGTAAATAAAAAGCTTAAAGACGATGACCTAAATCTAAAATTGTATCTAAAAAAATTATGCAAGTCAAATTGATTAATTTAAATTAATAAAATATTTTTCGTGAATCTCTGGAACGCTCTGCTCTGGTGCGTCTTCTTTGACGTCTTGGCGGTTTGTTTTTTCCGGCGCCAAAACTTTTGTTCTTTTTCTCCTTTTTGATGGCTTTTTTTTTGTTCTTAAGCAAAGATAGTTTTAAGCAACAAAGTTGCATAGAAAGAGTGCCACACCGAGTTCAAGTAAACCTCACCTTTTTTGCTCTCAAAGTTGCTTTATTTATTTTTATTATTTTATACATTAATTTGTATATCGTTTATTTTATTTATTAAGTTCCAGTTGCCAAATGTGGAAAAAAGATAGCCAATATCCAACATTTCAGAATTTCAAAATTGCACCTAACGGTTTTCACTGAAATGTCGTTTGTTGCAATATGAAATATATGTGAAAATGTCCAAGCTCGAAGAAAATAATAAAAAATTCGGCACCGAATCAATTCGGAGCTATCCGGGAAATTGAAAAACTTTCACATAATTGATGCAGACGCTAAGGTATAATATTTTTCTTTATTTTGACATAAAAATTTTGATATTTAAATTCCAGCAATCAAAATATTTTTTTTTTCAATCAGCAATCAATTCAGGAAGCGAAAAAGAAGGCCGAGAAAACCAATATAAAAAAACCAGAAACAAGACAGTACAATGTGAAATTCTTCAAACATTTGAATACAACTGAAAAGGAGCGCAACCTATTTATAAATAAATAATTCACCCAGTTGTTGAACAATACTCAAAACGTTCGGTTGTTGGATCAATCGCTGTATAGCATTTTTGAGAGCAATGAAGACGGTAAGAATAATAAACTCTACACCTAAGACTTTCACAAATCATTAAATTACATTATATACTTTTATAGGTAATCGAAGATTACATCACACCCCCTGAAAAGGAGTTTTCAAGAGGATTACAGGCCAGTATTCAAAATTGCGTTGATCATTTACAAGAGTGCAGACCTTGGTCGTCTCCATGAGCAATGCTCATAAATATATAACATTAATTTTCACACAGCTGCCCAGAAATCGAACTGATTCAAAGGTAAATTAAGATTCATATATATTTTGTATATATAAATACCCTTTTTTTAGCTTCAAGGGATTTTATCCGAATCAATTGACATTACATAAGAGGTCGGATAGAAAAAGCAGCAGAAGAAATCACTGATGATGATACTGCAACAAAACATCGCAAACGGCGATGTGATTTTAACATTTGGATGGTAAGATAATTTTTTGTTGCTAGTGCTGCATATCCTCATTTTTTTCTTTTGTTTTTCTAGTTCTTCATTAATCAACCACATCTTGGGAGAAGCGTTTCACGAGGGTCAAGAGCTTCTGCGGCGCTTAGTATCTAAAGGAATATCTTGTACTTGTGTACTAATTAACGCAGTTGGATTTATAATGCCTGAAGAAACTAAGGTGCTTCTAGATGCCATGCTATTCTAGCAAATTTTCGCGTTTTGAAGTCAAGAAAAACAAAAAGAAAGAAATATTCTCGCCCGACGCAAAGCTCTCCTCCTATCGGAATCTTCGTCTCGAAGATATGTATGTCTGTATGTAAATGGTGGTTTGAGTCTTGGCACTTAGTGGAGCGAATTTTCTTCTTCCTCATTTTTTATACCAGAAAAATCTTAGACAAGAAAAATCTGTATACAAGAAAAATCTTCGATGCGTTGCGATTTAAACAGGAAAAATCTTAGACAAGAAAAATCTTAGACAAGAAAAATCTTCGATGCGTTGTGATTTATACAAGAAAAATCTTCGATGCGTTGCGATTTATACAAGAAAAATCTTAGACAAGAAAAATCTGTATACAAGAAAAATCTTCGGTGCGTTGCGATTTAAACAGGAAAAATCTTAGACAAGAAAAATCTTAGACAAGAAAAATCTTCGATGCGTTGTGATTTATACAAGAAAAATCTTCGATGCGTTGCGATTTATACAAGAAAAATCTTAGACAAGAAAAATCTTAGACAAGAAAAATCTTAGACAAGAAAAATCTTCGATGCGTTGCGATTTATACAAGAAAAATCTTAGACAAGAAAAATCTTCAATGCGTTGCGATTTATACAAGAAAAATCTTAGACAAGAAAAATCTTCGATGCGTTGCGATTTATACAAGAAAAATCTTAGACAAGAAAAATCTTCGATGCGTTGCGATTTATACAAGAAAAATCTTAGACAAGAAAAATCTTCGATGCGTTGCGATTTATACAAGAAAAATCTTAGACAAGAAAAATCTTAGACAAGAAAAATCTTCAATGCGTTGCGATTTATACAAGAAAAATCTTAGACAAGAAAAATCTTCGATGGGTTGTAATTTATACGAGAAAAATCTTAGACAAGAAAAATCGTGGACAAGAAAAATCTTCAATGCGTTGCGATTTATACAAGAAAAATCTCAGACAAGAAAAATCTTCGATGCGTTGTGATTTATACAAGAAAAATCTAAGACAAGAAAAATCTTCGATGCGTTGCGATTTATACAAGAAAAATCTTAGCCAAGAAAAATCTTAGCCAAGAAAAATATTCAAAGCGTTGCGATTTATACAAGAAAAATCTAAGACAAGAAAAATCTTCGATGCGTTGTAATTTATACAACAAAAATCTTAGACAAGAAAAATCTTCGATGCGTTGCGATTTATACAAGAAAAATCTTAGACAAGAAAAATCTTCGATGCGTTGTGATTTATACAAGAAAAATCTTCGATGCGTTGCGATTTATACAAGAAAAATCTTAGACAAGAAAAATCTGTATACAAGAAAAATCTTCGATTTGTTGCGATTTATACAAGAAAAATCTTAGACAAGAAAAATCTGTATACAAGAAAAATCTTCGGTGCGTTGCGATTTATACAAGAAAAATCTTAAAAATCTTCAATGCGTTGCGATTTATACAAGAAAAATCTTAGACAAGAAAAATCTGTATACAAGAAAAATCTTCAATGCGTTGCGATTTATACAAGAAAAATCTTAGACAAGAAAAATCTTCGATGCGTTGTAATTTATACAAGAAAAATCTTAGACAAGAAAAATCTTCGATGCGTTGCGATTTATACAAGAAAAATCTTAGACAAGAAAAATCTTCGATGCGTTGTGATTTACACAAGAAAAATCTTCGATGCGTTGCAATTTATACAAGAAAAATCTTAGACAAGAAAAATCTGTATACAAGAAAAATCTTCGATTTGTTGCGATTTATACAAGAAAAATCTTAGACAAGAAAAATCTTCGATGCGTTGTGATTTATACAAGAAAAATCTTCAATGCGTTGCGATTTATACAAGAAAAATCTTAGACAAGAAAAATCTTCGATGCGTTGTAATTTATACAAGAAAAATCTTAGACAAGAAAAATCTTAGACAAGAAAAATCTTCGATGCGTTGCGATTTATACAAGAAAAATCTTAGACAAGAAAAATCTTCGATGCGTTGTAGTTTATACAAGAAAAATCTTAGACAAGAAAAATCTTCGATGCGTTGCGATTTATACAAGAAAAATCTTAGACAAAAAAAATCTCCGATGCGTTGCGATTTATACAAGAAAAATCTTCGATGCGTTGCGATTTATACAAGAAAAATCTTAGACAAGAAAAATCTTCGATGCGTTGTGATTTATACAAGGAAAATCTTAGACAAGAGAAATCTTCGATGCGTTGCGATTTATACAAGAAAAATCTTAGACAAGAAAAATCTTCGATGGGTTGTAATTTATACGAGAAAAATCTTAGACAAGAAAAATCGTGGACAAGAAAAATCTTCAATGCGTTGCGATTTATACTGTTGAGTCCGTCGCCCGAAAGGAAAAGAAAAAAAAATATATGTACACAATATTTTTTTTTGGGTTTTTTTTTTAAATTTTCCCGCCTTCGATGCAAACATCGGATCATCGAAAAGGTTCGCCAACCCTGAGCCTTTCGACATAGCGACAGCTCGAAAAGAAATGCCGTTAGTTTTGTTGCCGGCCGACGAAAAAGACCGCGTGCGGGAGAAGAGCTGGGGAGATTCTTGGTAAAGCCGATGACTGTTATTTTAGTGCCGGGAGATTTTTGATAATTTTCTCGTTTCGGTCGTTTTTTGGTTTTTTTTTGAACTTCTTCGTGGTTAGTTTCCCATTGTGCATTAAATTCGCTTCGCAATTTTCAATAGTTGTTCTGCATGGAAAAAAGAAAAAAAATGGAGCAAAAGAAAAACCGCGTGTAGTCGGGCAGGGCGATTTTTTTTGGGAGTGTGGTGGCGACGACGACGGTTCGCGTGGAAAATTTTCGGATCTTTTGCCGTGTATCGCATCGCGTATCATTTAAATCGCGATTACAAAGAAAAAAAAAACCTTAAAGGAATCGACCGCGCATTTTCCGCACCTCGAAGACGCTCCCGCGATTACTTCTAACGGGAAATTTCGCGACCGAAACGAGTTCGCACCGCGGACTTTGTGCAAGAAAACTCGCAACGGGGAAAAGACTTCGGGTTTTCCGCTGCTCGAACGCAAATCTCCATCAACATTGAAGGCTCCTTTTTCGAGTGGAAATTTGCAATAAAACTCGCTGATCGGCGAAAATCGGACGAATTAGTGGTTTTTTTTTTTGTTTGCGGATCGCGGAAGGTCGCCCCCTTTCTATGAATTTTGTGTGCATGATCCTCGTTTTCGCTGTCGAGAGTTGCGGATAATTGATAATGTGAAATAGAATTGAAATTAAATAACGAAAGAAAATTAAAATAAATGAAAACTAATGAACGATAAATAAATAAAATTGAAATTAAATAACGAAAGAAAATTAAAATAAATGAAAACTAATGAACGATAAATAAATAAAATTGAAATTAAATAACGAAAGAAAATTAAAATCAATGAAAACTAATGAACGATAAATAAATAAAATTGAAATTAAATAAGAATCAAGAAAAAAAAAAAAATTTAATAACAATGACTGACAGGACTAACGGACGGACGGGTTAAATTAAACAAAAACAAAAGAAAAAACCAAAAAATTTTAATAAAGCAAAGTGAGAATTCTTGTATTGTTCGAGCCACCATTATGCGGTAAGTTCAACCTTTTATGATTTCTTTTTTTTTGTGAAAAATGATTTTTTTTCGTATTTGCCCAAAAAAAAAAAAACATATTTTTTTGTAGTACTGAATATGTGCGATGATTAAAGGCTAAAAGAGCCATTTTCAGAATGAACCCGAGCGCTTAGCTCATTCGCCCCGAACCTCGACATGGGGCCACGACCAAAAATGATTTTTTTTAAGGAAAGTCGTGGCTGAGGTAGGGAGGGCAGAGAGGGCGCTAAAAACCACCTTAGCGCCCTGACACAAATCGCGAAGTCGGCAACTCCATCGCTTCATGGTCTTTCACGACCACTGGGGAAAATTCTCCCAATTTTCACCCTAACCCGGAGTAAGCCGACACGAAATTTTTGTTATACAGGCCATGGGTTTTATGGTCTGATTAAGGAACAAGTACCCCCCCACACTGCCGTAGCTAGTCCCGGCCGCCAGCAAGCGTGTCGCTTCCGTTCCTTAGTCAGCCACCAATTCGGAAGTAGGAGGAATTGGCCCTTTCTTGTCCCGACCATTGACGTTTTTCGTTTCCTTTCAGAATTATTTTGGCTTTAAGTCAAAATAATTCGTTCCGCCGGCCTAAATCATAACAAAATGGCGCCCAACGTGGGGCTAGCCAGATCTACGCTAGGAGCACATAGCGTAGCCCGTCAACACGCGCGAGTCGGAAAAATTCCGTGCAAAATCGTTGATGAGCAAAAGGACTAAATTTCGTCGTTCTGCGACAGAATTTTCGCCTGAACGGCAATCACAGTCCATGTGCCAAGCTTTTTTGAGTTTCGTCGGCTAACCATCGGATTGGTTTTGTATGTAGACAATGTGGAACTGACCTATTGACGAACCGTTTGGCAACCCTTAGGCGCCACTCTGTTCCATAGGAAAGGGAAACATTGTCTGCATGCGAAATTGGTTCTATGTTAGTCGACAGGTTTTAGTCTCTCGAATCATTCCACTTTTGGTTCGTAGGCACCCATCTGAGTGCTGGGCATGCCTTGTCTTGGCGGGCGTGTCGTCAGACAGATGGAAAAATGTTTGCGAATCATTGGTGAGTTTGGTGATGGAGACTATTGCCGAAACTTCAGAAAAGTTCCTTAATTCCTTAACCTTCCTTTTAGAGTTCCTCTAACGTAGAGTTTTTTTTTTAACGTAGAGATTGATTTTTTTGATATAAAATTTTCATAAGTCTTCGGACAAAAAAAAAATTTTCTTAGAGTTTTTTTTTGATGATATTGTATTTGCTTTTCTCCCCAAAATTTTTTTTGAAACAGTTTTCTCGCGATCCAGATTTTCCTAGTGAGTCGGGAAAGAGCATGATCGGCTTCGCGATTTGCTGCAGTGAGGGGAGGGGAAAAGAGTGACTGCGTGAGGGTTCATTTTGATCATTCATTAAAGTCAAGTATACATACAATCACCTAATATTCATTCGCTCATTCGTACATTTGTTTTTGCATTCATCTAACATTCACACAAGCATTTATCCTAAAAATTTAAAAATCGATTCATTCATTTATGATCGGAAAATTCATTCGCTCATTTATTCGAAATTTCGTTCGTACATGACGCATTAGTTGATTATATTCGGTCATTCATTATATCGTTCATTCGTTTTTTTTCGCAATACATACATTCAATATTCATGCAATCATTTATCCATAAATTCAGAAGTTCATTCAATAGTAGTTTATTTGAGTAATTATACATACAAACACACAAACATTCGTTTATTCGTTCATTCATACATGCTATTACATTCGTTCCAACATTTACACAATTAATTTACGCTCACTTTTCGAAATTCAATTGATCTTAACATTAAATTCGTTCGCTAAATCATTCGGTATATCGTTCATTCGCTTCGTTAACGCTTACCTTCAATCATTCAACATACATTCGTTCGTAATAATTCCTTTTTACAATCTTAGATTCAGTATTCGATAGTTCATGAATTTTACCTTCTCAGTTGTTCTTTATATACATATCCTTTATCCAGACAGTCAAGAAACCATTCATCGATACGCACAATTAGTCGTGAAAATTTTCCTATTCCAACCACTCGTTTTTTTTTCTCTATTTCGTTCAAACACTTAATCGAATTTTGTCGTTCGCTGCATTAACCTATTTTGAGCATGTCTTTGATTCATTCTCCGAAGGCGAGCGTAGATGTTGTCTGCTCAGCTTGTCAGGAAATTATAGATCCGGTGAAAGAAGTAGTCACCAAATGTAGTCATCGATTCCATAGCCATTGTTTGGAATTATGGATCGTTGACAATCACAATTGTCCGAATTGTCGTGGACATTTGGGTCCTAGAGACTATTGGTCCGTCCTGGGTGTAGAGGGCGCGTCCGCTAAACTAGGCCCAGTGACACGCGGCAAAAAGAAGTCACAGGCCACTAATGCTCAAAAAGTTGGTATGTCGCCTGTGGGGTTAAATTTGGATATGCCACACGAGACAGGAGGCGGACGAGCTTTCTATGCCCCGGACGGATCGATGGTCCCGACGCCCAGTCCATTGACTGAGCCAGACCTGAATTCAATGTTTGCAACAGACACGAGTGAGAGGGAGAAACAAGTGAGATGGTCAGACATCAGAGTTGAACCGCCGGCAGAGTCAATACTAGAGACGCCGTTGGCTATGAATTCACTGAAGATGGATGACTTAGTGCGAATTATACGCTCGGTGTTGCGTGAGGAACAGACTCAGCAACAGCCAAGCATTAACAATATCAACGTAGATTTACCACCACCCTTAAACCGACGTGATGCACTGGACGAACAGGTGCGAACTCGTGGCCGACTGGCCCATGCGACCGCTCAGATTGGCGAACGCAATGGCAACGGCCCAAATTTAAGACACCGCAATCCAGGCAGTCCGATACGCCATTGGAGATTGCGTTTTAATGGAGAAAGCCATTCATTGCGAGCAGAAGAATTGGTCTTCAGGGCCGAAGCTCTTGCAATAGGAGATCTGGGCGGGCGCATGGACCTGTTGGCCCAGAATTTTCATCTGTTGTTGGACGGTCGTCCAAACCAGTGGTATTGGCTCTGGCGGAGATCCAACTTAGAGACCCACTGGACTGATTTACGACTTGCTTTCTTAGAAGCTTGGGGAGAGAGTAGTGACGATTGGGAGGTGCGCAAGCAGATGCTAGGAAGACGTCAGGCACCAAATGAGCCATTCTTGCTTTATGAACAAGACATGACTGTACTCCGCACATTGCTGCCCACTCCTATGTCAGAAAGAGAATTCGTTGGAATCGTTCGAAGTAATTTATTAGCTAGCACGCAACAGCAAATGTGCTTTTACGAAGTACAAAATATGGCTCAGCTACGACATCTTGTGAAGCGTGTAGAGACTGTACGGAAGACTACACGAGCGAATTCTTGGCAATCGAACAGGGTCCACGAAATCATCGAAACCCAAGTGGAAGAGTTAGTAGATCCCGAAGTTGACGAGGTAGCTGGTTTGTCTAAGCCCTTGACTTGTTGGAACTGTGGCAAGGATGGACATGGCTATCGAGAATGTACCGAACCACCTAAAGGCATTTTCTGCTATGGATGTGGAAGGGCGGACGTGGTGAAGCCCAACTGTGTTCATTGCAAGGCGGGAAACGGCCGAAGGGACGAAAGGACAGCGGGTCCCTTTCGTCTGAACACTGTACCCCGATCGTAAGAAGAAGCGTAGTACAGAAACCCCTTTCCGATTCCCCATTTAATTTAGAACTCCCGCATAAAAAAATTTCTACCAACTTTTCGATCCCTTTAATTACCCCTCCAAATTTTACCACTACACCTTCAACATTTTCTGAACCGGATTCCCATCCTTTTAAAGTAAAATCATCCTTACCTATTCCTCGGAATCTTATCACTTCGCAAGTCACTATTCTGAAAAGAGTAAATGATAATACGGAGTTGGCTGTTTCTCGACCTGAAAATGACCTTATCGTACCCGAAAATCTAAGACAACATTCCCGCCATCCTTTCAAGCCTTATCACCTTCGACTAAAAGAGTATATGGAAGCTCGAGAGCGAATTTTTGCACCTACTTCAGTCACTGGCGTTGATCAAGTATCATCACTAGCGGGTGGATTCGGTCGTAGAAAGTCAATCTTACGCCTTCGTATGTTCTGGAGGATGGTGCGTGAAAAAAAGAAAGCGATTCTGTCTACCATCATTACCGAGCCGTTCGATATACGTCCGTACGCCATGGTATCCCTATACGGAGTGGACGTTAAAGGACTCCTCGATAGTGGTGCGAGCATTAGTTGCCTTGGAGCAAATTCCCTACAACGCCTTCAAGATGCACAGGTGAGTTATCGACCAGTCTGTCAAGACGTGAAGACAGCTGATGGTGTTGCACAAAGAGTTTTGGGCACAGTAGTTACCGACATTACCTTTCGTGGTGCTACTAAAGCTATTACCTTATATATTGTGCCGAGCCTATCGCAGGAATTGTACCTTGGGGTAGATTTCTGGCGATCATTTCATCTAGCTCCTAACATCATCAGCGCGGTCGATATTCCCGATACTGCATCGCAACTAATTGCTCAGGATGCCCACCATTTAATGCCCTCAGATGTAAAGAGGTTGGAATTGGCAAAGTCCAAATTTCCATCGTACGAAGAATACGGACTCGGTGTAACCAATGTCGTTGAACATAGTATAGACGTTGGGGATGCTAGTCCCATCAAACAAAGACATTATCCCGTTTCACCTGCGATCCAAAATCTGTTATATGACGAGATCGATCGTATGTTAGCACTTGGCGTTATAGAGACCAGCCAGAGTGCATGGAGTTCACCTGTGGTTCTTGTGAGGAAGCCAGGCAAGGTACGGTTATGCTTGGACTCGCGCAAAGTCAATGAGGTGACGAAGAAGGATGCTTATCCATTACCACACATTGACGGTATCTTAAGTCGTTTGCCACGAGCCAATTTTATAACCAGCCTAGACCTCAAAGATGCCTTTTGGCAGATTCCTCTCGAACAAAAATCTAGAGAATACACAGCGTTTACTATTCCTGGTCGGCCTCTATACCAATACACTCGCATGCCTTTTGGTTTATGCAACGCGCCGCAAAGGATGTGTCGTTTGATGGACAAAGTCATCCCACCCGAGCTGAAGGAGCAGGTATTCGTATATTTGGACGATCTGCTGTTGATTTCTGAGGATTTCGACTCACATCTGACTTTATTGAGCGAAGTCGCAGATTGTATAAGAAAAGCTGGCTTGACGATCAACGTCAGCAAGAGCAGGTTTTGTTTGAGAGAAGTGAAGTATCTCGGATACATCGTTGGAGATGGAGGCTTGAAGACAGACCCGAACAAAGTCTCAGCCATAGTCGATTACCCTTCGCCAAAGTCCGCACGTCAAGTTCGACGCTTTCTTGGTATGGCAGGCTGGTATAGACGATTCGTCCCCAACTTTGCTGCTACCGTATCACCGATCTCAGACACTCTAAAGAAGTCCAACCAGTTTGCTTGGACTACAGAGGCACAAACTTCCTTCCTAGTAGTGAAAGACTTGCTGACGAAAGCCCCCGTTTTGATCAACCCAGATTTCAAGAGGCCTTTCGTAATACAATGCGATGCTAGTAGGTCAGGGGTGGGTAGCGTTCTCTTTCAGGAAAACGACGACGGATCAGAATCTCCAGTAGCGTATATGTCACAGAAGCTCACTTCCGCTCAACGCAACTATAGTGTAACCGAACTCGAGTGTTATGCAGCTGTGTTGAGCGTGAAAAAATTTCGAGCCTATGTAGAAGGGACTGCGTTCAAAGTCATCACGGATCATGCAAGTCTCAAATGGCTTATGTCGCAGAAAGACCTACAAGGACGGTTAGCGAGGTGGAGTCTGAAACTTCAAGGTTTCGACTTCGTAATCGAGCACCGACGAGGGAGCTTGAACGTTGTACCCGATGCCCTCTCTCGCGTATACGAAGAGGGACTAAATGCGCTGATCGACGTGGCACCGATCGTGGACATGAATTCTCCAGAATTCTCTGGCAAAGAATACAAAGAATTGGTGTCCACGGTTGATGCGAACGCCGATCGGCTTCCTGACGTATGCGTGAGGGATGGTTTCGTGTATAAGCGGACAGAGCCTCACGTCGGTGACCCGATTGCGGAGGACAGGGCCTGGAAGCTATGGATTCCATCAAGCCTTACGTCAACTGCGATTGCTCAGGCGCACGAAGCAGACACTACGGTCCATGGTGGTTACGCTAAAACGCTAGAGCGAGTCAGACGATTTTTGTATTGGCCCGGGATGGCTACACAAGTACGCACCTACGTTCTGGCGTGCGACACTTGTAAAGAGACAAAGTCCCCGAACAGACCTCTACGAGCGCCTATGGGAGAACCGTTCCGGACAGATCAGCCATTCCAACACCTTTACATCGACGTATTGGGACCATATCCACGTACCAAACGGGGTAAAATCGCCATTCTTATCGTCTTGGACCATTTCACCAAATTCCCCCTTTTACACCCCTTGGGGAGAATTACTGCTGAAGAAATCACTAAATATCTGGAGGGGCAGGTCTTCCACACGTTTGGGACACCTGAGACGATCCTCTCCGATAATGGCTCTCAATTTAAGTCAAAAGTGTTTAACTCTATGCTAGATAAATACGGAGTTCAACACCTGTACACCCCGAGCTACTCACCGCAAGCAAATGCATCGGAACGTGTCAATCAGTCCATCCTAGCCGGAATTCGAACATTCATCACTGATGACCAAACACGATGGGATGAGAGTCTAAGCAAAATAGGATGTGCCCTTCGGAGCTCACTCCACCAAGCCACTGGATTTTCTCCTTATCAGGTTTTGTTTGGGAATCATATGATGTTACACGGGAAGGACTACGAACTGCTGAAGCGTTTGCGAGCGTTGGGTGAGTCAAATGTACAGCTTCGACCTCGAGAGGGAATTCCTATCGTGAGACAGCTTGCACAGACGAAAATAAGGGTCGCACATGAGGACAGTAGCAGGCGTTATAATCTGCGTGCTGCTCAAGCACAATTTCGTGTAGGACAAGAAGTATTCCGAAGAAACTTTTCCTTGTCCACAGCCGCGCAGAATTATAATGCTAAGCTGGCGAAAAAGTTTCTCAAGTGCAGGATTCGTCGTGTGCTTGGCAACTCACGATACGAATTGGAGGATTTAGGAGGCAAACGTGTGGGAGTCTACCACTCCAAAGATCTCCGGCAGTGATTCTTGGAATACACCACTTATTGCCCGGCTCTCAGTCGTGAGCACGAGACACCTAGCGACGGCTTTTCTTAGTCGATTCGGCGCTGGAAATCAACGGCGAACCGCCTATGTTGTTGAGTCCGTCGCCCGAAAGGAAAAGAAAAAAAAATATATGTACACAATATTTTTTTTTGGGTTTTTTTTTTAAATTTTCCCGCCTTCGATGCAAACATCGGATCATCGAAAAGGTTCGCCAACCCTGAGCCTTTCGACATAGCGACAGCTCGAAAAGAAATGCCGTTAGTTTTGTTGCCGGCCGACGAAAAAGACCGCGTGCGGGAGAAGAGCTGGGGAGATTCTTGGTAAAGCCGATGACTGTTATTTTAGTGCCGGGAGATTTTTGATAATTTTCTCGTTTCGGTCGTTTTTTGGTTTTTTTTTGAACTTCTTCGTGGTTAGTTTCCCATTGTGCATTAAATTCGCTTCGCAATTTTCAATAGTTGTTCTGCATGGAAAAAAGAAAAAAAATGGAGCAAAAGAAAAACCGCGTGTAGTCGGGCAGGGCGATTTTTTTTGGGAGTGTGGTGGCGACGACGACGGTTCGCGTGGAAAATTTTCGGATCTTTTGCCGTGTATCGCATCGCGTATCATTTAAATCGCGATTACAAAGAAAAAAAAAACCTTAAAGGAATCGACCGCGCATTTTCCGCACCTCGAAGACGCTCCCGCGATTACTTCTAACGGGAAATTTCGCGACCGAAACGAGTTCGCACCGCGGACTTTGTGCAAGAAAACTCGCAACGGGGAAAAGACTTCGGGTTTTCCGCTGCTCGAACGCAAATCTTCATCAACATTGAAGGCTCCTTTTTCGAGTGGAAATTTGCAATAAAACTCGCTGATCGGCGAAAATCGGACGAATTAGTGGTTTTTTTTTTGGTTTGCGGATCGCGGAAGGTCGCCCCCTTTCTATGAATTTTGTGTGCATGATCCTCGTTTTCGCTGTCGAGAGTTGCGGATAATTGATAATGTGAAATAGAATTGAAATTAAATAACGAAAGAAAATTAAAATAAATGAAAACTAATGAACGATAAATAAATAAAATTGAAATTAAATAACGAAAGAAAATTAAAATAAATGAAAACTAATGAACGATAAATAAATAAAATTGAAATTAAATAACGAAAGAAAATTAAAATCAATGAAAACTAATGAACGATAAATAAATAAAATTGAAATTAAATAAGAATCAAGAAAAAAAAAAAAATTTAATAACAATGACTGACAGGACTAACGGACGGACGGGTTAAATTAAACAAAAACAAAAGAAAAAACCAAAAAATTTTAATAAAGCAAAGTGAGAATTCTTGTATTGTTCGAGCCACCATTATGCGGTAAGTTCAACCTTTTATGATTTCTTTTTTTTTGTGAAAAATGATTTTTTTTCGTATTTGCCCAAAAAAAAAAAAACATATTTTTTTGTAGTACTGAATATGTGCGATGATTAAAGGCTAAAAGAGCCATTTTCAGAATGAACCCGAGCGCTTAGCTCATTCGCCCCGAACCTCGACATGGGGCCACGACCAAAAATGATTTTTTTTAAGGAAAGTCGTGGCTGAGGTAGGGAGGGCAGAGAGGGCGCTAAAAACCACCTTAGCGCCCTGACACAAATCGCGAAGTCGGCAACTCCATCGCTTCATGGTCTTTCACGACCACTGGGGAAAATTCTCCCAATTTTCACCCTAACCCGGAGTAAGCCGACACGAAATTTTTGTTATACAGGCCATGGGTTTTATGGTCTGATTAAGGAACAAGTACCCCCCCACACTGCCGTAGCTAGTCCCGGCCGCCAGCAAGCGTGTCGCTTCCGTTCCTTAGTCAGCCACCAATTCGGAAGTAGGAGGAATTGGCCCTTTCTTGTCCCGACCATTGACGTTTTTCGTTTCCTTTCAGAATTATTTTGGCTTTAAGTCAAAATAATTCGTTCCGCCGGCCTAAATCATAACAATACAAGAAAAATCTCAGACAAGAAAAATCTTCGATGCGTTGTGATTTATACAAGAAAAATCTAAGACAAGAAAAATCTTCGATGCGTTGCGATTTATACAAGAAAAATCTTCGATGCGTTGTGATTTATACAAGAAAAATCTTAGACAAGAAAAATCTTCGATGCTTTGCGATTTATACAAGAAAAATCTTAGACAAGAAAAATCTTCGATGCGTTGTGATTTATACAAGAAAAATCTTAGATAAGAAAAATCTTCGATGCGTTGTGATTTATACAAGAAAAATCTTCGATGCGTTGCGATTTATACAAGAAAAATCTTAGACAAGAAAAATCTTCGATGCGTTGTGATTTATACAAGAAAAATCTTCGATGCGTTGCGATTTATACAAGAAAAATCTTAGACAAGAAAAATCTGTATACAAGAAAAATCTTCGATTTGTTGCGATTTAAACAAGAAAAATCTTAGACAAGAAAAATCTGTATACAAGAAAAATCTTCGGTGCGTTGCGATTTATACAAAAAAAGTCTTAAAAATCTTCAATGCGTTGCGATTTATACAAGAAAAATCTTAGACAAGAAAAATCTTCGATGAGTTGTGATTTATACAAGAAAAATCTTAGACAAGAAAAATCTGTATACAAGAAAAATCTTCGGTGCGTTGCGATTTATACAGGAAAAATCTTAGACAAGAAAAATCTTAGACAAGAAAAATCTTCGATGCGTTGTGATTTATACAAGAAAAATCTTCGATGCGTTGCGATTTATACAAGAAAAATCTTAGACAAGAAAAACCTGTATACAAGAAAAATCTCCGATGCGTTGCGATTTATACAAGAAAAATCTTCGATGCGTTGCGATTTATACAAGAAAAATCTTTGACAAGAAAAATCTTCGATGCGTTGTGATTTATACAAGAAAAATCTTCAATGCGTTGCAATTTATACAAGAAAAATCTTAGACAAGAAAAATCTGGATACAAGAAAAATCTTCGATGCGTTGCGATTTATACAAGAAAAATCTTAGACAAAAAAAATCTTCGATGCTTTGTGATTTATACAAGAAAAATCTTAGACAAGAAAAATCTTCAATGCCTTGCGATTTATACAAGAAAAATCTTAGACAAGAAAAATCTTCGATGCGTCGCGATTTATACCAGAAAATCTTAGACAAGAAAAATCTTCGATGCGTCGCGATTTATACAAGAAAAATCTTAGACAAGAAAAATCTTCGATGCGTTGCGATTTATACAAGAAAAATCTTAGACAAGAAAAATCTTCGATGCGTTGCGATTTATACAAGAAAAATCTTCAATGCGTTGCGATTTATACAAGAAAAATCTTAGACAAGAGAAATCTGTGTACAAGAAAAATCTTCGGTGCGTTGCGATTTATACAAGAAAAATCTTAGACAAGAAAAATCTTCGATGCGTCGTGATTTATACAAAAAAATCTTAAACAAGAAAAATCTTTGATGCGTTGCGATTTATACAAGAAAACTCTTAGACAAGAAAAATCTTCAATGCGTTGCGATTTATACAAGAAAAATCTTAGACAAGAAAAATCTTCTATGCATTGTGATTTATACAAGAAAAATTTTAGACAAGAAAAATCTTCGATGCGTCGCGATTTATACAAGAATAATCTTAGACAAGAAAAATCTGGATACAAGAAAAATCATCGATGCGTTGCGATTTATACAAGAAAAATCTTAGACAAGAAAAATCTTCGATGCGTTGCGATTTATACAAAAAAAATCTTAGACATGAAAAATCTTCGATGCGTCGCGATTTATACAAGAATAATCTTAGACAAGAAAAATCTGTATACAAGAAAAATCAGCGTTGCGTTGCGATTTATACAAGAAAAATCTTAGACAAGAAAAATCTTCGATGCATTGTGATTTATACAAGAAAAATTTTAGACAAGAAAAACCTTCGATGCGTCGCGATTTATACAAGAATAATTTTAGACAAGAAAAATCTGTATACAAGAAAAATCTTCGATGCGTTGCGATTTATACAAGAAAAATGTTAGACAAGAAAAATCTTCGATGCGTTGCGATTTATACAAAAAAAAATCTTAGACAAGAAAAATCTTCGATGCGTTGCGATTTATACACGAAAAATCTTCGATGCGTTGCGATTTATACAAGAAAAATCTTCGATGCGTTGCGATTTATACAAGAAAAATCTTAGACAAGAAAAATCTGTATACAAGAAAAATCTTCGATTTGTTGCGATTTATACAAGAAAAATCTTAGACAAGAAAAATCTTAGACAAGAAAAATCATCGATGCGTTGCGATTTATACAAGAAAAATCTTAGACAAGAAAAATCTTCGATGCGTTGTGATTTATACAAGAAAAATCTTAGACAAGAAAAATATTCGATGCGTTGCGATTTATACAAGAAAAATCTTAGACAAGAAAAATCTTCGATGCGTTGTGATGTATACAAGAAAAATCTTTGACAAGAAAAATCTTCGATGCGTCGCGATTTATACTGGAATAATCTTAGACAAGAAAAATCTGTATACAAGAAAAATCTTCGATGCGTTGGGATTTATACAAGGAAAATCGTAGACAAAAAAAATCTGTACAAGAAAAATCTTCGATGCGTTGCGATTTATACAAGAAAAATCTTAGACAAGAAAAATCTTCGATGCGTTGCGATTTATACAAGAAAAATCTTCGATGCGTTGCGATTTAGACAAGAAAAATCTTAGACAAGAAAAATCTGTATACAAGAAAAATCTTCGATGCGTTGCGATTTATACAAGAAAAATCTTGGACAAGAAAAATCTTCGATGCGTCGCGATTTATACTGGAATAATCTTAGACAAGAAAAATCTGTATACAAGAAAAATCTTCGATGCGTTGGGATTTATACAAGAAAAATCTTAGACAAGAAAAATTTTCGATGCGTTGCGATTTATACAAGAAAAATCTGTATACAAGAAAAATCTTCGATGCGTTGTGATGTATACAAGAAAAATCTTTGACAAGAAAAATCTTCGATGCGTCGCGATTTATACTGGAATAATCTTAGACAAGAAAAATCTGTATACAAGAAAAATCTTCGATGCGTTGCGATTTATACAAGAAAAATCTTAGACAAGAAAAATCTTCGATGCGTTGGGATTTATACAAGAAAAATCGTAGACAAGAAAAATCTGTATACAAGAAAAATCTTCGATGCGTTGCGATTTATACAAGAAAAATCTTAGACAAGAAAAATCTTCGATGCGTTGCGATTTATACAAGAAAAATCTTAGACAAGAAAAATCTTCGATGCGTTGCGATTTATACAAGAAAAATTTAAGACAAGAAAAATCTGTATACAAGAAAAATCTTCGATGCGTTGTGATGTATACAAGAAAAATCTTTGACAAGAAAAATCTTCGATGCGTCGCGATTTATACTGGAATAATCTTAGACAAGAAAAATCTGTATGCAAGAAAAATCTTCGATGCGTTGGGATTTATACAAGAAAAATCTTAGACAAGAAAAATCTTCGATGCGTTGCGATTTATACAAGAAAAATCTGTATACAAGAAAAATCTTCGATGCGTTGTGATGTATACAAGAAAAATCTTTGACAAGAAAAATCTTCGATGCGTCGCGATTTATACTGGAATAATCTTAGACAAGAAAAATCTGTATACAAGAAAAATCTTCGATGCGTTGGGATTTATACAAGAAAAATCTTAGACAAGAAAAATCTTCGATGCGTTGCGATTTATACAAGAAAAATCTGTATACAAGAAAAATCTTCGATGCGTTGTGATGTATACAAGAAAAATCTTAGACAAGAAAAATCTTCGATGCGTTGCGATTTATACAAGAAAAATCTTAGACAAGAAAAATCTTCGATGCGTTGGGATTTATACAAGAAAAATCGTAGACAAGAAAAATCTGTATACAAGAAAAATCTTCGATGCGTTGCGATTTATACAAGAAAAATCTTAGACAAGAAAAATCTTCGATGCGTTGCGATTTATACAAGAAAAATCTTAGACAAGAAAAATCTTCGATGCGTTGCGATTTATTCAAGAAAAATCTTAGACAAGAAAAATCTCCGATGCGTTGTGATTTATACAAGAAAAATCTTAGACAAGAAAAATCTGAGACAAGAAAAATCTTCGATGCGTTGCGATTTATACAAGAAAAATCTTAGACAAGAAAAATCTTCGATGCGTTGTGATTTATACAAGAACAATCTTCGATGAGTTGCGATTTATACAAGAAAAATCTTAGACAAGAAAAATCTGTATACAAGAAAAATCTGTGTACAAGAAAAATCTTCGATTTGTTGCGATTTATACAAGAAAAATTTTAGACAAGAAAAATTTTAGACAAGAAAAATCTTAGACAAGAAAAATTTTAGACAAGAAAAATCGTCGATGCGTTGCGATTTATACAAGAAAAATCTTAGACAAGAAAAATCTGTATACAAGAAAAATCTTCGGTGCGTTGCGATTTATACATTTATACATCTTAAAAATCTTCAATGCGTTGCGATTTATACAAGAAAAAACTTCGATGCGTTGTGATTTATACAAGAAAAATCTTAGACAAGAAAAATCTTTGATGCGTTGCGATTTATACAAGAAAAATCTTAGATAAGAAAAATCTGTATACAAGAAAAATCTTCGGTGCGTTGCGATTTATACAAGACAAATCTTAAAAATCTTCAATGCGTTGCGATTTATACAAGAAAAATCTTAGACAAGAAAAATCTGTATACAAGAAAAATCTGTATACAAGAAAAATCTGTATACAAGAAAAATCTTCGATTTGTTGCGATTTATACAAGAAAAATCTTAGACAAGAAAAATCTTCAATGCGTTGCGATTTATACAAGAAAAATCTTCGATGCGTTGTGATTTATACAAGAAAAATCTTAGACAAGAAAAATCTTCGATGCTGTGCGATTTATACAAGAAAAATCTTAGACAAGAAAAATCTTCGATGCGTTGTGATTTATACAAGAAAAATCTTAGATAAGAAAAATCTTCGATGCGTTGTGATTTATACAAGAAAAATCTTCGATGCGTTGCGATTTATACAAGAAAATCTTAGACAAGAAAAATCTGTATACAAGAAAAATCTTCGATTTGTTGCGATTTAAACAAGAAAAATCTTAGACAAGAAAAATCTGTATACAAGAAAAATCTTCGGTGCGTTGCGATTTATACAAAAAAAGTCTTAAAAATCTTCAATGCGTTGCGATTTATACAAGAAAAATCTTAGACAAGAAAAATCTTCGATGAGTTGTGATTTATACAAGAAAAATCTTAGACAAGAAAAATCTGTATACAAGAAAAATCTTCGGTGCGTTGCGATTTATACAGGAAAAATCTTAGACAAGAAAAATCTTAGACAAGAAAAATCTTCGATGCGTTGTGATTTATACAAGAAAAATCTTCGATGCGTTGCGATTTATACAAGAAAAATCTTAGACAAGAAAAACCTGTATACAAGAAAAATCTCCGATGCGTTGCGATTTATACAAGAAAAATCTTCGATGCGTTGCGATTTATACAAGAAAAATCTTTGACAAGAAAAATCTTCGATGCGTTGTGATTTATACAAGAAAAATCTTCAATGCGTTGCAATTTATACAAGAAAAATCTTAGACAAGAAAAATCTGGATACAAGAAAAATCTTCGATGCGTTGCGATTTATACAAGAAAAATCTTAGACAAAAAAAATCTTCGATGCTTTGTGATTTATACAAGAAAAATCTTAGACAAGAAAAATCTTCAATGCGTTGCGATTTATACAAGAAAAATCTTAGACAAGAAAAATCTTCGATGCGTCGCGATTTATACCAGAAAATCTTAGACAAGAAAAATCTTCGATGCGTCGCGATTTATACAAGAAAAATCTTAGACAAGAAAAATCTTCGATGCGTTGCGATTTATACAAGAAAAATCTTAGACAAGAAAAATCTTCGATGCGTTGCGATTTATACAAGAAAAATCTTCAATGCGTTGCGATTTATACAAGAAAAATCTTAGACAAGAGAAATCTGTGTACAAGAAAAATCTTCGGTGCGTTGCGATTTATACAAGAAAAATCTTAGACAAGAAAAATCTTCGATGCGTCGTGATTTATACAAAAAAATCTTAAACAAGAAAAATCTTTGATGCGTTGCGATTTATACAAGAAAAATCTTAGACAAGAAAAATCTTCAATGCGTTGCGATTTATACAAGAAAAATCTTAGACAAGAAAAATCTTCGATGCATTGTGATTTATACAAGAAAAATTTTGGACAAGAAAAATCTTCGATGCGTCGCGATTTATACAAGAATAATCTTAGACAAGAAAAATCTGGATACAAGAAAAATCATCGATGCGTTGCGATTTATACAAGAAAAATCTTAGACAAGAAAAATCTTCGATGCGTTGCGATTTATACAAAAAAAATCTTAGACATGAAAAATCTTCGATGCGTCGCGATTTATACAAGAATAATCTTAGACAAGAAAAATCTGTATACAAGAAAAATCAGCGTTGCGTTGCGATTTATACAAGAAAAATCTTAGACAAGAAAAATCTTCGATGCGTTGCGATTTATACAAAAAAAAATCTTAGACAAGAAAAATCTTCGATGCGTTGCGATTTATACACGAAAAATCTTCGATGCGTTGCGATTTATACAAGAAAAATCTTCGATGCGTTGCGATTTATACAAGAAAAATCTTAGACAAGAAAAATCTGTATACAAGAAAAATCTTCGATTTGTTGCGATTTATACAAGAAAAATCTTAGACAAGAAAAATCATCGATGCGTTGCGATTTATACAAGGAAATCTTAGACAAGAAAAATCTTCGATGCGTTGTGATTTATACAAGAAAAATCTTAGACAAGAAAAATATTCGATGCGTTGCGATTTATACAAGAAAAATCTTAGACAAGAAAAATCTTCGATGCGTTGTGATGTATACAAGAAAAATCTTTGACAAGAAAAATCTTCGATGCGTCGCGATTTATACTGGAATAATCTTAGACAAGAAAAATCTGTATACAAGAAAAATCTTCGATGCGTTGGGATTTATACAAGAAAAATCGTAGACAAGAAAAATCTGTATACAAGAAAAATCTTCGATGCGTTGCGATTTATACAAGAAAAATCTTAGACAAGAAAAATCTTCGATGCGTTGCGATTTATACAAGAAAAATCTTAGACAAGAAAAATCTTCGATGCGTTGCGATTTATACAAGAAAAATCTTAGACAAGAAAAATCTTCAATGCGTTGCGATTTATACAAGAAAAATCTTAGACAAGAAAAATCTTCGATGCGTTGCGATTTATACAAGAAAAATCTTAGACAAGAAAAATCTTCAATGCGTTGCGATTTATACAAGAAAAATCTTAGACAAGAAAAATCTTTGATGCGTTGCGATTTATACAAGAAAAATCTTAGACAAGAAAAATCTTCGATGCGTTGCGATTTATACAAGAAAAATCTTAGACAAGAAAAATCTTCGATGCGTTGCGATTTATACAAGAAAAATCTTAGACAAGAAAAATCTTCAATGCGTTGCGATTTATACAAGAAAAATCTTAGACAAGAAAAATCTTCGATGGGTTGTAATTTATACGAGAAAAATCTTAGACAAGAAAAATCGTGGACAAGAAAAATCTTCAATGCGTTGCGATTTATAAAAGAAAAATCTCAGACAAGAAAAATCTTCGATGCGTTGTGATTTATACAAGAAAAATCTAAGACAAGAAAAATCTTCGATGCGTTGCGATTTATACAAGAAAAATCTTAGCCAAGAAAAATCTTAGCCAAGAAAAATATTCAATGCGTTGCGATTTATACAAGAAAAATCTAAGACAAGAAAAATCTTCGATGCGTTGTAATTTATACAACAAAAATCTTAGACAAGAAAAATCTTCGATGCGTTGCGATTTATACAAGAAAAATCTTAGACAAGAAAAATCTTCGATGCGTTGTGATTTATACAAGAAAAATCTTCGATGCGTTGCGATTTATACAAGAAAAATCTTAGACAAGAAAAATCTGTATACAAGAAAAATCTTCGATTTGTTGCGATTTATACAAGAAAAATCTTAGACAAGAAAAATCTGTATACAAGAAAAATCTTCGGTGCGTTGCGATTTATACAAGAAAAATCTTAAAAATCTTCAATGCGTTGCGATTTATACAAGAAAAATCTTAGACAAGAAAAATCTGTATACAAGAAAAATCTTCAATGCGTTGCGATTTATACAAGAAAAATCTTAGACAAGAAAAATCTTCGATGCGTTGTAATTTATACAAGAAAAATCTTAGACAAGAAAAATCTTCGATGCGTTGCGATTTATACAAGAAAAATCTTAGACAAGAAAAATCTTCGATGCGTTGTGATTTACACAAGAAAAATCTTCGATGCGTTGCAATTTATACAAGAAAAATCTTAGACAAGAAAAATCTGTATACAAGAAAAATCTTCGATTTGTTGCGATTTATACAAGAAAAATCTTAGACAAGAAAAATCTTCGATGCGTTGTGATTTATACAAGAAAAATCTTCAATGCGTTGCGATTTATACAAGAAAAATCTTAGACAAGAAAAATCTTCGATGCGTTGTAATTTATACAAGAAAAATCTTAGACAAGAAAAATCTTAGACAAGAAAAATCTTCGATGCGTTGCGATTTATACAAGAAAAATCTTAGACAAGAAAAATCTTCGATGCGTTGTAGTTTATACAAGAAAAATCTTAGACAAGAAAAATCTTCGATGCGTTGCGATTTATACAAGAAAAATCTTAGACAAAAAAAATCTCCGATGCGTTGCGATTTATACAAGAAAAATCTTCGATGCGTTGCGATTTATACAAGAAAAATCTTAGACAAGAAAAATCTTCGATGCGTTGTGATTTATACAAGGAAAATCTTAGACAAGAGAAATCTTCGATGCGTTGCGATTTATACAAGAAAAATCTTAGACAAGAAAAATCTTCGATGGGTTGTAATTTATACGAGAAAAATCTTAGACAAGAAAAATCGTGGACAAGAAAAATCTTCAATGCATTGCGATTTATACAAGAAAAATCTCAGACAAGAAAAATCTTCGATGCGTTGTGATTTATACAAGAAAAATCTAAGACAAGAAAAATCTTCGATGCGTTGCGATTTATACAAGAAAAATCTTAGCCAAGAAAAATCTTAGCCAAGAAAAATATTCAATGCGTTGCGATTTATACAAGAAAAATCTAAGACAAGAAAAATCTTCGATGCGTTGTAATTTATACAACAAAAATCTTAGACAAGAAAAATCTTCGATGCGTTGCGATTTATACAAGAAAAATCTTAGACAAGAAAAATCTTCGATGCGTTGTGATTTATACAAGAAAAATCTTCGATGCGTTGCGATTTATACAAGAAAAATCTTAGACAAGAAAAATCTGTATACAAGAAAAATCTTCGATTTGTTGCGATTTATACAAGAAAAATCTTAGACAAGAAAAATCTGTATACAAGAAAAATCTTCGGTGCGTTGCGATTTATACAAGAAAAATCTTAAAAATCTTCAATGCGTTGCGATTTATACAAGAAAAATCTTAGACAAGAAAAATCTGTATACAAGAAAAATCTTCAATGCGTTGCGATTTATACAAGAAAAATCTTAGACAAGAAAAATCTTCGATGCGTTGTAATTTATACAAGAAAAATCTTAGACAAGAAAAATCTTCGATGCGTTGCGATTTATACAAGAAAAATCTTAGACAAGAAAAATCTTCGATGCGTTGTGATTTACACAAGAAAAATCTTCGATGCGTTGCAATTTATACAAGAAAAATCTTAGACAAGAAAAATCTGTATACAAGAAAAATCTTCGATTTGTTGCGATTTATACAAGAAAAATCTTAGACAAGAAAAATCTTCGATGCGTTGTGATTTATACAAGAAAAATCTTCAATGCGTTGCGATTTATACAAGAAAAATCTTAGACAAGAAAAATCTTCGATGCGTTGTAATTTATACAAGAAAAATCTTAGACAAGAAAAATCTTAGACAAGAAAAATCTTCGATGCGTTGCGATTTATATAAGAAAAATCTTAGACAAGAAAAATCTTCGATGCGTTGTAGTTTATACAAGAAAAATCTTAGACAAGAAAAATCTTCGATGCGTTGCGATTTATACAAGAAAAATCTTAGACAAAAAAAATCTCCGATGCGTTGCGATTTATACAAGAAAAATCTTCGATGCGTTGCGATTTATACAAGAAAAATCTGTATACAAGAAAAATCTTCGGTGCGTTGCGATTTATACACGAAAAATCTTGAAAATCTTCAATGCGTTGCGATTTATACAAGAAAAATCTTAGACAAGAAAAATCTTTGATGCGTTGCAATTTATACAAGAAAAATCTTAGACAAGAAAAATCTGTATACAAGAAAAATCTTCGGTGCGTTGCGATTTATACAAGAAAAATCTTAAAAATCTTCAATGCGTTACGATTTATACAAGAAAAATCTTAGACAAGAAAAATCTTCGATGCGTTGTGATTTATACAAGAAAAATCGTAGACAAGAAAAATCTTCGATGCGTTGCGATTTATACAAGAAAAATCTTAGACAAGGAAAATCTTCAATGCGTTGCGATTTATACAAGAAAAATCTTAGACAAGAAAAATCTTCGATGCGTTGTGATTTATACAAGAAAAATCTTAGATAAGAAAAATCTTCGATGCGTTGCGATTTATACAAGAAAAATCTTAGACAAGAAAAATCTTCGATGCGTTGTGATTTATACAAGAAAAATCTTCGATGCGTTGCGATTTATACAAGAAAAATCTTAGACAAGAAAAATCTGTAGACAAGAAAAATCTTCGGTGCGTTGCGATTTATACAAGAAAAATCTTAAAAATCTTCAATGCGTTGCGATTTATACAAGAAAAATCTTAGACAAGAAAAATCTTTGATGCGTTGCGATTTATACAAGAAAAATCTTAGACAAGAAAAATCTGTATACAAGAAAAATCTTCGGTGCGTTGCGATTTATACAAGAAAAATCTTAAAAATCTTCAATGCGTTGCGATTTATACAAGTAAAATCTTAGACAAGAAAAATCTGTATACAAGAAAAATCTTCGATTTGTTGCGATTTATACAAAAAAAATCTTAGACAAAAAAAATCTTCAATGCGTTGCGATTTATACAAGAAAAATCTTAGACAAGAAAAATCTCCGATGCTTTGTGATTTATACAAGAAAAATCTTAGACAAGAAAAATCTGAGACAAGAAAAATCTTCGATGCGTTGCGATTTATACAAGAAAAATCTTAGACAAGAAAAATCTTCGATGCGTTGTGATTTATACAAGAACAATCTTCGATGAGTTGCGATTTATACAAGAAAAATCTTAGACAAGAAAAATCTGTATACAAGAAAAATCTGTATACAAGAAAAATCTTCGATTTGTTGCGATTTATACAAGAAAAATCTTAGACAAGAAAAATCTGTATACAAGAAAAATCTTCGGTGCGTTGCGATTTATACATTTATACATCTTAAAAATCTTCAATGCGTTGCGATTTATACAAGAAAAAACTTCGATGCGTTGTGATTTATACAAGAAAAATCTTAGACAAGAAAAATCTTTGATGCAATGCGATTTATACAAGAAAAATCTTAGATAAGAAAAATCTGTATACAAGAAAAATCTTCGGTGCGTTGCGATTTATACAAGACAAATCTTAAAAATCTTCAATGCGTTGCGATTTATACAAGAAAAATCTTAGACAAGAAAAATCTGTATACAAGAAAAATCTGTATACAAGAAAAATCTGTATACAAGAAAAATCTTCGATTTGTTGCGATTTATACAAGAAAAATCTTAGACAAGAAAAATCTTCAATGCGTTGCGATTTATACAAGAAAAATCTTCGATGCGTTGTGATTTATACAAGAAAAATCTTAGACAAGAAAAATCTTCGATGCTTTGCGATTTATACAAGAAAAATCTTAGACAAGAAAAATCTTCGATGCGTTGTGATTTATACAAGAAAAATCTTAGATAAGAAAAATCATCGATGCGTTGTGATTTATACAAGAAAAATCTTCGATGCGTTGCGATTTATACAAGAAAAATCTTAGACAAGAAAAATCTTCGATGCGTTGTGATTTATACAAGAAAAATCGTCGATGCGTTGCGATTTATACAAGAAAAATCTTAGACAAGAAAAATCTGTATACAAGAAAAATCTTCGATTTGTTGCGATTTAAACAAGAAAAATCTTAGACAAGAAAAATCTGTATACAAGAAAAATCTTCGGTGCGTTGCGATTTATACAAAAAAAGTCTTAAAAATCTTCAATGCGTTGCGATTTATACAAGAAAAATCTTAGACAAGAAAAATCTTCGATGAGTTGTGATTTATACAAGAAAAATCTTAGACAAGAAAAATCTGTATACAAGAAAAATCTTCGGTGCGTTGCGATTTATACAGGAAAAATCTTAGACAAGAAAAATCTTAGACAAGAAAAATCTTCGATGCGTTGTGATTTATACAAGAAAAATCTTCGATGCGTTGCGATTTATACAAGAAAAATCTTAGACAAGAAAAACCTGTATACAAGAAAAATCTCCGATGCGTTGCGATTTATACAAGAAAAATCTTCGATGCGTTGCGATTTATACAAGAAAAATCTTTGACAAGAAAAATCTTCGATGCGTTGTGATTTATACAAGAAAAATCTTCAATGCGTTGCAATTTATACAAGAAAAATCTTAGACAAGAAAAATCTGGATACAAGAAAAATCTTCGATGCGTTGCGATTTATACAAGAAAAATCTTAGACAAAAAAAATCTTCGATGCTTTGTGATTTATACAAGAAAAATCTTAGACAAGAAAAATCTTCAATGCGTTGCGATTTATACAAGAAAAATCTTAGACAAGAAAAATCTTCGATGCGTCGCGATTTATACCAGAAAATCTTAGACAAGAAAAATCTTCGATGCGTCGCGATTTATACAAGAAAAATCTTAGACAAGAAAAATCTTCGATGCGTTGCGATTTATACAAGAAAAATCTTAGACAAGAAAAATCTTCGATGCGTTGCGATTTATACAAGAAAAATCTTCAATGCGTTGCGATTTATACAAGAAAAATCTTAGACAAGAGAAATCTGTGTACAAGAAAAATCTTCGGTGCGTTGCGATTTATACAAGAAAAATCTTAGACAAGAAAAATCTTCGATGCGTCGTGATTTATACAAAAAAATCTTAAACAAGAAAAATCTTTGATGCGTTGCGATTTATACAAGAAAACTCTTAGACAAGAAAAATCTTCAATGCGTTGCGATTTATACAAGAAAAATCTTAGACAAGAAAAATCTTCTATGCATTGTGATTTATACAAGAAAAATTTTAGACAAGAAAAATCTTCGATGCGTCGCGATTTATACAAGAATAATCTTAGACAAGAAAAATCTGGATACAAGAAAAATCATCCATGCGTTGCGATTTATACAAGAAAAATCTTAGACAAGAAAAATCTTCGATGCGTTGCGATTTATACAAAAAAAATCTTAGACATGAAAAATCTTCGATGCGTCGCGATTTATACAAGAATAATCTTAGACAAGAAAAATCTGTATACAAGAAAAATCAGCGTTGCGTTGCGATTTATACAAGAAAAATCTTAGACAAGAAAAATCTTCGATGCATTGTGATTTATACAAGAAAAATTTTAGACAAGAAAAACCTTCGATGCGTCGCGATTTATACAAGAATAATCTTAGACAAGAAAAATCTGTATACAAGAAAAATCTTCGATGCGTTGCGATTTATACAAGAAAAATGTTAGACAAGAAAAATCTTCGATGCGTTGCGATTTATACAAAAAAAAATCTTAGACAAGAAAAATCTTCGATGCGTTGCGATTTATACACGAAAAATCTTCGATGCGTTGCGATTTATACCAGAAAAATCTTCGATGCGTTGCGATTTATACAAGAAAAATCTTAGACAAGAAAAATCTGTATACAAGAAAAATCTTCGATTTGTTGCGATTTATACAAGAAAAATCTTAGACAAGAAAAATCTTAGACAAGAAAAATCATCGATGCGTTGCGATTTATACAAGAAAAATCTTAGACAAGAAAAATCTTCGATGCGTTGTGATTTATACAAGAAAAATCTTAGACAAGAAAAATATTCGATGCGTTGCGATTTATACAAGAAAAATCTTAGACAAGAAAAATCTTCGATGCGTTGTGATGTATACAAGAAAAATCTTTGACAAGAAAAATCTTCGATGCGTCGCGATTTATACTGGAATAATCTTAGACAAGAAAAATCTGTATACAAGAAAAATCTTCGATGCGTTGGGATTTATACAAGAAAAATCGTAGACAAAAAAAATCTGTACAAGAAAAATCTTCGATGCGTTGCGATTTATACAAGAAAAATCTTAGACAAGAAAAATCTTCGATGCGTTGCGATTTATACAAGAAAAATCTTCGATGCGTTGCGATTTATACAAGAAAAATCTTAGACAAGAAAAATCTGTATACAAGAAAAATCTTCGATGCGTTGCGATTTATACAAGAAAAATCTTGGACAAGAAAAATCTTCGATGCGTCGCGATTTATACTGGAATAATCTTAGACAAGAAAAATCTGTATACAAGAAAAATCTTCGATGCGTTGGGATTTATACAAGAAAAATCTTAGACAAGAAAAATTTTCGATGCGTTGCGATTTATACAAGAAAAATCTGTATACAAGAAAAATCTTCGATGCGTTGTGATGTATACAAGAAAAATCTTTGACAAGAAAAATCTTCGATGCGTCGCGATTTATACTGGAATAATCTTAGACAAGAAAAATCTGTATACAAGAAAAATCTTCGATGCGTTGCGATTTATACAAGAAAAATCTTAGACAAGAAAAATCTTCGATGCGTTGGGATTTATACAAGAAAAATCGTAGACAAGAAAAATCTGTATACAAGAAAAATCTTCGATGCGTTGCGATTTATACAAGAAAAATCTTAGACAAGAAAAATCTTCGATGCGTTGCGATTTATACAAGAAAAATCTTAGACAAGAAAAATCTTCGATGCGTTGCGATTTATACAAGAAAAATTTAAGACAAGAAAAATCTGTATACAAGAAAAATCTTCGATGCGTTGTGATGTATACAAGAAAAATCTTTGACAAGAAAAATCTTCGATGCGTCGCGATTTATACTGGAATAATCTTAGACAAGAAAAATCTGTATCCAAGAAAAATCTTCGATGCGTTGGGATTTATACAAGAAAAATCTTAGACAAGAAAAATCTTCGATGCGTTGCGATTTATACAAGAAAAATCTGTATACAAGAAAAATCTTCGATGCGTTGTGATGTATACAAGAAAAATCTTTGACAAGAAAAATCTTCGATGCGTCGCGATTTATACTGGAATAATCTTAGACAAGAAAAATCTGTATACAAGAAAAATCTTCGATGCGTTGGGATTTATACAAGAAAAATCTTAGACAAGAAAAATCTTCGATGCGTTGCGATTTATACAAGAAAAATCTGTATACAAGAAAAATCTTCGATGCGTTGTGATGTATACAAGAAAAATCTTAGACAAGAAAAATCTTCGATGCGTTGCGATTTATACAAGAAAAATCTTAGACAAGAAAAATCTTCGATGCGTTGGGATTTATACAAGAAAAATCGTAGACAAGAAAAATCTGTATACAAGAAAAATCTTCGATGCGTTGCGATTTATACAAGAAAAATCTTAGACAAGAAAAATCTTCGATGCGTTGCGATTTATACAAGAAAAATCTTAGACAAGAAAAATCTTCGATGCGTTGCGATTTATTCAAGAAAAATCTTAGACAAGAAAAATCTCCGATGCGTTGTGATTTATACAAGAAAAATCTTAGACAAGAAAAATCTGAGACAAGAAAAATCTTCGATGCGTTGCGATTTATACAAGAAAAATCTTAGACAAGAAAAATCTTCGATGCGTTGTGATTTATACAAGAACAATCTTCGATGAGTTGCGATTTATACAAGAAAAATCTTAGACAAGAAAAATCTGTATACAAGAAAAATCTGTGTACAAGAAAAATCTTCGATTTGTTGCGATTTATACAAGAAAAATCTTAGACAAGAAAAATTTTAGACAAGAAAAATCTTAGATAAGAAAAATTTTAGACAAGAAAAATCGTCGATGCGTTGCGATTTATACAAGAAAAATCTTAGACAAGAAAAATCTGTATACAAGAAAAATCTTCGGTGCGTTGCGATTTATACATTTATACATCTTAAAAATCTTCAATGCGTTGCGATTTATACAAGAAAAAACTTCGATGCGTTGTGATTTATACAAGAAAAATCTTAGACAAGAAAAATCTTTGATGCGTTGCGATTTATACAAGAAAAATCTTAGATAAGAAAAATCTGTATACAAGAAAAATCTTCGGTGCGTTGCGATTTATACAAGACAAATCTTAAAAATCTTCAATGCGTTGCGATTTATACAAGAAAAATCTTAGACAAGAAAAATCTGTATACAAGAAAAATCTGTATACAAGAAAAATCTGTATACAAGAAAAATCTTCGATTTGTTGCGATTTATACAAGAAAAATCTTAGACAAGAAAAATCTTCAATGCGTTGCGATTTATACAAGAAAAATCTTCGATGCGTTGTGATTTATACAAGAAAAATCTTAGACAAGAAAAATCTTCGATGCTGTGCGATTTATACAAGAAAAATCTTAGACAAGAAAAATCTTCGATGCGTTGTGATTTATACAAGAAAAATCTTAGATAAGAAAAATCTTCGATGCGTTGTGATTTATACAAGAAAAATCTTCGATGCGTTGCGATTTATACAAGAAAAATCTTAGACAAGAAAAATCTTTGATGCGTTGTGATTTATACAAGAAAAATCTTCGATGCGTTGCGATTTATACAAGAAAAATCTTAGACAAGAAAAATCTTTATACAAGAAAAATCTTCGATTTGTTGCGATTTAAACAAGAAAAATCTTAGACAAGAAAAATCTGTATACAAGAAAAATCTTCGGTGCGTTGCGATTTATACAAAAAAAGTCTTAAAAATCTTCAATGCGTTGCGATTTATACAAGAAAAATCTTAGACAAGAAAAATCTTCGATGAGTTGTGATTTATACAAGAAAAATCTTAGACAAGAAAAATCTGTATACAAGAAAAATCTTCGGTGCGTTGCGATTTATACAGGAAAAATCTTAGACAAGAAAAATCTTAGACAAGAAAAATCTTCGATGCGTTGTGATTTATACAAGAAAAATCTTCGATGCGTTGCGATTTATACAAGAAAAATCTTAGACAAGAAAAACCTGTATACAAGAAAAATCTCCGATGCGTTGCGATTTATACAAGAAAAATCTTCGATGCGTTGCGATTTATACAAGAAAAATCTTTGACAAGAAAAATCTTCGATGCGTTGTGATTTATACAAGAAAAATCTTCAATGCGTTGCAATTTATACAAGAAAAATCTTAGACAAGAAAAATCTGGATACAAGAAAAATCTTCGATGCGTTGCGATTTATACAAGAAAAATCTTAGACAAAAAAAATCTTCGATGCTTTGTGATTTATACAAGAAAAATCTTAGACAAGAAAAATCTTCAATGCGTTGCGATTTATACAAGAAAAATCTTAGACAAGAAAAATCTTCGATGCGTCGCGATTTATACCAGAAAATCTTAGACAAGAAAAATCTTCGATGCGTCGCGATTTATACAAGAAAAATCTTAGACAAGAAAAATCTTCGATGCGTTGCGATTTATACAAGAAAAATCTTAGACAAGAAAAATCTTCGATGCGTTGCGATTTATACAAGAAAAATCTTCAATGCGTTGCGATTTATACAAGAAAAATCTTAGACAAGAGAAATCTGTGTACAAGAAAAATCTTCGGTGCGTTGCGATTTATACAAGAAAAATCTTAGACAAGAAAAATCTTCGATGCGTCGTGATTTATACAAAAAAATCTTAAACAAGAAAAATCTTTGATGCGTTGCGATTTATACAAGAAAAATCTTAGACAAGAAAAATCTTCAATGCGTTGCGATTTATACAAGAAAAATCTTAGACAAGAAAAATCTTCGATGCATTGTGATTTATACAAGAAAAATTTTGGACAAGAAAAATCTTCGATGCGTCGCGATTTATACAAGAATAATCTTAGACAAGAAAAATCTGGATACAAGAAAAATCATTCATGCGTTGCGATTTATACAAGAAAAATCTTAGACAAGAAAAATCTTCGATGCGTTGCGATTTATACAAAAAAAATCTTAGACATGAAAAATCTTCGATGCGTCGCGATTTATACAAGAATAATCTTAGACAAGAAAAATCTGTATACAAGAAAAATCAGCGTTGCGTTGCGATTTATACAAGAAAAATCTTAGACAAGAAAAATCTTCGATGCGTTGCGATTTATACAAAAAAAAATCTTAGACAAGAAAAATCTTCGATGCGTTGCGATTTATACACGAAAAATCTTCGATGCGTTGCGATTTATACAAGAAAAATCTTCGATGCGTTGCGATTTATACAAGAAAAATCTTAGACAAGAAAAATCTGTATACAAGAAAAATCTTCGATTTGTTGCGATTTATACAAGAAAAATCTTAGACAAGAAAAATCTTAGACAAGAAAAATCATCGATGCGTTGCGATTTATACAAGGAAATCTTAGACAAGAAAAATCTTCGATGCGTTGTGATTTATACAAGAAAAATCTTAGACAAGAAAAATATTCGATGCGTTGCGATTTATACAAGAAAAATCTTAGACAAGAAAAATCTTCGATGCGTTGTGATGTATACAAGAAAAATCTTTGACAAGAAAAATCTTCGATGCGTCGCGATTTATACTGGAATAATCTTAGACAAGAAAAATCTGTATACAAGAAAAATCTTCGATGCGTTGGGATTTATACAAGAAAAATCGTAGACAAGAAAAATCTGTATACAAGAAAAATCTTCGATGCGTTGCGATTTATACAAGAAAAATCTTAGACAAGAAAAATCTTCGATGCGTTGCGATTTATACAAGAAAAATCTTAGACAAGAAAAATCTTCGATGCGTTGCGATTTATACAAGAAAAATCTTAGACAAGAAAAATCTGTATACAAGAAAAATCTTCGATGCGTTGCGATTTATACAAGAAAAATCTTGGACAAGAAAAATCTTCGATGCGTCGCGATTTATACTGGAATAATCTTAGACAAGAAAAATCTGTATACAAGAAAAATCTTCGATGCGTTGGGATTTATACAAGAAAAATCTTAGACAAGAAAAATTTTCGATGCGTTGCGATTTATACAAGAAAAATCTGTATACAAGAAAAATCTTCGATGCGTTGTGATGTATACAAGAAAAATCTTTGACAAGAAAAATCTTCGATGCGTCGCGATTTATACTGGAATAATCTTAGACAAGAAAAATCTGTATACAAGAAAAATCTTCGATGCGTTGCGATTTATACAAGAAAAATCTTAGACAAGAAAAATCTTCGATGCGTTGGGATTTATACAAGAAAAATCGTAGACAAGAAAAATCTGTATACAAGAAAAATCTTCGATGCGTTGCGATTTATACAAGAAAAATCTTAGACAAGAAAAATCTTCGATGCGTTGCGATTTATACAAGAAAAATCTTAGACAAGAAAAATCTTCGATGCGTTGCGATTTATACAAGAAAAATCTTAGACAAGAAAAATCTGTATACAAGAAAAATCTTCGATGCGTTGTGATGTATACAAGAAAAATCTTTGACAAGAAAAATCTTCGATGCGTCGCGATTTATACTGGAATAATCTTAGACAAGAAAAATCTGTATACAAGAAAAATCTTCGATGCGTTGGGATTTATACAAGAAAAATCTTAGACAAGAAAAATCTTCGATGCGTTGCGATTTATACAAGAAAAATCTGTATACAAGAAAAATCTTCGATGCGTTGTGATGTATACAAGAAAAATCTTTGACAAGAAAAATCTTCGATGCGTCGCGATTTATACTGGAATAATCTTAGACAAGAAAAATCTGTATACAAGAAAAATCTTCGATGCGTTGGGATTTATACAAGAAAAATCTTAGACAAGAAAAATCTTCGATGCGTTGCGATTTATACAAGAAAAATCTGTATACAAGAAAAATCTTCGATGCGTTGTGATGTATACAAGAAAAATCTTAGACAAGAAAAATCTTCGATGCGTTGCGATTTATACAAGAAAAATCTTAGACAAGAAAAATCTTCGATGCGTTGGGATTTATACAAGAAAAATCGTAGACAAGAAAAATCTGTATACAAGAAAAATCTTCGATGCGTTGCGATTTATACAAGAAAAATCTTAGACAAGAAAAATCTTCGATGCGTTGCGATTTATACAAGAAAAATCTTAGACAAGAAAAATCTTCGATGCGTTGCGATTTATACAAGAAAAATCTTAGACTAGAAAAATCTGTATACAAGAAAAATCTTCGATGCGTTGTGATGTATACAAGAAAAATCTTTGACAAGAAAAATCTTCGATGCGTCGCGATTTATACTGGAATAATCTTAGACAAGAAAAATCTGTATACAAGAAAAATCTTCGATGCGTTGGGATTTATACAAGAAAAATCTTAGACAAGAAAAATCTTTGATGCGTTGCGATTTATACAAGAAAAATCTGTATACAAGAAAAATCTTCGATGCGTTGTGATGTATACAAGAAAAATCTTTGACAAGAAAAATCTTCGATGCGTCGCGATTTATACTGGAATAATCTTAGACAAGAAAAATCTGTATACAAGAAAAATCTTCGATGCGTTGGGATTTATACAAGAAAAATCTTAGACAAGAAAAATCTTCGATGCGTTGCGATTTATACAAGAAAAATCTGTATACAAGAAAAATCTTCGATGCGTTGTGATGTATACAAGAAAAATCTTTGACAAGAAAAATCTTCGATGCGTCGCGATTTATACTGGAATAATCTTAGACAAGAAAAATCTGTATACAAGAAAAATCTTCGATGCGTTGGGATTTATACAAGAAAAATCTTAGACAAGAAAAATCTTCGATGCGTTGCGATTTATACAAGAAAAATCTGTATACAAGAAAAATCTTCGATGCGTTGTGATGTATACAAGAAAAATCTTAGACAAGAAAAATCTTCGATGCGTTGCGATTTATACAAGAAAAATCTTAGACAAGAAAAATCTTCGATGCGTTGGGATTTATACAAGAAAAATCGTAGACAAGAAAAATCTGTATACAAGAAAAATCTTCGATGCGTTGCGATTTATACAAGAAAAATCTTAGACAAGAAAAATCTTCGATGCGTTGCGATTTATACAAGAAAAATCTTAGACAAGAAAAATCTTCGATGCGTTGCGATTTATACAAGAAAAATCTTAGACTAGAAAAATCTGTATACAAGAAAAATCTTCGATGCGTTGTGATGTATACAAGAAAAATCTTTGACAAGAAAAATCTTCGATGCGTCGCGATTTATACTGGAATAATCTTAGACAAGAAAAATCTGTATACAAGAAAAATCTTCGATGCGTTGGGATTTATACAAGAAAAATCTTAGACAAGAAAAATCTTTGATGCGTTGCGATTTATACAAGAAAAATCTGTATACAAGAAAAATCTTCGATGCGTTGTGATGTATACAAGAAAAATCTTTGACAAGAAAAATCTTCGATGCGTCGCGATTTATACTGGAATAATCTTAGACAAGAAAAATCTGTATACAAGAAAAATCTTCGATGCGTTGCGATTTATACAAGAAAAATCTTAGACAAGAAAAATCTTCGATGCGTTGCGATTTATACAAGAAAAATCTTAGACAAGAAAAATCTTCGATGCGTTGCGATTTATACAAGAAAAATCTTAGACAAGAAAAATCTGTATACAAGAAAAATCTTCGATGCGTTGGGATTTATACAAGAAAAATCTTAGACAAGAAAAATCTTCGATGCGTTGCGATTTATACAAGAAAAATCTGTATACAAGAAAAATCTTCGATGCGTTGTGATGTATACAAGAAAAATCTTTGACAAGAAAAATCTTCGATGCGTCGCGATTTATACTGGAATAATCTTAGACAAGAAAAATCTGTATACAAGAAAAATCTTCGATGCGTTGCGATTTATACAAGAAAAATCTTAGACAAGAAAAATCTTCGATGCGTTGCGATTTATACAAGAAAAATCTTAGACAAGAAAAATCTTCGATGCGTTGCGATTTATACAAGAAAAATCTTAGACAAGAAAAATCTGTATACAAGAAAAATCTTCGATGCGTTGCGATTTATACAAGAAAAATCTTGGACAAGAAAAATCTTCGATGCTTTTGGGGGAGGCGAAGCTTTTCGTAATGGAATGAATGGGTAAATTTTGCCAGAAAAAAGAAATTAGTGCAATTTTGCGGATTGAAATATAAATTGAATTTGAAATTTAAGAAATTGATACCGTATTATTCTTCGGACTAAACAAATATATAAATAAATTAAGCGATTTCAATGTTTTCATGTTGTTTTATTCCGTCAATACATCTGTTTTACAGATTCACCCGATTTCCATTTTGACCGAGACTTTGATTCGATTCAATCTGAAGCGAAATTAAATTCGATTTCTCGTTTGTTCAAATAAAACACACCGCTTCACATACATACATATACATTTATTATTATTCTTTTTTAGATTAATTTTGAGTTTGTTAGTTTTTTGATTGATAAATCTAAATCTAAAGATTGATTCTGTGAGACATGATGTCAAATATATTCAATGTGTCTCGGATTTTTTTTTACCTTCCACTTTTTCACTTTTGGTTGTCTCCATTTTGGTCTGTCAGTTTTCTCTTTTTTACCATGTGTTCTTACCATGTATGTGTCTCAACTAAATAAGAATGGATCGAGCTTTGCAAATGGATCGAGCTTTGCAAAGTTCTTGAAGATTCGCCTAGCATCAAGAGATGGCGTTTTTGAATTTTCAAAAGGGCATTGTCATTCTGCGCAGTGCATTCGACCTTTGAAGTCGAAAAAGTGAGTGAGCCATTTAGACATATTAAGCACTCCTCTGGATGCCACGACAGGTCGAATAATGCGGATTAATTTAGAGTAGAACTTCTCAAACGTAAGTAGGAAAAATTAAATTTTCATGCGTTTTTTTGAAACGTGGTGCGGGAATGAGCGTTAGTCTCGATTTAAAGGGAGATAGACTTCTAGAGTATATATTCTTTTTTATGGTGGGGAAGGTAAAAGCCTTCAATGGAGACTATTTAACATCTTAAGCTTTACTGATGACGTGTGTTCGCTTGCACATAGCTGTTCGGACTTAGAGTCAAATGTTCGCTCTTTGCATTCTAAATGCAAAGAGGGGGGACTGAAAATAAATGTGCGTAAGACCAAGTACATGCACATGGGTTCGAACGCAAGCACACCGATTGTTCTTAATGGACAGTATGTGGAAGAGGTGCAAGATTTTTGCTATCTCGGAAGCATTGTCAGCATGGACGACGGAGCCGAAAAGGATGTTGAGGCTCGGCTAAATAAAGCTCGTCAGGCCTTCGGTATCCTTTCCCCTTTCTGGAGGTTAAGAGAGATCTCCCTTCGCACGAAGCTGCGAGTTTTTGACGCATGCGTCAAATCCGTGTTGTTATATGGTTGTACTACGTGGAAAGTGACCGTTCGACTTACCAAGAAACTACAGACTTTTGTAAACCAATGCCTCCGGCGCATTTTAGGAATATTCTGGCCAGAAGTAATCTCCAACGACGAACTTTGGAGTACAACTGGCCAGACTAAAATAGGTATTGAGATTCAACGGCGGAAGTGGCAGTGGATCGGTCATACTTTGAGGAAACCAGAGCGAAACATCGCAAAACGCTCTGGATTATAACCCTCAAGGAAGACGTCTGGTTGGTCGACCATGTAACACGTGGAAGCGAGCAGTTGAGCAGGAGGCCAGAGGAATAAACAAGTCCTGGCAACAGCTTAAAGCCGATGCTCAGGATCGCGCCTTGTGGAAGAGAGTTGTTTCTGTCATATGCCCCTATAGGGGGTCTTAACAGGAATTTGATTGACACTTTTGAACGAACAAAATGCTGCAACTAGAGACGGTGAACCGTATAATGAAAAACAAAAAAATTACACTAAGAGAAACTAAATAAAAATAAAAATCATCCAAATATGCACAATTAAACTATACGAATCAAGTCAAAAAGACGGAAATAAATTAAATAACGCAACAATTCACCGGAAAAACAAGAAGAGCCGAATACACATTAAAAATAAAAATATAAAATAAAATAAAAGTACACTCAAAGAAATTTTTCCTTATTTAAAAAAAAAATGGCTTTAAAAGAAAGAAAATTGGTAATGAATTAGCGCTAAAGAAATTTTTCTTTATAATAAATACAGGTTTTTCTTAAATTTAAAAAAAGCAAAATTTAGTAAAAATTTCTTTGAGCCAAAGAAAGTTCTTTCAAAACAAGGAATTACTCATGTCTTTAAATTAAAGAACATTTTCTTTCCATTAAAAAAACAGTTTTTTGAACTAAAAAGCTTTATTTCTTTGCTTTTTTTTTATTTATTTTTTTATTTTATTTTAACGTGCTATAGAGTCTCTAATCCCGAGATTGTGCTTCCGGCGTTTTCCAGATTGGGCGAAGCCACGATCCCTTCATTGAGGGCCCTAATACAATACTAAATTTAATTTATACATTACAAAAGAAATTAAGATTAGTTCTTTAAAAAAACATTTTTTTAAAAGAAAACTTGTGGTCTCAAAAGGTCTTGATTATTTACATTATATAGATGCACTGGTGGAAACTTTACATTAGTAGCATTTAATAAAATAAAATCTAATTTTTTGCTTATGACATATGACAAATAATGTTTTTTATAATACAGTACTTCTAGTTCTTGACAAAGTAATAGAATATTTTGGGGAGATCATCATGACCTTGGATTAAGAGACGCGAAAACGGCGAATTATTTGTGGAGTTTTGTAGTACTCGGCAAATGGTCATCGGAGGGACCCTTTTTCCACACAAGAGTCATCATAAAACATCTTGGGTTTCCCCTGATGGTGTTACTCAGAATCAGATCGACCATTTGGCTATAAGTCGCCGATGGAGAAGATGTCTCCTCGATGTGCGAGCGAAACGTGGAGCTGACGTGGGGAGCGATCACCACTTGATGGTTGCCTGCTTGAGATTGTGTACAGCAGCTATCCGACGACCACAAATTCTTCAAATGAAGCGCAAACTTAATGTGGATAAACTTAGAGATCCCAACAAAAAACGCGAATACACCACCATTCTACGCGAAAAGTCATCCACATTGGGTGAATATGAAATGCGCAGACTGGACGCCAATTGGGAGGCAACCAGAAACACTTTTCTAACTAGTGCTGAAGAATCTGTGGGATATGTGCAAAGCGGTGAGAAACCCTGGATGTCGCAAGACACATGGGACAAGGTTGGCAATCGGAAAAAAGCCAAATTGGCAATCATCTCTCAACCCGATGTCAACCAACGAACGCCCGACTTGAGGCAGAACTACCGCGATGCTCATATACAGCTTAAAAAGGCTGTTAGACGCGACAAGAGAAAGGCCATTGAAGATCTGGCAAACAAGGCAGAATCTGCGGCTTACCTTGGGGATATGGGTTCACTATTTAAAATCATGAAACAGTTGACGAACAGGAATTTCACCGCCAACCACTTGGTGAGAGATGTCAATGGAATTCTCCTTAATATGAGTGAATACCAGTTGCGGCGATGAAAGGAATACTTCTCTGATATTTTAAACATCTTGTCAAAGGAAGATATTCCGGAAACATAACAACTACCAAACATCCAACCGCAACAATCCTCTATTAGGGACGATCCCCCAGATAAGGAAGAGATAGTTTCCGCCATTCGGTCAATGGCGGGAAGGAAAGCTCCAGGTATAGACGGACTACCAACCGAACTCAACAAAGCGGACCCGGAAATAACAGCCGATATACTCCTCCCACTCTTCACTAAGGTGTGGAATGAAGGAAGATATCCGACTGAATGGAATGAGGGCGTCATTGTGAAAATTTCGAAGAAGGGCGACCTTCGGGATTGTGGCAATTGGCGTGGTATATGTCCACTTACTGCCGTATCAAAAATTATGGCTAAGGTAATTCTCAATAGGATTAGTGATGTTGTCGAGAGCACTCTCGAAGTTTATCAGGCTGGATTCCGTAAAGGGTCGTCTTGTACCGACCACACAAATACCCTACGGATAATATTAGAGCATTCAGCCGAAATGGGTTCGCCACTACATCTCATATTTGTAGACTTCGAGAAGGCTTTCGACAGCGCTAAGCGAGATAACATATGGAATGCTTTGCGTAGGAGAGGTATTCCAGATAAGGTCATAGCTATGATTAAAGAATCCTACGAAGATGCAAGGTGTCGCGTCTTGCATAGACGAGAGCTGTCCGAGAGCTTCCCTGTGCGAACGGGTGTCAGACAAGGCTGCATATTATCACCAGCCCTGTTTCTGGTGGTATTAAATGACATCTTGAAAGCTGCAGTGGAAGGTGGGGAAGGTAAAGGTCTTCAATGGAGACTATTTAACATCTTAAGTCTCCTTGATTATGCTGATGACGTGTGTTTGCTTGCACATAGCTGTTCGGACTTAGAGTCAAATGTTCGCTCGGTGCATTCTAAATGCAAAGAGGCGGGACTGAAAATAAATGTGCTTAAAACCAATTATAATTACGTTATTAGTTTTTTAATATTTTATTTTATTGTAATTAAGTACAAAGGAATTACGTTATTAGTTTTTTATATATTTTTTCATTGTAATGAAATACAAAGGTCTTAAGGGGCCATACATACCGAAACGACGATTTTGTGCAAAAATGGCTGTTTTCGCACAGACATGCCTGACAAAGCATTCAATATAATGAAAATTAGTTTTTATAATTTTAATTCTGGTTAATTTTACAACAGCAGGTTGGTAACAAATTTTTAAAATTATGTTTAGGAAAAAGTTTACAGCATAACTTCGAGTTCGGATTTTTAAAAATGAGAAAAACAGTACTTTTCGATGCGATTTATCACCTATAAGTCACGCGACGACTATATATTATTTTTTGCAATAACAATAGGAAAAGGTTGCGACAAGTGCTGTACGGCAGAACATTTTCGATTTTTATAAGTTTTGTTAATAATAAATGGAGTTAAGAAACAGCGTTTCTTATTGATTTTTTTGTTCGAATTTATGTATTAAAACTGATGACTATGAAATTTTTTTAACACTCATATCGAAGAATCGAATGTTGTTAAGCTTATTCAATGAGTTTGATATTAGTTTTCATAAAAAATACATCATAATTCTTTGAAAATCAATCAGTAAATTTCGCAGGGAAAATTGAAGATCAGTATGCCTTGAGACGGCGACCAGAGCAGAGGTCGGTCGGCGCCGATTTTTCAATTAGTTGGTCTCTTTTACAAGATGTTCGTACGCTCTCAAGAGATTTGTCTTTTCCCCTTCGCATTTTCGATGATCGCTTGCATTCTTTGTATGTGTTGTCGCAGATCAAAGTTCGTAGGTGGTGAATGATGAGAAATCCATTGACCTATGCTTGTTGATAACTTTGTGGGTTTTTTTTTCAATGCATCATTTTCTTTCCTTATTCCTTCGCGACCTATTTCCCCGCTTTCATTTCCACTTCCTCTTTATTCTTGCAGATTCCTTTAGTCGCATCTTCCCGCATCGATGTGGAAAAACTAATCATCACAGCATGTACGACTGGCTAGAAGTTGAGCAAATTACGACACGAAAAAGTGTTCAGAGAGAAAAAAATCATTTACTCTCTCGATTTTAAATCGTAGGCAAAATGATTTGAAATAGATATCGACCGATGGTAGGTACGGCCCGTTAACTCTAAGCCATATAAAAGGCAAGAGAGCGAGCTCGATTGAGTACTCGATATTTATAAATCTATTTATATTTTTATTACATTGACTTCTTATAGTCGAGGACGCACAAACGTTGCGTATCCTAAAGATGTCAACATGTTGTAGCTACATGGTGTGTACGAGTATTCACACAAAGGAAAATGTTGGTACCTGTTTTGGTTGATTCCTTGAGTTTCCCTTTGCAGGTTTAAAAATAGATGCAGGATCTTCTGCACGTGTCTCAGTTTGCTCAGGGGTATACGTAACTCGCCCCTCCTTAGGCTTCGACTCCTGGCGAAGTGTCTTCAGTATTATTGACTGTGGCTGACATCGTATATACAAATACATTGCAATACCGATGATTATAAATATGATTATTCCATCAGATATGTATGAGGTCCATGATGATTTAAAAGTTTCATATTTCATCATTTTGATTTCGTGATTATGATTTATATGTAGCTGATGTAGTTCTTCTAATATTATGTTTTGCTCTTCTTTATATTGAATTTCTCTAATAGTATTTGGTAAGATAATTGTTTCTTGATATTTTACATTTTCATTTGTGTAAGTTTTGTTTCTTATAGTTACTGTACAATTTTTGAACTTAATTACATTATTGCCCTTAATCCTAATTTTATGATTATTACATGTGTGCAATACATCTGTTATTTCTAAATTTCTAGTTATTACAATATCTTTATTAATTAGTTCGACTTCTTCGTTCGAATTCTCTGACATTTTACAATTGCTCATTTTGTCTTTAATAATATCTCTAATACATATATCATTATGTGGTTCTAATTTTTTTATTTCTCTGTTTTCGGTGTTTACGAAAATTTCATTCTCATGGATTATAATTTCTTTTATATTGGTTTCAAGTTCTAAGTTGTTCTTAGTTGGTATTGGGATAATGTGTGTCTGATAATATTTTTGATTTGAAAACTTTGGAATTTGGATAATAATTAAAATTTTGTCTTCTTGATGTGCGATTGCGAGTTTTATAAATTTTAAATGTTCTGTATTTAATTCGTATTTATGAATTTCGTCTGATGTTAGTATGTTTCGATTTAAAATTCCAAGACGGCTTGATAGAATGATGTCTTCTATCTTTTCCAATTTACGTAATATGAATCTTAGGTTTTCTTTTATAAGCTCACGTATTGATTGTTCATCGAGTTGTTTTTGTAGTTCGTTTGTTAAGTTCGATATTGAATAAATCTTTGATTTTATGATTTTGTTCTGTTCCTTTACTGTCTTCGTTACAGTGTTTATTTCGTCCTCAAATTGTTTGTTAATTACTGTCGATTGATTATTTACCGTTTCTGTTAGTTTTTCCAGGTTTCCTGCTACTACTGTGAATTTTTGTTCTATGTCTTGTCTGTCATCATCGTCCATTGTTCCTCCTATCCATTTTAAAAGTTTACCGTGTAGGCTTATGAGTCCGCGGGTATGTCTAGGGTGGGGTTTTAATTCATAGATAATATCTTCTATTTCTTGTTTAATTTCGTTTAAAGATAGGTCTTGGGTTAAGTTCTTAAAACCATATGAGGATATTATTGAGTTGAGTATTCTGGAATAATCGGCTATATTTATTACATGGATTACGTCCACGTAGCTATCTATCATATTTAATTCTTTGGATCTTAGTAATATGTATCCATTTCCTACTGGTATTTCATCTATTTCGATCTGCTGTCCAAGGGTAAGTTGTGGAAGGATTAATAACAGCATGATGATTCCTGTAATGGGAAGGTTCACGTGAATTTCTTTTTTCGTTTTAAATTTGTTTTGTGGACTTTGCGTTTCGTCCTAACTGTATAATAGTTTCTCCCTATCTCTGTTACTCTGTTTTTCCTAAAGACTGGTTTTAGTTTATGACGCGGTGTAGCTCTAACATATTCGGGGTTAATTGGTTTTTCTACGATGTTTCCATTTGCTTTCTCTAATCGTTTTGTTTGTTTTTATATCATATTTTTATTTATTTTTAAAATTTCTTCGGGGGCTATTAATCGCAAGTGTAGATCGATTGGTTTTACACCCGTCGTTGAGTGTATACTGTTATTATAATGTCTAATTGCAGTAGGCACTAACGCAGGCATCATGATATTTGGTTGTTTGATTCTCAGTATTCGCTGTTTCCTGTATGAACATTTGGGGATGTGAAGTGAACTTCTATTTGTAATTCATCTAGAAATTCTTTCATATTTCGCACAAGTGTCGATTCGTTATCTGTCGTAATTTTTTTAGGGGATCTATTATTTGAGATGTAATGTTCTAAAGCTACTTTGATATCTACCCAATTTCTACTCTTAATTGGATATGCTTGTGCATGTTTTGAAAAGCGATCGAGAATGGTTAAATATGCTTGGTTACGTTCTATAAACCATATGTCGAGACTTAATTCTTCATGTGGTCCATCAGGTATTGGCTTGGCCTCCTGTTTATATTTAACAGGATTTCTCTCATATTTTGCTTTGTCGCAGATTTTACATTTGTTTATTATTCTGTTTATTTTTTCTTTCAAATTTGGGTAATAATATTTTGTTTTCAATTCGTTATATACTTCAGTTATTCCTCTGTGATTATTCTTGTGGTGCTCGTCCATAATGTATGCAGATATTTCCTCATCGTTTGCATCGTATAAAATAAGGTTGCACTTCAACAGTTTATTTTGTGCATTTGGGTTTATAAGTTTTATTACTTCCCTTTGGAAATCTGAATACATTTGTAGGTCAGGTATATAGATTCCTATTACTCCTTTATTTGGGATCTGATTTTTTAGGATGTATTGGTATGATTTGTTATCAGGAGTAGTAAATATAAATTCTTTTCGCACTTTCTTGTTTGCGAGCTTAATGAGTTTGGTTTGATTCGTTCGACCTTTCTTTATTACAATTTGTGTTCGAAATATGTTCAGAGGTGATTCTGATATAGGGATATACACAGAATTATCTTGGGATGAGCCATGTGTGTTAGCACTATTCGAACTTGCTGTTTCCGTGCTAATTATCAAGGAGGATATATAAAAGGAGTACCTGATAGTCTGTCTCATGTGGGAATATTTTTTGATTCGGAAATTTTCGAAAATTGTGTCTAAGCTTAACTTGGCTTCAAACTTTTACAAAAAAAATACAATAATTTGTATTCTCTCTTAGTTGCTAGTATTCAGTCAGCAATAAACTAATTTCCAGTACAATGGAGTTTGCTGTTTCATTTCAGAAAATTTTGTTTTTTCAATTTTTATTAGTTTTGGTTTGTGTTTAAGCTAAGCACTTTAGCAACGGACAATTTAACGCGGGACAGAGACTTACTTTGGGTTTAAGTATGTCAAACAAGGATAGCGAAACAATTTTTTCGAAAATTTGACAACTGTTTCGAACAATTTATCGTGGGAAAGAGTTAGTTGCAATATTTTTAAGTATGGCAGACAAAGATAGCGAAACGATTTTTTTCGAAAAATTTCGAGCATTTCGATAGTAAGGGAGGGAAATACATTCATTCCCATTGTGCTTACAAGGCAAAGCATGCTCATAGTCACTCCTTTTTATATATCCTCCTTGGCTAATTATATTTCTTTCCTCAATTGTATTTGTATTAATGTTTGTTCTACTTAATGCGTCTGCTACTAAGTTGGCTTTGCCTTCTATATATTCTATTGAATAATCATACTCTTCCAAGGCTAATTTCCATCTTACTAATTTAGAGTTCGATTCTTTTAAATTATGAAGCCATTTTAATGGTCTGTGATCCGTAAAGATATCGAATTTAACTCCGTAAATGTAGGGTCTGAAATACTTACATGCCCAAACTATCGCTAACAATTCTTTTTCAATATTGCTGTAATTTATTTCATGGGTATTTAGCGTTCTGGATGCAAAACAAATTGGATGAGAGTCTTGTTGAAGGACTGCTCCTATCGCGAATTGGGAAGCATCAGTAGTTAATGAAAATTTCTTTTCGAAATTTGGATACTTGAGAATTGGATCTGTTGTGATCAATGTCTTCAGTGCTTCAAATGCATTTGTAAAATCTAGGTCGTCAGCATTAATTTTTGAATTTTTCTTCAAGCGTAGTGTTAATGGTTTGGCTATAAGGGCAAAGTCTTTAATGAATTTCCTATAATAGCCAACAAGCCCAAGAAATGATTTGATTTGTTTAGAAGTTTTAGGTTTTTCGAATTTAACAATAGCTTCTATTTTATTCGGATTGGGTTTGATTCCATCTGTTGATATTACATGTCCAAGAAATTCAGTTTCTTTCTTCATGAATTCACTCTTGTCAAGTTGGACCTTTAAATTTTGTCTTAATGTTTTAAAAATTTTTTCTAGTGAACTTAAGTGTTCTTCTAATGATGTACTGAAAATAACTACATCATCCAGATAAACTAGACAGATTTTTCCCAGATGTTCTTGTAAGACATTATTCATCATCCTTTGAAATGTGGCTGGAGCATTTTTCAGTTCAAAAGGCATTCTAAGGAATTCATATTGTCCAAGATTAGTGTTGAAGGCTGTCTTTTCTATGTCTTTTCCGTCGATTTCAACTTGGTGAAACTCTTTTGCAAGATCTAATGTAGTAAAGTACATGCACCTTCCAAGTTTTCCAGTATATCGTCGATTCGTGGTATTGGAAATTTGTCGCTTATAGTCTTTTAATCAATTACTATTCGCCATTTTTTCTCACCAGAAGCATCGGTTTTCTTTCCAACTACCCATATAGTGGATGAGTATGGAGATTCAGAGGGCTGTATGATACCTAGATTAAGCATTTCGGTAATTTGTTTCTTAACTTCATCTTTATGAATATGAGGGTAAGTATAAGTCTTTGTATAGATTGGATTATTATCAGTAGTGTTGATTCTATGTTTAATGACGTTAGTGAAGCTTAGGTCTGAATTTTTTCGATAAAATATGTCAGAATAAGTTTTAATCAACTTTATTAGCTTGACTCGTTCTTCGCTATTCAGATGAGAAGTACGGATATCTTTGTCGATCTCCGGATAGGGTGAGTCATATAAGTTGTCATTACAATTAACCACTTCATATGCTTGTAAAACTTCTTCGTCTTCAGAATCTGGATGCCAGTACAATTTCATTTTATTATTTTTGATAGTGATAGAGCTATCAGAATAATTTATTGTAGGTTTAATCATTCGTAAAATATTGTTGCCAAGTAAACCATCGAAGTGTTCGTGGAATTTGACTTGTGCAAATTGGATTTTGCAAGCTTGATCCATATCAAGTTCCTTAAAGGTTTGGACTGTGAATATTTCATCTCTTCTAATTTCTTCGTTTCTAAATCTGATATGTAATGGGTTTGATAGTTTTGTTATAAATTTAGGATGTATTACACCGGGATTGATTAAACTCATGGAGGCGCCGGTGTCGATCATAAGTTTCATTGTACGTTTTAGAGTATCAATTAGAATAAAAGGTCCAAATCGTTTAGATTGTCCGAGGCTCTTTTGCAAAAATCCTGATTAAGGTTTACAGTGTTTGTATTTGTGTCCATAGGTTCTTGTCCTTGTACATTTGAATGAGTAAATTGTTGACCTATGTTTCGTGATTGACCAAAACGTGTATGTCATGTGTTATTATTTCCACTTTCGTTAATATTGTGCTGTTCGAAATTTGTGTCGTATCTTGGATTATTGTTGAATCTTTGATTCGAATTGTTCGGCTGTCTTTGGTTATTTCTAGTTATGGTAGTACTATTGTACAAATGATTTGTGTCACCGAGTATTTTCTCAGCGTCTTCGAGTGAAATGGGATTTCGGGCGTACAGGATTGTACTATGACTTTCGGGTAGGCCATTAATAAAAAGTTTCAGTGCTAATTCTTTATAATACGTAACGTCTTGGGAAATTAAATCCATATCTTCCTAGTCACTTTTAAGTTTAAACACTATTGCTCTTAATTTGTACCTAATATCGTTTAAGAATTCCAACACATTGCCCCTGTATCTTACATTTCTGATATCATCAGTTAAGCTGAATATGTTTTTTTTTTCACCAAAATTATTTTTTAGGACTGTTTTTACCTGATCCCATGTATGTAAATTTGTATTTAAATCTAATATTAACCTAGCTTTACCTGTAATTTTTGTTTTTATTTTCTGCATGTAGTAGGGTGATGCTGCTGCCGGTAATGCTGCAATTGTAGGTGTAATGTGGTTCACTGCTTCCAGGAATGGTACCAATTCATATTTTTTCCCATTAAACTCGGGAAAGCCACGAATATAAGTATCCGGGTTAGGTTGCCACTCCATCTTTTCTGCAATCAATATTTCCTCTCGTAGTCTTAAGCAATTCTTTGAACTAATATTGTTCACTTAGGGATCTTTTAAATATTTTGGACTTTATTGTCCCACTGTTCTGACTTATAGCGTCAGGTGGCTTTAGTATAGGGTATGGTACTTGTACTTGTATTGTACCGAATTATTAGACACAAAAAAAAAATCTCTCTATTTTTTTTTCTGGTTTTAAAAAGTGTAGACTTAGTTCACTTTGTCGCGAACTAATTTTCCTTTTTTTTTTCTCAGGATAGACACAAAAAAAAATAAACTGCCAACAAGTCGGGCGAAACTTTATTATTCTTGGGACAAGTTGCGGATGAGTGGAAAGTCAATATACAGGTTAGAGTGGTTAGGGAAGACTAAGTGAAAGGGAGTTCTTGGGCAGAACTGTTAACAATATTTCATTCGTGTCTGTAAGTTTGGGTTTTTATGAGGGGAGGAGTAGGGGTAATAGTAAGGGTGGGTGGATGTTAATAGCTTTTTAATTAATTACTTGAATCACGTCCAATATTCTCTGTATAGAATGTGTTTCATAGACGAAGTTGCATAGAATTTTCATAAAATTCGGTGTATTTTACATTCATGAAACCGAACATTTGTATGGGAGGGGGTAGAGAATATAGGGGAATCGTAAAATTTGATACGCAGTTTTATTTCGCGTCTCTTGTAAGGTGCTTGTATAGAATTTCAAGTTCGTAGCTTTTAGTTTGTTGGTTATTAGTTGATTTAATAAAATTGGTCGAAATCGTAGTTTTGTATGGGAGGGGGTAGAAGCGCAAGCGCGATTTCAAAACTTTTAAAGCAACTTCATTTGAATTATTTTTATAAGTTTTTATGCCAAATTTGAAATTGATAGCTTTTAAGAGTTAGCTGATAACTGATTTCTTAAAAATGCTCGAAAAAATAATTTTGTATGGGAGGGGGTAGAGGAGGTAGGGGAATCGTCAAACTTGTGATGCAATTTTCTTTTATTCTTGTTGTTAGATGCTCGTACGAAATTTCAAGTTCATAGCTTTTAATTTGTTGGTTATTAGTTGATTTAATGAAATTAGTCGAAATCATACTTTTGTATGGGAGGGGGTAGAAGGACAAGCGCGATTTTAAGACTTTGAACGCAATTTCATTTTAATTATTTTTGTAAGTTGTTTTGCAAAATTTGAATTTGATAGCTTTTAATGGTTAGGTGATAATTGATTTCTTGAAAATGGTCGAAAAAATAATTTTGTATGGGAGGGGGTAGAAGTTTTAAAGGTTTTCGACCAGTTAATATTTCGTATATTTAGGGATTTTTTTTAAATGCATTTTGCAAATTTTCAAGTTTCTACCTATATATCACTCAAAAATTTTCAGTTTATGTGTTTTTTTCAATGCACATGAAACACCTTGTGCACGTTAGAAAGGGGGAGTCGGTTTATAATAAATATGGATCAAGTTAATATTAATTTTTTATGTACATTAAATATAGGTATTCACATGCAAAATTTTAACTTTTTATCTTTCACTAGAGCCCTAAAAAAATCACTCAAAATTTTCGACATTTTTGCTTATCACCTCCCTCCCCTTACACGTCCCAGCTTAAAATTTTTACCAAAATTAACTATTATGTAGTTCTACAATCTGACAAATTTTTGATTTAATATCTGTACTATTTTTTGAGATATAAGGATTTGTAATTTTGGAAAGTGCGCCATTTTTCAAATGTTCCCCATTTCCCCCCACTACTATTATTTCGACATGTTATATTTTTTTATTTTTTTTGTATTTTCCTAGTATAGCTTAATATACGTTTTAAGTTTCAATTACATAGCTTAAAAGATAGTTGAGATATTAGTGTTTTTCATTGCACCCCCCCTGACCCTCCCCCTTACAATAATTAGCTGCTATTTAGAGACCGTCAAGGTGGCATATAGTTCCATCGGAACCAGCTCAGAAGTTCCGATGGAACTATATGCCACCTTGACGGTCTCTAAATATGATTTTTTTACGATAAGTAATTTCGAAGATATAATCATTTGAAAAAAAAATTCGGCCGACAATTGGTTCTTAGCCCCCCTTTTCGCACCCCAATGGATAAAAAAACTAAATTATTTTTAAAAGTTGTCCCACAAACCCTTCTATATGTATGTTGAGTTTTAGCTTCCTAGCTGTTACCATGGTTGAGATATTTGAATTCGTATTTTTCGGTTTAAGCGCTCCCCCCGCCTCCCCCTGAACCCGTACACCCCCCAAAATGGGTATCCGCCTGAGATCCGCAACTATCTACAATCCCTCCAAAAATGAACTTTCTATCTTGAAGGGTTTAAGAGTTAATGTGCGCTGAGCGTACACGTCGGCGTACGGCGTACAGACAGACGGATTTTTTTTTTTGCATTTTTAGGCTAATTTAGTCATGAAACGCGAAAAAAAAAATTTCAGGGTAGCAAACTTTTTTTTTTTTTGTGTCGATCACAATACTTTATTATTATAATAATAAAGTAAAATTCACTTTATTTATTATTTATTTTGTTTTTGATTTTAAAGAGTGTAGACTTAGTTCTCTTAGTCGCGAACTAATTTTTCTTTTTTAGGATACACACAGTTTGTGAGTATCCTACCGACTGCGCCAATTACGTTATTAGTTTTTTAATATTTTATTTTATTGTAATTAAGTACAAAGGAATTACGTTATTAGTTTTTACTTTATTATTATAATAATAAAGTATTGTGATCGACACAAGAAAAAAAAAGTTTGCTACCCTGAATTTTTTTTTTTCGCGTTTCATGACTAAATTAGCCTAAAAATGCAAAAAAAAATCCGTCCCGCCGTACGCCGTACATATGGACTCATATCTCCGAGACCGTTAAAGGTAGAATGTTCGTTTTTGGATGGATTATTGGTTGGGTAAGTGAGCTCTATTTTCTAAATTTTGAGGGGTGTTAGGTGGAGGGGGAGGCGGTGGGAGGGAAAAAGTCGAAAACTACACTTGCTAATATCTCCCTCACGAATGCAGATAGAAAGTTGAAAATCAGTAGACATATAGAGAAGGCTGTGGGACAAACTCCAAAAATAATTTAATTTTTTTATCCACTGGCGTCCGAAAAGGGGGGGCTAAAAACAAATTGTCGGCCGAATTGTTTTTTCAAATGATTATATCTTCGAAATTACTTATCATAAAAAATTCATATTTTAGGACCATCAAGGTGGCATATAGTTCCATTGGAATCAGCTTAGTAAGTGGCTAATTATTGTAAGGGGGAGGGTCACGGGGGGTGCAAACAAAAACACTTAAAAATGAATATCTCTACTATCTTTAAAGCTATGTAATTGAAACTTAAAACTTATATTAAGCTATACTAAGAAAATATAAAAAAAATATAATATATTGAAATAATAGTAGTGGGGGAAAATGGGGAGCATTTCAAAAACGGCGCACTTTTCAAAATTACAAATCCTTATATCTCAAAAAATAGTACAGATATCAAATCGAAAATTTGTCAGATTGTAGAACTACGCAATAGTTAACTTTGAGCTAGGGGGTGTAAAGGGAGGGAGGTGGTAAGCAAAAATGTCGAAAATTTTGAGTGATTTTTTTAGGACTCTGGTCAAAGATAGAAACTTTAAATTTGGCACGTGGATACATCTATTTGATATACATATATCCACAATTGTTACGAACCGACCACCACGGTCTAATGGGCACAAGGTGTTTCATGTGCAGCGAAAAAAACACGAAAACTGAAAATTTTTGGATGTAATTTTAAGGTAGAAACTTGAAAATTTGGGAAATACATTTAAAAAAAATCCCTAAAAGTATGAAATATTAACTGGTCAAATCCTTTCAAAACTTCTACCCCCTCCCATACAAAATTATTTTTTCGACCATTTTTAAGAAATTAATTATCACCTAACTATTAAAAGCTATCAATTTGAAATTTTGCATAAGAACTTATAAAAATATTGGAAATGAAATTATTTTAAAAGTTTTGAAATCGCACTTGCCCTTCTACCTCCTCCCATACAAAGTATAATTTCGACCAATTTCATTAAATCAACTAATAACCAACAAATTAAAAGCTACGAACTTGAAATTTCTTACGAGTACCTTACAAGAGAAGAAAAAGAAAATTGCTTCACAAATTTTGCGATTCCCCCACCTCTTCTACCCCCTCCCATAAAAAATTATTTTTTCGAGCATTTTTAAGAAATCAGTTATCAGCTAACTCTTAAAAGCTATCCATTTCAAATTTTGCATGAAAACTTAAAAAAATAATTAAAATGAAATTTTTTTAATAGTTTTGCAATCGCGCTTGCCCTTCTACCCCCTCCCATTCAAAAGTATCATATCGACCTATTTCATTAAATCAACTAATAACCAACAAATTAAAAGCTACGAATTTGAAATTTTGTACGAGCACACTACATGAGAAAGGAAATAGAATTGCGTCACAATTTTTACGATTCCCCTACCTCCTCTACCCCCTCTCATACAAATGTTTGGTTTCGTGAATGTAAGATACATAGAATCTTATGAAAATTCTATGTAACTTCGTCTATGAAACTTACATTCTATACAAGGATTATTGGACGTGATTCAAGCAATCAATTAAAAAACTATTAACATCCACCCACTCTTACTGTCACGCCTCACCCCTCCCCTCACGAAACTCAAACTTGCATAAATAAACGAACGAAATATTGATTATATATACTGGAGCTTTTGAACGTTTGCACAAAGTGTTAAATTGATAACTGCCCTGCCCAAGAACCCCCTTTCACTTAGTCTTCCCTAACCACTCTAACCTGCATATTGGCTTTCCACGCATCCGCAACTTGTCCCAAGAATAATAAAGTTTCGCCCGACTTGTTGGCAGTTTATTTTTGATTGGATTCAAATCCGGACTTTGTGCAGGCTACGTCATAGTTTGAAACTGTTGCTCAGCAAGCCATTTTTTTTCACGATAATCGCAGTGTGCTTGGGATCTCCACCCTGTTGGAACACTATCTCTTCCACTGGATAAGCGCATTCATCAACGACGTCGGACAAATTACTGCGCAAAAGGCTAAGGTAGTCTTCCTTTATCATGATACCGTCGATCTGAACCAAAGGATCAAGGTTCCACCATGTAAAGCAGCCACACGCCATTATATGTCCACCGCCGTGCTTCACTGTTTGTTTAACTTGGTGCCTTTGAATACTCTCATGGGATCGATGCCAATAATATTCCTTACCGTCTGATTGGAATCGATTAATTTTGATCTCATCTGACCAAATAACTCGTTTCCAGTTTATTTATATATTTTTTTATTGTAATGAAATACAAAGGTCTTAACTCTAAGACATATAAAAGGCAAGAGAGCGAGCTCGATTGAGTACTAGATATTTATACTGACCACTAAATCTATTTATAAATCTATTTATATTTTTATTACATTGACTTCTTATAGTCGAGGACGCACAAACGTTGCGTATCCTAAAGATGTCAACATGTTGTAGCCACATGGTGTGTACGAGTATTCACACAAAGGAAAATGTTGGTACCTGTTTTGGTTGATTCCTTGAGTTTCCCTTTGCAGGTTTAAAAATAGATGCAGGATCTTCTGCACGTGTCTCAGTTTGCTCAGGGGGCTCGAACACAAGCACACCAATTGTTCTTAACAGACAAGATGTGGAAGAGGCTCAAGATTTTTATTATCTCGGAAGCATTGTCAGCGGAAAGGATATTGAGGCTCTTCTAAATAAAGCTCGTCAGGCGTTCGGTATCCTTTCCTCTTTCTGGAGGTTCGCACGAAGCTGCAAGTTCTTGGCGCATGCATGAAATTCGTGTTTTATATGGTTGTACTACGTGGAAAGTGACCGTTCGACTTACAGACTTTCGTGAACCAATACCTCCGACGCATTTTAGGAATATTCTGGCCAGAAGTGATCTCCAAAGACGAACTTTGGAGTACAACTGGCCAGACTAAAATAGGTATTGAGATTCAAAGGCGGAAGGGGCAGTGGATCGGTCATACTTTGAGGAAACTAGAGCGAAACAAGCTCTGGATTATAATCCTCAAGGAAGACATCAGGTTGGTCGACCATGTAACACATGGAAGCGAGCAGTTGAGCAAGAGGCCAGAGGAATAAACAAGTCCTGGCAACAGCTTAAGGCCGATGCTCAGGATCGCGCCTTGTGGAAGAGAGCTGTTTCTGTCCTATGCCCCTATAGGGGGTCTTAACAGGAATTTGATTGATTGATTGACTTCTTCAATGGCGCAACAGCCCAAATCGGGCCTTGGTCTCCTGACCTTCAGGTTCCATAACATTTTCATTATTTATTGCGGAAGAGTTGTTAGCTCTTCGCACAACCCTCAATCTACGAATTTTTCATTTTCGTAGATTGAGGTAACTAAGGTATATTCAAGCAGGTAGTATGCTGGAATTATACGTCGACTGGGATTTGAACTCACGACTTTCGCATTGTAAACCAAACACGCTACCTACTATACTACACCCTAGCTTTGATTGATTGACTGCATCTCATGTTTGTGAACTTCGAGAAGGCTCTCGACAGCGTTCAAGTTTCAGCAGAGACCGAAACGTCACATTTAACTAGAGATGGCATGTCTAGAAAAAGGAAAATGCACGCGAATTTTCCGGGGCGGTAGGAAATTGCGAAAAGCAGCAACGGCCCGCCCAGTAGTTCGCTTTTGTGTAGTGCATAAATTCCAAAGTGTTTTTCATCGTTTTTTGTTTTTTCGGTTGATAGTTATTTCTCGTTTCAATTTTCCGTCCGCCTTCGGGTTTGGTATGAGGTCTGCGGTGCGCCCGTGCTGCTATTTTCGGTCGCAACAGCATCCCAACAAAGTTTCCTAAGCTCTGTTCAATTTTTCCGCGCGCTTCACTCAACGCTCCCATCGAATCGTAAAAGGAAATTTTCACAGTTTTCCTTCGGGCCATTTTGCCGTTGCATAAGCATAAACAATAAATTGCATTGAGCAATTGAAATTATTGCGCCAGCAATTCAACCATTTTTCGGAGATTAAGGTTACCGACGAAATCCCATTAAACAAACGAGTGTCGCAACTACCTCCCAGGTCACTGGGAAAAGTTGCTTTTCATATTTTTTCTGTATTTAGACATTCCAAACAAAATATTCACTTTGTTTACATTTCTTATTGACAGTGATTGTTAGAAGTCAGGATTTCGCAGAAAATTGCAGTTTTGTCGGTTTTTTTTATACTCTAGATGAAATCTGAGAGTATATTGTGTTTGCCTTACCGTTTGTAACGCTAAGAAATAACGCTCGCACAGAGCCGCCAAGGGTACAGAAATATTTGTTGTCGCTCAAAAACCTCGATTCCGAGTGACCGTCTCTCTGTCTGTCTGTCCGTCTGTGCGTCTGTCTACAGCATAACTCTCGAAAACTATGAGCTATAGTGCTAAAAATTTTGGTGTGTCATTTTTAGCAAAAAAGTAAGGTCAAGTTCGTAAACGGGCCAAATCGCTCCACCCCTTCTACCCCCTCCCATACAAAATGACACAAATGCGCAATTTGACAATAAACGGATTTGCTCAAAAAGTATAAAAGCTATTGGCCTGAAATTTGGAACATATTACTTTTATGGTAATATCGATCTACCGTTTAAAAATATGCGTGTCCTCTCCGTCCTTCTACCACCTCCCATACAAACTGTACTTGTCATGAATTACTCTAAGCCAATTTACTCAGTGCGTATAAAATTTAGCGAGCTGAAATTGTGCACTAAATATTTATTTAAAATTTTTAGTAAGGCCAAAAAAAATTAGACGATTAGCTTCACCCCTTCTACCCCCTCTCATACAAAATGGCACAATTTCGCAATTCGACTATAAATGGATTTGCCCGAAAAGTATACAAGCTATTAGTCTGAATTTTGGGATATATTACTTTCATAATGATTTCAATATACAGTATAAAAATTATTTGCGTCCTCCCTCTCCTTCCAACCCCTCCCATACAAACTTTACTTTTTCTTGAAATGCTCTAAGCCGATTTTCTCAGAACACATAACATTTATCAGCTCACATTTTGTGATAAATACTTATTTAGCATTATCACTAAGATCAGAAAAAAATAATTGATTAGCTTCACTGCTTCTACCCCCTCCCATGCAATCTGACACAGTTTCACAACATCACAAAAAATCTATTTTCTTGAAATGAATGAATGTTACTTGTCCAAAATTTGAGAAATGTCAATTTTATGATATTTTTATTTATTTCTGAAAAGTTCACTAAAATCCCACCACTCTTTCTATCACCTCCCATACAAACTGCACATTTTCACAAAATCTAACACACAAAAATTTTCTCAGTTCCTATTAAATTTTTGGAGTAAGCATTTTGTATAAAACAATTTTTATAGCTACTTTAGCATGATGGGGAAAACATTAGTTCAATGCTATCACCCCTTCTAATACTACCCATACAAATTTCTTGGGATCATAAAAAATTCTATTTCATCTAGAGTATCGTAAGATTGCAGTTTACGCGCAATCGTAGCCCTGTTAAGTTTGATGAAATCTGAGAGTATATTGTGTTTGCCTTACCGTTTGTAACGCTAAGAAATAACGCTCGCACAGAGCCGCCAAGGGTACAGCTCAAAAACCTCGATTCCGAGTGACCGTCTGTCTGTCTGTCTGTCTGTGCGTCTGTCTACAGCATAACTCTCGAAAGCTTTGAGCTATAATGCTCAAAATTTTTGTGTGTCATTTTTAGTAAAAAAGTAACTTTAAGTTCGTGAATGGGCCACATCCTCCCATACAAATTTCATGAAATTTCGAAAAATTAAGAAATTGATTTTCTTTGAAACTATTTAAGCTATCGACTTGAAATTTAGGTCAAAGTATTACGATATAAATTTCATTAGTATCACGGAATATTGACCTGATCCCCTCACTCCTTCTACCCCCTCCTATACAAATGGTCAATTTTGAAAAATACATATTTTCGATTTTCATTGAAGCTAGTAAAGCTGAAAAGACGAAATTTTGTCAGAATTAATTATACTATAATTGCAATTTATTTTAAAAATAATTATCAACTTCACCTTACTCCTTCTACACCCTCCCATACAAATTTCACGAAATTTTGAAATTTAAATTAAATTATTTTTCTTCGAAACTGTTAAAGCTATCAACTTGATATTTTGTACAAAGTATACAAATAGAAATATCAATAATGTGAAAATTTGTTTTGATCTGTACACTCCTTCTACCCCCTCCCATACAAATGCAGAATTTTTGTTAAATGCATTTCATCGATTTCCATTCAAACTAGAAAAAGTACAAACTTAAATTCGTTTTTTAATAATTGAAATAAGTGTTAGAAAAAATTATAAGCTCCGCTCCTTCTACTACCTCCCACACAAATATCTCTATTATAAATTCAAGAAAAGCATTTCTCTTTCAAGTACATATATGAGAGCTATCGACTTGGAAATTGAATCAAAGCATGGTGATAAGGATGATGATGAGCAGTTTCAAAATCATCTTAAACGCTCCACTTCCTCTGCCACCTCCCATACAAATGTCTCAATTTCAGGAAAACTATGACCAATTTCTTTAAAAATAATGAAAACTAAAAACTTTAAATTCAGCAAAAAACATTTTGCATGCCATGTCCGGTGTCATATAGAAAAATACAAACCTCCCCCTCTACTTCTACCATCTCCCATGCAAAAGTTTCTATTCACTATTCGAAAGAATTTGAGATGACATATTTTCCGGTATATTAAAGTCATTTCCATCTCATCTAGAGTATCATATGATTGGGCTTTAAGCCCAATCATAATTCTTTTATGTTTTTAATTGAGTTGTATTTTTTAACCAACATACAAGTATGTAAATACTTTGAATTTTTCGGATTTGTTTTCATTTAAATTTTTTGCGATCTTCCGTTTAATTCATTCCATTTTCCTGCTTCAGTTTGAATCAATACTTAATAAGAAATGAAAGGGCTACTCTTTTCAGAGATATTTATCATTTTAATCGCAGTTTTTGCCATCCCTCCTTACTAGCATGGAGAAAAGTGAAAAGAGGTGAACAAATCACTGCTTTTAGAAGAGCTGATCTTTTTCACAGATATTGATCACTGCAATTTGAAAAGAGTAGGGTTTTGCCATCCCTACATTTAATGCAGCATAATAGTGTGAAATCCGGAAATTTTTCTTTTTAAAACATTATCTCTGTCTCCTTTTCGTTTATAACAAGACTAGGGTTTGACCTTTAGATACACTTTCCGAGGAGCAAAAATTTTGAATATTTTAGCAATTTTCTTAATTGCGTGGAAATAAGGGCGCGTACCGACTGTTAATATCATTTACAGTTACAGAAAATTATCATAAATAAACAAATTGTTAGCGATGTGCATAATTTTCAATTTCGAAATTCACTTCTGTATGGGACTCAACTAGCTGAATGTGAAAATGTATGCAATAAAATTATAAAGCGAGCTAAATTCGAATATGATCGGAAACGTCGACTTAAGATCATGGAGAATCCCAAAAACTTAATATCTTTCTGGTCGTTTGTGAAATCGGTCAACCAGAATTTCATCACATTTTCAACACCTCCTCTCCTTGATGGTGACCAAACCGTTGTTGATCCTGTTGAAAAGGCAAACCTTTTGGCAACCAAACTTCGCTAGAAACTCGAAGCTTCCACAGTCGAACCAGAGTCCTCCGTACTTACCGGACTCTGGTTTCTCGCTGCCACCACATCGTTTTCAATCTAGGGTTATTTCCAGAATCCTGTAGGAGCTCAATATTTACAAGTCTGCTGGGCCAGATGGGGGGATGCCATATTGTCCTTAAAAACTACGCTTATTCTCTAGCTAAGCCTCTTCGTAATCTCTATCATCTTTCATACTCTTCAGAGTGCTTTATTTAGATCTGGAAGGTCCCGAATGTTCAACCAATTGCAAAGAAAGGAAGCAAAGCGAACCTCGCTATAATTAGCGCCCCATAGCCATTACCTCAGTGCTTTTAAAGGTAATGGAAACTGCTGTCAATCGCAGGATAGTCAACTTCTTGTGAACAAAAATCTCATACATGATTGCCAACATGAATTTCGCTCGGGGCGTTCTACAGGCGATCTCCTGATCTATCTTACCAAGCGTTGGAATTCCTGCATCCACAAATTTGGTGAAGGTCAAGTTATTGCTCTTGACATCGCAAAAGCGTTTAAAAGAGTTTGGCACAAATGCCTCTGAGCCAAGCTAAGGGCCTTTAGTTTCAACACTTCGTTTCTTCAATCGATTGAGAGGTTCCTCTCCGAGCGCTCTATTTGAGTCGTACTAGACGGAGTAACTTCTGCACCCTTTTCTATTTATTTCAGCGTCCCTCAGGGCTCAGTTTCATTCTCCACTCTCTTTTTAGTCTTCATAAACGACCTTCTGTCGTCGTGTTAATGTTCACAGTCGTCTGCGGACGCTCGTCCGACATCGGTGACCTCTTGTCGTGAGTCGATACAATCAATGAACTCTGACCTCAATTTAATCCTGGAATGGGGCAGGAAAAACAGAGTAGATTTTAATGCCTTAAAAACGCAGTCCTGCCATCTATCGGTTGGTCACTAAATTGCCTATAGATTCCACCTTCTGCAGACTACATTACTAGGTGTAAAATTTAACAATTACCTAGATTGGAGCCAACACATTTTCGAAGATGCCATATCAATTGCTCAATTGACTCCCTCGAGCATCGTCGAGATATCGTAGTAGTCTGAATTTACTATGGATACTTCCATGGTAAATGCAGCAAGGAACTATAAGCCCTTATATATTCAAGAACTATAAGCCCTTATATATTCAATTCACGCTCACACGAATACACTGTGAAGCCCTTGCCGTGGGGAACAGTGAAGCTTAGACAGTCCTTCACCTCTCGGACGACAGTGTTGTGGAATTCATTACCAGGTAATCTCTTTCCAACAGGACACAACCTCCAACAATTTAGGAACAACGTTCATCGCCACTTCAAAATCCCCTCTCCTGTGTTTCCTTACTTATTTTTTTGGGACCACTTATTTCCCCGTATCAATGTCAGCTTAACTGTGCATCGCGCATTAAAGGCCCCTAAGCCATTTTCTGCGGCCGTAAAAAAAATGTCAGTTGATCAACAGCCGAAAATTGCACTGCCAAACCCTGAGTACGATGTGTTCTGCTTAGCTTATATAGGAACCATGGATAATTCAAATTCAAATCAAGGTTACGCGGAAAATGTTAACATAAAAGTTGGGAGTTAGCGAGCTACGTAAGCTACGTCTCACTACGAACCAACCACTGAATACAATTCAACTGAACACCTCAAGCACACTACAAATTACCGCGATTTAACTTAACTTAATTATTGTAGAGTCACTCCATGCAGGAAGAAGACACACTGTATTAGGGTTTGGCAGAAATGTCACTATTGACACCTGCGTATGTACCTTCACCATTCGTGGAGTGGTGAGTTTAGTGTTTATTTCTTGCAAATTTTATCCACCCCAATATAAATTGTTCCTTCAAAATTTGTGTTTGTGACTTTTTAGTTAAGTACTAAAAACTACGCACACTTCTTGATGTTAACGTACGTGTATGCTCAGTGCACAATGAATCACAAACCCTTGAAGATAGATCATTTTTCGGTGGAATATAGATTGGGGGTGATATCAGGCGTACTCCAATTTTGAAGATGAAAAGGTTAAGGGGAGGCGGAGGAAAAGAATAACCAATAACTACGAATTCGAACATCTCTACTATGGTTTTAGCTAGAAAGCTAAAAATTGACTCATATATTGAGGAGGCTTATGGGACAAGCTATTAAGATAATTTAATTTTTTTTTATCCATAGGAGCCCGAAAAGGAGAGACAAAAAAAATTGTCGGCGGAATTTTTTCAAATTATTACATCTTCGGAATAACTAAACCCTAGAAAACAATATTTTTGGCGCACAGGTCCACCATATTCGACTTAAAGGGCCAATACTTATAAGAGGGAGCTTTAGGAGTAAGTAGTACAAAGCAATACACGTAAAAAATAATAACTCAACTAGATAGGTAGGTAGGTAGAGATGGCTGCCCAGACACAAGTCTGGGCGCATAATACAACATATCTCAACTAGCTCTTAAGCTCCATATATATATATTTGAATATATACTGAACTATACTAGCGAAATATAATGAAAAAAAATATATTAAATTTGGGCATAACAGTAGAAGCGTATTTTCAAACGGCGTCTCGAAATCCAGTACAGATATTTAGTTGAAATTTCGTCGGGTCTTAGACGTACATGATCTTAAATTTTGAAAAGTTTTTATGTTGGGATGAGTAAGAGGAGGGAGGTGGAGAGTGGAAGCCTGGAACTTTAAGTAACTTATATTAGACTCTGGAAAAGATAAAAAGTTAAAATTTTGCAGGTGCATAAGTCCATACAATTATGTATAAGCCAGCTTCGTACGAAGCGAGATCTCTCTTAACCTTCAAAAAGGATACCGAAGGCCTGACGATTCAGGGATTCTTTTATCTTCCATTTGCTCTACATGGCCAGCCCACTGCAGTTTACGTAGCTTGATGAACGTTGAAGTTTCTGGCTCGTCGTAGAGTTGGTACAACTCATGGTTGTATCTTATTCGCCATTCCGTTCCTTCCTTCACAGGTCCCAAAATTCTTCGGAGGACCTTTCTTTCGAATGCGTTAACTGCTTTTTCGGAAGTTCGTGTTAATGTTCACGTCTCGTTGCAATAACAGAGCACAGGTCGTTTATAAGTTTTTTATAATATATTGTTATAGATCTGGCAATGATCTCTCTCAAATCTGCCAGAACTATTTAGAATATTCTTCCAACATGTAGAGGGCTTCTAGTAACTTCTCAAAGACACAAACAATGACACCCGACGCCATCTAGTAACTTCCAGAATAGTCCAGACTCAGCAGAAAAACATACACCAGAGAAGGTTCGAGAATCGGATAAACCCATTATAAATAGCCAGAGCTCACGACAAGGAATTCATTCACTCAGTGACAGTCTTATGAAAAACACCTATCGGTGTAAATAAGCGAAAGCGATAGATCGGCGGTGTTGCTGTGTTGTGCGAATTAAGTTTTTAGAGCGAATTAAGTGAAGTGATCGGGAAATAGTGTAAAAGTGCAATAAATAAATTATCCGTATATTTTAAAACGAATTGAGTTTTCTTTGGAATCTGGCGAACCCCTAGCTCGCAACAATTGGTGTCAGAAGAGTGGGATTTCAAGGATAAATTCGGGTTAAAAATCGCGAGTGAAATTAAAAATTCTTGGAACGGATAATTTTGTGAGAGCGGAAAAGTGAAACTAAAATTCTCGAACGGACAGTGAGAATTTTGTGAAATCGAATGCTCTAGTGAACAGTGACTTTAATTAGCGAAGTAAAATCGCGGAACTAAAATTCTCGAACGGACAGTGAGAGTTTTGTGAAATCGAATATTCTCGAGTGCTTTAGTGAACAGTGACTTTAATTAGTGGAGAAAATTTAAGTGAATTCGGATCGCGGAAAAACTTAAAATAATCGGTAGTGAAAATGCCGCGTTATTTAAAGGACTTAAAATTAGCGGAGCTGAAGGAAGAGCTCAGTAGACGCGAGTTACCTACGACAGGGAGCAAGTCTGAACTTGTCAGCCGTATGATCGAGACACTCCAGGCTGAGGGTGAGGATGCAGATAGTTTCGAGTTCCAAATCAAAGAAGCTCGTGGAGATGAGTGTTCTGGTGCAACGGATGCTCTAACACAGTTAATGCAGCAAATGATGAACAAATTAGATCAACAATCAGCTGTGACAACGGACATGAATCGGAAATTAGAACAACAATCAGCGGACATGCATCAGAAATTTGAACAACAATCGGTGGACATTAAACAACAATCAACGGACATTAATCAGAAACTAGAGAAATTAGACCAGACTTCAAAGGACCTTAACCAAAAATTGGAGCTGCAAAATGATAAAATAGACACCATGGGTAAGGCCATAGAAGAAAACGTTGAGAAGAAACTTCGAATCTTCGAAGAACAAATTACGGAAAAGACATCCGGAATTGCAGAAGAAGTCGAACGCCTAAAAAGAGACTTCGATAACGTGAAGGCGACTGGCGTCATCAAGACAGAACATGTTGCGCACAAGGGTCTCAAGGCTCCAATCTTCGATGGACAAACACCGTGGGCTATTTATAAGACCCAATTTGAGGCCGCCGCAAGAAACAACCATTGGAATGATCTAGAACGGGGAACAGCTCTTATATTGGCGCTAAGAGGTCCACCAGCAGAGGTTCTTCAAACGATTCCGCAGGAGCAACAACAAGATTTTTCAACGTTAGTCCAGACATTGGATCTTCATTATGGCAGTGACCACATGCGAGAGATCTACAAAACGCAACTGTACAACCGAACTCAAAAGAACGGTGAAACACTTCAAGAGCTGGCACGCGATATTGAACGACTCACACTATTATCGCTGCCCAATGCGCAAACAGAGCAACGCAACGATACAGCTGTTTTCGCATTTAACAATGCTGTACAGGACAGAGAGCTGCAACAGGCGTTAAAACTGGCAGGTAAGAAAACGATTGGCGAAGCCTTAGTATATGGGCTGACGTTCGAAGCTGCCAAGCAAAGCTCGCGGAGTAACTATCGAGTTCGAGAAATAGTAGAAGAATGTGTGTGCCAGAAAGCCGAGTACACCAAGCGGAGCGAAGGATCTGGTGCTCCCCGATGCTGGAATTGTGGACAGGCAGGACACTTAAGACGCGACTGCCGCAAACCCAGAAAAGCGATCAACTATTGTTCCGGCTGCGCTGCTAAACAAAGAGGAGGGAGGGGCGAACCGTCACGAGAGCACGCTTCGCCTAGTGACAGTCCGGGAAACGAGTAAAGGCCAACTTCATGGGGCAGAAGTTGGCTGGTAGAATCGACGCCCCCGGAACCATCATCGCAGTTTCTCGACTACATCGTTGTGAAAACGACTTATGTATGAGTGGTCGAGTCGACAAATTAAACTGCATCATAACAGTCGACACAGGCGCAACACGGTCAGTGCTAAGATCTGACCTCGTAGATCGTACTTGGCTTCACAACACCAAGAAGTACGCACTTCGCACTGCTACAGGAGAAACTACAACGGTCCATGGAGAAATAGCTCGTGACATACAACTTGGGGATTTGACCTTCTCGCATGTATTCGTGGTAGCTGACATTACCGATGAGTGTATCCTTGGAATGGATTTTCTGAAACCACACGGTATACAGCTGGACTTAGAACAACGAATAATGAAGTGGCGGAATATTGAAATCCCGATGGAAATAACATCCTCCAAAACAACAAAGCTGCGAGTTGTATTATGCGAAGATGCGGACATACCAAAGTCATCTGAGAATGTTATTTGGGCAGAGCTCGATGGTGATCCCGGGAACCACCGATTCTACCTCATAGAACCGGAAACGACACCTGCATTACGAAGTCTGATACTAGGAAAAACGCTCGTAAAAAGGAATGAGAGAATGATGGTACCAATAAGAGTCCTGAACGTTGCGGACAGCACTACCAGCGTAAAGAAAGGAGATGTAATTGGCAGCTGTGAACCAATATCGGCGGTGACGAGTATCGACAAGGCAGAACCACATGACGTACCCTCTAAAAATAAGCCAAGAAGGAAGGACAATGTAACATCAACACTTCTTCAGTCAAGCAACCTTAGAGGAGAACAACACAAGCAAGCAGTAGATCTAATCGAAGGATTTAGCGACGTCTTTTCCACCGGTGATGACGACTATGGCAGAACAAACTTAGTGAAACATCGTATAGATACCGGAAGCGCTACACCGATACGTCAACCTCCAAGAAGAGTACCATTAGCGAAACAAGGAGAAGTCAATTCAATGGTCAAAACTATGGAGCATCAGGGAATCATCGAAGAATCAAAGAGCCCGTGGATATCGCCAGTAGTGCTGGTAAAGAAGAAGGACGGCAGTACCCGTTTTTGTGTGGACTACAGGCGACTGAATGATGTTACGAAAAAGGATAGCTATCCACTACCAAGAATCGACGATATCATGGACACCCTGACTGATGCTAAATGGTTCTCGACGTTGGATCTGAAAAGTGGTTACTGGCAAGTGGAGATAGATGAAAAAGATAGAGAGAAAACAGCATTCTCTGTCGGCAGTGGACTGTGGCAATTCATCGTAATGCCATTTGGCTTGTGCAATGCTCCAGCTACGTTTGAAAGACTAATGGAATTCGTTTTGCGTGGCCTGAGTTGGAAAACTTGTCTCGTTTACCTGGATGATGTGATCGTTATCGGCAGAACATTCAAGGAACATCTGAAAAATCTACAGGAAGTCTTCCAGCGGCTGCGAGCGGCAAAATTAAAGCTGAGTCCGAAAAAGTGCACTTTGTTTAGTGCAGAAGTCAAGTACTTAGGTCACATCGTTTCAGCTGATGGCGTAAAGACGGATCCGGAGAAGATACTGGCGGTGAAAAACTGGCCTATTCCGAGTGATAAACACCAGTTGCGCAGCTTCCTAGGCTTAGCGACATATTACCGTCGATTCGTAAAAGACTTTGCCAACACGGCGAAATGTCTGCATCAGTTAACGGAAAAAGGAAAGTCATTTACATGGAGTCAACAGTGCCAGGAAGCATTTGAGAAAATAAAAGACCAACTCTGCGACTCCCCAGTTCTGGCGTACCCAAAACCAGGTTACGGTTTCATCATAGATACTGACGCCAGCAATGTCGGTATCGGAGCAGTGCTATCACAGGAGATTGACGGGCAGGAGAGAGTGCTATCATACTACAGCCGAGTACTCTCAAAAGCAGAAAGGAACTATTGCGTAACTCGCCGAGAGCTATTAGCCATTGTAGAAGCAACGAAACATTTTCACAAATATCTCTATGGTCAAAAGTTCCTTCTTCGAACGGATCACGCATCGCTTAAATGGCTACTTCAGTTTAAGAACCCCGAAGGCCAAGTAGCCAGATGGATTGAAAGGCTCGAATCCTACGATTTTGAAATTGTTCATCGAAGAGGAAGAGTCCACGGTAATGCCGATGCGATTTCACGTCGTCCTTGTCCACCGAACTGCAAACATTGTCACCGTGTAGAAGGAAAAGAAGCCGGAGAAACCATTCAGAGGATAACGACCGAACCAAAGGATGGATGGAAACAGCAAGAACTGGAAGATGCCCAACGTAAAGATCCAGATATTTCACCGATCATGGCATGGAAGGACGAAATGAAACGGCCTGAGTGGAAAGACATCTCACAATTCAGCGAAACCCTGAAGTGTTATTGGGCACAATGGAACTCCCTTCACCTAGACGGCGGATTATTAAAACGGAAATGGGAAAACGCTGACGGAAAGTCGTATCACATGCAAACCATCGTCCCGCATTGTAAAGTCGAGGAGGTTTTGAAGGAATATCATGGAGGTACCTCCGGTGGGCATTTGGGTGTAAATAGAACCTTGGCAAAGATACGAGAAAGGTTCTATTGGATCCATCTCCGAGATGATGTCGAAAATTGGTGCCGTAAATGTACTACGTGTGCATCAAGTCAGGGCCCACACCGCAGATCCAGGGGAGAAATGCAACAATACAACGTGGGAGTCCCATTTGAGAGAATTGCTGTGGATATTGCTGGACCATTTCCGGAATCAGAAAATGGTAATCGCTACATTCTAGTGGTCATTGATTATTTCAGCAAGTGGCCTGAAGCCTACGCAATTCCAAACCAAGAAGCAGTAACCGTCGCCGAACAAATTGTTACCAACTGGGTGAGCAGATTTGGAGCTCCACGTGAACTACACTCCGATCAAGGGCGCAATTTTGAATCTCAAATATTCAAACACGTGTGCCAAATGCTGGGAATAAACAAAACCAGGACAACTCCATTACATCCACAGTCCGATGGAATGGTGGAACGTTTCAATAGGACATTGAACTCAAACCTATCCAAACTCGTCAGCGAGAGGCAACAGGACTGGGATCAGCACATCCCTCTATTTTTAATGGCCTACAGAACATCGGTGCATTCAACAACAGGAGAAACCCCGTCCCGAGTCATTTTCGGAAGGAATATTCGAGTCCATGCGGAATTAATGTTTGGAGTGCCACCAGACCAACCAACGAATGCCAAAGATTACGTCTCGGATCTTCGATGTCGACTAAACACAATTTATAACCTGGTCAGAGATAAAATTGATTTGGCGACCGACCGCATGAAGACGAGGTATGATCAACGGGCGAATTCATCAGGATTCCAAGAGGGTGATTTAGTTTGGCTATACAATCTCAAACGACAGAAGGGCAGATCGCCGAAACTACAGCGCAACTGGGAAGGCCCTTACCAGATCATCAACCGGTTAAACGATGTCGTCTATCGGATTCAATAACATCAAAAACCCCGTACAAAAATGAAAGTGGTACATCTCGACCGACTAACAAAGTACCACGGTGCCATTGCGGAAGTGAACGACTCTGTTCGGGACGAACAAGGACTAAGGAGAGGGTAATGTTATAGATCTGGCAATGATCTCTCTCAAATCTGCCAGAACTATTTAGAATATTCTTCCAACATGTAGAGGGCTTCTAGTAACTTCTCAAAGACACAAACAATGACACCCGACGCCATCTAGTAACTTCCAGAATAGTCCAGACTCAGCAGAAAAACATACACCAGAGAAGGTTCGAGAATCGGATAAACCCATTATAAATAGCCAGAGCTCACGACAAGGAATTCATTCACTCAGTGACAGTCTTATGAAAAACACCTATCGGTGTAAATAAGCGAAAGCGATAGATCGGCGGTGTTGCTGTGTTGTGCGAATTAAGTTTTTAGAGCGAATTAAGTGAAGTGATCGGGAAATAGTGTAAAAGTGCAATAAATAAATTATCCTTATATTTTAAAACAAATTGAGTTTTCTTTGGAATCTGGCGAACCCCTAGCTCGCAACAATATTATTATTTCTGCGCACTTTCTTGGCTTTCATTATTGGAAGTACCAAATTATACGTCTTATTTGCTGGTATTAGCCTTCGATTGATTTCGTCCGTTGCTAGATTAGCCCCAAGATATATGAAGTTATCCACACTCTCCAAATTATATTCCGTAATTGTTATGTATTATCTGATAGGCGTTCCCCTTCTTGTTTGCGATATTACTTTTGTTTAGCTTTCATTAATGCGCAACCCGACTTCTTTTGCGGCGGAGTCAATATTGACAAATACCTCCTTAGCACTAAGGAAGGATCTTGATAGGATGTTAATATCGCCAGCGTATGCTACTAGTTGGGTAGACTTGAATAGTAGTGTCTCGTTGGTGTCGACTGGGATTTTTCGGACGACATACTCATGCCAAGATGAAAAGTCTGGGGCTAGACCATCTTCCTGCTTCAAACCACATTCCGCTCGAAAAATAGTTGTGGAATCGGTTTTTTCACTTGGTATCCAGTATTCGGCTTTGTGAGTCTCGTTAGTCGGACTAGCTTTAGGGGAAAATCAAGCATGATTTGGTACAGAGTCCTCCTGTCAATACTGCCGTATACTTGTTTAAAATCTACGAAGATTTGGTGCACGTCTGTGTTATATCCCCAGAATTTCTTAAGTACCTGTTTCACAGAGAATATCTGGTTTGTTGTAGATCGTCCGGTTCTGAATGCATCTACCTTGGTATTCGCCAATTATTTCATTAGTATAGGGCTTGAGACGACGTTAAATAATTTTTGTCAGTATCTTATAGGACGTACACAAAAATGATATGCATCTGTAGTTTTCACAGCAGAGTTTGTCTCCTTTCTTGAAAATTGGACATGTGATGTTTTTTCGCCAATCCTCGGGTATGTTTCCTCTGTCGAATTTTTACGAATACCATGTTCAGTATTTTAGCGACACAGTTTCCACCGTTTTTCAGTTAGTTCATCTGACGTTTCGTCAATTCCCATCGTTTTGTTTACTTTGCGGAACCATTAGGGCTGCTTTGATTTCGACAAGCGTGGGGTAGTATTGATTATGGTTCTTCGTGATCGGTGCTAATGGACTGGGATTGAAAAGATATTGGAAGCCCAACTTCTTTTGATTTCTTCTGTCACTGATGATGTCGCCATTTGCGTCTTTGCAGGGACTGGTTTTTGGCTCATATATCCCTTTTGTAGGTCTTTTACTATTGCGTATAGGTCCCTGGAACTTCTTTTGTTCTTTTTCCCGCATCTCCTAAGCTCGTCATATCTAGAGATATTCTGTACACACTAACACTTCTCTCCTAATACAGTTTGGACAATGCAATGTCAACAGTTCAGCGTAAGTTAAGAAGTTCAAAAGGCAACATAAGAATGTGAAAACACGCAAATTTGTAGTTTGCTTGAGTTTGACGTTTTTAAATGTAAGGATACGAGCATAAACTTGCGTAAAACGAAAATTTTTCGAATAGACTACTCATTACAATCAAAAATAAATCAAACTTTCATAAATAACAATTTATTATGATTGTGCTTACTTCATAAAAAAAAAGAATTGAGAAAATTCAAATTTCGGGCAAAATTTCCCACGCAATGGCTGTGCATGAGTTGTCCCAAGGCCCTCTAGAAATACCAGGCCGTAGTAATGCTGAGCTGTTTTCCAGCAGCTGCAAGAAATATAGCAAGTTTTTGATGACGTCAGTGATGACGTTGTACTTTGACAGTTCTCTTGACTGACAGTTCTCTTGACTGAGAACTTCGGTGTTTTTGATTTGCGTCAACATGAAAGATAAGTGCAAGCAAGGCCCTCTAGAAATACCAGGCCGTAACGATGACGTAGAATACCAGGTTTTTCTGAACTATACCTAAGGTGTCCGAGCGAGTCGGAGCTCACCCAAGTATGAGATTTGTCAGTTTGACAATTCGTTTTGACATGTGGCGGCGATCGGCTGCTGCATGTCAGGATTCGCGTCGCGCCTGTTTATTAATAGTATTTAATATGTTACATCTTTTCACTATTGTGCTGAAAATAAAATTAAAAACTATCAATTTTAAATAAATTTACCTACCTACTACTTATTTTTCATTTTGGCGCGAATCAACACCGAAGCTCTCTGCAAAATGTCAGTCAAGAGAACTGTCAAAGCATAACGTCATCACTGACGTCTGTTATGTGTGACGGAATTCGCGCCATCTGCTGCGATCTCAGATAAGAAGAATAATCCCAACCATTACCCAAAAAAATCAGCAGAGACCTTTTAATAAAACAAAACGTCATCGAGCGGAAGAGGGTTTTGGAGATGCCGGAAAGAAGAAGTTGGCACGCGGAATTGAAAAGGAGAGGATGGAAAGAGACTTTTGCCTTTGAGTTTTTTTTTTCACGATATTCGAACATTTTTATTTTGTGGAAACTACAAAAAAGAATTTAAGATTCGGTGCGCCTTCGAACTTTCCTTTTGGTTTTTTTTTAGTGAGACCTTTACGAGATACTAAGTGGCGACGTAGCAGCTTAAATAATAAGAAACGAAAGTAAAAGTGGAAACCACGAATTCGTCCATTTTTTTTTCATTAAATTTATCGCGCTTAATTACAATTGAAATAGAAAAAAAGAAGGTGCTGTTTCGTTTTTGTTTGTACGGAAATAAAATCGATATGTTTGAAATTCGCATTGTTCTTCCGCAGAGACGGAATCTGCAGTTTTATCATCGGAAATCAAGTGCGAGCTTACGGTAGTTAATGAAAAGAAGGAAAACAGCGCGAAGAAAGATCAGATCGTGCCGAGGACCGCCGCGTGGAGTGAAAAGTTTGATAATGCAAGAAGATTGTTCCGTCGCTTAAAACTGCTGAAGACTCGTGTCCCTTTTCTCGAATGTAACGAACTCGCGGGACTCCTTCGTGCATCATTTTCCAAAAATTTTGTTTTTCTTTCGTCTCATGACACATTTCACGTCGACGCCGCCATCCGCGCAATCTTTAGTGATCCCCGCTTTGAGAAAATTTGGAACGCGGCTGAAGGCAGATATCGCGCCGTGTGCCCGAGAATTTTTTTTTTTTGGTAGACCCTACAGATGCCGGTAGCATGTTTATTTTTCATCGCGCCTCAAGAACTCGAATTGGTGCAGCGCGTGAATGGCTACAAAAAAAAAATATATAAAATAAACCCTAATTCTAATAATTCTTTTGAGAAAAATCCGAAACACCATTGTAGTACCTCCTGAAAGTGCCACGAAAATGAGGTGATTTTCTTTGCGTTCAATTTTGTTGCGTGCGCTCTGAATTTTGTCAATTCCGAATTAAAGTTAGTGAAAATCATCATATTGGGAAACGAAAATCCGTGAGATAATAGCCCCGCGACATTCCTTAAAGTGAATAATCTCGATTGTCAGTGCTCCCGATGTGCGTGGGCGAATTAATGACCGAAACAAAAGAAAAAAAAAAAAAATTAAAATATGAAACAGAACCAATTTCGAATCTACAAGTAAAATTATAACAATATCGACAGTTTGAATGGTTTACGTGATATTCGCGATAATATTCCGGCAATTAAAAATTCTTTACAAAAAAAAAAAAGAAAAAAAAAAAAAAAAAACCTTAAATGAGTAAATTCGGAGACCGTTCAATGGTTACTTCTAGTATCAGATAGCATCACATGGCGTCTATTCGTTGTCTGAGCAGTAAGCGCAAAAAGGAGAAGTACTTCGTTGGAAAATTCATTCAACTTGATGCGGTTCGCTGGTATGCCGGACGAATTAATGTAAAGTATGGATGCATAATTATATATTTTTTTAGCCAGTTTTTTTTTGTACTTCCGACCATATCGTTCTAACTTAATGAATTTGTAATGAAACTTGGCCAAGAGTTCAAAATTTAAATAACTAGAGAAACTTAATTTGAACTAAACAAGATTTTTTTTTATTTTTTTTATTTCATAGTTTGTAAATTGAATTAATATGTTTAAGGATAAAACTATATTTAGAATTGCTGCAATCAATTAAAACGCGAACATTTCTTATTAAGTAAATACCATGATTAAGCACTGGGAAAAATAATAATTTCTTCCAATCTTTAAATGTTTTGATGGAATCTGAGAATAAGAAGGAAAACCAAATAAACAGATTTCTTTGTAATTCATACCGCACCAATATGAACGGTTATCTATCGAAATTCAATTTTCCCTTATTTTGACCAATATGTTAGTTGTCATTCCACTTTCCGGGTGTCACTCTTCAGATTCGTATTCAAGTAAATTTTTTTTAAAACAAAAAAAAAAAAAAATAAACTCAATTAAACGAAAAATTTTCGCTACATATGCCTTGTGTACAGATTTCTTAATATTTTTACCTTAATGTTCTATTCATTAATGAGCTGGAGAATAAAGAAAAAAGAAAAGTTGTATAAGGGATCAACTAAGATGAATAACTAATTTTTTTTGTTGAAGAGCCCCTCTAACCTCCCCGAGTCCTCCTCCTCTCTTTTGGGGCCATACCAAGAAGACTTAGTGGAAGATGTATGGCTAAGGTTGGGTGGGCAGGTTGGCGTCAAACCATCTGACGCCGTCGTCGAAACATCTGGTCGGGTCAATATCCGAGACCAGATGAAGTCCCTTTTTTCGTGTCTTCCCGACTTGGATAAGTCGACGCGGCGAGCTAACTACTCGCGATTTATTTTTTTGTTATGACAGGCCAAATGGGTTTCATGACATTCTGGTGTAGCGAACCCCCCCACACGCCTACCGCAGCTAGACCCGGCATCAAGCTAGCGCGTCGCACCAGCACGTGGAATGTCACTGAGATGGATGTAGGTGGTTCTCAGCCCTGTCTATCCCGAACCGTTTTTTTTCCCCTTCAGAATTATCTTGACAGTGGTGTCGAGATAATTCTATTCCTTAGGCCTCCGCTACATAACACGTCATCAAAAACCTGCTATATTTCCTGCAGCTGCTGTAAAACAGCTCAGCATTACGGCCTGGTATTTCTAGAGGGCCTTGCTTGTATCGAGTATTTCTGGTCCTATCTAACTTTTTGGCTCATTTTGGTATTTAAGTAAACATTGTGTAAGTTTCGATCTTTCTATCTAATGCCTCGTGATATTCTTGGTCGAACCAATCCATGTTTTTTCGCCGTGCTTGATATCTCCATATCTCTTCTGCGGAGGATTTAATACATCCACATATTCTCCAGTGACATATTCTAGATGTTTTCATATATTGATATTAAGTGTGGATCCAGCGTTGTCATGTACACCAGTGCCACCGGTTCTCGTTTAAGCTTGTCGATATTGAATTTGCAAGCTCTACTCGTTTCGGTGTCGATACTTAGCTCTGACTAAATAGTGATCGCATTCACAATTCGCACTGCGGAGGGTTCGTGCATCAAATATCCTGGAAGCAGCCTTTTTCTCAAATCTAACGTTGTCTGTTTAATTTAAGGTGTTATCATATGGCGATGCCCAATGGAGACTGTGCCCTTCTGTTGTTCCTCTATGAGCCTCCTCCTGTCCGACTTTCACATTAAAATACCTTAATACATTTTTTAGATCATTCGAGAGCAATGAATCATAAGGTGGCATAAAATTCGTCTTTAGTTATATCGTCCTTGTCATCCGTTGGTGCGTGGACGTTGATCAACTAAATGTTGAAAAATTTGGTTTTTATTCGGATTGTACCAAGGCCCTCTAGAAATACCATAATAATGGTTCAAGGTGGCCGAGCAAGTCGGAGCTCACCCAAGTACGAGATTTGTCAGTTTGACAATTCCTTTTGACATGTCGTGGCAGTTTGTTTACGATTATGTCAGGATTTGCGCCGCTCCTGCTTATTTTAATCCGCCGATATAGCTAACCGGCGAGGAGAAGGTTGCCAATTCGATGCGGTTTGTTCGTGTCATCGCCAATTAAATCGAAAATAAATCGATCAGACATGTGTACGGGTCTCGTATTTTTAGCTAAATTTGACTCGCAGAAAATTGTTGGCCTACGCCCGAGATCGCCTGCCAATCAACTGTTTCGTTTCATTTCTTTCTTGTTCGCAGGTCGAACGCTTGGTGGATCGTGTGAACTCTTCGACTCTTTTGGATGATCGACGCGATGCTTGTCGTGCACTTAAAGCTCTTTCCCGGAAGTACCGGATCGAGGTGGGCGCACAGGGAATGCCGGCCCTTCTGCAGGTCCTCCAGATGGATCAGGCCGACAACGAAATTGTGAGCTATGCGCTCGATGCACTCTGCCAAATCGTGGCGCCCGAACAGTTCGACGAAGAAATCGATAATCCGCAAGTTACGTGTGCGAACAATTCACCGAGATGTTCATAAAAACGGCCGAAAATGTTTCGCTGATTCTCGGCTATCTGAAGAGTATGATTTTCGTGTCCGCTGGGCTGCTATTAAACTATTAACGACGCTGCTGGCCAACAAGACCAAGGGTATTCAGGAGATCGTGCTTGTCAGTCCGATGGGTGTGTCCAAGCTGATGGATTTGCTTATCGATAGTCGCGAGGTGGTAAGGAACGATGCCTTGTTGTTGCTCATTCAGTTGAGGAAAGGAAATGCCAACATCCAAAAGATTGTTGCCTTCGATCGTCTTTTCGACGTTGTTCGCGACGAAGGCTGCTCGGACGGTGGAATTGTCGTCGAAGATTGTCTGATTCTGATGTTGAACCTACTGAAAAACAACTCGAGTAATCAACAGCCTACGTGGTCCAGCACTCTGTTTGATAAGTAGTCCGGCAGGGTCCATTGGCTCAACATTTGTTGAACATTCCCGTTCGTATTCCGGACATTTGTGTTTTCTTGCCAGGTTAGTTTTGATCTTCAGGTAGATCGCAGGTTCTTTTATTTGCCATTTTTCTTGTTTTCAGGGGCCTGACTGCGATTTCAACGTATTGGAGCGGGACTGATCGGTTTTGCTGCCATCAATCTTCAGTCCATTATGAGTCGAAAGATGCCCGTAGTATGGTACTTCAGTTAACAGAATCATGTTCTTTGACTTATTTAATTTAAAATTATACTTTCGAAGTCTGTCTAAAAGGTTCTCCAGATTTCTATTGTGGTGAAATACTGCGTGTCCCATATTTTCACCCTTGCCCGTGACTAGTATGCCACCTGCAATTACTTCTACTCCATTCAGTCCATCTAAAATTTGGTGTTGAGTCTTCTGCCAAGATTCAGGCGCAGGAGAAATTCAAAATGGTGTCCAGAATGTAATCATGTCTTTGCTATTTTTGTCCAGAACCACTAGTGAAAACCCGTTCCGTAACATCAAGTTTACTAAATACTTTCGCTTTTGTCGAATTCGGCAGTATTTCATCGATTGTAGGAATTTGGTAATTGGCTCCGATTAAAACAAGCTTGGCCAATATGGGAGTTTTCGCTCTACTTATGGCTGAAGCATTCTTGAAATATTTTCAAAGTATCTCGTCGGAAACAGAATTCGAAAAGTTGTTTATTTTTAGCGCCCTCTTCGCAGCGATTAGGCCCAATTGTTGTGAATCAATAGTTACACATGGAGGCTGGAGAGTAGATAAGCGCTAGATAGTGGAAGAGTTCAAATAGCGTCATCCCTATATGGAAGCGGGGCCCTAGGCTGCGTGCAAAGATTTTGTGGACAAACAAAGAAATAAATTTAAAGTCATCGACCACATAGTATTGAGCAACACAATAAATATACATATGAGACTCACATATAATTCTAAATCATAAAATATTCAATATAACCCGAAATTTGTTGAAAGCTATGTTTTTAAAAACTTAAATAAAATATTGAAAAAAAAATCAATTTAACGTAAGCATTTTCCTTTTGGACGGCCTTATATATAAGTCAGATTTCTCTTTAGAAAAAGAAAGTTTTGTTTCATCAAGACAATGATCAGTTCACACATCCGTTATCGCGGTGGCCAAAATCAATGGGTTAAAGTTTGAATTGCTTCCTAACGCACCCTATTCCCGATATTTAGCCCCTCGGATTATTTTCTGGTTCTAAACTTGAAAAGTGGCTCGGTGGTTTTCCAACAATAAAGTGGTTGAGTCTACGGTTGATGACTTTTTTAAGAAGTCGACGATTTTCACTATAAACAGGATATCGAAGCTATTGAACATCGCTGGAAACAGTATATCGAGCTTAAAGGAGGCCAAGCAGAGAAATTTCGTCAACAACCCAAGCTTAAAAAATCATTTGTTTTGAATTGTGTTACAGTAATATTGCATTTATTTCATTTATTTGTAAATATCATGGAAAATTGAAAAAAACACCAAGAGTTTCTTTGGGACAAAATAAGAATTAATTGAAAAAAAGGCTGAAACCTTAAACTCTAATTAACTACTATGGAATATCCTTAAACAGCAAAGTAACTTCCTCCAGGGTGTTGTGAACGGCTTCGCGTAGCCCTCTTTGCTTGCAAAATCTCCTCGCACTAATCTTCGACTTAGGCCAACATCTTTTCGTTTTCCTTTCATCTTTCCACTTCGGTCTCCTTCGCAGGCAGCTCGCCGCGTGCGACTTCCTTGTTCCGATGGCCCGTCATGATAATTTCCATGTCGAGCTCATTGATGTTTGCTGCAAGTTCCTGACATCGCTGATCGATTGCCGTCTGTTTTTGGTCAAGGAGCGTGTCGTGTTCGCGTACCGAAATCTTCAGCTGATTTTCCAATTTACAAACCTGTTGTGTCGCATCTTTCACTTGTTGTAGCCAGATACGTTTTAGTTTCTCGAGAAACGGTACGACCTTGTTGATCTGATCCTGAAGTTACTGTTTTGATTGATGCAGAGATCTTGAACGTTGGCCATTCCTTCGCGATCGGTAAAAATGTTGTATAGGTATTTATTGAAATCGGTGACTGTTTCGATTTTCTGCTTGATAAGGCGACTTTATGCATATATAATGTATATGTCATACAGCTTTAAGACCGAATTCATCTTTGTTTGAGGCTGTGAACGCGGCTGATCAGCTCGTCGCGATCTCTTATGATCATCTGTTGCGTTCGAACAATATTATGAATGGTTTTGATACCACATTGCCGTTCGACGATCTGTTTTTGCTTAGATCCAATCATTTCTTCGAGTTGGGCGATCTATTGGCAGTTCTCAGCGCGCGATTTCTACAGCCTGGCTAATTGTCGCTGGTACAGGTGCATTTTGAGTTTGAAATCGTATATTCACGTTCGAGTTTCGAGTATTCTTCCTTCCATTTGGCCATTGTTTTGACGCGATCCAGTTTTTGGACAGCGGCTTGATTTAAGAATTGAGAAAATTCAAGTTTGCCATGCCGGCTCGTTTTATGAAATCGTCGGACAGATCCTTTTTCAGACTGTCGAATTCGTCGATCTTATTATTGTTGCAGTGATAGAAGTCCATTGCGCTGAAAATATAATGAATACTATTAATCTTATATCTTATCTTATATCTTATCTTATATCTTATATATATGTATAAAAATAAGTGGTCTACGTATGTACACGCATCACTCAGCAACCGTTCGTCCGATTTGGCTAAAATTTTTTTTGTTGTGTTCGTTAAAGCCCAACTTAGATACTAGCGGAGCCAAAAATTGCAAATTTTCCACGAAAATTGGAAAATTTGGAAAATTTCGTTTTCAGTACATTTTGAATGGAGAAATTTTTTCGTTCTTTGTTCACAACTTTTCATTCGATATTCGAGACATCCGTGGCGTAGTGGGCAGCGTGCTTGCTTTTCAATCAACAGATCATGGGTTCGATTTCCACTCCAAACCGAATTTTTTTAAGCACGAATTTTTATTTTTTTTATGTATAAAGATAGCATATAGATGCATATGCATATGTATATGTATGACCATGTGGCCGTGTGTTTTGGTTTGCATTCCTCCGCCATTTCTTTTTTATGTGTAGAGATTCGTAAGTAATCATGCGAACTATTTCTTATCTTCTTATATATTTTACGTATATGTATCTTATATATAAAAATAAGTGGTCTACGTATGTAGACGTATAACTCAGCCACCGTTCGTCCGATTTGGCTTAAATTTTTTTTGTTGTGTTCGTTAAAGCTTAGATCCTAACGGAGCCAAAAATTGCAAATTTTCCCCGAAAATTGGAAAATTTGGAAAATTTCATTTTCAGTACATTTTGTATGGAGAAATTTTTTCGTTTGTTGTTCGCAACTATTCACCCCATTTGCATGAATTTTTTTTCTTCGGAATAATCTTTGCTATCTCAACACACAAAAAAAAAAAAAAAAATTCCGGAAAAACGCAAATCGGAGCACACGGCCGCATGGTCATACATATACTTACATATATACAAAAATATTTATATGGATATGTATGAGGCTTCCGTGGCGTAGTGGTGGTATTCGAAGGGGGGAACATAAGAAGTGATGGGATATCGATACAATTTTCGTTTATAGACCAGCATTGGTATGCAAATGATATATTTGTAATATGATGATTTACAGATCCATAGTGTAAATATTTCTCAAGAAAATTCGCAAAATTCGAGTTTTTTGGGTTTTATTGGGAGCGGGATGGAATGAATCTGACTGTATTATATGTTTTCTTTCAAGTTTGTAACGCTAAGAAATAACGTTCGAAGAAAAAACTGAATGACACAGAAGTCAATATTTTTGATCGAAAATCTCGAAACCGTCTGTTCGTTTGTCCGTCCGTGCGCTCTATAATTCCACAGCGCGTTGAACTAGAAAGTCCAAATTTTGTGCTCACTGATTTTGTTCAGAAGTGTTGCCAAGTTCGTGAACGGACAGAGAGACGGTCACTGGGATTCGAGGTTTTTGATCGGAAACAAATAATTCTGTACCCTTAACGACTCTGTGTGAGCATTATTTCTTAGCGTAACAGACGGCAAGGCAAACACAATATACTCCCAGATTTCATCTAGATTATAAAAATTATTTGAAAACATTCTGTTTGAAGTCATAACAAACGTTGTTGTTAATGTCAACATCTATTTAAAATAAAAGTGATTTTTGTTGTTCCAATGACAGGAAACAAACTGAGATCTGTTCAAATCGATGTCAGTGTAATTATGTCAACAGCAGTAATTCTCTTTAAATTGAAGTAAATCCTTAACATTCAATAATAATATATCAAATCGATTTATTTTCATTTGAAAAATACGTGCAATTGATTTAGAAAGAGGTTTAAAGTGAGCAGATTATATTTCCCCAGATATTGTATTACTAACAGCATTCTCAAAAATAGCTTATTAATGCGATTTTAGCGCGGACGAAGTCGCGGGGTCTGCTAGTTTTAAATAAATTTATTATCTCTTGTACTTATCTTTCATGTTGACGCGAATCAAATACACCGAAGTTCTCCGCAAAATGTCAGTCAAGAGAACTGTCAAAGTACAACGTCATCACTGACGTCATCAAAAACCTGCTATATTTCCTGCAGCTGCTGGAAAACAGCTCAGCATTACGGCCTGGTATTTCTAGAGGGCTTGCTTTGGCCACACTTTTACTTTATTATTTTTTAATAATAAAGTATTGTGATCGACACAGAAAAAAAAAAATTTGCTACCCTGAAATTTTGTTTTTTCGCGTTTCATGACTAAATTAGCCTAAAAAAGCAAAAAAAAAAATCCGTCCCGCCGTACGCCGTACATATGGACTCGTACCTCCAAAACCGTTAAAGGTAGAATGTTGGTTTTTGGGTGGATTGTTAATTTGGTAAGTGAGCTCCATTATCCAAATTTTGGGGAGTGTGGGGTGGAAGGGGGAGGCGGGGGGATGGAAAAAGTCGAAAAATACACTTGCTAATATCTTCACCACGAATGCAGATAGAAAGATGAAAATCAGCATACATATAGAAAAGGTTGTGGGACATACTCCAAAAATAATTTAATTTTTTTATCCATTGGCTTCCGAAAAGGGGGGGCTAAAAACAAATTGTCGGCCGAATCTTTTTTTGAAATGGTTATATCTTCGAAACTACTTACCATAAAAAATTCATATTTTGAGACAATTAAGATGGCGTATAGATCCATCATGGATCATGGGCTTATCACCCGTGATCTTAAGACCTAAATGATACGAGAAAGAGATACATCGCCTCGGATACGGACTGATTCTACGGTAACGACTTTTGGCATTCGAAAACGGACTATGATTGGCTTCTGGAACGTTCGAACATTGAATGACGGGGGAAGAGCTGGGGTTACTCGGTCCTTGCACCGCCAATCGGTGATCGACCGTGAAATGGAGCACTATAACATCCAAATCTTGGGCTTGAGCGAGGTCAGGTGGACAGGATCAGGAGAAGAACGAACCCCTAGCGGAAACACTATTCTGTACATTGGCCCTGAAAGTGAAGCCAGAAATGGCGTGGCGTTCGTCCTTACGCCGAGAGCGAGAAACAGTCTCATTAGCTGGGAACCAATCTCGGATAGGATTATCGTCGTCAGGCTCAGGACCAGTGTCAGAAACGTCACAATTCTGCAGTGCTACGCACCAACTAATACCGCAACATCTGGTGACAAAGAGGAGTTTTATAGCCAACTGAGTGCCACCTTCGAACGTGTTCCAAGAGGTGATATTATTATCATCTTGGGAGATATGAACGCCCAGGTTGGATCAGACAACACTGGACTAGAACACGTCATGGGGAGGCATGGTGACCCTTGGGTCGACCCTTCACGACCTTGGATTAAGAGACCCGAAAACGGCGAATTATTTGTGGAGTTCTGTAGTACTCGGCAAATGGTCATCGGAGGGACCCTTTTTCCACACAAGAGTCATCATAAAACATCTTGGGTTTCCCCTGACGGTGTTACTCAGAACCAGATCGACCATTTGGCTATAAGTCGCCGATGAAAAGATGTCTCCTCGATGTGCGAGCGAAACGTGGAGCTGACGTGGGGAGCGATCACCACTTGATGGTTGCCTGCTTGAGATTGTGTACAGCAGCTATCCGACGACCACAAATTCTTCAAATGAAGCGCAAGCTTAATGTGGATAAACTCAGAGATCCCAACAAAAAACTCGAATACACCACCATTCTACGCGAAAAGTCATCCACATTGGGTGAACATGAAATGCGCACACTGGAAGCCAATTGGGAGGCAACCAGAAACACTTTTCTAACTAGTGCTGAAGAATCTGTGGGATATGCGCAAAGCGGTGAGAAACCCTGGATGTCGCAAGACACATGGGACAAGGTTGACAATCGGAAAAAAGCCAAATTGGCAATCATCTCTCAACCAACGAACGCCCGACTTGAGGCAGAACTACCGCGATGCTCATATACAGCTTAAGAGGGCTGTTAGACGCGACAAGAGAAAGGCCATTGAAGATCTGGCAAACAAGGCAGAATCTGCGGCTTACCTTGGGGATATGGGTTCACTATTTAAAATTATGAAACAGTTGACGAACAGGAATTTCACCGCCAACTACCTGGTGAGAGATGTCAACGGAACTCTCCTTAATATGAGTGAACACCAGTTGCGACGATGGAAGGAATACTTCTCTGATATTTTAAACATCTTGTCAGATGAAGATATTCCGGAAACAGAACAACTTCCAAACATCCAACCGCAACAATCCCCTATTAGGGACGATCCCCCAGATAAGGAAGAGATAGTTTCCGCCATTCGGTCAATGGCGGGAAGGAAAGCTCCAGGTATAGACGGACTACCAACCGAACTCCTCAAAGCGGACCCGGAAATAACAGCCGATATACTCCTCCCACTCTTCACTAAGGTGTGGAATGATGGAAGATATCCGACTGAATGGAAGGAGGGCGTCATTGTGAAAATTCCGAAGAAGGGCGACCTTCGGGATTGTGGCAATTGGCGTGGTATATGTCTACTTACTGCCGTATCAAAAATTATGGCTAAGGTAATTCTCAATAGGATTAGTGATGTCGTCGAGAGCACTCTCGAAGTTTATCAGGCTGGATTCCGTAAAGGGTCGTCTTGTACCGACCACACAAATACCCTACGGATAATATTAGAGCAGTCAGCCGAAATGGGTTCGCCACTACATCTCATGTTTGTGGACTTCGAGAAGGCTTTCGACAGCGTTAAGCGAGATTACATATGGAATGCTTTGCGTAGGAGAGGTATTCCAAATAAGGTCATAGCTATGATTAAAGAATCCTACGAAGATGCAAGGTGTCGCGTCTTGCATAGAGGAGAGCTGTCCGAGAGCTTTCCTGTGCGAACGGGTGTCAGACAAGGCTGCATATTATCACCAGCCCTGTTTCTGGTGGTAATAAATGACATCTTGAAAGCTGCACTGGAAGGTGGGGAAGGTAAAGGTCTTCAATGGAGACTATTTAACATCTTAAGTCACCTTGATTATGCTGATGACGTGTGTTTGCTTGCACATACCCGTTCGGACTTAGAGTCAAATGTTCGCTCGTTGCATTCTAAATGCAAAGAGGCGGGACTGAAAATAAATGTGCGTAAAACCAAGTACATGCACATGGGTTCGAACGCAAGCACACCGATTGTTCTTAATGGACAGGATGTGGAAGAGGTGCAAGATTTTTGCTATCTCGGAAGCATTGTCAGCATGGAAGGCGGAGCCGAAAAGGATGTTGAGGCTCGGCTAAATAAAGCTCGTCAGGCCTTCGGTATCCTTTCCCCTTTCTGGAGGTTAAGAGAGATCTCCCTTCGCACGAAGCTGCGAGTTTTTGACGCATGCGTCAAATCCGTGTTGTTATATGGTTGTACTACGTGGAAAGTGACCGTTCGACTTACCAAGAAACTACAGACTTTCGTAAACCAATGCCTCCGACGCATTTTAGGAATATTCTGGCCAGAAGTGATCTCCAACGACGAACTTTGGAGTACAACTCGCCAGACTAAAATAGGTATTGAGATTCAACGGCGAAAGTGGCAGTGGATCGGTCATACTTTGAGGAAACCAGAGCAAAATATCGCAAAACAGGCTCTGGATTATAACCCTCAAGGAAGACGTCGGGTTGGTCGACCATGTAACACATGGAAGCGAGCAGTTGAGCAGGAGGCCAGAGGAATAAACAAGTCCTGGCAACAGCTTAAAGCCGATGCGCAGGATCGCGCCTTGTGGAAGAGAGTTGTTTCTGTCCTATGCCCCTATAGGGGGTCTTAACAGGAATTTGATTGATTGATAGATCCATCAGAATAAACTTAGAAATAGGCTAATTATTGTAAGGGGGAGGGTCAGGGGGGGTGCAAAGAAAAACACTTAAGAATTAATATCTCAACTATCTCTTAAGCTATGTAATTGAAATTTAAAACATATACTAAGCTATACTAGCGAAATATAAAAAAAATATAAAATTTGGTCATAATAGTAGTGGGGGGAAATGGGGAGCATTTCAAAAATGGTGCACTTTTCAAAATTAGAAATCGTTATATCTCAAAATTGAGTGCAGATATCGAATCAAAAATTCGTCAAATTATAGAACTATATAATTTATAATTTTGATAAAAATTTTAAGTTAGGGGGTGTAAAGGGAGGGAGGTGGTAAGCAAAAATGTCGAAAATTTTGAGTGATTTTTTTAGGACTCTGGTCAAAGATAGAAACTTTAAATTTTGCATGTGGATACATCTATTTTATATACATAGAAAAAAAATAATAATTTGATCCACAATTGTTACGAACCGACCAGCACGGTCTAAGGGGCACAAGGTGTTTCATGTGCAGCGAAAAAAACACGAAAACTGAAAATTTTTGGATGTAATTTTAAGGTAGAAACTTGAAAATTTGGAAAATACATTTAAAAAAAATCCCCAAACGTATAAGATATTAACTGGTCGAATACCTTTGAAACTTCTACCCCCTCCCATACAAAATTATTTTTTCGACCATTTTTAAGAAATTAATTATCACCTAACTATTAAAAGCTATCAATTTGAAATTTTGCATAAGAACTTATAAAAATATTTAAAATAAAATTATTTTAAAAGTTCCAAATAGCACTTGCCCTTCTACCCCCTCCCATACAAAAGTATGATTTCGACCAATTTCATTAAATCAACTAATAAACAACAAATTAAAAGCTACGAACTTGAAATTTTGTACGAGCACCTTACTAGAGAAAGAAAAGAAAATTGCATCACAAATTTTGCATACAAAATTATTTTTTCGAGCATTTTTAAGAAATCGGTTATCAGCTAACTCTTAAAAGCTATCCATTTCAATTTTTGCCGGAAAACTTATAAAAATAATTGAAATGAAATTTTGTTAAAAGTTTTGCAATCACGCTTGCCCTTCTACCCCCTCCCATATAAAAGTATCATTTCTACCTATTTCATTGAACCAACTAATAACCAACAAGTTAAAAGCTGCGAACTTGAAATTTTGTACGAGAAGACTACAACAGAAAGGAAATAAAATTGCGTCACAATCTTTACGATTCCCCTACCTTCTCTACCCCCTCCCATACAAATGTTGGTTTCGTGAATGTAAAATACACAGAATCTTATTCTATGCAACTTCGTCTATGAAACTGACATTCTATACAGAGAATATTGGACGTCAATTAAAAAACTATTAACATCCACCGACCCTTACTATCAACCCTCATCCCTCCCCTCAAAAAACTCAAACTTGCATAAATAAACGAACGAAATATTGGTTATATGTACTGAAGCTTTTGAACGTTTCCGCAAAGTGTTGACAACTGTCCTGCCCAAGAACCCCCTTTCACTTAGTCTTCCCTAACCACTCTAACCTGCATATTGACTTTCCACGCATCCGCAACTTGTCCCAAGAATAATAAAGTTTCGCCCGACTTGTTGGCAGTTTTTTAACTTAACGAGAGGAATACGGTTTTTATTTTTGCTGGGACAGGTTCCGGTTTTCGACTTGTGACGTTTGGTGTTTTTTTGGAAGGAATAAAATCAATCGAAAAAGAGGAACAGTGTTGTTAATTTTGAAAGAAAAGAAAAAAGAATCCCTACAAAATCAGAAGTGGGATTGCGAATCGGGTGTACGGAATACTTCAAAGTCAACGTGCTGCATCAAAATTTCCGAGTTCGAGAAGCTTATCGCGAAGAATTAAAAAAAAGGAGTTTTCTTTTAATTCTAAAATGGGTAAGCGGAATGCAAGGAATTCTACTCTGTTGGAGGAGAACGAGGCAAGCGGTTCATCGTTTTCAGTGAAACAGCTCTCGAGCCTTATACCGGAGTATTCAGGCGACGAAGACGTGCAGCGGTGGATTTCGCAAGTGAAAATGGTCCAGAAAGCTTACTGTGTGGAAGAAAAACTTCTCAGGATCGTCATAATCGGAAAGCTAAAAGGTATGGCTCTTGACTGGTTTTATTCGCGCCCCGAGCATCTAATGCTCGACCATCGGCATCTTTTTTCGAAATTCGTCGAACTTTTCGGCTTAAAAATCGACAAGGTCTCGTTGAGAAAGCAGCTTGAAAGCAGAAAATGGAAATCAGACGAAAAATTTTCCGCCTATTTCCAAGATAAGCTAGTTTTAGCAAACAAATTAAAATTAGAGGATGAAGAAATTGTTGATTACCTGATCGATGGACTAAACGATCATTATTTGGAGTCGCAAGCGAAAATGCAACAATACGAAACACCTTCCTGTATGCTAAAATCCATGATTAACGTAAGAAAGCAGAAGCATTCCATTACAAACTCAAGAACACCACAGAAAACAGCGCACAAAAATGTGTCGGATAAAGTTGACCGCAAGTGTTTTAGTTGCGGAGAATGGGGACACGAATAATTGCCTTAAATCAAAGGAACGAGGAGCATGCTACAAGTGCGGCGGGACAGGGCACAGCTATAGGGAGTGCCAAGGGACTTCGCTGGATATTCTTGACTTCAGTCTCGGATATTTTGTACCAGTACTCTTTAACAACATCAACATTAAACTCGATGCTCTTGTGGATAGTGGAAGTCCAGTTTCTCTTATTAAAGCTTCAGTTATTCCCAATGTCATACTAGAGCGGAATGTCGGTAATTTTTACGGTATCAATAGTTCTAAATTAAAAGTGTTAGGCATAACATCACAAAATATTATTTGTAATACTATACTGTTTAATTTAAATTTTGTGGTCGTACCAGATAATACGACGAGTTTCGATGTACTGTTGGGTCGTGATTTCACGTCATATGAAAATGTCAAAGTATCCTTTAGTGGCAATGATGTTCTAGTGGAAAAATTAAATAATGTTGAAGAATTTAATTACGAAACAGGTACCATTTTGGAAATTAACTACATATCGGAGTAAGAGTGTGTTGATTTGTGTGTGGGTGACTGTTCTTATAGTGATAGGATTAAATTCACAGGAATTTTTAATGATTTTTATAAAAATAGTGCAAAACCTGAGAAGCCAAAAACTGAATTCGAAATGGCAATCAATTTAACGGCTGACACTTCATTTTATTTTACCCCAAAGCGAATGTCATTTGCAGAAAAAGCAATAGTAAATGACATGACTAAAAATTTACTGGACGAAGGAGTTATCCGTCCAAGTAATTCGCCTTTCGCGTCAAGAATTGTGTTAGTGAAGAAGAAAAATGGGGAGACACGCTTGTGTGTTGACTTTTGTGAATTAAATAAATTTACGATCAAAGATCGATTCCCTTTGCCGTTAGTGGAAGATTGTATTGACAAATTGCAATTAGCGTCCTAGACCTTAAAAGCGGATTTCATCAGATGAAATTAAGCGAAAGTTCCGCGCCGCTAACCTCTTTCGTAACTCATGCAGGTCAGTTTGAATATACTCGTGTACCATTTGGGCTGTGCAACGCACCCGCTAATTTCCAACGGTTCATAACAGCGATTTTTAGTGATCTTCTTGCGAATAATCAAGTTATTATTTACTTAGACGACATCATGATAGCTACAACAACTGTTGAGGAACATTTAGATATCCTGAGACACGTGTTTATTACTCTTACCGAAAATAAACTTGAGTTAAAGATCGCTAAGTGCAAATTTCTTATGTCCAATATTATTTATTTGGGATATAACATTGATAGAGTTGGCGTTCAGCCAAGTCTGGAAAATATTGAGCACGTAATCAATTATCCGCGGCCAAGGAATGCTAAAGAAGTTCAGCGCTTCCTGGGATTAGTCTCATATTTTAGAAAGCTTATCAGAGACTTTGCTACGATCGCCAAACCTTTGTACGATTTAATAAGGAAAAATTTGATTTTAAATTTTGGATCACTACAACAGGAAAGTTTTGAGATTCTTAAGAATAAAATGATTTCACCTCCGGTTTTACGGATATATTCGCCTGAATCAGAAACCGAGTTGCATTGCGACGCTTCTAGTGTAGGGATGAGCGCAATTTTGTTACAAAAGCAGAGGGATGACGGTAAACTACACCCAGTTATGTTCTTTTCGGAACGTACTAGTGACGCTGAGTCACGTTATCATAGCTTCGAACTTGAAACTTTGTCAATAGTTCAAGCCTTAAAAAGATTTCATATTTATCTGCATGGTATTTCTTTCAAAGTTGTAACCGATTGCAATTCATTCGTATTGACTATGAATAAGAAGGACATAAACCCTCGGATAAGTAGGTGGGCATTGTATCTTCAAAATTATACATTTGAAGTCGTTCACAGAAAAGGCGAACGCATGGTCCATGTTGACGCTTTAAGTCGTTCCATTGGTGTGATTGAACTCCAAAATAATTCGCTAGAATTAGTCTTAGCTGTTTCACAAAATAAAGATTCTACTATAGTTAATATACGAAACCAATTAGAAGAGAGTGAAAGTAAGTTTTTCGAGCTTAGAGATGGTCTAGTATATCGTAAATCTAATGATAGCTTACTTTTTTACGTTCCCAACCAGTTAGTCGATAATGTTATTCGATCCTGTCATGACAATTTTGGTCACGTGGGAGTAGATAAAACCTGCGATTTGGTGAAACAAAGTTATTGGTTCCCAAAAATGAAAGAAAAATTGTCTACATATATTTCCAATTGCCTGAAATGCATTGTGACGGTCGAAAAAAATCAGTTTTACATAGTATTTCGAAAGTATTTCAAATGGCCTATTACCCATTTGAAACAATACATATAGATCATTTGGGTCCTTTGGAACTAACAAAACATAAAAACCGATTTATTCTAGCTATTGTTGACGCTTTCACTAAATATATAAAACTTTATGAAACAAAGACAACTAGCACTAAAGAAGTTGTAAAGGCTTTAACTTCATACTTCGAATATTATAGCAGACCGAAGAGAATTGTTTGGGATAGAGGAAGTTGTTTTACATCTTCAGAGTTTAAGAAATTTTTAGAAAATCAAAATGTCTATCATGTTAAAATAGCAAGTAGTTGTCCGCGGTCAAATGGACAAGTTGAAAGATATAATAGATTTTTGGTCCCAATCTTAAGTAAGATAGTGGACGAAAAGGGCTTACAGTGGGATTGTGCGTTACACGAAGTCGAGTATGCAATAAATAATACCACAAATAGATCCACGAAAGAGACTCCAAGCGTTCTATTGTTTGGGGTTCCTCAAAGGAATTTAAAAAATTATGAATTCTTACGAGAATACATTGAGAATAACCAAAATTTGAGGGAAAATATTGAAAAACTGAGGGATTGTGCCGCGAGGAACATCAAAGTAGTACAATTGCAGAACGAAAAATATTATGATAAAAAATGTAAAACCCATGTTAAATTTAAAGAAGGGGATTAGGTAATGATAAGGAACGTTTCCAATAGCAAGCTTGTTCCTAAGTTTAAGGGTCCTTACGTTATAAAAAAGTGCTTATCGAATGATCGCTATTGCATTAAGGACATAGAAGGCTTTCAAATTACACGTGTTCCATTTGAAGGTATTTTTGATCCAGAAAATCTTAGGAAATGGGTTAGTACGGAAAAGTATTGTTCGGATGAAGAACAGATTGAAGATTTACAAGATCGGGAAACAAATATTGCTCTAATTTGGAAGTGTGAATGTGAATTTTGTATACCAAATTTATAAGAATGAAACAACTGAAGTGTGTTAATTCCAAATGTTATAGTTTTATTTTATCAATCGAATTTCCTGTATTAAAAATTAGATTTATTTTGTTGAATTTGAAGTATAATAAACTAAAATCATTGAATTTCCGGCAAATTATAAACTAAAATTAACGCTGATTGGTTTGCAGTGTTACAAATTGAAATCATTTCTACTACAGGATGACTTTAACAATGTTTATGTTTATGCTGTGTCTTGCCACTTCTTTGAGGAACTCTTTCAGAGCTTCTGTACTAAATAAGGTTCGAACACTCCAAGATCCAAAAGGATAGTCCATTTTTTGTTTGCGGGGTCTTTGCCGTTGATTGCTTCCTTGCCGCGGCTGTTCTTCAGGTTCCGGGACAGTATTTTTTTGGCGACCTGGAAGGCTAGTCTCACTAATTTATTACACATTTATTACATTACAAAAAGGGTGGGAGTTTTCATCTAAATATGGCAAACTGGAGTTCTCACTGCTATGCTGCGGGTTCAAATAAGTCATCCTTTTTGCTGACTTCCTGAGACGCACAGGTGTTACTCGTCATTCCGGTTAACTCCATGCTCCTCCTCCTTTCTCAACCGGACTTGGGGCTGGCTATGGTAGAGTTAACAGGGCACATGGATATATGAAATTCCGTGCGCCTGGCAAGCCATACCGTAGCGTAATTCAAATACACGGAATCTATTGTTTCAGTGATTGCGAATGTAATGGAAATTCTCCATTACCAAGACTGGAAAATAAACGCAAATAAGCCTTCGCTCAAGCCTATACTAGAGTTACTCTATGAAGAGAAAAGAACAAGGCACCTGAAAGAGTTAGGTCAATCTATCAGATTGGGCGCTATTTATTTTTATATGTATGTGCAACGTGTCCGTGTAACCTTTTAGTGATTTTTTTTCGTAGAACTTTTAAATGGTGAAAATTTAATTTGGTAGGTTTCATGTACTAATGAACGGGTTGCAATCACATTTGCTTACTTATTGCTTGCTGGAAAATTTAACGAAAAAGCTCGTTATCACCTTGACCGAACTTATTATTACCAGGTGTCTTGTTCTTTCTCCTACATAGCCTTTACTAACGAATTTGCAACTGTATCTAATTATCTAATAAAAAATTATTTAAGAAACAGCTCAGCCAAATCAATCAGAACTTTGTTCCACCCTACTTTAAACAAGTTTCTAATTACGGCCCTGTTTCTATCGCCATCTTTCTGTAAAATTTTTCCACCAAAATGCGATTCTCCATTATTTGCATAATTTGCATTAAGCAAATATTAATATTAATATTAAGGATGGAAATTACAAATCAGCAGTCCAGAATCTAAAAAATGCGGTTGGGAACATCGGATCCATGATGTTGCTGGGGTTGCTGTATGAAACAGGCGTTCATCTAAAAAAAACGAAGTTTAGTCACTACAATACTACAGAGAGGCAGCCTGCCTTGGATGCTGAACTACAATGCTAAAAACCTCCAAATTCTATAAAGATGGCCGCGGGGGGGTTACGCAGAACATCCCATTGGCAGATCAATTGCGGGGTAATGCGTTCCTACGCCGCAAAGAAGGTAAGTTTTCTCTTTCGATTTCATTGCGATTTGGGGATTAACAAAAAATAAAAAATTCATAGATATGCAACAAAATGGAATTCGCCAAATGGAATAGAGATTTCGTTTCGTTCAATTGGAAATATTGTCTTCCCGACGACTAGCTTCAAACCGATGAGGCCTTTATCTTAAAAAAAATAACAAATGATTAAAATATTTATTCTTTTAATGTAGATATTTCGATGTTCTTTGTGCCATAAATTTAAGTACATATAATATTTTAATTTGTCAAAGTAATTAAATTTAATTATAACTAAATTAACATTTATATTTTATGCATACAGAAAATTATTTGCAATTATTTGTATTAAATGAATTCTTTTTATTTCCGAAAATTGTATGAATGAAGATTTTATTCGAAAAGAAAAGATTTTGGTAATTTGTAGAAATCCTCTAGTTATCTGCAAACATTTTATAGACGTTTGTTTTCAATTGAATTTTCATTGGAATTTAGATGATTGTAATTGGTTCTTTTCGCTCTACTTGCCGAAATGCGAAATCCCTGCTGCCATGCTTTATGGTGAAGTGCTTAAGCCTAGTAATTTTTACATACGCGCGTTCAGTAGACGGTCATCCAATACCAGTTTGTGGATATTTCTTCTGTATTTCTGTCGCAGTCATTGCATTACGTACGTCTGGCATGCGAAAAACATAAGGGTTCGTCTTGGCTGCTGCTACGGCCTCTTTTCAACTCTGCCACCCAAAAAAGCCGGTAAAAAATAAAAAGATTGTTTAGGGTTCTTGTATAGAATAGCATTTCGGGCTTGGTGAAATAAAAAAAAAAAAAATTTACGCGTTCCTCAAAATTATTTGCAATTATTGGTTTATCAGTTTTTCTTTTACTTCTAGAACCGAGTAGCTTTCCCTTTCACATACATGATTGCCGCAGCTTAAACTGCGACCGCATTGTACATAAAGGTCGAAATTTCCTACAACGCAAGTTATTCCTTAGAAAAAAATAGCAGGAGTATCGACGGAACTCCATAATGTGTTAGTGACGAATCTTTCAATTGTAATCCATATTTACCGAAACAAGCAATTGGAAAAAATTCTGCGTCGGTTAATTTGATGCATACTCCCCATTGAAAAATTCTAAAAGCATTAATAACTCTTTCGTCCAACTCAGTACACGGTTTGTGAAAGAGTAACTCCAGTGTATGATGCTATGAGAGCAATAGTGGTCCAGCCCGAATTGGAATGCTGGTTGGTTTGCAACCAATTAATGCACTCCGAGAACTATGAGCCATTCGAAAAGAGCCAATTATAAATCGCTGACCAAAATCGTACTTCGATTTCTTCAAAGACTTAACGTTGAGACTATCCTGAAGGGTACGTATCTCTACATACATTGCAGCCGTTAGAGAGATCCAAGAATGTCTGACGGACATCAATTGAGCCAGGAAACTGGCGTTTTAATTATACTGGAACAATGTTCATTGCGAAGAAAGTTCTGCAAATATCTAATAGTACTGGGGCTATAGCTCCACTGCATAAAAGATACTACAAATTACTTTATGAAACGAATAGAAAAATGTACACATATAATATTTTACCGTCATTCAATTCTTCCTCATTGGAACTAAAATCGCCAACATTTTGGCCTTATCGATGTTTCCACTGTGGAAGTCTGGCTCCCGTCTGCAAGTTTCTAACATTCTTGATGTTAGTATTTTTGTCCTTTTTGTTTTTTCTTTTCTCCAGATCATTTGACATCGTGGTGCTAATATCTCGAACAAATTTCAAAGCAAACTGCACGTAAGCAATAGAATAGCAATACTGCAAGCTATGAAAATAGAGCGATGGGAAAAAGAACATGAAAGCGATATTGATGAAACCTCTTTGACCTGAAGTATCTTGAGACTCCAGAGAGAAGAGCCTGGGCCAATTGAAACGGCTATATTCGCCAATTAATGTAAAATTTCGCCATATTTAACGAGGCTGCATCTTAGAAACGATACGAAAATACAAAAAAAAAGACCCACTGAGAAGGGATATGAACATCCAAAGACGTTACGTGTTGAAACCTTCGAACGAAATTTAGCTGGGCAGATCTGACGTAGCGGCCATCTTGAATTACTTCAGCGGGTGTGACGTCATGGATTTTTTCATTCCAAAGGACCACCTGTATTATTTTTGACGAACTTGTCGTAAAAACACGTTTTACCGAAAACAACACAAAAGTATAAATAACTCAAATTAAGCACGGAAATATTACGCGAGTGCACACTTTTTCGCAATATCTAAAATTTTACAATTTGAAAATTAACCGGAGAACTCTGCACAATAAGAGTGACAGATTTTCTTCGGTGTGAGAAGCCGAGATTTAACTTTGATCACTTTTTTCAATTAAAAATCTATTGCACTCATATCAACGTGTAATAATTACATGCCGAGCACTATTATTAAAGTACCTTAGGAAGCTGAACTATCTTTAACACTGCATTTAAGAATAAACGCGATTCTTACGAAGCCCGCCGTGACTGCTTCTTACAAAAGCGCGCGAATTTGTATGGAACTGTCATGTTTGTTATGACTCCAACGTGTTGTTGTTCGATTCAGTTACTCGGCTTTCTACTATAGAGGGCTTTGGCCAGTTTCGATTTGACATTTGACGTGATGAGATTGTTAAGCGTCAGAATTTTGGCACTGACATTGTAACAGCCATCACTTGTGTTGAAATTGCTGCAAGCGAGGTGAAACTGCTCCACATATTACGCCCCCACAAATTATCTCAACTGTTCCGTAACAAATTTTTTGGCACTGTTATTTATTATTGTCTTGCCATAAAGTTCAATCGTTTTCTTTCTTGAAACTGTCCACTGTAAACATCCGAGACTGTACGAAAGTTCCAATTTGACAGACCCGAAATTTATCTCCGTAAAGCTTTACAAAAGCTCGAGCAGTGCTGGAACGAGACAAATGAAATCTGCCCGTTAATTAAAGCAAGAGAGAAGAATATTTCTATTCTTCTCTCTTACATATTTCATTTTCGCGTTCGGAAGTCAAGAAAAACAAAAAGAAAGAAATCTTCTCGCCCGACTCATAAGCTCCTCTATTCCGATCGGAATCGTCGTTTCGAAGATATGTTGGCTGAATCAAATCCAGTTGGATTTGACGTGTGCGGCGAAAAACGAACGCAAGGTCGTCCGGTTTAACGGGATAATAATCCGTCCGCGTCGTGACCTCACTGTGCATTTTTTTTGGTGTTGTGTAAGAGCGGGATTTTTGTTGTTGATTGGCAGCAAGGTCCGCAGTGTTGAAGTGTTTTCCGTGTCCTTTCCGGGTGGAATTACAGAAATCATCAAAATTTGAAAGGTTAAAAATTAAAAAAAAAATTATAATAAAAGAGCGAGTTCCACCTGCTGTCAAGGACGACGATATCACATCCCGGAACGTCAGTCACCACCACCCAAGGTAAGAAGAATTTTCACTTCCCCACAAGAAAAGTAGGAAATAAAAAACCAAAAAATCGCAAGTCCTCAACCAACAACATCGAAGGAAAAATCGATTTTCCTCGTGCCGCGACGACGAAGAACGACGTCGTGCTGAGCCTTCTTTTCGGGGCGGAATTTCGCGCGGGTAGGGTGAACGTTTTCCTTGAATGACAGCTCGCTTTCGCCTGAAGGAGTCGCGAGTTATGAAGGAAAAAAACGGGAACCGGATTTCTTTTCGTGGTTTTTGTTGTTTTCCGTTTTGTTAGGATTTTCCAGGGTCGTGGAAACGAACCGGAGCTGGGGTTTCCGTAAAATAAAAAAAAATCTCGGAATGATGTTCAAACGGAAGCTGCGGACGGTAGAGAGGATTCATCCCGTGATCAATCTAGATGGTCTGTCAACCGGAACTGAACCGTTTTCTTGCGAGGCAGCGTCGTGGTTGATAACATTTAGAGCCTCGGACCGAGCGAGTTTTTTCACGCTGCTTAAAAATTGTTAAGTCATCCCATTACTTTACACGCTTTTTCGATCCATTTTTTTTTTTTTTGAGGATTTCCAGAGTAGTCGGAAGATTTTGAATCTGGTAGACGAGGTAGTCCTAACCCTTCCTTCAACGTTCTTACATCCAATAGCAATTCCTCGGGTTCAACCTAATTTCAGGACCAACATCATTCAAGGACTAAATTTCCAGCAATTTGAACAACTCAACAACCCAATTTGTTCAAAACGATGAAATTCAACTTCCGTCAGGAACAGCCTCATTACCATCTTAAAACTACATTCAATCTTCAACGAAATCAAGACCATCTTCACCGCTGCTTTATATCTAGACCAGCTGCGAGGTATCAGAGCAGATCATTCGTGTCTTCCACTTGCGATTCCTAATGCATCAGTTTATTCTGATCTGGAAAACCCGTGTAGAGGCAACCGAATAAACGTTCCAGAAAGGGAAATACTAACGGATGTCTTTTTTAGAGGCGGAGAACTTAAAATTGAAATAAAACACGGGAAATGTTTTAAATATCCATGAAATTGGCTTAATTTGAAATATAATTTTATACCATTAATTTTTGAATGTGATTTCGGGCATGTGGCCGCCGTGGCTAGCGTATATATGGTGTAATCTGGAATTCCAATTGTCACGCACTCTTCGCAGTAAATCAGGCTGTATTTCGGCAATAACGCGTCGATGTTGGCTTCCAAGTACTCAATAGTTTCTAGTTTATCGGCGTAGACATGGGACATTACATATCCCCAGCGAAAAAAATCGAATGGCGTCAAATCGCACGATCGACGTGGCCAGTTAAAAGGACCATTTCGGGAAATTAATCTATCATCAAATTCACAAACAGTCCCCCATAACATCTGCAAATATTTGTCAGTAGCAGCCAGTACAACTGAAAAATGTACCAGCTCGTTACGGTCGTTCTCACTTCCCTTCCCCTACCTTCCCAATTCCATTCCTTCCCTCCATGACTGTGTTTGTGCATTGCAGATCATTCTGTAAAAAAAATCAAATGTTTCTTTCAATAAATTAATTACGTCGCGCGCTGTGTGAAATGTGGCACTGTCCTGTTGAAACCACATGTCTGCGACATTAATGCCTTCCAATTGAGGCACGAAAAAGTTAGTAATCATGTCTCTGTACTGCTCACCGTTGAGTGTAACGTTCTGACGATTATCATTTTTTAAGACTTATGGACCAATGGTTCCACCGGCCCTGGCCCATAAAGCGCATCAAACAGTGACTTTTTCTGGATGTAATGGTGTTTCAACAATGACTTGTGAATTATCATTGCTCCAAATGCGGCAATTCTGTTTATTAACATAACCATTTAGCCAAAAGTGATGAAATTGTGGATCAATAGCAATGCTTCCTTCGGCCCACTCACCAAATCTACGGCGCGAACGATGATCGTGTGGCTTCTATTCTTGCAAAGCGTTCTAATGGTAAAACGCTCAAATGGCAAAACGTTCAAATGGTAGAACGCTCAAATGGTAGAACGCTCAAATGGTGAAACGTTCAAATGGCAAAACGTTCAAATGGTAGAATGCTCAAATGTTAGAACGCTCAAATGGCAAAACGTTCAAATGGTAGAACGCTCAATTGGTGAAACGTTCAAATGGTAGAACGCTCAAATGGTGAAACGTTCGAATGGTATCGTAATATGCACTCACTAATGTACTATACACAACTTTGGATCGCCACTCGACTAAATTACTATATAGTATACAAGTAAGCATGTAAACCAAGATCTTAACGCAAAATTTCCTTAAAGCGGATGGACACAAGTTTAATTGTTAAGCACGATAACGAATTGACACATTTGGATCATCATCAACACTACGCCGTCAGTCGCTTGTTGTGTGCGCACTGTATGACGTCTTAAGGGATGTGTATTATCGTTTAGAGTAAACGTACTGCTAAAATGACCCTTAGTTTCTAATGGACGATTACTAGCGCCAGCCTGATGTATGAGACCATTACGCTATTACGCAAGTCTCCTTGATCTTTTTCTCACAAACCAGCCTGAGTAATATAACATATCTGTTATTGATACGGATTACTTCCTGATCGGCATTAAAATAGCCGGTAGTAAAAGTTCCAAAGAGGATCGCTTTGTACTTCAAGAGAGCAACTGGAGCGGACTAAACGCATCCTTTAAAGCTTTTGATTGGAAACTATGCTTTATATCCAATAACTGCGATCTAGCTTGGAATATTATTACCGCAACAATTCTTAAAGGAATGCGGCTCTTTATTTCTTTCAAGCTCAAAAGAGTTAGAACATTTAAGGACTCTTGGTTTACCAAAGATTTCTCGATGAAATTCAAGACGCACTCCACCCTCAGCCACAGAGATCTGTATATCAAAGCAAGGAATTCCTGCAACACCATAATTTACCACGTAAAAAAACAGCATGACTTAAAATTGAGACTAAAGCCCTCTCACCGAGTAATCAGCACTCCCTACTATATCGCCTAGAGGTATCATATTGCTTGCCATAAAATTTCGCACTCGCATCATTGCTAAAATTCCTCAGGATCTCAATATCAATAAGTCCTTTGGTCCGGGCGGTATTCTCGCCATAATCCTTAAAAAAATGCTTCTCATCTTTGGCTAAACCTCTTCGCAACCTTTTCCACCTATCCTACTCTTCAGAAAAATTCCCAAATAGCTGGAAACAAGCGAATGTGCACCCTATATCCAAGAAGGGAATCAAGTCGGACCCCCCAAATTACCAGCCAATAGCCTTCACTTCCGTCCTGTCAAGTTATGTAAACTGCTCTCAACAGCAGAGTCGTGCAATACTTGGAGAGCAATCAACTTATGAACGATCGTCAATATGGTTTTCGGTCGGGAAGATACACTGGTGATTTGTTGGTTTACCTAACTAAACGCTGGGATACTTGCATACATAAATTTGGCGAAATCCAAGTACTTGCATTAGGCATTGCGGAAGCCTTTGATAGAGTTTGGTATAAAGTCCTACTTTCTAAGCTCAAAGCATTTGGCTTTGATGCTTCTTTTTTGTTGTGGATTGAGAGTTTTCTATCGAAACGCGCCATACAAGTTATTTTAGATGGCGTCTCTTCGACTCCCTTTCCTATTCATTCCGGCGTTTCTCAAGGCGCCGATTTGTCACCTACTATTTTTAATTTTTATTAACGATCTTCTGTCGTCGACTGTCAACCCAATTCACAGCTTCGCACAATCCTGCAATGGGGCAGGGCGAATCGAGTAGAGTTTAATGCCACTAAAACACAAGCCTGTCATCTTTCTCTTAAAAACGAAAAATCGGTGCCTGACCTTCGAATCTTCGATGGTGTAACACTTGATCATTCAGAGAATTTACCTTCATCATCATCATCAATGGCGCGACAGCCCAAATCGGGCCTTGGCCTCCTGAAGTCGTCGCCTCCAATCGTCTCGATCCAAAGACCGCGTCCTCCAGCTGCTAATTTTTAATATGGCTTTGCTGTCTTCATCAACCGAGTCTTCCCATCGCTTGCGTGGCTTGCCTACTGGCCGGTTACCACTCGCTTTGCCTTTCAGAGCACGTTTGGGGATTCTTCTGTCTTCCATTCGCTCTACATGGCCAGCCCACTGCAGTTTACGTAGCTTGATGAACGTTGAAGCTTCTGGCTCGTCGTAGAGTTGATACAACTCATGGTTGTATCTTATTCGCCATTCCGTTCCTTCCTTCACAGGTCCCACAATTCTTCGGAGGACCTTTCTTTCAAATGCGTTAACTGCTTTTTCGGAAGTTCGTGTTAATGTCTCGCTGCCATAACAGAGCACAGGTCGTACAATAGTTTTATATATCCGCAGCTTATTGTTCCTGTGCACTTTTTTGGATTTCATTATTGGAAGTACCGAATAATACGTCTTATTTGCTAATATTATCCGTCGTTTGATTTCGTCTGTTTCATTACCGTCCTTTGTTAGATTAGCCCCAAGATATATGAAATTGTCCACATTCTCCAAATTATATTCCGCAATTGTTATGTTTTGTCTGATAGGCGCTCTCCCTCTTGTTTGCGTCATTACTTTTGTTTTGTTTTCGTTAATGCGCAACCCGACTTCTTTTGCGGCGGAGTCAAGATTGACAAATACCTCCTTAGCACTAGGGAAGAATCTTGCTAGGATGTTAATGTCGTCAGCGTATGCTACTAGTTGGGTGGACTTGAATAGTAGTGTCCCGTTGGTGTCGACTGGGATTTTTCGGACGACATACTCTAGTGCCAAGTTGAAAAGCATGGGGGCTAGACCATCTCCCTGCTTTAAACCGCATTCCGTTCGAAAGCTGGTTGTGGAATCGGTTTGTATTCTCACTTGCGATTCAGTGTTTGTCATTGTGAGTCTTGTTAGTCGGACTAGTTTTGGAGGAATTCCATAGTCAAACATGATTTGGTACAGTACGCTCCTGTCGATACTTCGTATGCTTGTTTAAAATCTACGAAGATTTGGTGCACGTCTGTGTTATATTCCCAGCATTTCTCAAGCACCTGTTTCACCGAGAATATCTGGTCTGTTGTAGATCGTCCGGTTCTGAATCCGCCTTGGTATTTGCCAATTATTTGATTAGTATAGGGCTTAAGACGACGTTCAATTATTTTTGTCAGTATTTTTCTACCTTCAGGGTATTCACATTAATAAAACATAACAGAATTATAATTGGGCGTAAAGCCAAGCATTTAAAGTTTGTTGCTTTCATAATTTTCGAGGAAATTGATCATTTTTGGTTTGAATTTATGGCATGGGAGGTGGCAGAGAAAGTGAAAGATTTTGGATGATTTTGAAGCCGCCTATCAACATCCTAATCACACTGCTTTATTACAATTTCAAAGTCGATATCATACTCATATGTTCGAAGGATAAATACTTTTCTTGAATTTCCAATACAAAAATTCGTATGGGAGGTGGTAGAAGGAGTGAAGCCAAGTTCATATCTTTTTTAGCTTTTATTGCAACTATTAAGGGACAAATCCTGGCAAAATTTAAAGCTTGTACCTTTTATAGTTTCAATGAAAATCGATTAAATGCATTCACTAAAGTTGTGCCTTTGTATATGCGGGGTTAGAGTATTTGAATCGAAACCCAATTTTTTGACGTTAATGATATTTGACGGTTTTGAAGCAAAATAATTTAATTGAAATTATGAAATTTCGTGAAATTTGTATGCGAGTGAGATGATAGTTTTTCCAAAATTGGTTGCAATCGTAATAAAATTAATTATGACAAAAATTGGTTCTTTTAGCTTTGCTAGTTGCAATGCAAACCGAATAAATGTATTTTTGAAAATTGGGCATTTGTATGGGCGGGAAGGAGTAAGGGGATCAGATCAATAATTTTTGACGTTAATGATATTTACATCACTATACTATGACCAAAATTTTAAATCAATAGCTGAAATGGTTTCGGAGAAAAATCAATTTCTTTAAATTTCGTGAAATTTGTATGGGAGGGGGTAGCAGGAGTGGGGGATGTATCCCGGAACTTAAAGTTACCTTTTTGCTAAAAATTACATAAAAAAAATATCAGCCACGATGGGTCAAAGCTTTCGAGAGTTATGATGTAGACAGACGAACAGATAGACGTTCACTCGGAATCGAGGTTTTTGAGCGTCAACAACATTTCCATGGCCGTAGTCATGAAATTAGTCGTCTTATCTCTCCTTTATATAAATTCCCGCGTAACACACGTCAATTGACGATGTATAAAAAAATCCTGAAAAAATTACCCATCTCCCTCCCCTCCCAATATCATCATTTGAAAAACATAACCTTAAAAAATAAGCATTAAGCTCAACAGAAGAAATCTTACTGTAAAATAAAAAAAAAACTACCTGACTAAAACATATCCCACTAGGAAAAAGGTTCCACAATCTCACAAAAGAAAGACAAATTACTCGGACCTGGGTGTAGCCTAAGGAATTGCATATTAGTCTATAATGCGAGTATCATGAGTTGAAATCCCGGCCGACGTTTTAATTTCAGTATACTTCTACAGGTGAGTATCATGAGTTGAAATCCCGGCCGACGTTTTAATTTCAGTATACTTCTACCGTTCAGTCAGATATACGAGTACCAGTATATCTGACTGAACGTTGGGATTCTTGCCGCAGATAAAGTATTTGCACTTGACATCGCTAAAGTGTTTGACAAAGTTTGGCACACTTATCTCTTAGTGAAGCTCAGAGTCGTGGGCCTTAAAAATAAATTCGTAAAATGGGTTGAGAGTTTCTTATTTAAATGCACCATACAATTTGCAATGGGTGGAGTGTCATCTGTCTTCCATTGATTTCGGCGAGCCTTGAGGGCAAGGCTCTGTTTTATTATCCACGCTTTTCCTAATTTTTATTAATGACTTTTTGTCGTCAACTCTCAATCTGATCCATTGCTTTAAAGCTGACAGTACTCTGGATAACATCTATGAATTCGGCACGATTATCTCTTGATGCTCATCGTGTTCCGGTGGCATCTGAACGTGTGGAATTATTTGGTTAGTTGAACTCTGACCTGAAATTAATCTTGGAATGGGGCAGGATAATTAGGAATAAAAAGAGTAGAGTTCAAAGTCTCGAAAACACAGGCCTGTCATTTTTCCCTTAAACATGATATTCCAGCGACAGTCTCTAATGTAGCCTTCGGTGGTGTGCAACGAGACTCTTCTGAATACATGTCATTCCTTGAAACTAAAATAAATAACCATCTTAATTGGAACTAGCACATACTCGACGTAGCAGTTGACGCTTGCAAGGAGTCCTCCAATATGTAAAACATAGTCTACTTCTATTGACTTAGACAATACGTACAAGGCCTATATTAGACCGCATTGCTCGACCCTGTCCAGAGACGCGCATTCCAGATAATTGGAGATGAAGCGATCACGGCTACTTCCATGGTAAATCCTGTGAGGAACTTTCTAATCTCTTACACCCCTTTACCTTTTCAAATTTCTCGCACAGTGAAATAAAGGCAGTCATTCATACCTTGAACTTCAAAGCCTTTTCAGAGACCGTATTCCCATTATCATACGACCTTCGACGTTTCAAACTCAACGTCAACCGACAGTTCAGGCTTTTCCTTCATTTTTATCCCATTTAACCTCCAAACCTTTTTTTCTCCCTACATCGACATGACGTAGTGAATCGCATTAAAGGGTACTCCCTAAGCTGTGTTCGGCATCTTAAAAAAACACTGCCTACGTATATCTGGCTCCCATCAATCTACGAAAATTAGGATTTTGCAGATAAATGTTTGTGCAAAGGGCTTCTTGCAGGGCAGAAGCTATTGGTTCAAAGGTTCGCAGATTATACAGGGTGCGCCATCTAAATTTGGTCGATAAAAATATTGAATAACTTGAACAATTCTCAATCGATTTTGGAAAACTATTTATTTTTATAAAATTTGAAGCTTTACAATTTTTTCCATTCAGTTTCCAAAAACAACGTCGATCAAATGACCACCTTTATTGCGGATACAAAATTCAGCTCTTTTTCTGGCATTTTCCATGACATTTGCCAGCATCTCGGGTGATATCGCAGTGATTTCGGCTCGAATATTGTCCTTAAGCTCGTCTAAAGTCTTCGGTTTGTTGGCATACACTTTGCTTTTTAAAAATCCCACAAAAAAAAGTCCGGTGCCGTTAAATCGGGCGATCTCGGTGGCCAGTCAATATCCCCCCTTTCGATACCACACGTCCTGGGAACTTTTGACGCAAGAAGTTCATCGTTGATTTCGCGGTGTAACATGTCGCGCCGTCTTGTTGAAACCAAAATCCTTTAAGACCTTTTTCACGCATTTCTGGTAAAACAGAGTGTGCCAACATCCATCGATACCGATCCCCATTGACAGTTTCCCCAACTCTGAAGAAGAACGGACCAATGATGGTTTTTGAGCAGACACCGGCCCAAACAGTCACTTTCTGATCATGCAGTGGAGTTTGATGTATAGTATGAGGATTTTCTTCCCCCCAAATGCGACAGTTTTATTTACAGTGCCAGATAGCGTGAAATGGGCCTCATCAGTCATTAAAATTCGCTCCCAAAAATTGGGCTCCGATTCACATTGCATTTAATGAACATTGTCACTATTTCCGCGCGTTCTTTGGGCGTGAATCGATTCATGGTTAAAATTGTAATGCAATAACCTTTCCGAAATGTGTTCGACGACGTCAATCGGTTTAAATCTGTCAAAGTTATTCAATATTTCCATCGACCACATTTTGATGGCGCACCCTGTAGTAGTTTGCTTTTGGAGTTTGGCAACTCCACGGATCTGAGCTGTTCGAACAGAATCAAAGTTTTGCAAGCACTTATACTGAAGTGGGTGGCAGACCTCTTCAGAGGTATATATCTCGTACTAGAGGAAGGTGCCGAGGACTCGACATCATGTCGTATCGGTGGTATACAAAAAGGTATACGAGGCTCTGTACGCCATGGCAAAAGGGAAAATGTTCAGTGCTGGCCAAAACACAAGTTTGGGTGAATATCTCATATTTTGGGGTTTTCGCATTGGTGCGATGGGGAGGGGGGTAAAAAATATGATGCGAGAGTTTTATTTGTTGGAGTTATGTTGAAAATTAATGCCCCCGGAAGCATAGTCAAACTTTAACTTCAATTAAAACTACCAATTTTCAACTCCAATATTCATTTTCAACTTTTTCCTGGTTTTTTTTTTGCCGTTCTCTTCAGAATTTTGTGTATTTTTCAATGGTGCCAAAAGCTCAATTTTAATTTTATTTATGATTCACAGTATTTACCCTGTGAATGGTAAATTAGCAAACTGAGGAAGCGAAATCGGATGCTTACAGATGACATTGGCAGAGCATTGCAGACATGCGAAAGAGAGTGGTAACCGAGGACATTAAAAAACGATGTATGGTACATGACTTACAACGGCAAAGCAGTAACCCGAAGGGATCAAAATTGAATGCGGAAATTGATGGCATGGATCGAACATCTAGTGGTTTTATTATGTAGTTGAAGAGATGGGCTGATATGACATAAGGCAGGCAAATCAGCGCAATCATGGCTGAGGTTCCTTCAAGATACACGTAGCTAGGTTAAGTTCTCATTGCAGGCAGAGATTTTTGGAATTTCATAAAGAACCTGAAGGCCAGGGTGGAGTTATGCTTTGAAACCCATTAGAATTTAATGCTCTCGAGATTGTTCTTGCATGAACATCGGCCAAGGCCCAATTTCGGCTGTGGTGCCATTGACGAAGGGGAACAATTTTGTTTTGCTTACGGTTCATTTTTCTGTTAAATATTTTCGGTGCGATTTTTATAGTTTTTTTTTCTTTTGTTATTTTTATTCGGTAAGGTTCTTTTCATTTCCATTAATGGTTCCATGATAGAAGGCTTCAATAATACCAACTCAACAATAATACCAACTCTTTTTTTTTGGTATCTTGGGTTTTTGTTTAGCTAGAAGGTTTTCTAGCTAGGGTGTAGTCTGGTAGGTAGCGTGTTTGGTTTACAATGCGAAGGTCGTGAGTTCAAATCCCGGTCGACGCATAATTCCAGCACACTACCTGCTTGAATATACCTTGGTTACCTCAATTTACGAAAATGAAAAATTCGTAGATAAAGGGTTGTGCGAAGAGCTAACAACTCTTCCGCAATAAATAATGAAAATGTTAAGGAACCTGAAGGTCAGGAGGCCAAGGCCCGATTTGAGCTGTAGCGCCATTGAAGAAGATGAAGAAGAAGGTTTTCTATAGATTGATATAGTTAGGTCGATTTTTCTGGTTTCTTTTCCGGTTTGATATTTCTGCTGAGGCTGTTTCCCGAATAAAGACAATAAGGGTTGTAAGAGGCAGCCCACTGTGACCTTAAAGCATGGCCGAACGATCGCTATTGAAGCAATCATTTTCCATACAACTCTCAACGTCTTAAATTACACCTCCAAACAACCTAATAGATACTACTTCCATCTCCCTTGAGATCGGTAATACCAATCGAACTAATTCATCAACTCGAATTGAAACATCCTGTCCTTTCGGTTGTCCAATACGCAAATGAATTTTCGTCATTGTTCTCGTAACATTGCACCGTAAATCTTCCAAACACAGAGATAGCAATCCCGTACTTTGTGATTACTTGTATTTCATAATCAAAGAAACTACCACGAAAGATTCCATTTGGCTTAAATTTTTAATCAGCAAAATGTGACCAGGACGAAAGTACCCTTCTATGTAGATGTATCATCATAGTAAAGTACGAGTCGTTGCTAATTACCTCTCGACTTGAATCCTTCTAACTTCTCTCTTTTTCGACACTTTAATAGGGTCAAGTTTGGGTCATTACAAATTATTCGAGTCCATCTAACCACCCAACTTTTCAAGGGTTGACGTCGGGTCAATTATTTTTGGCGATGCTATAAATCAACACACAGCAAGTTCGAAAACGCGCGTATCATATAATCTTGTGCTGAAATCGCTATGACTTAATTCATATAGCCGGGAGCGAGAAGGTTGTTAGCTATAGAATTGCAGGTTGTGGTTGATAAGGGCTACGCGGAGAAGCAAATCTCATAAAGGTAATGCGGACTCGGATTGCATGTCATAAATGGGGCCTTCATCGTCTTCGACTCTGGAAGCCTCAAAATGTTGTCTTTATGTGCCAAGACAAAGAAACAGTCTCGAATCGTATACCACACTACTATTCTTTGTTTCTATGATGCTGAGAAAACAAATGTGGAAAACTACTGACGACATCTCTTCTGACCTCTTTATCGAGATGGAAATGATGGATAAGCGGCCCATTCATTGCGTGATGCAAGGTGCCAGTTGGCAACGTCTTTCGAGCACCCATAATATTGCAAAGTTTCGAATGCATTCTTCGGTTACGTTTCGGTGTTGGTAACAGAGAAGGAGAGTCGGAGGTCGACAATGATGAAATTGCTGGGACGAAGACAAGACATAATTTCCGAGAGAACGTAGGAGTTCTCTGATGGGTGAATTCTGACTCCAAGTGACTTGGATGATGATGCCAGGCTGGCGCGTACGTGGGGGATTGGGTGTGAAATGCTTGCAAATATACCAATAATTCCGAATGAAATTATTACTAATTTTTTTTAGATAAAGGCATAATATAATACCCACAAGTTGTCCGGGGAAATGAAAGAAAATCGATCAGAAAAGTGGATTTCAATTATCGAAGATTTTAAACTGGATGCTGTTATGGTTTTAATATTGTGGCTTCGCTAACATTTTTTTGGTGAACGTTGAGTGGGTTGAAGGTTCTCTTATCATGACTTGCTCCAAACTAACTCCCGCTCGAACTTGAAGCATCTACACCAACCCACTTTCGGTCGTACTGTGAAATTTGACTTGCAAAGTCAAGAGAAGAATTAGTTAGACAGGTAGAAGTCTAAGCACCATCCCCAATTATTTAGGTAAGTCTTAAGGAAACACTGAAGGAAAGCAAGAAATCGATTCGTTTATTCCAATTATGGCAAAAGAAACCTCCACAGTATATTAATCCTTGTACCCTAGAAAGTCAATCTTTAATTTTCTCCCACCTTGTCCTTTTTATTTTATGCAATTCTCTACTTTACTTTTTATAGGATTTTTAACGAAGTCTTATTTCTTAATTGGATCTTATTAGATTGCACTATCAGTTGTCAGCATTTAATGCTAATTAATTTGAAACTTAAAGGTAGAAAGGGAGGTAAGGATATAACTGAAATTTCAAGCTCCAAAATCAGCGATTTAACTTAATTTTATAGCATTTTCATGCCGTCATTCAAGGTGGGAAGTGTAGGCAGAAAAATTTTTCTTGAGCGATAACGACTTGAGTCTTCGGAGATGAGGACGAACAGAAGTGCTATAGATCCACTAAGAGGCTTCTCTAGTTCAAATTAAAGACTGATGGGGATTGAGGAAGAAACAATTTAAAGTTGAATCGTATTCAAGGCAGTGAAAACTTATAAGTTGCCGGAAGCGAGGTTTAAAAGCAGAACTAGAAAATCTCATTCATCTCAGCGATGAGGTGTTAATGACCGTCGTTGTACAATGTAGAAGGTTCTAGTCCGAGCGCGGCAAATCTTGGCAAATCTACCAAGTCTGTTAATCTCAAGTGGTAAGTCAGCGACCTAGAAAGTTTTATATCGGAATTCTGAAAAATGAATCACCCACTTCCTCCGTCCCCTTAACCACCGGCACAATGTCGTCCATCAAATGGGACTGGCGTTATCTAAAGATAGACGGAATCGATATAAGAAAAAAAAAGTTCTATAATAAGCTCTGATAGTACGGACTGTTGCAGCGTTGCTTTTATATTTTCGTATGATTTGAACAGGCAGCCTCAGGTGTATGGAACTTTACCAACCTAGGTGCGTTTCAGCTGAGTTGTTGCTCGGTTGATGTTGATATTTTACTGCTTTTGTACTCAACGCGAGTATACATTTGGAACAAGGTCACAGACTTTTCTATACGTTTCGAGAGCGATTTTTCACAGCACTTTATTGCATTTTATACGCTCTCGATGTAGAAAATTCTGTACGATATTAAAACGAGAGGAGGACGAAGGTAATGTAGCGATAAAATGACACATGTTCAGTTCGATAAACGATAAAGTAGCTATTTCGCCTGATATCAATCGAGCTAGGTAATTGAGAATTCAATGCATTTTGCTAGGTGGGTTAGATGTGTTATTAAAAGCTGGAGGTGAACTTACCAATTTTGGGGAGTGTTGTGCATTTTTAATTTAAAGGAATGATTTCCGGATTTGTTGTATTTTATTAAGCGTGATGCTCCGGTTGCTGGTGAGATATACATAGGTCTCAGCAGATACCGATACGTCACGTTTGTTGGCGGAGTAAATCTTTGCAAAATATGATGACGTTCTTGCTAAGGTGGAACTGTTAGATTATTATTTGGGAATTTTGTTAAATCTTTCTGGAGTGAAGAAGCATCCAAAGGGTGTCGTGGTATGTGCGAGGGTCGTTCGAAAATTAAAGAACATTTTTTTCTGACGAGCCGCACAGTTCTTTCTGCATCATCGCTGTCGTGTTATTGACCAGTGGCAGGGAAATTAACAGAAAACTATAACAGAAGTATGATTGGGCGTAAAGCCCAATCATATGACATTCTAGATTAAATAGGAAAGAGTTTATTGTACCGGAAAATATGTCTCAAATTCTTTCGAATAGTCACTTTTGTATGGGAGGTGGTGAGGGGGGAGGTATATAATTTATGTATATAACACCGAACGTAGTACACAAAATGTTTCATGCTGAATTTAAAGTTTGTAGCTTTCATAATTTTTGAAGAAAATTGATCAATTTTTGTCTGAATTTATGGCATTTGTATGGGAGGTGGCAGAGAAAGTGGGAGGTTTCGGATGATTTTGAATCTGCTTATCAACATCCTAATCACATTGTTTTGATACAATTTTAAAGTCGATGGCTCTCATATGTTCGAAGGAAAAATACTTTTCTTGAATTTCCAATACAAAAATTTGTATGGGAGGTGGTAGAAGGAGTAGAGCGAAATTTATATTTTTCGTTGCATTTATTTTAAATATTAAGGGACAAATCCTGGAAAAATTTTAAGTTTTTACTTTTTCTAGTTTTAATGAAAATTGGTTAAAAGCATTTACCAAAAAATGTGCATTTGTATGGGAGGAGTATTCGAATCAAAACAAAATTTTTCAACATCAATGATATTTGCAATAGTACACTTTTCTCTAAATTTAAAGTTGATAGTTTTGACGGTTTTGGAGAAAAATAATTTAATTGAAATCCCGAAATTTCGTGAATTTTGTATGGGAAGGGGTAGAAAGAGTGAGGTGAAGTTGATAGTTTTTCCAAAATTGGTTGCAATTGTTATATAAATTATGACGAAAATTGGTTTTTTTAGCTTTGTTAGTTGCAATAAAAACCGAATAAATGTGACTTTTGAAAATTGTGCATTTGTTTGGGAGGAAGTAGAAAGAGTAAGGGGATCAGATTGATATTTTTTGATGTTAATGATATTCACATAATTATACTTACTTACGATGGCGCTACAGCCCAAATCGGGCTTTGGCCTCCTGAATGCTTTGCCTCCATCCATCTCGGTTCAGTGACCGCGTCGTCCAATTTGAAAATCTTAGCAGTGATTTGTTGTCTGCGTCAATCGAATCCTCCCAGCGCTTTCGTGGTTTTCCGACCGGTATATGTCCGTTGACTTTCCCTTTTAGTGTGTGTTTGGGAATTCTTCCGTCATCCATCCGCTCCACATGACCAGCCCATTGTAACTTTTTAAATTTTATGAGGGTTGACACTTCTGGATTGTCAAAGATGGCATACAATTCTCTATTGTATCGTATTCTCCAAATCGAGTCTTCCCTCACAGGTCCGAGGATTCTTCTGAGGACCTTTCTTTCAAAGGCGTTAAGGAGTTTTTCGGACGCCTGAGTTAATGTCCACGTTTCGCTGCCATAGCATAGTACAGGTCGTATAATCGTTTTATATAACTTAAGTTTTGTTTTCCTGTGTACGTTCTTGTTTTTAATTATTGGAAGTACCGAATAATACGTCTTGTTTGCCATAATTATTCTTCTTTTAATTTCGATGGGTTCGCTTCCATCCTTCGATAGGTTCGCCCCTAGGTATATAAAGTTGTCTACGTTTTCTAGGTTATAGTCTCCGACTGTAATATTTTGTCTGATTGGCGTCTTTTTTCTAGATTGCGTCATAATTTTTGTTTTATTTTCATTAATACGTAGTCCAACTTCCCTTGCTGCCGAGTCAAGGTTTACAAATACTTCCTTAGCACTCTCCGGAGATCTTGCAAGGATATCTATGTCGTCGGCATATGCTTTGTGTGGATTTGAAGCATAGGGAACACTATGCTTTAAATGGTGTCAACGGGAAGTTTCCGAACAACATATTCGAGTTTTAAGTTAAAAAGCATTGGTGCGAGGCCGTCACCTTGTTAAAGACCGTTGTCTGTTTTAAAACTGGAAGTCATCATTTTCTACTCTGACTTGTGACAAAGACTCAGTCATTGTCATTCTTGTCAGTCGGACCAGTTTCGGTGGGACTCCAAACTCCAACATGATTTTATACAGTACGCGCCTGTCGATACTGTCGTAAGCTTGTTTGAAGTCAACAAATATCTGGTGCACATCAATATTATATTCCCAGCACTTTTCCAGCACCTGTTTAACTAAGAATATCTGGTCCGTGGTCGAGCGTCCAGCTCTAAATCCGCCTTGGTATTCACCAATTACTTTGTCAGCATAGGGCTTAATTCTCTTTTCTAGAATTTTCCTCGGTAGTTTTCACATAATTATACTATGACTTAATTTTAAAGTCAATAGCTGAAATGGTTTCGGAGAAAAATCCATTTCACTAAATTTCGAAATTTCATGAAATTCGTATTGGTGGGGAAGAAGGAGTGGGGGGAACGAACTTAAAGTTACTTTTTTGCTAAAAATGACATATAGCAAATTTCAGCACGATAGGTCAAAATTTTCGGGACTTATGTTGTAGACAGACGGACAGACGGTCACTCGGAATCGAGTATTTTGAGCGACAACAAATATTTCTCTACCCTTGGCGACTCTGTGCGATAATGCTCGCACAGAGTCTTAGCGTTACAAACGGTAAGGCAAACACAATATACTCTCAGATTTTATATAGAGTATAAAAAGAGATAGGTTAGAGACGAGTCTTGTCATCGACGTGCGGTTTGGACACTTGAACAGTTACTGGTGAAGACGATTTTTATTTGTTATTATATTTAAGCTATGTATAAACTTGAACTACCGAGAATTACGGTTCAAGTCATTTTTAGCGAAATCATAAGTTTTTACCATCTTTTTATTATTGGACTAGCAAATACCCGCAACTTCGTCCGCGTAAATATCGATACAATGTGCTTTTCATAGTAATATACGGTATATTTCATATATAATCTGCTTACACTAATTTCTGCGAAAAATGTTACCCCGTTTTAACCCTTACATATTTTCTTGAGAGTTCAGCACTTTTTATGTTCTATTCCAAAAAAATTTCTGCGAACTAAATTCTAGAAAAGAAATCACTATTAGTGTAAGGCCTCTTTTGCCAAAATCAAAATATAATATTAAAACGCAGCAATAGATTTTTCTCTTAATTTCAATTAATAATTACTTGTACGTATTTTAACTTCCTTTACTTAGAATTACTCACTGACAAAAATCAAAATATAATGTCAAAAATCACCAATAGACTTTTTCACTTATAGACGATCAACAGCATATGATTGAAAAAACTGAATTGGATAAACTTTCTATGTTTTCGTCATAAGCAGCACTTGACGTTTGACACAATACACAATACATAGGTACTATATAACGAATGAACCCAGCGAGAAGTCGTACCCACTAAGCACTTTAAAAACCGTAAAAGATATGGTATTTCCCTAAGGTGCGAATACCAACCAAATCGCCAGCCTATTAATACATCTATTGTTTTTGTGCCTCACATCTTACGTACTAAAATAGCCCCCGCAGGATACGCTGGCTAATCATATACGATAGATACCACGCTAGGGACGAAATTTTACTGTTTGAATGTGTGAGTAGGTTACGCAGGTTGGTTGCTACAGGTAGCCGAAATACCTACGACATCAATGGCTTTTTGGCATAGCCTGTTCTTAACAAATCTCAGCCGATGTAGGATGGCTACGATTTTGCTGGTTTGGCCGGCCATGTACCAGTCCAAAGTGGCTACCTACGCTTTTTACATCCACTTTTGTTGGGTTCTCTCTGAAGATCCCTGCTAATTAAGGATTTAATACAAAATCTTAGCTCGATCAAAGTTATATGTACTGAGAAAATTGGAGTATAGTATTTAATGAAAAAGTTTAGTTTGGAGGAGGAGTTGGGGGACTCAAACTATTTATATACTTGAAGATTGTATTTATAATAGAAATAATATATTTTAAATTTCAAATTAATAGCTTTCATAGTTTCCATGAAAATTTGATTATTATAAGTTTTTGAAAATGAGTCACTTTGTATGGGAGGGGTAGAAGGCGTGAGGGGAGAAAAATAAAACCTAAAGCAGATTACTCCCAGAGGTAGAGCTAATAATCTGTGAAAGTTTCATTGCAATCGGTGCAGCCGTTTTTGCGTGAAAGCCGGAAAGACAGACAGACACTACAATTATATTTATATGTATAGATTAACGGTTCCGTGACCAAATTCGAGAGTGCCGAAAAGGGCCCGAGAATTACTGTATACGATACAGTAATTCTCGGATCAGCACTAGAAACACTATGACGGCAATAGACATATCTTTCACTACTTCTAACCTTGCTCCTCTGTTTGGTTAGACGGTTTATCTCACTCCTCCGCAGTGACCATCTTCCTATTTAATACGCACCTCTGCAAATACTATTCGTCCGCTACAAAAAAATTACATCCCTCAATTCAAAGGGAACCTGGCCAACTGGGAACGCTTTTAATCAGTTTCTCAAATCCTCTGCCACAATCGGCGAAACCAAGTCAAAAAGCACGAAAATTAAAAAGGATTCTTCGTTCTGCTGCATTTAAATCTATTCCTGTATCCTATCCTATCCTACCCAAAGTTCGCGCAACCAAAACCACTGGTTCATTCCGCGTATTTTCGAACTAGTCCAATCTAAAAACGAATGTTGGAGACAGTTTACGCGATCTCCTTTTCTATCCAATTCGATTGCTCATCGTAAGTCCCAAGCTCTACTCCGCCGAGAGTCCAAATTTGCCAAACGCGTTTCTTGGACTTCCCTTGCCAACTTTCTGGACCCATAATTTGACTCTCGCTTCATTTGGAACACGATCAAATGTTTCAGAGCTAACAAGTCCAGTCTAAAATTTTCCTCCATAATCTTTGGCTAAACTTGCATCGCCCCACCCATAACAAATATCCAAATCCTCATTTCCCTTTCAACTCAAAAAATCCAATTTCAACTCTGATTCCCTCAACCCTCCTCCACCTATGGTTTACAAATGCCTTCAGGCTCCTTTCACAATTCATGACTTAAGCTACCCGCTGAAAGTTGCTAAGAACACGGTGCCTGGAGGAGGTATTCCTTCCTCGAATTTGAGTCCCCTCTGTACAATAAGTTTGTAAGTATTAGCATTTTCCCTCAATCTTGGAAAACGGCCATCCTTAAACCTGTTCCAAAAAATGAGAAAGATGCGCATATGCTGGACAGCTACCGTTCAATTTCTCTTTTACCAGTATTGTCCAAAATATTAGAAAAGATTGTAGCTAAAAAATCACCAGAGCGTCATAGTTACATCAGGAGAATGATCAGCACTCTTTCCGTCCGGGCCGCAGAGTACTACATGCTACATCTACTTGAGTACCATATATGGCTGTTCTTCTATCCATCGATATAGAAAAGGCTTTTGAGCGTGTACTTCTGACGCCCACCCTTACTCAACTATACACGTGGAATTACTAAAAAAAATCTCGCCTTCTAATGCACGCTTTTCTCTCTTCAACACAAATTAAAGTTCAATTGGATTGCCACAACTCCCTTCCCCTTCATATCGACAATGGAGTTCAGCAAGGCTCTTCCTTGTCGATTGTTCTATATGGTAACCGCCTTCTTCGGCACCTCTCCAGCTCCCATACTAATGTCGACTTTATTTGTGCATACGCCGACAGTTTTACATCCTCTCGTCAAGCAATTACGCAGCTGTCCGGAGCAAACTCCAGGCTGTTTATCGGTCTCTGGATATCTGGGTTCAGCAAATAAGCGCAATCATTTCCATCTCCAAATTAATACGCTCCATATTTATCGAAAGAATTCCTACATTTGTCGTACTATCAAAATATCAGATTCCTTAATCTGTCTCTGTTGCTGTAGAACTAGTTTACAGATATTAGCGATATAAAAATGCAACTGGTTTTAGTTAAATTAAAGCGACTTTTATTCATACCGAGATGATTTTTGACAAGTGTGTTTTTGACAGTGTTTTTAGGGTCCGATCTTTCACGGCACTTCTGATTGCAGCAAAGTGCTTGCATGGTTGCAGCAAAGTACTTGCAGGGCACGATCTTCCTCAGACATTTCCGCCCGCCTCGTCATAACGAAACGAAGAGGGCCGCCCGCCGTGTTGTGTATTGCTGTCGGTAGGCAAAAGGCGACATAATTTGACGACGGGTCGTTTTATAGTTGTGTAGGCAGTTTTGATCGTGGCGACACGAACCTCTCCGTCGTCTCCTGGATGAAGATCCACTACTCAACCCAGTCGCCATTTCGTTGAGGGTAGTTTTTCGTTGGTTATCAAAACTAGATCATTGAGTTGTAGCGATGGTTGTTTTTGTTGCCACTTAGATCGGGGTTGCAATGATTGTAGGTATTCCTATGTCCAACGGGTCCAGAAGTGTTCCTGCATCTGGCGTATGCGTTGCAAGCGTGATAGGTTGGAAATTGCAACGCCATCGACAAGAGGTTCTCGTAGTACGTTCAGTGCTGAACCAATCAGAAAATGACTCGGAGTTAGAGATGTTAAGTCGGTTCGGATCATCGGTTAATACTTGAAGGGGACGAGAATTCATGCACGCTTCAATTTGTGCAAGCAAGGTAGTGAGTTCCTCAAAAGTGAGAGTTGTGTCCCCAATCACCCTTTTCATGTGGTGCTTAGCAGACTTGACGGCCGCTTCCCAGATGCCACCAAAGTGGGGAGTGGCTGGGGGGTTGAAACGCCAAATGGTGCCATCATTAGCTACTTGTTGAAAGATAGCTTCCGATTGGTTAGAAGCCTGTGAAAACATCATTCGTAGTTCCCTGTCCGCGCCGCCGAAGTTGGTGCCACAGTTACTTAATAAGCTGGCGCAAACTCCTCGTCTTGCAGTAAAGCGTATATAGGCGTTTAAGAATGCGAGTAGTCAGAGACAGGCTCAAGATGTACTGCTCTTGTGGCCAGACATATAAATAAGCAGATATATCCTTTATATGACTTATAGCCTCGTCCCTTTGTAGTTCGCACCCAGATAGGTCCCGCATAGTCAACTTCAGAATTATAGAACAATCGAAGCGCTTTCGTAGTTCTTTCGCGAGGTAAATTTCCCATAATTGGTGGTTGAGGTTTAGATCGGTGTCGGATGCGCGGAATGCATCGGTTGATTAGCGTTTTGACTGCCGCACGGCCTCGTGGTATCCAGTAGTTCTGTCTCACAGTACTAAGTGCAGTTGAGTTCCACCGTGAAGTGTCCTTTGATGACAATCGTGAATGATGAGAGTTGTCCACGGGCTATTCTTTGGTAAAATTAGTGGATGCTTCTGGTCAGGATACAGTAAGGAATGTTTTAGACGACCACCTACTCGCAGGAGTCCACCCTCATCCAGAAAAGGTGTGAGATTACTCAAGATATCCGTTCGTTTGCGATCCTTATTCGAATGCCTATCTTTGCTTCCATGATCTTTCCCGATGTATTGTTCTTGTTGCAATCGATCTTGCCGACTCGGGGTTTTCGATCGACTCCGGCTTCTTTTATCAAAACCGTGTGTAAGATGTGAACTCTGACGACTAGTTCTTGACCAAGATCTACCTTCACGATCTCTACCTTCGTGTTGTTTAGCCGCGCAGCCGGAACAATAGCTGGTCACTTTTCTGGGTTTACGGAAGTCGAGTCTCAAGTGTCCTGCCTGCCCACAATTCCAGCATCGGGGAGCACCAGATCCTTCGCTCCGCTTGGTGTACTCGGCTTTCTGGCACACACATTCTTCTACTATTTCTCGAACTCGATAGTTACTCCGCGAGCTTTGCTTGGCAGCTTCGAACGTCAGCCCATATACTAAGGCTTCGCCAATCGTTTTCTTACCTGCCAGTTTTAACGCCTGTTGCAGCTCTCTGTCCTGTACAGCATTGCTAAATGCGAAAACAGCTGTATCGTTGCGTTGCTCTGTTTGCGCATTGGGCAGCGATAATAATGTGAGTCGTTCAATATCGCGTGCCAGTTCTTGAAGTGTTTCACCATTCTTTTGGGTTCGGTTGTACAGTTGTGTTTTGTGGATCTCTCGCATGTGGTCACTGCCGTAATGAAGATCCAATGTCTGGACTAACGTTGAAAAATCTTGTCGTTGCTCCTGCGGAATCGTTTGAAGAACCTCTGCTGGTGGACCTCTTAGCGCCAATATAAGAGCCGTTCCTCGTTGCAGATCATTCCAATGATTGTTTCTTGCGGCAGCCTCAAATTGGGTCTTATAAATAGCCCACGGTGTTTGTCCATCGAAGATTGGAGCTTTGAAACCCTTTTGCGTAACGTGCTCTGCTTTGATGACTCCAGTCGCTTTCACGTTATCAAAGTCTCTTTTTAGGCGTTCGACTTCTTCTACAATCCCGGATATCCTTTCCGTAATTTGTTCTTCGAAGATTCGAAGTTTCTTCTCTACGTTTTCTTCTATTGCCTTACACTTGGTGTCTATTTAATTATTTTGCAGCACCAATTTTGGGTTGAGGTCCTTTGAGGTCTGATCCAATTTTTCATTAAGGTCAGCTGACTTTGTTGGTCTAATTTCTGATTAAAGTCCGCTGATTGTTGTTTAAAGTCCACTGATTGTTGTTCTAATTTCTGATTAATATCCGCTGATTTTTGCTTAATGTCCACTGATTGTTGCTTAATGTCCACTGATTGTTGTTCTAATTTCTGATTAATGTCCGCTGATTGTTGCTCTAATTTGTTCATCATTTGTTGCATTAACTGTGTCAGAGCATCCGATGTACCAGAACGCTCCTCTTCACGAACTTCCTCGATTTGAAACTCAAAACTATCTGCATCCTTACCCTCAGTCTCAAGTATCTCGATCATACGGCTGACAAGCTCAGACTTGCTCCCTGTCGTAGATAACTCGCGTCTACTGAGCTCTTCCTTCAGCTCCGTTAATTTTAAGTCCTTTAGATAACGCGGCATTTTCACTACCGATTATTTCAAGTTTTTCCGCGATTCGAATTTACTTAAATTTACTTCACTAATTTAAGTCACTGCTCACTAAAGCACTCGCGAATATTTGATTTCACAAAATTCTCTCTGTCCGTTCGAGAATTTTAGTTTCACTTTTTCGCTCTCACAAAATTATCCGTTCGAGAATATTAATTTCACTCGCGATTTTTAACCCAAATTTATCCTTGAAATCCCATTTCTGACACTAATTGTTGCGAGCTAGGGGTTCGCCGGGATTTCAAGTAAAACACAATTCGTTTAAAAATAAGTGATAATTTATTTTTATTCGCACTTTAACTTAATTCGCACTATATGGCACTACCACCGATATTGTTCTATCGCGTTCTTGCACCGGTTCGCGTCTCCCATAGATGTCGCTGAATGACTGCCTGCCGTCTGAAAGCTTCGTACTTTTATACCATTTTCCCAATTATCGAACCTTCCATGGTGTATTCGTCGGGTGTGTGTCTCGACTATACGGGGAGGTTCTAGATCTTTGAATATGGCTTTTTACATATTGGGGGACTGTTCTACAAAATTCTGGCATATTCAGGAAAGATCAATATTGCGTGGTTACCAGATCTATAACAGTATGATGGCGACCTTGGCAAGTTTGACAAACCTTGTTTGATTTGCAATCACGAAGGAAGTGTGTTCCCATACAATTAAGTCACAGTTTGTGCGTTAATAGCGCTTCTCGTCGAGCACTAGGAAATTTTGACCTAAACCTGTCACAAAAGAGAAGAAAATGTTGTGAGCACAATGGGCATTTTTTCTTACTCCTTTCCTTTGGCTCAAGTTCATCTGCAGTGGTAGTATGAGACGAGAATCTTTTCATGCTATTGGATTGTTGTGTACTTTTTCCTTTGTTGACACCTTGAGAACGCGTTTGTTCCGACGAGCTTGCTTTAGACGTTGCGCAGTGGAATCCAGATTGTTGTAATGCTTCAAGTGTCCGAATGCGTAGCTTTACGAAGGTTTTCATACGTTCGAATGTTGGAGGTTCTTGATCTCCACCAATCCCCTTTTCCAACTCGCAACGTGTTTGTGAGTCCAAGCGTTGAACTGTCAAATACACGAGCCAGTCATCCCAATCAGCGACAGGTCTTTTCAGAATAGCTAAAGCGTTAACTGCGTCGACAGTTGCGTTAAGTACCCGCTTCAACTCAGCTAATAAGGTAATAATAGTCCATGCACGTTTGAAGTTTTGTGAAGTTGTTGCTAAATTTCGAAGCAAAATACCTGGTTCTTCCGATACATTCGACTTCAAATGATGTAATCGTTCGACATCCGAGAGACTGGTATTTTTTATCACTAGAGATACGAACATGTCATGGAAATTAGTCCAGTCTGCGTACTAACCAGTGAACTTCGGTATTTCAATCGTCGGCAGTTTGGGATGAAAACCAAGTGTCGGTGTATTATTTACCTTATGACATGAGGATGAGTCGGTAGCGGTAGCTGAAAGTTGTGCGAGATATTCGATGAACGCAGCTTTGGTACTACAGTATAGGTCTTCCGTTATCACCCAATGATCTTCTGAAAAATATGCATTTTTCTCTGTCTCCGTTGTAAGGTACTCATCCTCGAGTATTTGATGATTTGCCTTAAAACTATGCCATAATGCATCCAACCCTTCAATTTTAATAGCAGTTGTCTCCCTTTTTCGCTTGATACCACCTTCCTTTTTGTAGTTGGTAAAGTAATTAGCTATTCGTTTCGTAAGTGTCGCTTGTTTTGCAAGTAATTTCTCAATTGTTAATAGTATGAGTGCACAAGTATGAAATACACAATTTAACAATGTTAAGTGACACGAGAACCGAACTGTTTTCAAGTAGCACTGTAAGTGTAAATGCACTAAGCCAAGCGCAGTATAGCGGATAGTTTTGTCTCTCAAAATCTTAAGCTTAACACTGTGTAAAGGTACTAAGCCACGCCCACTAATGCGAATAATTTCGTTTTTTTCCGAATACTGTTAATTTATCACACCCGGTAACATGATCTACAAGATATTTAATTAACAACGCGACGAGTTGCACCATATATCGACTCTATCCGGCTCGACGGACTAAAATGTTGCTGTAGAACTAGTTTACAGATATTAGCGATATAACAATGCAATTAGTTAAATAAACAAGAAAATGAAAATAAGACAGATGTGGCAACCAAACAATGCATTAGAACCATAACAAGAGCTCGAGCTCTTTGCGACACTCCTCTACCTAGTTCGTTTACAATGCTTGGTTTTCGCTAATTCTCTTTGAACAAAAAGCAACGACCGGTTCTTTCCCTGGTTGTTTATCTTCCATGGGAAGTTTACGAAATCCACCAGTTCAATTTTTGATCGCGAGCTATCTAGATAGATAGAAAGTTAAAGAGAACCACACTAGCGTAATCACTTTGCACCGGGCCGGCAAGTCAAATCGAAAATTTTTCAAACGCTGAAATTGGCCTAAAATAAAACGGTTCGACAAGACACAGTCTGTGCGTGAGAAACCTCGATCAGGTCGTCCCCGCAGCGTGAAGACGAAGAATGCTGTGCGTGCTGTGGCTGCTCAGATCAGAAAAAACCTACTCCGAAAACAGAAGATGTTTGCCAGAGAGATAGAATTTCGACCCGATCTGTTCTAAATATTTCCTGAAAATATAAATTTACAAAGTGAAGGTCTTCGTTTTCTATTGAAAGTTTTCTTTGTAACACAACTTATGACAGGATTAGGTATCGTGATAATCTAAGTATCATTCGAGCTCTATTGAACCAAACAATTTCCCTCCATCATCATACTGTGACAGTCTCTTTCTTTATACCCCTTCATCTCCATTAGATGGTGTTATGTCTATCTGGTAACACTAAACACTACAATGTTCCTCGCCAAGTTAACGCTACACCGAATACGGTATTTTTCAAGTTTGATTTTAAGTTTAGTCGTTAAGTGAATTTTGTACGATACAGACAGGAATACAACTCAGTATATGAAAAATAAGACTGTTTCATTTGGAACGAGATAGTTTAATTGGCAACGAGGATATAAATGGAAAAAGAAAAAGTGGAGTGCGAAAACATAGTAAATAAAGTTAAGCCAAAGAAAATGGCGTATGTCGGTAATATAAGTGAGTTTATACCCGGTGAAGATTTTGCCGCTTACAAAGATCGAGCTTCTCAATATTTAATAGCAAACGATATTAAGGCCCCGTGTATACCGAAACGACGATTTCGTTCAAAAATGGGTATTTTCTTAAAGCCATTCCTGACAAACCACGCAACATAATGAAAATTTATTTTTATCACGACAATCTTTGATAAGTGTACTAGGATTGACATTGAACAAATTTTTAAAATTATATTTAGGAAAAAAGTTATAAACACAATTCCGGGTATGGTTTTTGAAAAACGCTAGAACTACACTTTTGGTTCGGAGTTTTTAGCTAAATTCAGGCGATAACTATATATCCTGTTTTGCAATAACAATAGAAAAAGGTTGCGGCGAGGTAACGGAGAGACCAAAGTTTTGATTTTTTTAAGTTTTATTAGTAATAGATAGAGTTAAAAAAGTACATTTTTTATTGATTTTATTATTAGAATTTATGTATTAAAACTAATGACTATGAATTTGTTTTATCAATGATATCAAAGAATAAAGTGTTGTTAAGCTTATTCAATGAATTTGGTAATAGATTTCAGAGAAAATACTTCATAATTCTTTCAAAATCTACTAGTCAATTTCGCACGGAAAATTGATGCTCATTATGCCTTGAGACGGCGACCAGAGCAGAGGTCTGTCCACGCCGATTTTTCAATCGGTTGGTTTCTTTTAGAAGATGTTCGTACGCTCTCAAGAGATTTGTCTTTTCCCCTTCGCAGTTTCGATCATTCTTTGTATGTGTTGTCGATCAAAGTTCGTTGGTGTATGTGGCAGTGGTAGCGGACTGATCGATCCCTTCAGCTAAGTGTGAAGAATATTGAATAGAGTTGTTGGGAAATCATGTCGTATGGATAATTGAATGCCTTTTGTGTTATGATTTCACTTTATTATTCTAATAAAAAAATTTTGTGATCGACACAGAAAAAAATTTCATCCCTGAAATTTTGTTTTTTCGCGTTTCATGGCTAAATTAGCCTATAAATGGAATAAAAGATAAATAAAAACATAACAGGGCTACGATTGTGCATAAAGCGCAATCTTACGATACTCTAGATGAAATAGATATTTTGTATGAGGAGTGGTAGAAGGAGTGACAGACCTTAAAAAATTTGTATACCAAAAGACTGCATTTAAAATAGAAATAATATAGTCCAAATTTCAAATTAATAGCTTTTATAGTTTTCAAGAAAATTTGATTAATATATATTTTTGAAAATGAGTCACTTTGTATGGGAGGGGGTAGAAGGCGTGAGGAGAGTGAAATAAAACCAAAAGCAGATTTCATTCCGATGGACACCTAACAAACTGTGCAAGTTTCATTACAATCGGTTCAGCCGTTTGTGCGTGAAAAGCGGTCGTACAGACAGACAGACAGACAGACAAAAATTTCAAAAATGTGTTTTTATGCTTAGTTAGTGCTAAAATAACTCAAAAAACTAACTTATAGCCATTTATAAGCAAATAACAGACAGACACTACAATTATATTTATATGTATAGATAAAGTAGTCCTATGATCGAGCTTTATGCGCAATCATTCCTGTTGTGGGTTGTTTTTTTTTTTGTAATTTCAGGCTTTAGTCAAGAAACGTGAAAAAAAAAAATCAAATTTGAAGGCGGCAATTTTTTTTTGTGTCGTGTCGTGTAATAAAGTGTAATAAAGTAATTGAACGAGCTCTCAAAACGATGTAAGCCCTATTATAACTTTTTTCATTTATCCATTACATAATATGCATACATATACATATATATATGCATTATTATGATCATTACAAATGCCTCAAAACGTGAGCAAAAATAAAAATGATCCTTTGATTCTACAATATATCACCTATCTGCAGGTCTACCGAAATACTGGCTTACGAACAGATGATCATAGGAATTTGTTGTTGCTCTATTTCAAACTAACAGGTAAGTTCATGCCAAATTCAAAACACACGAAATAGTTTCAGGATTTGTCCATCTTCTTCTTTTTCTTCGTTTACTTATGTTTTCATGATTATCTTCTTCCATGTTCTTTCCCATCTTCCCGCTGCGAAGCAACCAAACCATTCATTGAAAAATTTCCCCTCCAGCACGAATTTACTTGACAAAGGATAAGAACAAGTCTTCCGCTCATTGCTGAGAGTAAATATTTTATGACTCTCTTGCTTTGAAATTAATGCAAAACTGACTGAAATTGAAATAGTCTGTCGGTAAACACGGGGCCTTAAAGACGAGAAGAAAACTCCGATAGTCATAACACTGATTGGTTTCGAAGTGTACAAAATTCTAAAATCGCTAACCGCGCCCCAGCTTCCAAGTAGCAAGTCGTTTGAAGAGCTAATTAAAATATTAGAAACGCACTATGCGCCGAAGGTCAATAAAAGGGCAGAACGGTTCAAATTTCAGAAGGCAAAGCAAGAGGAAGGGGAAACGATTAGGGAATTCATCGTACGGCTTCGAAATCTTGCCGAGACGTGCAGTTTTGGAGATTATATTGATAATAAAAATGCGGAAGCCGGTAACCTAAAAAATTTGGCGTTGGAAGACGCCCTCACAGACAAATTTATTTTGGGGTTACGTCATGAAAAAATTCAGCAGTTACTATTAGCTGATGACAGTAGAACGTTTCGAAAGTGTTGTGATTTAGCCTTGAATATGGAAATGTCGATGAAGGAACAAAGAAGTATACAACCAGCGACTCAACCAATAAATAAAGTATATGCAAAAAATGCAACAGCGTCGAAAGTGCAACAGCGTCGAAAGTGCATCAGTCATCGCGAGAAGATGGCTCTTGGAAAAATAGCAGCACACAATGCACTCGTTGCACAAGGGTACATGCAGGATGTCCAGCGAAACAATGGACTTGTTTCAAGTGTAAAAAAGTGGGACATTCAGCGAAAGCCTGTTTCAACAATATGCAGCAGAAATAAGGGAAAAAGTGGAACAGTTCGAGATCAAATCGTATGATCAAAACGGTCAGAAATGTTAATAACATAGCAGCGGTTCAAGTGGAACCTTACGAAGTTACGGCAGTAATCGAAGGGAAACCTATAAAAATGGAGCTGGATACTGGAGCAAGTGTGTCGACTATGAGCTTCGAAGAATATAAAGAGAAGTTTTTTAAAATAGGGTTAATGAAATGTAATCTAAAATTATGTACAATTTCAGGTAACCATTTAAAGGTAATAGGCCAAGTCAATGTACAGGTGGAGTTTGGCGATGTCGTGGAGAAATTGGACATAATAGTAATTGGCGCGAAAAAATTTAAACCACTGTTAGGTAAAACGTGGATTAGTAAATTAATGCCTGAATTTAATCAAAATTACGTAAGATAAAATATTAACGTATTGTGTGATAAAATCAAAACTCAGGAAACTGAGATATGTAAAAATATTTTAAGTAAATTTTCATATGTGGTGTCTCAAGACCTAGGTCAGTCGATTGTCGGATATACCGCTGAGATTCATTTGGAAGATTGTGTACCGATATTTCACAAAGCGTATTCTGTGCCGTTCAGGTTACGTGAAGCTGTGTCTAAGGAATTAGACTAGTTAGTTCAGGAAAACGTAATAAAGCCAGTTAAATACAGTAAGTGGGCTTCACCTATAGTGGTGGTTCCAAAAGCTGATGGGAAAATCAGAATTTGCGTGTAAGGTAACCATAAATCGGTTTATTAAATCAGAGCAGTACCCACTTGCAATAATAGACGATATTTTTGCAAGTCTGTCCAGTTGTAATTATTTTTGTGCATTGGATTTGTCCGGAGCATATTTACAGGTAGAATTATCAGATCAGTCTAAAGAGCTACTAACAATAAATACGGAAAAAGGGTTATTTCGGTATAAACGCTTACTTTTTGGAGTAGCAAGTGCTCCTTCTATTTTTCAAGCAATAATAGATGAAATTTTACGGGGTATTGAGAATGGTTTTGGGTATATCGATGACATTATTGTGAGAGGCGATACAAAAGATGTATGTGAGGCGACATTAAAACCGTTTTAGAAAGATTGAATTATCATAAAGTGAAGATCAATTTGTCAAACTGCAAGTTTCTTCGGACGTCCGTGGAGTATCTAGGACATATAATAATTCAAAACAAAGTGGTGCCAAATCCCAAAAAAGTAGAAGCTGTTCAAAAGACACCAGTGCCTACTAACGTAAAAGAGTTAGAAGCATTTATTGGACTTGTCAATTATTATAGACGATTTGTACCTAAATTGTCAGAGAAACTTCATAATTTATACCAATTGTTGAAAATGAATGCCAGATTTTGTTGGAATGAAGCTTGTCAAAAAGAATTGAAGTGTGTGAAATCTGAATTGATAAAAAATAATGTGCTAGAACGTTTCACTCCCAAATTACCTATAGTTGTTTCGACTGATGCTAGTCCAATTGGAATAGCAGCAGTTCTATCTCACGTTATAAAGGGTCAAGAAAAGCCTGTTTTATTTGCTAGTAGTACATTGTCCGAGACTGAAAGAAATTATTCTCAGTTGCATAGGGAGGCATTAGCAGTGATGTTTGCTGTTAAGAAATTTTTTAAATACATTTATGGCAAAGAGTTTACTCTGTATACTGATAATCAAGCATTGAAAGAAATTTTTAACCCAAGAAAGGCAACTACTTCTGTTGCAGCAGCAAGACTGCAAAGATGGTCTATTACACTTTCAATGTTTAAATGTAAAATAATACATAGACCGGGATTAAAAATGGCAAACGCGGATGCATTATCCCGTCTACCCTTGAAAGAACAAAGTGAGGTTGAAGAAATCTCAATAAATTTTTCTAACGACTTCCCTGTTGATTTAAAATTAATAAAGAAGGAAACACAACATGACTCATTACTGTCGAATTTGTATAAGTTAGTTATGGAAGGGTTTCCAAAAGAAGTTAGTGAAGAAATGAAACTTTTTTTCAAAGTTAAAAATAGCATTAGCACAGAAGATAGTTGTTTGTTTTATAGTGAGAGGGTAATAGTTCCTAAAAAATTACAAAAGAAATGTTTAAAAAGTTAACATGATAATCATAATGGTATATTAATTATGAAAAAGTTTGCGAGGTCATATGTGTGGTGGCCAAAGCTAGATAAGTGTATAGAAGAATTTATTACTAACTGTACTGAATGTCAGCAAACAAAAAATATACCGAAAAAGGAAGTAGATTCTAATTGGCCAAAATCAGTAAGACCATTCGAAAGAATTCATTTAGATTTCTTCTTTTTTGGTGCAAAAACGTTTTTAATTGTAGTAGATTCGTTTAGTAGATATCTGGATGTGGTGATAATGCCAAACACGACTGCGAAATCGTTGATCAGTAAATTAAGTTCAATAATAGTAATATTCGGGTTACCGGGTACAATTGTGACCGACAATGGTCCACCCTTTAGTTCGTTTGAATTTTCACAGTTTTGTGCAAACAATGGCATTAAACTCTTACATACTCCACCATATCATCCGCATTCGAATGGGCTGGCAGAGAGACAAGTGCAGACAGTAAAAAGCATTTTTCAAAAATTTTTATTGAGTCAGGAGTCTGAGTTGTCATGGCCAGAACGAATTAATAAATTTCTGATGAATCATAGAAATTTTCCAAACTCAACGACATCTCAAACTCCATCAGAAATGATTTTTAGTTTTAAGCCAAAAATTAAAAAATGAAAAAAATGAAAATAATCTTCTACAAAAAGGGGGAGAGAGCATTTTATAGAAATCACATAAAAGAAAATGTAAAATGGTTACCATTTTTAGTTATAAGAAAATTAAGCTCATTGAGATATGTTATAAAATTAAAAGGAAATAATAGAGTAGTTCATGTAAATCAACTCCGAAAGAATAATTCAAACTTGCAGCATTATTACAAAGTTATACCAAAACTTCCTGAATTAGTAAATGTAAAAAATAATGTTACTTTGAATGAGAATTCTGTAAATGGAAATATTGATAACAATAAAAACACACCAAATGTAAAATTAAATGAAAATGATGCAAAACAGAATAATAAGACCTCTAATAAACTGTTAACTCCAAGGAGGTCACAAAGAATTATAAACAAGAATTTGAAGAGTAGAAAATATTAAAGAATTTCAAGGTTAAAGTGGGGAGGAATGTTATGTATATCTGGTAACACTAAACACTACAATGTTCCTCGCCAAGTTAACGCTACACTGAATACGGTATTTTTCAAGTTTGATTTTAAGTTTAGTCGTTAAGTGAATTTTGTACGATACAGACAGGAATACAACTCAGTATATGAAAAATAAGACTGTTTCATTTGGGACGAGATAGTTTAGATGGGTTACCGTACCCGTTGGAATTCCTGTTAATGAAGCAGCGGCCTGAAAGACACAAACTTTACTTTTGGCCATTGAGTTCCCAAACTTCTACCTCCTCATTACATCCATCCACAAACACCTTTCACTCACTCGTCTTAAGAGCTGTCGTGGCAGGAGAACTCTTCTTTCCTTCACTCACGCAACCCTTCTATTACGCGCCTCTTTTTATTCCCGCAAAATTCTAGGACGTACTTAATTTATTTGCTTACTCTACTACGGGCACCCTCCAAAGCTTTGCTTTCACTACATTGGACGCACACTGACGGTTACACACATCATGCAATACTGCCCATTTAACATATCACTACCAATGGAAGCCTAAACCGTGACTTTCAAACCGTTTCACTCCTAAATCCTTCATCCCAATCCACAATCCAGAACTTGAATAATTTGGCCGCAATTTGTTTTTAGCCCCCCCCCCCCCCCTGTTCGGACGCCAATGGATAAAAAAATTAAATTATTTTTGTAGTTTGTCCCACAACCCTCTTTATATCTCTGCTAATTTTCAACTTCCTATCTGGATTCCTGGTGGAGATATTAGCAAGTGTAGTTTTTACTCTTTCCCGCCCCCGCCTTCCCTTTCCACTTAACACTCCCCAAAATTAAGAAATTGGAGCTCACTTACCCAATCAGCAATCTGCCCAAAAACGAACATTCTACTTTTAACGGTCTCGGAGATATGAGTCCATATGTACGGCAGAACGGATTTTTTTTGTTGCATTTTTAGGCTAATTTAGTCATGAAACGCGAAAAAACAAAATTTCAGGGTAACAAATTTTTTTTTCTGTGTCGATCACAATACTTTATTATTAGAATAGTGGCTGAACAGTATTTCCATTCTTACGAAGAAGCCAAAAATTGGGTCGATTCGTGGATCGGCTCAAAAGAAGCGCAGTTTTTTCGACGTGGAATCCGTATGCTGCCAGAAAGATAGGAAAAGGTTATGACCAGCGATGGGCATTTCTTGCAATTCTTCTATAATGGCGCTAGAGCCCAAATCGGACCTTGGCCTCCTGATATGCAGGTTCCTTAACATTTTTCATTACTTATTGTGGAAGGGTTGTTAGCCCTTCGCACAAACCTCTTCCTACGAATTTTTTCATTTTCGTAGGTTGAGGTGACCAAGGTATATCCAAGCAGGCAATGTGCCGGAATTATATATTGCGCCGACTGGGATTTGAACTCACGACCTTTGCATTACAAGACCAACACACTATCTACTAGGCTACACCCTAGCTCATTTCTTGCAATAGTAGATATATTTAACCATTCTTGTACTCCCAATGTTTATAAACTTAAAAAAAATATATAATAATCATTAAGATTCGACCCAGCAAACAATTGAGAAATCATAGTGAAATCATAATGAAATCTGTGTATGAATGTGAAATCACTATCGTCCTAAAAACTTTACCTCAGACTAAAATCATTATACGAATTCAGAAAAACTTGCGGAAGTCGCGCAGAACAAAACTCAAAAAAATATTTCTTCTATCGCGATTTTACGATGCGACGACCCTTTCTTCATTTTTTCGCTTTCAAATTCTGACTCTGCCTCACGTTGCAAATGCTCGCATTTTTATATGTTTCTCGGCGCCTGCTTTTTGTTTGTTTTTTCGCACGCCATTCGTCTGCCTGTTTTTCGCTTGCCTTTCGCCCGCTTTTCGTCTGTCTGCTTATCGCGTACTTTTCGCCCTCCTTTCACTTGTTTTTCGCCCACCTTTCGCCTGCATTTCTCCAGCTTGCTTTCCACCTGTTTTTCTCCTGCCTTTAGCCCGCCTGTCGTCTGCCTTTGCCCAGTCAATGAGCAACATGTGCGCACGCGTGTATGCGTAATCACGAACACCCGACGAACTACTTAGATTGAAATATTTTCATAGTCTTTTAAATCATAAGAAACTTTTTTTTCTTCTATTAAAAATAAAAATCGGTTCATAAAAATAAATTATTTTTCAAATAACTAAAAATTTTAAACTTTTTACTATCTGCAAAATAATAAATTATTCAACGAAATATAGAAACCTCATCATCTCTTAAAATGTTCTTTTAACTTCGGAGACACTAAAGTTCAAGCTTTTTCGACACCCTTCCCCCTACACGGGCAACAACAACAAAAACCACGGGAAGTAACCACTTTTCTCCATGTTTTCGTAAAATGGTTTCGGCTCCTCGGAAAAGATGTGACCTTTAATTAAATTTTCTCAAGACTATGCGGTGGTAGAGCGGAAGCTCCTAACTTGCAAATTAATCTCCAGGACAACGCAATTTAGCTGGTTTCGAAATTTAACTGATTAGATTTCTTAGCCCAAGGTGTATCAATTCGATACCAATTTAGGTCGTTTCCACAATGAACCGCAAAATGAAAGTTATGGATAAAGTTCTGTCGGTGACGGTGATCGATCTTATTGTGCGGCTAATTTTGTTGAAGCTTCTGCTGTTCTCTTCTGTGTATCGGAAAGGTTAAGTGTTATGAATTGCTGTGGTGTTGATTGTGTTTATCAATTAACCTGGTTAAAGGTCCTAACTGGCAGTTCGAATCGATTAAGATCATTTTTTGCTGTTACTGCCAATACTTAATCATCGTCTTGCCAATCACTACCAGTAATGTTAACATTAAGAACATTATCACCGATATTAAGAGAAGCCCATTAGCTTAGAATACGTTCAGCGAATCGAAACAAAGACTGTACTAATGGAACACAAATTCTTTACTACACGAGGAATTAAATCCTGAAGACAATAACCAAGGTTTTTATATTATCTTACCCATCATGTTTAGATCATAAAGAGCTCTGTGAATTAGGTACTAAAACTGCCAAAATCCGTTCGAAATTTTATGTCCACGCTGCTGTTGTACACGACCAGTAAATCCGGATTAGCTACAGCTCTGATAAAGACCGAATATAGAGCTTAAAACAAATAAACAATTAACTACCTCTGGCTATACAAATTCCTTTTGTTACTTGTTTCGAATTTGAACACATGATGATTCCGGTTTCGATAACAAGAATTTCGGACGGAATTTGAAGTCATCGCACTATCACGAGTAATTAATTGATTACGATTGAAATAAAGCATGAAATGGGAGTCATAATGCCTTTTTCGAATAAGTCATTATTAACTAAACTATTACTCGTTTCGAAGCGTAAAAAATCTGAAAATATCTTTTAAAAAATATTTGCAAAAAGTTGGACGCTACTTTATTATTCTTATATATAATAGGTCCAATACATTGAGAATAATACCTATTTCTGTCGTTTATTTATGCAAGTTTGGAATTGTATAGGATAAGGTAGAAGAGGTGGGTGGAAATTTAGCAGAATATCAGTTTCATACTTTACTTATGCCCTTACTATTTTTATACTTTAGATGAAATCTGACAGTATATTGTGTTTGCCTTACCGTTTGTAACGCTAAGAAATAACGCTCGCACAGAGCCGCCAAGGGTACAGAAATATTTGTTGTCGCTCAAAAACCTCGATTCCGAGTGACCGTCTGTCCGTCTGTCTGTGCGTCTGTCTACAGCATGACTCTCGAAAGCTTTGAGCTATAGTGCTAACAATTTTTGTGTGTCATTTTTAGCAAAAAAGTAACTTTAAGTTCGTGAATGGGCTACATCCCCCCACTCCTTCTACCCCCTCCCATACAAATTTCACTAAATTTCGAAATATTAAGGAATTGATTTTTCTTCGAAACTATTTAAGCTATCGACTTGAAATTGAGGTCAAAGTATTACGATATAGATGTCATTAATATCACGGAATATTGATCCGATCCCCTCACTTCTTCTACCCCCTCCCATACAAATGGACAATTTTGAAAAATTTATATTTTTGATTTTCATTGAAACTGGTAAAGCTGAAAAAACGAAATTTTGTCAGAATTAATTCTACTATAATCGCAATTAATTTTAAAAAAAATTATCAACTTCACCTCACTCCTTCTACCCCCTCCCATACAAATTTCACGAAATTTTGAAATTTAAATATAATTATTTTTCTTCGAAACTGTTAAAGCTATCAACTTGATAATTTGTATAAAGTATAAAAATAGAAATATCAATAATAGGAAAAAATTTTTTTTTGATCCGTGAACTCCTTCTACCTCATCCCATACAAATGCATAATTTTTGTTAAATGCATTATATCAATTTCCATTAAAACTAGAAAAAGTACAAACTTAAAATTTTGCCAGAATTTGTTTGTTTTGAGAGTTATCGACTTTCAAATAGAATCAAAGCATGGTGATAAGGATAATAATAAACAGTTTCAAAATCATCGTAAACGCTCCACTTCCTCTGCCACCTCCCATACAAATGCCCCCATTCGAGGAAAACTATGTCCAATTTCCTTAAAAATAATGAAAACTTGAAACTTTAAATTCAGCAAAAAACATTTTGCAAGGCATGTTCGGTGTCATATACGAAAAATACAAACCTCCCCCTCTAATTCTATCACCTCCCATGCAAAAGTTTCTATTCACTATTCGAAAGAATTTGAGATAACATATTTTCCGGTATATTAAAGTCATTCCCATTTCATCTAGAGTATCATATGATTGGGCTTTAAGCCCAATCATAATTCTATTATGTTTTTTTTTAAGGATCCGAATACAACTTAGGGAGTCACCCTATAATGATAAACACAGTTGTGTCGGTATAGGAATTGGAGAAAACAAAACTAAAGTTGGGTCAATGTAATTTAGGTGGAGAAAGACGAAAATGAAGGTGTACATTGCTTTTGAAGCATTGGTTGTTGTACTCGTTGGGAAACACTTTGGCTGGTAATATGTTCCAAAGTTTTGATGTTCGGGAAATGAATGACTGCCTATATTTCACTGTACGAGGAGGCAAGGTTTTAGCATACTCGTGTGCACGTTCAGCTTGACCAGTATCTCGGGGAAAATTATAGAGTGAAGGGATGAGTGTGCTTATTTCCGCACTGCATTTACCATAGAAGTAGCGATAGTAAATACTGAGTACTCCGACATTTCTACGATGCTCGAGAGAATCGATAGAAGACGTGATGGTGTCGTCTCCAATTAGTCCGACCGGATGTTTTTGATTACGGTCGAGCAACGCGAGGTGTGATTTGGGTGCCCCAGTCCAAACATGCGAATTGTACTTTAAACGTGGTCTAATGTCGTAAGGTCGTTTGGCGTGGGTATGGATATACAGCGAGAGATAGGCAGTGTTCAGTCCCTGAACATTAATTTGATCAACAGTGGAGCTACCCATGATTAACAAGACTCACTTTAAGGAGAGAAAAATAAAAAATAGTAGCAAAATTAAGGAAACAAGAAAAAAACATAAAAGAATTATGATTGGGCGTAAAGCCCAATCATATGATACTCTAGATGAAATGAGAAAGAGTTCAATGTACCGAAAAATATGTCAATCCAATTCTTTTAAATAATTAATAGTGGCTTTTGTATGGGAGGTGGTAGAAGAAGAGGAGGAAGATTTGTAATTTTTGGATATGACACCTAATTTGGTATGCAAAATATTTCGTGCTGAATTTAAGGTTTGGAGCTTTCATTATTTTCAATTGGACATAGTTTTCCTGAAATTGAGGCATTTGTATGGGAGGTGGCAGAGGAAGTGGAGCGTTTAAGATGATTTTGAAACTGCTTATCATCATCCTTATCACCATGCTTTGGTTCAATTTCAAAGTCGATAGCTCTCATATATTCGATAGAGATATGCTTTTCTTGAATTTATAATACAGATATTTGTATGGGAGGGGGTAGAAGGAGTAAAGAGGAGCTGATAATTTTTTTTAGCATTTATTGCAATTATTAAAAAACGAATTCTGGCAAAATTTTAAGTTTATACTTTTTCTAGTTATAATGGAAATCGATATAATGCACTTAACAAAAATAACACATTTGTATGGGAGGGGGTAGAAGGAGTGTACGGATCAAAACACATTTTTTTCTCGTTATCGATGTTTCTATTTTTATACTGTATGCAAAATATCAAGTTGATAGCTTTAACAGTTTCGAAGAAAAATAATTTAATTTAAAATTCAAAATTTCGTGAAATTTGTATGGGAGGGGGTAGAAGGAGTAAGCTCAAGTTAATATTTTTTTCAATGCTGATTGGAATTATAATAAAATTAATTGTGGCAAAAATTCGTTTTTATAACTTTGCTAGTTTCAATGAAAATCGAAAAACTGCATTTTTCAAAATTATGCATTTGTATGGGACGGGGTAGCAGGAGTGACGGGATCGAATCAATATTCAGTCATATTATTGACATCTATATTATAATACTTTAATCCAAATTTCAAATCGATAGCTTAAATAGTTTCAAAGAAAAATCAATTTTTGAAAATTTCGGAATTTCGTGAAATTTGTATGGGAGGGGGTAGAAGGAGTGGGGGGATGTGGCCCGTTCACGAACTTAAAGTTTCTTTTTTGCTAAAAATGTCACACAAAAAATTTCAGCACGATAGCTCAAAGCGTTCGAGAGTTATGCTGTAGACAGACGGACAGACAGCAACTCGGAATCGAAGTTTTTGAGCGACAACAAATATTTCTGTACCCTTGGCGGCTCTGTGCGAACGTTATTTTTTAGCGTTTCAAACGGTAAGGCAAACACAATATACTCTCAGATTTCATCTAGAGTATAAATATAAATGGTATAGAGGAGAAAAAAAAGAAGAAATAAAATACCTACGGCAATGTAGGAAAAAAATGTAACTATTAAATTTTGCTAGGACATAAAAAAGCACAATTGGCTAATAAGAAAACAAAAATAAATAAGATTAAAAAAAATATATATATATTCAAAAAATTTCCTAGGAAAAAAAAAAAAAATTATGCTATAAAATTTGTCTAGGACAAAAAAAAAACAAAATTGGAATAACAATGAAAAATAAATAAATGATTAGTACATAAAATTCAAACTATTGTTAAACTATTAAATAAAATAAAAAATTAAATAAAAAAAAAAACGCTTTGGTAACACCAAAATAAAAATAATACGAAACACAACAAAAGCAATTTCGCTAGCTCTGAGTCAACAGCGTTAAACTGTTATTCACCCGTGTAGTTCTAGGTCTTAGCACGGGCAAAACAAAACACTGCAGACTCCGGACCGTTAGCTGATACTTACCTTCGATTATGGAAACGATGCCGACGCGCACATAAAGAATATTAATTAATTAAATTGAAACATAGCACACTGCACCAAAATTTAGAATTGAAAGCAAAATATGTATAAATAAAAACAACAACAAAACAAATTAAAATAGAATTAAAAAAAAATAAACCAAATAATACGAAGCGCGTCTGCATACGATTACTGTGTAATGTCATTAGCTACAGCCCCAAATCGGGCCTTGGTCTTCTGTACACTTCACCTCCATTCTTCTCGGTTACAGCGCTCTGCAGTTTGGAAATATTAGCAGTGGTTTGCGTCAATAGAAAATCCTCCCAGCACGTCTGTGGATTTCTAACTGGTATTTTTATTTATTTATTACAGCTACATGAAATATGTACAAGACCAGCCCATTGCAGCTTCCTGAATTTTATTAGGGTTGTCGCTGCTGGATTGCCGATTGTCTCTATTGCATCGTATTGTATTCTATACACCTGTAAGAAAAGACTCGACGTTTTTCGCTGCCATAGCTCTTATAATCGTTTATTTAATCATCATTGTACTTTTTTTAATCTCGATGGAATTGGTTCACTTTTCCAGTACCAAGAAGTACTCCTAGATAGAAATAAAATTAATATATGCCTAATTTCTGAAACACAGTTAACCGAACAATCCTACATAGGGTGATTGAAGGGAGTGAACAGGCAAACCGCCTCGTAAAAAATGGCGCAGAAACGAATTTTATTGGACCAGAGCTGAGGAAAACCAAAAGGATACAAACTTATACTTAGAAAGTGAATTGAACAAGAGCATAGAATTTACTGGAACAGACTTTCGGGTCAAAAAAATGTATTCTACCACAAAAAAAAGTGGAGGATATTTTAAAATTCAGTGACATTAGTACTCTAGTCGGCCTATTGACGGGGCACAATGGAGTATACCACCACCTCAAAAATATGGGTCTCAAACCGACATCTACCGCCTTTGTATCAAAGACTCAGAAACGACAGAGCATGTTCTATGTCACTGTTAGGCAGTAGCAAGGGAAAGATTAAATCTTCTAGGAAATAACTGATGAACTAGCCAATATGGCTCCCTTAGACATACTTAGATTAGCCAAAGCTATAGAGTTATGGTAGGGTAAAGGGCCAATAAACGCACAATAGGCCAAAAAGGTCGCGGTGCTCTCACGTGTTCCCCTAAATAAATAATAAACAATCCTACATTCGATTCAAATGTTATAGGGTGTATCACACTATTCACCTTGAAAACTTAGGTCACGGTGGAAGCGCGTCATAGTCATAGAAACCATCAATTGAATGAAGATTCAAAATATGAAACTAAAGAAATGCAAGTCACGGCAATTAATATAAAAACAAAAACTTGAACTATGTCAGTAGCTAGCATATGTATAAAGTCCACCAATACACTCTATTACAAAGGACCAGTATATAGAATGGACATGGGGTGTGACTGGAATTTTTTGTCACAGCTGCGACCTGTGATGCCTGTGATGTCGCTGTAACAAAAAGGCTGTAATTCTGAAATTTGGTCAACTATTGAGTCACACTTTGGTACAATCGAATCTGAACAAACAGTAGTATTCAAAATATGACAACAAAAAAATTTGTTTAGTCATAGAATTGAGAAAAAGACATTAATAACTCAAGGTGCCCACCGTTACAACTCATGATGAACATGAATGGTTTCAAAACCTCGCGCAGGACTATCGCATGTAAATTATGAATCGCACGCTTAATTTAGGTTATGGAACTCAGTTGCCCAATCTACAATCCACCCAAAAATTAAGTTCCTATTTTTAACGATCTCGGAGATATGTACGGCGTACGGCAAGGCAACAAATTATGCAACTGACACTACTTTGCAGGATGCTTTGTTTTTCTACATCGATGACAAATCAAATTATTGCCACTTTTTATACTCTAGATGAAATCTGAGAGTATATTGTGTTTGCCTTACCGTTTGTAACGCTAAGAAATAACGCCCGCACAGAGCCGCCAAGGGTACAGAAATATTTGTTGTCGCTCAAAAACCTCGATTCCGAGTGACCGTCTGTCCGTCTGTCCGTCTGTGCGTCTGTCTACAGCATGACTCTCGCAAGCTTTGAGCTATAGTGCTAACAATTTTTGTGTGTCATTTTTAGCAAAAAAGTAACTTTAAGTTCGTGAATGGGCTACATCCCCCCACTCCTTCTACCCCCTCCCATACAAATTTCACGAAATTTCGAAATATTAAGGAATTGATTTTTCTCCGAAACTATTTAAGCTATCGACTTGAAATTGAGGTCAAAGTATTACGATATAGATGTCATTAATATCACGGAATATTGATCCGATCCCCTCACTTCTTCTACCCCCTCCCATACAAATGGACAATTTTGAAAAATTTATATTTTTGATTTTCATTGAAACTGGTAAAGCTGAAAAAACGAAATTTTGTCAGAATTAATTCTACTGTAATTGCAATTAGATCTAAAAATAATTGTCAACTTCACCCCACTCCTTCTACCCCCTCCCATACAAATTTCACGAAATTTTGAAATTGAAATACAGGGTGTTTGGTACTCCGTACATAACCTTGTAAGGGGTTATTCCTGGATATATTTTGAGCAAAAAATTGTTCTACGGAGATGGTCAATTTTCAATATCCACGGAGATACAGGGTGATCAAGAAAGGTCCTTCGGACCTGTACCCTCACTCACTCAAAACGCTATATCTTGAAAACTAATAATCACAATTCAAAGTGTTATAGCTTGTTTTTTAGGGAATCAAATTACCTTTCATTTGGTGTAATAGTCCGCATTGTAACTGTATCCAATTCTGAGATATTTGCTTCAGAACACAAATTTTTGACAGTTTGACCGTCAAAATTCTAAGATCAATGTAGTTTTTCTCTAAAAAACCCATTATAAAAATGTCATTTTATTGTTGTTTTCTTTTGTGTCATATTATTGCCTACAAAAGACGCATACACTTGCATTGCATAAGTTTTATAGTTTAGAAGAAATTATCATTCCAATAATTTAGCACTTTTGTCAAAAAAGCAAGAATAGGTTGATCAACACTCTCCGCTTGAACTAAAAGAACTTAAGAATGGTTTTTACGGTTTATTTCAAATTTCCTTAATTACAATAAATGTTCAAAATGGCTACCTTCATTTTGAATGCACGCTAAAGCTCGTTTTGCCAGTGTTCTCTTTGTGTTCATACTCCTCAACTGCTGCCTTACTTCTGTTGCTGCCGCATCGATTCTGGTGTTTAGATCCTGCAACGTTACTACTGCTTCCGTTGCGTAGACAAGGTCCTTCATCCGTCCCCATACAAAGAAATCCATAATAGTTAAATCAGGGGATCTTGCAGGCCAGTGTATCGGTCCATTTCTTCCGATCCAGCGATTGCTATAATTGGAATTTAACCAATCTCTGATCTGTCGGCCGTAATGAGCTGGAGCACCATCGTGTTGGTAAAACATGGAAGCCAATCGTTGCAGTGGCATATCATCCAATAACTCCTGTAGATCATTTGTCAAAAAATGCAAGTAATTGGAACTATTTAAGGTAGGCGGAAGCCTAATAGGACCAATAAAATCGTTGCCAATCACACCTGCCCATAAATTGACACTGAATCTGTGCTGAAATGATGCCTCTCTTCTTGTATGTGGATTGCTCTCAGCCCATGTGTGTAAGTTGTGGAAGTTTGTGATACCGTCCCTGGTGAATTGGGACTCATCCGTCCAAAGAATGTTGCTGATAAAATTCTCGTCACTTAGTTGTCGTTCAAGGAGCCAATTGCAAAACTCCATCCTTTTGGGTAAATCAATGGGTAACAGCTCCTGCACTGGTGTGTGGTGGTAGGGATGCAAACGTTCTGCTTTCAGGACACTCGAAACTTTCCACGTAGAGACGTTAAACCGCAATGCCAAGCGTCGTATACTAGTTGATGGATCATTTTGAACTGCAGCTAGGATTCGTTGATCAATTGAAACAGCGATTGCATTCACTCTGCTTGTCCTAACACTGCCTGTTTCCCTAATCCTTCTGTAAACGTCTTGGAATACTCTCGGGTAAGGTATTCGACGATTGGGAAATCTGTGATGATACAAAGATCGCGCCGCTTGCTCATTTCCCTGACACTCTCCATAGAGGAAAATTATGTCTGCATATTCTTCGTTCGTGAACTCAGGCATTTCGAAATTCTTTTCTAAATTTTAGTGACACCTTGTTCTTTTACAAATTTAACTAAAACTGATAAAAATATGAAGTATGGTTTGCTTTTATAGGCTTTTCATTTTGTTAGGTAACCCATTAAAAAGGGCAAAGTGCTGCACCTAGTTGTGTTGAAACTCATTTTAATTTAATTCATTTTCTCGATAATTTTAATACTACCTAAAGGACATTCATTGATAATTTAAATAGTAATTAAAGGACACAAAGAATATTTCAGTTTAACAACATTTCAGGTAGTTTTTTTAGAACGAGGGTTGGTTTATGGCATATTTTATTTTTAAGCCATATGTATTTTCGCTTATTACCTGGAAAACGGGAAAACCTAAGTCATAAGTATGTGTGCATCTTTTGTAGGCAATAATATGGCACATAAAACAACAACATTAAAATGACATTTTTATAATGCGTTTTCTTGAGAAAAACTACATTGATCACAGAATTTTGAGGGTCAAAGTATCAAAAATTTGTGGTCTGAAGGAAATACCTCAGGATTGGGTACAGGTACAATACGGACTATTACACTAAATGAAAGATAATTTGATTCCCTAAAAAACAAGCTATAACACTTTGAAATGCGATTATTGGTTTTCAAGATATAGCGTTTTGAGTGAGTGAGGGTACAGGTCCGAAGGACTTTTCTTGATCACCCTGTATCTCCGTGGATATTGAAAATTGGCCATCTCCGTAGAACAATTTTTTGCTCGAAATATATCCAGGAATAACCCCTTACAAGGTTATGTACGGAGTACCAAACACCCTGTATAGTTATTTTTCTTCGAAACTGTTAAAGCTATCAACTTGATAATTTGTATAAAGTATAAAAATAGAAATATCAATAATAGGAAAAAAATTTTTTCGATCCGTGAACTCCTTCTACCTCATCCCATACAAATGCATAATTTTTGTTAAATGCATTATATCAATTTCCATTAAAACTAGAAAAAGTACAAACTTAAAATTTTGCCAGAATTTGTTTTTTAATGATTGTAATAAATGCTACAAGAAAACATCAGCTCCGCTTCACTCCTTCTACCCCCTCCCATATAAATATTTGCATTATAAATTCAAGAAAAGCATTTCTCCTTCGAATATATGAGAGTTATCGACTTTGAAATTGAATCAAAGCATGGTGATAAGGATGATAATAAACAGTTTCAAAATCATCGTAAACGCTCCACTTCCTCTGCCACCTCCCATACAAATGCCCCCATTCGAGGAAAACTATGTCCAATTTCCTTAAATATAATGAAAACTTGAAACTTTAAATTCAGCAAAAAAACATTTTTCAAGGCATGTTCGGTGTCATATACGAAAAATACAAACCTCCCCCTCTAATTCTACCACCTCCCATGCAAAAGTTTCTATTCACTATTCGAAAGAATTTGAGATAACATATTTTCCGGTATATTAAAGTCATTCCCATTTCATCTAGAGTATCATATGATTGGGCTTTACGCCCAATCTTAATTCTATTATGTTTTTTTTTATAGTTTGGGGAACACGTGTGTTTAATTCCACTTTTTTTCTCATCATAATTGCACATTTTTTAACTATCACATTACTGCACAGATTGTTCTTATAAATTCATAATAATTTACTTCCCACGATATGCACTTTATTTCATGTTTCGCATAGTTTTATATTTCATGCACACACGGCTAGCCTGTCATGTATGCACCCAAAATATGTAGAATCTGTAATTTTACTTTCCCACTACCGTAAGCAATTTTATTCTTTCCCATTAGCGTAAGCATTTACTCTTTCCCATTAACGTAAGCATTTTTATTATATATAAACTGTAGCCTTTAAGTAATATATCGCTCAGTATTTCAAAGTATCGTTTAATATCAGGACAAGGAGAAGACCTTGTCCAGTTCGAAACATTGGAGGCCCCGGCGAGATTACGAACTCACGATCTGAATATTAATTTAAAAAATTTTTCCTTCCACAGTTTAAATTAGGGAACTCATTTTATCGCAGGTGTCGGGGGAAAAGAAATTGAGCGGCTGATAATCAACTACCGGAAGGACTCGCTGCACCGCAAGACGCTGGACTGCTTGAGGGCGAAGCTCGAAAAACTGGGGCAACTATGGGCGAATTTCGATAGAGGTCATCAAGCACTACTTAGATTCGGACCCAACGAGTCTGAATATATCACGAGCAACTATTACGAAATGGTCAACACTGGATTCGCGAAGCTGAAGGAAGACATTTTGGAGCAGCTGGCACTATAAACTGGTGCTCCATCGGGTGTCGAAAATACAGCAGCGAAGGCAGACAACAAAATACCTTCCACTTCTGCCGAAACTCAGCGTTCTACGTCAAAGAAGGCTCTGAGCAAGATTTCATTCCCGGAGAATTCGTAGCTGGCCGCCCTCTTCAGACGACAACGAGCGTTAATCAGTGTACTGCAGCGCCTGATTAACGACATAGAAGGAAAACTGCGCTCGCCGAACTCATCAATTTATTATCAAGTGAAAATTGAGGCGGTGACCAAATACTGGGATGAAATCTCGGCCATCAACCAGTCCATATGGGCAGGTTGCAGCGAACCAGAATGATATGACTACTACTACTACAATTAACTAGGCTATTAAAGTTTTCAACCAGACGCCTTACCACATTCGAAAAAGCAAAACTATTGCAGAATTTAAAAAATCATTAAGATACCACATCCTTAACATAACATCCTTAACATAATATGAATTCTGAATTCCCTAAAAGTGTGGAGTGTTGAACATTCAACATAGTTGAGTGAACTTCGACCTCCATTCTGATAGGTATTCCTGAAGCTTCCCTTATACCAATCGACGATTGTCTGGGAAGCATTATACACTCCATAAAATCATTAGATCCTGCTCTATCAAACAACAATATATAAATAAATGTAGACGCTCGAAAAAAGTAAAGAAATTAACGTCAAAGGAGGCACAAGTGAACAGTAACATGTTTGAAAATATATCGAAAGAAGATGCTTACCGGATCCTGAAAACTCTTTTAACGAAGCTACGTATTATTCTATAGGGTGTACAACTTAATAACCGGAATTTTTTAGCGAAATTTGTTGCTTTATTGTGGAAAAATCTTACGACATATTTCATTCAAAGTATTGTCCATCGGAAACTACAACATTTCCCCATCTTTCAGGCAGTTTATGAATTCCTTCCCAAAAAAATTGCGCCGGCTTGGCGGCCAAAAACGAATCTATCCAATTTCGGATGCCTTGCTCTGAAGTGAAGCGTATTCCGGTTAGGGCGTTTTGCATCGAGCGAAATAAATGAAAGTCAGACGGAGCAAGGTCCGGACTATAAGGCGGGTGGGCCAAAACTTCCCATCCACTATTTTCCAAATAGTTTTTCACGGGTCTTGCAACATGCGGCCGAGCGTTGTCATGATGAAAAATTATAGCCTCGTGTCTGGTCGCATATTCCAGGCGTTTTTCGATGATTGCACGCTTCAAACGTATTAATTGTGTTCGGTACAGGTCACCTGTGATTGTCTGGCCCACTTTCAACAACTCATAATATAACGGCCCCTTCTGATCCCACCAAATACACAGCATAACCTTGGCGCCATGGATATTTGGCTTCGCCGTTGATTCGGCTGGTTGGCCGGGCTTCACGTATGACTTTTTGCGCTTGGGATTGTCATAACGGATCCATTTTTCATCCCCAGTCACGATCCGATGCAAAAATGATTTGTTTTTATGGCGCAAGCAGCATTTCAGACATACAGAAGCGCCGTTAAACGTCTCTCGGCTTCAACTCATAGGGGACCCAATCACCTTGCTTGTGAATGTATCCGGCGGCTTTCAAACGTTTCGAAATGGCTTGCTGAGTCACTCCCAACGATTTGGCAAGTTCGCCATGCGTTTGACACGAATCCTCATCGAGTAGCGTCTCCAATTCTTCGTCTTCAAACTTTTTTGAAGCTAAACGGTTAATCCAGCATTTCCCGGTATCGGAGTCCGGCTAAAGCTCCGCCTGGGACACCTTAGTGGATCGTTACGATAACAAACGGTTATTAGTAACTTCTATCCTTAATCGGCTACTGGGTCAGTCAGCATGTCAGCTTGACTCCGCTCCCAGCATCAAATCTCTCCATGATGTGACCAAAGAATGCATTTTGGGATTGGAAAACCTTGGAGTTTCCACCAAATCATGGGATGCATTTCTGGCTCACATCACGGTTAAGAAAATGGATAGAAACACTCATGGTTTGTACGAGCAAGCTTTGGAATACTCGAAGCAAATACAAGGCATCCAAGAACTACTAAATTTCCTAGATGCACGATTTCAATCTCTTCAGACTCTTGGCAGAACCTCTGGACAGCAACCTCAAGCAGAAAATCGCTCGAAAGGGTCGTCGCTGCTAACATCCGGAACCACTACTTGTCCGCTTTGTAATCTTGTTCACGCAATATACACTTGTCCAAAATTCCTCAAGATGGATGTAAGCAGCCGTTGCCAAGCAGTGAGAACTCACAAGCTGCATGAACTGCTTGCAATGCGGCCATTTTGTGAGTCAATGTCAATTGGGAAGCTGCAAGAAGTGCTCGAAAAGGCATAATACACTGCTTCATGAGGAAACAACAGCAGCTCGATACGTGACCCAAACCAGAAGGCCCGAAGCATCAACAAGCAGCACATCATCAGCAGCTCTCACATCAGAAGCCATCATAAACAATCGATCCAGTTATGTATTTCCAGCAACTGCAGTAATACATATAATGGACAAACATAATAATCCCATCGAATGTCGAGCAGTCTTGGACTCCGGATCCCAGCTAAATTTTATCTCGGCTGAGTTGGCAAAACGGCTTCAACTAACACTTACTAACTGCAACACCATCGTTGCTGGTATCGGAAGCAGCAGCGGCTATACACCACAATTGAGTCAAGATTGAATAATTTCTCTGTGGACATTGAGGCAGTTATTCTACCAGAGATAACCAGCAATCAGCCAGCTCGTTTTGTGGACATCAAACACTGAAACTTGCCATCCAACATAGAACTTGCTGACCTAGAATTTTATAAGCCGAAGAAGATTGACCTACTTATTGGCGCTGAGCACTTCTCAGCTTTGATGTTCGTTGGTCAGATTCAGCTAGACAAAACCCTACCCACTCTTCAAAATACAATATTTGGGTGGGTGGTACTAGGAAGAAGCTCGGACCATACATCCCCTAAGGCGTTCTGCGCAGTAGCCACTATAGATGAAACAACGTTCGATATTCAGCGCTTATGGGAACTAGAACAGGTTAGTACACCAATCCAACCACGAACTCAAGCGGAGAGTCTCTGCGAAAAATTTTTTGAAAGGTCTACGACTCGTGATCACTCAGGTCGATTCGTAGTGAGACTTCCATTTAAGAAAGTTCCAACGGTCTTAGGTCAGTCAAAGGAGACTGCAGTCCGTCGATTCATTTCATTAGAGAAAAGAATGAACAGAGATTCTCTTCTTAAATCTCAATATGTCGCCTTTATGGACGAATATCTACAACTAAAGCACATGGAGAGAATACAAGAGAGTGAGATAAAACAGTCGCACTACTTTATTCCTCATCACTGTGCGCTAAAGCCATCCAGTACTACAACTCAACTTAGGGTGGTATTCGACGCATCATGCAAAACATCCACAAACATATCGCTCAATGAGATATTATTTAAAGGTCCAACAATCCAGAACGATTTCTTCTCGATTCTTACTCGATTTCGTCTACATAAATACGTCTTTACCGCAGACATCGAGAAGATGTACCGGCAAATATTGATAGACGCTGGAGATCAAGAATATCAACTCATAGTCTATCGCAACAAATCAACCAAGGATATAGAATTCTACAGGCTCAAGACTTTAACATATGGGACCACTCCAGCCTCTTTCTTGGCAACCAATTGCTTACAAAAACTATCAGAAGAGAAAGCAAGTGTCTACCCGCTAGGATCTGAGGTAGCAAGAAGAGATTTCTACGTAGACGATATCATGACGGGGAGTAACAATTTGAATGAAGCCTTACAAATGCAGGCACAGCTAAGAGGTCTCCTGAAAGGTGCAGGCTTTAATCTTCAGAAGTGGGGTTTTAACAGTCCCATGCTTTTAGCAACAATACCTAACGCAGATATTGAATTCAAGCTAGACTTAAATGACAAAGGTGAAGAAGGTATCAAAACTCTAGAAGTTACATGGATGCCCAAGGCAGACCAGTTTTTAATCCAAACAAACGGGCCAACGTTAAAACGGATTACAAAACGTTCAATACTAGCAGACATCGCTCATATATTTGACCCGCTGGGCTTAATCAATCCGGTTATTGTGCATTGCAAAATATTCTTCCAACAACTATGGAAGCTCAAGCTTGATTGGGACGCAGCACTCCCAGAAGAACTTCATACACGTTGGTTGAAATTTCGAGATGATCTCCCATTGCTGAACAAACTGACGATACCAAGGCAATGTACTGCAACATCAAAGGCACTATACCAGATTCACGGCTTCAGCGACGCTTCAGAGAAGGCTTATGGGGTTGCTATCTATCTTCGCTCGATTGACACAAAGGGGAATACAACTGTCAGGCTACTATGTGCTGCTTCCAGAGTTGCACCAGTAAAAACGGTTACTTTGCCACGATTAGAACTATGTGCAGCACGAATGTTAGCTCACATGACCAATCGAGTGAAGCACATACTAGAACTCAACGACGACCAATTATTTTATTGGTGTGATTCTAAAATAGTCCTAGGTTGGATAAGAGCGAAATCCTCATCATATAAAACTTTCGTAGGGAACAGAATATCTACTATTCAAAACTCAAGTTCTATACAACATTGGAAACATGTTAATATCAACCTGAACCCAGCCGATCTAGTGTCCAGAGGGGTGTCGCCGAGCATTCTGCTAACCTCGCGATTATAGTTTAATGGACCAGATTATTTACGAAAATCTTCATTTGAGTGGCCATCAGGCTTCAACAGAAGACGCCAAAATCAAGTTAAAGGCAACGTCATTGGTGGCAACAGCTCGCAAGCGAGCTCATTTCATTGATATTATCAATAATCGAAATTCCTTCAAACACCTAATTCATGTGGTGGCATATATTGCAAGGTTCGCAAAAAACCTGCAGTGCAGAACTAATCGTTCAGCGGGATCACTTACTGCTATGGAGATTAAAAAGCATTAAAATCACCAAGGCTTCGGAGAAGAACATAAGACACTGAATGCAGGAAAACAACTAAATAAGCATAACCGATTAGCAAGCTTAACCCCATTTGTAGACAAAGACAACATACTACGAGTGGGAGGAAGGCTTCAAGCAGGAAATGTTCCATACGATACTGAACATCCAATGCTGTTACCGAGGGATCATCCTTTAACACGACTATTGATAACCGATGCTCATAAAACACGCCGGACCACAAGCACTTCTGTCAATAATTCGACAACGTGTCTGGCCACTAAAAGGAAAATTGCTGACGCGATCAGTAGTACAGCACTGCATAAGATGTTTTAGAGCCAAACCAACATTAGGTACTCAACTAATAAGCAATCTACCTGCTCCAAGGATTCAAGAAGGCCGACCATTCCTGCACTCAGGAGTCGATTTCTGTGAACCAATTTGGACTCATTTTAAAATTCGTGGTAAGAAACCACAAAAATCGTACATAGCGGTATTTTGCTGTTTTTCTACTAAAGCAGTCCATCTTGAGGTTGTTTCGGATCTTTCGACGGACAGCTTAGGTGCCCTAAAACGTTTTTTTGGCCGGAGAAGAAATTCTAGAAGCATTTACTGCGACAATGCAACCAATTTTCTCGGGGCTTCTAACCGCATAGAAGAATTAAAAGATATGCTGCAAAAGAAGGAAGTACAAGAGAATATTGCATCGCTATGCCTCTCAAGGGGAACTGATTTCCATTTTATCCCACCGCGAGCTCCCCTTTTTGGTGGACTTTGGGAGGCCGCAGTCAAATCTGCTAAGCAGCTACTATTTAAAACGATACATCCTGTGTCACTAACCTACGAAGAATTGGAAACGGCCATAGTGGAGATTGAAGCTATACTAAATTCGAGACCATTAACACCACTATCATCTGATCCCAATGATTTAACGGCCCTTACACCAGCGCATTTTTTCATTGGTGAAGTACTCACAAGCTTACCAGAAGCCACAATATCAACAGATCGTCCGAGTCTGGAGACTAGTGAAATATATAAAAACAGAGTTTTGGAAACGTTGGACCAAAGAATATTTGTGCGAACTTCAGCAGAGGGTGAAATGGACCCAGAAGTCCACTAATTTAATTCAGGGACCTTAGTGCTAATCAAGGATGATTCACTACCATCTCTGAAGTGGCAAATGGGGCGAATTCTTCAAGCCATTAAAGGAGACGATGGATTAGTACGTGTGGCTGATGTCAAAACTTCAACAGGCATCTTTCATCCAGAAGTGGTGCCTGAAAAACAAAAAGAAGCTATCTCTGCAGACACCAATCCAGTTACCGTACTAGAATTGGTATCAAAAAGAAGCCATCGAAAGGACGGTTCCATCTCTGAAGACACCAAACCAGTCACTACACCAGAAAATACACCAAAAAAAGACGTCGAAAGGGCGGCACTATCAACGAGCTCAACCTATTGCTTCTGACACTCATTTTACCAGCATTCGCAGAGTCGATTCAAATTACACCGTTCCCGTCTTCACCTGGGCTCTACTTTGAGAATATAGGAACCACCAACCTGATATCAGACGAATGGAAGATCGTCATATATTACAATATGACGACATACTGGCAAGAAGCGATTGATCTGGAGATCGAAATTGACAAATTGGGGGAACTGTGCAAGCAATCTAAAGGTAGCAGATACTGCTCAGCCATCTTAGAGCAGTTGCAACATCAATTCGGGCAAATTCAAGAGTTAAATAAGCTCCTCATTGCCAAAGAAACAAAATCTCGGAAAAAGCGAGCCCCTCTCGAAATCATCGGAAGTATATCCAGCTCTCTTTTCGGTCTTCTGGATCAAGATTACGCAGAAGAGCTAAGCCGCACAATTGAAGCCATGCAACACAACGATGCACACCACAAGGATATGATACAAGAGCAAACTCTTATCATCGAATCCACTGCAAATGTTCTCAAGAGAACAGAGGAGAGAATACAGAGGCAGTTCACACATCTGGATAATTAAATGGGATCATTAGTTACTGAGCTCACGTCTATTAAATCTGAAGTATTGTTCGAGCGTTTGCAGCGGTCAATTACATGGACATCGATTCATCTTACTTTAATCCTACAGAACTATCAAAATGTTCAAAGCACTCTCCTGGACGTTTTAATGAACATACAGCACGGACGAATTAGCCCCTTACTTGTAACACCTGAGCAACTGGATGCAGGAATGAATAAGATTCGACCACATTTGCCACTATCACGTAGATTACTGGATTACGAAGGGCACACAGACATCCTACAGCTGTTTCGTTTGATCTCACTACAAGGTCGAGCTACATCGGATTATATAATTCTGAAATCAAAATACCATTACTCACTGATGAAAGATTTGATACGTTCAAAGTAAGTCCGGTACTCATGGCTTTGAAAAATGCAAACGCCCGCATTACTCAAACCACAGATATACTGATTATTGATCCACACAGAGAGCAATACTTACCTCTCACTCTGTCGGACTTCAGTAAGTGTACGCAACTTTTCAACAGCGAATTCTTTTGCAACCAGTCACATCCTATTTACCACAGAGGTTCCCACCAAAGCCGATGTGAAATAAATTTACTCAATCATGAAGAATTTTCCACAAGTGGGTGCAGTGTCATCATCACAGATGAACTTCAAAAATGGACCCCGCTTCATAGTCCCAACCAATGGATTTACTCAGTAAAACAAGCATTATCAACATCGTTTGCAGCGAAAAGTTAACCCAAGCCACCTTAGTTGACTCTGGAATCCTCACCGTCGATAACAACTGCATAATCAAAGATGATCGATTGACTATATCTTCCCGGAACGTAGTTGCTACTCAAATGAAAGTTTCGTTCATACCATCTGCGAATCAAATTCTAAATTTCTCTACGACAATCTTCAAGGACTTGGCACACACCATCTCAAACTATCAATCAGAGGCACAGAACAACGCTAGTCTGCAGAACCAGATCCAGCAGCTGGAATTTAACCAAACTATACCTCTTGAAAACACGGTACAAGAGTTACATCAATTTTCGATCGCGTATGTGACATTCTTCCTGATATTAGGACTAGCGGGGTACATCGCATGGACCAAATACAAGGCGAAAATTATTTCACCAATACCAGCGCACAGAGCCAGAAATTCAACAAACCCGCACTTTACATTTCAAGCAGTATAAAGTTGAAGTGTATGTAACTTCAACGAGGGGGAGAAGGTTTAATTCCACTTTTTTTATACTCTAGATGAAATCTGAGAGTATATTGAAATAACGCTCGCACAGAGCCGCCAAGGGTACAGAAATATTTGTTGTCGCTCAAAAACCTCGATTCCGAGTGACCGTCTGTCCGTCTGTCTGTCTGCCCGTCTGTGCGTCTGTCTACAGCATAACTCTCGAAAGCTTTGAGCTATAGTGCTAAAAATTTTTGTGTGTCATTTTTAGCAAAAAAGGAACTTTAAGTTCGTGAATGGGCTACATCCCCCCACTCCTTCTACCCCCTCCCATAGAAATTTCATGAAATTTCGAAATATTAAGAAATTAATTTTTCTTTGAAACTATTTAAGCTATCGACTTGAAATTTAGGTTAAAGTATTATGATATAGATGTCATTAATATCACAGAATATTGACCCGATCCCCTTACTCCTTCTACCTCCTCCCATACAAATGGACAATTTTGAAAAATACATATTTTCGATTTTCATTGAAGCTAGTAAAGCTAAAAAGACGAAATTTTGTCAGAATTAATTCTACTATAATTGCAATTTATTTTAAAAATAATTATCAACTTCATCTCACTCCTTCTACCCCCTCTCATACAAATTTCACAAAATTTTGAAATTTAAATTAAATTATTTTTCTTCGAAACTACTAAAGCTATCAACTTGATATTTTGTATATAGTATACAAATAGAAATATTAATAATGCGAAAAAATTTTGTTTTGATCCGTACACTCCTTCTACCTCCTCCCATACAAATGCATAATTTTTGTTAAATGCATTTTATCGATTTCCATTCAAACTAGAAAAAGTGCCACCTCCCATACAAATATCTGTATTATAAATTCAAGAAAAACATTTCTCCTTCAAGTATATGAGAGCTATCGACTTTGAAATTGAATCAAAGCATGGTGATAAGGATGATGATAAGCAGTTTCAAAATTATCTTAAACGCTCCACTTCCTCTGCCACCTCCCATATAAATGCCCAAAATTTCAGGAAAACTATGACCAATTTCTTTAAAACTAATGAAAACTAAAAACTTTAAATTCGGCAAAAAACATTTTGCATGCCATTTTCGGTGTTATATACGAAAAAAACAAACCTCCCCCTGTACTTCTACCACCTCCCATGAGATGACATATTTTCCGGTATATTAAAGTCATTTCCATCATCATCATCACATAACTGCACAGATCGTTCTTATAAATTCATAATAATTTACTTCCCACGATTTGCACTTTATTTCATATTTCGCATAGTTTTATATTTCATGCACACACGGCTAGCCTGTCATGTATGCACCCAAAATATGTAGAATCTGTAATTTTACTTTCCCACTACCGTAAGCAATTTTATTCTTTCCCATTAGCGTAAGCATTTATTCTTTCCCATTAACGTAAGCATTTTTATTTGTATATAAACTGTAGCCTTTAAGTAATAAATCGCTCAGTATTTCAAAGTATCGTTTAATATCAGGACAAGGAGAGGACCTTGTCCAGTTCGAAACAACGTGAGAGCACTGCGACCTTCTCGACCTATTGTGCGTTTATTGGCCCTACCATAACTCAATAGCTTTGGCCAATCTAAGTATCTTTAAGGGAGCCATGTTCGCTAGTTCCTCGGTAGAAAGGAAACCTTTTCCGAGAAGATTGTGTCTTGTGACATAGGATGTCGTTTCTGAGTCTTCGAGACAGAGGCGGCAGATGTCGGTTTCAGCTAAGCCCATAATTTTGAGGTAGTTATTTACTCAAGTGTGCGCTGCCAATGGGCCGATTAGAGTACTAATATCACTCTTGCTGAATTTTAGAATATCCTCCACTTTGTTTTTTCTTTTTGTAGTAGGATTAGTTTTTTTTTTGAGATTAATAAGCCTGGAAGTCCACTTTAGTTCAGTCAAATTAGAATCTTGGGGCGAAATATTGCCGAAATTTATTTTTTTAACCATATTGTTACACTGACTAAAGGTTAGTTGGCAATTTGGCTTAAACTTTATTTTTTTTAAAAAGCCATTATCACAAACTGTAATCGAAAAGATATTTTCTAATAACATCATCAGATGAAATTTGTATGAAACCGGCTAAATACGGGCTGAATTCTGAATCAATTAGTAAAAGTGCATTTCTTAGGAGGCAATGTCGCAACTTTTGGTAGAATATCCTTTTAACAGTTCGTGAAATACCTATTTCCTTTTTGAAAACACAAAATCTTTAAAAATCACATCCCCATAAACAGTCTATAGTATATCTTAGGTTTAGATAAACCAAGTTGAACTATGTACCACTCAAATGAAAGGTCTAAATGTCTGCAATTTTCAATTTAGTTTAGTAGAATGTCAGAAATCTAAAAAAAAACATAACAGGGCTACGATTGCGCGTAAAGCGCAATCTTACGATACTCTAGATGAAATAGAATTTTTTGTGATCCCAAGAAATTTTGTATGGGGAGTGTAGGAAGGGGTGATAGCATTGAACTAATTTTTTCCCCATCATGCTAAAGTAGCTATAAAAATGTTTTATACAAAATGCTTACTCCAAAAATTGAATAGGAGCTGAGAAAATTAATGTGTTAGATTTAGTGAAAATGTGCAGTTTGTATGGGAGGTGGTAGAAAGAGTAGAGGGATTTTAGTGATTTTTTCAGAAATAACTCAGAATATCATAAAATTGACATCTCTTAAATTTTAGATGAGTAACATTCATACTTTTCAAGAAAATAGATTTTTTGTGAAGTTGGGAAACTGTGTCATATTGTATGGGAGGGGGTAGAAGGGGTGAAGCTAATCAAATATTTTTTTCTGATCTTAGTGATAATACTAATTAAGTATTTATTACAAAATATGAGCTCGATAAATATTATATGTTCTGAGAAAATTGTCTTAGAGCATTTCATGAAAAAGTGTAGTTTGTATGGGAGAGGGTGGAAGGAGAGGGAGGACGCAAATAATTTTCTACTGTAGATTTATATCATTATGAAAGTGATATATCCCAAAATTCAGACTAATAGATTTTATACGTTTCGATTAAATCCATTTATTGTCAAATTGCGAAATTGGGTCATTTTGTATGGGAGGGGGTAGAAGGGGTGAAGCTAATCGTCTACTTTTTTTTAGTCTTACTAACAATTTTAAATAAATATATGGTGCACAATTTCAGCCCGCTAAATTTTATACACACTGAGTAAATTGGCTTATAGTAATTCATGACAAGTACAGTTTGTATGGGAGTTGGTAGAAGGAGGGGGAGGACACGCATAATTTTTATACGGTAGATTGATATTATCAGAAAAGTAATATATTCCAAATTTCAGGCCAATAGCTTTTATACTTTTCCAGCAAATCTATTAATTGTCAAATTGCGCAATTGTGTCATTTTGTATGGGAGGGGGTAGAAGAGGTAGAGCGATTTGGCCCGTTCACGAACTTGACCTTACTTTTTTTGTCAAAAACGACGTGTACAAAATTTGAACTTTCTAGCTCAACGCGTTCTCAAGCTAGAGAGCGAACAGACGGACGGACGGACAGACGGACATCCGGTTTTGAGATTTCTGAGTGATATTATTTACTTATGTATCATTCATTTTTTTCTCCAAGCCTTACTTCTTGGCGTTACAAACCTTAGAGCAAACTTATAATACTCTCAGATTCCATCTAGAGTATAAACACTCTGGAAGAGGTGACAATTTGCAGATTTTGCTATTTTTGCCTAACTCCCACAGTGTCCGAAATACTTTTATCGTAATGCACGCAAAAGACAATGAAGTTAAAAAAATGTCGAGATCGCAGCATTTCGCCAGACCGACCTTTTTTTATTTCATCAAACTCCACAGCCATCACTGTATGTGATTAACATACCAGCGCTGTTCCAGAGCAGTCACCAGTTAGCTTAATATACCATAGAATGCTTCAAGAATCTTGGAAAATAGTTCATTTTAGGTGGTGACTTCAATGCGAAACATATACATTAGAGTTCAAGATAAACAACCACGAAAGGAAGAAAGTTGCTTAATGAAAGAATACAAATGTAAATCACTATCAACAGGTAAAATTCTTGATTTGAATGGTTTCTGTATAGTTAGAAACATATCTTGCAACTTTCTGCAGATTGTCGAGACATGAATTCAGACCATTCTCCGATCGTCTTAATTTCGAGTGAAAATAAAACAAAATAAACAAACTGAAAATAAACTACTCAGTACTTACTAAAATACTGCTCAATTTAAACCAAAATTGAAGGGAAAGAACTACCCTTTACAAATGAAACAACTACTTTCTGAGAAACGGGGAGCGAGAACAATGGAATCAAACAACCCAACTAAGAAGAAATCAAACAGCTGAAGGATGAACCCATGAAGGTACGTCCAGACGATACCTCATTTTTCTGTGCTAAGCGCATTCCTTCTAGAATAAAAGCGTATGCATTAAGTTAAAAGACGCACATGCAACATTTGCGTAAATGCATTTAAAACAACGTCGATGCATGCGTCAAGCGCAGGTAGCAAGCATCGCAAGAGAATGGTGCCACAAGCGCATATGTTTTTTCCTGAAATTTAATGACTCATGCATGCAATAGCGCAAGGCTACCTGACTGATATCACGTGATCGCGTGCGCTATGTAGAGCGATTTGCTTGTACGCGGTAACACAAAAACTAAAAATATCTAATTGAAATTTTAAGCTCGAAACTTCAAAATTTGAGAAATTCATTTAAAAACATAACAGGGCTACGATACTTTAGATGAAATAGATTTTTTTGTGATCCCAAGAAATATTGTATGGGGAGTGTTAGAAGGGGTGATAGCATTGATCTAATTTTTTCCCCATTATGATAAAGTAAAAGTGTTCTATACAAAATGCTAACTCCAAAAATTGAATAGGAGCTGAGAAAATTAGTGTATTAGATTTAGTGAAAATGTGCAGTTTGTATGGGAGGTGGTAGAAAGAGTGGGCGGATTTTAGTGATTTTTCCAGAAATAACTAAGAATATCATAAAATTGACATAAATATAAATATTTTTTTTTGATCTTAGTGAAAATGCTAAATAAGTATTTATTACATAATGTGAGCTCGATAAATGTTATATTTTCTGAGCAAATCGGCTTGAGCATTTCATGAAAAAGTGTAGTTTATATGGGAGGGGGTGGATGGAGAGGGGGGACGCAAATAATTTTTATACTGTAGATTGAAATCATTATAAAAGTAATATATCCCGAAATTCAGACTAATAGCTTTTATAGTTTTCGAGCAAATCCATTTATTGGCGAATGGCGAAATTGTGACATTTTGTATGGGAGGGGTAGAAGGGGTGAAGCTAATCGTCTAATTTTTTTGGGCTTACTAACAATTTTAAATAAATATTCAGTGCACAATTTCAGCTCACTAAATTTTATACGCACTGAGTAAATTGGCTTAGAGTAATTCATGACTAGTGCAGTTTATATGGCAGGTGGTAGAAGGAGGGGGAGGACATGCATTTTAAACGATAGATTGATATTATCATAAAAGTAATATATTCCAAATTTCAGGCCAATAGCTTTTATACTTTTCGAGCAAATCCGTTTATTTTCAAATTGCGCAATTGTATCATTTTGTATAAGAGGGGATAGAAGGGGTGGAGCGATTTGGTCCGTTCACGAACTTGACCTTATTTTTTGTCAAAAACGACGTGTAGGAAATTTGAGTTTTCTAGCTCAACGCGTTCTCAAGCTAGAGAGCGAACGGACGGACATCCGGTTTTGAGATTTTTGAGTGATAAAATTAACTTCTGTATCATTTATTTTTTTCTCCGAGCCTTATTTCTTGGCATTACAAACTTTAGAGCAAACTTATAATACTCTCAGATTTTATCTAGAGTATAAAAATGCATAAAAGTTCAATTTAGCTACGTAAACGCTTGTGTCATTTTCGTGCACTAAGCGCATGCATCCTAGAAGAAAAGCACAAACAATAAGTTGTTTCTTGTTCAGATTAATGAATTCGAGAGTTGGAATTATTTTTTCTTCTAGAAACCATGCGCTTGGCGCCCGAAAATGACGTAGCATGTGTACGTAGCTAGATCACTCTTCCACAGAACTTCAAATGATCTACAATTCTCAATAAGATTGAGAACGTTTTCTTTGCTTTTCATTTTACTTTGATTCTTATAACATAGCTACTCGATTGCAAAGAATAAATACCGCGTACAAGCAAATCGCTCTCAATAGCGGATGTGATCTCCTTATGAGCCGGATAGCTTTGCGCTATTGCAAGAGTCATTAAATTAAAAGAAAAAGCGCATGCACCCCATTCTCTCGCGTTGCTGCTTGCACTTGACGCATGCGCGAAATTCAACGAAAAAGCGTATTGTCTGGACGTACCTTAAGTGTCTACCTGAGAGAAGTAACAAATGATAAAAGTATAGGCTATTCGATTGAAGGCGACTAGAAATCTGAAAAGGCCCATCATGTAAATTCCACCAATAAAACATACCAGTACTACGATATTGTGCGATATTCTAGATGAAAGAGCAATTTTTCGATTTTAAGAAATTTTGTAGGGGAAGTGGTGGAGGGGGTGACGAAATTGAACTACTTTTTTCACATCACGCTAGAATTGCCACCAAAATGTTTTATAGAAAATTTAGAATTAAAAAATTTAATGGGTACTGAGAAAATTTAGTGAAATTGTGCAGTTTGTATGGGAGGCGGTAGAGGGAGGGAGTCTTAATGGCTTTTTAGAAATAACTAAAAACATCAGGTTTTTGACATGTTCATAATCTGATCTGCAATTTTGAACATGTCAAAAACCTGAAGTGTGGCATGAGGGCTCATGTACAAGCATAAAACGGTCCTCGCACAATTCATAGACAAGAGTATAAATTGAAACCTGTCGTTTCCCAAGAGATGGTGTCAGCAGTGAATGCTGGTCAAAAATGGTGGATCGGAAATGCCACATGGTAAGGTTAGACATCTGTCAACAACTCCTCAGCACTAGATTTGTCAACGCGCGCTTTTTGTCCGCGAATATGTCGAAGTTCGAGCCACGTTCTTTTCATTTGCGAAAATTTTGCCTTTTGTTTTCAATTTAAAATAATCTGAGGCTGAGGCGCGTCGACTGCTCTCAAGCACGTCCAGGCTGCTGGCAGTCCGCCGGCTGCTGTTCTTGAGTCAATTGGACTTGTACGCATGCAGAGACAAATCTTTCGTCAATATTCGCTGCAGTGTAGACGTGGAGAGGTCAAGTTCTTGAGTACGATGACGAATTGAGGTGTTTGATGCGTTTTTAATACTTTCCTTCACTTCGGCGATATTTTCAGTCGAACGTCCAGGGTGAAGTCGTTTCGGTGTCTTCACATATTGCACTGAGCTAGTCTCTTGGAATATTTTGATTAGGTTGCGCTCACACGTCTTAGACGCCGATCAAATTTTTCTCGAATTTTGCGCATGGTAACTGCAATCGAACGCGAATTTTCTTAATAAAATTAAACGATTTCCAGTTTTTCTTTCCTATGTAGCGTTCTATGGTAAAGTTCCCGCGTGTAAAGATGACAAATGTTAATATTTGACAGCTGTCAAGTGATCGGCTGTCAAATAATAGGCTTTTCAACCATATACCTCTTGTTGATACACCCATAAATATATCAGAAAGACTTTAGGAGCAAGCATGAAGACGCGTAGTCTGACCTAAAGGAGATTAAAGCAGGAATTCCACAAGGAATACTTCGACCGGTTCTGTACTTCTTGTACACCTATGACTAACCGAACCTGGATCATAACACAAACGACACCGCAATAATGGCACTAATTAGGAACCAACAGAAAAATTGCAAACTTCCATCTTCCAAATACTTCGTTGGAACAAAAACTGGCGGATAAAACTAAACGAAACAAAATCGGTGCATGCCGACTTGACTAATAAAAAAATGCAGTACTTTCCAGTTAACATCAAGTAATATAACTCAAACACAGCTAAATACTTGGGCATGACGCTAAATACCAAACTTAGATAGAAAGCTCGCGTCAAGGAAAAAAGATGAACTTCAATACAAATCCAACGGAATGTATTGGCTAATAGGAAGATACTTCTCTTTGTCAACTTACAGCAAGCTTCTGTTGTACAAGCAAGTCCTAAAGCCAATTTGGATTTACGGTATTCAACATTGGGGTAGTACTAAACAAAGATACATCAAAATAATACAACGTTTTCAAAATGAAGTACTTCAAGGTCAATACCTAGACGCGCCATCGTACATACGCAATTACATAAGGATCTACACGTAGAATTTGTCACGAATGAAATAAAAAAGTTTGCATAAAGTCACGAGTGAAGATTTCACTAACACGCCAATACCAAGGCGATTCAGCTCCTAGACAATAAGACCATAGTGCGAAGGCTTAAGAGGCTTAAACCATTCGCGCTAGTGTAGTGTTGTGCAAATAACAGACAAAAATAATAATAGACCAAAATAATAGTACTCGAAAAGTATTACATCTAAATGCACAACAAATAAGTGGAAAACATTAGAAACTAAGACAATATCGATGGATAAGTGCTTAGCTTGAATTTTAAACCGTAGTAAACCAAGTCAGAAGCAAATTGCTTATTAGTTTTATAACTAAATCGTAATAATATTATATAATAAAAAAAATCCAAGATGAAATTTTAAATTTGGTGAAAAAAGTCGTTTCTTCACCTACTAAAATATCCATCGCTGACGCATTCATTGTCCATTACTAAAGAAGAAAAAAAAACCATGAGAAATAGTTAACACACCTTGGATCACCTTTTATGGTTGAAGCATTTCGTTCATTGTGTTTTGCCGTTTTGTTTTTAATTAAAAATCAAAAGCAGTCCGGAATTTTGTTGAACGAATTTCAGGAAACGCCGCAAATCTTCAACGTGATGTACGGCTCGTTTGCAAATGCTATTTTTATTTTTGCAAAAATGGATTACTAAAATTTTCTCAAATAAATCTTGGAAAGCTTATGGATTTATTTGATTTGATAAATAACTGATTTATGTTTATAGTTGGTTTGGTGTACGTTTTCACAGTGCATTTTGAATTAAAGATTCCACACAGTTCCGTTTTATTCAACGTGACGTTTTGGTCTCTACTAAGACCTTTTCAAACAGTTGGATAAAAGTCTCAGCAGAGACTGAAACGTTGATCTACAATGCGAAGGTCGTGAGTTCAAATCCCGCATACTGCCTGCTTTGGGTATACCTTGGTCACCTCTATCTACGAAAATGAAAATTTCGAAGATAGAGGGTTGTGCGAAGGTTTAACAACCCTTCCACAATAAATAATCAAAAATGTTAAGGAACCTGAAAGTCAGGAGGCCCAGGCCCGATTTGGGTTGTAGTGCAATTGTAGTAGTAGAGACTGAAACGTCACTTTTAATAAGGGACACTATTGTGCTGTTCGGAATTCTTTCCTTTAATATGTTAAAAGTTTATTGAAAACGTTTTTAAAATCGATTGATTTTAAATTTTAGTGAAAGTTGGTAAAAATGGCTTCGTTTTTTCGAAATCACTTCAAAATTGCTTAAACTCAGAAAACAATGATAAATTGTTAAACGTATTTGGCAAAAAAAGAAAAAAAAAACACGAAATCATTGAGTATTAATTTTACTTACTTTTTCTTACAATTTAGAACTTTCAACATTCGTCAAAGACAATCAAAAAGTCTAAAAATTCATAAATTCGTTCTATGTATCGAAATGCGTCAAAATTTCGAAATATCAAGTTACCAAAATTCACCAAACTTGTCAAAAAATGTCTAAGTTAAAGCTTGAGTAATTCGTGATGTAGGGTAATATTTTGATATTTCAGGCTTTGAATCCTCATATACATATAATTAAAATTTGACGCCTGCTTAATGAGCCACCGTCAAAAGTTTCAAAATTTTAGCGACAAAAATTTGCAAGCGTTGTAAATGTGCATTTTCACCGAATGCGCAGAACCGAGCGAAAGCTCACTCAGTCCGAACGAGATCTGATCGCAAACGAACCTATTGGCAATGCTCGGACTCGTCTGTAGCATTTTCAATGCTCGAGTTTGCAAACGTCATTCCACGTATGTATCTATTTTTTTGTTACTGATGCGGTAGGCTAGGATATCGCTTCCTTTCGCCGATAACAATCGATGAGCTCCAATATTTTTTGTTTATTCCACGTGTCAGCTATGTTCGTTGCTCGAATCAAATCAGATTGCACCTCATAAACATAAATAGTCCCATTATAATTAAGGCCTAAATTATCATTAAACGGCTGTGTGTCATACGCTAATTTAGCTAAATTGCGAAAATATTGATCATTTATTACCTAAATGCTCTCAGTTAAATCCTCTTATTTACCTAAATCCTCTCATTTTTCTCATAATTTAGGCTATAACGATGAAGATTGTGCTAGAGCTTTTATGAAAGTTTTCTCGTGTAAGAGACGAGATGAAAAGTTATTTTTGACTTACATAAAATCTTTAAACACTCAGCTAAGAAAGATGACTTGCAAACGATTCCAAAACAAGACAAAGGATCGTTTTTCTTCTTTTGTGGCAAAATTTTATTGCCTATTGGCTTTGCAATTAAACTTTTTAAAATAAATGACAGATGAGTGAGTCAATCAATTAATCAAATTCCTGTTAAGACCCCTATAGGGGCATAGGACAGAAATAACTCTCTTCCACAAGGCGCGATCCTGAGCATCGGCTCTTAGGTGTTGCCAGGACTTGTTTATTCCCCTGGTCTCCTGCTCAACTGCTCGCTTCCATGTGCTGCATGGTCGACCAACCCGACGTCTTCCTTGAGGATTGTAATCCAGAGCTTGTTTGGCGATGTTTCGCTCTAGTTTACTCAAAGTGTTACCGATCCACTGCCACTTGCGCCTTTGAATCTCAATGTCTATTTTAGTCTGGCCAGTTGTACTCCAAAGTTCGTCGTTCACTTCTGGCCAGAATATTCCTAAAATGCGTCGGAGGCATTGATTCACGAATGTTTTCAGTTTCTTGGTAAGTCGAACGTTCACTTTCCATGTAGTACAACCATATAACAACACGGATTTGACGCATGCCTCAAAAACTCGCAGCTTCGTGCGAAGGGAGATCTAACCTCCAGAAAGCGAAAAGATACCGAAGGCCTGACGAGCTTTATTTAGAAGAGCCTCAATATCCTTTTCGGCTCCGCCGTCCATGCTGAAAATGCTTCCGAGATAACAAATATCTTGCACCTCTTCCACATCTTGTCCGTTAAGAACAATCGGTGTGCTTGTGTTCGAACCCATGTGCATGTACTTGGTTTCACGCACATTTATTTACAGTCCCGCCTTTTTGCATTTAGAATGCAGCGAGCAAACACACGTCATCAGCATAATCAAGATGTTAAATAGTTTCCATTGAAGACCTTTATCTTCCCCACCTTTCAGTGCAGCTTTCAAGATGTCATTTATTACCACAAGAAACAGGGTTTGTGATAATATGCAGCCTTGTCTGACATCCGTTCGCACTGGAAAACTCTCGGTTAGCTTGTAGTGCCTACTTTACTATCACTACTTTACTTTTTATAAATTAAGTAAATCGTAGAAACTTACTTTAATAGCGCTACTTTACTTTTGATAAATGAATAGATCGCACAAAATATAAAATAATCATATTAGTTTTTTATGAAAAAATTGTAAAAAAAACAAGCAGTTGAAAAATAAATGATTTACTAGATAGTCATTTTTGAAAAACGTTGTCGTAAAATTAAATATCTGTTTTCAAAAATTTATTAAATAAAAAGAACATAAATAATAAAAAAATAGTTGTTGTTAAAATATAAAAAATATTTAAATAAATATCTAACAATTGTTAAATAATAAATACTAAAAGTGAATGTTAATTTAAACTTAAAATAAATAAATGTTGTTAATAAAAATTATTTGAAATGAATAATTTATTAGGGGAATTTGTGTTATCTAAAAGAAAACCCCTAAATTGGTGACCCCGATAGAAACAACATCACCAATAATAAATTGGTGACCCTGACAGCAGCAGCTATAACATCAAGAATAAATTGGTGACCCGATCCCAACAACAGCAGCAGCTATAACATCGAGAATTAATTGGTGACTCTGACATCAACAACAACAGCAAACAGTGAATGCATCGAGTTCACAGCAATAGTAACAGCAACTGCAACAGAAATAGCAACAGCAACGGCAGCAGCAACTGAAACAGCAACAACAGCAACAACAACATCAACAGCAAGAGTAACAACAATAGCAACAGCAGCAGCAGAAGCGACAGCAACAGCAACAGCAGCAACAACATCAACAGCAAGAGTAGCAACAACAGCAACAGCAGCAGCAGCAGCTACATCAACAGTCAAAGCGCAACAATAACAACCGCAGCAAAATTCAGAATACGTAATTGCTCAGAATAAGAAAATACATAAATCAAGTAAATTTTAATCTAATATTTATATTTTACTTCATTTATATATTTCACTTTCACTTTGTAAATTTTAAATTTTGTGGCGATTTATTGATTTTGATATTAAGTTGCGTCATGTCGTATGAAACTTTACCTCCTTCATCTCGGGATGAATCGTTGATAGCTAATCCTTTTTTGGGGTTAGGCGATTCAAATAATATTGCGACCGTCGCAATTCAAAAGGTCTGTTTGTGGAGACGAAATCCGACTGCTTGGTTTCAAGCTCTCGAGGTACAATTCCGGTCAGTTAACATTTCGTCAGAAGCAACGAAATTTAGCTATGCATTGAGTATGTTGACTCAGGAAGAATGTGATAAGGTGTTGGACATTATTGAGAATTTATCCTCTACCACACCTTATTCGGATTTGAAATTGGCTGTTATTTCTAGATTTGGTGAATCGGAAGATCACAAACTTCAGAAATTAATTAACGGTCTTGATCTTGGAGACGATAAACCATCTCATCTTTTAAGTAAGATGAAGGCGTTAGCTGGGTCTTCTGTTGGAGAACCTCTTTTAAAGAAGCTTTGGCTTCAAAAATTACCACCTAATGCACAATCGATTTTAGCAGTAGCGAATGTTTCACTCGACGAATTAAGCATTCTTGCAGATCGAGTTATTGAAACTAATCCTAATTTCAATTGGGACGTTTCAAATATCTCGCAACTAAAAGTTAATGAAATTAGAACTGATCGATTTAGTTTTGAAAGTTCAATCATTCATCAGATGTCCCTGTTAACGAAACAGATTGAATTATTGACTCTGAAACAAAACCAATTTTGTAGAAGGAATCGATCACGTTCTAGAAGTAATTCACGTTCCTTTAGTAACTATCGCGATAATTCAATACCAAATTCGAATTTCTGTTACTATCATAAAAAATTTGGAACTAATGCAACTAAATGTCGCAAACCTTGTTCGTTCAACAATCCAAAAAACTGAAAAAGTTGTCTGAAGTGGCGATGTTCGACAACAAACCATCATCATCAAGTCGCCTATTCATTTTAGACAATTTATCCAAGTTTAGTTTTTTAATTGATACTGGAGCTGACATCTCTGTTCTTCCGGTTAATCCAAAGGAAAACAGGGTTTGTGATAAATCTATCGTACTCACAGCCGCCAATTCTTCTAACATCAAAACTTTCGGATTTAAATTTTTAGATATCTCTCTCCAATTAAGAAGAGTATTTAATTGGAAATTTATTATAGCCGATGTTGAAAAACCCATTCTTGGTGCAGATTTTCTTAAACATTTCGGTTTAATCGTGGATATCCGACGTAAATGTATTATCGATCCACTATCACAAATTAGTTCAGTAACTGGTTCCTTGGTTAATGGACCATCTTCAAATCTCGCTGTTTTGTCAACTACACCTTTAAATCCAAAAGTTGAGTTGTTATTATCTAAATTCGAAGGATTACGACGCACCTTAAATTATAGTTTCATAGAGTCGAGCACAGTGCGACACTTTATCGTTACTAAAGGTCGTCCAATCTTTGCCAGACCTCGTCGTCTAGATCCGGTAAAGCTTAGAGCAGCTAAGGCCGAATTCAATCTAATGATTGAACGTGGTATCTGTAGACCCTCCGACAGTCCATGGGCATCACCGCTTCACATGGTGAAGAAGAAGGATGGTAGTTGGAGGCCTTGTGGTGATTATAGATCTTTAAACGCTATCACTACTCCTGACACTTATCCTATTCCTCATATTCAGGACTTCTGTCAACAGTTGGAAGGATGTACATTTTTTTCAACTGTTGACTTAGAGAGAGCTTATCATCAAATTCCCATTAATGAGGATGATATTCCGAAAACAGCCATTACGACACCTTTCGGACTTTACGAGTTTGTGCGGATGACTTTTGGTCTTCGCAATGCAGCACAAACTTTTCAAAGATTCATTTTCTCAATTTTAAATGATTTTGATTTTTGTTTTGTCTATATCGATGACATTTTGGTAGCTTCTAAATCAGAAAGTGATCATTTCAATCATTTAGAGAAATTGTTTGAACGACTTAACTCTCATAATTTGGTAATTAACCAAACTAAATGCTCGTTCTTTAAATCTTCGGTCGATTTCCTCGGTCATTCGATTGACAAAAATGGAATCAAACCAATCGCTTCACGAGTCGAAGCTATATTAGCTTATACACGTCCATCTACAGTAAAAGATATGCGACGATTTTTAGGAATGATTAATTTTTATCGCCGATTTATTCCTCACGCTGCAGAAGCACAGTCAATTCTTGACAGCTTCACTATTGGTAGCAAGAAAAAGAATGATAAAACAGAATTGGTTTGGTCGGTTACATCAATTGAAGCGTTTGAGCGTTGCAAAAAGCAACTCGCTCAAGCTACAACTTTAGCTTTTCCCTCCACTTCTTCATCTCTTTCATTAGCAGTGGACGCTTCAGATACAGCTTTAGGAGCCGTTCTTCAACAACGATATGGAAATGACTGGCAACCACTAGCCTTTTTCTCGAAGAAACTTTCTTCACCTCAAAAGAATTATAGTGCATATGATCGAGAGCTTCTAGCGGCTTATATTGCCATTAAACATTTTAAATTTATGCTTGAAGGCAGAGATTTTATTTTGTTTACGGATCATAAGCCGTTAATTTTCGCTCTTAAACAAAACCCTGAAAAAGCTTCGCCACGTCAGCTCAGACATTTGGATTTCATCAGTCAATTTACATCAGATAGTAGTATTTTAACCGTCCGACAGTGCAGACGTCTTTTTGTTTTGCTCCACGAAATACTTTACTTTTTATCAACCAATTATTTCGTTCTACTTTTTCATTAATATTACCGGTCGTCTGTTTATTTTTAATTATTTTGTTTACTGTGTGAATCGCTTTGCGGTACGTTTTTGCTAACTTGCAATTAGTGACTGATAAATTACATAACAGTGAATTATCAATAATTACCTGTGCAAACTTGACCTAATTAAAAACACTTAATATTATTAAAATTACTGTTCGCCGTGTGTTTAAAATACATAATCAGTGGATTATTAATAATTATCTCGGCTAACTTGACATTGTTCAATTAAAAACGATTTTTGTCTTCTTTTAACCCAGTGACTACAGTCCTGTTTTGTGCAATGTCTTCTCCTTCACCAATGTCCTACGCACTATGCGGTGTCTGCCATAAGGCTATTAAAAATCTTGACAATATTACTTGTGATGGAATTTGTGATCAAAGCTTCCATATCGAGTGTATTAAAGCTCATCGGGTCTCGAACAATCCAAGCAGCTTCACATGTACCGAGTGTAGCGCTATAAAACCGTGTCATATTCTTAAATTTTTTAAACTAACTGCATCACGAATTGACTCTAGCAACGCTGCAATAGAGGATTTAAAAAGCACTTGTTCTTTCATTGCGAACAAAGTCAATAGTCTCGTTGATAATATTACCAACTTAAGCGACTGTATTGACGAATTTCGTGACTACGGATCACAGCTGGACAAGTTACACTCATGTTGTAGTTTGATCCAACATGACGCATCGAAGTTGCAGAAAAAGTGGACACAATCAGACTCTAAGCTAACTACTATTCTAGATAGTTTATCAGACAATATTTCCGCTAATGGTGTATCATCAATAACAGACGTCTCGCTCGCGGAGGTGAACGCTGTTGCAAGCAAGCTCACCAGTATCCATGATGACGTCAGATCAGTTAAGCTACTGGTAACGAAGGCGGACAAATCTCTTGTGAAGGAATCAAGTCAATTGAGTCATACAACATCCAGGTCCGAAATCAGACAGGCAGACGATATAACAACAAAACTCGTTGATTTCGAGCGCGAACTAGCAGTCTCCCGATTTGTTTGCGATCCACCTCAAAGTTCAAAAGAAAATCTGCATATACGTACACTTTCGCTGTCACCCGTTCAAACGTTCTCGCTACCAAAGATACACTTACCTGGAGGAGTTCCTGACGCGCCGAAAAATTCGTTAATAAAATTCAACGCAACATGGACGCAAGCCGATTGGGATGCCAGAATTAATAAGCTGAATAGGATTAACAAGGTCAAAATTACAAATTCAACTGATTCGTTTGCCTATTTTGTTACTGGAGCTCCTCCAAACTCGGATGCATCGTGGCTATGCAAAACGCTTGCGGACCAATTTGCGATAAAAGGCTGTAAGTGTGAAAAGTTACCGTCCCGCAGAGTTAGTGGAATTACACCGAAACACACGAGTTTTAAACTTTATATGCCTATGCAATATGACTGGCTTTTCTTCACCACGAAATCTGATGTCTTCAAATGGAAAAACATACAAATCCGACACTGGAAGTCAAATTTAAAAAATAATAAGTATACCACTAACAATCCAAATATTAGTTATAAAAGTAGAACCAATAACAAAACTAAAAATAGTAATACAAATAGTAATAAAAATAACAATAATAATTATAGGAACAATATGAGTACGAATAAGAAGAAAAAAATTTCCCATAAAACTAACACTAACACCATTACTACAGCCACAACTAATCGTGTTAACACCACTTTATTACATTCCATTAACCTTCCTACTTCAAATACACTACCTAATTCGAATCTAGTCTCAGTTCCTACTTCGAATTCTGTCATAGTTCCGGGTCCTTACAAAAATTTCGTGCGAGGCGACACAATCAATCCCTACCCTTCGTCAGCAGTAACATGTGTTGAAGATAAAAATGAAAAGTTATCTTGTACAAATCTTGATACTGCAGTCGTTGGTCACAATAATCCACCTTTCCTTGACCCACTTGTTCCCCCAGTCGTAAAGCTATCAAAGAATTCGGCAAGTTCCGAGGAGAACAGATATTTACTATCACGGTTGAGAGAACATAGAATATTTGACAATGTGCGGCTGTATCTTGCTTATATGCACAATAAATCTGACTCGACCTGTATAAATGGCAAAACAAAAACCAGTCTGATTCTGTCCATTCAACAGGAAGGACTTCCAACGGATCTAGAAGCTTTACGACGGCTCTATACACGCTTTCACGAGCAGTTCAATCTTTCTCCAGACCAAGTCCATAAGGATCTTGCCACATACGGTTCCCATGTCTCCTCGAAGCATATATCTGATATGCAAAAAAGTCGTGAAAATCATAATCGGTTTTTTCGTGCCTAATTCTAAAAATAATATAAGAATTTTCTACCACAACGGAGGTGGCATTAGAGGGAAGGTAAATAATCTCTTCATTGATGCAAAATCATGTCACTTTAATGTTATTATTATTACGGAAACTGGCCTAAATGACTCCTTCAAAAATGAAGAAATACTGGACAATAGCTGGACCGTATACAGAAATGATAGGAATTACAGCGCAACGGGTCTATCAAAAGGAGGGGGTGTACTAATTGCAGTTCACAAATCTTTATCGAGTGAGATTGTAAACACAACACCAACAACATTTTTTGAACATAAATTTATCAGAATCAAACTGATAAATAAATATATTTACATAGGTGTTGTATATATCCAGCCTAACTCTGAAGACCAAAAATACCACGACATTCTTAAAATTTTTCATAGTGTCAATTGCTCCTTAACAGAGAATGACAATATCTTCCTTCTCGGCGATTTTAATCGCCCAAATATTTCTTTTCAGACTAATCATTCCGATAACACTATTATACCGGGGAATCTTCTGTCTGATATTGACACCACTATTATCGACACACTATATAATAACGACTTACATCAGGTAGTGCATTTTCCCAATAAAAATGGGAGATGGCTTGATATGATCTTTACAGACGCATATGATGAAGTGATTGTTAGCCCTGCCTCTGACGCGGAGAATCTTTTCTCTAATACACAACATCACTCTGCTATCATAGTAGAACTACCATGCAACAACATTAATTTTGTTCACTCTTACAATAATAATATTGTATTTGACTTCCGTAATGCTGATTTCAATTGCATTAATAACGAACTGTCTTCGATAGACTGGACATCCCTTTTCTCATGTAATGATCTTGACAATGCCATAACAACGTTTTACGATGTGATCTTTAAAATTGTCGATAATTATGTCCCTGTAATAAAACAAAAAGACAAAGTTTCAGAGCCCTGGTTAGATAAAAACCTCAGATCACTGCGGAATAGAAGAAATAAGCTATTTAAAAAACTTAAGAAAACAGGCGCGATTACTCCTAATCTTCAGAAAAGTTATGACACGCTGGCCTCAGAGTTCTCTTCTAAGTCCCGGGTTGCGTATGAGTGTTATGTTAAAAAAATTGGTGAAGATATCATAACAGAACCAAAAAGATTTTTCGAATTTGTTAATACAAAACGAAAAAGTTCGGGTTATCCCATGACCATGTGTAATGGGATCACGCAATCGTCCTGCCGGCGTAATATCTGCGATATGTTTGCTGACCGTTTTCAAGAGGTTTTTAGTGCCCAGTCAGATTCAACCCACAGTGAACCCAACATTTCGGTTCCTACACTTATTGATAATATCTCATTTTCTATTGAGGAGGTGCTCGCTGCTCTCAAGACTATTGATACCAAAAAAGGTCCAGGTCCTGATATTATTCCTCCCCTATTTTTATCAAAGTGTGCCCATCAACTTTCAAGACCCTTACATTTTCTCTTCAACAAGTCACTGTCATTGGGAACTTTCCCCTCGGCTTGGAAATCATCGCACCTCACACCTATCCACAAAAATGGAGACAAACGAAAAATTGAGAACTACAGAGGTATAGCAATTCTATCAGCAATACCGAAATTATTCGAAAAAATTGTCTGCGATAAATTAACCAATATGATCAACCCTGTTCTTAATGACCAACAGCACGGCTTTAGAAAAGGTCGCTCGACTACAACGAATCTCATGATTCTTGTATCTGATACGCTCTGCGAACTTGAAAACGGGCATCAAGTCGATACAATATACACCGACTTTAGCAAAGCGTTTGATCGAGTTGATCACAATGTCCTCATTTTAAAGTTAAAAAAAATTGGTGTGACAGGATCCTTACTTGACTGGCTTAAATCCTATCTTAACAATAGAACTCAATTTGTTAAGTTTCAAGGTCTTATTTCCAAGGAAATATTAGTGTCCTCTGGGGTACCCCAAGGAAGTCACTTGGGACCTCTCTTATTTAATGTGTTCATCTCAGATCTATCAGAAGTATTGGAAAATGTTTCACATCTGATGTACGCTGATGATCTAAAAATATATCATGCCATAACATCGCCCGCAGATGCCGCATTCCTACAATCCAAGCTTATTGCGCTAGATCATTGGTGCATTCAGAACAAATTAGAGCTTAATGTCAGTAAATGCCACGTTATAAGTTTCTCACGTAAATCATCCACATATCGCCATGACTATGTCTTAAGTGGAACTCAACTACACCGTGTTGATCAAATTGAGGACCTCGGCTTAGTACTGGACAACAAACTGTGCTTCAAATCTCATTATAATCGAATAATTTCGAAAGCCAATAGACTTCTTGGGTTCATTAAGAGAAGAGCCAAAGAGTTTAAGAATGTATGGGTTACAAAATCTTTATTCTGTTCTCTTGTCCGCCCTATTCTGGAATATGTATGTCCCATTTGGGACCCTTTTTTCCAGTTATACAGCAACAGAATAGAGTCAATCCAGAAGCAATTCCTTCTTTTTGCTCTCAGGGACTTGTACGACCCTAGAGACTTTGAAAACCTTCCACCCTACACAGTTAGGCTGCAATTATTAAATCTCTTACCGCTTGGTTCTAGAAGAACCATGCTCACATCCTGTTTTACCTTAGATGTTTTGAATGGCGATATTAAGGTTGACAATATCTCCAATAAATTCAGACTCAATGACAATGTCAGGCTGACGAGACATTCAAAACTACTTAAGGAATATGCACATCGTACTGATTACGGACAAAATGAACCAATTAACAGATGCTGTAGAGTATTCAACAAATTCAGCGCCCACTATACACCTCCAATAAATAAGCTGACATATAAACTGAGACTACGCTCCGTTTTATAAGGTCCCCACATCCCACTTAACCCTTCCACCAGTGTCTATCATACATCATATATGTATATACAATTATGTTTAATTAATTAATGTAAATTTAAATATATTAGGATATATTAAAATAAATTAAATTAAGCAATCTATTTGTAAACTAAACTATCTTGTTATGATTAATAAATAAATAAATAAATAAAATAGATATTCGTCATGTTTCTGGTCAAAACAATGTTGTCGCTGATGCTTTATCGAGAATTGAAGCATTAAACCTTCCGACAACTATTGACTACTGCGAAATTGCTGATACTCAACTAATTGATTCTGAATTAAATAAAGCTAAAAATTTACCCAGTTTAAAAATCATTCCGGTTATTATTGAAGGTACCATCAATCCTCTTTGGTGTGACAATTCCTTGCATAAACTTAGACCTTACATTCCTTTAAATTTACGAACTCGCGTTTTTCGTACTGTTCACGATTTATCGCATCCAGGAATTAAGGCTACCGTTAAACTTATGCGACAAAGATTCATTTGGCCCTCAATCAATAAAGATTGTCGTAAATGGACTAAGGAATGTTTTGCATGTCAAAAAGCAAAAATCTCTCGACACGTCACAAGTCCTTTAGGAGATTTCAAACCAGTTTCAAGCAAATTTGAAACAATTCATATTGATCTGGTTGGTCCTTTGCCAACTTCGAACGGTTACAGATACTGCCTTACAGTTTTGGATCGTTTCACCAGATGGCCCGAAGCTTATCCCCTTACAGATATTCGCGCAGAAACTGTTGCATCTACTTTATTCAAAGAATATATTCCACGTTACGGAACGCCAGTTTCTATTATTACGGATCAAGGTCCTCAATTCGAATCTCGATTATTTCACGAATTAGGAAAATTGATAGGATTTAAACGCTGCAGAACTACTGCATACAATCCTAAAGCAAACGGCATGTTAGAAAGATGGCACAGAGTTTTTAAAGAAACTTTGAAATGCAAAACAAACGAAAGTTGGTCAGATGCACTTCCTTTTACACTTCTCGGTTTACGAACAGTAATTCGAGATGATGCCAACGCGACCCCCGCCGAATTACTTTACGGTCAGAATATTAGACTTCCTTACGATTTTGTTCAACACAAGAACAAATCGAATACAATGTCTGGAAGTGATTTTGTTGAAATTCTTCGTGATCGGATCAACAAATCAAGCCCTCGCCCTCCATCAAGACATAGTTTGGAAACTCCTTTTGTTTTTGAAGATCTCAAAACATGTACCCATGTTTTTCTGAGAACAGACAAGGTTCGCACCTCTCTTCAAACTCCATATGAAGGCCCTTTTGAAGTCATTCAGAGAAACAACAAGTTTTTCGTCATTAAGATCAAAGACAAACCGACTTCAGTATCAATTGATCGTCTTAAGCCTTGCTTCATTAGTTCTTCCGAAGCAACAAACTCGTCAAGAGTTAAAAAGAAAGTTTCCTTTGTCAATTAAATACAAAATGCGTACCACAGACATTCCTTTCCTTTTTTGTTTATTCTTTAATGTATATAATATCGAAAAGATCAAAGATCTTCTCTAGGAAGGGGGTATGTAGTGCCTACTTTACTATCACTACTTTACTTTTTATAAATTAAGTAAATCGTAGAAACTTACTTTAATAGCGCTACTTTACTTTTGATAAATGAATAGATCGCACAAAATATAAAATAATCATATTAGTTTTTTATGAAAAAATTGTAAAAAAAACAAGCAGTTGAAAAATAAATGATTTACTAGATAGTCATTTTTGAAAAACGTTGTCGTAAAATTAAATATCTGTTTTCAAAAATTTATTAAATAAAAAGAACATAAATAATAAAAAAATAGTTGTTGTTAAAATATAAAAAATATTTAAATAAATATCTAACAATTGTTAAATAATAAATACTAAAAGTGAATGTTAATTTAAACTTAAAATAAATAAATGTTGTTAATAAAAATTATTTGAAATGAATAATTTATTAGGGGAATTTGTGTTATCTAAAAGAAAACCCCTAAAAGCTCTCCTCTATGTAAGATGCGACACCTTGCATCTTCGTAGGATTCTTTAATCGTAGCTATGACCTTATCTGGAATACCTCTCCTACGCAAAGCATTCCATATGTAATATCGCTTAACGCTGTCGAAAGCCTTCTCGAAGTCCATAAACATGAGATGTAGTGGCGAACCCATTTCGGCTAGCTGCTCCAATATTATCCGTAGGGTATTTGTGATAAACTTCGAGATAGCTCTCGACTACATCACCAATCCTATTGAGAATTACCTTAGCCAGGATTTTCGATACGACAGGAAGAAAACATATACCACGCCAATTACCACAATCCCGAAGTTCGCCCATCGGAATTTTTTCAATGACTTCCTTCATTCCACACCTCAGTAAAGAGTGGGAGGAGAAAATCGGCTGTTATTTCTGGGTCCGCTTTGAGGAGTTCGGTTGGTAGTCCATCTATACCAGGGGCTTTCCTTCCCGCCATTGACCGAATGGCGGAAACTATCTCTTCTTATGTGGGGGATCGTCCCTAATAGAGGATTGTTGCGGTTGGATGTTTGGTAGTCGTTCTGTTTCTGGAGTATCTTCCTCTGACAAGATGCTTAAAATATCAGAGAAGTATTACTTCCATCGCCGCAACTGGTGTTCACTCATATTAAGGAGAGTTTCCATTGACATCTCTCACCAGGTGGTTGGCGGTGAAATTCCTGTTCGTCAATTGTTTCATAATTTTAAATAGTGAAGCCATATCCCCAAGGTAAGCCGTAGATTCTGCCTTATTGGCCAGATCTTCAATGGCCTTTCTCTTGTCGCGTCTAACAACCTTTTTAAGCTGTATATGAGTATCGCGGTAGTTCTGTCTCAAGCCGGGTATTCTTTGGTTGACATCGGGTTCAGAAATGATTGCCAATTTGGCTTTTTCCGATCGCCAACATTGTCTCATGTTTCTTGCGACATCCAGGGCTTCTCACCGCTTTGCATATATCCAACAGATTCTTCAGAACTAGTTAGAAACGTGTTACTGGTTGCCTCCCAATTGGCGTCCAGTGTGCGCATTTCATATCCACACGATGTGGATGACTTTTCGCGTAGAATAGTGGTGTATTCGCGTTTTTTGTTGGGATCTCTGAGTCAATCCACATTAAGCTTGCTCTTCATTTGAAGAATTTGTGGTCGTCGGATAGCTGGTGTGCACAATCTTAAGCAGGCAACCATCAAGTGGTGATCGCTCTCGACGCCAGATCCACGCTTCGCTCGCACATCGAAGAGACATCTTCTCCATCGGCGACTTATAGCCAAATGGTCGATCGGGCTCTGAGTAACACCATTAGGGGAAACCTAAGATGTTTTATGGTGACTCTTGTGTACAAAAAGGATTCCTCCGATAACCCTTTGCCGAGTACTGCGAATTTCACAAATAATTCGCCGTTTTCGGGTCTCTCAATCCAAGGTCGTGACGAGTCGATCCAAGGGTCACTATGCTTCCCCATGATGTGTTCTAGTCCCTGTGCTGTCAGAGCCACCCTGGGCTGTTATATCTCCTGAGATGATAATAATATCACCTCGATCAAAGATGGCAGTCTGTTGCTTATAAATACATATCCACTTTATCACCAGGTGTTGCGGTATTAGTTGGTGCATAGCATGGGAGAATATAAACTAAAAATTTTCGAGTTCGCTTTTAACGGTTCTATAGCTTAAAAATCTAAAGCCGACTTAATGCGTGAGTCGCGTAAGCGTAAGTCGCGTAAGCGTAATGAGAATTACGTAGCAGCGACGAACTTATGTTTCTTCGCGATACACCATTCAGTTCAAGTACCACAGAAATTGAAAATTTTCAAGAAATTCTGCGATTACGTCCTTTAGTGTGAATCGCTCAACCAAATCTATGTATATGATGGGTGGTCAAAAAGTTCGCGGAATGAAGGGAATGTACAAGGGAGGGGAAATATTTTTACCTTATTTTAACACTCAATACAGATATAAATACAAAGTTTCTGTCAAATCGAATCACTAACATTTTGGCTATCGCCAAAGTAACAAGTCAATCAAGAGAGAAAACGCTAACTATAATTATAATTTCACAATTGAAGACACAACACATTATCAATAATAACAACTTTATTCGTTCACTTTTATTATCGAGAACTCCAAAAATGAAAGATTTTTACTTATTTCTTTAAAACACAATTTATTCTAACTTTTTCTAACTTATTTTTATGTTATTTAAATTTGGATTCTTATACAATACTGAACACAACACTTGAATTTTCTTTACAACACTGAACGATATTTTGTGGCTTCTTGGCCCTTTTATATTAATATAATGTTTATATTAAACATTCCTTAGCCTAATAATTTAAAAGTAACTTGACACTTTAAAATATACAAAAATCTTAATTCTTTATCTTAACTATTTCTTGCCACTTAATTGTTATTCTTATTGCTCTTATTCTCAATATAAGGGCATTTGTTTATGTTATGATTTTCTGACTTGCAACCATCGCAATAATATAATCGCTTATATTCATTTTTATTGTTTATAATATTTCCAGTAGTCGGCATTTTCATAAGTTTTTTACGATCTCGAATTTCTATTTATTTAGTCTTTTACGATCTCAAATTTCTAATTTATTACCCATGCGGAATTCGGGTGATTAATTTCTAATTTATTATTTCCGGTCTCAGAATAACTTTTCTGGTTGAGTCATCGGTTGCGAAATAACGGATTTCAATTGTGGTGAAATAGCTGATGATGTCATCGGAATCATCGGAATGTCTGTGGATATGACTCTATGGGTAAAATTGAGTTACCAAGCAAGGAAAAACGCCACAAATCATATTAGGAAAAATTTCATCTGTTTACGGGAACTTTTGTACTTGAAAAACAATAGTTTATAAGTGGCACATTTATTTAGGCAAGGCAGAGAGTCAATTGAAGATAATGAACGCTCCGGCCGGCCAATTGAGGCCACTTCGTCAGAAATCGTCGAAAAAGTGGAGAAACTTGTTCGCAAAGATGCTCGTTTAAAGAAGGAACAAATCGCAAAAATGATTGGAGTGTCAGATAAAACCATTTTGAATATCCTCCACGATCATCTACATATGTATGTCTAAAGTCAGCGCAAGGTGGGTACCGAGAATGCTCTCAGCGGTTCAGAAAAAGCAGCGCAGTGTTTTTGGATCTCTGTAGCGAGAACGAATGAAATTTTGTCGCGGATAGTTACTGCAAACGAAACTTGGGTTCGTCACTATGAGCCTGAATTAAAGCAGGAGTCAATGCAGTTGCTCCGAAAAGGCGCATCACCAGGGCTGTGTAAGTCTAGCAGAGGGTCTACGCTGAGTGGTCACTGGTGATCGATGTAGCTAAATTTATAAAATTATCAAATCATCAAGAATATGGAACTGCAATAATTTATTATACACTTATAAAGACGTGCTCCCAGTGCAAAATAAAGCCCGCGATCAAAGGGTTTGCAATAGCAAACTGTGTATATGTATATATGGTAAAATAAAATGCAATGAGCAGCAGTGGCCTAACTGACAAACATACTTATTATAGTTGAATGCAAGTTTGTTTTTCACAATATTTTGTATGCATGTTTCTCATTAACATGATTTGATATTGACAACATTTGTTTTTCTGTCATAAATAAATGTTAATGTTGTACTGGTCAGTTTTTTTTTTCTTTGTAAGTCAAGCTCCATAAATGATACTCCTTGTTGGTTACAATATTAATTTTTTTGCGAGAAGGCTAAGACCCCTCAAAACTTAAACACTGAATTTTGGGCCTCTCCAAATTTTCTTTCCTTCTGGATACTTTTCTTTTTTTTATGTTCTTCTCTAAATACTTGAATGAAAAAAACTTTTCCTTCTGCATTGTAACAACTTGAAACGGCTTTTTCTTTCTAGCACTTCTTATCACTGTTTCCCAGTCATTTGGATCAAAAATATTAGGGTGATATTTTTTTTGCTTGTTCCATCAACTCGAAATCTTGATCCCATGGCAAAAATTTGTGATCTGTTTGGGACATTGTATAGTTAGGGCTTGTAGTTATATAACTCGGGAAGCAATTGACTCATTTTGTACGTACATCACTACTTTGCAATGTCGTTAATGAAATAAACAAAAAAGGTTATTGTAGGTAGCCATGAAATTAGCGGTAATGTCAGATGGGCGAATGTGCTCCCATCTATCCGCCCAATTCAAAATTAATTTTTTTATTCATCTAATTTGCCATTAGCTACGAATATTGAAAATACATTTTTTTCAGTTTTCATGGCTTTGTGGATTAGACTACCGTTGCTCTTATAGCCTCATATATAAAATAGATATTGGGTTTTTAATATTAAATAAAATAATAAAAAATGAACAGAAAAAAAAAATAATAATAATAAAAACGGGAAAAATATTGCATAAACATAAAAACGCAATGAGAATTACTTTATAAAAAAAATGACACTTATGACACTTCTATTATGTAAATTTTTTCCTTATTACATCTTTTCTTATTTTTATTCGATATTGTGTCATTTGCAGATCGGTGCTCTCTTAGCTAGTTGAAACTGATCCATTGGTTTAAATTTCAAACATTAAGTTTGGTACATTTGATTTAGAACATCACAAATCAGTTATTATGTTGTTCAGCTGTGGAACATGGCAACGTTGATATCGTCCTTAAGTAAGACTTTAATTTTTCTGAATTAATTTCGCTATTGTCGGCAAGATCTCTCAACCCTTTAATTGTCTCGAATTCCACCGAGTTGTCTGCATATTCGATTTATTTCAGGTTCCCGAAAGCGGACATTTTCTGGTTTCTTCTTCTTTCCTAGTTGATGGAAGAAATTTCCAATTAAGCGGGTGGCAAACGCAAAGATGATCGGATTTGCAATAAACGCAACTAGAAGAATCTAAAACAATCATCACAAGGGCATAATTTAAGAAAAAACAACAGAATTATGATTGGGCGTAAAGCCAATACAAAATTTTGTATGGGAGGTGGTAGAAGGAGTGAACCGAATTACATATTTTTTTTAGCATTTATTGCAATTATTAAGGGACAAATTCTGGTAAAATTTTAAGTTTGTACTTATTCTAGTTTCAATGAAAATTAAATGCTTTTACCAAAATTGTGCATTTGTATGGGAGGGGGTAGAAGAAGTATTCAAATCAAAACCAAATTTTTCGACATCAATGATATTTGTAATAGTATACTTTTCTCAAAATTTAAAGTTGATAGCTTTGACGGTTTTGTGGAAAAATAATTTAATTGAAATAGGTAGAAAAAGTATTCAAATCAAAACCAAATTTTTCGACATCAATGATATTTGTAATAGTATACTTTTCTCAAAATTTAAAGTTGATAGCTTTGACGGTTTTGTGGAAAAATAATTTAATTGAAATTCCGAAATTTCTTGAAATCTGTATGAGAGGTGCTAAAAAAAGTGAGGTGAAGTTGATAGTTTTTCCAAAATTGATTGCAATTGAGGCGCTTAGATACCAAGGGGTATAAGTACAGAAAATGTAAAATAAAACATAACAAGGCTACGATTGGGCATAAAGCCCAACCGTGCGATAGTCTAGATGAAAGAAAATTTTTTGATTTTAAGAAATTTTGTAGTGGAAGTGGTGGAGGGGGTGACGACATTGGACTAATTTTTTCACATCACGCTAGAGTTGCCATCAAAATATTTTATACAAAATTTAGGATTCAAAAATTAAATAGGTACTGAGAAAATTAGTGTATTGGATTTAGTGAAATTGTGTAGTTTGTATGGAAAGTGGTAGGAGGGGCGAGTTGTTAATTTTTTTTCCAGTTTTTCAAAAATAACTAAAAACATAATGTTTTCGACATGTTTTAAATTGCAGATCAATAGCATTCATACTTTTCAGGAATATCGACTTTTTGTGAAGTTGTGAAATTGTGTCAGATTGTATGGGAAGGGGTAGAAGGAGTGAAACTAATCGTGTAATTTTTTTGCCGTACTAATAATTCTAAACAAATATTTAGTGCATAATTTCAGCTCGATAATTTTATACGTACTGAATAAATTTGTGTATAGTATTTCATGAAAAAGTGCAGTTTGTATGGGAGACGGTGGAAGGAAGGTGTATAAAAATCCATGGCGGAAAATAACCAGATTCTTAATAGGTACAACATTGCAGATGCGAATATTGTTAACTATGAATTTATATTTTATGTGAAATGGTGGAATGACCTGATAAAAGATCTTTGACCAGATAAAAGAGCCCTGTCAAGAACATGTGAAATAACCTTGATATTGTGTATAAAAGCAGCGGATGAAACTGCTAGAGAATATTGTCATCCAGAACGCCGCCCTGATGGAATATTACAGGAAATACAGCGGGATGAAGCAATCAAATTAGTACATAGAAGATACAGGTGTTTCCAGAAAAACTACTGGTAACAGGTCGTCTGCAGAAAATGGGGTATTACAGGAAATACAGAGAGGCGAAGTATCAGTTCAGACTGGTGAGGGGTTAGAAAGATATATTGAGATTTTATCAAGACAGGAGGCTTTTTTTAAAAAGTTCAAACTGAGAGGAGTAAAGATAGTGTTCCGACTAAAAGAGTTCAGACAGACCGTTGAGGATCCTGTTAAAGAACTTGAGAGCATATTTGACAGGATAGTAGAAGAGCTAGCTTCCAGCTCGGTTCAGGGAAGTAAAATTAGTCTATCTATTGAACTTCCTGATTCACCTGATGTGAAACCTATCTGGGCCAGTTTACGGCCTGTAAGTGAGATGAGTGGTGCTACCATTATAGGGCTAATCTCAAATGTGAATCAGTACAACACATCTTTTCTATCGGATGGGGTTATGCAAATAAAGGCTAATATTATAAACTTCCTTTGATTGTCTGAAAGCTATGGTAACGGGTTGTTATGAAGATGACACGGTTGTAATGAAGGTGTGTAACGAATGATCGTAAGATTAAGCGTAAACGTCCTGGAATAGTTATTAGTGTCATGGAAGAGAAACACTTACAATTCACTTTCGATAAAAGGGTTGTCGTCGAAGATCATTATTCATATCCATACGGCTCCAAAAAATTAAGCTAGCAAGCTAAATAGTATAACTTTATCTTTAAGACTGTTTTTAGTGTGATTATTCTTAACTCGATATATGTATTAATGTACAGTTATAAGTTTTTTATTTTTTCAAAAATATATAAATGTGTATAAATAAAACTGTCTTTCACTTTACCACAAACATGAGCAGTTTTATTTTCGATATACAGTTTGTTACAGGAAATTGTGGTCAGTATTTTGCCAAAGAGCTTGCCATACTACTTTTTGGCTCGATATATCCAACGCTCTATCACTTCCTACCTCCACATCCCTATCAGGAATTGAGTGTAAAAGCAGATCAGCAGCAAAAGTATGAACGAGAAAACATCAACGGCTTGCACTGGAATGGTGGTGAGACATGTTATAACAGCCTACCCGATATTCTGAAGGACTTTGCCAGCTCTACTATATACGTGAAGGGCCTTGTGAAAGAGAACTTCATCAGAAAATACTTACCAGACGCTGAAATAATACAACTTGAAACCCCAAAAATAAATGATCTTCAACATTTCCAAACAATCTGTAAAAACCATAGTGAAGCCCGACTTACACGTTGTGCTGTACAAAATTGTGTAAACATTTATCTGTTTATGTTAATGAATAAAATTTATATATAAAATAAAAAGCTTTTGTTTCAATATATATTTTTTTTATTTAAGCAATCGTTATATTAAAAATAATTCTAGCACTACAAAGCCATGGAATTTCATAAAACAGTCTTGAATAGTTAATGTGTACATATGAAGTGCGTGGAGGTATAAAAAAGTCATCACTCGACAATTGTAATACATCCTTCTCCTTACATCTGGCTGCGTACTGGTTGAAATACTCTGCAACACTTTCTGCGGCGCTGTTATTGTGGAACATAACAATATTGAAGAATTCCATCTTTTCGAATAAATTTAAAAGGTACTGGGATGGTAGCCGAATACTGCCTTTGTCGATCGGTATAATGTATTCTTTTTTTAAATTAGCTTTATTTGCACGAATAACTTCGTCATCTTTATGCTTCATCTTAACCAGATGACTGTATAATGAAGTCCATCCGGAGTAGTTTGTTGACATAGGGAAGCGCCCAGCGTGACTGAAGATTATTTTCGCCTCAAATGTGAACGGATCAAAGCCCAATACTACCTTTCGGTTTTGACAACCGTCCAGATAGTATGTATAGTTCAGTAGAGCACCTTCACCAGGAACCTCGGATCTTTTCTGCTTGGACATCGTATTAACAGATTCAACCGATGTTTCTGATTTTTTTCTTTTATTAGCTTGTTGCTGCTTCGTGAAATCCTCGATTTTTGTAATATCTGGAGTCATATTGTTCGGAAGAATTTGAGAGAAAAACTGAAAGTCGAATGTTTCAACTTGATGCTTTTATACTCTCAACCTCCGATTTACAATGTTGGTTACGACAAATCCCTCCACTTTGCGCATTTGAAAATATATGGTGGTATAAATTAACTACTACTAGTCTTTTGTAGAAAATTGTTTAAGAAATAACTTTAGATCCTTTCCCCGGTAGCGAAAATATATGTATACGCAACAATATTTACCACATGTAGACGAAAATAGCCCTTGTATTCTCTTTTTATTATTTCTAAACACCTTTGAGTTGTCATGTAAGAACTTTTTAAAATATTTATTTACTGGATATCTTTCGAAAGAGTCGAAATATTCAGCAGAACCATTCCTCGGTAGATAAAAAGCTACCCAGTGGGTACCACCTTTATGAGAAGGATCAGTGTTTGCTATAATGTATGCAGGTCTTTTTATTTTACGGGGTAGGTGGTTGCAGGAAGCTAGGGTGCAGCCTAGTAGATAGTGTGTTGGTCTTGTAATGCGAAGGTCGTGAGTTCAAATCCCGGTCGGCGCAATACATAATTCCAGCATATTGCCTGCTTGTATTGGTCACCTCAATCTACGAAAATGAAAAAAATTCGTAGAAAGAGGGTTGTGCGAAGGGCTAACAACCCTTCCAAAATAAGTAATGAAAAATGTTAAGGAACCTGAATATCAGGAGGCCAAGGTCCGATTTGGGCTGTAGCGCCATTGTAGAAGTAGAAGGTGGTTGCAGGGGAAGACCCCTCTGAACAAATTTTTAGTGACATCATTTGCTTTTAGAACACGTGCAAGTTCGATCGTGTTCATTCCTGACTTTCTGAAATTCTGTTTTCAAGGTTTATGATCTTTGTATAAGAAGTGACGTAGCTTTGTAAGAATTCCTTTGATGATTCACCATTAACGAAAACTGTTGAGAATTTTGCCAATGTTTTGATAAGATCTTCATCTAGTCGCTTCAACTCCAAGTTTCCACATACCCCCGTTTGATCTGTAGAAGTGGCTGAAGTTGTAGTATATTTATATATAATCTCTTTTGAGTAGAGCTTATTCTGTATGTTGAAACCTGTAAGTGATATTTTCTTAAAGAAGGTTAAATTACCTTCTGAGAAGTATTCAACATTTACCAAAAAATTCGACATGTTTGCTTTTAGTAGTGTTTTCACCTCAAACCGTTTGCACGGATACTTGGCATTCACACGCTGAAGTACACTTTCATGAGCTAATAGTATTCTAGGAATGACGGTAACGTGATTCATAAACATTGTTGCTTCTAGGATTTTAATACGTGGATTAAGATCATACTCCTTAGAATAAAGATAGAATTCGGGCTTCTCCAATAAAAGTATTAATCGCAAGTCAACACCATTTATTAATAGTTTATCCTGATTCAACATATCGCTATGAATCGTACCCATCAGTTCCACTATGTTGTTTTTCTCCAGCAACGCGGTTCTTTTAAGAAAACCTTTATTTTCTGTAACTGTTCCAGTCTTTCCGTCGATCATCTCCATTTCATTTTCATCCAAATAATTTCCTACTGATTCCAGGTGGGTTGATGCAGCATATTTTCCATAATTTAATAATTTATTTCTTAATTTATATTTTAATTTATCTATCAAATATGTCCAACACACGTTTTTTTAAAGAACGACGCCTCTTTACAGCTTTCTTCCTCCTGGTTGACGATGACGGTTGTATCACTTTACTTACTTTTGTACGTCTTTTACGCTTAGATGAGTTTCTTGTCTCGTCTGTATACTTGTGTATGGATTAGCTCTTTTTAAGGAATTTGATTCCCTCTGCCTTCCATTGCGTCAAACATTTTATTTCTACCCTTTTGAGCTTCCCTGCTCCTTTAGTATCTGCTTAATAGGCTTACTTCCAACTTCTTGAAAGATTATCTTTCCTGTGTTAATAACTTGTTTTCCTATAGCCTTTGCTCCAGATGAAAATAATGGCTGTAGATAACGTATCAATCCACTAAAAAAACTTCCGACCCCTCTCCCACGCTGGTACACAAGAGGGGAGCGATACAATTAAACTATATCAGATAATTTACCTCCACTCTGTATAAGATAGTACCGCGTGTAGTGTGCATTCATCTTATTAAACAAGAATGTTACGTAAAACCCGTTCTAGAACTATTTAAACATCTATCAAATGTGAATGTATATAGCTTTTTTAGCGTCGTTTGAAGTGCAGCATTATATAGGTAGGTGTATAACTTGAATTGAAGTTAACTAATTCGCATTGTTGGTTTGTAATTTTAATAGAAATACTCTCAATAAAAGTATTTTCCAATGGACAGTACTCCACATGATCAAATCTGAAAACACTATCACAATCCATCAAAGGAATCACTCGAAGATTCCGCACCAGCTTATCTATACATCTATACATATAAATATAATTGTAGTGTCTGTCTGTTATTTGCTTATAAATGGCTATAAGTTAGTTTTTTGAGCTACTTTAGCACTAACTAAGCATAAAAACACATTTTTGAAATTTTTGTCTGTCTGTCTGTCTGTCTGTCTGTCTGTCTGTCTGTCTGTCTGTCTGTCTGTCTGTACGACCGCTTTTCACGCACAAGCGGCTGAACCGATTGTAATGAAACTTGCACAGTTTGTTAGGTGTCCATCGGAATGAAATCTGCTTTTGGTTTCATTTCACTCCCCTCACTCCTTCTACCCCCTCCCATACAAAGTGACTAATTTTCAAAATATATATTAATCAAATTTTCTTGGAAACTATAAAAGCTATGAGTTTGAAATTTGAAATATATTATTTCTATTAAAAATGCAGTCTTTTGGTATACAAATTGTCTGAGTTTTCTCATTCCTTTCACCACCTCCCATACAAACTACACTTTTTCATGAATTACTTTACACCAAATTTCTGAGTACGTGTAACTTCCATAGAGCCAAACTGTTGTATTAAATCCTTAATTAACATTATTATTAATATCGGGAAAAAATGAACCGATTAGCTTCACTCCTTCTACCCCCTCCCATACAATGTGACACAGTTTCACGACTTCACAAGAATTTGATTTTCTTGAAAAATCAGAATGTTACTGATCTGAAATTTAAAATATAGCAATTGCATGATTATTATAGTTGTTTTACAAAAAATCACCAAAAACCTCCTTCTCCTTCCACCACCTCCCATATAAACCGCACTTTTTCATGAAATACTCTAAGCGAATTTTCTCAGTACATTTAAATTTCATCGAGGTAAAAATTTGATCTTAATCCTTAATTAGCATTATTATTAATATTGGGATAAAAATTAACCGAGTAGCTTTACTCCTTCTAGCCCCTCCCATGCAATGAGACACATTCCACGACTATATAACAATTTGATTTTCTTGAAAAGTGTGAATGATACAGATCTGAAATTTAAAGTATATCAATTGCATGGTAGTTATAGTTGTTTCTCGAAAAATCACCAAAAACCCCCCACTCCTTCTACCACCTCCCATACAAATTGCACAATTTCATTAAATTCAATGCACTAAGTTTCTCAGTACCTACTCAATTTTTGAAGCTTAAATTTGGTACAAAACATTTTTATTTTAAATTATTTCACTGCTGTCACCCCTTCTACCACTCCCCATACAAAATTTCTTAACACCGCAAAAATTTCGATTTCATCTATACATAGTATCGTATGATTGGGCTTTACGCACAATCGTAGTCCTGTTATGTTTTTAACCCTAATGTTATTTTATTTGTTTTTTTTTTTTTTTTTAAATAACACCAGCTACAATTATTCACATATCCGTAACGCTCTTCAACACATATATGATCTCGAATCACGGGTTTGATTTGATCACGAGCCTGTCCCATAAAAATGAAAGTATCATGCTTTCATTCTTAATAATTCATGGTTCTGATTCCAACAATATACAAACCATTTTCTTCAAAGAGCCATTAAGGTAAGCAGATTATATATCCCACATAATGTATTACTAATACATTCTCAAAAATTGCTTTTTATTGCTATTTTTACGCGGACGAAGTCGCGGGCGTTTTCTAGTCTTATATATAAAAATAAGTGGTCTACGTATGTACACGCATCACTCAGCAACCGTTCGTCCGATTTGGCTCAAATTTTTTTGTTGTGTTCGTTAAAGCCCAACTTAGATACTAACGGAGCCAAAAATTGCAAATTTTCCACGAAAATTGGAAAATTTTTCAGTACATTTTGTATGGATAAATTTTTTCGTTTGTTGTTCACAACTTTTCATTCGATATTCGAGACATCCGTGGCGTAGTGGGCAGCGTGCTTGCTTTTCAATCAATAGTTCATGGGTTCGATTCCCACTCCAGACGGAATTTTTTTAAGCACGAATTTTTATTTTTTTTTATGTATAAAGATAGCATATGGATGCATATGTATATGTATGACCATGTGGCCGTGTGTTTTGGTTTGCGTTCCTCCGCCATTTCTTTTTTATGTGTAGAGATTCGTAAGTAATCATGCCAACTATTTCCAATTCTATATTTCTTTAAAATACATTAAAGAATATGTACACTATCACAGTTCATAGTTCATAGTTATTTAGAAAAGTAGTTAAATAATTTTATAAAATTGTGGTATTCGAAGGGGGGAGCATAAGAAGTGATGGGATATCGATAAAATTTTCGTTCATAGACCAGCATTGTTATGCGAATGATATATTTGTAATATGATGATTTACAGATCCATAGTTTAAATATTTCTCAAGAAAATTCGCTAAAATTCGATTTTTTTTGGTTTTATTGGGGAGCGGGATGGAATGAATTTGACTGTATTATATGTTTTCTTTCAAGTTTGTAACGCTAAGAAATAACGTTCGAAGAAAAACAGAATGACACAGAAGTCAATATTTTTGCTCGAAAATCTCGAAATCGTCTGTTCGTTTGTCCGTCCGTGCGCTCTATAGTTCCACAGCGCGTTGAACTATAAAGTCCAAATTTTGTGCTCACTGATTTTGTTCAGAAGTTCGTGAACGGACAGAGAGACGGTCACTCGGATTCGAGGTTTTTGATCGGAAACGAATAATTCTGTACCCTTAACGACTCTGTGTGAGTATTATTTCTTAGCGTAACAAACGGCAAGGCAAACACAATTTACTCTCAGATTTCATCTAGATTATAAAAATTATTTGAAAACATTCTGTTTGAAGTCATAACAATCGTTGTTGTTAATGTCAACATCTATTTAAAATAAAAGTGATTTTTGTTGTTCCAATGACAGGAAACAAACTGAGATCTGTTCAAATCGATGTCAGTGTAATTATGTCAACAGCAGTAAATCTCTTTAAATTGAAGAATATCCTTAACATTCAAAAATAATATATCAAATGGACTTATTTTCATTTGAAAAATACTTGCAATTGATTTAGAAAGAGGCTTAAAGTGAGCAGATTATATTTCCCCAGATATTGTATTACTAACAGCATTCTCAAAAATAGCTTATTAATGCGATTTTAGCGCGGACGAAGTCGCAGGGTCTGCTAGTTTCCTATAATTCTAGGTTTAATGATATCTGTGTAAACGTGTATTAACCTGATTTCGCTACATACGTCAGCAACTGTTTTCCGGCCAGTTCTCTTTTCTGGTTCAGGATCAGATGCATCCATTTCTTTGGTACTCCCCATAATTACTTCTGTTTCCTTTACTGTTTTGTCAACCAATACAGGATCACGTTTATCAACTGGTGTTTTTAAAAATGCATCAACGAATAGTTCCCCAATATTTTCTGTTGTAGTCACATCAATTTTTACCGGTGTTACTCCTATAGTTCAGTTCAGTTTTCGTATAAGGTACGTCTAGAACCGTTCCTTCTAGCGTGACCCAACCGTCAGGTAATATATTTGTACCTGCTTCTCTTGCTGCACTAGATATTGAGTGACGAATTGAGCTCAACACTTTATTATATATCTGTTTTTTTGCATTATATTCGGAGATGCCTAGTAGTAGACTTATAAAATATGGCTATTTTATCGTATTGTATACCACTCATTAATAGAGCAATGAAATCAGAAATGTTAATCGGAGATTTAAGCGGTAGTTTCAGATTAAGTTCCACCCCGTAATCTTTTAGATGATATGTATGAGAAGGCTTAGACTTGTTCGTTTTACCATTCATTTAGGTATTTTCTGGAGGTATAAAATCATCAATCATCTGTATTAATTCTTCGTGTTTTCTATGCGATCTCGGTATCTGACCGATTATGTAAATGTCTTTTATATGAAATAAATTTGAACCCTTTTCGGTGAAATAAAACAAAGCTTTCGCTGTTTAATCCTTACTGAAAGATATCACACGCCTTAAATACTTAAAGAATTTTTTCATTTTAATAATTGGTCGGACACTTTTTATGTTCGTATCGTCAATTGAATTTCAATTAGCCCGTGGGAGAATTGACGAGGGTGAAAAAAATACGGTTTCATTATAAAAAGCGGAACGCCCTTTTTTCTATTGACACTCACTCGAAGAGTTCGAATGTTTATGAAGGATTCCGGGGTGAATAGAAACCTTCGTGAATAAACATACCAGAGGGTTCAAGGCAATTAGGAGGTCTCATTTTTATGTGGTCACCAGCGATTTCCTTAAAGGGGTTGCCTGAACAACAACAATTAAGTTCTAGTGATATCTACATAGCACTTTCGACATCAGTGCTAATGACATGTCTTCACGTTTTCTCTCTCTAGAAGATTACTAATACAGACTTATTCCAATGCTCGCCAATTACAAACAAGCGACTTTCGTTTTAAGGATCTAAGACCCACACACCATCCGTCCGTGACACGTGACAATTTCATATCCTTCCGGAACACACAAGCGTCGCTCCATTGTTCAAAGGCGAACAAAACGAAGGACCAGAATGATTAAGAGACATATCTTTCTCCTTCTCCACCTCCTCGAGCAACTGCAGGGTAAATTTAATTCGATTCTCTGCGTTCCGAATTAAACATTATTGTGTCGAATGAAATGTGTGTAATTAGGCTGGGATTACAGCATTGAGTGGCGCGAAAAAATTCATATTTAAATACGAATTTCTGTAATAACAGTGTTGCATTGTAAAGCGTGTGAAGTTGTTGATGAATGTTTTGTGACGCAATCAATTACTAGAGCAATAAAAATTTTAAAAATAAATTATGGTGTGTAATCAGATCAAGAAGTAGACGACTGGATTTATATAGAATATTAATTAAGTATTTTGGAACGCTTACCATTTTTCCTCTAAAATTCATTAGATTACGGCAAACGTATATTTTATACATAACTCTTGTGCTTAACTGCAAGTCTTATCTCGAGAGGTGGCTAGCGATAGTGAAATTTCTCGGGATAAATGTGTCGAGTAAGCAAAAGGCAACCTTGACCTTGAAGTGCTTTGATTAAAAATAGAAATGGTTTTGCCAATTTTTTTTAATGTAAATGTGGGCGCCGCAATTATAATATACCTCCCAGAAAGTCGGGCGCAACTCCTTTATTTTTGGGACAAGTCGAGTATGCGTAGGAAGCCAGTATACAGGTTAGGTTAATTGGACAAACCGCCACCAAAATTTCCACTTCGAGAAAAAGAGAGGTTCATTCCTTAGATCGCGCCAGTAACAATTAAATCCGTCAGGTACATCTAAGTTTCATTTCTTTTCATCAGAAAATATCACCTGAAAATGAAATCTTGAGCTTGAATGAAGAATTACGAAAGCCAGTATGTCTTGCAGAAGACTAATCTGTTGCAATGTGGTTTTCTGAGAATTCCGTCCGAGCTTTCTTATGGCGATCTAATAGTCGTGGAGCACTCTTCATTTTACGTCCAAAAATGTTAGGATTATAGTTAATATCTGAAACATTTGAGCATATTTTTAAATTAATCTCACAAATTTTTGAGTATTTTTTAAGTTACAAAATTTTAATCAAGAATTTTGAGTTTTTACTCATGAAACGCCTCGTGTAGGTAAAGGCTTTCTTTCGGCGCTTAACAGTTCCGGTTCTTATTATACACTGGGACCAAAAAGGACTTAGAATTTGTAAATAAAACGCAAAATATTTAACTAATTATCAATATTTATTTTGTCGCCTTCAAAGTAATCCCCATTAGATGCAATATGTGTGTGTGCCAGCGTTTTTTGCAGTCCTCGAAACACTCCTTCAGCGAATTTCGTTTTATGTCCTCGATCGACTGAAGACTGGTTCTACGGAGCGGTGATTTTAGTTTCGGGAAAAGAAAAAAGTCGCACGGAGTCAAATCTGGTGAATACGGTGGTTGATTGGTGGAATTTGTTCCTTTTTTTGTCTCAAATCCGGTCACAATTGAGGCTGTATGCGATGGCGCATTTTCATTGTGGAAAATCCATGAATTCTCCTTCCACAATTCCGGCCGTTTTTTAAGGATTTGCTCACGCAAACGCTTCAATATGGTTAAATAGTACTCATTATTGACCATTTGTCCCTCCGGAACGAATTCATGATGGGTCAATCCTCGAATATCGAAAAAAACAACAACAACAATGAGCGTCGTCTTGATTTTTGAGCGGCTTTGACGTGGTTTTTTCGGTTTTCGCTCTTTTTTTTTATTCCATACCGATGATTGTTGACTGAACCATGTCTCATCACCAATTATGATGCGCTTCATGAATGTGGGATTAGAATTCGCACGATCAAGCATGTCCAAAGAGACCTGTTTACGGTACGTTTTTTGAAGAATTCAGCTTTATCGGAACGAGTCGAACAAGGACGCGTTTCATGGGCAAAATATCCACCAAAATCGAACGAATGGACTCGCGAGAGATGTCGAGCTCGCCTGCTTCCTAACGCTGGTATGACGATTTTTCAACAGCATTTCCTTTTTTTTGTTGAATATTTTCGTCTGTTGAAAAGGTTAAAGGGCGTCCAGAACGAAGCATCTCTTCAACGATCTCTCGACCGTCCTTAAAGGCATTGAACTACTCGAAGGCTCGTGTTTTTGATTGTACTGAATCACTGTCAGCTTTTTCCAACATTCGCAACGATTCCGCACAGAAGATTTGGTTGAAAACACAAAATTTGACACAAACTCTTTGCTCCATATTTTTATTCATTTTAAAAATCGCCGTGGACTACACCTCGTACCCATTCAACCAGCTACTATTAACAAACTGATTACCAGACCATGCTAATTTTTGGGATAATAATTACTGTCCTACCTGCTTACTAAAAAAAATATTTTGAAATAACATTGCCCAGAGTAATTTTAATTACAAATTCCCAATGCTTTATGGTCACAATATATAATTAAATTTTTCATTTATTTATATCAATGGATGTATGCACATGCAAGATTTGAACTTTGTATCTTTTACCAGAGCCCTAAAAAATTAATGAAAATGTTCGACATTTTGGCCCATCACCTTCCTTGCCTTACACCTCCTAACATAAATATTTTACTAAAATTTAAGGTCACAGAGCTCTAGAATCAACATTTCAACTTAATACCTGTATTGGGTTTTGAGTTATAACGGTTTGAAATTTTGAAAAGTGCACCATTTTGGTAATGTTGCACATTTCCCCTCGCTACTATAATATTCTATTTATACTATAGATGAAATCTGAGAGTATTATAATGCTCGCACAGAGGCGCCAAGGGTACAGAAATATTTTTTGTCACTCAAAAATCTCAAAACCGTGCGTCTGTGCGCTCTCTAGCTTGAGAATGCGTTGAGCTAAAGAGTTCAAATTTCGTACTCGTCGTTTTTGATGAAAAAGTAAGGTCAAGTTCGTGAATGGGTCAAATCGCTACACTCCTTCTTCCCCCTCCCATACAAAATGACGCAATTTGACAATAAACGGATTTGCTCGAAAAGTATAAAATCCATTGATCTGAAATTTAGAATGTATTACTGACTTCAATCTGCCGTATACAAATTATTCGTGTCCTCCCCCTTCTTTCGCGACCTTCCATACAAACTGCACTTTTTCATGAAATGCCCAACCAATTTACTCAGTGCGTATAAAATTTATCGAGCTGAAATTGTGCACCAATTATTTATTTACCTAGTCAAGTCATAAATACTGGTACACAACTAAACGCATTCATTACGAATGCAATATTTGGCGCATCCATTTCGTCTTGACTGCGATTTGACAGTTGACATTTCTGCTTCATTGCCATGTAAAAAGTTTTTGGTATCAATTGTTTACAATCATGGAATAGGGCGACATCGAAAATCGTAAGGCGATATCTTTAAGACGTTGCGACCGCTTGGAATCACTTGCAATTTTGTGTATCGTGCTGTGAAGTTGTTTGAGGATACTGGTGGAATACGGGACCGTCAAAGATCCGGCCGTCCGCACACTGTGAGAACTCCGAAAGTGATCAAGGACGTGAAGAAACGAATCGACCGAAAACCGCTGCGAAAACAGAAAATCTTGTCGCGGGAAATGAAAATTTCGCAAAAATCCATGTCTCGCATTATCAAAGTAGATTTGGGACTCAGCGCGTACAAGCGACACACTGGACACCTGCTCACGGCCGCATTGGAGGAAAAGCGAAAATCGAAAGCGTTACGCAGCCGGTACGCGAAGAACGCTCACAGACAAATTCTGACGAGAAAATCTTCACCTTAGAAGAATCGTTCAATAAACAGAACAACCGTGTGTATGCTCGGTCATCCAGAGAAGCATCCCAACTTATCCCGAGGGTCCAAAGAGGCCACCATCCCGCGTCTGTAATAGTTCGGTGGGGAGTGAGCTACGATGGCGTTACCAAGGTCCATTTGTGCGAGAAAGGAGTGAAAACATCGGCCAAAGTATATGAATCGACCGTCTTGGAGCCCATTGTGAAGCCTCTCAACCAATCAATATTCGCCAACAAGCCGTGGACTTTCCAACAAGACTCTGCTCCAGCTCACAAGGCAAAAACGACTCAACTGTGGCTCAAAAACAACGTTCCGGACTTCATATCAACGGATAATTGACCAGCTGCTAGTCCAGACCTCAACTCGTGGGATTACAAGTTGTGGTCCGTATTAAAGGGTATGGCTTGCTCTACTCGACACCCAAATATTGAGTCGTTGAAGCGAGCCGTTGTCCGTGCAGTGGACAATTTCTCCATGCATGAAGTGCGTCTCACGATCGTTGAGTGGCCAGATCGTCTCAAATCGTGCTGGAAGGCAAATGGAAGTCATTTCGAATAAGTTGTTCTAAGATTTGTAGCCAATGAATAACCCAATAAAAAGAAAAAAAAAGTTTTGAAAAATATTAATTCGTTTTCATTTGGCGTCGATTTTTCTGTGTACCAATATTTATGACTTGACTAGGTAGAAAAAAAATTTGACATTTATAATAGGAAGTTTAAACACCAAGTTACCAACTTCAAATCCGTCAATTGTGTGCAATACGCATCAAAATAAAATTCTTTAATGTTTGGCTTATTTATGTTCATGCTCCAACGGAAGATAAAGACGGCGAAGTTAGGGACGATTTCTACAGCATCTTAGAATCATCATTCGACTCCCTTCCGCCGAACGATATTAAAATAGTATTAGGTGACTTAAACGCGAAAGTGGGCCAAAAAGCGACTTACATAGGGACAATTGGAAGGCATATTATCCATGACACTCGTAATGATAACGGCCAGTGGCTGACGGATTTCGCCAGCAGCAAAAACTTTATTGTAAGCTCGACTTAGTTCCCACATCGTGACATTCATAAGAAAACATGGGCATCAGCTGACGAACGAAAATTCAACCATATAATAGAGAAAAAGACGGCCTCTTGCATTCTCGACGTGCGTACATGTCGAGGGGCCAATTGCGACACAGATCAACATTTCATAAAGACTAAGTTCAAATGTCGAATCGCAAACCGAGGAAACTCAAGATCACTACCGGTTCTTAAATTCGACAAAGGAAGACTCAAGGATGAGAAATTAGTTGCGATGATACCCAGAGGAGGCGATAGGACAACAACCCCGGCGTAAAAGAAATGATTGGTTCGACAACGAATCCAAGATGCCTTAGAGCGAAAAAATCAATCTTACAAAATATTGACGGATCGGCCGACATGAATCAAACAGGACAAATATAATGATCTTAGTCGATTTGCAAACAAAATATGCAAACAGAAAAAATGGAAGTACAATAATGACGAAATTCAAAACATGAACGAAAATTTTAAATTAAACATCACAATTTTCGCGAATTCCCTAGTTAAAAGGTTGAAAGAGGGATACCAACCGAAGACGACCCTATGAAAGGATGCAGAAGGGTAACATCATAACTAATGCGGAAGATATAAAACTAAGATGGGCACAATACCTTGAACAACTCCTCAATCCGACCCCATCATCCGCAAGAACAACAGCAGCAGACATAATAGCAGGTATAACTGATGTAGCATGTGATGAAGGATTCTCTTTGAGTCCTCCCACTCTCGAAGAAGTAAAAACAGCCCTGAAGAACCATCCAAACAACAATGCGCCGGGCATTGATCAAATTCCAGCTGAACTTTTGAAAGCCGGCCACCCCTGCATAGCACATCTCCTGCACAGATTCACGGATACATGGACGCAGGAAACACTTTCTGAAGATTGGCGCAAGTGCATCATATGTCCAATTTATAAAAAAGGTGACAAACTCTGCTGCGAAAACTACCGAGGAATATCTTTGTTGTGTACGTCTTATAACATCTTGACGAAAATTCTGGAAAAGAAAATTAAGATGACAAAGTAATTGGTGAATACAAGGCGGATTTAAAGCTGGACGATCGACAATGGACCAGATATTCTCAGATAAACAGGTGCTGGAAAAGTGCTAGGAATATAATATTGATGTGCACTAGATATTGTTGACATCAAACAAGCACACGGCAGTGGGCAGGTGCATACTATATAAAATCATTTTGGAGTTTGGAGTCTCACCGAAATCGGTTCGGCTTACATGAATGACAATGTTACAAGTTACAGTAGAAAACGATCTGAACTGACAACGGTCTTAAACAGGGTGACGGCCTAGCACCAATGCCTTTCAATTAGGCACTCGAATCTGTCGTTCGGAAACTTCCTGTTGCCGACGACATAGATATCCTTGCAAGATCTCTGGAGAGTGCTGAAGAGGTAATTGTAAACCTTGACTCGGAAGGAAGGGAAGTCTGACTACGTATTAACGAAAACAAACAAATATTATGACACAAAGTACGAAAAAGATGCCAATCAGACAAAATATAACCTAGAAAACCTAGACAACTTTGTATATTTAGGGGCAAACCTATCGAAGGATGGAATCGAACCCATTGAAATTAAAAGAAGGATAATATTGGCAAATAAGAAACTAATCTAAAAATATATGAAACAATTGCAAGACCTGTGCTATGCTATGGCAGCGAAATGTGGACATTAGCTCAGGCATCCGAAAAATTAATTAACACCTTTGAGGAAAAGGTCCTCAGAAGAATACTCGGACCTGTGAGAGAAGACTCGATCTGCAGAATGCGATACAATAGAGAATTGTATGCCATCTCCGTCAGTCCAGAATTGTCAACCGTTCGTAAGTAATTAATATTAATCGTACAAAAGTTGTCTGTTCACTCTTTCTGTAATTCAAAATCTTGGTCATATCGTAGAAACAAAGTGACCAAAGTAAAAATTTTGATCACGAACATATATCTACAGTAAAATGATCGTCGATATCTTTTTTGAGAGAAACTAAAGCTATTTTCATATTTCAATTTTGGTGTCCACATTGATCGAAATACGTAATACATTTTTTTAACCCACTTAATTTGTAATACAATTGACGACAAAAACTACTATGTCTTAAAGTCCTCTGTTTTCTTTCCCGGATGCTTTACACTCTAGATGGAATCTGAAAGTATTATATTGTAAACTAGAAAACGCCCGCGACTTCGTCCGCGTAAAAATAGCAATAAAAAGCAATTTTTGAGAATGTATTAGTAATACATTATGTGGGATATATAATCTGCTTACCTTAATGGCTCTTTGAAGAAAATGGTTTGTATATTGTTGGAATCAGAACCATGAATTATTAAGAATGAAAGCATGATACTTTCATTTTTATGGGACAGGCTCGTGATCAAATCAAACCCGTGATTCGAGATCATATATGTGTTGAAGAGCGTTACGGATATGTGAATAATTGTAGCTGGTGTTATTTAAAAAAAAAAAAAAAACAAATAAAATAACATTAGGGTTAAAAACATAACAGGACTACGATTGTGCGTAAAGCCCAATCATACGATACTATGTATAGATGAAATCGAAATTTTTGCGGTGTTAAGAAATTTTGTATGGGGAGTGGTAGAAGGGGTGACAGCAGTGAAATAATTTAAAATAAAAATGTTTTGTACCAAATTTAAGCTTCAAAAATTGAGTAGGTACTGAGAAACTTAGTGCATTGAATTTAATGAAATTGTGCAATTTGTATGGGAGGTGGTAGAAGGAGTGGGGGGTTTTTGGTGATTTTTCGAGAAACAACTATAACTACCATGCAATTGATATACTTTAAATTTCAGATCTGTATCATTCACACTTTTCAAGAAAATCAAATTGTTATATAGTCGTGGAATGTGTCTCATTGCATGGGAGGGGCTAGAAGGAGTAAAGCTACTCGGTTAATTTTTATCCCAATATTAATAATAATGCTAATTAAGGATTAAGATCAAATTTTTACCTCGATGAAATTTAAATGTACTGAGAAAATTCGCTTAGAGTATTTCATGAAAAAGTGCGGTTTATATGGGAGGTGGTGGAAGGAGAAGGAGGTTTTTGGTGATTTTTTGTAAAACAACTATAATAATCATGCAATTGCTATATTTTAAATTTCAGATCAGTAACATTCTGATTTTTCAAGAAAATCAAATTCTTGTGAAGTCGTGAAACTGTGTCACATTGTATGGGAGGGGGTAGAAGGAGTGAAGCTAATCGGTTCATTTTTTCCCGATATTAATAATAATGTTAATTAAGGATTTAATACAACAGTTTGGCTCTATGGAAGTTACACGTACTCAGAAATTTGGTGTAAAGTAATTCATGAAAAAGTGTAGTTTGTATGGGAGGTGGTGAAAGGAATGAGAAAACTCAGACAATTTGTATACCAAAAGACTGCATTTTTAATAGAAATAATATATTTCAAATTTCAAACTCATAGCTTTTATAGTTTCCAAGAAAATTTGATTAATATATATTTTGAAAATTAGTCACTTTGTATGGGAGGGGGTAGAAGGAGTGAGGGGAGTGAAATGAAACCAAAAGCAGATTTCATTCCGATGGACACCTAACAAACTGTGCAAGTTTCATTACAATCGGTTCAGCCGCTTGTGCGTGAAAAGCGGTCGTACAGACAGACAGACAGACAGACAGACAGACAGACAGACAGACAGACAGACAGACAGACAAAAATTTCAAAAATGTGTTTTTATGCTTAGTTAGTGCTAAAGTAGCTCAAAAAACTAACTTATAGCCATTTATAAGCAAATAACAGACAGACACTACAATTATATTTATATGTATAGATTTGCTCTAAAGCTTGTGACGCCAATAAACAATACTCGCACAGAGTCGCCAATGGTACAAACATATTTGTTGTCGCTCGAAAATATCAAAACCGAGTGTTCATTCGTTTAACCGTTGTTCTTCCGTTTTTCCGTTTGCTCTCTATTTTGAGAATGCGTTGCCCTAGAAAGCTAAAATTTTGTATACGTTTTTTTTGTATTAGTGAATGGGTCATGCAAATGCAATGAAGCATATTTACAGTATCTATAAAATTTATGGAACTCAAATTTTGTGTGAAGTATTTTGGTAGCAATTATAGTGATGTGAGAAGAAATAAGATTTATATTGTCACCTCTTCTATCAACTCCCATATAAAATCATACAATTTTACTACTTTATAATATGTCGATTTTCTTGGAAAAAAATCAATGCTAGTGCTTTGAAATTTGGAAATTAAAACTTTTTCTGTAAGATTATTTGATTTTCGTTAAAATATTTGAAATCCTCCCACTCCTTCTACCCCCTCCCATATGAATTGAATTATATCCCGAAACACAATGAACCAATTTCCTCAGCTTAAATTTAATACCAAGCATTTTAGTAGTGATTGTAGCGAAATGTCAACAAATAAGTTCGATCTTGCCACTCCTTCAATCATGTTCTCCTATACAAAACAATTGCACAACTTTTGATGTATGGATTTTTTAAAAAGTTTAAAGGTTACTGATCTGAAATTTAAATCGTATTATTTTTATATCGATTTTATCTACCTCTATATTTGGATTGGCGATTCATTTCGACAGTTTATGTCATCTGATGTTGGGGTGAGCTGATTGGAATAGCTGAAATCCTCAGAGTCCGAAAAAGAGCCTAAAATTATTGCCACCTTTATTTTAAATGAATGAAACGATATATTGCGTACCTGTCTCCTCCAAGTTAAAATTCATTTTAGGAATTTGAAATTTGGAAATTAAATTCAAAAAACTTTATGAGTATTTTATTTCTATCGAAAATGAAGTAATATATGTAAATAACATACTAAGAAACCTGAAAGATAAAAAGTAATGGCAAAGGGTTTGATTTTTGTTTTTGAAATACTTAAAACACAAAGAAAAAGATTTTAATTGAACTACAGTCCAATCCTTCTCGGTCCTCTACTTTGAAAGTCTTAGCAGTGATTTGCTGTCTACTTTAATCGAATCCTCCCAGCGCTGCCTTGGTTTCTTAACTGGTCTTTGTCCATTGGTTTCCTCCCTTAGTGTGCTTAGAGCCCTTTGTAATTTCTTGAATTTTATGAGGGTTGAAACTCCTGGTTTGTCGAAGATGATATATACTGTGCTATTATGTTATATTCTCCGGATCGAGTCCTCCCGAACAGGTCCGAGGATTCTTCTGAGGACACGTAAATATTTTACAACCCTTCATCCTATGCTTTATACCATTTTGGCATAAAGAATTGTCCAACCATAACTCTTCTCTTTTCAACTATCGCAGGAATACTCGGCAAGCCGCATGCGTCCATGAGTTCACTGTTAAATCTTTATCGTCGCGGACAGTGATGTATGTATAGTCAGTCCTTCATCATCAGAACAGCATGACTGTGGAACTCATTGCCGCCCCACGTATTCCCATTAACTTATAACATTCAGTGTTTCAAGATTAACATTCAACGACAGTTTAAACTTCCCCTCCAAAAACTCCCTTGTGACCCCTTCGCTGACCTACTCTATACCGGCTTGACTGGGCCAATGCATTAAAGGGTGATCCCTAAGTTATGTTCGGTGCTATAAAGAAAACATAACAGGACTACGACTGGGCGTAAACCCCAATCGTGCGATACTCTAGATGAAAGAGATTTTTTTTATTTTGAGAAATTTTTTAGGGGAAGTGGTAGAGGGGTGACGACATTGAACTAATTTTTTCACATCACGCTAAGGTTGCTATCAAAAAGTTTTATACAAAATTTAGAATTATAAAATTTAATAGGTACTGATAAAATTAGTGTATTGGATTTAGTGAAATTGTGCAGTTTGTATGGGAGGTGGTAGAAGGAGTGTAAATTTTTTAATGACGTTTTTAGAAATAACTGTAAACATCATTTAATTGACATATTTGAAGTTGAAGATCAGTAGCATTCATACTTTCCTGGAAAATCACCTTTTTGTAAAGTTGTTGAATTGTGTCGAATTGTATGCAAGGGGCTAGAAGAAGGCTAACCGCCTAATTTTTTTAGTCTTACTAATAATTCTAAATAATTATTTAGTGCACAATTTCAGCTCGATAAATTTCATACGTACTGAGTAAATTTATTTAGAGTATTTCGTAAATAAGTGCAGTTTGTATGAGAGGTGGTGGAAGGAAGGGGAGGACTCAACTAATTTTTATACAGCAGATTGAAATTATTATAAAAGTAATATGTTACAAATTTCAGATCAAAAGCTTTTATGCTTTTTGAAAAAATCCGTTTATTGTGAAATTGTGTCATTTTGTATGGGGTAGAAGGGGTGAAACTAAATGTCTAATTTTTTTGGTCTTACTAATAATTCCAAATAAATATTTGGCGCACAATTTCAGCTCGCTAAATTGTATACGCACAGAGTAAATTAGTTTAGAGTATTTCATGAAAAAGTACAGTTTGTATGGGTGGTTGTGGAAGGAGGAAGAGGACACGCATAATTTTTATATGATAGATTGATATCTTAATAAAAGTAATGTGTTCCAAATTTGAGACCAATAGCTTTTATACTTTTTGAGCAAATCCGTTTATTGTCAAATTCCGCAATTGTGTCATTTTGTATGGGAGGGGGTAGAATGGGTGGAGCGATTTGGCCCGTTCACGAACTTGTCCTTACTTTTTTGTCAAAAACGACGTGTACAAAATTTGAACTTTCTAGATCAACGCGTTCTCAAGCTAGAGAGGACACGGACGGACAGACGACGGACGAACGGATGGACGGACGGACATCCGGTTTTGAGATTTTTGAGTGATTATATGAACTTCTGTATCATTCATTTTTTTCTCCGAGCCTTATTTCTTAGCGTTACAAACTTTGTGGCAAACTTATAATACTCTCAGATTTCATATTCTTCTTCTTTCAAAATGTATCATTTATGATTCACCAATAAATTCCAATTCCAATCTGAAACGAAAAGGCTCAAATCTCTCAACTTATCATACTTCTCCATTACTCAAACACGATGAAATCATTTTGATCTGGTAACTATCCTTCGATGGAAATAACAACACACAACGTACATAATCTCACTCCGACCTCACCAACTCCACAGTAGAACTTATAACAACGCTTTATGAGCATTTTTGTAACGTTTATTCCCACAGTTCCATGTGAACTTTTTTCTTACTATACATCGTTTGCTTACCATATTTTATTAACGGGTGTGTACACGGGCACACTTCACTAATACTCTCACAATATTTACAATACAATTAAACTAAACGTAAACGTAAAATACACAGGTAAAAAATTATAGGCAAGGTGGAAGTCTCTGCATAAATGATGTAGTTATGATGATATCGGAGTACAGGGTGTTAAGGAATTATAGCGTGTCTATCGGTATCGCATATTATATATGTACGTAGTTTACAGCTCCTGGACCGGCGAGTTTGAGGTAAGGGGATTCCCAGTATGATGCGGAAGTCATGCGTATAACCTCTGGAGACGATATGTGAAAATGAGTGGAAATCCGCAGGGTTCAGTTCTATGGCCTGTATTGTTCGCCGTTTTTTTTTTCTTTTTTTTTTTTGGGTAGATTATGGAGAGAGCCAGCGTTTTGGTGAAAAGATTGCTCTGTGTTTAGGAGTAATAGATAAGCTCGTACGGTTTTATTTTTTATGGAACGGAATCGAAATAATATATGCCGGCGATTAGAGCGAATAATTAATGATCTTCTTGGTTATTTTCTACGGTTGAAAAGCCATTAAGAAAATCGCTAGAATTTGAAATAATGTTGCTGTCATAATTGATAAGATGTGATTTGCAACATCTCGTCGACGTACATATATAATTGCAGCACACTGAATCTGGGCCAACTCAATTTGCCAAATAAAAACTCGTGGGTAGAGAGGGTTGTGCGAAGGACTTACAACCGTTACACAAAAAAAAAATGTCAAAGAACCTGACGGTCAGGAGGGCAAGGTCCGATTTGAATTATCGGGCCATTAAAGAAGAATTTAGGGCTCAGAATATGCTTCCTAACAAATTTTTGGGGAGAATCAGTCGTGTTTGTATGGCTGGGAAAATATCGAGAAATAGAATCAAATAGTGGGTATGAAGAAAATAACTTAAAAAAACGGTTATGTCAATTCGAGGTAAGATTAAGATATTTATGTGTGGTTTAGAGCTTACTGTATACATGTCCGACGGTAATAAATTCTTTTTAAGTAGATTCTGTTTTCTTTAAAAATTTCTTTTTTTAGAGAGGGTCAGTGTTTGCTACCATTTACCACACAAATGTGCCATAAAAAATAGTTGTTATTGGTAATTTTATTTGATTGACTGCAGTAGAATTTCTTGTTGAATGAAGTTTGGAATGGATAAGGTTGATTATATGTTTCGTTATAAATATTGGAATCGTGTTGAAGTATTTATGTGTATTATTTACTTGAATGTGGGTTCGAGCGCAAGTAAACTGCTTGTCTTTAATGTATAAGATGTGGGATTTAGCATGGATGACGGAGCCGAAAAGGATTTTCCTCTTTCTCGAAGTTAAGGGAGCATGCGACAAATGCGTGTTGTTATTTCGTTGTACTACATTGTAACTGACCTTTAAGCTGACCAAGAAACTGCAACTTTCGTGAACCAATGCCTCCGACGCATTTTGGTTATATTCTGGCCAGATGTGATCTCCAACGACGATCTTTGGAGTACAACTAAACAGACTAAGGTAGACATTGAGATTCATTCGACTATAACCCTCAAGGAGGATGTCATGTAACACTTGGAAGCGAGCAGCTGAATAGGAGGCGAGAAGAATGAACAAACCCTATCGACAACTAAAGACGGACGTTTAGGATCGCTCCTTGTGGAAAAGATCTGATTCTTAACAGGGAATTGATTGATTGATCTACTTGCAAGTTACGTTAAGGGATAATAAAAATATTGATTTGAATAATATAGGGTGGGCCAAATACAAGTTTCTTTGTAAAAATGCAATAAAATGAACAACATTTTTTTTCCATGTATTGTGGCTTCATTAGTAAGAGCAAACATTCCCATTAATGATGGAACACAACTTCGTTCAAGTGGCTGCCTCGGCTGGCTTCGCAGTAGCGCATTCTGTCACTCCAATTTAAAAAGAAACCACTAGATGGCCCACCCTGTAAATTATCCGAATATACGTCATCTCGAAAATAAAGTACGTGTGTAATGAAATCCTGGATAACTGAATATCCCATATCAGGATAATGATTTATACGGACATTCGTTATTTAAATTATCATTATTTATGATCATTGTAGTGCAAAACTAAAAACATGTGATATGTTACTCCCGCTTTAGTTTTTCATTAAAATCTCAATTTCCTCATGAATGAATTTAATTTTGTTTTTTATGATTTCTTTCAAATCTAATGTGTTATTTTTTTTTATTACAGATTGGATAACATGTTATAAATAACATTAAAATTTGGTGAGTAGTTTAGATGTAAGTTCTGCAAAAAAAAGAAAACTATCGGAAATTCGTCATTCAGAACACGAGAATGGTTTCAACAGCCGAAAACTGGAATGACTGGAAGACTGGAATAACGGTTACGGACAATCGAATTCAATTTTTTTCTTTAGCAAGTTTTTCATGCATTCTTGACAAACAAATCAAGCTTTGAAAATGCAAAAAATAATAATTAAGGAAAATATTTTTATACCAGGACGACCATAAATTCACTGGATATCTGAAACGAAATTCACACTTTGGTGGTACCATGCAGTTTGATCTGACGGCTACAAATATTTGGATAAATCATGCTACAGCCGTAGTTGGCGAGCGTGCAAAAAAAAACGTTACAAAAGAACATCAACTGTACCGTAAATGCCTGAAGGCTTATGGATGGTCTGAGAATATCAAAGAGCGTTCGAAGCAATCAGTCAAAACCGCTACGGTAACGAGCTTCTGGATACAGAACAGGAAGGAGTAAAATTGGCGAAAGAGATTAACTACGACATATTCACGAGCAAGACAATTCCGAGCCAATAATCTGGGTTTCTGGTTCGGACAATCTACTCGCAGCTTTTCCTGAACATGAGTCCTAACGCTGAAGAATTGATACCTTTAATTTAAAGAAAAGTGGAATTTCGATTTCATCCATTCTGTCCCCAGATTTTAAACGATGGTCCTCTAGGTTGAGACAGCACATCCTGCCGGCTGGCTCAGCATTAATGGTATGCAGAAAATAATCCGAAGGGTCATAGTTAAAAATCTGTAAACAACTTGATTCAAATTATCAAATATTGGAAACTCGTAGAATCACTACAAATATCAATACTAGGAAGCTGGAATAATAAGATTGATGGAAATATTCTTTTTCGAACACCATCATTATACAATACAAAGACCATGTGACTTAGATCTATGTATTTTTGGGATAACCGAGGACACCTGCCGCTAGGGCTATATCCCACGGTGAAGAAAAGAGGAATCCTTCATGACCACTACACCAAATATCATTACGATCATCTGAGCTTGTCAGATCTCCAACTAATTTTTCGACAGGCCAACCGCCAGTGGGTCAGTTCTGTTCTCAATTTATGCAAGCCGTGGAAACTGGATGACACATGCATTGTCTCCAAAAAATATTAATAATAATAATAATAAAAATAAATCTATAAATAACAACAAAAATTGAGCCTCTACTCAAGTCGACTTCGCTAACAACAAGACTAATGATGTGAACAAACAAAATCAAAAAACTTATGTAACTAACAGCGTTAATAAAACTAATAAAGTTCCCTAGCGTAGTACGATTTCTCTTCCTATTTGAAATCCCTCCACAATTAACCCTTATCCCCATACTTCAAACAGAACTCCGTCTCTCGTTAACAACAAGGAGTTTAAGAAACCTCTGCTCGAAATACCAGATACTACCGTCACTACAATGTTTTTAATGTCGGTAATAGTCTCATCTTCATCAATAGAGTAAGAAGCTAGGTTATCGACTAGTTCTAAAAAACTAGTCCTCCGCAACTGGTCGAAAGAACTATCCTTGTTAGAGCACATGTGGATAAGATTTGAAATAGCCGAATCAACAAAAAGTAGACGGTCTTACAGGAATCCAGCAAGAGCGGATTGAGTTCAATATCAGAAGCTAATACGCCGTAAGCTACCGGTGATTGTTTCTCAATAAAAACGCTAGACTCCTTAGAAGAGTGGGTATGCTAACAAATATATTAGCAACCTCTTATAAGAGCTCCTGCCCTCAGAAGTTCGCGGAAGATAGTTAAAACACTATCTGGTGCAAAACGACCTTGATATTCTGAAAAAAAAAAACGTGGCATGAAGCTCTTTATCAAAGCTAATCCCGGGAGACCTGACATAGACTAGGGAGCAAGCAGCACTTACACTGAGTAAAAACAGTTAGAGTCGTCTCACGAAGTCCATGGAAGAGGTTCTGTGCAGAAATAGTTAATGTCAACTACACCGCTGGGATAAAAATGATCCTATCTAAAGACCTAGGTGTCGATCGCGTTTTAGATAACTCGCATCTAGTGAATACAGTCATGAAGCTAGAAACATGGAAATTGCGTTCAATCCTTTGAAACCCTACAAGTCATCAGCACTATTGTTACTCGACGGGACACTAAAGGCGCTTTACCACAGTTTGGCAAAGGTGGAGCCCGATATTTGGAGCGGCGAAATTGAAAAATATGTCGACCCTTTTTTTTGGTGCGTTCATAACATCAAGAACTGTGTGCAGTTTTTAATACTTAACTAAAATGTCACAAGCAAACATTTTGAAGGAGCAATTTATCTTAGGATGAATGAAATCGGCAAAATAAAACCACTAAGCTCACCGTACCATGAATGGTGAATTGGGTGAATTCGCAGATGTCGATTGTGACTTTTATGTTAGACTGTGATACAGTGTGTCTTGCATGGAGTGACTCTAATCAGAACTCGAGAAGGTCTTTCCCGCTATGATACAGTATGGATGAAGCGATAATTCAGAACGTGGTTGACATATACAAAGTATGCATCAGTCTTTGCCACATACCGAAGCTATGCCAAGAAGTTAAGGTGGTTTTCACTCCTAAACCAGGCAGAGCCAGTCATAACATGTCGAAGGCATTGCAACCTATCTGCCTAACTTCGTGCCTCCTTAAAGGCCTGGAAAGACTGCTGGAAAGCTACCCACGTGAAAATCTGACCCGGCCATACCAACACGCCTCTCTGAAAGGTAGCTCCCATTTTTATTTATTTATTTTATTTAGGGGAACACTAGAAAGCACGGCGACCTTTTTGGTCTATTGTGCGTTTATTGCCCCTTTACCCTATCATAACTCTATAGCTTTGGCTAATCTAAGTATATTTAAGGGAGCCATGTTGGCTAGCTCATCAGTTGTAAGGAAACCATTTCCTAGAAGATTGCATATTTTTCTTGCTACTGCCTCGCAGTGGCATAGGACATGCTCTGTCGTTTCTGAGTCTCTGAGACAGAGGCGACAGATGTCAGTTTCAGCGAGGCCTACATTTTTGAGGTGGTGGTTTACCACACTATGCCCCGTCAATAGACCGATTGGAATACTAATGTCACTTTTACTGGATTTTAGAATATCCTCCACTTTGTTTTTTTTTTTGTGGTAGGATAAATTTCTTTGAGATTGATAAGCCTGAAAGTCTATTCCAGTAGATTCTATGCTCTTGTTCAATCCACTCTCTAAGTACAAGGTTGAAGTGTCCTTTTGGTTTTCCACAGGATGGCTCTGGTCCAATAAAATTTGTTTCTGCCATTTTTTGCGAGGCGGTCTGCCCCTTCATTTCCCTCAATCCCCGTATGTCCTGGGACCCACATTAACGTTACCTTGTTCCTTCTTCCCAGGGTGATTAGATTATTATTATTATTACTATTAGGGGAACGCGTGAGAGCACTGCGACCTAATATGGCCTATTGTGCGTTTATAGCCCCTTCACCCTATTATAACTCAATAGCTTTGGCTAATTTGAGAATCTTTAAGGGAGCCGTATTGGCTAGTTCTTCCGTAGAAAGGAAACCCTTTCCAAGAAGACTGTGTCTTTTCCTAGCTACTGCTTCACAGTGACATAGGATGTGTACTGTCGTTTCTGAGTCCTCTATACAAAGGCGACAAATGTCGGTTTCAGCTAAGCCCATATTTTTGAGGTGGTGGTTTACTCCACTGTGCCCCGTCATCAGGCCGATTAGGGTACTAATATCCTTCTTGCTGAATTTTAGAATATCCTCCACTTTGTTTTTTTGTGGTAGGATCAGTTTTTTTAAAATTGACAAGCCTGGAAGTCTATTCCAGTAGATTTTATGTTCGTTTTCTACCCACTTTTTGAGTATTGTGTTGAAGTACCCTTCTGGTTTTCCGCAGAATGGCTCTGGACCAATAAAATTTGTTTCTGCGCCGTTTTTTTTGCAAGGCGATCAGCCTCTTCATTTCCCTCAATTCCCATGTGTCCTGGTACATTAAGGTTACATCATTCCTTTTCGCCAGGGTGATTAGGTTTTGAAGGCATTCCCATACTATCTTAGATCCGTGTTTGTTGGATGCTAGAGCTTTGAGAACCGCCTGACTATCCGATAGGATATAAATGGATTTATTGCGATGAGCTCTCCTTATATTTTCTTGGATGCATAGCTCCATTGCAATTAGTTCGGCCTGGAAGATTGTGGCTTCTTTACCGAGTGGCTTTGACACCGAGAAGTTAGGACCTTTGACTCCGGCTCCTGTCCCCTCAGATGTGCGAGAGCCATCTGTATACCAGATGGTTGATCCCTCTACTATATCAGGTAGCATGGATTGCCAGTCCTTGCGTTCTCTGATTATAACTTTGAAGGGGGTTTCAAAGTTGAATTTTGTCGGCATAGCGTCCGATAATGTGGAAGTTATAACCTCTATTTTTGGGTCTTTTAGGATTTTGAGGTGACCTCTAAAATCCCCTGACTTATACTTGTTTTTCTCCTGTATGCGTAACACTCCTTTAATAGCTTCCTTTTTTATTTGGATATGTATCGGAGGGATGTTAAGGAACATTTCCATTGCCGCTGTCGGACAGGTTTTCATTGCACCTGTGATACCAAGGGAAGCTAGCCTTTGGATTTTTTGTAGCGTAAGTTGAGCTTTCCTTTGTAATATTTTAGTCCACCATATCGTTGATCCGTATGTGACTATTGGGAGAATGATTGTTCTGTAACACCAGTAAATCATTTTGGGCTTTAATCCCCATTTTCTAACAAATAAGCTTTTACAGGCCCAAAATGCCTGTTGACTGCATAAATAGTTTTTTAGCAGTTTGATCGACCGAGAAAATAAAACGAAAAATTTAGATTTTTTTTTGAGATAATAATTTATTACTGTCCGACGGCAATGGCGGTTGATAAGCAAGTGAGCGAGTCAGAGAGGCAGAGCAGGTACGAAACCTCTTCTAATTCTGTATTGAGGGAGTCCGTTCAGGTTCTGCAACTCTGACACTAGTCAAACATTTACGTAAAGCTAAGAACATAATTTACGTAAAGCTAAGAACATAATTTACGTAAAGCTAAGAACATACCGGCCCCCTTGAAAGGCAACGGTCTATCGAAAGTGAACAATTCAATAATAAATTCAATCTGATATAGTTAACATTAGAAAATTAACAGGAAACAAAATGTCAATAAAATATAAAATGAAAAAGTAATCGAAAGTATAATGAAAATTTAGGCATTAAATTAATTTTAATCCATTGGTGCAGCGGACGAAAAATTATCTTCGTCTATTGGTAGCACCGCTATTTTGGCGACCGGCCGCTTGATGATTCCATTTTTAATTTTGGCTGATATAAATCGAACTAGTATGTCTGCGCCCTCGTGCAGTTCAATGATCCTCGCCATAGTCCACTTGAAGGGCGGAGCACCATCTTCTTTTATGAGTACGAGATCACCAATTTGAACGTTTGGTTCAGCGCGTAACCATTTGTTCCTGCATTGCATAGTATGTAGGTAGTCGCGCTGCCACCTATCCCAAAAACGCTGAAGCATATGCTGAATTCTTTGGTAATGCGATAAACGGTTAAAGTTGTTATTGACCTTGACTTCCGGAAGAGACGTTAGTGGTCCTCCAGTTAAAAAATGACCTGGCGTTAACGGTTCCAAGTCATTCGGATCATTCGACATCGGTGATATAGGACGGTAGTTCATAAGAGCCTCTACTTGGCAGATCAGGGTGTTCATTTCATCATAAGTAAATGAAAAATTTGACATGCTAGCGGTAACCTTTTGAAGGTGTTGTTTGGCAATTTTGACGGCAGCCTCCCACAGACCTCCAAAGTGTGGCGACCTTGGTGGTATGAAGTGCCATGAGATTCCTTCTGACAAAGCGAACTCCTGTAAGGCCTTGCTATGGCACGGGGAGAGGAGATTCCGACGAATATCTTCGAGTTCATTTTTGGAGCCGACGAAGTTGGTCGCGTTGTCAGAATAGATTTTTAAACATTTACCTCGACGTGAAATAAAACGGCGTAGCTCACTTAAAAAAGCATTCGTAGTCAAGTCTGGTACGAGCTCCATATGAACGGCCTTGGTAGTGAAGCAGACAAAAACTGCAACATACCCTTTAGTGGGAGGACGTCCACGAATTCGTTGCGTGATGTAGATTGGTCCACAATAGTCGACGCCAGTTATCGAAAATGGGGGAGCTGGTCGTGCACGATCAGCAATCTGATGAGCCATCATCTGGGAAGCGAGCGTTGGGCGTGGCCGGAAACAAATAATGCAACGTCTCAATACTTTGCTAACTGCTCTGGTGCCGTCTATGAGTCAAAATCGCTGTCTGATTGCGCTGAGAGTAGATTGACAGCCAGCGTGATGATTCTTCACGTGATAATGTTGTATGAGTGATTCAGTGAAAGGATGGGCCTGAGGCAGAAGTATTTGGTGCTTGGCATCAAACTGTAGCGACGAATGACGCAAACGGCCTCCAACACGAATGATATTCTGCGCGTCCATGAATGGATTTAGTCGTAAAATGCGACTGGAGGAAGTTACTGTCTTTCCCGATTTGAGCCCTTTATAGTCTTCAGCGAAGTAAACGATTTGAATGTTACGTACAATGGATATTAGAGCAGCATCGAATTCCATCGGGGATATTGAATCAGCTTGTGTAGGATGATTCAGGTTGATAAATCGATGGACATAACAGAATACCAGCACCGTTCGGAAGTAGTTATTTACGTATCTGCAACTCTGCGTTAGGTCTGAGTAATTTGAAGCTGTATTCGAACAAACGAAGGAAAAATTTACAGCCTTTCTTTCGGGAGTCTCTGCCGTTTCTGTTATTTTGAGCTGCGGCCAAAATTCTGGCTCTGTGATCAAGAAGTCCGGACCATTAAACCAAAGTTTGTTATTGATCAGATCCTTTGGAAGGCAGCCGCGAGAGATGATGTCAGCTGGGTTGAGTCTGGTTGGAACGTGATTCCATGCAGATGAGTCTGTTAAAGATTGAATTTTCGAGATCCTATTTGCAACGAATATAGACCACCGGCTTCCCCTTGATTTGATCCAAGATAATGCAATTGTAGAATCGCTCCAGTAAAATGTGGTATCGATGTCAATGTTCATTGTTGCCTTTACTTTCTGTATTAGTTCCGCCAATAAAAGAGAAGCACACAGCTCCAGCCGTCCGAGCGACTGGGTGCGTAATGGTGATACCCTGGATTTTGCACAAAGGAGTTTAACTCTAATATTATCAATGCAACCGCTCCGTAAATAGACGCAAGCCCCATATGCCTTTAAACTGGCATCACAAAAGCCATGAATTTGGGTACTCGAATTTGATGTTGTTGCTATGCGAGGGATGCGAATTTCGTTAGATAATGCATTTGTTCTTGAAACTTCATCCATTGGCAATGTAGCGCCTGCGGAAGACTCTCGTCCCAATCCAATTTTGTGGTCCAAAGAAACTGGAGAAAGATCTTGGCACTGACTATGACGGGGTTTATGAATCCGAGCGGATCAAAAAGTCTAGCGATTTGCGAAAGAACGATTCGTTTTGTCATTCTATCTTTGGAGCCGCTCTGCAAGTCCTTGGTATGAAACATGAATTCGTCAGCTATCGGGTTCCACAGGAGGCCGAGCGCCTTTATGACATTGTTATCGTTGATACAAATGCAGCTTTCTTTGTCTTCCTTCGGTATGTCGGCCAATACTTCACCGTTACTCGAACACCATTATCTAAGTGGAAATGAGCCTGATGTTAAGAGCTGTGTTACCTCGCTTTTTATAGTAGCGAGTGCAGAAAGAGAATTGGCCCCACACATCAAGTTGTCCACATAAAAGCTGTTGAGGACATGATGGGAGCCGATTGGAAAATTTGCTGCTTCTTCTCTCGCTAGCTGGTTCATACTGCGAATGGCAAGAAACGCTGCGGAGGCTGTTCCGTAAGTCACTGTTGATATTCTGTATACCTTGATGGGTGAATCTGCGTTATCACGCCAAAGGATGCACTGCATGTTACTGTCTGGAGGATCAATTCGAACTTGACGGTACATCTTAACTATGTCAGCGGTCAAGGCATAGGCGAATAAACGAAAACGAATAATTATTGAAAATAAATCATCTTGTACGGTCGGTCTTACCATAAGTATACTGTTAAGGGATTTTCCGGTCGCCGTTTTGCAAGAACCGTCAAAAACGACGCGCAACTTAGTCGTAGAGCTGTCTGCCTTAAATACAGGGTGATGTGGCAGGAAATATATTGGTGATTCTGTGTGGTTATCTATTTCTTCCATGTGCTTGAGTTCTAATAACTCCTTCATGACGTACTCTCGCTTAAGATCAGGGGAACCTGCCAACTTCCTTTCCATGTTATAGAATCGCCTAAGTGCTATGCTGTATGAGTCTCCGAGAGCGTCGGGCGACAAACGAAATGGTAGACGAACGACGAATTGACCATTGCTCGTACGACGGACCGTGTTGAGAAAATGTCTTTCGCAAGCAGTATCTTCAGCGTTCCAATGAGATTTAATGTGAAATGGTTCCTCCATCTCCCAAAATTTGGTGATTATTTCCTGGAGATTGTCCTGGCATTCGTGCGTAGTATTTTCAGTCGACATATACGAATTTGTACTATTTTGAGTATTACCTGAGATTATCCAACCGAACAATGTTTTTTGCAGGATGAGTGATGAATGCTTATCTGCGAGCTTGATTTGTCCAATTGATAACAAATTGAAAAACAACGTTGCTCCGAGTAGAATGTCGATTCTTTGTGGTGTGTCGAAATGCGGATTAGCTAGCTCAATGTTTTGTGGGACGTGTATATCGGCGATGCTGACCCGATTAGAAGGAATGTTGTCCGATATCCTTCGTAAGATAATGGCTTTCAGACCTGTTGTAAATTTGTTTAGGCGCGATTTAATAACCAAATTTGCAGTTGAGCTTGACTTTATACCGCGCGCACCGATACCGCGAATTTGAATGCTTTTTGATGTTCGAGAAAGTCCGAGTTGCTGCACGAGACGTTCGGTTACGAAGTTTAACTCCGACTCAGAATCTAACAAAGCACGACAAGTAATAAACGTTCCCGCACTCGATTTAACTTCTATCAAGGCTGTGGCCAGTAGTACTGATCCAGAGTTGGTAGCTTTATAGGCAGATTCGTTGCTATCGTTTGACGTGATGAGTACATTGTGCTGTTGAGAAGTTTGTGAGTCGCCTGTAAAGTTTACATCAGACGAAGTGGGCTCGTCGGTCTGATGCGACGATCGAAACGCAAGATTTGCGTTCACCTGATTGCGGATATCACGAGAAGGTCTTCCGAAATGCAGCAATGTATGATGCGACTTGTTGCAGTGCTGACAGTGACGTGAAGAGCAGGATCGCACGGTGTGTCCAACCTTTAAGCAGTTAATACACAGACCGCTAGATTTTACGAACTTGAAACGGTCTGAGGTGGATTTTTCCAGAAATTCACTGCACTTGAATGAGGAATGCGAACCCCTTTTACAAATTTCACAGAAGGGAGTAGACTGCTGTGACGCTGTTAGTGTAGAGAACTTTCCTGCGGGCTTACTGGGTCCGGAATGGTTACGCTTCGAGTGAGGCTGGTCGAAAGGTGCTGCAACAGCTGATCTTTCAAGTGACTGAACTTCTCTTTTCAAGAATCGCATAAGCACTTCAACGTTTTCATCTGCCTTGAAACCTAATGAGCTCTCGGAATCCGCGACAGAATCGTTGCTATTTGCGCCATCATTTTGGTTATGAGGTAAAGTGTTGTTGGTACTTGCTTCGTTATCAGACAATCGATGATAATCGACGCGTAATTCGGCTGGCATAGACTTTAATAAAACCGTAATGAGCATAACAGAGTAATGTTGAGATGGAGTCCCCAAAGCGGTTAGAGATCTTGTTGATGTCACTACTAAATTGTACAGATTTCGTAGACCCGCGACGTCATATCGTGAAGTTACAGGCTTTAGTGCCATTAATTGCTGCATTATTCCGTCAACAATCCTATTCGTGTCACCAAACTCCTCTCTCAACAGATTGATGGCGCTTTCGTAGCAAGACGGAGTCGGCGTGAGTCCAGTAATGGTTTTGGCTGCCTTGCCTGATAAGACGGACTGCAAGTAGTTAAATTTATAAGCGGCACTGAGCGTTTTGTTTTCATGCACTGACGTACGAAATTGTTCCCAGAACGGTTGCCATTCGATGTATTGTCCCGAAAAGGTTTTCAATTGTAACCTTGGCAGCTTGACGGAGTTATAACCGTCGCCGCGCATTTCGATAGCACTACTAACAGGAACATCAGCGTTTTGAAAGCGGCGAACTCGAAGTATTCGCTGCCCCAATCGCGCAATGGTGGCGGCGGCTCTGTCATCGTATTCAGATATCGTTTCGTTGTCGCGATCCAAGTCGTCGGACTTGGCGTTTGATGTCAAATCAATATTTGCTTTGGTCAAGTTGTTATGCGCACTTTTCACCCGATCGAGGAATACTACGAGGTCCTCTTCAATGGCGTCGAGGCTATCGCGATTTTGCTCGGTTGGCTGCGATTCAGGCGACGACATAAAGTCCTCCGCAGCCTTACATATTTTCGTTACCTGGCCACGATAAACCGATCTTAGAGAACTCATTATGACATACAAGAACCGAAATGTTGTAAATTATTCTGATAGTGTGGTGGTAAATGTCATGCGAAGAGGAGACGACGATGCACGCGTGGTGAACTGTATATTTTCGATAGAATACGACGGCACACGCGTTATGAACTGGCTCTCGAGAGCCCGAAAATGCGAGCTGACGAGGCGATGCGAAAGGAAGACTACGGCACACGCGTTATGAGCTTGTGTATGTATTCTCGGGAGCCCGAAAATGCGAGGTAACGAGACGATTCGACGAGAGGGCGGCGGTACACGCGTTTTATGTGTTTTCGCTAGCCCGAAAAATGCGAACTAACGAAGCGATGCGAAAGGAAGACTGCGACACACGCGTTGTATGCGTTTTCGCTAGCCCGAAAAATGCGAACTAACGAAACGATGCGAAAAGAAGACTAAGGCACACGCGTTGCTAACTGTAGATAACTGTAGCTCGAATGTTGTATGCCGGTATGCAAAGAAGTGCGAAAAACGAAACTCACTGGATATCTAAAGGTCCCGGGTTTCGGCACCATGTTGTGTTGACTGCATAAATAGTTTTTTAGCAGTTTGATCGAGCGAGAAAATAAAAACGAAAAATTTATATTTTTTTTTTCGAGATAATAGTTTATTACTGTCCGACGGCAATGGCGGTTGATAAGCAAGTGAGCGAGTCAGAGAGGCAGAGCAGGTACGAAATCTCTTCTAATTCTGTATTGAGGGAGTCCGTTCAGGTTCTGCGACTCTGACACTAGTCAAACATTTACGTAAAGCTAAGAACATAATTTACGTAAAGCTAAGAACAATGCCTTTAGTGCTTTGGCATGATTCCATTCTATATGTTTGTTCCAGTTGAGTTTGTTATCCAGTATAACACCTAGATATTTTACCTCATCTGAAAAGGGTATTATTGTTCCATTTATTGCAGGAGGTACAATGTGGTTTATCCTTCTATTTGTGAATGGTACTATCTCAGTCTTACTTGGGTTAATGTTCAAGTTCTTAGACTGACACCAGTTCATTATCACCTCTAAGGCTGATTGTATTCTTTCCGATATTATTGAATCATATTTGCCTCTTATGATAATGACAAGGTCATCAGCATATCCTATTGCCTCGTATCCCTGGTCTGTTAGACGGTCCAGGAGCTCATCTACTACAATTGACCAAAGTAGTGGGGATAGTACCCCACCTTGAGGACATCCTCTATAGGTCTGTGCAGTCACTGTGCTATCACCTAGATCCGTGGTTGTCATTCGGCTCTTCAGCATGGCGTGTATCTATTTTATCGTGGCCGTTTCCAGACCCTTTTTCCTAGCTGCCGCTATTATGGCTTCATGGGGAGTATTATCAAATGCTCCTTCTATATCTAGGAATGCACAAAGGGCAATTTCTTTATAGTCTTTTTCCTTTTCGATTTGTCTAACCAAACCATGAAGGGCTGACTCTGTTGATTTGCCTTTTTGGTAGGCATGTTGGTTTTTATTAAGACAGACCTTGTTAGGTCCCATTCTTAAGTGGATGTCCACTAATTTTTCCATCGTTTTGACAAAGAAGGAGGTAAGACTTATAGGGCGGTATGACTTTGGCTGTTCTTTGGGACGGTTCCCTGCCTTCGGTATAAATACCACTCTCGCTTTCCTCCAGATTTTTGGGATGTATCCCCATATAAAGCTGGCTTTAAAGATCCTTATCATTATTGGCATTAGGATCTCTAACCCCTTCTGCAATAATGCGGGGAATATTTTATCTACTCCGGCTGATTTATAGGGTTTGAAGGTGTTGATCGCCCATCTGATCTTTTCCGGAGTGAAGATTTTACCAGCAATACTTTTGCTGAATGGAGTATGCCGATACATCCTTTCCTCTACCTCTAAATCTTCATTATTGTTAATTATTTTGCAGCCTGGGAAATGTGTTGCCAATAATACTTCAAGAGTTTCCATGCTGCTTTTCGTTAAGGACCCATCTGGTCTCTCTAATAGTCCGATGTCTGTCGGGGTGTCTTTTGACAACACCTTTTGGAGTCTTGAGACCGTTGGGAGATCATCTATCTCTTCACAGAATCTTCTCTAAGACTCTTTTTTTAACTTTTTTAGAAGTTTATTATATTCAGTGAGGGACTCTCTGTATTCGTCCCAGGTACTAAATGTTTTTGCTCTATTGAACAATTTTCTAGTTTGTTTACGTTTTGCCGCTAATTCCTCGTTCCACCAAGGAGTTTGTTTGGCTCTTTTTTTGTGTAGAACAGGACAACTTTGCTCGTAAGCATTGATAATATTGTTAACGAGTTTATTTGTGATTTTATTAATGCAGTCTGGGCTGCTTATTGTTTCCTCCTCGATACCTATTTCGTACTCTAGGACTGTCTGGTACAGATTCCAGTTGGTACGTTGGTACGGTGATTAGATGTTGAAGGCAGTCCCAAAGAAGCCTCGAACCGTGTTTGTTGGATGGACGAGCTTTGAGAACTGCCTAACTATCCGATAAGATATAAATAGATTTTTTGCGATGAGCTCTCGTAATATTCTCTTGGATACATAGCTCTATTGCAATAAGATTGTGGCTTCCTTACCAAGAGGTTTTGAAACCGAGAAATTAGGACCTGTGACAGCGGCTTCAGTCCCCTCCGACGTGCGCGAGCCATCTGTGTACCAGATGGTTGATCCCTCTTCCATATCAGGTAGCATGAATTGCCAATCCTTGCGTTCTCTGATTATTACTTTGAATGGGGTTTCAAAGTTGAATTTTGTCGGCACAATGTCTGACAATGTTGAGGTTAGACTTCAATTCTCGGATTTTTTAGATTTTGGAGGTGAACTCTAAAATCTCCCGATTTGTAATTGTTATACCTCTGTATGCGAAGCACCCCTTTAATTGCATCCTTTTTTATTTGGAGTATATCGGGGGGATGTTCAGGAATATTTCCATTGCCGCAGTAGAGCAGGTTTTCATTGTGATACTAAGGCACGTTAGTCATTGATTTTTTTGTAATAATGGGTGGTCCAACCATAATGCACGATGTTAATTGTGAGTCACACCTTAACGTCAAGTTTTTCGCCCAACTTAATTTGACATTTCTTTGTTTCAGTGTTTGACAAATTCAACCATGGAGAGGTACACAATTGAGCAGCGCGTTAAGGTTGTTGAAGCCTTTTACGAAGTGAATGGTGACTTTAGAAAGAAAATCATTTTCAGCGACGAGGCACACTTTCACCTCAGTGGATTCGTTAACAAGCAGAATTGCCGCATTTGGGCAAATGGGAATCCACGAGTGATTGTTGAAAACCGATGCATCCACAAAGAGTGACTGTTTGGTGCGGTTTATGGGCTGCCGGCGTCATCAGGCCGTACTTCTTCGAAAATGAGGACGGCAAGCAGTTACCGTTATCATTTCGCTATCGCGAGATGATAACGGACTTCTTGTGGTCAGAAATTGAGGATATGGACCTGGACGATATGTGGTTTCAACAGGATGGTGCCACTTGCCACACAGCCAACGAAACAATGGCTCTTTTGCGCGAGAAATTAACATCGTGCGATTTGGTTGGACCATGTAAGCTGTGATTTTTGTAATAACATTTTAGTCCACCAGACTGTTGATCCGTATGTGGCTATTGGGAGGATGATTGTTCTGTAGCGCCAGTAGATCATCTTGGGCTGTAAACTCCATTTTCTGGCAAATAGGCTTTTGCAGACCCAAAACGCATTAAATGCTTTGGCGTGAGTCCATTCTATATGTTTATTCCAGTTGAGTTTGCTATCGAATATTATACCTAAATATTTGACCTCATCTGAAAAGGGTATTGACGTTCCATGTTTAGGAGGTGTTATGCAAATTTTTCTTCTATCTATAAATGGTACTATCTCAGTCTTACTCGGGTTGATGTTCAAGTTCTTAGACTGACACCAGTTCATTATCATTTGCATGGCAGATTGCAGCTTTTCTGACAAAGTTACATCATATTTGCCTTTAGTGATAATAAGAAGGTCATCGGCATATCCTATTATTTCGTAGCCTTGTTCTGTTAGACAGTCTAGAAGCTCATCTACCACTAATGACCAAAGAAGTGGAGATAATACTCCTTCCTAGGGACATCCCCTATAGGTCTGTGCAGTCATTGTGTTAACACCTAGATCCGCGATTGTCAATCGGCTCCTTAGCATGGCATGTATCCATTTCATCGTGGCCGACTCAAGTCCTTTTTTCCTAGCTGCCGCTAATATGGCATCATGTGGAGTATTATCGAAAGCTCCTTCAATATCTAGGAATACACAAAGGCAATTTCCTTGTAGTCTTTAGCCTTTTCTATTTGTCCAACTAGACCGTGAAGGGCTGACTCTGTTGATTTGCCTTTCTGGTAGGCATATTGATTCTTATTAAGACATACTTTACTAGGTCCTGTTCTTATGTGAAGCGCCGCTAATTTCTCCATCGTCTTGACGAAGAAGGAATAATTGGGATATATCCCCATGTAAAACTTGCTTTAAAGATCTTTATCATTGTTGACATTAAGATCTCTACCCTTTCTGCAGTGAGGCAGGGAAGATTTTATCTATCTCCGGCTGATTTGTAGGGCTTAAAGGTATTGATCTTTTCCGGAGTGAAGATTTTAGCAGCAATGCTATTGCTGAATGAAGTTTGACGATACATGCTTTCCTCTTCTTCTGACTCTTTATTATTGTTAATTAGCTTGCAGCCTGGGAAATGTGTTGTCAGTAACACTTCCAAGTGTTTTCATTGTCAACAAGTTTGTTCGCTATACGAGGGCGGATCGATAATGACGTGTAAAAATGAAGAAGGTGGGGGTAGGTAAGGAATTTGGTATTTTTTTTTACCTGGTTCATCCTTAAATAGATTACCTGCAAAGCCTTAGCCTGATACCTTTTTTAGTTTTTGTGAAACTGCTGTCTAAGCAAGTCAACTTTTAATAAATTTAAAAAATGGATAAAAACGAATTTCGTGTGTTGATTAAACATAACTTTTTAAAAGGGAAAACAGCTAAAGTAACCAAAGAAAATTTAAATAAACATTATGGGAACTCTGCACTATCGATTGCAGTGATTTACAAGTGGTTTACAGAATTCAAGCGTGGTCGTATGAGACCATACAAAGTCCAGGTCGTCCAAAGGAGGTCGACATGCCAGAAATGATCGACAAAATTCATGATTTCGTGCTAGAGACTGTCGACTGAAAGTGCGTGAGATTGGCAAGGCAGTAAGCACCTCATATGAATGTGTTTGGAATATTTTGAAAAATCATTTGGACATGCAGAAGCTATCCGCAAAATGGGTGCCGCATTTGCTCACAATCGACCTAAAACGCAATCGTGAGACAACTTCACAGCAGAATTTGCAACTGTTTCAGCGTGAGCCAAATGAATTTCTTTATCGATTCACAATTGTTGATGAAACATGGATCCACCACTACACTCCAGAAACCAAACAACAGTCAAAACAATGGATGGAAGCCGGTTCAAACGCACCGAAGAAGGCAAAAACCGTTCCATCGGCGGGAAAGGTTATGGCGACAGTATTTTGGGACTCCAATGAAATAATTTCCACCAACTACTTAAAGAAAGGAAAAACAATAACGGGAGCATATTATACTCAGTTATTGGATCGGCTGAATGCTGCAATCAAGGAAAAACGGCCGCATTTAGCGAAGAAAAAAGTGCTGTTTCATCATGACAACGCTCCAGCTCACACGTCTGCTGATGCAGTGGCAAAATTATTGGAATTACGTTACGAATTGCTTCCTCACCCACCGTATTCTCCAGATTTGGCCCCGTGTGACTTTTGCTTGTTTCCAGACTTGAAAAAATGGCTTGCTGGAAAGAGATTCACCACGAATAGTGACGTCGTCAATGAAACCAACGCATATTTTGAAGGGTTATAGAAATCTTATTATTTGGAAGGTTTCCAAAAATTGGAAAAATGCTGGACTAAGTGTATCGACCTAAAAGGGGACTATGTTGAAAAATATAATAAATTTTTGCCGAAGAAATTTTGTGTTCTTCATTTTTACACGTCATTATCGATCCGACCTCGTATGATCAATGCCGTCTGGGCTGCTTATTGATTCTGCTGCGCTTCCTACTTCGTACTCAAGGATTACCTGGTAAAGATTCCAGTCGGTATGTTTTGGATTTCTATATTGTCTTATGTATTTAAGTGAAGTGTTTATCTCAAAACAGTGTGTGATCTGAAAGTGATGCTTCTTTAGATACGTGCCAATTGTCACACTTGTCAGGGGCTTGTTATGGTAGTACTTCCTGCCTGGCACTATTCATGAATATCAGGGTGCTGCCTTTATTTATTATGTCAAGACTGTTAATAGTAAAAATAACCCAAAAGTGACTTAACTCTTTTGTTGCAATGAAAATAGGAATATTTAGATATTCAATTTCAGGCGACACGAGAAGTGCAGCTCTTGGCCTGTCGCTTCTTTTGTCATACATAAACTTATCCATTTTTTGAGGAATTCCAATAATTTTACCCTGTGTGGCCCTTGGTTTTTGTAGGATGGCAACATGGAATTCCTCCTTTGCAAATCTCCACGTCAGTATGTCCTTGGCCACTGCTGCACGATGAAGTTTGAGGCGCACAAACCATCGTTTCGAGCATCGAAACCCCCCCCCCCCCCTCCCTCCCTTCTACCACCTCCTATAGAAACTGCACAATTTCACTAAATCCAATACATTTAGAGTACCGCACGATTGGGCCAATCGTAGTCCTGTTATGTTTTTAAACACAGTTTTCCTTTTGAGATTTGCGATTTCCAACTTAACTTATTTTTTAAGATAACGTACCTCCGTCAATTCCTGAATTATTTTACCACTAATGGATAAATTTTTAATTCCAGTGCCTCCTGGTCGAATTTCGAGAAACCATAGGCATTTAGTTTTTTCAGTATTAAAGCTAGTCTGTGGAGTGATAGCCAAGAATGTATATCATTCATGATAGACTGCTGTAGTGCTTACCTTTTAAAAGTACTATTATGTCATCTGCGAAGGAAACAATACGACTGTTACGGTAATTTTCCTGTATGTCGAGTAGGTCATTTACGTAGATGTTAAATGGAATGGGCCCCAAAATTGTGCCTTGTGGCACTCTAGATTTCAGTACCATAGGTCTACTGATTTCAGAACACAACTTCACACTCTGAGTACTGAAGAGCTGAATAGGTCATACGTTCTGTTCGAGAAGCCTAACCTATTCAGTTTCTATAACAGAAGTTTTTTTAAGGTTCAAAAAATAGCAGAACTTTATAGTTTTTGTCCGTATGTTCGCTTATGTAGCTTACAACTTCACGAAGCGCGTTGTTTGTTCTGCAGTTAATTTTAACTGCATCAACGATATGCTATTGTACTCTGTTATTGATACATTTTTCTAATAACTTCGCAAAATTGGAAATAATGGAAATCGACCGATAATTACCTGGCTGCAACGTGCAGTCCCCCTTATGGATTGGAATTACGTTGAATAAGATGTCCCAGTTTCTTAATTGTCACAGTGAAGTATCCATTAGGTCCTTTTGCTTTATTCAGTTTTAATTGGTTAATGTGATGAAGAGTCTCCTCCTTCGTAATAAGTGGCATAACACAATTTGAAAAATGTTGCCCAGCTAGGAAAGAGTCGGCTTTATCATTGCCAGGTGAAATATATTAAGCGATTTGCTCTTCTACATTTGAAAAATGGGATTTCAGGATCTCAGCCATAAAAGCAGGGTTAGTGGTTTGGTTTTCGCAATTGGCATGCATACTTTTGATTACTTCATCAGATTTCTTCCCAAATGTAATTTTATCCAGAGTTTCTTAGGATTATTTTTAGCACTATTTATTTACACACGATAAAAGTTAAGTTTTGCAGCTTTAATTTATAGTGATTTCTATTCGACAAAAAAATGTGACCCGTTTTTGCCCTTAACATTTTTTCTAGCAGTTCCTATGTTCTATTGGAAAAAAAAATTCTGCCCTGCTAGAAAAATGGTTTGCGCACTAGGTAAAACTTGACCTGAAAATGCACATTTCTTGCCCCGAATTTTTCGGCGGTGCAACTCAATTGACCTGTAATGTACAACAACACGAAAAAAATAAATCATCTGTCAACATCGGTAACAGATTCTAACGGATAGATCATACTTAAAAGGACTTAAAACTTTACATGAAGTATGCAATATGAGTGCATACGTAACTTTTCTTAATTTTCCCAAAATCTTCACAGGACCAATTAGAGATAACAAGACAAATTAAAACGCTTTGTTTTGACAGTTTCGAAAGGCAATCAGTTGTTCGGTATGCAGACAACATGATAAAAAAAATGCAAAAAACTTGCATTTAAAGTGTTCTATTGTAAATTGACCTGGCCGACGGAACTGAGAAAAATGAGTGCAAAACTGCAATAATTTTGCATTTTAAAGGGCAAAAACGGGTCACATATTTTTGGCGAATAGAAATCACTATTAGTTAGTCAGCTTGTTGCAATAGTTGTTATATTTTGTGAAAGCGCAGGATTGAATGGTTCTCTGTGTTGTTTTGGCTCATCTATTTTTCGTTTTGATTGAAGACAAAATGCCTCTTGTCACCCAGTCTTTGACTATTTTCAACTTAAAGTGGTGTATTGGAATAACTCGGGTTGATGTTTCGAGCGTACTATTTAGGATATCATAAAAGTAATTGAGTTATTATATTATTTATATTATATTTCCTTATATATATATATATATATATATATATTATTCTAATGATAAAGTATTGTGATCGACACAAGAAAAAAAAAATTTGCTACCCTGAAATTTTTTTTCGCGTTTCTTGACTAAATTAGCCTAAAAATGCCGCCGTACATATGGACTCATATCTCCGAGACCGTTGAAGGTAGAATGATCGTTTTTGGGTGGATTGCTGACTGAGTAAGTGAGCTCTATTTTCTAAATTTTGGGGGGTGTTAGGTGGAAGGGGGAGGCGGGGTGAGGGAAAAAGTCGAAAACTACACTTGCTAATATCTCCACCACGAATGCAGATAGAAAGTTGAAAATCAGTAGAGATATAGAGAAGGTTGTGGAACAAACTTTAAAAATAATTTAATTTTGTTATTCATTGGCGTCCAAAAAGGCGGGGCTAAAAACAAATTGTCGGCCAAATTGTTTTTTCAAATGATTATATCTTCGAAATTAGTTATCGTAAAAAATTCATATTTTGGAACTTGATGGTTCCAAAATATGAATTTTTTACGATAACTAATTTCATATAGTTCCATCGGAATCAGCTTAGAGAGTGGCTAATTATTGTAAGGGGGAGGGTCAAGGGGGGTCGCAAAGAAAAACACTTAAGAATTAATATCTCAACTATCTCTCAAGCTTTGTAATTGAAACTTGAAACATATAGTAAGCTATACTAGAAAAATAAAAAAAATTAATAATAATAAAACATGTTGAAATAATAGTAGTGGGGGGAAATGGGGAGCATTTCAAAAATGGCGCACTTTTCAAAATTTCAAATCCTTATATCTCAAAAAAGAGTACAGATATCAAATCGGAAATTTGTCAGATTGTAGAACTACATAGTGGTTAATTTTTGTAAAAAATTTAAGTTGGGAGGTGTAAGGGGAGGGAGGTGATAAGCAAAAATGTCGAAAATTTTGAGTGATTTTTTAGGGCTCTGGTGAAAGATACAAAGTTTAAATTTTGCATGTCGATACGTCTATTTAATGTACATAGAAAAATAATAGTAACTTGATCCATAAATGTTATAAACCGACCCCCCCGGTCTAACGTGCACAAGGTGTTTCATGTGCATTGAAAAAAACACATAAACTGAAAATTTTTGAGTGAAATTTTAAGGTAGCAACTTGAAAATTTGCGAAATGCATTTAAAAAAAATCCCTAAATATACGAAATATTAACTGGTCGAAAACCTTTAAAACTTCTACCCCCTCCCATACAAAATTATTTTTTCGACCATTTTTAAGATATCAATTATCACCTAACTTTTAAGAGCTATCAATTTGAAATTTTGCATAAGATTTTAAAAAAATATTTGAAATGAAATTACTTTAAAAGTTTTGAAATCGCACTTTCCCTTCTACACCCTCCCATACTAAAGTACGATTTCGACCAATTTCATTAAATCAACTAATAACCAACAAATTAAAAGCTACGAACTTGAAATTTTGTACCAGCACCTTACAACAGAAAAGAAAGAAAATTGCATCACAAGTTTTACGATTCCCCTACCTCCTCTACCCCCTCACATACAAAATTATTTTTTCGAGCATTTTTAAGAAATCAGTTATCAGCTAACTCTTAAAGGCTATCAATTTCAAATTTTGCATAAAAACTTATAAAAATAATTCAAATGAAGTTGCTTTAAAAGTTTTGAAATCGCGCTTGCCCTTCTACCCCCTCCCATACAAAACTATGATTTCGACCAATTTCATTAAATCAACTAATAACCAACAAACTAAAAGCTACGAACTTGAAATTTTATACAAGCACCTTATAAGAGAAGCGAAATAAAACTACATATCAAATTTTACGATTCCCCTACCTTCTCTACCCCCTCCCATACAAATGTTTGTTTTCGTGAATGTAAAATACACCGAATTTTATGAAAATTCTATGCAACTTCGTCTACGAAACACATTCTATACAGAGAATATTGGACGTGATTCAAGCAATTAATTAAAAAGCTATTAACATCCACCCACCCTTACTATTACCCCTCCTCCTCCCCTCATAAAAACCCAAACTTGCAGAAACGAATGAAATATTGTTAAATTGACAACAGCCCTGCCCAAGAACTCCCTTTCACTTAGCCTTCCCTAACCACTCTAACCTGCATATTGACTTTCCACTCATCCGCAACTTGTCCCAAGAATAATAAAGTTTCGCCCGACTTGTTGGCAGTTTATTATTATAATAATATTAGTACGTTCACCCAGTTTATTTGTCGGAGACTGTAAAAAACGGTATTATAATCAATTTTAATGATATTGGGCGAAGTTAGTGGTACGGACCGAAGGACGCAACTTGTCAGGATCAAACGTTAATTTTGCTAATGTGCTAAAATTGTCAGTTATTATGTGTCTTAAGTGTGGCTGGTCTGAAGGTAAAGTTCTTTGACTTGCAGAATATATGATCTAAGCAAGACTTTTGCCTCGTGGCGCCAAATAAGTATTTAGAATAAACATCAACTGAAAGATCATCCAAATATTCAGAAGCTGTTGCAGTTAGTGGATTCTCCTTGATATTTATGTTAATATCTGCAATTAAGACCATGTCTTCTTCAGAATTGAATTCGTGCAAAACTTGTTCTAAAGAGTTTATAAAAGTAACTGCCTCTAGACTTGGCGACCTATATATAAATCTTAAATTGATTTATAAGTGGTTTTTTTAATTTTACTTGAAGGTATAGAGCATTTGCATTAGTAAAATTGGGGCTTAATTGAACTTTGTCATACTGGTTTTTGACGTACACCGCAACTTCATCGCATTTATTTTATCGTTGATATTGATGAAGTTTCATTTAACGAAATCTCAGTTAAGACAATCACATCAATTTCCGAATCTATTTGATGAATTAGTATTAAAAGCTCATTATAATTTTTTGCAACACTACGTATGTTCATATGAAAAATTGAAAAACTATAATTAGCGCAATGGCTTAGGAATAATTTACAATCTTTAATCTCACTCACTACTTCTGTACTCACCTGGTCACAGTTATCTGATGTCGTTTAAACTATCAGCCATGTTGACTTACATTAATTTACAATATGCGATTACTTGTTTTATTTGTAACATTTTAATCAACCAAGTTAATGTTGAGATTGGCGGGACACTTGTCCCGAGACACCCAAACAAATTGGAATTGGCTCACTTAAGCGAATTATTTTGTGTCGTATAGCAATTTTTGTTGTACTTGGACAGCTGAGCCGATATGAAGAATCGTTGATCAGGTAGAGAAGAGCTAAGGCCAGATTATTTTGACACTGTTTACTTTTCTTCAACCATTCACGTTAATGTCGTTTGCATCGAAACTTGAGAACAATCGGTCTTCCACGCTGTGATTTCGGATTCGAAGTAATATCACGCTGGGCGGTAAATTCTTGTGTAGCGTGATCTAGTTGAAGCAATCCCGAAACTTTATTTATGATCACAGATACATCCTCGTGCTTCGTTTCTGTTATATCCCGTGACTTCAATGTTATTGCTCAGAAGTGATTGTTCAAAGTAGTTTAACCTCACTTTAACATCGGAAGTTCGTTCTCTAATTCGCGGTTGTTGTTAGTTAACTAATAAGTTTTTTTCGGATATTGCATTAAGGTGCTTCGAGTGTTCGGTGAGCATGCTGTTGAAGTCATGAATTTTCCAAGAGCAGAATTCAAGAGACTCACGGTACTCGTTAGATTTTTTGGCCTTTTTTTTTCTAGTAGATCGTGTGATAAATTTTTTTTCTAGTTGCGAGATCTTAGCAATGACGTCATCGCTTTCTTTCGTGGGACTCGAAGTTTTCATGCAGGTGCGGCAGTATCAGTTTGCTCTTCGCTCCTTGTTCAATTTGCGGAAGCATTTTTCACTGAAGCCGGCGCAAAAAAAGTGGAACTGGTTTTGGCAGGAGGTGGACTTAATTCCTTCTTGGACGTCAAGGATCGCTTCTTTGCACTCATTACAAGAGGAAGTCAGAGGAGGCTTGTGAGTTGTGGTATAGATTTAATTTTTAAATTTATGTAATAATGTACAAGATTTCCTTTGTCTAAATGCTATCGCCGTTATGGTCAGTATTTATTTATTAACTAAGCCGTTTAAAAGTGAGGAACTACTGATTCTTCTTATCTACACGATACTTGAGTTATTATTGGATTTTTAATGGTTTTAACTTATATTTAAATTTGAATTTATCGAGGTAAAATTTTTTCGAACTGCTTGTCTGACAGATTGACTTGACTCACTTGATTGGGCTTTACTTACTATCATAATTCTGCTGTTTTTTTCGTTAATTTTCATTGAGGGGAGGGGCAGCTGGGCAGACGTTTCGGTCTGCAACATTCCAACAGGAAAGATGGAGAGAGTTTTCAGTGATTGTGGATACGATTGTATCTTGAAAAGTTATTCTTCGTCCTTGCGCTGAGTGTTTGATGTCAGGCTCCTGTTTCCAAAAGTTGAAGTTGGGCCAAATTCTTAAGCCATGGATGTAGGCTAGTGTGTTGCATGTTGGTCTACAATGCGTAGGTCGTGAGTTCAAATCCTATTCCGCAAAGGATTCATGCCAGAGGATGCACTACTTTTTTCCCTCCATTGATCAAAAACTCATCAACCTTAAATCGTTGCGATTATCTCTACTCCAATCCGCCATGCACTGGTAACTCCGGTTCAACGAGAATTTACAACTCGCGTGATTACATGCGCTTATAATCAGAAACTAATACTTTTGCACGCCGGCCTTATCTAATACTTTGGAAATACGACACACCGACATTGTATGTGCGGCTTGCGCTGTACAATGTCGGTTAATAGAACCAATACGATATGTGTTAAGTATTTTTGTTCGGCTTCTCTTGCGGCCCGTGTACCCGCTAGAGTTACGTCAGGGGAAAGGGGCAATCGTACCAAAACAGCAGGCAAGCCGTCACACAAAAGACTGCAATAGTGTAGGTTATTACACACTGCATAGTTCAATACACGAACCAGTTTGAGGCCAGGTTGCTTGCTTGCTTGCTGTACTAACGAGAAGTTGCTTCCAGTACGGTTGAGAAAGTTGAATCGAGTGGTGCGCGTTGCGTAGTACGTGTTTTCTTTTCCGGGTGGGTTCGCGTTGTCCCTTCGGCTTGGTTTTTGTTTTTTGTCAGTTCGTTCTTTCTCGTGGGGCAAAAAAGGAAAATTTTTGAAATCCGGTCTGTAACGGTTTATAAACAGTTTCGTTGAAACGCGTGATGTGAATTCTGTAAGAAATACAAAAATGTAAAAAAGGCCGCGTTGTGCAAGATATATATATAAAAAATTAATAGGTGCTGGTTTTTAGTTAAATCAATTTTTTTTTGTGAACGTTGTGTTCTGCTGCGAGCTGCTCCCCCACGTTGCGTCACATGCTGCCGCTTCAAATGCTACAACTCATACTGGAATTTGCGCAAACGAGTCAAGAAAAAAGAAGTAAAGATTCCAACAGCATCGATAATGATGCTAATTTGCATTCTACCAAGGCTTTGTGTATTCTGATTTTTTTGCAGAAAAAATTAATTTCCAATATTGTTGATATTGTGATGAAAATAGATTGAACAATCGATAATGGTCGGTCAGTCAGCACATAAAAATTTGTAACGTCTTACCCGCGCGATCACATCAGCGAAATTCGATAACACTCACCTGTGAAAATTGCGCATGACGCAAAGGTGTCAATTTGACAGCTTTTGGTTGCGTTGTTGCCGGCACCCACCAGATGAACCGCGTACCTCTCTAGACGTAAAGCGGGAAAACGATGCGTTTCGATTTATACTAGAGAAATCCTATACAAGAAACGATGCGTTGTGATTTATACCAGAGAAATCTTATACAGGAAAAATGTCTATACAGAACGGAAAGGGCATAGCTATCGAGAGTTTTTTGATTAAAAAGCAGTTGTCTGGGACAAAAAAAAGTGGGCGGAATTTGAGAGATCTCTGCACGTTTTGTACTTGGTTTAACCGGATTATCAAGATTAACGTCAAATACAGCGAATATGTATAAGGTTTACCTTAATTAGTGGTGCGTCCTAGTTATCTGAAGGGGATTATCATTCGATTAGTTATGCGTAAATAAATTGGTTGATTCATCGTGATATCCTGAAACTATCATAGTAATTGCAGAATTGTTAAAATGAATGGTGTTGGTCATTAGTTGATCGTGTGAGTCATCAAGTAACTATTAGACATCAAGGATTATCGAAATGCCCAATATCATTTAGACAGTTTGACAAAAGTTAAAACGAAAGATACTTTAGTGACGGATTTAATTGTTTTTGGTTATTCGGCAGAGCCGTCAGCAACAGCTTGAATTCATCCGCTGCACTTCTTCTTTCTGATGGCGATCGCAAAATAGTATATCTAATAAAGTCTTGGTCGAAATGCAAGCCTGTATGAACTGCAAACGATTGGGGACATTCTTTTTGGTATTCGTCGGAAGTGTAAGAAATAGTTTTCTGCGTCTGAACTGACTAACGTCTATTAGGCTTATATGTATACATCGCCGGAATGTCGGAGTACTCTGCATTTATTATAGATATTTCCATGGTAAATGTAGAGAGGAGCTAAAGGACCTAATAGCTCTTCTCTTACATACCCCTCGTAATACTCGCCAAGCTGCACATGGTCACGACTACATTGTGAAGCATCTGCTGTGGAGAACAGTACAATTTAGGCAGTTCTTCATCTCTCGAACATCAACGATGTGGAATCCATAACTGGACAATCTGTTTCCAGCGGTGTACAAACCCCAACAATTCAAAAAGAACGTTTCCTCCTAATTTTCTCTTTTAACTTCCCTATTTCCACTTGTTTCTCTTATCTCTGTCAATCTAACTGTGCATTACGCATTTAAGGGTTACCCCCCGAGTTATTTCGGATACTGTAAAAAGGCTTCAAATATCTATAAGTAGCGGAAAATTTCTCAACGAATAATTTTTTGTTTGGTTATGATTTTTATGTCCACCACGCCCAGAATTAATATTAACAATTTGAGCGAAGCACCACTGATTTAGTTTCCTTCTATAAGGACCAACACTCTCCCAGATCAACGTTCTTGAACGAATTCGTCAATTTTCCTTGAGGCCAGCAACGGAAGCGTCAGACACCATAAATGTCTGAAAGACGTAAGACCTATAAGTCCATCTTTATTACTTCTAAAAACCTTGGAAAGATTGACAGATATCCATTTAAACAGTAGCATTGATTAGCGAATGCTGTCAGCGGCCCAACGCGCATGGGAAAATAGATTGGAACGGCCCTACACAAATTGGTATGCTACGTCGACAAATCACTGAGTATTACAGAGTTCACTATCGTCGCGTTTATCGAAATCGAGGTGGCTTTCATCAACGTAAGGCTAGAAGAAGTTATGGACGCACTTTCAAATCTAAGGGTTAATACTTCGCTCGGCATGCTGGATGGGATCAGTCTTGTTTTCACAGATAGAGCAAAATATATGGGTATTATATTACATAGGAAACTGAGTTGAAAAATGGGGAATGCAGCTCAAAGTAGTACATTGGCTTTAAGTTGCCGTCATCAGGCCCATCTTACCCGCACTCTCTTCGGAAAGGTGCAGAGAATTGCAGTGGGTCTCTGACAAAACCATCACAGCACTAGAAACACTTATCGAAATTGTCGCTAAACAAATGGCTACAAGGGCGACCGTAAGCCTCAAAGAAACTTGTCAGTGGACCTGCATTCAAACTGATTACTCCTTAATTCTGAAAGTTTTAACCGAAAACTCAGACCACACTCTCCCAAGTATTGATTTTGATAATAATTTCCTCACTGTCATCCTCGAGACAAGAGTGGGAGTGGCCTGAAGGGTAATGCAGTATTTACTAAGGATATTAGCATCTTCGATGATGGACAAAATGCTATTAAATCTCTGGAGTCTGCCATGTATCCATATTCTGAGGGAGATCGCTGAACAATTCGCTGATGCTACTAGGTCATAGGGACATGCCGGGGAACTGTAAGGCTGATGAAATCACCCTGCACGGGACCACCTTGCAGATTCAGTCTGAAAAAGAAGCTGAGTAGGCCTGTCGCAAACTTATTAGTTACAACTTAAGTTGGATGCGATTAATAAAGCCAAGGCCCGATGGGCGATGTTACATGTGATACCACCAGACATATTTTGCCTGTGCCGAATCTGAAACGCTCTAACAGGCTGATATTACCAAGAATGCACATGATCAGCTGCGTAGTAGGTGTCGCTATAGCGCACTGTTGAAATGGAATCATGCTGAAAGGCTTGTCATTTCTTTTGCGGGTGTTGCAAAGATGGGGAAAAAGAAGAAACGATTCATTTTTCCTGCCCCTAAAGTAACGGTTTTCTCCAAACACGAATTGATTTTGTTGTCGATTTCTGAGTAATGACTCTAGTGAACTGTAAATCTATACGTGAGCGTAGACTACTACAGCCACAGCGTGTACCTCGATCATGGCAGCCTTGCTCTACTTCATCGCACACATAGCCTACACCCTACACCCAATGGTTCCATGATTTCCCGACATTGAATTCTTCCGTCATTCATCCGCTCCACATGACCAGCGTATTGAAGCTTCCTGTAGCTTATGATGGATTTTCGAAGATGGTATACAATTCTCCAAGCGTCGTCAAAACTGTGAATTGGATTCGATGTTGATGAAACCAAATAATTTACGAAAAGAATCATGGAATGGACTGATCCTTCCAATACGGATCGAATTGAACATTCGTAACGATCCGTGAAACCATAATATCAACTCTTATCTCCTGTGTTCATCGCCAAATCAATTAAGAGCATTTCAAAATAGCTTTAACCACCACCAAAACTACTATCGATCCTTTCATTCAAAATTTCAAGAAATTTTTCTTGAAAAAATTAAAGTTGTCTCGTTCTACCTACCTAACGTCGACATTCCTTTTATAATAATTTGCAACAAGGCTAATCTAAACTTACAAGAAAGCAGCAAGAACAACAAGAAAAAGCAGCAAAACCTAACCTGATCTTTTACATACCTGCCTACCAGGATCAAAGAAGAAAAACCAGTTTCTTAGTGATGCCATAATAGCACAAGCAAAACTTCGAAAAAAAAAAAAAATATTCTGTGAGAAGGTTCAGAGTGGTATAGGATCATCCCAACACAATGACCAAGATGATGACCAACTCGTTGTTCTTGGATTGCATTATCATTTCATAAACCATGTTCAAAAGGGAGAGCTTCTTAAAGAAACAGATAAACAGAAGGTCAGATCAAAGAAATAGGGAAAAAAAAACTGCTTCGCAGAAATCTCTAAGCTGCTACCACTCACACTTTTTAGCTGGAAAGAATGTCTCGCGAAACGTCTTGGAAAGGTTTAATCTAAGACGACTTTTGGCTCGAGTCTAATGTGAGCTGCTGGTTGCGGGATGGATTATAGATTGGAAATACAAATACCTACGTGACTGACTTGGGTGACGACGTACTCCGAAGAGAAACTGGTTTTTCACCTTCTTGATCGCTGGATTAGCTTTTTTTTTTCTTCTTAGTTCTATGTTTAATTTTATTAATTTATGAACCAAGCCATCCACCGATCTGAAATATAGATAGAAGTTTTGGAATGCTCTTTTCTGCACGATCTGAGATTCAAGAAATCGATGATTGGTATTTATATATTTCTTATAATATTCAAAAAAATTCGCTGCAAAGAAATAAAAGCTTATTCTGAGAATTTTATGCAATATTGGCACGAATGAAAGAAAGATAAAAAAACTGAATAGTTTTGAGCGGTTGCCGAGTTGAAGACAGAAAGTCTTTTAAGCTTTACGCGATGATATCAGCGTCTAAGACGCTAAGGTGATTCGAAGAAACTTTACGATGATGATCGTGCCAGGAAGTCTCGGAGTCTTGAGTTAATCGACCTGGAAATACCGTCCATTTAAACAATGCCTTTCTTAATGTTTGTTTATGGCGATTGTGTTTCAATTTTGATCTTGTCATGTGGAACATAGACAATTGGTATTTGCACGATTGACTACATTTGGGAAGTCGAAAAAATTTATGAACTGAGGAACGGTTGAAGAGGTTCAAAACTATCAACCATCGATTTTTAAAGTATATACTATATTAAGAGTACAAATAAGTTTCCGCCGTTTTCTATCAACAATTAAGGGATGTATTATGAAAGAACGGTACATTACCTTTTATTCAAAGTATTGTCCACCACTAGACACTACTTTTTTCCCCAACTTTCTGGCCTTATTCGGATACCACGTCGGAAGAACTCTTCATTTTATGCTATAATTTTTAGTATTTCCATATGATGTAAAGCGCTGCTTAGACAGGCCATGTGCCATCGACCGGAAAAAGTGATAATCGGAAGGGGCAATGTCTGGTGAATACGGCGGGTGGGGTAGGACTTCCCAATTAAGGTTTTGGCGCTGTAATATGCGGACGAGCATTATCATGTAGGAGAATAATTTTGTCATGTCTGGAGTAATAATGGGCGCGTTTTTCCTTGAGTGCTCGGCTCAATCTCATTAATTGTGTTCGGTAAAAAACTCCAGTAATGGTTTCGCCCGGTTTGAGCAACTCATAATACACGACACCAAGCTGATCCCACCAAATACACAGCATGAGTTCTTTTCATGAATATTCGGTTTGGCTGTCGATGTTGAAGCATGGCCAGGTGGTTCCCATGATTTTCTCTTTGGGTTATCGTAGTGGATCCATTTTTCATTACCAGTGACTATACGATGCAAAAAACCCTTTCTTTTATGCGTGGCAAGCAGCATTGCACACATGCGAAGTCGGCGTTCAACATCTCTCGGCTTCAGTTCGTATGGAACCCAATTTCTTTGTTTTTGAATCATTTGCAACGATTTTAAACAATGTGAAATTGCTTGTTGAGTCACTTCTAATGTAAGTGCAAGTTCTTCTTGCGTTTGGCACGAATCTTCCTCCAATAATGCTTCCTATTCTTCGTAAACTTTCGGTCTTCTACTACTTTTTTTTTGTCTTTTACGTCAGACTCACCGTTTTTAAACTTTTGACACCACTCACGACAACTTCTCTCAGTTAAAACAGTTTCACCATATGCTTCTAGAAGCAATCGATGCGCCTCAACTGCAGATTTCTTCAAATTAAAGAAGTAAATCAAAAGTTCCCAAAAATGCCACTTATTCGGCACAAAACTTGACATTTTCGCACTAATAAGATTATGTGATGCTTATACGGAGTCATTAGTATCTAGGTTATGTTGTTACCAGATGGCCAAACTTACGATACTACGTTTTACATCTGACAATTTCAACATAACCTTCTGGTGGGCCATCTTTTGTAACACGGCCGAAACTTATTTGTACTCCTAATATTTTTATAAATTTTTGCGATTCATCGTTAAATATGTCAAGCGATCAGCGGCAAAATAAATGGTTTTCTAGATTGAAGAAAAGAGTTGCGGTTTGAAAATTTTGTAGTGACCGTAGGTTGTAAAAATTGTCACTAGATGGTTTTCAAGAGAGAATCTTAATGTTGAAGTTGGATCAATGGATCAAAGTTTTGAAGTTTGATAAATTCTATTTGAAAATATCCGATTGCGAAGTAACGAAATTGAATATCATCATCCACTTTTTCTTTGTAGTACAAATCGGGTCCGGAGTCCCTCAGGGTTCTGTCTTCCACTCTTTCCTTAGTACTTATGTTATCAACGATCTTTTGTTTTCTACTCTTGATCCAATTCATAGTTTTACAGATGAGAGCATGTAACACCTATGAATTTGACCCGGCTGCAAAATTTTACAAGCGATCTTTTGGTTTCAAGCGCGGCTCGCTGAACTCGGATCTCAACTAAATCCTGGAATGGGACGGGAAAAAGGTATAGTTCAACGCCTTAAGTATACCATCCACCGTTTCTCGGATGGCCCAACATTCATCCTTTTTTTTGAAACTCAATATCGCTTTGCTCTGTTACCATTTACCTTAACCTCATTCCATTAAAACTGAAATTTCCCTACGAGAACACAATGCCCACGATTCTAAGTTGTCAATCAATTTTAATCCTATTGATTAATTTCCGATCACTTTCCTCATTCTGTCTGCGCTATTTCGTAAACTACGAGAGAGTTAAATGTGATCCAGCTTAAATGTTAATTGAAATGGAAACGCAAGTAATACAGGAAACCTTATGCAAATCGTATTCTTAATGAAATGCATTGCGTAAATTGTTTTATGTGCATTTCGTTTTGCCTTTTTCTTTGGTTCGTCCAATTGAACGCTAGGCGATTGAGTAAAATGAGAAAAAACTAAACTGAAATAAAGTAAACGACTTAATAGTGATTATGTAATCCAATTTCCCAATCCATAAGACATCAAGAGTACGGTGTGCCGCGACATACATTATTTCGCACTATTTTACTCTCTTTATCGATGGTAAAAACCTGAAAATTAATGTTTTGCACGTGGTGTTTTGGAGGTTCTTGAAACGGTATTCATTATTTTCCTGTTAAGTAAGACTCTCTGTGGGGCGTCGGACAGAAAACATTCTCTTTCACAATGTGCGATCCTGAGCGTTGGTATTTAAATGTCGCTATGATTTGATTATTCCTTTGGCCTCCTGCTCAACTCCTGTAGCACATACAAGCCAGTAGGCTTGTATGTGCTACATGGTCGACCAACTCGACGCCTTCTTTCATGATTATAATCCAGATCTTGTTTGGCGATGTTTCACTCTGGTTTCCTCGATATGTGACCCATCCGCTCCCACTTCCGCCTTTGAATCTCCATGCCATTTTTAGTCTGTTTGGTTGCACTCCAAAGTTCGTCGTTGGAGATCACATCTGGACAGAATACCCCTAAAATGTGTTTACGAAAATTTGCTCTTTTTTGGTAAGCCTAACGATCACTTTTTATGTAGTGCAACCATATAACAAAACGGATTTGACGTATGCGTCAAACAATCGCAGCTTCATGCGGAGGAAGATCTCTCATAACTTCCAAAAATAGTCATGGAGGGAACGAATGGGATTGGGAAGGTGGAGGAAAAGTGCTACTGACAAGTATTTGCAGATGTTATGTGTGGCTGAATGATTGAAAGCGTACAGAAACCATCTACCGAGTATGTAGGCCTTCTGGAAGTAGAACTATTTTACTTTTACATCGTTTGCCATTCTATTTTTGAATAATTGCCCATAGGAACTGAAAAAATCGCGCATAAAAACTATTCCTCGATCACGGTATAAGGACGACCGCCACGCGATTTTTGGCTTCACACTCAGGGCCAACCTACAGAATGGCGTTTCCGTTTGGGGTTGATTCTTCTCTTGATCCTGTCTACTTGACATCGATCAAACCGAAGATTTGGATGCTATTGTGCTCCACGGTTGATCAAAGATTGGCGGTGTATGGACTGAGAGACCCCAGCCTTTCCACCGTCATCCGTCATCATCACCGTCGTTCCAAAATCTAATTATAGTCCATTTTCGAATGCCGCCCGTACCCGTGGACCTCAGTCTTTCCGCCGTCACTCAATGTTCGAACGTTTCAAAAGCAAATCGTAGTCCTGTTCCGAATACCGTCCGTATCCGAGGCGCTGTCTGCATTGCGAACGGAAATGCTACCAGAAATTTGTTCGTGCCGTGCAAAGAGGATTTTATTTAATTAGAGAGATCTCCAGCTAAATCATTGTATAATTGACGGAACATATGTTATTGTTGATTGTAGATGGAAATGAAGTAGTTTAGATAGAGGGGAACATTCGTCCAATCCATCAAAACGCTGAAATTATAGGATGCTAAATTTCTATCCATTAAATGTTTTTTTTCTTTGAAATTCAAGTTCGGCTTACCAGCTTCTGTAGAAACAAAGAGGTGTATGGTAGAACTACAAGCTTCACGATTCCTGAAGGTGTCTGAAAAATAATCCATGGGCACGTCACATTATGACTCATTGAATAACCTTATCCTTTGGGCAACAGTTTTGGAGATAGTTTCCATCTACGATTATAACAATATCACCGACTAGCGTATTTTTAGTAGGTTGGAACCAATTAATACGCCTCGTAAAGGTTGGCGGAAGTATTCCCGAATACAGCGTCCCCAGAATGAATTAGCGGTGGTCCAATTTTTTTTTAATACGTTTAATGCGTCGCCTGATCAATCAATCAATTATCTGTTAAGACCCGCAATAGGGCCATGATACGCGATTCTGGTGATCAAATGCGCTTCTTCACATTTGGTATCCCAATACCCCAATATTAGTTCACTATGGCTTCAATCTCTAGTAGCAATTGAAGAAGCTTATCGGATAGGCTTCTCGTTGTCATAATTTGGCCCAGCGTATTTTCTACCCAAGCTAGGATGTGACATTGGGTAAACGTATAACTCCAGCACACTGCTTGCTTGAATATACGTTGGTTACCTCAATTACGAAAAAGAAAAAAAATCGTAGATAGAGGGTTGTGCGATGGTGTAACAACCCTTCCACAATAACAAATAAAACTGTTAAGGAACCTGAAGGTAAACTGACCAAGTCCCAATTTAGGCTGCCATTGTAGAAGAAGAAGAACTCTCAACCGACCTGTCCAATCGCCTGAAATTCGTATTTGTACCAGTGATTTTGTCTGAAATGTCGTTCTGGTTGATGTACTGCCAGGCCTCGCGTAGTTCCCGTTCCGTTCCACAGTAGTTTGCACCGCTATGGGAGTATATTTCTACAGGTGCTCCTCGTTTCTAGTCTTAGTATGCACAAGTCCAGGTCTTTATCAACGTATGAAAATAGATGAGTCTACGTCGCTATCTCTGGTGTGTTTGGAACTGTAGCAAAATTTTGGTACATTTCTCTTTCATTTTTGGTTTCAGCTCATTTAATGCGGAATCGAAGCTATGATGGTGAAACTATTGCTAGTGCCATTTAATTAGCAAGCGGGTGGTGAACAGATGATTCTTTGAAAGTGGAATAGGCCTTTTTATTTAAATCATCATTCCAAGTGTACATTGTGACGATAAAGTGTGTGGACTTTGCAATTAAAATGAGTCTGGGAAATGATTTTTCAAATTATTTTTTTTTGGTAAGCAGGTAGGACTGTCCTTAATTATTATCCCAAAAACTAGCGCGGTCTGTTAATCAGTTTATTTACAGCAGCTGGTTGAATCGGACACCTCAGTAGTCCACGGCGATTTTTACAATGGATAAAAATATGGAACAAAGAATTTGTCTCAAATTTTGTGTTTCCAACCAAATTTCGTGTGCGGAATCGTTGCGAATGATGGAAAAGGCTTACGGTGATTCAGCACAATGAAAAACACGAGCTTTCGAGTAGTTCAATGCCTTTAAGGACGGTCGAGAGATCCTTGAAGACTTGCCTCGCTCTGGACGACCTCCGACCTCTTCAACCGACGAAAACATTCAAAAAGTGAAGGAAATGGTGCTCGAAAATCGTCATGCCAGTATTAGGGAGATAGCAGGAGAGCTCGACAGCTCTTGCAAGTCCGTTCGTTTGATTTTGATGGATACTTTGGCCATGAAACGCGTCCTTGCTCGACTCGTTCCAATAATCGATCGAGGACATAAAACGGAAATCGCCATGGACTACTGAGGTGCACCCATTCAACCAGCTTCTGTAAACAAACTGATTAAGAGATCGCGCTAATTTTTGGAATAATAATTAGGGACCTCTACCTGCTTACCCAAAAAAATTATTTTTAAAAATCATTTCCCAGACTCATTTTAATTACAAAGTCCACATACTTTATGATCACAATGTACCTTAGGTTAGCCGGTAGTATGTTTTAAACTGCTGGTTAAGTAGGTAAGTTGTAAGTAGGTATTGCAATGGCGCTACAGCCCAAATTCGGTCTTGCATTGTTTGAGGTTTCGAAACAAGTCTGGTTTTTCCAAGGGTGATTGTTAACACATCGCCCAACCTCCTACCTCGCCCAACCTCCTACCTCGCCAGTCCTACTTTTTATGGTAGACCCAGTTAACGCTCTATGAAGTTCACTCTCTCCCACACGGCCTAGAAGGAGATGATGTTTCGAGTGGTATCCGGCCGAGTGATAGATCCTCATGAAAACGAAGAGGGGGGTCAGCTGGTAGAGCTCTTGGCGTTAAATACAGTGATCGTTTCCCATTTTTTTAGAGATATCACGTAGGGTATTGTATCTTCTAGGATTCCTTACCAGCATTTGCCACTGCACAGACGATTGGTAGACACATTGGAAACCGAATAGATGAAGCGAGACTATTATTGCGAGGACGAATAGCTGAAGTCAACCTTCCTAGTTGGTTACTTGGCTCACAAGTTTCTTTGACGATAATTATGAAAGAGTGCAGTTGATCTTTTCGCGGCAACGATCGGCTACCTATTTCAGATTTATATTCAAAGTAGGATCTGAGAAAACTTGTTTCCATGTCAATTCAGTTAAACACAGCGCAGTATCATCCGCTCAAGCAATTATATTATTAAAAGGAAATGCAATATTAAACATACATACTTATGTATGTGCAATGAAAAAAAGTGGTCCTAGTCGCCTAAGGTGGCACTGTAATATTAAGTTTTTGGAGAGCTGAGTTATCCATTCACTTTTACTTTTTTGGTTTTGCGAGCATATGTAGTGCTGAAATGTTGTAAACTTTTGTTTTTGGAATGTAGTTGATGAGGATGATGACGAAGATTTTAGAGAATGTGATTGCCTTGGACAATGAAAATGTAAATTTTGGGTTTTTTTGCTTTTCTTTAAGGAATGAGGGATAATGGTGGCTGGTTTTGGTTTTCTAGTGGGAAGTGTGTTGGTCTATAATGCGAAGGTCGTGATTTCAAATCCCAGTCAACGTATAATTCCTGTACACTGCCTGCTTGATTATATCAGGGCTATTTCAGTCTACGAAATTGAAAATTCGTAGGTAGAGGGTTGTGCGAAGGGCTAATAGCCCTTCCACAAGGCCTGATTTAGGCTGTTGTGCCAATGAAGAAAAAGTGAGAAATTCTTGAAAGGATGATTGTGAAGTAGTCGATGTTACCCATGCTTCTTGTGCTATTTTTTCTATTTTTCGATTTATGGTTTTGGTGGAATTGGTGCGGGTTTTTATTTGTTGTTATTATTATTTCGAGGAGATAGGGGCAATCGTAGAGTAGTCGAAGATTCTCTGTAGTTCGATATTCTCTGCACTTGTAACCGCCTCTAATAGAGTTTGGACAATGAACTGGCAAACTTGTGTAGTTTACCTGATTTTAAATATATGGATAGGAGTGAAACCTTGAGTTAAACTACAATACAGCTCAAAATTTTCAGACAGGTACTACATCATTGATTTGGTCTTGTCGTTTCTCTTTGATTCGGTGAGACTTTGTTTACTGGAACATTTCTCCTGGTTCTGAGTGTGGGCATTAAGAATGCCTTCACTCTGGCGATAACTTATGCGGTACTTCAGATCATGTTCTAAAGAAAAACTAATCAAGGTAACATTGCTTGACGATAGGTCGCACGGGATAAAGATTCATGAGTCTGCTTCAAAATTGCCCAATTGAGACGTATTTAAACAGGCTGCTCATCAGTTAGCTTCTGAAGAAGGTTTGAGTTAAATATTTTCAATCGAAAGGACAAATTTAGTTATTGTATCTAATTCTGCCATCTTGGGTGGTTTCCTAGAAGGGTGTTTATGATTCGGTCTGCTCTGCTAAACAGTATTCGAAGGGCTCGGAGAACCTTAGGAACATGTGTAGGCTGCAATAGCCGTAATCTGGGAGCTTCTAGTCTAACTCATTCTGCCTGTTCGACTGGTACACCGCCGCTGTCACCTTCACAAATGGAACCATCGCCGCATTTAAGAAGGACCTCATACTTAACCTTCAAGTACTCCTTGCCCATCTGCCGCTCTTCATTCAGCTTCTGCTCTCTCCTTGACCTCGATGTTGGTATCTGAGCATTTGGGCCAGTCCCATTCTCTGTTTTCGGAGTTGACTCAAGTTCAAAGTAGTAGCACTGACTACAAATTATTTGAAGAAAAAAAAAAATTAAAGAGTTCAATTTTCCGAAAATATATTTTTTTACTGAAATTGTGTCCTTAACCCTCTCGAGGGGGTGTTCCAGATCTGACCGCGGTTTTTACTTTTTCATTTGACTACAAACTACTTCAAGAAAAAAAATTGAAAAATGTTCATCCTTCCGAAGATATGATTTTTTTTTGTGCTGAAATTCGTGAAAATTGTGTATTTACACCCTCGAGAAGGGTGTTCCAGAGCTGACACGGTTTCTACTTTTTTCAGGAGATTATTAGCATTGACTGAAGACTATTTAAGGAAGAATTTTTTTTTTAAATTTTCAATCTTCCAAAGATATGATTTTTTGTACTGAAACTTGTGAAAATTGTGTACTTAACCCCTCGGGTACTTCGGACCTGACCGAGGATCTATTTTTTCCAGAGAGTTAGCAGCACTGACTACTAATAATTAAAAAAAAAGTCGAATACATTACATTTTTGGAAGATAGGATTTTTTTTACCGAAATTTATAAATACTGTTCGTTTGCCTCTTTAGGGGGTGTTTTCAAGGTCAGATTGGGGATAACAATTTGGCAAGGTATGTCTTGTGTTGAATGCTTCCTGTTTCGTGAAAACCATTTTATGCTATGTTCTAAATTTCCGACTTAAAATGTGGTTTTCATGTTTTGTTTTACTCTGAACCAAAGCCAATTTTTTTTTTTTTTTTTTTATATTATTTAAGAAGGATCTCGTACTTGTTCCGCACTTTTTTTTTATTAATTATTTAAGAAGGATCTCGTACTTTTCCGCTCCTCTTCCAGCTTCCGCAGCTCGATCTCGAGGATTCTGACCATAGTTTGTTTTAGGCCGCCTTGATATTGGTCTCAGAAAACTTGGTGCAGTCCCAATCTCTGTTTTGCAGCTCGAATTTACAGATAAAATTTGTCGCATTGCACCATCAGCTGGATAATAACCCGCTTGTGGAAATCCCATTCCCCCTTCCTCCAACCTCAATTAATCCAATTTAAGTTCCGTATCTTTTTATTGTAAAATATTAAAAGGAAAAATGTTTTCTTCATCCATCAATTTCAAATTTGATCTATTTGTCCGAGATGCAACATTTTAGTATTAATTCAAATCTAGGCTAAAAAGTATCACTGTCACGATCATCTACATCCAACCAATCTCCGATCTTTATTCAAACTTTATGTCCACTATTTTCCAAAGTACCTTTGTCAAAATTACGAACATATCCAGTTGTAAACTTTAAATTGTGATCAAGGTGTAGTCGCGGCTTATGACCGCTCTAGAAAGCTAAGAAAAGCAGGGACCGATTATTGCAACATCATTGTGGGTGCAATACATGATCACAGTTAAAAACTTGAATCATATATAATTCGTGTTATTGATCACCACAAATTTTCATAATTTGTGCATGATCACATGATACAACCCGGCACATTAGCGAATAAATAAATAATTATAGCCTGCTATAAATTTTCTGCATTTTAGCTTTAATCTCTATTGTTACAAGATATTGCGTCAACCAAATTGTGAGCCCGTAACGCATGACGATCTCTGTCACTTGTCATCACGATCTCATTATTATTGTTTTCTCTACCATCGCTTCTTACGTCTTAGACAATTTCCTTAACGCTATCATTTGTACAGTACAAAAATAGCTGAATCAACCAAATTTGTCAAAAATAAAAATTTCAAGATTATAAAGATCGTTTTTACAACCAGGCACTGCCTTTCCTCACGGTCATTTCACATCTCCACAGAAACGACGGAAAAAAATGGGCAAAAAAGTTTCTGCTGCATCGCTTTGTTGAATTTCGGATTAAAATTTTAAACATAAAAAAATAATTCTACACTTATATTTTGATTACAGACTGTGTATGTACACACAAGAGATAGTAGTTCAGAAAATATTAGGTTGTTTGGCGAGAGAAATACTTTGGTATGATGTTTCTTTTTTGAGGGTTTTGCAGATTATGTAGATTTATATTTATGGTTTTCATTTCGAGAGTAATTCTCATTAAATACAGGTTTAGATACCTTTTCCAAATAAAGCAGGTGCGAATTGTTATGAGTATTGCGGTGTTTATACCATGGTGATTTTCTTCGAAAATTTTATCATGCTGCTATCTTGCTTCGAGAAATTGCTTTTTGTTCGGGATGTGGTTCGTCAATGTCGTCCACCTGAAAAAAATATGGCACCTATAAGGCGCAGCATACATAATTCCTGAGCACACTTACGAGCATTTTTCTGCTTACTTTTCACTTTGTATGCGGCTATAATTTTCCGAGCGATAAGAGATTCCATCTAGAGCGTACAAACAGATGTGATTTGAATTTTGAGTGCTGGTAAATTATTTGAAAATTGCATGTCAGAATTTGGGTTGTATGCAGTTTTGAAATTTTTGGCAGACATTTTTGACAATAATTTTGGTATCGGAAAAGTTTAAAATTTCTTTCGCAGAAAGCAGTATCCGCGGACGTGACAAAATCTGAAGAATCCGCTCAATTTGAAAAAAAAAAAAAAATTGGTTGATTTGACAATTTCATTTTTAAAAAAAACCAAATCGATAGTATATTCAAATTCAAGAAAATTTGTGCAATGGTGTATAGAACATAAGTACTCGTTACCGACCGAATTATGAAGTGTCGAGTACCGACACAGATTTAGATTCATTACATAAGTAACGAAATAAGATCTCGAAAAAATAACTGAACTGTCAAAACGTTTCGTTACTGTTTCATTACTCGAGTATTCGCTCCACATGCAAAGAAGTACCTATACCGAAAGTAACGTTTAGTTGCTCTTTTCGTTACATCAAAGGAGAGACATCTACTCTTGTGCATAACGCTGTATCGCCATTCCAAAGTAAGAACAAGAAGGCAAACTCTTACTCCACCTTACGGAAAATTCTACTGGGAAAATGATGTGTTTTTTTTTCGTTTCGTTTTTTTCAAAAATGTCTTCGAGTAGAGTTGATGGCGCTCGGCTCGAGCGGCAGGGCAGGCGGTCGTTACTAGTGGTAGAATTGTGGGATCAGCGATACTAGATTGTAAAGTGTGTATTATCAAGAGGTGTAGGATTTGGTTTTTGAATAAAACGAACAATTGTTTGGATGTCTCTGAAATTATTTATTGCATTAGCCGTGTTTTTTTGCGGCCGTATCCAGAGCAGGTTAGCGTAACTACATTGAAAGCAACAACAAATCATCTATCCAGAGTAGGTTAGCTACCCCGGTTAGACCACTGGTGCAGCTAACCTGCTCTGGATAAATAGTTCCTGTGCTCATTGATGGAGGGCTCAGAAGTTTTTAGAACTTGGGACTTTCATCTCCCAGCCGTTGGTAGCAATAAAATTTGACATTTCTGACAAAATAACGTATTCTCATTTTTGTTATTTTGTTATTTTTCGAAGATACGCAGTGAGAAAATTTTTTTTTTGTGAAAAATGGAAATCAATTTTAAAAATAAAAGGTAAAGTAACGATTTCAATTTTTATTAGGTGAATAATTCATTTTTTTTTATAGATCTCGTCGTTATTGAGGCCGAGGCGAAACCCTCGCATCATTTGATTCTAATAGTTCCAATAAAAATACTTTTCTATTTGCACTCATAATTGGATCTGTAAGGAAAAGTTTTCAATTATCGCCGAAAATTCGCAATATTTTACAGAAATTACCTGTTATAATTCACAACTGGCAATTCGAAGTAAACTTTTCAAATTGTTTCCAGGTGCAACAACTTATCAGTTCCATACTTTAGTACTAAACTTCTACTCTGGATCGTTTTTTTGAGGACTACCTTAACCTGCTCTACTCTCGTCCGCAAAAAAACACGGCTATTATAATGTAGACACATGGGGATTATGTATGGAATACAATATCTTTCAAATGGTCGCCTCGGCTTCATCCTTTTCTCGCAATTTTCGATCACTCTTTCGCATAATTGGTGCGTCTTCAATGTTCGTTTTGAGTGTTGGAATTGCTTGCAGATGGTTAGGGTAGACATTACTCTTAACATAACTCCAAAGGAAGAAGCCCGACGGAGTTAAATCGCAAGATCTTCGTGACCAATTGGTGTCACCAAAATGCGAAATTATGCGACCAGGGAACGTTATGCGCAATAAATCGATTGTTTCGGAAGCTGTATGGCACTTGGCACCATCCTGTTGAGTGAAGAGGTCGTCCGTGTCCATATAACCCATCTCGGGTCACAAAAAATTGTGTACCATGCGTCTGTAGTGCACTCCATTGACTGTGACAGTTCGAAAAAGTACGGCCTATGATGCCTTCGGGCCACAATGTGCACCAAACAGTTACTCGTTGGGAGTGCGTTGGCTTATCTTGAATCACTCGCGAGTTTCGGGATCGCCAAATGCGGCATTTTTGCTTATTAACGTAACCACCAATGTGAAAATGAGTTCCGTCAGAAAACACGATTTTTTTTACACAAATTACCATCATGGTTCATGTTTTCCTAGACCCAATCAGAGAACATACGGCGCTGCTGGTGGTCCGCCGACTACAGTTCTCGAATCAATTGGACCTTCGACATATGTAGAGTGTTAATATTCGCTGCAGTGTGGACGTGGAGAGGTCGAGCTCTTGAGCACGATGACGAATTGAGTAGGTCGAACGTCCGAGGCAAAGTCGTTTCGGTATCTTCACATCTTTCACGGAGCCAGTCTCTTGGAATTTTTTGAGTAGGTTGCGAACACACGTCTCAGAAGGCACATGATTACGATCAAAATTTGCTCGAATTTCGCGCATCGTAGCTGCGATTGAACGCGAATTTTCAGAACAAAATTAAACGGTTTCTATTTTTTCTTTCACTGTGTAGCGTCCCATGATAAATTTCCCGTTTTTATAAATGAGAAATGTCAACATTTCACAACTGTCAAGCGACCAGCTGTTAAATAATAGGCCTTTCCAACCCTACACCTCTTGTTGATACAACCTATATACTTTTTAATGTTTGGGGTGATTAAGGGATTTTTTTTTATCAATTTGAGGGATTTTTGTTCAAGAATGTTTCGATTTAATTTAAGTTATTACCTTCACATTGTCGTTTTATTTATGTTAGTGTTTAAGGAGTTTTCTACTTAGAAGAGGAATACTTAAAAAATCGGAATTGGCATCATTGTGTTGATATACATACTAGGCTAACGAAATCGATTCACAAGCGATTTCTTACTGCATATAGTTACTGCCTGGGGCAATGGAAGCGATTTCTTCTATTTGAATTTAGGATTTGCAAAACTGGCTTTAGCTAGGGTATAGCCTAGTAGGTAGTGTGTTGGTCTTGTAATGCGAAGATCGTGAGTTCAAATCCCGGTCGGCGCAATATATAATTCCGGCACATTGCCTGCTTGGATATACCTTGGTCACCTCAATCTAAGAAAATGAAAAATTCGTAGAAAGAGGGTTGTGCGAAGGGCTAACAACCCTTCCACAATAAGTAATAAAAAATGTTAAGGAACCTGAATATCAGGAGGCCAAGGTCCGATTTGGGCTGTAGCGCCATTGTAGAAGAAAACTGGCTTGCCTATCCCCGCATTTGTTTTTTTTTTTTTTTTTGGTAAAAAGTCAGGGTAAATTATTTTATACTTTCAACTGAAATCCTGCATCAAAATGATGAAAAGTCTTTGAGGAGGACTAAGGAGAAATAACTGAAGTGCTTAAAATAATTCTCCTGGACCCTAGTATATTGGTGAAATCTACAAAAATTCTAGAATCTTTCTCCAAAGTCACTTTTGAAAATTTCAATTGTGTGGCTATTGATAAACAAGGAACTGGCTTCAATCTCGAGAAGTATCACTCCACGGTTATTTAGAAAAAAAACCGCTTAAGTCCTGGGGCAACACTTTTCAACAGATGTTTCAAGTAGAAATATATGATGCAGAGATTTGCCAAACTGAGGAGAATTCAAGGAAAGGACAACAGAACAACTTAAAATTTTGATGCTATCTGATAGTCGAGCAAAGCTTTCGTGAAAATAAACAAGGGTTCATTCAAATATCTGGAGTATTTTTCTTATAAATGTTCAAGGGAACAGTTCAGAATAACCAATAGGGACTTTGCCCCTAAATAAGCTTCTTCTCCCAACTTACCCACAGCTCATACCAATATCGATTGCAGTTTCCCATCAGGAATGCACAAATTGCATTTTAAAAGTGCAATTCTTTCCTATGTTTTCTCGCATGGAATAGCTATCCATCGTGTGTCCTCTACTGAAGAAAAATATGGAATGAAAATGAAATATATAGTTTTCCAGTGGATGTCATTCCACTTTTATGGGTTTGTTTTCTGTCAGAGTCAGAGATAGAAAATAAGCAAGAAAAATGAAAAAAAACTTCTTTTTGGAACTTGAGGATAACATTATATATCGTTGGGATGAACATTTGGGGTAGGTTGTGGTTATAGTAGAGTTTTTGGGATCAAGTAAAATGAGAATTTATTTTAGATCAACTCGTAGATTGGTCAGGATAAGCTTCTTGACAAATTGTAAGATTTGTTGAATTTAGAAAGGAGGTCACGTTAATATCCTAATATTATTTAGAGTAATGATCTTCACAAGTTCCAATGAAAATCGATAGAATATAGGAGGTTTGATTGATAATTTCGTTCGAAAAATTGATTAAAATTTGTTCGGTAATTTATTAGAAAGAATGAGAGATATTGATCGTTCACTAACTTAAAGTTTCTTTGTTGTAAAATTTAACATAGAAACATGACAGAGTTATGATTTGGCGTAATGCCCGGTGATAAGATACTCTAGATGAAATGGGAAAGAAAATGTTTCATCTCGAATTCTTCGAAGAGTGAATAAAGACTTTTGGAGGTGGTAGATGCAGAGGGGGGAGCTTGTAATTTTTGTGTATGACACCGAACGTGGTATGCAAAATGTTTCATGCTGAATTTAAAGTTTGTAGCTTTCATAATTTTCGTGGGAATTGAAATATTTTTTTCTGAATTTATGGCAAAGGAGAAATAGTTTTCTTGAATTTCTAATACTAAAATTTGTATGGCAGTGGGTAGAAGGAGTGAAGCGAAGTTGATTTTGTATGGGAGGAGATAAAGGAAAGGTTCGGATCAATATTTTTCGACGTTAATGATATTCACATCATCATACTCTGTGACCTAATTTTCAAGTCGGTAGCTGAAAAGGTTTCGGATAAAAATCAAGTTCCTTAAATTTAGAAATTTTATGAAATTTGTATGGTAGGGGGTAGAAGGTGTGGGGGATGTGGTTCGTTCACGAACTTAAAGCTACTTTTTTGCTAAAAATGCCATAAGACAAATTTCAATGCGATAGATCAAAGCTACATTGGAGACAGACGGTCACTCGGAATTGAGGTTTTTGAGCGACAAAAAATATCTCTGTACCCTTGGCCGCTCTGTGCGAGCATTATTTCTTAGCGTTACAAACGGTAAGACAAAAACATTATTCTATCAGATTTCATCTAGAGTATAAATAAAATTCTGCTAGCTAGCTTACAGTGTTTCAGATTTTTTTTTTAGACATGCAAGCGGTTCACTTATTGAAGTTACAAGTAACATTTCTGTATCTTTGGCGACTCCAGTTGTGCATTACTTCAGAGCAAACACAATATATTTTTCGATTTCGTCTAGAGTATAAAAGGATCCATATTCTCATTCTCCCGTGTAGATACTTAAATACCGACCTCTAAAAAGAACGAACACGCTTCATAAATAAATTACAAACTTACGTAACTCGAAAACACGCCATCTATATTTGAGAGAACTTGTTCGTCCCGGTGAACATCTGAGCTCGTAATTAATCGACTTTCTAAATAAAAACTCAATTACGGCATCATAAATTGAATTTATTAAATGAAATTCCTTTCAATTTTCCTCTCATTAAAAATCTCCTTTTTTACTCGTTTCAAGCAAACATATGACACCTTTTTCAATTGCTCTTTACACCGACGACGGGAAGTACTTTTTTTCGGGCGGCATTCTCCAGGAAGACGAACAACTCTCCCTTTTTCTGCCTCCTTCTAACTTCCCCGTTGTGTGGAATTGAGCGGTCGTGAAGCTTGAAGAGAAAATCGATTGCGAAGTCTTGTAGGTAAAAAAAAAAAAATTATTATACAGGGCTCATCAATATTGGAGAGAAAATGGGAATGTTCAGTTGTATTTGTCTTGGAAGATTGTTTCGATATTACTTTTGTTTAGAAGATATTTTTAAGTTCCACTTCCCAGAACAAGAGTCCAAAATGATATAGTCAGGATCGTGTCTGCAAAAAAGAGTCCAATATTGAATTACAGCAAACACTTTCATAGAAATGTTACTAAAACAGAAATCAAGTTTGTATTCGGTAGCTTCATTGCATACAAGTTGGATAATTGTGTTTTCGTCCTGTTTTTCATGGAAGAGAATTGGAGCAGAGCTAACTGAAAGCTTCCTTCCACTACCGGCTGGCATGTTGTTTGCTTCATGTACACATACACCATAAAAGTGAACACATATGGCCTGGATCCAGAGCAATGAAAATCAACAAAAGGTTATGGAGTGACCGCAGGGAGGACCACAGCCAATTTATTTGTCCATATGAAGGCTTAAGCTTGCATATCGAGTTAAATTGCAGTGGACTCTAGCCGGGTGAAAATTGGATCATATATGATAATTCATGATAATCCTAAATAAATTTTGTTGAATGGGAGCGGTACAAATATGGAAATAACTGTGTTCTAGGAAATTTATGCAGGATATGATTCAAGAAATGATATTGCATTGACAAAATTCCAAAATTAATCTTGAATGTTCATAACAGAATATTTTACAACCAAAAATTTAAATAATGATAATGATTTTTTTTTCTTTTTTTTTATGCGCAATGCAAAGTCATAGGTAACGGAAACAAGTGGAAATAGAGAAGTTAGAAGGGAAACATAGGAAGGATAAGTCTGAAATGGCGGTGGACAGTTTGTCCGGTTATACATTCCAAACCATTGACATCCGAGGGATGCAGGGCTGCCTAAATTTCACTGCTCTATACGGCAGATGCTTCACAGTATACTTGTGAGCGTGTGCTGCTTGACGAGTATTATGAACGTCATGTAAGACTGGAGGTATTAACTCTCAATAATATCCATAGTTTTTCTAATGACAGCACACTTGACAACAGCTTCCAATTGGACTCCCCTGAGGACGCACATCCCAGTTCAGAGTTCTCATGCCATAATGGGTCAATGGGCTCAATAAACTCTGACGTCTGAGCTTAATCCTGGAATTGGGAAGGGGAAACAAAGCTGAGCTCAATGCCTCGAAATCCCAGTCCTGTCATCTATCTCTAAGGCATAATATTCCGGCGTCGGTCGCTATAATGTCCTTCAGTAGCGTGCAGATTCCACCTTCTGTAGACTTCACGTTACTTACTTAATTACGATGGCGGTACAGCCCAAACCGGACCTTGGCTTACTGAGTACTTCGACCCTATCCATTTTGGTTCAGTGACCGCTTCCTCTAAACATCTGGATTTTCGAAAATGGTATTTAATTCCCTATTGTATCATATTCTCGAGTTTTGCCTCACAGGTCCGATGACCATTCTCTTAAAGGCGATAATTAATTTTTCGGATGCCTAAGTTAATGTCCACGTTTAGCATAGCATAGCACATGTGTTAAAATTGTTTCATATATTTTTAGTTTAGTTTTCCTGTGTACGTTCTAGTTTTTGATTTTTGGAAGTACCGTATAATACGTCTTATTTGTTATCATAATCATTTTTAATTCGATGGGTTCGTTTCCACCCTTCGATTGGTTTGGCCCCTGGGTATACAAAGTTGTCTACGTTTTCTAGTTTATAGTCTCCTACTGTAATATTTTGTCTGATTGTCGTAATTTTCCTAGTTTGTGCCATATCTTTTGTTTTGTTTTCGTATATATGTAATCCAACTTCCCTTGCTACCGAGTCATGGTTTACAAATACCTTTTTAACACTCTCCAGAGATCTTGCAAGGATATCTGTTTCGTCGGGATATGTTACTATTTGTTTGGATTTGAAGCATACTGTTCCTTTGGTGTCAATGGGAAGTTTCCGAACAATATTTTCGAGTGTCAAGTTGAAAAGCATTGCTGCGAGGCCATCCCCTTGTTTAAGTCTGTTGTCTATTTTAAAGCAGAAAGTCAGATCGTTTTCTACTCTGACATGCGACAAAGACTCTGTCATTGTCATTCTTGTAAGCCGACTCCAAACTCCAACATGATTTTGTACAGTACGCGCCTGTCGATACTGTCGTATGCTTGCTTGAAATCAACAAATATCTGGTGCACATCAATATTATATTCCTAGCTCTTTTCCAGCACTTGTTTAAGGGGTTATACTAGTCTGGAAAAAAAATTTTTTCTAAAATTTTTTTTCGGCTTGAATGATGTATAAACTATCAAAGAATAATATCTGAAAACAATTTTGGGTGAAAAGTGACTGAAAATAATTTTTTTAGCCTGTTTTTGTAAGTGCTTTAGAGCGCACATGCATGCGTCATAAAACTTTAAACGTGTTTTTCTCGAAACTGGGTTTTTCGAACTGGCGTTGGCTGGAACTCAGCCAATTTTCATCAGATTTACTTGAAATTTTAACTGTTGCTTCTCAGATAGATAATCTGTGGAAGTACACGGGGTTTTTTTGATTGATAAAAAATTACGTTTGTTATAAACAATTTACGGTCGATTTTTGCACCAAAAATCGAAAAAAAAATTGAAATTGATGCCAATTTGCGAATTTTCAAAACAAATAAATTATCCCGTGTACTTCCAAAGAAGAAGTAATATATTTTAAGAAAAAAAAATTATTTTGGTCTAGGTGCCATAGGAGTGCTGAAACCGACTACGCCGTTTGCCGCCTCGGAAAAAACATGGTTTTAACTAATATAGTTTCACGGCACCATTTTGTATAAAAAATTGACAAAAAAAATTGTGTGTATGCCTAAATATATGTCTAATTATACTTCAAAATTTCATTTCAATCCATTCATTAGTAACCGAGAAAAAAATTTCCAAAAAAAGATCCATTTTTCAGCACGCCAGACTAGTATAACCCCTTAACTGAGAATATCTGGTCCGTGGTCGATCTTCCAGCTCTAAATCCGTCTTGGTATTCACCAATTACTTTGTCAGCATAGGTCTTACTTCTCTTTTCTAGAATTTTCGTCAAGATCTTATAAGACGTACACAACAGTGATATTCCACGGTAGTTTTCGCAGCAGAGTTTGTCACCTTCAAGTAGTGTTTCCTGCGTTCATATGTCCGTGAATCTGTGTAGGAGATGTGCTATGCAGGGGTCGCCGGCTTTCAAAAGTTCAGCTGGAATTTGATCAATGACCGGTGCTTTGTTGTTTGGGTGGTTCTTCAGGTCCGTTTCTACTTCTTCGAGTGTGGGAGGACACAAAGAGGATCTTTCATCAGCTTTACCTGCTAATATGTCTGCTGCTGCTATTCGTGCGGATGATGGGGTCGGATTGAGGAATTGTTCAAAGTATTGTGCAGACTTCACGTTACTTGGTATAAATTATAACAATCGTCTTGATTCTACGAAGTCGCTAACGATGTCTCGAAAAGTATAGGTATTCTGGGGAAGTGTAAGAAATCTATAACCCTTGTATTCGGCCACGTCTTGAGTACAACTCGCATGCCTGGGCTGGTGCCACAAAAACACACCTATCGTTCCTCGATTGTATTCTGAAACATGCGTTCCGTCTAATTGTAGATGAAACCCTAACGGCTTCTATAGACTCCCTCGAGCATCGCTGAAATGTCGGAGTACTCTGCAGTTATTATAGATGTTGTTATGGCAAATGTAGTAAGGATCTAATACCTCCTCTCTTACATGCCCTTCGTAATACCCGACAATGTGAATACGCTCACGTAGCATCTGCCGTGAAGAACAGTGAAATTAAGACAGTCCTTCATTCCTCGGATGTCAATAATGTTGAATGCATTACCGGGCACCCTGTTTTCAGTGGCGTACAAACCTCAAAATTTGAGCCAAATTGATTTCAGCTACTGTCACTGGTAAATTACCTGTAACTATTTGTAAATTTCAAGACTCGATCAAAATGAAATCGATCAAAATTTTGAACCGAATTTGGATAAAATGTTTCAAGCTTGATCAAATTGGTTCGCTTAGCAGTTCGAATAAACTTGACCGAAACTCATCAACGAAACTTATTTGAACAATAGAAAAATCGAATCAAATCAGGGGCATAGGACAGAAACAGTTCTCTTCCACAATGCGCGATCCTGAGCATCGGCCTTTAGTTGTTGCCAGGATTTGTTTATTTCTCTGGTCTCCTACTCAGCTGCTCGCTTCCATTTGCTACATGGTCGACCAACCCGACGTCTCCCTTGAGGATTATAATCCAGAGCTAATCTTGCGATGTTTTGTTCTGGTTTTCTCAAAGTGGGACCGATCCTCGGCCACTTTCGCCTTTGAATCTCAAACCCTATTTTATTCTGTTCAGTTGTAGTCCAAAGTTCGTCGAGATGACTTCTGCTCAAAATATCCCTAAAATGCGTCGGAGGCGCATGGTCACGAAAGTTTGCAGTTTCTTAGTAAGTCGAGTGGTCTCTTTTCATGTACTAAAACCATATAACAACACAGATTTGATGCTTGCGTCAAGCACACGCAGCTTTTTGCGACAGGAGATCTGTATTGATATCAAGAAAGGGAAAATGAATACCGAAGGCCTGTCGATATTTATTTATGCAATAGAACAATAATATGTATATAAAAATTTCTAAATGTTTTGAAATTCGATAAAAATAATTTAGACTATCTAAATCCTGTTTCATATCGCTATTTGATTAAAAAGAATACAATAAAAGCGTTATTTTATTATATGCAAATTTCTGTAGCTAGGCCACCAAATCTGGGTCATTTCTCAGCTTTGAGACGACATACAATGGCTCATAAAAATGAGTGCTTAAAACTTTGATAAGGACGTCACGATACTGCCAATATATGTATGTCCAATACAAAAAAAACAAAAATGTCAACAATTTTTTTTGTTTACTACCATAGATGATTATAAAAGACAATTACAATTTCAATTCGAGCCTCCTTATCACTATCACATTGGAATTTTCAATTTCCGCTCTACTTCTTCCCCACATTTGTAATCTCAAATACGAAAATCTAGAAAACTACTCAGGATTTGGCAGACCAGAAAGTAAACATTGTTGTCTCTTTAAACGATTTCAAGGAATCTGAATAAGGTGCTCTCTACGTATCCATGCTACCATAAAAAAGGATGAAATTTTATTTAAAAAAATAGAAAATAGAAAAAAAAACTTTTGTTGATCCTTTTACTAAAGTAAATATGCGCAAATTTTCAAAAAAAAAAAAAAATCTTGAGAAAATATTTTCCGGGTTGCTTATAATATTAAAGGATTTTTTTCTACACAATTTCTCTTATCAGTTTCATTTACTTTGTACATTTTTTTCTTTTTGAAGCGAGTAGGTGCCGAAATCTGCTCAAATATTGTAAAATTTATAAAAAAGAAAACGAAAAGAATCTTATGAAAGTGATTTATCATATGCCTCTTCTAAGACATTTTCTCTGCGATGAGATGGGTGTGTAAACAAACGATTTTTTTTTTCAATGATAAGTTAGTTTTCAAGACTTGAATAAGTTAAGGACCTGAATGATGATAGTGCTACGTTATCATTTTGATGATGAGTGATATTCGTCAACTTTTCTTACACAACCGTCAGGAAAATCAGCACATTTTTTGTTGTTCTTGGGTTCAGTGTCAGGTTTCGTGGGTATATTGAAACGGGTACGACGGTTGTATCTAATTTTAAATATTTTTGTGACAGATAAGCGACGACGTATTTCATTTGCTTTTTGCAAACTACGTTCGAATCGAAGTCCTAATTTAGTCCGTTTTTATTTCGAGACAGATTATAGCATTTATTTATTATTATTATTTTTTTAAATATTTAATTATCTTTTTGAAATCCAGCCGGTTATAAATTATTTCTTTACGCGTGGAAAAACGTAGCGTTTCCGCTGCAGTGGTTTTTTTTATTAATTATTTTGATTTAATCGGGAATTTTGGAGAGTACTTTTTTTTAAAGTAATAGTTAATGTGAAAAGTAATCGATAGATGAGCGAATACTTGAAGTCAGTATTTTTTTTACTTTCAATTCAAGTTTGAAAGCAACCACAGTCCTTGTTCCTACATTTCCGTTTCTATATTCATGCTTTAATAGCGCGATGGCAACTGTGCTAGCTAAACATCTGCTTTTGCTATGTTCATCAGGCTTAACATATCCTTTAAAAAAAGAAGAAAAAAACGAAGAAGTCCACAATCGTCTCAAGATGTAAACCTTCAACTTCAAGAAGAAAAAAGACAACAACAATTTCAAAGACCTCGTGCACATGAAAATACCTTTAGTTCTCTTCACATTTTTTTCCTGTAGAATATTAGCAGATGTCTTGAGAAAAGACTCATGTGTATTTCTTAAAATGTTTTGATGAATTTCCGCTCACAGGTCGCATGTCATCGATAAGTTTTTTTTCATTCATTTCTTATAACATCTTCGCATAAACACATCGAACACATTTTTTTTATTGGAAAAATTGGATCGAATTTAGCATTTTAGGAGCGAAAAAATATTGTTAAAAAATTTATGATTTCTTTTGTTTAGGTAAGATTTATCAGCTTTTAAGTTCTGTTTTGTTTATAAATGTTTTTTTTTTATGCTGGAGCGAAATTTTTTTTTACGTGAAGAATTTTGAATAGAAAATAAATCGGCGCAAACATGACAAGATTTCAGAGAATTTTTTCGTTTTTTTTTTTTGGTGTGTTTTTTGGTATGTTTGGGTTTTATTTCCACTGATGCTGTCAAAAATTTTTCAATATTCATGGTCTTCGATCCGAAAATGTCCCATCCGTATTGAGATAGTCCCATAGTTCGATTTATCTTCTCATAAAATCGATTTAATCGTACTATTCAAAGTTACCGTAAAATCTGCGGTGGGTAATTTCAGAAGTTTTGGGCATTTTTTGCCTTTCACCGTTTCAATTTGATTTGAAAATTACTTATAATAATATTTTGGTTTAAAATATAATCCATACGAAAAGACTAATGTTTATTTAACAGAATTATTTGATTGAGGATGTGGATTTAAATTTTTTTCTCGAAACCCATTTGCTTGCATTTTCTGCGGGTAATTTTTTCTACCCTTGGGTCATTTTTCAAAACTGTAATGGGTAATATATTTTGGGGATAATTTGGCGATACGGCTTGCAATCATTATGAAAACATGCAGAGACAATTCACGTGGGTTCATAAATCCTTGATCGAAATGAAGGAGTCTTTTGCTCACCAGTGGCTCACACTCATAGAGACTATGCTCTGGTGTTTTCTCCTCCTCCTCAGTGCACATTTTACAAAGATTTTTCCTCTCAGAGTCAAATTCTATAAAGATGTTTCTTCATATTACAAAGTTCAGCTGGGACACCTATCAGGATTCTAGTTTGATTTCTGTTTAATTGCAGATATTCAGAAGTCCTTTTAACCGAATATTTTGGCATAAAAAGCTTAGCATGCTTGTTGCTGGTACCGAGTTCTAGTACATGCCACACTGTGATTTTGCCTAAATTTCGATACTCATTTTTGCAGTAATGAGTGGTATCCTGCAAAAAGGAAGAAGACCTGCAAAATCAGATCCGTATCCTTTCATGGACAATGAATCAGCTTGCTCATTGTCCTCAAAGTCACTGTGTCCAGTTTTTATTCCGTAGTTATATTAGTACCTGAAGGCAATCCCACATGAGCTTTGATCGTATTTGAGATATTGTTAAGCTAGGATTGCCGCTTCACTATCAGAGAAAACGTAAATGTCCCGGTTATGCTCTGTTTATATTTTCCCGAATACATAGTTCTGTTGAATATATTTCAGCTTGGAATACAGCACAGGACTCATCATTGCTGGCGTAGGTACTAGTACTGGGACATACTCCAAAAACTCCAGCAGCTACCGTTTTTTCTGTTTTAGAACCATCCATCCAACCAGATGATTGATGGATTGGGCCTATTGGACACCTACTTTTGACGATCTGGTAAGAAAACCTTAAATAGTTTTGTGATGTCTTGCTACCATGGAATCAGAGAGAGATATCCCGAGAACAACTTTTTTTTTCAATTTCTAATGTTACAAAAGTTAATAAATTCTGCGTCCCGTGCCGTATTACGGCCTCCCTTATGTATTTCCAGATGTATTAGAGCTAGATTGAGAAGTAGCTCTATTGCTGAAGTTGAAGTGGTACTCATTGCTCCAGTTAGTCCAATGCAAACAGGTCTTTGTATTTTTGTCAGCTTTTGCTGAGTAGCCGGTTGCAATGTTTTGCACCACCATACCCTTGCTGTATATGTCACTATGGGATTAGCAACAGAGATATACATCCAGTATGTCAGCTTTGGAATGAGCACCTGTGTTTTCCACAGAAGGCTCTTCCAAATCGAGACGGATACTCTGGCTTTTTCTAGAACATTGTCTAGATGAACATTCTAAGTGAGTTTTTCATTTAGAATCACTCCTAGGAATTTTACTGCACTAGAATAATCCAGTGTTTTACCAAAAGATTTGGGTTTTTTAAGATTGTTTTTAATTCTCTTTTTGCTAAAAACTATAATTGTGCTCTTTTTCGGACTAATACCTAATCCTACTTTTGTGCACCAGATTGCTACTTGGCTTAGAGCACCTTTTACTTTTTCTGTAATAGTTTTTCCTTATGCATATATATCCCTGGGCTTGAATCCAGAGTTTGCGAGTTCTAAAAGAAGATCGTCAACTACCAGAAACCACAAGGTGGGTAAACTTATCCCACCTTGTGAGCACCCTTTCGCAGCGGTAACAGTGACAACTGTATTTGATAGTGTTGATTTTATATTTCTACCTTCAAGCATAGTCTTGATCTTATGGCAGGTTTTTGAATCAATGCCATACCTCTCCGCAGTTTGATAGATACATTTATATGCCGTATTATGGAATGCCCCGTCTATGGGGTGTATCAACAAGAGGTGTAGGATGTGTTTCCAAGACCCAATCAGAGAATATTCGCTGCAGTGCGCACGTGGAGATCGAGGTGGTTTTCAACACTGTCCCTCACTACGGCGATATTTTCGGTCGAACGTCCTTGGCGAAGTCCTTTCGGTGTCTTTACATCTTGCACGTAGCATGCCACTTGGATTTTTATACTCTAGATGAAATCTGAGAGTATTATAAGTTTGCTCTGAAGTTTGTAACGCTAAGAAATGAGGCTCGGAGAAAAAAATTATTATCACTCAAAAATCTCAAAACCGGATGTCCGTCCGTCCGTCCGTTCGCTCTCTAGTCTGAGAACGCGTTGAGCTAGAAAGCTCAAATTTCATGCACGTCGTTTTTGAGAAAAAAGTAAGGTCAAGTTCGTGAACAGGCCAAATCGCTCCACCCCTTCTAGCCCCTCTCTTACAAAATGATACAATTGCGCAATTTGACAATAAACGGATTTGCTCGAAAAGTATAAAAGCTATTGGCCTGAAATTTGGAATATATTACTTTTATGATAATATACCTTCTACCGTAATAAAATTATGCGTGTCCTCCCACTCCTTCTACCACCTCCCATACAAACTGTACTTGTCATGAATTACTCTAAGCCAATTTACACAGTGCGTATACAATTTACCGGGCTGAAATTGTGCATTAAATATTTATTTTAAATTGTTAGTAAGGCCGAAAAAATTTAGACAATTAGCTTCTCCCCTTCTACCCCGTCCCATACAAAATGACACAATTTCGCAATTCGACAATAAATGGATTTACTCGAAAAGTATAAAAGCTATTAGTTTGAATTTCGGGATATATTACTTTCATAATGATTTCAATCTACAATAGAAAAATTACTTGCGTCCTCCCTCTACTTCCACCTCCTCCCATACAAACAACACTTTTTCATGAAATGCTCTAAGACGATTTTCTCAGAACATATCAACATTTATCGAGCTCACATTTTGTATTAAATACTTAATTAGTAGAAAAAAATAATTGATTAGCTTCACTGCTTCTACCCCCTCCTATACAATATGACACAGTTTCACAACTTAACAAAAAATCTATTTTCGTGAAAAGTATGAATGGTACTAGTCCAAAATTTAAGAGATGTAAATTTTATGATATTCTTAGTTATTTCTGAAAAAATCACTAAAATCCCCCACTCTTTCTACCACCTCCCAAACAAATTGCACATTTTCAATAAATCTAACTCACTAATTTTTTCAGTTCCCATTCAATTTTTGCAGTAAGCATTTTGTATAAAACATTTTTATAGCTACTTTAGCATGATGGGGAAAAAATTAGTTCAATGTAGTCACCCCTTCTTACACTCCCCATATAAAATTTTGGGATCACAAAAAATTCTATTTCATCTAGAGTATCGTAGCCCTGTTATGTTTTTGAGTGGGTTTGCGCACACACGTCTCAGAAGGCATATGATTATAATCAAAATTTGCTTGCGCATCGTAACTGCGATTGAACGCGAAGTTTCGTAACAAAATTCAACGATTGTTTAGCGTTGCATGGTAAATTTCCCGCGTTTATGGATGAAAATGTCAACATTTGACAACTGTCAAGCGATCAGCTGTCAAGGCCTTTATTTTCTTGCTCAAATACCCTATTTGTAAAGAATGTAACCTTTTGCTATTCCTTGCCTTTCATCGACTTCTCGAATTACGCAACCAAGTTTTGTAATGCTTAGCTTTTTGGAGAAAGAATGTGTTAGCCTAAAGGAGCGATACGATTTAGGTTGACTGCTTGGCCTGCGCCCTACTTTTGGATTGTAGATTACCTTGACCTTACGCCATGACTTCGGTCATGACTCGCCCTGAAAATGTTTGTTATTGTAGGAAGAAGCAGCTGCATAGCTCTTTGCAAAATAGATTTTTGTTTTGTTTTTCCAGTCCTCACGGCATGGCCCTTGGAATACTAAACTGTATTCCTTCGCTGGTTCAATGATCGCGGAACTCGGGAAGTGAGTGTGCTTCCCATTTTCTGCGATCGAACTGTCAGGTTCATCTTAGAAGGGCGGTTCCGTAGAACCACAATGCACTGGGGTCATCTTGTTAGGCCCATTGTACTCCCCCTATTTATTATGAGATGGTTTCACTCCTCCTGTGCTAGCCGATTTGCGAACCGATGCGGGCTCGAATGTTTAACGCCTTTGAGCTCGTCTAGTTCTGAAAAGAATCTAGAGCCTAAACAAAGGAGCTCTGACGCTATCTCAATGGTATCTATATCTTTTAGATTAGTATTGTTTCGACCAGAGTCTCAGACAGGTAATGTTGAAAATTAGCTCAATTCGTCGATTCAGGTTGTCTGAACATTTCATATACATATGTTTTTGATTCAAGGTCGAACATTATATACCTATGACCGGACGTTTATGTCTAATTAGAGACATGCCAGTAAGTTAACTTCGTATTCACCAGCAATAATTTCTAGCGTATGGCTGTAAATAAATTCAAGAATTAACTCACCTCTATCGTTGTGTCAGTACTTGGCCAGGCCCTATGGTGTACATTCGCATTGCATTCGATTATAGGTTGCTTGCTCGTTCTTTCGCATTGGTACATCAAGTCCCTGATAGTCTGTGAGATAAGCTGAGCAGATAACGACCTACCTATTTCGTACTCGCCCCGAGAGGCAGCTCTTCGTAGGCCGCTACTAGATCCTTAGTTCAGAATTCTAAAATGGAAACATATTTAATACCTTTCTTGCTTTGGAATGGCATGGTACGGCGTTCTGCACAAGCATAGGATTTCTGAGTACTTGTGTGATGTAAGGAAAAAAGCAATCATTCGTTACTACGTGCCTTAGGTCGGAATATTCGATTTACAAAACGTTTTGAGAGTTCAGTTACTTTTTCACGTATGCTGTACCTTGCTAGTTTCTTCACTTTAGGGTCGGTCTACATTCGATGCAGCAATTTCAGATTCGACTTGGCGAAAATTCATTTCTATGTACGAATAACACTTTCGAGTTTTCTTTTGATTCGTGTAATTTTTACTTCGGATTTCGGACAGCACAGAAAACTCATGTAACGAATAGTTACTTTGTTGACATCACTACATTAATGGTTTCAAGAAAACTGGGTTGTTTCCCGCCGATGGCCGATGCAAATTTTGCTCCTACTGAGACCACTGATTGTCCCGTAATTACTGAGGATACTTATTAAATACGGTTACCATAAAAGATGTGGTCCTGGTGGATAATATCGTTCAATCCAGAAGTTTTTCAATTAAAGATGCAAACAGTTCATTGATTTTCAAGAGTTCGCTTCGTCAGAACTGAGTAACTCCCATTCAGTAAGACGTAATTCCCATTTAGAAAGACGTAAATGCCGTTCAGTAAGACGAGGAAAAATGACAAGGCCATTGTTTAAACCTGCATTAAATGGAGTAGAAACTTAAATTTTGGCGCAGAAAAACTGCAATGCTAGGAAGTTCAAAAAACTCGCCAAGAATTTAAAACTGGAAACACAAGAATGAAAACCTTAAATGCATGAAAAATACCTAGTCCTGCCATAAGTTCTGTCACATAATTTCTCACATTGGCAACAACTTTATTTTATGAGTGACATTTCAATATCGGCCAGTTTTATAAACGTCATAATGTTGTTGACAGTTGATGGTCATTTAAAGTGTGTTCGTTAACGTGTGAAGATGGAATGGGGTGTAATAGAAAACCGAACTGCAGTGATTGCACTACATAAGTGTGGAAAATCCGCGAGTGAAATTTTCAAGTTGTTGTGCCCGTTAAAAATAACGCAAAGATTTGTGTATCGTGCGATCCAGAGATATAACGCGATCCAGACTATTGAAGATCGACCTCGTTCTGGACGTCCGCGTGATGTACGTTCTTCTGCTGCCATCAAAGCGGTCGAGAGTCGAATTCGTCGAAATCCGCTTCGTAAACAACGAATCATGGCTCGAGAGATGAACATCTCCACCCGAAGTATGTCTCGCATCATAAAATCTGACCTCGGGATGAGTGCCTTTCGACGATCAACGGGACATTTGCTGACTGAGCAGTTGAAGCAAATTAGGAGCACCAGATCGAAAGAGCTCCTTCGGCGGTACGGCAACAACAAACATCGAGAAATTTTATTTACCGATGAAAAAATTTTTACGGTGGAGGAACATTTCAACCGCCAAAATGATAAGGTGTATGCCCACAGCTGCGCAGAAGCCCGAGAAGTTGCCACTAGGGTACAGCGAGGACATCATCCAGCATCAGTCATGGTATGGTGGGGTGTCAGCTACGAAGGGGTCACCGAGCTTCATTTTTGCGAAAAAGGCGTAAAAACTGCAGCGAAAAATTATCAAACGGACATCCTGGAGGGATGTGTGAAGCCGCTGAACTCTACGCTATTCAACAATCGACATTGGGTTTTCCAGCAAGATTCTGCGCCAGCCCACAAAGCTCGAACCACACAAGCGTGGTGGGAAACCAATATTCCACAGTTTATAAGGGCGACGGAATGGCCTTCTGGGAGCCCAGATTTGAATCCCCTGGACTACAAACTGTGGGCGGAGTTAGAGTCCATGGTGTGCACGAGACGACACCCAAATATCGAGAGCTTTAAGCGATCTTTGACAGAAGCAGTAGCTAATTTTCCGCTAGAAACAGTGCGTACTGCTATCGATGACTGGCCCAACAAATTAAAGAGCTGTGTTAAGGCTAAAGGCGGCCACTTTGAATAATTTGTTGCTTATTTTACTTCCATTAGTATGCCAAAATAAAATATATTTTCCTTTGTCAAAAACTCTTTTTCATTTATACAAAAATTGCCCATATACGTGTGACAGAACTTATGGCACGACTAGGTATATTCCATGTCTCCATTGCAAAAAATAAAAAAAATATATGGTCAGTGCAAGATATGATATGTCTTAGCTCACCTTGCCCCGCTTTTCCCTACTGGATACATAGATGAGAATTGAGAATACAAAACCGATAGACAACAATACCGTTCATTCTTGGAGTCTTGCGCCATATTTTAGCTGAACAGCTCTTAGATATGCGAGCTATTTTTTGAACATTCGAGCTAGCTCCCAACGAGTCTGATGGCTCGACAAACTTAGCATGGAGCATATGGTAAATGACTACCAAAAGCAAACGAAGTACTAATACCATCGATCTTGAATAATGTATTTGATTATAATACGCAATTTATAAAGTCCTTTTTCTTCTTCAATGGGATTACGGCCCAAATCGGGCTTTGGCCTTCTGACCTTTACTTACATTTATTTGTTAATGTGTTGTTAGCCCTTAGTACATACAACTCTCTATCTACGAATTTTTTTTTTTCGCAGATTGAGGTGGCCACGATTTACCCACGCAAGTAGTGTGCTGAAATTATACTTCGACCGGAATATGAGCTGCCGACCTTCGCATTGTAGACCAATACGCTTCCTACTAGGCTTCACCCTAAATTAACTTATAAAGCCCCGCTAGAGTATCTCTCACATTCAATACTTCGTACCCAGTTCTACATAGGAATTTTTACAGTACTGAATTAACTAAAGATTTCAGTACTGTTCTATTATGAATAACGAGTACTTGTTGAATATTGTATCAGTATTGACACAAGTATTTCTGTACTGAAGCATTACTGAATCACAAACTCGATTTCTCTCTTAACATTTACCGATCTGCTGCAACCATTTAGTACACCTTCTGTATTTTTAGTGCCTAATGAATACCGAAATTCAGCACTGTACCAGTACCCACAAATATTCTGTGAGGATTAAGGCTTAGTGTTACAAAAATTAGAACAAACACGATATACACTCAGATTTCATCTAGAGTATAAAATTCCATCATTAATCTTGCAAGGATTTCTATGAAACTGATGAACACCGGAAACAATTTCAATTAGGACATCCCAAACACCTGGTTTTTTGCCAGAAGAATCCAACTTCATGAGAGATCCCTAAAATATTTCGAGTAACCTAGTTGCTGTTTTAATTGACATCTGGCTGAGAAACTATTTCCATGTAATTTAATTAAAAATTTCTAGAATAAATGTGTGTGTGTGTACATTACGCCCTCTCAGAGGTGAAGAGCTATTTTAATAACCGTAACCTAAACGCACCAGCTTAACAAATTCAACACATCCCATCCATCATGTTAATTTCTTTACAGGAAGGAAATTCCTTAAAGTTTCTTGTTTAATTTACGTTATGGAATTTTTTTCTTTCCTCTTTTTTAATTACGTAAAATTAAATGCTTCTGATAAGAACAGATGAGAACAAAATTATACAATATAAGTCGGGAAGAAAAGGAACTTTAGTTATGGTGTTTGAGAAAAATAATTGGAACGACTGTTTGAAACATAAATTAGTGCGAAATCTCTACGTCTAACGCCGAAATTTTAAAAGGACCTATGCAGAAAATTTTAAGGATTTAGAATTGTTTGAAGGGAAGATTTTCGGTTTTTACACAGTTTTGCTTTATTAATCATGACGTTTTAGTTCCTGCTGAGTCTTTTATTAAACTCTGGTTTGATAATGCTCTCAACAGAGACCGAAACGTCACAATTAATATAACAGAGTAGTAAGAAATCCGGGAATCTTTCCTTTAATAAGTCTGAGTAATTTTAACTCGTGACGGTTCGATCTTTGCATAAAGGTCTCAGCAGAGACCGAAGCATCACGATTAACGAAGCAAAAGACTATGAAATTTGAAAATCTTTCCTTTGACTGAAAATGCACTGTGTGATTGAAATTTAATTTAAAATCACCCTAAAATTGTGCTTAAATCAAATTTGCTGCAAAACTTCTCACATTTACAAAAAGGAAATTTGAATTATTGAGATAACTCTTATGAAACTCCCAACACGAATAAATAACTCATTCAATTTGCAACATTGCGGCATGAACGTTACTCCTGGGAGAGAATGTTTCGGAATCATATTTACGACTTTTGTCAACCTTGGCAGAACAACTCTGCGCACTAAGTCCGTTAGATACCTTGATTAAGTAAAAAAATCTCCTTATCTCATCCCAACATGGGTGCATTTCGGTACGGACTCGGAAAATGATTGAGCGTAATTCTGTCGAGTGATTTGAGATGAAAAAGAACCGCACAACCGAAATTTGGTGAAAACTCTCATGGGAATACCTTCAAGGAACATTTTTTTCTACACTAATCTTCTTGAAATTTTCTACCTGAAGCACGATGGAAAAAGTGTCGGGGAAAATTCCTATCTTTCTTATATGACTCTTCGATTGCTGCACAATGACTACAATAGAGAGAATGCAGTCATCAGATCCCTAAAGTAGGATCCCTAAATAATTTCGCACAAACCATAAGGTCCTTTTTCTTCCCTCGTTATGGATGTTACCTTTTTAAGATTCGCGTACACGAAGGCTTTTCTCAAGTTTAATACCATATTTTACATACAGCTCGTCATATCATGATACAATTTAGTGCGAAAAAATTTTCTACTAAAGGATCTACGAGGGGTTGAGAAAAAAATAATGAAATATACATCATCATAAACATGCAGGGGTTGATCTTTGATTGAAAAATGAAAGGACCTTTATAATTTTGGTACACATAAAATTCACACGGAATCGTGATTCGTGAAAATGAAAATTCATTATTCATCTTCGAAGGAATAGGGAAGTAGAGATTTTTGTCTAGCCTGGTCCTTTAAGGGTACAAATGCCTAACAATTGATTCCTAATTGTTGGTCAGAATGTAAATTATACTATTGGGAGAGGTAGTTTTTTTCGGGTTTGAACAAAAATATGGTAATGTTTTTTTTTAATTCGTGTGATTGATGGTGGGGTCGCGTTAATGTTGCAATGAGTTTAAAGGTATTCCGAGAAGGTAAGGAATGGTTGCGGGATGGCAATAGTTGCAATTTTATGCAGATAATAACTCTGAAAGGGACGAATATTTCTCAGAGAAATTCAAGCTGTCCAAAATAACCTACTTTGTAATTGTTTTTTGTAAAAACGAGAATACTTACGTGAGTGCCTCGTCACGACATTGAAAATAATAAAAATGTAACAAATCCAACGAAAAGTACCTGAAAGTACATTCGAGAAAAAAAAACACCGCTTGTCTTGAGCGTACAAGATACGGAAGAGGCAAACAATTTTGTTATCTTGCATTATTAGCATGGACGGTGGAGCCGAAAAAGATATTATTACGATTTTTGGAGATATCCTGTCGGTATATATTGAGACCGTCAACAAATTTCTTCAAGCTGAATGCGATATCGTAGCGATTTTTTACCCAATTAGCAGCTTTTAAATTCTGGTCTCTTACTTCCTCTTGTCTTGTGTGTATTCGGTCAAACTAAGCATTAATCCTCACTTAATTACCCGTCAACATCCTGAAAGGTACCAATTTTTCTGCTAGTCGCCTACCAATTTCGCTAAAAAAAGTATGGTTCTATTCAACCTCCCAAATAGACGTCTGATTGCGGATGCAGTTCGAGTCTTATAAATTCCTCAAATAGCTATCAATTTTTGATAAATATCAGCTTCGATGTTACGGCGTATCTTCAGCAGTCTGATCAGGGATGGGTAGCACCTCTGTCCACCTGGTAGTCCATAAAGATAAAAGGATTTTTGTTGTTCCTAGTCTTCACTGGAAATGCATCCTAGGACCATTTGTAATGAAAACCCTTTCGAACGGCGCATTAGAATTGGATAACCCTGCGTATACGCTTGTCTGGACCCTTTCTAGACGAGCATATTTCATAATGCATACACCATTGCTTAACATTCACTCGAGCACCAATCCAAAAGTAATGTTTCTTTACTTCAAATAAGGTCCGGTAGACTCCGCAGTAACCTTCAAAGGCACAGAGTCATGATATCACTCCAGCACTCTAGGGACGAGGGTTGCAGCTACTTAAGGCAGGATTTTTTACTCATCGCTGACTTTAGATTGTTTCCATTTGCGTGAACGAGAAAAGAAGACGTCATTGATGACACTTAGTATGCCAAACTGAAAGCCAAACGAAAGCCGCGAATTTGTTGTCTGTCGAAAGAATTGGATCCATAGTCTGCTTCGTCCTCGGTGCAGTGCCACCTGAATCACTTGGACTCATTCGCAAAACGTGTAGAAAAATTTTTACCTTTCAATTTATCTTTCGCATCACAATGCTGGAGTTAGAACTCAGCACTTGATTGACGGAATAGCATGTCGGCATTACCATATTACTACCCGGCTCTGTGTTTTACTATGAAGTCGTATTATTGAATACGTTCTATCTGATTTATGGAAGACAGTGCATCAATCGTTCAAGGTAGCAGGTGCTCAATGGCATAAACCCTTCTCTGGTAATAACCGCTGTATCCATTTCCACTTGCCAGTAACCCCTTTTTAAGTCCAGATCCAGACTTCAAAACCGTTTACACCCGGACCGGTACCCTTTATAGTGTCGTCAAGGGAGGAAAGCAGGAAGGAATATTTTCGAAGAAGAGGCACTGGGCGATGTTTCAATTACTTTTTTTTAACATTTCTTCGTTTGCTTGCTTTGCCAGCGTAGTTTCCCTTCACGACCTTCGTATATTAGATCAACACGCTACTCACAAGACTACACCTAGGCTTAGATCAGGAGCCAAGCATTTCCAAAATAAATTTTGTTGATCCGCTGGAGAACGTGTCGTGGTGTATTATTATATCAAGAGCCCTGAAACAAAAAATAACAACGGAAAGCGACAAGGATATGAAGTGCATGTAATGATAGAAAGCAGTGGAACTAAGACGTAGGACAAAAATGAATTTTCAAAACCGGTGCTAAACGACTACTGCGTAGTGGAAAAAAATAATTTGAAGGTACAGACACAAACTTGATGTCATTGAAAAGGCCTATATGAGCATTTTACAAAAATGTAATTATGTTCCTAATAATTTGTTGCCTTTGTGAAAAACACTGTAAATTAGTATTTTAAATTTAATAAAATATTGTGTAAATTTTTTACAGTGAAAAGATATTCATGGAGAGCTCTTCAAGGGCTTTCCAATGACACCAAGTTTGTGCCGGTATGCTCGAATAATGTTTTCGTTCCACTACACAGGACTCGTTTGCCGCCGCATTTGGAAAATTTATTTTTATACTCTAGATGGAATCTGAGAGTATTATAAGTTTGCTCTAAAGTTTGTAACGCTAAGAAATAAGGCTCGGAGAAAAAAATTAATGATACCGAAGTTAATATATATTATCACTCAAAAATCTCAAAACCGGATGTCCGTCCGTCCGTGCGCTCTCTAGCTTGAGAACACGTTGAGCTAGATAGTTCAAATTCTGTACACGTCGTTTTTGACAAAAAAGTTAGGTCAAGTTCGTGAACGGGCCAAATCGCTCCACCCCTTCTACCCCCTCCCATACAAAATGGCACAATTGCGCAATTTGACAATAAACGGATTTGCTCGAAAAGTATAAAAGCTATTGGCCTGAAATTTGGAATATGTTACTTTTATGATAATATCAATCTACCGTATAAAAATTATGCGTGTCTTCCCCTCCTTCTATCACCTCCCATACAAACTGTACTTGTGATGAATTACTCTAAGCCAATTTACTCAGTGCGTATACAATTTAGCGGGCTGCAATTGTGCATTAAATATTTATTTTAAATTGTTAGTAAGGCCAAACAAATTTAGACAATTAGCTTCACCCCTTCTACCCCGTCCCATACAAAATGACAGAATTTCGTAATTTGACAATAAATGGATTTACTCGAAAAGCATAAAAGCTATTAGTCTGAATTTTGGGAAATATTACTTTCATAATGATATGTATTTACATTAGAAAAATTATTTGCGTCCTCCCTCTTCTTCCACCCCCTCCCATACAAACTACACTTTTTCTTGAAATGTTCTAAGACGATTTTCTCAGAACATATAACATTTATTTCAAGCTCATATTTGGTAATAAATACACTCAAACCTGTTTTTGTGCGGTGGATAGGGACCGCATGAAAAAAAACGCATAAAAAAATATCGCACAAAACTTCACAAGTAGCAATAAAAAATAGTTTTTGCAATACAATTAAAAAATTTTTGTTTTATGCGGTGGATAGGGACCGCATAAAAAAAGTCTCACATAGAAAAAAACTTAAAAAATTTACGAAATAACTAGGAATTGTATTTTTAAAGGAAATCAAGACACGAGGCTTTGCAGCTACTTGAAATCTCGCCAAACTTCATGGAATCTGATTTAGAAAACACACATGCGAACATTTTTCAATGGGGATGTTTTTTGAGTTAATTCTTGAAACCACAATATGAGCACCTTTTCCGTTTTCTCTATCAAAATGTTTCTTGAATACGATGCTCGTTTGGCGCTTTCGTTTGTGGCACTATTACTAGATTTAGTTCTTTCACCTGCACGTTTTCGTATGCCTCTTCTAGTGGATTCACCTAATCCAAACTCTTTACCAAGAGCTGTGGATCCTTCACCTTCTGTTATTCGTATTAAAATCGTAGTCTTAGTTTCTAAGGAAATTACCTTCCTTTTCGCTTTGTTTTTGCCCTGATTCATTTTTAAGGATTATGTCTAAACATAACAGGGCTACGATTGCGCGTAAAGTGCAATCTTACGATGCTCTAGATGAAATAGAATTTATTGTGATCCCAAGAAATTTAGTATGGGGAGTGTTAGAAGGGATGCTAGCATTGAGCTAATTTTTTCCCCATCATGCTAAAGTAGCTATAAAAATGTTTTATTCAAAATGCTTACGCCAAAAATTGAATCGAAACTGAGAAAATTAGTGAGTTAGATTTAGTGAAAATATGCAGTTTGTTAGGGAGGTGGTAGAGAGTGGAAGGATTTTAGTGATTTTTTAAGAAATAACTAGGAATATTATAAAATTGACATCCCTTAAATTTCAGACTAGTATCATTCACACTTTTCAAGAAAATCGATTTATTGTCAAATTGTGAAATTGTGTCATTTTGTATGGGAGGGGGTAGAAGGGGTGAAGCTAATCGTCTAATTTTTTTTGGCCTTACTAACAATTTTAAATAAATATTTAGTGCACAATTTCAGCTCGCTAAATTTTATACGCACTGAGTAAATTGGCTTAGAGTAATTCATGATAAGTACAGTTTGTATGGGAGGTGGTAGAAGGAGGGGGAGGACACGCATAATTTTTATACCGTAGATTGATATTATCATAAAAGTAATATTTTCCAAATTTCAAGTCAATAGCTTTTATAATTTTCGAGCAAATCTTGTCAAATTGCGCCAGTGTGTCATTTTGTATGGGAGGGGGTAGAAGGGGTGGAGCGATTTGGCCCGTTCACGAACTTGACCTTACTTTTTTGTCAAAAACGACGTGTACAAAATTTGAACTATCTAGCTCAACGTGTTCTCAAGCTAGAGAGGACACGGACGGACAGACGGACGGACGGACATCCAGTTCTGTATCATTCATTTTTTTCTCCGAGCCTTATTTCTTGGCGTTACAAACTTTAGAGCAAACTTATAATACTCTCAGATTTCATCTAGAGTATAAACATAAAATAAAAACCCTAAAAATTTGTATCTAAATAGTAAAAATAATAAATTTACCTTCAACCGCACAAAAAAAAAACGCATAAAAAAAATCGCACAAATAAAAAATCGCACAAAAAAAGACCGCACAAAAACAGGTTTGAGTGTACTTAATTACTATTATCACTAAGATCAGAAAAAAATATTTGATTAGCTTCACTGCTTCTACCCCCTCCCATACAATATGGCACAGTTTCACAACTTAACAAAAAATCGATTTTCTTGAAAAGTATGAATGGCACTAGTCTGAAATTTGATGTCAATTTCATAATATTTCTAGTTATTTCTGAAAAAATCACTAAGATCCCCCTACTCTTTCTACCACCTCCCATAGAAACTGCACATTTTTACTAAATCTAACTCACTAATTTTATCAGTTCTCATTCAATTTTTGGAGCTTACATTTTGTATAAAACATTTTTATAGCTACTTAAGCATGATGGGGAAAAAATTTGTTCAATGCTATCATCCCTTCTAACACTCCCCATACAAAATTTCTTGGGATCACAAAAAATTCCAAATTCAAACAAACATCAACATCCCAACACCAAGCACAGATAATAAAAACACGAAATAGATAAAAATTCAAATATATCGGTGTCAATTAGCATTAAGTCGACGTTTTAAGTACTGCTTATCAATAGAGAAGTCGAATACATCAGTATTCTTATTAACTTTTCTCGTGAGACGCGAAATCAATTCATTCATATCATAGTTTGTCCGGTGGAAACCAATCCGCTGCAATCTAGGATACCTTGGTAAAAATTTACCAACATCAAAGCACATCAAACCCAAAAGGGTGAAGGAATCAACTAACCCTGCAAGAAGGTTATGAGCAAAAATTACATCAGCTTCTTCACGTCGCTTCAAAAGCGATGATATATTTAATAGCTGAAGTTGATCAGTATATGAAGGAAAACGAACTCTGTCGTTCCAATTAAGGTGACATAAGGCTATTCTTACAAATTTACGCTGAATCGATTCAATTCTGCCAATGTGCTCACCATAATAAGGAGACCAAGCTTGAGAACCATATTCAGGGAGAGATCTAACGAAGGTGTTATAGAGACTTAGTCTAACAAACGAATTGTTAAATTCCTTGGATAAGCGTGTAGTAAATTCCAACTTAGAATTACCTTTCTGCACGATCTTATTAATATACAAACCAAAATGAATTTTATGGTCAAATGTAACACCTAGCTCAATAATGAAACTGACTCGATCCAAAGTACAGTCATTAAGACTGTAAATTAAATTATGTTGTTTACTCGAAATTAAGAATTTACAGTGTTACGGCATGCAGTCATGCATTATAGACTCAAAAAGTTTTGGAATAGCCGACAGTTTAGCTATTGGTCGATAGTTTACAATAGCAGATTTTGCTTCACTTTTGTGGGTCGGTATTATAAAGGAAGACTTCCACACATCAGGGAAAATCCCAGTCCTAAGGGATCTCTGAAATAGTAGAGAGAGTGGTTCAGTAATAGAGAGAAAGCAGCGTTTAAGGACAACTGCGAGAACTCCACCATTGCCAGGTGAAGAAACATCCTTAAGGTGGGATATGTGATTAACTACATCTTCATAAAAAATCGGTATACTAGACAAAGTGGTTGCAGTATCTCTTAAGGGGAGCACTTCCTAGAGCATTTTCAGTGCAAATAGAGGTACACTTTTCTCAGGAACTACTTGGCCTATTACGTCCAAATTTTGCAGGCATGTATTTTCTTCGAAACTTAGTAAAGAAGATAGAAGGCGATTAAAAAAAATTACATGGAAGGTTTTATAAAGCTTCAAAGTTTAATAATTTACTCGTGCAAGAAAAAACCTTAAAAAAAAGTCATAGTCAAAATTTAAAAAAAAAACCCTAAAGGCTTGATAGCCAATAATGTCACCTTTCCAACAAAAAAAAATCAAGTGGATAGGTTGTGTAGTTTTCTAGAAAACTGTATCTAAATAATAAAGCACTACTTTTTAGGAGAAGTATAAAAACAAAAAAACAAAAACAAAAAAAAATTATTTTTTTTAGTTTATTTAACAAATGTGTGTATAAATAGTGTAGTAATATAAAATTATTGATTATAAAGAAAAAACCTGATTTGCCGAGTTAGTGGTGCTGGTTGTGGGGGTGGTGATTAGGTCAGTGGGCCGGCGCGGCCAGAGAGTAAGCCGAGCACCAAGGTACAAGCGCTGCGTCAATATGCATGACTCCACAAGTTTACATCATTATTTGAAACACTTCTACTCATCCGAGAGGGCAATCGCCAATTGATTTAGAATCCAGTCTACATTATTAATCGGAAATAAGAAAAATAGATTTTTTTTAAAATTTTTTAGGTAGTGCTCCACTGAAGTCATCAAAATATAATATGTCAGGGATAAAGTCACTACCAGTAAAAGATCCACTGAAGAATTTCGCAAACAAATTACAAATAGTGAATTGATCATTACTATTACTGCCAAGGAATTGACAAGATGCTGGATAACCATCAGATTTACTCTTACAATTAACAAATTTCCAAAACTTCAAGGGATCTCTAATAATATCCGACTGCACTTTAAGTAAATATTCAGAATACAAGCGAGTAGATAAATCTTTGAATAAGTCATAATATTCTTCATACAAACGAAAATCAGTGTCATTCTTCGTCCTAGTACATATACCTATTCCAGGCAGCATTGCGAGAATCACGAATCGCACGCAACTCACTAGTGTAACAGGAATAAGACAATGAGATATTCTTGCGGTAAGTAAAAGGAACTGTAGCAACGAAAAATTGGTACAGAATATAATAAAAATCAGCAACGGCACTCTCATAATCGGGATTGTCAAAAATTTCATTAAAGTTGCAATCAGAGCTAAGGTAGTCCAACTGCGAAAAATCTAGTCTTAATAAAATCTTTCTACTAGGACTGAAAATATGCTCCTCGTCAATTATAAGAAATATGTTAATAGGAGGGTGCAAGACATCAATGGTCGAAATTGAGGTTAAGCTCTCTTCAACGGAACAGGCACTGTAATCAGAATAAAAAATCAAGTCAAGCTGTCTTCCATAGGAATCCCTAACAAAGCTAAGTTACTGGAGACCAAGTGCAAATATACTATCTACAAAAAAAACATGACAGGGCTACGATTGCGCATAAAGCGCAATCTTATGATACTCTAGATGTCATCCCAAGAAATTTTGGATGGGGAGTTTTAGAAGGGGTGATAGCATTGAAATAATTTTTTCCCCATCATGCTAAAGTAGCTATAAAAATGTATTATACTAAATGCTTACTCCAAAAATTGAATGGGGACCGAGAAAACTAGTGAGTTAGATTTAGTGAAAATGTGCAGTTTGTATGGGAGGTGGTAGAAAGAGTGGGGGGATTTTAGTGATTTTTTCAGAAATAACTAGGAATATTATAAAATTGACAACCCTTAAATTTCAGATTAGTACCATTCATACTTTTCAAGAAAATCGATATTTTTTGAAGTTTTGAAACTGTCATATTGTATGGGAGGGGGTAGAAGCAGTGAAGCTAATCAAATATTTTTTTCTGATCTTAGTGATAATACTAATTAAGTATTTATTACAAAATGTGAGCTCTATAAATGTTATATGTTCTGAGAAAATCGTCTTAGAGCATTTCATGAAAAAGTGTAGTTTGTATGGGAGGGGTTGGAAGGATAGGGAGGACGCAAATAATTTTTCTACTGTAGAAATCATTATGAAAGTAATACATCCCAAAACTCAGACTAATAGCTTTTTTCGCCTTACTAACAATTTTAAATAAATATTTGGTGCACAATTCCAGCCCGCTAAATTTTATACGCACTGAGTAAATTGGCTTAGAGTAATTCATGACAAGTACAGTTTGTATGGGAGGTGGTAGAAGGAGGGGGATGACACGCATAATTTTTATACGGTAGATTGATATTATCATAAAAGTAATATATTCCATTTCAGGCCAATAGCTTTTACACTTTTTGAGCAAATCCTTTAATTGTCAAATTGCGCAATTGTGTCATTTTGTATGGGAGGGGGTAGAAGGAGTGGAGCGATTTGGCCCGTTCACGAACATGACCTTACTTTTTGTCAAAAACGACGTGTAAAAAATTTAAGCAATCTAGCTCAACGCGTTCTCAAGCTAGAGAGCGAACAGACGGACGGACAGACGGACATCCGGTTTTGAGATTTTTGAGTGATAACATTATCCATTAATTTTTTTCTCCAAGCCTTATTTCTTAGCGTTACAAACCTTAGAGCAAACTTATAATACTCTCAGATATGTAGAGTATAAAAACATTCAAGCGAGGACGAAGCATCAGAAACTAAGAGAGTAGAATCATCGTCAGAGAACGACCATGAAAGATCTGGAATATTAAAATCACCCAGTAAAATGAGTTCGTCAGAGATATTTATACTATGTATTATGAACAAAAGTTATGCAGTCAACTGTTTTTTCATATACAGTACAAGGACTCGATGGGGGAATGTATGTCAAAAAAAAAAAGAAAAATTCACACGAGTTCAACACACCAGATCTCCAAACAATGATGGTTCGGTATAGGAACAACTACACAATTAATGCAGCTTCGGACTGCTAATAATATGTACACCAACACCTTTTAATCTAAGATCGGAAACATTACGATCTCTACGAAAGACTTGGAAGTCGGAACCAATGAGTTCACTGTCAGTTTAATCCCGTTTCAGTTAGAGCAATAACATCATAAGAAGAATTCTGGCTTGAAGCAAATATCGCCTGGGTTTTAGTGCGCAGTCTATTTACGTTTTGATAGTAAATGGACATTTGTCTTGATTTTTTTGGACCAGAACCCGGTGAGCTAATACGACGAGAAATAAATTCTTTAACAAATGCTTCAGACAGCCATGAATTATTATCCAACAACGGATTAAAAAGTTCAGTATTGGCCATAACAATTTTAAAGGAGGCAACTAGTATCTTTGCTAATTTTATCACATTTAACAGCTGAACCTGCTAAAATAATTTTTTTAAATTTAATGCAGCGTAAACCTCACATTGGGAATGGGTATCCATCGCAGGAAATTGAGCCGTCGAAACGTTACGGTATGATTTTTATTATCCTCCTTTCTATTTAAAAGAGCGTCTTCCTAACATTTGGGTCGTCGTTCTAGATAAAAGTTGTTCGAGGTTTTGATGCTCGGGCCTCCATCAAGACTTGCATTCCTGGTCTTGACATTATCTTTAAATTATGTTGTAGCCTCGCAGCCTTTAATTGTTTAATTGTTTCATCGACATAGTTCATGTCGCGAAAATTCTGATCCAATTCTAACAGCGTATCCCTCTGACTCAGCTCAAGTTTGTCTACTTGTTTTAAATTTTTGTTGAATTCAGCTAAAATAAATTATTAATAATTTCCGAACCACGAGAAAATGATTTTCGTCAAACAACTGAAGGACAAAATGTACTTACTATATATTACGAACGATCCTACTTCTTACACGAATATATTGAGACATTATTTTCTTTCTTAATAAGTTACTTATTTTTTTCTTTCGATCGATACACCATCAACTCAACGCATCCTCTGCTGTCAGTTTTCTGCATTGGATTAGTACTTTTATGTGGATAGTTCTCTTAACGCCATACCATTCGTCAGTCAAACAACTTTTTAGGTTTCATATAAATTAGGCTCGTCAAATTCTTGTAATATGACTGCACTATCTGGAAAGGAAGCATTAGGCTTACCAAAAAACTGCAAATTGTCGGGAACCAGTATTTCCGACGCATTTTATGGATATTCTGGCCAGATACGATCTCCAACGAAGTATTTTGAAGTAGAAGTGGACAGACTATGATTGGCATTGAGATTCCAAGGCGGAAGTGGCAGTGAATTGCTCACAATTTCAGAAAACTAGAGCAAACCATCTCCAAGCAGGCTCTGGAATGTAACCCTCAAAGATTTCAATTGGCTTTTAACCCTCTTAACCTAAAAGTAGAATTTTTAAAAAAGATCGAAATTCCTGCAAATATGTATAACTTATAACGAGAAAAATATTTTCATGACCAGAATCTGAGAAAAAAATTTTGTGTTGTCCTCAAAGTAGTAAAAGTTCCTGGTCTCTTGCAAATTAAGCTGGCCCAGAATTACCTACGCAAGCAGTGGACTGCAATTATACGTCGACCGGGATTTGAACTCCCGACCCTCCCATTTCGGACCAACATGCTACCCACTAGGCTACAAGCAGGCATATATCTTAGCGGCTCAATTCGCTGCCAACTCTCCTTTACCAGCTCTAATCTTTTAACTTATATTGCGATTAAATTGTTCATTAGAGTAAATTAACATTCGTTCGCGTAGTATAACCTTACTAGTCACAAAAAAAAAAGCAGTCAGCTGCCTCTTTTTTAAGATCTATCACTCTAAAATAATCACCCTTCGCAATAAAATTGGAGAAAAAACATGGATTTTTTAAAGTTTGATATTTGTATGGGAAATTATAGAATTTTAGGATCTTTTCTCTCTCTATCTCTTTGTCTCTGGGAGTCATGAAATTTTTAGAGGGGGATAGGTTTCGATAAAAAAATTTCAGACTTTCACTGTCTTATGCAAGAACAATTCATCATCGCAAAAACACAAAATTGCACTTTAACTGCTCGCAAATTCCCATCATAAAATGCCAAAAATCATCTTCAACAAACAAAGCTTTTTTTCTCCGAAATACGAGTCTAAAGACACACAGCCGGATTTTTTTATGACAAGATTCTTCCATATTATTTGCATGTTCATTAAAACCCTGAAAAAGAAAACTCCTCCCCAATATAAAAAATCTCGCCAATATTTGTGAACTACTTTTCGGCTTTTACAAGTACCTTGGGTCACATAAAAACATTAAAAATATTACCTTAAAATTTTTTTTCTGGCAATAAAAATTTTTAAGTGTGCACGTTTTCAAAATTTCCTGGATATTTAAAAGATTTTTAATCATATTTTTGTTTAAAGATGTTTTCGGTGATTTTAAAAAAACCCATAATAACGTCGTAGTGTTTTTTTTTTTGTATTTTGCTAGTTTATAGCAATAACAACTTGTTGTCAACCTGCAGTTACCTATAAGAGTTATTTGTTAAATCTAGAAAAGCTTACAGGTGGAGATAAACAAGTTCGTCGCACAAATTTTTTTTTTTTTTTTCAATCGGTAAACAAGTTTTTCATACTGGCGATTTGCGCTTTCCAAAGTTGATGGGAGTTTTGATGATCGTTGTAGTGATGTTGAACTGTGGTATCTCTGAAGAAGTAGCCAGTTTTTTGGTTTTCAGATTGTTTGTTCCGAAATCGAGAAATCTAGAGTGGTATCTCCAAGGATTTTCTATTTTTTTAATTGATTGTATTATTGATTTTGGCAATCATCCTTCTACATATATACAGGGTGGGCAATCTAGCGGTTTCTTTTTAAATTGGAGTGACAGAATGCGCTACTGCGAACCCAGCCGAGGCAGCCACTTGAACAAAGTTGTGTTCCATCATTAATGGGAATGTTTGTTCTTACTAATGCAGCCATTATACATGGAAAAAAATTTAATTTTTTTCCTTTTATTGCATTTTTAAAAAGAAACTTGTATTTGGTCCACCCTGTACATATAAATAACTCAGTGCTTTGTTTTATTCGGACAATAACTACGCATAGAAAACCGTTTTTGAAATTTTTGTCAAATCAATAACGCCTGAGCCGATTGTAATGAAACTTGCACAGTTTGTTAGGTATGCTTGGATACGTAATCTGATTTTGGTTTTATTTCAATCCCCTCACGCCTTCTACCACTTCCCATACAAAATAACTCATTTTCAAAAAAAATTAATGAGATTTTCTTGGAAACTATAAGAAGTAATAACTTAAAATTTAGGACATACTATTTTTATCATAAATGTGATATATAGCACTAGGGTGTAGCCTAGTGGGTAGCATGTTGGTCTACAATGTGAAGGTCGTGAGTTCAAATCCCGGTCGACGCATAATTCGAGCACACTGCCTGCTTGGGTACTCCTTGGCCACTTCAATCTACGAAAATGAAAAATTCGTAGATAGAGAGTTGTGCGAAGGTCTAACAACCCTTCCACAATAAATAATGAAAAATGCTAAGGAACCTGAAGGTCAGGAGGCCAAGGTCCGATTTGGGTTGTAGTGCTATTGTAGAAATGTAGATCTATAGCATACAAATTGTCCGAATTCGTCCACCCCTTCTACTACCTCCCATACAAACTGCATTTTTTCATGAAATTCTATGAACTTATTTTTTTAGTGCGTTTAACATTTATCAAGCTCATATTTTGTACTAAGTCCTTAATTAGCATTATTATTAATATTGGTAAAAAATAAAGCGATTAGCTTTTCTCCTTTTACCTCTTTCCATGCAATTTGATACAATTTGCACAGTTTGTTAGGTATGCTTGGATACGTAATCTGCTTTTGGTTTTATTTCAATCCCCTCACGCCTTCTACCACTTCCCATACAAAATAACTCATTTTCAAAAAAAATTAATCAGATTTTCTTGGAAACTATAAGAAGTAATAACTTAAAATTTAGGACATACTATTTTTATCATAAATGTGATATATAGCACTAGGGTGTAGCCTAGTGGGTAGCATATTGGTCTACAATGTGAAGGTCGTGAGTTCAAATCCCGGTCGACGCATAATTCCAGCACACTGCCTGCTTGAGTACTCCTTTGCCACTTCAATCTACGAAAATGAAAAATTCGTAGATAGAGAGTTGTGCGAATGTCTAACAACCCTTCCACAATAAATAATGAAAAATGCTAAGGAACCTGAAGGTCAGGAGGCCAAGGTCCGATTTGGGTTGTAGTGCTATTGTAGAAATGTAGATCTATAGCATACAAATTGTCCGAATTCGTCCACTCCTACTACCTCCCATACAAACTGCAGTTTTTCATGAAATTCTATGAACTTATTTTTTCAGTGCGTTTAACATTTATCAAGCTCATATTTTTTACTAAGTCCTTAATTAGCATTATTATTAATATCGGTAAAAAATAAAGCGATTAGCTTTTCTCCTTTTACCTCTTTCCATATAATTTGATACAATTTCATAACTTTCCAAACATTATATTTTCTTGAAAAGTAAGAATGTTACTAATCTGCAATTTCAAATATATCACTTGCATGATGATTATAGTTGTTTCCCGAAAAACCACCCCCCCCCCCCCCCCCCCCAATACACTAATTTTCTCAGTACCTCTTCAATTTCTGAAGCTTAAACTTGGTATAAAACAATTTTATAGCTATGTGAAAAAATAGTTCTTCTACCTGTAGTCCTGTTACGCTTTTGATCTTAATGTTATTTCATTTAGACTTTTTTTTTAGAATTAACACAAGCTACTACTTTTTACATTTCCTTACCGCTTTTCAATACGTACATATATGATCTCAAATCACCCCCGTGTACACGGGTGTGTTGCATACAAATACGAGTATAGTGGTTTCATTCTTAATAATCTATGGTTCTGATTCCAACAAAATACAATACAAAACATTGTGTTCAAGGAGCCATTAAACTAAGGAAATTATACATAATTATACTAACTACATTCTTAAAAATTGCTTTATATTGCGATTCTTACGCGGACAAAGTCGCGGATATCGCTGGTGTTGAATAAAGTTAAGGACGTGATAAAAGATCGGAGCTAATTTAACTGATCGTTCACTGATCTTTCAAAATTAGATTAAGCAATGTAGTTAAAAAACTAAGTCTCTTCGACTTATAACCGATCGTGTTCAATGCTTTTTCTAATCTTGGTGTTTTCATTATTGCCGTTCATATAAATTCGGTCAGATTCGGTCGGATATGATGATCCTCAAAATTTTGAATAATTGTCCTGCTGGTTCGAACTGAATTTTTGAATGCCGATCCTCTGACTTTTCACAAATCTTGCATGTGATTTTTAAATTTGGTCGATTGATTTGACAGATCATGTGTGTCGATCCTCACAACATTTATTACGAGATGATTGATTTCACTGGTTCGCATCGATCCTTAGTTGTTTTGTAAAAAGATTTCTTCAAACTTCTGTTGGATTTATCTGGATGATCGCACCGATCTTCATCAGCTTTCCGTCAAGTCAGTTCTTTAAACACTTTAAACCATTTTTGATGATCAATATAAATGATCGTGTGAACATTTAACTAATACTGTAAATTTTAATATTTGAATTTAGTGATCTGTTTATTGGAAAACATCTTACAAAGTAAGTGAAGCGATATAATTCGATTTTGGTTTCTTGAACCAAAAGTTGGATTTATCTGGAGTTGATTATGCAGCACTTTCTGAATTAATTGGAGCGTTTGATCGGCACTGGCCATTTGTACAGATCACTAACTTTCTGTTAAATTTGTATAGCGCAATCATTTTTGACGTGTATCAACAAGAGGTGTGGGATTTGTTTTTTGATGTCTCTAAAATTTGTATTGCGGTATAAAGTAGACACATGGGGATTATGTATGGAACACAATATCTGTTGAATCGGTTTTACTTGTAGACCTTTATCCTTTTCTCGAATTTTTCGATCACTCTTTTGCATGATTGGGGATATATCTTGGCGATGGCGGCATAAATGTTGGCTTTGAGAGTTGGAATTATTTGCGGATGGTTAGCGTATACCTTACTCTTAACATAACCCCAAAGGAAGACCTCTAACGATGTTAAATCGCAAGATCTTGGTGGCCAATGGTGTCTGCAAAATGCGAAATTACGCGATCTGGGAACTTAGTGCGCAATAACTCAATTGTTCCGGCACTTGTAAGGTACGAAGCACTATTCTGTTGAAAGTAAAGGTCGTCCGTGTCCATGTACTCCATATCCAGTTACAAAAAATTGTTTATCATGCGTCTTTAACGGCTCTTCCGTCGTCATTTTCGAAAAAGTACGGCCCTATGACGCTTCCGGAACACAATCCGCACTAAACAGCCACTCGTCGCGAGTGCGTTGGCTTCTCCTGAATCACTCGCAGATATTCGAATCCCCAAATGCGGCAATTTTGCTTATTAACGTAACCGCTACTGTGAAAATGAGTTTCGTCAGAAAACGATATTTATTGCACAAATCACCATCATCATTCATGTTTTTTAAGACCCAATCAGAGAACGTACGGTAATCAATTGGACCTTGTACGCATGCAGAGCCAAATCTTTCTTCAATATTCGCTGCAGTGTAGACGTGGAGAGGTTAAGTTCTTCAGAACTGTCACAAATTCTCGTATTTGGGTCGTTTTCAACACTGAAGAAATTCACTGCGGTGATATTTTCGGTCGAACGTCCGAGACGAAGTCGCTTCGGTGTCTTCACATCTTGCACTGAGCCAGTCTCTTGGAATCTTTTGATTAGGTTGCGCACACACGTCTCAGAAGGCGATCAAAATTTGCTGGAATTTTGCGCATCATAACTGCGGTTGAACTCGAATTTTCGTAATAAAATTAAACGATTCCTATTTGTTCTTTCACAGTGTAGCGTTCTGTGGTAAACTTCCCGCATCTATAGATGACAAATGTCAACATTTGGCAACTGTTAAGCGATCAGCTGTTAAATAATAGGCTTTTCCAACCCTACACCTCATTTTGATACACTCTTTACTTAACTGATCGTATGTGTACTGATCTTCACCGATCTTGATCTTCGGGATTCTTCCACTCCTTTAAGAAATAAAAACTACTATTGTTTCTTCCATTCATGGAAATAACTCAACCTGATTTCAAATCTTTGTGTAGTTCTAAAGGTCGAATCACAGTCGATTAAAATCACGCTGCATTATTATCTGACATATGTTTATCGATTACTTAAATCCGTTAATGTTTTGATATTCATTACCTCTCTTCAATCCGTATACAATCCGGTTTATTGTTTTTATTTTATTTGTTTTGAAATTCACTACTAAAACCGCATACCACATATGACGTCAGGAAAACAGGCCGCAACTATATTGCATATAAAATTGACAAAGTCGAAGAAATCGGTTTTTCTTAAAGATAAATCAACGATCTTGACCGCAAGAAAAAAAAACATGCATGTAATCGACGTATTTAACTGTACGAGATAATTTCAAATTTCGTTGTAATAAGCGAAAAGATGATTTTAAATAATAATAATGGTTAATGCGTTATTCAAAAGAAGAAGATGGAAAGAAAGAAAGAGGTATTCAACATCTTAAAGAGGTCGCTAACTTTTAAAAAAAAAAAAAATTGAAATCTGATCAATATGCAAAAAATAATAAGAAAAAAAATAAATAACGATTTTATATTTCTTCTGGTACTTTTTCGTCTTCGGCACACGCTGGAAAAGATCGATCAAAAAAGGTAAACAAACTTTTACACCTCGTGTGGCTTTATTATTTTTTTTTTACTATTATCTTGAGGTATTTTTAACCATCAGACCGTGGCGTTATAAGCTATAGTCTGAAGTTTTAGGTAGATAATTTTTTTTTTCGTTTTTTGTCGTCAAATTTAGTGAGAGAATTTGATCAATACTGACTACTGGTTTGACTGGTTATTAGTGCGCATAAAAAATTAATAAATTTTGAAATTGATTTTTGAATAGTTCTGCGAGACGGCCTTATCAGACGATCGGTACGCACAATGTATGTCGGTCTATTCGATGCATGTGCGTTCCTATAGTATGGAACCAAGGGTATTCTTCTGATGAAAACGTTTCAAAAAGTAGTCCTCTTTATTAAATATTAAAATAATTTTTCCTATCAAAGTTTTAAAAAAATTTGAAATATGACATCGATTTGCTTAGAATTTCAAAATTTTTGAGACTTGATAGAAAAATGTTTTAAATTCTCAAGAAGAAATCACAAAAGCCCCAAAATCTTTTTGTATGATCCTTTATTTACTTTGACCTGCAAAACTTGTAACCAAATCAAATCTATTGGCACGTGATTTTCTCGATCACTCTGTTGCACCTCCAAATAATATTTTGCTTTCGGTGACTCTAAGTGCCATGAGTAATGTTCGGTAATTCCATGATGTAAGCCCAAGTCACTCAATGATAACGAATAGAAAAAAAGAGTAATAAAAATGACTCACAATGGCCTATTAGAGCGATAATCGTAGAGAAAATCTATCAGCTTTCATGGAATAAAGACGTCGATTCATTCATTCAGAAGCGAACGAGATAGAAGGTATCGTTTGCCTCTAGTATTTATTGCAATAAATGTTTTCTATTTGCATAACAAATTTTTCTGTAATGGGAAAGCAAATGTGTCTAAGTTAAAAGTTCTTCTCTGTACTGTGTAATTATTGTGTAACCACGTGTAGAGTTTTGTTTGTAAGCCGTTGATTTTATGTTAAAAATTAAATTTTGGTTTGAATTTTACGCTATAAAGAAATCTATGGCACTCAAGAGTAGTTTGGAATTTTCACCTATCTCTGTAAAGATCATCATATCATTATACTCTAGATTAAATCTGAGAGTATATTATGTTTGCCTTGCCGTTTATAACGCTAAGAAATAATGCTCGCGCAGAGTCGGCCCCTCCCATACAAATGCACAATTTTGAAAAAGCATTTCTTCGATTTTCATTCAAACTAGCAAAGCTAAAAAGACGAATTTTTGCCAGAATTATTATACTCCAGATGAAATTTGAGAGTATTATAAGTCTGTCCCAAAGTTTGTAACGCTAAGAAATAAGACTCATAAGGTTCATAATATCACTCAAAAATTCCAAAACTGGATGTCCGTCCGTCCGTGTCCGTCCGTGTCCTTTCAAGCTCGCGAACGCGTTGAGCTAGAAATCTAAAAATTTTGTACGCGTCGTTTTTGGCAAAAAAAGTAAGGACAAGTTCGTGAACGGGTCAAATTGCTCCACCCCTTGTTCTCCTCCCTCCCATACAAAATGACACAATTTCATTATAACGGTTTCAAACTATGGTAGGAAAATTTTTCGAATACTGCACGTTTTCATAAAATAATATGCTTGAGGCTTCCGTGGCGTAGTGGGCAGCGTGCTTGCTTCACAGTCAATAAGTCGAGGGCTCGATTCCCACTCCAGGCATTAGATTTTTTAAGCACGAATTTTTCAGTTGCTAATGGCAATGAAAAATTATTCGAAATAAAATGGGTAAACGATATAAAAGTGAAACAGTTTGCACTTCAAGAAGGTCTATACGTATACTCTGTAGATGGTTTCTGTTGCCTTTCTATCATTCAGTCCCCCACTGCAAATATTTGTCAGTGGCAGCCAGTGCAACTGAAAAATATACCAGCTTCACTACTCGTTACGGTCGTTGTCACTCCCCTTCCCTCCATGACTGTGTTTGTAAATTACACATAAAGGCCGAAAGTGCATATAACAGCGCTCATTCTGTAAAAAAAAACATAAACCAATTTACTCAGTACGTATAAAATTTATCGAGCTGAAATTATGTACTAAATATTTTCTTAGAATTATTGGTAAGATAATAAAGGAGAGGTTCCGTTTAGCCGACCTACTCCTGCATTGGGTAACTTCACCGCCTTTGTTCCAAAATTTGCTATATTTTGGCGAGAGCAACCTCAATGTTGTACCTGGATATTCCTGAAAAGGTAAAAAATCTGGTATCTCAATTAGAATTCTTATCACATTTCTATTAAATTTCGCGCCAGTCATTCATAATATGAATATATTATTATTTATTTTTTTATTTTAATTTTAGATTCATATTAGATTTCGATCTACTTCAATTATAGCAGAGTGTATGTATTAGTATGACTGAGGTTGCAACATTATTCCTACTTTAAAAATACAGTGCCCTCACACCCCGAAAAAAAATTATAATCCCAGAAAATGACACTCATGGAGCAAAAATTGTCGATTACTGCAAAAGTTCATTACAAAATCTATACATCTCAAATAAAAACAAATTCCCTACTCAATATTCCAATATTTCCAAACCGCAAAAAATTAAACTCGTGAATACTGGTATGCAACGACTGCGTTCCATCTCCAGCTTCCTTGTGCGCTTTGCAAAACTAGCGGAGAGGCGCTGTTGCTCTTAGTTACGCTATTGATCCAGAGCTTATCTGGCGATATTTTGCTCTGGTTTCTTCAAAGTGTGACCGATCTACTGCCACTTTCGCCTTTGAATCTCAATGCCTATTTTAGTCTGTCCAGTCGTACTTCAGAGCTTGTTTTAGGAGTTCACTTCTGGCTAAATATCCCTTAAATTCGCCGGAGGCATTCGTTCTCGAAAGTTTGCATCTCTTGTTAATCCTTCCATGTAGTTCATTCATATAAAAACACGGATTTGACGCATAAGTCAGACGTAGCTTCGCGTGAAAGGGAGATCTCTCTTTACCTACTGAAATGGGAAAAGATACCGAAGGCCTAATAACTTTTATTTATAGCAGCCTCAATATCCTTTTCAGCTCCGCCGTCCATGCAGCGAATGCATTCGAGGTAACACAAATCTTGCACCACTTCCACATCAAGTTCACTAAAAACAATCGGTGTGCTTGTGCTCGAACCCATGTGCATGTACTTGGTTTTACGCACATTTATTATCAGTACTTCCTCTTTGCATTTAGAATGCAACGAGCGAACATTTAATGCTAAGTCCGATCGGTTATGTGCAAGCAAACTCACGTCATCAGCATAATTAAGATGTTAAATAGTACCCACTGAAGGCCTTTATCTTCCTCACATTCCAATGCGGCTTCCAAGGTGTCTTTTTTGTTATTACCACCATAAACAGGGCTGGTGATAACAAGCTGTGTTGCCTGACATCCGGGAAACCTCTCGGACAGCTCTTTTATGTAAGGCGCGACATCTTGCAACTTCGTAAGATTTTTATCTGGAATAAGTACCTCTCCTTTGCAAAGCATTCTATATGTAATATCCAGCTCCAATATTATCCGTATGGTAATTGTATGGTCTGTACATATCTTCCTTTGACAAAATGTTTAAAATTTCGGAGAAAATTTCTTCCATATTCACTCATATTAAGGATATTTCCGATTACATTTCTCAGCAGGTTGGCGGTGAAATTTCTGTTCGTCAACTGTTTCGTAATTTTAAATAGTGAATCCATATCTCCAAGGAAAGCCCCAAATTCTGCCTTATTGGCCAGATCTTCAATGGCTTCTTGTCGCGTCTTACAGCCATATTAATGTTTTTTTGTTTTTTTTTACATAATGACCTGTGTTATAGGCAATTTCGGCCTTTATGTGCAATGCACAAACACAGTCATGGAGGGAAGGAATGGGATTGGGAAGGTTGGGGAAGGGGAGTGAGAACGACCGTAGCGAGTGGAGAAGCTGGTATATATTGCTCAGTTGTACTGGCTGCTTACTGACAAATAATTCCAGATGTTACTGAATGATAGAAAGCGAACAGAAACCATCTACTGAGTATCTAGGTCTTCTGGAAGTGGAACTGTTTCACTTTTATACCGTTTCCCCATTTTATTGCGAATAATTTTTTATCACCAGTAGCAACTGAAAAATTTGCGCTTAAAAAAATCCCGTCTGGAGTGGGAATCGAACTCACGACCTATTGACTGAGAAGCAAGCACACTGCCCACTACGCCACGGAAGCCTCAATGTATATAAGCATCACGGTTGGTCCGTCTCAAGTTGGGAGTACTTTGATTGATATTGGGTCCAGAGATAATTGCCAATTTGGCTTTTCCGCTCGCTAACCTTATCCCATGTGACTTGCGACATCCAGGGTTTCTCACCGCTTTGCTTATATCCCATAGATTCTTCGGCATACTAGGAATGTATTTCTAGTTGCCTTCCACTTGCCCCTCTGTGCTCTTTTCATATCCGCTCAAAGTGGATACACTTTTCGCGTAGGATGATGGTATACTGTTTCTTGCTAGGGTCAAGTGTATCCACGTTAAGCTTGCGCTTCCCTCAAGTGGTGATCGGTCCCCACATCAGCTTCACAATATGCTCGCACATCTAGGAGACATCTTCTCCTTCGACTTTTCACCAAATCGATTTGGTTCTAAATAACACCATCAGGGAAAACCCAAAACGTCTTATGGGTTCCTCCGATGACCATTTGCCGAGTACTACAAAACTCTACAAATAATTTGCCGTTTTCGGGTTTCAAAATGAGTGGCGTGGCGTTCATTAAAGCAAGGGTAGCATTGCTTTCACTATATTTTTGCTTTATATTGTGCGTACAAATATTTAACTTAGTTTACTTAAAACTTATAAATTCATATCCAGAACTGTGGACAGTTTTCTTTTCATATTTGAGTTAAAAACCTCCCGAAAATCTGTAGAGGAAATGTGCTTAGAAGCAATTCAAAAATTGCATGCACGAGGCTCTTGGGACGTTTATTAATAGCAATGTAAAATTTGCTTTCAGTCGTCTGTAACTAGTTACCTGTTAGTACTGCCACGGCGGCCCTAGACTTCCAATCAACCCAGGCAGAAGGAAATCATGTCATAACTACTCTATTTGTGCCGGACACTACTGTCCTTTTGAACAAGTCAAGCTCTGTTTTTCTTTGAGACCTTTTACAGCTTCCGCACACATTTTGCTTGTGTCAATCACATATGTTATTAGTACAAACGTATCTAAATTTTTCGCATATTCGTAATTTCAGGTCACCTTTCGATTATACAACATCATAGGAATTTTGGAGTAATCACCATAATATTGTATTAAATAGAGATATTTCTATGGTAGGGATAAAATCAGTGCTACCCGTCCAGTATTATGCAATTTTTTTGATCACGACAGAGTTACTCTATTCATGTAAAATGTGGAATGCACTAGCAGCGCCCGTTTTTCCTAGGTTTTACGTACGATCTGTGCGCTTCCTGGTCAGCATGTGCCATCTGCTAGCGCTGAGTATACTAAATACCAAAGTGCAAACCATTGAAATTTTGTTCCTGACCGAGAAATTCGCAGAAAGCGTCTGATGCGATTTTTGCTTAGACTCTATCGAGAATAGTGACACCAAAATGAACTTGAAACGAGTTTAAAAAAAATCGCCTCGAGTTTAAAAAAAACTCGAAACACAATATACTTGATTCGAGTTTCATATATGATTTCGGAATAGGAATGTCGTTCTGTATGTAGTTCTGGTCGCCAGGTTTGAGTCTTAACAAGACCAAAAATGGTTTTTGAATAGTGATTTCATCAAATCAGATTTCCAAAAACCTCGGCCCAAATCTCTTCTAGGGGCCAATGCATTTGAAAGGCAGTTGTTTTCTTAAGATATAATATTACGCCACGCTACTGCTCTTGACGCGGTGATCCTCAGTTGACCATAAAACTCTTTTTTGTCACCAGGTTTTGCGTCATTAGTTGGGGCGAAGCACTGCATAATTGTGACGTTTCTGACCTTGGTCCTGAGTGTGGCGAAGGATGAGGAGATTGCGGTATTTACACAAATTTTAATAATCCAAGAATAACCTTCCGTTGATTCCATCATGTAGCTTTCACCTCTGATTTCGATCTCTTTTGGTCTTAGGTATTTTGTTAATTTTCCTTACCTCCGCTCACCACTTTTTTCTGGACAAACTAACCATCCTGCCGCCTTCATTTAACTACTTGTTTTCCTCTGATTTTGACCCATTGAGGTACTTTGCGAACATTTCCGTCCCTACTTCCTTTTATACAAACACAATTTCCGTCGAATCCTCTGTCTCCCACGATCCCGAATAACATCCAATGTATTTTCCTTCAGCTCGATAGATTTCGGTCACATTAATCAACCGCTGATCCCTACTTTCTTCCTCTTCCGCTACTAACACGGTAACCACCGCGATTTCGCAGCTTCACAGACCTGTATCATCAAAACCAACAACCTTGCGACTAATCAAGCCCGTATACCTTGTATATCAATCAACTGATTCGATATGATAGGGGTCTGCCATACAATCCCCTTAGCACTAGCTTTTAAGCCTTTAGTTCGTTTTTCGTGGGTCGCCCCACTTCAGTCTAAGTCCCTGCAACACTTTGATATTTATCGTACAGTTCAGGTTCGCGGCAGCACCACACTCCAAAGGCAGTCATTGGAATCACCGTAGTTTTCTCGGCCAGCATTTACTCGCCTGCGGGGGATCCCCTAGCTATAATACCATGTCACGCCATGCCACTAGGAGGCCGGAGCAGCGCTAGAACTGAAAACTACGAATGCGAATATCTCAACTAGAGGGGTTTGTGGGAAAAAACTTTCAAAATTAATATAATAAAAATTTAATTTTTGTATTCAGTGGGGTCCGGAAAGGGTGCCTAAATAGAAATTTTCCGTTGAATTTTTTCCAAATGATTAATTACTTAACATAAAAATATTGTAGGACCAACTAGGTGGCACATCGATAATAAACTTAGAGGGAGGCCAATACTTGTAATGACCCTCCCATGGGCTGTACAAATAAAAACCCTTAAAAATTAATATCTCGACTACCTCTCAAGCTATGTAATTGAAACTTGGAACACTTGGAAAACTTGGAAAACTAAACTTATACTATATAAAACGATTATAACACCTGTGGCATCGAAACGTGGGCATTAACTTAGGCGTCCGAAAAATTTCTTAACGCCTTTCAAAGAAAGGTCCTCGGACCTGTGAGGAAAGACTCGATCTAGAGAATACGATACGTTAGAGAATTGTATGCTATCTTCGATAATCCAGAAGTGGCTACCCTCATAAAATTCAAGAAGCTGCAATGGGCTGGTCATGTGGAGCAGATTCTATTGGCGTAGACAGAATGTTTTTTTTATCTCTCAACTTCGTCTACCTCCTTCCATACAAAAGTATAAATTCGAGCAATTTCAATAAATAACCTAATAACCAGGAAATTAAAAGCTTCGAAGTTGAGAAATTTTGCACAATACGAAAGAAAACTGCATCACAAATTATATTGCCCTTAACTCTTCTACCATTTACAATACAATGGCATAAATAGCCAAGCTTTTTCAAAAGCACCCTCTAATAAAAATGCCCTCTCGAAGTCTATCTAAGTTTCTAGGACTTCTCAAACGCCTCCAATTAATACCAATCCCACTAAATCTTTTTCTACCTTACCTACACATCTACTACCTATTGTAACTCGTCCGAAAGCCCTATTTGTTTCTCGACTTGATCCCCAAACATCCCCAGATATGTCATTAATTATTTACTGTCAAAAAAATTTATTTTAGCAGGTTCAACTGTTAAATGTGATAATATTAGCAAAAATACTAGTTCCATTGCCTCCTTCAAAATTGTTACGGTCAATACTGAACTTTTTAATCGGTTGTTGGATAATAATTCATGGCCGTTTGGAGCATTTGCTAAAGAATTTATTTCTCGTCGTGATAGATCACCTGTTACTGGTCCAAAAAACTCAGACAACTGTCTCTTTACTTTCAAAACGTAAACGTGGACTGCGCACTAAAACCCAGATGTTATTTGCTTCAACACGAAATTCTTCTATGATGTTATTGCTCTAACTGAAACGGAATTAAACTGTAGCTTTTCTGACACTAAACTCATTAGTTCTGACTTCCAAGTTTTTTTTGTAGAGATCGATATGTTTCCGATCTTAGATTAAAAGGTGGTGGTGTATTATTAGCAGTCCGAAGCTGAATTAATTGTGTAGTTGTTCCTGTACCGAGCCATCATTGTTTGGAGATCTTGTGTGTTAAACTCGTGCTTAGCAATAAGGATATTTATGTTTTTTTGACATATAACCCCCATCAAGTCCTTGTACTTTATACGAAAAAACACTTGACTGCATAACTTTTGTTCATAATAGTATGAATATCTCTGTCGAACTCATTTTAGTGGATGATTTTCATAATCCAGGTCTTCCTTGGTTGTTCTCTGACTATGATTCTACTCTCTTAGTTTCTGATGCTTCGTCCTCGCTTGAATTTTTTTTTTGTAGATAGTATATTTGCACTTGGTCTCCAGCAACTTAGCCTTGTTAGGAATTCCTATAGAAGACAGCTTGACTTGATTTTTTATTCTGACTACAGTGCCTGTTCCGTGGAAGAGAGCTTAACCTCAATTTCGACCATTGATGTCTAGCACCCTCCTATTAACATATTTCTTATAATTGACGAGGAGCATATTTTCAGTCCTAATGAGAAAGAGCTATCTTTTGATTTTATGAAGGCAGATTTTTCGCAGTTGGACTACCTCATCTCTAATTTCAACTTTAAAAAAAAATAAACTGCCAACAAGTCGGGCGTAACTTTATTATTCTTGGGACAAGTTGCGGATGAGTGGAAAGTCAATATGCAGGTTAGAGTGGTTAGGGAAGGCTAAGTGAAAGGGAGTTCTTGCGCAGGACAGTTAACAATATTTCATTCGTTGCTGTAAGTTTGGGTTTTTATGAGGAGAGGAGTAGGGGTAATAGTAAGGGTGGGTGGATGTTAATAGCTTTTTAATTAATTGCTTGAATCACGTCCAATATTCTCTGTATAGAATGTGTTTCATAGACGAAGTTGCATAGAATTTTCATAAAATTCGGTGTATTTTACATTCATGAAACCGAACATTTGGATGGGAGGGGGTAGAGAATATAGGGGAATCGTAAAATTTGATACGCAGTTTTATTTCGCGTCTCTTGTAAGGTGCTTGTATAGAATTTCAAGTTCGTAGCTTTTGGTTTGTTGGTTATTAGTTGATTTAATGAAATTGGTCGAAATCATAGTTTTGTATGGGAGGGGGTAGAAGCGCAAGCGCGATTTCAAAACTTTTAAAGCAACTTCATTTGAATTATTTTTATAAGTTTTTATGCCAAATTTGAAATTAATAGCTTTTAAGAGTTAGCTGATAACTGATTTCTTAAAAATGCTCGAAAAAATAATTTTGTATGGGAGGGGGTAGAGGAGGTAGGGGAATCGTAAAACTTGTGATGCAATTTTCTTTTATTTTTATTGTAAGATGCTCGTACGAAATTTCAAGTTCGTAGCTTTTAATTTGTTGGTTATTAGTTGATTTAGTGAAATTAGTCGAAATCATACTTTTGTATGGGAGGGAGTAGATGGGCAAGCGCGATTTTAAAACTTTTAACGCAATTTCATTTTAATTATTTTTGTAAGTTGTTATGCAAAATTTCAAATTGATAGCTTTTAATAGTTAGGTGATAATTGATTTCTTGAAAATGGTCGAAAAAATGATTTTGTATGGGAGGGGGTAGAAGTGTTAAAAGTTTTCGACCAGTTAATATTTCGTATATTTAGGAATTTTTTTTAAATGCATTTCGCAAATTTTCAAGTTTCTACCTTAAAATTTCACTCAAAAATTTTCAGCTTTTGTGTTTTTTTCAATGCACATGAAACACCTTGTGCACGTTAGACCGGGGGGTCGGTTTATAATAAATATGGATCAAGTTATTATTATTTTTCTATGTACATTAAATATAAGTATTCACATGCAAAATTTTAACTTTGTATCTTTCACCAGAGCCCTAAAAAATCACTCAAAGTTTTCGACATTTTTGCTTATCACCTCCCTCCCCTTACACCTCCCAACTTAAAATTACCAAAATTAACCATTATGTAGTTCTACAATCTGACAAATTTTTGATTTGATATCTGTACTATTTTCTGAGATATAAGGATTTGTAATTTTGAAAAGTGCGCCATTTTTGAAATGCTCCCCATTTCCCCCCACTACCATTATTTCGACATGTTACATTTTTTTTGTATTTGCCTAGTATAGCTTAATATATGTTTTAAGTTTCAATTACATAGCTTAAGAGATAGTTGAGAAATTAATTTTTAAGTGATTTTCTTTGCACCTTACAATAATTAGCCGCTTTCTGAGCTGGTTCCGATGAAACTATATGCCACCTTGACGGTCTCTAAATATGATTTTTTTACGATAAGTAATTTCGAAGATATAATCATTTGAAAAAAAAATTCGGCCGACAATTGGCTCTTAGCCCCCCCTTTTCGCACCCCAATGGATAAAAAAATTAAATTATTTTTAAAAGTTGTCCCACAAACCCCCCTATATGTATGTTGAGTTTTAGCTTCCTAGCTGTTACCATGGTTGAGATATTTGAATTCGTATTTTTCGGTTTAAGCGCTCCCCCCGCCTCCCCCTGAACCCGTACACCCCCCAAAATGGGTATCCGCCTGAGATCCGCAACTATCTACAATCTTTCCAAAAATGAACTTTCTATCTTGAAGGGTTTGTGAGTTAATGTGCGCTGAGCGTACACGTCGGCGTACGGCGGACGGCGTACAGACAGACTGATTTTTTTTTGCATTTTTAGGCTAATTTAGTCATGAAACGCGAAAAAAAAAAATTTCAGGGTAGCAAATTTTTTTTTTTCTTGTGTCGATCACAATACTTTATTATTATTATAATAATAAAGTAAAATTGTTTGACAATCCCGCTTTTGAGGGTGCCGCTGTTGATTTTTATTATAGCCTGTACCAATTTTTTGTTGCTACATCTTTTACTGGTATTGACTTTATGTCTGACATATCATACTTTGATGACTTTAGAGATACTGTTTTAACGACTTTGTCTAGTATACTGATTTCTTATGAAGATGTAGTTAATCACATCTCTTACCTTAAGGATGTTTCTTCACCTGGGACTGATGGAGTTCCAGCAATTGTCCTTAAACGATGCTGTCTCTCTATTGCTGAACCACTCTCTCTACTATTTCAGAGATCCCTTAGGACTGTGATTTTCCTGCTCCCTTATATGTAATACCGACCCACAAAAGTGGAGTAAAATCTGCTATTGTAAACTATCGACCAATAGCTAAACTGTCAGCTATTACAAAATTTTTGAGTCTATAATGTATGGGTGTATGTCGTTTCACTGTAAATCCTTAATTTCGAGTAAACAACATGGTTTCATCAGAAATAGATTCACTATCACTAATCTGATGGAGTTTGTTAATAAATCCGTTTTGCCTATTGAGGAGGGTAAGCAGATTGATTGTACACATATACTGATTTTAGTAAGGCTTTTGATAAACTACCCCATTCTATAATTTTGTCAAAATTAAGTATATTGGGTTGTCCTACATGGTTTATAAATTGGATTAAGTTACATCTAATTGATAAAACTTACCAAGTTATTTTTCGGGGTTGTACTTCTAAGCCATTTACTGCGCATTCTGGCGTTCCTCAAGAAAGTCATTGAGGGCCACTTCTTTTTATTCTGACTAATAAAAATTTCTCTGTTTTTAAATATTCGAAAGTATTCATTTATGCTGATGACATTAAAGTCTTTATATCTCATAATTCCAACTCTTGACGATTTTCTTCAGGAGGATTTGATTAATTTTAGTAACATTTCGCCATAATGGTCTTAGACTGAATTTGGATAAATGTCATGTAATGTCATTTACTAGGAGAATTTCTCCATTTTAACACAAATGGAGAAATTTTTATAGTCTTAATGACTGTATTTTGGTCGAGTGTTACATTTGTCCATAAAATTGATTTTGATTTGCATATAAATTGGATTGTGCAAATGGGTAATTCAATACACGCTTATCCAACGAATTTAACAATTCGCTCATTAGACTAAGTCTCTATAACGGTAGACATTCGTATGCCCTCATTTGAAAATGTATCATATATTGTATTCTCCTGTAAAATATTTCTAAGAAAAACTTTTTCTCCCTATTTTTGGAATTGATGTGGATGAGCATTACACGACAGTAAAACTGATGAAACTAACGGTACTACTTTGGAAAAAAAGCGTATGAGCGTATCGAGGAAATATTGAGGTGCAAATTTTGTTTTAAATAGCATTAAAGAATTTCTATTGAAGGTTTGTGCAGAATATATTTTGCAATATTATTTAGTATGAGTGTTGTTTTTGCAGCAATGCCTTCTGGGAAGCGCTTAAATGAGGCGGACCAGGTTGCCATAAATTTATTGAAAGGAAAAGACTTCTCCAATAGGCAAATTGCTACTAAACTTGTTCAATCTGAATATGCAATCAGGAATTAATAAAAAAAAGGCAATCGCTCTGGCGTTAAGGCTCCAACAAAGGGCAATACAAAATTATCCTTGCGTGACAAAGGCAAAATTCGACACGAGGCAACAACAAATCGGCTATCTGCGAAACAAATTAAGGACAAATTACAGCTTAATGTAACACCTCGTCACATTGCGCGTGTTTTACGAACTTCGCCAAATATAGCATGGACGAAAGTTAAAGGCTAACTGCCGTTTATCGAGAGAAGAGACTACAATTCGCCAAAAAGTACATGTCATGGACATCCGAATGGGAAAAAGTATTTTTTTCTGATGAAAAAAAAATCAATTTGGATGGCCCAAACTGTTAGTTGCTTCTGGCATAATTTGAAAAAACACAACCTGGATCGAAGTGTAATTTCGGCGGTGGAAGCGTTATGGTTTGGGGTGCATTCTCCTGCAAAGAAAAGCTTCCAATCTGGTTCATAACTACTAGAATGAACTCCCAGATGTATATAGATCTCTTGGAAGACGGTTTAGTAAGTCATCTGGATAGTTGCGACGAGGAAGATGTAGCATTCCAGCAGGATAATAGTTCGAGTCAAACCAAGGATTGGCTTTCGGACAAAAATATTCGCACATACAAAGTATTAAATAAAAACATAACAGAATTATGATTGGGCGTAAAGCCCAATCATATGATACTCTAGATGAAATACTTACTTACCTCTTATTTGGGAGGTGGTAAAAGCAGAGGGGGAGGTTTGTAATTTTCGTATGTAACATTGAACGTAGTATATAAAATATTTCATGCTGAATTTAAAGTTTCTTGCTTTCATAATTTTCGAGGAAATTGAACAATTTCTGTCTGAATTTATGGTATTTGTGTGAGAGGTAGCAGAGAAAGGGGGAGATGTTGGATGATTTTGAATCTGCTTATCAACATCCTAATCATATTGCTTTGTTACAATTTTAAATTCGATAGCTCTCAAATGTTCGAAGGAGAAAAACTTCTCTTGAACTTCTTGTGTTTTAGCATTTATTACAATTATTAAGGGACAAATTCTGTCAAAATTTCAAGTTTCTACTTTTTCTAGTTTCTATGAAAATTAAATGCATTTACCAAAATTCTGCATTTGTATGGGAGGGGGTAGAAGGAATATCCGAATCAAAACCAAATTTTTTGACATCAATTATATTTAAAATAGTATACTTTTCTCAAATTTTAAAGTTGATAGCTTTGACGATTTAGGAGAAAAATAATTTTGTTGAAATTCCGAAATTTCGTAAAATTTTTATGGGAGGGGGTAGAAGGAGTGATGTAGGGTTGATAGTTTTTCCAAAATTAGTTGCAATTATAATAAAATTAATTATGACAAAAATTGGTTCATTTAGGTTTGCTATTTGCAATGCCATCCGAATAAATGGATTTTTAAAAATTGTGCATTTGTATAGGAGGTGGTAGAAGGAGTAAGGAAATCAGATCAATATTTCTTGAGGTTAATGATATTTATATCATTATACTATGACCTAATTTTCAAGTCAATAGCTGAAAATCAATTTCTTTAAATTTCGAAATTTCATGAAATTGGTATGGGAGGGGGTAGAAGGAGTGGGGGGATTTGGCCCGTTCACGAACTTAAAGTTACTTTTTTGTTAAAAATGACACACAACAAATTTCAGCACGATAGCTCAAAGCGTTCGAGAGTTATGTTGTTGACAGACGGACAGACAGCAACTCGGAATCGAAGTTTTTGAGAGACAAAAAATATTTCTGAACCCGTGGCGGCTCTGTGCGAGCATTATTGCTTAGCGTTACAAACGGTAAGGCAAGCACAATATACTCTCGGATTTGATCTAGAGTATAAAAAGTGCCAAAAACATGAACTTATTTACTTATTTTTTAAATATGCCATCGCTTTCGAAACGACGTGAAGCAGCTGATGTTATTTTTGCTCATAACCTTCTTACAGTGTTAGTTGAATCCTCCACCCATTTGGGTATGATGTTCTTTGATATTGATCAATTCTTACCAAGGTATCCTAGATTGCTGCGGATTGCTATTCACCGGACAAACTATGGTATGAATGAACCGATTTCGCGATGATAAGCAGTGCTTAAGATGTAGACTTAACTCTAGTTGACACCGATGTATGTGAATTTTTGTCAATTTCTTCTTTTTATTATCTATACTTGGTGTTGGGATGTTGATGTTTGTTTCGTCCCTTCACTAAATGATGAGCCAGAGGATAAATCGACTTTTAATTTTTAAATTTGGAATCTATTTATGGCAATTCCTTGCATTAAGAAATAATGATAGTGATTTAATTTTTTTTTACTACAGCCCAAATCAGGCCTTGGCCTCCTGACCTACAAACATTTTCATTACTTATTGTAGATGGGTTGTTAGCCCTTCGTGCAACCCTCCATCTACAAAGTTTTTATTTTCGTAGATTGAGATTGACCAAGGTATACCCAAGCAGGCAGTGTGCTGGAATTAGACTTCAATCGAGATTTGAACTCACGACACATTGTAGACCAGCACAATACCCACTAGGCTACGCTATACAAATATATAGTTTCATGAATGTAAAGTGTATTATATAAAAAAAAATGTATTTCATAAAATTTATGAAACCTTCATTTCCTTAGTCTTTCCTATCTGCTACCAACCTAATTTACATACTGACATCGTCAACTTATCCCAAGAATAATAAGGTTAGGATACTTTATTATGAATACATGTTCAATTTGGCAAACTGCTTGCGCTCATAATTTCACTGTTAAGCCTTTACCATCGCGTACCAGTGATGAAGGACTACCTATATTGCACTAGGTAGTCCTTCATCACTGGAACATCAAGGCTATGCACTGAAATTCTAAGTGTTCCCAACAATTTACAACCTTCACCGATAGTTTTGGCTCTTCCCTTCTTATTACTTCAATGTTTGCCTTCCCTTTACCGACTTAACTGTGCATTCAGTGCGTTAAAGGGTTATGTTCGGTGCCATAATAAAGTAGTGGCACAAGACTACTCACAAAGGAGACTAAATTCAGAATACCTCGATTTATCGAACCTCAAGGGGAACGGGAAAATTTCGAATTATCGATAATTTCGCCATAACGGTGTTCGAGGTTTAGCTAGGGTATAGTGTGTTGGTCTTGTAATGCGAAGGTCGTGAGTTCAAATCCCGGCCGGCGCAATATATAATTCCGGCACATTGCCTGCTTGAAAATACCTTGGTCACCTCAATCTAAGAAAATGAAAAATTCGTAGAAAGAGGGTTGTGCGAAGGGCTAACAACCCTTCCACAATAAGTAATGAAAAATGTTAAGGAACCTGAATATCAGGAGGCCAAGGTCCGATTTGGGCTGTAGCGACATTGTAGAAGTAGGTATTCGAGGTGATTTCTGACTGACCTCGGTATATAGAGGATTTTATCAAAACAGCTTCGATTAATAGAGGTTTTTCAATAATGACAAACGGTGCCAAACTAAAAATTGGAAATATCGAGGTCTTCCTGAAGAGTCCTTCGATATGCATAGGGGAGTGTTAGGCAGGTTCAAGATGAATGGAAAAACTTCGATTTATTAAGGAATTCGATTGTATTGAAGTTCGATACATTGAGGTTTCACTGTATTTAGTACCGATCTCTAGTATTTATTCATTCAGTGCTACGAGGCCTGATCCCAAAGCGGCCAGCATACAAAACTATAGTGAATCATTTTTCAATTGTCTTACCGTGACAACCTCATTTTCATTATAAATCACATACAGAAGCACAGTCCTACTAAAATTGAGAAAAAAGACGGCTAATTTGGACAATAATTGAACAAAACTTCATGTTATTCACGCTAACTTCCAGGCATTATTTAACACTGCTCTCACACGCTTTGCTCTACTTTCACATCTTTCTAAATCACGAAATTCCGTGTATTCAGGTTACCTACTTTTCATGTACTGAAAAAAACAGGGTGCTCCGGAAGTCACCCAACAACAACAATCAGTCATGCAGAAAATTAAGTCGAGAAACTCGAGAATTTTTAATTAATTTCAACACACATCATTTTCATGTCTCGTTTTTGATCTTAAGATGATGCAATGTGGTGATAATTCAATTATTAAAAATTAAAGAAGTTCAGTTTTCATTTTGTTTTTGCTCTTCTTTTAAATGTTTGATGGGTGGCGAGAGAGAAAGATGTTAATGAAACGATTTATCATCATCGTCTTTAAGTAATTAATTAAATTCAGTTCAGCTGAGTTTAAAGTTGAATTCGTTAATTGTTGTGGCGCATTGGTTTTTGTTGAGAAAACCTAGAAAAAATTTTGTGGTTTAAATTGGTTATCTAAAGTTTGGTTGAGATTTTTTTTTTTTGATTGCGTTTTGTGTAATTAATGGAAAAGTGGGTTTAGTTGAGAAAAAGATAAGAGTTTTGTATTTAACAGACATTATAATGTTTATATGTTTATAATGGGTGTCCTGAAGTTGTCGTTCAGTTCTAGTTGCTGAATTGCTAACTATCCACAAAACCTTTAAACCGCACCTTTAGACATACGCTGCGAAAACCCTCACTCCCCTATCTTGATCGTAGTTCCCAATCATACAATCCTCTAGATGAAATGGGGAAGAGTTTCATGCCTCGGATGTAATCGCAAAATCTTTGGAATAGTGAAAAGCAATTTTTGTATAAGAGGTGGTAGAAGGAGAGGGAGGCGGGCTTGTAATCTATAGATATGACACTGAACTTGGAATGCAAACTTTTCTTGGTTATTTTAATGTTCGCAGCTTTCATAATATTAAAAGAAATTTATACATTGTCTGAAATTCTGGCATTTGTATGGGAGGTGGTATAAAGACTGAACAGTTTTGGACGATTTCGAAATTGCTTCCTATCACAATGCTATACTATCTAGAATCCATAGTGTGGCAATCTTTGACGACAGATATATTGTTCAGGGACCGCAAAACTTTCGTTATCTCCCGTATCAGGTGGAGATGTATTCCTAGCAATTACGGAAGGGATCGTTTCGTTTCTAAGACCTGAGGGGCAATCGGTAGCGGAAGATTTACTGATCGGGATCAATATTCCTAACAGCACTGTTCGAAGTTTATCTTCTTTAAGACGTACCATTAAATATATATAATTAGCAATTTTAGTCAGTCTTTTTTCACTTCAACTCTAGCAATCATTTTCGAATAATGGACGATTTCAATTTCCCTCAATTATACCTTCATTCATCCATTTTATTTCTTGCTGTTCCTCGTGTTCTTAATGATTCAAACCCGAATGTCGGCTCTGGTCCCGATGGATTACCATCTAATTTCATTAAGTCTTGATCCAATGGTCGTGGCCTTTTTTTTTGGAATAGTAAGCTAAATTTCAAGGTTATACCTGTTCAGGAACAATCAGTTTTAAAGTTATTACTAAAAAAAAAAGAACTACTGCGATTTTCAACATAACGAAGAACACAAGCCTCTGTAAAATGCATCTTAGCGGAGTTCCAAAATTGTTTTCCCTTTTTTTATTAAATTACTAATTTAATTTTTTTCTCCACAACTTTCAGGATCTTGAGTGTCAAAAGCAAATTCAGTGCCATAATCAATTCTCGTAAAAAAAACTGTGATAAAAAACGGACCCTAAATGTGACTTAAATCGAAAATTTTCTTTTTGTAAGAAACTGTAAAAAGCGCAAAAAAATAAGCATTTTAAATGTGTACGTGACATTGACACGGGATATTTTAAATTGCCCGGAACATTTCACACCATTTCAGAACAAAAAAAATCTCGGTAAAAAAAAGGAATCCCTTTCATTTTACAAGAAGCTACTTAGTAACAACAAGAAAAGAAAAACACGACTAAGACAACGTAAAAATTGTTTAGTTCATTATTATTTTTTCTTAAGATTTTCTTCCTTCTTTAAAGTAAATAATTAAAAAAAAAATAGGATCTTAATTTTTTGGAAAAAATAAAAAAATGGGAAACTCTTCGTCACATACTCATGAACCCCTCGAAAGAGGGTTCACACGAGGAACATTCGGAGACGTAAAAAATACGGTAAGTTGGTTGTAATAAGGTTTTTTTTCAGGTACAATTTTTTTATTTCCTTCTTTTTTCAATGAAACTAGGTTAAGATTTATGTTCCTGATATTGAAAAGTCAAATGGGGTACAAAAGGTTATGGGAAATGAGTTGTCGTCCAAATAAAGTAGGTTTTAATTTCAGAGAGAATGCAAGTTTAAAACATAACAGGAGTGCGATACTCTAGATGAAAGAGAAATTTTTGTATCAAGAAATTTTGTAGGGCTTTGGTAGAGGGGGTAACGACATTGAACTAATTTTTTCACATGACGGTAAGGTTGCTATCAAAATGTTTTATACAAAATTTAGGATTTCAAAATTTAATAGGTACTGAGAAAATTAGTGTATTGGGTGTAGTGAAGTAGTGCAGTTTGTATGGGAGGTGATAGAAGGAGGGGCGAGTTTTTAACGACTTTTCAGAAATAACTATAAATTTCATGCTTTTGACATGTCTTAAATTGCAGATCAGTAGTATTCATACTTTTCATGAAAATCGACTTTTTATAAAGTTGTGAAATTGTGTCATTTTTTATGGGAGGGGGTAGAAGGGGTAAAGCTAATCGCCTAATTTTTTTTTGGTTTTACTAATAATTCTAAATAAATATTTAATGCACAATTTCAGCTCGGTCAATTTTATACGCACTGAGTAAATTGGCTTAGAGCATTTCATGAAAAAGTGCAGTTTGTATGGGAGGTGGTGGAAGGAAGGGGAGGACTCAAATAACTTTTGTACAGTAGATTTATATCATCATAAAAGTAATATATTACAAATTTCAGATCAATAGCATTTATATTTTTCGAGCAAATCTGTTTATTGTTAAATTACGAAATTGTGTCATTTTGTATGGGAGGGCGTAGAAGGGGTACAGCTAATCGTCTCATTTTTTTTGGTCTTAATAATAATTTTAAATAAATATTTTGTACACAATTTCAGCTTGATAACTATTATACGCACTGAGTAAATTGGTTTAGAGCATTTCATGAAAAAGTGCAGTTTGTATGGGAGGTGGTGGAAGGAGGGGGAAGACACAAATTATTTTTATAGAGTAGATTGGAATCATCATAAAAGTATTACATTCCAAATTTCAGATCAATGTCATTTGTACTTTTCAAGGAAATCCGTTTATTGTCAGATTGCGAAATTGTGTCATTTTGTATGGGAGGGAGTAGAAGGGGTGGAGCGATTTGGCTCGTTCACGAACTTGACCTTACTTTTTTGTTTAAAACGACGTATACAAAATTTGAACTTTCTAGCTCAACGCGTTCTCAAGCTAGAGAGGACACGGACGGACAGACAGACAGACAGACAGACAGACGGACGGACGGACGAAAATCCGGTTTTGAGAATTTTGAGTGATTATATGAACTTCTGTATCATTCATTTTTTTCTCCGAGCTTTATTTCTTGGCGTTACAAACTTTGTGGCAAACTTATAATACTCTCAGATTTCATCTAGAGTATAAAAATGCTAAAATAGTGCATGCTTGAACTTTTACTCTTTTTCTTTTGTTCCTTATCTTGTTCTGGCTCCTCTCTGATCCTCTTTCTTCTACTTCACCAGTTGTCTTTCTTTTTATTTTCCTTTGAATATTTTTATTTCTATTTCCTCAGTGGCCGCTTGTGACATTTTTAACTGGGTCAGCAGTTGCCAATTGCTGGTAGGTCTCCTACATGTTGAGGAACTAACATTTTTGTTATTGAGGAGAATTGGTTAGCCCTTCGCACATTATCCTTTCAATGAGCATGGCTGTGATCCATCCACTGACAGATAGCTCTATGCCTCGCTTCGCGATTGCCGCTACTACCGATTCAATAGATGTGTGTCCAAAGCGCCCTGAATATCCGAGAACGTACTGAGTGTGATTTCTTTTCCACCACACCGGTTATGCAGTCAACCAGATTCATTAGTGCGGTTTCAGTGAATTTGTGTTGTTGGTAGGCATACTGGAGTATATGAAGCGGCCTAAATAGTAGGATTTCGTTCCCTTTTTGAGGAAGAACGATGTTAGGCTTATGTATTATTATGCAAGGCTGGCACTCAAATGTGAGAGGTGTGTTAAGACCCTGCTGCAGGAATGGCCGCCATGTAACTGCGTTACGCGGATGCAGCTTTCCACGTCTCTTTGTTCGGGTTACAGTTGATAGGTAGCTATTGGATACCTGCGAATCTGCGTTAATCGCAATGGATCGGATTTTGATGATGCCGCCCTTCAAACAAGTCGCGCGATACTGAAATGCAATTTTGGGTTATATTTATAGAATAACATCAAGTCTACTTATTTTCAATTGCAGAAAAAAATGCGCTTATTGAAACTAGTACATCTGTTATAAATATTCTTTTTCCTTTTTTTGTTGTAATTACTGATCGTTAGAATTCCTGTATCCACAAAGTACAACTGACATTGCCGAAGCACTCGACAGAGTTGGCGCAAATGACTTTGCTTTTTTCTTAAAAAAATTAACAGTTTCTTCTTCGAGCGCTGTATACGAGTCGTACTAGACGGAGTTACTTCTGCATTCTTTTCCATTGCATACGGCATCCCTTAGCGCTCAGTTTTATCTCCCACACCCTTTTTAGTCTTTTACGTCGTCTACTCTACGTCTTATTTGGAGTTTAGTCAACACCTTTCGATTTGTCTCCGATGCGCTCGAGAGTAAACGGGTTTACAGACTTTGTCTGGGGAGTGATGAGCTTCGGTTTTCTATGGTCCTTTTCTTTCTTTGGTCAGTAACCGGAACAGCAGTACTGCCTTTAGTTGTCCTGTTGTATAGCGCACTCGGGACACTTTCGACTGCTTTTTTTGTATGAAACTTCTGCCTTTCTGTCGAAATGGAGTTTCTGTTCGGGTTTTGCTGATCGTGTTGCCTTGGACGTGGATGCCGATGGTCGTAGACAGCCATTGTGTGCAGAGCTTCAAGGCTTCTGCGTAGTCCACACTTTCGCTGAGCTGCTTTTTCAGTCTCCTCCGTGCAGCACCGCTAAGTGTTGATTTCTGAAGGCAGAGGTTCGCGAGTTTTGGTTTCTCTCCGGTTTGGAAATGGATTAAACAAGGGAAACTATGCTTCGATTGTGCTACTAGAAGCAATCAGTCGAGAGATGATAGAACCTTAAGTTTCCTCTACCCCCTGAGTTGGTTTTGTGCTGCTAGCTGATAGATCCATATGATTCTCAGGAGTAGCAGGAGGCTTCCGTGGCGTAGTGGGCAGTGTGCTTGCTTCTCAGTCAATAGGTCATGGGTTCGATTCCCACTCCAGACGGGATTTTTTAAGCGCAAATTTTTCAGTTGCTACTGGTGATAAAAAATTATTCGCATTAAATGGGGAAACGGTGCAAAAGTGAAACAGTTCCACTTCAAGAAGGTATCTATCAATCGCTACGGTCGTTCTCACTCCCCTTCCCCAACCTTCCCAATCCCATTCCTTCCCTCCATGACTGTGTTTGTGCATTGCACATAAAGGCCGAAATTGCCTATAACACAGGTCATTCTGGAAAAAAAAACACGTGAATGAAAAATCACGAGGTTTTAAACATTGCATTAATACGAGAAGGTTAGATTGAAACCAGAGATAGTTTGGTATTTGGAGTCTTCCGATCGCGTCTGTGCACCTCCTGAACGATGCAGATATTGGTATCGTTTTGACTTTTTCAGATAGGTTGGATAAACGTCATACTAGTTAGGTGTCGACCATTAAGTCAACGTTTCTCGGTTGTCATCTACTAGGAGGTTTCCCAACATGACCATTTGGAAGAACTTACTTTGTCATCAGAGTTGCTGCCCCAAAGATATTTCGATTCTTCCTATCGACAACCTAGTAGCTAGACCACAAATATGATGGACGAGTTTAGGTTTTCGGTAACTGTAATAAAATTAGCTAGGGTGTAGCCTAGTGAGTAGCGTGTTGGTCTTGTAATGCGAAGGTCGTGAGTTCAAATATCGGTCGACGCAATATATAATTCCAGCACATTGCTTGCTAGTATATGCTTTGGTCACCTCAATTTACGGAAATGAAAAATTCGTAGAAAGAGAATTCTGCGAAAGGTTAACAACCTTTCCACAATAAGCAATGAAAAAATGTTAAGGAACCTGAATGTCAGGAGGCCAAGGTCCGATTTGAGCTGAAGCGCCATTGTAGAAGTAATAAAATTAATCTCGAACCTGATCTTATATTTTTTTCTGGACATATGAAGCAGAATTTTTGAGACGATAGCAATCCTGATTTTTGGTCCAAGTAAAGGCAAGAGCTACGAAGGTTTTATTCTTTTAGCTCTTTGAATTGGCGACTGTTAGGTAGATCTTTCTTAAAAGCTGAAGCCCATTCAAAAAATCGATCTTGTTCGCAGCGGCGGCTCGTGGTTAGGCAAATATGTAAATTGGTCAGATTCTCGAATGCTGCAACTTTCCTCACTATCTCTCGCAATACCTAAAAGCTTTTGAGGCTGCGTCCTGATTAAGTGCGCTGTATCTCGATCAAGTTGATCAAATGAGCGTTATGCAGCTTGAGGGGTTGATTTTAGCTTTGTTACACTGGTCTTACATCAACCAATCAACTCAAATCGATCTCCGAAAAGAGCATAACCCATTCAATTTATGTCAAGTACAGTATTGAACTTATAATCAGGTTTCGAGTGAATGAAAAATTTATCATTGTTTTAAATGATAATGAAAATTTCGTAGAAAATTAAATCTTAGAGATTCCGACTGAAAACACGGACTACATAATTTTGTAGTCTTGTTCCTAAATATATTAAGATCATTCTCGAATTATGTCAAATTGAATTGTCAAAAGACAACCAACCGTCCTTATCCTCCTGAATAAAATTCGAGATTATATGTGGACTGCGTTACTTGTACAGCCGCCACTGCTTGTTAGTACTCTAATAGCGCTCTCATGATTTTTGAACCCCTTCAAACAAATTTTTACAAACCAAACAATGCACAAATCAAAATACGATCAAAACTATTTCATCGAAATGATTGCATCATTTTTGATCAGCATTCGAAAAAAAGCCGCGTTGAGTGCCAATATTATCAAAGATTATGACGTTATCATCATTCTCAACAAAAATGTGTATCTTACTCATAATGAACGAACATACCCAATGAATAAGGTTACGAATGATACATAACACTAATTTACACTTTCATTAACACATTATGATAGTTACGAGTACCGTATCAACGAATCTACGAAAAATCGAAATGAAATATTTATCAGCACTCAGTATATTCGCATAAATCGCAATAGAATCAACTTTTAAAATCAACTGAATGTTAATTCAGAAGATCTCAAAAAAAAAAAAAAACCTATATATATAAAGACATACATATATGCTAATTGCTAAACAATCTTATGTATAAATCAAGTTCATTAGGTCCGTTAAGATTACAGAAGCATAATTTCAAGATCACTGTGATTCATTTTCAAGTGATTTTTTCTTCTTTTTTTTCAGAAATCTGCATCATTCCGTTTTAGTAAACGTTCGCCGAAAAAAATGGATCGTTTACGTCGATCATTTCGTGATTCATTTCGTCGGAGAAAGGATCGTGTACCGGAATCATCGAAACCGCATCAATGGCAATCGGACGAACAGGCTGTACGATCGGCAACATGTGCATTTCCAGTTAAATACTTAGGATGTGTTGAAGTTTTTGAATCGCGTGGTATGCAAGTATGCGAGGAAGCGTTGAAAGTTTTAAGGGTAAGAATTTTTCTTTTATTTTGAATTTATTGGAAAAAATTAATAAAACAAACGAATTTTGTGAATATGATTCGCAAGTGCGTTGAAAATAAGTCAGGTGAGTCATAAGTGAGTCCTAAATAACTCAGAAATGAGTCATTAATGATCCGAGAATATGACCCTAATTTTTTCAATGGAAATATATATTTTTTGATAAGTTTTTCGACCTTACCTGGTTTTTTAATTAAAGTTGACTTTATTCTAGAATGGAACTACATCCCCAATCGATCCTTGGCCTCTTGATCCTCAGGTTAACATTTTCATTACTTGTGAAAAGGTTGTTAGCTCTTGTTAGGCCCCCAAGTTGATGCATATTAAAATTTCATTGTACTAAATATTAATAAGAATTGCTGAACCATGCCTATTCCTCTTTTAGCTCATTAACATGAAACTTCGATTCTATGGTAGGCTGGGCTATGTTGATAATTTTGCACGGTAAGTTTGTCTCGCCATAAATACTCGATGTTTATTGTCTCTAGACGGGGCGATTGAATTACAAAAATTGAAAATTGAAACCCCCGCAATTCACCTCTCTCGAAGCTCATTTAATTTTTCTTACAGGTGAAGGCATATATCCATTTTAAAATAGCTCATAATTTTCCGGAATTTATAAACCAGTTACTGTCCCAGGAGTCTCCGTCAGTTTTTCTTCTTTTTATTTTCTGTTGAAATAGTTTTGTTAGAAAATTTTTGTATCACATTTCACCGAAGAGGAGAATAAATTGCAAAAAGTATTTGCAACCAGGGTATTATCTGGGAAGCCCGCGCGTTATAAACATACGACTTTTATAATTGTCTTTTTCGCATACGCTGCTAGCTTTACGCTTGATTTGCATCGATGAACACTTGTAGTCATGTGTTTAAGCGAATTGGCATGTGAGGAAAACCAATATGCTAAGAATTTCGGGAGTAAATACAAATCTTGTGGAATATTGCGATTTCAGATGTAAGGGGTTCTTATGCATAGTTTCTCTTGAACTGGAAAATGGACACTCATATAGGCTTAACATCCGTGATCTTAAAACTCTAACTGATATGAGAAACGGATACAGTACCTTGGATTCGGACGGATTCTACGGTAACGACCTTTGAAAATGGATGAAAAAGTTCTCGAGACAGTTAAAGACGAAAACATCGGTTCAGGGTCGCGCCTTGAAGAAGAGAACCGTTTCTGGACACTTTTAGCGCAATAAAAAAGCATCGGTTCAGGGTCGCGCCTTGAAGAAGAGAACCGTTTCTGGACACTTTTAGCGCAATAAAGAAAAAAAATGAGTCTGGAGTCTCAAAAGAAAAGACAACCTCTTTCGAGCCAAACTTCAAGAGTCTGCAGTCCTTCTTCGAGCTGAAGCTTCAAGCTTCGAGACTCTGGAGTCCCCAAGAATAAAATGAGGACTTCCTTCCAGCTAAACTTCGAGAGTCTGGATTCCCAAAAGAAAAGACGATGTCTTTCGAATTGAGCTTCGAGTGTCTAGAGACCCAAGTAAAAATAGCATAATTACATTACCATCTTAAAATCTGGAAGAAAAAGATCAATATCTCAGCTCAGGATAAGTCATATTGAACTTCAAATCCCGCAAATTCCTCGTCAGTATGTCTATAATACAACCTGGCTAAACCACGTGAGGTGGAGATTTGATTTAGACCATCTTTTTTTGAGAAAGACATTAAGAAAACAGTTTTTAAAGAACATATTTTGCAATAACTTCATTAGATGAAATTTCTATGAAACCGGCTAAATTTAGGCTGAATTTTGTTTCAATTAGTTAAAGTATATTTAAAAAAAAACAATGCCGCAAGTTTTGGTAGAATATCTTTTTAACAGTTTGTGAGATACTCATTTCCTTCCAAAATTCCAAATTCTTTGAAGAACGTCTTCAATACAGTCTATATCTCAGGTTTAGATAAACCGAACTTAATTATGTACCACTCAAAAAAGAGGTCTAAATGTCTGCAAACGGACCTTATTTGTAGTTTTTAAATATAGTATAGTATAACGTCATAAATTTCAAAAAACAAAACCTATAAAACAGGCGAAAATTTGCAAATTTCGCTATTTTTCGAGTCCTTCCCCTAATCCCCCAGCAATATTTTTATAGTAGTCTACGCAAAAATCAATGTGATTTAAAAAAAACATCGTGATCGCAACATTTCGTCCAAAAAATTCTAATCCGACTGGACTACATCGTTCATTACATAATAACCATCCGAATGCTCATCAGTTGCAGAAAGTCCACGCCCATGGGTGAGAACCCCAACACTCCAAAGATTGACAATCACGTCTTGCTTACACCAAGCATAATCAGTCTCCTAATAGGTTATGTGATAAATCTAGTGGACACGGCAAATGAAGGAAGCCTTCATATTCTCGCAGCAATAACATCCGTGACCCATTCTGCTCTGACGGCACAACTGATTTTAGCCAGCCGATGCCTCTCACAGGATCTTGAACAATTCGGGAGAAAAACACTCCAATTGGATTCTCTTCCTGAAAACTATTCCAGTCTGAGAAAAAAACTACAGTACTTACGACATGGAGCTTCCGGCAGAATGCAGACTGACAAGCACCTAACTTACGTGTTTGTACAACGTTCAGAAAGCGAAGACTCCGATAGCTGCAACAAGCTGACTACATTTCCCAATACTCAACAGAAATCGTCCAAGTCAATGGCCAGGAAAAGGTTGTCGTAGATGCTTTGTTAAGAATCAACGCAAACATTATGCCAATAAAGCGAACTACGGGAAAGAAACTGACAATGAGATGAAGGACCTACCATCGTTAAATTTCAACGCCTCGCCGTCGAACCCGATATTTCTGTTCACTGCGGCATCTCTACAGATTTGGTAAGAACATACATTTCAAGCAGTTTACGAACAACCGCGTTAGTTAGTTCACGGGGTGACACATCCTAGACCCGCATTAGGAAGAACGGCTTCAAATAGTCGAGAGAATGTTTTCCTTATCAGCAAACTAAATTTCTGGACCCGTAACACATTGACGTTCCAGACACATGCTTCAGGGACCTTCACTTCCCCCTCATCGACGGATATCTATATTGACGATTTTCGATTAAATCTCGTGATGGCCAGTAACAATTCCACTGAAGAACTGTTCAGCGAATGCTGTAGCAGACACGCTGGCCCAATTACTACAGCACACCGCTAGAGATCACTACATACCAGAGACTACAATTCAAGTCGTCGTTATTCAGAAGTCTTTCAAAGTTTCAACAAAACGACAAAACTCTGATGATCGCTGGAACCGCAAGCTACAAACTTCACAGCGAAATACTCTTTTGGTTATGCTATGACTCCGCAACGAAGATTTCAGGTCTTCCCCAGCTGCGACACTTTATGGAACGAATCTGCGAGTACCTACCAAATACTTCGTCGAACGGAACAAACTTCGGAGCCAAAACTCTTCATCGAGCGTTTATGTACAATATACGCCCAGTCCCGACATCACGTTACAACAACGTGCTACTATTTCGTTTGAAAAATTCAGACATCTCACTCGTTATCCCTCCCCAGATCCAGATCCATCCAGATGTAATAAAAACAGTATTGTCTCCAACAGAAGTCAAAGTTAAAAATAAAAATATCAGGGACCCTACAGAGTCGTCGAACAAGTTACCGACAAACTGTATAAAGTAAGCATCGAAGGCGCAGGAAAATATCATCTCAACAGAGCGACTGAAACCAGTTCATATCATAGCGCACCAGTGCCCAATGACTACGCAGAACATGAGCAGGATGCAACCGATGCAAGGGCTTTTTCCCCTACATTCTTGTTTGTATGTGATGGTCCTCTGATATGATTCGGAGTATCTGCGAAAGGGACTTGGGCCATCAAATTCCTGTCAAGACCCCCTATAGGGGCATAGGACAGAAACAAGTCTCTTCTACAAGACGCTCCTCAGTATCAGGCTTAAGCTGTTTCTAGGACTTGTTTATTCCTCTGGCCTCCTGCTCAACTGCTCGCTTTCATGTGCTACATGGTCGATCAACCCGACGTTTTCCTTGAGGATTATAATCCAGAGCCTGTTTGGCGATGTTTCGCTTTGGTTTCCTCAAAGTGTGATCGATCCACTGCCACTTCTGCCTTTGAATCTCAATACCTATCTTAGACTGTCCAGTTGTACTCCAAAGTTCGTTGCTGGAGATCACTTCTCGCCAGAATATTCCTAAAATGCGTCGGAGGCATTGGTTCACGAAAGGTTGCAGTTTCTTGGTAAGTCGAACGGTCACTTTCCACGTAGTACAACCATATAACAACACAGATTTGACGCATGCGTCAAAAACACGCAGCTTCGTGCTAAGGGAGATCTCTCTTGACCAGAAAGGTGAAAGGATACCGAAGGCTTGACGAGCTTTGTTTAGACGAGCCTTAATATTCTTTTCGGCTCCACCGTCCATGCTTACAATGCTTCCGAGATAAAAAGAATCTTGCACCTCTTCCACATCTTGTCCGTTAAGAACAATCGGTGTGCTTGTGTTCGAACCCATGTGCATGTACTTGGTTTTACGCACATTTATTTTCAGTTCCGCCTCTTTGCATTTAGAATGCAACGAGCGAACATTTGACTCTAAGTTCGAACTATTATGTGCAAGCAAACACGTCATCAGCATAATCAAGGTGACTTAAGATGTTAAATAGTTTCCATTGAAGATTTTTTCCTTCCCTACCTTCCAGTGCAGCTTTCAAGATGTCATTTATTACCACCAGAAACAGGGCTGGTGATAATATGCAGTCTTGTCTGACACTCGTTCGCACAGGAAAGCTTTTCGACAGCTCTCCTTTATGTAAGACGCGACATCTTGTATCTTCGTAGGATTCTTTAATCATAGATATGACCTTATCTGGAATACCTCTCCTACGCAAATCATTTCATATGTAATCTCGCTTAACGCTGTCGAAGCCTTCTCGAAGTCCATAAATATGAGATGTAGTGGCGAACCCATTTCGGCTGCTCCAATATTATCCGTAGGTATTTGTGTCGTCGGTGCAAGACGATCCTTTACGGAATCCAGCCTGATAAACTTCGAGAGTGCTCTCCACGACATCACTAATCCTTTTGAGAATTACCTCAGCAATGATTTTGGATACGGCAGTAAGTAGACATCTTCTACTTCTACAATGGCACTAAAGCCCAAATAGGCCTTGGCCTTCTAATCTTCAGGCTCCTTAACATTTTTCATTATTTATTGTGGAAGGATTGTTAGACCTTCGCACAACCGTCTATCTTCAAATTTCGTTAATTGAGGTGACCCAGCAGGCAGTGTGCTGGAATTATGTGTCGACTTGAACTCACGACCGACTATAGACCAACACGCTACCCACTAGGCTACACCCTATTTTTAGTAAGTAGACATATACCACGCCCATTGCCACAATCCTGAAGCGACCTTCGGAATTTTCACAATGACGCCCTCCTTTCATTCAGTCGTTTGTTTTTCTTCATTCCACACCTCAGTAAAGAGTAGGTCCGTTTTGTGAAGTTCGGTTGGTAGTCTGGGGCTTTCCTTCCCGCAATTGACCGAATGGCGGAAATTTGGCTTTATTCCGATCGCCAATCTTGTACCATGTGTCTTGCGACATCCAGGGTTTCTTACCGGTTTGCACATATTCCACAGATTCGTAGCACTAGTTAGAAACGTGTTTCTGGTTGCCTCCCAATTGGCGTCCAGTGTGCGCCTTTCATATTGGAATGAATGGTGGTGTACTAGCGCTTTTTGTTGGGGGTCTCTAAGTCTATTCACATTAAGCTTGCACTTCATTTGCAGAATTTGTGGAAGTCGGATAGCTGCTGTGAACAATCTCAAGCAGACAACCATCAAGTGACTTGGGCCATATTCCGCGCTAATTCTGGAGCCAGCACCATACTGCCATAGCCAAAGATTAAAATAACATATGCAGATAACGCAATTAGGAGGATTTTGTAGGTTGTAGTTCATAGCATCTTCGTGATGTTACTCAAGTCGCCATTGTAACCATTTGAGATTTTCTTTTTTCCCACACTTTGTTAGCGTAGATTGTCTTAATGACTCTTAAGGCAATGCAAACACTGTCCGTTTCCTGAACGGTGGCAGTGCCACATCCGTTTCTGGCCAGCGTGCCCGCTATTTTGTTTCCAGGAAAAAATTAGATGATAAGCTTCACCCCTTCTATACCCTCGCATACAAAATGACGCAATTTCGCAATTCGACAATAAACGGATTTGCTCAAAAAGTATAAAAGCTATTAATCTATAATTTGGAACATATTATTTTTATAATGATTTTAATCGACCGTATACAAATTATGTGTATCCTCCCTCTCCTTCCACCACCTCCCATACAAACTGCACTTTTTCATGAAATACTCTAAATACTCAGTCCGTATAAAGTTTAGCGAGCTGAAATTGTGCACCAAATATTTATTTAGAATTGTTAGTAAGACCTAAGAAAATTAGATGATTATCATTATTCCTTCTGCTCCTCCCATACAATATGACACAATTTCACAACTTTGCAAAAAGTCGATTTTCCTGAAAAGTATGAATGCTACTGATCTCCAATTTATAAACATGATGTTTATAGTTATTTCTGAAAAAGTCATTAAGAACTCGCCCACCTTCTATCACCTCCCATACAAATTCCACAATTTCACTAAATCCAATACACTAATTTTCTCAGTACCTGAAATAAAAGATTTCCGGATTCTACACTGTTACGCTTTATTATTCGAGACGTTTCGGTCTCTGCTGAGACCTTTATCAAACTGATAATAATAATAATAATAATTCGAAATGCACTGTGAAAACATTTACCGAACCATTCTCAGTACCTATTAAATATTTGAATCCTAAATTTTGTATAAAACATTTTGACAGCGTTATGTGAAAAAATTCGTTCAATGTCGTCACCTCTCAACCACTTCCCCTACAAAATATCTTAAAATCAAAAAAATTCTCTTTTATCTAGAGTATCGTCCTGTTATGTTTATACTTTATATGAAATCTGAGAGTATTATAAATTTGCTCTACATTTTGTAACGCTAAGAAATAAGGCTCGGAGAAAAATATGAATGATACAGAAGTTAATACTATCACTCAAAAATCTCAAAACTGGATGTCCGTCTGCCCGTCCGTCTTTTCGCTCTATAGCTTCAGCACATGTTGAGTTAGAACGTTCAAATTTTGTACACGTTGTTTTTGACAAAAAAGTAAAGTCAAGTTCGTGAACGGGCTAAATCGCTCTACCCCTTCTACCCCCTCCCATACAATGCCTGTCCTATGCCCCTATAGGGGGTCTTAACAGGAATTTGATTGATTGATTGATGCGCATTGAAGAGCATTAAGGAAATGTAAATAGTTGTAGCTTGTGATAATTCTAAAAAAAACACTTAATAAACTAGCATCAAGGCTTCAGTCGCGTAGATGGCAGCGTGTTTGCTTCGCAGCCAATAGGTCGTGGGTTGGATTCCCACTCCAGGTAGTAGACTTTTCTAAGTACGAATTTATCAGTTGCAATAACAAATTATTCGAAATAAAATGCGCAAACGATGTAAAAGTGAAACAGTTACACTTCTAGAAGGTCTGTAAACTCAGTAGATGGCTTCTGGTCGCTTTCTATCATTCAGTCCCCCATAACATCTGCAAATATTTGTCAGTAGCAGCCAATTCAACTAACAAAATAATCCAGCTTCACCATTCGCTACGTTCGCTCTCGCTCCCCTCTCACTACCTTCCCAATCCCATTCCTTGCTCCATGACTGTATTTATGTACTCCACATAAAGTCCGATATTGTCTAAAACACAGGTCATTCTGTAAAAAAGAAATCTTGGGAATGCGACATTTTCCTTTCTTTTCCACCGCCATAACCATCCATTGGTAGCTGCAAACTCGTCTATATTAATCACTATTGTAATTTTTTTGCTTGTCCCATTATCATTGCTCCCCTGATCGTAGCATCCTTAGCTTGCACTTCGTGAAGCCACACAGACACTGCTTAATTTATTTGCTTATGGCTTCCTAAAAATTTGTTGTTACCTGTCGCCAGTGGTGTCACAACGGGAAGATTTTTTTCTAATTCGGTACCAATTAATGATTATAAGAGGTTAGTGATTGTAAACGAGCTGCATTTATGCGGTTCAAAATCAATGCAAAACACACCAAAAATGTATGTGCATTTGAAATTCTGTGTCACTCGACTTGGACCTAATGAAGTGGTTCAGCTGCAAACAATATTAGGGTTATTATGGAAGATTCCGCATATATTTGAACCCTGCCCTGTTTCCACCATCAACTGCGACCTTATTTCCTGCTCGCAAATAGCCACCCCCACCCTCTCCACAAGAGTTTTCCCTATCCCTACTGGTTCTTGCCTCTGCTAAAAGGATCCTCTAGCTACAGTGTAACTTCTGAATTATTTTTTTTCCATCAGAATTAGGAAGTCCATTTTTTGTGAATCAGATTTTGTTTAACCCTTTACTAATTCCTATTTAAAAAATTCTGTTTTTAGAACTCCCGACGTCGTCCGATACGCGGACAATTACAAGTAAGCGGCGATGGATTGCGCGTCTTCGACGACGAAACCAAAGGACTAATTGTCGATCAGACCATCGAAAAGGTGAGCTTTTGTGCACCGGATCGGAATCACGAACGTGGCTTCAGCTACATTTGTCGCGATGGTACCACCCGACGATGGATGTGTCACGGCTTCCTGGCCAGTAAGGACTCGGGCGAACGTCTTTCGCATGCCGTTGGCTGTGCATTTGCTGTATGTCTCGAACGTAAACAGCGACGCGATAAGGAATGCGGTGTCACGATGACTTTCGATATGAAAAATTCGACCTTTACGCGAACCGGATCGTTCCGGCAACAATCTTTGACCGAACGTTTTGTGAATAATGAGCGTGGCGTTGATGTTGGTGGCGGTGGAGTTGGTGGTCAGCCGCCATCGGCCACCGTTCAACCGCAGCAACAGAAACCATTCAATCCGTTCGCAATTGAACGGCCGCATGCCACACCATCAATGCTCGAACGACAAGGATCATTCCGGGCGTTTAGCACGATTGGTAGTCAGTCGCCGTTCAAGCGGCAAATGTCCTTACGTATAAATGATCTTCCGTCCAACGCCGAGCGACAGAAGGCGTTTCTGGGTAGCGGTGGTGGTGGTATTGTTATCGATTCGTTGACTACACCGCAACGTAGCGTCTCACCGATACCGGAAATCTCGCCACAAAAACAACATGTCGATACGGTCAGTCAATTGTGTCAGGAGCTGAGCAAAGGACTGACGCTACTTACGCAGAACGATGTCGACGACATGAACTTCAACAATGCGATGAACATTAATCAAAATATTCGTGAGAAATCGTCGCCATCACCGCTATCGACTAATGGAATTATAACGACACCGATAACGCCGACGACCCACAACGGTATTGTAATTAGTGATCGTGCCGTAACGACGCCACCAACGGCACAAGTTTCACCACGATCACGAATCACCAGCACTCCTGCTCCAGCCAATACAGTAGCAACCACGATAGGCCCGATTAGTACAACAACAATCGTCACGACAACTACTTCCAGCGTATCGTCGTCGATGTCGCCACATCGAGTTGCCGTACCGATCGATACGAGCAGCGGACCGCTTCCGAATCCCGATCAATGGTTGTTGGGCCAGGTCGTGAAGAGTACATCACCGTTGCCGCGCCGTGCACCCACTATGTCCGTGCACGGTCGCACGAAATCGTTAAGTTCCGCACCTGCCGCTTCCGATCCGTTCGATGCCGAATGGGTTAGTGACGTAACAAAAGTCAGTGCTGGCGAACGACATAGTACGAATCCCTTCATATCACCTCCGAAACCACCGGCTCAATCGTTTCAAGTTCAGCTTTAATTAATTTTTTTTAATCCAATACTTAATATTTAACTAAACTTTTTTTTCTATGCTTATATTTCGAATTATTGTCGTTTCTTAATTTTTTTTTTTCAGTTGTACAAATGTATTATAGTAACGTATTGCATATTAATTTTTAATTAAAAAAGGGAAGAAAAGTGAATTTCATTCGGTTACTCATCTCATTGATTTAATTAAGGAGATAGGTAGCGTTTACATAAAAATATTTAATGTAAGATATATTAGAAACTTCAAACGAACAGATTTATTTCCTTGCTTTTAAGAATCTTACTTAGGGTGAAATGATGGATAGTGCTAAGCTATAATTCCTTTCATACAAGAAAGTAATGTCGGTTGTCGGTCGATACAAGTCGTTATGAATGCGTATGATTCAAACCATTTCAGTTCGGAATCGGTGTCCCACATGGTTCTGTGCTATCCCTCAATTTCCTTTTAAATTTCATCAATGACCTTCTGTCAACAAAACTGAATCCAATTCATAACTTTGCAGATGACAGAACTCTTGATGACACCTTTAAATTCGAAGCCGTCGCTAAGGCTACTTTGGTGCATTCTCCAAACGAGTAATTTTAATGCCTTAAAAACGCAGTCCTGTCATTCAAAGTTTAAAAGAAGATGTTCCGGTGGGGTTCACAAATGTAGCCTTCCGTAGCGTATAGCTGCATTCTTCCTAGTGATTTCAAATCAGAATCAAGAATAAATATTCGACTCTTCCCTTTTAGTTTGATCTACCTCCCAAAGCTTTGTTCCCAGATTGAACACATCATTGATCCCAGAATTGGGAGTACTTCAAACATAATTAAATTGTGATCAAGAGTATTTTTTTTTAATATTTATTCAATTAAATAAAAAATTCCAAACAATATTTTATTGCACCATAAAAAAATTCACTGTTACATTTACACAATAAAGAAAACAAAAAAAAAATAATAATCGTTGAACAAAATAAAAGTCATAACTGATCGCAGCTAAACTACGGGAAAAAATCATCCCTAAAAATTAACTGAAAGAAACAAATCACGCTTCACAATTTGCAACATCAAACTTAATCGACACAAGTTATTAAATGTCATAATTATTACAATTATATAGAAATATTTATTAAATGTATAAACACTAAAAGATAAAAACAAAAACTATTAAAAGAAATTGATGTTAAACTTGTTGAGGACAAAAAAACGTAAATTCCAATTATATATTAAAAGGCAAAGAGTGAAGATAAAATTAGTTTAGAAAACAAACAGAAAACCTTACAGAAACCGGACGCGGTTAAACTAAACTTAAGTAAATCAATTAGAAAAGTATATATATTAAAAACTTATATAAAAAAACTATTAAAACAAAAGAAGAAAACATTATTCTATAATAATTATTACTTTATTACAGCACAAAAGAAAAAAAATTTAAAAAAATTAATTTACATGAAAATATTTGAATATTCACTGCACAATAAAAGATTTACTTACACAAGAAAAAGGAAAACCACTAAGAACAGTAAAATTTAAATAAAAAAAGCATTATTAAAAAAAAAATTGAGAAACAAAAATAAAGCTACAAAAATTAGTAATATAAAAAAACCGACGGTTTTATGCTTAAATATATAAATGAAAAAAATAAAAATAAATAAAATAAAAATTTATAATATTGTTAGGGCTGCATCAAATTGTGGTTGGTTCAAAAAGCAAAAACCCGGAAGAAACCCAATCATTTAAATCAGAAGGAAATAAGTAAACTTGCCTGGATCTCATGATTTTGATTGATTTTACTTAAAATCAAACAAACAAACTAAGTAAATTATATCTGACTGATTTTCACAACACGAGAATGTCCAAAAACCAATTTATTTTTATTTTTTTTTGCTTCTTGACTAATCCACAAGTGGATGATTTATTGCCTTGACTATGCGCCTTCCTCAAGCAATTTATACAGAAAACAATATAACTAAAAACATAAAAACATCAAACAAACATACATCCATAGAGTTCATCATCGAAAGAATAACTATTTTTGCACTGAAATAAAAAAGGAAATATTTTTGAACGTAGTAGTAATCGGAATCGGTGAGATGCAGAATATTTAAAAAAAATTAATTTGCTATCCCTTTATTTGAATACACATCTCTATACCATTTTAAAAATATTTAGAAGTTTAATTCTCAAAATGAGCCAATACGGGAGACTTGAAATCTTCACCGTTAGCATGTTTTCACCCACGCAGGCTAGATTTCATTTTTGAAAATAAATAATAGTTGAGTGGAGCAAGATCTGTCATGGGATTCTGTAACGTATTAACGTGCGCAAGGAGTCACTGGATTTCAAGTAAAAATAAAACTATAAGTTTAACAAGTTCACTTTAATTTAACCATAAAACTTTATTTTACTTATCTTTCCACTAAATGGCTTTACACTTTTCAGACTTTTTCGCTCACAAATTATCGGTTGCCAATTCTGACTCTTTCGTTTTCTAAACATCGACTGACTCGTCGACCGCTCAAATGGGACTGACCATTCATCAAAAACGCTCGTCTTTTTATATTGCTCTTCTCGGCCGAGCGCTGTAACGTGTGGTTTTTGCTACAAAGTATGTCCTTTTCGTCCGAGTCTTTTCCCTGAATTATTTCTTTTTCGTCCGAATTACTCTTATGTCGTATGATCGTTGTCGACTGCTTTTCTACATTGGCCGTGTAATTGCTGGATACCTTGAACTTTCCGATCGAGATGCATACAGGTGTTCTTTATAGTGTACTTATGCGTGTATTAACTTGCATCGGTGTGCAGTTGTAGATGATGAGCAAGTAGAGCTGACATGTAACAGTATATCGAAAATGTACGCAAATATATCACATCACAACTTACAACCTTTTACCCGCCACAGGTGCTGCTATACTCGAATTTCATGCAAATATTTTGATTTTTACACACAACATTTCACTATGTACGTGCACGGAAAACGCAACACAGTTATCAATCGTGACCAAACGGGAATTTCATAGCTGGACTCTACGGTAGATGGCTAATTTCCTCAAAGTCACATTCGCCGATAGTCGGTTGTGCAACTGCGGCTGCATGAATCAGCGCATTGATTGCGTCCCTCAATAGACGTAACAATTATGGGTAAAATGTTTCGTTCTTTGATTTCGATCAACAAAATTCCTTTGTAACTTCAAAAAATCGTCGCCATAATCTTTTTTGTTGAATGTGTGACTTTAACCTTCCTTTGTCGGTTTTTATCAACTTGACGCCACTCCATAAGCTACTTTTTGGATAGAGGACCATAATATAGGGTGTTTGAGCAGGAGGTGAAGGGTTGGAAAGGCCTATTATTTGAAAGCTGGTCGCTCGACAGTTGTCAAATGTTGAAATTGGTCATCTATGAACGCGTGAAATTTACCACGGAACGCAACACAGTCGTTGAATTAATTTTGTTACGAAAATTCGCGTTCAATCGCAGTTACGATGCGCAAAATTCGAGCAAATTTTGATTGTAATCATGTGCCTTCTAAAACGTTTGTACGCAACCTACTCAAAAAATTCTAAGAGAGGCTCATTACAAGATGTGAAAAAATGAAACGACTTCGCATCGGACGTTCGACCGGAAATATCGCCGCGTGCTCAAGAACTCGACGTATCCACGTCCAGAACTGCAGCCGGCTGACCACCAGCAACGCCGTACGTTCTCTACACCTCTTGTTGATACACTCCATAGAACACCATAGTTTCAGCTCCAGTGATAATCGGTTTGATAACTTCTTCCCAATCTCTGTCGCAGAGCTTGAGAAGCATTCAATTGTATAGCCTCGGCTATCATCTTGCTCCAATTTTGTGTATATACAAACGATCATTTAGGATCCGAAGGACTGATTTTTTCGATAGCTGCAATTTCTTTTCTCCTCAGCCGACTGTCAATGAGAGCTTCTTCTTCTACGTAGGCAAGAATGTCAGAGGTGGTGACTTCACTTGAACACCCCGGACGTAATTTATCTTCGATAGATTCGTTTCCCAGACCGAAATTTCAGGGATGTTTTGGATATCAGATAATAGGCAGTTCTCTTTTTTTCGGAAATTTAGAAGTAGGTCAGGCCGGAAAACTTCGTGATCTTACAACCTAGGAATATGTTCGACTTATACAAAACCATCAGGGCGCTTGTGTGTTTTGACAAAACGTGGGATCTAATTTCACGTTGCTGGATACTATAGCCACTCTTTACCATCGGTTATTTCAAGTTTGACCATAATCGAGCTATCATTCGGAATCAATTTCCTTAACGGATTCCACGATAGTGCGATCCTGGGCATTTGCCTTTAATTGTCGCCAGGACTTATTTATTCCTCTGGTCAACTGTTTCATGGTCGACCAAACCGATTGTGATACTTTCGCAATCTAGCGAAATGTAATTCCTCCATGGCCATGGGTTTTGAAAAAGAATAACATTTTATTAAAATCTATTTATGTTAACTGACGAAATATCATCTTGATATCCACGAAGAATGCCACTTCAGAATCTCATTATATTCTCATGTAAAATCCGTTGTAATTTCTGTCGTAATAGTTGAACGAGATTCCCTTATCTGTTTGGCAACTGCTATCAAAAAGAACTCGGAATTGCTTCATTACGTAATAATACGGAATATGATAGACTAGCTCGCCCTTCCTTAGTTCTTTCGTTACTAATTTCGTGGACTCCCGCATGAAATCAACGAATTTCTCTTTTGTTTCTAGGTCTTTTTCTAGCCTTCTCTTCATCCATAAAAATGCTTAGGTTTTACGCCCAATCATAATTCTATTATCTTTTTAGTTATGTATGAATAACTTTTAAAGTTTATATTGGAGAAAAGATTTTTTTTGTTAAATAGCAAATAAAATAGACTTAGAACATTACTGCATCATTGCTTTTTTAATTAGTGCCATGGGGCTCGTTAAGTAGCGAAAATAGGGGCGTATGTAGACTTTTGTCGGTCACTGTATGTTCTTTAAGCCAACAGCGGCTCGCTGAATTCGTGATCTCTCCAACATATGGCTTTGAAGTATAACTATCCACCTTGTGCCCCTTCTATAAGCAGTTCGGTCAAATATTGTGTATTTCCGTGAATGCTTTCTTTGTTGTGATATTTAACACCGCAAATTTCTCATATGACCAGACGGCATGATCTCGTCGACATGTCTCACATGAAAAACGTGAATTCTGTCCAATATTCCCCGTCTATGATGACGAGCTAGTTTGCTGGTCGCTGCGTTTCGGCGATTTAGTGTGCCGATTTCGCAAGTACGGCACTTTTTCTATGAGAAAAAATTTTCTGCTTGAGACGATTGACCGTTACACTCCTGCATTGCAATGTTAAATTCTTCTGAACCGATTTTTTTGTTTGACGACACGTGCAGGATTAAATTTTTCTTCAGCACTTCGTCTACGAAAACAGAACTACAGAAACGGAGAATTTCGTCGATGGAATGCGTATTTCGATGCTCGGGGTCACCACTGTTAGAGTCCGCGTTTCTTACTTAGACTCTAATCACTATTTTATTTAATCACTGTTTTCTCTAATTTCTATTTTCTGATATAAAAACGCAGAACTGTTGTTAGTTCGATGGTTCTCGAATAAGTGTCGAGTTCAATTATTAGACAATATATTACAGTTATAGTAAATGAAAATATTATGTACCTGGCATTTCGATATAATATACAGTGCGCATCGAAAATGAAAGGTACAGGTCGTAACAAAAATACGTACTAATAATTATTCGGATATTATTATGTTTTATTAATATTGTAGGAAGCACTACAATTTGCCAGGTGTATCATTTCGCCTTAATGCTTGGCTGATTTTTGGATTGGACGCCGGAACTTGTCATTCGTCCCTGACTCTCGCCTTCTCGTCCAAAAATATCATTATCTCCGCTAAAGTTAGTTATGCGCTCGCGTTGCCTGTCCCAAAAAATTGATAATTCTCCACCTAATCTGTCGTGTAGGCAATGCCCTATTAACAATTCTAATTGCTGCTGTCCTAATTCAATGGCGCCAATCTGTCGAATCACCTCGTGCGTGATGTTTGTCGTCCTTATTATTTCCATCTAACGAATCGGTGTGTTCAACGGCGACAAATGCAGCAATCTACGAAAATGCAAATGCGATAATTGTCATCAAACAATTCATTTAATCTTTATAATGTAGCCGCATAGTTTTGGTCGCTGAGCGCGTACCGATTGTTCTTAACGGACAAGATATGGGAGAGATGTAAAATTTTTGTTACCTCGAAATCATTGTCAGCATGGGCGGCGAAGCCGAAAGGGATATTGAGGCTTTTATTAATAAATCTCGTGAGTATTTCGGAATCTTTTTCCCTTTCTAAATCCTCGAGTGTAGTTATATGGTTGTACTACATGGGAAAGTGTTCGCTAGGGTTACCAACAGTGTAGAACTTTCGTGAACCAATGACTCAGCATTTTAGGGATATTCTGGCCAGATGTGATCTCGAACGATGAACTTCGTAGTACAACTGGATATACTAAAATAGCCATGAGTTTCAAAGGCAGAAGTGGCAGTGGCGCTTTAAGGAAACCAGAGCAAAGCATCGCAAAACAAGCTCTGGATTATAATCATTAAGGAAGACGTCGGATTGGTTGAACATGTAGCATGGAAGCGAACAACTCATGGTTGTATCTTATTCGCCATTCCGTTTCTGCCTTCACAAGTCCCAAAATTTTTCGGAGAACCTTTCTTTCCAATGCGTTAACTGCTTTTTCGGCAGTTCACGTTAATGACCCCTATATGGGATCTTAACAAAATCGTACCAATCAAAAATCATACCAATCAGTTTCAAAAATCACACCAATCAGTTTCAAAAACTAATTTCCAATCAATCTGCATAAAAACAAGAAAACTGTTTTAAAAACAAAAAAACTATTAAAGAAACAAATCTGTTTCATAAACAAGACTTAAACATATGTATTTAATCAAAGTTTGCATTTAAAAGAAAATAAATTTAATAAAAACAAAATCTGGTACTTAAAACGATTTGATAGAGAAGCAACATAAATAAATTGAAAAAAAAAAGTTTTCTCATAAAAAACTAAAACCGAAAAAAAAATTATTGTTATATATTTTATTATAAGAATTATTCCAACCAAAATCATGGTACTTAAATAATTGTATAACTATTGTTATTAATATTAAAATTAAAATTGATTATGAACATTAACATCCACACACAAATACCCCCTTCCATCTCACAAACATATCTATCAATAACTTAGTTGCGATAATGTTCTTTTTTCCTTTTTACTTTTTTGAAGTAATAAAAATAATTATCGTTTTTTAGAAAAACAATATTCGAAGTGTTGAATGTTGTTTCGTATATTTTTTTCATTTTTATTTTTTAGTTCTTACTGTTTTTTCATAGCCAGATGAAAAAAACCTATTCTTAGATTTTAACTAAATTGAAACAAAAAAGAAAGAAAATTTGTAAAAATAGCAATGATGCTGGTCATCATGCTAAAGTAATTTTGTTTCCTATTTTTTATTTTATTATCTAAATTATATGTGTCTTATATTTAAAATTATTTGGAATTTTTTTTTTCCCGAAAGAATCGAATGCAAATTAGTTTGAATTTTGTGGTGTTGAATGGTGCTATGAGTAACATTTACGGTTGAATTAAACAAAAAAGATGGTGGATTATTTTTTAAATTTACTTAGCAACTCAGTTAATTTGCATGCAACCTATAGGAGAGGTATGAAACTTAAATTTTGTCGGCCCTAAATAAGGAACCGTCAACGAGAGAAAACACAGTTTTCTCTTTTTTAATAAATTCAGAAAGGTCTACCTAGTTCTGCCATAAGTTCTGTAACAGCAAAAATTTTGAATAGAAAACGAAGACCTTCACTTTGTAAATTTATATTTTCAGGAAATATTTCGAACAGTATTATAAATGGTGAAAAAAAACTATTCAAAATGGTCTCAGAACAAGTTTTCCAGCGAGAATTCGGCCCTTGCCTTGAGCAGGAATCTCTTCAGGCTCCCCGAATTCGGAGGACGTCTTCGACAGGCCATTTCCTAAAGTAGACAGCAAGGAGTAGTCCAAGAGATTGAGGTCTGCGCTCCCAGAGGGTCAATTTGAAGCCACAGTTAAGTTGATCTGGCCCTGTAGGTGGGTGTAGAATTCTGCTGGAACACCCAGTGTTGTCTCCCGAACTTGGTATCGCGTAAAGGCGTCACGACATGCTCTAATATATCTTCTAGATTTGACGCCCTTTTCACAAATATGGAGGTGCCTTCATAGCTGACCCTTCATCAGACCATCACTGACTCGGAGTGATGACTTCTTTGCACTTGCTCAACTTTTTTCCCGTGATTCCCGAGAGCTCTCTTCGATTGCAAACATGTTCTCGCCAGAGAACAAGATGATGTGATGCGGACCACCCGCGTAACGAGCAAAGAACGCCTCTGATCTTTCTGCTCGTATGGTTTTAAGAGCTGGTGTAAGCAGACCTGTTGCTCTCCGAAAGGTAAGCTTCATATGGAAGGTAAACAACAATAGTTAAAGCATTGGAAAAAATCTTAAGCCCTGACTATTTTTATGGATCCCCGGACTTGTTTTTGACCCTTGTCTTTTGTTCGCTTCCATGAGCTACGTGGTCGTCTAAGTGCTTATAAAAATCTGCAATGTCTCTACAGCCCGTATCGGGCCTTGGCCTCCCAACCTTCAGGTTGCTTAAGTGTGGAAGGGTTGTCAGCCCTTCGCACAACCCTCTATCTACGAGTTTTTCATTTTTGTAGATTGATGGGACCAAAAAATATCTCAGCAGGCTGCGTGCTCGTCGATCGGGGTTTGAACTCACGGTCTTCGCCTTGTATACCAACCCTACCTATCTTGTGTAGTATAATCTTGTGCTTATTTGGAGATATTTTACTCCGGATTTCTCAAAGTGTGACTGATGCACTGCCATTTTCCCATTTGATTCGCAAAGCCTATCGTAATCTGTCCAGTTGTACTCCAAAATTTGGCCATCCAATCTTTATTTGTGTCTAGATTTTTTTTTACTGATAATTTTGGGTTCTGTAAATGCATTCATTTTTCGCCTCCAGTCACGATCCAACGCAAAAACCTCCAACAAACAAAAACAGCTTCAACAAAAAAGCAAATGTTTTTTTACTTGGCTTAAAACTCGACATGCTTACTAGATGAAACAAAATTGACCCTAACCGGAAATCGTTCAAACATCAATAGCGTTTTGAAAGGTAGCAACAAAATTACATAAGAGGTTAAACTGTGAACCAATCCTTGTTTACAGAACCATCTCCTAAAAATAAAAATTATTAACTGCCACACTTAGTAAATTGAAAAAAAAAACTGATTTTTTTAAATGCGTCTTTTGAAAAATTGGCATTTTTGAGATGTTGTTTTTCTCTAACAAGCAGAATTGTGCTACACGCAGGGCAGAAGGTCTGTAATTAGGTAAAGGAGAATTATTGTGATAGAAAAGTCTGACCAAGAGTAGTAGTGTACGAAATGCATAAACCGATTTCGTAGCATTATTATTTGATCTTATGATTATGGTATAAAAATATGTAACAACAATTTCTTGAAAGGTTCGCCTATCTGTCACAAAAAAGTCTTCCGTAATATACAGAGTACATTGTCGTACATTGCAGATAAAATAAGCAAGTTTAGCTTCAACTTCTGTTTTAATTCTAATGGGAAAACTATGACTTTTTCCAGAATGAAAATGTTCGAGGTGAAATAATGGGACGAAAACAAGTAGAAAAAAATATAAAAATATTAATTAAGTCTCAAATTCATTCTGAAATTCTTTTCAGTTTCAAATTTTTTTCTTTAAATCAACCGAAAATACTGAGACTCATAGAATAGAAATGTGAGCAGCAAGAGAATCAATGTTCTTAAATGTTATTTATTAATTTTTTTTATTATTATTTTTGTAGAAATTTTAACTTGCAATCTATTATTAATTATGCATTTTTCGTTGTACACATTTCTTGATGTATAATAAATATATGAATAAATTTTTTTTTCGTCTGGCTTGAAATGTGAATATTGTTTATAAAAATTATTAAAATACATAAAATGATAAAAAAAGAATGGAAATTTAATGATGTATGATATCGTATAATATATTTTTTAAAAAATGAAAAACATTAGAATAAAGGCAATTTTACTTTAAAAAAGTAATGGTTTCATTTCAGTTGTGTTTATAATTAGTTTTTTGATAATTATATCATATTAAATTACCAAAGAATTACCAGGAATTCAATTGTGAATTGTTCTCATGAATTTTCTGTCGTGCGAAACATCTTTAATTAATTAAAATTAATTTCGATATTTTTTTGACCATTGAGATTATTTAATTGAAATATCCCCGTAAAGGTTCAGTTGTTTATTTAATAAAATATATATAATTAATTTTGAATTATTTCCAGTCCCTACAAATACTCCTGATTCGCCAAACTCAGTCCAGACCTTAAAATCGGTGTAATGTAATGAAAGAAGTCGATGTTTTATATTAGTGCTTCCATATACACGACATTTACTATGTTTATACAGAGAAGTTTCGATTGCGATTGTGAATTGCGATTGAAACTTGTGATATGCTTATACGGAAAATAAACTTGCAATGTGAAAGTTCCGAATTAAGATCACAAGTACAGTAAAACCCGCATATAAGCAGATTGACGCGGGACCAGATTTTTTTTGCGAATACGCGGGTTGCGTATGTATCCGATGCCTTTATGTCCTGGTACCCACATTAAGGATTACATCGTTCCTTTTTCCCAGGATAATAAGGTCTCCTGCATGCATAGCTCCATTGCAATTAGTTCAGCCTGGAAGATCGTGGCTTCTTTCCCGAGTGCTTTTGAAATCGAGAAGTTAGGACCTTTGACTCCGGCTCCTGTCCCCTCAGAGGTGCGCGAGCTAACATGGATTGCCAGTCCTTGCGTTCTCTGATTATAACTTTGAAGGGGGTTCCAAAGTTGAATTTTGTCGGCATAGCGTTCGATAGTGAGAAGGTTAGAACCTCTATTTTTGAGTCTTTTATGATTTTGAGGTGACGTCTAAATTCCCTGTTTTGTAATTTTTTTCCCTCTGTATGTGTAACACCCCTTTGATAGCCTCTTTCTTTATTTGGAGATATATCGGAGGGATGTTTAGTAACATTTCCATTGCCGCCATAGGATAGGTCTTCATTGCTCCTGTGATACCAAGACAACCTAGCGTTTGGATTTTTTGTAGCGTAAGCTGTGCTTTTCGTTGTAACATTTTAGTCCACCATATCGTTGATCCATATGTGACTATTGGAAGAATGATTGTTCTGTAACACCAGTAAATCATTTTGGATTTTAACCCCCATTTTCTGCCAAAAATGCCTTAGCAAGCCCAAAATACCTGTAGTTCTTTGACATGAGTCCATTATTTATGTTTGTTCCAGTTGAGTTTGCTATCCAGTATAACACCTAGATATTTTACCTTATCTGAAGAGTGTATTGTGTTCCATTTATTGATGGAGGTATGATGTGGATTTACCTTCTATTTGTAAATGGTACTATCTCAGTCTTACTTAGGTTGATGTTAAAGTTCTTAAACTGATACCTCTAAGGCTGATTGCATCCTTTCCGATATTATTAAATCATATTTGCCTCTAATGATAATGACGAGGTCATCGGCATATCCTATTGCCTCGTATCTTTGTTCTGTTAGACGGTCCAGGAGCTCATCTACTGCAATTGACCAAAAAAGTGGAGATAGTACCCGACCTTGGGGACAGCCCATATAGGTCTGTGTAGTCAATGTGTTATCATTCATTGTCATTCGGCTTTTTAGCATGGCGTGTATTCATTTTATCATGGCCGTTTCCAAATCGTTTTTTCTAGCTACCGCTATTATGGTTTCATGGGGAGTATTGTCAAATGCTCCTTCTATATCTAGGAATGCGCAAAGGGCAATTTCTTCTTAGTCGTTTGCCTTTTCAATTTGTCTTACCAAACCATGACTCTGTTGATTTTCCTTTTTGGTAGGCATTTTGATTACTGTTAAGACAGACCTTGTTAGGTCCCATACTTATTTGAATGTCCACTAACTTCTCCATCGTTTTGACGAAGAAGGAGGTAAAGCTTATGGGGCGCTATGGCTTAGGCTGACCAATGGGTACAAATACCAGCCTCGCTTTCTTCCAGATTTTTGGAATATATCCCCATACAGAGCTGGCTTTAAAAATCCTTACCATTATTGGCATTATGATCTCTAACCCCTTCTGCAGTAATGCCGGGAAAATTTTATCTACTCCGGCTGATTTGTAGGGCTTAAAGGTGTTGATCGCCCATCTGATCTTTTCCGCAGTGAAGATTTTACCAGTAATGCTTTTGCTGAACGGAGTTTGACGATACGTCCTATTCTCTGCCTCTAAATCTTCATTGTTGATAATTATCTTGCAGCCTGAAAATGTGTTGCCAATAACACTTCAAGAGTTTCCATGCTGCTTTTAGTTGAAGACCTATCCGGTCTCTCTAATAGTCCGATATCTATCGGGGTGTCTTTTGATAACACCTTTTGTAGTCTTGAGACCGTTGGGAGATAATTTTTTTTTAACTTTTTCGATTTTTGTGTTGCAGCTAGCTGCTCCGATATAAGGATCTTGTGAGGATGTTCGGTATGTATAATACCGATCCTGATCCCTTTTATCGCAAGTTCTCCATAGTATTGTATATTTGAATCAGAATTAACATACTGTTCAAACTCCTTTCCGAAATCAATAACTGAACAGTCTCAATCATAATATATCATTTATTTCACCGCTCCCATATTTGATAAATTCAACTTTCTTGTAACAATTTTGAATAGTTTGTGGCCTTATTAAATTAATTGTTATTCAAAAATATTAATTGACTTAGCAAATTTCATCCGCTTTTCTAATGCGAAAAGTTGTTTACTGATGATGATCTGTCTATAATAAGCCTTAAGGCAGTGTATAATCTCTTGACCATGAGGTTAAATATGACTTGTGGTATTTGCTGGGGTAAACTGAATTTCAATATTCTCAATTTGAGTTTTACTATTGTATTTCTGGCAAGCGGCGTTATCAAAGAATAATAAAATTTTTATATTTTGCTTACCCATTTTTCCCATTAAGTTGTGTTACAATTTTGATCCATACGAAATCCATGATTTTTTTATTACAATATTTAACTGTCATTTCTTGACTTTCAAAACAGTGCGGCTATTCCGACCAATTCAAACATCCTTATACGAACCATCCGTATTGCATAAAAATAGTGATGTAATTCGATTCTTTCGTAATTTACCTCCAGTAAGAGTTTCACCTATTCTCGCTATAATTCTACTCTAATACTCTTGCCAGCATTAAATATATTTTCTGGAGAATAATTGCTTAGTAAACTTGATAATGAGTTTTTTACACATTCCTCAGCCGGTATCTCATCAGCTGAGTTTTGCTCGTCATTCGTGGTGTAGTCTACTCCAGGCAGTGGGATTTTTTAAGTACGAATTTTTCAGTTGCTACTGGCGGCAATGACAAATTATTCGAAATAAAATGGGCAAACGATGTAGAAGTGAAACAATTCCACTTCTAGAAGGTCTGTAAACTCAGTAGATTCTGATCGCTTTCTATAATTCGGTCCCCCATAACATCTGCAAATATTTGTCTGTAGCAGCCAGTAGAACTGAAAAAGATACCAGCTTCACCACTGTTTACGGTCGTTCTCGCTCCCCTTCCCCTATCTTCCCAATCCCATTCCTTTCCTTCATGAGTGTGTTTGTGCATTGCACATAAAGTCCGAGATTGCCTATAACACAGGTCATTCTGTAAAACAAAAAAATTCCTTGAAATGCGACATTTTCTCTTCTTTTCCACCGCCATAACCACCCATTGGCAATTTCTATCAGCAATTTGCTGTGTAATTTCAAAACATACTGCAAATTTCATTAATTTGCGTTGGGAATTGCATGAAAATGGTACTTCACACGCTGGATAGTGGCGAAAAATGAATTTATGTGTTGGGATAGTAGGCTGTCAGTTCACTCATTGTTTATATAATATTCTTCGTTCACGATTGAAGTTTCACTCAGGATTTAGATTCCGAGTGAACTTTGAGTTTCAATCACTGTTTATACGATGTTTTACATCGCGATTGAAGCTTCACTCGTGAAGTTCTGTGTTCGTATAAACATAGTAATACTTTGTGATGAATTTCCCATTGGCTATACTCTAGATGAAATCTGAAAGTATTATAAGTTTGCCACAAAGGTTGTAACGCCAAGAAATAAGGCTCGGAGCAGAAAATGAATGATACATATAATCATATAATCACTCAAAAATCTCAAAACCGGATGTCCGTCCGTCCGTGTCCTCTCTAGCTTGAGAAGGCGTTGAGCTACATAGTTCAAATTTTGTACACGTCGTTTTTGACAAAAAAGTAAGGTCAAGTTCGTGAACGGGCCAAATCGCTCTACCCCTTCTACCCCCTCCTATTCAAAATTACACAATTTCGTAATTTGACAATAAACGGATTTACTCGAAAAAAATAAATCCTATTGATCTGAAATTGGAATATACTACTTTCATGATGATTCCAATCTACTGTATAAAAGTTATTTGAATGCTCCCCTTCCTTTCACCACCTCCCATACAAACTGCACTTTTTCATGAAATACTATAAACAAATTAACTCAGTACGTATAAAATTAATCAAGCTCAAATTGTGCACTAATATTTATTTAGTAATACCAAAAAAAATTAGATGATTAGTTTCACTCCTTCTACCCCCTCCCATACAATATGACACAATTTAACAACTTCACAAAAAGAAGATTTTCCTGAAAAGTGTGAATGCTACTAATCTGCAATTTAAAACATGTCAAAAACATGATGTTTTTAGTTATTCTAAAAAGCCATTAGGGAGTCTCCTTCTACCACCTCCCATACAAACTGCACAATTTCACTAAATTTTCTGAGTACCTATTGAATTGTTTAAATCTAAATTTTCTATAAAACATTTTGTTGGCAACTCTAGCGTGATGTGAAAAAAGTAGTTCAATGCCGTTACCCCCTACAAAATTTTTTAAAATCAAAAAATTTTTCCTTCATCTAGAGTATCGCACGATTGGGCTTTACGTAATCCTGTTATGTTTATACTCTAGATGAAATCTGAGAGTATTATAAGTTTGCCACACAGTTTGTAACGCTAAGAAATAAGGCTCGGAGAAAAAAATTAATGATGCAGAAGTTCATATAATCACTCAAAAATTTCAAAACCGGATGTCCGTCCGTCCGTCTGTCTGTCCGTCCGTGTCCTCTCTAGCTTGAGAATGCGTTGATCTAGAAAGTTCAAATTTTGTACACATCGTTTTTGTCAAAAAAATAAGGACAAGTTCGTGAACGGGCCAAATCGCTCCACCCCTTCTACCCCCTCCCATACAAAATAACACAATTACGCAGTTTATCAATAAACGGCTTTTCTCGAAAAGTATATATGGTATTGGTATGAAATTTGGAATATAATACTTTTATAATGATTTCATTCTACTGTATAAAAATTATTTGCGTCCTCCTCCTTCCACCACCTCCCATACAAACTGCACTTTTTCATGAAATGTTCTAAACCAATTTACTCAATGCGTATACAATTGATCGAACTGAAATTATGCACAAACTATTTATTTATAATTATTAGTAAGACCAAAAAAAATTAGACGATTAGCTTCACCCCTTCTGCCCCCTCCCATACAAAATGGTACAATTATGCAATTTATCAATAAACGACTTTTCTCGAAAAGTATACATGATATTGGTATGAAATTTGGAATATAATTCTTTTATAATGATTTCATTTTACTGTATAAAAATTATTTTTGTCCTTCTTCTTCCACCACCTCCCATACAAACTGCACTTTTTCATGAAATGCTCTAAACCAATTTACTCAGTACGTATACAATTGATCGAGTTGAAATTGTGCACTAACTATTTATTTATAATTATTAGTAAGACAAAAAAAAATAGACGATTAGCTTTACCCCTTCTACCCCCTCCTATACAAAATGACACAATTACGCAATTTGTCTATAAACGGATTTTTTCGAAAAGTGTAAAAGTTATTGATCTGAAATTTGGAACATATTACTTCTATAATAATTCCAATCTGCTGCATAAAAATAAAAACATTTCTCTTCATCTAGAGTATCGCACGATTGGGCTTTACGCACAATCGTAGTCCTATTATGTTTATACTCTAGATGAAATCTGAGAGTATTATAAGTTTGCTCTAAGGTTTGTAACGCTAAGAAATAAGGCTTGGAGAAAAAAATGAATGATACAGAAGTTAATGTTATCACTCAAAAATCTCAAAACCGGATGTCCGTCTGTCCGTCCGTCCGTCCGTCTGTCCGTCTGCTCGCTCTCTAGCTTGAGAACGCGTTGAGCTAGATTGTTTAAATTTTTTACACGTCGTGTTTGACAAAAAAGTAAGGTCAAGTTCGTGAACGGGCCAAGTCGCTCCACCCCTTCTACCCCCTCCCATACAAAATGACACAATTGCGCAATTTGACAATTAAAGGATTTGCTCAAAAAGTATAAAAGCTATTGGCCTGAAATTTGGAATATATTACTTTTATGATAATATCAATCTACCGTATACAAATTATTCGTGTCCTCCTCCTCCTTCTACCACCTCCCATACAAACTGTACTCGTCATGAATTACTCTAAGCCAATTTACTCAGTGCGTATAAAATTTAGTGAGCTGAAATTGTGCACCAAATATTTATTTAAAATTGTTAGTAAGGCGAAAAAAAATTAGACGATTAGCTTCACTCCTTCTACCCCTTCCCATACAAAATGACGCAAATTCGCAATTTACCAATAAATTAATTTACTCGAAAAGTATAAAAGCTATTAGTCTGAGTTATGGGATATATTACTTTCATAATGATTTAAATCTACAGTAGAAAAATTATATGCGTCCTCTCCTTCCACCCCCTCCCATACAAACTACACTTTTTCATGAATTGCTCTAAGACGATTTTCTCAGAAACTATAACATTTATAGAGCTCACATTTTGCAATAAATACTTAATTAGTATTATCACTAAGATCAGAAAAAAATATTTGATTAGCTTCACTTCTTCTACCCCCTCCCATACAATATGACAAAGTTTCACAACTTCACAAAAAATCGATTTTCTTGAAAAGTATGAATGGTACTAATCTGAAATTTAAGGGTTGTCATTTTTATAATATCACTAAAATCCCCCCACTCTTTCTACCACCTCCCATACAAAATGCACATTTTCACTAAATCTAACAGACTAATTTTCTCAGCTCCTATACAATTTTTGGAGTAAGCATTTTGTATAAAACATTTTTATAGCTACTTTAGCATGATGGGGAAAATATTATTTCAATGCTATCACCCCTTCTAACACTCCTCATCCAAAATTTCTTGTGATGACATCTAGAGTATCGTAAGATTGCGCTTTATGCGCAATCGTAGCCCTGTTATGTTTTTAAATAGCTTCAGATCTTCTTGCTTATAAATAGTTTCAAATTTTCTTGTGTTTGGACTCATGTCATAGCGATATAGAGTTGTCCATGTGAAAATACATTGTCATTGCAATGTGCTAAAAAAACATTAAAAAAACTTAACAGGGCTACGATTGCGCGTAAACCGCAATCTTACGATACTCTAGATGAAACAGAATTTTTTGTGATCCCAAGAAATTTTGTATGGGGAGTGTTAGAAGGGGTGATAGCATTGAACTAATTTTTTTCCCATCATGCTAAAGTAGCTTTATAGCTACTGTTTTATACAAAATGCTTACTTCAAAAATTGAAGAGGAGCTGAGAAAATTAGTGTGTTAGATTTAGTGAAAATGTGCAGTTTGTATGGGAGGTGGTAGAAAGAGTGGGGGGACTTAAGTGATTTTTTTAGAAATAACTAAGAATATCATAAAATTGACATCTCTTAAATTTTAGACTAGTAACATTCATACTTTTCAAGAAAATAGATTTTTTGTGAAGTTGTGAAACTGTGTCATATTGTACGGGAGGGGGTAGAAGCAGTAAAGTTAATCAAATATTTTTTCTGATCTTAGTGATAATGCTAAATACGTATTTATCACAAAATGTGAACTCGATAAATGTTATATGTTCTGAGAAAATCGCCTTAGAGCATTTCATGAAAAAGTGTAGTTTGTATGGGAGGGGTTGGAAGGAGAGGGAGGACGCAAATAATTTTTATACTGTATATTGAAATCATTATGAAAGTAATATATCCCGAAATTCAGATTAATAGCTTTTATACTTTTCGAGCAAATCCATTTATAGTCGAATTGCGAAATTGTGCCATTTTGTATGGGAGGGGGTAGAAGGGGTGAAGCTAATCGTCTAATTTTTTTTAACCTTACTAACAATCTTAAATAAATATTTAGTGCACAATTTCAGCTCGCTAAATTTTATACGGACTGAGTAAATTGGCTTAGAGTAATTCATGACAAGTACAGTTTGTATGGGAGGTGGTAGAAGGAGGGGGAGGACACGCATAATTTTTATACGGTAGATTGATATTATCATAAAAGTAATATATTCCAAAATTTCAGGCCAATAGCTTTTATACTTTTTGAGCAAATCCGTTTATTGTCAAATTGCGCATTTGTGTCATTTTGTATGGGAGGGGGTAGAAGGAGTGGAGCGATTTGGCCCGTTCACGAACTTGACCTTACCTTTTTGCTAAAAATGACACACAAAATTTTTTAGCACTATATAGCTCAAAGCTTTCGAGAGTTATGCTGTAGATAGACGTACACACAGACAGACGGACTGACGGTCACTCGGAATCAATGTTTTTGAGCGACAACAAATATTTCTGTGCCCTTGGCGGCTCTGTGCTAGCGTTATTTCTTAGCGTTACAAACGGTAAGGCAAACACAATATACTCTCAGATTTCATCTAGAGTATAAAAAGATTTTCGGCCTAAAATTGAACCCGCGTGGCAGGCAAGCATTCTACCACACAACCATGCTGATGAACTTGTCTCGCCAAATTTTAGCCACAATTTTGGAATCTACTTTAATTAGATTCAAATGGATTCCGTTTTAGACATTGTAATAAATTCATTCACACCTAATCGAATTTATTAACTATCTCTACGATCCTCCTATTTGTCCCACAATAAAACTCTCGCGTTTCCCTTATCTCGCTTCGACATTTTTCAATGTCAATTTCATTATGGCTCGTATTTCTACTACGAGCTAGATTTCTCTTTTTGTCCAAACGTAAACGGCACTGATCTGCCTCAATCTTTATATTTAATTTCCCTATGTAAGACCGCCGCCTAAAAAACGACGGCTCGCAAGCAATTGCATGGGATCATATTTCCAAACAACTTTGCCGTATGCATATGATCGAATATGCATACATTTCTTTCAATGCGGCAATAAATTTCGAAACATCATTCCGATGTTGCTTCGTACTTTAGTCAACGGGTCTAAAGTACGAAACAACATCCTAGCTTGAGGGTAAAATTATGATGACCGAAATGAGTCATCGCTTAATTTCATTTTTCTTTCGTACGATCAATAAATTATCGAATTTATTGAACCGAAAAAAAAAATTTTTTTGTAAAATCAAGATACAAAGTGTTTTTTTAAATAAGTTAACGAAAGCAACCTGTGCGACAAATCGGTTCACTGCGGAAAAATCGTTAAAAATTATTCCTTTCGTGGACTTTTCATTTTCGATATTACTGTGGTGCGAAAATTATAAAAAAAAAAAATACCAACATCGCAGTTTTTTAAAATAAATTAATCTCGTTTCGGCCGTTGGTATCCGAAAAAATTAAATCATCAATGCGGAGTGGACGACCATACGGTAGGTCAAACATGCCAAACGATGGCAATTCAATCCCCCAAGCGGATTTTGTGGGAAACCTCACTATAAGTGACGCAACAGCCCTCATCCCCGAATTCGACGGCAACACCGAGAACCTTCATCGGTTTCTCTCTTGCTGCTCGACTTTTCAAAGGGATGGTCTGAAGGCTGCCGAAAAAGCAATATTTGTGTCCGTAATTCGGGTCAAACTCGTAGGCAAGGCCTACGAGATAATAAAATATAACACAGTCGACGACTGGAACACTCTTCGGAAGTTGCTCGAAGACAACTTTCTCGAAACGAGGTCTCGAACAGATCTCAGTAACGAGTTGCGTCGTTTAGCACAGGGAAAAGCGAACCCATAAAAGAATACGTGGCACGATCCACGAAACTATTGGCGCTCTTAAATGACGCAACACGACAAAGTGCCGACGAGATGGTGATAACTAATTATCTGCTCGGAGAAAACAAAAAACTAGCGAAGCGGTCCTTCGAAAACGGAATTCGAAACAACCACCTTCGACTAATGGTGCGATCGGCGCACAAATCCACTTTGGAGGAGTCCATGGCCATAGCGTTGGAAGAGAGCTCTCGGTGGGGCGAAACATCGACCAACACTAACGACAGACGCCCCCAAAACCAAGTGCCACGGCAGTTCGTGAAAACCGAAAAAGTTTTTTGTACGTACTGCCACCATGTATCTGAATGCCGAACAAAAAGGTATCACATGGAGCGGAACGGGCAAGTACCTCATCGCACGTTTAATCTGAACCGCGAAAATCAATCTACTCAGCGCCCTAATAATAACAGGAATTACCAACAATTTCCTAATGGCGATCAAAGACCAAATAAGACAGGGCAGTTCGGTAGACCAAGTAATGAACCGGATAGAAAACAAAATAAACTGCCAACAAGTCGGGCGAAACTTTATTATTCTTGGGACAAGTTGCAGATGAGTGGAAAGTCAATATGCAGGTTAGAGTGGTTAGGGAAGGCTAAGTGAAAGGGAGTTCTTGGGCAGGGCTGTTGTCAATTTAACAATATTTCATTCGTTTCTGCAAGTTTGGGTTTTTATGAGGGGAGGAGGAGGGGTAATAGTAAGGGTGGGTGGATGTTAATAGCTTTTTAATTAATTGCTTGAATCACGTCCAATATTCTCTGTATAGAATGTGTTTCATAGACGAAGTTGCATAGAATTTTCATAAAATTCGGTGTATTTTACATTCACGAAACCGAACATTTGTATGGGAGGGGGTAGAGAAGGTAGGGAAATCGTAAAATTTGATATGTAGTTTTATTTTGCTTCTCTTGTGAGGTGCTTGTATAAAATTTCGAGTTCGTAACTTCTAGTTTGTTGGTTATTAGTTGATTTATTGAAATTGGTCGAAATCATAGTTTTGTATGGGAGGGGGTAGAAGGGCAAGCGCGATTTCAAAACTTTTAAAGCAACTTCATTTGAATTATTTTTATAAGTTTTTCTGCAAAATTTGAAATTGATAGCTTTTAAGAGTTAGCTGACAACTTATTTCTTAAAAATGCTCGAAAAAATAATTTTGTATGGGAGGGGTAGAGGAGGGAGGGGAATCGTAAGACTTGTGATGCAATTTTCTTTCTATTCTGTTGTAAGATGCTCGTACAAAATTTTAAGTTCGTAGCTTTTAATTTGTTGATTATTAGTTGATTTAATGAAATTGATCGAAATTATACTTTTGTATGGGAGGGGGTAGAAGGGCAAGCGCGATTTCAAAACTTTTAACGTAATTTCATTACAATTATTTTGGTCAGTTTTTTTGCAAAAGTTAGGTGATAATTGATTTTTTAAAAATTGTCGAAAAAATAATTTTGTATGGGCGGGGGTAGAAGTTTTAAAGGTTTTCGACCAGTTAATATTTCGTATATTTAGGGATTTTTTTTAAATGCATTTTGCAAATTTTCAAGTTTCTACCTTAAAATTTCACTCAAAAATTTTCAGTCTATGTGTTTTTTTCAATGCACATGAAACACCTTGTGCACGTTAGACCGGGGGGGTCGGTTTATAACAATTATGGATCAAGTTATTATTATTTTTCTATGAACATCAAATAGACGTATTCACATGCAAAATTTAAACTTTGTATCTTTCAACAGAGTCCTAAAAAAATCACTCAAAATTTTCGACATTTTTGCTTATCACCTCCCTCCCCTTTCACCTCCCAACTTAAAATTTTTACCAAAATTAAACATTATGTAGTTCTACAATCTGACAAATTTTTGATTTGATATCTGTACCCTTTTTTGAGATATAAGGATTCGTCATTTTGAAAAGTGCGCCATTTTTGAAATGCTCCCCTTTTCCCCCACTACTATTATTTCAACATGTTATATTTTTTTTGTATTTTCCTAGTATAGCTTAATATAAGTTTTAAGTTTCAATTATATAGCTTAAGAGATAGTTGAGATATTCATTTTTAAGTGTTTTTCTTTGCACCCCCCCTGACCTTTCCCTTACAATAATTAACCACTCTCTAAGCTGATTCCAAAGGAACTATATGCCACACTGACGATCCCAAAATATGAATTTTTTACGATAAGTAATTTCGAAGATATAATCATTTGAAAAAACAATTCGGCCGACAATTTGTTTTTAGCCCCCCCTTTTCGGACACCAATGGATAAAAAAATTAAATTATTTTTAAAAGTTGTCCCACAAACCCCTCTATATGTGTGTTGAGTTTTAGCTTCCTAGCTGTTACCATGGTTGAGATATTTGAATTCGTATTTTTTGGCTTAAGCTCTCCCCCCGCCTCCCCCTGAACCCGTACACCCCCCAAAATGGGTATCCGCCTGAGATCCGCAACTATCTACAATCTTTCCAAAAATGAACTTTCTATCTTGAAGGGTTTGGGAGTTAATGTGCGCTGAGCGTACACGTCGGCGTACGGCGGACGGCGTACAGACAGACGGATTTTTTTTTGCATTTTTCGGCTAATTTAGTCATGAAACGCGAAAAAACAAAATTCCAGGGTAGCAAATTTTTTTTTTTCCAAGTCGATCACAATACTTTATTATGAAAATAATAAAGTAAAATCAAACCTGAACAAGAGTGTTCGAAAAACTCGCTTTGGTGGGACGGCGAAAAGAGCTTGTCCCGCCTAAATCAAATTCTGGTGTGCGCGGATGTTCATCACTCGCATCGTCAGAATTCTCTCGACATGAATTAAATATTCAAATGTCGAGCAAAGATATTCTCCTGCGCGTACCCAACTCTTTGGCACCCTACCAATATAGCACCACCAAGAGGGAGAGTATTTTTGTGAAAACACGGTAATCACAGAATGAGTCCGCATAGGAAACTCGCTTGTCTCGACGTCCCCAGAGGGTACGGTGACGATCGAAGGCGATCACCTCACCTGTACAGATGCAGTTAGTCATAAAATCAGAACTGCAGCGGACAATACGATAATAAAGGTAAAACTATATAGTTTGCCGTATGCTCACAGAGAAGAAATTGAGCGACAAGTGGACAAGATGATCGACGACGGCCTGGTAAGTCCAAGCAACAGTCCGTGGAACTCTCCATTGCTGTTAGTTCCGAAAAAGGCGGACGTAAATGGCAACAAAAAGTGGCACGTCGTGGTAGATTTCAGAAAAGTGAACTCTATCACGTTGGGAGACGCCTACCCACTCCGGAACATGACGGATATAATGGATCAGATGGGACGAGCTAAATACTTTAGCACTCTTGATTTGGCTAACGGTTTTCACAAGATTCCCATGGCGGAGGAGGATAGAGAGAAAACGCCATTTTCATTTTAACAGAATGCCATTTGGTCTCACCGGAGCACCAGCAACGTTCCAAAGACTAATGGACACTGTACTAACAGGACTTCAAGGATTCGAATGTTTTGTCTACATGGACGACATTGTTATCTACGGATACGATTTAGCGGATCACAATCGGAAGGTAAAAAATATTTTTCAGCGACTCAGGGAATTCAATCTAAAATTGCAACCCGAAAAATGTCATTTACTCGACAAAAAGGTACAATACCTAGGTCATATAATAAGTGACAAAGGAGCTTCCCCGGACCCAGCGAAATTTGAGGTTGTAAAGAACTACCCGGTGCCCAAGAAGGAAAAGGATATAAAGGCTTTCCTCGGTTTTATAGGCTATTATCGACGATTCATTCCTGATTTTGCTAAAACAGCGAAACCTCTCACCAATCTTCTCAAGAAGGGAACGGTTTTTAAATGGGATGCTTTCTGCGATGAAGCTTTCCAAATATTAAAAAATAAACTTATCTCAGCACCGATCTTACAGTATCCGGATTTTACCAAGGAATTTATCGTAACTACGGACGCATCAGACATTGCGATCGGAGCTGTTCTGTCGCAAGACAAAATCGGCGAAGATCAACCTATCTGCTACGCAAGTAGGACCTTGAATCCAGCGGAAACAAAATACTCTACGATCGAAAAAGAGCTGTTGGGAATAGTATTTGGAACCCAGCAATTTCGCCCATATACATACATATTTATGTCAAAGTTTTACGATAGTAACAGATCATAAGCCTCTTACGTGGCTCATGAACCTTAAAGATCCCACATCGAGACTTATGCGGTGGAGAATGAAGCTAGAAGAATACAATTATAAGATTGTATATGAGCCTGGCACTCTAAATAGCAATGCCGACGCACTAAGCAGAATAACAATCAATACAGACGTGAATGTCGTAATACGCCATCAGCAGCGGAAAATTGAAGAAGAAATTTCAAATACGAAAACAAAATCCGTAAAAAAAGCAGACAGTCAATGTGAAGAGATAAATGATACTCGTGATAAAATAAAAGGCAGTGTGATTCGAGAGAAACACGGCAGCCTACTTGAGTCGAAGAAAAACCAAAATAAGTTCGTGCTTGTAGTTGGTAACGCAATAACCGAAGAGAAAACATAAAAGAATTATGATTGGGCGTAAAGCTCAATCATATGATACTCTAGATGACATGGAAATGACTTTAATATACTGGAAAATATGTCATCTCAAACTCTTTCAAATAGTGAATATCTCTATTCACTATTTGAAGGAGTTTGAGATGATTGCATGGGAGGTGGTAGAAGTAGAGGGGAAGGTTTGTATTTTTCGTATATGACACCGAACATGGCATGCAATATGTTTTTAGCTGAATTTAAAGATTTTATTTTCATTATATTTAAAGAAATTGGACATAGTATTTCTGACATTGGGGCATTTGTATGGGAGGATTTACAGTGAAACGACAGGCAGTCATACACTACAGACTCAAAAAGCTTTGGAATAGATGACAGTTTAGCTATTGTTCGATAGTTGACAACAGCAGATTTTGCTCCACTTTTGTGAGTCGGAATGATAAAGGAGGCCTTCCATACGTTCGGGAAAATCCCAATTTTTAGCGACCTTTGAAAGGGGAGAGAGAGTGGCTCAGCAATAGAGAGACAGCAGCGTTTGAGGACTATAGCAGGAACACCATTTGGGCCAGGAGAAGAAACATCCTTAAGGCGAGAAATATGGTTAACTATATCATTATAAGTAATCGGTATACTAGAGAAAGTAGATGAAGCAGTACCTCTAAAGCTATCAAAGTACGACGTGTCATGGATAAAATTACTACCAGAAAAAGATCCACTGAAGAATGTGGCAAAAAAATTACAAATAGTAAATTGATCATTACTATTGTTACCAAGGAATTGAAAAGAAGCTGGATAACCGTCAGATTTACGCTTACAATTAACAAACTTCCAAAACTTCAGGGGGTCACAAATAATATCCGATTGCACTTCAAGTAAATATTCAGCATATAAGCGATTAGATAAATCTTTGAATAAGTCATAGTATTCTGTATACGTACGAAAATCAGTGTCATTCTTTGTCCTAGTATACCTATTCCACGCAGCATTACGAGAGTTGCGAATCGCACGCAACTCACTCGTGTACCAAGGATACAACAATGAGATATTTTTCCGATAAGTAAAAGGAACTGAAGCAACAAAAAATTGGTACAGAATATAATAAAAATCAACTACGGCACCCTCAAAATCGGGATCGTCAAAAATTTCATCAAAGTTGAAATTAGAGATATGATTGTCCAACCGTGAAAAATCGGCATTGTTAAAATCAAAAGTTAGTTCTTTCTCACTAGGGACAAAAATATGCTCCTCGTCAATCATAAGAAATATTTTAATGGGAGAGTGTAAGACATCAATGATCGAAATTGATGATAAGCTCTCTTCCACGGAACAGGCGCAGTATTCAGAATAAAAAACTAGGTCAAGCTGTCTTCCATTGGAATTCCAAACAAGACTAAGTTGGTGGAGGCCAAGTGCAAATATACTATCTACAAAAAAACATTCAAGCGAGGACGAAGCATCCGAAACTAAGAGCGTAGAATCATCGTCAGAAAATGACCAAGAAAGACCTGGAATATTAAAATCACTCATTAAAAAGAATTCGTCAGACATATTCATAGTTCTATGAACAAATGTTATACAGTCAACTGTTTTTTCGTATAAAGTAAAAGGACTAGAAGGGGGAATATATGTCAAAAAGACATAAATATCCTTATTGCTAAATATAAGTTTAACACACAAGATCTTCGGACAGTGACGGTTCGGCACGTCAACAACTAAACAATTAGTGCAGCTACGGACTGCTAATAACACCACCACCTTTTAATCTCAAATCGGAATCATAACGATCCGTACGAAAGACTTGGAAGTCTGAACTAAAGAGTTCACTGTCAGAAAAACTACAGTTTAGTCCCGTTTCAGTTAAAGCAATAACATCATAAGAAGAATTCTGGCTTGAAGCAAATATCGCCTGAGTTTTAGTGCGCAGTCCATTTACGTTTTGATAGTAAATGGACAATTGTCTGAGTTTTTTGGACTAGATCCCATTGATCTAATACGACGAGAAATAAATTCTTTGACAGACGGCCAAGAATCGATCACCACTCGATGGTTGCCTGCTTGAGATTGTGCACAGCAGCTATTTGACGACCACAAATTCTTCAAATGAAGCGCAAGCTTAATGTGGATAAACTCAGAGATCCCAACAAAAAACGCGAATACACCACTATTCTACGCGAAAAGTCATCCACATTGGGTGAAAATGAAATGCGCATACTGGACGCCAATTGGGAGGCAACCAGAAACACTTTTCTAACTAGTGCTGAAGAATCTGTGGGATATGTGCAAAGCGGTGAGAAACCCTGGATGTCGCAGGACACATGGGACAAGGTTGGCAATCGGAAAAAAGCCAAATTGGCAATCATCTCTCAACCCGATGTCAACTAATGAACGCCCAACTTGAGGCAGAACTACCGCGATGCTCATATACAGCTTAAAAAGGCAGTTAGACGCGACAAGAGAAAGGCCATTGAAGATCTGGCAAACAAGGCAGAATCTGCGGCTTACCTTGGGGATATGGGTTCACTATTTAAAATCATGAAACAGTTGACGAACAGGAATTTCACCGCCAACCACCTGGTGAGAGATGTCAACGAAACTCTCCTTAATATGAGTGAACACCAGTTGCGACGATGGAAGGAATACTTCTCTGATATTTTAAACATCTTGTCAGAGGAAGATATTCCGGAAACAGAACAACTTCTAAACATCCAACCGCAACAATCCTCTATTAGGGACGATCCCCCAGATAAGGAAGGTATAGTTTCCGCCATTCGGTAAATGGCGGGAAGGAAAGCTCCAGGTATAGACGGACTACCAACCGAACTCCTCAAAGCGGACCCAGGAATAACAGCCGATATACTCCTCCCACTCTTCACTAAGGTGTGGAATGAAGGAAGATATCCGACTGAATGGAAGGAGGGCGTCATTGTGAAAATTCCGAAGAAGGGCGACCTTCGGGATTGTGGCAATTGGCGTGGTATATGTCTACTTACTGCCGTATCAAAAATTATGGCTAAGGTAATTCTCAATAGGATTAGTGATGTCGTCGAGAGCACTCTCGAAGTTTATCAGGCTGGATTCCGTAAAGGGTCGTCTTGTACCGACCACACAAATACCCTACGGATAATATTAGAGCAGTCAGCCGAAATGGGTTCATCTCATGGTACATCTCAAGTTTGTAGACTTCGAGAAGGCTTTCGACAGCGTTAAGCGAGATTACATATGGAATGCTTTGAGTAGGAGAGGTATTCCAGATAAGGTCATAGCTATGATTAAAGAATCCTACGAAGATGCAAGGTGTCGCGCCTTGCATAGAGGAGAGCTGTCCGAGAGCTTCCCTGTGCGAAGGGTGTCAGACAAGGCTGCATATTATCACCAGCCCTGTTTCTGGTGGTAATAAATGACATCTTGAAAGCTGCACTGGAAGGTGAGGAAGGTAAAGGTCTTCAATGGAGACTATTTAAGATCTTAAGTCACCTTGATTATGTTGATGACGTGTGTTTGCTTGCACATACCCGTTCGGACTTAGAGTCAAATGTTCGCTCGTTGCATTCTAAATGCAAACAGGCGGGACTGAAAATAAATGTGCGTAAAACCAAGTACATGCACATGGGTTCGAACGCAAGCACACCGATTGTTCTTAATGGACAGGATGTGGAAGAGGTGCAAGATTCTTTTTATCTCGGAAGCATTGTCAGCATGGACGGCGGAGCCGAAAAGGATGTTGAGGCTCGGCTAAATAAAGATCGTCACGCCTTCGGTATCCTTTCCTCTTTCTGGAGGTTAAGAGAGATCTCCCTTCGCACGAAGCTGCGAGTTTTTGACGCATGCGTCAAATCCGTGTTGTTGTATGGTTGTACTACGTGGAAAGTGACCGTTCGACTTACCAAGAAACTACAGACTTTCGTAAACCAATGCCTTCGGCGCATTTTAGGAATATTCTCGCCAGAAGTAATCTCCAACGACGAACTTTGGAGTACAACTCGCCAGACTAAAATAGGTATTGATATTCAACGGCGAAAGTGGCAGTGGATCGGTCATACTTTGAGGAAACCAGAGCGAAACATCGCAAAACAGGCTCTGGATTATAATCCTCAAGGAAGGCGTCGGGATGGACGACCATGTAACACATGGAAGCGAGCAGTTGAGCAGGAGGCCAGTGGAATAAACAAGTCCTGGCAACAGCTTAAAGCCGATGCTCAGGATCGCGCCTTGTGGAAGAGGGTTGTGTCTGTCCTATGCCCCTATAGGGGGTCTTAACAGGAATTTGATTGACACTTTTGCACGAACAAAATGCTGCAACTAGAGACGGTGAACCGTATAATGAAAAACAAAAAAATTACACTAAGAGAAACTAAATAAAAATAAAAATTATCCAAATATGCGCAATTAAACTATACGAATCACGTCAAAAAGACGGAAATAAATTAAATAACGCAATTCACCGGAAAAACAAGAAGAGCCGAATGCACATTAAAAATAAAAATATAAAATAAAATAAAAGTACACAAACAAGACTTAATACAAGTTGACACCGTGACGTACAAAGACAGACTGAAATAATTCCGATATTTATATGGGAGGGGGTAAAAGGAGTGAAGCGGAGCTGAAAATTTTTTCTAATATATATTGCAATTATTAAAAAACAAATTTTGGCAAAATTCTAAATTTGTAATTTTGTTTTAATGGAAATCGATATAATGCATTTAACAAAAATTATGCATTTGTATGGGAGGAGGTAGAAGGAGTGTACGGATCAAAACAATTTTTTTTGTTTTATTGATATTTCTATTTTTATACTTTATACAAAATATCAAGTTGATAGCTTTAACAGTTTTGAAGAAAAATAATTTAATTTAAATTTCAAAATTTCGTGAAATTTGTATGGGAGGGGGTAGAAGAAGTGAGGTGAAGTTGATAATTCTTTTTAAAACTAATTGCAATTATAGTAAAATGAATTCTGGCAAAATTTTGTCTTTTCAGCTTTACTAGTTTCAATGAAAATCGAAAATATGTATTTTTCAAACTTGTCCATTTGTATGGGAGGGGGTAGAAGGAGTGAGGGGATCAGATGAATATTCCGTCACATTATTGACATCTATATCGTAATAGTTTAACCAAAATTTCAAGACGATAGCTTAAAAAGTTTCAAAGAAAAATCAATTTCTTAGTATTTCGAAATTTCATGAAATTTGTAAGGGAGGGGGTGGAAGGAGTGGGGGGATGTAGCCCATTCACGAACTTAAAGTTACTTTTTTGCTAAAAATGTCACACACAAATTTTTAGCACTATAGCTCAAAGCTTTCGAGAGTTATGCTGTAGACAGACGCACAGACGGACAAACAAACAGACGAAGGGACGGTCACTCGGAATCGAGGTTTTTGAGCGACAACAAATATTTCTGTACCGTTGGCGGCTCTGTGCGAGCGTTATTTCTTAGCGTTACAAACGGTAAGGCAAACACAATATACTCTCAGATTTCATTTAGAGTATAAAAACTACAAGACATGTTTCCGTTCACACACACAAATCGAAAATTTTTTGTTAAAGTTTATAAAGTTCCTACAGCAAATGGTACGAAACTAGCTGAAATCGATCTACAAAACGTACTTACTGAAATAAAACAAACCATTTTTATTAACAAAGAGATCGAAGCACACATCAGTTTCCCTACAACTACGTTAGTCAATTATTTCACTTTCAAAAAAATGTGTTCCAAGGTTTTCAGTAATTCAAAAATTACTCCATTTGTTTATCTTAACGACAAAATCGAGTTAACGGACGTATCCGACATCAATACCGTCCTACGAGAGTATCATGACTCCCCACTAGGAGGACATCAGGGAGAGAATAGAACCCTGGAAAAAAATAAACATTTGTACATATGGAACGGTATGACAGGAGATATCAAAAACTACATTAAAAAGTGCGCCTCTTGTCAAGTCAATAAGTCACGTGGTATAAAGAAAACACCAATTAAAATATCAATATATAACAACTAGCTCTAGACCATTCGAAAAAATTTATCTAGATATTGTCGGACCATTACCAATCACGTATGGAAACAACAAATACTTTCTGACATTCCAAGATGACCTGACGAAGTATTCTGCGGCCATACCTATCCCAGATGCAGAAGCTGAAACTGTGGCGAAATGTTTCACCACTAACATAATTTGCATACACGGTATACCAGAATCTATACTAACCGACCAAGGCAGTAATTTTCTGAGCAAGTTGTTCGCAAATATGTGCAAATTGTTAAAAATACACAAGATGCAAACAACCGCCTATCATTCTCAAACTAAGGGTGCGCTAGAAAGAAGTCATCGCACGTTAGCGGAGTATCTAAGGCATTATGTTAATCAGGATCCTTTATCCTGGGACGATTGGATACCCTACGCCATGTTCGTGTATAATAACTCGTGCCATCATAGCACAATTTATACACCCCATGAATTATTATATGGATTTAGTGCAGAAATACCTTCTTCATTAAAAAAATCGCCCGAATTGAGCTATAATTACGAAAATTATGTAAATGAACTGAAGGCAAGACTTCAGAATGCTCATCAAATTGCTAAACAAAATATTATAGCGAAAAAAGAAACCGCAAAGAACTACATACTATGATCGCAAAGCGGAAAAGAAAATGTTCACTATCGGCGACCAAGTTTTGATAAAGAATCACGTTCGGAAAAACAAACTATCCCCCTTATGGTCAGGCCCATATGAAATAGTTAAAATTAATTCCGATGAGAACACTACTATACGAATAGGGAACAAATCGAAACGAATTCATAACGACCATCTTAAACTTTTCATCGAATAAACAAAATTATTTTTTTTCTTCATCTATTTCCCTTCACTATCATTTTTTTTTCTCCTCTCCCCCATATTAACAAAAGTTGGAAAAGGAATAATAGCTATGGCTTCTTCCTTTCCAGGCAAAAAAAAAACATCATGAAACTTGCAACATTATTGCTTACTATGATAACATTATACCAAACTCTAAAAGGGATAAAGGGTACTTATTACGACTAATAAGGTCACAAACTACCCTCCTTAATAATTCATTAAATATTTTTTACCGCGATCAATATATACGAATGGGAAAAAACGATTTTCATTACTGCCAAAACACACTCAACTTCTGTGGATACCTCAACCCTTCACCGAGATTACTTACCGATGCTCAATATAACCTCCGAAATCACCAAGTTAAACGAAGAAAACTCAACACGAATATTATCAAAAACCCTATCGTTAAACCACTAAGGCTTTAAGTAAACTTAGCATGGAAATCCAACGGCAAAAACAAGAAGAAGCAAATTTCAAACCTTCCGAGATAAATCCTTACGATTACCACCATTATACTGCTATTTATGTAGTCATTCTTTTTATAGTTTTCATAACACTAATACATTTTCGCGAAAAAATTTGCGAAAAATGCGCAAGAACGTCACGTTCAGTCGTTCAAAGCAATAATAACGACCCTGATACTTCTGTCAACCAACAGACACCGATTCGTCTAACTAACGCTAGCCCTTAATATAACCATAAGATTATATAAATAAAAGAAAAAAAAGGGAAATTATAGAGTATGTTTCTCTCAAATTAAATAAAACAAAATTTTACATTTTTCTTTGACTAAAACACTATAATATACAAAAACCCCTATTCAAACCCTATAGTAATAACAATCAAACTTTTTCTATAAAATTTTTTCATAAACCTAGTAATGTACCCCTAAAAATTTCGTAATGAAAGTTTTATAAGAATCTTAAATAATTAGGTTAATTCAATTTTAATCAAAAATATTTATACTATAACTATAAGCAGTATACATATGTATTATAAAATTTTTAAATAAATACAATGGCAAAATTTTGTTAACTACCCTCCGATCATTGCTCGATACACCACGAAAATTTTGTAAACTCTTTCTTGCAGCAATCGTCCCCGCAGTCTCGAGCATCCATAAGGCACAGCATTCACGAAAGCTTCTAAACCTAAAAGCTTTCTTTTCATAAGGGCGATGGGATGTAATAAATTCATTCACACCTAATCGAATTTATTAACTATCTCTACGATCCTCCTATTTGTCCCACAATAAAACTCTCGCGTTTCCCTTATCTCGCTTCGACATTTTTCAAAGTCAATTTCACTACGGCTCGTATTTCTACTACGAGCTAGATTTCTCTTTTTGTCCAAACGTAAACGGCACTGATCTGCCTCAATCTTTATGTTTAATTTCCCTATATAAGACCGCCGCCTAAAAAACGACGGCTCGCAAGCAATTGCATGGGATCATATTTCCAAACAACTTTGCCGTATGCATATGATCGACTATGCATACATTTCTTTCAATGCGGCAATAAATTTCGTAACATTATTCCGATGTTGTTTCGTACTTTAGACCCGTTGAACCCTAGTTTGAGGGTAAAATTATGATGACCGAAATGGGTCATCGCTTAATTTCATTTTTCTTTCGTACGATCAATAAATTATCGAATTTATTGAACCGACGAGAGAAATAGTGCTGAGACGCCGGACTGCGTCGAAATGAGGGCGATTGTGAAAGAAATGGTAAGTATCGAAGGTGAAATGCGGAGGAGGACTTTTGCTGGATGTGTTAATATTTTTATTATAAACTTTTAATTCAGCAAATATTTTATTACGATAATTTATTATTTTTATTTATCACATATAATTAATTAAACAACACAATATTTGATATTTTAATTGAACACTGCAATATATATTTTTGTTACACATTTATTATTAATAATTACTTATTTTTCTTTTTGTATATTTTATTTATGAATATTTAAAATTAATAGCAACGTTTTATTTTTAATGTCTAACTCGCAATCAATTTATTTTTCATCTCCTTTTCTATTTATGACTGATTTCATATCTATAAAATTTTTTAATTTTCGAAAACAAAAGTTACTAATTCGAAAATTTCTCGTTAATAAAAATCAAAGTGATTTTTATCAACAAGTGAATTTATAAATGTGTTGGAGCACCACGTACCCCCCTCCTAGAGAAGGTTATGAACCTTCTTGGTACATCTATTAATTAAACAAGTTTTGTCCGTGGAGCGAAATGTTTGAATTTCCGATTTACCGAAAGTTATTTTCTTGGGAATCATCGCTAGATTGATTTGTTCAGAAGAGCTTTTGTAACATGGTTTAAGCCTATCAATTGACACTGTTGTTGGTTTCTCTTTTACTTTGACTACAAAATATTTTTTGTGTCTTTGAAGAACTTCAAAGGGTCCTTCATAAGGAGTTTGTAAGCCAGTTTGAACTGTATCGGTTCTAATAAAAACATGGCTGCAAGTTTGGAGGTCTTTAAAAATGAAAGGGGTTTCATGATTATGTCTTGAAGGAGGCTGTGGCTTGGTATCATAAGGAAGCCTGATATTTTGACCATAAAGTAATTCGGCTGGAGTCGCGTTAGCATCATCGCGAACTATCGTACGCAAACCAAGAAGGATTAAAGGAAGTCTGTCCGACCAACTGTCATTTGGTTTGCATAATATTGCTTCCTTAAAAACCCTATGCCATCTCTCAAGCATTCCATTAGCTTTTGGGTTGTAAGCTGTCGTTCTACAACGTTTGAAACCAATCATTTTTCCTAATTCAGTAAACAATCGTGACTCGAATTGAGCGCCTTGATTTGTAATGATTGAAACTGGAGCTCCATAACGTGGTATGTACTCTTTGAAAATAGTATTAGCGACTGTTTTTGCATGAATATCATGAATTGGATATGCTTCTGGCCATCTAGTGAAGCAATCAATGACTGTTAGACAGTATCTATAGCCGTTTGAAATTGGAAGAGAATTTTTCTGAAATTGGTTCAAAGTGGCCAAGCGGACTTTTGACATGTCGTGAAATTTTAGCTTTTTGACAAGCAATGCATTCTCTAGTCCAGTTACGGCTGTCTTTATTGATTGAGGGCCAAATAAATTTACTCCTCATTAGTTTTACAGTAGCCTTAATTCCTGGATGAGACAAATCGTGAACTTTACGAAAGACATTGAAGCGTAAATTTGTAGGAATATACGGCCTTAATTGTTGTCTAGATGAGTCGCACCAAAGGGGATTAGTTGTGTTTTCAATTGAAACAGGAATGAAGTTAAGGCTGGGTATAGTTTTGGCTTTGGTTAATTCAAAATCTATTGCTTGAGCATTAGCAATTTCTGCATAATCTATGGTTGTAGGAAGATTAAGTATCTCGATTCTTGATAACATGAAAAGATAAAGCGTTGGAAAGTTTGCGCTGCATTACGCAATCCAAAAGTCATTCTCATAAATTCGTATAACCCAAAAGGTGTTGTAATCGCTGTTTTTGGGATGTCCTCTTCTCGGATGAGTATCTGGTGATACGCTTTTTCAAGATCAATAGTTGAAAAAACTTTACATCCTTCTAATTGTTGGCTAAAGTCTTGAATGTGAGGGATTGGATAGGTATCAGGTGTGGTTATCGCATTAAGAGCTCGATAATCTCCACAAGGTCTCCAAGTACCATCACTTTTCTTAACCATATGCAGAGGTGATGCCCATGGGCTATCAGAAGGTCTGCAAATACCGCGTTCAATCATTCGATCAAACTCAGCTCGAGCAATTTTTAACTTAATTGGATCTAGACGACGTGGTCTAGCAAAAACGGGGCGATCTTCAGTAACGATAAAATGTTGTACTGTGCTCAATTTTAAGTTACTGTAGTTTAAAGATCGACGAACGTTTTCATATTTTGATAAAATTTGCTCAACTTTAGTATTTAAAATTGAGGTCGATAAAACAGCTAGGGAAGAAGATGGTCCCTTAACTAAAGTGCCGGTTGTAGAGATAATTCGCGAAAGTGGGTCAATGAGACATTTTTGACGAATATCTACAATTAAACCATGGAATTTAAGAAAGTCCGCACCAAGGATAGGTTTTTCTACGTCAGCTACAATGAATTTCCATCTAAAAACTCTTCGTAACTGAAGGGAAATTTCAATTTCTTTGAACCCATAAGTTTTAATGTTGGTTGAATTAGCCGCTGTCAATACTAATGAGTTGTCACAAGTTAAATCAGCAAACGCTGTGACTGGAAGGGCTGAAATGTCAGCACCGGTATCGATGAGAAAACTAAAATTCGATAATTTGTCAAAAATAAATAGACGACTTGAAGTAGTTAAATTGTCGGTTGTCGTCATTACCGACAATTTACATAGTTTTTTGTTGACTTAAAGGAACATGGTTGTCGACATTTAGTCGCTTTAACACCAAACTGTTGATGATAATAACATAAATCGGTATTATCACGAGATTTACTTCGTGATCGCGAACGATTCCTAAAATATGAACGACCTTGCCTGGCAAAATGGTTTTGCCTTTCAAACAAAGTTTCAATTTGTTAAGTCAATAATGACATTTGATGAAGGATTGTGTTCTCGAATGCTAAACGATCAGTTCCTCTATTGTTGTCATTAGAATGTGATACGCCTGAAACATTGAAAGAGAAACCAAGGGAACTTTCAAAAACACGATCTGCCAGAATACTTAATTCATTCAATGGCACATTTGCAACGGCTAAAATTGATTGTACACTTTGAGGAAGTTTAGTCAATCAAAGTTTCTTTAAAAGAGAATCACCAACTGAATTTCCAGCTAGTGATTTCATTTTAGCTAATAAAGTAGATGGTTTATCATCACCAATATCAAGGCCATTTAATAATTTATGAAGTTTACGATCTTCAGATTCACCAAATCTAGCGATGATCGTTGCCTTTAAATCGGAGTAAGGTGTTTCTGAAGAAGTATTTGCGATGATATCTAAAACCTTATCACATTCATCCTGGGTCAACATGCTTATCGTGTGAGTAAATTTCGTAGTTTCGGACGATATGCCTGCTGACCTGAACTCAATTTCCAAGGCATTGAACCATGCCACTGGATTTCTTTTCCAAAAAGATATTTTTTGTACAGCAACAGATGACATATTAAAATCACCTAATCCCTGAAATGGATTAGGTGCGTCCAAATTAGGAAAAGGTGGAGTATGTGGCGCAATTCCATTATTATTTTCCATATTGAAATGAAAAAATATTTGAAAATTTTGACGAAGAATGAAAACTTTCGAAAAATCGAATTGATGAGACAGAACAATTTGATTATTAATAAGAAAAATATCTAAAATAACTTAATAACTTATAATAAATACTACGTATCTGCAATAATCTTGTCTTCTATTATTTTTGATTTGACTCTTGTATCGGTTCCTTGTATTTCATGCTTTGCTGTTGCCGCTATTGCTGTTGCTGATGCCGCTGTTGCTGATGCTGCTATTGCTGTTGTCGCTATTGCTACTGCTGTTGCCGTTGTTGCTGTTTATTATTCTTCTTAATTACAAAGAGCATCAAAAAGTTCCTTCAAAAAATTTGGATCTCGGCCGATGTTTTAGATAATTATGCCTGGGCTTCTCTATTTTCTTGTTATTATTATGGTGAAATACGACGATGTTGATGCGAATCTGTATATTTCGACTATCGATCCAATGTTTATGTGCAATCGAATAAACTTATGCTCTTTATATTTATCAAGCGTGTCGCCTGTCGGGTTCACCAATTATTTGCTGGATGTGTTAATATTTTTATTATAAACTTTTAATTCAGCAAATATTTTATTACGATATTTTATTATTTTTATTTATCACATATAATTAATTAAACAACACAATATTTGATATTTTAATTGAACACTGCAATATATATTTTTGTTACACATTTATTATTAATAATTACTTATTTTTCTTTTTGTATATTTTATTTATGAATATTTAAAATTAATAGCAACGTTTTATTTTTAATGTCTAACTCGCAATCAATTTATTTTTCATCTCCTTTTCTATTTTCGACTGATTTCATATCTATAAAATTTTTTAATTTTCGAAAACAAAAGTTACTAATTCGAAAATTTCTCGTTAATAAAAATCAAAGTGATTTTTATCAACAAGTGAATTAATAAATGTGTTGGACCACCACAGACTGACCCCGACGAGGCAGTCTGAGCCAAACCAGCAATTGAGAGGGTTCGATCCCTATTAGATAATCAATCTAGTAATAAAAAGTGTGTCCGTTGTAAAACAATTTACAACATAAAATTATTAAATAGAGAAACTTCTCCAAAGTAACCAAGCCTTATTATTCAAAGTGGAGTGTACTAGGTAATCAGCCTAGTAACAAAAATCGTGTTTGTTGTAAGGAAGTACAACAACATCAAGTCGTTAGTTTCGATCTAAGAACATCGATTTATTTTAGGAACTTACGAGTGGAGGTCAAAAATTTCGCGAAATGAAGGAGATGGACAAGGAAGGGAGAAAATATTTTTACCTGGAGGTATTCTAACACTCAATACAAGTATGTATAAATACATAGTTTCTGTCAAATCGAATCACTAACATTTTAGTTATCGCCAAATCAACAAGTCAGTCCGAAAGAAATGAACAAAATTGAGTTTTTCCTTGCTTGGTAAGGAACTATATAACAGCACATATAGTTTCTTACCAAGCAAAAAAAAACACCAGAAATCATTTTAAAAAGAAATTTCATTGCTTACGGGGTCTCTTGCCCTGGAAAAACTATATGTATAACTATATTATAAGTGGCATAGTTAATTCAGGCAAGGCAGAGAGTCAATTGAAGATGATAAACCCTTCGGCCGGTCGATTGAGGCCAATTACTCAAAAATCGTCGAAAAGTCGAGAAGCTTGTTGTCGAAGATGCTCGTTTAAAAAAGAAACAAATCGCACAAATCGTTGGAGTATCGGATACAACCATTTTGAATATCCTTCACGATCATCTATGTATGTCTAAAGTCAGCGCAAGGTGAGTACCGAGGATGCTCTCAGCCGTAACCCCCGGAATACATATAAAAGCCATGCGATAGGCAGTTGTGTATGTGTGACAGCCGTCCGGCGGTCGGTTGCTTAAACGTCAATTCCGTATGAAAATTGTCGAAAGTGCGGGAAGTTGAATTTTGTGGCGGTAAATATTGCAGTTTTTTACCAATTTAAAAGGTGATTATTATTGTAAACAATACCTTAAATTAGTGGCGAAGTGTATTAACGAGATTTTAAAACAGATCTTTCTATCCAGAAGTGTTTGGGGCGAAAATTGGACTTTTTTACCGCGTTATTTACCGTCACTTAATGGCTGTAAATAGTGCAATTTTTCATAATTTCATCAGGTAAATATCATTATTAACAGTTGATTAAACATCCGTGCAGTGTTTTAATAAGTTTTTAAACAGATATCTCTTTCGGAAGGCGTTTCGGACTAAGATTGTCATCGTGTAGTTGCAGGGAAATCGGTTGTTTTTTTGCACAGCCTGTTGCAGGATTTAGTATCGGCGGAAAGACGGAAACGAAAACGGGTAATTTTTTTAATGGTAATTTGATAATTAATACTTTCCATTTTAGGTACCGTACCGAAGTAAAATATATATTATATATGTATACCATATATATTTGAAATTTTAAGTTTAGAGATTTTTCTAATTTATTAACCCTTTTCGCGTTCTTTTGCTTTTTTTTCATCTCGGAAGCCAAAATGCCTGATCGTTGTTGTGTTCCGGGGTGCAAGTCGAACTATGATTCCTCTTTATCGTCGGGTAAAGCTGTTTCAGTTTTTTCCTTTCCGCGAGATGAAGATACGCGTAAATTGTGGTTAAGAGCCATACCTCGAAAGGACTGGATGCCGACAAAACACTCTACAGTATGCGTGAATCATTTTCATGAAAAAGATATAATCCGCACTACTGCCGGTCGTCCATTGATTCGTCCTAGACTTGGCCCCTATTCCGTTCCTTCTATATTTCAAAATTGTCCTGGTTATTTGTCTAAATCGGTACCATCAACATCGCGTTCCAATCCAAGTGATCGTATAGAAAAAGCCAATACTCGAATCGAAGAGCTAAATAACCAATTTTTGAATGCCGATCGTATAAAAAATTTTAGCGACTTTTTAAATAAATTTGAAAAAGAATTAAATTTAGACGGGTGGTATATTTCAAAAAATTTAGATAACGTAATTTTTTTCTTGATCTAATTAAATGACTGTAGAATTTGTGACTTCGCCGTTCAAATTTCGGTTGATAATAATATGCATATTCGCGTTTTGATTAAAAATGAAGAATTGAGCGGAAAGAGCCTTTCGTCAATTTTACCACTAAATAAAAAATTAAGTCTTTGGTCACAAATAGTTAACGTCTTAAGTAGATATAAATACGATCACACACCATCCATACCCGACCGCGAATTTTATTTAAAAGAGGCTCTCAATAATTTAGTTAAAGCGGATACATCTAGTGAAGAATACGAAGACGCGGTAAAATTAGAAACAATAATAAACCAAGTAAAATTAATGCTTTCACATCGACCTCGGTATGACTCTTCGGTCATTGTAATGGCTTTTATTATATATTCTCATTCTTCTGCTGTATATAATCTTTTAAAACATTTCTTATATCTTCCATCGAGAAGATACCTCCAATATATATCTTCTTCCTTCAATATTTCTCCCAGTCATAAGAACCCGGAAAACGATGAGCGCTATTTAGAGCACGCCGTACAAACCCTAAGCAGCCGGGAAAAGATAGTAGCTCTTCTAATTGACGAAATATACGTGGAACCTAGTCTTCAATTTAAAGCCAATAATGTAGTCGGTCTAGCTGAAAACAATACGAAGGAAGCAGCTAGAACCGTTGTTTCTTTTATGGTTAAATCTTTGTTTGGTAAATTTAAAGAAGTTGTCCGTCTGGTACCAGTTTTAAATCCAGGAGGTAAGATATTACACTCACTGACTCTTGACGTCGTCAAATTTGTTCAAAACCTTGGATTTCGCATAGTAGTCATCATAACAGATAATAATAGAGTTAACCAGAGCATGTTCAAAATATTGGGATCCAACAACAACTCCTTTTTCAATCCAGACTACCCAGATCAGCGTATTTTCTTAATGTATGATCCAGTGCATTTATTTAAGAATTTTCGAAACAACTGGATTAACTTAATTCCGAAAACTATTGTTTTCCCTGATTTCGAAACCAGTGAAGTGAAAACGGCAAATTTTGATCACATCTCTGATCTATATTATCGCGAACGGCACTTAAACGTTAGGAAAGCCTTCAAACTAAATTTAAAATCCATAGACACCAATAATCTGGATAGGCAGAAAGTAATTTTAGTGGACAATATTTTTCATGATTCGACTATCGCGGCCTTAGACTCCGAAGGATGCTCTGAAACAGCAGATTTTTGTAAAATAATTCGGAAATGGTGGAATTTTGTCAATGTGAAAACATTGTCAAAGGGTTTGGAAAAAAGGAACGCCACCTGTGATCCGGTTTTCAATGTTTCAGATCCAAATATTCTCTTTTTAAAAAAGTTTATTACGTGGCTTCATTGCTGGAATCGCAAAGAAAATAACTTCGGTGTGTTGTCTTCTGACACATATCAAGCCGCCGTTCAAACTACATCCACTTTAATAGATATCGCCACTTACTGTTTTTCAGAGCTAGATATTAGTTTTATTTTATTTGGCCAGTTTCAAACTGACGATCTAGAAAGTAGATTTGGACTTTATCGGTCTCTATCTGGCTGTCGATATAAAATCTCTTACACAGAAGTTGTTGAATCAGAAAAGAAAATTAGAATTCATAATATTTTTTTGCATAAGCGCCAAGATTTTAAGGAATTAATTAAGGATACCGGCGAAAATACCCTCCTCGAAAATATTGATATCTCGGATTTCAGATCAATTTTTCACTCATCTTTCTTAGCGGATGTTCAGATTGATGATTCCGCTCACTTGTACGCTTGTGGGTACGCATCTTTTGCAGTGGCGAAGCATTTAACGTGCGATATGTGCAAATCTTTAATTTTAGAAGAAAAGGGTATTGCTGTTGACGACGAGTATTTTGATAGCATGCAACGCGGCGGTCTAAGTATTCCGACTCATGTAGTCAAAATCATATTTTTTCAAATGTGCGCATTATTTCAATTCATTGTAAATAATGACAATTATTTTAAATTATTCTTTGGTAATAAAAACCAAAAGGGTGTTCTAATTGCTTTGGTTTCTGAGTCCCTAGCATTTACCAATCTTTCTGACAAAAATTTTAACTTCTCCAACACGTGCGGCTGCGGTTCATCGAGATTAAAAGTTTATTCAAAAATTATGTCCACATTAGCAAATATTTTATTAAATAATTTTGTAAAAGCCTCAAAGGACAAGGCATCTTATAATACTAGACGTCTCAATAATTTTATTTAATCTCTAGACTCAAAAATTTCAATTAACATGTTGTGATTTTTATGTGATGAAATTTTTAAGTTTTTATGATTTCTTTTTATTTATTATTAATATATTTTTAGATTAATTTCAACTGCAATTTAATTTTACGAAACTGAAATGTTATTTATTTGATCTTAACTATTACTTATTTATACTGAAATATTATTTATTTGTTCTAAAATTTTATTTGCTTAATTCATATATTAATCATATATTATACGACTCATCAGAGCCTAAAACATTGGTGTTTATACCAAGTTTAGGTAAAATCGGGCGTAAAGCCTAGATTGTACGAACTCATTATTAACAAAATAATTAAAATTTTGTTTTTTTTAAATGAATTGATAAAAAGTTCTCTTTTATTTGTTGGTTGTTGATTGAAAATATACTATAATTTAAAAAGCAACAAATGTTTTATTTATGTTATACGATGCATAAGATTCCTCAACAATTTCGAACTGTGAAATGGTTGAAATCTGAAAATGAAAACGAAAAGTACTGTCGGCATAAAGAATAACGTTTGGGATTACCTTATGAAAAAGTATATTCCAATTGGTTGTCGCAGGAACAATATCTCGCAGAAATTTCCGGATGTATCGCTTGATGTAGTAGTGATGACTCTTGACCTCTAAAGCCAACTATCGGGAATCTTCTTTCTTATAGTAGACAACACACACTAGGGCCAAGTATTTTCTCAAATTGCGACCGAAATGTTGGCCAAAATGACGTATTGATTAATGAAATATTCACACCACCTTGGCACTAAAGCATTGGTTTCCTTCGATTTTTCGACAAAATCGACACCACCCTGCAAACAGGCCAAACGAAATTTTGGCCCAAGATTCTTGGCCAAATTATCCCCACTTTGGGAATATCGATTTTGGCCAATACTGGACCCTAGTGTGTGGATCTAGCATTACGAAAACACGTTCAGAAAATTGCACTGCACTAGGAATTTAACTTTATTTTCATTTTTTTGTAGTGAATAAACTACAACATTCCTAACCTATAAAACTTAACACCAAAAAACTTGTTTCGCGAAAAATAACTGCGGGGAATTTCGGCCGACACTGCTTACAATTAACGCAAACGTACGATCTTTCTATATTTAAGGAAGAAACAAAAATAAATCGGTGAAAACACGACTAAAATCCCGATCGAAAACACCAAACTTAAAGAAAATCATCCCGCACGCGAATGAAATGACAGTCGACTGCGGACGGCTAATAGCTTCATATGTGTATGTGCCATCTTCTATCGCATGGCTTTTACTAGTATTCCGGGGGTTACGTCTCAGCGGTTCAGAAAAAGCAGCGCAGTGTGTGAACTCGCGTGAGCGAGTTCTTGGATCTCTGTAGCGGAAACAGGGATGTAATTTTGACCCGGATTGTTACTGCAAACGAAACTTGGGTTCGTCAATATGAGCCTGCGTCAAAGCAGGAATCAGTGGACTGGCTCCGTGAAGGCGCTTCACCACAAGAAGTTGAAGGTCTCACAATCCGCCGGAAAAATTATGGCCTCTATTTTTTGGGATCAGAGGGAGTTTCAATGATCAACTATAAAAAAAGCGACAAAATATCACAGGGTGATACTATGCCAACCTGCTACAAAAATTAAAGGATGCTATCAACGGAAAAAGAAGAGAAAAGTGGACTCGAGGTGTACTGCTTTTGCACGTCAACGTACCTGTTGACAACTTGTGAATCACAAGAGCCCCGTTGCGATGGCTGGCCTACAGAAATGCGTCTGCGAATATTGAACTACCTCCCTTATAGTACAGATATGGCCTCTTTCGATTAAATATTTGTTCACAAAACTATTCGCCACATCAATTAAATCGGCATTTCGCAAGGCAGCGTTAGGTCTTGTTTATGATAGCAACGATTTTTAAGAACACGAAATTAAAATTTTGGCATTTGATATCCACTATTTACCGAATTTAATTCAAAGAGCAAAACGGTTTAAGTACGTTCTATACCATCTAGATACCATGAAAAATTTGCGATTTTCTTATATTACGAAAGTCTTCATGATGAATACCTCGTATAAACATGGTATTGGGTGATACACTGATGGTATTGAAGATATCAGGTATTGTATACCAGCAGTGCATAAGACACCAGCTGGTAGTATGTATGAGTTGGAAAGACTGCTATTTACTTTGATTTCAAAGCGTCGGTTATCAAGAAATGATGCAATTATTTCCAAGAAATATGTATTAAATCCAGTTCTTATAATCTTATGGGCAAGTCAAACGCTTTCTTTAAATCCAGAACTTTCAATTTAGTTGGTTGTTTGCAGTTATCAATCAATCAATCAAATTCCTGTTAAGACCTCCTATTGTGGCATAGGACAGAAACAACTCTCTTCCACAAGACGCAATCCTGAGCATCGGCCTTAAGCTCTTGCCAGGACTTGTTTATTCTTCCTGGTCAACTGCTTGGTTCTACGAGGATTATAATCCAGAGCCTGTTTGGCAATGCTTCGCTCTGGTTTCCTCAAAGTGTGACCGATCCACTGCCACTTTCGTCTTTGAATCTCTATACCTATTTTAGTCTGTCCAGTTGTACTCCAAAGTTCGTCTTTGGAGATCACTTCTGACCAAAATATTCCTAAAATGCGTCGGAGGCATTGGTTCACGAAAGTTTGTAGTTTCTTGGGAAGTCGAACAGTCACTTTCCACTAAGTACAACCACATAACAACATGGATTTCACGCATGCGTCAAAACTCGCAGCTTCGTGCGAAGGAAGATCTCTCTTAACCTCCACAAAGGAGAAAGAATACCGAAGGCCTGACGAGCCTTACTTAGACGAGCCTCAATATCCTTTTCGGCTCCGACGGCCATGCTGACAATGCTTCCAAGATAAGAAAAATCTTGCACCTCTTTCGACTCTTGTCCGTTAAGAACAATCAGTGTACTTGCGTTCAAACCCATGTGCATGGAATTGATTTTATGCACATATATTTTCGTTCCTACCTCTTTGCATTTAGAATGCAACGACCGAACACTTGACTCTTAGTCCGAACGGTTATGTACAAGCAAATACACGTCATCAGCATAATGAAGGTGACTTAAGATAATAAATAGTCTCCATTGAACCCCTTTACCTTCCCCACCTTCCAGTGCAGCTTTCAAGATGTCATTTATTACCACCAGAAACAGAGCTGGTGATAATAGGCAGCCGTGTCTGACACCTGTTCGCACAGGATAGCTCTCGGACAGCTCTCCTCTAAGCAAGACGCGACACCTCGCATCTTCGTAGGATTCTGTAATCATAGCTATGACCTTATCTGGAATGCCTCTCCTACGCAAAGTATTCCATATGTAATCTCGCTTAACGCTGTCGAAAGCCTTCTCGAAGTTCATAAACATGAGATGTACTGGCGACCACATTTCGGCAGACTGCTCCAATATTATCCGTAGGGTATTTGTGTCGTCGGTACAAGACGACTCCTTACGGAATCCAGCCTGATAAACTGAGAGTGCTCTTCACAACATCACTAATTCTATTGAGAATTACCTTAGCCATGATTTTCGATACGACAGTAAGTAGACATATACCACGCTAATTGCCACAATCCCGAAGGTCGCTCTTCTTCGAAATTTTCACAATGACGCCCTTCTTCCATTCAGTCGGATATCTTCCTTCGTTCCACACCTCTGTAAAGAGTGGGAGGAGTATATCGGCTGTTATTTCCGGGCCCGCTTTGAGGAATTCGGTTGGTAGTCCGTCTATACCTGGAGCTTTCCTTCCCTCCATTTACCGAATGGCGGAAACCATCTCTTCCTTATATGGGGGGTCGTCCCTAATAGAAGATTGTTGCAGTTGGATGTTTGGTAGCTGTTCTGTTTCTGGAGTATCTTCCTCTGACAAAATGTTTAAAATATCAGAGAAGTATTCCTTCCATCGCCGCAACTGGTGTTCACTCATATTAAGGAGAGTTGACATCTCTCACCAGGTGGTTGGCGGTGAAATTCCTGTTCGTCAACTTTTTCATGACTTTAAATAGTGAACCCATATCCCCAAGGTAAGCCGCAGATTCCGCCTTGTTGGCCCGATATTCAATGGCCTTTCTCTTGTTGCGTCTAATAGCCTTTTTAAGCTGTATATGAGCATCGCGGTAGCTCTACCTCAAGTCGGGTGTTCGTTGGTTGGCATCGGGTTGAGAGATGATTGCCAATTTGGCTTTTTCCGATCGCCAAACTTGTCCCATGTGTCTTGCGCCATCCAAGGTTTCTCACCGCTTTGCACATATCTCACAGATTCTTCAGCACTAGTTAGAAACGTGTTTCTGGTTGCCTCCCAATTGGCGTCTAGTATACGCATTTCATATTCGCCCAATGTGAATGACTTTTCGCGTTAAATGTTAGTGTACTCGCACTTTTTGTTAGGGTCTCTGAGTTTATCTACATTAAGCTTGCGCTTTATGTGAAGAATTTGTGGTCGTCGGATAGCTGCTGTACACAATCTCAAGCAGGCAACCATCAAGTGGTGATCGCTCCCCACTTCAGCTCCACGCTTCGCTCGCACTTCCAGGAGACAACTTCTCCGTCGGCGACTTATAGCCAAATGGTCGATCTGGTTCTGAGTAACACCATAAGGAGAAACCCAAGGTGTTTCATGGTGACTCTTGTGTGAATGACCATCTGCTGAGTACTACAAAACTCCATAAATAATGCACCATTTTCGGGTCTCTTAATTCAAAGTCGGGACGCGTCGACCCAAGAGCCCCATGCTTCCCCATAACGTGTTCTAGTCCAGTGTTGGCAGAGCCAACCTGGGCATTCATATCTCCTGAGATGATTAAAATATCACCTCTTGAAACTTGTTCGAAGGTGGCACTCAGTTGGCTTAAAAACTCCTCTTTGTCACCAGATGTTGCGGCATTAGTTGGTGCGTAGCACTTGTAGAATTGTGTCGTTTCTGATACTGGTCCTGAGACTGACGACGATAATCCTATCCGAGATTGGTTCTCAGCTGATGAGAATGTTTCTCGCTGTCGGTGTATGGACGACCGCCACGCCAGTTTTGGCTTCACTTTCAGGACCAACGTACAGAATGGTGTTTCCGCTCGAAGTTCGTTCTTCTCCTGATCCTGTCCACCTGACCTCGCTCAAGTCCAAGATTTGGATGTTATAGTGCTCCATTTCACGGTCGATTACTGATTGGCGATGCAAGGACCGAGTGACTCTAGCCCTTCCTCCGTCATTTAATGTTCGAACGTTACAGAAGCCAATCATAATCCGTTTTCGAATGCCAAATGCCGTAGAATTCGTTCGTATCCGAGGCGATGTATGCCGTATCAGTTAGGATTTAAGATCAAGAGTGATAAGCTTATGATCCAGTGAGTGTCCATTTGCCATTTCTAGGGCAAGCAGAATTGGCTGTGGGTGAATTCTACTACCCTCATCCCACAGGGGATTCGCAGTTGTAAGGGCTAAGTAGTGTTTGTAAATCTTTGAAATTGATGATTGATCGAAAAATGACACCGAATTGAAAATCGGGTATGATTGACGGTTATACAGAGTCTCTTGCATTCTGCTCAGTATAATTCCTTCGAGCAACTTTCCGCGAGTGGGGAGCAAACTAATCGGCGCATCCGATCGGATTATAGTAATACGTTCATGCCTGCAGCAAAACAGAAACAGCCGAGATCGGCTACCTATAGGTCTAGGAGTACCCTCCAGGCAGCAGTCATTAATACCAACGACTTGCTAGGCATCATACCAGAGTCGGTGAGGCCTCACATCTACTCTTCATTGAGGAACATTCTGAGGGTATACCTCTTAGGTGATCCACCAGCTAAACCAAGCTTTTTGAAGTACGACTTCGAGCCAGGTTATCTTAGGATAGCTTGTGCTGACCAAAACACTCTCTTATTCTTTCGAATGAGCTCTTGAAGGACATCAAGCTACAGGTGGTGGAGGTGCCGAGTCTAATAGACTGACAAAAATGTCTGCATGGATCCCGGATCATTAAAGACCCCGCACTCCTACTGCAGGACATTAGGCTGCAAAACAATCTTGCCACTGCGGTATGGAAGCCTTTCCATAGAGAATAAAACGACAAGGTCCAACTTTTTGTTCCCGGAATTGACCAAAGCTCCATGGAAAAGTTGTCTATAGCGAAAGATTTCGCGGATTCTGGACTTAACAAGGTCCACTTCAAACTCCCGAAACCAAATGCGGCACACCTCAGAAGCCGGCAAAATCAGAGTTATCATCATCATCAATGCCGCTTCAGTCCAAGTCGGGCCTTGGCCTCCTGTATGCTTCGTTTCCGATTTTCTCGGTCCAATGACCGCGTCCTCTATATTGAAAATTTTTGAAGCGATTTGCAGTCTTCATCAATTGAATCCTCCCAACGTTTTCTGGTTTTTCCGACTGGCCTTTTTCCTGGCACCTTTCCTTTTTATACACGTTTGGGTATTCTTTTGAACACCATTCGCTATACGCGACCACTCCACAGTAGCTTTCGAAGTTTGATTAAAATGGAGACTTCTGGGTCCTCAAAAATGGTATACAATTCTTGATTGTATCGATTTCTCCATTCGCTTTGTTCTCTCACCGGTCTGAGGATTCGTCGTAAAACCTTCCTTTCGAAAGCATTAACAATTTTTCTGATGCCTGTATTAACGTTTAACGTTTCACTACCACAACAGTGTAAAGAGTACATTTTCTTCGTCAAACTATTCTCTGTTCACAGTGCTTAGGTTTCGTGCAAGCCAAGAAATACGGAGGCTTATTCCTCTTACATCCACAATATTGAGTCCGAGATAACGCAAAGTAATACGAAACATTTTTGGTTTCTTCTCCATCTACAATGGCACTACAGCCCAAATCGGACCTTGGCCTCCAGACATTCAGGTTCCTTAACATTTTTTATAATTTATTGTGGAAGGGTTGTTGACTTTCGCACAACCCTCCATCTTCAAATTTTTCATTTTCGTAGATTGAGATGAGCAAGGCATACTTAAGCAGGCAGTATGCTGGAATTATGCGTCGACCGGGATTTGAACTCACGTCCTTCGCATTGTAGACTAACACGGTAGACCCTTTCTGGTTTCTTAGTAGTTCGCAAAAATCTTCTAGTACTTTCCGTTCAATTTTACGCATGGGTGATTCATATTGCTTCCTAACCACAGTCCATTCCAAATCTCTTCGTAAAATCATTCGAAACTGTTTTCTCTCCATCATAGTCCCTTTCGTTACCATATTCCTTTGATATTTTGCCCTTTCAACTCCACCTCCTTTTCAATTTCACCTAGAGATGTAGCACTAGTCTAGATGCAAATATTAGTGCTGGTCCGGATGGAATTTAAAATTTTTTCGTAAAAGTTCTCAGAGAATCACTTTGTTTCCCTCTGTGCCTTATTATACTCTAGATGAAATCTGAGAGTATTATAAGTTTGCCACAAAGTTTGTAACGGCAATAAATAAGGCTCAAAGAACAAAATGAATGATACAGAAGTTCATATAATCACTCAAAAATCTCAAAATCGGTTGTTCGTCCATCCGTCCGTCTGTCTGTCAATCTGTCTGTCTGTCTGTCCGTCCGTGTCCTCTCTAGCTTGAGAACGCGTTAAGCTATAGAGCTCAATTTTCGTATACGTTATTTTTGACAAAAAAAGTAAGGTCAAGTTCGTGAACGGGCCAAATCACTCCCCCCTTCTACCTCCCCCCCATACAAAATTACACAATTTCGCCATTTGACAATAAACGGATTTGCTCGAAAAGTATAAATGCGCTTGTTGAAACCTAAAATGACATCTGGCTTTGACAACACTTCAAATTTAATTCTTAAACAACTTCCCAAAAAAGCACTTGTTTCGTTGATGTACATATTTAATGCATGTCTCAAGAAAGGCTACTTTCCTTGCTCTTGGAAATCCGCCATAATTATACCATTCCTTAAACCACAAAAGCCCCAGACCTTTGCGAGCAGCTACCGTCCAATCAAACTCCTCAGCAATCTAGATAAACTTTTTGAGCGAATAATCAAAAACAGGTTAAATGAGTTTAAATGAGTTTAATGGAAAAAAATTCTTTCAGACGAACAGTTCGGATTTAGAGAGTCTCGCTCGACAACACAACAGCTTCTGAGAATACGAGATTCAATTAAAAACACATTAGTTTCCAAAGAATCTATGGCCCTTATATCACTAGATATTGAAAAGGCTTTTGACCGCGTTTGGCATGACGGTCTTATCTATAAAATGATTAAATGCAACTTTCCCTCGTACTTAGTAAATATCGTTCGTGGTCTCTTAACAGATAGAAACTTTAGACTTTGTATTCAAAAAACTCTTCCCAGAAATTACCCTATATGTGCTGGAGTACCTCAGGGATCAGTTCTTGGACCGCTGTTGTATTTAATTTACACACATGATTTCCCCCATTTCAAAACTGTCACACTACCCTATTTGCTAACGACACAGCCATCTACTCGTCTGACAATATTTGCTCAAATGTCTGTACCTCTGTCGAAAACGCCTTAAAAGAGGTAATTGAATATCTAAATAAATTTTAAATCAAAATTAACGCCTCTAAAACACAGGCTATATATTTAACAAAACGAAGATCACATCCATACACACCAACCCACAATCTTAACCTTCAAGGCGAAGAAATACAATGGAGTAATAATTTAAAATATCTAGGTTTTCATTTCGACAAGAAGCTAACGTTTAAAGACCACATCACATACGTTAAGTACAACTAATGCTCTTATTAGAATCCTTTATCTTTTTATTAACAGAAAATCACAGTTAAACATCAACAATAAAATGCTCATATTTAAGTCAATTCTTCAACCAGTATTACTGTATGGTGCTCCCTTGTGGATAAACTATGCAAAAAGTCATATGAATAAACTCCAGATAGCTCAGAACAAAATCTTAAAGTTGATCCATAATATTCCAAAATGTTTTTCTACTAAAAGGTTACACTCTTTAGCCGACACTGAATTTATTAAAGCTGAAGCACTTACACTAATAAATAAAATCAGAAATAGAATGGAACTAGCTGATAATAGACTGATTAATAGCTTATTGTTTTAACTTGTATTTCTTTTCATTTTGAATTTATGTATAGTTTATAATTAGGTTAAATTTTAGTTATGGATAAAATTCATTAATGAGGTTTTTTCTCTTGCCTTTTTTCTTTAAACACTTCTTTTCGTTTGATTCAAAAAAACGAAAACGCCTTAAAAGAGGTAATTGAATATCTAAATAAATTTTAAATCAAAATTAACGCCTCTAAAACACAGGCTATATATTTTACAAAACGAAGATCACATCCATATACACCAACCCACAATCTTAACCTTCAAGGGGAAGAAATACAATGGAGTAATAATTTAAAATATCTAGGTTTTCATTTCGACAAGAAGCTAACGTTTAAAGACCACATCACATACGTTAAATACAACTAATGCTCTTATAAGAATCCTTTATCTTTTTATTAACAGAAAATCACAGTTGAACATCAACAATAAAATGCTCATATTTAAGTCAATTCTTCAACCAGTATTACTGTATGGTGCTCTCTTGTGGATAAACTATGCAAAAAGTCATATGAATAAACTCCAGATAGCTCAGAACAAAATCTTAAAGTTAATCCATAATCTTCCAAAATGTTTTTCTACTAAAAGGTTACACTCTTTAGACGACACTGAATTTATTAAAGCTGAAGCACTTACACTAATAAATAAAATCAGAAATAGAATGGAACTAGCTGATAATAGACTGATTAATAGCTTATTGTTTTAACTTGTATTTCTTTTCATTTTGAATTTATGTATAGTTTATAATTAGGTTAAGTTTTAGTTATAGATAAAATTCATTAATTAGGTTTTTTCTCTTGCCTTTTTTCTTTAAACACTTCTTTTCGTTTGATTCAAAAAAGTATATATTAATATAACTAGAAAAAAAAACAGTATATTTTCAAAAGTTATGTAGTTAGTAAAAACTGAACTCTTAAACAAAACTCAATATGCAAAAATAACAAATATTCATGGGAATAAATTTATCTATCTATCGCTCTTAAAAAATTTTTAGGAGATATACCGGGACGCCTACAGCGTATGATGCTCGCTCTAAAAAACTATAAACTGACTGCCACATATGTATAAGCCGGGAAAGGAACTAGTCATTGCAGATACTTTATCTAGGGCTCCACTCCCACACAAGGAGGAATCTGTGCTTGACAAAAATACTGAGATACACGTAGAGTTTATACAAAAAAATTTATTGGTTACGAAAGAAACGCAAGAAGAAATTGCAAAGGTCACAGAAGAGGATGATGCAAAAAATAGGAATTATGAAATTAATGGGTGGCCCAGAAATAAATTTGGCGTGAGTAAAGAATTAAAATCTTTCTGGAAAATAAGACACGAACTTTCTTTCAACAATGGTCTATAAGTTAAATGTTCTAACATCATTATACTAATTAATAATGAGAAATAATATGCTACAAATATTACACACAGGACACCCAGGGATAGGGAAAATGAAAATGAGAGCTAGAGCGGCTGTATATTGGAATATCAAAATTGTCAGATGTAAAACGTAATATCGTAAGTTTGGACATCTGGTAACAACACAACCTTGAAATATTAGTGACTTCAACAATCTGGGGGCACTAACACAGCGCTGCTCCCGGAATGGCAAATAGTCTGTAGCCGAAAAGGACAGCGTTTCGATGACGAATGCGACTATACCAACTGTCAAACGACATCTTCTTCAGGGAATGTAAATTTTGGCAACAGAATTAATTTGTTTTCAGCTTTGGGTGAATCATCAGAGACGAATAAACTAAAGTCACATATAAGAGTCATGAAATAAATATAAATAGGAATAAATCATTAAACAATAACAAAAATAATCATTTGCTCTTTTGACCAGAACGAAAAAACTCTTTTTCTAATGGAAGCGAATGTAAAATTGGATTAAATCTAAGTTTCCAAATTCAAAGTACTACCTAAAAAAAAGAATGGTACCTGTAAAATATTCGTAGATGATTACAAAGTACATAACACCTTTTTTAATGAATTTAACCGGGATGGAACTCGTTTCTACACCTACACTCCAAAAGAGCTCAAACTCACAAGGAGTAGACTGTGAATATACTCAGAGAAAATACTTAGAAAATTTGAATCTCTTTTCCCCGGGATAAAAATCACAAGTATAGGGTTATCCAATAAGAGGTGTTATTCCCGTAAAAGATCAATGGTTTCGGTGCTTGTGTGGCACGTAGCGTCGTCTTGTTGAAAGTAAACGTTGTCCAGATCAATATCATCCAATTCCAGCCATAAAAAATCATTAATCATCTCTCGATAGCGCTCCATTCACCGTAACTGTTGCTCCAGCCTCATTTTCGAAAAAGTAAGGTCCAATGACCCCGCCGGACCATAAACCGCACCAAACAGTCACACGTTGAGGATGGAGAGGCTTTTCAACAATAACTCTTGGGTTTCCGAGCCCCAGATGCGACAGTTTTGCTTGTTGACGTAGCCATCGGGTGGAAATGGGCCTCATCAGTCAAGAATAGTGAATTTTAATAATGTGAATTTTAATAATGTGAATTTTAATAATTTCAATGCGTTGTTGAAGCGTGTATCGTTCCATTTTTATTAATGGCGTAGTTTCTACTTGTCAAATGTCAAAAAATTACAGCTTCAAAAGTGACATCTACCGAAATAGCGGGCTATTCAAAATAACACCTCTTATTGGATATCCCTATATAAAACAATTCTATACCAGTAAGTCTATCAGGGAGTGCTAGATATTTTCCAGATTCAAATTCGCCTGGAACAAAAACTAAATGTTTTAACAGGAATCAAAAATATTCTTCATCAAAAAGACAGTTGCGAGACATTAAAATCCTCAAAAGTTCGGGCATTCAGTATCTAACTCTAAGTTTGGTTACAGATGTTTAAAGTGTTCGGAAAGACATGAGCCAGGTAAATGTCATAGAAGCAAAGACTCAGAATCCCACCGTACTATACAAATTGCCAGAAATACGACCATCCTGCTAATTACAGGAAATGCTCATACTACATATCTTTAATTAGTGAAAAATAGGGAAACTCATAAGGAAAGAGCGGAAATTGGGAGAGAAGACCGTAGATCCTTTGTGGACAGACAATCAACAATTACCAAAGAGATAACGTACAATCCTCAAGCCTAATTAAAAATGATCCAAACCCAAGGGCGAACATTATATTTACTTCCAACGATTTTTTAAACCTGTGACAAAATCTTTTCGGTATGAGCCTATCGGAGCTAAACTATAAATGTTTCGGATATTCGTAGTCTTCTAAGCGAAATAAACTCTCTTTACGAAAGTAATGATTTTGACTTTGTCATCCGTCTAGCTGGGCTAACGCTAAAATAAATAATTACGGTAGAATTATTAACGATTGGTTTGAATAAAATGCGCATATCAATAATTTTGTTATTGTGCATCCTAACACAATAACTTTTCCTCTAAGTAGCAGTGTGATCGATTTTTTATAGTCTCCAGCAACTCTTTAACACCAAATTATACATGTCGAACTGTAGATTCATTCTCCAAGCTTTAGATCGTTTCGTAACACAAACTGGCGGACTCCAGCAGTTTTGCTAACTATTGACAAGCATTACACTTCAGGTAACAATATTAAAACAAAAATCAAATTTCTGCAGCATATTCAAAGGTTTTTTAAAATTCGCAAATGTTGGCGTAAAGATTTTAAATTGAGATTGGAAAGAGACTGCTTTATACACAATCAAGAAACAAGAAACCTTAGCAGTAGAATCCGACTCTTATCACAGGATATCGATCCGAAAAAGCATTAAAAGGTCTCAAGCCTGGCCCACCGGTCTATAAGGATATAAATCGCATTGTTGGTAGGAATAAGCCGAAAGAATTTCCAAAAGTTTCGAATGGCACCCATGTTCTTTATCGCACTATGGAAAAGCTATTAGCTTTTGAGCGTTTTTATACAAATCTGTACCGAGAGAAACTTTCACTGGACACTGTCACCAATACAAACCAAATATTGGACGACGTTCATAATCTTATAAACTCTTTGGGCTCAGAAACAGATCTAATCAACTTCTCGGACGGTCTCAAATCTAATGACGATGAAATCGAGCGACCCTTCATTAATAGAAAGTACCTAAGAGAGCTAATCAAAACAATCAAATCAAAAAAGTCTTCGGGGCTTGACGATATATCCTCTTTTATTCTGAAAAGATTGTCAAAAAATACTCAAAATTACTTAGTATGTCTTATTAATAACTGTATAAACAATAGCTATTTTCCCAGCGAGTGGAATAAAGCTAAGTTGATCCCTATTATCGAAAACAACTCCTCTTATGAAGTTAGCAACTTCAGACCAATATCCCTTCTCTCTAATGTCGGAAAAATCCTATAAAAAATTATGGAGCGTAATATTGACCAATTCTGCGAAGAAAACTCGTTAATACCCGAGGAACAGTTTGGTTTCAAAAAATTCCACTCGACAGAGCATGCACTAGTTAAAGTGCAACACGACATTCTCAGAAATAAGGAAACTACTGTAATGTGCACACTAGATATAAAAACATAAACGATCTTACGATACTCTAGATGAAATAGAAATTTTTGTGGTCCTAAGGAATATTGTATGGGGAGTGGTAGAAGGGGTGACAGCATTGAACCAATTTTATTTTCATCATGCTAGAGTACCTATATAAATGTTTTGTATAAAATGTAAGCTCCAAAAATTGAATAGGTACTGAGAAAATTAGTGTGCAAGATTTAGTGAAATTGTGCAGTTTGTATGAGAGGTGGTACAATGAGTGGGAGGATTTAAGTGATTTTTTTAGAAATAACTACGAATATCATAAGATTGGCATCTCTTAAATTTCAAACTAGTAAGATTCATATTTTTCAAGGAAATCGATTTTTTGTGAAGTTGGGAAAATTGTGTCATATTGTATGGGAGGGGGTAGAAGCAGTGAAGCTAAGCAGTTAATTTTTTCTGATCTTAATGATAATATTTAGTACATAATTTGAGCTCGATATATATTATACGTACTGAGAAAATCGGCTTAGTGTTTCATGAAAAAGTGCAGTTTGTATGGGAGGTGGTGGAAGGGGTAGAGGGATTCAAATAATTGTTGTTGGCAAATAAGTTAGAATGCTTCGAAAGAAAGGTCAAAAGACATTGTCTGGCAATGAAGTTCAAGAATAAAAATAAGCTATACTCAAACCTAGAAATATACAAAGCGGCGAACTTGGAGCACTTATACAATATTTATCCGATTTGTGGGCCAAGAGAGCCAAGAAGCTGCACGATCACTCAAACTCTTTTTTAAGGAGTGTATATGCAAATAATGTTTCACCCGTAGGAAATCCCTATTATCTATCGCCTGTGAATTTAATAAACTCATCACAAATATCACCGGTGCCAAATAAAAAATATAACAGGACTGGGCGTCAACCCCAATCGTGCGATACTCTAGATGAAAGAGAATTTTTTTTATTTTAAGAAATTTTGTAGGGGAATTGATAGAGGGGGTGCCGACATTGAACTAATTTTTTCACATCTGGCTAAGGTTGCTATCAAAAGGTTTTATACAAAATTTAGGATTCAAAAATTTAATAGGTACTGAGAAAATTAGTGTATTGGATTTAGTGAAATTGTGCACTTTGTATGGGAGGTGGTAGAAGAAGTGTGAATTTATTAATGATGTTCTTAGAAATAACTGTAAACATCATTTAATTGACATATTTTAAATTGCAGATCAGTAGCATTCATACTTTCCAGGAAAATCGACTTTTTGTAAAGTTGTTGAATTGTGTCAAATTGTATAGAAGGGATAGAAGGAGTGAAGCTAACCGCCTAATTTTTTTTAGTCTTACTAATGATTCTAAATAATTATTTAGTGCATAATTTCAGCTCGATAAATTTCATACGTACTGAGTAAATTTATTTAGAATATTTCGTAAAAAAGTACAGTTTGTATGGAAGGTGCTGGAACGAAGAAAAGGACTCAACTAATTTTTATTCAGCATATTGAAATTATTATAAAAGTAATATATCACAAATTTCAGATCAATAGCTTTCATGCTTTTTGAAAAAATCCGTTTATTGTCAAATTGCGAAACTGTGTCATTTTGTATGGGAGGGGGTAGAAGGGGTAAAACTAAAAGTCTAATTTTTTTTAGTCTTACTAATAATTCTAAATAATTGTTTAGTGCATAATTTCAGCTCGCTAAACATTTTACGCACTGAGTAAATTTATTTATAGTATTTCATGAAAAAGTACAGTTTGTATGGGAGGTGGTGGAAGGAGGGAGAGGACATGCATAATTTTTATATAATAAATTGATATCATAATAAATGTAATATGTTCCAAATTTGAGACTAATAGCTTTTAAGCTTTTTGAGCAAATCTGTTTATTGTCAAATTACGCAATTGTGTCATTTTGTATGGGAGGAGGTAGAAGGGGTGGAGCGATTTGGCTCGTTCACGAACTTGTCTTTAATTTTTTGTCAAAAATGACGTGTACAAAATTGGAACTTTCTAGATCAACGCGTTCTCAAGCTAGAGAGGGCACGGACGGACAGACGGACAGACGGACAGACGGACGTACGGACGGACATCCGGCTTTAAGATTTTTGAGTGATTATATGAACTTCTGTATCATTCATTTTTTGCTCTGAGCCTTATTTCTTGGCTTTACAAACTTTGTGGCAAACTTATAATACTCTCAGATTTCATCTAGAGTATAAACATACCAGAATTATAATTGGGCGTAAACCCCAACCATATGATACTCCAGATGAAATGAGAAAATATCTCATCTCAGTTTCTTTCGAATAGTGGGAGGTGGTAGAAGCAGAGAGGGAGGTTTGTAATTTTTGTTTATGACACCGAATGTGGAATGCAAAATGATTCATGCTGAATTTAAAATATTTAGTTTTTATTATTTTCGAAGAAAAATTTGACATAACTTCCCTGAAATTGCGGACTTTGTATGGGAGGTGTCAAAGAAAGTGGAGGATTTTATATGACTTTGAAACTGCCTATCACCATCCTTATCACCATGCTTTGTTTCAATTTTCAAGTCGATAGCTCTTATATGTTCGAAGGGGAAATGCTTTTCTTGAATTTATAATATAGATATTTGTATGGAAGGGGGTAGAAGGAAGCTGGTAATTTTTTTTAGTATTTATTGCAATTATTAAGGGACGAATTCTGGAAAAAATTTAAGTTTGTACTTTTCTAGTTTTAATGGAAATCAATATAATGCTTATACCAAAATTATGCATTTGTATGGGAGGTGGTAGAAGGAGTATACGAATCAAAACCTAATTTTTTGTTATCAATGATATTTCTATTACTAAACTTTCAAGCAAAATTTCAAGTCAATAACTTTGATAGTTTAGAAGAAATATAATTTAATTTAAATTTCCTAAAATGTGTATATATACATACATATAATGAAATCAACACTGGCAAAAATTTGTTCATTTAGTTTCGCTAGCTTCAACGAAATTCCAATAAATACATTTTTGAAAATTGTGTTTGGAAGGAGGTAGAAGGAGTGAGGGGATCATATCAATATATAGTGATGTTTGTTATACATCACCATCTCGAACCTTTTTGATTTAAATTCTCAATTAAATGTAATAAAAAAAAAAATCTTGAAAAGAAAAAAAGTACCAGTAGTGTAAAGATTAACAAAAAAAAACATCGCGCCACTGAACAACGGCATTGAATGCACTTCGTGCTGAAAAACTGCAGTACCGCCACTAACTGCAGGCAAAAAAAATAAAAATTTTTTGGCGGCAAAAAAAAAACGAGGAGTCTGAATTGCATCTCGAGAGGGGACGGACGTTTTTTTGTCTGGCTTAGAAGAGACAAAGAAAAAAAGGAATTTTGGAAAAAAAAAGGAGAAAGTGCCTTGACGGCCTAGCAATAGCAATTAGTAAAAAAAAACAGCACAGGGGAAAAGGAAAGAGCTGAGCGGTTCAGACTTAAGGACTTAAGGATCAGCATCGGCAGCAGGAAATTCGAGCGAGAGTGGAGAACGAGATCGAACGTGTTATCACCGATGGGCCCCAACGAGTAAGATAGATTGTAAAGGTACATAAAAATATATTTTTTTTCTCGTTGTTTGCATTAAAGTATTATTTTTTTAAATAAATTACAATATTAAATTTTCAATTGTCCAAAGTGTACAGGTCGAGGGGTGGTGCATATATATTTTTTTTTCCCGTGTCGCCTATCTATAAAAATGCGTCAAGGTTAGACGGCTAATTGGGAGCCCTGGAGCTGCTGGCCGCCGTTCGTTCCTCCTTCACCACCACTAACATTTTTCTTAGCACCCATCTAGGATAGTTGCTCCTTCGGGTCATATTTTTCACGCCCGTGCTCCTGAGCAGCCGGCAACAGGTGCTGTCCGACCCGGAGGAGCCCCATTATCACAAATCTGTACGGGAATGAGGCCCTCAGCAGAGTTTCCGTCACAGTTGGCGCCCACGTTTCGGTTTTCCTTATTTTAATTTAATTAAATTCAATTGCAACGTCCTTTCGGTTTTTTTTCTCATTATTCAAAGTGTGCGGAGCAGATCATATGTGAATTGTAGTGGTATTAAAGTACAGTGCTTTTTATTCGGTATAGTTTATTCGCGTGAAAGTTTTTTTCTTTGTTCAATTTGATCGTTTAGAGGTTCAATTTTTTTTGTGTGGATTCGTAAATTCGCGAAGACCACGGTATCAAAATCGCATTAAATATCATCATCGTAATTTATTTAAATTTTTTTTCGGTCCTGACATTTCCGAAAAAAAAGGTCGATCACCTTAGGAGAGCAGGAGATTTATTTGAATTTGTTTGAAACTTATTAAAATGTCTATCTGCGAATTAAATCTGAGTGAAATCGTGCGTAGTTCATATCTCTGCTATTTTTCTGCTAAATCGCAAGTATCGTAAATACAAGTAGATTTCGGATTTCGGGCTATGTATAAAAGTTACACTAAAGTGCACTCACTAATTGTACATACAATTACAAATAAATCACGAGCATAAACCTTACAAATGTAGGTACTTTAACACAAGAGTGTTATTTTTAGAAGCGTTTCGCTCGTTCGCACTGATTTTTTTTCTTGCCTGATCATTGCCATCAAGAATAATGAAAAAAAAGCCAAATCGAACTAAATATTAATTTTTTTTTTCTTATCATCTTAATAAATTTTCTTAGTGTTTGAATGTTCTAATTTATGTCGCGCGTTTCTTTCGGTTATGGGGCCAGTGCATCTTCAATGCAAAGCTCATTTGGAGTTAAGCTGGTTATTGGTAAATACCCCAAAGTAGAATACTGAGGGATGACGATCGCAATGGCTATCCGCAATACGCGTTGATGATCTTTGCTCATCCACTGAATGCCAATGCGTCCGACGTTATTCCTACAGTCTCGCGATGTGGTCCGTGATCTGATATCTCGCGGAATCTTATCCGGAACGCCTCCGTTGACACCAAATGTGGTTGTCTTTTGAAAGAATTCGTTCGAAATAGGCATCAGATCATTGAAACATTAAACGATTAAAAATTTGTTTTTATGAATCATGGATTAGAATAGTCATACATACTACAAATATTTTATCTTCGTCCTACATTTATTTTATTAATTAAATTATTACTGGAGGTGAAGGAGTGCGAGTTGGCGTCTACGCAGTCTTAGGGAATCCTATAACTGAATTATTATTGAATATTTTATAACAAAATCGATATCTATACGCGAGTTATAATAGATAATAAGCACATAACCACTAAATTTAGCTAAGAGGAATACTTACCAATCATTATATATTAAAGCTAACAATAACAAGTATCCCAAATTTCAATTAATAAAATGCAGACTCGCAAGAATAATAAAATAACTCAATACAATGATTCATATCTAATATTCAATATCCAATAATAATAAAGCTAACAATAACAAGTATCCCAAATTTCAATTAATAAAATGCAGACTCGCAAGAATTAAAAGATAAGAAACGATCGTAACGTAAAATGCAGACTCGCAAGAATTAGAAGATAAGAAACGATAGTAACATAAAATGCAGACTTGCAGACTTGCAAGATCAGCATTTAGCAGATAAGAAATTAGTATTTAAGAACCTGACGGATCAGCCGCAGATACAGTTTTAATTTAGAATTCAAACGAAAAGTTTAATTTGTAAAACTCCGTTAAAGATCAAGTAATAAATAAAAGTATTAACTCAAAGCAAAAATTTGTAGTTTTTTTTATTGAATTACTGAAGATCAAATTTAACTCGTGTGTTTAATTTTTTTATTTTGTTTATTATTTTATTTCTTATAAATACAATCTGAGTTATATATTGGGTTATATGAATAGTGTAAATATATCTCTGACTTCGATTAGATTGGTTAGCCTTTGTGTGTTTTTAGTTCGGCTAAGTGAAATTATTTTTACTTTTTATTTCTTCAATATTTACTTTATTTCATATTTATATTTTATTTATAAATTCATCAACTGTTAAATTGTTGTGGTAAATGATTGCATATTTGCATATACATATATACATATAAATATATATATGTTAAGTATCTGTTACAATTCGGTTGTATTTTGTGTGAGCGCTTTTCTGTAAAAGAGAATCAATCCTGCATGCATTTGTTTTTATTGAATTTTTGTTTCCATGCGTTTTCTTTTTTTTTGCTAAACTTTATTTGGATCATTATTTTTGTTCAATATATATGGCACATATAGTTAATTATTATTAACTCACACAGTTTAAACTCCTTTTAACCAGTCGCTTGGTTCTAAGTTTATTATTCGTATTCTCTCATTATGGCTTGTTGGAATATAGACCATTTAGATCCAGAAGAGTTTCAATTTGAATGTTTGATACGTGATATCACTGGCGATGCAGTGCGTCAATATGAGACCCTAACTCCTCGTCTGCTCCTCGAAGCAGTGAAACCCGTACTTAAGCCTGGTAAGCTTCCGGAAAAAATTTCCGAAGACCCAACAGAGGAATATAAAAGGTGTTGCAAAAAGGTTTATGAAATTTCATCTTCGCTGATTTCTTTTCCGTGTTGAAAGCCTTGCAAAATCAAATGGCATTTTTGAAGAAGAACTTGCGTCGGAACTTCACCTTCTTCTTACCGGCTCGGCTGAAGAATGGTTCTGGACTTACAGAGAGAAACATGTTCGTATTTCGTGGCCAGAGCTACGAGAGTCCATTTGTGAGAGGTACGAAGATCAGAGCGCCGATTTGGATATTCGACGCCTTCTTGACAGTCGATACCAAAAATCTAAAGAATCATTTAGTGATTTTGTAGATGCATTGGAGCAGATATCTATCAGATTGAGTTCTCCGCTAAGTGATGAATCATTGTTAAAAATCTTATATCGGAATATGAGACCAGGGCTCCAAGCACACCTCGCCGGTCACGAGTATGGTTCAGTTCAGCTACTGAAACGAAAATGTACCTCGATCCAGGCTACTTGGAAACGTATTGGTTTCGATGCAGAGGCAAATTGCTATTCTCGTAGACAGGTTCATGAGTTGGACTATCCTCAAGAAGTGGTTTATAAAAATGAATTTTCTCAAGAGTCAAATGTCAATCAAGTGGCTGCAGTACAATTTCAACTACCTCAGCAAACACATAACGCTGAGTACATTATTTGCTGGAACTGTTTCGATTTGGGACATAGCTTCATTGACTGTCCAAGTCCTAACCGAAGTATATTCTGCTTTGGTTGTGGTCTCAAAAATGTTGTGAAACCCAACTGCCACCGGTGCAAAGAACGTTTAGCGGGAAACGGGTTAAGGAGTACTGTTACCGGGACACAACGTACTCCGCAAACATGGAGACGTCCCAACACCAATCCTGTCGAAACTCCAGCGAACACCGATCCGGAGCTGAGTCGCCAAAGACCATAAATCTCAATACACAATCTATTAAAACTTACCTGTTCGATCAGTCGACTCAAACACCCCTGCCGAACTTATATTCGTATAAAAGGCGAAGACAAACTCGATCTCACCGCTATTGGCGTGAAATAAAAAAATCTTGTATAGAGTCAATTTTAAGTGTAAATGGAGACAATAGGCCTTATGCCGACATAACAATTAAAGGTAAGCGTCTACGTGGCTTGCTTGATAGTGGTGCGAGCTCAAGCGTGCTGGGAGCTGGAGCATTGGACCTATTAGAAGAAATTTCCATACCCCTTTACCCCCTTCACATAAACATCTCTTCAGCGAGTGGTGACAAAAGCCCTGTGTTGGGATATATTCGCACCTTAGTAACCTTCAACAACAAGACTCGGATGATGAGATTCCTGATAGCACCTAACCTCACCAGCAAAATATATTTAGGGATAGATTTTTGGGACACCTTCGACATAATTGCACACCAAATAAGCGAACTTCAAAATACTTGTGGTCTCTCTCTTGAACTAACTGAGTTAGAACAGTCGAAGTTAAAGGAGGTAATTCAAACTTTTCCCTCGTCCAACAAAGTTGGCTTGGGAAAAACTAATTTGGTCGTTCATCATATTGATACTGGTACAGCGAAACCTCTCAAACAGCGTCATTACGCGGTCTCACCTGCAGTACAGAAGCCAATGTATGATGAAGTCGATCGTATGTTAGATCTGGGTGTAATAGAAGAAAGCAGTAGTGCTTGGAGCTCTCCCGTCACCTTGGTCCGAAAACCAGGTAAAGTGAGACTATGCCTTGACGCAAGACGTATCAATGAGATAACGTTGAAAGACGCATATCCTCTCCCTTTAATTGAAGGCTTGTTGGCACGTCTATAGGACACTCGATACATATCGAGCTTGGACCTAAAGGATGCGTTTTGGCAGATCCCACTAGACGTCAGCTCACGAGACAGGACAGCTCTTACCGTACCCGGACGCCCCTTATACCAATTCACGGTAATGCCATTCGGCTTGTGTAACGCTCCGCAGACAATGTGCAGATTGATGCACAAAGTTATTCCTCATGAACTACAGGACCAGGTATTTGTTTACCTGGATGACTTGCTTATTACTTCTCGATCTTATGAAGAACACTTCCAGCTCTTGAAGTGAGTTGCTCAGCTGATAAGAGACGCAAACCTTACGATAAATGTCGAGAAGAGTAAGTTCGTTCGGAGGGAGATCAAATATCTTGGTTATGTAGTAAGTGACGGAATACTCTAGACTGACCCGGAAAAAATCTCTGGCATTACCGCGTATCCTGCTCCAAGAACTTAGGGGAACATCAAGGGATGTTCGGCGTTTCATGGGTATGGCTGGTTGGTACCGTCGCTTTATTCCTAACTTCGCATCTGTTAGCGCTCCTTTGACCGATCTTCTTAAAGGCAAGCGTTCGTTCGTATGGACAGATGCTGCGAATAATGCATTTGAAAGAGTAAAAGAGTTGTTAGTTACTGCACCTGTTCTGGTTAACCCGAATTTTGAAAAACCTTTTTTCATACAGTGCGACGCAAGTGCGACTGGAATTGGAAGCGTTCTGTTTCAGAAATCTGATACTGGTCAAGAGCATCCAATCGCTTTTATGTCCACGAAACTCAACGCTGCATAACGGAATTACAGTGTCACGGAGTTGGAATGCCTGGCAGCAGTCCAGAGCATAAAGCGATTTCGTGCTTATGTTGAAGGATTACCGTTCACTATAATTACGGATCATGCAAGCCTGAAATGGTTGATGGACCAAAAAGATCTGTCCGGGCGATTGACGCGTTGGAGCTTAAAGCTGCAAGGTTTCAACTTCGATATAGAGTATCGAAAAGGATCTCAAAACGTTGTCCCAGATGCTCTATCGCGTGTTCACAGTAACGATCCGGACGAAGTTGCGACAGAGGACGTGTGTGAAATTTTGTCTCCTACGGCGTTTGAAGAAGCTTCCTATGTCGAACTGATAGACCGCATAAAGAAATCACCAGAAAAATTTGCTAACCTGCAAGTTTTTGATGGCAAAGTGTTCATTTCACGAAGTACAAAACAAACTTCCAATACCGACATACCGGAACTTAAACTATGGGTACCGGAGTCCTTAACGCATCAGATCATTAGTGCTGCTCATGATTCTCGAACCTCTTCTCATTTCGGAGTTCAGAAGACAATCGAACTAATTCAACGTCGATATTACTGGCCAAAACTTCGTCAAGATGTATCAAATTATATTTCCGCGTGCACGATATGCAAACAAGTGAAGCCACCAAACTTCACTATGCGGCCACCAATGGGTGAGCATATTGAAGTTGTACGACCACTACAATACTTATACATAGATTTCTTGGGTCCTTATCCGCGGTCGAGGACAGGAAATAGATTCATCCTAGTAGTATTAGATAAGTTCACGAAATTTGTGTGGGCAAAAGCTCTGCCATCTGCTACATCAGAATATGTAATAAAATATTTAGAGAAGGAAGTCTTTTTGCCATACAGTGTTCCCGAAAAACTACATTCAGATAACGGCGTACAATTCACATCTAAAGCATTTAAAAAATTTTTAGATTCTTACGCAGTTAATCATGTGTTGTCACCTTACTATGCTCCCCAAGCAAACGCAGCCGAAAGAGCTAATCGCGCAATCCTCGCTTCAATACGCGCTTATGTGGACGAAGACCATCGGAACTGGGATGAGAATCTGTGTGAAACATGTACAGCATTGAGAAATGTTGTGCATGAAGCAACCGGATTTTCTCCTCATTTCCTGATGTACGGCTACCATTCGATACTCCGTGGATCAGACTACGAAACTACTTCGCGACTTAAAAGCACTGACAGATGGTGAAATCGAAATAAACCCACATATCGAGCGGCTGCGACGTGTTCAAGAATCAGTAAAGAAAAATCTAGAACGAGCATATAGGAAAGGCGCCCATAACTACAATCTCCGTAGTAAAATAAAGTCCTTTTCGATAGGACAAGTTGTGTTTGTGCGAAACCACGTACAAAGCAGTGCTGTTGACCATTTTGCAGCCAAACTTGCTTCCAAGTTTGTGAAGGCAAAGGTTAAGACTAGGGTTGGAAATGTGTCATACCAACTGGAAGACGAGTCACAAAATATCCTCGGCATCTATCACGCAAAGGATATTCGAACCTAGTTTCACTTCCAAACCGAATAAATCTTGACAATTGTCATGTTTGCCACAATTTAAAAATTGCTTATCATATAACGTCTCATAATGATATCCAAATAAAGTTTGACCCAAGTAAATAATTTCTCTATTAACTATACTATGTTTACTATATATTTTTTTTAACAAATATCCGTATATGCATTTATTATTGAATAAATACGCGGTATCCGAATTATTCCTAGCTTATAATTGAGTGAATATAAGTATATGTACTGTGTCTGTAAATATGCAGTGAGAAAAGAATGAAGGCCGAAGTAATATTTAAGGAAACCTCGCTTTGTTTATGAAATAATTTTACGTATAATTTTCTATATTATCGCTACTCATATAACCAAATAGTTAGATTTTTCTTCGTATCAAATATTAGTATATATATTAGCCCGGCTTGTGATGAGACACTTCTCCTGGGTCGAGGTCGTCCCCACGAATGTTATACATCACCATCTCGAACCTTTTTGAATTAAATTCTCAATTAAATGTAATAAAAAAAAAAAAATCTTGAAAAGAAAAAAAGTACCAGTAGTGTAAAGATTAACAAAAAAAAAAAAAAACATCGCGCCACTGAACAACGGCATTGAATGCACTTCGTGCTGAAAAACTGCAGTACCGCCACTAACTGCAGGCAAAAAAAATAAAAATTTTTTGGCGGCAAAAAAAACGAGGAGTCTGAATTGCATCTCGAGAGGGGACGGACGTTTTTTTGTCTGGCTTAGAAGAGACAAAGAAAAAAAGGAATTTTGGAAAAAAAAAAGGAGAAAGTGCCTTGACGGCCTAGCAATAGCAATTAATAAAAAAAACAGCACCGGGGGAAAAGTAAGGAGCTGAGCGGTTCAGACTTAAGGATCAGCATCGGCAGCAGGAAATTCGAGCGAGAGTGGAGAACGAGATCGAACGTGTTATCACCGATGGGCCCCAACGAGTAAGATAGATTGTAAAGGTACATAAAAATATATTTTTTTTCTCGTTGTTTGCATTAAAGTATTATTTTTTTAAATAAATTACAATATTAAATTTTCAATTGTCCAAAGTGTACAGGTCGAGGGGTGGTGCATATATATTTTTTTTTCCCGTGTCGCCTATCTATAAAAATGCGTCAAGGTTAGACGGCTAATTGGAAGCCCTAGAGCTGCTGGCCGCCGTTCGTTCCTCCTTCACCACCACTAACATTTTTCGTAGCACCCATCTAGGATGGTTGCTCCTTCGGGTCATATTTTCCACGCCCGGGCTCCTGAGCAGCCGGCAACAGGTGCTGCCCGACCCGGAGGAGCCCCATTATCACAAATCTGTACGGGAATGAGGCCCTCAGCCGAGTTTCCGTCACATGTTCATGACATTTATATCAGTATACTATGACCCAAATTTCAAGTCGATAATTTTAATAATTTCGAAAAAAAATCAATTTATTCAAACTTCGAAATTTCAATTTGTATGGGAGGGGGTAGAAGAAGTGAGGGAAGGTGCCCGTTCACGAACTTAAAGTTACTTTTTTGCTAAAAATAACACACAACAAATTTCAGCATGATAGCTCCAAGCGTTCGAGAGTTATGTTGTAGAAAAACGGACAGGGTCACTCGGAATCGAGGTTTTTGAGCGACAACAAATATTTCTGTACCCTTGGTGGCTCTGTGCGAGCATTATTTCTTAGCGTTACAAATGTTAAGGCAAGCACATAAACATTTTATGTCTTATGATAAAAACAGACAATGATCACCATTGCGGATTATGATTACTATCTACTTCTATCTATTAAATATGTAAATGTCATTGGAGTACGTTTAAGCATTCCTAAAGTGCAAAGCAAATTTATAAAACGAAAAATCTCTATTATCTGGTCATTTTGGTTATATGTAAGCAATGAACGAATTGAATTGTAATTAGTGACTCCGTATCAGCATTACATAATTTTTTTCGTGCGAAAATGTCAAGTTTTGCGAGAACTTTTGACTTACTTCTTTAATTTGAAGAAATCTGCAGTTGAAGTGCATCGATTGCTTGTAGAAGCATATGGTGAGACTGCTTTACGTAAGAAAAGTTGTCGTGAGTGATTTCAAAAGCTTAAAATCAGTGAGGTTGACGTGGAAGACAAAGAACGTAATGGAGGGCCGAAAATGTATGAAAACATGGAATTGGAAGCATTATAGGAGGAAGATTCGTGCCAAACACAAGAAGAACTTGAACTTACATTAAAAGTGACTCAACAAGCAATTTCAAACTCTTTAAAATCGTTGCAAATGATTGAAAAACAAGGAAATTTGATTCCATATAACCTGAAGCCGAGAGACGTTGAACGCCGATTTTGCATGTGTGAAATGCTGCTTGGCAGGCATAAAAAAGGGTTTTTTGCATCGTAGAGTCACTGGTGATGAAAAATGGACCCGCTACGATAGCCCAAAGAAGAAAAAATCATGGGGACCACTTGGCTTCTACATCGACAGCCGAACCGAACATTCATGGAAAAAAAACTCATGCTGTGTATTTGGTGGGATCAGCTTGGTGTCGTGTATTATGAGTTGCCCAAACCGGGCGAAACCATTACTCGGACTCTCTACCGAATACAATCAATGAGATTGAGCCGAGCACTCAAGGAAAAACGCGCCCATTACTACTCCAGACATGACAAAATTATTCTCCTACATTATAATGCTCGTCCGCATATTGCAGAGCCAAAACCTACCCCACCCGCCGTATTTACCAGACCTTGCCCCTTCCGATTATCACCTTTTCCAGATGGTAGATGACCTATCTATGCACCGCTTTACATCATATGAAAATACTAAAAATTGGGTCGATTCGTGGATAGCCGCAAAATATGAAGAGTTCTTCCGACATGGTATCCGAATGATGCCGAAAAAATGGGAAAAAAAGTAGTGGTTAGTGGCGTACAATACTGTAAATAAAAGGTAATGTACCGTTCCTTCACAATACATTTCTAATTTTTGATAGAAAACGGCGGTAACTTATTTGTACTCCTAATATGGTATTAATTATACCCCCTCCCCAGAATTTCTGAGCGCGGTTCCTATCGGACAAGTCACGAGCCGCCACTGATATGTACACGTATTACATACATAAGCAATTCGATGCTTCGTGAGGAGTCAACTATAATACTCTCGATTTCGGTATCATATTTGACACTAACCTTCGGTTTAATGTTCACTACTCGTCAACCGTTTCCTGCGCTCAAAAGCTGTCTGGTGTTATTTTCGTTCCTTTACTGCTTGCATGACACTTTTTATCTCGCTTGTGCGCAGTATACTTAAATATTGCGCAACATTTTGGAATCCTCATTTCTCTTGCGATATTTGTTTGTTAGAACAAGCTCAGAGGAAATGAAATTTATACGGCTCATTTACTATAAATTCTGTTTACCGTAGGAGTGTTGTGAGTCCCGCTGTCTTCGCGATAGCAACTCAACGCTTATTGACAAATTTTAAAAAATATCGTTTGGGAGATGATGGAAGGAGTGCTTAGATTCTTTGTTACTGAGCTTAGGCCAACCGGAGACATTTTATTTTAATTTAAAAAAATTTTGTTACCCTTTAGTTTTGTTTCTTTTAAATATTCCCCTAATCATTTTCGAATCTTGAGTCTTTTTGCTCAAAACTTCCTTTATTTTGCGACAAAATGTCTAAGAACTTTGTCGTTAATATTTTGGTAAAATAAACTGCCAACAAGTCGGGCGAAACTTTATTATTCTTGGGACAAGTTGCGGATGAGTGGAAAGTCAATATGCAGGTTGGAGTGGTTAGGGAAGACTAAGTGAAAGGGAGTAACTTGGGCAGAGCTTTTGTCAATTTAACAATATTTCATTCGTTTCTGCAAGTTTGGGTTTTCATGAGGGGAGGAGGAGGGGTAATAGTAAGGGTGGGTGGATGTTAATAGCTTTTTAATTAATTGCTTGAATCACGTCCAATATTCTCTGTATAGAATGTATTTCATAGACGAAGTTGCATAGAATTTTCATAAGATTCGGTGTATTTTACATTCACGAAACCGAACATTTGTATGGGAGGGGGTAGAGAAGGTAGGGGAATCGTAAAATTTGATATGTAGTTTTATTTTGCTTCTCTTGTGAGGTGCTTGTATAAAATTTCAAATTCGTAGCTTTTAGTTTGTTGGTTATTAGTTGATTTAATGAAATTGGTCGAAATCATAGTTTTGTATGGGAGGGGGTAGAAGGGCAAGCGCGATTTCAAAACTTTTAAAGCAACTTCATTTGAATTATTTTTATAAGTTTTTCTGCAAAATTTGAAATTGATAGCCTTTAAGAGTTAGCTGATAACTGATTTCTTAAAAATGCTCGAAAAAATAATTTTGTATGGGAGGGGGTAGAGGAGGTAAGGGAATCGTAAAACTTGTAATGCAATTTTCTTTCTTTTCTGTTGTTAGGTGCTCACACAAAATTTCAAGTTCATAGCTTTCAATTTGTTGGTTATTAGTTGATTTAATGAAATTGGTCGAAATCATACTTTTGTATGGGAGGGGGTAGAAGGGCAAGCGCGATTTCAGAGCTTTTAACGTAATTTCATTTCAATTATTTTTGTAAGTTTTTATGCAAAATTTCAAATTGATAGCTTTTAATAGTGATAATTGATTTCTTAAAAATGATCGAAAAAATAATTTTGTATGCGAGGGGGTAGATGTTTTAAAGATTTTCGACCAGTGAATATTTCGTATATTTTTTTAAATGCATTTCGAAAATTTTCATGTTTCTACCTTAAAATTTCACTCAAAAATTTTCAGTTTATGTGTTTTTTCCAATGCACATGTGTTGTGTGTGACTGGGAGTTCGCGCCGAATTCAAACGAACTTCGAATTGGAAAGCACATTGAATTGGGAACGCGCCTTAAAGAAAAAAAAAAAACAATTCAATTTAGAAACGGGCCTTAAAAAAAGAGAAAAAAAAAAAAAAAGCTGAGAGAGATCCGGTCGGAAACGACAAGTGCGTCGCGTGATAGAAAGAGATCACCGTGGAAATCGGCATCTGCCGAGTTGCAGCTCGGATCATTTTGTCTCGCGTATGCTAGAGGAGTGCGATACGACCACCGTTATATTTTTGGAAACTGAGCGACCGCGTTTTAGACCGGACGAGTGCTAACGAAGAGGCGGTCGAGACTTTCTTTTCCGACGTGAAGTGGTACCGAAGAAAACGCGTGCAATCTCATGCAAATTTTATTTAAAGAGCCGCAAAATATTTAAATAATAAGTTCGATACACGTCGCGCCAATAAACGAATCAGATTCCGAACATTCTACAGAAAGAAAGAAAACCGGCACCAATTATTTTTAACTCGTCAAAGAAAAAAAAATTGTCGCGTTAACCCTAACCTCAATGTGGCCGCATTCATAAGTCGGTGATGCCGTCATCGTTCGTTCCGTTTTTTTTTTCTTCTCGTCCACGCCATACTTCGCGAAACGCGCAGCGTTACCATTCGCGAACCGACGTACCAGTTGCTACTTATTTCAATTAACGAAAAATAAAGACAAATAAGTGGAACGAACCAACATAATACATTCCAAAAAAAAAAAAAAAAAAAAAAAATCAAAAGTTTCCTACATCGTCGTTTATATCTTTCTTGTGAACGCCTTGCTATGCCCACTCTACCTACATAAGTACCTAGTGCGTGAAAGTGCTAAACAATGACCCGACATAAATAAATTCTCATTGAACGACCAAATGACTGCACGGGTAATAAACTCGCAGTATCCGACCGATATCGATAGATTTCAAACGACTCTCCCGTCAAAGCACATCTTGATCGAAACGGTGATTAGTGAGCCTTCGTTGAGCCTCGAAAACGCATTTTCCAGTAATCCGGAAAAGGAAGAATTAAGCCGCCCGAACCTGCGCTGTAGTGTGCCGCAAGTTGGTAGGAGTTTTGTTCGGACACGCGCATAATTACCCGAAATTCAACAAGAAATCACGCTGCAGGAGGAGCTGAAGCCATCGAAACACGAGCAATCCTTCTTCATTCGGCGATTCAAAACGGTAAGGCTCGTGCAACTAATAAAGGCCCCATCAACCGATTAGGCAAGAAAGGTCGATGGAAGCGGTGAAACATTCAGCCTCTCCAACTATCAAGGCCATCGTGGGAATCACTTCACAGGCAAGATAACGCCTTCTTCTCAAATTATAAGATGTCAACAATATAAAAGAAAGAGAAAAACAGAAGAATTACAACACTCAACGAAGGTAACAAAGTCCATCAATTGCTAGGCCAGTTTTCAATACCAGTTCATACTTAAAGGACCGGCCAATTTTGTTCTTTCATGTTAATTTTTGTAATATGAATGTCACGTCCATATTTAATTAACCCCTCTATTAAGGATCACCTTCTGATCGGATCAGTATCATCGAAAGTCACACGCTCCATCTTAAGTATTACTATTAAATTTCAATAACCTTATCAGTTATTTATCCTTTTCTTCTCAAGGAGCAATGTTCCTCCTATTTTTGAAATTTTTGAAATATTTTTTTTTCATGCTCGCACTAAAGAAACTGAGCTCTTAATTTTTTTCTCATGATTTAAGATTGGATTTGGGCAAACACCCAAATATTTGTGGAATGGAATTTAATGCAGGAGAGTTATCGACCTAGAATTCAAGATCAAACTAATATGGGTTTTATTGACCGATCGTTCAAGAAAAAACATAAACAATAACGTAATTAATACATTTTTATTTTCTCATAAATTACAAAATCAAAATCTATAATATAGAATAGAAAAAGAAATTCTCTCCTCCTAAAGAAATTAAAGTGAAACAAAAGAAAAAGAAAACAAAATATTTTATATATTTTTTTTTGCAATCTCGGTGATGGAATAACCATTATTATTATTATTATATAATTATGAGAAATTTACGAAGAAAAAACCAAACTACCAAATGAGCTAAATATTTTTTTTTATATATACATTTATTAATTTTTTTTTAGTTGAAGTAATTTTTTTGATTTTATTTATTTTATTGGTGAAACATTCTAATTCAAATGAATCTTAAAAGACACAAAGAGAAGAAATAATAAGAAAACTAAACTAAATAATACAATAGTCCCGAATTTCTTTTTTGTTCTCTTTCATTCTCGGAAATTCATACTTACAATTTACTAACCGCTATTCCGAATTCACATTTGTTTATAATTATCCGGATAATGAAAAAGAAATCTCAAAGACAAAAATTCAGAAATGTTTATTTTGCTTCCGAAGTACATAGTTTCGCAATTCTATTAGAATTAATTGATTGTAGAAAAAAAAAATGCTTAAATACTTTCGGTTTATTATTTGAATGGACTTGCACTCGGAAATATTTAAATAGTTAAGGAAGTTTGTTTATTTTAATTTTGAATAAAGAATAAAATGTTAAATAAGAACCTACTATAATGGATAACTAGTGTTGTCACTGAATGAGCCTTCTCTAACCTCCACGGATCCTCCTCCTCTCTCTTGGGGCCATACGATGAAGACATAGTGGAAGATGTATGGCTAAGGTTGGGTGGGCAGGTTGGCGTCAAACCATCTGACGCCGTCGTCGAAACATCTGGTCGGGTCAATATCCAAGACCAGATGAAGTCCCTTTTTTTCGTGTCTTCCCGACTTGGATAAGTCGACGCGGCGAGCCAACTACTCGCGATTTTTTTGTTATGACAGGCCACTTGGGTTTTATGACCTTCTTGTGCAGCGAACCCCCCCACACGCCTACTGCAGCTAGACCCGGCATCAGCTAGCGCGTCGCACCAGCACGTAGATTGTCACTGAGATGGATGTAGGTGGATCTCAGCCCCGTCAATCCCGAACCAAAATGTTCCTTCTGATTGATTTTGACTTAATGGTCAAAATCAACTCTCCTAGGCCTCCGCTACATAACACATGCAACACCTTGTGCACGTTAGGTCGGTTTATAACAATTATGGATCAAGTTATTATTATTTTTCTATGTACATCAAAGAGACGTATCCACACGCAAAATTTAAACTTTGTATCTTTCACCAGAGCCCTAAAAAAATAACTCAAAATTTTCGACATTTTTGCTTATAACCTCCCTCCCCTTACACCTCTCAACTTAAAATTACTTACTACAACTTGAAATTACCAAAATTAACCACTATGCAGTTCTACAATCTGACAAAGTTTTGATTTGATATCTGTACTATTTTTTGAGATATAAGGATTTGTAATTTTGAAAAGTGCGCCATTTTTCAAATGCTCCCCATTTCCCCCCACTACTATTATTTCGACATGTTAAATTTTTTTTTGTATTTTCCTAGTATAGCTTAATATACGTTTCAAGTTTCAATTACATAGCTTAAGAGATAGTTGAGATATTAATTTTTAAGTGTGTTTCTTTGCACCCCCCTGACCCATCCCCTTAGAATAATTAGCCACTCTTTAAGCTGATTCCGATGGAACTATATGCCATACTGACGGTCCCAAAATATGAATTTTTTACGATAAGTAATTTGAAGATATAATCATTTGAAAAAACAATTCGGCCGACAATTTGTTTTTAGCCCCCCCCCCTTTTCGGGCGCCAATGGATAAAAAAATTAAATTATTTTTAAAGTTTGTCCCACAACCCTCTTTACATCTCTTCTGATTTTCAACTTTCTATCTGCATTCGTGGTGGAGATACTAGCAAGTGAAGTTTTCGACTTTTTCCCTCCCCCCACCTCCCCCTTCCACTTAACACCCCGAAAATTTAGAAAATAGAGCTCACTTACCCAATCAACAATCCAGTCAAAAACGAATATTATACCTTTAACGGTCTCGGAGATATGAGTCCATATGTACGGCGTACGGCTGAGACGGATTTTTTTTTTGCATTTTTAGGCTAATTTAGTCATTAAACTCGAAAAAAAAAATGTCAGGGTAGCAAATTTTTTTTTCCTGTGTCGATCACAATTCTTTATTATTAGAATAATAAAGTAATTATATTAAATTTAAAACTTAGGAAAAAACATAACAGGAGTACGATTGGGCTTAAAGCCTTATTTCTTGGCGTTACAAACTTTGTGGCAAACTTATAATACTCTCAGATTTCATCTAGAGTATAAATAAACTGCCAACAAGTCGGGCGAAACTTTATTATTCTTGGGACAAGTTGCGGATGTGTGGAAAGTCAATATGCAGGTTAGAGTGGTTAGGGAAGGCTAAGTGAAAGGGAGTTCTTGGGCAGGGCTGTTGTCAATTTAACAATATTTCATTCATTTCTGCAAGTTTGGGTTTTTATGAGGGGAGGAGGAGGGGTAAGGGTGGGTGGATGTTAATAGCTTTTTAATTAATTGCTTGAATCGTGTCCAATATCCTCTGTATAGAATGTGTTTCATAGACGAAGTTGCATAGAATTTTCATAGGATTCGGTGCATTTTACATTCACGAAACCAAACATTTGTATGGGAAGGAGTAGAGGAGGTAGGGGAATCGTAAAATTTGTGACGCAATTTTATTCCCTTTCTCTTGTAGTGTGCTTGTACAAAATTTCAAGTTCGTAGCTTTTAATTTGATGGTTATTAGTTAATTCAATGAAATAGGTAGAAATGATACTTTTGTATGGGAGGGGATAGAAGGGCAAGCGCGATTTCAAAACTTTTAAAGGAATTTCATTTCAATTATTTTTATAAGTTTTTAGGCAAAATTTGAAATGGATAGCTTTTAAGAGTTAGCTGATAACTGATTTCTTAAAAATGCTCGAAAAAATAATTTTGTACGGGAGGGGGTAGAAGAGGTAGGGGAATTGCCAAATTTGTGACGCAATTTTATTTCCTTTCTCTTGTAAGCTGCTCGTACAAAATTTCAAGTTCGTAGCTTTTAATTTGTTGGTTATTAGTTGATTTAATGAAATTGGTCGAAATCATACTTTTGTATGAGAGGCGGTAGAAGGGCAAGTGTGATTTTGAAACTTTTAAAATAATTTCTTTGCAAATATTTTTATAAGTTCTTATGCAAAATTTCAAATGGATAGTTTTTAATAGTTAGGTGATAATTAATTTCTTAAAAATGGTCGAAAAAATAATTTTGTATGGGAGGGGGTAGAAGTTTTGAAGGTATTCGACCAGTTAATATTTTATACTTTTAGGAATTTTTTTTAAATGTATTTCCCAAATTTTCAAGTTTCAACCTTAAAATTACATCCAAAAATGTTCAGTTTTCGTGTTTCTTTCGTTGCACATGAAACAGCTTGTGCCCATTAGACCGGGGTGGTCAGTTCATAACATTTGTGGATCAAATTATTATTTTTTTTCTATGTATATCAAATAGATGTATTCACATGCAAAATTTAAAGTTTCTATCTTTGAGCAGAGTCCAAAAAAATTCACTCAAAATTTTCGACATTTTTGCTTACCACCTCCCTCCCTTTACACCCCCTAACTTAAAATTTTTATCAAAATTTTAAATTATATAGTTCTATAATCTGACGAATTTTCAATTCGATATCTGTACTCAATTTTGAGATGTAATGATTTCTAATTTTGAAAAGTGCACCATTTTTCAAATGCTCCCCATTTCACCCCACTACTATTATGACCAAATTTTATATTTTTTTTGTATTTCGCTAATATAGTTTAGTATATGTTTTAAATTTCAATTACATAGCTTAAGAGATAGTTGAGATATTAATTCTTAAGTGTTTTTCCTTGCACCCCCCCCGACCCTTCCCCTTACAATAATAAGCCTATTTCTAAGTTGATTCTGGTGGACCTATACGCCATCTTAATTGTCCCAAAATATGAATTTTTTATGGTAAGTAGTTTCGAAGATATAACCATTTAAAAAAAAGATTCGGCCGACAATTTGTTTTTAGCCCCCCCTTTACGGGCGCCAATGGATAAAAAAAACTAAATTATTTTTGGAATATGTCCCACAGCTCTCTCTATACGTGTGCTGATTTTCATCTTTCTATCTGCATTCGTGGTGAAGATATTAGCAAGTGTATATTTCGCCGTACATATGGATATTTTTAATTTTTAGGACTCTGGTCAAATATAGAAACTTTAAATTTTGCATGTGGATACATCTATTTTATATACACAGAAAAAAAATAATAATTTGATCCAGAATTGTTACGAACCGACCACCACGGTCTAAGGGGCACAAGGTGTTTCATGTGCAGCGAAAAAAACACGAAAACTGAAAATTTTTGGATGTAATTTTAAGGTAGAAACTTGAAAATTTGGGAAATACATTTAAAAAAAATTCCCAAACGTATAAGATATTAACTGGTCGAATACCTTTGAAACTTCTACCCCCTCCCATACAAAATTATTTTTTCGACCATTTTTAAGAAATTAATTATCACCTAACTATTAAAAGCTATCAATTTGAAATTTTGCATAAGAACTTATAAAAATATTTAAAATAAAATTATTTTAAAAGTTTCAAAATAGCACTTGCCCTTCTACCCCCTCCCATACAAAAGTATGATTTCGACCAATTTCATTAAATCAACTAATAAACAACAAATTAAAAGCTACGAACTTGAAATCTTGTACGAGCACCTTACTAGAGAAAGAAAAGAAAATTGCATCACAAGTTTTGCAATTCCCCTACCTCTTCTACCCCCTCCCATACAAAATTATTTTTTCGAGCATTTTTAAGAAATCGGTTATCAGCTAACTCTTAAAAGCTATCCATTTCAATTTTTGCCGGAAAGCTTATAAAAATAATTGAAATGGAATTTTGTTAAAAGTTTTGCAATCATGCTTGCCCTTCTACCCCCTCCCATACAAAAGTATCATTTCTACCTATTTCATTGAACCAACTAATAACCAACAAGTTAAAAGCTGCGAACTTGAAATTTTGTACGAGAAGACTACAACAGAAAGGAAATAAAATTGTGTCACAATCTTTACGATTCCCCTACCTCCTCTACCCCCTCACATACAAATGTTGGTTTCGTGAATGTAAAATACACAGAATCTTATTCTATGCAACTTCGTCTATGAAACTGACATTCTATACAGAGAATATTGGACGTCAATTAAAAAACTATTAACATCCACCGACCGTTACTATCAACCCTCATCCCTCCCCTCACAAAACTCAAACTTGCATAAATAAACGAACGAAATATTGGTTATATATACTGAAGCTTTTGAACGTTTCCGCAAAGTGTTGACAACTGTCCTGCCCAAGAACCCCCTTTCACTTAGTCTTCCCTAACCACTCTAACCTGCATATTGACTTTCCATGCATCCCCAACTTGTCCCAAGAATAATAGAGTTTCGCCCGACTTGTTGGCAGTTTATTTTTGATGTAAGCATTTTGTATAAAACATTTTTATAGCTACTTTAGCATGATGGGGAAAAAAATAGTTCAATGCTATCACCCCTTCTAACACTCCTCATACAAAATTTCTTGGGATCACAAAAAATTCTATTTCATCTAGAGTATCGTAAGATTGCGCTTTACGCGCAATCGTAGCCCTGTTATGTTTTTTTTTTGCTTTTTTAGGCTAATTTAGTCATGAAACGCGAAAAAACAAAATTTCAGGGTAGCAAATTTTTTTTTTTCTGTGTCAATCACAATACTTTATTATTAAAATAATAAAGTAAAATATATAAGTGGCGGCTCGTCAAATGAGGCAGGTAAATCAGTTCATAAATAAAGTCAATATATTTTTCATTACAAGAACCACAATTGGTTCAAGTATATTAAGGGACATGGTGGAGAATTCTTCATGTTATGACAATCGAAACTACTGACATCCAGGTTACCAGGTTTTTTTCCCCCTTTTCTAATGCAGTTGACATCACATTACATTGTGACAAGAAAGTATCGACAATTTGTTAATAAAATAACTTTGGGGAATGATATTTAAAAAAATTTTTTTTTTTGGTAAGCAGGTAGGACTATCCTTAATAATTATCCCAAAAATTAGCGCGGACTGTTAATCAGTTTGTTTACAGCAGCTGGTTGAATGAATGCAATGAATAAAATTATGGAATAAAGAGTTTGTCTCAAATTTTGTGTTTCCAACCAAATTTCGTGTGCGGATTCATTGGTAATGTTGGAAAATTCTTATGGTGATTCAGTAGTATCAAAAACACGAGCCTTCGAGTAGCGCAATGCTTTTAAGGACGGCCGAGAAATCCTTGAAGACATGCCTCGTTCTGGACAACCTTCGAACTCTTCAACTGACGAAAACATTCAAAAAGTGACGGAAATGGTGCTTAAAAATCGTCATACCAGTGTTAGGCATATAGCAGGAGAGCTCGACATCTCTTGCGAGTCTATTCGTTTGATTTTGGTGGATACTTTGGCCACGAAACGCGCCCTTTCTCGAATCATTCCAATAAAGCTGAATATTATTAAAACAAAGTACCGTGAACAGGTCACTTTGAAAATGCTTGATCATGCGAATTCTGATCCGACATTCATGGAACGCATCATAACTGGTGATAAGGCATGGGTCTACGAGTTTGACATGGAAACCAGTCAATAATCATCAGAATGGAGGTAAAAAATGAGCCGAAACCGAAAAACCCCGCCAAAGCTGCTCTTTTGAGCGGATTTTTATCAAGACGATGCTCATTGTTTCGGAGGAACACACGGTCAATAATGACTACTATTTGACCATATTGAAGCGTTTGCGTGAGCAAATCCGTAAAAAACGGCCGGAATTATGGAAGGGGAATTCATGGATTCCCCACGATGAAAATGCGCCATCACATTGAACCTCAATTGTGACCGAACTTGAGGCCAAAAAAGCAACAAATTGCTTCAATCAACCACCGTATTCACCAGATTTGGCCCCGTGTGACTTTTTCCTATTCTCGAAATTGAAATTATCGCTCCGTGGAACCCGTTTTCAGTCGATCGAGGACAAAACAAAAATTGCCGTGGACTACTGAGGTGTACTGATTCAACCAGCTGCTGTAAACAATCTGATTACCAGACCGTGTTAATTTTTATACTCTAGATGAAATCTGAGAGTATATTGTGTTTGCCTTACTGTTTGTAACGCTAAGAAATAACGCTCGAGCAGAGCCGCCAAGTGTACAGAAATATTTGTTGTCGCTCAAAAACCTCCATTCCGAGTGACCGTCTGTCCGTCTGTCCGTCTGTTTGTCTGTGTCTGTATGTCTGTCTGTCTGTGCGTCTGTCTACAGCATAACTCTCGAAAGCTTTTAGCTATAGTGCTTAAAAATTTTGTGTGTCATTTTTAGCAAAAAGTAACTTTAAGTTCGTGAATGGGCTACATCCCCCCACTCCTTCTACCCCCTCCATTACAAATTTCATGAAATTTCGAAATATTAAGAAATTGATTTTTCTTTGAAGTATTATGAAATAGATGTCACTAATATCACGGAATGTTGACCCGATCCCCTCACTCCTTCTACCCCCTCCCATACAAATGGACAATTTTGAAAAATACATATTTTCGATTTTATTGAAACTAGTAAAGCTAAAAAGACGAAATTTTATCAGAATTAATTCTACTATAAGTGCAATTTATTTTAAAAATAATTATCAACTTCACCTCACTCCTTCTACCCCCTCCCATACAAATTTCACGAAATTTTGAAATTTACATTAAATTATTTTTCTTCGAAACTGTCAAAGCTATCAACTTGATATTTTGTATATAGTATATAAATAGAAATAATAATAATGCCAAAAAATTTTGTTTTGATCCGTACACTCCTTCTACCCTTCCATACAATTGATAAATGCATTTTATCGATTTCCATTCAAACTAGAAAAAGTACAAACTTCAAATTTTGCCAGAATTCGTTTCTTAATAATTAAAATAAGTTTTAGAAAAAATTATCAGCTCCGCTTCACTCCTTCTATCCCCTCACTTACAAATATCTGTACTATAAATTCAAGAAAAACATTTCTCCTTCAATTATATGAGAGCTATCGACTTTGAATTGAATCAAAGCATGGTGATAAGGAGGAGGATAAGCAGTTTCAAAATTATCTTAAACGCTCCACTTCCTCTGCCACCTCCCATACAAATGCCCCAAATTTCAGGAAAACTATGACCAATTTCTTTAAAAATAATGAAAACTAAAAACTTTAAATTCAGCAAAAAACATTTTGCATGCCATGTTCGGTGTCATATACAAAAAATACAAACCTCCCCCTCTACTTCTACCACCTCCCAAGCAAAAGTCTCTATTCACTATTCGAAAGAATTTGAGATGACATATTTTCCGGTATATTAAAGTCATTTCCATCTCATCTAGAGTATCATATGATTGGGCTTTGAGCCCAATCATAATTCGGTTATGTTTTGGATAATAATTAAGCTAGGCAAAAACTTTCAGCTGATTCTAACCTTAATTCGGAGTTTTTGATGTTAAAAGATGCGAAAAACATTGGCTATAAAATTTTGTAGTCTAAGGCTACCGACACACGATGCGAGTTAAAATATGTTATCTCGCTTTTCGATATTACTAGTGTCATTATCCTATACATAATTCGGCCTACTTATATCAAAATAGGAAGTTAATACATATATATTAACTCGCATCGTGTGTCGGGTGTGTCGGTAGCCTAAGGAGTATTCTAGAATTATCTCAAATTTAATTTCTCGAAAAAAAACGCAGCCAACCGTCCCACAAAGACCATTAAGTTTTGAAATTCTATGTTACTTCCCTCATCTGCATACGAGCCGCTATTAGGCTACATTAATCTTACACCATTTCTCTACTCAAACAATAACAAAAAGTTATCAAAATTATAAGAAAGCTTGAAATCGAATCCCCCTATGGGATGGGCAGTAGAATACACCCACAGCCAGCACTGCTTGCCCTAAAAATGGCAAATGGACACTCACTGTGCGATTATCATCTGCAATTTCAAAATCTAACTGATACGAGAAACAGATACAGCGCCTTAGATACGGACAGATTCTATGGCAACGACTTTTGGCATTAACAAGTTATGGTGACAGGATCGCACTTTGTGGAAGAGAAGTGTTTCTGGCCTATGTCCTTAACAAGAAATGGATGGAATCCGAATATTCGATTAATCTGCTTTACTACGCTTTAAAGGAAACCAATTTTTTTATTTTATAAAAATATATTTTCATAGTAATATAATTTAGATTTTTTTTATTCTTATTTACAATCAAATGAAAAGAGAGTCCACGAAAATAAAATCGTCGGACATCGAAACATTTCATCAACAAAATTCGTCACTGGTTTAAAATTATACTTAAAGAATAGTGAAAAAAAAAATAAAGATAAGGATAGTGTGGTGATAGCGACCATTTTCTTATTATCTCTAACATCTTACAATACTCTTTCGTAAAAATAAAACAAGTAATAATTTATAAAAGGAGAAAAAGTTCAATTTTGTTATACTTTTCTCTTTTTTTCGCACCTTAAATAATTCACTAGAAAAATGTGTGGTTTTTCACCCCTAAAGAAATGATCTTGCAAGGTACGCAAAAAAACTAATTAAACCTTAAAATTTTGCGAGTGATATAGGGTCCTCTAAATTGGACCATCTAAAGCATGAATGACTCCGTTCGTTGCCGGAATATTGGACGTGATCATTTGCGCTTCGTTCACCTTAATCTTTCCGCTGCTCGTTTTCTGCAAGGTTATCGTTTTGCCGGGCAATAGTGAATCCTTGACCTGATAGAATCGCATACCGGCCGAAAATAATGTACCCGGCATGATATGCTTCATACCGAAAGCCTGGGCAGCATCCTTGTCAGTGGTTAGTTTTTCCAGCTCGATAGGATCCAAATCAGCGAAGGCCTTGTCCGTTGGTGCGAATATCGTGTAGGTTTTGGTGCCTAAAAGAGAGGTATGTTTGAAATTCGGTTCTGAAACCTACAAAAAAAAATACGCTACCTTTGTTTTGCAGCAATTCCGACATTCCGGATGTGTAGAGGATCTTCAAGAATGTGCTGAATCGTCGCTCCCGATCGGATTGGAGCGTTTGAAGCAAATCGCCAACAGGAAGTGGGAACATAACTCGATCAACACCGTGGGCTATTCCTTGAGGGATCTTTATGTTTTGCTTGTCACCGACTATCATAGCGCCATTAATGGTGGTAACCTGGATGAAGCCTTAATGAGTCAGTAAAAATTCTTCGAAGAATTCAAAAATTCTTACCAATATATCGTTCCATTCCTGATCATGCATCGAATACTGATTGACTCGTAGTTGAGTCCCGGCCAAGGATACACCTGTCATCTCGTCCTGCAGGGCATTCGTTTCGAATGCACCCGGAATGACATGATGCAAGAGAAGCTGAAAGGACATTGTGTGAAAAAAATTCACTTCAAATTGGACTCCTCAAAACTTACCCCACTCAATAATCGCGGATTCGATTTGAATTTCTCTTCAGCTCGTTCGGGACCGCCAAGCTGGACGAGAAGATTTTTAAAGGCCTTGTCCGTTGGAACGAAGACTGTATACGGACCAGTATCGTTCAATATCGAGTCTAATCCGGATTGTTTCAGGTATTTGGACATGGCGTAGAGACCGTTGTTTTTCAAGATCAGCGATAGTTCCTGACTGGAGTCGCGAGATTCGGTGTTTTGGGAGATGAAACGTTCGGTGACTGCCACCGGAGTGGTACTGAAAATTGGATTTGTTGAAGTCTCGTGCTGGGTACTGGGTTGGGCCGACAATCCAGCTGTACTGCTCCGCATTGACGGTGAATAGTTTGCAAATAGATTCGGTGTAATAGTCGTTCCAAAACTGACTCGGGGTCGTGGCGATGTCGAAGAAAATACAGGTGTGAAATGTGTTGTAGCTCGTGTGGTAGTTGTAGTTGTTGTTGTCGGAGATGTTGATGGTGGAGGTGGAGGAGGTGATGGGGATTGAGTTGGAGAACGAGTTGCAGGCGGCCGAGTTGGACCTATACTAGTACCTTCCTTTTTGATTATTAGTTCCCGATCGCCTGGCAGTTTTACACGAGTGACCGTTGGTGGCAGTTGAATTTCACCCTTCTGGATGCGCTCGACAATACTATCCAATTCCGCTCCACTGCTCTTTGGATCCTTCTCGCCATTTGCTTTGATACCTTGAATCTTGAACGAACCATCCTCCTGCTCTTCGAGATAAACAAAGGTGGGCTTCTTCTTTGGTTGTGGTGGCGCTGCAGGTTTTGATGCTGTTGGTTTCGAGCCTGGAGCTGGTTGCTGGACGATTTCATAGCCATCTGGAATAAGACCCTTGGCGGCTAATTCTTCAAGAGAAGGCGGTCCGTCGCCAGTTGAAACAACTCGAGCTTCGCTGGCCAGGTTTTGACCGAATCCGCCCAAGCTTTGCGTGTAGAGGCTGGATAGATCGTCTGGAAGTCCGCTAAGTCCAGCGATGGAGCTTGGACCGGGAGCAGGAACGATTTGGACTTTCTTGCCGGTTGGCAGGACGAGTTCCTGTGCTTGGGATGGTGCTACCGAATTCAGGTCGAGACTGGCAGTCGTGGAGGAGATCCCGCGTGATTGAAGTGCTGCTGCAATATCAGGTGATATACGCTGAGCACCTGAAATCAAGTTTGGATCGGATGTTCGGATAACCTGGACTTTCTGGCCATTCGGCAGAACGATATCGGTCGAATCGAACGGCTTATTTTCCAGACTGGATTGTGGTGAAGCGGCCAAGGCTTTTTGGAGTTGCTGCAGGAGGTCATTCTGATTTAATTGTTTGGCTTGCGTAGCTGCACTTGGTTTCGGCGTCGCCGATTCTAATTTCAGCTGAGCGTAAATGTCCTTGCGCTGAGCTTGTAGAAGTTTCTGGAAAGGATCTTCGGTGGCGGCAGTTTGGATGGTTTCCGTGGTGGTTGTGGTGGTGGTTGATGGTGTCGTTGGTCTTGGATGAGCCAACTCATGACTTCGAATGGCGCTATCGAACAGACTGACTTCCGATGGAAGAAGAGTCCGACTGCGCCCACCGGCCTGGCCTAGAATTGTCAACGACTGCGTTGGACTAACGGTTGGTGTGACCTGCTTGATAGACTGTTGCTTCTGTTGGAACTGTTCGTGAAGCTGTTTGACTTTGCTCTGTTGCTTCTCATATTGCTTCTGGACGAAGGCTTCGTGTTTCTGGATAATTTGTTCTTTGGACGGAGGCGGATGGATTACTGTTGCACCGGCAATTTGTGGTGCCGGATTGAACTTCGCAATTATTTGAGGTGAGGTTGTGAAAGCCTGTTGCGTGTTGGGCGGATGTTGATAGTGAATGCTGGTTTGAGGCTGTGAAACTTGTGGTAGAGTTTGGAATGACGGCGGGATTGGTTGGAACTGTGGTGCTGGATTGAATAATTGTTGTGATTGTTGGCGTTGCTGTTGCGGTTGAGTTTGTTGAATGTTTCGTAGTGTTAGGAAATTTTGTGTATGGAAATCGGGTTGTTGGGGAGGTTGAAATGGCTGTTGGGGAACTTGAAGTTGATTCTGTAGTGACCTTTGGTATTGGAAATTTTGTTGTGATGGTTGGGCCTGTTGAGCAAAATTTGGAATAAAGTTTGTTTGTGTATGATGTTGTATTACTGTTGGATTGATGTTATTGTTGTTGATCGGTTGATAGTTGTTGTTGCCCTGGAAATTTGACTGAGGGAAACGTATAGGATTGCCGGATGATTGTTGTTGTGGTGGTGGTCTTTGGTTGATGAATTGTTGTTGATGCTGCAATTTTTGACCGATTGGTATTTCTAGGCTGGGTTGTTGTTGATAAGAGAATTGTTGTTGCTGCTGATTGGGCTGATGCACACCGAAGCGATGTTGATGTTGTTGTATATCGCTAAGGATGTGACTTTGTTGTGCTGAAGTTAGCTGTCGATGGTAGATATTGTGTGGATGCTGAAATAAAAAGAATAAAGATTTATGATTGAAGGAGTCTCAAAAGGGCAGTGTAGACAATTCGGCTTTAATCAAATTCGAAAGTCAATAAATTTTATTTGAAATTCGATTTTCGATGCGCAACTTATCGCTCTGATATGTTTCCAGGTACTTAAGAAATAGCCAAGTGAAAGTTACTTATCGATGTGAATTATGAGAAAAATAATGTAGCAACGGGTGGTCCGATGACCGGCATCCAATGTGAATGACACTGAATTGGATGTTTCGCGAAATAATTACGTTGCTAAAACAGGAGCTTCGGATCTTTGAAATATCTTCAAGCCAGAAAATAAGAAGAACGCTTTAATTGATAACCTATTGAAACTAATAAGCATAAGATTTACTACATAGTCCGAGTGTGATGAAGTAAGAGATGAGCCGAGGAAGACTGGTGAGACTGTGCCTACAGACTTGTTGTATAGGTAAAATACTGCATCGCATGATAGTTTCAATCCTATGCAAAGACTCTCTATCGGCTTTCTCTTCTTTTAGCGCGCTTCTTTGCCAGTGGTCGATTTGCGATGGGTTTTTTTGTATTTCGTTTTGATTGCATTTGATTGTGCAATCATAGGAAGCTAAAATTTCATAATTTATGATTGTTGTTTATTTCTTTTTGCTACATGTTGTTTGATTTGTTGGAAGTTGATTTGGTTTTTAAATGAAAAAAAGGCCGGACTAGGCTCCAAATTTTGGTAAATGAATTTTAAGCTTTTATTGTTGGAGATTTTGAAAATGAAAATGGTTTCAACCAGCTAAATTTCACAATTCCAATAATTTTGAAATTTGTGCTGCAGATTTCATTTATAGCAAACACCGCACTCGAAATTTTGAAATTAAAATACTTCTTGTGCCAAAAACTTGCTAAAATTTTTTTGTAGCTTGAATTAATGGTTTGAAAATGAATGATGTTGAGCTTGAAAACAAATTTTGGTTTCAATGTCATAAGATAAATTTCAAAATATTGCAGCGATATTTTACATCAATCTGGTCTATAATTACGGATCAGCTCGCATCAACCAACATGACCGACGAATGGACGACTACACTATCCATTTTACTATCACTGTCAATGCTCGATTATGTAATTTGCAATCTCAACCTCTTAAATAGACATTCACTCTTTAAATTAATCGTTCATAATCCGAACGAGTTTTTCCAGTTGGTTTTGCTTCTCATCGTCAGTTTCCATAAGGTCCTAGTTTGTAGCCATTGGGAGAAGAAAAACGCATTGAAAATCGTTGTGTTTTAGTGAAAAGAAAATTGTACGTTACAAGCACTGTTTAGCTGCATAAGCAAAAAAAACTCTCGAATTCTGCAGAACTGTGCTAAAAGTGAAAGGGAAAAACGCGATTTTGCATTTTCAGCTCGATGCATTGCACTAGACCAGTTATGGTCTTCGCGAGATCTTAACACCTTACTATCTCCTCTATCTTAAAGACATGTCGCTTCAATTTCCAGCTCTATAGTTGCCACAGCCTTTAAGACTTAAAAACCACTTCAGCGGTCAAACCGATGATGGGTCTTGGCGTTAATAATTCGTAACTACTTCTTTCCTTGCAGCACCACCAGGTCAGTTCCATCCATTTCGCACGGATGAGTTACGAAATGTTAACTTTTACACACTCTACCGTCTTCAACTTAATAACAGTAGCGGTATCTTATTATGAAAATGAAGTCGTATGTTAGATGTCGAGATCAAAGATCTTAATTGGATGTAAATTCAAGTCTCATTGAGATCAGACCGGAACTAAGCAGGTCGCAATTTTCGGTTAATTGTTGTTGATAAATTATAGTGTGGTAGTAATTAGTATAAATAATTATTAGACTATCATTTTATGGAGTGTTTAAAGTAGGTTAATCGCACTATAATTATCTGTCTTGCTACACTAGCACTCACGCAATTTTGGGAACAAATTTTCGGTTTTTCTTTAAATTCTATTGAATAGAACAGTTTACATTTTTGATAATTTCAAAAACTTTAGTCTGAAGTATTTGTTGGCTCTTCTCTTTATAAAACAAGTTATTTTTCTATCAGCTGTGCATCATTTTCTAACCGAGATACAAGTCCCATTGACCTTGTCTTTTCAATAATTCCCAAATTTTGGTGGTGTTTCTAATATTGTCGTTTCTTGTTCTGTCTTTTCAGCTCAATTCCAGAAATGGGTGACCAATTTTTTCCGTATTCAGCTTTAAAGACTTTGTCCGCATTTGTGCGATATAATTCATAACAAGCAGTATCGTAAACTTAAAGAGATATTTCCTGCCTTCTTCGCTTTTGTTTCTTATGTGACACCGGAACTAGAGAGTTGACCTTTTGTACTGAAGCACAGCTCCGGGGAAGGATATTGGTTTTTGGGTATTAAGGGGATAAAGAAGGCAGTGGATATGAATATTTCTTTTGAATTGTTGAATGTTGTAGTTATGCCGGAATACTGAGATGGGCAGCGAGTTCCATATACGAACAGTCCGGTTTAAAAACGAATCACGAAATTGGACGAATTGGCAGCCGAAGATAGGGTTGAGAGAATACTTATGAACGCGTGAAGCACATTGAGCATTACGGGATAAACGTGGGGGTGAGAGATTAGAGATTTCGTCCATTGTAGTAGCGATACGAAAGAGTTAGGGAGATTACAATTCGTCTAAGCTCGAGTGAATCGAGCGATAAAGTGATGTCTGAATCTCCTATAATTTTAATGGTCCGAGACTGGATACTGTCGAGATAGGAAAGAGACGTTTTAGCACCTCCCGCCCGTAGGTGGGTTTGAGGAAAAGATGTTACTCATACCCCGAAGCTGCTTCCAACTGTTTGCAATTCTTCGTTCTATCTCTTTTCCTTCCCTCTTGTCAAAAGATATTTTTTGGCCTAGACGGATATTCTCCTACTTCTACAATGATACTTCAGCCCAAATCGACCGTCGGCCTCGTGACCTTCAGCTTGCTTAACAATTTCATTACTTATTATGAAAGGTGTGTTTGCTAGCCCTTCGCACAACACTACTTTTTTTTTAAAGCACCGATTATAACTTATGGGGTCACCCTATAATGCATTGCACAGTTATGTCGGTATAGGAAGAGGATGAAATTTTGTAGTGTTATGGGGGAGAGAGACGGAAGTGGCGGTGGACATTATTTTTGAAGCGCTAAAGGTTATACATGCTTGGAAATATGCTAGCAGGCAATGCGCTCCAAAGTCTGTACGTTCGGGGGATGAATGACTCTCTATATTTCACTACGAATAGGAATAGGGTTTAGCCTAGTGGGTAGCGTGTTGGTCTGCAATGCGAAAGCCGTGAGTTCAAACTCCGGTCGATGCATAATTTCAGCACACTGCTTGCTTGGGTATACCTTGGTTATCTCAATCTACGAAAATGAACAATTCGTAGATAGAGGGTTGTGCGAAGGGCTAACAACCCTTCCGCAATAAATAATGAAAATGTTAAGGATCCTGAAGGTCAGGAGGCCAAGGTCCGATTTGGGCTGTAGCACCATTAAAGAAGGAGAGGAATAGGGTTGTCGGTAAACTCGTGCGCGCGTTTAGCTTGACGAGTAAAGGAAAAACTGGAAGAATAAGTGATCTAAGTTCCGCGCTACATTTACAATGAAAGTAGCAATAGTAAATGCTGAGTACTGCAACGTTCCTACAATGCTCGAGGGAGTCAACAGAACTCGTAATGGTGTCATCTCCAATTAGTCGGAACGCGTGTTTTTGGATTCGATCGAGCAGTGGAAGGTGTGTGCCCCAGCCCATAAATGCAAAATGTACTCTAAACGAGGTCGAATGAATGCCTTGTAGATGGTTACTAAGTCGTGAGGCGTAAAATAGTTTTTGCATTTGCGATGAGTACCTAGGCGTTTGGAGGTATCCAGGGCAACATCAAAGATATGTTTGCTGAAATCAAGATGGTTATTTAGCTTTACGCCTAATACGGTAAATTCATCTAAAGAGCTAATTGGTACGTCATTAAAGGCTAAATTAGACGACTACGCTGGAACATCACATTTAAGGGAAAGATGACAGGCCTGTGTTTTAGCAGCGTTGAACTCTACTCTATTTTTCCAGCCCCATTCCAGGATTAAGTCGAGGTCGGAGTCCAGCGAACTGAATAACTCCCTGCGTTTGGAAGCAATAGATTTCTTGTGAGAATCCGCAGCAGAGTTAAATTCAAAGATGTTATCTAGATTAGATTAGATTAATTAGATTAATTTTTATTCTCCGAGGATATTAACAGCTGGTGCTGGAAGGTAACGTACTGCTCGACGCTTTGTGAAAAATATAGCTTGTGTTTTTGACGGATTAATTTTTATTTTCCATTTATTATAAAAATTAGAGATCACATCGAGTTGCTGCTGTAGTCTATTTAAAATCTGGGATGGATCGTAGCTTTTAGTATATATGGCAGTATCATCAGCGAATGTCGCCAATTCGCAATCATTCGTTACAGGAACGTCAGCAGTGTAGATGTTGTATAGTATTGGGCTAAGTGTAGATACTTGGGGAACCCCTGCAGGAATAGTTCTAGGATCGGAGAGTTTATTTCCAATTTTGACTTTGAACGATCTGTTGCTCAGAAAAGAGCTGATTATTTGGCAGATATACGGTTCGAAAGAATTATTTATTAATTTGTAGACTAGACCTTAATGCCAAACCGAATCAAAAGCCTTTTCGATATCTAAAGTTATCATTCCGATAGACTTTTTAGCGCGTAGTGCCTCTTGAATTTCTGTTTTTACTCTAAACAGTTGATGAGTGGTGGAATGGTTCGAACGAAATCCAAATTGATGATGGGGAATTATATTAGAGTTTTCGATCTTGTCCAATATACGCTTCAATATAATTTTATCGAAAATTTTACTCATAATAGGTAGAAGGCTTATGGGGCGATAGCTTTTTGCTTGAGAGGGATCCTTGCCTGGCTTAAGTATAGGTACCACTGTTGCTATCTTCCATGCCTGGGGAAAGTAACCAATTTTTAAGCAGCTGTTATAAATAAAAGTTAGAAATATTAGAGCTATATTTGGTAGATTTTTTACCATTGGAGTAATAATTTTATCTATTCCAGGGGCTTTTCTTGACTTAAGACCTCGGATTATACTCTTAACTTAACTTCTTTTGGTTTAATAAGTAAAGAAGCTGATGGAACTATTTTGGGGATATTCGAAGCAACTTGCCTTACATCATTGTCTGTGGCAGTATTTCCGAGCCCTTGAGAAAAGTTATGGCTCTCTAGAAAATTGTTAGCTAGTAGCTCCGTTTTCTCTTTATTATCCGCGATTATAAGGTTATTCTGGTTTAGCGGTGGCATAATATGTTTACCTTTTTTAAATATCTTGTTTAGTTGTCACAACTTTGCTGACCCTTTTTCAAGATTTTGGAGGGTATTATTCCAGCGGATATTTCTTATTTGGTTTAAGTTGTTTCGAATCTGGTTATTCAGATCGTTTACTCTTACCTTTAAGAGAGGGTGTCTAGATCTCTGCCACTGACGTCTTGTTCGATTTCGTAATTGAATCAAAACCAGTGTATCATTATTCATTAACGGTAGTGTGACATTAGCTTTAGAAACAGGTGTTGATTTTGTCGCCGCATTTAAGATGCTTGTGGTGAGGTAATCAATTTTATTTTCAATTTCAGTGTGGCTACAAGGAATAGATAGGTCAAATTTTAGGTTAACGAACCCTCTTTTTAGAAGATATTGGAACTTAAGCCAGTTAGTTTCAGAAAAATTAAGTTTGGTGTTTTGGCTTCTGTCGATAGGCTCTTTTGATAGGATGGAAAAAGAAATTGGGAGGTGAGGAGAGAATAGCTCATTTAATGCAAAACTATGAATTGGATTGAGAGTAGAAGACAAAAGGTCGTTAATGAATACTAAGAACAAAGTAGGTGATAGGACAGAAACCTGAGGGACACCAGAATTAGTTGGGAAAGAGGAAGAAGTAACGCCATCTAATACGACTCGTAACGTGCGTTCGGACAGGAAACTCTCAATCCATCGAATGAGGGTAGCATCGAGGCCAATGGCCTTTAGCTTAACAAGAAGACATTCATGCCAAACTCTATCAAAAGCTTTTGTAATTTCAAGAGCAAGATCTTGACCCTTGCCGTTTTTGTGCAAGCAAGAGTTCCAACGTTCCGTCAGGTAGACCAAGGGATCTCCCGTCAACCTTCTAGAACGAGAACCAAGAGGCCTTCGACGGCTGGATTCTCTTTTGACTAGAAGGTATGTAGAGCTTCATACCTTTCAGGATGGTCTCAGTGAGAAGTTTACAGGCTTCATCGCAGTCATTAGAATCGAAGCACAATTTCCAATTAAAGGCATTGAAGAACTCGTTCAGCGCCCCCCTAATTGGCTCTTTTAAAATGCCAAATAGTTCTTCGGGGTGCCTTCACTGGCAGCGGTTCTAGTTCTGCAACAGGAAATTGTGCACGAATCAAGAAGTGATCCGTATTTCTAATTGGCGATGGGGATATTACAGAGAGAGTATAAACAGCTGTGTTTTATTGTTCGGTAGGAGTTTTTTTGAAGAATTACTATTCACCAGGAAAAAAACACGTCTCCTCTTGTTTGGTTCTCGAACGAGACTAAGAACTGTCATGTCGCTTTTATTTTACAAAGGTTCTCAAACGTTTTCAATAATTACAAATTTAACAGTAGGCGGCGCTTCCATACGAGTGGCACGGAAAAAAATTAAATTTCAAATTAAACTGAAATATACTTATAAGAGAGAGTATTTCTCAGGTTGGTTGGTGAGAAATAGATCAAGAAGATTAGAGAATTAACATGCAATTTCTGGTAAACGAGTAGGTTCATTTACCAGCTGTGTTAAACCGTTTAACAAGGCAAAGAGCTCAATAGCACCTTCCTCTTGGTCGGTGCAGGAGGAATATTTAAGCCAGACAGTGTTGTGAACATTGAAATCACTCGCGATAACGATTTCAGCATCAGAGTGTGCAGTGTAAATGGACTGGATGGATTTAGACAACCCATCCAGCTCACTTGCTGTTTTAGCTGCATTCCGTGCCGGGATTTTATAAATATAACAAAAACACAAGATATGCTTTTGGACTACAAGCTTTATCCAGATAAAATTAAATTCTAGATTGGAGCAGGTGCCCAAATATGGAACCAATTGGAAGGCCACATCATCGCGGATGTAAAGAGCGATCCCCCGTTGGCGAAAAAATGCTGTGATAAGGTGATAACCGGGAACATAATAAAACTGTTCACTTCCTGGTAGCACCTTGTACTCGCCAAGTGCTAGTATTTCTGGTTTTAAAGTTTGGGTGTAAATGTACAGGGAGAGGTAAGCAGAACTCAATCCCCGAACGTTGACCTGATCAATCGTAAAAGTTGCCATTAAGAAGAAGGATATACGTGAAATAAATTTAAAAATAAGGAGAAAAAAGGTCTTGAATTAAAGTTTTTAAAAACTAAAAGTTAAAAATGTTAAAAGGGAAAACAGACAAAAACAGTAAATTTAAAAGAAACAAGAAACTGAAAATATATTAACGCAAAATAAAAACATAACAGGCCTACGATTGCGCGTAAAGCGCAATCTTACGATACTCTAGCTGAAATAGATTTTTTTGTGATCCCAAGAAATTTGTATGGGGAGTGTTAGAAGGTGTGATAGCATTGAATTAATTTTTCCCCATCATGCTAAAGTAGCTATAAAAATGTTTTATACAAAATGCTTACTCCAAAAGTTGAATAGGAGCTGAGAAAATTAGTGTGTTAAATTTAGTGAAAATGTGCAGTTTTTATGGGAGGTGGTAGAAAGAGTGCGGGATTTTAGTGATTTTTTCGGAAATAACTAAAAATAGCATGAAATTGACGTCTCTTAAATTTTAGACTAGTTACATTCATACTTTTCAAGAAAATAGATTTTTTGTGAAGTTGTGAAACTGTGTCATATTGTATGGGAGGGGGTAGAAGCAGTGGAGCTAATCAAATATTTTTTTCTGATTTTAGTAATAATGCTAATTAAGTATTTCTTACAAAATGTGAGCTCGATAAATGTTATATGTTCTGAGAAAATCGGCTTAGAGCGTTTCATGAAAAAGTGTAGTTTGTATGGGAGGGGGTGGAAGGAGAGGGAGGACGCAAATAATTTTTATACTGTAGATTGAAATCATTATGAAAGTGATATATCCCAAAATTCAGACTTATACCTTTTATACTTGTCAAGGAAATCCATTTATTGTCGAATTGCGACATTGTGTCATTTTGTATGGGAGGGGGTAGAACCTAATTGTCTAATTTTTTTTGGCCTTACTAACAATTTTAAACAATTATTTAGTGCACAATTTGAGCTCGCTAAATTTTATACGCACTAAGTAAATTGGCTTAGAGTAATTCATGACAAGTACAGTTTGTATGGGAGGTGGTAGAAGGAGGAGGAGGAGATACATAATTTTTATATTGTAGATTGATATTATCAGAAAAGTAATATATTCTAAATTTCAGACCAATAGCTTTCATACTTTTCGAGCAAATCCGTTTATTGTCAAATTGCGTAATTGTGTCATTTTGTATGGGAGGGGATGTCAAAAACGACGTGTACTAAATTTGAGCTTTCTAGCTCAACGTGTTCTCAAGCTAGAGAGCAAACGGACGGACAGACGGACGGACATCCAGTTTTGAGATTTTTGAGTGATAATATTAATTTCTGTATCAGTCATTTTTTCTCCGAGTCTTATTTCTTGGCGATACAAACTTTAGAGCAAACTTATAATACTCTCAGATTTCATCTAGAGTATAAAGAAGAAAAACTAATGGCTAAAGATTCGTGAAGGTGTAAAAAAAATTGGTTTACAATCAATAATGAAAACTATGGCAACACAAAATACAAATCCAAGCAAAGAAATAAAAACATTATGAAAAAAAAAAAAAAAGGTGAGACGGCGAAAAGCACATCCGGCATCGAGCGCTGTGCCAAATATTCTCCTATGAAATTTTAATTTTTGTAGATCGAGGTAACCATGGTATATCCAAGTAGGCAATGCTGGAATTATTCATCGACCGGGATTTGAACTCACGGCCTTCGCATTACAAACCAATACGCTACTCACTAGGCTACACCCTAACTAGACGGTTATACTTTTTACAATATTCTAATTCTTCATCTTGAAGTGTTTAAATCGGTTTCACTGTATTTGAAAATACTGCAATTTCGTCCGTAAATCGCAAGTTGGTCAACTGTGCATCATTTACGGTGATGCAAAATTTTACCAAATCTACATATATATTCCAGAAAACTTCCTCTAAGATATTCACAAATCTCTAGCTAGGGCGTAGCATGTTGATCTACGATGCGACGGTCTTGATTTCAAATCCCGGTCGATGTATTATACATTATGACAAAAAAGTAAGAGCACTTTGTAATTAAAATTACTCTGGGAAATAATATTAAAAAAAAAAAACTGTTTTCCTAAGAAGGTAGGACTGTCCTTAATTATTATCCCAAAAATTAGAGCGGTCTGTTAATCCGTTTTTTTACAGCAGCTGGTTGAATGGGTACACCTCAGTAGTCCACGGCGATTTTCATTTTATGTAATCGATCGACTGAAAACGGATTCCACGGATCGGTAATATAAGTTTCGAGGATAGGAAAAAGTCACAGTGCCAAATCTGGTGAATACGATGGTTGATTAATGCAATTTGTTGCTTTTTGGGCCTTAAATTCGGTCACAATTGAGGCTCAATGCCACATTTTCTTCGTGGAAAATCCATGAATTCTTCTTTCATAATTCCGGCCGTTTCTTAAGGATTTGCTCACGCAAACGCTTCAATCCAGTCAAATAGTATAGTATTGACCGTCTGTCTCTCCGAAACGAATTCATGATGGATCAAACCTCGAATATCGAAAAGAGAAAAAAAAAATGAGCATCGTCTTGATGTTTGAGCGGCTTTAACGTGCTTTTTCGGCTTCGGCTCATTTTTTCCTCCATTCCGAAGATTGTTGACTGGTTTGCATGTCAAACTCGTAGACCCATGTCTCATTATTAGTTATAATGCGCTCCATGAATGTGGGTTGAGAGTTCGCACGATCAAGCATGTCCAAAGTGACCTGTTCAAGGTTCTTTTTTTTTAACAAAATTCAGCTTTATTGGAAAAAGTCGAGCGAGGACGCGTTTTATGGCCAAAGTATCCACCAAAATCAAACGAACGGGCTCGCGAGAGATCTTGAGCTCTCCTGCTATATCCCTGGCATTGGTATGACGATTTGAGCACTACCTCCCTCACTTTTTGATTCTATTCCGGAAAACCTCAAAAACATTTACAAATCTCTGAATACCATAAAGTTTTCAGGACGTAAGTCAAGGCAAATTAGTTTTGTTAATGATTATAGTAATTCGAGCAAGAATACCCAATATTACTTCATGCCTTCTAACACCTCCCAAACAAATGTCACTATTACAACATATGAAAACTATTTTTTTTTTTAAGATGAAACTGTTGTGCTCTAATTTAGTTCTAGTATAACGTAGTACGATTATTTAAAAACCCCTTCCTCACCTTCCACCTTCCATACAAAAAGGGTAATTTTCGGATTTTTTTTACCATTTTCATGGAATGGTTCTACTTGATTCGAAAAATTCTTATTTTAAGACCAATTATGTGGCATAGAGTTCCACTATAATCTACTGAAAGGGATGCCAATAATTGTAAGGGGAAGGGTCTGGGGGTGCAAAGAAAAATACTTAAAAACTAATGTCAATCTCTTAAGCCTAATTGAAACTTAAAACATATAAAAAGCTTTACTCGCGGAATACGAAAAATATATAATATAATATAATATTTGGACATAATAGTAGTGGCGGAAAATGGGTAGCATTTCAAAAATGGCACACTTTTCAAAATTTCCAACCTTTATTTCTCAAACTTGAAAACAGGAATTAAGTTGAAATTTAGTTAAATTGTAGAGCTATATGATGTATAATTTTATTAAAAATTTTAAGATGGGGGTGTAAATGGAACTAGGTGGTGTTCATTAATTTTTCCAGGGCTTTGGTAAAAAATATACATTTAAAATTTTGCACGTGACAACCATTCGACTTACATAAAGAAAAAATATTAATTTGAACCAAAACTGTTATCCACCAAATGTGGGCCCTAACCTGGACTTGGTGTTTCACGTGTATTGAAAAAAAACACAAAAACTCAAAATTTTTGAGTGAAATTTTAAGTTACAAACTTGATAATTTGTAAAATTAATGTAAATAAAATTTTTAAAAATTTAAAATTTTAACTGATCAAATACCTTCAAAACTTCTGCCCCCTCCCATATAAACGTATTTTTCGACCACCTTTAAGAAATTAATTAACATCATCCTTCCCTGGTTGGACGTTATTTTCAGAGGATTTTAACGAGTGATTCACATTCCTGAAATATAGAAGGAGGTAAAAGTGATTTTGACCCCAAAGTGGGATACATATATGTCTGAAGGACCTAAGACCTATAAGTCTATATTATTGCTTCTAAAAACCTTAGAACGATTGATAGTCATCCATCTATGCTGCAAAATTGATCAGCGAATGTTGTCAGCAGCCCAACACGCATACTGAAAAGGAAAATCAGTTGAAACGGCCGTACACTCATTCATATGCCATATCGAAAAATCTCAAGGTATTAAAGAATACACTATGATAGCTTTGAACAACATAAGACCAGAAGCAATTACTGAAGCACTTCCAATTCTGAAGGTCGATGCTTCAGTTGGCGTGCTGATTATTTTGGTGTTGACATCTAGGATTATCAACACAAAACTGGGCGTCACCATACTGAAAGAGGCAGACTGTCAAGTTATTCCTTATGTGGACGACATTGCTATTGCCATCTCCGCTGCACCTGAGTACTCTGAGCGAGGTTATGCAAAATGCCTCTCAATACTCTCTAAATGGACTCGTAAATGTGATTTGGGAGTGAACCTACACAAAACTGAGCTAGCCCTTTTCACAAGGAAACACAAAATTTCCTATGTTGACCCTTCCTAACGTGGATGCTACCAGATTGCAGATTGAGCAAAATATCTGGGTCTTATTTTAGATAGGAAACTGACCTTGAAACCTAATATTCAGGAACGTGTAAGAGAAGCTACGGTTCCACTTTACTCCTTTAAGAAAGTCATAGGCAAGAAATGGGGAGTGCAGCCCAAAGTAGTGCATTGGCTCTACATTACCGTCTTCAGACCCATTTTGCTTTACGGTGTGATTGTGTGGTGAGCTTTCCTAGAGACAGAGACAATTCGCACTCTCCTCGGCAAAGTGCTGAGAACAGCATCTTTATGCAAAAGTGGGGCTTTGAGAACACCCTCCTCTGCAGCATTAGAAGTACTGTTTCATCTGCTACCTCTCGATATTATTATTAAACAGATGTCTGCAAGTGCTGCCGCCCGCTTTATAAAACTCGATAGTGGACCTGTATTCAAACTGGTCACTCCTTAATTCTGGAAGATTTCGAGAAAAACAGTATACACTCTACCAAGTTTTGATTTTGATAATAATTTGCTCACCGTTATCTCCTCGAGCCAAGAGTGGGAGGCAGATTAAATACGTGAAGAAGAATCCTTATCCTTCTATACAGATGGCTTCAAAACTAGAAATTGAGTGGGAGGAAGTGTTTTCTTCGCAACGCCCAACTAAAACATATCTTTCCGTGTTCAGGATTATTGTGGTGTATTCCAAGCAGAAGTGATGGCGATAAAAGAAGCCTTGGCCTGGCTTAAGTGTAATGTAGTAACTACTAAGGATATTGGCATATTCACTGATAGCCAGGCCGCTATTAAATCTCTGGAATCAGTCAGTCTACATCCAAGACTTTTCTTTACTGTCGCGCGTCACTGAGGGAGATAATAAATAAAGCGATTCTAGGGAACTGCAGGGCCGACGAACTCGCTCGGTACAGAACCACCTTGCAGATTCAATCTAAAAAGGAGACACTGAGTATGCCTCCTGTAAGCTACAACTTAAGTTGGATGCGGTAGGCGAAGGTAACGACAAATGGGTAAACGGTTTGACATGTAATATCACCAGACACATTTCGTCTGAGCTGGATATAAAACGGTATGGTTAACTGATTTCGCTAAGTAGGCAGACGAGTAGCTCCGTAGTAGGAGTCGTTACAGGACACTGCCTGATAGAGAGACATGCTCAGAGGCTTGGCCTTCCGTTTTAAGATTGTTATAGGAGCTGCAAAGATGAGAAAGAGATGATTCTTTATGTGTTATGAACTTGTTCTGCTCGCTCAAGAAGAAAAAGAAGCCACCTGGCTGCACAAGTATCGGTAATCTGGCAAATGCGTAAGCCAGAACTCTTCAACGCTTCAAGCTCCGGTTGGCGCACTAAGTAGCATTCTCTTCTGAGATCCTGTGGCATTAGAACGGACCAGCTTATGATCTATGTGCGCCCGGACTTGTGTCTTGGCAGCCACTTCTACCTACCCATCTAGCTGCATTCGAATGAACAAAAAAGCCTAAAATATAATTAAGTTCTTATATGATCATCATATTCATCTATATAAATATAATTGTAGTGTCTGTCTGTTATTTGTTTATAAATGGCTATAAATAAGTTTTTTGCTTCATTTTAGCAATAACTAAGCAGAATCAAACGTTTTTAAAAAATTTCTCTGTCTGTCTGTCTTTCCGGCTTTCACGCAAAAACGGCTCCACCGATTGCAATGAATCTTTCACAGATTATTAGGTCTGCCTCGGGGAGTAATTCGCTTTAGGTTTTATTTTTCTTCCCTCACGCCTTCAACCCCCCCCCCATACAAAGTGACTCATTTTCAAAAACTAATAATCAAATTTTCATGGAAACTATGAAAGCTATTAATTTGAAATTTAAAATATATTATTTCTATTATAAATGCAATCTTCAAGTACATAAATAGTTTGAATCCCCCAACTCTTTCCACCACTTCCCATACAAACTTTTTCATGAAATACTATACTCCAATTTTCTCAGTACGTATAACTTTGATCGAGCTAAGATTTTGTATTAAATTTTTAATTATCATTGTTAATAATGTCAGGAAAAAACTAACCAATTAGGTTTACTCCTTCTACCGCCTCCCATACAATCTGACACAAATCCACGACTTTGCGAAAATTCAATTTTCTTGAAAAGTGTGAATCTAACTGATCTAAAATTTAAAAGAAATCAATTGCATGGTGATTATAGCTGTTTCCAGAAAAATTACCAAAAACCCTTCACTCCTTCTACCACCTCCCATACAAACTGCACTTTTTCATGAAATACTCTAAACCAATTTTATCAGTACGTATAACTTTGATCGAGCTAAAATTTACTGATGAATCCCTAATTAGTATTATTATTATTATCGGGAAAAAACTAACCGATTAGCTCCACTCCTTCTACCCCCTCTCTTGCAATATGACACAATTTCACGACTTTGCAAGAACTCGATTTTCTTGAAAAGTGTGAATCTAACTGATCTGAAATTTAAAAGATATCAATTGCATGGTGATGATAGTTGTATCTAGAAAAATTACCAAAAACCCCACACTCCTTCTACCACCTCCCATACAAATTGAACAATTTCACTAAATCCAATGCACTAATTTTCTCAAGTTACCTATTCAGTTTTTCAAGCTTAGATTTGGTGCAAAATATTTTTATAGCTACTCTAGCATGGTGCGAAAAAAATTAATTTAGTACTGTCATCCCTTCTATCACTCCCCACACAAAAATTCTTAAGATTACAAAAATTTCGATTTCATCGGTAGTATCATATAATGGGGCTTGACGCACAATCGAAGTCCTGTTATGTTTTTAAGCTTAATGTCATTTTATTTGGGCTTTTTTCAATTAACACGTATCATGCTATCATTCTTAATAATTTATGGTTCTGACTCCAACAAAACACAAAACATTGTGTTCAAAGAGCCATTAAAGTAAGCGGATTATATATCCCATATAATGTATTACTAACTACATTCTCAATAATTGCTTATTAATGCGATTTTTATGCGGACGAAGTCGCGGGCGTTTCAAATTCCTGTTAAGACCCCCTATAGGGGCATAGGACAGAAACAACTCTCTTCCACAAGGCGCGATCCTGCGCATCGGCTTTAAGCAGTTGCCAGGACTTGTTTATTCCTCTGGCCTCCTGCTCAACTGCTCGCTTCCATGTGTTACATGGTCGACCAACCCGACGTCTTCCTTGAGGGTTATAATCCAGAGCCTGTTTTGCGATGTTTTGCTCTGGTTTCCTCAAAGTATGACCGATCCACTGCCACTTTCGCCGTTGAATCTCAATACCTATTTTAGTCTGGCGAGTCGTACTCCAAAGTTCGTCGTTGGAGATCATTTCTGGCCAGAATATTCCTAAAATGCGTCGGAGGCATTGGTTTACGAAAGTCTGTAGTTTCTTGGTAAGTCGAACGGTCACTTTCCACGTAGTACAACCATATAACAACACGGATTTGACGCATGCGTCAAAAACTCGCAGCTTCGTGCGAAGGGAGATCTCTCTTAACCTCCAGAAAGGGGAAAGGATACCGAAGGCCTGACGAGCTTTATTTAGCCGAGCCTCAACATCCTTTTCGGCTCCGCCGTCCATGCTGACAATGCTTCCGAGATAGCAAAAATCTTGCACCTCTTCCACATCCTGTCCATTAAGAACAATCGGTGTGCTTGCGTTCGAACCCATGTGCATGTACTTGGTTTTACGCACATTTATTTTCAGTCCCGCCTCTTTGCATTTAGAATGCAACGAGCGAACATTTGACTCTAAGTCCGAACGGGTATGTGCAAGCAAACACACGTCATCAGCATAATCAAGGTGACTTAAGATGTTAAATAGTCTCCATTGAAGGCCTTTACCTTCCCCACTTTCCAGTGCAGCTTTCAAGATGTCATTTATTACCACCAGAAACAGGGCTGGTGATAATATGCAGCCTTGTCTGACACCCGTTCGCACAGGAAAGCTCTCGGACAGCTCTCCTCTATGCAAGACGCGACACCTTGCATCTTCGTAGGATTCTTTAATCATAGCTATGACCTTATTTGGAATACCTCTCCTACGCAAAGCATTCCATATGTAATCTCGCTTAACGCTGTCGAAAGCCTTCTCGAAGTCCACAAACATGAGATGTAGTGGCGAACCCATTTCGGCTGACTGCTCTAATATTATCCGTAGGGTATTTGTGTGGTCGGTACAAGACGACCCTTTACGGAATCCAGCCTGATAAACTTCGAGAGTGCTCTCGACGACATCACTAATCCTATTGAGAATTACCTTAGCCATAATTTTTGATACGGCAGTAAGTAGACATATACCACGCCAATTGCCACAATCCCGAAGGTCGCCCTTCTTCGGAATTTTCACAATGACGCCCTCCTTCCATTCAGTCGGATATCTTCCATCATTCCACACCTTAGTGAAGAGTGGGAGGAGTATATCGGCTGTTATTTCCGGGTCCGCTTTGAGGAGTTCGGTTGGTAGTCCGTCTATATATTTATTCAATTAATTGACCGCCTTACAGTACAGTCGTGTTTCCATTTAGCTCCGCGAAATAATAATTATTTGCCTATAGCGATCAATTATTACGTTCCATTTTTTCGGTCGTCTTGTGCTTTTTTTTTTTAATATATATATATTTTATATATAATAGTATTGTTATAACTTGTTTTGTGTGCCGCTTACCTGTGCGTTTTGGTTGACTCTGCAGTTATTGACTGATAAAATTAAATTAAAGTAATTGCATAACAGTGAACTATCGGAAATCATTTCTGCAAACTTGACCTAGTTCTTCTATTCGATTTCGATGACTTTTATTAAACGATTGCATATAAAATAATAACAGTGGACTCTTTTTAATTACTTGAGCGAAAAACTTGACCTAATTTATCTAAATACGTTGTGTTTCCCTAACCCAGAGACTCTAAATTTGAATTGCGATATGTCTTCTTCATCGTCATCCTTTGAGTTATGTGGTGTTTGCGCGAAGATTCTGAACAATGACAATCGTATCACATGTGATGGAATTTGTGAGCATAGCTTCCATATTGGTTGTGTCACATCTTCTCGGATCCCGAAAAATTCAAGTAGTTATACATGCACTGAGTGTAGTGCTATTAAACCGTGTCACGTTCTGAGATTGCTTAATATTACTTCATCGCGGATTGACTCGAACAACACTGCTTTAGAAGATCTAAAAAGTGTTTGTTCTTTCATAGCAAATAAAGTTAATAGCCTGAATTATACTACCTATATATCGAACCTTAGCGATTGTATCGAAGAATTTCGTGATTACGGATCTCAACTGGACAAGCTACACTCATGTTGCAATTTAATACAACACGACTCATCCAAATTGCAGAAGAAGTGGACGCAATCTGATTCAAAATTGACGACGATAATAAATAGTTTATCGGACAACATCTCTGCGACGTTAACAGACAACGTCTCGCTTCCGGACGGGCATGCTGTTACATCCAAGCTCAACAACATTTATGACGAAGTCAAGTCAATTAAGGTGCTTGTTGCCAATGCCGACAAATCTCTTGTGACCGTGTCAAATCAACTACGTCACACTTCTGGATTCGAAATCAGGCAGCCAGACGATTTAGCAACAAAACTTGTTGATTTTGAACGCGAAGTGGCCATCACCCGTTTTGTTTGTGGGGACAAAACTGATGAATTACGAGACCCCTCTTCACCTCAGCTCTCGCAAAATAATCTTCATATTCAGACAGTTTCGTTATCGCCTGTTCAACCGTTCTCGCTGCCAAAAGTACATCTACCGGAAAATGATCTTGACACACCGAAGACATCGCTGGTCAAATTCAATACAACTTGGTCTCTAGCTGATTGGGATGCAAGAATCAAGAAGCTCAACAGTATTAATAAGAAAATGAAAAAATCGCCAGACACATTTACTTATTTTGTCACGGGAGCTCCACCGAACTCGAATGAATCATGGCTGTGTAAAACCCTTATAGATCAATTTTCTATAACGGGCTGTAAATGCGAGAAGCTACCGACCCGCAGACCTAGTGGTATTAAGTACACAAATTTCAAACTGTACATGCCCAAGCAGTATGACTGGATCTTCTTCAGCACGAAATCGGGCGTCTTCAAATGGAACAACATGGAAATCAGCCACTGGAAGTCAAATCTGAAGCGCAATAAGTATGGTAATAACAATTGTAGTAATCAAAATAACAAAAATAATAGCCAAAAAATTAGTAATAGGAATAACAATAGTCAAAAATTTATTAGTAACAATAAATCTAGGGATAAAATAGATACGAACACAAGTAAGAAAAACACTTCTCCCAATTCTTTGCCCCGAAAGCCTAATACTAACACTACCTCTAAAACCAGTACTAATCGCATGAACTCTGGTAAAAATTCTTTGCCTCATTCAAAGAACCATCCTATTTTGAATCCATTACTTAGTTCAAATCCAGTCCCAGTTCCCACTTCGATTCCACTTCCTACCTCAAATTTAGCCCCAATCCTTACTTCGAATCCTGCCCTAGCTTCTGGTCCGTACAATAATTTCGTGCGTGGAGAAACAATTAATCCTTACCCTTCATCGTCAAAAACATATGTTAAGGATAAAAATGCAAAGTCTTCTAACGTAAATCTTAAATCTGCAGTTGCTGGTCCCAATAACCCCCCTTTCCTTGACCCACTTTTTCCTCCAGTCGTAAAGCTCTCGATGAACTCTGCAAATTCTGAGGAGAATAGATATTTATTATCACGATTGAGAGAGCACAGAATATTTGACAACGTGCGGCTGTATCTTGCGTATATGCACAACAAATCTGATTCAACCTGCATTAACGGCAAAACAAAAACCAGTCTGATGCTATCCATTCAACAAGAAGGGCTTCCAACGGATTTAAAAGCGTTGCGGCTGATCTACACACGCTTCCACAAGCAGTTCAATCTTTCTCCTGACCAAGTTCATAAGGATCTCGCGACGTACGGTTCCCATGTTTCCTCGAAGCATATTTCTGATATGCAAAAAAGCCGGGAAGATCAAAATCGGTTTTTTCGTTCCTAACTCAAAAAGTAACCTACGTCTTTTTTACCACAACGCAGGTGGCATTAGAGGGAAGATAAATAATCTCTTCATTGACGCGAAATCTTGTCACTTTAATGTCATAATTATTACGGAAACTGGGCTAAACGACTCCTTCAAAAATGAAGAAATTCTGGACAACGACTGGACCATATACAGAAATGACAGGAATTACAGCGCAACAGGTCTTTCAAAAGGAGGAGGCGTCCTGATTGCAGTTCATAAATCTCTATCTAGCGAGATTGTTAACACAACACCATCAACACTTTTTGAACATAAATTTATCAGAATCAAACTGATAAATAAATATATTTACATAGGTGTTGTATATATCCAGCCTAACTCTGAAGACCAAAAATACCACGACATTCTTGACATTTTCCATACTGTCTACTGCTCTTTGGCAGAAAATGACAATATTTTCCTTCTCGGCGATTTTAATCGCCCAAGTATCACTTTTCACACGAATCATTCGGATAACACTATTATACCGGGGAATCTCACGTCTGATATTGACACAACTATTATCGACACTCTGTATAATAACGACTTACATCAGGTAGTAAATTTACCCAATAAAAATGGGAGATGGCTTGATATGATTTTTACCGACGCATATGATGAAGTGATTGTTGGCCATGCCTCTAACGCTGAGAATCTTTTCTCTAATACTCAACATCACTCTGCCATCATAGTAGATCTATCATACGATCACACTAATTTTGTTCACTCTTACAATAATAATATTGTATTTGACTTCCGTAATGCTGATTTCAATGGCATTAATAATGAATTGTCCACGATAGACTGGACAGCCCTGTTCTCATCTAATGATCTTGACAATGCCATAACAGCATTCTATGATGTGATCTTTGAAATTGCTATCAAGTACGTCCCTGTAATAAAGCAAAAAGATAAATTATCGGAACCCTGGTTAGATAAAAACCTAAGGTCACTGCGGAATAGAAGAAATAAACTATTCAAAAAACTTAAGAAAGTGGGCGCAATCTCCCCCAATCTCCAAAAAAAATATGACACGCTGGCTTCAGAGTTCTCTTCTGAGTCCCGGACTGCATATGAAGGTTATGTAAAAAAAATCGGTGAAGATATCATAACAGAACCAAAAAGATTTTTCGACTTCGTTAACACAAAACGTAAAAGTTCGGGTTATCCCGTAACCATGACCAATGGAATCACGCAATCTTCTTGCAAGCATGATATCTGCGACATGTTTGCTGACCGTTTTCGCGACGTTTTTGGAGTACAGTCGGATTCGACCGAAATCGAGCCCAACATTTCGGTTCCTCCACTCGTTGAAAATATTTCATTAACCATTGAGGAGGTGCTTAATACTCTTACAACTATTGATGTCAAAAAAGGTCCAGGTCCTGATCTTATTCCTCCCTTATTTTTATCGAAGTGTGCCCTTCAGCTCTCAACACCTTTATGCTGGCTCTTTAACAAGTCACTCTCATTGGGAGTTTTCCCATCGGCTTGGAAATCGTCGCATCTCACACCCATCCATAAGAATGGTGACAAACGAAATGTGAAGAACTATAGAGGTATAGCTATTCTATCAGCTATACCGAAATTATTCGAAAAAATTATCTGCGACAAATTAACCAAAATAATCAACCCTATTCTTAATGACCAGCAGCACGGTTTTAGAAAAGGGCGCTCAACCATGACGAACCTCATGATTCTAGTATCTGATACACTCTGCGCACTGGAAAATGGGCATCAAATTGACGCAGTATACACTGACTTTAGCAAAGCCTTCGACCGAGTTGATCACAACATCCTGATTTTAAAATTAAAAAAAATTGGTGTTACAGGATCTCTTCTTGACTGGATTAAATCCTATCTTAGTAATAGAACTCAATTTGTCAAGTTCCAAGGCTCTATTTCCAAGGAAATCGTAGTGTCCTCTGGGGTACCCCAAGGAAGTCACTTGGGACCTCTCTTATTTAATATTTTCATCTCAGATCTATCTGAAGTATTAAAAAATATCTCGCATCTGTTGTACGCTGATGATCTGAAAATTTATCATACTGTTACCTCACCCGCTGATGCCGCATTTTTGCAATCCAAGCTTATTGCACTAGATAAGTGGTGTAGTCAGAACAAGTTAGAGCTTAATGTCGGTAAATGCCACGTGATAAGCTTCTCACATAAAAGATCCACATACCTACATGACTATTTCCTGAGTGGATCTCAACTACATCGTGTAGATCAAATTGAGGACCTCGGCATTCTACTCGACAATAAACTGTGCTTTAAATCTCACTACAACCGATTAATCTCAAAAGCCAATAGACTTCTTGGATTTATTAAGAGAAGAGCCAAAGAGTTTAAGAATGTATGGGTCACTAAAACATTATTCTGTTCCCTTGTCCGTCCTCTTCTGGAATATGCATGTCCCATCTGGGACCCCTCTTTCCAGTTATATAGCAACAGAATAGAGTCAATACAGAAGCAATTCCTTCTCTTTGCTCTTAGGGACTTGTATGATCCTAGAGACTTTGAGAACCTTCCACCGTACGCAACTAGGCTCCAAATATTAAATCTTTTACCTCTTAGTTCTAGAAGAACTATGCTCACATCCTGTTTTACCTTAGATGTTTTGAATGGCGATATTATGGTAGATCACATATCAGATAAATTCAGACTCAATGACAATGTCAGGCTGACGAGACATTCAAGACTACTAAAGGAATATCCGCATAGTACAGTTTACGGACAAAATGAGCCTATTAACAGATGTTGTAGAGTATTCAACAAATTCAGTGTACACTACACACCTCCAATGAGTAAATTGACATACAAACTAAGGCTGCGCTCTGTTTTATAAAGTATCCCAAACCCTGTATAACCATCCTTCTACCAGTGTCCATCTTACTAGTTAGATTAAGTTACGTAAGTTAAATTGTCTTAAGTTACATTAAATTAAATAAAATAATATAAGTTAATTATTATTATGTAACTAAATATCTTGTTAAATATCTTGTTATGATAAATAAATAAATAAATAAATAAATAAATAAATACCTGGAGCTTTCCTTCCCGCCATTGACCGAATGGCGGAAACTATCTCTTCCTTATCTGGGGGATCGTCCCTAATAGAGGATTGTTGCGGTTGGATGTTTGGAAGTTGTTCTGTTTCCGGAATATCTTCATCTGACAAGATGTTTAAAATATCAGAGAAGTATTCCTTCCATCGTCGCAACTGGTGTTCACTCATATTAAGGAGAGTTCCGTTGACATCTCTCACCAGGTGGTTGGCGGTGAAATTCCTGTTCGTCAACTGTTTCATGATTTTAAATAGTGAACCCATATCCCCAAGGTAAGCCGCAGATTCTGCCTTGTTTGCCAGATCTTCAATGGCCTTTCTCTTGTCGCGTCTAACAGCCTTTTTAAGCTGTATATGAGCATCGCGGTAGTTCTGCCTCAAGTCGGGCGTTCGTTGGTTGACATCGGGTTGAGAGATGATTGCCAATTTGGCTTTTTTCCGATTGTCAACCTTGTCCCATGTGTCTTGCGACATCCAGGGTTTCTCACCGCTTTGCGCATATCCCACAGATTCTTCAGCACTAGTTAGAAAAGTGTTTCTGGTTGCCTCCCAATTGGCGTCCAGTGTGCGCATTTCATGTTCACCCAATGTGGATGACTTTTCGCGTAGAATGGTGGTGTATTCGAGTTTTTTGTTGGGATCTCTGAGTTTATCCACATTAAGCTTGCGCTTCATTTGAAGAATTTGTGGTCGTCGGATAGCTGCTGTACACAATCTCAAGCAGGCAACCATCAAGTGGTGATCGCTCCCCACGTCGGCTCCACGTTTCGCTCGCACATCGAGGAGACATCTTCTCCATCGGCGACTTATAGCCAAATGGTCGATCTGGTTCTGAGTAACACCATCAGGGGAAACCCAAGATGTTTTATGATGACTCTTGTGTGGAAAAAGGGTCCCTCCGATGACCATTTGCCGAGTACTACAGAACTCCACAAATAATTCGCCGTTTTCGGGTCTCTTAATCCAAGGTCGTGAAGGGTCGACCCAAGGGTCACCATGCCTCCCCGCGGGCGTTTGCTAGTGTTTAATAAAATAACTAAAAACATAACAGGGCTACGATACTCTAGATGAAATAGAATTTTTTATGATTCCAAGAAATTTTGTATGGGGAGTGTTAGAAGGGGTGATAGCATTGAACTAATGTTTTCGCCATCATACTAAAGTAGCTATGAAAATTGTTTTATACAAAATGCTTACTCCAAAAATTGAATAGGAACTGAGAAAATTTAGTGAAAATGTGCAGTTTGTATGGGAGGTGGTAGATAGAGTGGGGGGATTTTAGTGATTTTTTCAGAAATAACTAAAAATATCATTAAATTGATGTCTCTTAAATTTTAGACTAGTAACATTCATACTTTTCAAAAAAATAGATTTTTTATGATGTTGTGAAACTGCGTCATATAGTATGGGAAGCAGTGAAGCTAATCAATTATTTTTTTCTGATCTTAGTGATAATGTTAATTAAGTATTTATTGTAAAATGTGAGCTCGATAAATGTTATATGTTCTGAGAAAATTATCTTAGAGTATTTCATGATGACAAAAGTGTAGTTTGTATGGGAGGGGGTAGAAGGAGAAGGAGGACGCCAATAATTTTTATAATGTAGATTGAAATTAATGTGAAAGTAATATACCTCAAAATTCAGACTAATAGCTTTTATACTTTTGGAGCTAACCCATTTATTGTCGAATTGCGAAATTATGTCATTTTGTATGGGAGGGAGTAGAAGGGATGAAGCTAATCGTCTAATTTTTATTGGCCTTACTAACAATTTTAAATAAATATTTAGTCCACAATTTCAGCCCGCTAAATTTTATACGCACTGAGTAAATTGGCTTAGAGTAATTCATTATAAGTACAGTTTGTATGGGAGGTGGTAGAAGGACGGGAGGACCCGCATAATTTTTATACGGTAGATTGATATTATCATATATATTTCAATTTTCAGGCCAATAGCTTTTATAATTTTCGAGCAAATCCGTTAATTGTCAAATTGCGCAGTTGTGCCATTTTGTAAGGGAGGGGGTAGAAGGGGTGGAGCGATTTGGTCCGTTCACGAACTTGACCTTAACTTTTTGTTAAAAATGATGTGTACACAATTTAAACTTTCTAGATCAACGCGTTCTCAAGCTAGAGAGGACACGGACGGACATCCGGTTTTGAGATTTTTAAGTGATTATATGAACTTCCGTATCATTCATTTTTTTCTCCGAGCCTTATTTCTTAGCGTTACAAACTTCGTGGCAAACTTATAATACTCTCAGATTTCATCTAGAGTATAAACATAACAGGACTACGATTGGGCGTAAAGCCCAATCGTGTGATACTCTTAGATGAAAGAGAAATTTTTTGATTTCAAGAAATTTTGTGGTAGAAATGATATGGGTTGATATGGTTGACGACATTGAACTAATTTTTCCTCATCACCCCCGCAAGGGGGTAGTTGTAGTATGAGGTTTTGCCAATTCCTGCAACTATCTTTGGAGTTAGCGACTCCACGGACCTGAGCTAACTATCCCCCTCTATGATGGGGACTTTAGAATTCACCCACAGCCAGTCCTGCTTGCCCTAAAAATGGCAAATGGACACTCACTGGATCATGGGCTTATCACCCGTGATTTTAAGACCTAACTGATACGAGAAACGGATACATCGCCTCGGATACGGACTGATTCTACGGTAACGACTTTTAACATTCGAAAACGGACTATGATTGGCTTCTGGAACGTTCGAACATTGAATGACGGGGGAAGAGCTGGGGTTACTCGGTCCTTGCACCGCCAATCAGTGGCCAACCGTGAAATGAAGCACTATAACATCCAAATCTTGGGCTTGAGCGAGGTCAGGTGGACAGGATCAGGAGAAGAACGAACCCTTAGCGGAAACACTATTCTGTACATTGGCCCTGAAAGTGAAGCCAGAAATGGCGTGGCGTTCGTCCTTACGCCGAGAGCGAGAAACAGTCTCATTAGCTGGGAACCAATCTCGGATAGGATTATCGTCGTCAGGCTCAGGACCAGTGTCAGAAACGTCACAATTCTGCAGTGCTACGCACCAACTAATACCGCAACATCTGGTGGCAAAGAGGAGTTTTATAGCCAACTGAGTGCCACCTTCGAACGTGTTCCAAGAGGTGATATTATTATCATCTCAGGAGATATGAACGCCCAGGTTGGATCAGACAACACTGGACTAGAACACGTCATGGGGAGGCATGGTGACCCTTGGGTCGACTCTTCACGACCTTGGATTAAGAGACCCGAAAACGGCGAATTATTTGTGGAGTTCTGTAGTACTCGGCAAATGGTCATCGGAGGGACCTTTTTTCCACACAAGAGTCATCATAAAACATCTTGGGTTTCCCCTGATGGTGTTACTCAGAACCAGATCGACCATTTGGCTATAAGTCGCCGATGGAGAAGATGAAACGTGGAGCTGACGTGGGGAGCGATCACCACTTGATGGTTGCCTGCTTGAGATTGTGTACAGCAGCTATCCGACGACCACAAATTCTTCAAATGAAGCGCAAGCTTAATGTGGATAAACTTAAAGATCCCAACAAAAAAAGCGAATACACCACTATTCTACGCGAAAAGTCATCCACATTGGGTGAACATGAAATGCGCACACTGGACGCCAATTGGAAGGCAACCAGAAACACTTTTCTAACTAGTGCTGAAGAGTCTGTGGGATATGTGCAAAGCGGTGAGAAACCCTGGATGTCGCAAAACACATGGGTCAAGGTTGGCAATCGGAAAAAAGCCAAATTGGCAATCATCTCTCAACCCGATGTCAACCAACGAACGCCCGACTTGAGGCAGAACTACCGCGATGCTCATATACAGCTTAAAAAGGCTGTTAGACGCGACAAGAGAAAGGCCATTGAAGATCTGGCAAACAAGGCAGAATCTGCGGCTTACCTTGGGGATATGGGTTCACTATTTAAAATCATGAAACAGTTGACGAACAGGAATTTCACCGCCAACCACCTGGTGAGAGATGTCAACGGAACTCTCTTTAATATGAGCGAACACCAGTTGCGACGATGGAAGGAATACTTCTCTGATATTTTAAACATCTTGCCAGATGAAGATATTCCGGAAACAGAACAACTTCCAAACATCCAACCGCAACAATCCTCTATTAGGGACGATCCCCCATATAAGGAAGAGATAGTTTCCGCCATTCGGTCAATGGCGGGAAGCAAAGCTCCAGGTATAGACGGACTACCAACCGAACTCCTCAAAGCGGACCCGGAAATAACAGCCGATATACTCCTCCCACTCTTCACTAAGGTGTGGAATGATGGAAGATATCCGACTGAAAATTCCGAAGAAGGGCGACCTTCGGGATTGTGGCAATTGGCGTGGTATATGTCTACTTACTGCCGTATCAAAAATTATGGCTAAGGTAATTCTCAATAGGATTAGTGATGTCGTCGAGAGCACTCTCGAAGTTTATCAGGCTGGATTCCGTAAAGGGTCATCTTGTACCGACCACACAAATACCCTACGGATAATATTAGAGCAGTCAGCCGAAATGGGTTCGCCACTACATCTCATGTTTGTGGACTTCGAGAAGGCTTTCGACAGCGTTAAGCGAGATTACATATGGAATGCTTTGCGTAGGAGAGGTATTCCAGATAAGTTTATAGCTATGATTAAAGAATCCTACGAAGATGCAAGGTGTCGCGTCTTGCATAGAGGAGAGCTGTCCGAGAGCTTTCCTGTGCGAACGGGTGTCAGACAAGGCTGCATATTATCACCAGCCCTGTTTCTGGTGGTAATAAATGACATCTTGAAAGCTGCACTGGAAAGTGGGGAAGGTAAAGGCCTTCAATGGAGACTATTTAACATCTTAAGTCACCTTGATTATGCTGATGACGTGTGTTTGCTTGCACATACCCGTTCGGACTTAGAGTCAAATGTTCGCTCGTTGCATTCTAAATGCAAAGAGGCGGGACTGAAAATAAATGTGCGTAAAACCAAGTACATGCACATGGGTTCGAACGCAAGCACACCGATTGTTCTTAATGGACAGGATGTGGAAGAGGTGCAAGATTTTTGCTATCTCGGAAGCATTGTCAGCATGGACGGCGGAGCCGAAAAGGATGTTGAGGCTCGGCTAAATAAAGCTCGTCAGGCCTACGGTATCCTTTTCCCTTTCTGGAGGTTAAGAGAGATCTCCCTTCGCACGAAACTGCGAGTTTTTGACGCATGCGTCAAATCCGTGTTGTTATATGGTTGTACTACGTGGAAAGTGACCGTTCGACTTACCAAGAAACTACAGACTTTCGTAAACCAATGCCTCCGGCGCATTTTAGGAATATTCTGGCCAGAAGTAATCTCCAACGACGAACTTTGGAGTACAACTCGCCAGACTAAAATAGGTATTGAGATTCAACGGCGAAAGTGGCAGTGGATCGGTCATACTTTGAGGAAACCAGAGCGAAACATCGCAAAACAGGCTCTGGATTATAACCCTCCAGGAAGACGTCGGGTTGGTCGACCATGTAACACATGGAAGCGAGCAGTTGAGCAGGAGGCCAAAGGAATAAACAAGTCCTGGCAACTGCTTAAGGCCGATGCTCAGGATCGCGCCTTGAGGAAGAGAGTTGTGTCTGTCCTATGCCCCTATAGGGGGTCTTAACAGGAATTTGATTGATATGAACTTCCGTATCATTCATTTTTTTCTCCGAGCCTTTTTTCTTAGCGTTACAAACTTCGTGGCAAACTTATAATACTCTCAGATTTCATCTAGAGTATAAACATAACAGGACTACGATTGGGCGTAAAGCCCAATCGTGTGATACTCTTAGATGAAAGAGAAATTTTTTGATTTCAAGAAATTTTGTGGTGGAAATGGTATGGGTTGATATGGTTGACGACATTGAACTAATTTTTTCTCATCACGCTAAAGTTGCTATCAAAATGTGTTACACAAAATTTAGAATCAAAAATTTCATAGGTTCTGAGAAAATGAGTGTATTGGATTTAGTGAAATTGTGCAGTTTGAAAAAGAGGTGGTAGAAGAAGGAGCGAGTTCTTAAAGACTTTTCCGGAAATAACTACAAACAAGCATCATACGCTTATTCTGATTTAAATTGTAGATCCGTAGCATTCACACTTTTCAGGAATATCCACTTTTTGTAAAGTTGTAAAATTGTGTCAGATTGTATGGGAGGGGTAGAAGGAGTAAAGCTAATAGTCAAATCCTTTTTTGGCCTTACTAGTAATTCTAGATTAGATTAGTGCACAGTTTCAGCTCAATAAATTTTATATGCACTGAGTAAATTGGCTTAGAGTATTTCATGAGAAAGTGCAGTTTGTATGGGAGGTGGTGGAAGGAAGGGAAGGACTTAAATAATTTTTATATAGTAGATTGAAATTATAATAAAAGTAATGTATTCCACATTTCAAATGAATTGCATCTATACTTTTGGAGCAAATTATTTTATTGTCGAATTGCAAAATTGTGTCATTTTACATGGGAGGGGATAGAAGAGGTAATGCTAATCGTCTAATTTTTTTTGATCTTACTAATGACTCCAAATAAGTGATTAATGCACAATGTTAGCTCGATATACGTACTGAGTAAATTGGTTTAGATCATTTCATGAAAAAAGTGCAGTTTGTATGGGAGGGGGTGGAAGGAGAGGAAGGACGCAAATACTTTTTGTACCGTAGATTGGAATTGTTATAAAAAACATAACAGGGCTACGATTGCGCGTGGTAGAAGGAGGGGGAGGACACGCATAATTTTTATACGGTAGATTGATATTATCATAAAAATAACATATTTCAGGCCAATAGCTTTTTTACTTTTCGAGCAAATCTGTTTATTGTCAAATTGCGCAATTGTGTCATTTTGTATGGGAGGGGGTAGAAGGGGTGGAGGGATTTGACCCGTTCAGGAACTTGAGCTTACTTTTTTGTCAAAAACGACGTGTACAAAATTTGAACTATCTAGCTCAACGCGTTCTCAAGCTAGAGAGCGCACGGACGGACGGACATCCAGTTTTGAGATTTTTGAGTGATGATATTAACTTCTGTATCATTCATTTTTTTCTCCGAGCCTTATTTCTTAGCATTACAAACTTTAGAGCAAACTTTTTATACTCTCAGATTTCATCTAGAATATAACAATATAGTAGCTATTATACTTTGCGAATAAATCCGTTTATTGTCGAATTTCGAAATTGTGTCTTTTTGGATGGGAGGGGTAGAAGGAATGAAGCTAATCGTTTAATTATTTTGGTCTTACTAATAATTTTAAATAAATATTTGGTGCACAATTTGAGCTCGCTAAATTTTATACGCACTGAGTAAATTGGCTTATAGTATTTCATGAAAAAGTATAGTTTGTTTGGGAGGTGGTGGAAGGAGAGGGGGAACACGCATAATTTTTATACGGTGAATTGATATCATCATAAAAGTAATACGTTCCAAATTTGAGATCAATAGTTTTTATACTTTTCGAGCAAATCCGTTTATTGCCAAATTGCGCAATTGTGCTATTTTGTATGGGAGGGGGTAAAAGGGGTAGAGCGATTTGGCCCGTTCACGAACTTGACCTTACATTTTTTTTAAAAAAATAACGTGTACAAAATTTGAACTATCTAGCTCAACGCGTTCTCAAGCTAGAGAGCGCATGGACGGACGGACATCCGGTTTTGATATTTTCGAGTGATTATATGAACTTCTGTATCATTCGTTTTTTCCTCCGAGCCTTATTTCTTAGTGTTAAGAACTTTAGAGCAAACTTATAATACTCTCAGATTTCATCTAGAGTATAAAAGTAAAATAAATAAATGCTTACAACACGCGGTGTTCCCAAGCGTTCCCATCTAACTACTAACCGCGCCGTATGTCACTTTGCATGACATTTCGAGGCAGACGGATCTAGAGCCTTCACTGTGCGATAAACACACCTCTGTTCTTGCCACTGCTCAACTGCAAACCAACAGTTGGCAATGCGCTGTGATTGCTCCGAAGCTTCTACTCACTGCGATGAAGCTGGGTCATTACAGTTCCGGACAGTGACAGTGATTTCATTTTGTCCACCATTGCCAGTTTATTTATTTATTTAGAATTCATCAACAAATGATTACTTACAAATTATACTACCATATAAATTACGAAGATTACAGTGAAAACATCATATTGTTATTTTAAAAAAGCTGACTTTATCTGAGCAATATTAAGATTAAAATCAATGTTGCTATAATTAACGTTAAAAGCACGTGAAATGGAAGTTATCGGTTCGTGCTGGCCGTAATTAGTGCGATGGAATGGAATGTCGAGAAGTACGTAGACTCTCAAGGATCGATGAGGTATTTTGAAGGAGAGAGCTCCTAACAAGGGCGGAGAGTCAATCTCACCTGAAATTAATTTTACTGCGACTGCAGCATGAAGAATTAATCGCCTATGTTCGAGTGACTCCAACGAAAGTAGTTGAAGTCGTTCTTGATAAGGAGGAAGATATATCGGATCTGACCAGGGAAGACCTTTAAGAGCAAATCTTAAAAATCTTCGCTGTACAGACTCTATCCTATTGATATGAATATCATAATACAGAGTCCGAAACAGGGCAGGCGTATTCAAGAATTGAACGAACAAAATCACAGTAAAGTGTCCTTGTAATGTGAGGGCCGTTAAAGTCTTTCCACCATCGTTTTACAAAGCCCCAACTGGAGTTAGCCTTGATAACAACACAATCGACATGGTCGTCGAAGGTAAATTTATCATTGAATAGTACACCTAAATCGCGTACTTTGCTTAATTTCTGTAAAGCAATTCCCTCTAAAACATAGATAAATTCGAATGGATTATTTTTCTTGGAGAAAGATGCCATGGTGCACTTCCCAACATTCAAAGGCATACAGTTTAAAGTACACCAGTCAAAAAATAGGTTTATGTCATTTTGCAAAAGTAGATAATCATTCGTACAGGTGATAGTACGAAATATTTCCGCATCGTCAGCATACAAGAGAATATTAGAGTTGGATATGACCGAACTCACGTCATTAATAAATAAAATAAACAGAAGTGGACCAAGATGACTACCCTGAGGTACATCAGAAGTGTTAGGAATAATCGATGAGAAAGCATCTCGAAATTGCACTTGTTGGGTTCGATTTGAAAGATAGGAATTGATCCACGTAGTAAAAATAGCAGGAAATCCGAGTGAGCAAAGCTTGTACATTAGTAAGTTGTGATTAATTTTATCAAAGGCCTTACTAAAATCTGTATATAAACAGTCAACTTGTGTGCCTGCTTTAATCGCTGGAATCACAAAATTTGAAAATTCCAGCAGGTTTGTTGTTGTGGATCTACCTTTGGTGAATCCGTGTTGGGTTGGGCTAATTATTGATTTGCAATGAAAGTACATTACGTCACAGACAATTGCCTCAAATAATTTTGGAACGCTAGACAGCCTAGCTATAGGCCGGTAATTACATACGTCATTCCTTTTGCCTTTCTTGAACAGGGGAGTTATTGTCGAGTATTTCCGTAGACTAGGGAAAACCCCACAACGAAGAGATGCGTTAAATAAGGAGCTCAGTGGAGATAAAAGTGTAGAGGAGCACCTTTTAAGCACAACAGACGGTATACCATCTGGGCCGCTATTGAAACTCTCAGAGATATTCGTTATGGTAAATGTAGTGCGGAGCTTAGATCACTCATTCCTCCACTTTACACCTTTGCCCGTGATACTCGTCAAGCTAAACGCGCACACGAGTATACCGTCAACCCTATTCCTACTCGTACAGTGAAATATAGACAGTCATTCATTTCCCGAACATCCAGACTTTGGAATGCATTGCCGGCTAACGTTTTCCCAAGTAGGTATAACCTCCAGTCCTTCAAGAATAATCTCCACCGTCACTTCCGTCTCTCTCCAACCTAAATTCCTCAGTACACTCAAATTTTATCCAATTCCTTTACCGAATTAATTGTGCAATGCATTAAAGGGTGACCCCCTAAATTAAACTCGGTGCCTTAAAAAAAAAAAAAAAAAAAAACTTCGATATACGATATAGTGGGTTCATCTATAATAAGATCCTTCATCTCAAGTGTAGTGGAGGGAATTTTTGTCAAGTATTGAAAATTCTTAAAATTAATATCACAGTCTGGGGCGTCAAATGCAGCACGAAAATGATCCACGAAAAAGTTGCTAATTATTTTGGGGCCGTCGCTAACTTCCCCGTCAAAAGACAGAGTCGCAGGAAAACCATCTGTTCGCCTTTTAGAATTGACGAAATTCCAGAACTGCTTAGACTTGTCTTTAATTGCTTTTTTCATATCAATCAGATAACATTGATAGGCCGATTTTGAATTGGTAAGAAATAAATCGCGTAACTCAGAGTACCGCTTATAGTCAGATTCAATCCATGAGAGACAGTACGTCCTCCATGCTTTAGTTTTAAAATTTTTTAGATTTACTAAATCGTCGTCAAACCATGGAAATCTTTTACATGAACCATGACTCGTAACCGGCACGCACCGAGTGAAATAACCAAACATAATATTGTAAAAATTATTAACAGCAATTTCAATGTCTGTTTCGTTAACGCACGTACGCACGACCAATCACGTTTTGAAATATCTTCATTCAAGGCAACAAAGTCAGCTTTATTAAAGTTAAATCGATGAAAAATAGCAGTATCAAAATTATTAACATTATCAGCACCAGTATTTGAAAAGCAAACAGCATGAAACGCAGGATGGCGTGCTGATTCTGGAAGCAAAGATTGAAGTAAGCCCGTTGAAAATATACTATCCAAAAATTTTGCATCTTGCCGTGAACAGGAAGAAAGAGCTGGCAGTAAGAAATCTTCACTGTCGGAGAGAGACCAAGTGACAAGAGGCATGTTGAAGTCTCCAAACACGAGTAGCTCATCACGAGATTGTATAAGATTACTGACATAATCAATTCCATTGTATACTGCCTCGTAGACAACATAGGGTGGTAGTGGTGGTATATACAAAGTTACGATATATAGTTTTTTGTCCTGAAGTGCGAGAACGACGCATAATATTTCAATATCAGTAACTTCAGTGATGCCGATAACTTCTGCCGGAAATTGACTTCGAACCGCACAGAAGACTCAACTACCAACATTGGCATCCAAAAGTTCAAGATGACGATCACAGCGAAAAATTTGATATTCAGAGTCATGTATTTCAGCATCATGGAAACTACCACAGAGCCATGTCTCGTTGAGACAAATTACGCCAAAGCAGGAACCAGCAGCAGAGATGTAAAGTTGGCGGATTTTGGTTCGCATACCACTTACGTTGGCGTAGTATATTGAGATGGACCCATCCCGTTTTTTGACTTAGTGTCAAAACGATGCTGTATTGAATTGTGTCGACTCTTTGGAACAAATTCCCTTACGATTGCTGAAGTCGGCCAAAGTTGGATGTGGAAACCATATCAAAACAGGATGTCGACAACACGACTCTAAACGAAGACACCAGAGGCGGACCACGATGAGTAGCTGAAGCTAATTTTCTACATGAAATAGCATTTTGAGATATACTAATATTATCATGGTTCAATATATTCATGATGTTAGTAAGAACATTCGTTTCAGAAGAAGCAGGATCCAGCCGTGACACAGAAAGTACTTTAGGTTTTTCTACCGCCTTTAATGTGCAAACTATATCACGAGATCTACCAGGATTTGGAACGACAGTAGAAACTGAAGAGATGGTACTCTGATCATCGACGACATCTGTAAACTGCGCAGCTATTGAAGTTGGTGGTAAACTGTCCTTCATCTGACATTGTAGATCTCGTTTTTATGCTCTAGATGAAATCTGAGAGTGTTATAAGTTTGCCACAAAGTTTGTAACGCTAAGAAATAAGGCTCGGAGAAAAAAATTAATGATGCAGAAGTTCATATAATCACTCAAAAATTTCAAAACCGGATGTCCGTCCGTCTGTCCGTCCGTGTCCTTTCTAGCTTGAGAACGCGTTGATCTAGAAAGTTCAAATTTTGTACACATCGTTTTTGACAAAAAGTAAGGACAAGTTCGTGAACGGGCCAAATCGCTCCACCCCTTCTACCCCTCCCATACAAAATGGCACAATTACGCAGTTTATCAATAAACGGCTTTTCTCGAAAAGTATATATGGTATTGGTATGAAATTTGGAATATATATATTTTATACTAGCAAACCCCCGCGACTTCGTCCGCGTACAAATAGCAATAATAAGCAATTTTTGAGAGTGTAGTTAGTAATGCATTATGTGGGATATAAAATCTGCTTACTTTAATGGCTCTTTGAAGAGAATGGATTGTATATTGTTGGAATCAGAACCATAAATTATTAAGAATGAAAGCATGATACTCCCATTTTTATGGGACAGGCTCGTGATCAAATCAAACCCGTGATTCGAGATCATATACGTGTTGAAGAGCGTTAAGAACATGTGAATAATTGTAGCTGGTGTTAATTAAAAAAAAAAGCAAATAAAATAACATTAAGCATAAAAACATAACAGGACTACGATTGTGCGTAAAGCCAAATCATACGATATTATTAATAGATGAAATCGAAATTTTCGCGGTGTTAAGAAATTTTGTATGGGAGTGGTAGAAGGGGTGACAGCACTGAACTAATTTTTTTCACATCATGCTAGAGTAGCTATAAAAATGTTTTGTACCAAATTTAAGCTTCAAAAATTGAGTAGGTACAGAGAAACTTAGTGCACTGAATTTAATGAAATTGTGCAATTTGAATGGGAGGTGGTAGAAGGAGTGGGGGGTTTTTGGTGATTTTTCGAAAAACAACTATAACTATCATGCAATTGATACACTTTAAATTTCAGATCTGCAGCATTCACACTTTTCAAGAAAATCGAATTGTTACATAGTCGTGTAATGTGCCTCATTGTATGGGAGGGGGTAGAAGGAGTGAAGCTACTCGGTTAATTTTCTTCCCGCTGTTAATAATAATGCTAATTAAGGATTAAATTTAAATTTTCACCTCGATGAAATTTAAATGTACTGAGAAAATTCGTTTAGAGTATTTTATGAAAAAGTGCGGTTTATATGGGAGGTGGTGGAAGGAGAAGAGGGTTTTTGGTGATTTTTTGAGAAACAGCTATAATCATCATGCAATTGATGTATTTTAAATTTCAGATCAGTAACATTCTGACTTTTCAAGAAAATCGAATTCTTGTGAAGGCGTGGAACTGTGTCACATTGTATGGGAGGGGGTAGAAGGAGTGAAGCTAATCGGTTAATTTTATCTCGATATTAATAATAATGTTAATTAAGGATTTAATAGAACATTTTAGCTCGATGAAAGTTACACGTACTGAGAAAATTGGTGTAAAGTGGTTCATGAAAAAGTGTAGTTTGTATGGGAAATGGTAGAAGGAGAGACAGACCTTAAGTAATTTGTATACCAAAAGACTGCATTTATTATAGAAATAATATAGTCCAAATTTCAAATTAATAGCTTTTATAGTTTTCAAGAAAATTTGATTAATATATATTTTTGAAAATGAGTCACTTTGTATGGGAGGGGGTAGAAGCCGTGGGGAGAGTGAAATAAAACCAAAAGCAGATTTCATTCCGATGGACACCTAACAAACTGTGCAGGTTTCATTACAATCGGTTCAGCCGTTTGTGCGTCAAAAGCGGTCGTACAGACAGACAGACAGACAAAAATTTCAAAAATGTGTTTTTATGCTTAGTTAGTTCTAAAATAACTCAAAAAATTAACTTATAGCCATTTATAAGCAAATAACAGACCGACACTACAATTATATTTATATGTATAGATTTATATATATTATATTTATATATTATAATGATTTCATTCTACTGTATAAAAATTATTTGTGTCCTCCTCCTCCATCCACCACCTCCCATACAAACTGCACTTTTTCATTAAATGCTCTAAACCAATTTACTCAGTGCGTATACAATTGATCGAGCTGAAATTGTGCACTAACTATTTATTTATAATTATTAGTAAGACAAAAAAAATTAGACGATTAGCTTTACTCCTTCTACCCCCTCCCATACAAAATGACACAATTACGCAATTTGTCTATAAGCGGATTTTTTCGAAAAGTGTAAAAGTTATTGATCTGAAATTTGGAATATATTACTTCTATAATAATTCCAATCTGCTGCATAAAAATAAAAACATTTCTCTTCTCTAGAGTATCGCACGATTGGGCTTTACGCACAATCGTAGTCCTATTATGATTTGTGTTTATACTCTAGATGAAATCTGAGAGTATATTGTGTTTGCCTTACCGTTTGTAACGCTAAGAAATAATGCTCGCACAGAGCCGCCAAGGGTACAGAAATATTTGTTGTCACTCAAAAACTTCGATTCCGAGTTGCTGTCTGTCCGTCTGTCCGTCTGTCTGTCTGTCTGTCTGTCCGTCTGTCCGTCTGTCTACAGCATAACTCTCGAACGCTTTGAGCTATCGTGCTGAAATTTGTTGTGTGTCATTTTTAGCAAAAAAGAAACTTTAAGTTCGTGAACGGGCCACATCCCCCCACTCCTTCTACCCCCTCCCATACAAATTTCACGAAATTTCGAAATTTTCAGAAATTGATTTTTCTTAGAAACTATTTAAGCTATCGATTTGAAATTTGGGTTCAAATATTATGATATAGATACCATTAATATGACTCAATATTGATCCGATCCCATCACTCCTTCTACCCCCTCCCATACAAATGCATAATTTTGAAAAATGCAGTTTTTCGATTTTCATCGAAACTAGTAAAGTTATAAAAAGGAAATTTTGCCAGAATTAATTTTATTATAATTCCAATCAGCACTGAAAAAATTAGCAACTTCCCCTCACTCCTTCTACCCCCTCCCATACAAATTTCACGAAATTTTGAAATTTAAATTACATTATTTTTCTTCGAAACTGTTAAAGTTATCAATTTGATATTTCGTACAAAGTATAAAAATAGAAATATCAATAACAGGAAAAAAAATTGTTTTCATCCGTACACTCCTTCTACCCCCTCCCATACAAATGCATCATTTTTGTTAAATGCATTATATCGATTTCCATTAAAACTAGAAAAATTACAAACTTAAAATTTTGCCAGAATTTGTTTTTTAATAGTTGCAATAAATGCTGGAAAAAATTATCAGCTCAGCTTCCCTCCTTCTACCCCCTCCCATATAAATATCTGTATTATAAATTCAAGAAAAGCATTTCTCCTTCGAATATATGAGAGCTGTCGACTTTGAAATTGAATCAAAGCATAGTGATAAGGGTGATGATAAGCAGTTTCAAAATCATCTAAAACGTTCCACTTCCTCTGCCACCTCCCATACAAATGCCTCAATTTAAGGAAAACTATGACCGATTTCTTTAAAAATAATGAAAACTAAAAATTTTAAATTCAGCACGAAACATTTTACACGCCATTTTCGGTGTCACATAGGAGAAATACAAACCTCCGCCTCTACTTCTACCACCTCCCATGCAAAGTCTCTTCTCACTATTCGAAAGAATTTGAGATGACATATTTGCCGGTATATTAAATTCATTTCCATCTCATCTAGAGTATCATATGATTGGGCTTTAAGCCCAATCATAATTCTGTTATGTTTGATTTTGCCTTTTTTCTTATTTATCAACTTCTTACTTCCTAATGTTGGTGAATTGTCAGTGCTATCCGTAGGACCATCTGTCTGACTGGAAGTGTTAACAACCGAACGAACATTGCTTGATTCTTTCTTCTGGGAAGATATGATTGAAAAAGATTTATCCGCGCTGTCTGCAAGCAATTTCACGACTTTTAAGTCTCTATGCATTACCTAAGCTCCGGGGTTTGTACATCGAAAAAAACACAGGTCGTCACATCACATCCCGAGCTAGACACCGCAAAACTTGTTTTCTTGGATTGCTGCGACCTTAAATAGGCGATTTTCGTCAATAACAGGATCGCAAAATTTTTGGACACTCACTGGATCATGGGCTTATCACCCGTGATCTTAAGACCTAAATGATACGAGAAACGGATACATCGCCTCGGATACGGACTGATTCTACGGTAACGACTTTTGGCATTCGAAAACGGACTATGATTGGCTTCTGGAACGTTCGAACATTGAATGACGGGGGAAGAGCTGGGGTTACTCGGTCCTTGCACCGCCGGTCAGTGATCGACCGTGAAATGAAGCACTATAACATCCAAATCTTGGGCTTGAGCGAGGTCAGGTGGACAGGATCAGGAGAAGAACGAACCCTTAGCGGAAACATTATTCTGAACATTGGCCCTGAAAGTGAAGCCAGAAATGGCGTGGCGTTCGTCCTTACGCCGAGAGCGAGAAACAGTCTCATTAGCTGGGAACCAATCTCGGATAGGATTATCGTCGTCAGGCTCAGGACCAGTTTTAGAAACGTCACAATTGTACAGTGCTACGCACCAACTAATACCGCAACATCTGGTGACAAAGAGGAGTTTTATAGCCAACTGAGTGCCACCTTCGAACGTGTTCCAAGAGGTGATATTATTATCATCTCGGGAGATATGAACGCCCAGGTTGGATCAGACAACACTGGACTAGAACACGTCATGGGGAGGCATGGTGACCCTTGGGTCGACCCTTCACGACCTTGGATTAAGAGACCCGAAAACGGCGAATTATTTGTGGAGTTCTGTAGTACTCGGCAAATGGTCATCGGAGGGACCTTTTTTCCACACAAGAGTCATCATAAAACATCTTGGGTTTCCCCTGATGGTGTTACTCAGAACCAGATCGACCATTTGGCTATAAGTCGCCGATGGAGAAGATGTCTCCTCGATGTGCGAGCTAAACGTGGAGCTGACGTGGGGAGCAATCACCACTTGATGTTTGCCTGCTTGAGATTGTGTACAGCAGCTATCCGACGACCACAAATTCTTCAAATGAAGCGCAAGCTTAATGTGGATAAACTTAGAGATCCCAACAAAAAACGCGAATACACCACTATTCTACGCGAAAACTCATCCACATTGGGTGAACATGAAATGCGCACACTGGACGCCAATTGGAAGGCAACCAGAAACACTTTTCTAACTAGTGCTGAAGAATCTGTGGGATATGCGCAAAGCGGTGAGAAACCCTGGATGTCGCAAGACACATGGGACAAGGTTGGCAATCGGAAAAAAGCCAAATTGGCAATCATCTCTCAACCCGATGTCAACCAACGAACGCCCGACTTAAGGCAGAACTACCGCGATGCTCATATACAGCTTAAAAAGGCTGTTAGACGCGACAAGAGAAATGCCATTGGAGATCTGGCAAACAAGGCAGAATCTGCGGCTTACCTTGGGGATATGGGTTCACTATTTAAAATCATGAAACAGTTGACGAACAGGAATTTCACCGCCAACCACCTGGTGAGAGATGTCAACGGAACTCTCCTTAATATGAGTGAACACCAGTTGCGATGATGGAAGGAATACTTCTCTGATATTTTAAACATCTTGTCAGATGAAGATATTCCGGAAACAGAACAATTTCCAATCATCCAACCGCAACAATCCTCTATTAGAGACGATCCCCCAGATAAGGAAGAGATAGTTTCCGCCATTCAGTCAATGGCGGGAAGGAAAGCTCCAGGTATAGACGGACTACCAACCGAACTCCTCAAAGCGGACCCGGAAATAACAGCCGATATACTCCTCCCACTCTTCACTAAGGTGTGGAATGATGGAAGATATCCGACTGAATGGAAGGAGGGCGTCATTGTCAAAATTCCGAAGAAGGGCGACCTTCGGGATTGTGGCAATTGGCGTGGTATATGTCTACTTACTGCCGTATCAAAAATTATGGCTAAGGTAATTCTCAATAGGATTAGTGATGTCGTCGAGAGCACTCTCGAAGTTTATCAGGCTGGATTCCGTAAAGGGTCGTCTTGTACCGACCACACAAATACCCTACGGATAATATTAGAGCAGTCAGCCGAAATGGGTTCGCCACTACAGGAGGAGAGCTGTCCGAGAGCTGTGCGAACGGGTGTCAGACAAGGCTGCATATTATCACCAGCCCTGTTTCTGGTGGTAATAAATGACATCTTGAAAGCTGCACTGGAAGGTGGGGAAGGTAAAGTTCTTCAATGGAGACTATTTAACATCTTAAGTCACCTTGATTATGCTGATGACGTGTGTTTGCTTGCACATACCCGTTCGGACTTAGAGTCAAATGTTCGCTCGTTGCATTCTAAATACAAAGAGGCGGGACTGAAAATAAATGTGCGTAAAACCAAGTACATGCACATGGGTTCGAACGCAAGCACACCGATTGTTCTTAATGGACAGGATGTGGAAGAGGTGCAAGATTTTTGCTATCTCGGAAGCATTGTCAGCATGGACGGCGGAGCCGAAAAGGATGTTGAGGCTCGGCTAAATAAAGCTCGTCAGGCCTTCGGTATCCTTTCCCCTTTCTGGAGGTTAAGAGAGATCTCCCTTCGCACGAAGCTGCGAGTTTTTGACGCATGCGTCAAATCCGTGTTGTTATATGGTTGTACTACGTGGAAAGTGACCGTTCGACTTACCAAGAAACTACAGACTTTCGTAAACCAATGCCTCCGGCGCATTTTAGGAATATTCTGGCCAGAAGTAATCTCCAACGACGAACTTTGGAGTACAACTCGACAGACTAAAATAGGTATTGAGATTCAACGGCGAAAGTGGCAGTGGATCGGTCATACTTTGAGGAAACCAGAGCGAAACATCGCAAAACAGGCTCTGGATTATAACCCTCAAGGAAGACGTCGGGTTGGTCGACCATGTAACACATGGAAGCGAGCAGTTGAGCAGGAGGCCAGAGGAATAAACAAGTCCTGGCAACAGCTTAAAGCCGATGCTCAGGATCGCGCCTTGTGGAAGAGAGTTGTTTCTGTCCTATGCCCCTATAGGGGGTCTTAACAGGAATTTGATTGATTTGAAAATTTTTGTCGATCAAAGATATAAAAAATATTTTTCTTATCATGAACAGTTCAGTGAGAAATATATCTACAGTATTGCCATGACTAGGGATGGCAAGATCTGCTATTTTCCAATTCTATCGTGATCCACCAGCTTACGAAAAATGATCGAGTGCAATCGAGTCAGGATGGCAAAAATGTCAGTCGCATTGCATATACACAAGCCAAAAAAAAAAAAAAAACACCCGGTCATAGAAAACCAAACCAAAAGGGCCTATTGTTTTCTTTTTTCACACGATATTACCTAAGACAAGCAACTTCATCATGAAGAACGTAAAACTCTTATCGGCACGGTGAACTGCAACATAAATCGGCGAAACTTGCAATAGCCGCAACTCACATGTCCCACCACGGAATCGATTCTTAGAACAAAACCCGCCAAACATATCGTCCCATCTTACCTATCAGATCAGATCCCACCGGTCAAAATATCGCTAAACATATCGCAGTCGTACTTCATCCAGCCCCAATTCAATTCATTCATTACTCTACTTCTCAGTGTAAAGCAATATCACTGAGAGCACGAGCAGTGTGTAGATGGTGTTAATATCTCCAAAGGCTATCAACTAGGTTTGGTTGGGATAGCTTACATTATTGATGGTCTTTGATTCCACTGGTCGTTGAGTGCGAGCGACATAGCAGATACGAAGACAATGGCAATCGAGACACGAAAGAGCTTCCATATGAATGACGTTCAAGCTCTTTCGTTGCGCCATTCATGAGCTTAGCGCTGAGGCTGGGTAAAGTTCGACTGAGATTTGTTGGGTTCCATGGGTTTCGGGATTTGATAAAAGCTTTACGTTCTTCATGATGAAATTGCTTGTGTGAGTAATGTCGTGTGAAAAAAAGAAAAACAATAGACGCTTTTGGTTCGGTTTTCAATGACCGGGTGCTTTTTTTTTCATTTGGTTTGTGTACATGTGATGGAAGCAGCGGTTTGTTTGGCGAGCTTTATTCTGAGCTACGATCTCGTCGAGGTGAGATGGAATATGTGAGTTGCGCGATTAATGTGCGAGTGCGAACAAAAACTCTGGGATTTGTAACGGCAATTTTATTGACGATAGACTGTAAGCAGTATGCATTTGCTCTGCTCTTCTAATCGCAGCTCTTTTAAATTTTCCATCGCAATATGCGATTGCTCTTTTAAAATAGCAGTGAAAAAATCGCAGGATTGTAATCATAGCATATCATCTCTAGCCATGATATCTATTTCCGATTTCCAAACAAAATTGACTACGCCCTGTTTTCTTGTGTCATACTAAAAACACAAATCATTTTCTTAATTTCACTCCAATAAAATAAAATTCATATTTTCGGAACTTTTGAACTAAATTTAAACTCATAAAATCTATTCAAATATCTAAATCCATCCAACGGCAATGAACCTGAATTTCGGCTGAACATGAATAATTCATAAATTTAAATTATTAAATTCATACAAATAAAAGCGTATCATCTTACAACAAATAGTAGACACTCATATCAACCCACAAGGAAATTCCTCTCAATTTTCGTGACCCAGCTACAAAGTTTACAAGACCCAACCTTGTTTCACTATCTTTTAAACTTTATTAAACTACAAAAATCATCAAAACTACGTTGCCGCAAAATTCCTTCAGTAATGACATAACTTAATTTCACTAACATTTTCGAATAATCACAAACACAAAAAATTCCATCTTTCGCTGCGATTAATAGCGAAAGTGAATTTTCTTTGAAGATACTTTGGCCAATCCAAGATATCTTAATTTTTTTTTCTTTTAAAGTAGAATGGAACCTTCCTACAGTCATCGGATTGTACTCCATATGTTGTTTTTTCGATGCTTATGTTTCAGTTAAACTATGACGCGTGATCTTGAGCACTTAGCTTTTTAGCCTGTGGTCGTTGTATTTCCTACACAAGGCCTGAGTGCTTTGGACAATTTAAAAAAATTAAAAATAAAAACAGCAATGACTATACAATAAAATTATGATAATGCATAGCGAAAGTAAAGAAAATTGATCTTAAGATGGTTAAAAAATAAAAGTGCATTAAGAGAGACATAATTTTAAAGCACGTAATTTTTATGCTGCATAATAGAAACGTGTAAAAAAATAAAACTAAATACTTATCGGAGTACCGAGAGGATGGTTATATAAATTTTGAAAATAAAAAATTTCGATTGAAATCAGTTCAAACTTCTTAGATGTTGGAATGTACTCGCGTGGTACTTGTCAGGTTTTCCCCGCCTGAAGGGTGCAAAGCTGTATCCCACCACGCGCGTCCATAGGTTGCGGATATTGGACCATCGACCAGGGGTCGGCCAGCTGTCAAATAAGCTATTTTGTGAATAAGCAGCCGCGAACAAAGAGAATGTTATTCATACAAATAGTGCCGTTTCTTCCCTAGAACCATTCCCTATACATCAAATCCCAACGCCTTTTTCGCGGGTTGGCAGACGGAAAGAAAACCTCGGCTCGGGGGAAACCTACCATTAAGGACGTGACAAGAAGAACACGGGAAGGGACTACTACCTAAATGTTGGTAAGAACTGTGACTACCGGGACGAGGTAATGATACCTCCTTAGTCGCCAGTGGAATAGCCTCCACGAAGTTTGGAGCAGGTCGTGGAAGTGATCATGTTACTGATTCATCCTATGTAGCTGTGATTGAGCAGGCTGTTACAGTGGAAACCACTACTGATTGATGGCGAGGGCAGTCGCGACAGTACGCTTCTTGGTGGCATCTTTGATAGCGATGAATCGCTGGAAAACATCACTCTGACTGGCGATGAAGTTTTAAGTGACGAGGAGACTTTAATCGATCAAAGTCAATTTTTCAGTCTATGACTCTCGAGCCACTAGTCATTGCCGATAATCGGCCGTTGTTGAAGGAAGCGGATGCAAAGATAAACATCTCTAGGACGCAAGAAAACATGCCGAGCTCATGGACTAGATATAGAGCAAGACTGCGCATAAGAGAGATGGCCAAATCTACGGCTAGTGCTACTTCTTCAACTACTCTGCACCGATGGTGCCTTATCCTCCGGGTATCAGGGAGATCGGTAGCAAGTGGAAGCAAAAACCAAAAAAGCGGTTACTCCATCATCATCTGTGTCGGTAAGCGCTAAGCGAAAGGAGCGACTGAGCGAGAGTGCTGAGCCCCCGGATGCGAAGAAAGCCAAATCCATATATCGGCCTTACAATCCTGTGGGCGCGGATAGTCTTAAAATGGTGCTCGTAGACATGGCAGATCCCGAGGGAAAAAAAGCGAATAGATCCGCTATTGAGGCGGAGGTTACAAACCTACTAGACGAACACATGGACACAGGAGGTGTTCCCAAAACCAGGTTTGACTCGAACGAATGGATATACGGTATTTTTAGAATATCGTGTACAGACCAGCGATCGAGTGACTTCTTCACAAAAGCGAGAAATGGAATAAAGTCGCCTTATTTCAACGCAAGGCTGGCCGTAGCCCATAAGGATGATGTTCCGCATCTGATCCACGCCAGCGTTACACTGAAAGACCGAAACATCAAGCCTTTGCGATTCCTACAGCGGATTAGGAATTAGAACGACCTCGATACGAGGAGTTGGAAGATCCTTCAGATGACAAACTCCGAGAAGGACGCCATAGTGGAAATCGGTAGTTCAGCACTAGCCATTAGGAAGATGAAGCCATTCTCCTGGCCTCAATCCACTTACTGTACAATTCGCCATCACCACCACCATCGGATCTGTGTCGGAAGTTTTGCGGAATGATCTGATTCTGGCTTGTGATGCGAATGCGCAATGTTCATTACGGGGCAGCCCAGATACAAAAAAAAGAGGCGAGCCACTTGTTGAATTTCTAGCAGATATTAATTTAATACGAATAGAGGTAATGAGTGCATCTTTGTTACCAAAGCCAGAGCAGCGGTGGTCGACATTACTGTGGTATCCATGTCGTCGACTTTTGGAGTGAAAGATTGGATGGTAGCTCGATAAGAGTCACTATCCGACCACAGATGGATAACTTTCACAATAGACCGTGATGCTCCTAGCATCGACTCGTATAGAAATCCCAGAGATTTTTTTTACGGTGACTCAAATATCTAAGGAGGTAACCATTTAATGCGTAATGCACAGTTAGATCGACATTAGCAGGGAAATAAATGAAAATGGGGATGAAAGCTAGGAAACTTCAAAATAAAGCACGAAATAGCAAGCAAGAAACTGACTGAGAAGCCTATAAAGCCACGCTGAGTGAATTGAAGCATTCTGTACGGACGGCAAAGAGGTAATCTTGGCGGCAGTTCTGCGCAACTATTGACTCAGTGAATGAAGCGGCTAAACTTAAGAAAATTCTGTCAAAAGGCTCTTCCATGGTCGGGTTCCCGCCTTGTCAACAGAAACAGTGGAGCTACTTCTAGATAGTCACTTCCCGGGGTGTGGAATTCAGACGAAACTCTGACCCGGCGAAATTGCTTTGACTATAACCGGGGCAAAGATAATGATAATTCAGCTACTTCTCGCATAGTGGATGAAATAAAGCAAAGAAAAAACGATGTGGGCAATAAACACATTCAAGCCTTTTAGGTCGGCGGGAGCAGATGAGATAATTCCTGCAATGCTACAGCATAGCCTGGACGGCATCGTTGTAAAGCTGGTTAACATTTTCAAGGCTTATCTTCTTCTAAGATAACTTCAAAGTAAAAAGAAGTGAAGGTGGTTTTCATACCGAAGCCTAATAAAAGTATACATACGCAGCCAAAGGACTATAGGCCAATAAGTCTGACATTTTTCTTTCTAAGAACCTTTGAAAGACTGATAGATATTCACATAAGAGCCATCGTAAACTTTGCCTCAATCCTTTCCAACATACTTACAGGGAAGGACGATCTGTGGAAACGGCACTGCACACAGTAGTATCAAAAATTGAAAACTATGAAAATCAAGGAGTACACTTTGAGTGCTTTTCGATGTAGAGGGTGATTTCAATAATATATGCACCAATGTACATAGACGCGGTATTCACACATGGCGTAAATTCAATGCTCACTGAATGGATTCATAGCATGTTGGTTCGCAAGAAAATTACTGTCACAATGGGAAACGAATGTAGGACAAAACACGTAGATAGAGGAAAACGACAAGAAGGAGTCTTGTCACCCTTACTTCCAAAGTTAGCCGTGAATTATATGTATCCTCTAGTAGCTAAATGCTGCTAGTTATTGCGGGTGACTTAGTCATCTAAATTAGTGGGAAATACCCTTCAACTTTAGGCGAACTGATGCGAAGTACATTAAACCTTGTTACCGGTTTAATTCGTGTGGATTGAGAATCAACCCTGATAAGTTTACATAGAAAATTTCAATATGCTATCCATTGGGGAAGTTGCTTTAAGCCTTTCAGATGGGGTTACTTATCTAGGAATCATCTTGGACAGCAAACTCAGATGGCGACGAAATTTTATATATAAAATTTTTTTGGATGTGGATGATACAAGTATGGTATTGTCTGAAAGTACCGAACTGAAATAAATCCAATCGCAATTGAGTTACATTCAGAGAATTGCCTGCATAAGCAGCGGGGCATCGCGTGAAACACCTACAGCAGAACTGGAAGCCATTTTGAATCTTCTTCCACTGAATATTGTAATTTTGGAGACGCCACGCATTAAGGCTGTGAGACTTGAAATTTTTGACGCATGGCTTGGGACCAATTAAAAAAAATCTCATGCAGCGAATGAAAACGGAATCTTCTTTCCCAAGCTATAATAGTGATACTATGCTATCAAAGATGCACTTTGCGAAGCACTTTGAAATCACTCTACCTGACAGACAGCAACGGTCATACAGAATTACGGTATTGCGATATTTACTGATCGGAAAATGGAAGAGGGAGTAGGTTATGACATCTTTTCTAAAAACCTTGCTCTGCAAATCTCCCCGCATCTACTAGAATATGTCACGGTCTGCCAATCGGAGGTGACGACTATGGCGGATTGGATGGAACTGGCCTTGAGTGCAGGAGTAAATCGTAAGCCAGTTAGTTTTTACTCGAACAGCCAAGCAATACTAAAGGCCCTCTCGGCTTACAGTTGCAATTCAAGATGGGTTCCGGGGCATCAAGATGTACCTTGAAACGAAATAGCAAACAGGCTGGCCAGAAAGGGATTTGCCGCTGCCACTGTTGAGGAAACGGATAATGTTGACATTGCCCTAAGACTCATTATGACAATATACGTTAATAAAGTGTGGGAAAAGGAAATTCTCAAATGGTTACAAAGTAACACCACGAAGATGCTATGGGGTGGGTTTGATAGAGGGAAATCAATAAAAATATTTGGACTCGACAGATATTCCCTACGGACACTAGTAGGCCACGGGTCACTGTGTTCTTTGAGAACACGCTCGAGGACTTCGTCTTACAACTGAGGACATTTGCAGAGGCTGCGGTGAGGAGGTTTAGACTGTAGAGCATCGACATTGCCCATGCCTCCGTACAATTCGAAGACGAATTCTCGGAAAGTACTTCTTCACCAAGCTAAATGATCTTCGGTTCTTTGAACTGACCAAGCTCATTAGTTTCACTGGTATACCGGGCTAGCTGAATGATATGTATGTAAGTCCACATAATAAAAACACGAAGGCGTACAATGGGTCCACTGATAACCTACGTACTTTGGTGTCTAGAACCTCCATAAACCTAATCTAACCTAGATGATGGAATTAATTAAACATTATTTATTATCCGACAATATTTTTAGAAAATTAGTTTATATCGCTTCGAATGAAATATTTAAAGCGATTCAGAAAATATTGACAAAACTCGTAAAATTTTTGAAAATAAAGTAAGTTTTGAGTAAGTTAAGAATTTTTTTCTCTAAATCAATTCACTTTGCTCATTTTGAATTTATATGAAGCATTTTTACATTTTTAAAAGAAAATTTTTCAAAAACAAGTGATATAGTTCACTTGTTTTTAAAAAATTTACGAAAATTGAGGCAATCGAATACTAATGAAGTTTCTTACAAAATTTCAACTTTGAAAACGCAAGGAAGACCATGTCATTGTAGAAGAAACTACGATAATTTTCTTTTCAATATTAGCCAAGAGTAATTTCATTTATTTTTGTAATTTAACTTAACTAATTTTTCAACTTTATTTATGATCTAAAAAGATTTAAAAAAATTTCCTTCTTAGAAACATAGCGAACCATCTAAAATTACGGTCGCTCACATCACTACAGTAAAAACTTGCCCTATTTCCAAGTCACTTTTCTAAATAAAAAACAAAAAAATCACATTTTAAACAAATTTCATTGCAAATTCGAAATTTCTCGAATACTTTCAGACATCGACAAAGCAGCATTGCATACCGCGTTTGAAGAAGGAAAAGCGTTTTAAAATGACAAAACAAACGGATAATCTCTAACAAAAATGGAATTCATTAAGTGCCTCTAGTAATGCCGCTCAAAACGACAACGATGACGAAGAAAGCAAAGATCTTGACACTGGGTCAGTGTGACACCTTGAAAGTTAATACACGCTATGATGATCTTTAGACGTGCGATCTTGGGTGGGAAGGTGAGATCACTTGCCAGACAGTCAGTCCATCATCTTCATCTCAAACCATAGATAATTGCAATTTAGCATAAATACATATTTGTTGGTGGTAATCACCATTGGCCCCTATGAATCAGATTTGTGATGACGGACACTTACATCGGAAATTTTCTCTCCATTTCTGTACAGAAAATAAAGAACTGATAATTGTTTTCTCTTCGATAGTTTTGGGAAGCTGCCAAACTTTAACCCCTTATCAATGCCGAGTCATGTTCTTTTCACGCACATTTTCTGTATTCAACGGTCATTTCTTAAAAATAATATAATTGAAAATTTCAAATTGGAATATTTCACGGACTATGACTTGGAGTGATGGCAATCAATTACCCCGTGTCGAAAGTGAAACTCCTCAGGGTGCGAAAATTGTATCTAAAATCGTAGTAAATTGAGAAAACTTTATATTCTACTGGTTGAGTTAAAATCTTTTAAATCCAGCACACTTGAAAGCACCAATCAAAGACGTTAATCAATGGAGAAAAATCAGCCAAGTATGAATCACACATTGCTGTGAAAGAAAGTGTTGAAGATGACGAAGACTTTTAGATGTCATGCTTTGATGAATGAATAGGGAAACAGGAAAATCCTCGGAATGAATGGCAGAAACTGCCAATAGTACAGATTAGTGAAGATGAAGAAAAATAATGATAAGTATAGTGTGTATCGAACCGTACGAATTGAAGGCATCTTCAATATGACCTTCAGTTTAAAAGTTAGTTCTGAAGTTTGAAAGGTTGCTATTGCAAATATGATTTAATCGAAAGTAAGAGTCTCATTGGAAGAATGCTGCTATTGAGTAATATTATTGATTTCGAGAGGTTTTTTTTTGTTTAATGAAAATGTTGAGCAATAAAACCGCCACAAAAATGATTCAGTAAAAATTGCGAGGTATGTTAGTACGTAGGCCACTGTAGTTTTATTGACTGATAAATAAATAAAATAAATAATTTGCGCATTGTATTGAAGTTAAATAATTTGATTCATTGCTAAATTTGTCTGCAATTCTGATAATTTCATAAACATATTATAAAACTAATTGCAAAATTAAAAACTTGTGTATAACTGCAAGCAACTCAAATGATCGAAGTTGTTTTTTAGTATAGAATAAAGTCGATAGGTATGATTGACAATTTACTTACTTAAAATTTCGCTTTTACAACACTCTTAAGAAATCCAAAATCGTTTTACGGAGTTTTATAAATAAGACATCTTAATACCAATTATATAAATTAAGGTCACCGAAATAAGCAAAATTGTTTCTTGGGATTCCTTCTTCTAAGAAGAAATACAATGATTACAAAGAAGAACAATTTAATTAATTAAAGGAAAATACTACTAAATTAAGCCGTACTTTGTACGAATGCATGAAAATTAGTTACAAAAATACTAAATAACATAAATAAATCTAGGGCACGACGGATAACATAGGAAAAAATTCTTCAAAAATCCAACATCAAGACAATATTCACTACCCCGACTACTATCCGAGGAATTTTAGGAAACCAGAAGGACAAAAAACCATTGCAGACCAAATTAGTATACAAAGTACCTTGCGGCTCATCCGATAAAGTATACATAGCAGAAGCGGGACGCACAGTCCAAACAAGGATCAACGAGCACCAACGATGCACACGGAAAAACCAGATACAGTCATCAGCGATCGCGGAACATGCAACGACAGAGGACCATACAATCGATTTCGACAATGTGGAAATTCTGGCCAGGACAAATCAATATTATCAACAAATAGTGCGAGAAGCAACGTCACGAATAATAAAGCGTAACAGTGTAGAAGTAAAGCATAACAGTGTAACAGTCATAGTGGACAGAAAATAATTTGCGGCTACTTCAAATGCAGGGCATAAACTTTGAAATTACTTTCACGCTGAAATCATTTTTCAGGAGTTTGCAACGAAATCCTACGGAACCAACTAATTATCCTCTAAAAATGCCAATGCTATACCATACATTTTTATACTCTAGATGGAATCTGAGAGTATTATAAGTTTGCTCTAAGGTTTGTAACGCCAAGAAATAAGGCTCGGAGAAAAAAATGATGAATACAGAAGTTAATATTATCACTCAAAAATCTCAAAACCGGATGTCCGTCCGTCCGTCCGTCCGTCCGTCCGTCCGTCCGTGCGCTCTCTAGCTTGAGAACGCGTTGAGCTAGAAAGTTCAAATTTTGTACACGTCGTTTTTGACAAAAAAGTAAGGTCAAGTTCGTGAACGGGCCAAATCGCTCCACCCCTTCTACCCCCTCCCATACAAAATGACACAATTGCGCAATTTGACAATGAAGAGATTTGCTCGAAAAGTATATAAGCTATTAACCTGAAATTTGGAATATATTACTATTATGATTATATCAATCTACCATATAAAAATTATGTGTGTCCTACCCCTCCTTCTACCACCTCCCATACAAACTGTACTTTTCATGAATTATTCTAAGCCAATTTACTCAGTGCGTATAAAATTTAGCTAGCTGAAATTTTGCACCAAATATTTATTTAAAATTGTTAGTAAGGCCAAAAAAAAATTAGACGATTAGCGTCACCCCTTCTACCCCCTCCCATACAAAATGACACAATTTCGCAATTTGACAATAAATGGATTTACTCGAAAAGTGTGAAAGCTATTAATCTGAATTTTTGGATATATTACATTCATAATAATATAAATCTACAGTAGAAAAATTATTGGAGTCCTCCCTCTCCTTCCACCCCCTCCCATACAAACATGCTTTAAGACGATTTTCTCAGAACATATAACATTTATCGAGCTCATATTTTGTAATAAATTCTTAATTAGTATTATCACTAAGATCAGAAAAAAATATTTGATTAGCTTCACTGCTTCTACTCCCTCCCATACAATATGGCACAGTTTCACAACTTCACAAAAAATCGATTTTCTTGAAAAGTATGAATGGCACTAGTCTGAAATTTAAGGTATGTCAATTTTATAATATTCCTAGTTATTTCTGAAAAAATCACTAAAATTCCCCCACTCTTTCTACCCCCTCCCATACAAACTGCACATTTTCATTAAATCTAACTCACTAATTTTTTCAGTTCCCATTCAATTTTTGGAGTAAGCATTTTGAATAAAACATTTTTATAGCTACCTTAGCATGATGGGGAGAAAATTAGTTCAATGCTATCCCTTCTAACATTCCACACACAAAATTTCTTGGGGTCACAAAAAAATTCTATTTCATCTAGAGTATCGTAAGATTGCGCATTACGCGCAATCGTAGCCCTGTTATGTTTTTCATTAGTAATAAAGTTTCACCACGTTGCAAAAAGAAATAGAGAATAACGTCAGCTGCAGGCCACCAAACAATCACCATTATCTTCTTCGGATGAACACTTTGTTTCGGGGCTTCATCAGCATCTAGCCATTGCACCGATCGTCGACGATTGTCGTACAATATCTACTTTTCATCACATGCCACTATTCTCTTCAGAAACGGATTGCTTTTGTTCCGGGGGAGCAAAGAACTACAAATTTCCATTCGACGCGTCATGTTTTGCTCAGTAAGCTCATGAGGAACCCACTTATCAAGCTTTATGACTTTTCCGGGAAACTGTCGAATAGTGTACGCCGAGTTTCTCTGCAATGTCTCTTACAGATTGGCGTGAGTCAGACTTCACTAGTAAACGCAGTTCGTCGTTGTCTACCGATGGTCCTGGGTGACCACATGGCTCACTTTGAAGGGTCATATCTCCTGATCGTAATTTTTGAAACCAACGCTGTGAACGAACCGCCGCTTACTATATCAGCTCCAAATGCCCTGTTGATGGTTTTGGTTTCCTCGCTTGCGTTGTGACCAAGTTTGAACTCGTAAAGAAAAACGCTAAGAAATAATTCTCGCATAGAGTCGCCAAGTGTACAGAAATATTTGCTGTCGCTCAAAAACCTCAAATGCAAGTGAGCGTCTATCCGTCTAGCCGCCTATCCGTCTGTCCGTCTGTTTGTAACATAACTCTCGAAAGCTTTGACTTATCGTGCTGAAATTTGTCATATGTTATTTTTAGCAAAAATGTAAGTTTAAGTTCGTGAACGGGCCACATCCCTTCACTCCTTCTACCCTCTTCCATAGAATTTTCATGAAATTACGAAATTGAAAGAAATTGATTTTTCTCCGAAACCATTTCAGCTATTGACTTAAAAATTAAGTCATAGTATAATAATGTAAATGTCATTAACGTCAAAAAATATTAATCTGATCCCTTCTACCTCCTCCAAATGCACAATTTTCAAAATTGCATTTATTCTGTTTCCATTGCAACTAGCAAAGCTAAAAGAACAAATTTTTGTCATTTTATTATAATTGCAACCAATTTTGGAAAAACTACCAAATTCACCTAACTCTTTCTACCCCCTCCCACACAAATTTCGATTAAATTGTTTTTCTTCCAAACCGTCAAAGCTATCAACTTTAAATTTTGAGGAAAGTATACTATTACCAGTATCACTGATGTCCAAAAATTTGGTTTTACTTCGAATACGCCTTCTACCCCCTCCGATACAAGTGGACAATTTTGGGTTTCTACCACCTCCCATACAATTTTTTGTATTGGATATTCAAGAAAAGTATTTCTCCTTCGAACATATAAGAGCTATCGACTATCAAATTGAAACAGAGCATGGTGATAAGGATATTAATAAGCAGTTTCAAAATCAACTAAGACCCTCCATTCCTCTGCCACCTCCCATACTAATGTCCAAATTTCTGGAGAAACTATGTTCAATTTCTTAGAAAATAATGGAAACCACAAACTTTAAAGTCAGCACGAAACATTTTGCATGCTACTATCGGTGTCATCTTAAGTCATCTTGGTTATGCTGATGACGTTTGCTTTCATATAACTTACTTACTTACGGTGGAGTTAAAGCCCAAATCGAGCCTTGGCCCCCTGTATTCTTCGCCTCCACCCATCACGGTTCAGTGACCGCGTCCTCCAGTTTGAGAATCTTAGCAGTGATTTGCAGTCTGTGTTAATAGAATCGTTGTCGAAAATGGCATACTATTCTCTGTTGTATTCTTCAAATAGAGGGTTCTGGGATTCTTCTGAGGACCTTTCTTTCAAAGGCGTTCAGTAATTTTTCGGATGCCTGAGTTAACGTCCACGTTTCGCTGCCAGATCTTGTTAATGTTTCATATTTTTTAGTTTAATCCTCCTGTGCAATTATTGGAAGTACCGAATAATACGTCTTATTTACCAACATTATCCTTATTTGAATTTCGATGGGTTCGCTTCCATCCTTTGATAATTTTGCCCCTAGGTATACCAAGTTGTTCACGTTTTCTAGGTTGTAGTCTCTTAATATAATATTTTATCTGATTAGCGACTTTTTCCTATTTTGTGCCACAAATTTTGTTTTATTTTCGTTGCTTGCACTCAACTGTTCGAATCAAATGTTTACTCGATGTATTCTAAATGCAAAGGTGCAGGTAGGGCGTTGGTCTACATTGCGAAGGTCGTGAGTTCAAATCTCGTTCGTCTTACAATTCCAGCGCACTGCCTTGGTCACCTCAATCTACGAAAATCAAAAATTTGCAGATAGAGGGTTGTGCGAAGAGCTGACAACTCTTCCACAATAAATAATACAAAAAGAATCTGTCACGGAACATGAAGATCAGAAGTCCAAGGCCCGTCTAGGCTTGTAGCGCAATGTTTGGAAGGACAAAAATAAATATGCGTAAAACCAAATTCATGCACATGGGTTCAAAAAGAAATATACCGATTGTTCTTAACGCACAAGATGTGGAAGAGGTGCAAGATTTTTGTTACCTCGGAAGCATTGACAGCGTGTACAGCGGAGCCGTTATGATATTGTGGATAATAATTTCAAATAATTTCGCTTGAGTTGAAAAAATTGCTTTTCCAACGGGTTGTATGCCCTAGAGATACTCGATAGACACTAACACTTCTGTCCTAATAGAGTTTCGACAATGCTATACAGTTCAGCGTGATCGTTTAGAAGCACAAGAAGGCAACATAAGACTATGAAAAACAGCCAAACTTCAAATTCAAATGTACGGACACCAGCACAAACTTGCGTTAAACTGCAAGTTTTTGAATAGATTACTCATTACAATCAAAAATAAATATGACTTTCATAAATAACAATTCATTTTGATTGTGTTTACTTCATAAAAGAAAGGAAATTGAGAAAATTCAAATTTTGAGATGAAATTCTCCGAACAATCGCTGTACATGCATTGTCCAAACTCTATTAGGATAGAAGTGTTAGTGTATATCGAGTATCTCTAGTATGCCCTTGTTATAAATAAAACATAACAGAATTATGATTGGGCGTAACGCCTAATCATATGATACTCTAGATGAAATAGGAAATAGTTTATTGTACCGGAAAATATATCATCTTAAATTCTTTCGAATAGTGAACTGTGACTTTTGTACGGGAGGTGGTAAAAGCAGAGGGGGAAGGTTTGTAACTTTTGTATATAACACCGAACGTAGTATACAAAGTGTTTCATGCTGAATTTAAAGTTTGTAGCTTTCATAATTTTCGAGGAAATTGAACAATTTTTGCTTGAATTTATGCATTTTTATGGGAGGTGGCAGAGAAAGTGGGGGGTTTTGGATGATTTTGAATCTCCTTTTCAACATCCTAATCATATTGCTTTGTTACTCATATGCTCGAAGAAGAAATACTTTTCTTGAGTTTTCAATACAAAAATTTGTATGGGAGGTGGTAGAAGGAGTGAATCGAAGTTAATATTTTTTTTTACATTTTTACATTTATTGCAATTATTAAGGGACAAATTGTGGCAAAATTTTAAGCTTGTACTTTTTCCAGTTTCAATAAAAATTCGATTAAATGCATTTTATCAAAATTGTACATTTGTATGGGACGGGGTAGAAGGAGTATTCGAATCAAAACCAAATTTTTTGGCATCAATGATACTTGTAATAGTATACTTTTCTCAAAATTTAAAGTTGATAGCCTTGACGATTTTGGAGAAAAATAATTTTGTTCAAATTCCGAAATTTCGTTAAATTTGTATGGGAGGGGGTAGAAAGGATGGTGTGAAGTTGACAATTTTTACAAAATTGGTTGCAATTGTAATAATATTAATTTTGACAAAAATTGGTTCATTTAGCTTTGCTAGTTGCGATGCAAACCGAATAAATGCATTTTTGAAAATTGTACATTTGTATGGGAGAGAGTAGAAGGAGTAAGGAGATCAGAGCAATATTTTTTTAACAGTAATGGTATTCTCATTATAATACTTTTACCTAATTTTCAAGTCATTAGCTGAAACGGTTTCGGAGAAAACTCAATTCCTTTAAATTTCCAAATTTCATGAAATTTGTATGGGAGTGGGTAGAAGGAGTGGGGGGATGTGGCCCGTTCACAAACTTAAAGTTACTTTTTGCTAAAAATGATATATGTAAAATTTCAGCACGATAGTTCAAAGCTTTCGAGAGTTATGTTGTAGACAGACGGACAGACGGACAGACGGTCACTCGGAATCGAGATTTTTGAGCAACAGCAAATATTTCTGTACCCTTGGCGACTCTGTACGAGCATTAGTTCTTCGCGTTACAAACGGTAAGGCAAACACAATATACTCTCAGATTTCATCTAGAGTATAAAAAGGGGTGGTTGATTTTAAATGATTCTTCAAGTTTTGCAGCTGTTTAATTTAAATTTCGCAGTTTTGCTGTAAAAACGAATGGATTCCCAACATCGGAAAATACCTGCAAGAGTTCCCCAAGATTCGAGTCTTTGTCCTGTTATGAATTAGGTCAAAGAAAAATAAGAAATGTCGAAATCGTCCCAAGGAAATAAGGTTCGAAGTTAAGGAATAAAAGGAAATTTCTTTTAATTGAAATCACAGATCTCGTATTCAACAAAAGTATGTACTAACCTAGAAGTTACAGCGAGTGAAATTTAAATTAATGGTAATTGATTAAATAAATTCCTTCGTTCTTATCGTTTATTATTATTATTTTATCTCCCCTGACAAAACCAAATTCTTAACGTTAACTTAATGTAAGTTTAAGTAACTTGTTTCATTTGCTACTCCTTAATTTCGAAAACTTCCGCCCGCCTAATGGTGGAAAGTTCAAAATCCAAAAAAAAAAAACTTAAAACAATGAAATGATGTAAAATTTATAAATAATTTCACTTGTCGAATTAGAATAAATCTTGAATAGCTAATATGACGCCCAAATCTTAGAACTTTGAGGAGTGGACTTAGTCGCAATGTATGCAAACATTAAAAAATAGATGAAGGGACAACAATTTGGCAGTGCGCGCCGCTTATTCTATTGGCATCCAATTGAGAAGTGTCCGTGATAGGTCGATTGGCTTTAAGGATGGTGATCCGAAATTTAGTCTGTTAATGGAACAAAGGTAGGATAGCCGGAGTTCGTATTCCCCTGATGCTGATTATCAGGAAATTCATGAATTTCTCTAGACTGGGATACACTGGTTATAATAATTTTTGCCTCCATGTCTAGATATTCGAGACGTAGCGGATTCAGGGTGATGTCGTGGGGCCAGGAAATCACCAGGGGTTCAAAGGTTGCCTTGACTTCGTCTAGGGTCATATTATCGACGGGTGAACACCTCCTGCCATGTACAGGGAAAACCTAAGAAGGCAATATTAAAATTTAACCAACGACCAAAATAAAACCAAATGGTTGCGCCAAAACTCTTGTGACACACACCCAAAACTAACCAAAAGCCTGCAGCTGTTTGTTTTTTTTTCTCTCATATTCTCGTGCAATAGATAATTTTATCCTAAACCAGAATTTCCTATGAACACCTCAGTTCATTCTCCAGAATTTTGTCACCCACTATGTTGTTATTGCCTACAGTAGTTTATTGATTGTCCGAAGGAAGAAAAAAACCGTGTCAATATAAAATAAACTACCAACAAGTCGGACGCAACTTTATTATTTTTGGGAAAAGTTTAGTATGCATGGAAAGTCAATATGCAGGTAAGAGTGGTTAAGGAAAACTAAGTGGAACCCTCTTTAGGGCGATCAATAGCTCCAGTACTTATATTCAATATTTCATTCGTTTATTTACGGAAGTTTGGGTCTTTATGACGAGAGGGGAGGGGTGAGAGTAAGGGTGGGTCAAATCAAATCAAATTCCTGTTAAGACCCCCTATAGGGGCATAGGACAGAAACAACTCTCTTCCACAAGGCGCGATCCTGAGCATCGGTCTTAAGCTGTTGTTAGGACTTGTTTATTCCTCTGGCCTCCTGCTCAACTGCTCGCTTCCATGTTTTACATGGTCGTCCAACCCGACGCCTTCCTTAAGGGTTATAATCCAGAGCCTGTTTTGCGATGTTTCGCTCTGGTTTCCTCAAAGTATGACCGATCCACTGCCACTTTCGCCGTTGAATCTCAATACCTATTTTAGTCTGGCGAGTTGTACTCCAAAGTTCGTCGTTGGAGATTACTTCTGGCCAGAATATTCCTAAAATGCGCCGGAGGCATTGGTTTACGAAAGTCTGTAGTTTCTTGGTAAGTCGAACGGTCACTTTCTACGTAGTACAACCATACAACAACACGGATTTGACGCATGCGTCAAAAACTCGCAGCTTCGTGCGAAGGGAGATCTCTCTTAACCTCCAGAAAGGGGAAAGGATACCGGAGGCCTGACGAGCTTTATTTAGCCGAGCCTCAACATCCTTTTCGGCTCCGCCGTCCATGCTGACAATGCTTCCGAGATAGCAAAAATCTTGCACCTCTTCCACATCCTGTCCATTGAGAACAATCGGTGTGCTTGCGTTCGAACCCATGTGCATGTACTTGGTTTTACGCACATTTATTTTCAGTCCCGCCTCTTTGCATTTAGAATGCAACGATCGAACATTTGACTCTAAGTCCGAACGGGTATGTGCAAGCAAACACACGTCATCAGCATAATCAAGGTGACTTAAGATGTTAAATAGTCTCCATTGAAGAACTTTACCTTCCCCACCTTCCAGTGCAGCTTTCAAGATGTCATTTATTACCACCAGAAACAGGGCTGGTGATAATATGCAGCCTTGTCTGACACCCGTTCGCACAGGGAAGCTCTCGGACAGCTCTCCTCTATGCAAGACGCGACACCTTGCATCTTCGTAGGATTCTTTAATCATAGCTATGACCTTATCTGGAATACCTCTCCTACGCAAAGCATTCCATATGTAATCTCGCTTAACGCTGTCGAAAGCCTTCTCGAAGTCTACAAGCATGAGATGTAGTGGCGAACCCATTTCGGCTGACTGCTCTAATATTATCCGTAGGGTATTTGTGTGGTCGGTACAAGACGACCCTTTACGGAATCCAGCCTGATAAACTTCGAGAGTGCTCTCGACGACATCACTAATCCTATTGAGAATTACCTTAGCCATTAATTTTTGATACGGCAGTAAGTAGACATATACCACGTCAATTGCCACAATCCCGAAGGTCGCCCTTCTTCGGAATTTTCACAATGACGCCCTCCTTCCATTCAGTCGGATATCTTCCTTCATTCCACACCTTAGTGAAGAGTGGGAGGAGTATATCGGCTGTTATTTCCGGGTCCGCTTTGAGGAGCTCGGTTGGTAGTCCGTCTATACCTGGAGCTTTCCTTCCCGCCATTGACCGAATGGCGGAAACTATCCCTTCCTTATCTGGGGGATCGTCCCTAATAGAGGATTGTTGCGGTTGGATGTTTGGAAGTTGTTCTGTTTCCGGAATATCTTCCTCTGACAAGATGTTTAAAATATCAGAGAAGTATTCCTTCCATCGTCGCAACTGGTGTTCACTCATATTAAGGAGAGTTCCGTTGACATCTCTCACCAGGTGGTTGGCGGTGAAATTCCTGTTCGTCAACTGTTTTATGATTTTAAATAGTGAACCCATATCCCAAGGTAAGCCGCAGATTCTGCCTTGTTTGCCAGATCTTCAATGGCCTTTCTCTTGTCGCGTCTAACTGCCTTTTTAAGCTGTATATGAGCATCGCGGTAATTCTGCCTCAGGTCGGGCGTTCGTTGGTTGACATCGGGTTGAGAGATGATTGCCAATTTGGCTTTTTTCCGATTGCCAACCTTGTCCCATGTGTCCTGCGACATCCAGGGTTTATCACCGCTTTCAAAATATCCCACAGATTCTTCAGCACTAGTTAGAAAAGTGTTTCTGGTTGCCTCCCAATTGGCGTCCAGTGTGTGACTTTTCGCGTAGAATAGTGGTGTATTCGCGTTTTTTGTTGGGATCTCTAAGTTTATCCACATTAAGCTTGCGCTTCATTTGAAGAATTTGTGGTCGTCGGATAGCTGCTGTACACAATCTCAAGCAGGCAACCATCAAGTGGTGATCGCTCCCCACGTCAGCTCCATGTTTCGCTCGTAAATCGAGGAGACTTCTTTTCCATCGGCGACTTATAGCCAAATGGTAAATCTAGTTCTGAGTAACACCATCAGGGGAAACCCAAGATGTTTTATGATGACTCTTGTGTGGAAAAAGGGTTCCTCCGATGACCATTTGCCGAGTACTACAAAACTCCACAAATAATTCGCCGTTTTCGGGTCTCTTAATTCAAGGTCGTGACGCGTCGACCCAAGGGTCACCTCCCCATGACGTGTTCTAGTCCAGTGTTGTCTGATCCAACCTGGGCGTTCATATCTCCCAGATGATAATAATATGATGATAATAATATCACTTCTTGGAACACGTTCTAAGGTGGCACTCAGTTGGCTATAAAACTCCTCTTTGTCACCAGATGTTGCGGTATTAGTTGGTGCGTAGCGCTGCAGAATTGTGACGTTTCTGACAATGGTCCTGAGCCTGACGACGATAATCCTATCCGAGATTGGTTCCCAGCTAATATTTCTCGCTCTCGGCGTAAGAAAGAACGCCACGCCATTTCTGGCTTCACTTTCAGGGCCAATGTACAGAATAGTTTTTCCGCTAGGGGTTCGTTCTTCTCCTGATCCTGTCCACCTGACCTCGCTCAAGTCCAAGATTTGGATGTTATAGTGCTCCATTTCACGGTCGATCACTGATTGGCGGTGCAAGGATCAAGTAACCCCAGCTCTTCCCCCGTCATTCAATGTTCGAACGTTCCAGAAGCCAATCATAGTCCGTTTTCGAATGTCAAAAGTCGTTACCGTAGAATCAGTCCGTATCCGAGGCGATGTATCCGTTTCTCGTATCATTTAGGTCTTAATATCACGGGTGATAAGCCCATGATCCAGTGAGTGTCTATTTGCCATTTTTTAGGGCAAGCAGGACTGGCTGTGGGTGAATTCTACAGCCCCCATGCCACAGGGTGATAGTTAGCTCAGGTCCGTGGAGTCGCTAGTCTCCAAAGATAGTTGCAGGAATTGGTAAAACCTCATCCTACAACTACCCCCTTGCGGACGAAGGGTGGGTGGATGTTAATATTTTTCTAATTAATTGCTTGAATGACGTCCAATATTGTCTGTATAGAATGTCAGTTTCATAGACGAAGTTGCATAGAATTGTCATAAAATTTGGTATATTTTACATTCACGAAAGCAATCATTTATATGGGGGTAGAGGTGGTTAGGTGTGTATAGATAGGGTAGGCATCTGATCGTCGTCATAAGGCGACTCCCAATGTTGTAACTATCATATACATACACATCAATTGTGCTCATCATACCTTCACGTGGTAGCCACCGGGTACTGGTCTTGTCCATCCGGATTTGACTTGCTGAACTGATAGGCGCGAGCGCTAATGAAACAGAAAAATTCTAGCACTAAAATATGGCCGTCCTGGTTGGAAGTTGGGCGATGTGTTAACAACTCATCCTCGGAACAAACAAACTTGTTTTGAAACCTGAAGCACCGCCTCGGATTGGATTGATTCAACCGCATCGACCACGCAACCGAAAAATGGACTATTCCTTCGGATCTTGGAACGTGCGATCCTTGTACATAGCAGGAGCAGTGAGAGCGCTTCAGGCAAGCAAATACAATATGATCATCATTGCACTCCAAGAAATGAAATTGTTAGGTAGCGTAGCTACTGACATTGGATCGCACAGAATTTTCAAAAGTGGGAAAAAATCGGGAAGCCGGAAGTTTAGAGTTGCGTTTGTCGTTGACAACAAGTTTAAACACCATCTTACCAACTTTAAACCCGTCAATGAACGATTGTGTGCAAACTGCATCAAAACACAATTCTTTAATGTTTGGGTTATTAATGTCCATGCTCCAATGGAAGACAAAGACGATGAAGTTAAAGGCGATTTCTACAGCACCTCAGAATCAACATTCGAGTCCCTTCTGTCGAGCGATATTAAAATAGTATTAGGTGACTTAACGCGAAAGTGGGCAAAGAAGAAACTTACATAGGAACAATTGGAAGGCACAGTCTCCATGATATTAGTAACGACAACGGCCAGAGACTGACGGATTTTGTCAGCAGTAAGCTCGACATGCCTCCCGCATCGTGACATTCATAAGAGAGCGTGAGCATCACCCGACGGACGAACATTCAACCAAATAGACCACGTTCTAATAGAGAAAAGAACGGCCTCCTGCATTCTCGACGTGCGTAGAAGTCGAGGTGCTTGCGACACAGACCACTATTTGGTAAAGACCAAGTTCCGATGTCGAATCGCAAACCGAGGACACCCAAAAACACAACCGGTTCCTAAATTCGACATAGGAAAACTCAAAGACGAGAAAATAGTTGCGAAATATGTATCAGCCTTGGAGAGGCACTTCGCAACAATGCTGAATACTGCCGCCAGCAAGTCAATAGAGGAAATGTGGCAAAATATCAAAAATGGCATTACATCTGTCGCAGAGGAGGTGATAGGACATCAACCCCGGCGCAAAAGAAATAATTGGTTTGACAACGAATGCAAAGATGCCTTAGAACGAAAAAATCAAGCTAACAAAATATTAACAGAACGGCCGATTAGACGATTTGCAACCAAAAAAACAGAAGCACAATAATGACGAATTTAAAAACATGGACGAACATTTTAAATTACACAACACAAGAGCCGCGTATTGCCTTGTTAAACGAATGAGAGGGAGATACCAACCGAAAACGACCCTAAAATTACGATGGGCGCAATACTTTGAACACCTTCTTAATCCGAGCCCATCATCCACACGAACAACAGCAGCAGACACAATAGCAGGTACAACTGATGTAACATCTGACGAAGGATCCTTTTTGAGTCCTACCACACTCGAAGAAGTAAAAACAGCCTTGAGGAACCACTCAAACAACAAAGCGCCGGGCACTGATCAAATTCCAGCTGAGCTTCTGAAAACCGGCGACACCTGCATAGCGCATCTCCTACATAGCGCATGTCCTACATAGATTAGTCACGGGCATATGGAAACACTTCCTAAAGACAGGCGCAAGAGCATTATACTCTACTTCTCCTTTCTCCAATGGCACTACAGCCCAAATCGGGACTTGGCCTCCTGACATTCAGGTTCCTTAACATTTTTCATTATTTATTGTGGGAGGATTGTTAGACCTTCGCACAACCCTCTATCCACGAATTTTTCATTTTCGTAGATTGAGGTGACCAAGTTATACCCAAATAGGCAGTGTGCTGGAATTATGCGTCGAAAGGGATTTGAACTCACGACCTTCGCATTACCGGCCAACACGCAACCCACTAGGCTAAACTCTAGCTAAGAGCATTATATGTTCAATTTATAAAAAAGGTGACAAACTCTGCTGCGAAAACTACCGAGGAATATCTCTGTTGTGTACGTCTTATAAGATCTTGACGAAAATTCTAGAAAAGAGAATTAATCCCTATACTGACAAAGTAATTGGTGAATACCAAGGCGGATTTAGAGCTTTACGAACGACCACGGGCCAAATATTCTCAGTTAAACAGGTGCTGCAAAAGTGCTGGGAATATAATATTGATGTGCACCAGATATTTGTTGACTTCAAAGAAGCATACGACAGTATCGACAGGCGCGTGCTGCATAAAATCATGTTGGAGTTGGGAGTCCCACCGAAACCGGTTCGGCTTACAAGAATGACAATGAACGAGTCTTTGTCACGAGGCAGAGCAGAAAACGATCTGACTTTCAGTTTTAAAACAGACAACGGCCTCAAGCAAGGTGACAGCCTCGCACCAATGCTTTTCTTCCCGTTGACACCACTATGTAGCAAATCCAGAAAACTCGCAGCATATGCTGACGATATAGATATCCTTGCAAGATCTCTGGAGAGTGCTAAGGAGGTATTTTTAAACCTTGACTCGGTTGCAAGGGAAGTTGCACTACATATTAATGAAAACAAAACAAAAAACATAACAGGGCTACGATTGCGCGTAATGCGCAATCTTACGATACTCTAGATGAAATAGAATTTTTTTGTGACCCCAAGAAATTTTGTATGTGGAATGTTAGAAGGGATAGCATTGAACTAATTTTCTCCCCATCATGCTAAGGTAGCTATAAAAATGTTTTATTCAAAATGCTTACTCCAAAAATTGAATGGGAACTGAAAAAATTAGTGAGTTAGATTTAATGAAAATGTGCAGTTTGTATGGGAGGGGGTAAAAAGAGTGGGGGAATTTTAGTGATTTTTTCAGAAATAACTAGGAATATTATAAAATTGACATACTTTAAATTTCAGACTAGTGCCATTCATACTTTTCAAGAAAATCGATTTTTTGTGAAGTTGTGAAACTGTGCCATATTGTATGGGAGGGGGTAGAAGCAGTGAAGCTAATCAAATATTTTTTTCTGATCTTAGTGATAATACTAATTAAGAATTTATTACAAAATATGAGCTCGATAAATGTTATATGTTCTGAGAAAATCGTCTTAAAGCATGTTTGTATGGGAGGGGGTGGAAGGAGAGGGAGGACTCCAATAATTTTTCTACTGTAGATTTATATTATTATGAATGTAATATATCCAAAAACTCAGATTAATAGCTTTCACACTTTTCGAGTAAATCCATTTATTGTCAAATTGCGAAATTGTGTCATTTTGTATGGGAGGGAGTAGAAGGGGTGAAGCTAATCGTCTAATTTTTTTTTGGCCTTACTAACAATTTTAAATAAATATTTGGTGCAAAATTTCAGCTATCTAAATTGTATACGCACTGAGTAAATTGGCTTAGAATAATTCATGAAAAGTACAGTTTGTATGGGAGGCGGTAGAAGGAGGGGTAGGACACACATAATTTTTATACGGTAGATTGATATTGTTATAATAGTAATATGTTCCAAATTTCAGGTTAATAGCTTATATAATTTTCGAGCAAATCTCTTCATTGTCAAATTGCGCAATTGTGTCATTTTGTATGGGAGGGGGTAGAAGGGGTGGAGCGATTTGGCCCGTTCACGAACTTGACCTTACTTTTTTGTCAAAAACGACGTGTACAAAATTTGAACTTTCTAGCTCAACGCGTTCTCAAGCTAGAGAGCGCACGGACGGACGGACGGACATCCGGTTTTGAGATTTTTGAGTGATAATATTAACTTCTGTATTCATCATTTTTTTCTCCGAGCCTTATTTCTTGGCGTTACAAACCTTAGAGCAAACTTATAATACTCTCAGATTCCATCTAGAGTATAATTATGACACAAACTAGGAAAAAGACGCCAATCAGATAAAATATTACAGTAGGAGACTATAACCTAGAAAACGTAAACAGGGTTTAGGTTAAGGTTGTAGGAGGTTGGTTCCATAGAACCATAATGCACTGGGGCACTTCCATTATGGCCACTAGGCGATTCAAATTGTGTCTACAAATGGACTTTAGTTTGGCCGTAGGCCTGCAGGATTGGAGTGCCGGAAGCGCAGCCCTGTTGTCCGAGAAAATGTATCAATTTCCGAGAATGTTCTGCATATCTAGAATAATTTTTGTACACTCGTTAATGGCTAACACTTCCGTTTGGAACACTGTTGCGTGTTCTGGAAGATATAATGAAGTGTGGATGTCGAGGAATAAATCCCTGCAGAGGAGAGATGAGGACCTGTACAAGTGCTGAGTATCGTGTTTGTCGCTCATTCGTTTGGTTCAGGAAACTTAATGTGAAACTTCCGTTTCTCATCCTGCGGTTGGTTACTGCAATCATACTCGCGGTCTAAAAGGGAGTTTGCTGGTGATTTGGAGCGGATGGATGCCGGAAGAGTTCGAAAGCGCACACTAAAAGGGAAAGTCAACGGACAAAGACCGGTCGGAAAACTACGGAAGCGCTGGGAGGATTCGATTGACACAGACTGCAAATCACTGCTAAGATTTTCTAACTGGAGGACGCGATCACTGAACCGAGATGGATGGAGTCAAAGTATCCAGGAGGCCAAAGTCCGATTTGGGCTGTAGCGCCATCATAGGGGACAGAGGAGGTAAGGGAATCGTAAAGTTTGTGATGCAGCTTTATTCCATTTCTTTTGTAAGGTGCTCGTTCAAAATTTCAAGTTTGTAGCTTTTTATTTGTTGGTTAGTATTATAATCGATTTATTGAAATTGGTCGAATTCATACTTTTGTATGTGGGTGCATACCAATTGCTGATTTTTCTTATTTTTTTTGTATGTATATCAAATAGATTGATCCACATGGAAAATTTAAACTTTTTATCTTTCACCAGAGTCCTAAGAAAACACACACAAAATTTTCGATATTTTTGCTTACCACCTCCCTCCACTTACACCCCACCTTAAATTTTTTACCAAAATTAAAGACTATGTAGTTTTATAATGTGACGATTTCAATTTGATATCTGTACTCAGTTTTGAGATATAACGGTTTGAAATTTTGAAAAATGTACCATTTTTGAAATACTCCCCATTCCCCCCACTGATATTATGTCCAAATATAATATTTTTTTCTCCATAATTCGCTAGTATAGCTACAGCTTAACTGGTAGCGTGTTGGTCTACAATGCGAAGGTCGTGAGTTCAAATCCCGGTCGACGCATAATTCCAGCACACTGCCTGCTTGGGTATACCTTGGCCACCTCATTCTACGAAAATTAAAAATTCGTACATCTACAATCCACCCAAAAATGAACTTTCTATCTTAAAGCTTTTGGGCGTTAATGTGCGCTGAGCGTACACATCGGTGTACGGCGGACGGCGGACGGCGTACGGCGTACAGACGAACGGATTCTCTTTTTTTGCATTTTTAGGCTATTTTAGTCATGAAACGCGAAAGAACAAAATGTTAGGGCAGCAAATTTTTTTTTCCCAAGTCCATCACAATACTTTATTAATAAAAAATAAAGTAAAATCAAATTTTAAAGTTTGTGTCACAAACCCCTCTATGTATACGTTGATTTTCAACTTTCTAGCTAGAACCAAGACTGAGATATTCCAATTCGGTTTTAGCGCTTTCCCCTCCTCCCCCTTAACCCGTACACCCACCAAAATGTGTGTCCGCCTAAGATCCGCAACCATCTACAATCCACCCTAAAATTAATTTTGTATCTTGATGGGTTTGTGAGTTAATGTGCGCTGAGCGTACACGTACGGCGTAAGGCGTGTAGACAGACAGATTTTTTTTTGTATTTTTTGGCTATTTTAGTCATGAAACACGAATTTTTTATTTTTCCCGAGCAATACTTTATTTTTAAAACAATAAAGTAACATTCTTTTCGGCTTTATTTTACAGAATTATATGTGTTATCGGTAATTTCGATCTTTATGTGCAAAACACAAACACAAGGGAAGGATTAATGGGAACGGAAGTGAGATTAACCGTAACGAGTGGTGAAGCTGGTATATTCTCCAGTTGATCTGACTGCTACTGTCAAATATTTACATTTATTATTATAGAGGACTGAATGATAGAAACCATCTACTAAGTATATAGACCTTCTAGAAGTGGAACTGTTTCACTTTGACAAAAAAAAAATTTAACTATCCAATTTACTGGTATTTCAATAAACGTCATTTACGTGACAGTGAACTGTTTCCGGGCAGCGTTTATCCAGCAATTCTTTTCTTAGTTGTTTAGGATGGAAGCTGAATTATTTAAAAGTCTGGATACAATCATTGGCGTCTCCATTTGCTTATAATTTGGTTCATTAAAATTTACGTGGATTGTTTCCTTGCTGTTGAACCTTGTGCAACTCTCTCTGACCATCTGGTATTGTGTGTACATTGAAGGGGTTTTCTCTCTGCCAGTGCAATTCAGCACCTGTACAATCAATATCCATGCGTCGGAGGTTATGATCCGTGAGCAGACCCTGGGTCATGCTCAACAATTGCTTGAACTTATGTCCTTATCCAATCACCCTACTTTGGTTCGCCTTTTAATGGGGCCCGTTACTTTGCACCACTTTATTTCGTTGCTCGCGGATACGAGCTGAGCAATCACTTCCCAACTTGAATGTCTCATTTGTGAGCTCGACTCTGAAGATTTTATTTTCAATATGGCTGGTGTAGATCGCGAAAGATGCAAGCGAGAAAAAAATAGCTCGGACGTCACTGTTGTGTCGGTTCATCAGGTGCTTGAACCCTCGAACTGTCTCACATCCACGCAAAAGAATGAAATTATTGACCAATCCCTTCGAGATTATGCGGCGGTTCGCAATTTCCAAAAGAAACGTTCGCGCGAGTCTCTGAACTGTTGCTGCCCAAGGTGCGTGGAACAGAAAAAAACTTCTGACGTCGTATTTTTCGCGAAAACTGAGAATCGCGAGCATCTGTGGCCTTCCATCGAGCTTCGATTACACCGCCCAACAGCATGTCTGTTGCATGGAATATTTTACTTGGCTCTGAGTTAATTATTGACGCTGATTTCAAATATGTTATCAGTTTTTATGTATCAGCACTATTTTTGAATTATAATAAAAGGGGGGTTTGTTTTTTTGAGAAAAAGATGCACTCACCGTACAAAAATATTTAATTATAAGAACACTGCAAACTGGAATTTTTTTTTTATATGATTTTCTACTGTTGTTGAATGGCGAAGTGCTGCTCCAGCAAAAAACGGCCATCATATGTGCACTGCAGCGACCCTGAAATCGTTCCTCCATAGTCCGAATAGCTTGGTGGGATTGTTCACCCTGTTCTTTACTCAAGTCACTTAGATTTTCTGGAAAAACGATCAAATGGCTTTGCAGGAAATGTAATTTGATGCTCATGTTGTATCCAAGACTCTGGAAGCGATACAACATCTCCTTAACGTGCTTAATGTAATGATCATCCTTTATATTGCCTAAGAAATTTTTAATAACCTAAACAAACGAATCCCATGCATTCTCAATTTGTGACATTGAACTGCTGAAGTCAGGATCGTTCAACAATTAGCGAATTCGTGGGCCATATAAAACCTGCTTTGAGCCATACTGGACTCAGATTCGGAAACTCACCGTCGTTGTTTAGTGAATGTGCGATCGACAAGGAGCATAGTTTATTTCCGCTATGCAATAGTACACACTTCGAATTGCGTTTTAACGAGTCGATAAATAAACGTCATTCGTTTGAATCATATCTCTGCAAGCCCATGGCAGTCATCAAACCAGAAATATCTGTGCAATACTCTTCAGCGAAAAAATAAAGTAAGCCTTGTTCTCGAGTGCGATAATAGGAAACGTTTCTTTAGTTACAAGGGCATAAAACCCGTTGAAGAATATATTTTTTCTCAACTTATGTATGCAATAAATATTTGAAATTATAATATTTTTACTCAAGTTAAATAGCAAAAAAAAATATCGGCCAGGAATTGAACCCTGGCCGCGTCTACCACTGAAGCTGGTGAAGTCATCTCTTCAAAATTTAGCCATTTACTTAATGCGAGACATGTGACTTCAAATAAATGCACAGTTTTTACTTGTTGTTACTATGGATGACTTTAAATAAATGCGTACTTATTTATATGGATTTGAAACTATAATATTTTTACCGAAGGCAAATCGTTGAAACATAACAGAATAATGATTGGGCTTAAAGCCCAATCATATGATACTCTAGATGAGATGTAAATGACTTTAATATACCGGAAAATATGTCATCTCAAATTCTTTTGAATAGTGAATAGAGACTTGGGAGGTGGTAGAAGTAGAAGGGAGGTTTGTATTTTTTTTATATGACACCGAATTTTGAATGCCATCAAAATGTTTTTTGCTGAATTTAAAGCTTTTAGTTTTCATTATTATTAGTTATTATTATTATCAAATTGGTCATAGTTTTCCTGAAATTTGGGGCATTTGTATGAGAGGTGGCAGAGGAAGTGGAGCGTTTAAGATAATTTTGAAACTGCTTATCATCATCCTTATCACCATGCTTTGATTCAATTTCAAAGTCGATAGCTCTCATATACTTGAAGGAGAAATGTTTTTCTTGAATTTAGGTATAATGCAGATATTTGTATGGGAGAATGGTAGAAGTAGTGAAACGGAGATGATAATTTTTTCTAACACTTATTTTAATTATTAATATACAATTTCTGGCAAAATTTGAAGTTTGTACTCTTTCTAGTTTGAATGGAAATGGATAAAATGCATTTATCAATTGTATGGAATGGGGTAGAAGGAGTGTACGGATCAAAACAAATTTTTTTCACATTATTAATATTTCTATTTGTATACTATATACAAAATATGATAGCTTTAACAGTTTCGAAGAAAAATAATTTAATTTAAATTTCAAAATGTCGTGAAATTTGTATGGAAAGTGTAGAAGGAGTGAGGTGAAGTTGATAATTATTTTTAAAATAAATTGCAATTATATATAGTAGAATTAATTCTGACAAAATTTAATTTTTTTAGCTTTACTAGTTTCAATGAAAATCGAAAATATGTATTTTTCAAAATTGTCCATTTGTTTGGGAGAGGATAGAGGGAGTAAGGGGATCAATATTCCGTTATATTAATGACATCTATATCATAATACTTTGACTTAAATTTCAAGTCGCTAGCTTAAATGGTTTCAAAGAAAATCAATTTCTTAATTTTTCGAAATTTCATGAAATTTGTATGGGAGGGGGTAGAAGGAGTGGGGGTATGTATCCCATTCACGAACTTAAAGTTACTTTTTTGCTAAAAATGACACACAAAAATTTTTAGCACTATAGCTCAAAGCTTTCGAGAGTTATGCTGTAGACAGACAGACAAAAAGACAGACAGACAGGCAGACAGCAGACAGACAAACGGTCACTCGGAATCGAGGTTTTTGAGCGACAACAAATATTTCTGTACCCTTGGCGGCTCTGTGCGAGCATTATTTCCTAGCGTTACAAACGGTAATGCGAACACAATATACTCTCAGATTTCATCTAGAGTATAAAAAATATTTTGGGAAAATTCGAATTTGAAAGTAGTAAGAAACTTTTAAAAGAAACTGGGTGGAAAGTCAGGTCGCCCCCGTGGCAGGCGGCCATTCTACCACCGAACCACCAACTCTAATGAACTTTTCTCGCCAACACTTAGCCACAATTTTTCGATCTGCAAACTTTTTGACATTAAGTCGAATTAAAAATAAACTGCGAACAAGTCGGGCGTAAACTTTATTATTTTTGGGACAAGTTAATGATGCATGGAAAGTCAATATGCAAGTTAAAGCGGTTAGGGAAGACTAAGTGGAACCCCCTTTCACAAGTGGAACCTCCTTTAACAAGTGAAACCTCCTTTCAGAAGTGGAACCCCCTTTAGGACAGGGATGATGCCAACTCAACACTTAATTGCGAATACGATCAATAGCTCCAGTACCTGTAATCAATATTTCATTCGTTTATGCAAGTTAGGGTTTTTATGAGGGAGGGGGAGGGGTGATATTAAGGGTTGGTGAATGTCAATAATTTTTCAATTGATTGCTTCAATTACGTCCAATATTTTCTGCATAGAATGTCAATTTCATAGACGAAGTTGCATAGAATTTTCATAAAATTTGGAGCATTTTATATTCACGAAAGCAATCAATTGTATGGGAGGGGGTAGAGGAGGTAGGGGAACTGTAAAATTTGTGATGCAGTTTTATTTTATTTCTTTTGTAAAGTGCTCGTACAAAATTTCAAGTTCGTAGCTTTTAATCTGTTAGTTAGCAGTTGATTTATTGAAATTGGTCAAAATCATACTTTTGTATGGGAGGGGGTAGAAGGGCAAATGTGATCTCAAAACTTTTGACGCAGTTCTGTTTCAACTTTTTTCGAAAGTTTTTGTGCAAAATTTTAAATTGATAGCTTTTAGTTTTTAGGGGATAATTGATTTTTTTTAAAATGGTCGAAAAAATAATTTTGTATGGGAGGGGGTAGAAGTTTTAAAGGTATTCAACCAATTAATAATTAATTCTTTTAGAGATTTTTTTCAAATGTATTTTCCAAATTTTAAAGTTTCTACCTTAAAAATTCATTCAAAAATTTTCAGCTTATGTGTTTTTTCATTACACATGAAACACCTTGTGCACGTTAGACCAGGGGGGTCGGTGCATAACAATTACAGAATTGTTATTATTTTTTCTGTATGTACAATAAATAGATGTATCGACCTGCAAAATTTAAACTTTGTATCTTATACCAGACCCCTAAAAAAATTACTCCAAATTTTCAACATTTTTGGTTTCCACCTCCCTCCCCTTACACCCCCCAACTAAAATTTTTCACAAAATTTAAAAATTATATAGTTCTACAATCTGACAAAGTTTTGGTTTGATATCTATACTCAGTTTTGAGATATAATGGTTTGAAATTTTGGAAAGTTCAATGCTCCCCATTTTCCCCCACTACTATTTCGTCTAATTATTATATTTTTTTCATATTTCTTTAGTATAGTTTAATATATGTACCAAGTTTCAATTACATAGCTTAACAAATAGCCGAGATATTGATTTTTAAGTGTTTTTCTTTGCACCCCTCCTGAACCTCCCCCTTACAATAATTAGCCTCTATGTAAGCTGATTCCAGTAAATCTGTGTGCCTTCTTGATGGTCTAAAAATATCAATTTTTTATGCTAAGTAATTTCTAAGATATAATCATTTGAAAAAAAATTCAGCCGACAATTGGTTTTTAGCCCCCCCCTTTTTGCACCCCAATGGATAAAAAAATTAAATTAATTTTAAAAGTTGTCCCACAAATCCTTTTATATGTATATCGATTTTTAGCTTCCTAGCTGTAACCATGTTTGAGATATTTGAATTCTTAATTTTCGGTTTAAGTGCTCCCCCCGCCTCCCCCTGAACCCTTACACCCTCCAAAATGGGAGTCCACCTGAGATTCGCAACTATCTATAATCCCTTCAAAAATGAACTTTCTTTCTTGAAGGGTTTGGGAGTTAATGTGCGCTGAGCGTACACACCGGCGTATGGCGGACGGCGTACAGACAGACGGATTTTTTTTTTTGCATTCTTAGGCTATTTTAGTCATGAAACGCGAAAAAACAAAATTTCAGGGTAGCAAATTTTTTTTTTTTTTAAGTCGATCACAATACTTTATTATTAAAATAATAAAGTAAAATTGATTTTATTTTCAACCCAAACATGGAATAAAAATTATTCGGAATTATGATATTTTTACTTTAGTCAAATTGTACAAAAATTTCGACCGCGAATCGAACCTAGGGCCGTCCGCGTGGCAGGCGAGTTTTCCATTGGATTACCAGTACTGACGAAATTATCTCGGCAAAACTTAATAATCTACTTAATGTGAGTCATGTGACTCCAAAATATGCACAGTTTTTGCTTATTATATAGATGAGTCTCTAATTAAATCATTAAGCTCGTTTTAATTGGATGGTTTCGGTTCAAAAAAGTTTTCTGGGATGAACATGTCATTGCTCGCGCAGGTTAGCTCATTCAATTCGTCAGAGCTTTCTTTAGCTGTAGATGATAGTGATAAAAATGGATCATCTTTACAGGTCTAACAGCTGATGTTGGAGTGGGGTAAGTCCATTTAGAGAGGTTATTCTTGTTGATTCCTGATATACTCATAATATATAAATAGCAGTTATCGTGATGATTTAAAGGTTCACGCCAGATCATTGGAGACTGGAACTTGAAAGAGGTTCTCTTCTTAGTGGCCCATAAACGTGATTCCTCAATACAGAGTTTGAATTCAACATTGGGCACCCAGCATTTGTTTTTTGTCTCCAATTGAAAACTAAAACACCCCAAAAATGCTTGTTTTACGAAATCTGAGACACTGAAACGAAACTTTTTAAAACTTTTTTCACCACACATGTTACAAAAACTATTTGGATCGTTAATGCAGACTCTTCTTGTTGAAGACATGATAGAAATTACATAGACATACAAATTCTAAGAAAATCAAAATGTCGTCTATCGGTGTTGAAGACCCTGAAATTGTAACAAGAGGTTTTTTGTCACGAGCTTCCTCAGGAAAAACATATTCAGTATCTAAGATGGCCAACCGAACAACACACTTCCTTATGGAAAATTTCATGTTATTGACGAAAATAAAAGAAAAGATTTTCACTTAATTTTTCATCGTCGTAAGAAAAATTTATTTTCAGGAAATTTTTTCTAACATTTTGTTGCATTCAATCTCAATAAACATAAAATTTTATAAAGTATAAGTTTTTGATATTTTTTGTAAGGTCACAAACATTTATTGGTTCGTCGAGCCGGAAATAAGTGAATTGTAGCCAATAACAGCGGATAATAGTCAGTCAGTTAAATTTCAGTAAAACGAACATGGAAGCCCTCCTCAGCAACCAATGGTGAATACGGACTCTTCCGACATAAATTTGTCGGAAGAGTCCAATTTCAAAAAATGCTCGAAAGCTAAGTGAACGAACGGATATTTACGTGGTCGCCAATAAGGTGTGGCCGAGCTCTGAGAAGGCTTCTAAAGTACATACCAATCCATAGAGGAAGCAGCTAAGGCGGGAAATCGAACTTCGACATACTTCATATATGATTTGTATTCAAAATATAAAGAACTGTACTGGTAATACACTGGGATCATAATCGTCTGGAAGAGTTTCCTGCAGCCGCCAGTGTTCCAAGGTATCGTCCATCTGAAAGCGAAGAAGTCAGACTCTCGCCTATCAACGTTCTAACGTTCGCAGGGTCTTTCACTGACTGGAAGAGCTGTTACGACATCTTCCAGCCTCCAATCGAACATAACACCCAGCTGAACTACATTCAGAAAACGAATTATCTGAAATCCGCTGCTACGGGTGAAGTCGAGCAACTATTGCGATAATATAGCATAGTATATAACAATTTCGAACCGGCATGTAAAGCCTTATGCAGTCGTTACTACCATAAACGTCTTCAATATCCAGCTACAGCTACTTCTGGGCACCGATTTTTCTATCAAGGAAACATCAAAGTCTTTAAGAAACCTGTATGATGTCACAAACGAGTCTTCAGCAGTATTAAAAATGTCGGAATCAACAAAGGAGATTGCGATGTAGCAATCATTTTCATTCATACTCAGCGACTTCCAAAACCTGTCAGTTATGGGAAAAGGAAATCAGCGGTTCGTTAGATCCTTCTACTCTCAATAAATATTTAGAGTTCTTAGTATCTCGGTTTTGGAGTTAAAAGCAATGATCAACACAGATTTATGATCACCTTGAAAATCGATTCAATCGTTATTTAGGTCAAAGGTCGCGTCATGTTCTCTTTGCCAACGAGAGCATCATCATAAGGCTGACAAACTGATAAATAGTGAACATCATATTTATCAGTTTGTCAGCCTAGGAGCGAACAATATTAGTAAAAAGTCGCGAATGGTATTTCAATTGATTGGCTAACGATCATAGTGTGAAATATAACAGGGTTACGATTGCTCGTAAAACCTAATCTTACGATACTCTAGATAAAATTTTTGTGGTCCTAATTTTGTATGGGGAGTGGGAGAAGGGGTGATATCATTGAACTAATTTTATTCTCACCATGCTATTGTACAAAATATAAGCTCCAAAAATTGAATAGGTACTGAGAAAATTAGTGATTTAGATTTTAGATTTAGTTAAATTGTGCAGTTTGTATGGGAGGTGGGGGATTTAAGTGATTTTTTCAGAAATAACTACGAATATCATAAAATTGGCATCTTTTAAATTTCAGACTAGTAACATTCATATTTTTCAAGGAAATCGATTTTTTGTGAAGTTGGGAAATTGTGTCATATTGTATGGGAGCGATTTGACCCGTTCACGAACTTGACCTTACTTTTTCGTCAAAAACGACGTGTACAAACGTCTTCAATATCCAGCTACAGCTACTTCTGGGCACCGATTTTTCTATCAAGGAAACATCAAAGTCTTTAAGAAACCTGTATGATGTCACAAACGAGTCTTCAGCAGTATTAAAAATGTCGGAATCAACAAAGGAGATTGCGATGTAGCAATCATTTTCATTCATACTCAGCGACTTCCAAAACCTGTCAGTTATGGGAAAAGGAAATCAGCGGTTCGTTAGATCCTTCTACTCTCAATAAATATTTAGAGTTCTTAGTATCTCGGTTTTGGAGTTAAAAGCAATGATCAACACAGATTTATGATCACCTTGAAAATCGATTCAATCGTTATTTAGGTCAAAGGTCGCGTCATGTTCTCTTTGCCAACGAGAGCATCATCATAAGGCTGACAAACTGATAAATAGTGAACATCATATTTATCAGTTTGTCAGCCTAGGAGCGAACAATATTAGTAAAAAGTCGCGAATGGTATTTCAATTGATTGGCTAACGATCATAGTGTGAAATATAACAGGGTTACGATTGCTCGTAAAACCTAATCTTACGATACTCTAGATAAAATTTTTGTGGTCCTAATTTTGTATGGGGAGTGGGAGAAGGGGTGATATCATTGAACTAATTTTATTCTCACCATGCTATTGTACAAAATATAAGCTCCAAAAATTGAATAGGTACTGAGAAAATTAGTGATTTAGATTTTAGATTTAGTTAAATTGTGCAGTTTGTATGGGAGGTGGGGGATTTAAGTGATTTTTTCAGAAATAACTACGAATATCATAAAATTGGCATCTTTTAAATTTCAGACTAGTAACATTCATATTTTTCAAGGAAATCGATTTTTTGTGAAGTTGGGAAATTGTGTCATATTGTATGGGAGCGATTTGACCCGTTCACGAACTTGACCTTACTTTTTCGTCAAAAACGACGTGTACAAAATTTGAGCTTTCTAGCTCAAAGCGTTCTCGAGCTAGAGAGCGAACGGACGGACGGACATCCGGTTTTGAGATTTTTGAGCGATAATATTAACTTCCGCATCATTCATTTTTTTCGTCAAGCATTATTTCTTAGCTTTACAAATTTTAGAGCAAACTTATAATACTCTCAGATTTCATCTAAAGTATAATAAATGTCCAAATGCGGACGACGACATCATACTCTCCTCCATGACATATGCCAGAGGCAACTTCCCAATCACTCCTCCGATCTCAATGTTTCGTCGAATAGATTAGCATACCTGCATGTTGATACTAATAAGCAGGTTCTATTATCCACAACTCTAATCAAAGCTCACACTAGAAGTGGTCACCATATTTCGAGTGCTATTATTGACGTTAAATTACAAGCAAGAACGTAAGCAGTCAAATGCCAGCGATTACCAGAGATTCCCAATATTGCCTTCATGACAAGATTAGGAATGGCACTAACTGGCAAATCTCGCTCTTTGTTCGTTAACTTTGAAATCAACACTTCTCAAAGAGTTTTCTTTAAACGCCGAAGTTATCCCATCCAAGCAGTTTTTATCTCAATCCTTCGATTCTTTAGAGCCTGTCACTAGCTGATCCCATGAATTATAAACTAGGACCAATTGACCTTCTCATAGGATCAGACCTTTATGTCTCCATTATGCGAATAAGAGTTAAGCCGGGACTACAAAGCTGCGAATAGTATTCAATGCGTCACGTAAAACCAGCCTTGAATGAAGTTCTTGCTGTTAATCCTACTTTACAAACAGAGTTACCATCTTTCATTACATTGTGGAGAAAACAACGGATGGTCTTCTCTACGGACATGGAGAAAATGTACCGCCAAGTACGATTGATAAAAGATCACACGAACTCTCAACGCATTTAATGGCGAAACGATCCTAATGATCCAGTGAAGGATTATTGTCTCCTAACAGTTACCTTTGGTGCCAACTCTGCTCCATATTTGGCTATGAAAACATTTAACTGGAAGTAAGCTTTTTCCACTGGTTCACGAATTCTTCTTCCCGAAACTTATTTTGACAATTTTTATACTCTAGATGAAATCTGAGAGTATATTGTGTTTGCCTTAACATTTGTAACGCTAAGAAATAACGCTCGCACAGAGCCGCCAAGGGTACAGAAATATTTGTTGTCGCTCAAAAATCTCGATTCAGAGTGACCGTCTGTGCGTCTGTCTACAGCATAACTCTCGAAAGCTTTGAGTTATAGTGCTAAAAATTTTTGTGTGTCATTTTTGACAAAAAAGTAACTTTAAGTTCGTGAATGGGCTACATCCCCCCACTCCTTCTACCCCTCCCATAAAAATTTCATGAAATTGATTTTTCTTTGAAACTATTTAAGCTATCGACTTGAAACTTAGGTCAAAGTATTATGATATAGATGTCATTAATATCACGGAATATTGACCCGATCCCCTTACTCCTTCTACCCCCTCCCAAACAAATGGACAATTTTGAAAAATACATATTTTCGATTTTCATTGAAACTAGTCAAGCTTAAAAGACGAAATTTTGTCAGAATTAATTTTACAATAATTGCAATTTATTTTAAAAATAATTGTCAACTTCACCTCACTCCTTCTACCCCCTCCCATAAATGAAATTTAAATTAAATTATTTTTCTTCGAAACTGTAAAAGCTATCAACTTGATATTTTGTATAAAGTATACAAATAGAAATATTAATAATGCGAAAAAAATTTGTTTTGATCCGTACACTCCTTTTACCCCCTTCCATACAAATGCAAATTTTTGTTAAATGCATTTTATCGATTTCCATTCAAACTACAAAAAGCACAAACTTTAAATTTTGCCAAAATTTGTTTCTTAATAATTTAAATAAGTGTTAGAAAAAAATATCTGCCCCGCTTCACTCCTTCTACCACCTCCCATACAAATATCCGTATTTTAAATTCAAGAAAAGCATTTGAATAAAAGCATGGTGATAAGGATGATAATAAGCAGTTTCAAAATCATCTTAAACGCTCCACTTTCTCTGCCACCTCCCATACAAATATCCCAATTTCAGGAAAACTATGACCAATTTCATTAAAAATAATGAAAACTAAAAACTTTAAATACAGCAATAAACATTTTGCATGCCATGTTCGGTGTCATATACGAAACATAACAGAATTATGATTGGGCTTAAAGCCCAATCATATGATACTCTAGATGAGATGGAAATGACTTTGATATACCGGCAAATATGTCATCTCAAATTCTTTCGAATAGTGAGAAGATTTTGCATGGGAGGTGGTAGAAGTAGAGGGGGAGGTTTGTATTTCTCCTATGTGACACCGAAAATGGCGTGTAAAGTGTTTCGTGCTGGCAAAAATTCGTTTTTATAACTTTACTAGTTTCGATGAAAATCGAAAAACTGCATTTTTCAAAATTATACATTTGTATGGGAGGGGGTAGAAGGAGTGATGGGTTCGGATCAATATTTAGTCATATTAATGGTATCTATATAGTAATACTTCAACCAAAATTTCAAATCGATAGCTTAAATAGTTTCTAAGGAAAATCAATTTCTGAAAATTTCGAAATTTCGTGAAATTTGTATGGGAGGGGGTAGAAGGGGTGGGGGGATGTGGCCCGTTCACGAACTTAAAGTTTCTTTTTTGCTAAAAATGACACACAACCAATTTCAGCACGATAGCTCAAAGCGTTCGAGAGTTATGCTGTAGACAGACGGACAGACGGACAGACGGACAGACGGACAGACGGACAGACAGCAACTCGGAATCGAAGTTTTTGAGCGACAACAAATATTTCTGTACCCTTGGCGGCTCTGTGCGAGCATTATTTCTTAGCGTTACAAACGGTAAGGCAAACACAATATACTCTCAGATTTCATCTAGAGTATAAAAATACAAACCTGCCCCTCTACTTCTACCACCTCCCATGCAAAAGTCTCTATTCACTATTCGAAAGAATTTGAGATGACATATTTTCCGGTATATTAAAGTCACTTCCATCTCATCTAGAGTATCATATGATTGGGCTTTATGTCTTATAATTCTGTTATGTTTATACTCTAGATGAAATCTGAGAGTATATTGTGTTTGCCTTACCGTTTGTAACGCTAAGAAATAATGCTCGCACAGAGCCGCCAATGGTACAGAAATATTTGTTGTCGCTCAAAAACCTCAAATCCGAGTTGCTGTCTGTCCGTCTGTCTACAACGTAACTCTCGATAGTGTTGGCCTATCGTGATGAAATTTATTGTATGTCATTTTTAGCAAAAAAGTAACTTTAAGTTCGTGAACGGGCCACATCCCCCCACTCCTTCTACCCATACAAATTTCATGAAATTTCGAAATTTAAAGAAATTGATTTTTCTCCGAAACCATTTCAGCTATTAACTTGAAAATTAGGTCATAGTATATTGATACAAATATCATTAACCACAAGAAATATGGATCTGATTTCCTTACTCCTTCTACCACCTCCCATACAAATAGACAATTTTTAAAAATGCATTTATTCGGTTTGCATTACAACTAGCTAAGCCAAATGAAATTTCGGGATTTCAATTAAATTAGTTTTCTTCAAAACCGTCAAAGCTATCAACTTTAAAATTTGAGAAAAATATGATATTTGAAATATAATTGATGTCAAAAAATTTGGTTTTGATTCGAATATTCCTTCTACCCCCTCCCATACAAATGCAGAATTTTGTTAAATGCATTTAACCGATTTCAATAGAAACTAGAAGAAGTAGAAACTTGAAATGTTGCCAGAATTTATCGCTTAATAATTGTATTAAATGCTAAAAAAATATCGCCTTCACCCCACTCCTTCTACCACCTTCCATACAAATTTTTATATTGAAAGTTCAAGAAAAGTTTTTCTCCTTCGGACATATGAAAGCTATGGACATTAAATTTGTAACAAAGCAATGTGATTAGGATGTTGATAGGCAGATTCAAAATCATCCAAAATCTCCCACTTTCTCTGCCACCTCCCATACAAATATCATAAATTCAGACAAAAATTGTTCAATTTCCTCGAAAATTATGAAAGCAAGAAACTTTGAATTCAGCATGAAATATTTTATATACTACATTCAGTGTTACATACAAAAATTACAAACCTCCCCCTCTGCTTTTACCACCTCCCAAACAAAAGGTAAGTAAGTAGTTCATCTAGAGTATCATATGATTGGGCTTTACGCCCAATCATAATTCTGTTATGTTTTTTTTTATAGAATGACCTGTGTTGTAGGCAATTTCGGCCTTTATGTGCAATGCACAAGCACCGTCATGGATGGAAGGAATGGGATTGGGAAAAGTGAAGGAAATGGTGCTCAAAAATCGTCATGTCACTATTAGGGAGATAGCAGGAGAGCTCGACATCTCTCGCGAGTCCGTTCGTTCGATTTTGAGGGCATGAAACGCAACCTTGCTCGACTCTATCCAATAAAGCTGAATTTTCTTAAAAAAAATTACCGTGAACAGGTCTCTTTGGACATGCTTGATCGTGCGAAATCTGATCCCGCATTCATGGAGCGCATCATAACTGGTGATATGACATGGTTTTATGAGTATGACATGCAAACCAGTCAACAATCATCAGAATGAGGGATAAAAAAATTAGCCGAAACCGAAAAAACCACTCCAAAGCCGCTCAAAAATCAAGATGATGCTCATTATTAATTTCGATTTTTTTCGATATTTGAGGTTTGATCCATCATGAATTCGTTCCGGCGGGACAGACGGTCAATAAGAAGTACTATTTGGCCGTATTGAAACGTTTTCGTGAGCAAATTCGTAAAAACGGCCGGAATTGTGTAGGATAATTCATATGTAGATTCATAGAAAATGCGTCATCGCATAAAGCCTCAACTGTGACCGAATTTAAGGCCAAAAAGGCAACAAAATGCATCAATCAACCACCGTATTCATCAGATTTGGCCCCGTGTGACTTTTTTCTATCCTCGAAACTGAAATTACCACTCCGTGGAACCCGTTTTCAGTCGATTGATGAAATAAGACAAAAATTTCCGTGGACTACTGAGGTGTACCGACTTAACCAGCTGCTGTAAAAAATCTGATAAACAGACCACGCTAATTTTTGGGAGAGTAGTAAAGGACAGACTAGGACAGAGTAATTTCAATTACAACTTTTCGATATTTTTTTGTCACAATGCATAAATGGTTAATATCGAATGAATAAATACAAGCTTGGATTAAAATTAAATTATAAAACAAGTGAATAAATTTATTCATCTATTTATCACATTATTGAAATATTTTTGAAATTATGACAAACAATTAAAGCAACCCGCCTAGTAATGCTGCAATTATTGAGTTAGCTTACAAAGTTTTATATCAGTACCTATAAAAAAGAGAAATCATTGATAAATAAGAATGAAAACATCAACTCAAAAAAGGTCTATCTTAAGTTTTACCTTCTATATTGCAATTTAAAACGCCTTCGAGATAAATCGTCAAAATCAATCATAACAGAAAGCGAGCGCTCAATTACATGTAATTTTCAAATCAGAAATACCTTATCGCATCTAAAGAGAATCAATTGTTTATGTTTTGTAATTTAAAATTTAGGCATGAATAGATCTACTTAGCTAGATTGTAAGAAAAACTTTTGTGTAACTGAAAATTTACCTCTTCATATAGTGCGCGAAAATTATGCGGTTAACATGGGATTAATTCATATGGTCAATTCAAATCTAGAGTATAAAAGATACTCTATTTCAATTTCGAAACTGTAACAACGAAATGACAAGCCTTTCTCTCCCACTGGTTATATCTATACTCAGATTGGACTTAATGGCTTTTCGATGTTTAAGGCTCTCAAATTACTTTAATAATCACCGAGATTATTAACGATAATCTCTTTACCATATGTATTCCGCCGCGATCAATACTGTCCACTACTAGCAAATATGTAATTCACTTTCTTCTGGTGTTTTGATTTCTAGCAATTACCATTAATTTACAGCATTTTCGATAGTCGAACACTTGTTTTCAAACCCCCACACACAATCTTTATAAGCGTATCTTAAGTGCAAAGCGAAGCCAATTGGAGAAAACTGCAAAATAAACAAGCGCCACTGTCAACTACGTCTACCTCGTTGTAATTATTAATTTTATTTCAGGAAGTTATTCAATTTCGTCGAGACAATTACTCTTGGCACTTTTCTTACCTAATTCCTTCATCGCCGCCACCGGCATTGTTTAGATCCACATTTTTCGCATCGTAAACCTAAGGTGGAGCTCTCGAATAAAGACGACGTTTTATGTTAAGTACCTGAATCTAAAATAATTCAATTTCAAACAACTTCAAAATGATGTAACTTTGTATGGAAGACAGCGCAAAAAAAGGTTTGGGAGATTCTGTTGGTTTTTGTACATAGCAATTAAGTTGGCAAATTTATGGTTGATTGTAGGCTCCAGCCAGCATTTCACTGCGAGAAAACTCTACGTGTATTTCTGGGGCTTGAAAGATGAAGTTATTACAAAATCGAAACATGGGTATCATTGATAGGGTATGCTATTAATTCGCAGGGGTTATACATATGTCAATCAATCAATTCAGCAATCTGCACATGAATTTTGATAATCATCATTATGCTGGAGTTGATATTTTAAAATAAAAGTAAAGCCGCTCATTTTAACAAATGATTAAAAAATTCTTTCAAATTCTGGAATCACCTTGCCAATCAGTGGCGTAAATAGCACTCCCACTGAACGCGAGTTGCGGGGGGACGTCAGGATCTTAAGGGCGTCGAGAGGCGTTGGTGCCTATATGAAGTTATACTCCAACTTTGAGATCGAGGCTTCTCCTTGATAAGTTACAAAATCTTCTACCCAAAAATTTTTTTGTAATTCTTCTGCATCACCTGGGGATTTTCGGTAGGTTATTCCAAATTTTGAAATTTCATGCATTAAATATTACATACATACATTGTGACTTTGTAATTAAAATGAGTCTGGAAAATGATTTTTCAAAATTTTTTTTTTTGATAAGCAACTAGGACTGTCTTTAATTACTATTCCAGAAATTAGCACGGTCTGTTGATCAGTTTTTGTATAGCAGCTAGTTGAATCGGACACCTCAGTAGTCCACAGCGATTTTTAAAATCGATAAAAATATGGAACAAAAAATTTATCTCAAATCTGGTGAAATATGCCAAAGCTGCTCAAAAATCAAGACGATACTCAATTTTTTCGATATTTGAGGTTTGATCCATCATAAATTCTTTCCGGAGGGACAAATGGTCATTAAGGAGTACTATTTAACCATATTGAAGCGTTCGCGTGAGCAAACGGCAGGTATTGTGGAATGAGAGTTCATGGATTTTCCTCGATGAAAATGCGCCATCACATTGAGCCTCAATCGTGACCGAATTTGAGGCCAAAATGCAACGAATTCCATCAACCAACCACTGTATTTGTTGAGTCCGTCGCCCGAAAGGAAAAGAAAAAAAAAATATATGTACACAATATTTTTTTTTGGGTTTTTTTTTTAAATTTTCCCGCCTTCGATGCAAACATCGGATCATCGAAAAGGTTCGCCAACCCTGAGCCTTTCGACATAGCGACAGCTCGAAAAGAAATGCCGTTAGTTTTGTTGCCGGCCGACGAAAAAGACCGCGTGCGGGAGAGAGCTGGGGAGATTCTTGGTAAAGCCGATGACTGTTATTTTAGTGCCGGGAGATTTTTGATAATTTTCTCGTTTCGGTCGTTTTTTTGGTTTTTTTTTGAACTTCTTCGTGGTTAGTTTCCCATTGTGCATTAAATTCGCTTCGCAATTTTCAATAGTTGTTCTGCATGGAAAAAAGAAAAAAAATGGAGCAAAAGAAAAACCGCGTGTAGTCGGGCAGGGCGATTTTTTTTGGGAGTGTGGTGGCGACGACGACGGTTCGCGTGGAAAATTTTCGGATCTTTTGCCGTGTATCGCATCGCGTATCATTTAAATCGCGATTACAAAGAAAAAAAAAACCTTAAAGGAATCGACCGCGCATTTTCCGCACCTCGAAGACGCTCCCGCGATTACTTCTAACGGGAAATTTCGCGACCGAAACGAGTTCGCACCGCGGACTTTGTGCAAGAAAACTCGCAACGGGGAAAAGACTTCGGGTTTTCCGCTGCTCGAACGCAAATCTCCATCAACGTTGAAGGCTCCTTTTTCGAGTGGAAATTTGCAATAAAACTCGCTGATCGGCGAAAATCGGACGAATTAGTGGTTTTTTTTTGGTTTGCGGATCGCGGAAGGTCGCCCCCTTTCTATGAATTTTGTGTGCATGATCCTCGTTTTCGCTGTCGAGAGTTGCGGATAATTGATAACGTGAAATAGAATTGAAATTAAATAACGAAAGAAAATTAAAATAAATGAAAACTAACGAACGATAAATAAATAGAATTGAAATTAAATAACGAAAGAAAATTAAAATAAATGAAAACTAATGAACGATAAATAAATAAAATTGAAATTAAATAACGAAAGAAAATTAAAATAAATGAAAACTAACGAACGATAAATAAATAAAATTGAAATTAAATAACGAAAGAAAATTAAAATAAATGAAAACTAATGAACGATAAATAAATAAAATTGAATTAAATCAGAATCAAGAAAAAAAAAAAAATTTAATAACAATGACTGACAGGACTAACGGACGGACGAGTTAAATTAAACAAAAACAAAAGAAAAAACCAAAAAAATTTTTAATAAAGCAAAGTGAGAATTCTTTTATTGTTCGAGCCACCATTATGCGGTAAGTTCAACCTTTTATGATTTCTTTTTTTTTTTTGAAAAATGATTTTTTTTCGTATTTGCCCAAAAAAAAAAACATATTTTTTTGTAGTACTGAATATGTGCGATGATTAAAGGCTAAAAGAGCCATTTTCAGAATGAACCCGAGCGCTTAGCTCATTCGCCCCGAACCTCGACATGGGGCCACGACCAAAAATGATTTTTTTAAGGAAAGTCGTGGCTGAGGTAGGGAGGGCAGAGAGGGCGCTAAAAACCACCTTAGCGCCCTGACACAAATCGCGAAGTCGGCAACTCCATCGCTTCATGGTCTTTCACGACCACTGGGGAAAATTATCCCAATTTTCACCCTAACCCGGAGTAAGACGACACGAAATTTTTGTTATACAGGCCATGGGTTTTATGGTCTGATTAAGGAACAAGTACCCCCCCACACTGCCGTAGCTAGTCCCGGCCGCCAGCAAGCGTGTCGCTTCCGTTCCTTAGTCAGCCACCAATTCGGAAGTAGGAGGAATTGGCCCTTTCTTGACGTTTTTCGTTTCCTTTCAGAATTATTTTGGCTTTAAGTCAAAATAATTCGTTCCGCCGGCCTAAATCATAACAAAATGGCGCCCAACGTGGGGCTAGCCAGATCTACGCTAGGAGCACATAGCGTAGCCCGTCAACACGCGCGAGTCGGAAAAATTCCGTGCAAAATCGTTGATGAGCAAAAGGACTAAATTTCGTCGTTCTGCGACAGAATTTTCGCCTGAACGGCAATCACAGTCCATGTGCCAAGCTTTTTTGAGTTTCGTCGGCTAACCACCGGATTGGTTTTGTATGTGGACAGTGTGGAACTGACCTATTGACGAACCGTTTGGCAACCCTTAGGCGCCACTCTGTTCCATAGGTCAGGGAAACGGTGTCTTCATGCGGAATTGATTCGATGGTGGTTGACAGGCTGTAGTCTCTCGAGCCATTCCACTTTTGGTTCGTAGGCACCCATCTGAGTGCTGGGCATGCCTTGTCTTGGCGGGCGTGTCGTCAGACAGAGGGAAAAATGTTTGCGAATCATTGGTGAGTTTGGTGATGGTGACTATTGCCGAAACTTCAGAAAAGTTCCTTAAATCCTTACCTTTCCTTTTAGAGTTCCTCTAACGTAGAGTTTTTTTTTAACGTAGAGATTGATTTTTTTGATATAAAATTTTCATAAGTCTTCGGACAAAATATTTTCTTAGAGTTTTTTTTTGTTGATATTGTATTTGCTTTTCTCCCCTAAATTTTTTTGAAATAGTTTTCTCGCGATCCAGATTTTCCTAGTGAGTCGGGAAAGAGCATGATCGGCTTCGCGATTTGCTGCAGTTGAGGGGAGGGGAAAAGAGTGAATGCGTGAGGGTTCATTCTGATCATTCATTAAAGTCAAGTATACATACAATCACCTAATATTCATTCGCTCATTCGTACATTTGTTTTTGCATTCATCTAACATTCACATAGGCATTTATCCATAAATTTAAAAATCGATTCATTCATTTATGATCGGAAAATTCATTCGCTCATTTATTCGAAATTTCGTTCGTACATGACGCATTAGTTGATTATATTCAGTCATTCATTATGTCGTTCATTCGTTTTTTTTTGTAATACATACAGTCAATATTCATGCAATCATTTATCCATAAATTCAGAAGTTCATTCAATAGTAGTTTATTTGAGTAATTATACATACAAACACACAAACATTCGTTTATTCGTTCATTCATACATGCTATTACATTCGTTCCAACATTTACACAATTAATTTACGCTCACTTTTCGAAATTCAATTGATCTTAACATTAAATTCGTTCGCTAAATCATTCGGTATATCGTTCATTCGCTTCGTTAACGCTTACCTTCAATCATTCAACATACATTCGTTCGTAATAATTCCTTTTTACAATCTTAGATTCAGTATTCGATAGTTCATGAATTTTACCTTCTCAGTTGTTCTTTATATACATATCCTTTATCCAGACAGTCAAGAAACCATTCATCGATACGCACAATTAGTCGTGAAAATTTTCCTATTCCAACCACTCGTTTTTTTTTTCTCTATTTCGTTCAAACACTTAATCGAATTTTGTCGTTCGCTGCATTAACCTATTTTGAGCATGTCTTTGATTCATTCTCCGAAGGCGAGCGTAGATGTTGTCTGCTCAGCTTGTCAGGAAATTATAGATCCGGTGAAAGAAGTAGTCACCAAATGTAGTCATCGATTCCATAGCCATTGTTTGGAATTATGGATCGTTGACAATCACAATTGTCCGAATTGTCGTGGACATTTGGGTCCTAGAGACTATTGGTCCGTCCTGGGTGTAGAGGGCGCGTCCGCTAAACTAGGCCCAGTGACACGCGGCAAAAAGAAGTCACAGGCCACTAATGCTCAAAAAGTTGGTATGTCGCCTGTGGGGTTAAATTTGGATATGCCACACGAGACAGGAGGCGGACGAGCTTTCTATGCCCCGGACGGATCGATGGTCCCGACGCCCAGTCCATTGACTGAGCCAGACCTGAATTCAATGTTTGCAACAGACACGAGTGAGAGGGAGAAACAAGTGAGATGGTCAGACATCAGAGTTGAACCGCCGGCAGAGTCAATACTAGAGACGCCGTTGGCTATGAATTCACTGAAGATGGATGACTTAGTGCGAATTATACGCTCGGTGTTGCGTGAGGAACAGACTCAGCAACAGCCAAGCATTAACAATATCAACGTAGATTTACCACCACCCTTAAACCGACGTGATGCACTGGACGAACAGGTGCGAACTCGTGGCCGACTGGCCCATGCGACCGCTCAGATTGGCGAACGCAATGGCAACGGCCCAAATTTAAGACACCGCAATCCAGGCAGTCCGATACGCCATTGGAGATTGCGTTTTAATGGAGAAAGCCATTCATTGCGAGCAGAAGAATTGGTCTTCAGGGCCGAAGCTCTTGCAATAGGAGATCTGGGCGGGCGCATGGACCTGTTGGCCCAGAATTTTCATCTGTTGTTGGACGGTCGTCCAAACCAGTGGTATTGGCTCTGGCGGAGATCCAACTTAGAGACCCACTGGACTGATTTACGACTTGCTTTCTTAGAAGCTTGGGGAGAGAGTAGTGACGATTGGGAGGTGCGCAAGCAGATGCTAGGAAGACGTCAGGCACCAAATGAGCCATTCTTGCTTTATGAACAAGACATGACTGTACTCCGCACATTGCTGCCCACTCCTATGTCAGAAAGAGAATTCGTTGGAATCGTTCGAAGTAATTTATTAGCTAGCACGCAACAGCAAATGTGCTTTTACGAAGTACAAAATATGGCTCAGCTACGACATCTTGTGAAGCGTGTAGAGACTGTACGGAAGACTACACGAGCGAATTCTTGGCAATCGAACAGGGTCCACGAAATCATCGAAACCCAAGTGGAAGAGTTAGTAGATCCCGAAGTTGACGAGGTAGCTGGTTTGTCTAAGCCCTTGACTTGTTGGAACTGTGGCAAGGATGGACATGGCTATCGAGAATGTACCGAACCACCTAAAGGCATTTTCTGCTATGGATGTGGAAGGGCGGACGTGGTGAAGCCCAACTGTGTTCATTGCAAGGCGGGAAACGGCCGAAGGGACGAAAGGACAGCGGGTCCCTTTCGTCTGAACACTGTACCCCGATCGTAAGAAGAAGCGTAGTACAGAAACCCCTTTCCGATTCCCCATTTAATTTAGAACTCCCGCATAAAAAAATTTCTACCAACTTTTCGATCCCTTTAATTACCCCTCCAAATTTTACCACTACACCTTCAACATTTTCTGAACCGGATTCCCATCCTTTTAAAGTAAAATCATCCTTACCTATTCCTCGGAATCTTATCACTTCGCAAGTCACTATTCTGAAAAGAGTAAATGATAATACGGAGTTGGCTGTTTCTCGACCTGAAAATGACCTTATCGTACCCGAAAATCTAAGACAACATTCCCGCCATCCTTTCAAGCCTTATCACCTTCGACTAAAAGAGTATATGGAAGCTCGAGAGCGAATTTTTGCACCTACTTCAGTCACTAGCGTTGATCAAGTATCATCACTAGCGGGTGGATTCGGTCGTAGAAAGTCAATCTTACGCCTTCGTATGTTCTGGAGGATGGTGCGTGAAAAAAAGAAAGCGATTCTGTCTACCATCATTACCGAGCCGTTCGATATACGCCCGTACGCCATGGTATCCCTATACGGAGTGGACGTTAAAGGACTCCTCGATAGTGGTGCGAGCATTAGTTGCCTTGGAGCAAATTCCCTACAACGCCTTCAAGATGCACAGGTGAGTTATCGACCAGTCTGTCAAGACGTGAAGACAGCTGATGGTGTTGCACAAAGAGTTTTGGGCACAGTAGTTACCGACATTACCTTTCGTGGTGCTACTAAAGCTATTACCTTATATATTGTGCCGAGCCTATCGCAGGAATTGTACCTTGGGGTAGATTTCTGGCGATCATTTCATCTAGCTCCTAACATCATCAGCGCGGTCGATATTCCCGATACTGCATCGCAACTAATTGCTCAGGATGCCCACCATTTAATGCCCTCAGATGTAAAGAGGTTGGAATTGGCAAAGTCCAAATTTCCATCGTACGAAGAATACGGACTCGGTGTAACCAATGTCGTTGAACATAGTATAGACGTTGGGGATGCTAGTCCCATCAAACAAAGACATTATCCCGTTTCACCTGCGATCCAAAATCTGTTATATGACGAGATCGATCGTATGTTAGCACTTGGCGTTATAGAGACCAGCCAGAGTGCATGGAGTTCACCTGTGGTTCTTGTGAGGAAGCCAGGCAAGGTACGGTTATGCTTGGACTCGCGCAAAGTCAATGAGGTGACGAAGAAGGATGCTTATCCATTACCACACATTGACGGTATCTTAAGTCGTTTGCCGCGAGCCAATTTTATAACCAGCCTAGACCTCAAAGATGCCTTTTGGCAGATTCCTCTCGAACAAAAATCTAGAGAATACACAGCGTTTACTATTCCTGGTCGGCCTCTATACCAATACACTCGCATGCCTTTTGGTTTATGCAACGCGCCGCAAAGGATGTGTCGTTTGATGGACAAAGTCATCCCACCCGAGCTGAAGGAGCAGGTATTCGTATATTTGGACGATCTGCTGTTGATTTCTGAGGATTTCGGCTCACATCTGACTTTATTGAGCGAAGTCGCAGATTGTATAAGAAAAGCTGGCTTGACGATCAACGTCAGCAAGAGCAGGTTTTGTTTGAGAGAAGTGAAGTATCTCGGATACATCGTTGGAGATGGAGGCTTGAAGACAGACCCGAACAAAGTCTCAGCCATAGTCGATTACCCTTCGCCAAAGTCCGCACGTCAAGTTCGACGCTTTCTTGGTATGGCAGGCTGGTATAGACGATTCGTCCCCAACTTTGCTGCTACCGTATCACCGATCTCAGACACTCTAAAGAAGTCCAACCAGTTTGCTTGGACTACAGAGGCACAAACTTCCTTCCTAGTAGTGAAAGACTTGCTGACGAAAGCCCCCGTTTTGATCAACCCAGATTTCAAGAGGCCTTTCGTAATACAATGCGATGCTAGTAAGTCAGGGGTGGGTAGCGTTCTCTTTCAGGAAAACGACGACGGATCAGAATCTCCAGTAGCGTATATGTCACAGAAGCTCACTTCCGCTCAACGCAACTATAGTGTAACCGAACTCGAGTGTTATGCAGCTGTGTTGAGCGTGAAAAAATTTCGAGCCTATGTAGAAGGGACTGCGTTCAAAGTCATCACGGATCATGCAAGTCTCAAATGGCTTATGTCGCAGAAAGACCTACAAGGACGGTTAGCGAGGTGGAGTCTGAAACTTCAAGGTTTCGACTTCGTAATCGAGCACCGACGAGGGAGCTTGAACGTTGTACCCGATGCCCTCTCTCGCGTATACGAAGAGGGACTAAATGCGCTGATCGACGTGGCACCGATCGTGGACATGAATTCTCCAGAATTCTCTGGCAAAGAATACAAAGAATTGGTGTCCACGGTTGATGCGAACGCCGATCGGCTTCCTGACGTATGCGTGAGGGATGGTTTCGTGTATAAGCGGACAGAGCCTCACGTCGGTGACCCGATTGCGGAGGACAGGGCCTGGAAGCTATGGATTCCATCAAGCCTTACGTCAACTGCGATTGCTCAGGCGCACGAAGCAGACACTACGGTCCATGGTGGTTACGCTAAAACGCTAGAGCGAGTCAGACGATTTTTGTATTGGCCCGGGATGGCTACACAAGTACGCACCTACGTTCTGGCGTGCGACACTTGTAAAGAGACAAAGTCCCCGAACAGACCTCTACGAGCGCCTATGGGAGAACCGTTCCGGACAGATCAGCCATTCCAACACCTTTACATCGACGTATTGGGACCATATCCACGTACCAAACGGGGTAAAATCGCCATTCTTATCGTCTTGGACCACTTCACCAAATTCCCTCTTTTACACCCCTTGGGGAGAATTACTGCTGAAGAAATCACTAAATATCTGGAGGGGCAGGTCTTCCACACGTTTGGGACACCTGAGACGATCCTCTCCGATAATGGCTCTCAATTTAGGTCAAAAGTGTTTAACTCTATGCTAGATAAATACGGAGTTCAACACCTGTACACCCCGAGCTACTCACCGCAAGCAAATGCATCGGAACGTGTCAATCAGTCCATCCTAGCCGGAATTCGAACATTCATCACTGATGACCAAACACGATGGGATGAGAGTCTAAGCAAAATAGGATGTGCCCTTCGGAGCTCACTCCACCAAGCCACTGGATTTTCTCCTTATCAGGTTTTGTTTGGGAATCATATGATGTTACACGGGAAGGACTACGAACTGCTGAAGCGTTTGCGAGCGTTGGGTGAGTCAAATGTACAGCTTCGACCTCGAGAGGGAATTCCTATCGTGAGACAGCTTGCACAGACGAAAATAAGGGTCGCACATGAGGACAGTAGCAGGCGTTATAATCTGCGTGCTGCTCAAGCACAATTTCGTGTAGGACAAGAAGTATTCCGAAGAAACTTTTCCTTGTCCACAGCCGCGCAGAATTGTAATGCTAAGCTGGCGAAAAAGTTTCTCAAGTGCAGGATTCGTCGTGTGCTTGGCAACTCACGATACGAATTGGAGGATTTAGGAGGCAAACGTGTGGGAGTCTACCACTCCAAAGATCTCCGGCAGTGATTCTTGGAATACACCACTTATTGCCCGGCTCTCAGTCGTGAGCACGAGACACCTAGCGACGGCTTTTCTTAGTCGATTCGGCGCTGGAAATCAACGGCGAACCGCCTATGTTGTTGAGTCCGTCGCCCGAAAGGAAAAGAAAAAAAAAATATATGTACACAATATTTTTTTTTGGGTTTTTTTTTTAAATTTTCCCGCCTTCGATGCAAACATCGGATCATCGAAAAGGTTCGCCAACCCTGAGCCTTTCGACATAGCGACAGCTCGAAAAGAAATGCCGTTAGTTTTGTTGCCGGCCGACGAAAAAGACCGCGTGCGGGAGAGAGCTGGGGAGATTCTTGGTAAAGCCGATGACTGTTATTTTAGTGCCGGGAGATTTTTGATAATTTTCTCGTTTCGGTCGTTTTTTTGGTTTTTTTTTGAACTTCTTCGTGGTTAGTTTCCCATTGTGCATTAAATTCGCTTCGCAATTTTCAATAGTTGTTCTGCATGGAAAAAAGAAAAAAAATGGAGCAAAAGAAAAACCGCGTGTAGTCGGGCAGGGCGATTTTTTTTGGGAGTGTGGTGGCGACGACGACGGTTCGCGTGGAAAATTTTCGGATCTTTTGCCGTGTATCGCATCGCGTATCATTTAAATCGCGATTACAAAGAAAAAAAAAACCTTAAAGGAATCGACCGCGCATTTTCCGCACCTCGAAGACGCTCCCGCGATTACTTCTAACGGGAAATTTCGCGACCGAAACGAGTTCGCACCGCGGACTTTGTGCAAGAAAACTCGCAACGGGGAAAAGACTTCGGGTTTTCCGCTGCTCGAACGCAAATCTCCATCAACGTTGAAGGCTCCTTTTTCGAGTGGAAATTTGCAATAAAACTCGCTGATCGGCGAAAATCGGACGAATTAGTGGTTTTTTTTTGGTTTGCGGATCGCGGAAGGTCGCCCCCTTTCTATGAATTTTGTGTGCATGATCCTCGTTTTCGCTGTCGAGAGTTGCGGATAATTGATAACGTGAAATAGAATTGAAATTAAATAACGAAAGAAAATTAAAATAAATGAAAACTAACGAACGATAAATAAATAGAATTGAAATTAAATAACGAAAGAAAATTAAAATAAATGAAAACTAATGAACGATAAATAAATAAAATTGAAATTAAATAACGAAAGAAAATTAAAATAAATGAAAACTAACGAACGATAAATAAATAAAATTGAAATTAAATAACGAAAGAAAATTAAAATAAATGAAAACTAATGAACGATAAATAAATAAAATTGAATTAAATCAGAATCAAGAAAAAAAAAAAAATTTAATAACAATGACTGACAGGACTAACGGACGGACGAGTTAAATTAAACAAAAACAAAAGAAAAAACCAAAAAAATTTTTAATAAAGCAAAGTGAGAATTCTTTTATTGTTCGAGCCACCATTATGCGGTAAGTTCAACCTTTTATGATTTCTTTTTTTTTTTTGAAAAATGATTTTTTTTCGTATTTGCCCAAAAAAAAAAACATATTTTTTTGTAGTACTGAATATGTGCGATGATTAAAGGCTAAAAGAGCCATTTTCAGAATGAACCCGAGCGCTTAGCTCATTCGCCCCGAACCTCGACATGGGGCCACGACCAAAAATGATTTTTTTAAGGAAAGTCGTGGCTGAGGTAGGGAGGGCAGAGAGGGCGCTAAAAACCACCTTAGCGCCCTGACACAAATCGCGAAGTCGGCAACTCCATCGCTTCATGGTCTTTCACGACCACTGGGGAAAATTATCCCAATTTTCACCCTAACCCGGAGTAAGCCGACACGAAATTTTTGTTATACAGGCCATGGGTTTTATGGTCTGATTAAGGAACAAGTACCCCCCCACACTGCCGTAGCTAGTCCCGGCCGCCAGCAAGCGTGTCGCTTCCGTTCCTTAGTCAGCCACCAATTCGGAAGTAGGAGGAATTGGCCCTTTCTTGTCCCGACCATTGACGTTTTTCGTTTCCTTTCAGAATTATTTTGGCTTTAAGTCAAAATAATTCGTTCCGCCGGCCTAAATCATAACATATTCACCAGATTTGGCCCCTTGAGACTTTTCCCTATTCTCGAAATTACCGCTCCGTGGAACCCGTTTTCAGTCGATCGAGGGCATAAAACGAAAATCGCCATGGACTACTGAGGTGTACCCATTCAACAAACTGAACTATATAAGCATTACATTCCCTGACATAGAAATCAGCAAAACTCTTCACAGTTGAAGTTGATAGATCCGCAGATGATAAATTTCCTAAGCTCCCTGATAAAAATGTAGATAATAGAACTACGATTGCAGGTACTTTCAGAAGGAGGTTTTCATGATATATCAGGATTCCATTTATAAAAGTAAATACGTTTAATAATTTTTTTTTAAATTGATTCAACGCGTACCGCTAAACTGCGACTTTTGTATGGGAAGTGGCAGAAGGGGAGGGGGAAATTTTAACGGTTTTTCCAAAAGTATTTAAAATTGATATAGAAATGCATTTGAACTCAACTCGGTACCCCTTATACGTTCCAAGAAAATCACAACATTATAATGTTCTGAAAGTGTGCCCTTTTGTGTGGGAGATGATTGAACATATTTTTTCACATCTCTCTATAATCATTGCGAAAACACTTTAGTTTTAAATTTGAGCTTTATAACTTTGATAGGTACTGAGAAAATTGGTACATTGGATTTCATGAAGTCGTGTAACTTGTATGGGAAGAAGTGGAAGGAGTAAGAGTATATGCAATTTTTCAATAAAAACTTAATTTATAAAATGAAATAGTTTTAATTTTCAAATTTCAGAGTATTACTTTATATAGTTTCCAAGAATACCAACTTATTATAAAATTGTAAAATTGTATCATTTTATATGGGAGGAGAAAGAAGGGGCGATGTGATCAAACTAATTTCTTCTCATTTCAAATTATAGTGATCCAAAAATATACGAAATTTGAGGATCGTAAATTTTATGGGTACTGAAACAAAAAACGGTGAGTTCTTGTGAAATTATACAGTTTGTATATGAGGTGGTAGAAGAAGTTGGAGGATTTCAATATTATTTTTAGAAATAAATAGATTTATCATGATAATTGTTAGTTGAAATTTCGGATCAGCAGCATTTTCGACAAAAATTTTAGTCTAAATATGTGACATCAGCGATAAATTTGTGAGACTCTTGCCAACAATTTTTTGACGAAAATTTTACAGAGTTAATTGACGGCAAAATATGATAGTGGTCTAACATTTCAATGACAAATCTCTGTGATATTGAGATACTTTTCTGCCAGTTCCTAACAGCATGGCGATAAATTTGGCATAATATTTTTACGATTTTAACACTAAATTGATCAAATATTGAAATCATAAAAAACTTTGCGATTTATTAACATTTCGAGTTATACTTGTTGCTGAATTTAATTGTACAACAATGATCTTTATTTATTTCTGCTTGAAACGTACTAATTATTTATTACTTCTAATTGTTTGTTAAACCAGGAAATTCAAATACATTATTAAAGCATTAAGAAATTGCAAAACAGAGCAACAGAGGAGCACATAGCGCATTACGCGACGAGTTGGGCGAAAGCAAAAAACACGTACAGGATGTGCGGTATGTAAACTTTAAATAACTTTGAAAAAAAAAAATAACAGATTTCTATATGTGAGGTATTTTTATTCAGTTTGGTCCTTTGCAATTTATTTGGACTAGTTTCAACAATCAACATCAATCAAGTGGCCGCCTTTATTGGCCACAGCAAAATGTGCCCCTTTTGCTGCGTTTTCCATTACCTTTTCGATCATCTCGGGCGGTATAGCGATGATTTCGGCACGAATGTTTGCCTTGAGCTCGTCAATGGTCTGAGGCTTGTTGGCATACACCTTGCTTTTTAAATAACCCCACAAAAAGAAATCCGGAGGGGTAAAATCTGGAAATGTGAGCGGCAGTCAATGTCACCTCTTTTCGACATCAGACGTCCAGGGAAACTGAATTGTTCGATTTGCAGTGTGGCATGGCGCACTGTCTTGTTGAAACCAGTAACCATCAAAACCTTTTTCACGCATTTGCGGGCAGATATAATGAGCCAAGCTAGGGTGTAGCTTAGTGGGTAGCATGTTGGTCTTGTGATGCGAAGGTCGTGAGTTCAAATCCCGGTCGGCGCGATATAAATATAATTCCAACACATTGCCTGCTTGGATATACCTTGGTCACCTCATTCTACGAAAATGAAAAATTCGTAGAAAGAGGGTTGTGCGAAGGGCTAGAAACCTTTCCACAATAAGTAATGAAAAATGTTAAGGAACCTGCATGTCAGGAGGCCAAGATCCGATTTGGCCTGTAGCGCCATTGTAGAAGATAATGAGCCAACATCCACCGATATCGATTTCCATCTACTGTTTTGTTTTCTCTGAAAACAATAGCCCAGTGATGATTTTGGCGCAAACGCCTGCCCAAACAGTCACTTTTTGGCCATGCACTGGCGTTTCATGGATCTCGTGTGTATTCTCCATTCCCGAAATGCGCCAATTTTGCTTATTAACGCCGCCAGATAGTGTGAAATGGGCCTCGTCGGTCACCAAAATTTGCTTCCAAAAATCAGGTTCGGTGTCAACCGTTCGAGCGACTGTTTGGCCATATTCCAAGCGACGTGGACTATCTGTCGGCAATATTCTTTGTGTTAATTGCACTTTATATGGAAAGATATGCAAATCATCCTTCAAAATGCGCCGCAAAGTGGTTTCACTGACGTCAAAATGCTGAGCACGGTGACGATACGACACTTTTGGGTTGTGGGCAACGCTCTCTTTGACCAGTTCATTGGAACGTCTTGGTTGTTGATGAACGGCATGTTGACGATCTCTCACTGTCCCGTGCTAAACAAAATCCGATACCAAACGAAGAATAGTGTTGTCAGACAATGCCTGTTTGCCACGATATTTTCGGCAATATGCACGTTCAGTCAACGCAACTGAACGACTATTTTCAAAGTACAGCGTCACTATTACGACGCGTTGTTTCGGTGTGAAGCAATTCCTGGTTAAAATTGTACTCAAACATATCAAGTCAACCGGTTGATAAATTTCAAAGTTATTCAATGTTTACATACCGACATAAAAGATGGTGCACCCTGTATATTCAAAACTATCATCAGATATTGTCAAAAAGAAGATTGAGTGTCCAAAATTATTTGTGGAAATTTGATCGAAACAAATTTAGTACCGAGAAACAACAAAACTATTCTAATAATCTATTAAAATTTTCTTATTTAAAAATTATTATTACAGTGACGGGTTTCAAGGTTCGTGGCAGGGTTCAACTTTTCAGTGTTATGATAATGCCGCCTGATGTAATGGGTGTCTTACTGCAATTACTATTTTCAAGTGATTTTATGTGAAATTTATGGTTTTTTGGGAATCATATGGAAATGATACAGCCGTTGACCATCAAGCAGATATTGTGGAAATTCCTTGACCTGTAGTGTGTTTCTTTAGTGGTTTGATAATGCTATAATACATATATAGCCTAAACCCAGGACACTGTTTTAAATATTGGATGTATTGATTTCACAAAAGGCAATTTATCTCAAAAAGAAGCCTTACCGAAAAATAATGGTTTTGATTTGCAACGCATTTGATACAGATCCGACAAATAACCCAGTTTAAGTACAGATTAATAAGCTATCCAGTAGTTTATGCGGGATAAAAAAAAAATATAGATGCACAAAAATTTTAAATTTTGGCAAATTAGGAAACTAGACACCGGGTTTTGAAACTTATAAGTCACGACATGATTGTTTGCGTAATCAATGGTTTTCCGAGGTTTATTTCTTAGCACAACAAACTTTAGAGCTTAATATATCGCTGCCCGCCTCACCTCAATCACATGTCACAAAATTGGATAGAATTAAAAAAAAATGTCAATTTTAAACAATATATGCAACAATCATGCTATGGTTTATGGTTTAACCGAGATTTGATGTGTGGCGTGGAAGACGAGTTTTTGAGAAAATTGACTTATAATAAGTTGTCAAATTTTGGCATTTTGTATAGGAGGGTTAGAAGAGGTGGTGTGATTTGGCTTGTTTACTTTACTTTTTTTGCCAAAAATAACGTGTACAAAATTCGAGCTTCTTAGTTGAACACGTTCTCAAGCTATATAGTGAACGGATAAACAGACGGATGGTTTCGAAATTTTTGAGAGACATCAAATATTTATTTACCTTTGGCGACTCTACATTCTTGACTTCAGCGCAAACTTATAATACTCTCATTTTCTATCTACAGCATAAACATTATTCACTGTTAAAACTGTCACTTGGAAAATCAGGTAGTACATTTACTAAAAATCTGCACAGCACTTAATTTTTGTAAAATAAACTTGAACAAAAGTTTTACAGCAATAAGCGTGTCTCTGGGTAAGGGGCACTCTGAAAATTTCGTAGGAAGCGCTGCTTTTCTTAGTAACGCCAACGCCTGCCATATTTTTATTTTAAGCCATAGGTCTTATCATTCAGAAATCCTTATACTTTAGATGATATCTGAGAGTATTTTGTTTTTGGTCATTTGGTCATTTGTAACGTTAAGAGATAAAGTTCGTCCAGAGTAACCAAGAGGAGAGGAGTGTTTCTTGTCGGTCAAGAATCACTCAAATTCGACTGACCGTTTTTCTGTCTGTCTACTAAATAATTCTCGAACGCTTTGAGCTATCGTGCTGATATTTTTTTCATGTAATTTTTAGCGAAAATGAATATATAAGTTCGTGAATGAACCACACACTCCTATTTTCACCTCCAATACAAATTTCACAATATTTCGAATTTTGAAAAAAATATTTTCCTTCAAAACTACCAACCACCCCATATATACCTACAAAGCTCAATTTTGGAAAATAGATACATGGATTTTATAAAGATTTCGCACTTTAATTTGCTTATTTATTAGCATCGCTTGACTTTTTTTATATGTGTGAACAAAGTTCAAAAACAAGGAGAAAAATTCAACTCAATATATATAATATTTTACAAGTTATTGCTAATTAATTTATTCAAATATTATTAACTCCATCAGACATGAATACTTAATTAATCAGTGCATTATCATATTTTCACATATGACTGATCTCGAATTATTTTCTCACTTTTATCTTCACAATTTGCATGAATTTCCGTGATTGCAAATTTTTGTTGAAGAAAAACTAGAAACAACTATTTTTGCATTCCTGCAAATAAATCGTGCAATTTCGATATACTTTCCAGTTTTGCACCACACTCTGTTTACTTTTTAATTTACATGCATTTAACTTGTGTTTCACTATACGAGTACTTTTCTTCTTTTCCTATCTTCTAAGTACAACCGCGTGTATCTTTAGATATTCATACTTGTGTCTTAAATCTTTCTATGAAATTAAAAAAAAAAACAACAATCCACTTTACAAATTCAATAAGTAATGCTTCACGTTTGTTGCTAATACATAAATCATCGATATCGTAGGTAAATTGAATGAAATTTAAATTTTTTTTTTTTTGGCTTAGTGAAAAACCACTGTTCAGGAAAGAAGAGGGGAGAGGGGAGAGTAAAAAAAAAGAAAAGAGCTGATTACACATTTCACTGAATTTGCAATAAGTTTATCGAGATTTTTGCGTAAATATGGCGGTAGAATCGTATCGTAAATTGAAACGTTATAACGCTTTATGTTCCAGTTAATGAGATTCTCGTAATTAATGAATTGATTTACGTCGTTTTATGGGTTATGAAGATGAACATAGTAACAATGAGGCAATCCCGGCAGGGGTGTTGCGATTATTACGCTATTCAAATAGGTTGAAAGTATACAAACAATCTTTTGGATTGTTTTGAAGAATAGATATGATTTTATCGACGTTGATTTATTGTAATGGTCCCAGTTTATTGTTTAGATGAAAATTAAATGATGAAATGGAAAGCAATTCTCTAAATATTTTTAATGTGAGAAATATCGCGCTAATCATCGGTGTAAAAATTAATTCCCTAAAATTTCAATTTAAGGCGTACTTCCTGTTATAGCTAAATCTAATTTTCGTCAAATTTATAGAGGTTTGATGCACATAGTCACTGAATTTTTGCAACTAACTTACAACAAGTGGGAATTCGACACAATTTGAAAGCACAATTGTTTTTGAAAAGTTCATTTGTCGTCACGGGTTAAATCGCTTTTTCAAAATGATACAATTACGCTAGTATACTCGTAATTCAATTTCTTAGTAAAAATAATCACGAACGCCACTACTTCCGTTGGTACAAATTTCGCTATCCATTTCACTATAAATGAATTTTCTAGGTGTAGGGTTGAAATCATTTGCCTTAAAATTGCTTGAAACATTTATTGTTCAGCGCAAACGTTTTTTCGCGAAAAAGGGTAAATCTTATTAATTTAATAAAGCACATTTTTTTCTTCTAAAGTTTCAGATAAAGAGGACTAGACCTCGAATCTTTCTTTTACAAATCACCTCGTATCGACCTACTGCTCTTTTTTCTGAAATGCTTAAACCAATTTACTCGCTGTGTATAAAATATATAGTTTTGAAATTGTGCACTACTTATTTATTTAGAATTATTAGTAAGACCAAAACAAAAGTTTCACTTCTTCTCATACAATCTGACACAATGTCACAACCTTACAAAAAGTCAATTTTTCTGAAAAGTATGAATGCTACTGAAAATCAGTATCATTTAAAACATGTCAAACAATTGATGTTGTTAAATATTTCTGAAAAGTCACTAAGAGCTCGCCGCTCCCTCTATCACCTCCCATACAAAATGCACAATATCACTAAATCCAATACACCAATTTTCTTCGTACCTATCAAATTTCCGAATCCTAAATTTTGTATACAACATTTTGATAGTAACTCTAGCGTGATATGAAAAAAATAGTTCAATGTCGTCACCCCTATAAAATTTCTTAGAATCAATAAATTTCTCTTTTATCTAGAGTATCGCAATAATGGGCTTTACGCCCAATCTTAGTCCTGTTATGTTTTTTCAGTTGCATTGGCTAATACTGACAAATTTTTGCAGATGTTATGGGGACTGAATGATAGAAAGCGAATAGAAACCGTATTCTGTGTTTATAGACCTTCTTGAAGTGGAACTGTTTCACTTTTACATCGTTCGCCCATTTTATTTCGAATAACTTTTCATTGCCAGTAGCAACTGAAAAACAAATGGGAATCGAACCCACGACCTATTGACAGAGAAGGGAGCACGCTGCCTACTACGCCATGGAAGCCTCGTATTTCCATATTGTCCAAGTCCACCTATCTGTCCGTCTCCTCCCTAGCTTGAAAAGACGTTCGGCTAGAAAAACCAAATTTCGCACACGTCACTTTTAACAAGCAAGTAAGGTGAAGTTCGTGAACGCACCAAATCCCTCCCCTCCTTCTCATACAAAATGACACATTTTCGGAATTTAATAATAAACTGATTTTCTCGAAAAGTATAGAAGATTTAGATCGGAAATTGAGAATATATTATTTTCATGATGACTATAGATTTATAGTTTGAATCGCCCCACTCGTACCACCTCCCTGAATTTTTTGTTGAAATACTATAAATCAATTTACTGAGAGGGTATAAAATTTATCGAGGTGAAATTATGCTCTAAATATTTATTTAGAACTAGCGATCCCCCGCGACTTTGTAGTTAGTATGGTAATACAATATGTGGGAAATATAATCTGCTTCGTTTAATTTTGTTTGAATCAGAACCATAAATTATTAAGAATGAAACCATGATACTGGCATTTATATAGAACAGGCTCGTGATCAAATCAATACCGTGATTCGAGGTCATGTACGTATTGAAGAGCATTAAGGACATGTGAATAGTTGTAGCTTGTATTAATTAAAAAAAAAGCCCAAATAAAATAACATTAAATTAAAAAACGTAACAGATATACGATTGTACGGAAAGCCCAATCATATGATACTATAGATGAAATCGAGATTTTTTGTGATGCGAAGAAATTTTATATGGAAGTGGTAAAAGCGGTGACAGCATTGAACTTATTTTTTCACATCATGCAAGAGTAGTTATATAAATATTTCGTACCACATTTCAGCTTCAAAAATTGCATGAATACTTAGAAAATTAGTGCATTGGTTTTCGTGAAATTGTGCAGTTTGTATGGGAGTTGGTAGAAGGAGAGGGAGTTTTTGTTGTTTTTTTGAGATACAGTTATAATAATCATGCAATTGATATATTTTAAATTTCAGATTAGTAACTTTCATACTGTTGTGGAAAATCGAACTTTTGAAAAGATGTGATATTGTATCACAATGTATGAGATGGGGTAGAAGGAGAGGAGCTAATCGGTTTGCTAATTCCCGATATTATACTATTATACTAATTAAGGATTTACAACAAAAAGCTCGATAAATGTTACACGTACTGGTCAACTTGGCTTATAGTATTTCATGAAAAAGTGCAGTTTGTATGGGAGGTGGTGGAAGGAGTGGGGGATTCGAATAATCTGTACATCATAGATCAGATTTATGGTAAAATTAATATATTCTAAGTTTAAAATTATTCGCTATTATGGTTTTCAAGAAAATTTGATTATTACTTACATTGTGACCATAAAGTAAGGGTACTTTGGAAATAAAATTACTCTGGGGAATGATATTTCAAAACTAGTTTTTTTTGGTAAGCAGGTAAGACTGTCCTTAATTATTACACAAAAAATTAGCGCGGTCTGTTAATCAGTTTGTTTACAGCAGCTGGTTGAATGGGTACAGCTCAATAGTCCACGGCGATTTATACAACGGATCAAAATATGGAAAAACGAATTTGTCTCAAATTTTGTGTTTCCTACCAAATTTCGTGTGCGGAATCGTTGTTAATGTTGAAAAAGGCTGACGGTGATTCAGTAATATCAAAAATAAACTGCCAACAATTCGGGCGAAACTTTATTATTCTTGGAACAAGTTGCGTATGTGTGGAAAGTCAATATGCAGGTTAGAGTGGTTAGGGAAGACTAAGTGAAAGGGGGTTCTTGGGCAGGGCAATTGTCAATTTGACACTTTGCGGAAACGTTCAAAAGCTCCAGTACATATAATCAATATTTCGTTCGTTTATTTATGCAAGTTTGAGTTTTTATGAGTGGGTGGATCTTAATAGTTTTTTAATTGATTGCTTGAATCACGTCCAATATTCTCTGTATAGAATGTCAGTTTCATAGACGAAGTTGCATAGAATTTTCATAGGATTCGGTGTATTTTACATTCACGAAACCAAACATTTGTATGGGAAGGAGTAAAGGAGGTAGGGGAATCGTAAAATTTGTGACGCAATTTTATTTCCTTTCTCTTGTAGTGCGCTCGTATAAAATTTCAAGTTCGTAGCTTTCAATTTGTTGGTTATTAGTTGATTCAATGAAATAGGTCGAAATGATACTTTTGTATGGGAGGGGGTGGAAGGGTAAGCGCGATTGTAAAACTTTTAAAGTAATATCAATTCAATTATCGTTATAAGTTTTTGCGCAAAATTTGAAATTGGTAGCTTTTAAGAGTTAGCTGATAAATGATTTCTTAAAAATGCTCGAAAAAATAATTTTGTATGGGAGGGGGTAGAAGAGGTAAGGGAATCGCAAAATTTTTGACGTTGGTTAGCAGTTGTTTTATTTAAATTGGTCGAAATCATACTTTTGTATGGGAGGGGGTAGAATGGCAAGTGTGATCTCAAAAATTTTAACGCAGTTCCGTTTCAACTATTTTCAAAAGATTTTGTGCAAAATTTCAAATTGATAACTTTTACTAATTAGGTGATAATTAATTTCTTAAAAACGGTCGAAAAAATCATTTTGTATGGGAGGGAGTAGAAGCTTTCAAGGTATTCGACCAGTTAATATTTCATTCTTTTAGGGATTTTTTTTAAATGCATTTCGCAAGTTTTCAAGTTTCTACCTCTAAATTTCATTCAAAAATTTCAGTTTATGTGGTTTTTTCATTGCACATGAAACACCTTATGCACGGTAGACCAGGGAGGTCGGTGCATAACAATTATGGAATTTTTATTACTTTTTCTGTATGTACAACAAATAGATCTATCCACGTGGAAAATTTAAATTTTGTATCTTTCACCAGAGCCCTTAAAAAATCACTCAAAATTTTCGACATTTTTGGTTACCACCTCCCTCCCCTTACACCTCCGGACGTAAAATTTTCACCAAATTTAAAAACTATCTAGTTCTACAATTTGACAAAATTTTAATTTGATATCTGTACTCAATTTTGAATTATAAAGGTTTGAAATTTTGGAAAGTGCGCCATTTTTGAAATGCTCCCCATTTCCCCCCACTACTATTTTTCCAAATGTTATATTTTTCTTGTATTTCTCTAGTATAGCTTAATATATTTTCCAAGATTCAATTACATAGCTTAATAAATAGCAGAGATATTGATTTTTAAGTGTTTTTCTTTGCACCCCCTTACAATAATTAGCTTTTACCTAAACTGATTCTAGTGGACCTATATGCCACCTTAACGGTTTCAAAATATCAATTTTTATGGCAAGTAATTTCGAAGATATAATCATTTGAAAAAAAAATTTGGCCGACAATTTGTTCTTAGCCTTTTCGCACCCCAATGAATAAAAAAATTAAATTATTTTTAAAAGTTGTCCCACGAACCCTTCTGTATGTATGTTGAGTTTTAGCTTCCTAACTGTTACCATGGTTGAGATATTTGAACTCGTATTTTTCGGTTTAAGCGCTCCCCCTGCCTCCTCTTGCCTCCCCCTGAACTCGTACACCCCCCAAATTGGGTATCCGCTTGGGATCCGCAACTATCTACAATCCCCCCAAAAATGAGCTTTCTATCTTGAATGGTTTTGGAGTTAATGTGCGCTGAGCGTACACGTCGGCGTACGGCGGACGGCGTACAGACAGACGGTTTTTTTTTTTTGCATTTTTAGGCTAATTTAGTCATGAAACGAGAAAAAACAAAATTTCAGGGTAGCACATTTTTTTTTTCCCAAGTCGATCACAATACTTTATTATTAAAATAATGAAGTAATACGAGCCTACGAGTGGTACAATGCTTTTAAGAACGGTTGAGAGATTTGAGGACATGCCTCGTTCTGAAAGACCTCCGACCTCTTCAACTGACGAAAACATTCAAAAAGTGAAGGAAATGGTGCTCAAAAATCATCATATCAGTATAAGAGAAATAGCGGGAGAGCTCGACATCTCTTGCGACTCCGTTCGTTCGATTTTGGTGGATACTTTGGCCATGAAACACAAATTTGCTCGACTCTTTCCAATAAAGCTGAATTTTCTTCAATAAAAAGTACCGTGAACAGGTCTCTTGGACATGCTTGACCGTGCGAATTCTGAGCGCATCATAACTGGTGATGAGACATAGTTTTATGAGTATGACATGCAAACCAGTCAACAATCATCAGAATGAAGGATAAAAAATGAGCCGAAGCCGAAAAAACCACTCCAAAGCCGCTCAAAAATCAAGATGATGCTCATTGTTTTTTTCGATAGTCGAGGTGTGATCCATCATGAATTCATTGCGGAGGGACAGACGGTCAGTAAGAAGTAATATTTGACCGTATTGAAGCGTTTTCGTGAGCAAATTCGTAAAAAACGGCCGGAATTATTTAGGAGAATTTATAGATTTTCGACGATGAAAATGCGTCATCGCAAAGAGCATCAACTGTGACCGAATTTAAGGCCAAAAAAGCAACAGATTGCATCAAAATGCCTTATTTGGCCCCGTGTGAATTTTTTATATCTTCGAAACTGAAATTACCGCTCCGTGGAACCCGTTTTCAGTCGATCGAGGACATAAAACAAAAATCGGCTAGAACTAGTGAGGTGTTCCCATTCAACTGTAAACAAACTGATTAGCAGACCGCGCTAATTTTTGGGGTAATAATTAAGAACAGTCCTACCTGCTTACCAAACAAACAAATTTTTAAATATCATTCCCCAGAGTAATTATACTCTAGATGAAATCTGAGAGTATTATAAGTTTGCCACAAAGTTTGTAACGCCAAGAAATAAGGCTTGGAGAAAAAACTTAATGATACAGAAGTTCATATGATCATTCAAAAATCTCAAAACCGGATGTCCGTCCGTCCGTCCATCCGTCTGTCCGTCCGTGTCCTCTCTAGCTAGAGAAAGCGTTGATCTAGAAAGTTCAAATTTTGTACACGTCGTTTTTGACAAAAAAGTAAAGACTAGTTCGTGAACGGGCCAAATCGCTCCACCTTTTCTACCACCTCCCATACAAAATGACACAATTCCGCAATTTGTCAATAAACGGCTTTTTTCGAAAAGTATAAATGCTATTGATTTGAAATTTGGAACATAATAGTTTTATGATGATTCCATTCTACTACATTCATCCTTCCAACCCCTCCCATGCAAACTGCACTTTTTCATGAAAAGCTACAAACCAATTTACTCAGTGCGTATACAATTTATCGATTTGAAATTGTGCACTGAACATTTATTTAGAATTATTAGTAAGATCAAAAAAAAAAAAAAATCAGACGATTAGCTTTACCCCTACTAATCCCTCCCATACAAAATGACACAATTTCGCAATTTGACATTAAACGAATTTGTGCAAAAAGTATAAAAGCTATTGATCTGAAATTTTGAATATATTACTTCTATAATAAATCCAATCTGCTGCATAAAAATTATTCTTTCTTTCCACCGCCTCCCATACAAACTGCACTTTTTTATGAAATACTGAAAACCGATTTACTCAGTACGTATGAAATTTATCGATCCGAAATTATGCACTAAATATTTATTTAGAATTGTTAGTCAGACCAAAAAAATGAGGTGATTAGCTTCACTCCTTCTAACCCCTTCCATACAATTTGACACAATTCAACAACTTTACAAAAACTCGATTTTCCTGAAAAGTATGTCAATTAAATGATGTTCACAGTTATTTTTAAAAAAGTCATGAATAGCTTCACACTCCTTCTACCACCTCCCATACAAACTGCACAGCTTCACTAAATCCAATACACTAATTTTCTCAGTACCTATTAAATTTTTGAATCCTAAATTTAGTATAAAACATTATGATAGCAACCTTAGCGTAATGTAAAAAAAAGTTCAATGTTGTCACCCCTTCTGCCACTTCTCCTACAAAATTTCTTAAAATAAAAAATTTCTCTTTCATCTAGAGTATTGCACGATTGGGCATTACGCCCAATCGTAGTTCTGTTATGTTTTTATTGATAAAGTGGCCTTACTTTATGGTCACAATGTATTTTTGAAAATGAGTCATTTTGTATGGGAGGGAGTAGAAGGCGCGGCGTTATTGAAACAAGAACCAAACACAGTTTACATCTCGAAGTATACCTATTAAGCTTTGAAAGTTTCATTACAATCGGTTCAGTCGTTTTTGCGTGAAAGCCGGAAAGGTAGACAGACAGACAGAGAAGAATTTTAAAAACGTGTGTTTTTGCTTAGTTGCTGTCTAAATAAAGCAAAACACCAACTTATAATCATTTATTAAGAAGTAACAGACAGACACTACAATTATATTAATTAGGTTAAAATAAATTTAGACGATTAGCTGCAGCCCTTCTCCCTCTCCCATTCAACATGACACAATTTTTCATCTTTTGAAAAAATCGATTTTCATGAAAAGAATAAATACTGATCTGGAATTTAAAACATGTGATTTTTGTAGTTATTTCTGGAAAAGTCATTAAGAATTCTACACAATTTTCTAAGTAACTAGTTTTCTATAAGACATTTTGATTGCAATTCTAGCATGATGTGAAAAAATTAGTTCAATGTCACCACTCCCCATATGAAATTTCTTAAATAAAAAGAATTCCTTTTATAGGATATCGCATGATAGGGCTTTACACTCAATCGTTGTCCAGATACATTTTTTTTGTGCTAGATAATACTATGGTCGTGAATTGAAATTCCGATTCGTATAATTCCAGCACGTTGTCTGCTTGGGTATACCTTGGTCACCTCAATTTACGAAAATGAGAAGTTCGTAGATATTGGGTTGTTTAAATAATGAAAAAATGTTAGGGTAGTTGAAGATCAGGAGGCCAAGGCACGATTTGGGCTTCAGTGCCATTGTAGAAGATGTGGAAGCGACACTTTTTGTGCTTCAAATGATTAAATTTTGGAAATTATTTGATCTAAAAAGTTAATTTCTCAGGACCATTTAGTCGGCGATTTGATTTACCATAATCAACTTAGGGTGAGGCCAGTAGTAGTAAGGAGGAGGCTCAGGGCTGCAAAGAATGGAACGAAAAACACTTAAAAAATAATATCTTAACTATCTCCTAAGCAATGTGATTGAAACTTGTAACATATATTTTTGGATCATTTAAGTGGCGTATATCTATATAAATATAATTGTAGTGTCTGTCTGTTATTTGTTTAGAAATCTCAATAAGTTAGTTTTTTGCTTTATTTTAGCAATAACTAAGCAGAAAAAAACGTTTTTAAAAATTTTCTCTGTCTGTCTGTCTGTCTTTCCGGTTTTCACGCAAAAACGTCTAAACCGATTGTAATGAAACTTTTACAGCTTGTTAGATGTAATCTGCGTGTGGTCTCATTTCAATACCCCCACGCCTTCCACCCCCTCCCATACAAAATGACTCATTTTCAAAAAAAAATACTAATCAAATTTTCTTCAAAACCATTGGAGCAAATCATTTGAAATTTAGAACATACTATTTTTATCAAAAATGTGATCTATGGTATACAAATTATTTGAATCCCCTTACTCCTTCCACCACCTCCCATACAAACTACTCCTTTTCATGAAAGGCTATTCACCAATTTTCTCAGTACGTGTAACTTTCATCGAGCTTAAATGTTATACTTTATCCTTAATTTGCATTATTATTAATATCAGGAAAAAATTAACCGAGTAGCTTCACTCCTTCTACCCCCTCCCATACAATATGACACAATTCCATGACTTTACATTCTTCGATTTTTTTGAAAAGCATGAATGACGCAGATCTGAAATTTAAAATATATCAATCGCGTAATGATTATAGTTGTTTCTCAAAATTTCACTTAAAACCACCTACTCCTTTCACCACCTCCCATACAAACTGCACTTTTTCATGAAATGTCGAAGGGGGAGTCGACAGTGTTCGGGGCAGCAACCCTGATCATGTTGTGGACTGCCCCAAGTGGCCAAGCAGAGATCCTCCCCGCGGTGACACCTGGGAAACGCCAACCTACAAGATTTGCTGGTCAAGGTTGGTAGGCGAACTCTCTCGGGCACTTTACACTATACCCAATGCGTCACAAACTGTAAATGTTTGGAGACGGGGGATAAAGGTGTTAGATAACCAAGTCTTTTGCGTGCTGGCAGACTTTAAAGAAAGCCGAGCGGGGAAACCCATAATGGAGTCCAAGGAAAGGAAAAGATCGCGGGTGGGGATATCCACCCAAGTGTCGGTAGGAGTCGTAGCTGCGACTACCGGCGAGGGCACGGGGGGTGACAAATCCTCCTGTGTCGCCAGCGGCCACAAACAAACAATCCGCGCGATGATTGATGCAGGTCGTGCGGATGGTGTGACTACTGCTAGCACATCCGGTACAGTGAAGAGGGCAGGCTGTACTGGAGGTTCTACTACTGACCCCAAAAAACCAACTCAGATTACTTTGGACACTTCCGAACCGCGTTCGGTTCAGGATAGTGACAAGACCCTCTCCATTGAAGAAGAGGAGCAGCTACTGCGATCTCCCAAAGAAGGGGAGGATACTAGGGTGCGTAAGACACCAAGGTCCAAACCCTCGCGGGAGAATCGCAAGCTACTCGCTCAGTACAAGGCCGCGCTCAGGTACGAAATGGAACTCGGCAACAAGGTGGAACTCACTCAAAAAGAGCAGAAGGATCTCGCATGGGCCAAAGTAACCATAGCCAAGAGCAGAGCGGAACTGGAAGGTAAAAAAGGCCTTAAAAGCGGGAACCCAAACTTCTGCAACAAGGTCGAAGAAAGCGTACACAACCGGGTGGAGACAAAGAGGCTCAAAAGGCAAAGATCGGAAGAGGATAACCAACCTCGTTCATTGTCAAAGAAGACTAAGCCCAGCCACCCTATTACAGAGGCCAGTGCATCAACGTCAGGGACGAAGAAAAGGTCAATGGCGGATGCCACGAAAAAGCATCTAACGGTAGCGCTTGTCGACCACAGTGACCCACTCGGAAGGATGAGCATGGAAAAGTGGAAAATTGTGGAGACGAGACTACTAGACGAAATGGTATCGTACATGGAGACCAAGCTGGACCAACCTATGCCCTCGTTTGATGGAGCAGGGTGGTTCAACGAGGTCAAAATTGTAAAGTGCAACGATCAACTCACACTAGACTGGTGTAAGAAGACCGTAAGCACCCTCGTAAATACGTGGGAGGGAGCGAAGCTGGAGATAGTTGACAGAGCATGTATACCGTCGGTACCAAAAGCTAAGGTTCATCTGCCTAGAATGATGCCAGCAGCGACCGCCCTGAAACTGCTCCAACGACAGAACCCCGACATTCCTACGGCCGACTGGAGAATCATAAAGGCCTGCGAACCGCAGACAGCGGACGGCGGCCAAGTACTGATCCTCCAAATAAATCAAAAAGCCGAGGATATATTATACCCACGCTTCGGTAAAATGGCTTGGGGCATTGGAAGCGTCTTCATACGCCTAAAAAAGCGTAACCCCAAGGACAAAAATACCAACACCCTCGAGGCCAACGAAGTGGAAAAAGAATTGGTGATGAAAGATCTGACCACAGCGGCTGAAAATATATCGATAGACACGGATGAGGAGAGCAGTAGTGGGGCAGAAGACCGACACGCTACTCCCACCGTGTCACAACAATAAACAATAATAAAATCAAGATGTTAAGAGTAATACAAATAAACTTGCATCACAGTATCCCGGCTTCGGCTGAGCTACTGCTCACCTTAGAAGAAGAGAAGTATGATGTGGCATTGATACAAGAGCCGTGGCTATCCGGAAGCGGAGAGATCAAGGGCCTTAAGTCACACAACTTTAACTTATTCGTATCTCAAAAGGAAGGTAAGAAGCGTTCGGCCATTATGGTCAGAAAATGTTTTAATGCTTTCCTAAAGTCTAATTACAGCACAGCTGACCTAGCGGTCGCACTGATCGAGGGAAAAAACCGACAACCGCCACTGCTATTAGCATCAGCATACATGGCCCATGATATGCCATCTCCAACAGAGGAACTGCGGACGCTGGCGAAGGAAGCAGCACGGGCAAAGCTGAACTTAGTAATCGGCGCCGACGCGAACTCTCATCATACAATATGGGGAAGTAAGGACACCAACGAAAGGGGTGAGTCTCTACTACTTTTCTTGTTAAAGTCTAACTTACTAATCGAGAACCGCGGAAGTGTGCCAACCTATAAAGGCCCTAATAGCGAGAACGTTCTCGACATAACACTACATACGGACTCGGATGAATGTAGGCTGGAAAATTGGAAAGTCCTCGACAAACCATCACTTTCCGACCATAACTACATAGAATTTGAGGTGGGCAGCATTCCAAATAAGGATGTTAAAGCGTATAGAAACCCGGCAAAAGCGGACTGGAATCTATACTCAAATATAGTCTTAGGCAAACTAGGAAATAGGAAGCCGGACTATATTTGGAATACACAAAAGTTGGATGACGCCACCACTTTTCTAACAAACACTATGAAACATGCCTTTGCAAAGGCGTGCCCTTTAAAGTATCCGCCAAAAAGATCCCAACCACCATGGTGGAATAGGGAGCTGGGCGAAGTTCGTAAAAAAGTTCATTCGCTTTTTACCATCGCAAAGCGCACAGGGCAGACCGAAGCATGGATTGAATATAGGAGCTCCCTAAAAGTCTTCAAAAGGGAACTGAGAAAAGCCAAAAGAATAGGCTGGAGAGAATTCTGTAGCCGTATAGAGCAAACCTCAGAAGCCTCTAGACTTCGGAAGCTGCTATCCAAAAATCCAGCTTCGCCAGCCTTACTAAAAAACACGGATGGATGCTGGACAAATGACAGCAAGGGTACGCTTGAGGCTCTCTTAAGCACTCACTTTCCAGGCTGTCAGGACCCCGGCGCCACCCACCAAGAGGTAAACAATGAACGCCTGGAGAATGTTCCAGGGCTCTTCTCACCACATAGACTAAGGTGGGCAATTGGCTCGTTCGATCCGTATAAGTCGCCGGGACCGGATGGGATAATACCAGCCATGATACAAAATGTAGAAGGACTGGTTGCACCATGGCTCGCGGCGATTTTTAAGGGATGCCTTAGACTAAACTACGTACCCCAACTATGGAGGGAAGCACGGGTTGTTTTCATACCGAAAGCAGGTAAGGGCAATCACGTTAACCCTAAGGACTATCGGCCCATTAGTCTTACGTCCTTCTTGTTAAAAACATTAGAAAGGGTCCTTGATGTATACATCAGAGATAAGATGAACCCAGAACATCTATCCCAAGCTCAACACGCATACATGAGAGGGAAATCGGTGGAGACTGCCATCCACGAGGTGGTGATAAACATTGAAAAATCACTGCAGTATAAAGAGTACACTCTAGGCACTTTCCTAGACATAGAGGGAGCCTTCAATAATGTCACAACGGATGCCATTGGGGAAGCTCTCCGCTCTGCTCAAGTTAACAAAACGATCAGCGCATGGATCGAGACTATGCTTAAAAATCGAACCATAGCGTCAGAATGGGGTAATGCTAGTTCTCGCAAACAAAGCTGTAGGGGAACGCCACAAGGAGGGGTACTATCTCCACTCCTGTGGGTTCTGACTCTCAACAACATACTTAAGGTCCTAAGCAGTTCAGGGGTAAACGTGGTGGCCTACGCTGACGACGTAGTGATACTGGTATCAGGCAAGTACACAAACACGTTATCCGAGCTCACGGAAGGAGCACTCAGAAAACTATACGACTGGGCGAAAAGCGCCGGACTAAACGTAAACCCGCTAAAAACGGAACTAGTTCTGTTCACGAGAAAAATTAAAACTCCGGAGTTTAGGCTACCTAAAATAGGAAGCACCGAACTAACTCTGACCAGCCACGCAAAGTATCTGGGACTGATCCTAGATAGTAAGCTAACCTGGAAACTAAACATTGAAGAGCGTTCAAAAAAGGCTAGTATCGCTTTTTACTCGTGCAAAAGGATGTTCGGAAGAAGCTGGGGACTAGACCCGAGTATAACGCACTGGATATATACGGCTATCGTAAGGCCAATTCTCCTGTATGGCATAATGATATGGTGGCCCGCTCTAAATAAGACGACCTACAGGCAAAGATTGGAAAAAGTACAAAGGCAGGCATGTCTGGGAATCACTGGCGCTCTTAGGACCACGCCCTCCGATTCACTGAACGTGTTACTGTATTTACCACCAATAGACTTGGTCGCATTAAACGTGGCATCCAAGAGTGCTCTACGACTCAAGGAGCACAGGCAACTTAGTACACGACCGTACGGTCACAGCAACATAAGTCTACCCGCAGGAAACACGGACTCGATGATTGCGAAGTCAGTTTTCGACAGGAAGTTCTCGATACGTATACCGGATAGGGAATACTGGTCAACAAGAACCGGAGACCCTAGGGGAGCGATAAATATCTATACTGATGGATCCAAAATGGAAGGAGGGGTGGGCGCAGCAGTGCACACACCTGACCTCACAACGGATTTAGTTCTCAGGTTACCAAACGACTGCAGTATCTTTCAGGCGGAAATCCTGGCAATCCAGAGAGCAGCCGAGATCGCCAGCAGATCGTCGCGAAATGGTAACGAAAGAATAATTATATACACAGATAGTCAGGCTGCCCTAAAGGCACTAGAAGCCTGTACTATAAAGTCTAGGGTAGTCTTTAACTGTCATCGCGCGTTACAGAATCTATGTGTCAACAGAAGGGTAGAACTCTGCTGGGTTCCAGGCCACAGTGGCATAACAGGTAATGAGGCCGCGGACGATCTGGCGAAAAGAGGGGCAAATCTTGACCACGAACTCGCAGAAAACGTACCACCGCCTATAATGATCATCAAAGGATATTTGGACACACAGTTCACGAATCTAGCCGAAGCTAGATGGCATACCATCACAACTTGTAGAACCACAAAATCAATGTGGAACAAGTATGATGCAAAGAAAACAAAACTCTTGTTATCACTACCCAGGAAGCAATGTGCGACAATGGTTGGCATCATCACTGGCCATTGTCTTATAGGAGCACATGCCTATAGGATGGGTTTGGTAACCCATGATCGCTGCAGGAATTGCAACCAGCCGGGAGAAAGAGAGACAATGGAGCACGTGCTATGTAAGTGTCCGGCGCTTGCTAGAAGAAGGCTTAAAACCCTCGGCTCTCCGTTCTTCTCCGACCTCAAACAGGTATCGAGCTGTAGTATGCGAAACGTTCTGAACTTTGCGGCAGCAGCGAAATCCTTTGAGATCAACAAGGAACTCGCAATACCAGCGATCCATTAGGTTCTCCCTATTGTCCGATGTGGTATCACTATGGATCCCAAAGGGTCTATGTGGGCATAAGGCCGCCACTCTAACCTAACCTAACCTATGAAATGCTATACACAAATTTTCTCAGTACGTGTAACTTTCATCGAGCTTAAATGTTGTATTTAATCCTTAATTTGCATTATTATTAATATCGGGAAAAAACTTAACCGATTAGCTTTATTCCTTCTACCACCTCCCATACAATGTGACACAATTCCACGACTCTACTTAAATTCGATTTTCTTGAAAACTGTAAATGTTACTGATTTGAAATTTAAAATATGTCAATTGTAAATTAATTATATTTGCTTCTCAAAAGCTCACTGAAAACCCCCTACTCCTTCCACCACCTCCCATACAAACTGAACTTTTTCATGAAATAGTCTAAACTAATTTTCTCAGTACATATAACTTTCATTGAGCTCAAATTTCGTACTCTATCCTAAATTAGCATTATTAATATCGGGAAAAAATTAGCCGAGTAGCTTCACTCCTTCTACCCCCTCCCATACAATGTGACACAATTCCACGTCCTTACAAAAATTCGATTTTCTTAAAAAGCGTGAATGATACAGACCTGAAATTTAAACTATATTAATTGCATGATGATTATAGTTTTTTCTCGAAATATCACCAAAAACCCCCTTTCCTTCTACCACCTCCCATACAAATTACACAATTTCATTAAATTCAATGTATTAAGTTTTTCAGTACCTACTCAATTTTTGAAACTTAAATTTGATACAAAACATTTTTGTAGTTACTCTAACATGATGTGAAACAAATTAGTTCAGTGCAGGCACTTCCCATATAAAATTTCATTATATCATAAAAACTCCGATTTCATCCATGGTATCGTATGATTGGGCTCTACGCGCAGTCCTGTTAGGTTTTCAAACTTAATGTTATTTTATTTGGGCTTTTTTTTTAAACACAAGCTATAAACATAACAGAATTATGATTGGGCTTAAAGCCCAATCATATGATACTCTAGATGAGATGGAAATGACTTTGATATACCGGCAAATATGTCATCTCAAATTCTTTCGAATAGTGAGAAGATTTTGCATGGGAGGTGGTAGAAGTAGAGGGGGAGGTTTGTATTTCTCCTATGTGACACCGAAAATGGCGTGTAAAGTGTTTCGTGCTGAATTTAAAATTTTTAGTTTTCATTATTTTTAAAGAAATTGGACATAGTTTTCCAGAAATTGGGGCATTTGTATGGAAGGTGGCAGAGGAAGTGGAACGTTTTAGATGATTTTGAAACTGCTTGTCATCACCCTTATCACTATGATTCAATTTCAAAGTCGGCGGCTCTCATACATATATTCGAAGGAGAAATGCTTTTCTTGAATTTATAATACAGATTTTTATATGGGAGGGGGTAGAAGGAGGGAAGCTGAGCTGATAATTTTTTCCGACATTTATTGCAACTATTAAAAAACAAATTCTGGCAAAATTTTAAGTTTGTAATTTTTATAGTTTTAATGGAAATCGATATAATGCATTTAACAAAAATTATCCATTTGTATGGGAGGGGGTAGAAGGAGTGTAAGGATGAAAATAATTTTTTTTCCTGTTATTGAAATTTCTATTTTTATACTTTATGCGAAATATCAAATTGATAACTTTAACAGTTTCGAAGAAAAATAATTTAATTTAAATTTCAAAATTTCGTGAAATTTGTATGGGAGGGGGTAGAAGGAGTGAGGTGAAGTTGATAATTTTTTCAAAGCTGATTGGAATTCTAATAAAATTAATTCTGGCAAAAATTCGTTTTTATAACTTTACTAGTTTCGATGAAAATCGAAAAACTGCATTTTTCAAAATTATACATTTGTATGGGATGGGGTAGAAGGAGTGATGGGTTCGGATCAATATTTAGTCATATTAATGGTATCTATATAGTAATACTTTAACCCAAATTTCAAATCGATAGCTTAAATAGTTTCTAAGGAAAATCAATTTCTGAAAATTTCGAAATTTCGTGAAATTTGTATGGGAGGGGGTAGAAGGGGTGGGGGGATGTGGCCCGTTCACGAACTTAAAGTTTCTTTTTTGCTAAAAATGACACACAACAAATTTCAGCACGATAGCTCAAAGCGTTCGAGAGTTATGCTGTAGACAGACGGACAGACGGACAGACGGACAGACGGACAGACGGACAGACGGACAGACAGCAACTCGGAATCGAAGTTTTTGAGCGACAACAAATATTTCTGTACCCTTGGCGGCTCTGTGCGAGCATTATTTCTTAGCGTTACAAACGGTAAGGCAAACACAATATACTCTCAGATTTCATCTAGAGTATAATTATTCACATGTCCTAAATGCTCTTCAATACGTATATGATCTCAAATCACGGGATTGATTTGATCACGAGCCTCTCCCATTCAAATGCGAGTATCATGCTATCATTCTTAATAATTTGTGGTTCTGATTCCAACAAAATACAAAACATTGTGTTCAAAGAGACATTAAAGTAAGCGGATTATATATCCCATATAATGTATTACTAACTACATTCTCAAAAATCACTTATTATTGCGATTTTTATGCGGACGAAGTCGCGGGCGTTTGCTAGTACCTAATATAACAAACAAATTAGAGGGAGGCTAATACTCAAAAATTATGGCTAAGGTAATTCTCAATAGGATTAGTGATGTCGTCGAGAGCACTCTCGAAGTTTATCAGGCTGGATTCCGTAAAGGGTCGTCTTGTACCGACCACACAAATACCCTACGGATAATATTAGAGCAGTCAGCCGAAATGGGTTCGCCACTACATCTCATGTTTGTGGACTTCGAGAGGGCTTTCGACAGCGTTAAGCGAGATTACATATGGAATGCTTTGCGTAGGAGAGGTATTCCAAATAAGGTCATAGCTATGATTAAAGAATCCTACGAAGATGCAAGGTGTCGCGTCTTGCATAGAGGAGAGCTGTCCGAGAGCTTTCCTGTGCGAACGGGTGTCAGACAAGGCTACATATTATCACCAGCCCTGTTTCTGGTGGTAATAAATGACATCTTGAAAGCTGCACTGGAAGGTGGGGAAGGTAAAGGTCTTCAATGGAGACTATTTAACATCTTAAGTCACCTTGATTATGCTGATGACGTGTGTTTGCTTGCACATACCCGTTCGGACTTAGAGTCAAATGTTCGCTCGTTGCATTCTAAATGCAAAGAGGCGGGACTGAAAATAAATGTGCGTAAAACCAAGAACATGCACATGGGTTCGAACGCAAGCACACCGATTGTTCTTAATGGGCAGGATGTGGAAGAGGTGCAAGATTTTTGCTATCTCGGAAGCATTGTCAGCATGGACGGCAGAGCCGAAAAGGATGTTGAGGCTCGGCTAAATAAAGCTCGTCAGGCCTTCGGTATCCTTTCCCCTTTCTGGAGGTTAAGAGAGATCTCCCTTCGCACGAAGCTGCGAGTTTTTGACGCATGCGTCAAATCCGTGTTGTTATATGGTTGTACTACGTGGAAAGTGACCGTTCGACTTACCAAGAAACTACAGACTTTCGTAAACCAATGCCTCCGACGCATTTTAGGTATATTCTGGCCAGAAGTGATCTCCAACGATGAACTTTGGAGTACAACTCGCCAGACTAAAATAGGTATTGAGATTCAACGGCGAAAGTGGCAGTGGATCGGTCATACTTTGAGGAAACCAGAGCAAAACATCGCAAAACAGGCTCTGGATTATAACCCTCAAGGAAGACGTCGGGTTGGTCGACCATGTAACACATGGAAGCGAGCAGTTGAGCAGGAGGCCAGAGGAATAAACAAGTCCTGGCAACAGCTTAAAGCCGATGCGCAGGATCGCGCCTTGTGGAAGAGAGTTGTTTCTGTCCTATGCCCCTATAGGGGGTCTTAACAGGAATTTGATTGATAATACTTGTCTGGGGGAGGGTCAGTCGTGCAAAGAATGCAAAGAAAAACACTTGAAAATCTCGACAGCTTAGAAACTGTCGAAATTGAAACCTGGAATAAACAACGTGTCGTTTGAACCGGGACACAACGAAATGAAAAGGAAAGAAATACGGAAAGAAGTGAAATGGATTGAAATGAAATAGAAAGATGAAATGAAATTAAACTTCCTACTTGCGAGCAAAAGTACGGAATTAGGAGCATTAGGCAAGACAGGCTACACGGGTAAAAACGTTGGTGTAAAAGATACAACTCATCTATTCTTTTTTATTATAAAAGTCATGTATCTGAAAGTTGCTATAGTTTTTATGAAAAAACTATTGTATATTTTTTGGTTCAAAGTGTGTATATATAGATTTAAATAAATAAATTTGCTTTTATTAGAGCAAAATAAGTTTTACTCCAATATGTATTAAATTTATCTTGATAGTTATTGAATGAATACTAGAATATGATCACTAATTTTTTTATTTTCCTTTTAGTATATATTTGATCTTAAGAGCTGCTAAAGAATGCTAAAAAATTGTAAAACAAAAGGTTTTTTTATACTAACCGCAATAAATTTTATAAAAACGTGATATAAACTTTTTTGCCTAAGAAACAAATAAAATTGCCTGGTTGATTCCTTTATAGGGTCCGGGATAGGTTTAATACGTGTGATTAACAAATGTTCGCCATGGATACGATTTTTATATTTATTCTATTTTAATTTTTTTTTATTATCTTAAAATATTGATGAAATTCATTTGTTCTTCGAATTTACATCATAATTGGATGGATTCTTGAAAATGCCAGTTTATTTTTCCTATTTGTGTGCGTAAAATAGTGAGGGTGGTATGTTTATCAGTGAAAAGTGCGCATATAATAGATATTTTGTATTCAGGTATTTATAATATGCTTCCAAGTCTTTTAGTATCATTATTGTGATATTCACAAATCTTCAAATCCAAGCGTGAAAAACGTTTTTACGTAATGTTATTTATCTATCTATTGAAACGGGAGAAAAATTCTAAAGTAAATATTGGTTACCTCGCCCATCTCAATAGAATGAAAACTCAGAAGGATAAAATTGGATAATAGATCAGGTGTCGGAATAGTTTCGAATAATATCGATGAAGAAATTGTTTTTGATGCAGCAACGTTTAAGGCGTCTTCAAATATCGACATTTCTAAAAAAATAGACTTAGCATGGTCTATACCAGAAAACTTTAAAAGGTAAGATTTTTAGGTTATTTCATTATTTGGCTAAGGGTTAAAAAAATTTCAAATTCATAAACGCTGCCCTTCCTGAGTCAAAAAGTGGGCGACATATTAATGTATTGGCAAATGCGCAACACACTTTTTAAGTAAATGTAGATAGATAATTTTATAATTAATAATATTATCTTACAATTTATCACACTGATTACAAAACTGTTCCTAAAGCCCCTTATCTTAAGTTCAAAGAGAAAGATAAAGAGCTTTGAATCATCATTCTGTCTTTCCGGTTTTCACGCAAAAACGGGTGAGCCGATTGTAATGAAACTTTCACAGTTTGTTCGATGTGCACCGAGATGTAATCTTCGTGTGGTCTTATTTCAATACCCCAACGCCTTCCACCTCCTCCCATACAAAATGACTCATTTTCAAAAATATATACTAATCAAATTTTCTTCAAAACCATTGGAGCAAATCATTTGAAATTTAGAACATACTATTTTTATCAGAAATATGATCTATGGTATAAAATTTTTTTGAATTCCCCTACTCCTTCCACCACTTCCCATACAAACTGCACTTTTTCATGAAAGGCAATTCACCAATTTTCTCAGTACGTTTAACTTTCATCGAGCTTAAATGTTGTACTTTATCCATAATTTACATTGTTATTAATATCGGGAAAAAATTAACCGAGTAGCTTCACTCATTCTATCCCCTCCCTTACAATATGACACAATGCCAAACCTTTACAAAAATTCGATTTTCTTGAAAAGCGTGAATGATTCAGATCTGAAATTTAAAATAAAATTGCGTAATGATTATAGTTGTTTCTCAAAAATTCACTTAAAACCACCTACTCCTTCCACCACCTCCCATACAAACTGCACTTTTTCATGAAATGCTATACACCAATTTTCTCAGTACGTGTAACTTTCATGGAGCTTAAATGTTGAATTTAATCCTTAATTTGCATTATTATTAATATCGGGAAAAAATTAACCGATTAGCTTCATTCCTTCTACCACCTCCCATACAATGTGACACAATTCCACGACTCTACTTAAATTCGATATTCTTGAAAACTGTAAATGTTACTGATCTGAAATTTAAAATATGTCAATTGTAAATTAATTATAGTTGCTTCTCAAAAAGTCACTTAAGACCCCCTACTCCTTCCACCACCTGCCATACAAACTGCACTTTTTCATGAAATATTCTAAACTAATTTTCTCAGTATATATAACTTTCATTGAGCTCAAATTTCGTACTCTATCCTAAATTAGCATTATTAATATCGGGAAAAAATTAACCGAGTAGCTTCACTCCTTCTACCCCCTCTTATACAATGTGACACAATTCAACGTCTTTACAAAAATTCGATTTTCTTAAAAAGCGTGAAAGATACAGACCTGAAATTTAAAATATATCAATTGCATGATGATTATAGTTGTTTCTCGAAATATCACCAAAAACCCCCTTTTCCTTCTACCTCCCATACAAATTGCACAATTTCATTAAATTCAATGCACTAAGTTTTTCAGTACCTACTCAATTTTTGAAGCTTAAATTTGGTACAAAACATTTTTATAGCTACTCTAACATGATGTGAAACAAATTAGTTCAGTGCAGCCACTTCCCATACAAAATTTCATAATATCACAAAAATTTCGATTTCATTTATGGTATCGTATGATTGGGCTCTACGCACAATCGTAGTCCTGTTAGGTTTTCAAGCTTAATGTTATTTTATTTGGGCTTTTTTATACTCTAGATGAAATCTGAGAGTATATTGTGTTTGCCATACCGTTTGTAACGCTAAGAAATAATGCTCGCACAGAGCCGCCAAGGGTACAGAAATATTCGTTGTCGCTCAAAAACTTCGATTCCGAGTTGCTGTCTGTCCGTCTGTCCGTCTGTCCGTCTGTCCGTCTGTCTGTCCGTCTGTCCGTCTGTCCGTCTCTCTACAGCATAACTCTCGAACGCTTGAGCTATCGTGCTGAAATTGGTTGTGTGTCATTTTTAGCAAAAAAGTAACTTTAAGTTCGTGAACGGGCCACATCCCCCCACTCCTTCTACCCCCTCCCATACAAACTTCACGAAATTCCGAAATTTTCAGAAATTGATTTTTCTTTGAAACTATTTAAGCTATCGATTTGAAATTTAGGTTAAAGTATTATGGTATAGATGTCATTAATATGACTGAATATTGATCCGATTCCGTCACTCCTTCTACCCCCTCCCATACAAATGCATAATTTTTAAATATGCAGTTTTTCGATTTTCATAGAAACTAGCAAAGTTATAAGAACGAATTTTTGCCAGAATTAATTTTATTATAATTGCAATCAGTATTGGAAAAATTGTCAACTTCACCTCACTCCTTCTACCCCCTCCCATATGAATTTCACGACATTTTGAAATTTAAATTAAATTATTTTTCTTCGAAACTGTTAAAGGTATCAACTTGATATTTTGCATAAAGTACAAAAATAGAAATATCAATAACGAGTAAGAAAATTGTTTTTATCCGTACACTCCTTCTACCCCCTCCCATACAAATGTATAATTTTTGTTAAGTGCATTATATCGATTTCCATTAAAACTAGAAAAAGTATAAACTTAAAATTTTGCCAGAATTTGTTTTTTAATAATTGCAATAAATGCTAAAAAAAATTATCAGCTCCTCTTCACTCCTTCTACCTCCTCCCATACAAATATCTGTATTATAAATTCAAGAAAAGCATTTCTCCTTCGAATATATTAGGAGAACTATGTCCAATTGAAAATAATGAAAGCTACAAATCTTAAATTCAATACGAAATATTTTGCATACCACATTAGGTGTCATTTCCAAAAATTACAAACCTTCCTCCTCTGCTTCTACCACCTCCCATATAAAAGTCACTATTAATTATTTAAAAGAATTGGAGGTGACATATTTTCCGGTACATTGAACTCTTTCTCATTTCATCTAGAGTATCATATGATTGGGCTTTACGCCCAATCATAATTCTTTTATGTTAAATTCAAGAAAAGCATTTCTCCTTCGAATATGTGAGAGCTGTCGACTTTGAAATTGAATCAAAGCATAGTGATAAGGGTGATGATAAGCAGTTTCAAAATCATCGAAAACGTTCCACTTCCTCTGCCACCTCCTATACAAATGCCACAATTTCTGGAAAACTATGTCCAATTTCTTTAAAAATAATGAAAACTAAAAATTTTAAATTCACCACGAAACATTTTACATGCCATTTTCGGTGTCACATAGGAGAAATACAAACCCCCCCTCTACTTGTACCCCCTCCCATGCAAAGTCTCTACTCACTATTCGATAGAATTTGAGATGACATATTTTCCGGTATATTAAAGTCATTTCCATCTCATCTAGAGTATCATATGATTGGGCTTTAAGCCCAATCATAATTCTGTTATGTTTTTAATTAACACAAGCTATAATTATTCACATGTCCTAAATGCTTTTCAATACGTATATGATCTCAAATCACGGGATTGATTTGATGACGAGCCTCTCCCATTCAAATGCGAGTATCATGCTATCATTCTTAATAATTTATGGGTCTGATTCCAACAAAATACAAAACATTGTGTTCAAAGAGCCATTAAAGTAAGCGGATATATATTCCATATAATGTATTACTAACTACATTCTCAAAAATTACTTATTATTGCGATTTTTATGCGGACGAAGTCGCGGGCGTTTGCTAGTTTTATTATCAAATAACATTAAGTTAAAAAACATAACAGAACTACGATTGTACGTAAAGCCCAATCATACGATACTGTAGATGAAATCAAAATTTTTGTAATGTTAAGAAATTTTATATGGAAGTGGTAGAAGTGGTGACAGCATTGAACTTACTTTTTCACATTATCCAAGAGTAGCCAAAAATGTTTCGTATCATATTTAAGCTCCAAAAATTGCTTGAATACTGAGAAAATTAGTGCATTGGTTTTCGTGAAATGGTGCAATTTTTATGGGAGTTGGTAGAAAGAGTGGGGTTTATGTTTGTTTTTTTGAGATACAGCTATAATCATCATGCATTTGATGTACTTTACTTTAAAATCGAATTTTTGAAAAGTCTTGGAATTGGGTTACATTGTGTGGGAGAGAGTAGAAGGAGTGAAGCTATTGGTTAATTTTTTCCCGATATTAATAATAAGACTAATTAAAGACTTAGTACACAATTTTAGCTCAATGAAAGTTATACGTACTGAGAAAATTGGAGTATAATGTTTCATGAAAAAGTGTAGGTTGTAAGGGAGGTGGTGGAAGGAGTAGGGGGATTCACATAATATATATACTAAGAGATTGAATTTCTAATATAAATAATATATTTTAAATTTCAAATTAGGAGCTCTTATAGTTTCTAAGAAAATTTGATTATTACACATTTTTGAAAATGATTCATTTAGTATGGTAGGGGATCGATGGCGTGAGGGTATTGAAATAAGACCTAATGCAGATTACATCTCGAATCATATCTAATAAACAATGAAAGTTTCATTACAATAGGGTTAGGCGTTTTGCGTGAAAGCCGGGCAGACAGACAGACAGAGAAGAAATTTAAAAACGTGTGTTTCTGCTTAGTTATTGCTAAAATAAAGCACATAACTAACTTATTGACATTTCTAAACAAATAACAGACAGACACTACAATTATATTTATATGTATAGATTTGAGATTAAAATTTATACGAAAATGTTATAAAATAGTTTTATAAGGAAAAGTATAAATCCAAACTCAACCGTTATAAAATTAGTCGAGATGGATAATATTCATTTTATAAATAATTTGTAAGGATTTATATGTATGTATATCATGTTGTTACAAAATTTACACCAACATTTCTTATTTTTAGTGTATCTTCTCAGCTAAGAATTTTCTTCGGATGTGCAACCTCTAAACTTTTACTGTGGGCGTAAAACTTTTATTACGATGCCATTACCATGTAAGACCAAAAAAAAAACATAACAGGACTACGATTGGGAGTAAAGACCAATCGTGCGATACTCTAGATGATAGAGAGATTTTCTGATTTTCACATCACGCTAGAGTTGTTATCAAAATGTTTTATACAGAATTTAAGATTCATACAATTTAAAAGGTACTGAGAAAATTAGGATTTAGTGAAATTGTGCAGTTTGTATGGGTGGTGGTAAAAGGAGGTGCGAGTTTTTTAATGACTTTTCAGAAATAACTAAGAACATCATGTTTTAATATGTTTTAAATTGTAGATCAGTAGCATTCATACTTTTCAGGAAAATCGACTTTTTGTAAAGTTGTGAAATTTTGTCAGATTGTATGGGAGGGGTAGAAGGGGTAAAGCTAATAGTCTAATTTTTTTGGCATTATAAATAATTCTAAATAAATATTAAGTGCACAATTTCAGCCCGATAAATTTTATACGCACTAAGTAAATTTGAATAGAGTATATCATGAAAAAGTGCAGTTTGTATGAAAGGAAGGGGAGGACTTAAATAAATTTTATACAGTAGATTTATATCATCATAATAGTAATATACTCCAAATTTCAGATCAATACTATCTATGTTTTCGAGCAAATTCGTTCATTGTCGAATTGCAAAATTACGCAATTTTGTATGGGAAGTGGTAGTAGGGGTGAAGCTAATCGTCTAATTTTGTTTGGCCTTACTAACAATTCTAAATAAATATTTAGTGTACAACTTGAGCTCGCGAAATTTTATACGCACTGAGTAAATTATTTCAAAGTGTTTCATAATTTTTTTTTGTTTTAGTAATAATTTTAAATAAGTTATTAGTTTCCAATGTCAGAAGTGTTAGCCTTATTTCTGAGCGTTACAAACTTTAGAATAAACTTATAATACTCTCACATTTCATCTAGAGTATAGACACTTTGACTAAATCTCATCAGATTTTTCTCAATGAATTTAATTTCCACTTGCACACAGGAAATCATTTATAGAAAAAGTGGTATTTATGTACGGACATACATGTACTTGGTCTCTTCTGAACCCTTACCAATTTAATTATAAAAACTTAAATTCCATTTGTTCGTGCACTGGAGAAGAAAATTTTTCTATGCACAAAGGGAAACGCAATTTTATTTGCAGAAGAAAAACAGAAAAAGTAAATGCTTATTCCAATTAATATTTCAATGGTTTCATGCTAAGCGGCCATGCTCACATTTATGTGCACACAATCTTCAAATCACACACGAAAATGTGTTTTTTATTGTTGCCGCTGTGTATTTATTGTAATAATATATTTTTGGAGTTGTTCACAGAAATTACTTATTACTAATGAATGGGTAATACTGATATTCGTATTCGCTGAATATCGAGTAGCTTTTACGAATGACAAATTAAAAATTAAGAAGCGGTATTCTCTATGAGACGAAGAACTAGATTTACTCGTACGAAAAAATTCACAACGCTTGCATTGTGGACAAATGTGAATCGATTTTACGGTTATAATTAAGAGTTAAGTGATACAAAAAGTTCCGAAGTTGATATCAACGTTGAAGAGATTGCGTCCAACAAAAAATACGTGTGTGAACTTGGCCCCCCCAATTTCCATTTTTTTAATTTTTCTTGTTGCAATCGTTTGGTGGTCGTTTGGTGGTGATTGGTAGTCACTTTTTTCCGTTTGGTGGTAATCCGTATTCTTAGAAATCACGTTTACTTTATTTAGCGTGAACTTAGCCCCCCCAAAACACATTTTCTTAAATATCTGGAGTTACAGTTATCTTAGCGTAAAACAAATTATGCCATCCGTTTGGTGGTCGTTTGGTGGTGTTTGGTAGTAACATTTCATCATTTGGTAGTAATTCAATTAGTTGTAATAAATGATTTTCTTAAAAAGCGTGAAGTTAGCCCCCCCATTATGAGTTTTTGTAAATAACTGGAGTTAGGATATTCTTACAGCAAAACGGATGTCACTAGTCGATTGGTGGTCGTTTGGTGGTGATTGGTAGTCACCTTTTAAACTTTGGTACCCATTCACATAGCAATAGTAGGCAAATTTCAAAATGAGCTTTAAGCTTTCCGATTTTGTGTGAAGTTGGCCCCCCCAATGTAAAATTTCGAATTTTTTTTTATTGCATTCGCTTGGGGGTCGTTTGGTGGTGCTTGCTAGCCCAATTTCATCGTTTGGTGGTAATCGGTATAGTTACAATATCGAATTTCCGTTAGTTTTATTCCGAAAAATGCAACCCGAAATAGAATTATGAATGAAAATTTCCCCAATATTTTTGATTTTTGAATTTTTCTTGATGCATTCGCTTGAGAATCGTTTGGGGTGTTTGGTAGTCTAATTTTATCTTTTGATGGTGATTAGTATAGACACAGCATCGAATTCCCGCAAGATCTTTATTTCAAAAAAAGCAACTCGAAATGGATTCATGAATGAAACTTATCCCCAAATGTAACATTTTTAAATTTTTCTTTTTGAATTCACTTGGCAGTCGTTCGGTGGTATTTGATAGTCTAATTTTATTGTTTAACGGTGATTAGTATAGTTACAATATCGAATTTCCATTAGAGCTTTACTTCAAAAATAGAAACCTGAAATATAATTATGAATGAAAATTTCCCCAATATCTCTGATTTTGGAATTCTGTTTATTGCATTCGCTTGGCGATCACTTGTTGGTGTCTGCTCGACTAATCTCATCGTTTGGTGGTAATTAGTACAGTAACGGTATCGAATTTCCTTGAGAACATTTTTTCAATAAAAGCATAGAATCTAATTATTAATGAAACTTCTCCCCAAATTTAAAATTTTTCATTTTTGATTCGCTAGTAGAAGGAGTAGAAGGAGTGAAGCTAATCGCCTAATTTTTTTTAGTCTTACTAATAATTCTAAATAATTATTTAGTGCATAATTTCAGCTCTATAAATTTCATACGTACCGAGTAAATTTATTTAGAGTATTTCATAAAAAAGTGCAGTTTGTATGGGAGGGGGTGGAAGGAAGGAGAGGACTCAACTAATTTTTATATAGCAGATTGAAATTATTATAAAAGTAATACATTCAAAATTTCAGATCAATAGCTTTCATACTTTTTGATAAAATCTGTTTATTGTCGAATTGCAAAATTGTGTCATTTTATATGGGAGGGGGTAGAAGGGGTGAAACTAAATGTCTAATTTTTTTTGGTCTTACTAATAATTTTAAATAAATATTTAGTGCACAATTTCAGCACGCTAAATCTTATACGCACTGAGTAAATTGGTTTAGAGTATTTCATGAAAAAGTACAGTTTGTATGGGAGGTGGTAGAAGGAGGAAGAGGACACTCATAATTTTTATATGGTAGATTGATATCATCATGAAAGTAATATGTTCCAAATTTGAGACCAATTACTTTTATACTTTTCGAGCAAATCCGTTTATTGTCAAACTGCGTAATTGTGTCATTTTGTATGGGAGGGGGTAGAAGGGGTGGAGCGATTTGGCCCGTTCACGAACTTGTCCTTACTTTTTTGTCAAAAACGACGTGTACAAAATTTGAACTTTCTAGATCAACGCGTTCTCAAGCTAGAGAGGACACGGACGGACAGACGAACGGACGGACATCCGGTTTTGAGATTTTTGACTGATTATATGAACTTCTGAATCATTCATTTTTTCTCCGAGCCTTATTTCTTAGCGTTACAAACTTTTTAGCAAACTTAAATTACTCTCAGCTTTCATCTAGAGTATAAAAAGCCCAAATAAAATAACATTAAGCTTAAAGACATAACAGGACTACGATTGTGCGTAAGGCCCAATCATACGATAATATAGATGAAAACGAAATTTTTGTGATGTTAAAAAATTTCAGATACTGAGAAAATTAGTGAAATGGTTTTAATGGTATTGTGCAGTTTGTATGGGAGGTGGTAGAAGGAGTGGGGGATTCATAATAATTTGTATACCATAAACCATATTTACGTTAAAAATAATATAGTCTAAGTTTCAAATTATTCGCTCCCATGGTTTTCAAGAAAATTTCATTATTACATATTTTTGAAAATGTGTCATTTTGTATGGGAGGGGGTAGAAGGCGCGTGGTTATTGAAATAAGACAAATTACATCTCGAGGCACACCTAATAATCTGTGAAAGTAGCATTACAATCGGTTCAGCCGTTTTTGCGTGAAAGCTGGAAAGACAGACAGACAGAGAAAAATTTTAAAAACGTGTGGTACTGCTTAGTTATTGTCCAAATAAACGAAAATACTAACTTATAGCCAAATAACAGGCAGACACTACAATTATATTAGATTGTTGCAGATTCGTTGAAATAAATAGAACCCTGCATTGACGGACATGGTGTAAGCCCACCCGACAATTGATTGTCTACACAATCAGCTGATTGTCATGTTCCGGTCTCTTCAGTCGCTGACGTTCAAACGTTACACACGTCTTTGATTATAAGTTCGGCAATTATCTTTAGCATCGATATCGGCCTCAACAGGTTATGGGCCCAGTCGCGGTATAATTTGGTTTATTATTAATTTTCGTGTAATATAAGTCCAATATCCGATAGTGATCCATAGATTAAACATTTTAGTGTTGTGCCGTGATTACACAAAATGTCGAAATTGTCAGAACAGAATAACATCGAAAAGCTGAAGGGCTGCGAAAATTATCATACATGGAGTTTCGCAATGATGAACGTTCTCGAATTTCATGGAATGGGTGAATGTGTTAGCGACCCCGTGAAGGAAACCGATCCTGAAAAATTGAAAAGGGCTAAAGCTCGAATAGCCTTGACGATTAATGAATCACTTTTCGTTCATATACAAAATGATGATTCCGCGAGTAAAATGTGGAAGACACTCAAGGCATTATTCGACGACCATGGTTTGACGCGCAAAATTACTTTACTGCGAAAGTTAATAACAATCCGATTGGATGAGTGCTCCTCAATGGACGAATACATCGGAAGCATAATAACCACTTCAAATAAACTGATTGGAATCGGATTCCAAATCACAGACGAGTGGATCGGCGCTATCATGTTAGCGGGACTGAGCGACGAATTTAAACCTTTAATCATGGGCATAGAGAGCAGCGGATCCGCAATTACAGGGAATAATATTAAAATGAAACTCCTTGACGTAGATTTCGGAAAATGTTCCGAAAGTGCATTTCGCGCAACAAAGAAACCGGTAACAACTCTCAAGGTCGGCAAAAAAAACTTCAAGTGCTTCACATGCAACAAAAGAGGACATAAAAGTGTGGATTGCCGGCAGTCAAAGCAAGAGGCAAAATTTGTGAACGCTTTCAGTGCAGAAACATCCGCGGGTGACAGTGAAACCAAAAGTCATAGCTGGTTTATTGATAGTGGCGCATCGTGTCATATGACGCCACACAAAGCTATTCTTAGTGATTTTAAATCGAACTCAGTGACCAAAATTCTGACTGCTAACGATCATAAATTAAAAGTTCTCGGTTCGGGCATAACAAAAATTAAAGTAAATGAAAAAGATATCAAGGTCAATGACGTATTGTATGTGCCGCAGTTATCTGCTAATCTGCTATCGGTTGCAAGAGTTATTGAAGCGGGCAATAAGGTGATTTTTGACAGTGACGGTTGTACCATATTTAATAAAAGAAATGAATTGCTATCTCGAGTTAAGTCATATAATGGCACATATAAAATAAACCCACTCACTGAAAATTGCAACATGACAAGCAGTACGAGCGAAGAGCTGATGACCTGGCATCGAAAGCTTGGCCATTTATGCTACGCAGATATGCTCAAACTGAAGTGCGAGGTCAGTGGAATTTCATTTATAGGAGACAAAAATATTATAGCTAAATGCATCGTTTGCTTACTAGGTAAACAGTCTCTTGAACCATTCAAACGGCATGAGACGAAGATCAAAACAAAGAGTGTACTTGAACTGATCCATACAGACGTTTGCGGTCCAATGGAACCCGCGTCAATTGGTGGAGCCAAATATTTCACCACCTTCATCGACGATTTTTCCCGAAAAGTATTTGTATATTTTATGAAGCGAAAAAGTGAATTGCCTCAGATATTCAAGTCATTTAAGAATATGGTAGAAACACAAACAGAAACAAAAATAAAAACAATAAGATCGGATAACGGGACCGAATACTATGGAAATGAATTCACTTCGATATGCGAGAAGGCTGATATTATACATCAAACATCGTGAACTTATACACCACAGCAAAACGGTGTAGCAGAACGCATGAATCGAACATTAGTAGAACGTGCAAAAAGTATGTTGTTTGACGCGGACTTAGACAAGCCGTATTGGGCTGAAGCAGTGAACATGGCAGCCTACGTAGTCAACCGTTCAGTCAATCGAACAATGGGAAAAACAACACCCGAAGGAGTTTGGACAGGATCTAAGATAGACTTAAAGGAGCTGCAGATTTTTAGTTCTCCTGTTATGGTACACGTACCAAAACAAAAGCGCAAAAAATGGGATGCGAAATCAAAGCCAATGTTGTTCGTTGGATTCAGCGACACCCAAAAGGGTCTAAGATGCATTGATCCAATAACTAGAAAAGTAATAGTCAGTCGCGACGTTACTTTTTTGGACTCGAGAGCAGCTAAAGTAAAGAATTATGTTTCAATTGACCTGGGAGAGAATATCGGTCCAGTTGGGGCAATTGATGTTGAAGAAGAACAAAATGAAGCGTCAAACAAAGTAAATCAACATCAAAGTATCATTCCTGAGATCGAATATAATGATGATGATAATGAAGATGATGATTACGAGCCGAATGTCAACATAACGATTCCAGACCATCCAGTACGGAGTTCCGAACGCCAACGAAAGAAATTAGAACAAATCAAATTTGTTACGTATTCGGCAATGGATATTTCAAATGACCCGATTACAGTTGTAGAAGCCTTGAATCGGCATGATTGCAATGAATGGAAAGGTGCAATGCATGGAGAGTTAAAGTCATTGAAAGAACCATACCTGGACAATGATGGAACTACCACCCGGAAAAAGGCCACTCAGAACGAAATGGGTATTCAAAATTAAATATGATGATGACGGAAGAGTAATTCGTCACAAAGTAAGATTGGTAGCAAAGGGATGTTTCCAGAATAACGGTATTGATTTCAATGAGACATACTCACCGGCAGTTCGATATACTTCTATTCGCTTCCTCATTGCATTAGCAGCAAAATGGAAATTGAAAATAGATCAAATGGATGCGGTGACGGCATTCCTACAAGGAGACCTGCAAGAAGAAATCTATATTGAATAGCCAGAAGGTTTCAACGATGGAACGAAACGCGTGTGTCGTCGCAACAAGGCCATGTACGGATTAAAACAAAGTGGTAGACAATGGAACAAAAAACTCGATGTTGTATTGCAGTCATTTGGTTTGATAAAATCAAAACTCGACCCTTGTGTATATTTTACGGCGGATGCAAGTCTAATCATCGCAATTTACATGGATGACTTCTTAATTTTTTGGCGGAATGAAACTGTACGCGAAAACTTAAAGTCAGATTTCAGCAAAGCATTCCACATGAAGGATATGGGATCCAGCAAAGCAGTGCGTTGGTCTGAACATTACGTTCACCGATGATGGTATCGCAGTCGATCAATGCTCATATACAGCAAAGATCTTGGCTCGTTTCAGTATCGCGTATGCAGTGAACGACGTCAGCCGATTCAACACGGAATTCGGCGAGGCACACTGGACAGCTGTGAAAAGAATATTTAGGTATTTAAAATCAACAATTAATTACAAAATATTGTATCGTTATTCAGATGGCGAAACCTTACATGGGTTTAATGATGCTGACTGGGCCTCAGATGTTGATAAGCGACGTTCCTGTACTGGCTATGTATTTAAGTTAGCAGGAGGTGCCATTTCATGGGGCAGCCGGGCAGCAGAAGACAACCAACAGTGGCCTTATCAAGCACGGAAGCCGAGTATATGGCTTTGGCGGCAACTACGCAAGAAGCTGTCAGGTTAAAACAGTTCTACGAGCAATTCAATAATGAAATAGTAAGATTTCTCATATGCTGTGACAACCTAGCGCTTTTGTTGATTCATTAGCTGTAGAAGACAGCTTCAGAGCAAGGACGAAGCACATTGATGTTAGACACCACTACATACGCAGTAAAGTCAGCGACAAGTCAGCTACGATCAGATTCGTCCCGACAACAGAAAATACTGCGGATTGTTTAACGAAAGCAGTACCAACTGAAAAGCATAAATTTTGTGTCAAAGGCATGGGCCTTCAACAATGAATTAAATTAAATTAATACTTACCAGTTGATCACAAATTAAGTAATTTTATTGAATACTTGAATTCTTAGTTTTTAAATTCACATGATCACTTTCAATATTTTCGTACGTTTTTTTGAATCACAAAAATAATTGACTTATGTATTTGATATTTTGTCTTATTATTCAATTTGCATTAATACTGAATTGTGATCATTTATAATTTTTTGAATTTTTATAATCATTGTTACGAAAATATTCAAAAAGTTGTGGTGTAGAAATAAATAGAACCCTGCATTGACGGACATGGCTTAAGCCCACCCGGCAATTGATTGTCTACACAATCAGATGATTGTCATGTGCCGGTCTCTTCAGTCGCTGACGTTCAAACGTTACACACGTCTTTGATTATAAGTTCGGCAATCATCTTTAGCATCGATATCGGCTTCAACAAGATTAAATGGCGACTTTCGCGATGAAGTGAAGTTAGTTGCGATTTTCATGTCTCGAACTGCCGCCAGGTGGCTCTGGTAATAATGAACATTAAAGTATAAATACTCCTACACTTCGTCATGGAATCATTTAAGATTTGGACTTCATTAAGATCGGAGAGAAAGAAAAATAAAAAAACATGGAATCGAGTCAAAAACGGTTACTTTTTCTTTACGAGTTCAAACTTGGCCACAACGCAAGGGAAGCAACCAAAAACATCAACAGGGCATTTGGAGCTGACACAGTAGCCGAACGAACCACACAGCGATGGTTCGAAAAATTTCGATCAGGGGATATGACCCTTCAAAGTGATCCATGTGGTCAGCCATGATCATCGATAGACAACGACGAGCTGCGTTTACTAGTGGAGTCTGACTCACTCCAAACTGTAAGGGACATTGCAGAGAAACTGGGCGTACACTATTCGGCAGTTTTACGGCACTTGCAACAGCTTGAAAAAGTCAAAAAGCTTAATAAGTGCCTTATATATGATAACGGTAAAAAATGCCTCATGTATCAAGAATAATGGTGAAAAAATTAAACGGCTACACTCTAGCTCTTGTCTATAGTATGCGTATTAGTATTGGATTTTTTTTTGATAAAGGACAAGGAGACCAAAACATCATGTTTTATGAAGGTTAACAGTGCAAAATCCCGAAATATTTTTTTTTACATTTAGCAAACTCGTGGCTTTGATACGAGGGTCGTTTGATAAGTCCCTGGCCCAAATGACAAAACGTGGTTTCACGAAAAAGTTTTTGCTATCGCTAGGTAGATGGCACTTTCGAACGGTCTCATGAATTTTTTCAGGTTTCTGTAGGTAACAGTTTGTTTTTGGCAGTTGGTTTTTGGTTTGAAGAAAAAGAAGATCTTGTTCCACCACGACAACGCCCCTGTCCACACCTGCGCGGTTTCCATGTCCAAATTACACGATTTGCGGTATGAGATCGTTGACCACCCACCTTATTCGCCCGACTTGGCCCCATGTGACTTTTTTTTGTTCCCCAAATTGAAAACTCACCTCGGTGGACAAAAATTTTCATCGAACCGAGAGGTGAAAGACGCCGTTTCCCAATTTTTTGCAGACTGTGACAAAAATTTCTTTTTGAACGGTATGAAAGGACTTGAGAAACGTTGGACCAAATGTATTAACCTCCAGGGAGATTATGTTGAAAAATAAAAAAAATTTTCCGGAAAAAATGCTTTTTTTTTACTTGGGCCAGGGACTTATCAAACGACCCTCGTACACTTACTCGTAGTATTCGTTCCATCAATGTAAATTAAATTTTCTAAGATTTTATTATGATTATTTGAGTTTTCTTTTCAAACTATTTCCGCAAAAAAAAAAAAGTTTTTACGATATCAATGCAACACTTTAGCTATTTTCAATGTTTCAATTTCTCCGAACATATAAAAATCACTACCACCATCATCATTATCGTTGTCGTTTCAGAACACTTTCACTAATTCGTTCGATCATTATATTAAACCGAAAACCTAAAAACAACATCAACAACTTAAACATCAAATCGGTTGAAAAGTATTATGAAAAAAAAAAAAAAAAACATATCTACGACAGACTTGATAAAATTAAATGATGAAAGCCGAATAATAAATTCATTGAATCTTGATGAATAAAATAAAAAAAAATGTTTTTGACTTTCTTTTAACACGGAAAAACAGGGCGTAAAATCTCGATCGCACAAAAGGTTAAAAAATAGATCTTCTAGGCGGGTATTCGGTTATTGATATATCGAATTGATAAATGGTTTATTTCACTCGCGCATAATTAATTACAATACCAGAAAGAGTGCAGATCACTCTAATTCGGTGCGTTGAATGAATAATGATTGACATGAAAAGCTAGAGAGAGCTTTAAAAGATAAAATTTAAATGTTATTATTAAATTTGCAACTTGGTAAAAAAATATGGAAAAATAGAGAACTAAATCAGACAACAAAATATTCATTGATATTTTTATAAGTGTAGTAATTTTAGTTCATCGTAGGTGGGACATCGCTAAATTAAATTTCAGAGTGGAATTAATAAATTGGATTTGGCCGCTCCTTTCTTTTAAATATTCATCAGATCTTTTTTAGTTTCATTTAAATGAACCTTCTGGTTCAATCGTATATCACACAGAGCCAACACGGATGTAGTTTTAAAATAAAGCTTCCAAAAAATCAAATCGTTCCTAGTTCTTGCCTAATCTGAATCCATCTCAAAGATTTAAAATGCAAATCGTGTTCAGACCGATCGGTATCATTAATTCGAAGTACTAATTCAGGCGCAAAAAATAAGATTAGAATCCGATGTTATGCTCTAACATCAGGACTAATACTGCGATCAATATCTAATTTTATGGACGTTAATAAAATGCAAATATACACACTGTGGTACACACTGTGGTATGTGAGAGAATTGTGTTTAGCAGGAAGTTCGTATTTAAGCTTCTTTTTGTTCAAATTCCTTAAAAAATCACTTGAAATTTCACTGACTATACAGTAGACTTAAATCCCAAGTTCAGTAAACTTTTACAATCTTTCCTGGTATACGATACTTTCATTACATAACTCGCTGTTAATCACCTGGCTGTTAACAAAACCCAACACAATTCTAGCGTCGATTTTTTCACCTTTTTGCAAAAATCAACTACCTATTAATTTTCTAAAGTGAAATTTGCTAGGCATTTAACAACGCTCATTTTTCCTAATCAAACATCGCTCAAATGTTTAAAGGAAAAAAAAACAAAAACGAACACCGACAAGTGATCGATGCATAATTTTTGTGTGAAAAAAAACCAAATCCTAAAAATCACTTACACTTGTTCAATCTGCAGTACAACCTCATACCTTAAATAAAATCTCAATTAAAATAAGAAACCGCTTACGGAAATTGCTTTCTCACTAAGTACATATACGTTCCAATCATTTTCGATCATGCTGGACCCACTATCACTATCACCGAAAAACAAATTTTTCTTACAAAACAGCGCTAATGAGGGGCACACCTTGCAGGCCGATCTCAAGCTTTGGACAAAATTTCTGAAAGAAATTTGAAGATTGCTTTGAATTTTGATCGTGGGAATTAAAACGAACATCAATCGAGCAAGATCAGGAATAATTTTTTTTTCGGAAGATAGAAACAAGTTTTGAATCATTTTCACCTGTAGTATCTTTGAACACGCGCCTTCGAACTCACTTTCTTCGAAGAATTTCCAATAACTTTTCGTATCATCTTCTTCGTTTTCTTCTTCCAAGACGATATCGTTTCAGCTAAAGTCGTCTTTAGCTATAACAATCCCGGTTTTTGTCGTGAGCTCTCTGATACGTACTTTCGACTTGACCTACTCTTCCCGATGGCGTATGTAATCTGTACACGAAAAAGAATCATCTTGGCGTTGAAATTGAAGAAGATTTTAAAAATCATAGAAAATCTATGGCGCATTCCAAACGGCCGATTAGCTCTAGACACGATGGTAAAATTATCGGTATGGATTAGTGGAAACAGCGAACTATAGCTGGGAAGTAGCTGATAATTTGCCGGATATGTTTGACCATTGGCATGGGGTCATCATACAAAATCATATAAGAGGTGCTCCTCTCATTCGCAGCACGGAGACCTCGATAATGAATAGTTCGACTTTCTTAGCTTGGCTCTGAAAAGAAGTTATTGGCAAAAGGCGATGGAAAAAGTAGTGGCAGAGGTCGTCGCGGATTTAATTGTGAAAATTGATGTGAATTGCTCGTTGCGCGCTAATTGCAAATTGAAACGTTGGGAGTTTGAAGCGATTGTGCGTATTTTATTTTTTAGAAAATGCAATTTATTTGATAATGTGGGTAGCTTATTGGGTTCAAAAGGCAAAATTGTACAACTCACTCATCAATTGTATAATTTCGATGCGAAACTTTTGATTGATGAATGCTCTTCGCTAATATCGGGTGATTGAATTCTGATTCCAATCATATTTTTAAATTCCCGACAAGAATACTGTTTCGCATTTCGAATATTTCGCTTATAAAAAATGTTGGAATTTCGCACAATATTAGAATAGAATTAAAACATAACAGGACTACGATTGGGCGTAAAGCCCAATCGTGTGATACTCGAGATGAAAGAGAAATTTTTTGATATCAAGAAATATTGCAGGGGAAGTGGAAGACATTGAACTAACTTTTTCAGAAATAACTACAAACATCATATTTTTGACATGTTTTAAATTGCAAATCAGTGCCATTCATACTTTTCAGGAAAATTGGCTTTTTTAAAGTTGTGAAATTGTCTCAGATTGTATGGGGGAGGGGGAAGGTCTATTTTTTTGGCCTCACTGACAATTCCAAATTAATATTAAGTGCACAATTTCAGCTCGATAAATTTTATACGCACTGAGTAAATTGGTTTAGAGTACTTCATGAAAAAGCACAGTTTGTATGGGAGGTGGTGGAAGGAAGTGGACTTAAATAATTTTTATATAGTAGATTGAAATCATCATAAAAGTAATATAGGGTGATCCAACAATAATGCACGATGTTAATTGTGAGTCACACCTTAACGTCAAGTTTTTCGCCCAACTTAATTTGACATTTCTTTGTTTCAGTGTTTGACAAATTCAACCATGGAGAGGTACACAATTGAGCAGCGCGTTAAGGTTGTTGAAGCCTTTTACGAAAATGGGCGTTCAAATCAAAATGCATTTCGTGCACGCGACGAGGCACACTTTCACCTCAGTGGATTCGTTAACAAGCAGATTGCCACATTTGGGCAAATGAGAATCCACGAGTGATTGTTGAAAAGCCGATGAATCCACAAAGAGTGACTGTTTGGTGCGGTTTTTGGGCTGGCGGCGTCATCGAGCCGTACTTCTTCGAAAATGAGGACAGCCAAGCAGTTACCGTGAATGGTGTTTGCTATCAAGAGATGATAATGGACTTCTTGTGGCCAGAAATTGAGGATATGGACCTGGACGATATGTGGTTCCAACAGGATGGTGCCACTTGCCACACAGCCAACGAAACAATGGCTCTTTTGCGCGAGAAATTAACATCGAGCGTTTTGGTTGGACCACCCTATGTATTCCAAATTTCAGATCAATAGCTCCTATGCTTTTCAAGCAAATCCGTTTATTGTCGAATTGCAGAATTGCGTCATTTTGTATGGGAGCTACTGAGTAAATTGGTTTAGAGCATTTCATGAAAAAGTACAGTTTGTAGGAGAGCTCGTTGAATAAGGGGGAGCACACGCATGATTTTTATACGGTAGATTGAAATTATCATAATAGTAATATATTCCAAATTTCAGACCAATAGCTTTTATACTTTTCGAGCAAATCTGTTTATTGTGAAATTGCTTAATTGTGTCATTTTGTATGTGAGGGAGTAGAAGAGGTGGAGCGATTTGGCCCATTTCCGTTTTTTTGTCCAAAATGGCGTGTACTAAATTTGAGCTTTCTAGCTCAATGGGTTTTTGAGCTGAAGAGGACGCGGTCAGAAAGACAGACGGACGGACATCCGGTTTTGAGATTTTTGAGTGATTATATGAACTTCTGTATCATTCATTTTTTTCTCCGAGCCTTATTTCTTAGCGTTATAAACTTTAGAGCAAACTTTTCATGTAGAGTATAAAAATTCTCACCCTTTGATCAAAAAGAAAAGCAACTTAGAAACTAGTGGCGTCACATATTATATATTGTCATCGAAAGCGTCATCTTTCCGTAAGGCACCGCTGTATCTGGCCAAAATGAATTTTCAATTTTCAGATCAATCGTATCAAAAATAAACTGCCAACAAGTCGTCCGAAATTTTATTATTCTTGGGACAAGTTACGGATGCGTGGAAAGTCAATATGCAGGTTAGAGTGGTTAGGGAAGACTAAGTGAAAGGGGGTTCTTGGGCAGAGCAATTGTCAATTTAACACTTTGCGGAAACGTTCAAAAGCTCCAGTACTTATAATCAATATTTCGTTCGTTTATATATGCAAGTTTGGGGTCTTATGAGGGGAGGGGTGAGTCGTGATAGTAAGAGTGGGTGGATGTTAATAGTTTTTTAATTGATCGCTTGAATCACGTCCAATATTCTCTGTATAGAATGTCAGTTTCATAAACGAAGTTGCATAGAATTTTCATAAGATTCGGTGTATTTTACATTCACGAAACCAAACATTTGTATGGGAGAGGGTAGAGGAGGTAAAGGAATCATAAAAATTGTGACGCAATTTTATTTCCTTTCTCGTGTATTGTGCTCGTACAAAATTTCAAGTTCGTAGCTTTTAATTTGTTGGTTATTATTTGGTTCAATGAAATAGGTCGAAATGATACTATTGTATGGGAGGGGGTAGAAGGGCAAGCACGACTGCAAAACTTTTAAAGGAATTTCATTTCAAATGTTTTTGTAAGTTTTCATGCAAAATTTGAAGTTGATATCTTTTAAGAGTTAGCTGATAACTGATTTATTTAAAATGCTCGAAAAAATAATTTTGTATGAGAGGGGGTAGAGGAGGTAAGGGAATCGCAAAATCTGTGACTCAGTTTTCTTTCTTTTCTCTTGTTAATTGCTCGCACAAAATTTCAAGTTCGTAGCTTTTAATTTGTTGGTTGTTAGTTGATTTAATGAAATTGGTCGAAATCATGCATTTGTATGGGAGGGGGTAGAAGGGCAAGTGCGATTTAAGAACTTTTAATGTAATTTCATTCGAACTAGTTTTATAAGTTTTCGTGCAAAATTTCAAATTGATACCTTTTAATAGTTAAGTGATAATTAATTTCTTAAAAATGGTCGAAAAAATAATTTTGTATGGGAGGGGGTAGAAGTTTTGAAGGCATTCGACCAGTTAATATTTCATACTCTTAGGAATTTTTTTTCAAGTGCATTTTCCAAATTTTCAAGTTTCTACCTTAAAATTGCATCCAAAAATTTTCAGTTTTCGTGTTTTTTTCGCTGCACATGAAACACCTTGCGCCCGTTAGACCGGGGTGGTCGGTTCAAAACAATTGTGGATTAAATTATTATTTTTTTTTCTATGTATATTAAATAGATGTATCCACATGCAAAATTTAAAGTTTCTATCTTTGACCAGAGTCCTACAAAAATCACTTAAAATTTTCGACAATTTTGCTTACCACCTCCCTCCCTGTACACCCGCTAACTTAAAATTATCAAAATTATAAATTATATAGTTCTATCTGACGAATTTTTGATTTGATATCTCTACTCAATTTTGAGATATAACGTTTTCTATTTTTGAAAAGTGCACCATTTTTGAAATGCTCCCCATTTCCCCCCACTACTATTATGATCAAATTTTATATTTTTCGCTGGTATAGCTTAGTATACGTTTTAAGTTTCAATTACATAGCTTAAGAGATAGTAGAGATATTAATTCTTAAGTGTTTTTCTTTGCACCCCCCGTGACCCTCCCCCTTACAACAATTAACCTAGCTCTAAGCTGATTCTCGTGGATCTACATGCCACCTTAATGGTCCCAAAATATAAATTTTTTATGGTAAGTAGTTTCGAAGATATAATCATTTCAAAAAAAGTACGGCGGGACGGATTTTTTTTTTGCTTTTTTAGGCTAATTTAGTCATGAAAGGGGAAAAAAATTTCAGGGTAGCAAATTTTTTTTTCTGTGTCGATCACAACACTTTATTATTAGAATAATAAAGTAAAGCATAACAGGACTACTATTGGGCGTAAAGCCCAATCGTGCGATACTCTAGATGAAGGAGATTTTTTTTTATTTTAAGAAATTTTGTAGGGGAAGTGGTAGAGGGGTGACAAGATTGAACTAATTTTTTCACATCACGATAAAGTTGCTATTAAAATGTTTTATTCAAAATTTAGGATTCAAAAATTTAATAGGTACTGAGAAACTTAGTGCATTGAATGTAGTGAAATTGTGCTGTTTGTATGGGAGGTGGTTGAAGGAGGGTGGAGTTATTAATAACTTTCTTAGAAATAACTATAAACATCATTTATTGGCATAGCAGATCAGTAGAATTCATACTTTTCTGGCAAATCGACTTTTTGTAAAGTTGTTGAATTGTGTCAAATTGTATGGGAGGGGCTAGATGTGTGAAGCTAATCGCCTAATTCTTTTGGTCTTACGAATAATTCTAAATAAATGTTAAGTGTACAATTTCATCTCCATCAAAGTAAATGAGTAAATTTGCTTAGAGTATTTCATGAAAAAGTGCAGTTTGTATGGGAGGTGGTAGAAGGAAGGAGAAGACAAATAATTTTTACACAGCAGATTGAAATTATTATAAAAGTAATATATTCCAAATTTCAGATCAATAGCCTCTATGCTTTTGGAAAAAATCCGTTTATTGTGGAATTGCGAAATGGCGTCATTTTGTATGGGAGGGGGTAGAAGGGGTGAAGCTAGTGATCTAATTTTGTTGGTTTTACTAATAATTCTTAATAAATATTTAGTGCAAAATTTGAGTTCGATAAATTTTATACGCACTGAGTAAATTTGCTGAGAGTATTTCATGAAAAAGTGCAGTTTATATGGGAGGTGGTGGAAGGAGGAGGAGGACACGTACAATTTTTATACGATCATAATAAAAGTAATATATTCAAAATTTCAATTTAATGGCTTTTACAGTTTTTGAGCAAATCCGTTTATTGTCAAATTGCGTAATAGTGTCATTTTGGATGGGAGGGGTAGAAGGGGTGGAGCGATTTGGCCCGTTCACGAACTTGTCCTTGCTGTTTTGTCAAAAACGACGTGTACAAAATTTGAACTTTCTAGATCGACGCGTTCTCTAGCTAGAGAGGACACGGACGGACGGACGGACATCCGGTTTACAGATTTTTGAGTGATTATATGAACTTCTGTATCATTCATTTTTTTCTCCGAGCCTTATTTCTTAGCGTTACAAACTTTGTGGCAAACTTATAATACTCTCAGATTTCATCTAGAGTATAAACATAACAGAATTATGATTGGGTGAAGCCGAACGTAGTATACAAAATGTTTCAGGCTAAAGTATGTAGCTTTCATAATTTTTGAAGAAAGTAGAACAATTTTTGTCTGAATTTATGGTATTTGTGTGTGTGGGAGGTTTTGGATGATTTTGAATCTTCTTATCAACATCTTAATCACGTTACTTTGTTACAATTTTAAAGATAATAATTCTCATATGTTCGAAGGAGAAATACTTTTCTTGGATTTCCAATACAAAAATTTGTATGGGAGGTGTTAGAAGAAGTGAAGCGAAGCTCATATTTTTTTTAGCATTTATTGAAATTATCAAGGGACAAATTCTGGCAAAATTTTAAGTTTGTACTTTTTCTAGTTTCAATGAAAATCGATTAAACGCATTTACCAAAATTGGGAGGAGGTAGAAGGAGTATTCGAATCAAAACCAAATTCTTCGACATCGATGATTTTTGCAATAGTATACTTTTCTCAAAATTTAATGTTGATAGTTGATGGTTTTGGAGAGAAATTTGTATAGAAAGAGTAGAAAGAGTACAGAGATTTTGATAGTTTTTCCAAAATTAGTTACAATTGTAATAAAATTAATTATGGCAAAAATGATGCAAGAAAAATTATAGGAAATCCGGCAATTACCACCATATATTGGAACTCTAGAACCAAAACGTCGCATTTTACTTTATTATTCTATTGTATAGTATTGCCATCGACTTGGAAAAAAAATTTGCTACCCTGAAATAATTTTTTTTTTGCCGCGTTTCGTGACTAAATAAGCCTAAAAATGCAAAAACCCCGTACGCCGTACGTTTAAGCTCAGCGTACAATAACTCCCGAACCCTTGAAGATAAAAAGTTAATTTTTGAGTGGATTCTAGATGGGTGCTGATCTCTGGCGGACGCCCATCTTTGGTGGTGTAGGGACTGAGGAGTTAAAGAGCTCTTGAACCGAAAACTAAGAATTCGAATATTTCAGTTCTAGCTAGGAAGCTGAAAATCGACACACATAAAGAGGAATTTATCGGACAAACTTTAAAAATAATTAAATTATTGTTTCCGTTGGGGTCCGAAAAGAAGGAGCTAAAAACAAATTGTCGACTGAGTTTTTTTTTTTTCAAATGATAATATCTTGGGAATTACTTAACACAAAATTTCATAATTTAGGACCGATTTGGGGGCATATAGATCCACTATAATCAACTTAGAGCGTGGCCAATACTTGTAAGGTAAGGGCCAGGAGGGAGTGCAAAGATTAACTCTTAAAAATTAATATCTCAATTACCTTTCAAAGCTATGTAATTCAAACATATATAATATATGAAGCTATAATAGCGAAATATGAAAAAAAAAAATAGTGATAATAATATAACATTTATACATAATAGTAGCCGAGGGAAATGGGAAGTATTTCAAAAATGGAGCACTCAGTTGGTAGTATAAAGATAGGTGGTATGCCAAAATGTTTTTCTGTAATCTTTTAGGGCTCTGGTAAAATGTAAAATGTTCAGATTTCGGAGGTGCATACATCAGTTTAATATACATGAAAAAAATAATAATTTGAACCAGATGCACCGAATCAGGGCCCTAATATGCACGGGGTGTTTCACGTGTTTCATTGATTGAAACACAAAAACTAAAAAATTTAAGATTGAAATTTTTAGCTAGAAACTTGATTTTCGGGATTCATTTAAACAAAGTGTAAAGTTTAAGATATTAACTAGTCATAAATCTTTTGCATGGAAGGAGTAAGCATTTTGAAGACTTTTATCCCTTCCGTACAAAAGTATTTTTTTGAGAATTTTTAAGAAATCAATCTTTCCAAATTTACCCTCCAAACGGAGCAATTTATACATGGTTGGTATGTGTGTGTGGGTGGAAGTATTGAACAATAATTTAAAAGAAGACGAAACTAGTGCCCATTTCATGAATAATGCATCTAGCTCCTCTTTCGGCACCTCTAAGAGTAGTAGATAGTCCGACAGCGCAAGAAACAATAATACTACCAACTCCATCTCTTTTCGTTGTATCAGCCTAGATGAACTTTTCTCTGTAAATAGGAGTATTAAATCCCTCTCCGTTGAAGCTGGTAAAATGCATCTTGCATTTTTTCCCAATAGTTTTCCCGCACTTACGGCAATACCTATATTCTTCGAGTTATGAAATTTTGCTTAATAATGAGTTCTTTTCCATTTGCTTGGAAAGTAGCCGCCGTTTTGCCTATTTTAAAAAATGAAAATTCTTCTTGTTTTAACGATTCCGTCTAATCAGCTTTTCATGCATCCTTTCGAAAGTATTGGCGAAAATTATATCTATTCAAATGTGGGAATATATATTGAGCAACAAAATGCTATCCCTTTTACAATCAGGTTTGCGGTCTCGTCACAGCTGCGAATCTGTGCTTATTAAAGTATCCTCGGATATTGGAGCCACTATGGACTAGAATATGATAAACAACCTTGTTCTCTTAGACTTTTCTAAAACCTTTGCAACGGTGCACCCCAGCAGACTCCTAGACAAGCTATCGTCCAAGACACTAATTTCCTCTGTAGCTATTCAATTTTTAAGGCTATGATTTTGCATTAAACATTTTGATAGCGATTTCAGTATGATGGGAAAAAATTGATTCAGTGCCGTCATCCCTTCCACCATTCCCATACAAAATTTCTAAAAATCAAAAAAAAATCTCTTTCATCTAGATTATCGCCTGATTGGGCCTGTTATGTTTTTTTTATAGCACCGAACATAAGCTAAGGGGTCACTGTTAAAAATTAAAGAAGCCGCTCTTATAAAAACTAGTCTAACAGTTAGACTGCAAGCCGTGCGCATAGTTCAGTTGGTTACGAACTTGCCATCGACGCGGTTGCTCTCAAAACGTTGCCTAATTTGATCGCCATTCTTGTATAATTAACGAATTAACAATTAAAACTTGAATTTAACTTTGATCCGGGACTTTTATTTAATAACTTGGTGAGCTTTGTTTTCCATCATTGGTGCCGAAACCCGGGACACGAAAGAAAGAAATAAGTTCAGTGATAACGGACATAAAAATGGACGCATCATACCGCGCGGTTTATCGTGGCCAGATAACGAAAGCGGCAACGGAATATCTTCAATCACAAACGGCAAAAGCGCGTGATGAAAACGCTGACGAGATAGAAGAGTACGTGTGTTGTTTTTTGGAACGCATAAAAGTGGCGAACGCGAACTTGGTGAGGGCAAATGAAACGGTCCTTCCTGGGATAAAAGAGGAGGAATTGGAACGAGAATGTGAGATTTCTGCTGAATACGAGGATAAAGCAGTGGCTGTCATGGCACGCTTAAATCAACGTCTTCTTCAAATTCAACGGCTCAGAATTCAATTAAATTCCTCAGTTCCTACAACGAGTCGTGATTCGTGCATAAAAAATTCGGTCAAGCTTCCGAAATTGCAATTGCAAAAGTTTTCTGCCAATACGAAAGAATGGCTTCCATTTTGGGAGCAATATAAGAGTTCAATACATGAGAATACCTCTCTATCGAGCGTGGATAAGTTCCATTATTTGCAGTCACTGTTAACTGGAAAAGCAGCAATGACTCTAGCTGGTTTTACTCCTACATCAGCGTGCTACGACGGAGCAGTGGCGCTTTTATTAGAGCAATTCGGAGATCGCGACAAAAGTATCGACCATTGCATGTTGCAGTTTATGTCGCTTCCCAATATAAAGTCGAAAGACGATTTTGTAGGACTGAGGAATTTATACAATATGGTCACCTCATCTATGCGTTCTCTAACCGCTCTTGGCGTTTCCGCGAATAGCTATAGTATCATGCTGAAGAGCGCTTTATTAAAGTCTTTACCGGGTGATCTTCGTGTGGATTTTCACCGGTTCCAAGAAAAAACTAAGGAGCATGCCGAGTCTGATAACCCTACGGAAAGAGAAGATGATACCAGCTCATTAGAAGAGAGTTCATCATCATTGAAACTTCACGGCGACAGCCAAATAGCCGCTATCATTAAATTTTTGAAACGAGAAGTGACTTCGCTGGAGAAATCTATCGAGATAAGAGACTCGTCACGTAGTGTGAGTGCATTAAATACAAAAGCGGTGCCCACTGCAACAGACACTAGACAGTAATAGTTTGTGTTTTTTCTGCAAGGCTCCCGACCATAAGTCAAGTACATGCAGTGCTAACCTATCACTTATACAAAAAAGAGAAATGTTGAAACGAGATAGACGTTGTTTTCGGTGCACTGCTGGTGGTCATTCGGCTAAATTCTGCAAAGCAAAGCTAGTATGCAAAACCTGTAAAAGAAAGCATGCAACTTCTATGTGCGATCCAGATTTCGCTGGTAAATCTAAGGTGATTTCAAATGAGAAAGAAAAAGACAGAAAGAGTGCACCGCTGCCACCACAACAGTCACTAAACTTGTGTACATCAGATAGTGGAGCTGTCATTAATATATTTCTTCAAACAGCCCGTGTTGTGATTTCGAAGAATAACTTGGAAGGAAATTGTGTCGTACGTATAATTTTTGATGGAGGAAGCCAAATGTCCTTCATACAAAAGGCAGTATCATCTAAGTTTCAGTTGCCTGTTGTTGGAACACAACAACTCAGCGTTATACCATTTGGCAGCATGGAACCGACACCGAACAAAACATTTAACCGAGTCGGTATGTATCTTAGAAGCCAATATGGTGGTAATTTTCTTTATTTTGAAGCAATCGAAGTGCCGGAAATATGTCTAGATGTCGTAAAGTTACCTGAAACATGCAGACAATTTAATGAGTTTGCACTAGCCGACGAAATCTTACCAGGAAACGTATTGGAGGAAGCCATTAGTATTTTGGTCGGAGCAAACGAATACTGGAAGTTTATGACAGGAGCACATAAAAGAATAGATGGAAATTTAACCGCAGTGGATACCTTATTTGGGTGGAAAATTATGGGCCCATCCGCTACTTGTGTTGCTCCTAATAATTGTAGCATATCAGCTCTTTCGCTAATGAACGAAAAAACTGTTGAAGACTTTTGGAAATTATAAGCCATTGGTATTGACAATAGTGAATCGTATGACCCTATCACTAATACTTTGGAGCATAATATTAAGAAACGAGAGAAAACATATGTAGCATCCTTGCTATGGGAGACCTAAATTTAGTTCTGGAGGATAATCGCCACATAGCGCTTCAGCGACTTTCTAGTTTGATAAGAAAATTATCCAGAGAACCACGGAAGCTACTAGAATATGATGTCGCTATAAAAGAGATGATAATAGCTGGATTTGCCGAAAAGGTAGACGCTAACGTAGCTCCTTGCGAGCGTTTATATTATATGCCTCATAGACCAGTCTACCGAGAAGATAAAGACACAACGAAGCTTCGCATTGTTTTCGACGCCTCTGCAAAAGGGAAGGGTGCACTATCGCTCAACGATCACCTATCAGCTGGACCAAACTTGCTTCAGGATTTATTAAAGATTCTTCTTAATTTTAGAATCGGCAGATATGCGTTGGTGGCTGACATCGAGAAAGCCTTTCTACAAATTGAATTGACTAAGTGCGACCGTGATGTTCATCGTTACGTATGGTTTGCAGATGCCCTTAACTCTACTGATGATTTGCCGCCGTACCAAGAGTACAGGATGACGAGGGTGACATTTGGCGTTACATGTAGCCCGTTCTTATTGTCGGCTACTATTCTGAAGCATTTGAGCGGGTAAGAGACGGAGTATCGTGAAACTTGCGATATTTTGAAGAATTCTTTCTACATGGATGATCTTGTATATAGCCACGACAGTCTGGAAAAAGAAAAACGAATAAGTCAAGAGGCTATAGAAATAATGGAAGATGCCTCCATGAACTTAAGGAAATGGAATTGTAATGATCAGTCCATCAGAAAATCATTCGCAAATTTATCAAGCCAGACTACAATTCAAAAGGTTTTGGGTATAAATTGGTTTATTTGTACGGATGAATTAGCGGTAGACTTGGAGTCCGTACAGAAGTTCCTATTGCACCCCACGGCTGGAACAAAACGAAACTTATTGCAGCTACTGTCCAGAATCTTTGATCCATTGGGGTTGCTGGGACCGTTCGTCATCGGATTAAAAATCCTTTTTCAGGATATCTGGAGACTAAAACTGGACTGGGATGAAAAACTTCCGGAAGAGTTTTTAAAGACTTGGAGCGATTACGGAAAGCACATACCATACTTAAAAGAGCTAGTATTTCCACGACATGTTGCTACGAAAGGTGATAGCACAGTGAGAAAAGAACTTCATATTTTCGCCGATGCCAGCTTAAGAGCATATGGAGCTGTCGCTTACGTACGAACGATCAAAGAAGGTATGATTTATATTAAATTACTTTGCTCCAAAAATAGAGTCGCGCCCTTAAAACAAGATGGAGAAAGGGAACTAACTTTGCCTAAATTGGAGCTAACCGCGGCTTTAATTGCAGTAAGACTTCACGATTATCTACAAAAGAACCTTACAATAACATTTGATCAAACATATTTCTGGTCTGATTCCAAAATTACATTGTTCTGGATATGCGGCGATGTTGTTCGATGGAAACCGTACGTAGCAAATCGTGTGCGAGAAATTAAGGCCAAGTCGAATACTGATTCGTGGAGACATTGTCCAGGGGATAGTAATCCTGCAGACTTATTGACACGAGGATTAACGGGAAAGGCCATACTTGAGAGCACCACATGGATGTCTGGACCTACGTGGTTACTACAACAACCAGGAAATTGGCCCAGTGGAGAGTTTTTCACTGAAGTTCCTACAGTGTTGACTTGCTTACGAGCGGAAGAATCAATTAAGGAAGAAACTGTTTTATTGGAACCTTTGCTACTCTATAAAAATTACAGTTCATGGAGAAAAATATTACGCATTACTGCGTACATCTTTCGCTTTATCGCCAGGTTGCGAAAAACTTCGGATCGCGAAAGCGGTTATCTTACTGCTACTGAATTAATGCTAGCTGAGTCGTATTGGATCAAGTATATCCAGTCACAAAATTATTCCTGTGAAATAAGTACTTGTCGGAAAGGTTTCGGCGTTGTCAATTCATCGAAACTTCGTGATTTAAATCCTGTTTTAGAAAACGACGGAATTCTTCGAGTTGCTTCTAGACTACAGATGCTACCAGATAATATGGACTTAATTCTTCCCATAATTTTGCCCAAAACATCACATATAACGCACTTGATAATTCAAGATATTCATAAACGTGTGCTCCATGGAGGAGTAAATTTGGTTTTAACTCATTTAAGACGCCGATTTTGGGTTCCGAAGGCTCGACAATTGATAAAAGGAATCATAAAGCGATGTGTTATATGCAAGCGTTTGACAGGGAAGCCTGCCTGTCAACCCTTTGCCCCGCTGCCAAGCAGCAGATTGAACGCAACTAGACTTTTCGAGACAACGGGAGTTGACTTCGCCGGCCCACTCTACGTTAAGTCTAAACGCGAAGATCCATCAACTTGTAAAATGTATATAATGCTGTTGACCTGCTCTGTGGTCAGGGCTGTTCATCTCGAGCTTCTTCCGGATGTGACTACTGAAAGCTGTTTGCTTGGCCTTAGACGCTTCATCGCCAGGCGTGGTGTTCCTCACCTTATCATATCGGACAACGCGAAGACATTTAAACGCGCTTCATTGGAATTGGCGCAACTTGCTGTATTTATTTCATCGGAGGAGCTAAAAGATTATCTTAGCTTCAAAAATATAAAGTGGGAATTCATCGTGGAGCGAGCTCCCTGGTGGGGTGGATTTTGGGAGCGGCTAGTACGCTCTGTTAAGATTGCTCTCAAGGCCACTATAGGACGTGCGGTACTTAATGAGCCGCAGATGCAGACATTATTGTGCGAAGTTGAGAGTGTCATAAACTCAAGGCCGTTGACATACATTTCGGATGATCCATCGGATTTGACACCACTAACTCCATCACATTTTTTAACTGGTACTAACGCTGTTCTTCCATCGCCAGATTATCGTCCTGCGTCTGTTAACGAAGACATCCGTCAAAAATGGCTTTCTCGACAACGTTCTATAAACTTCTTCTGGAAACGTTGGAGAGAAGAATATTTGCAGCAGTTAAGGTCTGCTCATATTTATAAGGCGGCCAAACCGTTAAATTTGGCACCTGGCGATGTTGTCCTAGTACATGACTCGTCCTGTCCTCTGGTTTTATGGAAACTGGCGTTGGTAGAAACTACTTTCGTTGGACGTGACGGTAAAATTCGTTCCTGCGAAGTAAAGATGCCGAATGGAGTACAAATGAGACGACCCGTGCAGCTCCTTTATCCGCTAGAGATAACTGGAGATCAATCCAGCCGGCGCCCGGAGGATGTTAAAAATTAAAGCAGCCGGTCTTATAAAAACTAGTCTAACAGTTAGACTGCAAGCCGTGCGCAGAGTTCAGTTGGTTACGAACTCGCCATCGACGCGGTTGCTCTCAAAACGTTGCCTAATTTGATCGCCATTCTTGTATAATTAACGAATTAACAATTAAAACTTGAATTTAACTTTGATCCGGGACTTTTATTTAATAACTTGTTGAGCTTTGTTTTCCATCAGTCACCGTTTAATGCATTGGATGCACAGTTAAGTCGGTATAGAGTAGATGAGCGATGGAGTTGCAAGGAAGTTTCGGCAGGGGAGAGTTTAAACTATCGGTGGATATTAACCTCGAAACACTGAATGTTATAAGATGATGGGAATATGTGGGTTGGCAATGCATTCCATATTCTTGATGTTCGGATGATGAAGGACTGACTATACTTCACTGCACGCAACGATAAAGACTTAACGGTGAGCTCATGGTCACGTGCAGCTTGTCAAGTAATCCCGGGAAAGATGAGAAGAGAAGGGATGAGGTTGGACAGTTCATTGCTGCATTTATCGTAGAAATATCGATAGTAAACGCTGAGTACTATAGAAGCTGTTATACTCTCATTTCCAACTAGACGGAACGCATGCTTTTGGATTCGATCAAGTACCACAAGTTGTCTTTTGGGTGCTCCTGTCCATATGTGTGAGTTGTACTCGAGACGAGGACGAATGAAGGCCTTGTAGATATCAGCTAGATCGTGATATGTAAAATACTTTTTGCATCTTCGAATGCCAAGGCGTTTGGAGGCATAAATTGCAATATCAAAAATATGTTTGCTCCAATTGAGATATTTGTTAAGTTTTATGCCGAGTTATGTAAATTCGCCTGAAGAGAGTAATGGTATGTTACCGAAAGTTTTACTTGAGGAACCCGCCGGAACATACTTTTTAAGAGATAACAGACCTGATTTTTTGAGGCATTGAACTCTACTCTGTTTTTCCTGCCCATTCCAAGATTATGTTGAGGTCTGCGTTCAATGAATCGTACAATTCGATGGGCTTAGATTTCACCGAAGCACGATGAGCTTCAATAACGAAGTCGAATTGAAAAGTGCTATCCAGAGAACTGTCATCTGCAAAGCTGTGAATTGGATTGAGTGTTGTTAACAGAAGGTCATTAATAAAGACTAAAAAGAGATTTGTGGATAAAACAGAACCTTGAGGGATACCGGAATCAATCTGAAACGGTTGGAATAATACACCATCCATTACGAATTGTATCGAGTGTTTAAAAAGGAAACTCTCAATCCATTTGATAAAGGTAGTGTTACAGCCTATGGCTATGAGTCTTACTAATAGACATTTGTGCCAAACTCTAGCAAAGGCCTTCGCACTGCCAAGAGCCAAGACTTGACCACCACCGTATCTGTGAATGCACGAGTTCCAATAATCAGTCAGATAGACCAGAAGATCTTCAGTGGTACGTACAGAACGGAACCCGTATTGGTGATCATGGATAAGATTGTTATCTTCAAGGCAACTGACTAGTTTCCGATTGACAGCCGTTTCCATGTCTTTCGATAGCACTGAAGTGAAGCTATAGAGCAATAGTTCCAAGGAGTCGGTTTCAATCCTTTTTAAGGGGTTGATTTGAGATTCGCAATTTTCCACATGGTTGAAAAGTTTTCTGGAGAGAATGACAGGTAAAATAAGTTGCGAAAGGGTTCAACCAGAGAGGAAAAACATTTCTTAAGTGTAATAGAGAGGATGCCTTCAGCATCAGGTGATTTCTGTATGTCGAGTTTCTTGAGTGTCTTGGAGATAAGACATCTTGGAAGGTGCTTATGAGATACCAGACTGCGGTGGTTTTGGGGGAGACTGATTTGGTTGTGGGATTCGAGAGTTTCGGATTAGATAACCCACATTCAAGGGATCTTCCCCACCCAGTAGCTAACGGTACACCCCTCCCACTCCAAGCCCATGTAAGGGATCTGAGTAACTCTTGACTCGTCTATTAGTGGATGTAAACATGTCGCTTCTGTCCAAAAAAGGTACATGATAGTCTGCAAAGACTATGGGTATTTGCTAGTGTGCTACCCTTATATACTAGGCTGCTGTTCGTTAAATTTATAATCATACCGTGGTGTATCGCGAAGAAACTGCATAAACTCTTCACTGCTGTGTAATTCGTTTTCTCGCTTACTCTTGTGCGTCTCGCGCATTGAATCGGCTTAAGATTTTGAAGCCAAAGAACCGTTACAAACGAACTGGAAAAATTTTGTTTAAATACTATACATACGATATATATATATATACAGAAGTACGAGCGAGATAGACTTACAGATAGAGACTCAAGATCCCCATTGTTCTCTCTATCTTCTAAAAGACGCGCGATCCTGTGCAGCGCGGCCCCACAACTCCTCTTTTGTTCTGTTCGCCTTCTCGCTTCGTGGTCAAACATTCTGACGACGCAAAATCTAACAGCAGCGATACATTGCTCAAGACTCCGGCAGCCAACAAGTGAAAATTCCGCGAAACGAGCTCCGATCAACAGTCGCCCAAAATCCCAACCGAGTATAGGGAAAGAAATCTCGATCACCTTGGGAAAAAATCGCGTCAGAAATTTCATACTGAAAGAAAATTGAGGAACCCTGTGACAATAGTTCTGTGTACCTGATATCACACATTCAAATCGTAATGTTTTGATGAAATACAATATGAGAGAGATAGACTCATAGTTAAACCCACCCAAGTCCTCTCCCTATCTTCTGCAATGCGCGCGATCCTGATCAGCGCGGCTCCACAGCTCCTCTTTTGTTTTGTTCGCCTTCTCACTACGCGGTCAAACATCCCGATGACGCAGAATCCCACAACAACAACACAATAATCGAAACTCGGGCAGCCAACAAGTGAAAATCTCACAAAACGAGCTCCGATGAAAAGGCGCGAATAATCTCAACCGAGTATAGGGAAAGAAATATCAATTAACTCAGGAAAAAATCCCGCAAGAAATTTCATAATTTTCGTACGGAAAGGAATCTGAGAAACCCGGTGATCGTAGTTCTGCGTGCCTGGTATTTCAAATTGCATTCAGTATGTTTTGGTTAAATACTATACATACTGTATATATAGATATACACACAAGTACAAGAGAAATAGAATCACAGATAGATACCAGTTAATGTGCGTCGTGTCGAGTAGCAATTACTGTGACGATGACCCCTAGTTTAAATGCTATGCTTACTATATACATATACACACAACTCACGTATTCTATTAATCAAGTGCTTGGCGAAATGAGAATGGAGATGATGAGTAGGGCGCGTTCTCCATTTATTGCCATCTCGTGCTTATTCCTCAGTTGGGTTTATGGGCGCCTGTTAGGGAGATAGACGCACGATAGCAAATTTTCGACGCACAAAATGTTTGGTTGAGTCAAGCCAGTAGACATATACATGTCAAAATGTTAATATTACGGTATAATAAGAAATTAATTAGATATAGAAGAGTGCCAGATCACTCAAGTCCCTTACGACGGCGTGGATGAAGCTAACTGTTTATAAATGTGTAAGGAGAGAGAGAGAGAGAGCATCAGAGTCTAATTCAGAAAGTGATACTTGGGTAATAGTGTTATTAGTTTTAAGTGTTAAGCCAAAACCTTTTCGACAAAATAGCTTTAAGTGAAAAATACTTTCAGAGCCGATACCATCTCTTCAGTCAGATTGGCCAAGATGTAGTATAGTACCTTCTTGAATTGAAGTATGGATCTCATTGTTTTGTAGTGCAGCTCATCTTCAAACCGTCAGCAATTTTCGGATCACTTCAGTAGGTAAAATTGTAAATCTGTAGGTAGGTGATAGGGAAAAGTGAGTAGATAGTGATGGGGTGAAAAGGAGAATAAGGTACGACCTGATGGAAGACAGTCGATTACAGAATGCGTAGAATAAAAGAATGTTAATAGAATTAGGAAAAAAGTGTATAAATTAAAGGCCGTTGTACTAAAATGTGTGACATGTTACAATACTTCCTCCTTTGCCTCTGTATATAATATAAAATTCTGCTTCTTTTTTTGCAGAAAATAAAAGCTTATCCGATTTTTCTTATTTACTAAACAAAATATTTTACCTTATTAAATCTTATTCAAACTGTGTCTTTTTCAAAACTTCATTAGCCTTGAATTATCGCAATAAAACTGTCGACAAAAAATCATGATACAATGATTCTGTTGTTTTAATTTTGACACCTTTGAAAACAAGATCGTTAAAAAAACTAAGGCATCGAAAGATGAACAGTCACATATTGATGTAAGACTTGTATCAAATATTCATCAAAGACTATTAACTTTCATTGATTGAATTGAATGAATAGAAAAATAAAGTTTTTAGATTTCTTATTAATTTTTTTTTTGCGTTGACTTTCACGGTTATTAATGAGAAGCAAACGAATAACATATTCGATAATTTATTTTCGTATTTTCTCAAATAAATTCTATTTTCGTATATTTTATTTCCTTTTTTTTATGATAAATTCTTAAATTATGGTGTTAATTTATTAACCATAAATTTTAAGATTTCAAATATTGAGTTTTATTTTAGCAAATTTATTCGGAAATTTTCATACATCTTGGAATAGAAATTTGCGTTTTCAGTTGCAACAATAGTACAGTGCAGTGATGATATTTTATCACAAAAAATATTCAAAATTCAGAACAAGGCAGTGCTATGTTTATCCCTAATTTTATTTTATATACTGCGGATAATTTGTTGGTATACACTACAGAGGTCGTGAGTTCAAATCTCGATCGATTTATAATTTTAGAACGCCAGCGTGGTTATGAGAAAGTGAAAATTCGTAGATAAGAGGGTTAAGCGAAGGGCTTGCAAACCCTCTCCAATAGCAAATAAAACAATTTCAATAAAAAAGGAAGGTCAGGAGGCCAGGGGCAAGAAGAAAATATTTTTTACCGGCGGTTTTGCATCAAAAGCATTTCATTACATTTCCTAAAACCCATTTGGTTTTAAACACCTGAAATACCTCCTTAATTTGATTAATTAGTCGGGTCTTAACCTCCACCTTCTAATCTTTCTCACACAGCAGGAATTCTAAATTCCTGGAAAGTCTAGCACAACTTGTTCATTTTAATTACTCTACTTCTTCCTCCCATCTCTTCTGATTGCAAAAAACAAACAAAATTTACCTTAATCTTTCGCCGACCACATGATTTTATTGATCATATAATTCACCATTAAACGTACCTAGCTAATTCCTTAGCACTATAAAAAAAAAAAAATTTTTATGTAAGTAAGAAAGTTAAGAAGATTGTTTTCTGCACGCGTCGCATTTTATGGAGGTACTTTAAGTTGGTGCCACAAAATCGCGCGACAAAAACTACATTGTTTTGGTTGAAAGTTGAATAACTTATCTTAATAATATTTTACTCATAATGAAGGCGATTGTAGCTAAGCAAAAAGGTAGTCCGATAGATTTTGATGAAACAAATATAAATGAAATGATAGTCTAGGGATGAAAGAAATCTCAGATTTATTTTGAATACAAACATTTTTTTTCCTTGAAGAGTGATGAATGAATGTGAAGATTAAAGGTTTTTAACTAGATGTAATTTGCTAAAAATATATTTTTATATTTTTCCATGGTGATATATTGTCTCAAAAATCCAGAGATTTAGTAAAAATGTTAATTTATAGACGAAAAATTTCTATAAAAACTCGTAAGATTAATTTTTCAAAACAACAATGTTAAACTAAACATGAATATCAAAACGGGTATCTTTATACTGTAGATGAAACCTGAGAGTATTATAAGTTTGCCACAGAGTTTGTAACGCTAAGAAATAAGGCTCGGAGAAAAAATGAATGATACAGAAGTTCATATAATCACTAAAAAATCTCAAAACCATTCGTCCATCCGTCTGCCTGTCCGTATTCTCTCTAGCTTGAGAACGCGTTAAGCTCAAATTTTGTACATGTCGTTTTTGACAAAAAAGTAAGGTCAAGTTCGTGAACGGGCCGAATCGCTTCACCCCTTCTATCACCTCCCACACAAAATTACACAATTTCGCAATTTGATAATAAGCGGATTTGCTCGAAGTGTAAATGTTATTGATCTGAAATTTGGAACAGTGATTTCAATCTACTGTATAAAAGTTATTTGAGTTCTCTTCTTTCTTCCACCACCTCCCATACAAAATTAGATGATTAGTTTCACTCGTTCTATCCCCTCCCATACAATCTGACACAATTTCACAACTTTACAAAAAGACGAATTTCCTAAATGTATGAATGTTACTGATCTGTAATTTAAGACATGTCAAAAACATGATGTTTTTAGTTATATCTGAAAAAGTTCTGAAGAACTCGCCCCTCCTTCTACCAACTCCCATACAAACTGCACAATTTCGCTAAATCCAATATACTAATTTAAATCTATTTGATTCTAGTGCTCCTACGAACTGTTATATAGACATGATCCTAACAAATAATTGCACGATTATTAATACGACCTCTGCAACAAGAATTACAGAGCAGACTCAAACTTTAATTGATCATGTAGTATCGAATATAAGTAACTCAACATCAACACACTCTCTCAATCTCAATACATGGCCAGAGCTTGATCACAGAGTTATAACGTTAAAAATTTTGATATCGAAATTACAAGTACAAATGACTAAGAAAATTATTAATATCGTGGAAAAACATAAACTTATAGAAGAAGTTACATCAAGTATAAATAAGATAATGAACCTCTCATTTGAAAAGTTATCAGAGATAATTATAGCTGGCAAAGAAAGCTGTACTAAATTCAAACAAATACGCACAAGAAGCTCATCATGGATTTCTCAAGACATTCTAAAACTTCTGTCAGATAAAAAAAAACTATACAAAACATATAAAAAAAACCCTACGGACAAGATATATAAAATAGATTACGAAAGACTTAAGAAAACAACAACCCAGGCTGTACGAAAAGCTAAGGAGAATCATCTGAGCAATAACTTCATTAATGCTACTGGAAACCCTTCAAAAATGTGGAAAGTTATCAATGAATCCCTAGGAAAAAACCCGACGCAAAAACAGGAATTCACGAAATATTAACATAAAATAAAACTGAAAAGGACTTGAAAACTATTGCAAATAATATGAAACAACATTTTGCAACGGTAGCTGAAAAACTATTAGCTAATATGAAAATTCCACAGGGTTCAATTCTTGGCCCTACTCTTTACCTACTCTACTTCCATAGCATCCAGTACATAGGTCTAAGTGCGAAATATATAGTTTATGCGGATGACACACTATTGCTCTACAAAGCAAGAAATCAGCCTGAATTGGAATACCTTATCAACAACGACCTCAAGCTCTTTAAGAAATGGCTGTTGGGTAATAGGTTAACCCTAAATGCATCAAAGACCAATTTCATGATATTTAATCAATTAAACAAAGCTGATATTGATCTAAAACTCAACATAGATGGAATTGAATTATCTAGAACAAAACAAGCCAAGTATTTAGGATTAACGATCGATGAAAAAATAACATGGACTCCTCATATTAATAACGTTCGCAAGAAAATAGTACTCATAACTGGAGTCCTACGGCGTAACAATTTTCTACCAACACCAATAAAAGAAATTTTGTATAATTCATTTATTGTATCGAATATAACCTATGGAATTGCAATATGGACCCAAACATCTTTGCATAACATGGAAAGAATATCGAGGATTATGAACAAAAGCATTAAAGCCGTGTATAATTTACTACATCTGACACCATCAGCAGATCTTTACTTAACCTACAACAAGCTAAACCTGCAGCAAACATTAAACCTGGAGAGGACAAAATTAATATACAATGTAATAAACCAAGGACTAAAATCTTCAATAGTCATAACATACAACGCAGACATCCACAATTTCAATACATGGAATGCAACTTCGATAAGAAATCGAAATTGTAGGACGAATCGTCTAAGGAAGGATCCCATATACGAAGCAATACAATAATATTCGACAGGCAAAGTGTCTCAAGATTGCAGCAAAGAAGTTCATACAACAATCGTAAAGATACTAAATTGACTATGTATTACCCGGTATTGCTTATAAACGATTCCATGATAATACGTAAATTTCCCTAATACTAGCTCGTAGCTGTCTGGAAAACTATCCTTATAATGTGGACAAATCCATTAATACTACTTATTACGTAATGTGATGGTAATTGCAATGTACAGATAAACACCCGTAACACGGACTCGGGTGAACTTCATTGTCCATTGCAAATAACCCACCCAACCTGTTATCTTATATATATGTATATATACATTTTATTTTTTTATTTTTATTTATTATTTTTCTCCTGTAACTTATCTTGAAAAAAATATATATTTTTTATTATTTTATATTGTACTAGAGATCGCCCGCGACTTTGTCCGCGTAAGAATCGCAATAATAAAATTTTTTGAGAATGTAGTTAGTAGTACATTATATCGGATAAATGATCTGCTTACTTTGATGGCTCTTTGAACACAATGTTTTGTATTTTGTTGGAATCAGAACCATAAATTATTAAGAATGAGACCATGATACTCGGATTTGTATGGGACAGGGTCATGATCAAATCAAACCCGTGATTCGAGATCATATGTATACGTGTTGAAGAGCGTTAAGGATATGTGAATAGTTCGAGCTTGTGTTAATTAAAAAAGCCCAAATAAAATGACATTAAGCTTAAATACATAACAGGACTTCGATTGTGCGTAAAGCCCAATTATATGATACTACTGATGAAATCGAAATTTTTGTAATCTTAAGAATTTTTGGGTGGGGAGTGACAGAAGGGATGACAGTACTAAATTAATTTATTTCACATCATGCTATAAAAGCTATAAAAATATTTTGCACCAAAGTTAATCTTGAAAAATTGAATAGGTAACTTGAGAAACCTAGTGCATTGGATTTAGTGAAATTGTGCAATTTGTATGGGAGGTGCTAGAAGGAGTGGGGGGTTTTTGGTAGTTTTTCTAGAAACAACTATAATCACTATGCAATTGATATGTTTTAACTTTTAGATCAGTTAGATTCACACTTTTCAAGAAAATAGAGTTTTTGCAAAGTCGTGGAAGTGTGCCACATTGTATGGGAGGGCTAGAAGGAGTAGAGCTAATCGGTTAATTTTTGCGCGATAATAATAATAATGCTAATTAAAGATTTTAGTTCGATCGAAGTTAAACGTACTGAGAAAATTGGTTTAGAATATTTCATGAAAAAGTGAGGTTTGTATAGGAGGTGGTGGAAGGAGTGGAGAATTTTTAGTTATTCTTTGAGGAGCAACTACAATTATCATTCAATTGATATATTTTAAATTTCAGAACAGTAACCTTCATTCTTTTCAAGAAAATCGAATTTTCGCAAAGTCGTGGATTTGTGTCAGATTGTATGGGAGGGGGTAGAAATAGTAAAGCAAATTAGTTACTTTTTTTCTAATATTAATAACAATGCTAATTAAAGATTTAATGCAAAATCTTAGCTTGATAAAACTTATACGTACTGAGAAAATTGGAGTATAGTATTTCATGAAAAAGTTTTGTTTGTATGGGAGGTGGTAGAAGGAGTAAGGGCATTCAAATTATTTATATACTTGAAGATTGCATTTATAATGAAAATAATCTTTTTAAAATTTCAAATTTATAGCTTTTACAGTTTCCATGAAAATTTGATTATTATAAATTTTTGAAAATGAGGCATTTTGTATGGGAGGGGGTAGAAGGAGTAAGGAAAGTAGAATAAAACCTAAGGCAGATTACTCCCCGAGGTAGACTTAATAATCTGTGAAAGTTTCATTACAATCGGTTTAGCCGTTTTTGCGTGAAAACCGGAAAGACATACAGACAGACAGAGAAAATTTTTAAAAACGTTTGTTTCTGCTTAGTTATTGCTGAAATAAAGCAAAAAACTTATTTATAGCCATTTATAAGCAAATAATAGAGAGGCACTACAATTATATTTATATAGATTATAGTACTATGTATCTTACTTCATTCTTAATTTATATTGATTCAAGTAAGGATTAGTTTATCTAATTATGGATTGAATTTAACTTATAATTTTATATCTAAAATTGTTATTGAATTTTTTATTAAAAAAATTATTATTATTAATTCTTATGGCATTAGAGCAACTGTTTCCATAACCTTCGGAAATGGTGAAGTTATCTTTATGGAGAAACGTGATGGTTGTGGCTTAGCGGCCAAGTGCAGGAAGAGTTCCTCAGAATTTGATGTGGAGTTGCGTTTATCAACCAACTCGGACTCTCAGAACGGTAGAGATTCAAATAGGCCTCGTACCCACTAGAGTGAATGCAGAAGTCGCATTCAATTTAAAAATGGTTAATTTGTGTGCGGTTTTAATTACTTGGTATTTTAAAGAGCTACAGTTTCTATCCATGTATCGAAACGCATGTCCATCTATACCACACGGCGATGACATTGATAAAGATTCACTTTCTAAATGCTAATGCTTTGGAAATTTATTTATTAATCGCAAAAGTCTCCTCTAAGTAGAAAAAAACTATCAGCAACAACCAACTAAGCTTTATCTAAATATGATTTTTTTAACTTCTTTTGAAAAACACAACAACGATAACTATAAAATACCAAAGACTTTTCACTCATTTCATAAAGTGCGTGCTACGAGTAAAACGAAAAACTTAAGCGAGTAACCTGGTGTCGCGCACGCGTTCAACTCTTAATTAAAAGTCGCGTGTTATGCGGCTAATTTTAATATGCTTTTTTTTCTGTTTCTCTCGTAATTAGTAGATACTTTTGTAGAAATTAAAATCATGAAAAAAAAAACATTTTAGGCAAATCGTAAAACAAGCACTTACCGAATCGACAGTTTGTGGCAAAAATCCCTGTGATGAGATCTCCGTTGAAAGGCATAGAGCCCCCAAAAACACAAGTAGCACTTTCATAATTGTTACGTGTTGAAAATAACTAATTTTGTTTTTTTTTAATTTTTTTCTTTTATTTTAGAAAATAAATCATTTACTGTACTCCGTTAAAACCGACATAAGATTATTGGTAAAAAAAGAATTATTCCGAAAATTTCGCTTTCACACCATTCAAACTCCTTAGGTACAAATCTTTAAGATTTCGCTCACCATAAGCTAACCTACTTTTGGAAAAATAATATAATATAACTTTCTGAAGAATATTGTCTCCAAAAATAAACGAACAAAAATTCAAACTTCGAACACACGACAATTTCTCGACGTAAAAATAATTTTTTTAAACTAATTCGAAACGATTATTGTTCGGACAAAATCTCCGAGTAAGTCTTCGAGGAGACGACTTTATCTCAACTGAAGTATTTTGCAGACTGAATTGGAATTTTGTGTTAAGACATGGTATGAGATAAATCGTATGGGACCCCGTACTAGCAAAAATATTTCTTTCTCTGCGCCTTCGGTGCGCGCGCGAAAAAAAACGAAAATAAAATCAAAACAAGGTAAATTGCTCGAACGTTTAGCCCACACCATCATCGTGAACTTTTCTTATATTGCAGTCAGCTCACCTGCCGCTCCGCTCGATTTTGCAGGTAAGTAAGTTTTTGGTGGAGCTTCCAAAGTTATAAGATACCTTCTAATCTTAAGGTTGGTGTCCCAGATTTTTCGTATAATCAAATCTTTCAGTATATAGAGAATGAGATGTGAGGAGTGAGTACATGCAAGAATGTCGTCAGTTCCTTTAAAGATAACCAGCGATTTTCCGTACCATGTTCGAATATAATGACGCGATAGACATATAATATTGTCGATTAAATTATTATCGAGTATTTCTATTCGATACTGGGAATAATGGCAATTTTTCAATACCTTGTTGAAATAAGATGATTGTTAGATAGTGGTAACGTTAGACCATAATGCCACTTACTTTCTCATATACAACATTTGTTTTTTATTGTTGGAAAATCGAAAAATGATGAAGGCGTACGGATGATAGTTATCAAGATTTATGGTATCGATTGCATCAATGGAATCTAAGAAATTTGAAATATATTACAAAAAAACTACTACTATTATTATGATTACTCTCAGATATTCATGTACTTATTTTCTATAATTTTCCTTACCTGAAGATCTGAATCTTCGGAATAAAGAGACGAGAAAGTGCCATAACTTCTTTGTGAACAGAGCAAAAAGAACCGGATGGTGTAATAATAATTACACTGAATCCACATCGAAGATATTAATTAAGAATTATATTAATCAAATCGTATTTTTTTCTGCTTAGCCTTAAAAAAATTCCATTCACTTAATTTTCTAAACGGTTTTTAAAATATAAAATTAATTTATGCAGTTGCTGAAAGCAAAATCGAGCTTTTAGATCTTAGGAAGTTTATTTTTTTTGCATTTCCGACTGAAATACTGGAAATATCTTTGGGAATAAAAGCATGTTTCTGAAACTGATTTGGATTTCTTTTCATTCTTCAATACTACTGCAAAAATAAGACCTTGGCCTCTTGATTTTCAAATTTTGAAATATATATTAGCTGAAAATTTCACTCTGAATTTTATAGAATGAGTGAAGCCGATATAATCCACGAGATAATCCATTCGTCTCTGTTGTAAAATTGAAATTTACGAAATTAGGTAAAATAATCAGTACTACTATTGCGGGTAAATTTGAGCTTTAGAAATTTTATAGGTACTGAGAAAACTAGTGTACTGTGTTTTAGGAAATTGTGCAGTTTATGGAGTAGTAAAAGGATTAGAATGAATACTATATATATATCGGTCCTAATAAGAAAGCTACTAAAATATTTTTTACTGATTTTGATATGGGTCAAATTAATACGTATTGAAATTATTTTTATACTTTACTAGATGAAATATAAGAGTATATTGTGTTTGCCTTACTGATTTAAACGCTAAGAAATATTGCTCTCACAGAGCCACCAAGGGTATAGAAATATTTACTGTCTGTCTGCCCGTCTGTCTACAATATAATTCTCGAATGCTCTGAGCTATCGTGCTGAAATTTTTTTGCCATTAAAAAAAAAAATAAATAAACTTTAAGTTAGTGAACTGGCTACATTCACCTACTCCTTCTATCCCCTCCCATAAAAATTTCATGAAATTTTGAAATTTAAATTAAATTATTTTTCTTCGAAACTGCCAAAGTATAATAATAGAAATATCATTGACGACGAAAAGTTTTGTTTTGGTAAACTTCAGCTAGCCTTCTCATACAAATGCATAATTTTGTTAAGTTCATTCTATCGATTTCAATTAAAACTAGGAAATGTACAAACCCAAAACTTTAATAACTGCTAAAAATCCCTTCCTATACAAATTTTCTAATTATAAATTCAAGGAAAGCATTTCGCCTTCGAACATATGAGAGCTATCGACTTTGAAATTAAAACAAAGCATGTTGATAAGGATGTTAATAAGCAGTTTCAAAATAATCTAAAACCTTCAGCATCCTCTTCCGCCACCCATACAAATGCTCCAATTTCAGGAAAACTATGACCAATTTTTTTGAAAATAATGAAAACTTCAAATTTCAAATTTAACACGAAACATTTTGCATGCGTTCGGTGTCATATTCAAATAAACTGCCAACAAGTCGGGCGAAACTTTATTATTCTTGGGACAAGTTGCGGATGAGTGAAATATCAATATGCAGGTTAGAGTGGTTAGGGAAGACTAAGTGAAAGGGAGTTGGGCAGGGCTATTGCCAATTTAACAACATTTCATTCGTTTCTGCAAGTTTGGGTTTTTATGAGGGGAGGAGGAGGGGTAATAGTAAGGGTGGGTGGATGTTAATAGCTTTTTAATTGATTGCTTGAATCGCGTCCAATATTTTCTTTGTAGAGTGTGTTTCATAGACGAAGTTGCATAGAATTTTCATAAGATTCGGTGTATTTTTCATTCACGAAACCGAAAATTTGTGTGGGATGGGGTAGAAATTTGTGATGCAGTTTAATTCCATTTCTCTTGTAAGGTGATTGTACAAATTCCAAGTTCGTAGCTTTTAATTTATTGGTTATTAGTTGATTTAATTAAATTGGTCGAAATCATATTTTTGTATGGGAGGGGGTATAAGGGCAAGAGCGATTCCAAGACTTTGACGAAATTTTGTTTCAACTATTTTTAAAAGTTCTTAATGGAAATTTTAAACTGATAGCTTTAAATAGTTAGGTGATAATTGATTTCTTAATAATGGTCGAAATCATACTTTTGTAGGGGAGGTGGTAGAAGTTCTAACGGTTTTCGACCAGTTAATATTTCGTATATTTAAGGATTTTTTCAAAAATGCATTTCGCAAATTTTGAAGTTTCTACCTTAAAATTTCACTAAAAAATTTTCAGTTTATGTGTTTTTTCAATGCACATGGAACACCTTGTGCACGTTAGACCGGGGGGGTCGGTTTATAACAATTATGAAACAAGTTATTATTATTTTTCTATGTATATAAAATAGATGTATCCACATACAAAATTTAAACTTTATATCTTTCACCAGAGCCCTAAGAAAATCACTCAAAATTTTCGACATTTTTGCTTATCACCTCTCTCCAACTTAAAATTTTTACCAAAATTAACGACTATGTAGTTCTACAATCTGACAAATTTTTGACTCGATATCTGTACTGTCTTAAGATATAAGGATCTGTAGTTTTGAAAAGTTCGCCAGTTTTGAAATGTCCCCTGTTTGGTTTCCAACTTAGAAAAAAAATAAAAAAAACGAAAAAAAATAAAAAGAGTTTCCGAATTTCTAATTCTTACGTATTTATTTTCCGACGGCTTGAGTTCAATTACAAATTGATTTTTTCTATCTCGATAACAATACCTCTGTCGAGATTTTTAATTTAGCAAAAATGAAAAGTACATTAAGAGATTAACGGAAATAATGATAATTGCTCGAGTATTCAAAATTAGGTCATATTACAGTAATTGATTAGCGGATAGAATTATTAAAATACAATGTTAAAATCTCGACCGAAACTAATTAAATGCAGACTGTTTTGTTGTTGTTGTATAATTTTCGGTTGTACAGCAGTGCGGGGCTCGATAGGACATTTTCGAGTCTGAACATCCCCCATTTTCCCCCACTACTATTATTTCAACATGTTATATCTTTTTGTATTTTTCTAGTATAGCTTAATATATGTTTCAAGTTTCAATTACATAGCTTAAGAGATAGTTGAGATATTCATTTTTAAGTGTTTTTCTTCCCCTCACCTTTTCCTTTACAATAATTAGCCACTCTTTAAATTGATTCTAGTGGAGCTATATGCCACCTTAATGGTCCCAAAATATGAATTTTTTACAGTAAGTAATTTCGAAGATATAATCATTTGAAAAAAAAATCGACCGACAATTGGTTTTTAACCCCTTCCCCCCTTTTCGGACGCCAATGGATAAAAAAATTTAATTATTTTTAAAGTTTGTCCCACAACCCTCTCTATATCTATACTAATTTTAAACTTCCTATCTGCATTCGTGGTGGAGATATTAGCAAGTGTAGTTATTGACTCTTTCCCTCCCCCCGCCTCCCCCTTCCACCTAACACCCCACAAAATTAAGAAAATAGCGCTCATTTACCCAATCAACAATCCACACATAAACGAACATTCTACCCTTGACGGTCTCGGAGATATGAGTCCATACGATGGCGGACTTTTTTTTTGCATTTTTAGGCTAATTTAGTCATGAAACGTGAAAAAACAAAATTTCAGGGTTGCAAATTGTTTTTTTTTCTTTGTCGATCACAATTCTTTATTATTAGAATAACAAAGTAAAAAATTAAATTAGAAGTAAAAAATATAAAAGCTATTGTTCTGAAATTTGGAATATATTCCTTTTATGATGGTTTCAGTCTAACGTATATTATTTGCGTTCTCCGTTTCCTTCCACCCCCTCCCATATAAACTGCACTTTTTCATGAAATGCTCTAAACCAATTTACTCAGTACATATAAAATTTATCGAGCTCAATTTGTGCACTAATAACTCAGTCAGAATTATTAGTAAGACGAAAAAAAATCAAACGATAAGTTATACCCCTTCTACCCCTCCCATACAAAATGACTCAATTTCGCAATTCGACAATAAATGGATTTAATCAAAAAGCATAGATGCTATTGATCTCAAATTTGGAATAAATTACTTTTATGATGATTTCAATCAACTACATTAAAAAATTATTTAAGTCCTCTCCTTGCTTGCAACACCTCCCATACAAACGTACTTTTTCATGAAATACTCTAAAGCAATTTACTCGTGATCAAATCAAACCCGTGATTCGAGATCATCTACGTGTTGAAGAGCGTTAGGGACATGTGAATAATTGTAGCTGGTGTTAATTAAAAAAAAACAAATAAAATAACATTAAGCTTATAAACATAACAGGACTACGATTGTGCGTAAAGCCCAATCATACGATACTATATAGATATAGATGAAATCGAAATTTTTGCGGTGTTAAGAAATTTTGTTTGGGGAGTGGTAGAAGGGGTGACAGCAATAAACTAATTTGTTTCACATCATGCTAGGGTAGCTATAAAAAAACTTTTTTACCAAATTTAAGCTTCAGAAATTGAGTGGGTACTGAGAAACTTGGGAGGTGGTAGAAGGAGTGGGGGTTTCTGGTGATTTTTCAAGAAACAACTACAATTATCATGCAATTGATATACTTTAAATTTCAGATCTATATCTTTCACACTTTTCAAGAAATTCGAATTGTTACATAGTAATGGAATGTGTCTCATTGTATGGGAGGGGATAGAAGGAGTGAAGCTATTCGGTTAATTTTTCCCCGATATTAATATTAATGCTAGTTAAGGATTAAGTACAAAATTTTAGCTCGATGAAATTTAAATGTACTGAGAAACTTAGTGCATTGAATTTATTGAAATTGTCCAATTTATATGGGAGGTTGTAGAAGGAGTGGGGGTTTTTGGTGATTTTTTGAGCAACAACTACAATTATCATGCAATTGATCTATTTTAAATTTCAGATCTGTAACATTCACACTTTTCAAGAAAATCGAATTCTTGTAAAGTCGTGGAACTGTGTCACATTGTATGAGAGGGGGTAGAAGGAGTGAAGCTAATCGGTTAATTTTTTCCCGATATTAATAATAATGTTAATTAAGGATTTAATACAACATTGTAGCTCGATGGAAGTTACACGTACTGAGAAAATTGGTGTAAAGTGGTTCATGAAAAAGTGTAGTTTATATGGGAGGTGGTGGAAGGAGTGAGAAAACTCAAATAATTTGTATATCAAAAGATTGCATTTATAATAGAAATAATATATTCCATTTCAAATTAATAGCTTTTATAGTTTCCAAGAAAATTTGATTAATATATATTTTTGAAAATGAGTCACTTTGTATGGAAGGGGGTAGAATGCGTGAAGGGAGTGAAATAAAACTAAAAGCAGATTACATCCTGATGGACATGTAACAAACTGTGCAAGTTTCATTACAATCGGTTCAGCAGTTTGTGCGTGAAAAGCGGCCGGACAGAATGACTGACAAAAATTTCAAAAATATTTTTTTATGCTTAGTTATTGCTAAAATAACGCAAAAAACTAACTTATAGCCATTTATAAGCAAATGACAGACAGACATTACAATTATATTAATATGTATAGATTATTAGTAAGGCCAAAAAATTTAGACTATCAGCTTTACCCCTTCTACCCCCTCCCATACAATCTGACACAATTCCACATCTTTACAAAAAGTGGATTTTCCTGAAAAGTATGAATGCTACTGATGTACAATTTAAAAACATATCAAAAGCATGATGTTTATAGTTATTTCTGAAAAAGTCTTTAAGAACTTGCCCCTTCTTCTACCAAATCCCATACAAACTGCACAATTTCACTAAATTTAAAATAGATAAAATTTTTGAATCCTAAATTTTGTATAAAACATTTTAATAGCAACTTAAGCAAGATGAGAAAAAAATCAGTTTAATGTCGTCAACTCCTGTACCACATCCCCTATAAAACTTCTTTAAATCAAATCATCTAGAGTTTCGCACGATTGGGCTTTACGCCCGATCGTAGTCCTGTTATGTTTTGTTGTATTTTTAGGTTAATTTAGTTATGGAACGCGAAATGCAAAGTTTCTGGTTAATAATTTTACTTAAAAAAATTTGCTACCTTGATATTTTGTTTTTTCGCGTTTCATGACTAAATTAGCCTAAAAATGCAAAAAAAAAAAATCCGTCCTGCCGTACGCCGTACATATACTCATATCTCCGAGACCGTTAAAGGTAGAATGTTCGTTTTTGGGCAGATTGTTGATTAGGTAAGTGAGCTCTATTTTCTAATTTGGGGAGTGTTAGATGGAAGGAGGAGGCGGGGAGAGGGAAAAAGTCACAAACTACACTTGCTAATATCTCCACCATGAATGAAGATAGGAAGCTGAAAATCAGCAGAGGTCAGGTAAGGGTGCAAAGAAAAACACTTAAAAATTAATATCTCAACTATCTTTTAAGCTATGTAATTGAAACTTGAAACATATATTAAGCTATACTAGCAAAATACAAGAAAAATATAACATGTGGAAATAATAGTAGTGGGAGAAAATGGGAAGCATTTGAAAAATGGCGCACTTTTCAAAATTCCAAATCATTATATCGCAAAGTTGAGTACATTAAATCGGAAATTTGTCAGATTGTAGAACTAAATAATGGTTAAATTTGGTAAAAATTTTGAGTAAGGAGGAGTAAGGGAAGGGAGGTGGTAAGCAGAAATGTCCAAAATTTTGAGCGATTTTTTTAGGGCTCTGGTAGAAGATACAAAGTTTAAATTTTGTATTTGGATACATCTATTTAATGTACATCGAAAATAATTATTTGTTCCACAACTGTTATAAGCCGACCCCCCGGTCTAACGTTCACAAGGTGTTTCATGTGCATTGAAAAAAACAAAGAAAGTGAACATTTTTGAATGAAATTTTAAGTAGGAACTTGAAAATTTCCAAAATGTATTTAAAAAAAATCCTTAAATATATGAAATATTAACTGGTCGAATACCTTTAAGACTTCTACCCCCTTCCATGTCTTGCAACATTTTTCAATTAATAAAAGAAAATCTTTAATGATTTTTTCCAATTTAGTAAATGCTAATAACTCCACTTTCGATTGATTATTGCCGATTATTGCCAAAAACAACTCCAATGTGTCCGGTGATGTGTTCTACCTTTCGCGACCTCTCCTGGCCTTTTCATTTGAAGCTTACTTGAGTTTTCGTCGAGAGACACAGACTGAAATACTAACTAAATACTACTACCTGAAATACTAAACCGGAAATCCGTAAAAATAAACTGCCAACAAGTCGGGCGAAACTTTAGTATTCTTGGGACAAGTTGCGGATGTGTGGAAAGTCAATATGCAGGTTAGAGTGGTTAGGGAAGGCTAAGTGAAAGGGAGTTCTTGGGCAGGGCTGTTGTCAATTTAACAATATTTCATTCATTTCTGCAAGTTTGGGTTTTTATGAGGGGAGGAGGAGGGGTAAGGGTGGGTGGATGTTAATAGCTTTTCAATTAATTGCTTGAATCGCGTCCAATATCCTCTGTATAGAATGTGTTTCATAGACGAAGTTGCATAGAATTTTCATAGGATTCGGTGCATTTTACATTCACGAAACCAACATTTGTATGGGAAGGAGTAGAGGAGGTAGGGGAATCGTAAATTTTGTGACGCAATTTTATTCCCTTTCTCTTCTTGTGTGCTTGTACAAAATTTCAAGTTCGTAGCTTTTAATTTGATGGTTATTAGTTGATTCAATGAAATAGGTAGAAATGATACTTTTGTATGGGAGGGGGTAGAAGGGCAAGCGCGATTTCAAAACTTTTAAAAGAATTTTCATTTCAATTATTTTTATAAGTTTTTAGGCAAAATTTGAAATGGATAGCTTTTAAGAGTTAGCTGATAACTGATTTCTTAAAAATGCTCGAAAAAATAATTTTGTATGGGAGGGGGTAGAAGAGGTAGGGGAATTGCAAAATTTGTGACGCAATTTTATTTCCTTTCTCTTGTAAGCTGCTCGTACAAAATTTCAAGTTTGTAGCTTTTAATTTGTTGATTTAATGAAATTGGTCGAAATCATACTTTTGTATGGGAGGGGGTAGAAGGGCAAGTGTGATTTTGAAACTTTTAGATTAATTTCTTTGCAAATATTTTTATAAGTTTTTATGCAAAATTTCAAATGGATAGCTTTTAATAGTTAGGTGATAATTAATTTCTTAAAAATGGTCGAAAAAATAATTTTGTATGGGAGGGAGTAGAAGTTTTGAAGGTATTCGACCAGTTAATATTTTATACTTTTAGGAATTTTTTTTAAATGTATTTCCCAAATTTTCAAGTTTCTACCCTAAAATTACATCCAAAAATTTTCAGTTTTCGTGTTTTTTTCGTTGCACATGAAACAGCTTGTGCCCATTAGACCGGGGTGGTCGGTTCATAACAATTGTGGATCAAATTATTATTTTTTTTCTATGTATATCAAATAGATGTATTCACATGCAAAATTTAAAGTTTCTATCTTTGAGCAGAGTCCAAAAAAATTCACTCAAAATTTTCGACATTTTTGCTTACCACCTCCCTCCCTTTACACCCCCTAACTTAAAATTTTTATCAAAATTTTAAATTATATAGTTCTATAATCTGACGAATTTTCAATTCGATATCTGTACTCAATTTTGAGATGTAATGATTTCTAATTTTGAAAAGTGCACCATTTTTCAAATGCTCCCCATTTCACCCCACTACTATTATAACCAAATGTTATATTTTTTTTGTATTTCGCTAGTATAGCTTAGTATATATGTTTTAAATTTCAATTACATAGCTTAAGAGATAGTTGAGATATTAATTCTTAGGTGTTTTTCCTTGCACCCCCCCCCCCCCCGACCCTTCCCCTTACAATAATAAGCCTATTTCGAAGCTGATTCTGGTGGATCTATACGCCATCTTTTAACGAAATTTCATTTCAACTATTTTTATAAGTTTTTATACAAAATTTCAATATGATAGCTTTAAATAGTTAGGTGATAATTGATTTCTTAATAATGGTCGAAATCATACTTTTGTAGGGGAGGTGGTAGAAGTTCTAACGGTTTTCGACCAGTTAATATTTCGTATATTTAAGGATTTTTTCAAAAATGCATTTCGCAAATTTTGAAGTTTCTACCTTAAAATTTCACTAAAAAATTTTCAGTTTATGTGTTTTTTCAATGCACATGGAACACCTTGTGCACGTTAGACCGGGGGGGTCGGTTTATAACAATTATGAAACAAGTTATTATTATTTTTCTATGTATATAAAATAGATGTATCCACATACAAAATTTAAACTTTATATCTTTCACCAGAGCCCTAAGAAAATCACTCAAAATTTTCGACATTTTTGCTTATCACCTCTCTCCAACTTAAAATTTTTACCAAAATTAACGACTATGTAGTTCTACAATCTGACAAATTTTTGACTCGATATCTGTACTGTCTTAAGATATAAGGATCTGTAGTTTTGAAAAGTTCGCCAGTTTTGAAATGTCCCCTGTTTGGTTTCCAACTTAGAAAAAAAATAAAAAAAACGAAAAAAAATAAAAAGAGTTTCCGAATTTCTAATTCTTACGTATTTATTTTCCGACGGCTTGAGTTCAATTACAAATTGATTTTTTCTATCTCGATAACAATACCTCTGTCGAGATTTTTAATTTAGCAAAAATGAAAAGTACATTAAGAGATTAACGGAAATAATGATAATTGCTCGAGTATTCAAAATTAGGTCATATTACAGTAATTGATTAGCGGATAGAATTATTAAAATACAATGTTAAAATCTCGACCGAAACTAATTAAATGCAGACTGTTTTGTTGTTGTTGTATAATTTTCGGTTGTACAGCAGTGCGGGGCTCGATAGGACATTTTCGAGTCTGAACATTCTTCCCCCGTTGAAAGCGTTGCTTGCGATGGTTTCAAATATTATGTGATTGCATCTCGATTCACGTGCAGCATCATGATTTGATATTTCATTCTTTGGATGGCGATGTTGGCTGTTTAATAGAATAGGGGATAACATGGGTATAGGAAAGGATAAAATCGAGAAAAGGAAAACAATGGGGAATTTTAATTATTTAGGTTGCGGGTATTTATGGGAAGCATACCAAGTTTGGATATTGGTCGTTTCAGCGTATGATCTTTCGTTTGGATGGTTGCAACACGTACAAGTCCATCCGGTCCGGGATGAGTGTCAACGACTCGTGCCATTGGCCAGCGAGACGGCAACAATCGATCTTCCTTCAAAATTACGAGGTCTCCTATTTCTAAGTTCCGTTCGGTTTTGTTCCATTTCGGACGTTGTTGAAGTCGAGAAAGATATTCGTTGCTCCATCTTTTCCAAAATGATTGATGGATCTGTTGCACGACATGCCATCGTGTAAGACAATGAGTTTGTGTGTCCAGCAATGATGGTTCTGGAAGTGTTATTAAGCTTTCTCCAATAAGAAAGTGTCCAGGTGTTAAAGGCGTTAAGTCGCTTGGGTCGTGTGTGATTTCGCAGAGCGGTCTTAAATTTAGGCAAGCCTCTATCTGTGCCATAAGCGTGCTAAATTCTTCGAAGGTCAAAATAGTCAATCCAATGGTCCTTTTTAGGTGGTATTTGGTAGACTTGACCCCTGCTTCCCACAGTCCTACAAAATTAGGCGATGCCGGAGGATTGAAGTGCCATTTTATACCTTCATTTTCTAAAGTTGCTGCGATATTTTTATCTATCGTACTGGTCATAATTTTATGTTGCCTCATCAGTATGGCGTTAGCCCCTACGAAATTTGTACCGCAGTCGCTATACATGTCTGTGCATAATCCCCTTCTGGACGTGAATCGCCTAAACGCTGCCAGAAATCCATCGGTAGTAAGATCACTTACAACTTCTAAATGTACCGCTTTGGTTGAAAGGCATATAAAGATCGCCACATATCCTTTGTAGCTTTTCGCTCCTCTTCCCTTGGACATACGGATGTCAAAGGGTCCGCAGTAATCCACTCCAGTGTGTTGGAAGGGCTTGGAGATGTTGACTCTCGGTGCAGGAAGGTCACCCATTAATTGTTGGCGAGTCGCAAGTTTATATCTGCTGCATGTTACACATTTATGATTTGATAAACGGACTGTGCTTCGACACTTTACAATCCAATATTTTTTCTTAAGTACTGACATCATGAGTTGTATACCGCCATGAAGTGTTTTGTGGTGTGCATCTCGAATTATCAACTCTGTCAGGTAGTTGTTATGGGGCAATATAATGCCATGCTTCTCATCAAAGGTTATGTCCGCGTGACGCAGTCTGCCTCCAACTCGTAAGGTATCATCAGTATGCAAGAATGGATCGAGCTTTAAGAGTGTACTGGATCGCGGAACGGGTTTTCCGGATTTCAATTGGAGAATTTCTTTCTGATAGTGATGAAGTTGAGTTCTTTTGATCCAAAATGATAACGCATGTTGGATTTCTTCCATCTTCAAATACGATGATTCCCTTTCTTCACCTTTCCGTCTGGCGTTACTGATGAAACGATGACAATAAGCCGTGACTCGACATAATTTTGACAATGACGAGTATTTGAATAAAAGGTCCCATTCTACACAGAGATCGACGTGAAGCGAAGAGATTTTTCTAATTTCTAATTCTGTGGAAGGATACTTGGAGGACTTTGGCCACATTTGCGTAGGTAATTGAAGCCATTGGGGTCCGACCCACCATAAAGTGCAATTTTTCAACTCTGCTGGTGACATCCCTCGAGATGCGACGTCGGCAGGATTCTCCTTTGATGGTACATGCCTCCAGGTATTTGCACCTAACAATTCGTGGATTTTAGTTGTTCGGTTTGCAACAAAGCTCTTCCATTTTGATGGATGGCCTTGTAGCCAGTCGATCACAATTTCCGAATCTGTCCAAGTGTGAAGATCAATATTTATAATTTTTATTGCCTTTGTAACGTAATTGACTAGCTTTGCAAGCAATAATGCGCCACAGAGTTCTAATCTGGGTAACGAGATAGTTTTTATGGGGGCCACTTTCGTCTTTGCGGCCATTAACGATACCTTTATACCGTTCGTATTCTTTACGCAGATATACACCACCGCTGCATAGGCTTTCATTGAAGCATCGCAAAAGCCATGAACTTCGACGTGATGATTGGAATCCGAATAATGAATCCATCTCGGAATTTGAATTGATCGAATTTCATGCAAAGAATTGTAAAATTCTAGCCATTTTCTGCTGATTTCGTCTGATAATGTTTCATCCCATCCAATACCGATGAGCCATAAATCTTGTAGAAATATTTTTGCTTGGATATTGGTAGGAGCTATCCAGCCTAGAGGATCAAATAACTTAGCGATTTCAGAGAGGATTTTTCGTTTCGTTAGAGGTTTGATAAGCGGCTCCATGTGAAAGGTATATGAAAAACAATCGTTTACTGGATTCCATTGTGTACCCAGAGCCTTTATGTTGCTACTCGCGTCGATGCATACTGGTACGCTATTCTTCGTGTTTTCCGCTGCAATGTTTCGTAACACTTCTGGTGAGTTCGATGACCATTTTCGCATTTGGAATCCACCGGATTTCATGATGGCATTGACTTGATTCATTTTTTCAATTGCGTTTGATATCGTGAAGTCGCCGGTAATCAAATCGTCTACGTACATATCGCTGGATATGGTTTCAGATGCGATTGGATACGTTCTTTTTTCATCGGAAGCTAACTGTTGCAAAGTTCTGATTGCTAAGAACGGCGCACTCTTAGTTCCAAAGGTAACAGTTGAGAGCGCAAAGTCTTTTATCGGAGAAGTGGGTGATTCACGCCAAACAATGCGTTGAAAGTTTGAATCATTTGAATCGATTTTGATTTGGTGATACATTTTCTCAGCGTCTGCCATTAGAACAATGGCATATTTTCTCCATCGAAGTAATAAAGCTGCCAAATCGTCCTGGATTGTAGGTCCTTTCATGATAACATCATTCAATGATCTTCCACTTGATGTCTTTTGGGAAGCATCGAAAACAACGCGAAGCTTTGTAGTACTGCTACTCTCCTTAACGACCGCATGATGTGGGAGATAACAAGAAGCGTATGATCGATGACCATCCCGTCCGAAAATAATATGATCTTCTTCAGTGGTTTTCACTCGTTTCATGTGTCCCAGTGTTAAATATTCATTTAAACAAGAAGAGTATTGTTGCTGCAGCTCAGGATATCTCTTAAAACGCATCTCCATTTGATGAAGCCTATTGATTGCTATTTCTCGTGACTTCCCCAAGTTAGTATTCTTTTTTTCTTCCATGAATGGTAAGCCGATTTCGTATCGACCGTCTGAACTCCGTTTGATATTTTCTTTATAGAAGCTTTCACACTTTTCTTCTTCTTCAGTGAAGATCTTGCCGGTTGGCACTTCCTCCAATTCCCAGAAAAGTTTTAATTGATTATCAAGTTCGCATTTAATATGAAAATTCTGAACATTGGTTCGAGCACAATCAGTTCGGGAGGTGTCGCCCGAGAGAATCCATCCAAAAATAGTTTCCTGTGCGATTGGTGTCCCTAACGGACCTTTTACGAAACCCGGTTCCATAATTTTTCCGTACACATCGGCTCCAAGCAGTATGTCGATCTTCCTTGGCTGATGAAATAAAGGATCTGCCAATGTCAAGTTCTGAATATGATCCCATTGGTGGCTGGCGATCATTTGGTTGGGAAGGAGATTGGTCAGTGTCTTTAGGATAAAGCAACTTATGCTGACTTCAGTGTTCTTGCCACAGGGTTTGAGCTGCAGATGCACTCTACTTGTGATTCTTCCTGCCTTAGCGTGGCCTAGGCCTGTAACATCCGCGCTTATCGATTCTCTTTTTAACAGAAGGATTTGAGCTGCAGCCTCCGTAATAAACGGGGCTTGCGAACCCGGGTCTATTAAGGCTCTCAACGTTTGTTCTCTTCCCGCGGGAGTTATTACTTTAACCATGGCAGTGGCTAGGAATATTTCTCTATTTTTGTAAGAGCTGTTTGCAATGTACGAGTTGATGTTAGATTCAGATGAGGATGACGGTACATTAGATGGCATAAACGACGGTGCTTGAGGAGACAGTCGTTGGTTCTGATTCCACTTTTCATTTCCAGGTGCGTTTGTATTAGCGCTTATAGTTGCAATGTTTTTTGCTGAATCTGATGTATTTCGATGGAGGAGAGTATGGTGTCGCTGTTGACAGCACCTACAACTATGTTTGCTTGGGCAACTTGATAATAAATGTCCTTGCCCTAAACAGTTAAGACATAACCCTTTATTTTTGACTATATCAAATTTGGAAGCGTGATTCATTGCAAGAAATTCTGGACATTGTCGAAGATTGTATGATTGAGAGCATACGGAACAAATTGATATGGTGGTAGTGTGAAATGCTCTGGTTTGCAAAAATCCCTTTTCTGGTTTTACATCCTTCGAACTTTTAACAAATGATGGCCTGAGGAATTTCGGTGGAAACGCTTCCAGTGCTCTAAAGCGGCCTTCCAAAAAGTTTCGAACTTCTTTCCATGTTAATAAATCAGTCCGTCCACATAGACTTTGCTCCCAGAGTAGCCTCGTAGTTGGTGGAAATTTTTCGACAGTAATGTATACAACACAAACGTGGAGCTGACGTGGGGAGTGATCACCACTTGATGGTTGCCTGCTTGAGATTGTGTACAGCAGCTATCCGACGACCACAAATTCTTCAAATGAAGCGCAAGCTTAATGTAAATAAACTCAGAGATCCCAACAAAAAACTCGAATACACCACCATTCTACGCGAAAAGTCATCCACATTGGGTGAACATGAAATGCGCACACTGGACGCCAATTGGGAGGCAACCAGAAACACTTTTCTAACTAGTGCTGAAGAATCTGTGGGATATGCGCAAAGCGGTGAGAAACCCTGGATGTCACAAGACACATGGGACAAGGTTGACAATCGGAAAAAAGCCAAATTGGCAATCATCTCTCAACCCGATGTCAACCAACAAACGCCCGACTTGAGGCAGAACTACCGCGATGCTCATATACAGCTTAAAAAGGCTGTTAGACGCGACAAGAGAAAGGCCATTGAAGATCTGGCAAACAAGGCAGAATCTGCGGCTTACCTTGGGGATATGGGTTCACTATTTAAAATCATGAAACAGTTGACGAACAGGAATTTCACCGCCAACCACCTGGTGAGAGATGTCAACGGAACTCTCCTTAATATGAGTGAACACCAGTTGCGACGATGGAAGGAATACTTCTCTGATATTTTAAACATCTTGTCAGATGAAGATATTCCGGAAACAGAACAACTTCCAAACATCCAACCGCAACAATCCTCTATTAGGGACGATCCCCCAGATAAGGAAGAGATAGTTTCCGCCATTCGGTCAATGGCGGGAAGGAAAGCTCCAGGTATAGACGGACTACCAACCGAACTCCTCAAAGCGGACCCGGAAATAACAGCCGATATACTCCTCCCACTCTTCACTAAGGTGTGGAATGATGGAAGATATCCGACTGAATGGAAGGAGGGCGTCATTGTGAAAATTCCGAAGAAGGGCGACCTTCGGGATTGTGGCAATTGGCGTGGTATATGTCTACTTACTGCCGTATCAAAAATTATGGCTAAGGTAATTCTCAATAGGATTAGTGATGTCGTCGAGAGCACTCTCGAAGTTTATCAGGCTGGATTCCGTAAAGGGTCGTCTTGTACCGACCACACAAATACCCTACGGATAATATTAGAGCAGTCAGCCGAAATGGGTTCGCCACTACATCTCATGTTTGTGGACTTCGAGAAGGCTTTCGACAGCGTTAAGCGAGATTACATATGGCATGCTTTGCGTAGGAGAGGTATTCCAAATAAGGTCATAGCTATGATTAAAGAATCCTACGAAGATGCAAGGTGTCGCGTCTTGCATAGAGGAGAGCTGTCCGAGAGCTTTCCTGTGCGAACGGGTGTCAGACAAGGCTGCATATTATCACCAGCCCTGTTTCTGGTGGTAATAAATGACATCTTGAAAGCTGCACTGGAAGGTGGGGAAGGTAAAGGTCTTCAATGGAGACTATTTAACATCTTAAGTCACCTTGATTATGCTGATGACGTGTGTTTGCTTGCACATACCCGTTCGGACTTAGAGTCAAATGTTCGCTCGTTGCATTCTAAATGCAAAGAGGCGGGACTGAAAATAAATGTGCGTAAAACCAAGTACATGCACATGGGTTCGAACGCAAGCACACCGATTGTTCTTAATGGACAGGATGTGGAAGAGGTGCAAGATTTTTGCTATCTCGGAAGCATTGTCAGCATGGACGGCGGAGCCGAAAAGGATGTTGAGGCTCGGCTAAATAAAGCTCGTCAGGCCTTCGGTATCCTTTCCCCTTTCTGGAGGTTAAGAGAGATCTCCCTTCGCACGAAGCTGCGAGTTTTTGACGCATGCGTCAAATCCGTGTTGTTATATGGTTGTACTACGTGAAAAGTGACCGTTCGACTTACCAAGAAACTACAGACTTTCGTAAACCAATGCCTCCGACGCATTTTAGGAATATTCTGGCCAGAAGTGATCTCCAACGATGAACTTTGGAGTACAACTCGCCAGACTAAAATAGGTATTGAGATTCAACGGCGAAAGTGGCAGTGGATCGGTCATACTTTGAGGAAACCAGAGCAAAACATCGCAAAACAGGCTCTGGATTATAACCCTCAAGGAAGACGTCGGGTTGGTCGACCATGTAACACATGGAAGCGAGCAGTTGAGCAGGAGGCCAGAGGAATAAACAAGTCCTGGCAACAGCTTAAAGCCGATGCGCAGGATCGCGCCTTGTGGAAGAGAGTTGTTTCTGTCCTATGCCCCTATAGGGGGTCTTAACAGGAGTTTGATTGATTGATGTATACAATTAAGATATCCCAAGTTTCCACGGGAATGCTTAAATTTTTTAAGATTTGTAGGCATTCTTCAGTTGTATCGAGTATTCGACGAATACTTTCGCAGTTCTCGTTAATCACCATATTTTGCGAAAGAAGATGCTTCAATTGAGTATTTACCAAAGCACGTTTGTTATTATAACGTTCTATAAGAAGATGCCAAGCGGTATCATAATTGGCATCAGTTACTTGAACGTGTCTTAGAAGCTGCTGAGCATCTCCAGTGATATGAAGCTTGAGATATTGCAGCTTTTGAGCAGGAGATAAATTCCGATTCTCATGCACGAGATGTTTAAATAAATCATAAAACGAAAGCCAATTTTCGTAATCACCAGAGAATCTGGGTAGTTCTATTCTTGGTAACCTTATTCCGTTATCTTTATTTTGATCGTTCGTCCCGGTAAATTTGGACGATTCTTGGTTACTCCTTGCTACCTGTAATGACTCTGGTGGCCAATCGGTGATAAAGGCTTCTTTAATCATGGCGTACGAGTGAACGTAGAGTTCTTCGAAATCAGAATACCCGTGATTTTCGAAAAAATTTTTGCCGATAGTCGATAGAGTGCTGCTATCGGCCGGCTTTAGCGATATAATTTGAATATCGCGAGATTGAAAAGCGTCCCAATGATCCTTCAACGTTTGGAGCCTGGTCGCGTAATAAGATTGGGTTTTTCTTTCTTTCCCATCTTTCTTGTAGTTCCTGACAAATCTTTCGACATTTTCCTTTTGTCTGAACTGTTGCTCAATTAGTTCGTCCATTGTGGTTTTAATTTAACAGAATGGCCAAATAATAAATAAATAATATAAATTTACCAGTTTCCAGTTGTGTTGCCGTTTTAAACTTTTAACACTTTAGATTTCAACAAAGTTTTTAGAGTTCAAAATGAGAGTTCCACGAAATCACTTCACGGTTTCAAACTTCACTTCATAGTTCAACAAAAAGTTCTTTTAACACTGTAGATTTCAACCAAAGTTCTTAGAGTTCAAAATGAGGGTTCCACAAAGTCACTTCAAGGTTTCAAAAGTCATTCATAATTCAACAAAAAGTTCTTTTAACACTGTAGATTTCAACAATGGTTTTTAGAGTTCAAAATGAAGGTTCCACGAAGTCACTTCACGGTTTCAAAATTCACTTCGTAAAGATTTCTAAGAAAATTCAACAATTTATGGATAAAAAAATCCGATTCGACGGACCATATGTTTGGTTTCCAACTTAGAAAAAAAATAAAAAGAGTTTCCGAATTTCTAATTCTTACGTATTTATTTTCCGACGGCTTGAGTTCAATTACAAATTGATTTTTTCTATCTCCATAACAATACCTCTGTCGAGATTTTTAATTTAGCAAAAATGAAAAGTACATTAAGAGATTAACGGAAATAATGATAATTGCTCGAGTATTCAAAATTAGGTCATATTACAGTAATTGATTAGCGGATAGAATTATTAAAATACAATGTTAAAATCTCGACCGAAACTAATTAAATGCAGACTGTTTTGTTGTTGTTGTATAATTTTCGGTTGTACAGCAGTGCGGGGCTCGATAGGACATTTTCGAGTCTGAACATCCCCCATTTTCCCCCACTACTATTATTTCAACATGTTATATCTTTTTGTATTTTTCTAGTATAGCTTAATATATGTTTCAAGTTTCAATTACATAGCTTAAGAGATAGTTGAGATATTCATTTTTAAGTGTTTTTCTTCCCCTCACCTTTTCCTTTACAATAATTAGCCACTCTTTAAATTGATTCTAGTGGAGCTATATGCCACCTTAATGGTCCCAAAATATGAATTTTTTACAGTAAGTAATTTCGAAGATATAATCATTTGAAAAAAAAATCGACCGACAATTGGTTTTTAACCCCTTCCCCCCTTTTCGGACGCCAATGGATAAAAAAATTTAATTATTTTTAAAGTTTGTCCCACAACCCTCTCTATATCTATACTAATTTTAAACTTCCTATCTGCATTCGTGGTGGAGATATTAGCAAGTGTAGTTATTGACTCTTTCCCTCCCCCCGCCTCCCCCTTCCACCTAACACCCCACAAAATTAAGAAAATAGCGCTCATTTACCCAATCAACAATCCACACATAAACGAACATTCTACCCTTGACGGTCTCGGAGATATGAGTCCATACGATGGCGGACTTTTTTTTTGCATTTTTAGGCTAATTTAGTCATGAAACGTGAAAAAACAAAATTTCAGGGTTGCAAATTGTTTTTTTTTCTTTGTCGATCACAATTCTTTATTATTAGAATAACAAAGTAAAAAATTAAATTAGAAGTAAAAAATATAAAAGCTATTGTTCTGAAATTTGGAATATATTCCTTTTATGATGGTTTCAGTCTAACGTATATTATTTGCGTTCTCCGTTTCCTTCCACCCCCTCCCATATAAACTGCACTTTTTCATGAAATGCTCTAAACCAATTTACTCAGTACATATAAAATTTATCGAGCTCAATTTGTGCACTAATAACTCAGTCAGAATTATTAGTAAGACGAAAAAAAATCAAACGATAAGTTATACCCCTTCTACCCCTCCCATACAAAATGACTCAATTTCGCAATTCGACAATAAATGGATTTAATCAAAAAGCATAGATGCTATTGATCTCAAATTTGGAATAAATTACTTTTATGATGATTTCAATCAACTACATTAAAAAATTATTTAAGTCCTCTCCTTGCTTGCAACACCTCCCATACAAACGTACTTTTTCATGAAATACTCTAAAGCAATTTACTCGTGATCAAATCAAACCCGTGATTCGAGATCATCTACGTGTTGAAGAGCGTTAGGGACATGTGAATAATTGTAGCTGGTGTTAATTAAAAAAAAACAAATAAAATAACATTAAGCTTATAAACATAACAGGACTACGATTGTGCGTAAAGCCCAATCATACGATACTATATAGATATAGATGAAATCGAAATTTTTGCGGTGTTAAGAAATTTTGTTTGGGGAGTGGTAGAAGGGGTGACAGCAATAAACTAATTTGTTTCACATCATGCTAGGGTAGCTATAAAAAAACTTTTTTACCAAATTTAAGCTTCAGAAATTGAGTGGGTACTGAGAAACTTGGGAGGTGGTAGAAGGAGTGGGGGTTTCTGGTGATTTTTCAAGAAACAACTACAATTATCATGCAATTGATATACTTTAAATTTCAGATCTATATCTTTCACACTTTTCAAGAAATTCGAATTGTTACATAGTAATGGAATGTGTCTCATTGTATGGGAGGGGATAGAAGGAGTGAAGCTATTCGGTTAATTTTTCCCCGATATTAATATTAATGCTAGTTAAGGATTAAGTACAAAATTTTAGCTCGATGAAATTTAAATGTACTGAGAAACTTAGTGCATTGAATTTATTGAAATTGTCCAATTTATATGGGAGGTTGTAGAAGGAGTGGGGGTTTTTGGTGATTTTTTGAGCAACAACTACAATTATCATGCAATTGATCTATTTTAAATTTCAGATCTGTAACATTCACACTTTTCAAGAAAATCGAATTCTTGTAAAGTCGTGGAACTGTGTCACATTGTATGAGAGGGGGTAGAAGGAGTGAAGCTAATCGGTTAATTTTTTCCCGATATTAATAATAATGTTAATTAAGGATTTAATACAACATTGTAGCTCGATGGAAGTTACACGTACTGAGAAAATTGGTGTAAAGTGGTTCATGAAAAAGTGTAGTTTATATGGGAGGTGGTGGAAGGAGTGAGAAAACTCAAATAATTTGTATATCAAAAGATTGCATTTATAATAGAAATAATATATTCCATTTCAAATTAATAGCTTTTATAGTTTCCAAGAAAATTTGATTAATATATATTTTTGAAAATGAGTCACTTTGTATGGAAGGGGGTAGAATGCGTGAAGGGAGTGAAATAAAACTAAAAGCAGATTACATCCTGATGGACATGTAACAAACTGTGCAAGTTTCATTACAATCGGTTCAGCAGTTTGTGCGTGAAAAGCGGCCGGACAGAATGACTGACAAAAATTTCAAAAATATTTTTTTATGCTTAGTTATTGCTAAAATAACGCAAAAAACTAACTTATAGCCATTTATAAGCAAATGACAGACAGACATTACAATTATATTAATATGTATAGATTATTAGTAAGGCCAAAAAATTTAGACTATCAGCTTTACCCCTTCTACCCCCTCCCATACAATCTGACACAATTCCACATCTTTACAAAAAGTGGATTTTCCTGAAAAGTATGAATGCTACTGATGTACAATTTAAAAACATATCAAAAGCATGATGTTTATAGTTATTTCTGAAAAAGTCTTTAAGAACTTGCCCCTTCTTCTACCAAATCCCATACAAACTGCACAATTTCACTAAATTTAAAATAGATAAAATTTTTGAATCCTAAATTTTGTATAAAACATTTTAATAGCAACTTAAGCAAGATGAGAAAAAAATCAGTTTAATGTCGTCAACTCCTGTACCACATCCCCTATAAAACTTCTTTAAATCAAATCATCTAGAGTTTCGCACGATTGGGCTTTACGCCCGATCGTAGTCCTGTTATGTTTTGTTGTATTTTTAGGTTAATTTAGTTATGGAACGCGAAATGCAAAGTTTCTGGTTAATAATTTTACTTAAAAAAATTTGCTACCTTGATATTTTGTTTTTTCGCGTTTCATGACTAAATTAGCCTAAAAATGCAAAAAAAAAAAATCCGTCCTGCCGTACGCCGTACATATACTCATATCTCCGAGACCGTTAAAGGTAGAATGTTCGTTTTTGGGCAGATTGTTGATTAGGTAAGTGAGCTCTATTTTCTAATTTGGGGAGTGTTAGATGGAAGGAGGAGGCGGGGAGAGGGAAAAAGTCACAAACTACACTTGCTAATATCTCCACCATGAATGAAGATAGGAAGCTGAAAATCAGCAGAGGTCAGGTAAGGGTGCAAAGAAAAACACTTAAAAATTAATATCTCAACTATCTTTTAAGCTATGTAATTGAAACTTGAAACATATATTAAGCTATACTAGCAAAATACAAGAAAAATATAACATGTGGAAATAATAGTAGTGGGAGAAAATGGGAAGCATTTGAAAAATGGCGCACTTTTCAAAATTCCAAATCATTATATCGCAAAGTTGAGTACATTAAATCGGAAATTTGTCAGATTGTAGAACTAAATAATGGTTAAATTTGGTAAAAATTTTGAGTAAGGAGGAGTAAGGGAAGGGAGGTGGTAAGCAGAAATGTCCAAAATTTTGAGCGATTTTTTTAGGGCTCTGGTAGAAGATACAAAGTTTAAATTTTGTATTTGGATACATCTATTTAATGTACATCGAAAATAATTATTTGTTCCACAACTGTTATAAGCCGACCCCCCGGTCTAACGTTCACAAGGTGTTTCATGTGCATTGAAAAAAACAAAGAAAGTGAACATTTTTGAATGAAATTTTAAGTAGGAACTTGAAAATTTCCAAAATGTATTTAAAAAAAATCCTTAAATATATGAAATATTAACTGGTCGAATACCTTTAAGACTTCTACCCCCTTCCATGTCTTGCAACATTTTTCAATTAATAAAAGAAAATCTTTAATGATTTTTTCCAATTTAGTAAATGCTAATAACTCCACTTTCGATTGATTATTGCCGATTATTGCCAAAAACAACTCCAATGTGTCCGGTGATGTGTTCTACCTTTCGCGACCTCTCCTGGCCTTTTCATTTGAAGCTTACTTGAGTTTTCGTCGAGAGACACAGACTGAAATACTAACTAAATACTACTACCTGAAATACTAAACCGGAAATCCGTAAAAATAAACTGCCAACAAGTCGGGCGAAACTTTAGTATTCTTGGGACAAGTTGCGGATGTGTGGAAAGTCAATATGCAGGTTAGAGTGGTTAGGGAAGGCTAAGTGAAAGGGAGTTCTTGGGCAGGGCTGTTGTCAATTTAACAATATTTCATTCATTTCTGCAAGTTTGGGTTTTTATGAGGGGAGGAGGAGGGGTAAGGGTGGGTGGATGTTAATAGCTTTTCAATTAATTGCTTGAATCGCGTCCAATATCCTCTGTATAGAATGTGTTTCATAGACGAAGTTGCATAGAATTTTCATAGGATTCGGTGCATTTTACATTCACGAAACCAACATTTGTATGGGAAGGAGTAGAGGAGGTAGGGGAATCGTAAATTTTGTGACGCAATTTTATTCCCTTTCTCTTCTTGTGTGCTTGTACAAAATTTCAAGTTCGTAGCTTTTAATTTGATGGTTATTAGTTGATTCAATGAAATAGGTAGAAATGATACTTTTGTATGGGAGGGGGTAGAAGGGCAAGCGCGATTTCAAAACTTTTAAAAGAATTTTCATTTCAATTATTTTTATAAGTTTTTAGGCAAAATTTGAAATGGATAGCTTTTAAGAGTTAGCTGATAACTGATTTCTTAAAAATGCTCGAAAAAATAATTTTGTATGGGAGGGGGTAGAAGAGGTAGGGGAATTGCAAAATTTGTGACGCAATTTTATTTCCTTTCTCTTGTAAGCTGCTCGTACAAAATTTCAAGTTTGTAGCTTTTAATTTGTTGATTTAATGAAATTGGTCGAAATCATACTTTTGTATGGGAGGGGGTAGAAGGGCAAGTGTGATTTTGAAACTTTTAGATTAATTTCTTTGCAAATATTTTTATAAGTTTTTATGCAAAATTTCAAATGGATAGCTTTTAATAGTTAGGTGATAATTAATTTCTTAAAAATGGTCGAAAAAATAATTTTGTATGGGAGGGAGTAGAAGTTTTGAAGGTATTCGACCAGTTAATATTTTATACTTTTAGGAATTTTTTTTAAATGTATTTCCCAAATTTTCAAGTTTCTACCCTAAAATTACATCCAAAAATTTTCAGTTTTCGTGTTTTTTTCGTTGCACATGAAACAGCTTGTGCCCATTAGACCGGGGTGGTCGGTTCATAACAATTGTGGATCAAATTATTATTTTTTTTCTATGTATATCAAATAGATGTATTCACATGCAAAATTTAAAGTTTCTATCTTTGAGCAGAGTCCTAAAAAATTCACTCGAAATTTTCGACATTTTTGCTTACCACCTCCCTCCCTTTACACCCCCTAACTTAAAATTTTTATCAAAATTATAAATTATGTAGTTCTATAATCTCACGAATTTTCAATTTGATATCTGTACTCAATTTTGAGATATAATGATTTCTAATTTTGAAAAGTGCACCATTTTTCAAATGCTCCCCATTTCACCCCACTACTATTATGACCAAATTTTATATTTTTTTTGTATTTCGCTGGTATAGCTTAGTATATGTTTACATAGCTTAAGAGATAGTTGAGATATTAATTCTTAAGTGTTTTTCCTTCCACCCCCCCCCCCTGACCCTACCCCTTACAATAACAAGCCTATTTCTAAGCCGATTCTGGTGGATCTATACGCCATCTTAATTGTACCAAAATATGAATTTTTTATGGTAAGTAGTTTCGAAGATATAAACATTTCAAAAAAAGATTCGGCCGACAATTTGTTTTTAGCCCCCCCTTTACGGACGCCAATGGATAAAAAAAGTAAATTATTTTTGGAATATGTCCCACAGCTCTTTCTATACGTGTGCTGATTTTCATCTTTCTATCTGTATTCGTGGTGAAGATATTAGCAAGTGTATATTTCCATCCCTCCGCCTCATCCTTCCACCCCACACTCCCCAAAATTTGGATAATGGAGCTCACTTACCAAGTTAATAACCCACCCAAAAATCAACATTCTACCTTTAACGGTCTTGGAGGTACGAGTCCGTATGTACGGCGTACGGCGGGACGGATTTTTTTTTTTTGCTTTTTTAGGCTAATTTAGTCATGAAACGCGAAAAAACAAAATTTCAGGGTAGCAAATTTTTTTTTTTCTGTGTCGATCACAATACTTTATTATTAAAATAATAAAGTAAAATTAATGTTAACATTTTTGATGATCACAATATGTAGTTCTGATCTGTTTCATAAAATTGGAAACCGAAAAATCTTAACTAGGACAATCAACTCTGTACTTACCATTTACGTAGATGAGGAATATATTAGTTGGTAAATTGTTCAAGAAAATTTCATTAAAAACCTGTACTGAATATTTAAAGTTATTTTATTGAATATTTTAAGTCGCCAGGGGCTACAAGATAAAACATTACAGTCGTGATTGGAAGGGTGAACGATTTAACCGAGCTTCAATAAAAAATAAACTGCCAACAAGTCGGGCGAAACTTTATTGTTCTTGGGACAAGTTGCGGATGCGTGGAAAGTCAATATGCATGTTAGAGTAGTTAGGGAAGACTAAGTGAAAGGGGGTTCTTGGGCAGGGCAATTGTCAGTTTAACACTTTGCGGAAACGTTTATAAGCTCCAGTACTTATAATCAATATTTCGTTCGTATGCAAATTTGAGGTTTTATGAGGGGAGGGGGTGAGGCGTGATAGTAAGAGTGGGTTGATGTTAATAGTTTTTTAACTGATTGCTTGAATCACGTCTAATATTCTCTGTATAGAATGTTAGATTCATAGACGAAGTTGCATAGATTTTTCATAAGATTCTGTGTATTTTACATTCACGAAACCAAAAATTTGTATGGGAGGGGGTAGAGGAGGTAGGGGAATCGTAAAAATTGTGACGCAATTTTATTTCCTTTCTCCGGTAGTGTGCTCGTAAAAATTTCAAGTTCGTAGCTTTTAATTTGTTGGTTATTAGTTGGTTCAATGAAATAGGTCGAAATGATACTTTTGTATGGGAGGGGGTAGAAGGGCAAGCACGATTGCAAAACTTTTAAAGGAATTTAATTCTAAATATTTTTGTAAGTTTTCATTAAAAATTTGAAGTTGATAGCTTTTAAGAGTTAGCTGATAACTGATTTATTTAAAATGCTCGAAAAAATAATTTTGTAAGGGAGGGGGTAGAGGAGGTAAGGGAATCGCAATTTTCTTTTTTTTCTGTTGTAAGGTGCTCGTACAAAATTTCAAGTTCGTAGCTTTTAAGTTGTTAGTTAGCAGTTGATTTAATGAAATTGGTCGAAATCATACTTTTGTATGTGAGGAGGTAGAAGGGCAAGTGCGAGTTCAAAACTTTTAACGAAATTTCATTTCAACTATTTTTATAAGTTTTTATACAAAATTTCAATATGATAGCTTTTAATAGTTAGGTGATAATTAATTTCTTATAAATGGTCGAAAAAATAATTTTGTATGGGAGGGGGTAGAAGTTTTGAAGGTATTCAACCAGTCAATATTTCATACTCTTAGGAATTCTTTTTAAATGCATTTCCCAAATTTTCAAGTTTCGACCTTACAATTGCATCCAAAAATTTTCAGTTTTCGTGTTTTTTTCACTGCACATGAAATATCTTGTGCCCGTTAGACCGGGGTGGTCGGTTCGTAACAATTGCGGATCAAATTATTATGTTTTTTCTATGTATATCAAATAGATGTATCCACATGCAAAATTTCAAGTTTCTATCTTTGACCAGAGTCCTAAACAAATCACTCAAAATTTTCGACATTTTTGCTTACGACCTCCCTCCCTTTACACCCCCTTATTTAAAATTTTTATCAAAATTGTAAAATATATAGTTCTATAATCTGACAAATTTTCGATATCTGTACTTAATTTTGAGATATATCGATTTCTAATTTTGAATAGTGCAATATTTTTGAAATGCTCCCGATTTCCCCCCACTACTGTTATGACCAAATTTTATATTTTTTTATATTTTGATAGTATAGCTTAGTATATGTATGTTTTAAGTTTCAATTACATTGCTTAAGAGATAGTTGAGATATTAATTCTTAAGTGTTTATCTTTGCACTCTCCGTGACCCTCCCCCTTACAACAATTAACCTATTTCTAAGCTGATTGTGGTGGATCTGTATACCACCTTAATGGTCCCAAAATATGAATTTTGTATGGTAAGTAGTTTCGAAGATATAACCATTTCAAAAAAAGATTCGGCCGACAATTTGTTTTTAGCCCCCCTTTTCGGACGCCAATGGGTAAAAAAATTAAATTAATTTTGGAATTTGTCCAACAACCCTCTCTATACGTATGCTAATTTTCTTCTTCCTATCTGCATTCGTGGTGAAGATATTAGCAAGTGTATTTTTTGACTTTTTCCATCACCCCCGCCTCTCCCTTATACCTGACACTCCCCAAAATTTGGATAATGGAGCTCACTTACCAAATTAACAATTCACCCAAAAACCAACATTCTACTTTTAACGGTCTCGGAGGTATGAGTCCATATGTACGGCGGACGGCGTACGGCGGGACGGATTTTTTTTTTTGCTTTCTTAGGCTAATTTAGTCATGAAACGTGAAAAAACAAAATTTCAGGGTTGGAAATTTTTTTTGCTCTGTGTCGATCACAATACTTTATTATTAGAATAATAAAGTAATTGGATTGAACTGCGGTTTTTGGTGCAAAAAGATTTGGATTCTGGCATTCAAACGTATTTCTGTGCTTTGGGCCCCTTATTTCAAACAAGTTTTCTTTTTGCAAAAAAAAAAAAACTTAAAAAGCAGTTCTGCAAAGCACAGCTTGGATTATCAATCAATCAATCAAATTCCTGTTAAGACCCCCTATAGGGGCATAGGACAGAAACAACTCTCTTCCACAAGGCGCGATCCTAAGCATCGGCCTTAAGCTGTTGCCAGGACTTGTTTATTCCTCTGACCTCCTGCTCAACTGCTCGCTTCCATGTGTTACATGGGCGACCAACCCGACGTCTTCCTCGAGGATTATAATCCAGAGCCTGTTTTGCGATATTTTGCTCTGGTTTCCTCAAAGTATGACCGATCCACTGCCACTTCCGCCGTTGAATCTCAATACCTATTTTAGTCTGGCCAGTTGTACTCCAAAGTTCGTCGTTGGAGATCACTTCTGGCCAGAATATTCCTAAAATGCGCCGGAGGCATTGGTTTACGAAAGTCTGTAGTTTCTTGGTAAGTCGAACGGTCACTTTCCACGTAGTACAACCATACAACAACACAGATTTGACGCATGCGTCAAAAACTCGTAGCTTCGCGCGAAGGGAGATCTCTCTTAACCTCCAGAAAGGGGAAAGGATACCGAAGGCCTGACGAGCTTTATTTAGCCGAGCCTCAACATCCTTTTCGGCTCCGCCGTCCATGCTGACAATGCTTCCAAGATAGCAAAAATCTTGCACCTCTTCCACATCCCGTCCATTTAGAACAATCGGTGTGCTTGCGTTCGAACCCATGTGCATGTACTTGGTTTTACGCACATTTATTTTCAGTCCCGCCTCTTTGCATTTAGAATGCAACGAGCGAACATTTGACTCTCAGTCCGAAAGGGTTATGTGCAAGCAAACACACGTCATCAGCATAATCAAGGTGACTGAAGATGTTAAATAGTCTCCATTGAAGACCTTTACCTTCCCCACCAGTGCAGCTTTCAAGATGTCATTTATTACCACCAGAAACAGGGGTGGTGATAATATGCAGCCTTGTCTGACACCCGTTCGCACAGGGCAGCTCTCGGACAGCTCTCCTCTATGCAAGACGCGACACTTTGCATCTTCGTAGGATTCTTTAATCATAGCTATGACCTTATCTGGAATACCTCTCCTACGCAAAGCATTCCATATGTAATCTCGCTAAACGCTGTCGAAAGCCTTCTCGAAGTCCACAAACATGAGATGTAGTGGCGAACCCATTTCGGCTGACTGCTCTAATATTATCCGTAGGGTATTTGTGTGGTCGGTACAAGACGATCCTTTACGGAATCCAGCCTGATAGACTTCGAGAGTGCTCTCGACGACATCACTAATCCTATTGAGAATTACCTTAGCCATAATTTTTGATACAGCAGTAAGTAGACATATACCAGCCAATTGCCACAATCCCGAAGGTCGCCCTTCTTCGGAATTTTCACAATGACGCCCTCCTTCCATTCAGTCGGATATCTTCCCTCACCCCACACCTTAGTGAAAAGTGGGAGGAGTATATCGGCTGTGATTTCCGGGTCCGCTTTGAGGAGTTCGGTTGGTAGTCCGTCTATACCTGGAGCTTTCCTTCCCGCCATTGACCGAATGGCGGAAACTATCTCTTTCTTATCTGGGGGATCGTCTCTAATAGGGGATTGTTGCGGTTGGATGTTTGGTAGTTGTTCTGTTTCCGGAATATCTTCCTCTGACAAGATGCTTAAAATATCAGAGAAGCATTCCTTCCATCGCCGCAACTGGTGTTCACTCATATTAAGGAGAGTTCCGTTGACATCTCTCACCAGGTGGTGAGATTCCTGTTCGTCAACTGTTTCATGTTTTTGAAAAAAACCCATATCCCCAAGGTAAGCCGCAGATTCTGCCTTGTTTGCCAGATCTTCAATGGCCTTTCTCTCGTCGCGTCTAACAGCCTTTTTAAGCTGTATATGAGCATCGCGGTAGTTCTGCCTCAAGTCGGGCGTTCGTTGGTTGACATCGGGTTGAGATATGATTGCCAATTTGGCTTTTTTCCGATTGCCAACCTGGACCCATGTGTCTTGCGACATCCAGGGTTTCTCACCACTTTGCACATATCCCACAGATTCTTCAGCACTAGTTAGAAAAGTGTTTCTGGCTGCCTCCCAATTGGCGTCCAGTGTGCGCATTTCATATTCACCCAGTGTGGATGACTTCTTTCGTAGAATAGTGGTGTATTCGCGTTTTTTGTTGAGATCTCTAAGTTTATCCACATTAAGCTTGCGCTTCATTTGAAGAATTTGTGGTCGTCGGATAGCTGCTGTACACAATCTCAAGCAGGCAACCATCAAGTGGTGATCGCTCCCCACGTCAGCTCCACGTTTCGCTCGCACATCGAGGAGACATCTTCTCCATCGGCGACTTATAGCCAAATGGTCGATCTGGCTCTGAGTAGCACCATCAGGGGAAACCCAAGATGTTTTATGATGACTCTTGTGTGAAAAAAGGGTCCCTCCGATGACCATTTGCCGAGTACTACAAAACTCCACAAATGATTCGCCGTTTTCGGGTCTCTTAATCCAAGGTCGTGACGCGTCGACCCAAGGGTCACCATGCCTTCCCATGACGTGTTCTAGTCCAGTGTTGTATGATCCAACCTGGGCGTTCATATCTCCTGAGATGATAATAATATCACCTCTTGGAACACGTTCGAAGGTGGCACTCAGTTGGCTATAAAACTCCTCTTTGTCACCAGATGTTGCGGTATTAGTTGGTGCGTAGCACTGCAGAATTGTGACGTTTCTGACACTGGTCCTGAGCCTGACGACGATAATCCTATCCGAGATTGGTTCCCAGCTAATGAGACTGTTTCTCGCTCTCGGTGTAAGGACGAACGCCACGCCATGTCTGACTTCACTTTCAGGGCCAATGTACAGAATAGTGTTTCCGCTAGTGGTTCGTTCTTCTCCTGATCCTGTCCACCTGACCTCGCTCAATCCCAAGATTTGGATGTTATAGTGCTCCATTTCACGATCAATCACCGATTGGCGGTGCAAGGACCGAGTAACCCCAGCTCTTCCCCCGTCATTCAATGTTCGAACGTTCCAGAAGCCAATCATAGTCCGTTTTCGAATGCCAAAAGTCGTTACCGTAGAACCAGTCCGTATCCGAAGCGATGTATCTGTTTCTCGTATCATTTAGGTCTTAAGATCACGGGTGATTATCAATGGGCATGTCTTATTTTTTTAATATGAAAAAAAAAGAAAAAAAAACAATGAAATCGAGCATTACTCCATGAAAAAACTGAAATCGATCTTGTTCAGTTCTTTTAATCTGAATTGCACCACTAAATACGTGAAAAAGTGAAGGGCATCAAACTTTCATAAATAACCAAAAGCCATAGAGCCAGATCAATCACTCTGATAAGCAGATAGTGAAGGCAATAGTTCAAAGCCTTGGGGTATGCCGGTGGTAAAATATCATACGAAGACAATTTTTGTCATTTTAATAGGCCATCTTCAATCATTGCATTGACCAAACTCAATACCCAAAAAATAGGAAAAGTATTGAAACACACAATCAACTAGTACAATAGATAAAATTCGACAACAAGAAGTTAAGAAAAATAACTTCCAACTGCACGGTTGCATTATTTTTGAAATTATATAAACTACAAGAAACAAATTCAATTTACACCAACTTTTTTTCTTAACCGATGAATGGTACCAAAAATACACGTCATTTCATATAAATTATGCAATAAAATTAATTTTTTGTACGTGCCGATTTTTTTCCAACTAATGTTAATGGCAATGATCATTACGATGATGATGAAACCGTTGATAAATTTTCTGTATACAGCACAAACCACCCGAAAAGGTATGAAAATCCATTTGAAAAATTAAGATTAATTTTATGAGCACGAATTAGCTAAATATAATGAGAGTAAGTACCTTTGAAATTCTTCCACGGTTTTACAAAATCTTGTGAAAGGTTTTTTTTTTAAATTCTGAATCGTTACGTTCATTTCTTTCGGTAGTTACACTTGTGGGTTAATTTTTTTTGTGGTCAAATTTGCATTAAAGTTGGTTGTTAGTATAAGGTAGGAAATCCATTCCAATTTCGAATAATTTTAGTGTGGGGTATCCTCTTTAAAATAAACTTGAATTAAGTAAAGCTAAGTGCATGCTCGTAAGATTTTAAGAAAATTTGCAAGAAATTTGGCATATGAAAGGAAAACATGAGCGATTTTTTTTTTTTTAAATTGTTGATAATTTGAACTTTTCAACAAATTATGCAAAAATCTAATTTAGAAATGCAACACCTTGCTGAGTAGTAAGGTATTGACAAACTTTTTAGTATGTAAAGGAAAAGGCTAGCTATGGGGCCAAACGATCCGTGACGATTGCATCAATTCATCTAGATTTATTGTGCCGCTCATTACAATTGATTGTCGACAAAGTGTTCATCTCAATAAAATTATCGATAATAATTTTGAATTATATCTTTAACGATTTAAAATAATGAACAGCAGGTAGTCCATTAGTCGATGTGCGATGAATCCGATTAAATTGATTTTTTTGCAATTTCGTCATAATTATCGTGTTAGTTATTATTATTTATTGTTATCGCGTTAGTGCGAATGATATGGGAAATATTGGTAGATTAAATTTTGCAATAATAACGAAAATTTTTTACTGTAACACTCAAATGATGAATTTTAGTTTAGTTTTGAGAGAAACTATCGTAATGGCAGTATTTTATCTAAATTAGCATGTATTCAAATGCAGTTGCGATTTAATTTAGTAATTCCTAGATTATGAACTTATCGGAATTATTACGAAATTACGTTTTTTGTTGTACGTTGTTACAGATACGTCATACAAAAAATAGGTAAGAAAGTTACCTACATTTTGTGCATACCAGTAATAAGCTAAACCCCAGTATTTTGTAACATAAATTTATCAAAAATAGGTTGAATGAAGATAGCTAACGTATATCGCAACAGACTTTATTGAAATGTTTCATTTATTTATTTTTGGACAATAATAGTAACTGAAGTGGAGAAAAAGAGAACTAACACAAAATAATTTTCAAATCAAACATAACAGGACTATGATTAGGCGTAAACCTCAAATCATACGACACCCTAGATGAAATTTGTATGGGAGGGGGGATGGATTAGGGGGGAGGGGGGATGGATTAGGGAGGGTGGGGGGGGTGGAGTGTGGAGGGTGTGGCCCGTTCACGAACTTAAAGTTAACTTTTTTTAAAAAATGACGATAGCTCAAAGCGTTTGAGAGTTATGTTGCAGACAGACCGAGAGACAGACAGACGTGCAGACAGACGGACAGACTGTCACTCGGAATTGAGGTTTTTGAGCGACAACTAATATTTCAGAACCCCTGGCTACTCTGTGCGAGCATTATTTCTTAGCGTTACAAACGATAAGGCAAATATAATATACTCTCAGATTTCATATGGAGTGTAAATAAACTGCCAACAAGTCGGGCGGAACTTTATTATTCTTGGCACAAGTGGAGGATGCTTGAAAAGTCAATATGCAGGTTAGAGTAATTAGGGAAGATTAAGTGAAAGGGAGTTCTACGGCAGGGCTGTTGTCAATTTAACATTTAATTGCTCCAGTACATATAATTAATATTTTCGTTTATTTATGGAAGTTTGGGTTCTTATGAGAGGGATGGGGGATGGGGGTGGGGTGATAGTAAGAGTGGGTGGATGTTAATATACTTTTTTAATTGATTGATTTAATCCAATATTCTCCGTATGGAATGTCAGTTTCATAGACGAAATATAATTGAATTTTTATAAAATTCAGTGTATTTTACATTCACGAAACTAAACATTTGTATGGGAGGGGGTAGAGGAGATAAGGGAATCGTAAAATTTGTGATGCAGTTTTATTTCATTTTTCTTTCAAGTTCATAGCTTTTAAGTTACTGGTTATTAGTTGATTTATTGTAATTGGTCGAAATCAATCTTTTGTATTGAAGGCAAGCGTGATCTCAAAACTTTTGACTCAATTGCATTGCAACTATTTTTAAAAGTTTTCGTGCAAAATTTCAAATTGGTAGCTTTTAATAGTTTGGCGATATCTGGTTTATGAAAAATGGTCGAAAAAACAATTTTGTATGGGAGGTGGTAGAAGTTTTGAAGGTATTCGACTAGTCAATATTTCATACTTTTAGGGATGTGTGTTTTAAATGCATCTCACAAAATTTTAAATTTCTAGCTTAAAATTTCATTTAAAAATGTTCAGTTTTAGCGTTTTTATACTCTAGATGAAATCTGAGAGTATTATAAATTTGCCACAAAGTTTGTAACGCCAAGAAATAAGGCTCGGAGAAAAAAATGAATGATACAGAAGTTCATATAATCACTCGAAAGTCTCAAAACCGGATGTCCGTTCATCCGTCTGTCTGTTTGTCTGTCTGTCTGTCTGTCTGTCTGTCCGTCCGTGTCCTCTCTAGCTTGAGAACGCGTTGAGCTAGATAGTTCAAATTTTGTATACGTCATTTTTGACAAAAAAGTAAGGCCAAGTTCGTGAATGGGCCAAATCGCTCCACCCCTTCTACCCCCTCCCATACAAAATGACACAATTTCGCAATTTAACAATAAACAGATTTGCTCGAAAAGTATAAAAGCTATTGGCCTGAAATTTGAAACATATTAATTTTATGATAATATCAATCTACTGTATAAAAATTATGTGTGTGCTCCCAGTGCTTCTACCACCTCCCATACAAACTGTACTTATCATGAATTACTCTAAGCCAATTTACTCAGTGCGTATAAAATTTAGCGGGCTGAAATTGTGCACTAAATATTTATTTAAAATTGTTAGTAAGGCCAAACAAAATTAGACGATTAGCTGTACCCCTTCTACCCCCTCCCATTCAAAATGACACAATCTTGCAATTCGACAATAAATGGATTTGCTCGAAAAATATAAAAGCTATTAGTCTGAATTTTGAGATATATTACTTTCACGATAATTTCAATTCACGGTATAAAAATTATTGTCGTCCTCTCTCTCCTTCCACCCCCTCCCATACAAACTACATTTTTTCATGAAATGCTCTAAGCCGATTTTCTCCTAACATAAAACATTTATCGAGCTCACATTTTGTAATAAATACTTAATTAACATTATCAATAAGATCAGAAAAAAATAACTGATTAGCTTCACTGCTTCTACCCCCTCCCATACAATATGACACAGTTTCACAACATCACAAAAAATCTGTTTTCTTGGAAAGTATAGTTATTTCTGAAAAAATTACTAAGATCTACCCACTCTTTCTACCACCTACCGTACAAACTGCACATTTGCACTAAATGTAATACACTAATTTTCTCAGTTCCTATTCAATTTTTGGATTAAGCATTTTGTATAAAACAATTTTTATAGCTACATTAGCATAAAATAAAATTTTTTGGTATCATAAAAAATTCTATTGCATCTAGAGTATCGTAGCCCTGTTATGTTTTTTTCATTGCACTTGAAACATCTTGTGTACGTTAGACCCCTCCGTCGGTTTATAGCAATCGCGGAACAAATAGTTTTATTTCATCTATGCATATCAAATAAGTGTGCCCACATGCAAAGTTTAAACTTTGTATTTTTCACCAGAGCCCTAAAAAACTCAAAATTTTCGACACTTTGGCTTACCACCTCCCTTCTCTTAAGCTCTTCAACTTAAAATTTTTACCAAAATAAAAGACTATATATTTTTACAGTCTGACAATTTCAACTTGGTATCTGCACACAGTTTTGAGAAATAACGGTTTGAAATTTTGGAAAGAGTACCATTTTTGAAATGCTCCGCATTTGCCCCCACTACTATTATGTCAAAATGTTATATTTTTCTCATATTTCGCTGGTATAGCTTAATATAAGTTGCAATTAAATAGCTTAAGAGATTGTTGAGATATTCATTTTTAAGTGTTTTTCCTTGCTCCCCCTCCCCTGATCGTCCCACTTACAATAATTAGCTTCCCTCTAAGCTGATTCTGGTGAATCAGTATGCCATATTAATGGTCTCAAAATATAAATATATTTTTTATGGTAAGTAATTAAAATAAAACTCGGCTTACAATTTGTTTTTAGCCCCCCTTTTTGGACACCAATGGATAAATAAATTAAAATATTTTTAAAGTTTGTCCCACAATGTGTCTATATGAACGTGAATTTTGAGCTTCCTAGATAGAACTAGCGCTCCTCCCGCTTCCTCCTTAACACTTAACACACCCGCGGAATGGGCCTGAGATCCGCAACCATCTATAATCCACTCAAAAATGAACTTTCTATCTTGAAGGGTTTGGGATTTAATGTGCGCTAAGTGTACATGAACGGCGTAGATGAAATTTGATGGTATATTGTGTTTGCCTTACCGTTTGGAACGCTAAGAAATAATGCTTGCACAGAGCCGCCAAGGCTACAGAAATATTTCTTGTCGCTCGTCTGTCCGACTTTCCGTGTCTACAACATAACTCTCGAACGCCTTGAACTATCGTGCTCAAATTTGTTGTGTACCATTTTTAGCAAAAAAGGAACTCCTTCTACCCCCTCCCATAGAAATTTGATTGGCTTTACACCCAATCATAATTCCGTTATGTTTTTTTTTGCATGCTTAGGCTATTTTAGTCGTGAAACGCGAAAGAAACATAATTTCAGGGTAGCAAATTTTTTTTTTCCAAGTCGAAAAAATAATAAAGTTTTACCGAGAGATGTAAGACGATGAAAAAATCGGTTTTTAGGGTTTCAAGCATCTTTAAGATGTCAGCCAATGATTTTTGTCAAACTTCTGGTGCGGAAACCGCCGGCGAAGATTTGGGGACCACTTGGGAACACGAGCACGTTCATACACTGTTGATGTATTATGAAGCACTCGAATATCTATACTATTTAATAAATACAATTTTTGTTGAATATTTCAATTTTTATTTTTTAAATATTACTAGCTGTCAGGCAAGTTAAATATGTAGCTTATTTAACAAAAAAATAAAAAACACTTTTATTGAGAAAACTTTTATTTATTAAACTGTTATTTTATTTTATAATTAAGAGAAAACTAAGAAGACTACTCAGTCACTAGATGAAACGAAAACTCCCTCGAGTCTCGGTTCGTTTCCGTTTATACAGGGATTCGTTCTCAAGTTCTTCAAATGCTTGAGAACGAATTCGTTCTTATCTTATTCGAATGATTTTATTGTTTACACTAGCAAACGCCCGCGACTTCGTCCGCGTAAAAATAGCAATAATAAGCAATTTTTGAGAGTGTAGTTAGTAATACATTATGTGGGATACATAATCTGCTTACTTTAATGGCTCTTTGAAGAAAATGGTTTGTATGTTGTTGGAATCAGAACCATAAATTATTAAGAATGAAAACATGATACTCCCATTTTTATGGGACAGGCTCGTGATCAAATCAAACCCGTGATTCGAGATCATATATGTGTTGAAAAGCGTTAAGGACATGTGAATAATTGTAGCTTAAAAAAAAAAAAAAATAAAATAACATTAAGCTTAAAAACATAAAAGGACTACGATTGTGCGTAAAGCCCAATCATACGATACTATGTAGAGATGAAACCGAAATTTTTGCGGTGTTAAGAAATTTTGTATAGGGAGTGGTAGAGGGGGTGACAGCATTGAACTAATTTGTTTCACATCATGCTAGAGTAGCTATAAAAAGGTTTTGTACCAAATTTAAGCTTCAAAAATTGAGTAGGTACTGAGAAACTTAGTGCATTGAATTTAATGAAATTGTGCAATTTGTATGGGAGGTGGTAGAAGGAGAGGGGGATTTTTGATGATTTTTCGAGAAACAACTATAACTATCATGCAATTGATATACTTTAAATTTCAGATCTGTATCATTCATACTTTTCAAGAAAATCGAATTATTGTATAGTCGTGGAATGTGTCTCTTGTATGGGAGGGGGAAGAAGGAGGGAAGCTACTCGGTTAAGTTTTTTCCCAATATTACTAATAATGCTAATTAAGGATTGAATCCAAATTTTTACCTCGATGAAATTTAAATGTACTGAGAAAATTCGTTTAGAGTATTTCATGAAAAAGTGCGGTTTATATGGGAGGTGGTGGAAGGAGAAGGGGGTTTCTGGTGATTTTTTGAAAAACAACTATAATTATCATGCAATTGATATATTTGAAATTTCAGATCAGTAACATTCAGTCTCTTCAAGAAAATCAAATTCTTGTGAAGTCGTGGAACTGTGTCACATTGTATGGGAGGGGGTAGAAGGAGTGAAGCTAATCGGTTAATTTTTTTCCCGATATTAATAATAATGTTAATTAAGGATTTCATATAACATTTTAGCACGATAGAAGTTACACGTACTGAGAAATTTGGTGTAAAATAATTCATGAAAAAGTGTAGTTTGTATGGGAGGTGGTGAAAGGAGTGAGGAAACTCAAATAATTTGTAAGCCAAAAGACTGTATTTATAATAGAAATAATATATTCCAAATTTCAAATTAATAGCTTTTATGGTTTCCAAGAAAATTTGATTAATATATATTTTGAAAATGAGTCACTTTGTATGGGAGGGGGTAGAAGGCGTGAGGGGAGTGAAATGAAACCAAGTGCAGATTTCATTCTGATAGACACCTAACAAACTGTGCAAGTTTCATTACAATCGGTTCAGCCGTTTGTGCGTGAAAAGCGGTCGGACAGACAGACAGACAGACAGACAGACAAAAATTTCAAAAAAGTATTTTTATGCTTAGTTAGTGCTAAAATAACTCAAAAAACTAACTTATAGCCATTTATAAGCAAATTACAGACAGACACTACAATTATATTACTATGTATAGATGAGAATTTGCTTATGTTGTAGCTTCTGGCTGGGTAACATTAAGTGCAATCGGGTTTCTTGTTATTTTAGGATAGCAAGAAAATATTTCTTATCTATCCTTACATTTTAGTTGGCTCTGGGAACCGGAAAAACACACGAAGAATCTGACACTCTTCGTGTGTTTTTCCGGTTCGTTGTATATGCCTGGATATAATATTACTTCTTTAGTTTCTAAATTCTATGTTTCGAATTTCGCGTTCAGGATCTTTATTTGTAAGATAATATGTAAGATATTATTAAAATTCTTAGGTCTAATATAATCATATTTTGTTTGCTGTTTAGATTATTGCAGTTGTAGTAATGGTTATTTAGTTTTTTTTATGTATTTCTAATTAGAATTAAGAATGATTGTTATTTATTCTATTATTATTATTTTTCTATGTAAAATAGACTTTAGTTGTCTACATATATAAATAAAAAAAATAAATAAAATTATTCTGGGTTATGTGTGGTAACAGATGAGTCATCATACGTAAATAGTTAAATATGAATGCTGTGTTTTGTGAGGTAACGAATGAGTCATCATACGTAACTAGTTAAATATGAATGCTGTGTTTTGTGAGGTAACGCCTGAGTCATCATACGTAACTCCTCCCTTCTTAAACTGGATGTTGTCCTCAACATGAAATCTATTTGTATTTGTTATATTAGTATCTTCGTTATTCGTGTTTATTTCAATTTTGGTTAAATTATTTTTGTTTTTGATATTATTATTATAATGACCGATATGATTAATATTGATCCGCCAGTTACAATATGTTTTTTGTGTTCATATTTTATTTTATTTATAGGTTTGAGGTTCTTTATGTTCTTAATCTCCAATTCTTTTAATTCTATTTGATTGGTAAAATTTGATATGTTTTTGATTGATTCCAACGTCAACATTTGATGGAAATTAATAATTTTATTTCGGTATAATATGTTTTTTTTTTTTAGACCTTAAAATTTCAAAATCTTATTATATATGTTCCTTTAGTTACATACGTTTTTGCGTCATGATTTTGATTTATAGTTTGCTTTACATTTATTACAAGGATCAAACCTTTTTCTATTTCCTTTATGTTGCTATTTTCTTTGTATCTTACTATGCAACTTATATCCTTACATTTTAGTTGGCTCTGGGAACCGGAAAAACACACGAAGAATCTGACACTCTTCGTGTGTTTTTCCGGTTCGTTGTATATGCCTGGATATAATATTACTTCTTTAGTTTCTATATTCAATGTTTCGAATTTCGCGTTCAGGATCTTTTTCACGTAATAAGTCAATAATGGTTTGGTTAGAATTGGAATGTTAACTAGAAATACGTTTATTGTTATTTCTTTTAGTTCATCAATTGATAGGTTGTTTGTCTGTATTTCGTCGTGTGTTAAAATGGATCGTATCATAAGTCCTGTCTTAGCTGAGTTAATGTTATCGATAATGATTTCAAGTTCGTCTTTAATGTGTTCTAAATTTTGTTTTAATTGTATGTTGGTTAGAATGTCATTTATCGCGTCGTTATTTTTACCTATAAAAAATTATTTGTTGTTACTATACTTTTTCATTCGTTTGATGTTAATTGGGTGGATTCTAGCGATATTTCTATTTCCTGTAGTTTGTTCTATATATCCTTCTTCGTCTTTTCTAACTGTTACTTTTCTATACTTGGGTTTCTGTTTATACCTTTTACATTTATAATCTTTAATACATATCTCTGCCTCTGTTGTTGTTTCTACTTTTTCTCTTTCTCTATTATGTTTTGCTAACCATTTTACTTTATTATCTTAATAATAAAGTATTGTGATCGACTTGGAAAAAAAAAATTTGCTACCCTGGAATTTTGGTTTTTCGCGTTTCATAACTAAATTAGCCTAAAATTGCAAAAAAAAAAATCCGTCTGTCTGTACGCCGTCTGCCGTACGCCGGTTTGTAATTAACTCCCAAACCGTTCAAGATAAAGAGTTCATTTTTGGAGGGATTGTAGATAGTTGCGGATCTCAGGCGGATACCAATTTTGGGGGGTGTACGAGTTCAGGGGGAGGCAGGGGGAGCGCTTAAACCGAAAAATACGAATTCAAATATCTCAACCATGGTTACAGCTAGGAAGCTAAAAATCAACATGCATATAGAGCGGTTTGTGGGACAACTTTTAAAAATAATTTAATTTTTTTATCCATTGGGGTGCAAAAAGGGGGGGCTAAGAACCAATTGTCGGCCGAATTTTTTGTTCAACTGATTATATCTTCGAAATTACTCACCATAACAAATTGATATTTTTAGACCGTTAAGCTGGCATATAGATCCAATAGAATCAGTTTAGACAAAAGTTAATTATTGTAAGGGGGAGGGTCAAGGAGGGTGCAAAGAAAAACACTTAAAACCCAATATCTCGACTATTTATTAAGCTATGTAATTGAATCTTAGAACCTATATTAACCTATACTAGAGAAATACGAGAAAAATATAATATTTGGACAAAATAGTAGTTTGGGGAAATGGGAAGCATTTCAAAAATGGTGCACTTTCCAAAATTTCAAAGCATTATAATTCAAAATTGAGTGCAGATATAAAATTCAAATTTTGTCAAATTGTAGAGCTAAAAAAGTTTTTAAATTTCGTAAAAATTTTGGGTCGGGAGGTGTAAGGGGAGGGAGGTGGTAACCAAAAATGTCGAAAATTTTAAGTTATTTTTTAAGGGCTCTGGTGAAAGATACAAAATTTAAATTTTCCATGTAAATACATCTATTTGTTGTTCATACAGAGAAAATAATAAAAATTCCAAAATTGTTATGCACCGACCCCCCTGGTATACCGTGCACAAGGTGTTTCATGTGCAATGAAAAAACCACATAAACTGAACATTTTTGAATGAAATTTAAAGGTAGAAACTTGAAAATTTGCGATAAGCATTGAAAAAAAATCCCTAAATTTATGAAATATTAACTGGTCGAAAACCTTTAAAACTTCTACCCCCTCCCATACAAAATTATTTTTTCGACCATTTTTAAGAAATCAATTATCACCTAACTATTAAAACCTATCAATTTGAAATTTTGCATAAATACTTACAAAAATAATTAAAATTAAATTACGTTAAAAGTTTTGAAATCGCGCCTGCCCTTCAAAAGTATCATTTCGACCAATTTCAATAAATCAACTAATAACCAACAAATTAAAAGCTACGAACTTGAAATTTTGTACGAGCACCTTACATGAGAAAAGAAAGAAAATTGCGTCACAAATTTTACTATTCCCCTACCTCCTCTACCCCCTCCCATACAAAATTATTTTTTCGACCATTTTTAAGAAATCAATTATCACCTAACTATTAAAACCTATCAATTTCAAATTTTGCATAAAAACTTATAAAATTAATTGAAATGAAGTTGCTTTAAAAATATTGAAATCGCGCTTGCTCTTCTACCCCCTCCCATACAAAACTTTGATTTCCACCAATTTCATTAAATCAACTAATAACCAACAAACTAAAAGCTACGAACTTGAAATTGTATACAAGCACCTTACAAGAGAAGCGAAATAAAACTACATATCAAATTTTATAATTCCCCTACCTTCTCTACCCCCTCTCATACAAATGTTCGGTTTCGTGAATATAAAAAAAAACGAATTGTATGAAAATTCTATGCAACTTCGTCTATGAAACTGACATTCTATACAGAGAATATTGGACGTGATTCAAGCAATCAATTAAAAAATTTATTAACATCCACCTACTCTTACCATCCCACCTCACCACTCCCCTCATAAAAACTCAAACTTGCATAAATAAACGAACGAAATATTGATTATAAGTACTGGAGCCTTTGAACGTTTCCGCAAAGTGTTAAATTGACAATTGCCCTGTCCAAGAACCCCCTTTCACTTAGTCTTCCCTAACCACTCTAACATGCATATTGACTTTCCACGCATCCGCAACTTGTCCCAAGAATAATAAAGTTTCGCCCGACTTGTTGGCAGTTTATTTCTTTTTTCTCTAATAATTTTTTATAAATCTCTTCTCTATTGATCTCTCCGTACAGGTTTCGCCTGAATTGTCGAATGTATCGTATTATTATAGTATTCCGTTGATTTCAGAACCTGATATATTATGCTTAACTCTGGTTCCGTTATACTTAATATTCTTATATGCTCTAGTAAGGTATTGTGGCATCTACTGATATCTGCGTTTCCGGTGTGTGATTGGGGTATATTGAAGTGTATATTAATTTCTTCTAACCTAAAATAGTCTTTTATGTTAATTGAATTGAATTCATTGTCTGCTACGATGGTTTTGGGTTTTCCTAATATCGAATTTCTCTCTCTGATTGCTTGAATTATTGTAATTGAATTTCTGACCAATATTTGCTTTGTATATACATAAGTGTTTTGAGAACTTGTCTATACTTGTAAAGAACAATTGTCTTCGTATAATGAAAATGTCGATGTGTACTATTTCAATTAATCCTTTCGGTGTATCTGTATTCTTGAATTCTGGTTTAACGGGTTTTCTATCGTACTTTACTTTATTACATGTGTCACAGTTATTAACGTGTTTATTCACTAATTTTATAATACCGTTATAATAATATTCCTTCTTTATCTCCTCATAATTCTCTGTAATTCCTCTGTGGTTACTCTTTTCATGAATCTTTTCTATAACTTTATAGCATTCATCTTCGTTTAACAAGTCTATTACTCTCCTATTGCACTTAATAAACTTCAGTTTAGAGTTGTTTGAATATAATGTAAGAATATTTTGCTGAACCTTGTTCCAAATGTGATCATTTAATTCGGTGTAAATACCTATGAGTCCTGTTTCTGGTATAAATTTCCTTAAAATATCTCTTACTTTATCATTTTTGATGTCTTTTTCGTCTACATATATTTTTCTTTTCTTATTAATGGATTCATACTCTTTCTTTTTTTCCTTTACTATTATAATCTGGGTTTTGTATATATTTACTATACCGTCTCTTATACCTATGTGATCCTGTTGATCTTCTTCCTCATTACTGTGAACTGTCACTACATTGCTCTCTATTTCCTCACTTAGCATATTTATTTCGTTTTTGTCGTTATTAATTCTACTTAAAAAGTCGGCAACGTTGTTTTCCTTCCCTTTGATATATTCGATGTCGAAATTGAATTCATTGAGCTTTATTTTCCATCTCTGAAGATTTGAATTTGGTTCCTTCAGGTTATTGAGCCAGGCTAGTGGTCCACGATCTGTCTTTATTTGGAATTTGATACCGTAAAGGTATGGGCGAAAGTATTTCGTTGCCCACACAATCGCTAATAACTCTTTTTCGATTGTCGAATAGTTTCTTTCATGCTCGTTTAGAGTCCTGCTCGCATAAGATATAGGATGGGTTTGCTGAGAAAGTACAGCTCCCAGAGCCTTGTCCGATGCGTCTGTAGTTAGGGTAAATGGAAGTTTGAAATTAGGATAATGCAAGATCGGGTAGTTTGTAATTAATGTTTTCAATTTCTCGAAGGCCGTTATATATTGTTGCGAGCTAGGGGATCGCTGGATTTCAAAGAAAACTCAATTCGTTTTAAAATATACGGATAATTTATTTATTGCACTTTATACACAATTTCCCGATCACTTCACTAAATTCGCTCTAAAAACTTAATTCGCACAACCCAGGAACACTGGCGATCTATCACTTTCGCTTACTTACACCGATAGGTGTTTTCCATGAAACTGTCACTGAGTAACTGGATTCCTTGTCGTGAGCTCTGGCTATTTATAATGGGTTTACCCGAGTCTCGAACCTTCTCTGGTGTATGTTTTTCTGCTGGGTCTGGACTATTCTGGAAGTTACTAGATGGCGTCGGGTGTCATTGTTTGTGTCTTTGAGAAATTACTAGAAGCCCTCTACATGTTGGAAGAATATTCTAAATAGTTCTGGCAGATTTGAGAGAGATCATTGCCAGATCTATAACAATATTTAGTATCGTTTACATTCACCTTAGCATTTTTCTTCAATGCCGCAGTCAAAGGTGTTGCAATTTGTGCATAATTTTTTATGAATTTCCGGTAATATCCGGTTATTCCCAGGAAAGATTTAATCTGTTTTTGTGTAGCAAGGATTTTTAGTTTTTTAATGGTTTCTATTTTGCTCGGGTTCGGTTAAATACCATCCGTCGTCAATATATGGCCTAAGTATTCCGTGTCTTTAGAAAAGAATTTGCATTTGTTGATTTGGATCTTCAACTTGTTTTCTCTTAGTTTAGAAAAGATTTTTTGCACATTCAACGTCATCTCCTCAAGTGATGTGGCGAAGATCAAAATGTCGTCAAGGTAGACAACACATATTCGGTTGATGTACTCTCTTAGTACTTCGTTGATCATGCGTTGGAATGTAGCAGGTGCATTCTTTAATCCAAATGGCATCCTGTTAAACTCATAATGACCTTGGGGTGTCGAGAAAGCTGTTTTACATTTATCATTCTCGTTGACTTCTATCTGATGGAATCCCTTAGCCAAGTCCAAAGTGGTAAAGTATTGGGCTTTACCCAACTTGTCGAATATCGAATCGATATTCGGGATAGGGAATTTGTCGTCAATGGTCTGCTCATTCAACTTTCTGTAGTCGATGACCATTCTCCACTTCTGTTCATTGGAGTTATCCATCTTCTTTGGTACTATCCATACAGGAAAATTGTATGGTGAATTGGAAGGTCTTATTATCTTCTGTCGCAATATTTCCCCAATCTGTTTCTCAACTTCCTGTTCGTGGATTGGCTGAAAGCGATAGATTCTGCTATACAGAGGTGTGCTATTCTTAGTCACAATCTCGTGCTTAGTTTGCGAGGTACAGGAGAGACTTTCTCCCTCTCTATAAAACAAATCATCATATTCGCTGATTATTTATTTTAGTGAAGATGCTTTTTCATTATTCAAGCCATCAAATAATTTGTTGTGAGAACTATCTGGATTATTAAGTTCTTGGTGATTTATTTCTTCAGGTAGTGCATATTCGAATTTCAACTCTTGTTCGTTGATTCGAATGCTCCTAGATTCAAACTTGCACTTAAAGGATGCAGTAAATTCTGCCCTATAATCGCCTTAAATGGTTTGCCTGAGAAATTCATGACATACCATAGAAAGTTATGGGTTGTCGGGAGTTTGAACTCTTTTGGCACACCGGTTTTTACCCTTTCTATCACTTGTTTCGTTCCGCCTATGCTATAAATTGTTAATGGTTTGTCTGCTTTTACTCGAGGATTAGATTTTAAGCAATTTTCGTCGATGGAAGATATAGATGCGCCAGTATCGATAAGGACTGGTATCCTTTCACCATCTATGTTTAAATATATTTTTGGTAAGTAGTTTGGGTTTCCGAGGTTGTTACCTGAAAATTTACGTCCATGGGTTGGGGGAATTATCATTATTATTATAATTGGGACTGTTGTTGTTGTTATTAGCACTATTGTAACGATATCTATAGGAATTCTCTACCTGCATTGGTTGAGTTCGATTATTAAAAGGATTCTGATAGTTGTTCTGAAAATCGTTTCGTCCGGTCTGTCGCGTTACTGCGGAATTTCTACTAAAGTTTCGATTGTTCTGGTAATTATTATTGTTTTGGAAATGGTGTTGTCGATTATTGTTCTGAATGTTTTGATTTTGATACGTATTTTGCTTGTTTGGTTTATGATTGAATCGGTAGTTCGGCCGATAACCATATCTGTAATTAACATTGCTTTCACAATTATCGTATTGTAATTCTCTAAGAATATGATACGCCTGATTTAGGGTCTGACATCCCTTTATTTCAATTAATGTGGATCTACTTTCTGACAATAATGACTTAAATTTATTGAGTACAAGTCCTTCGTTACGAACTGAGTTAAATTCCAGTTGGGAATTTTTGTTCGAATCTTGTAAGAATTTAGTATTCAGTTTATTCAAAATATTGTTTAATATATTATAAGCATCTACATCTACATCTGTAGCTTTCGATAACTCCAAAGTTTGTAATTAACACGTCTCGTATTGCTTCCCATGTGACTCTCGGGATTTTTTGCACCGCACATCTCGCTGTTCCTTGGATCTTTGTTAGTATTACCCTTAAGATGTATGTCCTTTCCTGTCCTATTGCTGCATGTTCTAGTAAATGTTGAGCTTTCAGAGCTATCCAGATCATCAGAGCATATTCGTTGTTGTTGCCTGTGTACGTAGGTAGTCGTCTCGCTTCCTGAAGCAGCTCGTCGAATTTTAGTGCAAATGCCTCAACTGCCATTATAATTGTTTATTTCGGAAACTTGTTCCCACTGTTTGGATTTAGCTCCAGAGGGCTTTTTTTTTATTATGATTCCTCAAAAATTTCTTGTATGGAACCGAGCGCCAGTACTTTGAATACAGCTGCTCTCTTCGCTTAGCAATGCGGTAAATTATATTTCACAAAAACTTCTTTTTTATTATTATTATTATTTTAAGTAACTGAACTGATTTTTAGTTGCAATTACTGCATTAATGTCACTAGTTTCTAGTTGGATTAATGTTTTTCAACTTTCCACTGATTTTAAGTGTTGAATTAAATTTTTGTTTTACTTCAAGCACTCTTGTACTTCCTTGAAGGGGTCGTTTGAGAGTTGTAAATTTTTTTTTTATATCTAAGTCGGTACCTCCCTCCTTAGACTGTAGACTGCGCCAGTTAAATATGTAGATTATTTAACAAAAAAATAAAAAACACTTTTATTGAGCAAACTTTTATTTATTAAACTATTATTTTATTTTATAATTAAGAGAAAATTAAGAAGACTACTCAGTTACTAGATGAAACGAAAACTCCCTCGAGTCTCGGTTCGTTTCCGTTTATATAGGGACTCGTTCTCAAGTTTTTCAAATGCTAGAGAACGAATTCGTTCTTATCTTATTCGAATGATTTTATTGTTTACATGAGAATTTGCTTATGTTGTAGCTTCTGGCTGGATACTGTTTACATTAAGTGCAATCGGGTTTATTGTTATTTTAGGATAGCAAGAAAATATTTCTAATCTAAATAATGCTGGGTTATGTGTGGTAACAGATGAGTCATCACACGTAAATAGTTAAATATGAATGCTGTGTTTTGTGAGGTAACGAATGATTCATCATACGTAACTAGTTAAATATGAATGCTGTGTTTTGTGAGGTAACGACTGAGTCATCATACGTAACTGGCAGCCTACTTAGTCTTAAGATACTAAGATCCAAACAAAATAAATAGCTCTTTATTCACACCTACTTGGTCATTAGCTATAAACATTATTAGAAAAAAAAACAGAATTTGCAAACAGAAAATCTAATTAATGTAATCGGGCGGTTTGAATCGAAATTGTTTCTCGTTCGAAAAACGCCACCGCATCGCTTTCTTTCAGTGTTTTCTCAGCGTTCTGTAGCGATTGATTAAGAATTTCCTTGGACATTGCAGTGATCGTAGCATTAACGCTGCCGTCCAATTCACGTGGATAGTAAGTATTCATGTAGGCCAACATAAAGAATGGGAAATTCTGTTGTAGTTTAATTCTATTCCAAAGCGATCGTCCAGCTTTGATAATCTTCTCGCTAATCAGATCACCCTTGGATAGGCCAAGAGTTCGCTTCGTTTTCTCGACATGCAACCCCAGGAAGGTATGATATGCACAAGATGCAATTGTTGCCGTACCGTGCGGATCATCGACAATAGCGGCCGCCGCCGGGTAATAGCTCAATGTGTCTGGATCGAGATTTCAAATTTCTCAACGGCTTTTCCGGCGATCCGTTTTGTGAACTCGCAGTTCTCCCGATTATCTTCTATCAAATACGCCAAGTAAATGTCGCAGACACGCACTACTATTTCATTGGCATTGTCTAAGTACTTATGTGCCACGTTCGTACGACGAATTTTGAAGCCGGTTTTTATCAGCTTCTTGAGCGTTTTTGTCTTAAGCATTCGCGCTGCTTCGGCCCGTAAAGTTTCTTCGACACGCTGACGTATATCGCGTTTTGCTGCGATCGTATTGTAATCTTCAAAATTATTTTTTTCCATATTTTTATAAATATTTGTAAATTTAACTATTAATTTGGTAATTTTTTTTTATGTTAACTTATTGTGACATTTATGAAATAATTCTAGGCTTGTTTAGATTTGAAGGTTTATTGCGAATGGAAATAAATATGGACCTGAGTTAATAAGTGTGTTGTCTCAGTTGCAAATTAAGATAAAAGTTGTTCAAAAATTTCTAAAAAAATTAGAAATGATAGATAAAGTCATCCTATAATTAAAATTCTCATCTAGCGTCCCTGAAATCTTAATAAAATTATAAAAATTTCTTGACATTGACTTCTGAGCTCTGAGCTAGGTCATTGCTGACAATTTATCAATAACTCGAATCGACAGCTCAGCGATTTCAAATAAAATGCCGCCAATTATTCAAAATTTCTAGTACCGAAATTTTGCCTAATTTCAATCACATGACCACGATCGAAGCCCGGACAAATTGATGCGGTATAAAATCATATAAGCACTCAAACCCATCAAACATAGAGACATGTAGAGATTACATGTACTTTAACCCAAAACCTATGCCATCTTTATGGGTCAAAACCATAATATGCTGTCTTCTGATGATGTCAAAGACAACGCATCAAAGCCTTGGTCAATAAAAGAACAGAAAAATCTTTTTATTCTTTCATTGCGAAATATTGACTTGAATGAAGCTATGATATTCCACTTGAAATTTTTTTCCGAAATACTTCTAAATATCGATGACATTTATCACGGTTATGTGTTCTAGAGATATTTAAGTATGAACTGATCTTTCATTTGCGAAGAAAAAAAAATTAAAATAAAAATTATTTATGTATTAAAGAAGGTGCAATCTAGTTGGTAAATCTTCATAATAAAAAGCATTTTATTGTTTTGGGATAAATGCTTTTGCAGACAAAAGGCATTTGGAGAGGAGAAAAGGGCCAATGCCGCATGATGTTGTGGCAACAGACATACAAAACTATGAAAAGTATTATAATTTGTCCTAGTTTAATTTTCTTGATAGAAATGAATAAATATTGAAGATGAATGAAAACTTTGAACTAGAGTAAAAACAAGCTTTTGGCACACTATTGTATTTTTCATTGTAAAAAATAAGTAATAACTTAATTATAAATTTGTTGTAAAATTTTCGTGTATCGTATTGTATATCTTTTCGTTCTATGTAAATCCATGTTAATCGTCATCACGCTTCTTTCTCTTAGGGGGAAGAATGTTGTGTCATCAGATTAATAACATTGACCGCTAATGTAACTGATCTGATGGCACATGCTAAGAAGGAAGCGATTCCGGCGCAATGAACTTCTCGTCCGACCGGCAATGTTAGCACGTACGATTAATTGATGGCGATAATTTTTTGGACTAAAAATGTAAAATGTAAATCGAGTCAGTTGCTGTGTGGACTCCGACCTAGTGTTGGGTAGGATAAGAATTTTTGTCCCATGTTTGTATGAGGGGCTCATTTGAAATTTGAGGTGGTACAATGTCCCACCGCAAATGTCCCATTCAAAAGCTCCATGTCCCATTCATACATACAATGTCCGTCCCATTCATACAATTTGCCTTTTTGAGGAGCAATGGTAGCAAATGAGCGAAAAATGACGTATATTGCGCTTTTATGTGTGCGCGTAGAGTATTTTAACCCTACTAACACCGTTTCTTATTGAGATGCGGTAGTAAAATGAAGTATTATTAGGTGTGGCATTTGTGGGTTGTGTTTATAATATACATTTTTTTTTATTTTACTTATTCTTATTTAATTTTAAAAATTAAAAAACAAAATCTCCTTAATTAATATCACAAAAAAATACATTCTTATTTATTTCAGTTATGCTTATTTACACTTATTCGGTTTCACTAGGGTTAAAACACTATACTAGCCATGTAAGTCAATCCAACAACAACAAGTTGTAGTCACAATAAAAATGACAGTTCCGTTCGCCAGCTTTTGTATGTAGCGGACACGGCGGGCTTCGTAAGAATCGCGTTTATTCTTAAATGCAGTGTTAAAAATAGTTCAGTTTTCCAAAATACTTTATTAATAGTGCTCAGCATGTAATTACTACACGTTGATATCAGTGCAATAGATTTTTAATCGAAAAAAGTGCGATGAAAGTTAAATCTCGGTTTCTCCCATCGAAGAGAATCTGTCATTCATGTGCAGAGTTCTCCGGTTCGTAATATTTCCGTGCTGAGAGCTTTGCTTTCAGCCATACAAATGCATGGGACAAAACCCGGTGAAGTGAGTGTGATTTGAGTGTTACAAATGTATTGGTACAGCAGCCATATAAATGCATGTTTTTAATTCAGATGCAACAAAAGCTCTGAAGTGGGACAAAAACTTTGAAGTGGGACAACAATATTTTTTGTAGTGATGGGACATTTTGACGTGCATGAATGGGACATTTGTACCACTTCTTGTATGAGTAACCCAACACTATCCGACCACGACTAATAAATAAAACGTTGTTAAAGCTATGTTAAGAACATAGCAGGATCATATGATACCTACTCTAGATGAAATATGAAAAAGTTTAATGTGACTTCTGTATGGGAGGTGATAGAAGCAGAGGGGGTAGGTTTGTAATTTTTGTACATGACACCGAACGTGGCAAAATGTTTCGTCTTGAGTTTATAATTTGTAGTTTTTATTATTTTCTAAGAAATTGGACATAGCTTTTCTGAATTTGGGGTATTTGTATAGGAGGTGGCAGAAAAAGTGGCGGGTCTTAGATGATTTTGAAATTTCTTATCAACATCGTTATCACGATGCTTTGTTTCAATTTCAAAGTCGATTGCTCTCATATGTTCGAAGGAGAAATGCTTTTCTTGAATCTATATAAATATAATTGTAGTGTCTGTTATTTGTTTATAAATGGCTATAAATAAGTTTTTTGCTTCATTTTAGCAATAACTAAGCAGAATCAAACGTTTTTAAAAAAATTCTCTGTCTGTCTGTCTGTTTGTCTGTCTTTCCGGCTTTCACGTAAAAACGGCTGCACCGATTGCAATGAAACTTTCACAGATTATTAGGTCTGCCATGGGGAGTAATCTGCTTTAGGTTTTATTTTTCTCCCCTCACGCCTTCTACCACCTCCCATAAAAAGTGACTCATTTTCAAAAACTTATAATAATCAAATTTTCATGGAAACTATGAAAGCTATAAATTTGAAATTTCAAATATATTATTTCTATTATAAATGCAATCTTGAAGTATATAAATAGTTTGAATCCCCCAACTCCTTCCACCACCTCCCATACAAACTAAACTTTTTCATGAAATACTATACTCCAATTTTCTCAGTACCTATAACTTTGATCGAGCTAAGATTTTGTATTAAATCCTTAATTAGCATTGTTATTAACTAGCCAATTAGCTTTACTCCTTCTACCCCCTCCCATACAATCTGACACAAATCCACGACTTTGCGAAAATTCGATTTTCTTGATAAGTGTGAATGTTACTGTTCTGTAATTGAAAACATATCAATTCAATGATAATTGTAGTTGCTTCTCAAAAACTAACTAAAAACCCTCCACTCCTTGCACCACCTCCTATACAAACTGCACTTTTTCATGAAATATTCTACACCAATTTCTCAGCACGTATAGCTTTGATCGAGCTAAAATTTTGTACTAAATCTTTAATTAGCATAATTATTATTATCGGAATAAATTAACCGATTAGCTCCACTCCTTCTACCCCCTCCCTTACAATATGACACAATTTCACGACTTTGCAAAAACTCGATTTTCTTGAAAAGTGTGAATCTAACTGATCTGAAATTTAAAAGATATCAATTGCATGGTGATGATAGTTGTATCTAGAAAAATTACCAAAAACCCCCCACTCCTTCTACCACCTCCCATTTCTCAAGTCACCTATTCATTTTTTCAGGCTTAAATTTGGTGCAAAATATTTTTATAGCTACTCTAGCATGGTGTGAAAAAAATTAATTTAGTACTGTCATCTCTTCTATCACTCTCCACACAAAAATTCTTGAGATTACAAAAATTTCGATTTCATCGGTAGTATCATATAATGGGACTTTACGCACAATCGAAGTCCTGTTATGTTTTTAAGTTTTTAAGTAATTAACACAAGCTACAACTATTCACATGTCCTTAACATTTATACATATGATCTCGAATCACGAGTTTGATTTGATTACGAGCCTCTCCCATTCAAATGCGAGTATCATGCTATCATTCTTAATAATTCATGGTTCTGACTCCAACAAAATACAAAACATTGTGTTCAAAGAGCCATTAAAGTAAGCGAATTAAATATCCCATAAAATGTATTACTAACTACATTCTCAAAAATTGCTTATTAATGCGATTTTTATGCGGACGAAGTCGCAGGCGTTTGCTAGTTTATAATATAAATATATTAATGGGAGTGCAGCGGAGCTCATAATTTTTTACTTTATTATTCGAATGATAAAGTATTGTGATCGACACAAGAGAAAAAAAAAATTTCATCATCATCAATGGCGCGACAGCCCAAATCGGGCCCTGGCCTCCTGAAGTCGTCGCCTCCAATCGTCTCGATCCAAAGACCGCGTCCTCCAGCTGCTAATTTTTAGAATGGCTTTGCTGCCTTCATCAACCGAGTCTTCCCATCGCTTGCGTGGTTTGCCTACTGGCCGGTTACTACTCGCTTTGCCTTTAAGAGCACTTTTGGGGATTCTTCTGTCTTCCATTCGCTCTACATGGCCAGCCCACTGCAGTTTACGTAACTTGATGAACGTTGAAGCTTCTGGCTCGTCGTAGAGTTGATACAACTCATGGTTGTATCTTATTCGCCATTCCGTTCCTTCCTTCACAGGTCCCAAAATTCTTCGGAGGACCTTTCTTTCGAATGCGTTAACTGCTTTTTCGGAAGTTCGCGTTAATGTCCACGTCTCGCTGCCATAACAGAGCACAGGTCGTATAATAGTTTTATATATCCGCAGCTTATTGTTCCTGTGCACTTTCTTGGATTTCATTATTGGAAGTACCGAATAATACGTCTTATTTGCAAGTATTATCCGTCGTTTGATTTCGTCTGTTTCATTACCGTCCTTTGCTAGATTAGCCCCAAGATATATGAAGTTGTCCACACTCTCCAAATTATATTCCGCAATTGTTATGTTTTGTCTGATTGGCGTTCTCCTTCTTGTTTGCGTCATTACTTTTGTTTTGCTTTCATTAATGCGCAACCCGACTTCTTTTGCGGCGGAGTCAAGATTGACAAATACCTCCTTAGCACTCGGGAAGGATCTTGCTAGAATGTTAATGTCGTCAGCGTATGCTACTAGTTGGGTGGACTTGAATAGTAGTGTCCCGTTGGTGTCGACTGGGATTTTTTGGACGACATACTCTAGTGCCAAGTTGAAAAGCAAAGGGGCTAGACTATCTCCCTGCTTTAAGCCACATTCCGTTCGAAAGCTGGTTGTGGAATCGGTTTGTATTCTCACTTGGGACTAGTTTTGGAGGAATTCCAAAGTCAAGCATGATTTGGTACAGTACGCTCCTGTCGATACTGTCGTATGCTTGTTTAAAATCTACGAATATTTGGTGCACGTCTGTGTTATATTCCCAGCATTTCTCACCTGTCTCACCGAGAATATCTGATCTATTGTAGACCGTCCGGTTCTAAATCCGCCTTGGTATTCGCCAATTATTTGATTAGTATAGGGCTTAAGACGACGTTCAATAATTTTGTCAGTATTTTATAGAACGTACATGCTTTTTCGCCAGTCGTCGGGTATGATTTCCTCTGTCCAAATTTTGCATATCATGTTGTGCAGTATTTCAGCGACACAGTTTCCACCGTTTTTCAGAAGTTCAACTGGTATCTCGTCAATTCCCGGCGCTTTGTTTCGTTTTTGGTCACATAGGGCTGCTTTGATTTCAGCAAGCGTGGGTGGTATCGATGATGGTTCATCTTTGTCAGTTGAGACTTCAATTGAAATGTTTTCTGTCGTTATCGGTGCTACTGGGATGGGATTCAAAAGATGTTCAAAGTAGGAAGCCCATCTCCTTTTGATTTCTTGTGCGTCGCTGATGATGTTGCCCTCCACGTCTTTGCAGAGACTGGTTTTTGGCTTGTATCCCTTTTTTAAGTCTTTTACTATTGCGTATGCGTCCCGCGTTTTATTTTTTCTCATGTCGTCGTCCATTTTTTGTATTTTGTCATTATGGTACTTCCTTTGTTTTCATCTGCACGTCTTTTTCGCATATCGCCTAAGCTCGTCATATCTTTCTTTTTTGGCTCGTGTTGATCGTTCAGTAAAAATGTTGTAAGCTTCGTTCTTTCTATCTATTGCGTCGCGACATTCTTGGTCGAACCAATCATTACTTTTTTGCCGTGCTTGATACCCTAATACCTCTTCCGTGGAGGATTTGATGCCGTCTCGTATTTTCATCCACGCATTCTCCACTGACGTATTTTGGATATCTTCATCTATTGGTGTCAGGTGTTTATTACATGCTAACATGTAAGCCTGCGCCATCGTTTCGTCAATAAGCTTGTCGACATTGAATTTGCGAGCTCTACTCGTTTACGAATATCCACGACAAGCTATTTTGCATCGATACTTAGCACTGACTAGATAGTGATCAGAGTCACAATTCGCACCGCGGAGAGTTCGTACATCAAGTATGCTGGAAGCAGCCCTTTTCTCAATTAGAACGTGGTCTATTTGTTTGAAGGTGTGACCATCTAGTGATGCCCACGTTCGTTTGTGAATATCGCGATGTGGGAAGCATGTAGAGCTTACTATGATATTTTTGCTGCTTGCGAAATCAATAAGACGTTGGCCATTGTCGTTGGTTATGTCATGGAGACTGTGCTCTCCTGTTGTTCCTCTATGAGTCTCCTCTTTTCCGACTTTTGCATTAAAATCCCCTAAGACAATTTTTAGGTCATTCGAGGGCAGTGAATCATAGGTTGTCTCTAGGGTGGCATAAAATTCGTCTTTAGTTATATCGTCCTTGTCTTCTGTTGGTGCGTGAACGTTGATCAATCAAGTGTTGAAAAATTTAGTCTTTATTCGGATTGCACACAATCTTTCACTTACTGGTCTGAAGCTCGTGACCTGCTGTTTAAATTTTTTGTCAACGACAAAAGCGACTCCAAACTCTCTGCTTCCCGACAATTTTCCACTTGGATAGATTGTGTGTGATCTCATGTCCATAATTTCGCTACCGAGCCATTTCGTTTCTTGGATGGCAGTTATGTTGATGTTGTGTTTTGCCACTTCTTCGAGAAACTCTTTCAGAGCTCCTGTCCTAAATAAGGATCGAACATTCCAAGATGCAATAGAGTAGTCCATTTTTCGTTTGCAGGGTCGTCGCCGTTGAGTCCATTCTTTCCGAGGCTGTTCTTCAGGTTTCTGGACAGTGTTCTTTTTCCGGTGATGCGTTGTTGGCGCCTCGCCCAACCCCCGACCTGGAGGACCGGTCCTACTTATTTATTACATCCTAGTAGAAAAAGGGTGGGAGTTTTGCGCTAAATATGACATGCTGGAGTTCTCACAGCTATGCTGCAAGTCCAACTATGCCATACTTTTTGCATTCTTCCTGAGACGCACTGGTGTTACTGGCCATTCAGGTTAACTCCATGTTCCCTCCTCCTTTCTCAAACTGGGCTTGGGACCGTCTATGGCGGAGTTCTACCCCCTCCCTTACAATATGACACAATTTCACGACTTTGCAAAAACTCGATTTTCTTGAAAAGTGTGAATCTAACTGATCTGAAATTTAAAAGATATCAATTGCATGGTGATGATAGTTGTATCTAGAAAAATTACCAAAAACCCCCCACTCCTTCTACCACCTCCCATTTCTCAAGTTACCTATTCATTTTTTCAGGCTTAAATTTAGTGCAAAAATATTTTTATAGCTACTCTAGCATGGTGTGAAAAAAATTAATTTAGTACTGTCATCTCTTCTATCACTCCCCACACAAAAATTCTTGAGATTACAAAAATTTCGATTTCATCGGTAGTATCATATAATGGGACTTTACGCACAATCGAAGTCCTGTTATGTTTTTAAGTTTTTAAGTAATTAACACAAGCTACAACTATTCACATGTCCTTAACACGTATACATATGATCTCGAATCACGAGTTTGATTTGATTACGAGCCTCTCCCATTCAAATGCGAGTATCATGCTATCATTCTTAATAATGTCGCGAGCTAGGGGTTCGCCGGATTTCAAGAAAAACACAATTCGTTTAAAAATAAAGGATTTATTTCTTCGCACTTTTATACAATTTCCCGATCACTTCGCCTTTATCACAACACTGTCGCGTGTTTTACTATCGCTTTCTTGTACCGGTTCGCGTTCTTCCACCGATAGGTGTCGCTGACTAACTAACTCCTCTCTGAAAGCTGCGGGTATTTATATTGGGTTTTTCCAATTCTCGAACCTTCCGTGGTGTATTCTTCGGGTGGGTATGTGTGTGTGTCTAGACTATTCCAGATTGCCTACATTCGGGAAGTTGCTAGAAACTTTGCTTATGGCTTTTTATATGTTGAGGGACTTTTCTGGATGTTGCTGGGAACATCGTGGTTGCCAGATTTATAACATTACCCTCTCCTTAGTCCCTGTTCGTCCCGAACAGTTTCGTTCACTTCCTCAATGGCACCATGGTACTTTGTTAATCGGTCGAGATGTACCACTTTCATTTTAGTGCGAGGTTTTTGATGTAGTTGAATCCGATAGACGACATCATTTAACCGGTTGATGATCTGGTAAGGGCCTTCCCAGTTGCGCTGTAGTTTCGGCGATCTGCCCTTCTGTCGTTTGGGATTGTATAACCAAACCAAATCGCCCTCTTGGAATCCTGACGAATTCGCCCGTTGATCGTATCTCGTCTTCATGCGGTCGGTCGCCAGATCAATTTTATCTCTGACTAAGTTATAAATTGTCTTTAGTCGACATTGAAGATCCGAGACGTAATCTTCAGCATTGGTTGGTTGGCCTGGTGGTACTCCAAACATTAGATCCGCAGGGACTCGAATATTTCTTCCGAAAATGACTCGCGAGGGAGTTTCTCCTGTTGTTGAGTGTACCGATGTTCTGTAGGCCATTAAAAATAGAGGGATGTGCTGATCCCAGTCCTGTTGCCTCTCGCTGACGAGTTTGGATAGGTTTGAGTTTAATGTCCTATTGAAACGTTCCACCATTCCATCGGACTGGGGGTGTAATGGAGTTGTCCTAGTTTTATTTATTCCCAGCATTTGGCACACGTGTTGGAATATTTGAGATTCAAAATTGCGCCCTTGATCAGAGTGTAGTTCACGTGGAGCTCCAAATCTGCTCAACCAGTTGGTAACAATTTGCTCGGCGACGGTTACTGCTTCTTGGTTTGGAATTGCGTAGGCTTCAGGCCACTTGCTGAAATAATCAATGACCACTAGAATGTAGCGATTACCATTTTCTGATTCCGGAAATGGTCCAGCAATATCTACAGCAATTCTCTCAAATGGGAGTCCCACGTTGTATTGTTGCATTTCCCCCTTTGATCTGCGTTGTGGGCCCTGACTCGATGCACACGTAGTACATTTACGGCACCAATTTTCGACATCATCTCGGAGATGGATCCAATAGAACCTTTCTCGTATTTTTGTCAAGGTTCTATTTACACCCAAATGCCCACCGGAGGTACCTCCATGATATTTCTTCAAGACCTCCTTGACCTTGCGATGCGGGACGATGGTTTGCATGCGATACGACTTTCCGTCATCGTCCTCCCATTTCCGTTTTAATAATCCGCCGTCTAGGTGAAGGGAGTTCCATTGTGCCCAATAACACTTTAAGGTTTCGCTGAATTGTGAAATGTCTTTCCACTCAGGCCGTTTCATTTCGTCCTTCCATGCCATGATCGGTGAAATATCTGGATCTTTACGTTGGGCATCTTCCATTTCTTGCTGTTTCCATCCATCCTTTGGTTCGGTCGTTATCCTCTGAATGGTCTCTCCGGCTTCTTTCCCTTCTACACGGTGACAATGCTTGCAGTTCGGTGAACAAGGACGACGTGAAAGCGCATCGGCATTACCGTGGATTCTTCCCCTTCGATGAACAATTTGGAAATCGTAGGATTCGAGCTTTTCAATCCATCTGGCTACTTGGCCTTCGGGGTTCTTAAACTGAAGTAGCCATTTAAGCGATGCGTGATCCGTTCGAAGAAGGAACTTTTGACCATAGAGATATTTGTGAAAATGTTTTGTTGCCTCTACAATGGCTAATAGCTCTCGGCGAGTTACGCAATAGTTCCTTTCTGCTTTTGAAAGCACTCGACTGTAGTATGATAGCACTCTCTCCTGCCCGTTGATCTCCTGTGATAGCACTGCTCCGATATCGACATTGCTGGCGTCAGTATCTATGATGAAACCGTAACCTGGTTTTGGGTACGCCAGAACTGGGGAGTCGCAGAGTGTGTCTTTTATTTTCTCAAATGCTTCCTGGCACTGTTGACTCCATGTAAATGACTTTCCTTTTTCCGTTAACTGATGTAGACATTTCGCCGTGTTGGCAAAGTCTTTTACGAATCGACGGTAATATGTCGCTAAGCCTAGGAAGCTGCGCAACTGGTGTTTATCACTCGGAGTAGGCCAATTTTTCACCGCCAGTATCTTCTCTGGATCCGTCTTTACGCCATCAGCTGAAACGATGTGACCCAAGTACTTGACTTCTGCACTAAACAAAGTGCACTTTTCGGACTCAGCTTTAATTTTGCCGCTCGCAGTCGCTGGAAGACTTCCTGAAGATTTTTTAGATGTTCCTTGAATGTTTTGTCGATAACGATCACATCATCCAGGTAAACAAGACAAGTTTTCCAACTCAGGCCACGCAAAACGAATTCGATCAGTCTTTCAAACGTAGCTGGAGCATTGCACAGGCCAAATGGCATTACGATGAGCTGCCACAGTCCACTGCCTACAGAGAATGCTGTTTTCTCTCTATCTTTTTCATCTATCTCCACCTGCCAGTAACCACTTTTCAGATCGAACGTTGAGAACCATTTAGCATCAGTCAGGGTGTCCATGATAGCATCGATTCTAGGTAGTGGATAGCTATCCTTTTTCGTAACATCATTCAGTCGCCTGTAGTCCACACAAAAACGGGTACTGCCGTCCTTCTTCTTTACCAGCACCACTGGCGATATCCACGGACTCTTTGATTCTTCGATGATTCCCTGATGCTCCATAGTTTTGACCATTGAATTGTCTTCTCCTTGTTTCGCTAATGGTACTCTTCTTGGGGGTTGACGTATCGGTGTAGCACTTCCGGTATCTATGCGATGCTTCACTAAGTTTGTTCTGCCATAGTCGCCATCACCGGTGGAAAAGACGTCGCTAAATTTTTCGATTAGATCTACTGCTTGCTTGTGTTGTTCTCCTCTAAGGTTGCTTGACTGAAGAAGTGTTGATGTTACATTGTCCTCCTCGTACGTTATGTGGTTCTGCCTTGTCGATGCTCGTCACCGCCGATATTGGTTCACAGCTGCCAATTACATCTCCTTTCTTTACGCTGGTAATGCTGTCCGAAACGTTGAGGACTCTTATTGGTACCATCATCTTCTCATTCCTTTTTACGAGTGTTTTTCCTAGTATCAGACTTCGTAATGCAGGTGTCGTTTCCGGTTCTATGAGGTAGAATCGGTGGTTCCCGGGATCACCATCGAGCTCTGCCCAAATAACATTCTCGGATGACTTTGGTATATCCGCATCTTCGCACAAAACACCTCGTAGCTTTGTTGTGTTGGAGGATGTTATTTCCATCGGGATTTCTAGATTCCGCCACTTCATTATTCGTTGTCCTAAGTCTAGCTGGATACCGTGTGGTTTCAGAAAATCCATTCCAAGAATACACTCATCGGTAATGTCAGCTACCACGAATACATGCGAGAAGGTCAAATCCCCAAGCTGTATGTCACGAGCTATTTCTCCATGGACCGTTGTAGTTTCTACTGTAGCAGTGCGAAGTGCGTACTTCTTGGTGTTGTGAAGCCAAGTACGATCTACGAGGTCAGATCTTAGCACTGGTGTTGCGCCTGTGTCGACTGTTATGATGCAGTTTAATTTGGCGACTCGACCACTCATACATAAGTCGTTTTCACAACGATGTAGTCGAGAAACTGCGATGATGGTTCCGGGGGCGTCGATTCTACCAGCCAACTTCTGCCCCATGAAGTTGGCCTTTACTCGTTTCCCGGACTGTCATTAGGCGAAGCGTACTCTCGTGACGGTTTGCCCCTTCCTCCCCTTTGCTTAGCAGCGCAGCCGGAGCAGTGGTTGGTCGTTTTTCTGGGCTTACGGCAGTCGCGTCTTAAGTGTCCTGCCTGTCCACAATTCCAGCATCGGGGGGCACCAGATCCTTCGCTCGGCTTCGTGTACTCTGTTCTCTGGCACACACATTCTTCTGACATTTCTCGGACTCGATAATTACTCCTCGAGCTTTGCTTGGCAGCTTCGAACGTCAGCCCATATACTAAGGCTTCGCCAATCGTTTTCTTACCTGCCAGTTTTAACGCCTCTTGCAGCTCTCTGTCCTGTACAGCATTGTTAAATGCGAAAACAGCTGTATCGTTGCATTGCTCTGTTTGCGCATTAGGCAGCGATAATAGTGTGAGTCGTTCAATATCGCGTGCCAGCTCTTGAAGTGTTTCACCATTCTTTTGAGTTCGGTTGTACAGTTGCGTTTTGTAGATCTCTCGCATGTGGTCACTGCCGTAATGAAGATCCAATGTCCGGACTATCGTTGAAAAATCTTGTTGTTGCTCCTGCGGAATCGTTTGAAGAACTTCTGCTGGTGGGCCTCTTAACGCCAATATTAGAGCCGTTCCTCGTTCCAGATCATTCCAATGGTTGTTTCTTGCGGCAGCCTCAAATTGGGTCTTATAAATGGCCCACGGTGTTTGTCCATCGAAGATGGGAGCCTTCAGACCCTTGTGCGCAACGTGTTCTGTCTTGATGACGCCAGTCGCCTTCACGTTATCGAAGTCCCTTTTTAGGCGTTCGACTTCTTTTCGAAGACCCGAAGTTTCTTCTTTACGTTTTCTTCTATTACCTTACCCATGGTGTCTATTTTATTATTTTGCAGCTCCAATTTTTGGTTGAGGTCCTTTGAGCTCTGATCTAATTTCTCTAGTTTCTGATTAATGTCCGCAGACTGTTGCTTAATGTCCGCAGATTGTTGTTTAATGTCCACTGATTGTTGCTCTAATTTCTGATACATGTCCGCAGATTGTTGTTTAATGTCCACTGATTGTTGCTCTAATTTCTGATTCATGTCCGCAGATTGTTGTTTAATGTCCACTGATTGTTGCTCTAATTTCTAATTCATGTTCGCAGATTGTTGATCCAATTTGTGCATCATTTGTTGCATTAACTGTGTTAAGGCATGCGATGTTCCAGAGCACTCCTCTTTACGAGCTTCTTCGATTTGGAACTCAAAACTATCTGCATCCTCACCCTCAGCCTGCAGTGTCTCGATCATACGGCTGACAAGTTCAGACTTGCTCCCTGTCGTAGATAACTCGCGTCTACTGAGCTCTTCCTTCAGCTCCGTTACTTTTAAGTCCTTTAAATAACGCGGCATTCTCACTACAGATTTTCCGTGATCCCAATTCACTTAAATTTTCTCCACTAATTAAAGTCACTGCTCACTAAAGCACTCGAGAATATTCGATTTCACAAAATTCTCACTGTCCGTTCGAGAATTTTAGCTCCGCGATTTCACTTCGCTAATTAAAGTCACTGTTCACTAGAGCACTCGAGAATATTCGATTTCACAAAATTCTCACTGTCCGTTCGAGAATTTTTGTTTCACTTTTCCGCTCTCACAAAATTAACCCGAATTTCTCCTTGAAATCCCACTTCTGACACCAATTGTTGCGAGCTAGGGGTTCGCCGGGATTTCAAGAAAAACACAATTCGTTTAAAAATAAAGGATTTATTTCTTCGCACTTTTATACAATTTCCCGATCACTTCGCCTTTATCACAACACTGTCGCGTGTTTTACTATAGCTTTCTTGTACCGGTTCGCGTTCTTCCACCGATAGGTGTCACTGACTAACTAACTCCTCTCTGAAAGCTGCGGGTATTTATATTGGGTTTTTCCAATTCTCGAACCTTCCGTGGTGTACTCTTCGGGTGGGTATGTGTGTGTGTCTAGACTATTCCAGATTGCCTACATTCGGGAAGTTGCTAGAAACTTTGTTTATGGCTTCTTGTATGTTGAGGGACTTTTCTGGATGTTGCTGGGAGCATCGTGGTTGCCAGATTTATAACAATAATTTATGGCTCTGACTCCAACAAAATACAAAACATTGTGTTCAAAGAGCCATTAAAGTAAGCGGATTATATATCTCATATAATGTATTACTAACTACATTCTCAAAAATTGCTTATTAATGCGATTTTTATGCGGACGAAGTCGCGGGCGTTTGCTAGTTTATAATATAAATATATTAATGGGAGTGCAGCGGAGCTCATAATTTTTTACTTTATTATTCGAATAATAAAGTATTGTGATCGACACAAGAGAAGAAAAAAAATTTGCTACCCTGAAATTTTTTTTCGCGTTTCATGACTAAATTAGTCTAAAAATGCAAAAAAAAATCCGTCCCGCCGTACGCCGTACATATGGACTCATATCTCCGAAACCGTTAAAGGTAGAATGTTCGTTCTTGGGTGGATTGTTGACTGTAAGGGAGCTCTATTTTCTAAATTTTGGGGGGTGTTAGGTGGAAGGTGAAGGCGGGGGAGGGAAAAAGTCGAAAAATACACTTGCTAATATCTCCACCACAAAAGCAGAGAGAAAGTTGAAAATCAGTACAGATATAGAGTAGGCTGTGGGACAAACTCTAAAAATAATTTAATTTTTTTAGCCATTGGCGTCCGAAAAGGGGGGGCTAAAAACAAATTGTCGGCCGAATTGTTTTTTCAAATGATTATATCTTCGAAATTACTTGTCGTAAAAAATTCATATTTTGAGACCAGCCAGGTAGGATATATGTAGTTCCATCGGAATCAGCTTAAAAAATGGCTAATTACAATAAAGGGGAGGGTCAGGGGGAGTGCAAGGAAAAACACTTAAAACCCAATATCTCGGCTATTTATTAAGCTATGTAATTGAGTCTTAGAACCTATATTAAGCTATACTAGAGAAATACGAGAAAAATATAATATTTGGACAAAATAGTAGTGAGGGGAAATGAGGAGCATTTAAAAAATGGCGCACTTTTCAAAATTACAAATCCTTATATCTCAAAAAATAGTACAGATATCAAATCGAAAATTTGTCAGATTGTAGAGCTATATAATAGTTAATTTTGGTTGGAAGGTGTAAGGGAAGGGAGGTGATAAGCAAAAATGTCGAAAACTTTGAGTGATTTTTTTAGGGCTCTGGTGAAAGATACAAAGTTTAAATTTTGCATGTGGATATATCTATTTAATGTTCATACAAAAATAATAATAACTTGATCCATAACTGTTATAAACCGACCCCCCCGGTCACAAGGTGTTTCATGTGCATTGAAAAAACACATAAACTGAAAATTTTTGAGTGAAATTTTAAGGTAGAAACTTGAAAATTTGCGAAATGCATTTAAAAAAAATCCCTAAATATACGAAATATTAGCTGGTCGAAAACCTTTAAGACTTCTACCCCCTCCCATACAAAATTATTTTTTCGAGCATTTTTAAGAAATCAGTTATCAGCTAACTCTTAAAAGCTATCAATTTCAAATTTTGCACAAGAACTTATAAGAATAATTGAAATGAAGTTGCTTTAAAAGTTTTGAAATCGCGCTTGCCCTTCTACCCCCTCCCATACAAAACTATGATTTCGACCAATTTCATTAAATCAACTAATAACCAACAAACTAAAAGCTACGAACTTGAAATTTTATACAAGCACCTTACAAGAGAAGCGAAATAAAACTACATATCAAATTTTAGAATTCCCCTACCTTCTCTACCCCCTCCCATACAAATGTTCGGTTTCGTGAATGTAAAATACACGGAATCTTATGAAAATTCTATGCAACTTCGTCTATGAAACACATTCTATACAGAGAAAATTGGACGTGATTCAAGCAATTAATTAAAAAGCTATTAACATCCACCCATCCTTACTATTACCCCTCCTCCTCTCCTCATAAAACTCAAACTTGCAGAAACGAATGAAATATTATTAAATTACCAACAGCCCTGCCCAAGAACTTTCTTTCACTTAGTCTTCCATAACCACTCTAACCTGCATATTGACTTTCCACTTATCCGCAACTTGTCCCAGGAATAATAAAGTTTCGCCCGACTTGTTGGCAGTTTATTTAGTATTTATTGCAATTATTAAGGGACAAATTCTGGCAAAATTTTAAGTTCGTATTCTTTTTGGTTTTAATGGAAATCAATTAAATGCATTTACCAAAATTATACCTTTGTATGGGAGATGGTAGAAGGAGTATACGGATGAAAACAAAATTTTTCGTCGTCAATGATATTTCTAGGATAGAAGGAGTGACGAGATCGGATCAATATTTTGTGAATTTAATGATATTATTATCAGTATACTTTGGCCCAAATTTCAAGTTCATACCTTAAAAAAAAGTTTCGAAGAAGAGCCAATTTCATAAAATTTAGAAATTTCATGAAATTCTTTTGGGAGGGGGTAGAATGAACAGGGTTATATAGCCCATTCACAAGCTTAAAATTACTTTTTTGCTAAAAATGACACGGAACAAATTTCAGCACGACAGCTCAAAGCGTTCGAGAGTTATGACAGACGGACGAACAGACGGACGGAGTCGAAGTTTTTGAGCGACAACAAATATTTCTGTACCCTTGGCGGCTCTGTGCGAGCATTATTTCTTAGCGTTACAAACGGTAAGACAAATACAATATACTCTCAGATTTCATCTAGAGTATAAATATAATCAGTGTTTTCAAAGGAAATAGTGGTTTTATTTATATAATAAGCTCAGTTATAAGATAAATATAACAAGGGTGGGGACATAAATAATTTTTACACAGTAGATTGGAATCATCATAGAACTAATACATTCCAAATTTGAGATCAGTAGCATTTATACTTTTTGAACGAATCCAAAAATGCAAAATTTTGACATTTTGTAAGGGACGGGGTAGAAGAGGTGAGAAGAGCTATTTGGTCCTTTCACGAGCTTGACCTCACTTTTTTATCAAAAGCGACTTCTACAAAATTTGAACTGGATACGGACAGACATCCGGTTTTAAGATTTTTGAGTGTTTATATGAACTTCACCCGCAAGGGGGTAGTTGTAGGATGAGGTTTTACCTATTCCTGCAACTATCTTTGGAGACTAGCGACTCCACGGACCTTAGCTAACTATCACCCTGTGGGATGGGGGCTGTAGAATTCACCCACAGCCAGTCCTGCTTGCCCTAAAAAATGGCAAATGGACACTCACTGGATCATGGGCTTATCACCCGTGATCTTAAGACCCAAATGATACGAGAAACGGATACATCGCCTCGGATACGGACTGATTCTACGGTAAGAACTTTTGGCATTCGAAAACGGACTATGATTGGCTTCTGGAACGTTCGAACATTGAATGACGGGGGAAGAGCTGGGGTTACTCGGTCCTTGCACCGCCAATCAGTGATCGACCGTGAAATGGAGCACTACAACATCCAATTCTTGGGCTTGAGCGAGGTCAGGTGGATAGGATCAGGAGAAGAACGAACGCCTAGCGGAAACACTATTCTGTACATTGGCCCTGAAAGTGAAGCCAGAAATGGCGTGGCGTTCGTCCTTACGCCGAGAGCGAGAAACAGTCTCATTAGCTGGGAACCAATCTCGGATAGGATTATCGTCTTCAGGCTCAGGACCATTGTCAGAAACGTCACAATTCTGCAGTGCTACGCACCAACTAATACCGCAACATCTGGTGACAAAGAGGAGTTTTATAGCCAACTGAGTGCCACCTTCGAACGTGTTCCAAGAGGTGATATTATTATCATCTCTGGAGATATGAACGCCCAGGTTGGATCATACAACACTGGACTAGAACACGTCATGGGAAGGCATGGTGACCCTTGGGTCGACGCGTCACGACCTTGGATTAAGAGACTCGAAAACGGCGAATCATTTGTGGAGTTTTGTAGTACTCGGCAAATGGTCATCGGAGGGACCCTTTTTCCACACAAGAGTCATCATAAAACATCTTGGGTTTCCCCTGATGGTGTTACTCAGAACCAGATCGACCATTTGGCTATAAGTCGCCGATGGAGAAGATGTCTCCTCGATGTGCGACCGAAACGTGGAGCTGACGTGGGGAGCGATCACCACCTGATGGTTGCCTGCTTGAGATTGTGTACAGCAGCTATCCGACGACCACAAATTCTTCAAATGAAGCGCAAGCTTAATGTGGATAAACTCAGAGATCCCAACAAAAAACGCGAATGCACCACTATTCAACGCGAAAAGTCATCCAAATTAGGTGAAAATGAAATGCGCACACTGGACGCCAATTGGGAGGCAACCAGAAACACTTTTCTAACTAGTGCTGAAGAATCTGTGGGATATGTGCAAAGTGGTGAGAAACCCTGGATGTCGCAGGACACATGGGACAAGGTTGGCAATCGGAAAAAAGCCAAATTGGCAATCATCTCTCAACCCGATGTCAACCAACGAACGCCCGACTTGAGGCAGAACTACCGCGATGCTCATATACAGCTTAAAAAGGCTGTTAGACGCGACAAGAGAAAGGCCATTGAAGATCTGTTAAACAAGGCATGCGTCAAATCCGTGTTATTATATGGTTGTACTACGTGGAAAGTGACCGTTCGACTTACCAAGAAACTACAGACTTTTGTAAACCAATGCCTCCGGCGCATGTTAGGAATATTCTGGCCAGAAGTAATCTCCAACGACGAACTTTGGAGTACAGCTCGCCAGACTAAAATAGGTATTGAGATTCAACGGCGAAAGTGGCAGTGGATCGGTCATACTTTGAGGAAACCAGAGCAAAACATCGCAAAACAGGCTCTGGATTATAACCCTCAAGGAAGGCGTCGGGTTGGACGACCATGTAGCACATGGAAGCGAGCAGTTGAGCAGGAGGCCAGAGTAATAAACAAGTCCTGGCAACAGCTTAAAGCCGATGCTCAGGATCGCGCCTTGTGGAAGAGAGTTGTTTCTGTCCTATGCCCCTATAGGGGGTCTTAACAGGAATTTGATATGAACTTCTATATCAATCATTTTTTTCTCCGAGCCTTATTTCTTAGCGTTACAAACTTTATGGCAAACTTATGATACTCTCAGATTTCAACGAAATTATCTCGCCAAAACGTTGTCACCTATTTCACGTGACTTCAAATATATGCACAGTTTTTGCTTACTATTATGATGATGAATCCATAATACTAGTATTTGAATTTGACAGGCCCGTGATTAAATCACCCCCGTGACTTGAGATTATATACGTATTACTGAGTGTTAAAGAAATGTAAATAGTTGTACTCGTATCTTGCGTAAATTCTAAAAAAAAGTCTAAAGAAAATAACATTAAGCTCAAAAACATAACAGGACTACGAATGTGCGTTAAGCCCAAACATATGATACTATAAATATAATAGAAATTTTTATGACATTAAGAAATGCTAGAATGGTGTCAGCATTGAACTAATTTGTTTCACGTTATGGTAAATAGATTAGATATAAAAATCTTTTGTACCAAATTTAAGCTTCAAAAATTAAACAGGTACTGAGAAAATTAATGTATTGGATTTTGTGGAATTGTGCATTTTGTATTGGAAATGGCAGAAGCAGTGGGGAGTTTCTAGTGTTTTTTTGATAAGCGACTATAATCATCATGCAATTGATATTTTTGAAATTGCAGATCAGTAACATCGGATTTTTGAAAAGTTATAAAATTTCGTTACATTGTATGGGAGTGTGAAGAAGGAGTGAAGGTAATTGGATAATTTTTTCTGATATTAATATTTATACTAATTAAAGATTCAGTGCAAAATTTGATCTCGATAAATATTGTAGGTACTGAGAAAATTGGTTTATACTATTTTATGAAAAATTGCTGTTTGTATGGGCGGATTAAAATAATATTTACTACAGATAACATTTCTGATAAAAGTAATACTTATAGTGGAATTTCAAATTGTCAGCTCTTTTAGTATTCCAGAAAATTTGATCATTATAGTTTTTTGGAAATGAGTCGTTTTGAATAGGATGCGGTGTAAGGAGCAAGGGGATTTATATAAAACTAAGGGCATATTTAGTATAGTATACCATACCAAAGTATAAAAATTTCATTAGAATCGGTTCAGCCGCTTTTGAGTTAAGTCCGGCCATACAGACTCAAAAACGTGTTTTTATGCTTCGTTATTATCTAAATAAACTCAAAACTTGTAGACAGACTGACACTACAATTATATATATAAGTATAGATTTAATATATTTAGCACTATGTTAAAAATTTTTAATGAGTGAAACTATTTGCAAGTTGATTGGATCGACCCCTACCTTAGATGAAAAGGTATAAAATAAATTAATAAAGGATAGTAGGCTGTCAGTTCTTTTACTGGATCTAGATTTCGAGTGAAATTTGAGTTTCATCACTGTTTATACAATGTTTTACTTCGCGATTGAAGTTTCACTCGTGAAGTTTGGTGTACACCCATTTTCATTTCCCTATTACATTCAAACTTGCCTATAGCGAACTGCTTTATAACAAATTTCTCCATATAACGAATTGATTCGATGAACTCTGTTTTTTCGCTAAATTCCCGGAACGATTTGATCTTCTTATTACGAATTTTCATTATAGAGAATTTTTCTCTATTACGAATTGTTTTCCAGTCTCAACATGTGCTTTCCGGCATTTTTAACTTCTCTATAACGAGTTTTTATCTAAACAAATGTGGGGAATCCCGTGGTAACGCAAACACCGACTGAAATTAAAATTAGAAGAAATACCATTATGCATATGTAATATTGTTATAAATCTGACAACCTCGACGTCCCCAGCAACATCCACAGAAGTCCATCAACATGTAAAACGCCATAAACATGTTTCTAGCAACCTCCAGTAAGCTCTTAGAATAATCTAGACACACACACACACACAACGACACCTGGCGGAAGCTTCTAGAACTGGAGAAAAATTGTATATAAACACAAAGCTCTCAGACCAGCGCCAGTCATTTTTCTAATGATCGAAACGCGAACCGGTGCAAGAAATGCGATAGTAAACACGCGACAGTGTTGTCATAAAGCGCAAAGTGATCGGGAAATTATATGAAAGTGCGAATAATAAAATTAGCTATTATTTTTAAACGAATTGAGTTTTACTTGAAATCGGCGAACCTCTAGCTCGTAACAATTGGTGTCAGAAGAGTGGGATTTCAAGGATAAATTCGGGTTAAAAATCGCGAGTGAAATTAAAAATTCTCGAAACGGATAATTTTGTGAGAGCGGAAAAGTCAAACTAAAATTCTCGAACGGACAGTGAGAATTTGGTGAAACCGAATATACTCGAGTGCTCTAGTGAAAAGTGACTTTAATTAGCGAAGTAAAATCGCGGAACTAAAATTCTCGAACGGACAGTGAGAATTTTGTGAAATCGAATATCCTCGAGTGCTCTAGTGAACAGTGACTTTAATTAGCGAAGTAAAATCGCGGAACTAAAATTCTCGAACGGACAGTGAGAATTTTGTGAAATCGAATATTCCCGAGTGATTTAGTGAGCAGTGACGTAAATTTAAGTGAAAATGCCGCGTTATTTAAAGGACTTAAGAGTAACGGAGCTGAAGGAAGAGCTCAGTAGACGCGAGTTACCTACAACAGGGAGCAAGTCTGAACTTGTCAACCGTATGATCGAGACACTGCAAGCTGAGGGTGAAGATGCAGATACTTTTGAGTTCCAAATCGAAGAAGCTCGTAAAGAGGAGTGCTCCGGTACATCGGATGCCTTAACACAGTTAATGCAAATGATGAAGAAATTAGAGCATCAATCAGCAGACATTAATCACAAATTAGAGCAACAATCAGTGGACATTAAACAACAATCTGCGGACATTAATCAGAAATTAGACCAACAAAGTCAGCTGTCAGCGGACCTGAATGAAAAATTAGATCAGACCTCAAAAGACCTCAACCGAAAATTGGAGCTACAAAATAATAAAATAGACACCATGGGTAAAGCAATAGAAGAAAAAGTAGAGAAGAAACTTCGAGTCTTCGAAGAAGAAGTCGAACGGCTAAAAAGGGACTTCGATAACGTCAAAGCGACTGGCGTCATCAAGACAGAACACGTTGCGCACAAGGGTCTCAAGGCTCCAATCTTCGATGGACAAACACCGTGGGCTATTTATAAGACCCAATTTGAGGCTGCCGCAAGAAACAACCATTGGAATGATCTGGAACGAGGAACGGCTCTAATATTGGCGTTAAGAGGCCCACCAGCAGAAGTTCTTCAAACGATTCCGCAGGAGCAACAACAAGATTTTTCAACGTTAGTCCGGACATTGGATCTTCATTACGGCAGTGACCACATGCGAGAGATCTACAAAACTCAACTGTACAACCGAACTCAAAAGAATGGTGAAACACTTCAAGAGCTGGCACGCGATATTGAACGACTCACACTATTATCGCTGCCCAATGCGCAAACAGAGCAACGCAACGATACAGCTGTTTTCGCATTTAACAATGCTGTACAGGACAGAGAGCTGCAACAGGCGTTGAAGTTGGCAGGTAAGAAAACGATTGGCGAAGCCTTAGTATATGGGCTGACGTTCGAAGCTGCCAAGCAAAGCTCGAGGAGTAATTATCGAGTCCGAGAAATGTCAGAAGAATGTGTGTGCCAGAGAACAGAGTACACGAAGCCGAGCGAAGGATCTGGTGCCCCCCGATGCTGGAATTGTGGACAGGCAGGACACTTAAGACGCGACTGCCGTAAACCCAGAAAAACGACCAACCACTGCTCCGGCTGCGCTGCTAAGCAAAGGGGAGGAAGGGGCGAACCGTCACGAGAGCACACTTCGCCCAATGACAGTCCGGGAAACGAGTAAAAGCCAACTTCACGGGGCAGAAGTTGGCTGGTAGAATCGACGCCCCCGGAACCATCATCGCAGTTTCTCGACTACATCGTTGTGAAAACGACTTATGTATGAGTGGTCGAGTCGGCAAATTAAACTGCATCATAACAGTCGACACAGGCGCAACACGGTCAGTGCTATGATCTGACCTCGTAGATCGTACTTGGCTTCACAACACCAAGAAGTACGCACTTCGCACTGCTACAGGAGAAACTACAAGGGTCCATGGAGAAATAGCTCGTGACATACAGCTTGGGGATTTGACCTTCTCGCATGTATTCGTGGTTGCTGACATTACCGATGAGTGTATCCTTGGAATGGATTTTCTGAAACCACACGGTATCCATCTGGACTTAGGACAACGAATAATGAAGTGGCGGAATATTGAAATCCCGATGGAAATAACATCCTCCAACACAACAAAGCTACGAGTTGTATTGTGCGAAGATGCGGATATACCAAAGTCATCCGAGAATGTTATTTGGGCAGAGCTCGATGGTGATCCCGGGAACCACCGATTTTACCTCATAGAACCGGAAACGACACCTGCATTACGAAGTCTAATACTAGGAAAAACGCTCGTAAAAAGGAATGAGAAGATGATGGTACCAATAAGAGTCCTCAACGTTTCGGACAGCATTACCAGCGTAAAGAAAGGAGATGTAATTGGCAGCTGTGAACCAATATCGGCGGTGACGAGCATCGACAAGGCAGAACCACATGATGTACCCTTTAAAAATAAGCCGAGAAGGAAGGACAATGTAGCATCAACACTTCTTCAGTCAAGCAACCTTAGAGGAGAACAACACAAGCAAGCAGTAGATCTAATCGAAGGATTCAGCGACGTCTTTTCCACCGGTGATGGTGACTATGGCAGAACAAACTTAGTGAAACACCGTATAGATACCGGAAGTGCTACACCGATACGTCAACCTCCAAGAAGAGTACCATTAGCGAAACAAGGAGAAGTCAATTCAATGGTCAAAACTATGGAGCATCAGGGAATCATCGAAGAATCAAAGAGCCCGTGGATATCGCCAGTAGTGCTGGTAAAGAAGAAGGACGGCAGTACCCGTTTTTGTGTGGACTACAGGCGACTGAATGATGTTACGAAAAAGGATAGCTATCCACTACCTAGAATCGACGATATCATGGACACCCTGACCGATGCTAAATGGTTCTCAACGTTGGATCTGAAGAGTGGTTACTGGCAAGTGGAGATAGATGAAAAAGATAGAGAGAAGACAGCATTCTCTGTCGGCAGCGGACTGTGGCAGTTCATCGTAATGCCATTTGGCCTGTGCAATGCTCCAGCTACGTTCGAAAGACTAATGGAATTCGTTTTGCGTGGTCTGAGTTGGAAAACTTGTCTCGTTTACCTGGATGATGTGATCGTTATAGGAAAAACATTCAAGGAGCATCTAAAAAATCTACAGGAAGTCTTCCAGCGACTGCGAGCAGCAAAATTAAAACTGAGCCCGAAAAAGTGCACTTTGTTTGGTACAGAAGTCAAGTACTTAGGTCACATCGTTTCGGCTGATGGCGTAAAGACGGATCCGGAAAAGATACTGGCGGTGAAAAATTGGCCTACTCCGAGTGATAAACATCAGTTGCGCAGCTTTCTAGGCTTAGCGACATATTACCGACGATTCGTAAAAGACTTTGCCAACACGGCGAAATGTCTGCACCAGTTGACAGAAAAAGGAAAGCCATTTACATGGAGTCAACAGTGCCAGGAAGCATTCGAGAGGATAAAAGACCAACTCTGCGACTCCCCCGTTCTGGCGTATCCAAAACCAGGTTACGGTTTCATCATAGACACTGACGCCAGCAATGTCGGTATCGGAGCAGTGCTATCACAGGAGATCGACGGGCAGGAGAGAGTGCTATCATACTACAGCCGAGTACTCTCAAAAGCAGAAAGGAACTATTGCGTAACTCGCCGAGAGCTATTAGCCATTGTAGAAGCAACGAAACATTTTCACAAATATCTCTATGGTCAAAAGTTCCTTCTTCGAACGGATCACGCATCGCTTAAATGGCTACTTCAGTTTAAGAACCCCGAAGGCCAAGTAGCCAGATGGATTGAAAGGCTCGAATCCTACGATTTTGAAATTGTTCATCGAAGGGGAAGAATCCACGGTAATGCCGATGCGCTTTCACGTCGTCCTTGTCCACCGAACTGCAAGCATTGTCACCGTATAGAAGGAAAAGAAGCCGGAGAAACCATTCAGAGGATAACGACCGAACCAAAGGATGGATGGAGTCAGCAAGAACTGAAAGATGCCCAACGTAAAGATCCAGATATTTCACCGATCATGGCATGGAAGGACGAAATGAAACGGCCTGAGTGGAAAGACATCTCACAATTCAGCGAAACCCTGAAGTGTTATTGGGCACAATGGAACTCCCTTCACCTAGACGGCGGATTATTAAAACGGAAATGGGAAAACGCTGACGGAAAGTCGTATCACATGCAAACCATCGTCCCGCATTGTAAAGTCGAGGAGGTTTTGAAGGAATATCATGGAGGTACCTCCGGTGGGCATTTGGGTGTAAATAGAACCTTGGCAAAGATACGAGAAAGGTTCTATTGGATCCATCTCCGAGATGATGTCGAAAATTGGTGCCGTAAATGTACTACGTGTGCATCAAGTCATGGCCCACACCGCAGATCAAAGGGAGAAATGCAACAATACAACGTGGGACTCCCATTTGAGAGAATTGCTGTAGATATTGCTGGACCATTTCCGGAATCAGAAAATGGTAATCGCTACATTCTAGTGGTCATTGATTATTTCAGCAAGTGGCCTGAAGCCTACGCAATTCCAAACCAAGAAGCAGTAACCGTCGCCGAACAAATTGTTACCAACTGGGTGAGCAGATTTGGAGCTCCACGTGAACTACACTCCGATCAAGGGCGCAATTTTGAATCTCAAATATTCAAACACGTGTGCCAAATGCTGGGAATAAACAAAACGAGGACAACTCCATTACACCCACAGTCCGATGAAATGGTGGAACGGTTCAATAGGACATTGAACTCAAACCTATCCAAACTCGTCAGCGAGAGGCAACAGGACTGGGACCAGCACATCCCTCTATTTTTAATGGCCTACAGAACATCGGTGCATACAACAACAGGAGAAACTCCGTCCCGAGTCATTTTCGGAAGAAATATTCGAGTCCCTGCGGAACTAATGTTTGGAGTGCCACCAGACCAACCAACCGATGCTAAAGATTACGTCTCGGATCTTCGATGTCGACTAAAGACAATTTATAACCTGGTCAGAGATAAAATTGATTTGGCGACCGACCGTATGAAGACGAGGTATGATCAACGGGCGAATTCATCAGGATTCCAAGAGGGCGACTTGGTTTGGTTATACAATCCCAAACGACAGAAGGGCAGATCGCCGAAACTACAGCGCAACTGGGAAGGCCCTTACCAGATCATCAACCGATTAAATGATGTCGTCTATCGGATTCAACTACATCAAAAACCTCGCACTAAAATGAAAGTGGTACATCCGACTAACAAAGTACCAGGGTGCCATGGAGGAAGTGAACAACTCTGTTCGGGACGAACAGGGACTAAGGAGAGGGTAATGTTATAAATCTGACAACCTCGACGTCCCCAGCAACATCCACAGAAGTCCATCAACATGTAAAACGCCATAAACTTGTTTCTAGCAACCTCCAGTAAGCTCTTAGAATAATCTAGACACACACACACACACAACGACACCTGGCGGAAGCTTCTAGAACTGGAGAAAAATTGTATATAAACACAAAGCTCTCAGACCAGCGCCAGTCATTTTTCTAATGATCGAAACGCGAACCGGTGCAAGAAAAGCGATAGTAAACACGCGACAGTGTTGTCATAAAGCGCAAAGTGATCGGGAAATTATATGAAAGTGCGAATAATAAAATTAGCTATTATTTTTAAACGAATTGAGTTTTACTTGAAATCGGCGAACCTCTAGCTCGTAACAATATGTATCCATACAAGAATTGATTGCTATAGCAGAACATTCATATGTATTTAGGGGAATCCCACGAATACTATGAACGGACAGTCGAACAGTGGCATAATAATTACGAGTTCAGTTTTGTTCGCGGACTTTTCTATAATGGAACGTAAAAGCTTTACACTTAAAAAATAAACTGCTAACAAGTCAGGCGCAACATTATTATTTTTGAGACAAGTTAAAGATGCATGGAAAGTCAATATGCAAGTTAAAGTAGTTAGGGAAGGCTAGGGAGGCGGGAGGGGTGATATTAAGAGTGGGTCAATGTCAATAATTTTTCAATTGATTGCTTCAATTACATCCAATATTTTCTGCATAGAATGTTAGTTTCATAGACGAAGTTGCATAGAATTGTCATAAAATTGGGTGTATTTTACATTCACCAAACCAATCATTTGTATGGCAGGGGGTAGAGGAGGTAAGGGAAATAATTTGTGATGCAGTTTTATTTCATTTCTATTGTAAGGTGCTCGTACAAAATTTCAAGTTCGTAGCTTTTAATTTGTTAGTTAGCAGTTGATTTATTGAAATTGATCGAAATCATACTTTTGTATGGAAGGGGGTAGAAGGGCAAGTGCGATCTCAAAACCTTTGACGCAGTTCCGTTTCAACTATTTTTGAATGAATTTGTGCAAAATTTAAAATTGATAGCTTTTAATTTTTAGGTGATAATTGATTTTTTAAAAATGGTCGTAAAAATAATTTTCTGTGGGAGGGGGTAGAAGTTTGGAAGGTATTCGACCAGTTAATATTTCATTCTCTTAGAGATTTTTATACTCTAGATGAAATCTGAGAGTATATTGTGTTTGCCTTACCGTTTGTAACGCTAAGAACTAATGTTCGTACAGAGTCCCCAAGGGTACAGAAATATTTGCTGTTGCTCAAAAATCTCGATTCCGAGTGACTGTCTGTCCGTCTGTCCGTCTGTCTACAACATAACTCTCGAAAGCTTTGAACTATCGTGCTGAAATTTTTCATATATCATTTTTAGCAAAAAAGTAACTTTAAGTTCGTGAACGGACCACATCCCCCCACTCCTTCTACCCCCTCCCATACAAATTACATGAAATTTGGAAATTTAAAGGAATTGAGTTTTCTCCGAAACCGTTTCAGCTAATGACTTGAAAATTGGGAAATAGTATTATAATGAGAATACCATTACTGTAAAAAAATATTGCTCTGATCTCCTTACTCCTTCTACTCTCTCCCATACAAATGTACAATTTTCAAAAATGTATTTATTCGGCTTGCATCGCAACTAGCAAAGCTAAATGAACCAATTTTTGTTAAAATTAATATTATTACAATTGCAACCAATTTTGTAAAAATTGTCAACTTCACATCATCCTTTCTACCCCCTCCCATACAAATTTAACGAAATTTCGGAATTTAAACAAAATTATTTTTCTCTAAAATCGTCAAGGCTATCAACTTTAAATTTTGAGGAAAGTATACTATTACAAGTATCATTGATGCCAAAAAATTTGGTTTTGATTCGAAAACTCCTTCTACCCCGTCCCATACAAATGTACAATTTTGATAAAATGCATTTAATCGATTTTTATTGAAACTAGAAAAAGTACAAGCTTAAAATTTTGCCACAATTTGTCCCTTAATAATTGCAATAAATGCTAAAAAAAATATTAACTTCGATTCACTTCTTCTACCACCTCCCATACAAATTTTTGCATTGAAAACTTAAGAAAAGTATTTCTTCTTCGAGCATATGAGTAACAAAGCAATATGATTAGGATGTTGAAAAGGAGATTCAAAATCATCCAAAACCCCCCACTTTCTCTGCCACCTCCCATAAAAATGGATATATTCAGGCAAAAATTGTTCAATTTCCTCGAAAATTATGAAAGCTACAAACTTTAAATTCAGCATGAAACACTTTGTATACTACGTTCGGTGTTATATACAAAAGTTACAAACCTTCCCCCTCTGCTTTTACCACCTCCCGTACAAAAGTCACAATTCACTATTCGAAAGAATTTAAGATAATATATTTTCCGGTACAATAAACTATTTCCTATTTCATCTATAGTATCATATGATTAGGCGTTACGCCCAATCATAATTCTGTTATGTTTATACTCTAGATGAAATCTGAGAGTATATTGTGTTTGTCTTACCGTTTGTAACGCTAAGAAATAATGCTCGCACAGAGCCGCCAAGGGTACAGAAATATTTGTTGTCGCTCGAAAACTTCGATTCCGAGTTGCTGTCTGTCCGTCTGTCCGTCTGTCTACAGCATAACTCTCGAACGCTTTGAGCTATCGTGCTGAAATTTGTTGTGTGTCATTTCTAGCAAAAAAAAAACTTTAAGTTCGTGAACGGGCCACATCCCCCCACTCCTTCTACCCCCTCCCATACAAATTTCACGAAATTTCGAAATTATCAGAAATTGATTTTTCTTTGAAACTATTTAAGCTTTCGATTTGAAATTTGGGTTAAAGTATTATGATATAGATGCCATTAATATGACTGAATATTGATCCGATCCCATCACTCCTTCTACCCCCTCCCATACAAATGCATAATTTTGAAAAATGCAGTTTTTCGATTTCCATCGAAACTAGTGAAGTTATAAAAACGAATTTTTGCCAGAATTAATTTTATTATAATTTCAATCAGCATTGAAAAAATTATCAACTTCACCTCACTCCTTCTACCCCCTCCCATACAAATTTCACGAAATTTTAAAATTTAAATTAAATTATTTTTCTTTGAAACCGTTGAAGCTATCAACTTGATATTTCGCATAAAGTATAAAAATATAAATATCAATAACGATAAAAAAAATTGTTTTCATCCTTACACTCCTTCTACCCCCTCCCATACAAATGCATAATTTTTGTTAAATGCATTATATCGATTTCCATTAAAACTAGGAAAATTACAAACTTAAAATTTTGCCAGAATTTGTTTTTTAATAGTTGCAATAAATGCTGAAAAAAATTATCAGCTCACCTTCCCTCCTTCTACCCCTCCCATATAAATATCTGTATTATAAATTCAAGAAAAGTATTTCTCTTTCGAATATATGAGAGCTGTCGACTTTGAAATTGAATCAAAGCATAGTGATAAGGGTGATGATAAGCAGTTTCAAAATCATCGCAAACGTTCCACTTCCTCTGCCACCTCCCATACAAATGCCACAATTTCTGCAAAACTATGTCCAATTTCTTTAAAAATAATGAAAACTAAAAATTTTAAATTCAGCACGAAACATTTTACATGCCATTTTTGGTGTCACATAGGAGAAATACAAAACCCCCCTCTACTTCTACCACCTCCCATGCAAAGTCTCTACTCACTATTCGAAAGAATTTGAGATGACATATTTTCCAGTATATTAATGTCATTTCCATCTCATCTAGAGTATCATATGATTGGGCTTTAAGCCCAATCATAATTCTGTTATGTTTTTTAATTGCATTTTGCAATTTTTCAAGTTTCTACCTAAAAATTTCATTCAAAAATTTTCAATTTTGTGATGTATTCACATGGAAAATTTAAACTTTGTGTTTCTTACCAGAGCCCTAAAGAATCACGCAAAATTTTCGACATTTTTGCTTACCACCTCCCTCCCCTTACACCTCCCGACGTAAAACTTTTACCAAACTTCAAAACTACGTAGTTCTACAATTTGACAAAATTTGAGTTGGATATCTGCACTCAGTTTTGAGATATAAGGGTTTGAAATTTTGGAAAGTGCAATGCTCCCTATTTTCACCCACTACTATTTTGTCAAAATGTTATATTTTTTCGTATTTTTCTAATATAGCTTAATATAAGTACCAAGTTCCAATTACATAGCTCAACAAATAGCCGAGATATTGATTTTTAAGTATTTTTCTTCACTTCCTCCCCCCTACCCCTACAATAATTAGCCTCTAGGTAAGCTGATTCCAGTGGATCTATATGCCACCTTGATGGTCTAAAAATATAAATTTTTTATGCTAAGTAATTTCGAAGATATAATTAAACTATCTCGTTCCAAATGAAACAGTCTTATTTTTCATATACTGAGTGTAATTCACTTAACGACTAAACTTAAAATCAAACTTGAAAAATACCGTATTCGGTGTAGCGTTAACTTGGCGAGGAACATCATAGTGTTTAGTGTTACCAGATAGCATAACATTCCTCCCCACTTTAACCTTGAAATTCTTTAATATTTTCTACTCTTTAAATTCTTGTTTATAATTCTTTGTGACCTCCTTGAAGTTAACAGTTTATTAGAGGTCTTATCATTCTGTTTTGTATCATTTTCATTTAATTTTACATTTGGTGTGTTTTTATTGTTATCAATATTTCCATTTACAGAATTCTCATCCAAAGTAACATTATTTTTTACAATAATTTTAATTCAGGAAGTTTTGGTATAACTTTGTAATAATGCTGCAAGTTTGCATAATTCTTTCGGAGTTGATTTACATGAACCACTCTATTATTTCCTTTTAATTTTATAACATATATATCTCAATGAGCTTAATTTTCTTATAACTAAACATGGTAACCATTTTTTCTTTTATGTGATTTCTATAAAATGCTCTCTCCCCGTTTTTGTAGAAGATTATTTTCTTTTGCGGGGTTGCTTTTAATTTTGTATTAACATCTACAATTTTCTTTTTATCTTCTTTTACAAAATTTCTTCTTTTAAGGCTGTAATTCATATGCTTACATTTTTCGGTTTTCTCAATCTAAATTAAATCTAACAAAATTTTTGGCTTATAACTAAAATCATTTCTGATGAAGTTTGAGATGTCGTTGAGTTTGGAAAATTTCTATGATTCATCAGAAATTTATTAATTCGTTCTGGCCATGACAGACTCCTGACTCAATAAAAATTTTTTAAAAATGCTTTTTACTGTCTGCACGTGTCTCTCTGCCAGCCCATTCGATTGCGGATGATATGGTGGACTATGTAAGAGTTTAATGCCATTTTTTGCACAAAACTGTGAAAATTCAAACGAACTAAAGGGTGGACCATTTTCGGTCACAATTGTACCCGGTAACCCGAATATTACTATTATTGAACTTAATTTACTGATCAACGATTTCGCAGTCGTGTTTGACATTATCACCACATCCAGATATCTACTAAACGAATCAACTACAATTAAAAACGCTTTTGCACCAAAAAAAAAGAAATCTAAATGAATTCTTTCGAATGGTCTTACTGATTTTGGCCAATTAGAATCTACTTTCCCTTTCGGTATATTTTTTGTTTGCTCACATTCAGTACAGTTAGTAATAAATTCTTCTATACACTTATCTAGCTTTGGCCACCACACATATGACGTCGCTAACTTTTTCATAATTAATATACCATTATGATTATCATGTAAACTTTTTAAACATTTCTTTTGTAATTTTTTAGGAACTATTATCCTCTCACTATAAAACAAACAACTATCTTCTGTGCTAATTATACTCTAGATGGAATCTGAGAGTATTATAAGTTTGCTCTAAAGTTTGTAACGCCAAGAAATAAGGCTCGGAGAAAAAAATTAATGATACAGAAGTTAATATTATCACTCAAAAATCTCAAAACCGGATGTCCGTCCGTCCGTCCGTCCGTCTGTGCGCGCTCTAGCTTGAGAACGCGTTGAGCTAGATAATTCAAATTTTGTACGCGTCGGTTTTGACAAAAAAGTAAGGTCAAGTTCGCGAACGGGCCAAATCGCTCCACCCCTTCTACCCCCTCCCATACAAAATGCCACAATTGCGCAATTTGACAATTAACGGATTTGCTCAAAAAGTATAAAAGCTATTGGCCTGAAATTTGAAGTATGTCACTTCTATTATAATATCAATCTACCGTATAAAAATTATGCGTGTCCTCCCTCTCCTTCTACCACCTCCCATACAAACTGTACTTTTTCATGAAATACTCTAAACCAATTTACTCAGTGCGTATAAGATGTAGCAAGCTGAAATTGTGCACCAAATATTAATTTAAAATTGTTAGTAAGACTAAAAAAAATTAGACGATTAGCTTCACCCCTTCTACCCCCTCCCATACAAAATGACACAATTTCGCAATTTGACAATAAATGGATTTACTCGAAAAATATGAAAGCTATTAGCCTGAATTTTGGGATATATTATTTTCATAATGATATAAATCTACAGTAGAAAAATTATGTGCGTCCTCTTTCTCCTTCCACCCCCTCCCATACAAACTACACTTTTTCATGAAATGCTCTAAGACAATTTTCTCAGAACATATAATATTTATCGAGTTCATATTTTGTAATAAATACTTAATTAGTATTATCACTAAGATCAGAAAAAAATATTTGATTAGCTTCGCTCCTTCTACCCCCTCCCATACAATATGACACAGTTTTACAACTTCACAAAAAATCTATTTTCTTGAAAAGTATGAATGTTACTGGTCTAAAATTTAAGAAATGTCAATTTTATGATATTCTTAGTTATTTCTAAAAAAATCACTAAAATCCCCCCACTCTTTCTACCACCTCCCATACAAACTGCACATTTTCACTAAATCTAACATACTAATTTTCTCAGTTCGCATTCAATTTTTGGAGTAAGCATTTTGTCTAAAACATTTTTGTAGCTACCTTAGCATGATGGGGAAAAAATTAGTTCAATGCTATCACCCCTTCTAACACTCCCCATACAAAATTTTTTGGGATCACAAAAAATTCTATTTCATCTAGAGTATAGTAAGATTGCGTTTTACGCGCAATCGTAGCCCTGTTATGTTGTTATTTTTAACTTTGACAAAAGGTTTCATTTCTTCACTAACTTCTTTTGTAAACCCTTCCATAACTAACTTGTACAAATTCGACAGTATTGAGTCACGTTGTGTTTCCTTCTTTATTAATTTTAAATCAACTGGGATGTCGTTAGAAAAATTTATTGAGTGTACACCAATTTCTTCAACCTCACTTTGTTCTTTCAAGGGTAGACGGGATAATGCATCCGCGTTTGCCATTTTTAATCCCGGTCTATGTATTATTTTATAATTAAACATTGAAAGTGTAATAGACCATCTTTGCAGTCTTGCTGCTGCAACAGAAGTAGTTCCCTTTCTTGGGTTAAAAATTTCTTTCAATGCTTGATTATCAGTATATAGAGTAAACTCTTTGCCATAAATGTATTTAAAAAATTTCTTAACATCAAACATCACTGCTAATGCCTCCCTATGCAACTGAGAATAATTTCTTTCAGCCTCGGACAATGTACTACTAGCAAATAAAACAGGCTTTTCTTGACCCTTTATAACGTGAGATAGAACTGCTGCTATTCCAATTGGATTAGCATCAGTCGAAACAACTATAGGTAATTTGGGATTGAAACGTTCTAACACATTATTTTTTATCAATTCAGATTTCACACACTGAAATTCTTTTTGACAAGCTTCATTCCAACAAAATCTGGCATTCTTTTTCAACAATTGGTATAAATTATGAAGTTTCTCTGACAATTTAGGTACAAATCGTCTATAATAATTGACAAGTCCATTAAATGCTTGTAACTCTTTTACGTTAGTAGGCACTGGTGCTTTTTGAACAGCTTCTACCTTTTTGGGATTTGGCACCACTTTGTTTTGAATTATTATATGTCCTAAATACTCCACGGACGTCTGAAGAAACTTGCACTTTGACAAATTTATCTTCACTTTATGATAATTCAATCTTTCTAAAACGGTATTTAATGTCACCTCACATGCATTTTTTGTATCGCCTCCCACAATAATGTCATCGATATACCCAAAAACATTCTCAATACCCAGTAAAATTTCATCTATTATTGCTTGAAAAATAGAAAGAGCACTAGCTACTCCAAAAGGTAAGCGTTTATACCGAAATAACCCTTTTTCCATATTTATTGTTAGTAGCTCTTTAGACTGATCTGATAATTCTACCTGTAAATATGCTCCGGACAAATCCAATACACAAAAATAATTACAACTGGACAGACTTGCAAAAATATCGTCTACTATTGGAAGTGAGTACTGCTCTGATTTAATAAACCGATTTATGGTTGCCTTACAATCCACGCAAATTCTGATTTTCCCATCAGCTTTTGGAACCACCACTATAGGTGAAGCCCACTTACTGTATTTAACTGGCTCTATTACGTTTTCCTGAACTAACCTGTCTAATTCCTTAGACACAGCTTCACGTAACCTGAACGGCACGGAATACGCTTTGTGAAATATCGGTACACAATCTTCCAAATGAATCTCAGCGTTATATCCGACAATCGACTGACCTGGGTCTTGAGACACCACATATGGAAATTTACTTAAAATATTTTTACATATCTCAGTTTCCTGAGTTTTGATTTTATCACATAATACGTTAATATTTTGACTTACGTAATTATACTCTAGATGAAATCTGAGAGTATTATAAGTTTGCTCTGGAGTGTGTAACGCCAAGAAATAAGGCTCGGAGAAAAAAATGATGAATACAGAAATTAATATTATCACTCAAAAATCTCAAAACCGGATGTCCGTCCGTCCGTCCGTCCGTTCGCTCTCTAGCTTGAGAACGCGTTGAACTAGAAATTTCAAATTTCGTACACGTTGTTTTTGACAAAAAAGTAAGGTCAAGTTCGTGAACGGGCCAAATCGCTCCACCCCTTCTACCCCCTCCCATACAAAATGACACAAATGCGCAATTTGACAATAAACGGATTTGCTCGAAAAGTATAAAAGCGATTGGCCTGAAATTTGGGATATATTACTTTTATCATAATATCAATCTACCGTATAAAAATTATGCGTGTGCTCCCCCTCCTTCTACCACCTCCCATACAAACTGTACTTGTCATGAATTACTCTAAGCCAATTTACTCAGTGCGTATCAAATTTAGCAGGCTGAAATTGTGCACCAAATATTTATTTAAAATTGTTAGTAAGGTCAAAAAAAATTAGACGATTAGCTCCACCCCTTCTACCCCCTCCCATACAAAATGACACAATTTCGCAATTCGACTATAAATGGATTTGCTCGAAAAGTATAAAAGCTATTAGTCTGAATTTCGGGATATGTTACTTTCATAATGATTTCAATATACAGTATAAAAATTATTTGCGTCCTCCCTCTCCTTCCAACCCCTCCCATACAAACTACACTTTTTCATGAAATGCTCTAAGCCGATTTTCTCAGAACATATAACATTTATCGAGCTCACATTTTGTAATAAATACTTATTTAGCATTATCACTAAGATCAGAAAAAAATATTTGATTAGCTTTACTGCTTCTACCCCCTCCCATACAACATGACACCGTTTCACAACTTCACAAAAAATCTATTTTCTTGAAAAGTATGAATGTTACTGGTCTAAAATTTAGGAGATGTCAATTTTATGATATTCTTAGTTATTTCTGAAAAAATCATTAAAATCCCCCCACTGTTTCTACCACCTCCCATACAAACTGCACATTTTCACTAAATCTAACACACTAATTTTCTCAACTCCTATTCAATTTTTGGAGTAAGCATTTTGTATAAAACATTTTTATAGCTACTTTAGCATGATGGGGAAAAAATGAGTACAATGCTATCACTCCTTTTAACACTCCCCATACAAAATTTCTTGGGATCACAAAAAATTCTATCTCATCTAGAGTATCGTAAGATTGCGCTTTACGCGCGATCGTAGCCCTGTTATGTTTTTGCTTAAATTCAGGCATTAAGTTACTAATCCACGTTCTACCTACCAGTGGTTTAAATTTTTTCGCATCAATTACTATCATGTCCAATTTGTCCACGACATCGCCAAACTCCACCTGTACATTGGCTTGGCCTATTACCTTTAAATGGTTACCTGTAATTGTACTTAATTTTAGATTACATTTCATTAACCCTATTTTAAAAAACTTCTCTTTATATTCTTCGAAGCTCATAGTCGCCACACTTGCTCCAGTATCCAGCTCCATTTTTATAGGTTTCCTTTCGATTACTGCCGTAACTTCGTAAGGTTCCACTCGATCCGCTGCTATGTTATTAACATTTCTGATCGTTTTGATCATACGATTTGAACTCGAACTGTTCCACTTTTTCCCTTGTTTCTGCTGCATATTGTTGAAACAGGCTTTCGCTGAATGTCCCACTTTTTTACACTTGAAACAAGTCCATTGTTTCGCTGGACATTCTCCTGCATGTACCCTTGTGCAACGAGTGCATTGTGTGCTACTATTTTTCCAAGAGCCATCTTCTCGCGATGACTGATGCACTTTCGACGCTGTTGCATTTTTTGCATACACTTTATTTATTGGTTGAGTCGCTGGTTGTATACTTTTTTGTTCCTTCATCGACATTTCCATATTCAAAGCTAAATCACAACACTTTTGAAACGTTTTACTGTCATCAGCTAATAGTGACTGCTGAATTTTTTCATTACGTAACCCCAAAATAAATTTGTCTATGAGGGCGTCTTCTAAAGCCAAATTTTTTAGGTTACCGGTTTCCGCATTTTACTTTATTATTTTAATAATAAAGTATTGTGATCGACTTGGAAAAAAAAAAATTTGCTACCCTGGAATTTTTTTTTTTCGCGTTTCATGACTAAATTAGCCTAAAAATGCAAAAAAAAAATACGTCTGTCTGTACGCCGTCTGCCGTACGCCGGTTTGTCATTAACTCCCAAACCGTTCAAGATAAAGAGTTCATTTTTGGAGGAATTGTAGATAGTTGCGGATCTCAGGCGGACACCAATTTTGGGGGGTGTACGGGTTCAGGAGGAGGCAGGGGGAGCGCTTAAACCGAAAAATACGAATTCAAATATCTCAACCATGGTTACAGCTAGGAAGCTAAAAATCAACATGCATATAGAGCGGTTTGTGGGGCAACTTTTAAAAATAATTTAATTTTTTTATCCATTGGGGTGCAAAAAGGGGGGGCTAAGAACCAATTGTCGGCCGAATTTTTTGTTCAACTGATTATATCTTCGAAATTACTTACCATAACAAATTGATATTTTTAGACCGTTAAGCTGGCATATAGATCCACTAGAATCAGTTTAGACAAAAGTTAATTATTGTAAGGGGGAGGGTCAGGGAGGGTTCAAGGAAAAACAGTTTTTAAATTTCGCAAAAATTTTGGGTCGGGAGGTGGTAACCAAAAATGTCGAAAATTTTAAGTTATTTTTTAAGGGCTCTGGTGAAAGATACAAAATTTAAATTTTCCATGTAAATACAGTAGATATCGTTTATAACGACATCCGATATAGCGACGTATCGGTTATAAAGGCGAAGTTTGAAAGTCCCGGTCGGAACTAATATTAAATGCATTGTAGACGTATCGCTTATTACGACATCGGTTATAGCGACTAAACTGACATAGCGACCGAACTATTGTATAAATCTATCGTATATAACGACGGTGGGTATACAAATTACATAGACATAATAATAAAAGGACGGGAATGGGATAGTAAAGCTTTCAAACAAAAAAAGAAAATGCTTCTTCTATTGGATAACTGTCCAGCTCATCCGAACATACAAAACTTGAGAGCAATCAAACTTGTATTCCTTCCACCGAATACAACATCAGTTCTCCAGCCAATGGACCAGGGTGTTATAAAATCCTTAAAAACACAATTTCGAAAACTTCAAATAATGAAAATTTTAGAAAGCATTGAAACTACGGGTTCTTACCACAACAAAATGAACGTCTTGGATGCTATTCTATTGATGTCTAAAGCTTGGGATCGTGTTTCACAAAGCACCATATCCAATAGCTTCACACATGCTGGATTTCATCCACAAGCGGATTTTACCGAAGAGGACGATCTTCCACTTATCGAATGGCTGCGGCTTTCAAATCAAAATTCTGTCTTAGAAGACTTACCACTCGAAGAATGGGTTCGCAAGCTACCCGTGCATAGTTTAACCACTGATGAAAATTGGAAAAACTTTGCGAGCGTAGACGATGAAGTCATAACTGAGGGTAACATGACAGAAAATGAAATTGTAAGAAATTCGGATCCAGAATCAGATGCTGTAATGAGAAGTGTTGAAGCAGAGCTGGACGAATTTGAGCCACCATCCATAAAAGAAGCATTATCCGCAGTTCAAATGATTCGAAATTATTTCGCATTCAACCCCGAATCAAAAGAAGCAAAGACAGAATTCCCATCTAGAAAGGATAACTGAGGAAAAGTTTGTAGAAAGCAAGCGTCTTTGCAAACAATCAAAATTAACAGAATTTTTTTCTAAGATTCAATGAAACATTTATGTATATGTGCACATTGCAATTTTTTAATTACTTTTTCATGAATAAACGTTTTGTTCCTTCATTTTTAACGTGTTTGGATATAGCGACTATCGGATATAGCGACCTAATTATGTCGGTCCCTTGACCGACGTTATAAACGATATCTACTGTACATCTATTTGTTGTACATACAGAAAAAATAATAAAAATTCCACAATTGTTATGCACCGACCCCCCTGGTCTACCGTGCACAAGGTGTTTCATGTGCAATGAAAAAACCACATAAACTGAAAATTTTTGAATGAAATTTAAAGGTAGAAACTTGAAAATTTGCGATAAGCATTGAAAAAATATCCCTAAGTTTACGAAATATTAACTGGTCGAAAACCTTTAAAACTTCTACCCCCTCCCATACAAAATTATTTTTTCGACCATTTTTAAGAAATCAATTATCACCTAACTATTAAAACCTATCAATTTGAAATTTTGCATAAATACTTACAAAAATAATTAAAATGAAATTACGTTAAAAGTTTTGAAATCGCGCCTGCCCTTCAAGAGTATCATTTCGACCAATTTCAATAAATCAACTAATAACCAACAAATTAAAAGCTACGAACTTGAAATTTTGTACGAGCACCTTACATGAGAAAAGAAAGAAAATTGCGTCACAAATTTTACTATTCCCCTACCTCCTCTACCCCCTCCCATACAAAATTATTTTTTCGACCATTTTTAAGAAATCAATTATCACCTAACTATTAAAACCTATCAATTTCAAATTTTGCATAAAAACTTATAAAATTAATTGAAATGAAGTTGCTTTAAAAGTTTTGAAATCGCGCTTGCTCTTCTACTCCCTCCCATACAAAACTATGATTTCGACCAATTTCATTAAATCAACTAATAACCAACAAACTAAAAGCTACGAACTTGAAATTGTATACAAGCACCTTACAAGAGAAGCGAAATAAAACTACATATCAAATTTTATAATTCCCCTACCTTCTCTACCCCCTCTCATACAAATGTTCGGTTTCGTGAATGTAAAAAAAAACGAATTGTATGAAAATTCTATGCAACTTCGTCTATGAAACTGACATTCTATACAGAGAATATTGGACGTGATTCAAGCAATCAATTAAAAAATTTATTAACATCCACCTACTCTTACCATCCCACCTCACCACTCCCCTCATAAAAACTCAAACTTGCATAAATAAACGAACGAAATATTGATTATAAGTACTGGAGCCTTTGAACGTTTCCGCAAAGTGTTAAATTGACAATTGCCTTGTCCAAGAACCCCCTTTCACTTAGTCTTCCCTAACCACTCTAACATGCATATTGACTTTCCACGCATCCGCAACTTGTCCCAAGAATAACAAAGTTTCGCCCGACTTGTTGGCAGTTTATTTATTATCATCTCCAAAACTGTACGTCTCGGCAAGATTTCGAAGCCGTACGATGAATTCACTAATCGTTTCCCCTTCCTCTTGCTTTGCCTTCTGAAATTTGAACCGTTCTGCCCTTTTATTGACCTTCGGCGTATAGTGCGTTTCTAATATTTTAATTAGCTCTTCAAACGACTTGCTACTTGGAAGCTGGGGCGCGGTGAGCGATTTTAGAATTTTGTACACTTCGGGACCAATCAGTGTTATGAATATCGGAGTTATCTTCTCGTCTTTAATATCGTTTGCTATGAAATATGGAGAAACTCGATCTTTGTAAGCGGTAAAATCTTCACCGGGTGTAAACTCACTTATATTACCGACATACGCCATTTTCTTTGGCTTAACTTTATTTTCTATGTTTTCGCACTCCACTTTTACTTTATTATTATAATAATAAAGTATTGTGATCGACACAAAAAAAAAAAAAAGTTTGCTACCCTGAAATTTTTTTTTTTCGCGTTTCATGACTAAATTAGCCTAAAAATGCAAAAAAAAAAAATCCGTCTGTCTGTACGCCGTCCGCTGTCCGCCGTACGCCGACGTGTACGCTCAGCGCACATTAACTCCCAAACCCTTCAATATAGAAAGTTCATTTTTGGAGGGATTGTAGATAGTTGCGGATCTCAGGCGGATACCCATTTTCGGGGGTATACGGGTTCAGGGGGAGGCGGGGGGAGTGCTTAAACCGAAAAATACGAATTCAAATATCTCAAACATGGTAAGAGCTAGGAAGCTAAAACTCAACATTAATATAGAGAGGCTTGTGGGACAACTTTTAAAAATAATTTAATTTTTTTATCCATTGGGGTGCGAAAAGGGGGGGCTTAGAACCAATTGTCGGCCGAATTTTTTTTTCAAATGATTATATCTTCGAAATTACTTATCGTAACAAAACCATTTTTAGAGACCGTCAAGGTGGCATATAGTTTCATCGGAACCAGCTTAGAAAGCGGCTAATTATTGTAAGGGGGAGGGTCAGGGGGGGTGCAAAGAAAAACACTTAAAAATTAATATCTCAACTATCTCTTAAGCTATATAATTGAAACTTTAAACTTATATTAAACTATACTAGGCAAATATAAAAAAAATATAACATGTTGAAATAATAGTAGTGGGGGGAAATGGGGAGCATTTAAAAAATGGCGCACTTTTCAAAATTACAAATCCTTATATCTCCAAAAATAGTACAGATATCAAATCAAAAATTTGTCAGATTGTAGAACTACATAATAGTTAATTTTGGTAAAAATTTTAAGTTGGGAGGTGTAAAGGGAGGGAGGTAATAAGCAAAAATATCGCAAACTTTGAGTGATTTTTTTAGGGCTCTGGTAAAAGATACAAAGTTAAAATTTTGCATGTGAATACCTATATTTAATCCACATAGAAAAATAATAATAACTTGATCCATATTTGTTATAAACCGACCCCCCCGGTCTAACGTGCACAAGGTGTTTCATGTGCATTGAAAAAAACACATAAACTGAAAATTTTTGAGTGAAATTTTAAGGTAGAAATTTGAAAATTTGCGAAATGCATTTAAAAAAAATCCCTAAATATACGAAATACTAACTGGTCGAAAACCTTTAAAACTTCTACCCCCTCCCATACAAAATTATTTTTTCGACCATTTTCAAGAAATCAATTATCACCTAACTATTAAAAGCTATCAATTTGAAATTTTGCATAACAACTAACAAAAATAATTAAAATGAAATTGCGTTAAAAGTTTTAAAATCGCGCTTGACCTTCTACCCCCTCCCATACAAAAGTATGATTTCGACTAATTTCATTAAATCAACTAATAACCAACAAATTAAAAGCTACGAACTTGAAATTTCGTACGAGCACCTTACAACAAAAATAAAAGAAAATTGCATCACAAGTTTTACGATTCCTTTACCTCCTCTACCCCCTCCCATACAAAATTATTTTTTCGAGCATTTTTAAGAAATCAGTTATCAGCTAACTCTTAAAAGCTATCAATTTCAAATTTGGCATAAGAACTTATAAAAATAATTCAAATGAAGTTGCTTTAAAAGTTTTGAAATCGCGCTTGCGCTTCTACCCCCTCCCATACAAAAGTATGATTTCGACCAATTTCATTAAATCAACTAATAACCAACAAACTAAAAGCTACGAACTTGAAATTCTATACAAGCACCTTACAAGAGACGCGAAATAAAACTGCGTATCAAATTTTACGATTGCCCTATATTCTCTACCCCCTCCCATACAAATGTTCGGTTTCATGAATGTAAAATACATCGAATTTTATGAAAATTCTATGCAACTTCGTCTATGAAACACATTCTATACAGAGAATATTGGACGTGATTCAAGCAATTAATTAAAAAGCTATTAACATCCACCCACCCTTACTATTACACCTACTCCTCCCCTCATAAAAACCAAACTTACAGAAACGAATGAAATATTGTTAACAGTCCTGCCCAAGAACTCCCTTTCACTTAGCCTTCCCTAACCACTCTAACCTGCATATTGACTTTTCACTCATCCGCAACTTGTCCCAAGAATAATAAAGTTTCGCCCGACTTGTTGGCAGTTTATTTATACTCTAGATGGAATCTGAGAGTATTATAAGTTCGCTCTAAGGTTTGTAACGCCAAGAAATAAGGCTCGAAGAAAAAAACGAATGATACAGAAGTTAATATTATCACTCAAAAATCTCAAAACCGGATGTCCGTCCGTCCGTCCGTCCGTCCGTCCGTGCGTTCTCTAGCTTGAGAACGCGTTGAGCTACAAAGTTCAAATTTTGTACACGTCGTTTTTGACAAAAAAGTAAGGTCAAGTTCGTGAACGGGCCAAATCGCTCCACCCCTTCTACCCCCTCCCATACAAAATGACACAATTACGCAATTTGACAATAAACGGATTTGCTCAAAAAGTATAAAAGTTATTGGCCTGAAATTCAGAATATATTACTTTTATGACAATATCAATCTATCATATAAAAATTGTGCGTGTCGTCCCCCTCCGTCTACCACCTCCCATACAAACTGTAGTTATCATGAAATACTCTAAGCCAATTTCCTCAGTGCTTATAAAATTCAGCGGGCTGAAATTGTGCACCAAATATTTATTTAAAATTGTTAGTAAGGTCAAAAAAAATGAGATGATTAGCTTCACCCCTTCTACCCCCTCCCATACAAAACGACACAATTTCGCAATTTGACAATAAATGGATTTACTCAAAAAGTATAAAAGCTATTAGTCTAAATTTTGGTATATATTACTTTTTTAATGATTTAAATCTACAGTACAAAAATTATTTGCTTCCTCCCTTTCCTTCCACCCCCTCCCATACAAACTACACTTTTTCCTGAAATGCTCTAAGCCGATTTTCTCAGAACATATAACATTTGTTGAGCTCATATTTTGTAATAAATATTAAATTAATATTATTACTAAGATGAGAAAAAAAATATTTGATTTGCTTCACTACTTCTACCCCCTCCCATACAATATGACACAGTTTCACAACTTCACAAAAAATCGATTTTCTTGAAAAGTATGAATGGCACTAGTCTGAAATTTAAGGGATGCCAATTTTATAATATTCCTAATTATTTCTAAAAAAATCAATAAAATCCCCCCACTCTTTCTACCACCTCCCATACAAACTGCACATTTTCACTAAATCAAACTCACTAATTTTCTCAGTTCCCATTCAGTTTTTGGAGTAAGCATTTTGTATTTAACATTTTCATAGCTACTTTAGCATGATGTCGGAAAAATTAGTTCAATGCTATCATCCCTTCTAACACCCCCCATACAAAATTTCTTGGGATCACAAAAAATTCTATTTCATCTAGAGTATCGTAAGATTGCGCTTTACGCGCAATCGTAGCCCTGTTATGTTTCTTTTTCCATTTACATCCTCATCGCCAATTAAAGTATTTCGTTCCAAATGAAACAGTCTTATTTTTCATATACTGAGTTGTATTCCTGTCTGTATCGTACAAAATTCACTTAACGACTAAACTTAAAATCAAACTTGAAAAATACCGTATTCGGTGTAGCGTTAACTTGGCGAGGAACATTGTAGTGTTTAGTGTTACCAGATAGACATAACAATAATCATTTGAAAAAAAAAAATTCTGCCGACAATTGGTTTTTAGCCCCCCATTTTGCACCCCAATGGATAAAAAAATTAAAGTAATTTTAAAATTTGTGCCACAAACCCTTTTAAATGTATATCGATTTCTAGCTTCCTAGCTGTAACCATGTTTGAGATATTAGAATTCGTAGTTTTCGGTTTAAGTGCTCTCCCAGCCTCCCCATGAACAATTACACCACCCAAAATGGGTGTCCACCTGAGATCCGCAACTTTCTACAATCCCTCCACAAATTAACTTTCTATCTTGGAGGGCTTGGGAGTTAATGTGCGCTGAGCGTACACACCGGCGTACGGCGGACACTGTACAGAGAGACGATTTTTATACTCTAGATGAAATCTGAGAGTATATTGTGTTTGCCTTACCGTTTGTAACGCTAAGTAATAATGCTCGCACAGAGCCGCCAAGGGTACAGAAATATTTGTTGTCGCTCAAAAACTTCGATTCCGAGTTGCTGTCCGTCCGTCTGTCCGTCTGTCCGTCTGTCTGTCCGTCTGTCCGTCTGTCTACAACATAACTCTCGAACGCTTAGAGCTATCGTGCTGAAATTTGTTGTGTGTAATTTTTAGCAAAAAAGTAACTTTAAGTTCATGAACGGGCTACATCCCCCAACTCCTTCTACCCCCTCCCATACAAATTTCATGAAATTTCGAAATTTAAGGAAATCGATTTTCCTCCGAAACCTTTCCAGCTATTGACTTAAATATTAGGTCATAGTATAATGATATAAATATCATTGTCCTCAAGAAATATTGATATGATCCCCTTACTCCTTCTGCCACCTCCCATACAAATGCACAATTTTCAAAAATCCATTTATTCGGTTTGCATTGCAACTAGCAAAGCTAAATGAACCAATATTTGTCTTAAATAATTTTATTATAATTGCAACTAATTTTCGAAAAACTATCAACTTTACCTCACTTCTTCTACCCCCTCCCATACAAATTTTACGAAATTTCGGAATTTCAATTAAATTAGTTTTCTCCAAAACCGTCTGGATATCAACTTTAAAATTTGAGAAAAGTATCCTATTATAAATATAATTGATGTCAAAAAATTTGGTTTTGATTCGGATATTCCTTCTACCCCCTCCCATACAAATGCATAATTTTGGTAAATGCATTTAACCGATTTTCATAGAAACTTGAAGAAGTAGAAACTTAAAATTTTGCCACAATCTGTCCCTTACTAATTGTAATAAATGCTAAAAAAAATATCGCCTTCACTTCACTCCTTCTACCACCTCCCATACAAATTTTTGTATTGAAAGGTCCAGAAATATGAGAGCTATCGACTTTAAAATTGTAACAAAGCAATGTGATTAGGAAGTTGGTAAGCAGATTCAAAATCATCCAAAATCTTCCGCTTTCTCTGCCACCTCCCATACAAATATCATAAATTCAGACAAAAATTGTTCAATTTCCTCGAAAATTATGAAAGCAAAAAACTTTAAATTCAGCATGAAATATTTTATATACTGCATTCAGTGTTGCATACAAAAATGACAAACCTCCCCCTCTGCTTTTACCACCTCCCAAGCAAAAGGTAAGTAAGTATGTCATCTAGAGTATCATATGATTGGGCCTTACGCCCAATCATAATTCTGTTATGTTTTTTTTTGCATTTTTAGGCTATTTTAGTCATGAAACGCAAAAAAACAAATTTTTGGGGTAGCAAATTTTTTCTTTTTTTCAAGTCAATTATTAAAATAATAAAGTAAAAGTTATTGATTATAAACGAAGTGTAAAAGGGAGTGATTTCTACGTGAGTTCAACGATGATTGATGACTCAACCCTGAACATCGTGGTCTTAACGACACTTTTGACGTTTTAGTCTTCCTTCGCGCTTTAACGTGCTTCTGACGTATTGTTTTTCTACCCTTAAATTATTTTATAAAAAATCAAACTTAAATCTTTAATATAATAATTGAAAAAAACCAGTAAGATCTTTAGAATACAACAGGGAGAGTTAAAGAAGAAAGGTATTGCTGAAAAATTTTGAATTTCCGCCTGTACATTATCAACAATTTTAAAGAATAATGAACAAATTTTGGAATAGGCAAAGGTTGAAGAGTTAAATTCTACGCGTTAAAAGTATTGTCCGTGTATTTTCAAAGATGTCGACGAAGCTATGCGCAAATGGACAGTTGCTGCCCGTGAAAAAAATCTTTCTTTATCTGGGCCAATTATGAGGGCAAAAGCCAAAGAATTTGTTGAAGCATTAGGACACCCGGATTTTAAAAGCAGTTCTGTTTGGTTGGATGGCTTCAAAAAACGGTATGGTAATGTGGAAAAAACACTGTGTGGAGAAAGTGCTGACGTAAACTTGCAAAATCGTGATAAGTGGTTGGACAGCGTTTTGCCAAAGTTATTGGAGAAATACGACAAAAGGGATGTCTTCAATGCCGATGAGACAGGCCTATTTTTTAAATGCCTACTGACTAAAACACTAGCATTCAAAAATGAAAAATGTTTTGGTGGAAAAAGGAGCAAAGAGAAAATTACAGGCCGGATGCAATAAGACTGGATCGGAGAAGCTGAAATTGCTCGTTATCGGCAAAGTCAAAAATCCACAATGCTTCAAAGGCATCAAAACTATGGAGGTGGACTATGAATACAATTCAAAATCATGGATTACCTCTGAAATTTTTGAAAGATGGCTTTTGAAGCTGAACAAACAATTTTCTTGCCAGAAAAGGAAGATTTTACTGTTCATAGAATACTGCACGGCACATCCCAATCGCAAGAACAATCGGTATACTTGTATTCGAACACATGTGCATGTTTTTGTTTTCACGGACATTTATTTTCAGTCCCGCCTTTTTGCATTTAGATTGCAACGAGCACACAGTTGACTCTAAGTCCGAACGGTTATGTGTAAACAAACACACGTCATTAGCATAATCAAGGTCTTTTATGCTAAATAGTCTCCATTAAAAACCTTTATCTTCTCCACCTTCTAGTGCAAAGACGTCATCTATTACCACCAGAAACAGGGCTGCAGTCTTGTCTCGTTCGCATAAGAAAGCTCTCCTCCATGTAAGACGAAATACCTTGCTGCATCTTCGTAGGCTTCTTTAATTATAGCTATAACCTTATCTGGAATACCTCTCCAACGCAAAGCATGCTACATAAATGTAATATCGTTTGACGCTTTCGAAAGCCTTCTCGAAGTCCACAAGCAGGAGATGTAGTGGCGAATCCATTTCGGCGGACTGCTTCAATATTTTCCGAAGGGTATTTCGGATATCTTCCTTAAATTCCACACCTCAGTAAAGGGTGGGAGGAATATAATGGCTGTTATTTCCGGGTCCGCTTTGAGAAGTTCGGTTGGTAGTCCATCTATACCTGGGGCTTTCTTTCCCGCCATTGACCGAATGGCGGAAACTATCTCTTTCTTATCTAGGGGATCGTCCTTAATAGAGGATTGTTACGGTTGGATGGTTGGTAGTTGTGCTGTTTCTGGAATATCTTCCTCTGACAAAATGTTTAAAATATCAGAGAAATATTGCTTCCATCGGAGATTTCCGGTGACATCTTTCACCAGGTGGTTGGCGGTAAAATTCCTGTTTGTCAACTGTTTCATAATTTTATTAAATCGTACAGTTTCTACGAGGATTTCCCTTAAATTTTGTTCAAGTTACCAGGTTATTTATTATATATATATTGTTGCGAGCTAGGGGTTCGCCGGAATTTCTAGTAAAACATAATTCGTTTAAAAATAAGGGATAATTTATTTATTCGCACCTTTTAATCAATTCGCAAATTAACTTAATTCACACTTTAACTTAATTCGCCTATTTGGCACTACCGCCGCGTTTCGCTTGCACTGGTTCGCGTCTGGATCATTAAAATGACTGACTCCCGGCTGAAAGCTTCGTGCTTTTATATACTTTTTTCCCAATTCTCGAACCTCCTATGGTGTGTTTCAACTATACTGGGAGTGTCTCAACTATACTGGGAGGTTCCAGATCTTTGGTTATAGGTTTTTACATATTGGGGGACTGTTCTGTAAAATTCTGGCATATTCGGGAAAGATCATTGCCAGATCTATAACATTACCCTCTCCTTAGTCCTTGTTCGTCCCGAACATAGTCTTTCGCTTCCTCAATGGCACCATGGTACTTTGTTAGTCGGTCGAGATTTACCACTTTCATTTTAGTACGAGGTTTTTGATGTAGTTGAATCCGATAGACGACATCATTTAACCAGTTGAAGATCTGGTAAGGGCCTTCCCAGTTTCGCTGTAGTTTCGGCGATCTGCCCTTCTGTCGTTTGGGATTGTATAACCAAACCAAATCGCCGTGTTGGAATCCTGATGAATTCGCCCGTTGACCATACCTCGTCTTCATGCGGTCGGTCGCCAAATCAATTTTATCTCTGACCAGATTATAAATTGTCTTTAGTCGACGTCGAAGATCCGAGACGTAATCTTTGGCATTGGTTGGTTGGTCTGGTGCCACTCCAAACATTAGTTCCGCAGGGACTCAAATATTTCTTCCGAAAATGACTCGCGAGGGAGTTTCTCCTGTTGTTGAATGTACCGATGTTCTGTAGGCCATTAAAAATAGAGGGATGTGCTGATCCCAGTCCTGTGGCCTCTCGCTGACGAGTTTGGATAGGTTTGAGTTCAATATCCTATTGAAGCGTTCCACCATTCCATCGGACTGTGGGTGTAATGGAGTTGTCCTGGTTTTGTTTATTCCCAGCATTTGGCACACGTGTTGGAATATTTCAGATTCAAAATTGCGCCCTTGATCGGAGTGTAGTTCACGTGGAGCTCCAAATCTGCTCACCCAGTTTGTAACGATTTGTTCGGCGACGGTTAATGCTTCTTGGTTTGGAATTGCGCAGGCTTCAGGCCATTTGCTGAAATATTCAATGACCACTAGAATGTAGCGATTACCATTTTCTGATTCTGGAAATGGTCCAGCAATATCCACAGCAATTCTCTCAAATGAGACTCCCACGTTGTATTGTTTCATTTCTCCCTTTGATCTGCGTTGTGGGCCCTTACTCGATGCACACGTAGTACATTTACGGCACCAATTTTCGACATCATCTCGGAGATGGATCCAATAAAACTTTTCTCGTATCTTTGCCAAGGTTTTATTTACAACCAAATTCCCACCGGAGGTACCTCCATTCCTTCAAAACCTCCTCGACTTTAGAATGCGGGACGATGGTTTGCATGTGATACGATTTTCCCTTAGCGTTTTCCCATTTCCGTTTTAATAATCCGCCGTCTAGGTGAAGGGAGTTCCATTGTGCCCCAAACACTTTAGGGTTTCGCTGAATTGTGAGATGTCTTTCCACTCAGGCCGTTTCATTTCGTCCTTCCATGCCATGATCGGTGAAATATCTGGATCCTTACGTTGGGCATCTTCCAGTTCTTGCTGATTCCATCCATCCTTTGGTTCGGTCGTTATCCTCTGAATGGTTTCTCCGGCTTCTTTTTCCTTCTCACGTTCGCGTTCCTTCTCCATGTCCTTTTCGCGCTCCTTCTCCTCCTTAGCAGCACGTTTACTTTCCTTTTCACGTTCCGCATTCTTCCTTTCGCGATCTTCTCGATCACATCGCTTCCATGTTCGGCCTTGTCACAATTATTCGCATGAAGTACTTGACCGCCACGACTTCTACCCGTTCGTTCGCGATCCTTATTCGAATGCCTATCTTTGCTTCCATGATCTTTCCCGATGTATTGTTCTTGTTGCAATCGATCTTGCCGACTCGGGGTTTTCGATCGACTCTGGCGTCTATTATCAAAACCGTGTGTAAGATTTGAGCTCTGACGACTAGTTCTTGACCAAGATCTACCTGCCCGATCTCTATCTTCGCGTTGTTTAGCAGCGCAGCCGGAACAATAGTTGGTCGCTTTTCGGCAGTCCAGTCTCAAGTGTCCTGCCTGTCCACAATTCCAGCATCGGGGGGCACCAAATCTTTCGCTCCGCTTGGTGTACTCTGCTTTCTGACACACACACTCTTTTGCTATTTCTCGGACTCGATAGTTACTCCGTGAGCTTTGCTTGGCAGCTTCGAACGTCAGCCCATATATCAAGGATTCGCCAATCGTTTTCTTACCTCCCAGTTTTAGCACCTGTTGCAGCTCTCTGTCCTGTACAGCATTGTTAAATGCGAAAACAGCTGTGTCGTTGCGTTGCTCTGTTTGCGCATTGGGAAGCGATAATAGTGTGAGTTATTCAATATCGCGTGCCAGCTCTTGAAGTGTTTCACCATTCTTTTGGGTTCGGTTGTACAGCTGTATTTTGTAGATCTCTCGCATGTGGTCACTGCCGTAATGGAGATCCAATGTCTGGACTAACGTTGAAAAATCTTGTTGTTGCTCCTACGGAATCGTTTGAAGAACCTCTGCTGGTGGGCCTCTTAGCGCCAATATAAGAGCTGTTCCTCGTTCCAGATCATTCCAATGATTGTTTCTTGCGGCAGCCTCAAATTGGGTCTCATAAATAGCCCACGGTGTTTGTCATCGAAGATTGGAGCTTTGAAACCTTTGTGCGTAACGTGCTCTGCCTTGATGACTCCAGCCGCTTTCACGTTATCGAAGTCCCTTTTTAGGCGTTCGACTTCTTGTACAAGCCCGGATATTCTTTCCGTAATTTGTTCTTCGAAGATTCGAAGTTTCTTCTCTACGTTTTCTTCTATTGCCTTACACATGGTGTCTATTTTATTATTTTGCAGTTCCAATTTTTGATTGAGGTCCTTTGAGGTCTAATCTAATTTTTCATTAGGGTCCGCTGACAGCTGACTTTGTTGGTCTGATTTCTGATTAATGTCCGCTGATTGTTGTTTAATGTCCACTGATTGTTGCTCTAATTTGTTCATCATTTGTTGCATTAACTGTGTTAGAGAGCACTCCTCTCCACGAGCTTCCTTGATTTGGAACTCAAAACAATCTGCATCCTCACCCTCAGCCTCAAGTGTCTCGATCATACGGCTGACAAGTTCAGACTTGCTCCCTGTCGTAGATAACTCGCGTCTACTGAGCTCTTTCTTCAGCTCCGTTAATTTTAAGTCCTTTAGATAACGTGGCATTTTCACTACCGATTATTTCAAATTTTTCCGTGATTCGAATTCACTTAAATTTACTTCACTAATTAAAGTCACTGCTCACTAAAGCACTCGAGAATATTCAAATCCCACTTCCGACACCAATTGTTGCGAGCTAGGGGTTCGCCGGGATTTCAAGTAAAACACAATTCGTTTAAAAAGAAGGGATAATTTATTTATTCGCACCTTTTACTTAATTCGCAAATTAACTTAATTCACACTTTAACTTAATTCGCCTATTTGTCACTACCGCCACGTTTCGCTTGCACTGGTTCGCATCTCGATCATTAAAATGACTGACTCCCGACTGAAAGCTTCGTGCTTTCATATACTTTTTCCCAATTCTCGAACCTTCTATGATGTGTCTCAACTATACTGGGTGTGTCTCAACTATACTGGGAAGTTCTAGATCTTTGGTTATAGGTTTTTACATATTGGGGGACTGTTCTGTAAAATTCTGGCATATTCGGGAAAGATCATTGCCAGATCTATAAAAATATATTTATATATTATTATTATAATATATTATTACTATTATACTCTAGATGAAATCTGAGAGTATTATAAGTTTGCCACAAAGTTTGTAACGCCAAGAAATAAGGCTCGGAGAAAAAAATGAATGATACAGAAGTTCATATAATCACTCAAAAATCTCAAAACCGGATGTCCGTCCGTCCGTCTGTCTGTCCGTCTGTCTGTCTGTCTGTCTGTCTGTCTGTCTGTCCGTCTGTCCGTCCGTGTCCTCTCTAGCTTGAGAACGCGTTGAGCTAGAAAGTTCAAATTTTGTATACGTCGTTTTTAACAAAAAAGTAAGGTCAAGTTCGTGAACGAGCCAAATCGCTTCACCCCTTCTACCCCCTCCCATACAAAATGACATAATTACGCAATTTATCAATAAATGGTTTTTCTCGAAAAGTATACATGCAATTGATATGAAATTTTGAATATAATACTTTTATAATGACTTCATTCTACTGTAAAAAAATTACATGTGTCCTCTCTATCCTTCCACAACCTCTCATACAAACTGCACTTTTTCATGAAATGCTTTAAACCAATTTACTCAGTGCGTATAAAATTGATTGAGCTGAAATTGTGCAATAACTATTTATTTATAATTATTAATAAGATCAAAAAAATTTAGACGATTACCTTTACCCCTTCTACTCTCTCTCATACAAAATAACACAATTTTACAACTTTATAAAAAGTCGATTTTTCTGAAAAATATGAATGCTACTCATTTGCAATTTAAAACATGTCAAAAGCATGATGTTTATAGTTGTTTCTGAAAAGTCATTAAAAACTCGTCCCTCCTTCTATCACCTCCCATACAAACTGCCCTACTCCACTACATCTAATACACTAATTTTCTCAGTACCTATTAAATTTTTAAATCCTAAATTCTGCATAAAACATTTTTATAGCAACCTTAGCGTCATGTGAACAAATTAGTTCTATGTCGTCACCCCCTCTACCACTTCCCCGACAAAATTTCTTAAGATAAAAAAATTTCTCTTTCATCTAGAGTATTGCACGATTGTGCTTTATGCCCAATCGTACTCCTGTTATGTTTTCTTTATTAAATTTTCTTTACTCTGAATACTCTTTATGGCAGGTTCATACCGCAAATATTTTTCGTGGTATCGATGCGGATCATGTTACACACAGGTATTTTGCTTATGATGGGTATTTTTTAAAAGCATAGAACTTTAATTTGGCGCCACTGATTTCTTTGACATCTAATTTGACCGTTCTCGGTTATCTTGGGGTTAGTTTTGTTTGGTAATTCATCACAAATAGACTCAAGCCGGAATAACGTTTGCAAATGGGCCGAAGGAAGCATTGCTATTGATCTACAAATTTATTTGAAAATGTTGTTCAGTTATGAAGCACAATAAGCAGAACTGCCACATTTGGAGCGATGATTATTCAGAAGCCATTGTCGAAACATCCCTTTATGGGCCGGTGGAATCATTGGTCCATACGTCTTCAAAAATGATAATGGTCAGATCGTTATAGTCAACGGTGAGCGGTACAGAGACATGTACTAACTTTTTCGTTCCTCAATTCGAAGGCATTAATGTGGCAGATATGTGATTTTAACAGGACGGCGCCACATGGTACACGGCGCGCGATACAATTAATTTACTGAAAGAAACATTTGATGATCGATTAATTTCACGCAATGAGCCTGTTAACTGGCCACCTCGTTCATGTGATTTGACGCCATTAGATTTTTTTCTTTTGGGATATGTAAAGTCCTATGTAATAAATAAACCGATAAACCAGAAACTATTGAAAACTTGGAAGCCAACATTCGACGCATTATTGACGAAATACAGCCTAATTTACTGCGAAGAGTGTGTGAAAATTGGACTTCTAGATTACGCCCTGTACGTGCCAGCCCCAGTAGCCACATGCCCAAAATTATATTTAGTCATTAATCCCATTAAAATATCTTTTAAATAAAGCTAGTTTCATGGATATGGAAAATATTTTTCTGTATAAGATTTTAATTTAAATTTCTTCGCTTCTAAAAAAACCACCCTGTCCCTAGTATTATACTGTGAAATTTAAACTTATTAGTCAGACAGACGACAACGTAAAATTTTCGTTGATATTTCAGAAACACATAAAAAATTTATTGATTTCTTAAGGCCTTCTAATGCTGACGCATTTCCTTTTCCTCACAATAGTTTAGGCTAACCTCCGTATTATTAAAGACGAGTGTTTAGTGACTTTAGCCCTGAGCAAGTTTTGCAGGACATGAATACATGTGATGCCTGCATTCAAAATTTAAAGCTCGAAATGTTCTCTAGAAAAGAAAATGTTAAAATTTCCCTTAAAGCAGAACAAAACTTAAGAAAGATTATTCATACTAAATACGTTCTTTACAAGGTTTAGGTTTAGGTTGTAGGAGGGTGGTTCCATAGAACCACAATACACTGGGACCATATAGTTGGGCTCATTGTACTCCCCCTATTTATTATAAGATGGAAGTTACTTCTCTTGTTCTAACCACTTGGTTCGGTTTGCAAAGCGTAGCAGGCACGAATCTAAGACGCCGCTGAGGTCGTCTAGCTCTGAGAAGATGTAACCTGATGCAAATCTCAAACAGACTGTTGGAGATTTGCGGACAAAGACAAAGAAAATGTTCGATAGATTCTTCGTCTTCCTCGCAACCTCTGCAATGGCTGTCGCTCGCGATCCGCATCCTAAATGCATGCAGTTTTAGCAAGCAATGACATGTGTTCAGGCCAACAATAGTTCGGACGTTATAGCGACTACGTTGTAACAGCTAAGCTGTAATATTTTTATTCGGCTCTTCCCAAAAGGAATTGGCCGTTCTGCAGCTGTCCCGCAGCCGCCACCCCGCCAAGAACGAATCCAAAATAGTTTGTTTGAAGCTAGTCTTCAGCACTGTTGGTGCTACATCGACTGACTTCCTAGTGGAATTGATATTTGCATATCCTTGCCATGCAAACATGTCTGCTGCTTCGTTAATTAGCAGACCGCTACCCGGTATCCAAATTAGAAAAAGTTCCGTTATAGCCGCTAGGTGGTTCAAATTGTGTCTACAAATGGACACTAGTTTGGACGTAGTCCTGTAGGATTCGAGTTCCAGAAGTGCAGTCCTGCTGTCCGAGAAAATGTAACAATTTCCGAGACTGTTCTGCATTTCTAGAATAATTCTTGTACACTCGTTAATAGCTAACACTTCTGCTTGGATCACTGTCGCGTGTTCTGAAAAATGAAATGAAGTGTGGATGTCGAGGAATAAATCCCTGCAGAGGAGAGATGAGGACCTATACAGGTGCTGAGTATCGCGTTTGTCGCCCATTTTTTTCGTTCAGGAAACTTAATGTGAAACTTCCGTTTGCTTCGTGCAATCATACTCGCGGTCTAAAAGGGAGTTTGCGTCTCTAGTCACGTTTCAAATTTTGCCATGACCAATTTGTGGCGATGACCACGAATTAGTGGTTTTTAATTTAATGGCAGCTAGGCCCGCTGCTTGTTTTATAAAAAGATCAAGTGGATGTAGTGAGAAAATCACCTCCAGGGCTGCAGTTGCTGTGGTTCTAAGGGCACCTGTTCTGCACAGACATGCCATCCATTACATTATCTGTAAAGGTTCTAGGTTGGTTCTTAGTACGACCGCTGGCCACCACACCAGCGCGCCATAGCAAATAATTGATCTGACAATACTGGTATACATCCAGTGGATGAGGTGCGGCTTAAGGCTCCATCTCAAACAGAATATCTTTTTGCAAGCGAAGAAGGCTACGGTAGACTTTTTTGCTCGTGCTTGAATGTTCGCCTTCCAGGATAATTTACTATCAAACATAACAGAATTATGATAGGGCGTAAAGCCCAATCATATGATACTCTAGATGAAATGGGAATGACTTTAATATACCTGAAAATATGTCATCTCAAATTTGTTCGAATAGTGAATAGAGACTTTTAAATGGGAGGTGGTAGAAGTAGAGGGGGAGGTTTGTATTTTTCATATATGACACCGAACATGGCATGAAAACGTTTTTTACTAAATTTAAAGTTCTTAGTTTTCTTTATTTTTAAAGAAATTGGACATAGTTTTCCTGAAATTAGAGCATTTTTATGGGAGGTGACAGAGTCAGTGGAGCGTTTAAGATGATTTTGAAACTGCTTGTCATCATCCTTATCACAGGGTAGAAGGAGTGAAGCGGAGCTGATATTTTTTTCTAGCACTTATTGCAATTATTAAAAAAATAAATTCTGGCAAAATTTTAAGTTTGTAGTTTTTCTAGTTTTAATGGAAATCGATATAATGCATTTGACAAAAGTTATGCATTTGTGTGGGAGGGGTAGAAGGAGTGTACGGATCAATACAATCGCGTTATTTATAATTATATTTTTATACTTTGTACAAAATATCAAGTTGATAGCTTCAACAGTTTCAAAATTTCGTGAAATTTGTATGGGAGGGGTAGAAGGAGTAAGGTGAAGTTGATAATTCTTTTTAAAACTAATTGCAATTATAGTAAAATTAATTCTAGCAAAATTTCATCTTTTCAGCTTTACTAGTTTCAATGCAAATCGAAAATATGTATTTTTCAAAATTGTACATTTGTATGGGAGGGGCTAGAAGGAGTGAGGGGATCAATATTCCGTGATATTAATGAAATCTATATCATAATATTTTAGCCTAAATTTCAAGTCGATAGCTTAAATAGTTTCAAGAAAAATCAATTTCTTAATATTTCGAAATTTCATGAAATTTGAATGGGAGGGGGTAGAAGGAGTGGAGGGATGTAGCCCATGCACGAACTTAAAGTTACTTTTTTGCTAAAACTGACATACACACATTTTTAGCACTATAGCTCAAAGCTTTCGAGAGTTATGCTGTAGACAGACAGACAGACAGACGGTCACTCGGAATCGAGGTTTTTGAGCGACAACAAATATTTCTGTACCCTTGGCGGCTCTGTGCGAGCATTATTTCTTAGCATTACAAACGGTAAGGCAAACACAATATACTCTCAGATTCCATCTAGAGTATAAAAATCAGACCTAAATATTTAACTTGATTCGAGAGGACCATATTGATACCCCGAATGTTTGGTGGATTGAAAACATATGGTCTTCTTCTGGAAAAGAGGACCAGATCTGTTTTTTGAGGGTTAATGGTAAGTCCTTTATCTAATGCCCAGCTTTCTAACAGTTGTAAAGCGGACTGCATAATGTCTCTTAGAATTTGCTCAAAATTACCAGTTTGCATGATGACAAGATCGTCTGCATATGCTATTGTGGGGTAGCTGCTCCGATTTAAAATGGAAAGGGGTTCATTCACTGTTAGAGCCCACAGTAGAGGCGCCCTGTGGTGTTCCTTTGTAGACAGAGCCCTTTCTTGTCTCGTCATCCAACCGTGCTACGATTTTTCGTGAGCGAAGAAGCTTAGCATGCCGTCAGGAGACGTTCCACACTATGGCTGCGCATGGCCTAAATTATGGCAGCTATGTTGACGTGGTTAAAAGCGCCTTTCACGTCTGGAAAGGCACTGCGTGTAATGATGGAAAGCTTTCTTTACGGCGGCTACCGTCACATGCAAGGCGGGGTCAGTGGACCTACCTTTCAGATAGACGTGTTGGTGGGGGTATCTGACTGAGAGGTTCAGATTTGGCTGTAGGTAGCTGTCCACGAGTCTTTCCAGGCCTTTAAGAAGGAACGAAGTCAGGTTGATGGGTCGAAAAGCCTTCGGGAAATGCGTTTGCATTAAAAGTTCAAGTGACTCGCCGCTAGACCTCGTCCATTAATCATCGCCTTTAACCAGTAATTCGGGCATGTATGGGTCTTTGGATAGGGTCCTTTTAATTACAGCAGTATCGTTGACGTTATCGATTATTTCGCAGAATCTCTTCCATGAATTTCGTTTGACGGTTCATAGCTGTTTTTATACAGTGTGCTTGGTATTTGCCCCAGTCTGTGTCAAGTTTGCTGGAATTAGCTTTGTTAAAGAGTTTCCTTGCTCGTTTTTTCAGATTATCGAGATCGTTATTCCACCAGACAGCGTTCTTACTATCTTTGGCGGACTTCTGACGGCAGAAACTCTTGTCTGAGTTTAGTAGTATATTTGTTAACATATCCACTCTTTTATCTAAGAAATCTGGTGTTTTTATTGGGGAAGGAACTATCGCCAGTTTATTAGCTCCTGATATTCAACGCAATCCGCTCTTGCTGGATTCCTGTAAGACCAGCTATTTTTCGCTGATCAAACTATTTAAAATCTTATCTACATGTGGTCTGACAAGGATGGTTCTTTCGAAACTCTCCAGTTGCGGACCACTAGTGATTTAGAGTCAGGTCGATTGCCTCGCTTCTTGCTCTATTTATGAAGATGGGACTGTCACCAACATTACAAACATTTGGATTGTTTATGCTAAGAAATTCTACAATTGACTTACCGCGATCTTTGCAATCTGTTCGAGACCAGTAGGTGTGATGGGCATTGGCATCACAACCTATTACCAAGTCCCATGTGTTGGACTGGACAAGCTGGCACTGGCTGGTATGAGAAAACCAGCTTAACTGGCTGCGGTGTTCCATTAAATAACCTCTCCCACAGCGTCGTTGTTTGGTCGAGCTGCTGAATTGCGGAATTAATGTCAATTTTAGTGCTTTTTTTTTCTGCAACGACATACTTCCGTAGCTTACCTGTTTTGGGTTCGTGAAGGACTGTAAAAGTTTTGTTGCACCATCGTAGAATGTGGTTATAGTCCCTCAGCCACGGTTCCTGGGCAGTGCAACATCCGAGTAACTTCTTAAGAGGTGTTGTTGGAGAGTTGCGATCGCCGCTCTACTGTGATGTAGATTGGCTTGAACCACTCAGAGTTTGCCAGCTTCTGAGGTTGACCGCATTTGGTTTCGGTAGCTTGAAGTGGACCTTGTTGAGTCTACAATCCGTGAAACCTTTCGCTACAGACAATGTTTCCATAGAGCTTTGGTCGATTCTGAGAACAAGAAGTTGGCTCTTGTCTTTTTGTTCTGTCTGGAAAACATTCCATACCACCGTGGAAATAATGTTCTGCAGCTTAATGTCCTGCAATAGGAGTCCAGGGTCTTCAATGATACCCGGGATCCATACAGACACTTTTGTCAGTCTAGGAGCCTCAGCACATTCCACCACCTGTAGCTTAATGTCCTTCAAGTGCTCGATCATCTTGGGAACCGCCTCCTGAAGAAATACCAGAGTGTTTTGGTCAGCAAAAGTTACCCTAAGATCACCTGGTTGGATGTTATACTTCAAAATGCTTGGTTTAGCTGGTGGATTACCTAAGAGGTGTTCCCTCAGAATGTTCCTCAATGAAGAGTAGATCTTAGGCCTCTTCGACTCTAGTATAATGCTTAATCGTTGGTGTTAATGACTGCTGCCTGGAGGGAACTCCTTGCGACGTCGATATAGGTAGCCGATCTCGACTGTTTCTGTTTTGCTGCAGGTATCGGCGTATTGCTATCATCCGATCAGATGCGCTTGTTTCGAATTTCAAATAATTTATTTATTTATTTATCATAGCAAGATAGCTTACATAATAATAAATTTCTTAATTTAATTTAATATAACCTAATATAGTTAAATTTACCTTAATTAATAAAACACAATTTAATTGAAGTATGATAGGCACTGGTAGAAAGGTCAAACGGAGTGTGGGGATAAAACGGAGCGTAGTCTCAGTTTATATGTCAGCTTACTTATTGGAGGTGTATAGTGTGCGCTGAATTTATTAAATACTCTACAGCATCTGTTAATAGGTTCATTTTGTCCGTAATCTGTACGATGTGGATATTCCTTAAGTATAGTTTTGAATGTCTCGTCAGCCTGACATTGTCATTGAGTCTGAAGTTATTTGAGATGTGATCAACCTTAATATCTTAATAACGCCATTCAAAACTGACTGATTCAGTGGTTCGAGCTTATTACCGGTGGCTGTGCCCGCAAACGATGAGGGTTCTTTGACATTGCCAAAGGCGGTGCCACGAACCGATCGTCCCGAAGAAAGCGGGGATGAAAGTATTTGAACCACTTCGACATTTTCCACTGACGGTTGCAAAATCGGAATAGCAGCTGATTGGGGACCCGGAGTCAAGCTATGAGTCTTACTCCGTTGGGCTGCCCTTCTGAGCATACTCTTTCTTTTCGTTGCCGACAGTTTCGGAACTACAGCGCTATCCGTTGCAATGTTCGACACTACTTTCAGCGGAGTGGTCTGAGCTTGCAAAAATTTTTTCGCAGGAGGTTTTACTACTTTGTCAACATTCGCTTCGGAAGTACTATGTAGCTTTATTAATCAGAGAGGTTGCTGGGATACTGAGACCTTTCGCCTCCACTCTGATTACTTCGGCCGGTACGTCGGCTGGGCGTAAAGCTTTTGCAGCTCGTGAATCGTTCGCCCGAGAGAACAGTCGACTCAGAACTGCTACTGCCACTTTAGCCTCTACCATCAAACTTTGCTTTGGTAACTTTTCTTTTAAGGTTGGTTTTAGCACGACGACGGGTGCGGTTGCTAATACCACCATGAAGGGGTTAGATGATCTCAGTACCAAGGCCAGCCGAGATAGTTGTGCAGGATATGACATGGAAGACTCAGTACGCTGGGTATTTGCCAGTAGTACAGCACTACTGGAACCTAGTTGCACCGTTCTAGTAGCTCTCGAATCGCGTTCGGACCTGGTGATTTTAACACCCTCTTTTGCCGATGACTGAGTGCCAATACGGGTAGACACCATCTCATAGTTTTTTTCTTTACAAAAAACTTTCTATACAAAAAATTTAGGTGGGAGAAACCTAAAAATGCTTCCGTTTTTAGCAATTTGGTCACATTGCAACTACTGGGGCAAATGCCAAACGTGTGAAATATGGAGAAAGCCATGCAAGGAGATACTGTACAGCCTAGTTCTTACATAAATTGCGGTATAGAAGGGCACCTCGCTAATTTCTCTAAACGTAGTTTGTATGTACAACATAAAAATTCACTAGCGTACGATGGTGAACGCAGCACAAAGAGCATCCAATACTAGAAGTTTCGATTCCCAAGTGATTAATAACTACGTGACACTCAAACACTCCTGTGCAAGTGCCGCACATGACGGAAGGTAGTTGACAAAGATACTTCTAGCCTGTTTATTTTAAATTCTTTTCTGAACGACTCACAAGCCTTACTCGGTATTTCCATGGCTAAACTCATGGAAGATGTCAAAATTTTTCTACCAAATTACAATACGCGAGAAGATAAATAAACTGCCAACAAGTCGGGCCCAACTTTATTAGGTTGACAAGTTGAGGATGCATGGAAAGTCAATATGCAGATTAGAGTTATTAAGGAAGACAAAGTGGAGCCCTCTTTCACAAGTGGAACCCCCTTTAGGGCAGGGCTGCTGCTAATTTAACACTTAATTGCGAATACGATCAATACCTCCACTACATGTTATCAATATTTCATTTGTTTATGCAAGTTTGGGTTTTTATTAGGCGAGGGGGGAGGACTGATAGTAATGGTGGGTGGATGTTAATAATTTTTTAATTGACTGCTTGAATTACGTCCAATATTCTCTGTATAGAATATCAGTTTCATAGACGAAGTTGCATAGAATTTTCATAAAATTGGTTGTATTTTACATTCACAAAACCAATCATGTGAATGATTTGTGATGCAGTTTTATTTCATTTCTCTTGCAAGGTGCTCGTACAAAATTTCAAGTACGTAGCTTTTAATTCGTCGGCATACCAATTGTAAAATTTTTATTATTTCTTCTGTATGTATAATAAATAGATGTATATGCAAATTTAAAAAATGTCAACTTTGTATCTTTCATTAGAGTCCTTACCAGAGTGCTTACCACCTCCCTCCCCTTACACTCCCCAACGTAAAATTTTTACCAAAATTAAAGGCTAATAGTTCTATAATCTGACAACATTTCAATTCGATATCTGTACTCAGTTTTGAGATATACCGGTTTGAAATTTTGAAAAGTGCACCATTTTTGAAATACTCCCTATTTTCTTCCACTAATATCATGTCCAAATTTATATTTTTTTTGTATTTCGCTAGTACAGCTTAAAATGTGTTCCAAGTTTCAATTACATATCTTAAGAAATAGCTGAGATATTGATTCTTAAAGGTTTTTTTTGGACCTCCTCTGATCCTCTCCCTTACAATAGTTAGCCTCCCTCTAAGCTGATTCTGCCGCCTTAATGGTCCCAAAATATGAATTTTTTATGGTAAGTAATTTCGAAGATATAGTCATTTAAAAAAAAGATTCGGCCGACAGTTTGTTCTTACCCCCTTTTTCGGACCCCAATGAATAATTGCTATGGTGTAGCCTAGTGGGTAGCGTGTTGGTCTTGTAATGCGGAGATCGTGAGTTCAAATGCCGGTCGACGCAATATATATTCCAGCACATTGCCTGCTTGGATATACCTTGGTCACCTCAATCTACAAAAATGAAAAATTCGCAGAAAGAGGGTTGTGCGAAGGGCTAGCAACCCTTCCACAATAAGTAATGAAAAATGTTAAGAAACCTGAATGTCAGGAGGCCAAGGTCCAATTTGGGCTGATGTGCCATTGTAGAATTAGAATGAATAATTGTCCCAACGATGAGCCAGAGGTTAAATCGATTTTCAATTTTTTAAATTTGGAATCGATTTATGGCAATTCCTTGCATTAAGGAATCCTGATAGTGATAATAATAATAGAACCACAACTGAGATACTCGAATTCTTAGTATTCGGTTTTAGAGCTCTCCCCGCCTCCCCCTTGACCCGTACACCCCCAAAATGGGTGTCCGCCTGAGATCCGCAACCATCTACAATCCACCCAAAAATGAATTTTCTATCGTGAAGAGTTTGGAAGTTAATGTGCGCTGAGCGTACACGTACGTCGTACGGTGTTCAAACAGACAGTTGTTTCTTTTTTGTGCAATTTTAGACTATTTTAGTCACGAAACGCAGAAAAAGTCGACCGCATTACTTTATATATACTAATAAAGTAAAAAGGAAGAAATTCATTTCTCGAACTTCAAGACTTTGGAACCTATTATTAGCTAAAGTGTTTCCCAACGAGTACAACCTCCTCCGCTTCAAAAGCCATATTCACCGTCACTTTCGTCTCTCTCCACCCAAATACTCTTAACTCTATTTTTTTCATAATTCCTACACCGACCTAACTGTGCATAGCACAGTGAACCTCTAAGTTATACTCGGCGCCTATAAAAAAGGCTCTCCTGTGGGTCCTTTCTATGAATGAACTCCTTTTCATTTTAAATCAGCATAGCTACCTCTCAATAGTGTATGTGGACAATCTTGGTAACAGGTTCTTGGTGACCTCAGCAACTGTTTGACAGCTGGGCACTAGACGAACGACATACCATGAACCTTCAAGAAATGGACCTGGTCGTCTTCTCCGGAAGAAGAAGAATGACCTTAAGTTGCAACTCATCCGCTGGATGTATACCAGCATAGTTAGACTATAGTTGCTGGTGTCGTTGCTAGCGGTAATACTAAAAATCAACCTAACACCTTTACAATTGAACCAACGGATGGCATGTTTGTGAATAACAGGTGCCCTTAGGACCACACCAACTGTAGCCATCTCACCAAAGACGGTAATGAAATTAACGAAAAGGCGCTTAGTGGTAGCAAACAAGACTTATAACTTGGTACTTCCAATAATGGAATGTAAAGCAGTGCATAGGAAAACGAAGCTGCGAATCTGCAAAACTATAATAAGACCTGTAGCCTGCTATGGTAGTGAAACGTGGACCTTAATGTAGACATCAGAAAAAATGGTTAATGCCTTCGAGCAGAAGTTATTGCAATGAATCCTCGGACCGGTGAGAGAACAAGGCGCATGGCGAATTCGTTACCATCAGGAAATGTATTCCATTTTTGAGGACCCAAAAGTTTTGACTCTCATTAAACTTGGAAGGCTACAGTGGACTGGTTACGTCCATTGATGGAGGTCAGAAGGATTGCCGAAGGTGTACCAAAAGGCCAGTCGTAAACCCAAGAAAAAAATCAATGGTTTCGTTAAAAAAATATTGATAAACAGTTTTCAGAATAACATGTTTCTTTTAATTTTGAAGCAGTTGTAGTAACTGGCCAAACAGATTAGCTCGATAGTTCAAAGCTTTCGAGAGTTATGTTGTGATCGCACAGACATTTCACCAAATTAACTTGAAATCGATGCTTAGATTCATTTTAAAAATAACAAATTTTACTTTATTATTTTAATAATACAATACTTTATTATTAAAATAATAAAGTGATCGACTTGGGAAAAAAAAAAATTTGCTACCCTGAAATTATTTTTTTTCGCGTTTCATGACTAAAATAGCCTAAATAAACTGCCAACAAGTCGGGCGAAACTTTATTATTCTTGGAACAAGTTGTGGATGAGTGGAAAGTCAATATGCAGGTTAGAGTGGTTAGGGAAGGCTAAGTGAAAGGGAATTCTTGGGCAGGGCTGTTGTCAATGTAACAATATTTCATTCATTTCTGCAAGTTTGGGTTTTTATGAGGGGAGGAGGAGGGTAAGGGTGGGTGGATGTTAATAGCTTTTTAATTAATTGCTTGAATTACGTCCAATATTCTCTGTATAGAATGTGTTTCATAGACGAAGTTGCATAGAATTTTCGTAAAATTCGGTGTATTTTACATTCACGAAACCGAACATTTGTATGGGAGGGGGTAGAGAAGGTAGGGGAATCGTAAAATTTGATATGCATTTTTATTTCGCTTCTCTTGTAAGGTGCTTGTATAAGATTTCAAATTCGTAGCTTTTAGTTTGTTGGTTATTAGTTGATTTAATGAAATTGGTCGAAATCATAGTTTTGTATGGGAGGGGGTAGAAGGGCGAGCGCGATTTCAAAACTCTTTAAACAACTTCATTTGAATTATTTTTATAAGTTTTTATGCAAAATTTGAAATTGATAGCTTTTAAGAGTTAGCTGGTAACTGATTTCTTAAAAATGCTCGAAAAAATAATTTAGTATGGGAGGGGGTAGAAGTTTTAAAGATTTTCGACCAGTTAGTATTTCATATGCTTAGAGATTTTTTTTAAATGCATTTCGCAAATTTTCAAGTTTCTACCTTAAAATTTCACTCAAAAATTTTGAGTCTATGTGTTTTTTTCAATACACATGAAACACCTTGTGCACGTTAGACCGGGGGGGGTCGGTTTACAATAAATATGGATCAAGTTATTATTATTTTTCTATGTACATTAAATATAGGTATTCACATGCAAAATTTTAACTTTGTATCTTTCACCAGAGCCCTAAAAATATAACTCAAAGTTTTCGACATTTTTGCTTATCACCTCCCTCCCCTTACACCTCCTAACTTAAAATTTTTACCAAAATTAACTATTATGTAGTTCTACAATCTGACAAATTTTCGATTTGATATCTGTACTATTTTTTGAGATATAAGGATTTGTAATTTTGAAAAGTGCACCATTTTTGAAATGCTCCCCGTTTCCCCTCACTACTATTATTTCAACATGTTATATTTTTTTTGTATTTGCCTAGTATAGCTTAATATATATTTTAAGTTTCAATTACATAGCTTAAGAGATAGTTGAGATATTAATTTTTAAGTGTTTTTCCTTGCACCCCCCCCTGACCCTCCCCCTTACAATAATTAGCCGCTTTCTGAGCTGGTTCCGATGAAACTATATGCCACCTTAACGATCTCTAAATATGATTTTTTTACGATAAGTAATTTCGAAGATATAATCATTTGAAAAAAAAATTCGGCCGACAATTAGTTCTTAGCCCCCCCTTTTCGCACCCCAATGGATAAAAAAATTAAATTTTTTTTAAAAGTTGTCCCACAAAACCTTCTATATGTATGTTGAGTTTTAGCTTCCTAGCTCTTACCATGGTTGAGATATTTGAATTCGTATTTTTCGGTTTAAGCGCTCCCCCCGCCTCCCCCTGAACCCGTACACCCCATAAAATGGGTATCCGCCTGAGATCCGCAACTATCTACAATCCCCCCAAAAATAAACTTTCTATCTTGAAGGGTTTGGGAGTTAATGTGCGCTGAGCGTACACGTCGGCGTACGGCGGACGGCGGACGGCGTACGGCGGACGGCGGACGGCGTACAGACAGACGGATTTTTATACTCTAGATGAAATCTGAGAGTATATTGTGTTTGCCTTACCGTTTGTAACGCTAAGAAATAACGCTCGCACAGAGCCGCCAAGGGTACAGAAATATTTGTTGTCGCTCAAAAACCTCGATTCCGAGTGACCGTCTGTCCGTCTGTCCGTCTGTCCGTCTGTCCGTCTGTCCGTCTGTCCGTCTGTCCGTTTGTCCGTCTGTCTGTCTGTCTGTCTGTCTGTCTGTCTGTGCGTCTGTCTACAGCATAACTCTCGAAAGCTTTGAGCTATAGTGCTAAAAATTTGTGTGTGTCATTTTTAGCAAAAAAGTAACTTTAAGTTCGTGAACGGGCCAAATCGCTCCACCCCTTCTACCCCCTCCCATACAAAATGACACAAATCCGCAATTTGACAATAAACGGATTTGCTCGAAAAGTATAAGACCTATTGACCTGAAATTTGGAATATATTACTTTTATGATAATATCAATCTACCGTATATGCGTGTCCTCCCCCTCCTTCTACCACCTCCCATACAAACTGTACTTGTCATGAATTACTCTAAGCCAATTTACTCAGTGCGTATAAAATTTAGCAAGCTGAAATTGTGCACTAAATATTTATTTAAAATTATTAGTAAGGGTAAAAAAAATTAGACGATTAGCTTCACTCCTTCTACCTCCTCCCATACAAAATGGCACAATTCCGCAATTCGACTATAAATGGATTTGCTCGAAAAGTATAAAATCTATTAGTCTGAATTTCGGGATATATTACTTCCATAATGATTTCAATATACAGTATAAAAATTATTTGCGTCCTCCCTCTCCTTCCACCCCCTCCCATACAAACTACACTTTTTCATGAAATGCTCTAAGCCGATTTTCTCAGAACATATAACATTTATCGAGCTCACATTTTGTGATAAATACTTATTTAGCATTATCACTAAGATCAGAAAAAAATATTTGATTAGCTTTACTTCTTCTACCCCCTCCCATACAAAATGACACAATTACACAACTTCACAAAAAATCTATTTTCTTGAAAAGTATGAATGTTACTGGTCTAAAATTTAAGAAATGTCAATTTTATGATATTTTTAGCTATTTCTGAAAAAATCACTAAAATCCCCCCACTCTTTCTACCACCTCCCATACAAACTGCACATTTTCACTAAATCTAACACACTAATTTTCTCAGCTCCTATTAAATTTTTGGAGTAAGCATTTTGTATAAAACATTTTTTATAGCTACTTTAGCATGATGCGGAAAAAATTAGTTCAATGCTATCACCCCTTCTAACACTCCCCATACAAAATTTCTTGGGATCACAAAAAATTCTATTTCATCTAGAGTATCGTAAGATTGCGCTTTACGCGCAATCGTAGCCCTGTTATGTTTTTTTTTGCATTTTTAGGCTAATTTAGTCATGAAACGCGAAAAAAAAAAATTTCAGGGTAGCAAAGTTTTTTTTTTTCTTGTGTCGATCACAATACTTTATTATTAGAATAATAAAGTAAAATGCAAAAAAAAAAAATCCGTCTGTCTGTACGCCGTACGCCGTACGCCGACGTGTACGCCAACGTGTACGCTCAGCGCACATTAACTCCCAAACCCTTCAAGATAGAAAGTTCATTTTTGGAGGGATTGTAGGTAGTTGCGGATCTCAGGCAGATACCAATTTTGGGGGGTGTATGAGTTCAGGGGGAGGCAGGGGGAGCGCTTAAACCGAAAAATACGAATTCATATATCTCAACCATGGTTACAGCTAGGAAGCTAAAAATCAACATAAATATGCAGGAGTTTGTGGGACAACTTTTAAAAATAACTTAATTTTTTTATCCATTGGCGTGCGAAAAGGGGGGGCTAAGAACCAATTGTCGGCCGAATTTTTTTTTCAAATGATTATATCTTCAAAATTACTTCCCATAAAAAATTGATATTTTGAGACCATTAAGATAATATATAGATCTATTAGAAGCAGTTTAGATAGAAGCTAATTAGTGAAAGGGGGAGCGTCAGGGGGGGTGCAAAGAAAAACATTTAAAAAATAATATCTCAACTATCTCTTATGCTATGTAATTGAAACTTAAAATGTATACTAAGCTTTACTAGCGACATATGAAAAAAATATAATATGTGGACATTATAGTAGTGGGGGAAATGGGGAGCATTTCAAAAATGGCGCACTTTCAAAAACTACAAATCATCAAATCTCAAAACTGAGTACAGATATCAAATCAAAACTTTGTCAGATTGTAGAACTATATAACTTTTAATTTTGGTAAAAAATTTGTGTTGGGGGTGTAAGAGGAGGGAGGTGGAAAGCGAAAATGTTGAAAATTTTGAGTGATTTTTTTATGGCTCTAGTAAAAGATACAAAGTTTAAATTTCGCACGTCGACACATCTATTTGATATAGATAGAAAAAAAATAGTAATTTGTTCCAAAATTGTTATGCTCCGAAGTGAGGGTCTAACGTGCACAAGGTGTTTCATGTGGAATGAAAAAAACACATAAACTGAAAATTTTTGAATGAAATTTTTAGGTAGAAACTTGAAAATTTGGGAAATGCATTTAAAAAAAATTTCTAAAAGTTTGAAGTATTAACTGGTCGAATATTTTTAAAACTTCTACTCCCTCCCATACAAAATTATTTTTTCGACCAATTTTAAGAAATCAATTATCACCTAACTATCAAAAGCTATCAATTTGAAATTTTGCACAAAAACTTAGAAAAATAGGTAAAATAAAACTACGGTAAAAGTTTTGAAATCATGCTTGCCCTTCTACCCCCTCCCATACAAAAGCATGATTTCGACCAATTTCATTAAATCAACTAATAACCAACAAATTAAAAGCTACGAACTTGAAATTTTGTACGAGCACCTTACAACAAAAAAGAAAGAAAATTCTATCACAAATTTTACGATTCCCCTACCTCCTCTACCCCCTCCCATACAAAATTATTTTTTCGAGCATTTTTAAGAAATCAGTTATCAGCTATCTCTTAAAAGCTATCAATTTCAAATTTTGCATGAAAACTTATAAAAGTAATTCAAATGAAGTTGCTTTAAAAGTTTTGAAATTGCGCTTACCGTTCTACCCCCTCACATACAAAACTATGATTTCGACCAATTTCATTAAATCAACTAATAACTAACAAACTAAAAGCTACGAACTTGAAATTTTATACAAGCACCTTACAAGAGAAGCGAAATAAAACTGCATATCAAATTTTACGATTCCCCTACCTTCTCTACCCCCTCCCATACAAATTTTCGGTTTCGTGAAAATAAAATATACCGAATTTTATGAAAATTTCATGCAATTTCGTCTATGAAACACATTCTATACAGAGAATATTGGACGTGATTCAAGCAATTATTAAAAAGCTGTTAACATCCACCCACCCTTGCTATTACCCCTCCTCCTCCCATCATAAAAACCCAAACTTGCAGAAACGAATGAAATACTGTTAAATTGACAACAGCCCTGCCCGAGAAACCCCTTTGCACTTAGCTTTCCCTAACCACTTTAACCTGCATATTGACTTTCCACTCATCCGCAACTTGTCCCAAGAATAATAAAGTTTCGCCCGACTTGTTGGCAGTTTATTTTTAATTTAAATTAAAAAAATCGATCAATTTTTATTAGGACATATCGAAAAGTCGAAATTAGCTTTTTACGAGGAAAAAAAATAAAACAAATTGAAAAGATTTTAATCACGAAAATTTTACTAATGTGAAACGCATTAAAATTTTTACGAAATTCTTTCAAGAAAAATTAGCGTGTAAAAAGCACGATTTAAACTTCCGTGTGAATCTTTCCATTCAGGAAATTTTTATTACCATATAATTTTTAACAAATTTTTATTTTTTACATAATAAACAAAACAACTAAAATTTTTCTTCATTGTTTTTCATTTTTAGGTAATTTGACGCCAGCTTAGAGTCCGGACCCGAGCCGGGCTTGAATGTGCAATAAATTTATTTTCCACTGGGAGGAGGCGACGGCGGCGGCTCACTTTCATTAAACCGGACGGAGGAGGTTGGTCAAGATTGGTATGCGGTAGGTTAAGCCTAAAAGCCGCATCATGAATCTGAATCTTAAGAGTTTGCAATATCGTGTGATTTTTTTCATTTTTGGCTTTCGTATAAATGCGCTTCGAACAAACCGATTATTCATGTTTTGCAATCGAGAGTTCGTTATAGTTGCTCATATCTTTTTCCTCTTTGGAATCGATCAAAATTTTTTTCTTTCAATGAACTCACTTCGGAATCGAAGATCTTAAGGTATTTTCACTTTCCCAATAAAAACAAACAAAAACCAAAAACATATGTGATTTTTGAAAATCCGATACCTCTTAGGACAGAACACACACACAGCAAGTTAAGGTGACCAGCAAAGTCAAAGTGGTAAGAAGAGATCTGCGTGCGAGACGAAGATAACGAAGAAATAATTAACTAGTGAAGATGGTACAGAAGTAAAGTTGGATTTTAATTTTTTTTGAGTATGCGCACATCTGAGAGGTGAAAGTTTTTCGTGTCGGATGGATGCAAGCAATCAGGTGAGAAATAATTTTGTGCGTCCGCCCTGAAGACATTGTGCTAAAACTAAGATGACTCTAAAGACTTAAAAGAGGACGACCTGGGTTACGTTTTTTTGGCAACATTTATCCAACCGAATTTGTTGATTCTGAGGACAAAAATGTTGAGTACTCGATAGGCAGCGGCGACCTTCCATTTCGTGATCAGTGTTGATCAACACTTAAGAAATTCGAATTGCACATGATGATAGGTGATACTTTACGATGAAATGAAAGGTGTCTCTTACTATTAACCTTTTAGTAGTGTTTTTTTTTCTTCTTGTGCTCGGATTGGTTGTAATGGGAATTTTTCGAAGGTGTATCTAGTTATATTATCGAAACATTAGCATGCATAATTGAGTGCTCTTTGGGTTTTAAGATGATTGAAAACCCATTTAGCACTTTAATTACAAGCACTTCCGCTAGTCTTACGCTCATTTCGGAAATCTTTGGGAAAATATTGAAAGGCTTCTCTTCTTTTTGTTTTTACTTTTGCTTCTTTATTTTGCTTTTACAAGAAATTCATAATTGCGAGTGTTATCGCGTGTTTTAGTATTTAATTGGATACGATTTTTTTTTGTTTGAAAGATTTCTTTTTTTTTAGCAGTTTGATTTGAGATATAATGTTATCTTATCAGCAAATGTGATGTTTGAGGAGTGGAAAAAATGAGTAATACTTAACATAGGGGAAAAGTAATCCTGACTGACTGTGGTACTAGTCAGGGTTTCCTCGCCTGAAGGTTGCAAGGCTGTATGCCACATCGCGCGTTCACAGGTTACGGATAGTGTATCACTGACCGGGGGTCGGTCCGCTGTCGAATAAGCTATTTTGTGAATAAGCAGCCGCGAACAAAGAGAATGTCATCAAATAGTGCCGTTTCTTTCCAAAAACCATTTCCTAATCCTCGTAGCCCATTTCCCTTACCCTTCATAACATCAAATCCCAAACGTCTGTTTTTTCGTTCGCAGGTTGACAGACGAAAAAGATATCGATGTATAGAGATGGTATGCTATTTCACATATCTCCGATTTTTTCACTGCTTTTTGAAAAGAGCAATCGCATATTGCGATTCAAAATTTAAAAGAGCTGCGATTAGAAGAGCAGAGCCAATGCATACTGCTTACGTTCTATCACCAATAAAACTGCCGCAATGATCATCGCTACAAATTCCAGAGTTTTTGTTCGCACTCGCATATTAGTCCCGCAACTCACCCATTCCACATCGATCGCTAACCAAATCGTAATTTTCCTACATCTATCAATCAGGCAAGACTCAATCTCATAGCTCAGCATAGTGAATACTTCCCCTATTTCCCCCTTACAAAGCAGTATTAAAGCTGTACAAAGCAGTATTAAAGCTGTACAAAGCAGTACAGAAGCAGTATTAAAGCTGTACAAAGCAGTACAGAAGCAGTTTAAAACCTATATAAGACAGTTTAAGAGCAGTACAAAGCAGTTTAAATCAGTTTCAAGGCAGTACAGCTCAGTACAGAAGCAGTTTAATAACTATATAAAACCAGTTCAGAGCATTCTATAAACAATATCTGTTAATCTGTTGTTGTTGTGTAAGAAAGGAAAATGCAGAAGTCGACCGATAAAGATATTCTTAGACAAGTTATAAAGTCTACTAACTCGATATGTAAAAAATATAAACAATTAAAAATCGGTAGTTAATGCTGAAACTCGACAAGAACAAACTTTAAACCAATCACCGGACCTCTTAAAGAATTAGTTAAACTGTATGAACACAGTAAATACGAACCTAAAAGAGAAGGAGATGTAGAAAATCATAATCACAGTGAATATGAACCTGAAAAAGAAGAAAACATGGAAACTCAATCTACAGATGATCGTAAAAGTGACGTTGACTTTGAAACTCCAACACCTAAATTCAGACGAAAGCTTAATCTAACTGATACTTTTGAAACACCATTAAAGTCTCCGGATGTAAGAAGCATACGTAAATATGTGAAAACTCCTTCAGTTCGGCAAGAACTCATTGAATATATGAACGAGCGAGAATTTGATGAAATACCTACAAAATATTTAAATATATTTGCAAATAATCCGGATTTCATTGATAGTACTTATGGTGTTGGCAATGGAAAATTGGAAACTCGATTTTTACAATCGATGGTAGTCAAATATTAATAAAAGATAAAACCTATGATGGTACTCCGGGCATATATGAGCTACTATTTATGAAAGTTCTAGATAAGACTCTGTACAATGAAGATGATTTACAGAATTATAGAAATATTCTGCTCGATACCAATGCCTATAGACGTCACTATACCAGCAAAGGACAAATAAATGGAAACCGTAGCTATAAATATACAAAAATTATTAACAAACTTTTAATTCATAGAGGAGGAGATTTAATACAAACATCAATCGAACCCAGCAAAGGACAAATAAATGGAAACCGTGGCTATAAATATACAAAACAAATTATTAACAAACTTTTAACTCATAGAGGAGGAGATTTAATACAAACATCAATCAAACAAAACAGTATGTTTTTTGGAATGACCCCAATGAATTGGTGGACTGATTACGATTAGAGATAGAGACGGGAGATAGTAGTCATAACAACGAGATTGTTGCCATCATTGAAGCATTGAGAAAAGCTGAAGTAATAATATAAATATTAAATTTAGAGGATCTGAAAACTGTTTCATTGTTAAAGAATTAGCTATTCTATATAATATAACCGATACATATCGTAATTTTCTTATGTTTATTTATTTAAAAAAAATATCTTGATAATAAATATGCTTAAAACCATCATTCAGTTTTTTTTTTTTTCTTGAAATATGCATATTAACCAGAATTTGGTATACAACACACAAGACTCTTTTATTTCTTAACTTATAGTAAAATTTTATAAGACAAGTTAGGCAAGGTAGTTGAATGTTGGTTGATTGTATGGTTGGTTAGTTGTATTTTCTAGTGCAAAAGAACTTATTCAAAGAACAAAATAAACATATAAAACGTTGAAAACTGGAAAAAAGTGAACGAGAGCTTACACCTATTAGAAAGCCGTTGAAAGAAATCAAATGATTTCCATATTATTATTATTTCTTATTAGTTTACAATTTGTTTGTCAATTGTTTTAGTTCTGTAATAAGTAAATTCTTCTGTTCTCCGTTCAAATTAGCTGTATTGGTTGAAAATTCGTTTATTAAGTCTAAAATTTCTTTTATGTCAATTATGTGTATGCTAATATTTGCTTTGGTCACTATTTCTACTTTGTTAAGTTGTATTTCCGTAAATCCTGTCAGTTCGTGTACGTTAAATAGCCCATTAATCGGGTTTATCAGTATTAGGCATAGGAACATTGTCATGCGAATCTGTAAATTTATGATTTACTTTTTAATTTTTTTTTTGTATTTTTTTTTTATTTATTTTTTTTTTTTTTTTAATTTTTTTTTAAATTTTTTTTTATATTTATTTTTTATTTTTTTTATTTTTTTTTCATATTATTTGTTGATTTTATTATGTTTTTGAAGAGTTTTGTATTAAGATTGATGACATTATTGCAACCCCAATTGATGATGACGTTATGAAACTATAATCGATGACCTTATGGCAACCCTAATTGATGACGTCATGGAACGTCAGTTGTGCTCAAAAATAGGAAATCATTGATATGATTGATGATGACGTCATGAAATAATACCACGTTGTTGTTTAGTAATAATAACAATCTCCATACAAACCACAATTTACATCATATACACAAAACCAGTCATCTTCATCAGCACTCCATTGTTTATTTAAATCCCAATCATTTATCCAAATCCTAAAATACATAGTACATCATCACTAACCAACATCCCATACAAAGCTTAACCCTATCGCATAACAGCGTTCCATGTGATTATACAAGTGCTTCATCTACCACAAATACAAGGTATTTTCATACAAATCTTAGAGCTTGAACTCGTTCATCAAAAAAAATGATCATATATGTTAGCGGATTGAGGTGAAATTTTCATATCAATCTCACTCGTAAACCAAAAATTCCATACACAAAAAATGTAAACAACCTATCATAACAAAAACTCTTATCTACATATATCAAACGAATACTCTAACCCACAAACAATTATTCCTAAACACATATAATTTGATCGATGATGACGTCATGAAATAATATCACGCTATTAAAAACAATAAAAATCTCCATACACACAATCTATCAATTTTCATCATATATGAAACCTAATTCGTAAATATCTTATCTCTACTAATTCATAACAAAACTCTTCCATACAACTAGATATGCTAATCAACCTACCGCACAATATAAACAACCAACTAAAAATCTAATTGTTAACACACGTGTTCATTCCTGTCAATGTAAATATCAATTTTCATCATATATGAATCATAATTCGTACAACTCTTATCAATCTTGGCATTTCAGGGATACTGCTACTGCCATCTTTGAAGAAACAGCGAAAGCCTTCTCGAAGTCCAACTACCGGTTTGGATCCCCACTAGTAAGTATTGCCATAAGCCACCTCCGGTTTGGATCCCCACTAATGAGTATTGCCATAAGCCACTTCCGGTTTGGATCCTCACTAATAAGTATTGCCATAAGCCACTTGACCTTTGGCCCACTTGACCTTTGACCCTGACCTTTGACCCTGGCCCAGAAGCCTTACATACACACTACTAATATTTCATTCGTTTCTGCAAGTTTGGGTTTTTATGAGGGGAGAAGGAGGGGTAATAGTAAGGGTGGGTGGATGTTAATAGCTTTTTAATAATTGCTTGAATCACGTCCAATATTCTCTGCATAGAATGTGTTTCATAGACAAAATTGCATAGAATTTTCATAAAATTCGGTGTATTTTACATTCACGAAACCGAAAATTTGTATGGGAGGGGGTAGAAAAGGTAGGGGAATCGTAAAATTTGATATGTAGTTTTGTTTCGATTCTCTTGTAAGGTGCTTGTATAAAATTTCAATTTCGTAGCTTTTAGTTTGTTGGTTATTAGTTGATTTAATGAAATTGGTCGAAATCATAGTTTTGTATGGGATGGGGTAGAAAGGCAAGCGCGATTTAAAAACTTTTAAAGCATTTGAATTATTTTTTAAGGTTTATGCCAATTTTGAAATTGATGGATTTTAAGAGATAGCTGATAACTGATTTCTTAAAAATGCTCGAGAAAATAATTTTGTATGGGAGGGGTTAGAGGAGGTAAGGGAATCGTAAAACTTGTGATGCAATTTTCTTTCTTTTCTGTTGTAAGGTGCTCGTACAAAATTTCAAGTTCGTAGCTTTCAGTTTCTTGGTTATTGGTTGATTTAATGGAATTGGTCGAAATCATACTTTTGTATGGGAGGGGGTAGAAGAGCAAGCGTGATTTCAAAACTTTTAACGTAATTTCATTTCAATTATTTTTGTAAGTTTTTATGCAAAATTTCAAATTGATAGCTCTTAAAAGTTAGGTGATAATTGATTTCTTAAAAATGGTCGAAAAAATAATTTTGTACGGGAGGGGGTAGAAGTTTTGAAGGTTTCCGACCAGTTAATATTTTGAATATTTAGGGATTTTTTTTAAATGCATTTCCCACATTTTCAAGTTTCTACCTTAAAATTTCAATAAAAAATTTTCAGTTTATGTCCTTTTTTCAATGCACATGAAACACCTTGTGCACGCTAGACCGGGGGAGTCGGTTTATAACAATTATGGATCAAGTTATTATTATTTTTTTATGAAAATTAAATAGACGTATCCACATGCAAAATTTAAAACTTTGTTTCTTTCACCAGAGCCCTAAAAAAATTACTCAAAATTTTCGACATTTTTGCTTATCACCTCCTTCCCCTTACACTTCCCAACTTAAAATTTTTACCAAAATTAACCATTATGTAGTTCTACAATCTGGCAAATTTTTGATTTGATATCTGTACTCTTTTTTGAGATATAAGGATTTGTAATTTTGAAAAGTGCGTCATTTTTGAAATGCTCACCATTTCCCCCCACTACTATTATTTAAACATGTTATATTTTTTTGGTATTTTCCTAGTACAGCTTAATACACATTTCAAGTTTCAATTACATAGCTTAAGAGATAGTTGAGATATTCATTTTTAAATGTTTTTCTTTGCACCCCCCCTGACCCTCCCCCTTTTAATAATTAGCAACTCTCTAAGCCTATTCCGATGGAAATATATGCCATCTTCATGTTTCCAAAATATGAATTTTTTACGATAAGTAATTTCGATGATATAATCATTCGAAAAAACAATCCGGCCGACAATTTGTTTCTAGCCCCCCTTTTCGGACGCCAATGGATAAAAAAATTAAATTATTTTTAAAGTTTGTCCCACAACCCTCTTATATCTCTACTGATTTTCAACTTTCTATCTGAATTCGTGGTGGAGATATTAGCAAGTGTATTTTTCGATTTTTTCCCTCCCCCCGCCTCCCCCTTCCACCTAACACCCCCCAGAATTTAGAAAATAGAGCTCAACAATCAACAATCCACCCGAAGACTAACATTCTACCTTTAAGGGTCTCGGAGATATGGGTCCATATGTACGGCGGAACGGATTTTTTTTTTTGCATTTTTAGGCTAATTTAGTCATGAAACGCGAAAAAAAAAATTTCAGTGTAGCAAACTTTTTTTTTTCTTGTGTCGATGACAATACTTTATTATTAGAATAATAAAGTAAAATGGAACGATACACGCTGCAACAAAGCATTGAAATTATTAAAATTCACTATTCTTGACTGATGAGGCCCATTCCCACCTCGGTGGCTACGTCAACAAGCAAAACTGTCGCATCTGGGGCTTGGAAAACCCAAGAGTTATTGTTGAAAAGCCTCTCCATCCTCAACGTGTGACTGTTTGGTGCGGTTTATGGTCCGGCGGGGTCATTGGGCCTTACTTTTTCGAAAATGAGGCTGGAGCAACAGTTACGGTAAATGGAGCGCTATCGAGAGATGATTAATGATTCTTTGTGGCCGGAATTGGATGACATTGATCTTGACAACGTTTACTTTCAACAAGACGGCGCTACGTGCCACACAAGCACCGAAACCATTGATCTTTTACGGAAATAACACCTCTTATTGGATAACCCTATATTACAGTAGGAGACTATAACCTAGAAAACGTAGACAACTTTATATACCTAAGGGCGAACCCATCGAAATCAAAAGAAGGATAATGATGGCAAACAAGACTTATTATTCGATACTTCCAATAAGCAAAAACATTAATGTGCACAGGAAAACAAACCTTGATGATGATGATGATACAATGGCGCTACAGCCCATATCGAGCCTTGGCCTCCCAGATGCACCTCCTCCAGTTGTCTCGGTCCAAAGACCGCGTCCTCCAGTTTGATGCGCAGCTTGATCACTATAGATGCTGGTGGGTCGTCAAATAGTTGATACAGCTCGAATTCGCCAATCATCTCCTTCTTTAACTGCTCCGTAGAATTTTTCGCTCAGACGTGTCGACTAACTCCGAAACCCACGTTTCGCATCCATATAGCAGCACAGGACGAATTAATATCTTATAGATGCGTAGTTTATTGTTTCGATGGACCTACCTTGATTTCATTATGGGGAGGACCGCATAAAATGCTTTGTTAGCTGCCGTGATTCTTCTTTGAATTTCCTGTCGCTCATTGTCGTCCTTTGTAAGAAGGGCTCCCAGGTATACGAATTCATCCACCTGCTCGAAGTTGTATTCGCCTATAGTAATGTTCTGCCTCTCTGGGACTGTCCTTCGTGTCTGGGTCATGTATTTAGTTTTCGCTTCATTGACCCTGAGCCCTAGTTCACCCGCTGCCGACTCCAATCCCTGGAATACCTCTTTAATGCCAAGTATTGATCGGGTCAGAAAATCCACGTCGTCTGCGTACGCCACCAATTGTGCCGATTTTACGAGTAGCGTACCTCTGGTGTCCACTGAGGTTACTGAAGTTGCTTTCCTGACGACATACTCGAGTACCAAGTTAAAGAGCGTAGGGGCGAGACTATCTCCTTGTTTGAAACCTGACTCCACTGGAAAGCTGTGAGTCAACTCGTTTTGGATTTTTACTTGGCACTCATTGTTTTCCATTGTGGCTTTTATTAACCGAACTAGTTTCGGTGGGACACCTAGTTCAATCGTTATTCTGTACAGAGCATTACGGTCGACACTATCGTATGCTTGGCAGTGGTGCACATTAATATCATATTCCCAGCATTTTGCTAGCACCTGTTTTACTGAGAATAGCTGGTCCGTTGTCGATCGTCCAGATCTGAAACCACCTGGATATTCTCCGATGATGTTGTTAGCGTACTCACTGAGTCTTCGTTCTATAATTTTAGTCAAGATTTTGTAACACGTACACAGCAATGAAATTCCTCTGTAATTTTCGCAACGCAAACGGTCACCCTTTTTGTATACCGGACATATAGTGCTTTTCCGCCAGTCGTCGGGTAATTTTTCAGTTGTCCAGATTTTAACAATTAACCTAAATATTCGACTGGTAAGCTCTGTTTCACCTTCTTTCAAAAGCTCTGCAGGGATTCCGTCAATTCCGGGCGCCTTGTTCGATCTTAAAATAGTAAGGCTGTCTCTACTTCATCATAAGTTGGTGCAATAGGCAGATGATCTCCATCTGGATCTTCCGGAATTATAAAAGGTTCAGCCTGTGATGTCGTTCTATTTAACAGTGTTCGGAAGTACTGAACCCATCGTGCATTGATTTCGGTAGCGTCGCACATAGGGGTATTTAGTACAAAAAGCTGGCCAAAAGTCCAGTTTCCCAATTTCAATATTTTACATACCTGATCATTTTAAACAATAGCCAAGGGATGGGCTCATCTACTTATGACGTTTTTTTTAATTGTTCGAACAATAAATGTGTCTACCGTAGGCGGTAATTCATTTAAATTAGGGGTAGATGAAAATTTTTTTTCAACGTCTATAAAAGCGTGTTGCATATTTTAAAGGATTTAGTTAACTGAACTTTATTACTATATTCGTTAGATATGGATTCTCATGTTGAAGGTACGTAGACAATTTTACATATAATTTCAAATTCCATACTGCTAAGGATTTCGTTTTGTTTTCTGTTAAAAGTAACGTAAAAAACAATTTTTTTTACAAATAAAAGATTTTTAGTAATACTTTCAAACTTTGCCAAGCAGGAAACCTTTTTGAATCATGAAATTAGATTTGTCATCTATGATAATCAATCAAAACTTTTGTCCAAAATACTCCATTTGCTTGTATATGTTGTTTCAAAAAAAACTTGTCATGTGCTTATAATTTCTAATTTTTGCAAGCATCAATAAAAGAGAAATGTTTTGTTAACAACTTCAACAGGAAAATGGATAGAAATGACCAGAAAGACATTATTCGATATAATCAAGGAATCCCATCGCAGAAAATTTGATGAGAAATTGGAATATTTGGAGAAACATCTGATTGTCGTCACCAAATGCCCCGAGGGAAACTATAAGACGCCAGCTTTCACATTTTAAATCATAATTCAGACTTCGTTGGTCTACTACTCGAAGTACGGAACCAGTTTTTGTCAAAAAAAAAACTGTGAATGGTTATCAGGTTCAATTAAAATACCTACGTTCGTAGAAGTGAAAAGTGGCTATCCAGCGAAGCTATTTCAGGAATCAAGAGAGCGAACTAAAAGACGGAAAACGGAAGACCCACCGCGGCAATCATACAGAGTAACATCCACTTGCGTTGAATTAGATTTACAACCATTATTAGATTGTACTGTTAAACGTTTGTCCATGAGTTTATCTGAAGTTGTGAAGAGTTTGACGAAGAAAGAAAGGGAAAATCTTCAACTAATATCGAAATGGGGATGTGACGGCGCTCAGCAACGCCAGTATAAACAAAGGTTTGAAAATGATTCTGAAAGTGACGCAAATATCTTTCAAAGTTCCTTGTTTACTTGCAACTTCTGTCAGATATTGATGGCCAGAAAAAGGTGGTTTGGCAAAATCCAACACCTTCATCGCCGCGATACTGTCGGTCAATCCGCATAAGATTTATCTATGAGCCAACCGATATTACAAATGAAGAGGTTGAATATATGGAGAGACAATCAACTCACTTCAGAAAACCTTAATACAGACTTATAGTGGATCTGTTATTGTGGAACATAAACTGCTATTTACTATGATTGATGGCAGAGTGTGTAATGCAGTCATTTTCGGCAATACAGACTCGGTTTTTCCAGGGAGTTCACCCGAGAAGCGTGTAACCAGGACATCGTAAGCAGGCTGTTATTGCGGTCCGACCCCTTATTAACTGGCTTGAAACCGTACCCAAAAAAGAATACAAATCCTTTTTCAAAGGAAACCATTGTACTGTTACTACCTGCGGAAATTCCTCACACCATTCAATGTAACATTAACACCCTCAGTGATGAAGAATAAATATATAGAGAAATTAATAGTTCGGAATATGAGTGGAGCTATTCTTCAGATTATGAAAACTACCCTAGTAACCAATAAAAATTATTTCTGGAAAAAACTGTTTTAATTTCTTTAAAATCTTGTAAACCCTCATTAAACTGATAAAAAAAGATTACTTGTACACAAAAGAGACAAAAAAAATCATAAAATAATTTTGGCCAACTTTTTATATGAAATACCCCTGTGTGCGTCGCTTATGATGTAGCCTTCTTCGTCCTTACAGAGAGTAGTTTGCGGTTTGTAACCTTGTCTCATTTGTTTCACGGTATTAAATGCTGCTCGCACGTCATTTTTCTTCAGGTTTTCGTCCAGTGATAAAATTTTGTCATTGTTAATTTTGCGTTGTTTTCGTCTGCAGATCTTCTTGGTGTTTCGCCTGAGTTGATAGTTTTCTCTCTAGCTCGTGTTCGTCTTTCGAGAAACAGTCAATAGGCTTCGTTTTTCTTGGTGATGGCTTCTTGGCATTCCTCATCGAACCATTTTCTCCGCTCTGAATGTCCTAAAGTGTATTCTGCTGCGCGATGAATACTATCCTTAATGTTCTGCCACATTTGGTCAATACGTGCTTTGATTGTGGTCATATATTCCACTTTCGTTGTGTCGTCCTTCAGTTTTTGCATATTGAGCTTCGGAGCCCAGCTGCTTTTAGTGTGGCCCTTGTTAGCTAAGCGACAGTGGTATTAAGCTCGAACAAGAAAATGGTCCGAGTCACAGTTCGTGCCACGTAGAGTCCTGGCATCTAGAATGCTGGAGGCAGCCCTTTTTTCGATGAGAACGGTTGAAGGTATGCCCATCTGGTGATGCCCACGTCATTTTGTGAACATTTTTATGCGGGAAGCAGGTGGAGCTTATGACTAGGTTCTTACTGCTGGCGAAGTCAATAAGTCCTTGGCCATTATCATTCGTTGCATTATGGAGGCTATGCCCTCCTGATACGCCCCTATGAAAGAGTTTGTTGCCAATTTTACTGTTGAAGTCTCCTATAAGAATTTTGATTTTATTGGAGGGCAGCCCGTCAAAAGTGCTGTCAAGTCGGGCATAGAATTCGTCTTTAGTGACAGCGTCTTTCTCCTCTGTAGAAGCATGGCAGTTAATGAACCAAACGCTGAAGAACTTCAACTTGAAGCGGATTAAGCAGATTCGTTCGTTGATCGGTATAAATTTCGTTACGAGTTGTTTAAACGCATTATCTACCACAAAGGCGACACCGAATTCTCTGCTTCCTAGCTTTTTTCCCGCTGGTAAAAATCGTGTGAAATCTCAATCAAATTCCTGTTAAGACCCCATATAGGGGCATAGGACAGAAACAACTCTCTTCCACAAGGCGCGATCCTGCGCATCGGCTTTAAGCTGTTGCCAGGACTTGTTTATTCCTCTGGCCTCCTGCTCAACTGCTCGCTTCCATGTGTTACATGGTCGACCGACCCGACGTCTTCCTTGAGGGTTATAATCCAGAGCCTGTTTTGCGATGTTTTGCTCTGGTTTCCTCAAAGTATGACCGATCCACTGCCACTTTCGCCGTTGAATCTCAATACCTATTTTAGTCTGGCGAGTTGTACTTCAAAGTTCGTCGTTGGAGATCAATTCTGGCCAGAATATTCCTAAAATGCGTCGGAGGCATTGGTTTACGAAAGTCTGTAGTTTCTTGGTAAGTCGAACGGTCACTTTCCACGTAGTACAACCATATAACAACACGGATTTGACGCATGCGTCAAAAACTCGCAGCTTCGTGCGAAGGGAGATCTCTCTTCACCTCCAGAAAGGGGAAAGGATACCGAAGGCCTGACAAGCTTTATTTAGCCGAGCCTCAACATCCTTCTCGGCTCCGTCGTCCATGCTGACAATGCTTCCGAGATAGCAAAAATCTTGCACCTCTTCCACATCCTGTCCGTTAAGAACAATCGGTGTGCTTGCGTTCGAACCCATGTGCATGTACTTGGTTTTACGCACATTTATTTTCAGTCCCGCCTCTTTGCATTTAGAATGCAACGAGCGAACATTTGACTCTAAGTCCGAACGGGTATGTGCAAGCAAACACACGTCATCAGCATAATCTAGGTGACTTAAGATGTTAAATAGTCTCCATTGAAGACCTTTACCTTCCCCACCTTCCAGTGCAACTTTCAAGATGTCATTTATTACCACCAGAAACAGGGCTGGTGATAATATGCAGCCTTGTCTGACACCCGTTTGCACAGGAAAGCTCTCGGACAGCTCTCCTCTATGCAAGACGCGACACCTTGCATCTTCGTAGGATTCTTTAATCATAGCTATGACTTTATTTGGAATACCTCTCCTACGCAAAGCATTCCATATGTAATCTCGCTTAACGCTGTCGAAAGCCTTCTCGAAGTCCACAAACATGAGATGTAGTGGCGAACCCATTTCGGCTGACTGCTCTAATATTATCCTTAGGGTATTTGTGTGGTCGGTACAAGACGACCCTTTACGGAATCCAGCCTGATAAACTTCGAGAGTGCTCTCGACGACATCACTAATCCTATTGAGAATTACCTTAGCCATAATTTTTGATACGGCAGTAAGTAGACATATACCACGCCAATTGCCACAACCCCGAAGGTCGCCCTTCTTCGGAATTTTCACAATGACGCCCTCCTTCCATTCAGTCGGATATCTTCCATCATTCCACACCTTAGTGAAGAGTGGGAGGAGTATATCGGCTGTTAAAATCTGTGAAATCTGCTATCGTTAATTTCGTTTCCAAGCCATTTCGTTCCTTGGAGAGCGAGGATGCTGATGTTGTTACGAGACATCTCCTAAAGAAGTTCCCGCAGTGCACCGTTCGATGCAGTGAACGCACATTCCAAGATCCAAAAGAATAGTCCATTTCCCGTTGCCGTAGTCGTTGCCGTTTGATCCGTCCAATCCGAGGCTGTAATCCGGGTTCCTGGACACGCGCGTTTTTTCCGGGGAGACGTTGTCAGCGTTTCGCCCAACCTGGAGGGCCAGTCTGAATGGCAGTTCCGATTAGAGGCGCGGAATACTTGCCTTCACCCTTCTCCATCTGCTGTTTTGAACAAAACACCCGGTGGCCACCGCGGGAGGTGGAGATAGGATTCAGTAGCAGAGCTTTTGATATTATTTACAGTGGGCTTTTCACAGAATTTATGCTACGTCATGTACCAGATCACGATTACGCTCTATGACCCTTACTACTATTCGACCACCGAAAACAAAACTTAAGCTATAGAAAGCCATCATATGACCTGTGCTATGCTATGGCAGCGAAACGTGGACTTTAACTCCGAAAAACTACTTAACGCTTTTGAAAGAAAGGTCCTCAGACCTGTGAGGGAAGACTCGTTCTGGAGAATACGATACAATAGAGAATTGTATGCCATCTTCGACAATCCAGGAGTGTCAACCCTCATAAAATTTAAGAAGTTACAATGGGCTGGTCTTGTGGAGCGTATGGATGATGGAAAAATTCCCAAACGCACACTAAAAGGGAGAATCAACGGACAAAGACCGGTTGGAAAACCGCGGAAGTGCTGGGAGGATTCGATTGACGCAGACAGACAGGCACTGCTAAGAGTTTCTAACTGGAATACGCGGTCCGATTTGGACTGTAGCGCCATCAAAAGAAAGAAGAAGATCCATACCAGCAATCGAGTGACTTCCTCATAAAAGCGGTAAGTGGAATGAAGCCGCCTTGTGACAACGCAAGGCTGGGCTTAGTCCCTAAGGAAAGTGTTCCCATCTGATCCACGCTAGCGTTATGGTGAAATATCGAAACATCGAGTCGTTACGATTCCTGAGAAGAATCATGAATTAGAACGACCTCCATACGAGAAGCTTGAAGGTTCGTCAGATGACGCAGTCGGAGAAGGATATTTAAGTGGAAATCAGCACTAGCACTAGGAAGATAAGAGTTTGGTCCACTTCGGACTGTGCCGAATTCACTCCACCCTGTGATAAAAGGCGTAGCGATAGCCAGAGCGGCGCAGATAAACCTTTCCCACAGTGCAGCGGCGACTCATTCAAGAGCCATGGTTGAGTAGCGACAACAAGATCGCTGGATAGAGCGCCAGTATGTTCAATATTTTCCACGACACTGCAACAGCTAAACTGCATTCAAGTATAGTAACAAAGAAAGACTTTAAATTAATCAAGCTCTCTCAGCTTTGCAGCGAGGACCAAACGGTTGTAGTTTGGGAAAGGGTAGTAAACGGTTCCAAGCGATCCGTTTTCTTGGCCTCAACCTACCGTACAGAACCGATTTGATCTGATTCTGGCTTGTGATGAGAATGCGCATTATTTATTATGGGGAAGCTCAGATACAAATAAAAGAGATATGTCACTTTTTGAATATCTAGGAGAGACAAAGACGATCATAGCAAACAGAGGTAACGAGTATTCCTTTTTTACCAAGGACAGGGCAAAGGTTATCGACATTACTGTGTTTTCCGCCTGTCGTCGACCTTCCGCGTGAAAGATTGGATGGTTTCACGAGCAGAGCCACTACCTGACTACACTTTCACAATAGACCGTGATGCTCCTAGCATCGTCTCGTATATTGGCAGGCTTTTGGAATCCACCTAGAAAACTTTTTGGATCACTCACCCACTCTTGCTACACAGGGGACCGATGCCATTTAGGAGGACTTTAACTTCTTAACAACTGCGGTTATGAGAAGTTATGATATTGCTTACCCCCATAAAAAGATCTAAAGCGAAAATTGGAGCAAACTCCTGGTGGAACGATAAGCTACATGCGTTGCGCAGTAAAGCTAGGAAACATCAAACTAAAGCACGAAATAGTAAGTAAGAAAATTACTGGGAAGCGCACAATACCGCGCTAAGTGAATTTAAGCAATCTATACGCACGGGAAAGAGGCAATCTTGGCAGCAATTCTGAGCAACTACTGACTCAGTTAATGAAGCGGCTAGACTTAAGAAAGTTCTGTCAAAAGGCCCTTCCATTCCGATCCTGCAATGGAGCGATGATACATGTATCGTTTCGTCGACAGAAACACAGGAGCTGCTTCTGGATGGTCACTTCGCAGGGTGTGGAAATTCAGATGAAACTCTGACGCGGCTGAATTGCTTTGACTATAACCGAGGTACAAAAAGTGATAATTTAACCGTTACTCGCATAGTGAATAAAATAATAGCCAAAGAAAAAACGATATGGGCAATAAACACATTCAAGGCTTACAAGTCGACGGGACTAGTCGAAAAAATTCCTACAATGCTACAGCATAGCTTGGACAGCATCGTTGTATGTCTGGTTAACATTTTCAAGGCCTATCTACTTATAAGATATTTGCCTTCGCAGTGACAAGAGATGAACGTGGTTTCAAAACGAAGACATACAAAGCGTCATTGTGGTACTTCCTTTGTTTTCGCCTGCAGGTCCTTTTTGCATACCGCCTAAACTCGTCATATCTAATATTTTTGGCTCGTGGTCGTTCAGTAAAAACGTTGTAAGCCTCTTTTTTCCTATCATTGCATAGCAACATTCTTGGTCGAACTAATCATTATTTTTTTTGCCGTGTTTGGTATTCTAATATCGCTTCTGCAGAGTATTTGATGCCGTCTCGTATTTTCAGCCACACATTCTCCACTGGCATATTTTGGATGTTCCCATATATTGGTATCAAGTGTTGATCCTTTGCAGACATGTACGCCTGCGCCACCGTTTTGTCTTGTCGATTTTGAATTTGCGAGCTCATCAATACTTAGCTCTAACTAGATAGTGATCAGAGTCATAATTTGCACCGTGGAGGGTTTGTACATCAAGTATACTAGAAGCACCCCTTTCTCAATTTGAAAGTGGTCTATTTGGTTGAAGGTGGTACTGTGATGATACCGATTAAATACGTGATAATGGTAGATACAAGGGCAGCAAAGCGCGATGTTGACCCAAGAAAGGAATAAGGAATAAATTGTCGTTAGTGAACGGATTTTAGGTGGAGCGGCCGTTCCCGCTCATTAGTAGGCACTTCTGCCGAAATCAATATAATCCCAATGATATGCCAATTAGCGGCAGGCAGTTGGGACTGCCGAACTTACCATTTTCTTAGCCTAATTGCGGCTTGCAGATGGTGCTGCGTGGGGTGATCTTTCTACTATATAAACACGGCAAAGGTACTTGCCAATCTAAATGTTTATTGTGGAATGATCCATTTTGTAATTATCTTAGCCTATTTATACAATTTAACTTATGCTAGCTAAGCATCTTTTGGGTTCTCACCAAAAGTGCTTACGATGTACTTTACCTAATTCCACGGTCCCGCCAGACAAGAACTCACATAATTCACATCGCGAAGACAAGTAGTGATATCCGATTACGTCTGGCTGACGTACGTCTGGTGGATATAGTAGTAAACATAATCTCGGGTTATGTTTACTATATGAACGTTTAGTGTGTGAATTCTTGTTGACACGGCCGTTAGGAATATGCGTACAAATATTACTACAGTACCATCTGGCGATGCCCACGTTTCATTGTGGATATCGCGAAGTGAGAAACACGTAGAGCTTACTATTATATTTTTGCTGCTTGCGAAATCAAGAAGACGTTGTCGTTGGTTATGTCATGGAGACTGTGCCCTCCTGCTGTTCCTCTATGAGCCTGCTCCTTTCCAACATTTGCATTAAAATCCTCTAAGACAATTTTTAGGTCATTCGAGGGTAGTGAATCATAGGTTGTTTCTAGGGTGGCACGAAATTCGTATTTAGTTATATCCTCCTTGTCTTCTGTTGGTGCGTGGACGTTAATCAACCTAGTGTTGAAAAATTTAGTCTTTATCCGGATTGCAAACAATCTTTCATTTACTGGTTTGAAACTCATGACCTGCTGTTTAAGTTTTTTGCCAGCGACAAAAGCGACTCCAAGCTCTCTGCTTCCCGACAATTTCCTACGTGGATAGATTGTGTGTGGACATGACCATGATTTCGTTACCGAGACATTTCGTTTCATGGATGGCAGTTATACTGATGTTGTGTTTTGCCACTTGTTCAAGGAACTCTTTCAGAGCTCCTGTCCCAACCTAATCGAACATTCCAAGATCCAAAAGAGTAGTCCATTTTTCGTTTGCGTGGGCGTTACTGTTGAGTCCATACGTTCCGAGGCTGTTCTTCAGGTCTCTGGGCAGTGCTTTTTTTCCGGTGATGTGTTTTCGATGCCTCGCTTAACACCCGACCTGGAGGACCAGTCCTACTTATTTATTACACTCTGATAGAAAAAGGGTGGGAGCTTTCATCTTAATATGTCATGCTGGAGTTCTCACAGCTCTGCTGCGAGTCCAAATACATATTATACTTTTTGCCTAATTCCTGAGACGCACTGGTGTTACTGGCCATTCAGGTTAACTTCATGATCCTTTCTCGTTTCCCTACCGGGCTTGAGCGTATGAAAAAAGAATCTTCTTTCTCAAGCTATAGTAGTGGCACAATGCTATTAAAAATGCAATTTGTGAAGCACTATGAAGTCACTCTACCTGAAAAACAGCAATGGACTGACACTTATGTCATGCAGAATGACGAGATTGCGATATTTACTGATGGTTCGAAAATGGAAGAGGGAGTAGGTAATGGCATGTATTATGAAAGCTTTTATCTAAAAATCTCCAGGTATCTACCAGAATATGCCACGGTCTACCAATCGGAGGTAATGGCTATTGCGAAAGAGATGAAACTGGCTTTGCGTGCAGGAGTAAATGGTAAGGTTTTTTTTTACTCGGACAGCTAAGCTGCACTGGAGGCCCTCTTTGCTTACAGCTGCAATTCAAGATGCTTGAGCCATTGTATGAACATGTTGGAAGAATTCGGGAAAACGTGTACTTTGCGAATTGGTTGGGTTCCGGGCATAGAGATATGGCTGGCTGGCTGGCCGGAAACGGATATGCCGCCACCACCGTTGAGGAAACGGACAATGTGGGCATTGCCTTAAAAGTCATTAAGACAATTTACGCCAACAAAGTGTGGAGAAGGGAAAATCTCCAATGGTTGCAGAGCCACTCGTGTAACAGCACGGATATGCTTTCAGGTGGTTTCGACAGAAGGAAATCAGTAGTAGTAGGCTTAGCACAGGAAACACGCTCGAAGACTTCGCCTTACAACCGATAACATTTGCAGAGACTGTGGTGAGGAGGAAGGGGTCGTAGAACGATTCCTCTGCCATTGCCCAACTTTTTCTTGTTCAATGGCACTACAGCCCAAATCGGGCCTTGGCCTCCTGACCTTCAGGTTCCTTAACATTTTATTTATTACTAGCAAACGCCCGCGACTTAGTCCGCATAAAAATCGCATTAATAACCAATTTTTGAGAATGTAGTTAGTAATACATTATATGGGATATTTAATCCGCTTACTTTAATTGCTCTTTGAACACAATGTTTTGTATTTTTTTGGAGTCAGAACCATAAATTATTAAGAATGATAGCATAATACTCGCATTTGAATGGGAGAGGCTCGTAATCAAATCAAACTCGTGATTCGAGATCATATGTATACGTGTTAGGGACATGTGAATAGTTGTAGCTTGTGTTAATTGAAAAAAGCCCAAATAAAATGATATTAAGCTTAAAAACATTCGATTGTGCGTAAAGTCCCATTATATGATACTACCGATGAAATCGAAATTTTTGTAATCTTAAGAATTTTTGTGTGAGGAGTGATAGAAGGGATGACAGTACTAAATTAATTTTTTTCACACCATGCTAGAGTAGCTATAAAAATACTTTGCACTAAATTTAAGCCTGAAAAAATGAATAGGTGACTTGAGAAATGGGAGGTGGTAGAAGGAGTGGGGGGTTTTTGGTAATTTTTCTAGATACAACTATCATCACCATGCAATTGATATCTTTTAAATTTCAGATCAGTTAGATTCACACTTTTCAAGAAAATCGTGTTTTTGCAAAGTCGTGAAATTGTGTCATATTGTAAGGGAGGGGGTAGAAGGAGTGAAGCTTATTGGTTAGTTTTTTCTTCACATTAATTGCTAATGCTAATTAAGGATTTAATACAAAATCTTAGCTCGATCAAAGTTATAGGTACTGAGAAAATTGGAGTATAGTATTTCATGAAAAAGTTTAGTTTGTATGGGAGGTGGTGGAAGGAGTTGGGGGACTCAAACTATTTATATACTTGAAGATTGCATTTATAATAGAAATAATATATTTGAAATTTCAAATTTATAGCTTTCATAGTTTCCATGAAAATTTGATTATTATAAGTTTTTGAAAATGAGTCACTTTTTATGGGAGGTGGTAGAAGGCGTGAGGGGAGAAAAATAAAACCTAAAGCAGATTACTCCCCATGGCAGACCTAATAATCTGCGAAAGTTTCATTGCAATCGGTGCAGCCGTTTTTGCGTGAAAGCCGGAAAGACAGACAGACTGAGAATTTTACTTTATTATTTTAATAATAAAGTATTGTGATCGACACAGAAAAAAAAAAAATTTGCTACCCTGAAATTTTGTTTTTTCGCGTTTCATGACTAAAATAGCCTAAATAAACTGCCAACAAGTCGGGCGAAACTTTATTATTCTTGGAACAAGTTGTGGATGAGTGGAAAGTCAATATGCAGGTTAGAGTGGTTAGGGAAGGCTAAGTGAAAGGGAATTCTTGGGCAGGGCTGTTGTCAATGTAACAATATTTCATTCATTTCTGCAAGTTTGGGTTTTTATGAGGAGAGGAGGAGGGTAAGGGTGGGGTGATGTTAATAGCTTTTTAATTAATTGCTTGAATTACGTCCAATATTCTCTGTATAGAATGTGTTTCATAGACGAAGTTGCATAGAATTTTCGTAAAATTCGGTGTATTTTACATTCACGAGACCGAACATTTGTATGGGAGAGGGTAGAGAAGGTAGGGGAATCGTAAAATTTGATATGCATTTTTATTTCGCTTCTCTTGTAAGGTGCTTGTATAAGATTTCAAATTCGTAGCTTTTAGTTTGTTGGTTATTAGTTGATTTAACGAAATTGGTCGAAATCATAGTTTTGTATGGGAGGGGGTAGAAGGGCGAGCGCGATTTCAAAACTCTTTAAACAACTTCATTTGAATTATTTTTATAAGTTTTTATGCAAAATTTGAAATTGATAGCTTTTAAGAGTTAGCTGGTAACTGATTTCTTAAAAATGCTCGAAAAAATAATTTAGTATGGGAGGGGGTAGAAGTTTTAAAAATTTTCGACCAGTTAGTATTTCATATGCTTAGAGATTTTTTTTAAATGCATTTCGCAAATTTTCAAGTTTCTACCTTAAAATTTCACTCAAAAATTTTGAGTTTATGTGTTTTTTTCAATACACATGAAACACATTGTGCACGTTAGACCGGGGGGGTCGGTTTACAATAAATATGAATCAAGTTATTATTATTTTTCTATGTACATTAAATATAGGTATTCAGATGCAAAATTTTAACTTTGTATCTTTCACCAGAGCCCTAAAAATATAACTCAAAGTTTTCGACATTTTTGCTTATCACCTCCCTCCCCTTACACCTCCTAACTTAAAATTTTTACCAAAATTAACTATTATGTAGTTCTACAATCTGACAAATTTTCGATTTGATATCTGTACTATTTTTTGAGATATAAGGATTTGTAATTTTGAAAAGTGCACCATTTTTGAAATGCTCCCCGTTTCCCCTCACTACTATTATTTCAACATGTTATATTTTTTTTGTATTTGCCTAGTATAGCTTAATATATATTTTAAGTTTCAATTACATAGCTTAAGAGATAGTTGAGATATTAATTTTTAAGTGTTTTTCTTTGCACCCCCCTGACCCTCCTCCTTACAATAATTAGCCGCTTTCTGAGCTGGTTCCGATGAAACTATATGCCACCTTAACGATCTCTAAATATGATTTTTTTACGATAAGTAATTTCGAAGATATAATCATTTGAAAAAAAAATTCGGCCGACAATTAGTTCTTAGCCCCCCCTTTTCGCACCCCAATGGATAAAAAAATTAAATTATTTTTAAAAGTTTTCCCACAAAACCTTCTATATGTATGTTGAGTTTTAGCTTCCTAGCTCTTACCATGGTTGAGATATTTGAATTCGTATTTTTCGGTTTAAGCGCTCCCCCCGCCTCTCCCTGAACCCGTACACCCCCCAAAATGGGTATCCGCCTGAGATCCGCAACTATCTACAATCCCCCCAAAAATAAACTTTCTATCTTGAAGGGTTTGGGAGTTAATGTGCGCTGAGCGTACACGTCGGCGTACGGCGGACGGCGGACGGCGTACAGACAGACGGATTTTTTTTTTTGCATTTTTAGGCTAATTTAGTCATGAAACGCGAAAAAAAAAAATTTCAGGGTAGCAAAGTTTTTTTTTTTCTTGTGTCGATCACAATACTTTATTATTAGAATAATAAAGTAATTAGCCTAAAAAAGCAAAAAAAAAAATCCGTCCCGCCGTACGCCGTACATATGGACTCGTACCTCCAAGACCGTTAAAGGTAGAATGTTGATTTTTGGGTGGGTTATTAACTTGGTAAGTGAGCTCCATTATCCAAATTTTGGGAGTGTGGGGTGGAAGGGGGAGGCGGGGGGATGGAAAAAGTCGAAATATACACTTGCTAATATCTTCACCACGAATGCAGATAGAAAGATGAAAATCAGCACACGTATAGAAAGAGCTGTGGGACATATTCCAAAAATAATTTAATTTTTTTATCCATTGGCGTCCGTAAAGGGGGGGCTAAAAACAAATTGTCGGCCGAATCTTTTTTTGAAATGGTTATATCTTCGAAACTACTTACCATAAAAAATTCATATTTTGGTACAATTAAGATGGCGTATAGATCCACTAGAATCAGCTTAGAAATAGGCTTATTATTGTAAGGGGAAGGGTCGGGGGGGGGGGGGGGTGCAAGGAAAAACACTTAAGAATTAATATCTCAACTATCTCTTAAGCTATGTAAACATATACTAAGCTATACCAGCGAAATACAAAAAAAATATAAAATTTGGTCATAATAGTAGTGGGGTGAAATGGGGAGCATTTGAAAAATGGTGCACTTTTCAAAATTAGAAATCATTATATCTCAAAATTGAGTACAGATATCGAATTTAAAATTCGTCAGATTATAGAACTACATAATTTATAATTTTGATAAAAATTTTAAGTTAGGGGGTGTAAAGGGAGGGAGGTGGTAAGCAAAAATGTTGAAAATTTTGAGTGAATTTTTTAGGACTCTGGTCAAAGATAGAAACTTTAAATTTTGCATGTGAATACATCTATTTGACATACATAGAAAAAAAATAATAATTTGATCCACAATTGTTATGAACCGACCAACCCGGTCTAATGGGCACAAGCTGTTTCATGTGCAACGAAAAAAACACGAAAACTGAAAATTTTTGGATGTAATTTTAGGGTAGAAACTTGAAAATTTGATCCCTAAAAGTATAAAATATTAACTGGTCGAATACCTTCAAAACTTCTACCCCCTCCCATACAAAATTATTTTTTCGACCATTTTTAAGAAATTAATTATCACCTAACTATTAAAAGCTATCCATTTGAAATTTTGCATAAGAACTAATAAAAATAATTGCAAAGAAATTATTTTAAAAGTTTCAAAATCACACTTGCCCTTCTACCCCCTCCCATACAAAAGTATGATTTCGACCAATTTCATTAAATCAACTAATAACCAACAAATTAAAAGCTACGAACTTGAAATTTTGTACGAGCAGCTTACAAAAGAAAGGAAATCAAATTGCGTCACAAATTTTGCAATTCCCTTACCTCTTCTACCCCCTCCCGTACAAAATTATTTTTTCGAGCATTTTTAAGTAATCAGTTATCAGCTAACTCTTAAAAGCTATCCATTTCAAATTTTGCCTAAAAACTTATAAAAATAATTGAAATGAAATTCCTTTAAAAGTTTTGAAATCGCGCTTGTCCTTCTACCCCCTCCCATACAAAAGTATTATTTCTACCTATTTCATTGAATCAACTAATAACCATCAAATTGAAAGCTACGAACTTGAAATTTTGTACAAGCACACTACAAAAGAAAGGGAATAAAATTGCGTCACAAATTTTACGATTCCCCTACCTCCTCTACTCCTTCCCATACAAATGTTTGGTTTCGTGAATGTAAAATGCACCGAATCCTATGAAAATTCTATGCAACTTCGTCTATGAAATACATTCTATACAAAGGATATTGGACGCGATTCAAGCAATTAATTAAAAAGCTATTAACATCCACCCACCCTTACCCCTCCTCCTCCCCTCATAAAAACCCAAACTTGCAGAAATGAATGAAATATTGTTAAATTGACAACAGCCCTGCCCAAGAACTCCCTTTCACTTAGCCTTCCCTAACCACTCTAACCTGCATATTGACTTTCCACACATCCGCAACTTTTCCCAAGAATAATAAAGTTTCGCCCGACTTGTTGGCAGTTTATTTTTAAAAACGTTTGATTCTGCTTAGTTATTGCTAAAATAAAGCAAAAGACTTATTTATAGCCGTTTATGTACAAATAACAGACAGACACTACAATTATATTTATATAGATTGTCGAATTATTGTTAGCCCTTCGCACAACCCTCTATCTACGAAATTTCTTTTTCGCTAATTAAGTTAGCCAAGATATACCCACGCAAGTAGTGTGGTGAAATCATACGTCGATCAGGATTTGAACTCCCGACCTTCGTATTGTGAACCAACACGCTGCACACTAGGCTACACCCTAGCCATTGCACATGCCTCCGAACAATTCGAAGGCAAATCGGGGAGTATATCTTCATGATCCATGGTCCCTTGAACACCGGTAGATCAGGCTTGCTGAATGATATATAGAGCCACATGGTAAAAATACTGAGGCGTAAATGGGCTGGACACCAACCCCTCCACAAACCTAACCTAACCTTACCCGGACTGACAAAAAAAAGTTCTGAATTATAATTTAACAATAAACTGCCAACAAGTCGGGCGAAACTTTATTATTCTTGGAACAAGTTGTGGATGAGTGGAAAGTCAATATGCAGGTTAGAATGGTTAGGGAAGGCTAAGTGAAAGGGAGTTATTGGGCAGGAATGTTGTCAATTTAACAATATTTCATTCGTTTCTGCAAGTTTGGGTTTTTATGAAGGGAGGAGCAGGGGTAATAGTAAGGGTGGGTGGATGTTAATAAGTTTTTAATTAATTGCTTGAATCACGTATCAATATTCTCTGTATAGAATGTGTTTCATAGACGAAGTTGCATAGAATTTTCATAAAATTCGGTGTATTTTACATTTACGAAACCGAACATTTGTATGGGAGGGGGTAGAGAAGGTAGGGGAATCGTAAAATTTGATATGTAGTTTTATTTTTCTTCTCTTGTAAGGTGCTTGTATAAAATTTCAAGTTCGTAACTTTTAGTTTGTTGGTTATTAGTTGATTTAATGAAATTGGTCGGAATCATAGTTTTGTATGGGAGGGAGTAGAAGAGCAAGCGCAATTTCAAAACTTTTAAAACAACTTCATTTGAATTATTTTTATAAGTTTTTCTGCAAAATTTGAAGTTGATAGCTTTTAAGAGTTGGCTGACAACTTATTTCTTAAAAATGCTCGAAAAAATAATTTTGTATGGGAGGGGGTAGAGGAGGGAGGGGAATCGTAAGACTTGTGATGCAATTTTCTTTCTTTTGTATTGTAAGATGCTCGTACAAAATTTCAAGTTCGTAGCTTTTAATTTGTTGATTATTAGTTGATTTAATGAAATTGGTCGAAATCATACTTTTGTATGGGAGGGGGTAGAAGGGCAAGCGCGATTCCAAAACTTTTAACGTAATTTCATTTCAATTATTTTTGTAAGTTTGTATGTAGAATTGCAAATTGATAGCTTTTAATAGTTAGGTGATAATTAATTTCTTAAAAATGGTCGAAAAAATAATTTTGTATGGGAGGGGGTAGAAGTCTTAAAGGTTTTCGACCAGTTAATATTTTGTATATTCAGGGATTTTTTTTAAATGCATTTTGCAAATTTTCAAGTTTCTACCTTAAAATGTCACTCAAAAATTTTCAGTTTATGTGTTTTTTTCAATGCACATGAAACACCTTGTGCACGATAGACCGGGGGGGTCGGTTTATAACAATTATGGATCAAGTTGTTATTATTTTTCTATGTACATCAAATAGACGTATCCACATGCAAAATTTAAACTTTGTATCTTTCACCAGAGCCCCAAAAAAATCACTCAAAATTTTATCACCTCCCTCTCCTTACACCTCCCAACTTAAATTTTTTATCAAAATTAACTATTGTGTAGTTGTATAATATGACAAATTTTTGATTTGATATCTGTACTATTTTTTGAGATATAAGGATTCGTAATTTTGAAAAGTGCGCCATTTTTGAAATGCTCCCCATTTCCCCCCACTACCATTATTTCAAGATGTTATATTTTTTTTGTATTTTCTTAGTATAGCTTAATATAAGTTTCAAGTTTCAATTACATAGCTTAAGAGATAGTTGAGATATTCATATTTAAGTGTTTTTCCTTGCACCCCCTGACCCTTCCCCTTACAATAATTAACCACTTTTTAAGCTGATTCCAATAGAACTATATGCCACCTTGACGGTCCAAAAATATGATTTTTTTGCAATAAGTAATTTCGAAGATATAATCATTAGAAAAAATAATTCGGCCGACAATTTGTTTTTAGCCCCCCCTTTTCGGACGCCAATGGATAAAAAAATAAAATAATTTTTAAAAGTTGTCCCACAAACCCTTCTATATGTGTGTTGAGTTTTAGCTTCCTAGCTGTTACCATGGTTGAGATATTTGAATTCGTATTTTTCGGTCTTAGCGCTCTCCCTGCCTCCCCCTGAACCCGTACACCCCCCAAAATGGGTATTTGCCTGAGATCCGCAACTATCTACAATCCTTCCAAAAATGAACTTTCTATCTTGAAGGGCTTGGGAGTTAATGTGCACTGTGCGTACACACCGGCGTACGGCGGACGGCGTACAGACAGACGGATTTTTTTATACTCTAGATGAAATCTGAGAGTATATTGTGTTTGCCTTACCGTTTGTAACGCTAAGAAATAATGCTCGCACAGAGTCGCCAAGGGTACAGAAATATTTGTTGTCGCTCAAAAACTTCGATTCCGAGTTGCTGTCCGTCCGTCTGTTCGTCTGTCTGTCCGTCTGTCCGTCTGTCTACAACATAACTCCCGAACGCTTAGAGCTATCGTGCTGAAATTTGTTGTGTGTCATTTTTAGCAAAAAAGTAACTTTAAGTTCGTGAACGGGCTACATCCCCCAACTCCTTCTACCCCCTCCCATACAAATTTCATGAAATTTCGAAATTTAAGGAAATCGATTTTCCTCCGAAACCTTTCCAGCTATTGACTTAAAAATTAGGTCATAGTATAATGATATAAATATCATTGACCTCAAGAAATATTGATATGATCCCCTTACTCCTTCCGCCACATACAAATGCACAATTTTCAAAAATCCATTTATTCGGTTTGCATTGCAACTAGCAAAGCTAAATGAACCAATTTTTGTCATAATTAATATTATTATAATTGCTACTAATTTTCGAAAAACTATCAACTTTACCTCACTTCTTCTACCCCCTCCCATACAAATTTTACGAAATTTCGGAATTTCAATTAAATTAGTTTTCTCCAAAACCGTCTAAGATATCAACTTTTAAATTTGAGAAACGTATCCTATTATAAATATAATTGATGTCAAAAAATTTGGTTTTGATTCGGATATTCCTTCTACCCCCTCCCATACAAATGCATAATTTTGGTAAATGCATTTAACCAATTTTCATAGAAACTAGAAGAAGTAGAAACTTAAAATTTTGCCACAATCTGTCCCTTACTAATTGTAATAAATGCTAAAAAAAATATCGCCTTCACCTCACTCCTTCTACCACCTCCCATACAAATTTTTGTACTGAAAGGTCAAGAAATATGAGAGCTATCGACTTTAAAATTGTAACAAAGCAATGTGATTAGGAAGTTGATAAGCAGATTCAAAATCATCCAAAATCTTCCACTTTCTCTGCCACTTCCCATACAAATATCATAAATTCAGACAAGAATTGTTCAATTTCCTCGAAAATTATGAAAGCAAAAAACTTTAAATTCAGCATGAAATATTTTATATACTGCATTCAGTGTTACATACAAAAATGACAAACCTCCCCCTCTGCTTTTACACCTCCCAAGCAAAAGGTAAGTAAGTATGTCATCTAGAGTATCATATGATTGGGCTTTACGCCCAATCATAATTCTGTTATGTTTTTTTTTGCATTTTTAGGCTAATTTAGTCATGAAACGCGAAAAAACAAAATTTCAGGGTTGCAAATTTTTTTTTTTTCCAAGTCGATCACAATACTTTATTACTAAAATAATAAAGTAATATTAATTTGTGGAATATTTTACAAACGAAATACAATATAGTCAATATAACGTATTGGATAATCTAATTGGTATTGATATTTTTTCCAATCTAAACATAAGTCGAGAGGATTTTCTTCATATGAAAAATAGTCGTCATCTTCTGGGATATCGTCGCCTTCTTTATGGATACTGGCATAATGAACAATCAAGGAAGCATTCACTTCTCACTGGATAGAATTCGTCTTAGTCCTGAGAAAATCTTCTTCACTATTGTGAATCGTAGATTGCGATCTAGCATATAATGCCTCCTCGAAATCTTCGTAATTCGGAATTTCAAGGACCACCACTTTCGATATCGTCGTTGCTATACTGGCCTTTTTCTTCACTCCTACATGTTTGTATGGTTCCTTCATCTCGTCCAGCATCCCCGCCGCTTCCATTTTCCTCATCATTTTCTCCAGCTCTTCGATTTTCAGATCCGCTTCTCTGATACACAAGTTTTTTGGTAGTTTCAGGAGTAGTTTTCGTCCACTCCTCCAAAATAATTTTTTCTTCAATTGTTCCTTGCTTACTATGTTTCCTAATATTATTTTCCAAAATTGCCCATAAATTTTCTATTACATTCATATCTGGACTCTGTGCCGGCGGGGACATAAGATTCGGACAGTTCCAAATCAGCCAAGATTGCACAATACCAGACTTATGCTTAGGGTCGTTGTCTTGGTAGAAACGGAATATGTTTGGAATTTCAAGATTCGCAGCACTCTGGAGCAAATTTTTTTTTCAAATGTTGAGGTACATGGTTTTGTCCATGTTACCTTCAATGAACTCCAATTTTCTAATCCCGGCTGTTTAGAATGGCTTTTTTCTAGCTACTCGACCATTAAAGTTGTGGTCTCGGAGCACGTGGCGGACAGTTTCTGCACAGCACGACTTACCTAGTCCTTGCTGTATCTCCGCGACTAGTTTTGGAGCCGTTTACTTTGGGTTCGCCATGATTTTACGTATAATAAATCGTTCGTGAGACGAGTTGAAAATTTTGTTTGGCGCGCTTCTGCCCTTATCTTGAATACGATATTCAATGATACTCTGCACTGTCGTGGACTCAAATTAACGAATCGAACAATTTTCCGCTCGGATTGCTCGTTCTTGAAATGACTTATTACTAATTTTCGCTCCTCAATTTCGTGCGGCGACCCATTTTTCAAAAAGCACTTCTTGTCCTTTACACGTAAAATATCACACTAAACATTGACTACAGCTAGTTGCCAATTCTTCAAAAAAACGGAAAAAAAGATAATCCCCAGTTTAAAAATAGCACTGCACGAAATAAGCTGTGTACCAAAGTATGTAAAACAAAAATCGCCGAAGGAGACGAAGGCCATACCAAAAGTGCTTATGAAAAGTGTTTCGAGGACTGGAAAAAACGCTGGCATATGTGTGTTGCATTTAATGGGGATTACTTTGAGGGCGACAAAATATACACTCGGCAGAAAAAGTTTGAGTACATACCCAACACATCCGACAAATCTATAAAAAACATCGTTTCTAACATTTTATTTCGAAATATTTTTTTTTTCCTATTTTTCATTACTTCATTATGAACATAAAACAAAACAAAAATGAGAATTACTGTACTCTAAAACAACGGTAAAATTCGGAAACGAAAAATAGTCTGAAATTCCAGGAATAAAAAGTCTGCGTTCAAAGCGTATAAAGGGAAGACAAGGTCTCTGATTTGCAGTTAAATCATTAATAACAATAAAGTTTGTGTAGGAAAGTTGATAAACGTGTTCTTATCTAAGATTTGCGTTAAAAATAATTGCTAAAAAACGTTAAGTAAGAGATGTCTAATAAAGGAAAGGAAATCGAATTTGGGGAAGGGAAAATTATCGTGGATTTGTGGCAAAAAGGTACGTCATATCGTGAAATAGGTGCAATAGTCTGCAGAAGTCATTCATCTGTCCAACGAGTCATAAACAACTTCAAAAACACAAGAGTTTTGGTTTCAAAACCCAGATCTGGCCGTCCTCCAAAGTTGAGCCCTCAGCAAACTCTGAGTTTGCTCCGAACGATGAAGACTAATCCTAGATTAACTGGAGCTGATATGGCAAAGGACATCAAAGAAAAGTACCGCAAGTCTATTTCTGATGGTGTTCGTAAAATTCTTAGGAAATATGGGTATTACGGACGCGTTGCCCGTAGAAAGCCATTTATAACAACAGTAAACAGACTCAAGCGGCTGGCGTTTTCTAAGGAACACATCAATAAGCCAAAAGAATTTTGGAAACAAGTTATTTTCTCGGATGAATGTAAATTTTGTATTTTTGGAATCAAAGGTCGGAAGATTGTATGGAGAAAAACTGACGCGGCCTTCGACGTAAAAAATCTCTGTCCAACACGGTGGTGGCGGTGTTATGATATGGGGGTGTATGGCTAGTGGAGGAGTTCGAAAAATGGAGTTTATTGAAAGTATTACGAAAAAAAATAGACTTCCTTAATATTCTCAAGCGCAATTTGAAGAAAAGTGCAAAACATTTGGGCTTAAGCGACAACTTTTACGGTTGTGGGAAGTAATAAAGAGACGAGAATATCCCACAAGCTATTAACGAGGAAAAACAATTGTTTTATTTTGAAAAGAAATATTTGTACGCAGACTTTTTATTGTTGCAATTCAGGGCTTGTTTACGTTTTTTAATTTTAATATATTTATGGAGTACAATAATCATCATTTTTGTTTTGTTTTATGTTTGTAATAAAGCCTCCCCGCAAGGGGGTAGTTGTAGTATGAGGTTTTACCAATTCCTGCAAGTATCTTTGGAGTTAGCGACTCCACGGACCTGAGCTAACTATCCCCCTCTGGGATGGGGGCTGTAGAATTCACCCACAGCCAGTCCCGCTTGCCCTAAAAATGGCAAATGGACACTCACTGGATCATGGGCTTATCACCCGTGATCTTAAGACCTAAATGATACGAGAAACGGATACATCGCCTCGGATACGGACTGATCCTACGGTAACGACTTTTGGCATTCGAAAACGGACTATGATTGGCTTCTGGAACATTCGAACATTGAATGACGGGGGAAGAGCTGGGGATACTCGGTCCTTGCACCGCCAGTCAGTGATCGACCGTGAAATGAAGCACTATAAACAAGTCCTGGCAACAGCTTAAAGCCGATGCTCAGGATCGCGCCTTGTGGAAGAGAGTTGTTTCTGTCCTATGCCCCTATAGGGGGTCTTAACAGGAATTTGATTGAATAAAGCCATGAAAAAAAATAAAAAAAATTATTATGAAATAAATTACTTAAGACGATGTTTTTTATAGATATGTTGGTTGTGTTGAGTGTGTACGCAGACTTTTTCTGCCGAGTGTATATTGGCAATTAATTGAACATTTTGCGTTTTATTTACAAATTCACAGTAGTTTTTGGTCACAATGTAGATTGGAACCAACAATCAGCTGATTTTCTTCAAGAAATTAAGTTAGACCAGCTGACGCTTTAGCGAAGGCAGCCCCCGACAAAGAGTAAGGATAACATTACACTAAAATATATAAAAACATAACAGAATTATGATTGGGCGTAAAGCCCAATCATGTGATACTCTAGATGAATGGGAATGACTTTAATATACCGTAAAATATGTCATCTCAAATTCTTTCGAATAGTAAATAGAGACTTTTGCATGGGAGGTGGTAGAAGTAGAGCGGGAGGTTTGTATTTTTCGTATATGACACCGAACATGGTATGCAAAATGTTTTTTGCTGAATTTAAAGTTTTTATTTTCATTATTTTTAAAGAAATTGGACATAGTTTTCCTGAAATTGGGGCATTTGTATGAGAGGTGGCAGAAGAAGTGGAGCGTTTAAGATGATTTTGAAAATGCTTATCATCATCCTTATCACCATGCTTTGATTCAATTTCAAAGTCGATAGCACTCATATATTCGAAGGAGAAATGCTTTTCTTGAATTTATAATATATATATTTGTATGGGAGGGAGTAGAGGGAGTGAAGCGGAGCTGATAATTTTTCTAGCAATTATTGCAATTATTAAAAAACAAATTCTGACAAAATTTTACGATTGTACTTTTTCTAGTTTTAATGGAAATCGATATAATGCATTTGACAAAAATTATGCATTTGCATGGAAGAGGGTAGAAGGAGTGTACGGATCAAAACAATTTTTTTTATCTTACTGATATTTCTAGTTTTATACATTATACAAAATATGAAAGCTATCAACCTTTCACAGTTTGAAGAAAAATAATTTAATTTAAATTTCAAAATTTCATGAAATTTGTATGGAAGGGGGTAGAAGAAGTGAGGTGAAGTTTATAATTCTTTTAAAACTAATTGCAATTCTAATAGAATTAATTCTGGCAAAATTTCGTCTTTTCAGCTTTACCAGTTTCAATGAAAATCGAAAATATGTATTTTTCAAAATTGTCCATTTGTATGGGAGAGGGTAGAAGGAGTGAAGGGATCGGATTAATATTTCGACACATTAATGACATCTATATCATAATACTTCGACCCAAATTTCAAGTTAATAGCTTAAATAGTTTCAAAGAAAAATAAATTTCTTAATATTTCGAAATTTCATGAAATTTGTATGGGAGGGGATAGAAGGAGTGAGGAGGGATGTATCCTATTCACGAACTTAAAGTTACTTTTTTGCTAAAAATGACACAACAATTTTTAGCAATATAGCTCAAAGCTTTCGAAAGTTATGCTGTAGACAGACGCACAGACAGACAGACAGACAGCATCTTGGAATCGAGGTTTTTGAGCGACAACAAATATTTCTCTACTCTTGCCAGCTCTGTGCGAGCATTATTTCTTAGCGTTACAAACGGTAAGGCAAACACAATATACTCTCAGATTTCATCTAGAGTATAAACATAACACTACTACGATTGGGCGTAAAGCCCAATCGTGCGTAGATGAAAGAGGAATTTTTTCATCTCAAGAAATTTTTTAGGGGAAGTGGTGGAGGGCATGACGACATTGAACTACTTTTTTCACATCACGCTAGAGTTGCCACCAAAATGTTTTATAGAAAATTTAGAATTAAAAAATTTAATAGGTACTGAGAAAATTAGTGTATTGGATTAAGTGAAATGGTGCAGTTTGTATGGGAGGTGGTACAAGGAGGGGCGAGTTCGTAATGACTTTTTGGAAATAACTATAAACATCATTCTTTTAAATTGCAGATCAGTAGTATTCATACTTTTCAGGAAAATCGACTTTTTGTGAAGTTTTGAAATTGTGTCAGATTGTATGGGATGGGGTAGAACGAATGAAACTAATCGTCTAATTTTTTTTGGTCTTACTATTGATTCTAAATAAATATTTAGTGCAAAATTTCAGCTCGATAAATTTTATACGCACTGAGTAAATTTGTAAATAGTATTTCATGAAAAGTACAGTTTGTATGGGAGGTGGTGGAAGGAAGGAGAGGACTCAAACAGCTTTTATACAGTAGATCGGAATCGTCATAAAAGTATTACATTCCAAATTTCAGATCAATAGCTTTTATACTTTTCAAGCAAATCCGTTTATTGCCAAATTACGAAATTTTGTCATTTTGCATTAGCGGGGGGAGAACGAGCAAAGCTAAATATCTAATTTTTTTTGTTTTACTAATAATTCTAAATAAATATTTGGTGCACAATTTCAGTTCGATAAATTTTATACACACTGAGTAAATTGGTCTAGCGCATTTCATGAAAACTGTAGTTTGTATGAGAGGTAGTGGAAGGAGGAGGAGGACACAAATTATTTTTATACAGTATATTAAAACCATCATAAAAGTATTACATTCCAAATTTCAGGTCAATAGCATTTATACTTTTCGAGCAAATCCGTTTATTATCAAATTGCGCAATTGTGTCATTTTGACCTTACTTTTTTTGTCAAAAACAAACGTGTAAAAAATTTGAACTACTTAGGGGGTCACCCTTTAATGCATTGCACAGTTAAGTCGATAGAGGAAATGGATTAAAATTTGAAGCAATTATGGAAATTCGGATGGATAAAGAAGGAAATGACGGTGAACATTATTCTTGAAGGACTGGAGGTTATACCCGTTCGGAAAAACGCTAGCCGGCAATGCGTTCCAGAGTCTGGATGTTCGGGAAATGAATGACCGCCTAAATTTCACTGTACGGGTAGATAACAGTTTCACTGTGTACTGGTGCGCATGTTCCGCTTGTCGAGTATGACGTGGAAAAGTGTAAAGTGGAGGAATAAGTGCTCATAGTTCCGAACTGCATTTACTATGGAAGTAGCGATAGTAAATGCTGAGTACTCCGACATTTCTACGATGCTCGAGGGAGTCAATAGAAGCCGTAATGGTTTCATCTCCAATTAGTCGGAACGCCTGTTTTTGGATTAGGTCGAGCAGCGCAAGGTGAGTTTTGGGAGCCCCAGCCCAAATATGCGAGTTGTACTCTAAGCGAGGTCGTATGTAGGCCTTGTAGATGGTAGCTAAGTCGTGAGGCGTAAAGTATTTTTTTGCATTTACGAAGAATACCTAGGCGTTTGGAAGCGTCAAGGGCCACTTCGAAGATGTGTTGACTCCAATTGAGATGGTTATTGAGCTTTACGCCTAAAAGAATAAAATCTTCGGAAGAGCAGAGTTGTACACCATTAAAGGCTACATTAGAAGACGACGCTGGAACATCACGTTTGAGGGATAGATGACAGGCCTGTGTCTTAGTGGCATTGAACTCTACTCTATTTTTCCTGCCCCATTCCAGGAGTAAATCTTTTTTTTTTTCTTGTGTCGATCACAATACTTTATTATTAGAATAATAAAGTAATTGTAGTAATATTAAGATACAATATTATATTATTAATTCAGTGTGGCATTAATAATACCTAGTAGTGTATAAGAAATACGGCATGTAATATGATCAACTCTAGAGTAACGATGATCAACTCCAGAGTAATCATAAAGCCAGACAGTAACATGATCAAGTACTATGACGATCATAAAGCCCCGCTTTGCAGCGACAGCAATTTATTTATATATAAGGAAGGTCGAATGAGACCAGAGACAAGATTCGTCTACGTTGCCTGGCCATACAGGCAACATTAGAAGATTCGTCTACGTTGCCTGGCCATACAGGCAACATTAGAAGAAACGCTTACGTTGCCTGGTCATACAAGCAACTCCCTAAAAGGAACTACATTTATAATAAACGCTTAGTAAACCAATAGATGTTTTTAAATATACAGTATCACGTCCCTCTTGGTCTGTGCAAGAGGAATATTTAAGCCACTCAACGTTGTGAACATTGAAATCGCCCGCGACAACGATTTCAGCGTCAGGGTGTGCAGTGTATATGGTCTGGATAGACTCGGACAAACTATCCAGCTCACGAGTTGTTTTGGCTGCATTCATTGCTGGACTTCTATAGACGTAACAAAGATACACAATGTGACCTTGGATCAATAATTTTATCCAGATAAAATTGAATTCCGGATTGGAGCAGGAACCTAAATGCGGAACCAATTGAAAGGACACATCATCGCGGATGTAAAGTGCGACCCTACGCTAGCGAAAAAAATTCTGGGATAAGGTGATACCCGGGTACAGAGTAAAAAACTGTTCATCCCCGGTAACACCTTGCACTCGCTTAGTGCTAAAATATCCGGTTTTTCAGTTTGTGTATAAATATACAGCGAAAGATAGGCGGAACTCAATCCCCGAACATTAACCTGGTCAATTGTAAAGTTGACCATGATTCAGAAACAAGGGAATTAAAAACAGTTAAAAATAAATCAAAATTCCTAAGAATATCAATTATTATAATGAAAGGTTTAGATTGGCCTTGTCCTAAGAATATCAAATATTATAATGAAAGGTTTAGATTGGCCTTGTTACTTCAAGGTAAAGTAAGTATAAACAAAAAATTTATGTTAGTATTTAATTAATTTATCAAATTGAATGCAATTATAGAAAGGAGATTTCGAGAGAAAAAAAAAAAAAATAATAATAATAAAAATATATATATATAAATATAGGAACTGGCCAGAACAAATTTGAATTTCTGTATCATTCATCTTTTTCTCCGAGCCTTATTTCTTGGCGTTACAAACTTTAGAGCAAACTTATAATAATATATTAATAAATTAAGCATAGAAAACAATAAAGCATAAAATAAAGAAGACAATACCTAAGATAATATAAAAGTACATTAATAATAGATAGGGTTTTCAATTATTAATTAACTAATTAAGAAAAGAAAAAGTTAAGAAGATATTAAGTATGTTCATAAGAAAATTCAAACCCAATTAAAGAGAAACAGAGTAAAATTAAAGGCATTACACAAATCGCTATGAGGTGGAAGATTATTCCAGATTCTTGTGGTCTGGACAAAGAAAGAACCCTCACCAACCGGCTTAAACAAACGCGGAGCAAGAAATTTGGTTTTTTGAGGTGTTAAGTACTCGCATATATATATATAATTGTAATGTCTGTCTGTTATTTGTTTAAAAAAGGCTAAAAAAAAGTTTATTTTAGCAATAACTAAGCAGAAACTCACGTTTTCAAAATTCTTCTCTGTCTGTCTGTCTCTCTAAACTCAAATTTGCAGCATATTACTTTTCTCATGACTTAAATCTACCGTATAAAGACTATGCGTGTCTTCCCCTTCCTTCCACCACCTCCCATACAAACTGCATTGTTACATGAAATGCTATATTTACTCAGTGCGTATGAACTTTAGCGAGCTGAAATTGTGCGAAAAATATTTATTTAGAATTATTAGTAAGACCAAAAAAAATTGGATGATTAGCTTCACCCCTTCTACACGCTCCCATACAAAATTACACAATTTCGCAATTCGACAATAAACGAATTTGCTCAAAAAGTACAAAAGCTATTAGTCTATAATTTGGAATATATTACTTTTATAATGATTTTAATCGACCATATAAAAATTATGTCTATCCTCATCCTCCTTCTACCACCACCCATACAAACTGCACTTTTTCATGAAATACTCTACACCAATTTACTCCGTGCGTATAAAATTTAGCGAGCTGAAATTGTAGATTACTATAATATTCATTCAGAATTTTTAGTAAGACTAAAAATAATTAGACGATCAGCCTTACCCCTTCTACCCCCTTCAATACAACCTAACTCGATTTCACAACTTTACAAAAAGTCGATTTCCTTGAATATAAGTGCTACTGATTTACAATTTCAAACATGTCAAAAACATAATGTATATAGTTATTTCTGAAAAAGTCTTTAAGAACTCGCTCCTCCTTCCACCTCCACCCATTCAAACTGCACAATTTCACTAAATCTAATATATTAATTATCTCAGTACCTATTACATTTTTGAATTCTAAATTTTGTATAAAACATTTTGATGCGCGATGGGAAAGAAATTACTTTATTATTATAATAATAAAGTATTGTGATCGACACAAGAAAAAAAAAAGTTTGCTACCCTGAAATTTTTTTTTTCGCGTTTCATGACTAAATAAACTGCCAACAAGTCGGGCGAAACTTTATTATTCTTCGGACAAGTTACGGATGAGTGGAAAGTCAATATGTAGGTTAGAGTGGTTAGAGAAGGCTAAGTGAAAGGGAGTTCTTGGGCAGGGCTGTTATCAATTTAACAATATTTCATTCGTTTCTGCAAGTTTGGGTTTTTCTGAGAGGAGGAGGAGGGGTAATAGTAAGGGTGGGTGCATGTTAATAGCTTTGTAATTAATTGCTTGAATCACGTCCAATATTCTCTGTATAGAATGTGTTTCATAGACGAAGTTGCATAGAATTTTCATAAAATTCGGTGTATTTTACATTCACGAAACCGAACATTTGTATGGGAGGGGGTAGAGAAGGTAGGGGAATCGTAAAATTTGATATGTAATTTTATTTCGCTTCTCTGATAAGGTGCTTGTATAAAATTTCAAGATCGTAGCTTTTAGTTTGTTGGTTATTAGTTGATTTAATGAAATTGGTCGAAATCATAGTTTTGTATGGGAGGGGGTAGAAGGGCAAACGCGATTTCAAAATTTTTAAAGCAACTCATTTGAATTATTTTTATAAGTTTTTACGCAAAATTTGAAATTGATAGCTTTTAAGAGTTAGCTTATAACTGATTTCTTAAAAATGCTCGAAAAAATAATTTTGTATGGGAGGGGGTAGAGGAGGTAGGGGAATCGTAAAACTTGTGATGCAGTTTTCTTTCTTTTCTGTTGCTAGGTGCTCGTACAAAATTTGAAGTTCGTAGCTTTTAATTTGTTGGTTATTAGTTGATTTATTGAAATTGGTCGAAATCATACTTTTGTATGAGAGGGGGTAGAAGGGCAAGTGCGATTTCAAAACTTTTAAAGTAATTTCATTTCAAATATTTTTGTAAGTTCTTATGCAAAATTTCAAATTGATAGCTTGTAATAGTTACGTTATAATTGATTTCTTAAAAATGGTCGAAAAAAGAATTTTGTATGGGAGGGGGTAGAAGTTATAAAGGTTTTCGACCAGTTAATATTTCGAATGTTTAGGGATTTTTTTCAAATGCATTTCGCAAATTTTCAAGTTTCTACCTTAAAATTTCACTCAAAAATTTTCAGTTTTGTGTTTTTTGTGTTTTTTTCAATGCGCATGAAACACCTTGTGCACGTTAGACCGGGGTGTCGGTTTATAACAATTATGGATCAAGTTATTATTATTTTTCTATTAACATCAAATAGACGTATTCACACGCAAAATTTAAACTTTGTATCTTTCACCAGAGCCCTAAAAAAGTCATTCAAAATTTTCGACATTTTTGCTTATCACCTCCCTCCCCTTACACCTCCCAACTTAAAATTCTTACCAAAATTAAATATTATATAGTTCTACAATCTGACAAATTTTCGATTTTATATCTGTACTATTTTTTGAGATATAAGAACTTGTAATTTTGAAAAGTGCGCCATTTTTTAAATGATCCCCATTTCCCCCCACTACTATTTTGTCCAAATATTATATTTTTCTCGTATTTCTTTAGTATAGCTTAATATAAGTTCTAAGACTCAATTACATAGCTTAATAAATAGCTGAGATATTGAGTTTTAAGTGTTTTTCCTTGCACCCCTCCTGACCCTCCCCCTTACAATATTTAGCTTTTATCTAAACTGGTTCTAGTAGGTCTCTATGCCAGCTTAATGGTCCCAAAATTTCAATTTTTTATGGTAAGTCATTTCGAAGATATAATCATTTGAAAAAAAAATTCGGCCGACAATTGGTTCTTAGCCCCCCCTTTTTGCACCCCAATGGATAAAAAAATTAACTTATTTTTAAAAGTTGTCTCACAAACTCCTCTACATGTATGTTGATTTTGAGCTTCCTAACTGTAGCCATGGTTGAGATATTTGAATTCGTATTTTTCGGTTTAAGCGCTCCCCCCACCTCCCCCTGAACCCGTACGCCCCCCAAAATGGGTGTCCGCCTGAGATCCGCAACTATCTACAATCCCTCCAAAAAATGAACTTTCTATCTTGAAGGGTTTGGGAGTTAATGTGCGCTGAGCGTACACATCGGCGTACTGCGGACGGCGTACAGACAGACGGATTTTTTTTTTTTGCTTTTTTAGGCTAATTTAGTCATGAAACGCAAAAAAACAAAATTTCAGGGTAGCAAATTTTTTTTTTTTCCAAGTCGATCACAATACTTTATTATTAAAATAATAAAGTAATTAGCCTAAAAATGCAAAAAAAAAAATCCGTTCCGCCGTACGCCGTCCGCTGTTCGCCGTACGCCGTCCGCTGTTCGCCGTACGCCGTACATATGGACTCATATCTCCGAGACCGTTAAAGGTAGAGTGTTTGTTTTTGGATGGATTATTGGTTGGGTAAGTGAGCTCTATTTTCTAAATTTTGGGGGGTGTTAGGTGGAGGGGGGAGGCGGGGGGAGGGAAAAGTCGAAAACTACACTTGCTAATATCTCCCTCACGAATGCAGATAGAAAGTTGAAAATCAGTAGACATAATAATAATTTAATTTTTTTTCCCTTGGCGTCCGAAAAGGGGGGGCTAAAAACAAATTGTCGGCCGAATTGTTTTTTCAAATGATTATATCTTCGAAATTACTTATTATAAAAAATTCATATTTTGGGATCATCAAGGTGGCATATAGTTCCATCGGAATCAGCTTAGTAAGTGGCTAATTATTGTAAGAGGGAGGGTCACGGGGGGTGCAAAGAAAAACACTTAAAAATGAATATCTCAACTATCTTTAAAGCTATGTAATTGAAGCTTGAAACTTATATTAAGCTATACTAAGAAAATATAAAAAAAATATAATATATTGAAATAATAGTAGTGGGGGAAAATGGGGAGCATTTCAAAAACGGCGCACTTTTCAAAATTGCAAATCCTTATATCTCAAAAAATAGTACAGATATCATATCGAAAATTTGTCAGATTGTAGAACTACACAAAAGTTAATTTTGAAAAAAATTTTAAGCTAAAAGGTGTAAAGAGAGGGAGGTGGTAAGCAAAAATGTCGAAAACTTTGAGTGATTTTTTTAGGACTCTGGTCAAAGATAGAAACTTTAAATTTGGCACGTGGATACATCTATTTGATATACATAGAAAAAAAATAATAATTTGATCCACAATTGTTACGAACCGACCACCACGGTCTAATGGGCACAAGGTGTTTCATGTGTAGCGAAAAAAACACGAAAACTGAAAATTTTTGGATGTAATTTTAAGGTAGAAACTTGAAAATTTGGGAAATACATTTAAAAAAAATCCATAAGAGTATGAAATATTAACTGGTCGAATCCTTTCAAAGCTTCTACCCCCTCCCATACAAAATTATTTTTTCGACCATTTTTAAGAAATTAATTATCACCTAACTATTAAAAGCTATCAATTTGAAATTTTGCATAAGAACTTATAAAAATATTTGAAATGCAATTACTTTAAAAGTTTTGAAATCGCACTTGCTCTTGTACCCCCTCCCATACAAAAGTATGATTTCGACCAATTTCATTAAATCAACTAATAACCAACAAATTAAAAGCTACGAACTTGACATTTTTTACGAGTACCTTACAAGAGAAGAAAAAGAAAATTGTTTCACAAATTTTGCAATTCCTCCACCTCTTCTACCCCCTCCCATACAAAATTATTTTTTCGAGCATTTTTAAGAAATCAGTTATCAGCTAACTCTTAAAAGCTATCCATTTCAAATTTTGCATGAATACTTAAAAAAATAATTGAAATGAAATTTTTTTAATAGTTTTGCAATCGCGCTTGTCCTTCTACCCCCTCCCATACAAAAGTATCATATCGACCTATTTCATTAAATCAACTAATAACCAACAAATTAAAAGCTACGAATTTGAAATTTTGTACGAGCACACTACATGAGAAAGGGAATAGAAATGCGTCACAATTTTTACGATTCCCCTACCTCCTCTACCCCCTCCCATACAAATGTTTGGTTTCGTGAATGTAAAATACATAGAATCTTATGAAAATTCTATGTAATTTCGTCTATGAAACTTACATTCTATACAAGGAATATTGGACGTGATTCAAGCAATCAATTAAAAAACTATTAACATCCACCGACCCTTACTATTACCCCTTACCCCTCCCCTCACAAACTCAAACTTGTATAAATAAACGAACGATACTGAAGCCTTTGAACGTTTGCACAAAGTGTTAAATTGATAACTGCCCTGCCCAAGAACCCCCTTTCACTTAGTCTTCCCTAACCTGCATATTGGCTTTCCACGCATCTGCAACTTTTCCCAAGAATAATAAAGTTTCGCCCGACTTGTTGGCAGCTTATTTTTTTAAATTTTAAGTTAAGTAGCTGAAATAAATTTTATTATTTTGACTGTGTGTTCCCACAGTACTCCCCACCAGTTGCTGAGGCATGCGAAGTCACTATGAGAGATCTGTGAACCGTTTTAGAAAATGTACTTTTCGCCCGGAAAGTGTCGTTCGTGGTACAACTTCTTATACTCTAGATGAAATCTGAGAGTATATTGTGTTTGCCTTACCGTTTGTAACGCTAAGAAATAACGCTCGCACAGAGCCGCCAAGGGTACAGAAATATTTGTTGTCGCTCAAAAACCTCGATTCCGAGTGACCGTCTGTCCGTCTGTCCGTCTGTCCGTCTGTCTGTCTGTCTGTCTGTCTGTCTGTCTGTGCGTCTGTCTACAGCATAACTCTCGAAAGCTTTGAGCTATAGTGCTAAAAATTTGTGTGTGTCATTTTTAGCAAAAAAGTAACTTTAAGTTCGTGAACGGGCCAAATCGCTCCACCCCTTCTACCCCCTCCCATACAAAATGACACAAATCCGCAATTTGACAATAAACGGATTTGCTCGAAAAGTATAAGACCTATTGACCTGAAATTTGGAATATATTACTTTTATGATAATATCAATCTACCGTATAAAAATTATGCGTGTCCTCCCCCTCCTTCTACCACCTCCCATACAAACTGTACTTGTCATGAATTACTCTAAGCCAATTTACTCAGTGCGTATAAAATTTAGCAAGCTGAAATTGTGCACTAAATATTTATTTAAAATTATTAGTAAGGGTAAAAAAAATTAGACGATTAGCTTCACTCCTTCTACCTCCTCCCATACAAAATGGCACAATTCCGCAATTCGACTATAAATGGATTTGCTCGAAAAGTATAAAATCTATTAGTCTGAATTTCGGGATATATTACTTCCATAATGATTTCAATATACAGTATAAAAATTATTTGCGTCCTCCCTCTCCTTCCACCCCCTCCCATACAAACTACACTTTTTCATGAAATGCTCTAAGCCGATTTTCTCAGAACATATAACATTTATCGAGCTCACATTTTGTGATAAATACTTATTTAGCATTATCACTAAGATCAGAAAAAAATATTTGATTAGCTTTACTTCTTCTACCCCCTCCCATACAAAATGACACAATTACACAACTTCACAAAAAATCTATTTTCTTGAAAAGTATGAATGTTACTGGTCTAAAATTTAAGAAATGTCAATTTTATGATATTTTTAGCTATTTCTGAAAAAATCACTAAAATTCCCCCACTCTTTCTACCACCTCCCATACAAACTGCACATTTTCACTAAATCTAACACACTAATTTTCTCAGCTCCTATTAAATTTTTGGAGTAAGCATTTTGTATAAAACATTTTTTATAGCTACTTTAGCATGATGCGGAAAAAATTAGTTCAATGCTATCACCCCTTCTAACACTCCCCATACAAAATTTCTTGGGATCACAAAAAATTCTATTTCATCTAGAGTATCGTAAGATTGCGCTTTACGCGCAATCGTAGCCCTGTTATGTTTTTTCTTTGGATTTGCTTTGGTTTGAATTAATAGGTTGACGTGTTAGTGCGATTGCAGTCGATTTCGCTGATCAATTTAATTGATGATTTTTTGCGTCGCATTTTTAGCTGAGTGATCCTACGATATATATACTATGCTTACAATTTCGCTTGCTCTTGTCTAATAAAAAAAAATCTTTGCGAGATTGAAATGGAAATATCAGATTAAATGTTCACTGTAAGCTTGAGAGAGAGGAAGCACACGTATCGGCGATGAAACATGAGTGTGTTTTCGGCAAATTTTCGGATCCGGGTCGCATTTTTAGCTGAGTGATCTTACTATGTATATACTGTGGTTGAAACATCACAGTAAATTGCATTCTTGAGTTCTGTAGGTTGACTAGTTTCAGCTGCCACGATGTGTTTGAGTTATTTGAAAGCAATCCTTTGAGTTCATCGTCGTCTTTTTGTTGCTGTGCCAATTTCTTAATATCGACGGCACTGTCGGTTTGAATTGCTTCGATTCGTGCGAGGAAATCAGCAATGACATTTTTGCTACCGGGTACACATTGAATGTCAGTAGTGAATTCGCTAATGAAACTGAGTTGTCGCGCTTGACGAGGTGAAGCTTTTTCTGGCTTTTGCTGGAACGCGAATGTGATTGGCTTATGATCAGTTAAAATCGTACAATTTCTTCCTTCGATCATATGCCGAAAAAATTTGACTGATTGATATATAGCAAACATTTCTCTGTCATAGGTGCTGTACCATTTCTGTGTATCTGTTATGCGTTTCGAATAAAATCCAAGCAGCTGCATTTCATTGTTGATGAAGTGATGCGCCGACAGAAAAATCACATGCATCAACGGTCAAAACCAACTTTGCGTTTGGTATCGGGTGAGTTAAAGTGACTGCGTCTATGATTTCGCGCTTGCTTTCCTCAAACGCTTTTTCGGTTTCTTCGGATCAAATTAATTTCGTTTTATCGTTTTTCTCATTGCATTTTATCATCGCTTGCAGTTTGCCCTGTTAGGTCGCAGCATATGGTAAATAAACTGCCAACAAGTCGGGCGAAACTTTATTATTCTTGGGACAAGTTGCGGATGAGTGGAAAGTCAATATGCAGGTTAGAGTGGTTAGGGAAGGCTAAGTGAAAGGGAGTTCTTGGGCAGGGCTGTTGTTAATTTAACAATATTTCATTCGTTTCTGCAAGTTTCGGTTTTCATGAGGGGAGGAGGAGGGGTAATAGTAAGGGTGGGTGGATGTTAATAGCTTTTTAATTAATTGCTTGAATCACGTCCAATACTCTCTGTATAGAATGTGTTTCATAGACAAAGTTGCATAGAATTTTCATAAAATTCGGTGTATTCTACATTAACGAAACCGAACATTTGTATGGGAGGGGGTAGAGAAGGTAGGGGAATCGTAAAATTCGATATGTAGCTCTATTTCTATTCTCTTGTAAGGTGCTTGTATAAAATTTCAAGTTCGTAGCTTTCAGTTTGTTGCTTATTAGTTGATTTAATGAAATTGGTCGAAATCACAGTTTTGTATGGGAGGGGGTAGAAGGGCAGGCGCGATTGCAAAACTTTTAAATTAACTTCATTCGAATTATTTTTATAAGTTTTTGTGCAAAATTTGAAATTGATGGATTTTAAGAGATAGCTGCTAACTGACTTCTTAAAAATGCTCGAAAAACTAATTTTGTTGTGAAGTGCTCGTACAAAATTTCGTAGCTTTTAATTTGTTGGTTATTAGTTGATTTAATGAAATTGGTCGAAAACATACTTTTGTATGGGAGGGGGTAGTAGGGCAATTGTGATTTAAAAATTTTTAAAGTCATTTCTTTTCAATTATTTTTGTAAGTTTTTATGCAAAATTTCACATTGATAGCTTTTAATAGTAGGGTGATAATTGATTTCTTAAAAATGGTCGAAAAAATAATTTTGTATGGGAGGGGGTAGAAGTCTTGAAGGTTTTCGACCAGTTAATATTTCGTATATTTAGGGATTTTTTTTAAATGCATTTCGCAAATTTTCAAGTTTCTATCTTAAAATTTCACTCAAAAGTTTTCAGTTTATTGTTTTTTTCAATGCACATGTGCACGTTAGACCGGGGGGGTCGGTTTATAACAATTATGGGTCAAGTTATTATTATTTTTGTATGTACATCAAATAGAGGTATTCACATGCAAAATTTCGACTTTGTATCTTTCACCAGAGCCCTAAAAAAATCACTCAAAGTTTTCGACATTTTTGCTTATCACCTCCCTCCCCTTACACCTCCCAACTTAACTTACAATAATTAATTTCTTAGCTGATTCCGATGGAACTATATGCTACCTTGACGGTCTCAAAATCTGAATTTTTTACGATAAGTAATTTCGAAGATATAATTTGAAAAATCAATTCGGCCAACAATTTGTTTTTAGCCCCCCCTTTTCGGACGCCAATGGATAAAAAAATTAAATCATTTTTAAAGTTTGTCCCACAACCTTCTCTATATCTGTACTGATTTTCAACTTTCTATCTACATTCATGGTGCAGATATTAGCAAGTGTAGTTTTCGACTTTTTCCCTACTCCCGCCTCCCCCTTCCACCTAACACCTCCCAAAATATAGAAAATAGAGCTCACTTACCCAATCAACAATCCACCCAAAAACGAACATTCTACTTTTAACGGTCTCGGTGTTATGAGTCCATATGTACGGCGTACGGCGGGACGGATTTTTATACTCTAGATGAAATCTGAGAGTTTTATAAGTTTGCTACAAAGTTTGTAACGCTAAGAAATAAGGCTCGGAGAAAAAAATGAATGATACAGAAGTTCATATAATCAGTCAAAAATCTCAAAACCGGATGTCCGTCCGTCTGTTCGTCCGTGTCCTCTCTAGCTTGAGAACGCGCTGATCTGGAAAGTTCAAATTTTGTACACGTCGTTTTTGACAAAAAAGTAAGGACAAGTTCGTGAACGGGCCCAATCGCTCCACCTCTTCTACCCCCTCCCATTCAAAATGACACAATTACGCAGTTTGACAATAAACGGATTTGCTCGAAAAGTATAAAAGTAATTGGTCTTAAATTTGGAACATATCACTTACATGATGATATCAATTTACCATATAAAAATTATGAGTGTCCTCTTCCTCCTTCTACCACCTCCCATACAAACTGTACTTTTTCATGAAATACTCTTAACCAATTTACTCAGTGCGTATAAGATTTAGCGTGCTGAAATTGTGCACTAAATATTTATTTAAAATTATTAGTAAGACCAAAAAATATTAGATATTTAGTTTCACCCCTTCTACCCCCTCCCATACAAAATAACACAATTTCGCAATTCGACAATAAACGGATTTTATCAAAAAGTATGAAAGCTATTGATCTGAAATTTTGAATGTATTACTGTTATAATAATTTCAATCTGCTATATAAAAATTAGTTGAGTCCTCTCCTTCCTTCCACCCCCTCCCATACAAACTGCACTTTTTTATGAAATACTCTAATAAATTTACTCGGTACGTATGAAATTTATAGAGCTGAAATTATGCACTAAATAATTATTTAGAATTATTAGTAAGACTAAAAAAATTAGGCGATTAGCTTCACTCCTTCTACCCCTTCCATACAATTTGACACAATTCAACAACTTTACAAAAAGTAGATTTTCCTGAAAAGTACGAAAGCTACTTATCTGCAATTTGAAATATTTCAATTAAATGATGTTTACAGTTATTTGTAAAAACGTCATTATTAAATTCACACTCCTTCTACTACCTCCTATACAAACTGCACAATTTCACTAAATCCAATACACTAATTTTCTCAGTACCTTTTAAATTTTTGAATCCTAAATTTTGTAAAAAACATTTTGATAGCAACCTTAGCGTGATGTGGAAAAATTATTTCAATGTCGTCACCCCCTACCACTTCCCCTAAAAAATTTCTTAAAATGAAAAAATTCTCTTTCATCTAGAGTATCGGACGATTGGGATTTCCGCCCAGTCGTACTCCTGTTATGTTTTTTTTGCATTTTTAGGCTAATTTAGTCATAAAACGCGAAAAAAAAAAATTTCAGGGTAGCAAATTTTTTTTTCTTGTGTCGATCACAACACTTTATTATTAACTAGCAAACGCCCGCGACTTCGTCCGCATAAAAATCGCATTAATAAGCAATTTTTGAGAATGTAGTTAGTAATACATTATATGGGATATTTAATCCGCTTACTTTAATTGCTCTTTGAACACAATGTTTTGTATTTTGTTGGAGTCAGAACCATAAATTATTAAGAATGATAGCATGATACTCCCATTTGAATGGGAGAGGCTCGTGATCAAATCAAACCGGTGATTCGAGATCATATGTATACGTGTTAAGGACATGTGAATAGTTGTAGCTTGAAAAAAAGCCCAAATAAAATGACATTAAGCTTAAAAACATAACAGGACTTCGATTGTGCGTAAAGCCCCATTATATGATACTACCGATGAAATCGAAATTTTTGTAATCTTAAGAATTTTTGTGTGGGGAGTGATAGAAGGGATGAAAGTACTAAATTAATTTTTTTCACACCATGCTAGAGTAGCTATAAAAATATTTTGCACCAAATTTAAGCTTGAAAAACTAAATAGGTAGCTTGAAAAACTTAGTGCATTGGATTTAGTGAAATTGTGCAATTTGTATGGGAGGTGGTAGAAGGAGTGGGGGGTTTTTGGTAATTTTTCTAGATTCAACTATCATCACCATGCAATTGATATCTTTTAAATTTCAGTTAGATTCACACTAGCTAGGGTGTAGCCTAGTAAGTAGCGTGTTGGTCTTGTAATGCGAAGGTCGTGAGTTCAAATTCCGGTCGGCGCATAATTCTAGCACACTACTTGCTTGAGTATACCTTGGTTACCTCAATCTACGAAAAATGAAAAATTCGTAGATAGAGGGTTGTGCGAATGGCTAACAACCCTTCCGCAATAAATAATGAAAAATGTTAAGGAACCTGAATGTCAGGAGGCCAAAGTCCGATTTGGGCTGTAGTGCCATTGCAGAAGTAGAAGTAGTAGTAGATTCACACTTTTCAAGAAAATCGAGTTTTTGCAAAGTCGTGAAATTGTGTCATATTGTAAGTGAGGGGGTAGAAGGAGTGGAGCTAATCGGTTAATTTTTCCCGATAATAATAATAATACTAATTAGGGATTCATCAGAAAATTTTAGCTCGATCAAAGTTTTATGTACTGAGAAAATTGGTTTAGACTATTTCATGAAAAAGTGCAGTTTGTATGGGAGGTGGTAGAAGGAGTAAAGAGATTTTTTAATTTCTCTAGAAACAACTATAATCACCATGCAATTGATGTGTTTTAAATTTTAGATTAGCTAGATTCACACTTTTCAAGAAAATCGAGTTTTTACAAAGTCGTAGAATTGTGCCACATTATATGGGAGGGGGTAGAAGGAGTAAAGCTAATCGGTTAATTTTTCTTAGCAGTAAGTGATCCTGCAGAACGATTAGCTCTGCACTGCAGGTTTTTTACGAACCTTGCAATATATGCCACTACATGAATTAAGTGCTTGAAGGAATTTCGATGATTGATAACAGCAATGAAATGAGCTCGCTTGTGTGCTGTTGCCACTAATGATGATGCCTTTAGCTCTATTTTGGTGTCTTCTGTTGAAGCATCTTCTGATGGCCACTCAAATGAAGATTTTCGTAACTAGTCTGGTCCATTAAACCATAATTGCGAGGTTAGCAGAATGTTCGGCGACACCCCTCTGGACACTAGATCGGCTGGGTTGAGGTTGGTATTGACATGTTTCCAATGTTGTATAGAACTTGAATTTTGAATACTAGATATTCTGTTCGCCACGAAAGTTTTATACGATGAGGATTCTGCTTTTATCCAACCTACGACTATTTTAGAATCACACCAATAAAATATTTGGTCGTCGTTGAGTTCTAGTATGTGCTTTACTCGATTGGTCATGTGAGCTAGCATTCGTGCTGCACATAGTTCTAAACGTGGCAAAGTAACCGTTTTCACTGGTGCAACTCTGGAAGCAGCACATAGTAGCCTGACAGTTGTATTCCCTTTTGTGTCAATCGAGCGAAGATAGATAGCCACCCCATAAGCCTTTTCTGAAGCGTCGCTGAAGTCGTGAATCTGGTATAGTGCCTTTGATGTTGCAATACATGCTTGTCTTGGTATCGTCAGTTTGTTCAGCAATGGGAGATCGTCTCGAAATTTAAACCAACGTGTATGAAGTTCTTCTGGGAGTGCTGCGTCCCAATCAAGCTTGAGCTTCCATAGTTGTTGGAAGAATATTTTGCAATGCACTATAACCGGATTGATTAAACCCAGCGGGTCAAATATGTGAGCGATGTCTGCTAGTGTTGAACGTTTTCTAGTCCGTTTTAACGTTGGCCAGTTTGTTTGGATTAGAAACTGGTCTGCCTTGGGCATCCATGTAACTCCTAGAGTTTTGATGCCTTCTTCACCTTTGTCATTCAAATCTAGCTTGAATTCAATATCTGCGTCAGATATTGTTGCTAAGAGCATGGGATTGTTGGAACACCACTCCCGAAGATTAAAGCCTGCACCTTTGAGAAGACCTCTTAGCTGTGCCTGCATTTGCAAGGCTTCATTCAAATTGTTGCTCCCTGCCATGATATCGTCTACGTAGAAATCTCGTCTTGCCACCTTAGATCCTAACGGGTAGACACTTGCGTTCTCTTCTGATAGTTTTTGTAAGCACTTGGTTGCCAAGAAAGAGGCTGGAGTGGGGCCATATGTTAAAGTCTTGAGTCTGTAGAATTCCATGTCCTTGGTTACTTCGTTGCGATAGACTATTAGCTGATATTCTTGATCTCTTGTGTCTATCAATATTTGCCGGTACATCTTCTCGATGTCTGCGGTAAAGACGTATTTATGTAGACGAAAGCGAGTAAGAATCGAGAATAAATCGTCTTGGATTGTTGGACCTTTAAATAATATCTCATTGAGCGATATATTTGTGGATGTCTTGCATGATGCGTCGAATTCCACCCTAAGTTTAGTTGTAGTACTGGATGGCTTTAGCACACAGTGATGAGGAATAAAATAGTGCGACCGTTTTATCTCACTCTCTTGTATTCTCTCCTTGTGCTTTAGTTTCGTCGTAGATATTCGTAGATATTCGTCCATAAAGGCGACATATTGTGCTTTAAGAAGAGGATCTCTGTTCATTTTTTTCTCTAATGAAATGAATCGACGGACTGCAGTCTCCTTATCCTGACCTAAGACTGTTGGATCTTTCTTAAATGGAAGTCTCACTACGAATCGACCTGAGTGATCACGAGTCGTAGACCTTTCAAAATATTTTTCTGCTTGAGTTCGTGGTTGAATTGGTGTATTAACCTGTTGTAGTTCCCATAAGCGCTGAATATCGAACGTTGTTTCATCTATAGTGGCTACTCCGCAGGACGCCTTAGGGGATGTATGGTTCGAGCTTCTTCCTAGTACCACCCACCCAAATATTGTATTTTGAAGAGTGGGTAGGGTTTTGTCTAGCTGAATCTGACCACCGGACATCAAAGCTGAGAAGTGCTCAGCGCCAATAAGTAGGTCAATCTTCTTCGGCTTATAAAAGTCTGGATCAGCAAGTTTTATGTTGGATGGCAAGTTCCAGTGTTTGATGTCTACAAAACGAGCTGGCTGATTGTTGGTTATCTTTGGTAGAATAACTGCCTCAATGTCCACAGAGAAATTATTCAATCTTGACTGAATTGTGGTGTATAGCCGCTGCTGCACTCTGTGTTCACGGCTCCCGATACCAGCAACGATGGTGTTGCAGTTAGTATGTGTTAGTTGAAGTCGTTTTGCCAACTCAGCTGAGATAAAATTTAGCTGGGATCCGGAATCCAAGACTGCTCGACATTCGATGGGATTATTATGTTTGTCCATTATATGTATTACTACAGTTGCTAGAAATACATAACTGGACCGATTGTTTATGATGGCTTCAGATGTGAGAGCAGCTGATAATGTGCTGCTTGTTGATACTTCGGGTCTTCTGGTTTGGGTCACGTATCGAGCTGCTGTTGTCTCCTCATGAAGCAGTGTATTATGCCTTTTCGAGCACTTCTTGCAGCTTCCCAATTGACATTGACTCACAAAATGGCCGCATTGCAGGCAGTTCATGCAAAGCTTGTGAGTTCTCACTGCTTGGCAACGGCTGTTTACATCCATCTTGAGAAATTTTGGACAAGTGTATATTGAGCGAACAAGATTACAAAGCGGACAATCAGTGGTTCCGGATGTTACCAGTGATGACCTTTTGGAGCGATTTTCTGCTTGAGGTCGCTGTCCAGAGGTTCTGCCAAGAGTCTGAAGAGATTGAAATCGTGCATCTAGGAAATTTAGTAGATCCTAGATGCCTTGTATTTGCTTCGGGTATTCCAAAGCTTGCTCGTACAAACTATGAGTGTTTCTGTCCATTTTCTTAACCGTGATGTGAGCCAGAAATGCATCCCATGATTTGGTGGAAACTCCAAGATTTTCCAATCCCAAAATGCATTCTTTGGTCACATCATGGAGAGATTTGATGCTGGAAGCGGAGTCAAGCTGACATGCTGATTGACCCAGAAGCAGATTAAGGATCGAAGCTACTAATAACCGCTGGTTATCGTAACGATCTACTAATGTGTCCCAGGCGGAGCTATAACTGGTCTCTGATACCGGGAAGTGCTGGATAACCCGTTTGGCTTCACCTGATAGGTTGGCTATTAGGTAAAACATTTTTTCCGTTCTGCTCATCGGCTGCTCATGAATTAGCCGACGATATAGCTCGGAAAAGGATCTCCACTCCAAGTAATTACCATCAAAAGTGGGCAGCTTAATTTGTGGCAGCTTCATTGTTGATGGTCCACTGGATCCGCCTGGTGGTGGAGGCGATGCGCTGTGAAGCAACTCCTTCAATCTGATGATGATGTCTTGTGTTGACTCCGCGATGTCACAGATAGTGTTGATGTCGTAGTCGTATCGCTCTGATTCGCTGCAACCTGTCCATTTGGACTGGTTGATGGCCGAGATTTCATCCCAGTATTTGGTCACCGCCTCGATTTTTACTTAATAGTAAATTTATGAGTTCGGCGAACGCAGTGTTCTTTCTATGTCGTTAATCAGGCGCTGCAGTACACTCGCTGTCGTCTGAAGAGGGCGGCCAGCTCCGAATCCTCCGGGAAAGACATCTTGCTCGGAGCCTTCTTTGACGTAGAAGGCTGAGTGGAAGGCACTTTGTCGTCTGTCTTCGCTGCTGCGTTTTCGACGCTAGGTGAAGCACCATTTTTTAGTGCCAGCTGCTCCAAGATGTCTTCCTTCAGCTTCGCGAATCCATTGCTGACCTTTTCATAATAGCGGCTCGTGATGTATTCAGACTCGTTGGGTCCGAATCTAAGTACCGCTTGATGACCTCTATCGAAGTTCGCCCATAGTTGCTCCAAGTTTTCGAGCTTGCCCCTCAAGTAGTCCAGCGTCTAGCGGTGCAGCGAGTCCTTCCGATAGTTGATTATTAGTCGCTCAATTTCTTTTCCCCCCGCCACCTGTGATAGAATGAGTTCCTCCATTTGAACTGTAAAAGGAACATTTTTTTAAATTATAATTAAGATCACGAGTTCTTGATCTCGCCGGGGCCTCCAAATGTTTATGCTGGACAAGGGCTTCTCCTTGTCCTGATGTACTAATGAAAAGAAATTCTGAAATACTGAACACATTTATTGTTTAACGCTGAGTTTATATAATAACAAAATGCTTACGTTAATGGGAAAATAAAAATGCTTACGCTAATGGGAAAGACGAAAGTGCAGATTATACATATTTTGGCTGCATATATAACAGGCTAGCCATGTGTGCATGAAATATGAAACATCAAATAAAGTGCAATTCGTGGGAATTAAAAATTTATGAAAAATGCCTGTGCAGTAATATGATAGTAAAAAATGTGCAATTATGACGAGTACAGTATGAGAAAAATAGAATTAACACTGTGAGAAAAATAGAATTAGATAACGGCTACGATTGCGTTGCTTCTTGTCGCCTCTGTCGTTAAATTTGCTTTTGTCGCGAGGATAAAGACCGGCTTTGAGCTCGGCAATTTCCTTTCGAAGTGCAGCGATTTGATCGTTCATCGGGGTTGCGAACGATATCCGAAACCAATTGGAGAAATTGTGGGTCGAGCGATGAAACGACTTCATCGTATTTTGTTTGATCCATTTTGATTCCACACTTACGAAATCGCGCTTCCATTTGCCAGAAATAAAGATCCTGTTGCTCCTTGAAAAACTGCGGTGACTTTACGCCGACACGATAAATTTCCCTATCCGTTTTTCCAGTCGTCAAATTGCTTTCAGTTTGTTGTTGTTTCCGCTGTTGCTGCTGCTGTAGATTTGCACCATTTGATCCATTGTCGTCTTCGTTGAGCATGTTGCATGATTTAAAATGTAGTTGAAAAAACATAACAGAATTATGATTGGGCGTAAACCCCGATGATATGATACTCTAGATGAAATGAGAAAGAGTTCAATGTACCGGAAAATATGTCATCTCTAATTCTTTTGAATAATTAATAGTGACTTTTGTATGGGAGGTGGTAGAAGCAGAGGAGGAAGGTTTGGGATTTTTGGATATGATACCTAATGTGGTATGCAAAATATTTCGTGCTGAATTTAAGGTATGTAGGTTTCATTATTTTCAATTGGACATAGCTTTCCTGAAATTGGGGCATTTGTATGGGAGGCGGCAGAGGAAGTGGAGCGGCTTAGAAGATTTTGAAACTGCTTATCGACATCATTAACGCCAGGCTTCGTTTCTATTTCAAAGTCAATAGCTCTCACATGTTCGAAGAAGAAATGCTTTCCTTGAGTTTACAATACAGATATTTATATGAGAGGGGGTAGAAGGAGTGAAGAGGAGCTGATAATTTTTCTTAGCATTTATTGCAATTATTAAAAAACAAATTCTGGCAAAATTTTAAGTTTATACTTTTTCTAGTTTTAATGGAAATCGATATAATGCACTCAACAAAAATTATGCATTTGTATGGGAGGTGGTAGAAGGAGTGTACGGATCAAAACACTTTTTTTCTCGTTATTGATATTTCTATTTTTATACTTTATGCAAAATATCAAGCTGATAGCTTTGAGAGTTTCGAAGAAAAATGGAATTTGTATGGGAGGGGGTAGAAGGAGTGAGGTGAAGTTGATAATTTTTTCAATACTAATTGCAATTATAATATAATTAATTCTGGCAAAAATTCGTTTTTATAACTTTACTAGTTTCAATGAAAATCGAAAAAATGCATTTTTCAAAATTACGCATTTGTATGGGAGGGGGTAGAAGGAGTGACGGGATCGGATTAATATTCAATCATATTAATGACATCTATATTGTTATACTTTAACCCAAAGTTCAAGTCGATAGCTTAAATAGTTTCAAAGAAAAATTTCTGAAAATTTCGGAATTTCGTGGAATTTTTATGGGAGGGGGTAGAAGGAGGGGGGGGATGTGGCCCGTTCACGAACTTAAAGTTACTTTTTTGCTAAAAATGACACACAAAATTTTTTAGCACTATAGCTCACAGCTTTCGAGAGTTATGTTGTAGACAGACGGACAGACAGCAACTCGGAATCGAAGTTTTTGAGCGACAACAAATATTTTCGTACCCTTGGCGGCTCTGTGCGAGCATTATTTCTTAGCGTTACAAACGGTAAGGCAAACACAATATGCTCTCAAATTTCATCTAGAGTATAATCAATGATGCGATAGATAAGTAGTACACAGAAACGGAAGGCACAAAATATTTGCATACACGACCGAACAAAAAAATTGACGATGCGAAAACGTGTACAATCGAAATTATTTTTGCGTTAATCCTATTGTCGGGGTCACCAATGTAGGCGTGAGTATCCTACTCGAAATAAAAATATGATTTTTATTGTGACTTTAATATTTTTATTTCAAAAACTTAAAATTGACAAATTTTAAAAAAAAATGAAAATGAATGTTTTTATTCGTTCAGTTGTTCCAAAGACTACTATGTTCGTTCTTAAAGTTCAAAAAAGTTTTAGTGTGGCGCTGTGCGCTTGCTGAATGAAAACAATTAAATTTTTAAAATTTTAAGTTAAGTAGCGAAAATAAATTTTATTATTTTGATTGTGTGTGCCCACAACCTCTACTGATTTTCAACTTCCTATCTGCATTTGTGGTGGAGATATTAGCAAGTGTAGTTTTTGACTCTTTCCCTCCCCCGCCACCCCCTTCCACCTGACACTTCCCAAAACTTAGAAAATAGGGTTCACTTACCAAATCAACAATCCACCCAAAAACGAACTTTCTACCTTTGACGGTCTCGGAGATATGAGGCCATATGTACGGCGGACCGGTTTTTTTTTATTTGCATTTTTAGGCTAATTTAATCATGAAACGGAAAAAAAAAATGTCGGGGTAGCAAATTTTACTTTATTATTCTAATAATAAAGTATTGTGATCGACACAAGAAAAAAAAATTTGCTACCCTGAAATTTCTTTTTTTCGCGTTTCATGACTAAATTAGCCTAAAAATACAAAAAAAAATCCGTCCCGCCGTACGCCGAACGCCGTAAATATGGACTCATATCTCCGAGACCGTTAAAGGTAGAATGTTCGTTTTTGGGTGGATTATTGATTGGGTAAGTGAGCTCTATTTTCTAAATTTTGTATGGTGTTAGGTGGAAGGGGGAGGCGGAGGGAGGGAAAAAGTCGAAAACTACACTTGCTAATATCTCCACCACGAATGTAGATAGAAAAATGAAAATCAGTACAGATATAGAGAAGGTTGTGGGACAAACTTTAATTTAATTTTTCTTATCCATTGGCGTCCGAAAAGCGGGGCTAAAAACAAATTGTCGGCCGAATTGTTTTTTCAAATGATTATCTCTTCGAAATTACTTATCGTAAAAAAATCATATTTTGATACCGTCAAGGTAGAATATAGTTCCATGGGAATCAGCTTAGAAAGTGGTTAATTATTTGTAAGGGGGAGGGTCAGAGGGTGCAAAGAAAAACACTTAAAAATTAATATCTCAACTATCTCTTAAGCTATGTAATTGAAACTTGAAACGTATATTAAACTATACTAGCAAAATACAAAAATATATAATATGTTGAAATAATAGTAGTGGGGGAAATGGGGATATTTCAAAAATGGCTCACTTTTCAAAATTACAAATACTTATATCTCAAAAAATAGCACACGTATCAAATCGAAAATTTGTCAGATTGTAGATCTACATAATGGTTAATTTTGGTAAAAAATTTAAGTTGGGAGGTGTAGGGGAGGGATAAGGGGTGATAAGCAAAAATGTCGAAAATTTTGAGTGATTTTTTTAGGGCTCTTGTGAAAGATACAAAGTTGAAATTTTACATGTGAATACCTCTATTCGATCTACATACAAAAATAATAATAACTTGATCCATAATTGTTATAAACCGACCCCCCGGTCTAACGTGCACAAGGTGTTTCATGTGCATTGAAAAAAAACACATAAACTGAAAATTCTTGAGTGAAATTTTAAGGTAGAAACTTGAAAATTTGCGAAATGCATTTAAAAAAAATCCCTAAATATACGAAATATTAACTGTTTGAAAACCTTTAAGACTTCTACCCCCTCCCATACAAAATTATTTTTTCGACCATTTTTAAGAAATCATTTATCACCTAACTATGAAAATCTATCAATTTGAAATTTTGCACAAAATCTTACAAAAATAATTGAAATGAAATAGCGAAAATTTTTGAAATCGCGCTTGCCGTTCTACCCCCTCCCATACAAAAGTATGGTTTCGACCAATTTCATTAAATCAACTAATAACCAACAAATTAAAAGCTACGAACTTGAAATTTTGTACGAGCACCTGACAACAGAAAGCAATCATCACAAGTTTTACGATTCTCCTACCTTCTCTACCCCCTACCCCCAGTTATCAGCTAACTCTTAAGAGCTATCACTTGCAAATTTTGCATAAAAACTTATAAAAATAATTCAAATGAAGTTGCTTTAAAAGTTTTGAAATCGTGCTTGCCCTTCTGCCCCCTCCCATACAAAACTATGATTTCGACCAATTTCATTAAATCAACCAATAACCAACAAACTAAAAGCTACGAACTCGAAATTTTATACAAGCACCTTACAAGAGAATCGAAATAAAACTACATATCAAATTTTACGATTCCTCTATCTTCTCTACCCCCTCCCATACAAATGTTCGGTTTCGTGAATGTAGAATACACCGAATTTTATGAAAATTCTATGCTACTTCGTCTATGAAACACATTCTATACAGAGAATATTGGACGTGATTCAAGCTTTTAATTAAAATGCTATTAACATCCACCCACCCTTACTATTACCCCTCCTCCTCCCCTCGTGAAAACCGAAACTTGCAGAAACGAATGAAATTTTGCTAATTTAACAATAGCCCTTCCCAAGAAATTCCTTTCACTTAGCCTTCCCTAACCACTCTAACCTGCATATTGACTTTCCACTCATCCGCAACTTGTCCCAAGAATAATAAAGTTTCGCCCGACTTGTTGGCAGTTTATTTATACTCTAGATAAAATCTGAGAGTATTATAAGTTTGCCACAAAGTCTGTAACGCCAAGAAAAAAGACTCGGAGAAAAAAATGAATGATACAGAAGTTCATAAAATCACTCAAAAATCTCAAAACCGGATGTCCGCCCGTCCGTCCGTCCGTGTCCTCTCTAGCTTGAGAACGCGTTGAGCTAGAAAGTTCAAATTTTGTATACGTCGTTTTCAACAAAAAAGTAAGGTCAGGTTCGTGAACGGGCAAATCGCTCCACCTCTTCTACCCCCTCCCATACAAAATGACACAATTTCGCAATTTCACAATAAATGGATTTCCCCGAAAAATATAAATGCTATTGATCTGAAATTTGGAATATAATACTTTTGTGATAATATAAATCTACTGTATTAAAGGTATTCGAGTCCTCCCTTTCCTTCCACATCCTCCCATACAAACTGCATTTTTTCATGAAATCCTCTAAGCCAATTTACTCAGTGCATATAATACTTATCGAGCTGAAATTGAGCAATAAATATTTAATTGAAATGAGTAGTAAGACTAAAAAAAATTAGACGATTTGCTGTAGTCCGTCTACCCCTCCCATACAAAACGACACAATTTCGCAATTTCACAATAAACGGATTTGCCCAAAAAGAATAAATGCTACTGATCTGAAATTTGGAATATCAAACTTTTATGATGATATAAATCTACTGTATAAAAGTTATTGGAGTCCTCCCCTTCCTTCCACCACCTCCCATACAAACTGCACTTTTTAATGAAATGCTCTGAGCCAATTTACTCAGTGCATATAATACATATCGACCTGAAATTGTACAGGCAATATTTAATTGGACTTAATAGTAAGATTAAAAAAAAAATTAGACGATTACCTGTACCCCTTCTACCCCCTCCCATACAAAATGACACAATTTCGCAATTTCACTATAAACGGATTTGCTCAAAAAATATAAATGCTATTGATATGAAATTTGGAATGTAATACTTTTATGATGATATAAATCTACTGTATAAAAGTTTTTGAAGTCATCCCCTTCCTTCCACCACCTCTCATACAAACTGGACTTTTTCATGAAATGCTCTAATCCAATTTACTCAGTGCGTATAAAATTGATCGAGCTGAAATTGTGCACGAAATATTTTTTTAAAATTGTTAGTAAGACCGAAAAAAATTAGATGATTACATTCAGTCCTTCTACCCCCTCCCATACAACCTGACACAATTTCACAACTTTATAAAAAGTCGATTTTCCTGAAAAGAATGAATGCTACTGATTTGCAATTTAAAACATGTCAAAAGCATGACATGTTTATTTCTGGAAAGTCATTAAAAACTCGCCCTTCCTTCTATCACCTCCCATACAAACTGCACTACTTCACTACATCCAACACACTAATTTTCTTATTACCTATTAAATCTTTAAATCTTAAATTTTATATAAAACATTTTGATAGCAACCTTAGCGTCTTGTGAAAAAATTAGTTCAATGTCGTCACCCCTCTATTACTTCCCCTACAAAATTTCTTAAGATCCAAAAATTCCTCTTTCATCTAGAGTATCGCACGATTGGGCTTTACGCCCAATCGTACTTCTGTTATGTTTTTTTTCTTCTGTGTCGATCACAATACGTATAAAAAACCTAAAAATGGGATATGAGCCAAAAACTAGACTCCGCAAAGACGCAGAGTGCAAAATCGTCAGCGACACGCAAGAAATCAAAAGGAGATGGACTTCCTTCTTTGAATATCTTCTCTATCCCACTTCGATAGCACCAAACAAGACAGACAACAACTCAATTGAAGTTTCAACTGACGAAGAAGATTCACCTTCGACGCTACCCACGCTTGCCGAAATCAAAGCAGCCCTAGGTGACCAAAATAAAAAAAGAGCCGAAAATAAACGAAATACCAGTAGAAATTCTGAAAAATGGAAGAAACTGTGTCACTGAAATACTACACAACATGACATGCAAAATTTTGACAGACGTAAATATTTCCGACGAAAAGGCAATTTACAAGAAAGGAGACAAACTCTACTGTGATAACTACAGAGGCATATCATTGTTGTGTACGTCCTATGAAATACTGACAAAAATAATTGAAAGTCGATTTAAGCCCTGTACTTATGAAATAATTGGCGAATAACAAGATGGATTCAGAACCGGACGATCTACCACAGACCAAATATTCTCGGTGAATCAGGTGTTGGAGAGATGCTGGGAATATAACACAGACGTGCATCAAAGCTTTGTAGATTTTAAACAAGCATCGACTGTACCACATTATTCTTGATTTTGGAATTCCCCCAAATTTAGTCCGAACAATATCGTTAGTGTTCGTACACTGAGTCCCCAGTGAGAATACAAACCGATTCCACAACCACCTTTTGAACGGAATTTTGTTTATGGCAGGGAAATGGTCTAGCCCCCATGCTTTTCAACTTTGCACTGATGTATGTCGTTCGAAAAATCCCAGTCAATACCAACGGGACACTACTGTTCAAGTCCACTCTACTACTAGCATATGCTGACGACATTAACATCCTAGCAAGATCTTTCCCTAGTGCTAAGGAGGTATTTGTCAATTTTGGAGAGTGTGGACAACTTCATTTATTTTGCGGCTAATCTAGCACAGGACAGCAATGAAACGGACAAAATCAATTGACGTGTAATACTTGCAAATAAAACGTATTATTCGTTACTTCCAATAATGAAATTCAAGAAAGTGCACAGGAACAATAAGTTGCGAAAATTCAATACTAATGTATGAACTGTGCTTTGTTATGGCAGTAAGACGTGGATATTAACGCGAACTGCCGAAAAAGCAATCACCGCTTCCAAATGAAAGGTCCTCCGAAGAACTTTGGGACCTGTGAAGGAAAAAACGGTATGGCGAATAAGATACAACCACGAGTTTTATCAACTTTACGACGAGCCAGAAGTTTCAGCGTTCATCAAGCTACGTAAACTGCAGTGGGCTGGCCATGTAGAGCCGATGGAAGATAGAAGAATCCCAAACATGAACTTAAAAGAAAAGCGAGTGGTAACAGGCATACGATGGGAAGACTCGGTTGATGAAGACAGGAAACGACTTCAGGGAGCCAGGGCCCGATTTGGGCTGTTGATGATAATTGATGGCTGCTGTTTTTTATAGCGCGACTGATCTCTTTTGATCAGCCGCGATAATCTTAGGACGCAGTCAGATTTTATTACCGTACTGCCTTGTGGTTGGATCAGGATTGAATAAAAGAAACGCAGGATTTTTCAAAAACGCCAATTTCAACTCTTTAATTATTTAATTCGGAATGCCACCCGAACTTCCCCTTACAATTTATTTTATACCTCATTATTGCTGCTACAAACAAATTCACGACAAAATAAAATAAAACGAAAAGTACGATTCGCAGCAAGAAGCGACGTTTTAAGTTACAGACTATTGTTTACATCTTCTATGCGACGAATCGAAATGTGCTGATGGCAATAAGATAATTCTGATTTTATGCTGAAGGCAAGTTAATGAAAAAGTGCTGAGTGCACTTAAATGATTCTGATTTTATGCTGAAGGCAAGTTAATAAAAAAGTGCTGAGGGCAACTTGAATTAAATTACATTACTAGATAATAACTTGATGCGAAGAACAAACTGTTGATCGCTTGAACATCCTCCCCCGCGTTGACCCCTAGGTCAACTCTGCTTCTTCATGTACGGTTAGGCAAAAAGCTCCAGCCTGTAGATTTCTAGGACTAGCTACGGGCAGGACTACTGGTTCAGCCGGCCCTCGGGGCTTCCTTCTAAGCCACATTATCAACGCGAGTAGTGTGACTGTAACAGTGAGAAACAAGCCGAGATAGCTTATAGCAAATTGATGTATGTCCACTGGATGTAGCTGGGTGTGAGGTAGTTCTGCATGCCCTTGAAGTATGTTGATCCTTTCCTTCAGCTGTTGAAGATTCTTCTGAAAAGAGTCTTGAGAACTTGTTTTGTATACAAGGTGGGTGGCGTTTGATTGTAAAGATGGCTCCACGAAACTCCTGGTCGGTACAAAAGTTGTATTGAAGGAGCTCGCGAACAGCTTGTGAGCTTGAATTGACACGTATTCTTCCTTGATGGCGCAGTCATCGTTGAGTTGAAGAATTTCGGGTCCGTCTAGAATTGTTTGGGACACCGTGTTGTCGCAAACGACGTTGATGGCTGCTTTTGGTCTAACGAAATACAACCACTGATTGGGGCTCAGCAACTGGGTCCAACGAGGTGGTTGATCCACTTTAGTCAAAGTACATTTACCGGGCGTCGCCTTATGACTAACGAAGCTGAATTCGCAAGCACTGATAGATGATCCTGGTCGGTCGGTACACGGGATGGAGTTGTTTGCACATATAATTGCGATGACCGAACATCTTGCAGGAGGTCAGTTCTTCGTCTGATAGTGGATAATATTGTTCCCGATTTAGGCTAACTATGAGATAGTTTGATGTGGGTTGGATAACCATGGCTATTCCATCCTGCACGGTTGGTATCGGAACGATATGTAGCAGCTCGAATCGTTCCTGTGACAGGAAAGGCAGTTTGAGCCTAAATATGATTTGCTTTTTCGCGATGCCTGCCTGAACAGTCATGAGGCGTTATAGTTCCAATAGATCGCCTGGATTGGCGGGAAGTCGCAGAGACGGTGATAGCTTTTCCTGTATGGCTAGTAACTTTGTTTGGAACTGATCCGGAGAAATGACTTGTGGGTTAATTTTTTCATGATGCGTGTCCATTATAATGTCCAACAAGGCGGATTGGACTCGTTGATAGTCGTTTATTATGAGCGTCAACCGAACTGTTGATGATGTGAATGTCTGAATAGCCTTTTTTCCGAAAAATTCGTCCATTAGATTGTTTAGTCGCTCTATGCTTCGGTTAAAGTTGAGCTCGAAGTCTCCAAGTTGACTTTTAATTGCCTTCTCGGATTTCAACATGATATTAGTGGTGGAATCAATGATCGATGTTTGATTCTTGAATAGTGTTAACAAATACTCCTCGTTGTCTTTTATGTTGTTAATTATTCCTACCATTTTGTCAGCGTATTCGGAATCCAAAATACCATATAAAGAATTTGCAATGTTGCCGACTAGATTGAGGGTAGCACGTTTTATTCTTGATTTGAATCTATTCGTAGAGGGTCGGAGAAATTGATTACTATTCTCAATGTCACTCAGTATGATCCAGAATTGGTCCATCGCGGTGGAACAGGACGATTTTTCCTTGATTTGTCCACACATTACATGAAGTTCGATTCCAGATCTGATGGTAGCTATCTCCATCCAGTATAGATTGAGATCGTAATATACGATCAAATCCCATTCGTTTAAAATGAGGTTAGTGGTACCCAAACCTTCGATGTAGCGGTCTGGGATGTTCGGAAGGGGAGTGATCTTCAGTTGTGCTCCCAGTGCGGACAACATTAAACCTGTCAGCAATAGCAAGGCCAGCGATACATCTCCACAGCGTGATTTCTTGCCCTTCCGTATTTCCTTGTTGGTAGTTTGGGATCCTTGGTCCGACCGCCGTTTAGCTTTTTTGGACTGGGTCTTCGATGCTGGTGGCTGAGGTGGCGTATCTCGAGTAGGGTTGCTCACTGGTACAGTTGTTGCGTCGTCCTCTTCTAGTGGTAGTGGCGCGAGTTTGTGTATCGGTCTACGTAGTACACCGGATGTTGTTTTAATATCAGCGATCCGGATCAAACCATCAGCTCCTTTTATGCCCTTAATTATTCTACCCAGTTGCCATTTGAGTACTGGTAGGTTTGTGGTGCTCCAACACATTTATAAATTCACTTGTTGATAAAAATCACTTTGATTTTTATTAACGAGAAATTTTCGAATTAGTAACTTTTGTTTTCGAAAATTAAAAAATTTATAGATATGAAATCAGTCGTAAATAGAAAATATAGAATATATATGTGTTAATATTTTTATTATAAACTTTTAATTCAGCAAATATTTTATTATGATAATTTATTATTTTTATTTATCACATATAATTAATTAAACAACACAATATTTGATATTTTAATTGAACACTGCAATATATATTGTTGTTACACATTTATTATTAATAATTACTTAGTTTTCTTTTTGTATATTTTATTTATGAATATTTAAAATTAATAGCAACGTTTTATTTTTAATATCTAACTAGCAATCAATTTATTTTTCATCTATTTTCTATTTACGACTGATTTCATATCTATAAATTTTTTAATTTTCGAAAACAAAAGTTACTGATTCGAAAATTTCTCGTTAATAAAAATCGAAGTGATTTTTATCAACAAGTGAATTTATAAATGTGTTGGAGCACCACAGGTTATCGTCCTTGATCATGACCATTAGTCCTGGCTTGATGTTTACACAACGTTGTTTCCATTTGTAGCGATGTTGTAATTCACTTAGGTATTGACCATCGTTTCCAAAATTGGTATTTTATATCTCGCACAAGTTTCCATCTTTGCGACAATTTGAAGTCAGGAACTTGCGCTTGGGCGTCGATATGACTGGTTATCGGTTCGCCAATCAAAAAATGTCCCAGGGTGAGAGCCATTAAATCATTAGGGTCCGTGGACATTGGTGTCAACGGTCTGGAGTTCAGGATCGCCTCAATTTCTACTACCACTGTTTCCAGCTCTTCGTATGTAACAGAAGCAGGAGCGATATTCCTTAACAGGAGGTATTTGGCGGATTTGACTGCTGCTTTCCAGAGTCCTCCAAAGTGCGGTGCTCTGGGCGGTATAAAATTGAAGTCAATTCCTTTTTGTGAGCAGAAACCAGTAATACCTTGCTTAGCATTACTGGAATCTAGTACCTCCCTTAGTTATCTTAACTGATTTTTAGCACCCACGAAATTGGTTGCGTTGTCACAATGAAGCTGTCTAATATTGCCCCTTCTTCCGACAAACCGCTTTAGCGCACCAATAAATCCATCCGTGGTTAAATCCGTTACCAATTCAAAATACACGGCCTTGGTAGTAAAACAGCAAAATACGGCTAAATAGCATTTTTGAGGCTGCTTGACTTTAAAATGTGTCCAGAGAGGGTTCGCAAAATCAACTCCTGCATTCACGAATGATCTCGCCGGTTGGACTCTGCTCTCTGGTCGATTTTCCATGAGTTGCCCCAGCACCTTTGGTCTTGATCGAGTGCATCATACACAGCATAATACAACCGATCTAGCCGTTGTCTTTCCTTTGATTGGCCAAAATCTCTATCGAACGAGCGCGAGCAGCGCCTGCGGCCCAGCATGTAGATGTAGATGGTGTAGATCCATTAATATTAATCTGGTGATGGAATGTCCATAAGGTAGGAGCATAGGATGCTTACTGTCATAAGACAAGTTCGATGCTTCTAATCGGCGTCCAACTCTTAATATTTCTGATTCGTCCAAAAAGGGGCAAAGACTACTCAGTGAATCACTGTTACTGAGCTGATGAGCAGCTTGAAGCAAGTGTATCTCTTCTTGGAAGCCTTCGAATTGAGTTTGCTTAATGATCACAGTCAATGCTTCTTTAAGTTCTGCTACAGAAAGATGGGATTTCTGTTGATTTGTCTCCGGCGACCGGCAATTCCCTACAAAACGGTTAACCAGGGCCATAATGCGTTGTAATCTCCTGAGCGAGTTCCTGTGATCAATGGTGTGTATGAAATGCGGAGTATCCTTTACTACCGCTAACACTGTTTTGATATGTTTCCTTTCTAGGTCTATCTCCCGGCCTTCATGTTGGCTCGGCCATCCCTCTTCACTGCCGTGGAGGAACAACGGACCGTAGAACCACATTGAGCAGTCTGCTAATTTTGCCGGATTGATGCCGCGTGACAGCACATCAGCTGGGTTTTCTTTAGATTTGACGTGTCACCATTGACTTGAAGCTGACACTCTCTGTATAGCCGCCACTCTGTTTGCGACAAACGTGTGGAAAGAGAAGGCTTCCGCATGCAACCAATTCAATACGATCTCCGAGTCGGTTCAGTAGAGACATGACTGATCCGGAGTTTGCAAATGCTTCTTGAGACGATGAACCAGTTCAACTGCCAAAAAAATAGACGACTGCACCGTAACCTCTCTCGGACGCATCCGCAAAGACGTGAAGCTGCGTCCGCTGTGGTACCTTCCCTCCGAACACGTGTCGAAGTATGATGATATCATTTAGTTTTTGTAGTCCTGCACGATAGCGTAACCACTCTGTATGTAGATCCATAGGAAGCGCTGCATCCCAATCCAATTTGAGGCTCCATAATTTCTGTAGAAACATTTTAGCCTTGACAGTGACGGGGATCAGAAGGCCTAATAGGTCGAACAACCGAGCAATATCAGATAATGCCGATCGTTTTGTCACCTTTCCTCCTTCATGGATAGGACACTTTATTTTGAACTTATCGGTCCCTGGTAGCCAAATCATTCCGAGTGTTTTAACCTGTCCCTCGCTTTCATCGGTAAGGTTTAATTGTATCTCTTGATCCGCCGCTGGAATGTTCTGCAGCAGCACCTTATGATTTGTACACCACTTACGAATATTGAATCCGGCAGAGTGAAGAATTTTAATCAATTGTTCCTGCTTCTCTGCTGCCTCTGCCAGGCTGTCTGCGCCTGACATTACGTCATCCATGTAGAAATCCTGCTTAAGTGCTGCTGCACCAGATGGATAATGATTAGCTGCTTGTAGTGCTAGTTGTTGCAAGCACTTAATAGCCAGGTATGGAGCAGACGTAGTTCCGTAGGTGACAGTATTCAGTTGATAGGTTTGTATCGCTTCACTGGATTCATTTCGCCATAGGATCAATTGATATTTCCTATCTTTCTCTTCTACTAATATTTGTCGATACATTTTCTCGATGTCCGCTGAGAACACATGTCGCGGCAATCGAAAACTCACCAGTATAGTGAACAGCTCATCTTGAATTGTGGGTCCAACGTACAGCAAATCGTTCAAGCTCACCTTCGACGATGTTTTTGCCGATGCATCAAACACCACTCTAAACTTGGTCGTTGTACTTTCTGGTTTTAGTACGCAGTGGTATGGTAGGAAATAGTGTGACTCTGGAATTGCCCTTGAATCTAACTCCTTCATATGTCCCAAGGCTTCGTATTGCTCCATGGAGTGGCGATATTGTTGATATAATTCATTACTTTTTACTAGCTTCCTCTCTAGATGCAGAAGACGATGAAATGCAGTATCCCTAGAAACTCCCAATTTGCTTGGATCCTCTTTAAATGGCAGGCTAACTTGGAAACGTCCTTCGTCGGTTCGTTTTGCTGTCTGCTTAAATTTGGTTTCGCATTTGATTTCTTGTGCGGTCATATTTGGACTTGACTCTTCCGTTTCTTCGAGTTTCCAATACTGTTCTATTTGCTCAAACAAGGCAGCCTCCCTCGTCTCAGGCATTCCACATGTAACGAATTGTGGTGGACGACAAGCTTCGATCTTGCCAGAAACCATCCATCCCAACACTGTATTCTGTACTGTTGGTAATGTGCGTGATAGACGATTTTGTCCAATCGACAGGAGCTCATAATAGATTTCGGCTCCAATCAGAATGTCGATAGTACCTGGTTGATTAAACTTGGGATCAGCCAGTTTTATATTCTGTGGTATAGCCCAGCTGGTTATGTTCAGCCGCCGTGTGGGCTGCTGAGCCGATATATGTGGCAAGATGAATGCTTGCAATGTTGTGGAGAATCCTGTCACTCCGGACTGTATAGATAACTTCAATTTTCTGTGTGCTTTCTGAACCGTCCCGCCCAAGCCTCGTATAGTAATTTGTGATTGCGATTGATTTGGCGCCAGTCTCTTTGCGGCAGCTTCTGTTATGATGCTTATTTGGGAAGCACTATCCAAGATAGCACGCATTTGCAGTATCTTTCCCTTGTTATTTGTCGTATTGACGATAGCAGTGCCTAGAAGTATTACAGCATCTTCTGATGATGGTATTTCTGTTGATAAGGTGCACCCGTCATTTTGTGTTGAAGTGAGGGATTCTGGGGCCGCCAAGTTACTGAGTCTCTGGGCTTGGAGGACGGTATGTTTACCCTGGTTGGGTGTCACCGTGGACTTGTTCTGTGCGATATTGTCCAGGTGCAACAATGTATTGTGTTTTTTGTGACACTTCAAGCAGTTGCTAAATTTGCACTGAGAAGTTTGATGTCCTACGCGCAAGCAGTTCAAACATAACTTTAACTGTCTTGCCTTGTTGATTCTCTCTGGAATCGATAGCCTTTTGCACTCATCGCATTGGAATATCTTATGGCTGCCATTGCAATTGTTGCATGATATAGCTGTTTTGTAGTCTGTCGACACCAGAGATGTTTTCGCATGGTGTGATTTTTTAAATCCGAATGATTTCCTTTCAGGACCCAAAGCTTCCAGTGCTTGAAAACGATGCTCCAAAAATAGTAGTAATGAATCCACTGGTTGTAGTTCGCATGGTGACTTTAAAGATTGCTCGTATAGACAGTGTGTTGTCTTGTCCAACTTCTTTAACAAAATATGAAGCAACATTGGATCCCATGCCTTTACACCAACATCCAGATTCATGTCCAACCCAAGTAAGCATTCCTTAATGAGGTCATGGAATCTTTTAATTGCCGATGCTGATTCCGTGGCCATCACCGGTTGTGACATCAATCTGTCCATAAAGGCCGATACTATCAATCGTTTATTGCTGTAACGATCACACAACATATGCCACGCCGTTAGGTAGTTCTCATCTGATATCGGCATATGTCTAACGATGCGTTCAGCCTCACCCGTCAGGTTGGTTTTCAAATACCACATCCTTTGAGCATTTCCGAGTGCTGGTTGCTCATGGATCATTTGTTTAAATAAGTCATGGAATGGTACGTATTCCCCGTCAAACTTAGGAACCACCATTTGTGGCAGTTTTATTTGGGGATGAATAGTTTCGGTTTGCGCTGACTTGGGCGCTAGATTTTCTACGCACGTGGCTAAAGTTACCAGTGCGGTTTGTATCTTATCTTCAATATCAAGATGTTCTTTTTCGTCGTAGTCCAGCACTGATCCAACTTCAATCGCACCATAAACTATGTCCTGGTCTAGCTTACGAATTTCGTCTCCATATCGGGAGATCATATTCATTTTTACTTCGCAGTATTGTTTTGATTGCACCTCTTTATTAGTTTGAACACCCCTAATAATGTGCTCGACGATACGTATTTTTGATCGTTGTACGTTGATCAACCCTTCGATGTTATTTTGTTCTGTTTGTTGCACTTTAGATTGCAGCAACAAGTCGTCGGTTTTATGATGGTTATTGGGTTGGCCGCCTGTAGCCGATAATACATTCGGTACGTCCTTCAAAAGCTTCAACATTACACCTTTTATTTGCGTATACACGCGTTCGACTTGTTGGATATAGTCCTTTTTGAAGTACAGATGCTCGGAAAACTCTGCCGCATGTAGCTGCAGTTCATCATTTCTCGATGTGAATCCTGCCCATATCTCGTTGACTTGTTGCAGCCTGGTGTGAGTTCAAAATCGATCATCTGCCGCTGTTAAAGTTAGTATTTAAGTAGCAGCATAACTTTTATCGTCGCTGTTTTTAGTTCATCTCCGAACCACGAGTAGCGCCTCTCGTGACGAAATTTGCAGCTAGTTGGTGTTCTCTTTCTCTCTCACGGATCGGTTGACAGTTCGGTTGGTTTACTTCTGCAATGATTGTACGTAGCCGCGAAGTTTAGTTTTATTTTGTGTGATTTTCGTTTGTGATGTGACGAATTCTCCTCCGAGTGGTGTACTTCCGCAGCTTGTCAATTATTTTCCAAGTAAGTATACTGATATGGTGATAGGTTTTGTGTGACAGGGCTCTCGTTGACCATCGGGGTCTACATCTATCGTGGCTTGGCAATCGACGTGCCAGCCAGAATGTTACAGCTCACGCCCCACGAATCCAAATCTCCGACTTTTGGGTCGTGCGCTACGGTGTGGTGCGTGAAATGGTGCCGTGATTGCCGGGTTTTTGTCTGCAGGCGAAAATCCGAGTAAATTTGCACTCGCGAATTCTGTGTTGCGATGTCTTTTTAGTGATGTCCCGTGATCGCCGGATTTTCGTCCGCAAAGTGAAAATCCGAGTAAAATATTTGCACTCGCGGTAGTTTATCTGTTCGTTGTTTGATTGATGTCGGAAATTATGCGCACTTTTCCTTTCGTGCTTGTAGTCCGGGTTTTCGTTCGCAAAGCGAGAATCCGCGTAAAATATTTGCACTCGCGACAGTTTATCTGTTCGTTGTTTGTTTTGTTATCGGAAAATACGCGCATTGAGGGGCTGTTCTTTTTTTTACAATAATCCTACTCCAGAATCCTAGTTCCCTTGCCTTTCCTGTGTTGTCTTTTCCTATTATATTGTTAGGTGCAACTTAACCGGTGATAGGAGTGCTGAAGGATGCTACGGAAGGTGCGGCCTGATCGTAATCGAGGTAAGTGAGCATTCAAATTTCAACAATATTTACGGGGTTTTAACTCATTTCTTTTCCTTCTTTCAGGTATCATCACTTACGTTACGGATGGACCGTAACAATATGTTGTTATAGTACCATACCTTATTATGACAGAGCTACAGTCAACCCCTTTCTTTATTTAGCGCAACATGTTCGTGAGTTTCCCGTTGCCTAATGCCTGATTATAAACAAATCTCGAAATTTTACAGTGCAATCAAACTTAGGTTGGAGTAAGACCACGTGCTTAAACTTCTATGATTCAACATCAAAATTCAAAACTCTTATTTCATCATAAATTCTTTATAATTTTTATATTTTATTGAATTTTTTTCAGTTTTTTTTATAATGTTTTTACTTTATTTGGTCAAATACTATTCTAGTTTATTTTTTTATTAAGTAATTTTTCCTGTTTTTTTGTTTTTTATTTATTTTAAACATAATTACTGGATTTTTACTATGGACTATGTTAATCAGTTTTATGGAATTTACAGAAAGTACTACAGCATACCTTAAAAAATTTGAGAGTCCATTTCATTTTAATTTAAAACTTGTTGTTCACTTTATTTAAATCGATTTTTTCTTTCTTTCTTATTTACAATAAAATAGCAAAGGAGAAATATTTAACAATGTAACACACTATAAAACTCCATTACAATACATGGGTGGAATTATTGAGCTCGAATCCAGCATTGAGTTTCGAAATTCGAGTAGTTTTCGAATTGCTGTACTATTACGTATTATTATTATTTTTTTATATTTAATTAAAAAAATTATATAGATTAAATCAGCAAACAAGTTCAAATTTGATGGAAACCAAACTATTTTCAATACCACCGGTCTAGTAAGTTAAAAAAAAAGTATAAAGACACTCGATTCAAGATTCATAATTCGACCACAGTTTGCTACTGCCTATAATTTATAAGAATAAACAAAAATTTAACAACTTTTTTTTAAGTTTATTTTGATAAATCTTGCTTACGTTGAAATTTGTGTCTGAATGGATGGTTATTTTTTCCCGTTTTGTGATAAGTTTTTAGTTTTCCTCTAGAAGTTTATTCTGATTTACAATATCATAGAATATTATTATTTTTTATTTTTTGTTGTTGTTTTTATCGCTAACATTTTAAATTAAAATGATCCCATCATAAAAATCGTATGGTTTTTGTTTTTTCTTTTGTTGTATTTGTGATCTCATGTTGTTATTGTTTCTAAGATGATATATAGGTGGTGATATTATTTACAATCCATGCATGATAATTTTAAGGATTTATCTAATTTTAGTTAAGGATGTTTTGAAGAGGAAAAAAATTGGTTTGGTTTTTTTTTTAATTTTAAAACCTTAATTTAATCAGGCCTTGTATTTTTTGATGCTTATAAAATATTGTCGATTTGAATTGTGATGTTTTTTAAAGGCCGTAGTTTATTTTTATTTTATTATTTTGAAATATATTTTAAATTAAAATAAGTAATAAATTATAATTTTAAAATCTTCAATTTCGAGTGGTTTGAAATTTTTTCACAAGAATGCTGTGGGTAGTGGCCAGGGGCGACCCCCGGGAATTTTTTCCAGGAGAGGCACATTTTTCAGCATGGTAGGATCTTAGACTCGTCAGTTTTAAATAGATTTGAAGGGAGCACTCCCTAAAAAATTGAAAAAAAAAACGTTTTTTTTTATTTCCGATTAATAATGTAGACTGGACTCTAGATCGATAGCCGAAAACCGCAACCTTCTCGGATGAGTAGAAGTGTTGTAAATAATGATGTAAACTTGTGGAGTCATGCACATTGACAAAGTACTTGTAGCTTTGCGCACGGCTCACGCCCCGACCGCGTCGGCTCACTGACCTAATCACCATCCCCCATAACCAGTACCATTACCCGACAAACCAGGTTTTTTCTTTATAATCAATAATTTTACATTCCTACATTATTTAAATGTTTCAACCAAATTCCTATTAAGACATAACATTTGACTCTAAGTCCGAACGGATATGTGCAAGCAAACACACGTCATCAGCATAATCAAGGTGACTTAAGATGTTAAATAGTCTCCATTGAACCCCTTTACCTTCCCCACCTTCCAGTGCAGCTAAAAAGATGCCATTTATTACCACCAGAAACAGGGCTGGTGATAATATGCAGCCTTGTCTGACACCCGTTCGCACAGGAAAGCTCTCGGACAGGTCTCCTCTATGCAAGACGCGACACCTTGCATCTTCGTAGGATTCTTTAATCATTGCTATGACCTTATGTGGAATACCTCTCCATATTTAATCTCGCTTGACGCTATCGAAAGCCTTCTCGAAGTAAAATACATGCCTGCAAAAGTTGGACTAAATCGGTCAAGTAGTTCCTAAGAAATAAGCACTACGATTTACACTGAAAATGCTCCCCTTATTAAACAGAAAAAACAATCGCGATTAATCTGCTTATATCCTTTGGCGAAGAGCACAGTGTACGCGAAAAGTAATGCGAGGTTTGGCTGTGTCCACTGAGGCAAAAGTGTGATGCGAGATTCACTCGTTTTTTTTAAACACCATGTTGGACTTAAAAGTCACCGTTTTACAGTATAACGTACAGATTAGTTGACTTTGAAAGAAAAAAACAAAAAATTAACTAAGTTAATCGTGTAAGGACGGACTGGATAGAATGAATGCTATAAACTCTATGAAAAGCGAACGCGGGTAGTGTATTCCACATTTTGCTTGTTCGAATTAAAAACAACTGTCTCGTAAGCCTGTTCAAAGCACGAATATTACGCGGGAATTTAGATGGAAGAGGTGATGACATTGTCTCCAATTAGTCGGAACGCAAATCTCTGAATTCGGTCCAATGCCGCTAGATAAGCTTGGGTCTTACCTTGCACAGAGGTGCGAATTGCACTTGAGACTTGACATTTGAGACTTGAAATAGTGCGCCTAAGCAATCAAGTCGAAGCTACAATAGTTTTCAAGTATACTATCATCTGCAAAGCTGTAAATGGCATTTAAGGTCGACGAAAGAAGCTCGTTAATGAAAATAAGATAGGTCATAAAACTGAACCTTAAGAGTGTTCTCAAAGTATTGCATAACCTTGCGGTTAACAGGAGTTTCCACCACTTTTGAATCGGAAGTGATGGTTACAGAACGACGAACATAAGCAAGGAGCATTATATTGGAAAAGCTTATGATATGGTACGGAAAGGAAGAATATCGGACGAAATGAAATATGTCGACAAAGTGGAACTCCTCGGATTAAAATTTGATTGCGAATTAACATCTATCCAATTAACAGGGGTCAGGATCGCTACAGGCGGATTTTGCATCTCGTCGAATTTGAGCCTCTTACACGAAACTGGGGAAACACCGCCACACTTCACGAGGAGCTAACTACAAATTGTATCGACACCTGCAAGCCGAGCATATAAAAGCTTGCTTGCATCCCATCTCGAAACGCAATACCAAGCTAGCAAAAAATCTTTGATTACTTACATACGACGTCGCTACAGCCCAAATCGGGCCTTGGCCTCCTGCATACTACGCCTTCACGATTCAGTGACCGCGTCCTCAAGTTTGAAAATTTTAACAGTGATTTCCTGTCCGCGTCAATAGAATCCACCCAACAATTCCATGGTTTTTCAATTTCCGTCATCCATCTGCTCCACAAGACCAACCCATTGTAGCTTTTTGAATTGAATGAGGGCTGACACTTCTGGTTTGTCGAAGATGGAATATAATTCTTTATTGTATCGTATTCTCCAGATCCATCCAATATTATGGTGCAGACGTAAATTAGTTTCATATGATACGTGAAATCATGCTGCAAAATTCTTCACGTATCATATGAAATTAATTTACGTCTGCGCCATAATATTGGCTGTCGAGTCAATTATTGTCGTCTGGTTTTTTATCAACTGTAACAAGTGCTTCTCGTTTCCGTTTACGTGGTCGATGATATTAGACATTTCTTCTGCGTATTGGGAGTCTAATATTCCAAAAAGAGAATTTGCCAGATTTCCAACTACATTGAGCGCGCCGCGTTTAAATCTGTGATTATTTTGACCATTTGCTGCGAGTAGAAGCTCATTGTTCCGTTGAATCTCGCTGAACAGAATGTTGAACTGTACATGACGAGTGTTCTTTATTCTGCCGGCATATTCGGGTGAGCAAGTCAAGGCCAGTTTTTATGTCATCGAGATCCTTCCAGTACGGTCTCATATTGTAATAGACGACCAGCTTCCATTCATCTAGGATCAGGTCAGCCGATCCCATCACTTCTAAGTAAAGGCCAGGCGGTGTTTTGAAGGGCGTAACCGTCACTGTCGCTGATAGTATTGGCATCACAAGATTTGATGGAGCTGGCCTTGTGTTTGATTGGTTTTTGATGCGGTGAATCTTCTGGTTTGCTGCTTGCCGTAGATTCGGTCGATTCTGGCCCTTGTTCGACGGGTAGCGGTGCAACCTTATGAATTGGTCGTTTTAACACACCAGACGTTGTGTTGACTTCTACGAGTCGAACTAAATCATCGCTACCCTTGATAGCTCGAAGGACCCTGCCTAATTGCCATTTCAGCACTGGTAGATTGTCGTCTTTTAATATGACCATCATTCCGGGCTTAACGTTGTCGCAGCGTTGCTTCCATTTGTATCTGTTCTGAAGTTCGCTTAGATATTCGCTGGACCACCATTACCAGAACTGGTATTTGATTTCTGATATCATTTTCCATCGATGCGATAAGTTCGATCTTGCGGGTTGCGTGTAAATGTCCGTCGTGCTGGTTAATGGTTCACCTATTAAGAAGTGACCGGTTGTCAGCGCACATAGGTCATTCGGATCTGTTGACAGCGGTGTCAAAGGTCGTGAATTGAGTATGGCCTCCACTTGGATGATGACGGTCTCTAATTCTTCATAGGTTAGGTCAGCGGATGCAATATTTCGTAGTAAGTATTGCTTTGCGGACTTGACAGCCGCCTCCCACAGACCTCCGAAATGCGGTGATCTTGGTGGAATGAAATGAAATTCCATTCCTTTAGAAGCGCAAAAATTGGTAATGCTGTGTTTCGCTGGCTCGGCGTATACTGCTTCTTTTAGCACTTCTAGTTGATTTTTGGCGCCTACAAAATTCGTAGCGTTGTCACAATATAATCTTTGGCAACGCCCGCGTCTTCCAGAGAATCGTTTCAAAGCGCCGATAAAGGCTTCTGTAGTTAGGTCTGTCACTAGCTCCAGATGACAAGCCTTGGTGGCAAAGCAGCAGAATACCGCAAGATATGCCTTTTGCGGACGTTTTCCTCGAATTCTAAAATGTGTCCAAAAGGGTCCAGCGAAATCGACTCCGGCATGCAAGAATGGTCGTGCTGGCTGAACTCTGTCAGCTGGTAAGCTTCCCATTAGCTGATTCATTGTTTTCGGCTTACTCCTTGTACATCTAATGCAGTTTTGCACAACAGATCTCGCAAGTGTCATTCCCTTGAGGGGCCAGTACTTTTGTCGTATTAAAGCCCGCAGAGTTTGTGGTCCTGCATGCAAGTTGTCGTTGTGGATTTGTGTTAGTATCAGCTTTGTAATGATGTTTCCGTAGGGGAGTAGTACTTGATGATTGCTGTCGTATGATAGATTTGAGTGCTCCAACCGCCCGCCAACCCTTAGTACTCCGTGATTTTCGAGAAACGGCGTAAGGTTGCTTAGACGGTTACTGTTACTCAGCTGTCCTGTTGCTTGCAGGGTACGTATTTCCTCTTTAAATTCTTCACGCTGAATCTCCTTTACAATTACCTCAGAGGCCTTTTCGAGTTCCTGGACAGATAAGGGCTGACCTCGCAAGTTACTAGCCATCTTTTTCCGAGCTATTTGTGTAAAACGTACAACATATGCGACTATACGCTGAAGTCTTCTGAAGGAATTTTGATGGTCAACTTTATAGACGAAATGTGGTCAGTCTTGGACTGCTGACAACACCAACTTGGATCGTTTTTTCTCCAGATCAATGTCCTCTCCTTTATAACTACGGTTCCAAGTATCTTCGCGACCATGTAAGAAAAAGGGCCCGTAGAACCATAACGCACACTCTTGCAATCTGTCTGGTGCGATTCCTCGAGAAACTACATCTGCCGGGTTTTCCTTTGTGTCAACATGTCTCCACTGATTGGGCGATGAGCTTTCTTGAATAGCTGCTATTCTGTTGGCGACGAAAGCCTGGTAGGACGCTGCTTCTGCGTGTAACCAGTTTAGCACAATTTGCGAATCCGTCCAGAAAAAGGAGCGATTGTTAATCATTTTGAGATCTCTGCGTAGTCGGTCGACCAGTTCTACTGCTAATTTAGCTGCATATAGCTCCAAGCGTGGGATCGTTGTTAATTTTAATGGTGCAACCCTCGATTTCGAACATAAGAGGCGTACTGTGACGGTTCCACCTTCATGCGTTGCTCGGACGTATACTACGGCTCCATATGCCTTCTCGGATGCATCCGCAAAGGCGTGTAACTGTTGTTCCTTCGGCACTTTCCCGCCAAAAACATGCCGTGGGATCCGTATCTTGCTGAGTTTTTCTAGATCCTGCCGAAATTTAACCCATGTCGTGTGCATTTCCACTGGAAGAGCTGCGTCCCAGTCTAATTTCATATCCCAAAGTCGTTGTATAAAGATTTTTGCCCTTATTGTGACTGGGCTCATCAAGCCTAGCGGATCGAATACATGTGCGATGTCGGATAGAGCTGATCTTTTCGTTATTCTAGTTGACTCATTCCGAAAGGCACGAATGGCGAAATCATCACTTTTCGGTAGCCAAGTCAAACCTAATGTTTTGATTTGATCATCATCTCCAAGATCCAATTAGAGCGCTGTTTCTTCAGTTGGAACGTCTTGAATGATACGACTATGATTAGCGCACCATTTGTGCAATTTGAAACCGGCTGCATTCAGTATTTTTACTATTTCATCCTTCTTCCAGATAGCTTCACGCAGATTGTCTGCACCGGACATCAAATCATCCATGTAGAAATCCTCCTTAACCGCTGGAGCACCTAGCGGATATCTGTCCGCAGCTTTAATGGCTAGTTGTTGTAGGCACTTTGTTGCCAAATACGGAGCCGACCTTGTGCCATATGTTATAGTGTTAAGTTGGTAACATTTTAATGGTCCGGTTGGATTATCTCTCCACCAGATTAATTGATACCTCCTGTCATCCGGGGCAACGATGATCTGCCGGTACATTTTTTCGATGTCGGCCGTAAACACAAACTGATGCAGTCGGAAACGGAGCAGTATTGTAAACAGGTCGTCTTGGATCGTTGGACCGGTGTGAAGCATTTCGTTGAGACTGACGTCGGAAGTCGTTTTTGCCGAGGCATCGAAAACTACTCGCAATTTTGTCGTGGTGCTGTCTGGTTTCATCACACAATGATGCGGGAGGAAATAATGCGGTGATTTAATTCGGTCAACATTAACTTCGCTCATGTGCCCTAAGCTATGGTATTCTTCCATGAAATCAATGTACATGGCCTTCAATTCGGGTTGTTTTGCAAGCCGCCGTTCGAGTTGAAGGAATCGCTGCAAGGCCTTTTCCTTCGATTCTCCTCCTTTACTTCAAAATGTCCTTCACCTGTCCTTCTAGAGTGCTGATGGAAGTGCGCTTCACACTTGATTTCGCGCGGTGTCATATGTTTGACCGCGATTTGGTTATCTTCCAGCTTCCAAAATCGCTCTAATGTTTCGTTTAGCTGTAGATCGGCGGCATTATTCATCCCACAAATCGGTTGTTGATTTGCTGCCTTAAGCGTTGCGGTATTCATCTTCCCGGCTACGATCCATCCGAAAACAGTATTTTGGAGAATTGGTAATCCTCTTCCAAGATTAATTTGGCCAACAGAGAGGAGCTGGTAGTATAGTTCTGCTCCAATAAGGAGATCTACTGGTTTTGATTGCGCGAAACTTGGATCTGCTAGTTCGATGTTCTTGGGGATGTTCAGCCTCTCTCTGTTGAACCCTTGCAGTGGTTGAGGTGACGTAATTTGTGGTAAGATGTGCACATCCAGTTGTGCAGCAAAACTGTTGATTCTTGAATGTAGCGATACGTTAACTCGCCGATGCACTTGTTGTGAGATGCCACCAATGCTTCGGATGCAAATTTCGGATTGTGTTGTCTTATGACCGAGTTTTTTGGCTGCAGCATCCGTAATCAGACTGATTTGTGAGCCACAGTCCAGAACGGCCCTAAGCTGCGTTGGTTCTCCCTTGCTGTTCATTATGTTGAGAAGAACAGTGCTCAGTAGAACTTGCGACGATGAGATCTCAGCTGCTAGGGATACTATTGAGCTGTTTGATGTACTTGAAGTATGATCTGGTGCCACCACTGCCGATTTATTGTTACGCTGACTTGTGGGCGGTTGATTGGCGGTAGAAGGCTCCTCATTATGAAGCAAAGTGTTGTGTCTTTTGAGACATTTCTTGCAGTTTCGCGCTGGACATGAGGACGCAATGTGACCTTCCTTCAAACAGTTGAGACATAATTTGTGCTTCTTTGCTGTCTGGTACCTTGATGCCGGTACTTGCGATAAGAAATTCTGGCACTTGAACAAGGCGTGATCCTTCTTGCATAAGACACAGCCTGGATTTTTGCCTGTTGCTAGCAAAGCAGATCGTGCAGAGGATGCCATTGGTTTGTTTCCACGTGCGCTTGCCGCAGTGTTACCCCTGTTCACGCCTAGCACTTCGAGAGCTTGAAAACGTAGCTCCAGATACTCCAACAACTGATGCAATGATGGTACTTCTCGGGGCGAAGTTAGTTGTTGCTCGTATTGTGCGCGATTAGTGTGGTCTAGCTTTTGCAGTATAATATACACCAGAATCGCGTCCCATTTATCTACGGGCACCTTGAGATTTGATAACGCTCGTACGCATTCGTTTGTTGTGTCGTGGAGCGATCGAATAGTTCCAGCCCTTTCACTGGTAGCTGCTGGTCGCGAAAGCAGCCGCTGAATCACGGAATTAACTAATAACCGTGTGTTGGCATATCTGGAGTTCAAAACGTCCCAAGCTGTATCATATCCTTGGTCCGTGATCGCTAGATGCTGCACCAAACCTCGTACCTCTCCTGATAGATTACTCATTAGGTAAAACATCTTTTGGGCTTTAGTAATCGGTTGATTATGAATCAATTCCAGGTACAGCTCGTGGAATTGAGTCCATTGCAAGTAATCTCCTGAGAATGTGAGCAAGGTTATTCTTGGTAGGCTTATAGATGCACTGGGGGGCTGCTGAACTGCTGTGGCTGTTGTAGCTGAGACCTGAAGTGGCCCATCTAACCTTTCTTGTAGCATAATCAGGACGCGCCGCATCTGCCTTTCTAGATTCGTAAACTGCTCTGGTCGTAGTCCGGCTGCAGGATTTCACCCATTATGTCATAGTGTAAGTTGACAATCCTGCTCCAATGCTCTTGGATCATCTGCATTCCTTGTTTGAAATAGGCGGGGGATTGATTAGCAGTACTCTCTGCTTCCGTCTCGATGAGTAGTTTCGTTAGGTCGGCTATGGCCGTCTTTTGCTGCCGGATTCGTCGCTGCTGTGCGTCGGATGCTGCGGCAGGCATAGTGGTCATAACTTGGCTAGATCCTGCTCCTTGTACTTGAGCTACAGATAGCAAAGCTGCCTTGAATTTTTCGTAGATGCCCTTTATCCGATGATAAAGGTCTTCCTTGAAATATGCGTGGTCCATGTCTTCGAATTCTGCGATCTTCGAGTGACGTTCGTCGAACTGCTGCCACTCTGTTTCCAATAGTTCCAGTCGCACGTTAGCATACTCCGGCGTGCGCCTCTGTGGGCCATCCTTCTTAAAATTGGTAAACGCCTTCTGGATGCGTTCGCCGTTCAGCACTTGCTCTGCTGCGAGGTACTCCATTGTGTGTGAACTTGAAAACTTCGCGCACAAACTTAATTTCTTTTATTGATTGTTGCGTGCACTATCACGTCGGGGTCACCAAATGTTTAGATACGGGGAAATTATTTTTTTCCCCCGCGATAGAAGTCGTCTAGATACAAATCTAGCCAGTCTCTAAGAAAGGTGTATCGATACAATATCGATCCACCAGCGAATTAGAATTACACTTCACAAAAGAAAAACTCCGTCACAACTCACGAAAATCATTCCTCACAAACGCAAATGAAAACGCACCGATGAAAATTATTCCTCACAAACGCAATTGAAAACGCACCGATCTATTCTGGATGATGTTTTATTGAAGACTGAGAAAAATCTTTACTTAAAACTAAAAGATTATTATAATTTTTGTATATGATGTGTCAGCATTATCTCACGGTAATAGACACATGCCGTGAGAAATGCTGACACCTGGTCCAGCCACAAACATTCCTCCAGCAGACAATTCTTTGGATATTTAATAATTGTAGCACTCATATATCTGCTAGAAGAATATTTGTGGCGTCATAGACGTAAAATAATTTCATATGATACGTGAAGAATTTTGCAGCATGATTTCACGTATCATATGAAACTATTTATCTACTAAATAATTACGTTATTTGATGACGTTAGACAGAGTCTTTCCTCACAATTTCGAGGATTCTTCAAAGGCGTTAAGTAATTTTTCGGACTCGAAAAAAACCTTCGATTGCCTCTACCACTAGTAAAAGGGAGAAGAGAACAGGATATACCGCTTTGGCCAATTGAATTATCCAACACCAATCTTAAATTAATCACCCTAAGTCGAGAAACAATAAGCTAATATGAATACCGTGCTGCTTACTAGAGAATTATGGCAAAGTACTTTAACAAAAGTCTTATATTTGCGGATGCTTCTAAGATTCAACCCGCAGTACGAAATCGGAGAAGCAGCGGACTTTGGGAGTGGTATGGAAGTAATTGATTGGTTTCCTTTCATTGAAGCGATCAGGCTCTTTCGAAGCGTCTAAGTTCAGATTTCAGGAATGCTCAATACACAAAATTCCGAACGTGACCTAATGATCAGGGGCCATATCACGAAAACGCATTCGCTAGTGTTAAAATCCGTATTTATCCATGCAAATCGCTTCACTTTCCTTTATCACGATATCAATTGCTTTCGCTAATGAAATTATCATTATGTATTCCCTAATTTTGGTACGGAATTTCTGCCTCGGCCGTGATTTTAACTCACGACCTTCGCATTGTAGATCAACACGCTACCCAATCTGCTACACCCAGGTTAATAAAATTTTACCTTAAGCTAAAATTCCACGGAGTATTGGTTATGGAGCTTACATAGTTTATTCATGTAGCAGAGTCCTCTATTGACGCGGTACTATACATATCTCACCATTGCTTTAAAATGAAATTTCCAATGAAAGAGCTTCTTAGAAGTTCGTTGTGAAGTAATACTAGAAGTATTCAAAGGTTGTATACTGAAGAGTTTGGTTAGATTCATGATCTGAGCAGACATGAGTATGTAAACATAACAGGACTACAATTGGGCCTAAAGCCCAATCGTGCGATACTCTAGATGAAAGAGATTTTTTTTTGTTGTAAGATATTTTGTAGGGGAAGTGGTAGAGGGGGTGACGACATTGAACTAATTTTTTCACATCACGCTAAGGTTGTTATCAAAATGTTTTATACAAAATTTAGGATTCAGAAATTTAATAGGTACTGCGAAAATTAGTGTATCGGATTTAGCGAAATTGTGCAGTTTGTATGGGAGGTGGTAGAAGGAGTGAGAATTTATTAATGACGTTTTTATAAATAACTGTAAAAATTATTTAATTGATATATTTTATATTGCAGATCAGTAGCATTCATACTTTTCAGAAAACTCGACTTGTTGTAAAGTAATTGAATTGTGTCAAATTGTATGTAAGGTGGTAGGAGGAGTGAAACTAATCCCCTAATTTTTTTTGGTTTTACTAATATTTCTAAATAATTATTTAATGCATAATTTCAGCTCGATAAATTTCATACGTACTGAGTAAATTTATTTAGAGAATTTCATAAAAAAGTTCAGTTTGTATGGGAGGTGGTGGTAGGAAAGGGAGGACTCAACTAACTTTTATACAGCAGATTGAAATTATTATAAAAGTAACATGTTACAAATTTCAGATCAATAGCTTTCATGCTTTTTGAAAAAATCCGTTTATTGTCGAATCGTGAAATTGTGCCACTTTGTATGGGAGGGGGTAGAACAGGTGGAACTTAATGTCTAATTTATTTTGGTTTTACTAATAATTCCAAGTAAATATTTAGTGCACAATTTCAGCTCGCTAAATTTTATATGTTCTGCGTAAATTGGTTTAGGGTATTTCATGAAAAAGTACAGTTTATATGGGAGGTGGTGAAAGGAGGGAGAGGACACGCATAATTTTTATATGGTAGATTGATATCTTCATAAAAGTAATATATTCCCAATTTGAGACCAATAGCTTTTATACTTTTCGAGCAAACGGGTTTTTGTTGTCTAATTGCGCAATTGTGTCATTTTGTATGGGAGGGGGTAGAAGGGGTGGAGCGATTTGGGCCGTTCACGAACTTGTCCTTACTTTTTTGTCAGAAACGACGTGTACAAAATTTGAACTTTCTACATCAACGCGTTCTCAAGCTAGAGAGGACACGGACGGACGGACGGACATCCGGTTTTGAGATTTTTGAGTGATTATACTCACTGGATCAAGGGATTATATCCCGTGATCTTAAGACCTAAATGATACGAGAAACGGATACAGCACCTCGGATACGGACTGATTCTACGGTAACGACTTTTGGCATTCAAAAACGGACTTTGATTGGCTTCTGGAACGTTCGAACATTGAATGACGGGGGAAGAGCTGGAGTTACTCGGTCCTTGCACCGCCAATCAGTGATCGACTGTGAAATGGAGCACTATAACATCCAAATCTTGGGCTTGAGCGAGGTCAGGTGGACAGAATCAGGAGAAGAACGAACCCCTAGCGGAAACACTATTCTGTACATTGGCACTGGAAGTGAAGCCAGAAATGGCGTGGCGTCCGCCCTTACACCGAGAAACAGTCTCATTAGCTGGAAACCAATCTCGGATAGGATTATCGTCAGTGTCAGAAACGTCACATTTCTACAGTGCTACGCACCAACTAATACCGCAACATCTGGTGACAAAGAGGAGTTTTATAGCCAACTGAGTGCCACCTTCGAACGTGTTCCAAGAGGTGATATTAGTATCATCTCAGGAGATATGAACGCCCAGGTAGGATCAGACAACACTGGACTAGAACACGTCACGGGGAGGCACGGTGACCCTTGGGTCGACGCGTCACGACCTTGGATTAAGACAGCCGAAAACGGCGAATTATTTGTGGAGTTTTGTAGTACTCGGCAAATGGTCATCGGACGGACCCTTTTTCCACACAAGAGTCATCATAAAACATCTTGGGTTTCCCCTGATGGTGTTACTCAGAACCAGATCGACCATTTGGCTATAAGTCGCCGATGGAGAAGATGTCTCCTCGATGTGCGAGCGAAACGTGGAGCTGACGTGGGGAGCGATCACCACTTGATGGTTGCCTGCTTGAGATTGTATACAGCAGCTATTCGACGACCACAAATTCTTCAAATGAAGCGCAAGCTTAATGTGGATAAACTCAGAGATTCCAACAAAAAGCGCGAATACACCACTATTCTACGCGAAAAGTCATCCACATTGGGTGAATATGAAATGCGCACACTGGACGCCAATTGGGAGGCAACCAGAAACACTTTTCTAACTAGTGCTGAAGAATCTGTGGGATATGTGCAAAGCGACACATAGGACAAGGTTGGCAATAGGATAAAAGCCAAATTAGCAATCATCTCTCAACCCGATGTCAACCAACAAACGCCCGACTTGAGGCAGAACTACTGCGATGCTCATATACAGCTTAAAAAGGCTGTTAGACGCGACAAGAGAAAGGCCATTGAAGATCTGGTCAATAAGGCAGAATCTGCGGCTTACCTTGGGGATATGGGTTCACTATTCAAAATCATGAAACAGTTGACGAACAGGAATTTCACCGCCAACCACCTGGTGAGAGATGTCAACGGAACTCTCCATAATATGAGTGAACACCAGTTGCGGCGATGGAAGGAATACTTCTCTGATATTTTAAACATCTTGTCAGAGGAAGATATTCCGGAAACAGAACAACTACCAAACATCCAACCGCAACAATCCTCTATTAAGGACGATCCTCCAGATAAGGAAGAGATAGTTTCCGCCATTCGGTCAATGGCGGGAAGGAAAGCTCCAGGTATAGACGGACTACCAACCGAACTCCTCAAAGCGGACCCGGAAATAACAGCCGAGTATATCGGCCACTCTTCACTAAGGTGTTGAATGAAGGAAGATATCCGACTGAAAGGAAGGAGGGCGTCATTGTGAAAATTCCGAAGAAGGGCGCCTTCGGGATTGTGGCAATTGGAGTGGTATATGTCTATTTACTGCCGTATCAAAAATTATGGCTAAGGTAATTCTCAATAGGATTAGTGATGCCGTCGAGAGCACTCTCGAAGTTTATCAGGCTGGATTCCGTAAAGGGTCGTCTTGTACCGACCACACAAATACCCTACGGATAATATTAGAGCAGTCAGCCGAAATGGGTTCGCCACTACATCTCATGTTTGTGGACTTCGAGAAGGCGTTCGACAGCGTTAAGCGAGATTACATATGGAATGCTTTGCGTAGGAGAGGTATTCCAGATAAGGTCATAGCTATGATTAAAGAATCCTACGAAGCTACAAGGTGTCGCGTCTTGCATAGAGGAGAGCTGTCCGAGAGCTTCGCTGTGCGAACGGGTGTCAGACAAGGCTGCATATTATCACCAGCCCTGTTTCTGGTGGTAATAAATGACATCTTGAAAGCTGCAATGGAAGGTGGGGAAGGTAAAGGTCTTCAATGGAGACTATTTAACATCTTAAGTCACCTTGATTATGCTGATGACGTGTGTTTGCTTGCACATACCCGTTCGGACTTCAAATGTTCGCTCGTTGCATTCTAAATGCAAAGAGGCGGGACTGAAAATAAATGTGCGTAAAACCAAGTACATGCATATGGGTTCGAACGCAAGCACACCGATTGTTCTTAACGGACAGGATGTGGAAGAGGTGCAAGATTTTTGCTATATCGGAAGCATTGTCAGCACGGACGGCGGAGCCGAAAAGGATGTTGAGGCTCGGCTAAATAAAGCTCGTCAGGCCTTCGGTATCCTTTCCCCTTTCTGGAGGTTAAGAGAGATCTCCCTTCGCTCGAAGCTGCGAGTTTTTGACGCATGTGTCAAATCCGTGTTGTTATACGGTTGTACTACGTGGAAAGTAACCGTTCGACTTACCAAGAAACTACAGACTTTCGTAAACCAATGCCTCCGGCGCATTTTAGGAATATTCTGGCCAGAAGTAATCTCCAACGACGAACTTTGGAGTACAACTCGCCAGACTAAAATAGGGATTGAGACTCAACGGCGGAAGTGGCAGTGGATCGGTCATACTTTGAGGAAACCAGAGCGAAACATCGCAAAACAGGCTCTGGATTATAACCCTCAAGGAAGACGTCGGGTTGGTCGACCATGTAACACGAAGCGAGCAGTTGAGCAGGAGGCCAGAGGAATAAACAAGTCCTGGCAACAGCTTAAGGCCGATCGCGCTTTGTGGAAGAGAGTTGTTTCTGTCCTATGCCCCTATAGGGGGTCTTAACAGGAATTTGATTGATTGATTGATATGAACTTTTGTATCATTCAGTTTTTTCTTCGAGCCTTATTTCTTAGCGTTACAAACTTTGTGGCAAACTTATAATACTCTCAGATTTCATCTAGAGTATAAAAAGAAGGCCTAAATGAGATTCTAATGGATTACTGCTAAGTATCCTAACGAGTGCTCCGTATTTAATCTTCAATAATTCTATTTCCTAAAGGGACGTTTGATACACAAATCCATGCAACTCTCATATATTGGTATAATGTAAACCATCCTACTCCATAGTTGTTTGTAATGTTCGCGCCTTATTGAACTTCGCGCGCCAAAGAAAAAAACATATTACTGATTCACCATCCACAATGGCAGGAGTAGCAGGGAACTTTCTTTCCTCTTGGCAGTCGGTGACGAGGAGCGTCAAGGGAAGGTGATTTCGTGGACAAGAAGTTCCGGCTCGCAAAATAATTTTTTCTTGCTGTCGCGTGTCCTGCGAGTAAAAAATTGGAATAAATCCGATTTATAAACATTAATCTAAGCATCCTGCAGTTAAATTCGCGGATTGTATACTATAAAAATCCCTGAATTTAGAAGAATATTACTTTGTTTTCACGGTGCGCGAGATTTTTCTTGGTTTCAAGTGGAAGAACCCCTTACGCCCACGAAATTTCGCACGACGCAGCACACTAAAGCCATCGGAATAGACAGATACTCCCACCACTTTCTTTTTGTTTGAAGGTTGGCTCACAGGAAACTCTACGTACGTCGCATCGGGGCTACCACGTAGTGCCGAAATCCAGCATTCCTTCGAACGAACACCCTCTCCCACACAGGGTTTCTCTGTCTGAGAATCTTCTGCATTAGAAACGGATGTTTCACAATAAGTTTCCTGAATGAAATGAATAGGCAACAAACACAATACTCAACACCTGCACAGTTCCTCATCTCTATACGGACGGATCTAAAACTAACCAGGGGACAGGTGCAGGGATTTATTCCCACGACCTCGACATCTACACCTCATTTCATGTTCCAGAACACGCGACAGTGTTCTAAGGGGAAGTATTAGCTATTAACGAGTGCACAAAAATTATTTTAGATGTGCAGAACATTCTCGGAAATTGTTACATTTTCAGCAAGGCTGCACTTCTGGCACTCCAATTCTACAGGATTACATCCAAACTAGTGTCCATTTGTAGACACAAATTGAATCGCCTAGCGGCCATAACGAAAGTTTTCCTAATTTGGATACCGGGTCATAGCGACCTGCTAGGAAACGAGACAGCAGACAGGCTTTTACGGCAACGATCTGCGAACATCAATTCTACTAGAAAGTCAGTGGATGAATCACCAACAGTGCTGAAGACTAGCTTCAAACAATCAATCAATCAATTTCAGATTCTTTCTTGGCGCGGTGGAGCAGCTGGACGGCTGCAGAACGGCCAAATCCTTTTGGGAAGAACCGAATAAAAATATTACAGCTCAGCTGTTACAATGTAGTCGCCATAGCGTTCGAACTATTGTTGGCCTAACCACAGGTCATTGCGAGGAAGACGAAGAATCTATCGAATATTATCTTTGTCACTGTCCGAAAATCTCCAAAAGTCGTCTCCTTTGCTTAGGCTCTAGATTCTTCTCAGAACTAGACGACCTCAGAGGCATCCAACATTCGAGTCTGCTGTTAGCAAACCGAACCAAGTGGCTAAAACAAGAGGAGTGACTTCCATGTTACAACCAATAGGGGGAGTAAAATGGGCCCAACTAGATAGCCTCAGTGCATTATGCTTCTATGAAACCACCGTCCTATAACCAAAACCTAAACCTAAGGTTTCACGAAATCAAAAGTTGTTGACAGTTGATCGGCTTATTTCTGTAATCACTTTTACAAGGCCATCATTCCATGACGAGTATGTCGCCAAAATCAAAAATCTTTGGAGTTAGTTACCAGAAGAGGTTGACATGTCGATTGGATCTTGTGATACGATTCTGCAAGACAACTGGACGTGAACCACGTGACATCCGGTGCCAAAGCTTATGAATATTGTAAACTCTCGTAGTGTACCTTCTAGCAAAAAAACAACACCGTAGCGTTAAGCCAGCCAGGTTAGAATGGTTAGGGAAGACTAAGTGAAAGGGGGTTCTAGGCAGGGCTATTGTCAATTTGCCACTTAATTGCGAATACGATCAATACCCTTCAGTACATACAATCAATATTTCATTCGTTTATTTGTGGAAGTTTGGAATTTTATGAGTAAGGGTGGGTGGAGGTTAATAATTTTTTAATTGATTGCAGTTAATATTTCATACTCGTAGCGTACATATTTTCGATTTTCATTGAAACTAGTAAAGCTAAAAAAGACGAAATTTTGTCAGAATTAATTCTACTATAATTGCAATTTATTTTAAAAATAATTATCAACTTCACCTCACTGCTTCTACCCCCTCCCATTCAAATTTCACGAAATTTTGAAATTTAAATTAATTATTTTTCTTCGAAACTGTTAAAGCTATCAACTTGATATTTTGTATATAGTATACAAATAGAAATATTAATAATGCGAAAAAATTTTGTTTCGATCCGTACACTCCTTCTACCCCTCCCATACAAATGTATAATTTTTGATAAATGCATTTTATCGATTTCCATTCAAACTAGAAAAAGTACAAACTTCAAATTTTGCCAGAATTTGTTTCTCAATAATTAAAATAAGTGTTAGAAAAAATTATCAGCTCCGCTTCACTCCTTCTACCACAAATATCTGTATTATAAATTCAAGAAAAACATTTCTCCTTCAAGTACCTAGTCCTGCCATAAGTTCTGTCACATAATTTCTCACATTCGCAACAACTTTATTTTATGAGTGACATTTCAATATCGGCCAGTTTTATAAACGTCATAATGTTGTTGACAGTTGATGGTCATTTAAAGTGTGTTCGTTAACGTGTGAAGATGGAATGGGGTGTAATATAAAACCGAACTGCAGTGATTGCACTACATAAGTGTGGAAAATCCGCGAGTGAAATTTTCAAGTTGTTGTGCCCGTTAAAAATAACGCAAAGATTTGTGTATCGTGCGATCCAGAGATATAACGCGATCCAGACTATTGAAGATCGACCTCGTTCTGGACGTCCGCGTGATGTACGTTCTTCTGCTGCCATCAAAGCGGTCGAGAGTCGAATTCGTCGAAATCCGCTTCGTAAACAACGAATCATGGCTCGAGAGATGAACATCTCCACCCGAAGTATGTCTCGCATCATAAAATCTGACCTCGGGATGAGTGCCTTTCGACGATCAACGGGACATTTGCTGACTGAGCAGTTGAAGCAAATTAGGAGCACCAAATCGAAAGAGCTCCTTCGGCGGTACGGCAACAACATCCAGCATCAGTCATGGTATGGTGGGGTGTCAGCTACGAAGGGGTCACCGAGCTTCATTTTTGCGAAAAAGGCGTAAAAACTGCAGCGAAAAATTATCAAACGGACATCCTGGAGGGATGTGTGAAGCCGCTGAACTCTACGCTATTCAACAATCGACATTGGGTTTTCCAGCAAGATTCTGCGCCAGCCCACAAAGCTCGAACCACACAAGCGTGGTTGGAAACCAATATTCCACAGTTTATAAGGGCGACGGAATGGCCTTCTGGGAGCCCAGATTTGAATCCCCTGGACTACAAACTGTGGGCGGAGTTAGAGTCCATGGTGTGCACGAGACGACACCCAAATATCGAGAGCCTTAAGCGATCTTTGACAGAAGCAGTAGCTAATTTTCCGCTAGAAACAGTGCGTACTGCTATCGATGACTGGCCCAACAGATTAAAGAGCTGTGTTAAGGCTAAAGGCGGCCACTTTGAATAATTTGTTGCTTATTTTACTTCCATTAGTATGCCAAAATAAAATATATTTTCCTTTGTCAAAAACTCTTTTTCATTTATACAAAAATTGCCCATATACGTGTGACAGAACTTATGGCACGACTAGGTATATGAGAGCTATCGACTTTGAAATTGAATCAAAGCATGGTGATAAGGATGATGATAAGCAGTTTCAAAATTATCTTAAACGTTCCACTTCCTCTGCCACCTCCCATACAAATGCCCCAAATTTCAGGAAATCTATGACCAATTTCTTTAAAAATAATGAAAACTAAAAACTTTAAATTCAGCAAAAAAACATTTTACATGCCATGTTCGGTGTCATATACGAAAAATACAAACTTCCCCCTCTACTTCTACCACCTCCCATGCAAAAGTCTCTATTCACTATTCGAAAGAATTTGAGATGACATATTTTCCGGTATATTAATGTCATTTCCATCTCATCTAGAGTATCATATGATTGGGATTTAAGCCCAATCATAATTCTGTTATGTTTTTTTCATTATATTTGAAAAACATTGTGCACGTTAGACCCTCTCTTCGGTGCATAACAATTGTGGAACAAATTATTACTTTTTCTCTATTTATATCAAATAGATGTATCCACTTGGATAATTCAAATTTTGTATCTTCCACCAGAGCCATAAAAACGTTACTAAAAATTTTCGGCATATCACCTCCCTCCCCTTATACCCCTATCTTAAAATTTTTACCAAAATTAAAGACTATATAGGTCTACAATCTGAAAATTCGTATATGTATATAAAATTGAATATCTGTACTCAGTTTTGAGATATAACGGTTTGAAATTTTGGAAAGTTCTCCATTTTTGAAATGATCCCCATTTCTCCCCACTACTTATGTCCAAATCTTATATTTTTCTCCTAATTTCCTAATATAGCAAATTTAATGGCACACATCTCCACTCCCGGTTCATGATGGGGTCGTTCCTTGATCTGGATATTGCCTATGCCACAAGTCTAATATTTCCACGTCCATCTTCGTTTTTGGATTTTTGCATGGTGCCAAATGAACTTTTTTAAGGACAATATGGCCTTGAGTTTAGAGGCAATAAATTGCCTAGTTTCTCGGAACATTACACAGTAAGAAGATTAATCCAAAAACTATGACCCATTTCTCATACACCCTCGAAAATTTAAATCTTTCAAAAACACTGACTGGAGAGAATTAAAAATGATCTAGAAATCCGGCTTAATTTCAATATTTCAGTACATAGAAACCTTAGAAATAATGAAATTGACGAGTATTTAAAAAAAAAATATATCTAGTTCAATCTCGAAATGTGTACGGCAATTACTCCTATGTGACTTTTATAAGCCTTAAGTACGAAGCTCTTTCAAACTTCTCGCTGCACTTGATTAGAGTTCCGGAACATTGGTATTACAGAGAGTAAACAGCGAGTACCTAACCTTGAACTCAAGAATTCAGTGTCTGAACCATATTATCATAGAAAATGTTAGGCTTGAGATGAACGAGATATTTAAAAATAGATTAATCGCCATGAAACCGTCATCCTCTGTTTTCAAAGAGATTAACAGAACATCATCATCAATGGCGCGACAGCCCAAATCGGGCCCAGGCCTCCTGAATTCGTCGCCTCCAGTCGTCTCGATCCAAAGACCGCGTCCTCCAGCTGCTAATTGTTAAGATGGCTTTGCTATCTTCATCAAACGAGTCTTCCCATCGCTTGCGTGGCTTGCCTACTGGCCGGTTACCACTCGCTTTGCCTTTCAGAGCACGTTTAGGGACTCTTCTGTCTTCCATTCGCTCTACATGGCCAGCCCACCACAGTTTACATAACTTGATGAACGTTGAAGCTTCTGGCTCGTCGTAGAGTTGATACAACTCATGTTTGTATCTTATTCGCTATTCCGTTCCTTCCTTCACAGGTCCCAAAATTCTTCGGAGGATCTTTCTTTCAAATGCGTTAACTGCTTTTTCGGAAGTTCGCTTTAATGTTCACGTCTCGCTGCCATAACAGAGCACAGGTCGTATAATAGTTTTATCAAGCAGCGTTATCTGTTTCATTACCGTCCTTTGCTAGATTAGCCCCAAGATATATAAAATTGTCCACACTCTCCAAACTATATTCCGCAATTGTTATGTTTTGTCTGACAAGCGCTCTCCTTCTTGTTTGCGTCATTACTTTTGTTTTGTTTTCGTTAGTGCGCAACTGGACTTCTTTTGCGGCGGGGTAAAGATTGACAAATACCTCCTGTGCACTAGGATGTTAATGTCGTCAGCGTATGCTACTAGTTGGGTGGACTTGAATAGTAGTGTCCCGTTGGTGTCGACTGGGATTTTTCGGACGACATACTCTAGTGCCAAGTTGAAAAGCATGGGGGCTAGACCATCTCCCTGCTTTAAACCACATATCGTTCGAAAGCTGGTTGTAGAATCGGTTTGTATTCTCACTTGGGATTCAATGTTCGTCATTGTGAGTCTTGTTAGTCGGACTAGTTTTGGAGGAATTTCAAAGTCAAGCATGATTTGGTACAGTACGCTCCTGTCGATACTGCCGTATGCTTGTTTAAAATCTATGAAGATTTGGTGCACGTCTGTGCTATATTCATTTGCATTTCTTAAGCACCTGTTTCACCGAGAATATCTGGTCTGTTGTAGATCGTCCGGTTCTGAATCCGCTTTGGTATGCGCCAATTATTTCATTAGTATAGGGCTTAAGACGACGTTCAACTATTTTTGTCAATATTTTATAGGACGTACACAACAATGATATTCCTCTGTAATTCTCACAGCAGAGTGTGTCTCCTTTCTTGTAAATTGGACAAATAATGATTTTTCGTCAATCGTCGGGTATGATGTCCTCTGTCCAAATTTTACATATCATGTTGAGCAGTATTTCAGCGACACAATTTCCACCGTTTTTCAAAAGTTCAACTGGTATTTCGTCAAATCCCGGCGCTTTGTTAAGTTTGTGGCCACATAGGGCTGCTTTGATTTCAGCAAGCGTGGGTAGTGTCGATGATGGTTCATCTTCGTCAGTTGAGGCTTCAATTGAAATGTTGAGATTAACAGATCCTCGGACAGAAAAATCGGTTTGATATGTATATCCAAAGATAAGTTAACCTAGGCATAAGGTGATGGAGTTCTCTTCAATAGAAGAAAAACTTATAGCTCTCTTAAATTTAAGTACTTTGTAAATACGAATTGTTTAATTTTAGCAAAAGTCTCAATAAATGTCTGAATCTATGTACTATATATCTTAAAAAGAAGCGACCAGCCTACAATCAATGCAAAAGAAATCTTTCTACTAAGCGTACACCATTCTGAAATTATGTGAAAAGAACTGTGAAGAAAGGCAACATCACGGTGCAACAACTTCACAATATGTGGCCGATTATGCCATAAATAGAATTTGCATAAAAAGTATCCATTTAGGCGTCTGTAATGTAAAGCGCACATTCGCTCACGAAATTTACGACACAATTGACACTGAAAATAAATTAAAAAACATAACAGGACTACGATTTCGCGTAAAGCGCAATCTTACGATACTCTAGATGAAATAGAATTTTTTGCGATCCCAAGAAATTTTGTATGGGGAGTGTTAGAAGGGATGATAGCATTGAACTAATTTATCCCCATCTTACGGATTGATATTATCATAAAAGTAACATATTCCAAATTTCAGACCAATCGCTTTAATACTTTTCGAGCAAATCCGTTTATTGTCAAATTGCGCAATTGTGTCATTTTGTATGGGAGGGGGTAGAAGGGGTGGAGCGATTTGGCCCGTTCACGAACTTGACCTTACTTTTTTGTCAAAAACGACGTGTATAAAATTTGAACTATCTAGCTCAACGCGTTCTCAAGCTAGAGAGCGCACAGACGGACGGAAGGACATCCGGTTTTGAGATTTTTGAGTGATAATATTAACTTCTGTATCATTCATTTTTTTCTCCGAGCCTTATTTCTTAGCGTTACAAACTTTAGAGCAAACTTATAATACTCTCAGATTCCATCTAGAGTATAACAAGATAAATAAAAATTCAAATAAGAACCTAAGAGCCAGAAGGCCAAGGCCTAATTTGGTCTGTAGTTACATTGAGGAAGAAGAATAACAGTTAAGGTTTGCAAGCGGTCAATATACAGAAAAACAATTCGGCTGTGCATTATTATAGTTTTTCCCGGCCTGACAAATTCGACCAAAATTACAGCGGATTTTCGTAAATTTTTTACTTCTCATTTGTAAAATGCAACAACTTGATATCCGAAATTCAAAACTAGTAATCAGTATAAAAAAAATCTAGTTGAAGTATTGAATATCACGAAAATTTACAATTTGCCAACTTTTAATATTTCTATATAATATGATACGGGTCTCATTTCCAGTTGTCCAATTGTAGCACAGTACAAAGCAAAGCTAAGTACTGCTTTTGGAACACATCTCGAAGAGGTTAATTTTAGTTAATTTAGGGTAGAAATATTCCAAGCAAATATAATGTGGCATGTTAGCTAGTCATTCATCAAATACCCGCGGTCTTCCATTGTACTCGAAAGTAGTGCGAAATGTCAGCTCTTCTTCCTTATAAATAAATTAATGCGCGCGTACGAACGCTTTGAAAAACGCTATGCGACTAGATTGGAATATCAAGGTCTTCAACCAAAACCAAATGTACACGCGCCATCATTGAATTACCATAAAGAATATCTGGTAGCCATTTTTCTTCTGCACACATATGCTCATCACTGACAATCCGCGATCATCTATTGCATCTAGTGCAGACGATTAAACAGACAGGAGAATAGCAGGAGAAATGCTGACGAAATGCAAACGAGAGGTAGACAACGAAAATCAGGAAGGGCGGAACCATATAAAAATGCGAGCATTTGCAACGAGAGTAGTCTCATTTTAGAGCGAAAGAGTAAAGATTCGGTGAACACGTGGAAAGTCAATCGGAGATAAAACATAACAGAGCTACGATTGCGCGTTAAGCGCAATCTTACGATACTCTAGATGAAATAGAATTTTTTGTGATCCCAAGAAATTTTGTATGGGAAGTATTAGAAGGGATGATAGCATTGAACTTATTTTCTCCCCATCATGCTAAAGTAGCTACAAAAATGTTTTACAGAAAATGCTTACTCTAAAAATTGAATGGGAACTGAGAAAATTAGTGAGTTAGATTTAGTGAAAATGTGCAGTTTGTATGGGAGGTGGTAGAAAGAGTGGGGGAATTCTAGTGATTTGTTCATAAATAACTAGGAATATTATAAAATTGACATCCCTTAAATTTCAGACTAGTGCCATTCATACTTTTCAAGTAAATCGATTTTTTGTAAAGTTGTGAAACTGTATCATATTGTATGAGAGGGGGTAGAAACAGTGAAGGTAATCAAATATTTTTTTCTGACCTTAGTGATAATACTAATTAAGTATTTATTACAAAATATGAGCTCAATAAATGTTATACGTTCTGAGAAAATCGTCTTAGAGCATTTCATGAAAAAGTGTAGTTTGTATGGGAGGGGTTAGAAGGAGAGAGAGGACGCAAACAAATTTTTTACTGTAGATTTAAATTATTATGAAAGTAATATATCCCAAAATTCAGATTAATAACTTTTATATTTTTCGAGTAAATCCATTTAATATCAAATTGGGAAATTGTGTTATTTTGTATGGGAGGGGGTAGAAGGGGTGAAGCTAATCGTCCAATTTTTTTTGACCTTACTAACAATTTTAAATAAATATTTGGTGCACAATTTCAGCCCGCTAAATTTTATACGCACTGAGTAAATTGGCTTACAGTAATTCAGACAAGTACAGTTTGTATGGGAGGTGATAGAAGGAGGGGAGGACACGCATAATTTTTATATGGTAGATTGATATTATCATAAAAGTAATATATTCAAAATTTCAGGCCAATAGCTTTTATACTTTGCGAGCAAATCCGTTAATTATCAAAGTGGGCAATTGTGTCATTTTGTATGGGAGGGTGTAGAAGGGATGGAGCGATTTGGCCCGTTCACGAACTTGACCTTACTTTTTTGTCAAAAACGACGTGTACAAAATTTGAGCTTTCTAGCTCAACGCGTTCTCAAGCTAGAGAGCGAACGTACGGACGGACGGACAGACGGACGGACGGACGGACATCCGGTTTTGAGATTTTTGAGTGATAATATTATCTTCTGTATCATTCATTTTTTTCTCCGAGCCTTATTTCTTGGCGTTACAAACTTTAGAGCAAACTTATATACTCTCAGATTTCATCTAGAGGATAAAAAGCGACAGTTGGTGAACGGAAAATATGTTTGTGAGTGTTAGAGAGAAGCTTACGGTTATTTAAGCTAAGGCGATTTTGTTTTATTTATTTAAAATTCAGAGACCGTACGCAAGACAATATGTAAGGAGTAAATTTTCTGATATTTGTCCAAACACAAATTGCGAGTAATTAGTTTCGAATTTAAGAATTTCCCAAAATAACAAAAATTCACTTGTGAAAAATTTGATATGTTTATGTCAATTAAGAACAAGAAAAAATCACAATAATTTCTTAAACGAAAAAAAAAACTTCAATTCAGACCGTCAATATTACGTCTTACGCATCACACTATTTTTTCTCTTAAAAATTATCCTACCTTTGATTGTGATAGTTTTTATTTTCTTTTTTATTTTCTCTATTTTATAAATTCCTAAAAAATTTGTTTTTTTCATTGGACATTCACAATAGGATTTATCGCTAGAATAGTTTACGTACATCATTTTGTTTTATTTTGTTGTTAATTTCTTTTCTTAATTAATTATATAATGATCCGAACCTACAGAACAGCCACCTTATATTTATGAAAAATAAACAAAATTAATTGAACAATTATTATTTATTTTTTAGCTACACATGGAAGATTTTTATCAAAGACTACAAAAAAAAAATACTTAGAGAAGAGCAGTCTTGACGTAGAGAAACATTTCTTTCTTTTTTTCATTTCTTAGTTATTTTTTGAAAATTAATATAAAAAGGAAAAACAAGGATTTATTGGTAATTTTAGTGGTTGTTGTAATGATATTTCTATTGTATCTCGTATTTATCTTTTTTTAATTATAGTAATTATTACTAAATATATAAAAGACATTTTTTATGTAATATTTATGATTTTAAATTTGATTGGGTTTGGATTTTTTCTTATTTTCTTGGATTTGATTTGATTTTTTAAATTAATTTGAGTTATATTTAAGTAGCGTTTTATATTGGTAAATCTATTCAGAATAAAAAATCTACTAATCTTTTACGGGGATACATGAATCTTGACTAATGGTAGTTTTCTTTTGATTTAAATTTACTTATCTTGTTTTTGTTTGAAACCAGTGAATAAAATAAAAATAATATTTTGAATAATTGTAATAATAATAAAAAAAATTGTTTAATAACATAATTAACTAAAACGTTTTTTTTTTATAAAGCTAAAAACATAATATAACTATATTAATTAATTTTGAATACAAAAACAAAGAATATATCTGAGAAATTAACGTTTAATGTTATTTTTTTTTAAATTCTGTTTTTTATGTTTTTTTTTTATTTTTAAATAAATTCCAATATGGTGGTTTGTTTTGGTTTGCTAAAATTGTGAACTAAATTTTGAATTTCAATTGGACAAGTCCGCCATATTGACTAGTTTGCATTTCTTTAGTTCACAATCGACAGCACGAATACCGCGTCATGCACGCCCGAATATTGCCGAAACATCGCCAGTGCTTTGCGAATGTGACATGTTACCGTTCGAGCCGAATTTCGTTGTAACGCCGCCACCGCCACCACTACCACTCGAACTGCTATTATTCGTTGTGAGTTTGCGTGATGTTATTATAGATGAATTCATCGATGACTGATAATGCGGATGATGATACATCCGATGCATGGAATACTGTTGAACCGATTCAAGATCGGAGGCGGACGAGGTTAGGCCACCGCTACCACCTCCTCCGACGGTGTGTTTCGAGCGGGACGATGAGATCTTTTGCATACTACCGTACTTATTAATCGATGGGGTCTTAATATCGGGCAGGATTGTTGTTGTTGTTGATGTGCCATTATTAGGCGTCAGGCCATGCTGCTGCGCTGACGATTTCTGACTCTTCTGATGACTAATTTTTGGCGAGATATGTGAATGATTTTCGGCATTCTCATGACGCTCCCGTGCCTTGGACAGATTGTACGAGGCCGAAGCCGAAGGCTGAAGCCATTCGTGATGGGCCGCTTCGTCGGGCGTCATGCGTTTCGATGGATCCCAGACGAGACAACGAGTGATGAAATCGATGAATATACTGTCGCTGCAGCGCAACGATTGGGCCAGTGTTTTGCTGCCCGGCCGTCGTTTTCGTCCTTTCAAGTTTGTTATGCAGCGCGGATAGCCGCGCGAGTCGAAAAACAGGCGTTTACGTGAAGCGGAATTGATTAGGTCCTCTGGCGGCAGTCCGAGAATTTCCATAATGCAGGCTAATTGTTCGACCTCGTTTTCGCCAGGGAACAATGGAAAGCCGGTATAGAGTTCAGCCAGTATGCAACCTGGAGTTAAAACAAAATTTGAAATTAATTTCAGGTTTTGTGTAAAAAGATTTACTCGAACAGTTCAATTCACATAAAGCAGTCACTCGCATTCACTTCTCGAGAAAAAAGAAAAATCAAAATCAGCTCAGCTCTAAAAATATTCAAAATCCTTAAAAAAAATTGGCAAGGAAAAAATTCATTTTTGAATTTTGGAGCGAAATATAACTTTTGAAAAATGATCACAAGAATGTTAGTATCTTGAGTTTGATAATTTTCCAATGAAAGCCAAGAAATTTGAAAAACAAAAACCAGAAGTTGTTGGGAAATGAGTCTGAAATTTCGGCCAAATGAATTTCACAGACTAATTATTGATGGAGTGGAAATATCGACATCTATGGTTTTAACAATTGAAACTTGCAATTTTGGTCAATTAAGTGCAAACATCTCCAACGACGGACTTTGGAGTACAACGGGACAGACTAAAATAGGCATTGAGTTTCATAAACCAGAGCGAAACATCGCCAAACAGGCTCCGGATTATAATGCTCAAGGAAGACGTTGAGTTGGTCGACCATGTAGCATATGGAAGCGAGCAGTTTAGTAGGAGGCCACTAAAGACCAATGCTCAGAATATCGGCTTGCGGAAGAGAACTGTTTCTGTCCGATGTTAATATAAGCGATTTTAACAGGAAGTTGATTGAAATGCTAACCAGTGAATTTTAAAATTTCAAAAAGTATTAGGAGCCTCACAGAGAGTCACACTTAAATTTTGATAACGATGAACTAAGTTCATAGTTCGCAATGAAATGTTAAAGTAGCACAATTATTCAGCAGTCATTGATTTTTTGTTGTTGAAATATTTAAATGTTAAATGAATTTCAATACTTTACGAATTCTTGAATCGTTTTTAGACCATCATTATTTTAGTGAACAAAAAAATTGGATAAGAATAAAAAAAGGAGTACTAGTGTTGTCGCCGATTGAATTCTTCATATGGCGTTTTTGTGTCGCAGTTAAGGCCAATCTGAAATTAAATTCAAAAAATGCAATCCCATTTAACACAGCAAGCATAATGAAAATCATCTCTAGAATAGTTTTTAATATTTTCCCTTCTGATTCATAGTTGTCCCAGTGTAATTCATCCCAACCGTTGGCAATAGGCCAGGATTAATAGCAAACGAAAATCCTTGGCAGAACATAAACGAGACGACACAATGCCATATTCTCGTTGATTTTTATCGTACAGGACATCGACTTTCTGTGACACTCTATTTCGAAAATTAAAGGATTGTGTGAAACTACTGTTATTTTACTGGAAAAAAATCTAAACTGAGGAAATCAGTTCAAAAAGGACGATATGAGACCCGATAAAAGAACTTTGATTTTTTCATAAATGAGGAATTGCAATAAAATAGATTGGGGATCCTTTTTCCTCTTTAGGAAAACAATTTGGTAGGTCCTTGCTGATATTCCCTTATTATGTAATTAAATTACTGTCGTATGTCTTTCTGTTTTGCTGCATGATAATCCAATTTAAAGAGACAAAAACAACGAAGCTACTCAATTTTATAGCAATTATTTGAAAACAAGGAAAATTAACGAGCTGGATTATAATCAAGGCGGCAGGCTCTCTTTCATATATAACTTGGGCTGCTGCATAAAAATTGTATGTGCAGGCTGCGATGAAATCCCCGGTAATTAAACCTCACTTTATTTCCGTGCAGCCTAAGTACTTAGCATAAAACTCCTCAACGCCAATAAGGATTACGGATGCATAGCAAGTTTTAGTATAGAATAATATCCAGATATAGAACCATATGCTGTGCGGTTGCAATTCACCTTTCACCCTCTTTTCATTTATTAAAGGGGATTCCGCATACGATGATAATAGAAAGGAAAGTTGGTGGTACTTAATAGCGAGCTTGTGCCAACAAACGGAGATGATTTCATCACACTTTATTAAATTTTTCAGTGTCGTTCAGGGCTCTTATTCAGAACTCACTCTGAGTTTTCGGTATATATAATTTTTTTTTCGTTAGCTGATATACTCACCCAAACTCCACATGTCAATTGCCGTTCCATACGATAGTCCCAGGATGACCTCAGGCGAGCGATAGAATCGCGATTGGATGTATGTGTAGACTTTTCGATTACTATAACATGAGCTGCCGAAATCGATCACTTTTATTGAGCTACTACCTCGCTGTTTTAGCAGAATGTTTTCCTGAAAAAAAATTCGAAAAAAACCATTAAAAATGAGTAGAGGACAGAAGTGAGTGAGGTGGTTAGTTATTTCAGAGAGTTGTGGATCTTGAGAACCGTGGAAGTGTAGATAAAATCGCTGGAAATTCTTATTTATAAAATGTGTATAGAAGGTAGTAGAAGGAGTAGAGTAATTTCGGTAATTGTAGCCTTAGTGCTTGGCTACTTTCGTTGAAATGTACTTCTTTTAAATGGTGCTGAAGTTTTTGAAGATTAAGTGTAATCTCACTTGATTCTTTCGTTTGATAATTTTTCCTTGTCTCCTCAAATTCATGATCCACACATAGCCTCTCACCTGCGATTGCTTCAATTTTTTCATAACCTTAGGTTCAGGCTTACGTTGTACCATATTGCACTGTGTCCATCTAGTTTGGTATATTGTACTCCCCCTATATAAGAATACGGATATTACTCCTCTTGTACTAGCCACTTGCTAAGGTTTGCAAACCAAATGTTTGGCGTCTCTGAGGTCATCCAGTTCTGAAAAGAATCTAGAGCTAAAATATAGGAGACGGCTCTCGAAGATTGGCGAACAGTGATAAATATAGAGTTTGATGAATTTTTCATCTTCGTCGTAAAATCTGCAAATGCTGACGATCCGCATTCAGCATATATGTAGTTTAAGCAGGCAATTATTTGTGGTCAGAGCGACAATGGTACAGATGTGATAGGCACTACGTTGTAACAGCTTAATGCTTTTATTCGGTTCTTTCCAAAAGGATTTGGCCGTTCTACAGCTATCCAACTGCCACCATCCCGTCGTGAGAGAGAGTTCGAAACATTTTTTTTGAAGCTAGCTTTCAGCACTGTTGGTGCTGACTTTCTAATGTAGTTAATGTTTGCAGATCCTTGCTTGGCAAACGTGTCCGCAATATGGTTACCTAACAGGTCGCTATGCTCCGGTATCCAAATTACCTCTAAGTGTATCATAATATAATTGTCTGTTACTTTTTTCCTGAAAATATCTTCCTATTTCCCAAGTGTTTAAAAACGTCTACTCTACATCACGTGTCCCATTATAACTTTTATCAATCTCCCAAATGTCCTATGAATTATTTGCACAGGGTCGAATCCATTGTCTAGTGGCGCATTGCGATAACCTAGTAATGCAAGATCTATGCCATCTGAATTCTACTATCGTAGCTACTGATTATGCAGTCCATGGAGGCTCTGAAACTCTAATGTGTTAATTGTTTCGAACTGAGTCATACTGTCTGTAGAAATATGCTGTGTGGAAGACCTATTCAAAATAACTAGATACCACTTCAGTTTCGATTGTAAAAGGTTCACTGATAATTCTTGCCAAGGGTAAACCGAAACAACGGACGATCTCGGTACTTTGTGTCTATTAATAGAGTTTTGAATACAAGTGACTGGCCACCACATTGTAAGTTGCGCACGCCTCCAATATTTAATAATACCTAGATCACCTTCGTGCATCTTTTTTGACGTAAAATTACGTAGATTTATTGGTGTAATCTTGAAGCAAGTAAGTAAAGTCTAAAATGGACCGCAGACAATATACGAGTAGAATCGAACTTCAGATATGTATCTCAAGTAATATCTGGAGCCAGTAAACACAAACTGAACTGTAGACAAGTTTAGTCTTCCGATTCAGTCATTACTACCTTCTTTGTAAGATTATTAATTAGTATTGCCTTCCTTACTTCTTCTCCGAGAAATGTAAACCTAAAAAATGAGAAGTTCTGCGAACCCTAGTGTAAGTAACCGGTCCATAGGGACTACAAGCTTATTTTATGATTTATATGAAAATCTTGCTTTAAGAAATCTGGCGTGCTGGTTTAGGCGGATAATGACGAAAAAGAATACTCTCCTTACTCCAAACTGCTTGCTGAAATGGATGAAGATTGGAAACCAATGTGCTGCTGTAGTAATAGTTTCTCGGCACTTAAGTCGATACAACAGCATATTTTGCTGAAAATGGCATATACTGTACACTTATTGGAACGAGAAGTAAGGTTGCCCCTCCAAAACCGATCTCTATTCTTCGTCTTGATAAGAGCTCGACAGCACTCTCAAGCTGTTTAAATTTTGAGAACCTGCAATAGATACAAAAGTTCATCGTTCTCTCGAGTGAGAGGAATTATCGACACTACTCCAGGAGTGAGCTTTGACACGATGAAGCCGATTGTATTGCCAAGGCATATCGTGAGATAAATCTAATCCTCAATCAATATTTTTGAAAGTAGCAAGATCTGATATTCCAAAGCTCTGAGCACTTGTTACAGAGATTATCATAACTTGTCAGCTATGCAAAAATGATTGAGCTAATTCTGCTGAATTCTAAATGGCCGAAATGCCAAAAAGTTTCCTTTTTGGGACCGTTTAGTAGAGTTAAGAAGAACTCTTTCAGATCTCTGAATGAAACTGTTGACAGACGAGTCGAGAAGCACTATTCACGTGTCTCACAATAAGAGGAATACCTATTGAAATCGTTCACTCCCTATCGACAGATTCTTATATATGCGAGGAAAAATTTGCCAAAAGGGTTGTTCGGCGAAATTGACTCAAATTTTCGCGGAGCTTACGAGAAACTTCGAAGGAAGCTTCAAAAGTTCAGAAAAAAATGTTTCCCGGATAACCTATTGAACAGCGCTACAGGTCGCTGAATTTCAAGTAAAATTAATAAAACTAGTTCATTTTAGTTAAACCGCAAAACTTTATTTATTCATCTTTCAACTAAGTCTCTTTTACACAGAACTTCCTCGCTTACTCATCCCGGCCCTTGTTCACAATCGCCTGTCGACTCCTCTACTCGCAAATTTCGATTCTTCTGTCCAAATATCAACTCTCCAACGTTCGACATTTTTATATCGTTCTTATCGATTGCTTTCGGTCAAATCATTTCCTTGTCAGCCGAATCATTTCCTTGTTGGCCGTTTGTCGTTAGTATAAGCAATTTCCTTGTCATCCGAATCGTTTCCCTGTCGGCCGAGTCATTTCCTTTCTGGCCGCTTCTTTACATCATAGTCGGTGAGTAATATGTGCGCCCGTGTATTTGTTGTTGCTTTCTCCGCAAAGAAATCACAGGTGTTTCTTTTATTACTGCAGAACTGTTGTTGACTGAAGACCGTGAACATTTTTTAAGCGACATAGTTTGGAAATTTACTTGATCGGAACTTGCGCGCACGTGTATTTGGTGTTGGAAGATTGCGAGCATTTAATGAGCGACTAGGGCTGGCACGCAACACTATTAAGTGAAATATCGTGGAACGGATGGGGGATGGGACAAGAAAATGCTCGCATCACAAAAATACGTCAGAACGGCTATCTTACTATAAAATATGCAGACGATCTTGTCATCAAGCGAACTGGAAAGTTTGAGCAAGTTATATGTGACCTTATACAGTCCACTCTACAACTGGGTACTAGAAAAAGAACTTACCCTCTAAAAACAGAATTGGTCATCTTATCGTGAAGAAGGCCATACGTTTTCAATCCATGAATCATTCGGAGTATCACCATGGTTTTCTTGGATCAGGTTAAATATTGTTGCATTATTATTTTTTTATAGCTTGTATTCTTCCCCCCGGTTCCTTTTTTTTCTTATCCGCGTTTTAGTTAGTGGCAATTTCCAAAAAAAAAAAAATGTTTTTTTTTATGTAAACAAATCAAAAAAAGGAAAAATAAAAAAAAAATTTAAGGAAAACAAAACAAAATAAGGAAAACGTGTAGGAAAATAATTAAGGCAACACTGCAGTAATTCTTTTGGCGCCAAAACAATCGACCAGATTGAAAAAGAAGAAAAACCAGTTTTTTTTTCGTTCTAGTCTGCCCGCCAAAAAAGCAAGCAGTTGGAAGAGTGGCGTTTTGGCACTGGAGGTGAAAACACCGGGCATCTTGCCTTTTGGTTTTTTTTTGAGTCTGCGCCGCCATTCTTTTTTCGTATTTTTTTGAATTTTATTTTATTTGGTTAAGGATAAAAAAAATCGTATATGTATAAAAAAAAAAGTACCGTGAAATGGAAATAAAAAGTGCACAATAATAATAATTAAAAATAAAAATAAGATAATATCCAAGACAAAGTGTTTAATAATAATACAAATTATCGACAAAATAAAATACATATGTATGTATAAATAATCTAATAAAGAATCATCATCAACCGAAGAGAAAAAAATTTCTGAATTTCTGGATTTCTGGATTGCAGCAAGGGCCCCACCGGATTAAGAAACTACAAGTACTTTTAAAATATAAATTTTGTTTTTATAAAAGTCTTTTTTTTTCATTTATATATAATATGTATATAAATTCATTCTATAAAAAAAATATATACATTTCCTTTCTATGTCAAGATATATGTGTCGTTTTTTTTAGGATTCTGACACCAATTTCGTAATATATGTTTTTTTTAGACATTTTTTTTTCTCGTGATGTGTGAAGAGTAGAAGTCTGCCCTAAGGTGGCCCTGGGACTGCTCATCATGACACACTCCTCTAGCACGCCTTTTGTTCCCATGTTGCAGCACGAATCAAGAACGGGTGCTTCTTCGGGTAAATTTCGACCTACCCCAACGCTCCTGAGCAGCCGGCAGGAGGTGCTGCCCGATCCGGAGAAGCCCTGTTAGAAAAATCTGTGAAGAAAGTGCGGCTTCTTAGCCGGAATTTTGTTACAGTTGGCGCCCAAACTGTTATTTTTCGGCTCGTTATCTCCCATTTTCCTTATTAATTTCTTAAATTAATCACAGCAACAAGAACAACAACTATAGCTCGTACGACCAATATATGTGCATGGTTTTCAAAGCGGTTTTTTGTGCGGGATTTCTCTTTACGACTCGAAGTTACATATAAATTATACAATTACATTTCATACTAGTTTTTTTTTGTGATAAATTTCAATTATTTGCGTTCGGGAAATTTTTCTCTGCTCGAAAGTATCGGTTTCGGCAGTATTGCATACACATTTTATGATCATTCAGTGTAATTCTCGCAATTATTTGATTTGTTGTTTCACCATTCAATTCATGCCATTTCATTTTTTTTTCGGCTAAAAGTTTCAAAGTGTTTTTTTTTTGTTTTAAAAAAGATGCTGTTGCTCTTAGTGATAAACAAGTTCCAATTATGTTTTGTTTCAATCAAAATTAAATTCATTTCCGTGAATTATAAACCCAATTGCGCCATCTAAATCTAGATTTCGGTTTGCGTCTCGGGTTGTACTAAAGTGATGTGAATGAGCTAAATTTTTAAACCTGACAAATACTCTCAAATACATATATAACCCTTGTATTACTTAGTTTAACAAAAAAAAAATTGTTGCTCGGCATTTCCATTTATTATACTCTAGATGAAATCTGAGAGTATATTGTGTTTGCCTTACCGTTTGTAACGCTAAGAAATAACGCTCGCACAGAGCCGCCAAGGGTACAGAAATATTTCTTATCGCTCAAAAACCTCGATTCCGAGTGTCCGTCTGTCTGTCTGTCCGTCTGTGCATCTGTCTACAGCATAACTCTCGAAAGCTTTGAGCTATAGGGCTAAACAAATTTTTGTGTAATTTTTAGCAAAAAAGTAACTTAAAGGTCGTGAATGGGCTACATCCCCCCACTCCTTCTACCCCCTCCCATACAAATTTCATGAAATTTCGAAATATTAAGAAATTGATTTTTCTTGAAACTATTTAAGCTATCGACTTGAAATTTAGGTTAAAGTATTATGATATAGATGTCATTAATATCACAGAATATTGACCCGATCCCCTTACTCCTTCTACTCCCTCCCATACAAATGGACAATTTTGAAAAACGCATATTTTCGATTTTCATTGAAATTAGTAAAGTTGAAAAGACAAAATTTTGTCAGAATTAATTTTATTATAATTGCAATTTATTTTAAAAATAATTATCAACTTCACCTAACTCCTTCTACCCCCTCCCATACAAATTTCACGAAATTTTAAAATTTAAATTAAAATATTTTTCTTCGAAACTGTTAAAGCTATCAACTTGATATTTTGTACATAGTATACAAATAGAAATATTAATATTGCGAAAAAATTTTGTTTCGATCCGTACACTCCTTCTACCCCTCCCATACAAATGTATAATTTTTGATAAATGCATTTTATCGATTTCCATTCAAACTAGAAAAAGTACAAACTTCAAATTTTGCCAGAATTTGTTTCTCAATAATTAAAATAAGTGTTAGAAAAAATTATCAGCTCCGCTTCACTCCTTCTACCACAAATATCTGTATTATAAATTCAAGAAAAACATTTCTCCTTCAAGTATATGAGACCTATCGACTTTGAAATTGAATCAAAGCATGGTGATAAGGATGATGATAAGCAGTTTCAAAATTATCTTAAACGCTCCACTTCCTCTGCCACCTCCCATATAAATGCCCCAAATTCCAGGAAAACTATGACTAATTTCTTTAAAAATAATGAAAACTAAAAACTTTAAATTCAGCAAAAAACATTTTGAATGCCATGTTCAGTGTCATATACGAAAAATACAAACCTCCCCCTCTACTTCTACCACCTCCCATGAGATGACATATTTTCCGGTATATTAAAATCATTTCCATCTCATCTAGAGTATCATATGATTGGGCTTTAAGCCCAGTCATAATTCTGTTATGTTTTTTGAATGAACTTAAATTTCCGCAGCATTATTCAGTATTTCATTACTTTTTTATTCCTATTTTTATACTCTAGATGAAATCTGAGAGTATTATAAGTTTGCTCTAAGGTTTGTAACGCTAAGAAATAAGGCTTGGAGAAAAAAATGAATGATACAGAAGTTAATATTATCACTCAAAAATCTCAAAACCGGATGTCCGTCTGTCCGTCCGTCCGTCTGCCCGTCCGTCTGTTCGCTCTCTAGCTTGAGAACGCGTTGAGCTAGATTGTTCAAATTTTGTACACGTCGTTTTTGACAAAAAAGTAAGGTCAAGTTCGTGAACGGGCCAAATCGCTTCACCCCTTCTACCCCCTCCCATACAAAATGACACAATTGCGCAATTTGACAATTAACGGATTTGCTCGAAAAGTATTAAAGCTATTGGCCTGAAATTTGGAATATATTAGTTTTATGATAATATCAATGTACCATGTAAAAATTATGCGTTTCCTTCCCCTCCTACTACCACCTCACATACAAACTGTACTTGTCATGAATTACTCTAAGCCAATTTACTCAGTGCGTATAAAATTTAGCGGGCTGAAACCGTGCACCAAATATTTATTGAAAATTCTTAGTAAGGCGAAAAAAAATTAGACGATTAGCTTCACCCCTTCTACCTCCTCCCATACAAAATGACGAAAATTCGCACTTTAACAATAAATTAATTTACTCGAAAAGTATAAAAGTTATTAGTCTGAGTTTTTGGATATATTACTTTCATAATGATTTAAATCTACAGTAGAAAAATTATTGGCGTCCTCTCTCCTTCCACCCCTTCCCATACAAACTACACTTTTTCATGAAATGCTCTAAGTCGATTTTCTCAGAACATATAACATTTATAGAGCTCACATTTTGTAATAAATACTTAATTAGTAGTTTCACTAAGATCAGAAAAAAATATTTGATTAGCTTCACTGCTTCTACCCTCTCCCAACAATATGACACAGTTTCACAACTTTACAAAAAATCGATTTTCTTGAAAAGTATGAATGGTACTAATCTGAAATTAAAGGGTTGTCAATTTTATAATATTCCTAGTTATTTCTGAAAAAATCACTAAAATCCCCCCACTCTTTCTACCACCTCCCATACAAACTGCACATTTTCACTAAATCTAACTCACTAATTTTCTCAGTCCCCATTCAATTTTTGGAGTAAGCATTTTGCATAAAACATTTTTATAGCTACTTAAGCATGATGGGGAAAAAATTAGTTCAATGCTATCACCCCTTCTAACACTCCCCATCCAAAATTTCTTGGGATGACAAAAAATTCTATTTCATCTAGAGTATCGTAAGATTGCGCTTTATGCGCAATCGTAGCCCTGTTATGTTTTTTCTAACTTTTAGTTTTGCTACAATCGAGCACTAAAAATATTTAGATGTTTTTTTGCATACAAAAAATGAGAAACGCCAGCTATTTTAAATAGAAATTTGTTTTTTCTCAAGTAGTCATAAATATCTTCTTTACCCCCTTCTGTGGGTTGAAAATTTTAATTTGTGTCGCGCGTTTTTTTTATACTCTAGATGAAATCTGAGAGTATATTGTGTTTGCCTTACCGTTTGTAACGCTAAGAAATAATGCTCGCACAGAGCCGCCAAGGGTACAGAAATATTTGTTGTCGCTCAAAAACTTCGATTCCGAGTTGCTGTCTGTCCGTCTGTCCGTCTGTCTACAGCATAACTCTCGAACGCTTTGAGCTATCGTGCTGAAATTTGTTGTGTGTCATTTTTAGCAAAAAAGAAACTTTAAGTTCGTGAACGGGCCACATCCCCCCACTCCTTCTACCCCCTCCCATACAAATTTCACGAAATTTCGAAATTTTCAGAAATTGATTTTTCTTTGAAACTATTTAAGCTATCGATTTGAAATTTGGGTTTAAGTATTATAATATAGATGCCATTAATATGACTAAATATTGATCCGATCCCATCACTCCTTCTACCCCCTCCCATACAAATGCATAATTTTGAAAAATGCAGTTTTTCGATTTTCATCGAAACTATTAAAGTTATAAAAACGAATTTTTGCCAGAATTAATTTTATTATAATTGCAATCAGTATTGAAAAAATTATCAACTTCACCTTACTCCTTCTACCCCCTCCCATACAAATTTCACGAAATTTTGAAATTTAAATTAAATTATTTTTCTTCGAAACTGTTAAAGCTATCAACTTCATATTTCGCATAAAGTATAAAAATAGAAATATCAATAACGGGAAAAAAAATTGTTTTCATCTTTACACTCCTTCTACCCCCTCCCATACAAATGCATAATTTTTGTTAAAAGCATTCTATCGATTTCCATTAAAACTAGAAAAATTACAAACTTAATATTTTTCCAGAATTTGTTTTTTAATAGTTGCAATAAATGCTGGAAAAATTTATCAGCTCAGCTTCCCTCCTTCTACCCCCTCCCATATAAATATCTGTATTATAAAGCATAGTAATAAGGGTGATGATAAGCAGTTTCAAAATCATCTAAAACGTTCCACTTCCTCTGACACCTCCCATACAAATGCCACAATTTCTGGAAAACTATGTCCAATTTCTTTAAAAATAATGAAAACTAAAAATTCTAAATTCAGCACGAAACATTTTACATGCCATTTTCGGTGTCAAATAGGAGAAATACAAACCTCCCCCTCTACTTCTACCACCTCCCATGCAAAGTCTCTACTCACTATTCGAAAGAATTTGAGATGACATATTTTCCGGTATATTAAAGTCATTTCCATCTCATCTAGAGTATCATATGATTGGGCTTTAAGCCCAATCATAATTCTGTTATGTTTTCTATATAATGTGAGTTTCAGTGCATCTTCAATGCAAAGCCCACTGGGTGCTTAGACTGGTTATTAAGATAAGTACTCACGGTAGTATTGCTGAAGAATGACGGTTGCATTTCTTATCCGCAATGTGCGTTGATGTCGACCATCACTAGAATACAATGCTTGTTACGTCATTCTTCCAGTATCGCGATTTATTATAGTATTCTTGATTTGGTTTCTCGCGAAACTTAATCCGGGCCGTACCCATTGACACTATATCATGATGTCTTATGAATAGTTTCGTAAGAAAAAGAGATCACATCAAAGAAACACTCGTATTAGTATGATTTCTGATAAACATGAATTAGAGTGTCCACTCCACATCCCCCTCCAATTGTTCCCTTCCCTTAATGATTTTTTTTTCTGTTTTATTACATGGATCAAAAACTTCAAAAAACTAGAGGTAGTGTTTTGTGTTGGGCCGTCTCAGGGCAACCCGGCGTTATTTTTTTTTTCTCTTTGATATATTTCCTTTTCGGAAATTTTTAGTTTTCGTAAATGTTTTTTTGGTACGTTATCGTTTCTATCTAATATAAACCATTAGATATAGCACAAACATTATTTGATTTTTCAAGAGTATATATATTTTGAATAGATATATTCTCGATTATTTGACAGTCATTGCTGAATTATTTGACAGTTCAATACTCTAGTTTACGGTCTTTATATGAAATTTTTAGTTATTTATTTTCTTGAATATTTATATACGAGGGTCGTTTGATAAGTCCCTGGCCCAAATGACAAAACGTGGTTTCACGAAAAAGTTTTTGCTGTCGCTAGGTAGATGGCACTTTCGAACGGTCTCGTGAATTTTTTCAGGTTTCTGTAGGTAACAGTTTGTTTTTGGCAGCCATTCTAAGTTGACGTGTCACGGGAATCGTCAACGATGGAGCACGTCCAGTACCGAGCGGTCATAAGATTTTTTTCCAGGTTTCCATGTCCAAATTACACGATTTGCGGTATGAGATCGTTCACCACCCACCTTATTCGCCCGACTTGGCCCCATGTGACTTTTTTTTGTTCCCCAAATTGAAAACTCACCTCGGTGGGCAAAAATTTTCATCGAACCAAGAGGTGAAAGACGCCGTTTCCCAATTTTTTGCAGACTGTGACAAAAATTTCTTTTTGAACGGTATGAAAGGACTTGAGAAACGTTGAACCAAATGTATTAACCTCCAGGGAGATTATGTTGAAAAATAAAAAAAAAATTTCCGGAAAAAATGCTTTTTTCTTACTTGGGCCAGGGACTTATCAAACGACCCTCTTTTTTGAAAAATAAAACGAGTTTTTTCTCATCTCTTGAATTACTTTATTATTTTAATAATAAAGTATTGTGATCAACTTGGAAAAAAAAAAATTTGTTACACTGGAATTTTGTTTTATCGCGTTTCATGACTAAATTAGCCTAAAAATGCAAAAAAAAAAAACCGTCTGTCTGTACGCCGTCCGCCGTACGCCGGTTTGTAATTAACTCCCAAACCGTTCAAGATAAAGAGTTCATTTTTGGAGGGATTGTGGATAGTTGCGGATCTCAGGCGGACACCAATTTTGGGGGGTGTACGGGTTCAGGGGAAGGCAGGGGTAGCGCTTAAGCCGAAAAATACGAATTCAAATATCTCAACCATGGTTACAGCTAGGAAGCTAAAAATCAACATGCATATAGAGCGGTTTGTGGGACAACTTTTAAAAATAATTTAATTTTTTTATCCATTGGGGTGCAAAAAGAGGGGGCTAAGAACCAATTGTCGGCCGAATTTTTTGTTCAACTGATTATATCTTCGAAATTACTTACCATAACAAATTGATATTTTTAGACCGTTAAGCTGGCATATAGATCCACTAGAATCAGTTTAGACAAAAGCTAATTATTGTAAGGGGGAGGGTCAGGGAGGGTGCAAAAAAAAACACACACCCAATATCTCGGCTATTTATTAAGCTATGTAATTGAATCTTAGAACCTATATTAAGCTATACTAGAGAAATACGAAAAAAATGTAATATTTGGACAAAATAGTAGTGGGGGGAAATGGGGAGCATTTCAAAAATGGTGCACTTTCCAAAATTTCAAAGCGTTATAATTCAAAATTGAGTGCAGATATAAAATTCAAATTTCGTCAAATTGTAGAGCTAAATAGTTTTTAAATTTCGTAAAAATTTTGGGTCGGGAGGCGTAAGGGGAGGGAGGTGGTAACCAAAAATGTCGAAAATTTTAAGTTATTTTTTAAGAGCTCTGGTGAAAGATACAAAATTTAAATTTTCCATGTAAATACATCTATTTGTTGTACATACAGAAAAAATAATAAAAATTCCACAATTGATATGCACCGACCCCCCTGGTCTACCGTGCACAAGGTGTTTCATGTGCAATGAAAAAACCACATAAACTGAAAATTTTTGAATGAAATTTAAAGGTAGAAACTTGAAAATTTGCGATAAGCATTGAAAAAAAATCCCTAAATTTACGAAATATTAACTGGTCGAAACCCTCCCATATAAAATTATTTTTCCGACCATTATTAAGAAATCAATTATCACCTAACTATCAAAACCTATCAATTTGAAATTTTGCATAAATACTTACAAAAATAATTAAAATGAAATTACGTTAAAAGTTTTGAAATCGCGCCTGCCCTTCTACCCCCTCCCATACAAAAGTATCATTTCGACTAATTTCAATAAATCAACTAATACCCAACAAATTAAAAGCTACGAACTTGAAATTTTGTACGAGCACCTTACATGAGAAAAGAAAGAAAATTGCGTCACAAATTTTACTATTCCCCTACCTCCTCTACCCCCTCCCATACAAAATGATTTTTTCGACCATTTTTAAGAAATCAATTATCACCTAACTATTAAAACCTATCAATTTCAAATTTTGCATACAAACTTATAAAATTAATTGAAATGAAGTTGCTTTAAAAGTTTTGAAATCGCGCTTGCTCTTCTACCCCCTCCCATACAAAACTATGATTTCGACCAATTTCATTAAATCAACTAATAACCAACAAACTAAAAGCTACGAACTTGAAATTGTATACAAGCACCTTACAAGAGAAGCGAAATAAAACTACATATCAAATTTTATAATTCCCCTACCTTCTCTATCCCCTCTCATACAAATGTTCGGTTTCGTGAATGTAAAATACATGGAACTGTATGAAAATTCTATGCAACTTCGTCTATGAAACTGACATTCTATACAGAGAATATTGGACGTGATTCAAGCAATCAATTAAAAAATTTATTAACATCCACCTACTCTTACCATCCCGCCTCACCACTCCCCTCATAAAAACTCAAACTTGCATAAATAAACGAACGAAATATTGATTAAAGTAGTGGAGCCTTTGAACGTTTCCGCAAAGTGTTAAATGTTCACTTAGTCTTCCCTAACCACTCTAACATGCATATTGACTTTCCACGCATCCGCAACTTGTCCCAAGAATAATAAAGTTTCGCCCGACTTGTTGGCAGTTTATTTTTAATTCATTTCCTTTTCTTTAAGTACTTATCTATTTATTTTTTTGCTTCTCAATAATGGCGGCTTTAAAAGACATTCGCATTAAATTCATTTCAATTTCACCTTCTTTGATTTAATACTCCCATTCAAAAAAAAAAAAATATAGAAATATTTTTTATACAATAATACATTGATTCTATATTTTGGTTATATATTTACAGTCAGGAATTCAGGCTGCGATGAACTGAATTAAGTGAAGAATCTTATTATAATTTCCCTAAGTATTAATAATTTGGAATATACCGAAAAAAAAATCTATGCAAAAATTTTAGATAGTAATGATTTTTGTCCGGCTTAAGATGAGACTATTCTCCTGGGTCGAGGTCGTCCCCATGAATGTTGCATTATTATTTTTTTATAGCTTATATTCTTTACACCCGTTTCTTTTTTTTCTTATCCGCGTTTTAGTTAGTGGCAATTTCCAAAAAAAAAAAATGTTTTTTCTTATGTAAACAAATAAAAAAAAGGAAAAATAAAAAAAAATAAAAAATTGAAGGAAAACAAAAAAAATAAGGAAAACGTGTACGAAAATAATTAGGGCAAAACTGCAGTAATTCTTTTGGCGCCAAAACAATCGACCAGATTGAAAAAGAAGAAAAACTGGTTTTTTTTTTCGTTCTGGTCTGCCCGCCAAAAAAGCAAGCAGAGGGAAGAGTGGCGTTTTGGCACTGGAGGTGAAAACACCGGGCATCTTGCCTTTTGGTTTTTGTTGAGTCTGCGCCGCCATTCTTCTTTTTCTTATTTTTTGAATTTTATTTTATTTGGTTAAGGATAAAAAAAATCGAATATGTATAAAAAAAAAGTACCGTGAAATGGAAATAAAAAATGGACGACAATAATAATAATTAAAAATAACGATAAGATAATACCCGAGACAAAGTGTTTAATAATAATACAAATTATCGACTAACATAAAGACAAGATAAAATATATATAAATAATCTAATACATCATCATCAACCGAAGAAAAAAAAATTTCTGAATTTCTGGATTGCAGCAAGGGTCCCACCGGATTAAGAAACTACAAGTATTTTTAAAATATAAATTTTGTTTTTTTATGAAAATTTTTTTTTATTTATATATTAAATTCATTCTATAAAAAAATAAACTGCCAACAAGTCGGGCGAAACTTTATTATTCTTGGGACAAGTTGCGGATGAGTGGAAAGTCAATATGCATGTTAGAGTGGTTAGGGAAGGCTAAGTGAAAGGGAGTTCTTGGGCAGGACTGTTAACAATATTTCATTCGTTTCTGTAAGTTTGGTTTTTATGAGGGGAGGAGTAGGGGTAATAGTAAGGGTGGGTGGATGTTAATAGCTTTTTAATTAATTGCTTGAATCACGTCCAATATTCTCTGTATAGAATGTGTTTCATAGACGAAGTTGCATAGAATTTTCATAAAATTCGGTGTATTTTACATTCATGAAACCGAACATTTGTATGGGAGGGGGTAGAGAATATAGGGGAATCGTAAAATTTGATACGCAGTTTTATTTCGCGTCTCTTGTAAGGTGCTTGTATAGAATTTCAAGTTCGTAGCTTTTAGTTTGTTGGTTATTAGTTGATTTAATGAAATTGATCGAAATCATAGTTTTGTATGGGAGGGGGTAGAAGCGCAAGCGCGATTTCAAAACTTTTAAAGCAACTTCATTTGAATTATTTTTATAAGTTCTTATGCCAAATTTGAAATTGATAGCTTTTAAGAGTTAGCTGATAACTGATTTCTTAAAAATGCTCGAAAAAATAATTTTGTATGGGAGGGGGTAGAGGAGGTAAGGGAATCGTAAAACTTGTGATGCAATTTTCTTTCATTTTTATTGTAAGGTGCTCGTACAAAATTTCAAGTTCGTAGCTTTTAATTTGTTGGTTATTAGTTGATTTAATGAAATTAGTCGAAATCATACTTTTGTATGGGAGGGGGTAGAAGGTCAAGCGCGATTTTAAAACTTTTAACGCAATTTCATTTTAATTATTTTTGTTAGTTGTTATGCAAAATTTCTAATTGATAGCTTTTAATAGTTAGGTGATAATTGATTTCTTGAAAATGGTCGAAAAAATAATTTTGTATGGGAGGGGGTAGAAGTGTTAAAGGTTTTCGACCAGTTAATATTTCGTATATTAAAGGATTTTTTTTAAATGTATTTCGCAAATTTTCAAATTTCTACCTTAAAATTTCACTGAAAAATTTTCAGTTTATGTGTTTTTTTCAATGCACATGAAACACGTTGTGCACGTTAGACCGGGGGGGTCAGTTTATAACAAATATGGATCAAGTTATTATTATTTTTCTATGTGGATTAAATATAGGTATTAACATGCAAAATTTTAACTTTGTATCTTTTAGCAGAGCCCTAAAAAAATCACTCAAAGTTTTCGATATTTTTGCTTATTACCTCCCTCCCCTTACACCTCCCAACTTAAAATTTTTACCAAAATTTACCATTATGTAGTTCTACAATCTGACAAATTTTTGATTTGATATCTGTACTATTTTTGGAGATATAAGGATTTGTAATTTTGAAAAGTGCGCCATTTTTGAAATGCTCCCCATTTCCCCCCACTACTATTATTTCAACATATTATATTTTTTTTGTATTTGCCTAGTATAGCTTAATATAAGTTTTAAGTTTCAATTACATAGCTTAAGAGATAGTTGAGATATTAATTTTTAAGTGTTTTTCTTTGCACCCCCCTGACCCTCCCCCTTACAATAATTAGCCGCTTTCTAAGCTGGTTCCGATGAAACTATATGCCACCTTGACGGTCTCTAAATATGATTTTGTTACGATAAGTAATTTCGAAGATATAATCATTTGAAAAAAAAATTCGGCCGACAATTGGTTCTAAGCCCCCCCTTTTTGCACCCCAATGGATAAAAAAATTAAATTATTTTTAAAAGTTGTCCCAGAAACCCCTCTATATTAATGTTGAGTTTTAGCTTCCTAGCTGTTACCATGGTTGAGATATTTGAATTCGTATTTTTCGGTTTAAGCGCTCCCCCCGCCTCCCCCTGAACCCGTATACCCCCGAAAATGGGTATCCGCCTGAGATCCGCAACTATCTACAATCCCCCCAAAAATGAGCTTTCTATCTTGAAGGGCTTGGGAGTTAATGTGCGCTGAGCGTACACGTCGGCGTACGGCGGACGGCGTACAGACAGACGGATTTTTTGTTTTTGCATTTTTAGGCTAATTTAGTCATGAAACGCGAAAAAAAAAAATTTCAGGGTAGCAAACTTTTTTTTTTCTTGTGTCGATCACAATACTTTATTATTATAATAATAAAGTAAAATATATACATTTCCTTTCTATGTCAAGATATATGTGTCGTTTTTTTTAGGATTCTGCCACCAATTTCGTAATATATGTTTTTTTTTAGAATTTTTTTTTCCTCGTGATGTGTGAAGAGTAGAAGGCTGCCCTAAGGTGGCCCTGGGACTGCTCAGCATGACACACTTCTCTAGCACGCCCTTTCGTTCCCATGTTGCAGCACGAATCAAGGACGGGTGCTTCTTCGGGTAAATTTCGACCTACCCCAACGCTCCTGAGTAGCCGGCAGGAGGTGCTGCCCGACCCGGAGAAGCCCTGTTAGAAAAATCTGTGACGAAAGTGCGGCTTCTTAGCCGGATTTTTGTTACAATACCAAAGTCTTATTCGATAGCAAATTATACTGGCATGCAACTTTCCAGAACGAGCAAAATTAACTAGCCTAGCCTTCTTCGCTTGCAAAAAAGTATTCGCCTGGAGATTGGGCCTTAAGTCGCAAGTCATCTATTGGATGTATATCAAAATAGTCAGACCAATTACTTGCTATGGCACGCTGGTGTGCTGACCATCGGTGGTACTAAAACCAACCTACGACTTTTACAACTAATCCAACGGATGCTGTATTTGTGCTTGACAGCTGCTCTTAGAATCACACCAACTGCGGCCGTGGAGGTAACACCCTAACAACATCCACTTGATCTTTTTATAAGACAAACATCCGGCCTAGCTGCCATTAGATCAAAGGCTCCTAACTGGTCATGGCAACGTTGATACGTCATTAGAGACTCATATTTCCTTTTAGACTGCGAGTACAATTGCATGAACCAGCCCCACGTTGAGAAACGAAGATTTCCCATTAAGGAATGGGAAACAAACACGATACTCAAAGTCGGCGAGGGTCATTACCTATATACGAAGGTATCTAAAACTAACCAGAGGACAGGTGCATGACCTGTACATCTACACTTCTGACCATCTCCCAGAACACACGACTGTGTTCCAAGCAGAATTATTAACCATTAAATAGTGCATAGATATTATTTTAGATATGCAGAATAGTTTGAGAAATTGTTACATTTTATCGGAGAGCAGGCCTGCATATCTTGCACTTCAATCCTTCAGTACCACATCCAAACTAGTGCTCATTTGCAGATACAATTTGAATCGTCTAGCGAATTTCACTAAAATATTTTTAATTTGGATACCGGAACATAGCGGCCTGATGCGTCAGACACGCTTGCTAAGCAAGAATCCGCAAACAGTAACTTTAGGATGTTGCATCAACAGTGCAGAAGATAAGCTTAAAAAAATGTTTTGGACTCTTTCTTGACGGCATGGTGGCAGCTGGATAGCTGTAGAATGGCCAAATCTTTTTGGAAAGAACCGAATGAAACATCACAGATCACATGTTGCAACGTAGTCGCTATAAGGTACATATTATTGTCGGTTTGACCACGGACCATTGCCTGCTTAATTTCATCGCATTCAGGCTGCAGATCGCGAGTGACTGCATTTGTTGTGAGGAGGCCGAAGAATCCGTCGAATACTATCTTTATTACTGTCCACAAATCTCCAACAGTCGTCTCCTTTCATTAGGTTCTACATTTTTCTCAGAAACGTCAAACATTTGAGCCTGCTTCGGTTCGTAGGCCTTACCAAGTGGGTTGTACTAAGGGAGTGACATCCATCTCATATTTTAATTAATGGGAATACAATGGACCCAGTGCAATGTGGTTCTCATTCCATCACCACCATCCTACAACCTAAACCTAAAATTATTAAGTGTAATTTCAATCCACCAGGAGCATCACACATGGGAGGGGGTTGGGAGCGAATGCCAAAAATCACTAATGAGCACAACGCCACGTATTGTGCCGAAAGTTCGTGCTCTACTCTTGGAACCGCAGAATATCTTATTATCATCATATAGCAGGCATGACGACACCAAATCATTGCCTTCTGGGAAGCTGCAATGGTACGAACCCACCAAGCATGTTCAACGATAATGGTTTGATTATGCGAAACACATGCAATTTCTCTGTCAAATGCAGAGTATTTGAACAAAATTTTTTGGTCAGACAACTTTATGATAGGGCCTTGCGAGCATTTTTTCACCTTGCATATATAACTATGAAGCACACTTTTGGCTAAATGGCTATGTCAATAAGCAGAATTGCCAACGGTAAGTGGTACCGAGACATGATTACTAACTTTTTCGTGCCTTTATTGGAAGGCATTAATGTTGCAAAATGTGGTTTCAACAGGACGGCGCCACATGTCACACAGCGCGCGATACAATTAATTTACTGAAAGAAACATTTGATGATTGATTAATTTCACGGAAGGGACCTGTTAACTGGCCAGCCCCGTTTATTCGATTTGACGTCATTAGATTTTTTTTTCCAGGGATGTGTAGTCTCATGTCTATGCCAACAAACTAGAAACTATTGAGTACTTGGAAGCCAACATCGATGCGTTATTGCCGAAATACAGCATGATTTACTGCGAAGAGTGTGTGGAAATTGGACTTCCAGATTACGCCATGTACGCGTCAGCCGCGGCGGCCATATGTCAGAAATCATATTCAAACATTAATGCTATAAAATTATTTTTCAAATAAAGCCAAAAATTTTTCTGTGTTTTATTTCAATTTGAAGTTCTCCGTCTCTAAAAAACACCCTTCTCTACTTCAATACAATTTCCAAATTAATTTTAAATTAAAAAAAAAACCTATAATGTAACACTTACCGGTTTGAGATCACAATGAATAATATTTTCTTGATAAAGCAGTCTTAGGCATTTCACTATCGAATTACAAAATCTTCGTATCAAACTCAAGCTGAATCCCTGGTAGTTGTTTTTCTTGATGAGCTCGTAAAGGTTCAGACTGTAAAATCGAAATAAAAACAGAATTCAATTAATTGAGTTATTTCAACACACACTTGTATGTTACATGCTGTCCATCAACAAACAAGTTAACTTAATTTCGGAATCATTAAAGTCCGGAAATTAACTCGACGTGTTAAATCCAATAATGCTATATTGCCCTAGTTAATGTCCCTTCTTCCATGGCATACTGCCTTATTTCCCTTATTTTTCTTAGGTGGGTATTTTAGTAGTTTTCTTGATGTAATTTCTAAAATTAGCAGCGATTGAAGACAACTGTAATAACAACATGTGATGATTCTGATGCTTTCTATTAACTCACAAACGAATCACCTACGGGGGTGGTGTCCTTTTTTTAATTATGTAAGTCTATACAGCCGGGTATTAGTGAAGTTATAAGTGGTTTAGAAAACCGGAAGGATCAGGTGACGGTTCTTGGAGAGATTTAAGGATTCGCAAACAACTTTCATTCTACTAATAGTACGAAAAAAGACGGACAGGTAAAACTGATTTATCCCTTACGCAATTTTTCCATTAATTCGAAAGGATTTGCGTATTAAAAGATTTTCCGTATCGCAGGACCCTTTTCTGTGTAGGCACACGAAATATTCCCACATAGATATAAATACAAATATCTGTACGGTTACGCATAACCATACGAATTATGCCTTCGGGACAGGATCTTTACGGAAAAGGATACACATATGCGAAGTACTTTATATATTTTACGACTAATCTCATGTGTGCGTGTATGGTAGTTAATAAAGTAAAGAGAGCGGCGCTATATCTTCTAAACAACATTTTTTGACGTCGAAATGATCAACCCTAACGGCTGGATGATTTACGCGATTACACTTTCATAAATTACTTTTTTCAATAAGGAGGGCGGTTTTTTCGCGGTGGTGCACCTTTTACATGAATACCTTGGCTGAAGATGCGTGCAGTATTCAATATTATTCACCTGGATTGCAAGAATGGAAGACAAAACTTTCCTTTTCAATTTCTCTTTAACCCAGCCGACTTTCCACCCTTCCCAAAAATATATATATATGTATATACATATATATAGCTGAATCAACCAACGTCTTGGAATAATAAAATTAAATTTATTACCGAATAAAACGAGTGGAAGACTAACAAACATTTTACAACTACAACAGGAGAATTAGTTTTTCTTGTTATTGTTGTATTCAATAGAATTCGACTTTTTTATATTGATCGAAATGGATAGGGTGAGTTGTGGGTGAAGAGACGAATACTTATTATAATGTTGTGTAGTAGATTTCTTGGACTTGCATATTGTCACTCTGTGAAAAACAAAAGACGAAAAAACTCCGGCATCGAATTCACTCTATTGCATGTTTCCGGGCAATTTTCCAGAAAATTGACGAATCAAATTAGGCGGCATACGGATTTTATTTGGACTTAAAATCAGATACGGGGAAAAAACGGAACCTATTTTCAATCGGATTTCAGTTTATTTGAATTTGATGGAGAGTATTTTTGGAATTACCTGAAGTTGTAGAATAAATAATTCTTATTGGAAAATCGAAAAGAAATTATTGCATGATTGCAATTAAAACATGTTTAAAACTTTTCGAAACTGGTTAAATTTTAAATATGGTGACTAATTCAAATTTAACTAATTTAAATATGGGTTTGGTTCCGCATTGTCTTAAAGTGCATTCCTCCTGAAATAGAATGTCTAAAACGTGATATCCAAAATTAAAGAAAACAATAAAATAAGCCGTCTTATCAAGTACGAAGAAGGCTTAGAGCTTATCAACTTTTCATTAATTTCAGTTCAGCTAAGATATAAAACTACATCTTAAAATACGCCCCAAAAAACGTAATTTGAAAGTCTGTCTCGATACACGACATTTCTCATCTATAGCACTATAGTCCGAATTGGTTATTGGCCTTTAGGTTCCTTATCATTTATTTGTTACGGTATAAGAATTTTTCGCAGTGGCGGCTCGTCAGTTGAGGTAGTGACCCAGCAGGATAATTCTACGCAATCATGAAACTGCATTCCCCAATAAATGATATCAAAAAATTAATATCGCGAGGCTATACCAAGGATTTAGAGATAATCATCTTGATTGATTATATTTTCAAAAATTCAATTTTCATAATATGTACCTCTGTGTGATCTACATTTAAGTTAAGTTGGGGTGTAGGCTAGTCGAGAGTTTAAATCCCGGTCGACGTATAATTTCAACACACTACTGGCGTGGGTATATCTTGGCCACATAAATATTCATGACATAAGATTCGTAGATATAGGGTCGTGCAAAGAGCAAACAACCCTCTTACATTAACAAATAAATGTTAAGGAACCTGAAGGTTAGAATGCCAAAGCCCGATTTGGGCTGTAGTGCCATTAAAATCCTACTTTTAAATAGTTTTCAGAGGAACTCGATATGCTCTCTAGTTCTTTTACCACGTCTCAATACAGATTCAAAAAAAGCGGAATGCAAAACACCAATCGGAAAACCCTGAATGGATCAAATCTTTTCTAAATTGTTCGACATGAAGGGCTCGAAAAGGAACATACCGACTTAGACCATACTTGGGCTGTAGCGCCATTGATGTTGAAGGAGATTCAGAAATTTCGAATGAAATTAAATAAATATATCAACATATTTTTGCATCCTAGATGAAATCTAAGAGATTCCGAATGACCGTCAGTCTGTCTGGTCTGTCTGATCTGTATCATATGTCTGATTTTTCTGTTTGTCTACAGAATTAATCTCGAACGCTTTGAGTTATAAAGTTGAAAATTTTCTCTTGACATTTTTAGCAAAAAAAAAACTACTTTGAATTTGTGAACGGGTCACATACCTCCAGTTCTTCTAGCACCTACCACCAAATTTCACGAAACATCGAATTTTTTTATTTATTTTGCGTTGAAACTATCAAAGCTATCGACTTGGAAATTCGACCAAAATATAATGATGTGAAAAAATTTAACGTCAAAAAGTTCTTCTTTGATCCACCCACTACTGTACTTCCACCAACTCCCATACGAATGCTACACTTAAAAAAATTAATCAATTTCAGCTTGGTGAATGTTTTCACACTGCATTTCGAATTAAAACGAAAGATTTCCAGATTTTACACTGTTTAATTTAATATGTCTGATGTTTCGGTCTGTGCAGAGAATTGATAAAGGTCTCTGCAGAGACCGAAATGTCACACATAATAAATCAAACAACTGTAAACATAAAATTCAACATCAAAGATTTGCAAACAGCATGTGGTATCATATTCAAAAATTATGAAATTCCACACACTCCTTCTTCCACGTTCCATACTTTTCTAAGGAATTTGTGATGACATATTTTTCGGAGCATCTAGAGCATCCTATGATCGGGCATTACGCCGAATCGTAATTCTACTACTTTTTCTGTAACAAAAAAAAACTCAGCAGGTGTTTTTGAAAAGGTTATTAACTTATAATGTAGATTTGATTCATTTTTCAACAACTATTACGCATCATCCTTCAAAACGATTAAATAAACATGACTCTCGGTAATTACTTATAGAAATATTAAAAGCAACACTAAATTATCCAATATTAAATATTTAATTAATTCCCATCGAGCTGAGCAAAATGATACCCCAGCCCGCAGCAAACACGATTTCATAAAATACGAGTAGTTACGCAAATAATTTCAAAATTAAAGCAATTATAGCGATTGTTTGCCATAAATGTGATGATGATTTTTTCATTTATGAATAAATTTCAAAGTAGATATAAATATTTATACGTAGTTATTTTATTTATTTAATACAAGCACATGCACCCGTGCTTTGCACGCGTATTTTATGCGAAAGTAAAGTGGTGTGCCCTGATTATTGCTGGGATGTGTGCTGTTGTAGTCGATGGCAAAGAGAACGGCTACTAATAAAGCGTATATTTCTGCGGAAATAAATTCGTCTTTTTCAACAATCGCCCAATTAGTACTCTGGTTCGACCATGTGATGCATCTGTGTACAGGAATGAAATCGACCCCAGTTTTTCAGTAGGCGACAATGTCGTAGCTTTTGTGGATGTAATATCAAGAAGGATGAGGTGTGGTGGGGAGAGGCGTTTTTTCTGGAATAGCAATATCGAATTGTGAGAAAAAGATAATGGAGTGATAGATACCTGATGTTTGACATGGTTTACGGATGACAAATTTTGTGCAACCAGGAATGGGGATTAGTGAATGATTAGATGTTGAGAAATCTTTGCACAGTTTTTTTAAAAGTAACTAGATCTCTAGGTGTAAAATCCTTATTCGACATGTAGGGCTATTGCATTGATATGAACGTTGATTCGGTTGAGGTGTCTTTTGGGTGGAAAGTATGGTTATCTCGTAATCCAAGCGTCCAATAGTGATTTAATATTTTCCGAATCGTATCCTTGTGAGTTCCAAATTTTTTACATGAAACTACTTTCAAGATGTTGATTATTTCGGCCAAAAGCTTAGCTAGTTGGTGGTTTCCAAGAAAGTTTTATGACATACAACAACTTAGTTTTAGTTTAATTGAGGTTGTCGTATTTAGTGGCAGCGTGTTTTGACTAAGGATAGGTGGAGAGCAACATATTTTTCTACAAACGTGAAGATGTTTAGTTTACCTTGTAGAGGCTCGGGCTCCATTTACTTCTCCCCATTGAAAGGTGTTATATAATGCTAGGTTGAATTGTGTTCTAATTTCTTCTGATGTACCGGAAGTGAATAGAAGAAGGTTATATACGTAGATACTGTGAGTTAAGGTGCGAATACTTTTCAATTTCACCCAAAAGCAGACAGACAAACGGGATTCTTGGGAGAAACCGTTTTGTAGCCAGAAGATTTGTATATAAAAGAGATGAAAAGGCTGTGCATAATACAAAACCCATGAGTTTGTTAACGATGACGTGTAGGCCGACTCTATCAAAAGCCTTTTCTAACTCTACTACACGATGGACGAGTGCTTTCTTGCTGTTTTCAAGTTCTGTTCGAAAACTTGCAGGAGAGTAATGGTTCGTCTACCTAGTCTGAAATCATATTGTTCCTCTGTCAGTTTTAGTTCGAGAAACCACTCAATTAATCAAGAAAACGGGATTTGAATGCTGGTGATGTTGATTTTATCATTGATTGCTTTATCTTATCAATGCCCGATGTTTTTCTTTTAGGGAGTCCATTGCAGTGGAAAGTTATTGCAGTGGAAAGTTCAAATGGCGTAATGTTACAAATGAACAATTCAGCTAAATTGAAAATGGAATTTTTCTCACCAGATGAGAGCTGAGATTTTTTATTTTCGAGATATTGGCTACTAAAGTTAGAATCCTGGCTTTGTTTGTGCATTGCACATAAAGGCCGAAATTGCCTATAACACAGGTAATTCTGTACAAAAATTATGCCTATTTATACTCTAGATGAAATCTGAGAGTATTATAAGTTTCCCAAAAAGTTTGTAACGCCAAGAAATAAGGCTCGGGGAAAAAAATGAATGATACAGAAGTTCATATAATCACTCAAAAATCTCAAAACCAGTTGTCCGTCCGTCCGTGTCCTCTCTAGCTTGAGAACGCGTAGAGCTAGAGAGCTCAAATTTTGTACACATCGTTTTTGACAAAAAAGAAAGGCGAAGTTCGTGAACGAGCGAAATCGCTCCACCCCTTCTACCCCCTCCCATACAAAATGACACAATTTCGAAATTGGACTACAAAGTATTTGCTCGAAAAGTATAAATGCTATTGATCTGAAATTTGGAATATAATACTTTTCTGATGATATCAATCTACTGTTTGGAAATTATTTGTATCCTCCTCCTCCTCCTTCCACCACCTCCCATACAAACCGCACTTTTTCATGAAATGCTCTAAACCAATTTACTCAGTGCGTATAAAATTTATCGAGCTGAAATTGGGCACTAAATATTTATTTTAAATAATAAATAATACCAAAAAAACATAACATGATTATCTTTACCCCTTCTACCCCCTCGCATACAAAATGACACAATTGCGCAAGTTGACAGTAAACGGATTTCCTGGAAAAATATAAAAGCTATTGATTTGAAATTTGGAATATATCACGTTTATGATAATTTCAATCTACTGTATAAACATTATTTGAGTCCTTCCCTTCCTTACACCACCTCCCATACAAACCGCACTTTTTCATGAAATACACTAAATAAATTTACTCAGTACGTATAAAATTTATCGAGCTGAAATTGAGCACTCAAAATTTATTTAAAATTATTAGTAAGGCCAACAAAAATTAAAAGATTAGCTTTACTCCTTCTACCCCCTCCCATACAATCTGACACAATTTTACAACTTTACAAAAATTCAATTTTCCTGAAAAGTATGAATGCCACTGATTTGCAATTTAAAGCATATCAAAAGCATGATGTTTATAGTTATTTCTGAAAAAGTCTTTAAGAACCTGCCGCTCCTTCTACCACCTCCCATACAAACTGCACAATTTCACTAAATCCAATACACTAATTTTCTCAGTACCTATTAGATTTTTGAATCCGAAATTTTGTATAAAGAATTTTTATTACAACTCTAGCGTGATGTGACAAAATCAGGTCAATGTCGTCATCCCCTCTACCACTTCCCCTTCAGAAGTTCTTAAAATCAAAAAATTTCTCTTTCATCTAGAGTATCGCATGATTGGGCTTCACGCCCAATCGTAGTCCTGTTATGTTTATACTCTAGATGAAATCTGAGAGTATTATAAGCTTGCCACAAAGTTTGTAACGCTAAGAAATAAGGCTCGGAGAAAAAAATTAATGATACAGAAGTTCATATAATCACTCAAAAATCTCAAAACCGGATGTCCGTCCGTCCGTGTCCTCTCTAGCTTGAGAACGCGTTGATCTAGAAAGTTCAAATTTTGTACACGTCATTTCTAACAAAAAAATAAGGTCAAGTTCGTGAACGGGCCAAATCGCTCCACCCCTTCTACCCCCTCCCATACAAAATGACACAACTGCGCAATTTGATAATTAACGGATAAAATTATTAGTAAGACCAAAAAAAATTAGACGATTAGCTTCACCCCTTCTACCTCCTCCCATATAAAACGACACAATTTCGCAATTCGACAATAAATGGATTTGCTCGAAAAGTATAAAAGCTATTAGTCTGAATTTTGAGGTATATTACTTTCACATTAATTTCAATCTACATTATAAAAATTATTGGCGTCCTCCCTCTCCTTCCAACCCCTCCCATACAAACTACACTTTTTCATGAAATACTCTAAGCCGATTTTCTCAGAACATATAATATTTATCGAGCTCACATTTTGTAATAAATACTTATTTCACATTATCACTAAGATCAGAAAAAAATAATTGATTAGCTTCACTGCTTCTACCCCTTCCCATACATTATGACACAGTTTCACAACATCACAAAAAATCTATTTTATTGAAAAGTATGAATGTTACTAGTCTAAAATTTAAGAGATATCAATTTTATGATATTTTTACTTACTTCTGAAAAATTCACTACAACCCCCCCTACTGTTTCTACCATATCCCATACAAACTGCACATTTTCACTAAATCTAAGACACTCATTTTCTCAGTTCCTATTCAATTTTTAGAGTAAGCATTTTGTATAAAACAATTTTTATAGCTACTTTAGCATGATGGCGAAAATATTAGTTCAATGCTATCACCTCTTCTAACATCCCCCATACAAAATTTCTTGGGATCATAAAAAATTCTATTTAATCTAGAGTATCGTAAGTATCGTAGCCCTGTTATATTTATACTCTAGATGGAATCTGAGAGTATATTGTGTTTGCCTTACCGTTTGTAACGCTAAGAAATAATGCTCGCACAGAGCCGCCAAGGGTACAGAGATATTTGTTGTCGCTCAAAAACTTCGATTCCGAGTGACCGTCTGTCTGTCTGTGCATCTGTCTACAGCATAACTCTCGAAAGCTTTGAGCTATAACGCTAAAAATGTGTGTATGTCAGTTTTATCAAAAAAGTAACTTTAAGTTCGTGGAAGGGCTACATCCCCCACTCCTGCTACTCCCTCCCATACAAATTTCATGAAATTTCGAAATATTAAGAAATTGATTTTTCTTGAAACTATTTAAGCTATCGACTTGAAATTTAGGCTAAAATATTATGATATAGTTGTAATTAATATCACGGAATATTGATCTGATCCCCTCGCTCCTTCTAGCCCCTCCCATGCAAATGTACAATTTTGAAAAATACATATTTCCGATTTGCATTGAAACTAGTAAAGCTGAAAAGATGAAATTTTGCTAGAATTAATTTTACTATAATTGCAATTAGTTTTAAAAAGAATTATCAACTTCACCTTACTCCTTCTACCCCCTCCCATACAAATTTCACGAAAGTGAAATTAAATTATTTTTTTTCGAAACTGTTGAAGCTATCAACTTGATATTTTGTACAAAGTATAAAAATAGAAATATAAATAACGCGATTGTTTTGATCCGTACACTCCTTCTACCCCCTCCGATACAAATGCATAACTTTTGTTAATTGCATTATATCGATTTCCATTAAAACTAGAAAAACTACAAACTTAAAATTTTCCCAGAATTTGTTTTTTAATAATTGCAATAAGTGCTAGAAAAAATTATCAGCTCCGCTTCACTCCTTCTACCCTGTGATAAGGATGATGATAAGCAGTTTCAAAATCATCTTAAACGCTCCACTGACTCTGTCACCTCCCATAAAAATGCCCTAATTTCAGGAAAACTATTTCCAATTTCTTTAAAAATAAAGAAAACTAAGAACTTTAAATTTAGCAAAAAACGTTTTCATGCCATGTGCGATGTCATATATGAAAAATACAAACCTCCCCCTCTACTTCTACCACCTCCCATTTAAAAGTCTCTATTCACTATTCGAACAAATTTGAGATGACATATTTTCCGGTATATTAAAGTCATTCCCATTTCATCTACAGTATTATATGATTGGGCTTTACGCCCTATCATAATTCTGTTATGTTTTTTATTGCGTTTGGAGCGTACAGGCTATGTTCCTCTAGATAGTTGCAGGTAGAGTGCTTCGCGATATGCTATTTGCAAATTTCTTAGAAGCTCTTGGCAACTTTAATTACTCTTTTAACTTTTGCTTAATCTTTTCTTTATTGTATTGGGAGTACAAATTGAAACCCGCCGTTTCCCAATAGATGGCGCCAGCAGTAAGTCAACTATGGTGGATGAGAAACATCACGTAGTAAGTTTAGACAACCTTCACACCATCAGACGCTTTGCCGACAAAGTTAAACTTTTAAACCCCACTCAAAGTTATAATCAGAGAACGCAAGGACTGGCAATGACATGCTACCTGAAATGGAAGAGGAATCAACCATCTGGTATACAGATGGCTCCCGTACCTCTAAGGGGACTGGAGCCGGAGTTCAAGGTCCTAACATCTCGGCTTCAAAACCACTTGACAAAGAAGCCAGAATTTTTCAGGATGAACTAATTGCAATGGAGTTATGCATCCAAGAGAATATAAGGAGAGCTCATCGCAACAAATCTATGTTTTTATGTATATCCTATCGGATAGTCAGGTGGTCCTCAAAGCCCTAGCATCCAATTAACACGGGTCGATGATGGTTTGAGACTGCCTTCAAAACCTAATCATCAACCTTAATGTCGGTACGAGGACATATGGGAATTGTGGAAAATGAAGAGGCTGATCGCCTTGCAAAAAACGGCGCAGAAACAAATTTTATTGGTCCAGACCCATTCTGCGGAAAATCAAAAGGTCACTACAACTCTTTACTTAGAAAGTGGGTTTAACAAGAGCATAAAATCTAATGGAATAGACTTCCAGGCGTATCAATCTAAAAAAAACTAATGCTTCCACAAAAAAAAGCTATTGAGTTATGGTAGGGTAAAGGGGCAATAAACGCACAATAGGTCGAGAAGATCGCAGTACTCTTGTTCCCCAAATTATAAAAAAAAATTTACATCTGTCCACAACTCCTCATCATTAGATTTGTGAAGTTTTATCGGAGTCATATTTATACTCTAGATGAAATCTGAGAGTATATTGTGTTTGCCTTACCGTTTGTAACGCTAAGAAATAATGCCCGCACAGAGCCGCCAAGGGTACAGAAATATTTGTTGTCGCTCAAAAACTTCGATTCCGAGTTGCTGTCTGTCCGTCTGTCTACAGCATAACTCTCGAAGGCTTTGAGCTATCGTGCTGAAATTTGTTGTGTGCCATTTTTAGCAAAAAAGAAACTTTAAGTTCATGAACGGGCCACATCCCCCCACTCCTTCTACCCCCTCCCATACAAATTTCACGAAATTCCGAAATTTTCAGAAATTGATTTTTTTTTGAAACTATTTAAGCTGTCGATTTGAAATTTGGGTCAAAGTATTATAATATAAATGTCATCAATATGACGGAATATTGATCCGATCCTGTCATTCCTTCTACCCCCCCCCCCCCCCCCATACAAATGCATAATTTTGAAAAATGCATTTTTTCGATTTTCATTGAAACTAGCAAAGTTATAAAAACGATTTTTTACCAGAATTAATTTTATTATAATTCCAATCAGAATTGAAAAAATTATCAACTTCACGTCACTCCTTCTACCGCCTTCCATACAAATTTCACGAAATTTTGAAATTTAAATTAAATTATTTTTCTTCGAAACTGTTAAAGCTATCAACTTGATATTTTGCATAAAGTATAAAAATAGCAATATCAATAACGAGAAAAAAATGTGTTTTGATCCGTACACTTCTTCTACCCCCTCCCATACAAATGTATAATTTTTGCTAGTGCATTACATCGATTTCCATTAAAACTAGGAAAAGTGTAAACTTAAAATTTTGCCAGAATTTTTTTTTTTTTTTTTTTTTTATGGCACCGAGTATAACTTAGGGGGTCACCCTTTAATGCGATGCACAGTTATGTCGGTATAGGAAGTGGAGGTAGTAAGGTGGAGAGAGACGAAAATGACGGTGAACATTGTTCTTGAAGCACTGCAGGTTGTACTTGTTGGGAAACAAACTAGCTGGTAAATCGTTCCAAAGTCTTGACGTTCGGGAAATGAAAGACTGCCTATATTTCACTGTACGGGAAGGCAAGGATTTAACCGTGTACTCGTGTGCGCGTTCAGCTTGACGAGTATTTCGGGGAAAAGTATGCAGTGGAGGAATGAGTGCGCTTAGCTCAGTACTGCATCTACCATGGAAGTAACGATAGTAAATGCTGAGTACTCCGACATTTCTGCGATGCTTAAGAGAATCTATGGAAGACGTGATGGTTTCGTCTCCAATCAGTCGGAACGCATGTTTTTGAATACGATCAAGCAACGCGAGGTGTGTTTTGGGTGCCCCAGCCCAAACATGCGAGTTATACTCTAATCGTGGTCTAATGTAAGCCTTATAGATGGTTGCTATGTCCATAGGTGTGAAATATTTTTTGCATTTCCGGAGAATACCTAGGCGTTTTGAGGCGTCAAGGGCAATATCAAAGATATGCTGGGCCCAATTCAGGTGTTCATTAATTTTGACGCCTAACAGTGTGAAATTCTACGAAGTAGTAAGCTGTGCACCATCAAAGGTTACATTGTGAGATAATACTGGAAGATCATGTTTGAGGGATAGATGACAGGCCTGTGTTTTGGATGCGTTGAACTCTACTCTATTTTTCCTGCCCCATTCCAGGATTAAGCTGAGATCCGAGTTCAGCGAATTGAATAACTCTCTGCGATTGGAGGCAATAGTATGTTGGTTTGATTCAGCAGCAGAGCTAAATTCATAGGTGTTGTCATCTGCAAAACTATGGATTGGATTGAGAGTGGACGACAGAAGGTCGTTTATAAAAATTAAGAAAAGAGTCGGAGATAAAACAGAACCTTGAGGGACGCCGGAATCAATTGGGTAAGAGGAAGAAGTAACGCCATCTAATACTACTCGTATAGCGCGTTCTGAGAGATCCATTGAACAAGGGTATCATTAAGGCCGATGGCCCTAAGTTTAACTAAGAGACAATCGTGCCAAAACCCTGTCAAAAGCTTTTGCAATGTCAAGTGCGAGAACTTGACCTTCGCCATATTTATGTAAGCATGAGTTCCAACGTTCTGTTAAGTAGACTAAAATATCCCCCGTCGACCGTCCAGAACGGAACCCATACTGGCGATCATGGATGAGCTGTTTATCCTCCAGATATTCGACGATTTTACGATTGACAACAGTTTCCATTACTTTCGAGAGCACTGAAGTAATGGCTATTGGGCGGTAATTAGCGGGGTTCGCTTTGCTTTCTTTCTTGGGAATGGGCTGAACATTCGCAACTTTCCACATACGTGGAAAGCACCCAGAAGAGTAAGAAAGATAGAAAAGATTGCGAAGAGGTTTAGCCAAAGAAGAGGCGCATTTTTTAAGGGTAATGGGGGAATACCGTCCGGACCAGCGGATTTGTGGATATTGAGCTCTGTAAGGATCCGAGAAATAAGTCTCGTGCGAAAATACAGTGCAGGCAGTGAGAAACCAGAGGGAATTGCAGCTGGAGGCGTTTGGTTTGAAGGTGGAAGTAGAGAGTTTCTTGCGAAACTTGCTGCTAGTAAATTGGCTTTTTCGCTAGGATCAACCACGGTACGGTCGCCAACAACTAGAGGTGGTATAGAAGAAGAAATGAAATTGTCGTTGACCGCTTTGACAAATGACCAGTAAGACCTCGAGCCCTTAGGGCACTGGAGGATCTTCCGTCGAAGTTTTTGGTCATGCTCAAATTTAACTCGGTTAAGTATGGAATTGCAGGCATTTCTTGACGCATTGAAAAGTTCTCTGTTGGCAGGTGTTTTATTGCCTCTAAATGTTTGAAAAGCTTGTTTTTTGGTTTGAATAGCATCAAGACATTCTTTATTGAACCAAGAATCTTTCGACGGTCTGACTCTCTTTTGACTGGAAGGTATGTAGAGTTTCATACCCTTCAGGATAATCTCGGTGACACTTCTACAAGCTTCATCGCAGTCATTGGAATCGAAGCACAACTTCCAATTAAAGGCATTGAAGAAGTTATTTAGCGACTCCCAATCGGCTCTTTTGAAATGCCAAATATTTCTTTGAGGTGCCTTGACTGACAGCGGTGTAGTTGCTGCAACTGGGAATTGAGCACGAATCAAAAAGTGATCAGTATTTCCACTTGGCGAAGGGGATAATACAGAGACGGAATATTTCTCAGGTTGGTTGGTGAGAAATAAGCCAAGAAGGTTAGGAAAATGCCCTGCGATGTCTGGTAAACGAGTAGGCTCATCCACCAGTTGAGTTAACCCGTTTAGGGAGGCAAAAAGCTCAGTATCACGTCTCCCCTGGTCCGTAGTGGAGGAATGTTTAAGCCAGGCAATGTTATGAACATTGAAATCGCCCGCGATAACGATTTCAGGGTCAGGGTTAGCAGTATAAACAGACTGAATAGATTGAGATAACCCATCCAGTTCTGATAACGAGTTCGCTGCTGTCATTGCTGGACTTCTATACACATAACATAAGTACATGATATGTCTTTGGATTATTAATTTTATCCAGATGTAATTAAATTCTGGATTGGAGCAATTTCCTAAATGGGAAACTAAATGAAAAGACACATCATCGCGGATGTAGAGTGCGACACCCCGCTGGCGAAAGAAAGCTGGGACAAGGTGGTATCCGGGAACAGAATAAAACTGTTCACTTCCCGGTAACACCTTACATTCGCCAAGTGCTAGAATATCCGGTCTTGCAGTTTGGGTATGGATATACAGCGACAGATAGGCAGAGTGCAGACCCCGAACGTTAACCTGATCAATTATAAAGTTGACCATGGTCGGAGAAGAAATAGGAACGATAGTTAAATATTGACTAACCGCGTAAAAAAAAAAAAAAACCCAAATGAGAAATGTTATTGACTACCCGGCGAGCCGCGTTAAAAAAAAAAAAAAAAACCAAATGAAAAACGGTAAAAAAAAAAAAAATTAAATTATACCAAGGAAAGAAGAAAAGAAAACCTAGGATAGTACGCGGAAAATGTAAGTAATTAACATTAAAATTAGACTTAAATAAGAAACAGTAAACAAAAATAAAAAGGAGCAGGAGCGATAAACAGATCAAAAAATATTTAGCAAAAAAAAAAACAAGAAATAAAATCTGCGCCTTGGTAACACTACCGATCAAAATATAAAACGGAAAAAAAAAAAATAAATAAATAACAAATACAACCAACAATAACAGCAACAACAACTTTACTAGCATGGGATCAAAAGCAATACAGTGCTGTAAACCCGTACATTTCTAGGCCTGGCATGAGCAACAGCACCACACTGAAGATTCCGCTAGCCGGCACTTATCTTGATTTAGGAATCAACCAACGACGGTTTTTTAATAATTGCAATAAATGCTAGAAAAAATTATCAGCTCCTCTTCACTCCTTCTACCCCCTCCCATACAAATATCTGTATTATAAATTCAAGAAAAGCATTTCTCCTTCGAATATATTAGAACTATCGAATGTGAAATTGAATGAAAGCGTGGTGATAAGGATGATGATAAGCAGTTTCAAAATCATCTTAAACGCTCCACTTCCTCTGCCACCTTCCATACAAACGCCTCAATTTCAGGAAAACTATGTCCAATTGAAAGTAATGAAAGCGACAAACCTCAAATTCATCACGAAATATTTTGCATTCCACATTAGGTGTCATATCCAAAAATTACAAACCTTTCTCCTCTCCTTCTATCACCTCCCATACAAAAGTCACTATTAATTATTCAAAAGAATTGGAAGTGACATATTTTCCGGTACATTGAACTCTTTCTCATTTCATCTATAGAGTATCATATGATTGGGCTTTACGCCCAATCATAATTCTTTTATGTTTTTTTTTGTACATGAATATGCCAAAGTTCTAGCCAAATCAGCGTCATTTGCCGGAAGTTTTGCTTTTTGGCTTCAATTAAAAAAATCTGCAGCTCAGGCGCGTCGGATGATTGTTGAAACTTATGATGAGGGTGCTGTTAGTGAAAGAACGAATCGCGAATGGTTTCAACGCTATAAAATAGGTGGTTTCGGCGTGGAAGACTAGAAGCGTCAAGGGGCGATTAAAAAGTTTGAAAATGCAGAATTGGAAACATTACTGGATAAAGATGCATGCCAAATACAACAACATCTTGTAAATTCATTAGGCATGACTCATTAAGACATTTTACATCGCTGGAAAAGCTTGGGAATGATGCAGAAGGAAGGAAATTGGGTACCATACGAGTTGAAGCCAAGAAACGTCGATCGGCGTTTTTCACATGGAAGCAACTGCTCCAATGACAAAAAATAAAGGGAGTTTTGCATCGCATCGTCATTGGCGATGAGAAGTGGATCTATTACGATAATCTGTAAGTAAACCGCGGCCATGCATCGACGGCCAAGCCCAACATCCATGGATCGAAAATCATGCTGTGTACTTGGTGGTACCAGCTCGGCGTGGTGTATTATGAACTACTGTAACCGGGTGAAACCATCACGAGAGATCGCTGTAAAAAATAAATAATGCGCTTAAGCCCAGCATTGAAGGAGAAACAGCCGCAATACGAGGAGAGACTTGACAAAGTTATTTTGCTGCACGACAACGCTCGTCTACATGTTGATCACGTTGTGAGAACCTACCTGAAAACACTTACCTACCCACCCGCCGTATTCTCCAGACATGGCCCCTTTCGACTACCACCTCTTCCCATTTATGACGCATGTCCTGCCTTCTCATCAAAAATTGGGTCGATTCGGAGATCGGCTCAAAAGAAGAACAGTTTTTTCGACGCGGAATCCATACGCTGCCAGAGAGATGGGAAAAAATGTTGTGGATAGCGACGGGCATTTCTTTGAAAAATAAATATTTAACCATTTTTGCACAATAAAGTCTCGAATTTAAAAAAAAAACGGTGGTTTTCAATTTGAACTCCCAATATTATTCTGTTATGGGCTTGAAAAGAGTGGAAGGCTTAACGATTTTGCGAGTCATCCTTGCGCCGGGACCTTACTAATCTTCTCTGATTCGTTTCCAATATTGGAATATGTTCTGTCGAAGGTGTTTTGGTATTTTCACTGCACCCGGGAAATAGCGCATTACATTATCCCACAAATTTAAAATGGTCGGGAACCTTTTATTTTCGAATCGTAGCTTAGCGCCACTTACCGCTACAAAAAAAATTCGCATAATATAGCCGAATAAATTATCTTTCCAATGCGTACTAACTTGTCGTAATCGGATTAAAAATATGGCCGCAGAAGCATTCAAACAAAACGTGCACTACATTACCCTCCCTACTCTAATATACAAACGTTAATAACTTCAGAAGATAAAAAAACGATTTCAGACTATTATGCAGGCTAATGCAAGTTAATAAAATCACTGTTATACCATAAACTCCAATTTTCAGGACATAAATTGAATGGGGTTAATCACGATTATCATTTTTCGTTTCCCAACTTCACATATTTACACGAATTTTCAACTGCAATTACTTGTATGCGTCTGTATTGTAACACGAAATCGCAAATTCATGACAAAATAGTTAAATTTTACTACAATATAATGTATGTCTATGTCTTCCCATTTATAAATATACACTCGACATTACGTCAAGGCCAAGAAATAATGACGCTATAGTTAGAACAGCCCAACTGCAAAACAAGATATGAAAATAATAATGGTACCATCTAGTGACTCCGGATTAATGAATTGTAATTACAGTGGCCAAGTTGACATGTAACCAAGCAAAACCGAAAAAAAGTGAATTCGTCAAAAACGTAACCGCAATTTCTTAAGAGAATCAACCACCATTCACCTGTAGTACCTAGATATTCTACGCCGCTAATTTAGCTGTAAGAGAAGTTGCCCATTGTGTTATCCATCGGAGCTCTCAAGAAAAACATTTACCGCTATATGTGTGGAAAAGCAGAAAATCCACCCACGCGGCACGTTCGGGAACTCTATTGCGGTGGTGGAAGTCTTCGTGATTCCGATGATTTTTGTTTACCACATTTCTGCCACGACAAGGTATAAACTTTATTGAAATAAGGAAACCTTTTAATGGATTTACAAGGGTAACTTTATTACGTGTGTGTATAGAAATTTTAATTTTTTTCGAGAGCTTTCAGTATAGGCTTTGAATGGATGATATGGGATGAGAAGAAAAAGGTTCAGAAAATATCTTGGAACAATTTTCAGTCCTAATTGATGGATAAAGTTTTGGTCGACTTTAAACTCTGGAATCCTTACTGAGTCGGGAATTTCAATTATGTAGATCGCAATTAAGGATGAAAGCTTAGGTCCAGGGAGAAATTGGCCCATGCATCAATGGTGCAGTAACTGAAAGGTTATGCCATTCAATTGTTTCTACTTCTGACATCCAGAATGAAAAATGGAGGTAATTTGATCAAAGGAGTTACTAACACAACTTTCTCGTCCAGTTTTAGCTAGCAACTACCAGATGCAGAGAACAATCTGTAACAAAATCCCCAGTAAGTGTATTAAAACGCTTTTAACACCCCTAAAAATAAAATCAAAACCAACAATCCCTCGATGTTATCTATAATTCTTGGCTTAGTGGCAGCCATTCAACCCTAGGACATAACCGATAAAGATGCCTTCAAAATTGAACCGACTGGGTATAGAATCACTCCTCGATGATAAATATTTGGACATAAGGTTTAAGTCCATAATATCCTGCTTACGGGCAACGGTTACAAAGTTATGTTCTCCATCGTATAGCAAAGCTATCATGGCATCTTCGCAACGAATAAATAATACAGATGTAATGGAATTTACTTTTAGGATTTTTCGAAAAGTTTGATGTTATGCTATCTCGTAAAATGGAATATTAAAATATTTTCGCTAACAGATGATGAATGGTTTTAAGGATTTGTAGAACAAAGACTGAGAGATGAAGAAAAATGAAAGGAAAGTTATTCCATACTTAAGACATTTTAAATCGGAATTATTATGAGTAAGTTTGAGTTTTTCTAAGAAAATATTGGAACCCAAATGGGTATACTGAAGTTCTGCACACTGTGACGGATATAAATAAATAAATAAATAAAATAAAATAGCCTTTATTTCGCCAAATTTTACACAATGCATTTTTTTTTTTTTTTTATATTTTCATTTTGTTAGATGTATTTTTTTTTGTTTTTTTTATTTTTTTGTTTTTTTTTTGTTTTTTTTTTTTTTTTAATTTGTTATGTGGCGTGTCCTTTATTGGACGAAGGCCTCCCCCAGCGTCTTCCACTTCTCTCTGTCGCGTGCCAACCTCATCCACGTCCTACCGGCTAGCCGCCTTATATCGTCATCCCATCGTAATTTCGGTCTTCCTCTTGGTCTGTTTTCAACTCGTGGATTTCGGTCAATAACTTTGTCCATCTATTGTTTTTGCACCTTGCGATGTGACCCGCCCACTTCCACTTTAAAGATCTTGCTCTACTCTTGCAGCTTATGATCCCGGTTCGTTTCCTAATGGTGGAATTTCTTTGTCTGTGCGATCGATTTATGCCCAGCATTGCTCTTTTCATAGCACGTTGGCAGACTTCGAGCTTTTCGGTGTTGGAAGTCGTTAATGCCCATGTTTGTGAAGCATATGTTAGTGTGGGAAGAATACAGCTGTCATGAAGCTTTCGTTTCAAAATGACAGGTAGTTCACTTTTCAAAACGTCCCTTAAAGACCAGAACCGCTTCCATGCCGTAGAGATACGTCTGTTAATATCCTTCGTTGTATTATCTTGCATGGAGATTACACGACCTAAATACACGTATTCGTCGACGTATTCGATTGCTTTCCCATTTAATAAAATAGAAGGCTTCTTCGCGTTGGTCAAGAGTTTGTTTTCGTAACATTTATTAGAAGGCCAGCATTTCCACTTTCTGCAGCTAAGGTTTGAATCATATGTTGAAGTTCGTAGTGATTTTCGGCGAATTGAACGACATCATCTGCAATCCGAAGATGCGTTAGTCTGTCCCCATCTATTCGGAGTCCGAGCGAGTCCCAATTTAGTTTTCGAAAAATGCTTTCAAGGACAGCAATGAAGAGCTTCGGTGATATTGGATCTCCCTGACGGACTCCCCTCTTCAGGTCAAACTTCGGACCTATAGTTTCCAATTTTACCCTTGCTGAACTGTGCATATAAATTTGTTTTAGGATGGATATGTAACCGTTTTCTACGCCCTGTTCCTCTAGAGCTTTCCATATCGCATTGTACTTTATTGTATCAAAAGCTTTCGTGTAGTCAATAAATGCAATATAAACTTTTTTGTTAAATTCCGTATATTTTTCTATAACTTGCAGGAGTGTGTGAATATGATCCATAGTCGAATACGTTCTCCTGAAACCTGCTTGTTCTCGTGGTTGATTGGCGTCGAGTACATTAGAAATTCTGGTTAAGACTACTTTTAGAATATTTTGTAAAAATTCGCCATCAGACTAATAGGTCTGTAGTTCGCAATATCATTTCTGTTCCCTTTTTTGTGAAGGAGGATGATATTGGACGTTGTCCATTGCTGTGGTATCGATTGAGTCTGTATAACTTGGTTAAAGATTCCTGTCAAAAATTCTAGAATTGATGGTATAGCTGCTTTTATAATTTCATTAGTGATGCGGTCGTCTCCTGTGCTCTTATCTGCTTTTTGTGTGTTGATCGCTTTCTCTACCTCCGCGTTGATAATACTTGGGACTAAATATTCTTTCTGAGTACTCGTGTATCGTGGGTTCTCTTCAATTTGTGTACTGTTATCTGAGTATAAATCCTGGTAAAATGAAGTTGCATTTGCGAGTATGTCCTTTCTGTTAAATGATTGTATGCCGCTATTTCCTTGCAAGTTTGATATCCATTCCTTTCCTATTTGCATTTCCTTCCTGGCCTTTTTGATTGCTCCTGTGCTAGTAATATATTTTTCTAAAATCTTCATGTTCCGTGTCTTGTAATCTCTAGTTATACTTTTCTTTATCCTCTTGTTAATTTCCGATTTAGCTTTCCTGTCGTTACCTAATAAGCTTCGTTTCTCAATTAGCAGTTTTGTTTCGTCCGAAAGTATTCTTTTCTTCCTGGCCTTTTGTGAGGACAGGCGATCGATGTTCGATAAAATGGTTTTTTCAAGAAAATTGTATGAAGCTTGCGCGCTGCAGTTTTGATTGCTATTTTTAAACATCGCTAACTCCTCCGTAATTTTAGCGTTAAGCTCTGTATGCTTTTCAGCTGGTAGGGATCGTAAGGGACAGTGGTATTTTTTTCTGCTTTTCTTAGGTAATGCAATAGGTATAGAGCATCTCTTATATGTGATCGGTATCGAAGTTAACTTGATTCAGAACTTCCAAGTTTGATATTATGTTGATGTGACTTGACAGTATGAAGTCCAACTCGCATTTCGTTAGGCCATTTGGAGACATCCAAGTCCATTCCCGAGTGCTTTGTTTTCCGAAGAATGAGTTTACAATTTTGAAGTTATACTCTAAAGCGAAGTTTATTAGCTTCTCTCCTCTTTGATTTCGGTGTCTGTAGTTGTATGGACCCATGATTTGCTCCTCTCCCTGACTTCTTTTCCCTATTTGAGCGTTAAAGTCCCCTTGGAGTATTACATGCTTGCTTGCGAACCGTAAAGCGTCGTGCAAAGTTTCATAAAATTCAAGAATTAATGTTTCCTCGGAGTCACTGGTTGGTGCGTAAGCTTGAATTATGGTTAAAATATTTTCCGAACCAGGAATGCTCAATTTCAGAAGCGCGATTCGCTCTGAAAAACCTCTTATTTCCAATATGTAGTCTTTCAGATATTTCTACACAAGAAATTCTACGCCATAGAGCCCTTTTGTATGTCCGATATAGTAGAAAAGAGAGCTATCCCGTTCTATGATACAGTCTCCCATTCTTCTGACTTCGCATAATCCTAAAATATCCCAATTAAAATATATAAGCGCATGTTCCAGTTCCAACAATCTCTCTGCCGATCTTAAAGTTCGCACATTATAAGTAGCGATATAAAATTTATTTCTGTTCTTGTCATTGTTGAAGTATTTTCGATGAATTTTGATATCTGAGGGGTAATGGTCTTCTAAACCCTCGGTGACCAGCCTGTGAGAGTTAGGTTTTGTGTTTTTTGCTGATATTATCTTCGAAGTATGTTGTAATGTTTGTTTATCTGAATTCGTTGTTATTATCGTAGTGGTTTGTTTGTTTGAATTTGCCTGTTGTTCATTTGAGATCGTTCTTATATGCGGTGATGATTGCTAAACCGAAAATTTCCTCAAGCGGTTGTTCCCGATATCTGGCGCAACCTTCGTTTTAGTTTTCGTAATGTCAGTTGCTTTTGGTTTCTTTATGAAGGACATTAATGTCCCATTATTTGAATTGGTGGTTTTTGTTTTTTTAGCAGATTGATGAGGCCCTTTGGAGGTTGATGGCTTGTTGAACACCTTTTTCGCTGGGGAGATGGATAAGTCTCTTTTCTTCCTTCCTATGGAGTCTGAAGATTCTTTAATAATCAGTTTGTCGTACTTCAAAATTGCTTGCTTCCCTTTAGCTAGTTCCAAATCTAACATTGGTTTCAGTTCCTTCCTTTTTTGAAGTACTTTTGGAGGATAATCCTGTTTTATGTAGCATCCTGTTTGTTCTAAATTTTTCTTTTTCCTCAAAATAGATATCTTTTTCCCTAGGGTCGTAAGACCGAACGAGATGGGACGAGGATTGTTACCTTTTTTCCAATTCGCCTCACAAACTCGATCTCACTTCGATCTGTCGGAATGTCCAAATGTTCAGACAACATATATAGGAGTGTATCTTCCAGATCAACATAGCTCCCTTCCTCTTCTGCCACTCCGAATAACACTAGGTTTCGCTGTCTTAGCTGTTTCTCGACAATATCGATTCGTTTCTCCTGCTCTTCACTCTTATCTTTTATTGCCTGTAGTTTGTTTTCCAGTTCGTAGAATCTTGCATTTGTGTTGTCATTGATTTCGGCCACAACTTTCTCCATGTTCACGTCCAAATCGCGCTTAAACTGCTTCAAAAAAGCTTCGATCCATGCGTTCATGTTTACTTAGTAGCAAGTGAGGTTCGCGAATGGAATAATCGAGTGGATCGTGATTTGTGGATAGTATTTGCTATTTGGTTTGCGTCCTTGCTACTAGGTCTAAAATTTAAACAGCTGATGAATTTGACTTGATCGAAAGCAGCTGATGTATTTTACTTATTACAACGACAATTTAAAAAGATCAGGTCGACCCTTCGGAATCTTGTTAAATTGACATTAAGTAAACAGTGGGAAAAAAGACAAAAGTGAGACACATGCAGTAGCGAAAGAATGCAATACGCAGAAATGTATGCAATGTATGAAATGTATCACTCGCTCACGCCTTCTTAAGAATTGTTATACGATATCAGCCTTTTACTATCGATACTATCGATTACCCGATATCGCAGTTTATATGCTTTGTGTCACTTGAACTTTAATTTTGGCGGGAAACGAGTCAAGTTTTTATATAAAATTCGCAACACTGCACTGACAGCCCACCTTGTAAATATTTTTTTTCCCAATTTTGCGTTCTTAATCAACAATACAGCACACAGCCGACGCCACTTCACTATCCGTAAGTATATGGCTTAGTTCCCGGTGAAGAGTTAAGCCGGAAAATATTTTGACGGATATAAGCTTGATGATTGGCTAAGTTAGGGCTACAGAAAATTAAATATTAGACAATAAACCAAACTTAACTCTTATTTTGGTTGTTAATACATTGGAGGCAAGATTTTTCAGTTTGGACGCAATATGACAAAAACTAAAGGAAATTTCTAAAATTTAGGAGACCCCTTTACTTAAATAGCGCTACAGCTTGAATTCGTCATTCATGTGCTTTAAAATTCAATCTATATACGCTGGAAAATATTGAACCACATCAATGTTGAACGTACATTGTGACAAAAAAGTATCAGCAATTCGTAAATAAAATTACTCTGGAGAATGGTATTTAACCCTTTTTTTTTGGTAAGCAGGTAGGACTGTCCTTAATTATTATCCCAAACATTTTTATTAAAAATTATTATTCCAAAGAATTTGTCTCAAATTTTGTGTTTCCAACTAAATTTCGTGTGCGGAATCGTTGCGAATGTTGGAAAAGGCTTATAGTGATTCAGTTATATCAAAAACACGAGCCTTCGAGTGGTCCAATACCTTTAAGGACGGTCGAGAGATCCTTGAAGACATGCCTCGTTCTGGACGATCTCCGACCTCTTCAACTGACGAAAACAATCAAAAAGTGAAGGAAATGGTGTTCGAAAATCGTCATGCCAGTATTAGGGAGATAGCAGGACAGCTTCACAGCTCTTGCGAGTCCGTTCATTCAATTTTGGTGGATATTTTGGCCATGAAACGCGTCCTTGCTCGATTCGTTCCGATAAAGATATTTTTTTTCGTTTTTTCAAAAAAAAGTATCGTGAACAGGTGTCTTTGGACATCCTTGATCGTGTAAACTCTGATCCCAGATTCATGGAGCATCATAACTGGAGATGAGACATGAGTCTATGAGTTTGACATGCAAACCAATCAACAATCGTCGGAACAGTGGAAATACATGAGCCGAAACCGAAAAAACCACGCCAAAGCTGCTCAAAAATCAAGACTATACTCATTGTTTTTTTCAATATTCAAAGTTTGATCCATCATGAATTCATTCCGGAGGGACAGATGGTCAATAAGGAGTACTAACCATATTAAAGTGTTTCCGTGAACAAGTCCGTAAAAAACGTCCGGAACTATGGAAGGAGAATTCATGGATTTTCCACGATGAAAATGTGCCATCGCATTGAGCCTCAATTGTGACCGAATTTAAGACCAAAAAAGCAACAAATTGCATCAATCAACCACCGTATTCACTATATTTAGCCCCGTGTGACTTTTTCCTATCTTCGAAAATGAAGTTACCGCTCCGTGGAACTCGATCGAGGACAAAAAACAAAAATCGCCGTGTACTACTAAGGTGTACCTATTCAACCCGCTGCTTTAAACAAACTGATTAACAGACCGCGCTGATACATTACATTGCGCAAAAATATCGTACACAGTTGATCTGGGGTGATCGAAGAATCGAATTATTTCAGTCGCGAATACTTTCGATAATCGGGGTTCTTCGGTTGCACTCCGCACTTCTTTGGAGCGGCTCGGTCATTTCGAGATTAGGACTGTTTACTAAAAGTATGTGCTTTCACGAATGACAATGACTGAGTCTTTGTCACAAGTCAGACTAGAAAATGATCTGACTTCCAGTTTTAAAACAGACAACGGCCTTAAACAAGGTGACGGCCTCGCACCAATGCTTTTCAACTTAACACTCGAATATGTTGTTCGGAAACTTCCCGTTGACACCAAGGGAACACTATGCTTCAAATCCACACAACTCGTAGCATATGCCGACGACATAGATATCCTTGCAAGATCTCTGGAGAGTGCTAAGGAAGTATTTGTAAACCTTGACTCGGTAGCAAGGGAAGTTGGACTACGTATTCATGAAAATAAAACAAAAATTATGACACAATCTAGGAAAAAGACGCCAATCAGACAAAATATTACAGTAGGAGACTATAAACTAGAAAACGTAGACAACTTTATATACCTAGGGGCGAATCTATCGAAGGATGGAAGCGAACCCATCGAAATTAAAAGAAGAATAATTATTGCAAACAATACGTATTATTCGGTACTTCCAATAATTAATTTCCCAATTAAAGCCCAGCCGTTCGGAGGACCGAGGCGCGCAGCGCCGGGTTTTTTTTCCGTTTACTGGCAGGTTTGCATTTTTACTTGGCATACTGCCTCTTTGACCCGAATAGCAGTCTTACAATTACTCAATCGGCACTTCCGTAATGTCAAACGAGCTTACAAGGAATTGGAGCGATTAAGAAAAGGTCTTAGCTGGGAAACTAGTGGTATAGTAGGAGCTTCCTAGAGAAGAATTGACAAAAACAGAGTATATGTATGTTCAGGAATACATCAAAAACATAACACGATTACGATTGGGCGTAAAGCTCCAGATGAAAGATTTTTTGTTGACTTTAAGAAATTTTGTATGGGGAGTGGCCGAAGGGATGACGACATTGAACTGCTTTTTGCACATCATGCAACTCTAGCATATCAAAATGTTTTATACAAAATTCAAGCTTCCAAATTTTATTAGGTACTGTTGGATTTTTAAAAGGAATGGGGAGTTTTTAATGAATTTTTTAGAAATAAAAACAAACATCATTTAATTGACATGTTTTAAATTGCAAAGAAAATTGATTTTTGTAAAGTTGCGAATTTGTGTCATATTGTAAATATTAGCGGGGTAAAAGGAGTGAAGCTAATCGTCCAATTTTTGTCTTATACAACGACACTACAGCCCAAATCGAGCCTTGGCCTCCTGACCTTCAGGTTCTTTAACATTTTTTTTCATTATTTATTGTAGATGGTTTGTTAGCCCTTCGCACAACCCTCTATATACGAATTTTTCATTTTCGATAATTGAAGTAACCAAGGTATATCGAAGCAGGTAGTGTGTGGGAACTATATTATATATATATATATATATATATATATATATATATATATATATATATATATATATATATATATATATATATATATATATATATATATATACATATATATATATATATATATATATATATATATATATATATATATATATATATATATATGTATATATATTCGACCGAGATTTGAACGAACGACCTTCGAATTGTAGGACCAATACGCCACCCACTAGGCTACACCCTAGCTTCCAATTCCAATTTTTATCAGTCTGACTAATACTTCTCAATGTATATCTTTTGAACAGTTTCATATATTTAGTGATAATGAATAAATTTGTTTGTAATATTTCATGAAAAAGGGCAGTTTGCATGGGAGGTGGTGGAGAAAATGCGTTTATTGGCAATGTATTGTATGGGAGAGGGTAGATGAGATGGAGCGATTTTGCCTTGAAGTTCCTTTTTTGTCAAAAACGTATATATATATACGTATACAAAATTTCAACCTTCTAGCTTAACGCGTCCTCGAACTAGAGAGGAGATAAAAGGACAGACGGCGGTTTTCAGATTTTTGAGTGATAATAAGAACTTCCGTATCAATCATTTTTTTCTCCGAGCCTTAGTTCTAGGTGTTACATACTTTGTGGCAAACTAAAAATACTCTCAGCTTTAATCTAGAGTATGATCTACAACGTCATAAATACGCGTGATCTTATTAAAAATTTTGCGAGTTTACCACTATTAGACAAAGAGTTCAACACATCTACCGGCATACGTCGTTTTGCTAGATTATCGCATCCAATTCTGACGTTGGTCGTTGAAATCGCAAGCAACAACGATTTTTGATTCCAGGTGGCGTTCTAGTAACCTTCTAGATTAAAAATTTTTTTTTGGTAAATTTAAGTCAGACTTACGAAAGTAGCAGTCTGGCAAACATAATCGGGCAAATGTGAACCTGAGAATCATACCGGACTCGACAATATTATTGCACGACTTCTACTTCTTCTACAATGGCGCTACAGCCCAAATCGGGCCTTGGCCTCCTGACATTCAAGTTCCTTAACATTTTTCATTACTTATTGTGGAAGGGTTGTTAGCCCTTCGCACAACCCTCTTTCTACGAGTTTTAAGTTTTCGTAGATTGAGGTGTCCAAGGTATACCCAAGTAGACAATGTACTGGAATTATATATTGCGCCGACCGGGATTTGAACTCACGAATTCCTCATTACAAGACCAACACGCTACCTACTAGGCTACACCCTAGCTATTATTGCACGACTACTCGGCCTATAAGCGATATTTACAAAATTCCCTTTTTTAAACTCTAGATAAAATCCGAGAATATGTTCTGTTCGCCTTACTGTTTGTAACGCTAAGAAATAACGCTCGCACAGAGTCGCTAAGGGCACAGAAATAATAACGAGTGACCATCTGTCTGTCTGTGTACAACATAACTCTCGAACGCTTTGAGTTATCGCGCTGAAATTTGTTTTATGTCATTTTAAGCAAAAAAGAAACTCTAAGTTCTTGAACGGGGTACACCCCTTCACTCCTTCTACCCCATCTCATAAAAGTTTCATGAAATTTCAATCTCCTTCTACTCCCTCCCTTAAAAATGCGCAATTTTGAAAAATGCATTCCTGCGATTTTCATTGAATCAGAACAGGTTTTCATTGCTCTTGTGATACTAGGAAAAGTTAGTCTTTGGATTTTATGCAGCGGAAGCTTTTTGTTGTCATCAGCCACTTACATCCGAGCATATATATTAAATATTTTAGCCTTACCTACTTGTATACAGAAAAAAAAATCTATCTAAATAAATAAGCTGGTACTCATCAATCTTCTGACTCCATATAAAATTTTATTCGTTTAGTATTCGCTTTATTCGGTTCAACCGATGTCACCCAATCGTCCGACTCATATGGGATCGCTGCTAGTGTCCTTAAAAACTGCTGCTTGGTAAACTTCTATCTAAGCCTTACAGTCACTCATTGCCTCTTTACACTATCGCTCTGTTTTTAGTTAACGTTCGTGTTCCTCAGGGTTCGGTTCTTTCCTCCTTACTTTTTTTATATTCGCTGTCTTTCATTTTCTACCCTTTACATATATTCGAAGATAACAGCACACTTAAGTTCTTCTAACACTTTAAGAAATCACATTTTCCCCAATGCACTAACATAGCAGAGCAACGTTGGTCCTAGGTAGGATCATTGAATATTAATTTATTTAAAATTCATAATTGGGGTAGTATCGAGATCCAATCTGCTTCGGACACCCGTTATTATCAAGTTCTAAAAATGTTAAGATGCTGGGTATCCAAATTAAAGAAAAATTTTCTAGGATTGATCAAATAGTAACATCGACAAGATAATTTATAAGGCCTTTATTAGACCCCGCAAGGGGGTAGTTGTAGTATGAGGTTTTACCAATTCCTGCAACTATCTTTGGAGTTAGCGACTCCACGGACCTGAGCTAACTATCCCCCTCTGGGATGGGGGCTGTAGAATTCACCCACAGCCAGTCCTGCTTGCCCTAAAAATGGCAAATGGACACTCACTGGATCATGGGCTTATCACCCGTGATCTTAAGACCTAAATGATACGAGAAACGGATACATGGCCTCGGATACGGACTGATTCTACGGTAACGACTTTTGGCATTCGAAAACGGACTATGATTGGCTTCTGGAACGTTCGAACATTGAATGACGGGGGAAGAGCTGGGGTTACTCGGTCCTTGCACCGCCAATCAGTGATCGACCGTGAAATGGAGCACTATAACATCCAAATCTTGGGCTTGAGCGAGGTCAGGTGGACAGGATCAGGAGAAGAACGAACCCCTAGCGGGAACACTATTCTGTACATTGGCCCTGAAAGTGAAGCCAGAAATGGCGTAGCGTTCGTCCTTACGCCGAGAGCGAGAAACAGTCTCATTAGCTGGGAACCAATCTTGGATAGGATTATCGTCGTCAGGCTCAGGACCAGTGTCAGAAACGTCACAATTCTGCAGTGCTACGCACCAACTAATACCGCAACATCTGGTGACAAAGAGGAGTTTTATAGCCAACTGAGTGCCACCTTCGAACGTGTTCCAAGAGGTGATATTATTATCATCTCGGGAGATATGAACGCCCAGGTTGGATCAGACAACACTGGACTAGAACACGTCATGGGGAGGCATGGTGACCCTTGGGTCGACGCTTCACGACCTTGGATTAAGAGACCCGAAAACGGCGAACTATTTGTGGAGTTCTGTAGTACTCGGCAAATGGTCATCGGAGGGACCCTTTTTCCACACAAGAGTCATCATAAAACATCTTGGGTTTCCCCTGACGGTGTTACTCAGAACCAGATCGACCATTTGGCTATAAGTCGCCGATGGAGAAGATGTCTCCTCGATGTGCGAGCGAAACGTGGAGCTGACGTGGGGAGCGATCACCACTTGATGGTTGCCTGCTTGAGATTGTATACAGCAGCTATCCGACGACCACAAATTCTTCAAATGAAGCGCAAGCTTAATGTGGATAAACTCAGAGATCCCAACAAAAAACTCGAATACACCACCATTCTACGCGAAAAGTCATCCACATTGGGTGAACATGAAATGCGCACACTGGACGCCAATTGGGAGGCAACCAGAAACACTTTTCTAACTAGTGCTGAAGAATCTGTGGGATATGCGCAAAGCGGTGAGAAACCCTGGATGTCGCAAGACACATGGGACAAGGTTGATAATCGGAAAAAAGCCAAATTGGCAATCATCTCTCAACCCGATGTCAACCAACGAACGCCCGACTTGAGGCAGAACTACCGCGATGCTCATATACAGCTTAAAAAGGCTGTTAGACGCGACAAGAGAAAGGCCATTGAAGATCTGGCAAACAAGGCAGAATCTGCGGCTTACCTTGGGGATATGGGTTCACTATTTAAAATCATGAAACAGTTGACGAACAGGAATTTCACCGCCAACCACCTGGTGAGAGATGTCAACGGAACTCTCCTTAATATGAGTGAACACCAGTTGCGACGATGGAAGGAATACTTCTCTGATATTTTAAACATCTTGTCAGATGAAGATATTCCGGAAACAGAACAACTTCCAAACATCCAACCGCAACAATCCTCTATTAGGGACGATCCCCCAGATAAGGAAGAGATAGTTTCCGCCATTTGGTCAATGGCGGGAAGGAAAGCTCCAGGTATAGACGGACTACCAACCGAACTCCTCAAAGCGGACCCGGAAATAACAGCCGATATACTCCTCCCACTCTTCACTAAGGTGTGGAATGATGGAAGATATCCGACTGAATGGAAGGAGGGCGTCATTGTGAAAATTCCGAAGAAGGGCGACCTTCGGGATTGTGGCAATTGGCGTGGTATATGTCTACTTACTGCCGTATCAAAAATTATGGCTAAGGTAATTCTCAATAGGATTAGTGATGTCGTCGAGAGCACTCTCGAAGTTTATCAGGCTGGATTCCGTAAAGGGTCGTCTTGTACCGACCACACAAATACCGTACGGATAATATTAGAGCAGTCAGCCGAAATGGGTTCGCCACTACATCTCATGTTTGTGGACTTCGAGAAGGCTTTCGACAGCGTTAAGCGAGATTACATATGGAATGCTTTGCGTAGGAGAGGTATTCCAAATAAGGTCATAGCTATGATTAAAGAATCCTACGAAGATGCAAGGTGTCGCGTCTTGCATAGAGGAGAGCTGTCCGAGAGCTTTCCTGTGCGAACGGGTGTCAGACAAGGCTGCATATTATCACCAGCCCTGTTTCTGGTGGTAATAAATGACATCTTGAAAGCTGCACTGGAAGGTGGGGAAGGTAAAGGTCTTCAATGGAGACTATTTAACATCTTAAGTCACCTTGATTATGCTGATGACGTGTGTTTGCTTGCACATACCCGTTCGGACTTAGAGTCAAATGTTCGCTCGTTGCATTCTAAATGGAAAGAGGCGGGACTGAAAATAAATGTGCGTAAGACCAAGTACATGCACATGGGTTCAAACGCAAGCACACCGATTGTTCTTAATGGACAGGATGTGGAAGAGGTGCAAGATTTTTGCTATCTCGGAAGCATTGTCAGCATGGACGGCGGAGCCGAAAAGGATGTTGAGGCTCGGCTAAATAAAGCTCGTCAGGCCTTCGGTATCCTTTCCCCTTTCTGGAGGTTAAGAGAGATCTCCCTTCGCACGAAGCTGCGAGTTTTTGACGCATGCGTCAAATCCGTGTTGTTATATGGTTGTACTACGTGGAAAGTGACCGTTCGACTTACCAAGAAACTACAGACTTTCGTAAACCAATGCCTCCGACGCATTTTAGGAATATTCTGGCCAGAAGTGATCTCCAACGACGAACTTTGGAGTACAACTCGCCAGACTAAAATAGGTATTGAGATTCAACGGCGAAAGTGGCAGTGGATCGGTCATACTTTGAGGAAACCAGAGCAAAACATCGCAAAACAGGCTCTGGATTATAACCCTCAAGGAAGACGTCGGGTTGGTCGACCATGTAACACATGGAAGCGAGCAGTTGAGCAGGAGGCCAGAGGAATAAACAAGTCCTGGCAACAGCTTAAAGCCGATGCGCAGAATCGCGCCTTGTGGAAGAGAGTTGTTTCTGTCCTATGCCCCTATAGGGGGTCTTAACAGGAATTTGATTGATTGATTATTAGACCATGGAAGTTACTTTTTATCTAAAAAATCTCTCTCTCTAATTTGGGTGCATTTTATCGCAGGCCATCAAAGGAGTAGGGGGCTCTGAAATTTCGTCATGGCTCGATTCACTACAGCATAGATGAAGTGTAAATTCCTCAATTCTTCCATATGCCACTATATTGGAGGTGGTTTTCACGAGATTTTCAATCACTACGCATGTCTTCGCTTTTAATACTCGAACCACTCTAAGTAAATATACATATTCGCCACAACCAATCTTTGGTCGCACTGTTAAAATGTTGGATTACGTTGCTCATTCGGGAGAAAAATTCATAGCCACTTCCGTTCCTATATACTCAATTCACAAACATCAAAACTCTTTCCTTATAAAAGTGTCAAAAAACAAGTACACCGAATAATCAAACAATGACGTTCGTAAGAGCCTCCCCTACTCTTGTCCAAAAATCCTGCATAAATTGGTCTTACATTTTACCACAAGGGCGCCAAAGTTCCACTTTAGCTGTAACGCCACTAACAAATAATCCTATATTATGATTTGGCTATTTAAAAAAAATATATTAAATACGTACATATATAAGAATCGCCTTGACTTGCAGAGTGATTTTCGTGATTTGATACTGAAATGAAATTTAGCTTAATCTTATTGTCAGATTAATTATGTATGCAATCATTCAAGTCCTGTCAAAATCGGTACATTAACTTCAGAATTGACCTGCATTTAGGGCTGAAGCGAGATTAAACAATTGAAAATATATTAAATTCCACATTCCACTTTCTCAGTGAAAATTACAGGGTTTAGTAACACACACATTTCTGAAAATAGGTACATGGCCTATGGCATCAATTAGGTTGGCTACAATTTCAAAGCTGTTAAATATTTACTACAAACCAAACTAATTCCGCTATTTAAGGCACTTTGGCTTCTTTTGGTCATACTGAAGAATAAGGGAATGCACTTGCGTCATTTTGGTCTTAGAGGTAAGATATATGGTGACAATTGCCGAATTTTTTCTCTTCCTTAACTTTGTCTTGTATCATTTTTCGATACAATTGATCAGAAATTTGGAAATTATTTTTGGACTGTAACGCTGGCGTTGCAGCTGCAGTTAAACCGAAACTTAATAACCTGGCTGATAGTGAAAACTGCAATGAAATCCGTTGAGTATTATTTGCGTGATACTGTTACCAACAGACACAAAATTCAAATTTTAACTCAAAAAGTGCAAAATAGTCGTTGTTAATATTTTTAATAAAATATTATAAGTACCATAGTTTTCATTTGATTAAAAAGCTTGAAGTGTTGACGGCCTTAAGTTTCATTTGCCTCCCCCTAGTGAAGAAATCTTTCACCGTCGCTCCAAAACTTTCCATTTATTCTTCAATGGCCCTATGGCCCTGAATTGGGATTTGACCTCCTGACATTCCGGTTCTTTTCTACTCCGTACCATTAAAAACACATTTGTAATTTTGACATCAACGAAGAAATTCCCAAAAAAAAAATTATATATATATATCTAAAAAACTCACCTCATTAATTCAAACGTAATACAGAGATGTTTCCGAAAATATGTGTAATCTAGCATATGTATAACATTATGGGCCTCGTCGGCATCCTTTTCGCGTAATTCATCGAGAATATTTAGTTCGACAACAGCCTGATTCAGAAAACGTTTCTTATTTCTGATTATCTTAATAGCTACATGTTGATTAGTCTTATGATCCAATGCACGAATAACCTGTCCAAAACTTCCTTTACCGATTACTTCAAGGACCTCATATCGATATGCAATATGATCATGTTCAATCTTTAAGTAAAAATTGTAAAGAATTTAGTTACATTCTCATCATTCTTATTCACTTCAAATTCTTACAATCTTATAATTTCCATTTTCATCGTCATATCCACAATTCATTGATGTCCCTTGTTTTGCGTTCACCTTATTCGCTGATTGTCCAAAATACCAAATTTCATTGTAAATTTTCAGTTCATCGAATTCCATTTCGGTTAAGTGACTACAATATTTTTTTATTAATTCTGAAAATACAAAATTTTATGAAGAATTAGTTATTATTTAAAAATAAAATTTCGTATCAGATTGTCGTTCATTCCATTTCCAAAGGACAAAACTCCATTTTACTAGTCATTGCTCGCTATTTAGCAAAATAACTTCTCCAAGGCTCAAACTGCAATAACCCCAAAACAACAGAGTTGGACAAGGTTGCATTCAAATAATGCCCGCTGAATTCTTACAAAATATACCAACAGCTTACACACCTATAAACTTGAATTATTACAGAAAAGAAATTTTCCATCATGGAAAAACTCTACCTTTCAATTTAATACTTTTCAACCAGCCAATCGTCTCACCCACTCTTATCACATCTCGAGCTTAATTCTGTTCAAACAAGTAGGGAGCGAAAAAAAAATGGTAAATGTCAGTTGATCGTTAAGCAAATAAAACAAAAAAATATAAACAAAAACCCAAACAGGAAAGGAAAAACGGAAAATTTGAATGAAAATGCTCCCCGTATTATATGAAAATGTAAAGAGAAAACAATTCTGCTGCTAAACTTAAGTTTATTAAGGGCCAAAAAGTTAAGGGACCGGAAAATGACAAGGAAAACTGCAAATTATCTCGGCGGCGAGAAATAGTTCAGAGCAATTAAGGCCATGAGAAACTTTACCGAATAAACTTATGCGCGATATGGTGAGAAAATGGAAGGAACCTCTTCGCAAAACACTCCTCCCTCCCTATGCATGGACGTTAACGGAAAATTCATGGAACAGTTTTGAGATACAGGTGTTTGAAAAGTTTTATGATTTGTATGCAACTATGAACAGAAAAACGAGTTTTTGTTTTCAAACATTTCAAAAATGGTGGCAGTGAGATGCGAGTCAATTTTGTGAAAATTGAATTTTCTATAAAAAAAATGTTTACATCGATTTTCTATCAGGCCACTACTTTCATTTTAAATTAAGAGTGAAGTAAAATAACTTGCAAGGCAAATTCAAAATCGGAGTAGTAGAAACTTCCATGACGTTGAAATGCCCTAAAAAATACTGTTATAGATCTGGCAATGATCTCTCTCAAATCTGCCAGAACTATTTAGAATATTCTTCCAACATGTAGAGGGCCATAGTAAAAACTTCTAGTAAATTCTCAAAGACACAAACAATGACACCCGACGCCATCTAGTAACTTCCAGAATAGTCCAGACCCAGCAGAAAAACATACACCAGAGAAGGTTCGAGACTCGGATAAATCCATTATAAATAGCCAGTGCTCACGACAACGAGTTAGTTACTCAGTGACAGTTTCATGGAAAACACCTATCGGTATAAGTAAGCGAAAGTGATAGATCGGCGGTGTTCCTGGGTTGTGCGAATTAAGTTTTTAGAGCGAATTTAGTGAAGTGATCGGGAAATTGAGTATAAAGTGCAATAAATAAATTATCCTTATATTTTAAAACGAATTGAGTTTTCTTTGAAATCTGGCGAACCCCTAGCTCGCAACAATTGGTGTCAGAAGAGTGGGATTTCAAGGATAAATTCGGGTTAAAAATCGCGAGTGAAATTAAAAATTCTCGGAACGGATAATTTTGTGAGAGCGGAAAAGTGAAACTAAAATTCTCGAACGGACAGTGAGAATTTTGCGAAATCGAATATTCCCGAGTGCTCTAGTGAACAGTGACTTTAATTAGCGAAGTAAAATCGCGGAACTAAAATTCTCGAACGGACAGTGAGAGTTTTGTGAAATCGAATATTCTCGAGTGCTTTAGTGAGCAGTGACTTTAATTAGTGGAGAAAATTTAAGTGAATTCGGATCGCGGAAAAACTTAAAATAATCGGTAGTGAAAATGCCGCGTTATTTAAAGGACTTAAAATTAGCGGAGCTGAAGGAAGAGCTCAGTAGACGCGAGTTACCTACGACAGGGAGCAAGTCTGAACTTGTCAGCCGTATGATCGAGACACTCCAGGCTGAGGGTGAGGATGCAGATAGTTTCGAGTTCCAAATCAAAGAAGCTCGTGGAGATGAGTGCTCTGGAACATCGGATGCTCTAACACAGTCAATGCAACAAATGATGAACAAATTAGAGCAACAATCATTGGACATTAAACAACAATCTGCGGACATGAATCAGAAATTAGAGCAACAATCAGCGGACATGCATCAGAAGTTTGAACAACAATCGGTGGACATTAAACAACAATCTGCGGACATGAATCAGAAATTAGAGCAACAATCAGCGGACATGCATCAGAAGTTTGAACAACAATCGGTGGACATTAAACAACAATCAGCGGACATTAATCAGAAACTAGAGAAATTAGACCAGACTTCAAAGGACCTTAACCAAAAATTGGAGCTGCAAAATGATAAAATAGACACCATGGGTAAGGCAATAGAAGAAAACGTTGAAAAGAAACTTCGAATCTTCGAAGAACAAATTACGGAAAAGACATCCGGAATTGCAGAAGAAGTCGAACGCCTAAAAAGAGACTTCGATAATGTGAAGGCGACTGGCGTCATCAAGACAGAACATGTTGCGCACAAGGGTCTCAAGGCTCCAATCTTCGATGGACAAACACCGTGGGCTATTTATAAGACCCAATTTGAAGCCGCCGTAAGAAACAACCATTGGAATGATCTAGAACGGGGAACAGCTCTTATATTGGCGCTAAGAGGTCCACCAGCAGAGGTTCTTTAAACGATTCCGCAGGAGCAACAACAAGACTTTTCAACCTTAGTCCAGACATTGGATCTTCATTATGGCAGTGACCACATGCGAGAGATCTACAAAACGCAACTTTACAACCGAACTCAAAAGAATTGTGAAACACTTCAAGAGCTGGCACGCGATATTGAACGACTCACACTATTATCGCTGCCTAATGCGCAAACAGAGCCACGAAACGATACAGCTGTTTTCGCATTTAACAATGCTGTACAGGACAGAGAGCTGCAACAGGCGTTAAAACTGGCAGGTAAGAAAACGATTGGCGAAGCCTTAGTATATGGGCTGACGTTCGAAGCTGCCAAGCAAAGCTCGCGGAGTAACTATCGAGTTCGAGAAATAGTAGAAGAATGTGTGTGCCAGAAAGCCGAGTACACCAAGCGGAGCGAAGGATCTGGTGCTCCCCGATGCTGGAATTGTGGACAGGCAGGACACTTAAGACGCGACTGCCGCAAACCCAGAAAAGCGATCAACTATTGTTCCGGCTGCGCTGCTAAACAAAGAGGAGGGAGGGGCGAACCGTCACGAGAGCACGCTTCGCCTAGTGACAGTCCGGGAAACGAGTAAAGGCCAACTTCATGGGGCAGAAGTTGGCTGGTAGAATCGACGCCCCCGGAACCATCATCGCAGTTTCTCGACTACATCGTTGTGAAAACGACTTATGTATGAGTGGACGAGTCGGCAAATTAAACTGCATTATAACAGTCGACACAAGCGCAACACGGTCAGTGCTAAGATCTGACCTCGTAGATCGTATTTGGCTTCACAACACCAAGAAGTACGCACTTCGCACTGCTACAGGAGAAACTACAACGGTCCATGGAGAAATAGCCCGTGACATACAACTTGGGGATTTGACCTTCTCGCATGTATTCGTGGTAGCTGACATTACCGATGAGTGTATCCTTGGAATGGATTTTCTGAAACCACACGGTATCCAGCTGGACTTAGGACAACGAATAATGAAGTGGCGGAATATTGAAATCCCGATGGAAATAACATCCTCCAAATCAACAAAGCTGCGAGTTGTATTATGCGAAGATGCGGACATACCAAAGTCATCTGAGAATGTTATTTGGGCAGAGCTCGATGGTGATCCCGGGAACCACCGATTCTACCTCATAGAACCGGAAACGACACCTGCATTACGAAGTCTGATACTAGGAAAAACGCTCGTAAAAAGGAATGAGAGAATGATGGTACCAATAAGAGTCCTGAACGTTGCGGACAGCACTACCAGCGTAAAGAAAGGAGATGTAATTGGCAGCTGTGAACCAATATCGGCGGTGACGAGTATCGACAAGGCAGTACCACATAACGTACCCTCTAAAAATAAGCCAAGAAGGAAGGACAATGTAACATCAACACTTCTTCAGTCAAGCAACCTTAGAGGAGAACAACACAAGCAAGCAGTAGATCTAATCGAAGGATTTAGCGACGTCTTTTCCACCGGTGATGACGACTATGGCAGAACAAACTTAGTGAAACATCGCATAGACACCGGAAGTGCTACACCGATACGTCAACCTCCAAGAAGAGTACCATTAGCGAAACAAGGAGAAGTCAATTCAATGGTCAAAACTATGGAGCATCAGGGAATCATCGAAGAATCAAAGAGCCCGTGGATATCGCCAGTAGTGCTGGTAAAGAAGAAGGACGGCAGTACCCGTTTTTGTGTGGACTACAGGCGACTGAATGATGTTACGAAAAAGGATAGCTATCCACTACCTAGAATCGACGATATCATGGACACTCTGACCGATGCTAAATGGTTCTCAACGTTGGACCTGAAGAGTGGTTACTGGCAAGTGGAGATAGATGAAAAAGATAGAGAGAAGACAGCATTCTCTGTCGGCAGTGGACTGTGGCAGTTCATCGTAATGCCATTTGGCCTGTGCAATGCTCCAGCTACGTTCGAAAGACTGATGGAATTCGTTTTGCGTGGTCTGAGTTGGAAAACTTGTCTCGTTTACCTAGATGATGTGATCGTTATCGGAAAAACATTCAATGAACACCTAAAAAATCTGCAGGAAGTCTTCCAGCGACTGCGAGCGGCAAAATTAAAGCTGAGTCCGAAAAAGTGCACTTTGTTTAGTGCAGAAGTCAAGTACTTGGGTCACATCGTTTCAGCTGATGGCGTAAAGACAGATCCGGAGAAGATACTGGTGGTGAAAAATTGGCCTACTTCGAGTGATAAACACCAGCTGCGCAGCTTCCTAGGCTTAGCGACATATTACCGACGATTTGTAAAAGACTTTGCTAACACGGCGAAATGTCTGCATCAGTTAACAGAAAAAGGGAAGCCATTTACATGGAGTCAACAGTGCCAGGAAGCATTCGAGAGGATAAAAGACCAACTCTGCGACTCCCCAGTTCTGGCGTATCCAACACCAGGTCATGGTTTCATCATAGACACTGACGCCAGCAATGTCGGTATCGAAGCAGTACTATCACAAGAGATCGATGGGCAGGAGAGAGTGCTATCTTACTACAGCCGAGTACTCTCAAAATCAGAAAGGAACTATTGCGTAACTCGCCGAGAGCTACTAGCCATAATAGAAGCAACAAAACATTTTCACAAATACCTCTATGGTCAAAAGTTCCTTCTTCGAACGGATCACGCATCGCTTAAATGGCTACTTCAGTTTAAGAACCCCGAAGGCCAAGTAGCCAGATGGATCGAAAGGCTCGAATCCTACGATTTCGAGATTTTTCATCGAAGAGGAAGAATCCACGGTAATGCCGATGCGCTTTCACGTCGTCCTTGTCCACCGAACTGCAAGCATTGTCACCGTGTAGAAGGAAAAGAGGCCGGAGAAACCATTCAGAGGATAACGACCGAACCAAAGACTGGATGGAATCAGCAAGAACTGGAAGACGCCCAACGTAAAGATCCAGATATTTCACCGATCATGGCATGGAAGGACGAAATGAAACGGCCTGAGTGGAAAGACATCTCACAATTCAGTGAAACCTTAAAGTGTTATTGGGCACAATGGAACTCCCTTCACCTAGACGGCGGATTATTAAAACGGAAATGGGAGAACGCTGATGGAAAGTCGTATCACATGCAAACCATCGTCCCGCATTGTAAAGTCGAGGAGGTTTTGAAGGAATATCATGGAGGTACCTCCGGTGGGCATTTGGGAGTAAGCAGAACCTTGGCAAAGATACGAGAAAGGTTCTATTGGATCCATCTCCGAGATGATGTCGAAAACTGGTGCCGTAAATGTACTACGTGTGCATCGAGTCAGGGCCCACACCGCAGATCAAAGGGAGAAATGCAACAATACAACGTGGGAGTCCCATTCGAGAGAATTGCTGTGGATATTGCTGGGCCATTTCCGGAATCAGAAAATGGTAATCGCTACATTCTAGTGGTCATTGATTATTTCAGCAAGTGGCCAGAAGCTTACGCAATTCCAAACCAAGAAGCAGTAACCGTCGCAGAACAAATTGGTACTAACTGGGTGAGCAGATTTGGAGCGCCATGTGAACTACACTCCGATCAAGGGCGCAATTTTGAATCACAAATATTCAAACACGTGTGCCAAATGCTGGGAATAAACAAAACGAGGACAGCTCCATTACACCCACAGTCCGATGGAATGGTGGAACGTTTCAACAGGACATTGAACTCAAACCTATCCAAACTCGTCAGCGAGAGGCAACAGGACTGGGATCAGCACATCCCTCTATTTTTAATGGCCTACAGAACATCGGTGCATTCAACAACAGGAGAAACCCCGTCCCGAGTCATTTTCGGAAGGAATATTCGAGTCCCTGCGGAATTAATGTTTGGAGTGCCACCAGACCAACCAACGAATGCCAAAGATTACGTCTCGGATCTTCGATGTCGACTAAACACAATTTATAACCTGGTCAGAGATAAAATTGATTTGGCGACCGACCGCATGAAGACGAGGTATGATCAACGGGCGAATTCATCAGGATTCCAAGAGGGTGATTTAGTTTGGCTATACAATCCCAAACGACAGAAGGGCAGATCGCCGAAACTACAGCGCAACTGGGAAGGCCCTTACCAGATCATCAACCGGTTAAACGATGTCGTCTATCGGATTCAATTACATCAAAAACCCCGTACAAAAATGAAAGTGGTACATCTCGACCGACTAACAAAGTACCACGGTGCCATTGCGGAAATGAACGACTCTGTTCGGGACGAACAGGGACTAAGGAGAGGGTAATGTTATAGATCTGGCAATGATCTCTCTCAAATCTGCCAGAACTATTTAGAATATTCTTCCAACATGTAGAGGGCCATAGTAAAAACTTCTAGTAAATTCTCAAAGACACAAACAATGACACCCGACGCCATCTAGTAACTTCCAGAATAGTCCAGACCCAGCAGAAAAACATACACCAGAGAAGGTTCGAGACTCGGATAAATCCATTATAAATAGCCAGGGCTCACGACAAGGAGTTAGTTACTCAGTGACAGTTTCATGGAAAACACCTATCGGTATAAGTAAGCGAAAGTGATAGATCGGCGGTGTTCCTGGGTTGTGCGAATTAAGTTTTTAGAGCGAATTTAGTGAAGTGATCGGGAAATTGTGAATAAAGTGCAATAAATAAATTATCCTTATATTTTAAAACGAATTGAGTTTTCTTTGAAATCTGGCGAACCCCTAGCTCGCAACAATACGTTTTTCTTAAAGGCAAATAAAACAATTTAGGAAATTGAATAATTTCGGGAAAATATTCGTAAGAATGATTTTGAATTTTCACCAAGGAGGATATATAATAAGGAGTGACTATGAGCATGTTTTGACGTTTAGGAAAATGGGAATGAAAGTATTTCCCTCCTTTACTGGCGAAATGCTCGAAATTTTTCGAAAAAAATCGTTTCGCTATCTTTGTCGGGCACATTTACAAGTATTACAACTAACTCTTTCCCACGTTAAATTGTTCGAAACAGTTGTCAAATTTGCGAAAGAATTGTTTCGCTATCCTTGTTTGGCATACTTAAACCCAAAGTAACTATCTCTGTCCCGCGTTAAATTGTCCGTTGCTAAAGTGCTTAGCTTCGACATGAACCAAAAACTAATAAAAATTGAAAAAATAAAGATTTCTGAAATAAAACAGCAAACTCAATTCTACTGAAAATTTTTTTATTGCTGACTGAATATTATCAACCAAGAGAGAATACAAATTATGATAATTTTTTTGTAAAAGTTTGAAGCCGAGTTAAGCTTGGACACAATTTTCGAAAATTTCCGAATCAAAAAGTATTCCCACATGGGACAGCCTATCAGGCACTCCATTTTATATATCCTCCTTGATTTTCACCCGTTTTGCCTTTGGAAAAGTAAATCAACTTCACTTTGAAATGTCCAGAAAATATGATTTTTTTTTTAATTATATGAGAAGCGTTGACAGTTCGAAAAAAATGTCCTTAACATAAAATCGCATATTTAAGTGAAAATGTTGTGTTTTTTAAACGAACAATTTTGCCGAAGCTGTTGGAAACTTAAACACTTGTTTTCAAATATCATTAAACTAAAACCTTGATGATGGAACTGGTTTAATTTATCAAAACATAATTTGTGCAAATCATCGAGAGAGTCACGATGCCGTAGGATTAACCATTTCCAGCTAAGTGTCGGCATACCTGGGGTCTTCAGTATGATGTCTGTACCAGTGCATAAGGCCTAGGTTTTGCATTCGATATCTGTGGACCCTGAGCCGTTAATTGTTGTTGTATGTGCTGTTGGTTATACTTTGATTTTTTTTATACTCTAGATGAAATCTGAGAGTATATTGTGTTTGCCTTACCGTTTGTAACGCTAAGAAATAACGCTCGCACAGTGCTGCCAAGGGTACAGAAATATTTGTTGTCGCTCAAAAACCTCGAATCCGAGTGACCGTCTGTCCGTCTGTGCGTCTGTCTACAGCATAACTCTCGAAAGCTTTGAGCTATAGTGCTAAAATTTGTGTGTGTCATTTATAGCAAAAAAGTAACTTTAAGTTCATGAATGGGCTGCATCCCCCAACTCCTTCTACCCCCGCCCATACAAATTCCATGAAATTTCGAAATATTAAGAAATTGATTTTTCTTTGAAACTATTTAAGCTATCGACTTGAAATTTAGGTGAAAGTATAACGATATAGATGTCATTAGTATCACAGAATATTGACCCGATCCCTTTACTCCTTCTACCCCCTCCCATACAACTGAACAATTTTGAAAAATACATATTTTCGATTTTCATTGAAATTAGTAAAGCTGAAAAGGCCAAATTTTGTCAGAATTAATTCTACTAGAGTTGCAATTTATTTTAAAAATAATTATCACCTCACTACCCCCTCCCGTACAAATTTCACGAAATTTTGAAATTCAAATTAAATTATTTTTCTTCGAAACTGTTAAAGCTATCAACTTGATATTTTGTATAAAGTATACAAATAGAAATATTCATAATGTAAAAAAAATTTGTTTTGATCCGTACACTCTTTCTACCTCCTCCCATACAAATGCATAATTTTTGTTAAATGCATTTTATCGATTTCCATTCAGACTAGAAAAAGGACAAACTTCAAATTTTGTCAGAATTTGTTTCTTAATAATTGAAATAAGTTTAGAAAAAATTATCAGCTCCGCTTCACTCCTTCTACCACCTCCCCTACAAATATCTGTATTGTAAATTCAAGAAAAGCATTTTTCCTTCAAGTATATGAGAGCTATCGAGTTTGATATTGAATCAAAGCATGGTGATAATGATGATGATAAGCAGTTTCAAAATCATTTTAAACGCTCCACTTTCTCTGCCACCTCCAATACAAATGCCCCAATTTCAAAAAAACTATGACCAAATTCTTTAAAAGTAATGAAAACTAAAAACTTTAAATTCAGCAAAAAACGTTGTGAATACCATGTTCGGTGTCATATACGAAAAATACAAACCTCCCCCTCTACTTCTACCACCTCCCATGCAAAATTCTCTATTCACTAATCGAAAGAGTTTGAGATGACATATTTTCCGGTATATTAAAGTCATTTCCATCTCATCTAGAGTATCATATGATTGGGCTTTAAGCCCAATCATAATTCTGTTACTTTTTTTTGTTTTTAATTGGAACTACGTTATTTAATTATACTCTAGATGAAATCTGAAAGTATTATAAGTTTGCTCAAAGTTTGTAACGGCAAGAAATAAGGCTCGGAGAAAGAAATGAATGATACAAAAGATAATATTATCACTCAAAAATATCAAAACCGGATGACCGTCCGTCCGCCCGTCCGTCCGTCCGTGCGTCTGTTCGTCCGTCCGTCCATTCGTTCGCTCTCTAGCTTGAAAACACGTTGAGCTAGAAAGCTCAAATTTTGTACACGTCGTTTTTGATAAAAAAGTATGGTCAAGTTCGTGAACGGGCCAAATCGCTCCACCCCTTCTACCCCCTACCAAACAAAATGACACAATTGCGCAATTTGAAAATAAACGGATTTGTTCAAAAAGTATAAAAGCTATTGGCCTGAAATTTTGAATATGTTACTTTTATGATAATATCAATCTACCGTAAAAAAAATATGCGTGTCCTCCCCCTCCTTCTACCACCTCCCATACAAACTGTACTTGTCATGAATTACTCTAAGCCAATTTACTCAATGCGTATAAAATTTACCGCGCGGGAATTGTGCATCAAATATTTATTTAAAATTGTTAGTAAGGCAAAAAAAATTAAACGACTAGCTTCACCCCTCCTACCCCCTCCCCTACAAAATGACACAATTGCGCAATTTGACAATAAACGGATTTGCTCGAAAAGTATACAAGCTATTGGCCTGAAATTTGGATTATATTACTTCTATGATAATATCAATTTACCGTAAAAAAACTATGCGTGTCCTCCCCCTCCTTCTATCACCTCAGATACAAACTGTACTTGTCATGAATTACTCTAAGCCAATTTACTCAGTGCGTATAAAATGTAGCGGGCTGAAATTGTGCACCAAATATTTATTTAAAATTGTTAGTAAGGCCAAAAAAAATTAGACGATTAGCTTCACCCCTTCTACTTCCTCCCATACAAAATGACACAATTTCGCAATTTGATATTAAATGGATTTACTTGAAAAGTATAAAAGCTATTAATCTGAATTTTGGGATATATTACTTTTTTGATAATCTAAATCTACAGTAGAAAAATTATTTGCGTCCTCGCTCTCCTTCCACCCCCTCCCATACAAACTACACTTTTTCATGAAATGCTCTAAGACGATTTTCTCAGAACATATAACATTTATTCAGCTCGTATTTTGTAATAAATACTTAATTAGTATTATAACTAAGATCAGAAAGAAATATTTGATTAGCTTCACTGCTTCTACCCCCTCCCATACAATATGACACAGTTTCACAACTTTACAAAAAATCGATTTGTTTAAAAAGTATGAATGGCACTAGTCTGAAATTTAAGGGATGTCAATTTTATAATATTCCTATTTCTGAAAAAATCACTAGAATTCCCCCACTCTTTCTATAGGGTTATTCTATAACCGGTGTTATTTTGATATTCAAAGAAAAATGGCATTTTTTGAGATAAATGATCGGATGTTTATTTCATTGTAAAGAGGAAGGTATGCCGTTAATAATGGAAAACAACATCAGCCAAATGACCACCACGACCACGCTTACAGGACCGTATCCTTTCCATGAAATTTTTCATAACCAAATCGCAAAGTGGCTGCCCTATGTCCTCGGTAGTCTCACGAATTCCATCTTTGAGGTCTTCAATCGACGCTGGGCTGTTGGCGTAGACTTTATCTTTCACGTAGCCCCAAAGGAAGAAGTCGCAAGGTGTTAAATCACAAGATCTCGGTGGCCAATTGCAATCACCTCTTCGAGAGATAACGCGGTCCGGAAACTTTTCCCGTAAAAGATCAATGGTTTCGGTGCTTGTGTGGCACGTAGCGCCGTCTTGTTGAAAGTAAACGTTGTCCAGATCAATATCATCCAATTCCGGCCATAAAAAATCATTAATCATCTCTCGATAGCGCAATCCATTCACCGTAACTGTTGCTCCAGCCTCATTTTCGAAAAAGTAAGGTCCAATGACCCCGCCGGACCATTTGGCTGATGTTGTTTTCCATTATTAACGGCATATCTTCCTCTTTACAATGAAATAAACATCCGATCATTTATCTAAAAAAATGCCATTTTTCTTTGAATATCAAAATAACACCTCTTATTGGATAACCCTACGAACCGTCTCTGCCAAATTTTCACCATTTTTATAGTGAATTTTAATAATTTCAATGCGTTGTTGAAGCGTGTATCGTTCCATTTTTATTAGTGGCGTAGTTTCTACTTGTCAAATGTCAAAAAATGACAGCTTCAAAAATAACATCTACCGAAATAGCGGGCTATTCAAAATAACACCTCTTATAGAATAACCCTATACCACGTCCCATACAAACTGCACATTTTCACTAAATCTAACTCACTAATTTTCTCAGTTCGCATTCAATTTTTAGAGTTAGCATTTTGTATAAAACATTTTTTTAGCTACTTTAGCATGATGGGGAAAAAATTAGTTCAATGCTATCATCCCTTCTAACACTTCACATACAAAATTTCTTGGGATCACAAAAAATTCTATTTCATCTAGAGTATCGTAGCCCTGTTATGTTTTTTTACTCTAGATGAAATCTGAGAGTATTATAAGTTTGCTCTAAAGTTTGTAACGCTAAGAAATAAGGCTCGGAGAAAAAAATGAATGATACAGAAGATAATATTATCACTCAAAAATCTCAGAACCGGATGTCCGTCCGTCCGTCCGTTCGCTCTCTAGCTAGAGAACGCGTTGAGCTAGAAAGCTCAAATTTTGTACACGTCGTTTTTGACAAAAAAGTAAGGTCAAGTTCGTGAACGGGCTAAATCGCTCCACCCCTTCTACCCCCTCCCATACAAAATGACACAGTTGCGCAATTTGACAATAAACGGATTTACTCGAAAAGTATACAAGCTATTGGCCTGAAATAATGAGTATGTTATTTTATGATAATATCAAGCTACCGTATAAAAATTATGCGTGTCCTCACCCTCCTTCTACCACCTCCCATACAAACTGTACTTGTCATGAATTACTCTAAGCCAATTTACTCAGTGCGTATAAAATTTACCGGGCTGAAATTGTGCACCAAATATTTATTTAAAATTTTAAGTAAGGTCAAAAAAAAATTAGACGATTAGCTTCACCCCTCCTACCTCCTCCCATACAAAATGACACAATTTCGCAATTTGATATTAAATTGATTTACTCGAAAAATATAAAAGCCATTAAACTGAATTTTGGGATATATTACTTTCATAATAATCTAAATCCACAGTAGAAAAATTATTTGCGTCCTCCCTCTCCTTCCACCCCCTCCCATACAACTTTTCAACACTTTTTCATGAAATGCTCTAAGACGATTTTCTCAGAACATATAACATTTATTGAGCTCATATTTTGTAATAAACACTAAATTAGTATTAGACCAGACCAGAAAAAAATATTTGATTAGCTTCACTGCTTCTGCCCCCTCCCATACAATATGACACAGTTTCACAGCTTTACAAAAAATCGATTTTCTTGAAGAGTATGAATGGCACTAGTCTGAAATTTAAGAGATGTCAATTTTATAATATTCGTAGTTATTTCTGAAAAAATCACTAGAATTCCCCCACTCTTTCTACCACCTCCCATACAAACTGCACATTTTCACTAAATCGAACTCACTAATTTTCTCAGTTCCCATTCAATTTTTGGAGTAAGCATTTTGTATAAAACATTTTCGTAGCTACTTTAGCATGATGGGAAAAAAATTAGTTTTTTCTGTGTTCTTTTAATATGGAATGACTTTCATTTATTTCTAGTTATTGTTTAAATTTTCTGGAAATGTGTTCTAATTTAATTTTTAAAAATGAATTTTTAGCATGGTTGTCTTGCCTTAGTAACTTATTAATTTTATTTAACATTTGGTTATTTCTTTTATTTTTCCATGGATTCTGGCCAACTTCATTATTGACCAGGTCAGTGTTCGGGGATTAGGTTCCGCCTACCTTTGGCTGTATACACAATCAGAAAAATCGGATATTCTAGCACTAGGCGAGTGCAAGGTGTTACCGGGGAATGAGCAATTTTACTCTGTACCAGTGTATGAATTTATTCTAGCATTTTTTCGCAAGCAGGGTATCGCTCTCTACATCCGTGATGATGTGCTCTTCCAATTGGTACCGCAATTAGGTAACTGCTTCAATCCATAATTTAATTAAATATGGATAAAACACTTAACCCAAGGGCATATCTTGTATTTTTGTTATGTTTATAGAATCTCGGCATTGAATGCAGCCAACACGTCTAGTGAGCTGGATGATCTATCAGAATTCATCCACACCCTGACGCTGAAATACCCCGAAGAACTTGGCATTTTAAGAGTCAAATGAAGGGCGCTAAACGAGTTCTTCAATCCCTTTAATTATAAATTGTGCTTTGAGTTCAATAGCTGCAATGAAGTTTGTTAACTTGTCACCGAGACTATTCCAAAAGGAATGAAGCTCTACATACCTTTCAGTCATAAAAGAGTCCGGCCGTCGAAGGACTCTTGGTTTACAAATGAATGTCTTGTTACTATCCAAGCGAAGAAACAATTGTTTCAAACTTTTAAAAATCAACATACTTCACCTAACAGAAAACTTTATATTAAAACAAGAAATACCTGTATTTCTATTCTCAAACGAGTTAGGTTTGATTATGAGTCCAAAAGGCTCAAGATTTTTCTGGTCATTTGTCAAAACGATAAACAATAATTTCATCTCTTCATCAACACCACCACTGGCAGATGGTGATCGTACCGTAATTGATTCTGTTGAGAAAGCTAACCTATTGGCAGCAAGCTTCGCGGGAAATTCTACGCTACCACCTTCAAACCAATCTCTTCCTATCGCAACACCATCTGGTTTTTCGCTGCCCGCGCTACATGCAGGATTTTGCAAAAGCACAGTATTGACAAGTACGTTGGCTATGATGGCTTTTTTGCCATTACCCTTAAAATGTGCTCCTCTTCTCTGGCTAAGCCTCTTCGCAATCTCGTCCACCTGTCTTACTCTTCCGGGTGCTTCCACAACTGTGGAAAGTTGCGAATGTTCAGCCAATTACCAAGAAAGGAAGCAAAGCGAACCTCGTTAACTACCGCCCGATAGCCGTTACTTCAATGCTCTCGAAAATAATGGAAACTGCTATCTATTGCAAAATTCTTTAATATCTCGAAGATAAACAGTTTATCCACGATCGCCAATACGGTTTCCGTTCCGGAAGATCTGCTGGGTATCTCTTGGTATATCTGAAGGAACGTTGGAACTCCTGCTTGCACAAATGCGGCGAAGGTCAAGTACTTGCACTTGATATTGCAAATGATTTCGACAGAGATTGGCATTAATTCCCTCTTGTTAAGCTCACGGTCACTGACCTTGATACTTCTCTCATTCAATAGATTGAGAGTTTTTTCTCCAATCGCACTTCACGAGTAGTATTAGATGGCGTTACTGCTTGTTCCTTCGCAATCAATCGTATACGTCTTTTACCTCCAATTTATCATTACTACAACTATTTTGAGCTATTCGCATAATTTCTATTCCAAATTACTTCATCTTCAATGAAAATGCCTTTTCGGTATGTACAGCCCCTTAATAAAAAATTGTTAGAAATTGGTTTTTCTACTAAGAACATTTGCATGAATTTTTATATTTTATTTATTTACTAGCAAACGCCCGCGACTTCGTTCGCGTAAAAATAGAAATAATAAGCAATTTTTGAGAGTGAAGTTAGTAATACATTATGTGGGATATACATATAACCTGCTTACTTTAATGGCTCTTTGAAGAAAATGGTTTGTATTTTGTTGGAATCAGAACCATAAATTATTATGAATGAAAGCATTATTTGTATGGGACAGGCTTGTGATCAAATCAACCCCGTGATTCAAGATCATATACGTGTTGAAGAGCGTTAAGGACATGTGAATAATTGTAGCAGGTATTAATTAAAAAAAAACCAAATAAAATAACATTAAGCTTAAAAACATAACAGGAATACGATTGTGCGTAAAGCCCAATCATACGATACTATGTATAGATGAAATCAAAATTTTTGCGGTGTTAAGAAATTTTGTATGATTGTCTGCATGGACGGCGGAGCCGAAAAGGATGTTGAGGCTCGGCTAAATAAAGCTCGTCAGGCCTTCGGTATCCTTTCCCCTTTCTGGAGGTTAAGAGAGATCTCCCTTCGCACGAAGCTGCGAGTTTTTGACGCATGCGTCAAATCCGTGTTGTTATATGGTTGTACTACGTGGAAAGTGACCGTTCGACTTACCAAGAAACTACAGACTTTCGTAAACCAATGCCTCCGGCGCATTTTAGGAATATTCTGCCAGAAGTAATCTCCAACGACGAACTTTGGAGTACAACTCGCCAGACTAAAATAGGTATTGAGATTCAACGGCGAAAGTGGCAGTGGATCGGTCATACTTTGAGGAAGCCAGAGCGAAACATCGCAAAACAGGCTCTGGATTATAACCCTCAAGGAAGACGTCGGGTTGGTCGACCATGTAACACATGGAAGCGAGCAGTTGAGCAGGAGGCCAGAGGAATAAACAAGTCTGATTGATTGAGTGGTAGAAGGGGTGACAGCACAGAACTAATTAGTTTCACATCATGCTAGAGTAGCTATAAGAATGTTTTTGACCAAATTTAAGCTTCAAAAATTGAGTAGCTACTGAGAAACTTAGTGCATTGGATTTAATGAAATTGTGTAATTTGTATGGGAGGTGGTAGAAGGAGTGGGGGTTTCTGAAGATTTTTCAATTATCATGCAATTGATATACTTTAAATTTCAGATCTGTATCATTCATACTTTTTAAGAAAGAAAAATGGTAATGTAGTCGTGGAGTTGTGTCTCATTGTATGGGAGGAGGTAGAAGGAGTGAACTTATTCGGTGATGAAAAAGTGCGGTTTATATGGGAGGTGGTGGAAGAAGAAGTAGGTTTTTGGTGATTTTTTGAGAAACAACTATAATCATTATGCAATTGATATCTTTTAAATTTCAAATCAGTAACATTCACACTTTTCAAGAAAATCGAATTGTTATATAGTTGTGGAATGTGTCTCATTGTATTGGAGGGGGTAGAAGGTACTCGGTTAATTTTTTTCCCGATATTAATAATAATGCTAATTAAGGGTTAAGTACAAAATTTTAGATCGATGCAATTTAAATGTGCTGAGAAAATTGGTTTAGAGTATTTCATGAAAAAGTGCGGTTTATATGGGAGGTGGTGGAAGAAGAAGTGGGTTTTTGGTGATGTTTTGAGAAACAACTATAATCATCATGAAATTGATATCTTTTAAATTTTAGATCAGTAACATTCACACTTTTCAAAAAAATCTAATTCTTGTAAAGTCGTGGAACTGTATCACATTGTATGGGAGGGGGTAGAAGAAGTGAAGCTAATCGGTTAATTTTTCCTCATATTAATAACAATGTTAATTAAGGATTTAATACAACATTCTAACTCGATGGAAGTTACACGTACTGAGAAAATTGGTGTAAAGTGGGTCATGAAAATGTGTAGTTTGTATGGGAGGTGGTGGAAGGAGTGAGGGCACTCGAATAATTTGTATACCAAAAGACTACATTTGTAATAGAAATAATATATTCCAAATCTCAAATTAATAGCTTCTATAGTTTCCAAGAAAATTTGATTAATATATATTTTTGAAAATGAGTCACTTTGTATGGGAGGGGGTAAAAGGCGTGAGGGGAGTGAAATTAAACCAAAATCAGATTACATCCCGATGGACACCTACCAAACTGTGTAAGTTTCATTACAATCGGTTCAACCGTTTGTGCGTGAAAAGCGGCCGGACAGACAGACAAACAGACAGGCAAAAAAATTTCAAAAATGTTTTTTTATGCTTAGTTATTGCTAAAATAACGCAAAAAACTAACTTATAGCCATTTATAAGCAAATAACAGACAGACACTACAATTTTATTAATATGTATAGATTTATTTATTTTATTTTTTTAAATTAACCCGTTGTGAAACCTGCCCTTGTCACACGACGCGAGTTAAAATACTTTGACTCTCGTTTCGATATTACTAATGTCACTATCCAATACATAATTTAGCCTAATTGTATCGAAATTGTGAGTTAAAATGTTGTAACTCAGGTCGTATGTCCAGGGCATTGTGGAATTATTTCACAGTCAGAGAAGCAGATGGGATAACCATATATACAGAAAATCAACTATCATTATTTTTTTCACAAATTACTGCAATATAATCACCGAACCTTTTCGTGTAGAATATTTTCAAAATTCAAGTGAGCAAAACAATTCAGGATGTAGCCTAGCGGGAAGCGTGTTGGTCTACAATGCGAAGGTCGTGAGTTCAAACCCCGATCGACACATAATTTCAGCACACTCCCTGCTTGGATATATAAATATAAGTAGAGCGTTGTGCGAAGGTTTAACAACCCTTCTACAATAAATAATGAAAAAATGTTAAGGAACCTGAAGGTCAGGATGCCAAGACCCGATTTAGGCTGTAGAGCCAATGTAGATGTAGAAAATGATTCAAGAACTTTAAATTGAATTCAAATCGATTTACTTAAAAAAAATACAAAACCCACTACGTGTTACATAAACACGTTTTATTTATTCATCAATGCCAACAATTTTCAATAATATTTTGCCTTTAAAAAAATCGCATCACGAAAATATCAACGTTATTAGAAAGTTGCACATTTATCTGCATTACGCGCAGTCATGAACTTCTTATTTAAAGACCCATTTGAATGAGGCCTTGTAAAATTGTTTACGAGTTTTTTTCTCTGTATTTATTAAACATAAGTACAAAAGTATCTAACAAAACAAAATACCAGCCTACACTAAGCAAATCGAAAATCGTATTAAGATTTATAGGCAAAACTGTAGGATTGAACGCTCATTGAGGCTGAATCTGGCTCAACTGCTTTTTTTTTAAACTAACAAATAAATTTATAATACTAACCATGTCGTAACCATAAGAAATTATACATTAACTACTCGCGCACTACGGGGAAAGTAAATTGTGTGCTATACATGATTTTTCAATCGAGGAAAAACAGCTAAATCATAGCTTCACCCTTACTTTCAATTTCTTCAATTTAAGTGAATCAATGATTGTAACGATGGGTTTTTTTTGGAGAAATTTCACTTGAATCATTTTTTTTTTTGCTCAGTACATACGCACACACGCCTTATTTTCGTTATTTTTGTTCGCAACTCAAAATAACCATAGAGCTTGAAACGTTAGTGGGTAAAGTGCAATATACATTAATCGTAATTAGTGTTTTTGTAATTATATGGCGCGCACGATCGCTCTCAAAAGAAAGGTGTGGTATAAAGAAGTAGTTAATGAAATTTGTAAATTATGGTGTGATGTGTGTGGTTAAAAGTTTTGAATTTAGGAGATAGCTGAAGCTATAGGTACCCGCGGACTTAATGATTTGTTCGATGACTGGTGTGGTTAACAGGGTCATTGTGTGGGTTTTCGAAAAGGAGGTGAATTCAGAGAGATTTAAATTTGGTAATAATAAGAAAGAGGGAATTTAATTTTGTTTTTTTGCTGTATAGGATTAAGATCTGTAAAGAAATTATACATATGATTAGAAGATCAAAAAATGTGTTTTTTAGTTTAAAAAGGATGAAAAACTGATCACTGTTCCGGTTAAGACTGCCAATAGGGGCTTAGACATCAACTCACATCATAGTAGTCCCATTTTTATACTCTAGATGAAATCTGAGAGTATTATAAGTTTGCTCTGGAGTGTGTAACGCCAAGAAATAAGGCTCGGAGAAAAAAATGAATAATACAGAAATTAATATTATCACTCAAAAATCTCAAAACCGGATGTCCGTCCGTCCGTCCGTTCGCTCTCTAGCTTGAGAACGCGTTGACCTAGAAAGCTCAAATTTCGTACACGTCGTTTTTGACAAAAAAGTAAGGTCAAGTTCGTGAACGGGCCAAATCGCTCCACCCCTTCTACCCCCTCCCATACAAAATGGCACAAATGCGCAATTTGACAATAAACGGATTTGCTCGAAAAGTATAAAAGCTATTGGCCTGAAATTTGGAATATATTACTTTTATGATAATATCAATCTACCGTATAAAAATTATGCGTGTCCTCCCCCTCCTTCTACCACCTCCCATACAAACTGCATTTGTCATGAATTACTCTAAGCCAATTTACTCAGTTCGTATAAAATTTAGCGAGCTGAAATTCTGCACTAAATATTTATTTAAAATTGTTAGTAAGGCCAAAAAAAATTAGACGATTAGCTCTACCCCTTCTACCCCCTCCCATACAAAATGACACAATTTCGCAATTCGACTATAAATGGATTTGCTCGAAAAGTATAAAAGCTATAAGTCTGAATTTCGGGATATATTACTTTCATAATGATTTCAATATACAGTATAAAAATTTTCTGCGTCCTTCCTCCCTTCCAACCCCTCCCATACAAACTACACTTTTTCATGAAATGCTCTAATCCGATTTTCTCAGAACATATAACATTTATCGAGCACACATTTTGTAATAAATACTTATTTAGCATTATCACTAAGATCAGAAAAAAAGATTTGATTAGCTTTACTGCTTCTACCCCCTCCCATACAATATGACATAGTTTCACAACTTCACAAAAAATCGATTTTCTTGAAAAGTATGAATGTTACTAGTCTTAAATTTAAGAGATGTCAATTTTATAATATTCTTAGTTATTTCTGAAAAAACACTAAAATCCCCCCACCCTTTTACCACCTCTCATACAAACTGCACATTTTAACTAAATCTAACACACTAATTTTCTCAGCTCCTATTCAATTTTTGGAGTAAGCATTTTGTATAAAACATTTTTATAGCTACTTTAGCATGATGGGGAAAAAATTAGTTCAATGCTATCACCCCTTCTAACACAACCCATACAAAATTTCTTGGGATCACAAAAAATTCTATTTCATCTAGAGTATCGTAAGATTGCGCTTTACGCGCAATCGTAGTCCTATTATGTTTTTTTTTTAATTTCAAACTAGGGGCTTTTGATGGGACACTCTTTAGAGGATCATATGATTGGGCTTTACGCCTATTTGTAGTCCAGCTATGTTTTTGATTGTTTCTAAGATACTTAATGTTTGAAAATTTAATATAATCAGTAAAAAGCCAAAAATTAATTTAATGAATGAACGTAAGAACATTGGAAGATTAAATTTTTTTTTCTGCAAATCTACCAAAATAAATTGAATTTCCTCTTTATACATCGGGATTCTTTTGTAATTTATTTTAAAATATGATGATATTTGGAGAACTAAAATAAAATTTAATTTCGTAAAAAATATGTTTGAATATTTTGTAAGGAGTGTAAGTGTGAAGGTTTTTGAAATAAACCAAAATTCAATTTCTTTTTGTAGCACTGAACATTTGTAGCTTGAGAAGTCGCTTCTTAACACGTTAACTGCCATATTTGTGCAGCTACGATGAGATTTGTAGTATATTAGTGGTTAGCCTCAGGAAGGAGAACAAATTCAAGGTTGGCTGAAATGAATATAAAATTTATTAATAAATGAACAGAAAATATAATCTAGCTTTCTGTTACATAAACCTACTACGAGATAATACGCAAAATGTTTTTTTCCACATTCTTTATGCTTTTAGATGATTAATTCTACTTCTCCAATAGCACTACAGCCCAAATCTGGCCTTGGTCTCTTGACCTTCAGGTTCCTTAATATTTTTTTCATTTTTCTAGATTAAAGTAACCAAGTTATATTCAAGTACGCAGTGCGCTGGAATTATACGTCGTGCCGGATTTCAGCTCACGATCTTTGCACTATGAACCAGCACGCTATCCACTACTATACCCTAGCTTTGATGATTACAATGTACCATAATTACAGTTTTTAATAATAGGACATGATTTAATTAAATTGGCTTTTTGCACCGGAATCCTGAAAAATACCGTGGCAGTAAACGTGTTAATCAATTGTATTCGCATTCAAATCGGTTAAGTGAAGCCGTGTTTACAAGAGAAATTTCAGAAAGAAAGAGCCAAAACTATTGGTGAACGCATTTCTTAGAACTCTGCAAGCTATAAGTTGCTGAGAATACGTAAACGGGAATGGATTGTGTTGGAAATCCATCAACCAAACTTATGAAAAGTCGAATCATAGATGTCACTCTCACACTAAAGGGATTTTTTTGTATCGAAATTTTCACTTTGGTTTTTTGTAGTTAATTGTACCAGAACTTTTTTTAGTTGATTGTAGTTGACCTAGAGAAATAAGTCGTTACCTTTTGTTTTTTTTTTTTCATTCTTGAAATTGTTTCGAACATACTTGTTAGTTTCGTTTTAATTCTTGAAATTGTTGTCTTGAACATTAGTACTAACCTGTGTGAATTACAATATTATTATTATAAATATTATTTTGTTTGATTTCGAACAGTGGAATTTGAAAATCGTATTGAACATATTGTATTGAACATTTGGTCCGTCGAAACCGGATTACGTCTTGTGATTCAGTCAAGAAAAAGTGAATTTTGGAATGTACCAAATGTACCAAAGTTAGTGATGCAACAAAAACTGACGACAGAGCAGTTGCTACGGGCTCAAAGTAACTTCCGTAAAGATCCGGAATCGCGTAAAACGGTCGCATATCTCAACAGAATCCTTGCAAGGCTTGAATCCTTGCGTGAAACCTTCACGGAAACGCACAAAGGAATTCTTGATTCGCTTAGTGGAAGCGAAACGGAATTAAAAATACCATATTTCGCGAACGACGTGAACGGGACTTTTGAAGAGACTCTTTTAATGTTCCAAGCTGAAGTTGATGACCTGATACAGATACAGGAAAATCAAGTGGCATGTGAAAATTCGGTTGCAAACGTTTCTCAAGTAGCAAAAGGGGAACGCGACATAAAATTGCCTAGAATTTCACTACCCATATTTTCCGAGAATTATGAAGCGTGGATGTCGTTCCGAGTTTTGTTTGTCGCTTTGGTGCATGAACGGAAATCAATTTCCGATGTGGAAAAACTTCACTATTTCAAGTGCAGTTTAGAGGGTGAAGCGCTAGGGCTTATTAAACAATTCCCAACCACTGACACGAATTATAAAATTGCGTGGAAGGTTTTGAACGACAGATTCGATAATAAAAATGCGTTATTAACGTCACAGTTCAAAAAGCTCGGTATTGTGAACGCAAACGAATCTTCCTCGTCAATAAAGACCCTAGTAGATCAAACCGTGGAGTCAGTACAAGCTTTAGAAAACATGAAAATTCCAGATTTGTGGAATGCATGTGTAGTTTTTATGACTGCACGACGCTTACCTTCAGAAACTCGGCAATTATGGGAACAACAACAAGCGATAGATTCGGAACTAGCTTCATTTGAAAAATTGAAACTCTTTTTACAAAATAGGTTCAGAGCATTGGAAGCTGCTGGAGTAGAACGCCCGAGATTTGGAAAACCATCGACAACTACACAACATAACACTCGTAATAACAGTACAACGAATATCATAAACAAGTCCTGGCAACAGCTTAAGGCCGATGCTCAGGATCGCGCCTTGTGGAAGAGAGTTGTTTCTGTCATATGCCCCTATAGGGGGTCTTAACAGGAATTTGATTGATTGAATATTCTTATCACAGCGAATCGCAATCAGCGTGTCCAGTATGTAAGGAGTCACATTATTTGCGAAATTGTGAAAAATTCATTGCTATGGAACATCAAGAAAGATTTGAAATTGTAAAGTGGAATGGATTGTGCTTGAATTGTCTGGGAAGAGGACATCTTGCATCCAATTGCCCCAGTAAATTTAGATGCTCAAGGTGCAAACGGGCGCATCACACTTTGTTGCATAAGGAAGAACGAAACGCGATGTCTGTAGCTGAAGGTACTATTTCACCTCAAGCTTCAACTTCGCATGCAACCGCAGAATTTGTTGATATCAATTCTCTTACTGTAATGACGCAAAAACAAGTATTGTTAGCAACTGCATTGGTAACCGTAGAATCACCATATGGTCGAGTCATCTTGCGAGCTTTACTAGACCAAGGTTCACAAGCTTCATTCATCACGGAATCTGCAGTGCAACAATTAGGCCTACAAAGGAAATCTGTATGTGCAAACATCATTGGAATTGGAAAAACAAACGCTACCGTCGCCAAAGGATTAGTGCAACTAATGCTATTAGCTTATGATGATGAGACAATTAATTTTCAAGCCTGGATTTCAGACAAGGTGACGAATTTAATCCTAACGCAGACAGTTGTATTCTCCCAATGGGAAAAATTGAAGAATATTAAATTGGCAGATCCTCAATTTGACAAACCAGGTCGCATCGATTTATTACTAGGTGGCGATGTGTATGCTCTAGTGATCCTTGGCAATATTCGAAATTTATCAAATGGAACAATCGCACAAAATACGAAATTAGGTTGGATCATTTCTGGTGAAGTGAAGTCAGCACATACATCGAATTACCAAAGTTTCAAGGTTGAAATAGAAACTCAGCAAGACGTGAGTGATCAATTGCGAAAATTTTGGGAATTGGAGGAACTGCAAGATTCTCGAAAATTGAGCCAAGAAGAACAATTATGCGAAAATCACTTTCAAGCGAATGTTTCAAGAGAATATGGTGAGGTTACCATTTAATGATGATAATGCTAAGAATACACTGGGATACTCCCGTACAGCAGCTGTAAAAAGTTTAATCTCTATGGAAAATCGATTTTCTCGGGATGGAGAACTTGAACATGAATATAGAAAATGCATATAAAAATATATCGACTTGGGCCAGATGAGTTTGGTCACCAACAAAACCGAAATTATTGTTGAAAACGGAATTTCAGTGTGCACCGCGCATTACTTACCACATCATGGTGTTTTGAAGGATAGTATCAGCACAAAACTTCGAGTAGTCTTCGACGCATCTCGTAAGAGCAGCTCTGGAGTTTCGTTAAGTGACACATTGATGACAGGACCCGCAATTCAAAACGACATGATTTCGGTGGTATTGAGATGGAGATTGCATAAATATGCATTTGTCGCTGATATAGAGAAAATGTATCGTCAAATCAACACCCCAACGACGCTCATTTTCAACGGATAGTATGGAGACCCAAACCGTCTGAAGACATTCAGAATTATTGTATGAACACTATCACATTCGGAACAACATGCGCTCCATGTTTAGCCATCAGGACTTTGCAACACTTAGCTGAAATCGAAAGACAGAATCATCCAGATGTATATGATTCCATCATGAACGATTTCTATGTTGACGACGTATTGTCAGGAGGACTTGATCTAAACAAGACCATCGAGCATCGCAAAGCAATTTTTACAGTATTGGAATCCGGAGGATTTAAATTGCGAAAATGGATAGCTAATGATGCAAGAATTTTAGAAGGTGTGCCTGAAGTTGATATTGAAATGAAAACTCCGTTGGAAATGGATCTCAATCAAGGTTACAAATCTTTAGGCATCGTCTGGAATCCTGCGATTGACCATTTCACCTATCGAGTAAAACTTCGAATTGACAACGCACATTTCACCAAACGACAGCTGCTTTCGGACATCGCACGTCTTTATGATCCATTAGGATGGTTAGCACCGACGGTCATTATAGCTAAAATCATACTTCAAACAATATGGTTGCATGGACTGAAATGGGATGATCCGCTTCCAATCGAAATCCACAATCGCTGGAATAAATTTAGAAATCAATTAGTGGAACTGGAAAGAATTAGAATTCCAAGATGGATATTGATCGGCGACACTTGCAACTTTGAACTTCATGGATTTTCTGACGCATCCATGGAAGCATACGCCGCTGTAATCTATGCAGTAAGTCGCAGCAAAGATAAGACTTGTGTGCAACTTATAACGTCCAAAACGAAAGTCGCTCCTATACGACCCGTTACGATTCCTCGACTAGAACTGTGTGGAGCTGTTCTACTTTCGAAATTGATGAAAAGAGTCAACGATTCGTTGAAAGTATCTGGTGTAAACTGTTGGCTGTGGACTGATTCGCAGATAGTGCTTTCCTGGTTACATGGTCATCCAACCCGATGGACTATGTTTGTTGCCAATCGAACGACGGAAATATTTTTTTTTATACCATGGCGCCACGTGCCTTCTCAACAAAATCCAGCCACTTGGCATCTCGAGGTGTAGAACCTACAGAATTGCAAGATAGCATTTTATGGTGGAACGGTCCAGAATGGTTGCAAAATGGTGAAGATCATTGCCGAAACATGAAGTTATTCCAGGTACTGAACTCGAAAAACGGAAAAATGCAGTGACATGTTTGAGCAGCACTATCGAAAATGACGACTTGATCAACAGATTTCCGTCAATGACCCGACTGATCAGAGTGACGGCATACTGTTATCGGTTTAGGAAGCTTTCATCAAAATTGGAAAATAACAGAGGATACTTGACATCTAGCGAACTAAAGGAATCTTTTGAAATTTGGCTTAAATACACCCAAAACCAAGCATTTGAACAAGATCTTCGACATTTGATAAAAGGAAGCCCACTTAGCAAGACCAGTAAGATCAGGAATTTGAATCCATTTCTAGACGGAAATGGGATCTTACGTGTTGGCGGACGCCTCGCAAACTCCAATTTGGCATTCGACGAAGTTCATCCGATCATTTTACCCAGAAGTGGAAAATTCACGGAATTGTTATTGCATCGAATACATAAGGCTACGTTACACGGACAAACACAGTTAATGTTAGCATTTTTGAGAAGAAGATTTTGGCTTATTGATGGAAGAAATACTATAAAGAATTTCGTGCATAAGTGTGTAACTTGCTTTCGAACTCAAGCGAAAACTTCCACTCAATTAATGGGAAATCTACCTATATCTCGGGTCACAATTTCTCGTCCGTTTTCACATGTTGGCATTGATTACTGTGGACCATTTGAATTGAAGGATCGAAATGGAAGAGGAAGCAAAATTCGAAAAGGTTCTGTTGCCGTATTTATTTGCCTAACCATTAAAGCGATACACATTGAAGTCGTTAGCGATCTGACGACGCAAGCTTTCTTAGCAGCCTTTCGACGTTTCATAGGTAGACGAGGCTTATGCAGCCACATCTATAGCGATTGCGGCACAAATTTCATCGGAGCCAACAGTGAGATTCAAAAAATACAACAGGCAAACATCGCCGCAGCTGAAAACTTGTCCAATGAAGGTATCACATGGCACTTTAATCCACCAGCAGCTCCCCATTTCAGAGGACTATAGGAGGCAGGAGTAAAATCGATTAAACTACATTTACGACGCATTTTGGGAAACGCCGCTTTGACATACGAAGAACTTGCAACTACTCTTATCCAAATACAAGCATGCTTGAATTCCAGACCATTATGTCCACTTACTGACCATCCAACAGACGACACCGCTTTGACTCCAGGCCATTTCTTGATCGGAGATATGCTATTGGCACCACCTGAAGTAGATGTATCAGAAGTCAACATTAATAGACTAGATCGATGGCAGCTTACCCAACGACTTGCTCAAACATTTTGGAACAAGTGGACGAAGGAATACCTCGCACGACTACAACAAAGGCCCAAATGGCTCCAGCAAGAAAACTCACCCAAGGTAGGAGATCTTTGTTTACTCAAGGACGAGAAACTTCCTCCGTACAAATGGCCACTTGCCAGAATCACCGAGATACACCCAGGAAGGGACGCACTTATTAGAGTAATATCAGTAACAGCAAGAGGAAATACATTTAAGAGACCAGTAACCAAAATAGCCTTACTACCGACTCAAGACATTGAATCACACCAGCATTAAGAAAATTCCTATCCCATCATTCCTTATACGTTGTCAACATCAATCAACATAACGTATCGATCTTACTGAGACTGTTGGAAATCCATCAACCAAACCTATGAAAAGTTGAATCATAGATGTCACTCTCACATTAAAGGGATTTTTTTGTATCGGAATTTTCACTTTGGTTTTTTGTAGTTAATTGTACCAGAACTTTTTTTAGTTGATTGTAGTTGACCTAGAAAACTAAGTCGTTACCAAGGAGGATATATAATAAGGAGTGACTATGAGCATGCTTTTCCGTGTATGAGCATAGGAATGAAAGTATTTCCCTCCCTTACTAGCGAAATGCTCGAAATTTTTTGAAAAAAATAGTTGCGCTATCTTTGTCTGGCACACTTACAAGTATTGCAACTAACTCTTTCCCACGTTAGACAATTGTCAAATTTTCGAAATAATTATTTCGCTATCCTTGTTTGGCATACTTAAACCCAATTCAATTATCTCTGTCCCGCGTTATATTGTCCGTTGCTAAAGTGCTTAGCTTAAACACGAACCAAAAACTAATAAAAATTGAAAAAATAAACATTTCTGAAATAAAACAGCAAACTTCATTGTACTGAAAATTACTTTATTGCCGACTGAATATTAGCAACCAAGAGAGAATACAAATTATGGTATTTTTTTTGTAAAAGTTTGAAGCCAAGTTAAGCTTCGACGCAATTTTCGAAAATTTCCGAATCAAAAAATATTCCCACATGAGACAGCCTATCAGATACTCCTCTTTATATATCCTCCTTGGTCGTTACCTTTTGTTTTTTTTTCATTCTTGAAATTGTTTCGAACATACTTGTTAGTTTCGTTTTAATTCTTGAAATTGTTGTCTTGAACATTAGTACTAACCTGTGTGAATTATAATATTATTATTATAAATATTATTTTGTTTGATTTCGAACAGTGGAATTTGAAAATCGTATTGAACAGATTGTGAGTGATGAAGTACTGCATTTATTCCACTGTACGCGATGGTAAAAGCTCTGCAGTGAACTCATGAGTGCGAGTAGCTTGAATATTCCTGGGATAGTTGAAAAGTGGAGTGAAGAGTTGAATTTACCGTGAAATACCGATATTACATACATTCCGAATTGCACAACTGAAACTTTTGTTGTTGAGTGAGGTGTGAGTAAAGTGTGGGTACTGTGTGAGCGTGAATTGTTCTACCCGGAAGTGAGATTATTGCGGTCACCAATAAGCCGCAAATATGTGGTTACAGCGCTGTGGTGCGACGGTTATTGTTTTGATGAATTCGGCAAAATCATAATTCATAATTCTATTCAATATTTAAAAGTTATCAGTCTATCTTGTGATTTTTTCTTCAATTAGCCATCATCTCCAAATTTGGAGAATTCTCCTCTTTCACAAGTGGTTGCATTCCTTCTACGTACACCTTCTTTGTATTGCAAATTTTGTCACTATCAGAATTCCTTAATGCAAGGAATTGCCATAAATCGATTCCAAATTAAAATATGGAAATCAATTATCCTCTGGCTCATCATTTAGTGAAGGGACGAAACAAACAATAAAATCCCTACACCAAGTACATAAATAAAAATAAAATAAACAAAAATTGACAAAAAATTGACAAAAAATTGGTATCAACTAGCATTAAGTCTACGCTTTAAACATAATTTGTCGATAGAGAAGTCGAATGCATCAGCATTCTTATTCACTTCTCTCGCGAGACGCGAAATCGGCTCATTCATACCATAGTTTGTCCGGTGAAAGCAAATCTGAAGCAATCTAAGCTGTCTTGGTATATATCGACCAACAGCAAACTGCATCAATCCCAAAAGTGTGGAAGAATCAACTAAACCAGTAAGAAGTTGATGAGCAAAAACTACATCAGCTACCTCACGTCGTTTGGAGAGTGATGACATATTTAATAGCTTAAGTCGATCAATATAAGGAGGAAGACGAACTCTGTCATTCCAATTAAGGTGGCATAAGGCAATTCTCACAAATTTACGCTGAATTGATTCAATTCTGCAAATGTGCTCATCATAATGAGGAGACCAAACTTGAGAAGCATATTCAAGGTGAGATCTAACAAAGGTGTTATAAAGAATCAATTTAACAGAGGGATTTTTAAATTCCTTGGATAAGCGAGTGGTAAATCCCAACATAGAATTACCCTTTTGCACAATCTTATTTATATGCAAGCTAAAATCAAGTTTATGGTCAAATGTAACACCTAAGTCAATAGTAGAATTGACACGATTCAAAATACAGTCATTAAGTTTATATATTATTACAACCGGCGAGACTTTCCTAGTAAAAGACATAACATGACATTTATCCAAATTCAGACGAAGATCATTATGGCGACACCAATTACTAAAATTAATCAAATCTTCCTGAAGAAAATTGTCCGAGTTGGAACTAAGAGATCTAAAGATCTTAATGTCGTCGGCATAAATAAGTACTTCCGAGTATTTAAGCACAGACGCAACATCATTAATGGCCAAGACAAACAAAAGTGGCCCCAAATGACTTCCCTGAGGAGCACCAGAATGCGCAACAAATGGCTTGGAAGTACAATCACGAAAAAGAACTTGATAAGTTCTATTGAGTAGATATGACTTAATCCAACTAATAAACCATGTAGGAAAACCCAGCATGTCTAATTTCAATAAAATAATTGAATGGGGCAATTTATCGAAAGCCTTACTAAAATCAGTATAAATACAATCCACCTGCTTACCCTCCTCAATTTCTACAATGGATTTATTCGTAAACTCCATCAGATTGGTGACTGTTGACCTGTTTTTTACAAATCCATGTTGTTTACTTGAAATCAGGGATTTACAGTGAAACGACAGGCACTCATACACCACAGATTCAAAGAGCTTTGGAATAGCTGACAACTTAGCTATTGGTCGATAATTTACAACAGCAGATTTTGCACCACTCTTGTGAGTCGGTATGATAAAGGAGGCCTTCCATACATTCGGGAAAATCCCAGATTCTAGCGACCTTTTAAAGATTAATTGTCATCTGAGTGTGTCAAACTTCGTATTTATATCGGCGCGGGACAAGTATAATCCTTCCATGTTGATATCACCGTGATTTTAAGATTCTTGAAGCTGATCAGGATTTTTCGAAGAGCTGAATTATGCTTAAATTCAGTAATGGTAAAACCATTCCCTCCTACTGCGTAAGTTCTAGCGATGCTGGATTTTGGAATAGAATCGCGTAACTCGGATCGAGCATCAACTTGGAGTTTCGAGTGGTTTTGGTATTATGAATCTTGTTTCGAGATGTCATTGCAATCGAAGTAAATAGGGTATTGTTTTTGTTTCCTGCCATCAAAATAACATGGGGGTAACCTTTTATGCGCGATATGCAGTTAGATTGACATTGGTAGGGGAAACAAGTGAAAATAGGGAAGTTACAAGCATATATAATAGAGGTAGAGTAGATCAGTTTGAAATGGCGATGGACGTTGTTTTTGAATTGTTGGTAATAATATAGACAGTAATAATACAGATTGACCAGTAATGCATTCCACATTATTGATGTCCGAGGGATGAACGACCGGCTAAATTTCACTATTCTCCGCGGCAGATGCTTCACACTGTTTTCGTGGGATGTGCAGTTTGACGAGTATTACGTGGGGCATGTAAGAGATATTAGATCTTTTAGTTCTTCACTATACATATGTATATGTATACCTTGAAAATATACATACAGTGCTGTGCAAAACTTAAGCAACTCACTACATGTCGGAATGAAAAGGAAAATTGCAATCAAAATATAAAGAATTTTTTTTCCTTTTTTTTTTAAATTTACACGTTAGCATGTTGCTTAAAGTTCTGCAATAAAAAAAGTACATCAGTATTTTAACTGTTCTTAAAAAAAACAAAAACAAAATACACCAAAAAAAAAGGCTGTGCAAAATCTAAGCAACTTTTATTAATATTTCGTGTAATAGTTGTTATTTTTTATAACAGCGGCACATCTGCGAGGCATTGATTCAACTAAATTATTTAAAATTGATATGTCAATTTTTTCCCATTCGTTTTTTAGGTTCGTAAACAATTGGTCCTTGTTTGCAAACTGTACTGTTCCCATACGCCGTTTCAATATACCGAATAAGTTTTCTATAGGATTCAAGTCGGGCGATTGTGCCGGCCAATCAAGAACTTGAATCCTCTTAGAACTAAGCCATTCTTTAACCAATGTCGATGTGTGTTTCGGGTCATTATCATGTTGAAACACCCATCGAAGTGGCATATTCCACTCTGCATTAGGTAACATTCTAGATTATAAGATGTCCTTATACATGAATCTGTCCATAATTTCTGTTATTCTATGAAAGGGACCAATACCTAATGCTGAGAAACATGTCCAGACCATGACGCTTCCTCCCCCATGTTTCACCGTTTTCCTACAGAAGCGTGGATTGAGTTGTTGTCCCTTCTCACGCCTCACACGGGAGAAGCAATCAGAATTGAAGAGGTTGAACTTGGATTCGTCGCTAAATAAAACGGTCTTCCATTTAGCAACTGACCAGTCAAGATGGTTTTTAGCGAATTCAAGCCTAAATGATATATAAAACGATATAAATAGTAAAATAATAATGTTTAAAAGTGTTGTTCGAGAAGTTTACCTTTTCCTTGCATGTCTTTTTGTGAGCAATGGTTTTTTTAAAGGTGTATAGCTTTTTAGATTGAGTTCAATTGCCCGTCTGCGAACAGTGCTTCAGTTGACATTTAAGCCTAGCTCTTTTACAACTTCTTTTGACGAGATAAACGGTTTTCTTTTTATCAATTGTTTAATTTGTAAGTCATCTCTAATGGTACTTTTACGCGGCCTCCCACCAAAGTTTACACTTTTCACACTACCCGTGTTTTTATATTTCGTAATCCATCTTGAAATTAAAGATTTGTTTATATTTAACGATTTGGCAATCTCTATTTGCGTTTTTCCAGAATAATATAGCGAAATTACATTTGATTTAAATCTATTATCGTATTGATCACGCTTTTTTTTAGACACAATTAAACTCAAAGGGAAGACGATCTATACTGATCTAATTGACACGAACATCAGAAAACAAAAACAACATTGGGAAATCCCCGTAATTTTTTTTTCTGACTGGGAATCGCAGCTGCGTTTTGAAAGTTGCTTAGATTTTGCACAGCCTTTTTTTTTGTGTATTTTGTTTTTGTTTTTTTTTTTAAGAACAGTTATTGCAAAACTTTAAGCAACATGCTAACGTGTAAATTTAAAAAAAAAGGAAAAAAAATTCTTTATATTTTGATTGCAATTTTCCTTTTCATTCCGACATGTAGTGAGTTGCTTAAGTTTTGCACAGCACTGTATGTCATAAATTCATAGTACTACGACATTTCGGCGATGATTGCTTATCTTTACTCAAACAGAATCGTGCGTATTTTAATCTTATTCATTCTACAAAGCAACACCATAGAAAGGAAATTCAGAAATATGTTGCTATTTAACGGAAAAGACATGTCCCATAAATAACCCGCCAAAAAGATCTAAGCCACCATGGTGGACGAAACAGTTTGGTGGAAGGTGGAAGAAGGAGTGGGGATTATTAGTGAATTTTTTTTTTTCAAGAATACCTCTAAACATTACGCAATTGACTTCTTTCAAAATACTTTTCAAGTGAATTGATTTCCTGTAAATGGGATGGGGTCGAAGGAGTGCAGCTAACCGGTTAATTTTATTCCGAGTTTAATAACAATGATAATTAACTATTTATTGCAAAATTCGAGTTCAATGAATGAAATCTAACTGAGAAAATTGGTTTACAGTATTTCAGGTAAAAGTGCCGTTTGCAAGGGCAGGAGTGGGGGATTCGAATAATTTGTACACCGTAAATTACATCTATGATAAAAATAATACACACTAAATTTGTTTGTTTTCAAAATGTTTTATACGGAAATTAAGCTTCAAAAATTTAATAGATAGGGGAACCCGGGGCGGAACGGGTTACTAAGTTGAAAATATGTTTTGAAAACACAAAACGGTTGATTAGAGGAGCTGCAAATTTTTCTAGAAACACATTATAGAAAATAGAATAATATTGCAAGAAAACAAAAGAACAGTATTTTTGTTTTCAGAAATAGAAGAATATGTCACGTGCCCCGTTCGGCCCCGGGCACGCGGCAGAACAAGTAATTATAGGAACAAATGCGGCAAGTAGAAATGCAGAAAATTGACTTTGCTCTATATTTATAAAGTTGTAAGTGTCTCTAAGGATTTTATACACTTTTCATTGATTGTGTCCTTTTCTTAAGCCACTTATTCACAAAATTCGTACACTATGACAACCTCATCATTTTCGCTAACTATTCCCGCACAGCAATTATATGCCAATTATTTGCGCATGGAACAAGCGATTGAACGTTCAACTGATATACACATAATGGAATAGACATATCTTAAATTACGTATCAGTAGCATTCATACTTTTCAAAAAGAGAATTTGTCAAGATTTTTGTAAAGTTGTGAAATTGTTTCATATTGTTTGGGAGGAGATCGAATGAGTGAAGCTAATCCTCTTTTTTTCCTTATTAATAATTCTAAATAAATATTTAGTGCACAATTGCAGCTCGATTAATTCTATACGCAAAATTGGTTTGGAGTATTTCATAAAAAAGTGCAGTTCGTATCGGTGGTAGTAGAGTGTGGAGATTCATATAATTTGTATACCGTAGATTGAAATCATCATAAAAATAATATGCTCGAAATTTCAAATTAATAGGTTTTATACTTTTCGAGAAAATTAGTTTAGTATCAAATTGTGAAATTGCGTCATTTTGAATGAGAGAGAGTAGAAGAGGTGGAGCGATTTAGTCCGTTACCGAGCTTGAACTTACTTTTTTGCCAAAAATAACGTGTAGATATTTTGAGCTTTTTAGTTTAATGCGTTCTAAAGTTAGAGTGCTAACGGATGGACGGACAGACGGACAAAGTTCTGTCCAATCCATTTTTGTCTCCGAGATTTATTCCTTAGCGTTACACACATTTTAGAGCAAACTTATAATACTTTCTGAATACTACGTGCTAAAATTTTGAAAATATAAACCAAAATTAGTCAAGTATTACATTGAAAAAGTTTACAGTTTTCTCTGGGAGGTGATATATGCGATGTGAGGAGTTTTTCTAGTTTCTCGAAAAATGTATGCGCGTGTCGGTTTCTATTTGAATTGCAGGATTTGTGTGGAAGGTGGTCGAAAGGAAAAAGCGATGGATTAAGACAAAAAAAATTAATAATTAATACTACTGTCTCAAGGATTCGAATAAAAGCGATTTTACTAAAATATCAAAGATTTTTGAAATTCTCATGGGAAGTGGTAAAAGGATTTTAATTACATACTCAAATCTTCATTGGATTTTTCAAACCGAACTCTGCAATAAAGACTATGATACTTACGTGACAATAGATTTAAAAGAATTTTCTACAGTGATTTGTCATTTATAACGAAGTATCTGAAACTTTCACAATTCCTGAGCAACACAGCACTTTGAAATCCGCTACTTAATCGCCATGTATAGATAATTTCTCAATTTTACAGTGTCTATAATACAAGTTTGCAATTTCATGCACTTCCTGTATGCTTTTAATCATTACCGTAAACTGCTAATTACAATCTTGTTATGTCTAAACATCTCTCGGATACTACACTAGAAATCAAGACAAAATTCTTAACGACCGAACATATGTTCGCGGAAGAAAACTGCCATTTACCTACATTCTCGTATCTAGCTAGCTAGCTACATGGTGATTTCGTGCGGTGATTATTTCGATTTGTTTTTCCTACAAACGCGCGATAACGTTGCGGGAATACATGTGTGCAAACAATGCGGACTATTTCTCGTGCCTAGTGACCCGGTAATTTTCGTATGATGACTAGAGTATACCCATGTGGAACTAGTACATTGTCCTTGACGATTCAGTCCTATTCGATCGAATCGAACTTTATTTTCGACATCGATAAACTGGCGAAACATGGCGCGCACGAGTGATCGCGGACGTTACGTCCAGTGTCGAGAACCTTTTCACCTTGCAATGTGTGCGACAAAGGTATTAAGGTGACTCGCTGTCGCCTAATCAGCTCATATCGGATTTCGTGCACACGAGAAAATATCATATGTGCTCTGCAAAATAACAAGGGTGGTGATGATGGTGGGTGGAGTATTTGTGCGGTATGTTATGTTTTTCCTGGGTGGTTTGTGGTAAATAGCGTCGTTTTTTTCTGCTTTGCTCAGGTGATTAAAATTACATGCAAGTAGGGGAGGCTTAGATGTAGTGCACTCGTATGTGGGATATAGTGGTCAGTGTCCAACACGTGAGCGAAGTGAGGTGCGCTTTAAAATCTTGTTTGTTTGGTGTTGATTAGTTCGAGCTATGACGAATAGACCGTCGAGGATTATCCTATGTGCCGGTGTAGGGTCTAAACGTGACCACCATCGCCACCTCGATGGTATGAAGGGGAGTGCATTATTAGGAATTCTTTTTAATTAAAAAAGGTAAACGTATAGCCTTGAATTTCCTAGCTGTTTCTCGGATATATCTGTATTTTTTTTTCATTAGTTATAATCGTAATGTCCTTTCTACGCCTACGAAAAATATTGATAATTCTGTTCAAGACAAACTTAGAGTTAAAAGGCCAAAACATGATTTTCCAGACAAATAAAAACAAAAATATTTTCCATTGCAAGTACGACTGTCTTACACTTCAACACCAGACCTGACCCAATTTTGTCGCCTCTGCAAGCAAATGTATCGTTTATCTGTCCCAGAAATAATTCCAGGATTGTGAAATATACACATCAAAATCGCCTTGCGCTGTCTCAAATTTAATTTTAAATTTCCCGCCAAAGGCGGTAATTTAATTCTGGCAAAATTCCATGAAAGAAACGCTTAATCTAAAACCTTTAGATATCTAGGTAAGAAAATTTCAATCATACCTGACGGTGTCAATGGTTTTTGGTCGCATTTTGAGACGCTTGCGCTGCTCGTTTTCGTTGATGACGATGAACTTGAGGTTGTCGGCGATGAAAGATTGTTGTTGCATGGTTGTGGGCTTAACGGCGGCAACGAATTCCCATGCGAATCGATACAACGTCCGGTCCGCGAGGAGCCACGATTCAGTCCGGTACAGATTTGTGTAAGGTCTAAACGGGAGCCGGAGAGACGATTTTCTCGATCTCGACGACATTTGTCGTTATCGATTTGAACCTGAAATTGAAAAAAAAAGAAAAATGGTGAGTGAAATAATTTTGGGGTTTAATTTTTTTAGAAATACATTTATGGTTAATTTCATTTTGTTTGAGGAGAGAGGGGGAGGAAGGACGTGTGTGAACTTGGCCTCCCCAATTTCGATTTTTTTAATTTTTCTTGTTGCAATCGTTTGGTGGTGATTGGTAGTCACTTTTTTCCGTTTGGTGGTAATCCGTATTCTTAGAAATCACGTTTACTTTATTTAGCGTGAACTTAGCCCCCCCAAAACACATTTTCTTAAATATCTGGAGTTACAGTTATCTTAACGTAAAACAAATTATGCCATTCGTTTGGTGGTGTTTGGTAGTAACATTTCATCATTTGGTAGTAATTCAATTAGCTGTAATAAATGATTTTCTTAAAAAGCGTGAAGTTAGCCCCCCATTATGAGTTTTTGTAAATAACTGGAGTTAGGATATTCCTACAGCAAAACGGATTTCACTAGTCGTTTGGTGGTGATTAGTAGTCACCTTTTAAACTTTGGTACCCATTCACATAGCAATAGTAGGCAAATTTCAAAATGAGCTTTAAGCTTTCCGATTTTGTGTGAAGTTGGCCCCCCAATGTAAAATTTCGAATTTTTTTTTATTGCATTCGCTTGGGGGTCGTTTGGTGGTGCTTGCTAGCCCAATTTCATCGTTTGGTGGTGATCGGTATAGTTACAATATCGAATTTCCGTTAGTTTTATTCCGAAAAAGGCAACCCGAAATAGAATTATGAATGAAAATTTCCCCAATATTTTTGATTTTTGAATTTTTCTTGATGCATTCGCTTGAGAATCGTTTGGGGGTGTCTGGTAGTCTAATTTTATCTTTTGGTGGTGATTAGTATAGACACAGCATCGAATTCCCGCAAGGTCTTTATTTCAAAAAAAGCAACTCGAAATGGATTCATGAATGAAACTTATCCCCAAATGTAAAATTTTTTAATTTTTCTTTTTGAATTCACTTGGCAGTCGTTCGGTGGTATTTGGTAGTCTAATTTTATTGTTTAACGGTGATTAGTATAGTTACAATATCGAATTTCCATTAGAGCTTTACTTCAAAAATAGAAACCTGATATATAATTATGAATGAAAATTTCCCCAATATCTCTGATTTTGGAATTCTGTTTATTGCATTCGCTTGGCGATCACTTGTTGGTGTCTGCTCGACTAATCTCATCGTTTGGTGGTAATTAGTACAGTAACGGTATTGAATTTCCTTGAGAACATTTTTTCAATAAAAGCATAGAATCTAATTATTAATGAAACTTCTCCCCAAATTTAAAATTTTTAAATTTTTCATTTTTGATTCGCTAGGGCGTCGTTTGGTTGTGATTGGTGGTCTACATTTATCGTTTGGTGGTGATCAGTACAGTAACGGTATCGAATTCCCTTGAGAGCATTTTTTCAATAAAAATATCGAATCTAATCATTAATGAAACTCCCCCCCAAAATTAAAATTTTTAAATTTTAAAATAGACTACCAATCACTACCAAACAACCCCCTAGTGAATCCAAAATGAAAAATTAAAAAAATTTTAATTTGGGTGAAGTTTCATTAACAATTAGATTCGATGCTTTTATTGGAAAAATGCTCCCAAGGAAACTCGATACCGTTACTGTACTGATCACCACCAAACTATGAAATTAGTTGAGCAGACACCAACAAGTGATCGCCAAGCGAATGCAATAATCCGAATTCCAAAATCATAGATATTGGGGAAATTTTCATTCATAATTATATTTCAGGTTTCTATTTTTGAAGTAAAGCTCTAATGGAAATTCGATATTGTAACTATACTAATCACCGTTAAACAATAAAATTAGACTACCAAATACCACCGAACGACTGCCAAGTGAATTCAAAAAGAAAAATTAAAAAATTTTACATTTGGGGATAAGTTTCATTCATGAATCCATTTCGAGTTGCTTTTTTTTGAAATAAAGCTCTTGCGGGAATTCGATGCTGTGTCTATACTAATCACCACCAAAAGATAAAATTAGACTACCAGACACCCCCAAACGATTCTCAAGCGAATGCATCAAGAAAAATTCAAAAATCAAAAATATTGGGGAAATTTTCATTCATAATTCTATTTCGGGTTGCCTTTTTCGGAATAAAACTAACGGAAATTCGATATTGTAACTATACCGATCACCACCAAACGATGAAATTGGGCTAGCAAGCACCACCAAACGACCCCCAAGCGAATGCAATCAAAAAAAATTCGAAATTTTACATTGGGGGGGCCAACTTCACACAAAATCGGAAAGCTTAAAGCTCATTTTGAAATTTGCCTACTATTGCTATGTGAATGGGTACCAAAGTTTAAAAGGTGACTACCAATCACCACCAAACGACCACCAATCGACTAGTGACATCCGTTTTGCTGTAAGAATATCCTAACTCCAGTTATTTACAAAAACACATAATGGGGGGCTAACTTCACGCTTTTTAAGAAAATCATTTATTACAGCTAACTGAATTACTACCAAATGATGAAATGTTACTACCAAACACCACCAAACGAATGGCATAATTTGTTTTACGTTAAGATAACTGTAACTCCAGACATTTAAGAAAATGTGTTTTGGGGGGGCTAAGTTCACGCTAAATAAAGTAAACGTGATTTCTAAGAATACGGATTACCACCAAACGAAAAAAAGCGACTACCAATCACCACCAAACGACCACCAAACGATTGCAACAAGAAAAATTAAAAAAATCGAAATTGGGGGGGCCAAGTTCACACACGTGAGGAAGGAGGGTTAAGTGTTTCAATTTTTCGAAAATCGTTACAAGTCCTACTAGTGCGCAATTTTCGAGATTGCACTGTACTTGAAATTACGATCATAAGTCAATTATTTAAGGAAAATTTAAAAACGAATGAAAATATTTGCAAAAAAAAAACAAATCGTCGTAAATTTTTTTTTTTTTACAGTGACCGAAATAACTTACCCGTTAATACGTAATACACAGTTAAATCGATATGGATAAGGGAAACAGGAAAGTTAGAAGGCAAACATAGGAGGGCTAAGTCTGAAATGGCGGTGATCGTTATTTTTGAAATGCTGTCGATTGTACTCCGCTGGAAACAGACCGCCTGCATTCCACATTGACGAGGGATGAAGGACTGCCTAAATTTCACTATTCTCCTCGGCAGATACTTCACGTTATCTCGTGATGGGTGCAGATTGGCGAGTATTACATGGGGCATGTAAGAGAGGAGGTATTAGATCTGTTAGCTCCTTACTAAGTTTACTATGAGCTACGGTTTCATCTCCAATTAGACGGAGCGCATGTTTTTGGATACGATCAAACTAGGTGTGGGGGATATGGGCCTTATTGATGGTAGCCAGTTCAGACACAGAATAGTAATCTTACATTCCTGCAGAATACCCAAGCGTTTAGAGGCATCAAGAGCGACTTCGTAGATGTGTTGACTCCAATCAAGACGATTGTTATATTTTACATAACGTAAAGAAAGGTATTGTCAAGCGTGCTGTCATCAGCGAAATTAAGCTGAGCTATGAGACAATTATGCCAAACTCTGTCAAACGCCTTCGTGATATCGAGCGCAAGTACCAGCCCTTCATTAAATTTGTGTATGCAAGAGTTCCAACGTTCAGTTAGATATACTAGGAGATCTCCTGAAGAGCGTACTGAACGGAAACTGTATTGCCGATCGTGGATCAGGTTTTTTTTCCACAAGGTAATTTACTATTCTGCGATTAACAGCAGTTTCCATTGCCTTTGAAAGCACTGCCGTAATGATAATACGGCGAAAGTCAGCCAGGTTCGCTTTACATACTTTATTGGATATAGGCTGAACATTCGTAACTTTCCAGGTCAGTGGAAAGCAACCTGAAGAGTATGGAAGATGGTAAAGATTCCGAAGTGGTTAAGCTAGACAGTAAGCGCATTTTTTAAAGACAATGGAGGGAATCCCATCTCGACCAACAGACTTGTTAACATTGAACTCCTGCAGGAAATAACTCTAGTTCGAAAACGAATGAGTGGCAGCCTGAAATCAGAGGTTGGTATACATATAAGGAGGACTCTGATTTAACTACGAAAGTCTAGAGTTCCTGGCGAAACTCGATGTCAAAAGGTTTGCTTTTTCCACAGGATCGACAACTTTTTGGTTACCATCACGAAGAGGAGGTGTTGAAGATGATACAAAATTATTATTGATCGATTTCACAAATTACCAAAACGGTCTGGAATGCTTGGGCTTTTCGGCGATCTTAAGCAGACGTTTGTGGTCGTGCTCGAACTTAGCACATTTAAGATTCTATTGCATGTGTTTCTTACCAATATAAATGAGTCTTTGTTCTCAGCAGTCGGGTTGATTCGAAATTTTTGGAACAACTGTTTCTTGGCTCTAGTTGTATCGAGGCATTTCGTTGTGAACCAGGCATCTTTCGACGGCCTTCTCCTTTTGAGGCTGGAGTATATAAAGAGAATTGTCTCGGTTATATATTTCGCCGCCAAGCCACAACTTTTCGGTTTGAAGCACTGTCTCTAATCAAAGGAACTGCACAAGTCGTCAAGTGCTCCACAATCAGCTTTTTTAAAATGCCCAACTTTCCTACAGGGAGCTTTTATAGCCGGTAGTCTTATTGCAGAGATTGGAAACAGTGTACGAACCGATAGTGGTCTGATGTTCCAAAAAGATACATTATATTTTAAGAAACGAGCTGTCGGAAAAAGATCAAGTAAACTTGTAAATTGACCTGCAATGTCAGGTAGTCGAGTAAGGCCATGCTGAGCCAACTTCATATAAAAACACTCGGTAAATTTTAGTCTATTAACACATTTACGTGGACCAAAATGAGTGAGCGAGAGGCTGTCATTTTCTCTTTCTTACTCTGTGACACCAGGTAGCGCAAAGCAATTTCACTTAGTAGTTAAAGACTTCGCCTAGCATCAAGAGATGGCGCTTTTGAATTTTCAGAAGGGCATTGTCTATTCGGTTCTTAGAAATGTTTACTTTTAAAAGTTGTGATTACTTTCGCAAAGGGCTAGAATCTTTCATACGCACAATTCGTGGTGTTTTCTCGCCTTTCCTTCTGTGAAAAGCACACGGCGAAAACAGGGAAACGGGGACGTAAACAAAAAGTTAGAAACGGGTGCCCAAGAATGAAAATCGAGAGCCCCCGAAAAAAGAAAATCCACGGGAATTTCCCGGGCAGTAGGAAATTGAGAAAAGTAACAACGATCCAGCATTTCGTTTTTCTGTGGTGTAGAAATTCCAGTGTTATTCTTCGTCTGTTGTTTTTTCGGTTGTTATTTAATTTTCGTTCGAATTTTCCGTTCGCCTTCGGGTCTTATGTGACCGGGAATTTGTAAATGGGGAATGATATTTCAAAAAAAAATTTTTTTTTTATACAAGTAGGACTGTCCTTAATTATTATCCCAAAAATTAGGGCGGTCTGTTAATCAGTTTGTTTACAGCAGCTAGTTGAAAGGGTACACCTCCGTAGCCCACGGCGATTTTCGTTTTATGTCCTTTTTTTCCTCCATGCCGACTTTTGCATATCAAACCTACTGTTAAAAGGGACTTGGTTGATTCTATGTTAAATGTCATTAGGATTGTTAAAATAAGAAAAAGAAGTGTTCGTGAATGAAACTCGCTCAATTAAGTGGCGCTAGTCCCGAATTGAAGAAAGATAGACTTTTATTGTATACTCTTTTTCATGAATAGGACTATAAATAAAAGTGCGAACAAGGTCTCTATTATAAACAAGAAGATTAGGAGCTGACATGCGAAAAAAAATCCTCAAGTTTTTTCTTTAAATGTTGTTCATTATATGTAGTTACAAGTTAGAACTTAGTTTCATTTCTAGACCAGCACCTTGCCCAATTTATTCCCGCATTTTTAAACCATCCTAACATTCAAATGACGGCTCATAATTTTGCTCAATTATCCGAAATAAAAACATATTAAACTTTCTCGCCATGCTAATTTAAAACCATAACCACAATTTTCATTATACTCATAAATAATAATTATCAACAATTGATCAACTAATTGCCAACAATTGAGTCGTTGCGTTTCTATCTGTGAAATCTCTGTACATACGATTTAAACTAGAAATAAACAGCAATACCATTAAAAAGAATAACGTGTAAGAAAACTTTAGAAAATAGCCAATTCGATTCGTCTTTCTCCGCGCATCGTCATTCTCCATGGGCGTCATAATAATAGCCGTCAATAAAACTTTAAAAACCTGGGAGTATCTGGCGAAAAAAATCAAATCTCTAAGCCGGTGCCCCGATTTCATAAAATTTAATGGTTGACTAATTCGTGCGAAATGATTGAAAGACAACCCGGCAGCCAGTAAACGACCTTGTTTGCCAATAAAATACCCCCCACCCATTCATCCCGCTAATTACTTAGTGCTTCTTACTTCTCGATGAAATTACTCTCGACGACTTAAGATGCTGCTGCACACCATATACATACTTACATATGTGAAAAACGTGATTCTGATCGGGCAAAGAAGGCGATTTCCAAGCTATTTATTTCCTAACATAGTTATGGAGTTAGGAACCAGCTCAGCCGACGTGAGCGGATAAATTCGATGCGGCGGCGCGCTATATTTTAAAAAGTTACAGAAATTCTTAGCGTTGAATTCTTGCTCCAGTTTTTCTTTTTTCCCGGATTTTTAATCCAAGGCAAATCCAACTACCGGAGATCATGATTACATTTATTCGAGGAAACTTTTTTATCCCTTGTTTAATGAAGGTGTTAACTAAGCTGGCAAATCTTAAAAACAGTTAATCCCAAGCTTGTTATAGCGTCCGACCTCTTTAAATTTTTATTAAACAGTTTTTCAATTGCATAATTTTCTTTCAATATTTTTCTCTCTCACTCGAATATTAATGGTAGTGAAACCGCGCGCGCACAAGAAGTTAGATATGGAATTAGCGATTCAGCATGGCGAAAAACAAATTCTCCAAGATTTCAATTGAGTTGCGAGCGAATAAGGCGAGCTTGATTGGCGGCCATTCAAATAAATGATTAATAAAATTATAGTGTGTTGTTTTTTGTATTAATTAATTTATTGCTGCTATTTAGACTTTGCATATGTGCAGTGACCTTGTGTGTGGGGGGAATGTGTGCCGTTTTTCTATTCGTAAAAAACAGCATTCTCCAGGAAAATATGTTGATCTTATGCGATTCGAAATTTCTGGAATGCTTTCAATCATTTTTCACCATTCAGTAATATTTGGTGACACTGGTCACAAAACAGTAACTTTCCGAAACAAATCGAAATTTCATTTTCGGCATAGATTCAATTACGTTCTCTTGATTCATCGGATATCAAAGTAATTATGTTCAAATACTAAAAATACATAAAAAAAATTTCTTGTTGATTATATGACTGTCGATGTGATCCAGTGCCAAGTGCGGTCATTTACTTCCTTTTTTTATTTTTCTCTCTAAAAGCCGCGATATAATCGCAATATAAAACAACAAACAGGCAGGCGCATAGTCTTTTAGCGAAATTCCGTAAGGTAATCGAATCGTTCAAGTGGCTTACGAGTAATCTATAAATACAACTTTTGGCACCATCAATTTCATCTTAATCTTAGCACAATTCTAACGAGCAATGTGCATCGTGTTTGTTATTTTTGGCATGCATAAATTTTAGCATAACACAAGTGAAACGTACTTATGGGACGTGATAAGCTCATAGTGCGTGTTACACAATTTTTCGCAAAAAAAAAATAAAATAGAGGAAAATTTTGGCTGATTAGAAGAAGACATTTTTGAGCTAAGTGTGCGATTTCCCTTGACCGTTTCAATTTTAGGTTTAAAAAGTACCCAAAATATCTGAGCGTTGGTAACAAGGTTAACGATTCAATTTAAAGAAATTTTCTACAATTACTAATTTCGAAACCTGCCTTCGAGAGAAAACTATTTTCAAACCAGAAGGTCAGCAGGTACATATTTAGTGAAAGTTTAGCATCGTGCATTTGGTTAGGGACTGAAAGGTGTCCACCGAAAATTCCCTTTCATATTATCTATACTTCCAATTTGATTTAGATGATCATACTCTTAACAAACCAGTCTTCAGAAACTATAGGAAATCTAACTGAAGCACAGGGAATTAAAAAAAGTGCTTCCCTCCGAAGTTGCAAACATTCCGGATACCACTGATGCCCCCACAAGGACTTTAACTGGAGCAATGTCACCAGCAATTCAAAAGATTAATAGGAGCCACTATGGTGAAGCAGCAATATTCAAGGCCTCAGCCGGGAAATCCTATAACGAAGCCCTTCATTGTTATAAAAAGAACTTTAAGAAAGCACTGTGCGAATCCTGAAAATTTTTTTGCGTAATGGTAGACAGAGATATCCGAAGCGACAAGGTTTCGCAAAACTCTCTCCACTCCCGTTCATTGCCCAGCTACATGAAGATATCTGAAAGTTTATGGAACTGTTCGTGGGACGAAACCATTGATATTCTCCTAAATACTCAATTTCCGTGTAGCTCAACTGTTTTCCCCCACCAAGAAGAATACGATCTGAAACCTCCAACGGGCGGCCCGGAAATAATTTTCTCGCGAAATAAAATCTTTTAGGTAGTACACAGTTTCAACCCATATAAATCCGCAAGACCGGACGACATAATACCCGCCGGTTTTCAAAATACCGCTGATATCATCCTTCACTGGTTGGATATTCTTTTTAAAGTTTCTCTACTACTGATCCATATTCTTGAAATATGGAAATTCCTGCTAAGAATCTTAGAAAGATTAATATAGGTTGTTTGAGCAAGAGGTGTAGGGTTGGAAAGGCTTATTATTTGATAGCTGGTCGCTTACAGATGTCAAATGTTGCCTTTTGTCATCTATAAACGCGGAAAATTTACCATGGAACGCTACACAGTCGTTGTATTTTATTACAAAAATTCGCGTCAAATCGCAGTTACGATGAGCAAGAGTCAATCAAATTTTGATCGTAATCATGTGCCTTCTAAGACGTGTGTGCGCAATCTACGCAAAAAATTCCAAGAGGCTGGCTCAGTACAAGATGTAAAGACACGGCTGCAAGTGCGGCCGCTCGGTTAAAAAAAACGTCTTGTTATTCTTCAATGGCACTACAGCCCAAATCGGACCTTAACTCCTGACCTTCAGGTTCCTTAAAATTTTCATAACTTATTGTTGTTTTCATAACTTAATACTTCGCAAAATTCCCTATCTACGAATTTTTTCCAAGGTGTATCCAGGCAGGCAGTGTACTGGAATTACACATCGACCGCGATTTGATCTCACGACCTTCGCATTGCAGACCAAGACGCAACCTACTTTGCTACACCCTAGGCATTACTACTGGTCATACTAAAAGATTTTGAAAATTCAACCGAAAACACAGACTACGCTGTCCCAAGTTCTAATTTTGATAATAATTTTCTCACCTTCATCTCCTCGAGGCAAGAGTGGAAGCTTGATGAAATATGGGAAGAAATAGACTCTTCTCCTTTTATACCGATAATTCCAAAACTAAAAGTGGAGTGGGAGGAGGAGTTTTCTAGTATCTTCACTGACAGCTAGGCCAGTATTAAATCCCTCTAATCAGTCATGTCTACATCCAAGGCTGGTCTTGATTATCGCGTGTCTATGAGGGAGATTACTGAACAACTCAACATTCGCCTATGCTGGGTACCAGGGGATAGGCACATTCCACCTTGCAGATTCAATCTGAAAAAGAGAAGTTGGTGCGATTAGCAAAGCCAACGCCAGATGGGCGAATGGTGTTACATGTAATACTGCCGGTCAGCTTTAACTAGTGCTGGATCTGGCAGGCCAATGTCGCTTAGATTGCAGATAATCCGCTTTATAGTTGGAGTCGTTACAGGATACTGCTTAATAGGGAAATATGTTGAGAGACTTGGCCCGTATTTTAATAACCTGCAAATATGAGAAAGAAAGGATTTTTAATCTATTAGGAACTGGCACTCAAAGAGGAAGAGGAAGCGCTACTTAGGGGCATACTTTTGCGATATTCTCGGTAACCTGCAAATGCGGAAGTCAGGAGCCTTCAGCGCTTCATAGAAAGCTCCGGTTGGTTCACCGAATAGACTATGATTTCTGAGATCCTTTGGCATCATAATAGACCAACGTATAGTCTGTGTGCGTTCGAAATTTTGACTGGGCAGGCATCTCTATCTACCTATCTAGTATCAGCAAGTTATTCTACACCAGTAGATTATAGAATGAAGTAAGGGTGTAGCCTAGTGCGTAGCGCGTTGGTCTAGGATGTTAAGTTCGGGAGTTCAAATCCCAGTCGACGTATACGCATATTACTTGCGTACGTCATCTTGGCCACCTCAGTCTCCGAAAATGAAAAATCGTAGATGCGAAGAGGTAACAACCTTCTAACAGTAGAAAATAAAAACGTTAACGATCTTGAAGGTCAGGTGGTCAAAGCCCAATTTGGGCTGTAGTGCCATTGAAGAAGAAGGTGAGTTTGTAGAATTCTTTGGGGGTTCTCGCGCGAAAGCTCAAAATCAATACTTTTGACTTATGCCTTTTTCTTGAACTCCACTTCCCATAAATTCTAACCAAACCTTAAGCGAAATTGTACAATTTCTATCACAAATCAATTTACCGAGACGCCCTAAAAATAACTGATAATTCCCCAAAATACTACTAAACTACTTCCGGAAATAATCAATATGCTCGATTCTCTAAACTGCATTCTGCCAATATACCGAATATTATTACGTGATAATTTGGTCAAGCCCGTTTACCTTTTGAGTTCAATGTACACGTTTGTCCCAAAATAATACCCGGGCGTCACACCTGACTGCTTCAATTAAGTGGCAATGATGATGATGCCCCGAAAATGGGGCCCGGTCATACCCATAATTTCTCGAAGGGTATTAAACTAAGCCACTTTGCGATTATAATTTCGTTCCATTATGATTTTGTCGATTTGGTTGCGATGCAACTCGCCACATTACAATTCCTCGTCCAGGTAATATTTGTAATCAGATCCATCTAGGAAAAAAATATATAAAAATCTGGGTCTGTCCGGGTGGCGGCGGGACGTTACCACGGCGCACAATTTCGAAATTTCCGACATGAAAAACGTATCATGCATGTTATTCAGCCAGGTGGCCCCAAAAACAAATCGAGGATGTAATTATTATTACGACAAACCGTGCGCGCACCACTATCTCTCGTATATGAATCAATCGCGCGTGCTTAGGGAGCACGTACCGATGGAGTGGGTCTCGACTAAGAATGCACATAAGCCAGTAATTGATATTTTTACCTCAGATTACTGTACGGGGGGAGGACCACGCGTTACGAAATCGATAAAATGGAGATTACCTATCGATTTAATGTTTGTTGACTCGGATCTATTTTTTTTTCGTTTTCTTTCTATGCGCGTTGGTCACCTATGCCATAATCGTGCAGCGCGTACTTTCCAGCGCTCGAATTCTTTGTGGATGAGCACTTACAGATATGTCGAAATCCAGACTAGAAAATTTTATTCAAATATATTTCGGGATTTTGAAAAACTCTCATGGAAATGGGCTTACGAAGTGACCCTTATCAACACAATGAAAGAAGAAATGTGCTCGATGCTCGGGGTCGCAATTGTGGATAAGTGGGTTTTGAAATCGACGGGCGATAGCATTGTGATAAGAAGTTTGTTTACTCGAAATATTCAGGTGAAAGGAAAACAGTGTTATCGGAAATTAAGATGTTATCGATATAAAGCATGTTTGCATGCTTTCTTTTAAAGACCTCTCATATGTATGTGCATCTTCGTGTTTTTCGGCCATGAAAAAATTTGGTTACAGAGCAGGCGGTATTTTCATAGTTAAATAAACTGCCAACAAGTCGGGCGAAACTTTATTATTCTTGGGACAAGTTGCGGATGAGTGGAAAGTCAATATGCAGGTTAGAGTGGTTAGGGAAGGCTAAGTTTGGGTTTTTATGAGGGGAGGAGGGGTAAGGGTGGGTGGATGTTAATAGCTTTTAAATTAATTGCTTGAATCACGTCCAATATTCTCTGTATAGAATGTGTTTCATAGACGAAGTTGCATAGAATTTTCATAAAATTCGGTGTATTTTACATTCACGAAACTGAACATTTGTATGGGAGGGGGTAGAGAAGGTAGGGGAATCATAAAATTTGATATGTAGTTTTATTTATTTATTTATTGCTTGTGTAAAATTTCAAGTTCGTAGCTTTTAGTTTGTTGGTTATTAGTTGATTTAATGAAATTGTTCGAAATAATAGTTTTGTACGGGAGGGGGTAGAAGGGCAAGCGCGATTTCAAAACTTTTAAAGCAACTTCATTTGAATTATTTTTATAAGTTTTTATGCAAAATTTGAAATTGATAGCTTTTAAGAGTTAGCTGATAACTGATCTCTTAAAAATGCTCGAAAAAATAATTTTGTATGGGAGGGGGTAGAAGTCTTAAAGATTTTCGACCAGTTAATATTTCATATATCTAATGATTTTTTTTAAATGCATTTCGCAAATTTTCAAGTTTCTACCTTAAAATTTCACTCAAACATTTTCAGTTTATGTGTTTTTTTCAATGCACATGAAACCCCTTGTGCACGGTAGACCGGGGTGGTCGGTTTATAACAATTATGGATCAAGTTATTATTATTTTTCTATGTACATCAAATAGATGTATCCACACCCAAAATTTTAGCTTTGTATCTTTTGCCAGAGACCAAAAAAACTCACTCAAAATTTTCGAAATTTTTGCTTATCACCTCCCTCCCCTAACAGCCCCCAACTTAAAATTTTTACCAAAATTAACTATTATATAGTTCCACAATTTGACAAATTTTCGATTTGATATCTGTACTTGTTTTTGAGTTATAAGGATTTGTAATTTTGAAAAGTGCGCCATTTTTAAAATGCTCCCCATTTCCCCCTACTACTATTATTTCAACATGTTATATATTTTTTGTATTTTCCTAGTATAGCTTAATATATGTTTCAAGTTTGAATTACATAACTTAAGAGATAGTTGAGATATTCATTTTTATGTGTTTTTCTTTGCACCCTCCCTGACCCTCCCCCTTACAATAATTAGCCATTGTCTAAGCTGATTTTAATGGAACTATATATCACCTTAATGGTCCCAAAATATGAATTTTTTACAATAAGTAATTTCGAAGATATAGTCTTTTGAAAAAACAGTTCGGCCGACAATTTGTTTTTAGCCCCTCCCCTTTTCGGACGCCAATGGATAAAAAAATTAAATTATTTTTAAAGTTTGTCCCACAACCTTTTCTATATCTGTACTGATTTTCAACTTTCTATCTGCATTCGTGGTGGAGATATTAGCAAGTGTAGTTTTCGACTTTTTCCCTACTCCCGCCTCCCCCTTCCACCTAACACCTCCCAAAATATAGAAAATAGAGCTCGCTTACCCAATCAACAATCCACCCAAAAACAAACATTCTACCTCTAGCGGTCTCGGAGATATGAGTCCATATGTACGCCGTACGGCGGGACGGATTTTTTTTTTTTTGCATTTTTAGGCTAATTTAGCCATGAAACGCGAAAAGAAAAAATTTCAGGGTAGCAAAGTTTTTTTTTTCTTGTGCCGATCACAATACTTTATTATTAAAATAATAAAGTAAAATACAAAAGTCTAAGAATGATTGTGTGAGACAACACGCGTCCGGCAATGAGCCTTATGCCAAAAGGTTTCGACAGAAATATGACAATTACTTTATTATTCTAATAATAAAGTATTGTGATCGACACAAGAAAAAAAAAATTTGCTACCCTGAAATTTTTTTTTTTCGCGTTTCATGACTAAATTAGCCTAAAAATGCAGAAAAAAAATCCGTCCCGCCGTACACCGAACGCCGTAAATATTGACTCATATCTCCGAGACCGTTAAAGGTAGAATGTTCGTTTTTGGGTGGATTGTTGATTGGGTAAGTGAGCTCTATTTTCTAAATTTTGGGGGGTGTTAGGTCGAAAGGGAAGGCGGGGGGAGGGAAAAAGTCGAAAACTACACTTGCTAATATCTCCATCACGAATGTAGATAGAAAGTTGAAAATCAGTACAGATATAAAGAAGGTTGTGGGACAAACCTTAAAAATAATTTAATTTTTTTATCCATTGGCGTCCGAAAAGGGGGGGCTAAAAACAAATTGTCGGCCGAATTGTTTTTTCAAATGATTATATCTTCGAAATTACTTATCGCAAAAAACTCATATTTTGAGACCGTCAAGGTGGCATATAGTTCCATCGGAATCAGCTTAGAAAGTGGCTAATTATTGTAAGGCGGAAGGTCAGGGGGGTGCAAAGAAAAACACTTAAAAATTAATATCTCAACTATCTCTTAAGCTATGTAATTGAAACTTGAAAAGTATATAAAGCTTTACTAGGAAAATACAAAAAAAATATAACATGTCAAAATAATAGTAAAGGGTGGAAATGGGGCGCATTTAAAAAATGGCGCACTTTTCAAAATTACAAATCCTTATATCTCAAAAAATAGTACACATATCAAATCGAAAATTTGTCAGATTGTAGAACTACATAATGATTAATTTTGGTAAAAATTTTAAGCTGGGAGGTGTAAGGGGAGGGAGGTGATAAGCAAAAATGTCGAAAACTTTGAGTGATTTTTTTTAGGGCTCTGGTGAAAGATACAAAGTCGAAATTTAGCATGTGAATACCTCTATTTGATGTACATACAAAAATAATAATAACTTGATCCATAATTGTTATTTATTTATTTGAGCTTTTGAACAAAAAGATTACAATTTCAATTAAACAAAAGCGGAAAACAAAAGAACAGCAAATTTAAACATTGAAGATATTAGTTTATAATATACGATAAAAAATAAATGAATAGTGAAGTTAAAAATTTAAACATTAAATATGATAGATTTAATTCTATTTTTGAATAATGGAAAAGAAGAAGCTAAAGTACCAAATTGGAGTCGATCGTGGTTCCTTTGCATTCTTAGCATCGGAGAGTGATGGTATACATCTAGAGAGGCACGTGGAGGATTGAAGATGTCTGAATTCCTTGTTGAGACTATTCCTGATCTAAAGTTCAGGTCGTCACAAAGGTGGGTATTGAGCAGGTAGTTGCACATCTTGTAGAGGAAGCAAGCATCGAGAAAGGTCCGCCTTAAATGCAGTGGCTGTAGGTGAAGTACTTCAAGTCTGCCATTGTAGTCGATATGAGGTTTCCTTAATCTGTAGAAAAGGGTTCGAGTGAATCTACGCTGAACAGATTCGATGGTTTGAACATGGCAAGAGTGGTGTGGGTTCCAGACGATGGAACAGTATTCCAAAATACTACGGACGAGTGTGGCAAATAAGAGAGCAGCCGTTCCTGGACGATTAAACTGGACGGTCGTGCGGAGGACGAAGCCAGCAAGTCTGTATGCCTTATTAGTAATCTCGGAGAAATGATTGACGAATTTAAGTTTAAGATCAAAGACCAGATCAAAGACTAGATCCTTTATGGTGGTTACTGCTGTAAGGGTGGATCCATTAATAGAGTAAGAGAGAACAGAGGAGGTAATCTTATACGAGTACTCCATAGTAAAACAGTTATAAACCGACCCCCCCGGTCTAACGTGCACAAGGTGTTTCATGTGCATTGAAAAAAAACACATAAACTGAAAATTTTTCAGTGAAATTTTAAGGTAGAAACTTGAAAGTTTGGGAAATACATTTAAACAAAATTCTTAAATATACGAAATATTAACTGGCCGAAAACCTTTAAGACTTCTACCCCCTCCCATACAAAATTATTTTTCGACCATTTTTAAGAATTCAATTATCACCTAACTATTAAAAGCTATCTATTTGAAATTTTGCATAAAAACTTACAAAAATAATTGAAATGAAATAACGTTAAAACTTTTGAAATCGCTCTTGCCCTTCTACCCCCTCCTCCCATATAAAAGTATGTTTTCGACCAATTTCATTAAATCAAAGAATAACCAACAAATTAAAAGCTACGAACTTGAAATTTTGTACGAGCACCTTACAATAGAAAGGAAAGAAAATTGCATCACAAGTTCTACGATTCCCCTACCTCCTCTTCCCCCTCCCATACAAAAATATTTTCTCGAGCATTTTTATGAAATCAGTTATCAGCTAACTCTTAAAAGCTATCAATTTTAAATTTTGCATAAAAACTTATAAAAATAATTCAAATGAAGTTGCTTTAAAAGTTTTGAAATCGCGCTGCCCTTCTACCCCCTCCATACAAAACTATGATTTCGACCAATTTCATTAAATCAGCTAATAACCAACAAACTAAAAGCTACGAACTTGAAATTTTATACAAGCACCTTACAGAGAATCGAAATAAAACTACATATCAAATTTTACGATTCCCCTACCTTCACTACCCCCTTTCATACAAATATTCGGTTTCGTGAATGTAGAATACACCGAATTTTATGAAAATTCTATGCAACTTCGTCTATGAAACACATTCTATACAGAGAATATTGGACGTGATTCAAGAAATTAATTAAAAAGCTATTAACGTCCACCCACCCTTACTACAACCCCTCCTCCTCCCCTCATAAAAACCCAAACTTGCAGAAACGAAATTCGACATTCGAGTATACTGATTTATAGGGGAAAAAGTGAAAATAAATTAATTTATTTATCCATTGGGGTAAAAAAAAAGGGATTCAGCCGTGTACTGTTGATAGAATTCATCTTGCATATACAACTTCCCATTGACGTACTTCTGAATGTACTCCTTCTCAAATTGATTATCCTTGGCCACAATCGTTCAGAGATATAATGATCACTCAGAAATACGTTTCTCATTTTTTTTTACATAATTCAAATATCTTTCCAAAAATACAAAAAACGATCACAAACAAATCTATTGAAAATTGCACTGGACAACGTCTGTCAGGTCAGCTAGTAATAAACTAAATAATTAATTTGTTTATTCAGAAAATTCTATTTACTGAAGCATTAAGAAATTACAAAGAATAAATAATCGAGGAACACTTACAGCATTGCGCAACGTATCAGGCCGAAACAAAAGACGCACACCAAAAATATCAAAGGTCATCTTAACAATGTGAAAGAGCTAATTGAGTGTCCACAAATTTTCGTGACAAAGTTGTAAAAGAACAATTTTAGCAGCCCTAAAATAAAATTATTGGCTAATTTCTGACAGCGAATTCGACGAAACTATTGTAATAAGATATCACATTTTTCTGCAATGACCAAATTTGGCTTCATACGCACAGTGGTCCGATTAGTGAATCTGAGTGGACAAAAGGTAAAAATAGTCATTTCATCCAAATAAACTCTGGAATGTTTACATAGATAGTTAGAGAGATGCTGAGTAAGAGATAAGACAAAGAAGCAAACAATGACCTATGGTCAGGCCAACAATATTTCGGACACTATAGCGACTACGCTGTAACAGCTGAGCTGTAATATTTTTATTCGGTTCTTCCTAAAAGGATATGGTCGTTCTGCAGCTGTGCAGCTGCCGCCTACACGCCAAGAAAGAATCCAAAATAGTTTGTTTGAATCTATACTTCAGCACTTTTGGTACTACATCGACTGGCTTCCTAGTGAAGTTAATGTTTGCAGATCATTGCCGTGCACGCGTGTTTAGTTTCGTTTCCTAACAGGTCCTCTTTCGACAAAAAAAAACTTTTTTCCGGGTAAAAGATTTTTACGCATGTTATGGTGAAACCCCGGTCTCAAAGCACGATTATAGGTTGCTTTCAACTTTCTTTAGGCAAGATTGATCCTTGGCGCTGCGCGTCCCCTTCAACGCGGGGATACAGCGGAATACTAAAAAAAAGAAATGGGTAGCTATTCCAAAATACCTGAACTTCGTGTAATTCTTGTTTTATTATGCCGAAAATAAATCTAGCGACACAACTGCTTTATTAGATTTTGGAGGAAAATGACGTAAAATGTGTCAAAGTTTAAATTTTAAATGCTTTTAAAAAAAATGCTCTTTTATTAACTTTTGACAGGGTAAATAATTTTCTTATAATTTAGCTTATAACTTAGTTAGATAAATTTTAACTTTTTCACTTTTCATTATAGGTATATATTCAGGTTCTTTTAGATTTTATTTGTTATTGTAAAAGGGTTATTAGCCTTTCTCACAACCGTCTATCTACGTAGATCAGATATATCCATGCAATTACGTAATTAAATACGCCGAACGGGATTTGAACTCCCGACGTTGGCCTATGTGTTGACGCTACTCACCAGGCTATACCCTAGCTTAAGTAGTTTCTCATAAAAATATCAGCCTTTTCTTTTGCTAATAGAAATCGGCTAATGAATTATTTTTTTTCCCGGACAAAAAACAAATAAATTTCTCGAATTTACAAAGCCCTAGCATGATTTAATTTCTACACCTAAAATTGATCCAAATAAATTTCTCCAAATAAATATTCTCATTTATAAAACTATCAAATTATCGAAAATATTCGTTCAACGAAATCATATAAATTTGAAACATATGTATATGTACACAAAGCGATCAGATGTTTCATCATCGCTAATAATTTGCACCGAAAAAAAAAATGATCAGTGAAAGTCATATTAAGATTACCACCTTCACTTTTATTTTAATTTTTTTTTTATTATTATTATTTAATTTCAATGAACAGCAAAAATGGAGAAGTCATTCCGTACGAAAAAAAATGTTCAATTTAAATTTTTAAGATCAAAATCAATTTTTTTTTTGGTTTTATGAATGTGACCGTCAAATCAATCGGTTTTATTCAAATTCTGACCATCGGTTTTGGCTAATGGCGTTACACAATTGGCATAATGTAGATTAGTATTTCCAAATTTCGTACATTTGTTAATTGAAAAGAAGAGCCGGTTTCAGAAAATGGACTGACTATTTGTGGAATGCTCAATTTTGATCAAATAGATTTTAAAAAGTCTAATAATTACAGGCGATCTATCCTTCTTATAAAGCTAGCATGTAGACCAGTGGGTAGCGCGTTGGTCTACGATGCGAAACTCGGGAGTCAAAATCCCAGTCGACGTACAATTTCAGCACACTACTCGCGTGTGTAGTAGAACTAGTAGAAAGAGGGTTGTGGGAACGACTAACATCTCTTTTACAATCGCAAATAAAATGCTAAGGAACCTGAAGGTCAGGAGGCCAAAGCCGGATTTGGGCTATGGTGCCACCGAAGAAAAAGATTCTTCAAATTTCTTTTATATTCCGACCTAGACATTGGATTTAGTTCAACTAAATTATGAAATAACTAAAAACATCGATTTTAATATATTAAAATTGAATTTATTCTCATATATTTTATTTCTAATTTTGATGCACAATTTGTCCGCTATTTTATAATTCAACATGACGCCATCTAATAAGCGACAATCATTCAAGAGGTGCCATCTAAATGCTTGATTGATTTTCTTCTTTTGAAATTTTTAAGAAATTTCTTTCTAAATTGTCTTTCCACTCGATTAGCTTTCTTCGAATTCACATTCTCGTCTTATGTCTCTGTTGAAAAAAGAAATCACAAACCGTAACTTTTTGCCTTATCAATGACAGGCATCAGTCGCTTCCAAGTGCATGGTATTATTACGTACACATACCTATTTATTGCTCCCCTAGCTCTTCAGGGATTAAGGTTCGGATTTTCCGGTTCGTGGACGAAAAACTGTGACTCTTAAAAAACTTTGCTTGGCATTGATTAGATCTAACAATCTCATCGAAGCCAGGAAAGTATTCAGGACTCATGTATAACTTTTTAAGATACGTTAAACGCCCCCCATGGAATGGTTTTCGGTATATCCACCGTGAAATGCAAATTTCTTTACCATTTTGTAGGGTTCCGCTGTTTATCACAGCTCCATTAATGTCATAAAATTTTCTAGCAGAGTACCCCGTTCGTTCTGAAGGAATTAACAAAACAGCGGAAAAAGGATATTCATAAGCAATGCTGTATGGTCGTCGGGTATACAGAGAGAAAGGAGTCCCTTTTCAGTTATGACAATAAATTTACTTTAACTGCATAGTTAAGGAGGTCTTCGTTTTCTTCGAGAGGGTTCGACATAAGTTGGATGGGGCGCTTTAATGAGGACGACAATTCTATGGGTACCTAGGAAGATAAGAATGCCACGGCTCTTCTATACTTGTCTTCTTCTTCTTTGATGTTTCTTGCTAAATTTTACACTTTTAAGGTTTGAATATATACGTTTGCCTAGTCTTGAGCACTTCTAATTACTGAAGTTTTGTAATTTAATTCGCTGCGAAAGCTGAATTAACTGCACCGCAAGAAAGCGTAAGGATTCAATTCCTAAATTTCAAATAAAACGCGAACAATTATCCAATCCACTAAATGATTCATATTACAAAATCTCGGTATTTAATGTGAGAACGCCTACGACTAACCGAAAGTACAAATTTAAACATTATAAGTGTAATATTTAGCAAAAACACTAAAAGAGAAGAAGTCAAATGTGAAAGAACCAGAAGTATATGAGGTATCTTCAACGATGATTACGGTTACCATTTCTTAAGTTACTCGTATTGTAATAAATAACTTCAAAGTAACGAAATATTGAATTTTATAGAAGATGAACCTAAATTGCACTATGATTTAGTCTTTGAATCATAAATCTGGGTGCGTAGGTGTAGCCTAGTCAGTAGCGTGTTAGTCAATGCGAAGGTCACGAGCTCAAATCCCGGTCGACGTATAATTACCACTACTTACGTGGGTATATCTGGCTCACCTCAATCTGCAAATATAAAAATTCATAGATAAAGGGTTGCGCGAAGGGCTAATAACCCATCCGCAATAACAAATAAAATGTTTAAGGAAACGAAAGTTCATGATACCAATACGCGATTTAGGTTGTAATGCCATTGAAGAAAGACGAAGAATTATAAATCTAATTTAAAAGAGCGTAAATTGTAATTTTTTTTCCCGAAAAGTATTCGCTTCAAGTTCAGTTCGTAATTCAAAAAGACCACAACCAAGGAGGATATATAGCCTGATAGGCTGCCTCATGTGGGAATACTTTTTGATTCGGAAATTTTCGAAAATTGTGTCCAAGCTTAACATGGCTTCAAACTTTTACAAAAAAATTTTCAGTACAATGGAGCTTGCTGTTTTATTTCAGAAATCTTTATTTTTTCAATTTTTATTAGCTTTTGGTTCGTGTCTAAGCTAAGCACCTTAGCAACAGACAATTTAACGCAGGAGAGAGATAGTTGCTTTGGGGTTAAGTATGCCAAACAAGGATAGCGAAACAATTCTTTCGAAAATTTGACAATTGTTTCGGACAATTTAAGGTGGGAAAGAGTGAGTTACAATATTCTTAAGTGCTCCAGACAAAGATAGCGAAACGATTCTTTTCGAAAAATTTCGAGCATTTCGCCAGTAAGGGAGGAAAATACCTTCATTCCCATTTGCTTACACGGCAAAGCATGTTCATAGTCACTCTTTATTATATATTCTCCTTGACCACAACTACTTCCGTATTTCAAAAGTCTAGCCAACGCTTTCTAATAAATTTACATACAGAAAGGGATCTTTTATTAGAATCGTCATGTTTAATCAATTTCAATCGCTAGTTCACCGACTTTGAACTGTCTTGTGCATATGTATAATCAGCATTAAAATTCATGAGCACAAACAAAATTGAATTATTATTATACGACTTTTTTAGATAACATTTTCTTCATTGCAATTGTAATGTAAAACTTATCGGTACAAAATTCTAACCGATTATTATTTATTAGCTTAATTGAAATTACAGACAATCACGGATATTCAAGATTATAAAAAAAAACCTAAATCAAACAGTAGCTAAATAAAACGATTGAAATTTTCAAATTTATCTACAAACAATTACTAAACATTACCGTCACGTACTTTACGCGTATTTATTACCATAATAATGAATATGTCCGGTCGAGAAAATGCTGATTTTTTTCTAGCGAGGAAAACTATTTGAATTTTTTCGTATTTTAATGGAAGTTTACGAGCACCATTCTAGGATTGCATTGTAAATTATGATTTTCTTATTCTTATCTTTCCGTTTATAGTTTTAAGATTTTCTTTGTTTTGTTGTCTAGTAATTAGGAATGATATAAAGATAAAATGCAGTTTTTTTTTCATTGCATTGAGGTAATGTGATTTGAATACGTGAGAATACTTTGCAATTTTAACGTAAGTAATTTTTCGGGGGAAACATATTTTTTGCGAAATTAATTATCCAAAGCGATGTTAATAGTGGGAAAAATGGTATTTGTTTTACTAAAGTTCAATTAGGGTGGTCGAATGGTAGTAAGGGTCACAGAGCGTAATCGTGATCTGGTACATGACGTAGCATAAATTCTGTGAAACACCGAGTGTTTCGCGCCTCTAATCGGAACTGCCATCCAGACTGGCCCTCCAGGTTGGGGGTTGGGCGAAACGCTGACAACGTCTCCCCGGAAAAAACTCGCGTGTCCAGGATTACAGCCTCGGATTGGACGGATCAAACGGCAACGACTACGGCAACGGAAAATGGACTATTCTTTTGGATCTTGGAATGTGCGTTCACTACATCGAACGGGTGCACTGCGGGAACTTCTTCAGGAGAAGTCTCGTAATAACATCAGCATCCTCGCTCTCCAAGAAACCGATCAACGAACGAATCTGCTTAATCCGCTTCAAGTTGAAGTTCTTCAGCGTTTAGTTCATTAACTGCCATGCTCCTACAGAGGAGAAAGATGATGTCCCTAAAGACGAATTCTATGCCCGACTTGACAGCACTTTTGACGGGCTGCCCTCCAATCACATCAAAATTCTTATAGGAGACTTCAACAGTAAAATTGGCAACGAACTCTTTCATAGGGGCGTATCAGGAGGGCATAGCCTCCATAATGCAACGAATGATAATGGCCAAAGACTTATTGACTTCGCCAGCAGTAAGAACCTAGTCATAAGCTCCACCTGCTTCCCGCATAAAAATATTCATAAAATGACGTGGGCATCACCAGATGGGCACACCTTCAACCAATTTGACCACGTTCTCATCGAAAGAAGGGCTGCCTCCAGCATTCTAGATGTCAGGACTCTACGTGGCGCGAACTGTGACTCGGACCATTTTCTTGTTCGAGCTAAATACTGCTGTCGCATAGCTAACAAGGGCCACACTAAAAGGAGCTGGGCTCCGAAGCTCAATATGCAAAGACTAAAGGACGACACAACGAAAGTGGAATATATGACCACAATCAAAGCACATATTGAGGCATTACCTCAGGCTGAGCCTGAGGAAAGTATTGACCAAATGTGGCAGAACATTAAGGATAGTATTCACCGCGCAGCAGAATACACTTTAGGACATTTAGAGCGGAGAAAACGAAATGAATGGTTCTATGAGGAATGCCAAGAAGCCATCACCAAGAAAAACGAAGCCTATCGACTGTTTCTAGAAAGACGAACACGAGCTAGTGAGGAAAACTATCAACGGCTCAGGCGAAACGCCAAGATCTGCAGACGAAAACAACGCAAAATAAACAATAACAAAATTTTATCACTGGACGAAAACTTGAAGAAAAATTACGTGCGAGCAGCATTTAATACCGTGAAACAAAGGTTACAAACCGCAAACTACCCTCTGTAAGGACGAAGAAGGCAACATCATAAGCGACGCTACCGAAATCAATGCACGATGGGTTCAGCACTTCCGAACACTGCTAAATAGAACGACATCAAAGACTGAACCTTTTATAATTCCGGAAGATCCAGATGGAGATCATCTGCCTATTGCACCAGCTTATAATGAAGTAGAGACAGCCTTACATAATTTAAGAACGAACAAGGCGCCCGGAATTGACGGAATCCCTGCAGAGCTCTTGAAAGAAGATGGAACAGAGCTTACCAGTCGAATATTTAGATTAATTGTTAAAATCTGGACAACTGAAAAATTACCCGACGACTGGCGGAAAAGCATTATATGTCCGGTATACAAATAGGATGACCGTTTGCGTTGCGAAAATTACAGAGGAATTTCATTGCTATGTACGTGTTACAAAATCTTGACTAAAATTATCGAACGAAGACTCAGTGAATACGCTAACAAATTCATCGGAGAATAACAAGGTGACTTCAGATCTGGACGATCGACAACGGATCAGCTATTCTCAGTAAAACAGGTGCTAGCAAAATGCTGGGAATATGATATTAATGTGCACCAACTGTTTCGTCGATTTTTGCCAAGCATACGATAGTGTCGACCGTAATGCTCTGTACAGAATAACGATTGAACTAGGTGTCCCACCGAAACTAGTTCGGTTAATAAAAGCCACGATGGAAAACAATGAGTGCCAAGTAAAAATCCAAAACGAGTTGACTCACAGCTTTCCAATGGAGTCATGTCTTAAACAAGGAGATGGTCTCGCCCCCACGCTCTTTAACTTGGTGCTCGAGTATGTCGTCAGGAAAGCAACTTCAGTAACCTCAGTGGACACCAGAGGTACGCAACTCGTAAAATCCGCACATTTGGTGGCGTATGCAGACGACATGGATATTCTGGCCCGATCAATACTTGGCGTTAAGGAGGTATTCCAGGAGTTGGAGTCGGCAGCGGGTGAAGTAGGGCTCGGGGTCAATGAAGCGAAAACTAAATACATGACTCAGACACGAAGGACTGAGGCAGAACATTACAATAGGCGAATACAACTTCGAGCAGGTGGATGAATTCGTATACCTGGGAGCCCTTCTCACAAAGGACGGCAATGAGCGACATGAAATTCAAAGAAGAATCACGGCAGCTAACAAAGCATTTTATGCGGTCCTCCCCATAATGAAATCAAGGAAGGTACATCGAAACAATAAACTACGCATCTACAAGATATTAATTCGTCCTGTGCTGCTATATGGATGCGAAACGTGGACCTTGACACGGTTTTCGGAGAAGTTAATCGACACTTTTGAGCGAAAAATTCTTCGGAAGGTATACGGAGCAGTTAAGGAAGGAGATGATTGGCGAATTCGATACAACCATGAGCTGTATCAACTATTTGACGACTCACCAGCATCTATAGTGATCAAACTGCGCAAGCTGCAATGGGCTGGCCACGTGGAACGAATGCACGAGGAACAAATCCCAAAACGAGTGCTCAAGGGCAAAGCTCATGGTAACCGACCGCAGGGGAAGCTACGAAAGCGATGGGAGGACTCAGTCGACGCAGACTGCAGATCGCTTCTCAATTTTTCAAACTGGAGGACGCGGTCGTTGGACCGAGACAACTGGAGGAGTTGCATCCGGGAGGCCAAGGCTCGATATGGGCTGTAGCGCCATTGCATCATCATCAAAGTTCAATTAGGTAGACTTAATTGACGATATTGATAAGAAAATTGTTTCAAGTAGTCGCATAGTTGAAATCATTCGTTCAAAGTAATTTAACATGACAATAATTGTTACACATATAATGAAATCTTTAATTTTAAGAATTTCTGAAAAAAAATTGTGTTTCCTTTAAACTCACTATTTATTTATTTATTTACCTATATAGTATAGCTTTTGAACGAAAAAGAATTTAAACATTAGAGATAATAGTTTTAACTCAATTTTTGAATAAAGAAAAAGAAGTAGCTAAATATCCAAGATGAAGTTGATCGTGGTTCCTTTGCATTCTTAGCATCGAAGAGTAATAATAGATATGGAGTCATGCGCGATAGGGAGCGAAAATATCTGAATTTCTTATTGAGCCTGTTCCTAGTCGAAAATTCAGCTCGTTACAGAGGTAGTTGTAAAGCTTATAAACGAAGCAAGCAAGAATGTTCGTCGTAGATGCAAATGCTGAAGTTATAGTTGATACGTGATTGTGCAAAAGGGCTCGAGTAAATTGACACTAAACGGATTCAAAGTCATGGCAAGAATGGTGAAGAATTTTACGAAACATTTTGAGGTCGTCTGCGAATAAAAGTCAATTTGAAAATTAGAACTTGGGCAGATCATTAATGAAGAATGCAAATAGTAGAAGACCAAGGATCGATCCCTGCGGGATACCATAGTTAGATAGAAACTTGAAGCGTGTCCAATGAACGTAATTCGCAAGGTAAGAATTAAACCCATTCAGCAGGGAGCTTGTGACATCATACCTTTCAAATTCGCTATAAGAATTTAACTATTAGCATTAATTTATGATACAATGCGTCCAAATCAAAAAGGTTTCACAATTGAAGGTTCTAAGCAGAATAAAGATGGAAGGCAACCTGAACGCTTTTTTGAATAAAAAATCTTCGAATTTAAGTAACCAATCATTATTTATCATGGTTGTTCAATAAAATGGTTGTTCAAGACAATGCTTGTAAATCAGAGTTTGTTTTTCCTGCAAGAAATAGTTTTGTTGCTCCTGATTGAGTATAATAATATTGGAAATTTTTGAACTGAAATCAAATTTAATCAGTGGTGCCTTCTGCGCAGAGTGAAAACCTAACTTGAACGATCTCATAAGTGAATACATTGATCATTCTAAACTAGACGGCGTTCTTCAGAATTTGACTATAAGGGTTTTGCACATACACTGGGTAATGTAGGTATGCTTAATAATCAACATCTTGAAAGCGAATATATGAAACTACATTTTTTATTATATTCTGTATCAATTTTTCTTGCTTCAGTTCCTTTTACTTATCGGAAGAATATTTTAGTATTCTATCCTTACACGTACACGAGTGAATTGCGTGCAATTCGCAACTCTCGTAATGCTGCATGGAATAGGTATACACTAGGACAAAGAATGACATACTTTACTAGGACAAGAATTCGTTTGTATGAAGAATATTATGACTTATTCAAAGATTTATCTACTCGCTTGTATACTGAACATTTACTTAAAGTGCACTCCGATATTATTAAAGATCCCTTGAAGTTTTGAAAATTTGTTAATTGTAAGCGTAATCCCTGACATGTCGTACTTTGATGACTTAAGAGGTACTGCTTCAACTACTTTGTCTGGTATACCGATGTAGGTTACCATATTTCTCGCCTTAAGGATGTTTCTTCTCCTGGCCCAGATGGAGTTCCTGCAGTTATCCTGAAACGCTACTATCTCTCTATTGCTGAGCCACTCTCCCTCCTCCTTCAAAGGTCCCTAAAAACTGGGATTTTCCCGAACGTATAGAAGGTTTCCTTTATCATACCGACTCACAAGTGAAGCAATATGTGCTAATGTCAACTATCGATGAATAGGTAAACTGTCAGCTATTCTAAATCCTTAGAGTCTATTGTGTATAAATACATGTCGTTTGACTGTAAATTCCTAATTTCAAGTAAACAAAAATGTCAAAAATAGGTCAACAGTCACCAATTTGATGCAGTTTACGAATAAATCCATTGAGGATATTGAGGAGGGTAAGCAGGTGGATTATATTTATACTGATTTTAAAAAAGCTTTCGATAAATTATACCATTCCATTATTTTGCTGAAATTAGATTTTTCGGGTTTACCTACATGGCAATGGATTAAATCAAGTCTACTTAATATAACTTATCAAGTTCTCTTTCGTGATTGTACTTCTAAGCCATTTACTACGCATTCTGATGTGCCTCAAGGAAGTCATTTGGGGCCACTTTTGTATGTCCTGGCCATTAACGATTTTGCCTCTGTTTTTGAATATTCGGAAGTACTTATTTATGTAGACGAAATTAAGATCTTTAGGTCTCTTAGTTCCAACTCTAACAATTTTCTTCAAGAGGATCTGATTATTTTTAGTAATTGAAGTCGCCAGAATGATCTTCGTTTGAATGTGGATAAGTGTCAGGTTATATCATTTACTAGAAAAGTCTCACCGATTATCTTAATGACTGTATTTTGGATCGAGTCAACTCCTTAATTGACTTAGGTGTTACATTTGATTGATTTTATTTTGCATATAAATGAGATTGTGCAAAAGGGTAATTCTATTTAAGGTATATTGGGATTCACCACACGCTTATTCAAGAAATTTAACAGTTCCTTTGTTAAATTGAGTCTCTATAACACCTTCGTAAGATCTCAACTTGAATGTACTTCGCAAGTTTCGCCTCCTTATTATGATGAGTACATTTGCGAAATTGATTCAAATTGAATGTAAATTTGTGAGAATAGCCTTACGTCACCTTGGAACGACAGTGTTCGTCTTCCTCTTTACATTGATCGACTTACGCTATTAAATATGTCATCTGATAGTGATATAAGAGGAGATACGTTTAGGTTGTAGGAAGGTGATCTCGAAAAGAGAACCGCAATGCACTCGGACCACCTAGTTGGGTCCATTGAACTCCCTTTAATTAAGAATAAGAGATTTACTCCTCTCATACTAACTATTTCGAAAGGCTTGCGAACTGCAGTAAGCTCGAGTGTTTGACACCTCTGCGGTTGTCTAGTTCTGAGAACCTAAAAAACGGAGACGACTGTTGGAGATTTGCAGACGGTGACAAAGGTAGTGTTCGAAAAATTCCTCATATTCCCCGTAACCTCTGCAAAGGCTTTCGCATGCAATTCGCAGCCTGTATGAGTGAAGCTTAGGCACGCGATGAACTATTTTCAGAACGACAATAGTTCAGACGCTATAGCGAGTATTTTATAATCTTCTTCTAAGAAATGGTCTGTTTTTAGGTTTGATGTAAAGCTGACTGCATAAGTTTACCAAAAACTCACTCAAACTTACCAGTTAGCATGAAGACAAGATCGTCGGCATATATTATTGCGAGGTAGCCGTTTCAATTGAAAATGAAAAGGAGTTCATTTAAAGTTAGGACCCACAGCAAAGGCGATGCAATGCCGCCTTGTGGAGTACCTTTGAGAATCAAGCCTTTCCTTGCATCGTCCATCCATGCCACGATAATTCGTGAGCGAAAAAGCATACCTATCCATGTAGCTAAGAGATGGTTCACACTACGACTGCGCAAGGAATCAAGGATGGCATCAATGTTGACGTGGTTTAATACGTCTTTAACGTCCGATTGCAACTTCTTTATGATAGAAAGCTTACGGCGGTTATCATTACATGTCAAGCGGTATCAGTAGACCAACCTTTCAGATAGACATGTTGGTATGGTCACCTGATCGAGACCACCAGTATTTCCTAAAGGTCTGGAAAGGAAGGAACAAAATTAGGCCAAGATTAAGAGAGTTGATGAAAGTAGATCAATGAGTGAAGGAAGGTGGAGTGAGTGGGAGTGGGAGTAGTGTTGATTAAGTAAGTTAGGGTTAGGATGAGTTGCAAATGTGTGTGATGGAATATTTCGCTTCTCGATGATGGCAGTCATTTATGGGTCAAAGATTGGGTAATCAAATCAAAGCATTCCCAGTTAGTTAAGATTTTCCTGAATCAAAGGACAAATTCTTTTGGGCTTGGCTGAGGTTGAATTACGGAGGACGTGCTAACAAGTACAAGAAGATGGTCGCTGCTTTCGAAAATGGGATAAAGCGTCCATTCTAGCGATGAGAATGATAAGGAAACATCTGTATAGCGGTCAACATGTTATGGATGCTGAAATTAGAACCACTGGGGATTGATCATCGATTTTTATAGATCCTGCCAGTGTGCGAGATATGTAAGGAGCCCCATAGTGGGTTTGTTGCAATTAAGTCACCTAGAACTAGTTGTTGTGTGCCCTGGGGAGCTCGAAACCTCATCGAAGAAGAGACTTGTTTCTTATATAATGTCTTTTCTGGGCAAGTGTCACGGAACTCGATCGTGATATCTGTTTGTAGTGTGTTTTGGGCAAGTAGTGTTAAACTGGTCTTAAAATAACAACGACAATCAACTACTAACCACCTTCGCTAACAAGCTGACCGTTCAGTTATTCAAAATATTCAAAAGTAAATCACATTCCAACAACGAATCGATGGGCGAGAGTCAACACCTTTTATTTATATTATTGATAAATAATTATTGTAAAACAGATAATACCCTCGGAAATGTGCAGAATAAGCCGTGTCATAGCATTTTGTATAAAAAATACCAAGCAAAAGGATAGAGTTTCACAATCAAGTAATTCCAATGAAATTTAAGACTGCCATCCTTGCGCGACAGGTATGGTATGACAGCTGGATAGTAATACAGCGTTAAGTGATCTAAAAAGAAAAACTGCGTAGGTTCATAATTGTAAAAAACCCCGATTTGTAGCATATCTTATTTACGGTTGTTAAATGATTTATTTATTTTTTTTTTTATTTTCTTATTGCTTTGTTTTTGGTGGGTTCATATTTCTCATCCACATTTAAATGTAAATTTCTGGTGAAAAGGCAAAATCGAAATTGGATCATTTGATTGATAATTCGAATGTTGTTTGCAATTTATTGAAGTTTATTGAGTGGATAACGAATTGGGATCACTATTTCAGTATTTATGGTATTTTGGTAAAATTGTTTTCAATATAAAAGAGGGGTAGAGTAGTCGGCAATTATAATGTTATCATTCTAAACTAAATTTAGTTTCAACTATTTAACATTCGATAGTAAGAATTGAGACGATGAAATGGCAGGGTAGTGCATTCCACATTCGCGCCATGAATTAAATGTTCAGTCATGCTCCAATTAATTCCCGATGTAAACTCAATTTTCTGGAATACATTTCGGTTTGTAGTAAAATGTTTATTTACTATTCCTATAAAAAAAATTGGGTTAATCATTCCGTAAAAGCCGCCCAGAGCAAATCCATATGAAATTAAAGTTAATTATAGCGAAACGTATTGCGACGGGCTAGGGATGGGCCTAGAATACATCACAGTGTTAGCGAACCAAGTGCATTTTTCAATACAGAGTCACATAGTCCGGGAGAGTTTAGCAGTTCCTACCCATATATTTTATAATAGAAATTTCATTCACTTTTCTTCAGAAAAAAATTTCACTTTCGAAAATGTTTTGTGCGATGATGATGATGACTGTACTATGGTTGGTTGTGATTAAAAAGATACATACACGTGTATCTGAAAAAAAGAAGAAATCTTTATGATGAATCTGTTAAGTAGGTTGTGACGCAATAAGACTCACAGCTCCATATCCGTTTGCGTGAAGAAGATGTGTGAAGAAATAATATTCGTTGTTTTCCATCTACATATTTACTATTTACACTTTAAAATATAAACGAATGAAATAAAATAATACTAGACAATAAAGTCTTCCTCACGACTGCTTGATTCGATTGATCGACCAACTCAGCGACCTTGATTATAATTAACTTATCTTTAAAAATAAAGATTAAAATAAATTTCATCGATTAGATTTGTCAAAACATAAAGATAGTCTAAAATTATTTTTACAACAGAAAACTTCCGTATTAGAATGTGATTAAGTTCGAGACGTTGCTGTAAGTGCTTTTCAAAGCTGAATGAATCACTTTATTTCCGTGTTATTTCTTGCAATATTTTTTAGTAATTTTTTGAATATCGTTTCAAGTGTATGTTTGTGATGCAGTAAGTTATCACAGGAGTTTCATTGTTGGGATTTTTGTGGCATCCTCGATAATTAGAACTTTTCTATTTAAAACCAATTTTCATTTCCTCACTTTTCAGTTTATCACTCACATTCACATAGCGTCTGTTTGATATTATACTTTCAATATACTTTATTACTTTAACAAGAGAGTATTGTAATCGATACAGAAAAAAAATTTGCTTTCCTGATTTTTTTAACGTTTCATGACTAAGTAAATCCAAAAATGCAAAAATGCAAAAATGCAACAACACAAAATTAATCTGTCTGTAAGCAGTGCGGCGTATGTTTCTTCTTCTTCTTCAACGGTTCAAATCGGGCTTTGGTCTCCTCAGGTTCCTTAACTTTCTTATTTTCTACTGTAAGATGGTTGTTAGCCCCTCGCACAACCCTCTATCTACGAATTCTCATTTTCGCAGATGAAGGTTTCCCAGATACACGCAAACAGACACGGGCCGAAATCATACGTCGACCGGGATTTGAATTAACGATCTTCGCATTGCAGACAATATTTTATTATTTATGAGCCCCTAGTCATGAAGTAGTTAGCTCGCTACTGCTCACAACCCCACTAGGTAGAGGTGCCCAGACAAGATTCCGGGCACACATAGGCCATACGCTGGTCCGTCGTAATGCTAAAGCATCTCAAAACCATAGTCCTACTCGGTCAAACAACCGGAGCTTTCTGTGAAGCGTTGAAGGCTCGAGACTTCCGCATTTGCCAGGTTAGCGAGGCTAATGAAGAAGCTTAAGTAGCTCTCTTCTAAGAGAGAGCAGAGCTAGTGCTTAATAGATGAAGAATCGTTTCAATCTCTTCCCGATCTTTCAAGCTCTTGCAAAGGTCATTAAAAGGAAAGCCTTGCCTCTCAGCATGATAGCCTATCAAGCAGTATCTTCTAATGACACCTACTACCGGGTCGACCTGGTCTGCCAGACCGTTTTACATCCAGCACGGAACCAATTCGTCTGTGGTATTACATTTATCGCCATTCGCCCATCTGACGTTGGCTTTGCTATTCGCATCTAACTTATGTGACGGTTTATATGTTGTGAGGGGAATTCTCAGTTTTTTTTTTTTCATACTGAACCGTGTCAAGCGAGTTCGTTAGCCTTGTATTTCCCGGAAATGTCCCAAGGCCCAGATACTTAGCGTAGATTAATGTTGAATGAGGGAGATTTCAGAAATTCCCTCAGAGACATGCGACCATCAAGAACAGTCCTGAAAACAGACATGATAGATTCCACGAATGTGATAGCGGCCTGAGCATCAGCGAACATGCTAATATCCTTAGTAGATACTATATACATTACACTTCGCCAGGCAAAGGCTTCTGTTATCGCCATTACTTCTGTTTGAAACTCACTACAATTATCCGGAAGACGGAAGGACTTAAGTTAAGCATTGCGAAGAAAACATCTCCTCTCACTCCACTTTTAGTCTTGAAGCCATTAGTATGAACAGATTTTCATCAATCTTCCACTCTTGTCTCAAAGAGATTATGGGTCTTATGATAGAAACGTAGAGCCAATGCAATACTTTGGGTTGTCTTCCGCATTTCTTACATATGATCTTTTTGCGAGATTGAAGCGGTGCAGTAGCTTTGTATACACTTTCTTGAATATAAGGTTTCCAGCTCAGTTTCCTATCCAAAAGAACCATACAATTTGCTCTATCTACAAAAACAAGACTGGTACCATCCAAATTTTGCGTATCCTTGTGAATAGGACTAGCTAGGTTTTGTGAGGGTTCAATCTCAGCCCACATTCACGAGTCCATTTAGAGAGTATTGAGAGGGCATTTTGCATAACCTCAGACAGCTATAGTAACGTCGTCCGTATACGCAGTCACTTTACAACCAGCCTTTTCTAGTTTAGTCCATTGACCGCCACATTTCAAAGAAGTAGGTAGAGAACTCCGGTGTACCTCTACTAACAAACCTTCTAGCAGATGCGACGCTCAGTTTTGTGCTAATAATCTAAGATGTCAGCATCAAATTAATCAGCACGCCAAGCGAAGCATACAACTTAAGAATTAAAAGTACGTCCGTAATTGCTTCTGGTCTTACGTTTTTGAAAGCACCCCGATATCGATAAATCGGCGTAGGATACCAGAGAGTATAGGACCATTTCAACCGATTTTCCCTTCTAGTATAGGTGTTGGGCTGCTGACAACATTCGCTGATCTATGTTGCTGCGTCTGCGCAGGGGAGTCAGTACTGATGGAGAAAGCTAAGGTGATTTCAGTAGTTGCTTTTAGAGTTTGGTGGCTCCACGTAACCGATCTGTTCGATCGGCCGACCTAGACCGAAGCACCACAAGTGCATGTCCAATTTCTGAGAAGCCCCACCAGAGGTTATCTGGTAGCACGGCGGCCCTCTTTTGCATTTTCATGATCTAGTGCTCAGGACATTGACCCATACACTGGTCGAAGCAGGACAATATAGCCATGGTGTGGTCCCTTCGAGGTACACGCGATGACTGTTGTTTGATGCCCACATTGCAGGTAGAGAATTATCTGTTTGCAGCGTAAGCTGTATTCAAGTTTATAGATCACTGCCTCATAAGGAAGCAATCATATATTCAACGTGGAGTTGCGTAACAAGCGACTGTTTCGGAGCGAATATCACTAAGAGGATATGCTTCCGGTCATCTAGTGAAACGATCAATTACTGTTAAACAGTAACGGAAACCTTTTGATAATATGGACAGTATTAAATTTTTCCGAAATTAACTCGAATTCGCCAAGAGGACCTTTAACATGCCGAGAAACTTTTGCTTTCTGGCATGCAGTACACTCCAGTTGCGACAATCTTTGATAATTGATGGCCAGATAAATTTATGTCGCATAATTTTTGTCGTAGCTTTTATGCCTGGGTGAGATAATTCATGCACCGTACAAAAAACACGCCTACGTAAGGGTTCAGGAATGTACGGTCTTAATATTTTTTGAGAGAAATTACGCCAAAGAGGATTTGTTGTGCCTTCGAGACTAACTGGCTGTTATTTCAAGCTAGGTATAGTTTTGACATTGACTAATTCACTATCTGAAAGCTGTGTGTCTGCGATTTCAGAATAGTCAATTGACGTTGGTAAGAACAATTCATCAATTCTAGACAACGTACAATTCAAGAGAAAGTACACTATTCAGCTGTGACCATTATTATGGCCACCTATAAAAGTTCTGCTCATGACCGTTTATCCGTGCGGCACATACTTTTCTGCATCACATTCACCGCTAATTTGAAATGAGATGCTCAAACATACCTACTCCTCGACCCGAATTCCTCATAAGTTATAGCACCAAATCAAAATCTAACCCACAGTACAGCCGAAATAATTAGACTAAAAACTACTGCTGTATTCGAAGATCTTAATAACACTTTGGGTTGGGGATGATAGTAACGTCGGACAGGTGTAGCTATTTCGTAATAAAAGTAATTTTCAGTGCTATACGAGTGTTAAAAGTATTTCAATTAATGGATTATCCAATTTCAATACCTCAAAGATACCAGACTTTTTGATTACAATCGTCTTTCTCAAATTGTTTCTGGAAGAATACAGTTCTGTTTCAAGCCTCTGTGTCTGCAATTCAGCTTTCATTGCACCATAAATCCAGAAACAATCACTTCCTATTACAACAGAGTGAAGTGATCGGTCGTTCGTTCTCAACCGCTTTTCAAAATTACGCAACTATTGACAAAAACTAAACCATGTTCTAGCTGAGATTGTTGACCAGTGATTACCTAATTCCTTAAGCCTCTTTAGATACATCGGCAGAAAACTAGGCCACGAAAGAGCTTCCAAAAACAGAGATCTTCAAAATAGACCCAAAACTCCATTAGAACAATCAAGTGGTTGCGAAATCCCATTTAAAAGCGCCTTCCATATTGGTAGTATCGCGATTTCACTCCATCATGAGCCCACCACCAATAAATTATTCTTCCAAGCCCGCTTATGTATATATTCCAATAAATCATTAATTCTGTCTTAATTGATAAAAATCAAATTGACAGCACGAAACCTTATACCGCCAGAAATCCATCCCACTGCAATGAACCCAAAAGACTTCCCACCTTTTTTTCTATTCGATTCTTCGTCTTCATCTTGTAATAATGCAGATTGTTCCGTACGCGAGGAGGAGACCCTAGTAATAGCTGCAAGTCTAGAGCGGTTGCGTTCAATGACATCTCGAAAAAATTAGAATTGGAACGCTCGACCTCCGATGTGAATAACCGCGTACGGATGTCTTACGATTTTCGGCGCGGTCTTCCCCACACATATCTAATTTTTGTGTTAATTTGCCGCTTATTTAGTTGCCACGCAATCTTTTTCGAAATGGAGTCATTGCACATAATTAGTGCCCATTAAGAACACTTTTTTGTTGTTCTTTTCTTAAAGACAAATGGTTATATGGCGGTACCTTGCGTGTGCTCACCCGCTTCCTATTCGCACGCGAATTTTTCGAACCGGTTTAACGATTTATAGCCCGGATTCACCTAAACCACAACGGCCATCTGTAATGGTCAGTCTTTGGGTTGTGCAAATTTTTTTATTTCTGCACTCAAGAAGTTTCTAAGATGCTGTTGGCCTTTCTCTTTTATTCGTATCATATTTTTGCCTAAGTCTTCCGCTTTTTTTGCCTTGGTTGAAGGTAAATCAACAAATCTAACCAGGTGAAACGGGTTTGAATACCATACTTTACGCTGTGCAATAGATTTTGTTGTTTTTTTCGGTCAGGAAACTGGGCATGCACCTGCATCCTGAAGTACCTGAAACTGTTTTATTCCAAACCAAACAAGGAGAATATTTGAGTGAGTATGTGTGAATTGCAGCTGTTTTAGCCCGGGTTGAGTTCTCACGCTTCCCGGAATTTGCTAATGACCATTGAAAAATTAAACATACCACATTGGCTGACCATGAAGCAAGCAGGGAATCGATAGCTTCAGCTTGAGGGTGAGTGCCTTAAAACTAAAACCGAGAACATATTTGAATGCCCCGAAAACTAATCAATCAAAATCATTGGGAAAATTGGAAATCGGATAGAATTCACTCGGATCAATAAAAAAAGGAAGTTGGCCTGGTATACCCTATGTAAATATCATGTAAGATGGGAGTATCAGCACGTGAATAAAATATGAAAACAGCACCCCAACCACTCTCAACCACAAACTCAAGCCCAATCATGGCACATGTATGTGAATTTCAAATTTAAAGTGAATAATGGAATCGATAATCCAATTTTCCGAGCAGCCTATCACATGCCTACTATTTTCCTAAACCACTTAATTCCCTGCTAAGGAGTACGGGCTGTATGCTGCTCTCGTTGGACCCAAATTACACGACAGTCCGTGCCGTCATTTCGAATTAAGAGCCCTCCAGATGTCAGTTTACCGCAGAAAATTTATTAACAATAGAACTATGAATGGAATTTTATTGGTGATACTGCGCGCACCATCAATCTAAACGACTTTAAAATTAAGCTTCAATAGGCGTACTATTCCGCAGAACAGTTTTTTCTCGGTATGTGGTATAAAGGGAGTGAACCACCTCTCTTCCTTTCTCGACAAATTGTTCAAAGACCATTTCCTAGTTGTGTGCATGCTATTCGAGTAAGTCACCCTACAATTGCGCTTATTAAAGTTTAAAAAAATGGCTTATGACATTTTGAGAGCAAAATTATAAAGGCAGCGTTTGAAGGCTCTGAAAATAGCACTTTTGTGACCCAAATGAGACAGTGGTGTACTCTAAACTATACAGAAGAAGAAGCGGTGACGACAGCGTTGTGTCAATGACAATTTTATTAGTATGAGAGAAAATTTTACTCAAACTCTGTATAGCAATGTTTTATACCTTTATGCCGGTATGCATCAACAAGTGGTTATTTTTCTAATTCAGCGGCTTATTTTAACACAAATCCATAGAAAATATTAGCACGCCGCCGTCGACTTAGAATAGAATAGAATTACTAGGTTAAATAGAAAATTGTATAAAGTTTTAATTTAATGTGCAAAAATAGATTGAGCTTTAGTATAGAAGGAAATTATTGTAGTTGGGTTAGAAATGTTTATTAAAATAATAATCTAGAGATGAATGGAATTCTGGACGAAAAATTGAATTTGAGTAAATACAAATTGGGACGGAGTTGATCGATTTTTTTTTTCTTGAATGCAATGAAATAACTATAGCTTGTGGTTGGACGGGTATAGATAGGATAGGCATCTGATCGGCGTCATTAGGCGACACCCAGTGTTATAACTATCGTACACACATCAATTGTGCTCAGCATACCTACTCGTGGTAGCCATGGTACTGGTCTTGTCCATCCGGACTTGACTTGCTAAATTTAAAAGTGTGAGTGCTAATGAAACAGAAAAATTCTAGCACTAGTGTTAACAACTTATCCTCGGAAAAACCAGACTTGTTTCGGAACCTGAAGCAACGCTTCGGACTGGATTGATTTGAATCATATTGATTGATTGTTACCGTTGACGGTAACGACCATACAAACGAAAAGTCGACTATTCCTTCAGATCTTGGAACGTGCGATCCCTGTACAGAGCAGGAGCAGTGAGAGCGCTTCTGGCAAGCAAATATAATATGAACATCATTGCACTCGAAGAAACTAAATTGTTAGGTAGCCAGGTTACTGATATTGGATCGCACACAGTTTCCAAAAGTGGGTAAAAATCGGTCAGACGGGAGTTTGAAGTTGCGTTTATCGTCGACAAGAAGTTTAAGCCAACTTCAAGCCCGTAGATGAACGATTGTGTGCAATCCGCATAAACACAAAACTTTAATATTAATGTCCACGCACCAACGGAAGACAAGACGATGAAGTTAAAAACGGTTTCTACAGCACCTTAGAATCAACATTCGGCTCCCTTCCGTCGAAAGATATTAGCCGTGTTTTTTTGCGGACGAGAGTAGAGCAGGTTAAGATAGTCCTCAAAAAAACGATCCAGAGTAGAAGCTTAGTACTAAAGTATGGAACTGGTAAGTTGTTGCACCTGGAAACAATTTGACAATTCTACTTCGAATTGTCAGTTGTCAACAACAGGTAATTTCTGTAAAATATTGCGAATTTCCCGCGATAATTCAAGACTTTTCCTTACAGATCCAATAATGAGTGCAAATAGGAAAGTTTTTTTATTGGAACTATTAGAATCAAGTGATTCGGATGACTCCAATCGTAAGCGCATTGTGTTTCAGGCAGCTGCAGCACTTTTCGACAAATTCAAATTTCATTGCTGCCAACGGCTGGGAGATGAAAGTCCCAAGTTCTAACTTCTGAGCCCTCTATCAATGAGCACAGGAACTATTTATCCAGAGCAGGTTAGCTACACCAGTGGTCTAACCGGGGTAGCTAACCTACTCTGGATAGATGATTTGTTGTTGCTTTCAATGTAGTTACGCTAACCTGCTCTGGATAGAGCCGCAAAAAAACACGGCTATTAAAATAGTGTTAGGTGACTGTAACGCGAAAGTGGGCAAAGAAGAAACTTACATAGGAACAATTGGAAGGCACAGTCTGCATGACATTAGTAACGATAATGGCCAGAGGCTGACTGATTTCGCCTGCAACAAGAACGTTATCGTAAGCTCGGCATGCTTCCCACATTCAAAAGAGAACATGGGCCTTCTGCATTCTAAACATACGTACATGTCGAGAGGTTAATTCCGACATAAATCACCATTTGGTAAAGATCAAGTTCCGAAGTCGAATCGCAAGCCGGGGACACTCAAGAACACTACCGGTTCCTAAATTCGGCATTGAAAAACTCAAATACGAGGAAATAGTTGCGAAATATGTATAAGCCTTGGAGAGGCACGACAATACTGAACAACAGCCCCAGCACGCCAATAGAAGAATTTTGTCAAAAGATTAAAGATTGCATTACATCTGCCGCAAAGAAGATGAGAAGGACAACAGCCCCGGTGCAAAAGAAATGATTGGTTCGTCAACGAATGCCAAGATGCCTTAGAGCGAAAAAATCAAGCTTACAAAATATTAACGGAACGGCCGACATGCGTCAAACAAGACAAATATAATGATGTTAGGCGACTCGCGAACAAAATATGCAGACAGAAAAAAACAGAAGTACAATAATGACGAAACTGAAAACTTGGTCAAACATTTTAAATTACACAACACAACAGCCGCAAATTTTCTTGTTAGAAGGGTGAAAGAGGGATACCAACCGAAAATGACCCACTGCAAGGATGCAGAAGGGAACATTATAAGATATGCGGAACATATAAAACTAAGATGGGCGCAATACTTTGAACACCTTCTTAATCCGAGCCCATCACCCGCATGTTCACCTACTGCAGATATAATAGTAGATATAATTGATATAACAGCTGATGAAGGATCCTCTTTGAGTCCTCCTACAATCGAAGAACTAAAAACGACCCTAAGGAACACCCCACACAACTAAACGTCGGGTACTGATCAAATTTCAGCTATGCTTCTGAAAGCCGGCGACACCTGCATAGCGCATCTATTGTAGTTTAGTCACGGATATGTGGACGCAGGAAAAACTTCTTGAGCATTGGCGCAAGAACAACATATGCCGAATTTATAAAAAAGGTGACAAATTCTGCAGGGAAAACTACCGCGGAATATCATTGCTGTGTATGCTTTACAAGATCTTGAAGAAAATTCTGGGAAAGGAGATTAAGCCCTATGCTGATAAAATAATTGGCGAATACCAATTCGGATTTAGAGGAAGACGGTCTACCACGGACCAGATATTCTCAATGCTGGAAAAGTGCTGTGAATATATTATTAGTGTGCACCAGATATTTGCATAAGCATACGACAGTATCGACAGGCACGTACTGTATAAGATCATGTTTGAGTATGGAGTCTTACCGAAACTTTTTTCGGCTTACAAGAATGACAATGATTGAGTCTTTGTCAAGAGTCAGAGTAGAAAGTGATCTGTCTGCAAGCTTTAAAACGGACTTAAGCAAAGTGACGGCCTCCAACCAATGCTTTTCACTCAAATATGTTGTTCGTAAACTTCCCGTTGAAAGCAAGGGAACACTATGCTTCAAATTCACACAGCTCGTAGCATATTCCGCTGACATAGATATCCTTGCAAGATCTCTGGAGAGTGCTAAAGAGGTATTTGTAAACCTTGACTCAGTAGCAAGAAAAGTTGGACTACGTATTAACGAAAACAAAAGAAACGTTATATCACAAACTAGAACTTAGACGCCAATCAGACAAAATATTACAGTAGGAGACTATAACTGAGAGAACGTAGACAACTTTGTATATCCAGGGGCAAACCTATCGAAGGATAGAAGCGAGTCCATGGAAATTAAAAGAATGATAATGATTGCAAATAAGACGTATTCGGTCCTTCCAATAATTAAAAACAAGAACGTACACAGGAAAACCAAACTAAAAACATAACAGGGCTACGATTGCGCGTAAAGCGCAATCTTACGATACTCTAGATGAAATAGAATTTTTTGTGATCCCAAGAAATTTCGCATGGGAAGTATTAGAAGGGATGACAGCATTGAACTAATTTTTCCCCATCATGCTAAAGTAGCTATAAAAATGTTTTGTACAAAATGCTTACTCCAAAAATTGAATGGGAACTGAAAAAATTAGTGAGTTAGATTTAGTGAAAATGTGCAGTTTGTATGGGAGGTGGTAGAAAGAGTGGGGCGATTAGAGTGATTTTTTTCAGAAATAACTAGGAATATTGTAAAATTGACATCCCTGAAATTTCAGACTAGTGCCATTTATACTTTTCAAGAAAATCGATTTTTTGTGAAGTTGTGAAACTGTGTCATATTGTATGGGAGGGGGTGGAAGCAGTGAAGGTAATCAAATATTTTTTCCTGATCTTAGTGCTAATACTAATTAAGTATTTATTACAAAATATGAGCTCAATAAATGTTATATGTTCTGAGAAAATCGTCTTAGAGCATTTCATGAAAAAGTGTAGTTTATATGGGAGGGGGTGGAAGGAGAGGGAGGAAGCAAATAATTTTTCTACTGTAGATTAAAATTACTATGAAAATAACATATCCGAAAATTCAGACTAATAGCTTTTATACTTTTCGAGTAAATCCGTTTATTGTCAAATTACGAAATTGTGTCATTTTGTATGGGAGGGGGTAGAAGGGGTGAAGCTAATAGTCTAAATTTTTTTGGGCTTACTAACAATTTCAAATAAATATTTGGTGCACAATTTCAGCTCTCTAAATTGTATACGCAATGAGTAAATTGGCTTAGAGTAATTCATGACAAGTACAGTTTGTATGGGAGGTGGTAGAAGGAGGGGGAGGATACGCATAATTTCCGTACGGCCGTACGGTAGATTGATATTATCATAAAAGTAACATATTCCAAATTTCAGGCGAATAGCTTTTATACTTTTCGTGCAAATCCGTTTATTGTCAAATTGCGCATTTGTGTCATTTTGTATGGGAGGGGGTAGAAGGGGTGGAGCGATTTGGCCCGTTCACGAACTTGACCTTACTTTTTTGTCAAAAACGACGTGTACAAAATTTGAACTATCTAGCTCAACGCGTTCTCAAGCTAGAGCGCGCACAGACGGACGGATGGACGGACGGACGGACGGACATCCGGTTTTGAGATTTTTGAGTGATAATATTAATTTCTGTATTCATCATTTTTTTCTCCGAGCCTTATTTCTTGGCGTTACAAACTTTAGAGCAAACTTATAATACTCTCAGATTTCATCTAGAGTATAAATACATAAAACAATTATAAGACTTATGCTATGCTATGGCAGCCAAACGTGGGCATTAACTCAGGCATCCAAAAAATTACTTAAAGCCTTTGAAAAAAAAGGTTCTCAGAAGAATCCTCGATACTGTGAGGGAAGATACTATCTAAATACGATAAAACAGAGAACTGTATGCCATTTTCGACAATCCAGAAGCCTCAACCTTCATAAAATTCAAGAAGTTACAATGGGCTGGTCATGTGGAGCGAATGGATGACTGAAAGATTCCCAAAAGCAAAAGGAAAAGTCAATGGAAAAAGACCGTTTGGAAAACCATGGAAGCGCTGAAAGGATTTGATTGAAAGACAGCAAATCACTGCTAATATTCTCAATCTGGAGGACGCGGTCACTAATCCGAGATGGATGGAGGCAAAGTATCCTGGAGGCCAATGCCCGGTTTGGGCTGTAGCGCCTGCTTAATTAAGTATCAAGCAAGTAATTATTTGACCTATCAAGGCCCGTACATATTTCTTGCATGTAGTAACTCGGATGTCTCAATTAACGTGAAGCAAAGTTTGCATTGGTCGTCGGTATCAATACCTACTCCCTTATGGTGTTCTTTCAGATAATAGCGTCCTGTCAGTATTTCTGATGTGATTTCTTATTTCTGTCTTAGTGGAGCAGCTATTGGGCGCATTTGGCGGAAAGGCTTGGTAGAAATTGGTTAGCCTGTCTAAGTATTGGAATCGCGGTCCAATAATGACTTCTCTATTGCTCTGCAACTTTTTGATGAAGCGGGTGAAAGAGGGGCTCTGGATCAGAGTAAATTTAGGATCCACTCCTTGCAAGCTGGTCTGCAGTTTCGTTTCCTTCTATCCCTTGACGAGCAGGCACCCAAAACAGAGAAAGTTTGTCATTGAAACCGATGTTACAAAATTCTCCTCAACATTCTTCCACCAGTTTCGAGTCCAATGTAATGTCAAGGTCTTAACTGCCGTCTGGCTGTCCGTTACAACGACCCTTAACAGATCGATGTCATGCATGCAATGGGAAGTGCAGCAAGATGAATCTAAGAAAGCTCGTAATTTACTTACTCATAAAACTCATATCATTGTGAGCATGATAATGATAAATGCATTTTTATATTCTACTGAGTAAGTGCACATGGCCTTCACGATTGCCTTAATCGTGCAAAGAGTAATTATTATTTTAAATAACAATATTTGTCACGAGAAATTAGTTAGAACCTAAAAGTATTATATTACCTAAGCAATAAATAAAATAAAATTGTTTCCCATAACTACGCCGTTCTTTAAGAATCAAAAAGTTTTTTCTTACATTGTTAATTAAAGACTGAGATGAAAAGGTTTTCAAAACTTCTTTCCTTCTGGAACAATCGCATTTATGAAGATACTTGTATCAATTTTTGAGGATTTATGGAAATCGCAATTCCCTCTCTAGTTGGAGACCAGTAATTTGATTTTTTTTTATTTCACTTTTGAATTGCTCTCTTCTGCCATTTCTCTATTATTAAAATTTTAATTCAAATTTTCGAAGCAACTTTCTGAAATAAAACATTTCCTAGCAGAAGGATAAGACCTTTATTTATTTTAGTTTGGAGTCCGTGAAATCATTTTTCATTAATAATATAATATTTAAGAATCTACTTTCGAAATTTAAAATGTTGTTGCAGGATAAAGTTGATAAATCATGATTATTTCTGAAAAATTTGTTTTTTGTCAAGGAAGTCGTGTGGTACGAACTTTGTTGAAGATTGTTAAATTGCCGAGATGGGAAAGCATCACGTGCTAGTCTATTTCCGTATAGAAGGATCAATCAGTCAATTATCTGTTAAGATCCTCTATATTGGCGTAAAATATAAAGAGATCTCTTTCATAAGACGCGATACTGACCATCGGCATCTAGTTCTCGTCGTCACTTGTTTATTTCCCTGGTTTCCAAATCTGCTTCCTAAACTGCTTGGCTCCATGGTTCACCAAGACGTTCTCCATAATGGTTATAACTGAGAGCTTCTTTGGAGATGTTTTGCTCTGGCTGCCTCAATGTGTGACCAATCTACTGCCATTTTCGCCTTTGCATCTCAATGCCTATTTCAGACTGCCCATTTGTATTTCAAAGTTCGTCGTTGGAGATCACTTCTGGCCAAAATATCCCTAAAATGCGTCGGAGGGTTCACGAAAGTTTGCAGTTTCTTGGTAGAACAACCATTTAACAACACGGATTGACGCATGCGAAGAGAGATCTATCTTAATCTCCAGATAGGGGAAAGGATAACGAAGGCTTGACGAGCTTTATTTAGACGACCCTCAATATCTGCCTTTCATGCTGACAATGCTTCTAAGATAACAAAAATTTTGCACCTCTTCCAGATCTTGTCCATTAAGAACAATCGGTGTGCTTGTGTTCGAACCCATGTGAATGTCTTACGCACATTTATTTTCAGTCCCACCTCATTGCATTTAGAATGCAACGAGCAAACATTTGACTTTAAATCCGAACGGTTATGTGCAAGCAAACACTCGTCGTCAGCATAATCAAGGTGACTTAAGATGTTAAATAATCTCCATTGAAGACCTTTACCTTCCCCACCTTCCAGTGCAGCTCTCAAGATGTCATTTATTACCACCAGAAACAGGGCTGGTGATAATATGCAGCCTTGTCTAATACTCGTTCGCACAGGAAAGCTCTGGGACAGCTCTCCTCTATGGAAAAAGCGACACCTTGCATCTTCGTAGGATTCTTTAATCATAGCTATGACCTTATCTGGAATACCTCTCCTATGAAAAGCATTCCATATGTAATCCCGCTTATTAACGCTGTCGAAAGCCTTCTCAAAGTCCACAAACATGGGATGTAGTGACAAACTCATTTCGGCGGACTGCTCCAATGCAAGACGACCCTTTACGGAATCCAGCCTGGCAAACTTCGAGAGTACTCTCCACGACATCACTAATCCTATTATGAATTACCTTAGCCATGATTTTCGATACAACAGTAAGTAGACATATACCACGCCAATTGCCGCAATTCCGAAGGTCGCCCTTCTTCGGAATTTTCACAATGACGCTGTCCTTCCATTCAGTCGGATATCTTCCTTCATTCCACAGCTCAGCAAAAAGTGGAAGGAGTATATCGGTTGTTATTTCCGGGCCCGCTTTGAGGAGTTCGGTTGGTAGTCCGTCTATACGTGGGGCTTTCCTTCTCACCATTGAATGGCGGAAACTTCCTCTTCTTTATCTGGGGGATGGTCCCTAATAGAGGATTGTTGCGGTTGGTACTTAAGGAGGTCTTAATTATGAAGCCCTTGACACGGCTTTCGAGTCATTGATTCATTAAAGAGACTGGCGATCACCATTCCCGAGAAGCCAATGTATCACATAGCTCACTAGTCTAGCCTAAAATATACGAAGAACGACACATCCTTAAAAATGTGTATTATATAAGCCCTTAGAACGGTTTAGGTAACCATTTTCTACGGCATCATTTTAAGCTCAACAGATTCAGCCTCAGCTAAATCAATACAGTCTTACCGATTAATCCCGAATAATAATGCCCACCAAATAAATTGAAATAAAATAACAAAGAATACAAATATCATTCCAAAAATATTTAGGAGAGAAAAAAGACAAAAGTTCCGTAATAGATCTAAATATTACGATTGCCCAGCTAAAAAATCAAAAGATAAGCAAATCTGTTGTCCATAAATTAAAGATTCCGAGTTCAAGCTCATTCAAAAAATCCTTGAATAACATGAGGAAACATTGAGGAAAAAAAATATGTATAAAACGTGTTTTTATAGAAAATATAATGAGGAATCGAATTTTCCATCTTTCTTTTATTTTTACTTGTTAAAGGAAAGCCAACAAAGGGTAGAAAACTTTATACCATTTGAAAGAATACTAAGGGAGATAGAGAGAAAGGAAGAAAATAGGAATCAGGACAAATGTGGCATTGAAGCGGAATATTTGTGATGGAAACCATTAAAATGTATGACATGAAAAATTCCCACTTTAAAGGTACTAGCGAGATTTTATGATCAAATAAGAGAGAATGTGTTTTTGAAGAAGAGGAACGATTGCTGTGTAATCTGGTGTTTATTATTTCGAGAGATAAGTTAGGTGTGGCTAAGAGCTTAAGAGGAGATGTTTTATTTATTATTATCTAATTGTTTTACCGAAATCGTGCAAGAAATTTTAAGTTCAATTTAAAATCTGCGGATTCTAAGAAAATTAATTTTGAAGAATTTTTAACTGTATGAGAGATGATAGAAGGAGCCAGATACGAAGTTCGTTATTAAAAAGGAGCACAGTCATTCCCCTAAATGATGTGAGCCAAATATCTATCAGCGCATTTTGTTCTGAAATACGCGTAAATAATCTGGCATATGAAAGCCCGGCGAATGTAGGTCTGGCTTATGAAAAATTAAAGTCTGGTAAATATAATGTGACTATCTTAATCCGACCAATGTAAACCTGGTAATCGTACAGCACCCGATTTTTATACGGGAGGTGGTGAAAGAAGAACGAAAATTAAGTTCAATAATACACGAATACTTGCTCGGATATATCTCATGAATCGTTTATAATAATTTCAACTCAATCGGATTGAAACTGAGATGCTACTTTAAAACATTAGAAATTTTAGATTTCAGATGCCTTGAATTAAAATAAAATACGACAGAGTAGAAAGAAGAAAATTTCCTAGAAATTACTTTTTAGCAATTAAGCTGAAGATATAAATTTAATACTGAAATCATTTGATCTCTCTTCAACATAACTCACACTTTCATTGATATTCATATTTTCAGTGAGTAATGTTTGTTGTAAAACTCTAAAGAAATATCACTAAAATAGGCTCATGATTGCGTTGAAAGCTTAGATCTGACTTTCAATTACAAAACACTATACTCTTTCGCTTCTTGGCTAAAAGGACTAAAAACCAGAAATTTAATCTGAAAATGGGATCCATTCCAACTGGCATGCAATCATTAATTTCGCGTAAGACGCCAGCACATGTTCTCTTGTGATTTTAATCAAAACATCCTTTTCGCAGTGTACGAGTATGTAGAGCGTCATAACGATAGCGACTACTATCGCGTATTAAATATAATTTTGGAAGACTTTTGTTCCTGAAGTATGTCAAGTGGATATTTTAGTCCTTTCAAGGGTATTTGATGGGAAAATTAAGAACTCGGAATATGGGAATGAACACTACTAATCCTGATAGTTTCTGGCTATAAGGATAAAACTCTATTTTCTATACTATAGTTGAGATCCGACATTCTTTTTTTTTCGATTCTCTATTGATTCCTTCGTCCTTTTTATTATACCGAAAGTTCTTATCAAGTTTCGCACCAGCTTGACAACTATGATGGTGATTATGAGAATTTTCCGGTCAACGTTTTATCGCCGTAACCACTTTGTCAGTAGCAAGTTTTCTGGAATTACGAGGAAGGATGCGGAAGTGTCGACTATGTCGGAATAGAGTCTAGGATTTCTATTTTCCAGTTTAATCGATTTTTTCGTGAATGTCGAATTGGCCTTTTATTTTCTGTTGGCTGTCGATGAGAACAATAGGAAGTTAGTTGATGCGCGAGGATTCTGCAATTTATTTTTATTGTTTCTATTGGGGTGGAAATAGAATACATTTAATGAGTTCGATAGTTGAATGGAGGACGTTGGTGATTATGGTAGAGTATTTTGGAAAGATTAGATACAATGATTGGTTGAATGATACTATTCTTGAACATTGTTACTTAACCGCAAAATTCAAATCATAGTGCCAAATTTTGGAAAACCAATTATAAATATACGGATAATATTTTTGCATTAAAAGCGAAGTACTCCCAACCAGAGTACTATCATCGCTTTAGTCTTTTGACAGCAGCGAACAAAACTATAAGGATCACCCTTTAATGCATTGAATGCGCAATCAATTCGATATAGGGTACGTAAACGTAATTTACAATGGAGTTTCATGCGGGAAGAGTCGAAACTCTCCGTAAGTGACATTTTTGTAACACTACGCGTTATATTTGCTGGATACACGTGAGAAGGCCCTGGATTTATTCCACAGTCTTGATATTCGGGAGATGAAGGACTACCTAAATTTTATTGTACACGAAGGTAAAAACTTAACAGTGAACTTATGAGCGCGCAGGGCTCGTTGAAGGGATGGTTGAAAAGATGAGGGATGAGGTCGGACAGTTCTTCACTGCTTTTATCGTGGAAGTATTGATAGTAAGGGCAGATCACTTGACGGTTCTATGGTTTTTGAGGGAGTTGTTAGATATTGTTATAGCCTCATCTCCAATTAGTCGAACAGCATGTTTTTGGATCGAGCACCGTAAGCTGTGTTTTGGGTGCCCTGGTCCATACGTGCATGTTGTACTCACATCGGGAACGAATATAGGCCTTCGAGACATTAGCTAAATTGAGAGGACCAAAATACTTCATACATCTTCGAAGAATACCAAGGCGTTTGCAGGTACCAAGTGGAACATGCGAAATATGTTTGGTGCAAGGTATTTAAAGAGTTTTGTGCCGAATAAATAAATTAAATTAATTTGAACGGTCCAATTGTACGCTACCGAAGTCTATGTATATACTAAAATTCCACCGAAACTGACTTTTTAAGAGATAGCTCAGAAGGCCTTGAAAGCTGTTTGACAGCGGTCGAAAAATTAAAAAAATTTTCGCTCTCTGATATTTTCATAAATTTAAATTTATTAAAAAACCCTATTATCTATTCTAGTGCAAGAAGTTTGTATGCTAAAAGTAGACGAAGTTGGAAAAACTATGAATATAGAAGATTGCATTTAAGAAGAGTGAATTCCGGAAGCAGAAGTCGTTCGGATAAGCTAAGAAAAGAATAAGAAGAATAAGTACATAAGATTTTTGGAAAAGTGACGAATGAAGGCGATCAGCTCGTTGAAACACGTGAGGAAGAAAATGGCCCCGAACCAAGTGGTGCGGCCGAAGCAGTTAATGATGTTAGAAAACGAGAACCGTAGGTTGAAAATCGAGATTGAAAATATGAAAATAATAATTGACAGATTGTCATAAGGTAAGAGTTTTGAAATATCTCAAATTTCGGAACATGGTTATGGGAGCGATAAAGGGGGAGGCCCTAGCAATATGAGTGCCAGCAGAAAGAGCGCTAGCGGTATAAATGTAGATATTTCAGAATGTAATAACGGGAGAGTTAGCGAGGGGGGCCCTAGCAAGTCGAGGGCTAGTTGCAAGAGCGCTAAGACCATAAATACTGAGGGAGGGAGTACTAGTGTTGGCGATGGTAATCATGGTGAAATGATGATAGACGGTGGAGATGAGGATTTCATTTAAATTTTAAAGAAAAAAAATAATATTTCGAAAACTTCAAAAATGACAAGAGAAAATTAATAAATCGCAGGCAACTGCATTGAATATATGTACATAATTCTGGGAAGAATAAAGTAAAGAAATTTAACGTGCCGGTGATAAACACATTCGAACAAAACGCGGGTGACATGGTGAAAGTTTGTGAAACACAATCTCAAAATTAACAGCTTCTCTTGCGTACGCAAGAATGAAAAAATGCTTATGTTAAAATTGGAGAATATCGATGATTATTGGAGGACAAAGGCGGCTTTGGATGAAATCCAAGCGCCATATTTCTCTTACACTCCAGAGGAAGAAAAAGTTAAATCATATCTATTAAAAGGACTTAGTGGTACGGAAGACACTGGAGAGCTCCTGATGGAGTTGAAAAAACTTGAGACTGAAAACTTGGAATTCCTTTCAGTGAACCAGTTTACAACTAGAAAAGCAGTTATTGATAATAGAAAGCTGCCAATTTATATTGTAAAAGTCACTAGAAGTTCAAATATTAACGACCTAGCTAAAATTAGATTAGTGAATCATCAAGTGGTCAGATTCGAAAAACTAATAAAAAAGGAGATAGCACAATGTAGAAGATGCCAACGCTTTGGGCTTTCAGCTGTCAATTGCAGAATGACATATAGATGTGTGAAATGCGCTAACACACATGAACACGGAAAATGCGAAATCAGTGTAACAGCTGATAAGAACGCTGTCTTCTGCATCAACTGCCTTACATACTTTAAAATCGACTCTAAAAAACGTACGGACGCTTTTGAAACAAAATTATAATAACGAACTTACAATGGACAGAACATTTAAAAAACATTTCGCCCAGATTCGAACGCAATGTACAGAACCATAAATTCAATGATTCGGAATAAAGCCAGAAATGCAATACCAACATTAAAAATATCACAGACGGACTTGGACAATTTGAATTTAACTGGACTTGACCGCATGAACATAAAATACGATACAGATGGTAATGCACTGATAGATGACAGGACACAACAACTGGAAATTATTGGCGCACATTTTGAAAAAGTGCATACCCAAAATTCCAATTTGGGAAGCAAACGACACGCTCGTATAATAGAAAGTAAGGTTAATGTGTTCCGAGGCAGGGGTGTTGGCGAATCGATTCTCTCCTTCAGCGATGATCTTATGGCTGTGTCTGTTTCAGATGATCGGTTTTTTGTCTCGATCGGAACTGTCACGCAAATTTTCAGATAATCAAATAATAAAAAATCGTCGGGAATCGATAAAATACCCAATGTGGTACTAAAACATCTTCCCGATGTGATTATCCACCAGTATTGCATATTGTTTAATAACATTTTGAACAATTTGCACTATCCTGAACAATGGAAGAGTGCTAATGTTATTCCAATCCTTAAACCTGGGAAAGATCCAACCGATTCTAAGAGCTATCGGCCTATAAGTCTGGTTCCTACCATTAACAAGGTTTTTGAAAAAATCGTAAATAAATTCTTAAATCTATACGCCGCGGAATACAAATTGATAGACGACTGTCAGTTTGGTTAACTTCGGATATATGTTGGCGCCTAAATAATGATGAATGTGTCAGTGCATGTCTCATTGATATGGAAAAAGCATTCGACACGGTCTGGCTGGATGGTCTTATATTTAAATTGTTGCAGGCACAGTACCCAACAAACCTCATAAAAGTAATAGACGAAATGGTTCACGGCAGAAATTTTGTCGTGACCACTGGAAATTTTTCATCTGGTAGAACTTTTAAAGTAAGTGAGGGCCTGCAACAAGGAACAGTCACTGCACCAACTCTATTCTCCATAGTCTTTTCAGTTTGTATGGATTAAACAAGACAAAAAACAAGTCTATCATAGCATTCGCGGATGACTTGATCGTTTACACTGCACACAGAAATTGTACGGTAGTACAACAGGATCTGCAAAAGATGTACAGTGAAATCAAGCGCTACACCAGGAGATTGAAAATAAATCCGCAGAAGTGTGAAACGATTCTGTTCAGAACTACTCTCCGATATGCAAATCGCAATTTGAGACTTAACTGGAAAAAAGTTCCACATTGTGACTGAGGAGGGTGGCAATGAACAGATACCGCACAAAACTTGCGTCAGATAATTAGGTGTACATCTTGACCAGCTCCTGAAGTACAGAGACCACTCATATATCCAGCTAGAAAAAAGTCGGAAATGCTTTATGTCGCTCCGTAAATTATTTTACACAAAACACATTCTTCCGAGAGTGAAAATCATATGTTACATGACTCTTATTAGGCCTATACTCACGTATGGTTGTCCCATTTGGTTTAACATGAGTGCTACCATAATGGAAAGATATAGAGTACTTGAGAGGAAATGCCTGCGTGCGTGTACGGGGATGTATCGTAAGGCGGAGACCGAATATCTGCATTACATTTCAAACCGCGTGCTGTATAATACTGCAAAGGTAATGAGAATTGATTCCACCATAATCCATCTGATTCGGAACCATATTTATAGATCCTCGCAAGGTGAAAATCCTCGGTTCTCACAACTCTTCTTTCCGAATCATCTATATTTCGAAAATACACTCAGGACAGGATATATACCTCCTGAAGCATTCACATACCTCGACAGCTTGGGCTACATAACAGACGCACAGAATGTGCCTGTTTTGTACCACGCCTATCGAAGGACTAGAGACAAGCGAATTCTCTTCAACCAACACCACACAAGTACTTCATAATTCAAAATTTATTATAAAAATTTAGATTATAAGATAGCTTTGCAAAAATTGCAAATAATAAAGAATAATTGTATAAATTGTAATTTAAGTTATGCCATAAGTAGATTAGATTAATTTAGGCTTAATTTTCATAATTTTGTTCTAGTTAGTTAATTGAAAGTTTGATTGTATTATAGTATAAGTAGAATTAGGCAAATCAATTAGATTAAGGTAGTATAAGAATTGTAAATACAAATGTAAAGAATGAATAACAAAACGGATTCGATAATATTGATGTAAATTTAAATGTAAATATAAAATGTAAATATCGCACCCTTGCGATAAAAGTGACACAACTCAAAAAAACCAGTTTTTCAGAAATCGAAAAAAAACTAGTTCTAACTAAAGGAAATATATTAGAACAGTCAAAATAAACTAACTGGCTGAATATTACGTTAAATTTCACGATAATAACCTTCTTTTCGCTTTGGATGACTGATGGATATTTGTATTAGGATTCCTTTAATGGTATTAACTAAAATTTCACGATTTTAGAGTTGTGTCACTTTTGTCGCAAGGGTGCGATATGTTAACTAGATATAAGCTAACACAAAAACCGATAAAATCATAAATTTCCTTATAATCAACATTGGGTTTTTAAATGCGAAATTTTCGCAATAAAATAAAAATGCGGCGAAATTTAAAAATATTAATTAAAAAAAAAAACCAAGAAAATGCGAAGAAAGCAAATAATAAATAACCAATATAATTATAACTTAGAGTGCCCTCAGAGGCCATTAGGTTTTTTTTGTAAATATAATAAAATAATCTTAGCTTTATTAGATTACTGTTAAAATAAGATGTTTTTGGCAAAAAATAAAGCGCTTTCAAACTTCAAACTTTAAGAGATAGCTCACAGGCCTTTTGAGGCTTTCTCTATTATTTTATTTGCGAAGGGTTCTAGCTAGAGACGAGAAGCATTTCTTGAGTTTAATGGGGGAGGGGATTTGTGAAATAGAGCTTCTTGAATATCCTGGAGATAAGGCGCGATCGAAAGTGAATAGGTGGTAGTAAGAAACCAGAATGTGGAGGTTCTGGAGAGACTGATTTGACGGTGGAGGGCCAGAGTTTCTTGCGAATCTTGCAACCAGAAGAATAGCTTTCTGAACATGATTCGGAATAAATCGATCACCATCTGTAACAGGAGAAGACGAGGTATCTATGTATATCGCTTGGCTCTCGGCTTCAAGTTTGTTTCAAGTTTTGCTAAGGAGCATCTGGATGGAGGCAACTTCTCAATGCAGGCTCTGAAACACTCTCTTGAGCTTTTTGTAAGTCCTCAGAATTCGAGATAATAAGTTTAAAATAGTGTCTTCAGGACGATAGTGTGTCAGCGACAGCTTTGTCTTATCCTATCATGTATTCTACATCGCGAGTAAATTAGGAAACTCACGATTGCTAAATTATTTATTTATATCATTTATAAAATCCAGCTTCTGCAGTAGAACTGCCCCAACTGCAACATTTGCAGCATCTGTGAAAATTTATTATATCCACGTAAATGTTTAAGTTCATAGCTTATTTTTCACCGTAGTGTTTTTTCTACCAACGTCAGTGTATTCCGATGGGTTAAACGACTTTTCTTACCTTCTTTAGACTTCTTCCTTCTTGAAGGTGAGCAATAAGTGAGAATAGTACTAAGAGTCCTAGATTTCCTAAGAACCTGTAATAGAAATTGCACAGCAATTGAGCCAGGCAGGCGCGCAGAATTATGGTCACAGTAATAGTGCTCAGATTCGGTATGAAAATTGTGAAATTGCAACGGTGTTTCCTTACTGCTCGGTTGAGATTATAAGCGCCTGTTAGTCGGATCTCGTTATGTGGGATTTCACTTGTTGGCTAGGCCGCGCTGATAGGGCATATTTTAGAAGAAGACAAAAAGTAGTTAAACTGCGATATTACACTGTTTCCTCCGGAGATTTAGCAGTATTCAGCAGCTCAAGCTACGAATCATTGAATCTATGGAACACGCCAGTTACTTTGATGTGTCAATGCAGTGTAGACGTCCGCAAATTAAACGAGGCTACTATCAAAGATACTTAGCCGTTATTCCTAATTAATGGTTTCATTTCTCGTTAGCAAGATTAATTTCAAGCCTGGATCTTAGGGATGCCTGCGGGTAGATTTTACTTTACGGTACCATGGTGCGCGTTTTATCAATTTCGGCCTCTGTAATGCTCCACAGACTATGTGGAGCGATTCATGCTTCTTGTCATACCGCACCAACTGAATAATGGAGTTTTTATTTTATCGATAATTTTTTGGTAACCGCAGCATCTGCAAATATCGTGGGTTGAAAGGCGATTTCTTCGAGCGTGTTTTCTAAAGTGTCCCGTGTCAATACTTACTAGTGTCGGGAGTTTCTTTTAAATCTAAATATTTTTAATGATTTCCCTTTGTCACAACCCACCCCATAGTATATTCGCGACACGAGTCGCTTTGCAAGCATTTGAGATTTTTCCTTGCTCACACTTTTTTCCTCTTGCAGTCTGTCAGGTAGAATGCCTTTATAGTGCATCTTTGAAAGTATTGTGTCACTGCTAAGGCCTTTAGAAGAGGAGTCCCTTTTCACACGCTGTAGGATAGTGGAACGGGACTTATTTAAATTGGTCCCAGGCCATGCGCCAAAAATTCCAAGGTTTACAGCCGTAATGCCTACCTGTCCACAATTACAGCATTCAACGGAAGAAGGCTCAAAGTGGCTTCCAATCCTGCTGTGAATGTTGTACATAATGCTCCCGCTGCCTATGCAGGCCATGTGGTACCACCCTGTTGAGTGTCGATACGCGCTATCAAGGAGTTATTTATTTATTTATCATAACAAGATAGTTTACATAATAATAAATTCCTTAATTTAATTTATTTTAATATAACCTAATACAGTTAAATTTACCTTAATTAATTAAACACAATTTGATATAAGTATGATAGGCACTGGTGGAAGGGTCAAACGGGGTGTGGGAACCTTATAAAACGGAGCGTGGTCTCAGTTTTTATGTTAGCTTATTTACTGGTGTGCGCTGAATTTGTTAAATACTCTACAGCCTTTTGAAATTATTCAATTATAGTGAGATTTGAAGTACAGTTTATTGTCCAGTAGTAAGCCGAGGTCGTCAATTTGATCAACACTGTGTAGTTGAGTTCCACTTAGGATATAGTCATGGTGATAATATCTCTGATAGATCTGAGATGAAAACATTAAATAAGAGAGGTGCCAAGTGACATCCTTGGGGTATCCCAGAGGACACTAATATTTCCTTGGAAATAAGACTTTAAAACTTAACAAATTGAGTTCTATTATTAAGATAGGATTTAAGCCAGTCAAGTAAGGATCCTGTCACACCAATTTGTTTGAACTTTATAATCGGACATTGTGATCAACTCGGTCGGTGTATAGTGTCGATTTGATGCACATTTTCAAGTGCGCAGAGCGTATCAGATACAAGAATCATGAGATTTCTAAAGCTGTGCTGCTGGTCATTAAGAACAGGGTTGATCATATTGGCCAATTTATCGCAGATATTTTTTTCGAATAATTTCGGTATAGCTGACAGAATGCTATACCTCTGTAGTTCTCAACTTTTCGTTTGTCCCCATTCTTGTGGATGGGTGTAAGATGCGACGATTTCCAAACCGAGGGGAAAGTTCCCAATGACAGTGACTTGTTGAAGAGAAAATGTAAAGGTCTTAAAAGTTGATGGGCACACTTTAATAAAAATAGGGAGGAATAAGATCAGGACCTGGATCTTTTTTAATATCAATAGTTTTGTGAGCATCGAGCACCTCCTCAATAGACAATGAGATATTATCAACAAGTGTAGGAACCGAAATGTTGGGTTCGCTGTAGGTTGAATCTGACTGGGCACCGAAAACTTCTTGAAAACGGTCAGCAAACATATTGCAGATATTACGCCGGCAGGAAGATTGCGTGATTCCATTGGACATGGTTACGGGATAACCCGAACTTTTTCGTTTTCTATTAACAAATTCAAAAAATCTCTTTGGTTCTGTTATGATATTTCACCAATTTTTTTTACATAACACTCATACGCAATCCGGGACTTAGAAGAGAACTCTGGGGCCAGCGTGTCATAACTTCTCTGAAGATAAGCAGTAATTGCGCCCGTTTTCTTGAGTTTTTTAAAAAGCTTATTTTTTCTATTCCGCAGTGAGCTGAGGTTTTTATCTAACCAGGGTTCTGAAACTTTATCCTTTTATTTTATTACAGGGACGTAATTATCGACAATTTTAAAGATCACATCATAGAACGATGGTATGTCATTGTCAAGATCATTACATGAGAAAAGGGACGTCCAATCTAACGAAGACAGTTCGTTATTAATGCAATTGAAATCAGCATTACGGAAGTCAAATACAATATTATTATTGTAAGAGTGAACAAAATTAATGTTGTTGCATGCTAGCTCTACTATGATAGCAGAGTGATGTTGTGTATTAGAGAAAAGATTCTTCGCGTCAGAGGCAGGGCTAATAATCATTTCATCATTTGCGTCGGTAAAGATCATATCAAGCCATCTCCCATTTTTATTGGGACAATTCACTCTCTGATGTAAGTCGTTATTATACAATGTGTCGATAATAGTGGTGTCAATATCAGACATAAGATTCCCCGGTATAATAGTGTTATCGGAATGATTAGTCTGGAAGATGTTGTCACTCTCTGTTAAGGAGCAATTAATACTATGAAAAATTTCAAGAATATCATGGTATTTGTGGTCTTTAGAGTTAGGCTGGATATATACAATACCGATGTAAACATATCTATTTATCAGTTTGATTCTGATAAAGTTATGTCCAAAAAATGTTGTTGGTGTTGTGTCTACAATCTCACTAGATAAAGGTTTATGAACTGCAATTAGGACACCCCCTTCTTTTGACAGACGCGCTGTTATTCCTATCATTTCTGTATACGGTCCAGCTATTGTCCAGTATTTGTTCATTTTTGAATGAGTCATTTAGGTCAGTTTCCGTAATAATAATGACATTAAATTGACATGATTTCGCATCGATGAAGAGATTATTTATGTTCCCTCTGATGCCACCTCCGTTGTGTTAGAAAATTCGTATGTTATTTTTAGAATTAGGAACGAAAAAACCGATTATAATCTTCACGACTTTTTTGCATATCAGATATGTGCTTCGAGGAAAGATAGAAACCGTATGTGACGAGATCTTTATGGACTTGGTCAGGAGAAAGATTGAACTGCATAAAGGCGTCGTAAAGCTTCTAGATCCGTTGGAAGTCCTTCCTGTTGAATGGATAGTATCAGACTGGTTTTCGGTTTGCCATTTATATAGGTCGAGTCAAATTTATTGTGCATATAAGCAAGATACAGCCGCACATTGTCGAATATCCTATGCTCTCTCAACCGTGATAATAAATATTTGTTCTCCTCGGAACTTGCCGAATTCTTTGATAGCTTTACGACCGGGGGAACAAGTGGATCGAGGAAAGGGGGGGTTATTGTGACCAACGACTGCAGTATCAAGATTTGTGCAAGATGAATTTTAATTTATATCTTCAACAGATGTTACTAATGACGAAGGGTAGGGATTGATTGTGTCGCCTCGCACGAAATTTTTGTAAGGACCCGGAACTATGACAGAATTCAAAGTAAGAATTGGGGCTAAATTTGAATTAGGAAACGGGACTAGATTCGAATTAGGTAGTGGATTTGAAATAGGAAGGTTAATGGAATGAGATAAACTGGTGTTAAAGCGATTAGTTATAGCTGTAGTAATGGTGTTAGTGTTAGTTTCATGGTGCATTGGGAAAAGTTTTTTTCTTATTCGTCCTATAATTATTTTTGTTACTTTTAATACTATATTTGTATTAATATTTTTAGTTTTGTTATTGTTTTTACTCTTATAACTAATATTGGGATTGTTAGTGGTATACTTATTATATTTTAAATTTGACTTCCAGTGTCGGATTTGTATGTTCCATTTGAAGACATCAAATTTCGTGGTGAAGAAAAGCCAGTCATATTGCATGGGCATGTAACGTTTAAAATTCGTGTTTCGGTATAAGCACTGCGGGACGGTAACTTCTCACACTTACAGCCTTTTATCGCAAATTGGTCCGCAAGGGTTTTGCATATCCACGATTGACAGTACCAAAACGAGCACGGCAGCTTCGGCAATTCCTCGAGCTGGTACCGTTCTTCGATCGCTAATTATGAATCCTTAACTTCCAGACTATCGAACCTCTTGCGTAAATAGATTCTACAGTGTGCTTCTACTTTAATGGCACTACAGCCCAAATCAAGCTTTGGTCTTCTGACCCTCAGGTTCCTTTACATTATATTTGCTATTGTTGCATTTTATAGCCTTTCGCATAACCTTCTATCTCTGAATTTTCATTTCCGCAGATTGAGATGGCCAAGATATACCCACGCAGGCAGTGTACTGAGATTATGCGTCGATCAAGATTTGAACTCCCAACCTTCGCATTGTAAATCAACACGCTACCTCCTAGGACAAACCCTAACTAACACTGTGCTTGTATTTGGTACTATATTTCAATGACATCTTAAGTTGGCAAAAAAATGAGGGAGTCCGAATCGTTTACAGTTTCAAATATCTGATGAAGTCCTTAGTCCTTCTTGTTTCTTGCAGTTTTTTTTTATAGCACCAAACATAAATTAGGGGGCACCCTTTAAAGCATTGGAAGCACGGTCAAGTTAGTATAAGGGAGGTGAGCGATGGAGTTACAAAGAAGTTTCTGGAGAGGAGAGTTTAAATGTTAACCTTATTTGTGCTCATTAGCTGTATTTTGAAATCATTTCGACGTTCCCATTACTTAAACTCGAGGAATAATAGCGTTCAATGCTGGCGTAGGTAGATTTCGACTCAAGCAAGAGTTTCCATTTCTGACTTCCAAATTCATCACTTCGAAGTCTAGGCCTACAATTTCGAGGCCTCTTCTGTTGTTTGGGCACAATTTGGTCTATTAATCATGTTTGCTGCTGCTATTTTGATTACGTCAAGCTCTTATTTTCTATAAGGGCTCGTAATGTGGCTATCTCGTAGAAGTTTGTTCCGGCCTTGGCACAATAGATTCGAGACAGATAGTCTATCAGTATTTATCCGAAGTTTCGTAATACAGCAATGAAACTTTTGACTGATTTGTAACGAATTTTGAAGTCTGGCGCCCTTTTAATGAGGTTCACCAACGTTTACAACTGAACACCTAGTCATAGCATATCAGATTGATGTTCCAGCTTTCGTAATCTTCAAAATGATAAAGAAAAGAACTTACAATACTTCAAGAAATCATAACAAATCTGAAGCTTACTTACGTTCAAACTGCCACTGTTCTTCTATTTTTAAAATTACATGACTAACTGTTTTCTGACATCTATAATTGTCATCAACTTTAAATATTGCCCTATCTCCAATACTATCATCGTCTGGCAATGTCGGCTGCGTTTAAGAAATTAAAATAAAAGAATAACGTGCACCAAGAAAATGCCCCCGAGAAGACCAGCCAGAGCATCAGAGAGCAGACCAGACCAATAGCGTGTTCAAGAGAAACAGAAAAAGATTGAAGCGAGATGAAACATACGGGCACCAATTAAATTTTTCTTTTTTTTTTCTTACAACAACACTAAAGCTGTTTTGTATGTATCTTGCCGTAAAGAATATAAGATTGAAAAATAAGGGGTTTTAAAACAAGATATGAAATAGGAGAAAAAAATAGGAAAAAAAGACCATGTTAAGGCTTAGCTAGGCTATTGGTAGTTTTTACTCTAGAAGAACAACTTACGCCAAACAGCATCACCCAGGTGTATAGTTATCCGTGCCAAGGTAAAAAACAGGTCTTAGCGATGATACCGGACGAAGACGAGAAGGATAGTGGCGATGATGATGCCCGGCTAGAACTCTATCGGACGATTTTTTAAGTTACATTGAACTCCGGCTACTTAGCATTCAAAAGACAAACTTTACTTTTTTTTTGTAAAATGTAGCACTTTAAACACCAACAGATCTACACTACTCAAAATCATCTTTTGACATTTCTTCTTACTGAGCACAAAGAAAAAACAATTAACATATATGAAAAGATACGGTAAAACAAAACAAACTACACCAAGGATATTATTTGGATGCTGAACCTTTGCATTCACTCAATTTAACAATTTAAAAAAATGGCTGAATGAGGGATGTTAATCCTTATTCTTTTATCTTAAAATTTTCTCCTCTCTTTTTGTTTCCGCGAATTATAACACAAGTAAATTAAAACACGACAAGGATGCTTCGGACAGCGTGCTACGAATTTTCAGATACTAAACTCACTTTTTCTGTCATGTAAAACGCACCGTTCGAAAACAAAAATCAAACCCGAATTTTATTTTCGAAAAAAAATTAGGAAAAACAAGATTGGGACCAATCTATAGATACTATGAAACTTTTTTTCATTTATTTTATGTTTTGTAAGAGAAAAGATCTACAACGCTCGCCTCGCCATTAGAGAACCTTCCACTGCCGTCCTACTACAGATACCATCCGGGACTGGCTGGTAACGAAACAAATCAAAATCTAGTCTGGGTCTTTCACCGATAAAAGATATTCCTCGTAAAATATCGAGTTTTCTCTTTTTCACTTACGTAGTGAACAGCAGGGTTTCATTTCTGACGTCATTGTTCCAACGTTCGGCTTTTGTTTCCAGCACTCACATCAATAGCGAGTACGGGTTTACATGTGTATAGACTTTCGTTTTTTTTTCTTTTTGATTCACACTAACGTACTGACATTTGGATAGCGCAGCCAACAAAACGTGGAGAAGTTATGTTGATGTGCGAGGTATCCAAGCGCACGAGAGAGAGTAAGCTATCGAGGAGACACATGCGGTGCAATCGTCGCTCGGTGCTACTACACTGCACGCTTTAGTTCAACGAGATTTTTGTGTGCAACGAAGTTGCACACGGAGCGAAGAGAGAAAGTTAAAGGCTCCCTCTGGGACGAAGGAAGTAAAATGGTGGTTTGGGATGTAGCAGCAGCGGCATCAGGAACATCTATCCCCTAGGCAAAGGGCCTTGGCCTTCTCAACTGCTTTCTGAATACACCGTATTGCGGCGTTCGTGAAAACTACAACTAGCGTGTGTGGTGTTATTATCAACATCGCAGCTCCAGAGAGCAATATTTACAGATGAGCAACCTTGTAAACGAAATGATAGTGCGAGAGAACCGACAACCCAGGAGAACATCATTGGTGTAAGGTGATGACGGTGAAAATTCCTCTTATTATTAGCGACGCGACATTCATAGCGGTAGACACGCGCGCACGAGTCTGGAAGTTATTGCGAAAATATTTCCGATTAAGTTTTTATGGGGATGGTATTGGCTGCGATATATGTAAAGAGGTATTATAAAAACGGATATAGACAGCGTAATGATTCATTATTCAAGATTTTTTTTAGATCAACTCAAACAATGTGAAAGGAGAAGGTCTATCGGGCCTGGCCATTACACCGTTGAAAAGCACAACCAGGCAGAGATTGTAGATATCTCGCACCCACTAGCATGAATTTTGAACTTGCAATTGGCATATACTTGTATTTTTGCGTAATGGAGCTGATTTTCGTGGCCAAACCAGTCCGTGTTTTAAAAGAGCAGTGGAATGAAACCCTCGTAGCAGTGGAATGAAACCCTCGTAGCAGTGGAATGAAACCCTCATAGCAGTAGAAATTAGCATCCTTTACGCCTAGTTCTTTACTCATAGCCTCTGTTTCAGACCATGATGCCCGTAATATCCTTCATTATTGTCGGCGGATCGCGAGCGACAACCTATGTAGAGGTTACGAGGAAGACGAAAAATCTATCAAACAATTTACAATTTAATTTACCACAAATACAGTGGCTACGCTGTGATGATAATGAGGTTTGTATGTCATCTTTGTGCCCGACTTGAAATACAATTTGTGGACAATATGCTTGCTAATGGATTTCGAACGATCATGGTAGATTTTTGGACATGATTTTCTAATCTGATGCCAGCCTTACGATGATTGATAAATGTCACAGCCCTTTGCTGCCTCACTTGCCAATTCATCCTGCTCTTCACGCAACATTCAACTCTCGGACAGAATTTCTACTTCTACAATGGCACTACAGCCCAAATCGGACCTTGGCCTCCTGATATTCAGGTTCCTTAACATTTTTCATTACTTAATGTGGAACGGTTGTTAGCTCTTCGCTCAACGAACAGAATTTACGAACTCGAAATGTATTGTTAATAATTATTTTAATTTCGCTAAAGCTGATTTTGAAACTCTAAATCTCTCCAATTGCAATTAGTCGCCTGTATTGACTGAATCTGATATTGACCAAGCCACTTTAAATGTTTACACTATTTTAAATGGCTGCTTTCTGCGTTGTGTCCCTGTAGTTTGTTCGAAACCTACGAGGAGGTTTCCCTGGTATGACGATGATTTAATTAATTGGGAAAATCGAAAAACGAAAGCTTGGAAAACTTACTCGCTCTCAAGGAGTGATATAGACTACATAAGCTTATGTAATTGTTTTATAAGTCAGTCTCGAGCTGCATACAACCAATACCTTTTTACTGTTAAAAAATCTTTTAAAATATTTACATATTAAACAATTCTGAAATTTTGTTATTTCTAAGAAAAACTCGGATGGTTATCCTTCCAGTATGTTTCTTAATGATGTAGTCAGTGCTGATCTTACTACAATTAGCAACTTATTTTCTAACCATTTCCGGACCGCCTTCAATTGTAGTACGCCGTCAACATCCGTTGGCAACTTTCAATACATGTCAAAGTTTCCTTCTTCATCCTTGGTTCCAAAAGATCTTTTTATTAAACTTTGTTATAAATTTCTCCAGTAAACCAGGTAGTGTTCCTTCTTCTGTGATTAAAAAGTGTAGTTTATCTCTTTTCCCTATTTTTGGGTACCTTTTTAATTTATCACTTCGTAGTGGAATTTTTTCTATGTCATGGATATACTCAACTATAATGCCCTTGCTTAAGTCTGGTAAAAGAGATAATGTAAGTAATTATAGGCATATAGCGAATCTTCCATGTGTTGCTGAACTATTTGAATCCATTGTGTGTGATGTAATATATTTTCATTCCAAGTGGATTATTGGATCATTCTAGCATGGCTTTGTCAAAGGCAGATCCAGTGTAACTAATCTTATTTTCGAACTTCTGTCTTTCTGCTATCGAAAACGCGCAGCAGGTCGATTGCATATAAATTGACTTTAGTAAAGCTTTTGACAAAATCGACCATAATATTCTTGTGCATAAGCTCCGCTTGGTTTTCCTGATATTTTCGTCCTTTGGATTAAATCGTATGTTAGTGGTCGCATTACAACAAAAATGTTATATTGTGCATTAGTCCTATAATATGCTAGTCCCATCTGGTCGCCATTTTATTCCATTCACATAGATAGGATCGAAGCAGTTCAGCGTTGGTCGTTAAGGTTTGTCAGGACCTTCCCTGGTCCGATCCACCTAGGTTACAGCCATATGTTGATCGTTTAAATCTGATGTCTATGGATTCCCCTGAGAAAAGTCGGACCCATGCCAGAGTTTTTTTTGGTTTTAAAGTTATTTCAGGTATAATTGACTCTGACAAATTGCTGTCTATGATTAAATTCAACGTTCTATGTCATCCTTTCCTTTGTAGGATTCCGCAGCATCGCACGAACTACGCGTTTTATGAACCGATTTCATACATGTTAAGAGATTTCAATAACTTCTTCTCGCAATTGGATTTTCATATGAGTGTTCCACAAGTAAAAAATCAGCTTTCTTGAGGTTAATTATATTTGATTATGTAAAAAGTTAAAATTTTTGTGTATCTAATTCTTTTTTGCTGTTTCCACTTGTACATAAATGTAATAATCAATTTGATAATGAAATAAATTATTATTAAAAAAAAACATTATCTTTGTCACTGTCCGCAAATCTCCAACAGTCGTCTCCTTTTTTAGGCGCTAGATTCTTCTCAGAATTAAACAACCTCAGAAGCGTCAAACATTCGACTCTGCTTCGGTTCGCAAACGATACCTAGTGTCTAGTGTAGCTAATCTATGGGACACTAGAGGGGTTTAACCATATGTAGTGTGGTAAAGTTTAAGCCCAATATTTGAAGCGAAATTTAAAAAAAAATGTCGATATTTCCTTTTTGTTTGGTTTTGATTGTGACATTTCTACCACACTCTGATACGTGTGTCTCCTTCTTGCATGGGGTGACTCTAGTGGCTAGCACAAGAGGAGTAATATCCACCTCATAATAAATACGGGGATGACAATAGGCATAACCAGATAGCCCCAGTGCAATGCGGTTCTTAGAACCACCCTCCTGCCTAATATTCTTCATACGTATTTTAGTAATATTTTATCGATTTGATATCGGAAAACGAGAGAAGAGAAGAGACCTCAAAAAAATTCTTAAAAGAAATATTTTTATTATTAACCAAGAATACCGCGACTTAGACGAATAGAACATTCCTAATTTCTAAAAAAATAGAAGAATTTCAAAATAATCTTATACAATTAAAACCTGGACCGACAGTGTTAAAAACATAACAGGGCTACGATTGCACGTAAGGCGCAATCTTACGATACTCTAGATGAAATAGACTTTTTTATGATCCCAAGAAATTTTGTATGGGGAGTGTTAGAAGGGGTGATAGCATTGAACTAATGTTTTCCCCATCATGCTAAAGTAGCTATAAAAATTGTTTTATACAAAATGCTTACTCCAAAAATTGAATGGGAACTGAGAGTGTGCAGTTTATATGGGAGATGGTAGAAAGAGTGGGGGGATTTTAGTGATTTTTTTCAGAAATAACTAAAAATATCATGAAATTGACATCTCTTAAATTTTAGACTAGTGACATTCATACTTTTCAAGAAAATAGATTTTTGTGATGTTGTGAAACTGTGCCATATTGTATGGGAGGGGGTAAAAGCAGTGAAGCTAATCAATTATATTTTCTGATCTTAGTGATAATGTTAATTAAGTATTTATTACAAAATGTGAGCTCGATAAATGTTATATGTTCTGAGAAAATCGACTTAGAGCATTTCATGAAAAAGTGTAGTTTGTATGGGAAGGAGTGGAAGGAGAGAGAGGACGCCAATAATTTTTATAATGTAGATTGAAATTAATGTGAAAGTAATATACCTCAAAATTATGACTAATAGCTTTTATACTTTCCGAGCGAATCCATTTATTGTCGAATTGTGAAATTGTGTCATTTTGTATGGGAGGGGGTATCGTCTAATTTTTTTTGGCCTTATTAACAATTTTAAATAAATATTTAGTGAACAATTTCAGCCCGCTAAATTGTATACGCACTAAATAAATTGGCTTAGAGTAATTCACGATAAGTATAGTTTGTATGCGAGGTGGTAGAAGGAGGGAGAGGACACGCATTTTTATACGGTAGACTTATATTATCATAAAAGTAACATATTCCAATTTCAGGCCAATAGCTTTTATACTTTTTGAGCAAATCCGTTTAATGTCAAATTGCGCAATTGTATCATTTTGTATGGGAGGGAGTAGAAGGGGTAGAGCGATTTGGCCCGTTCACGAACTTGACCTTCCTTTTTTGTCAAAAATGACGTGTACAAAATTTGAATTATTTAGCTCAACGCGTTCTCAAGCTAGAGATGACACGGACGGACGGACAGACAGACAAACAGACAGACGGACGAACAGACATCCGGTTTTGAGATTTTCGAGTGATTATATGAACTTCTGTATCATTCATTTTTTTCTCCGAGCCTTATTTCTTGGCGTTACAAACTTTGTGGCAAACTTATAATACTCTCAGATTTCATATAGAGTATAAAAATAAACAACCTGATAGGAAGAACAAAATTCAATGCAGTAGAAAAAGTCTCAGTTGGAAATAATAATTTTGACTCTACTTCTGATAAATTAACCGCGTTCGAAATCTTCCATCGGGAGCTCTACACAGAGAAAAATCCCATTCATAATGAGACAATTGCTGAATTAGTTCTGTGATGAATTTAACATAATACCTGACGAACAGTTCGGATTCGAAAGACAAAACTCTACTGAACATGCATTTTTTAAGATTCAACACGACATTACGAAGAACTTAAACGATAGACAAACAACTGTGGCATGCTCCTTAGATGTGAAAAAAGCTTTCGACCTAGTGTGGATTAAAGGCCTTCTCTGCAAACTTATTATGACAAACGTCCCAATACATACTCTGAAGTTGTTGTACAGTTTTTTGACTAATAGGGAACTTTACGTTGAATTAGCTGAAAAAAAATCGAACATCGTCAAAGTCAACTCTGGTGCAGCTCAGGGACCAAAGCTTTACAGTTTATTTTTGCACGACTTTCCTCACTATAACTTCGCGACAGAATCTGCAAACGTTCTATCTCAGGCAATATTATATGCCAACGACACTATAATTTATTCACATTCACATGATCCTAATATAGCCTTAAAAGAGGTCAATAAACATCTAAAAATATTATAAGTGAATTCTATTCGTCATGGGGAGTAAGTATAAATGCAGAAAAAACCGGCGCTTATCTGCTTTCGAAATCCCAGCGGGAAAGGCTACAGAAACACAGTAAAAAAAAGCAAAAGCCTTCAAATCTCTTTAGATGGAAAAACATTCCATTGAAATCAAATACAAAACATAACAGAATTATGATAGGGCGTAAAGCCCAATCGTTGATACTCTAGATGAAATGGGAATGACCTTAATATACCGGAAAATATGTCATTTCAAATTTGTTCGAATAGCGAATAGAGACTTTTGCATGGGAGGTGGTAGAAATAGAGGGGGAGGTTTGTATTTTTCGTATATGACACCGAACATGGCATGAAAACGTTTTTTGCTAAATTTAAAGTTATTAGTTTTTATTATTTTTAAAGAAATTGGACATACTTTTCCTGAAATTAGGGCATTTGTATGGGAGGTGGCAGAAGAAGTGGAGCGTTTAAGATGATTTTGAAACTGCTTATCATCATCCTTATCACCATGCTTTGATTCAATATCAAAGTCGATAGCTCTCATATATTCGAAGGAGAAATGATTTTCTTGAATTTATAATACTGATATTTATATGGGAGGGGGTAGAAGGAGTGAAGCGGTGCTGATAATTTTTTCTAGCAGTTATTGCAATTATTAAAACACATTCTGGCATAATTTTAAGTTATACATTTTTATGGAAGGGGGTAGAAGGAGTGTACGAATCAAAACAATTTTTTTGCGTTATTTATATTTATATTTTTATACTTTATACAAAATATCAAGTTGATAGCTTTAACAGTTTCGAAGAAATATAATATAATATGAATTCCAAAATTTCGTGAAATTTGTATGGGAGGGGGTAGAAGGAGTAAGGTGAAGTTGATAATTCTTTTTAAAACTAATTGCAATTATAGTAAAATTAATTCTGGCAAAATTTCATCTTTTCAGCTTTACTAGTTTCAATGCAAATCGAAAATATGTATTTTTCAAAATTGTACATTTGTATGGGAGGGGGTCGAAGGAGTGAGGGGATCAGATCAATATTCCGTGATATTAATTACATCTATGTCATAATACTTTAGCCTAAATTTCAAGTCGATAGCTTAAATAGTTTCAAAGAAAAATCAACTTCTTAATATTTCGAAGTTTCATGAAATTTGTATGGGAGGGGGTAGAAGGAGTGGGGGGATGTAGCCCATCCACGAACTTAAGGTTACTTTTTAGTTAAAACTGACACACACAAATTTTTAGCACTATAGCTCAAAGATTTCGAGAGTTATGCTGTCGACAGACGCACAGGCGGACAGACAGACAGTCAGGCTGACAGACGGACAGACGGTTACTCGGAATCAAGGTTTTTGAACGACAACAAATATTTCTGTACCCTTGGCGGCTCTGTGCGAGCGTTATTTCTTAGCGTTACAAACGGTAAGGCAAACACAATATACTCTCAGATTTCATCTAGAGTATAAACATCTTGGGATCCATTTCAATAACTTATTTCTTTTTAACCACTCACGCTAGAATTGTCCTGAAAAAAGCCAATCGAGTATTTACACTACAAGTCTAAACTGAACAGAAGGTCAAAGCTGCTTCTATATAAGCAAATAATAAGACCAATTTATTCCTACGGTTATCCAATATGGTTCACTGCGTCATTCACGGTTGCGAAGAAATTCGAAATATTTGAAAGAAAAGTTCTTTGACACTATCTTTCTCGGAAATACAAGAGAAGAAACAGACTACTCTCTAACTCCTTTATCTACACACAATCTGATACCATTCCCTTCCTTACGTATGCATCAACTCTATGGAAAAAACGAATTGGAAAGTTACTACAGTTAAAGAATAATCTAATTAAAGAATTAGCTACTGATAGCCCTGCGGATACGTGATATTTATCTCCTTTTTTTATCTTTAATAACGAATTATTTAGACCAATTCCAAGTAAAAATAAAACCATTAAATTCTATCAACACCGAGATTTGAGCCACTACCGTGACTAAACAGTATAAAAGTAAAATACTCATATATTTTATATTATGAATTATAAATTTCCATTTAACAATTTTCAACAATTTTTGATTTTATTTGTTTTTTAAAACTTCAGAGAGTACATAAATGTAACAACCCACTGTTTCTTTTAATGTAAATCCACCGAATTAATGAATTTTTCTTTCGAGCAACATGCAATACAAAAAAAAAAAATACTGAACACATATTGCCGGTGTTCTAAAATATCTATATAGATAATTTTTAAACTAATAAGAATAATACTTCTGTAAAATATTACTCATTTGTCTCAAAAGAACAAATACTCTATTAAACCATGGAATTAGTCAATGCACTTCTTAGTGTCGCACTACATAAAAGTAAGCTAGATTAGAAGTTATTTTAAGAATTAAAGCCCAATCATATGATACTCTAGATGAGATGGAAATGCCTTTAATATACCAGAAAATATTCCATCTCAAATTCTTTCGAATAGAGACTTTTGCATGGGAGGTGGTAGAAGTAGAGGGGGAGGTTTGTGTTTTTTCGTATAGGACACCGAAAATGGCATGCAAAATGTTTTTTGCTGAATTTAAAGTTTCTAGTTTTCATTATTTTTCAAGAAATTGGTCATAGTTTTCCTGAAATTGGGGATTTTGTATGGGAGGTGGCAGAGGAAGTGGAGAGTTTAATATGATTTTGAAACTGCTTATCATCATCCGTATCACCATGCTTTGATTCAATTTCAAAGTCGATTGCTCTCACATACTTGAAGGAGAAATTCTTTTCTTGAATTTATAATACAGATATTTGTATGGGAGGTGGTAGAAGGAGTGAAGCGGAGCTGATATTTTTTTCTAAGACTTATTTCAAAGAAACAAATTCTGGCAAAATTTGAAGTTTGTACTTTTTCTAGTTTGAATGGAAATCGATAAAATGCATTTAACAAAAATTATGCATTTGTATGGGAGGGGGTAGAAGGAGTGTACGGATCAAAACAATTTTTTTTCGCATTATTAATATTTCGATTTGTATACTTTATACAAAATACCAAGTTGATAGCTTTAACAGTTTCGAAGAAAAATAATTTAATTTAAATTTCAAAATTTCATGAATTTTGTATGGGAGGGGGTAGAAGGAGTGAGGTGAAGTTGATAATTATTTTTAAAATAAATTGCAATTATAGTAGAATTAATTCTGACAAAATCTCGTCTTTTCAGCTTTACTAGTTTCAATCAAAATCGAAAATATGTATTTTTCAATATTGTACATTTGTATGGCAGGGGGTAGAAGGAGTGACGGGATTGGGTCAATATATCGTGGTATTAATGACATCTATATCATAATACTTTGATCTAAATTTTAACTCGATAGCTTAAATAGTTTCAAAGAAAAATCAATTTGTTAATATTTCGGAATTTCATGAAATTTGAATGGGAGGGGGTAGAAGGATGTAGCCCATTCACGAACTTAAAGTTACCTTTTTGCTAAAAATGACACACAAAATTTTGTAGCACTATAGCTCAAAGCTTTCGAGAGTTATGCTGACGCACAGACGGACAGACAGACAGACGGTCACTCGGGATCGAGGTTTTTGAGCGACAACAAATATTTCTGTATCCTTCGCGGCTCTGTGCGAGCCTTATTTCTTAGCGTTACAAACGGTAAGGCAAACACAATATACTCTCAGATTTCATCTAGAGTATAAAAATGTCCGGCATGAACCATTCAAAAAGGTAATAAAATTTTTTTGGGAAAAAAATTTGCCGCATTTTCTATCTTAATATGTTAAAAGAAATCTATCAAAACCATTCAACAACAATGCTTGCAAGCGACTACGAAAAGTTCGAACTTGTCGTTTGCAAAAGTGTGCGTAATATAACGCTGGGGTGTTTTGTCAAACGGGGCAAATTACATACTTTACCCTATTAGTTTCCTAGCTGTAGTCAATTCCAAGAACTTTGATTTCGTTGCCCCAGCAAAGTCAAAGTGGCTGTAATACACCTTGCGATAACCCCTGACGATGCGAACAAATGCTATAGTTACAAATTTTTTCGACATTCAAATCAGTTTTACACGTGAAGCTAATGAAATCGAAAATTTAGAAAGTGGTGATTTATTTTAAGTATAATTTATAAAAATATTTAATTATTTAATAGAAAAAATAAATGATGGTAATGCCTGCGACACAGTAGCGTAGCTAGAAACAGCAGTGCCCCGCCCCGCGAATTTTTCGAACAAATGGTCCCGATTTTCCAAGTGTGTAAAGGTTTAATAGTAAATAATTTTTATACTCTAGATGAAATCTGAGAGTATTATAAGTTTGCCACAAAGTTTGTAACGCCAAGAAATAAGGCTCGAAGAAAAAATGAATGATACAGAAATTCATATAATCACTCGAAAATCTCAAAACCGGATGTCCGTCCGTCCGTCTGTCTGTCTGTCCGTCCGTCCGTGTCCTCTCTAGCTTGAGAACGCGTTGAACTAAATAATTCAAATTTTGTACACGTCATTTTTGACAAAAAAAGAAGGTCAAGTTCGTGAACGGGCCAAATCGCTCCACCCCTTCTACTCCCTCACATACAAAATGACAAAATTGCGCAATTTGACATTAAACGGATTTGCTCGAAAAGTATAAAAGCTATTGGCCTGAAATTTGGAATATGTTACATTTATGATAATAAAAGTCTACCGTATAAAAATGCGTGTCCTCTCCCTCCTTCTACCACCTCGCATACAAACTATACTTATCATGAATTACTCTAAGCCAATTTACTCAGTGCGTATAAAATTTAGCGGGCTGAAATTGTGCACTAAATATTTATTTAAAATTGTTAATAAGGCCAAAAAAATTAGACGATCAGCATCACCACTTCTACCCCCTCCCATACAAAATGACACAATTTCGCAATTCGACAATAAATGGATTTGCTCGGAAAGTATAAAAGCTTTAAGTCTGAATTTTGAGATATATAAAAATTATTAGCGTCATCTCTCTCCTTCCAACCCCTCCCATAAAAACTTCATTTCAGATCAGAAAAAATAATTGATTAGCTTCACTGCTTCTACCCCCTCCCATACAATATGACACAGTTTCACAACATCACCAAAAATCTATTTTCTTGAAAAGTATGAATGTCACTAAACTAAAATTTAAGAGATGTCAATTTCATGATATTTTTAGTTATTTCTGAAAAAAAATCAATAAAATCCCCCCACTCTTTCTACCACCTCCTATATAAACTGCACATTGTCACTAAATCTAACACACTAATTTTCTCAGTTCCCATTCAATTTTTGGAGTAAGCATTTTGTTTAAAACAATTTTTATAGCTACTTTAGCATGATGGGGAAAACATTAGTTCAATAAAAAAATCCATTTCATCTAGAGTATCGTAAGATTGCGCTTTACGTGCAATCGTAGCCCTGTTATGTTTTTATTAAGGAGTTTACAAAATTTATCGTCTGCGGATCTATAGACGTTAACTGTGAAGAGTTTTGCTGATTTCCGATTCAAGCGATGTACTGCTGCTATGATCGTTATCATTAGCTGTGTGTTGTGTTTAATGCCTGAAATTTATAAAATTTTGAATAACAGCCTGAAAAATTGCCGAAGTGTGACTTAATCGAAAACGATTAGTTACATACCCTTCGCCATACGGTCAGAAACCGACCACCCCATGCGGCGTGCCTAAGCCGGTAACACATAAAGAAGATTGGCCTGAATATCAAAAGAACCCGAAGCCGATTGTGTGAAGCCGATCGTGTGAGGTCAATCGTGTGAGGTCAACCGTGTGAGGTCTCCTTAGACCTCCTTACAATAGTCATAAATTAAGATAATTTTGTAGATAGTGTCCGGTAAGGAAATGCATATAAACCCGAACCAAGGACCAATAAGACGCACTAGTTTTACAACCTTCTTGCAGTAAAGGTACTTTTATGAATAAACGTTTTTAAAGTTATTGTATCGTTTTTTTATCACACGGTCAAACCGTGAGATTATTTTAAAGTAAGTCTTGATAAAATTCAAGACTTACGAGTGAAGAAGACAGTTCCCGAACCCGGAAACTTAATTGGCGCAGTCGGTAGGATCTCAATAAACTGTTGAGATCCTTTAATTTCTTACGCTGCAAAAGTAAGTAAAGTGCACTAACCAAAATTAAGTGATAAAATCCAAATTAAAATTGAAAAGTGACTTTAACAAACTCTAGCATTGAGTACGAGCAGAATCTTCAAAGGAATCGCTCCCTGACAGTATTGATCAGGCTTAATAAAAACATTTGTTTATATCTTACGAATATTAAAAGTATTCGTAGATCAAACTCGTTTAGTGTACAAAGGGGCAAGTAACATTGCTTAATCGACATTGAAAGTCGCCCGGCGTAATAAAAAAAATTGTGAAAGAAAATAAAAACTGACAATTTCTTAGAAAGAGTGCAACAAGTCTAAGCTCTCTTGAAACAACTCATGAGACTGTGAGGGATCTAAGAAATTGTCTTTTATTAATAAAGGTCCTCCAGAACCATAATCTGAACAGTGGATTCTAAAGAGATCAAAACAAAAAACATTAATTAACACTATCCGGAGCGGTAGTATAGGTATAAGAGTTCATAATAACTCATATGAGACGAAACCAACAATTCGACGAAGGGAGACTCTTCATAGAAGAAAACTATATCGAGGACGATCCATTAAATTTGGTACAGGAAAATTTTCAAGACAACATGGAGTTGCAGCTGAATCTGTCACCGTTGGACCATCTCAAGTATATAAGTGAGTTTGATGGAAATAAAAATAATTTAAGTAGTTTTATACAATCAATAGATGATGTAATGCCAGCAATATCAATGTATAATGCTGCTTCACAGCAAATAATTTTTAATATCATAAAGACTAAACTGACGGGCAGAGCTAAAATAATATTAGAGACACATGGCCACCTAAATACTTGGGCAACCATGAAACAGCTGCTAATAAATCAGTTTTCTAGCTTAAAAACCAGTCGTAGACTTTATGATGAACTTAAAGAAATAAAATGTGGTAATTCAATATTTAATAAAAAAAGCAAATGTAAGTTTAATCACGAAAACAAAAAAGAGAAACAAAACTTTAATCATGGTTTAGACCAACAATTTCAACGAACAGCTTTTAAAATATCTATTCAAAAATCATATTCCAACAAAGGGAACGATCGGGGTAATGATTGAAGAGATAGCAGACTTTAACATATTTCAAAACGAGTACATTAAAATACGTGAAACCAATAAAAGTATAAAAATGATTAAAAGTAATTACCACCTAGTAGAACTCGAAGATAAAGAACAATTATTGATAGAAATAAGTGCAAGTCATAATAAACATAACAACCACCCTGGAATACTAAAAACATATGAAATCATCAGGAAAAAATATTACTTTCCAAATCTAAAACAAGAAATTCAGAAATATATAAATAACTGTCATATATGCAACATAACAAAATATGATAGATCACCAATAGATGAGCCACTAACGGTTACGCAAACACCAAGCAAACCTAGAGAAAAATACCACGTAGATATATATTTCAAAGAACGCATACCATACCTCACTTGCATCGATAAATTTTCGAAATATGCACAAGCAATCAAAATGAAAAGTAGGAATTGGATAGAAGTATTAAAGGCACTAAAAGAAATATTTGCACGAATGGGATTACCTATATCCATAACTAGTGACAATGAAACCAGCATGAAACAACAAGATGTACAGCAATATTTACGAGAAAATAACATATCAGTACATTTTACAACTCCATATGCGCATACAGGAAATTCAGATGTAGAAAGACTTCACAATACATTTAACGAACAACTTAGAGTAATATTTGCAAGGAAACAAGCCGGAGAACTAGACCTAGATGAAAATAATATGGAATTAGCATTGAGATACTACAACTTCACCACACACTCCACTACAAAAGAGAAACCATATGAATTACACAATGGAATAGTGAACGATTTCAACAGAATACAGGAACTTATAAAAAAGAAGAAAGAAAACTACATTTCCAAAATAAATAAAAATAAAAAGGTCCAAGAAGCTAGCCCTCACTACGTTAAAATAAATGAATTAATTAAAGAAAAGAAAAAACCAATCAAGTATAGAACGGCATTAAATAAATCAAATACACCAAATCATTATTTTGATAGAAATAAACGTTATGTTAAGAACCAACTAGCAAAAAGAAAGAAATATGAAAATTAATCGAGAATCCAATCCATTTTCAGGATCCCTTATTATCCTTCTAATGATGATACCCACAATGAACTGTCAATCGATCGAAGTAACCGAAATAAATAACGGAAACGGTTATACTATTATACAACAAGACAAGATACAATTAATCGCAAATTATACACACCTTTTTCATATAATCAATATAACGCAATTTGAAGAAATCTACAACAAAATAAACGAGAATATAAAATCAATGAAGATCATTTTCAGCAACCCCGATACGGACTTTTCACATTTAACAGAAAAACTCCATCACCTAGAACATGAGATACTCACATTACATCCACATGTAGGATATAGACAGAAACGAGCACTAATTAATTTATGGGGAAGAACGATGAAAGTAATAGCCGGTACCATGGATGATGAAGATTTAGACAGAATTAACGCAGAATTAGATAATTTACGAATAAACGAAAAAAATGAAAAGAAACAAATAGATGCCTTAATCGACTTTAACGACAAATACAACGACCAGATCAAAAATTTGACGATTAAAATAAGCTCGGACCAAAAAATTATATCAGACAGATTAAACCACGTCCAAACATTAACAGAACATTTTGTCGAGACAAACATTTTTCAAGAATACCAGACAATGATCAATGAAAATATTATTAGAGTAACGGACAACATTGAGAGAATTAAAGAAACAATTCTAAATAGTAGATTAGGAACATTAAACCGATATATTTTAACCGATGAAGAAACTGACAAATATCAGATCACACTCGAAAAACTTAAAGACATTAAGATTACCTTAGCTACAAAAGAAGATGAAATAATAATAATAATAAATATACCAAATTATACTAATAAAATATATCAAGAAATACTAATTGAACCTGTACCAAACAATAAGAATATGCAAATTGTAACGAATACTAGAAAACTATTGCTTTATAAAAATTCTTTGTACTACACTGACATTAATGCACGAAAGTTGCTTGAAGTCAATGATCAGTGTATTAGAAACATATTTAAGGAATATATTAGCTGTAAACTAGAAATTAATAAGAGAATGGAAATTGTACAAATTACAGACACTATAATAATCACAAAAAATATAGAAAAAACTATTGTAACACACACTTGTAGTGATCAAGAAATTCATATTTCTAAACATAACATAATAAGATTTAACAACTGTACTATATCAATAAATAACCAAACTTATAATAGCAAATATAATATGTACTATCAACACCTTATATTACCTAATACAATAAAAGAAATTAATGTAACGAAGTTCGAAAATGTAACCCTTCAGGAAATTCACCTAAGACATTTGGAAAATGTAAAAAAGATAAAATTCATAGAATTCGATAGAAATAAGTATTATACAACAAAAAGCTGGATCAATTACGGATTCTTAGCACTATTATGTACAATTGCACTCCTAATATTATATATAAGATATTGTAAGAAAGGAAATAATGTCCAGATCACCTTACCTTCGGTAAAATATACACCAGAACAAAAAACAGAACCCACACACTTCAGTCAGGAGCCTGATTATCCTAAGGGGGGAGGAGTTACATACCCTTCGCCATACGGTCAGAAACCGACCACCCCATGCGGCGTGCCTAAGCCGGTAACACATAAAGAAGATTGGCCTGAACATCAAAAGAACCCGAAGCCGATTGTGTGAAGCCGATCGTGTGAGGTCAATCGTGTGAGGTCAACCGTGTGAGGTCTCCTTAGACCTCCTTACAATAGTCATAAATTAAGATAATTTTGTAGATAGTGTCCGGTAAGGAAATGCATATAAACCCGAACCAAGGACCAATAAGACGCACTAGTTTTACAACCTTCTTGCAGTAAAGGTACTTTTATGAATAAACGTTTTTAAAGTTATTGTATCGTTTTTTTATCACACGGTCAAACCGTGAGATTATTTTAAAGTAAGTCTTGATAAAATTCAAGACTTACGAGTGAAGAAGACAGTTCCCGAACCCGGAAACTTAATTGATTCAAAATCGAAAGAAGAAAATGTACAAAATTTTTCCTTTCAGGGAATCGTAAAAACTCATTTTTTTTTGTGGGTAGAAGATTCTCACGCTTGTTAAGGAGTTGAATTCTGGAAGCGGATGAAAGCGGTCGTGTTTTCATTGAGCTCTCGATCTTGTTTGTGTTTTTTTTACTTTTAGTGAAAAAAAAAAAAATTTGCAAGTGTAGCTGTAAATTTTTCCGTTAGGCCAATTTACGACTAGCGGTACCGTTTGGTCCACACTCGCGCCCAATTTGTCCGATGTGTAATATTTGCTATATAATATAGTGTACAAAACGTGACTGTGAATTATAAGCTAGTTGAAAAATTGTGTTGCACGTAACTTTTGTTTTATAATATAGTGAACACAACTTGGCTGTGAATTATTAGCTGATAGAAAAATTTGTTACTGGAAACTTATATATCTTAAACTAATAACTTCATACCGGTCTCATCTGGCGCAGGACTCCGAAAGGTCGACTTGGTCCTCCGCCAGCGCGGTGCCGATTTTGTTTTGTTGTGTTCTGATTTATTTATTTATTTTTTGCAATTTATTATTTTATTCTACAATGATCTGTGGAAAATGTTCTCTTCCCCTGGATAGGGAAATGAACAATCATAACTATGGCAAGATCATTGAATGTGATGGAATATGTGGACGTTCCTTTCATCTTTTATGTACGGACTCTGCCTCGACTTTCCAATCCGCATCCTGCTTTACATGTGTTGATTGCAGTAATATTAAACCGTGTCACGTGCTTAAGCTTCTTCACGTCATCACTACATGACTAGATTCAATGAGCACAGCTCTTGTATCGTTGAACAATGATTCCACGTTCTTGACTAATAAAGTCGGTGGAATCAGTGATACGTTAACCGTTCTGAATAACTGCTTTGACGACATCCGTGAGCATGGTACTCAAATAGATAAGGTTGAGTCTTGTTGCTCTCTTATGCAACATGACGTTTCGAAAATGTCAAGAAAAGTTTCAAACTCGGATAGCAAATTGACATCCTTATCCAATAACATTACGGATCTATGCTCTAGCTTCACTGAGTGCAGTGAGATTGGACCTATTTTAGGCAACGTGCAAACATTACACAACTTAGATCTGTTAACTGATAACGTGAAACTACTATCATCTTATTTAAAAATTCCTAAAGAGCATGTGCCAGTTGCTAAATCCAACATAGACTGTCAAACCGATCCGGTAACCTCATCCTGCTCTATTGGCTGCCAGACTGACTCCAACGCGTTGCTTCTGCCACTTTCTGGTGCATGCATTTCACAGCCGCAAGCAGTAGACAGGAAACGCAGAAAGAGCATGAAAACAAGTAAGCACACTCGACGGAAGGCTGCTAAGTCTCCTAAAGACGTTCACTCACGGTCGAATCTACATGTTGTTGACAACGGTACTTTCTCATCATGTGTTATATCGAACCAAGAAAATGTTCCTGAGTGTGATATTGTGCCACAACGTAGAGCTACTGCGGTTGATTACGACAACAACCAAATGGATATTATGCCTGATGCTTCGATTACGTCAAAAGACTTCCGCTGTACTTTATGAGCCGCTGTGCAGCCAAAGTTACTTTTTATATCGCGCTTAGCATCTGACACCACGGAGAAGGAAATTGCTGACAACGTCCTCGGTATTTTACGCTGCGCAAATATTGACATATCACCGGACTTAGTATCCTGCAGAAAGATTACTCCTATATCCCGCGATGTTGGTGCGAGAGTTTCTTCTTTCAAGGTTGTTCTGCCGGATGCTTGCTTTGCCCATGTTGTGTCATCGAAACTATGGCCGAAATCTGCTATCGTCCGTGAATTTCTGCCCCGAAATCGTCTTTCGCGCTTACCATCTCAACATCCACCGTCAAAAAACGGGCAAGCTCTATCTCGATATCTTACAGCAACGTAAGCGGGATGCGTACGAAGACTCAGGATCTATATCTCGCCGCTGCTGTTTGTACCTTTGACATCGTGTGCATTTGCGAGACATGGTTGTCCTGTCAGTTCAAAGATTCGGAACTTTTCGATTCCGACTTTGAAGTTTTTCGTCGTGACCGCCACCCCAACTTACTTGATCCACCGGTTGGGGGTGGAGTTCTCTGCACTGTTCGTCGCCGGTTTGCTTCTACGATAGTCGATGTTCCAGGAACCGAGAATCTAGAGTTCTTGTGTGTAGCTGTAACACTCGGAAACCGCAAGCTGTACGTCGTGACTGTATACATCAGATCGCCTTCACCTTCTTCAGTTTACGATGCGGTTTATAATGCGTTTGAAACCTTGCTTGGCCTTATGCATCCATCAGACGATATTTTAATTCTGGGCGACTTTAATTAACAAATACAGTGGCTACGCTCTGATGATAATGAGGTTTGTATGTCACTTTCGTATTCCTCCTGTGCCCGACATGAAATACAATTTGTGGACAACATGCTTGCTACTGGACTTTTCCAAGTGTGTCCGATTTCGAACGATCATGGAAGATTTTTGGATCTGATTTTCTCATCTGATGCCAGCGTTACGACGGTTGATAGATGTCACAGCCCTTTGCTGCCTGACTTGCCAATTCATCCTGCGCTTCACGCAACATTCAACTCTCAGACAGAGTTTACGAACTCGAAATGTATTGTTAGTAATTATTTTAATTTCGCCAAAGCTGATTTTGAAACTTTAAATCTTGACATATCCAATTCCGATTGGTCGTCTGTGTTGAATGAATCTGATGTTGACAAAGCCACTTCTAATTTTTACACGATCTTAAATGACTGCTTTCTGCGTTGTGTTCCTGTAGTTTGTTCGAAACCTACCAGGAGGCTTCCCTGGTTTGACGATGATTTAATTAATTTAAAAAATTGAAAAACGAAAGCTTGGAAAACTTACTCGCTCTCAAAGAGTGATGCGGACTACATGATTTACATAAACCTATGTAATTGTTTTGTAAGTCAGTCTCGAGCTGCATCTAACCATTACCTTTTTACTGTTAAAAACTCTTTTAAAGATAAACCGAAACAATTCTGGAATTTTGTCAACTCTAAGAAAAACTCTGATGGTTATCCTTCCAGTATGTTTTTTAATGATGTAGTCAGTGCTGATCCTACTACAATTAGAAACTTATTTTCCAACCATTTCCGGACCGCCTTCAATTGCAGTACGCCGCTAACATCCGTTGGCAACTTTGAACACATGTCAAAGTTTCCTTCTTCGTCCTTGGTTCCTAAAGATCTTTTCATTGACGACTCCACTATTTTGAAATACATTGATAAACTTGCGATTAATTTCTCCAGAGGACTAGATGGTGTTCCTTCTTCTGTGATTAAAAAGTGTAGTTTATCCCTTTTACCTATCCTTAGGTATCTTTTTAATACATCGCTCGTAGTGGAGTTTTTCCTATGTCATGGAAATACTCAACTATAATGCCCTTACTTAAGTCTGGTAAAAGAGACAATGTAAGTAATTATAGGCCTATAGCGAATCTTCCATGTGTTGCTAAGCTATTTGAATCCATTGTGTGTGATGTAATGTATTTCCATTCCAAGTCGATTATTGGATCATTCCAGCATGGCTTTGTCAAAGGCAGATCCACTGTAACTAATCTTATGGAATTTTCGAACTTCTGTCTTTCTGCTATCGAAAACGGGCAGCAGGTCGATTGCATATACACTGACTTCAGTAAAGCCTTTGACAAAATTGACCATAACATTCTTGTGCATAAACTTCGCCTGCTTGGTTTTCCTGATATTTTCGTCCTTTGGATAAGTCGTATCTTAATGATCGCATTCAGAAAGTATACTTTCGTGGAGCCTTATCTTATGAAATATTTAATACTTCTGGCGTTCCGCAAGGTAGCCATCTGGGTCCACTTCTATTCCTTCTCTTTATCAATGACGTGAGTTCGTTTATCTCTAACTCGAACATTCTTCTCTATGCCGATGATGCGAAAATCTTTAAGATTATCTCCAGCAGCAATGATTGTCTATTATTGCAAAGTGATATCTCGCGTTTTCATGACTGGTGCTTACTTAACAATTTACATCTCAACATTAATAAGTGCACTGCTGTTTTGTATTCTAAGAAGAGAATATCAATGAATTTTGACCATGTTGTAGATGGATGCTCTTTACTTCGTTCTGACAAAGTACGTGATTTGGGCGTACTATTCAACTGTAATTTTACCTTTGATGATCACGTGAATCACATTGCTGGTAAAGCGAACGCTATTCTCGGTTTTGTTAGGAGACAATCGAAAGAATTCAATGATTTCTTTACAACGAAAATGTTGTATTGTGCATTTGTCCGATCTATCCTAGAATATGCTAGTCCTATCTGGTCACCATTTTATTCCATTCACATAGATAGGATCGAAGCAGTTCAACGTCGGTTCTTAGGGTTTGTCCTTCAGGGCCTTCCCTGGTCCGATCCACTCAGGTTACCGCCATATGTTGATCGTTTAAATCTGCTGTCTATGGATTCCCTTGAGAAAAGGCGGATACATGCCAGAGTTGTTTTTGGTTTTAAAGTAATTACAGGTATAATTGACTCTGAAAAATTGTTGTCTATGATTAATTTCAATGTTCCATATCGCCCTTTACGAAATTATGAGCTTTGTAGAATTCCGCAGCATCGCACAAACTATGGGTTTTATGAACCAGTTTCATTCATGTTAAGAGATTTCAATAACTTCTTCTCGCAATTGGATTTTCACATAAGTGTCCCACAAGTAAAAAGTCAGCTTTCTTGATGTTAATAATGTTTGATTTTGTAAAAAGTTTAAATTTCTGTGTACCTAATTCTGTTTAATTATATTGTTAATTTATATTATTATAACTGTTATTATAAATGTAGTAATCAATTTTTTGATGAATGAATAAATTATTATTATTATTATTACCCTAGGGACAAACTTAGAGAGGATGCTCACGCTGGGGGCCTAGAATCAATTCCTAAATACCTAGTCCTGCCATAAGTTCTGTCACATAATTTCTCACATTGGCAACAACTTTATTTTATGAGTGACATTTCAATATCGGCCAGTTTTATAAACGTCATAATGTTGTTGACAGTTGATGGTCATTTAAAGTGTGTTCGTTAACGTGTGAAGATGGAATGGGGTGTAATAGAAAACCGAACTGCAGTGATTGCACTACATAAGTGTGGAAAATCCGCGAGTGAAATTTTCAAGTTGTTGTGCCCGTTAAAAATAACGCAAAGATTTGTGTATCGTGCGATCCAGAGATATAACACGATCCAGACTATTGAAGATCGACCTCGTTCTGGACGTCCGCGTGATGTACGTTCTTCTGCTGCCATCAAAGCGGTCGAGAGTCGAATTCGTCGAAATCCGCTTCGTAAACAACGAATCATGGCTCGAGAGATGAACATCTCCACCCGAAGTATGTCTCGCATCATAAAATCTGACCTCGGGATGAGTGCCTTTCGACGATCAACGGGACATTTGCTGACTGAGCAGTTGAAGCAAATTAGGAGCACCAGATCGAAAGAGCTCCTTCGGCGGTACGGCAACAACAAACATCGAGAAATTTTATTTACCGATGAAAAAATTTTTACGGTGGAGGAACATTTCAACCGCCAAAATGATAAGGTGTATGCCCACAGCTCCGCAGAAGCCCGAGAAGTTGCCACTAGGGTACAGCGAGGACATCATCCAGCATCAGTCATGGTATGGTGGGGTGTCAGCTACGAAGGGGTCACCGAGCTTCATTTTTGCGAAAAAGGCGTAAAAACTGCAGCGAAAAATTATCAAACGGACATCCTGGAGAGATGTGTGAAGCCGCTGAACTCTACGCTATTCAACAATCGACATTGGGTTTTCCAGCAAGATTCTGCGCCAGCCCACAAAGCTCGAACCACACAAGCGTGGTTGGAAACCAATATTCCACAGTTTATAAGGGCGACGGAATGGCCTTCTGGGAGCCCAGATTTGAATCCCCTGGACTACAAACTGTGGGCGGAGTTAGAGTCCATGGTGTGCACGAGACGACACCCAAATATCGAGAGCCTTAAGCGATCTTTGACAGAAGCAGTAGCTAATTTTCCGCTAGAAACAGTGCGTACTGCTATTGATGACTGGCCCAACAGATTAAAGAGCTGTGTTAAGGCTAAAGGCGGCCACTTTGAATAATTTGTTGCTTATTTTACTTCCATTAGTATGCCAAAATAAAATATATTTTCCTTTGTCAAAAACTCTTTTTCATTTATACAAAAATTGCCCATATACGTGTGACAGAACTTATGGCACGACTAGGTACATGCCATGCAAACCAACCTAACAGGCTTAAGAGACGAACTAAGATATATGGTTGGTTCAGAAATAGTGAATTTATAATTACTTGACCCGTACACCTTTTAGATCCGGACCCCCTTAGCTTCAGGCTTCGGTCTTAGCGATGACTTTCGCAAGGCTCTACCTTTAGTATTTTTATAAAAGTTAGACAAACATTCCAAGCAATCAAAACCAAAATTAACAAAATATATGTAGACACGTATAAATAGATATACATAATTCTTGATAGTGCAAGGTGCAAGGTATGGTGATTGAGAGGATGGAGTAAAAACTGACTATAAACGAGTGGAAGCACAAAGTTTAGCAACGCGTTCAATATTTGGAACCTGTTGCTGTGGTGAAAAATTAAAATGAATCTTAACGTTACTATCGGAGCATTGACGAAGTAAATACACTATGCATTCGGTAAGCTCAGCGACTAAACTATTCATCGATCTAGTTATCCTCGAGGATTTACTAAAATAGACATTGAGATTGAAAGGCGGAAGTGGTAGTGCGTCGGTCACACACAAGAAAGTAGAGCAAATCATCGCCAGACAAGCTCTGTATTATAATCCTCAAGAAACCAGTACAACTAAAGGACAGACGAATAAACAGGTTATGGCTACAATTAAATTAGCAAGGATGTAGCCTAGTGGGCAGCGTGTTGGTCTACAATGCGAAGATCGTGAGTTCAAATTCCAGTCGACGCACAATTCCAGCCCACTACTTCCTTGGGTATTACCTTAGTAAACTCAATCTACAAAAATGAAAATTCGTAGATAGAGGCTGAGTGAAGGGCTAACAAACCTTCCACAATACCTGTAGGTCGGGAGGCCAAGGCCCGATTTGGGCTGTATTGTCATTGTAGAAGAAGATGAAGGCTACAATTAAAGTCTGATGATGTGTAAGAGAATTGAATTTATGTCGCACTACTCTTGTTGCCCATTTTTAATGATAAACAAAATTAATGAAAAACATTACGAAATCATGATTGAGCGTAATTTTCAATCATACGCTACTCTAGATGAAATGAAAAAGAGTTTAATGCTACCGGAAACATGTTTGGAATAGTAAATACTAACTTTTGAATGGGAGGTGGTAGAAGGAGGAGAAAAGATTAATAACATTTTAACTAAACTGAGTTTGAATACGTTTTCTACTAAATTCATGTTTCACTTCTCATAATTTTCAAGGAAATTGACACATTATCGTTCTGATATTAGAGCATTTGTATTGTCGCTAAAAATGACGTAAAAAATCGAGAGTTGTTTCGTAGACAAACGGTTAAACGACCACTCGGAATCGAAATGTTTGGTTGACAAAAAATATATCTGAATCATGGCGAGTATTATTTTTTAGAGTATAAAAATACTCCTCAACCGCGAAGTGTCACGTGAACTTGGGTTCGAAGGCTTTACTCCAATGCTAGGGAAATTTTTTGACTTTACGATCGATTAGAGGACTAGTTTACGAAATGGTACGAAAATGATAGCATATGTTAGAACTACTCGTATCAAACAAAGCACCAATTCGCATGGAATAAAAATATTGGAAATTTACAAAAAAATGAAAATGTGCAAATATGGAAAAAGTGAATGTTGCAAACGTTTTTATTTTTGGAAGATTAGCAATGTTTGAGGCTGCATTATATTGATGCTAATGCACGAGGCAAAACTGATTGCGACTTTCACACAACCATGAGCTGTATGAACTATTTGATGACACACCAGCATTTATCTTGATCAAACTCCGTAAGCTGCAATGGGCTGGCCACGTGGAGCGAATGCACGAGGAACGAATTCCAAATCGAGTGCTCAAGGGCAAAGCTCAAGACAACCGACGGCAGGGGAAGCCACGAAAACGATGGGAGGACTCAGTCGACGCAGAATTTAGATCGGTTCTCGATTTTTCAAGGAGGACGCGGTCGTTGGACCGAGGCAACTGGTGGAGGTGGATCCGGAAGGCCAAAATTCGATATGGTCTGTAGCGCAATTGCATCATTATCATATTTACCGAAACATTAAACTTTTTCCGTTTCATCTATAGTACCACATTATTGGCTTTACGCCTAACTATAATTCTTATATTCTTATAGTCTAGATGTTTTTCTTACCGTTTGTATCGCTAAGAAATAATTCTCACACAGGGTCGCCAAGGATACAGAAATTTTTCTTGTCGCTCAAAAATCTGGTTCCCTTAAGAATATCCTTCGAAGAGAATTGTCCGCTTATGGGAGAAGTCCGTTATGAAAAATTGAAAAATATGATATTCATTTATAATTTTTGCTGTTCTACAACTTTATCATAAAGAATTTTGCCATCCACTTGATTCGAAATTTTGAAACTCTGTTTGAACTATAACGCCATTTAATTTTGAAATGACACCCCAGTTTAAGCAGTGATTTTTGAGCTATAAAATGGAGTAAACTTCATAAAAATTCAGTCGTTTTGGAATGACGCTGGTGCATAGAAACGGGAAAACAGACCAACACACAACAATTTCAAATTAGGGCTCATCGAGTTCAGCACCAAAATAGTCGTTTTCAAAAATTTTACTTTTTATTTTATTATTAGTATAGATAAAGATATGGATTAAAAAAAAAATATGATGCAAGGATAGCACAAACGGCTCAGAAGGTTAAAAAAAATTCATTTATTTTTCGTTTTCTCTTATTGCCAACACGCGATTTGTTTACAGCCCTAATATTTTCCCTGCGTTTGCGAGTACACATTCGCGGCTTAGCTACTTTACTTTCAGGATCTTGGTAATTAGTTACTAATTGAGAAACGTTCACTGATTGGATCAAACTGTTTTCAGTCATGTCTGCATTTCCTGTGTAGAAATTTTTTTTTGTTAAATTAATTTTTAAAGTGAATTTTATGTGTGCTATTGTCTGCTTTTGATGGGAGGTGGATTTTCTAAGAAAAAAAAATTCGGAGTAAGGAAAAGTATTATCTATCAACTGGACTAGATGGGATGATTACTACCAAACCCGTCAGATAAGTCTTTTCGTCAGCTAACGAGTCGTGACCTAATATTGCATATACCTACATAAGGCCTAGCTACTGGTAGGTTATTGGCATGTTGGTGTATAGTTGTTGTTGATGTTGAAAATGTTTTTTTTGGTTCTATTTTCTTAGTCATTTTTACCCTTAATTATGCTGCAAATCCTGATGTTCAAATCGTTACCATAAGCGATTTCAATGTTTATAGCATCCTGGCTATACTTGTATTTTAGTAGCCACAGATCAGCAGTACCTTGATACTGATCTCTTTGCCTCCAACAATAACTTAGCACAGCTGGTAACTGAACCTACTCGATTACCTGAAATTACAAGTTACTTTCTAACTTACTTCACCTATTCCTCAAAAATCAACCCATGGAATATTCTGTTTCAATTATAACTTCATCTCCAATTGATAATACTGATAAATTCTTGGTTCGAGCATAGTTCAAATTCTTCTGGATAAATTGCTTGATGTACAGATGCCTAAAAGAACTGATTGGTATTATAGAAGAGCAGATTGGGGAACACTAAATCAGTTCCTCTCAGGGATTTCAACTGGAATTGAATCTAATGATTGTGATACAGTTTGTCGAATGATCACCGAAACAATGCTAAAGGGTATGAAGGTCTACATACCTTCCAGCCACATGAGAATTCAACCATCGAAGGATACATGGTTGTTTAAATGCTATACAATAGAAAGAAAAAGCATTTGAAATTTTCAAAGGAGGCCCAACTCCGTACGTTCACAAATTCGGCGCAGGTCAGGTTCTGGCTCTTGACATTGCAAAACCTTTGACAGAATTTGGCACAAAAGTCGATTGGTAAAACTAATAGCCATAGGTTGTAACACTAACCTTGTCAAATGGATAAGAATAATTTTTAATCGCGCCATACGAATCGTAATGGATGGCGTATCATCCCAACCGTTTCAGATCGGTTCGAACGTCCCTCAAGGCTCTGTTTTATTCCCCATTTTCTTTTCCTGCTTCTACAATGACACTACGAACCAAGTCGGCCTAGGCCTCTTGACTTTTAGGTTCCTTAAAACTTGCTTCATTACGAATATTCTTATACTCTAGATGAACTCTGAGAGTAATATAAGTTTGCCACAAAGTTTGTAACGCCAAGAAATAAGGCTCGGAAAAAAAATGAATGATACAGAAGTTCATATAATCACTCGAAAATCTCAAAGCCGGATGTCCATCCGTCCATCCGTCTGTCTGTCTGTCCGTCCGTGTTCTCTCTAGGTTGAAAACGCATTGAGCTAGATAGTTCAAATTTTGTACACGTCATTTTTGACAAAAAAGTAAGGTCAAGTTCGTGAACGGGCCATAAACGGATTTGCTTTTGGCCTGAAATTTGGAATATATTACTTTTATGATAATATCAATCTACCATATAAAAATTATGCGTGTCCTCTCCCTCCTTCTACCACCTCCCATACAAACTGTACTTATCATGAATTACTCTAAGCCAATTTACTCAGTGCGTATAAAATTTAGCAGGCTAAAATTGTGCACTAAAAATTTATTTAAAATTGTTAGTAAGGCCAAAAAAAATTAGACGATTAGCTTCACCCCTTCTACCCCCTCCTATACACACAAATGACACAATTCGCAATTCGACAATAAGTGGATTTGCTCGAAAAGTATAAAAACTATTAGAATTTTGAGATAGATTACTTTCATAATAATTTCAATCTACAGTGTAAAAATTATTGGCGTCCTCTCTTTTCTTCCACCCCTCCTATACAAACTACACTTTTTCGTGATTTTCTCAGAAAATATAACATTTATCGAGCTCACATTTTGTAATAAATACTTAATTAACATTATCACTAAGATCAGAAAAAAATAAATAATAAAACAAAACTTGTAGTACTTGATCGGATACAGAAGCATATATTCCGTCTAATTGGAGATGACTTTATCAAAGCTTCTATTGAATCCCTCGAACACAGTAGAAACATCGCAATACTCAGCGTTTACTATCGTTATTTCCGCGGTAAATGCAGCGAAGAACTGTCCAACTGCATCTCCCTCTCTTTTCAACTATCCCGGGAGTACTTGGAATACATCGCGTACAGAGAAACATAGCCAATCCAGCATCATCAAGAGCAAATTTTGTTCGTTCAGATAACGGGAATATCGTTAGCTAATAACACTGTACTATTTGCACCATTGCATGGAATATTTTAGAGAAACCGTAGTGTACAAATTCATGTAAGCGTTTCATATTTTTAAAAATATTAAGTGACCTTATAAATATGAAACGGACGTTATAAAAGAAAAATGCAATATAATTCTCATTTTCCTACAAGTCACAATTGTAAAACGGATGGAATATCAATTTTTGTGCACCACAATCTTCAGTCGTGCTGGAATGTCTGTTCAGATGCATAACAATTCCCTTATTTGTTTTTAAATTATTAAAAAAACATAACAGGGCTACGATTGCGCGTAAAGCGCAATCTTACAATACTCTAGATGAGATAGAATTTTTAGTGATCCCAAAAAATTTTGTATGGGGAGTATTAGAAGGGATGATAGCATTGAACTAATTTTTTTCTCATCATGCTAAAGTAACTATGAAAAAATTTATACAAAATGCTTACTCCAAAAACTGAATGGGAACTGAGAAAATTAGTGAGTTAGATTTTGTGAAAATGTGCAGTTTGTATGGGAGGTGGTAGAAAGAGTGGGGGGATTCTAGTGATTTTTTCAAAAATAACTAGGAATATTATAAAATATATGTCCCTTAAATTTCAGACTAGTGCCATTCATACTTTTTAAGAAAATCGTTTTTTTGTAAAGTTGTGAAACTGTGTCATATTGTATGGGAGGGGGTAGAAGCAGTGAAGCTAATCAAATATTTTTTTCTGATCTTAGTGAAAATGCTAATTATGTATTTCTTACAAAATATGAGCTTGATAAATGTTATATGTTCTGAGAAAATCGACTTACAGCATTTCATGAAAAAGTGTAGTTTGTATGGGAGGGGGTAGAAGGGGAGGGACGACGCAAATAATTTTTCTACGGTAGATTGAAATAATTATGAGTGTAATATATCCCAAAATTCAGGCTAATAGCTTTTATAGTTTTCGATTAAATCCATTTATTATCAATTTGCAAAATTGTGTCATTTTGTATGGGAGGGGGTAGAAGGGGTGAAGCTAATCGTATAATTTTTTTTGGTCTTACTAAAAATTTGAAACAAATATTTGGTACACAATTTCAGCCTGCTAAATTTTATACGCACTGAGTAAATTGGCTTAGAGTAATTCAAGACAAGTACAGTTTGTATGGGAGGTGGTAGAAGGAGGGAGAGGACACGCATAATTTTCATACGGTAGATTGGTATTATCATATAAGTAATATATTCCAAATTTCATTCCAATAGCTTTTATACTTTTCGAGCAAACCCGTTTATTGTGAAATTGCGCAATTGTGTCATTTTGTATGGGAGGGGGTAGAAGGGGTGGAGCGATTTGGCCCGTTCACGAACTTGACCTTACTTTTTTGTTAAAAACGACGTATACAAAATTTGAACTTTCTAGCTCAACGCGTTCTCAAGCTAGAGAGGACACGGACGGACGGACAGACAGACAGACAGACAGACAGACAGACAGACAGACAGACGGACGGACGGACGGACGGACATCCGGTTTTGAGATTTTTGAGTAATTATATGAACTTCTGTATCATTCATTTTTTTCTCCGAGCCTTATTTCTTGGCGTTACAAACTTTGTGGCAAACTTATAATACTCTCAGATTTCATCTAGAGTATAAAAACCTTTTTATAAAATTTCTAAGTGAATTACTTCATACTTAATCCACAGAACTATAACAAGGCTAGATCCCATTAAGGATGGTCTCTATAGGATTCATCGGTGGCTTTTGCTAAGACTGTAATTCTACTTCATAGGTAACTGCAAAGTTGAAGAAGTACTCGTAGTTCTAACCCTATAATTCTGAATAAGTTTTTCAAAGTCTTTCAAACATTAATTTTTAAAGATTTATCAAACGGTAATATTTGAGTGAAAAACAAATTTAGATCCATGTTTTAGATCACTAACGAGTTCCATTGCGAATTGCGTTCATCAAATTTTCTCGAAAACAACACAAAGTCCGACATGTCCCAGTTAATTATAAGCTTATAGTAAAAACCCTCGTCAAGGACCTTTCATCCATATCCACATACCATATAATACTCAATTAGAGCGTCCTTCGCAAGGTCAATGTCAATTACTGAAAAAAATAAAGTCTCTTTTTTTTAATTCGAACCATTTTTAGTCATGCCGGATCGGTCCTACCAAAAGGCAAATAAAAATACTACGTTGCAAAATTTCCAATAAGGACCCTTCTCTGTAGCCTTATGTGTGTCACCTTTAGAATTCCGCGTACATTTCAATCCAACAATGTAAGATGTGAAGCCGCAGTCGCCGCCGGGGACATAATCTACAGCAACAAACTGCAGGTTAGCGTGATAATCTCTCCGCAAGGATAATACCATGGACCGTAATTAATACGTCAGCAGCGAGCAATTGGAACCTATCCAAGTCCTGTTCAAATGAATCTCTCATTCACCTACTACTCCTCGAAGAATGGGGAGGAGTGTGGAAATCCTGATGAAAATAGCCTGGCGGCTGTAATTCACCATAACCACCCCCGACGAATGACGTATGATTTGTGCTGCTGCGCGGATCGATATCCTTTCAACTTTATTATATCGCGAAGATCCTGATGAATTCTGACCAGGTGTAATGGAATTTTATTGGATTATTGCAAGGTGCGTAGGCATCTTGGATATTTCTCGTGGCTACCTTACTATTAATTTCTGTTTTTGCTTAATTCATTTAGTTGGGTAATTAAGTCCGGAGTAACTGGGGAGAAAGAAATTTTGAAAAGTTGCGTGCCTGTCTATCTACTGCTGGTAAGTAAGGTATATCGCTGAGATGCCTTTACGCATCGGGTGAGTTTTCCCTGTTGAATATCTTTCGTATCGCATTATTTCGTGACGATACAATTCGACAATTAATTGGGATGTATTGCATCTTTTATTGGGTAGTTATGCCGGTTTTTTTTCCATCGTCTTTCATCTTTGATCTTGAAGCGTGAAATTCTTCTAATTGGCTTATGAGTGAGATTAAGGCCGGTTGGAAGCTATTTTGGCATTCGGTTGGGTTTCGATAATAATTGGAATAGAAATGCGTTAAGTTTTGATAGTCAAAGAAGAATAGGTTTTTTGCACGCATACATGTATACGAGTTGGAGATGAATTACAAAGTATTGTATAAGCAGATTCATCAGTACTTTTAGGTTGGAGCTGAATTCCTTTTCTTAAATAGGACGTTCTTATTGTTCAAGCTATTTTTTCGATTAATAAGCATTTCATACTATTGATCTTTATTAAAACTGACGTTTCGGTCTCTGCTGAGCCATTTATCAAAGTTATCAATCAGGGTAAGCGAAGCAGAACACCTCAGATCTCAGCAGAGACCGAAATATCAAGATTAATAAAGCAGAAAACTGTGAAAGCTGGTGATAAATCCACCAAACCATTTTATTGTGTTGTTAATAATTTTAATACGTAATGCTTTTCTCATGTATAAAAAAACTTTGAGCAAAAAATAGGGACTGAAGACAAATATGGTAAGGTGGATGTATATATCAATATCATACTACCAATCGGTACATACGATGTGTTGGTATACTGGAAAAGTATCGAACTGAAATATATCCAATTACAATTGAGTCACACTCAGATAATCGCCTGCCAAGGCATAATGGGGACTTTGCGTACAACGGACACAGCAGGACTGGTCTTCTTCCGCTGAATGCTGTAATTCTGGAGATGGCAGGCGTTACGGCGGTGAGACGTGACATTTTTGGCACATGGTTTGGAACCAATTTTGGGCATAGGGCTCAATCGTGCGATACTCTAGATGAAAAAGAATTCTTTTGATTTTAAGAATTTTTGTAGGGGAAGCGGTAGAGGGGGTGACGACATTGATCTAATTTTTCCTCATCACGCTAGAGTGGCTATCAAAATGTTTTATACAAAATTTAGGATTCAAAAATTTAATAGGTACTGATAAAATTGTATTGGATTTATTGAAATTGTGCAGTTTGTATGGGAAGTGGAAGAAGGATGAGCGAGTTCTTAATGACTTTTAGAGAAATAACTATAACTATTATGCTTTCGACATGCTTTAAATTGCACATCAGTAGCATTACTACTTTTCAGGAAAATCAACTTTTTATAATGTTGTGAAATTATGTGAAGCTAATCGTCTAATTTTTTTTTGGTCTTACTACTAATTCTAAATAAATATTAAGTGCACAATTTCAGCTCGATACATTCTATACGTAATGAGTAAATTGGTTTTCATGAAAAAGTGCAGTTTGTATGGGAGGGGGGTGGAAGGAAGTAAAGGACTCAAATAATTTTTATACAGTAATATCACTATCAGGATTCCTTAATGTAAGGAATTGCCATAAATCGATTCTAAATTTAAAAATTGAAAGGCGATCTACCATCTTTTAGTGAAGGGATGAAACAAACATCAACATCCCAACACCAAGTACAGATAATAAAAAAAAAATAACACAAATTCACAGACACCGGTAACAACTAGCGTTAAGTCTACGTCTTAAGCACTGCTTATCGAGAACTCGAATACATCAGTATTTTTATTAACTTCCCTCGCGAGACGCGAAAGCGGTTCAATCATACCATGGTTTTTCCGGTGAAAACCAATCCGCAGCAAACCCAGAAAGGTGGAGGAATCAACTAACTCTGTAAGAAGGTTATGAGCAAAAACTAAATCAGTTAGTTAACGTCGTTTCGAAAGCGATGACATATTTAATAGCTGAAGTCGATCAGAATAAGGAGGGAGACGAATTCTGTCATTCCAATTAAGATGACATAAAGCTATTCTTACAAATTTACGCTGAATCTATTCAATTCTACCAATGTGCTCATCATAATAAGCAGACTTGAAAACCATATTCAAAACGAGATCTAACGAAGGTGTTATAGAGACTTAGTCTAATAAGCGAATTGTTAAATTCCTTGGATAAGCATGTGGTAAATCCCAACATAGAATTACCCTTCTGCACATTCTTATTAATATGCAAATAAAAATCAATTTGATAGTCAAATGTAACACCTAGGTCAATAATGGAACTAACTCGATCCAAAATACAGTCATTAAGACTTATCATAAAGGGAGAGAGCTTTCTAGTACATGACGTTACATGACATTTATCCAATTTCATTATAAAATCATTACGGCGACACTAGTTACTAAAATTAATCAGATTCTCCTGAAGAAAATTGTCAGAATTGAAGTTAAGAGACCTAAAGATTTTAATGTCTTTAGTATGACTGAGTAATTCCGAATATTTCAAATCAGAAGCAACATCACTAATGGCCAGGTTAAACAGAAGTGGCCCCAAATGACTTCCTTGAGGAATACCAGAATGCGCAGTAAATGACTTAGAAGTACAACCCCAAAAAAGAACTTGATAAGTTCTAATGAGAAGAGGTGACTTAATCCAATTGATAAACCATATAGGAAAACCCAACAAGTCCAATTTTAACAATATAATGGAGTTGGGTAATTTATCAAAAGCCTTACAAAAATTATTAAATATATAATCAACCTGCTTACCCTCCTCAATAGCCAAAATGAATTTATTTGCAAACTCCACCAGATTAGCGACAGTGGACATATTCCTGACGAAACCATATTGTTTACTCGAAATTAAGTGAATCGACATGCACTCATACACTACTCAAAAAGTTTTGGAATAGCTGACAGTTTAGCTATTAGTCGATAGTTTTTAATAGCAGATTTTGCTCCACATTTGAGAGTCGGTTTGATAAAGGCGGCTTTTCACACAGTTGTGAAAATCCCAGTCTTAAGGAATCTCTGATATAGTAAAGAGAGTTGCTCAGCAAAACAGAGACAGCAGCGTTTAAGGACAACCGCTGGAACCCCATCAAGGCCAGGTGAATCAACATCCTTAAAGTAAGAGATGTGATTAACTACAGATCCACTTAAGATACTCTGAAGAATGTGCCAAAAAAATTACAAATAGTGAATTTACTATTACTATTGCTGCCAAGGAATTGAACAGAAGCTGGATAACCATCAGATTTAGGCTTAAAATTAACAAATTTCCAAAACTTCAAGGGATCTCCTAAAATATCCTACTGCATTTCGAGTAAATATTCAGAATACAAGCGAGTAGATAAATCTTTGAATAAGTCATAATATTCTTCATACAAACGAAAATCAGTGTCATTGTTCGTCCTAGTATACCTATTCCAGGCAGCATTGCGAGAATTACGAATCGCACGCAACTCACTTGTGTACCAGCGATAGAACAATGAGATGTTCTTGCGATAGGTGAAAGGAATTGTAGCAACTAAAAACAGGTACAGGCTATAATAAATAAACTGCCATCAAGTCGGGCGCAACTTTATTATTTTTGGACAAGTTGAAGATGCAGTGGAAAGTCAAGTTAGAGTGGTTAATGAAGACTAAGTGGAACCCCCTTTCACAACTAGAACCCCTTTTAACGAGTGAAACCCTCTTTCACAAGTGGACCCCCTTTAGGGCAGGGCTTCTGTCAATTTAACACTTAATTGCGGATACGATCAATAGCCCCAGTATATGTAATCAATGTTTCATTCATTTATGCAAGTTTGGGTTTTTATGAGGGAGGGGTGATATTAAGGGTGGGTGAATGTCAATAATTTTTCAATTGATTGCTTCAATTGCGTCCAATATTTTCTGCATAGAATGTCAGTTTCATAGACGAAGTTGAATAGAATTTTCATAAAATTTGGAGCATTCTACATTCACGAAGGCTTCCGTGGCGTAGTCTGCAGCGCGCTTGCTTTCAGTGAATAGGTCGTGGGTTCGATTCCCACTCCAAACGGGATTTTTTTAAGCACGAATTTTTCAGTTGCTACTGGCGATGAAAAATTATTTGAAATAAAATGGGCAAACGGTTTAAAAGTGAAACAGTTCCACTTCAAGAAGGCCTAGATACTCAGTAGATGAATTCTGTTCGCTTTCTATCATTCAGTCCCCCATAACATCTGCAAATATTTGTCAGTAGCAGCCAGTGCAACTGAAGAATATATATCAGCTACTCCACTCGTTACGATCGTTCTCACTCCTCTTCCCCCACCTTCCTAATCCCTTTCCTTCCCTCCATGACTGTGTTTGTGCATTGCACATAAAGGCCGAAATTGCCTATAACACAGGTCATTCTGTAAAAAAAAAGAAACCAATCATTTGTATGGGAGGGGGTAGAGGAGGTAAGGGAAATGTAAAATTTGTGATGCAGTTTTATTTCATTTCTTTTGAAAGGTGCTCGTACAAAATTTCAAGTTCGTAGCTTTTAATTTGTTGGTTAGCAGTTGATTTATTGAAATTGCTCGAAATCATACTTTTTTATGGGAGGGGGTAGAAGGGCAAGTGCTATCTCAAAACTTTTGACGCTATTCCGTTTCAACTATTTTCGAAAGCTTTTGAGTAAAATTTCAAATTGATAGCTTTTAATTTTATTTAGGCGATAATTAATTTTTTAAAAATGGTCGAAAAAATAATTTTGTATGGAAGGAGGTAGAATTTTGGAAGATATTCAACCAGTTTCTTTTAAATTTTTTTTTTAAATTCAAATTTTCAAATTTCTACCTTAAAATTTCATTCAAAAATTTTCAGTTTATGTGTTTTTTCATTGCATATGAAACACCGTGTGTATGTTAGACCAAGGGGGGGTCGGTGCATAACAATTTTATTATTTTTTCTGTATGTATAATAAATAGATGTATCCATATGGAAAATTTAAACTTTGTATCTCTTCCCAGAGCCATAAAAAAATCACTCAAAATTTACGACATTTTTGCTTACCACCTCCCTCACCTTACACCTCCCGGCGTTAAACAAAATTCAAAACTAGGAACTTCTGTATCATTCATTTTTTTCTCCGAGCCTTATTTCTTAGCGTTACAAACTTTGTGGCAAACTTATTATACTCTCAGATTTCACCCAGAAAATAAATATAATATACTTATAATTGGTCGTAAAGCCCAATAATACGATACTCTAGATGAAATGAGAAAAAGTTTAATGTACCAGATATAAAATATAATATCATCTCAAATTCGTTCGAATAGTGAATAGGGACTTTTGTATGGGAGGTGGTAGAAGCAGAAGGGGATGGTTTAAAATTCTTGTATATGCCACTGAATATTACATGCAAAATGTTTCGCGCTAATTTTAAAGTTTGTAGCTTTCATAATTTTCAAGGAAATTGGACATTGTTTTTCTGAAATCGGGGGATTTCTATGGGAAGTGGCAGAGGGCAGGGAAAGCTTCGGAAGATTTTGAAACTGCTTATAAGAATCCTTATCGGCATCCTCATCATCATGCTTTGTTCCAATTTTAATATCGATATCTCTCGTATGTTCGAAGGAGAAAAGCTCTTTTTAAATTTGTTGTATAAAAATTTATATGGGAGGGGGTAAAAGGAGTGAAGCCAAGTTGATAATTTTTTTTAAGCATTTATAGCAATATATCTGGCAAAATTTACAGTTTCCACTTTTACTAGTTTTAATGGAGTTCAATATAATGCATTGACCAAAATAGTGCATTTGTATGGAAAGAAGTATATGGATCGAATCAAAATTTTTGGCATTAAAGATATTTGGACTATGTACTTTGCTCAAAATTTCAAGTTGATAGCTTTGACGGTTTTGAAGAAAAATGCTTTAATTGAAATTACGAAATTTCGTGAGATTTGTATGGGAGTGAGGTGAAGTTTATAATTTTTTCTACAATAAGTTGAAATAATGATAAAATTAATTCAGGCCTAAATTTGAACTTTTAGCTTTGCAATGAAAATCGAATAAATGTATTTTTGAAAATTTTACATTTATATGGAAGAGTGAAGAAGGAGTGACGGGATCGAATCATTATTTTTGGATGTTAATGGTATTTATATCGTAATATTTTGACCTAATTCTCGTTTCGATATTAAAGAAAAATATATTTTTTTAAACTTGGAATTTTCGTGAAATTTGTATGGAATGGGGTAGAAGGAGTGGTAGTAGCCCATTCGCGAACTCAAAGTTTCTTTTTTTGCTCGAAATGACATAAATTAAATTTCAGCGTTCGAGAGTTATGTTGTAGACAGACGGACAGATGGACAGATGGGCAGACGACCAGAAGGACAGACAGACAGGCAGGTGGTCCCTCGGAATCGAGGTTTTTGAGCGATAATAAATAATTCTGTACCCTTGACGACACTGTGCGAGCAATATTTCTTAGCGTTACAAACACAATATACTCTCAAATTGCATCTGGAGTATAAAAATCTCATGCGGCCATCCTTGAGTGTATGAAAAAGGAATCTCTTTCACTCTACCTGACAGACAGCAATGGACTGACAATCAAGTCATACAGAATGACGAGATTGCGATATTTACTGATGGTTCAAATATGGAAGAGGAAATAGGTTATGGCATTTTTTCTGAAAGCCTTGATCTGCAAATTTCAAGCTATCTATCTATGTATAGGGTGGTCCAACCATAATGCACGATGTTAATTGTGAGTCACACCTTAACGTCAAGTTTTTCGCCCAACTTAATTTGACATTTCTTTGTTTCAGTGTTTGACAAATTCAACCATGGAGAGGTACAAAATTGATCAGCGCGTTAAGGTTGTTGAAGCCTTTTACGAAGTGAATGGTGACTTTACAAAGAAAATCATCTTCAGCGACGAGGCACACTTTCACCTCAGTGGATTCGTTAACAAGCAGAATTGCCGCATTTGGGCAAATGAGAATCCACGAGTGATTGTTGAAAAGCCGATGCATCCACAAAGAGTGACTGTTTGGTGCGGTTTATGGGCTGGCGGCGTCATCGGGCCGTACTTCTTCGAAAATGAGGACGCCCAAGCAGTTACCGTTATCATTTCGCTATCGCGAGATGATAACGGACTTCTTGTGGCCAGAACTTGAGGATATGGATCTGAACGATATGTGGTTCCAACAGGATGGTGCCACTTGCCACACAGCCAACGAAACAATGGCTCTTATGCTACAGTCTTCCAACCGGAGGTAATGAATATTACGTAAAGAACGGAACTCGCCTCGCGTGCGGGAGTAAATGGTAAGCGAGTTTGTTTTTATTCGGACAGCTGCAATTCAAGATGCCTGAACCAGTTAGAAGGATTGGGGAAAACCTGCACTTTGCGAATTTGTTGGGTTCCGGGGCATCGAGGGAAACGAAATGCTGGACAGGCTGGCCAGAAACGAATCTGCCGCTGCCACCGTTGAGGGAACAGATAACGTTATAAGGGTGTTTGGTATTCCGTGCGCCACCTTGTAAGGGGTTATTCCTAGATATATTTTGAAGAAAAAATTGTTCTACGGAGATGGTAAATTTTCAATATCCGCGGAGATACAGGGTGACCAAGAAAAGTGTTTCGGGCCTATACCCTCACTCACTCACTCGCTATATCTTGAAAACTAATAATCGCAATTCAAAGTGTTATAGCTTGTTTTTTAGAGAATCAAATCACCTTGGTGTAATATTTCGCATTGCAACTGTACCCAATCCTGAGGTATTTGCTTCAGAACACAAATTTTTGACACTTTGACCCTCAAAATTCTGGGGTCAATGTAGTTTTTCTCAAAAAAACGAATTACAAAAATGTCATTTTAATGTTGTTTTTTTATGTGCCATATTATTGCCTATAAAAGATGTACACACTTGCATTGTATAAGTTTCAAAGTTTAGCAAAAACTATCATTCCAACAATTTAGCACTTTTATCAAAAAACAAGAATATTTTGATCAACACTCTCCGCTTGAACTAAAAGAACTTAAGAATGGTTTATTTCAAATTTCCTTAATTACAATAAATGTTCAAAATGGCTACCTTCATTTTGAATGCACGCTAAAGCTCGTTTTACCAGTGTTCTCTTTGTGTTCATACTCCTCAACTGCTGCTTTACTTCTTTTGCTGCCGCATCGATTCTGGTGTTTAGATCCTGCAACGTTACTACTTCCGTTACATAGACAAGGTCCTTCATCCGTCCCCATATAAAGAAATCCATAATAGTTAAATCAGGAGATCTTGCAGGCCCATTTCTACCGATCCAGCGATTGCTATAATTGGAATTTAACCAATCTGTGATTTGTCAGCCGTAATGAGCTGAAGCACCATCGTGTTGGTAAAACATGGAAGCTAATCGTTGCAGTGGCATATCATCTAATAACGCCTGTAGATTATTTGTCAAAAAATGCAAGAAATTGGAACTATTTAAGGTAGGCGGAAGCCTAATAGGACCAACGAAGTCGTCACCAATCACACCTGCCCATAAATTGACACTGAATCTGTGCTGAAATGATGCCTCTCTTCTTGTATATGGATTGTTCTCAGCCCAGGTGTGTAAGTTGTGGAAGTTTGTGATACCGTCCCTGGTGAATTGGGACTCATCCGTCCAAAGAATGTTGTTCATAAGATGTTCGTCACTTAGTTGTCGTTCAAGGAGCCAATTGCAAAACTCCATCCTTTTGGGCAAATCAATGAATAACAGCTCCTGCACTGGTGTGTGGTGGTAGGGATGCAACCGCTCTGCTTTTAGGACATTCCAAACTTTCTACGTAGAGACGTTTAACTGCAATGCTAAGCGTCGGATACTGATTGATGGATCATTTTGAACTGCATGTAGTATTCCTTCATCGAATGGAACAGCATTATCGGCGCATGATTTGCATTTACTCTGCTTGTCCTAACGCTGCCTGTTTCCCGAACTCTTCTGTAAACGTCTTGGAATACTCTCCTGTCAGGTATCCGACGATTAGGAAATCTCTGATGATACAAAGATCGCGCCGCTCGTGTATTTGCCCAACACTCTCCATAAATGAAAATGATGTCTGCATACTCTTCATTCGTGTACTCAGGCATTTCGAAATTATTTTCTAAATTTTAGTGACATATTCTACTTTTAACAATGTAACTAAAACTGATAAAAATATGAAATACGATTTGCTTTTATACGCTTTTCATTTTGTTAGGTACACCATTAAAAAAGGCAAAGTGCTGCACCTAGTTGTGTTGAAACTCATTTTAATTTAATTCAATTCCTCGATAATTTAATACTAATTAAAGGACATTCCTCGATAATTTAAATAGTAATTAAAGGACACAAAGAATATTTCAGGTAGTTTTTTGAGAACGAGGGTTGTTTTATGGCATATTTTATTTTTAAGCCATATGTATTTTCGCTTATTACCTGAAAAACGGGAAAACCTAAGTCATAAGTACGTGTGCATCTTTTATAGGCAATAATATGGGTCATAAAAAAACAACATTAAAATGACATTTTTATAACGCGTTTTTTTGAGAAAAACTACATTGATCCCAGAATTTTGAGGGTCAAAGTATCAAAAATTTGTGGTCTGAAGCAAATACCTCAGGATTGGGTACAGGTACAATGTCGACTATTACACCAAATGAAAGGTAATTTTTAAACAAGTTATAACACTTTGAATTGTGATTATTAGTTCTCAAGATATAGCGTTTTGAGTGAGTGAGGGTACAGGTCCGAAACAATTTTCTTGATCACCCTGTATCTCCGCGGATATTGAAAATTGACCATCTCCGTAGAACAATTTTTGTCTCAAAATATATCTAGGAATAACCCCTTACAAGGTGGCGTACGGAGTACCAAACACCCTGTAGATAACATTGCCTTAGAGCCATTAACGCAATTTATGTCAATAAAGTGTGGAGAAGGGAAAATCTCAAATGGTTACAAAGCGATTCGTGTAACCACGAAGATGCTATGGGGTGGGTTTGATAGAGGGAAATCAATAAAAATATTGAGACTTGGTAGAAATTCCCTATGGATATTAGCAGGTACAATCATGGGCCAATGTCATCTTATAGAACACGCTCGAAGACTTCGCCTTACAACCGAGGTCATTTGTACGCTGCGGTGAGAAGGATGAGACTACAGAGCATTTGCTCTGCGGTTGCTTATGCCTCCGAACAATTCGAAGATAAATTCTCGGAGAGTACTTCTTCACTTAGTTAAATTATCTCCGAATCATTGAGCCGACGAAGGTCAATGGTTTTAAACCTGAAAAAGCACTCCACGTGTTCGAAGGTAAAGCCAATATACCTATATAACCTGTTACGATTTGAAAACGCAATTTCAGCGATTCCTCTTTATTCGCGACGCCTGCATAAGAAAGCAATATTTCACTTGATGCCATTGAGTTGAATCATCAGTCTGATAATTCGTTACACATGGCAGTCGACCAGCTTTCAGGAATTCACCCACAATTAAGTTTTGAGCCTTTTGTACTAGATCTTCCTCTTGCCGCGACCACTATATTCTTCACGAACAAACCCCTCGCTAATCCAGCCCAGCAACAAGCAAAATGGATCTTATCTCTCCATCTCGTTCTTCTTTGTGTTAGTAAATGGTATGATACTATCGTTTCTTCTCGAGATAGTTCACATATATAGACAATCGAAATGGGGCATCTCGTTTGGTCCTGGCAAAAAAAAACGGAAAGAAAAAATTGCCAAGCTGTTGAGAAGATGAGAATGAATAGCATTGTGTGTTCCTTACAAGTATCCTTCGTAAATCACTCCGGGAAAATCCTGTGTCACGAAAGACTGCTCTCCATGGCTTTCTTTAACTCAAGACTTAAATGTGCGCGAGGTTATCACGAAAAAGAAGCGAGAGCAATTCTCTTTACCGCCAATATTAAAGTAATTGAAGCGTTTTTCTTTGGACGAGAGGATGTATAGTAAAAAGGACTTGTTGCATAATATGCGGAGATTAGTAGAGTAAAACAAAAAGTAATAGCCGGATATTATGTCCTTCATTAAAATATTTTGTGTTTCTCCTTCGTGTGTTTAGATAACCTTTGTTATTTCTCTCCCGAAACTTTAAGGATATTCCTAAACATAAGCACAAGTATTACACGACATGCGATGGGTGAATGAAATGTCTATTCTAGTGACGTGTATTTTCATTAACTAGGCGTTTACTTTTTCCGGAGATGTTTTTCGACTTAATTGAGTTATTTGGGCAGTTTTATTCAATCGGACAACGTAATTGGAAAGCAGTCAAACTTCATGACTTTGTTCCTAAAATTATCGTTATCAAGCAGCTGGAGAAGATTTTGGCGAAATAAAATTTTATGGGTCTCTGCAAAGTTCAAGTGAGGGCCATGTTCTGTTTCTCAGTAGGAAAGATATAGTGGAATGGTATTAGCATTTATTTTTCGGTGCCCATTTGACAAAAAAAAACGAGATAAATCAGTAAATTTTTCAGTTTGTATGCCAATTTCCAAGGGACCAAAATCTATAAATAAATCAACAAAATTATTTATTCCATATTTTGTTTCTTCAGCAGATCGTGCCTTACTTAAACAGAAATAAAAATCCGTGATGAAATTAAAAGATAAATAATATAAAGCCGATTATTTCAAATAAACAATCGTTGAGAAATTATACAGAGCATGCTATGCTTAATCTCGATTTGCTAGCTGTACAAGTAAACTGGAAAGTGAATTATAGACAATCAGGTACAGATGAATCTGATCGGTTACAGACATGATTTCAGAAAGACTATAAAAGATTGCTTCTGTTTTAATTGTTCGTCAAGCTTGCTGTTGTTGATTTCTCTCTCATATTTCTAGACAAGTTTACCATAATTTAGAAAAAAAACATAACAGGGCTACGATTGCGCGTAAAGCGCAATCTTACAATACTCTAGATGAGATAGAATTTTTAGTGATCCCAAAAAATTTTGTATGGGGAGTATTAGAAGGGATGATAGCATTGAACTAATTTTTTTCTCATCATGCTAAAGTAACTATGAAAAAATTTATACAAAATGCTTACTCCAAAAACTGAATGGGAACTGAGAAAATTAGTGAGTTAGATTTTGTGAAAATGTGCAGTTTGTATGGGAGGTGGTAGAAAGAGTGGGGGGATTCTAGTGATTTTTTCAAAAATAACTAGGAATATTATAAAATATATGTCCCTTAAATTTCAGACTAGTGCCATTCATACTTTTTAAGAAAATCGTTTTTTTGTAAAGTTGTGAAACTGTGTCATATTGTATGGGAGGGGGTAGAAGCAGTGAAGCTAATCAAATATTTTTTTCTGATCTTAGTGAAAATGCTAATTATGTATTTCTTACAAAATATGAGCTTGATAAATGTTATATGTTCTGAGAAAATCGACTTAGAGCATTTCATGAAAAAGTGTAGTTTGTATGGGAGGGGGTAGAAGGGGAGGGACGACGCAAATAATTTTTCTACGGTAGATTGAAATAATTATGAGTGTAATATATCCCAAAATTCAGGCTAATAGCTTTTATAGTTTTCGATTAAATCCATTTATTATCAATTTGCAAAATTGTGTCATTTTGTATGGGAGGGGGTAGAAGGGGTGAAGCTAATCGTATAATTTTTTTTGGTCTTACTAAAAATTTGAAACAAATATTTGGTACACAATTTCAGCCTGCTAAATTTTATACGCACTGAGTAAATTGGCTTAGAGTAATTCAAGACAAGTACAGTTTGTATGGGAGGTGGTAGAAGGAGGGAGAGGACACGCATAATTTTCATACGGTAGATTGGTATTATCATATAAGTAATATATTCCAAATTTCATTCCAATAGCTTTTATACTTTTCGAGCAAACCCGTTTATTGTGAAATTGCGCAATTGTGTCATTTTGTATGGGAGGGGGTAGAAGGGGTGGAGCGATTTGGCCCGTTCACGAACTTGACCTTACTTTTTTGTTAAAAACGACGTATACAAAATTTGAACTTTCTAGCTCAACGCGTTCTCAAGCTAGAGAGGACACGGACGGACGGACAGACAGACAGACAGACAGACAGACAGACAGACAGACAGACGGACGGACGGACGGACGGACATCCGGTTTTGAGATTTTTGAGTAATTATATGAACTTCTGTATCATTCATTTTTTTCTCCGAGCCTTATTTCTTGGCGTTACAAACTTTGTGGCAAACTTATAATACTCTCAGATTTCATCTAGAGTATAAAAATAAATAAATAAAATGCTAGGAGAAATATGAAAAAAGCAGATGTAAATAGAAATTTTTTTTTCAATTTTTTTTCTATAAGTTATTCATTCAGTGAGTCTGAAATGGTCTTTACCATGCCACGTTGAATTTAACGCTATCGATTTGCTATGCTTAGCGGTAATACATTTTTATATTTGCGCCGCTCTATGAGATAAGTTGTTTGAGTTGCCATCGTTAATTTTTCTTTTATGACCTTCTGTGTGTACAGGAAAAACCTGTTCAAGTAGAGGAGATATACCTACAAAGTTACTTTTAGCGAGAAGATACAGAAAATTTAATGTATTGAATCTTTTTTAGTCTTATTGCAATGCAATGAACATATCTTAACTATATGTACATATGTAAATATTTCAATTTGGTATTTGGATAAGGCAATGTTTTTAGTGGTCTCCGAGTCGATACAATCTATCTTTCTAGGTAGTGGATAGAGGTATAGTTGATTGTGCAGTTATAAAGGTTTGACCTCTAATTCGAAGATTGGGTAACTGACTTGTTTCTAAGAAGTTTTGGGAAATTCTCTCAATTACCTCCTTTCCTTTCTGCTTAACATGGTTTTGTTGCCGTCGAGATAAGATGAAACATTAACGAGCTATAGTATAAATACATCTCTGGTAGTTTTCAAGAATTATGTTTATAATGAGAACGTTGTGCAGTTTTCAGTATGACGAAAGTGAGAATCATACTGGTAAAAAGACTAGACAGACGAAAAATTGAGTTGCATCTCATCATTTGAATATTAATTACCAGTTCAATGGTTTTTGTACTTATCGAACATAATATCTATTGGGAGTACAAATTGAAAACCGCCGTTCTTATTTCAAAATTCGACTCATTATAGCGCAAAGATGATTAAATATTTATTATTCAAAGAAATTCTCGTGGCGACACGACGTCGGATTAATGTGGCGAGACGTCGTCGGCACATTCCAGCCGCATTGAAATCGGACGGATTTATGCTGACCACACACAAGCAAACGTCACCTTCTGCATATCGCCAGATATGCAACGGATCAAGGACGACGATCGCGAATCGACATGTCTAGCCCACCGGAAGCGCCCGCGAACGACGCGGGAACAAACGACGAGACCGAAACTGAGAATCACGCTGAGCGGCCTAACGAGAGCACCGTCAGCCAACGCAACGGTAGACAACACGTCTAGCGCTCTCGTCCTGTCTCGCCTCCGAATTCGTGACCAATGCAGCTCTGCAGTTTTTTTTCATCGACACCGCAGCTGATGTCCCGGTCATTCCACCAACGAGGCACGAACGACTCAACCCCGACAGGACGACGCAACTATTTTCCGCAAACGGTTCCACGATAAAAACGTTCGGAGCAAAACGCCTCAGACTAAATCTGGGACTTCACCGAATTTTCGTCTGGAACTTCATCATCGCCGAGGTAAGCTCACCCATCATCGGAGCCGACCTTCTAAACTTCTACAGATTAATCGTCGACATGTGTGGCCGTAAACTCATCGATCCAGAAACAAGTAAATCAACAGTGGCGCAAATTCATAAAATGAATAAACCACCCACGCTTTCGTTTCACGCATTCGATCATCAGAGTACCTACGGTTTGTTGCTGCAGCAGTACCGCGAGATGACCATCCCGCATCCACGTCGCAACATCAAGTGCACATCGACGACATCCTGATCTTCTCACCAGACGAGGAGACACATCGAAAGCATCTGTCCGAGGTCTTCGCCCAACTCAAGGAGCACGGCCTCACAGTTAACAATCAGCAACTTGCTCCACCGGAATTACGTTTCCTTGGACATCTGGTGTCACCCAATGGATTGAAACTCCGAAAAAGCCGAGGGCATATCCGCGACACCTCCATCGACAGCACTCGGAGAAAGCTAATCCACGACAACAACGGCAACTGGATTACATCTCTCAGTTCAGTGTGGACATACGCCACATTGCGGGAAAAGATAACTCTATTCCGGACTATCTCTCACGCGTAAGTACAATAGAGAGCTTTAACTTTTCTGCACTCGCTTCAGCTTAACGAAACGACGAGGAACTCAAAACTCTGCTTCTGGACCACGACAACTCGCTTGAGTGGAGGAAGCAACACGTTCCCGGCACATCCGATCCTTTGATGTGCATTGTCACAGAGCAGCGAATCCGTCCGTTCGTCCCGAGCCAATTCCGAATGCCAGTAATGCGTCTACTTCACGGACTCGCACATCCAGGCGTACGCTCTACTCGGAAGCTAGTCACCGAACGATATTTCTGGCCCGGCATGAATCACGAGATCAACACGTTCGCCCGCAGCTGCCTCGACTGTCAACGCAACAAGGTCTCGAGGCACACCAAAGCACCCGTGCATCGACACGAGCAAACCAGCGAGCGATTCTCGCACATCAACATCGACTTAGTGGGACCCCTTCCACCGAACGAGGGCTTCCGCTACCTGCTGACGATCATTGACCGTTTCACACGATGGAACGAGGCCATTCCGCTTCAAACCATAACCGCACCCGCGGTCGCCGAAGCGTTATTACAAGGATGGATCAGCCGATTTGGAGTGCCCGCCAAGATCACTACCGACCTGGGACGCCAATTCGAAAGTCAACTCTTCGCGGAGCTCAACAAATTCCTAGGAGCCATACACCTCCGGACGACCCCGTACCATCCAGCAGCAAATGGCATCATCGAACGATGGCACCGCACTGTGAAAGCTGCTATCCGTTGCCATTCCGCCACGATCGAGCAAAAGTAGCAACTACGACCCGCTCCGGTCGTACATCACGTCCTCCTGTACGTTTCAGGCTTGGATCGTAACCACCCCCGGCGCCTTCACTGAGGGGGGAGTAATGTGGCGACACGACGTCGGATTAATGTGGCGATACGACGTTGTCGGCACATTCCAGCCGCATTGAAATCGGACGGATTTATGCTGACCACACACAAGCAAAACCGTCCTCATTTTCATACATCCAGATTTGCTGATCGCCAACGTCACCTTCTGCATATCGCCAGATATGCAACGGATCAAGTGGCACGCCCGACGATGCGCGCGATCAAGCATCGATAATACTTTGTTGCTTATCTTGCACAAAGTACGCCAGCCACTAAGACGGAAATTAAAAGGCAGTCGCGCTGGCTTTTTCGACAGTCGTTATTCAACCGTCGTGCAGATCTCAGTCGAGTTCCAGTTTTGATAGTTTTTTAATAAATATTATTTATTTCGAAATCCGTGTTTCAATTACCACCAAGTCCACCCTCCTAGGCCCAAATGCTCATCGCCAGCCACAACTGCTCTTCTTTTGAGCCAATCCATAAATCGACCCAATTTTCGGCTCCTTCGTAAGAATAGAAGTGCTGCTCAACCAGGGCATACGTCATCGATCGGAATAGATGATATTCGGAAGGGCGATGTCTGGAGAATACGGCGTGTGGGGTAGGATGTTTTCACAACGTGAGCAACATGTGTTCGAGCGTTGTGCAACAAATTCGCTTTGTTGTGTGTCTTCTCGTATTGCGGCCATTTCTCCTTTAATGCTCGGCTCAAACGCATTAATTGGTTTTTGTAGCGATCTCTCGTGATAGTTTCACCCTGTTGGAGCAGTTCACCACTCTGAGCTAGTCCCACCAAATACACAGCATGATTTTCGAGCCATGGACATTGGGCTTGGCTGTCGATGTTTGATGCATGACTGCGGTATACCCACGATTTTTTTTCACTTTGGATTATCGTAATGGATCTACCTCTCATCGCGAGTGACGATGCGATGAAATAAATCCTTCCTTTTTTGCCGTTGGAGCAGCTGTTCGCAAGTGAAAAACGTCGATCAATGTTTCTTGGCTTCAAGTCGGATGGCACCAAATTTCTTTGCTTTTGCATCATTCCCAAGCTTTTCAAACGATGTGAAATAGCTTGTTGAGTCATATTCATTGACTTTTTAACCGCTCGGGGAAGTTTCTTGGGTTCCGATTTATAGCGTTGAAAACATTCGCGATACGTTCTTTCGCTAATATCACCCTCACCATTAGTTTCAACAATCACACGACGCGCAGATTGTTTTGAATTGAAGGCAAAAAGAAAAACTTCCCGCAAATGACGCTTATATGGCTCAAACTTGGACATATGTATGTATTCGCGCAAAAAAGTATGTGCCGCCGATAAAACTTCACAAATCTAATGGCGAGGAGTTGTTGACAGATGCCAAGTTCACCATGTGACGTTTCTGATCCGCTTTCATCTTTTTTTATAGCATCGAGGTCACCCTTTAATGGGATGCACAGTGAATTCGGTGTAGAATATGTGATAGGTGGGCTTAAATAGGAGTTTCAGGAGAGAAGAGTGTAAACTGTTGGTGGACGTTGTTTCTGAAACACTGAATGCTGTAAGTTGCTCGGAATACGAGGGATAGCAATGCATTCCATAGTCTTTATGTTCGGGTAAAGGCTTAAAAGTAAGCTCGTGGGCGCGATTAGCTTGCCGTGTATTCCTGGGAAAGATGAAAAGAGGAGCTATGAGTTTGGATAGTTCTTCGCTGCATTTACCGTGGAAGTATTGATAGTAAACACTAAGTACCCCGACGGTTCTACGATGCTCAAAAAGAACCTATAGAGTTATGGCCTCATGCATGCTTTTGGATTCAATCAAGTACCTCAAGTTGTGTTTCGGGTGGCACAGCCCATATGTTGTACTCAAGACAGGGACCTTGTAGATATTTTCTAGATCTCGAATTACTATGCCTTTCCGCAATTGGTTTTTCTATCTATATTAAAGATAAGCGATCGCCAGCGATTCCGTCCGCGTAAGAATCGCAATAATATGCAATTCTTGAGAATATAATAAGTAACATATGGTATGTATAATCTGATTAGTTAAATGCCTCTTTGTGCACAATCTCGATTTATTGGAATAAAAAAAAAATAACATGTGTGCAGTGCACACGTGGTAGAAGTGAAACCTTCGGAAAACTGATGCAGTATCAGGACTGGGATAGTTATAGGGTTTATTTATTATAATATTGAAACAAAGTTTAAAATTTTTTCCACATTTTATTATTCAGTCTCCATGTTTTCGATTTCAATAAATGACACGAGTTGCTTATGATAACTAAAGTATGAAATGAATGGTTGACATTTTATGTAATTTTTGACGCATTGAAGTTTGCTGTTCTGCATTGTGACAACCAATAAATACATCTGTTGCTTCGGAAATTACTTTTTCGACAGCAGAAATTAAGACTTTATTATTGTATTTAGCAACTGAATGATTATCAAAGAACAATCGTATACCATCCGGATAAATTCTATCAGCCTCTTCTTCGGAGTAAAATCGTGATTCAATTAATTCCAATTCGCTCTCATCTAATAGCTGTCCATCACCAATTTTTGTTAATATTGTTGAAAAAGTTCGATTGGCTTGCCGCATCACTTCGCTTAGTTCAAAGAATTTCAACCCCCGCCTTAATGTTGGACCTGTTATTCGTTGCTTCATTTGCTTGTAAATCGGAGTAGCGCGAACTGGCGGTAGTTGACGTAGATCGCCAATCAAAATTAAATCTAATCCTCCAAAATTCACTTGAAAATGACCGGTGATTTGCTTTAATCTCGAATCTATTTGAGACAACAACTCAGCTCCAATCATACTGATTTCATCGATAATCAATACGCGAACGTATTTAAACAGTGATCTATATTGTTGTGCTACTTCAATTGACAAAGGAAGCAACTTTGAAATGTTTTGTTGCACATTCAATAATGCCTTTCGGCGTGCACGAAATTCACGTACAGGATCCGTTGAACTTTTTGCGACCCTTTTCACCTTATTTTCTTTTTTCTTCTGGCAATACTCACGACACTTTTCGGCATTAGTTTTCGGCATTTTTGGGAAAAGTTTTATTAAAATGACAAAAATATTGACAGAAACGATACTCAAGTAGAATATGTATATAATACACAACGCTGGCTATGACGCTTTTTTGTTTGTTTTTAGTGTCGCTTTTTCGTTTCATCGATTTTCAAATCACAACGAGGCTAAAGAAGTGTTCACTTCAAAAATATTACATTGAAGAAATTACTAACTCGTGAGCATCATACTTATAGTATAAGTATTCCAGGTTTAAACTACATAACTTGAAAAATAATATATGCCCCGCTTCAAGTCAATTATAATGGAGCTTTATGCAACCGAGATGGTCCAGATATGTGGACTTTTTTTTCCAAAGATCTAACCATTTGACAATTGCCAACGATTGGTTTTTAGCACCTCTTTCGGATCCTTCTACAATGGCGCTACAGTCCAAATTGAACCTTGGCCTCCTGGCATTCAGGTTCCTTAAGATTTTCCATTACTTATTGTGGAAGGGTTGTTAGCCCTTCGCACAACCCTCTTTCTACGAATTTTTTCATTTTCGTAGTTTCAGGTGACCAAGGTGTATCTAAGCAGGCAATGTACTGGAATTATTTATTGAACCGACCGGGATTTTAACTCACGACCTTTGCAATATAAGACCAACACGGCTAGTGGGTAGGCTACACCGTACACCCTAGTTTCGGATCCTAATGCATACAGTAATTTTTTTTATGTGTCAACGGACTCAGATCGGTTACCCTTTTATATTGAAGCACAGCTCCGATGAAGTGAGAAGGATATTCATTTTTGGGAATGAAGGGGATAAAGACGGAAGTGGCTTTAAAAATATCTCTCTTGAATTGTTGACTGTTGTAGTCTTGCGAGAATACTGAGATGGACAACGAGTTCCATATTCGAACAGTCCGGTTAAAAAATGAATCACGAAATTAGACAGTGCGACCGAAGATAGTTTCGTGAAAAAAGATATGAGCGCACGAAGTAACTCGAGTATTACGGGGTAAAGGCACGTACTGTTATCAGCGAAGCTATATATAGGATTGGAAGTTTAAGATAGCAAGTCATTGATAAATATTAGAAAAAGGGTGGTAGAAAGAACCGAGCCCTAAACGACACCAGCGTTAATTTTATAAAAAGGGGAAACCACACCATCTAATACGACACGCATTGGACGACTGGCTAAAAAAACTTTCAATCCAGGAAATAAGTCGCCCAAACGAATAGCTTTAAGTTTAGCTACAAGGATTTTGTGCCTTACCGAAAGCCTTGGAAATATCAAGAGCGGTAACACAAGATTCACCAAACTGGTTAATGCTCTTGTTCAGTAGAGGTGGTAAAAAGGTCTCCTGTGGAACGTTGTTTTGCTGAATCCATACTGTTTCGTCGTCAATAATACTATTGTTGCTAAGGTATTCTATAATTCTATGTTGCATGATTGTTTCCATGACCTTTGACAGAAGTGAGGTTATCGCTGTTGGGCGATAATTAGCGAGATTTATGCTTTTTCCTTTTTCTGATTGACTGAACATTTGCAAGCTTCTATGAATGCATAGAGGCTTAGGAAGAGAAGCAGCAATTTGTAAGGACAATGGCAGGGATACCGTCGGGGTCGGACGATTTGTTAGCATATAGATTCTTAAGAACTCGATATACGTTAAGGGAACGAATGTTAATTTGGCCCAAGGAAGAATTTAGCGCAGTATACGTTGGAAGGTTAGAGTTCGTTGGTGGTAAATAAGAGTTGGCAGTAAATTGAGCCGCTCTGATGGAACAAGCGAGAGACCAGAAACTTTTACTCACCTTAGAACATCTTAAAATGTTTTGCTTCAGATCATGCAAATATTTTTCTCGTTGCAAGCTTTTTAAAAATTAGTCCAGCTGACAGTTGCTTATAAGCACAGTAAACTGCCTCTTTGGCCCGTATTGCAGTATTACATTTTTTATTCAACCAAGTCCTAGAACTGGGTTTAATTGGTTTGTAGCTATGGGGTATGGGTACATCATACCCCATACTCATTTACTGCGAAAAAAGCATTCTCAACACCTCTGTTAAAGCATATTGTTCATTTGAATCTATACATATAAATATAATTGTAGTATCTGCCTGTTGTTTGCTTATAAATGCCTATAAGTTAGTTTTTTGATTTATTTTAACAATAACTAAGCATAAAAACACGTTTTTGAAATTGTTGTCTGTTTGTCTGTCCGGGCGTCTTTCATGCGCAAACGATTGAACCGACTGTAATGAAACTTGCATAGTTTGTTAGGAATGCTACAAGATGCAATCTGCTTTTAGTTTTATTTCCCATACAAAATTACTCATTTTCAAAAATATGTAATAATTAAATTTTTTGGAAAACTATAAGAGCTAACAAATTTAAATTTTTAATATATTATTTTTATCATAAATGTGATCCATGGTATACAAATTATATGAATTCCCCCACTCCTCCATAAGAAGATGTCTGAACATTTTCATCCAAATCAGAAATCGAAAATATGGTCCGTTGAATTGACAGAGAATCTACTCCGTGAACTTCTTGATATCTGAATCAGCGTTTTACACGTCCAAGCCAAAGCTCAACACAACAGAATTCTGTTCCAACAATTTGAACCCCGCTGTTTCGCCGCTACTCGTGCGCTTATATTCAACAGCAGCAACTTGAAACCCGTTGATTAGCCGCTACCCTACATATATTCAAATACAATCGAACAGCTCAGCTCCGATTATATCAGTGACTGTCTCCAAAAGCTCTCAATCTCAACATATCTCAAGAAAAAGCTTGAGCGAAAAATTGGTGACTTTTTTTCCATAGGTTTGGGATATCTTACGATGTTGATAGTATTTACTACAAATATAACTGAAATATTCAAATTTGTATTTTTCAGTTGTACCCTCTTCTCCGACCTCCTGCTGAACCCATACACCCTCCCAATTTGAGACCACCCTCAATTTAGAAACTACCCAAAAATTAACGGTTTGAAAGTAAGTGTACACTCAGAAAAATTAATTACCTAGAATTAATGAAAAATCGTCTTTCATTTAACAACACTACATTTTTCATAAAACGAAACAAATTTTTCTTTAATTGAATATTGATTTCGTAAAATTTATGAAAAAAGTCGTAAATGCAATGAAAATAACTTTTGTAAATGCAATGTAGTCTACATTCTTTTAACAACAAGAATTTCATTAAATATCATGCAAGTTCGCACTTTTTGAGTGTGAAAGAAGAAACATACCAATTAAAACATGCCACTTTAAAAAGTGCTCCGCGATACAGTGGGCAGCGTGCTCGCTTCAAAGTCAAATTGGTCGTAGGTTCGATTCCCACTCAGGGCAGTAGATTTTAAGTACGAATTTCTCAGTTGCTACTGGTAGTGGAAAATTATTCGTTATAAAAAATAGGCAAACGATGTTAAAAGTGAAAAATTGGTTTCTGTTCTCTTTCTATCATACAGTCCTCCCCCATAACATCTGCAACTATCTGGCAGTAGCAGCCAGTACAACTGGAAAAACATACCAGCTTCTTCACCGCTCGTTACGGTCCGTTCTTACTCCTTCCCTCCTCCTAACCTTCCCAATCCGAATCCATATTTTTTTTTTTAACAATCAAATGTTTTCTTACTTACTGAGGTTTTTATCAATCTTGATTCCGCCGCAAAAGAAGTCGGGTTGCGCATTAACGGAAGCAAAACAAAAGTAATGACGCAAACAAGAAGAACGCCAATCAAACGAACCATAACAATTGCGGAATATAATTTGGAGAGTGTGGACAATTTCATATATCTTGGGGTTAATCTAGAAAAGGATAAAACAGATGAAATCAAACGACGGATAATACTAGCAAATAAGACGTATTATTCGGTACTTCCAATAATGAAATCCAAGAAAGTTCACAGGAACAATAAGCTGCGGATATATAAAACTATTATACGACCTGTGCTCTGTTATGGCAGCGAGACGTGGACATTAACGCGAACTTCCGAAAAATCAGTTCGAAAGAAAGGTCCTCCGAAGAATTTTGGGACCTGTGAAAAAAGGAACGGAATGGCGAATCAGATACAACCATGAGTTGTATCAACTCTACGACGGGCCAGAAGCTTCAACGTTCATCAATCTACGTAAACTGCAGTGGGCTGGCCATGTAGAGTGAATGGAAGACAGAAGAATCCCCAAACGTGCTCTTGAAGGCGAAGCGAGTGGTAACTGGTCAATAGGCAAACCACGCAAGCGATGGGAAGACTCGATTGATGAAGACAGCAAAGCGATTTTAAAAGTTAGCAGTTGGCGGACGCGGTCTTTAGATCGAGACGATTCGAGGCGACGACTTCAGGAGGCCAGGGCTCGATTTGGTCTTTCACGCCATTGATGATGATGAAAATTTATTTCGCTTTTTTCCTCAACTCAATTTCTAATTTATGGGAGGTGATAAGATTATCACTTAATTACACTAAATGTAAAATCTATTAAAATCGAATAATTTTCTTTATCACTTCATCGAATTACCATTTGTACGGGAGGTGGTAAAAGAAGCGGGAAAGAATTTGCGAACTTCGCGTCTGAAACCAAAATATATTTCTCTACAATGCACCTCACATGCGCTCCTCCCAATCCAATCAATTTTTGCATAAGAGGTGGTAAGAGGAACCGAGAGATTTTTCAACTAATTTCATCAAAGTAAATCTAATCCTAGAAATCAAAAAAAAAAAAAACACAAATACAACTCACTCGAACTTGTAGCATTTTTCCTTCCTCTTAATCGAAACCTTGAAAGTTCACTTAAAAATCCAAAAATAGATCTCAACTAGCGTTCAATTACATTAAGTAAAATCTCGTGACACTTTCACTTAGCACTGATTTTGATTTTTTCGAAAAATTTCAAATTTACGCGCCAACCATAAGTGCATTGCAATATAGCCCGCCTGATGTTACCCACCACTTACCTACGACTGCGAACTTAACATTTCAAATTGATAACGACGATGATGGAATTTAGTCTTGAGAATTTCAAGACGATGTATGCATCATCATCGTCTCCCTCGTTTTGATTGTTAGTTACCTCGAAAGATTATCGGATTTGTTAGCGCGAAAAAAAACAAACAAACACAAGATCAAGACGAATTTTCCCGATTGTCGCTAATTGTACAGGTGACTCAAACCAGAGACTTCCACGAAACAAGGTGAGTGATAGTATAATGCGAAAAAATTTCAGATGAGTAAAATACTCTGCTCAGAACCGTTAAACCGGCCGTTGACGACTGTTTATTCGAAATCTAGCCAGCTGAACATACAGGTAGTAATCAATAGAGTGTGCACCTCGCCCGTACAGGTGAGTCGAAACGATAAGTAGTCCAATACGACATGTGTGCTGAACAACTCCATGGGTCTTATCGATCGAATTTTATTTTAAAATTTTTCGTCGCGCATTTCGAACACGTTTTTTTTCTTTTTTCCTCTGTTTTACCGCGAACCACTTTTTCCGGAGCGAAATTTTTCACTGAGACGAAAGAACACACAATTCTAACTTAATTAGACGTTAATGCCGGACAAGGCTTAGGAAAAAAAATTCAATGTAGTGCACAAAAATCAAAAAGAAATTCGCCCCGGGCGCGATAAGACGACCCAGAAAGAGGTGTGATTTCACCACAAGAGCTCAATCTCGAAACTATTGAAACTATCGCTGGGAGTTTGTTCTCGAAATTATGCAAGAATTTTGCAATGATTCTTCAGAATTTTGTTGAACTCCGTAGAACAGTACAAAGCGTGATAAGAAGCGTTTGTAAACAAATCGGCCCGCACTCTAGGAAATGCTTACTATCGCTTTACGATCGGGTCAGGGATGTTGTTGATTAATAAGTTTTATAACAATACACAATTATCGTAAGATGTTGTAAAAAGTATGCCCACAAATAAAGGCATTTTGATAAGATGCTGTCGTAAAGTAAATTATCGATAAGGGAGTTAAAGTAACTCATTTTTATTCGAGTTGTGATTCATTGTTGCTGTTTCTATGGTCGTAGGAATATTGTGCATTATAGAAGATCCTCGCAATGAAATGCGATAATATCGGATATGAAACAAATGTTTTAATTGTTATTAAGATGTTAAAGAATATGTGAAAACTGCTTATCAAACTGATCGCAGACCCAATCGTCGCGATCAATAAGGCAGAACAGTGGCAATGGCAGTATTTATGAAAACGTAACGCAGTTTACACGGACAAGAACGCATATAACGCAATCTAAAGGTACCAAAAAAAAAATCCGATTACTTTCGAATATAACTGGACAACGAACTTTAAAGTATCGAGGAAACATATCTCAAGTATCTCGAATTAATGGACTTATACTTAGATTATCATTCATTATCTGAGATTATTTGTCAGCGGCGAAGAAAGCCAGACAGAGGGTCCGCAATCTCATAACCTCAATATTATGTCTGGATAATATGATTAAACTCAATTAAACAAAGAAAAACTATTTCATAAAATAAAAAAAAAAAATCTTATCTTGAGGTATCTTAATAAAAAAATAAAAATATTCTGGATCTCCAAAGATAAATAAACGTATCTAGGTTGAGGGGCGGTGGTGGATAAGATTATGCAAAATTTAGGTCACTCGCTGAGACAAAAAAAAACATAAGACCCATAACTGACGGCAACATAAAAAAGAAAACTCAAAAAACCGATTAGAACTTACCTCCTCCGGCAGAAAATAGTGGAAAAGTCCACGCACCAGCCACAACGAATCCACTAAAATTCGCTTAACATTCTCCGGGATGAAAAACATTTCCGCTATGGTTCCGCCATTGAAAATAATCGTGAGATTCTCTTTTACGGGAAAAAAAATCGAACCAACCTAGTTTCTTGGAGGGTTTTCCCTTCACACTTCCGTTAATACGGTTTTCTTTGCGGAGGGAGCAATTCGAGGTCTAAAAATAATCGGGGAGGTGAAAAAACGCATTTTGTTTAAACAGCGGAACAGCGACACTGGAATGAAAATTCCTGACCCACATCATGCCCAACTTGAAAATCACTTTTCATCTTACACGCTTCCAAGAAAATCACTTTTTTCACTTTTCCGGTTGCTTGGCGAGCGGCTCACACATGTTTTACGAATAACACGACGAGTGGAAATTTTTTTATTTGTGTAAAGAAAAATGTCGTGTGTTTAGTTTAATTTTTTTTCTCCGTTTCGCAATGTAAAAAAAATAGCGCGAAATGATTTTACACGCGCAGTCTTGGAGCGCGAAAATTATTTCAAGTGCGCAATGCGGAGCAGCGAAAGTGCAAAAAATATAAATGTTGTAGATGTTGCGACTTGTGTGGATTAACACGATCGTAAAAACAACACAGCAAATTCGATGACGAATAAAATTAGAGTAAATTTATTGCAGTTGTTTGTTAAAATTGTTTGAGACCCCCAGAAAGAGACGAAACGATGACGATACGAGTAGTTTAAAATACTACAGTGCAGCCTGCAGCCGCTGTATGCTGGGCTTCAATTAACGGCAGCCAATTCTTTGCATGATTTTTGCTAAGCAGCAGATTAAAATTGGTATGCAAAGTGAAATTTTCACCGAGATTATCACGGGTAATTGCTTAGAGACGTGAGTACCATTTACGGGATAAAAGTATTCGTGATATTTGCACATTATGATTTGGAAAAACATTTTTATCTATTTTCTATGCTCAGAAATTCTTTCTTACCTCATAACTTAATTTAAAGTAAAAACTCATTTAAAAAAATATTTATAGATTTTAAGATTTCCAAAAGTGAACCGATTAGAGCGCACTATGTCTTCCCCGCAGGGGGTTAGTTATGAATGAGGTTTTACAAATTTGCAACTATCTTTGGAGAATAGCGACTCCAAGGACCTGAGCTAACCATCACCCTGTAGGATGGGGGCATTAGAATTCACCTACAGCCAGTCCTGCTTGCCCTAAAAATGGCAAATATACACTTACTGAAGGTCGGATTTTACGGTAAAGACTGCAAGTACTCGAAAACGGACTATGACTGGCTTAACAAGTCCTGGCAACAGCTAAAGGCCGATGCTTAAGATCGCGCCTTGTGGAAGAGAGCTGTTTCTGTCCTATGAGGGTGTCTTAACAGGAATTTGATTGATTGATGGCTTAAATTAGAAGAATCCAAGAGTTCATTGAGAATTTGGAAACAAATCTGAAATTTTTGGAAATTTCGGGATTTGTGGCGACTAACGCCAACAAAACAACAGGGTCCAAGAACACACACAAGGAAATAATATTTGAAAAAACTTTCCGCCATCGTCAAATGTAACATCGAATTTATATTGCGGCGGCTTGCAGATCATGATGTCGTCATCACGCCGCCTGCCAACTAAGTTAACATTCTTGTCTTGTCTTGTCAAAAACGCTATCGACAAAATTTTATTCTTCGTGCTAAAACCATTGATGTTATTTACAATTCCCACAAATGGAAGTCAAAATGAAATGTTTTGATACTGTGTTTATTCTTTTTAACCCCCACAGATTCACAAATATCAGGTGGATACAATTTCTCGTCCTGCTCTCGATTTTAATACTCATGGCTGCAATTTAGTCTACTTTTTTAAATTTTTTTTTTTTGGCAAAAATTGGAAAACATGAAAAATTAGCCTATTTGGGATCGTTTCAAATCTGGTTGCTATATTAGTTCCACTAACATATGTTACATAAAAGGTGACCGATCATCCAACGCATCTTAAGAATTTTCTGGCCAGATCATATGAACTACAACGAACTTTTGAGCACTTCTGGAGAGAGGCATTTAGATTTAAAGGTTAGAGTGGGAGTGGATCGGTCACGCTTTGATCACACCGCAGAAAAGCATATTCTGGATTTTAACCGTCAAGGGAGACGTCGGCAATTGAAAAGAAAACCAGAGTAGAACCTAGCGCCGATGTTTATGACCAAGCTTTGTGAAAGGGAACTGCTTCTATCTTAACAGGAAATTTATTGATTGCCTATAACTCTCTACAATGAGAGGGTTGAGAGATCAAATCCCGGTTCATGTACACTAATTACGTGGGTATATCTGTGTTACCCCAATCAGCGAATAAGAAAATTCGTACAAAGAGGGTTGTGCAAAGGGCTAACAAGGAGTTTAGCATGTTTCTGTGAAGGCAGAGGTACGTATCCCCTAGCTTTATATTGTTTCTAACACGTTAATAAAGAAGACACCCACTGACAGTTCGAGTGCCACCTCCGAGCGTGTTCCAAGAAGTGACATTATTATCATCTTATGAGATATGAACGTCCAGATTGACGCTGACAACACTGGATTAGAACACGTCATAGGGAAGGATGGTGACCTTGATAAGTCACCTTGGATTAATAGACCCAAAAATGGAGAGTTATTTCTGAAATTCGTAGTACTCGTACTTAACGGAGGGATTCTTTTTCCGTACAATAGTCGCCATAAAACATCTTGGGTTTCCCCTGATAGTATTACTCAGAACCAAATCGACCATTTGAGCATACGTTGCCGATGGAGAAGATGTCTCCTCGATGTGCGAGCTAGGCGCAGAGCTGACGTGGAGAGCGATCACCACTTGATGGTTGCCTGTATGAGATTGTCCACAACAATTGTCCGACTGGAACAAATTCTTTAAATAAAGCGGAAGCTTAATATTGATAAACTTGGAGATTCAAACAAAAAATGTGAGTATACCACCATTCTACGCGACAAGTCATCACATAGAGCGGATACCACAGGCAGACGCTGGATCACAGTATACACTTAGTAGGATCACTCAGCTAGTACATAAATTAGCATGCTAACAAATTATTTTATTTAAACACAATAAACATAAAATGTTAATGCTAAATCTAGCATTCAAATTAGTGAAATGACCACAACTAAATTTGATTAATTGATAGATCAGACCATAAAGCTACTAACATATAAAATCAACTTGTCTATCGCTGCGATTTTTATTGCAAGAGCCATTTATCTGCAGTTATTTTGATATATGATTTTTTTTTTTCAAAATGACAATTCCCCCTCCCCCCAAGATTTTCTGAGCGCCTCACCTATTGGTCAAGTCACTAGACGTCACTAGGATCACCAACCGAAATCTTCAAAATGGACCCGGAAATACCTTACGATATACTCGTTCAACTGTTGACTAAGGTGTGGAATGAAGGAAGATATCCAACTGAATGAAAAGGCGGCATCATTGAAAAAATTCTGAAGAATGGTTGCCTTCGCGACTTTGGCAATTGGCGTGGTATGTATAGCTAATGTAATTCTCAATAGGATGTGATGTCGAAGAGAGCATTCTCGAATTTGCCAATACTGAATTCCGTGAAGAGTACATACCAATGGGTCTCATGTTTGTGGACTTCTCGAAGGTTTTCGACAGTGTTAAGCAAGATTACAAATAGAATGCTTTGCGCAGGAGAGGTATTCCAAATAAAATCGTAGCCGATTAAAAAATCCTACGAAGATGTAAAATGTTTTGTTTTACATAGAGAAGAGCTGTCCGAGAGCTTCTCTGTGCGAACGGGTCAGACAAGGCTGCATATTATCACCAGCCCTGCTTCTGGTGGTAATAAATGACATCTTGAAAGCTGTACTGGAAGATGGGGAAGATAAGGTTCTTCAATGGCGAATGAAAATTTACCATAAACTGTAATATTAGTATGTAAACTCGGACAATAAAATCGTCATAAAATACACTTCCTTAACTTCATATCTTATTAACAGAACTTAAAAAAAAATCTGTTTTAAAAAATGCTTTTCGCGATCTTTTTCTATTATACAGGTACTCCGTGTGCCACCTTGTAAGGGGTTAATCCTAGATATATTTTGAGAAAAAAATTGTTCTACGGAGATGGTCAATTTTCAATATCCGCGGAGATACAGGGTGATCAAGAAAAGTGTTTGGGACCTGTACCCTCACTCACTCAAAACGCTTACTTTTTCGAAAATGAGGCTGGAGCAACAGTTACGGTGAATGGATTGCGCTATCGAGAGATGATTAATGATTTTTTATGGCCGGAATTGGATGATATTGATCTGGACAACGTTTAATTTCAACAAGACGGCGCTACATGCCACACAAGCACCGAAACCATTGATATTTTACGGGAAAAGTTTCCGGACCGCGTTATCTCTCGAAGAGGTGATCGCAATTGGCCACCGAGATCTTGCCATTTAACACCTTGCGACTTCTTCCTTTGGGGCTACGTGAAAGATAAGGTCTACGCCAACAACCCAGCGTCGATTGAAGACCTCAAAGATGGAATTCGTGAGACTATCGTGGACATAGGGCAGCCACTTTGCGATTTGGTTATGAAAAATCTTTGTGTCCTTTAATTACTATTTAAAATATTGAAGAATGTCCTTTAATTAGTATTTAAATTATCGAGGAAATGAATTAAATTAAAATGAGTTTCAACACATCTAGGTGCAACATTTTGCCTTTTTTAATAGGGTACCTAACAAAATGAAAAGCGTATAAAAGCAAATCTTACTACATATTTTTATCAGTTTTAGTTACATTGTTAAAAGTACAAGGTGTCACTAAAATTTAGAAAATAATTTCGATATGCCTGAGTTCACGAATGAAGAATATGCAGACATCATTTTCATTTATGGGGAGTGTCAGGGAAATACACGAGCGGCGCGATCTTTGTATCATCAGAGATTTCCTAATCGTCGGATACCTTACAGGAGAGTATTCCAAGAAGTTAACAGAAGGATTCGGGAAATAAACAGCGTTAGGACAAGCAGAGTAAATGCAAATCCTGCGCCGATAATCGCTGTTCCAACTGATGAAGGAATACTACATGCAGTTCACAATGATCCATCAATCAGTATCCGGCGCTTGGCATTGCAATTGGCTCCTTGAACGACAACTAAGTGACGAAAACTTTATGAACAACATTCTTTGGACGGATGAGTCCCAATTCACCAGGGACGGTATCACAAACTTCCACAACTTACACACCTGAGCTAAGAGCAATCCACACACAAGAAGAGAGGCATCATGTCAGCACAGATTCAGTGTCAATTTATGGGAAGGTGTGATTGGTGACGATTTCATTGGTCCCATTAGGCTTCCGCCTACCTTAAATAGTTCCAGTTACTTGCATTTGTTGACAAATGATCTACAGGAGTTATTGGATGATATGCCACTGCAACGATTGGCTTCCATGTTTTACCAACACGATGGTGCTCCAGCTTATTACGGCCGGCAAATCACAGATTGGTTAAATTCCAATTTTAGCAATCGCTGGATCGGTAGAAATGAACCGATACACTGGCCTGCAAGATCTCCTGATTTAACTATTATGGATTTCTTTGTATGGGGACCGATGAAAGACCTTATCTACGCAGCGGAAGAAGTAAAGTTGCAGGATCTAAACACCAGAATCGATGCGGCAGTAACGGAAGTAAGGCAGCATTTGAGGAGTATGAACACAAACAGAACACTGGCAAAACGAGCTTTAGCGTGCATTCAAAATGAAGGTGGCCATTTTGAACATTTATTGTAATTAAGGAAATTTGAAATAAACCATAAAAACCATACTTAAGGTCTTTTAGTTCAAGCGGAGAGAGTTGATCAAAATATTCTTGTTTTTTGATAAAAGTGCTAAATTGTTGGAATGATAGTTTTTGCTAAACTTTGAAACTTATACAATGCAAGTGTGTACATCTTTTATAGGCAATAATATGGCACATAAAAAAACAACATTAAAATGACATTTTTGTAATGCGTTTTTTTGAGAAAAACTACATTGACCCCAGAATTTTGAGGGTCAAAGTATCAACAATTTGTGTTCTGAAGCAAATACCTCAGAATTGGGTACAGTTACAATACGGACTATTACACCAAATAAAAGGTAATTCGATTCCCTAAAAAACAAGCTATAATACTTTGAATTAAGATTATTAGTTTTCAAGATATAGCGTTTTGAGTGAATGAGAGTACAGGTCCGAAACACTTTTCTTGATCACCCTGTATCTCCGCGGATATTGAAAATTGACCATCTCCGTAGAACAATTTTTTTCTCAAAATATATCTAGGATTAAAGCCTTACAAGGTGGCACACGGAGTACCAAACACCCTGTATAGTAAAAAAAAATGTGTAATAATCTTTCAAATTATAGACATAAAACTTGTTTGAAAATTGGTCTTTCTGAAATTTTTAAAATTTATGTCCGGATTTCGGAAAACAATTCATTTCCTAAGAATAATCTCGTCTTTTCGGTATACATGGCCCCTTAAGTCACATTAATTATTCTATTGACGTGTATTGGCTTGCAAATAACCGTTGCATTCTAAATTCAAAGTGGCAGGACTAAAAATTAATGTGCGTAAAACCAAGTACATGCACATGGGTTCGAACACAAGTACACCAATTTTTCTTAACGGACAAGATGTGGAAGAGGTCCAAGATTTTCGTTATCTCGGAAGCATTGTCGGCATGGACCGCGGAGCCGAAAAGGATATCGAGGGTCGCATAAATAAAGCTCGTCAGGCCTACTGTATCCTTTCCTCTTTCTGGAGGTAAAGAAAAATCTCCCTTCGCACGAAACTGCGAGCATTTGGCGCATGTGTCAAATCCGTGTTGTTACATGGTTGAACTATATGGAAAGTAACCGTACGATTTACCAAGAAACTGCAAACTTTCGTGAACCGTCTGATACATTTTAAAAATTTTTTCGCCAGGAGTGAGCTCTAACGACAGAATAAAACAGGCTTCGAAATTCAAAGGCGGAAGTGGCAGTGGATTGTTCACACTTTGAGGAAACCAAAGCGATGCATCGCCAATCAAGCTGTGTGTTCGTCGACCACATAGTACATAGAAGTTGGCAGGAAGCCAGAGGAATAAACAAGTCCTAGTTAATATAAAGGCCGATACTGAGGATCACGCCCTATGGAAATGAACTGTATACCTCCTATGGGGTCTAAACTGAAAATTCATTAATTGGTTGATGTCAAATTTGGGTAACATTGTCTTGCACCGTTTTCCACGTTTCGTTAACAAGCGAGTTTCAACTTTGTTATGGGTGGTAGTAGAAGGAGTGGATGGTATTTCAACGATTTTTACACAAGAAGTTAAAATTAATATGTGTGATTTAAATTTCAGATCAGTTAAAGCTCACTGATCTGAAATTTAAATCACACTTTTCATGAAAATCGATAAATTTTAAAGTTGTGGATTTACGCTTTTTTGTATGGGAGAGACATTAATAATATCATCAAAAAAATATTGAGTTCAAAATTTCAGAGCACCAGCTCTGATATTTTCCAAGTAAATTGACTTATTTAAAAATTGTGAAACTGTTTCGTTTTGTATACAATTATTTTAGCCCAATTTGGATATTAAATTTTGCAATACTGAGTAATATCCCGCAAAAAAGAAGGGAACTCAAGAAATCATGTTTGGATCGCTTCTTGGTCAATCAATCTGGGAACGGAATTTATAATGTCTTTCGACTATTTTTGACCATTTGGAATGACGAAACGACAAAAATATCGTAGAATGTAACTTTGTTTCATTTGTTTTTGTCTGTCGAAACGGCCATATTATTTTTGTAGAAGGTATTCAACCAGTTAATTATTTCATGCTTTTAGCGATTTTTTTTAAATGTATTTCGCAAATTTTCAAGTTTCTAGCTTAAAATTTCATTCAAAAATTTTTAGGTATTGTGTGTTTTTTTTTCATTGCACTTGAAACACATTGTGCATAAAAACTGTGGAACAAATTATTATTTTTGCTCTATGTATATCAAATAGTTGTGTCCACATGGACACACTTTGCATCTTTCACTAGAGCCCTAAAACAATCACTCAAAATTTTCGATATTTTTGCTTACCACCTCCCTCCCCTTACTGCAATTTTTAACAATTCAATAACTAGCCTCTCATCAAGCTGATTCTGGAGAATCTGAATGCCACCTTAATGGCCCTAAAATATAAGTGTCAATATAATTTTATGGTAAGTTATTTCAAAGATATAACCATTTAAAAAAAATTGGCGGACAATTTGTTTTTAGCCCCCCCCTTTTCAGACCACAATGGATAAAAAAATTAAATTACTTTTGAAGTTTGTCCCACAAACCCCTCTAAGTAAATGTTGAATTTCAGGTTCCTAGCTGTAACCATGGTTGAGATATAAGAATTCTTAGTTTTCGCTTTTAGCGTTCCCACGCTTACACCCCCAAAATGGGTGTCCGCTTGGGTTGCGAAACTATCTAAATTCCACACAAAAATGAAGTTTCTATCTTGAGGAGTCTTGGAGTTAATGTGCGCTGAGCGTACACGTACGGCGGACGGCGTACGGCGTACAGACAGACAGCAATCTTCCAAAGGATCTGTTTAGTACCGCGCAAGGAAAAAAATCGTTAATGATTTATGGCAATCATGAAAGAACGGATTTAATGAACGAGGACCTCCGTGTAAACAATTGCACCAATGGGAGAAAGTATTAAATTGAAATGATTTTCTAAGGAAACCTACGATTTTTTTTCACATACAAAATGAAAACAAAGCTCAGAGATAATAAAATAAGCTTAAAGAAAACTTGAGAACGTAAAGGTCATTGGGGGATTCATCTACTTTTGTTCCTAGCGCGGTATTTAACAGCTCTAGTACTAGTGTCAAATAAAAGGAAAATGAAGAAGCTCAAGCGCAAGATTCCAAACTGCATGAAGATGTTACCTCGGAACAGGAAGAAATCGAAGAATGTGTTAATAAAAATGGAAAGCCTTATAAGAGAACATTAATTGTTTTAAAGGTATATGTTGGCGGTGGAGAATGCGAGCAATGTTCAACAAAAAATGCTCGAAATAGAAAAACGGAGATTTTGAAATTTGAAAATGTTGATTTATACAAACAATATAAAAAGCTGAGTTTCAGTTAAAACTATGACATCGTATTCATAGAGAGGTGAATCCAGAAATGATTCGTGAGTATACCGAGTATTCACTAGACTCTTGTAATAATTCGATGTACGCTGTAGCAACAATATGGACACTAGGGTACTATGGTGTACGATAGCTTTTTTGTAAGAGCATTAAAGTGTAATGATGGCAGACTAAAATTTAAGGATATGACCGCAGGAATGACAAAGTGGACTATAGCTTCTTTCTTCATATATTTTCCCGAGATTCGTTTCAATCCGATCGTTAAAGATTATAATAAAAAAAAACTCATTTTTTTATTATTCTCAGTGGAGTGTGAATTCACTTCATTAAATAATTATCTTATTTACGGAACTACTTCTGTAACACCGTGTATATTCTTCATATTAACAACAATTAAATATAGTTTTGACTTTCAGAAAAAATTATTATGATTGATTGATATAAATTGCAGTATTTCTATATATATATTTTTTGATGTTTGGTATGGTAATGCTAAATCGCCGATAGTCGCGCTTTCCGTGCTACCACGTACAAATCGTTTTGACCAACAGGTTCGAAACACCTTACATGATGCGACCCTTGCTTGTTCATTTTTCTCTCAAAATCATTGTCATCTGGGATCCATACCAGAATTATTTTGTTTTTCTTCCTTAGTTCTTTAAGTCTAAACTAACTCTACAAAGCCTTATCTTTCTCTACTACATTGGGATAAATCCCTATGGCTGGCAATATTAGATCTAATTAACGTTTGCAACTAGGGTGTAGCCTAGTGGGTAGCGTGTTGGTCTACAATTCCAAGTACCTGAGTTCAAATCCCGATCGATACACAATTCCAGCATACCTTAGTTACGCCAATCTACGAAAATGAAAATTCGTGGATGGAGGGTTTCGCGAAGCGCATAATACGTAATGAAAATGTTAAGGAACCGGAAGGCCAAGAGGTCAAGGTTCGATTTGGGCTGTAGTTCCATTGTAGTAGAACGTTTGCAACGAAATCCTTCATGTTGTTCATTTATTTAAAAAAAAAAGCGTCAGTCTTTCAATCGATTTGATCATGGCTAACTTTACGATCGATCAGATCAACGTTCGGGGTCTGCACTCTGCCTATTTGTCGCTGTACATACAGTCGCCGACATACCATACATACCCAAACTGCAAGACCTTATATTCTAGCACTTGGCGCATGTAAGGTGTTGCCGGGAAGTGAACAGTTTTATTCTGTTCCCGGATATCACCTTGTCCCGTCAAGAAATGCCTGCAAATCCATACTCGATCATGTTAAATTTGAGCATGACCAAAAACTTCGACGGAAGATCATTCAGTGCCCTAAAGGCTCGATGTCTTACTGGCCATTTGCCAAAACGGTCAACAACAATTTCATTTCTTCCTCTATACACCCTTTAGTTGTAGGCGACCTACCGTGGTTGATCCTAGAGAAAAAGCCAATTTACTAGAAGCAAGTTTCACAAGAAACTCTCACCTTTCACCTTAAAACCAATCGCCTCCCGCTGCAAATTCTTCTGGTTTCTCACTGCTTGCACCGCATTTTCGCACAAGAATTATTTCTCGGACCCTTACAGAGTTCAATATCCACAAATCTATTGGTCCGGACGGCTTTCCACCCATTACCCTTAAATGAACATAAATTTATCAGAATCAAACTGATAAATAAATATATTTACATAGGTGTTGTATATATCCAGCCTAACTCTGAAGACCAAAAATACCACGACATTCTTGAAATTTTTCATAGTGTCAATTGCTCCTTAACAGAGAATGACAATATCTTCCTTCTCGGCGATTTTAATCGCCCAAATATTTCTTTTCAGACTAATCATTCCGATAACACTATTATACCGGGGAATCTTCTGTCTGATATTGACACCACTATTATCGACACACTATATAATAACGACTTACATCAGGTAGTGCATTTTCCCAATAAAAATGGGAGATGGCTTGATATGATCTTTACAGACGCATATGATGAAGTGATTGTTAGCCCTGCCTCTGACGCGGAGAATCTTTTCTCTAATACACAACATCACTCTGCTATCATAGTAGAACTACCATGCAACAACATTAATTTTGTTCACTCTTACAATAATAATATTGTATTTGACTTCCGTAATGCTGATTTCAATTGCATTAATAACGAACTGTCTTCGATAGACTGGACATCCCTTTTTTCATGTAATGATCTTGACAATGCCATAACAACGTTTTATGATGTGATCTTTAAAATTGTCGATAATTATGTCCCTGTAATAAAACAAAAAGACAAAGTTTCAGAGCCCTGGTTAGATAAAAACCTCAGATCACTGCGGAATAGAAGAAATAAGCTATTTAAAAAACTTAAGAAAACAGGCGCGATTACTCCTAATCTTCAAAAAAGTTATGACACGCTGGCCTCAGAGTTCTCTTCTAAGTCCCGGGTTGCGTATGAGTGTTATGTAAAAAAAATTGGTGAAGATATCATAACAGAACCAAAAAGATTTTTCGAATTTGTTAATACAAAACGAAAAAGTTCGGGTTATCCCATGACCATGTCTCATGGGATCACGCAATCTTCCTGCCGGCGTAATATCTGCGATATGTTTGCTGACCGTTTTCAAGAGGTTTTCAGTGCCCAGTCAGATTCAACCCACAGTGAACCCAACATTTCGGTTCCTACACTTATTGATAATATCTCATTTTCTATTGAGGAGGTGCTCGCTGCTCTCAAAACTATTGATACCAAAAAAGGTCCAGGTCCTGATATTATTCCTCCCCTATTTTTATCAAAGTGTGCCCATCAACTTTCAAGACCTTTACATTTTCTCTTCAACAAGTCACTGACATTGGAAACTTTCCCCTCGGCTTGGAAATCATCGCACCTCACACCTATCCCCAAAAATGGAGACAAACGAAAAGTTGAGAACTACAGAGGTATAGCAATTCTATCAGCAATACCGAAATTATTCGAAAAAATTGTCTGCGATAAATTAACCAATATGATCAACCCTGTTCTTAATGACCAACAGCACGGCTTTAGAAAAGGTCGCTCGGCTACAACGAATCTCATGATTCTTGTATCTGATACGCTCTGCGAACTTGAAAACGGGCATCAAGTCGATACAATATACACCTACTTTAGCAAAGCGTTTGATCGAGTTGATCACAATGTCCTGATTTTAAAGTTAAAAAAAATTGGTGTGACAGGATCCTTACTTGACTGGCTTAAATCCTATCTTAACAATAGAACTCAATTTGATAAGTTTCAAGGTCTTATTTCCAAGGAAATATTAGTGTCCTCTGGGGTACCCCACGGAAGTCACTTGGGACCTCTCTTATTTAATGTGTTCATCTCAGATCTATCAGAAGTATTGGAAAATGTTTCACATCTGATGTACGCTGATGATCTAAAAATATATCATGCCATAACCTCGCCCGCAGATGCCGCATTCCTACAATCCAAGCTTATTGCGCTAGATCATTGGTGCATTCAGAACAAATTAGAGCTTAATATCAGTAAATGCCACGTTATAAGTTTCTCACGTAAATCATCCTCATATCACCATGACTATGTCTTAAGTGGAACTCAACTACACCGTGTTGATCAAATTGAGGACCTCGGCTTAGTACTGAACAATAAACTGTGCTTCAAATCTCATTATAATCGAATAATTTCGAAAGCCAATAGACTTCTTGGGCTCATTAAGAGAAGAGCCAAAGAGTTTAAGAATGTATGGGTTACAAAATCTTTATTCTGTTCTCTTGTCCGCCATATTCTGGAATATGTATGTCCCATTTGGGACCCTTTTTTCCAGTTATACAGCAACAGAATAGAGTCAATCCAGAAGCAATTCCTTCTTTTTGCTCTCAGGGACTTATATGACCCTAGAGACTTTGAAAACCTTCCACCCTACACAGTTAGGCTGCAATTATTAAATCTTTTACCGCTTGGTTCTAGAAGAACCATGCTCACATCCTGTTTTACCTTAGATGTTTTGAATGGCGATATTAAGGTTGACCATATCTCCAATAAATTCAGACTCAATGACAATGTCAGGCTGACGAGACATTCAAAACCACTTAAGGAATATGCTCATCGTACTGATTACGGACAAAATGAACCTATTAGCAGATGCTGTAGAGTATTCAACAAATTCAGCGCCCACTATACACCTCCAATAAATAAGCTGACATATAAACTGAGACTACGCTCCGTTTTATAAGGTCCCCACATCCCACTTAACCCTTCCACCAGTGTCTATCATATATCATATATGTATATACAATTATGTTTAATTAATTAAGGTAAATTTAAATATATTAGGATATATTAAAATAAATTAAATTAAGCAATCTATTTGTAAACTAAACTATCTTGTTATGATTAATAAATAAATTAAATTAAATTAAATTAAATAAATTAAAAAGTGCGCCCTTCTTTAGCTAAACCTCTACGTCAAATATCTGGAGGATAAACAGCTTATACATATCGTCAGTATGGGCTCCATTCTGGACGGTCGGCGGGGGATCTTTTAGTCTACTTGGAACTCATGCTTACATAAATATGGCGAAGGTCAATTTCACGCACTTAAATTGCAAAAGCTTTTGACAGAGTTTGGCACGAATGTCTTTTAGTTAAGCTTAGAGCCATCGGCCTTAATGATACCTTGTTCAAAGGATTGAGAACGCACTATACGAGTAGTATTTGAAGGCTTTACTTCTTTCTCCTACCCAATTGATTCTGGCGTCCCTCAAGGTTCTGTTTTATAGATGGCGTTACTTCTTCCTCCTACCCAATTCATTCCGGCGTCCCTCAAGGTTCTGTTTTATCTCCAACTATTTTCTTAGTTTTTATAATCATCCTTCTTTCGTCCACTCTCAATCCAATCCATAGTTTTGCAGATGACAGTACTTTAGACAACACCTATGAATTTAACTCTGCTGCGGAATCAAACAATCATTATATTGCTTCCAATCGCAGGGAGTTATTCAGTTCGCTGAACTCGGATCTGAACTTAATCCTGGAATGTGGTAGGAATTACAGAGTAGAGTTCAAACTACGGTGCTTCAAGAACAATGTCCACCGTCATTTTCGTCTCTCTCCACCTTAACACCTCCACTTCCTATACCGACATAAAGAGTGACCCTCCGTGCCGTAAAAAAAAAGAATAATATTTGTGCTTAAATTCGTTTTTCAGTTTACAAAACGATGAGAGAATTATCCAAATTTCGACATTAATTTTCCTAGATATACAAAATATGGCAGCTTCTCATTGAAATACGTTTTCGAATAATTATCGAGTAGTCATGAAGATAAAGACATCCTAACTCCTTCGACAGACGATGCAAGCTAATATATTAACTTCCTACTTTGATATAAGAAGGCTGAATTATGTATAGGATAATGACATTAGTAATATCGAAAAGCGAGTTAATATATATTAACTCGCATCGTGTGTCGACAGCCTTAGGTTTCAAGTTTTTAAATTTCTCCGAGCTCTAACATAATCTAAAATATTAGATTTGAATCTAATTAGATTTTGTACAGAATTTTTAATCAATGTAATTCACAACAGCCGCACTGATGCAGTTGCAAATTTTAACTTCAATTTACCAGAAGATGATATGGCGTTTTATCTATTCACTACATGTTTACTCCGACGAAATTGTCTCACTTTAGTTTAAGTGAAACTTTTACCTATTGATATTATGGCTTCGGGTCAGCGAAGTTCTTCAATTTGAATGGAAAATGATGTAAAAAATTTTTACTAACTGAGACCTCACCTAGAAAGACATCCTTGTTACTATGCTTATTTAGCAATTACTATGCCTTTTTGAACTGATTGAACAATTGTGTAATTTTTATGCATCCTTCACGTTTCCGACCAATTCTTTCAAGGATTGATGTGATGCTTCTCGCGTCATTTACTGCAGTTAATGTGCTTGTTTGAAAACTGAAATAACTCGAAAAACTCTAGCAGTCTAGTCAACTCGGATGCCCACACATAATGTGTTAGGTGTTCGATTTGAAAAACCTTAGATTTTTTAATTTTGAAAAACATTCTGTTTCGTCAGTTTTTTTTCCCGGCTGCTGAATTTTTTTCGCAAGAGTCAAGTCACTGTATTTAGTCATTATTCATATTTGTGTGATTGTGAAAAGTAAAAAATTTGCCAAATAATGCCTAATTTGCTTAGTAGAAATAAGAGGATGCTTAAAGATTAAATTTAAGACATTCTTAACATCATATTTTTTTAATTTATCGAAATTCGAAAATTCATTTCTTTCTTTCTTTTAGAAATAATTTTTTTGTGTTATTAATTTGAAGGCTGCATTAGGCAGAAATTTGATTTTTTAACCTTCGTCCCAGTTTGTAATTCAATGTTAAACAAAATTAAATTTTTTGGGTGCCAAAAAAAAAAAATTGCCAATTCAGTTTGCATTTCCTTGGACTTTGAAGAATATTTAAAATTTTAGATTTTCTTTCTTTTATTTTTGGGGTTGTTGAAACTTTTTTGAGTGATGATGGAAAGCGACAGTGATTGACAATTGTATTGGTGACAATTTACAAAGAGCATTGAAAAAGTTATTTTCATTTTAAAAATAGAGTGCACAAAAAGCCTTGATCTCTAGATCTTACAAATATTCTTACTCATATTAAATTCTTTTCAAAAGTCTCTATTTTACTTTATTAATCTAATAATAGAGTACTAGCAACCAGCAGTCCCTACGTAACTGAATAAGCCTATACAATATCTTATTACATAGAAACACTTCAATAGCGGCGGCTTAACACTGGTGCTGTTAGGGCCAAATCCTTATGATTGTTAAGGAGTACCAACCGTCACATGATAAGTGTCAAAATTTCAGTTCGGGTTTTAGTGAAGTTACTTTTGATATTCCCAAGTCAATGGAAAAAAAAGAACTTCGATTGTTGATTTACTTTCTGACGGAATAAAATACCGTTCAAGCAAAAGTTTGGGTTGATAAGTGCTATGGGGTCTGTGTTTCTTCGAAAGCAACAGTCAAATCATGGTTTGAAATTTAAATGCGGTCGTACAGACACGGATGATTCTGAACGCTCTGGATGTCCACATGAGGCTGTTATTCCAGAAAATATATAAAAGTGAACAAAATCGTTTCGGAGTACCGTAAAGTAAAACTGCAGGAAATAGCTGACACCCTAAGAATATCAAAAGAGAGTGTGCTCATCACCGTGCATGAATATTTGTCCATTAAAAAGCTGTGTTCAAAGTGGGTGCCGCGTTTGCTCACAGTGGATTAAAAACAGCAACGCGTCGATGATTCAGAGCGCTGTTTATAGCTGTTCAAGCGGAATGAAAAGAATTTTTCTTGCATCGATATGTCACAATAGATAAAATATGGATCCATCACTACATTCTAGAATCACATCGACAGTCAACTGATTGGAGAGCATCCGTTGAAGGTCTTCCGAAGCGACCCAAAACCCAAATGTCCTCCGGTAAGGTTTTCGCCTCTCTATTTTGGGATGCCCATGGAATATTGTTCAAAGACTACGCTGAGAAGGGAAAAGCCATCAACAGCAAATATTACATAGCGTTGAAGTAGTAATTGAATGATGAAATAGCGAAAAATTGACCACATATGAAGAAGAAAAAAGTGCTCTTTCACCAAGACAATGCACCGTATCATATGTCGATAGTAACGATGGCCAAATTGCACGAATTGAGGTTCGAATTGCTTCTACAGCCACCGTACTTCCAGATTTGGTGCCCAGCGACTACTTCCTGTTTGCAGACCTCAAAAGGATGCTCCAGGGATAGAGATTTGCGTCGAATACTGAAGTCGTAGCCAAAAAATGTTTAATTTGAAGGTGAAACCAGATCGTTCTATAATAAAGGCATCGAAAAGTTAGAGCGGTGCTGGAATGATTGTATGACTCTAAAAGGTGATTATGTCGATCTTATTCATCGAATCTGTTTTTCTTTCTGACGTTCGGGAATTTTATACCAATGTGTTATAGTCACATGCTTTTGACCGACTTAAACGTTGAGTGAAGATATCTCAGTAGTTAACGCGTCTTCTTTTCGATCTAGGATCCCAAGATCAATCCTTCTTCTCGAATTGAAAAACCAAATCTCTTGCTTATTCGTTATACACTTATGAGCCCTGAGTCACACTTTTTGTTCAATACAAAAAACACGGCTTAAATTTTAAAATGGATACCATTAAAGCTAAATCGGAAACATAACAGAATTATGATTGGGCTTAAAGCCCAATCATATGATACTCTAGATGAGATGGAAATGACTTTAATATACCGGAAAATATGTCATCTCAAATTCTTTCGAATAGTGAATAGAGACTTTTGCATGGGAGGTAGTAGAAGTAGAGGGGGAGGTTTGTATTTTTCTTATATGACACCGAACATGGCATGCAAAATGTGTATTGCTGAATTTAAAGTTTTTAGTTTTTACTATTTTTAATGAAATTGGTAATAGTTTTCCTGAAATTGGGACATTTGGATGGGAGGTGGCAGAGGCAGTGGAACGTTTTAGATGATTTTGAAACTGCTTATCATCACCCTTATCACCATGATTTGATTCAATTTCAAAGTCGATAGTTCTAATATATTCGAAGGAGAAATGCTTTTCTTGAATTTATAATACAGATATTTGTAAGGAGTGAAGGGAGGCTGATATTTTTTTCTAGCACTTATTTCATTTATTATTCCGGCAAATTCTGGCAAAGTTTCAAGTTTTTACTTTTTCTAGTTTGAATAGAAATCGATAAAATGCATTTAACAAAAATTATGCATTTGTATGGGAGGGGTAGAAGGAGTTTACGGATCGAAACAAATTTTTTTTCGCATTATTAATATTTCTATTTCTATGCTTTATACAAAATATTAAGCTGATAGCTTCAACAGTTGCGAAGAAAAATAATTTAATTTAAATTTCAAAATTTCGTGAAATTTGTGTGGGTAGAAGGAGTTAGGTGAAGTTGATAATTGCTTTTAAAATAAATTGCAATTATAGTAAAATTAATTCTGACAAAATTTTGTCTTTTCAGCTTTACTAGTTTCAATGAAAATCGAAAATATGCGTTTTTCAAAATTGTCCATTTGTATGGGAGGGAGTAGAAGGAGTAAGGGGATCGGGTCAATATTTCATGATAATAATGACATCTATATTGTTATACTTTGACCTAAATTTCAAGTCAATAGCTTAAAAAGTTTCTAAGAAAAATCAATTTCTTAATATTTCGAAATTTCATGAAATTTGTATGGGAGGGGGTAGAAGGAGTGGGTGGATGTAGCCCATTCACGAACTTAAAGTTACTTTTTTGCTAAAAATGACACACAAAAAATTTTTAGCACTATAGGTCAAAGCTTTCGAGAGTTATGCTGTAGACAGGCGCACAGACGGACAGACGGACAGACAGACAGACGGACAGACGGTCACTCGGAATCGAGATTTTTGAGCGACAACAAATATTTCTGTACCCTTGGCGGCTCTGAGCGAGCGTTATTTCTTAGCGTTACAAACGGTAAGGCAAACAAAATATACTCTCAGATTTCATCTAGAGTATAAAAAATTTTACTATGTATCCAAAGCTACTATTTAATCTATCCTTTAATTTATTGAGATCTTTATATCTCTTAAGTATAAATTTTATACTCTTGTAATCCGGATAAAATGTACCTCTACAACACTACCTCTCAATCTGTAATTCTTAACAGTGTTATCAAAAAAAATTTAGCATTTCATAATATTTATTTCAATATTAAAAAATAAGATATATTACAATACAAAATTAAATTACATTTTTAGCCATATAAATATGCTATAAAACTAAAATATACATTTTTAAAGGACAATTTTCCGGATTTCAACATTTTATTAAACGTGACGTTTCGGCTAACAAAGAGTTTCATAAAGTTCTTCAACCAGTTTGATAAAGGTCTCAGCAGAGACCGATACGTCATGATTGGTAAAACCGGAAATCTTTTGTCTAAAGTCAAAATGAACTCTTAAAACATTCACCAAACCAAAAACTACAGGTGTTTAATTTGACTTTATATATCGACGGTTGACAAGTAGATGTGTTTAAGTCCAATTTTTTAGAAATTGGTTTTTATTAATCAAATTAATGCTGTCTTTAGAATGTTTTAAAATATTAAAAGTTAATAAAATTATTCGAAATATGAAAAATATCGACTTATAATTTTTTGCAGTTTAATTATCACAGTGCATTTCGGTTTCAAAACGCGGTGATGCAGAATCATTTTTGGATTTAGACACCCCTGCTTGTCAACCGACGTTACAATATTAAAAATATTACTTTGAAGTTATATACCTAGTCCTGCCATAAGTTCTGTCACATAATTTCTCACATTGGCAACAACTTTATTTTATGAGTGACATTTCAATATCGGCCAGTTTTATAAACGTCATAATGTTGTTGACAGTTGATGGTCATTTAAAGTGTGTTCGTTAACGTGTGAAGATGGAATGGGGTGTAATAGAAAAGCGAACTGCAGTGATTGCACTACATAAGTGTGGAAAATCCGCGAGTGAAATTTTCAAGTTGTTGTGCCCGTTAAAAATAACGCAAAGATTTGTGTATCGTGCGATCCAGAGATATAACGCGATCCAGACTATTGAAGATCGACCTCGTTCTGGACGTCCGCGTGATGTACGTTCTTCTGCTGCCATCAAAGCGGTCGAGAGTCGAATTCGTCGAAATCCGCTTCGTAAACAACGAATCATGGCTCGAGAGATGAACATCTCCACCCGAAATATGTCTCGCATCATAAAATCTGACCTCGGGATGAGTGCCTTTCGACGATCAACGGGACATTTGCTGACTGAGCAGTTGAAGTAAATTAGGAGCACCAGATCGAAAGAGCTCCTTCGGCGGTACGGCAACAACAAACATCGAGAAATTTTATTTACCGATGAAAAAATTTTTACGGTGGAGGAACATTTCAACCGCCAAAATGATAAGGTGTATGCCCACAGCTCCGCAGAAGCCCGAGAAGTTGCCACTAGGGTACAGCGAGGACATCATCCAGCATCAGTCATGGTATGGTGGGGTGTCAGCTACGAAGGGGTCACCGAGCATCATTTTTGCGAAAAAGGCGTAAAAACTGCAGCGAAAAATTATCAAACGGACATCCTGGAGAGATGTGTGAAGCCGCTGAACTCTACGCTATTCAACAATCGACATTGGGTTTTCCAGCAAGATTCTGCGCCAGCCCACAAAGCTCGAACCACACAAGCGTGGTTGGAAACCAATATTCCACAGTTTATAAGGGCGACGGAATGGCCTTCTGGGAGCCCAGATTTGAATCCCCTGGACTACAAACTGTGGGCGGAGTTAGAGTCCATGGTGTGCACGAGACGACACCCAAATATCGAGAGCCTTAAGCGATCTTTGACAGAAGCAGTAGCTAATTTTCCGCTAGAAACAGTGCGTACTGCTATCGATGACTGGCCCAACAGATTAAAGAGCTGTGTTAAGGCTAAAGGCGGCCACTTTGAATAATTTGTTGCTTATTTTACTTCCATTAGTATGCCAAAATAAAATATATTTTCCTTTGTCAAAAACTCTTTTTCATTTATACAAAAATTGCCCATATACGTGTGACAGAACTTATGGCACGACTAGGTAGGTATATTAGGCGTTCGCTTGCAAAATTGTCTAAGTATCGATTAGATGCTTTTGAGATAAATGCAATTGGAATGATTGAGTTTAAAAAGCGAACACATCTTTTAATTTTTTTAGAAAAATTTTAACTCACTGATACATCTTCAGTGTCAAATCATAATTAAGACGTTATTGCATTAAATAGTAAAAACGTCTTAGCTCATAACACAACCAGTAAAAAGTGCAAGTAAAAATTTATCTTTACAAATCATTAATTATAAAAAAACCAAAATTTTTGGAATGTTTTTGCAATCAGTGCGAGAAATCTATATAAATATAATTGTAGTGTCTGTCTGTTATTTGTTTATAAATGGCTATAAGTAAGTTTTTTGCTTCATTTTAGCAATAACTAAGCAGAATCAAACGTTTTTAAAAAATTTCTCTGTCTGTCTGTCTGTCTGTCTTTCCGGCTTTCACGCAAAAACGGCTGCACTGATTGCAATGAAACTTTCACAGATTATTAGGTCTGCCTCGGGGAGTAATCTGCTTTAGGTGTTATTTTTCTCCCCTGACGCCTTCTACACCCTCCCATACAAAGTGACTAATTTTCAAAAACTTATAACAATCAAATTTTTATGGAAACTATGAAAGCTATTAATTTGAAATTTAAAATATATTATTTCTATTACAAATGCAATCTTCAAGTATATAAATAGTTTGAATCACCCAACTCCTTCCGCCACCTCCCATACAAACTGCACTTTTTCATGAAATACTCTAAACCAATTTTCTCAGTACGTATAGCTTTGATCGAGCTAAAATTTTCTGATGAATCCCTAATTAGTATTATTATTATTATCGGGAAAAATTAACCGATTAGCTCCACTCCTTCTACCCCCTCCCTTACAATATGACACAATTTCACGACTTTGCAAAAACTCGATTTTCTTGAAAAGTGTGAATCTAACTGATCTGAAATTAAAAACATAACAGGGCTACGATTGCGCATAAAGCGCAATCTTACGATACTCTAGATGTCATCCCAAGAAATTTTTGATGGGGAGTGTTAGAAGGGGTGATAGCATTGAAATAATTTTTTCCCCATCATGCTTAAGTAGCTAAAAAATGTTTTATACAAAATGCTTACTCCAAAAATTGAATGGGGACTGAGAAAATTAGTGAGTTAGATTTAGTGAAAATGTGCAGTTTGTATGGGAGGTGGTAGAAAGAGTGGGGAGATTTTAGTGATTTTTTCAGAAATAACTTGGAATATTATAAAATTGACATCCCTTAAGTTTCAGATTAGTACCATTCATACTTTTCAAGAAAATCGATTTTTTGTGGAGTTGTGAAACTGTGTCATATTGTATGGTAGGGGGTAAAAGCAGTGAAGCTAATCAAGTATTTTTTTCTGATCTCAGTGATAATACTAATTAAGTATTTCTTACAAAATGTGAGCTCGATAAATGTTATATGTTCTGAGAAAATCGTCTTAGAGCATTTCATGAAAAAGTGTAGTTTGTATGGGAGGGGGTGGAAGGAGAGGGAGGACGCAATTAATTTTTCTACTGTAGATTTAAATCATTATGAAAGTAATATATCCCAAAACTCAGACTAATAGATTTTATACTTTTCGAGTAAATTAATTTATTGTTAAATTGCGAATTTGCGTCATTTTGTATGGGAGGGGGTACAAGGAGCGAAGCTAATCGTCTAATTTTTTTTCGCCTTACTAAAAATTTTAAATAAATATTTGGTGCACAATTTCAGCCCGCTAAATTTTATACGCACTGACTAAATTGGCTTAGAGTAATTCATGACAAGTACAGTTTGTATGGGAGGTGGTAGAAAGAGGGAAAGGACACGCGTAATTTTTATACGGTAGATTGGTATTATCATAAAAGTGATATATTCCAAATTTCAGGCCAAGAGCTTTTATACTTTTTGAGCAAATCCTTTAATTGTCAAATTGCGCAATTGTGTCATTTTGTATGGGAGGGGGTAGAAGGGGTGGAGCGATTTGGCCCGTTCACGAACTTGACCTTACTTTTTTGTCAAAAACGACCTGTAAAAAATTTGAACAATCTAGCTCAACGCGTTCTCAAGCTAGAGAGCGAACAGACGGACGGACAGACGGACAGACGGACGGACGGACAGACGGACATCCGGTTTTGAGATTTTTGAGTGATAACATTAACTTCTGTATCATTCATTTTTTTCTCCAAGCCTTATTTCTTAGCGTTACAAACCTTAGAGCAAACTTATAATACTCTCAGATTTCATCTAGAGTATAAAAATTACTTCAGCGGATATGCAATGTTAAAATGTAAATGAAATGTTAGCAAGTTCGAACATTTCCTCTGGACAAATTAAACGTATATAAAATACTAAATTAGGGTGTAGCCTAATGCGTAGCGTGTTGGTCTACAATGTGAAGGTCGTGAATTGACATCCCGGTCTACGCATAATTCCAGCACACTGCCTACTGGTACACCCAAGTAGTTACTTAATCTACGAAAATGAAAATTCGTAGATAAAGGGTTGTGCGAAGGGCTCACAACCCTTTCTCAATGACAAATAAAACTTTAAGGAGGCTGAAAGTCAGGAGGCCAAGGCCCGATTTGGGCTGTAGGTCCATTGCAGAAGGTCGAAAATATTTCGCAAGCGCTTTTTTGCGCTGTGAATCACGCGTAAAAAAATTTCCGCCCGCATTTACTTTGACAGAGTGTTTTATTGTGACCAGCGGGGAAAATTAGAAGATTTTAAAAGTAAGCAAAAAAATTCTTCAGTATTGCTAAATTTAAAATCATTTTTACGCATAGAAATTTAAAATCAAGACGCTCTTATTAATTGGAGAAAAATAAATGACGCAATCTTAAAATGGTGTCAATAAAATATTGGAACAGATGAATGAAACTATGTATTAGGACCATGCATTAAAAAAATTAGTTAATTCTACAACTGTGTTTCATTGATGATTTTGAAGCGCTTTATTTTGAATTCGGTCTATACTTTGTTCTTTTATGACTTCATATATCTACATAATTATAACAAAAAAAAACATAACAGGGCTACGATTGCGCGTAATGCGCAATCTTACGATACTCTAGATGAAATAGAATTTTTTTGTGACCCCAAGAAATTTTGTATGTGGAGTGTTAGAAGGGATGATAGCATTGAACTAATTTTTTCCCCATCATGCTAAAGTAGCTATAAAAATGTTTCATTCAAAATGCTTACTCCAAAAATTGAATGGGAACTGAGAAAATTAGTGAGTTAGATTTAATGAAAATGTGCAGTTTGTATGGGAGGTGGTAGAAAAAGTGGGGGGATTTTAGTGATTTTTTCAGAAATAACTAGGAATATTATAAAATTGACATCCCTTAAATTTCAGACTAGTGCCATTCATACTTTTCAAGAAAATCAATTTTTTGTGACGTTGTGAAACTGTGCCATATTGTGTGGGAGGGGGTAGAAGCAGTGAAGCTAATCAAATGTTTTTTTCTGATCTTAGTGATAATACTAATTGAGAATTTATTACAAAATATGAGCTCGATAAATGTTATATGTTCTGAGAAAATCGTCTTAAGGCATTTCATGAAAAAGTGATGTTTGTATGGGAGGGGGTGGAAGGAGAGAGAGGACTCCAATAATTTTTCTACTGTAGATTCATATTATTATGAAAGTGATATATCCAAAAATTCAGATTAATAGCTCTTATACTTTTTGAATAAATCTTTTTATTGTCAAATTGCGAAATTGTGTCATTTTGTATGGGAGGGGTTAGAAGAGGTGAAGCAAATCGTCTAATTTTTTTTTACCTTACTAACAATTTTAAATAAATACTTGGTGCAAAATTTCAGCTAGCTAAATTTTATACGCACTGAGTAAATTGGCTTGGAATAATTCATGAAAAGTACAGTTTGTATGGGAGGTGGTAGAAGGAGGGAGAGGACACACATAATTTTTTTAAGGTAGATTGATATTATCATAAAAGTAATATATTCCAAATTTCAGGTTAATAGCTTATATACTTTTTGAGCGAATCTCTTCATTGTCAAATTGCGCAATTCTGTCATTTTGTATGGGAGGGGGTAGAAGGGGTGGAGCGATTTGGCCCGTTCACGAACTTGACCTTACTTTTTTGTAAAAAACGACGTGTACAAAATTTGAACTATCTAGCTCAACGCGTTCTCAAGCTAGAGAGCGCACGGACGGACGGACGGACGGACATCCGGTTTTGAAATTTTTGAGTGATAATATTAACTTCTGTATCATTCATTTTTTTCTCCAAGCCTTATTTCTTGGCGTTACAAACCTTAGAGCGAACTTATAATACTCTCAGATTTCATCTAGAGTATAAAAAGAGTGAAAAACAAATGGACAGTGCGTATTACAAAATGTTAGACAAATACTAACCGACAGATTTGAAACAGAAAATTGTTCGGGATGACACATGCCGTCATGTGAGTTAAAAACATAACAGGGCTACGATTGCGCGTAATGCGCAATCTTACGATACTCTAGATGAAATAAAATTTTTTATCATCCCAAGAAATTTTGTATGGGGAGTGTTAGAACTAATGTTTTCGCCATCAGGCTAAAGTAGCTATAAAAATTGTTTTATACAAAATGCTTGCTCCAAAAATTGAATAGGAACTGAGAAAATTAGTGTGTTAGATTTAGTGAAACTGTGCAGTTTGTATGGGAGGTGATAGAAAGAGTGGGCGGATTTTAGTGATTTTTTCAGAAATAACTAAAAATATCATTAAATTGATATCTCTTAAATTTTAGACTAATAACATTCATACTTTTCAAGAAAATAGATTTTTTGTGATGCTGTGAAACTGTGTCATATTGTATGGGAGGGGGTAGAAGCAGTGAAGCTAATCAATTATTTTTTCTGATCTTAGTGATAATGCTAATTAAGTATTAATTACAAAATGTGAGCTCGATAAATGTTATATGTTCTGAGAAAATTGAAAAATTGGAGTATTTCATGAAAAAGTGTAGTTTGTATGGGAGGGGGTGGAGGGAGAGGGAGGACGCCAATAATTTTTATAATGTAGATTGAAATTAATGTGAAAGTAATATACTTCAAAATTATGACTAATATCTTTTATACTTTTCGAGCAAATCCATTTATTGTCGAATTGCGAAATTGTGTCATTTTGTATGGAAGGGGGTAGATGGGGTGAAGCTAATCGTCTAATTTATTTTGGCCTTACTAAAAATTTTAAATAAATATTTAGCGCACAATTTCAGCCCACTAAATTTTATACGCACTGAGTAAATTGGCTTAGAGTAATTCATGATAAGTACAGTTTGTATGGGAGGTGGTAGAAGGAAGGGGAGGACCTGCATAATTTTTATACGGTAGATTGATATTATCATAAAAGTAATATATTCCAATTTTCAGGCCAATAGCTTTCATAATTTTCGAGCAAATCCGTTGATTGTCAAATTGCGCAATTGTGTCATTTTGTATGGGAGGGGGTAGAAGGGGTGGAGCGATTTGGCCCGTTCACGAACTTGACCTTACTTTTTTGTTAAAAATGACGTGTACAAAATGTGAACTTTCTAGATCAACGCGTTCTCAAGCTAGAGAGGACATGAACTGCAATTGTAGAACTGAAAAGGAAACGTTACATTCTAACAACAAAGCTAGAACACTAAATGTCCAGCTCTTGAGTCGATCACTGTGCTTTCTCTGAATATTTAAGAAAAAAGTATTTTGTACAGTGCGCATGAAAATATTGCGTTCTGTCCTGCTCTTCTTCAAGCTCTTGTGAGTTTCCCGTGCTTCCTGTTTCGGTCTGGCTTTAAGTGATGCCGTGATCTAATTGAAGTATGGGATGAGCTTGCAGTTTCACCCTGTTGCTGTATTTCAGCGGAAGTCCGAAACCGGAAACTACCTTTGCAAAGGTATTTAGTTTGTTTATTTTGTATCATTTTTTGTTAACAAAAAACGCTTATTCTTTTAATTATTTCGATATAATAAAATCAAGCTATACATGATATTATTACATGTCATCCCTAATCGCTCACCGCAATCTTCGACTATTCTCGACAACAATATTTCTGCACACACCCACGCACACATATTACTCATCGACTTCGAGAGAGCTGCCAGTTTGGAACACGTCGTCGTATGTGCGGTGACAGTCAGAAACACTTCGTCGTATGGGCGACGACCGTGCTGACAGTCAGAAATACATCGTCTTATGGACGACAGTTGATGTTGAATCGCTTTGGACGACGGTCGCTGTGGAGCCGCTATGGACGGAAGTAAAGACGACGGTCGCTGTGGAATCGCTATAGACGGCGACAGTGTGGACGACGGTATAGAGGATGGTTGGTTGTGCTGGGTATAAAAAGGGCGAGCGTTCGTGACACGAGTCATTCGACATCACGTCATCGCGTAGTGAAGTCGACGGAGTCAGTGGCGGAAGCGAACGAGTCGATGTTCAGAAGCGAAAGTGTTGAAGTTCGGGAGCGACGGATTCAAAGTTGCAAAAAGCGAAAAATAAAGTTTGCGGATATTAAGAATTAGTTAAAGTTAAGTTAAATCTGTTACCTGAAATCTACCGACTCCTAGCGCACTTCAATATCATTATAAAATCATTAATAAGTGCTTCTGCAGGTTGAAACAATTTGTTTACTTTAGATGAGATCTAAATGTACTATAACTGTGCAGCGTAATTTCTTAAGGTTTGCCCTTCGTGGCCTTCCGTGGTCAGATCCGCTTAGGCTTCCATCTTATATTGATCGATTGAATCTTCTTTCGTTGGACTCCTTGGAGAACAGACGTGAGCACGCAAGAGTGGTTTTCGCTTTTAAAGTGATAACGGGAGTTATCGACTCTGACCAATTGTTGTCTTCGATTAATTTTAATGTTCCGTATCGTGCCTTGAGAAATAACGAATTTTGCAGAGTCCCACTGCATCGCACCAATTATGGTTTTCATGAACCAATTTCATCTATGCTCAGGCTTTTCAATCAACACTTCTCACAGTTGGATTTTAACATGACCCCCACCCAGGTAAAAAATCAGCTCTCTTGACGTTGAATAAAATTTTATTGTATCTTTTTATTTTACATTATTGTTTATTTGTTATTTTATCTTGTTTTTCTTTTATTATTTTTGTTTCTTCTTTTAGTTTTTATATTGTTTATTTATTATTTATTATTATGTTGTTGTCTTATTTTTATTTTGTTTATTGACTTCTAACTAGCTATTTTGATTTTCATTGTTTTATAGTTAAGTTGTATTAAATTTATTTTTATTTTTTTTGTATTATTTGTAGTAATCAGGCAGTTGATGAATAAACGAATATTATTATTATTATTATTATTATTATTATTAAGTTGACTTCAACGTAGATTATAATGCTAATAAGGAGGGCTCGGAAAAAAAATGGATTGAACAGAAGCTCGTTTCGTTACTCAGAAAGCTTAAAACCGTTTGCTCTATAGCTTGAGAATGCAAGGAACTAGAATATTTAAATTTTGTGCATGTTACTTTTGTTGAAAAAGTAAGATGAAGTTCGATAATTGAATAAATCATTTCACTAACTCCCATTCAAAATGATTCTTGTTCCCACCTTGAAGATAAGCCAAATACCTTGGAAAGTACAAGTGATATTGATCAGAAATTTGAAGCACAATCTTCCTTGGGAAGTACAAAATCTGCAAATCTGAAATTTGAAACTCGTAGGGTACTGTCCTCCAATCATCGCGAAACTAAGTCTATCGTGCAAGCTTTCAAAAAGTATATAATATTGACTCCGCTGTGCTTTTCCTTGTTCGTACCTGAATTCAACACTGGTAAAGGCCAGTCTACCATAAATACAGCAGCTTTGATTTTGCGTTGATAAGTTTGCATGTAATTTGACATTCTTTGTTAAATTTCAAAAATACATATCACGAATTTGAACAGCGCTCCAATTCGACTTTGATAAGTTTCATAGAAATACATTGTCGCAAAGTCGAAGCAAAGCTGCTGCCACCTGACCTTCAGGTTCCTTAACATTTTTTATTTGTTATTGAGAATGGCTTGTTAGACTTTCGCACAATTAATTTTCGCAGATTGAGGTGGCCAACCCCTTTCTAGTAATGTGCTAAAAATATACGCCGAAGTTTAAATTCTCGACCTTTGTATTGTAGACCAACACGCTACCCACTAGATTACACCCTTCGAACCTTAAGTATCAATTTTGCTCATGTTTCTAAGAACATATGTACACAGAGATCGCACATAGTAACCACGACTATTTCAAGGCCCATACAAAAAATGACTCAACAGTAAAGAGCACTAACAAACTCAGCAATAAAACCAATTTAACACTTTCTTAGTGCATTTTAAAAAGTGTGATAATAAATCTAATTATATACCCGCATATCAGAGAGCTTCCATAGATACATTCGTTACTATGAAGCTAAATACAAATACGCAATGAAGCTTTATCTTCTCGCAGAAAAGACACACAATTTCTCAACGATAAGATAACACAATCACCTTATCGAAATTCACCATCTTCAATTTAAACAATTTCAGAGTAACAAATAAAAATATAAACAATAGGAAAAATTACCTGTGATGCAACATGCGTAACTTCCGGCATGGGGTATAAACAAAAATGCTTTAGATTCCTAAACAGAAGTAAAAAGTGGTCTTATAAAAAAAATGGGCGAACAAATTGCTAACAAACAGAACCTTATCAGATTGGAGAGCACATCACTGGTCGATAGGTCGAACATTTTGTGAATGAAACTCACTATTGCACTGGCTTTTCATAAGCGACGATTGTGCAATTCTAGGATAGTCACAAAAACTTTTGCACTATCACTCTACAGATAACACCTTGCGAGAAACTCAAGAATATTCTCTGACCGAACGATAAGATAGAAACGTCGTACTGCTCCACTGTTGGATCCCGAGAACGTACTACCAATAAAATTGCTAGAACCTAGAAAAGCGCTTAGAATTGGCGGCCCGCACACTAATTGAATTGACCGGTCGGCGAGGAGACATCAGCCTCGGAAAAACGCATAAAATATCGCGATTGTGGTGGACACATGGACTTCGGTTAGGCGAGAGATTAAAGATAGATGACCGTTCCACGTCATTACCACCACCACCCACAACTTTAAGACATCTCAGTCGCTGGTGATAGCCCGGTTTTCTGATTCTTAAGAAACTTTTTTACGCTCAGTGAGGTGAGATTTGGGACGAGAAGGTCGATGATGCTACGGACTAGATTCGTGATTTCGCTTAACAATAATTTTTTTCTTGATAATGTTTTTAGTGACACTGATTCGAGAGTACGAAGTGTATCAAGCCTAACATTTTTCAATTTTCTGGAAAAAATTGCGATTTATTTTTAAATGTGGAAAAGACTGGCCATGAAGTTAATCGAGTGAAAGGATTTTGGGAAGAGAGAAAATTGGTGTGAAATTGAAAGTATGTAAGTTTATTATTTATTTTTAGATGAATGATGAGTTCTTTTTCGTTTTGCGGTATTAAATAGTCAGTGAAGTTTTGTGGAATTTATCATGTCGTTTAAGTTTCCTTGAAATGTGGAATTCTTCAGAATTGCTGACTTCAAAAAATAATTCCACTTTTGACTCTATAATTCAGTCTATGATATCACCAGATTGTTGCTCTCTATCGCGTTTGATAATCAGGAACATTTGTGTCGAGGGGTTATTATAGTAACTATATAGAAGTCAGTACCAAGATCCCTTAATACAAGGAATTGCCTAAGATCGGTTTCAAATTTAAAAGATGCAAGTTGATTTATCCTCTGGCTCATTATTTAGTGAAGGAAGAGACGAAACAAACATCAATATCCCAACACCAGGTATAGGCAGTGGGTACAGTGCACAGTTTAATTATACGTAAGCAGTTTACAAACTGGAGAGAGCTTCTCGAATTGAGCTCACCAATTTGCGTGCAATCTTCACGCACACATGCGAACAATCTTCGTGTAAAATATGCCTTAGTAATCAGCTGTTTAAATTTTTGGGAGGTATAACCTTGAGCGAACCAATCAAAATCGTTCATTTGAGAGGTAAGCATTTTTTATACGAAAAATTTTCTGATCTATGGGAAGCATGGCCAGTTTGTGCACTCAGTCTTCTTTCGCTCTGGTACAGTGCCTGTTTAAAAATTGCTTTTTTTTACATAATGACCTGTCTTATAGCAATGCTTTCTACATCTCAAGCTGGGCAGAACTGACGTAGCGGCCATCTTGAATGACTCCAGTGGGTATGACGTCATGGATTTTTCCATTTCACAAGACCACAGGTATTATTTTTCTACAAACTTGTCGTAAAAACACGTTTTGCCGAAAAGAAGAAGAGAGCATAATTAGTTCAAATTAAGCACGAAAATATTACGCGAGTGCACACTTTTTCGTAATAACTAAAATTCTACAATTTTCTATGTGAAAATTAACCGGAGAACTCTGCACAATATGAGTGACAGATTTCTTCGGTGCGAGAAGCCTAGATTTAACTTTGATCGTACTTTTTTCAATTAAAAATCCATTGCACTAATATCAACGTGTCATAATTACATGCCGAGCACTATCAATAAAGTACCTTAGAAAGCTGAACTATCTTTAACACTGCATTTAAGAATAAACGCGATTCTTACGAAACCCGCCGTGTCTGCTCCATACAAAAGCGCTCGAATTTGTATGGAACTATCATGTTTGTTATGACTCCAACGTGTTGTTGTTGGATTCAGTTACTCGGCTTTCTACTATAGAAGGCATTGGTTATAGCAACGCTGTCTACATCTCAAGCTGGGCAGAACTGACGTAGCGGCCATCTTGAATGACTCCAGTGGGTATGACGTCATGGATTTTTCCATTTCACAAGACCACCTGTATTATTTTTCTACAAACTTTTCGTAAAAACACGTTTTGCCGAAAACAAGAAAAGAGCATAATTAGTTCAAATTAAGCACGAAAATATTACGCGAGTGCACACTTTTTCGTAATAACTAAAATTCTACAATTTTCTGTGTGAAAATTAACCGGAGAACTCTGCACAATATGAGTGACAGATTTTCTTGGGTGTGAGAAGCCGAGATTTAACTTTGATCGCACTTTTTTCAATTAAAAATCCATTGCACTAATATCAACGTGTCATAATTACATGCCGAGCACTACCAATAAAGCACCTTAGAAAGCTGAACGATCTTTACCACTGCATTTAAGAATAAACGCGATTCTTACGAAGCCCGCCGTGTCAGCTCCATACAAAAGCGAGTGAATTTGTATGGAACTGTCATGTTTGTTATGATTCCAACGTGTTGTTGTTGGATTCAGTTACTCGGCCTTCTACTATAGAAGGCATTGGTTATAGGCAATTTGACATTTATGCACAAACACAGTCATGGAGGGAAGGAAATGGGATTGGTAAGGTAGGGGAAGGGGAGTGAGAACGACCGTAACGAGTGGAGGAGCTGGTATATTTTTCAGTTGTACTTTGCTGCGGCAATAATTGAGAACGTAATAACAACATCAACAAATTTGAATTTTATTTTAAGGAACATTATTTGATGTTTATTAAAGAAGTTTGTTTTTGTTATCAAATTAGTGTTTTATAGCTTAAAGAAGAAAAAAAAACACATATTTTATGCCGTTTCGCGCAGCACCTGCTGCCTGCTTTTCAGGAGCGAGGGCATGGGATAAGCTGAGCTAGAAGAGCAGCCATCCTAGATGGGTTCGAGAAAAGAATTATCACGAGTGGAGGTGGCGCAAGGTTTAATTGGTGAGGGACTGTCGCTGTATATCCATACCCAAACTACAAGACCGGATATTCTAGTAATTGGCGAATGTAAGGTGTTTCCGGAAAGTAAACAGTTTTATTCTGTTCCCGGATACCACCTTGTCCCAACTTTTTTTCGTCAGCGGGGTATCGCACTCTACATCCGCGATGATATGTCTTTACAATTAGTTTCCCATTTATGAAATTGTTCCAATCCAGAGTTTAATTACATCTGGATAAAATTACTGATCCCAAGACGTATCATGTACTTTTGCTATGTGTATAGAAGCCCAGCAATGACAGCAGCGAACATTTTATCAGAACCGGATGGGTTATCTAAAGCTATCCAGGAAGATCCTCCAGTGTCCTAGAAGCTCGTGGTCTTACAGGCCATTTGTCAAAACTACGAACATCGATTTTATTACTTCTATACCACCTCACGATCCATTACGTTAAGCTATAGAAAAAAAACCCCAGAAATTTCCTGCAAAAGCTTACACCAAACATGAATTCTACAAAATGTGTTGAAAAATTTCCTAGAAAATGGAAATGTCCTAGAAGCTCGTGGTCTTACAGGTCATTTGTCAAAACTACGAACATCGATTTTATTACTTCTATACCACCTCACGATCCATTACGTTAAGCTATAGAAAAAAAATCCCAGAAATTTCCTGCAAAAGCTTACACCAAACATGAATTCTACAAAATTCATGTTTGGTGTAAGCTTTTGCAGGAAATTTCTGGGGTTTTTTTTCTATAGCTTAACGTAATGGATCGTGAGGTGGTATAGAAGTAATAAAATCGATGTTCGTAGTTTTGACAAATGACCTGTAAGACCACGAGCTTCTAGGACATTTCCATTTTCTAGGAAATTTTTCAACACAAAGAAACTTAAGTTTTAAATAAAATTTTTTTGTATAAACCATGATGCGATGCGTTTTATTTGGCACATTTCCGCCCTTATTTTCTACCCGATTTTCTTTATGAAGCACTCGGTGTAAACTGGCGGTAAGTCCACGTTTTAAGCACTGCTTATCAATACAGAGGTCGAACACATCAACACTTATTTAACTCTTCTTTTGAGACGCGAAATCGGTTCATTCATATTGTCCTATAAAAACAAATCCTCAGCAATCTAGGATAACTCGGTAAAAATTTACCAACAGCAACAACAAACCCAAAATGGCGAAGGAATCATTATTTATTGTGAAAGGGCTGTTAGTCCTTTGCGCAACCCACCATCTACGAATTTTTCATTTTCATAGATTGAGGTGACCAAGATGTACCCTAGCAGGCAGTGTGCTAGAATTAAACGTCGATCGGATTTGAAATCATGACCTCGCATTATAGACTAGCCTAGTCTCAAAGCTTTATATTTTCAGAATGGAATCACTGGTACAGATCGAGTGTAACGATGACATCACTCGCATCAACACCAGCTTAAAGAAGGATGCCGTCAGCAGGAAGACTGCCGAATTCAGAAGCTGTACGACATCTGAAGACAGCTTGTATCAACCGATGTATAAAAAGTGAAGGAAATAAAGGCTACTAACCGTAGGAAATAAAGGCTACTAACCGGAGATATGCATATAGCATGGGCTATTTCAACGAAGTGGAGACCGAATTTTGGAATTCCAGATTACATAAGCCAGGAATCATAATTCCGGGCATAGAACAAGAAAAATAATAAAAAAAACGCAAATCACGGAATAAGTGAGTAAAGAGCAAAAAAAATTAGGTTCTGATTGGAAAAAAAAATTACTAAGTCAACATCAATTCGCAAAAAACGCATCACCGGAAAAGAACATTGTCCAGAAACTTGAAGAACAGCCTCGGAAAGAATGGACTAAACGGCAACGACTCCGAAAATGATCACAGTCAAAGCTGAGTATCGGTGCCAAATAGCTTGTCGTGGATATTTAAAAACGAGTAGAGCTCGCAAATTCAATATTGACAAGATTGAAGACAAAACGATGGCACAGGCGTACATGTCAGCACTGGAATATATGAGAATAAAATGCAAACACATCCAAAATATGCCAGTGGAGAATATGCGGATGAAAATACGAGACGCCATCAAATCCTCCGCAGAAGAGATATTAGGATATCAAGCACGGCGAAAAAATAATGATTGGTTAGACCAAGAATATCGTGATGCAATAGATAGAAAGAACGAGGCTTACAAAATTTTTACTGAACGACCAAGAAGAAAAACATAGATAAACATATATGACGAATTTAGGCACGAAAAAGACCTGCAGGCGAAAACAAAGGAAACACCATAGTGACAAGACACACAAAATGGACGACGATATGAAACAAGATAAAACGCAGGACGCATACGCAATAATAAAACACCTAAAAAAGGGATAGCCAAAAACCAGACGCAGAGGGAAACAACATTAGTGACACGCAAGAAATCAAAAGGAGATGGGCTTCCTACTTTGAACATCTTCTCAATCCCACCTCATTAGCACCGATCACATCAGAAAACATCTCAATTAAGGCCTCAACTGGCGAAGAAGAACCATCATCGACACTACCTACGCTTGCCGAAATCAAAGCCATATGTGGCCAAAAACTAAACAAAGCGCCGGAAATTGACGAAATATCAATTGAGTTTCTGGAAGTTTCTGAAAACTGTGTCGCCGAAATACTACACAATATGATATACCAGATTTGGACAGAGGAAATCATACCCGACGATTGGCGAAAACGCAGCGTATGTCCAATTTACAAGAATGGAGACAAACTCTGCTGTAAGAATTACAGAGGAATATTATTGTTGTGTACGTCTTATAAAATAATTTCAAATATAATTGAAAATCGTCTTAAGACCTACACTAATGAAATAATTGGCGAATACCAAGGTGGATTCAGAACCGAACATACTAAAAGAGACCAGATATTCTCGGTGAAACAGTAGCTTGAGAAATGCTGGGAATTTAACACAGACGTGCACCAAATCTTATAAGATTTTAAACAAGCATACGACAGTATCGATAGGAGCGTACTGTACCAGATCATGCTTGATTTTGGAATTTCCCCAAAACTAGTCCGACTAACAAGACCCACAATGACGATCACTGAATCCCAAGTGAGAATAAAAGCCGATTCCACAACGAACGGAATGTGGTTTAAAGCAGGGAGATGGTCTAGTGCCATGCTTTTCAACTTGGCAATAGAGCATGTCGTCCGAAAAATCCCAGTCGACACCAACGGGACATTACTGTTCAATGGTCGAAAAAATAATTTTGTATGCAAGGGGGTAGAAGTTTAGAAGGTATTCAACTAGTTATTATTCCATACTTTTAGAAATTTTTATACTCTAGATGAAATCTGAGAATATTATAAGTTTGCCACAAAGTTTGTAACGCTAAGAAGTAAGGCTCGGAGAAACAAATGAATGATACAGAAGTTCATATAATCGCTCAAAAATCTCTAAACCGGATGTCAATCCGTCCATCCGTCCGTGTCCTCTCTAGCTTGAGAACGCGTTGATCTAGAAAGTTCAAATTTAGTAAACGTCGTTTTTGAAAAAAAAGTAAGGACAAGTTCGTGAACGAGCCAAATCGCTCCACCCCTTCTACCCCCTCCCATACAAAATGACAGTATTACGCAATTTGACAATAAACGGATTTGCTCGAAAACTATAAAAGCCATTAGTCTGAAATTTTGAACTTATAACTTTTGTAAGAATTTCAGTCTATTGTATAAAAACTATGCGTGTCCTCCTCCTCCTCCTCCTTCTACCACCTCCCATACAAACTGCACTTTTTCCTGAAATACCCTAAGCCAACTTACTCAGTGCGTATAAAATTGATGGAGCTCAAATTTAGCACTAAATATTTATTTAGAATTATTTGTGAGACCAAAAAAAATTCGGCAATTAGCTTCACCCCTTCTACCCCTTCCCATACAATTTGACACAATTCAACAACTTTACAAAAAGTCGATTTTCCTAAAAAGTATGAATGCTACTGATCTGCTATGCCAAATAAATGATGTTTACAGTTATTTCTAAGAAAGTTATTAATAACTCCACCCTCTTTCTACCACCTCCCATACAAACTGCACAAATTCACTAAATTCAATACGCTAAGTTTCTCAGTACCTATTAAATTTTTGAATCCTAAATTTTGTGTAAAACATTTTGATAGCAACCTTGTCGTGATGTGAGAAAAATTAGTTCAATGTTGTCACCCCCGCTATCACTTCCCTACAAAATTTCCTAAAATAAAAAAATTCTCCTTCATCTAGAGTATCGCACGATTGGGCTTTACGCCCTATCGTAGTCCTGTTATGTTTTTAATGCATTTTGCGAATTTTTAAGTTTCCAACTCAAAATTTCATTCGAAAATTTCCAGTTTTTATGTTTTTTCCATTGCACATAAAACACCTCGTGCACGTTAGACCCTCCTTTCAGTGCATTACCATTGTGGAACAAATTATTACTTTTTCTCTACGTATATCAAACAGATGTATCCGCATGGATAATTTAAACTTCATATCTTTTACCTGAGCCCTAAAGAAAATACTCAAAATTTTCGGCATTTTTGGTTACAACCTCCCTTCCCTTATATCCCCTATTTTAAAATTTCTACGAAAATTATAAACTGAACAAAATTTCAATTTGATATCTTTACTGAGTTTTGAGATATAACGGTTTGAAATTTTGGAAAGTGTACCATTTTTAAAATGCTCCCCATTTTCCCCAACTATTATTGTATCCAAATGTTATATTTTTCTCGTTTTTTGCTAGTATAGCTCAATATGTGTTCAACGTTTCAATTACATAGCTTAAGAGATAGTCGAAAAATTCATTTTGAAGTGTTTTTCTTTGCACCCCCTTGACCCTCCTCCTTACAATTATTAGCCTCTCTCTAAGCTGATTCTGGTGGATCTGTACGTCACCTTAATAGTCCCAAAATGTGAATTTTTTATGATAAATAATTTCGAAGATATAATCATTTAAAAAAAATTATTCTTAGCCCCCCTTTTCGGACCTTAATGGATAAAAAAATGAAATTATTTTTTAAGTTTGTCCCACAAACCACTCTATGTTCTTAGCTATAACCATGGTTGAGATATTAGCGCTCCCCCTGCCTCCCCTTAACCACACCTCAAAATGGGTGTCCGCTTGAGATCCGCACCTATCTATAATCCACCCAAAAATGAACTTTCTATCTTGAAAGGCTTGGAAATTAATATGCGCTGAGCGTATCCATACGGCGTGCGGCGCACAGACACACGAATTGTTTTTTTTTTTGCATTCTTAGGCTAATGTAGTCATAAAACGCGAAAAAACAAAATTTCAGGGTAGCAATTTTTTTTTTCCAAGTCGATCACAATATTTTATTATTAAAATAATAAATTAATATTAGCAGTTGGAAGACACGGCTTTTAGATCGAAACGATTGGAGGCGACGACTTCAGGAGGCCAGGGCCAGATCGCGCCATTGATGATGAATAACATCATAAGAAGAATTTTAAGTTGATGCAAATATCACCTGGGTTTTAATGTGCTGTCCATTTACATTTTGATAGTAAAAACACAACCGCCTGAGCTTTTTGGACCAAAAGCTGGTGATCTATTACGATGAGAAATAAATTCTTTAACAAATACGCTGGAAGGCCATTAATTGTAATCTAACAACTGATTAAAATGTTCAACCAGTATAAAATAGTCTTCTTCCTTCTACAATGGCACTACAGCCCAAATCGGACATTGGCCTCCTGATATTCAGGTTCCTTAACATTTTTCATTACTTATTGTGGAAGGGTTGTTAGCCCTTCGCACAACCCTCTTTCTACGAATTTTTCAATTTCGTAGATATAGGTGACCAAGGTATATCCAAGCAGGCAATGTGCTGGAGTTATATATTGCGTCGACCGGGATTTGAACTCACGACCTTCGTATTACGAGACCAATACGCTACCCACTAGGCTACACCCTAGCTTTAGTATAAAAGAGTATAAATGAGTATCTTCACTAATTGGATCACACTTAACTGCTGATCCTGCTAAAATATTTTTTTTTTTTTTAATATTATGCAATTAATGACATCATCTTTTGTGTTTATTGTTTGATGTTTGGGAATCAAGTCGAGAAATAAATAGTACTTTCGGACGAGATACAGTACAATGTGGAGCCAAGATAGAAGAAGACCCAGTGGGATTGGTAGCAAAGGGAGCCGTTTGCAAACTCCTTGAAGAAATTTGGGTAGGCTTGGAGAATGTAGAATTTCTTGAAACAACATGTTCATCAACGATCGCAAATTATGATACTAAAACAAACTCGTAACGAGTTGAAATCACTTAAAATCAGAAACTCGATTCGAGAAGCATAATTTCATTCTTGACCGACAGTCTTTGTTTCTTTCATATAGCATTCATAGTGATATTCTTAACTTTTCAGATAGTGTGCAATGAAAAAACACATTACACCAGTCCGGAATTAATCGCTTCTTCGCTAAATACTTGTCATCATTTTCCTTTTCATCCCTGAACTAATTTTTCCGAAGCCTGTATTTCAGCTCACTCCATTTGGCTCCTCACGACTTTAAAACCAAAAAATTAAATTTAAGAAGCAAATGAACTTTTAAGCCTCTCAAATAAAAACTCAATGTTAAGGTCAATAATGTGAAATACTCTACTATTCACACATCATAACATGTGATAATTGCAGTCAAGATAATGTTTAATGTATTTCTAGTATTTTATTTTGCTACTCTGATAATACAGCTTAGCCTTGATTCGCACAAGGCCAAGACGTACATTTTTTTCACTTTCCTATCATCTCAAGAAGAAAGCTCAGATAGATATCGCATAGTGTATTATCCGTTATTAGGTATTAGGCAAAGAAAAGTGAAGAATGAGCTTCAATATTGGGCTTAACATTTGCTTATAAATGTACCTATAATGCCACAAATCTTATCAGTAGGAACGTTGAAAGCAAAAAAACATGTTTGGAGAATCGCACGACCCAGACAACATGCCACTTTGTGTTGATAATACGCGTATTTACTGTTAATCTGAAATTATCCAATGAAGGAGTGCTCCAAGCTCTTACTCGACGCAAGTGAAAATAAACGGAATTTGTTTGTCAGCGATCATCTCTTAATCCTCATTTTAAACTTTTACTGTACTCTCAATTCTCGCCAGTCAACAGTGCAAAAAACTAAGAGAAAACCGACTATCTTAAGCTTTTAAGCCATTGGCGTCGATTTATTAAATTTTATTTTGGAATGATTATTTCGAAACAAAAATGTTCATGATCACGAAAACTGACCTAGTGCATGACATGAAATAAATCTCGGTTAATCATGGGGTTTTGGGAACAGATTGAAACGGAACAATACTTACAGGGTGGGTGAGTGAATTCAAGTTAAAAATTATATATTATTGTGATCGAAATTCTTTTTTTTCGCCTTTCATGACTAAAATAGCCTAAATATATATAAAAAACATAACAGGACTACGATTGGGCGTAAAGACTAATCGTGCGATACTCTAGATGAAAGAGAAATTTTTTATTTTAAGAAATTTTGTAGGGGAAGTGGTAGAGGGGGGACGACATTGAACTTTTTTTACATTACGCTAAGGTTGCTACGAGGGTCGTTTGATAAGTCCCTGGCCCAAGTAAGAAAAAAGCATTTTTTCCGGAAAATTTTTTTTTATTTTTCAACATAATCTCCCTGGAGGTTAATACATTTGGTCCAACGTTTCTCAAGTCCTTTCATACCGTTCAAAAAGAAATTTTTGTCACAGTCTGCAAAAAATTGGGAAACGGCGTCTTTCACCTCTTGGTTCGATGAAAATTTTTGTCCACCGAGGTGAGTTTTCAATTTGGGGAACAAAAAAAAGTCACATGGGGCCAAGTCGGGCGAATAAGGTGGGTGGTCAACGATCTCATACCGCAAATCGTGTAATTTGGACATGGAAACCGCGCAGGTGTGGACAGGGGCGTTGTCGTGGTGGAACAAGATCTTCTTTTTCTTCAAACCAAAAACCAACTGCCAAAAACAAACTGTTACCTACAGAAACCTGAAAAAATTCATGAGACCGTTCGAAAGTGCCATCTACCTAGCGATAGCAAAAACTTTTTCGTGAAACCACGTTTTGTCATTTGGGCCATGGACTTATCAAACGACCCTCGTATCATAATGTTTTATACAAAATTTAGGATTCAAAAATTTAATAGGTACTGAGAAAATTAGTGTATTGGATTTAGTAAAGCTGTGCAGTTTGTGTGGGAGGTGGTAGAAGGAGTGTGAAGCTATTCATGACTTTTTTTAGAAATAACTGTGAAATCCATTTAATTGGAATATTTTAAATTACAGATCAGTAGCATTCATACTTTTCAGGAAAATCGACTTTTTGTAAAGTGGTTGAATTGTGTCAAATTGTATGGGAGGGGTTAGAAGGAGTGAAGCTAATCAACTAATTTTTTTTAGTCTGACTAATAATTCTAAATAAATATTTAGAGCATAATTTCAGCTCGATAAGTTTCATACGTACTGAGTAAATCGGTTTTTAGTATTTCATAAAAAAGTGCAGTTTGTATGGGAGATGGTCGAAAGAAAAGGAGGACTCAAATAATTTTTATACAGCCGATTGGATTTATTATAAAAGTAATATATTTAAAATTTCACATCAATAGCTTTTATACTTTTTGAGCAAATTCGTTTAATGTTAAATTGCGAAATTGTGTCACTTTGTATGGGAGGGGGTAGTAGAGGTACAGTTAATCGTCTAATTTTTTTTTGATCTTACTAATAGTTCTAAAATAAATGTTCAGTGCACCATTTCAAATCGATAAATTGTGTACGCACTGAGTAAATTGGCTTAGGGCATTTCATGAAAAAGTGTCGTTTGTATGGGAGGGGTGGAAGGATGAGGAGGACACAAATAGTTCTTATACAGTAGAAGTAAATCATCATAAAAGTATTATGTTCCAAATTTCAGATCAATAGCATTTATAATTTTCGAGAAAAGCCGTTAATTGACAATTAATTGCTTAATTGTGTCATTTTGTATGGGAGGGGTGGAGCGATTTGGTCCGTTCACGAGCTTGTCCTTACTTTTTTGTCAAAAACGACGTGTACAAAATTTGAACTTTCTAGATCAACGCGTTCTCAAGCTAGAGAGGACACGGACGGACAGACGGACGGACGGACGGACATCCGGTTTTGAGATTTTTGAGTGATTATATGAACTTCTGTATCATTCATTTTTTTTCTCCGAGCCCGAGGGGGTGAGGGGATGGAAGAAAACATTTAATATTGAATATACATATAAACTATCTCTTAAGCTATATAATTGAAAATTGGAATTTGCATTAAGCTATACTAGCTAAATACGAGAAAACATAACATTTGAACGTTATAGTAATAAGGGAAAATTTCAAAAATGGAGCACTTTCCAACTTTCTAATGGAGCACTTTCAAAACTGAGTACAGATATTAAATTGAAGTTTCGTCAGATTATAGAACTATAATATTGTTGCGAGCTAGGGGTTCGCCGGGTTTTCAAGTAAAACACAATTCGTTTAAAAGTAAGTGATAATTTATTTATTCGCACTTTAACTTAATTCGCACTATATGGCACCACCGCCGATATTGTTCTATCGCGTTCTTGCACCGATTCGCGTCTACCGATAGATGTCGCTGAATGACTCACTCCCGTCTGACAGCTTCGTGCTTTTATATAATTCTCCCCAATTCTCGAAACTTCCGTGGTGCATATCGTCGGGTGTGTGTTTCGACTATACTGGAAGGTTCTAGATCTTTAATTATGGCTTTTTATATATTGGGGGATACTGCTCTACAAAATTCTAGCAAATTCGAGAAAGATGAAATTGCGTGGTTGCCAGATCTATAACATTACCCTCTCCTTAGTCCCTGGTCGTCCCGAACAGAGTCGTTCACTTCCTCAATGGCACCATGGTACTTTGTTAGTCGGTCGAGATGTACAACTTTCATTTTAGTACGAGGTTTTTGATGTAGTTGAATCCGATAGACGACATCATTTAACCGGTTGATGATCTGGTAAGGGCCTTCCCAGTTGCGCTGTAGTTTCGGCGATCTGCCCTTCTGTCGTTTGGGATTGTATAACCAAATCAAATCGCCCTCTTGGAATCCTGATGAATTCGCCCGTTGATCATACCTCGTCTTCATGCGGTCTGTCGCCAAATCAATTTTATCTCTGACCAGGTTATAAATTGTATTTAGTCGACATCGAAGATCCGAGACGAAATCTTTGGCATTGGTTGGTTGGTCTGATGGCACTCCAAACATTAGTTCCGCAGGGCCTCGAATATTTCTTCCGAAAATGACTCGGGAGGGAGTTTCTCCTGTTGTTGAATGTACCGATGTTCTGTAGGCCATTAAAAATAGAGGGATGTGCTGATCACAGTCCCGTTGCCTCTCGCTGACGAGTTTGGATTGGTTTGAGTTCAATGTCCTATTGAAACGTTCATCCCATCGAACTATGGATGTAATGGAGTTGCCCTGGTTTTATTTATTCCCAGCATTTGACACACGTGAATATTTGTGACTCAAAATTGCGCCCTTGATCGGAGTGTAGTTCACGTGGAGCTCCAAATCTGCTCACCCAGTTGGTAACAATTTGTTCGGCGACGGTTACTGCTTCATTTTTTTTTTATGGCACCCAGTGTAACTTAGGGGGTCATCCTTTAATGCGATGCACAGTTATGTCGGTATAGGAAGTGGAAGTATTGGGTTTGGAATATTGCTGAAATAATCAATGACCACTAGAATGTAGCGATTACCATTTTCTGATTCCGGAAATGGTCCTGCAATATCCACAGCAATTCTCTCGAATGGGACTCCCACGTTGTATTGTTGCATTTCTCCCTTTGATCTGCATTGTGGGCTCTGACTCGATGCACACGTAGTACATTTACGGCACCAATTTTCGACATCATCTCGGAGATGGATCCAATAGAACCTTTCTCGTATCTTTGCCAAGGTTCTATTTACACCCAAATGCCCACCGGAGGTACCTCCATGATATTCCTTCAAAACCTCCTCGACTTTAGAATGGTTTGCATGTGATACGATTTTCCGTCAGCGTTTTTCCCATTTCCAATAATCCGCCGTCTAGGTGAAGGGAGTTCCATTGTGCCCAATAACACTTTAAGGTTTCGCTGAGTTGTGAGATGTCTTTCCACTCAGGCCGTTTCATTTCGTCCTTCCATGCCATGATCGGTGAAATATCTGGATCTTTACGTTGGGCATCTTCCAGTTTTTGCTGATTCCATCCATCCTTTGGTTCGGTCGTTATCCTCTGAATGGTTTCTCCCGCTTCTTTTCCTTCTACACGGTGACAATGCTTGCAGTTCGGTGGACAAGGACGGCGTGAAAGCGCATCGTCATTACCGTGGATTCTTTCTCTTCAGTGAACAATTTCAAAATCGTAGGACTCGAGCCTTTCTATCCATCTGGCTACTTGGCCTTCGGGGTTCTTAAACTGAAATAGCCATTTAAGCGATGCGTGATACATTCGAAGAAGGAACTTTTGACCATAGAGATATTTGTGAAAATGTGTTGTTGCTTCTACAATGGCTAATAGCTCTCGGCGAATTACGCAATAGTTCCTTTCTGATTTTGAGAGTACTCGGCTGTAGTATGATAGTACTCTCTCCTGCCCGTCGATCTCTTGCGATAGTACTGCTCCGATACCGACATTGCTGGCGTCAGTGTCTATGATGAAACCGTGACCTGGTTTTGGATACGCCAGAACTGAGGAGTCGCAGAGTTGGTCTTTTATTCACTCAAATGCTTCCTGGCACTGTTGACTCCATGTAAATGGCTTTCCTTTTTCTGTTAACTGATGCAGACATTTCGCCGTGTTGGTAAAGTCTTTTACAAATCGACGGTAATATGTCGCTAAGCCTAGGAAGCTGCGCAACTGGTATTTATCACTCGGAGTAAGCCAATTTTTCACTGCCAGTATCTTTTCCGGATCCGTCTTTACGCCATCAGCTGAAACGATGTGATCCAAGTACTTGACACTAAACAAAGTGCACTTTTTCTTACTTAGTTTTAATTTGCCGCTCGCAGTCGCTGGAAGACTTCCTGTAGATTTTTTAGATGTTCCTTGAATGTTTTACCGATAACAATCACATCATCCAGGTAAACGAGACAAGTTTTCCAACGCAGGCCACGCGAACACCATTCGTCTTTCATACGTAGCTGGAGCATTGCACAGGCCAAATGGCATTACGATGAACTGCCACAGTCCACTGGCGACAGAGAATGCTGTCTTCTCTCTATCTTTTTCATCTATCTCCACTTGCCAGTAACCACTTTTCAGATCCAAGGTTGAGAACCATTTAGCATCAGTCAGGGTGTCCATGATATCGTCGATTCTAGGTAATGGAAAGCTATCCTTTTTCATAACATCATTCAGTTGCCTGTAGTCCACACAAAAACGGGTACTGCCGTCCTTTTTCTTTACCAGCACCACTGGCGATATCCACGGGCTCTTTGATTCTTCGATGATTCCCTGATGCTCCATAGTTTTGACCATTGAATTGACTTCTCCTTGTTTCGCTAATGGTACTCTTCTTGGGGGTTGACGTATCGGTGTAGCACTTCCGGTATCTATGCGATGTTTCACTAAGTTTGTTCTGCCATAGTCGTCATCACCGGTGGAAAAGACGTCGCTGAATCCTTCGATTGGATCTACTGCTTGCTTGTGTTGTTCTCCTCTAAGGTTGCTTGACTGAAGAAGTGTTGATGTTACATTGTCCTTCCTTCTTGGCTTATTTTTAGAGGGTACATCATGTGGTTCTGCCTTGTCGATACTCGTCACCGCCGATATTGGTTCATAGCTGCCAATTATATCTCCTTTCTTTACGCTGGTAATGCTGTCCGAAACGTTGAGGACTCTTATTGGTACCATCATCTTCTCATTCCTTTTCACGAGCGTTTTTCCTAGTATTAGACTTAGTAATGCAGGTGTCGTTTCTGGTTCTATGAGGTAGAATCGGTGGTTCCCGGGATCACCATCGAGCTCTGCTCAAATAACATTCTCAGATGACTTTGGTATAGCCGCATCTTTGCATAATATAACTCGCAGCTTTGTTGTGTTGGAGGATGTTATTTCCATCGGGATTTCAGTATTCCGCCACTTCATTATTCGTTGTCCTAAGTCCAGCTGGATACCGTGTGGTTTCAAAAAATCCATTCCAAGGATACACTCATCGGTAATGTCAGCTACCACGAATACATTCGAGAAGGTCAAATCCCCAAGCTGTATGTCACGAGCTATTTTTCCATGGACCGTTGTAGTTTCTCCTGTAGCTGTGCGGAGTGCGTACTTCTTGGTGTTATGAAGCCATGTACGGTCTACGAGATCAGATCTTAGCACTGACCGTGTTGCGCCCGTGTCAACTGTTATGATGCAGTTTAATTTGCCGACTCGGCCATTCATGCATAAATCGTTTTCATAACGATGTAGTCGAGAAACTGCGATGATGGTTCCGGGGACGTCGATTCTACCAGCCAACTTCTGCCCCATGAAGTTGGCCTTTACTCGTTTCTCCGACAGTGATTGGGCGAAGCGTGCTGTCGTGACGGTTCGCCCCTGCCTCCCCTTGTTTAGCAGCGCAGCCGGAACAATAGTTGGTCGCTTTTCTGGGTTTACGGCAGTCGCGTTTTAAGTGTCCTGCCTGTCCACAATTCCAGCATCGGGGGGAACCAGATCCTTCGCTCCGCTTGGTGTACTCGGCTTTCCGACACACACACTCTTCTACTATTTCTCGAACTCGATAGTTACTCCGCGAGTTTTGCTTGGCAGCTTCGAACGTCAGCCCATATACTAAGGCTTCGCCAATCGTTTTCTTACCAACCAATTTATTTATTTTATTTTTTATTTAATATAGGTAGACAAGTTAAGTCTATTTTACAAAAAATATAATTAAAAAACATAACAGGGCTACGATTGCGCGTAATGCGCAATCTTACGATACTCTAGATGAAATATAATTTTTTTGTGACCCGAAGAAATTTTGTATGTAGAGTGTTAGAAGGGATGATAGCATTGAACTAATTTTTTTCCCATCATGCTAAAGTACCTATAAAAATGTTTTATTCATAATGCTTACTCCAAAAAATTGAATGGGAACTGAGAAAATTAGTGAGTTAGATTTAATGAAAATGTGCAATTTGTATGGGAGGTGGTAGAAAGAGTGGGGGGATTTTAGTAATTTTTTCAGAAATAACTAGGAATATTATAAAATTAACATCCCTTAAATTTCAGACTAGTGCCATTCATACTTTTCAAGAAAATCGATTTTTTGTGAAGTTGTGGAACTGTGTCATATTGTATGGGAGGGGGTAGAAGCAGTGAAGCTAATCAAATATGTTTTTCTGATCTTAGTGATAATGCTAATTAAGAATTTATTACAAAATATGAGCTCGATAAATGTTATCTGTTCTGAGAAAATCGTCTTAGAGCATTTCATGAAAAAGTGATGTTTGTATGGGAGGGGGTGGAAGGAGAGGGAGGACGTCAATAATTTTTCTACTGTAGATTAAAATTATTATGAAAGTGATATATCTCACAATTTAGCCTAATAGCTTTCATACTTTTCGAGTAAATCCATTTATTGTCAAATAGCGAAATTGTGTCATTTTGTATGGGAGGGGGTAGAAGGGGTGAAGTTAATCGTCTAATTTTTCTTGGCCTTACTAACAATTTTAAATAAATATTTGGTGCACAATTTCAGCCCGCCAAATTTCATACGCACTGAGTAAATTGGCTTAGAATAATTCATGACAAGTACAGTTTGTATGTATTTTATACGGTAGATTGATATTATCATAAAAATAACATATTCCAAATTTCAGGCTAATAGCTTATATACTTTTCGAGCAAATCTCTTCATTGTCAAATTGCGCAATTGGGTCATTTTGTATGGGAGGGGGTAGAAGGGGTGGAGCGATTTGGCCCGTTCACGAACTTGACCTTAATTTTTTGTGTACAAAATTTGAACTATCTAGCTCAACGCGTTCTCAAGCTAGAGAGCGCATGGACGGACGGACGGACGGACGGACGGACGAACGGACGAACGGACGGACAGACGGACGGACGGACATCCGGTTTTGAGATTTTTGAGTGATAATATTAACTTCTGTATCATTCATTTTTTTATCCGAGCCTTATTTCTTGGCGTTACAAACCTTAGAGCAAACTTATAATACTCTCAGATTCCATCTAGAGTATAACAATCTTAATACTAAGCTTATGAAAAAAAAGTTTTTACCATTACTTACAACAAACATAAACAATTAAAACCAAAAAAGACTGCATTAAAACTAAGACTTAAATATTATTTACAAATAATGTCTTAAATTTAGTCACTATTTTATCTTTGTAGGTATTTCTGCTTACAGAACTATTAAAGCAGTCTGAATGCAAATTGAAATTTTGTATGGCGCAAGCAATAGGATCATTCATCAAATATTCGGTAGGATAAGTTTCACTTTTCAAGATCCTGTTGTCTCGAAAATTGAACCTGTGGTCAACAAATATAAAACGGGAAAGGAGCTCGCTCGAAATCATGTTAGACTTAATCAAATCGAAAGCAAGGGTAGCAGAAGCAAGCTCTCTTCTGCTCTCGAGAGTAGTCATATTGAGCAGAAGTAGCCGACATTTGTAAGAGGGCAACCGGTAGCTACTAAACTGAAGACTTTGTAAAGCAAACAGTAGAAATTGAACTTGTACTCTTTCAATTCTGTACAACAGCGCACAGAAAAGAGTCTTACACAGGTGTGGGTCATTAAGTTCCTTGACTCTCCTCTTTATGAAACCTAGCATAGCCATACCACTATTTGAAATTTTATCTATATGGGATTTAAATGACAACTTAGCGTCAAATATTACTCCAAGATCTTTGATTTGAGAAACACGTTTTAAATTTTCATTGCTAATATTATAGACAAATTGAAAAGTGCCAGACTTTTTTCTGGAAAAGGACATTACTGCACATTTCTTAACATTCAATTGCATAGCGTTATTTAAACACCATTCTGATAAAATATTAATATTGCTTTGCAATATAGTGCAATCTCGATTTGATTCGATGGTTCTGAAGATTTTTAAATCATCAGCATAAAAGGATAACTTGCATTCGTTTAAAAGTAATGGCACGTCATTAATAAAAATTATAAATAGAAGGGGCCCCAATATGCTACCTTGGGGAACGCCAGAAGAGACTGTAGTCAATTTGGATAGATGCGATGAAAATCTAACTTTTTGTGTACGATCTGCCAATTAAGACTTCAACCACTCCAAGAAAATACCGCTAATTCCATAACGCTCTAACTTGAATAGAAGCAGACCGTGGTCCACTACATCAAAGGCGCTGGAAAAATCTGTATACACAGAATCTACCTGATTACTTTTACCAATTTTTTGCCTAATGAATGTAGAATATTCCAAAAGATTGGAAACAGTTGACTTACCCTTTAGGAAGCCATGTTGGCAAGGATGAATAAAAGGACTTGCGGTTTCTATTAGTACTCCCGCAACCAGCTTTTCGAAAATCTTGCCAATAGATGATAAAATGCTTATTCCTCTGTAATTACGAATGTCAGATCTATCTCCAGACTTAAAAATAGGTGTTATATGCGCCAATTTGAAACATATAGGAAAAATAGATTGCTGAAGCGACGCGTTAAACAAAGGAAGCAATAAACGAGGTAAAGTGGAGGGGGTTTTATTCAGGAAAATTGGGGGGAATGAGATCAGGTCCAGCACCTTTATGAATATTTATATTAAGCAGTGCAGAAGTTATTTGGTCAATAGTCAGGATCACGCTGGCTAATTTCGGATCCTGAAAAGGTATGTGAGAAAACTTACCAGGATCAAACTTAAAAGGTTTGGTAAGTTTGGAGTCAAAGTGGTTAGCGAAAAAGTTCGCAATTTCTTCAGGATCAGAAGAAGAGCGATCTCCAAATTTCATAGAAGCCGGATAGCCACTTGTACCGCGTTTGTCATTAATGTGTTGCCAAAACATTTTAGGGCGATCAATCAAGCTGTTTACTATTTTAAGGTTATGGTGTTTTATGGATTCCTTTTCACTAACATCGAATTGTTCGCGCAGATGCAGAAATGCAGTATGATCCTCGACTGATTTAGATTTAGCCCATTTCTTGTAGGATTTGTTACGCTTGTTACGTAATATTCTAAAGGTACGTTTAAATCTGACACTTATTGCCCTAATTTATGTCCGAGAGAAATCGTGACTAGTGTAAACGGAGATGAATTTATGTCCGACACTTAAATTCTACTATCGGAGATAAGTGTCGACACTTCTGTCCAAACAGATGTAAACGCTGATTATCTGCTCTCTCGACACTTATCGCAGAAGTTGACTGCTCGTCTACTTTTGCAATAAGTGTCAGAAAAACTGTAGGATGCAATGCAGTTCTTTTGTAACGTAAAGAAAAGAGCTTAAAAATTAATAACCCGACTATCTCTTAAACTATGTAATTGAAACTTGAAACATAAATTAATCTATACTAGTGGAATATAAGAAAAATATAATATTTGGGCATAATAGCAGTGGGGGGAAATGGGGAGCATTTCAAAATTGGTGCATTTTTGAAAATTTCAAACCGTTATATCTAAAAATCCAATGCAGGTATTAAGTTGAAATTTTGTGAGATTGTCGAGCTCTATGACTTATAAATTTTTTATTTTGATGGCTATAAGGAGAGGGAGGTGATGGCCGAAAATATCGAAAATTTTGAGAAATTTTTGTAGGGCTCTGGTAAATTCAAGTTTTGTTCGGGAATGGCTCTGAAAAAATAAACTGCCAAGAAGTCGGGCGCAACTTTATTATTTACCCCCATACAAAATTACGCAATTTTGCAATTTGAAAATAAACGGATTTGTTCGAAAAGTATAAATGCTATTGATCCAAAATTTGTAATATATTACTTTAATTATGATTTCAATCTACTATATAAAAGTTTTTTTAGTCCTCCCTTTCCTTCCAGAACCTCCCATACAAACTGCACTTTTTTATGAAATACTATAAACAAATTTACTCAGTACGTATAAAATTGATCGAGTTGAAATTGTGCACAGTACCTATTAAATTTTTGAAACCTAAATTTTTTATAAAACATTTTGATGGCAACTCTAGCGTGATGTGAAAAAATTAGTTCAATGTCGTCATCCCCTCCACCACTTCCCCTACGAAATTTCTTAAGATGAAAAAAAATTCATCTTGACCACATAAACTGAACTGCAGAATGGAAGTTATGTACGACACATGTGTCCGTATGTAAACGGGTCGGACATTTCTTCCGAATTTCAGCATTGCGAGAACTGTCGGACACTTATCCACGACATAAGTGTCTGTTATTTTCTCTCAGATGTAAACAGTCAAAGCGAATTTCTGTCGGACACTTGACACTTATGTCCGGAGAGAAGTGTCAGATGTAAACGCACCTTAAGGCTTTTATCCATATGCGGGGGACAGGACAACTTAGTACTAATACGTTTAGGGGTGTGCTTATCTATTATAACTTTTAAAGAGGCAACGAGATTTTCAGCACTTTCATTCACATCAACACTATTATTGACTGAAGATTTTAAATTAGAAATTTCGAGATTTATCATTTCATAGTCGGCGTTGGTAAAATCATAGGTTATGATCTTGTTAGAGTCACTACGAATATTGTGTGTAGAGGAGAAATAATTTAAGCAAAGTATATTGTGGAAAACGCTCGTCTTTTTAGTCAAAGTAGAGGTTGCTTCTTTTAATGAAAAATTTGAAGTAACACTGGTGAAAACAAGATCCAATACATTACCAAATTTATTAGTTTTATCACAAATTTGGAACAAACCCAGTGAGTGAATTTCAGATAAAAATGAAATTTGATGTTCATTTATGTTAAGTGGGTCAAAAACGGAATTGAAAATTTCACTGGCCTCCCATTTAATACCATGGATTTTGCAAGATCAGCATACTGCTGCTCAGTAGAATCAGGTGGAATGTAGAAACAGACTATTACCAGATTTCTATCCACCATTTGGATTCTACATGCGCAAATCTCAAAAAATGCATTAACGGGCAACTGAACAGCTATGGGATAGCTAGAGAGTCTATTTTTTACAGCAATGAAGACACCACCTCCTCGCTGATCAACCAAGTGCGTCAGTTTAAATTTATCTTTCCGAAATATAGACCATCCAGAAGGGATTATTTCCGGATTTCAACGCCTATTGCAGCTCTCTGTCCAGGACAGCATTGTTAAATGTGAAAACAGCTGTATCGTTGCGTTGCTCTGTTTGCGCATTGGGAAGCAATAATAGTGTGAGTCGTTCAGTATCGCGTGCCAGCTCTTGAAGTGTTTCACTATTCTTTTGGGTTCTGTTGTACAGTTGTGTTTTGTAGATCTCTCACATGTGGTCACTGCCGTAATGAAGATCCAATGTCTGGACTAACGTTGAAAAATCCTGTTGTTGCTCCTGCGGAATCGTTTGAAGAACCTCTGCTGGTGGACCTCTTAGCGCCAATATAAGATCCGTTCCTCGTTCCAGATCTTTCCAATGATTATTTCTTGCGGCAGCCTCAAATTGGGTCTTATAAATAGCGCACGGTGTTTGTCCATCGAAGATTGGAGCTTTGAGAGCCTTGTGCATAACGTGTTCTGCCTTGATAACTCCAGTCGCTTTCACGTTATCGAAGTCCCTTTCTAGGCGTTCGACTTCTTTTACAATCCCAGATGTCTTTTCTGTGATTTGTTCTTCGAAGATTCGCAGTTTCTTCTCTACGTTTTCTTCTATTTCCTTACCCATGGTGTCTATTTTATTATTTTGCAGCTCCAATTTTTGGTTGAGGTCTTTGAGGTCTGGTCTAATTTCTGATTAATGTCCGCTGATTGTTGCTCTAATATCTGATTCATGTCTGCAGATTGTTGTTCAATGTCCACTGATTGTTGCTCTAATTTGTTCATCATTTGTTGCATTAACTGTGTCAGAGCATCCGATGTACCAAAACACTCCTCTTCACGAGCTTTTTCGATTTGGAACTCAAAACTATCTACATCCTTACCCTCAGCCTCAAGTATCTGGATCATACGGCTGACAAGTTCAGACTTGTTCCCTGTCGTAGATAACTCGCGTCTATCGAGCTCTTCCTTTAGCTCCGTTAATTTTAAGTCCTTTAGATAACGTGGCATTTTCACTTCCGATTATTTCAAGTTTTTCCGCGATTCGAATTCACTTAAATTTACTTCACTAATTAAAGTCACTGCTCACTAAAGCACTCGAGAATATTCGATTTCAAAAAATTCTCACTGTCCGTTCGAGAATTTTAGTTTCCCTTTCTCGCTGTCACAAAATTATCCAAGAATTTTAATTTCACTCGCGATTTTTAACCCGAATTTATCCTTGAAATCCTACTTCTGACACCAATTGTTGCGAGCTAGGGGTTCGCCGGGATTTCTAGTAACACACAATTCGTTTAAAAATAAGTGATAATTTATTTATTCGCACTATATGGCCACCGCCGATATTGTTCTATCGCGTTCTTGCACCGGCTCGCGTCTACCGATAGATGTCGCTGAATGACTCACTCCCGTCTGACAGCTTCGTGCTTTTATATAATTTTCCCCAATTCTCGAAACTTCCGTGGTGTATATCGTCGGGTGTGTGTCTCGACTATACTGGAAGGTTCTAGATCTTTAATTATGGCTGTTTACATATTGGGGGATACTGCTCTACCAAAATCTAGCAAATTCGAGAAAGATGAAATTGCGTGGTTGCCAGATCTATAACAATATATAGCCTTTAACTTTGGTAATTTTGATTTTAAGTGGTGTAAGGAGAGGGAGGTTGTAAGCAAAAATGTCGAAAATTTTGAATGATTTTTTAGGGCTCTGGTGAAAGACACAAAGTTTAAATTTCCATGTGGATGCATATACATAGGGAAAAAGTAATAATATGTACCACAATTGTTATAAACCGACCCCTCTAACGGGGGGGGGGGGGCTAGATAGGCTAAATAAATTTTATACGCACTGAATAAATTTGTTTGTAGTATTACATGAAAAAGTACAGTTTGCATGGGAGGTGGTGGAAGGAAGGGGAGGACTTAAATAATTTTTATATACTAGATTTAAATAATCATAACGGTAATATGTTCCAAATTTCAGATCAATTTATTATCGAATTGCGAAATTGTGTCATTTTGTATAGGAGGGGGTAGAAGTTAATCGTCTAATTTTTTTTAAATAAATATTTATTGCAGTATTTCAGCTCGCTAAATTTTATAAGCACTGAGTAAATTGGCTTAAAATATTTCATGAAAAAGTACAATTTGTATGGGAGGTGGCGGAAGGAGGAGGAGCACACGCATACTTTTATACGGTAGATTAAAATCATCATAAAAGTAATATATTTCAAATTTCGGACCAATAGCTTTTATACTTTTCGAGAAAATCCGTTAATGCATTTTTTATGGGAGGAGGTAGAAGGGGTGGAGCGTCATGAGCAACGTGTACGAAATTTGAACTTTCTAGCTCCACGCGTTCTCAAGCTAGAGAGCGAGCGGTCGGACGGACAAACGAACGGACGGACGGACAGACAGACATCCGGTTTTGAGATTTTTGAGTGATAATAATAACTTTTTATCATTCAGTTTTTTCTCCGAGCCTTATTTCTTAGCGTTACAAACTTTAGTGCAAACTTATAATACTCTCAGATTTCATCTAGAGTATAAACACACACAAACTGAAAATTTTTGAATGAAATTTTAAGGTAGAAACTTGAAAATTTGCGAAATGCATTTAAAAAAATCCCAAGAGTATGAAATATTAACTGCTCGAATAACTTCAAAATTTCTTCCCCTTCTTGTACAAAATTATTTTTTCGACCATTTGGAAGAAATCAATTACTACCTAATTATTATAAGCTATTAATTTGAAATTTTGCACAAAAACTTTGAAAAATAGTTGAAACGAAATCGCGTCAAAAACTTTGAGATCGCGGCTGCCCTTCTAACCCCTTCCATACAAATGTATCATTTCGACCAATTTCAATAAATCAACTATTTCAACAATTAAAAGTTACGAACTTGACAAAATTAAAAGTTACAAACTTGAAATTTTGTACGATATCGTTACAAGAGAAATTTCATCCCAAATTTTATGATTCCCTTACCTCCTCTACGCCGTCCCATACAAATGTTTGTTTTTGAGAATGTAAAATACACCGAATTTTACGAAAATTCTCTGCAACGTCGTGCAACTAACATTCTATGCAGAGAATATTGGACGTGATTCAGCAACCAATTAAAAAATGATTAACATAATTAAATAATCACCCCTCCCCACTCCCCTCATAAAAACCCAAACTTATATAAATAAACGAATGAAATATTGATTATATGTATGTATGTACCGGAGCAATTGATCGTATTCTCAATTAAGTGCTAAATTGACAACAGCCCTGCCCTAGGACCGCTTTTCACTTAGCCTTTCCTAACCACACTAACCTGCATATTGACTTTTCATGCATCCTCAACTTGTCCCAAGAATAATAAAGTTACGCCCGAATTGCTGGCAGTTTATTTTTTTTTAAATAAAGTTTTGAAGCAAATTACACAAATTCTCTACGTTATGAAAAGAAGCCCTACCAATCACATAATATCCCACATCAATTACACCTTGAAGATTGCAATCAATCTATCGAAAGTGAGAGTAGCTACTGCTGTGTTCGCTAGAGAGCCGCATGCACGTTGAACCTAACGTGAAACAAATTTCCACACACACGACCCACCTAAACAATTTTCTACAATGCGGAATGAGCTCGTTACAATTTGCTTGCTACGACGTAGTGGCTAAAAATAAAATGCCGGCATTGAAATTCCGTCAACCTCTTCAGCGTTACAACAGGTGGTGGTGAGATTCACCAAAGCACAGATATTTCCTTACACATTTTCATGTTCGATTAGAAGAACGCTGTTTGCCTTCGCGTCTTTTCATCGCGAAAATTTTCCTTTTTGCATAAAATTCGCTTATAACTCGTACGTAACGATCGCGTGCAGAAAACCTGCTACGGCAGAACATATGTATGTATGTGGGTTGTTTTGGGGTTAACTAAACGACCCACCAGACATCGCAAGGAAATCAGAGAGCGCGCGTGAAAGATGAAGTCGCTTTCTGAATATCTTAAAATGTTTTTTTTTTTAATAAGGAAGAAAAGGACGTGTGTGTGGCATGCAACACGTTTGCTTTTTGATTATGAAGTACGGGTTGACGATATAGCGGGGGTGGTATCCAGAATAGAGATTGATTGTTTGCCATTTCTTCTGCTAAATTGGTTGTTTATCAGTTTTGATAGAAATGTGCGGAGGAAAGAAGTTTTTTTGTGATTAATGCGGGAGAAGTAAGTTAATTCGATGGTAGTTTATCTGAAAATATATTTGAAGGTTTTATATAAATTTGTATTAAATCTTTTTATAGTCAGGACATGCCGACGGTTTTTTTTTTATCACTTTTAATGCTAACATACTGAACGAAAGTAAACACTTTGGGTAACAAGGTGTATAGTACCAGGCGTGTTGAATGAAGCCCGATTAAACATATTCATTCGTTTTTTCAATTTCCCTTTGATACATTACTTCAAATTTTCATAACTGGATCTTGGTGGAAACTACATACTTGAATGTCGAAACGTCATTCGATATATTGAGATATTTCTAGTTAGACCCAAACTAGAGTTCCTCCATGCAAGACGAAGGAGACTCTTTAGTAGAGTCCACCTAAAACGTCAAAATCAAAACCTTGCGAATACCCCTTTTACCACCATACGAATGCACCATTCACTACCATTTATTTATCTAATATTTTTCTAGCCAGAATTTCAGTGAAATAATTTAATAAATTTTCAAATTTTTTGAGTGATGTTAATTTACATCTCACTTATATAACACTGCTCCCGCCTCCTCTTCCCCTGGAAGTATATAAACCAGTGGCGTGGCGTGATTTTATAGCAAGGGGAAGCAATTATTATGAATAATATAGTAATCCAAGAGGGGTACGTTTTTCGACAATCGCTTTAGAATCCAGTTTACATTATTAATAGGACATAAAAAAAAACGATTTTTTTTCAGTTTTTAGGTAGTGCTTCTCTGGAACCGATTCTTTTCACTCAAAGCACGACACATATGGGCAATATTGCCAGATCTACCTCTTCCCATTTTTCTTCCTGATTATTTTTCGGCTAGTACATAAATATCAATACTGGCAATACTTTGATCGAGAGCTTGCGACTGAAAGCATCGGCTGGAAGCAATTGCGTTAACGCATCTCTCCTTTTCGCTGATAGCGAAAATTTTACTGGTATTGGCTGGCGTTCTCGTTCTCTTCTATATGCGACTAAAAGCAATGAGAGGAAATGTGGAAGCATTTTAATGCAACGCATCTCCCGTTCATTTGGAATTCGAACTAGCAGAAAATTTCGTTCGTATTGGCGCCGGCGGTCTTGTAAATGCGTTTTTAAAATCGCATATTTTTCCCTGTTTTGCTGGTCAGAAAAAGCGTCAGAAAAAAAGCTGTCCTGATCACGTAAATGCTGTAAATAGTGGAAGACGAAAATAATGCGCGCTTTCTTTTAAAGAAATTTTTAAATAAATTTTCATATCCGTGCTGATTTCAGTTTAGATTTTCTAAACTGAATAAAGGGCAAAATATAAGGGAAGCATTGCTTCCCTTGCAACAATGGACGCCACGCCACTGCTACAAACCCTACATAAATTGGTCGTACGTGGAGCAGAATAATGCTAAAATTCTACTTGAGCTTGCGTCAATAGGTCAGCCGTACCGTAGATATGAACACAAAACATTGCCGGTAAGCCCCAATCACGCTCTAAATAAAGACTTTCGTTTAATAATAAATTATTTTATTTTGTACAGGAAATGATAGAAGGGATAATGATATTATAGTTGATTGCACTGAGCAGTTTTCTGATTCTTACGAAAATAACTATTATAATCATTAAAAAGATATATTTCGAATTTCAGGTGGAGGTAGTAGAAGATAATTTTGATGTTTATACCGTAGCCTATTATTATCAAAACATAATGCCCAAAATTTCAGATCAATAACACTTGGAGACAGCACCGTGCATAGTCCTGTAGATAAAGCTAATCTTTTGGCATCGAATTTCGTGATTTTCCACACTGTTGAAGACGGCAGTGCTCTTGAAAACATCTAAGAATTTAACTCTTTTGCGAATTCACGCAGATATTCAGTAGCATCCAAACGAAGCGAACTCAAAGCTTAAGTTAATCCAGGAATGGGGCAGGAAAAGCAGAGTACGGTTTGACACTACAAAAACACAGTCCTGTCATCTATCCCTCATGTGTGATTTTCCGGCGTCGTCCTCCAATGTATACTTTGAAGGCGTACGACTTCGCTCTTCGGAATATTTTTCTCTCCTAAGCATGAAGATTAATAACCACCTTAATTAATGGAAGTTGCCCTTGATGCCGCCAAACGTCCAGGTATTCTACGAAAATGAAAAATATATTTTACGCCTTCCGATCTTGCTAACTTCTAAGTAGTGGGTATGTAAGGCTTCTGGACCGGAAGTGAACTGTCAGATTGAGCTTTTGAGGGGAAGTGAACTGTCAGATTGAGCTTCTGGAGCGGAAGTGAACTGTCAGATTGAGCTTTTGAGGGGAAGTGAACTGTCAGATTGAGCTTTCGTGGTGAATTGAACTGTCAGATTGAGCTTTCGTGGTGAATTGAACTGTCAGATTGAGCTTTCGCTGTTTCTTCAGAGATGGCAGTAGCAGTATCCCTAACTGACTTTTTTTTTGAAATGCCAAGATTGATAAGAGTTGCACGAATTATGATTCATATATGATGAAATTGATATTTACATTGATAGGAATGAGCACGTGGGTTATATTTTTAGTTGGACTTTAAGAATGCTTTCGTTGTTTATATTGTGAAATAGGTTGTGGTCAGCATGTTTAGTTTTACGGATTAGGTTTCATATATGATGAAAAGTTGATACATTGTGTGTATGGAGATTGTTATTGTTATTAATAGCGTGATATTATTTTATGACGTCATCATCGATTAGGAATAATTCTTTCGAATTGTTTATGGTTTAGAGTATTCATATGATAGGTTGCTTACATTTTTTTGTGTATGGAATTTTTTGGTTTACGAGTGAGATTGATATGAAAATTTCACCTCAATTCGCTAACATATATGATCATTTTTTGATAAACGAGTTCAAGCTCTTGCACATTACCTGCTTAGATACACCTTGGTACCCCTTTACCTGTCGATATTAATTTTAGAGTAGATTATTGGTAATTGGTTGTAAGAGATTATTGGTTATTGGTGAGTATATATATTGGTTGATGGAAGAGAGAGAGAGATGATGTATTGGTATTGATCCAGATAGGATGCTGGATAGGGGGATGTTGAATTAGTCCAGATGGGGTATAGATTGTGGTGTATGTGTATGTGTGTGTATGTGTGTGTGTGTGTGTGTGTGTATGTGTGGAGATTGTTATTGTTATTAATAGCGTGGTATTATTTCATGACGTCATCATCAATTGGGGTTGCCATAATGTCAAAAAAAAATAAAAAAAAATTAAAAAAAAAAATAAAAAAAAAAATAAAAAAAAATTAAAAAAAAAATAAAAAAAAAAATTAAAAAAAATTAAAAAAAAAAATTATTATAAAAATATATATTTATGATAAAAAATTATAAATTACATTATTTTGCTTTTCTTTTTGTTATTCCACTTTTACTTAATATTATTCCACTGCTTCTTCACTTACGAACAGGAATAAACACGATCGTTTGTTATTGCAATTAGTTTTTTCTTGCGTGGTCAGCATATTTCCGATTGTATGGAAAAAGATCCATTCTGCTTGTTTGTGTGTGGTCAGCATATTTTCGATGATGAAATTGATATTTACATTATCAGGAATAAACACGTTCGTTATCAATTGAAATTTAAGTTTGGTGGTTTTAGGTTTCATATAGGCTAAAGTTAGTGATTGAATTCTGTGTGAGTAAAAGTAGATAAGGGTTTTTTGTTATTATTATAGGTTGTTTATAAATAATTGTTTATAGTTTTGCGGTTCTTTGTTCTTATGGGAAAAAAGATCCATTCTGCTTGGATATACGTTGGTCAGCATATTTTCGATGATGAAATTCATATTTACATTAACAGGAATAAACACGTTCGTTCGTTCGGTTGTTTATGAATAATTGTTTATAGTTTTGTGGTTTTAGGTTTCATATATGCTAAAATTAACGATTGAATTCTGTGTGAGTAAAAGTAGATAAGAAATTTTTTGTTATGATAGGTTGTTTATAAATAATTGTTTATAGTTTTGCGGTTCTTTGTTCTTATGGAAAAAGATCCATTCTGCTCGTTTGTGTGTGGTCAGCATATTTCTGTATAAATAAGATTTTATTATAGATAAGAGTTTTAGTATAAAAAGAACAGCAACAACCTCATCGGCTATAGTTTGTCTTCGAAATTCGTCAAGTGAAGTTAATCAAGTGATTTTTTATTCATATAGTTTGTCTTAGAAATTCGTCAAGTGAAGTTAATCAAGTGATTTTTTATACATATAGTTTGTTGTTAGAAATTTGTCAACGAAAGTTAATCAAGTGTGAAGTTAATCAAGTGATTTTTATATAAAAAAGTAATGGAGTCTGTAGTTTGTAAAGTGTGTGGAGTGATTTTCCCGACGGCTGATGGTCTGAAAAGACATGTAGAAAATACTCACAGTAAGTGTTGGCTTAAGCTTTTCAATTTTTTCTAGCTTTTACAAAAATGTATATGTTTTAAATAGAAAATACTACGATGAACGGCAACGCAATAGGAGAGAGGAAGGAACTATCTTCAATGAAACGATTGGGGACACCAGTTAAGAACATCATTCCACATAAAACGATTAAACTTAGTCCACCTTCATCTTTCAAACTTTGTGATTTGTGTCAGGTGATGGTGAAAATACTAGACTGGAATCACCACATTCGTACAAACACACATAAAAGGAATAATATTCAAAGTTTTGATCAGCATTTCAAGTTAATTAAGAGCACCTATAAGAATAGAATTCAAACGCTTATATACGAAAATAAAAGCGATAATATATTAATTCCGGAAATATTTTTAAAAAGTCTAGAGGAACCACTAATGGTCATCTTTAAAAAAATATTAGAAACATCATCCGCTATAAAGTTTAATATTGAGCTATTTGCGGATTACATGAAAACCTGTTTGAAAGATGACAAGGAAGAAAGCGAATGTGTGATAAGCATTAAATCGTTTCAACCAAAAATGCAAACCATTCTGGATGAATGTGACTTGCAGTTAGCATTCAAAAATAACGTTGATAGCATTATTAAGAAAATGCAAGAAAGAGAAAGAATCCAAGAAAGAGATAGTGGATGGACTCTGGTGAAAATAACCCACTGCGAAATATGCGTAAACGAATACAAGCCGCTTAGGGGAACGAAATACGTGCGTTTACTGCCTTTTATAACAGATAAACATGCTTGTGTTAATGTAAAAAATGACGATGAATTCTGTTTTAAATGGAGTATAATTTCCGCATTGTCACCGGTGAAAACGCATTCAGACAGACCATCGTCATATCAAATATCCGATATAACACAAAGTGTTATACATCTTTCTAATGGAATAACATTAAAGTTCAACGATCTCGAGTTTTCACTGAACGTGCAGAAAGTGGCAAAGTTTGAGGAATTAAACCCATCAATTAGCGTCAATGTGTTTGGGTATGAAGCAGAAAAAATTGTGGGCCCATATTATCACACAAAGAATGAGAAAAAGTGTCATATAAATTTATTACTGATACAAGACACTGATGAGCTGAATCACTACGTCTGGATCAAGAACATTTCAAGGTAATAACATTGAGTTTTTTTCATATTCTTTTTTTTAATTATTTTTGTTTTTCTTTCTGTTTAAGGTTGATCCGTCATCAACAGACTCTGAACAAGATTAAAATATTCATTTGCAATACATGTCTGCAACATTTCCATAATGAAGAAGCCCAATTACAACACAAAAATGAGTGTGGTAAGGTTGTGTCCAGCATGCCAAGTCTCGAAAAATCCACATTGCAATTTCAACACTATGAGCGCCAATTGGATGTACCATTCGTTATATATGCAGACTTTGAGTGTTTACTCGAAGAGGTTAGTACCTGTTTTGCTAACCCAGAAACATCTTCATCAGCTGTTGTACAGGAGCACACACCATGTGCCTTTTCGTATTACATTAAGTGTACTTTTAATTCGTCATTAGATAGGTTAAGAGTGTATAAGGGAAAAGAATACTCTAAAAATTTTCTAGATTCGCTTGTTAGGGATGTGAGGTGGCTCTATTCCAATTATATTATGAAACCGAAACCTATACCTAGACTGACAACACAACAGATGAAAATTCAGACTGAAACGGAACTTTGTTACATGTGTAAGAAACCTCTTCTCGACGATCGAGTAATAGACCACTGCCATTTAACGGGGGAATATAGGGGTCCAGCTCATAATCAATGTAATTTATTATTTAGAGTGCCTAAATTCTTTCCAATCTTTTTTCACAACTTTTCTGGGTATGATTGTCATTTATTCGTAAAAGAACTAGGGAATATAGATGCTGATATAAAAGTAATACCTCAAAATAAAGAACGGTACATTTCCGTATCGAAAAGAATTACGGTTAGTGATACCAATACAATAGAATTAAGATTTTTAGATTCAATTAGATTTATGAACAGTAGTTTAGATGAGCTTGTTAGATATTTACCCGAGGCAAAACTGAAGACAATACGTTCAATATACGGTGAAGAAAGCAAATTTAAACTGCTCACAAGAAAGGGTGTATTTCCCTATGAGTATATAAATTCGTGGACTCGTTTGGATGATGTTTGTTTGCCACCAAGGGAAAATTTCGCGAGTAAATTAACAAATAGTGAGTGCAGTGAAATCGATTATGAACACGCACAAAAAGTTTGGAAAGAATTTAATTGCAAGACGCTTTGGGATTATTTAGAGTTGTATTTGAAAACAGATGTTTTGCTTTTAACGGACGTATTTGAAAATTTTAGAAAAATTTGTAAACAAATATATGAGCTGGATCCCTGTCAATACTATACTGCTCCGGGGTTAGCGTGGGACGCTATGTTAAAAACCACAAACATTAAACTAGAACTTTTGACTGACATTAACATTTATAATTTTATTAAACGCGGTATTAGAGGGGGTATTACGCAATGTTCGCATCGACACTCTGTGGCCAACAACAAATACATGGACAATTTCGATGAAACGAAACCCTCAAAATACATTACATATTTGGATGCCAATAACTTGTACGGGTGGGCAATGTCTCAACCTCTTCCACATTCTTCATTCGCATGGGTTCAAAATGTCAATGAAATCGACATTCGTAATATTCCGCTGGATTCCGATATTGGATACATATTAGAAGTTGATTTAGAGTATCCCGATTCAAAACACAATGATCATAACGATTTACCGTTTTGTGCAGAAAGCAAAGCAGCATCCGGTTCTAAAACAAACAAGCTTATAACGGATTTAACAAACAAACATAAATATATTATCCACTATCGGAATCTACAACAATGCCTAGAGAATGGTTTGAAACTTGTTTGCATTCATAGGATTTTACAATTTAAACAGTCTGATTGGCTAAAGAGTTATATTGATTTGAATAATTACCATCGTACAAAAAGCACAAATTCATTTGAAAAAAATTTCTTCAAGCTATTAAACAACGCGGTATATGGGAAAACGATGGAGAATGTGGAAAAAAGGAAAGATGTAAAATTAGTTACAAAATGGGAGAGTAATGGAAGAAGTTTAGGTGCCCGCGCTCTTATAGCCAAACCAAACTTTCATAGTGTAGCTATATTTTCAGAAACTATGGTTGCTATCCAGATGGATAGAGTTAATGTGTGCTATGATAAGCCAATTTATTTAGGTTTTACCGTTCTTGATATTTCCAAGCTAAAGATGTACGACTTCCACTATAACTACATAAAACCAAAATACACGGACAATGTTCTTCTAAACTATATGGATACGGATTCATTTATTTATACAATTCAGACAGACGATTTTTACACAGACATTTTAGACGACATTGACAGACACTTTGATACTTCAGAATATTCGAAAGACAATCCCTATAACATTCCTTTGAAAAATTGCAAAATATTAGGACTAATGAAAGACGAGACGCACGGAAAAATAATAAAGGAATTTATAGGGTTTCGATCGAAAATGTATTCTATAAGTATAGATAATAGTAAAACTATAAAAAAGGCCAAAGGTGTTAAAAAGACTGCAACAGACATATTGACAATAGACAATTATAGAGAATGTTTATATAGGGAGAAAGTTTTTAGAGGAAATATGTATATATTTAGATCTAAGCTTCATAAAATTTATACAGAATGTATTAATAAGATAACTTTAAGCCATTTAGATGATAAGAGACTAATTAAGGATGATAAAATTAGTACATATGCATGGGGACATTATAAAATTTAAATTTAAAATAATAATAAAATATGTATATATTTAGGTCTAAGTTATATAAAATTTATACTGCATGTATTAATGAGATAGCTTTAAGCCATTTAGATGATAAAAGAGACATTGTGATATTTAGAATTTAAGATAATAATAAAAATAATTCTTAATATATAACAGCTTTGTTTCAATCACAATTAGAAACCTTTTTTTACATTTTTCAGCACATAAAGCCAATTTCTTATTTTCTATTTTTTAAATTACACTACATTTGAATTGTATTCAACTCTACAATATCGTCAACTTTACATGTTCCAACAGAGAGGAAATAGAGGAAAATATTCTGCGTTTAAGATAAAAGTGTTTCTATCAAAGATCAAGGTCATCGACATGCTGATTATGATATGACTAAGCAAAAATTCGCAATTCTTGTATATTTATAGAAATTTTAAAACATTTCACCGAATCAAAGTCTGATTATAGTTGTACTTAATAATGGATAAATTTAGAAACATGACTGCTGAGTGTTGTAGGGAAAAAAGTATAGATTTTTTTTTTTTGAATATTCGAGAATCAATGTGATTACAAGTTGGTTGGTTGGTTGGTTGGTTGTATAGCTGTATAGTTGGTTGGTTGTATAGCTGTATAGTTGGTTGGTTGTATAGCTGTATAGTTGGTTGTACAGCTGTATAGTTGGTTGGTTGTATAGCTGTGTAGTTGGTTGGTTGTATAGCTGTATAGTTGGTTGCACAGCTGTATAGTTGGTTGGTTGTATAGCTGTGTAGTTGGTTGGTTGTATAGCTGTATAGTTGGTTGTACAGCTGTGTGGTTGTATAGCTGTATAGTTGGTTGTACAGCTGTATAGTTGGTTGGTTGTATAGCTGTATAGTTGGTTGTACAGCTGTGTGGTTGTATAGCTGTATAGTTGGTTGGTTGTACAGCTGTATAGTTGTACAGCTGTGTGGTTGTATAGCTGTATAGTTGGTTGTACAGCTGTGTGGTTGTATAGCTGTATAGTTGGTTGGTTGTACAGCTGTATAGTTGTACAGCTGTGTGGTTGTATAGCTGTATAGTTGGTTGGTTGTACAGCTGTGTGGTTGTATAGCTGTATAGTTGGTTGGTTGTATAGCTGTATAGCTGTATAGTTGGTTGTACAGCTGTGTGGTTGTATAGCTGTATAGTTGGTTGGCTGTACAGCTGTATAGTTGGTTGTACAGCTGTATAGTTGTATAGCTGTATAGTTGGTTGGTTGTACAGCTGTATAGTTGTATAGCTGTATAGTTGGTTGGTTGTACAGCTGTATAGTTGGTTGGTTGTATAGCTGTATAGCTGTATAGTTGGTTGTACAGCTGTGTGGTTGTATAGCTGTATAGTTGGTTGTACAGCTGTATATTTGGTTGGTTGTAAAGCTGTATAGTTGGTTGGTTGTGTAGCTGTATAGTTGGTTGTGTAGCTGTGTGGTTGTATAGCTGTATAGTTGGTTGTACAGCTGTGTGGTTGTATAGCTGTATAGTTGGTTGGTTGTATAGCTGTGTGGTTGTATTAAATAGAGCAAGAACACAATGGAAACTAGTAACGAACTATCGAGTTGTAAAGCATTGATTATTATTATGAAAATATCGGACTTGAAGTTGGGAAAGCGATACCGTATCACAGCAGGGGAAAGAATGATACCCCGGTAAGTCTCTAATTTATATAATAAAAAATTTTTTTTCATTTTTTTTGCTTTTATTCTAGATATGGATGTCATTTTTTCTCTTATTCTAAATATAGAAAAGCTATTGTCGTAGAACTGGAGAATAGAATGAGACTGTTTTTACCTTCGCGATAAAGTGTTGGAAGAATTCAATACGGTGACACTAACTTTAAGATGCATCAGCAGAGAGAAGAAGAAGTATATAGAATTCCATAAAGTCGAAGTCGGATTTTATACTAAAGAAATGCAAAATTTAACTAAACCTAATGAAGTTTTAATCTGGTGCTAAAAATACAAAATCAAATTTAATGAAATATATGTTTTATTGTTGAATAAAAGGAAAAAATCAATCTTTACAACTTTCATTTCTTAACCTATTGTAAAATTTTATAAGTCGTTTAACGTTGTTGTATTTCCGATAAACACTATGACAAGCGCATGTATCTGGTCCGGATTTTGCGTCATCTTTAGACCAAGGACAGCTGATAAAATGTCTTCCGTACTTTGAATTTGCTTCATCCATTTTATTGTATTGTATTAAAAATAGTATATCTCTTAGAATTTCTTCGCGGTGTTCTTCCAACAAGATGGAATTATATTTAATTAAAAATGCCAAGTACTTTTCCAGCTCCATTTTATTTCAGCTTTTTAAGTTTGGTCGTAGGTGGTGGGCTGCTTCTCTTTTACTAAGTATTTTATTTGTGTTCAACTACTTCATAAGACTTATTGATTTCGTCATTTTGTGTAAATCCAATGGATTACGTCATGTTGCGTAACTATACTGCAAATTTATTATTGATTTCGTCATTTTGTGTAAATCCAATGGATTACGTCATGTTGCGTAACTATAATGCAAATTTCAATGATAACAACAACAACAACACCACTAAAAAACAACAACAACAACAACAAAACCAGAGGAGAAATACGTTACTGTTCAAGAAGCTATTGAGGGTTTTAGGCAGGATTTAATTAAAAAAAGAACGTGAAATTGCTGGAATTATTGAAAGTGAACGGCCTTTTTTTACAGACACTTCAAACTACAGTTCCAAGACGACTTGCTGCTTACAATCCTTTATACTTATGATAGCAACTTTGAAAGAAAGAATTCTTAGCAATGGAGAAGTGGAACTTATTCGTATTCAGGACGCAGAATACAAGTCCGATGTCGAAATAATCGATGCTAGAAGTGTAAAACAACTTTATGAAATGGAAATATCATAAGTCAAAGAAAAATAATATATGATTAAATTTTTTATAATTATTTTTTATTTTATTAAAATTGATTTTTAGTTAGAAATACATTTTGTTTTTTTATTTTATTATTATTTTTTTCTCCTTTCGTCATTTAATTAGAACTTGTAATATGAAAAGAGAATCTGATGGCTTTGTTTTCCGTCAAATCGATTCCGCTGTCTGAAGGCCAAGCTTCCTCTTCTTATTACTATGAAATTCTAATGTGCATTTTTCAGGACTTGGCATGCTGGATACAAATTTACCACACTCATTTTTGTGTTGTAATTTAGCTTCTTCACTATGGAAATGTTGCATACATGTATTACAAATGAAAATTTTATGACCGTGTAGAGTCTGTTGATAACAGATCAACCTAAAACAGAAAAAAACAAAAAAATTAAAAAAAAGGAATATGAAAAAAAACTCAATGTTATTACCTAGAAATGTTCTTTATCCAGACGTAGTGATTAAGTTCATCAGTGCCTTGTATCAATAATAAATTGATATGACACTTTTTCTCATTCTTTGTATTGTAGTACGGACCCACAATTTTTTTGATTTCTGCTTCATATCCAAACAAATTGACGCTAATTGATGGGTTTAATTCCTCAAATTTTGCTATTTTCTGCACGTCCAGTGGAAACTCGAGACCGTTGAAATTCAATGATATACCATTAGCAAGATGAATAACACTTTGTGTTATATCGGTTATATGATATGACGATGGACTGTTTGAATGCGTTTTCACCGGTGACAATGCGGAAATTATACTCCATTTAAAACCGAATTCATCTTTGTTTTTTACGTTCACACAAGCACATTTGTTTGCTATAAAAGGCGGCAAAGGCACGTGTTTCGTTCCCCTAAGCGGTTTGCATTCATTTACGCTTAAAGATGAAGGTGGGCTAAGTTTCATCATTTTATGTGGTATGATGTTCTCCACTGGTATCTCCAATCGTTTCATAGAAAAATCATATGCATGGGTTTGTATTGGCGCTAGTTCCTTCCTCCCTCCTATTGCGTTGCCGTTCGCCATAGTATTTTCTGTTGAAAATATAGATATTGATTAAAACCACAAAACATTAAAAGCTTAAGCCAACACTTACTGTGAGTATTTTCTGTATGTCTTTTCAGCCCATCAGCCGTCGGGCAAATCACTCCACACACTTCACAAAGTACAGACTCCATTACTTTTTTATATAAAAATCACTTGATTAACTTCACACTTGATTAACTTTCGTTGACAAATTTCTAACAACAAACTATATGCATAAAAAATCACTTGATTAACTTCACTTGACGAATTTCGAAGACAAACTATAGCCGATGAGGTTCTTAGCGTCCTTTTTATACTAAAACTCTTATCTATAATAAAATCTTATTTATACAGAAATATGCTGACCACACACACACACAAGCAGAATGGATCTTTTTCCATAAGAACAAAGAACCGCAAAACTATAAACAATTATTCATAAATAACCTATAATAATAACAAAAAAAAACCCTTATCTACTTTTACTCACACAGAATTCAATCGCTAACTTTAGCATATATGAAACCTAAAACCACCAAACTTAAATTTCAATTGATAACGAACGTGTTTATTCCTGTTAAAGTAAATATCAATTTCATCATCGAAAATATGCTGACCAACGTATATCCAAGCAGAATGGATCTTTTTTTCCATAAGAACAAAGAACCGCAAAACTATAAACAATTATTTATAAACAACCTATAATAATAACAAAAAACCCTTATCTACTTTTACTCACACAGAATTCAATCGCTAACTTTAGCCTATATGAAACCTAAAACCACCAAACTTAAATTTCAATTGATAACGAACGTGTTTATTCCTGTTAAAGTAAATATCAATTTCATCATCGAAAATATGCTGACCAACGTATATCCAAGCAGAATGGATCTTTTTCCATACAATCGGAAATATGCTGACCACGCAAGAAAAAACTAATTGCAATAACAAACGATCGTGTTTATTCCTGTTCGTAAGTGAAGAAGCAGTGGAATAATATTAAGTAAAAGTGGAATAATAAAAAGAAAAGCAAAATAATGTAATTTATAATTTTTTATCATAAATATATATTTTTATAATAACTTTTTTTTTTTTTTTTAATTTTTTTTTTTTTTTATTTTTTTTTTTTTTTTTTTTATTTTTTTTTTATTTATTTATTTTTTTTTTTACATTATGGCAACCCCAATTGATGATGACGTCATGAAATAATACCACGCTATTAATAACAATAACAATCTCCACACATACACACACACACACACACACACACACATACACATACACCACAATTTATACCCCATCTGGACTAATTCAACATCCCCCTATCCAGCATCCTATCTGGATCAATACCAATACATCATCTCTCTCTCTCTCTTCCATCAACCAATATATATACTCACCAATAACCAATAATCTCTTACAACCAATTACCAATAATCTACTCTAAAATTAATATCGACAGGTAAAGGGGTACCAAGGTGTATCTAAGCAGGTAATGTGCAAGAGCTTGAACTCGTTTATCAAAAAATGATCATATATGTTAGCGAATTGAGGTGAAATTTTCATATCAATCTCACTCGTAAACCAAAAAATTCCATACACAAAAAAATGTAAACAACCTATCATATGAATACTCTAAACCATAAACAATTCGAAAGAATTATTCCTAATCGATGATGACGTCATAAAATAATATCACGCTATTAATAACAATAACAATCTCCATACACACAATGTATCAATTTTCATCATATATGAAACCTAATCCGTAAAACTAAACATGCTGACCACAACCTATTTCACAATATAAACAACGAAAGCATTCTTAAAGTCCAACTAAAAATATAACCCACGTGCTCATTCCTATCAATGTAAATATCAATTTCATCATATATGAATCATAATTCGTACAACTCTTATCAATCTTAGCATTTCAAAAAAAAAGTCAGTTAGGGATACTGCTACTGCCATCTCTGAAGAAACAGCGAAAGCTCAATCTGACAGTTCAATTCACCACGAAAGCTCAATCTGACAGTTCACTTCCCCTCAAAAGCTCAATCTGACAGTTCACTTCCGGTCCAGAAGCCTTACATACCCACTACTCTTCTACAAAGCATTCATTCGACTTCGCTTAGAGTACAATTCACGCATTTGGGCTGGGGCAACCAAAACACATCTCGCGTTGTTTGATCGTATCCAACAACATGCATTTCGACTGACTGGAGATGAAACCATTACGGCTTCTATAGAAATGTCGCATAAAAAAAAAAAATTTGCTATCCTGAAATTTTTTTTTTCGCGTTTCATGACTAATTTAGCCTAAAAATGCAAAAAAAAAATCCGTCCCGCTGTATGCCGTACATATGGACTCATATCTCCGAGACCGTTAAAGGTAGAATATTCGTTTTTGGTTGGACTGTTGATTGAGTAAGTGAGCTCCATTTTCTAAATTTTGGGGAGTGTCAGGTGGAAGGGGGAGGCGGGGGAGGGAAAGAGTCAAAAATTTCACTTGCTAATATCTCCACCACGAATGCAGATAGGAACCTGAAAATCACCGGAGGTATGAAGAAGATTGTAGGACAAACTTTAAAAATAATTTAATTTTTTTATCCATTGGCGTCCGAAAAAGGGGTCTAACAACAAATTGTCAGTCAAATTTTTTTTTCAAATGATTATATCTTCGAAATTACTAATCACATTAAATTCATATTTTGGGAACATTAAGGTGACATATAGATCCACCTAAATCAGCTTCGAAAAAGGCTAATTATTGTAAGGGGGAGGGTCAGAGGGGGTGCAAAGAAAAACACGTAAGAATGAATATCTCGACTGTCTCTTAAGCTATGCAATTGAAACTTGAAACGTTTCCTAAACTTCATTAGCAAAATATGAAAAAAATATAACATGTGGACATAATAGTAGTGGGTGGAAATGGGGAGCATTTCAAAAATGGCGCACATTCCAAAACTACAAATCATTATATCTCAAAATTGAGTACAGATATCAAATCAAAAATTTGTCAGATTGTAGAGCTAAATAGTTTTTAATTTTGGTAAGAAATTTAAATTGGGGGTAGTAAGGGAAGGGAGGTGGAAAGCAAAAATGTTGACAATTTTGAGTAATTTTTTTGGGCTCCGGTAAAAAATACAAAGTTTAAATTTTGCACGTCGATACATCTATTTAATATACATAGAAAAAAAGATAATAATTTGTTCCAAAATTGTTATGCACCGAAGTGGGGGTCCACCGTGCACAAGGTGTTTCATGTATAATGAGAAAACACATAAACTAATCATTTTTGAATGAAATTTTAAGGTAAAAACTTGAAAATATGCAAAATACATTTGAAAAAAATCCCGAAAAGTTTGAAATATTAATTCGTCGAATACCTTCACAACTTCTACCCCCTCCCATACAAAATTATTTTTTCGAGCATTTTTAAGAAATCAATTATCACCTAACTATTAAAGGCTATCAATTTGAAAATTTGCATAAAAACTTATAAAAATAATTGAAATGAAATTCCTTTAAAAGTTTTGCAATCGCGATTGCCCTTCTACCTCCTCTCATACAAAAGTATCATTTCGACCTATTTCATTGAACCAACAAATTAAAAGCTACGAACTTGAAATTTCGTACGAGCACACTACAAAAGAAAGGAAATAAAACTGCGTCACAAATTTTACGATTCCCATACCTCCTCTACCCCCTCCCATACAAATGTTTGGTTTCGGGAATGTAAAATACACAGAATCTTATGAAAATTCTATGCAACTTCGTCTATGAAACTGATATTCTATAAAGAGAATATTGGACATCAACAAACTCTTACTATCACGGCTCATCATCCTTCATAAAAACTCAAACTTGCATAAATAAACGAACGAAATATTGATTACAAGTACTGGAGCTATTGAACGTTTCCGCAAAGTGTTAAATTGACAAATGCCCTGCCCAAGAACCCCCTTTCACTTAGTCTTTCCTAACCACTCTTACCTGCATATTGACTTTCCACGCATCCGCAACTTGTCCCAAGAATAATAAAGTTTCGCCCGACTTATTGGCAGTTTATTTGATATTGCGTTTGTCCCTTGACTCATAAATCGATACTAAAAAACTACTTTTCCATCGGTCCGGGAAAATACCAAATCGAATAAAAAGTTAAATAATAACATTAATGGTTGAGCTAAAAACAATTGACAAGACCAGAGAAACAACGGTGAAATTTCGTTAGGTCCCACACCTTTACTAGGATCTAAATTAATCAATAATGACACAACTTCGGTGATACTGATGTCAATAGAGGAAAGATTCTAGTCAGAACAGATGACGGAACATCAGAGTTACTCCGATTCAGAAAACACAGAGGAGGAGAACTATGCAAAAAGCTCAGCAACACTAACGTGATCAGAAACAACCTCATCTTTAAGGAACATAGCTGACGGAAGAACATTATCTGACCTAATTGAATTGACGTAATTCCAGAATGTACATGCATTAGTAGAAATATTGCTTTCAACGATTAATAAGGGGTGTTTTTTTTAGAGGCAGAGAGCTTTAAATTAAAATAAAATTCGGAAAAAATGTTTTTAATATATGTACATAAAATTAGGTTTATTTGAAAGATAATTTTATAGCATTAATGTTTGAATATGATATCGGGCATGTGGCTGCCGTGAATTATAAATCGCGTTAATACGATATATAAAAAAAAGATTTTTATTTCGAATTTTTTGAAGATTTATTTTCTAGACTAAATATAATGAGTACTTGGAGTGAACTGAACTTTTTCTCAGCTTGTTACAATATAATTATAACTATATAATTATAATTTTAATTGCTCAGCTAGCGTCTACAATTTTCACATACGCTACCTCAAAAATTCTTTTTATAAAATATAATATTTGAGTGCAATTGATTAATGAACAAAGTGCAATTTTATAATGTATGGGAAAATGATGACGCTGGAGAAAAGCTGTCCGTGGGAATATTTAATGTTTCGTAACTCTTCCCTCTCAGTGAGAGGCATGACATCAGGAAGAGCGATTTAGGGATGCTCAGCGATCTGGGGAATGATGAAGTGTCGTTCAGTAGTTGAATGGCGTTTTTGTTTTGGATGTGGTAAGTCTTTAATTTTTCCAGATCAAGGTCCTTGATGTTTGATGTAATATTGATTTCGTTGTAGATCATCGGATAAATGCTGATGTCATTCTAATTTCTAATGCTATTCTGGTAGGTAAAACCATTGATGTTTATTTCGCAATTTTCGAAGTGTATTAGAGCTGATCCTTTGATCTTGACTTTGTTGAGTTTGCACGACGGTTCTATATCTATTTCTGTAACGTTTATAAAAAGAATATACATTGTGACAAAAAAGTAACAGCAATTTGTAAACAAAATTACTCTGGGGAATGATATTTCGAAATTTGTTTTTGGTAAGCAGGTAGGACTGTCCTTAATTATTATCCCAAAAATTAGCACGGTCTGTTAATCAGTTTGTTTACAGCAGCTGGTTGAATGGGTACACCTCAGTAGTCCACGGCGATTTGTACAATGGATACAAATATGGAACAATTTGTCTCATATTTTGTGTTTTCAGCCAAATTTCGTGTGCGGAATCGTTGCGAATGTTGAAAAAGGCTTACGGTGATTTGGTAGAATCAAAAACACGAGCCTACGAGTAATACAATGCTTTTAAGAACGGTTGAGAGATCGTTGAAGACATGCCTCGTTCTGGTTGGCCTCCGACCTCTTCAACTGACGAAAACATTCAAAAAGTGAAGGAAATGGTGCTAAAAAATCATCATATCAGTAAAAGAGAAATAGCAGGAGAGCTCGACATCTCTTGCGAGGCCGTTCGTTCGATTTTGGTGATTCTTTGGCCATAAACCGCTTCCTTTCTCGACTCTTTCCGATAAAGAGGAATTTCTTAAAAAAAAAATACTGTGAGCAGGTAACCTTGGGCATGCTTGGTCGTGCGAATTCTGATCCTATTCATAGAACGCATCATAACTAAAGACGAGTTTGACATGCAAACCGGTCAACAATCATCGGAATGGAGGAAAAAAATGAGCCGAAAAAAAACCACGCCAAAGCCGCTCAAAAATCAAGACGATGCTTATGGTTTTTTTTCAATATTCGGGACTTGATCCATCATGAATTCGTTCCAGAGGGACAAATGGTCAATAAGGAGTACTATTTGACTGTATTGAAGCGTTTGCGTGAGCAAATCCGTAAAAAACGGCCGGAATTATGAAAGGAGAATTCATGGGTTTTCCACGATGAAAATGCGCCATCGCATTGAGCCTCAATTGTGACCGAATTTGAGGCCAAAAAAGCAACAAATTGTTTCATTCAACCACCGTGGAACCAGCTTTCAGTTGACCGAGGACATAAAACAAAAATCGCAGTGGACTACTGAGGTGTACCCATTCAACCAGCTGCTGTAAATAAACTGATTAATATACCTCGCTAATTTTTGAAATAGTATTTAAGGACAATTCTAGCTGCTTTCCAAAAACAAAAGATTTTGAAATATCATTCCGCAGAGTAATTTTATTTACAAATCGCTCTTACTTTGTCACTTTGTCACAATGTAGTTCGGTTCGATCATAGTGCATTTTGCTGGTAGGTTGTTGATGAGAGGCACTATGCACATAGAATCGTTGTTCCTGGTTTGCTGTGCCGACTCTTTGCAATAGTATACTCCTTCTATCTTTGGGCACTTTTCTGTGAGGTATTGAATTTTATCGGGGTTGAGGAGTATGTAAGGTTTAGAGGATATTATTTTAGAATTATTTAGTGGTAATGGAATTATGTGGAATAAGGAATATGTTTCTTGTGCTAATATCGGAATTTGAATATTAAATATTACCTACCTACCTACTTGTAGGCTAATAGGTTCTTATTGGTTCTTATTTAATTTCTCTATTCTTTTCTGCACAGATTCTCCTACTCTATGGTAGCTTTTATTAAAGGATAAAGTTTAGACTGAAATTCGTTTAGTTTTTGTAAATATTGAATATGAATGAATATTATTACATTGAAGGTCCTTCAATTTATAGGTTGTGCCGTAAAATAATTCGTTTTATTTTTTAGGTTACTTTTCGCACCGAGTTTAGTAAGTGTATCGAATCCATCGAAGTACCCGTGAAATTTGAAAATTAGGAAACCTGAGTCTCCAGGTTGACAAGACTCAAAGAAATTCGAAAGGAACACCTGTTTATCAAGTTGATGATTAGTAAGGACTGTAGTAATTGTAGTAGGTTGGGTTTGAATTTGGTCATCTGGGTGTGTGAATTCGGGGTTTATTTATTTATTTATTTATTAAAACGTTTTGGACAAAAAGATAACATTTTCATTTATACAAAAGCAGAAATATTAGAGCAACCATTAAAGATTATAGTTTTTACTTTATTTTTAAATAAAACAAAAGAAGTAGTTAAAGATCCAAAATGAAGTTGATCGTGGTTCCTTTGCATTCTCAACATCGGGGAGTGGTAGTAAATATCGAGTGAAGCTCGAGGAAGATAAAAAATATCTGATTTCCTGGTTGAGACTGTTCCCTGCCGAATACTCAGGTCATTGCAGAAGTAGGTATTAAGTAAGTAATTGTAAAGTTTGTATAGGAAGCAAGCATCAAGAAAAGTCCGTCGTATATGCAAAGGCTAAAGTTGAAGTGCTATAGATCTGTCATTGTAGCTGATATGAGGCTTTTTTAGTCTGTAGAAGGGTGCGAGTAAATTTACGCTGAACGGATTCGACGGCCGCAACATGGCAAGCATGGTGAGGGTTCCACACGATAGAGCAGTATTCTAAGATACTATGGACGAGAGTGGAAAATAGCAGGGCTGCTGTTCCTGGACGGTTAAACTGAGCTGTCGTACGGAGGACGAACCCAGCAAGTCTGTATGCCTTCTTTGTAATCTCAGAATAATGATTGACGAATTTAAGCTTACGATCGAAAGTTACTCCTAGATCCTTTATTGTAGATACTGCTACAAGGGTGGATCCGTTAATAGTGTAAGTGAGGACAGGAGAGGTAATCTTATACGAAAACTCCATAGCAAAACACTTCTCAATGTTCAGACAAATATCATTGTTAGAACACCAACTGGGCAAAGTAAACAAGTCAGTCTGGAGGTCCAAGCAGTCAGAATAAGAAGAAATTTCACGGAACATTTTGAGGTCGTCCGCGTATACGAGACAATTTGATGATAGGAATTGGGGCAGATCGTTAATGAAGAGCGTAAATAGCAGTGGACCAAGAATAGACCCCTGTGAAACACCAGAATTAGAAAGAAACTCAGCAGAGGAATGTCCATTGAACGTTATTTGCAGACGACGATCCGTGAGGTAAGAATCAAACCAATTCAGGAGAGAGCCAGTGACACCATACCTTTCAAGTTTTGTAAGGATTGTGCTATGAAGTTAGTGAATTCATATAAATTCGTCGAAGTTGACGTTGCTTTAACGAATCCATGCTGGACGGGTGATATTAAATGATCAAGTTTCTCCCAGACCGCATTGTGGACTAATCTTTCAAAAAGTTTACCGAAGCAGTTTAAGGTAGAAATTGGGCGATAGTTGGCGACATTTTCGGTGTCTCCTTTCTTTAAAATAGGATCAACATTAGCTAACTTCCAGCAAGCAGGAAAACAGCCTTCCTCAAGTGATTTATTGAACAAAAGAGAAAGTGGCACCGAGAGCTCCGAAGAGGCAAATTTCACAAAGAGATTAGGAATCCCATCGGGACCGCCACTGGTCTTTGGATCTAGGGAATTGATAATGGAGATAACATCACTCTCGCTAATGGACAATTCACTGATGTAATTCTGTGGTGGGATAAAAAAGTCATATGATAGGTCTTTGTTGGAGAAGGTAAACACAGAGGAAAAGTATTTGACAAAAAGTTCACACATTTCTTGCGGAGTGGAAGTTGTAATATCCCCAAACTTAAGATTGGAAGGAAAATAATGATTTTTGCTACGCTATCTAACGTGTGACCAGAATGGTTTGGTTTCATTACGTGACAGAGACGCCTCAAGCTCAGAAATGTATTCAGAGAATGCTTTCTTGATATCCGATTTCACCTGTTTACGCTGAGAGGAAAAGTTATTATAGTAGGATAAGAGGGAAGTACGCTTATACTTTTTATGCTGACGTTTTTTCTTATGAAGAGCTTTAATAACCGAGTGGGTAAACCATTCTGTGTATTCTTGTTTAGAAGTCCCTCGATAGAGAACATTCCGATGAATTATGTTATCAAGAATTGAATATAGTTGAATAGAAGATTCCTCAGAGCTTTGTAATTTGAATTGTTATTTGGTTTTTGTTGAAATCTTTGATTCCAATTTTATTGTGGTCTTTGTTAATTTCGAGAATTATTTTGTTGCGAATTATGTGGTTTTGAAAAGTTTTTATTGTTTGAATTTTACTTTATTATTCTAATAATAAAGTATTGTGATCGACACAAAAAAAAAAATTTGCTACCCTGAAATTTTGTTTTTTCGCGATTCATGACTAAATTAGCCTAACAAAGCAAAAAAAAATCCGTCCCGCCGTACGCCGTCTGCCGTACATATGGACTCATACCTTCGAGACCGTTAAAGGTAGAATAGTCGTTTTAGGTGGATTGTTAATTTGGTAAGTGAGCTCAATTATCCAAATTTTGGGGAGTGTCAGGTGGAAGGGGGAGGCGGGGGGATGGAAAAAGTCAAAAAATACACTTGCTAATATCTTCCCCACGAATGCAGATAGGAAGATGAAAATCAGGATACGTATAGAGAAGATTGTGGGACAAACTCCAAAAATAATTCAATTTTTTTACCCATTGGCGTCCGAAAAGGGGGTGGGGGGCTAAAAACAAATTGTCGGCGGAAACTTTTTTTTGAAATGGTTATATCTTCGAAACTACTTACCATAAAAAATATTAATATTTATATTATAATATCATATTTTGGGACCATTAAGGTGGCATATAGATCCACCACAATCAGCTTAGAAATAGGCTAATTATTGTAAGGGGGAGGGTCAGGGGGTGCAAAGAAAAACACTTAACAATTAATATCTCAACTATCTCTTAAGCAATGTAATTAAAACTTAAACATATACTAAGCTATACTAGCAAAATAGAAGAAAAATATTAAATTTGGTCATAATAGTAGTGGGTGGAAATGGGGAGCATTTAAAAAATGTTGCACTTTTCAAAATTAGAAATCGTTATATCTCAAAATTGAGTACAGATGTCGAATCAAAAATTCGTCAGATTATAGAACTATATAATTTATAATTTTGCTAAGAATTTTAAATTAGGAGGTGTAAAGGGAGGGAGGTGGTGAGCAAAAATGTCGAAAATTTTGAGTGATATTTTTAGGACTCTGGTCAACTTTAAATTTTGCATGTGGATACATCTATTTGACATACATAGAAAATAAATAATAATTTGATCCAAAATTGTTACGAACCGACCACCTCGTTCTAAAGGGAACAAGGTGTTTCATGTGCAGCGAAAAAAACACGAAAACTGAAAAGTTTTGGATGTAATTTTAAGGTCGAAACTTAAAAATTTGGAAAATGCATTTAAAAAACATGCCTAAAAGTATGAAATATTAACTGGTCGAATACCTTCAAAACTTCTACCCCCTCCCATATAAAATTATTTTTTCGACCATTTTTAAGAAATTAATTATCACCTAAATATTAAAAGCTATCAATTTGAAATTTTGCATAAAAACTTATAAAAATAGTTGAAATGAAATTATTTTAAAAGTTTTGAAATCGCACTTACTCTTCTACCCCCTCCCATACAAAAGTATGATTTCGACCAATCTCACTGAATCAACTAATAACCAACAAATTAAAAGCTACGAACTTGAAATTTTGTGCGAGCACACTACAAGAGAAAGGAAATAAAATTGCGTCACAATTTTTACGATTCCCCTACCTACCCTACTCTGCAATACGAAAAGGCAACAGGAAGGATTTCTCGTCGCATAGACCGAATAGTGGATCCTAAGGGTTCTTTTAACCGTTTAGGGATGCTGTTAGACACGTATCGGCATATAATGTCCTTTTTGCAACTACCACAGAAAAATTTGTTTCGTGTATTCGAATATTATTTAGCATTATCGCTTGAATTTCGATTATTTCAGTGTAAAACTTATTTTCTTGTCTGAGATTATGCAAATCTTTTATTAGAGAGGTTTCGTTTCTCTTATCCGAGTAATGAAGAATAAGATTATTTTTTATTTGTTCCAAGGGTGTTCCGTACATGTTTAGTACCTAATTTGCTTGTCTGTCTATTTTATTTCTAATAGCTCGCAATAATATTTGGCTATACGTTGAGCCATCTATTGCCACTATGCGACTTCAAATTTGTTCGACATTGTCAATGAAGTTATGTTTCAATCTCGGGTTGCCAAATCTCGGCAAGTCCTTGACCGCAGCAGGTACGCTTAAAAAGTTAAAAATGTCGGTATTAGTTTCCATTTACAAAGGATTATCGATAAATGGACGCGATTGAGAAGAACCCTCACGGAGACTGATAGAAGGATTTATTGCGTTACGCGAAGTATCTAATACGATTTCAGAAAAAAAATCACGTTCTCTATCACTGTCACTATTTCTTTTTTCTTCGACAATAGTACTGTGGCGCTTTTCCGATAAATATTTAAGGCTATGTTATAAATTGATTGAATAGGGGCTTAGCCTTGATTTTTTTAATTTATTTTGAAACATATATAGGTAGGGATATTCAAAGGAAAAATTCAAAATTCTCACTTACGTGAATGTGTAAAGCACGATTATGATTTTTCGGTTCATGGCGCAAAGGATTTAAATCCACGGCTTCCTGGATTGCGTTAATTACGTCGATCTTCCTTCGGCACTGGATCATAAACTAAGTTTCGTTTCGCATATTGACCGTCTGGTTGCACGAGCTAATTCTCGCTTGGGTTTTGTTAAGAGAAATTCAGTTGATTTTCAGGATCCTTATACTTTGAAATCTCTTTTCTGCTCTTTGGTAAGACTTCTTTTAGAATACTGTTCCGTTGTCTGGGATCCATCATTTGACATTCACAGTAGACGAATTGAGAGTGTTCAGAGAAGATTCACTCGTTTTGCTTTGAGGAGGCTGGACTGGGCAAATGATTTGCCTTGTTATGAAAACCGTTGTAAGTTAATCGACTTACGTTTTCTTGATCTTAAAAGAAAACAACATTCGATAGTGTTTCTGCGAGATATTCTTTGTAATAAAATTAGCTCTCCTGAGCTGCTTTTTAAAATATCCATTTATGTTCCTGAGAGACCTTTACGACCTCGTGATTTTTTAAAACATCCTGCACATAAAACAGTTTATGGATCAAATGAACCCTTAACTCGTAGCATATCTAATTTTAATTCGATTGCCAATGTTATCGATATTAGCTGTACGAGGGACTGCTTTAGAGAAATGGTATTAGAAGCTTTCAATCTTTAGCGATCTTATTGTTGAGTTATGTTTTTATTATCCTTATGTTTAATTAGTTTTAAGTTTCGATTTTAATTTTTAATTTTCTTCTTTTTAATATTATTTTTATTTTAATTAGTTTTAAGTTTCGTTTTTAATTTTTAATTTTCTTCTTTTTAATATTATTTTTAAGTACAAATTGTCGTTACATTTGTTTAATTTATTCTCATTATTAATATATATAATGTATACAAATTTATCATCAGGCCTGTAAGGACTCTGTTCGGTAGGCTAAATAAATAAAAAAAAAATAAGTAAATGAATAGCAAGACCGATTTTTAGTTTTAAATAAAGCTCTTTGCCAGGAAAATTCAATATAATCATCGATCTTAGTACATCAACTTGTCCCAAATTGCACCCAACTTGTTGGCAGATATTTTTCTTTTAAAATGAACTGAAATTTCTTCATCGAAAAGATTATTGTTACAAAATACGAGTAACCATAGAATCAAAAAAATTATTATTATTGTTTAGGAGTTGGTTTGGTAAACGTTTTCACAGTTCAATATGAATTAAAGGAGAGAATTTCGGATCCCACATTGCTCCAATTTATTAATAATCATAAGGTCTCGTCCACCGCAGTTTGATTAATATTTCAGCAAATAACGAATCATCGCTAACTTAACTAAAAAGAAACGATTTTTTTCACATATGTATTTTCATTCGATTTCCTCTTTAAACTAAATATATGGATGCATATAAAAACATAAATATTTCAGTTTTTTCGTTGTTTTCTTTTTTTGTTAAAAAAACAAAATTATATTTCATAGAAATATGATTCTTCTTTCAGTTTCTTAAAATTCTAAAATTTTTGTTTAAAATGTACTTTACAATTTCAATTAAAAAATAATTTTAATAATGATAATTTATAAAACTAATTTATGATATAATTAAGTTTCTAAGTTTTTCCTGTTTTATATTTTTTTATATAAATTAGATAAAAGCAATTTGGATTTTAATGTAGCTTCGTTTTGGACTTTTCTTCTCATGTTTCGTTTCGATTTTTCGGGTGGTGGAGAGGGAGCAACACTTAAAAATTATTTATAATTTACATGAAATAATCTTATTTGTTATATTTAAGTTTTAAATTGTTTTCTGCTTTACTACATTAAGATTTCAATTATTTGAAATATTTTGTTCATTTTTTTTATATCATATTTAAGCAGAAGCATTCAAAATATAAGAAAAACATAACAGGGCTACGATTGCGCGTAAAGCGCAATCTTACGATACTCTAGATGAAATAGAATTTTTTGTGATCCCAAAAAATTTTGTATGGGGAGTGTTAGATGGGATGATAGCATTGAACTAATTTTTTCGCCATCATGCTAAAGTAGCTATGAAAATGTTTTATGCAAAATGCTTACTCCAAAAACTGAATGGGAACTGAGAAAATTAGTGAGTTAGATTTAGTGAAAATGTGCAGTTTGTATGGGAGGTGGTAGAAAAAGTGGGGGGATTTTAATGATTTTTCAGAAATAGCTAGGAATATTATAAAATTGGCATCCCTTAAATTTCAGACTAGTGCCATTTACACTTTTCAAGAAAATCGATTTTTTGTGAAGTTGTGAAACTGTGTCATATTGTATGGGAGGGGGTAGAAGCAGTGAAGCAAATCAAATATTTTTTTTCTCATCTTAGTAATAATATTAATTAAATATTTATTACAAAATATGAGATCAACAAATGTTATATGTTCTGAGAAAATCGGCTTAGAGCATTTCAAGAAAAAGTGTAGTTTGTATGGGAAGGGGTGGAAGGAAAGGGAGGAAGCAAATAATTTTTCTACTGTAGATTTAAATCAATAAAAAAGTAATATATACCAAAATTCAGATTAATAGCTTTTATACTTTTTGAGTAAATCTATTTATTGTCAAATTGCGAAATTGTGCATTTTGTATGGGAGGGGGTAGAAGGGGTGAAGCTAATCATCTAATTTGTTTTGACCTTACTAACAATTTTAAATAAATGTTTGGTGCACAATTTCAGCCCGCTGAATTTTATAAGCACTGAGGAAATTGGCTTAGAGTAATTCATGATAAGTGCAGTTTGTATGGGAGGTGGTAGAAGGAGGAGGAGGACACGCATAATTTTTATATGGTAGATTGATATTATCATAAAAAAAATATATTCCGAATTTCAGGCTAATAGCTTTTATACTTTTTGAGCAAATCCGTTTATTGTCAAATTGCGTAATTGTGTCATTTTGTATGGGAGGGGGTAGAAGGGGTGCAGCGATTTGGCCCGTTCACGAACTTGACCTTACTTTTTTGTCAAAAACGACGTGTACAAAATTTGAACTTTATAGCTCAACGCGTTCTCAAGCTAGAGAGCGCACGGACGGACGGACGGACGGACGGACGGACATCCGGTTTTGAGATTTTTGAGTGATAATATTAATTTCTGTATTCATCATTTTTTTCTCCGAGCCTTATTTCTTGGCGTTACAAACCTTAGAGCAAACTTATAATACTCTCAGATTCCATCTAGAGTATAAACACATAAAAGAATTATGATTGGGCGTAAGGCCCAATCATATGATACTCTAGATGAAATGAGAAAGAGTTCAATGTACCGGAAAATACGTCACCTCCAATTCTTTTAAATAATTAATAGTGACTTTTGTATGGGAAGTGGTAGAAGGAGAGGAGGAAGGTTTGTAATTTTTGGATATGATACCTAATGTGGTATGCAAAATATTTCATGCTGAATTCAAGGTTTGTAGCTTTCATTATTTTCAATTGGACATAGTTTTCCTGAAATTGAGGCATTTGTATGGGAGGTGGCAGAGGAAGTAGAGCGTTTAAGATGATTTTGAAACTGCTTATCATCATCCTTATCACCACGCTTTGATTCAATTTCAAATTCGATAGTTCTAATATATTCGAAGGAGAAATACTTTTCTTGAATTTATAATACAGATATTTGTATGGATGGGGGTAGAAGGAGTGAAGAGGAGCTGATAATTTTTTTTAGCATTTATTGCAATTATTAAAAAACAAATTCTGGTAAAATTATAAGTTTATACTTTTTCTAGTTTTAATGGAAATCGATATAATGCACTTAACAAAAATTATACATTTGTATGGGAGGGGGTAGAAGGAGTGTACGGATCAAAACAGATTTTTTTCTCGTTATTGATATTTCTATTTTTATACTTTATGCAAAATATCAAACTGATAGCTTTAACAGTTTCGAAGAAAAATAATTTAATTTAAATTTCAAAATTTCGTGAAATTTGTATGGGAGGGGGTAGAAGGAGTGAGGTGAAGTTGATAATTTTTTCAATTCTGATTGGAATTGTAATAAAATTAATTTTGGCAAAAATTCGTTTTTATAGCTTTGCTAGTTTCAATGAAAATCGAATAACTGAATTTTTCAAAATTATCCATTTGTATTGGAGGGGGTAGAAGGAGTAACGGGATCGGATCAGTATTCCGTCATATAAATGACATCTATATCATAATACTTTGACCTAAATTTCAAATCGATAGCTTAAATAGTTTCAAAGAAAAATCAATTTCTGAAAATTTCCGTCCGTTTGTCTGTCTGTCTGTCTTCCGTCTGTCCGTCCGTCCGTGTCCTCTCTAGCTTGAGAACGCGTTGAGCTAGATAGTTCAAATTTTGTACACGTAATTTTTGACAAAAAAAATAAGGTTAAGTTCGTGAACGGGATAAATCGCTCTACCCCTTCTACCCCCTCCCATACAAAATGACACAATTGCGCAATTTGACAATAAACGAATTTGCTCGAAAAGTATTAAAGCTATTGACCTGAAATTTGGAATATATTACTTTTATGATAATATCAATCTACCGTATAAAAATTATGCGTGTCCTCCTCCTCATTCTACCACCTCCCATACAAACTGTACTTATCATGAATTACTCTAAGCCAAATTACTCAGTGCGAATAAAATTCAGCGGGCTGAAATTGTGCAGTAAATATTTATTTAAAATTGTTAGTAAGGCCATCGAAAGTTAGACGATTTGCTTCACCCCTTCTACCCCCTCCCATACAAAATGATACAATTTCGCAATTCGACAATAAATGGATTTGCTCGAAAAGTATAAAACCTATTAGTCTGAATTTTGAGATATATTACTTTCATAATAATTTCAATATACAGTATAAAAATTATTGGCATCCTCTCTCTCCTTCTACCCCCTCCCATACAAACTACACTTTTTCATGAAATACTCTAAGCCGATTTTCTCAGAACATTTAACATTTATCGAGCTCACATTTTGTAATAAATACTTATTTAGTATTTTCACTAAGATCAGAAAAAAATATTTGATTAGCTTCACTGCTTCTACCCCCTCCCATACAATATGACACAGTTACACAACTTCACAAAAAATATATTTTCTTGAAAAGTGTGAATGTTACTAGTCGAAAATTTAAGAGATGTCAATTTTATGATATTCGTAGTTATTTCTGAAAAAATTACTAAAATCCCCCCACTCTTTCTACCACCTCCCATACAAACTGCACATTTTCACTAAATCTAACTCACACTAATTTTCTCAGTTCCCATTAAATTTTTGGAGTAAGCATTTTGTATAAAACAATTTTTATAGCTACTTTAGCATGATGGGGAAAACATTAGTTCAATGCTATCACCCCTTCTAACACTCCCGATACAAAATTTCTTGGGATCATAAAAAAATCTATTTCATCTAGAGTATCGTAAGATTGCGCTTTACGTGCAATCGTAGCCCTGTTATGTTTTTTTTTTTGAAATGTTTGATGAAGCGATTGTCATAAAAGAACTACCTATAGAATCAATTAAATACTTGACTTAATGGTAGTTGATTGGATTCAACTTAAAGGGTCCGGTGAGTTTGTTTGAACCTGCCTGTTTTACGATTGGTTTCAGTCAAAGTTTAAATCAAATGTAGTTATCTTCCTCAGTTTCCAAAACTTTCAGTTTAAACGTAGACTGAAGAATCAACCTTTCAATTAGCTGAATTAAATTTAGTTTAAAAAATTGGCTGTACAAATTCGAATGTACATGCTATTGCTGCACATCCTACAGTACAAATCGGAGCAGTTCCAGAGAAGAAAGCTGCAAATTTGTCTCCATACTCAATCGAAACTATTATGGCAGCATTTTGGCCTAAATTTGAAGTCATAATTTTGACTAGGTTTAGACTTTTTCGATCGAAATGAGATGAAATATAGATATCGTCTTAATTTTCAATTTCTAAATGCGAATGGCAGTTTTGATACACACAGAGTAACTCCCTAGAGCCTCTATGCTTTTTGTTTTGTTTGTGTTCGTTCTTGATTTAATAATACATTTTTATAAATAAAATTATAAAAAAAATAATAAATAACTAAAATTAATCGATTTTAAGCGTATGAATGTGTTTTTTGCTTTTTTCTATGTGATATTTCCTTTTCAATTAACAGCCAAACATTCACTAAGTAAGACATTATGAAGGCCGTCCATATCAATCCAATCTCGTCTTTCGTTTCGTATCGAAACATTTCGAATGCATCCCTTGAAGTTTTCGCGGCTTAATAGTGTTCCGCTTGGGGCGATATCTGGAACGGAACAGAGTTAACAAAAAATACCAATTCAATCAAAAACCATGCAAACACTAATTACCTGGTAATCCGCCTATGTAAAGTGATGATTTCGTATGAACTTTACCGACGACACGATTCTGGGCCATTGAAATGATTGCCGGACGATTATCGATACGAAGAGCGATTTGTTCGAAATCGTACTGTGCCGAAATATTATGCCATTTATTATCGCATAGGGCGTATTTCGAAGGATACACGGACTCCACACGGAATGGATTTCCATCTCCCAGATCGCACGAGAGGACAACCTTGAAAAATATTGATTGTAGTTAATAAAAAAAAATTAAAAGTTTCCTTACATTTCCGTTGTGAATTTCTAGGGATAGTGCCGGAAAACCATTCGGTTCCGACACACTTAACAGAACACCATTCAATTCGGACGTTCGAAAATCCATTTCAAGTTCCAAGTATTTTCCAACGTGGAAGTTTTTCTCTGAAAAATTTCGATTTGTTAGAAACAGAATGACGAATCCTTCCATTGATCACTTACTGTAAGTAGCATACGCATCGCCCGGAAAATACGATCCCTTCACAACTTTCGGGAAACACTGTCCGACATTTACATGCTTCCCCGGGCGGGCCAGATCCTTCGTCGAATTATTGATGGTCATTTTTCGAATGCATCCCTTGAATCCTTCCAGCTCGGTCGCCGAATTCACTCCATTTTCCGGCACTCCCCCAACAAACATGATATTCGAAGCACTAACCTTCTTCGGAATCTTCACCTGTGTCGATGTTTTTTGCCCCGTATCACCAATCTCGACGCTCATTGTAACCTTTCGTTCCTGGCACGTTATCGAAACCTGATGCCACTGTCCGTCGTTCAATTTCGCCGCCAGCAACAGCTCGACTTTCTTCCGACCGCGAACTCGCAACACTAACTGACCATCCTTCAGCACTAAATTAACGAAATGTTTCTGTTTCTCCTTGGTTCCCGGTGCCACTAAAATCGCCCCGTTCGGATAGAAAGTTCGAAAATCAAAACGGATATTGAAATTCTTTTGCCAAAAATTCCGAACCGTAATGTTGAGCTGTGAATGACTAAAGGGTCCGTCGCCGAACTTAAAAGCGTTCGGTTCGTACGAGTAGCTTCCGACCTGAGCGCGGAGTGGGATGAAATCAAGGGGGATGATTTTTAACGAAATTCTCGAATTTTAATCACAAAAATCAAAAAAAGAAACCAAAAATTTTGTGAGAGAGAAATGTGTTAGGAAGTTTTTTTTTAAGAAACAATACAAGTACTAAAACCGAACCCTGTGTTAGGCAAAAAAAAATGTTTAAATTAATTAAACAATCTACCAACGGACATTATAAACAAAAATGATTTTTCATAAATAAAAACTGGACGCCACTTGAAATTGAAATCATTAAAACTACAATAAAATTACAATTAGAAAAAAAATCATTTAAATACAATTTCGAAATTTTTATTACTTTAAAACCAAGCTGCTATTTTTTTAAGTGCTTATAAAATTTCTAAAATATTGATGCGTAATTTATTTACAAAAATAATTTTACATAGTTAAAATAAATATAAAGTTAATTTTTATTTCCATTAAGTAATTTATTATTATTTAAGTAAAGTGAAAAAATTAGGAACAGTGTAAGACAGTCCGGTGAAATTCAATGAAAGAAAATTATTGTTATTATTAATTATTATTGTGAAAAAAAAAATAAAAATTAAATAATATTAAAACTTGACACCTCTTTATTTTTGTTTGGTTAGTAATAGAGTTTTTGTTTTTGTTTTATTATATTTGTGACGTCAACATTCGCCCTACAAAAAGAAAATTATTGGTGTTGATTTAACAAAAAGAAAAGTGATGGTAAAAAGTTAGTATTATTGTTTAAGATTTTTTTTAAAAACTACTAGAAAAATTTTTAAAAAAGCTTTCGACTAAAGAACTTAATGAATAAATTTTAAGGATTTAAATTGATTTTTTAAGATTAACGAATAATAATGAAGAAGTAATAGGAATTAGTGATTCTTATGGAACATTTTTGTAATTTTTCATTTATTTCAAATGTGCGATAGTGACGATGAAAGATCTGCGAAAAGATAAGGAGATAATCTCATTCTCCAGTCAATTTTTGTCAAGAACGCCGTGGATAACACTCTCTCCGGAGAAAATCAAATTAAAGGAGCTGTCGAATCTTCCACTATAAGAAATTTTCAAAATCGTAAGAACAGTTCGATTTCAAAAAATGGTTCTTTTCAGTTGAAACAAGGAAAATAATAGCATGCACTTACATCGGACTCATTCAACAATTTTCGGTGTTACGGGAGCCCCTGTAAACACTAACAATTCTCGGTGAGATTAATGGAACAATGCTCGGCAGATCATCCCGGCTTGAAGGTTGCAAAGTTGCATGCCACCACGCGCGTCCGCAAGTAGTGGATAGTGCAGGATTGATTCAGAATAACAAAAGTATTTTTCCATCCAAACAATGCTGCTTCTTCCCAAAAACCACTCCCTTATCCCAGTAGTCCATTTATCTTCTCTTCCACATCATCAAATCCCAATTAACCTCTTTTTCGCAGGTTGGTGGAAGAACAAGAAAATTGGCTCGGAAAACCCACCATGAAGGACGTAAGGCAGGAAAAACGGATAGGGATGTATACCCAAGCGTCGGTAAGAGATGAGACTAACGATGAGGAGCTTTCGACAATACTCCACATGATGCCATATTAGTGGCAGCTGGGGAAAAAGGACTTGAATCGGCCACGATAAAATGGATACATGCCATGCTAAGGAGCCGATTGACAACCGCGGATCTAGGTGATAGCACATTGACTGCACAGACCTACATGGGCTGTCCCCTGGCAGGAGTATTACCTTCACTTCTTTGGTCAATCGTAGTAGATGAGCTCCTAGACCGTCTAACAGAACAAGGCTACGAGGTAATAGGATATGCCGATGACCTTGTAATTATCATTAAAGGCAAATATGATGTAACTTTGTTAGAAAGGCTGCAATCTGCCTTGGAAATGATAATGAACTGGTGTCACAAATATTCCTGAACATCCCTCCGATACATTTCCAAATAAAAAAAGAGGCAATAAAAGAGGTGCTACGCATACAGAGAGATAACAATTACAAATCGGGAGATTTTAGAGGTCACCTCCAAATTCTAAAAAATTCGAGAATTGGGGTTTTAACCTCAACATTGTAAGACACTATGCCGACAAATCTAACTTTGAAACCCCATTCAAAGTAATAATCAGAGAACGCAAGGATTGATAATCCATGCTACTTGATATGGAAGACGGATCAACCATCTGGTACACAGATGGCTCGAGCACCTCGGAGGGGACTGGTGCCGGAGTCACAGGTCCTAATTTCTCGGTTTCAAAACCTCTTGGTAAGGAAGCTACGATCTTTCAAGCAGAACTTATTGCAATAGAGCTATGTATCCAAGAGAATATTAGGAGAGCTCATCGCAACAAATCACCTTTTCTCCAAACAAATTTGGACAACCCACCAATTTAGGTTTGTGCATTCATTCAAGTAACTGTTCTTCAAACTGTCACTGTCAGCAGATTGAAAAAGTAACTCATTCAAAATATTTAGGGGTAGTCTTCGATCAACATCTCAAATGGGATATTCAGATACAAAATGTGATAGCTAGATTAAAAAAACTAATACCAATATGTTTCGAAGTAAGAAATTTTTTAACCAGAGTTGCAATAAGATCTTTTTATTTTGCTATCATCCATTCGGTAATTCAGTATGGTATTATAGCCTGGGGGTCAGCCTCACCTTCAATAATAAAACCATTAGAGATTATACAAAAATTACTTACAAAAATCCTATTGCACAAACCGGTAAGATTTCCAATAAATAGTTTATTTCCCTTGTTGTCCGTTCTCTGCATTAAGACTGTTTTTAAACTCATAACAAATATCCAAATTTTCAAAGAATATACAACTGGAGTAATTGAAGTTAATTCAAACTACACTAGAGGTGGTAGTCGTACTGAATTACCGTTGCCAAAGCGGAAATCATATATAGGTCAATGCCACTATACTTACATTGGGATCAAATTTTTTAATGATCTACCAAGTACAATTAAAGAGAGTAGGAATCTGGCCATTTTTAAATCTAATATCAATAAATTGTATTATTCGGGCTAATCAAAGCGAATTTTCTGATACTTTCGAGTGTTCTTTTGTTCTTTTCTTTACTTACATTTGTAATACCTACTATTTACATACTTATATTTTGTTTGACATAATAATTGTATCTCTATATAGCGTCATCATTTTTAATCTGCAAGCCATTACTCCTCACCCCTACCACAAGAATTATTCTTACAAGGGGGAGTAGTTCAATATTTAAAATGTTCAAAAAAATTGTGTTAAAATAAAAACTTGAATTAGAAAAAAAAAAAATTTATATCTTATCGGATGGTCAGGCAGTTCTCAAACAAAACAAATTTTGTTGGACCAGAGCCATTCTGTGGAAAACCAAAAGGACACTTCAACTTTATACTTAAAGAGTGGATTGAACAAGAGCATAGAATCTACTGGAATAGACTTTCAGGCTTAGCAATCTCAAAGAAATTTATCCTACCACAAAAAAAAACGAAGTGGAGGATATTCTAAAATTCAGCAACTTAGATTGGCCAAAGCTATAGAGTTATGGTAGGGTAAAGGGGCGATAAACGCACAATAGACCAAAAAAGACGCGGTGCTCTCAAGTGTTTCCCTAAATAGTTTATAGTTTACTGAAATTTATTGAAGCTATACATATTTACATTTGCGTTACAATAATAATGAACAATTATAGCAACAACAATAAATAAATAAAACGGTGAGGGCTCTGAAGGTATTTATACCTTCTTAGTCGCTAGCAGAATAGCTTCCACGATGTCTGGACCAGGTCGTGGAAGTGATCGTGTAACTGATACATCGATAGTCGAGTATTCTGTTGCAATGGAAACTACTACTGCTTCGATTATCGACGAGGGGGAATCGGAAATAAAAAAAATGATTTTTTTCAATTTTTTAGGTAGTGCTCATCTGAAACCGATTCTTTTCACTCAAAGCACGACAAATATGGACAATATTGCCAGATCTACTACTTCACACTTTTCTTCCTGATCATTTTTCAGCTAGTACAGAAATTTCAATACTGACAATACTTTGATCGAGAGCTAGAGCTAGCGACTGAAAGCACCGGCTGGAAGCAATTGCATTAACGCATCTCTCCTTCATATAGAAGTGGAACTTGCGCTCGCTGCGAGCGAAAATTTTATTCGTATTAGCTGGTGGTCTCGTTCTCTTGTATATATATGCGACTAAAAGCAATGAGAGGAAGGGTGGAAGCATTTTAATGCGATGCATCTCCCCTTCATATTGAAGTCGAACTTGCAGAAAATTTCGTTCGTGTTGGCCGGCGGTTTCGTAAATGCGTTTTTAAAATCGCATCTTTCTCCTTGCGGAAGGCTTTCAACTTTCGTTGGTCAGAAAAAGCGTGAGAAAAAAAGCTGTCCTGATCATGTAAATGCTCTAAACAGTGGTAAACGGAAATAATGCGCGCTTTCTTTTAAAGAAATTTTTAAACAAATGTTCATATCCGTGCTGATTAAAGGGCAAAACATAAGGGAAGCATTGCTTCCCTTGCATCAATGAATGTCACGCCACTGTGTAGTATGTCTTGATTCTGCACAGACGCTACAGAATCCTTTGGGCGTCAGGAAGAACGGTATCGATTCCAAGCACAAGTTAAAGAAGACCTACAGGCGGTTACTCCATCGTCATCTGAACCGGTAAGCGCTAAATGAATGTAGCCACTGGACGATAGTGTAAACTGCCCGTCAGTGCCGTGGCAAAAATTCCTTAAGAAATTCAGTCCGCTACAGAGAAAGAAGGCACAAATGTACTGGACGACCACATGGATGCATTATTTTTAGGTATTTTTAGAAAATCGTGTACGGACCAGCAATAGAGTGAGTTCTCTATAAAAACGGTTAGCCGCCTTATCCCAATCTAATGCTAGATTTGTTGAATTCTTCCCCAATCTACGTAAAATACTGCTACATGAAATCTGGCTATCAACTCTGGAATAGGATGATCTCTCAGAGCTTCTTCTTGAGAGCTCCCGAATTTCGAGATGCTACTCCACTTTCCCCGCAACTAAGCAAAAATTCATGTAGTTTTAGTTACCATTTGGCTTAGAAGAACTTCAGAAATTGCTAAAAGCCACTAAAGAGGGTGAAGATTTTTATGATTTTACAATTTTTAGGGTCTTTGCCGCAATGCATCCGTTACATTTTAGGAATATTTTGGCTAGATGTGACCGATCTCCATCGACGAACTTTAGAAAGCAACCAGGCAGACTAAAATAGCAACTGATATTCAAAGGCGGCAATTGCAGTGAATCGGTCATACTTTGAGGAAACTGGAGCGAAACATTGCCAAACAATCTCCGGATTATAGTCTTCAAGGAAGACTTCGGGTTGGTTGAGCATATAGCACATGGAATCGAGCAGTTGAGCTAGAATAGATAAATCCTGGCGACAACTAAATCGCGCCATGTGGGAGAGAACTATTGCTGTTCTATGCCTCTATATGCAGTCTTAACAGGAAATTGATTGAGTGGCTTATTTTATAAAAGAATGCGAAAACTCTTTAGATTCGCTAGCAAAGGAGAAAACAAAAATCGCATTTAAAAACCTGTAACTATCTACTAACTAACTAAGAGCATTGGCGAAGGCCGACCAATCAAAATTGATCAAAGAATCATGTAGTCGGATTCAAAAACCGTTTTAAATTGGTCGAGCTGTGATACAAAAACTTATCGTCAGTACATTTCGTTTCGCATCGGTGAAATACTTGAGTTAACGGGTTGAAATGTGTTAAGTCGGATGAGCTCGCCTCACCGGAGGACAAAAAGAAAAAAAAAATAGAATTTTGGTTATTTTTGTGAATGAACTTCGCACCATTGGCTACTCCAACCGGAAACATGGGAAAAAAGAAAAAAAAAACGCAACCAACGTCAGGAGGACGGACGTCTGACAAAAAAAAAGGTCCGCAAGAAAAAACACAAGGTGAGATTTCTATAATCGCCGCCGAGTTAAATTTGAAACGGCAATAATTTAATCCGCGCGCTATAGCCAGCGCTCAGTTTTTGCGGACAGGAATAAATTTCGATATCCGCAGGTACGTTGAAAAAAAAAATGCGAAAAATCGCGGGTAATTTGGATCGCGGTGGAACGGTGAACACTCGTGTGCCGCAGTGAAAATTCGCGGAAGGACTGCGCTGCAATGAGAATCGTAAATCGGTGGCTGTGTTTTGCTTGAAAGAAGCAAAGAAATTTCCCAAGTTCGTTTCCTTTTTATGCGCTAAGAAAAATCGCGCGGCTATAACCTCTCGTCCTCGTTAAATTTTCTCGCACACAAAAAAAAGAGGAATTAAAGTTCGCATGAAGCAAAGAATTTGGGATGAAAGCCGAACAACAACGCCAACCACACAAAAATAACTACCAATCACCTGGGATTTATCGGCGATAACGCCGCAATTGCTGCCCCTTCGTACCAACAAAAAGGAACCAAAACTAATGGAAGAAGGGTTCTTGTTTTCTCATCGAAATCGAGCGACGACGAATTTGCTCTGCATTTTTTGTTCTCGAAAACGTCGCAACGGAGCGCATCAGCAGCAGCGCCCAGCAAAAGCTATCTCTCAGGATTCGAAGCTCCTAGTATTGGAACCATCATTACAATTTGCCGAATGTTCCAGCCCAACGTGTAAGTAGCATTTTCTGGGGGGCAATAAAACTGATTTCGCCGATTAAAGACGATCTACGATTAACGATTAGCTTAGTTAGTCTTAACGCATATTTTATTTTTATACTCTAGATGAAATCTGTGTTTGCCTTACCGTTTGTAACGCTAAGAGATAACGCTCTTACAGAGCCGCCAAAGGTACAGAAATATTTGTTGTCACTCAAAAACCTCGATTTCGAGTGGCCGTCTGTCTGTCTACAGCATAACTCTCGAAAGCTTTGAGCTGTAGTGCTAAAAATTTGTGTGTGTCATTTAGTAGTAACTTTAAGTTCGTGAATGGGCTACAACCCCCCACTCCTACTACCCCCTCTCATACAAATTACATGAAATTTCGAAATATTAAGAAGTTGATTTTTCTTTGAAACTTTTTAAGCTATCGACTTGAAATTTAGGTCACAGTATTGTGATACAGATGTCTTTAATATCACGGAATACAAATGGACAATTTTAAAAAAATACATACTTTCGATTTTCATTGAAACTAGTAAAGCTGAAAAGACGAAATTTTGTCAGCACTAAATCTACTATAATTGCAATTAGTTTTGAAAAGAATTGTCAACTTTACCTCACTCCTTCTGTCCCCCAAATTTCACGAATTTTGGAAAGTTGAATTAAATTATTTTTCTTCGAAATTGTTAAAGCTATCTACTTGTCATTTTGTAAAAAGTAAACAAATAGAAATATCAAAAAATTTGTTTTGATCCGTACATTCCTTCTACCCCCTCATGTATAATTTTTGTTAAATGCATTTTATCGATTTCCATTAAAACTAGAAAAAGTACAAACTTACAATTTTGCCAGAATTTGTTTTTTAATAACTGAAATAAATGCTAGAAAAATTTATCAGCTCCGCTTGACTCCTTCTACCCCCTCCCATATAAATACATATGTGTATTATAAATTCAAGAAAAGCATTTCACCTTCGAATACATGAGAGCTATCGACTTTCAAATTGAATCAAAGCATGGATAAGTATGATGATAAGCAGTTTCAAAATCATCTTAAACGCTCCACTTCCTCTGCCCCCTCCCATATAAATGCCCCATATCAGGAAAACTATGTCCAATTTCTTTAAAAATGATGAAAACTAAAAACTTTAAATTCAGCAAAAAACATTTTGCATGCCATGTTCGGCGTCATATATGAAAAATACAAACCTTCCCTCTACTTCTACCACCTCCCATGCAAAAGTCTTTATTCACTATTCGAAAGAATTTGAGATGACATATTTTCTGGTATATTAAAGGCATTCCCATTTCATCTAGAGTAGCATAATTCTGTTTTTTTTTGTACTCATTTTGTGGTTATGTTAGCGCTTTTCTTTTTTTCGCATTTCCCATGAAATTTTTCCAAATTTTTTTTTTTATCGAAATATCAGGGGTTTAACTATCTAGCTATTTCGAACAAGAATGCAAAGCAAAAGACTAGAAAAAACATAACAGGAGTACGATTGGGCGTAAATCCCAATCGTGCGATACTCTAGATGAAAGAAAAATATTTGGATCTTAAGAAATTTTGTAGGGGAAGTGGTAGAGGGAGTGATGACATTGAATTAATTTTTTCACATGACGCTAAGGTTGCTATCAAAATGTTTTATACAAAATTTAGGATTTAAAAATTTAATAGGTACTAAGAAAATTAGTGTATTGGATGTAGAGAAATAGTGCAGTTTGTATGGGAGGTTATAGAAGGAGGGGCGATTTTTTAATGACTTTTCAGAAATAACTATAACCATCATGCTTTTGACATGTTTTAAATTGCACATCAGTAGCATTCATACTTTTCAGGAAAATCTACTTTTATAAAGTTGTGAAATTATGTCAGGTTGTATGGAAGGGGGTAGAAGGAGTGAATGTGAATGAATCTAATTTTTTTCGGTTTTACTAATAATTTTAAGCAAATATTTCGTGCACAATTTCAGCTCGATCAATTTTATACGCACTGAGTAAATTGGTTTAGAGCATTTCATGAAAAAGTGCAGTTTGTATGGGAGATGGTGGAAGGAAAGAGAGGACTCAAATAACTTTTATACAGTAGATTTATATCATCATAAAAGTATTATATAAATTTCAGATCAATAGCATTTATATTTTTCGAGTAAATCCGTTTATTGTGAAATTGCGAAATTGTGTAATTTTGTATGGGAGGGAGTAGAAGGGGTACAGCTAATCGTCTAATTTTTTTCGTCTTACTAATAATTTTAAATAAATATTTCGTGCACAATTTCAGCTCGACAAGTATTATATGCACTGAGTAAATTGGTTTAGAGCATTTCATGAAAAAGAGCAGTTTGTATGGGAGGTGGTGGAAGGAAGGGGAGGACTCTAATAACTTTTATATAGTGGATTCATATAATCATAAAAGTATTAAATTCCAAATTTCAGATCAATAGCATTTATATTTGTCGAGCAAATCCGTTTATTGTGAAATTGCGAAATTGTGTCATTTTGTATGGGAGGGTGTAGAAGAGGTACAGCAAATCGTCTGATTGTTTTTAGCCTTACTATGAATTTTATTTAAACATTTAGTGCACAATTTTAGCTCGATAAGTATTATATGCACTGGGTAAATTGGTTTAGAGCATTTCATGAATAAGTGCAGTTTGTATGGGAGGTGGTAGGAGAAGGGGGAAGCCACAAATTATTTTTATGAAGTTGATTGGAATCATCATAAAAGTATTATATTCGAAATTTCAGATCAATATCATTTATACTTTTCGATCAAATCCGTTTATTGTCAGATTGCAAAATTGTGTAATTTTGTATGGGAGGGGGTAGAAGGGGTGGAGCGATTTGGCCCGTTCACGAACTTGACGTTACTTTTTTTGTTAAAAATGACGTATACAAAATTTGAACTTGAGCTCAACGCATTCTCAAGCTAGAGAGGACACGGACGGACGGACATCCGGTTTTGAAATAAGTAGTAAGAAGTAAGTCGACGTGACGAGCTCTAAAGCTGTTTTGTTGTTACAGGCCATGGTTTTTATAGTCAGTACCGGAGCGAACTCACCCACGACTCCCGTAACTAGACCCGGCAACACGCTCGCTCGTCGCTCCAGCCCGACACTGCCACCGAGATGGACGTTGGAGGATCTCGGACCAGTCTAATTCCAGAGCCTGATCTATCTTTCAGTTATTTCGATATTTTGGTATCAAAATAATCACCGTACTGCATACAACAAATGATGGGTTTCTTCAAAGCTTAACGTTGCGAACAAAAATTTCATTCGAACAATCGATGGATCAAAGGTAAATAATTTTTAAAACAGAATGATAGCCTATATCCAGCGAAACGTGATAATAACTAAGTGTGAAATGTGACGAGATTCGGCCAAGATATTTTCACAAAATCAACTTGTACTTCTGGAGCAATTCTCAAGCTGGCTGCGTCTACTTCGACAACATCCTTCGTTTCTCGGTTTACAAGAAATTCAAGAGCCAAGAAACTAGGATTCACTCCAGTTTCATTATTTTATTTTTTATTTTATTTTTAATTTATCACTTCATCAACATATGATTACTTACAAAAATTAATTACAACATTACTTATTTTTTAACAAAGCTGACTTTATCTGAGCAATATTTAAATTGAAATCAATGTTGCTATAATTAGCGTTAAAAGCCCGTGAAATAGAGGTTATCGGTTCGTGCTGGCCGTAATTAGTTCGATGGAAATGAATGTCGAGGAGTACGTGGTCTCTCAAGGAACGGTAAGGAATTTTGAAGGAGAGAGCTCCAAGCAAGATGGGAGAGTCAATTTCGCCTGTAATTAATTTGACTGCGACTGCAGTACCAAGAACAGATAACCTATCTTCGAGTGAATCCAACGAAAGCAGTTGAAGTCGTTCTTGGTAAGGGGGGAGACATATTGGGTCTGACCAGGGAAGTCCCTTAAGAGCAAATCTCAAAAATCTTCGCTGCACAGACTCAATTCTATTTTTATGAATATCATAATAAGGAGTCCACACCGGGCAGGCATATTCGAGAATTGATCGCACAAAAGTACAGTAAAGTGTCTTTGTGATGTAAGGGTCATTAAAGTCCTTAGACCATCGTTTTACTAAGCCCCAAATGGAGTTAGCCTTGATAACAATACAGTCAACATGGTCGTCGAAGGTAAATTTATCATTAAAAAGTACGCCTAAATCGCGAACTATGCTTAATTTTTGCAAAGCAATTTCTTCTAAAACATATACAAATCCAATTGGATCCTTTTTCCTAGAAAAAGATGCAGTGGTGCACTTTCCAATGTTTAAAGGCATACAGTTTAGGGTACACCAGTAAAAAAATAGCTTTAAGTCATTTTGCAAAAGTAAATTATCATTCGTACAGGTGATAGTACGAAATATTTTTGCATCGTCAGCATATAAAAGAATATTAGAGTTAGAGATTACCGAACTCGCGTCATTAATAAATAAAATGAACAGAAGTGGGCCAAGATGGCTACCCTGAGGAACACCAGAAGTGTTTGGAATAACCGATGAAAAAGCATCTCGAAATTGCACCTGTTGGGTGCGACTAGAAAGATAAGTTCTAATCACTGCTAATAATACATCAGCAGAGCACAAAATGCATGACATAATAATAGATTATGCAGCGGGAGTTTTGCTATCAAGAAACTACTACATCACACACCAAGTTATTCAGTTCTACCACCAAAGATATTATCATCATAATAACGAAACAATAGTTAGTGAAATTGGGTAGAAGTATGATGTACATTTTCGATTTGCATCAGATATGATGATATTATTTGCTATTTTTATTTTCTACGTAATCCTCCGATTCTTGCAGAATCGTTCTAGTATTGTAGAAATTATAAGGCGAGGCCAGCACCTAGAGAAAGAAGTTCAGGACTACTCTGCGAGCTGTACAGTGGCTACACATCTAAGTGTACTGGCGTGATCGAGGATTCCTAAAAATCGAGGAATTCCTAAAAATTAACCCAAATCAATTCCAAGAAATAGCGTTTTGAGGAAAGTAGATTTTGAATACATGCAAAAAAGACTTTGATGCGAATCATGGCATCCCGGAATCCAATCGACGAAGCGGAAAATATATTAGGTCTGAGAAAAAAGTTCGCGGCGTTTTTTTAGTGCAATTCAATTGGTTTTCTTTTAGTGTGAAAATGAATTTACCAATATCGATACCGCTGAAATCCTTATCTTGCTGGACTTTTTCAAGATTTTGTTTCGCTTTTTCAGTGGTTGGGCGACCAGAGCGTGACTCATCTTTCACATCAAAATAACCAGAACGAAACCTAGTGAAATATTTTCGTGCGGCAGATTTTTATAAAGTACCTTCACCGCACACAGCAAACATTTTTCACAAGCCTGCGCAGCGTTCTTCCATTTGTCGTAATAATATTGCAAAATATAGCACAATTTTTCATTACTTTTCTTCATTTTCAAACGCAAACAACTTTCCAACTACTTCACCAATTTCAATGTTTAGTATTATCTTTCTAATGAGCGTTTAGTAGAGTTGCTGCGATATGTGTTTCCTGAGTTATTTGCAATTGACGTAATCTATGGGAAAAAACGAAATGAACTTTTTTCCCAGACCCAATAGTAAACACTCGTTCTCTCATTTACTCGTATATTCCGAGGACTCGAACCAGAAAGCAAATACACCAAACTAGAGATACTCGATACACACTAACACTTCTGTCTTAAAAGAGTTTGGACAATGGACAAATTTTGACAGTGTCTCAAGCGTTTAGTAGATTTTTAGCACAAAGATTACATTGTTAAAAATCGGCCAAGCTAAAGTTTGGCCGTACTAAATATGAATGTGTTTGTGCAAATATGTGTACAGTGTTTTGACGTTTATTCGAGATTGACAGCTGTTGACTTGCCGCACAGTGTCAAGATCGCGGTAAGAAATTCAGCATCATTGATTTTGCGTTTATATAATATAAATTATTATTTCTTTAGAATTTGTGGACACATCCATGGCAAAACGACTGAAATGCGATATTCTTTCTAATATATATTATATATTATGTAAAGTTAGGAAAAATTCGTTGTTTATAGGATGAAAACACCACATTTTCTGCATACATATTTTCAGTGGGAAATTCGTGTTCTCCGATTAAGGATCTGAATACGATAAGATTGGCTTAAGCTTAATATCTTCTGCCGGATTCATACTGAAGCTGTTCGACGATTCAACATACAATGCCAAGGCGGTAAGGCATTGTCTTCGAAAGATTGTTTGGTTATTCGATCCCATAACGTTTGGTTATGATGTGGACAAGGTTCGACAGTTGGTAGTCTACTCCGGAAATACCAGCTTCTCATATAAAGAAAGGAACCTGAAGAGCTCTTGAAATACAGGACAAGTTTTTATAGGGCACAGAACTATCCAAAGAATTATCCAGTCCAACAAGATAAAATACCGCGCAGGAATGTGAACCGAATATTTTCATTGTTTTTCGATTCATGAAACTTCTGGAAGGTATTTCTCAAAGCGCTCCTTTAATAGCAGTATAATATTCGTATTCCTTATTGTAGAGTCATGTGTCGTTCGAAACTATCCGATAAAGTAGCGAATCATATGTATCGCCAGATGTTAGCTTGCTGCATGAAACCAGTGGCGAGTGATTTCAATAAGCATCAAAAATATCCTACTATGGTTTTGCTACAAGAAGCGTAAGCATATTGTCGGCCGGTGTGAACCCGATTAAAAAAGTGGTTGAATTGATTTTTACTTTTTTCGGAAGACATTAACATTTCCAAATTGAATCTTTTTTTTTAGATTTACTTGACTTATGACGATTTCGTATCGATTTGTAAGATGAAATTTTTTGAATTCGATACATTGCCAGCCTGGCGAAAGCAAGAACTAGTCCAAACTTTATTTAATTAATATTGTTGTGAAAAATACACACAGTATTGTAATTGAAGTGACTAAATAAAATAATTATATTATGAATTGAATTCACACACACCATTGAAAATAATTGAATAGTTTTATTTTGTTAGCAGCTTGAAATCTTTGACGATTGGATTGAAATGAGAATATTATCCTACTCTATAGGATTCCTGCACTCAGATTTTTACCATCTAGTCTACAATCACTAAGCACTTGATTTCTTGGGTACCCCAATACATTTTTATCTAATGTCGAAAACATCATATTCAACACTTTTAACTCAATAAGGGTATATATAAGGCTAAGCTGAGGGCCATAGGTCTTAATGCTATCCTTGCTCAATGGATTGAGAGTTTTCTTTCTGAACGCACTATATGAGTAGAACTAGATGGCGTTCCTCCATCTCAATGGATTCCAGCATCCCTCAAGGCTCTGTTTTATCTTCCAATCTTTTCTTCATTCTTATCAATAACCTTCTGTTGTCTACTCTCAATCCAATTCATAGTTTTACGGATGACAGTAATTTAGATAACATCTATGAATTTAACTCTGCTGCGGAATGAAACAAGCATTCTATTGCTTTAATCGCATGGAGTTATTCCGTTCGCTGAACTCAGATCTCAGCATAATCCTGGAAAAATAGAGCACAGTTCAACATCAATTCTCAAACGAGATGATCAAGTGTCTTACATTACACCTCATTTAGAGTAGAACTCGCATGCTTGGGCTGGGGTACCCAAAGCACACCTCGCGCTACTTTATCGTATTCAAAAACATGCATTCCGACTGATTGGAGGCGAGACCATCATGGCTTCTATCGATTCTCTCGAGCATCGCAGAAATGTCGGAGTACTCAACATTTACTATTGCTACTTCATTGATAAATGCAGTGTGAAGCTAAGCGTACTCATTCTTCCACTCTATACTTTTCCCCGGAATACTCGCCAAGTTGAACGCGCACACGAGTACACCGTCAAATCCGGCCTCAAATAGTAAAACTCGCTCTCCTTCTCTCTCCTACACAGCGGCAACAAACAAAACTTCTTAAAGTGGGACTTGATTATAGAGTAACCCCCTAAATTAAACTCGGTGCCTAAAACAAAACATATGAAGTGATATTCGGTCAGCTCAGAATTGAGTTTTGCGGTATGTACTCCTATAAACTAGAGTAACTCTAGTTAGTAAAGCGAATTCGATTAAATTTTGTATTCACCATTGAAGTGTAAGGGCTTTAAAGTTGAGCCTCAAAAGGCGCGCTGGTTATTTTCCCAACTATTATTGATAAAGCAAAACCTTTCTACACTTACGACATTTTAATCAATGAATTTCAAAAACAGACTTACAGATAGCTAATAAATAAAAAGAACTCTATCAGAATTAGGCTGCAATTCTTCGTTTTTCTCATCCTCCTTATATACACCATTTCGTTGCTCATTGAAAATGATGTTCATTGGGGAGAAAAAAAAAACAAATAATTCACAATATCACAATTTACCAAAATTTCAATAAAATACCCGTAGCCCTAACAATTCTTGCTTTCATGGAATCTTGCGAATCGAGATAATTAACACAGCTGATGTCCATCGTATTCGAATCGACAGCATTCCCGTCGTCATCGAAAACGATATGCACCGTTCCATTTCCATCGGCGGCTTTTCGCGATAATTTCTTAACCGGTACCGATGATCTTGGTACGGAAGTTGTCTCATTGCTGGTGCTGCTGCCGTCCTTTGTCTTCCTGTTCCGCGTCGTCTGCGATCGGGCCACCTTTTCCTTCAGCTCTTGCCATCGGCCCTTCATTCTTTAAATCTTCTTCGACATCAGACTTGGATTTTTTGAATTTTTTTCTTTTCGGCTGCGATGGAGGAACCGCACCACCGGGGATTGCCCTGCGAGACGAGTTACGAATATAAAATTTCGGGATTTTCTCCATTTCCTGCACTTTCTTGACTAGCAGGCGATCACGAATCGAAATCCTATCTTCGTCCGAGCGATTGCTTGGATTGGCACCCAAGAAATTTACACGCAAATGTCAACTGAGAATTGTCAGTCTGACATTTCGCAGTTTTAGTAAGGTTCTTAGTACACTTCCCTTGCATATGTATGTGTGCATCAAATGTTGAGTTTCAACTCATTTTTTGCCCAGAATTAGTTATTTTTTTCGAAAATAAATTTTATTTTCGTGAAAAATGAATCTTTTTAACGTTTCTACATCAAAGTATAAAAATGGCTACAAAAATTTAAATTTCGCGCGCAATCGGTGTACATGCATTGTCCAAACTCTTTTAGTGTGTTGGTGTGTATCGAGTATCTCTACACGAAACCACTCTTATTAGGCAGTTCGAATGGTCACATACCGCCGGATAACTTCAACAATGATCCGATTCTCCTTCTGAAAATGCCGGAAATATCTGCACGATTTTAGCAGTATAGATTCGATTAAAACTGGCGAAGAGTTAGTTATAGTCGATGAAGATCAACCTCTTCGAGACGAAGAGCTACCAAAAAAACAGGTTAAATCTGTCAACCGGGGGTGCAAACAACAATAACTGGCTACTTATGTACCGGGAGGGAGTGTTACTACGCTACTGAACTATTATAATATTAATAGCGTAAAACGAAGTGCGATGTAAGTGCGTGCTATCGAATCATCCATATAACTATAAGAATTTATGCACCCAAAAAATCATTTGAAATTAGGTTAACAATGGAGAGACAAAGTTCTAAAACGTCTTACGGCTTTCTCCAAAAGTTAAAGTCATTCCTACCACTTCAACATTAAAAAACCAAAAATTTTCTACTAATTAAAAGCACAAAAATCATTTCAACTTACCCTCTGACATCCTTCCGGAGTTGCCGAAAAACTCTTGCCAATCGGTTCGGTTTTCATCAAAATATCACCATTGCCATTATTCACTCCCATCTCCGGTCCCGCGCGTCCGAACTGAACATTTTGGAATCGAATGGTATCGCTAAACAGCACCGTCTTATTATTAAAGACGACATCGCGAATGGCTCCTTCGAGCGGGATAGAAGTCGGCGCCAACGGTCCGTAGCTCTCGTACGCAGGTGCGCCACCAAAATATAATCCGCCGGCATCCTGTGGCATGATGACGTGAGCAGGCTTCCCGATTAAACTCTTCGACCATTGCAATTCGTCGTCCAGTGTTAACTCAACTTTTCGTCCGTTTTTAATTAAATTCAGGACATGATATTCGCCATCGTTTACGACTTGATTCGATCCCATTTTGAGTTCACCGCGCCCGGTTTGAAGCCAAACTTGAACCTTGCCGTCCATCAAGCTAATCGAGTAGTTGCTTTTGAGGTCGCTTGAATCGTATTCGGATTCGATATGAGGCGGATATGTCGAGAGTAGTAGGAGGCATTCAGGTTGCAGAGTTCGGAAGACGAATCCAGCATTGGCTCGTTTGAAGAGCGATTGGGACGGCATCTCGATGTATCCTTTTCCATAGAATCCAGCCCTGGAATCGGAGGTGTAAAATGTTTCCGGGCAGTTGAAAATTGTTACTTACTTTTTAATTGCAGTTTTACACGATTGTTCCACCCCGAAGTACGTGACTCCTTCCAACGGATCGTATGACTCACCATTTATTTGTACATCCATCATGCAACCCTTATATCGATTATCGGCTCCCGGAGCTTTGGTGATTCCCGATCGGAAACCTGAAAACACGGCAAATTAAAAAAATCCAAGTCCAGTAATTAGTTTTACTCACCCGGTGGTACTCCTCCCAAATAGTACGAAGCTTGCGATAAATCAGGAAGCATCGCCGATATAATTGGAGCAGTTGGCGAGCCATTCAAGGATTCATTGGTATTAACCTTCAAGCTGCCATTCTCTGTGATTCCCTTTGGTACAAATTCCCGTGCAGCTTCAATCCTGACCTCCTTTCCGGTATTATATCGATCCATTGTGATTATCTCCAGCTTGGATTCTTTGCCGTAATCAATCCGGAATAAAATGCGGCCATCGTTCAGAGTAATAGATATCGAGCGATTCTGGAAAGAAAGAAAATCAGACCGAATCGTCATCATCAATCAATGCTTACGTTTTTATTATCGACCGCAAGGAACAGTAGGGCATTTTCATCGAAAGTTCTAAATGCCATTTGAATTGCAAATCGATTCTTGCGATACGGTCTGGATCGGGACATCTTTAGCTCGGCATATCCTTCACCATTGAAATAGCGTGCATTCGAATTGGGTGAGACTTCTTGTGGACCAGCTATGGCACCACTGCATTTTCCATCCTCGCTGATGAAATTCCAGAGTCCTAAGGATTTTCCGTCGATATCGACCTGATGGAGGACCACATTCAGACCGGGATTTGCTTGAAGCTCCTTGACCCGCAGACTATCCGGGACGCCGCCAATCCAAACCACATTCGACGGGGTCCGTAAGAACCGTGTGTGTTCGCTGTCCGTGGCTGCACTAACACCTGCCATTTCTTCCTTCAGCGTGCTACTGTTCGTCATCTGGCGAACTAAGAGGCTGCCAATGTTCAAGGTTCGATTCACATCGATTTGATACCAGGCTTCGTCGACCTTAGAGTCAAGGACACCCAATTCCAGTCCATGCGTTATAACTCCCGTTTTTCCGCCCAGATTCCACAGGAAACGAATCCGTCGCTTTATCATTTCGACCGCCAAAAAGTTCGTTCCACTGCCCTGAATGAAAACAAGCGGAGAGTCCATGATGTCCTGCCCTAGAGCCAAGGTCACTTTCATGGTGTTCGACGTTGACAGACCGAAAGATGTGGGCATATACGACCGAATACAACTGCTCCCCGCAGAATCCAGCGATACTTTCACCTGTGAAATTAACGAATTAAGAAAATTTCAGTCAAGAACATCACTAGGCACCTACTCCTTCCGCTGCATGTCTGGCTTTCGCTATTTTATCCTTCAGCTCTTGGAGCTGTCGGCCCAGCGTATTGTTCGCAATCTGGAAGTCGTATTGCGAGCGCTTCGCTTCCATTTCGATTTTAATTAGCGTGCTGTTTGCTTTCAGCAAGTTACTTTGTATTTCGGTGACATTCTCCTCGGCCAGGCCTAATTTCGATTCCCAGTCCGGCTCTAATTTGGCAAACTTTTCGCGAAGTTTCGCAATATCCTGGTCGAGATCGATGGCTCTTTTACTTTCGTTCGTCATTTTCTTCGAAATTTTCGTCGTCAATGCGACGTTGTTGACAATCGATTCCATGCCAGCATTGTTTATTTGTTTATTGTTTAACTTTTCGAGAGCTGCAGAAATATTGTTGTTTTTTAGGCCGGCACGACGAATTGTTGATTTGATTTCTTCGACGTTGTTCTCATTGAAAATGAGATCCTTCTGAAGGTCTGAGAATTGAGGGTGGGGTGGAATTAAAAGCATTTGAAATGGAATTAGAACTTCGCCCCCTTCTGGAGCATTAATAATATGTATTTAGGAAGTCCCCAACTGGAAACATCGAACTCGATGCAGTCGACACTAAAATCCAAACTAATTTAATATTATGCAAAATTTCGATTGGGGTAACCAAGGTAGTAGTCAATGTGCTGGAATTATACGTCGACTGATATTTGAACTCACGACCATCGCATTGAAGACCCACACACTACCCACTAGGCTACACGCCCTACGGAAATATTCACTGCCACCAAAATACCACGAATCATCTCCTGCCTATTAGCCCTAGAACAAGACGGGGTTGGTTCTTGAACTCATTTTTGTAGGCACTATATATGTATATACTTTTTGAGCTGCTTCTTTACGTGCAAGGTAAAGTTGCGAAATTTTTTCCAAAGTTTTCGATAGCATAGAGTTAGAGTGATCGCTACGAATATAATAATGATATAATGACCCGCGAATTTAAAAGACAATCCAATCTGGATTCAGGGATGTTAAGCGTACACAGTTCGACACCTTAATATGTCAAAACAAGTGTACAATCTTATACAGCTACATAGTATATGTATACGATATTTTACATAGTATTATAAGAAAATAAATAAAAAAAGGAAAAACTTCCCAATACGTGAATTCCACGGGAACTTACTCCTTTTTTCCAGACTCCGCTCTATAGTAAAAACAAAAACATGGATTCGGGGAGATTACGCCATGTGGGCAACCCACCCCAAGGTATTATGGTTCAATTACCGATTTCGATAAATCGAAGACTTTCCGAAACTCCTTGATTTGCAGTTTGGTATCTCCTATTAAAACGTCGCTGTGGACCAATTAAATCAATGCTGGGCTTAGTTATATTTGTTCGACACTCCCTTCGCTCCATATTATATAGCTTACAGGTCTTGCAACACGGTAGGAATTCCCTGAAATCCAGATGCATTTTAGACCATTTTCATTTTGGATTATCTAGGCTTGGCGGTCCACTGTCCTGCCGGATGCAGCATATGCTGAATGAAGGCCGTGGTATTTCCTAAGATAGCTCCACGTTCTTGCCTTGGCGGTTCTAATTTTCACGCGTCAACATGTGGCGAGTTGGAGTACCGTGGATCAACAAACTTATAAACCTTACCCGGATTGATTCATCATTTTGGATATTTTGCTGGGCAGTTGCATACAGGCGTAGTATTATTATGTGCCATGCTTGGTTTGGTTTTATTAAATCTCTAAAAAATCGGTACTGCACAAGATAGTGCATTAGAAACCTGGAGCTCTTTTCTCTTCCTGTGAATAATGTCTAAGTCATATTGTTGAAAACGAACTGCACATCTAGCTATCCTTCTGCTTGTGTTCTTGAGGTTGTTAAGCCAAACTAGTCAATGATTGGTAACAACCGTGAAGTGAGTCCCTTCCAAATACGAACACAATCTGCCGTTCAGTAAAACCGCACCATTGCATTCTAAATGCAAAGAGGCAGGTCTGTAAAACCAAGTACATGCACATGGATTCGAACACAAGAGCACCAATGGACAATATGTAGAAGAAGTACAACACTTTTGTAACCTCAGAAGCATTGTTAATATGGACTGCGGGAGCCGAAAAAAATTTTTGAGGCTCGTATCAATAAAGCTCGTCGTTCCTTCGGTATTCATTTCTCTTTTTGGAAGTTGAGAATCTCCCTTTTCACGATGCTGCGAGTATTTGACGCATGCGCTGAATCCGTGTTGCTATGTGGTTGCACTAAATGGAAAGCGACCGTTCATTTTAAAAAGAAATTGCAAACTTTCGTAAACCAATGCCTCCGCTGAATTTCTGCCCATCTGCGATATCTAGCAATGAACTTTGGAGTACAACTGAATAGACTTTGTTTCTCATTAGCTAGAGATATAAAGACGGAAATTGCATTGGATGGACCACACTTTGAGAGAACAAGAGCAAAACTTCACAAGACAGTGTTACGATATTTAAACGACCAATTTTTGATAGTTAGAAAATCAAGATTTTTGTCAAAAAATTGTTGACAAATCTCTGACAACAGATTTGACAACAACGATAGATGGGATGAGTGATTTTGAATCCTTAATTGACGTTCTCCAGGAATTGAACTACTGAAACAATGATGTAAAGATGGTATTTGCAAAGTTCTCTTTAATTAATTATTTATCCAACGCAAAGACAACTCAACCATAACAAACATCATCATAACAAACTATGCACCAAAAACAAAACTTAAAAATTCCCTGCAAAATTTTTTTGGTTTGAATTCGTACTTTTCAACTATAAACAAACTAACAACCCCGGAGATCCTCTACTCACAATTCCAGAAATGCAACAAATTCATTTAAGTGGACAACTTTTGCATTAGTCATAAACTTTATTTTATCATTCTACCGCAAGGATCATGGTCATAATTGGTGTAATCCTTGAAAGAATAAGCCCAAAAGTTTCGAAACTTTTCGAAAAGCTGGCGTGCTTGTTCAGCATAAATTTTTTCATAATCGTCTTGCGAGGAAGGAAGGGATGAAAACTTAATGGGTAACTGCTTACCAGTAATTTTCTTCATTTTCTCATTGGCATCAGCCTGCAATTGTTCCGACTTTTTCAAGGATTCGAGTCCCCGGTCTATCATTGAGATACCGTCGTTTGTGTAAAGTTTTTCCTGAGCCAATTGTGCACTGGCCTGTGCTTCCTTAGCAGCTTGTCGGGCTGCAAGAATTGCATTCGAAATATTCTGATGGGCCGTACTGGAAAAGGAATTTTCTCAAAAAACCATTCTAAGAAATTTTATTTTGTCTTCTACTCACCTGGCTAGGAGTGCTACTTTAGCGCCATCCTTTGTCGTTTCGAATTTATCTGCATATTCCTTGGCTCGATGAATTAATCGATTTGCATGTGTCCTAGCCTTTGGAAGCCAATGCTTGTCCAACTCCCGCTGTTCAACCGCCGTACCGCTCAGCTTGGTTTTTACTAGATCGAGCAAATTTTCAATATTATCCAAATTTGATTCGATTTCTGCCATCCCGTTTTCGACCATCCCGATCAGAGTATCACCGTCCGGAGTGAAACTATTATTCAAGGTTTTCAATAAGTCCCCCTCGTATTCGCGAATCAAGCCAAAATTTTCTACCATAAGATTCTTCAGATTCGTATTATGCTCGTGGATGTCCTCGGCTTCTCGAATAATATCCAAGGTTTCATCATTCTTCATTACGATGTCGGCTAAGCGATGATTAAATCGGCTCATGTTTATCGAGAATTGTTCCAAGGCGACCATTTGATCTTGCACGATATCCGAAGTATTACCGAAGTAATAGTAATAATCATTGGCACATTTCCAAGCGTCTTTATAGTTCTCACGGTCATCCCGATTGGCTTCGATTTCCACGAGAATGTGGCGTGCTTCCTGCAACGCTTCTTGCAGATTGGTATGGCTCGGATGCGATCCATAGCTATTCAGACCATCAATCGTGCTCTTAACCTCATTGGTCATAGCTCGAGCTTCGTTCAAGGCTTCACTAGCCTTGTTTAGAACATTTTGTGACTTTGGTATCGATTTGGCAATAGTCTCATGTTGTTTCCGTGACTGAATCCTGAGGTCTTCTGCTCGGGAGAGCAACTGTAGAAAAATGGTATTAGTCAAGATTTTTCTTAATTCAGGAAGAACTGAACACCTTTTCGATATTATTGCCATCGTAGTCATCTAAGGTATCCTTAGCATCAGAAAAATCATTGAACCAATCGTCCAGGTCATTCACAGCCTTCTCGTAGTCATAGACCTTACTATACGGTGCGGTTATTCCAGTCAAATCAATATGAGAAATACCACGTCTCAGTTGATTGGCGGTGTTTTCAATTGTGTCCAGTAGGGTTAAGGTGCAGTTATCGCATACTGAAATCCAGGCAATTAATCCCTCAAATTCAAACTATTTAAAAATCCAGTCACTTACATTTACAACTCCTATCATCCAAGAAATGCCGCTCCGTAGAGCATCGGTCGCACTTCCTTCCGACTACCCCCGACCGACAATTACACTGCCCCGTCGCTTCGTCGCATTCATCAGAAACAATCCCGTCCGAATTGCAATTGCACGGCTCACATTTTCCATCAGTAATATCTGGTAATCCATAGAAACCTTTCGAGCACATATTGCACCGCGAACCATCATACCCCGGCTTACATACACAGCTCACTGCTCCCTTAATTACCGTGCACCCCAGTGCATAATTCCGGCTCGTTTCAGGGCAAGGACATGCTCGGCACTCTCCAAAATTAGGATCGCCATAGAATCCTTCAGCACAACGCTCGCAATGATCACCTCCAGAATTCTGTTGACATTTCTAAAACAGGACATTATCAACTAGTTAGAACTAAAAAAAGATCACGAACTCACCAAACAAATTCCAGTTTCGCGATCACAGTCATCACTTCGACCATTACAATGGCACGGAATCGGTCGTCCAACAATATCCTCTAAATAGTGACTCTTCGGATTCCGTTGCCGGAAGAATCCTCGACCCGGATTCTGACAAGATAAACCTTCATATCGATTCGGACAACTGCACTGTTCCACGCCATAGGCCAAGCTTGTGGTCGATCCTGCCAAATAAATGGCCGAATCCATATGGACGTTGTGCAACCTAAACGAATCCTCGAACTATTTCGAAATAATAACAAAATCATATTCTACCTACACGACCTCGGTAAAATCAGCCCAGCTTGTTCCGCGCAAGAAGATATGCTTGATGTTTTGCAGAGCGGCCATCATTACACCGCGACTAACGTTCCGCTCGTTCGACGATTGAAACCTCCAGACGGACTCGTGCAAGGGAACCACGAAAGACACGTTGGTGGATACATTTCTGGGCTCATCCTGGATAAAAACACCAAATGGTAAGTCTGAGTCCCAAAACATCTGATTATTACTTACTGTATAGTACTCGAGGATCAATTTATGATGCGAATGGATTTGGACTAACGGCGACTGTTGAAGGACATTCCTTTCCAGAAGTGTTCCCGATCCGTCGGTTAGAAGTGTGAATCGCAACGATCCACCATAACTTTTTATCCGGTCGCCATAGAACTGTGGTGGCAGTTGGAAGTAGAGTGGATAATAGAAAGCTGTATAGGCTCCAATTGAAACGTTTCCAGTCGAGCTGGGAATCAAGTTCAGCTCGTTTATAGTTTGGATTTCGGCATCCTCTTCATATGTTTCGGTTCCTTCCATTTGAACCAGCTGGAATGTGGAGCGAGATTGATTGATTTCAAATGGAGAAAACGCGTTAAAACAACTTACCACGACATACTCGTACTCATCTTCGGGAGCAGAGTCAGGATTAACATACTGAATACTCAAATTCCTGGCTTCTTGCATCCGAATCAATCCCCAAGATAAATCGCTCTGCGCACACTCCTTTGCTCTTTGGAAGCAGAAGCATCGCGTACATCCTTCTACATTAGATTTGTGCAATCCGAAAGTATACTGCCGACAAATGTCGCATTTCAATCCAGTTACCAATTCCTGGAAAATAATAGAACATTAAACTGGTTAAATATACTACAATCACAGCTTACCTTGCAAGGACACTGCCCTAGATGATCGCACTGAATCAACCCGTCCGTTCTCATTTCGGATCCTTGAATATTACAACCACATCGTTTACAGCTGGGATACCCAAAGTACCCAACAGCACACGAATCACATCGCAGTCCTGTATATCCTTCACGGCACGTGCACTGTCCCGTCCGTGGTTCGCACGTTTGTCCAATCGATCCCGATGCATCGCAGCCACAACTCTCGCATCCAATGCGATGCTTCCAATTCCAAGTATTCGTCAGGCAGTGCTGGCAGTCCGCACCTCTCGTATTCGGCGGACAAATACATGCGCCCGTTGTCGAATCGCAAACGTATCCTGACGAAGAACATCTATCGCACGGCCGACATCCTTGACTAGAAAGACCGTAGAATTCATCGAGGCAGCGATCACACCGATAGCCCGTAACCCCTGGCTTGCAGACACAACGGCCCGTGACCGTGTCGCAGAGGTTGTCGCGCGATCCGTATGTGTGACATTCGCACGGTGCGCAACCCACTTGCAACGTGAGGTTCCAGAAGCCGGACTGGCACATGTCGCACTTGCGTCCCGTCACATTCGGCAGGCATTCACACTGTCCGGTCGTTCGATTGCAGCCCCTTCCAGTCGATCCATGTACGCTGCAGCGGCATTCTGAAATACGAAAACAAAAAAAAAATATGAATAAGTAGGCTGATGACATCTTGGCTAAGAATACTACGGTCATCGAATCATCGCAACTCACAAAGACGCATCGCCGCCATCGACCTCTTAACAAATTAATTAACGATAGACTCGGAGGAACACTAATACTCACTACGCTTAGCTGATAAAGATCTCGCCAAGACGGAGCCCTGAAATATCTTTGTCGACAGCAGAAATTAATTTATTTGCCCATGGACAATGGGATTTCTCCACAAGCTGCCGAATTTCTTATTAATTAACATCTCATTTCGATGTCTCACCTGGTGACGGTGATTCCGCTCACCACACGTGGGATTTCGAAAGAAAATAATCCCCCAAGATGAATTACGTCCCAATTGAATCGCAGGAGAGTCGGTCCGATTGATTAAGCCGAGAGACCCTGGGCATGAAACCTGAATGGTGGTTATGTGGAGGATGCATCACATTACCTTGCTGCGTACCAGAACCAGAAATACACCTACGTCCATCCGCAGATCCAAAGCAAACTTTCTTGCAAGTTCATTCATGAAAATCGTTTGCCAATGCACCTTCAAGTGTGCACAATAATTGCGCTCATATCTGCACACACACACCGGTCGCAAAACTTATACGCTGAAATGCAATTGTAGGAACGACGTCAAAACGCCTTCTTTAGGAAATATCGGAGCTACAATTGTTGTCTACTCCACGTCTGAACTTTTAAGCACTTCAGATGCAGATTTCTTGGTGCAACAAAATAAAAACATCTACGGAATGGCGACAGAAATTGACATGTTTGCAAGCATTGTGTCGCACTCGAGTGGTGGGTGTTGGAAAGGGGATTAAAATTTGTAAGGACTTTTTTTGAATTATTATTAACGGAGTTTTCGTAGCATTCCGAGTTGGAAGAGCTTGGATTAAAAAGAAGATGAATGGGATTTTTGCCTTTATGTCAAGAAATATTTGCTAAGAGTTATTTATGTCTCCATCAAAATCGAATGAATATTTTTTATACTCTAGATAAAATCTGAGAGTATATTGTGTTTGCCTTACCGTTTGTAACGCTAAGAACTAATGCTCGTACAGAGTCGCCAAGGGTACAGAAATATTTGTTGTTGCTCAAAAATCTCGATTCCGAGTGACCGTCTGTCCGTCTGTCTGTCCGTCTGTCCGTCTGTCTACAACATAACTCTCGAAAGCTTTGACCTATCGTGCTGAAATTTTTCATATATCATTCTTAGCAAAAAACTAACTTTAAGTTCGTGAACGGGCCACATCCCCCCACTCCTTCTTCCCCTCCCATACAAATTTCATGAAATTTGTAAATTTAAAGAAATTGATTTTTCTCCGAAACCGTTTCAGCTAATGACTTGAAAATTAGGTAAAAGTATTATAATGAGAATACCATTACTGTAAAAAAATATTGCTCTGATCTCCTTACTCCTTCTACCCCCTCCCATACAAATGTACAATTTTCAAAAATGCATTTATTCGGTTTGCATCGCAACTAGCAAAGCTGAAAGAACCAATTTTTGTCAAAATTAATATTATTACAATTGCAACCAATTTTGTAAAAATTGTCAACTTCACCTCATCCTTTCTATCCCCTCCCATACAAATTTAACGAAATTTCGGAATTTGAACAAAATTATTTTTCTCCAAAATCGTCAAGGCTATTAACTTTAAATTTTGAGGAAAGTATACTATTACAAGTATCATTGATGCTAAAAAATTTGGTTTTGATTCGAATACTCCTTCTACCCCGTCCCATACAAATGCACAATTTTGATAATATGCATTTAATCGATTTTTATTGAACTAGAAAAAGTACAAGCTTAAAATTTTGCCACAATTTGTCCCTTAATAATTGCAATAAATGCTAAGAAAAATATTAACTTCGATTCACTCCTTCTACCACCTCCCATACAAATTTTTGTATTGAAAACTCAAGAAAAGTATTTCTTCCTCGAGCATATGAGTAACAGAGCAATATGATTAGGATGTTGAAAAGGAGATTCAAAATCAAAACCCCCCACTTTCTCTGCCACCTCCCATAAAAATGCATAAATTCAGGCAAAAATTGTTCAATTTCCTCGAAAATTATGAAAGCTACAAACTTTAAATTCAGCATGAAACACTTTGTATACTACGTTCGGTGTTATATACAAAAATTACAAACCTTCCCCCTCTGCTTTTACCACCTCCCGTACAAAAGTCACAATTCACTATTCGAAAGAATTTAAGATGACATATTTTCCGGTACAATAAACTATTTCCTGTTTCATCTAGAGTATCATATGATTAGGCGTTACGCTCAATCATAATTCTATTATGTTTTTTTATTTTGCCATAAGTTATTAAGATTTTTGAATAGTATCTTCAATATAATACCTTCAATAAACTAAAATCTAAAGCCAAAATCAAACTATTTAGATATTTTGACTCCAAAAATACACAAAAACAATTCAAAATATAATAGAATGATGAAATGGGAATGACTTTAATATATCGGAAAATATGTCATCTCAAACTCTTTCGAATAGTGAATAGAGACTAATGTATGGGAGGGGTTAGAAGGAGTGGGTGATGTAGCCCATTCACGAGCTTAAAGTTACTATTTTACTAAAAAATTTTTAGCACTATAGCTCAAAGCTTTCGAGACTTATGCTGTGACAGACGCACAGACAGACAGATGGACAGACGGTCACTTGGAATCGAGGTTTTTGAGCGAAAACAAATATTTCTGTACCCTTGGCGGCTCTGTGCGAGCGTCATTTCTTAGCGTCACAAACGGTAAGGCAAGCACAATATACTCTCCGATTTCATCTAGAGTATACAAATTTACTATACAAAAACTTTTGTTGCAGTTTTTGTATAGTAAGGGGTTAACCGCTTACACCAAAAAATAACTAATAATGAGAACGTACTTAAGTCCCAAATAAATTCTGAAAATGAAATAAGTCCGAAATTGTAAAATTTTTGAAAATTATTTAAAATTTAAGGCCTGATTGACCAAAACTCAAAAAACGCTAAAATTTACGAAAATTTCAACACGATCTTGATTTAAAAAATAAGTTCCGTCCCAATCAAAACCTTAGAAATACATTTAAAAATAAACTGCCAACAAGTCGGGCGAAACTTTATTATTCTTGGGACAAGTTGTGGATGCGTGGAAAGTCAATATGCATGTTAGAGTGGTTAGGGAAGACTAAGTGAAAGGGGGTTCTTGGGCAGGGCAATTTTCAATTTAACACTTTGCGGAAACGTTCAAAGGCTCCAGTACTTATAATCAATATTTCGTTCGTTTATTTATGCAAGTTTGAGTTTTTATGAGGGGAGTGGTGAGGCGTGATGGTAAGAGTAGGTGGATGTTAATAATTTTTTAATTGATTGCTTGAATCACGTCCAATATTCTCTGTATAGAATGTCAGTTTCATAGACGAAGTTGCATAGAATTTTCATAAAATTCGATGTATTTTACATTCACGAAACCGAACATTTGTTTGAGAGGGGGTAGAGAAGGTAGGGGAATTGTAAAATTTGATATGTAGTTTTTGTTTAATTGGGTTCTTTTACCCAAATCGAATCTATGAACTATTAGTTAGGGCTCTTGTTGCCGTAACTAGCTGCTTAATGCTGAATTGGCACATAAACCAATCAACCTTATTTTGAGTAAATTGAAACAAAACGTTTAACTTACGTATGCTTAGGTTTTTATTAATTATCTCAGTCTTATATACTAATTTTCTTACGGAACTACTTAATAACAAAAACAAAAACAATAACAAAAATACCGAACAATAACAACGAGTGCAAGAAAAAATGTAAATACTGAATAATAATAATTAATGCATGCAAAAGTGCAAACAGTGAATAATTGCAATACAACAATAATGCGGCATGTGTAATCACATTTATGCCATTCTTATTAAGTAACATAATAATTCTTTAAGGTCGACATTGAATAATTCGTTCTTATGACATAATTGTACTTATGCTAAATTATTGCTACAATTGAACATTCTCCCCCCTGTTGAACGCATAGTTCAACCTAATATTTTACTTTATTATTTTAATAATAAAGTATTGTGATCGACTTGGGAAAAAAAAAAAATTTGCTACCCTGAAATTTTGTTTTTTCGCGTTTCGTGACTAAATTAGCCTAAAAATGCAAAAAAAAAAAATCCGTCTGTCTGTACGCCGTCCGCCGTACGCCGTACGCCGTCCGCCGTACGCCGTCCGCCGTCCGCCGTACGCCGGTGTGTACGCTCAGAGCACATTAACTCCCAAACCATTCGAGATAGAAAGCTCATTTTTGGAGGGATTGTAGGTAGTTGCGGATCTCAGGAGGACACTCATTTTTGGGGGTGTAAGGGTTCAGGGGGAGGCGGGGGGAGCACTTAAACCGAAAACTAAGAATTCAAATATCTCAAACATGGTTACAGCTAGGAAGCTAAAAATCAATGTACATATAAAAGGGTTTGTGGGACAACTTTTAAAATTAATCTAATTTTTTTATCCATTGGGGTGCAAAAAGGGGGGGCTAAAAACCAATTGTCGGCCGAATTTTTTTTTCAAATGATTATATCTTCGAAATTACTTAGCATAAAAAATTTATAATTTTAGACCATCAAGATGGCATACAGATTCACTGGAATCAGCTTACATAGAGGCTAATTATTGTAAGGGGGAGAGTCAGGGGGGTGCAAAGAAAAACACTTAAAAATCAATATCTCGGCTATTTGTTAAGCTATGCAATTGAAACTTGGTATTTATATTAAGCTATACTAAAAAAATATGAAAAAATTATAATATTTGGAGAAAATAGTAGTGGGGGAAAATGGGGAGCATTGAACTTTCCAAAATTTCAAACCATTATATCTCAAAACTGAGGGAAGATATCCCATCAAAAATTTGTCAGATCGTAGAACTATATAATTTTTAATTTTGGTAAAAAAATTAAGTGGGGGGGTGTAAGAGGAGGGAGGTGGAAAGCAAAAATGTTGAAAATTTTGAGTAATTTTTTTTGGGCTCTGGTAAAAGATACAGAGTTTAAATTTTGCAGATCAATATATCAATTTATTGTACATACATAAAAAATAATAGAAATTCTACAATTGTTATGCACCGACCCCCCTGGTCAAACGTGCACAAGGTGTTTCATGTGAAATGAAAAAACACATAAGCTGAAAATTTTTGAATGAAATTTTAAGGTAGAAACTTGAAAATTTGCGAAATGCATTTAAAAAAAATCCATAAAAGAATGAATTATTAACTGGTCGAAAATCTTTAAAACTTCTACCCCCTCCCATACAAAATTATTTTTTCGACCATTTTCAAGAAATCAATTACCACCTAACTATTAAAAGCTATCAATTTGAAATTTTGCATAAGAACTTACAAAAATAATTGAAATGAAATTACGTTAAAAGTTTTGAAATCGCGCTTACCCTTCTACCCCCTCCAATACAAAAGTATGATTTCGACCAATTTTATTAAATCAACTAATAACAAACAAATTGCAAGCTACGAACTTGAAATTTTGTACGAGCACCTAACAACTAAAAAGAAAGAAAATTGCATCACAAGTCTTACGATTCCCCTACCTCCTCTACCCCCTCCCATACAAAATTATTTTTTCGAGCATTTTTATAAAATAAGTTATCAGCTAACTCTTAAAAGCTATCAATTTCAAATTTTGCATTGAAACTTATAAAAATAATTCAAATGAAATTGCTTTCAAAATTTTCAAATCGCGCTTGCCCTTCTACCCCCTCCCATACAAAACTATGATTTCGACCAATTTCATAAATCAACTAATAACCAACAAACTAAAAGCTATGAACTTGAAATTTTATAAAAGCACCTTGCAACATGTCCCAAGAATAATAAAGTTTCGCCCGACTTGTTGGCAGTTTATTTTTATTAATTGACGACGACCTCAAAGTCTTGGTTCCGATTTTGTCTTGGCTGCGGTGTTGGCTTGTTAATGGTACATTTGCCCTTCTTGGTTATCTGTTTCCATACCAGAACTGCAATAAGGATGACTATCAGCGCTAATCCTAGATAGGCAATTGTGAATTGGTGCAGGTCCTTGATGTTTACTATTTGCGGAAGTTCTTCGATATTTTGCGACTTGAGTTGTTTTTGAAAGATGACAGTTGATTGCTGCAAGCTATGTTAACTGTACTGTTTTCCTTGACACTATACATCCACTCGTTTGGTTGACTTAACGCAATCCATCTTGTATCTCCTTCTAGCCTTTTCAATTTACACACTGAAGTTGTTGGTAATTGGTTTATTAAATTAACTTCGCATGCACTGTAGGGCGCACCTTTCCGATACACGGGATGAGATACTCTGCAGAAATAAGTTGTATTGAAATGCTTACATGCCAATAGTTCTTGTTCATCCATCGGGTAATATTGGTCACGATGAGCGCTTATGGCTAAGATCGGTGTAGTTGGTTCTATAGCCACGAGAGTTTTATTAATTATTGTTGGAACTGGTATTACTTTTAATAATTCAAATGGCTCTATTGAAACAAGAGGCAGAGTAACTTCGAATATGACGTAATTCTCTGCAATTTGCCCCTTCGTTTCCATTAACTTGTAAAGTTGTGGTATATCTCCTTGCGTCACTGGAAATCGAAGCTCCTGATTCTTGATATTGGGGATTTCTTCTCTTAACTGTTGTGGAGAGAGTACAAATAGTGGAAGCCTTCCTTGGTGTATATCAGCGATGACATCAATTATTGTCGACTGAATTCGTTTTAATCTCGATGCAATGAGTGTCAATTGTGTAGATTTCGATTGGAATAACTGCCACAGTTTTAGCTGTTGTGTTTCGTCACCTTCAAGATTGATTCTCTTAATTATATTGGTTACTTGAGCATCGATGGACCGATATTTCTTTTCCTTGTCAACTTCGTCTTGCCTTATGATGTTGATGGTGGAATCAATTAATGATGTTTGATTTCTTAATAGAGACAGCGCATGATTTTCGTTTTCTCTGACGGATTGCATGGTTTTTGCCATCTTTTCAGCGTAATTGGAATCGAGTACTCCAAACAGAGAGTTCGCGACGTTTCCTACAATGTCGAGGGCGATGCGTCTATTTCTTTTAGCTTGTTCTTGTAAGAATATATTGTCTTCATTGAGTTCTTCAATGATTTGCCAAAAGTCTGCAATTATGGTTCACAAAGGGTAGGTCGAACAAGTTCTTTACAGATTCGATCTAGATCATTAGTGCTATTTACCAAGCTCGATGCTTCAAGCCAAAATGACTGTAAGTCATAATACACAATTAGTTTCCAGTCTGTTGTTACTAGGTTCACAGTTCCCAAATTGTCAAAATGAAACCCTGGGTTTGCTTCAAACTGTACCACTTGAGTTTCTTGAGCGTTGACAGCTGGTGCTAAAATGAGTGCTAATAACAATGAAAATAATGCCGATCCATACGATATACGTCTTTTTTTATTGGAGGTTACATTTAAATTAGATTCTTGACGGTGTTCTGAGTTATGATCTGCATGTTTTCGACGTGTTAGGTTGTTATGCGATTGCCTAGATTGATCGATGCTCTCTTCTATATCATCTTGCGGGACATGTGCTGTAGTATCGACAGGTGCTGTAGTATCGACAGGTGCTGTAGTATCGACAGGTGCATCCTCTTCACCGAATAGCGGTGCAAGTCTATGGATTGGTCGTCGTAATACTCCTGAAGTTGTTCTGACATCGGCTACGCGTATGAGTCCATCTCTTCCTTCGGAATGTATAACTAGTTTATTCCTGGCGCCTACAAAATTCGTGGCGTTGTCGCAGTATAACTCCTTGCATCGCTTTCTTCTGGCCATAAATCTTTTTAGTGCTCCTAAGAAGGCTTCTGTCGTCTAGTCCGAGACTAATTCAAGGTGAACAGCCTTTGTAGCAAAACAGCAAAACACTGCTAGATAGCACTTTTGAGGTTTCTTTCCCCTGATTTTGTAGTGAATCCACAAGGGACCACAAAAGTCGACACCGGAATTGATGAATGGGCGTGCTGGTTCTACTCTTGTGGCTGGCAAATCGCCCATCAATTGATTTGGTAACTGAGGTTTGGCCTTAATACATCTTACGCAATGGTATACTATGGATCTGGCTAATGTTTTCCCCTTAAGCGGCCAAAACCTCTGTCTCGTGTTAGCTAATAAGGCATCTGGACCTTCATGCGAATTCTCCAGGTGAAGATTCAACATCAGGAGCCTTGTCACGTCATGAGCGTATGGCAGCAACATGGGGTGTTTGGCATCGTATGTTAAACTGGAGTTTTCTAGTCGCCCTCCTACTCTCAGAACCCCCTTTCTATCGAGAAAGGGAGCTAAGCAGCTTATTCGACTATTCTTGTCCACTTCCTTGCGCTGATCTAGCTGATGTATTTCATTTTTGAATTCTTCTTGCTGACTTGAAGTGCGTTTTCTAGTTCTGATGAAGTCAAACATTTCTCCGCAATTAAACGCCTTCGTGGATTAATATTATTTGAAAACCGCAATGCATAAGCGATTATCCGTTGTAATTTCTTGAAAGAGTTTTTGTGATCGATTTTGTCCAAAAAACATCCTTTATCTTCAAATTTTGTAATGGGTAATGCTGTGCGTTTTCTTTCAACATTACCTGAACCTTCTGTCATACGGAATGGCTCCGGCCAAATGGATTCGGCTCCATGTAAAAACCGAGGTCCGTGAAACCATATGAGGCAACCTTCTAACTTCTCAGGATTTATTCCACGGTATAATACGTCAGCCGGGTTATCCTTAGTTCCGACGTGCCGCCATTGCTCACGAATGGTGACTTCATGAATTGAAGATATCCTATTTGCAACGAATGTGTTGTAACAAGCTGCTCTTGAGTTAATCCAAGACAAGACTATTTCAGAGTCCGTCCATAACCATACTGGCACTCTTGCATCTCTTAGCTCTAAGTCGGTTCTTACTCGATCAAGGAGTTCAGCTGCTAATTTAACTGCTCATAACTCTAATCGTGGCACCGTTAATTTTTTGATAGGTGCGACACGTGATTTGGCACATAAAAGACGAACTATAACTCGATGATTCTTGTCAGTTGATCTGATGTATGCCACTGCTCCATAAGCGAGTTCTGATGCGTCCGCGATAATGTGTAGTTGTTTTGTTGCGGGAACTTCATGAGCGAACACATGTCTTGGAATTTGGATTTTATTTAACAATTTCAACTTGTTTCGAAAATCCGACCATCGCGTAAAGGTTTCCATTGGGACAGCTGCATCCCAATCTAGTTTCAACTCCCACAATGATTGCAGAAGGATTTTTGCTCTCACCACAACTGGTGCGACTAGTACCAGCGGATCGAACAAATGAGCTATGTCTAACGCGATTGTTCGTTTAGTAATCTTTGTTTGATCAGTCCAATTGACCTTGATGCTAAACTGGTCTGTTTTTGGTATCCAACTCAAACCCAAAGTTTTGGTCACTTCCTCACTCTCCTTTGAAAAGTCAAGCTGAAGTTTCTGATCCTCTGATGCAATATTCTGTAGAAGACGTGGATGATTTCCACACCATTTCCTCAGTTTAAATCCTGCTTCTTGTAGTAATGTGATGAGCTGATCTCGAGCTTCCATGGTGCTCGATAGACTGTCGAAACCAGTTATTACGTCATCGACGTAGAAATCTTTTCCCAAAACTTGAGATCCCATTGGAAATTTTTGCTGATTTTCGTTGGCTAATCGCTGAAGACATTTAATGGCCAAATAAGGTGCTGACGTTGTACCGTATGTTACGGTATTTAACTGATAACACTTGAGCGGCTGACTGGCATTATTCCTCCAATAAATCAATTGGAATTTACGATCTTCCGGTCGAATAAGAATTTGTCTGTACATTTTCTGTATATCAGCAGTGAATACAAAGGTGGTAACCGGAAACGCAGCTAAATGGAAAAGAGTTCACGTTGAATGGTTGGTCCGGCGTGCAATATGTCGTTCAAGGATTTGTTTGAAGAACTTTTGGCAGACGCATCAAAAACTACTCGCAATTTAGTTGTACTGCTATCTGGCTTAAGGACACAATGATGGGGTAGAAAGTAATGTGGTGACTCGATGGTTTTGCTGTCTATTTCTTCCATGTGACCCATTTGAAGATATTCTCTCATGAATTCTACATATTGCGTCCTTAGACTCTCGTCTTTCGCTAGTCTTCTTTCTAATGAATAGAATCTTCTTAGGGCAATGTTACTGGATTCTCCTAGGCACTTAGGGTTATCGGCAAATGGTAAATCAGTGATGAAGCGGTTGTCAGCTGACCTTTTCGTCATTTCCTTGAAGGCGGTTTTCACATTCCCTTTGTGATGCTGGTAATGTTGACGTTTCAGAATTGACTTCTTCTATTTTCCAAAATTTCTCAATGTTCTAACTCAATTGATCATCTTCATTGCAAACGCCACACATTGCCGTCTGCATGATGCTATTGTTGACCTTGCCTGACACGATCCATCCGAATACCGTGTTTTGCATTGTCGGTAATCCTTCTGCTAATTTTATTTGACCAATTGTCAACAGTTGGCTGTAGAATTCTGCGCCGATGAGCAAATCGATGTTGTTAACTTCATTAAATTCTGGATCCGCTAGTTGGATGTTCTTTGGAATCGGCCAGTTCGAAATATTCAACGATTCTGCTGGTAGTTGTGGTACTATATGCGGTAGCACACGTTCAGAAAATCCTGTTAGTCTTGATTGTAGTTGGAGATTTACTCTGCGTTGTGTTATTTGGCTTCCGTTCCCGATGCCATGAATGACCAATGTGGTTGTCCTTGATGCCACTCCCAATTTTTTTACAGTTTTTTCTGTAATCAAATTGACTTGAGATCCGGAGTCCAAAAGCGCTCGACATGTAATTGTCTTGCCGTTTGAAGCTGTCAGTAGAATTTTGGCTGTGCTTAACAATGTATAAGCGCTCCTTGAATGTTTAGTCTGTGTTGCTAATGGCATAGTCTGATCAGACTTGGTAATGCCTGTGGATGCGGGCTGCTGACGTGCTGGTTGTCTTCCTTCAGTTCTGGTAATCCTTGCGGATGGAGTGTTTGGTTTGGAAACTTCATCCATGTGCAACAAGGTATTATGTTTTTTCTCACATTTCCGACACTTTCCAGCCGTGCAGAATTTTGCGTAATGTCCTGGGCTGAGACAATTAATGCACAAACTGTGTTTCCGTGCGAAACTTAATCTGTTACTTGGAGTCAAATCGAGGAATATCTTGCAATTGTACACATGATGATTTTGCTTACATTCCACGCATGTTGGAGTTGATGATATCGATGTAAGTGATCTGGCTGATCTATTCGTTGTCGTTTTATCATTTGAACGGTTACCCTTCAATCCAAGTGCTTCTAGTGATTGAAAGCGTATCTCCAAAAACTTCAAAAAATGGTCGATTGATTGTAATGCCTTGGGATTTTCCAGCGACTGTTCATATAAAGTATGTGTAACTTTATCTAATTTTTTAATCAGCCCGTTTAGCAATAGTGGATCCCAATTGACTGTTGGAACTCCTAGATTCTCGAGTCCCAATAGGCATTCCTGAGTCGTATCATGTAGACTCTTTATTGAATTTGCCGCAGCCTCGAAATTGGCTGAGACAAAAGTTTGTTCACCAAAGTGGAAACTAGTAATCTTTGGTTTTCGTATCTATCGTGCAGCATTTTCCACGCTGTCAGATAATTTTCATTTGATAATGAGGTGCCACATTTTTTGACAGTTTGCAATGTTCTGATGATGAACTAACTGTTCAAACAAGTCTGCAAATTGCCGCCATTTCGCATAATCTCCGTCGAAGCTTGGTACAGTAATCTTTGGCAAATGTACAACTGTCTGATGACTTGACGGAGCATCTATTGTTGCTGTTGCTGTTGCATATGTTGAATCTGGTGTTGTTGCGGTTGACAGCTGAATGATGCACTTCTGAACATTTTTTTCTAGTTTTAAATATTCGTCGACATCATAACCGTGATCGGTTGGTTCATCTGCGCCTTCCCAAATTCTGTAATTGAGCTCTTCCACTAGAGCCCATTGTTGCTGAATTGTCTTGATAGTGATCTCACAGTATTGAGCCGGTTGTGGTCCAAGTGTCGACGAAACAGTTGATAAGAGTCGCGATAAGGACCTAATGACTGCCTTTTGTCGCCGGAAGTTTCGTTGTAACTCTATGTCCTGACTAGTTACAACCTTTGACAGCAACTTCCTTCTCACTAGTATTCTGCTGCGAAGTGTCATCAAGCAGTGTTTCGATGTCCTCGAATTTTTTTACTTCATGCAGAAAGATACCTCGATATCTTTCATAGAGTTGAGCTATTTCTCCATAGTAATTTTGGAGAAAATAGGGATGATCCTTGTATGAGCCTTCTAGTAGTTGAATACTGCAGTTCACGCGCTCGAAGTTGGACCATAAAGTTTCGAGTAGGTCCAGTCGTTCCTGGAAATATTTCTTGGATGTCTTCCTTCCTTCGGAATCCTTTTTGAAATTTGCGATGACACGTTGAATTTCCTTGCCCGTAACAGTTTGTTTCAACGCCAAGTCTTCCATGTTGATTGGATGATGTTCGAATGCTGATTTCACGATTGATGTTCTCTGCCTGCGCTGTTCCACTTTATTAGGTCCAGTTTACCGACAGATCACTTCGGGGTCACCAAATGTTTATTTGGGTTCTTTTACCCAAATCGAATCTATGAACTATTAGTTAGGGCTCTTGTTGCCGTAACTAGCTGCTTAATGCTAAATTGGCACATAAATCAATCAACCTTATTTTGAGTAAATTGAAACAACGTTTAACTTACGTACGCTTAGCTTTTTATTAATTATCTCAGTCTTATATACTAATTTTCTTACGGAACTACTTAATAACAAAAACAAAAACAATAACAAAAATACCGAACAATAACAACGAGTGCAAGAAAAAATGTAAATACTGAATAATAATAATTAATGCATGCAAAAGTGCAAACAGTGAATAATTGTAATACAACAATAATGCGGCATGTGTAATCACATTTATGCCATTCTTATTAACTAACATAATAATTCTTTAAGGGCGGCATTGAATAATTCGTTCTTATGACATAATTGTACTTATGCTAAATTATTGCTACAATGGAACAGTTTTATTTCGCTTCTCTTGTAAGGTGTATACAATTTCAAGTTCGTAGCTTTTAGTTTGTTGGTTATTAGTTGATTTAATGAAATTGGTCGAAATCATAGTTTTGTATGGGAGGGGGTAGAAGGGCAAGCGCGATTTCAAAACTTTTAAAGCAACTTCATTACAATTAATTTTATAAGTTTTTATGCAAAATTTGAAATTGATAGCTTTTTAAAAGTTAGCTGATAACTGATTTCTTAAAAATGCTCGAAAAAATAATTTTGTATGGGAGGGGGTAGCGGAGGTAGGGGAAGAGTAAAATTTGTGACGCAATTTTCTTTCTTTTCTCATGTAAGGTGCTCGTACAAAATTTAAAGTTCGTAGCTTTTAATTTGTTGGTTATTAGTTGATTTAATGAAATTGGTCGAAATGATACTTTTGTATGGGAGGAGGTAGAAGGGCAGGCGCGATTTCAAAACTCTTAACGTAATTTCATTTCAATTATTTTTGTAAGTTTTTGTGCAAAATTTCAAATTGATAGGTTCTAATAGTTAGGTGATAATTGATTTCTTAAATATGGTCGAAAAAATAATTTTGTATGGGAGGGGGTAGAAGTTTTAAAGGTTTTCGACTAGTTAATATTTCGTAAATTTAGGGATTTTTTTTAAATGGTTATCGCAAATTTTCAAGTTTCTACCTTTAAATTTGATTCAAAAATTCAGTTTATATGGTTTTTTCATTGCACATGAAACACCTTGTGCACGGTAGACCAGGTGGGTCAGTGCATAACAATTGTGGAATTTTTATTATTTTTTCTGTATGTACAACAAATAGATGTATTTACATGGCAAATTTAAATTTTGTATCTTTCACCAGAGCCCTTAAAAAATAACTTAAAATTTTCGACATTTTTGGTTACCACCTCCCTACCCTTACACCTATCGACCCAAAATTTGTACGAAATTTAAAAACTATTTAGTTCTACAATTTGACAAAACTTGAATTTTATATCTGCACTCAATTTTGAATTATAATGGTTTGAAATTTTGGAAAGTGCACCATTTTTGAAATGCTCCCCATTTCCCCCCACTACTATTGTGTCCAAATATTATATTTTTCTCGTATTTTTCTAGTATAGCTTAATATAGGTTCTAAGATTCAATTAGATAGCTTAATAAATAGCCGAGATATTGGGTTTTAAGTGTTTTTCTTTGCACCCTCCTGACCCTTCCCCTTACAATAATTGGCTTTTGTCTAAACTGATTCTAGTGGATCTATATGCCAGCTTAACGGTCTCAAAATATCAATTTGTTATGGTAAATGATAAAAATATAATCATTTGAAAAAAAAATTCGGCCGACAATTGGTTCTTAGCCCCCCCTTTTTGCGCCCCAATGGATAAAAAAATTAAATTATTTTTAAAAGTTGTCCCACAAACCGCTGTATATGTATGTTGATTTTTAGCTTCCTAGCTGTAACCATGGTTGAGATATTTGAATTCGTATTTTTCGGTTTAAGCGCTCCCTTCGCCTCCCCCTGAACCCGTACACTCCCCAAAATAGGTGTCCGCCTGAGATCCGCAACTATCTACAATCCCTCCAAAAATGAACTCTCTATCTTGAACGGTTTGGGAGTTAATGTGCGCTGAGCGTACACACCGGCGTACGGCGTACAGACAGACGGATTTTTTTTTTTGAATTTTTAGGCTAATTTAGTCATGAAACGCGAAAAAACAAAATTTCAGGGCAGCACATTTTTTTTTCCAAGTCGATCACAATACTTTATTATTAAAATAATAAAGTAATTTAATAATCTTGATCAACCTACAAAAAAGAAAACCTATTAATTCAAGCATAACTCGGCATCATGTTATCGGATAAAATATCTTGACACATCAAAAATTTAGGAGAATCAAAAAAAATTCACAATATCGAAAAATGCATTACTTCGATTCCCTTTGAAACTGGAAGAAATAAATTAATGAAAATAAATATCCAATTCGTCAGCCTCCTTCCCACATAAATTTCAGTAATATATTAGCAATTCGCGCCAAACAGGCTCTGGATTATAATCCTCAAGGAAGACGTCGGGTTGGTCGACCATGTAACACATGGAAGCGAGCAGTTGAGCAGGAGGGGGATAGGGGGTCTTAACAGGAATTTGATTGATTTGGTTGATATTAGCAATTCAAGAAAAACATATCCTCTTGGAATATATGACAGCTATTTAAAATTGTACTTTGTTATCGTAGTGATGAAATTGTCTATAACCAGTTACAAAATCATACAAGACCTTCCACTCCCTCTACCATCTCCCATAGAAATGCCACAATTTCAGAAAGACAATGTGTCAATTTTCTTGAAAATTGTGAAAGCAATAAAAATTAAATTCAGCGCGTAACTTTTGCATACCACCTTTGGGTGAATTAGAAATGACACACATATATTCCGATATTATTAAACTCTTTTTATCTCATCTAAGTATCGAATGATTGGGTTCTATGCCCAATCATAATTCTGTAATGTCTCTTAGTCGCTTCTTCATGCAAGGAGTTGCCATTAAATCGGTTTCAAATTTAATATGAAAGGCGATTTATCCTGTGGCTCAACATTTAGTAAAGCGACGAAACAGACATCAATATTCCAAGGCCAAGATCATAATAAAAAGAAAACAATAAACTGACAAATAAACTGCCAATATGTCGGGCGAAACTTTATTATTCAAGTTGCGGATGAGTGGAAAGTCAATATGCAGGTTAGAGTGGTTAGGGAAGACTAAGAGAAAGTGACTTCTTGGGAAAGGCCGTTGTCAATATAACAATATTTCATTCGTTTCTGCAAGTTTGGGTTCTTATGAGGGGAGGAGCAGGGGTAATAGTAAAGGTGGATGCTTAATAGCTTTTAATTAATTGCTTGAATCACGTCCTATATTCTCTGTATAGAATGTGTTTCAAAGACGAAGTTGCATAGAATTTTCATAAAATTCGGTTTATTTTACATTCACGAAACCGAACATTTGTATAGGAGGGGGTAGAGAAGGTGGGATAATCGTAAAATTTGATATGTTGTTTTATTTCGTTTCTCTTGTAAGGTGCTTGTACAAAATTTCAAGTTCGTAGCTTTCATTTTGTTGGTTGTTTGCTGGTTATTAATTAATTTAATGAAATTGGTCGAAATCATAGTTTTGTATGGGAGGGGGTAGAAGAGCAAGCGCGATTTCAAAACTTTTAAAATAATTTCATTTCAACTATATTTGTAAGTTTTTATGCAAAATTTCAAATTGATAGCTTTAAATAGTTAGGTGATAATTGATATTAAGAAATAATGGCCGAAATCATACTTTTGTATGGGAGGGGGCAGAAGGACAGACGCGATCTCAAAACTTTTGACGCAATTTTACTTCAATTATTTTTAAAAGTTTTTGTCCAAAATTTCAAATTGATAGCTTTTAATAGTTAGGTGATAATTGATTTCTTGAAAATGGTCGAAAAAATAATTTTGTATGGGAGGGGGTAGAAGTTTTAAAAATTTTCGACCAGTTCATTTTTCGTATATTTAGGGATTTTTTTTGAAATGCAATTCGCTAATTTTCAAGTTTCTACCTTAAAATTTCACTCAAACATTTTCAGTTTATGTGTTTTTTTTCAATGCACATGAAACACCTTGTGCACGTTAGACCGGGGGGTCGGTTTATAACAACTATGCAACAAGTTATTATTATTTTTCTATGTATATTAAATAGATGTATCCACATGCAAAATTTAAACTTTGCTTCTTTCACCAGAGCCCTAAAAAAATCACAAAAAATTTCGACATTTTTGCTTATCACCTCCCAACTTAAAATTTTTACCAAAATTAGCCACAATGTAGTTCTACAATTTGACGAATTTGCGATTTGATATCTGTACTCTTTTTTGAGATATAAGGATTTGTAATTTTGAAAAGTTCGCCATTTTTGAAATGCTCCCATTTCCCCCCACTACTATTATTTCAACATGTTGTATTTATTTGTATTTTCCTAGTATAGCTTAATATATGTTTCAAGTTTCAATTAGATAGCTGAAGAGATAGTTGAGATATTCATTTTTAAGTGTTTTTCTTCACACCCCCCTGACCCTCCCCCTTACAATAATTAGCCACTCTCTAAGCTTATTCCGGAGGAACTATATGCCACCTTAATGGTCCCAAAATATGAATTTTTTTAAGATAAGTAATTTCGAAGATATAATCATTTGAAAAAAATATTCGACCGACAAATGGTATTTAACCCCCCCCCCCCCCCCCCCTTTTCAGACCCCAATGGATAAAAAAATTAAATTATTTTTAAATTTTGTCCCACAACCCTCTCTATATCTCTACTGATTTTCAACTTCATATCTGCATTCATGGTAGAGATATTAAGAATTGAGTTTTTGGTTTTTCCATCCCCTCGCCTCTCCCTTTCACCTAACACCCCACAAAATTTAGAAAATAGAGCTCACTTACCCAATCAATAATCCACCCAAAAACGAACATTCTACCTTTAACGGTCTCGGAGCTATGAGTCTGATAGAACACTCGATAAAACACTCCGTAATGTTATAATAATCACGATCGCTCAGAGCCTCACACGGAGACGAGGTTCTCACTAAGAAAGTCCGAGAACTTCTGACCGACCAAAGCTTCCATTGCATTTCTTCGTTCTTAAATTGATGCATAAGTGTTACCAGTCTTGTCTTTTTTTGCTATGATTACGATCATTACAATTAACAGCGCTATCACGGCCATACTGACCTGCATCACGATCTCGGGATGCATTTAGCTTATATTGCAATGTAGTAACAGTTTTTATCCGACATTTAACATTTCTTCACAATTGTCGAAAAAGAAAACACGTCGCATCGTTTCACGAGTATCTAACAGTAACTCAGAGGGCCCCTAGCCTTGTCTACCGTACATTGAACATTTCATATCGATTCACAAATACCGAACAGTAGCTCAGAGGGCTCCTAGCCTTGTCTACCATACATTGAAGATTTCATATCGATTCACAAATACCGAACAGTAGCTCAGAGGGCTCCTAGCCTTGTCTACCATACATTGAACTTTTCATATCAATTCACAAATACCGAACAGTAGCTCAGAGGGCTCCTAGCCTTGTCTACCATACATTGAACATTCCATATCGATTCACAAATACCGAACAGTAGTTCAGAGGGCTCCTAGCCTTGTCTACCATACATTGAACATTTCATATCGATTCACAAATACCGAACAGTAGCTCAGAGGGCTCCTAGCCTTGTCTACCATACATTGAACATTTCATATCGATTCACAAATACCGAACAGTAGCTCAGAGGGCTCCTAGCCTTGTCTACCATACATTGAACATTTCATATCGATTCACAAATACCGAACAGTAGCTCAGAGGGCTCCTAGCCTTGTCTACCATACATTGAAATTAATTCGTATTAACCTCTCAAACGTCCTACTTTCTTAATTCCGCTATCACGGCCATAACTCAGAGGGTTCGACGATCCTATTCAAAATCTTACTTAAGCATTTGATCAACAGGACTCGCAACCTTGCTTATGAAGTTTTTATCTCATGCGTAAATACAACACTATATATTTATCCCTTACAGTCACCTTTCACCTTTAATTCTCTTATTGTTTTTTTTTTTTTTAAGCAACAATACTTTTGACTGGTTGATTAATATTTATTAATGAAACGAAAATATAAAGATCGATAAAGTAATTCTTTTCCTTCATAAAATGCCATGAATATATTCGTAGTGGTCACTTCGGTCATCCTGTAAGTTCCTTATAATGTCCTGAGTCTCAGGGTCTCTTTGCTGCTCTACGCGTAGCCAATTATCTGTTAAATTCGTAATATGCATAATGTGATGTAATGGAGGATTTCTACTCAAATAATCGACATGTTGCACTTGGTTGCCTTTGCGGTATTGAATATTAAAGTCAAAGTCTTGAATGTATATCCACCACCGTGCAACACGTGGTAAAAGATCTCGCTTTGTTTTGGTCGCTTTCAAAGCATTACAGTCCGTTACTAGAGTAAAATTTATCCCTAGTAGATATACTCGAAAAATTTGCAAAGCATTAACAAAAGCAAGCTCGTAACTATGATAATTTCTTTCCTCCGGCCTTGTCGCCCGGCTGAAGTAAGCCACAACTCGAAGTTCATTTCCATGCTTTTGAAATGATATTGCACCATATCCTAACGCGCTGGCATCGGTATGCAGCTCGGTAATTAATCCATGTTCATAAATGGCAAGTAGAGGTTTGCTGACAAGGTGTGAGATTATATATTGTCGCGCTATGTCGCACTTCTCAGTCCAATCCCATTTGGCTCCCGATCGTTGAGTAAAACAAGCCGTTTTAGCAGCGAATTCAGGTATAAAACGGCGAAAATAATTAGCCAAGCCCATGAACTGTCGAACCTGTTTAACCGTAGTTGGGGCTGAAGAATTAACTAATACGTCGATTTTGCAATTACTAGGTCTGATTCCTTCCTGCGAGACCTCTCTTCCTAAATATACGATTTTCGTCTGAAGGAAAGGACACTTTCTAAGATTCAATGAGAATCCTGCCGATGCTAATGCGTGCAAAACCCTGTCCAGTCGTTCCAAACCCTCTGCAATCGTTTTCGACGGAATAAGGACGTCATCAAGATACACAAGGGCAACACAATCTCGAAGACTCCCCAATGCCAAATTGATGGCCCTTTGAAAATCGCAGGTGCGTTAGCCAACCCAAAAGGCATTCGCAAAAACTCGAAATGTCCCTCCGGGGTTGCAAACGCTGTTTTCTCTATTGATTGAGTCGCAATTGGGATCTGGTGAAATCCGGACGCCATGTCCAAAATAGAGAAGTACTTAGACCCGGCTAGACGATCGAGCTGATCGTCAATGCGCGGTAATGGATATCTGTCTTTCACTGTATTACGATTCAGCGCACGATAATCCACGCAAAGACGGTTCTCACCAGATTTCTTCCGCACTGATATTACTGGGCTCGAGAAAGGAGATTTGCTTGGACCTATAATACCATTTGCAATCAGATTCGAAGTAATATCGCGTATCGCTTGCTGAAAGTCGATATGGACGATAATTTACTGTTTGATCCTTGATGAGACGAATCTCAAGCTCTCCCGTTGTAACAGTTGTTACCGCAGTTCCCGTTGTAAAGAAGTTGGTATATCTCTTAAGTATAGCTGAAAGTTCAGAATCTTCACTTTCCGTACTTACTTGTGCCACATACAATAAACTTTTTTTACGTAAACGAGTGCCATTGACATCCGCTATAATTTCCAAAGATGCGTCCGCTAGAATATCTCGACCTATGATAATATCGGGCTCCATAACATTAGCGTCTACTACGAAAAGTGAAATCTCTACCGAAATCTCTTCAAACTCTACAATCGTTTCGAGTTTTTCAATAACAAGCACCGGATTTTTCCCAAAACCTTGTAAAATCACAAAATATGGTACGAGTTTTTGTTTTAGTTCAGCTAATTTATCTGATCGGATCAGCGAACAATCCGAACCCGAGTCGAATAAGCACCGAAATAGTTTTTCGTTGATTACAGCAACTGCTGTATCACGATTAGTCATTGCCGAACACAAATTCACTTGCCGCCGCTCGGCCCGCTCTTTGGCCCAACACTTATCTTCTTTATGTCCCCTTTTTCCACAAAACTTGCACTGCTCAATATTTTTTTGAACTAATTCGTCATTTGTATCAGTAGAAACCTTGGCATTGCACTCCCGACGCAAATGTTATTTTTTGTTGCACTTGTAGCACACACGTTCGCTTTCAAATCGTGCGCGCTTTGCTGCCGCGGAAACGTCACTTGCTCGGCGATCAACCCGTTTCAATAGAAAATCATTTCGCGGTCTTAGTTTTTCAGTCAACGCCGATAACTGCTTTACGAGCACGACCGTACTAGACATGTCGGTAAACGATAAACTGTGTTTTAAACTTCGATCAAAAATTCCGCCGATAATGATTTTAGAGCGCACTTCGTCGGTCATAGAAAAGGGTAACTTTTGAATTTGCGACTGTTTTTGCAAAGCATATTCTTCGTATGACGTGGCATCACAGCTTTCATATGCTACAACTCGTTTCAACAAGTTCCGCACATCTATTTCACCCGAAAATGCATTTTGCAGCCGTTCGCGCATATCATTCCAGGTAGCGATATGAAAACCGTAAATCGAGTACCAAGTCTTCGCGCGACCGAGCAATGCCGAACTAACCCGAGACATGATGTCAAAATCCGAACACTCATTTTGCTTCACATAGTTATCAACACCGTCACACCACTGCAAAATGTTGATTGCTGACTTGTCTGGATCATATGGCATAAAATCATGTAGATCAGGCTGTCGGCGCGTTGTTTCTCGTGTTTGATTAAGAATCGATCTCTTTATCAGTTCCTCGAACAAACTCAGGGTCGTTTTCTCCGAAGTTTCTCCGTGCAAAAATAGCGGATCACTGCGTCCCTCTGCATGGACAGTCGGATTCGGGGAAACACAATCGCCCAACGGGACGCCTTCCGGTTCGGTCATAATGGTTTTATAAAATAATCAGGATAATGAGATCTTTATCCCACTTCTGATGATAGAACACTCGATAAAACACTCCGTAATGTTATAATAATCACGATCGCTCAGAGCCTCACACGGAGACGAGGTTCTCACTAAGAAGGTCCGAGAACTTCTGACCGACCAAAGCTTCCATTGCATTTCTTCGTTCTTAAATTGATGCGTAAGTGTTACCAGTCTTGTCTTTTTTTGCTATGATTACGATCATTACAATTAACAGCGCTATCAAGTCCATATGTACGGCGTACGACGGAACGGATTGTTTTTTTTTTTCATTTTACTTTATTATTCTAATAATAAAGTGTTGTGATCGACACAGAAAAAAAAACATAACTACAATTGGACGTAAAGCCCAATCGTCCGATACTCTAGATGAAAGAGAATTTTTTTTAATTTAAGAAATTTTGTAGGGGAAGTCTTAGAGGGGGTGACAACATTGAACTAATTTTTTCACATCACGCTAAGGTTGCTATCAAAATGTTTTATACAAAACTTAGGATTCAAAAATTTAACAGGTGCTGAGAAAATTAGTGTATTGGATTTAGTGAAATTGTGCAGTTTATATGGGAGGTGGGGCAGGAGAGGGCAAGTTCTTAATGACTTTTTCAGAAATAACTATAAACATCATGCTTTCGGCATGTTTTAAATTGCAATCAGTAGCATTCATACTATTCAGGGAAAACTACTTTTTGTGAAATTATTGAATTGTGTCAGATTGTATGGGAGGGGTGAGAAGGAGTTAAGCTAATCGTCTAGTTTTCTTTTAGTCTTACTAATAACTCAGAATAAATATATAGTGCACAATTTCAGCTCGATAAATTTTATACGCACTGAGTAAATTGGTTTAGAACATTTGATGAAAAAGTGCAGTTTGTATGGGAGGTGGTGGAAGGAGGGGGATGACACAAATAATTTTTACGCAGTAGATTGAAATGATCATAAAAGTGTTATATTCGAAATATCAGATCAATAGCATTTATAATTTTCGAGAAAATCCGTTTATGGCCAAATCGCTAAATTGTGTAATTTTGTATGGGAGGGGTTAAGCGATTTAGCCCGTTCATGAACTAGTCTTTCCTTTTTTCGCAAGAACTATGTGTACAAAATTTGAGCTCTCTAGCTCAACACGTTCTCAAGCTAGAGAGGACACGGACAGACGGACGGACGGACATCCCGTTTTGAGATTTTTGAGTGATTATATGAACTTCTGTATCATTCGTTTTTTTTCTCCGAGACTTATTTCTTAGCGTTACAAACTTTGTGGCAAACTTATAATACTCTCAGATTTCATCTAGAGTATAAAAATTTGCTACCCTGAAATTTTGTTTTTTCGCGTTTCATGACTATATTAGCCTAAAAATGCAAAAAAAATCCGTCTCGCCGTACGCCGTCCGCCGTACATATGGACTTATATCTCTAAGACCGTTAAAGGTAAAATGTTCGTTTTTGGGAGGATTGTTGATAGGGTAAGTGAGCTCTATTTTCTAAATTTTGGGGGGTGTTAGGTGGTAGGGGGATGCGGGGAGAGGGAAAGAGTGAAAAACTACACTTGCCAATATCTCCACCACGAGTGCAGATAGGAAGTTGAAAATCAGTAGAGATATAGAGAGGGTTGTGGGAAAAAACTTTAAAAATAATTTAATTTTTTTATCCATTGGCGCCCAACAAAGTACAAATATCAAATCGAAAATTTTTTAGATTGTAGTCGTTAATTTTGGTAAGAATTTTAAGTTGGGAGGTGGTAAGCAAAAATGTCGAAAATTTTGAGTGATTTTTTTAGGGCTTCGATGAAAGATACAAAGTTTAAATTTTGCATATGGATACATCTATTTGATATACATAGAAAAATAATAATAACTTGTTCCATAGTCGTTATAAACCGACGCCCCGGTCTAACGTGCACAAGGTGTTTCATGTGCATTGAAAAAAACACATAAACTGATAATTTTTGAGTGAAATTTTAAGGTAGGAACTTGAAAATTTGCGAAATGCATTTCAAAAAAATCCCTAAATATACTGTTAATATACGATAGATTATTAAAATAAATTCTTTAATATCAAATGCACTGAATTCCATACCAGCAAATAGATAAATTCTTTAATATCAAATGCACTGAATTCCATACCAGCAAATAGATAAATTCTTTAATATCAAATGCACTGAAGATAATAAATGCACATGCACATTTCTTAAAGATCAGATTTCAGTCTAGCCACAATCCACCTGACTCCTAAATCATCACCTTTTAATTTTCCCACATAACATTCCTATGAACATCAGCACTTTTTACATTCATAAAATATTCCCATGCGATCTCAGCATTTTTTGTATATAAATTAAGAGAATTCAAATTGTAATGATCATTGCCAATAAACCGGTGATCAGGAAAAGAGCAGTAGAATTTTTATTAATCCTTTTATTCTCTTTTTCATTTTGGTGACCCCGACGAACAAAAAACATGGAGCAACTCGCACTGACCCAAGTGGAGACTGGCAAGAGGATCGAGCGGATCCAAGTCAACTTTAAGAAGGAAGCCAAGGCCAGGAAGACTCCGCAGAACATACAGCTGAGAATCTCTCGACTGGACGCAGAGTGGAAACGCTTCGATGAAGGGGATATGGAGCTGCAAGGATTCGTAGGAAGCCACGCAACTCACTCGTACTTCACCCAGAAGTATTACGAGACGATCGAAGCCGTCTACGAAGACACAAGCATTTTGTTGAAAGATGCTTTAGCTGCGGCAGAGACGGCGGAGAGGGCGAGGATTGCTGAGGAGCAGAAATGCCGACAAGCAGCAGCAAGCACATCAGCAAGTACACCTGCGGATGCAAAACAGCAAGCAGAAGGCAGTCAACAGAAGCGCATTCGGGGGCAAGCAGCCTCAGTGACGTCACTCTGTCGCATTTTGGATGACATAGATTCCGAATTGGCGGTACCCCGATCAAAGGCGTACTACAATCAAATGACGGCGACTATTTCGGCATATTGGGCGAATATAGCGGCACAACATGTAGCCATAATGGCAGAGGCAGAGACCTTTGACTACTCCGATACTACGTTTTTCGGAGCTGAAAGGCGCTATCAGGAGGTAATGATAAGGCTGGAAGAAAATCGAGCACGAGATTTTCCCACACTACCTCACGATAGATCAGCTACTTCAACAGCGGTTAAGCTTCCGAAAATTGTTCTACCAACTTTCGATGGAAGCTACCTTCAATGGCCACAGTTTCAAGATTTATTCATGGAACTGATTGACCGTCAACCTCTGGGCAGAACCCAGAAAATGATGTATTTGAAAGCCAACATCAGCGGTGAGGCAAGCAAGCTGGTATATCATCTACCGGCTACAGAGAGCAACTATGACATCGCATGGAAGGCTCTACAAGACCGATACAACAACAACAAAAGGATTTTGACCGCAGCGTTTTTGGACCGGTTGCTTTCACATCCAGCTATAACATCAGATATAGCTTCATCTGTGAAGGCATTACACGACAATACAAGGGAGTGTCTGAGTAGCCTAAGCAATTTAGGCATACTTACAGACCAGTGGGATCCCATAGTGCACCACCTGCTCATAAAGAAGCTAGACAAGGCGACACACAACTTGTATGAGCAATCACTGGACAATCCACAAGATCTACAAGACCTAAGCAGTTTCCTAAAGTTTCTCGAGCAACGTTTTCAATCATTGGAAACTTTGGGACAATCAAGGCCAGCTCAAGCAACTTCAAGGCCTCGCTCAAACACGTCGACACTAATTTCGATGGACGGTCAACAGAAACATCAGTGTAAAGTGTGTCAGCAAGAACATGGAATTTACGCATGTGACAAGTTTCTGGCATTGACACCATCAGCCCGTTTCTTGAAGACAAAACAATTGAAGCTTTGCATAAATTGTTTAAAGGAGGGACACCAATCTAGTAAGTGTTCCTCTCGAAGCTGTTCTAAGTGCAACGAACGACATAACACGTTATTGCATCGCAATGAAGTAAGGCAGCAAACACGACCACATTCATCCATGAGTGCAGCAACGAATTCCGGCAGCCCGAATGAGACAACACTGGCAGCTCAGCTAATGCATAGCACACCACAAACCTATGTATTCTTGGGAACTGCTGTCGTCAAAATTGAAGACCATAACGGAACACAACTGGATTGCAGAGCCATTTTGGATTCCGGGTCCCAGATCAACTTTGTGACTGAACGTTTCGTCAAACGACTTGGAATAAGTAGCAAACCGGAGAATCTACAAATATCTGGAATCGGAGACTCCAGCCTACGCGTCTCTAAACGTGTAAACGTGAATATGATATCATCGCATACTGATTTCACTTCACGACTGGAAGCTTTCGTTACTCCAGAGATAACTACCAACCAACCACAAATCCACATCGATATTACGGGTTGGAATATTCCGAAAAATATCACATTAGCAGACCCAGATTTTTTTTGCCCCAGAAAAATCGATCTGTTAGTTGGAGCAGACACGTTTTGCGAACTAATGCTGGCTGAACAAATGAAGCTAAACAAAGGTCTACCACACCTACAAAACACGGTGTTTGGTTGGATTGTGTTAGGTAGAGCATCCAGCCGAGGCGCAAATACTCCATTTTGTGGCATCAGCAACCTGCAGCTTGACCAACAGCTTCAACGTTTCTGGTCATTGGAAGAAACACCTAACGCTTCACAGAGTGTGGAAAAGGTAGATATTTTGAGGCCACCGAGAAGAAACGAGAATGGACGTTTCATTACAAAGATGCCCTTTCATCAGGATCCATCGATTCTCGGCCAATCAGAAGGCATCGCAAAAAAACGGTTTTACGCACTAGAACGAAGATTGTCGTCGCATCCTCAGTTAAAGCAAGAGTATGCCAAGTTTATGGAAGAGTATCTTCACCTTAACCATATGGAGGAAATCGAACGAAGCAATATTCCGAAGGTGCATTACTTCCTTCCCCATCACTGTGTCTTAAAACCTGGAAGTAGTACTACCAAGCTACGGGTTGTATTTGACGCATCAGCAAAAACGTCATCCAACATCGCGTTAAATGATATTATGGTGACTGGTCCGACGATTCAAGACGACTTGTTTACCATATTATCTCGCATCAGGACACACAGCTATGTATTCACGGCAGACATAGTCAAGATGTATAGACAAATTGAGGTAGAACCCGAAGACAGAGATCTGCAGCTCATTATGTGGAGGAATAATGCCACCGATAAGCTAAGGTATTACCGATTGAAAACAGTAACATATGGAACGACAGCTGCACCCTATCTTGCAACAAGATGTCTACAGGAGCTAGCTACAATGGGAAAGAAAACACATCCACTTGCAGCCTCTATAATACGAGACTTTTACATGGACGATATAATGACCGGCAGTAATGATCTAAGGAAAGCCGTTGTAGTTCAGGAACAATTGATTCAACTACTTCAGACAGCGGGCTTCCAGCTCAGAAAATGGTGCGCAAATCATCCCAAACTATTAAGCAGCATCTCACCATCCGATCAAGAAGTCCAACAGGAATTTTCTGATGATAGTGAAGGAGCAATTAAAACCCTTGGTATCACATGGCTACCAAAAACTGATCGATTCGCGATCACAACGTCCTGGGAAGATCAATCGCATATTACCAAACGAACGATTCTCTCAGATATAGCGCACCTTTTCGACCCTCTGGGATTCATGAACCCAGTGGTGGTACTGGCAAAAATAATTATGCAAGAGCTCTGGGTCATGAAGATTGATTGGGATACCACTATACCACAGGAATTACAAATACGTTGGACAAGGTTTCGTAAGTCCCTAGAAACATTAAATCAAATCAGAATACCACGACAAATGCTAATTAAAGAACCTATCGATATTCAACTACACGCCTTCTCAGATGCATCGGAGAAGGCATATGGCACAGTTCTATACATGAGATCCACAAACAGCAATGGTGACTGTACTGTACGATTCATTTGTGCAAAATCCAAGGTTGCGCCACTGAAAACTATAACCCTACCGAGATTGGAACTGTGCGCTGCGAAACTCATGGTAAGGCTTGTCCAGCAAGTTCAACAAAACCTGGATGTGAAGATGAACAATTTAACATACTGGACAGATTCTCAAATAGTACTATCATGGATAAAGGCCGAACCTCACAGATTAAAGGTATTTATAGCTCATCGTATATCATATATTCAAGAAAGGTCCACCTTTAGTCAATGGAGGTATATCAACACAAAGTCCAATCCAGCGGACATCATTTCTAGAGGAATGTTACCAGAGCAACTAAGTAAGTCAACATTGTGGTTTAATGGCCCAGCATTTCTCAGAGAGGCCGACTATAATTGGCCCAGTCAACCAACGATTGAATCTACAATTGTGCCAGAGGAGGAGCGAAGAATAAAAACGGTTATGACTACCCTACACAAGCCACAATTGACCGAAAGTATAAACCATAACAATTCATTTATCACATTAAAAAGGATAGTTGCACTCATACAACGATTCATTCAAAATATGAAGAAACCTAAGGCTGAAAGAATTACAGGCAAGCTCACAATAGAAGAGCTACAGAGTGCATTAACGATAATCATTAAGGACGCACAGCAGAATGATTTTCACTTTGAGCTCGGAGATTTACGAAAAAAGGGACGAGTCAACAAACAAAGTCACTTAGTAAGCCTCACCCCATTTTTAGACAAAAATGGAATTATAAGGGTTGGAGGCAGACTTCAAGCATCGAATCTTCCAGAAGATACAATACACCCCATGGTTCTACCATCATCCCACCCAATAACCAAACTATTGATGACTGAAATTCATCAAAGAAATAAACACGCAGCACCGGAAAACATACTGGCGCTTACCAGACAAGCCTTCTGGCCTCTTCGTGGGAGAGAGATAGCCAAGGATATCGTACATAAATGTATTTATTGTTATCGTGTGCAACCCAAATTGATGTCGCAACTAATGGGAAATCTGCCAGCAGAACGAGTACAACCAGCTCGGCCATTTGTGAACGTTGGTATCGATTTCCTAGGACCAATCCAAATACACTATTCAATCCGAGGTAAACGACCCACTAAGGCCTACATTGCCGTCTTCGTATGTTTTGCAACTAAGGCAACTCATTTTGAACTAGTATCTGATCTCAGCACCCAAGCATTTCTTGGAGCCTTGAAAAGATTTATTGGACGGCGAGGACGACCAAGCAAAATATTTTGTGATAACGCAACAAATTTTATGGGCGCACGCAATGAGCTTCAAGACTTACACAAACAGTTAAGTTCAGAAGAAGCTGCGGAACAGATAACAAGGCATTGTTCAGATCAAGGAATTAAATGGAGTCCTATTCCTCCTCGTTCTCCCCACTTTGGAGGACTTTGGGAGGCAGCAGTCAAATCGGCGAAAACATACTTAAAAAGAACAATGCAAGGAGCACCGCTGACGGCAGAAGAAATATCGACTGTGATTGTACAGATTGAGGCAATCCTAAATTCAAGACCCCTAACACCGCTATCATCGGATCCAAATGATTTTCAAGCACTTACCCCTGGACACTTCCTGATCGGAGAACCACTAGTTACCATACCAGATGTCGACATCAAACAAAGACATATTGCCAGTCACGCTAGATGGAACTTAGTAAGATCAATTCACGCCGAATTTTGGCGTCGATGGTCCAAAGAATATCTTCAGGAACTCCAGAACAGATACAAGTGGCGTTACCCGTGCCAAGATATTGAACCAGGTACCTTGGTTCTACTAAAGGAAGATAATGTTCCTCCTTTGCAATGGCGAATGGGACGGGTCGTACGAACAATTAAGGGCCCTGACAACCACACAAGAGTTGTAGATATCAAAACTGCAACTGGCGAGCTTCGGAGAGCCATCCACAAGGTCAGTCCCCTTCCGATAGAGACCAGCACCATAAACATAGAACTGGAAAAACAAAAGGCTGAACCATCAACCACGTTATCACTACCAAAGCCTCCAATATCACGCAAGGTTAAAATCCATCCAATCAATCCAAATTGGAATTTTCAATCCTCGGAGAAAATACAACAACCTAAACGAAAATCAGAAACGCAGCAAACAAGCAAGACACCTTGTCCTGCCAAAAGGGGAGGAAGCCTTCTACAAACCATGTTATGTCTTTTACTGGTTCTCCCAACTTTCAGTCAGACGCTCAGCAAGACGGCAGATCCAGTAGAAATTACACCATTCGAAAATAATCCAGGTATATTTTTTGAAGAAATTGGTCGAGTTAGATTAACAAACAGCCAATGGAACATCATAGCATATTGCGATTTAACAAATTATTGGCTGGAATACGAAGGATTGGCCATATCCATTCAGAAAATGACAACTATTTGTGGAAATGAGAAAACACTAGGCCCTAATCAACATCTATGCCAGACAACAATTGCGCAATTCAACCATATACATAAGGATATTGAACAAAGAAACGAGCTTCTCCAAAAATCCAGGCCACTCATGCCTCGCCAGAAACGAGGATTGGCAAATATAATAGGAACGGCAGCACACGTATTATTTGGAGTACTTGATGAAGAATTTGCTCAGAAGTATGAACAAGATATACTCAAAATCAAGGAAAATGAAGGATATCTATTACAACTGATTAAAAATCAAACCGTCATCATCGAAGCCACTTCAAATGTAATGAAGAAAAATTCCGACGCTATAACTCAACAATTTCAATTCATCGAATCCGAATTTCAAAAATTGATGGCGAATACAAAGGAAACAATTCAAACATATCAAGGACTCAATACCATCGCTCTACAGACAACATTACTGCTGTTAAATTTTCGTAATATTCAAGACACAATTCTACAAGTATTAACAAGCACTCAACAAGGTAAAATCGACCCATTGTTAATAAATCCAATTCAATTGCGAGCACAACTGCTAATCATTAGAGAAAATCTACCACCAAACCAGATCGCACCTGTAAATGAAGAACCGGATGCTCTTCTAAGATTGTATAATTTAGCCACAGTCAAAACCAGGACAACGGTAAACAATGTCATCTTCGACATAACAATACCACTGCTGTCTGTGGAACAGTTCCAGCTATTCAAGCTGTACCATTACCAAGAAGAAGGTCGGAAAATAATTTTGCGCTGCATTACAGCACGGCCGGGGAGGATGTTAATATACGATAGATTATTAAAATAAATTCTTTAATATCAAATGCACTGAATTCCATACCAGCAAATAGATAAATTCTTTAATATCAAATGCACTGAATTCCATACCAGCAAATAGATAAATTCTTTAATATCAAATGCACTGAAGATAATAAATGCACATGCACATTTCTTAAAGATCAGATTTCAGTCTAGCCACAATCCACCTGACTCCTAAATCATCACCTTTTAATTTTCCCACATAACATTCCTATGAACATCAGCACTTTTTACATTCATAAAATATTCCCATGCGATCTCAGCATTTTTTGTATATAAATTAAGAGAATTCAAATTGTAATGATCATTGCCAATAAACCGGTGATCAGGAAAAGAGCAGTAGAATTTTTATTAATCCTTTTATTCTCTTTTTCATATACGAAATATGAACTGGTCGAAAACCTTGAAAACTTCTACCCTCTCCCACACAAAATTATTTTTTCGACCATATTCAAGAAATCAATTATCACCCAACTACTAAAAGCTATCAATTTAAAATTTTTCTTAAGAACTTTAAAAAAAATAGTTGAAACAAAATTGCGTCAATCTAGGATACCTCGGTAAAAATTGACCAACTGTAACAAAACCAAAATGGCTGAGGAATCAACTAACCCTGCAAGATGATGATGATGATCAGCTACTACTCGAGAGTGATGGCTTATTTAATAGCTGAAGCTGATCAGTATAACGAGGAAGATAAGCTCTGGCGTTTCAATTAAGGTGACATAAAGCTATTTCCACAAATTTACGCAGGTAACAAAATCATGGACATGAAATCACACACACAAGTAGAAATTTATCGGGAAGCAGAGAGTTCGGAGTCCTTTTGTCGTACATAAAGAATTTAAACAGCATCTCACGAGTTTGAAACCAGTAAGTAGAAGATTGCGATCAACGTTCACACACTCACACATACAACAGAACGCAAGGACGATATAAAGAAAGACGAATTTCATGGCACCATAGCGATAACCTATGATTCACTGCCCTCGGATCGTCTTAGGGTATCTTAATACAAAAGTCGGAAAGGAGGAGACTCATAGAGGAACAATAAGGGTGCACAGTCACCATGATATAACCAACGACAATGGCCAACGTCTTATTGATTTCGCAAGCAGTAAAAATATGAAAGTATGCTCTACGTGGTTGCGACATCTCGATATTCACACACGAACATTGGCATCACCAGATCGTCACACCTTCAATCAAATAAAACACGTTCTAATTGGGTAAAGGGCTGCTTTCAGTACTGTGATCAGATCACTATCTAGTCAGAGCTAAGCATCGATGCCGAATAGCTTACCGTGGGTATTCGAAAACGAGTAGAGCTTGCAAATTCAATATCGACAATCTGAAAGACGAAGCGGTGGCGCAGGCGTGCATGCCCGCACTGGATCAAAACTTGACATCAATATATGAAAACATGAATATGTCAACATGAAATCCTTTACGACCAACACGAGCCAAAAAGAATTGATATGACGAGCTTAGGCGATATGCAAAAAAAAAAAACAAAAAACACCTGCAAACGAGGGAAGTACCAAAATGACAACATAAAAAAAATGGACGACGATATGAGACAAACTAAAACTAAAACGCGAGAAGAGTTAAAAAAGGGATATAAGCCAAAAACCAGTCTCTGCAAAGACACAGAGAACAACATCATCAACGACAGGCAAAAAATCAAAAGGAGATGAGCTTCTTACTTTGAAAATCTTCTCAATCCAACTCTGGCACTGATCACGACAGACAACATCTCGATTGAGGTTTCAACTGATGAAGAAATACCGTAGTCACTGCCCACGCTTGCCAAAATTAAAGCAGAACTGACCCGATCGGTCGGAGTCGATGTGAACAACTGGTTTATTTATTTTTGTCATACTTAAAGCTACTTAATTCTAAACAATATTTTCTACATAACGCTTAATGAATTCATATTTTATTCTTTTAATTTTGTGTGTGTACTTCGCGCATAACAGGGTGCTTCCTATTTTTATACTCTAGATGAAATCTGAGAGTATATTGTGTTTGCCTTACCGTTTGTAACGCTAAGAAATAACGCTCGCACAGAGCCGCCAAGGGTACAGAAATATTTGTTGTCGCTCAAAAACCTCGATTCCGAGTGACCGTCTGTCCGTCTGTCTGTCTGTCTGTCTGTCCGTCTGTCCGTCTGTCCGTCTGTCCGTCTGTCCGTCTGTGCGTCTGTCTACAGCATAACTCTCGAAAGCTTTGAGCTATGGTGCTAAAAAATTTTGTGTGTCATTTTTAGCAAAAAAGTAACTTTAAGTTCGTGAATGGGCTACATCCCCCCACTCCTTCTACCCCCTCCCATACAAATTTCATGAAATTTCGAAATATTAAGAAATAGATTTTTCTTTGAAACTATTTAAGCTATAGACTTGAAATTTAGGTCAAAGTATTGCAATATAGATGTCATTAATACCACGGAATATTGACCCGATCCCCTTACTCCTTCTACCCCCTCCCATACAAATGGACAATTTTGAAAAATACATATTTTCGATTTTCATTGAAACTAGTAAAGCTGAAAAAACGAAATTTTGTCAGAATTAATTTTACTATAATTGCAATTTATTTTAAAAATAATTATCAACTTCACCTTACTCCTTCTACCCCCTCCCATACAAATTTCACGAAATTTTGAAATTTAAATTAAATTATTTTTCTTCGAAACTGTTAAAGGTATCAACTTGATATTTTGTATAAAGTATACAAATAGAAATATTAGTAATCCAAAAAAAAATTGTTTTGATCCGTACACTCCTTCTACCCCCTCCCATACAAATGTATAAATTTTGTTAAATGCATTTTATCGATTTCCGTTCAAACTTGAAAAAGTACAAACTTCAAATTTTGCCAGAATTTGTTTCTTAATAATTGAAATAAGTTCTAGAAAAAATATTAGCCCCTCTTCACTCCTTCTACCCCCTCCCATACAAATATCTGTATTATAAATTCAAGAAAAGCATTTCTCCTTCGAATATATGAGAGCTATCGACTTTGAAATTGAATCAAAGCACGGTGATGACAAGCAGTTTCAAAATCATCTAAAATGTTCCACTTCCTCTGCCACCTCCCATACAAATGTCCCAATTTCAGGAAAACTATTACCAATTTCATTAAAAATAATGAAAACTAAAAACTTTAAATTCTGCAATAAGCATTTTGCATGCCATGTTCGGTGTCATATAAGAAAAATACAAACCTCCCCCTCTACTTCTACCACCTCCCATTCAAAAGTCTCTATTCACTATTCGAAAGAATTTGAGATGACATACTTTCCGGTATATTAAAGTCATTTCCATCTCATCTAGAGTATCATATGATTGGGCTTTAAGCCCAATCATAATTCTGTTATGTTTATTGTTATTTTTGATTATTTAATTTTTAGTATTTGAATATTGGATTTCGTTGTTGGATTTTTGCTTGCAGAGGATGATTGCAAATCCACTACAGAACATTGTCCACGATCCACAACAGATCAGATACTCACGGAGAAACAGGTGCTTGAGAAATCCTGAGAATATAACACAGACGTGCACCAAATCTTGGTAGAAACAGGCATACGACAGTATCGACAGGGGAATACTGTTCTAAGTTATGCTTGATTTTGGAAGTCCTCCAAAGTGAGTCCGACTAAAGAGAGTCACAATGATACACATTGAATCTCAAGTGAGAATAAAATCCGATTCTACAACCAACGGAATGTGGTTTAAAACAGGGAGATGGTCTAGCCCCCATGCATATCAACATGGAACTAGAGTATGTCGTTCGAAAAATCCCAGTCGATACTATTATTCAAGTCCTCCCAACTAGCAACTATCATACGCTGATGATATTAACATCCTCCTCACTAGCAACTAGCATACTCTGTTCATATTAACATCCTAACAAGATCCTTCACTAGTGCTAAGGAGGTATTTATCAATCTTGACACCTCCGCAAAAGAAGTCGGGTTGCGCAGTGGTACAATGCCTTGAAGGACGATCGAGAGATACTTGAAGACATGCCTTGTTCTGGACGACCTCCAACCTGGTGCATGTTTTCACAGTGCAATTCGAATTGAAAGAAAAGAGGAATAAGTAGCGAATCGTGGATTTTTTTAAAATTCACAAAAAATTTTTTTTAATAAGTAATTATGTGTAAAAACGATAGATTTAGTCATTTTAGAGCGCGGAAGATACTATTATTAACGATTTTCCGCCTGGAAAATGTGGGAAATTGCATTTCAAAATCTCATTTTTGAGGTTCTAAAATGACAATTTTTTCGTTTTCTTCGGCGGTATTTTCATAAACAAAACACGATCACTCGAACTACAAGATAATAAATATTATGAAAACACAATCGGTTTATTAATCCGAGCCTTCCGGAAGGTCAAAAATTAAAATTACTCGTCGCGTTTAAGTAAACCCGGGCGAATTAAAGTTTCATTTTCCAGGCGGAAAATCGTTAATAACAGCATCTTTTGCGCTCTAAAATTACTAAGTCTTTCGTTTTTACGCATAAAATAAATTAATAAAATTCATTTTTATGCATTTTAAAACATCTACCACTCGCTACTTGTACCAAGAAAAGATTTCTGGATTTCGTGACGAATAATAAAGTGTAACAGTGTAGAATCCGGAAACATTTTCTTTTAAGACTTCCAACCTTTTCAACTGACGAAAACATTCAAAAAGTGAAGGAAATGGTACTCAAAAATCATCATACCAGTCTTAGGGAGCCAGCAGGAGAGCTCGACATTTCTTGCCAGTCCGTTCGATGGATTTTGGTGGATACTTTGGCCATGAACCGCGTCTTTTCTCGATTTTTTCCAATAAAACTGAATTTTCTCAAAAAAAACATAACAGAATTATGATTGGGTTTAAAGCCCAATTTTTCAAAATTGTCCACTTGTATGGGAGGGGATAGAAGGAGTGAGGGGATCAGGTCAATATTCCGTGATATTAATGAAATCTACATTATAATACTTTGACCTAAATTTCAAGTAGATAGCTTAAATAGTTTCAAAGAAAAATCAATTTCTTTATATTTCGAAATTTCATGAAATTTGTATGGGAGGGGGTAGAAGGAGTGGGGGGATGTAGCCCATTCACGAACTTAAAGTTACTTTTTTGCTAAAAATGACACACAGAAATTGTTAGCACTATAGCTCAAAGCTTTCGAGAGTTATGCTGTAGACAGATGCACAGACAGACAGACAGACGGACAGTCGGTCACTCGGAATCGAGGTTTTTGAGCGACAACAAATATTTCTGTACCCTTGGCGGCTCTGTGCGAGCGTTATTTTTAGCGTTACAAACGGTAAGGCAAACATAATATACTCTCAGATTTCATCTAGAGTATAAAAAGTACTGTGAACAGGTAACTTTGGATATGCATGATCGTGCGAATTCTGATCCCACATTCATGGAGCGCATCATAACTAGTGATGAGACATTGTTCTACGAGTTTGAAATGCAAACCAGTTAACACTCATCGGAATGGAGAAAAAAAAATGAGCCGAAACCGAAAAAACCACGCCAAAGTCGCTCAAAAATCAAGACGATGGTTATTGTTTTCTTCGATATCCGAGGTTTGATTCATCATGAATTCATTCCGGAGGGATAGACGGTCAATAAGGAGTACTATTTGACCATATTGAAACGTTTGTGTGAGCAAATCTTTAAAAAACGGCCAGAATTATGGAAGGAGAATTCATGAATTTTCTACGATGAAAATGCGCCATCACATTGAGCCTCAATTGTGACCGAATTTGAGGCCAAAACAGCAAAAAATTGCTTCAATCAACCACCGTATTCACTAGATTTGGCCCCGTGTGACTTTTTTCTATCCTCGAAACTGAAATTACCGCATCGTGGAACCCGGTTTCATTCGACCGGGAACAGATAACAAAAATTGCCGTGGACTACTGAGGTGTAGCCATTCAACCAGCGGCTGTAATTAAACTGATTAAGAGACCGCGCTAATTTTTGGGATAATAATTAAGGATAGTCCTACCTACTTACCAAAAAAATAAACTTTTTGAAATATCATTTCTCAAACTAATTTTAATTACAAATTCCCGATGCTTTATGGTCACAATGTATATGATGAATACAATAGAAGAATATGATTTTCATTAAATAATTTAGCTAATTATAAGGTTAACCATCTACTAGTAATCTTTTCAGTAATACATATATGCTCAAAAATGTAAATAAACTGCCAACAAGTCGGGCGAAACTTTATTATTTTTGGTACAAAATACGCATGCGTACAAAGTCAATATGCAGGTTAGAGTGGTTAGGGAAGACTAAGTGAAAGGGGCTTCTTGGGCAGGGCAGTTCTCAATTTAACACTTTGCGGAAACGTTCAAAAGCTCCATATTTCATTCGTTTATTTATGCAAGTTTGAGTTTTCATGTGAGGGCGATAGTAAGGATGGGTGGATGTTAATAGTTTTTTAATTGATTGCTTGAAACAAATCCAATATTCTTTGTTTAGAATGTCAGTTTCATAGACGAAGTTGCATAGAATTTTCATTGGATTCGGTGTATTTTAAATTCACGAAACCAAACATTTGTATGGGAGGGAGTAGAGGAGGTAGGGGAATCGTAAAATTTGTGATGCAGTTTTATTTCTTTTCTTTTGTAAGGTGCTCGTACAAAATTTCAAGTTTGTAGCTTTTAATTTGTTAGTTATTAGTTTATTTAATGAAGTTGGTCGAAATTACTTTATTATTCTAATAATAAAGTATTGTGATCGACACAAGAAAAAAAAAAACTTTGCTACCCTGAAATTTTTTTTTTTCGCGTTTCATGACTAAATTAGCCTAAAAATGCAAAAAAAAAAAATCCGTCTGTCTGTACGCCGTCCGCCGTCCGCCGTACGCCGTCCGCCGACGTGTACGCTCAGCGAACATTAACTCCCAAACCCTTCAAGATAGAAAGTTCATTTTTGGGGGATTGTAGATAGTTGCGGATCTCAGGCGGATACCCATTTTGGGGGGTGTACAGGTTCAGGGGGAGGCGGGGGGAGCGCTTAAGCCGAAAAATACGAATTCAAATATCTCAACCATGGTAACAGCTAGGATCCTAAAACTCAACATACATATAGAGGGTTTTGTGGGACAAATTTTAAAAATAATTTAATTTTTTTATTCATTGGGGTGCGAAAAGGGGGGGCTAAGAACTAATTGTCGGCCGAGTTTTTTTTTCAAATGATTATATCTTCGAAATTACTTATCGTAAAAAAATCATATTTAGAGACCGTTAAGGTGGCATATAGTTTCATCGGAACCAGCTCAGAAAGCGGCTAATTATTGTAAGGGGGAGGGTCAGGGGGGTGCAAAGAAAAACACTTAAAAATTAATATCTCAACTATCTCTTAAGCTATGTAATTGAAACTTAAAATGTATATTAAGCTATACTAGGTAAATACAAAAAAAAATATAACATGTCGAAATAATAGTAGTGGGGGGAAACGGGGAGCATTTCAAAAATGGTGCACTTTTCAAAATTACAAATCCTTATATCTCAAAAAATAGTACAGATATCAAATCGAAAATTTGTCAGATTGTAGAACTACATAATGGTTAATTTTGGTAGAAATTTTAAGTTGGAAGGTGTAAGGGGAGGGAGGTGATAAGCAAAAATGTCGAAAACTTTGAGTGATTTTTTTAGGACTCTGGTGAAAGATACAAAGTTAAAATTTTGCATGTGAATACCTATATTTATTGTACATAGAAAAATAATAATAAGTTGATCCATATTTATTATAAACCGACCCCCCCGGTCTAACGTGCACAAGGTGTTTCATGTGTGTTGAAAAAAACACATAAACTCAAAATTTTTGAGTGAAATTTTAAGGTAAAAACTTGAAAATTTGCGAGATGCATTTAAAAAAAATTCCTAAGCATATAAAATACTAACTGGTCGAAAATCTTTAAAACTTCTACCCCCTCCCATACAAAATTATTTTTTCTACCATTTTTAAGAAATCAATTATCACCTAACTAATAAAAGATATCAATTTGAAATTTTGCAGAAAAAACTATGAAAATAGTTGAAAGTAAATTACGTTAAAAGTTTTGAAATCGCGTTTGCCCTTCTACCCCCTCCCATACAAAAGTATGATTTCGACCAATTTCATTAAATCAACTTATAACCAACAACTTAAAAGCTACGAATTTGAAATTTTGTACCAGCACCTTACAGTAGGAAAAAAAGAAAATTGCATCACAAGTTTTACGATTCCTTTACCTCCTCTACCCCCTCCCATACAAAATTATTTTTTCGAGCATTTTTAAGAAATCAGTTATCATCTAACTCTTAAAAGCTATCCATTTCAAATTTTGCATAAAAACTTATAAAAATAATTCAAATGAAGTTGGATTAAAAGTTTTGAAATCGCGCTCGCCCTTCTACCCCCTCCCGTACAAAACTATGATTTCGACCAATTTCGTTAAATCAACTAATAACCAACAAACTAAAAGCTACGAATTTGAAATCTTATACAAGCACCTTACAAGAGAAGCGAAATAAAAATGCATATCAAATTTTACGATTCCCCTACCTTCTCTACCCCCTCCCATACAAATGTTCGGTTTCGTGAATATAAAATACACCGAATTTTATGAAAATTCTATGCAACTTCGTCTATGAAACACATTCTATACAGAGAATATTGGACGTAATTCAAGCAATTAATTAAAAAGCTATTAACATCCACCCACCCTTACCCTCTTCCTCCCCTCATAAAAACCCAAACTTGCAGAAATGAATGAAATATTGTTACATTGACAACAGCCCTGCCCAAGAACTCCCTTTCACTTAGCCTTCCCTAACCACTCTAACCTGCATATTGACTTTCCACTCATCCACAACTTGTTCCAAGAATAATAAAGTTTCGCCCGACTTGTTGGCAGTTTATCGTACTTTTGTGTGGGAGGGAATAGAAGGGCAAGTGCGATCTCAAAACTTTTAAAGTAATTTTATTTCAACTATTTTTGTAAGTTCTTGTGCGAAATTTCAAATTGGTAGCTTTTAATAGTTAGGTGATAATTGATTTCTTAGAAATGGTCGAAAAAATAATTTTGTATGGGAGGGGGTAGAAGTTTTGAAGATTTTTGATCAGTTAATGTTTCAAACTTTTAGAGAGTTTTTTTAAATGCATTTCGCAAATTTTCAAGTTTGTACCTAAAAATTTCATTCAAAAATCTTCATTTTATGTGTTTATACTCTAGATGAAATCTGAGAGAATATTGAGTTTGCCTAACAGTTTGTAACGCTAAGAAATAATGCTCGCACAGAGCCGCCAAGGATACAGAAATATTTGTTGTCGCTCAAAAACTTCGATTCCGAGTTGCTGTCTGTCCGTCTGTCCGTCTGTCTACAGCATAACTCTCGAACGCTTTGAGCTATCGTGCTGAAATTTGTTGGGTGTCATTTTTAGCAAAAAAGAAACTTTAAGATCGTGAATGGGCCACATCCCTTCCCTCCTTCTACCCCCTCCCATACAAATTTCACGAAATTCCGAAATTTTCAGAAAGTGATTTTTCCTTGAAACTATTGAAGCTATCGATTTAAATTTGGGTCAAAGTATTATGATATAGATGTCATTAATATGACGGGATATTGATCTGATCAGCTCCTCTTCACTCCTTCTACCCCCTCCCATACAAATATATGTATTATAAAATCAAGAAAAGCATTTCTCCTTCGAATATATTAGAACTATCGAATTTGAAATTGAATCAAAGCGTGGTGATAAGGATGATGATAAGCAGTTTCAAAATCATCTGAAACTCCACTTTCCCTGCCACCTCCCATACAAATGCCTCAATTTCAGGAAAACTATGTCCAATTGAAAATAATGAAAGCTACAAACCTTAAATTCAGCATGAAATATTTTGCATACCACAATAGGTATCATATCCAAAAATTACAAACCTTCCTCCTCTCCTTCTACCACTTCCCATACAAAAGTCACTATTAATTATTTAAAAGAATTGGAGGTGATATATTTTCCGGTACATTGAACTCTTTCTCATTTCATCTAGAGTATCATATGATTGGGCTTTACGCCCAATCATAATTCTTTTATGTTTTTTTCATTGCACATGAAACACCTTGTGCACTTTAGACCCCCACTTCGGTGCATAACAATTTTGGAACAAATTATTATTTTTTTTCTGTGTACATTAAATAGATGTGTCGACGTGCAAAATTTAAACTTTTTATCATTTACCATAACCATAAAAAAATCACTCAACATTTTCGCTTTACAGCTCCCTCCCCTTACACCCAACTTAAATTTTTTACCAAAATTAAAAACTATATAGCTCTACAATCTGACAAATTTTTGATTTGATATCTGTACTCAATTTTGAGATTTTGTGATTTGTAGTTTTGGAAAGTGCGCCATTTTTGAAATGGTCCCCACTTCCCCCCAGTACTATTATGTTCACATGCTATTTTTTTCATATTTCGCTAGCAAAGCTTAGTATACGTTTCAAGTTTCAATTACATAGCTTAAGAGACAGTCGAGATATTAATTTTTAAGTGTTTTTCTTTGCACCCCCCTGACCCTGGCCCTTACAATAATTAGTTTCTATCTAAACTGATTCTGGTAGATCCATATGCCATCTCAATGGTCTCAAAATATCAATTTTTTATGGGAAGGAATTTCGAAGATATAATCATTTGAAAAAAAAATTCGACCGACAATTGGTTCTTAGCCCCGCCTTTTTGCACCCCAATGGATAAAAAAATAAAATTATTTTTAAAAGTTGTCCCACAAATTCCTCTTAATGTATGTTGATTTTTAGCTTACTATCTGTAACCATGTTTGAGATTCGTATTTTTCGGTTTAAGCGCTCCCCCTGCCTCCCCTTGAACCCGTATAACTCACAAAATGGGTATCCGCCTGAGATCCGCAACTACGTACAATCTCCCCAAAAATAAACTTTCTATCTTGAAGGAGTGGGAGTTAATGTGCGCTGAGCGTACACGTCGGCGTACGGCGGACGGTGTACAGACAGACGGATTTTTTTTTTTGCATTTTTGGGCTATTTTAGTCATGAAACGCGAAAAAAAAAATTTCAAGGTAGCAATTTTTTTTTTCCCAAGTCGATTACAATACTTTAGTATTAAAATAATAAAGTAAAATGAAAACCCCATCAATAGTTAATTGGTTCAAGATGCAGGTGTTTTTGAATTTCAATAAAAAGCACGCTATAAGTCGCCTAAGGAGCAACAAACTGCATATCTCAAGTTATATACAGTTATATACGCAATAATCTTATTTTTAACGAAAATTCAAATCCGATTACTTGCATATCTCAAGGCGTTGAAATATATATTCAAAAATCCGTATTTCTGAAATATGGTTAAATTTTTGGGAGATGCTGAATTAAACCTAACCGTCTTGGATAATATGAGTTTTATTTTAATTTAATGAAATACGGGTTCCGCACGAGAGCATCTGTTATTTTAAGAAAAGGAAGGGTATTTTATCAAAGAAGCTCTCCGAGTACTCTTCCATTGCTTCATCAAAATGCTTTGTTTTTCACATATCAAGGGTGCTATTTGGAAGCTATTTATAAAATAATTCTGAATTAGTAGAAGTAGGAACCATTAAGCTAGAGTGTAGCGTAGTGGTTAGCGTGTTGGTCTACAATGCGAAGGTTGTGAGTTCGAATCCCGATCCATGCATAATTCCAATACACTGCCTGGTTGGGTATACCTTGGTCACATCAATCTACAAAAATGAAAAATTCATAGATAGAGAGTTGTGCGAAAGTTTAACAACCCTTCCCAACCCAATAAATAATACAACAACCCAATAAATAATGAAAATTGTTAAGGAACCTGAAGATTAGGAGGCCAAGGCCCGGTTTGGGCTGCAGTGCCATAGTAGAGGATCCAGTATATGAAAAACCCAGTCAATAAATTGGAGGAAAATGAAAAGATAGATACATAATTCCAGCCGTTATGTGCAAATTCAGTTTTTAGTTAAACGCATTACGCATAATTACTGATTCTCTTCATTCAGCTAGTTTCCTACTATTTTACCCCTTAAAATGACAAAGTTTAAGAAATCCCAAAATTTCATGGACCTAGCACCCAAAAGGTCCTAATAAGATAAATTTTATCGGGAGCACAAATTGAAATCTGCCGTTTCCCAATAGCGCCAGCAGTAAATGCTGATCAACAATGGAGGATCAGATCACATAGTAAACTTAGGCATTTATCAACAACTACTCATCATTAGATTTGTAAAATTTTATCGGCGTGATATACTTTTTTAAGCGCAATTATGTATTATGGAAGTTTTGATTTTTCCCTCCAATTCAAAAAAATCTGCGGTTGATGCGCCTTGATTGTTGGTACTTATGGTGAGGGTGTTATTAGTGAAAGAACTTGTCGCGGTGGGTTTTACCGCTATAAAATGAGTAATTTCGGCGTGGAAGACAAGGAGCTTCCCGAAGCGGATAAGAAGTTTGAGACGCAGAATTTGAGGAATTACTGGACGAAGATTCATGCCAAATGCAATAACAACTTATAGATTCATTGGGCGTGACTCAACAAGCCATTTCACATCATTTGAAAATCTTGGGAATGATGCAAAAGCAAGGAAATTGGGTGCATTACGAGTTGAAGCCAAGAAACGTCCAACGACATTTTTCTCATGCAAAAAGCTGCTCCAATGGCAAAAAAGGAAGGGTTTTTTTGCATCGCATCGGCCCTGGCGATGAGATGTGGACCCACTACGATAATCCAAAGCGAAAAAATGGTGGGGATACCGCGGCCATGTATCAACATCGACGACCAATTCCAACATACACGGCTCGTAAATCATGCTGAGTATTTGGTGGGACCAGTTCCGCGTGGTATATTATGAGCTGCTGCAACCAGGTGAAACTATCGCGAAAGATCGCTACAAAAACAACTAATGCGTTTGAGTCGATCATTAAAGGAGAAACGACCGTAATACGAGATGAGACCTGAGAAAGTAATTTTGCTGCACGACAACACTCGGACACATGCTGCTGACGTTGTGAAAACCTACCTGGAAACACTAAAATGGGACGTCCTACCCCACCTATCGTATTCGCCAGACATCGTCTCTTCCGACCACCACCTATTCCGATCGATGACTCATGGACTGGCTGAGCAGCACTTCCGTTCTTACGAAAAATCCACATATTGGGTCGATTCGTGGATTAGCTCAAAAGAAGAACAGTTTTTTGATACGGAATCCGTATGCCGCCATTTCTTTGAATGATAAATATTTAATCTCTTTTGCACAATGAAGGCTCGAATTTAAAAAAAAAAACGGCGGTTTTCAATTTGTACTCCCAATATGTGTCCAGGTGTTGACTTTATGGATTGAATATCCAAATATATGCGTTTTCTTAAGCTGAGCTGAAAATAGGTGATTCCACAAATAGAGGTATTCCACCATATTACATCTTGGTGATCAAATTTCGTAAAAATAATCCATTATTTACTTTTGTCCGGAAGATTTCAGCAAAATTTCATAGTCATCGGCTAAAATCTTATGGAAGTTCATACAATAATTGCTTTTATTTTCAATTTGAAGGGTATGATTAGGTAATTCGACATAAAGAGAAGTTGGATGAGCATAGCTATGAGAAAAAAATAACATAACAGGGCTACGATACTCTAGATGTCATCCCAAGAAATTTTGGATGGGGAGTGTTAGCATTGAAATAATTTTTTCCCCATCATGCTAAAGTAGCTATAAGAATGTTTTATACAAAATGCTTACTCCAAAAATTGAATGGGGACTGAGAAAATTAGTGAGTTAGATTTAGTGAAAATGTGCAGTTTGTATGTGAGGTGGTAGAAAGAGTGGGGGGATTTTAGTGATTTTTTCAGAAAAAACTAGGAATATTATAAAATTGACAACCCTTAAATTTTAGATTAGTACCATTCATACTTTTCAAGAAAATCGATTTTTTGTGAAGTTATGAAACTGTGTCATATTGTATGGGAGGAGGTAGAACCAGTGAAGCTAATCAAATATTTTTTTTCTGATCTTAGTGATAATACTAATTAAGTATTTGTTACAAAATGTGAGCTCTATAAATGTTATATGTTCTGAGAAAATCGTCTTAGAGCATTTCATGAAAAGTGTAGTTTGTATGGGAGGGGGTGGAAGGAGAGGGAGGACGCAAATAAGTTTTCTACTGTAGATTTTAAGCCTTTTGAAAGTAATATATCCCAAAACTCAGACTAATAGCTTGTACACTTTTCGAGTAAATTAATTTATTGTTAAATTGCGAATTTGCGTCATTTTGTATGGGAGGGGGTAGAAGGGGTGAAGCTTATCGTCTAATTTTTTTCGCCTTACTAACAATTTTAAATAAATGTTTGGTGCACAATTTCAGCGCGCTAAATTGTATACACACTGAGTAAATTGGCTTAGAGTAATTCATGACAAGTACAGTTTGTATGGGAGGTGGTAGAAGGAGAGGGAGGACACGCATAATTTTTATACGGTAGATTGATATTATCATAAAAGTAATATAATCCAAATTTCATCAATTTGCATCACGCTAAGGTTGGTATCATAATATTTATACTCTAGATGAAATCGGAGAGTATATTGTGTTTGCCTTACCGTTTGTAACGCTAAGAAATAATGCTCGCACAGAGCCGCCAAGGGTACAGAAATATTTATTGTCGCTCAAAAACTTCGATTCCGAGTTGCTGTGTGTCCGTCTGTCTATAGCATAACTCTCGAACGCTTTGAGCTATCGTGCTTAAATTTGTTGTGTGTCATTTTTAGCAAAAAAGAAACATTAAGTTCGTGAATGGGCCACATCCCCCCTCTCCTTCTACCCCCTCCTATACAAATTTCACGAAATTCCGAAATTTTCATAAATTGATTTGTCTTTCAAACTATTTAAGCCATCGATTTGAATTTTGGGTCAAAGTATTATGATATAGATATCATTAATATGACGGAATATTGATCTGATCCCGTCACTCCTTCTACCCCCTCCCATACAAATGCATAATTTTGAAAAATGCAGTTTTTCGATTTTCATTGAAACTAGCAAAGTTATAAGAACGAATTTTTGCCAAAATTAATTTTATTATAATTCCAATTAGAATTGAAAAAATTATCAAATTCACCTCACTCCTTCTACCCCCTCCCATACAAATTTCACGAAATTTTGAAATTTAAATTAAATTATTTTTCTTCGAAACTGTTAAAGCTATCAACTTGATATTTTACATAAAGTATAAAAATAGAAATATCAATAACGAGAAAAAAATCTGTTTTGATCCGTACACTCCTTCTACCTCCTCCCATATAAAAGTATAATTTTTGTTAAGTGCATTATATCGATTTCCATTAAAACTAGAAAAAGTATAAACTTAAAATTTTGCCAGAATTTGTTTTTTAATAATTGCAATAAATGCTAAAAAAAAATTATCAGCTCATCTTCACTCCTTCTACCCCCTCCCATACAAATATATGTATTATAAATTCAAGAAAAGCATTTCTCCTTCGAATATATTAGAACTATCGAATTTGAAATTGAATCTAGCGTGGTGATAAGGATGATGATAAGCAGTTTCAAAATCATCTTAAATGCTCCACTTCCTCTGCCACCTCCCATACAAATGCCTCAATTTCCGGAAAACTTTGTCCAATTGAAAATAATGAAAGCTACAACCTTAAATTCAGCATGAAATATTTTGCATACCACATTAGGTATCATATCCAAAAATTACAAACCTTCCTCCTCTCCTTCCACCACTTCCCATACAAAAGTCACTATTAATTATTTAAAAGAATTGGAGGTGACATATTTTCCGGTACATTGAACTCTTTCTCATTTCATCTAGAGTATCATATGATTGGGCTTTACGCCCATAATTCTTTTATGTTTTATACAAAATTTAGGATTCAAAAATTTAATAGGTACTGAGAAAATTAGTGTATTTAATTTAGTAAAGCTGTGCAGTTTGTGTGGGAGGTGGTAGTGAGTGTGAAGTTATTCATGACTTTTTTAGAAATAACTCTGAACATCATTTAATTGAAATATTTTAAATTGCAGATCAGTAGCATTCATACTTTTCAGGAAAACCGACTTTTTGTAAAGTTGTTGAATTGTGTCAACTGTATGGGAGGGGTTGGAAGGAGTGAAGCTAATCACCTAATTTTGTTTAGTCTGACTAATAATTCTAAATAAATATTTAGTGCTCGCTAAATTTCATACATTCTGAGTAATACGGTTTTTAGTATGTCATAAAAAAGTGCAGTTTGTATGGGAGGTGGTGGAAAGAAAGGGAGAACTCAAATAATTTTTATACAGCAGATTGGATTTATTATAGAAGTAATATATTGAAAATTTCAGAGCTTTTATACTTTTTGAGCACATTCGTTTAATGTCAAATTGCGAAATTGTATCATTTTGTATGGGCGGGGGTAGTAGGAGTAAGGCTAATCGTCTATTTTTTTTTTGATTTTATTAATAATGCTAAATAAATGTTCAGTGCACAATTTCAAATCGATAAATTGTATACGCACTGAGTAAATTGGCTTAGAGCATTTCATTAAAAAGTGCAGTTTGTATGGGAAAGGGTGGAAGGATGCGGAAGACACAAATAGTTCTTGTATAGTAGAATGGAATCATCATAAAACTATTATCTTCCAAATTTCAGATCAATAACATTTGTACTTTTCGAGAAAAGCCGTTTATTGACAAATTGCGTAATTGTGTCATTTTGTATGGGAGGGGGTAGAAGGGGTCGAACGATTTGGCCCGTTCACGAACTTGTCCTTACTTTTACTTTATTATTTGGGGGTGTACGGGTTCAGAGGGAGGCAGGGGGAGCGCTTAAACCGAAAAATACGAATTCAAATATCTCAACCATGGTTACAGCTAGGAAACTAAAAATCAACATACATATAGAGGAGTTTGTGGGACAACTTTTAAAAATAATTTAATTTTTTCATCCATTGGGGTCCGAAAAGGGGGGCTAAGAACCAATTCTCGGTCGAATTTTTTTTTCAAATGATTATATCTTCGAAATTACTTGCCATAAAAAATTGATATTTTGAGACCATTAAGATGGCATATGGATCTACTAGAATCAGTTTAGATAGAAGCTAATTATTGTAAGGGGAAGGGTCAGGGGGGGGGTGCAAAGAAAAACACTTAAAAATTAATATCTCGACTCTCTTAAGCTATCTAATTGAAACTTAAAACATGTGCTAAGCTTTACTAGCGAAATAGGAAAAAAATACAACATGCGAACATAATAGTAGTGGGGGAAAATGGGAAGCATTTCAAAAATGGCACACTTTCCAAAACTACAAACTACCAAATCTCAAAATTGAGTACAGATATCAAATCAAAAATTTTTCAGATTGTAGAGCTACATAGTTTTTAATTTTGGTAAAAAATTTAAGGTGGGGGGTGTAAGGGGAGGGAGGTGGAAAGCGAAAATAATGAAAATTTTGAGTGATTTTTTTATGGCTCTCGTAAAAGATACAAATTTTAAATTTTGCACGTCGACATATCTATTTAATGTACATAGAAAAAAAATAATAATTTGTTCCAAAATTGTTATGCATCGAAGTGGGGGTCTAACGTGCACAAAGTGTTTCATGTGCAATGAAAAAAACACATAAACTGAAAATTTTTGAATGAAATTTTTAGGTAGAAACTGGAAAATTTGCGAAATGCATTTAAAAAAAATTTATAAGAGTCTGAAATATTAACTGGTTGAATATCTTTAAAACTTCTACCCCCGCCCATACAAAATTATTTTTTCGACCATTTTTAAGAAATCAATTATCACCTAACTATTAAATGCTATCTATTTGAAATTTTGCACAAGAACTTTCAAAACTAGTTGAAATAAAATTACGTTAAAAGTTTTGAGATCGCGCTTGCCCTTCTACCCCTCCCACACATAAGTATGATTGCGACCAATTTCATTAAAACAACTGTTCACTTAGTCTTCCCTAACCACTCTAACCTGCATATTGACTTTCTACACATGCGCATTTTGTCCCAAAAATAATAAAGTTTCGCCCGACTTGTTGGCAGTTTATTTTGTTAAAAATGACGTGTACAAAATTTGGATTTTCTACGTTCTCAAGCTAGAGAGGACACGGACGGACGGACATACGGTTTTGAAATTTTTGAGTGATAATAGTAACTTCTGTATCATTAATTTTTTTCTCTAAGCCGTATTTCTTAGCGTTACAAGCTTTGTGGCAAACTTATAATACTCTCAGATTTCATCTAGAATATAAACCGATTGCCTTGATGTAGAACATTTCTGCATTATCGATGATGCGAAGTTAACAGTTCAATATAGATTAGATTCATAATTTGGTTAGTTTTTCTTCACTCGTTCACTGCGGCCTATGATGGACCTGTAGAGATATTCAACTGAGGTTCTAGTTTGATTTCAATTTAGTTGCAGATATGCAGAAGTTCTTCTAACCGAATGTTTTGGCATAAAAATCTAAACATGCTTATTACCTCGTGCTAAGTCCCAGTGAAAGACTCACTCTGATTTAAGCCAGATTTAGATACAAATCATTATTTTTGCAGTACTGTGCGAAGGGGACCAACGAAATCAGATTAGAATCCCTTCCTGGACAATTAATGAGCTTATCTTTATTTTCCTCTGAAATTCACTATATCCTGAGATCTACGAGTATATCAGGGTTACTTTGTCTTTACTCATTAGTTCTTTAGTCCATTGAATGTCGCAATCGTACTTCAGAGGACTATAAACCCCGACTTGCAACTGAACTGCATATATTCCGATTATTTAGAAAAATCTCAAATACGTTTCCTGCTCATTACGAGACATACAATATCCTCCCCTACACCCTACAAAACCTTATCTTTCCATACTGGGACAAACCCCTATGATTGGCAATATTAGATCTAAGTAACGTTTATCATAAAACTTTTCATGTTGTTTTTAAGTCGATAGGTTCTACATAGGTTACAAAAAGAATGGGAGAGCTTCGAAGTTAGCTTTCCTTTATATTAAAACCCACGTTTCAAATATGTGAGCTTCTCATTTCAGTACTTTCGCGAATAATTATTAAGCCGTCATTAACATGAAGATATGCTTGGATTTAAAATTTTAAAAATATCTTCGATTTCTAATATATTCTCAAATTTTAGATATTAGATTTTTTATGAAATTGTTTTCCAATAAACGTTCTAAAAGTCAATTTAAGGCTAAATTCTGATGTTTGACAATGTAATTTACAACAGCTGAACCGAATCAGTTGTAATTTTGACTTGAAATATTGGTAGATGGTAAAGCGTTTTATTTATTCACTAGCAAACGCCCGCGACTTCGTCCGCGTAAAAATAGCAATAATAAGCAATTTTTGAGAGTGTAGTTAGTAATGCATTATGTGGGATATAAAATCTGCTTACTTTAATGGCTCTTTGAAGAGAATGGTCTGTATATTGTTGGAATCAGAACCATAAATTATTAAGAATGAAAGCATGATACTCCCATTTTTATGGGACAGGCTCGTGATCAAATCAAACCCGTGATTCGAGATCATATACGTGTTGAAGAGCGTTAAGAACATGTGAATAATTGTAGCTGGTGTTAATTAAAAAAAAAAAAGTAAATAAAATAACATTAAGCATAAAAACATAACAGGACTACGATTGTGCGTAAAGCCAAATCATACGATATTATTAATAGATGAAATCGAATTTTTTGCGGTGTTAAGAAATTTTGTATGGGGAGTGGTAGAAGGGGTGACAGCACTGAACTAATTTGTTTCACATCATGCTAGAGTAGCTATAAAAATGTTTTGTACCAAATTTAAGCTTCAAAAATTGAGTAGGTACTGAGAAACTTAGTGCACTGAATTTAATGAAATTGTGCAATTTGTATGGGAGGTGGTAGAAGGTGTGGGGGGTTTTTGGTGATTTTTTGAAAAACAACTATAACTACCATGCAATTGATACACTTTAAATTTCAGATCTGCATCATTCACACTTTTTAATAAATTCGAATTGTTACATAGTCGTGTAATGTGCCTCATTGTATGGGAAGGGGTAGAAGGAGTGAAGCTACTCGGTTAATTTTCTTCCCGCTGTTAATAATAATGCTAATTAAGGATTAAGTTTAAATTTTTACCTCGATGAAATTTAAATGTACTGAGAAAATTTGTTTAGAGTATTTTATGAAAAAGTGCGGTTTATATGGGAGGTGGTGGAAGGAGAAGGGGGTTTTTGGTGATTTTTTGAGAAACAACTATAATCATTATGCAATTGATATATTTAAAATTTCAGATCAGTAACATTCAGACTTTTCAAGAAAATCGAATCTTTGGCGTGGAACTGTGTCACATTGTATGGGAGGGGGTAGAAGGAGTGAAGCTAATCGGTTAATTTTATCTCGATATTAATAATAATGTTAATTAAGGATTTAATAGAACATTTTAGCTCGATGAAAGTTACACGTACTGAGAAAATTGGTGTAAAGTGGTTCATGAAAAAGTGTAGTTTGTATGGGAGGTGGTAGAAGGAGTGACAGACCTTAAGTAATTTGTGTACCAAAAGACTGCATTTATAATAGAAATAATATAGTCCAAATTTCAAATTAATATCTTTTATAGTTTTCAAGAAAATTTGATTAATATATATTTTTGAAAATGAGTCACTTTGTATGGGAGGGGGTAGAAGGCGTGAGGAGAGTGAAATAAAACCAAAATCAGATTTCATTCCGATGGACACTTAACAAATTGTGCAAGTTTCATTACAATCGGTTCAGCCGTTTGTGCGTGAAAAGCGGTCGTACAGACAGACAGTCAGACAAAAATTTCAAAAATGTGTTTTTATGCTTAGTTAGTGCTAAAATAACTCAAAAAACTAACTTATAGCCATTTATAAGCAAATAACAGACAGACACTACAATTATATTTATATGTATAGATGTGTAGATGTATAGATTACTCGTGCCCATACTTTGACGAGAAAATATCTCTTTAGTTTAAGAAATCTTTTATCTATTGATATCCCGGTTGCAGGTCGTAATATCTTAGTTTGAAAAACAAAATGGCGTAACAAAATTAGTAGTAAATTAGAGTATCACACTTTAATGTTGTTAACACGGTCATATCGGAAAATGGAGAAAAATATATCCGGTGGTTAACCCGGACGAAGAGGAGGCAAGAATCTAAACTACCGGTAAGCGTTATTTTTGAAACACTGAAGATTATATGATCAGCTTGGATGAAGCTTTTTTTTTTGGAATTTACGATTTACTTTGTATGTGACGGCTGTATTTCCAACAGTTTTCAAGCGCATCGCTTAGAGTTGTGAATTTATCTCTTGCCTCAGCTTACGTCTTACAAAAAAGAATAAAATAAGAACAAAAAGGAAAAAAAATTATATAACAATTTTTCCACAACTTTTTCGGTTAGGAGAAAATTTCGAAAAAAAATGTCAAAAATTTTGACAATTGCCGAAATTTTCGAGGCTTTCGCTTTCAGGCTGAATAAGAGCATTCTGATATTTATTCTATAGGACTTAGCGATTCAGTTTCAAAGCAAAGTCGGACGAGCAAATAAAACTTTTCTTTTGCCTCGAATTAAAAATATTCTTTTTCAAAAAGATTAGAAATCCAATTTCCTTTCCCTTTTCAAACTAAAACAAATACCTAACAGCTGGTACTGACTTTGCTTATGCATATGCCGAAGGGTAATATGCATATCTAAGTAGATAGAAACTTTTCTACGCCATTACCAACATTTTTTCGGGCACCCACAACGAATTAAGCGTAACACCGGTCGGGAGAGGGGAAAAACACAGAACTTCGAACCATAGAGATGAAATTCAAGGTGGCCTGAATGTATGAAAGGTCGAAGATGGCGATTGTGATTTTGTGTGGCTAGAAGCAGCATGGGCCCACAAAGGATTTGATTTCAATGTGCAGATGACTGTACATCCCAGTCCATTACATATTTTCTTTCCGAAATACCACATATCTACTTGATATCAAATTGCAATTAATTTTTCTCCGAATAATAATAACTCATATAAGCATAGTCACATCGCGTTACCATATTGTACGTACCGTACAGATACTAAATAAAATATGATAGCTACTAGAGCCGTACATTATGATTTGTATTTAAAATTCGACGAATTTCTAATTATTATTCGGCAAACGTCTAATATGCTGATTAAGCATTTTCACACTACACAACAGTAACAATATCAACAAGGGGATTTATGTAGTTTATAACTTAATAACAAATCGTTGGATTAGCAATTATTGAAAAAATAATCATCATTGTAATAATTATGACGATTTATTAATATCGTGTCTGCAGTAGTGCATACGTGTGTATTTTGTCTAAGCGAATTTAAATTATACGACTTGAATAAGTAATTATCATCCTGTCGTATTCATTAGTCATTTGGAATCATTGGATTTACATATGATTGTAGAAATAAAATCTGAATTTTGAATTTAAGTAGTACGACAGAAATACAGTAGTATGGGAAATTATTGCTAGTACTAAGTATGGTATGGCAGTATTGATGGGATGTCTCGCAATCCCATCCAGTGAGAATTTATCCTTAAAATTTTCAAATCCTGAATTTTAAATCATTCCTTTAATTTAAATTATACATACATATGTTAGCTCTCATAAATCGAAGTATTTATAGTAGTTATAGTTTGCGACAAAATTTGTAACGCTAAGAAATAAGGCGCGGAGAAAAAAATTAATGATATAGAAGTTCATATTATCACTCAAAAATCTTCAAACCGGATGTCCATCCGTCTGTCCATCCGACCGTGTCCTCTCTAGCTCGAGAACGCGTTGCGCCAGAAAGTTAAAATTTTTTACACGTCGTTTTTGATGAAAAAGAAGGCCAAGTACGTCAACGGGTCAAATCGTTCTACTCCTTCTACCCCCTCCTATACAAAATGATTAAATTTCGGAATTTCACAATAAACCGATTTTCTCAAAAAGTATGAAAGCTATTGATCTCAAATTTAAAATATATTATTATACTCTAGATGAAATCTGAGAGTATTATAAGTTTGCTCTAAGGTTTGTAACGCTAAGAAATAAGGCTTGGAGAAAAAAATGAATGATACAGAAGTTAATGTTATCACTCAAAAATCTCAAAACCGGATGTCCGTCTGTCCGTCTGTCCGTCCGTCTGTCCGTCTGTCCGTCTGTCCATCTGTCCGTCCGTCTGTTCGCTCTCTAGCTTGAGAACGCGTTGAGCTAGATTGTTCAAATTTTTTACAGGTCGTTTTTGACAAAAAAGTAAGGTCAAGTTCGTGAACGGGCCAAATCGCTCCACCCCTTCTACCCCCTCCCATACAAAATGACACAATTGCGCAATTTGACAATTAAAGGATTTGCTCAAAAAGTATAAAAGCTCTTGGCCTGAAATTTGGAATATATTACTTTTATGATAATATCAATCTACCGTATAAAAATTATGCGTGTCCTTTCCCTCCTTCTACCACCTCCCATACAAACTGTACTTGTCATGAATTACTCTAAGCCAATTTAGTCAGTGCGTATAAAATTTAGCGGGCTGAAATTGTGCACCAAATATTTATTTAAAATTTTTAGTAAGGCGAAAAAAAATTAGACGATTAGCTTCGCTCCTTGTACCCCCTCCCATACAAAATGACGCAAATTCGCAATTTAACAATAAATTAATTTACTCGAAAAGTATAAAATCTATTAGTCTGAGTTTTGGGATATATTACTTTCATAATGATTTAAATCTACAGTAGAAAAATTAATGGCGTCCTCCCTCTCCTTCCACCCCCTCCCATACAAACTACACTTTTTCATGAAATGCGCTAAGACGATTTTCTCAGAACATATAACATTTATAGAGCTCAGATTTCGTAAGAAATACTTAATTAGTATTATCACTGAGATCAGAAAAAAATACTTGATTAGCTTCACTGCTTCTACCCCCTCCCATACAATATGACACAGTTTCACAACTCAACAAAAAATCGATTTTCTTGAAAAGTATGAATGGTACTAATCTGAAATTTAAGGGTTGTCAATTTTATAATATTCCAAGTTATTTCTGAAAAAATCACTAAAATCCCCTCACTCTTTCTACCACCTCCCATACAAACTGCACATTTTCACTAAATCTAACACACTAATTTTCTCAGTCCCCATTCAATTTTTGGAGTAAGCATTTTGTATAAAACATTTTTTAGCTACTTAAGCATGATGGGGAAAAAATTATTTCAATGCTATCACCCCTTCTAACACTCCCCATCAAAAATTTCTTGGGATGACATCTAGAGTATTGTAAGATTGCGCTTTATGCGCAATCGTAGCCCTGTTATGTTTTTTATGATGGCATCAATCCACAGAATATTTTGAATCCCATCATCCATCTACCACATCCCATACACTTTATATTGAAATGCTATAAACCAATTTAATTTTTTTGTGGGATAAATATTTATTTAGAATCAATAGTAAGATCAAAAAAGTTAACTGGTTAGCTTCATTCCTTTTTCCACCTCTCATACAAAGTGACATATTTTCAGAACTTGGCATAAACTCGATTTTCTTGAAAAGTATGAATGTCTGAAATTTAAAAACGTCAATTACATAATCTTCATTGTTTTTACTAAAAAAAAACTCAAACCCACCCGCTCCTTCTACCACCTCCCATAAAAACTGCACAATTTCACTAAATTTAATACACTAATTTTCTCAAAAGCTATAAGACCTTTGAACCTTAAATTTTGTACACAATATGATTGATAGCAACTCTATCACGGTGTGAAAAAAATATTTCAATGCCGTTGCAAAAGGTGATCATGTCAGGGACCAGCGCAGGATTTTCGGGCCCTGGGTATGAAATTCAAGTGGGCACCTAATAATTATCAAACGTAAGGTCGAACATGGTAATTTTGGATTTTGTATGGATAGATGCAGCAGGGGCCAATACAAAATTTGGGCATTATGCCCAATCATGATTCTGCAATGTTTTTATTTATTTCTTATTATTATTATTTAGACTGAACAAAAACAGTAGTGCGACGCAACTTTTAGATGAAATCTAATTTGATCTGATGATTGCTTAATCTCTTAAAGCACAAATTATTTACTTTAATTAAAAGGAGTTGCGCATATGTAAAAGTAGTATTTCCGGGTCGCCGGAAACCTAATTCACTTACTGCACCATTTTTCAGTTCGAAATTAATTTCTTTTCGACGACAAAAATTATTTGGTGCTCACGGATTTTTAATATTATGTAATCATTTTTCTATCCGCAAAAGTTTGTACAAAAATTGCTTTATAAGCCAAATAAACTGTCAACAAGTCGAGCACAACTTTATTATTTTGTTACGAAATTTACCTTCATTGACATAAATGCCATATATTTCATTTAATTTCGAAATTAATTAAGTAAACAATTAGCCTAACAAGCCTAAGAGACGGGGCCCGAGCTAATATGAAAGATCAGTTTCGATAGTGCATTTTATATACCTTTTAAATTAAAAACATGAATCTATTATTTTATTTATGAAGGCACGTACAGTCTTTGTTTTCGACACCCAACTCGCAGTGTCCCGGTTTTAGTATTTCTATATAAGTTAGACAGACATTCCACGGTATCAACATTTAAATTAACAAAACATAGTTGCTCAACATGAATCAATAATGAAGGAGTTGGTATGAGGACTGAGAGAATGGGGTCATAACTGGCTTTCTTCAAAATTACTGTAAACCTGAATTTTTTTAGAAAAAATTTTAAAAAATAATTAAAACGAAACTGCGTCAAAAGTTTCAAGATCACGCCTGCCCTTCAACCACCTCCCATACAAAAGTATCGACCAATTTCAATAAATCAACTACTAACCAACAAAATAAAAGCTACGAACTTGAAATTTTGTACAAGCAGCTTACAATAGAAACAAAATAAAACTACACACATTTAACTGTTACCTTACCCCCTCCCATACAAATGTTTGGTTTCGTGAATGTAAAGTACGCCCAATTTTGTCACCCCTCCCCTCATAAAATCTAAACTTAGGCAATTAAGTGTTAGTTGACAGCAGCCCTGCCCTAAGGGTTTCCAGCTTTTAAAGGCGATTCCACTTAGTCTTCCTTAACCACTCTAACCTGCATATTGACTTTCCATACATCCTCAACTTGTCCCAAAAATAACAAAGTAGTGCTCGACTTGTTGACAGCTTATTTGGCTTATAAAGCAATTTTTGTACAAACTTTTGCGAATAATGTAGACTATACCAACAGACACAAAAATAATAATCAGCCAAATTTTATACTCCAGATGAAATCTGAGAGTATTATAAGTTTGTCAGTGTAACGCTAAAAAATAAGGCTAGGAAAAAAAAAATAAATGATACAGAAGTTCATATTATCACTCCTAAATCTCAAAACTAGATGGCCCTCTCTAGCTCGAGATCGTGTTAAGCTAAAAAGTTCAAATTTTGTATACATTGTTTTTGATGTGCTCGTGAATGGGCCAAATTGCTGTACCCCCTCCCAAACAAAATGATAGAATTTCGGAATTTAAAAATAAACGGATTTTCTCGAGAAGTATAAAACCTATTGATCTGAAATTTGGAATATGTTATATTTATGCTCTAGATGAAATCTGAGAGTATTATAAGTTTGCTCTAAAGTTTGTAACGCCAAGAAATAAGGCTCGGAGAAAAAACGAATGATACAGAAGTTAATATTATCACTCAAAAATCTCAAAACCGGATATCCGTCCGTCCGTCCGTTCGCTCTCTAGCTTGAGAACGCGTTGAGCTAGAAAGCTCAAATTTCGTGCACGTCGTTTTTGACAAAAAAGTAAGGTCAAGTTCGTCAACGGGCCAAATCGCTCCACCCCTTCTACCCCCTCCCATACAAAATGACACAAATGCGCAAATCGACAATAAATGGATTTACTCAAAAAATATAAAAGCTATTAATCTAAAATTTGGAATATATTAATTTTATGATAATAGCAATCTATTTTATAAAAATTATGCGTGTCCTCCCTCTCCTTCTACCACCTCCCATACAAACTGTACTTGTCATGAATTACTCTAAGCGAATTTACTCAGTACGTATAAAATTTAGCAAGCTGAAATTGTGCACTAAATATTTATTTAAAATTGTTAGTAAGGCTTAAAAGAAATTAGACGATTAGCTTCACCCCTTCTACCCCCTCCCATACAAAATTACACAATTTCGCAATTCGACTATAAATGGATTTGCTCGAAAAGTATAAAAGCTATTAGTCTGAATTTCGGGATATATTACTTTCATAATGATTTCAATATACAGTATAAAAATTATTTGCGTCCTCCCTCTCCTTCCAACCCCTCCCATACAAACTACACTTTTTCATGAAATGCTCTAAGCCGATTTTCTCAGAACATATAACATTTATTGAGCTCACATTTTGTAATAAATACTTATTTAGCATTATCATTAAGATCAGAAAAAAATATTTGATTAGCTTTACTGCTTCTACCCATCCCATACAATATGACACAGTTTAACAACTTCACAAAAAATCTATTTTCTTGAAAAGTATGAATGGTACTGGTCTAAAATTTAAGAGATGTCAATTTTATGATATTCTTAGTTATTTCTGAAAAAATCACTAACATCACCCCACTCTTTCTACCACCTCCCATACAAACTGCACATTTTCACTAAATCTAAGATACTAATTTTCTCAGCTCCTATTCAATTTTTGGAGTAAGCATTTTGTATAAAACATTTTACAGCTACTTTAGCATGATGGGGAAAAAATTAGTTCAAGGCTATCATCCCTTCTAACACTTCCCATACAAAATTTCTTGGGATCACAAAAAATTCTATTTCATCTAGAGTATCGTAAGATTGCGCTTAATGCGCAATCGTAGCCCCGTTATGTTTTATGATGATTTCAATCTAGAGGATAAAATTTATTAGAATCTCCTCACTCCTTCCGCAACCTCCCTCACAATTTGCACTCTTTACTAAATGCTAAACCAATTTACTCAATACGTACAAAATTTAGCGAGTTGAAATTGTGCACCGAATATTTATTTAGATTTATTACTAAAACCGGAAAAATTTTAAAGATTAGATTCACTCCTTCTACCCCGCATATAAATTGAACACAATTTCACAACTTTACAAAAAATAAATTTTCTTGAAAAGTATGATTGCTACTGATCTGCAATTTAAAACATGTCAATTGAATGATGTTTGTAATTATTTTTAAAAACTAGCTAGGGTGAAGCCTAGTGGGTAGCGTGTTGGTCTTTTAATGCGACGGTCGTGAGTTGAAATCCTGGTCGACGCAATATATAATTCCAGCACATTGCCTGCTTGGATATACCTTGGTCACCTCAATCTACGAAAATAAAAATTCGTAGATAGAGGGTTGTGCGAAGGGCTAACAACCCTTCCACAATAAGTAATGAAAAATGTTGAGGACCCTGAAAGTCAGGAGGCCAAGGTCCTATTTGGGCTGTAGCGCCATTGTAGAATAGAATGATGTTTGTAATTATTTTTAAAAACTGTACAATATCACTATATTCAATGGACTAATTTTCGCAGTACTTATTCAATTTGTGAAGCTTAAATTTTGTACAAATCATTTTGATACCAACTCTAGCATGATGTGAAAAAAATAGTTCAATGTTGTCACCCCGTCTACTATATCCACACAAAATTTCTTGAAATTAAAAAAAATTCTTAGTATCGCATAATTGCTTTACGTAGTCCTGTTATGGTTTTTACATCATTTTTATACTCTAGATGAAATCTGAGAGTATATTGTGTTTGCCTTACCGTTTGTAATGCTAAGAAATAATGCTCGCACAGAGCCGCCAAGGGTACAGAAATATTTGTTGTCACTCAAAAACTTCGATTCCGAGTTTCTGTCTGTCCGTCTGTCTATAGCATAACTCTCGAACGCTTTGAGCTATCGTGCTGAAATTTGTTTTGTGTCATTTTTAGCAAAAAAGAAACTTCAAGTTCGTGAATGGGCTACATCCCCCCACTCCTTCTACCTCCTCCCAGACAAATTTCACGAAATTCCGAAATTTTCAGAAATTGATTTTTCTTTGAAACGATTTAAGCTATCGATTTGAAATTTAGGTCAAAGTATTATGATATAGATGTCATTAATATGACGGAATATTGATCCGATCCCGTCATTCCTTCTAGCCCCTCCCTTACAAATGTATAATTTTGAAAAATGCAGTTTTTCGATTTTCATTGAAACTGGCAAAGTTATAAAAACGAATTTTTGCCAAAATTAATTTTATTATAATTCCAATCAGAATTGAAAAAATTATCAACTTCACCTCACTCCTTCTACCCCATACAAATTTCGCGAAATTTTGAAATTTAAATTAAATTATTTTTCTTCGAAACTGTTAAAGCTATCAACTTGATATTTTGCATAAAGTATAAAAATAGAAATATCAATAACATGAAAAAAATCTGTTTTGATCCGTACACTCCTTCTACCCCCTCCCATACAAATGTATAATTTTTGTTAAGTGCATTATATCGATTTCCATTAAAACTAGAAAAAGTATAAACTTAAAATTTTGCTAGAATTTGTTTTTTAATAATTGCAATAAATGCTAAAAAAAATTGTCAGCTCCTCTTCACTCCTTCTACCCCTTCCCATACAAATATCTGTATTATAAATTCAAGAAAAGCATTTCTCCTTCGAATATATTAGAACTATCGAATTTGAAATTGAATCAAAGCGTGGTGATAAGGATGATGATAAGCAGTTTCAAAATCATCTTAAACGCTCCACATCCTCTGCCACCTCCCATACAAATGCCTCAATTTCAGGAAAACTATGTCCAATTGAAAATAATGAAAGGTACAAACCTTAAATTCAGCATGAAATATTTTGCATACCACATTAGGTATCATATCCCAAAATTACAAACCTTCCTCCTCTCCTTCCACCACTTCCCATACAAAAGTCACTATTAATTATTTAAAAGAATTGGAGGTGACATATTTTCCGGTACATTGAACTCTTTCTCATTTCATCTAGAGTATCATATGATTGGGCTTTACGCCCAATCATAATTCTTTTATGTTTTAATTTGAAAGCCGCTTTTTTCCCCGAAGTAAACATGATGGCATATGGAGCAGATCAGATCCCAGCCTACGAAATCGCACAAGATGTTCAAACTTCCAAAATTGAAATTATATTATATGTTTCTTCTGCACTGCACAATTTTTGTACTTTTGCAGAAAGGCAGACTTACAAACAATGTTCCGCCTATACTTCGTAGAAACATCTATTGCTATGTGGTGTTATTCAGATTATATTATCTGGTCCAACCAAAACGCATGATGTTAATTGTAAATAAAACAAAAGTTTTCAGAGAATTATCTTAATATTTATACTCTAGATGGAATCTGAGAGTATTATAAGTTCGCTCTAAGGTTTGTAACGCCAAGAAATAAGGCTCGGAGAAAAAAATGAATGATGCAGAAGTTAATATTATCACTCAAAAATCTCAAAACCGGATGTCCGTCCGTCCGTCCGTCCGTCCGTGCGCTCTCTAGCTTGAGAACGCGTTGAGCAAGAAAGTTCAAATTTTGTACAAGTCGTTTTTGACAAAAAAGTAAGGTCAAGTTCGTGAACGGGCCACATCGCTCCACCCCTTCTACCCCCTCCCATACAAAATGACACAATTACGCAATTTGACAATAAACGGATTTGCTCAAAAAGTATAAAAGTTATTGGCCTGAAATTCAGAATATATTACTTTTATGATAATATCAATCTATCATATAAAAATTGTGCGTATCCTCCCCCTCCTTCTGCCACCTCCCATACAAACTGTACTTATCATGAATTACTCTAAGCCAATTTCCTCAGTGCTTATAAAATTCAGCGGGCTGAAATTGTGCACCAAATATTTATTTAAAATTGTTAGTAAGGCCGAAAAAAATGAGATGTTTGGCTTTACCCCTTCTACCCCCTCCCATACAAAATGACACAATTTCGCAATTTGACAATAAATGGATTTACTCAAAAATTATAAAAGCTATTGGTCTCAATTTTGGTATATATTACTTTTTAATGATTTAAATCTACTGTACAAAAATTATTTGCTTCCTCCCTTTCCTTCCACCCCCTCCCATACAAACTACACTTTTTCCTAAATCAAACTCACTAATTTTCTCAGTTCCCATTCAGTTTTTGGAGTAAGCATTTTGTATAAAACATTTTCATAGCTACTTTAGCATGATGTCGAAAAAATTAGTTCAATGCTATCATCCCTTCTAACACTCCCCATACAAAATTTCTTGGGATCACAAAAAATTCTATTTCATCTAGAGTATCGTAAGATTGTGCTTTACGCGCAATCGTAGCCCTGTTATGTTTTTTATTATGATTGAAGAATCTATGACAATTATGTGTGAAACAAAATATCGCCCAAATGCTCGCCACGGCTACGGTGGCATACTTCTATCCGATGGTCCATATTTTCAATGACTCTGAGACATAATTGAGGTTCAATGTCGTTAATGTGCTGAATTATCTCATCCTTTAGCTCTTGAATTGTTCTTGGCTTATTGACGTACACTTTTTCTTTTCAATATCCCCAGAGAAAGAAGTCCAACGGTGTCAAATCACATGATCGTGGCGGCCAATTAACATCGCCACAACGTGAGATAACACGGCCATTGAATTTCTCGCGCAAAAGAGCCATTGTTTCGTTGGCTGTGTGGCAAGTGGCACCAACCACATATCGTCCAGGTCCATATCCTCAATTTCTGGCCACAAGAAGTCGGTTATCATCTCGCGATAGCGAACACCATTCGCGGTAACTGCTTGGCCGTCCTCATTTTCGAAGAAGTACGGCCCGATGACGCCGCCAGCCCATAAACCGCACCAAACAGTCACTCTTTGTGGATGCATCGGCTTTTCGACAATCACTCGTCGATTCTCATTTGCCCAAATGCGGCAATTCTGCTTGTTAACGAATCCACTGAAGTGAAAGTGTGCCTCGTCGCTGAAGATGATTTTCTTTGTAAAGTCACCATTCACTTCTGTCTGTTCAACCAACCATTCGGCATATTGACGACGCTTGAAATGGTCAGTAGGCTTCAGCTCTTGAGTCAATTGAACCTTGTAAGCCTGTAAATTCAAATCTGTATTCAAAATTCGCATCAGTAATGTTCGTGAGATGTTCAATAGTTGGGCACGGCGACGAGTCGAGGTTGACGGCTCTTCTGCCACACTATCGCGAGCAACAGCAATGTTTTCCGGAGAACGAACTGGGCGAGCATGCACAGGTGAGTTCACATTTCCTACAGACCCGGTTTGCTGAAATTTGCGCACAATTCTCCCGATTGTGGACTCATTTGGTCGATTATGCTGACCAAAAAAATCATGAAGTGCACGAAATGCATTTTGATTTGAACGCCCATTTTCGTAAAAGACTTCAACAACCTTAACGCGCTGCTCAATTGTGTACCTCTCCATGGTTGAATTTGTCAAACACTGAAACAAAGAAATGTCAAATTAAGTTGGGCGAAAAACTTGACGTTAAGGTGTGACTCACAATTAACATCGTGCATTATGGTTGGACCACCCTTTATAAAAGAGCAAGCAATTACAGAAGCAAAACATTCGTGTCCAACTAAGCGACTTAATTCATAAAGTTTGTTAAACAATAAAAATTTAGTTGTAATTTTCTAATATATAATAGTATTACACTGTCTCGATCAAAAGATTAACATCTTACTATTACAATTTTTACAATTTCTATGCTCGAGCTTTAAACAACAAATCTATTTCCGGATCATTAAATCATTCATTTTCATATTTTCTTAATCACAAAATTGCTTGCTCGACGTAATGAGATATGGGTCAGTCAGATCAAGGGCTCACCATCGTTACTTCCGAAAAATAACCATAAATTTAGAGATTAAAATTTCATTGTATTTGTTCGGACGAAATTGTTATGTTGTTCCACCTTAAAATCAAAACGATCATTTTGATCAGTTTAAAGTTGTCTCACTGATCACTTCCTGTCACATCTGCATTAGATAAATCGCCACAGATAGTTGTAGTTTACACTATAGGCCTTCTCCACCCACACACATGTTCTGATCACCACCTTTGATCTTCTCGCCATAAGCAAGTGATCTGTCGAAATTATTAATCGATCGATTCTGATTTCCCGGAGCCAAGTTTCGAAGTGTGTGTATAGTCAAGTCATTTAGCACTTCGGCACAATTGAGTGATCTTAGATACTTCAGACGAAGACAAGATCTAAGATCAGAGTGGAACTTCTCCGCACGTCGTGACTGCGATCGCGAAATTAACCATATCTCGGGGTGTGGGTGAAAAGACTTCATTATCGTATGCCAATTGAAAAGGCATTGCGATACTTTGTGAGCTCCTCGAATACGTAATCCTACGCACAATTAAAACCCTCCAGACATCGGACATTGATTCCGTTTTCCAGTGAATTTTTTCTTCCGTTAAGGTAAATTATGTTTACAGCCACGAAAGTAATAACTCCGCTACGATTCACTATTTATAGGCGCACTTTGAAGCGAGTTCTTTTTTCGCGGTTGGTAGCCGACAACGTTTGTGGTTCAATTCTTACATGCTTCCGGCAGAAAATTAAATAATCTTTTTCTCTCTTCCCGTCTATCTATGACTCAAACTATTGGTTTTATCGATAAGACTAAATTAGAATCTTACATATTTCAGCGAATTCTATTTATTGTTGAAATTATGTTAGAATAGCAAATAATTCTTTCCAGACGTTAGAGAAATAAGTTACTGACGTTCAAACTGGAAAAAAATCTAATTCTAGATTCGAGGCTAAAAAATTACGAGAGCAATCATCGAAATTAACTAGGCGCTTGCATGTTTGTTTTAATTAAAAAAAAATACCACAGAGTAAAGAAACGAAAATTTTCTTACTTAAACTATTGCCAATCATTACAATCTTGGGCGCGCTGCTAGACGCCGTCCCTAATGACATTGTAAAAGCGTTTTGAAGCATTTTCCGGTTGGAATAGTGCCAAATGATCGGCAATAAAACATTTATACCTCTTCGGCTGAAAAATGAAACAGTTTTCACTCTATCGATCATCATTATAAAAAATTTCTTTCCAATTTTTTTTTCAATAAAAATCGATATTTTAGGTCTGAGGAAAGATGGCCGATATGCTTGCCGCCCAGATTTATCCAAACATGTAATTTTCTACTTTAAAAATAATGAACTTTATAATTAAGTCGTAAGTTAGCAACTCTCTAGTAAGTTAGAGCGAGGAGCCAGTCTTCAGAAAACTCCATTAATCCGCGTGCAAATACATATAATATCGAAGTGGTGATGATGATCATGCCAGGCGATCAGTAAACAAAACATCGTTAATCGGTGTGTATAATGCAGCGAGATTTTGTCATGCAACAAACTTGATGATCATTTCAGTTTGCGATCGTTTTGTATCTTTTCGATCGCCCTAATAAAACACGCGAAGTATATTTATCGTAGGCAAAATTATAATTGATCGTATCGGAAAGAAATTAGGTTAAAGCTGATCGGTTTAGCCAGTTGTTTGATGCTTTGTTTTCGGTATTTAATGATCCGATCGCGTTGAGTAACATCCTGCAATTATCTGGGTTAGGAGTTCGATAGGCATATAGTATGTTGGAGGAATTCATTTCGTAACAATTTTCTTCACTTTTATTGCAATATCTTAAAGATAATTAATTAGGCCATAGATGGCATGTTTAAATCTGTAAATCATATCATAGTGGAAACGAATTAAGGTTTATTATTTTAATGGTAACTAATCAAAGAGATTCAAAAAATCATTTCCTGATCTCATTGGCACCTGTTTTGCATTAACCAAGCACTTGGGTAAATTTTCATGTTGTGATTTCCCTTTTTCAGTCTATCTTTTCTCATTTAACGGTAATTTCGACTGAAATATTTATGATTATGTTTATTGTTGAAAAATTGCTAAAATTTACATATATAGGTTTTACAATAATTGTGATTCGATTTTTTTTTTGGTACAGCAATTAATCATGCGCTTAATTGATCACGAATGTGTCGCTTTCGATATAACTGGACCTTTTATGTTATTATTTATATTATTATTTATCAATTATTGTGATGGCACTAAATCGATGTAGCAGTGATCTCTTGAAGTTTCTCCGCTGCTCAGGCTTGTCTCATCCTTTAAGGCCAATCATTGTGCATATATATACTTGGTTTTAGGTACATTTATTTTCAGTACTGCTTCTTTGTATTTAGGTTATGAGCAAGCAAACACACGTTATCAGCATAATCAAAGTTACACTTAAGATGTTAAACAGTCCCTACTGAAGACCTTCATCTGCCTCATCTTCCAATGTGGCTTTTAAGATGTATTTTATTATCATCAGAAACAGGGCGGATGATATTATGTAGCCTTGCCTGACGCCCGCTCAGGAAAGCTCTCCTTTATGTAAGATTCAACACCTTCCATCTTCGTAGAATTATTTAATCACCTTATTGAGAATACCTTTCCTACGCAAAGCACTCCATATGTAATCTCGCTTAACGCTATCGAAAGCCTTCTCAAAGTTCACATATATGAGATGAAGTCGCAAACCTATTTCGGCGGGCTGCTCCAATATTAGCCTTAGGATATTTCTATGGTATAATTGTATAAATAGCAGTGGCGTAAACAGCATCCCAACTGACACCACGTTCAGATACCAGGGTTCAAGAGCGAAGGAAGTTGAAAGCAAGTTACACTCAAACTTTGAGATCGGGGCTTCTCAGGAACAAACACAGAATTTCCGGGCCCGGGGGATGAAATTCAAGCGGCTCCACAATATTTTTCGTACATAAGGTCGAACATGGCGATTATTGCCTTTGTGATGATCAAAAAACAATTTGATTTGAACCCGCAGATGAAGTTTCTGTAGTAAAAATAAATTGTTGATTCAAATATAAACTCAGTGGTTTATTTTACTTTATTATCCTAATAATAAAGTATTTTATGCTATACACAGTTATATCGATATAGGTTTGGGGTAAGCTAGGTTATGTGGGAAGAATTTTGGCAGGTGAGAAACGAAAGTGAAGGAAGAGCATTGAAGGTCTCATATGTAGGGAAAACCCTAGGTGGCATTAAATTCAACAGTTAATTCAAGAAATTTTGGATCTCTACAGGAATTTCAACAGGCTTCCGTGGCGTAGTGTGTTGCGTGCTTGTTTCATAGTCAATAGGTCGTGGGGTTGATTCTTACTCCACACTCAGAGAAAAAATTTATTATATCAACGAAAAACTACAGTATAATCAATGAAAATTTACATTCCATGCGAGCCTATGCGAATTCTTATTCATTGTAAAAAAATATTTTCCTTAAAATAATAAAAACGTATTTAATATAAATAAAGTAAATTTTCATTGAAGTAAGAAAATATTTTATTGTTTTAAACACAAAAAATGGAAGGTAATTTTGAAGCGAGCACGCTACCCACTACGCCACGGAGTTCTTTTTAAAGTAGCATGTCTAAGGCGGCATGTTTCTTCTTTCACACACGAAAAGGGCGAACTTGCATCATATTTAATGAAAATCTTGTTGTTAAAATAATGTAGTCCACATTGCATTTACAAAAATTACTTTCGTTGCAGTTAAGACTTTTCTCATAAATTTTATGAAATTATTATTCAATTAAAGAAAAATTTGTTTGTTTCTATGGAAAATGCAGTATTGTCAAATTAAAGACGGTTTTTCATTAATTCTAATTAATTAATTTCTCTGAGTGCAGGCAGTCGATTTTGTAAGCACGAATCTTTCAGTGGCTGCTGTTAATGAAAAGTTATTCGAAATAAAATGGGCAAACAATGTAAAAGTGAAACAGTTCTACTTCAAGAAGGTTTATGTACTCAGTAGTTGGTTTCTGATCGCTTTCTATTATTCAATCCCCATAACATCCCTAAATATTGTCAGTAGGAGCCAGTACAACTGAAAAAAAACATACCAATCTCACTACTCATTACGGTCGTTCTCCCTCCCCGTTACATTCCCAATCCCATTCCTTTCCTCCATGAGTGCACAGTTAAAAATATTGGTCTGAAAGATAAAACTCATCTATTATTTTTTTGTTATAAAAGTAAAGTATCTGATAATTGGTATGGTTTTTATGAAAAACGATTATATAATAATGTTTTATATTAATTAGGCTTAGAGTGTATATGGATTTAAATATAAAGATTTGCCTTTAATTTAAGCAAAATAAATTTGATTCCACTATGTATAAAATTTATCCTGATAATTATTGAATGAATACTAGAATATGATCATTAATAATTTTATCTTCCTTTCAGTATAAATTAGATCTTAAGAACTGCTAAAGACTCTCAAAAGTTACAAAATAAAGGGTTTTCTCATACTAACCACAATAGCTTTTATAATAAAGTGAGATAAACTTTTTTGGCTAAAATAGTAAGAAAGAAATGGAATCACCTGGAAGATGCTTTTATAGGTCGCGGGATAGGTTTTATACGTGTGATTGACAAATGTTCGCCATGCATACGATTTTACTTTATTATTCTAATAATAGAGTATTGTGATCGACACAGAATTAAAAAATTTGCTACCCTGAAATTTTGTTTTTTCGCGATTCATGACTAAATTAGCCTAAAAATGCAAAAAAAAAATTTGTCCCGCCGTACATATAGACTCATATCTCCGAGACCGTTAAAGGTACAATGTTCGTTTTTAGGTGGATTGTTGATTGGGTAAGTGAACTCTATTTTCTAAATTTTGGGGGGTGTTAGGTGGAAGTGGGAGGCGGGAAAGAGTCAAAAACTACACTTGCTAATATCTCCACCACGAAGGAAGTTGAAAATCAGTAAAGATATAGACAAACTTAAAAAATAATTTAATTTTTTTATCCATTGGCGTTCGAAAAAGGGCGGTCTAAAAGCAAATTGTCGGCCGAATGGTTTTTTCAAATGATTATATCTTCGAAGTTACTTATCGTAAGAAATCCATATTTTGGGACCATTAATAAAAAAAATATAACATGTTGAAATAAAAGTAGTGGAGGGAAATGGGGAGCATTTCAAAAATGGCGCACTTTTCAAAATTACAAATCCTTATATCTCAAAATAGAGTACAGATATCAAATCGAAAATTTGTCAAATTGTAGAACTACATAGTCGTCAATTTCGGTAAAAATTTTAAGCTGGGAGTTGTAAGTGGAGGGAGGTGATAAGCAAAAATGTCGAAAATTTTGAGTGATTTTTTTAGGGCTCTGGTGAAAGATACAAAGTTTAAATTTTTCATGTGGATATATCTATTTGATGTACAGTGGCGGACAACTAATTAGCACACGAACAGGGATCGCTACTTCGTACTCATTATTAAAGCTATCGGTTATTATGTATTATCAGAGTATTGCATTTAACACCCGAAAACAAAATAAAATATTCCGTTAATCGCATTGTGCTTTTAGAAACTAAATACTAAACTAGCACGCGACAACAAATTAGCACGTTCGCGTAGTGGAAGCAATTTGATTGTGAAACGTTAAGGTAATTCAAGATTTTATAATTTTTTCTGTCGGTACATTTGCCAGTTTTACGAAGTGCATTGGGATATATTTCAGAATAATATACCATTGCTGTAATGGGCAAAAACAAAAGCTGCTCAGAAGATATTCGCAGAATAATAATCGATTCAGTGAACAGAAAGGAAAGCATCACGAAAAGCGTTAACTGCTCAAGAAAGATGATGAATAATGCAATTAAGCACACAATAGAGCATGGCACCATAAGGAACGTCAAAGGAAATGCAGACTGAAGAAAGCATCTCCCCGCACGGACAACTATATTGTTGAACTATCTAAAAAAAAAAGGCCCTATATGTCATCTACTGACATAGTTCGGGAGTTAAATGGTCAAGAAGGTGTGAAACTCAGCTCTCGAACAGCTCAACGCAGATTATGTCAAGCTGGACTATTTGGCAGATCAGCTCGTAAGGTACCATTAATTTCTCTGCAGAATCGTAAAAAACGGTTGGCATTTGCAAGACAACATGAGAAGTGGACTGTTGACCAATGGAAAAATATACTTTGGTCTGATAAAACAAAGGTCAACAGACATGGATCAGATGGCAAAACCTCTGTTAGACGTCCTGCTAACAAAGAGTTTGATCCAAAATATGTTATTTTATTTATTTTACTAAAATCCAAAAACAATATATGTATAATAACAATAACAATGAATAATAAAAGATGTGATAAGAAAATAATGAAAATGAAAATTTAATTTGTTTCCGGGTAGTTTTCCTGATTTGTTGCATTCAAGTGCAGTTCGATTATTCTGGCGACTTATATTATTATCAGACCACGTTAAAGCACGGCAAATTTGAAATTTGATGCTATGGGGATGCATGTCTTAGTGCGGGGTGGGGCCCCTGCACAAAATAACTGGCACCATGGATAAAGTGCAGTATGTGGACATAAAAAATAACATAATTAATGTCATGGTATCATACGCGGAGTGGAACATGCCTTTGTTATGGAAGTTCCAACAGGACAACGATCCAAAACATACCAGTAAATATACAAAAAAATGGTTGCAAGACAATAACATAACCACATTGGACTGGCCATCATGCTCCCCCGACTTAAATCCTATAGAGCATCTTTGGAATGAGTTGAAAATATCCTTGAAGAAGCGGGAAATTCAAAATTTAAACGAATTGCACCAAATGGCTCAGGAGGAATGGAATGCGATACCAAGCAGCAAAATTCGGTCAGTGATAGAGTCCATGCCTCGCAGGTGTAAAGCGGTCATCATTTTCAAAGGATTTGCATCAGGCTATTAAAATTATTTCTTTTATAAAGCTACTTAATTGTGTTACAAAACGGGTGTGCTAATTAGCTGTCCCGTACATTTCTCATTTTTTTTTGTTATCTCATAATATCTTTTCTTAAAATTTGTTAAATGGAATTGTTTTTATTTTTATACTCTAGATGAAATCTGAGAGTACATTGTGTTTGCCTTACCGTTTATAACGCTAAGAAATAATTATCGCACAGAGCCGCCAAGGGTACAAAAATATTTGTTGTTGTCTGTCTGTCCGTCTGTCAGTCTGTTCGTCTGTCCGTCTGTCTACAACATAACTCTCGATAGCTTTGACCTATCGTGCTGAAAGTGGTTGTATGTCATTTTTAGCAAAAAAGTAACTAAGTTCGTGAACGGGCCACATCCCCCCACTCCTTCTACCCCCTCCTATACAAATTTCATGAAATTTCGAAATTTAAAGAAATTGATTTTTCTCCGAAACCATTTCAGCTATTGACTTGAAAATTAGGGCATAGTATAATGATATAAATATCATTAACCTCGAGAAATATTGATCTGATCTGCTTACTCCTTCTACCACCTCCCATACAAATGCACAATTTTCAAAAATGCATTTATTCGGTTTGCATTGCAACTAGCAAAGCCAAATGAACCAATTTTTGTCATAATTAATTTTATTATAATTGCAACTAATTTTAGAAAAATTATCAACTTTACCTCACTCCTTCTACCCCCTCCCATACAAATTTTACGAAATTTCGGAATTTCAATTAAATTAGTTTTCTTCAAAACCGTCAAAGCTATCAACTTAAAAATTTGAGAAAAGTATACTATTTTAAATATAATTGATGTCAAAAAATTTGGTTTTGATTCGGATATTTCTTCTACCCCATCCCATACAAATGCAGAATTTTGGTAAATGCATTTAACCGATTTTCATAGAAACTAGAAAAACTAGAAACTTGAAATTTTGCCAGAATTTGTCCCTTAATAATTGTAATAAATGCTAAAAAAATATCGCCTTCACCCTACTCCTTCTACCACTTCCCATACAAATTTTCATATTGGAAGTTCAAGAAAAGTTTCTCTCTTTCGAACATATGAGAGCTATGGACATTAAAATTGTAACAAAGCAATGTGATTAGGATGTTGATAAGCAGATTCAAAATCATCCAAAATCTCCCATTTTCTCTGCCACCTCCCATACAAATACCATAAATTCAGACAAAAATTGTTGAATTTCCTAGAAAATTATGAAAGCAAGAAACTTTGAATTCAGCATGAAATATATTATATACTACGTTCAGTGTTACATAGAAAAATTGCAAACCTCCCCCTCTGCTTTTACCAACTCCCAAACAAAAGGTAAGTAAGTATTTCATCTAGAGTATCATATGATTGGGCTTTACGCGTTTACGTTTTTTGCTTTTAGTTTGATGTAATGATATTTTTATGGAAGATATTTTTTTTAGATAAAGTGTACAAATTGTTGAAATAATGAAAACAATTTTTTTTTCATGTGTGCTAATTAGTTGTCCGCCACTGTAAATAGAAAAATAGTAATAAGTTGTTCCATAATTGTCATAAACCGATCTCCCCGGCCTAACGTTCACAAGGTGTTTCATGCGCATTGAAAAAACACATAAACTGAAAATTTTTGAGTGAAATTTTAATTTTTGAAAATTTGCAAAATACATTTTAAAAAAATCTTTAAATATATGAAATATTAACTGGTCGAATACCATACAAAATTATTTTTTCGAACCTTTTTAAGAAATCAATTATCACCTAACTATTAAGAGTTATCAATTTGAAATTTTGCATAAAAACTTTTAAAAATAATTGAAACAAAATTGCGTCAAAAGTCTTGAAATCACTCTTGCGCTTCTACCCCTTCCCATATAAAAGTACGATTGCGACCAATTTCATTAAATCAATTAACAACCAGGAAATTATAAGCTACGAGCTTAAAATTTTGTACAATCACCTTCCAAGAAAAATGAAATAAAACTGCATCACAAATTTTATGATTCCCTTACCCGCTGTACCTCCTCCCACACAAATGTTCGGTTTCGTGAATGTAAAATACACCGAATTTTATGAAAATTCTATGCAACTTCGTCTATGAAACAAATTCTATACAGCGAATATTGGACGTGATTCAAGCCTTCAATTAAAAAGCTATTAACATCCACCCACTCTTACTATTACCCCTCCTCCTCCCCTCATAAGAACCCGAACTTGAAGAAACGAATGAAATATTGTTAAATGACAACAGCCCCGCCCAAACTCCCTTTCACTTAGTCTTCTCGAACCACTTTAACCTCCATATTGACTTTCCACTCAACCGCCACTTGTCCCAAGAATAATAAAGTTTCGCCCGACTTTTTGGCAGTTTATTTATATTTATTCTATTTTTTTTTTATTATAAAATGCTGATGAAATTTATTTGCTCTTCGAATTTACATCATAATTGCATTGATTCTTGACTACGTCAGTTTATTATACTCTAGATGAAATCTGAGAGTATTATAAGTTTGCTCTAAGGTTTGTAACGCCAAGAAATAAGGCTTGGAGAAAAAAATGAATGATACAGAAGTTAATGTTATCATTAAAAAATCTCAAAACCGGATGTCCGTCTGTCCGTCTGTCCGTCTGTCCGTCTGTCCGTCTGTCCGTCTGTCCGTCCGTCTGTTCGCTCTCTAGCTTGAGAACGCGTTGAGCTAGATTGTTCAAATTTTTTACACGTTGTTTTTGACAAAAAATTAAGGTCAAGTTCGTGAACGGGTCAAATCGCTCCACCCCTTCTACCCCCTCCCATACAAAATGACACCATTGCGCAATTTGACAATTAAAGGATTTGCTCAAAAAGTATAAAAGCTATTGGCCTGAAATTTTGAATATATTACTTTTATGATAATATCAATCTACCGCATAAAAATTATGCGCGTCCTCTCCCTCCTTCTACCACCTCCCATACAAACTGTACTTGCCATGAATTACTCTAAGCCAATTTACTCAGTGCGTATAAAATTTGGCGCGCTGAAATTGTGCACCAAATATTTATTTAAAATTGTTAGTAAGGCAAAAAAAAATTAGACGATTAGCTTCACCCCTTCTACCCCCTCCCACACAAAATGACGCAAATTCGCAATTTAACAATAAATTAATTTACTCGATAAGTGTAAAAGCTATTAGTCTGAGTTTTGGGATGTATTACTTTCATAATGATTTAAATCTACAGTAGAAAAATTATTTGCGTCCTCCCTCTCCTTCCACCCCCTCCCATACAAACTACACTTTTTCATGAAATGCTCTAAGACGATTTTCTCAGAACATATAACATTTATAGAGCTCACATTTTGTAATAAATACTTAATTAGTATTATCACTAAGATCAGAAAAATATATTTGATTAGCTTCACTGCTTCTACCCCCTCCCATACAATATGACACAGTTTCACAACTTCACAAAAAATAGATTTTCTTGAAAAGTATGAATGGTACTAATCTGAAATTTAAGGGTTGTAATTTTTATAATATTCCTAGTTATTTCTGAAAAAATCACTAAAATCGCTTCACTCTTTCTACCACCTCCCATACAAACTGCACATTTTCACTAAATCTAACTCACTAATTTTCTCAATTTTTGGAGTAAGCATTTTGTATAAAACATTTTTATAGCTACTTTAGCATGATGGGGAAAAAATTATGTCAATGCTATCACCCCTTCTAACACTCCCAATCCAAAATTTCTTGGGATGACATCTAGAGTATCGTAAGATTGCGCTTTATGCGCAATCGTAGCCCTGTTATGTTTTTTCTCATCAAAATAGTGCGGGTGGACAAGTTTATCAGTGAAAAGTGTGCATAAAATAGATGTTTTGTATTCAGGTATGTATAATATGCTTCCAAGTCTTATAATAATTTTCCCAATTTATAGTGAAATTCACAAATTTTCAAATTCAAGAATGGAAAACGTTCTTATGCAATATTGTTTATTTATCTATACAAACGGAAGAAAAATTGTGAAGTAAACATTGGTTACCTTACCCATCACATTCAGATGAAAACATGTAAGGAAGAAATTGGGTAATAGTTTAGAAGTCGGAAACGAATAATATTGCTGTAGAAATTGTTTCTAAGGCTGCAACGTTTACAGCATCTTCAAAGATCTACATTTCTTAAAAGAATATACTATTCTAGAAAACTTTAAAATGTAAGACATTGATGTTATTTTGCCATATGGCTTAGGTTTCAAAAAAATTGCCCTGCCTTAATCTGTTTCGATGCCACCTCCAACGAATGGAAACAAAAAGTTGTCCACATATTAATGTATTGGCAAATGCGCAACACGTAATTTTTTAATTATTTAAATCACTCAAATTTAATAATAATTCAAACTCTTTTCTAGGCTGGGAACTAAGAAGAAGTATGCGAAATTCGGTCAACTAATCGCCATACATTATAGCAGTTAGGTATTGTTATTGTTATTGTTAGTAGTAGTTATATAAGTACAATAAATGTAAATAGATAATTTTTATATTAATATTATTATTTTATAACTAGCAAACGCCCGCGACTTCGTCCGCATAAAAATCGCATTACTAAGCAATTTTTGAGAATGTATATAACATAGTCAGTAATACATTATATGGGATATGTAATCCGCTTACTTTAATGGCTCTTTGATCACAATGTTTTGTATTTTGTTGGAGTCAGAACCATAAATTATTAAGAATGATAGCATGATACTCGCATTTGAATGGAAGAGGCTCGTGATCGAATCAAACCCGTGATTCGAGATCATATGTATACGTGTTAAGGACATGTGAATAGTTGTAACTTGTGTTAATTGAAAAAAGCCCAAATAAAATGACATTAAGGTAAAAAACATAACAGGACTTCGATTGTGCGTAAAGCCCCATTATATGATACTACCGATGAAATCGAAATTTTTGTAATCTTAAAAATTTTTGTGTGGGGAGTGATAGAAGGGATGACAGTACTAAATTAATTTTTTTCACACCATGAGTAGCTATAAAAATATTTTGCACCAAATTTAAGCTTGAAAAACTGAATAGGTAACTTGAGAAACTTAGTGCATTGGATTAAGTGAAATTGTGCAATTTGTATGGGAGGTGGTAGAAGGAGTGGGGGATTTTTGGTAATTTTTCTAGATACAACTATCATCACCATGCAATTGATATCTTTATACTCTAGATGAAATCTGAGAGTATTATAAGTTTGCTCTAAGGTTTGTAACGCTAAGAAATAAGGCTTGGAGAAAAAAATGAATGATACAGAAGTTAATGTTATCACTCAAAAATCTCAAAACCGGATGTCCGTCTGTCCGTCCGTCTGTCCGTCTGTCCGTCCGTCTGTTCGCTCTCTAGCTTGAGAACGCGTTGAGCTAGATTGTTCAAATTTTTTACAGGTCGTTTTTGACAAAAAAGTAAGGTCAAGTTTGTGAACGGGCCAAATCGCTCCACCCCTTCTACCCCCTCCCATACAAAATGACACAATTGCGCAATTTGACAATTAAAGGATTTGCTCAAAAAGTATAAAAGCTCTTGGCCTGAAATTTTGAATATATTACTTTTATGATAATACCAATCTACCGTATAAAAATTATGCGTGTCCTTTCCCTCCTTCTACCACCTCCCATACAAACTGTACTTGTCATGAATTACTCTAAGCCAATTTACTCAGTGCGTATAAAATTTAGCGGGCTGAAATTGTGCACCAAATATTTATTTAAAATTTTTAGTAAGGCGAAAAAAATTAGACGATTAGCTTCGCTCCTTGTACCCCCTCCCATACAAAATGACGCAAATTCGCAATTTAACAATAAATTAATTTACTCGAAAAGTATAAAATCTATTAGTCTGAGTTTTGGGATATATTACTTTCATAATGATTTAAATCTACAGTAGAAAAATTAATTGCGTCCTCCCTCTCCTTCCACCCCCTCCCATACAAACTACACTTTTTCATGAAATGCGCTAAGACGATTTTCTCAGAACATAAACCATTTATAGAGCTCAGATTTCGTAAGAAATACTTAATTAGTATTATCACTGAGATCAGAAAAAAATACTTGATTAGCTTCACTGCTTCTACCCCCTCCCATAGAATATGACACAGTTTCACAACTCCACAAAAAATCGATTTTCTTGAAAAGTATGAATGGTACTAATCTGAAATTTAAGGGTTGTCAATTTTATAATATTCCAAGTTATTTCTGAAAAAATCACTAAAATCCCCCCACTCTTTCTACCACCTCCCATACAAACTGCACATTTTCACTAAATCTAACTCACTAATTTTCTCAGTCCCCATTCAATTTTTGGAGTAAGCATTTTGTATAAAAAATCAAAAATTTCTTGGGATGACATCTAGAGTATCGTAAGATTGCGCTTTATGCGCAATCGTAGCCCTGTTATGTTTTTAATTTCAGATCATTTAGATTCACACTTTTCAAGAAAATCGAGTTTTTGCAAAGTCGAGAAATTGTGTCATATTGTAAGGGAGGGGGTAGAAGGAGTGGAGCTAATCGGTTAATTTTTCCCGATAATAATAATAATACTAATTAGGGATTCATCAGAAAATTTTAGCTCGATCAAAGCTATACGTACTGAGAAAATTGGTTTAGAGTATTTCATGAAAAAGTGCAGTTTGTATGGGAGGTGGCGGAAGGAGTTGGGGGATTCAAACTTTTTATATACTTGAAGATTGCATTTATAATAGAAATAATAAATTTTAAATTTCAAATTAATAGCTTTCATAGTTTCCATAAAAATTTGATTGTTTTAAGTTTTTGAAAATTAGTCACTTTGTATGGGAGGGTGTAGAAGGCGTCAGGGGAGAAAAATAACACCTAAAGCAGATTACTCCCCGAGGCAGACCTAATAATCTGTGAAAGTTTCATTGCAATCAGTGCAGCCGTTTTTGCGTGAAAGCCGGAAAGACAGACAGACAGACAGACAGAGAAATTTTTTAAAAACGTTTGATTCTGCTTAGTTATTGCTAAAATGAAGCAAAAAACTTACTTATAGCCATTTATAAACAAATAACAGACAGACACTACAATTATATTTATATAGATTTCTCGCACTGATTGCAAAAACATTCCAAAAATTTTGGTTTTTTTATAATTAATGATTTGTAAAGATAAATTTTTACTTGCACTTTTTACTGGTTGTGTTATGAGTTAAGACGTTTTTACTATTTAATGCAATAACGTCTTAATTATGATTTGACACTGAAGATGTATCAGTGAGTTAAAATTTTTCTAAAAAAATTAAAAGATGTGTTCGCTTTTTAAACTCAATCATTCCAATTGCATTTATCTCAAAAGCATCTTATCGATACTTAGACAATTTTGCAAGCGAACGCCTAATATACCTATATAACTTCAAAGTAATATTTTTAATATTGTATCGTCGGTTGACAAGCAGGGGTGTCTAAATCCAAAAATGATTTTGCATCATCGCGTTTTGAAACCGAAATGCACTGTGATAATTAAACTGCAAAAAATTATAAGTCGATATTTTTCATATTTCGAATAATTTTATTAACTTTTAATATTTTAAAACATTCTAAAGACAGCATTAATTTGATTAATAAAAACCAATTTCTAAAAAATTGGACTTAAACACATCTACTTGTCAACCGTCGATATATAAAGTCAAATTAAACACCTGTAGTTTTTGGTTTGGTGAATGTTTTAAGAGTTCATTTTGACTTTAGACAAAAGATTTCCGGTTTTACCAATCATGACGTATCGGTCTCTGCTGAGACCGTTATCAAACTGGTTGAAGAACTTTATGAAACTCTTTGTTAGCCGAAACGTCACGTTTAATAAAATGTTGAAATCCGGAAAATTGTCCTTTAAAAATGTATATTTTAGTTTTATAGCATATTTATATGCCTAAAAATGTAATTTAATTTTGTATTGTAATATATTGTATTTTTTAATATTGAAATAAATATTATGAAATGCTAAATTTTTTTTGATAACACTGTTAAGAATTACAGATTGAGAAGTAGTGTTGTAGAGGTACATTTTATCCGGATTACAAGAGTATAAAATTTATACTTAAGAGATATAAAGATCTCAATAAATTAAAGGATAGATTAAATAGTAACTTTGGATACATAGTAAAATTTTTTATACTCTAGATGAAATCTGAGAGTATATTGTGTTTGCCTTACCGTTTGTAACGCTAAGAAATAACGCTCGCTCAGAGCCGCCAAGGGTACAGAAATATTTGTTGTCGCTCAAAAATCTCGATTCCGAGTGACCGTCTGTCCGTCTGTCTGTCTGTCCGTCTGTCCGTCTGTGCGCCTGTCTACAGCATAACTCTCGAAAGCTTTGACTTATAGTGCTAAAAATTATGTGTGTGTCATTTTTAGCAAAAAAGTAACTTTAAGTTCGTGAATGGGCTACATCCACCCACTCCTTCTACCCCCTCCCATACAAATTTCATGAAATTTCGAAATATTAAGAAATTGATTTTTCTTAGAAACTTTTTAAGCTATTGACTTGAAATTTAGGTCAAAGTATAACGATATAGATGTCATTATTATCATGAAATATTGACCCGATCCCCTTACTCCTTCTACTCCCTCCCATACAAATGGACAATTTTGAAAAACGCATATTTTCGATTTTCATTGAAACTAGTAAAGCTGAAAAGACAAAATTTTGTCAGAATTAATTTTACTATAATTGCAATTTATTTTAAAAACAATTATCAACTTCACCTAACTCCTTCTACCCCCTCCCATACAAATTTCACGAAATTTTGAAATTTAAATTAAATTATTTTTCTTCGAAACTGTTGAAGCTATCAGCTTAATATTTTGTATAAAGCATAGAAATAGAAATATTAATAATGCGAAAAAAAATTTGTTTCGATCCGTAAACTCCTTCTACCCCCTCCCATACAAATGCATAATTTTTGTTAAATGCATTTTATCGATTTCCATTCAAACTAGAAAAAGTAAAAACTTGAAACTTTGCCAGAATTTGCCGGAATAATAAACGAAATAAGTGCTAGAAAAAAATATCAGCCTCCCTTCACTCCTTACAAATATCTGTATTATAAATTCAAGAAAAGCATTTCTCCTTCGAATATATTAGAACTATCGACTTTGAAATTGAATCAAATCATGGTGATAAGGGTGATGATAAGCAGTTTAAAAATCATCTAAAACGTTCCACTGCCTCTGCCACCTCCCATCCAAATGTCCCAATTTCAGGAAAACTATTACCAATTTCATTAAAAATAGTAAAAACTAAAAACTTTAAATTCAGCAATACACATTTTGCATGCCATGTTCGGTGTCATATAAGAAAAATACAAACCTCCCCCTCTACTTCTACTACCTCCCATGCAAAAGTCTCTATTCACTATTCGAAAGAATTTGAGATGACATATTTTCCGGTATATTAAAGTCATTTCCATCTCATCTAGAGTATCATATGATTGGGCTTTAAGCCCAATCATAATTCTGTTATGTTTATACTCTAGATGAAATCTGAGAGTATTATAAGTTTGCACTAAGGTTTGTAACGCTAATAAATAAGGCTTGGAGAAAAAAATGAATGATACAGAAGTTAATATTATCACTCAAAAATCTCAAAACCGGATGTCCGTCTGTCCGTCTGTCCGTCCGTCCGTCTGTCCGTCCGTCTGTTCGCTCTCTAGCTTGAGAACGCGTTGAGCTAGATAGTTCAAATTTTGTACACGTCGTTTTTAAGAAAAAAGTAAGGTCAAGTGCGTGAACGGGCTAAATCGCTCCACCCCTTCTACCCCCTCCCATACAAAATGACACAATTGCGCAATTTGACAATTAACGGATTTGCTCGAAAAGTATAAAAGTTATTGGCCTGAAATTTGGAATATGTTACTTTTATGATAATGTCAATCTACAGTATAAAAATTATGCGTGTCCTACCCCTCCTTCTACCATCACCCATACAAACTGTACTTGTCATGAATTACTCTAAGCCAATTTACTCAGTGCGTATAAAATTAAGCGAGCTGAAATTGTGCACTAAATATTTAATTAAAATTGTTAGTAAGGTCAAGAAAAATTTGACGATTAGCTTCACCCCTTCCACCCCCTCCCATACAAAATGACACAATTTCGCAATTCGATAATAAATGGATTTGCTCTAAAAGTATAAAAGCTATTAGTCTGAATTTCGGGATAAATTACTTCCATAAAGATTTCAATCTACAGTATAAAAATTATTTGCGTCCTCTCTCGCCTTCAACCCCCTCCCATACAAATTACACTTTTTCATGAAATGCTCTAAGCCGATTTGCTCAGAACATTCAACATTAATCGAGCTCAAATTTTGTAATAAATATTTATTTAGCATTATCACTAAGATCAGAAAAAAATATTTGATTAGCTTCACTGCTTCTACCCCCTCCCATATAATATGACACAGTTTCATAACTTCACAAAAAATCGATTTTCTTGAAAAGTATGAATGTTACTAGTCTAAAATTTAAGAAATATCAATTTTATGATATTTTTAGTTTTTTCTGAAAAAATCACTAAAATCCCCCCACTCTTTCTACCACCTCCCATACAAACTGTACATTTTCACTAAATCTAACACACCGATTTTCTCAGCTCCTATTCAATTTTTACTATCACCCCTTTAACACTCCCCATACAAAATTTCTTGGGATCAGAAAAAATTCTATTTCATCTAGAGTATCGTTAGATTGCGCTTTACGCGCAATCGTAGCCCTGTTATGTTTTATACAAAACTAGCAGACCCCGCGACCTCGTCCGCGCTAAAATCGCATTAATAAGCTATTTTTGAGAATGCTGTTAGTAATACAATATCTGGGGAAATATAATCTGCTCACTTTAAACCTCTTTCTAAATCAATTGCAAGTATTTTTCAAATGAAAATAAGCCGATTTGATATATTATTTTTTAATGTTAAGGATATTCTTCAATTTAAAGAGATTTACTGCTGTTGACATAATTACACTGACATCGATTTGAACAGATCTCAGTTTGTTTCCTGTCATTGGAACAACAAAAATCACTCTTATTTTAAATAGATGTTGACATTAACAACAACGATTGTTATGACTTCAAACAGAATGTTTTCAAATAATTTTTATAATCTAGATGAAATCTGAGAGTAAATTGTGTTTGCCTTGCCGTTTGTTACGCTAAGAAATAATGCTCACACAGAGTCGTTAAGGGTACATAATTATTCGTTTCCGATCAAAAACCTCGAATCCGAGTGACCGTCTCTCTGTCCGTTCACGAACTTGGCATCACTTCTGAACAAAATCAGTGAGCACAAAATTTGGACTTTATAGTTCAACGCGCTGTGGAACTATAGAGCGCACGGACGGACAAACGAACAGACGATTTCGAGATTTTCGAGCAAAAATATTGACTTCTGTGTCATTCTGTTTTTCTTCGAACGTTATTTCTTAGCGTTACAAACTTGAAAGAAAACATATAATACAGTCAGATTCATTCCATCCCGCTCCCCAATAAAACTCAAAAAAATCGAATTTTAGCGAATTTTCTTGAGAAATATTTAAAGTATGGATCTGTAAATCATCATATTATAAATATATCATTCGCATAACAATGCTGGTCTATAAACGAAAATTTTATCGATATCCCATCACTTCTTATGCTCCCCTTATAAAATTATTTTACTACTTTTCTAAATAACTATGAACTATGAACTGTGATAGTATACATATTCTTTAATGTATTTTAAAGAAATATAGAATTGGAAATAGTTGGCATGATTACTTACGAATCTCTACACACAAAAAAGAAATGCCGGAGGAACGCAAACCAAAACACACGGCCACATGGTCATACATATACATATGCTATCTTCATACATAAAAAAAAAAAAAAATTCGTGCTTAAAAAAAATCTCGTCTGGAGTGGGAATCGAACCCGTGATCAATTGACTGGAAAGCAAGCACGCTGCCCACTACGCCACGGATGTCTCGATTAACAGATGAATAAAACATTTTAAAACATTCTAAAGACAGCATTAATTTGATTAATAAAAACCAATTTCTAAAAAATTGGACTTAAACACATCTACTTGTCAACCGTCGATATATAAAGTCAAATTAAACACCTGTAGTTTTTGGTTTGGTGAATGTTTTAAGAGTTCATTTTGACTTTAGACAAAAGATTTCCGGTTTTACCAATCATGACGTATCGGTCTCTGCTGAGACCTTTATCAAACTGGTTGAAGAACTTTATGAAACTCTTTGTTAGCCGAAACGTCACGTTTAATAAAATGTTGAAATCCGGAAAATTGTCCTTTAAAAATGTATATTTTAGTTTTATAGCATATTTATATGCCTAAAAATGTAATTTAATTTTGTATTGTAATATATTGTATTTTTTAATATTGAAATAAATATTATGAAATGCTAAATTTTTTTTGATAACACTGTTAAGAATTACAGATTGAGAAGTAGTGTTGTAGAGGTACATTTTATCCGGATTACAAGAGTATAAAATTTATACTTAAGAGATATAAAGATCTCAATAAATTAAAGGATAGATTAAATAGTAACTTTGGATACATAGTAAAATTTTTTATACTCTAGATGAAATCTGAGAGTATATTGTGTTTGCCTTACCGTTTGTAACGCTAAGAAATAACGCTCGCTCAGAGCCGCCAAGGGTACAGAAATATTTGTTGTCGCTCAAAAATCTCGATTCCGAGTGACCGTCTGTCCGTCTGTCTGTCTGTCCGTCTGTCCGTCTGTGCGCCTGTCTACAGCATAACTCTCGAAAGCTTTGACCTATAGTGCTAAAAATTATGTGTGTGTCATTTTTAGCAAAAAAGTAACTTTAAGTTCGTAAATGGGCTACATCCACCCACTCCTTCTACCCCCTCCCATACAAATTTCATGAAATTTCGAAATATTAAGAAATTGATTTTTCTTAGAAACTTTTTAAGCTATTGACTTGAAATTTAGGTCAAAGTATAACGATATAGATGTCATTATTATCATGAAATATTGACCCGATCCCCTTACTCCTTCTACTCCTTCCCATACAAATGGACAATTTTGAAAAACGCATATTTTCGATTTTCATTGAAACTAGTAAAGCTGAAAAGACAAAATTTTGTCAGAATTAATTTTACTATAATTGCAATTTATTTTAAAAACAATTATCAACTTCACCTAACTCCTTCTACCCCCTCCCATACAAATTTCACGAAATTTTGAAATTTAAATTAAATTATTTTTCTTCGAAACTGTTGAAGCTATCAGCTTAATATTTTGTATAAAGCATAGAAATAGAAATATTAATAATGCGAAAAAAAATTTGTTTCGATCCGTAAACTCCTTCTACCCCCTCCCATACAAATGCATAATTTTTGTTAAATGCATTTTATCGATTTCCATTCAAACTAGAAAAAGTAAAAACTTGAAACTTTGCCAGAATTTGCCGGAATAATAAACGAAATAAGTGCTAGAAAAAAATATCAGCCTCCCTTCACTCCTTACAAATATCTGTATTATAAATTCAAGAAAAGCATTTCTCCTTCGAATATATTAGAACTATCGACTTTGAAATTGAATCAAATCATGGTGATAAGGGTGATGATAAGCAGTTTAAAAATCATCTAAAACGTTCCACTGCCTCTGCCACCTCCCATCCAAATGTCCCAATTTCAGGAAAACTATTACCAATTTCATTAAAAATAGTAAAAACTAAAAACTTTAAATTCAGCAATACACATTTTGCATGCCATGTTCGGTGTCATATAAGAAAAATACAAACCTCCCCCTCTACTTCTACTACCTCCCATGCAAAAGTCTCTATTCACTATTCGAAAGAATTTGAGATGACATATTTTCCGGTATATTAAAGTCATTTCCATCTCATCTAGAGTATCATATGATTGGGCTTTAAGCCCAATCATAATTCTGTTATGTTTATACTCTAGATGAAATCTGAGAGTATTATAAGTTTGCACTAAGGTTTGTAACGCTAATAAATAAGGCTTGGAGAAAAAAATGAATGATACAGAAGTTAATATTATCACTCAAAAATCTCAAAACCGGATGTCCGTCTGTCCGTCTGTCCGTCTGTCCGTCCGTCCGTCTGTCCGTCCGTCTGTTCGCTCTCTAGCTTGAGAACGCGTTGAGCTAGATAGTTCAAATTTTGTACACGTCGTTTTTAAGAAAAAAGTAAGGTCAAGTGCGTGAACGGGCTAAATCGCTCCACCCCTTCTACCCCCTCCCATACAAAATGACACAATTGCGCAATTTGACAATTAACGGATTTGCTCGAAAAGTATAAAAGTTATTGGCCTGAAATTTGGAATATGTTACTTTTATGATAATGTCAATCTACAGTATAAAAATTATGCGTGTCCTACCCCTCCTTCTACCATCACCCATACAAACTGTACTTGTCATGAATTACTCTAAGCCAATTTACTCAGTGCGTATAAAATTAAGCGAGCTGAAATTGTGCACTAAATATTTAATTAAAATTGTTAGTAAGGTCAAGAAAAATTTGACGATTAGCTTCACCCCTTCCACCCCCTCCCATACAAAATGACACAATTTCGCAATTCGATAATAAATGGATTTGCTCTAAAAGTATAAAAGCTATTAGTCTGAATTTCGGGATAAATTACTTCCATAAAGATTTCAATCTACAGTATAAAAATTATTTGCGTCCTCTCTCGCCTTCAACCCCCTCCCATACAAATTACACTTTTTCATGAAATGCTCTAAGCCGATTTGCTCAGAACATTCAACATTAATCGAGCTCAAATTTTGTAATAAATATTTATTTAGCATTATCACTAAGATCAGAAAAAAATATTTGATTAGCTTCACTGCTTCTACCCCCTCCCATATAATATGACACAGTTTCATAACTTCACAAAAAATCGATTTTCTTGAAAAGTATGAATGTTACTAGTCTAAAATTTAAGAAATATCAATTTTATGATATTTTTAGTTTTTTCTGAAAAAATCACTAAAATCCCCCCACTCTTTCTACCACCTCCCATACAAACTGTACATTTTCACTAAATCTAACACACCGATTTTCTCAGCTCCTATTCAATTTTTACTATCACCCCTTTAACACTCCCCATACAAAATTTCTTGGGATCAGAAAAAATTCTATTTCATCTAGAGTATCGTTAGATTGCGCTTTACGCGCAATCGTAGCCCTGTTATGTTTTATACAAAACTAGCAGACCCCGCGACCTCGTCCGCGCTAAAATCGCATTAATAAGCTATTTTTGAGAATGCTGTTAGTAATACAATATCTGGGGAAATATAATCTGCTCACTTTAAACCTCTTTCTAAATCAATTGCAAGTATTTTTCAAATGAAAATAAGCCGATTTGATATATTATTTTTTAATGTTAAGGATATTCTTCAATTTAAAGAGATTTACTGCTGTTGACATAATTACACTGACATCGATTTGAACAGATCTCAGTTTGTTTCCTGTCATTGGAACAACAAAAATCACTCTTATTTTAAATAGATGTTGACATTAACAACAACGATTGTTATGACTTCAAACAGAATGTTTTCAAATAATTTTTATAATCTAGATGAAATCTGAGAGTAAATTGTGTTTGCCTTGCCGTTTGTTACGCTAAGAAATAATGCTCACACAGAGTCGTTAAGGGTACATAATTATTCGTTTCCGATCAAAAACCTCGAATCCGAGTGACCGTCTCTCTGTCCGTTCACGAACTTGGCATCACTTCTGAACAAAATCAGTGAGCACAAAATTTGGACTTTATAGTTCAACGCGCTGTGGAACTATAGAGCGCACGGACGGACAAACGAACAGACGATTTCGAGATTTTCGAGCAAAAATATTGACTTCTGTGTCATTCTGTTTTTCTTCGAACGTTATTTCTTAGCGTTACAAACTTGAAAGAAAACATATAATACAGTCAGATTCATTCCATCCCGCTCCCCAATAAAACTCAAAAAAATCGAATTTTAGCGAATTTTCTTGAGAAATATTTAAAGTATGGATCTGTAAATCATCATATTATAAATATATCATTCGCATAACAATGCTGGTCTATAAACGAAAATTTTATCGATATCCCATCACTTCTTATGCTCCCCTTATAAAATTATTTTACTACTTTTCTAAATAACTATGAACTATGAACTGTGATAGTATACATATTCTTTAATGTATTTTAAAGAAATATAGAATTGGAAATAGTTGGCATGATTACTTACGAATCTCTACACACAAAAAAGAAATGCCGGAGGAACGCAAACCAAAACACACGGCCACATGGTCATACATATACATATGCTATCTTCATACATAAAAAAAAAAAAAAATTCGTGCTTAAAAAAAATCTCGTCTGGAGTGGGAATCGAACCCGTGATCAATTGACTGGAAAGCAAGCACGCTGCCCACTACGCCACGGATGTCTCGATTAACAGATGAATAAAACATTTTAAAACATTCTAAAGACAGCATTAATTTGATTAATAAAAACCAATTTCTAAAAAATTGGACTTAAACACATCTACTTGTCAACCGTCGATATATAAAGTCAAATTAAACACCTGTAGTTTTTGGTTTGGTGAATGTTTTAAGAGTTCATTTTGACTTTAGACAAAAGATTTCCGGTTTTACCAATCATGACGTATCGGTCTCTGCTGAGACCTTTATCAAACTGGTTGAAGAACTTTATGAAACTCTTTGTTAGCCGAAACGTCACGTTTAATAAAATGTTGAAATCCGGAAAATTGTCCTTTAAAAATGTATATTTTAGTTTTATAGCATATTTATATGCCTAAAAATGTAATTTAATTTTGTATTGTAATATATTGTATTTTTTAATATTGAAATAAATATTATGAAATGCTAAATTTTTTTTGATAACACTGTTAAGAATTACAGATTGAGAAGTAGTGTTGTAGAGGTACATTTTATCCGGATTACAAGAGTATAAAATTTATACTTAAGAGATATAAAGATCTCAATAAATTAAAGGATAGATTAAATAGTAACTTTGGATACATAGTAAAATTTTTTATACTCTAGATGAAATCTGAGAGTATATTGTGTTTGCCTTACCGTTTGTAACGCTAAGAAATAACGCTCGCTCAGAGCCGCCAAGGGTACAGAAATATTTGTTGTCGCTCAAAAATCTCGATTCCGAGTGACCGTCTGTCCGTCTGTCTGTCTGTCCGTCTGTCCGTCTGTGCGCCTGTCTACAGCATAACTCTCGAAAGCTTTGACCTATAGTGCTAAAAATTATGTGTGTGTCATTTTTAGCAAAAAAGTAACTTTAAGTTCGTGAATGGGCTACATCCACCCACTCCTTCTACCCCCTCCCATACAAATTTCATGAAATTTCGAAATATTAAGAAATTGATTTTTCTTAGAAACTTTTTAAGCTATTGACTTGAAATTTAGGTCAAAGTATAACGATATAGATGTCATTATTATCATGAAATATTGACCCGATCCCCTTACTCCTTCTACTCCTTCCCATACAAATGGACAATTTTGAAAAACGCATATTTTCGATTTTCATTGAAACTAGTAAAGCTGAAAAGACAAAATTTTGTCGGAATTAATTTTACTATAATTGCAATTTATTTTAAAAACAATTATCAACTTCACCTAACTCCTTCTACCCCCTCCCATACAAATTTCACGAAATTTTGAAATTTAAATTAAATTATTTTTCTTCGAAACTGTTGAAGCTATCAGCTTAATATTTTGTATAAAGCATAGAAATAGAAATATTAATAATGCGAAAAAAAATTTGTTTCGATCCGTAAACTCCTTCTACCCCCTCCCATACAAATGCATAATTTTTGTTAAATGCATTTTATCGATTTCCATTCAAACTAGAAAAAGTAAAAACTTGAAACTTTGCCAGAATTTGCCGGAATAATAAACGAAATAAGTGCTAGAAAAAAATATCAGCCTCCCTTCACTCCTTACAAATATCTGTATTATAAATTCAAGAAAAGCATTTCTCCTTCGAATATATTAGAACTATCGACTTTGAAATTGAATCAAATCATGGTGATAAGGGTGATGATAAGCAGTTTAAAAATCATCTAAAACGTTCCACTGCCTCTGCCACCTCCCATCCAAATGTCCCAATTTCAGGAAAACTATTACCAATTTCATTAAAAATAGTAAAAACTAAAAACTTTAAATTCAGCAATACACATTTTGCATGCCATGTTCGGTGTCATATAAGAAAAATACAAACCTCCCCCTCTACTTCTACTACCTCCCATGCAAAAGTCTCTATTCACTATTCGAAAGAATTTGAGATGACATATTTTCCGGTATATTAAAGTCATTTCCATCTCATCTAGAGTATCATATGATTGGGCTTTAAGCCCAATCATAATTCTGTTATGTTTATACTCTAGATGAAATCTGAGAGTATTATAAGTTTGCACTAAGGTTTGTAACGCTAATAAATAAGGCTTGGAGAAAAAAATGAATGATACAGAAGTTAATATTATCACTCAAAAATCTCAAAACCGGATGTCCGTCTGTCCGTCTGTCCGTCCGTCCGTCTGTCCGTCCGTCTGTTCGCTCTCTAGCTTGAGAACGCGTTGAGCTAGATAGTTCAAATTTTGTACACGTCGTTTTTAAGAAAAAAGTAAGGTCAAGTGCGTGAACGGGCTAAATCGCTCCACCCCTTCTACCCCCTCCCATACAAAATGACACAATTGCGCAATTTGACAATTAACGGATTTGCTCGAAAAGTATAAAAGTTATTGGCCTGAAATTTGGAATATGTTACTTTTATGATAATGTCAATCTACAGTATAAAAATTATGCGTGTCCTACCCCTCCTTCTACCATCACCCATACAAACTGTACTTGTCATGAATTACTCTAAGCCAATTTACTCAGTGCGTATAAAATTAAGCGAGCTGAAATTGTGCACTAAATATTTAATTAAAATTGTTAGTAAGGTCAAGAAAAATTTGACGATTAGCTTCACCCCTTCCACCCCCTCCCATACAAAATGACACAATTTCGCAATTCGATAATAAATGGATTTGCTCTAAAAGTATAAAAGCTATTAGTCTGAATTTCGGGATAAATTACTTCCATAAAGATTTCAATCTACAGTATAAAAATTATTTGCGTCCTCTCTCGCCTTCAACCCCCTCCCATACAAATTACACTTTTTCATGAAATGCTCTAAGCCGATTTGCTCAGAACATTCAACATTAATCGAGCTCAAATTTTGTAATAAATATTTATTTAGCATTATCACTAAGATCAGAAAAAAATATTTGATTAGCTTCACTGCTTCTACCCCCTCCCATATAATATGACACAGTTTCATAACTTCACAAAAAATCGATTTTCTTGAAAAGTATGAATGTTACTAGTCTAAAATTTAAGAAATATCAATTTTATGATATTTTTAGTTTTTTCTGAAAAAATCACTAAAATCCCCCCACTCTTTCTACCACCTCCCATACAAACTGTACATTTTCACTAAATCTAACACACCGATTTTCTCAGCTCCTATTCAATTTTTACTATCACCCCTTTAACACTCCCCATACAAAATTTCTTGGGATCAGAAAAAATTCTATTTCATCTAGAGTATCGTTAGATTGCGCTTTACGCGCAATCGTAGCCCTGTTATGTTTTATACAAAACTAGCAGACCCCGCGACCTCGTCCGCGCTAAAATCGCATTAATAAACTATTTTTGAGAATGCTGTTAGTAATACAATATCTGGGGAAATATAATCTGCTCACTTTAAACCTCTTTCTAAATCAATTGCAAGTATTTTTCAAATGAAAATAAGCCGATTTGATATATTATTTTTTAATGTTAAGGATATTCTTCAATTTAAAGAGATTTACTGCTGTTGACATAATTACACTGACATCGATTTGAACAGATCTCAGTTTGTTTCCTGTCATTGGAACAACAAAAATCACTCTTATTTTAAATAGATGTTGACATTAACAACAACGATTGTTATGACTTCAAACAGAATGTTTTCAAATAATTTTTATAATCTAGATGAAATCTGAGAGTAAATTGTGTTTGCCTTGCCGTTTGTTACGCTAAGAAATAATGCTCACACAGAGTCGTTAAGGGTACATAATTATTCGTTTCCGATCAAAAACCTCGAATCCGAGTGACCGTCTCTCTGTCCGTTCACGAACTTGGCATCACTTCTGAACAAAATCAGTGAGCACAAAATTTGGACTTTATAGTTCAACGCGCTGTGGAACTATAGAGCGCACGGACGGACAAACGAACAGACGATTTCGAGATTTTCGAGCAAAAATATTGACTTCTGTGTCATTCTGTTTTTCTTCGAACGTTATTTCTTAGCGTTACAAACTTGAAAGAAAACATATAATACAGTCAGATTCATTCCATCCCGCTCCCCAATAAAACTCAAAAAAATCGAATTTTAGCGAATTTTCTTGAGAAATATTTAAAGTATGGATCTGTAAATCATCATATTATAAATATATCATTCGCATAACAATGCTGGTCTATAAACGAAAATTTTATCGATATCCCATCACTTCTTATGCTCCCCTTATAAAATTATTTTACTACTTTTCTAAATAACTATGAACTATGAACTGTGATAGTATACATATTCTTTAATGTATTTTAAAGAAATATAGAATTGGAAATAGTTGGCATGATTACTTACGAATCTCTACACACAAAAAAGAAATGCCGGAGGAACGCAAACCAAAACACACGGCCACATGGTCATACATATACATATGCTATCTTCATACATAAAAAAAAAAAAAAATTCGTGCTTAAAAAAAATCTCGTCTGGAGTGGGAATCGAACCCGTGATCAATTGACTGGAAAGCAAGCACGCTGCCCACTACGCCACGGATGTCTCGATTAACAGATGAATAGTTGTGAACAACAAACGAAAAAATTTCTCCATACAAAATGTACTGACAACGAAATTTTCCAAATTTTCCAATTTTCGTGGAAAATTTGCAATTTTTGGCTCCGTTAGTATCTAAGTTGGGCTTTAACGAACACAACAAAAAAAATTTGATCCAAATCGGACGAACGGTTGCTGAGTTACACGTGTACACACGTAGACCACTTATTTTTATATACCTAATATAGGTAAGATATATAAGAAGATAAGAAATAGTTCGCACGATTACTTACGAATCTCTACACATAAAAAAGAAATGCCGGAGGAACGCAAACCAAAACACACGGCCACATGGTCATACATATACATATGCATCCATATGCTATCTTCATACATAAAAAAAAAAAAAAATTCGTGCTTAAAAAAATCCCGTCTGGAGTGGGAATCTAACCCATGATCTATTGACTGAAAAGCAAGCACGCTGCCCACTACGCCACGGATGTCTCGAATATCGAATGAAAAGTTGTGAGCAACAAACGAAAAAATTTATCCATACAAAATGTACTGAAAAATTTTCCAATTTTCGTGGAAAATTTGCAATTTTTGGCTCCGTTAGTATCTAAGTTGGGCTTTAACGAACACAACAAAAAAATTTGAGCCAAATCGGACGAACGGTTGCTGAGTGATGCGTGTACATACGTAGACCACTTATTTTTATATACCTAATATAGGTAAGATATATAAGAAGATAAGAAATAGTTCGCACGATTACTTACGAATCTCTACACATAAAAAAGAAATGCCGGAGGAACGCAAACCAAAACACACGGCCACATGGTCGTACATATACATATGCATCCATATGCTATCTTCATACATAAAAAAAAAAAAAAATTCGTGCTTAAAAAAATCCCGTCTGGAGTGGGAATCTAACCCATGATCTATTGACTGAAAAGCAAGCACGCTGCCCACTACGCCACGGATGTCTCAATTAACGAGTGAATAGTTGTGAATAACAAACGAAAAAATTTCTCAATACAAAATGTACTGAAAACGAAATTTTCCAAATTTTCCAATTTTCGTGGAAAATTTGCAATTTTTGGCTCCGTTAGTATCTAAGTTGGGCTTTAACGAACACAACAAAAAAAAATTGAGCCAAATCGGACGAACGGTTGCTGAGTGATGCGTGTACATACGTAGACCACTTATTTTTATATATAAGATTTAGGATTCAAAAATTTAATAGGTAATGAGAAACTTGGTGTATTGAATTTAGTGAAATTGTGCAGTTTGTATGGGAGGTGGTAGACGGGGGGTCGAGTTCTTAAAGACTTTTTCAGAAATAAATATAAGCATCATGCGCTTGATATGTTTTAAATTGTAGATCAGTAGCGAAAAATCCACTTTTTGTAAAGTTGTGAAATTGTGTCAGACTGTATGGAAGGGGGTAGTTAGAGTAATGCTAATAGTCTAATCTTTTTTGGCCTTACTAATAATTCTAAATAAATATTAAGTGCACAATTTCAGCTCGATAAGTTTTATATGCACTGAGTAAATTGGTTTAGAGTATTTCATGAAAAGGTACAGTTTTTATGGCAGGTGGTGGAAGGAAGGGGAGGACTTAAATAATTTTTATATGGTAGATTGAAATTATCATAAAAGTAATATATTCCAAATTTTAGATTAATACCATCTATACTTTTGGAGCAAATCCGTTTATTGTCGAACTGCAAAATTGTGGCATTTTTATGGGAGGGGATACAAGGGGTAAAGCTAATTGCCTATTTTTTCTGGTCTTATTAACGATTCTTAATAAGTTATTAGTGCATTATTTGAGCTCGATAAATTTTATACGTACTGAGTAAATTGGTTTAGAGCATTTCATGAAAAAGTGCAGTTTGTATGGGGTAGAAGGACAGGGAGGACACAAATATTGTGAATACCGTAGGTTGGAATTATTATAAAAATAATATGGATACATCTATTTGTTGTACAAACAGAAAAAATAATAACAATTCCACAATTATTATGTACCGACTCCCCTGGTCTAACGTGCACAAGGTGTTTCATGTGCAGTGAAAAAACACATAAACTGAAAATTTTTGAATGAAATTTTAAGGTAGAAACTTGAAAATGCAAAATGCATTTACTAAAATTCTAAAAGAATAAAATATTAACTGGATGAATACCATTTTCAAAAAATCAATTATCACCTAAACATTAAAAGCTATCAATTTGAAATTCCGCACAAAAGCTTTCAAAAATAGTTGAAACGGAACTGCGTCAAAAGATCGAACCTGCCCTTCTAAAATTTTAGACTAATAGCTCTTATACTTTCCTATCAAATCCGATTATTTTAGAATTGCGAAATTGTGTCATTTTGTATGGGAGAGGGTAGAAGGGGTAAAGCTAATAATCTAATCTTTTTTTGGTCTTACTAATAATTCCAACTGCGCCATAGACGGTCCCAAGCCCGGTTTGAGAAAGGAGGAGGGAACATGGAGTTAACCTGAATGGCCAGTAACACCAGTACGTCTCAGGAAGTTGGCAAAAAGTATGACATATATAGTTGGACGTGCAGCATAGCTGTGAGAATTCCAGCATGTCATATTTAGCTCAAAACTCCCACCCTTTTTCGACTAGGGTGTAATAAATAAGTAGGACCGGTCCTCCATGTCGGGGGTTGGGCGAGGCGCCGAAAACGCATCACCGGAAAAAAAACACTGTCCCGAAACCTGAAGAACAGCCTCGGAAGGGATGGACTCAACGGCAACGACCCCGCAAACGAAAAATGGACTACTCTATTGGATATTGGAATGTTCGATCGAAGATTGTGTGCAATTTGAATAAAGACTAAATTTTTTAACACTTGGTTGATCAACGTTCACGCATCAACAGAAGACAAGGACGCTATAACTAAAGACGAATTTTATGCCACCCTAGAGACAATCTATGATTCACTGCCCTCGAATGACCTAAAAATTGTCTTAGGGGATTTTAATGCAAAAGTCGGAAAAGAAGACGCTCATAGAGGAACAACAGGAGGGCACAGTCTACATGACATAACCAACGACAATGGCCAACGTATTATTGATTTCGCAAGCAGCAAAAATATCATAGTAAGCTCTACGTGCTTCCCACATCGTGATATTCACAAACGAACGTGGGCATCACCAGATGGTCACACCTTCAACCAAATAGACCACGTTCTAATTGAGAAAAGGGCTGCTTCCAGCATACTTGATGTACGAACTCTCCGCGGTGCGTATTGTAACTCTGATCACTATCTAGTCAGAGCTAAGTATCGATGCAGAATAACTTGTCGTGGATATTTGAAAACGAGTAGAGCTCGCAAATTCAATGTCGACAAGTTTAACGACGAAACGGTGGCGCAGGCTTACATGTTAGCATGCAATAAACACCTAACACCAATATACGAAAATATCCAAAATATGCCAGTGGAGAATGCGTGGCTGAAAATACGAGACGGCATCAAATCCTCCGCAGAAGAGGTATTAGGACATCAAGCACGGAGAAAAAATAATGATTGGTTCGACCAAGAATGTCGCGACGCAATAGATAGAAAGAACGAGGCTTACAAAATTTTTACTGAACGACCAACACGAGCCAAAAAAGAAAGATATGACGAGCTTAGGCGATATGCGAAAGAAACCTGCAGACGAAAACAAAGGAAGTACCATAATGACAAGATACAAAAAATGGACGACGACATGAGAAAAAATAAAACGCGGGACGCATACGCAATAGTAAAAGATCTAGAAAAGGGATATAAGCCAAAAACCAGTCTCTGCAAGGACGTGAAGGCGTGGCAACATCATCAGCGACGCACAAGAAATCAAAAGGAGGTGGGCTTCCTACTTTGAACATCTTTTGAATCCCATCCCAGTCGCACCGATCATGACAGACAACATTTCAATTGAAGCCTCAACTGACGAAGATGAACCATCATTGACACTTCCCACGCTTGCTGAAATCAAAGCAATACCAGTTGAACTTCTGAAAAACGGTGGAAATTGTGTCGCTGAAATACTGCACAACACGATATGCAAAATTTGGACAGAGGAAATCATACCCGACGATTGTCGAAAAAGCATTATATGTCCAATTTACAAGAAAGAAGACAAACTCTGCTGTGAGAATTACAGAGCAATATCATTGTTGTGTGCGTCCTATAAAATATTGACAAAGATAATTGAACGTCATCTTAAGCCCTACACTAATCAAATAATTGGCGGATTCAGAACCGGACGATCTACAACAGACCAGATATTCTCGGTGAAACAGGTGCTTGAGAAATGCTGGGAATATAACACAGACGTGCACCAAATATTCGTAGATTTTAAACAAATATACGACAATATCGACAGGAGCGTAATGTACCAAATCATGCTTGACTTTGAAATTCCCCCAAAATTAGTCCGACTAATAAGACTCACAATGACGAACACTGAATCTCAAGTGAGAATACAAACCGATTCCACAGCCAGCTTTCGAACGGAATGTGGTTTAAAGCAGGGAGATGGTCTAGCTCCTATGCTTTTCAACTTGGCACTAGAGTATGTCGTCCGAAAAATCCCAGTCGACACCAACGGGACACTACTATTCAAGTCCACCCAACTAGTAGCATACGCTGACGACATTAACATCCTAGCAAGATCGTTCCCTAGTGCTGAGGAGGTATTTGCCAATCTTGATTCCGCCGCAAAAGAAGTTGAGTTGCGCATTAATGAAAACAAAACAAAAGTAATGACGCCAACAAGAAGAAGAGCGCATATCAGACAAAACATAACAATTGCGGAATATAATTTGGAGAGTGTGGACAATTTCATATATCTTGGGGCTAATCTAACAAAGGACGGTAATGAAACAGACGAAATCAAACGACGGATAATACTTGCAAATAAGACGTATTATTCGGTACTTCCAATAATGAAATCCAAGAAAGTGCACAGGAACAATAAGCTGCGGATATATAAAATTATTATACGACCTGTGCTCTGTTATGGCAGCGAAACGTGGACATAAACGCGAACTTCCGAAAAAGCAGTTAACGCATTTGAAAGAAAGGTCCTTCGAAGAATTTTGGGACCTGTGAAGGAAGGAACGGAATGGCGAATAAGATGCAACCATCAACTCAACGACGAGCCAGAAGCTTCAACGTTCATCAAGCTACGTAAACTGCAGTGGGCTAGCCATGTAGAGCGAATGGAACATAGAAGAATCCCCAAACGTGCTCTGAAAGGCAAGGCGAGTGGTAACCGGACAGTAGGCAAGTTACGCAAGCGATGGGAAGACTCGGTTGATGAAGATAGTAAAGCCATCTTAAAAATTAGCAGCTGGAGGACGCGGTCTTTGGATCGAGACGATTGGAGGCGACGACTTCAGGAGGCCAAGGCCCGATTTGGGCTGTCGCGCCATTGATGATGATGAATAATTCTAAATAACTATTTAGTGCACAATTTGTGAATTTTATACGCACTGAGTAAATTGGTTTAGAGTATTTCATGAAAAAGTACAGTTTGCATGGAAGATGGTAGAAGGAGGAAAAGGACACGCATGATTTTTATACGGTAGATTGAAATCATCATTATAGTAATATGTTCCAAATTTCAAATCAATAGCTTTTATATTTTTAGAGCGAATTCGTTTATTGTCAAATTGCGAAATCGTGTAATTTTGTATGGGAGGGGGTGGAAGGGGTGGAGCGATTTGGCCCGTTCACGAACTTGACCTTGTTTTTTGTCAAAAACGACGTGTACAAAATTTTAACTATTTAGCTCAACGCATTCTCAAGCTAGAGAGTGCACGGTCGGACGGATGGACATCCGATTTTGAGACTTTTGAGTGATTATATGACCTTCTGAATCATTCATTTTTTTCTCCGAGCATTATTTCTTAGCATTACAAAGTTTAGAGCAAACTTATAATACTCTCAGATTCCATCTAGAGTATAAACAGAAAAACAGTCTGAAAATATCATTGACATGGGATTGTTTCATGTCGTCGTACATTACAGGTGAATTGAGTTGCACAGTCGAAAAATTCGGGACAAAATGCAACTTTTTTCAGATTAAATTTTACACAGTGCGTAAACCATTTTTCAGTAGATCAGAATTTTTTTCACAATATAACGAAGGAACTAATAGAAAAAATGTAAGGACAGAAACGGATCAAATGTTTTCAGAATAGAAATAATGTTCACAAAGGATACTGACATATTTGTTGTAAATCAAACATCTCGCGGGCCGGCGAGTCTATAAACTGTCTATAAAATAACTTTTAAATTTATATACTCTAGAAGGATTATGAGAGTATTATAAGTTTGCTATAAAGTTTATAACGCGAAAAAATACTGCTCACACAGAGTTGCCAAAAGTACAGAAATATTTGTTGTCGCTTAAAAATTTCGAAACTGGATGTCCGAACGTTTGGCGACTCGACTGTCCGTCCGTTCGCACTCTGGCTTGAAAACGCGTTGAGCTATGAAGCTCAAATTTTTTCAACGAAATTTTTGGTGAAAAAGTAAGGTGAAGTTCTTGAACGAGCTAAATCATTCCATCTCTTTTAAAAAAAAATTTTAAATGCATTTTACAAATTTTCAAGTTTCTACCTTAAAACTTCATTCAAAAATTTTCAGTTTATGTGTATTTTTCATTGCACATGAAATACCTTGTGTACGTTAGACCCCCACTTCGGTGCATAACAATTTTGGAACAAATTATTATTTGCTTTCTATGTATATCAAATAGATGTATCGACGTACAAAATTTAAAATTTGTATCTTTTACCAGAACCCTAAAAAAATTACTCAAAATTTTCAATATTTTTGTTTTCCACCTCCCTCCCCTTACTCCCCCCAACTTAAATTTTTTACCAAAATTAAAAACTATATATGTAGCTCTACAATCTGACAAATTTTTGATTTGATATCTGTACTCAATTTTGAGATATAATGATTTGTAGTTTTAGAAAGTGCGCCATTTTTGAAATGCTCCCCAATTCCCTCACTACTATTATGTCCATATGTTATTTTTTTTTCATATTTCGCTAATAAAGATTAGTATATGTTTCAAGTTTCAATTACATAGCTTTAAAGACAGTCGAGATATTCATTTGAAAGTGTTTTTCTTTGCACCCCCCCTGACCCTCACCCTTACAATAATTAGTCTCTTTCTAAGCTGATTCTGGTGAATATTCATGCCGTCTTAATGGTTCCAAAATATGAATATTTTGTGATTAGTAATTTCGAAGATATGAAAACAAAATTCGGCCGACAATTTGTTTTCAGCCCCCTCTTTTCGGACGCCAATGGATGAAAAAATTAAATTATTTTTAAAGTTTGTCCCACAATCCTCTTCATACCTCTGCTTATTTTCAGCTTCCTATCTACATTCGTGGTGGAGATATCAGCACGTGAAGTTTTTGACTCTTTCCCTCCCCCCGCCTCCCCCTTCCACCTGACACTCCTCAAAATTTAGATAATGGAGCTCACTCACCCAATCAACAATCAACCCAAAAACTAACATTGTGCCTTTAACGGTCTCGGAGATATGAGTCCATATGTACGGTGGACGGCGTACGGCGGGACGGATTTTTTTGCGTTTTAGGCTAATTTAGTCATGAAACGCGAAAAAAAAATTTCAGGCTAGCAAATTTTTTTATTCTGTGTCGATCACAATACTTTATTATTAGAATAATAAAGTAATTATTCGAATCCCTCCAACTCCTTTCATCACCTCCCATACTATCTATACTTTTCATGAAGTACTACAAACCATTTTTCGCAGTACGTATAACAATTGTCAATATCAAGTTTTGAACTATGTTCTTAATTAGCATTGCTATGAAGACCTCATACAATGTGACATCATTTTACTACATTTAAAGAAAAAAATTGTTTTCGGAAAGTCTGAAATTCGAGAGATGCCAATTGAATAATGCTCATAGGTACTTCTGAAAAAATCACACAAAATCCCTACTACATTTACCACACCTCATACAAACAGCACAATTTCACTAAATCCTAATGTGAAAAAAATTAGTTCGATGCTGTTCCCCGTTCTACCACTCCCCAAACGTGAAAAACAAATATCAGATTTAAATAAATTTAATTATGTACGGCTCAAATGAAAGTTCTGCAATTGAACCTCCTATATTTGTTTTACATTATTATTTTAATAATAAATTAACCTCGAATGAATTAATAAAATTTTATGTAGAAATAAAACTTGTTGCATTTTTCCGCAGATTTCCTTCGAATAATTTTAAGATATAATTCTTTCAACTATCTGTTCTGAAAAAATCCAACATTCTTACATTTGTTATTTGAACATGGTGCATACAATTGCGGCAAGTGATTTATTTCAACCTGACCTCATTATTAATATTACTTGAGTTACATTTTTAAATGACATAAAAGTGTAATTAATTATTTTCAATTAATTTGACAACAAAATTTTTTGTGATTCTACGGAATCAAATGTTGGAGCTAGAATTCATCAATACATACGAAATAGTCATTACGGCAAGAAATACCGCTCGCAAAGAGTCGCAAACGGTACAGATATATTTGTTGTCGCTCAAAAATCTCGAAACGAGATGTCCGTTCGTCTGTCCGTTCGTCTCTCCGCTCGTTCGCTCTCTAGTTTGAGAACGCGTTGAGCTGGAAAGCTCAAATTCTTAACAGGTTTTGTTTGGTGAAAAAGTAAGGTCAAGTTCGTAAACGTGCCAAATTTCTCTACCCCTTCTATTCCTTCCCATACAAAATTACACATTTTCACAACCTTATTAATTTTCTTCTAAAATATAAATGCTAATGGTCTGAAATTTTAAACTTTCCATTTTTATGAATTTCTCAAAAACAAATTGAAATTCGACCACGTCTCATACAAACTGCTCAATTTGGCGAAATGCAATACTGCATTTTTTTCAGTTTCCATAAAATTAATGGAGCTCAAATCTAGTGTGAAGTATTTGGCTAGCAATTGCAGTGATATGAGAAGCAATCTGTCAACTCCACAAAATGACACAATTCTTCAACTATTTAATATGTTGATATTTGAAAGTTTAATTGCTGATCTGAAAAGAAATTTAAATCCATTTCTATTGTACGAGATGAAAAGATCTAGGCCTAGTAGTGAATTAAAAGGAAATCTTAGAATTCCATAAAAGCCTTTTTGGCCGTTGCAATTGTCTTTGCTTTATTCGGTACACAGCCACCGGCATTCAACCACTGCTTGGATTATTGTTTCGACTCAGATGTGAAGTGGCGATCCCACTTTTCATCATTCGTCGTATCAAACCTGCGCAAAAAATCGGTGTGATTGTTCTTAAAATAGCACAAGCACTGTTGAGATATTCGATTCCTCATTTGTTTGTGATCAGCATTTCACAAATGCGGCACCAATCTTGTACAAAGCTTTCTCATGCTGAGTTCTTCATGTAAAATGTGCAGTACTCTTACTTCTGGAATGATTACAGCCTTAGCTATCTTATCTAGAACCATATTGAGTATCTTCTTGATATTAGTTGCAGTTTTTGACCGTCCTTCACGTGGATCATCTTCAATTGATGTACTACCATGTTCAAAGTCAGGTGCCCATTTTTTTTATTGTTGATACCGAAGATACAGACTCCTCGTACACTCTTACCAACTTTGGATGAATTTCTGTTGGCGATAAACCGTCCCAAACGAAGAGTTTTATGACGGAACGGTATTCATTTTATTTAAAACACACAACACACTATAAAACAGCCGTATAAAACAAACTATTTGTCTGATCAAATTCACATGTGGCATTTACTTTTGCAATAAGTGTGCCAAAATAACATAACAGTAATTTCATTTGTAGCAGTGCCATCCATAGGCTGGGCCGAAAACATTTCGCGTCGCCCCAGATATCACTTTTAGATAACTCCGCAAATATTACTCCATCCCATACAAAATTCGCAGTTTAGGGATTTATGATAAAGCAATTTTCAAAACAATGACGCTCTATGTTAATTAAACGTAATATACTTTTATATAGGAAAAATCACTTTCTAAAGTCACTACAACTTTCTTGATTGGGGTTCAGTTAGTTCTGTTTTTCTTTTTTTTCAGAAACAAGAAAGGCGCAGTTCAACTTAAGCCCCGGGCGCCATTTTCTCTCCGCTTGGCTCTTCTGGTCATCACAACAAAATAAGATGCCTAGGAAAGGCCAAAAGTATTTCTCTTTATTTTCCACCATTAAGAATATTGGATAATTTTCGTGTAATTTTTATAAACTGGGGAGTAAAGTCGGGAAAACTTAAAGAAGTAATCGGAAATTGAAAATTCTAAAATTTAGGATTTGCTGCTTGTCTAGAAACCTTAATAAAAGCAAGCCAACCAACTAAACAAACCTAGTCTCTTGTTTGCGTATCCAAACCAGCTGCATGTTCAAATAAATCCGGATGGCATAGTATCGTCCGTCGGAGAGTAATTTTCGATCGTAAAACTTTCATCAAATCGATAATTTAAGGCCACAGCGACCAGTCTTGTTGAGAGCCAGATGTCCTCCATGAATCATTTCGAAATGCGCTCGAATCAACACGGTCAGCGTCAAACATGCGAAAACCTTGTACGACGGAAAAAACATCATGTTGTTACGTTTATCTAAATCGCTGACATAAATTAGCGGAAAACCGCGATAAGCGCAAGTGATCGTCGATATTGGCGTGATATCGAAAGCGAGTTGGGTCCGATAGTCTGGCGAACTAGAGTCCCCCGTCTCCATTCGACAATCTTATAATGCTGTGCAGCCGATCGACAAGATTTCTAGATTTTTTTTTTCATTTTTCCATCGTTATCGATAACGCAACCACGTTCAGACGTATGGTATGGTATCCCAGAGAGACTAGCAAAAACCTTGTTACATGATGTACAACAAAATTAAGTACATAATTGGGTAGACTTGGGGTACCTACATACCTAGCTGGCTAGCATGAAAGGGCTACGAAAGCGGTGGTGGTCACAGCTCCTCCGGTGGCCATCACAAATGATTTATATTTCACTTAGGATCGGATCAAATGCTCGATCACGATTGGCCCGGCTGCGTTGCCTAGATAATTAAGCGGAATGCCACGGTAAACCGATCGACTCGAAAATTTTGAGCAGTCGTTCGACACGAAGGCAATCCGTTTTCAAGTCATGACAATTTTCACACCTGACCGGCAGCGTTATCGTGCACGCTCACCGGCTCTATCGCTGCAAATTCCCCGGCTACGCCATAGGAACGACCTTAATTAGGTCGGCGGCGGCGGTGGTGTGTTGTGGTCATTCGAGACTCATGTGTAATTGCTGGCGATAAACGCTGCTAAATTACACGACATTTTGCAAATAGAGCAATGGAGAAGCTAGATACCTTTTTAGCGGACCAGACGATGGTGCAATGAACCAATCGACCGACACAGTGCAAGAGCCCTTGTCGGCAAATTGTTTATTTTCGGATTAAATAGATGCCCCCGTGTTTATTTTTGCGCAATCGCGATGTTTTTTTTTTCATTTTGACCGCCGTTGTAATAAAGCGTGTCTTCCGTGTTGCGATGCATCAGCGTCACGCTGTGTGAAAGGTGATCACGTTTTAATAGACTCACTGTTAAGAAGATTTAATCGTTGGCACATCCAGGTGGATTTGTTTATAGCAGCAAAGTTTTACCCGAGCTTGGTTATGTGTCTAAATGTTCGGAATTTTTCAAATCGGTATTTTGTACAAATTAACCTTTTTGCAATAAATGGAATTTTTCGAACATCTTTTGGAAAACGACCTTTGAGGGATTTGAAACATTTTTGACGTGGATATGTGTAATGGCTGGACTCAACCAAAAATTTCGTAAGTCCGATTTCATTACCATGAATCTTTCTCTCTAACAGGCGCCCATAATCTCAACCGAGCAGTAAGTAGATTCCATTCGGTATGAAAAATTGGTGACCGGATTTTTTCCAGAGTTGGTCGATATTTTTCCTTACTGGTCGATTAAGATTGTTAGCGCCTATTGGTCGGAGCTTATTTTGTGAGGTTTTCACTTGTTGCCTGCCCGGGTTTCGAGTTGTTGCTGTTGGATTCTGCGTTGTCGGGATGTTTGACCGCGTGTTGAATTTGCTAGCTTACAGCTCAAAGCTGTTTAAAAAACATGACGAACAACGATATTATAAAGCGCTGATAATTTTTAGCGGCGATCTAAATTCGGATTTAAGCGTGCTGTCGTTCATAAATTCGGTACCATTGTCGAACTTAACGAATTCATGCACGACCGAATCGGATTGGCACTTAACAACGATCTCGCCATTTCCACCTCACGTAATTCGACCTATATTGACGCAAACACTAGCACTAATGGTTTTGTGAATGTGAATGTGTGAGTTCAGGTGGACAGAGGACCATACAATCGATTTCGATAATGTGCAAATTCTGGCCAGGACAAATCAATCTCTAAACATCCACAGAACTTCAACCGAGACACCGGATACAAGTTATCAATTATTTCCAAGCTTCACGAAATGAACTTAAATGAATCATTAATAGATTGGATATCAAGCTGTCTGACAAAAAGCCCACAAGTACTTAAAATAAATAATGTCCTAAGCAACGAGCTTACTTTTGATTTTGGCATACCAGAGGGGACTGTTATGGCGCCTATATTGTTTTTGGTATAGGTTGACGATCTATATTCACATAAATAGAGGGCCAACTTATCACATATGCTGATGATACAGTGCAAAATGTGACAGCTTGATTCAAAAAATTAATACCAATATGTTTCGTAGTAAGACATTTTTTAGCCAGAGCTGATTTATGATCCTTTTACTTCGCCATCATCTATTCGGTGATTCAATACGATATTATAGCCTGGGGTTCAGTCTTACCTTCAGTAATAAAACCATTAGAGATTGTGCATAAATTTTTTTTATAAAAATTCTATTGCACAAACCAGTAAGATTTCCATCAAATAGTTTATTTTCCTTATTATCTGTTCTCTGCATTAAGACTGTTTTTAAACTCATAACAAATATCCAAATTTTCAAAGAGTATACAATTGGAGTAATCGAAGTAAACTCAAACTACACTAAATGAAGTGATCATGCTGAATTACTGTTGCCAAAGAGGAAATCAAATATAGGGCAATGGCACTACACTCACATTGGGATAAAATTTTTCATTTATCTGCCAAGTTCTGTGAAAGAGAATAGGAATCTGGTCAAATGTTAAGAAATAAGGAACTGTATTATTCGGTTTAATCAAAGCAATTTTACTGATACTTTCGAGTGTTCTTTTTTCTTTGATAATTTCATTTTGTTTATATTTCTTATTTTTTTAATCTCTTAGGTATACTTACGTTCTCTTTTTATGCACATATCTATATTTTGATTGACATAATAATTGTATCTCTATATAGCGTCAACATTTTTAAATCTGCAAGCCATTACTCCTCACCTCTTTCACAAGAATTTTTTACAAGGGGGAGTAGTTCAATGTTTAGTTATTGGAGGAAAAAAAATTATATTAAGAGCTTGAATTATAAAAAAAAAGTTCTCACATGCCACATCGACCATCTGGAAACTCAAGCTTAAGTTTCCTACTTTACTACCCATCTTTCTCTTTTGTCAATAACCTCGTGCTCCAACGAATAATAATAATAATAAATAATACTGTGTTTTATTAATAAATATTTTAAAAAATTTATAGACAATTCCATGTTCCTTCTGAACTTCCATGCAGCGGAGGTATTTTTTTGGAATCAGTGAGCTTTGTTGATAGGCCAGTGAACCTTTCGGAAGCGAAATTAGATGAAATAGATTTTGTCAAAAAATTTTAAAGTTTTTGTCAAAATTCTCAAACTTTTGAAAATTGTTTGATTGGATTAAAGCGAGACAACTTCTCAAATAAACTGTCTCCATTCTCAAAAGGAATAATTCTAATCGGTCCAAAATCACTAAAATAGCTCACAAAATTAAAAAATTTCAGTCCTTCTTTGAATTCCATTGGTCGGCAAATATAAAACAATCTAACATGCTCCAAATATATTTTTTACGATCCGATATTAAGTAATGTAAGATCGTGAGTAGTTGTAGTTCTCTTAATACAGAAATACTTTTGTTTGAAATCGTTTGGCGAACAATACACGAAACGCCATTCGAGAGATTGAGCGCATGCAACAAACGAATTTCATGACTCCTGGCAAAACCGCATGAATCGAATTTTTCGAAATGTCTGAACCGCAACCGAATAGCTCGTGTGTGGTCATAGACAGAATTTATTTACCATTTTCGTCGAGAAGTGCAGCGCTTAAGATCACTTAAGGCTGCGCAATGCGACTATAAGCAACCTTTTTTGAGATGTTGAGAAAAAGAAACTGGAATTAGAGGTATCAAAGTGAAGCATAAAGTTGACCCCATTGTTTTGAGTCGTGTAATTGAACTTTTTGACCCTCCATTCGGTACTATCTATAGCCGGCTTGTACAGTCGATCAACTCATGAAGATTGTTCCCGGGTCATATTTATTCATGGCTCAAAAGAATCGGAAAAAAATTCAAATTTGGCGCCAAACTATCTTAAATAAACATTCAGGTAAGCCTGCTTGAGTACCAGCCAAATCTGCGAACGCAATCATAGCTTAAGCTGAAAGATTTATGATTCCCGACATATGTATAAAACAAATTGCGGCGGTAATTGTTTCTTGTACCCGAACGTAAATTCTGGCTGCGCAATGTGGTAATAGGCGAATAGAAATAAAACAACTTCTTTAAATCAATTGAAAGAAGAAAACGATGCTAGCTGGATAAAACTATAGATACCTGTACCTAACTAACTCACCTCTCTTAGTCACTCATCCAAGTGTTATGTAATTTAGAAAAAAAAAAAAAATACGTAAATATTCTGCCAAGACATTGAAGGTGATGAAGGCGCTTACACAATTTTCTCGACATATTCATTATTTTTTTAGGTGTCTGCGTTGTACTCCATCGAAAGTGGAACTTAGAGAAATTTTTATGTTTTGAAATTTTTCTAGTTAGTGCTATTGTTCGGCCTTATCGTCGCGTTTCTTATCTTGAGGTTATTTGAAACTCAAAGGAATATAAAAAGAGGTATTTGTAAGATTAAGTTCAATAAAATATCTCTGAGGCAAATATTTTAGATATTTGTGCTAATCAAGGCCATTTTTAGTGTCGCTTTTGAAAATTAACCAATTCTCAATTAATAATTTTAGTTTCATAGAGCTGAACGTAAGGTTTCCCATGTTCATAAAATCTAGATTTAGATTAGATTTGTATAGAGTGATAGTGGCTTTTCTAGTCCTAGGCGTATTCCACTAAAGGGACTACTTAGCGTCCCATCTATTCCCAGCTTCTCCTAGATATCGGCTGTGTCGATGGAACGCAGCATCGTGCTAGGCGGCGGGCAAGTTGTGTCATTTGGTCTTAGATAGTGCTTCCTGAAGTAATTGTCATGCATTCGCATATCATCAATGGTGGCTCCTGATATGTTCATCTGAGTTAAAATATTCGTTTTAAAACAGTGTCGGGAGGCTTATAGCCAATACCTTTTCAATATAAAAAACTTTTTTAAAGTTAAACCTAAAAAATTCTGGAATTTTGTCTACTCTTAGAAAAACTCTGATAGTTGTAGTATTACTTTATTTTTCTAATAATAAAGTATTGTGATCGGCACAGAAAAAAAAATTTGCTACCCTGAATTTTTTTTTTTTGCGTTTCATGACTAAATTAGCCTAAGAAACCAAAAAAAAATCCGTCCCGCCGTACGCCGTCCGCCGTACATATGGACTCATACCTTCGAGACCGTTAAAGGTAGAATGTTGGTTTTTGGGTGGATTGTTAATTTATTAAGTGAGCTCCATTATCTAAATTCTGGGGAGTATCAGGTGGAAGGGGAGGCGGGGGGGATGGAAAAAGTAAAAAAATATACTTGCTAATATTTTCACTACGAATGCAGATAGGAAGATGAAAATCAGCATACGCATAGAGAGGGTTGTGGGACACACTCCAAAAATAATTTAATTTTTTTATCCATTGGCGTCCGAAAAGGGGGGGGGGGCTAAAATCAAATTGTCGGCCGAATATTTTTTTTGAAATGGTTATATCTTCGAAACTATTCACCATAAAAATTCATATTTTGGGAACATTAAGGTGGCATATAGATCCACCACAATCAGCTTAGAAATAGGCTAATTATTGTAAGGGTGAGGGTCATGGGGGTTGCAAAGAAAAACACTTAAGATTTAATATCTCAACTATCTCTTAAGCTATGTAATTGAAACTTGAAACATATACTAAGTTATACTAGCAAAATACAAAAAAAAATACAAAATTTGGTTATAATAGTAGTGCGGGGAAATGAAGAGCATTTCAAAAATGGTGCACTTTTCAAAATTAGAAATCGTTATATCTCAAAATTGAGTATAGATATCGAATCAAAAATTCGTCAGATTAAAGAACTATATAATTTACAATTTTGATAAAAATTTTAAGTTAGGGAGTGTAAAGGGAGGGAGGTTTTAAGCAAAAATGTCGAAAATTTTGAGTGATTTTTTTAGGACTCTCGTCAAAGATAGAAACTTTAAATTTTGCCTGTGGATACATCTATTTGATATACACAGAAAAAAATAATAATTTGATCCACAATTGTTACGAACTGACTACCCCGGTCTAACGCCCGTTAGACCGGGTCTTACGTGCACAAAGTGTTTCATGTGCAGCGAATAAAACACGAAAACTGAAAATTTTTGGATGTAATTTTAAGGTAGAAACTTGAAAATTTGGGAAATACATTTGAAAAAAATTCCTATAAGTATGAAATATTAACTGGTCGAATTCCTTCACTCCTTCTACCCCCTCCCATACAAAATTATTTTTTCGACCATTTTACAGAAATTAATTATCATTTAACTATTAAAAGCTATCAATTTGAAATTTTGCATAAAAACTTATAAAAATAGTTGAAATGAAATTACTTTAAAAGTTTTGAAAACGCACTTGCCCTTCTACCCCCTCCCAAACAAAAGTATGATTTCGACCAATTTCATTAAATCAACTAATAACCAACAAATTAAAAGCTACGGACTTGAAATTTTGTACGAGCACCTTACAAGAGAAAGGAAAGAAAATTGCGTCATAAATTTTGTGATTCCCCTACTTCTTCTACCCCCTCCCATACAAAATTATTTTTTCGAGAATTTTTAAGAAATCAGTTATCAGCTAACTCTTAAAAGCTATCAATTTCAAATTTTGCATGAAAACTTACAAAAATAATTGAAATGAAATTCTTTTAAAAGTTTTGCAATCGCGGTTGCCCTTCTACCCCCTCCCATACAAAAGTATCATTTCGACCAATTTCATTGAACCAACTAAAGCTACGAACTTGAAATTTTGTACGTGCACACTACAAGAGAAAGGAAATAAAATTGCGTCACAATTTTTACGATTCCCCTGCCTCCTCTACCCCCACCCATATAAATGTTTGGTTTCGTGAATGTAAAATACACGGAATCTTATGAAAATTCGTCTATGAAACTGACATTCTATATAGAGAATATTGGACGTGATTCAAGCAATCTATTAAAAAACTATTAACATCCACCCACTCTTACTATCGCGCCTCATCCCTCCCCTCATAAAAACTCAAACTTGCATAAATAAACGAACGAAATATTGATTATAAGTACTGGAGCTTTTGAACGTTTCCGCAAAGTGTTAAGTTGACAATTGCCCTGCCCAAGAATCCCCTTTCACTTAGTCCTTCCCTAACCACTCTAACCTGCATATTGACTTTCCACGCATCCGCAACTTGTCCCAAGAATAATAAAGTTTCGCCCGGTTTGTTGGCAGTTTATTTTTCTTAACGATGCTGTCAGTACTGCTCCTACTACTACTTAACAACTTATTTTCTGACCATTTCCGTACCGCTTTCAATTGCATATTTCATCCCTTTTACCAGAGAAAAGTGAAGACATTGTATTCGCCTGGATGCGAGAGATTGCGGCGAGCTTTTTTTTCATATGACTATTTTCTTGTACTGAGTGAGACATCTTTATGTCTTCACTTATCTCTGCTTTTACTTAGCTTTGGATATCTGTTGAACTCATCGTTTCGTAGTGGAGTTTGTTCTATGGAAATATTGAGACATAATTCCCTTGCTTAAATCTAAAAAAAAAGATAATGTACATATGTAAGTAGTTACAGGCCTATTGCAAATCTCCATGTGTTGCTAAGTTATTCGAGTCCATTGTGAGTGATGCTATGTATTCTCTTTCCAAGCCGATCATTGGATCATTCCAGCGCGGTCATGTAAAAGGCAGATCCGGTGTAACTAATCTCATGGAATTCTCGAATTTCTGCCTTTCTGCTGTTGAAAATGGGCGACAGGTGGATCGCATTTACATTGTGACCCAAAAGTATGAGGAATGTGTAAATAAAACGCAAAATATTTAATTAATTGTCAATATTTACTTTATTGCCTTCAAAGTAAACCCTATTAGATGCAACACGCATATGCCAGCGTTTTTTCCAGTCCTCGAAACACTTCTCATAAGCATTGTTTAGTATGGCATTTAGCTCCTTCGGCGATTTTTGTTTTATGTCCTCGATCGGCTGAAAATGGGTTCCACGGAGCGGTAATTTCAGTTTCAAGAATAGAAAAAAGTTACACGAGGCCAAATCTGGTGAGTACGGTGGCTGATTGATTGATGGAATTTGCTTTTTCGGCCTCAAATTCGTTCACAATTGAGGCTCTATGCGATGACGCATTGATTATTGCTGCAAAATGATATCACGTATTTTCAGGACTTGTGATTACTGAATAATTTACATCTCAACATTAATAAGGGTACTACTGTCTCGTATTCTAAAAAGAAGATATCACTTAAGTTTGATTATGATACATATTGATAGTGTCTACTTGGGCGTACTATTCAACAGTAGTTTTACCTTTGATGATCACGTGGATCATATTGCTGGCAAAGCAGGACTATCTTCGGATTTGTTAAGAGACAATCGAAAGAATTTAATGATTTCTCAACAACGAAAATTTTATATTGTGCATTCGTCCGATCTATTCTTGAATTTACAAGTCCAAACTGCTCCTTTCACGGAGAAGAGTTCAGCGTCCTTGAATGCCTTCCCTGGGCCTATTAACTTAGGTTACCGCTATTTGTTGATCGTTTAAATCTGCTGTCTATGCATTCTTTCGAGAAAAGGTGGATTCATGCCAAATTTGTTTTTGGTTTTAAAGTTATTTCGGATATACAGTTGCTCACAAAATTATTTGGTCACTTTGGAATGCGGGCTAAATCCGTCATTTTAAGACATTAAAATGTAATATTTGAAAAAAGATAAAACTAGGATTTGATGTCGGGATATTGTAAATAAAAAGACAATATTTTTTATAATCTAAGTAGTTCAAATAAATTCATTAAATTAAAAAGAAAATAAAAGATTGGAAATATATCTGACAGAATTATTTGGTCACTAGTTCATATTAGTTTTAATACATTTAATTCTTTTTAACTAAAATTATAAGTAAATGGGGTACATTAGCAGTGGTAGAAGCGCCTATTTCGTCTCACTCCTTTTTCAAAACAGTTTTTAGCTGATTATACTCTAGATGAAATCTGAGAGTATATTGTGTTTGCCTTACCGTTTGTAACACTAAGAAATAATGCTCGCACAGAGCCGCCAAGGGTACAGAAATATTTGATGTCGCTCAAAAACTTCGATTCCGAGTTGCTGTCTGTCCGTCTGTCTGTCTGTCCGTCTGTCCGTCTGTCCGTCTGTCCGTCTGTCCGTCTGTCCGTCTGTCCGTCTGTCTACAGCATAACTCTCCAACGCTTTGAGCTATCGTGCTGAAATTTGTTGTGTGCCATTTTTAGCAAAAAAGAAACTTTAAGTTCGTGAACGGGCTACATCCCCCCACTCCTTATACCCCCTCCCATACAAATTTCACGAAATTCCGAAATTTTCAGAAATTGATTTTTCATTGAAACTATTTAAGTTATCGATTTTAAATTTGGGCCAAAGTATTATGATATAAAGTTCATTGATATGACGGAATATTGATTCGATCCCGTCACTCCTTCTACCACCTCCCATACAAATGCATAATTTTGAAAAATGCATTTTTTCGATTTTCATTGAAACTAGCAAAGTTATAAAAACAAATTTTTGCCACAATTAATTTTATTTTAATTCCAATCAGAATTGAAAAAATTATCAACTTCACCTCACTCCTTCTACCCCCTCCCATACAAATTTCACGAAATTTTGAAATTCAAATTAAATAATTTTTCTTCGAAACTGTTAAAGCTATCAACTTGATATTTTGCATAAAGTATACAAATAGAAAAATCAATAACGAGAAAAAATTTTGTTTTGATCCGTACACTCCTTCTACCCCCTCCCATACAAATGTACAATTTTTGTTAAGTGCATTATATCCATTTCCATTAAAACTAGAAAAGGGATAAACTTAAAATTTTGCCAGAATTTGTTTTTTAATAATTGCAATAAATGTTAAAAAAATTATCAGCTCCTCTTCACTCCTTCTACCCCCTCCCATACAAATATCTGTATTATAAATTCAAGAAAAGCATTTCTCCTTCGAATATATTAGAACTATCGAATTTGAAATTGAATCAAAGCGTGGTGATTAGGATGATGATAAGCAGTTTCAAAATCATCTTAAACGCTCCACTTCCTCTGCCACCTCCCATACAAATGCCTCAATTTCATGATAACTATGTTCAATTGAAAATAATGAAAGCTACAAACCTTAAATTCAGCACGAAATATTTTGCATACCACATTAGGTGCCATATCCAAAAATTACAAACCTTCCTCCTCTCCTTCTACCACCTCCCATACAAAAGTCACTATTAATTATTTAAAAGAATTGGAGGTGACATATTTTCCGGTACATTGAACTCTTTCTCATTTCATCTAGAGTATCATATGATTGGGCTTTACGCCCAATCATAATTCTTTTATGTTTTTTGTTTTGTTTTATATGTTATGATCCTGAACCTTTTTTTTTCAAAATTGACCACGGATGCTTAATAGGACTTAGGTCTGGAGACTGTGGAGGCGTTTTGAATTGTTGAGGTATGTTGTACAGCAGCGAACATTTGACTTTCAAAAGCCATGTGCTTTTGGGTCATTATCTTGCTGGAATTGCTAGACACTTGGCATTCCCAATTTCATAGAACTATCCTTAGTATTTTTTTAATATGTCTAAATACACCCATTTATTCATTATTCCATCAGAGAGTGTAGTTAGTAATACATTATGTGGGATATATAATCTGCTTACTTTAATGGCTCTTTGAAGAAATTGTTTTGAATATTGTTGCAATCAGAACCATAAATTTTTAAGAATGAAAGCATGATACTCCCATTTTTATGGGACAGGCTCGCGATCAAATCAAACCCGTGACTTGAGATCATATACGTGTTGAAGAGCGTTAAGGACATGTGCATAATTGTAGCTTGTGTTATTTAAAAAAAAAAACAAATAAAATAACATTAAGCTTAAAAACATAACAGGACTACGATTGAGCGTAAAGCCCAATCATATGATACTATGTATAGATGAAATCGAAATTTTTGCGGTGTTAAGAAATTTTGTATGGGGAGTGGTAGGAGGGGTGACAGCACTGAACTAATTTGTTTCACATCATGCTAGAGTAGCTATAAAAATGTTTTGTACCAAATTTAAGCTTCAAAAATTGAGTAGGTACTGAGAAACTTAGTGCATTGAATTTAATGAAATTGTGCCATTTGTATGGGAGGTGGTAGAAGGAGTGGGGGGTTTTTGGTGATTTTTCGAGAAACAATTATAACTATCATGCAATTGATATACTTTAAAATTCAGATCTGTATCATTCACACTTTTCAAGAAAATCGAATTGTTATATAGTCGTGGAATGTGTCTCATTGTATGGGAGGGGGTAGAAGCAGTGAAGCTACTCGGTTAATTTTTTTCCCTATATTATTAGTTATGCTAATTAAGGATTAAGCTCAAATTTTTACCTCGATGAAATTTAAATGTACCGAGAAAATTCGTTTGGAGTATTTCATGAAAAAGTGCGGTTTATATGGGACGTGGTGGAAGGAGAAGGGGGTCTTAGGTGAATTTTTGGAAAACAACTATAATCATTATGCGATTGATATATTTTAAATTTCAGATCAGTAACATTCAGAGTTTTCAAGAAAATCAAATTCTTGTGAAGTCGTGGAACTGTGTCACATTGTATGGGAGAAGGAGTGAAGCTAATCTAATTAATTTTTTCCCGATATTAATAATAATGCTAATTAAGGATTTAATACAGCATTTTAGCTCGATGGAAGTTACACGTACTGAGAAATTTGGTGTAAGGTGATTCATGAAAAAGTGTAGTTTGTATGGGAGGTGGTGAAAGGAGTGAGGAAACTCAAACAATTTATATACCAAAAGAATGCATTTATAATAGAAATAATATATTCCAAATTTCAAATTAATAGCTTTTATAGTTTCCAAGAAAATTTAATTAATATATATTTGAAAATGAGTCACTTTGTATGTGAGGGGGTAAAAGGCGTGAGGGGAGTAAAATGAAACCAAAAGCAAATTTCATTCCGATGGACACCAAACAAACTATGTAAGTTTCATTACAATCGGTTCAACCGTTTGGGCGTGAAAAGCGGCCGGACAGACAGACAGACAAAAATTTCAAAAATGTGTTTTTATGCTTAGTCATTGCTAAAATAACTCAAAAAACTAACTTATATCCATTTATAAGCAAATAACAGACAGACACTACAATTATATTTATATGTGTAGATTATTAGTAAAATCAAAAAAAATTAACTACAAGCTTTATCCCTCCTATAGAAAATGACACAATTTCTCAATTCGACAATAAACGGATTTGTTCGAAAAATATAAAAGGTATTGAACTCAAGTTTAGAATATATTACTTTTATGATGATTTCAATCTACTGTATAAAACATATTCGAGTCCTTTCCTTCCTTCCACCACCTCCCATACAAATTGCAATAAACGGATTTGCTCGAAAAATTTTTCAAACGGAGCCATGGCTGCATTTTGTGCAGTTTGTTCTCTTTCAGAGCGGTTCTTAGTATGGCTAAGAAAAACCATAGACTTATACTTGGTTTCATCCCCAGGTTTTGCTTGTGGATCTGTAACAGGTCCACAAAACCATAGAGATTTGTTCCATAACTCTATCAAAGACTGCAAATCATAGTTTTATCAAAAGTTACTCGGAAGTATTTTTCGTCAGTGGCAAACAAATTTTATTTCTGGAAAATGATTTAAACTTTCATCTTCTTAGAATAAAAGTGCCAATTGTTATCTTGTTGAGTCATTTTCGGAGACTGTCGGAGTTCGAACAGTGTAGTATTTTCCACTTTTTTTCTGAACTAGATTACAAGAACATCTGCATATCATTTGGTTACAATTTCCCTTTTATTTAATTCAGCCAGTAGTCCGTTCACCGCAAGTGATCACAATAGCAGCGAGAGTACCCCTCCTCATCCCTCTTGAGTGCAGCCTTTGGTGGTTCGAAAATCAGTATGCCACGAATCATCTCTGATTTTATTATTATACGAGGGTCGTTTGATAAGTCCCTGGCCCAAGTAAGCAAAAAGCATTTTTTCCGGAAAATTTTTTTTTATTTTTCAACATAATCTCCCTGGAGGTTAATACATTTGGTCCAACGTTTCTCAAGTCCTTTCATACCGTTCAAAAAGAAATTTTTGTCACAGTCTGCAAAAAATTGGGAAACGGCGTCTTTCACCTCTTGGTTCGATGAAAATTTTTGTCCACCGAGGTGAGTTTTCAATTTGGGGAACAAAAAAAAGTCACATGGGGCCAAGTCGGGCGAATAAGGTGGGTGGTCAACGATCTCATACCGCAAATCGTGTAATTTGGACATGGAAACCGTGAAAAAAATCTTATGACCGCTCGGTACTGGACGTGCTCCATCGTTGACGATTCGCGTGACACGCCAACTTAGAATGGCTGCCAAAAACAAACTGTTACCTACAGAAACCTGAAAAAATTCATGAGACCGTTCGAAAGTGCCATCTACCTAGCGATAGCAAAAACTTTTTCGTGAAACCACGTTTTGTCATTTGGGCCAGGGACTTATCAAACGACCCTCGTATTATTGAGCATGGCTGTGATCTATCAGCTGGCCGATGAATATCTGACCCGTCTTCCCAAGAGTCAACGAATGCGTTGTCTAAAGTACCGTCAATATCCAGGAACGCACAGAGTCCGACTTCTTTATATTTTATCGCGACAGCAATATTAACAGCCAGAATGATTAATTCGGTTCCAGGGAATTTGTTTTGTTGGTAGGCATACTGGAGTCTGCCTGTCTGTGAACTAGCTCAACTGGTAGGTTTTTCGTCCAGTACGTTCCTGCCAATAACTTTTTTATCTATGGTTTTAAAACAGACTAACATTCTGCTGAATAGTCTATACGACCTGGGCTAGGCAGTCCGCCTATTTCCATTTATGTATATTTCTTCAGAGATGTTTTTGGTGAGACAGTGCTTAACGTGCCTCATCTGCCGAGCTGTTACTGATGGAAAAGTTTTCCGTACATAGTTTATGAAACTTTGTATAGTAACAATTTGTCCGATTTTAGTGGCAAAGTTATAACGCTATTACAAAACGAGCCCAAATATTATAAAATTTATCAACTTTTATAAACCCATTATATAACCTTAGACCACCAAAAACTCCATAGCCATGACATTTTAGCTCGAACCCTTGAGTTTTACTAAAAGGAATGATAGATGATATAATCTTAACTAAGACAATTCTTATGAATATCTAAGACAGAAAACCAATTGACTTTCATTTTGAGACCTCACAACTCGAGATTAAACCTTTCCGATGACCTTAAAACGTACTCATTTGACTCCAACTTGAATAAGAGGGAAAAAAAGGCATAAACCCGAATATTGTCATTATGAAACTCGACACTCGATTTAAAGGTTCTTCTAAGCACAAATCCGAACTATCTAGGCTATTGTCCAGGTAAGGCGTCACATTGATACATTAAGTAATGGAACAAAGACTATCACCTTCAAAACGGTGTGAACAATACAAAGCACCTTGTCCGCGCAAACTGTCCTCTATGTTTACGAGCAGATATGAATTATAAGAAAAATAATGTCGTTTCTTTAACACATCAGACTGGCCCGATATTTTCGAGCAATAGCATCAACTCAAGTACGTCTAGAGATGTAGCTATATCTGTCTTCAGAAAGTGATCTTCACCGGTTCGTTCACGTGTGTGTAGGCCGTCAACGATCGTTGTAATTGTACGGAGGCACACATTGGGCAAAGTGTGAAAAAGTAAAACCTCGGTAAAAATGGTACTTAGCACGCAAAGCTGTGCTCGTTGCTCTTCCCTTCACTTCGCCAAGAAGAATTCATTCATAAATAGCCGCTAAATTTAACACCGAACACGATCGCTCCGACTATAGTTATAGTGCTCCAGCACGATCACAAATCAGCCAAGCATCTCTCTAACCGAGGTTATGCCTTAGCTTTAGCTAACTCATCTAAGATTTCATCATCTTCGGCTTGCTTCTTGGATTTCGCCGAGAAAGACACAGAGTGCAGCAACAGCGACAACTTCATTCAACTCGAAATCGCAAAACCTACCGAACCTGTTCGATACAGGAAGCAAATCGATACTTGCGCGATTTATTTTTATCCATTCGGACTCTTTGGAATTACATATTGGCAAATATTGTTGCTATTTTTGCCACACAAATTTATATCGAGCATACATTTTTGCGCCAAGTTCATCTCTCGGAAAAGTTTCACGTTCGTGTCGTTATTATTAAAGGTAATATGCCCCGTCTTGAAGAAGTATAGAAAGAAACGTCGCAGAGTTATACGTTTATATTAGTATTCTTAAATTAGAGCCTCACTTTAGATTCGTTATGTTCACATAATAATAAACAAATCCAAATGATGTGGCAATTTCGGTATCGAATCGAACACCTCCTATTGCGTTTCAATGGTTAATTTCAATTGTGACTTATTACAAAACTAGTAGCAATAATTGTGCGTTTATGCAAATCAAATTCACATTTAATCTCATATTTATTTTAGTTTCATGCCGATGGTAATTTCGAAGCGATCGGGAACGCTTAAAGCGATCGTTTCATTTATTAATGGGAAAGGACAAATTTTTCGCACGATTTCCGAGAATGTTTATATAGTGAGGTGAAAAGTTAACCAGGTAAATTGGAAAGTTAGAAAAGACAGAATTAAGGAAATTGAACTTATAAGAAAAAAAAAATTTCAGCGAAAATCGCGTGCCAAATAGCAAACCAATTAAGCGTAAACATTTATCTCTCGCATCGAAAATAAGTCTGAAAATTCGAATTTATCGAGTCCAATTTAAACGTATGTACTTATTGAAGTAATCATAAATATTGACTTATCGCAACCGAAATGGCTTAATTAACTCCATAACATCTCGTTTCTTAGCAATTAAAATTTCAAGCCGAAGAAATATCGATGTGCCCCACTTTAAACACATTGGGGCCTTAACTACTGGCCCCGACGAACGACTATCATTGTTATCGACACGTTAATTGAAAACTCGCGGTACGTACGCAATCCTAAGTAAATCTCGTAGACGCGATCCCATGTGCTAGCGAGTATGTACATAATTGACCCATCGAAGAAATGTTGCAGAATTGCAGATCTCCATTTTAAACTGGTAGTGAACATACTCTGCCCATTAAATCATCATCATCATCGGCATCATCTCTGGGCGAAGATTTTCTTTTACTTAACAACAAATATAAGATGAAGACATTCATACCGCCCGATATGCAAATGAAATGACGATGGCGAGTTCGAAACGCTTAGAATCGAAGCGCATGTTTCGATCAAGAATAAAATTGTAATGATCACGATCGAGCGACCTCTCCTCGCATCTTAGTAGCATCCTTCTCGACTCTAGGAGGCAGGTATCGAATCAAATGATTATCTTAATTCAATCAATTATAATTAGAATTTGTAATTGAAAATAGGTACACGTCGTCGAGGTACGTTCTTCAGGTATGGCAACCGCCAACTGGATTGGACGGACGAAACTGACCATCTGGGCCGCACAAAAACGGTCACAGTAGCTCGAAGCCAAGCAGGATTTGATCGAATGTTGTAGAAAATATGGGGCATGTTAGGCCCGAGTATATATTCATGCTGATCCTTAGTATTATTTGATTTGAAAGAGAGACACATGCGTTTAAATTATTTAACTCCCAAATAGCTAATGAAATTTGTAGTACAACTAATTAAAGTTTTGTGTGAATAATTAGAATTAGGGTCCATTTCCTTGAAAAATAGGACGCATTCATTTGCTACATTTATTTTTTATTTAATAGATAGACAACTTAAATCTATTTTACAAAAAAGTAACATTCTTAATACCAAACTTATAAAGAAGGTCTTAACCATCACTTACAACATCTACAACTAATTATAATGGAAACAAAAAGAGACTGCAATAGAGCTAAGACTTTTACATACAATGTTATTATATATGTATTAAAAATAAATAACAGTAATATCAAAGCAGTCTGAATACAAATTAAAGTTTCTTATGACGCATGCAATAGGATCATAATATCGGAAGTATGAGATTCCATTTTCAAAGTTCTATTGTCTCGAAAACTGAACCTGTGGTCAAAAAATATAAAGCGGGAAAGGAGCTCGCTCGAAATTATGTTAGACTTCGTCAAATCAAATACAAGGGTAGTCGAAGGCAGCTCTCTTCTTCTCTATAGAGTGGTCATATTGAGCCAAAGTAACCTACATTTGTAAGAAGGCAAACGGCAGGTACTAAACTGAAGACTTTGTAAAGCAACCAGTAGATACTGTACTTCTACTTTTTCAGCTCAAACAACTGTTGCATATTCAAGCAAGGGCAACAATATCGCACAGAAAAGCGTCTTACATAGGTGTGGGTCACTGAATTCCTTGACTCTCTTCTTTATGAACACTTGCATAGCCATACCATGGTTCAAAAATTTATCTATATGGGATTTAAAAGTGATATTTGAAATATTTGAAATTTTAAACGAGTCAAAAATTTGCATTGCTAATATTATAGACGAACTGAAATATGCCATACTTTTTTCTAGAAAAAGTTATGACTGCACATTTTTTAACATTCAATAGCATAGCGTTTTTCAAAAATCATTTGGATAAAACACCAATATTGCTTTACAAAATAATACAATCTCGATTTGGTTCGATAGTTCGGAAGATTTTTAAGTTATCAGCATAAAAGAAGAAGTTGGGTTCGTTCAAAAGTAATACACGTCATTCATAAAATGTGTAAATATAAGGGGCCCCAATTGCTACCTTGAAGCACGCCAGAAGAGACTGCAGTTATTTTGAATAGATGCGAAGAAAATCGAACTTTTTGTATATGTTTCGTCAAGTAAGACTTCAACCACTTAAAAAAACACACCTATAACCTCATAACACACAACCAATACTAATTTGAATAGTAACCGTGATCGACTACTTCAAAGGCACTAGAAAAATTTCTGAACACAAAGTCTACCTGTTTTCTTTTACCTAATTTTTCTCTAATGAACGTAGAATATTCCAAATGATTAGAAACAGTTGACTTGTCCCTTAAGAAGCCATGTTGGCAAGGATTAATAACAGGACTTTCGGTTTCTACAAGTACTCCCGCAGCCAATTTTTCGAAAACCTTGCCAATAGATGATAAAATGCTTGTTTCTCTATAATTTCGAATGTTAGGAAATATGGATTGCTGAAGAGATGCATTAAACAAAGGAAGCAATAACCGAGATAAAGTCATTGTGGCTTTATTCAAAAAAATTGGGGGAATGAGATCAACGCAGAAGTCTTTTTGGTCAACAGTTAGGTATAGATCAATTAATTTTAATCATGGATAGGTATATGAGAAAACTTACCAGGATCAAACTTGAGAGGCTTGGTAAGTTTGGATTCAAAGTAGCTAGCAAAAAAAATTGGAATTATTTCAGGATGAGCGATCATCAAGTTTCATAGAAGGTGGATAGCCAATTGTACCGCGTTTGTCATTAATGTGTCACCAAGACATTTTAGGACGATCAATCAAGCTCTTTACCATTTTACGGTTATAAAGGTCTAGGCTTCCGTTTCACCATCAAATTATTCGTGCATAGCATAAGCAGAAATGTGGTATGATTTTCGACTGATTTAGATTTAGACCATTTCCCGTAAGCGTTGTTATGCCTGTAACGTAAAATTCTAAGGTTTTATCCATATACGGGGGACAAGAAAACTTGGTACTAATACGTTTAGGGGTGTGCTTATCTATTAGAACTATTAAAGAGGCAACAAGTTTTTCGGCCTTTTCATTCACGTCAATAATAGAAGTTTTTAAATTGGAGAAATCAAGATTTGTCATTTCATAGTTAGCGTTGGAAAAATCATAGGCTATGATCTTGTTAGAGTCACTACGAAAATCATGTCTAGAGGAGAAATAATTTATGCATAGTATATTGTGGAAAACACTCGTCTGTTTAGACAAAGTAGTGCCGTTGAAAAATTGTAAAGCCAAGATCCAAAATATATCCGAATTAATTACAGCAGTGATAATAATTCTTGATAATACGGAATTTGTAATGGACACAAAACGAGAGCAACGTATTTATGTACATATATAAAATTTTTCTAAGCTAGTTGCTAAACTCTGCTGCGGTTTAAGCGTTTGGAGTGATAATTCTGACACCTAACTTCCGAAATAACTAAAGCGAAGGAAACGTTTTAAGATATAATATACTAAAATGAACCGAAGTCCTACCTACCACTTCAACACTGCGTCTTTAGAACAATGTACTAGTTTAGTAGAGTAACGTAGGTTCACGATTCAATCATTGAATGACGACTTGGCTAAATCTCTTAGTTGGAGCAACAAGAATTAAGTTGAATTTAATGCTTCGAAAAACTCAGTACTGTCTTGTGTCCCACAAATGTCAATTTAACTTAGATTCAATCACCTTCGGAGACAAGGCAATTCTACAAGTGTTATCCAAATTACAGATAACTTATTTCGGAACGATCACATATTTAACAAAGAAGCATCTAAATGTTTGGGCTACCTAAGACCTTGAAAAAACTCCTTCCTATATGACCTGTATTAGACCAAGCCTAGAATTTATTTCCCACATATGGGCGGGAGCTGCAAAATCTTCTCTCTCCTATCTGGATAGTATCCAGTCTTTGGCCATTAAAATTATAGCAGATTCCTCATATCCTCATCGCTCAATTCACTCAAACATAGACGAATTGCCCCTAACCCTTTTATATCGAAATCTCTAATCTCTTTGCACCAAGCATAACTTCCACCCCGTAAAATTTTCTCAAATCCTTCTCGATCGCTCTGTCAAATTCCGTAATTCGTTTTTAAACCGGGCTGTTCGAATATGAAGCTAGCTGCTCATCTTAATATTCATAGCCACTTCCCAAAAATCAATTTCAGTACAAAAGAATAACTCATTTTGTTGGCTTTCAGAACAGAAGCGACTTACTTGCTGGCATGCGGGCTAGGTTGAGGAAGTTGATAAATTCTATGAAACCCTTGTCCTGGATAAAAAAAACTACGCCGGCTAACCTGTACTTCCAATGGAAGGGAAAGTTACATGTTCCCGCAAATTAACACAGACCATGCCTTTTGTTGAGGTGCTATGTTGCTAGCACCTCATAGGCTGTGCCATATACAATTAAAATCATTAGATATTGTGCCACGAAGAGGGACCTGCTTTAATCATTTATTTTAAGTAATTCATTTTTCCCTTCTTCACGTAAAACGGCTACCGATTTCTTCTTCAAAGTCTGGACGTTCGGGAGATGAATGATTGTCTTTACTTCACTGTATGAGCAGGAATACGGTTACGGTAAACTCGCGCACACGTTTAGCTTGACGAGTATTTCGGGGGAAAGATGTAAAGTGGAGGAATGAGTGATTTAAGTTCCGCACCACTTGTACCATGAAAGTAGCGATAGTAAATGCTGACTACTCCGACGTTCCTACGAAGCTCGAGGGAGTCACTAGAAACCGTGTTGGTGTCATCTTAAATTAATCGGAACGCATGTTCTTGGAGTCGATCGAGCAGCGCAAAGTATGTTTTGGATGCCTATAAATGCGAATTGTTCTGTAAACGTGGTCAAATGTAAGTCTTGTAGATGGTAGCTAAGTTATTAGGCGTAAAGCATTTTTTGCATTTGCGAAGAACACATAAGTGTTTGGAAGTATCATATCAAAGATATCCCAGCAAACAATGAGAAATCACAGTGAACTCATAATGAAATCTTTATATGAATGTGAAATCACTTAAGGTTCATTTTGGCTTCTTTTTGAAGTCACGTCGAATCGACTATCGTACTAAAAACTTTACCCCAGAATGAAATCAGTATATGAATTCAGAAAAGCTTACGTAGGTGATGCAGAACTAAACTCAAAAAACGACATCGGAAAGATGTCACAGAATGGACCCACAACGTTATCAGTAACTGGTTAAGAACTGATATCCATATTATCCATATTCAGAGCGCGAATTCATTTCATTTGTACTAAGTGACAAAAGAGTGAAAGGCTGAAAAGCATGTTCAGTAGTGATTCATACGAAGAAAAGAACCTGACATATTCACAAGTTAATCAGTTTTTGAAACCAAAGTGAAACGATATCTCAGCAAATGATTTCATATAGGCTTCATTTATTGAAATTTCACCAAATTGTTCGCTGGGATGTTTGCTCCAATCAAGGTAGTTATTTAAGTTTATGCCTAATAGGATAAACTAATTTTAAGAGTAAATTGGTACGCCATTAAAGGCTAAATTAGACAACGACGCTGGAGCATCACCTTTAAGAGAAAGACGTCAGGCCTGTGTTTTAGCAGCATTGAACTCTACTCTATTATATTTTTCCTACCCCATTCCAGTGTTAACGTTTGGAAGCCCTAGCAGAGTTAAATTCAAAGGTGTTATCTAAAGTAATGTCGTCTGCGAAAATATGGATTCAGAGTAGAAGACAAAAGGTCGTTAAGAATAGAGTAGGCGATAAGACAAAACCCTGACGGACACCAGAATTAGTTGGAGAAGAGAAAGAAGAAACGCCATCTAATATTGCTCGTATAGTGTGTTCGGGCAGGAAACTCTCAATCCAACGAATGAGGGTAGCATTGAGGCCAACGGCCGTTACCTTAACAAGGAGACATTCACTCCAAACTCTGCCAACAAGCTGTTTATCTTCGGGATAGTGAATGGTCTTGCGATTTACAGCAGTTCCCATCACTTTGGTGAGCAAAAGTAATGGTTATAGGACAGTAGTTAGCAGGGTTGGTTCCTTTCTTAGGAATTGGCTGAAAATTTGCAAGTGTTCACAATCGTGGAAAGCACTCGGAAGAGTTAGATAGATAAAAAAGATTACGAAGGGGCTTAGCCAAAGAAGAGGAGTACATTTTAAGGGTAATGGGGGGAATTCCATCATGGGCAGCAGACTTGTGAAAATTGAGATCTTGCAGGATCCTGAATATGAGACGCGTGCGCAAATGTAGCGGGGGCAGCGAAAAACCTGAAGGTATTACGATAGGAGGGGTTTGGTTTGAACGTGGTAGCGCGGCGTTTCTCGCGAAACTTGCTGCCAACAGGTTAGGTTTTCAACCGGATCAATAACGGTACGGTTGCCATCAACGAGTTGTTATGTTTGACAAATGACCAGAAAGATCTTGCGCCTTTTGAACTCAGAAGTATCTTCCGCCGAAGTTTTTGATCGTGATCGAGTATAACACGTTTGAGAGTAGATTTCTTGATGTATTTTAAAGCTCTCTGTTAGCTGCAGTTGGAAAATTTCAAAATTTTGAAACGATTGCTTCTTAGCCATAATTGCCATGAGACATAAAAAAATATGCAAGAATTTGTATGGAAGGATAGAAGGATAGAAGAATTGGTTGGATGAAAAATTTATTTAACTGATTGCTGGAATCACGTTCAAAACTCTCTGTATAGAATGTTTCATAGACAAAATAAATTCTATGAAATTCGGTGCATTCTATATTCATGAAACTACACATTTGCATTTATAAGAGTTGGGAGAATAGTAGATGCAGTTTTATTTTGTTTCTTTTGAAAAGTGTTCGGACAAATTTTATAGCTTTTAATTTGCTGGTTATTATTGTTGATTCATTGATTCTTTTTTATTGGAGCGGGTAGAAGAATTGAGGGGATTAAGAAACTTAAAAGTTGTCATCAAACGAACGTAATGACTTCCGGCTAGATTTACCTCCGCTCGTACAAACTTCATATTGGTCAAATTTGTCAACATCAGCCTGATCAGCGGAAATTACCGACTTGAGCTGGCGATGTGCGGATGTCTCCAAAGGAAGAATTTATGTAGGTAATAATTTATATCTAGCTAGAATTATAATCTAGGATAATTTAAACAAACTTTAAAGAGTCATATAAAAGAAATTTTCTATTGAAAATTCACTCTGTTGAATTTCAAATTCTTCCACAATAACGCTTCAAATTTTTGTATAATCGCTTCAAAACGCTAGACATGCGTACAACTACGATTCAAGTTTACTTTGAAAATAACAATTCGGATTCCGCCGGTAGGAAAAACAATATACCTTAAATCGAGCTGCCAATCCTGCTCCGAGTTGAAGAACGAGGATATGGTCCAGTGTGACGTATGTGTGTATGGGGTATTACTCCGATTCGGTCGGCGGTAAAGTTTTCATATGCCCTTACGTGCAATGTATGCAGTGTTCCTTGTGACTTCTTTTCGGTTCTAACTGGACTCCATCGATCAAGTGTTCCACAATATTGTACTTCCCAGTACGCTGGGTGTATTTGGTACTCCATACAACAATTGGTTCAACACAAGTGGTACTTTCCAAAACTTGTCTAGTACTTCGCAGGGTGAATTTTGCACTCCGTACAATACATTTTGTGTTGCTGAGAATATTATTCATGCCTCTCCTAATGACGGAAGTGTCAGAGACAACTGTCGCTTCAATTGGGATCTTTGGAGCACCAACTTTGAGCTCAAGCCAGCCAATTCCCCAATTTGTGCAACATATAATTGAGACCCTGCGGCTCCTGTATGGATGAACAGAGGTTATAATGAGAAAGTCTTATACAGAGCGTTAGGAATCAAACTGCCCGAAATCTGAATGATTGGAAACATTGATTAAATTTGCCTTGTCCGTGCAAATATCTATGTGTCACTATTGCAGCATCTGGTCTCCTACCTTATCTTTGCAAACTCCACACTAATGCAGGAACTCGTAGATAAATTGCCTGCAAAAATTAAAAATTAAGACCTGGGCTTTTTGGATGATGGATTGTCTCTCACTCTGATAGAAAACAGCATAAGAGATAAATTGGTGTTAATCGGTACGATGAAAAGCTTTTGTCTAATGTGGACAGCTGCCACTGCTCCTTTCGCGAAAAAAATTCACAAAGACTCAACATAAAGATTTCTGGAGTACACACGAATGGAACAACGTATAAAATGTCATGTGTTCGCACTGTAGAGAAATGAATTTAATCAATATCGTCTCAAAAACTTGTTGAAAAATTCTCAAAGATTATAGATAAGATAATATAACAGATGGGCGATACAATAGAATCTGTCTGCACAACCAGCTACAATCAACAAAGTCTTCACATTTATGAATCCCATTCTGTGGGAGGTCAGCATCAATTAATTAAGGAGTTTTTCTATATTGAAATTGTAGGATTAAACATTCCTGAATCTCTTCCTGATTCCAAGGACAACAAACGGGCCAGAGATATAATGGAATTAACTACCCTAAAAAGGCATAACCGGACTGAAACTAGACTACTGGGGCGATAGTTATGCCTGAAAAGACAGATGTCACGGAACTCCCTTCTAAGTGTCTCCTAGATTCACCTAAAAGATATTTGGCCGTAGAGTGGAAACAAATATTTAACGACATATCGCAACTTCATATTTTTCGATGCTGCAGAACAGAACACAAATTAATTGAGCTTTATGTCTTTTTTGAAGCCAGCAAGTCTGCTTGTTGCATATTTTAGGATAGTGAATGACAACAAAGTATATTTATTTTTAATAGCTGCGAAAACATAAGTTTCCTCGCAAAGACCAATTTCAATTCCACGGCTAGATCTTCAAGCGGCAGTGCTTGGTACAAAACTTGCAAATTGCACAATCGAAGGATACTTATTTAAGATGATTAAACTCTATATGTGGACTGACTCATGATCCATCCTGTGTTGATTACGGTCAAAGCCTAAGCAATTTGTTGCATTTATTATTGGTAAGATACTCGAATCGACCAATGTAAACGAGTGGCGCTAGGTACCAACAAAAGCTAATGTATCTGCGGATGCAACACGATGGTCTAATAGCAGGCTAAAAACTCTTTCAACAATCGCTAGTTCACAGGTCCAGATTTCCTACATGACTCTGATTCTATAAAACATAACTTAAGCTGCAAATGATACTTCGGATGAGTTAAATTACAAATGTTTTCACATCTCACAGAAAACGGTTAATCCTATCTAAGGAGCAGTGCATCACTATTTAGAAAGTGCAGTCTGGCGATAATAAATTATATCAAATTTCGCAACTCGAGAGCTATCCGGGCGAAGTCTTAACGCTAAAAAGAACCGGTTCAGAGAATTACACCTAAGCAGGACGCTATTACAAAGTTTTTAATTCTTACCATCAAAAATACCATCATTATAATCATGAAACGGTGGTCAACGAATTCGCCGGAGGTACTATATATATACCAACACTTAGCGTACTTCTGAACTAGGTGGTCAAACTATGCCAAATGTGTAAGAACGAATGATCTTCGCCAAGACCTCTGGAAATGGCGGAGCTACCAAATGCACGATTAGCTTTATTCACACATTCATTGCCTGCCTTCATCAGCTCGAAAATAAAATTGAGCTTTAATCCATCAGCAGCATCCCATATGGTAAGAAGCTGAGAAAGGTTAATACGATCGCTCAAAAAAAAAACCCAAACCCAAATAATTATTGCACAAAATCCTTGTGACGAACTTCTTAAGGTACGTCCAGACGATGATTCGGAGGTCTTTGCTTGTGCACTATTTGGGACAATTTGCTTGTGCGCTTTTGAGTACGTTTTCTTGCTTTTTGTTTTAGAAGATATGCGCTAAGCGCTCAAAAATGAAGCGTCGTCTGTACGTACCTTTAGAATCTTGTTAATTGCAATGATATGTATGACTAGACGAACTAAGAGGTACATGCCAGAACCAATAAAAGTTGGAGATCTGGTTTCAATAGTCGACGATAATCAGCCACGGAATGTTTGGCGCAAAGGTATAATGCTTAAAGCAATTACGTGCAGATTAGGTCAAGTCCATCGGGCAATAGTTAAAAATAAACTGCCAACAAGTCGGGCGAAACTTTATTATTCTTGGAACAAGTTGTTAGAGTGGGTAGGAAAGACTAAGTGAAAGGGGGCTCTTGAGCAGGGCAGTTATCAATTTAACACTTTGTGGAAACGTTCAAAAGCTCCAGTATATATAATCAATATTTCGTTCGTTTATTTATGCAAGTTTGAGTTTTGTGAGGGGAGGTTTGAGGGGTGATAGAAAAGGTCGGTGGAAGTTAATAGTTTTTTAATTGATTGCTTGAATCACGTCCAATATTCCTTGTATAGAATGTCAGTTTCATAGACGAAGTTGCATAGAATTTTCAGATTCAGTGTGTTTTACATTCACGAAACCAAACATTTGTATGGGAGGGGGTAAAGGAGGTAGGGGAGTCGTAAAAATTGTGACGCAATTCTATTTATTTTGTCATGTAGTGTGCTCGTACAAAATTTCAAATTCGTAGCTTTTAATTTGTTGGTTATTAGTTGATTTAATGAAATAGGTCAAATTGATACTTTTGTATGGGAGGGGGTAGAAGGGCAAGCGCGATTGCACAACTTTTAAAAGAATTTAATTTCGATTATTTTTGTAAGTTTTCGTGCAAAATTTGAAATGGATAGCTTTTAAGAGTTAGCTGATAACTGATTTTTTAAAAATGCTCGAAAAAATAATTTTGTATGGGAGGGGGTAGAAGAGGGGGGGGAATTGCAAAATTTGGGAAACAATTTTCTTTTTCTACTCTTGTAAGGTACTCGTAAAAAATCCCAAGTTCGTAGCTTTTAATTTGTTGGTTATTAATTGATTTAATGAAATTGGTCGAAATCATACTTTTGTATGGGAGGGGGTAGAAGGGCAAGTGCGATTTCAAAACTTTTAAAGTGATTTCATTTCAAATATTTTTATAAGTTCTTATGCAAAATTTCAAATTGATAGCTTTTAATAGTTCGGTGATAATTAATTTCTTAAAAATGGTCGAAAAAATAATTTTGTATGGGAGGGGGTAGAAGCTTTGAAAGTATTCGACTAGTTAATATTTCATACTCTTATGGATTTTTTTAGAGGTATTTCCGAAATTTTTAAGTTTCTACCTTAAAATTACATCCAAAAATTTTCAGTTTTCGTGTTTTTTTCGCTACACATGAAACACCTTGTGCCCATTAGACCGGGGTGGTCGGTTCGTAACACTTGTGGATCAAATTATTATTTTTTTTCTATGTATATCAAATAGATGTATCCACATGCCAAATTCAAAGATTCTATCTTTGACCAGAGTCCTAAAAAAATTACTCAAAATTTTCGACATTTTTGCTTACCACCTCCCTCCCTTTACACCCCCTAACTTAAAATTTTTATCAAAATTAACTATTATGTATTTCTATAATCTGACAAATTTTCGATTTGATATCTGAACTATTTTTTGAGATATAAGGATTTGTAATTTTGAAAAGTGCGACATTTTTGAAATGTTCCCCATTTCCCCCCGCTACTATTATTTCAACCTATTATATTTTTTTTGTATTTTCCTAATACAGCTTAATATACATTTCAAGTTTCAATTACATAGCTGAAGAGATAGTTGAGATATTCATTTTTAAGTGTTTTTCTTTGCACCCCCCGTGACCCTCTCCCTTACAATAGTTAGCCATTTTCTAAGCTGATTCCAATGGAACTATATGTCATCTTAATGGTCCCAATTATGAATTTTTTACAATAAGTAATTTCGAAGATATAGTCATTTGAAAAAACAGTTTGGCCGACAATTTGTTTTTAGCCCCCTTTTTCGGACGCCAATGGATAAAAAAATTATATTATTTTTGAAGTTTGTCCCACAACCCTCTCTATATGTTTACTGATTTTCAACTTTCTATCTGCATTCTTGAGGGAGATATTAGCAAGTGTAGTTTTCGACTTTTTCCCTCCCCCCGCTTCCCCCTTCCACCTAACACCCCCTAAAATTTAGAAAATAGAGCTCACTTATCCAATCAACAATTCGGCCAAAACGAACTTTCTACCTTTAGCGGTCTCGGAGATATGAGTCCATATGTACGGCGATTTTTTTTTTTGCATTTGTAGGCTAATTTAGTCATGAAACGCGAAAAAATAAAATTTCAGGGTAGCAAAGTTTTTTTTTTCTTGAGTCGATCACAATACTTTATTATTAGAATAATAAAGTAAAAAATTAACAATATTCAAATTTTCTTGGAAACATTAAGAGATATCGATTTGAAATTTGAAACATATTATTTTTATGATAATTGCGATATACGACATATTTCATGAAATACTATAAGTCAATTTACTCAGTGCGTATAAAATTTACCGAACAGAAACTGTGCACTAAATACTTAATTAGTACTGTGGAAAATATTGAAAAAATCAAATGATTAGCTTTGCTCCTTCTACCCCATCACAAACAATATAGTGCAATTTCACACTTTAGAAAAAGTAGATTTCCTTGAAAAGCATGAATGCTACTTATCTACAATTTAAAACATGCCAGTTGAATGATGCTTATAGATATGTGAACAAATTCGTTCAATGCCGTTACCCCTTCCACCAGTCCCCATAAAAAAAATATCTTTCATCTAGAGTATCGCATGATTGGGTTTAACGCCCAATCTTAGTCCTGCTAAGTTTTGAAATGAATTTACTGGATTTTCAAGATCCTAGGTAGTAAATCAAACATTTTGCGTTTTTGTGCTTTTTATTCAATTCTCTTGAAACACCTTATGCATGTTTGGGCCCCACTTCAATGCATAGCATTTTGGTTGAAATTATTACTTTTTCTTTATGTATTACATTCTGAGATATAACGGTTTTCAATTTTACAAAACGCACTATTTATGAAAAGCTCCTGATATCCCCTCGCCTCAACAAAGTGCAAATGTTATATATTTCTCATATTGCGCTCGCTAACTTAATATACATAAGATCCAAGTTTATATACTCGTATCTCCAGAGATTGTCGAGATATTAATTTTTAAGTGTTATTCTTTGCGCTAATGACCGTTTTCCTTACAAGTATTTCTAAAGTTTGCATTCCATTCTGTGCAGCATTCACTTCAGCAATATGAATGTTGTGGGGTTGAAAAGAGAGTGGGGATTCTGAAATGTTCTACTGCTCATGATAAAATTTTACTCTAAATTTCAGATTAAAAAACCTGCACTTTCTAAGAAAGTCGGCTTATTGTGTAATTGCGAAAGTATGTCATTTTGTATAAGAGAGATAGGTAGGATTGGAAGAAATTTGGTTTTGAACTTTCTTAGTCACGATATGAACCCTTGTTCCATAAATTTTTTTGCCCGAACCTTACGAAATTCATTGGAGCAAACTTATAATATATACTCTCAGATTTCAGCTAGAGTATAACAAATCCTAACCTGTATGTAGCCTAGTGTTGGTCTACAATGCGAAGGTCGTAAGTTCAAATCGGTCGATGCACTTTATCATGGAAATTCGTAGATATGTAGAGGGTTATACAAAGGGATAGCAATCCTTCCACAGCAAGAAATAAAAATATTAAGGAGCCTTAAGGTCAGGAGGCTAAGGTCCGATTTGGGCAGGTACTAATACCCAAATAGGGCCTCCTTCATTGAAGAAAAAGAAGATAAGAAATCTGGAAAATCAAGAATTTAATGTATTCGAGAATTTGAGGCATTCAATTTAATGCTAAATAAGAAAACTAGTTGCAAAATGATAAAAGTTTATTAACTACAGTCGAACCTCTCTTGTACAAACCTTCCACAACTTGAACTTTTCTATAAATAAAAAATGTTCACTGTGCTAGTGTTTTACAATAAGCTCTTGATATTGAAACTCGTTTTCTTAATTTCAACTTTCTGTAATTTGGGCCATATTCAATGGCCCATGTTAGTTCATATCATATCTATGATTTGTTTTCGTTATCAACTATTACTCTAACCTAATCTAAGTGTACTAAATTAACCACTATCAGAATTCCTTAATGCAAGGAAATGCCATAAATCGGTTCCAAATTCAAAAGATGGAAATCGAATTATCCTCTGGCTGGCTCATCATTTAGTGAAGGGACGAAACAAACAAGAACATCCCTACACCAAGTACATAAATAAAAATAACACAAAAAATTAACAAACAGATTGGTATCAACCAGCATTAAGTCTACGCTTTAAGCACATCTTATCAATAGAGAAGTCGAATACATCAGCATTCTAATTAACTTATCTCGCGAGACGCGAAATTGGCTCATTCATACCATAGTTTGTCCGGTGAAAGCAAATCTGAAGAAGTGTAGGCTGCCTGGGTAAAAATTGACCAACAGCAAACTGCATCAAGCCCAAAAGTGTGAAAGAATCAACTAACCCTGTAAGAAGTTGATGAGCAAAAACTACATCAGCTACCTCACGTCGTTTTGAGAGTGATGACATATTTAATAGCTTAAGTCGACCGATATAAGGGGGAAGACGAACTCTGTCATTCCAATTAAGGTGGCATAAGGCAATTCTCACAAATTTACGCTGAATTGATTCAATTCTGCCAATGTGCTCATCATAATAAGGAGACCAAACTTGAGAAGCATATTCAAGGTGAGGTCTAACGAAGGTGCTATAAAGAATAAAATTAACAAAGAGATTGTTAAATTGCTTGGATGAGCGTGTGGTGAATCCTAACATAGAATTACCCTTTTGCACAATCTTATTTATATGCAAGCTAAAATCAAGTTTATGGTCAAATGTACCACCTAAGTCAATTACAGATTTGACACGATCCAAAATACAGTCATTAAGACTATATATTATTACATACGGTGATACTTTCCTAGTAACTGACATAACATGACATTTATCCACATTCAAACGAAGATCTTTGTGGCGACACCCATTACTAAAATTAATAAAATCTTCTTGAAGAAAATTGTTGGAGTTGGAACTAAGAGACCTAAAGATCTTAATGTCGTCTGCATAAATAAGTACTTTTGAGTATTTACGAACAGATGCAACATCATTAATGGCCAGGACAAATGAAAGTGGCCCCAAGTGACTTCCTTGAGGAACACCGGAATGCGCAGTAAATGACATAGAAGTACAATCACGAAAGAGAATTTGATAAGTTCTATTAAATAGATATGACTTAATCCAATTAATAAACCATTTAGGAAAACCCCACATGTCTAACTTCAACAAAATAATGGAATGGGGTAGTTCATCGAAAGCTTTACTAGGATCATTATAAATACAGTCCACCTGCTTACCCTCCTCAATATCCACAATGGATTTATTCGTCAACTCCATCAAATTAGTGACTTTTGACATATTTTTGACAAAACCATGTTGTTTACTTGAAATCAGGGATTTACAGTGAAACGACAAACACTCATACACTACAGACTCAAAAAGCTTTGGAATAGCTGATAGCTTAGCTATTGGGCGATAGTTAACAACATCAGATTTTGCACCGCCCTTATGGGTCGGTATGATAAAGGAAGCCTTCCATACGTTCGGGAAAATCCCAATAGAGAGACAGCAGCGTTTCAAGACAACTGTAGGAACTCCATCTGGGCCAGGAGAAGAAATATCTTTAAGGCGAGAGATATGGTTGACTATATCATTATAAGAAATCGGTATAGCAGACAAAGTAGTTGAAGCGGTACCTCTCAAGTTATCAAAGTACGACATGTCAGGGATAAAGTTACTACCACTAAAGAATGTCGGAAAAAAATTACAAATAGTAAATTGATCATTACTATTGTTGCCAAGGAATTCAAAAGAACCTGGATAACCATCAGATTTACGCTTATAATTAACAAATTTCCAAAACTTCACGGGATCTCTAATAATATCCGACTGCACTTTAAGAATGTATTCAGAATCCAAGCGAGTAGATAAATCTTTGAATAAGTCATAATATTCTTCATACAAACGAAAATCAGTGTTATTCTTCGTCCTAGTATACCTATTGCAGGCAGCATTGCGAGAATTGCGAATTGCACGCAACTCACTAGTGTACCAGGAATAAGACAATGAGATATTTTTGCGATAAGCAAAAGGAACTGTAGCAACAAAAAATTGGTACAGAATATAATAAAAATCAACAACGGCACCCTCAAAACCGGGATTGTCAAATATTTCATTAAAGTTGAAATTAGAGATAAGGTAGTCCAACTGCAAAAAGTCTGTCTTGATAAAATCAAAAGAGAGCTCTTTCTCACCAGGACTGAAAATATGCTCCTCGTCAATAATAAGAAATATGTTAATCGGAGGGAGTAAGACATCAATAATTGAAATTGATGATAAGCTCTCTTCCACGGAACAAACACAGTAGTCAGTATAAAAAATCAGGTCAAGTTGTCTTCCAAAGGAATTCCGAACAAGACTAAGTTGATGGAGACCAAGAGCACATATACTATCTACAAAAAAACATTTTAAAAACTCCGAAAAAAAATTGATTTCACAGACTAACCTTTAAATTATCCAAAACCAAAAAAAATTAACCGTTTATCAAAAATACTAACTGACCGTTCTGTGCCATATCTTATATAACCTCGCGTAACTCCCGATATATCCTAAAGACCAATTTAAAAGTGTTTAAATTACCGATAAAGATGTGTTTTAGATTTGCCAGTCAGCACTTCTCGTGAGATTTGTATGTATCTTTCTTTCATCAGATAATCCCCCGAAAATCCACACATCTTATACCATATGTATCTCCCATCTCACATGCGAGCTCCATTAAAATAATTCCCTAATATTGCCCTAAGGGCTAAAAGGGCGTTAATCATTTTCGTTTTGGATTTTTTCGAAAATAATTTCTTAAATTAATTTAAGGCCCACACTCGGAAACCCTAATTCAGTAATTTTCTTTTAATAGGCAATCATTTTTCGATAACTAAAAAACCTGAATTTCTTTACGCATTAGCGATTTGAGATGCCTAATTTGACGGTTTAATGATGTAGGAGGATGCCGTCGACGCCACAAAAATGTAAGGAAAAAATAATAAATCCTTGGCACAGTCAAATACGAGAATTTTAAGATGCCGCCTTCATCATGAAGTTGGAAATATTTATTTATCCGGAAAAAAATTAATAATTGTTTGGAATTTTTAACTGATTTGTGAAAATTAATCTCCTTTTGAGTTCAGGCATTAAATTAAAGAATTAATTACTACTAATTTAAAAATACATTCAAGTGGGTGGTTACATTTAATTATCACAAAACAGTGTTTCCTAAATTTTCCTACAACTCAAGCATCAGTTTCACAAAACATTTTTTTTCGCCAGAGATAGAAAGTAATTTAAAACAGATCAATCTTACCGCGTACTCTCGGTCGCCTTCCATAAGGATATCCCGGCGGGCACGGTACAATTCCATGATAATTATGATAAATAACATAACCTTCGTCTTCGCGAATCAACAATTGACCTTTTTTAGTACGAATTTTCTCCTCCTTAGTCTTATTAACAAATTGATCGCGCCGATACAGCTGTTCGTCGCCATTAAAACTATTAAAATTAGTTAAATTATTTACAAGATTTCTATTAAAATTAATCTTTGGATTTGATTGAACAAAACTTTCCGCGGACGATCGAACGCGATCATATCCCTGATGATCGCGTCGGCGATTTTGTCGATTTTTCGGATCGCGATCGCTATTTCGAAATAACATTTTTCTTTTTGATTTTTTCTTATTATTATTATTTTGCATTGAACTATTATCATTATTATTATGATTTTTTCTTTTATTGTTATGATTATTTTTCACGTCACGTAATAATTTATTTTTAGTTATACTATCACTAGTTAAACTACTACCTATTGCGGTAGTTGTTGTATTGGTGGTGGCAGTAGTAGTAATGCGATTAAGCGATGACGCTACCAGAAAATTTTCAAAACTTTTCGGTAACGACGACGATGATGATGGCGTTTTCGTTATTGCACTATTTGACATCGAATTTTGAATTTCGATCGCGTCATTTATGTGGAAATTAAAGACTAGATAGGATACGATGACTTGGATAATAAGAAACTTATTCGTGTGTGTGCCACGAAAAGATTTTCTTTTTCGCACTTGATGAAACACTAAACCGTCACTTTGGGCCATAATTTTCGTCTTTTGTAAATCGATCGGAACAATTTCGTTTTTATTTTTTACGCGGTCTTAAGAATGGCAATGATCATTTCGTTGCGTAGTATTCCGACGGTGACGATAAGAAATTTCACTGGAGCGATTTTTATGCTGAGACCCCATTTCTTACGGCCAGGCTTTTGTTTCTTAACTGCGATAGTCTAGAAATTTTTTTGAAATTGTTAATATGTAACTTTTTTTTTTTGCGTAATCTTCGTTATTTTTATTTAGTTTTGAACAGCGGCGTTTACTGATAACACTACGGCTGATATGTATGAGTTAACGTACACATTTCGCGATATGTTCTATGAGGCTGATATGAAACGTCTTTGAAGTTCAACGGCACAATATCATCTTCCTTGAGCAGAAATTTACAAGTGTTGACTTTCTATTTGTAAGAAGACGATTATATGGTGGGAGTTACTGTACTTTGAAGTAGAATTATTACAAGCTTAGAAACAGAAGTACACCATAGATAAATTCAGATCATTAAGCTCACCATGTATGGCACCGTTTAACTTGAATGTAACCATAGTTCAACCCTCAAAATTTATCGATATGTGCGATGAAAGAGAATTTTGTCAGTTTTGTCGATTTTGAAATTCCCATCAATTTGAGACTTCTCCCAATTTTGAAACAACAAATTTACTAATCATATTAAAATCTTCAAACAAACGACTTCAAATTTCTTGTTCTTTTAAAACAAATTTGACAAGTCTTAAATTTTTCGCAAAAGAACCCAATGCAAAAATTAATCTATATAATAATGAAAAACTGTGCATATATTTAAAGTCACGTGAAGTAGGTGACTAAGTTTAGTCAAGATAATTTCGTCGGCATCGGTAGTTAAAAATATCATAATTTCAATTAATTTTTTTTCCCCATGCATGAGTTCAAAATAAAATCAAATTTCTTAGTTCGAAATAACAACTTGATATCTGAAACGGAATCCATTTGAATCTAATTAAAGTAGATTCAAAAATTGTGGCTAAATTTCGGTATTTTCACATGAACACTCTATGTCACTATGGCATGAGTCCAAACACAAGAAGCCTTGAAGCTATTTAATAAAAAAACCAATGGGAAATTCATCACAAAGAATGCCGTATATACACAGATCTTAAGTTCCGGACTGAGTTTGTCGAATCAGGAGTATTTGTAGGGACCGGAAATAAATAAAAATTCATGATTTATATGTTTTATTAAATTTACAAATATTTCTAAAAGAAGAAATTATTTTTACTTATTTATTTTTGACTTATTCAGCAATAACAATAAGGTGGGACTTATAAAATGTTCTTCCTTTTCGTACAAAATACGTGTACGGAGCACGGGTGCATGTGCTTGTTCTGAAATAAACGTAATTCCCAAAAAACAAAATCTCAACTAAAACTGATCATTTAGAATATTTTTGTGGACTTTTGACAAATTTGGCAACTCTAAAAGTTTTTTTCATAATTTAATTAAAATATAACAGAATTATGATTGGGCTCAAAGCCCAATCATATGATACTCTAGATGAGATGGAAATGACTTTAATATACCGGAAAATATGTTATCTCAAATTCTTTCGAATAGAGAATAGAGACTTTTGCATGGGAGGTGGTAGAAGTAGAGGGGGAGGTTTGTATTTTTCGTATATGACACCGAACATAGCATGCAAAATGTTTTTTGCCGAATTTAAAGTTTTTAGTTTTCATTATTTTTAAAGAAATTGGTCATATTTTTCCTGAAATTTCGGGCATTTGTATGGGAGGTGGCAGAGGAAGTGGAACGCTTAAGATAATTTTGAAACTGCTTATCATCATCCTTACCACCATGCTTTGATTCAATTTCAAAGTCGATAGCTCTCATATACTTGAAGGAGAAATGTTTTTCTTGAATTTATAATATAGATATTTATATGAGAGGTGGTAGAAGGAGTGAAGCGGAGCTGATAATTTTTTCTAACACTTATTTTAATTATTAAGAAACAAATTCTGGCAAAGTTTGAAGTTTGTACTTTTTCTAGTTTGAATGGAAATCGATAAAATGCATTTAACAAAAATTATGTATTTGTATGGGAGGGGGTAGAAGGAGGGTACGGATCAAAACAAAATTTTTTCGTATTATTAATATTTCTATTTGTATACTATATACGAAATATGAAGTTGATAGCTTTAACAGTTTCGAAGAAAAATATTTTAATTTAAATTTCAAAATTTCGTGAAATTTGTATGGGAGGGGGTAGAAGGAGTGAGCTGAGGTTGATAATTATTTCTAAAATAAACTGCAATTAAAGTATAATTAATTCTGGCAAAATTTCGTTTTTTTAGCTTTACTAGTTTCAATGCAAATCGAAAATATGTATTTTTAAAAATTGTCCATTTGTATGGGAGGTGGTAGAAGGAGTAAGGGGATCGGGTCAATATTCCGTGATATTAATGACATATATATCATAATACTTTAGCCTAAATTTCAAGTAGATGGCTTAAATATTTTCAAAGAAAAATCAATTTCTTAATGTTTCGTAATTTCATGAAATTTGTATGGGAGGGGGTAGAAGGAGTGGGGGGATGTACCCCATTCACGAACTTAAAGTTACTTTTTTGTCAAAAATGACACAAATTTTTAGCACTATAGCTCAAAGCTTTCGAAAGTTATGCTGTAGACAGACGCACAGACAGACGGACAGACGGTCACTCGGAATCGAGGTTTTTGAGCACAACAAATATTTCTGTACCCTTGGCGGCTCTGTGCGAGCGTTATTTCTTAGAGTTACAAACGGTAAGGCAAACACAATATACTCTCAGATTTCATCTAGAGTATAAAAAATCCCTGCACTTAACGCAAATTTAATTCTCTAACAAAAAATATTTTTGACTACTTATTTATGAATAAGTAGTGTGCTATGGCACGTGCTTCGCAAAAAATAAAAACCATAAAAATCTTGGAATACGGAAAAAAACAGCATAACGATAAATTTAATCAGAATTTCATTTTTTAGTCGATAAGTTATATAAATTATTGCTAGCATTCTGCTTCTAAGCCGTCTTACGATTAGGGCATCTGGTAAATATCGGTATTTTACAAGTGCATTAAACACTTGGGAGAATATGAAGACTCTAAAATGAGATCATAATTCTTGATATCATTTGCTGCTTCTTACTTTGGATCTTAAAAAACATAATTTTTAATTATGCGTCTTTAGAAGCCATAAAACTTTGGTTGTTTACGTGACGGTTGTGTATTTTTGCAAGGATCGAAAAAATAAAAGGGAGGACCTTTATGTGTTTCTTAGAATTTGCAAGAATCAACTTAAAATTATTGAGTGGTGCTGAGAGTAAGCAGAAGGTGCATCTGAGTTTTTAGTGTACTCGTATAATTGAAGAAATAGTAAGTTTGTGGAAAATTTTGTCCATAGCTGTTTGTTTTGGAAGAGAGTCAAAATGAGCAATCTTTAACCATGGAACCATGACCCGGTTTTAGAGAGTGGAGCCTTAGCAGACAACGAGAACTTCTCAAAAAGGGATATCAAACAAGTCAAGGAAGGTGTTCGCAATATGAAGACCAACATGGAGGAGCACTTGCTGCCTCTAACATGCGCTAAGCCATAAAATAGGTTTTCTCCCAAGTCGCAAGTGCAATATGCAATCAAGCGATGCTGGGAAGAGATCGAGTTCAATCTTGAGCGCTAAACTCGAAATACGATAATCGAGCTGATGGGGGTTTAGGCTTAGGTTGTAAGAAGATAGTCTCGGAAAGAGAACCACTTTGCACTGGAATCATATATTCAGGTCTATTGCACTCATCTACTGAAGAATATGAGCTCATGTGCTAGCCACATTGTAAGGTTTACAAACCAAAGCAGGCTCGAATATTTTAGTTCTCTTAGATTGCCTAGTTCTTAGAAATGAGCGAATAGTGATAAAGATAGCGTTTGGATAAAGCTGATGAAACTGATGGATGAATCTTTTCCGTGGAGTTCTTCCAGCTAATGCAAATTTAATTGCAACTATATATTTAGAACGGAAGAAGAATTCGATTTTATAGCAGTATTTAATCCACGAAAAGATGTTCTATCTCATAGTCCATGTTTGGAGAAGCCAGAATATTGATACAGCATCCACAACCTGTGGAATGGAGTAGTAGAATACACACAGCCAATCCTGCTTACCCTAAATATGGCAAATGCCCACTCACTGGATCAACCATGATCATATAACCTAACTGATACGTGAAACGGATACAACGCCTCAGATACGAGCGAATTCCACGGTAACGGCTCCTGGCATTCGAACGAAAATCGAAGGGCTGGGGTCACTCTGTCCATACACCTCACTACTCGCCTAGCACTCGCCATCGTTCCGCTGCCAAGCAGCCTCTTCACTTAATTTTACTGTGACATTACTTTTTTTCGAAAATAAATGAAAACTGGACTTCGAGTAAGTGTTTTTCGTTCAAAGAGATGTTTTGCGATTTGTTTCGGCTCTAAAGCAACATATTTGTTAATATAGGCAGCTCCAGAGCTACCGAAAAAACTGAGCCTCATCATTTCGCTGTGCAGCTCAAAACTAGTGCGAAGAGGTACTAAATACTTTAATTTTAATCTGCTGATCTTGACTGCTCTTGAAAGAAGGCTCAAACGTTTGGAAATAGCCAGCTATTTACCTTATCCGACTACTCTCAGACAATCAGGTCAAAGCAGAAATAAAACATAACAGGGCTACGATTACGCGTAAAGCGCAATCTTACGATACTCTAGATGAAATAGAATTTCTTGCGATCCCAAGAAATTTTGTATGGAGAGTGTTAGAAGAGGTGATAGCATTGAACTAATTTTTTCCCCATCATGCTAAAGTAGCTATAAAAATGTTTTATACAAAATGCTTACTCCAAAAATTGAATGGGAACTGAGAAAATTAGTGTGTTAGATTTAGTGAAAATGTGCAGTTTGTATGGGAAGTGGTAGATAGAGTGGGGGGATTTTAGTGATTTTTTCAGAAATAACTAAGAATATCATAAAATTGGCATCTCTTAAATTTTGGACCAGTAACATTCATACTTTTCAAGAAAATAGATTTTTTGTCAAGTTGTGAAACTGTTGTCATATTGTATGGGAGGGGGTAGAAGCAGTGAAGCTAATTAAATATTTTTTTCTGATCTCAGTGATAATACTAATTAAGTATTTATTACAAAATATGAGCTCAATAAATGTTATATGTTCTGAGCAAATCGTCTTAGAGCATTTCATAAAAAAATGTAGTTTGTATGGGAGGGGGTGGAAGGAGAGGGAGGACGCAAATAATTTTTCTACTGTAGATTTAGATTATTATAAAAGTAATATATCCCAAAAATTCAGATTATAGCTTTTATACTTTTTGAGTAAATCCATTAATATCAAATTGCGAAATTGTGTCATTTTGTATTGGAGCGGGTAGAAGGGGTGAAGCTAATCGTTTAATTTTATTTGGCCTTACTAAAAATTTTAAATAAATATTTGGTGCACAATTTCAGCCCGGTAAATTTTATACGCACTGTGTAAATTGGCTTAGAGTAATTCATGACAAGTACAGTTTGTATGGGAGGTGGTAGAAGGAGGGGGAGGACACGCATAATTTTTTTACGGTAGATTGATATTATTATAAAAGTAATATATTCAAAATTTCAGGCCAATAGCTTTTATACTTTTCGAGCAAATCCGTTTATTGTCAAATTGCGCAATTGTGCCATTTTGTATGGGAGAGGGTAGAAGGGGTGAAGCTAGTCGTCTAATTTTTTTTGGCCTTACTAACAATTTTAAATTAATATTTGGTGCACAATTTCAGCCCGGTAAATTTTATACGCACTGTGTAAATTGGCTTAGAGTAATTCATGACAAGTACAGTTTGTATGGGAGGTGGTAGAAGGAGGGGGAGGACACGTATAATTTTTTTACGGTAGATTGATATTATCATAAAAGTAATATATTCCTAATTTCAGGCCAATAGCTTTTATACTTTTCGCGCAAATCCGTTTATTGTCAAATTGCGCATTTGTGTCATTTTGTATGGGAGGGGGTAGAAGGGGTGGAGTGATTTGGCCCGTTCACGAACTTGACCTTACTTTTTTGTCAAAAACGACGTGTACGAAATTTGAGCTTTCTAGCTCAACGCGTTCTCAAGGTAGAGAGCGCGCAGACGGACGGACAGCCGGTTTTGAGATTTTGGAGTGATAATATTAACTTCTGTATCATTCATTTTTTTCTCCGCGCCTTATTTCTTGGCGTTACAAACTTTAGAGCAAACTTATAATACTCTCAGATTCCATCTAGAGTATAAAAAGCTGCAACAAAATAAAATCTTCTGTGATGTAGATATATAAAACTATGGACTATTAAAAAAGATACAGATAAACCCAATTTTTATAGATACTGATCTCTCATTAAATCTCATGAAAAAGCCGATCAAGCACAGAACGATCCTCTAACCGGATCACTAACTAATTGCCAATAACACTTCAGCCTGCGAAAGCCAAACGATTTACAAAGTGTTGAAAAAGTCCTTGATACTTCTCAATAGCAAAAAAACGCAATGATTATACTCTAGATGGAATCTGAGAGTATTATAAGTTCGCTCTAAGGTTTGTAACGCCAAGAAATAAGGCTCGGAGAAAAAAATGAATGATACAGAAGTTAATATTATCACTCAAAAATCTCAAAACCGGATGTCCGTCCGTCCGTCCGTCTGTCCGTCCGTCCGTGCGCTCTCTAGCTTGAGAACGCGTTGAGCTAGAAAGTTCAAATTTTGTACACGTCGTTTTTGACAAAAAAGTAAGGTCAAGTTCGTGAACGGGCCAAATCGCTCCACCCCTTCTACCCCCTCCCATACAAAATGACACAATTACGCAATTTGACAATAAACGGATTTGCTCGAAAAGTATAAAAGTTATTGGCCTGAAATTCAGAATATGTTACTTTTATGATAATATCAATCTATCATATAAAAATTGTGCGTGTCGTCCCCCTCCTTCTACCACCTCCCATACAAACTGTAGTTATCATGAATTACTCTAAGCCAATTTCCTCAGTGCTTATAAAATTCAGCGGGCTGAAATTGTACACCAAATATTTATTTGAAATTGTTAGTAAGGTAAAAAAAAAAGGATGATTAGCTTCACCCCTTCTACCCCCTCCCATACAAAATGACACAATTTCGCAATTTGACAATAAATGGATTTACTCAAAAAGTATAAAAGCTATTGGTCTCAATTATGGTATATATTACTTTTTTAATGATTTAAATCTACAGTACAAAAATTATTTGCTTCCTCCCTTTCCTTCCACCCCCTCCCATACAAACTACACTTTTTCCTGAAATGCTCTAAGCCGATTTTCTCAGAACATATAACATTTGTTGAGCTCATATTTTGTAATGAATATTAAATTAATATTATTGCTAAGATGAGAAAAAAAATATTTGATTTGCTTCACTACTTCTACCCCCTCCCATACAATATGACACAGTTTCACAACTTCACAAAAAATCGATTTTCTTGAAAAGTATGAATGGCACTAGTCTGAAATTTAAGGGATGCTAATTTTATAATATTCCTAGTTATTTCTGAAAAAATCATTAAAATCCCCCACTCTTTCTACCACCTCCCATACAAACTGCACATTTTCACTAAATCAAACTCACTAATTTTCTCAGTTCCCATTCAGTTTTTGGAGTTAGCATTTTGTATAAAACATTTTCATAGCTACTTTAGCATGATGGCGAAAAAATTAGTTCAATGCTATCATCCCTTCTAACACTCCCCATACAAAATTTCTTGGGATCACAAAAAATTCTATTTCATCTAGAGTATCGTAAGATTGCGCTTTACGCGCAATCGTAGCCCTTTTATGTTTTTATCAAGCGTTTCGATTGCGAATCGAATTTCGAAAAAAATTCCAATCAATCTCTAAGACAATGTCTACGACACACTGTTTCTAATCGCGGTTAACAGTATTTAACACAAAAAAAAATGTGCAAATTTTTTTCCAATTAATTAGCGATCTTTTCCGATACAGTATTCAAAAAGCAGAAATCGACCTCCACCTCCATCTCCCGCTTAACCCGCGCGCGCGATAAGATCATGATCAGTCTGATGATGCATAATAATCGTTTAATTTTCTTACCGCACGGTAGCCGTCCTCGAATAGGATCTACTCTTGCTACTAAAAATTATATATCTTCTAGAGTCCCTAGAAGCTAGAGCATCTTTATTCTATGCTTAATCTTGAAGTGATCGGATCGCGGTGAGACACGAACGATTAGACAAGGAAGCACAGTATTCTATTCGAAAATTGTTTTTATTTTTGTGGCAACAATATTAAATGGCGATCATTGATCGATTGTGTGCTGATTGCAATCTTCTTTTTTTATAGAAAAAACAAGTTAAACAACGAAACGATTGATGGTGATCTTGTCTCGAGAAGAAGGAAGCAAAAGGTGTATCGATCGATCGATTGAGAGGATTATATTGGTCGTGCTTGTACTGAAGAGAAAGACCACACCGACATGTCTATGGAATTACATAATTATATGGCTTTAGTGAAGAGTGTATAAAACAAGAATACCACTATCGCCTTCCAGACAGAAATTGATCTTGAACAGATCGCTTGCATGCGTCTTCATCGTAATCTTTGTTTTTTTTTTCTTTTTTGAGAAAGTAGCTAAGGGGCAAAGAAATTATGGTTCGATATACGTGCCTATTATGACGATATCCTGAATGGATTGGAAACATTCCGTGATTGTGTCTCATTGAACGTCGACGTTTTAAGTGTGCCATTCCTCTAACCTCATCCACCTCCCTAGCGGCATCCCTTCCTCCTCTCTCCTCGCTCCAACTATTATGTGTATTATGATAACAATTTCTGATCGCGTGATCTTAAACGGTATGTTTGTGTAATATAGACGACTTGATTATGAAAATGAGATATTGGTTAGATTGTTTAAGGTTAAGTAATTATGATCTGTACATTTATTGAAGTACGTCGATGCTTTAGTATATCTAAGGCTAATAATAGTCTTGCATCTTCGATTAGTTGCGATACATTTTAGCAGACTCAATTTGGATTTTCATAAAATCTGTAGGATAAGAAATTTTATGGAATGGGGAGTTCACCCACAGCCCTAAAAATGGAAAATGGACTATTATTGTGCATTTAATAGGATTAAGTTCGATTTGAACATTATCCCACGTAACTAGAATCATTTCAGTATCCTTTTGTAGCACGATATAATCTCTTACGTTGTTCAAGGTTTTGAATAATTTCATATTGTCAGCACATAATATTAAAACAGCAGAGGAAAGACATTCAGTTATATCGTTGTTGTAAATACTAAAAATCAAGGGACCTAAAATTGAACCTTGCGGAACGATTATGGTGAGAAATAAATTACGCGAAATGAAGTCGCTTTCTGTGTCCATTCTGTTAGATATGATTGAAATCACTGGACGAAATTGACGTGAAGCCCGAAACAAAATAATTTATTTAATATTACGCTAAGTGATATTCTACCAAAGACTTTGCGGAAGCTAATGTAAATACTGTGAAATTGTGTCGATTTATAGATAGCTGTTGCTACAAAAAACCAACCTCAGAAGCTGGCAAACTCAGAGTGGTTCAAGCCAATCTACATCACAGTAGAGCGGCGACCACGCTCTCCAACAACAGCTCTTAAAACGTTACTCGTAACATGTTGCACTTGTCCAGGAACCGTGGCTGAGTGGCTCTAACTACATTCTAGGATGGTGCAACAAACATTTTACAGTCCTTCATGGATCCAAAACAGGTAAGCTACGGACATGTGTCGTTGCAAGAAAAGCACTAAAATTGACTCTAATTCCGCAATTCAGCAGCCCGGACCAAGCAACGGCGCTCTGGGAGAGGTCATTTTACGCAAAGCTTGTTAAGCTGGTTTCATAATATCAGCTATACGAAGCAAGTGATGTTCCAACGACTGACCTATGCCAGCTTGTCTAATCCAACCCAGGGAACTTGGTAATAGGTTGTGATGCCAATGCCCATCACTTGTACTGGTCTCGAACATACTGCAACGATCACAGTAAATCAATTCTAGAATTTCTTAGCATGAACAATCTAAATGTTTGTAATGTTGGTAATAATCCCACCTTCATAAATAAAGTAAGAAGCGAGCTTATCGACCTAACTCTAAATCACTAGTGGTCCGCAAGTGGAGAATTTCGAAAGAACCATCCTTGTCAGACCACATGTGGATAAGATTTGAAATAGCAAAAAATATCCGGTTTTACAGGAATCCAGCAAAAACAGATTGGCCTAAATATCAGGACTTAATAAACCGTAATCTACCGGCAATAGTTCTTTACCCAATAAAAACATCAGATTCCTTAGATAAAAGAGTGGGAATATTAACAAATACAGAGTGGGCCAAATACAAGTTACTTTTTAAAAATACAATAAAATGAACAAAATTAAATTTTTTTCCATGTATTATGGCTTCATTAGTAAGAACAAACCTTCCCATTAATGATGGAATACAACTTTGTTCAAGTGGCTGCCTCCGCTGGCTTCGAAGTAGCGCATTCTGTCACTCCAATTTAAAAAGAAGCCACTAGATTGCCCACCCTATATTAACAAACCCATACAAGAGTTCCTGGTCTCAGAAGTTCACCAAAGATAGTAAGAGCGCTGTTTGGTGGATTAATGATCTCGACATTCTGAGAAAACGAGCGAGGAAATCTAATTCCAGCAAACTTGGCACAGACTGGGACAAATACCAAGGACTGTATAAAAAACAGCTAAGAGCCGTCAAACGAAATTCATGGAAGAGATTCTGCGAAGAAATCGATAACGTCAACGATACTGCTAAGATAAAGGGGACCCTATCCAAAGACATGCCTGAATTACTAAATAAAGGCGATGGTTCATGGACGGGGCCTAGCGGCGAGTCACTTGAACTTTTAATGCAAACGATGCTTAGAGCCGCCACCAAAGTTCATGTGTCGGTCTGATTCTAGATAACTCAGAACTAGTAGATACACTCATGACGCCAGAAAACATAGGAATTGCGTTTAGTTCCTTCAAACCTTACAAGTCACCCGAGCTGGACGAACTCTATCGTGCAATGATCCAGAATGCGGATGAAACAATAATTCAGTACCTGATTGACATATATAAGTATGCATCAGTCTTTGCCACATACCGAAGCTATGACAACAGGTTAAGATGGTTTTCATATCTAAATCAGGCATATCCTCCCACAGTATCCCGAAGGCATTTCGGCCCATCAGCCGGACTCCGTTCCTTCTTACAGGCCTGGAAAGACTGGTGGACAGTTACCTACGGACAAATAAGAACCTCTCGGTCAGATGCCCCAGCTATCTATCGCCTATCTGAAAGGTAGGTCCACTTACGCCGCTTTACATCTGACGGTAGCTACCGAAGAGAAAGCTTTCCATATAAAGAGGTTGCACTCGGTGCCTTTCTAGACGTGGAAGGCGCTTTTAACAACGTCAACTTTGACGAGAAAAGAAAGGGCTCTGCCGACAAGGAAACGCCACAGGGCGGCATAATATCGCCTCTCCCGGTGGTCCTAACACTGAATAAACCCCTTTCCATTTTAAATCGCAACGACTACTCCACAAAAGCATATGCAAACGATCTTGTCATCATGCTAACTGCTAAGTTTGAACAACTTCGAGGGGATCACATGCATTCCGCCTTACAACTGTTAGACAACTGGACACTAGATAAAGGACTTACCATTAACCCACAAAAAACGTCTCCAGAAGAAGAGGACCATATGATTTCAATCCACTAAACATTCGAGATATTACTCTGGTCCTCTCGAATCTAGTTAAATATTTAGGTCTTATTCTTGATAGTAAATTATCCTGGAAGTCCAACATTCAAGAACGAGCAAAAAAGACTACCGTAAACTTCTTCGCTTGCAAAAAGACATTCGGTTTAAGATGGGGCCTTAAGCCGCACATCATCCACTGGATGTATACCAATATTGTTAGACAAATTATTTGCTATGGCGCCCTGCCCTGGAGATAATTCTCTCACTACCTCCAATTGATCTTTTTATAAAACGAGCAAAAGATTGCATGAACTAACCGCAGGTTGATACACGGAAGTTTTACATTAAGTTTCCTGAACGAAACGAATTGGCAACAAACACGATACTCAGCACCTGTACAGGTCCTCATCTCTATACGGACGGATCTAAAACTAACCAGAGGATAGGTACAGGGATTTACTCCAACGATCTCGACATCCACACTTCATTTCATCTTCCAGAACACGCGACAGTGAACACAAGCGGAAGTATTAGCTATTAACGAGTGTAGAAAAATTATTCTAGTTATGCAGAACAGTCTCGGAAATTGTTACATTTTCTCGGACGCTTCTGGCACACGAATCCTACAGGACTACGTCCAAATGAGTGCTCATTTGTATACACAATTTGAATCGCCTAGCGGCCATAACGGAAGTTTTTCTAATGTGGATACCGGGCCACAGCGACCTGATAGGTAATGAAGCAGCAGACACGCTTGCACGGCAAGTATCTGCAAACATCAATTCCACTAGGAAAACAGTCAATGTAGCACCAATAGTGCTGAAGACTAGCTTCAAACAAACTATTTTGGATTTTATCTTGGTAGTGTGGCAGCAGCTAGACAGCTGTAGAACAGTCCAATCGTTTTGGTAAGAACCGAATAAAAATATTACAGCTGAGCTGGTACAACGTAGTCGCTATAGTATTCGAACTATTGTTGGCCTGACCACAGGTCATTGCTTGCTAAAGCTGCACGCATTTAGGATGCGGATCGCGAGCGACAGCCTATGCAGAAGTTGCGAGGAAGACGAAGAATCTATCAAAAATTATCTTTGTCACTGTCCGCAAATCTCAGTCTAGAGCACCACAGAAAGTGAGAACAAAATTTGTTCTTTTCACAGGACACTGTCATCTAACCAAAGATATGGAAAGACTGAAGATAGTTGAGTTTGAGTTCTGCAGGCTTTGTCTGGAAGAAAAAGAAACTGCGAAAAATGTACTATGCGTTCAGTACGCTCTGTTGACTATAAACGCTCTATCCCTCCAAGTCTACTGCGCTTTTTTTGCGCAGCCGGTATTTTGGAGATGCTCTGAATTGTGCGATGCACAATTGTCACATTGTCAAAATACCATTTGGCCTTTGTTTTGAAACATAAATCTCAAAAAAAAAAAATGTAAAATGATAGCTTCAATAGCCTGATTAACCAAACAACCAAGAAGTTTAATCTCCATTACCCCCTCCAAAATACAAGACCCAATCAAAAATTCTCGAACAAATTATCAAGAAATAAAAAGACACCGCGATACCAAAATGAAAACAAGGCCAAAAAGAGGACGAAAATTACATGACCAAAGTAAACACTTGTGCAATTTATTGGCGAAAATTGCTCAAGGAATAATTTATGACCTCAAAAAAAAAAAAAAAAAAAACAAACATTCTTTGTGGACAGGAGTCCCCAAAGCCAAAAGGAATAAGAAGTATCTCGCAAGACTTTAATGCTTTGAAATTTTTTCTTTTCTTTTCTTTCACATACTTTCATATAAATAAATCTTTTTTTATTATTATTATATTCTTCAAGCTACTCCGGAAGATCTCATCCATCGTATCAAGAGATATCAATCCTAAGATTTACGGGACAACCAACAAAAAAAGAGGGAAATTTTGACGAGAGGAAGAAGGTAAAAAGATTTCGTTTCAAGATAAGAAAACTTGAAGAAAGGTTCAAGTGATTTTGCGGCCGGGAAAAAAAAATATCTTATCGATTGCTTCTGGTCATTTTTATTTCTGATCGAATTAAAGTTAAGCTTTTTGCAATCTGAATTGGTTGAAGTTCTTTTTGATAAAGTCAATATGGCTGGAAATGTGGATACACTTTCGACTTAAATAAAGCTTGAGTACAAACTTTCAATAATTTTTTGGTGTGTTTGCTTAAAGCAATTTAAATTTCCGAATCTAGTGAACACTTAAAACAACTGTTTAATAGTCGACAGATTTCGCAATACTTTCGATGTACAAGTACTTTCGACTTACTAAAAGTAAAATAATGTTTCATGCAATGAAAACAATTACTTTCGGCGTTGCGTTATTGTTAAAATTATTGTGATTTACTGATAGATAGTCGGTCTTTCGGATATTTTCGCGATAATGTTGATGTTTTTCTTAAGATATTCGATACATGCAGAAGAGTCGCAACTGCACCCGATATTTGGCGGGCTGATATCGAGATTCGTAAGAAAAGTCGTCAGGGTTTTGAAACGATGAGAATAAAAAGCCGCAAAACCGCCGTATTGACATTGCAATAAGGTCAATTCCTGCGTTTAATTTGTTCAAAAGTTATCGTATGGTTGGATCACAGTGTCAGCTCTTATATTTCATCTAGTGGCAATATAAAATATAATTGTCAAAATTTACTTTATCCATTCAAAGTTCATCAATTTTCTAATAGTTTTTACATTGCATATTTTTTCGAAATTTTTTCAAAATACTTAAACTATACACAAAATATTTACATAAATTCCTTCAAAAAAGAAAAACGCTTGAAAAATATTGTCATAATATTTTCATCATAAAGCATGCCGACTTGTACTACTTCAAGCTCGTTATCATTCTCTTAACTCTCGCTATCAACACTAAATCCAACAAAAAAATTATCTTTAGAAAATTTGCCGCAAACCCGTTTTTGCGATTTGAATTTTCTACATAATTAGTGAAAACTCCAAGGAAGGTGATATTATAATTCTTTTTCCAATCATCATTTTTTTTTTGTCAATAATTCTTATGAATTTTTCTCCAGAAAGAACAAATCTTCACTTCACGATCAATCTTTAACGAAAATAGCACTTTAAGAAATTCATTTAGTCACACTTGAAAGTGAAGATAGCGCGCTAATCATGATCTTTTTTTCCACCTATCTCCCCCTTCCAACAAAACTTTAACAAAATAATATTAACTAATAACATACAACACCATTTTTCACATACTTCGAAAAATTAAATTTTAATTCGTCTTAAAGATCTTCATAAGAAACACCGCAAAATCTCTTACTAGAAAAAAATCATTAACAACAAGAAAAAAATTCTGCGCGATCGCGATGATCTTCACTCTTTCAGGTATATCTACCTATTTCTTAGGAAAATAATAAAAAAAAAGTTAATACTAATATAATTTTAAATTATCGTGCCGGGAAAGCTTCGCGAAACGCGCTTAATCTTTTCTTTAAAACTGTACGCCGCGGAGTCTCCAAACCTACTGACACGATCGAATATCTTAGGAGGTTTTGACGATCTTCACTTCACTTCAATAAGAAAAAGTCTGCGCGATCTCGTCCGGCGGTACTCCAAGTGTGTAAGATCGCTTGCGATCGCGCAACGTGTAGTGTATAACGTGTATGTCCCCATACAAAACTAACTAACTAGCTTAGCTAACTTCTTCGTAGCCAAGAAGTTTGTTACTTTGCAAGAAATATATGAAAAAATTCTGAGGATGTTGTCTCGGATATACCTTTACGGGATCTCTTATATTCGCGTCTCGGTATCATTCTTCTCAAGACATTTGGTCTATTTAAATTTCTCGTGCTGGCACATATGCGATCGCACAATTTTTCGCGTAGATTTGTGAAAGAATTTTCCTTTTTTGTGAAAGCAATCTGTCGAGTGGGCTCAAATGGGGTTTTCCACTTTTTTTTCGTATTCTTATTTTACTTGTCTTAAAACTTATGATCACATAGCAAGAAGCGTAGGTTTTGAAGAGGTATTACTGCCATTTGTAAGGAAGTATAACATGCAATTTCTAGATTATGTTCAGTTTACTTTACGATCACTGCAGGGAGTTTTACGACGCAGTTAAAAAATAAATAAATATATTTAAGTAATCTTAGAAAAAGGAAACAAGATCATTTTCATGATCATCATCACGATCAAATTATAAGCGATTATCGCAATCGCTATCGGGTGCGATAATTTCAAACTAACGTGATCCAGTATGCACAAAACTGTTGTTATTTTGTTATTCACAAAGAATTTTATACGTTTAGTTTTATTATCTATTTTATTTCTCTTCGATCAGGTTGTGTCAGTCTTCACCTCGCCGCCGCCCCCATAACTAAGACATTATATATTTTAATTAAATAAAATCGTCATTGATTTTATGCAATCGGTTTCTTTCTGATTTTTGAGCTTATTTTTAATTTGCACACAGTGTGAGCTTAAAAAAAAAACAAAAAAAAAAAAACGGTGCACAAAAACGTATACGGTGATGAAATAAACAATTCCAGGTCATTAATGAGTCATTTTTTTTAATCTTCTATGGATTTAATGGAGTGCAAAAAAGATATAAAAAAATAAAACTTTGTTTAAAAATTTATTATGACGGACATTTGATTCGCTCTATTATAAAGTCGATTTGTATTTATTTATATTTTGCATATGACTGGCTTTTAAATCGATTTGCTCACGCGGCTTTCGTATGAAAAGTAGGTGGAAAAAAATAGTAAATATGTGGTAAAGTTGTTGTATACGTCTTTATTTGTCATTAAAAATTACGACATAGTTAGAGATGTTCTGCAACACTGTTTAAACTCCGAGAATACCATAAATTAAAAAAAAAATCCTTTTATAAAGTTGTGAAATTGTGTCATTCTGTATGAGTGAGGGGAGAAGAGGAAGAGAAGTGAACAGTTTCTTTTTGTCTTACTAATAATGCTACTGAAAGACTTTCAGGAGCTCAATTTAAGCTCGATAAACTTAATGCGAGCTTAATACTTCAGATGAACGGCACCTCTACTATTCAAGAAAATCGGCTTATTGTAAAGTAGCTAAAATTTGCCGTTTTATATGTGACTAGGTTAGGTTAGGTTAGGTTAGGTTTGTAGAGGGGTTTAACACGTAGGCCACCAGTGGGCCCATTGTACGACTCCGTACTTGTACCATGTGAACCTAAATATTTATTTAGCTAGCCAGCTCTACCGGCGAAACTAATGAGATTCATCGGTTGAAAGGACCGGAGATCATTCAGCTCAGCGAAGAACTCCCTCAGAATTAGTGTTCGAATTGTTCGGAGGCATGGCAGAGGAAAAGTCTTACGGTCGCCTAATCATCACCGCAGCCTCTGCAAATGACATGGGTTGTAAGGCAAAGCCTTCGAGCATGATTCCTAAGAAGACAGTGGCCTGACATCAGATAGTGGCAACGGATTAAGTAGGGCTCGAAGGATATTTAAATTGTCAGTATAAAAAACTGTGGATAAACTCCGTTCGTTTTGAAGGAATGATTGGCTGTGGAGAGTTTTGTAAGTGAAGGAAGGGTTTGTTGATTTAGGGTAAGCAGATGGAGGAACGGTAGGGATAAATTTCGAAAAACCTTGTGTGCGTTTGAACGGTTAAACGACGTGTGGGCTCAGATTAGGCTCAGGTATGTATATGTTGATAGTGAGTGTGGAGGAAACGCCCAATACGGGTAAGTGATGATCCAAATTATCCTCTTACTGGTCTGAGGCAGGAATGAGAAAGGAAGTCGAGTTTATGTTGAAGTCTTGCTGGCTAGGATAGGAGATCGAGAAAAGGTGGTTTCGCACAGAGTGGTTACTTGGCTTCGTTTCGGAGGGCGACGAATAGTGTTGTAGTTTTTAGAAGTAACATACATATTTTTTTTGTAAGTGGCGACAAAGTAAAAGGGGCCATACCGAAAGATCGGTAACTACCATATACGTCGGTTTATTCTTACGTGCGCATCTGGAGGAGAGTCGATTTAGTACGGATCCTTGGCGACCGAAAAAGGGACTTGTTCGATGGGCGCGTGCCAACCTGTGATTCTGTGAACATGTTTGCCTGTATGCCGTTTTTCACTGACGCCATGCAAGTACTCCGCCGTTGGATTTGGGCGCATTTGACTATTTAAACTGGTATGCAGGGATTGATAAGCAACGATTCTTCGTCCACCAAGAAATCGCCCTGTGGCTGATCTATTTCTCAGTCAGGTAAGCATACGTTTAGGTGTCTGCGGGATACTGTGTCGTTGACCTTGTAAACATACACAGTTTCATCAGTGGTCCATTCATGAAATTAATGATGGATGTCCTTCTGGCGTAGCTCGTGGATTTGGGCTTCATCTGCGAGAGCTCAAGGAGCGTCTCCTCACTAATGTTGGACAGATCCACAGGGTTCTGCGACACGAGACACCAAACACTAGTTTTCTATCTTATACACCGGACTATGTATTGCCAACACAGTACTTGTGACGACGATATGGTACGAAATATTGGCGGCTGTTTAACACGTGGCAAAGATTATGTTTGATCTCTTGCTTACATGTATGTCGTACAATTTCTACTGACACCAAGCAGCTATTCACGGGCTCTGCCATTGGATTTGGAGGTAAAACGTCGTGCTATCACCTAAAAAATCCAAAAAGGACTTCCTATACTGTTTAATCATTGGTTAGCCTGGTTAGTGAGATAAGCCTTCTCGAATCCAAAGAACTCCTCGAACTTAAGGTCACGTCAATATGGCAGGCCAGGTGGGACAACAGCAATAAGGATAGGGGGACGCAAAGATTTGTTGGGGTTGCAAACTTCCTGAAAGAGAGAACTTAGATTTTGACTTCCCTCTCAGTCCTGGTTTTCTCTTGACGAACCGCGGCAGTTTGAACGAACCCTTCCAAAAGTGAGGTCTGAGCGAAAAGGCGGGTTGTGCTTGTGGAGCACCGTCTGAAAACTGACTGCTGATTTTGGCCGAGTGTAAATCTCAGGCATGTTAGTGTCGGGGGCTGAGGAGAGGATGGACGTAAGGATGTGTCGCATGACTAGAGATAGTTTTGAATACCATCGCGACTTCGCACGTGATGCACTCAAAAGAAGAAAGGCAGACAAGGGGTTAAGATCCTTCACACTTATGCAGCGATGAGATAAAATTTACTACCATATGCTAACGACCAAGGTCAATTCCAGTGTAACCTATAGAGAGAACCGACTCCACGCTCCCCAAGTGGAGTGCTGCCTGCGACGTGTTGTTAGTACCTCAAACTAGAAGTAACTTGCGAGTTACTAAACCTGACCAGCAGTTTTCTGGTACCAAGAGGTACCCATCAAAGTTTGTACCCACTTTACAATTGTAGGGGCTCACGATCCTAAATAGTTTCGAATGCCTTCACGCGCAAATCATTCAGAAAAAGGAGGAATGATAGAGGGGATTAGGAAAACATTTTTTTTTTCGAATACCGAAGGAAATGGGAATGTTTTGTTCTTACTACCGGGTGAACGACTAAACTCAATTCTAGTAAAGCATTTGGAGAGTATAGTTTCCACGCCCCTCAGGTGTGCTACCAGTCACGATTTGCAAGGAACTTAACTGAAAGCAAATCATTGATTTACGAAAGCAGACTGAAGGCTTTTCGGTATCGCGGGTGTCGGGAGCCTGGGTGTAGTAGTATGAAAATTCTAAAGTCGTGAGTTTAAATCCCGGTCGACGTATAATTCCACCACACTACCTATGCAGGTGTATTTGGATCATCTCAATCTGCGAACATAAAAATTCATTGACAGAGGGTTGTGCGAATACCTCGCAACGCTTCTACAAAAGCAAATAAGAAAAAAGTCAAGGAACCTGAAGGTCAGGAGGTCAAACCTTGATTTAGACTGTTGTGACAATAAAGCACTCTCTAGCTAGGAAGCTAATGGAAAGTTAGTTCCTCCCCCGCAATGGTAAGGGTGAATGTGGAATTTGCATTTCGGTATAGATTGGTACCTTGTCGTCACAAAATCAATGCATGTCCGTAGAAACCATGGGATAAGTCCTTAGGGGCAGCAAACCACGTTAATCAAACAAGATTTGGTTCTATGTGGAACGATCTCAATTCAATCAATCCATCAAATTCCTGTTAAGACCCCCTATAGGGGCATAGGACAGAAACAACTCTCTTCCACAAGGCGCGATCCTGAGCATCGGCCTTAAGCTGTTGCCATGACTTGTTTATTCCTCTGGCCTCCTGCTCAACTGCTCGCTTCCATGTATTACATGGTCGTCCAACCCGACGCCTTCCTTGAGGGTTATAATCCAGAGCCTGTTTTGCGATGTTTCGCTCTGGTTTCCTCAAAGTATGACCGATCCACTGCCACTTTCGCCGTTGAATCTCAATACCTATTTTAGTCTGGCGAGTTGTACTCCAAAGTTCGTCGTTGGAGATTACTTCTGGCCAGAATATTCCTAAAATGCGCCGGAGGCATTGGTTTACGAAAGTTTGTAGTTTCTTGGTAAGTCGAACGGTCACTTTCCACGTAGTACAACCATACAACAACACGGATTTGACGCATGCGTCAAAAACTTGCAGCTTCGTGCGAAGGGAGATCGCTCTTAACCTCCAGAAAGGGGAAAGGATACCGAAGGCCTGACGAGCTTTATTTAGCCGAGCCTCAACATCCTTTTCGGCTCCGCCGTCCATGCTGACAATGCTTTCGAGATAGCAAAAATCTTGCACCTCTTCCACATCCTGTCCATTAAGAACAATCGGTGTGCTTGCGTTCAAACCCATGTGCATGCACTTGGTTTTACGCACATTTATTTTCAGTCCTGTCTCTTTGCATTTAGAATGCAACGAGCGAACATTTGAAGTCCGAACGGGTATTTGCAAGCAAACACACGTCATCAGCATAATCAAGGTGACTTAAGATGTTAAATAGTCTCCATTGAAGACCTTTACCTTCTCCACCTTCCAGTGCAGCTTTCAAGATGTCATTTATTACCACCAGAAACAGGGCTGGTGATAATATGCAGCCTTGTCTGACACCCGTTCGCACAGGGAAGCTCTCGGACAGCTCTCCTCTATGCAAGACGCGACACGTTGCATCTTCGTAGGATTCTTTAATCATAGCTATGACCTTATCTGGAATACCTCTCCCACGCAAAGCATTCCATATGTAATCTCGCTTAACGCTGTCGAAAGCCTTCTCGAAGTCCACAAACATGAGATGTAGTGGCGAACCCATTTCGGCTGACTGCTCTAATATTATCCGTAGGGTATTTGTGTGGTCGGTACAAGATGACCCTTTACGGAATCCAGCCTGATAAACTTCGAGAGTGCTCTTGACGACATCACTAATCCCATTGAGAATTACCTTAGCCATAATTTTTGATACGGCAGTAAGTAGACATATACCACGCCAATTGCCACAATCCCGAAGGTCGATGTGGATAGTTGTGTATTCGCGTTTTTTGTTGGGATCTCTGAGTTTATCCACATTAAACTTGCGCTTCATTTGAAGAATTTGTGGTCGTCGGATAGCTGCTGTACACAATCTCAAGCAGGCAACCATCAAGTGGTGATCGCTCCCCACGTCAGCTCCACGTTTCGCTCGCACATCGAGGAGACATCTTCTCTATCGGCGACTTATAGCCAAATGGTCGATCTGGTTCTGAGTAACACCATCAGGGGAAACCCAAGATGTTTTATGATGACTCTTGTGTGGAAAAAGGGTCCTTTCGATGACTATTTGCCGAGTACTACAAAACTCCACAAATAATTCGCCGTTTTCGGGTCTCTTAGCCCAAGGTCGTGACGCGTCGACCCAAGGGTGACCATGTCTCCCCATGACGTGTTCTAGTCCAGTGTTGTCTGATCCAACCTGGGCGTTCATATCTCCCGAGATGATAATAATATCACCTCTTGGAACACGTTCGAAGCTGGCACTCAGTTGGCTATAAAACTCCTCGTTGTCGCCAGATGTTGCGGTATTAGTTGGTTCTTCTTGGTTAATTTCTCTCGACTAGAGAAAAGAGTACAAGAGACTAAGAGTATTTGATTGGAAGAGCTGAGCTAAAGTAGGAGTTTGGGATTCAGTCTCAAATGTATTATGGCAATGTTTTCGCATTTGGAGATTGTGAGCTATCTTATGCTAGAGGATATGTTATAGCATGTGAACACCGCGAGCTGATCGTAGGCCACTTTCTTCCTGTTTGAGATATAGCACGGCTACATCTCCAATCGTTTTAGCTAAAATCTTTTTCAATAAGAGAAGTCGGGATGGAGTTATCCAACATAAGCACTTCTTTTCCTCCCCTAGGGATAAGTTTCAAGTTTGCGGATTTCCATGAGTGGGCGAGGACGCCAGTTCAAAAGAATCCTTCCGCATAATGAATAGAATAGTAGTCATCTCCAAGATTCAGGTTTGACAGGCAGGCTGAGCTGGTAGTTTAGTTCAAGCAGGGGGCCTTGAGTCCACGTTGAAAAAAGCTTTTTCGATAATAGAAGTGTTGGCTCCACTGGACCTCCATTTAGAGATGAAAAGGTATTGTAGCCCTCACCTTGTGTGCCGTCAGCATAGAAGATAATAAGGCGTGGGTTTTAGTCAGTTTTTTAATAGCATATTAGGAGGCAGATAGGTACGCCAGGTCTTCTTCCGGTTTTGGTCAGACCTGCCATCATTATGCCCAAGTCAAAGTTGGAATCTGCTTCGCAATTTATTAGTAACTAGCGATGGCCCGCGTAAGTATCGCAATAATAACATTTTTTGAGAATGTAGTTAATAGTACATTATGTCGGATAAATAATCTGCTTAGTTTGATGGCTCTTTGAACACAATGCTTTATATTTTGTTGGAATCAGAACCATAAATTATTTAGAATGAAACCATGATACTCGCATTTGTATGGGACAGGCTCGTGATCAAATCAAACCCGTGATTCGAGATCATATGTAAACGTGTGAAAGAGCGTTAAGGACATGTGAATAGTTGTAGCTTGTGTTAATTAGAAAAAGCCCAAACAAAATGACATTAAGAGGACATCAATTGTGCGTAAAGCCCAATTATACGATACTACCGATGAAATTTTTGTGATCTTAACAATTTTTGTGTGGGGAGTGATAGAAGGGATGACAGTACTAAATTAATTTATTTCACATCATACTAGAGTAGCTATAAAAATATTTTGCACCAAATTTAAGCTTGAAAAACTGAATAGGTAACTTGAGAAACTTAGTGCATTGGATTTAGTGAAATTGTGCAATTTGTATGGGAGGTGGTAGAAGGAGTGGGGGGTTTTTGGTAATTTTTCTAGAAACAACTATAATCACCATGCAATTGATATGTTTTAAATGTTAGACCAGTTAGATTCACACTTTTCGAGAAAATTGAATTTCTGCAAAGTCGTGGAATTGTGCCACATTGTATGGGAGGGGCTAGAAGGAGTGGAGCTAATCGATTAGTTTTTTCCCGATAATAATAATAATGCTAATTATAAAGATTTAATACAAAATTTTAGCTCGAACAAATTTATACGTACTGAGAAAATTGGTTTAGAGTATTTCATGAAAGTGCAGTTTGTATGGGAGGTGGTAGAAGGAGTGGGGGTTTTGGTAATTTTTCTTGAAACAACTATAGTCACCATGCAATTGATATCTTTTAAATTTCAGATCAGTTCGATTCACACTTTTCAAGAAAATCGAGTTTTTGCAAAGTCGTGAAATTGTGTCAGGGATGGGGTTGAAAGAGCAAAGCTAATCGGTTAATTTTTCCCGATAATAATAATAATGCTAATTAGGGAATTAATGCAAAATTTTAGCTCAATTAAATTTATACGTACTGAGAAAATTGGTTTAGAGTATTTCATGAAAAAGTGAAGTTTGTATGGGAGGTAGAAGTAGTGGGTGGTTTTTTTTTTTTCTAGAAACAACTATAATCACCATGCAATTAATATGTTTTAAATTTTAGATCAGTTAGGTTCACACTTTTCAAGAAAATCCAGTTTTTGCAAAATCGTGGAATTGTGCCACAATGTATGGGAGTCGGTAGTATGAGTGGAGCTTATCGGTTAATTTTTCTCGATAGTAATAATAATGCTAATTAAAGATTTATTACAAAATTTTAGCTTGATCAAAGTTATACGTACAGAGAAAATTGGCTTAGAGTATTTCATGAAAAAGTGCAGTTTGTATTGGAGGTGGTAGAAGGAGTGGGTGGTTCACAGTTTCCTAGAAAATCGAATTTTCGCAAAGTAGTGGATTTGCGTCGAACGCCCGACTTGAGGCAGAACTACCGTGATGCTCATATACAGCTTAAAAAGGCTATTAGACGCAACAAGAGAAAGGCCATTGAAGATCTGGCAAACAAGGCAGAATCTGCGGCTTACCTTGGGGATATGGGTTCACTATTCAAAATCATGAAACAATTGACGAACAGGAATTTCACCGCCAACCACCTGGTGAGAGATGTCAACGGAACTCTCCTTAATATGAGTGAACACCACTTGCGGCGATGAAAGGAATACTTCTCTGATATTTTAAACATCTTGCCAGAGGAAGATATTCCAGAAACAGAACAACTATCAAACATCCAACTGCAGCAATCCTCTATTAGGGACGATCCCCCAGACAATGAAGAGATAGACTGAATGGAAGGAGGGCGTCATTTTGAAAATTCCGAAGAAGGGCGACCTTCGGGATTGTGGCAATTGGCGTGGTATATGTCTACTTACTGCCGTATCAAAAATTATGGCTAAGGTAATTCTCAATAGGATTAGTGATGTCGTCGAGAGCACTCTCGAAGCTTATCAGGCTGGATTCCGTAAAGGGTCGTCTTGTACTGACCATACAAATACCACAGCGTTAAGTGAGATTACATATGGAATGCTTTGCGTGGGAGAGGTATTCCAGATAAGGTTATAGGTATGATTAAAGAATCCTACGAAGATGCAAGGTGTCGCGTCTTGCATAGTGGAGAGCTGTCCGAGAGCTTCCCTGTGCGAACGGGTGTCAGACAAGGCTGCATATTATCACCAGCCCTGTTTCTGGTGGTAATAAATGACATCTTGAAAGCTGCACTGGAAGATGGGGAAGGTAAAGGTCTTTAATGGAGACTATTTAACATCTTAAGTCACCTTGATTATGCTGATGACGTGTGTTTGCTTGCACATAACCGTTCGGACTTAGAGTCAAATGTTCGCTCGTTGCATTCTAAATGCAAAGAGGCAGGACTGAAAATAAATGTGCCTTGTGGAAGAGAGTTGTTTCTGTCCTATGCCCCTATCGCGGGTCTTAACAGGAATTTGATTGATTGATGAGTGGATTTGCGTCAGATTGTATGGGAGGGGGTAGAAGGAGTAAAGCGAATTGTTTAGTTTTTCCCTGATATCAATAACAAATGATTTATTGCAACATATTAGCTCGATGAAAGTTATACGTACTGAGAAAATTGGAGTACAGTATTTCATGATTGAGTTTAGTTTGTATGGGAGGTGGTGGAAGGGGTATGGGGAATTAAATTATTTATAGACTTAAAGATTGCATTTATAATAGAAATAATTTATTTTAAATTTCAAATTAATAGCTTTTATAGTTTCCATGAAATGTTGATTATTATAATTTTTTTGAAAATGAGTCACTTTGTATGGGAGGGGGTAGAAGGCGTGAGGGGAGTAACATAAGACCTAAAGCAGATTACTTCTCGAGGCAGACCTAATAATTTTTCAAAGTTTCATTACAATCGGTTTAGCCGTTTTTACGTGAAAGCCGGAAAGACAGACAGACATACAGACAGACGGAGAACATTTTTAAAAACGTCTGTATCTGCTTAGTTATTGTCCAAATAAAGCAAAAACTAAGTTATAGCCATTTATAAGCAAATAACAGACAGACACTACAATTATATTTATAGGTATAGATTTAGGGCAGGTGGCTTTAATTATCTGTATATTTTTTCAAATGTTAATAATGTTTCTAAGACTGTTTCACACCTGAAATTTTCAAAAATCCTCGGAAATTGTTAAAAATCGCATCTCCGATTATCAAAAATTGTCTCAAATCAACTAAAATGGCATTTAGAACTGCATCAAATCATCTCAAACTTTCAAAAATTGCACAGAATTATAAAAAAATTATTTGAAATTTACAAAAACCTTAAAAAAATTTCAAAATCTGAAATTGTCAGGAATCGTTTGAAGTTGTCAAAAAAATAAATGAAAAAACATAACAGAGTTATGATACTCTAGATGAGATGGAAATGACTTTAATATATGTCATCTCAAATTCTTTCGAATAGTGAATAGAGACTTTTGCATGGGAGGTAGTAGAAGTAGAGGGGGAGGTTTGTATTTTTCGTATATGACGCCGAACATGGCAAGCAAAATGTTTTTTGCTGAATTTAAAGTTTCTAGTTTTCATTATTTTTAAAGAAATTGGCAATAGATTTTCTGAAATTGGGGCATGTGTATAGGTGGTGGCAGAGGAAGTGGAGCGTTTAAGATGATTTTGAAACTGCTTATCGTCGTCCTTATCATCATGCTTTGATTCAATTTCAAAGTCGATAGCTCTCATACACTTGAAGGAGAAATTCTTTTCTTGAATTTATAACACAGATATTTGTATGGGAGGTGATAGAAGAAGTAGAGCGGAGCTGATAATTCTTTCTAACACTTATTTTAATTATTAAGAAACAAATTCTGGCAAAATTTTAAGTTTGTACTTTTTCTAGTTTGAATGGAAATCGATAAAATGCATTTAACAAAAATTATGTATTTGTATGGGAGGCCTTCTACCCCCTGTGTACGGATCGAAACAAAATTTTTTCGCATTAATAATATTTCTATTTGTATACTATGTACAAAATGTCAAGTTGATAGTTTCAACAGTTTCGAAGAAAAATAATTTCATTTAAATTTCAAAATTTCGTGAAATTTGTATGGGAGGGGTAGAAGGAGTGAGGTGAAGTTGATAATTATTTTTAAAATAAATTGCAACTATAGTAGAATTAATTTTGACAAAATTTCCTCTTTTTAGCTTTACTAGTTTCAATGAAAATCGAAAATATGTATTTTTCAAAATTGTCCATTTGTATGGGAGGAGGTAGAAGGAGTAAGGGGATCGGGTCAATATTCCGTGATATTAATGACATCTATATCATAATACTTTGACCTAAATTTCAAGTAGATAGCTAAAATAGTTTCAAAGAAAAATCAATTTCTTAATATTTCGAAATTTCATGAAATTTGTATGCGAGGGGGTAGAAGGAGTGGAGGATGTAGCCCATTCATGAACTTAAAGTTACTTTTTGCTAAAAATGACACACAAAAATTTTTAGCACTATAGCTCAAAGCTTTCGAAAGTTATGCTGTAGACAGACGCACAGACGAACAGACAGACAGACAGACGGACAGACGGTCACTCGGAATCGAGGTTTTTGAGCGACAGCAAATGTTTGTGTACCCTTGGCGGCTCTGTGCGAGCGTTATTTTTTAGCGTTACAAACGGTAAGGCAAACACAATATACTCTCAGATTTCATCTAGAGTATAATAAGTTAAAATATAATTGGTTGTCCCAAATAAAGGCTTATCTGGGGTACTCAAACTGTAATCAGTAGGGTTCGAAAGCTCTCAAAAAAACCAAAGTTTTAAGTTATTCTGTACCCATGATTGAAAATAAAACAAAACACTTAATGGAAGTCGCATCACTGCGGATATTGGAATACATTTAAAATTCTGTGTAAACTGTAATACAATACAAACTCTCATATTTTAGTTCAACCCATAGCATACCCAAATCGGAGCAATACACAATTTAAGTTCAATTAAAATTGAACCTTATGAATTCTTCCAAAAGTTTAAAAAAAAACGATCTTATTAATGTTCAATTCAAAGTTGGTATCCGCTTCGAGTTTCCAGAATTAGATGAAATTGTCAAAAATCATTTAATATTGTCAAAAATCATGTAAAGTTGTCAAAAAGTATCAAAAGCTTCAAAAAATCAAATAGTTTTCTTTTCCAACAGTTACAAATAGAATCATCATCAAATTTTATGAAGATTAAGCTTTTACATGCATAAATATTAGAAATTTCAGATGTCAGTTTCCTTACAAATTAGAGCCAGGCATTGGTAATTAGTCGTGAATTTTCCCGTGCGAACGTGTGTCAAACAAGGCTGTATCTATATTAACAGCAGCCCTGTTTCTGGTAGTAATCAATATGACATCTTAAAATATGCTTTGAAAGACGAGTATGGTAATGGTAAAGGCATGTGTCAAATCCGTACTGGTATACGGTTGTACTACATAAAACGTGATCATTAAGTTTACTGAGAAACTGCAAAGTAATGCCTTTGACGCATATTAGGGATATTCTGGCCGTATTTTATCGCCAATGACGATCTTCGGAGTATAACTGGAAAGACTAGCTTTAGGTTGTAGGAGGGTCGCAAACATAACCACATTGCACTAGAACAACATAGTAGTACTCTCTCTATTTATACCACTTGGTATGATTTGCGAACCGAAGTGGGCTTGAATGTTTGCCGCTGCTGAGGTTGTTTAGTTCTGAGAAGAATCTAGAGCCTAAAGCAAGGAGATTTGCTGACAGTGCCAAAAATAATGTTCGATAGATTCTTCGTCTACCTCGCAACCCCTGCAAAGGCTGTGGCGATCCGCAGCCTGAATGCGTGGAGCCTGGACCGACTAAGATAGGCATTGAGATTCAAAGACGAAAATGGCAGTGGTTCGGTCACACTATGAGCACAACATTTCCAAACATTTTCTGGATAACAACCCTGAAGAAGATGTCGGTTTTTATTTGTACGAAATTGAGAAATTGAATTTTTCATTACTATTTGCTATGTAAATGGAAAATCAATGGTAATGCTAAAGTTTAATTTCTGATTAATTTTACTTTATAATTCTAATAATAAAGTATTGTGATCGACACAGAAAAAAAAAATTTCGCGTTTCATGACTAAATTAGTCTAAAAAAGCAAAAAAAAAAAAAAATCCGTCCCGTCGTACGCCGTACGCCGTCCGCCGTAGATATGGACTCATGCCTCTGAGACCGTTAAGGGTAGAATGTTCGTTTTTGGGTGGATTGTTAATTTGGTAAATGAGCTCCATTATCCAAATTTTTGGGAGTGTCAGGTGGAAGGTGGAGGCGGGGGGATGGAAAAAGTCAAAAACTACACTTGCTAATATCTTCACCACGAACGCAGATAGGAAGATGAAAATCAGCATACGTATAGAAAGGGTTGTGGGACAAACTCCAAAAATAATTTAATTTTTTAGCCATTGGCATCCCAAAAGGGGGGGGCTATAAACAAATTGTCGGCCGAATCTTTTTTTGAAATGTTTATATCTTCGAAACTACTTGCCATAAAAAAATTCATATTTTGGGACCATTAAGGTGGCATATAGGTCCACCACAATCAGTTTAGAAATAGGCTAATTATTGTAAGGGGGAGGATCAGGGGGTGCAAAGAAAAACACTTCAGAATCAATATCTCATCTATCTCTTAAGCTTTGTAATTGAAACTTAAAAAATATATTAAGCTACACTAGCGAAATACAAGAAAAATATATAATTTGGTCATAATACTAGTGGGGGGAAATGGGGAGCATTTAAAAAATGGTGCACTTTTCAAAATTAGAAATCGTTATATCTCAAAATTTAGTAAAGATATCGAATCAAAAATTCGTCAGATTATAGAACTATATAATTTATAATTTTGATAAAAATTTTAAGTTAGGGGGTGTAAAGGGAGAAAAAACACGAAAGCTGAAAATGTTTTGATGTAATTTTAAGGTAGAAACTTGAAAATTTGGGAAATTCTTTTAAAAAAAATCCCTAAAAGTATGAAATACTAACTAGTCGAATATCTTTAAGGCTTCTACCCTCTCCCATTCAAAATTATTTTTTCGACCATTTCTAAGAAACTGTTAAGAGTTATCAATTTGAAATTTTGCACACAAACTTTCAAAAATAGTTGAATAAAATTGCGTCACAAGTTTTGTGATCGCGTCTGCCCTTCTACCCCCTCCCATACAAAAGTATGATTTCGACCAATTTCAATAAATCAACAAATAATCAACAAATTGGAGGGAAGGAATGGGATTAGGAAGGTAGGGGAAGCTGGTACATTTTTTCATATTTTCCAGTTGTACTGGCTGCTACTGACAAATATTTGCAGATGTTATGGGGGACCGAATGATAGAAAGCGAACAGAATCCATCTACTGAGTATCTAAGCCTTCTTGAAGTGGAACTGTTTCATTTTTACACCGTTTGCCCATTTTATTTCGAATATTTTTTCAACTGAAAAATTCGTGCTTAAGAAAATCCCGTATGGAGTGGGAATCGAACCCACGACCTATTAACTGAAAAGCAAGCACGTTGCCCACCACGCCACGGAAGCCTCTACCCCCTCCCATACAAATGTTTGGTTTCGCGAACGTAAAATTCATCGAATTTTACGAAAATTCTTTGCAACTTCGTCTATGAAACTGACATTCTATTCAGAGAATATTGGTCGTGATTCAAGCAATCAATTAAAAAATTATTAACATCCACCCACCCTTACTATTACCCCTCCCCTCCCCTCATAAGATCCCAAACTTGTATAAACGAATGAAATATTGATTACATGTACTGATGTTATTGATCGTATTCGCAAGTTTTGAATCAAATTTTAAGGTAGAAACTTGATGATTTCCAAAGTGCATTTAAAAAAATCCCTAAATGTATGAAATATTTACTGGTCGAATACCTTTAAAGCTTCAACCCCCTCCCATACAAAATTATTTTTTCAACCATTTTTAAGAAATCAATTATCACCTAAGTATTAAAAGCTATCAAATTAAAATTTTGCAAAAAAACTTATAAAAATAATTGAAACGAAATTGCGGCAAAAGTTTTGAGATCACGCTTGCCCTTCTACCCCGTCCCATATAAAAGTATGATTTCGACCAATTTTATTAAATCAACTAATAACCAACAAATTAAAGGCTACGAACTTGAAATTTTGTACGATTACCTTGCAAGTGAAACGAAATAAAATTACATCACAAATTTTATGATTCCCTCACCTCCTCTACACCCTCGCATACAAATGTTTTGAAAATTCTATGCAACTTCGTCTATGAAACTGACATTCTATACAGAGAATATTGGACGTGATTCAAGGACGCAATTGAAAAACTATTGACATCCACCCACCCTTACTATTACTTCTCACCCCTCTTCTCATAAAACCCAAACTTCACTTAATAATCAAATGAAATATTTATTCAATGTACTGGAGCTATTGATCGTATCTGCAATTAAGTGTTAAATTGACAACAGCTTTGCCCAAAAACCCCATTTCACGTAGTGTTTCCTAACCACTCCAACTTACATACTGACTTTTCACGCATCCTCAACTTGTCCCAAGAATAATAAAGTTTCGCCCGACTTGTTGGTAGTTTATTTAAAGTTAAATATATTTACATAATAATTTTTGGCTTAATAGTAACTAATTTATTTTTAAATCCGGTTAATTTTTCTCGAAACCAGATTCAATTTACGAATAGAATTTAAAAACATGCACTAAAAAACTGTACAACCTGGTAAAAGAAGTTTACAACAAAGTAAACTTCTCCTTCCTCCCTTAACAAAATTTCAAGTCCAATAGCTTTCACAGTTTCTTACTTTGTCTTTTTCCTCTTCATCTTCTTCATGTATCGTATAAATCCACAAATCATAAATTTTTTCCCTTATCACACCCGGTGCACACAAAATAATGTCATGTTTTCTTTAAGATTTCAGAAATTCTTCTCTGTCGTCTTGAAAATTATCATTTTAATTAAAAAAAAAATCACATATGAAATGTGACACAGTTACGAAACATTCACCACACTATAATTCTGATTTTGAAATCACATTAGGCGATCATAGCTTTGGTACAAGATAAGTACTTGAGGAAGGTATGCATGTAATTTATCATTAAAATAATTATCTCAAACAAATCATTATTTCTTAATTCCTTTACAAAAAAAGAAACAACATTGAGGTCTTACTCAGTTTTTCTGAAAGAATTCGTCAATTAAGAAATAGGAATTTTTTCCCATTTTGATGAAGAGTTGGTTCATGAAGAAAAATGAAGACAGCGAAGAAAATTTAACACTGTAATTGCGGTAATCGATCATTGAATTGAAAGTAATTAATTAATTTCATGTTTTTTTTTGGTAATTTTTAGGGCGAACACGAAGTAAATAAAGTGAAGAGAGTTCACGATCGTAGTATATTTGAAAAGTCATTAGAGCGTATTTTCTTTGAAATTTTTGGTCTTAGAGGTAATAACTTAAGAGGCGTGTATTAAGCCCTTTCTAGTGATAAAAGGTACTTTTGTGTTTGTGTTACGACTGGTTTAAAAAATTCATGAAGACGAAGAATTCGGATGAAATTTTCGTTCGAATAGCCAAAAGTTAATTTCCTTTCGGTTCCGGTTGTTGTTTTATGGCATTAATTTCAAGATTTACTGTGCTATTGAGAAACAAATCAAATACGGGTTTCCCCAATAAAAATATGGCGTTTTGTAAGAAAGACGCGTGCCGTCCGAAGAAACAAACAACCGAAATATTTATATAAAGAAAATCCAAATAACTAAAGAAAACTTTACTAAAAACTGGCAGTTATAAGAATCAAGTGAACTTTTAACTTTACAACCAAATCATGGCCGAAAGTGATTCGAATCACGACTCAAAGACATTCGTTACTTCTTTTCGAACCTAATCAAAATCCATCACGACTCCATATATACCTACCCTTAACCCCTCCAATAAGATTTCTATTCGAACTGCAACACCGAGAAAGATCGACTAACAATTTTATTTACGTTTATTATTTAAAACGGAGGTTACCGTTAGTTGCTATACAGGTACAGTCTATAGTACGAATATCTCTTTTATATGCCTCAACCGAGCCCACAAACTCATTCATTTGCATCCTCGTGCACGTTCTCAATCAATCAATCGAGATTTTAAGATCGTGTGCTTCTAATAAAGTGCCCATAAGATCCTCTTGAAAAGATGACGATATTCGCTTAGATGATCGTCTCCACCTCCATTACAAGGAAGTGTGTTGCGAAACGTAGGCAAGTAGGCATCAACCCTACATGGTTGCGCGGAATTAGCTGTTTTTGTCTTGTCCTAGAGGCGTGTGTGTCGTCATAAGGTCTATAAGCGATTTATCTCTATGACCACAACTGAAGTAATAGTAGTTATATGCACTTTCTTATTCAGTGCACTTTTTTGTGATCTTGTGTGTCTTAAATCTTGAAACGCGTGGTTCATGCCTTTTATCTGAAGCGATCGAGTAATATTTTTCAATATTTCGATCGTACCGATCTCGATAGATTAGCAACTTTTGAAATGGGTACGTGCCAAGATTCATCAAGTTGTTTGTTTCTCGTAAACGAAGTAGATTGGAGAGAAAAACCGACGATGCAATGCCTTTGGGTGGTATTCCGTAAGGATCGATAAAATGCGGTAGCAGTTTAACAAAAGTAGGTCTTGGGCAATTAATTATGTGAAATGAAAACATTATTTAATCTGAGAGGTTTTCTTCAACAAATCTCAAAGTTTAAAACCAGACACCTGTGCTTTTGTCCGTTTACACTCTAGCTTGAGAACGTTATTTTTGTCGAAAAAAAAGGTCAAGTTCGTCAACGGGTCAAATTCCTTCACCCCTTCTATGCCAAAAAGACGTATTGCTTGCAACTTCATAATAAACCGTTTTCTCGGAAAATTTATCTGAAATTTGGAATAAAACGTTCTCCCAATGGTCTCAGTACATATTAAGTTTATTGAGCTCACAATGGGCTATCGCGCAAATCGGGTCGTGGCCTCCTGAAGCCGTCGCATCCAATCGTCTCGATCCAAAGACCGCGCTCTCCAGCTGCTAATTATACTCTAGATGAAATCTGAGAGTATTATAAATTTGCTCTAAAGCTTGTAACAGTAAGAAATAAGGCTCGGTGAATAAAGTGAATGATACAGAAGTTAATATTATCACTCATAAATCTCAAAACCGGATGTCTGTCCGTCCGTTTGTACGTCTGTTCGCTCTGTAGCTTGAGAACACACTGAGCTGGAACGTTCAAATTTTGTATACGTTGTTTTGGCAAAAAAGTAAGTTCAAGTTCGTGAACAGGTAAAATCGCTCCACCCCTTCTACCCCCTCACATACAAAATGAAGCATTTTCGAGATTTGACATTAAACCAATTTTCTCGAAAGCCATAAAAGATATTACTCTCAAATTTGGAATGTATTATTTCTATACCAATTCCAACCTACGGTTTTATTAATTATTTGAATAGCCCCACTCCTTCTACCACCTTTCATTTAAACTGCACTTTTCAAAAAATACTATATACTAATTTACTCAGTACGTATAAAATTTATCGAGCGGAACTTTTGAACAAAACTTTTATTTTAAATTATTAGTAAGACCCAAAAAAAAAAATTAGATGATTAGCTTCACTCCTTCTATACCCTCCCATACAATATGACACAATTTCACAACTTTTCAAAAAGTCGATTTCCTGAAAAGTTTGTTGTCATGAATTACTGTAAGCCAATTTACTCAGTGCCGATTTTCTCAGAACATATAACATTTATTGAGCTCATATTTTGTAATAAATACTTAATTAGTATTATCACTTAGATCAGAAAAAAATATTTTATTAGCTTCACTGCTTCTACCCCCTCCCATACAATATGACACAGTTTCATAACTTCACAAAATATCGATTTTCTTGAAAAGTATGAATGGCACTAGTCTGAAATTTAAGGGATGCCAATTTTACAATGTTCCTAGTTATTTCTGAAAAAATCACTAAAATCCCCCCACTCTTTCTACCACCTCCCATAAAAAACTGCACATTTTCACTAAATCCAACTCACTAATTTTCTCTGTTCGTAGCCCGTTATGTTTATACTCTAGATGGAATCTGAGAGTATTATAAGTTCGCTCTAAGGTTTGTAACGCCAAGAAATAAGGCTCGGAGAAAAAAATGAATGATACAGAAGTTAATGTTATCACTCAAAAATCTCAAAACCGGATGTCCGTCCGTCCGTCCGTCCGTCCGTCCGTCCGTCCGTCCGTCTGTCCGTCCGTCCGTGCGCTCTCTAGCTTGAGAACGCGTTGAGCTAGAAAGTTCAAATTTTGTACACGTCGTTTTTGACAAAAAAGTAAGGTCAAGTTCGTGAACGGGCCAAATCGCTCCACCCCTTCTACCCCCTCCCATACAAAATGACACAATTACGCAATTTGACAATAAACGGATTTGCTCGAAAAGTATAAAAGTTATTGGCCTGAAATTCAGAATATGTTACTTTTATGATAATATCAATCTATCATATAAAAATTGTGCGTGTCGTCCCCCTCCTTCTACCACCTCCCATACAAACTGTAGTTATCATGAATTACTCTAAGCCAATTTCCTCAGTGCTTATAAAATTCAGCGGGCTGAAATTGTGCACCAAATATTTATTTGAAATTGTTAGTAAGGTAAAAAAAAAAGGATGATTAGCTTCACCCCTTCTACCCCCTCCCATACAAAATGACACAATTTCGCAATTTGACAATAAATGGATTTACTCAAAAAGTATAAAAGCTATTGGTCTCAATTATGGTATATATTACTTTTTTAATGATTTAAATCTACAGTACAAAAATTATTTGCTTCCTCCCTTTCCTTCCACCCCCTCCCATACAAACTACACTTTTTCCTGAAATGCTCTAAGCCGATTTTCTCAGAACATATAACATTTGTTGAGCTCATATTTTGTAGTAAATATTAAATTAATATTATTGCTAAGATGAGAAAAAAAATATTTGATTTGCTTCACTACTTCTACCCCCTCCCATACAATATGACACAGTTTCACAACTTCACAAAAAATCGATTTTCTTGAAAAGTATGAATGGCACTAGTCTGAAATTTAAGGGATGCTAATTTTATAATATTCCTAGTTATTTCTGAAAAAATCATTAAAATCCCCCACTCTTTCTACCACCTCCCATACAAACTGCACATTTTCACTAAATCAAACTCACTAATTTTCTCAGTTCCCATTCAGTTTTTGGAGTTAGCATTTTGTATAAAACATTTTCATAGCTACTTTAGCATGATGGCGAAAAAATTAGTTCAATGCTATCATCCCTTCTAACACTCCCCATACAAAATTTCTTGGGATCACAAAAAATTCTATTTCATCTAGAGTATCGTAAGATTGCGCTTTACGCGCAATCGTAGCCCTGTTATGTTTTTTAAGATAGCTTTGCTGTCTTCATCAACCGAGTCTCCCAATCGCTTGCGTGGTTTACCTACTGGCCAGTTACCACTCGCTTTACCTTTAAGAGCACTTTGGGGATTCTCCTGTCTTTTATTCGATCTACATGGCCAGCCCACTGCAGTTTACGTAGCTTAATGAACGTTGAAGCTTCCGGCTCGTCGTAAAGTTAATATAACTCACGGCTGTATCTTTCTGTATCCGTTTTTTTGCTTTAAAGGTCTCAAAATTCTTCGGAGAACTATTTTTACGAATACGTAAACTGCTTTTTTCCGAAGTTCGCGTTAATGTCTACGTCTCGCTGCCGTAACACAGAACAGGTCGTATAATAGTTTTATATATTCGCACCTTATGGTTCCTGTGCACTTTTTTGGAATTCATTATTGAAAGTACCGAATAATACGTTTTATTTGCTAGTATAATCCGTCGATTAATTTCGTCCGTTTCATTACCGTCCTTTGCTAGATTACCTCCGAGATATATGAAGTTGTTCACACCCTCCAAATTATATTCCGCATATATTGTAATGTTTTGTCTGATAGGCGATCTCCTTCTTGTTTGCGTCATTGCTTTTGTTTTGCTTTCTTTAATGCGCAATCCGACTTCTTTTACGGCGGAGTCAAGATTGACAAATACCTCCTTAGCACTAGGGAAGGATCTTGTTAGGATTTTAAAGTCGTCAACGTGTGTTACTAGTTGAGTGGACTTGAACAGTAGTGACCCGTTGGTGTGGACTTAAATTTTTCGGACGACATACTCTAGTGCCAAGTTGAAAAGCAGGGGGGCTAGACCATCTCCCTGCTTTAAACCACATTCCGTTCGAAATCTGGTTGTGGAATCGGTTTGTATTCTTACTTGGCATTCAATGTTCGTGATTCTGAATCTTGTCAGTCGGACTAGTTTTGGGTGAATCCCAAAATCAAGCAAGATTTGGTACAGTACCCTCTTGTCGATTCTGTCGTGTGCTTGTTTAAAATCTACGAAGATTTTGTGCACGTCTGTGTTATATTTTCAACATTTCTCAAGCACCTGTTTCTCCGAAAATATCTGGTCTGTTGTAGATCGTCCGGTTGTGAATCGACCTTGGTATTCGTGGGAAGTGGTAACAAAAGGCCCAAAATCGTAAGCAACAGCGTAGTGCATAGACCTGCAGCAGAGGCTCAGCCCTCTACGTCAGGTACTAGCTACAGAGACGCAGTTAAAGGAATCAGGATCGGTATTATACATACCGACCATCCTCATAAGATCCTTACAGCGGAGCAGCTAGCCACTATATGAGAAAGTATACTAAAAAAGATTCCCAAAGCGGCAAAAGAGGAGGTAATTCCACAATTTCGTGGACTCAGCCTTAAGCCGAGATGGATGCTGATCATTTGCCTTGATAAGCAAACGGCAGCATGGTTGGAAAAAACAGCAGAAGGCATCAAGCCGGACGAGTCCACGAACATCAGGGCAGTCCGGGAGGAGAATATCCCGTGATTAGAAATAATCACGGGATATTTTCCTCATGAGACAAAGACATCAGTGGAAATTACCACCCTTATTGATGCGCAAAATGCTGGTTTGTGCGCCTCTAACTGGAAGGTTCTGAGCAGAAGAGTAGAGGGTACAAACACTATCATAACCTTCTCCATCGACGGCCAATCGATGGAAAAGCTTAAACAAAAGGGGCATAGAGTCTGCTTTGAATTCTTTAGTGTCACTCTCCGCCCTAAGGTCAAAGAGTTCAAAAGCGGCGAGTTGCAGCTGAACAAAGATGACCTTAGCTCTAAATAAAATTAGAGTTATACAAGCGAATCTCCATCGTGCAGCAGCGGCCATGGCCACAATAACATGGAGATTCGCTAAATAGGAATTCCACATAGCCCTAATTCAGGAACCGAGAGCCGCTATGGGAAAAATTATTGGTATTCCTAAAAAAATAGGTAAGGTGATCTTTGATAAAAGAAGTGTCAGGCCAAGAGCTGCAATTCTAATATCATCAGAAATTAAATTACCTAAATATGCCTATTTTCATCCGAACAGATTTAGTAGCGGTACTGGTGAAAATACCAAAGGCAGGAGGAAGGCAAGAGGTAATAATTGTTTCGGCCTACTTTCCGGGGAGGAGCAAGAGGCGCCACCTTAAGGCGTCATGGAGCTGGTGGAATATAGTAGAATCCACAAAGTACCTGTCATTCTAGGCTGTGACGCTAACGCTCATCACACTATCTGGGGAAACAGTGATATCAACAAAAGAGGTGAGTCACTTTTGGAGTATCTTACTACTAATAACCTAGACTTAATAAATAAAGGTGACACACCGACTTTCATAAACTCAGTTAGGCAGGAAGTATTTGACCTAACCATAATAATGCTTTTTAACCTAGCCTTAGAATACGTCATCAGAAAGTTACCCGTTGACACAAGAGGTACGCTGCTTTATAAATCCAGCCAGATAGTGGGTTATTCGGACGATATCAACATATTATCACGCTCTTTCACAAAAGAAATTCTACTAAGCCTCGATCAAGCAGCAAAGGAAGTTGCCCTGAAAATCAATGAAACAAAAACGAAAATAATGACACAAACAATGAAAAGGACCCCCAATAGACAAAACATTACAATTGACGAATATAATTTGGAAAATGTAGACGAATTCATATATTTAGGCACAAAATTGACAAAGAGTGGAAATGAAACGAACGAAATAAAAAGACGAATCCAGCTCGCAAATAAAACGTATTATTCAGTCTTAGCTATTCTTAAGGCCAGTTGCGTACACAGGAAGACCAAACTCCAAGTCTACAAATCAATAGTAAGACCTGTGCTTTGCTACGGATGCGAAACATGGACCCTTACACAAGCATCCGCAAATATGTTGAACGCTTTCGAAAGACGGGTCCTGAGACGAATAATTGGAGCGAAACGTGATGGTGACCGATGGCGAACTAGATACAACAGTGAGATGTATGATATATTTGACGAACCGGAGGTTTCCACTATCATCAGACTGCGGAAGCTGCAATGGGCTGGCCATGTACAAAGGATGGACGAAACTCGAATACCTAAAAAGGTATTCGAGGGAAAAACGGAGGGCCGGAGGCCAAAGGGAAAACCCAGGAAACGCTGGCCCGACTCTGTTGACGAAGACTGTTCATCGCTGCTCGGATTTCAAAATTGGACGCGGCCACTGAACCGAGATCGCTGGAGACTTCGGCTACGGGAAGCCAAGGCCCGAAAGGGGCTGTAGCGCTGCGACGAGATAATAAGCCCCTGCCTGGCTGACAAGTGCGAAAATTGGCACGTATCAAAGGAAGCTCATTATCAGATCATAGGCATATCTGTTTTGATATTGAGACTTCATTTGAATATATCGGACAATACAGAAATCCTAAACGCACCAACTGGAATCTGTACCAGTCAGTCCTAGATTTTGAGCTACGTATCGAAGAAGAATCAATAAGCAGCCCAGACTGCATTGATAAAATCACGAACAAACTCGTAAACAATATAATTAATGCTTACGAACAAAGTTGTCCCATTCTACAAAAAAAGGGCCAAACAAACACCTTGGTGGAACGAGGAACTAGCGGCAAAACACATGCAAACTAGGAAATTGTTCAACAGAGCAAAGACCTTTGGGAACTGGGACGAATACAGAGAGTCTCTAACCGAATATAACAATCTTCTAAAAAAGTTGAAAAAAGAGTCTTGGAGAAGATTCTGTGAAGAGATAGATGATTTCCCAAAGGCCTCAAGACTCCGAAAGGTGTTATCAAAAGACACCCCGATAAATATCGGACTTTTGGAAAGACCGTATGGGTCCTCTACTAAAAGCAGTATGGAAACCCTTGAGGTGTTGTTGGCAAAACATTTCCCAGGCTGCAAAATAATAAACAACAATGAGGATTTAGAGGCGGAGGAAAGGACATATCGTCAAACTCCGCACAGCAAAAGCATTGCTGGTAAAATTTTCACTCCGGAAAAGGTCAGATGGGCGATCAACACTTTAAGCCTTACAAATCAGCCTGAGTAGATAAAATATTCCCCGCATTACTGCAGAAGGGGTTAGAGATCTTAATGCAAATAATGATAAGGATCTTTAAAGCCAGCTTTAATTGGGGATACATCCCAAAAATTTTGAGGAAAGCGAGCGTGGTATTTGTACCGAAGGCATGGAATCGTCCCATTGATCAGCCTAAGTCAGATCGTCCTATAAGTCTTACCTCCTTCTTCATCAAAACGATGGAGAAGTTAGTGGACATACATATAAGAACAGGGCTTAACAAGGTTCGTCTTAATACTAATCAACATGCCTACCAAAAGGGCAAATCAACAGAGTTGGCCCTTCACGGTTTCGTAAGACAAATCGAAAAGGCAAAATACTATAAAGAAATTGCACTTTGCGCATTCCTAGATATGAAAGGAGCATTTGACAATACGCCCCATGAAGCCATAATACGGCGGCTAGGAAAAAGAGTTTGGAAACGGCCACGATTAGATGGATACATGCCATGCTAAGGAGTCGAATGACAACCATGGATCTAGGTGATAGTACATTGACTGCACAGACCTATAGAGGCTGTCCTCAAGGTGGGGTACTATCTCCACTTCTGTGGTAAATTGTAGTAGATGAGCTCCTAGACCGTCTAACACAACAGGGATACGAGGCTATAGGATATGCCGATGACCTCGTCATTATCATTAGAGGTAAACATGATTTAATTATATCGGAAAGAATACAATAAGCCTTAGAAGTGATAATGAACTGGTGTTAGTCTAACCCAAGTAAGACGGGGTTAGTACCATTTACAAACAGAAGGAAAATTTACATCATACCCCCTTCAATAAATGGAACAATAATACCCTTTTCAGATGAGGTAAAATATCTAGATGTCGTACTGGATAGCAAACTCAACTGGAACAAACATATAGAATGGACTCATGTCAAAGCACTAAAGGCATTTTGGGCCTGTAAAAGATTATTTGGTAGAAAATGGGAACTAAAGCCCAAAATGATTTACTGGTGCTACAGAACAATCATTCTTCCAATAATCACATACGGATCAACGATATGGTGGACTAAAACTTTACAAAGGAAAGCACGACTTACGCTACAAAAAATCCAAAGGCTAGCTTGTCTTGGTATCACAGGAGCTATGAAAACCTGTCCTACAGCTGCAACGGAAATGTTCCTTAACATCCCTCCGATACATAGGATACTATCAAAGGGGAGTTACGCATACAGAGGGAAAACAATTACAAACCAGGGGATTTTAGAGGCCACCTCAAAATCCTAACAAACCCAAAATTGGAGGTTCTAACCTTTACGTTATCAGACGCTATGCCGACAAAATTTAACTTTGAAACCCTCTTCAAACTTATAATCAGAGAACGCAAGGACTGGCAATCGACGCTCCTGAAATGGAAGAGGGATCAACCATCATACAGATGGTTCGCGCACCTCTGAGGGGACAGGAGCCGGAGTTAAAGGTCCTAACTTCTCGGTTTCAAAACCACTCGGTAAAAAAGCCACAATCTTCCAGGCTTAACTAATTGCAACGGAGCTATGTATCCAAGAGAATATAAGGAGACAACAAATCAATTTATATCCTATCGGATAGTCAGGCGGTTCTCAAAGCCCTAGCATCCAATTAACATGGATCGAGGTTAGTTAGGGACTGTCTTCAAGACCTAATCATCCTGGGGAAAAGGAACGGCGCGGAAAAAAACTGTATTGGTCCAGAGCCATTCTGCGGAAAATCAAAAGAGCATCATAACTCTATACTTAGGAAGTGGGTTGAACAAGAACACAAAATCTAGTGGAATAGACTTCCAGGATTATCAACCTCAAAAAAACTAATTCTACCACAAAAAAATAAAGTGGAGGATATCCTGAAATTCAGCAAGAGAGATATTAGTACTTTAATCGGTCTAATGACGGGGCACAGTGGAGTGAACCACCACCTCAAAAATATGGGCTTAGCTGAAACCGACATCTGCCGCCTCTGTCTCGAAGACTCAGAAACGACAATACATATCCTATGCCACTGTGAAGCAGTGGCAAGGAAAAGGCATAATCTTCTGGGGAAAGGCTTCTTTTCCATCGAGGAACTAGCCAACATGGCTCCCTTACAGATACTCAGATTAGCCAAAGCTATTGAGTTATGATAGGGTAAAGAGGCAATAATCGCTCAATAGGCCGGAAAGGCCACAGTGCTCTCACGTGTTCCCCTAATATAAACAATAATATTCGCCAATTATTTCATTAGTGTTGGGCTTAAGACGACGTTCAATTATTTTTGTCATTATTTTATAGGACGTACACAACAATGGTATTTCTTTGTAATTATCACAGCAGATTTTGTCTCCTTTCTTGTAAATTGGACATATGATGCTTTTTCGTTAATCGTCGGGTATGATTTCCTCTGTCCAAATTTTGCATATCATGTTGTGCAGTATTTCAGCGACATAGTTTCCACCGTTTTTCTTCTGTTCAACTGGTATTTCGCCAATTCCCGATGCTTTGTTTAGTTTTTGGTCACAAAGTGCTGCTTCGATTTCGGCAAGGGTGGGTAGTGTCGATGATGGTTCTTCTAATGGTGCTAATGGGTGGGATCTAGAAGATGTTCAAAGTAGAAAGCCCATCTCCTTTTGATTTCTTGCGTGTCGCTGATGATGTTGGCCTCTTTGTCTTTAATATTTTTACCAAGTCCCTAGTAACACCCTCCCACACAGAATGACCATTCAATCAATTCAATTTACTCTTAAGTTTGAAGCTCTAACTATTGTTTCATTTCCGTCCACTTCGCGGTCATCATCTTGACGCCAATACCACATCCAAAAAATTCGTTATATAAGGGAAGGTCAAAAATTTCGTGGAATGAAGGGAGTGGGGAAAGATTTTTACCTGGAGGTATTATAACACTTAATACGGTATAAACGCAAAGTTTCTGTCAGAGAGAATCACTAACAGTTTAGTTATCGCCAAATCAACAAGTCAATCGGAAAGAAAACGCTAACTACGGACAAAATTGAGTTTCGTGGTGTCACCAAGCAAGGAAAAACGCCACAAATCATTTTAGAAAAAAGTTCATTTGCTTACGGGGACTCTTGCCCTGGAAAAATGATGATTTATAAGTGGAATAGTTTATTCAGGCAAGGCAGAGAGTCATTTGAAGATGATAATGTTCTCGTTTAAAGAAGGAACAAATCGTAATAATGGTTGGAGTATCAGATACATTTTGAATATCCTCCATGATCATTGCGGCATGTCTAAAGTCAGCGCAAGATGGGTACCAAGAAGCGGTTCACAAAAGGTAGCGTGTCGAGTGTTTACTCGAGTTTTTTGGATCTCTGTAGTGAGAACAGGATTAAAATGTTGTCCCGGATTGTTACTGCAGACGAAACTTGGGTTCATCATTATGAGTCTGAATGAAAGCACGAGTCAATGCAGTGGCTCCGAAAAGGCGCATCACCCCCTAAGAATTCAAGGTCTCACAATCCGCCGGAAAAAAAACCATGGCACCGATAAAGGAAAAGGACAAAATATCACAGGGGATACTATGTCAACCTGCTACAAAATTTAAAGGATGCCTTCAAAGAAGAAAGAAAAGGAAAGTGAACACGAGTTGTGCTGCTTTTGCACGACAACGCACTTATTCACAAGAGCCACGTTGGAAAGGCTGCCGTACAGAAATGCGGCTATGGAATATTGAACCACCCCCCTTAAATTCCAGATCTGGCCCCTCCCGATTAATGTTTCTTCCCAAAACTGAAGAAAGAACTTCGAGGAACAAAATTTACCAACGATGAAGAGGTAAAGTGGGCAATTTTAGCCTAATTTGAAGGCCATGATAAAACATTGATATTAAAAGGAATTTAAAAAGTTTGTGAGGGATGTGATAAATTTAGTAGGCTTAAGGGAGAATGTACTGTAAAGTGAAAATAATAACTTTTTCAGTTCCCCCTCCTCCCTCCCCCCCTCCACTCTTCCCTGTCATTCCTTCCGCAAAGTTTTACGAAAGTAACGATTGGTTACTATTGACACATAAATCTCCTAATGTCGTTCGCCCACGGCCGAATCTATACGTTGATGACAACGGTACCTTCCCATCATGCGATATATCGAACCTAGAGAGTGTTCCTGAATCTGGTAATGCGCCACAACGTAGAGCTACTGCGGTTGATTGCGTCAACAACAAAACGGATATTGTGCATGAATCTTCGACTACGTCAATAGACTTTCGCTGCACTTTACGAGCCGCTGAACAGCCAAAGCTTCTTTTTGTATCGCGCTTAGCATCTGACACAACGGAGAAGGAAATTACTGACAACGTTCTTGGTATCTTACGCTGTGCAAGAGTTGACTTATCACCGGACTTAGTATCTTGTAAAAAGATTACTCCTATATCCCGCGATGGTGGCGCGAGAGTGTCTTCGTTCAAGGTTGTTCTGCCAGACGCATGCTTTGCCCATGTTGTGTCATCGAAACTATGGCCGAAATCTGCTATCGTCCGTGAATTTTTACCCCGAAATCGTCTTTCGCGGTTATCATCTCAAAATCCATCGTCAAAAAACGGGCAAGCTCTATCTCGATATCTTACAGCAACGTAAGCGGGATGCGTACGAAAACTCAGGATCTGTATCTCGCTGCTGGTGTTTGTTTCTTTGATATCGTGTGCATTTGTGAGACATGGTTGTCCTGTCAGTTCAGAGATTCTGAGCTTTTCGATTCCGACTTTGAAGTTTTTCGTCGTGACCGCCACCCCAACTTACTTGATCCACCGGTTGGGGGTGGAGTCCTCTGCGCCGTTCGTCGCCAGTTTGCTTCCACGATAATCGATGTCCCAGGAACCGAGAATCTAGAGTTCTTGTGTGTAGCTGTAACACTTGGGAACCGTAAGCTATACGTTGTGACTGTATACATCACATCGCCTTCACCTTCATCAATTTACGATGCGGTTTATAATGCGTTTGAAACATTGCTTGGTCTTCTTCATCCATCAGACGATATTTTAATTCTGGGCGACTTTAATTTACCGCAAATACAGTGGCTACGCTCTGATGATAATGAGGTTTGTATGACGCCTTCGTATTCCTCCTGTGCCCGACACGAAATACAATTTGTGGACAACATGCTTGCTACAGGACTTTTCCAAGTGTGTCCGATTTCGAATGATCATGGTAGATTTTTGGATCTGATCTTCTCATCTGATGCCAGCCTTACGACGATTGATAAATGTCACAGCCCTTTGCTGCCTGACTTGCCTATTCATCCTGCGCTTCACGCAACATTCAACACTCACACAGAATTTACGAACTCGAAATGCATTGCTAGTAATTATTTTAATTTCCCCAAAGCTGATTTTGAAACTTTAAATCTTGACATATCCAATTGCGATTGGTCGTCTGTGTTGAATGAATCTGATGTTGACAAAGCCACTTCTAATTTTTACACGATTTTAAATGGCTGCTTTATGCGTTGTGTCCCTGTAGTTTGTTCGAAACCTACTAGGAGGTTTCCCTGGTTTGACGATGATTTAATAAATTTGAAAAATCGGAAAACGAAAGCTTGGAAAACTTACTCGCTCTCAAGGAGTGATACGGACTACATAATTTACATAAACCTATGTAATTGTTTTATAATTCAGTCTCGAGCTGCATATAACCAATACCTTTTTAGAATTAAAAACTCTTTTAAAGATAAACCGAAACAATTCTGGAATTTTGTCAACTCTAAGAAAAACTCTGATGGTTATCCTTCCAGTATGTTTTTTAATGATGTAGTCAGTGCTGATCCTACTACAATTAGCAACTTATTTTCCAACCATTTCCGCACCGCCTTCAATTGCAGTACGCCGCTAACATCCGTTGGTAACTTTGAATACATGTCAAAGTTTCCTTCTTCGTCCTTGGTTCCTAAAGATCTTTTCATTGACGACTCCACTATTTTGAAATACATTGATAAACTTGCGATTAATTTCTCCAGAGGACCAGATGGTGTTCCTTCTTCTGTGATTAAAAAGTGCAGTTTATCCCTTTTACCTATCCTTGGGTATCTTTTTAATACATCGCTTCGTAGTGGAGTTTTTCCTATGTCATGGAAATACTCAACTGTAATGCCCTTACTTAAGTCTGGTAAAAGAGACAATGTAACTAATTATAGGCCTATAGCGAATCTTCCTTGTGTTGCTAAGCTATTTGAATCCATTGTGTGTGATGTAATGTATTTCCATTCCAAGTCGATTATTGGATCATTCCGGCATGGCTTTGTCAAAGGCAGATCTACTGTAACTAATCTTATGGAATTTTCGAACTTCTGTCTTTCTGCTATCGAAAACGGGCAGCAGGTCGATTGCATATACACTGACTTCAGTAAAGCCTTTGACAAAATTGACCATAACATTCTTGTGCATAAACTCCGCCTGCTTGGTTTTCCTGATATTTTCGTCCTTTGGATTAAGTCTTATCTTAGTGATCGCATTCAGAAAGTATACTTTCGTGGAGCCTTATCTTCTGAAATATATAATACTTCTGGCGTTCCGCAAGGTAGCCATCTGGGTCCACTTCTATTCCTTCTCTTTATTAATGACGTGAGTTCGTTTATCTCTAACTCGAACATTCTTCTCTATGCCGATGATGCGAAAATCTTTAAGATTATCTCCAGCAGCAATGATTGTCTATTATTGCAAAGTGATATCTTGCGTTTTCATGACTGGTGCTTACTTAACAATTTACATCTCAACATTAATAAGTGCACTGCTGTTTCGTATTCTAAGAAGAGAATATCAATGAATTTCGACTATGTTGTAGATGGATGCTCTTTACTTCGTTCTGACAAAGTACGTGATTTGGGCGTACTATTCAACTGTAATTTTACCTTTGATGATCACGTGAATCACATTGCTGGTAAAGCGAACGCTATCCTCGGTTTTGTTAGGAGACAATCGAAAGAATTCAATGATTTCTTTACAACGAAAATGTTGTATTGTGCATTTGTCCGATCTATCCTAGAATATGCTAGTCCTATCTGGTCACCATTTTATTCCATTCACATAGATAGGATCGAAGCAGTTCAGCGTCGGTTCTTAAGGTTTGTCCTTCAGGGCCTTCCCTGGTCCGATCCACTCAGGTTACCGCCATATGTTGATCGTTTAAATCTGCTGTCTATGGATTCCCTTGAGAAACGGCGTATACATGCCAGAGTTGTTTTTGGTTTTAAAGTAATTACAGGTATAATTGACTCTGACAAATTGTTGTCTATGATTAATTTCAATGTTCCATATCGCCCTTGACGAAATTATGAGCTTTGTAGAATTCCGCAGCATCGCACAAACTACGGGTTTTATGAACCAGTTTCATTCATGTTAAGAGATTTAAATAACTTCTTCTCGCAATTGGATTTTCACATAAGTGTCCCACAAGTAAAAAGTCAGCTTTCTTGATGTTCATAATGTTTGATTTTGTATAAAGTTTAAATTTCTGTGTACCTAATTCTGTTTAATTGTTATTAATTAATTATATTATTAATTTATATTATTATAACTGTTGTTAAATGTAGTAATCAATTTTTTGATGAATAAATTATTATTATTATTATTATTAGCGGTCCTAATTATAATTTAGCTAATTCGTAACTTAGCTCGTCTTCATTGTTAGTAGATTGGTGATACACAGCTCTTTGCTAATTAAGAAGAGCCACTCACTCATCTGTCATATTTTTAGAAAGTTGAATTGCATAGCCAATAGGCAATAAAGTTTTGAAAAAAAGCGATAAGCGATAAAAGAAGAAAAACGATCTTTAGTCCTGTTTTGGAATCGTTTGCACGTTATCTTTCATAGCTGAGCGTTTAAATCATGAACTCCAAAATTTTGTATAATTCAGAGCTTTCAGAAAATGACTTTTCTTCTTCTCTCTTGCACGAAAAAGTTTTCATGAAAGCTCCAGTTCTAGCACATTCTTCATCGCTATAGCCTAAATTATGAGAAAAATGAAATGATTTAGCAGAGAGCATGACGAGATGATTTAGCTGATAAATGATCACTATTTTGGTAATTTAGCTAAATTAGCGTATGACACATAGCCGTTTAATGATAATTTAGACCTTAATTTTCATCATTATGAAAGTAATATATCTACTTTCATAATGATTTTAATCTGCAGCAGAAAAATTATTTGCGTCCTCCCTCTCCTTCCACCCCCAACCATACAAACTGCACTTTTTCATGAAATGCTCAAGACGATTTTCTCAGAACATATAAAATTTATTGAGCTCATAGTTTGTAATAAGTACTAAATTAATATTATCACTAAGATCAGAAAAAAATATTTGATTGGCTTCACTGCTTCTACCCCCTCCCATACAATATGACACAGTTGCACAACTTCACAAAAAATCGATTTTCATGAAAAGTATGAATGGCACTATTCTGAAATTTAAGGGATGTCAATTTTATAATATTCCTAGTTATTTCTGAAAAAATCACTAAAATCCCCCACTCTTTCTACCACCTCCCGTACAAACTGCACATTTTCATTAAATCTAACTCACTAATTTTCTCAGTTCCCATTCAATTTTTGGAGTAAGCATTTTGAATAAAACATTTTTATAGCTACTTAGCATGATGGGGAAAAAATTAGTTCAATGCTATCATCCCTTCTAACACTCCACATACAAAATTTGTTGGGGTCACAAAAAAATTCTATTTCATCTAGAGTATCGTAAGATTGCGCATCACGCGCAATCGTAGCCCTATTATGTTTTTTAAATGCATTTTCCAAATTTTCAAGTTTTTACCTTAAAATGTTATTCAAAAATTTTCAGTTTACGTGTTTTACTTTACTATTCTAATAATAAAGTATTGTGATCGACCAAGGAAAAAAAAAATTTGCTACCCTGAAATTTTTTTTTTCGCGTTTCATGACTAAATTAGCCTAAAAATGCAAAAAAAAAATCCGTCTCTGCCGTACGCCGTACATATGGACTCATATCTCCGAGACCGTTAAAGGTAGAATGTTCGTTTTTTGGTGGATTGTTGATTGGGTAAGTGAGCTCTATTTTCTGAATTTTGTGGTTGTTAGGTGAAAGGGGGAGGCGGGGGAGGGAAAAAGTCGAAAACCACACTGCTAATATCTCCACCAGGAATGCAGATAGAAATTTCAAAATCAGTAGAGATATACAGAGGGTTGTGGGACAAACTTTAAAAATAATTTAATTTTTTTATCCATTGGCGTTCGAAAAAGGGAGGCTAAAAACAAATTGTCGGCCGAATTGTTTTTTCAAATGATTATATCTTCGAAATTACTTATTGTAAAAAATTTATATTTAGGCACAATTAATGTGGTATATAGTTCCATCGGAATCAGCTTAGAAAGAGGCTAATTATTGTAAGGGGGAGGGTCAGGGGGTGCAAAGAAAACCACTTAAAAATTAATATCTCAACTATCTCTTAAGCTATGTAATTGAAACTTGAAACGTATTATACATTTAACTATACTGGAAAAATACAAAAAAATATAACATGTTGAAATAATAGTAGTGGAGGGAAATGGGGAGCATTTCAAAAATGGCGCACTTTTTATAATTACAAATCCTTATATCTCAAAAAATAGTACAGATATCAAATCACAAATTTGTCAGATTGTAGAACTATATAGTGGTTAATTTTGGTAAAAATTTAAAGTTGGGAGGTGTAAGGGGAGGGAGGTGATAAGCAAAAATGTCGAAAATTTTGAGTGATTTTTTAGGGCTCTGGTGAAAGATACAAAGTTTAAATTTTGCACGTCGATACGTCTATTTGATGTACATAGCAAAATAATAATAACTTGATCCATAATTGTTATAAACCGACCCCCCCCCCCGGTCTAACGTGCACAAGGTGTTTCATGTGAATTGAAAAAAACACATAAACAGAAAATTTTTGAGCGAAATTTTAAGGTAGAAACTTGAAAATTTGCCAAATGCATTTAAAAAAAATCCCTAAATTTACGAAATATTAAATGATCGAAAATCTTTAACACTTCTACCCCCTCCCATACAAAATTATTTTTGCGATCATTTTTAAGAAATCAATTATCACCTAACTATAAAAAGCTATCAATTTGAAATTTTGCATAAAAACTCACAAAAATAATTTAAATGAAATTACGTTAAAGGTTTTGAAATTGCGCTTGCCCTTCTACTCCCTCGCATACAAAAGTATGATTTCGACTAATTTCATTAAATCAACTAATAACCAACAAATTAAAAGCTATGAACTTCAAATTTTGTGGAAGTACCTTACAATAAAAAAGAAAGAAAATCGCATCACAAGTTTGACGATTCAAATACCTCCTCTACCCCCTCCCATACAAAATTATTTTTTCGAGCATTTTTAAGAAATCAGTTATCAGCTAACTCTTAAAGGCTATCAATTTCAAATTTTGCGTAAAAACTTATAAAAATAATTCAAATGAAGTTGCTTTAAAAGTTTTGAAACCGCGCTTGCCCTTCTTCCCCCTCCCATACAAAACTATGATTTCGACCAATTTCATTAAATCAACTAATAACCAACAAACTAAAAGCTACGAACTTGAAATTTTATACAAGCACCTTACAAGAGAAGCGAAATAAAACTACATATCAAATTTTACGATTCCCCTACCTTCTCTACACCCTCGCATACAAATGTTTTGAAAATTCTATGCAACTTCGTCTATGAAACACATTCCATAGAGAGAATATTGGACGTGATTCAAGCAATCAAGTAAAAAGCTATTAACATCCACCACCCTTACTATCACCCCTCCTCCTCCCCTCATAAAAACCCAAACTTGCAGAGTCGAATGAAATATTGTTAAATTAAATAAATGAAATATTGTTAAATTAAATAAATAACAAATAGTTGTATCCACTTGGAAAATTTAAAATTTGTATCTCTTAGCAGAGCCCTAAAAAAATCACTCAAAATTTTCGACATTTTTCCTTACCACCCCACACTCCTTGCACCGCCCGACGTAAACCTTTACGAAAATTCAAAACTATGTAGCTCTATAATTTGACAAAATTTGAATTTGATATCTACACTTAGTTTTGAGATATAACGGTTTGAAATTTTGAAAAGTGCAATGCTCCCCATTTTCCCGCACTACTATTTTGTCCAATTTTATATTTTTCTCGTATTTCTCTAGTACAGCTTAATATAAGTACCAAGTTTCAATTACATAGCTCAACAAATAGCCGAGATATTGCTTTTTAAGTGTTTTTCTTTGCACCCCCCCCTCCCCCTGACCATCCTCCTTACAATAATTACCCTTTATGTAAGCTGATTCCAGTGGATCTATATACCACCTTGATGGTCTAAAAGCATAAATTTTTTACGGTAAGTAATTTCGAAGATATAATTATTTAAAAAAAAAACTCGGCCGACAATTGGTTCTTAACCCCCCCGTTGGATAAAAAAGTTAAATTATTTTTAAAAGTTGTCCCATATACCCCTTTACATGTGTATCAATTTTTAGCTTCCTAGCTGTAACCATGGTTGAGATATTTGAATTCTTAGTTTTCGGTTTAAGCGCTACCCCGCCTCCCCCTGAACCCTTACACCCCTTAAAATGGGTGCCCGCCTGAGATCCACAACTATATACATTCCTTCCAAAAATGAACTTTCCATCTTGAAGGGTTTGGAAGTTAGTGTGCGCTGAGCGTACACACCGGCGTACGGCGTACAGCGGATGGCGTACAGACAGACGGATATTTTTTTTACATTTTTAGGCTATTTTAGTCATGAAACGCAAAGAAAAAAAATTTCAGAGTAGCAAAAAAATTTTTTTTTCCAAGTCGATCACAATACTTTATTATACTCTAGATGAAATCTGAGAGTATATTGTGTTTGCCTTACCGTTTGTAACGCTAAGAAATAACGCTCGCACAGAGCCGCCAAGGGTACAGAAATATTTGTTGTCGCTCAAAAATCTCGATTCCGAGTGACCGTCTGTCCGTCTGTCCGTCTGTCTGTCTGTCCGTCTGTCTGTCCGTCTGTCTGTCTGTGCGTCTGTCTACAGCATAACTCTCGAAAGCTTTGAGCTATAGTGCTAAAAATTTGTGTGTGTCATTTTTAGCAAAAAAGTAACTTTAAGTTCGTGAATGGGCTACATCCCCCCACTCCTTCTACCCCCTTCCATACAAATTTCATGAAATTTCGAAATAAAAAGAAATTAATTTTTCTTTGAAACTATTTAAGCTATCAATTTGAAATTTACGCCAAAGTATTATGATATAGATTTCATTATTATCACAGAATATTGACCCGATCCCCCTACTCCTTCTACCCCCTCCCATACAAATGGACAATTTTGAAAAACACATATTTTCGATTTTCATTGAAACTAGTAAAGCTGAAAAGACGAAATTTTGTCAGAATTAATTTTATTATAATTGCAATTTATTTTAAAAATAATTAATAACTTCACCTAACTCCTTCTACCCCTTCCCATACAAATTTCACGAAATTTTGAAATTTAAATTAAATTATTTTTCTTCGAAACTGTTAAAGCTATCAGCTTGATATTTTGTATACAACATAAAAATAAAAATATTAATAATGCGAAAAAAATTTGTTTTGATCCGTACACTCCTTCTACCCCCTCCCATACAAATGCATAATTTTTGTTGAATGCATTTTATCGATTTCCATTCAAACTTGAAAAAATACAAACTTCAAATTTTGCCAGAATTTGTTTCTTAATAAATAAAATAAGTGCTAGAAACAACTATCAGCCCTTCTTCACTCCTTCTACCCCCTCCCATTCAAATATCTGCATTATAAATTCAAGAAAAGCATTTCTCCTGCGAATATATGAGAGCTATCGACTTTGAAATTGAATCAAAGCATGGTGATAAGGGTGATAATAAGCAGTTTCAAAATCATCTAAAACGTTCCACTTCCTCTGCCACCTCCCATACAAATATCCCAATTTCATGAAAACTGTTACCAATTTCATTAAAAATAATAAAAACTAAAAACTTTAAATCAGCAATAAACATTTTGCTTGCCATGTTCGGTGTCATATACGAAAATACAAACCTCCTCTACTTCTACCACCTCCCATGCAAAAGTCTCTATTCACTATTCGAAAGAATTTGAAATGACATATTTTCCGGTATATTAAAGTCATTTCCATCTCATCTAGAGTATCATATGATTGGGCTTTAAGCCCAATCATAATTCTGTTATGTTTTTTAAAATAATAAAGAAAAAAATACAGGAATTCCTGTATATCTAGCTTACAACAAGACAAATATCTCAACGACCAGCAATCTAATTCTGTAAGAATTTAATGAGAAAAAACGAGATCAGCTACTTCACGTCGTTTCGAGAGTAATAACATATTTAATTCTGAAACCGATTAGTAAAATGAAAAAAACGAACTCTTTTGCTCCAATTAAGGTGGCATAACGCTATGCTCACAATTTTACGCTGAATTGGTTTAATTCTGCTAATGTGCTCATCATAATAAGAAGACCAAACTTGAGAAGCATATTCTAAGTGAGATCTAATGATGGTGTTATAGAGACTCAATCTAAGAAGGAATTGTTGGTTAGGCATGTGGAGAATTGCAAATCATAGAAATACCCTTCTCGGTATCCATACAAAGTAGTTGAAGCAGTATCTCTGAAGTTATCAAAATGCGGCATGTCAGGGATAAAGTTACTACTAGTAAAGGATCCACTGAAGGATGTGACCAAAAATTGCAAAAAATGAATTGATCATTCCTATTGCTACCAATAAATTGAAAAGAAGCTGGATAACCGTCAGAATAACGCTTACAATTAAAAAGTGTACAAAACTTCACTGGATCTCCAATAATATCCGACTGCATTTTGAGTCAAATTCAGAATACAAGCGAGTAGATAATTCTTTGAATAAGTCATAAAATTCGTCATTCAAATAAATTCATAAAACATAACAGCACCACGATTGGGCGTGAGGCCCAATTATGCGATACTCTAGATGAAGAGAATTTTATTGATTTTGAGAAAATTTTGAGTGGTAGACGGGGTGACGGCATTGAGCCAAAAAAATGGTTTTAAATATAAAAAAAATCAACTGTGGCACACTTATTGTCAAAAATTTCATTTAAGTTGAAACTAGAGATAAGGTAGTCCAACTGCAAAAAATCTTCCTTAATGAAATTGAAAAATAGCTCTTTCTCACAATTTTAAGAAATATGTTAATAATAGGGTTTAAGACAAACCCCTGCCTTCCATAGGAATTCCAAACAAAGCTAAGTTGCTGGATACCAAGTGCAAATATACTTTCAACAGAAAAATAATAAGTGAAGACGAAGTATCAGAAACTTAGAGATTAGAATCGTCGTTAGAGAAAGGCCAAGAAAGACCTGGAGTATTAAAATTACCCAGTAAGATAAGTTAGTCGGATATATTTATACTTTTATGAACAAATGTTATACAGTCAATTGTTCATATAAAGTACAAGGACTAGATGGGGGAATATATGTCAAAAAGAGTTAAAAATTCTTCTTGTTATCCACGAGTTGGACAGAAAAGATCTCCGATGGTGAAGGTTGGGCACAGGAACAACTACAGGGTGGGCCATTTAGTGGTTTCTTTTTTAATTATAGGTTATTTTGATACTGAACGCTGTTTCCCGCTTGAAATTTTAACAGAAAGTCAGTATCATACCTCCGCAAAACGAAATGACTATTATAATTGAACAACATTGGGAAATATTGAAAACTTATTTCCAAAGTGAGTGCTGTGTTGCCCAAACAGTGCGTTTTTTGAAAAGAAGCTTTGACCGAAATGAACCAACCACCGCGCCTGCTGTAAGCAAGTTTGTGCAAAAAGTTCGTGATACTGGTATGCTAGTGGACAACACTCATGGTCACACAGACGAGAATGTGGCTGCTGTAGCCGAGAGAGTGAGACTCACTCCACGAACATCAACTCGCCGTCGATCTCAACAGCTGAACATTTCACGCACTAGCCTGAGGAGAATTCTGCACAAAGATCTCGGATTGTTCGCTTACAAGGTCCAAATGACTCAGCAATTGAAGGTGCACGACCATCCGCTTCGTTATCGCTTCGCAGTTTGGGCCTTACAGCAGTTTGAATTGGACAACGATTTTGGGCGAAAAATTACCGTTTCTGACGAGGCGCATTTTCATCTCGGAGGCTACGTTAACAAACGAAATTGCCGCATCTGGGGCTCGGAAAAGCCGCACGTTATTGTAAAGAAGCCAATGCATCCACAGAGAGTGACAGTTTGGTGCGGTATGTGGAATGGTGGCATCATTGGACCATTTTTCTTCGAAAATGAGGCTGGGAACAACGTTTCGGTCAACGGTGAACGTTACAGAGCCATGCTATCCGACTTTTTTTTTACTGAAATTGAAGGCATGGATTTGGACGACCTCTGGTTTATGCAGGATGGCGCGCCATGCCACACAGCCCATGCCACAATCGATCTTTTACGCACCAAATTCCCAAATCGTGTTATCAGCCGTCTTGGCGATGTCAATTGGCCACCTCGGAGCTGCGATTTGACCCCTTTGGACCTTTTTTTCTGGGGAACCATTAAGGACAAGTGTTATGCCAACAATCCAAAAATGATTCAAGCACTCAAGGCCAATATCATCCAAGCAATCCGTGAGCTACAGCCCGAAACCATCGACATGGTCTTGGAAAATTGAAGTGACAGAATGCACTACTGCGAAGCCAGCCGAGGCAGCCACTTGAACAAAGTTGTGTTCCATCATTAATGGGAATGTTTGCTCTTACTAATGAAGCAGCCATAATACATGGAAAAAATATTTAATTTTGTTCTTTTTATTGCATTTTTAAAAAGAAACTTGTATTTGGCCCACCCTGTACATAATTAATGCAGCTTCGAACTGCTAATAGCATTCCACCACCTTTCAATCTCAGATCGGAGACATAACGATCTCTACGAAAGTCGGGACTTATGAGTTTTTGGAACAGCAGCAGGCGGGCTATTACGATAAGAAATAAACTCTGTAACAAATGCTCCAGGGGGCCCAAAACGGCCCAATTCTCTGCCCACTCTTCTTTACCACCAACAAACTCTAGCCTGCCAACGTGAACTGTTCTAAGTTCTCTTTAAAACAAATTAGTGTTCGTTCGCGTAACGTATACCGAGTTGTTAAGAAGCTAGGTGCTAATAAATCGTCCGGTCCAAGTGAAATCTCTGTCCTTGTCCTTAAAAATTTCTCTTGCTTAACCTCTACGCAAGCTTTACAGTCTTTCCATGCACTGTCACTATTCAAAAAAAAAAGGAAAAAAAGAAAGAAGAACGCATTGATTCTGTTAATTATCGCTCAATAGCAATAACCATACTTTTGTGGAAGGTCATGGCAACTGAAAATGATGTTTCTTTCTTGATGGTTGATAGGCAAGAGAGCGATATTTATTTTAAATTCACAAAGTTAGTTTTGAACAATAGCAGATCAATACAGTTAGGTTAGCAATACATAATATCGTGCTTAGAATTTAAGCATTTTGGTAACAATTCAATTCGCCATGTTGAGAATTAAATATATGTATGTACATCAAGATATACATATTATTTTAGGAATTACATAAAAGAGCATGAATTTATAGTGACTAACAAAAGTGGTTTCCCATCCTTAAAAAATTAACGCAGGGTTTGGTTCTTTCTCACACGCTTTTTCTAATACTTATTAATGTCTTGCTATCTTCAACTTTCAATCCTATACGTAGCTTCGCTTCCCTCCTCCCCCAGAGTGATTGTAGACATATAGTGTCTACGTATCTTCGTCTCTAAAGGCTCTGGCATCTCCGGCTGGCAACATTAAACAATTCAAGAATAGCATGCATAGCCTTCAATTTCCATGATGCAAAATCCTTCCCACCTCACTGGAGCTGTGCTTCAGGGCCCCTTAGTTCCGTTGTGATATAAAAAACATAACAAGGCTTTGATTGGGCGTAAAGATCAATTATGCGAAATTGGATAAAATTTTTGTGTTTCTAAGAAATTTTGTATGGGGAGTGACAGATGGAGTGACAGATGGAGTGACGGCATAGAACTAATTTTTTCACATCACGCTAGAATTGCTATTAAAATATTTTATATAAAATTTAAGCTTCAAAAATGTAATTTAGGTACTGAGAAAATTAGTGGATGGGATTTGGTGAAATTGTACAGTTTGAATGGAGGTGGCAGAAGGAGAGAGAGGTTTTTACTAATTTTGTCCAGAAATAACTATGAACAACCACTGCGTAGTGGACATCCCTCATATTTCAAATCAATGATTTTTGTAGATCGAAATCATCATAAAAGTAATATGTTCCAAATTTGAAATTAATAGCTTTCGAGAAAATCAGTTTATTGTCAAATTCCGAAATTGAAATATGGAATGGGGTAAAAGGGTCGGAAGAATTTGGTTCATGTACGAACTAGACCTGTCTTTTTCGGTAAAAATAACGTGTACAAAAATTGAATCTTCTAGAGAGGACATGGATGGACGGACGGAAATCCGGTATTGGGATTTTTGAGTGACAAAATAACCTTCTGTATCATTAATTTTTTTCACCGAGCCTTATATATTATTACTCTTAAATTTCATCCGGTGTATGAAAATCCCTTGAAGACAGAAAGTTTACTTAAAAGAGATGACTTAGCCGGCCTCCAACTTCGAAAGATGTGGGGTTTCACGGCGGGGAAGGACCGAAAACGTAAATCTAAAATTGTTCAATAATTCTATTTACTTATCTATTGTGGTCCGAAAAGGAGGGGGGTTGCCACACACTTGGTTTCATTGGAAAGCCCTCGTGGAGCTCTATACGAATATCTAATTTCTTCCCGCAGTTTCAATTTACCGTTTTTGTGTCCAAGGGGAAAAAATATTAGGAAACAAATTATATTTTCATAAAATGCTCAGCGAGACGTTTCGAATAACACCAAGTTTGTGTCTCTACCTTGAAATTAGTTTTTTGTCCCAATATGCAGGACCCGTTCGGCACCTCTGAAATCAAAGCAGCGCTATGTGGCCAAAAACTAAACAAAACGCAAGGAATTGACGAATGGCTAATTTGAATTTATATCAAAAAATACATTTTTTTTTTGCTAACGTGTTAGAACGAAAAGTTCGTGTAAAAAAGTGGTATTTGTTCTTCTTCATGGGCCGTGTTATTTCAAAATCGTGTAAAAAAAGACCGTGTAAAACAAGAGCTGGGTCTATTTTATTTTATTTAAGAGGTGCGTGAATGGAGCAGGGTCAGTTGAAGGCCAGCGGCAACAAGGCCATTTTAGGCTTAACGTATTTGTTAAATAGGAGAAGAGAAAAGGACTCAATTAACTGACGTATTCATAGGGCAAGATTAAATTGTTCTAAGTTGGAGCTTTTGAATGAGTGCTCTGATCGTTTCAATATTCGGAGAGTCGGATTAGAGTAGTTCAAGTGGATGATTTACATTTGATAGGGATCTTAGTGTATATGTTGTCCTGGGACAGCTAGAAAAGATATATTGGACAGTCAGAACTGTATTGCAAACGGTACAAGTTGGTGAAGGCTCTTGCGTAAAATAATGCAATTTGGCTGCAAGGGCATGTCCTAGTCTTAGTCGGATGCGCTGGATCATGATGCGACGCAGAACATCGGTATTATAAATAGGAGAGGCAACTGTTTGCCAGTGCGTTTTTAAAAAGGAGGATGAAGAATTCTACTTATTTTGAGCTTTTAGATTTAGTGTTTCAGTAACTTTACCTAGAAAAGACGATATTTCTGGGACATTTTTTTTACATAATGACCTGTGTTATAGGCAATTTCGGCCTCTATTTGCAATGCACAAGTGCAGCTTCCATGACTGTATTGTATATGAAAGAATGGGATTGGAAAGTTAGGGGAAGGGAAGTAAGAGCGTCCTTAACGAATGGAGAAGCTAATATATTTTTTTTTCAGTTGTACTGGCAACTACTGACAAATATTTGCAGATATTATGGGGGACTGAATGATAAGAAAGCGAACAGAAACCATCGACCTTCTTGAAGTGGAACTGTTTAACTTTTACACCGTTTGCCCATTTTGTTTCGAATAATTTTTCATCGCTAGTAGCAACTGGAAATTCGTGCTTAAAGAAATCCCACTGTCTGGAGTGGGAATCGAATCCGTTACTAAGATGGGCTGATCAAACAGTATCTGAAGCGCATTGGTCTGCAAACTCATTGCCAGGGTATCCCAGTAGCACATCGTTTCAAGGGGGCTCAAGTTGGATAGGGAGGCATTGACATTACTGCTATTTAACGGTTAGTTAGGAAGAAGGTAATTGTTGCCGTAAATTTTTTGCAAATGTCCTATTCGTTTAGTCGTTTGCAGATGGTATAGTGTCCTATTTTGTCGAAGGCTTTCTCCAGATCGACTGAAAGAACAAGAGTATGTTCGGTATTTGACAATGACGCAGCTAGGTCTAGTTCTAATTTCTGCAATAGGGAGACTGTTCCCCTACCAGACCAAAAACCACATATTTCAGGTGGTAATAAGTCTAAGTTTTTTTCGTAAAGTTTCGATAGCGCCTTTAGCAAGGAAATTGGTATAATTTGATTGATGTTTAATCGGTCGATCGTTTAGTTATTGGTCTCAATTCTGCAAGCTTCAAGCTGTGCAGAAAGTGCCTAGAATCGAAGATGTTATTATAAAGGAGCATTATCTGGCAATGAAGCTTTCAAAAGAGTTCTTGGACATTGGGTAGGAGATTTTGTCAAGACCTGGAGCAGGCAGTACCTGCAAGGGACTTAAGAGTTGACTTAACTTCCAACAAGAAGATTTGAGGTGGTGGATTGAAAATGTTGCAGAAAGTTCTTCGTTTGCAGATTATTTTTAACGAATTCTACCGGAGAGTTCCTATCATTTCCGTCGGTAAATGCGTCGGCGACTTTTTCTGGTTCGGGAAATAATTACTGCTAGCCATCATCAATCGTTCCAGAGGGACAAATGGTCAATAAGGAGTACTATTGAACCATATTGAAGCATTTGCTTGAGCAAATCCTTAAAAAACGGCCGGAATTGTGAACGGAGAATTCTTGGTTTTTGCACGATAAAAATGCGCCAATTTTGACCGAATTCTAGGCCAAAAAACAACGAATTCCATTAATCAACCACCGTATTCACCACCAGATTTGACCACGTGTGACTTTTGCCTATCCTCGAAACAGAAATTACCGCCCCGTGGAACCCGTTTTCAGTCGATCGAGGATATAAAATAAAAATCGCCGTGGACTACTGAGGTATACCCATTCAACCTGATTTATAGGATAATAATTAAGGACAGTCCTACTTATTTACCAAAAAAAAAATTTGAAATATCATTTCCCAGACCAATTTCAATTACAAATTCCCGGTACGTGCTGGTCACAATGTATGTATTGCGATTAGCCTCAGTATCAAAATGCTTTAGTTTGCTTATAGTTTTATTCCGTTCTTTATGTACAGCGCGAGCGTTGAAGTTGAACTAGTTTGAGTTTTTTTTATTTAGTTTAGTTACTGGGATAGCTAAATCGGCTGAATAAAAGCACGCGTAAGTGTTGCTGCTTCTTGGTTAACAGTTGTGAAAGCAGCTCTAAACCTTGTTATGTGCTTCCATCCAGCTAGTTCTTGGTCTGATTTTATCAGAATGGGAAAGTGATCACTTCCTTTTGTAGTGTGTCGACCATGTGAGACACGAAGCAATGGAGGCAGAAGTGAACCGTTGTTCAATAGTATGAGTTCTGAGTTGTCACTCCATTCTTCAACAATGAATCCACAGGCGTTTCTAGTCCAGTTCTCCCAGACAGTGCTTCTAGTATTTTTTTAAGGCACCTAGTATGCTTACGGGGTCAACCTTTAATGCATTGCATAATTAATTCGGTAAAGGAAGTCGATAAAATTTGGGTGTATTATGGAAATTAGGGGGGAGAGAAACGGACATGACGGTGAACATTATTCTTGAAAACGTTAGCCAGCAACGCATTCCAAAGTCTGAACATTCGGAAGTTGAATGACTATCTATATTTCACTGTGCGAGTAGGAATAGGGTTGGCGGCGTACTCGTGCGTGCGTTTACCTTGACGAGTATTTCGGCGAAAGGTGTAAAGTGGAGGAATGAGTGATCTAAGCTCCGTACTATATTCACCATGAAAGAAGCGATAGTGAATGCTGAGTACTCCAACGGTTCTGCGATGCTCGATTTTTGGACTCGATCTAGTAGGGCAAAGTGTGTTTTGGGTGCCCCCGCCAATAAATGAGAACTGTTCTCTAAACGAGGTCGTGTGTAGGCCTTGTAGCCAAGTCGAGAGGCGTAAAATGCTTTTGCATTTGGGAAGAATACCTAGGCGTTAGGAGGTATCCAAGGCAACATAAAATATGTGTTAGCTTGAATCAAGGTGGTTATTTAACTTTATGCCTAATAGGATAAACTCATCTGTAGAGCAACGTGATACACCATTAAATGCTCAATTAGAGAAATATGGCAGGTCTGTCTTTCGGCAGCGTTAAACTCTACTCTATTTTTCTCCCCATTCCAGGATTAAGTTGAGGTTTGTGATGACACGAAATCCAATCACTCATTAATATCGTAATATTCAGATGGCAAAATCAAATCGTAACCTGCCTTAATCTGTAATTCAATGCCAAGACACGAGTATGCATATCTACTACATGTTATTGTAAACAATAACAACTGATATGAACATACAACGGCATAAGACCTCTACTCTCACAAGCTATGCAATTATGCAAGACTTGTAAGAGGTAAGCAAAAATAAAATAAAAACAAGTCCCCATGTGCACACTGCTATATAGGTGCCCAGGTGTGACTAATGTTTTAAAAAAAAAAAAATTAAAACAATTGTACGATGGGAATTTCGGTTTCGTGTTATCACAAGTAGTCAGCATTTTCCTAAGGGAAAAATAATAAAATAATTATTTATGAAAATGAATTGATTGAACTCTGAAATCAATCAGCAAATTATTGACCTAGATTTCAGAGTTCAACTCAGTACAATTCAATTTATGCATTTTTGTTGTATTAAAAATTATGTTTAGTTTAGCGAAAAAATTAAATATAAGCTGAACCTAAAGCTAAGGCGGTGTTCAGTTTTATCGTGATCCAAAGTGCTGGCTATAGTTTCGGCAAATCATTAAAAACAAGTTTAATGCTGGAGTTTCGGCAGGCATCGAAAAGAAATTAAAGTTAAGAACAAGTTTAATGCTGGAGTTTCGGCAGGCATCGAAAAGAAATTAAAGTTAAGAACAAGTTTAATGCTGGAGTTTCGGCAGGCATCGAAAGGAAATCCACGCTAAGCATCAACATCCAAAACAGCGTTCAGTCATCAAGTTTCAACATCCAAGTCAACATCCAAAACAGCATTCAGTCATCAAGATTCAACATCCAAGTCAACATTCACGCTAAGCATCGACATCCAAACCAGCATTCAGTCATCAAGATTTAACATCCAAATCCACATTCACGCTAAGCATCAACATCCAAATCAGCATTCGACCAACACCATTATCATCGCTCTTAGTAGCAGCACAATAAAACCATGGTAAATAGTTAATGGCATTTAATTTATTTCAGTTATCGAGTGGACGGGGGATCGCCTTGGGCCTTAGGGCCAGAAGTGCGTTCGGCCTTTGGGCCGGGATCTCCCCGAAACATCATTAAAACCCCAAAAAAAAAAAGGGTTTGTCTAGAGGAATCGCCTTGGGCCTTAGGGCCTGGAGCGCGTTCGGCCTTTGGGCCGGAGTTCCCTGGAACAACACCTGATTTACTTAACCTGAATTCCCGGCATAAGAGCCGTGTTCTGACTAATTTCTCGGCATAAGAGCCGATTTACTTTTCATTAGTAAAAAGAGCCGTGTTCTGACTAATTTCTCGGCATAAGAGCCGATTTACTTTTCATTAGTAAAAAGAAAACCGTGTTCTGACTAAACTCTCGGCATAAGAGTCGCTTAAGAATTTGATTCTTCTCTCTCTACTTCTTTCCACATTATTAAAAGCTGCTTAACATTATGCTATAAAAAAATGGCATAACATTTTGGCGCAGCTGGTATTTCCTACCTAACACGTTGCCACACCATTTCACCACAACTTAAAAAAAAAAAAAAAAAAAAAAAAAACTCTAATGAGTTTTAACGAAATAGAAACAAACGTCTATTTCTGGCGCAGCTATATAACAATAAATCGTAAATTGATTCATCATTTTTTTCTTGTTTTGCATTACTGCAATAGATCATATCTCTATGCACTACAGCATATATGCATATACATTGCTACAATTTATATGTCGCATATACAATATACGTACTGCTACGTTTCGAATTTCAATCATGCAAAATGATTATCTGCCACAGTTAAGTTCAAAAATACAAAAAAAAATAAAAAACCAAACAGTGGACTGTTGTTCAGTCTTTCATTTTTTTTTTTTGGCGGGTACAATGACGACGTATCATTGTACCTATGACAATTAATAAATCGTGAAATATGTTTTTCTGTTTGTTTTGATCCATCACTAAAGCACACATTTCAACTATAGGATAAACCAACATTGCAAGCAGCAATCGAAGCAGACCCTGGTAGCGGGCCTAAACCAATATCATTGGCCGAGTATAGAAAAAGACAGGAAGGCAGGAAGCAAGTACCACCACCACCACCACCACCAAAACAAAAAACGCGTGGAGGAAAGAAGGCGAAAATTCGAAAAGATAGGAAGGAACTCCACCGTTTGCTTTCAATATCAGCGACAGAAGAGGACAGGCAGAAGTTTAAACAAAAATTGAAAGCTTTAAGGCGGGACGTACTAGCACCCGTACAAAAAAATGGACTGGCCGAGAAACTAGAAAAAATAAGACAAACATTGGCCGACGAGTTTGAAAAAGAAATTAAGGAAGCCGGGGGTCCATTGGACGCACCAACCATTGAGGCTCAACATACTTTTAGAGTAAACCTAGCCAAGGACTTCGAGAGTGAATGGAGTTCCTAGAACAATAATTTTAGGAAATAGAGTATTAAAAAATAAAATAAAATATAAAAATTTTTATGTATAATTAGATAGATAAGTAATAAAATAAATACTCAAAACAAACATATCTTTCTTTTATTAAAAACACAACATGTTTTGAAGCAAAAACTGACCCTATGAGTTTTGAATGGATAATCCGACAAAGAATGGGATTATGAAACCGTTTTTCTTCTCCTTGTAGTCTTTTGCTTTATTTTTTTTTTGTTTTCTCAACAACTTTTCCGAAACTTAATTCGCTCGAATCTTTTACTCGAGCGCTTCGAGCTGCTCCTCAGTGTTTTGATTTATAGTAAAAGACCATTTTTCTTACATAAAAACAAATACTACCCGACAATAGAAACAATCATCGATCTCTGTCTGATGTTCTCAATCTTTCAACATAAGATTACGACAATCATTCATACACCTCCAATTTAAATACAGGTGATGAATGTAGATAACACCAACCAAATAGAAATAACCAGGGAACAACTTAAACAATTCTTATCATCACAACAAGAATTGATTAATAAAGACGAAGAAATTGAGAAACTTAGGAAATTCATTGATTTCAATGACAAAAACTGGATCTTCATTGGTGAAAGACTAAATGAAGAAATACAGAAAAGAAATCCAAACAACAATTTTATTTTAGTAGAAAGTGCAGAAGCGGTTGACGACCTGTTGACTAAAGCACTAAAAGTGATAAAGAATCACGAGAGAAACCTAGAACAAAAACTAGATGATGGTTATCGTCAAAACAAACATCTACAAAAATTAGTAGATTCCTTTAAAACCCAACTTGAGTCAGCAGATTCCACTAACGTAGAATTAGAGGAACAACTCAAAGAGGAAAGGAATACAAAAAGAAAAACCTTGGTATATCCAAAAGATTTACCAAGAAAAGTAATGAACAGAGAGATTCCAACAAGCTCAAAAGAAGCTAGGAAACTAATTTTGGATGCAAACAGACAAGTAAATGTCGGTGACAACAGCATCCGAACCAGTATTGATTTATTAAGAACAAGAACGAGTACATACCCTCGTAGTCAATCAGTTTCAGGCCTAACTGATTCTATTAAAAACAATCCAGAAAAGCCAACTTCGGCAATGACAACAGATAAGTTAAATGGTAGCATGACTTCGTCATCGCTAAAGGAAATATTTGAAATTATTTCAAAAGTTCCAATTTTTACTGGGGAATCCAACGAAAATGTTAATGTTGAATTGGAAAAGTTCCTGGCGTTGTCACGAGCTGCATATAGTACCCTAGCAGACGATGAGCAGAAAATTTTCCTGAATATCTTCCCGAAAATGGCCGTAAGCGGAGACGCTTACCAAACTTTACGAAATCAAAATTTCGAAAGTTTCGCAGAAATAGAATTAAAACTGAAACAACTTTACAATCCCATTAAGGATTTGACTATTCTGCATGAAGAGTTGCGAAATATTAGGCAACTAAACGGTGAAAGTATTCAGCGGTATGCAACTAAAATTGAGCGCAAGTTAGCGGATTGCAAGAATGTTATCGGAATAAAATATCCGGAAAACTCAGGCGCGTTAATCTTAGAATATGAAAAAAACGCAATGATGGTGTTCAGGACAGGTATCATTAGCCCGTCTTTAAAAAGGTATTCCCTGACCCTAAAGGAAACTACCTTAAAAGAAATCACACAAAAAGTTAGTGAAATGGAACGATTGGAGAACTCCACAAGCGGATTTTCAACAGCAAATGCTGTTACCCCCGATTTAATTTCACAACTATTAAGCAATATCAGTTTTAATACGAACGCTTTCGGTGCGAGTTTTAATACGAACGCTAATAATACAAACAACAACAACCAACAGTACACTGGCAGAAGGTCGAACTTCAACCAGCAACGTAATGGAAACGTTAATAACAGCAATTACCAAAAACCAGAAAATAAGCAGAGAGTTAGTTACAACAACAACAATAACTATAACAGAAATCAAAACCTAGTACAAAATAGCCGTAGATCAATAACTTGTTACACTTGTGGTAAGCCAGGACACACTTCAAGAGAGTGCCGCTCTGGTAACAAATTTTGTAACACATGCCAGAAGCAAGGACACTACAGTAACGAGTGTCAAGTAAATAAACCCAGAGTAAACCGGGTAGAAGCTCCAACAACATCAAAGTCACAGACAAGATGTGATTTTTGCTTGAGCTATGAGCATAGCATAAACCAATGTTATGCCAAAAAACGATGGGAAACCCGGAACAATCCGGAAAACTACAGAGGGTTGACCGAAGACACCTCAGTCAACCAATAAAACCAACAAAATTAATAAAAGGGTGTCCTGGAGGGATCCGCAGTCCAATGGTAAGAATACCATTAGATATAGCCAAAGAAAAAGAAGTAGAACTCCTTGTAGATACGGGAGCAGAATTAAATTTGTTAAAGATAAACGCATTAAAAAATAGAAACATTATCAATAAAGAGGAATCGATAATCTTGAATAGTATGCATGGACAAGGGAGAACGAAGGGAACTTGTCAAGGGGAGTTGCAACTAAAAACCAACATTCCCTGTAAATTTCATGTCATAAGCAACAATGACCAAATACCTGGAGATGGGTTACTGGGTAATGAGTTTTTATCGACCAATTGCATTGTGCACGGGCCGAAAAACCGGTTAATATTTCCGCAAACTAAGAACAACCTAGAAAAATTTAGCATTCCGATATATGATGAGAAGTCGTCAAGTGCAGAAGAGTCCCATCCTAAAAAGATAGGTACACTTGCTGCATCGCTTCCACCAAGTACGGCTAGTGAGAAAAAAGAAGTTTCGAGCGTAATGAATATTACGACTCCAGACACAATTTTTACCTCACAGTCGAAAAATTTTATAACGACCAATGAACTAAGCGACGAGAACAAATTATGTAGTGCAATCAAAAGGTCACCAAGGCCTAGCAAACCTAATATGGTAGACTCCATGATTGCATCAGTTTGTTCAGAATTCGTTTTATCAGGAAGTTTAAAAGATACTTTAAATATAAAGTCTGCTAAATCAGGTAAAGTCTTAGAAAGCGAAAAATCGGAAGAGCTACCAGTAGGCGTAACTCTCGGCAAAACAATCCGTGGCGAGGAATTGTCTAGTGTGGACGATAACCAACGTAGACTTAGCAAATTTAAGTTGGGAAATACGTTTGCATCAATTCCCGTAGATTGTCGTAAAGAAGAATTGGGACATGTAAATGCAAATCAACCTAAGCCTAGCAAACTTAGCGTTGAAGGTGCAATTGCATCAATTCGCACAAATCATCAGAATGGAAATTTGTCTAGTGTAAAGAAACTCCCAAACGAATCAGTCAACCTGAATTCGAATAGGGATACTAATGCATCAATTTCCGATAGCAATAAAGATAGAGTTCATTTCCCAAAAATACAAGAGATAAACCAAATAGTAAACAAAGAAATTATTGTGCCAGCACGCACCGAAAAGATAATACAATTTGAAGTATTAAGAAGCGAGGATTTATTTTGCCACGCGCAGGAAATTAAGGAAGGTATATTCATACCAAATTGCATACTTAAGCCGAAAGATAATATAGTAACGGTTAGCATATTGAATAATAATGACAAAGAGGAGAAATTGAAGAAAATAGAACCAATATTAGAGCCATTGAGCAACTACAATGCCTACAGATTAACAAAGAACAATAAAACAAAACAAGAAGAAGAAATAACGAACGACACGACGTCGAATACTAAAGTTTTAAATATAAGGAAAAGTATAAAACATACACGATTAAAGAAAATATTAGAAATGATAAAAACCGAGGATAATTTAAATGCGGAAGAAGAGGAAGCAGTACGATCAATTTGCGACGAATACCAGGATTTATTCTACTTACCTGGAGAAGAGCTGACTTATACGGACGCAATCCGTCACAAAATACCTACACCCACGGATCACCCACCCATCAATCAAAAAATGTACCGACTACCTGAAACACAAAAGGATATAATACAGGAACAGGTTCATGACATGCTAGAACAGAACATAATTACACCAAGCAAAAGTCCTTGGAATTCACCCTTACTGGTAGTACCAAAAAAAGCTGGAGCCGACGGAAAGAAAAAATGGCGAGTGGTGGTGGATTTCAGAAAACTCAATGCCATCACCATTGGAGACGCTTTTCCTTTGCCAAGAACCGAGGATATATTGGACCAAATGGGGAATGCCACTTACTTCACCACTCTAGATCTTGCTAGTGGTTATCACCAGATAGCCATGGATGAAAGTGATCAAGAAAAAACAGCGTTTAGTACGCCTTATGGGCACTACGAATTCCAACGAATGCCGTTTGGACTCAAAGGAGCACCAGCTACGTTTCAGCGAACGATGAACCATATCCTTACGGGAATACAAGGGATTAAATGTTTCGTATACCTAGACGACATAGTGGTCTATGGAAAGAGCATAACGGACCATAACAACAAATTGAAGCAAATTTTCAACAGACTACAGGATTATAACTTGAAACTACAACCTGAAAAGTGTAATTTACTTCGAAAGGAAGTTGTGTACTTAGGACATAAATGCTCCGCAGAAGGGGCAAGTCCCGATCCCAAAAACGTCGTTACTGTTAAGAATTTTCCAATACCGCGTACAGTCAAACATGTTCAGTCTTTTCTAGGATTAGCGAACTATTACAGAAGGTTCATACCAAATTTTTCAAAAATTGCGGCACCAATGAACAAACTTCTCAGAAAACGAGTAAAATTCAAATGGACAGATGAAAGTCAAGCATCTTTCCAAACTCTAAAAGAGGCTCTGACAACAGAACCAATTTTAATTTATCCGGATTTTAGTAAACCATTTTTGGTTACTACAGACGCCAGTAACGAAGCGCTGGGAGCCGTTTTGTCACAAGGAAAGGTTGGGGAAGATAAACCCATAGCTTTCGCGAGCCGAACTTTAAACGATGCAGAGACACGATACTCAACAGTAGAAAAAGAACTACTGGCGATAGTATGGGCGGTTAAACATTTTAGGGCGTATTTGTACGGACGTAAATTTGTAGTACATACGGATCATAAACCATTAAAAGGGATTTTCAATGTTAAAGACCCATCATCTAGACTGATACGTTTCCACCACAAGCTATCCGAGTATGACTACAGTATTGAATATAAGCCCGGGAAGTATAATAAAAATGCGGATTCTCTTAGTAGGATACCAAAAGAAGACACAAAAACCCCCGAATCAAAGCTCGAAAAAACCGCATATTGCTTAGCAATAACCAGAAATCAATCACGGGAAATTTCATTGCAAGCCGCAGACGCCAACAAAAAAGACAAAAACAATACCACAACAAAACGGCAAGAGGATAATGCAACACTGATAATGGAAACCGAGAACGAAGATCAAGACACCGATAAAGAAATTCTTGAATGGGACATTCCAGACAATATTAAGGAACCCGAGATACTAACGGATAGAAACGAAATATCCACTATCCTCAAAGACTACCATGACCTTCCTTTGGGAGGCCATCAAGGAATTTTTAAAACTTACAAAAGAATTAAAAGAGATTTTCTCTGGCGAGGAATGATAAGGGACATAACGAGGTACATCCGCAGATGCCCCAAATGCCAGATAAATAAATCAGGAAAATCACATAAAATGCCCATGATTATTACGGACACTGCCAAACTCCCGTTCGATAAAGTATACATGGATATAGTAGGTCCATTAGAGGAGACTAATAAAGGAAATAAATATATACTAACCTTTGAGGACGACTTGACCCGATTAATGGAGGCCATTCCCATTCCTGATATGGAGACTAAAACAGTAGCACAACACTTCTTTGATTCTATTATTAGTCGGTTCAGGATACCTAAAGTATTATTAACTGATCAAGGCAGCAACTTTACTAGTCACATGTTCAAAGAACTCTGCAAATTCTTAAAAATCCGAAAAATACAAACTACCGCGTATCACCCGCAAACGAATGGAGCATTGGAACGATCACACAAACCTCTAGTGGAGTACCTCCGCATCTTCGTAGATAAAAACCCGAAAACTTGGGACGAGCACATTCGAGCAGCAATTTTCGTACGTAACAACACAATTCACTCAGGGACAAAGTTAAGTCCAATGGACTGTATGTTTGGTTTCACTTCCCAAATTCCTAATAACTTGAAGAGAGAACCACAACCGGTGTATGACTCCGAAAATTATTTCCTGCTACTGAGAAACAAGCTACAGAATACATACAAAATAGCTAGGGAAAACCTTCAAAGTAGCAAGGAAATAGCGAAAAAATACTACGATAAAAAAATTAAGCCCGTAAAACCACAAGTAGGACACGAGGTCCTACTCCGCGACCCGGTTAAAAACGGAAAATTAGCCCCAAATTGGCTAGGTCCGTTCAAAGTAATAGAAATCAATAGTCCGGTGAATACCACTATATTAATAGGAAAACGTAAACGACGGGTACACAATAACCGTCTCAAAGAATTCCATAACTAACTCGCCAAGTCTCAAGTCTCGCGTACCGTTCGAAAATTATAAAAAAAAAAAAAAGATATCTAGTTCTCGAAATAAAAAAAAAAAAAAAAAAAAACATCGAGCGACCGACCATACGATTTGAATGCTAGAATTGTACTATTTTTCGAACTTAACATACACCACGACCGATAAATAAAACAATCACATAATTCCCTACCGTTGCCTTTTTGCTGACCTAGCTAAGTGCAGCGATTTAAGAAGACAAATTATGTTGTGTTATGTTGTGAAGGCGCCCCTATATATAAAAAAAAAAAAATTTTTTTACTTTTGATATACATACCTACATATAAATATGTATGAAAATTTATTACCTTATATTAGCGTACATTAAGTACGATGCATAGAAACATTAAAAAAAAAAAAAAAAGAGAGAGAGAGAGAGAGAGAGATCAATTTCTGGAACCATTTTCCCGTCCAAATTTTTTTCTATATTTTTTTTCTCTCTCTTAGTATTATCAGAATAACTTTCTTTACAGTTGTCTAAAATCATTTTGATCACACTCAGCATCATGTACGCTACAGACATGACCATCAACGCAACGGACATCGCACCTTTAGAAATTACTACATTAAAAGGCACGGGAATTTTCTTCGAGAAAATAGGAGATGCAGCGATGTACAACGATCATTGGAGATTCGTTACCCAAGTCAGATTACCGCAAAGTGATCCGACTATACAATTCCTGTCCACCTGCGAACGAAGCATAGAGCAATTATGCAATGCATCGCACGGAGTAAAAGAAATTGGCCACTGCTCATATTGGCACAACATAATTAACGCTAGAATAATTAGAATCCGGGAAACTCTTGAAGAACTAGGGACACTGGGACACAATAACCGCCAAAAAAGAGGGTTATTCGACATTGTGGGTAATGTCGAGAAATTTTTATTTGGAGTAATGGATAGTCAGGATTCGCATACTATTTATAAAAAACTAGATAAATTAGATAGTCTTAATAAAGATAGCATAAATTTGGCAAAGAAACAGGTTACTCTCGTCAAATCAGCGACGGATACCTTGGGAAACTCATTATTGAACTTAACACGCCAACATCAAATATTGTTGGACAAAACCAATATATTTAGTACTGAAGTAGCCAACCGATTAAACGGTGTGGCCCAAGAAGTACATCATGTTCATATGATGACAGAAATCAACGAATTGGTACTATTCATTACTATGGAATTGGGAAAAATAGATTCGGAGATTTCCAAAACTTCCTTCATTCTAGAATCAATCCAAAACCATAAATTAAGCCCGTTAATCCTACCCCCAAAAACATTATTAGAAATTTACCACAACGTTACAACTCATGTGAATGAAGAATTTGCGAAAATAAACCTAGCGGAATTGAATTCAGTCATTCAAGTAGACGGGGTACAGTTAGAAGATAAAATTTTGATAAGAATACTAGTACCGATGCTCAGTAGTATCGTGTATACCCTAAATCAGGTCTACCTCTTACCTCAGTTAATCAAAGAAAACACTTATTCTGTATTTAATGTAGACATAACGTACCTTTTCAACTCTAGTCATTCTCAACACAACAGAGAATGGACCGAGAAAACGTTTCGCGAACATTGCACGAAGACAAACGCCAGTTTTTTCATCTGCAATGACCCCCAACCCAAATACATCACCCTCGACCCAGAAAACTGTATACTTAACGTATTCACAGATGCACTTTTTCACGACCCCAGCTGTCCGACTAAAATCCTTCGTAGATTTGAACAAATAATACAACCCCTAAATCAACCAAATGTCTGGCTTTACATATTTCATGAAACACATGTACTACACACCCAGTGTAATAATGGTGAATTTATACATCAATTACAAGAAACAGGGTTGATCAAATTACTGAAACCTTGTAAGTTCAGAATCAAAAATTTTATCTTACCTTTCAAAAATAACGCGGAACACGAATTGACAATACCACAACCAGTAAACAATTTCACACCCATCATTAACTTAACAAACACAATACTAACACCACCAACAAAATTAGAAGGAATTAACATATTAACAACTTTAAGCGCACACCAATTAAACAACAAGTTGAAAACAAACAGCAAAACTTTAAATGAACTTGAACAAGACTTAGATGATTTAGAATTCAAATCTAAACAGGAACAAAATGAAATGCAACTAAACATTCTTACTATGGGCACAATTATCCTTATTATTTCAGCAATACTGATAATAACCTATATAAAAATACGGAGCAAGTGTTGTAAAACAACATTAGTAGGGGCTAACAAAATAACTATATTGGAAACCCAACAAATTCCATCCCCAAACCCAAAAACACAAACCCGTTCACATCCTACAATACGTGAACCATCAGGGATAGACAGCAACTCTACCATCACATCAGCTGACATCCCTATACCCCCATCCCTACCTTCTAAGAACAAAGCGAGCATTAACATCACAACTAGATTACCAGAGAGGAAGGAGTCAATGTTGGATTTCTCCCTCAGCGAATAATGTTGCACACAAAATTTTCGTTTTTCACTTTACAATTATTTTTTTTTACCCAATAACAGGTGTTCAAATTTAAATTTTTACAGGAACAACCTACTATCAATGTCAGCCCAGAAATGGTCCACGACCTTACATTAGTGGACTACACTGAATTCCTGGACTACCGACCGGAAGTAACGGTAACATTACTTAACGAAACCAGAGAACCCATACAGGCTAAGGCATTGATCAATACAGGGTCACCCATCTCACTCATGATGGGAAAAATAATAAATCATTTTACAATAAAAACAGAACCAGAAACACGAGATCCACTAACGAGGGAAATAATTTTACCCAAACGCAATTACGCCAACTCAATATTAAAACTGGACAAATATAAAATAAATTTTAAGTTATGGGTAGGGAATAATCAAAAAACAGACTTACCCTATGACTTGATCTTAGGACAAGATATTCTAGAAGATAAAAATTTAATAACAGTCATTTCGGAAGGAAGCTTGGTAATAAAACGGGAATCTCCGGGAGATATAGTATTATTGGTAAACATCGACGACTATATTAACGACAATAACGACCCAGATCAGTCTGAAACTATAAACAATTCCGAAACCATGGTGAAATTAACGAACCAGTGGGGTGACGAATTCTTAATGAAAGCTCGGATTAACACCGGATCGACGGTATCGTTTATGTCCCCCACTGTGGCGGAAAATTTCGATTTACAGGCACATGACAATTGTGCGTACCATTTAGAAACAAATGACATACCCTGGGATTTGGTGGGTTACACAACTCTCAACTTATTAATTAATACTCATAAAATTCCCTGCAAATTCTGGGTACCGGGAAAATTACCAACGGGCCATACATTTGATTATGACATAATCGTGGGAACAGATTTACTTAGTCATCCACAAATAATAACAATAATCTTAAGGGGGAAAACTCGAATGTTCCAAAGGAGTATTGGGGACATATCCATAATATATAAATTAAAATAATCAAAATAATTAACTAATTTTGAGTAAATTCAATCAATATATAATTTGAGTCAAATTTTAATGGTTTATTAGTGATTTGATTTTTTATGTAGAATCATATATATAAAAAAAAGAAAAAAAAGAGGGATTATTGAAAATGAAAATGGTAAAACAATGAAAAAGTATAAATGCAATATACCTAAAGAATAACATATGTCATTGATTAAACAGTCAAAAAAAAAATATATGAAATAAATAAATATAAATATATTCTATTAAAATTGCAATTGAACTATGTACATTCAAAAAAAAAAAAAAAAAAAAATATATATAAGAAAAAATAAATCATTACATATTATAATTTACACAAAAAAAACAAAACTTTTTTGTTATTCGTTCTTAACAAAAATAAAGTATAAAATACAATGGGAAAATGTAAAATAGAATAAAAATATTGAGTATGTAAACATCTATTAAGAAATTAAGAAATAAATAGAATAAAAATAATAAAATAGAATAAAATAGAATAAAAATATTGAATATGTAAACATATATTAAGAAAATATAAAATAGAATAAAAATATTGAGTATGTAAACATCTATTAAGAAATTAAGAAAATATAAAATAGAATAAAATATTGAATATGTAAACATCTATTAAGAAAATATAAAATAGAATAAAAATATTGAGTATGTAAGCATCTAATAAGAAATTAAGAAAATATAAAATAGAATAAAAATATTGAATATGTAAACATCTATTAAGAAACATAAAATAGAATAAAAATATTGAGTATGTAAACATCTATTAAGAAAATATAAAATGTAATATATTGAGTATGTAAATATTTATATAAAAAAAAAAAAAAAAAACTAAAATAGAAAATATATTATTAAAATAGCATAATAAGTAAAACGACTAGATTTAAGAACTCAACCGAGCCTAATCTTCGGATAGGTAAATGATCCCCGACACACGTCGAGGGAGTGCAAATAAACTCGGACAATACAAAAAAAAAAAATGTATAAACAAATAAATAATTTAAGTTTTTGACACATAAAGAAGGAATAAACATCAAAATGTACACAATCTGTAAACAACGAAAATGCAAGAGTTCACCTAACAAAAAAAAAAAAAAATTTTAAATGATAATAATATTGATTTGGGAATATTGCCGCACCCCGATATCTTTATATTGATTTGGGAATATTGCCGCACCCCGATGTCTTTAGAAATTTCTGCTTTTTCATACGCAGAAATTTCTCATTAAAGGGCAAAGGAGTGTGATGACACGAAATCCAATCACTCATTAATATCGTAATATTCAGATGGCAAAACCAAATCGTAACCTGCCTTAATCTGTAATTCAATGCCAAGACACGAGTATGCATATCTACTACATGTTATTGTAAACAATAACAACTGATATGAACATACAACGGCATAAGACCTCTACTCTCACAAGCTATGCAATTATGCAAGACTTGTAAGAGGTAAGCAAAAATAAAATAAAAACAAGTCCCCATGTGCACACTGCTATATAGGTGCCCAGGTGTGACTAATGTTTTAAAAAAAAAAAAATTAAAACAATTGTACGATGGGAATTTCGGTTTCGTGTTATCACAAGTAGTCAGCATTTTCCTAAGGGAAAAATAATAAAATAATTATTTATGAAAATGAATTGATTGAACTCTGAAATCAATCAGCAAATTATTGACCTAGATTTCAGAGTTCAACTCAGTACAATTCAATTTATGCATTTTTGTTGTATTAAAAATTATGTTTAGTTTAGCGAAAAAATTAAATATAAGCTGAACCTAAAGCTAAGGCGGTGTTCAGTTTTATCGTGATCCAAAGTGCTGGCTATAGTTTCGGCAAATCATTAAAAACAAGTTTAATGCTGGAGTTTCGGCAGGCATCGAAAAGAAATTAAAGTTAAGAACAAGTTTAATGCTGGAGTTTCGGCAGGCATCGAAAAGAAATTAAAGTTAAGAACAAGTTTAATGCTGGAGTTTCGGCAGGCATCGAAAGGAAATCCACGCTAAGCATCAACATCCAAAACAGCGTTCAGTCATCAAGTTTCAACATCCAAGTCAACATCCAAAACAGCATTCAGTCATCAAGATTCAACATCCAAGTCAACATTCACGCTAAGCATCGACATCCAAACCAGCATTCAGTCATCAAGATTTAACATCCAAATCCACATTCACGCTAAGCATCAACATCCAAATCAGCATTCGACCAACACCATTATCATCGCTCTTAGTAGCAGCACAATAAAACCATGGTAAATAGTTAATGGCATTTAATTTATTTCAGTTATCGAGTGGACGGGGGATCGCCTTGGGCCTTAGGGCCAGAAGTGCGTTCGGCCTTTGGGCCGGGATCTCCCCGAAACATCATTAAAACCCGAAAAAAAAAAAAAAGGTTTGTCTAGAGGAATCGCCTTGGGCCTTAGGGCCTGGAGCGCGTTCGGCCTTTGGGCCGGAGTTCCCTGGAACAACACCTGATTTACTTAACCTGAATTCCCGGCATAAGAGCCGTGTTCTGACTAATTTCTCGGCATAAGAGCCGATTTACTTTTCATTAGTAAAAAGAGCCGTGTTCTGACTAATTTCTCGGCATAAGAGCCGATTTACTTTTCATTAGTAAAAAGAAAACCGTGTTCTGACTAAACTCTCGGCATAAGAGTCGCTTAAGAATTTGATTCTTCTCTCTCTACTTCTTTCCACATTATTAAAAGCTGCTTAACATTATGCTATAAAAAAATGGCATAACAAGGTTGGTATCCAGCGAACCGAATAACGCTCTGCTTTTCGAAGCGACAGATAGCTTGTAAGATTGCGCCGCGGATTCGAATTCAAAGGTGTTATCTAAAGCACTGTCTGACTATGGATTGGATTGAGAGTAGAAAGCAAAAGGCCTAAGGCACTAAGGTAGAACCCTGAGAGACACCAGATTTTGTTAGGAAGGAGGGGAAGTAACGCCATCAAATACGACTCGTATAGTGCGATTGGAGAAGAAACTCCCATTCCATTGAATAAGGCAAACATCAGGGCCAATGGTTTTGAGCTTAACAAGAAGACATTCATGCCAAACTCTGTCAAAAGCTTTTGCAATGTCAAGTGCAAGAACTTGACCCTCACCGTATTTGCGCAAGCAGGAGTTCAGATAAACCAAGAGCTCTCCCGACCTTCCAGAACGGAAACCGTATTAGCGATCGTGGATAAGCTATTTATCTTCGAGATAATGAACGATTTTGCGATTGACAGCAGTTTCCATTACTTTCGAGAGCATTGAAGTAATGGCTATTGGGCGGTAATTAGCGGCATTCGCTTTGCTTCCTTTCTTGGGCATTGGCTGAACATTCGCAACTTTCCACAATTGTGGAAAGCACCCGAAAGAGTAAGATAGATGGAAAAGATTGCGTAGGGATTTAGTCAGAGAAGAGAAGTACATTTTAAGGGTAATGAGGGAATGCTATCAGGGCCAGTGGACTTGTGAATATTGAGCTTCTGCAGAATCCTGGATATGAGACGTGTGCGAAAATGTAGCGAAGGCAGTGAAAAAACATAAAAGAATTATGATTGGGCGTAAAGCCCAATCATATGATACTCTAGATGAAATGAGAAAGAGCTCAACGTACCAGAAAATACGTCACATCCAATTCTTTTAAATAATTAATAGTGACTTTTGTATGGGAGGTGGTAAAAGGAGAGGAGGAAGGTTTGTAATTTTTGGATATGACACCTAATGTGGTATGCAAAATATTTCGTGCTGAATTTAAGGTTTGTAGCTTTCATTATTTCCAATTGGACATAGTTTTCCTGAAATTGCGGCATTTGTATGGGAGGTGGCAAAGGAAGTGGAGCGTTTAAGATGCTTTTGAAACTACTTATCATCATCCTTATCACCACGCTTTGATTCAATTTCAAATTCGATAGTTTTAATATATTCGAAGGAGAAATGCTTTTCTTGAATTTATAATATAGATATTTGTATGGGAGGGGGTAGAAGGAGTGAAGAGGAGCTCATAAATTTTTTTTAACATTTATTGCAATTATTAAAAAACAAGTTCTCGCATAATTTTAAGTTTATACTTTTTCTAGTTTTAATGGAAATCGATATAATGCACTTAAAAAAAATTATACATTTGTATGGGAGGGGGTAGAAGGAGTGTACGGATCAAAACACATTTTTTTCTTGGTGTTGATATTTCTATTTTTATACTTTGTGCAAAATACCAAGTTGATAGCTTTAACAGTTTCGAAGAAAAATAATTTAATTTAAATTTCAAAATTTCGTGAAATTTGTATGGTAGGGGGTAGAAGAAGTGAGATGATGTTTACAATTTTTTCAATTCTGATTGGAATTATAATAGAACTAATTCTGGCAAAAATTCGTTTTTATAACTTTGCTAGTTTCAATGAAAATCGAAAAACTGCATTTTTCAAAATTATGCATTTGTATGGGAGGGGAGAAGGAGTGAGGGGATCGGATCAATATTCCGTCTTAATAATGACATCTATATCATAATACTTTGACCTAAATTTCAAATCGATAGCTTAAATAGTTTCAAAGAAAAATCAATTGCTGAAAATTTCGGAATTTCGTGAAATTTGTATGGGAGGGGGTAGAAGGAGTAAGGGGATGTGGCCCGTTCACGAACTTAAAGTAAATTTTTTGCTAAAAATGACACACAACAAATTTCAGCACGATAGCTCAAAGCGTTCGAGAGTTATGCTGTAGACAGACGGACAGACAACAACTCGGAATCGAAGTTTTTGAGCGACAACAAATATTTCTGTATCCTTGGCGGCTCTGTGCGAGCATTATTTCTTAGCGTTACAAACGGTAAGGCAAACACAATATACTCTCAGATTTCATCTAGAGTATAACCAGATTGTGTTGCGATAGGAGGGGTTTAGTTTGCAGGTGGTAGTGTGGAGTTTCTCGTTACGCTCGCTGCCAATAGGTTATCTTTCTTAACAGGATCGATTACGGTATGATCACTATCTACGAGTGGCGGTGTTGAAGGACTACTGAGGTGTACCGATTCAACCAGCTGCTGAAAGCAAACTTACCAACAGACCGCACTATTTTTGGGATAATAATTAAGGACAGTCCTACCTGCTTACCAAAAAAAAAATATATAAATATAATATAATAATAGAAATATCGTTCCCCAGAGTAATTTTATTTACAAACTAGTAAACACCCGCGACTTTGTCCGCGTAAAAATAACAATAATAAGCAATTTTTGAGAGTGTAGTTAGTGATACATTATGTGGGATATATAATCTGCTCTTTGAGCACAATGTTTTGTATTTTGTTGGAATCGGAACCATAAATTATTAAGAATGAAACCATGATACGCGCATTTGAATGGGACAGGCTCGTGATCAAATCTAACCCGTGATTCTAGATCATATAGGTGTTGAAGAGCGTTAAGGACATGTAAATATTTGTAGCTTGTGTTAATTAAAAAAAATCAAATGAAATAACTTGAAGCTTAAAAACATAACAGGACTACGATTGTACGTAAAGCCGAATCATACGATACTATGTACAGGTGAAATCGAAATTTTTGTGGTGTTAAGAAATTTTGTACGTGGAGTGGTGGAAGGGGTGATAGCAGTGAACTAATTTGTTTCAGATCATGCTAGAGTAGCTATAAAAATGTTTTATACCAAATTTAAGCTTCAAAAATTGAGTAGGTACTGAGAAACTTAGTGCACTGAATTTAATCAAATTCTGGAATTTGTATGGGAGGTGGTATAAGGAGTTTGAAGTTTTTGGTGATTTTTCGAGAAACAACTATAATTATCATGCAATTGACATACTTTAAATTTCAGATCTGTATCATTCACACTTTTCAAGAAAATGAATTTATTTATTTATGTTAGGGGAACACGTGAGAACACTGCGGCCTTTTTTGGTCTATTGTGCGATTATTGCCCCTATACCCTACCATAACTCAATAGCTTTAGCTAATTTGAGTATCTGTAAGGGAGCCATGTTGGCTAGTTCCTCGGTGGAAATGAAACCTTTCCCCAGAAGATTATGCCTTTTCCTTGCCACTGCTTCACAGTGGCATAGGATATGTATTGTCGTTTCTGAGTCTTCGAGACAGAGACGGCAGATGTCAGTTTCAGCTAAGCCCATATTATTGAGGTGGTGGTTCACTCCACAGTGCCCCGTCAATAGGCCAATTAGAGTTCTAATATCACTCTTCCTGAATTTTAGGATATCTTTCACTTTGTTTTTTTGTGGAATGATTAGTTTTTTTGAGGTTGATAAGCCTGGAAGTCTATTCCAGTAGATTTTGTGTTCTTGTTCAACCCACTTCTTAAGTGTCGAGCTTTGATGCCGTTTTGGTTTTCCGCAGAATGGCTCTGGACCAATAAAGTTTTTTTCCGCGCCATTTTTTGCAAGGCGATCAGCCTCTTCATTTCCCTCAATTCCCATATGCCCTGGTACCCACATTAAGGTTACGTCGTTCCTTTTCCCCAGGATGATTAGGTCTTGAAGACAGTCCCAAACTAACCTCGATCCGTGTTTATTGGATGCTAGGGCCTTGAGGACCGCCTGACTATCCGATAGGATATAAATTGATTTGTTGCGATGAGCTCTCCTTATATTCTCTTGGATACATAGCTCCATTGCAATTAGTTCAGCTTGGAAGACTGTGGCTTCTTTGCCCAGTGGTTTTGAAACCGAGAAGTTAGGGCCATTGACTCCGGCTCCTGTCCCCGCAGAGGTGCGCGAACCATCTGTATACCAGATGGTTGATCCCTCTTTCATTTCAGGTAGCGAGGATTGCCAGTCCTTGCGTTCTCTTATTACAACTTTGAAGGGGGTTTCAAAGTTATATTTTGTCGGCATAGCATCCGATAGTGTGGAGGTTAGAACCTCCAATTTTGGATTTCGTAGGATTTTGAGGTGGCGTCTAAAATCCCCTGGTTTGTACTTGTTTTTCCTCTGTATGCGTAACACCCCTTTGATAGCTTCCTTTTTTATTTGTAGATGTATCGGAGGGATGTTAAGGAACATTTCCATTGCCGCTGTGGGACAGATTTTCATAGCTCCTGTGATACCAAGACAAGCTAGCCTTTGGATTTTTTGTATCGTAAGCTGTGCTTTTCTTTGTAAAGTTTTAGTCCACCATATCGTTGATCCGCATGTGACTATTGGGAGAATGATTGTTCTGTAGCACCAGTAAATCATTTTGGGCTTTAGTCCCCATTTCCTGCCAAATAAGCTTTTACAGGCCCAAAATGCCTTTAGTGCTTTGGCATGAGTCCATTCTATATGTTTATTCCAGTTGAGTTTGCTATCTAGTATAACACCCAGATATTTTACCTCGTCTGAAAAGGGTATTATTGTACCATTTATTGAAGGGGGTATGATGTACAATTTCCTTCTATTTGTAAATGGTACTAGCTCGTAGAAGGAGTGAAGCTAATCGGTTATTTTTTTCCCGATATTAATAATAATGCTAATAAAGGATTTAGTACAACATTTTAGCTCGATGATAGTTACACGTACTGAGAAAATTGGTGTAAAGTGTTTCATGAACAAATGTAGTTTGTATGGGAGGTGGTGGAAGAAGTGGGGAACTCAAATAATTTGTATGCCAAAAGACTGCATTTGTAATAGAAATAATATATTCTGAATTTCAAATTAATAGCTATTAGAGTTTCCAAGAAAATTTGATTAAAATATATTTTTGAAAATGAGTCACTTTGTATGGGAGAGTGTAGAAGGCGTGAGGGGAGTAAAAGAAAACCAAAAGCAGATTGCACCTCGGAGGACACCTAACAAACTGTGCAAGTTTCATTACAATCGGTACAGTCATTTTTGCGTGAAAGCCGGACAGACAGACGGACAAACAGAGAAGAGTTTTAAAAACGTGAGCTTTTGCTTAGTTATAGCTAAAATAAAGCAAAAAACTAATTTATAGACATTTATAAGAAAATAACAGACAGACACCACAATTATATTAGTATGCATAGATTGCTGTTACTTTTTTGTCACAATGTAAGCCACATAAATTTTACATCTTCAGGGACGTTATACGAGTCGAATGAAAATTGGACTGCTCCCGGAGGTTCGTAGGTTCTCCGTGTATGGAATAATCAGTTGTTGAACCAAAATGCCTTAAAATTGGAATAACTTTTTTAGGCCGCATGTAAAAGATATGTATGAAGCTGAAATTTCGCAAATGATTAGTTCGATGTAGTGCTAACAATCAGGCAGCGATTAAGTTTGGCTCATCAAGCGATAATAGACTTTTGTTCAAAGAATATGCGATTTGCCTAAATCTACTAAGACTTCAATTAACACGATCAAATTCTCGAGTATACAAAAAATTATGCGACTTCAGGCCAATCCGAACCAGTTCTCCATAAAATATCTTCATCGTATTTTCAACCATGAATAATTTCCAGATATTACGACCCCATTATTATTAAACTACGTCGAAAGAAAGTCCATGATTATTATTTAAACGGTAATCATTTTATTACATAAAGATACTAAGGCGGTTGATGTGTGCAAGAAAACGACGACGGCCGCAGAATCTTCACATTTGTAGCGACGGCGATACTAGCACTTTCGAAGTGATCTCCCCGACAGCTAAAGGCATTTTACAGTCATAGAGATCTTCGAAGATCTTCTCACAGCATGCGGAAATTTTCATTCCATAGTTCTAGATTTTCTTCATTTTCTATTTATTATCGTACATTTTATTTTTGTCAAAATGGCCTCGCAGTCCGTTTTTGTTGTCCGTCTATGATCAATTCCATTCGCCAGGCATTTCGAATGGAATGATATCTTTGAGATGAGAAAATGATCGTGCAAAAAAAAAAAAAAACATAAGGAAATTCTGTAAGCTTGTGAAAGATTTCGAAAAAGATATTTTTGACTAGTTCGAGGTTAGTTAGGAATATTCACACAAACACCTCATTAAGGTGAGGATCGGGGGCGGTTTTTTTTTGAAAAACGATTACGGAAGTCGTTGAGTAAAATGATCGTGTACTAGCTACTACGTACTAACGCTCGGCATTGATTCATTTTCATTGACAAACACCGGTAATTACACTTTGTACCTTGCCTTGTCATTTTCCATTACCTCCTCGATCGTCTTATTCAATCTTCGTCTTCGGCTGTTTGCAAGGCAGCGATCATCGATCGCTGTGTGCAGAAAATTTTCTTCTATAGCTACCTATATCGATGCTTTTCAGATTCTTCATCAGATTTCTTGCAGTTGTGTTGTTGTTGTTGGTTTTTTTTAAATTCCAAAAACGAAACTTGTCACGGATTCCTGTTTGTTGTAGCCAGAACGTTGTACTGATAACTTGCCCGGGGTTTCTTAACATGAAAGCATGTCAATAAGTGATTTTTATAGAAATATACATATATAAGTTATACTATAAAGAAGAAATCGTATCATTCTTGGACGACGATGACAACGGTCCAGAGAGTATGAGACGAGAATGTGCGGTGCCTTCACGCAATGCAAGTTTTTAATGTTTTATCAGACAATCCGGAGCCATCTGATCTTTTGTGGCACGACGATCGGCAATTTGTGTGTTAGTGATCGTGCCAGTTTCATTTCTCCAACAGAATCACCTTGTCCGGAGCGTCACAACACCACAACTACTTGAGTACAGAAATATGTTAATTAAACATTAATGCAAAACGTTTAGTTTGACGACGACGAACTATGCAACTACTTGCAAAAATTTTCGAATCCAGGGTGCCATAAATAACTCTCCAACCGGTCGGGGTTGCTTGAAGACAAAGTTTCCGCTTCGCGCGTGATACTTCCTGTGATCCTTTGCAATATCATCGCCGAATCCATGTTGCCTTTTCAACAGCATTAAAATCATTCATTGAGCAGTAGGAGGAGGAAGGCTATAAATTATGTCCAGCTTAGCGATGCGAATTTCTAATTATGTTGGCACGATCGGTATTATTGTGTGTGCCGTATAAAGAGAAAGGCCGACACACACACGGTACGCGAATGTGCGCTATTAATTAATTAGACATTACGACAAAACCATTGCAAAGATTAAGCGTAAATAGTTTGCACATTTCTCGGGCTTAAATTGTAGGCTTGCAGCATTCGAGCAGGGTAAAGGAGGTTTTCGCTATTGGGATAAAAATTGATATGGGATCTCTTGAGTTAAAATTTTGAGTCTGGTACGATTTCCAGACCTACTTAATATATCTATATAAATATAATTGTAGTGTCTGTCTGTTATTTGTTTATAAATGGCTATAAATAAGTTTTTTGCTTCATTTTAGCAATACCTAAGCAGAATCAAACGTTTTTAAAAAATTTCTCTGTCTGTCTGTCTGTCTGTCATTCCGGCTTTCACGCAAAAACGGCTGCACCGATTGCAATGAAACTTTCACAGATTATTAGGTCTGCCTCGGGGAGTAATCTGCTTTAGGCTTTATTTTTCTCCCCTCACGCCTTCTACCCCCTCCCATACAAAGTGACTCATTTTCAAAAACTTATAATAATCAAATTTTCATGGAAACTATGAAAGCTATTAATTTGAAATTTAAAATATATTATTTCTATTATAAATGCAATCTTCAAGTATATAAATAGTTTGGATCCCCCAACTCCTTCCACCACCTCCCATACAAACTAAACTTTTTCATGAATTACTATACTCCAATTTTCTCAGTACGTATAACTTTGATCGAGCTAAGATTTTGTATTAAGTCCTTAATTAGCATTGCTATTAATGTCAGGAAAAAACTAGCCAGTTAGGTTTACTCCTTCTACCCCCTCCCATACAATCTGACACAAATCTGACTGCGAAAATTCGATTTTCTAGAAAAGTCTAAATGTTACTGTTCTGAAATATAAAATATATCAATTGAATGATAATTGTAGTTGGTTCTCAAAAATAACTAAAAACCCTCCACTCCTTGCACCACCTCCTATACAAACTGCACTTTTTCATGAAACATTCTAAACCAATTTCCTCAATACGTATAGCTTTGGCCGAGCTAAAATTTTGTACTTAATCTTTAATTAGCATAATTATTATTATCGGGAAAAATTAACCGATTAGCTTTACTCCTTTTACCCACTCCCATACAATGTGGCACAATTCCACGACTTTGCAAAAACTCTATTTTCTTGAAAAGTGTGAATCTGAACACATCAATTGCATGGTGATTATAGTTGTTTCTAGAAAAATTACCAAAAACCCTCCACTCCTTCTACCACCTCCCATACAAACTGCACTTTTTCATGAAATACTCTAAGCCAATTTTCTCAGTACGTATAATTTTGATCGAGCTAAAATTTTCTGATGAATCCCTAATTAGTATTATTATTATTATAGGGAAAAAATTAACCGATTAGCTCCACTCCTTCTACCCCCTCCCTTACAATATGACATAATTGCACGACTTTGTAAAAACTAGATTTTCTTGAAAAGTGTGAATCTAACTGATCTGAAATTTAAAGATATGAATTGCATGGTGATGATAGTTGTATCTAGAAAAATTACCAAAAACCCCCCACTCCTTCTACCACCTCCCATACAAACTGCACAATTTCACTAAATCCAATGCACTAAGTTTCTTAAGTTACCTATTCAGTTTTTCAAGCTTAACTTTGGTGCAAAATATTTTTATAGCTACTCTAGCATGGTGTGAAAAAAATTAATTTAGTACTGTCATCCCTTCTATCACTCCCCACACAAAAATTCTAAAGATTACAAAAATTTCGATTTCATCGGTAGTATCATATAATGGGGCTTTACGCACAATCGAAGTCCCGTTATGTTTTTAAGCTTAATGTCATTTTTTTTGAGCTTTTTTCAATTAACACAAGCTACAACTATTCACATGTCCTTAACACGTATACATATGATTTCGAATCACGGGTTTGATTTGATCACGAGCCTCTCTCATTCAAATGCGAGTATCATGCTATCATTCTTAATAATTTATGGTTCTGACTCCAACAAAATACAAAACCTTGTGTTCAAAGAGCCATTAAAGTAAGCGGATTATATATCCCATATAATGTATTACTAACTACATTCTCAAAAATTGCTTATTAATGCGATTCTTATGCGGACGAACTCGCGGGCGTTTACTAGTTTATTAATATAAGTGCATGCTATCGTACTTTTATCACTGTAAAAGATTCAACTAAAACTTTAATAAAGGATGGTTTTCGAGTAAAAAGCTAACAAAGAATGCATTGAATTCAGAAAAATAAATGAGACGATAGCATGCTCATCCAACTTTAAAGTGTATTAACATATTTTAAAATACCTAAATTTGTAAATAATATTAAATATATATTATTATTTCTGTTTAGATTACCACAAAATAAATTTAAAGTACATTACTACTGTACAAATATACTTGAATTTATTCACAATCTAAATTGATTGGAAAAACAATCTGCAAGGGCCCTGACACTGATAAAATGGTACAATGCAACCTGTGCGACAAGTGGTATCACTTTTCATGTGCAAAGTTGATAAGACCATCAAATACAAGAATTTCACCTGTCCGAAGTGTGATCCAACTAATGTGAAATGTAGAGAAATCGACGACAAATCTGTGCCTTCTGCCTCAGCGTCTCGAACATCGTCACGGAGAAAAATCAGCCTGATATGCTGAAACTTCAAGAGGGAAAGATAATGGCGGAGAAGCGAGAGCAGACATTCCTCGTCAAGTTTAGGAACACGCCCGGAATTAGTGGAGGAGGGGATCGCGAGTGTTCAAAATGAAGGCAGGTAGGTGATGCCCATGTCCTCATCGATTGACTCGATGTCCTATCAACGAACTATCGCAACCTTCATCGACCGAACCGTGTTCTGCTCTTCCAAAATAGACAGCACCTGCAATTCTGCATAAAGGCGTACATTCACCAAGTTCCACGCTTCCAAAGTTCGTGGAAAGTTCCACCAGTAACACCGTTAACATCTCGAATAGGAGCACCTGCATTTGGTAAAATTTGAACCTGACTTCAAATGTTTAGATAGTTTTCCGATGGCATACAGTCGTGTGATCTGTCTTGAAAAACCGATGGCGTCAAATACGGATATGCGTAACAGTACTCCCCAGACCATTTGCGACCACGTAAACAAGGGATGTGCGCGTAAATTAACACCAGACGAGATTGATAAGCAACATCTACGAATATGGTACCTGCTAATGTTTACCGTGACGAATCCTAATAAGCCTAGAAAGCGCCGGAATTATATGGGATGCAGTAACTAAGGTGAATGAAGTTTCCCTGCATTGGTCGAGAACACGCACCTAGGATCCGTATATCTAGATATTGCACCTTAAGCAAATTCTACAAAAATTCTCAGAATGTGGTGGTACACCTCATTGGATATATTTAAGTACATTTTAACTTCGAGCAAGATGAACAGCGACATTTTGTGTGGAAAACACCGTCTTGTCTATTTTCGACCCACTTAAATTGTTGGCTTCCTTCTTAATTTTCGTTAATATACTGCTGCAAGAAATTTGGCGATCAACTCTGGATTGGGATGAGCCTCTTACGACGAAACTCCAAGATAAGTGGCTAAAGTGGTAGAGTTGCTTTGAATTCTAATGTGTTACTCCACTTGTCTGTCAACTGAGCACAAAACTGTGCAGCTACACATATTTGTAGATGCGAGTGAAGCTGCTTGTGCTGCGGTAGCCTACCTGAGAATAGAATCCAATAATTCTATACAGTGCTCGCTAATAGGTACAAAAACAAAAGTTGCTCCTCAAAAACCAGTAACTATTCCTCGACTCGAGCTACAAGCAGCGCTTATTGGAGCGCGACTAGCAAAGAGCATTATCGTAGGCCACTCAATTAAAATTGATCAAAGGATAATATGGTCAGACTAAAAAACTGTTATCGGCAGTACGTCTCGTTTCGAATCGGCGAAATACTAGAGTTGACCGACTTAAAACAATGGAGATGGATCCCTTCAAAACTTAACGTAGCGGACGACACCACAAAGTGGTCAAACATCCCAAAATTTAGTAAACGCCGTCGATGGTTCACTGATTCATCTTTTTTAAAAAAGAATACAAGCCAATGGCCGGAAAAGTCATAGTAGGTTACGAAATTCAACCAAATTATTTCCACGATCTACCGTCACAAAATGAACTCGTTCTTGTGGAGCGTTTCTCAAACTGACTACGTTTACTGCGAACAGTAGCCTACGGTTTCCGGTTCCCGAAAAACTTAAAAGCCTAGATATTAGGATTCGCTCAGCTTAGGATTCGTCTCAGGTCCCATCACTGCTGAGGAATACACAATAGCAGAAAACAAATTGTATCGGATAGCACAGTTCGATCAGTATCCTACTGAAATTCGTACACTTTAAAAAAATAAACTGCCAACAAGTCGGGCGAAACTTTATTATTCTTGGGACAAGTTGCGGATGAGTGGAAAGTCAATATGCAGGTTAGAGTGGTTAGGGAAGACTAAGTGAAAGTGAGTTCTTGGGCAGGACTGTTAACAATATTTCATTCGTGTCTGTAAGTTTGGGTTTTTATGAGGGGAGGAGTAGGGGTAATAGTAAGGGTGGGTGGATGTTAATAGCTTTTTAATTAATTACTTGAATCACGTCCAATATTCTCTGTATAGAATGTGTTTCATAGACGAAGTTGCATAGAATTTTCATAAAATTCGGTGTATTTTACATTCATGAAACCGAACATTTGTATGGGAGGGGGTAGAGAATATAGGGGAATCGTAAAATTTGATACGCAGTTTTATTTCGCGTCTCTTGTAAGGTGCTTGTATAGAATTTGAAGTTCGTAGCTTTTAGTTTGTTGGTTATTAGTTGATTTAATAAAATTGGTCGAAATCATAGTTTTGTATGGGAGGGGGTAGAAGAGCAAGCGCGATTTCAAAACTTTTAAAGCAACTTCAGTTGAATTATTTTTATAAGTTTTTGTGCCAAATTTGAAATTGATAGCTTTTAAGAGTTAGCTGATAACTGATTTCTTAAAAATGCTCGAAAAAATAATTTAGTATGGGAGGGGGTAGAGGAGGTAAGGGAATCGTCAAACTTGTGATGCAATTTTCTTTCATTTTTGTTGTTAGATGCTCGTACGAAATTTCAAGTTTTTTAGTTAGTCGAAATCATACTTTTGTATGGGAGGGGGTAGAAGGGCAAGCGCGATGTTAAAACTTTGAACGCAATTTCATTTTAATTATTTTTGTAAGTTGTTTTGCAAAATTTGAATTTGATAGCTTTCAATGGTTAGGTGATAATTGATTTCTTGAAAATGGTCGAAAAAATAATTTTGTATGGGAGGGGGTAGAAGTTTTAAAGGTTTTCGACCAGTTAATATTTCGTATATTTAAAGATTTTTTTTAAATGCATTTCGCAAATTTTCAAGTTTCTACCTTAAAATTTCACTCAAAAATTTTCAAGTTTCTACCTTAAAATTTCACTCAAAAATTTTCAGTTTATGTGTTTTTTTCAATGCACATGAAACACCTTGTGCACGTTAGACCGGGGGAGTCGGTTTATAATAAATATGGATCAAGTTAATATTATTTTTCTATGTACATTAAATATAGGTATTCACATGCAAAATTTTAACTTTTTATCTTTCACTAGAGCCCTAAAAAAATCACTCAAAGTTTTCGACATTTTTGCTTATCACCTCCCTCCCCTTACACCTCCCAGCTTAAAATTTTTATCAAAATTAACCATTATATAGTTCTACAATCTGACAAATTTTTGATTTAATATCTGTACTATTTTTTGAGATATAAGGATTTGTAATTTTGAAAAGTGCGCCATTTTTGAAATGTTCCCCATTTCCCCCCACTACTATTATTTCAACATGTTATATTTTTTTTGTATTTGCCTAGTAAAGTTTAATATACGTTTTAAGTTTCAATTACATAGCTTAAAAGATAGTTGAGATATTAATTTTTAAGTGTTTTTCTTCGCACCCCCCCTGACCCTCCCCCTTACAATAATTAGCCGCTTTCTGAGCTGGTTCCGATGGAACTGTATGCTACCTTGACGGTCTCTAAATATGATTTTTTTACGATAAGTAATTTCGAAGATATATTCATTTGAAAAAAAAATTCGGCCGACAATTGGCTCTTAGCCTCCCTTTTTCGCACCCCAATGGATACAAAAATTAAATTATTTTTAAAAGTTGTCCCACAAACTCCTCTATATGTATGTTGAGTTTTAGCTTCCTAGCTGTTACCATGGTTGAGATAATTGAATTCGTATTTTTCGGTTTAAGCGCTCCCCCCGCCTCCCCCTGAACATATACACCCCCCAAAATGGGTATCCGCCTGAGTTCCGCAACTATCTACAATCCCTCCAAAAATGAACTTTCTATCTTGAAGGGTTTGGGAGTTAATGTGCGCTGAGCGTACACGTCGGCGTACGGCGTACGGCGTACGGCGTACGGCGGACGGCGGACGGCGTACAGACAGACGGATTTTTTTTTTTTGCATTTTTAGGCTAATTTAGTCATGAAACGCGAAAAAAAAAAATTTCAGGGTAGCAAACTTTTTTTTTTTTTTGTGTCGATCACAATACTTTATTATTATAATAATAAAGTAATAACGATCGGCTGACCAAGCGATTCAACTATCTTCAAGTAACGATATTCATAAGTGTTCACCACACTTGGATGTAAATGGAGTGCTCAGAATAAAAAGTCGTATAGATTCTGTAATGGGAGCTCAGTACGATACCTTGACATCACATATTTAGTCATCCAATTTTACCATCAAAGATATCGTCATCATAATGAAACTATAGTGTATGAAATTCGACAGAAGTATGATGTACCTAAGCTTCGGACTCTCGTCAAAGGAGTTGCAGGATTGTGCCAGTATTGTAAAAATTATAAGGCGAAGCCGGTAGCTCCAGAAATGGCGGACCTACCGTTTGCGCGGTTCGCCTCCTTTACATACGTGGGAGTTGATTATTTCGGACCCATGTATGTTACAGTTGGAAGACGCACGGAAAAAAGATAGGGAGTGCTGTTTACGTGCCTTACTGTGCAAGCAATCCTGGAAATAGCTCATTCTTTGTCGACTGACTCCCGTATAATGGTATTAAGAAAATTTGCGCAAAGAGCTGTACAGCAACAATGGGACCAATTTCAGAGGCGCGAACGAAGAACTCTGTAAGGAATTCCTGAAGATAAATCTGGATCAACTACAAGAAATGGCGTTTCTAGGGGACTACTAAGGTGGAATTTTAACCTACCCGCAGTTCCTCACATAGAAGGGAGCTGGGAGCGCCTGGAACAATCTGTAAAAAGGACTTTCATCCGAATCATGCCTTCGCGGAATCCAAATACTTCGGACACTTATGATGGAGGCGGAAAAATTAGTAAACGTTCGTCCGCTCACATATATTCCACTCGAGGACTGCAACGAGGAAGCGCTGACACCAAACCACTTCTTGTTAGGTCGTTCAAATGGTCACAAAACGTCTGGCAACTTCAATGGTGACCCGATTCTCATTCGGAAAAACTGAAAGGTCGTCTGGCAACTTCAATGGTGACCCGATTCTCATTCGAAAAAACTGGAAGGTTGCGCAACAGTTAACCAACAGCTTCTGAAAACGCTGGGAAGGCGGACGAAATGGTTTCGTCGTGTCGATCCGATAAAAACTGGCGATTCAGTTATTATCGTCGATAAAGGACAACCTCGCCACTCTTGGCGACGAGGCATAGTTCTCTTAACAACCGCCGGAAAAACTGGTCAAGTCCGCCAAGTAGTCAAACAACAATTGACGCACTTACTCGACCTGCAGTAAAATTATCCGTCTTGGACAGATCAGCCAAGAATTAGGTAGATCGATCAATCCCTGACCGATATACTGGGAGGGAGTGTTACTACTAGAATTAATTTTAAATTTAATTTATTAATGTAAGTGCGTGCTATCGTGCTTTTACTACTGTAAAAGATTCAATTAAAATTTGAACAAAGGATACTTTTCGAGTAAAAAGCGAAATGTCATCAAAGAATCAATGCATTCTTTCATGACATTCAGAAAAATAAAACGCTCATCCAACTTTTAAGTTATATTAACATATTTTAAAATATCTAAATTTGTAATAATATTTAATATAATTATTTCTGCTTAGATTACCAAAAAATAAATTTAAAGTACAATACTATTGTACAAATATACTTGAAATTTCTTCACACTTACTTTTTGCCGATTACTTTTAGCAAGACTGCATTTGTCAGACTTTCATTTCTTAGACGAGTTTCCGAATGTAAATCTAGCTAATAGAAGTGTGGCGAACATAAGCCCGGCTTATGAAACTCTGGCAAACCTAAGCCTGGCTTACGAAAGTCTGGCAAATGCAGTCTGGGATGCTATGTAAACTCTGGAAAATGTCTTGTCGACTAGAGTTACTCTATGAAGAAGAAAGAACAAGACACCTGTTAAAAGAGTTTAGCCACCTTATCAGATGGGGCGCTTTTTATTTTCGAGTTCGAAAACCGATATTTTAGTGTGGGTGTGAATGCACGCAGTTCCTAAAGTACTGTGATTGACACAGAAAAAAAAAATTTGCTACCCTGAAATTTTGTTTTTTCGCGTTTCATGACTAAATTAGCATAAAAAAAGCAAAAAAAAAAAATCCGTCCCGCCGTACGCCGTATGCCGTACGTCGTACATATGGACTCATACCTCCGAGACCGTTAAAGGTAGAATTTTGGTTTTTGGGTGGATTGTTAATTTGGTAAGTGAGCTCCATTAGCCAAATTTTGGGGACTGTCAAGTGGTAGGGGGAGGCGGGGGGATGGAAAAAGTAATAAAATACACTTGCTAATATCTTCACTACGAATGCAGATAGGAAGATCAAAATCAGCATACGCATAGAGAGGGCTGTGGGACACACTCCAAAAATAATTTAATTTTTTTATCCATTGGCGTCCGAAAAGGGAGGGGGGGGGCTAAAAACAAATTGTCGGCCGAATATTTTTTTGAAGTGGTTATATCTTCGAAACTATTTACCATAAAAAATTCATATTTTGGGACCATTAAGGTTGCATATCGATCCAGCACAATCAGCTTAGAAATAGGCGAATTATTGTAAGGGGAGAGTCAGGGGGTGCAAAGAAAAACACTTAAGAACTAATATCTCAACTATCTCTTAAGCTATGTAATAAAACTTAAAACACATACTAAGCTATACTAGCGAAATACAAGAAAAATATAAAATTTGGTCATAATAGTAGTGGGGGGAATTGGGGAGCATAACATAAATGGTGCACTTTCCAAAACTACAAATCATTATATCTCAAAGTTTAGTATAGATATCAAATCAAAACTTCGCCAGATTATAGAACTATATAATTTATAATTTTGATAAAAATTTTAAGTTAGGGGGTGTAAAGGGAGGAAGGTGGTAAGCAAAACTGTCGAAAATTTTGAGTGATTTTTTTAGGACTCTGGTCAAAGATAGAAACTTTAAATTTTGCATGTGGATACATTTATTTGATATACATAGAAAAAAAATAATAATTTGATCCACAATTGTTACGAACTGACCACCCCGGTCTAAATAACACAAGGTGTTTCATGTGCAGCGCAAAAAACACGAAAACTGAAAATTTTTGGATGTAATTTTAAGGTAGAAACTTGAAAATTTGGTAAGATCTAATCTTCCATCAAGCAACAACGGTAGTCAAAAGCCAGGATCTTATCCCGGTCAACCCCATAAACCCGGCTATGAATATGGGTTGGTCCTCAGAGACCTTCAGGCCTATCAACGCAATATCAAGGTCCGCAGGGTCTCAGCCCACAACAAGGAAACTGCCTGAATGGCGAACTAATGGATATCGTCAACTTTTTTCGCTTCTTCACTTCTTTCTCCCGAGTATGGATCCTTTTCTTTGGCCTTACTGAAAAGCGGGTGATTTCTACTCACTTCGGTTTCAATGTTTAATGTTTTTCACTTACTTTCGCCGAATGAACGGAATGAATTGTCATCGTGACCTTTCTCTTGACATTTCTTTACTAAAAAAGAACAAAAGTAAAGTTCAAAATTCGAAATTACAGACATGATGCGTATGTACATATGTATGCGTGCAACTTTTTCTAATTTTAACTCGCAAATATCTTTGATTTGCAGTATTTTTAAGTAGTGAAGATTTAATTTGGTAGGTTGTATGTATTAATGAACGGCTTGCAGTCAACATCTGCGTAGTTATCTCGTGCTGGTAAATAGCGAAGCGCTTTTTCAAATTTAACGGAAAAGCTGGTTATCACCTTCATCGAACTCTATTACCAGTCTTGTTCTTTCTTCTTCATAGAGTAACTCTAGTGTCGACCAAACGTACATACATAAATCTAGCAAATGTACCCAACATTTTATTTACTTAAACTAAAGCCCCACACTAGGCGCTAAATCATTAAACAAGATTTCTTCAATTTAAACATCGTAAATGCTCGTTCACAAGATATTTCGATCGAAAAAGTTCCGATAAAATTTACCTGAACATGAATAATTGCTCACAAAGTAAAGGCACTATCATTAACATTACCATAAACATCGATTCAGATTTGAATCACAAAAGAAAAACAAAAACTCGCCTTCAAAGCGCACCTGATCAACATGCACGATTAAAACGCATTACAAATCGATTGCGACACCTATAAAAATGATTTCCCACAAAAAAACCTACCGCAATCATTCCTTGTCTAATACAATGAAGCTTGGCTCTATTCGTATTTTCTTAAGAAATTGCATAATCGAATACAAAAGATCCGGATTATCCATAAAACTTAATTTTTATTTTTTTTCCTTGAAATACGATCGCAGCACAACAATCGAATTGTCTTAGCTGTTCCTCATTATATTTCTACAGCAGTTACTTAGGTGTATCCGACTAATCGAGCTTGAAGACGTGACCATTCACATATAGGGCGTCGAAACTTCAGTACTGATCGCGCGACTACTTTACTCATGTAACATGATTAGGGATCATGACATACTCTACGGGATCGATCAACTAAAATCATTACGAGAATAAGTTGAAAAAAATGTCCAGAAATGGCCGAACGCTGAGCAACGATCATCGGCGGTGGGATCATGAATGGGAATTCAGTGAAGATGGTGAGCGCAGCAGCTTCTTGACAAACCTATACGACAAAGACAAGGTGTGATTGAGTTTTGGGTTGTGTTTGTAATTGAAAAACGGGTGGGTAGGTGGGTGGAGGAGGTGGAGAGCAGCGAGGGTAGTGTGTCGATTTCTTTTAGTATTTGTAAGTTACAATTGAGTTAAGATGAGACGAGAGCGGGGCAGTTTCTTTTCGCAAGATCTAGGCGAAAAGTTAACCAGCCGATCGACAAGTACGTTTGTAGAGTCTACCGTGCGAGGCTCTTTCAGAGCTCGCTTGTTTCGATTTAAGATGGCCAGGCTGCCGGCCGATGTTATGGCCGTGTGTGGGCAGTCAGTTTCAGGTATTTTCTATTAATGAGTTAAGTGTCTATGCTAGTTTTTGTATTTTGTTAGGTTTTCCGGGTTCGAGAATATAGTGGCCCCCTCTGGCTTGACTCGATTGTGTAGTAGATGATGTCACTTTTCTTTCTATGACGGTTACCGCAATCAGTATTGTTTATTTAGCACGACTAGATTTCATGATACCCTTTTCAATGCCATTCGGTTTGGCTCTGGAAGTGCTAAAGAATGGAACGTGTAACAAACAATAAAAACCTTCAGTGTGTTATGCGATTGGGAAATTTGATTGTTCAACATTAGAAACATGAAAGCTGGAGCCAAAAATAAAATAGTACACACTTATCTAATGACTGTTAGCTATTCATTTAGATAACGTAAGAATGCGATAAATTGGATTGTTGTTATTTTTTTTAGTAAACATTGTTTTAAATTCTTGCAGGTGCCAAAAATTGATGCTATGGATTTCATGAATTCGGTTGAAATTTATAAAGTTAAACAATTTCGATTCTATATTACTTTATGATTATGAACAAAAAAAATAATAATAATAATAATTATGACTGTTACAAAATAAACATAAACTTAAAAAAAAATATTTTCAATACAGAGGACAGAATTGTTTTAGGTCACTTGTTATCACTGTATCAGCTGGAACTATTATGATCTTGGAATAACATCAAAATCATTTGTGTTTCTAATTTTTATTAAATTTACAACATTGTTGAATATTTTTGAACTATGATGTACATTAAATGTAATGCGGCTAACTTCAGGACTATGTATCATGGTTGGAAAGGTCTATTATTTGACAGCTGGGCGCTTGACAGCTGTCATCTATAAATGCGTGAAATTTATCATGGAACACTACACAATGAAAGAAAAAATAAAAATCATAGAATTTTATTACAAAAATTCACGTTCAATCGTAGTTACGATGCGCAAAATTCGAGCAAATTTTGATCGTAATCATGTGCCTTCAAAGACGTGAAAATTTTCAAGAGACTGGCTCAGTGCAAGACACCGAAACGACTTCGCCCCGAACGTTCGACCGAAAATATCGCCGCAGTAAAGGAAAGTGTTGAAAGCGACCCAAACACCTTAATTCGTCACCGTGATCAAGAACACGACCTCTCTACGTACACACTGCAGCGAATATTGACAAAAGATTTGACTCTGCTTGCATACTAGGTCCAATTGACTCAAAAACTGCAGCCGGCGGACCACTAGCAGCGCCGTACGTCTCTGACTGGGTCTTGGAAAACATGAATAATGATGGTGTTTGTACATTGGCCGTTAGATTAATAAGCAAAATTATCGTATTTGGGGATACAAAAACCCACAACTGATTCGGGAGAAGCCCACGCACTCACAACGAGTAACTGTTTGGTGCGGATTGTGGGCCGGAGGAGTTATGGGGCCGAATATTTAGAAAATGATGACGAAAGAGCCGTTACAGTCAATGAAGTGCACTACAGACGCATGATAAATAATTTTTGGTGGCGGGAGATGGGGTATGTGGACACGAACGAACTTCACTTTCAACAGAATGGTGCTACGTGCCATACAAGTTCCGAAACCATCGAGCTCATCACCATAATCAATGGCGCGATAGCCCTAATGGAACCTTGGCCTCGTGAAGTCGTCGCCTGCAATCGTCTCGATCCAAAGACCGCGTCCTTCAGCTGTTAATTTTTAAGATGGCTATGCCCTTTTCATCAAACGAGCCTTCCCGTCGCTTGTATTTGCTAGTATGTTTTATCCGTTGTTTGATTTCGTCTGTTTCATTACCGTCCTTTGCTAGATTTGCTTCAAGATATATGAAGTTGTCAACACTCTCCAAATTATATTCCGCAATTATTATATTTTGTCTGATAGGCGTTCTTCTCCTTGTTTGTGTCATTGCTTTTGTTTTGCTTTCGTTAATGTGCAACCCGACTTTTTTTGCGGCGCAGTCAAGACTAACTAATACCTCCTTAGCACTAGGGAAGGATCTTTTTAAAATGCTACTAGTTGGGTACCCTCTTGTCTATACTGTCGTATGCTTGTTTTTAATCTACGAATATTTGGTACACGTCTGTGTTATATTCCCAGCATTTCTCAAGCACTTGTTTCAGAGAATATCTGATCTGTTCCAGCTCGTCCGGTTCTGAATCCACCTTGGTATTCGCCAATTATTTCATTAGTAGCTTAAGGCGACGTTCAATTATTTTTGTCATTATTTTATAGGACGTACGCAACAATGATATTCCTTTGTAATTCCCACAGCAGAGTTTGTCTCCTTTCTTGTAAATTGGACATATGATTCTTTTTCGCTAATTGTCAGATATGATTTCCTCTGTCCAAATTTGGCATATCATGTTGTGTAGTATTTCAGTAAAATACTTTCCACCGTTCTTCAAAATTTCAACTGGTACTTCGTCAATTCCAGACGCTTTGTTGAGTTTTTTGTCACATAGGGCTGCTTTGATTTCGGCAAGCCTGGGTAGTGTCGAAGATGGTTCTTCTTCGTCAATTGAGGTTTCAATTGAAATGTTGTCTGTCGTGGTCGGTGCTAATGCGGTGGGATTGAGAAGTAAGAAGACCATTTTCTTTTAATTTCTCGCGTGTCGCTACTGATGTCGCTCTCTGCGTCTTTGCAGAGACTGGTTTTTGGCTTATATCCCTTTTTCAGGTCTTTTGCTATTGTTGTTTGTCTCATATCGTCGTACATGTCTTGTATCTTGTCGTTATGGTACTTCCTTTGTTTGCGCCTGCAGGTCTTTTTCGCATACCGTCTAAGCTCGCGATATATGTATATCGCTTTTGGCTCGTGTTGGTCGTTCAGTAAAAAGTTTGTAAGCCTCGTTCTTTCTATCTATTGCATCGCGACATTCTTGGTCGAACCGATCATTATTTTTTCGATGTGCTTGATATCCTAATACTTTTTGTGCGGAGGATTTGATGCCGTCTCGTATTTTCATTCACATATTTTTCACTCGCATATTATGGATGTTTTCAGATATTGGTGTTAAGTGTTGATCCAGTGCTGATATGTATGCCTGCACCAGCATTTCGTCTTTAAGCTTGTCGATATTGAATTTGCGAGCCCTTCCCGCTTTCGAATATCCACGATAAGCTATTCGGCATCGATACCTAGCTCTGACTAGATAGTGATCAGAGTCACAATTCGTACCACAGAGGGTTCGTACATCAACAGGTATGCTGGAAGCAGCCCTTTTCCAAATTAGAACGTGGTCTATTTGGTTGAAGGTGTGGTCATCTGGTGATGCCCACGTTCGATTGTGAATATCGCGATGTGGGAAGCACGTAGAGCTTGCTTTCATATTTTTGCTGCATGCGAAATCAATAAGTCGTTGGCCATTGTCTTTGGTTATATCATGGAGACTGTTTTTTTTTTGTTTTTTGTACAGAATGATCTGTGTTATCGGCCTTTATGTGCAATGCACAGTCATGGAGGTAAGGAATGGGATTGGAAAGGAGGTGAGAACGACCGTAACTAGTTGTGAAGCTGGTATAGTTTTTTCAGTTGGGGGACTGAATGATAGAAAAGCGAACAGAAACCATCTAATGAGTATACAGACCTTTTTAAAGTGGAACTGCTTCACACATCAATTGCCCCTTTTTATTTCGAATAATTTTGGTTGTCAGTAGCAGCAATTCGCGATTGAAAAAATATACAGCCTGGACTGGGAAGCGAGGCCACGACCATTTGACTGTGAAGCAAGCACGCTGCCCACAACGCCACGGAAGCCCTGTTGTATCTCTATAAGCCTTCTCCTATCCGACTTTTGCTTTAAAATACCCTAAGACATTTCTTAGGTCATTTGAGGGCAGTGAATCAAACATTGTCTATAGGTTGGCATAAAATTCGTGTTTAGTTATACATATAGTCCTTTTCTTCTCTTGGTGCGAGGACGTTGATCAACCAAAAGTTGAAAAAATTGGCTTTTATTCGGATTGCACACAATCTCCTTAAGAGCTTCTGTAGTTAATAAGGACCGAACATTTCAAGATCCAAGAGAGTATTCCATTTTTCGTTGCCGAGGTCGTTGCCGTTGAGTTCATTCTTTCCGCGGCTGTTCTTCAGGTTTCTGGATCGTGTTTTTTTTCGGTGATGCGTTGTGGGCGCCTCGAACTCTCGAACTGAAGGACCAGTCCTCCTTATTTATTTTACCCTGGTGGAAAAGGGTGGGAGTTTTTAGCTAATTATGACATGCTGGAGTTCTCCCAGCTATACTACGAGTCCAACTGTAATATATTATACTTTCTGCCTACTTCATGAGATGCAAAATTTCAAGTGCGAAGCTTTTAATTTGTTGGCTATAAGTTGATTCATTGAAATTGGTCGAAATCCTACATGGGAGGGGATAAAATAAAATTTATTATTATTAGCCCTTCGCACAACCCTCTATCTACGAATTTTCATTTTCGTAGATTGAAGTAACTAAGGTATACCCAAGCAGGTAATGCGCTGGAATTATGCGTCGACCGAGATTTGAGCTCACGATCTTCGCATTTAGACCAACACGCTACCCACTAGGCTACACCCTAATTAGGTCATGGTATATTGATGCAAATATCGTCAACTTAAGAAAATATTGATCAGATCCCCTTATTCCTTCTACCCCCTCCCAGACAAATGTACAGGGTGCGCCATCTAAATGTGGTCGATGGAAATATTGAATAACTTTGACAGATTTAAACCGATTGACGTCGTCGAACACATTTCGGAAAGGTTATTGCATTACAATTTTAACCATGAATCGATTCACGCCCAAAGAACGCGCGGAAATAGTGACAATGTTCATTAAATGCAATCGTTCAGTTGTTGCAACACAGCGTGCGAATTTTAATGACTGATGAGGCCCATTTCACCCTATCTGGCACTGTAAATAAACAAAACTGTCGCATTTGGGGGAAAGAAAATCCTAATGCTATACATCAAACTCCACTGCATGATCAGAAAGTGACTGTTTGGGCCGGTGTCTGCTCAAAAACCATCATTGGTCCGTTCTTCTTCAGAGTTGGGGAAACTGTCAATGGGGATCGGTATCGATGGATGTTGGCACACTCTGTTTTACCAGAAATGCGGGAAAAAGGTCTTAAAGGCTTTTGGTTTCAACAAGACGGCGCGACATGTCACACCGCGAAATCAACGATGAGCTTCTTGCGTCAAAAGTTCCCAGGACGTGTGGTATCGAAAGGGGGGGATATTGACTGGCCACCGAGATCGCCCGATTTAACGGCACCGGGCTTTTTTTTGTGGGGATTTTTAAAAAGCAAAGTGTATGCCAACAAACCGAAGACTTTAGACGAGCTTAAGGACAATATTCGAGCCGAAATCACTGCGATATCACCCGAGATGCTGGCAAATGTCATGGAAAATGCCAGAAAAAGAGCTGAATTTTGTATCCGCAATAAAGGTGGTCATTTGATCGACGTTGTTTTTGGAAACTGAATGGAAAAAATTGTAAAGCTTCAAATTTTATAAAAATAAATAGTTTTCTAAAATTGATTGAGAATTGTTCAAGTTATTCAATATTTCAATCGACCACATTTAGATGGCGCACCCTGCACAATCTTCAAAAATGTATTTATTCAGTTTACATTGCAATTAGTAAAGCTAAGAGAATAAATTTTTGTCATAATTAATTTCAGTGCAATTGCAATCAATTTTTGAATAACTAGCAACTTCACCTCATTCTTTCTACCCCCTCCTATACAAATTCCACGAAATATCGGAATTTCAATTAAATTATTTTTTTCCAAAACCGTCAAAGCTATCAACATTAAATTTTGAGAAAAGTATACTACTATAAATATCATTGATGTTGAAAAATTTGGTTGTTGATTCGAATACTTTTTCTACCCCCTCCCATACAAATGCACAATTTCGGTAAATGCATTTAATCGAATTTCATTGAAACTACAAAAATTACAATGTTAAAATTTTGCCAGAATTCGTCCCTTAACAATTGCAATGAATGCTAAAAAAAATATGAACTTCGCTTCACTCCTTCTACCACCGCCCATATAAATTTTTGAATTGGAAATTCAAGAACAGTATTTCCCCTTCGAATATATGAGAGCTATCGACTTTAGAATTGTATCAAAGCTATGTGATTAAGATGTTGATAAGCCGGTTCAAAATCATCCAAAACCTCGCACTTTCTCTGCCACCTCCCATACAAATGCCATAAATTCCGGCAAAAATTTTTCAATTGCCTCGAATATTATGAAAGCTACAGTCTTTAAATTCAGGATGAAACATTTTGTATACTACGTTCGGTGTTATACACAAAAATTACAAACCATCTGATTTTACTATCTCCCATACAAAAGTCACTATTCACTATTCGAAAGAATTTGAGATGACATATTTTCCGGTACAATAAACTCTTTTCTATTTTTTTTTTAAAGAATTATGTGCGATGCACAAACATAGTTATGGAGGGAAGGAATGGGATTAGGAAGGTAGGGGAAGAGGAGTGAGATCGACCGTAACGAGTGGAAAAGCTGATATAAATTTTTCACTTATACTAGCTGCTACAGACAAATATTTGCAGATGTTATGGGGTACTGAATGATAAGAAAGCGAACAGAAACCATCTACTGAGTATCTAGGCCTTCTTGAAGTGGAACTGTTTTACTTTTACACCGTTTGCCCATTTTATTTCGAATAATTTTTCATCGCCAGTGGCAACTGAAAAATTCGTGCTACTATAGCACCATATTTTGCTTCAATGAAAATCTAAACAATATATTATATATTGTATTAGTCAAGATTCAAACCTGAAAATAAAAATTATCTTTATATGCATTCATAAATGCATCAAGAACGCTCTAACAATTGCGCGCGCGCGATTTGATCAACTTTCCCACGCCAATTCATAAATTTTACTTAGGGAATCCACACGACATTTTTTTATTTAATGCAATAATACGCGTAATATTCTTTTCATACATATATTTTTGATTTTTTCAAAGTTCGGTAAAGTCGCATCTGTGAAACTCTAAAAATGAGAGCATCAAGAGACTGCATCTTAACTGGATCATAACTACCTCTTAACCACTCAAGGTGGGATTCAATCAACGAGTATTTAATTTTTTTTATTAATTAACTGGGAATTTTTTTATTTAGAAATAGGAAAATTTCAATCATAAAGCCTGAAATGAAAATTGTCTGTGCAAAGTCTGAAATATTTCATTAAAGGAGGAGCGAGATTTTTATTACCTCGGAAATATAGTCAGCATAGGCGGCGGAGCAAAGCATAAAAACATAGCAGGACTACGATTGTGCGTAAAGCCAAATCATACGATATTATCAATAGATGAAATCGAAATTTTTGCGGTGTTAAGGAATTTTGTATGGGTAGTGGTAGAAGGGGTGACAGTACTGAACTAATTTGTTTCACATCATGCTAAAGTAGCTATAAAAATGTTTTATACCAAATTTAAGCTTCAAAAATTGAGTAGGTACTGAGAAACTTAGTGCACTGAATTTAATGAAATTGTGCAATTTGTATGGGAGGTGGTAGAAGGAGTGGGGGGTTTTTGGTGATTTTTCGAAAAACAACTATAACTATCATGCAATTAATACATTTAAATTTCAGATCTGTATCATTCACACTTTTCAAGAAAATCGAATTGTTACATAGTCGTGTAATGTGCCTCATTGTATGGGAGGGGGTAGAAGGAGTGAAGCTACTCGGTTAATTTTCTTCCCGCTGTTAATAATAATGCTAATTAAGGATTAAGTTTAAATTTTTACCTCGATGAAATTTAAATGTACTGAGAAAATTCGTTTAGAGTATTTTATGAAAAAGTGCGGTTTATATGGGAGGTGGTGGAAGGAGAAGGGGGATTTTTTGTGATTTTTTGAGAAACAACTATAATCATCATGCAATTGATATATTTTAAATTTTAGATCAGTAACATTCAGACTTTTCAAGAAAATCGAATTCTTGTGAAGGCGTGAAACTGTGTCACATTGTATGGGAGGGGGTAGAAGGAGTGAAGCTAATCGGTTAATTTTATCTCGATATTAATAATAATGTTAATTAAGGATTTAATAGAACATTTTAGCTCGATGAAAGTTACACGTACTGAGAAAATTGGTGTAAAGTGGTTCATGAAAAAGTGTAGTTTGTATGGGAGGTGGTAGAAGGAGTGACAGACCTTAAATAATTTGTATACCAAAAGACTGCATTTATAATAGAAATAATATAGTCCAAATTTCAAATTAATATCTTTTATAGTTTTCAAGAAAATTTGATTAATATATATTTTTGAAAATGAGTCACTTTGTATGGGAGGGGGTAGAAGGCGTGAGGAGAGTGAAATAAAACCCAAAGCAGATTTCATTCCAATGGACACCTAACAAACTGTGCAAGTTTCATTACAATCGGTTCAGCCGTTTGTGCGTGAAAAGCGGTCGTACAGACAGACAGACAGACAAAAATTTCAAAAATGTGTTTTTATGCTTAGTTAGTGCTAAAATAACTCAAAAAACTAACTTATAGCCATTTATAAGCAAATAACAGACAGACACTACAATTATATTTATATGTATAGATGTAGAAAGTGACTATTAGGCTTACCAAGAAACTGCAAACTTTCGACGCATTTTAGTAATATACTGACCAGATGCGATCCCTAACGACGAACTTTGAAATAAAACCGTCAGATTAAAATAGGCACTAAGTTTCAAAGGCGAAAATGAAATCAATATGGAAAACCCTTTTAAGGGTCAAATGGACGCACCACATCTGGCACACGAGCAAACCACTTTTATTCAGCACGTATGTATAACGTTATTTCTCTATAAGTGGTTAATGGTCTTATTCGTAGTCTTAGATCACAAAATGGTGAAGGGAAAACTTCACTAAAGACGAAACCTTCAACTTTTATCAATGAAATCTTGCACTGATTTTCTTTTCTATGGAACGATTAGCAATTAGTTCTAGGACTTAAAGAGCTCTAGCGTTAACCTTGCTGTAGAATGACCTTTTCGTTAAGGTATACAAACAGAAAATAAAAAAAAAATACATCTCGGGAGACCGATGTGACCTAAATATGTGATTAAGTGTGAAGAAGAATTCCATTACGATGTTGAAATTAAACGTACTTCAGGTGATACTAAAAGAGCAGCAGTTTTTTTTATCAACTGCAAAGTGTTTTTAAATGAGTTTGAAAGTTAGAGATGGATAAAGTTTTCGCGTAGATTTTTTATCTGATGGGCACAGAGATGATTTGCTTTTATAGCGAGAAGATGGGTAATGAATTCGTGGAAATTTTATTTGCAGAGTTTATTACGAACTGTTCCTTCTTTTGAAACCATTTTTTTTCAATCTATAATGATTTTTGGAAATGCACCCTGGAACAGATATAACGAAGGTTGATTTATGTTTGTACTTCGACAATACCACTTAATCAAAATTTGATCAACAACAACACCACATTTAAGGAGGATATAGCAATAGTGCGTAGATTGTAAGTTCAAGTCCCGGCTAGCGCATTATTTCAGCACACTTCTGCAATGACACTGCATCTCAATTCGAACCTTGGCCTGCTGACATTCAGGTTCCTTAACTTTTCATTACTTATTGTGGAAGGGTTCGCACAGCCCTTCTACGACTTTTTTTAATTTTCGTAGATTGAGGAAATCAAGGAATATCCAAGCAAGAGGTGTACTGGAATTATACGTCGACCGGGATTTGAACTAACGACCTTCGCATTGTACGGGTGGGCCATCTAGTGGTTTCTTTTTAAATCATAGATTATTTTGACACTGAAACCTGTTCCCGCTCGAAATCTTGACAGAAAGTCAGTATCATACCTCCGCGGAATGAAATGAGTCGCTTTACACTTGAACAACGTTGGGAAATATTGAAAACTTATTTCCAGGTCGTGAGACTGGCATGGTAGTGGACAACACTCATGGTCCCCGTCGTCGTACGGTGCGCACAGACGAGAATGTGGTTGCTGTAGCCGAGAGTATGAGACTCACTCCACGAACATCAACTCGCCGTCGATCTCAACAACTCAACATTTCACGCACTAGCCTGAGGAGAATTCTGCACAAAGATCTCGGATTGTTTGCTTACAAGGTCCAATTGACTCAGCAATTGAAGGCGCACGACCATCCGCTTCGTTATCGCTTCGCAGTTTGGACCTTGGGCGAAAAATCATCGTTTCTGACTAGGTGCATTTTCATCTCGGAGGCTACGTTAACAAGCAAAATTGCCGCATCTGGTCGTAAAACCCGCACGTTATTGTCAAGAAGCCAATGCATCCACAGAGAGTGACAGTTTGGTGCGGGTTGTGGAGTGGTGGCATCATTGGGCCATTTTTCTCCGAAAATGATGAACGATGAACGTTACAGAGCCATGTTATCCGACTTTCTTTTTACTAAAATTGAAGACATGGACTTGCACGACCTCTGGTTTATGCAGGATGGCGCGCCATGCCACATAGCCCATGCCACACAGCCCATGCCACACAGCCCATGCCACAATCGATCTTTTACGCACCAAATTCCCAAATCGTGTTATCAGCCGTCTTGGCGATGTCAATTGGCCGCCTTGGAGTTGCGATTTGACCACTTTGGACTTTTTTTTCTGAGGAACCGTGAAGGACCGATATTATGTCAACAATCCAGAAACGATTCAAGTACTTAAGGCTAATATCATCTAAGCAATCCGTGAGCTACAGCCCGAAACCATCGACATGGTCTCGGAAAATTGGAGTGACAGAATGCACTACTGCGAAGCCAGCCGAGGCAGCCACTTGAACGAAGTTGTATTTCATCATTAATAGGAATATTCGCTCTTACTTATGAAGCCATAATACATGGAAAAAAATTAATTTTGTTCATTTTATTGCATTTTTAAAAAGAAACTTGTACTTGGCTCACCCTGTAGACCAACACGCTACCTACTAGGCTACACCCAGCTTATTTCAGCACACTGGGATGCCACAATCTGCGAAAATGAAAATTCGTATATTGAGGGTTGGGAGAAGGGCTTCTCGACTCTTCTACAATAGCAAATAAATGTTGAAGAACCCCAATATCAAGAAGTCAGACCCAGTGGGATAGAGTGATTTTTTTATTTTTATTTATTTATTTATTTAAAATTCATCAACAAATGATTACTTACAAATTATACTATCATATAAATTAACATCATATTGTTATTTTAGCAATGCTGTTTTTATCTGAGCAATATTGAGATTAATATCAATGTTGCTATAATTAACGTTGAAATCCCGTGGAATGGAAGTTATCGGTTCGTTTTTTTTTTTTACAGAATGACCTGTGTTATAGGAAATTTTGGCCTTTATGTGCAATGCACAAAGCCAGCCATGGATGGAAGGAATGTGATTAGGAAGGTAAAGGAAGAGGAGTGAGAACGACCGTAACGAGTGGAGAAGCTGGTAAATTTTTCAGTTGTACTGACGCTATTGACAAATATTTGCAGAGTTTATGGACGGAATGATAGAAAGCAAACAGAAAACATCAACTGAGTATCTAGGCCTTCTTGAAGTGGAACTGTTCCACTTTTACACCGTTTGCCCATTTTATTTCGAATAATTTTTCATCGCCAGTAGCAACTGAAAAATTCGTGTTTAAAAAAATCTCGTCTGGAGAGGGAATCGAACCCACGACCTATTGACTGAGAAGCAAGCATGCTGCCCACTACGCCACGGAAGCCCAAAATTCGTTCGTGCTGGCCCTAATTAGTGCGATGGAATGGAATGTCGAGAAGTACGTAGTCTCTCAAGGATTGATGAGGTATTTTAAAAGAGAGAGCTCCTAACAAGGGCGGAGAGTCAATCTCACCTGAAATTAATTTTACTGCGACTGCAGCACTAAGAATTAATCGCCTATGTTCGAGTGACTCCTAAATTTTTAATTGAATAGTACACCTAAATCGCGTACTTCGCTTAATTTCTGTAAAGCAATTCCCTCTGAAATATGTATAGAGAAATTCGAATGGATTATTTTTTCTGGAGAAAGATGCCATGGTGCACTTCCCTTCAAATGCATACAGTTTAAGGTACACCAGTCAAAAAATAGCTTTATGTCATTTTGCAAAAGTAGATAATCATTCGTACGAAATATTTTCGAATCGTCAGCATACAAGAGAATATTTGAGTTGGATATGACCGAACTCACATCATTCATAAATAAAATAAACAGAAGTGGATCAAGATGGCTACCCTGAGGTACACCAGAAGTGTTAGGAATAATCGATGAGACAGCATCTCGAAATTGTACTTGTTGGGTTCGATCAGAAAGATAGGAATTGATCCACGAAGTAAAAATAGCAGGAAATCCGAGTGAGCAAAGCTTGTACATTAGTAAGTTGTGATTAATTTTATCAAAGGCCTTACTAAAATCTGTATACATACAGTCAACTTGTTTGCCTGCTTCAATTGCTGGAATCACAAAATTTGAATATTCCAGCAGGTTTCTTGTTGTGGATCTACCTTTGGTGAATTCGTGTTGCGTTGGGCTAGTTATTGATTTGCAATGAAAGTACATTACGTCACAGACAATTGCCTTAAATAATTTTGGAACACAAGACAGCCTAGCTATAGGCCGGTAATTACATACGTCGTTCCTTTAGCCTTTCTTGAACAGGGGAGTTATTGTCGAGTATTTCCATAAACTAGGGAAAACCCCACAACGAAGAGATGCGTTAAATAAGGAGCTCAGTGGAGATAAAAGTGCAGAGGAGCACCTTTTAAGCACAACAGACGGTATACCATCTGGGCCGCTATTGAAACTCTCAGAGATGTTCGTGATGAACTTTGATATAATGGACTCATCTATAATGAAGGATCTCATCTCAAGTGTAGTGGAGAGAAATTTTGTCAAGTATTGAAAATTCTTAAAATTAATATCATAGTCTGGGGCGTCAAATGCAGCACGAAAATCGTCCCCAAAAAGTTGCTAATTATTTTGGGGTCATCGCTTACTTCTCCGTTAAAAGACAGAGTCGCAGGAAAACCATGTGTTCGCCTTTTAGAATTGACGAAATTCCAGAACTGCTTAGGCTTGCCTTTAATTGCTTTTTTCATATCAATCAGATAACATTGATAGGCCGATTTTGAATTGGTCAGAAATAAATCGCGTAACTCAGAGTACCGCTTATAGTCAGATTCAATCCTTGAGAGACAGTACGTCTTCCATGCTTTAGTTTTCAAATTTTTTAGATTTACTAAATCGTCGTCAAACCATGCAAATCTTTTGCGTGAACCATGACTCGTAACAGGATCGCACCGACTGAAACAACCAAACATAATATTGTAAAAATTATTAACAGCAATTTCAATGTCTGTTTCGTTAAGTACGCACGACCAATGACGTTTTCAAATATCTTCATTCAAGGCAACAAAGTCAGCTTTATTAAAGTTAAAACGATGAGAAATAGCAGTATCAAAATTATTAACATTACCATCACCATTTGAAAAGCAAATAGCATGAAACGCAGAATGGCGTTCTAATTCTGGAAGCAAAGGTCAGTTGCATCTGTTGATCGTTAAGTATCTCAAATCCGAGCAGAACACTAGGTCAAGAAATGTTCCGAACGAGTTATGTATTGGATTAGATTGAAGTAAGCCCGTTGAAAACATACTATCCAAAAATTTTGCATCTTGCCGTGAACAGGAAGAAAGAGCTGGCAGTAGACAATCTTCACTGTCGGAGAGAGACCAAGTGGCATGAGGCATGTTGAAGTCTCCAAATACGAGTAGCTCATCTCATCACGAGATTGCATAAGATTACTGACATAATCAATTTCATTGTATACTGCCTCATAGACAACATAGGGTGATAGTGGTGGTATATATAAAGTTACGATATATAGTTTTTCGTCCTGAAGTGCGAGAGCGACGCATAATATTTCAAAATCAGTAACTTCAGTGATGACGACAACTTCTGAAGGAAATTGACTTCGAACCGCACAGAGGACTCCACCAGCAACATTGGCATCCAAAAGTTCAAGATGACGATCACGGCGAAAAATTTGATATTCAGAGTCAAGTAGTTCAGCATCATGGAAACTGCCACAGAGCCATATTTCGTTGAGACAAATTACGTCAAAGCAGGAACCAGAAGCAGCGATGTAAAGTTCACGGGTTTTGGTTCGCATACCACTTACGTTGGCGTAGTATATTGAGATGGAGCCATTCCGTTTTTTGACTTAGTGCCAAAACGATGCTGTATTGAATTGAGTCGACTCTTTGGAACAAATTCCCTTACGATTGCTGAAGTCGGCCAACAGTTGGATGTGGAAACCATATCAAAACAGGATGTCGGAAACACGACTCTAAATGAAGACACCAGAAGCGGACCACGATGAGTAGCTGAAGCTAATTTTCTACATGAAATAGCATTTTGAGATATACTTATATTATCATGGTTCAATATATTCATGATGTTAGTAAGAACATCCGTTTCAGAAGTAGCAGGATCTAGCCGTAACACAAAAAGTACTTTAGGTTTTTCTACCGCCTTTAATGTGCAAAGTATATCACGAGATCTACCAGGATTTGGAACGACAGTAGAAACTGGAGAGATGGTACTCTGCTCATCGACGACATCTGTAAACTGCGCAGTTATGGAAGTTGGCGGTAAACTGTCCTTATCTGACATTGTATATCTCGTTTTTTGTGTTTGATGTTGCCTTTTTTCTTACTTATCAACTTCTTACTTCCTAGTGTTGGTGAATTGACAGTCCTATCCGTAGGACCATCCGTCTGACTGGAAGTGTTAACACCCGAACGAACATTGCTTGATTCTTTCTTCTGGGAAGATATGATTGACAGAGATTTATCCGCGCTTTCTGCAAGCAATTTCACGGCTTTTAAGTCTCCCTTTTAAGTACTCCCTGAAAATCCACTTGCAGAGTCAATATCCGGCAAGCTACTAAGGATTGTATTTATTTTGACATCTGATTGCGCATATTTTTTAGACAGTTTTGACATATCGTGTTGAATTAAACTGTAACATGCGAACAGTATTCACGAAACTCGTCTATACAATCATTTAAAATCGATACGCTATCTATTTACACAAAATTATATATTTGTCACACTTTTTTCGTGATTTGTCGTAGCTCTCCGCGCTTGCAATTACGCTGTTGTAACAAATATTGTAACATTTTTTTTTGAAGAATATTTGATCATGATTTAATAAACTGGACATAGATATTATGCCACGTGTCTGAAATCCTCTAACCTAGCCCACCATTTCATAAAAAAATTGTTATAAATCTTGTCTTTTTTTATATTGCGTGTCATACCCACAAACATGCGATTTACTGTATAGGATCGAACCCTTTAATTTTCTACAAATCTTAAAAAAATTTGATAAGTAAATTGCAGTGTGTATGGGAGGTGGCAGAAGGAGTGGATTCAAAATTTTACCTTTCTAGGTCAATGCCGTTCTCGAGCTAAAGAGCGCATTGACGGACGCGACAAACTTATAATATTTTCCAATTTTACCTAGAGTATAAGTAGAAGTGTTTGAGTTTAAGATCTACAAATGTATCAATCATTTGTAGTGAATTCGATTCAATAGCTGATGCTGGGTAAATTTGTTTTGTGTTTTGTTCTGGTGGTATTTTTATTTTTTTTTTGTGGGAAAACGGAAGTAAGATAATGACGAAACTAAAAACATGGACGAACCTTTTAAATTACATAACACAAGAGCCGTGTATTCCCTTGTTAAAATAATGAAACGTTCCTCTGCAATGATACAGAAGGGAACATTCTAAGTAATGCGGAAGATATAAAACTGAGATGGGCGCAATACTTTGAACACCTTTTTAATCCGAGCCCTTCACCCACACCAATAGCAGGAGCAGACATAATAGCAGGTATCACTGATATAACAGCTGAAAAAGGATCCGCTTTGAGTCCTCCCACATTCGAAAAAGTAAAAACAGTCCTGAGGAACAACCCAAATAACAAAGCGCCGGGCATTGATCAAATTCCAGCTGAGCTTCTGAAAGCCGGAGATACCTGCATAGCTCATTTCCTACATAGATTAGTCACGGACATATGGACGCAGGAAACACTTCCTGAAGATTGGCACAAGAGCATCATCTGCCCAATTTATAGAAAAAGGTGACAAACTCTGCTGCGAAAACTACCGAGGAATATCTCTGTTGTGTTCGTCTTATAAGATCTTCTAGAAAAGATTCTGGAAAAGAGAATTAAGCCCTATGCTGACAAAGTAATTGGTGAATACCAAGACGGATTTAGAGCTGGACGATCGACCACGGACTAGACATTCTCAGTTAAACATATGCTAGAAAAGTGCTGGGAATATAATATTGATGTGCACTAGATATTTGTTGACTTCAATCAAGCATACGACAGTATCGACAGGCGTGTATTGTATAAAATCATATTGGAGTTTGAAGTCCCACCGAAACTGGTTCGGCTTACAAGAACGACAATGACTGAGACTTTGTCACAAGTCAGAATAGAAAACGATCTGACTTCCAGTTTTAAAAAACACAATGGACTTAAGCAAGTTGACGGCCTCGCAACTTGACACTCGAATATGTTGTTTGGAAGCTTCCCGTTGACCCCAGGGGAACACTGTGTTTCAAATCCACATAACTCCTAGCATATGCCGAGAATATAGATATATTTGCAAGATCTCTGGAGAGTGCCAAGGAGGTATTTGTAAACCTTGACTCGGTAGCAAGAGAAGTTGGACTACGTATTAATGAAAACAAAACAAAAATTATGACACAAACTAGGACAAAACGTCAATCAGTCAAAATATTACAGTAGGAGAATATAACCTAGAAAACGTAGACAACTTTATATACCTAAGGACGAATCTTTCGAAGGATGGAAGCGAACCCATCGAAATCAAAAGAAGGACAATGATGGCAAACAAGATGTTTTATTCGGTACTTCCAATAATTAAAAACAAGAACGTACACAGGAAAACAAAACTTAAGCTATGTATATAAAACGATCATAAGACCTGTGCTATGCTATGGCAGCGAAACGTGGACATTAATTCAGACGTCCAAAAAACTACTTAACGCCTTTGAAAGAAAGGTCCTCAGAAGAATCCGAACCTGTGAGAGAAGAATCGATCTGGAGAATACGACACAATAGAGAATTGTATGCCATTTTCAACAATCCAGAAGTGTCAACCCTCATAAAATTCAAGAAGTTACAATTGGCTGATAATGTGGAGCGGATGAATGACAGAAGAACTCCCAAACGCACACTAAATGAGAAAGTCAATGGGCAAAGACCAGTCGAAAAACCACGGAAGCGCGGGGAGGATTCTATTGACGCAGACAGCAAATCTTGCTAAGATTTTCTAACTGGAGAACGCGGTCACTGATTTGGGCTGTAGCGCCATCATAAGTAAGTAAAGCCTGTAGGATGGGAGCAGTAGAATAAACCCACGGCCAGTGTCTTGCTTTTTCTAAAAATGGCAATTGGACACTTACTGGATCAAGGGCTTATCACCCGTGATCTTAAGATCTAACTGATACGAGAAACGGATACAGCATCTAACGACATTTGGCACTCGATAACTAACTGTAATAAGCTTGTGTATCACTCAAATATTGGATGACGGCGGAAGGGATGGGATCACTCGGCTTACAGTACCTTACCAAATTATTACACCCATTTTCAACAAATCATTCGTTTTACTTTAGATAAGATATCTTACAACTAATTTTATGGATTATTTGGTTTTCTTATTCTTTGTTATGTTGGCAACGCCTTAATGTTAACATTATTGCCTAGCAACTCGAATAACGGCGAAAAATTTCCTGTTAAGTGGAATAACATTTATTATTTACAATATACAATTACTTTATTATTCTAATAATAAAGTATTGTGATCGACACAGAAAAAAAAAATTTGCTACCCTGGAATTTTGTTTTTTCGCGTTTCATGACTAAATTAGCCTAAAAAAGCAAAAAAAAAAAACCCATTCCGCCGTACACCGCACGCAGTATGCCGTACATATGCACTCATATCTCCGAGACCGTTAAAGGTAGAATGTTGGGTGGTGTTAGGTGGAAGGGATAGGCGGGAGGAGGGAAAGAGTCAAAAACTACACTTGCTAATATCTCCACCACGAATGCAGATAGGAAGTTGAAAATCATTATATCTTAGAAATTACTTATCGTAAAAAATTCATATTTTGGGATCGTTAAGGTGGCATATAGATCCACCACAATCAGCTTAGAAAATGCTAATTATTGTAATGGGGAGGGTCAGGGGGGTGCGAAGAAAAACACTTAAGAATTAATATCTCAACTATCTCTTAAGCTATATATTTGAAACTTAAAACATATACTAGCGAAATACAAGAAATATATAAGATTTGGTCATAATAGCAGTGGGGGGAAATGGGGAACATTTCAAAAATGGTGCATTTTTCAAAATTAGAAATCTTTCTATCTCAAAATTGAGTACAGATATCGAATCAAAAATTCGTCAGATTATAGAACTATATAATTTATAATTTTGATAACAAATTTTTAGTTAGGAGGGAGGGAGGTGGTAAGCTAAAATGCCGAAAATTTTGAGTGTTTTTTTAGGACTCTGGTCAAAGATAGAAACTTTAAATTTTGCATGTGGATACATCTATTTGATATACATAGAAAAAAATAATAATTTGATCCACAATTGTTACGAAAAGACCACCCCGGTCTAACGGGCACAAGGTGTTTCGTGTGCAGCGAAAAAAAACACGAAAACTAAAAATTTTTGGATGTAATTTTAAGGTAGAAACTTGAAAATTTGGAAAATGCATTTAAAAAAAATCTCTAAAAGTATGAAATATTAACTGGTCGAATACCTTCAAAACTTCTACCCCGTCCCATACAAAATTATTTTTTCGACCAGTTATAAGAAATGAATTATCACCTAACTATTAAAAGCTATTAATTTTAAATTTTGCACAAGAAATTATAAAAATAGTTGAAATAAAAGTTTTGAAATCGCACTTGCCCTTCTACCCCCTCCCATACAAAAGTATGATTTCGACCAATTTCATAAAATCAACAAATAACCAACAAATTAAAAGCTACGAACTTGAAATTTTGTAGGAGCACACCACATGAGAAAAGAAATAAAATTGGGTCACAATTTTTACGATTCCCCTACCTCCTCTAGCCCCTCCCATACAAATGTTTGGTTTCGTGAATGTAAAATACACTGAGTCTTATGAAAATTCTATGCAACTTCGTCTATGAAACTGACATTCTATACAGAGAATATTGGACGTGATTCAAGCAATCAATTAAAAAATTATTAACATGCACCCACGCCTCACCCCTCTCCTCATAAAAACTCAAACTCAAGCATAAATAAATGAACGAAATATTGATTATAAGTACTAGAGCTTTTGAACGTTTCCACAAAGTGTTAAATTGACAATTACCCTGCCCAAGAACCCCCTTTCACTTAGTCTTCCCTAACCACTCTAACCTGCATATTGACTTCCACGCATCCGCAAATTGTCCCAAGAATAATAAAGTTTCGCCCGACTTGTTGGCAGTTTATTTAAAATAATCACTTGTTATAACTAAGGGCGCAATATTTGAGAATTAAGGTTGTAATAACAAATTGTTTTTTGGGAAATTAGATAACAGGTAAGTTGATTAGTTTCTATTTTGTAGAATCTATTTTTTATTACCGAGATTTTGGGCATATTGTGTTTTATAGGGATACCGCACCTACTACGAAAAGAGAATTGTTAGAGGTGCGTACAAAGATTCGGAACCATAAGCCAAACATTAAAACGACCATTGAAAACTGTATTAACAGTATGCTTCGTCGTTTAGACGCATTATTGGAGCTTAAGGGCAGGCATACGAAATATCAAGTATAATCATGTTTTTTTTAATAAATACTTATTAAATATGTTTTGTGTTGTATTTCATTTCCTAAGGGACAGGGAAAGTGATTAATTAAAAATAACGGCCAATTATTATAAGCACTTTAAGCTATCATAACTTAAAACGAAATAAAAGATAGTTTGCTAATAGGTTTAATAATCTGGCAAGGTACTGTATACACCGGCAATCAGTGATCGACCGTGAAATGGAGCACTATCCGATCCAAATCTCGGGCTTAGTCTCCGATGCATTTTAAGAATATATTGACTAGATCTGATCTACAACGACGAATTTTGGAGTAAAACTGGACAAACTAAAAAAGGCGCTGAGATTCAAAGGTGTCAGGAAATTTAAGCGAAATTTCGCCTGACAAGCTCTGAATTATAATCCTCTAAAAAGACGTCGAGTTGGTCGACCATGCAGCAACGAGCAGTTGAGCAGGAAGCCAGAGGAATAAACAAGATCTGGCAACAACTAAGGACCGATGCTCAGGATCGCGCCTGGTGGAAAAGAACAGATTCCATCCTATGCCTTAACAAGAAACTGATGATTATGATGGTGAATACCGTTTCAAATCTTCAATTCAATTTCTTCTAAGACCGCACTCACAACTCAAAATTGAACTTCTGAACTTCAAAGAATGCAAACGAAACAGGTAACCTAGTTAAAACCACACCCACTCAATCACAGACTTAACCTATGCAAAATTTTGTATACAAAACCATATCGAAGGAATATGCAGCTGATGATATTTTCTTCTGTACGGCAAATGTAATCGAGGAAGTCTTTCATTTTATTATACTAACCATGGTGTGCTATAATCCCGACGAAGAAAATCGTTATTAAACCACAATCATGATGACGATGCCAACAACAACAAAAACAAACGTTAGAATTTTCTACGATGCGATGAAAGAAAAAAAGCAAGATAAAATATGCTTGGCAAACTCTAGCACCACCTCATAGCTACCTTAACTCTTTAATACACCTTTTACCTCACGTGACAGCCGGTTAAACCGCAACAGTGCTTCGAGGTTTGAATCTTGCCTAAGAAATTTATGTTTGTTTAATTAAAATCTAATGTTCATCTAAACGTGTTGGTATGCAATATAAAATGGCTTTCATTAGGAAACACAGATACGCAACTATTCGTTATTTTAAAAGACGGCATGGTGAATTAATGGGTCATATTGTGAATTTAAGGAGAAAGTTCATTTTCAAAGTTTTTAATAGAAAAGCTACAGGAGGTTTATTGAAATTGGAATGGTCTGATAAATAAAGGGGTTGAAAGGGGAACCGTTCGGTTGGAATAATAACTTTTCGGTTTCAATTAGAAATTCAATCGATAATTGCTGAAAGAAACTGCAGACTTTCATGAACCTATGCGTATCATACATCTTCGAAATGTTTCGACACGATGTTATCTACTGCGATCATCTTTCAACGATAACTGGACAGTCCAGGATGGAAGTCGAGATTTGAAAACAAAAAATGCAAACCTTGAAACTAGAATGAATTAGTCAAACATGCTCTGAGCAGACGTAGGTCATCCTGTTGCGAATTAGTTTTCCGGTTGATTTATCTTTCTCGAGAGAATTCAAATTTTACTTATTACTAGCAAACCCCCGCGACTTCGTCCGCGTACAAATAGCAATAATAAGCAATTTTTGAGAGTGTAGTTAGTAATGCATTATGTGGGATATAAAATCTGCTTACTTTAATGGCTCTTTGAAGAGAATGGTTTGTATATTGTTGGAATCAGAACCATAAATTATTAAAAATGAAAGCATGATACTCCCATTTTTATGGGACAGGCTCGTGATCAAATCAAACCCGTGATTCAAGATTATATACGTGTTGAAGAGCGTTAAGAACATGTGAATAATTGTAGCTGGTGTTAATTAAAAAAAAAAGCAAATAAAATAACATTAAGCATATAAACATAAAGACGAATTTTATGCCACCCTAGAGACAACCTATGATTCACTGCCCTCGAATGACCTAAAAATTGTCTTATGGGATTTTAATGCAAAAGTCGGAAAAGAGGAGGCTCATAGAGGAACAACAGGAGGGCACAGTCTCCATGACATAACCAACGACAATGGCCAACGTCTTATTGATTTCGCAAGCAGCAAAAATATCATAGTAAGCTCTACATGCATCTCACATCGCGATATTCACAAACGAACGTGGGCATCACCAGATGGTCACACCTTCAACCAAATAGACCACGTTCTAATTGAGAAAAGGGCTGCTTCCAGCATAGTTGATGTACGAACTCTCCGCGGTGCGAATTGTGACTCTGATCACTATTTAGTCAGAGCTAAGTATCCATGCAAAATAGCTTGTCGTGGATATTCGAAAACGAGTAGAGCTCGCAAATTCAATGTCGACAAGCTTAACGACGAAACGGTGGCGCATGCTTACATGTTAGCATGTAATAAACACCTGACAACAATGTATGAAAATATCCAAAATATGCCAGTGGAGAATGTGTGGATGAAAATACGAGACGGCATCAAATCCTCCGCGGAAGAGGTATTAGGGTATCAACCACGGCGAAAAAATAATGATTGGTTCGACCAAGAATGTCGCGACGCAATAGAAAGAAAGAACGAAGCTTACAAAATTTTTACTGAACGACCAACACGAGCCAAAAACGAAAGATATGACGAGCTTAGGCGATATGCGAAAAAGACCTGCAGACGAAAACAAAGGAAGTACCATAATGACAAAATACAAAAAATGGACGACGACATGAGAAAAAATAAAACGCGGGACGCATACGCAATAGTAAAAGACTTAAAAAAGGGATATAAGCCAAAAACCAGTCTCTGCAAAGACGTGGAGGGCAACATCATCAGCGACGCACAAGAAATCAAAAGGAGATGGGCTTCCTACTTTGAACATCTTTTGAATCCCATCCCAGTAGCACCGATCACGACAGACAACATTTCAATTGAAGCCTCAACTGACAAAGATGAACCATCATCGATACCACCCACGCTTGCTGAAATCAAAGCAGCCCTATGTGACCAAAAACGAAACAAAGCGCCGGGAATTGACGAGATACCAGTTGAACTTCTGAAAAACGGTGGAAACTGTGTCGCTGAAATACTGCACAACATGATATGCAAAATTTGTACAGAGGAAATCATACCCGACGACTGGCGAAAAAGCATTATATGTCCAATTTACAAGAAAGGAGACAAACTCTGCTGTGAGAACTACAGAGGTATATCATTGTTGTGTACGTCCTATAAACTACTGACAAAAATTATTGAACGTCGTCTTAAGCCCTATACTATTCAAATAATTGGCGAATACCAAGGCGGATTCAGAACCGGACGATCTACAACAGACCAGATATTCGCGGTGAAACAGGTGCTTGAGAAATGCTGGGAATATAACACAGACGTGCACCAAATATTCGTAGATTTTAAACAAGCATACGACAGTATCAGCAGGAGCGTACTGTACCAAATCATGCTTGACTTTGGAATTCCTCCAAAGCTAGTCCGACTAACAAGACTCACAATGACGAACACTGAATCCCAAGTGAGAATACAAACCGATTCCACAACCAGCTTTCGAACGGAATGTGGTTTAAAGCAGGGAGATAGTCTAGCCCCTATGCTTTTCAACTTGGCACTAGAGTATGTCGTCCGAAAAATCCCAGTCGACACCAACGGGACACTACTATTCAAGTCCACCCAGTTAGTAGCATACGCTGACGACATTAACATTCTAGCAAGATCCTTCCCTAGTGCTAAGGAGGTATTTGTCAATCTTGACTCCGCCGCAAAAGAAGTCGAGTTGCGCATTAATGAAAGCAAAACAAAAGTAATGACGCGAACAAGAAGGAGAACGCCAATCAGACAAAACATAACAATTGCGGAATATAATTTGGAGAGTGTGGACAACTTCATATATCTTGGGGCTAATCTAGCAAAGGACGGTAATGAAACAGACGAAATCAAACGACGGATAATACTTGCCAATAAGACGTATTATTCGGTACTTCCAATAATGAAATCCAAGAAAGTGCACAGGAACAATAAGCTGCGGATTTATAAAACTATTATACGACCTGTGCTCTGTTATGGCAGCGAGACATAGTATCACTATCAGGATTCATTAATGCAAGGAATTGCCATAAATCGATTCCAAATTTAAAAAATTGAAAATCGATTTAACCTCTGGCTCATCATTTAGTGATGGGACGAAAGAAACACTAACATCTCACACCAAATACAGAAAATAAAAACAAGAAATTGACAAATAATTCACATACATCGGTGTCAACTAGCGTTAAGTCTACGTCTTAAGCACTGCTTATCAATAGAGAAGTCGAATACATCAGCATTCTTATTAACTTCTCTCGCGAGTCTCAAAATCGGTTCATTCATACCATAGTTTGTCCGATGAAATCCAATCCGCAGCAATCTAGGGCACCTTGGCAAAAATTTACCAGTATCAAAGCACATCAAACCCAAAAGGGTGGAGGAATCAACTAACCCTGTAAGAAGGTTATGAGCAAAAATTACATCAGCTACTTCTCGTCGTTTCGAAAGCGATGACATATTTAGTAGCTGAAGTCGATCAGTATAAGGAGGAAGACGAACTCTGTCATTCCAATTAAGGTGACATAAGGCTGTTCTTACAAATTTACGCTGAATCGATTCGATTCTGCCAATGTGCTCATTATAATAAGGAGACCAAACATTAACGCGAACTTCCGAAAAAGCAGTTAACGCATTCGAAAGAAAGGTTCTCCGAAGAATTTCGGGACCTGTGAAGGAAGGAACGGAATGGCGAATAAGATACAACCAACTCTACGACGAGCCAGAAGCTTCAACGTTCATCAAGTTACGTAAACTGCAGTGGGCTGGCCATGTAGAGCGAATGGAAGACAGAAGAATCCCCAAAACGTGCTCTTAAAGGCAAAGCGAGTGGTAACCGGCCAGTAGGCAAACCACGCAAGCGATGGGAAGACTCGGCTGATGAAGACAGCAAAGCCATTCTAAAAATTAGCAGCTGGAGGACGCGGTCTTTGGATCGAGACGATTGGAGGCGACGACTTCAGGAGGCCAGGGCCCGATTTGGGCTGTCGCGCCATTGATGATGATGATAAAAACATAACAGGACTACGATTGTGCGTAAAGCCAAATCATACGATATTATTAATAGATGAAATCGAAATTTTTGCGGTGTTAAGAAATTTTGTATGGGGAGTGGTAGAAGGGGTGACAGTACTGAACTAATTTGTTTCACATCATGCTAAAGTAGCTATAAAAATGTTTTGTACCAAATTTAAGCTTCAAAAATTGAGTAGGTACTGAGAAACTTAGTGCACTGAATTTAATGAAATTGTGCAATTTGTATGAGAGGTGGTAGAAGGAGTGGGGGGTTTTTGGTGATTTTTTCGAAAAACAACTATAACTATCATACAATTAATACACTTTAAATTTCAGATCTGTATCATTCACACTTTTCAAGAAAATCGAATTGTTACATAGTCGTGTAATGTGCCTCATTGTATGGGAGGGGGTAGAAGGAGTGAAGCTACTCGGTTAATTTTCTTCCCGCTGTTAATAATAATGCTAATTAAGGATTAAGTTTAAATTTTTACCTCGATGAAATTTAAATGTACTGAGAAAATTCGTTTAGAGTTTTTTATGAAAAAGTGCGGTTTATATGGGAGGTGGTGGAAGGAGAAGGGGGATTTTTTGTGATTTTTTGAGAAACAACTATAATCATCATGCAATTGATATATTTTAAATTTTAGATCAGTAACATTCAGACTTTTCAAGAAAATCGAATTCTTGTGAAGGCGTGAAACTGTGTCACATTGTATGGGAGGGGGTAGAAGGAGTGAAGCTAATCGGTTAATTTTATCTCGATATTAATAATAATGTTAATTAAGGATTTAATAGAACATTTTAGCTCCATGAAAGTTACACGTACTGAGAAAACTGGTGTAAAGTGGTTCATTAAAAAGTGTAGTTTGTATGGGAGGTGGTAGAAGGAGTGACAGACCTTAAATAATTTGTATACCAAAAGACTGCATTTATAATAGAAATAATATAGTCCAAATTTCAAATTAATAGCTCTTATAGTTTTCAAGAAAATTTGTTTAATATATATTTTTGAAAATGAGTCACTTTGTATGGGAGGGGGTAGAAGGCGTGAGGAGAGTGAAATAAAACCAAAAGCAGATTTCATTCCGATGGACACCTAACAAACTGTGCAAGTTTCATTACAATCGGTTCAGCCGTTTGTGCGTGAAAAGCGGTCGTACAGACAGACAGACAGACAGACAAAAATTTCAAAAATGTGTTTTTATACTTAGTTAGTGCTAAAATAACTCGAAAAACTAACTTATAGCCATTTATAACCAAATAACAGACAGACACTACAATTATATTTATATGTATAGATTCTTATGATAAAGTAAACGACACAGAAAAAAAATTCGCTACTCTTAAATTTTGTTTTTTCGCGTTTCATGACTAAATTAGACTAAAAATGCAAAAAAAAATCCGTCCCGCCGTACGCCGTACATATGGACTCATATCTCCGAGGCCGTTGAAGGTAAAATGTTCGTTTTTGGGTGGGTCATTAATTTCGTAATTTTTGGGGAGTGTCAGGTGGAAAGAAGAGGCGGGGGAAGAAAAAAGTCAAAAACTACACTTGCTAATATCTCCACTACGAATGCAAATAGGAAGCTGAAAATTATAGAGAGGGCAATCAATTAAAAAATTATTAACATCCACCCACCCTTACTATCATCCCTCACCCCTTTCCTCATAAGAACCCAAACTTGCATAAATATATGAATAAAATATTGATAATATGTGCTGGAGCTATTGATCGTATCCGCAATAAGTGTTAAATCGACAACAGCCCTGCCCAAGAACGTCTCCCCTAACCACTCCAACCTGCAATTTGACTTTCCACGCATCCTCAACTTATCCCAAGAATAACAAAGTTGCGCCCGACTTGGCATTTTATTTTATTTTAACTCACTCATTGCATAAATTTAAATTTCTTTTGTGTTTTTTTTCTGTTCCTGAGTAAGTTAGGTTACTTTGTACTAGGTTGTCTTTTTATTTATTCAATTACTTAAAAAATAATCATAAAATATAATAAATATAACTATAATTATAAATATAATAGTTATATTCAAATTCGTTTCGCGAAAATTACAAGTTACTTTTTTGCTTTATATTAGCAATAACTAAGCGGAAACTCACGTTTTTAAAATTCTTCTCTGTCTTTCCGTCTGTTTGTCTGTCTGTCCGGCTTTCACGCAAAAACGGCTGAATTGATTGTAATGAAACTTTCACAGTTTATTACGTATGCTCCGAGATGTAATCTGCTTTTGGTTTTATTTTCCTGCCATCACACCCCCCCCCATACAAAGTGACTCATTTTTAATAATGTTTAATAATCAAATTTTCTTGCCAACTATAAAAGCTCTTCATTTGAAATTTAGAATAAAGTATTTCTATTACAAATGAAATCTTTCAGTATACAAATTATTTAAATCCCCCACTCCTTCGCCTGCCTCCCATACAAACTACACTTTTTCATTAAACTACACTCAATCATGAAATACTATACACCAATTTTCTCAGTACGTATAAATTCCATCGTGCTAAAATTTTGTAACAAATCCTTAATTAGCATTATTATTAATATCGGCCAAAAACTCATTGATTATCTTCACTATTTCTACCCCCTCCTGTACAATATGACACGATTCCACGACTTTACAAAAATAAACTGCCAACAAGTCGGGCGAAACTTTATTATTCTTGAGACAAGTTGCGGATGAGTGGAAAGTCAATATGCAGGTTAGAGCGGTTTGGGAAGGCTAAGTGAAAGGGAGTTCTTGGGCAGGGCTGCTGTTAATTTAGCAATATTTCATTCATTTCTGCAAGTTTTGGGTTTTTATGAGGGGAGGAGCAGGGGTAATAGTAAGGGTGGGTGGATGTTAATAGCTTTTTAATTAATTGCTTGAATCACGTCCAATATTCTCTGTATAAAATGTGTTTCATAGACGAAGTTGCATATAATTTTCATAAAATTCGGTGTATTTTACATTCACGAAACCGAACATTTGTATGGGAGGGGATAGAGAAGGTAGGGGAATCGTAAAATTTGATATGTATTCTTATTTCGCTTCTCTTGTAAGGTGCTTGTATAAAATTTCAAGTTCTTAACTTTTAGTTTGTTGGTTATTAGTTGATTTAATGAAATTGGTCGAAATCATAGTTTTGTATGGGAGGAGGTAGAAGGGCAAGCGCGATTTCAAAACTTTTAAAGCAACTTCATTTGAATTATTTTTATAAGTTTTTCTGCAAAATTTGAAATTGATAGCTTTTAAGAGTTAGCTGACAACTTATTTCTTAAAAATGCTCAAAAAAATAGTTCTGTATGGGAGGGGGTAGAGGAGGGAGGGGAATCGTAAGACTTGTGTTGCAATTTTCTTTCTTTTCTGTTGTAAGATTCTTGTACAAAATTTTAAGCTCGTAACTTTTAATTTGTTGATTATTATTTGATTTAATGAAATTGGTCGAAATCATACTTTTGTATGGGAGGGGGTAGAAGGGCAAGCGCGATTTCAAAACTTTTAACGTAATTTCATTTCAATTATTTTTGTAAGTTTTTTTGCAGAATTGCAAATTGATAGCTTTTAATAGTTAGGTGATAATTTATTTCTTAAAAATGGTCGAAAAAATATTTTTGTATTGGAGGGGGTAGAAGTTTTTAAGGTTTTCGACCAGTTAATATTTTGTATATTTAGTGATTTTTTTTAAATGCATTTTGCAAATTTCAAGTTTTTACCTTAAAATTTCACTCAAAAATTTTCAGTTTATGTGTTTTTTTCAATGTACATGAAACACATTGTGCACGTTAGACCGGGGGGGTCGGTTTAAAACAATTATCGATCAAGTTATTATTATTTTTCTATGTACATCAAATAGACGTATTCACATGCAAAATTTAAACTTTGTATCTTTCACCGTAGCCCTAAAAAAATCACTCAAAATTTTCGACATTTTTGCTTATCACCTCCCTCCCCTTTTATCTCCCAGCTTAAAATTTTTACCAAAATTAAACATTATGTAGTTCTGCAATCTGACAAATTTTTGATTTGATATCTGTACTCTTTTTTGAGATATAAGGATTCGTAATTTTGAAAAGTGCGCCATTTTTTGTATTTTCCTAGTATAGCTTAATATAATTTACAAGTTTCAATTACATAGCTTAAGAGATAGTTGAGATATTCATTTTTAAGTGTTTTTCTTTGCACCCCCCTGACCCTTCCCCTTACAATAATTAACCACTCTCTAAGCTGATTCCGATGGATATATATGCCGCCTTGACGGTCCCAAAATATGAATTTTTTACGAAGATATAGTTATTTGAAAAAACGGCCGACAATTTGTTTTTAGCCCCCCCTTTTCGGACGCCAATGGATAAAAAAATTAAATTATTTTTAAAAGTTGTCCCACAAACCCCTCTATATGTGTGTTAAGTTTTAGCTTCCTAGCTGTTACCATGGTTGAGATATTTGATTTTGTATTTTTCAACTTTAGCGCTCCCCCCGCCTCCCCCTGAACCCGTACACCCCCTAAAATGGGTATCTGCCTGAGATCCGCAACTATCTACAATCCCCCCAAAAATGAACTTTCTATCTTGAAGGGTTTGGGAGTTAATGTGCGCTGAGCGTACACACCGGTGTACGGCGGACGGCGTACAGACAGACGGATTTTTTTTTGCATTTTTAGGCTAATTTAGTCATGAAACGCGAAAAAACAAAATTTCAGGGTAGCAAATTTTTATACTCTAGATGAAATCTGAGAGTATTATAAGTTTGCTCTAAAGTTTGTAACGCCAAGAAATAAGGCTCGGAGAAAAAAATGATGAATACAGAAATTAATATTATCACTCAAAAATCTCAAAACCGGATGTCCGTCCGTCTGTCCGTCCGTCCGTCCGTCCGTCTGTGCGCGCTCTAGCTTGAGAACGCGTTGAGCTAGAAAGCTCAAATTTCGTACACGTCGTTTTTGACAAAAAAGTAAGGTCAAGTTCGTCAATGGGCCAAATCGCTCCACCCCTTCTACCCCCACCCATACAAAATGACACAAATGCGCAATTTGACAATAAACGAATCTGCTCGAAAAGTATAAAAGCTATTGGCCTGAAATTTGGAATATATTACTTTTATGATAATATCAATCTACAGTATAAAAATTATGCGTGTCCGCCCCCTCCTTCTACCACCTCCCATACAAACTGTACTTATCATGAATTACTCTAAGCCGATTTACTCAGTGCGTATAAAATTTGGCGAGCTGAAATTGTGCACTAAATATTTATTTAAAATTGTTAGTAAGGCTAAAAAAAATTAGACGATTAGCTTCACCCCTTCTACCCCCTCCCATACAAAATGGCACAATTTCGCAATTCGACTATAAATAGATTTACTCGAAAAGTATAAAAGTTTTTAGTCTGAATTTCGGGATATATTACTTTTATAATAATTTCAATATACTGTGTAAAAATTATTTGCGTCCTCCCTCTCCTTCCAACCCCTCCCATACAAACTGCACTTTTTCATGAAATGCTCTAAGCCGATTTTCTCAGAACATATAACATTTATCGAGCTCATATTTCGTAATAAATACTTATTTAGCATTATCACTAAGATCATAAAAAAAATTTTTGATTAGCTTTACTGCTTCTACCCCCTCCCATACAATACGACGCATTTTCACAACTTCACAAAAAATTTATTTTCTTGAAAAGTATGAACGCTACCAGTCTCAAATTTAAGAAATGTCAATTTTATGATATTCTTAGTTATTTCTGAAAAAATCACTAAAATCCCCCCACTTTTTCTACCACCTCCCATACAAACTGCACATTTTCACTAAATCTAACACACTAATTTTCTCAGCTCCTATTCAATTTTTGGTGTAAGCATTTTGTATAAAACATTTTTATAGCTACTTTAGTATGATGGGGAAAAAAATAGTTCAATGCTATCACCCCTTCTAACACTCCTCATACAAAATTTCTTGGGATCACAAAAAATTATATTTCATCTAGAGTACCGTAAGATTGCGCTTTACGCGCAATCGTAGCCCTGTTATGTTTTTTTTTTTCAAGTCGATCACAATACTTTATTATTAAAATAATAAAGTACACCCATACCTCGCTATATAGCCGCTCTTTATACGGCATTTCGCTATAACGGCCCTCTTCAATTAAGGCACGTTTCCGATTTACGGCCTAAAATGTTTCGCTATAACGGCAAAAAAACTTTTTTTCGATGTCGATATATGGTCTCGGCTTTGAAGGTTTGAACGAACGTGATGTGCTTGATCTACTTGAAGCTGATAGGGAACCCCTTTCATATGAGGAACTCATTCAGTTGCAAGCAGAACCGGCATTTGATGAAGAGACAGAGCCTGTTATATCCCAGCTAACATCAAAAAATTTGTCGAAAGCTTTTTCCTATTTCGAACAAGGAATAAACATCCTCCTTGAAAACGATCCTGACGTCGAACGTAGCGCTAAAGTTTCTCGAGGAATTAACTCAGCGATTAGCTGTTATAAATCACTGAAGAACGAAATAGACAAGAAGGCAAGACATACAACGTTGGACAATTTTTTGAAGCCAGGCCTATCCTTACCAGCGAAAAATGATGACGACAGTGATCTGCAGGTTACCATTTCTTCATCGTCTTCAGATTAAAGCCATTTTATAAAAAAATTATGTATGTATACATACACATATTTTATGTAACATGAAGTTGTTTCATTTTTGTTTATAGATTATTGTTGGTTTTTGGAGTCTGTTATTATTTTATGTACAAATGTATGTACTTGTTATGTATGTATTTTTTATTTAAATGAAATAAAAAAATAAAATGCAGTTTGAATTATAAATCATGTTACATATTTAACAAATTTGGAACCGATCCCATTGAGTTTGTATGAATTTGTATTACATAATTGATTCCTTATACGGCTTTTCGCTTTGCGGCCAAGTTTCGTGGAACGTATCTAGGCCGTAAAGCGAGGTATGGGTGTAATTCAATTTTCTTTGAAAGTGTTAAAGTCACAAATCTAAAATTTAAAATATATCAATTGCATAATGATTGCTAGGGTGTAGTTAGTGGGTAGCGTGTTTGGTTCACAATGCGAAGGTCGTGAGTTCAACTCCCGGTCGACACATAGTTCCAAGCACACTACATGCTTGAATATACCTTGGTTACCTCAATCTACGAAAATGAAAAATTCGTGGATAGAGGGTTGTGCGAGGAGCTAACAACTCGTCCGCAATAAATAATGAAAATGTTAAGGAACCTGAAGTTCAGGATTCCAAGGCCCGATTTGGGCTGTAGCGCCATTGAAGAAGAAGAAGATAATGATTGCAGTTTTTTTTTCGAAAAATCACTAGAAACCCCTCACTCCTTCCACCACCTCCCATACAAACTGCACTTTTTCATGAAATACTCCAAACCAATTTTCTCAATACGTATAGCTCTCATCGAGCAAAAATTTTGTGTAGAATCCTTAATTAGCATTATTACCAATATCGCGGAAAAAAATTAACCGATTAGCTTCACTCCTGCTACCCCTCCCAAACAATGTGACACAATTTACCAACTTTTCAAAAATTCTATTTTCTTGAAAAGTGTATTCAATTTTTTAAGCTTAAATTTGTATAGCTACTCTAGCATGATGTGAAACAAATTAGTTCATTACTATCACCCCTTCCACCACTCCCCATACAAAATTCTTAACATCACAAACATTTCATCTGTAGTATCGTATGATTAGGCTTTACGCAGAGTCGTAGTCCTGTTATGGTTTTAAGCTTAATGCTATTTTATTTGGTCTTTTTTTAATTAACACAAGCTATAACTATTCACATGTCCTTAGTACTCTTCAATACGAATATGGTCTTAGATCACGGCATTGATTTGATTACGAGCCTGTCCCATACAAATGCGAATATCGTGGTTTCATTCTTAATAATTTCCGTTTCTGATTCCAACAAAAACCATTGTCTTCAAAGGGCCATTCAACTAATCAATATATATCCCGGATAATGTTTTATTATATTCAAAAACCATAGGCAGTACATTATATCATTTTGACAAAACTGACACGAGCCCCTCATACAATGTTCAGCACATTTCTTTCAACTTTTTTTTATATGGTGATGGAAAATCAGGAACAGATTTAAGCGCTAAATATATATAAGAAATCAAAATTTTAGTGATATTGACAAACGCAGACGTTGCGAGGAGTATCGAAAGCCAGCTTTACGTGATGCGGCCGCAAATCATAAAACTTCGTTTTCGAGAGTCTATTCCGTTCCCCCATTTTAGTTTTATAAATTTGATTGGCCTCGTCATTGTCATGTATCGTTTTGCATTCGCACTTTTTTATTGTTAAGAGTATCCCTTACCGAAATGACGATTCTTCATTATCTCTTTTTGTTTATGTAATTCCAAATTCACAGGATCGTTTTTGAAATTTTGGCGATGGCGCTTCTTTTTACCTTTTTTTTTAAACATATTTATTTGGGTACTAATGGTAACACACTTACGATGTGTTACATGTACGCGACCAATAGGATTAGAATCAAACCAATTTTTCCCGTAAGCCTTAGTCAAATTGAAGCAAAAGAACTCAATCCAACGATATTACTTATTTCTATCATAATAAAAATCTAAAATTTATTAAAAACTCAACAAAAAAACGTAATATCGGTAATGCACATGTGACACAAACAACACTCATTTTATATATATATTTTTTTTGATTTTAATAAAATTAACAAATTTCAAAATTTATTTCACTTACTCACTAACACTAAATTGAGTTCCGTATCTCGCTGACTATGCCATTTTACACCTCTTTTGGGTTGTTATCTTCTCTGCAAATTTGGTGTTGCGAGGGTTCAATACACATATGTTTGTGTTTTATTACTATACAAATATGTAAACCGACGTAAGGGTAAGATCACATAATATACTTTATTAAAGATTTTATATTTTGTACAGCATTTTGAATTTTTTCCTTACCGGCTGACTTTTTTTCGGAATCAGTGATATATAAAAATCTTAACACAGGAAAATATATACATATATCCTGTGTTAAGATTTTTGTAGATACTGGGAAACAGAATAATTTATTTATTTTTTTCCATAATGTTTCAACATGAGTGAGTAAGGAACTCATAAGAGGGTTCCTGGGATTTCTCTGCAAGCTAGGCAAGTATTTATCCGAGTTATGAGTGACACGCGAAAGTGGTTTTTCCGTGATGTAAAAGTGTAGTTTACCGCTAATTATAGCGGCAAGCAAAACATCCTCTTGGATGAAATTACCGCTTTTCCCGTTCCATTTAATTTCAGCGCAGACCCACCCTAAGCTCCTGAGCCGTCATTATCTGTTAGTGAGATGAAGGATTTCCTTCCGTATAAAACAGAAACAGCCACGATTTAGCCGCGAAGTTTCTAGAGTTATCCTCTCTCAAGATTATAATTTGCATGATACCACTACCGTACTTTTGAAAATGTTCAACAACATTGTCACAATATTTGTAAAATTGAAATATTAAATTTCCAAAATTCTTACTGGAAAGCTTATAAAGTCGAATCCTTGAGATCGGCTACACCAGCCGGCGTCAATGATTACGGTTGTATTAGCTTTTAAGGAAGCTACAATTTCCAACGGATCTGAAGGCAATGGTAGCAGGGTAATAGGAGACTGGGAATGAAATCGAGATTTAAAAAATACATTTTTGCTTGAGTAAATAAAATGTTATTTTATTGGGCGAGTAAAATTGAATACTGATATAAAATAAATTGAATGGCACTCATATATAAAAATAAAAAGTGCAATTCTTAAAATTAATGTGCACAGGTAAACATAGAACGTAAGTTGAACGATCGAGCATAAAAAATGATGACACATTCATAATTAGAGTTTATGCTCGATCGTTCACTTACTTACAGGAAAAAATAACAATAAACGTAAGTTGAACGATCGAGCATAAGAAAAGATGACACATATTAGCGTTTATGCTCGATCGTTCACCTACTTACAAGTAAACATAATTATTATTTTTGCACGTTGGGTTGAATGATCGGACATGCCTTACTTGAATATGATTATAATGCATGTTCGATCATTCACCCAACTTAATGTAAATTATTTATTTATTACTATGTTCAGCTTCCGAACATATTGGGCGGCCGGCTTCGAGCACCTTGTTGAATCTTCGTTGGAGTGATGTTGGAGTCTCTGGGTCGTCTGTAACTGTTGATGTACCTTTGCACGGGACCTATTTCTTGTCACTTCTGGTGCAGAGCCTTTTGAGCCCAGAGTGCGATGAGAATAACCGCAATAGTGATGGTGATTGAAGCTGCGACTGATATGGCATGTTGCTTGACCACACGCAATGTTGAAATTTGTTGTAGTGTTGTGTCGTTTGTTTCCTTGAAGAGTTGTTCGGTGGCTTTTAAGGGCATGATGGGATGACGCTTGTAATGCTCTAAGGGTGACGAAAAGTATCCTGGTACAATCGCCTTAGTGAAGCTACTGGATGCCATTCTCTCATTGGTGATGGTTCCTTGTAAGGTTACTTCTTTGGTTTCTATAATACAGTTACCGTTTGTTCGTATAATCCCGATGTTTTTGAGCACGATTTCCTCCCTCTCATTTTGGCAAATTATGGAAGCTGCAGTTGGAACGTCGGCTACGAATAGCCAACTGTTTTTTATCATTAACTCTTTCCAGACGATTCCCGAGCTCGTTGCGACTTTTGTTGGGCAAGCTGTCTTTTGGTGCCGATTATAGATTTCGTCGATCATACAATTTGGGCTTGTATCCATATTTTTCAGGACAGTAGGAGAGCATAAATAAACTTGACTCTCCAATTTGAATGATCTTAGTTGTTTCTGGTCTAGACTATAATAGGTCAGCTTATTAAAGTTCATTGCTAGAGTTCCGCTGTCTATTGCAGCAGTTAAATAATGATGAGCCGTTGTCTTGTTGGGAATCGCAGTGACGTGAATTAAGTCATAGCTGTTGGTATCGATGATCGTGAAGTAACCATATACCTTTACTTTTGTCAACTCTCCCTTTACATGGATTTGCTGCTGAGGAGATCTGAGGATCTTCAGAGTATGGCTTAATTTAGTTCAAACTGCTTCTAATGTCTCATTGATGATCCTGAGGCTGAGTAGGCTTATTATACTTCCATGCCCGTAAACTATACTCGTCAGCTTTGCATACTTCGTGAGCACCTCGTCATAATAGTCGACAGCCGTTAAGTAGGTTGAAATTATCCGAAGAGCTATTTTATTCTCATCGATTCGAACGTACCACGTTTGCCTGTTGTTGATAGACTGAATGACCTCCTGGAGCTTATCGGTGAAGTGATGAAATTTTTCTGTCATTACAGTGTTTGTTTCTGTAATTCATGTGCTGAGCAACAAGGATTGTTGGTTTGTTAATTGCAGAATATCTTGCTGATTGCGACTCAACTTGCCAATGTCATTATATACCTCGTCGTTGACTCCGAAGACAGATGTAAACAGCTTTCCTAAGACTCCTCTTCTTTTTCTGGATGAAGTGAGTTCATTTATTTCTCCTAACTGATGTAGTATTTCATTTCGCTTGATTTCGAGGTGGTGAATGAGTGTATCACAGTGCGTGGTTTCCGATAACTGGTTTGTTTTCCGGCACATATCCTTTGCTCGATCAAAGGTTTCTAGAACATTTTTCCTGTCTTGCGAAATATCCTCCTTATCAAAATCTATCTCCACTCGTAAGTTCCCACGTATGACATGTGAGAGTCCTAGTTTTTCTATATAAAATCCTGGCTTGGGTATGAAAACTTCGTAGTTCTTGTTACTAGTATTCGAGGCTCCAACGGACATCAGTAGTAACATAACCATGACCACATTTAATAATCGTTTAGCCCAAGAGCATGGTGCAATCTTTGGCCTTTTTTGTGTTTGACATTTAGGTTCTTTAACTTTTCTTTTCTGGGGGCGTTCCATTAAAGGTATTTCTGGTGCTGTTCTTTTTTGTGAACATGCGAGATGAGCCTTTAGATTAGCCTTTCTTAACTCTATGGGTTCTTCTGGCGTCTGTACTGGAAGTTGACATAAGTGCGCAAGCGAAACTTGCTTGTACTCATTTCCGTGGTATCTCACGATCACCGTTCGGACCTTTCCATCTGCTCCGGGTTGTAGCTCATGTATCCGAGCAAGAGGCCATTTCGTTGGAGGAGTATCTCTTTGCTTGATAAGCACCATCTCGCCGATTCTGGGGTTCGGACTTTCCTTCGTCCATTTTGTGCGTTGTTGAAGATTGTGTAAATATTCTGTGGACCATCTGTTCCAGAATGTTTGATGCATTGCTGTCAATATCTGCCATCGTTCATGTATGGTTTTCTCAGATTTATCTGGTTCAGGTAGGGCTAGTAATGGTCGACCAATTATGAGGTGTCCAGGCGTCAATGCTTCGAGATCATTTGGATCGCTGCAGAGTGGTGTAATGGGTCTTGAATTAAGGCATGCTTCAATTTGACACAATATGGTCGTTAATTCCTCGAATGTTGGTATTATCTTCGTTTCATCTAGAATTCGTTTAAGATGTCCTTTGGCGGACTTGACGCCAGACTCCCACAATCCTCCAAAGTGTGGTGTGGCGACTGGTATGAATTTCCAGGAAACACCGTCTTTTGCTGTTATTCTTGCTATGTTGTTTGTAGATCTTTTAATTACCTCCTGCATGTCTCTATCCATTTGATTGCTTGCGCCCACAAAGTTTGTTCCATGATCGCTGTATATTTCACGGCAGAGTCCTCTTCGACTGGTGAAGCGTTTGAATGCTGCGAAAAAGGCTTCTGTGGACATGTCGCTGACAAGTTCTAGATGAATTGCTTTCGTGACCATACAAACAAATAGGGCGATGTATCCTTTTAATCTGGTCGCGCCTTTTCCTTTGGACATCCGAGTCTTGAGAGGTCCAGCGTAATCAACTCCACAGTGCGTGAAAGCATCCGTGGGGGTAATGCGGACAGCAGGTAAGTTTCCCATTATCTGATGGTTGCTAGTGTTTGCATATTTGCAGCAAGTCAGGCACCGATGAATTTCATGACGAATAACCTTTTGATCATTGATTATCCAATATCTCATCCGTAAATAGTTACGGACAAGTTGCAATCCACCATGCATTGTTCTTGTATGTGCCTGTTTCACGATTAAATATGTAATATGGTGTCTTTGTGGCAGAAGCATAGGATGTTTGCTCTCTTGCGAAATATCTGCATTTTGCAATCTTCCCCCGACTCGCAGTATTCCAAAACTGTCAATGCATCTTAGCTTATTCGTCAACTGTTTTCCATTTTTTAGATTGAAAATCTCTTCTTCATATTCATATTGAAGTGCGCTTGTTGCAGTTCTTCAGGCTGTATTCTTCCAGTCTTTCTCTGTCCTTGCAATCTTTTACAATTATGGATGAATCGTAAACAGAGTGCTACGATTCGTGTTAGGTAGGTAAAGTTAGAGTACCGTTCTAGAAAACCAATTTCTAATTTGGTTGTACTCATTGCTATAACTTTGGGAATTTGCTCCATTTGTATTGTCTGTCTTAACCATGATGGACCATTCCACCATAACTTATGGTCTGGAAGCTCTTTTGGACTGATTCCTCTGGACGCACAATCAGCTGGATTTTCTTTTGACTTTACATGATTCCATTTCCAGTGTCCATTAGCTAGTTTCTGAATTGTTGAGACTCGATTAGCCACGTAAGTCTCCATTGATGATGGTTCCTTCTCTAGCCATGCTAGTGTGATGGTAGAGTCGGACCAAGCGTAGATTGGAACGTTTTCCATATTCATGGACATAATTGTCTGGTGAAGCAGTTTTGCCAACAGGACTGCCGCATTGAGCTCGAGTTTTGGTAAAGATATTTTGCCTTTTAGGGGGGCAACCTTAGTTCTGGAGCAAAGAAGTGTTGTTGTGATAACTCCAGAGACGGTAGTAGTTTTACTATATATGACTGCCGCATATGCAACTTCGGATGCATCGCAAAAACCATGAAGTTCGGTTTGTCCATCCCTGGAATGGTGTATCCAGCGCGGTATTTAATGAGCTCTAAACATCTAAGTTCTGCTTCTAATTTTGTCCAACCATTGACTATATCCGCTGAAGGTTCTTCATCCCAATCCGCGCCTGTTTTCCAAACGAGTTGCATTAGAAGTTTAGCACGAATTGTTACTGGAGCAAACTATTTCAGAGGATCGTAGATGGTAGCTATGTTTGACAATAGCTGACGCTTCGTTAGTTTTTTTGAATTGTCGAAGTTTGTAATTTTGAACTGGAATTCATCTTGAGCTGGATTCCAAATTACTCCCAAAGTTTTCATGGTTGCGTCTTCAGTAATACTGAGAAATCCCTTTTCTCTTGCTTCCTCGGGAATGCTAGTTAGAAGCTCAGAGTTATTGCTAGCCCATTTTCTTAAATTGAAACCTCCTTTTTTTAATAGGATGGTTATTTCCTTTTGTAGGTCCTTTGCTTCTTCTTTTGTATGTGCACCGCTTAACATGTCATCGACGTAGAAATCATTTTTTACAATTTTTGCTGCTATTGGATGTTTATACTTTTCGTCGTCTGCGAGTTGAATTAGAGATCTAACAGCCAAGAAGGTCGCACAAGCTGTCCCATAGGTGACGGTGTTACTTCGGTATTCCTCCACAGCTCCTTCCTTATTCCTTCGCCATAAAATTCGAAGATAGTCACGATCTTCTGGAGCAACTTCGATTTGTCGGAACATTTTTTCTATGTCCGCAGTGTAGACGTATTTATATTTTCTCCATCTAAGCAGAAGTTGGGCGAGATCCTGTTATAATTTGGCTCCGGTATAGAGCTTATCGTTTAAGCTGATACCCTCTGAAGTTTTAGCTGAGGCATCAAAAACAACGCGTACTTTTGTGGTGGTGCTGCTTTCTTTAATGACTGGATGATGAGGTAGGTAAAAAACATTTCGACAATCTCCTGTAAATGGGATGACTTTCTGCATATGCCCTAGATCAAGATATTCTTGTAAGAAGTCGTTGTAATCCTTTGAGAGTTCTTTACTTTTGTGAAGCCTTTTTTCCACTTGCTTATATCTCAGCATTGTTCGGTTTCTAGAGTCTCCTAGTTCTTTGGAAAATTTGTCGTCTTTAAATGGCAGATGCACAATATATCTACCGTCCTTTTTTCTTTCATGTGTGGTCTGAAAGTGTTCTTCGCATCTGAGCTCTAATTCTGAAGGTTCTCTTCTTCCTTTTTCGTTGTCCATTTCGAAAAATTTTTCCACTAACTTGTGAAAATCGGACATGGAGATGAGAGAGGTGACCTTTTTTGATTTTTGTTTAGCATTAGTCATGGTTTTTCCTGATAAAATCCAGCCAAGCTTTGTTCGCTGCGCTAGTAATGGTTTTTCTCGTCTTATTTCATCTTCAATGATATCCTCGAAGACGTCTGCTCCAAGTATGAGATCTATATTTCTCGGAACGGCGAAGCTTGGATCTGCTAATAGTAGGGTTTTTAGTCGGCTTATGTTCTTTAACTTAACAGGCTCATCCGGTAGTACAGCGGTTAGCTTAGGCATTATAAGTGCATCAACCAGCAAGAAGAATTTTGATGGAAATCTTGGTGAAATCGTGATTGTTACCTTCTTTCTTACGGTTTTTGTGTCGACGCCTCCTATGCCAGATACAGCTGCCATTATGTTTTCTTGCTGTATGCCGATTTTTTTAGCAGCCGCAGATGTTATGAACGACGTTTGAGATCCCTGGTCAATTAACGCTCGTAGTGGCAGGCTTTGACCGGATCTGGTCATCACGTTTATTTGTGCTGTTGCAAGCAGCACATTCATGTTTGTTATATTGCTTCGATTCTCCGGTTGCAATTTCGGCTCGTTGGTGGCCAAATTGACAGAAACAGTCTTGTTTGTAGGTTGTTCTTTAAACGGAAAATGCAGAAGCGTATGATGCGGTTTTTTGCACTCAAAACAATTATGCTTACTGCTGCATTTTGTTGCTTTAGTGTGACTTAAGCAATTCTTACAAATTTCATTCGAAGTAACGAAAATGTGCCGCTTGTCAATGTTCAATTTCTTGAATTGATCGCAGTGGTATAGGTTATGCTCGCCATTGCAGTATTTGCAAACAGTTGCAATTGCCACAAATGACTTCTTTTTTATCATTTGGTTTTCTGGGCATTGTGTTCTGATGGAAGTTAAGACATGATGTCGCTTCATAAGAAAATCGTATAACTGTTGCAAAGATGGCATCTCTTTCCTGTTCTCTAGATTTTCTTCAAAGATCCGTAGGCTTTCATTGTCTAATTTCTTCATTGCTATATGGACTATCAATGGATCCCAGGTCTGGGTATCGTGGTACATGTTCTTTAGAGCCGCGAGACAATTGCGAAGAACATTGTACTTGTTTATAATTCCTGCAGCGGATCTATGCTCTACCTTTTTTGCGTCAAGAATGGCGTCAACGTAAGAAATCACCATTTTCTTATTGTCGCTGAATCGCTCTTGCAGTATTTCCACCGCAGTGTTGTAGTTCAGTGCGTCCAGTTGTAGGTGTGCAATCGAATCTTTTGCATCACCTTCTAGATAGCTGAGGAGATATTGCATCTTGTGGATGCCTCCTACATATGTTTGGATTGTCGTGGACAATAGTTTTGAGGATGTCGATAAATCTTCTCCACTCCTTGTAATCGCCATTGAATTTCGGTATTGCAATGGGCGGTAGCTTAGGCAGATTGTAGTTGGCTGCCCAAGACAACGAGTGTGGGTTAGTACCTTCTGGGTGTAATGCCATTTGAGCAGGCGTAGTAGTGGTTGTCAGAAGGTTGGCACTGCATGCAGCAGTAATTGGTGTTTGTTGTGGTAGGTTCGTTGACACTGATGGCCATGTAGTCGATAATATCGTAGGTTTTGGCGAGTCCAATTGAAATGATGCGCCAGACGGAGGTGCCAGGTTACTGGGCAGACTAGGAGGATTGGCTACCGTACTTTCGTCTCTTAGCGACCGAAGGCCCTCAAGATAAATCGTCTTAGTCTCGAGGTAAATCTTCTCCGTCGCTTCGTATATGCCTTCGATGAAGTAGGCATCTGTGGGAGATAGCTCTTCGCTCAATCTTGTATGATGGCTTCCGAATTTCTGCCACAGCTGTTGAATCTCATCCTATTTTTAGTATGCCTCGGTTTTCCGAGCGCTGGTATCCTTTTTGAAGTTCCTTTTGAGGTTCAGCAGGGCTTCGGCTATGCCCCGCTGTTCTTCGATGACGCTGTTGCTCATCTTTGGAGTACTCCTTGGTCTTAGCTGATGCGATTTTCCACTTAGCGACAAGGAAAGGCCACAATAGCGTTTGTTGTCAGCTAATTAGGTCGAAAATAACAGGTATAACCAGGAGTAATCCGGCTCGACGGACCAATGGAAAGCTTATAAAGTCGAATCCTTGAGATCGGCCACACCAGCCGGCGTCAAGGATTACGGTTGTATTAGCTTTTAAGGAAGCTACAATTGCCAACGAATCTGAAGGCAATGGTAGCAGGGTAATAGGAGACTGGGAATGAAATCGAGATTTAAAAAATACTTTTTTGCTTGAGTAAATAAAATGTTATTTTATTGGGCGAGTAAAATTGAATACTGATATAAAATAAATTGAATGGCACTCATATATAAAAATAAAAAGTGCAATTCTTAAAATTAATGTGCACAGGTAAACATAGAACGTAAGTTGAACGATCGAGCATAAAAAATGATGACACATTCATAATTAGAGTTTATGCTCGATCGTTCACCTACTTACAGGAAAAAATAACAATAAACGTAAGTTGAACGATCGAGCATAAGAAATGATGACACATATTAGCGTTTATGCTCGATCGTTCACCTACTTACAAGTAAACATAATTATTATTTTTGCACGTTGGGTTGAATGATCGGACATGCCTTACTTGAATATGATTATAATGCATGTTCGATCATTCACCCAACTTAATATAAATTATTTATTTATTACTATGTTCAGCTTCTGAATACTTAGTTGCTTTTTTGTGACGAATATTGAGACAATCATAGCTTTGAAATCTTGTACTACTTCATATAGCTTCTGAGAACTACAACAAAATTTTTCGCCAGATTTTTCGCAGAATGTCGCAGGTTCTATTTGTCATATGCCAAAAATCACACAAACCCTATGTTAAGAATTTTGTCGCACTTGTAACAGTTTTTAAAACTTTTTTCTGTAATTTTACTCTGAAAAGTAATGCGCCAATGTATTCACTAAGCCGCCGAAGTAATATTCTGTAATATGGCTACTTCAAGTACAAAACATTTCAGAAATACAGTTGGAAATCAACATAAAACCAATAGTAGTTGAATCAGTTCTAACTACAGGTGGGGTTTTAGCTCATCGCGTTCGCAACCTAGAGTGCCAACGGACGGATGTTTGGTCATACATGTGGGTTCGACCTGTGACAATTTCCTAGTGTTACAAAAATTTTTTGACCAAACTCTCTGATTTCATCTCGAGCATCAATCAGTTATAATCTATTTCATTCATCATGACGATTTCAAATATTCCCAGTCCACCATATGAATTGCTACACCTGAAGAATGATCACATAAATTTTCCCCAAGCCACCATAATTCATTAAGACTACAAAGTCCAATTCTGATACCATCGCGAAGTTTCCAAACCAAGCGCACTTTCTAAGAGTCTATATACTTCTTTTCACTCATATACCTGTTTCTATGGGTCTTGAATACTCTCGCACTCTTCAACATCCAATTTCTTTTAGCTTTTACGTATAGGTATGTTTTTCGGTTCAAAAGGTCATCGCAAGATACGCTAGAGAGTTCCTTACGGCGCCTTTCTTATTACATTTGCGCGCCCTATCGAATGTGAATCTCTCTCCTCATCTTCGTCTTCGTCGTCGTACGACCCTTACTTCCCTCGAACATGAAAATGGTATCAAGCGTAAAAAATACCACGACGGAAAGGCGGATTTCTTCAAGGCACTCATATTTTATGTTTTTTGCAGCCATCATTTACACGGAAACTAAGAAAAAAAATCCCCATAGTGCATCAAGATCCTTTTGAGTGAGTGCATGAATGGTTTTCTTATCACTATATGAACAATACTCTAACAAGAAGGTCATTGTTAACGTACGGCCTCCTCCGCTTAAAAACTCGACAAAACGGAAGGAATTTATCACTTCTTCTTGCGTCCGGGAATAGAACAAACAGGTCTATATACTTCCAAGACATAGTGTTCAGGTGAACACAACCTGTCAACAGAGAATCTCTTATCGTTTTATTTATTTTACGATTCAGGTTATCGCATACAACGCACCAAGTACGAGTTCCAGATTTTTATATGAATTTATATGATCAACCCGACGCTTCCTCATATGCAAAGTCATTTCAATTAATTAAAATTACAGGAACTGTTTAGATATTGCGAGCATCTAGCTACAGTGTATGTTAGATGCAACCTTAGTTTTCCTTCAAACTGCTTATTTCTTTACGAATTCCGGCAGACATGTTTGAATGAAATCTGATCGTATTTGTGGGAAGTTAAACACTCATTCGAAACATTAGCATAATTTATTTCTAGCCGGCGCCTAACTAAGCATATTCGAAAGATTTTAATCTTAAGTTTATCGGATTTTAGAAAGTTTTTTACAAACTTTGTTGAGAAATTTTTCTGAAAATTAAATTACCTGTTTTCATGCAAAATAATATGATTCATTGCAATTAGAAGAGAATGATGCTAGTGTTTTGAATCTGAAACTTTATTTTAGAGGGTGGCCGTCCCACAAAATTTTTTGAAACAATAAGTAAACATCAAACTATTGAAATTTATTACTGTTAAACAATTCAATTCAGGAAAAAAATCATCATGAACAACACAATCGCGAAATTATAAAAAAAGTTTGTATGGGAGAAGTGGACCTAAGCGATTTTTTTTCAGAAATACCTACGAATATTATAAAATTGACATTTCAGACTTGTAACATTCATTATTTTCAAGAATATCGATTTTTTGTGAAGTTGTGAAACTGTGTCATATTGTATGGGAGGGGGTAGAAGCAGTTAAGCTAATCAGTTAATTTTTGCCTATCTTAATGATAATGCTAATTGAGTATTTATTACAAAATGTGAGCTCGATAAATGTTATATGTTCTGAGAAAATCGGCTTAGAGTGTTTTATGAAAAAGTGCAGTTTGTGTGGGAGGTGGTGAAAGTACGGGGTGGGGATTCAAATAATTTCTATACCATACATCACATTTATAATAAAAATAATATATTCCAATTTTTAAATCATGAGCTTTAATAGTTTCTAAAAAAATTTGATTAATGAAATGAGTCACTTTGTATGGGAGGAGGTACAAGGGGTGGAGCGATTTAGCCGGCTCACGATTTTGACCTAACTTTTTCGCCAAAAACGACGTGTACAAAATTTTAACTTTCTAGCTCGACGCGTTCTCAAGCTAGAGAGCGAACGGCCGGACTTCCGGTTTTGAGATTTTTGAGCAACAACAAATATTTCTGTACCATTGGCGGCTCTATGCGAACATTATTTCTTGGTGTTACAATCTTATAATACTCTCAGATTTCATCTAGAGTTCAATTTCCCATTTAGACTCTCGATTGACAGTAACAGTTCTCTTCCACAAGGCTCGATTCTGAGCATCGGCCCTTAGTTTTCGCCTTGACTTGTTTATTCCTCTGGCCTCCTGCTCAACTGCTTGCTTCCATGTGGTTACGCGGTCGCTTCCTGGAGAATTATATTCCAGATCCTGTCTTGCGATGTTTTGCTCTGGTTTTCTCCAAGTGTAACTGATCGAACAACACTGCCAATTCCACCTTTGAATCTTCATGCCTATTTTAGTTTGTTCAGTTGTACTCCAAAAGTTCTTCTTTGGAGATCACATCTAACCTGAATGTCCCTAAAATGCATCGGAGGCATTGGTTCACGAAACTTTCCAGTTTAATGAAGCATGAATTCCACAAATTTTATTCAAATACCTGCAAATACCCTAAACTACAATTCATACCATCGATTTAAGTCACAGCAAACAGAAATCGAAATATTTTGTAATTTTAACACAAAAAGGTTTGTTTTGCCAAAAGACGAAAGTTAAAAAATCGATCAATTGCAACTTGTGACATCAAATGAAAAGCTGTAACGCCTGCTACAAATACTTAAAACAATGTCATGCATCTTCAATTACTTTGATAAAAATACACCCAAAAAGACCAATACTTTATTTTAAACATTTACAAATATTGACGTACAATATTAAAGATATTCTCGCTAGGAAATTTAAAATTTAATCGAAAGCGTGGACTTATTTAAAACAGTAACAGCAAATACCACTTCACTCTCATACTCTTAAAAAATAATTAAAAAAGAAATCTTTATTTTCGTTAATACAGGAATACACCACAATTCGGGTCAAGATTAGTTGGAAATTTTGAATCCTGTAAATTCTTACTAAAATCTATCATATCTTCACTGTTAGGCTTTCAAAACTTAATATTCCTGCGATGAGAATGAACGATTTGTGAATTTAATCCCTTCAGTCCGTATGGGTTGTATATAACCCACGTTTTAAACTAAACTCTTATTTTGTATATTTTCACGTTTAACTGTTGGCAAATCTAATTTTTTCATTCCTATCTGTCAAAATAACGGCTGTTCACCGCTATTTCGTTATCAAACAGTTTGATAAAAGTGGTCGTTATGTTCGTTGAGCCGGTGAAGACTTTTCGCTAGATTGGCATGGGGACTGAAGGGGTTAAAGAGTTTTTTCGAATTTTTTTTTCAATCACACTAGAGAAATTTTTAATACCTGCATGGTATATTTTTCTGTTAGATAAACATGAACTTGGCTTATCTTGAATTTAATGGCTATTAAGGATTAGTCTACCATGTCTAGTATAAAATTGGAATAACTTATCACTCAATATTTGTTGGTATGTTTACTTTATCTGTTTGTTACTAAAACATTCAGGGAAATCTGATGAAATTAAACGGTCTATTCTGGTTTCTTCATTCCTTAATATTGAAGTGCGCAAAGGTCGCTGGATTTCAAGTACAAATTAAACAATATGTTCACTTTAATTTTTAGAATATCTGCAAAGTTCATTTATTGCTTTAAATTAACTCTCACGAACTGTCGCTTTTCTATCTCCGACTTGTCGTTTTCCACTCTTAATTCTTCTATCGCGGCCTTACCAGGCGACGACACGGTCTTTATTCTTTCGTTTCCAATTTCTGATTGACTTCCGTCCAAAATGATCGCATTTTTTATGGTTTCTTTCGTCTGCGTTTCGTAAGCCTTTCGTTTTCTCTGCATTTCGTATGTCTGCCTTTCGTTTATTAAAATGTGTAGTAATGTAGGCGATCTGCAGTAACTATGACACCTTAATTCATAATATGCCCGTCGGCGTAAGTGTGGATTTTCGTGGCTTCGATTTCCTTTTGTAAGTCTACCCATTTAGCACTCGCATTACTCATCTGTCAACTGTCAAAGTTGTTGCCAAACTCATTCCTTCCGTCGTTGTAGAGAAATTTGTTTTTCATTAAATCATCGTTGGTTTGCTGTTTGCGTATGGATCATGGCGCGAAGGGTAAAACTACCTTACATCCAGTGCACGACGGATAAAATAAGAAAAATACTTTTAAAATCCAACATCAAGACAACATTCTCTACCCCGACTACTATCCGAGGAAACCAGAACGACAAAAAACCATTGGAGACTGAAGGAGTGTACAGAGTACCTTGCGGCTAATGCGATAAAACAAACAAGGATCAACGTCGCACACGGAAAAACCAAATACTGTCATCAGCGATCGCGAAACATGCAACGACGGTGACCATACAATCGATTTCGACAATGTGCGGATTCAAGTTATCAGCAGTTTGGCTACCTGCCTTAAAATTTGTTAAGAACAAAATCCGTATCCAGAAACCCTTAACTAATTTAACTACCTTATATTAATGAACTAACCTTAAATTACCCTTCTCACTTCCAATAAACCTCAATCTATATAAAAACATAACAGAATTATGATTGGGCTTAAAGACCAATCATATGATACTCTAGAAGCGATGGAAATGACTTTAATATACCGGAAAATATATCATCTCAAATTCTTTCGAATAGCGAATAGGGACTTTTGCATGGGAGATGGTAGAAGTAGAGAGGGAAGTTTGTATTTTTTGTATATGACACCGAACATGGCATGCAAAATGTTTTTTGCTGAATTTAAAGTTTTTAGTTTTCATTATTTTTAAAGAAATTGGTCATAGTTTTCCTGAAATTTGGGGCATTTGTATGGGAGGTGGCAGGTGAAGTGGAGCGTTTAAGATAATTTTGGAACTGCTTATCATCATCCTTATCACCATGCTTTGATAGCTCTCATATACTTGAAGAAGAAATATTTTTCTTGAATTTAAAAAAAAACAGATATTTGTATGGAAGGTGGTAGAAGGAGTGAAGCGGAGCTGGCAGTTTTTTCTAACACTTACTTTAATTACTAAGAAACAAATTCTGGCAAAATTTGAAGTTTGTACTTTTTCTAGTTTGAATGAAAATCTATAAAATGCATTTAACAAAAATTATGCATTTGTATGGGAGGGAGTAGAAGGAGGGTACGGATCAAAACAAAATTTTATCGCATTATTAATATTTCTATGTACAAAATATCAAGTTGATAGCTTTAACAGTTTCGAAGAAAAATAATTTAATTTAAATTTCATGAAATTTGTATGGGAGGGGGTAGAAGGAGTGAGGTGAAGTTGATATTTATTTTTAAAATAAATTTCAATTATAGTAGAATTAATTTTGACAAAATTTCGTCTTTTTAGCCTTACTAGTTTCAATGAAAATCGAAAATATGTATTTTTCAAAATTGTCCATTTGTATGGGAGGGGTAGAAGGAGTGAGGGGATCGGGTCAATATTCCGTGATATTAATGACATCTATATCATAATACTTTGACCTAAATTTCAAGTAGATAGATAGTAGAAGTAGAGGGGGAGGTTTGTATTTTTTGTACATGGCATGCAAAATGTTTTTTGCTGAATTTAAAGTTTTTAGTTTCCATTATTTTTAAAGAAATTGGTCATAGTTTTCCGGAAATTTGAGACATTTGTATGGGAGGTGGCAGATGAAATGGAGCGTTTAAGATAATTTTGAAACTGCTTATCATCATCCTTATCACCATGCTTTGATTCAATTTCAAAGTCGATAGCTCTCATATACTTGAATGAGAAATGTTTTTCTTGAATTTAAAAAAAAAAACAGATATTTGTATGGGAGGTGGTAGAAGGAGTGAAACGGAGCTGATAGTTTTCTCCAACACTTACTTTAATTACTAAGAAACAAATTCTGGCAACATTTGAAGTTTGTACTTTTCTAGTTTGAATGGAAATCTATAAAATGCATTTAACAAAAATTATGCTTTTGTATGGGAGAGGATAGAAGGAGTTTACGGATCAAAACAAAATTTTATCGCATTATTAATATTTCTATTTGTATACTATGTACAAAATATCAAGCTAGTAGCTTTAACAGTTTCGAAGAAAAATAATTTAATTTAAATTTCAAAATTTCGTGAAATTTGTATGGGAGGGGTAGAAGGAGTGAGGGGATTGGGTCAATATTCCGTGATATTAGTGACATCTATATCATTATACTTTGAAGAAGGAGTGGGAGGATGTAGCCCATTCACGAACTTAAAGTTACTTTTTTGCTAAGAATGACACACAAAAATGTTTAGCACTATAGCTCAAAGCTTTCGAGAGTTATGATGTAGACAGACGCACAGACGGACATACAGCAACTCGGAATCGAGGTTTTTGAGCGACAACAAATATTTTTGTACTCTTGGCGGCTCTGTGCGAGCGTCATTTCTTAGAGTTACAAATGGTAAGGCAAACACAATATACTCTCAGATTTCATCTAGAGTATAAAGAGCGTTTCTTATTGATTTTTTTGTTCGAATTTATGTACTAAAACTGATGACTATGAAATTTTTTTAACACTGATATCGAAGAATAGAATGTTGTTAAGCTTATTCAATAAGTTCGGTATGAGTTTTCATAAAAAATACATCATAATTGTTTGAAAATCAATCAGTAAATTTCGCAGGGAAAATTGAAGCTCAGTATGCCTTGAGACGGCGACCAGAGCAGAGGTAGGTTCGCGCCGATTTTTCAATCGGTTGGTCTCTTTTACAAGATGTTCGTACGCTCTCAAGAGATTTGTCTTTTCCCCTTCGCATTTTCGATGATCGCTTGCATTCTTTGTATGTGTTGTCGCAGATCAAAGTTCGTAGGTGGTGAATGATGATAAATCCATTGACCTATGCTTGTTGATAACTTTGTGTTTGTATTTTTTCCAATGCATCATTTTCTTTCCTTATTCCTTCGCGACCTATTTCCCCGCTTTCATTTCCACTTCCTCTTTATTCTTGCACATTCCTTTAGTTGCATCTTCCCGCATCGATGTGGAAAAACTAATCATCACAGCATGTACGACTAGCTAGAAGTCGAGCAAATTACGACACGAAAAAGTGTTCAGAGAGAACAAAATAATTTACTCTCTCGATTTTAAATCGTAGGCAAAATGATTTGAGATCAATATCGACCAATGGTAGGTATGGCCGCTTAAGACTTTTTTTTGGTTATACAGGGTGTTTGGTACTCCGTGCATAACCTTGTAAGGGGTTATTCCTGGATATATTTTGAGCAAAAAATTGTTCTACGGAGATGGTCCATTTTCAATATCCGCGGAGATACAGGGTGACCAAGAAAAGTCCGTATAGTACCTGTACCCAATCCTGAGGTATTTGCTTCAGACCACAAATTTTTGATACTTTGACCCTCAAAATTCTGTGATCAATGTAGTTTTTCTCAAAAAAACGCATTATAAAAATGTCATTTTAATGTTGTTGTTTTATGTGCCATATTATTGCCTACAAAAGATGCGTACTTACTTATGACTTAGGTTTTCCCGTTTTCCAGGTAATAAGCGAAAATACATATGGCTTAAAAATAAAATATGCCATAAACCAAACCTCGTTCTAAAAAAATTACCTGAAATGTTGTTAAACTGAAATATTCTTTGTGTCCTTTAATTACTATTTAAATTATCGATGAATGTCCTTTAAGTAGTATTTAAATTATCGAGGAAATGAATTAAATTAAATGAGTTTCAACACAACGATGCTGTCCGACGCTTGGCGTTGCAGTTAAACGTCTCTTCGTGGAAAGTTAGGAGTGTCCTCAAAGCAGAGCGGTTGCATTCCTACCACCACACACCAGTGCAGGAGCTGGTACCCATTGATTTGCCCAAAAGGATGGAGTTTTGCAATTGGCTCCTTGAACGACAACTAGGTGACGAGAATTTTATGAACAACATTCTTTGGACTGATGAGTCCCAATTCACCAGGGACGGTATCACAAACTTCCACAACTTACACACATGGGCTGAGAGCAATCCACATACAAGAAGAGAGGCATCATTTCAGCACAGATTCAGTGTCAATTTGTGGGCAGGTATGATTGGCAACGATTTCATTGGTCCTATTAGGCTTCCGCCTACCCTAAATAGTTCCAATTACTTGCAGTTTTTGACAAATGATCTACAAGAGTTATTGGATGATGTGCCACTGCAACGATTGGCTTCTATGTTTTACCAACACGATGGTGCTCCAGCTCATTACGGCCGACAAATCACAGATTGGTTAAATTCCAATTATAGCAATCGCTGGATCGGTAGAAATGGACCGATACACTGGCCTGCAAGATCTCCTGATTTAACTATTATGGATTTCTTTGTATGGGGACGGATGAAGGACCTTGTCTACGCAACGGAAGTAGTAACGTTGCAGGATCTAAACACCAGAATCGATGCGGCAGCAACAGAAGTAAGGCAGCAGTTGAGGAGTATGAACACAAAGAGAACACTGGCAAAACGAGCTTTAGCGTGCATTCAAAATGAAGGTGGCCATTTTGAACATTTGTTGTAATTAAGGAAATTTGAAATAAACTATAAAAACCATTCTTAAGTTCTTTTAGTTCAAGCGGAGAGTGTTGATCTGTGGTGCTCCAACACATTTATAAATTCACTTGTTGATAAAAATCACTTTGATTTTTATTAACGAGAAATTTTCGAATTAGTAACTTTTGTTTTCGAAAATTAAAAAATTTTATTGATATGAAATCAGTCGAAAATAGAAAATTGGATGAAAAATAAATTGATTTGCTAGTTAGACATTAAAAATAAAACGTTGCTATTAATTTTAAATATTCATAAATAAAATATACAAAAAGAAAAATAAGTAATTATTAATAATAAATGTGTAACAAAAATATATATTGCAGTGTTCAATTAAAATATCAAATATTGTGTTGTTTAATTAATTATATGTGATAAATAAAAATAATAAATTATCATAACAAAATATTTGCTGAATTAAAAGTTTATAATAAAAATATAAACACATCCAGCAAATAATTGGTGACCCCGACAGGCGACACGCCTGATAAATATAAAGAGCATAAGTTTATTCGATTGCACATAAACATTGGATCGATAGTCGAAATATACAGATTCGCATCAACATCGTCGTATTTCACCATAATAACAAGAAAATAGAGAAGCCCAGGCATAATTATCTAAAACATCGGCCGAGATCCAAATTTTTTGAAGGAACTTTTTGATGCTCTTTGTAATTAAGAAGAATCATAAACTGGCAACAACGGCAACAGCAATAGTGGCAATAGTAACACTAACAGCAGCAGCAACAGCAATAGCAACAACAACAACGGCAACTGCAACAGCGGCAACAGCAGTAGCAATAGCGACAACAGCAATAGCAGCATCAGCAACAGCGGCATCAGCAACAGCAATAGCGACAACAGCAATAACAGCATCAGCAACAGCGGCATCAGCAACAGCAATAGCGGCAACAGCAAATCATGAAATACAAGGAACCGATACAAGAGTCAACTCAAAAATAATAGAAGACAAGATTATTGCAGATACGTAGTATTTATTATAAGTTATTAAGTTATTTTAGATATTTTTCTTATTAATACTCAAGTTGTTCTGTCTCATCAATTCGATTTTTCGAAGGTTTTCATTCTTCGTCAAAATTTTCAAATATTTTTTCATTTCAATATGGAAAATAATAATGGAATTGCGCCACATACTCCACCTTTTCCTGATTTGTACACACCAAATCCATTTCAGGGATTAGGTGATTTTAATATGTCATCTGTTGCTGTACAAAAAATATCTTTTTGGAAAAGAAATCCAGTGGCATGGTTCAATGCCTTGGAAATTCAGTTCAGGTCAGCAGGCATATCGTCCGAAACTACGAAATTTACTCACACGATAAGCATGTTGACCCAGGATGAATGTGATAAGGTTTTAGATATCATCGCAAATACTTCTTCAGAAACACCTTATTCCGATTTAAAGGCAACGATCATCGCTAGATTTGGTGAATCTGAAGATCGTAAGCTTCATAAATTATTAAATGGCCTTGATATTGGTGATGATAAACCATCTACTTTATTAGCTAAAATGAAATCACTAGCTGGAAATTCAGTTAGTGATTCTCTTTTAAAGAAACTTTGGTTGACTAAACTTCCTCAAAGTGTACAATCAATTTTAGCCGTTGCAAATGGGCCATTGAATGAATTAAGTATTCTGGCAGATCGTGTTTTTGAAAGTTCCCTTGGTTTCTCTTTCAATGTTTCAGGCGTATCACATTCTAATGACAACAATAGAGGAACTGATCGTTTAGCATTCGAGAACACAATCCTTCATCAAATGTCATTATTGACTAAACAAATTGAAACTTTGTTTGAAAGGCAAAACCATTTTGCCAGACAAAGTCGTTCATATTTTAGGAATCGTTCGCGATCACGAAGTAAATCTCGTGATAATACCGATTTATGTTATTATCATCAAAAGTTTGGTGTTAAAGCGACTAAATGTCGACAACCATGTTCCTTTAAGTCAACAAAAAACTAAGTAAATTGTCGGTAATGACGACAACCGACAATTTAACTACTTCAAGTCGTCTATTTATTTTTGACAAATTATCGAATTTTAGTTTTCTCATCGATACCGGTGCTGACATATCAGCCCTTCCAGTCACAGCGTTTGCTGATTTAACTTGTGACAACTCGTAAGTATTAACAGCGGCTAATTCAACCAACATTAAAACTTATGGGTTCAAAGAAATTGAAATTTCCCTTCTGTTACGAAGAGTTTTTAGATGGAAATTCATAGTAGCTGACGTAGAAAAACCTATCCTTGGTGCGGACTTTCTTAAATTGCATGGTTTAATTGTAAATATTCGTCAAAAATGTCTCATTGACCCACTTTCGCGAATTATCTCTACAACCGGCACTTTAGTCAAGGGACCATCTTCTTCCCTAGCTGTTTTATCGACCTCAATTTTAAATACTAAAGTTGAGCAAATTTTATCAAAATATGAAAACGTTCATCGATCTTTAAACTACAGTAACTTAAAATTGAGCACAGTACAACATTTTATCGTTACTGAAGATCGCCCCGTTTTTGCTAGACCACGTCGTCTAGATCCAATTAAGTTAAAAATTGCTCGAGCCGAGTTTGATCGAATGATTGAACGCGGTATTTGCAGACCTTCTGATAGCCCATGGGCATCACCTCTGCATATGGTTAAGAAAAGTGGTGGTACTTGGAGACCTTGTGGAGATTATCGAGCTCTTAATGCGATAACCACACCTGATACCTATCCAATCCCTCACATTCAAGACTTTAGCCAACAATTAGAAGGATGTAAAGTTTTTTCAACTATTGATCTTGAAAAAGCGTATCACCAGATACCCATCCGAGACGAAGACATCCCAAAAACAGCGATTACAACACCTTTTGGGTTATATGAATTTATGAGAATGACTTTTGGATTGCGTAATGCAGCGCAAACTTTCCAACGCTTTATCTTTTCCATTTTGAAGGATTTTGATTTCTGTTTCGTCTATATTGACGACATCCTAATCGCTTCAAAGTCAGAAAGTGAACATCTAAAACATTTAGATATGTTATTCGAGCGACTTAACTCACATAACTTGATAATTAATCAAAATAAATGCTCATTCCTTAAATCATCGGTTGATTTCCTTGGTCATACGATTGACGAATTTGGATTCAAACCAATCGCTTCTCGAGTTGAAGCTATTTTAAATTATCCTCGACCAACTACAGTTAAAGATATTAGGCGTTTCCTTGGGATGCTCAACTTTTATCGACGTTTCATTCCACACGCTGCTGAAGCACAATCCACATTGGACAGCTTCACTAATGGCAGTAAAAAGAAAAATGACAAGACAGAACTTCAGTGGTCGAAAACTTCTATCGAAGCCTTCAACAGTTGCAAAGAACAACTGGCTCATGCCACTACACTAGTTTTTCCATCGTCATTTTCAACATTATCTTTAGCAGTAGATGCATCGGACACTGCTATAGGAGCTGTACTTCAACAGCGACATTCTGAAGACTGGAAACCTTTAGCCTTTTTCTCTAAAAAACTATCCTCCGCTCAAAGGAAATATAGTGCTTACGACAGAGAGTTATTAGCGGCCTATGTATCAATAAAACATTTTAAATACATGCTTGAAGGCAGAAACTTTATCTTGTTTACTGACCATAAGCCGTTAATTTTCGCGTTAAAGCAAAATCCGGAAAAAGCTTCACCTCGACAACTAAGACATCTTGATTTTATCAGCCAATTTACATCGGATATTCGACATATTTCTGGAAAAGACAACATAGTTGCTGATACGTTATCAAGAATCGAGATACTTAATCTTCCTACAACCATAGATTATGCAGAAATTGCTAATGCTCAAGCAATAGATTTTGAATTAACCAAAGCCAAAACTATACCCAGCCTTAACTTCATTCCTGTTTCAATTGAAAACACAACTAATCCCCTTTGGTGCGACTCATCTAGACAACAATTAAGGCCGTATATTCCTACAAATTTACGCTTCAATGTCTTTCGTAAAGTTCACGATTTGTCTCATCCAGGAATTAAGGCTACTGTAAAACTAATGAGGAGTAAATTTATTTGGCCCTCAATCAATAAAGACAGCCGTAACTGGACTAGAGAATGCATTGCTTGTCAAAAAGCTAAAATTTCACGACATGTCAAAAGTCCGCTTGGCCACTTTGAACCAATTTCAGAAAAATTCTCTTCCAATTTCAAACGGCTATAGATACTGTCTAACAGTCATTGATTGCTTCACTAGATGGCCAGAAGCATATCCAATTCATGATATTCATGCAAAAACAGTCGCTAATACTATTTTCAAAGAGTACATACCACGTTATGGAGCTCCAGTTTCAATCATTACAAATCAAGGCGCTCAATTCGAGTCACGATTGTTTACTGAATTAGGAAAAATGATTGGTTTCAAACGTTGTAGAACGACAGCTTACAACCCAAAAGCTAATGGAATGCTTGAGAGATGGCATAGGGTTTTTAAGGAAGCAATATTATGCAAACCAAATGACAGTTGGTCGGACAGACTTCCTTTAATCCTTCTTGGTTTGCGTACGATAGTTCGCGATGATGCTAACGCGACTCCAGCCGAATTACTTTATGGTCAAAATATCAGGCTTCCTTATGATACCAAGCCACAGCCTCCTTCAAGACATAATCATGAAACCCCTTTCATTTTTAAAGACCTCCAAACTTGCAGCCATGTTTTTATTAGAACCGATACAGTTCAAACTGGCTTACAAACTCCTTATGAAGGACCCTTTGAAGTTCTTCAAAGACACAAAAAATATTTTGTAGTCAAAGTAAAAGAGAAACCAACAACAGTGTCAATTGATAGGCTTAAACCATGTTACAAAAGCTCTTCTGAACAAATCAATCTAGCGATGATTCCCAAGAAAATAACTTTCGGTAAATCGGAAATTCAAACATTTCGCTCCACGGACAAAACTTGTTTAATTAATAGATGTACCAAGAAGGTTCATAACCTTCTCTAGGAGGGGGGTACGTGGTGCTCCAACACATTTATAAATTCACTTGTTGATAAAAATCACTTTGATTTTTATTAACGAGAAATTTTCGAATTAGTAACTTTTGTTTTCGAAAATTAAAAAATTTTATAGATATGAAATCAGTCATAAATAGAAAAGGAGATGAAAAATAAATTGATTTGCTAGTTAGACATTAAAAATAAAACGTTGCTATTAATTTTAAATATTCATAAATAAAATATACAAAAAGAAAAATAAGTAATTATTAATAATAAATGTGTAACAAAAATATATATTGCAGTGTTCAATTAAAATATCAAATATTGTGTTGTTTAATTAATTATATGTGATAAATAAAAATAATAAATTATCATAACAAAATATTTGCTGAATTAAAAGTTTATAATAAAAATATAAACACATCCAGCAAATAATTGGTGACCCCGACAGGCGACACGCCTGATAAATATAAAGAGCATAAGTTTATTCGATTGCACATAAACATTGGATCGATAGTCGAAATATACAGATTCGCATCAACATCGTCGTATTTCACCATAATAACAAGAAAATAGAGAAGCCCAGGCATAATTATCTAAAACATCGGCCGAGATCCAAATTTTTTGAAGGAACTTTTTGATGCTCTTTGTAATTAAGAAGAATCATAAACTGGCAACAACGGCAACAGCAATAGTGGCAATAGTAACACTAACAGCAGCAGCAACAGCAATAGCAACAACAACAACGGCAACTGCAACAGCGGCAACAGCAGTAGCAATAGCGACAACAGCAATAGCAGCATCAGCAACAGCGGCATCAGCAACAGCAATAGCGACAACAGCAATAACAGCATCAGCAACAGCGGCATCAGCAACAGCAATAGCGGCAACAGCAAATCATGAAATACAAGGAACCGATACAAGAGTCAACTCAAAAATAATAGAAGACAAGATTATTGCAGATACGTAGTATTTATTATAAGTTATTAAGTTATTTTAGATATTTTTCTTATTAATACTCAAGTTGTTCTGTCTCATCAATTCGATTTTTCGAAGGTTTTCATTCTTCGTCAAAATTTTCAAATATTTTTTCATTTCAATATGGAAAATAATAATGGAATTGCGCCACATACTCCACCTTTTCCTGATTTGTACACACCAAATCCATTTCAGGGATTAGGTGATTTTAATATGTCATCTGTTGCTGTACAAAAAATATCTTTTTGGAAAAGAAATCCAGTGGCATGGTTCAATGCCTTGGAAATTCAGTTCAGGTCAGCAGGCATATCGTCCGAAACTACGAAATTTACTCACACGATAAGCATGTTGACCCAGGATGAATGTGATAAGGTTTTAGATATCATCGCAAATACTTCTTCAGAAACACCTTATTCCGATTTAAAGGCAACGATCATCGCTAGATTTGGTGAATCTGAAGATCGTAAGCTTCATAAATTATTAAATGGCCTTGATATTGGTGATGATAAACCATCTACTTTATTAGCTAAAATGAAATCACTAGCTGGAAATTCAGTTAGTGATTCTCTTTTAAAGAAACTTTGGTTGACTAAACTTCCTCAAAGTGTACAATCAATTTTAGCCGTTGCAAATGGGCCATTGAATGAATTAAGTATTCTGGCAGATCGTGTTTTTGAAAGTTCCCTTGGTTTCTCTTTCAATGTTTCAGGCGTATCACATTCTAATGACAACAATAGAGGAACTGATCGTTTAGCATTCGAGAACACAATCCTTCATCAAATGTCATTATTGACTAAACAAATTGAAACTTTGTTTGAAAGGCAAAACCATTTTGCCAGACAAAGTCGTTCATATTTTAGGAATCGTTCGCGATCACGAAGTAAATCTCGTGATAATACCGATTTATGTTATTATCATCAAAAGTTTGGTGTTAAAGCGACTAAATGTCGACAACCATGTTCCTTTAAGTCAACAAAAAACTAAGTAAATTGTCGGTAATGACGACAACCGACAATTTAACTACTTCAAGTCGTCTATTTATTTTTGACAAATTATCGAATTTTAGTTTTCTCATCGATACCGGTGCTGACATATCAGCCCTTCCAGTCACAGCGTTTGCTGATTTAACTTGTGACAACTCATTAGTATTAACAGCGGCTAATTCAACCAACATTAAAACTTATGGGTTCAAAGAAATTGAAATTTCCCTTCTGTTACGAAGAGTTTTTAGATGGAAATTCATAGTAGCTGACGTAGAAAAACCTATCCTTGGTGCGGACTTTCTTAAATTGCATGGTTTAATTGTAGATATTCGTCAAAAATGTCTCATTGACCCACTTTCGCGAATTATCTCTACAACCGGCACTTTAGTCAAGGGACCATCTTCTTCCCTAGCTGTTTTATCGACCTCAATTTTAAATACTAAAGTTGAGCAAATTTTATCAAAATATGAAAACGTTCATCGATCTTTAAACTACAGTAACTTAAAATTGAGCACAGTACAACATTTTATCGTTACTGAAGATCGCCCCGTTTTTGCTAGACCACGTCGTCTAGATCCAATTAAGTTAAAAATTGCTCGAGCCGAGTTTGATCGAATGATTGAACGCGGTATTTGCAGACCTTCTGATAGCCCATGGGCATCACCTCTGCATATGGTTAAGAAAAGTGATGGTACTTGGAGACCTTGTGGAGATTATCGAGCTCTTAATGCGATAACCACACCTGATACCTATCCAATCCCTCACATTCAAGACTTTAGCCAACAATTAGAAGGATGTAAAGTTTTTTCAACTATTGATCTTGAAAAAGCGTATCACCAGATACCCATCCGAGACGAAGACATCCCAAAAACAGCGATTACAACACCTTTTGGGTTATACGAATTTATGAGAATGACTTTTGGATTGCGTAATGCAGCGCAAACTTTCCAACGCTTTATCTTTTCCATTTTGAAGGATTTTGATTTCTGTTTCGTCTATATTGACGACATCCTAATCGCTTCAAAGTCAGAAAGTGAACATCTAAAACATTTAGATATGTTATTCGAGCGACTTAACTCACATAACTTGATAATTAATCAAAATAAATGCTCATTCCTTAAATCATCGGTTGATTTCCTTGGTCATACGATTGACGAATTTGGATTCAAACCAATCGCTTCTCGAGTTGAAGCTATTTTAAATTATCCTCGACCAACTACAGTTAAAGATATTAGGCGTTTCCTTGGGATGCTCAACTTTTATCGACGTTTCATTCCACACGCTGCTGAAGCACAATCCACATTGGACAGCTTCACTAATGGCAGTAAAAAGAAAAATGACAAGACAGAACTTCAGTGGTCGAAAACTTCTATCGAAGCCTTCAACAGTTGCAAAGAACAACTGGCTCATGCCACTACACTAGTTTTTCCATCGTCATTTTCAACATTATCTTTAGCAGTAGATGCATCGGACACTGCTATAGGAGCTGTACTTCAACAGCGACATTCTGAAGACTGGAAACCTTTAGCCTTTTTCTCTAAAAAACTATCCTCCGCTCAAAGGAAATATAGTGCTTACGACAGAGAGTTATTAGCGGCCTATGTATCAATAAAACATTTTAAATACATGCTTGAAGGCAGAAACTTTATCTTGTTTACTGACCATAAGCCGTTAATTTTCGCGTTAAAGCAAAATCCGGAAAAAGCTTCACCTCGACAACTAAGACATCTTGATTTTATCAGCCAATTTACATCGGATATTCGACATGTTTCTGGAAAAGACAACATAGTTGCTGATACGTTATCAAGAATCGAGATACTTAATCTTCCTACAACCATAGATTATGCAGAAATTGCTAATGCTCAAGCAATAGATTTTGAATTAACCAAAGCCAAAACTATACCCAGCCTTAACTTCATTCCTGTTTCAATTGAAAACACAACTAATCCCCTTTGGTGCGACTCATCTAGACAACAATTAAGGCCGTATATTCCTACAAATTTACGCTTCAATGTCTTTCGTAAAGTTCACGATTTGTCTCATCCAGGAATTAAGGCTACTGTAAAACTAATGAGGAGTAAATTTATTTGGCCCTTAATCAATAAAGACAGCCGTAACTGGACTAGAGAATGCATTGCTTGTCAAAAAGCTAAAGTTTCACGACATGTCAAAAGTCCGCTTGGCCACTTTGAACCAATTTCAGAAAAATTCAATACTATTCATATCGATCTGGTTGGTCCTCTTCCAATTTCAAACGGCTATAGATACTGTCTAACAGTCATTGATCGCTTCACTAGATGGCCAGAAGCATATCCAATTCATGATATTCATGCAAGAACAGTCGCTAATACTATTTTCAAAGAGTACACACCACGTTATGGAGCTCCAGTTTCAATCATTACAGATCAAGGCGCTCAATTCGAGTCACGATTGTTTACTGAATTAGGAAAAATGATTGGTTTCAAACGTTGTAGAACGACAGCTTACAACCCAAAAGCTCATGGAATGCTTGAGAGATGGCATAGGGTTTTAAAGGAAGCAATATTATGCAAACCAAATGACAGTTGGTCGGACAGACTTCCTTTAATCCTTCTTGGTTTGCGTACGATATTTCGCGATGATGCTAACGCGACTCCAGCCGAATTACTTTATGGTCAAAATATCAGACTTCCTTATGATTTTGTTAATCAAACCGTTCAAAATCAAAATGCATCCGCAAGCGAATTTGTCGAAATTCTTCGAGATCGCATTAATAACATCAAGCCTCAGCCTCCTTCAAGACATAATCATGAAACCCCTTTCATTTTTAAAGACCTCCAAACTTGCAGCCATGTTTTTATTAGAACCGATACAGTTCGAACTGGTTTACAAACTCCTTATGAAGGACCCTTTGAAGTTCTTCAAAGACACAAAAAATATTTTGTAGTCAAGGTAAAAGAGAAACCAACAACAGTGTCAATTGATAGGCTTAAACCATGTTACAAAAGCTCTTCTGAACAAATCAATCTAGCGATGATTCACAAGAAAGTAACTTTCGGTAAATCGGAAATTCAAACATTTCGCTCCACGGACAAAACTTGTTTAATTAATAGGTGTACCAACATTTCGCTCCACGGACAAAACTTGTTTAATTAATAGGTGTACCAAGAAGGTTCATAACCTTCTCTAGGAGGGGGGTATGTGGTGCTCCAACACATTTATAAATTCACTTGTTGATAAAAATCACTTTGATTTTTATTAACGAGAAATTTTCGAATTAGTAACTTTTGTTTTCGAAAATTAAAAAATTTTATAGATATGAAATCAGTCGAAAATAGAAAATTGGATGAAAAATAAATTGATTTGCTAGTTAGACATTAAAAATAAAACGTTGCTATTAATTTTAAATATTCATAAATAAAATATACAAAAAGAAAAATAAGTAATTATTAATAATAAATGTGTAACAAAAATATATATTGCAGTGTTCAATTAAAATATCAAATATTGTGTTGTTTAATTAATTATATGTGATAAATAAAAATAATAAATTATCATAACAAAATATTTGCTGAATTAAAAGTTTATAATAAAAATATAAACACATCCAGCAAAGATCAACCTATTCTTGCTTTTTTGACAAAAGTGCTACATTATTGGAATGATAATTTCTTCTAAACTATAAAACTTATGCAATGCAAGTGTATGCATCTTTTGTAGGCAATAATATGGCACATAAGAAAACAACATTAAAATGACATTTTTATAATGGGTTTTTTAGAGAAAAACTACATTGATCCTAGAATTTTGAGGGTCAAAGTGTCAAAAATTTGTGTTCTGAAGCAAATATCTCAGAATTGGATACAGTTACAATGCGGACTATTACAGCAAATGAAAGGTAATTTGATTCCCTAAAAAACAAGCTATAACACTTTGAATTGTGATTATTAGTTTTCAAGATATAGCGTTTTGAGTGAGTGAGGGTACAGGTCCGAAGGACTTTTCTTGATCACCCTGTATCTCCGTGGATATTGAAAATCGACCATCTCCGTAGAACAATTTTTTGCTCAAAATATATCCAGGAATAACCCCTTACAAGGTTATGCACGGAGTACCAAACACCCTGTATAGAACAATACAGAAACCCTAAACGTACCAACTGGAATCTTTACCAGTCAATCCTAGAATACAAACTAGGTATCGAAGAGGAATCAATAAGCAGCCCAAACTGCATTGATCAAATCACAAACAAACTCGTAAACAATATTATTAATCCTTACGAACAAAGTTACCCTATTCTACACAAAAAAAGGGCCAAACAAACACCTTGGTGGAACGAGAGACTAGCGGCAAAACGCAAAAAAACTAGGAAATTGTTCAAAAAACCTTTGGGAATTGGGACGAATGCAGAGAGTCCCTTACTGAATATAACAAACCACTAAAAAACTTAAAAAAAAGAGTCTTGGAGAAGATTTTATGACGAGATAGATGATCTCACAATGGCCTCAAGACTCCAAAAGGTGCTATCAAAAGACACCCGGATAGATATCGGACTATTAGAGAGACCAGATGGGTCCTCAACTTAAAGCAGCATAAAAACTCTTGAAGTGTTATTGGCAACACATTTCGCAGGCTGCAAGATAATTAACAACAATGAAGATTTAGAGTTAGAGGGAAGGACGTATTGTCAAACTCCGTTCAGCAAAAGCATTGCTGGTAAAATTTTCACTCCGGAAAAGATCAGATGGGCGATCAACACCTTTAATCCTATCTTAATAATAGAACTCAATTTGTTAAGTTTCAAGATTTTATTTCCAAGGAAATATTAGTGTCTTCTGGGGTACCCCAAGAAAGTCACTTGAGACCTCTCGTCCTTAATGTTTTCATCTCAGATCTATCAGAAGTATTCGAGAATGTTTCACATCTGATGTACGCTGATGATTTGAAAATATATCATGCCATAACCTCGCTCGCAGATGCCATATTCCTGCAATCTAAGCTTATTGCGCTAGATCACATTTTCAGCAAACCATATACTGTTTCTTTCGGGATTAGAGTTCAAGTTGAGTAGAGAAATTGTGTGAAAAGGGAATTTTGATTCCTGTGCAACATAGCTTCCCCAATAATTATCGTTAAGGAAAGTAATGGATCGATTTGCGTCGATTGCAGGAAAACGATCAAGAGATTTGTTGACAAAAATAATACCCACTACACCGATTTAAGCCGATATATTGGCCAATTTAACCGGTTGTGCAATATACTGTATATTTGATACGTCAGCAGCATACTAACAGTTTGGTGTGAGTAAAAGATCGCAAAAATTTCACACCAACTACAGTGCTCTCGAAAATAATGGAAACTGCTGTCAGTCGCAAATTCGTTAAATATCTCGAGGATAACCAGCGAATCCATGATCGTCAGTATGGGTTCCGTTCTCGAAGGCCGACGGGAGATCTTTTGGTCTACTTGACAGAACATTGGAACTCATACATACATAAACACGGCGTAGGTCAAGTTCTTGCACTTGACATTGTAAAAGCTTTTGACAGAGTTTGGCATGAATGTCTCATATTTAAGCTTAGGGCCATATATCTTAATTCTACCCTTGTTCAATGAATTGAGAGTTTCTTTTTGAACGCACTATACGAGTAGTACTAAATGATGTTACTTCTTTCTCTCACTTAATAGATTCCGGCGTCCCTCAAGGCACTGTTTTATCTCCAACTGTTTTCTTATCTTTCATTAATGACCTTCTGTCGTCCACTCTCAATCCAATCCACAGTTTTTCGGATGACAGTACTTTAGATTACACTTATGAATTTAGCTCTGCTGCGGAATCACAAAAGCATTCTATTGCTTCCAATCGCATGGAGTTATTTCGTTCACAGAACTCGGATCTCAGCATAATCCTGGAATGGGGCAGGAAAAATAAAGTAAAGTTTAAAGCATCCAAAAGACAGGCCTGTCATCTATCCCTCGAACGTAATATTCCAGTGTCATCTCAAAATGTGACCTTTGGTGGCCCACAACTTTGTACCTCAGATAACTTCACACTTCTAGGCGTTAAAATTAATTTCCACCTGAATTGGGCCCAGCACATCTTTATTTATTATTTATTTATTTACGCACAGAATCAGGATAAGAACGAACCCCGAGCGGAAACACTATTCTGAACGTTGGTCCTGAGAGTGAAGCCAAAAATGGCGTTCTTATACCGAGAGCGAGAAACAGTCTCATCAGCTGGGAACCAATCTCGGATAAGATTATCGTCGTCAGGCTCAGGACCAGTGTTAGGAACGTCATAATTCTACAGTGCTACGCACCAGCTAATACGGCAACACCTGGTGTCAAAGAGGAGTTTTATAGCCAACTGAGTGCCACCTTCGAGCGAGTTCCAAGAGGTGATATTATTATCATCTCAGGAGATATGAACGCCCAGGTTGGATCTGACAATTCTGGACTAGAACACGTCATGGGGAAGCATAGTGACCATTGGTTTGACGCGTAACGACCTTGGTCTAAAAGACCTTAAAACGGTGAATGGTCATCGGAGAGACCCTTTTTCCTTACAAGAGTCACCATAAAACATTTTGGGTTTTCCCTGATGCTGTTACTCAGAACCAGATCGACCATTTGGCTGTAAGTCGCCGATGGAGAAGATGTCTCCTCGATGTGCGAGCAAAGCGTGGAGCTGACGTGGGGAGCGATCACCACTTGATGTATGCCTGCTTGAGATTGTGTGCAGCAGTTATCCGATGACCACAAATTCTTCAAATGAAACGCAAGCTTAATGTGGATAAACTTAGAGACACCAACAAAAAGCGCGAGTACACCACCATTCTACGCGAAAAGTCATGCACATTGGGCGAATGTGAAATGCGCACACTGGACGCCAATTGGGAGGCAACCAGAAACACGTTTCTAACTAGTGCTGAAGAATCTGTGGTATATGTGCAAAGTGATGAGAAACCCTGGATGTCGAAAGACTCATGGGACAAGGTCGTCGATCGAAAAAAGTCGAATTGGCAATCATCTCTCAACCCGATGTCAACCAACGAACACCCGGCTTGAGACAGAACTACCGCGAGCTTAAAAAGGCTGTTAGACGCGACAAGAGAAAGGCCATTGAAGATCTTGCCAACAAGGCGGAATCTGCGGCTTACCTTGGGGATATGGGTTCACTATTTAAAATCAGGAAACAGTTGATGAACAGGAATTTCACCGCCAACCACCTGGTGAGAGGTGTCAACTAAATTCTCCTTAATATTAGCGAACATCAGTTGCGGCGATGGAAGGAATACTTTTCTGATATTTTAAACATCTTCTTAAAGGAAGATATTCCAGAAATAGAACAACTACCATACATCCAACCTCAATAATCCTCTATTAGGGACGATCCCCCAGATAAGAAAGAGATAGTTTCCGTCATTCGGTCAATTGCGGAAAGGAAAGCCCCATGTACAGACGGACTACCAACCGAACTCTTCAAAGTGGACCCGGAAATAACAGCCGATATACTCCTCCCGCTCTTTACTGAGGTGTGGAATGAAGGAAGATATCCGACTAAAGGAGGACGTCTTTGTGAAAATTCCAAAGAAGGGCGACCTTCGGGATTGTGGATACGGATAAAATTAGAGCAGTCCGCCGAAATGGGTTCGCCACTGCATCTCATGTTTGTGGACTTCGAGAAGGCTTTCGACAGCGAGATTGGGGTCTTAACAGGAATTTGATTGATTGATAGAATGCAATGAATTAAAATACATTTAGCATTAAAAGAGAGATTTCAACACTGTCCTGCCTTAGTCGTGACGTCTCAGTCTGCCCTGAAACTGCGGAAACGCATTGCATACTAATTTAAAGTTTTGATTTATGAAGTTTTGTGTTTTTATTTTCGGACTCTACAAATTACAAAATAATGCAAAATTTAGACAACAATTAAACGCGTATTAACAATTAACCAACTATCCCTTCAACCAGTTCAGCATTGCATTTTGTGCGATAACAGCGTACGGCACATCAAATTAAAGAATTAAATATCGAAATCAAAACAAAGAAAAAAGCGCACATTAAACGTAGAATCACATTTAATACCTCAATTAAAGATTTCCTAAACTTTATCCAAACCAAAACACAAAACCTGAATGTGTTTTTCTACTAATTAAACAAATGTGCAAAACAGGGGACGTTCGAAAACTTAAGAAAAACATCTTAAAATTTATCTCTGAAATAAACTACAGCACCAAAACAAGTACAGTTGCCCGAGTGGGTAATTCGAAGCAGTCACACATAATGCTTGCAAATAGCCTTTGCTCCAGGCATATTATTTCAACCAACTCTTAACACAATGTGTGCAAAGTGGTCGCGACTACTAATGTCTAGGTAACAAGTACTTTACAGGCTAAGCGAGCCAAGACAACAACGTTAAGAAGCAACTACCAAGAGACAGCCAGGAGACGATATTCCACATATTTTCAGAGCAATCAACAACAAAAAAAGCAACCTGCACCTTGACAATTAATTAAATGGACCTTAGTGCGCTTGCTTCCTCCTCCTTCTCGGTCGTTCCAGACGTTACTTTTAAAAGACGTCCAATAAATTGACGGTGTCCACCGGCACCAAATAGAAAACTTATCTTAGCGTGTGTCATTCAAACTTGTCCCCATGTATCGAGAAAATCCTCCGGAATTGTCCGAAATAGATCTCCGCCATACCCGCAATATGTCTGTAACGTCTTTCAAGTTTAAGATGTTCCTTCTTCTTTAAGAGAGCGAAAGATTTGTCATCGGATCGCATCTTTTCAAGATGGTCTTCGTCTTAGTTGCGAGTCTCCTGTTCTTTTTTCTTCTTCAAGAACTGGTTATTTGTCAAGAATCAACGGCAACTATGTTGGAGACGAGACAAGCTGCCTGCCAAATCAAACAGCCAGTGGCGATTTTATGACAAACCTGCTTGAAATCTTTTGGACCATGTCCAGAATTGAATCTTTCGCAATTGCTTGAAAATTGCTTCAAAATTAAGAAAGGAAAAAAAATTTACTCACCTGCACAGCCTTCTCCCGTGGCCAATCCGTAGTATTCTTCCTGGCACCTGTCGCATTTCACCCCGTTCACACCCAATTTACACGCACACTGACCACTAACCGGGTCACAAAATTGGTCTATCGACCCGTTCACATTGCACCCACATAACGCACAGTTCAACTTTACATCGGCCCGGCCCAGATCACACTGATTGCACTTTAAGCCGATAAAGTTCGCCTTGCACGGACACTGCCCGGTTTGTGGCTCACACATGTTACTAATCGATCCGGCCGCAAAGCATACGCATGGTTCACACGATATTCTTGGATCACCTGCGAATCCAGGACGGCATCGCTCACAGCGCCAACCTTCTGTGTTTCCGCTGAAAAGAAATTTTAAGAAAAATTTAAAAGAATTGAAGGAAATTCGAGACATACAGGCACGTAATGCATTCCCCGGTAATTGGATCGCATGGACCGCCATTGCAAGGGCACGGAAGACACTTGGATCCAGAAACTGTCGGACTGCCGTAGTAGCTATCGTCGCACCTATAAAGGAATCAGATAACTCGGGAACTATCGGACATTATTTGAACTTACAGCTCACAGTGATCACCAATATATCCATCCGGACACTGCGTACAAACATAGTCGTCATCGTTCTCGAACTCGTATTGGTTTGTGTCCAAGCTAAGCTTTTTCAACTGGCAACTTGGCGAGAAATTATTACTGTCTTCACTGAGTGGACAAGCACAAGGCTTACAGTCCGATGGGGTGCCATGCATTGCATTTCCATAGAAGCCCATCTTACATCGCTCACACCTGAAAAGGAAGAAAACATCATCTCATCTTCTTCTCAACAGTTAATCCCACTTACCTCTCTCCAAAAGTGTTGTGCGCACATGCACCACACTCGCCACTCTGTAAATTACAGATTTCCGCATGACCATTACATGCACATGGAATGCACTTGCCGACCACTTCATGAGTGGTGGAATTCTCAAAAATCCTTATATATCCAAAATCACATGCTTCACACGACAATCCTGTATAGCCAGGTGGACAATGACACTCCTCGACGAGGCTCCATTCATTCTCTCCAACCTCCGTCTTGCCTGAATACAAAGTGGCCCGTTCCAAAATACTCTCCGCTTGATCCGTATGAAACGTTCCACGAATCATAACCGTTTCGATGTCACTCAAAACTGACATGAACTGGATCCTTGTAACAGGATCTCCACGATATTCAGTCCGTCTTAGCCGAGTCACAATATCCTTAACACTTCGAGGAACATGGTACCAACCTTGTTCTATCAAAAGAACTTCGATAGTAGCACTCGATCCTTGAAACACTTCGTCGGCATACGCTATTTTCACTCCATTCCGCCCGATCAGAATCAAATTTGGTCCCGACGTTGGCGTTCCACTCGTATCTCCACGTATCACAACCCAGCTAATTTGCGTTACCAGTTTTGACCCGTAGCTGGTCAAACGGTTACCAGCGTAGCTTCGCGGTGCCAACCAGTAGACCGCCTCCACTTCGGATAGTTCGTACATCCCGAAAACCATATTTCCAGTATCATTATCACGCGAAGGATAAGCGAGAATTGACTTAGTTATATCCGTCACTTTCCATGCATCCAATGTTTCGAAGGATGACGCTTCCATTTCATAGCTACTACAAGATACTCCCAATCCGGAGCACCAACATCTCATACATCCTTCGGGATTATCCTTTCGAAGACCATAGTAGTCTGGCCGGCAGGTTGAACAGGTTTCTCCTTCCACATCAAACTTACATTGGCAAGGGTCGTCACATTCACCGCCCGCTATCGTTCCACGAGCATCACAACGGCAGCTTTCACAGCGTTCACCTTTGTATCCTGGCAAACACTGGTCACATCGTGGCCCGGTGAATCCTACGCGACACTTACACTCGCCACTCTCTGGATGGCAATGGCTAAGTGATCCTTCTGGATTACAATCGCACTGAAAACAAGGCTCTTCAGCGTCGGGAGCAACTCCTGCTGGACGATAGAACCCCGGAAGACAACTTTCACAATTTCGTCCTGTCGTGTAGTGCTGTAAAACAGAGATTCTCGAAACATGCTAGAAGCATTTGAAATAGGAAACTCACCGTACAGTTTTGACATACTCCACCCATTACGGACGATGGCTCATAGAAGCAAGTTGTGGCGTGACCATTACACTAAAAAAAAACCAGATTACTTTCAAGGACGAACTTCAGTCGATTCCTTACATGGCATCGTTCGCAAATATTTTTCACGTTCATAGTTCCTTTCCGGAATGGCTGTTCATTATACAGCGGACAGCACTGGTCACAATACGTTCCGCAGGTATTATGCAAGCAAACACACTGCTGCATAGTTTTGTCCTTATCATTGGTTACTTCAAAAGTATTGTTTGCATGTCCATTACAATTTAGCCGGCCACTTACCCGGATCAATCGCAACGAATAGAAACTTCTTTTCTCCAAGGATTCCGCATCCAGACGCCAGCCAACACTGTTATCCGAATTAGCTGTCGAATGCATTCCTTGGAAGCGGATTCGAATGAAGCGGGCAGCTATGAAGTCCATCAATTCCTGCGATTGATTCACCGAACCGGGGCGATTTTTCAGCAAGGATATGTGAATTTCGCCATTCTCGAGGGGCATTGGTTTCGAGAATTGTGTTGTACAAATTACTTCGGAATCGGATTGGAAGATGTATTTTCCGGTTTGGCCGGGTATTTCGTAGCGTCGCCGGCAGTCGACATCGCTCAAGCCGAAGTATTGCCATGGACTGTAGGCTATGTTGTCCATAGAGCGTTCGAGGATCCAGGAAGCAGGACGTGGCGATACGGCTGCCTTGAGCATGATGTAAAATACCTGGTGGACCTGGGAAATTAGAGGAAGAGGTTGACAGTTATTTTAAAAGAGTTGGGAGTTTTCTTGGGCTAAGAGTGGGTCAGACAGGGATCTTGCTATCCCATGGGACTAATCCAAGCTCAACGGAAGCTGATAATAGTATGAGTGTAACAAAAAATAAACTGCCAACAAGTCGGGCGCAACTTTATTATTCTTGGGACAAGTTGAGGATGCGTGGAAAGTCAATAGGCAGGTTAGAATGGTTAGGCTAAGTGAAAGGGAGTTCTTGGGCAGGGATGTTGTTAATTTAATTGCGGAAACGATAAATAGCTCCAGTACATACATATAATCAATATTTCATTCGTTTATGCAAGTTTGGGTTTTTATGAGGGGAGGGAGAGGGGTGATAGTAAGGGTGGGCATATGTTAATAATTTTTTAATTAATTACTTGAATAACGTCCAATATTCTCTGTACAGAATGTTTTTCATAGACGAAGTTGCATAGGATTTCCATAAAATTCACTGTATTTTGCATTCAATCAATCAATCAAATTCCTGTTAAGACCCCCTATAGGGGCATATGACAGAAACAACTCTCTTCCACAAGGCGCGATCCTGAGCATCGGCCTTAAGCTGTTGCCAGGACTTGTTTATTCCTCTGGCCTCCTGCTCAACTGCTCGCTTCCATGTGTTACATGGTCAACCAACCCGACGTCTTCCTTGAGGATTATAATCCAGAGCCTGTTTTGCGATGTTTCGCTCTGGTTTCCTCAAAGTATGACCGATCCACTGCCACTTTCGCCGTTGAATCTCAATACCTATATTAGTCTGGCGAGTTGTACTCGATAGTTGGAGATTACTTCTGTCCAGAAAATTCTTAAAATGCGCCGGGGGCATTGGTTTACGAAAGTCTGTAGTTTCTTGGTAAGTCGAACGGTCACTTTCCACGTAGTACAACCGTATAACAACACGGATTTGACGCATGCGTCAAAAACTCGCAGCTTCGTGCGAAGGGAGATCTCTCTTAACCTCCAGAAAGGGAAAAGGATACCAAAGGCCTGACGAGCTTTATTTAGCCGAGCCTTAACATCCTTTTCGGGTCCGCCGTCCATGCTGACAATGCTGCCGAGATAGCAAAAATCTTGCACCTCTTCCACATCCTATCCGTTAAGAACAATTGGTGTGCTTGCGTTCGAACCCATGTGCATGTACTTGGTTTTACGCACATTTATTTTCAGTCCCGCCTCTTTGCATTTAGAATGCAACGAGCGAACATTTGACTCTAAGTCCGAACGGTTATGTGCAAGCAAACACACGTTATCAGCATAATCAAGGTGACTTAAGATGTTAAATAGTCTCCATTGAAAACCTTTACCTTCCCCACCTTCCAGTGCAGCTTTCAAGATGTCATTTATTACCACCAGAAACAGGGCTGGTGATAATATGCAGCCTTGTCTGACACCCGTTCGCACAGGGAAGCTCTCGGACAGCTCTCCTCTATGCAAGACGCGACACCTTGCATCTTCGTAGAATACTTTAATCATAGCTATGACCTTATCTGGAATACCTCTCCTACGAAAAGCATTCCATATGTAATCTCGCTTAACGCTGTCGAAAGCCTTCTCAAAGTCCACAAACATGAGATGTAGTGGCGAACCCATTTCGGCTCTCATATTATCCGTAGGGTATTTGTGTGGTCGGTACAAGACGACCCTTTACGGAATCCAGCCTGACAATCTTCGAGAGTGCTCTCGATGACATCACTAATCCTATTGAGAATTACCTTAGCCATAATTTTTGATACGGCAGTAAGTAGACATATACCACGCCGATTGCCACAATCCCGAAAGTCGCCTTTCTTGGGAATTTTGACAATGACGCCCTCCTTGCATTCAGTCGGCTATCTTCCTTCATTCCACACCTCAGTAAAGAGTGGGAGGAGTATATCGGCTGTTACTTCCGGGTCCGCTTTGAGAAGTTCGGTTGGTAGTCCGTCTATACCTGAAGCTTTCCTTCCCGCCATTGACCGAATGGTGGAAACTATCTCTTCCTTATTTGGGGATCGTCCCTAATAGAGGATTGTTACAGTTGGATGTTTGGTAGATGGTTCTGTTTCTGGGATATCTTCCTCTGACAATATGTTTAAAATATCAGATAAGTATTCCTTCCATCGCCGCAACTGGTGTTCATTCATATTAAGGAGAGTTCCGTTGACATCTGTCACCAGGTGGTTGGCGGTGAAATTCCTGTTCGTCAACTGTTTCATGATTTTGAATAGTGAACCCATATCCCCAAGGTAAGCCGCAGATTCTGCCTTGTTTGCCAGATCTTCAATGGCCTTTCTCTTGTCGCGTTTAACAGCCTTTTTAAAGCTGTATATGAGCATCGCGGTAGCTCTGCCTCAGGTCGGGCGTTCGTTGGTTGACATCGGGTTGAGAGATGATTGCCAATTTGGGTTTTTTCCGATTGCTAACCTTGTCCCATGTGTCTTGCGACACCCAAGGTTTCTCACCGCTTTGCACATATCCCACAGATTCTTCAGCACTAGTTAGAAAAGTGTTTCTGGTTGCCTCCCAATTGGCGTCCAGTGTGCGTATTTCATATTCACCCAATGTGGATGACTTTTTGCGTAGGATGGAGGTGTATTCGCGTTTTTTGTTGGGATCTTTGAGTTTATCCACATTAAGCTTGCGCTTCATTTGAAGAATTTGTGGTCGTCGGATAGCTGATGTACACAATCTCAAGCAGGGAACCATCACGTGGTGATCGCTTCCCACGTCAGCTCCACGTTTCGCTCGCACATCGAGGAGACATCTTCTCCATCGGCAACTTATAGCCAAATGGTCGATCTGGTTCTGAGTAACACCATCAGGGGAAACCCAAGATGTTTCATGATGACTCTTGTGTGGAAAAAGGATCCCTCCGATAACCATTTGCCGAGTATTACAAAACTACACAAATAATTCGCCGTTTTCGGGTCTCTTAATCCACGGTCGTGACGCGTCGACCCAAGGGTCACCATGCCTCCCCATGACGTGTTCTAGTCCAGTGTTGTCTGATCCAACCTGGGCGCTCATATCTCCCGAGATGATAATAATATCACCTCTTGGAACACGTTCGAAGGTGGCACTCAGTTGGCTATAAAACTCCTCTTTGTCACCAGATGTTGCGGTATTAGTTAGTGCGTAGCACTGCAGAATTGTGACTTTTCTGACACTGATCCTGAGGCAGACGACGGTAATCCTATCCGAGATTGGTTCCCAGCTAATGAGACTATTTCTCGCTCTCGGTGTAAGGACGAACGCCACGCCATTTCTGGCTTCACTTTCAGGGCCAATATACAGAACAGTGTTTCCGCTAGGGGTTAGTTCTTCTCCTGATCCTGTCCACCTGACCTCGCACAAGCCCAAGATTTGGATGTCATAGTGCTCTATTTCACGGTCCATCACTGATTGGCGGTGCAAGGACCGAGTTACCCCAGCTCCTCCCCCGTTATTCAATGTTCGAACGTTCCAGAAGCCAATCATAGTCCGTTTTCGAATGCCAAAAGTCGTTACCGTAGAATCAGTCCGTATCCGAGGCGCTGCGTCCGTTTCTCGTATCAGTTAGGTCTTAAGATCTCGGGTGATTAGCCCATGATCCAGTGAGTGTCCATTTGCAATTTTTAGGGCAAGCAGGACTGGCTGTGGGTGCATTCTACAGCCCCCATCCCACAGGGGTATAAGCTCAGGTCCGTGGAGTCGCAAGTCTCCAAAGATAGTTGCAGGAATTGGTAAAACTTCGTCCTGCGACTACCCCTTTGCGGGGTTCATTCACGAAACCGAAATTTCTTTTGGAGAGGGTAGATCTGGTAAGGGAATCGTAAATCGTAATTTGTTCAGTTTCAGTTTCAGTATCAGAAGTATTGGATAATGTTTCACATCTGATGTACGCTGATGATCTAAAAATATATCATGCCATAACCTCGCCCGTAGATGCCGAATTACTGCGCTAGATCATTGGTGTAGTTAGAACAAATTGGAGCTTAATGTCAGTGAATGCCACGTGAATAATTTCAAAAGCCAATAAACTTCTTGGGTTCATTAAGAGAAGAGCCAAAGAGTTTAAGAATGTATGGGTCATCAAATCTTTATTCTGTTCTCTTGTCTGCCCTATTCTGGAATATGTATGTCCCATTTGGGACCCCTTCTTCCAATTATACAGCAACAGAATAGAGTCAATCCAAAAGCAATTCCTTCTTTTTGCTCTTAGGGATTTGTATGATCCCAGAGACTTTGAAAACCTTCCACCCTACACAGTTAGGCTCCAATTTTTAAATCTTTTACCTCTTAATTCTAGAAGAACTATGCTCACATCCTGTTTTACCTTAGATGTTTTGAATGGCGATATTAAGGTTAACCACATCTCAAATAAATTCAGACTCAATAACAATGTCAGGCTGATAAGACATTCAAAACCACTTAAGGAATATCCACATCGTACAGATTACGGACAAAATGAACCTATTAACAGATGTTGTAGGGTATTTAACAAATTCAGCGCACACTATACACCCCCAATAAGTAAGCTGACATATAAACTGAGACTACGCTCCGTTTTATAAGGTCCCCACACCCCGCTTGACCCTTCCATCAGTGCCTATCACATATCATATAAGTATATCAAATTGTGTTAATTAATTAAGGTAAATTTAACTATACTAGGTTATAGTAAATTAAATTAAACTAAGCAATTTATTATTATGTAAACTGCCTTGTTATGATAAATAAATAAATAAATAAAATTTGTGACGCAATTTTATTTCATTTCTCTTGTAAGGTGCTTGTACAAAATTTCAAATTCGTAGCTTTTAATTTATTGGTTACTAACAAACGACCGCGACTTCGTCCGCATAAAAATCGCAATAATAAGTAATTTTTGAGAATGTAGTTAGTAATACATTATGTGGGATATATAATCCGCTTACTTTAATGGCTCTTTGAACACAATGTTTTGTATTTTGTTGGAATCAGAACCATAAATTATTAAGAATGATAGCATGATGCTCGCATTTAAATGGGAGAGGCTCGTGATCAAATCAATCCCGTGATTTGAGATCATATACGTGTTGAAGAGCATTTATAATTAATTAAAAAAAAGCCCAAATAAAATAACATTAAGCTTGAAAACCTAACAGGACTACGATTGTGCGTAGAGCCCAATCATACGATACCATAGATGAAATCGAAATTTTTGTGATATTATGAAATTTTGTATGGGAAGTGGCTGCACTGAACTAATTTGTTTCACATCATGCTAGAGTAGCTATAAAAATGTTTTGTACCAAATTTAAGCTTCAAAGGGAGGTGGTGAAAGGAGTAGGGGGTTTTAAGTGACTTTTTGAGAAGCAACTATAATTAATTTACAATTGACATATTTTAAATTTCAGATCAGTAACATTTACAGTTTTCAAGAAAATCGAATTTAAGTAAAGTCGTGGAATTGTGTCACATTGTATGGGAGGTGGTAGAAGGAATGAAGCTACTCGGTTAATTTTTCTCCGACATTAATAATAATGCAAATTAGGGATTAAGTACAACATTTCAGCTCGATGAAAGTTACACGTACTGAGAAAATTTTTGTATAGCATTTCATGAAAAAGTGCAGTTTGTATGGGGGGTGGTGGAAGGAGTTGGTCGTTTTAAGTGAATTTTTGAGAAACAACTCGAATCATTACACAATTGATATATTTTAAATGTCAGATCTGCATCATTCACGATTTTCAAGAAAATCGAATTTTTGTAAAGTCATGGAATCGTGTCATATTGTATGGGAGGGGGTAGAAGGAGTGAAGCTACTCGGTTAATTTTTTCCCGATGTTAATAATAATGTAAATTAAGGATAAAGTACAACATTTAAGCTCGATGAAAGTTACACGTACTGAGAAAATTGGTGAATAGCCTTTCATCAAAAAGTGCAGTTTGTATAAGAGGTGGTGGAAGGAGTACGGGGATTTAAATAATTTGTATACCGTAGATCATATTTCTCATAAAAATAGTGTATTCTAAATTACAAATGATTTGCTCCAATGGTTTTAAAGAAAATTTTATTAGTATATATTTTTGAAAATGAGTCATTTTGTATGGGAGGGGGTGGAAGGCGTTGGGGTATTGAAATAATACCACACGCAGATTACATCTCAGTGCATATCTAACAAACTGTGAAAGTTTCATTACAATCGGTTTAGCCATTTTTGCGTGAAAACCGGAAAGACTGACCGACAGACAGACAGACAGAAAAATTTTTTAAAAACGTTTGTTTCTGCTTAGTTATTGCTAAAATAAAGCAAAAAACTTATTTATAGCCATTTATAAATAAATAACAGACAGAAACTACAATTATATTTATATGTACATACATATATACATATTAGTTCATTTAATGAAATTAGTCGAAATCATACTTTTGTATGGGAGGGCTTGTAGCGACACTGACAGTGTCGGATTTAACATTTTCAAAATATTTATATCACAGTGTAAATGTTTCTCACGACAGTGTAGCAATGCTACCAATGCTGGTATATGTATTTTAAATCATTAGTAATGCTAGAAGGTATTGTTTATTAAATGCAATATAATTGAATATTTTCCTACTATTTAAAACAATACCAAGTTGAATTCTTTTGTTTCATAATCCTAATCCGCACCGCTATTCGGAACCGGTACATGTCAAATTTAATTTAGAAACTAGTTTTAAGTATTCTGTAAATAGTTAGTTTTAAGTCATGAGAAATAATAAAATAAATTGTTAACGAACCACCGACGACTACGGTAATTTTTCACTTTAAATTTCTATCACAGCATTATCCACCACAAATGGTGACCCCGACCCCCGACAGAGAATACTCTATTAAAATCGTACGAAAATTAAAAGTTTTATCAAAATAAAATTCACATAACATCGTATAAGTTTCATTTAAAATTGAATACAAGTAAATACAACTTAACGCGGTGCGAAGTGCAGTGATTAATACATCTACAACTTACCGCTGTTATCGGTAATGCAATTATTCTGCAAACATCATCGGCGCATAATTTCATCGGCAGAGGACATGCAACAAAATTGGCAGTGGACAAAGGAATATGATAAAATCAGCAGCCACAACTAAAATCCACACGACAACAAATAAAATTTCAACAGACATCGCAATCTTTCGAGGGATGATTCAACATTTTAGCAGCCTTACAAGTATTTCTTACAAAATTATAATTTAAACATTTTAGTAGTCTATTCAACATTAGCGAATAGTCATAGACATAATATTTTATTGCATACTTGATACAAATAAAATTTCAAATCATTTTTTTTGCCAATTAAAACAAAAAAAAACCAAAAAAAACCAGTTACTTACAAAATTTTTTTTCCTCATTATAAATTGGATTTCCTTAATTGTAAAACATTGTGAAATAGCTACGGTGCTTTTTAGGAGCAGTGAATTTTTAGTGATTTTATATTTTTTTTTCTCTCTAGTGCGCGCTAGTTACAAGCAAAAGTTTTTATTTTTTATTTTTTTACAGTTTTTAATTACAGTTGCATATAATAGATAATGTTACGCATTACAAAATATTTTACGAAATATTATTCGCTAAGAAGGTTTTACCGGCTAAAATTTTCTACTAGCGCGATTCCGGTTAAGTTCTAAAAAATTTAAAAATACCGCTGTGATTTTTATCAGGTAAAACTATTTTACAGCGCAATCCTAATTAAGATTGCTGAAAGTTTGAATAAAATACCGCTACGATTTTTTTTCCCTAAAAAAAATTTTCTTCTAGCGTGATTCCGATTGGATTTTTCTTAAATTTAAAACACCGCTACGATTTTTTTTTGTCCAAAAAAATTTTTCTAGCGTGATCCCGATTAAATTTTTAATAAATTTAGAATACAGCTACGATTTTTTTTCCGAAAAGAATTTCTGGCGTGATCCCGATTAAATTTTTAATAAATTTGAATACCGCTACGATTTTTTTCTCGAAAAAAGAATTTCTTTTAGCGTGATAAAACTTACATAAAAAACATAACAGGGCTACGATTGCGCGTAAAGTGCAATCTTACGATACTCTAGATGAAATAGAATTTTTTGTGATCCCAAGAAATTTTGTGTGGGAAGTGTTAGAAGGGATGATAGCGTTGAACTAATTTTTCCCCATCATGCTAAAGTAGCTACACAAATGTTTTATACAAAATGCTTACTCCAAAAATTGAATGGGAACTAAGAAAATTAATGAGTTAGATTTAGTGAAAATGTGCAGTTTGTATGGGAGGTGGTAGAAAGAGTGGAAGGATTTTAGTAATTTTTTCAGAAATAACTACGAATATCATAAAATTGACATCTCTTAAATTTCAGACTAGTGCCATTCATACTGTTGCGAGCTAGAGATTCGCTGGGATTTCAAGAGAAACGCAATTCGTTTAAAAATAATAAAGTATAATTATTTATTCGCACTTTTACTTCGTTTACACTTTTACTTAATTCGCCTATTGTACGGCGGCACCACTGATCGTGTACTTGCACCGGTTCACGTGCTTTCGCAGATTTCAAAGAATGACTATCCCTGTTGTCTGAAAGTTGGCGGATATTTATACTCCAGACAGATGTCGTTGTGTGTGTGTGTCTCGGCTATTCTAGATTGCGTACTTTATGGAGTTTAGTAGAAGTGTCTGGAAACATGTTTACAGCGTTTTGCATATTGATGGACTTCTCTCGGTGTTTCTGGCAACATCCAAATTGCGTGATTGCAAGATCTATAACATTACCCTCTCCTTAGTCCCTGTTCGTCCCGAACAGAGTCGTTCACTTCCTCAATGGCACCATGGTACTTTGTTAATCGGTCGAGATGTACCACTTTCATTTTAGTGCGGGGTTTATGATGTAGTTGAATCCGATAGACGACATCATTTAACCGGTTGATGATCTGGTAAGGGCCTTCCCAGTTTCGCTGTAATTTCGGCGATCTGCCCTTCTGTCGTTTGGGATTGTATAACCAAACCAAATCGCCCTCTTGGAATCCTGATGAGTTCGCCCGTTGATCATACCTCGTCTTCATGCGGTCGGACGCCAAATCAATTTTATCTCTGACCAGGTTATAAATTGTCTTTAGTCGACATCGAAGATCCGAGACATAATCTTTAGCATTGGTTGGTTGGTCTGGTGGCACTCCAAACATTAGCTCCGCAGGGACTCGAATATTTCTTCCGAAAATGACTCGGGACGGAGTTTCTCCTGTTGTTGAATGCACCGATGTTCTATAGGCCATTAAAAATAGAGGGATGTGCTGGTCCCAGTCCTGTTGCCTCTCGCTGACGAGTTTGGATAGGTTTGAGTTCAATGTCCTATTGAAACGTTCCACCATTCCATCGGACTGTGGATGTAATGGAGTTGTCCTCGTTTTGTTTATTCCCAGCATTTGGCACACGTGTTTGAATATTTGAGATTCAAAATTGCGCCCTTGATCGGAGTGTAGTTCACGTGGCGCTCCAAATCTGCTCACCCAGTTAGTAACAATTTGTTCTGCGACGGTTACTGCTTCTTGGTTTGGAATTGCGTAAGCTTCAGGCCACTTGCTGAAATAATCAATGACCACTAAAATGTAGCGATTACCATTTTCTGATTCCGGGAATGGTCCAGCAATATCCACAGCAATTCTCTCGAATGGGACTCCCACGTTGTATTGTTGCATTTCTCCCTTTGATCTGCGGTGTGGGCCCTGACTCGATGCACACGTAGTACATTTACGGCACCAGTTTCGACATCATCTCGGAGATGGATCCAATAGAACCTTTCTCGTATCTTTGCCAAGGTTCTGTTTACTCCCAAATGCCCACCGGAGGTACCTCCATGATATTCCTTCAAAACCTCCTCGACTTTACAATGCGGGACGATGGTTTGCATGTGATACGACTTTCCATCAGCGTTCTCCCATTTCCGTTTTAATAATCCGCCGTCTAGGTGAAGGGAGTTCCATTGTGCCCAATAACACTTTAAGGTTTCACTGAATTGTGAGATGTCTTTCCACTCAGGCCGTTTCATTTCGTCCTTCCATGCCATGATCGGTGAAATATCTGGATCTTTACGTTGGGCATCTTCCAGTTCTTGCTGATTCCATCCAGTCTTTGGTTCGGTCGTTATCTTCTGAATGGTTTCTCCGGCTTCTTTTCCTTCTACACGGTGACAATGCTTGCAGTTCGGTGGACAAGGACGACGTGAAAGCGCATCGGCATTACCGTGGATTCTTCCTCTTCGATGAACAATCTCGAAATCGTAGGATTCGAGCCTTTCGATCCATCTGGCTACTTGGCCTTCGGGGTTCTTAAACTGAAGTAGCCATTTAAGCGATGCGTGATCCGTTCGAAGAAGGAACTTTTGACCATAGAGGTATTTGTGAAAATGTTTTGTTGCTTCTACTATGGCTAGTAGCTCTCGGCGAGTTACGCAATAGTTCCTTTCTGATTTTGAGAGTACTCGGCTGTAGTAAGATAGCACTCTCTCCTGCCCATCGATCTCTTGTGATAGTACTGCTCCGATACCGACATTGCTGGCGTCAGTGTCTATGATGAAACCATGACCTGGTTTTGGATACGCCAGAACTGGGGAGTCGCAGAGTTGGTCTTTTATCCTCTCGAATGCTTCCTGGCACTGTTGACTCCATGTAAATGGCTTCCCTTTTTCTGTTAACTGATGCAGACATTTCGCCGTGTTAGCAAAGTCTTTTACAAATCGTCGGTAATATGTCGCTAAGCCTAGGAAGCTGCGCAACTGGTGTTTATCACTCGGAGTAGGCCAATTTTTCACCGCCAGTATCTTCTCCGGATCCGTCTTTACGCCATCAGCTGAAACGATGTGACCCAAGTACTTGACTTCTGCACTAAACAAAGTGCACTTTTTCGGACTCAGCTTTAATTTTGCCGCTCGCAGTCGCTGGAAGACTTCCTGTAGATTTTTTAGATGTTCCTTGAATGTTTTTCCGATAACGATCACATCATCCAAGTAAACGAGACAAGTTTTCCAGCTCAGGCCACGCAAAACGAATTCCATTAGCCTTTCAAACGTAGCTGGAGCATTGCACAAGCCAAATGGCATTACGATGAACTGCCACAGTCCACTGCCGACAGAGAATGCTGTTTTCTCTCTATCTTTTTCATCTATCTCCACCTGCCAGTAGCCACTTTTCAGATCCAACGTTGAGAACCATTTAGCATCAGTCAGGGTGTCCATGATATCGTCGATTCTTGGTAGTGGATAGCTATCCTTTTTCGTAACATCATTCAGTCGCCTGTAGTCCACACAAAAACGGGTACTGCCGTCCTTCTTCTTTACCAGCACCACTGGTGATATCCACGGGCTCTTTGATTCTTCGATGATTCCTTGCTGCTCCATAGTTTTGACCATTGAATTGACTTCTCCTTGTTTCGCTAATGGTACTCTTCTTGGAGGTTGACGTATCGGTGTAGCACTTCCGGTATCTATACGATGTTTCACTAAGTTTGTTCTGCCATAGTCGTCATCACCGGTGGAAAAGACGTCGCTGAATCCTTCGATTAGATCTACTGCTTGCTTGTGTTGTTCTCCTCTAAGGTTGCTTGACTGAAGAAGTGTTGATGTTACATTGTCCTTCCTTCTTGGCTTATTTCTAGAGGTTACGTCATGTGGTTCTGTCTTGTCGATGCTCGTCACCGCCGATATTGGTTCACAGCTGCCAATTACATCTCCTTTCTTTACGCTGGTAATGCTGTCCGAAACGTTGAGGACTCTTATTGGTACCATCATCTTCTCATTCCTTTTTACGAGCGTTTTTCCTAGTATTAGACTTCGTAATGCAGGTGTCGTTTCCGGTTCTATGAGGTAGAATCGGTGGTTCCCGGGATCACCATCGAGCTCTGCCCAAATAACATTTTCGGATGACTTTGATATATCCGCATCTTCGCACAATACAATTCGTAGCTTTGTTGTGTTGGAGGATGTTATTTCCATCGGGATTTCAATATTCCGCCACTTCATTATTCGTTGTCCTAAGTCCAGCTGGATACCGTGTGGTTTCAGAAAATCCATTCCAAGGATACACTCATCGGTAATGTCAGCTACCACGAATACATGCGAGAAGGTCAAATCCCCAAGCTGTATGTCACGAGCTATTTCTCCATGGACCGTTGTAGTTTCTCCTGTAGCAGTGCGAAGTGCGTACTTCTTGGTGTTGTGAAGCCAAGTACGGTCTACGAGGTCAGATCTTAGCACTGACCGTGTTGCGCCTGTGTCAACTGTTATGATGCAGTTTAATTTGCCGACTCGACCACTCATACATAAGTCGTTTTCACAACGATGTAGTCGAGAAACTGCGATGATGGTTCCGGGGGCGTCGATTCTACCAGCCAACTTCTGCCCCATGAAGTTGGCCTTTACTCGTTTCCCGGACTGTCATTAGGCGAAGCGTGCTCTCGTGACGGTTCGCCCCTTCCTCCTCTTTGTTTAGCAGCGCAGCCGGAACAGTAGTTGATCGCTTTTCTGGGTTTGCGGCAGTCGCGTCTTAAGTGTCCTGCCTGTCCACAATTCCAGCATCGGGGAGCACCAGATCCTTCGCTCCGCTTGGTGTACTCGGCTTTCTGGCACACACATTCTTCTACTATTTCTCGAACTCGATAGTTACTCCGCGAGCTTTGCTTGGCAGCTTCGAACGTCAGCCCATATACTAAGGCTTCGCCAATCGTTTTCTTACCTGCAAGTTTTAATGCTTGTTGCAGCTCTCTGTCCTGTACAGCATTGTTAAATGCGAAAACAGCTGTATCGTTTCGTTGCTCTGTTTGCGCATTGGGCAGCGATAATAGTGTGAGTCGTTCAATATCGCGTGCCAGCTCTTGAAGTGTTTCACCATTCTTTTGAGTTCGGTTGTAAAGTTGCGTTTTGTAGACCTCCCGCATGTGGTCACTGCCATAATGAAGATCCAATGTCTGGACTAACGTTGAAAAATCTTGTTGTTGCTCCTGCGGAATCGTTTGAAGAACCTCTGCTGGTGGACCTCTTAGCGCCAATATAAGAGCTGTTCCCCGTTCCAGATCATTCCAATGGTTGTTTCTTGCGGCGGCCTCAAATTGGGTCTTATAAATAGCCCACGGTGTTTGTCCATCGAAGATTGGAGCCTTGAGACCCTTGTGCGCAACATGTTCTGTCTTGATGACGCCAGCCGCCTTCACGTTATCGAAGTCTCTTTTTAGGCGTTCGACTTCTTCTGCAATTCCGGATGTCTTTTCCGTAATTTGTCCTTCGAAGATTCGAAGTTTCTTCTCAACGTTTTCTTCTATGGCCTTACCCATGGTGTCTATTTTATTATTTTGCAGCTCCAATTTTTGGTTAAGGTCCTTTGAAGTCTGGTCTAATTTCTCTAGTTTCTGATTAATGTCCGTTGTCATAGCTGATTGTTGCTCTAATTTCTGATTAATGTCCGCAGATTGTTGCTCTAATTTCTGATTTATGTCCGTTGTCACAGCTGATTGTTGTTTAATGTCCACTGATTGTTGATCTAATTTGTTCATCATTTGTTGCATTAGTTGTGTCAGAGCATCCAATGTACCAGAGCACTCCTCTTCACGAGTTTCTTCGCTTTGGAACTCAAAACTATCTGCATCCTCGCCCTCAGCCTGGAGTGTCTCGATCATACGGCTGACAAGTTCCGACTTGCTCCCTGTCGTAGATAACTTGCGTCTACTGAGCTCTTCCTTCAGCTCCGTTACTTTTAAGTCCTTTAAATAACGCGGCATTTTCACTACTGATTATTTTCCGCGATCGAATTCACTTAAATTTACGTCACTAATTAAAGTCACTGCTTACTCGAGAATATTCGTTTTCACAAAATTCTCACTGTCCGTTCGAGAATTTTAGTTCCGCGATTTTACTTCGCTAATTTACGTCACTGCTCACTAAATTACCCGAGAATATTCGATTTCACAAAATTCTCACTGTCCGTTCGAGAATTTTAGTTCCGCGATTTTACTTCGCTAATTAAAGTCACTGTTCACTAGAGCACTCGAGAATATTCGATTTCAGAAAATTCTCACTGTCCGTTCGAGAATTTCACTTTTTCGCTCTCACAAAATTATCCGTTCGAGAATTTTAATTTCACTCGCGATTTTTAACCCGAATTTATCCTTGAAATCCCACTTCTGACACCAATTGTTGCGAGCTAGAGATTCGCTGGGATTTCAAGAGAAACGCAATTCGTTTAAAAATAATAAAGTATAATTATTTATTCGCACTCTTACTTCGTTTACACTTTTACTTAATTCGCCTATTGTACGGCGGCACCACTGATATTGTTTTATCGTGTACTTGCACCGGTTCACGTGCTTTCGCAGATTTCAAAGAATGACTATCCCTGTTGTCTGAAAGTTGGCGGATATTTATACTCCAGACAGATGTCGTTGTGTGTGTGTGTCTCGGCTATTCTAGATTGCGTACTTTATGGAGTTTAGTAGAAGTGTCTGGAAACATGTTTACAGCGTTTTGCATGTTGATGGACTTCTCTCGGTGTTTCTGGCAACATCCAAATTGCGTGATTGCAAGATCTATAACAATACTTTTCAAGAAAATCGATTTTTTGTAAAGTTATGAAACTGTGTCATATTGTATGGGAGGGGGTAGAAGCAGTGAAGCTAATCAAATATTTTTTTTTGGTCTTAGTGATAATACTAATTAAGTATTTATTACAAAATATGAGCTCAATAAATGTTATATGTTCTGAGAAAATCGGCTTAGAGCATTTCATGAAAAAGTGTAGTTTGTATGGGAGGGGGTGGAAGGAGAGGGAGGACACAAATAATTTTTCTACTGTACATTTAATTTATTATGAAAGTAATATATCCCAAAATTCAGATTATTAGCTTTTATGCTTTTCGAGTAAATCCATTTAATATCAAATTGCGAAATTGTGTCATTTTGTATGGGAGGGGGTAGAAGGGGTGAAGCTAATCGTCTAATTTTTGGCCTTACTAACAATTTTAAATAAATGTGTGGTGCACAATTTCAGCCCGCTTAATTTTATACGCACTGAGTAAATTGGCTTACAATAATTCATGACAAGTACAGTTTGTATGGGAGGTGATAGAAGGAGGGGGAAGAGACGCATAATTTTTATACGGTAGATTGATATTATCATAAAAGTAACATACTTCAAATTGCAAGCGAATAACTTTTATACTTTTCGAGCAAATCCGTTTATTGTCCAATTGCGCAATTGCGTCATTTTGTATGGGAGGGGGTAGAAGGGGTGAAGCTAATCGTCTAATTTTTTTTCCCCTTACTAACAATTTTAAATAAAAATTTGGTGCACAATTTCAGCTCGGTAAATTTTATAGACACTGAGTAAATTGGCTTAGAGTAATGAATGACAAGTACAGTTTGTATGGGAGATGGTAGAAGGAGGGAGAGGACATGCATAATTTTTTTAGGGTAGATTGATTTTATCATAAAAATAACATATTTAAAATTTCAAGCCAATAGCTTTTATACTTTTCGAGCAAATCCGTTTATTGTCCAATTGCGCAATTGCGTCATTTTGTATGGGAGGGGGTAGAAGGGGTGAAGCTAATCGTCTAATTTTTTTTCCCCTTACTAAAAATTTTAAATAAAAATTTGGTGCACAATTTCAGCTCGGTAAATTTTATAGACACTGAGTAAATTGGCTTAGAGTAATGAATGACAAGTACAGTTTGTATGGGAGATGGTAGAAGGAGGGGGAGGACATGCATAATTTTTTTAGGGTAGATTGATTTTATCATAAAAATAACATATTCAAAATTTCAAGCCAATAGCTTTTATACTTTTCGAGCAAATCCGTTTATTGTCAAATTGCGCAATTGTGTCGTTTTGTATGGGAGGTGGTAGAAGGGGTGGAGCGATTTGGCCCGTTCACGAACCTTACTTTTTTGTTAAAAACGACGTGTACAAAATTTGAGCTTTCTAGCTCAACGCGTTCTCAAGCTAGAGAGCGCACAGTCGGACGGACGGACGGACAGACGGACGGACGGACATCCGGTTTTGAGATTTTAGAGTGATAATATTAACTTCTGTATCATTCATTTTTTTCTCCGAGCCTTATTTCTTGGCGTTACAAACTTTAGAGCAAACTTATAATACTCTCAGATTTCATCTAGAGTATAAAAAGGAAACTACCGGCTCACTTGTTTGCATCAAGTATAATACATAAAGTGCATATGTTTTCATTATAGTGCGATAAAAAATTTTCGGAATAAATTACAAATCGTGAATTTCGAAAAATTACAATTCATATTTATCCACTTCATCGCATAAAATTCTGATTCTTACTTATGTATATGCCACCTACGGCTACCGACACACGATGCGAGTTAATATATTGTTGCGAGCTAGGGGTTCGCCGGATTTCAAGAAAAACACAATTTGTTTTAAAATATAAGGATAATTTATTTATTGCACTTTTACACAATTTCCCGATCACTTCACTTAATTCGCTCTAAAAAATCTTAATTCGCACAACACAGTAACACCGCCGATCTATCTATCGCTTTCGCTTACTTACACCGATAGGTGTTTTCCATAAAACTGTCGCTGAGTAACTAACTAATTTGTCGCATAACTCTGGCTATTTATACTTGATTTATCCAATTCTCGAACCTTCTCTGGTGTATGTTTTTCTGCTGGGTCTGGACTATTCTAGAAGTTACTAGATGGCGTCGGGTGTCATTGGTTGTGGCCCTCTACATGTTGGAAGAATATTCTATATAGTTCTGGCAGATTTGAGAGAGTTCATTGCCAGATCTATAACAATATTAGAAGATTATTCTTTTTCTTTTAAGTAGAGAAAGTTCATATTGCGTGGTTTGTTCTGGCATATTGGAGAAGATCAATATTGCGTGGTGGCCAGATTTATAACAATATATTATCTCGCTTTTCGATATTACTAGTGTCATTATCCTATACATAATTCGGCCTAATTATATCAAAATAGGAAGTTAATATATATTAACTAGCATCGTGTGTCGGTAGCCTAAGTTAAACACACATCATCATGATTAATCACAAATCATGAACAGTTAAATTAACAACGCAAAATTATGAATACAATATGCGTATATTTGATTAACATTGTTTTTTTATTGAATTCGAACTGCTACTATGGCCACTACTACCAATTCAATACCACAAATAAAACCAATTTTTTTTTTGTATTTACGTTACATAGCATTTTAATTTTTAGCTATAGTTTTGATTCCATTTCTTCTCCTTTCATTAATAATCAGTCAATTTCGAACTGCTAATATGGCGACTAATAACGATTCAACACCTAAAGTGGAAGAACAGAATTCTGGGTCTAGTGATATTTCTTCATACACTGTAAGACTTCCGGGATTTTGGTCCAATTCACCAGTAGTATGGTTTATTCTTAGTTCGAGATAGCAAAAATAAAAAAAGACTCGACCAAGTACAATTTTATCTTGGCTGCACTCCCACAAGAAGTAATTGAATTGGTTATTGATACTATTCAAAAACCACCTGCCAAGAATAAATACCACAATCTTAAAAATATTTTAATTGAAAGGCATTCAATGAGCGAAGAAAAAAGGATTGAGCAATTATTAGGTAATATCGAAATAGGTGACAGAAAACCTTCAGAGTTTTATAGATCATTAGCTAATATTGCAGGCACTAGCGGCGCTATAAGCGAGAAACTCATTCGCAATTTATGGATGCGACGTTTATCGCAGCCAAAAGCCATTGCATTGATCGCTCAAAACGATAAACCAATTGAGGAGCTCATGTCTTTAGCAGATAAGATATGGGATGCTCTCCCTAGCTCGAATTCTATCTGTGCCATCGAACCAAAAGATAACTTTTCAGCTCTTCAGCAAAAAATCGCTGAGCTAAAAAAGAGCATTGAGTATTTGAAAAACAAAAAATTCTCAACCAGATCACGAAGCCACGCTCGAAATAGAAATTTTGAAAACAAAAACTTTGGTAACCTATGTTGGTACCACAAGAAATTTGGAAATAAGGCACACAAATGTGTAGAGCCTTGTAAATTTAAGTCCACGGGTTTAAATGCAACTACAAAGTTGCCAAAAAACTAAAAAAATCCTCTATACTAGCGGCGAATAGAGGAAAACTTACAAAATCTCGCCGTCTTTATATCAGAGATCACAATAATAAACTTAATTTCTTAATAGATACAGGTGCAGAAGTCTCTGTAGTACCAAAATACCTTTTCCCATCCAATGCTAAATCGCAAGATTATATCTTAACGGCAGCGAATGGATCTGGAATTAGCGTTTATGGTACAAAATTGTTGAAATTAAATCTAGGTCTTCGTCGTGATTTCATTCACTCATTTTTAATAGCGTCAGTAAACAAGCCAATAATAGGCGCAGATTTTCTTGAGAAATATAACATTCTAGTTGACTTACGTAATAAAAAGTTAATAGATTCAGTTACAAAGTTGACTACTCAGATTTCTCCAACTCATGCTAATACACCAACACCTCGGAATTTTAGCATAGATAACAAATTTGGAATTTTATTAAAAGATTTTCCGTCGCTATGTCAACCACCTAATTTTAATTTACCAATTAAACATTCGGTTGAACACCACATATTGACTAATGGTCCACTTCCCACAGCTCATCCAAGGCGCCTTGATCCTTTGAAACACAAAGCCGCCAAATTTGAGTTTTAACAGATGGTACAGCTAGGCATATGTCGACCCTCAGCTTCACCAGCATCATCACCATTGCCCATGGTCCCCAAAAAGGATACCAGTGATTGGCACCCGTGTGGCGACTATCGCCGACTTAACGCAATCAGAATTTCAGATAGGTATCCAGTGCCTCATATTCAGAATTTCTCAATGTTCTTAAGAGGTTGCAAAATTTTTTCTAAAATAGATTTGGTCAGAGCTTACCATCAGATACCAATTGCAAAAGAAGACCAATATAAAACAGCAATAACAACTCCGTTCGGTCTATTCGAATACACTCGTATGAATTTTGGCCTAATGAACGCTGCACAAACCTTTCGAAAATTTATTAATCAAGTTGTCAATGGTTTCCATTTCGTCTTCGTCTACATAGATGATATTCTCGTAGCCAGTCGTAATGATGACGAACACAAAGATCATCTTCAACGTCTTTTTCAGAGATTGTTTGAATATGGTTTAACCATTAAACCTGCTAAATGCGTTTTCGGAGTATCCGAACTAGATTTTCTCAGTCATCGAATTTCTGAAAAAGGTATCTTACAATCGAGCAATAAAGTGCAAGCAATTAAACATTTAGCAGCCCCGTCTTCATTAAAGCAAATTCAGCAATTTGTTGATATGGTCAATTACTATAACAGATTCATACCCAATTTGGCCCAATTGTTGACACCCATTCACAGTCATGTCGCTCAACTTGTAAAACAAAAGGGTTCCAAAAAACAATTCAGCTGGCCAGCAGACTGCGAGACAAGTTTTGCTAAAACCAAGGAAGCTCTTGCCAATGCCACTTTTCTCACTCACCCAATCGATAACACTTCCTATAGCCTCACAACTGATGCATCAAATATGGCAGTTGGAGCTGTTCTACAGCAACTTAATGCCGATAATTCTTTCACAAAAACTATCCCCAGCTGAAATCAAGTATTCAGCGTTAGATAGAGAATTACTTGCGATATACCTGGCAATAAAACACTTTAGATACTTTCTTGAAGGTCGAAGATTTACAATTTTCACCGACCATAAACCGTTGGTAAAAGCAATCCCATCCAAAACTGAGCGTTCACCTCGTCAAACACGACACCTAGAATTTATATCTCAATTTACGACAGATATAAGATACATTACTGGAAAATCCAACCATGTAGCTGATACATTATCACGCATAAATAGCGTTGATACAAACATTACAGCTTTAAATTTACAAAATTTAGCTGACCTACAACAAAGTGACACTGAATCGCAAAATATTCTAAGCAATACTAACAACACTCAATCAAGTTATAAGTTAGAGCTTATGGTTGTTCCCATATCGCAAGAGAAAATATGGTGTGAAGTCAGCATGGGAAGAAGTCGCCCATATGTTCCCAAAGAACTACGTGCGCAAGTATTTCATTCCATTCACAATTTATCACATCCTGGTATCCGCACAACTCGGAGACAAGTCACATCCAGATATTTTTGGCCCTCAATGAATAAAGATACAAACAAATGGTCAAAATCTTGTATGGAATGCCAAAAGTCTAAAATACACCGCCATACTCGAACTAAATTCGGTCGTTTCGACTTGCCTTCCAAGCGATTCGAACATATCCACATGGATATAGTTGGCTCATTACCACCTTCAGCTGGAAATACTTACCTGCTTACTATAATAGATAGATTCTCTAGATGGCCAGAGGCGTATCCAATGAAGGACATGTCCGCAATCTCAGTGGCAGAGACATTCATTCAACAATATGTAGCTCGTTTTGGAGTACCTCTCGAAATCACAATGGATCAAGGTAGTCAGTTTAAGTCAAAACTGTTTGCGGAAGTGACTAAATTAATAGGATCACATCGCTTCCAAACTACCGCATATCATCCACAAGCAAACGGATTAGTCGAACGTTTTCACAGGCATATGAAAGCAGCCTTAATGGCTAGAGAAAACTCAATAAATTGGTGCAACGAATTACCGTTCATATTATTAGGAATTCGTGCTGCCATACGAGAAGATGCTCACCAACAGATCTTGTCTACGGACAAAGTCTGGTAGTACCCGGAGAATTTCTCGCCAATACTACCAAAAGTAACGATATAGACCCAACAACCTATGCTTCCCAGTTAAAGAGAACCATGACTAACTTAAAAGCCACTGGTACGCGAATAAACACTCAAAAGAACATACATTTCTCAAACGATCTAACAACCTGCGATTTTGTTTTTGTCAGAGTCGATAAAATAAGGACTGGCTAAAACCCCCTTATGAAGGACCCTACAAAGTAGTCCGCCGCCTTCGTAAGCAATTCGTGATCGAAATTAACGACAAAGCCGTGATAATTTCCATAGATCGATTAAAACCCGCGCATATATTTTTATCAAAATGAAAACATATACATTTGTTTGTATATACATATATAGATTTATTTTTTTTTCATCACATTAACGCTTTGCTGAAAGGGGAGTATGTAGCGACGCTGACAGTGTCGGATTTAACATTTTCAAAATATTTATATCACAGTGTAAATGTTTCTCACGACAGTGTAGCAATGCTACCAATGCTGGTATATGTATTTTAAATCATTAGTAATGCTAGAAGGTATTGTTTATTAAATGCAATATAATTGAATATTTTCCTACTATTTAAAACAATACCAAGTTGAATTCTTTTGTTTCATAATCCTAATCCGCACCGCTATTCGGAACCGGTACATGTCAAATTTAATTTAGAAACTAGTTTTAAGTATTCTGTAAATAGTTAGTTTTAAGTCATGAGAAATAATGAAATAAGTTGTTAACGAACCACCGACGACTACGGTCATTTTTCACTTTAAATTTTTATCACAGCATTATCCACCACAGGGGTAGAAGGGCAAAACTTCTGACGTAATTTTGTTTCAACTATTTTTAAAAGTTCTTATGCAAATTTTTAAATTGATAGCTTTTAATATAATTGTGATAATTGATTTCTTAAAAATGGTGGAAAAAATAATTTTGTATGGGACTGGGTAGACGTTTTAAAGGTATTCCACCAGTTAATATTTCATATATTAAGGGATTTTTTTTTAATGCATTTTGCAAATTTTCAAGTTTCTACCTTAAAATTGCATTGAAAAATTTTCAGTTTATGTGTTTTTTTTTCAATGCACATGAAACACCTTATGCACGTTAGACCGGGGGGTTACTTTGTAACAATTGTCGAATGAATTATTATTTTTTTTCTATGTACATATATTAAATAGATGTGTTATGCCAAATTTAAACTTTGTATCTTTCACCAGAGCCCTCAAAAAATCACTCAAAATTTTGGACATTTTTGTTTACCACCTCCCTCTCCTTACACCTCCCGGCTTCAAATTCTTACCAAAATTAAAAACTATGTAGTTCTATAATCTGACGAATTTTCGATTTGATATCTGATTTTCAGCTTCCTATCTGCATCCCCGGTGGAGATATTAACAAGTGTAATTTTTATTCGTTCCCTCCCCCGCCTCCCCCTTCCACCTAACACTCCCCAAAATTAAAAAAATGGATCCCATCTACCCAATCAACAATCCACCTAAAAACGAGCATTCTACCTTTAACGGTCTCGAAGATATGAGTCCATATGTACGGCGGGACGGATTTTTTTTTTTTTTTTTTCATTTTTAGGCTAATTTAGTCAAGAAACGCGAAAAAACAAAATTTCAGGGTAGCAATTTTTTTTCTGTGTCGATTACAATACTAATAAACTGCCAACAAGACGGGCGTAACTTTATTATTCTTGGGACAAGCTGAGGATGCGTGGAAAGTCAATATGCGGGTTAGAGTGGCTAAGGAAGACTAAATGAAAGGACAGGGCTGTTGTCAATTTACCACTTAATTTCGAATACGATCAATAGCTACAGTACATATTATCAATATTTCATTCGTTTATTTGTTCAAGATTGGGTTTTTATGAGGGGAGGGATGATATTAATAATTTTGGATATTAATAATTTTTTAATTGATTGCTTGAATTACGTTCAATATTCTCTGTATAGAATGTCAGTTTCATAGACGAGGTTGCATAGAATTTTCACAAAATCCGGTGTTTTTTACATTCGCAAAATTAAACATTTGTATGGTAGGGGTAGAGGAGGTAAGGGAATCGTAAAATTTGTGATACAATTTTATTATGTTCCTTTTGTAAGGTGCTCGTACAAAACTTCAAGTTCATAGCTTTCAATTTGTTGGTTATTAGTTGACTTATTAAAATTGGTCGAAATTATACTTTTGTTTGGGAGGGGGTAGAAGAGCAGGCGCCATCTCAAAACTGTTAACGGAATTTCGTTGAAACTATTCTTGGAAGTTTTTGTTCTTAAATTCAAATTGATAGCTTTTAATAGTTAGGGTAAAAGTTTTAAAGGTATTGGACTAGTTAATATTTCATACTTGTAGAGATTTTTATACTCTAGATGAAATCTGAGATTATATTGTTTTTGCCTTACCGTTTGTAACACTAAGAAATAACGCTTGCACAGAGCCGCCAAGAGTATATTTGTTGTCGCTCAAAAACCTCGATTCCGAGTGACCGTCTGTCCGTCTGTCTACAACATAGCTCTCGAACGCTTTGGAGCTATCGTGCTGAAATTTCTTGTGTATCATTTTTAGCGAAAAAATAACTTTAAGTTCGTGAACGGGCTACATTCCTCCACTCCTTCTACCCCCTCCCATACAAATTTCATGAAATTTAAAGAAATGATTTTTCTTGGAAACTAGTTATGGTGTCAGGTTGAAATTTAGATCAAAGTATACACTGATGCAAATGCCATTAACACCACAAAATATTAATACGATCCCCTCTCTCCTTCTACTCCCTCCCACGCAAATGCACATTTTTCAAAAATGTACCTATTCGATTTTCATTGAAACTAGCAAAGCCAAATGTATAGATTTTATCAGTGGTAATTTCATTATAATTGCAACCAGTTTTAAGAAAATCGTCAATTTCACTTCACTCCTTCTACCTCCCATACAAATTTCACGAAATTTTGAAATTTTAATTAAATTATTTTTCTTCGAAACTGTCAAAGCTATCGACTCGAAGTTTTGCTGAAAGTATAATAATAAAAATATCATCAATAATGCAAAATATCGTTTTGATCTGTATACTCCTTCTACCACCTCTCATATAAATGCATAATTTTGGTAAATGCATTATATCGATTTCCACCAAAACTAGAAAAAGTATAAACTTAAAATTTGGCTAGAATTCGTCCCTTAATAATTACAATAATTACTAAAAAATTATCAACTTCGCTGCGCTCCTTCTACACCCTCCCATACAAATATCTTTTATAAATTTAAGAAAAGTTTTTCTCCTTCGAACATATGAGAACTATCGACTTTGAAAGTGAAACAAGGCATGGTGATAAGAATGTTGATAAACAGTTTCAAAATTATATCAATCAATCAATCAAATTCCTGTTAAGACCCCCTATAGGGGCATAGGACAGAAACAACTCTCTTCCACAAGGCGCGATCCTGAGCATCGGCTTTAAGCTGTTGCCAGGACTTGTTTATTTCTCTGGCCTCCTGCTTAACTGCTCGCTTCCATGTGTTACATGGTCGACCAACCCGACGTCTTCCTTGAGGATTATAATCCAGAGCCTGTTTTGCGATGTTTCGCTCTGGTTTCCTCAAATTATGACCGATCCACTGCCACTTTCGCCGTTGAATCTCAATACCTATATTAGTCTGGCGAGTTGTACTCGAAAGTTCGTCGTTGGAGATTACTTCTGGCCAGAATATTCCTAAAATGCGCCGGAGGCATTGGTTTACGAAAGTCTGTAGTTTCTTGGTAAGTCGAACGGTCACTTTCCACGTAGTACAACCATATAACAACACGGATTTGACGCATGCGTCAAAAACTCGCAGCTTCGTGCGAAGGGAGATCCCTCTTAACATCCAGAAAGGGAAAAGGATACCAAAGGCCTGACGAGCTTTATTTAGCCGAGCCTTAACATCCTTTTCGGCTCCGCCGTCCATGCTGACAATGCTTCCGAGATAGCAAAAATCTTGCACCTCTTCCACATCCTGTCCGTTAAGAACAATCGGTGTGCTTGCGTTCGAACCCATGTGCATGTACTTGGTTTTACGCACATTTATTTTCAGTCCCGCCTCTTTGCATTTAGAATGCAACGAGCGAACATTTGAAGCCCGAACGGGTATGTGCAAGCAAACACACGTCATCAGCATAATCAAGGTGACTTAAGATGTTAAATAGTCTCCATTGAAGACCTTTACCTTCCCCACCTTCCAGAGCAGCTTTCAAGATGTCATTTATTACCACCAGAAACAGGGCTGGTGATAATATGCAGCCTTGTCTGACACCCGTTCGCACAGGAAAGCTCTCGGACAGCTCTCTTCTATGCAAGACGCGACACCTTGCATCTTCGTAGGATTCTTTAATCATAGCTATGACCTTATCTGGAATACCTCTCCTACGCAAAGCATTCCATATGTAATCTCGCTTAACGCTGTCGAAAGCCTTCTCGAAGTTCACAAACATGAGATGTAGTGGCGAACCCATTTCGGTTGACTGCTCTAATATTATCCGTAGGGTATTTGTGTGGTCGGTACAAGACGACCATTTACGGAATCCAGCCTGATAAACTTCGAGAGTGCTCTCGACGTCATCACTAATCCTATTGAGAATTACCTTAGCCATAATTTTTGATACGGCAGTAAGTAGACATATACCACGCCAATTGGCACAATCCCGAAGGTCGCCCTTCTTCGGAATTTTCACAATGACGCCCTCCTTCCATTCAGTCGGATATCTTCCCCTATTCCACACCTTAGTGAAGAATGGGAGGAGTATATCGGCTGTTATTTCCGGGTCAAAATTATATAAAACCCTCTAATTTCTCTACCACCCCCCATAAAAATGCCCCAATTTTAGGGAAACTATGTTCAATTTCTTTGAAAATAATAAAAACACGAAAAATTTTGCATGCCACGTGCGGTGTCATATATAATACAAAAATCACAAACCTCAATCCAATCATAATTTACAAATAAAACATAATTTTGTTATGTTTTTTAAATGTATTTTGCAAATTTTCAAGTTTCGACCTTAAAATTTCATGTTTTTTTTTTCATTGCATTTGAAACTCCTTGTGCACGTTAGATCCCCTTTCGGTGTATAACAATTGTGGAAGCAATTATTATTTTTCCTCTATGTATATCAAATAGATGTATCCACATGGAAAATTTAAACTTTGTATCTTTCACCAGAGCCCTAAAAATAACACTCAAAATTCGACATATTTGCTTACCACATCCCTTACCACCATCTCCCTAGCTTAAAATTTTACCAAAATTAAAAACTATGTAGTTCTACAATCTGACGAAATTTGATATCTGTACTCAGTTTTGAGATACAACTCCGCCTCTGACCCTTGCCCTTACAATAATTAACCTCCCTCTAAGTTGATAAATTGATTGTGCTGGTTTTCCATGTCACCTTAATGGTCCCAAAATATGATTTTTTAAGGTAAGTAATTCCAAAGATATAATTATTTGAAGAAGGACATCAAAGCGGGAATTCCACAGGGAAGTGTACTTGGACCGGTTCTCTATCTCTTGTACACATATGACCTTCCAAACTTGGAACATAACATCGCTAGCTTTACAGATGACACCGCAATAGGAGATACTAATATGAAATCAACAGAAAAATTGCAAACGGCCATCTTCCAAATTCTTAGTCAGAAAAAATGGCTGATAAAGCTAACCGAAACCAAATCAAAATCAAGCACATTTCAGTTTACATCAAGTGATATAACTCGAACGCAGCTAAATACTTGGGCATGACGCTAAATGCCAAACTTGGATGGAACTTACAAATATACAATAACTAACTTACAATAATCTTCTGCTGTACAAACAAGTCCTAAAGCCAGTCTGGACTTACGGTATTCGACTTTTGAGCTGTACTAAACAAAGTAACACCAAAATATTTTTTTTATACAATTTGGGAAACACGTGAAAGCACTGCGACCTTCTCGGTCTATTGTACGTTTAAGGCAGCCATGTTGACTCGTTCCTCGGTAGAAAGGAAACCTTTTCCGAGAAGAATACGTATTTTCCTAGATACTGCTTTGCAGTGACATAGGATGTGTTCTGTCGTTTCTCAATCTTCGAGACAGAGGCGGCAGATGTCAGTTTCAGCTAAGCCCATATTTTTGAGGTGGTGGTTTACTCCAATATGCCCAGTCAATACTAATATCACTCTTGCTGAATTTCAAAATATCCTCCACTTTGTTTTTTGTGGTAGGATTAGTTTTTTTTTGAGATTGATAAGCCTGGAAGTCTATTTCAGTAGATTTTATGCTCTTGTTCAACCCAATTTCTAATAGTAGGGTGGGAGTGCCCTTTTGGTTTTCCGCAGAATGGCTCTGGACCAATAAAATTTATTTCTGCGCCGATTTTCGGAAGACGATCAGCCTCTTCATTTCCCTCAGTTCCCTTATGTCCTGGTACCCACATTAAGTTTACATCGATCCTTTTTCCGAGGATGATTAGGAATTTTCCTCGATCCGTGTTTATTGGATGCTAGGGCTTTGAGAACCGCCTGACTGTCCGATAGGATATAAATAGTTTTGTTGCGATGAGCTCTCCTTATATTCTCTTGGATGCATAGCTCCATTGCTATTAGTTCAGCCTGAACTATTGTGGCTTCTTCGCCAAGCGGTGAAACCGAAAAGTTAGGACCTTTAACTCCGGCTTCAGTCACCTCAGAGGTGCGCAAACCATCTGTATACCAGATGGTTGATCCTTCTTCCATTTCAGGTAGCATGGATTGCCAGTCCTTGCGTTCTCTGATTATAACTTTGAAGGGGTTTTCAAAGTTGAATTTTGTCGGCATAGCGTCCGATAGTGTGGAGGTTAAGACCTCTATTTGTAGGTCTTTTAGGATTTTGAGGTGACCTTCAAAATCACCTGATTTGTAACTGTTTTCCCTCTGTATGCGTAACGCTCCTTTGATAGCCTCCTTTTTACACTCTAGATGAAATCTGAGAGTATTATAAGTGTGCTCTAAAGTTTGTAACGCTAAGAAATAAGGGTCGGAGAAAAAAATGAATGATACAGAAGTTAATATTTTCACTCAAAAATCTCAAAACCGGATGTCCGTCCGTTCGCTCTCTAGCTTGAGAACGCGTTGAGCTAGAAAGCTCAAGTTTCGTACACGTCGTTTTTGATAAAAAAGTAAGGTCAAGTTCGTGAACGGGACACATCGCTCCACCCCTTCTACCCCCTCCCATACAAAATGACACAATTGCGCAATTTGACAATAAACGGATTTGCTCGAAAAGTGTGAAAGCTATTGGTCTGAAATTTGGAATATGTTACTTTTATGAAAATATCAATCTACCGTATAAAAGTTATGCGTGTACTCCCCCTCCTTCTACCACCTCCCATACAAACTGTACTTGTCATGAATTACTCTAAGCCAATTTACTCAGTGCGTATAAAATTTAGCGGACTGAAATTTTGCACTAAATATTTATTTTAAATTATTAGTAACTCAAAAAAAAATTAGACGATTAGCTTTACCCCTTCTACCCCCTTCCATACAAAATGACACAATTTCGCAATTCGACAATAAATGGATAATAAATTGCAATGGAGCTATGCATCCAAGAGAATATACAAACTACACATTTTCATGAAATGCTCTAAGACGACTTTCTCAGAACATATAACATTTATCGAGCTCAAATTTTGTAATAAATACTTAATCAGTATTATCACTCAGATCCGAAAAAAATAATTGATTAGCTTCACTGCTTCTACCCCCTCCCGTACAATATGACACAGTTTCACAACTTCACTAAAAATCTATTTTCTTAAAAAGTATGAATGTTACTAGTCTAAAATTTAAGAGATATCAATTTTATGTTATTCTTAGCTATTTTTGAAAAAATCACTAAAATTCCCTCACTCTTTCTACCACCTCCGATACAACTGCGCATTTTTACTAACTCTAACTCACTCATTTTCTCAGTTCCCATTCAATTTTTGGAGTAAGCATTTTGTATAAAACATTTTTATAGCTATTTTAGCATGATGGGGAAAAATTAGTTCAATACTATCACCCCTACTAACACTCCCCATACAAAATTTCTTGGGATCACAAAAAAATTCTATTTCATCTAGAGTATCGTAAGATTGCGCAATCGTAACCCTGTTATGTTTTATTTGAAGATGAATCGGAGGGATGTTTAGGAACATTTCCATTGCCGCCGTAGGACAGGGTTTCATTGCACCTGTGATACCAAGCAAGCTAGCCTTTTGATTTTTTGTAGCGTAAGCTCTGATTTTAGATGTAAAATTTTAGTCCACCATATCGTTGATCCATATGTTATGTAACTATCAAAATAATAAAATGTGTTCAAAATAAAGTACTCCGAGGTATTGTAGAAGCACCATGGTACATACGCATAAGGATCTAAATATAGAATTTATCACGAATGAAATAAAAATGTTTGCACAAAGTCACGAGCGAAGAATTCACCAACACCAACATTCCAAGGTGATTCAACTCCTAGACAATTATATGATAGTGCGAAGCCTTCGGAGGGTTGAACCATTCGAGTATAGTGTTGTGGAAATAATAAACAAAAATAATAATATACCAAAATATTAATACACGAAAATAATTAAATCTAAATGTACAATAAAAAAGTGGAAAACATTAGAAACTGAAAATATTCCTTCCTAGCTAGAACCATGGTTGAGTTATTCGTATTCTTTATTTTCGGTGTTAGCACTCCCCCCGCCTCCCACTTAATGGGTGTGCCACAAAATGAATGTCAGCTTGAGATCCGTAACCATCTACAATCCACCCGAAAATGATCTTTCTATCTTGGAGCGTTTGGGATTTAATGAGCGCTGAGCGTACACGTACGACGTACAGACAATTTTAAGTTATTTCAGTCATGAAACGCAAAAAAAAAATCTCAGGGTAGCAAATTTTTTTCCCAAGTCGACCACAATACTTTACTATTAAAGTGATGATGAATTGAAGATTTCCTCTGTTAAAATTAACGTCATTCGAAAGAGATTACATTGAACGCCAAAACACGAGTAATGAATTATCCTATATACCAATGATTAAGTGCAACGTAACTTTTTATTGACTGATTCTTGAGTTACGTCTGACACTTATTGTCCGATATTTATGTCGTACAGAAATCGTGACTAAACGGAGAAGAATTTATGTCCGACACATATATTTCAACTGTCGGATTTAAGTGTCGACACTCTTCTGTCAAAACAGATGTAAACGCTGATTGTTTGTAAATTCAAACTCGCTCGACCTTTATCGCGGAAGTTGACCGCTCTGACTTTTACAATAAGTGTCGCGAAAACTGTTGTTCTTTTATAATTGAAACTTGAAACATATTGTTGCGAGCTAGGGGTTCGCCGGATTTCAAGTAAAACACAATTCGTTTAAAAATACGTGATAATTTATTTATTCGCACTTTTATACAATTTCCCGATCACTTCACACTCTTCTGACAACACCGCTGCTTGTTTATCTATCGCTTTTCTTATGACAACACCGACGCGGGCTTACTATCGCTTCTCTTGCACCGGTTCGCGTCTCGATCATTAAAATGACTAACTGCTGGTCTGAAAGCTGCGGTATTTATATTTATATCGCGTTTTTGTACCGGTTCACGTTCTCTCGCAGATGTTGCTGAACTGACTGCTCGCTGACAGCTACCGTGGTTTTATACCATTTCCCCTTTTTCTAGAGGTTTCTTTCGTGGATGTTTCCGGGTGTATGTCTCGACTATTCTAGAAATTTAATTGCCTACATTTTGGAGTATACTGGAAGTTGCTAGAACTTTGTTTATAGCTTTTTACATGTTGGGGGACTTTTCTGGCTTCTTCTGGGTATTACGTGGTTGCCAGATCTATAACAATATGTACATATATTAAGCTATACTAGCGGAACATAAGAAATATAATATTTGGGCATAGTAGTAGTGGGAGAAATGGTGCACTTTTCAAAATTTCAAACCGTTATAGCTAAAAATTCAATACAGGTATTAAGTTAAAATTTTGTGAAATTGTGTATGACTTATAAATTTGATAAATTTGATTTTTATGTTGATGGCTGTAAGGGGAGGGAGTGGAACAAAATATCGAAAATTTTGAGAAATTTTTGTAAGGATGCAAAGGTCAATTTTTGTGCGGACATGGCTATGAAAAATTCAACAGAAATTCTCTATTGAAAATTTGTCCGTCCCCCGCAATCGTAGTTCTGTAATGTTTGTTCTTTACTAAATTATTTATTGTATTTCCTAATTCACAGGAAAACTTATGTTTTATTGGAATTTTCACATTACAGGAAATACCAGTCCTTTTCCAATAGACGTTCAAGTGTTATAAAAATTCTCCGTTCAGTCCATTTTACATTTTATTACCTTTCTTTGGAACTTCCTTTTTCATTTATTATCCCTTATCAGTTATACTTATAGCTTTCCTAAATTTGGTATCTTGCTTTGATATAATGGGACCAATTTTAAAAGCAATCGAAACCAGCGGGTTTTATCCTTAAAAAATCCGAAAATTGCGCTGGATCCTCAAACATTTTTCACGTCTCGAAATCCACAGCTGAACGTTTTTTCTTAGTTTTTAACATTTTCAAAATAATTACACACGCCGCGATTTTTCGATTCGAACTGTGTATGGAGGCCAAAATGTGCCAAAATATCGAAAATTTCGGTGTTTTTCAGATTTTTTTAAACAAGTTAAGTTAGTTTATCTTTCTGTACTGCGAAAAACCATGGCAAATGCACATTTGCAGTGCTTTTAGCGTTAGAAGAGTGTTACGCTTCTTTTTACGAAATATATGAAATTCACGCGTTAACGCGCAAAAAACTGTGTTTAATGAATTAAACTCATCCCAAGAAAATAGCAAAGTCTAGATTTTCGACTTTTTACTTTTGTTCAAAAAACACACGAAAAATAAGAATTTTTTCAGTCTAGACTTTTTCAGTCCATGGCTAAATAAGTGTCTGCAACAAGCAGAATGGGCCTGCAACACGTAACGCAACAAAGAATGAGCGCTGAGCACATTTTTCGTCATTGAATGAATTTTAAAATGGAATCACGTTTGTTTACAAATGTCGGGAACTTTTTGAACAGAGTGAAAGAAACTCATGAAAATATAGCAAAGACAAAAACCACCCGATTTTCGTTAAAAACTTCCGGAGACTGGAACCAACATTTCTTAATAATACAAAGAAAACTGTGAGATAGCTTTTACAAAAACCATTCTTCTTCTTAAAACCCTTAGTATGGATTTTTCCATGCAGATGGCGCCTTATACGATTAAGAGAAAATTTTCAAATAAACCGTTAAGCGTTTTTCTTTAAAACTTTATTTATTTAGAAAAACGTGTAATTTTTTTGATTTGAAATTAGTTGGAAAAATCTGAAAGAATAGCGAAGTGTTAAAAATTGAAAGCCGTCTACACGCATTTCAAAACTTACTCAGAAATTATGTTCGCCTAAAAATTATATACAAATACTAGCACATAAATTACAAAGTGGAACATAATCTTCTCGCAGCCCTCCTGAAAATCACAAAGACCTCGAAAAATTAACTCAGGAGTCTCCACCCCCATCCAAGTCATTACACTAACGTGCTGTACAACCCAGAATCAGTCACTAAAAAGTTACGTTGCACTCAATCATTGGTTCTTCGAACCTTTACAACCATTTTTCCTTAAATGTCTCACCTAGTAACCTAAATTACCATTCTCCAAGTTTTATTTTTTCAGTAAAAGGAATGGCACAGTTTCAATTCAAATGTTACAATAAGATCAGTTGCATCAAGACAACCTACAAGAAATAAGGATATTTCAAAGAGATCGAATCGTAAAAAACAAGCGGGATGTGCAAGACGAGAAAGAAATGAAAGCAGATGCAGTGAAGCTTCAAGCCGAAAGAAACTGAAGCCGCACTATCGAATAAAAACCCAGGTTGATTGCGGAAGCAAGTTCTCATCATCAATCACTAGGTACTACGAATAATGCAGATAGAGATGATCCGGTTGTTGTAGAGACAGCTGCAGTCTCAAGACACCGCAGCATAGACTTAATTTCAATCAATCTCCAATAACTGGGGCTTTAGTTCCAATTTTTCAGAGTACTTTACCCAACACAAATGTGAGAAAATGGAGGATCATTACGAAGACGTAATGATAAAGTTATTGGAGAAATTAGAAGTACCAAAATACATACAGAGTAATGTCATATTATTTCGATTAAAACTTCCAAACTATGACAGGGAGTATTTCGCGTGGATATTCTCCCACGTCTTATTTGCAGGTTAATTCATTCAAATGGAAAATTGAAAAAGGCTGAATAGATGCAGTACCTTAAGATCGGTCTTAAAAAAGGTGCAGCCTGCAATCTCCTCGGTGACAGGTGTAACAAATAGCTCAAACTCATTTCGTTTCAAGTTCAAACTTTGATGAGCCAATCGAACCTTGAACACGAATTGAAGCAAGTTGTATGAAAAGATCAAAGAGACCGAGAACTTAGGAATTAATTCGACAACCTGGGTCCCAATTATTGTCCAAGTTGTGATTCAGAAGCTCGACTTTGAAATTCATCCACTTAAGAACAAATCTTCCGATTACTAAAGTCAAGATTCCAATCTTTGGAATCATTGAGAAACACTAAACGGAATACCCTTTCTATCTGCAAAAAGCAAGCTCAGGACGTACAATACAACATCTTCTTGAGCAGAGCCAACAACAGCACAATCAATTCAATTATTCTAAACTCCAATTACTCGACGTGCGGTAACGCGGAGACTTCATACAGTAAAGTAAGATTTGTTTCTATTGCTTAAGTTATTTGCCAAACGAAAAATGCTACAGCAAGCATAAATGTAATAACTGCCAGGATCAAAACAAGTCTACATGCAAAAAACTATGCTCACATATCACATGCAAACGAGTAGTAGTAAGAGAAGCATTGGATAGGACACACAAGTACTTACGAATTCGAATGGACCAGAGTGGGCTTATCTGGATCATGGGTAATCGTGATCTCGAAATCTGACTGATACCACCTCGGTTACGGACAGATTCCACGGTACCGATTTTTTGCGTTCGAGAATGGACTGTGATTGGCTTCTGAAACGTTCGAACATAGAATGGTGGTGAAAGGGCTGCGGTCACTCGATCCACACACCCAGGATACGCATAAGCTGAGTAGGCTGAGGCCTACGGCGGCAAATTTTCGCAAACTAAAGAGCGGAAAATTTGAAACGGCGGCAAATTGCCAAAAACTGCAAAATTACACTACATTACAAAAACCCATGTTGACACATTCATGGCAAGTGCAAGGTGCTATCAGATGAGCAGTTTTATTCTGTGCACGTACATTACATTATCCCAGAATTTTTTCTTCAGCGGGGGATTGCTCTCTCCGCGATGATGTGCCCTTCCAATTAGTTCCCCATTTAGGTACCTGATCCAATCTGCAATTCAATTATATCTGGATAAAACTCTCAATCCAAGGGCATATCTTGTATTTTTGTCCTGTTATGGCAGGAGAGACGTGGACATTAACGCGAACTTCCGAAAAATTAATTAACGCGTTCGAAAGAAAGGTCTTCCGAAGAAAAGAATCCCGGCACAGCTAAAACAATTAGAGAGCTGGTTTGTCAGAATCCATTCACTCCATATACATATATTGCACATCCTAATGCTTAAATTTTTATCGCGGGCGATTTCAATGTTAATAATACTGTCTGGCTTAAAAATTCCTCCTACACGAACCAAAAGGGACGTGATATTGCGCTCTTTACCTCGTTAAACGGTCTAACCCAGCTGATAATATCTCCTTGTCAAGCTGACGGATATTGGTCTCGCTGCAACCCTCATTCCATGAATTGAGAGTTTCATGTCCGAACGCACTCTACTGCAGCTACTATAAGCGCAGGGAGTTATTCGTTTCGCTGAACTCCGACTTAATCCTGGAATAGGGTAGGAAAAATAGCGTACAGTTCAACGTTGCTAAGGCACAACCTATCACCATTACCTTAAACGTGATGTTTTAACGTCGTCGTCGTCTAATTTAGCCTTTAATGGCTTACCAATTTGCTCTTCAGATGAGTTTATCCTATTAGGCATAAAGTTAAATAACCACCTTGACTGGAGCAAACATATCTTTGATGATGCCCTTGATACCTCCAAGCGCCTAGGTATTCTTCGCAAATGCAAAAAATATTTTGCATCTCATATTTTAGCTACCTCGTAGATGGTGGCTTACATTCGACCTCGTTTAAAGTACAATTCGTATTTCTGGGGCGGGGTACGCAAAACACACCTTGCGCTGCTCGATCGAATCCAAAAACATGTGCTACGACTAATTCTAAATGACACATACTATTGACTCCCTCGAGTATTCAGCACTTAATATTGCTACTTTCATGGTAAATGTAGTGCAGAACTTATATCACTCATTCCTCCACTTTATATCTTTCCCCGAAATACTCATCCAGCTAAACGCGTGCACGAGAATACCGTCAACCCTATTCCTAATCAGACAGTGAAATATTGACAGTCATTCATCTCCCGAACGTCCAGACTTTGGAACGCATTGCCTGCTAGTATTAAGAGTGAACATAACGAGTTACGATTGGACGTAAAGCCCAATCATATGATACTCTAGATGAAATAGGAAAGAGTTTATTGTACCGAAAAATAAGTTATTTCAAATTCATTCGAATAATAAATTGTGTCTTTTGTATTGGTGGTGGTGAAGGCAGAGAGCCCCCCCCCCCTCTGCCTTCAGGCTTGCAATTTTTGTATATAACATCGTACTTAGTATACAAAATCTAAGCTGTAGCTTTCATAATTTTCGAGAAAATTAAACAATTTTTGTCTGAATTTGTGGCATTTGTATGGGTGGTGGCAGAAAAAATGGGAGGTTTTGGATGATTTTGAATCTGCTTATCAACATCCTAATCATATTGTTTTGTTACTCATATTTTCGAAGGAGAGTTACTTTTCTTGAATTTTCAATAAAAAAAAAAGGTGTGTGAGGTGGTAGAAGGAGTGAAGTGAAGCTCAAATTTGTTTAGCATTTATTGCAATTATTAAAGGAGAAATTGTGGCAAGATTTAAATTTTGTACCTTTTCTAGTTTGAATGAAAATCGATTCATGAAATTTGTATGGGAGAGGGTAGAAGGAGTGGGGGATGTGGCCCGTTCACGAGCTTAAAGTTACTTTTTTGCAAAAAATGATATATGAAAAATTTCAGCGCCATAGATCAAAACTTTCGAGAGTTATGTTGTTGACAGATGGATAGACGGAACAGACGATCACTCGGAATCGATATTTTTGACCGACGACAAATATTTCTGTACCCTTGGCGACTCTGTGCGATCGTTATTTCTTAGTAAGGTAAGGCAAACACAATATACTCTCAGATTTTATCTAGAGTATAAAAATAAGTTTCTGCCGTTTGACAAAGGATGGCCCAACCAGAAGGTTGTGTTGAAATTGTCAGATGTAAAACGTAATATCGTAAGTTTGGGCATCTGGTAGCAACATAACCTTGAAGTATTAGTGACTCCGTATCAGCATCATATAATTTTGCTCGTGCGAAAATGTCAAGTTTTATACCGAATAAGCATCATTTGCGGGAACTTTTGATTTACTTCTTTAATTTTAAGAAATCTGCAGTTGAGACGCATCGATTGCTTGTACAAGCATATGGGGCGACTGCTTTAAGTGAGAGAAGTTGTCGTGAGTGGTTTGAAAAGTTTAAAAATGGTTAGTTTCACGTAAGAGACAAAGAACGTAGTGGGAGGCCGAAAGTGTACGAAGGCAAGGAATTGGAAGCATTATTGAAGGAAGATTCGTGCCGAACGCAAGAGGTACTTGCACTTACATTAGAAGTGACTCAACAAGCAATTTCACATCGTTTAAAATCGTTGCAAATGATTTAAAAACAAGGAAATTGGATTCCATATGAAGTGAACCCGAGAGTGACAGATACCTTCTTAGCACTAGGGAAGGATCTTGATAGGATGTTAATGTCGTCAGAGTATGCTACTAGTTGGGTGGAATTCAATAGTAGTGTACCGTTGGTGTCGACTGAAATTTTTCGGACGACATACTCTAGTGCCAAGTTGAAAAGAATGGGAGCTAGACCATCTCCCTGCTTTAAACCACATTCCGTTCGAAAGCTGGTTGTAGAATAGTTTTGTATTCTCACTTCGGATTCAGTGTTCGTCATTGTGAGTCTTATTAGTCGGACTAGTTTTGGGGGAATTCCAAAGTCAACCATGATTTGGTAAAGTACGCTCCTGTCGATACTGTCATATGCTTGTTTGAAATCTACGAAAATTTGGTGAACGTCTGAGTTATATTCCCAGCATTTCTCAAGCACCTGTTTCACTGAGAAATTCTGGTCTGTTGCAGATCGTCCGGTTCTGAATCCACCTTGGTATTCGCCAATTATTTCATTAGTATAGAGGTTAGATAACGTTCAATTATTTTTGTCATTATTTTATACGACGCACACAACAATGATACTCTTCTGTAATTCTCAGAGCAGAGTTTATCGCCTTTCATGTAAATTGGATATATAATGCTTTTTCGCTAATCGTCGGGTATGATTTTCTCTGTCCAAATTTTGCATATCATGTTGTGCAGTATTTCAGCGACACAGTTTCCCCCGTTTTTCAGAAGTTTAACTGGTATTTTGTCAATTCCCGGCGCTTTGTTTCGTTTTTGGTTGATTTCAGCAAGCGTGGGTGGTGTCGATTCATCAGTTGAAGCCTCAATTGAAATGTTGTCTGTCGTGATAGGTGCTAATAGGGTGGGATTGAGAAGATGTTCAAAGTAGGAAGCCCATGTCCTTTTGATGTCTTGCGTGTAGCTGATAATGTTGCCCTCTGCGTCTTTGCAGAGACTGGTTTTTGGCTTATATCCCTTTTGTAATTCTTTTACTATTGCGTATGCGTCTCTCGTTTCATTTTGTCTCACATCGTCGTCCATTTTTTGTATCTCATCCTTATGGTACTTCCTTTGTTTTCGCCTGCAGGTTTTTTTCGCATATCGCCAAGCTCGTCATATCTTTCTTTTTTGGCTCGTGTTGGTCGTTCAGTAAAAATTTTGTAGGCCTCGTTCTTTCTATCTATTGCATTGCGGCACTCTTGGTCGAACCAATCATTATTTTTTCGCCGTGCTTAATATCCTAACACCTCTTCTGCGGAGGATTTGATGCCGTCTCGTATTTTCAGCCAGACATTCTCCACTGGCATATTTTGAATGTTTTCATATATTGGTATCAGGTGTTTATTACATGCTGACATGTAAGCCTCCGCCATCGCTTCGTCTTTGAGCTTGTCGACATTGAATTTGCGAGCTCTACTCATTTTCGAATATCCACGACAAGCTATCCGGCATCGATACTTAGCTCTAACTAGATAGTGATCAGAGTCACAATTCGCACCGCGAAGGGTTCGTACATCAAGTATGCTGGAAGCAGCCCTTTTCTCAATTAGAACGTGGTCTATTTGGTTGAAGGTATGACCATCTAGTGATGCCCACGATCGTTTTTGAATATCGCGATGTGGGAAGCACGTAGAACTTACTATCATATTTTTGCTGCTTGCGAAATCAATAAGACGTCGGCCATTGTCGTTGGTTATGTCATGGAGACTGTGCTCTCCTGTTGTTCCTCTATGAGCCTTCTCCTTTCCGAGTTTTGCATTAAAATCCCCTAAGATAATTTTTAGGTCATTCGAGGGCAGTGAATCATAGGTTGTCTATAGGGTGGCATAAAATTCGTCTTTATTTATATCGTCCTTGTCTCCTGTTGGTGAATGGACGTTGATCAACCAAGTGTTACCAAATTTAGTCCTTATTCGGATTGCACACAATCTTTCACTTACTGGTTTGAAGCTCGTGACCTGCTGTTTCAATTTTTTGTCAACGATAAAAGCGACTCCAAATTCTCTGCTTCCCTACAATTTTTCACATGGATAGATTTTGTGTGTGGTCTCATGTCCATGATTTCGTTTCTTGGATGGCAGTTGTGTTTTATCACTTCTTCGAGGAACTCTTTCAAAGCTCCTGTCCTAAATAAGGATCGGACATTCCAAGATGCAAAGAGTAGTCCATTTTTCGTTTGCAGGGTCGTTGCCGTTGAGTCCATCCGTTCTGAGGCTGTTCTTCAGGTTTCTGGACAGTGCTTTTTTCGATGATGCGTTGTCGGAGCCCCACCCAACCCCCGACCTAGAGGACCGATCCTACTTATTTATTACACCCTAATAGAAAAAGGGTGGGAGTTTTCAGCTAAATATGACATGCTGGAGTTCTCACAGTTATGCTGCGAGTCCAATTATGGCATACTTTTTGCCTATTTCCTGAGACGCACTGCAAGGGGGTAGTTGTAGTATGAGGTTTTACCAATTCCTGCAACTATCTTTGGAGTTAGCGACTCCACGGACCTGAGCTAACTATCCCCCTCTGGGATGGGGGCTGTAGAATTCACCCACAGCCAGTCCTGCTTGCCCTAAAAATGGCAAATGGACACTCACTGGATTATGGGCTTATCACCCGTGATCTTAAGACCTAAATGATACGAGAAACGGATACATCGCCTCGGATACGGACTGATTCTACGGTAACGACTTTTGGCATTCGAAAACGGACTATGATTGGCTTCTGGAACGTTCGAACATTGAATGACGGGGGAAGAGCTCGGGTTACTCGGTCCTTGCACCGCCAATCAGTGATCGACCGTGAAATGAAGCACTATAACATCCAAATCTTGGGCTTGAGCGAGGTCAGGTGGACAGGATCAGGAGAAGAACGAACCCCAGGCGGAAACACTATTCTGTACATTGGCCCTGAAAGTGAAGCCAGAAATGGCGTGGCGTTCGTCCTTACGCCGAGAGCGAGAAACAGTCTCATTAGCTGGGAACCAATCTCGGATAGGATTATCGTCGTCAGGCTCAGGACCAGTGTCAGAAACGTCACAATTCTGCAGTGCTACGCACCAACTAATACCGCAACATCTGGTGACAAAGAGGAGTTTTATAGCCAACTGAGTGCCACCTTCGAACGTGTTCCAAGAGGTGATATTATTATCATCTCGGGAGATATGAACGCCCAGGTTGGATCAGACAACACTGGACTAGAACACGTCATGGGGAGGCATGGTGACCCTTGAGTCGACCCTTCACGACCTTGGATTAAGAGACCCGAAAACGGCGAATTATTTGTGGAGTTCTGTAGTACTCGGCAAATGGTCATCGGAGGGACCCTTTTTCCACACAAGAGTCATCATAAAACATCTTGGGTTTCCCCTGATGGTGTTACTCAGTACCAGGTCGACCATTTGGCTATAAGTTGCCGATGGAGAAGATGTCTCCTCGATGTGCGAGCGAAACGTGGAGCTGACGTGGGGAGCGATCACCACTTGATGGTTGCCTGCTTGAGATTGTGTACAGCAGCTATCCGACGACCACAAATTCTTCAAATGAAGCGCAAGCTTAATGTGGATAAACTCAGAGATCCCAATAAAAAACTCGAATACACCATCATTCTACGCGAAAAGTCATCCACATTGGGTGAACATGAAATGCGCACACTGGACGCCAATTGGGAGGCAACCAGAAACACTTTTCTAACTAGTGCTGAAGAATCTGTGGGATATGCGCAAAGCGGTGAGAAACCCTGGATGTCGCAAGACACATGGGACAAGGTTGGCAATCGGAAAAAAGCCAAATTGGCAATCATCTCTCAACCCGATGTCAACCAACGAACGCCCGACTTGAGGCAGAACTACCGCGATGCTCATATACAGCTTAAAAAGGCTGTTAGACGCGACAAGAGAAAGGCCATTGAAGATCTGGCAAACAAGGCAGAATCTGCGGCTTACCTTGGGGATATGGGTTCACTATTTAAAATCATGAAACAGTTGACGAACAGGAATTTCACCGCCAACCACCTGGTGAGAGATGTCAACGGAACTCTCCTTAATATGAGTGAACACCAGTTGCGACGATGGAAAGAATACTTCTCTGATATTTTAAACATCTTGTCAGATGAAGATATTCCGGAAACAGAACAACTTCCAAACATCCAACCGCAACAATCCTCTATTAGGGACGATCCCCCAGATAAGGAAGAGATAGTTTCCGCCATTCGGTCAATGGCGGGAAGGAAAGCTCCAGGTATAGACGGACTACCAACCGAACTCCTCAAAGCGGACCCGGAAATAACAGCCGATATACTCGTGCCACTCTTCACTAAGGTGTGGAATGAAGGAAGATATCCGACTGAATGGAAGGAGGGCGTCATTGTGAAAATTCCGAAGAAGGGCGACCTTCGGGATTGTGGCAATTGGCGTGGTATATGTCTACTTACTGCCGTATCAAAAATTATGGCTAAGGTAATTCTCAATAGGATTAGTGATGCCGTCGAGAGCACTCTCGAAGTTTATCAGGCTGGATTCCGTAAAGGGTCGTCTTGTACCGACCACACAAATACCCTACGGATAATATTAGAGCAGTCAGCCGAAATGGGTTCGCCACTACATCTCATGTTTGTGGACTTCGAGAAGGCTTTCGACAGCGTTAAGCGAGATTACATATGGAATGCTTTGCGTAGGAGAGGTATTCCAGATAAGGTCATAGCTATGATTAAAGAATCCTACGAAGATGCAAGGTGTCGCGTCTTGCATAGAGGAGAGCTGTCCGAGAGCTTTCCTGTGCGAACGGGTGTCAGACAAGGCTGCATATTATCACCAGCCCTGTTTCTGGTGGTAATAAATGACATCTTGAAAGCTGCACTGGAAGGTGCGGAAGGTAAAGGTCTTCAATGGAGACTATTTAACATCTTAAGTCACCTTGATTATGCTGATGACGTGTGTTTGCTTGCACATACCCGTTCGGACTTAGAGTCAAATGTTCGCTCGTTGCATTCTAAATGCAAAGAGGCGGGACTGAAAATAAATGTGCGTAAAACCAAGTACATGCACATGGGTTCGAACGCAAGCACACCGATTGTTCTTAATGGACAGGATGTGGAAGAGGTGCAAGATTTTTGCTATCTCGGAAGCATTGTCAGCATGGACGGCGGAGCCGAAAAGGATGTTGAGGCTCGGCTAAATAAAGCTCGTCAGGCCTTCGGTATCCTTTCCCCTTTCTGGAGGTTAAGAGAGATCTCCCTTCGCACGAAGCTGCGAGTTTTTGAGTTTTGCATGCGTCAAATCCGTGTTGTTATATGGTTGTACTACGTGGAAAGTGACCTTTCGACTTACCAAGAAACTACAGACTTTCGTAAACCAATGCCTCCGGCGCATTTTAGGAATATTCTGGCCAGAAGTAATCTCCAACGACGAACTTTGGAGTACAACTCGCCAGACTTAAATAGGTATTGAGATTCAACGGCGAAAGTGGCAGTGGATCGGTCATACTTTGAGGAAACCAGAGCGAAACATCGCAAAACAGGCTCTGGATTATAACCCTCAAGGAAGACGTCGGGTTGGTCGACCATGTAACACATGGAACCGAGCAGTTGAGCAGGAGGCCAGAGGAATAAACAAGTCCTGGCAACAGCTTAAAGCCGATGCTCAGGATCGCGCCTTGTGGAAGAGAGTTGTTTCTGTCCTATGCCCCTATAGGGGGTCTTAACAGGAATTTGATTGATTGACTGCTGTTACTGGCCATTCAGGTTAACCCCATACTCCCTAATCCTTTCTCAACCGGGCTTGGGGCCATCTATGGCGGAGTTCTTTACATCATATGAAGATACTAAGAATTGGGTCGATTCGTGGATAGCTACAAAAGATGAAGAGCTCTTCTGACGTGGTATCCGAATGCTGCCAGAAAGATTAGAAAAAATAGTGGCTAGTGATGGACAGTACTTTGAATAAAAGGCAATGTACCGTTCTTTAACAATAAATTCCTAATTTTTGATAGAAAATGGTGGAAACTTATTTGCACTCCTAATATATTTCCAAGTAAGTAAACCTTCAGCGCTTCAAAAATCATGTCCATCGCTAGTTTCGTCTCTCTCCCGCAAAATTCCCAAAATACTACCAAAATTCATCTATTTCCTATATCGACAGAACTATGCAATGCATTAAAGGGTGATCCCTGAGCTATAATCGGTGCCTTAAAATAAATTTCATTGGGCAGTGTTTCTTTCTATGCGATATGACTTTATTTTAAATCAATTCAAACAGCTACGAGAACAAAAAAAGAAGAACCAAGATAACATTTTAAAAACAACGTCTTCCACACCATTGACGTCATCAGCATCATCGACATCATCAGTGTCATTGACGACATCAGCCTCATCGATGCCATCGGTTCCATTGACGTAACCTGAAACCAGAATTTAATTTTTCACTCCTCGAAATTCACCAGTAGAAACAATTGCATCCTGCGTTGTCTTTTTTATCGCTATCAGGATGCCTTAATGCAAGGAATTGCCATGAGAACGGTTCCAAGTATAAAAGATGGAAATCAATTTATACTCTGGCTCTTCATTAAGTGAAGGGACAAAACAAACATCAACATCCATACACCAAGAACATAAACAAGCAGAGCACAATAAATTGACAATTTAAATAAATTGGTGTCAACTGGCGTTAAGTCTGCGTTTTAAACATATTTTATCTATGGAGAAGTCGAATACATAAACATTCTTGTTAACTTCTCATTCAAGCCACGAAATCGGTTCACTCATACAATAGTTAGTCCGGTGAAAGCAATCTAGGATGCCTCGGTAAAAATTGACCAACAGCAAACTGCATCAAACCCAAAAGTGAGGGGAGTCAACCACCCTAGTAACAAGTTGATGAGCAAAAACTACATCAGCTACTTCACGTTGTCTCGAGAGTGATGTTATATTTAGTAGCTGAAGTCGGTCGGTATAAGGAGGAAGACGGACACTGTCATTCCAACTAATGAGACCTAAAGCTATTCTCACAAATTTACACTGAATAGATTCAATTCTGCCAATATGCACATCATAATAGGGAGACCAAACTTGAGAAGCATACTTTAGATGAGATCTAACAAAGGTATAATACAGACTTAACCTAACACAGAAATTGTTAAATTCCTAGGATAAGCGAGTGGTGAAACTCAACATAGAAGTACCCTTTTGCACAATCTTATTTACATGCAAGCCAAAATCAATCTTTTGGTCAAAAGTTACACCTAAAGTCAATAATGGAATTAACACGATCCAAAATACAGTCGTTGAGACTGTAAGGTACTACAAACGGTGAGATTTTCGAAGTAAATGACAGTACATGACATTTATCCAAATTCAATCGAAGGTCATTATGGCGACACCAGTTACTAAAATTTATCAAATCCTCCTGAAGAAGATTTTCAGAGCTGGAACTAAGAGACCTAAAGATTTTAATGTCATCAGCATAAATGAGTACTTCCGAATATATAAAAACAGAGGTAACATCATTAATGGCTAGGATAAATAGAAGTGGTCTTCCTTGAGGGACCCCAGAATACGCTTAGAAGTACAATCAAGAAAAATAACTTGATAGGTTCTATTAAATAGATATGACTTAATCCATTTGTCGCCGCGCAATGAACGCACTCTAACGCGCGTATTGATCGTTTTCATCGCTGAATAAGAATGGAGGCAACCAATCCTCTTCAGCGATGGACCATCTAATTTCCGGCCTTTTTCTTCTCGAACAATCGCTTGCGTGAACACGGCAGTAAACAAATTCGAAGCAAATATTGAAATTATAAAGGGTAAGTATCAGAAGTATTCTAAATTTGTAAAATTTGATCGCATAAGCAATATACATATTGTTATAGATCTGGCAAACACGCAATTTTGATGTTTCCAGAAAAAGCCAGAAAAGCCAGAAAAGTCCTCCAACATGTAAAAAGCCATAAACAAAGTTGCAGCAACTTCTACAATACTCCAAAATGTAGGCAATCTAGAATAGTCTAGACACACACACACCCAACGACACCTGTCTGGGAGATTTGGTATAAATATCCGCAACTTTCAGACAGCAGCAGTCAGTTCAGCAACATCTGCGAGAGATCGTGAACCGGCATAAGAACGCGATATCAGTGGTGCCGTATAGTAAGAATTAACTTAAAAGTGCGAATTAAAGTGAAACGTGCGAATAAATAAATTATCCTTTATTTTTAAACGAATTGTGTTTTTCTTGAAATCCCGGCGAACCTCTAGCTCGCAACAATATATTAAACTACAAAATTATAAATGTATTTTAGGAAACCGAAATACAAATTTGAAGTCTCTCGGAAAAAAAACTAATGTGTTTTTCTAGAATCCGAGTTACTAGCAAATTTTTGAGCCACCCCAACAAAGCTTCAAATTTGTAAGGAAAGATTCAAATCTGTCAGGAAAATTCAAATTTGTCAGGAAATCTAACATATGCCGCAGCGCAACATGAGGTCGGCTTTCAACAACTCGAAGAAAACATCTCGAACGCCGCCGACAGGGCCAGGCACAAGTCGAGCGATCTCAAGTTGCCAATCCTGCGAGGAAATCGATACAGACGATATGGTTCAGTGCGATATCTGCGACAAGTGGCTGCATTTCACATGTGCAGTTGTAACAGAGTCCATCGCCGAAAAGGACTTCACATGCGACAACTGCAAACTATCAAACGCTGCGGTTGAGGACAACAGTTCGGTACGCAGCTCCAGCATCGCTTCCAAGGACTCTGGATGCTCCATAAAAAGAAAGGCGATGCTTAAGCTTGAAGAGGAAAAGGCGGCCGAAAAGCAGTTTCTCGACAAGAAATATGAAATTCTATCGGATCTCATCAGTGATGACGAGGAACTGCAACCAACGAACGAGCAACCCGGAAAGTTAAATATATTAACAGCTGGGTTGCAAATTCATCAGCATCGGCTTTACTGTCGATCGACTCAACAGTAAAATCGGCGCACTTAAGCACGGATCATTTAACCGAGCAAAAACAGGATCGTTTACGGTGCCACACACTAACACACAAACGGTTTGCGAGCGACCTGTCATCTATGCATCAACAAGCTCAACTTTACATTCTGATGGCTTACCGAACTGCAGCCTTTCGACAACGAGACCGATCACCACAGTAATTCAGCATACGGATAGTCAAAAGCATATTATAGATTCAGGTAACTCTTTTTGTAATTATAAACTACCCTTTATAAATATAATGCCCGTATCGCTAGTCACTGAAACAAACGTGTTCGCGCCGCAATTGGAGAGTAACCCTCCGGTAATGCCTTGTCTTTTTCCGCCCGTGACAAAATCTCTAAAAAATCAGTGCGGTAGTGCCTCTCAATCTGCATTCAGGACTCCACCTGAAGATACATGTAACACGTCAACCGCTACTCTGCCGGCTCCAAGTGTTTTACTAAACCAGCGCTATAGTGCCCCGCAACCCGCAATCAGAGCTCCAAATATAGCACCTGGAGATAACTGCAACGTGTTTAGTGCTCCTCAAACCGCTTTTTCAGTGCCAAATAACGGGTTCAGGAACCCGTGCAATATAACTAGTGCTCCGCAGCTCTTTCAAAACAATAACAATGACACAATAAGTAGGTCAGCCGCTACCTCTAGTTGTCTTCTTGGAGCTTCTTACAACACCTCTGAACAAAATACAATCAACATACCCCGAATAATATGTAATCCTCCTTTGGATTTACATAATTGTGGTCAATCGGCTATTAATAACAATCAATTGGCAGCTAGGCAAGTCATGCCTAAAGACCTGCAAATATTTAGTGGAAACCTTTACGACTGGCCGGTTTTCATAAGTAGTTTCGAAGGCTCAACTCATGCCTGTGGCTTCACAAACGACGAAAATCTGTATAGACTTCAGAGATGTCTGAAAAGTAAGACCCTGGAGGCAGTAAGATGCCGATTATTGTTGCCACAAACAGTCCCTCAAGTGATTGAGACATTACGACTTCTATACGGAAGACCAGAAGTTGTAATACAATCTCTTCTTCAGATTGACAGAAATCAGCCTCCCCCAAAAGCCGAGCGAGTTGAAACCCTTATATCGTACGCACTTTCTGTGCAAAATTTGTGCTCAACTATAGAAGTGTCCGGTTTAGTGGATCATCTCTGTAATCCAACCCTTCTACAGAAGCTCGTAGAAAAACTTCCCGCAGATATAAAACTGTACTGGGTGATGTATAAGCAAAGTGTGCCGTATGTTACTTTGGCAGTTTTGGGGAATTGGCTATTCCAAATAGCGCAAGCTGCGAGCGAGGTTACGATTCCACACTTCAATATAAGTCCTGAAACTCGGTCATCTAAGGACCGCGGCTTTGTCCATACAAACCTGGAGGGCAGTGAGAGTAACCATGATTCCCAAGTCTTAAGCCAGAGGTTCAAATTCGAATCGCTCACGGGAAACCAAACTTCGATACCCTCACATAATCGTACCCAACGCATAAATCCAAAAAGGTATGTAGTTTGTGGCGACGATAATCATTGCGTAGAGAATTGCGACACATTCAAGGGTCTGAAACACTTCGAAAGATGGGGCATTGTGAAGCAAAACAAGTTGTGTCGAAAATGCTTGAAGCAACACTGCCAAGTAAAGTGTAAAGTAGAAAAGACTTGTGGCCAGAATGGATGTCCGTACAGACACCGTCCCCTGCAGCACAACTATAATTATACAGAAGGAAACTCAAAACTAAAACTCGAAGTTTCTCCAATCCTCCAAAATAACACTCATCATCAATCGCGCCAAACAACCCTATTTAGAATTCTACCAGTCATTCTTCATGGCAAGTTTTCGAGTACCGAAACGTATGCCTTTCTTGACGAATCGACGATGATATAGCGAATGAACTGTCTTTAAGAGGTACGAAAGAAAAACTTTGTCTCAGGTGGACTGCTGACAATGTCCGCGTCGAACCGGATTCGACTCTCTTTAGAAAACTCCGGCAGTTACGATAACGCTAAGACTTATAAAATGCTTAATGTTCGTACAGTGAAAAAACTTAGTTTGCCTCAACAGTCGATTTCCTTGAGGCCCGATGAAAAATACAACCACCTCCAGGGTATATCATTCGAGTCTTATAAGAATGCAGTCCCCGTATCCTTATAGGCATTGACAACTGGAGACTTGGTTTGTAGGGAAGGGAACAATAAAGATCTCGTAGCAACTAAAACTCGACTTGGTCGGGAGGTACATGGGCTTAGTGGTGGAGTTAACTTCACTCATCAACCGTCCATTGGCTACCATCACAATAGTTTCCATGTATGCGACTGTAGTCCCAAAGATGATCTACATCAGCTTGTAAAAGATTTCTTCTCGGTCGAAAGCTTTGGCGTTGAAATTCCCGATGTTATGCCTGCTTCCAAGGATAATGTTCGCTCCATTAATATTATGAATTCAACTACGTAAAACGATGAACCGCTTTGAAACTGGCTTGCTATGGCGTTACGATAATTTAACGTTACCCGATAGTTATCAAATGGCCTACCGACGATTTCTGTGCCTTGAAAAACAAATATCTAGAAATCCAACACATGGTCAACGCATAGAACGGTTGCTTCGAGAACATTTAGAAAAAGGCTATGTACGAAAATTGTCTGCGGATGAAAGATGTATCATCCCCGCATTTGGTATTTACCTCTTTTTACGGTAACAAATCCAAACAAACCCGAAAAGTTAAGAATTGTCGGGGACGCAGCAGCGCTGGCTCATGGTGTCTTGATCAACTCTGTCTAATTTAAAGGTCCAGATGAATTGAGACCACTGCTGGATGTCTTATTCAAATTCCGCGAGCGAGCGATTGCTGTGACAGGTGATATCCGTGAAATGTTTCACCAAGTTCGAATTCGCAATAAAGATCAATAATCTCAACGATTTTTGTGGAAGAACCGAGATGAAAGTCAGCTGAGTGTATACGTGGTGCAGGTTATGACCTTCGGAGCCGCATGTTCACCAAGCTCAGCCCAGTACTTAAAAAATCTTCGCTTCTCAGTTCTCTAATCGCTTTCCAAAAGCGGCTGAAGCAATCGTAGCAAGTCACTATGTCGACGACATGCTAACTAGCGCTGAAACGGTCGAAGAAGCAATCATGCTGGCAAAAAAAGTTAGATACATTCACTCTAAGGAAGGATTCGAAATCAGAAACTGGGCGTATAACTCCCCAGACGTTTTAAAAGAGCTAGGAGAAAATAAAAAAATAAACTGAAAAAGATAATGATCAAAAAAGAATCGGAACCTGAAGTAGAGAATGTTCATCTGCTGAGCATGAGTGGAAATGAAAAGATTCTAGGTATGCTATCGTGCACTTCTGAAGATACCTTTCTATTCCCGCTTATGTTCAGCAGAGATCGGTGGCCTGCAAATAGTACAATCGAAGACAGTTCTATCGAAGAGTTGAGACCGCATTTTATCCATACATTGAATCAAACGGATCAACTAATTGAATTAGAGCGGTTCTCAAAGTGGCTGCGTTTAGTTCGTACAATGGCTTATGTATATCGTTTTACACGAAACGCAAACCGAAAGTCTCAGCGCGCTCTAGGCACACTAACGAAGGAAGAGTATGAACTGGCGCAAAATAAACTGTATCAAATTGCACAATTCGAATGCTACGCTGAAGAAATTTTGGTACTTCGCCGAAATAGGTCTCTTGAAGTTAGACAACAGTCTTTTATCAGTAAGTCTAGTTCTATATATATATAACCGGTCACCTTACTTAGACAACTATGACGTGCTAAAAGTAAAAGGACGCATTGATGCAGCAATAAATATCATGCATCATTATGATGCAAAACGACCTATTTTACTACCTATCACGCGCCTTATCGTCGATCATTTTCATCGAAAATACTACCACCACAATAATGAGACGGTTGTTAATGAAATACGCCAAATGTATGATATCCCTACCCTTCGCATGATTCTAAGAAAGGTCGTTAATACCTATCAAATGTGCAAAAATAATAAAGCTGTTCCAAAGCCCCCACAAATGGCAAGTCTGCCAAGCGCCCGATTGAGTTCCTTTATGTTGCCATTCACCTTCACGATTACTTTGGGCCCATGTCGGATACGGTAGGGAGACACACAGAAAAACGATGGGGCGTTCTATTCTCTACGTGTCTCACGGTGCGGGGCATCCACATTGAAATTGCGCAGAGTCTGTCGACAGACTCTTGTATTCTGGCCATAAGAAATTTTATAGCGGCAAGAGGCGGTCCTCAAGAAATTCGTACTGACAACGGAACTAACTTCCGTGGAGCAAATGAAGAACTCCGATGTGAATTACAAAACCTTAATAATGCTAGGCTCCAGATCGAAATCTGTATCGGCGCACCTCTCAAATGGGTTTTTAATCCTCCGGCAGCGCCTCACTTGGGAGCTGGGAACGATTGATACAGTCCGTAAAAAAAACACTTAAAAAAATAATGCCAATGAGAAATCCAAATGATGAACTTCTTAGAGCCATGCTCATGGAAATTATAGTGAATAGCAGGCTACTTACCTATGTACCACTGGAATCAAGTGAACAAGAAGCTCTAACACCTAACCACTTCTTACTAGGTAGCTCCAACGGGCAAAAATTTCCGGTTACACTTACCGACGAGCCTCTAGTGTTGAGCAGGAACTGGAAAATTGCCCAACAGTTAGCAAACCTTTTCTGGAAGCGTTGGGTCAACGAAAACCTTCCGGATCTTACTAGGCGATCAAAGTGGTTCGAACAGGTAGAGCAAATAAAGAATGGTGATATAGTCGTGATTGTAGATGAAAATCAACCGCGAAATACATGGCGCAAAGGTGTCGTTCTGGAAGCGCTTAATACGAGATCTGGTCAAGTTCGACAAGCTGTAGTACAACCTACTAGTGGAATCTTAACCAGACCCGCCGTTAAATTAGCGGTACTAAATGTATTAAAATCTAAGAACAGATCAACAAATTTTGGTAAATCTACTGAATGCAGTCGATATACCGGGAGGGAGAATGTCGCCGCGCAATGAACGCACTCTAACGCGCGTATTGAACGTATCCATCGCTGAATAAGAATGGAGGCAACCAATCCTCTTCAGCGATGGACCATCTCATTGCCGGCCTCGTTCTTCTCGAACAATTGCTTGCGCGAACACGGCAGTAAGCAAATTCGAAGCAAATATTGAAATTATAAAGGGTAAGTATCATCAGTATTCTAAATTTGTAAAATTTGATCGCATAAGCAATATACATACATAAATTAAACCACAAAATTATAAATGTATTTTAGGAAACCGAAATACAAATTTGAAGTCTCTCGGAAAAAAAATAATGCGTTATTCTACAATCCGAGTTACTAGCAAATTTTTGAGCCACCTGAAATTTGTTGTGTGTAATTTTTAGCAAAAAAGAAACCTTAAGTTCGTGAACGGGCCACATCCCCCCACTCCTTTTACCCCCTCCCATACAAAATTCACGAAATTCTGAAATTTTCAGAAATTGATTTTTCTTTGAAACCATTTAAGCTATCAATTTGAAATTTTTGTCAAAGTATTATGATATAGATGTCATTAATATGACAAAATATTGATCGGATCCCGTTACTCCTTCCTCCCCCTCCCATACAAATGCATAATTTAGAAAAATACAGTTTTTCGATTTTCATTGAAACTAGCAAAGTTATAAAAACGAATTTTTGCCAGAATTAATTTTATTATAATTCCAATCAGAATTGAAAAAATTATCAACTTCACCTCACTCCTTCTACCCCCTCCCATACAAATTTCACGAAATTTTGAAATTTAAATTAAATTATTTTTCTTCGAAACTGTTGAAGCTATCAACTTAATATTTTGCATAAAGTATAAAAATAGAAATATCAATAACGAGAAAAAAATGTGTTTTGATCCGTACACTCCTTCTACCCCCTCCCATACAAATGTATAATTTTTGTTAAGTGCACTATATCGATTTTCATTAAAACTAGAAAAAGTATAAACTTAAAATTTTGCCAGAACTTGTTTTTTAATTATTGCAATAAATGCTAAAAAAAATTATCAGCTCCTCTTCACTCCTTTTACCCCCTCCCATACAAATATCTGTATTATAAATTCAAGAAAAGCATTTCTCCTTCGAACATATTAGAACTAGCGAATTTGAAATTGAATCAAAGCGTGGTGATCAGGATGATGATAAGCAGTTTCAAAATCATCTTAAACGCTCCACTTTCTTTGCCACCTCCCATACAAATGCCTCAATTTCAGGAAAACTATGTTCAATTGAAAATAATGAAAGCTAGAAACCTTAAATTCAGCACGAAATATTTCGCATACCACATTAGGTGTCATATCCAAAAATTACAAACCTTCCTCTTCTGCTTCTACCACCTCCCATACAAAAGTCACTATTAATTATTTAAAAGAATAGGAGGTGACATATTTTCCGGTACATTGAACTCTTTCTTATTTCATCTAGAGTATCATATAATTGGGCTTTACGCCCAATCATAATTCTTTTATGTTCAACAGCAGATTTTGCACCACTCTTGTATGTGTATGATAAAAGACAGTCAGAATAAAAAACTAGGTCAATCTGTCTTTCATAGGAAGGCTAAGTTGATGATGTGCAATTATACTATCAACAAAAAAACATTCAAGCGAGGACAAAGAATCAGAAACTAAGAGAGTAGAATCATCGTCAGAGAGAGACCAAGAAAGACCTGGAATATTAAAATCACCCAGTAAAATGAGTTCGTCAGAGATATTCATACTATTATGACACTTGGTGACAGACGAGTCTTATGGCCAACTGAGTGGCAACTTAGATGGTCTTCCAAGAGATGATATTATTCTGAAAACACCGGACTGGAACACGTCATGAGGAGCTTGGATTAAGAGAACCGTAAATGGCGAATTATATGTGGAGTTTTGGTTTACTTAGCAAATATCATCGGAGGGATCCTTTTCCACACAAGAGTTAACATTTTCGGTTTCCCTTGATGGTGTTACTCAAAACCAAATCGACCATAAGTCGCTGGTAGAGAAAATATCTCCTCAATGTGAGTGCAAAGTGTCGAGCTGACGTGGTAAGCGCAACACTTGATGATTGCCTGCTTAAGATTGTGCACAGCAGTCGTCCGACGGCACAAATTCTTCAACTGACGCGCAACTTAATGTGGATAGAGATCCCAACAAAAAACGCAAGTATACCACCATTCTACACGAATGGTCATTCACATTGGGAGCAAATAAATGCCCACACTGGACGTCAAGTCAAAGGAAACCATAAACAAATGCAACGGTACTCTCTTTAATATAAGTGACCACCAGCTGTGGTGATCGAAGGAAAACTTCTTAGATATTTTAAAGATCTTGTCAGAGAAAGACTTTACAGAAACAGAACAATTGTCAAGAACCCAACCGCAACAATTCTCTATTGGAAACGAGGAATATTTTCCCCGTCATTCAGTCATTGGCGGTATGAGCTCCAGATATAAACGGACTACAAAAAAACTCCTAAATGCGGACCCTGGAATAACAGCTGATGTACTCCTCGCATTCTTTACGGAGGTATAAGATGAAGGAAGTGATCGTTAGGCTTTCCAACAAACCTCAAACTTTCGTGAACCAGTCCCTCTGGCGCATTTTAAGGATATTCTGGCCAGATGTGATCTCAAACGACAAACTTTGGAGTACAACTGGACGGATTAAAATAGGTATTGGGACTCAGAAACGGAAATAGCTGTGAATCAGTCACCCTTTGTGGGAACCAGAGCGAAACACCGCCAAACATGCTCTGGATTGTAATCCTCAAGAAAGACGTCGAGTTGGTCGACCATGTAGCGCATGGAAGCGGACATTTGAGCAGAAGGAATACACAAGTCCTGCGAAATATAAATGCCAATGCCAATGCACAAAAAAACGATTTCTGAGCCAAAAATTTGCAATTTCCAAAATTCAAAGTGCTGTCACACACATAATTGATGCAACTGCAACGAAATTAACTGAATTTGTAACTTTACCTATCTTTTTGCTGTGCCAAAAAATCTAATATAACAAAAATTAACGAAATGGTAATAAATGCAACCGCTTGTGTCAAATAAATAATTAAAATAAATTCCGAATTTCTGAAATTGCCGAATTTTGGCTAAGAAATAGTTTTGTTTTTTCTGTTAAAAATGATTTTTAAATAGAATAACTTATAGATGTGAATGATTTGAAGTTTTTCAGCTCGACTGGTACCCACAGCTACATTACAAATACGTTTTGGTCCAAATACATAATAAAACATAACAGGAGTACGATTGGGCGTAAAAGAGAAAGAGAAATTTTTGGATCTTGAGATTTTGTAGGGGAAGTGGTAGAGGGGGTGACAATTTAATAGGTACTAAGAAAATTAGTGTATTATCCAATACAGTGTAGTGAAATAGTGCAGTTTGTATGGAGGTGATAGAATGAGGGCGAGTTTTTAATGACTTTTCAGAAATAAGTGTAAACATCATGCTTTTGACATGTTTTAAACTGCAGATCAGTAGCATTCATACTTTTCAGGAAAATCGACTCTTTAAAAAGTTGTGAAATTATGTCAGGTTGTATGGGAGGGGGTAGAAGGAGTGAATGTGAATTTGAATAAATCTAATTTTTTCGGTCTTACAAATAATTCTAATTAAATATTCAGTGCACAATTTCAGCTCGATAAGTATTATACGCACTGAGTAAATTGGTTTGAAGCATTTCATGAAAAAGTACAGTTTGTATTGTATACGATAGATTGATATCATCATAAAAATTATATGTTCCAATTTTGAGACCAATAGCTTTTATACTTTTCGAGCAAATCCGTTTATTGTCAAATTTTGCAATCGTGTAATTTTGTATGGGAGGGGGTAGAAGGGGTGGAGCGATTAGGCTCGTTCACGAACTTGACCTTACTTTTTTGTTAAAAACGACGTATAAAAAATTTCAACTTTCAAGATCAACGCGTTCTCAAGCTTGAGAAGACACGGACGGACAGACAGACAGACAGACGGACGGACATCCGGTTTTAAGATTTTTGAAAGATTATATGAACTTCTGTATCATTCATTTTTTTCTCCGAGGCTTATTTCTTGGCGTTACAAACTTCGTGACAAACTTATAATAATCTCAGATTTCATCTAGAGTATAAATAAACTGTCAACAAGTCGGGCGAAACTTTATTATTCTTGGGACAAGTTGCGGATGAGTGAAAAGTCAATATGCAGGTTAGAGTGGTTAAGGAAGGCTAAGTGAAAGGGAATTCTTGGGCAGGGCTGTTGTCAATTTAACAATATTTCATTCATTTCTGCAAGTTTGGATTTTTATGAGGAGAGGAGGAGGGGTAAGGGTGGGTGGGTGTTAATAGCTTTTTGATTAATTGCTTGAATCACGTCCAATATTCTCTGTATAGAATGTGTTTCATAGACGAAGTTGCATAGAATTTTCATAAAATTCGGTGTATTTTACATTCACGAAACCGAACATTTGTATGGAAGGGGGTAGAGAAGGTAGGGGAATCGTAAAATTTGATATGTAGTTTTATTTCGCTTCTCTTGTAAGGTGGTTGTATAAAATTTCAAGTTCGTAGCTTTTAGTTTGTTGGTTATTAGTTGATTTAATGAAATTAGTCGAAATCATAGTTTTGTACGGGAGGGGGTAGAAGGGCAAGCGCGATTTCAAAACTTTGAAAGCAACTTCATTTGAATTATTTTTATAAGCTTTTATCAAAATTTGAAATTGATAGCTTTTAAGAGTTAGCTGATAACTGATTTCTTAAAAATGCTCGAAAAAATAATTTTGTATGAGAGGGGGTAGAGGAGGTAGGGGACTCGTAAAACTTGTGATGTCATTTTATTTTTTTTCTATTGTAAGGTGCTTGTACAAAATTTCAAGTTCGTAGCTTTTAATTTGTTGGTTATTAGTTGATTTAATGAAATTGGTCGAAATCATACTTTTGTATGGGAGGGGGTAGAAGGGCAAGCGCGATTTCAAAACTTTTAACGTAATTTAATTTCAACTATTTTTATAAGTTTTCCTGGAAAATTTCAGGTTGATATCTTTTAATAGTTAGGTAATAATTGATTTCTTAAAAATGGTCGAAAAAATAATTTTGTATGGGAGGGGGTAGAAGTTTTTAAGGTTTTCGACCAGTTAATATTTCATATATTTAGGGATTTCTTTTAAATGCATTTCGCGAATTTTCAAGTTTCTACCTTAAAATTTCACTCAAAAAATTTCAGTTTATGTGTTTTTTTCAATACACACGAAACACCTTGTGCACGTTAGACCGGGGGGGGTCAGTTTATAACAATTATGAATCAAGTCATTATTATTTTTGTATACATCAAATAGACGTATCCACATGCAAAAATTTAAACTTTGTATCTTTCACCAGACCCCTAAAAAAATCACTCAAAATTTTCGACATTTTTGCTTATCACCTCCCTCCCCTACACCCCCAACTTAAAATTTTTACCAAAATTAACTATTATATAGTTCTACAATCTGACAAATTTTCAATTTGATATCTGTACTCCTTTTTGAGATATAAGGATTTGTAATTTTGAAAAGTGCGCCATTTTTAAAATGCTCCCCATTTCCCCCACTACCATTATTTCAACATGTTATATTTTTTTTGTATTTTCCTAGTATAGCTTAATATACGTTTCAAGTTTGAATTACATAGCTTAAGAGATAGTTGAGATATTCATTTTCAAGTGTTTTTCCTTGCAGCCCCCCTGACCCTCCGCCTTACAATAATTATCCACTCTCTAAGCTGGTTCCAATGGAACTATATGTAGGAATATTTGGAAAATAGAATTACTTAGCAGACTAAAAATTTGAAGCGAAACAGGCTGAGAGAAACGATAAGCGGAGTCGGCCGTGAAAAAAAGGAGTTCGAGAAAATTAACTAAAAAACATAAAAGAATTATGATTGGGCGTAAAGCCCAATCATATGATACTCTAGATGAAATGAGAAAGAGTTCAATGTACCGGAAAATATGTCACCTCCTATTCTTTTAAATAATTAATAGTGACTTTTGTATGGGAGGTGGTAGAAGGAGAGGAGGAAGGTTTGTAATTTTTGGATATGACACCTAATGTGGTAAGCAAAATATTTCGTGCTGAATTTAAAGTTTGTAGCTTTCATTATTTTCAATTGGACATAGTTTTCCTGAAATTGAGGCATTCGTATGGGAGGTGGCAGAGGAAGTGGAGCGTTTAAGATGATTTTGAAACTTCTTATCATCATCCTTATCACCACGCTTTGATTCAATTTCAAATTCGATAGTTCTAATATATTCGAAGGAGAAATGCTTTTCTTAATTTTATAATACAGATATTTGTATGAGAGGGGAAGGAGTGAAAAGGAGCTGATAATTTTATTTAGCATTTATTGAAATTATTAAAAAACAATTTCTGGCAAGATTTTAAGTTTATACTTTTCTAGTTTTAATGGAAATCGATATAATGCACTTAACAAAAATTATACATTTGTATGGGAGGGGGTAGAAGGAGTGCACGGATTAAAACACATTTTTTTCTCGTTATTGATATTTTTATTTTTATACTTTGTGCAAAATATCAAGTTGATCGCTTTAACAGTTTCGGAGAAAAATAATTTAATTTAAATTTCTAAATTTCGTGAAATTTGTATGGGAGGGGGTAGAAGGAGTGAGGTGAAGTTGAAGTTTTTTTGTTGAAGAAGAGACCAGCGGATAATGTCGTTAGTGCGTGCGACGATGACGTGAGAGCAGTGATGAATATAAATATTTGTGAAGAACCTGATATATTATGTGTCGAAGTTAATCATGTAATAGATGGTGTAGTTCGTGAGAGAGTTAAGAACTTGATAGAAAACTATACGGCAACACAAGTGAAAGATACAGGGGTCAAGATGAGGATAGTTCTCACCGACGACGCCCCAGTCTTCCAGAATCCGAGACGTCTGGCAGCAGAGCAGAGAAAACTGGTTAATGAAATGATTGACGAATGGATAATAAAAGGTATCGTACACCCAAGTGTATCCGAATATGCGAGTCCGATCGTACTAGTGCCAAAAACAGACGGAAAGACTAGATTATGTGTAGACTATCGGCAACTGAACAAAAAAACCCACTCCCATTAATCGAAGATCAATTAGATCGTTTGCAAGACGCAAAGGTATTTACTACTTTAGATCTGAAGGACGGATTCTTTCACGTCCTTATTGAAGAGTCGAGCATTAAATTCACCGCGTTTGTGGTCCCTGACGGACAGTATGAATTTTTAAGAGCGCCATTTGGTCTCTGCAACGCGCCTGCAGTTTTCCAGCGGCATGTTCACGCGATATTTAGATCAATGATAGCTAGTGGTGTTGTATTGACTTATTTAGATGACTTGATAATACCGGCACAAGATGAATATGAATCGCTAGAAAAATTAGAACAAGTATTAAACACCGCGAGTGAATACGGTTTAATAATCAATTGGAAAAAGTGCGCGGTTATGGTAAGCAAAGTCGAATATTTAGGACACGTCGTGGAAAAAGGATTAATTAAACCAGCAAGGAAAAGTGTAGCCGTGCGAAATTTTCCTGAATTAAAATCAGCTAAACACGTACAAAGCTTTTTGGGTTTAGCTAGCTACTTTCGAAAATTTATACCGCAGTTCGCAGTTCATGCAAGGCCGCTGTCGCAGTTATTAAAAAACAATGTAAAATTTGAATTTGGCGAATCGCAAAAAATGGCATTTGAAAAAATTAAAAAAATATTAGTGAGTGAACCGGCACTAAAATTGTATCGTGTAGGCGCGATAACTGAATTACACACTGACGCGAATCAAACTAGGCTTAGTGCTGTTTTATTACAAGAAGATGCAGAGGATGGAAAACTTCATCCTGTATATTACGCAAGTTGGAAGACAACGCCCGCGGAAGAGAAGTACACTAGCTACGAATTAGAAGTTTTAGCCGTAGTAAAAGCGCTAAAGAAATTCAGAGTTTAGCTGCTGAATATACCATTCAAGATAGTCACAGATTGTAATGCTTTTGTATATACGATGAAGAAAAAAGAACTTTGTCTACGTGTAGCGCATTGGATTTTATTGATGGCGAATTCGATTATACCATAGAGCATAGGCCGGGGACGTCAATGAAACATGTGTATGCATTGAGCAGAAACCCCATACAAGTCATGATGATGCAGGAAGGTCGAGGCGAATTGACGTTAAGAATAAAGAAAGCACAAGAGGAAGATGACGAACTAAAAAAAGTAATGGAATCAGTAAAGACGGGCCGAAAAAGTGATTCGATGATGTTAAAAAGAGGCGTGTTATTCAAAGAAGTAAATGGAACAGAGTTAATGATAGTTCCAAAGTCCATGCAGTATGACGTCATAAAGCAAGCACACGAAAGAGGTCATTTTGGGTCGGCTAAGGTCAAATACCAGCTACAGCAAGACTTTTGGTTTCCCAATATGCGTGAAAAAATAAATAAAGTAATAAATAATTGTGTGAAATGCGTACTTGTGAATAAAAAGCAGGGCAAGGCGGATGGGTGGCTCAACCCAATTGAGAAAAAAGCAATTCCACTGGACACATATCATATCGATCACTTGGGACCGTTAGCATCGACGAAGAAGGCATATCAACATATTTTCGCGATAGTAGATGCATTCACAAAGTTCGTATGGTTGTACCCAACCAAGTCGACCACAACGGCAGAGGTAGTCGCCAAGTTGAAGATCCAAGGAACAACATTTGGTAATCCGAGAAGAATTATTTCCGATAGAGGTACCGCGTTCACATCAAGCGTGTTTGAAAATTATTGCAAAGAAGAGAATATAAAGCACGTGTTGATTACGACTGGTGTGCCGAGGGCGAATGGTCAGATCGAGCGTATAAATCGTGTGATTATTCCTACCTTGGCGAAGTTGACAATAGATGCACCTGGTGAATGGTGGAAATACGTAGATAACCTACAACAATTTCTCAACTCTACACATCATCGAAGCATTAGTCGCACACCGTTTGAAATCATGATTGGCGAAAAGATGCGATTAAAAGAGGATCTACAATTAAAACAAACATTAGAAGAAGAGTTTGTGAATATGTATTATGCAGATCGCATCGATGCAAGAAAAGACGCGATTCGCTGCATACAGAAAATACAAGAAGAAAATAAGAAAAACTGTAATCGACATAGAAAACAGGCTAAAAAATATGAAATTGGAGATTGGGCAGCAATCCAGAGAACCCAATTCGGCACAGGAATAAAACTTCATCCCAAATTTTTCGGACCATATGAAATAATAACTGTTAATTCAAATGATCGCTACGTCGTAGAGAAGGTGGGTGACCATGAAGGACCGCGACGAACAACTGTATCCGAAGACCATATGAAGCCATGGACGCAGACAGCTGATACAGAATTAGAGGACAGTGAAAGTGAAATGTTCGGGACTGATGACGAAGTTAGTGCAAATAAAAAGATTGACGATGAAATTATTGAGAGTGAAGAGTAGTTATCGTATCGGGTCGATACAATGTCAGAATGGCCGATTGTAGGAATATTTGGAAAATAGAATTACTTAGCAGACTAAAAATTTCAAGCGTAACAGGCTGAGAGAAACGATAAACGGAGTCGGCCGTGAAAAAAAGGAGTTCGAGAAAATTAACTAAAAAAAACGAACATCGTTTTGCGTTTTGATTTAAGTGTTCCGTTGTATCGTGTCTTTTAATTTAATTTAATTTAATAAAATTCGAGTATTCATAACCCGATCATATATGTCACCTTAATGGTCCCAAAATATGAATTTTTTACAATAAGTAATTTCGTAAATATGGTCATTTGAAAAAACAGTTCGGCCGACAATTTGTTTTTAGCCCCCCCTTTTCGGACGCCATTGGATCAAAAAATTAAATTATTTTTAAAATTTGTCCCACAACTTTCTCTATATCTGTACTGATTTTCAATTTTCTATCTGCATTCGTGGTGGAGATATTAGTAAGTGTAGTTTTTGACTTTTTCCCTCCCCCGCCTCCCCCTTCCACCTAACACCCCCCAAAATTTAGAAAATAGAGCTCACTTATCCAATCAACAATCCACCCAAAAACAAACATTCTACCTTTAGCGGTCTCGGAGATATGAGTTCATATGCACGGCGTACGCCGTATTTTGTATTTTTAGGCTAATTTAGTCATGAAACGCGAAAAAAAAAAATTTCGGGGTAGCAAAGTTTTTTTTTTCTTGTGTCGATCACATTACTTTATTATTAGAATAATAAAGTAAAATAGAATAATTTGATTGTTTGCAAATTGGAAAAAAGTCTTTTATGCATTGCACAAATATGCACAAAAACTAGAGCTGATTGAGCAAAGTGATGGTGTTATTTCAGCATCCGCGAATTACTCTAAAATAGTTACTGTCTACCTGCAGCAAACAGAAAATGTTTTTTTGCCGGCCTATATGTTAGAACTATGTATGTATACGGTTTATAATTTTGGAAACTTTAAATTGGTAGAGTAGGAGAAGGGGGTCGTGATGACCCAAAATGCTGAAATTTTTTAATAAATGTTTTAGAGGTCTGGTAAAAGATACAAAGTTCAAATTTTGAACCCGCTTGGTATAGCAGTCAAATTTTTTTTAACAGACCCGAATATTTTACTATGGGTGACATAGATGAACTTTGAAGTCCAAAGCGTTCTGTAGATCAAAAGCGTAATGTCGAACAGGCTGTGCAAAAATCTCCTTTTTTATGTATTTACTTTTAAATGATTTTATGAATTCTTGATTAAATAAATTTCACATTTTTGGGTACAACGGACTGAAAATTTCGATGTATTAATTATAACGGGATCCTGGTTAAATTTAAATTACGCTAACTATTTTATAAAAGAGATAGATTGAATCAGAGTTATGGAGGAGTCGAAAAACTATTGTAGTAAATTAATGTATCAAACATACGGTCCTTGCTTTCTTTAAATATTATTTAAATTTTTGATTGCATTTCTGTTATACTTTATTAATATTTTCGACTAATTACTAGAAATAATCTCAATGCTATTATTTGAGTAGTGCTAAGCATATGCACTAAGCATATGCCAAAAAATTTTACGAATAAATAGCAATAAATAATGTTGTTCATCCTTCGACAAAACCTACATACTACCCTTATTGCTGCTGTCCTTCTACGATTGATTTCATTATAGTAAAGCGGTAATCCTAAGTCAATAAATCACACTGCATGCGTTCTCGTCACTTCACCTTCAATGGTTGTAACTCGGACTACCAACATCATCAACACAGCTAATAAACGAACACCGAAAACCAAATTTAAAGAAAACTATTGTCAATAATAATGGAATTTCAGCCGGAGTCCTTCAAGGCTCTTGCTTCAGTTGGCTGCTGTATGATATTTATAACACTATGTATTCCAATAATAAAGTATTGTGATCGACACAGAAAAAAAAAAAGTTCTGCCCTGAAATTTTTTTTTTCGCGTTTTATGACTAAATTAGCCTAAAAATGCAAAAAAAAATCCGTCCCGCCGTACGCCGTCCGCCGTATATATGGACTCATATCTCCGAGACCGTTAAAGGTAGAATGTTCGTTTTGGATGGATTGTTGATTGGGTAAGTGAGCTCCATTATGTAAATTTTTGGGAGTGTCAGGTGGAAGGAGGAGGCAAGGGAATGGAAAGAGTAAAAAACACTTGCTACTATCTCCACCACGAATGCAGATAGGAAGCCGAAAATCAGCAGAGATATGAAGAGGATTGTGGAACAAACTTTAAAAATAATTTAATGATTTTATCCATTGGCATCCAAAAAGGAGCAGCCGAATTTTTTTCAAATGGTTATATCTTCGAAATTACTAATCACAAGAAATTCATATTTTGGGACCATTAAGGTGGCATATAGATCCATTAGAATCAGTTTAGAAAGAGGCTAATTATTGTAAGGGAGAAGGTCAAGGGAGTAAAACACACAGTAAAACAGTTAAAAATTAATATCTCGACTGTCTCTTAAGCTATGTAATTGAAACTTGAACCGTATACTAAGCTTTATTAGCAAAATATGAAAAAATATAACATGTGGACATAATAGTAGTGGGGGGAAATAAGGAGCATTTCAAAAATGGCGCACTTCCCAAAACTACAAATCATTATATCTCAAAATTGAATACAGATATCAAATCAAAAATTTGTCAGATTGTAGAGCTGTATAGTTTTAAGTTTTGGAAAAAAATTAAGTTGAGGGCTGTAAGGAGAGGGAGGTGGAAAGCAAAAATGTTGAAAATTTTGAGTAATTTTTTTAGGGCTCTGGTAAAAGATACAAAGTTTAAATTTTGCACGTCGATACATCTATTTGATATACATAGAAAATAATAATAATTTGTTCCAAATTGTTATGCACCGAAGTGGGGTCTAACGTGCACAAGATGTTTCATGTATATACAATGAAAAAAACACATAAACTGAAAATTTTTGAATGAAATTTTACGGTAGAAACTTGAAAATTTACAAAATGCATTTAAAAAAGTTTTTCAAAAGTTTCAAATATTAACTGGTTGAATACCTTCAAAACTTCTACCCCCTCCCATACAAAATTATTTTTTCGAGCATTTTTAGAAATCAGTTATCAGCTAATTTTTAAAAGCTATCAATTTCAAATTTTGCATAAAAACTTATAAAAATAATTGAAACTAAATTGCTTTGAAATTTTTGCAATCGCGCTTGCCCTTCTACCCCCTCCCACACAAAAGTATCATTTCAACCAATTTCATTGAATCAACTAATAACCAACAAATTAAAAGCTACGAACTTGAAATTTTGTACGAGCACACTACAAGAAAAAGGAAATAAAATTGCGTCACAAATTTTACGATTCCCCTACCTCCTCCACCCCCACCCATACAAATGTTTGGTTTCGTCAATGTAAAATACACAGAATCTTCTGGAAATTCTATGCAACTTCATCTATGAAACTGAAATTCTATACAGAGAATATTGGACGTGATTCAAGCAATCAATTAAAAAACTATTAACATCCACCCACTCTTACTATCACGCCTCACCCTCCCCTCATAAAAATTCAAACTTGAATAAATAAACGAACGAAATATTGATTATAAGTACTGGAGCTTTGAACGTTTCCGCAAAGTGTTAAATTGGTAATTGTCCTGCCCAAGAACCCCCTTTCGCTTAGTCTTCCCTAACCACTCTAACCTGCATATTGGCTTTCCACGCATCCGCAACTTGTCCCAAGAATAATAAAGTTTTACCCGACTTGTTGGCTGTTTATTTTATTTTTAAGTCAATATTATCATAAGCTGAAAAGATTTTAAGTCTGAACAGTGCAACAGTATCTTAGATCGACCAAGCAAAATTAAAATAATTTTCTGGAATAGCTGCATCTATAGTTAATTTGAAAACAAAAGATTTGTTTAACTACCACAAATTATACACTCTAACTCTACCATTTATTATCTGAAATCTTGTTAGCTTTCAATTATAAATTTCTTAAAGAAAAAATAAACCATCGAGACCAAAAATCTTAGCACTTAACTTGCACGGTTGTACCAATTTTTCGGCCCCAAATAAGAAACAATTTGCAAACCGTATAAGGTGCCTCTGATGTCCAGAACATGGTTCACCTAAAACTTTAAAATGCCGCAAATGATCGAGCCATGTAATGCTTATTTAAGATCGAATTACATAAATCGATCGAGCTGCAAAGCACGCTCTAGCTATGTGTATAGGAAACTCCCTCTAATTCCAATCTGAAAGCGTTTTGCAACCGCAAAACATACCAACAACTCTGCACTGAAATCGGTCAGGCTTTCTTACAGACATCAAATCGTAACAAGGAAACAGATGCAGACAAGCTGCATTCGACCGATCTTCACACTGATCGAGCGCACCTTCCTTGGCGTGGTTGTAAAAGGGATTACGCGATCGAATAAACCGCAACTTTAATCAAAACACCGCTACAACCGTGAGCTCTCTGATGTGGATACCTCTAATCTATCCCGGCCGGACGGAGTTTATTTATTCCTTGGACAGATCTCGTAGTGATCTTACAGTGATCTTGCATGGATGTCATCATGTTCTTGTGCAACCACCAAAGTAATAGGCTGGGCAAGACCTATTTTTATGACCAAGATACCTGAGGAGGGAAGAGGGAGGCTGCTAAGCCACCGAAACAATTGCTTTTTTTCCACGTTTCGATCGCTCCGATCGCCCATGTATTACACAAAAGATCAGTCAGGCGGTTGAGCGCCGATTTACACCGAAGATAAACTCGCATAGTACAAAAGAAGAAGATATTTCGCGGGAGATCTTCTCTTTTTGTTGTCGGCCCCGATCTTCACTTTGCGATTGTCTTGCCCTTTTCACTCCTCGCATAAAACGATCAGTGAAGATCAATCTCCCTGATCTCAACCCGGAATCCCGATCCTTTAGTCAATGTTCCTGTCAATATTTCTAGACGTGATAAACGAGCGAAGATAGCGAGTTATGTTGTGCAAAACGATCGTACAAAATGTTCTTTCAGATTTTGCATCATCTCAAAGGATCGCGCTTGAATCTGTGAGCAAGAGTAGAGGAGGTGATATAGATGAATTTCATGGGCCCATAACTTTTTAGCTGGATTGATGGTCAAGATGGGTGTCGTCATCGTGTCGGCTTGATTAAGTTCACACGCTATACGCCCGAATAGTTCTAGCGGAAGTCTTAGAAGTTCTTCGAAGGGAGACGATGTTTTCTTTTTCTATTCACGATGGACTTCATCCAATGTTCGGGTCTCTCGAAACAAATTTGAAGAACTGCGCTCAGATGAAGATCAAGAATGTGTCTGGTGTGGTTTCAAGATATCGCGTGAAGTGTTAATCAACAATGTTTGCTCGTCTCACTTTCAATGCTGAACCGCGTAATTGAAGGGTCTTGTAGCTGGCGTTGAATTTCTTTTAAGTAGGCATGATCGCTTCTTTGAAGATCACGCAACAGTTTTTCACTTTAAATTAAACATCGAAATTGATCGACGGCCGACCCGCTTGATGTCTTACCGCACAACCTGTTTGGAAGTAATTGCTCATGTGTGTCACCTATAAAATAACCCGGACCCGTATCCATAAATATTTGTCAAAATTTACACCCTCCTCGCATCAGTTCCTATTCGCTGCGACACAGACCAGACCACTTCACTTGGACCCTGAACGATCAAAGGATACCGCTCGGCAGAGGGGCTGTTTGTTTGTACACAAGATCCCTGAAAACTGACTGATAAATAACAGATACCACCGAAAAAATTGAGCATCCATCCTTCCAGCCAGGATACCCGGGGTTTCCATCGACCCAATACAGATCACACTGAGTAAGACAGTGATCTTCATATCGAAGAGTTCATAAACATAACGATCACAGCACGCAACATGATCGTTTTTTTATTTTGGATCTAATTATAGTGAAGACGATATGGCAATGTTCGAAATTTAAGACAGTGCCGCTGCTGATACAGTTTCTATTTACCCAAGAAACCTTGTCGAGACGATCTAAAAATATCGGCTCCAGTAAAGCTGCAACATCTCTTACTACACGGCATCTTTTCCACGTAGTGTAAGATAAATATGAACAGAACTCCTCCCAAGTGCTTGACCTATGGGTAAAAAAATACAACTCAATATGAAAAAAAAATTCACGAGATCACGTGCAATGGTCGCGCTATTTTTGGTACCTCAAGATTTTCAATTTCACGCGTCTTGCGGTAGGTGCCCCAAGAAGATTACGACCGCCATGTTTATGAGGATCTTAAGTGCTGTTTTACCCTTACAAGAAACGAGAATTCCCATTTCTATAGGTTGACACCTAAGAGCAAACAGATTTTCGGGGTTCAACTTAGCGATAATTAATATGTCAATAAATAATACAATTTTTCGAGCGTGTATTTAGGTACTTGAATGAACGCTATAAATTAGCTAATAATCAGTTTGTTTTACGTAAGGTCTTGGTGTTTATACTCTAGATGAAATCTGAGAGTACATTGTGTTTGCCTTACCGTTTGTAACGCTAAGAAATAAGGCTCGCACAGAGCCGCCAAGGGTACAGAGATATTTGATGCCGCTCAAAAACCTCGATTCCGAGTGACCGTCTGTCCGTCTGTCTGTCTGTCTGTCTGTCTGTGCGTCTGTCTACAGCATAACTCTCGAAAGCTTTGAGCTATAGTGCTAAAAATTTGTGTGTGTCATTTTTAGCAAAAAAGTAACTTTATGTTCGTGAATGGGGTACATCCCCCCACTCCTTCTACTCCCTCCCATACAAATTTCACGAAATTTAGAAATTTAAATTAAATTATTTTTCTTTGAAACTGTTAAAGCTATCAACTTGATATTTTGCATATAGTATACAAATTGAAATAATAAAAATGCGAGAAAATTTTGTTTTGATCCGTACACTCCTTCTACCCCCTCCCATACAAATGCATAATTTTTGTTAAATGCATTTTATCGATTTCCATTCAAACTAGAAAAGTACAACCTTCAAATTTTTTCAGAATTTGTTTCTTAATAATTAAAATAAGTGTTAGAAAAAATGATCAGCTCCGCTTCACTCTTTCTACCACCTACCATACAAATACATGTATTATAAATTCAAGAAAAACATTTCTCCTTCAAGTATATGAGAGCTATCGACTATGAAATTGAATCAAAGCATGGTGATAAGGATGATGATAAGCAGTTTCAAAATTATCTTAAGCGCTCCACTTCCTCTGCCACCTCCCATACAAATGCCCCAAATTTCAGCAAAACTATGACCAATATCTTTACAAATGACGAAAACTAAAAACTTTAAATTCAGCAAAAAACATTTTGCATGCCATGTTCAGTGTCTTCTTTACGGACAGGATGTGGACGAGGTGCAAGATTTTTGCTATCTCGGAAGCATTGTCAGCATGGACAAGGATGTTGAGGCTTGGCTAAATAAAGCTCGTCAGGCCTTCGGTATCCTTTCCCCTTTCTGGAGGTTAAGAGAGATCTCCCTTCGCACGAAGCTGCGAGTTTTTGACGCATGCCTCAAATCCGTGTTGTTATATGGTTGTACTACGTGGAAAGTGACCGTTCGACTTACCAACAAACTACAGTGAACCAATGCCTTCGACGCATTTTAGGAATATTCTGGCCAGAAGTGATCTCCAACGACGAACTTTGGAGTACAACTAGTCGGACTAAAATAGGTATTGAGATTCAAAGGCGGAAGTGGCAGTGGATCGGTCATAATCTGAGGAAACCAGAGCCAAACATCGCCAAACAGGCTCTGGATTATAATCCTCAAGGAAAACGTCGGAAGTTAGTCGATTTGTGCAGTGCTCTTATGAGCATCGCGATAGTTCTGTCTCAAGCAGGGTGTGCGTTGGTTTGTAATAATATCACCTCTTGGAACACGCTCTAAGGTAGTTCCATCAGGTGTTGCGGTATTAGTTGGTGCGTAACATTTTACAATTGTGACGTTTCTGACACTGGTCCCGAGCCTGACGACGATAATCCTATCCAAGATTGGTTCCCAGCTGATGAGACTGTTTCTCGCGCTCGGTGTAAGGACGACCGCTACGCAATTTTTGGCTTCACTCTCAGGACCTACGTACTGTTGTGTCTTCACTTTAATTTTGAACGAAAAACGCAATGTGGAATAGTTTTTTAATTGATTGCTTGAATCACGTCCAATATTCTCTGTATAGAATGTCAGTTTCTTAGACGAAGTTGCATAGAACTTTCATAAGATTTTGTGTACTTTACATTCACGAAACCAAACATTTGTATGGGAAGAGGTAGAGGAGGTAAGGGAATCGTAAAAATTGTGACGCAATTTTATTTCCTTTCTCTTGTAATGTGCTCGCTCAAGTTCGTAGCTTTTAATTTGTTGGTTATTAGTTGATTTAATGAAATTAGTCGAAATCATACTTTTGTATGGGAGGGGGTAGAAGGGCAAGTTCGATTTCAAAACTTTTACAGTAAATTCATTTCAACTATTTTTATAAGTTTTTATGCAAAATTTCAAATTGATACTTTTAAGAATTAGCTGATAACTGATTTCTAAAAATGGTCGAAAAAATATTTTTGTATGGGAGGGGGTAGAAGTTTTGAAGGTATTCGACCAGGTAATATTTCATACTTTTAGAGATTTTTTTAAATGAATCTCCCAAATTTTCAAGTTTCTAGCTTAAAATTACATCCAAAAATTTTCAGTTTTCGTGTTTTTTTCGCTGCACATGAAACACCTTGTGCCCGTTAGACCGGGGTGGTCGGTTCGTAACAATTGTGGATCAAATTATTTTTCTATGTATATCAAATAGATGTATTGACATGCAAAATTAAAAGTTTTTATCTTTGACCAGAGTCCTAAAAAATTCACTCAAAGTTTTCGACATTTTTGCTTACCACCTCCTTCCCGTTACACCCTCTAACTTAAAATTTTTTTATATAGTTACAATTATATACAATTATATAGTTCTATAAGCTAATTTTTATGATTCGATATCTGTACTCAATTTTGAGATATAACGATTTCTAATTTTGAAATGTGCACCATTTTTGAAATGCTCCCCATTTCCCCCACTACTATTATGACCAAATTTTATATATTTTTATACTCTAGATGAAATCTGAGAGTACTATAAGTTTGCTCTAAGGTTTGTAACGCTAAGAAATAAAGCTTGGAGAAAAAAATGAATGATACAGAAGTTAATGTTATCACTCAAAAATCTCAAAACCGGATGTCCGTCCGTCCGTCCGTCCGTCTGTCCGTCTGTGCGCTCTCTAGCTTCAGAACGCGTTGAGCTTGATTGTTCAAATTTTTTACACGTCGTTTTTGACAAAAAAGTAAGGTCAAGTTCGTGAACGGGCCAAATCGCTCCACCCCTTCTACCCCCTCCCATACAAAATGACACAATTGCGCAATTTGACAATTAAAGGATTTGCTCAAAAAGTATAAAAGCTATTGGCCTGAAATTTGGACTATATTACTTTTATGATAGTATCAATCTACCGTATAAAAATTATGCGTGTACTCCCCCTCCTTCTACCACCTCCCATACAAACTGTACTTGTCATGAATTACTCTAAGCCAATTTACTCAGTGTGTATTCAATTTAGCGGGCTGAAATTATGTACCAAATATTTATTTAAAATTCTTAGTAAGGGGAAAAAAAATTAGACGATTAGCTTCACCCCTTCTACCCCCTCCCATACAAAATTACGCAAATTCGCAATTTAACAATAAATTAATTTACTCGAAAAGTGTAAAAGCTATTAGTCTGAGTTTTGGGATATATTACTTCCATAAGGCTTTAAATATTCAGTAGAAAACTTATTTGCGTCCTCCCTCTCCTTCCACCCCCTCCCATACAAACTACACTTTTTCATGAAATGCTCTAAGACGATTTTCTCAGAACATATAACATTTATAGAGCTCACATTTTGTAATAAGTACTTAATTAGTATTATCGCTAAGATCAAAAAAAAAATATTTGATTAGCTTCACTGGTTCTACCCCCTCCCATACAATATGAATAAGTTTCATAACTTCACAAAAAATCGATTTTCTTGAAAAGTATGATTGGTACTAATCTGAAATTTCAGGGTTGTCAATTTTATAATATTCCTAGTTATTTCTGAAAAAATCACTAAAATCCCCCACTCTTTCTACCACCTCCCATACAAACTGCACATTTTCACTAAATCTAACTCACTAATTTTCTCAGTCCCCATTTAATTTTTGGAGTAAGCATTTTGTATAAAACATTCTTATAGCTACTTTAGCATGATGGGGAAAAAATTATTTCAATGCTATCACCCTTCCAAACACTCCGCCATGTTTATGAGGATCTTAAGTGCTGTTTTACCCTTACAAGAAACGAGAATTCCCATTTCTATAGGTTGACACCTAAGAGCAAACAGATTTTCGGGGTTCAACTTAGCGATAATTAATATGTCAATAAATAATACAATTTTTCGAGCGTGTATTTAGGTACTTGAATGAACGCTATAAATTAGCTAATAATCAGTTTGTTTTACGTAAGGTCTTGGTGTTTATACTCTAGATGAAATCTGAGAGTACATTGTGTTTGCCTTACCGTTTGTAACGCTAAGAAATAAGGCTCGCACAGAGCCGCCAAGGGTACAGAGATATTTGATGCCGCTCAAAAACCTCGATTCCGAGTGACCGTCTGTCCGTCTGTCTGTCTGTCTGTCTGTCTGTGCGTCTGTCTACAGCATAACTCTCGAAAGCTTTGAGCTATAGTGCTAAAAATTTGTGTGTGTCATTTTTAGCAAAAAAGTAACTTTATGTTCGTGAATGGGGTACATCCCCCCACTCCTTCTACTCCCTCCCATACAAATTTCACGAAATTTAGAAATTTAAATTAAATTATTTTTCTTTGAAACTGTTAAAGCTATCAACTTGATATTTTGCATATAGTATACAAATTGAAATAATAAAAATGCGAGAAAATTTTGTTTTGATCCGTACACTCCTTCTACCCCCTCCCATACAAATGCATAATTTTTGTTAAATGCATTTTATCGATTTCCATTCAAACTAGAAAAGTACAACCTTCAAATTTTTTCAGAATTTGTTTCTTAATAATTAAAATAAGTGTTAGAAAAAATGATCAGCTCCGCTTCACTCTTTCTACCACCTACCATACAAATACATGTATTATAAATTCAAGAAAAACATTTCTCCTTCAAGTATATGAGAGCTATCGACTATGAAATTGAATCAAAGCATGGTGATAAGGATGATGATAAGCAGTTTCAAAATTATCTTAAGCGCTCCACTTCCTCTGCCACCTCCCATACAAATGCCCCAAATTTCAGCAAAACTATGACCAATATCTTTACAAATGACGAAAACTAAAAACTTTAAATTCAGCAAAAAACATTTTGCATGCCATGTTCAGTGTCTTCTTTACGGACAGGATGTGGACGAGGTGCAAGATTTTTGCTATCTCGGAAGCATTGTCAGCATGGACAAGGATGTTGAGGCTTGGCTAAATAAAGCTCGTCAGGCCTTCGGTATCCTTTCCCCTTTCTGGAGGTTAAGAGAGATCTCCCTTCGCACGAAGCTGCGAGTTTTTGACGCATGCCTCAAATCCGTGTTGTTATATGGTTGTACTACGTGGAAAGTGACCGTTCGACTTACCAACAAACTACAGTGAACCAATGCCTTCGACGCATTTTAGGAATATTCTGGCCAGAAGTGATCTCCAACGACGAACTTTGGAGTACAACTAGTCGGACTAAAATAGGTATTGAGATTCAAAGGCGGAAGTGGCAGTGGATCGGTCATAATCTGAGGAAACCAGAGCCAAACATCGCCAAACAGGCTCTGGATTATAATCCTCAAGGAAAACGTCGGAAGTTAGTCGATTTGTGCAGTGCTCTTATGAGCATCGCGATAGTTCTGTCTCAAGCAGGGTGTGCGTTGGTTTGTAATAATATCACCTCTTGGAACACGCTCTAAGGTAGTTCCATCAGGTGTTGCGGTATTAGTTGGTGCGTAACATTTTACAATTGTGACGTTTCTGACACTGGTCCCGAGCCTGACGACGATAATCCTATCCAAGATTGGTTCCCAGCTGATGAGACTGTTTCTCGCGCTCGGTGTAAGGACGACCGCTACGCAATTTTTGGCTTCACTCTCAGGACCTACGTACTGTTGTGTCTTCACTTTAATTTTGAACGAAAAACGCAATGTGGAATAGTTTTTTAATTGATTGCTTGAATCACGTCCAATATTCTCTGTATAGAATGTCAGTTTCTTAGACGAAGTTGCATAGAACTTTCATAAGATTTTGTGTACTTTACATTCACGAAACCAAACATTTGTATGGGAAGAGGTAGAGGAGGTAAGGGAATCGTAAAAATTGTGACGCAATTTTATTTCCTTTCTCTTGTAATGTGCTCGCTCAAGTTCGTAGCTTTTAATTTGTTGGTTATTAGTTGATTTAATGAAATTAGTCGAAATCATACTTTTGTATGGGAGGGGGTAGAAGGGCAAGTTCGATTTCAAAACTTTTACAGTAAATTCATTTCAACTATTTTTATAAGTTTTTATGCAAAATTTCAAATTGATACTTTTAAGAATTAGCTGATAACTGATTTCTAAAAATGGTCGAAAAAATATTTTTGTATGGGAGGGGGTAGAAGTTTTGAAGGTATTCGACCAGGTAATATTTCATACTTTTAGAGATTTTTTTAAATGAATCTCCCAAATTTTCAAGTTTCTAGCTTAAAATTACATCCAAAAATTTTCAGTTTTCGTGTTTTTTTCGCTGCACATGAAACACCTTGTGCCCGTTAGACCGGGGTGGTCGGTTCGTAACAATTGTGGATCAAATTATTTTTCTATGTATATCAAATAGATGTATTGACATGCAAAATTAAAAGTTTTTATCTTTGACCAGAGTCCTAAAAAATTCACTCAAAGTTTTCGACATTTTTGCTTACCACCTCCTTCCCTTTACACCCTCTAACTTAAAATTTTTTTATATAGTTACAATTATATACAATTATATAGTTCTATAAGCTAATTTTTATGATTCGATATCTGTACTCAATTTTGAGATATAACGATTTCTAATTTTGAAATGTGCACCATTTTTGAAATGCTCCCCATTTCCCCCACTACTATTATGACCAAATTTTATATATTTTTATACTCTAGATGAAATCTGAGAGTACTATAAGTTTGCTCTAAGGTTTGTAACGCTAAGAAATAAAGCTTGGAGAAAAAAATGAATGATACAGAAGTTAATGTTATCACTCAAAAATCTCAAAACCGGATGTCCGTCCGTCCGTCCGTCCGTCTGTCCGTCTGTGCGCTCTCTAGCTTCAGAACGCGTTGAGCTTGATTGTTCAAATTTTTTACACGTCGTTTTTGACAAAAAAGTAAGGTCAAGTTCGTGAACGGGCCAAATCGCTCCACCCCTTCTACCCCCTCCCATACAAAATGACACAATTGCGCAATTTGACAATTAAAGGATTTGCTCAAAAAGTATAAAAGCTATTGGCCTGAAATTTGGACTATATTACTTTTATGATAGTATAAATCTACCGTATAAAAATTATGCGTGTACTCCCCCTCCTTCTACCACCTCCCATACAAACTGTACTTGTCATGAATTACTCTAAGCCAATTTACTCAGTGTGTATTCAATTTAGCGGGCTGAAATTATGTACCAAATATTTATTTAAAATTCTTAGTAAGGGGAAAAAAAATTAGACGATTAGCTTCACCCCTTCTACCCCCTCCCATACAAAATTACGCAAATTCGCAATTTAACAATAAATTAATTTACTCGAAAAGTGTAAAAGCTATTAGTCTGAGTTTTGGGATATATTACTTCCATAAGGCTTTAAATATTCAGTAGAAAACTTATTTGCGTCCTCCCTCTCCTTCCACCCCCTCCCATACAAACTACACTTTTTCATGAAATGCTCTAAGACGATTTTCTCAGAACATATAACATTTATAGAGCTCACATTTTGTAATAAATACTTAATTAGTATTATCGCTAAGATCAAAAAAAAAATATTTGATTAGCTTCACTGGTTCTACCCCCTCCCATACAATATGAATAAGTTTCATAACTTCACAAAAAATCGATTTTCTTGAAAAGTATGATTGGTACTAATCTGAAATTTCAGGGTTGTCAATTTTATAATATTCCTAGTTATTTCTGAAAAAATCACTAAAATCCCCCACTCTTTCTACCACCTCCCATACAAACTGCACATTTTCACTAAATCTAACTCACTAATTTTCTCAGTCCCCATTTAATTTTTGGAGTAAGCATTTTGTATAAAACATTCTTATAGCTACTTTAGCATGATGGGGAAAAAATTATTTCAATGCTATCACCCTTCCAAACACTCCCCATCCAAAATTTCTTGGGATGACATCTAGAGTATCGTAAGATTGCGCTTTACGCGTAATCGTAGCCCTGTTATGTTTTTTTTTTGTATTTCGCTAGTATAGCCTAGTATATGTTTTAAGTTTCAATTACATAGCTTAAGAGATAGTTGAGATATTAATTCGTAAGTGTTTTTCTTTGCCTGAGCCTCCCCTTTACAATAATTAGCCTTTTTCTAAGCTGATTGTGGTTGACCTATACGCCACCTTAGTGGTCCCAAAATATGAATTTTTTGTGGTAAGTAGTTTCGAAGATATAACCTTTTCAAAAAAAGGTTCGGCCAACAATTTGCTTCTAGCCCCCCCCTTTTCGGACGCCAATGGGTAAAAAAATTAAATTATTTTTGGAGTTTGTCCCACAACCCTATCTATACGTATGCTGATTTTCATCTTCCTATCTGCACTAGTGGTGAAGATATTAGCAAATGTATTTTTTGACTTTTCCATCCCCCCCCCCCTGTCACCTGACACTCCCCAAAATTTGGATAATGGAGCTCACTTACCAAAACGGTCTCGCAGGTATGAGTCCATATGTACGGCGGACGGCGTACGGCGGAACGGATTTTTTTTTTTTGGATAATGGAGATGAAATCTGAGAGTATATTGTGTTTGCCTTACCGTTTGTAACACTAAGAAATAATGCTCGCACAGAGCCGCCAAGGGTACAGAAATATTTGTTGTCACTCAAAAATCTCGATTCCGAGTTGCTGTCTGTCCGTCTGTCCGTCTGTCTGTCCGTCTGTCCGTCTGTCTGTCCGTCTGTCTGTCCGTCTGTCTACAACATAACTCTCGATAGTTTTGACCTATCGCGCTGAAATTTGTTTAATGTCATTTTTAGCAAGAAATTAACTTTAAGTTCGTGAACGGGCCACATCCCCCCACTCCTTCTACCCCCTCCCATACAAATTTCATGAAATTTCGAAATTTAAAGAAATTGATTTTTCTCCGAAACTATTTCAGCTATTGACTTAAAAATTAGGTCATAGTATAATGAAATAAATATCATTAATCCCAAGAAATATTGATCCGAACTCTTTACTCCTTCTACCACCTCCCATACAAATGCACAATTTTCAAAAATGCATTTATACGGTTTGCATTGCAACTAGCAAAGCCAAATGAACCAATTTTTGTCATAAATAATTTTATTATAATTGCAACTAATTTTGGAAAATCTATCAACTTTACCTCACTTCTTCTACCCCCTCCCATACAAATTTTACGAAATTTCGGAATTTCAATTAAATTAGTTTTCTTCAAAACCTTCAAAGCTATCAACTTTAAAATTTGAGAAAAGTATACTATTTTAAATATGATTGATATCAAAAAATTTGGTTTTGATTCGTATATTCCTTCTACCCCCTCCCATACAAATGCAGAATTTTGGTAAATGCATTTAACCGATTTTCATAGAAACTAGAAGAAGTAGAAACTTAAAATTTTGCCAGAATTTGTCCCTTAGTAATTTTAATAAAAGCTAAAAAAAATATCGGATTCACCTTACTCCTTCTATCACCTCCCATACAAATTTTTATATTATAAGTTCAAGAAAAGTTTTTCTCCTTCGAACATATGAGATCTATGGACATTAAAATTGTAACAAAGCAATGTGATTAAAATGTTGATAAGCAATTTCAAAATCATCCAAAATCTCCCACTTTCTCTGCCACCTCCCATACTTTACGCCCAATCATAATTCTGTTATGTTTTATGCTAATTTAGTCATGAAACGCGAAAAAACAAAATTTCAGGATAGCACATTTTTTTTTCTGTGTCGATCACAATACTTTATTATTAGAATAATAAAGTAGTTGATCTGCGCATATAACAGTAAATAAACATAAAAAAAACTTGGTGTGACGGCTGAAAGGATGTCCGGCACCAAGCACATGCTGTCAAGCGTTAAACAGGACGGCTGCTCGGGTTGAACTCAAGTGTAGTGTAGTGTATTTTAAAATCTACTACGTGAAAACTTCAATGTAGTGTATCGTAGTGGATTATGTACTACGACGAAAACACTTAAGCTTGGGAAATCCTATCATTGGGCGTACAAATTGAAAACGGCCGTTTTTCTTGCAAAATTCCAGCCTTTATTGTGCAAAAATAGTTAAATAATAATTATTTAACGAAATACTCATCCCTAGCCACAACTTTTAGTATGGAACATACTTTTACGGGGGCTGTTATAAGAAAATCGTTATCAAAAACCGTCATCAAAATGCGTTATCGAAAATCTCGAAGCTAATTTGTATGTATAGTAGGAGTGAGAGAATATGGGATGGGAAAAAAAAAAAGGCGTTGTCAGTTATAATTTGACTAGTGTTAAAGCGAGCTCCTATAAACGGGTTACGCGGGTGTACCGGCTAGCGCAACGCTGCATTCACATAATTACCTATGATACCCATGATATTTTCAATGAAATGTCGTGTAAGTATGTTCCATATTTTGCGTGTTTAAGCCCGATAAAAACGATACAACGAACTATGTTCCGCGAACAATACAATAACCCGGAAAGTTCGACCATGCGAATACCCGAAAAGTAAGAAAATACGAACATCACGTTCAGCTTGTACTCTAGATTACCATGTAAGCCACCACTCGCGCAGTGAGTGGGTCCGGGTGGGGGGCGAAACCCAGCCGAGGGTTTTTTTTCCATCTTTCTCGAAGCATACGGATTCCGTGTCGAAAAAACTGCTATTCTTTTGAGCCGATTCACGAATCACCCATTTTTTGGCCTCTTCGCAAGAATGGAAGTGCTGCTCAGCCAGGTAGTCAGGTGGTAGTCGCAATAGCTATGACGTCCCATTGCAGTGTTTCCAGGTAGGTTTTCACAACATGAGCAACATGTGGACGAGCGTTGTCGTGCAGCAAAACCACTTTGCCGAAAGAGTCGGAATGGAGTCGAATGTTGATTCTAAGGTGCTGTAGAAATTACCTTTAACTTCATCGTCTTTGTCTTCTATTGGTACAAGGACATTAATAAGCCAAACATTAAAGAATCTTGTGTTGATGCGAATCGCATACAATCGTTCATTGACGGGTTTGAAACTGGTAACTTGGTGTTTAAACTTGTTGCCGACAATAAACGCAACTCCAAACTCCTCCTTTTGAAAATTCTGTGCGATCTAATGTCAGTAATCTGGCTATCTAATAATTTAGTTTCTTGGAGTGCTATATAAACATATTGTATTTGCTTGCCTGTTTCAGGAGCGCTATCACAGCTCCTGCTCTGTATAGGGAGCACACGTTCCAAGATCTGAAGGAATAGTTCATATTTCGTTTACGTTGCCGTTGAAATCTACCAATGGAGCACGCAAAAGGAAAAACACAGGTAATGAAGTTTCGGTAGGAGCTGCGAGGGCTCGGGAGGTAAGGACAACTCCTCAGTCGCCAGCAAAATGGCTTCCATGACGTCTGAACCAGGCCTTGGAATTGGTTATCTTACAGATGCAGAAGGTGTGTGACCAGTAACGAGTTGCATGGAACTCAACTGAAGTAACTGCGGTTACGAAGCCTCACCAGAGGTTTTCTGATGCCATGGGAGTAAGAAAGCCCATGGAAGGTTACTTTCACCCCCGCCTATGGTTGAGATCTACTTAACGGTACACGTGAAGTTTGTGGTTAGCACAAATCGTGGAAGGAGGTCTTCAACCGGGTGCATTGATTCACATGTATGCAGAGGTGCTAGATAGACCTCGCATCGAACAGTATGAAAACCGAACTTGCATTTGGTATAGATTGCGACCTTCGGGGGCAATAATGATTGTTGTGACAAAAACAATCCATGTTGCTAAAGACACCGTGAAGTAAATCCATTATGGATCGGCCCTAACTAAATACATTGGAATTTGTTACTGTTGCATCAGGCTGTTGCAATAAAAACTACTACTGCTTCGATTAATGGTGAGTACAGCTGCGATAGTTCCCTTTTTGACGGAATCTTTGATAGCGATGTCTCATAAGAAAATATAACTCTGACTGGGGATGACTTGCTAAGCGACGAAGAAATTTTGAATCATCAAAGTCAATCGTTCTTAAGTCTCGAACCACAAGTCATTGTCGATAAACGAACGTGGTTGAAGGCAGTGGATACGAAGAAGAACGACTATGGCCCTCGGCCTGAACATTTACGTTAAACTAAATATATTGGAACTTCATAGAAGAAAGGAGGCCAAAGCTGCGGCTACCGCCACTTCTTTTTCAAGTGGAGTATGCGCGAATTCTGCACTGACGCAACATGATCCTTCGGATATCAGAGAGAATGGTAGCAGGTGAAAAGATTAATTTCTATCATTGAAAATAGAAGTCTAATCCCAAACTACCAATTTTGGTTATGACACAAACATTCTACGATAGGTCAAAAACATCGTATTACGAAAATAATTGAGAAAGCTTTTGAACAGATAAAAGGTTATTCGGCAGTCTTCATGGATGTTGCGCAAGAATTTGATAAAATTTGACACGGAGAATTACAAAATAAACTACGTAGAGACTTACCTAGACAATACTATGAGATCTTGAAATCATACTTAGAAGACAAATATTTTCGAGTACGCTACGGAAAGAATTATTCAGAACTGAAGGTAATTCTTGCTAGTGTCCCTCAAGAAAGTGTTCTCGGTCCAATACTGTAACTTCTAGATACGAGAGATATTCCACAAGATGACAGTACATGCATAGTTACATTATCAGATGGCACTGCAATTCTTACAGTCGGCAATACCGCGAAGAAAGCTGCAGAAAAATTGAAAAGGACACAATGGGCGCGCATTAAATTAAATGAAATGAAATCGACACACATTAACTTTGTTTACAAAAAGATCCCTACTCTTCCAATATTCATCAAAAACTATCTGTTCCCTACTCGAATACAGCTAAGTATTTGGGAATGAATTTAGAAGCTAAATTAAAATGGAAACAGCATATGAAAGAATATATAGAAGAGCTAAATATAAAATATAGAAAACTATACTGGCTACTAGGACGAAAATCGGTGTTGTCAATACTCGACAAAATTTTATTATATAAGTACAAATTAAAACCTGTCTAGGCCTACGGCATTCCAATATGGGGATATACAAAGAAAACGAATGCTCAAATAATGCAAACCTTTCAGAATAAAGATCTACGTAGAATACCAACTGCTCCATGGTATGTATGAAATAGGGACTTACACCGCAACTTGCGAATTGAATTTGTTCTGAAGTCTGCAAACACATGCAAATACGAAGATCGAAGCTGTATTGGAAACCGACAGCAACGTCCTTCGACTTCGAAGAACTAAACTGCATGAACTGGTGGCATAACCTCTATATCTAATTATCCTTCACACGTGATTTTGTAAACAGTCAAGGCAGGAGTTTTTAGTTGGTTATAGTCCCACACTACTAGGAGGTGTGTAGGCGTGCGCGTTCTCCCCGTAGTATCTTTCGAGATTTTCACCTAACCCATAGTAAAAATATAAAATTATGATATTATTGGGCGTAAAGCCCAATCATATGATATTCTAGATGAAATGAGAAAGAGTTCAATGTACCAGAAAATTTGTCACCTCCAATTCTTTTAAATAATTAATAGTGATTTTTGTTTGGGAGGTGGTAGAAGGAGAGGAGGAAGGTTTGTAATTTTTGGATATGACACCTAATGTGGTATGCAAAATATTTCGTGTTGAATTTAAAGTTTATAGCTTTCATTATTTTCAATTGGACATAGTTTTCCTGAAATTGAGGCATATATATGGGAGGTGTCAGAGGAGCGTTTAAGATGATTTTGAAACTGCTTATCATCATCCTTATCACCACGCTTTGATTCAATTTCAAATTCGATAGTTCTACTATTCGAAGGAGAAATGCTTTTCTTGAATTTATAATACAGGTATTTGTATGGGAGAGGGTAGAAGGAGTGAAGAGGAACTGATAATTTTTTTTTGCATTTATTGCAATTATTAAAAAACAAATTCTGGCAAAATGTTAAGTTTATACTTTTTCTAGTTTTAATGGAAATCGATATAATGCATTTAACAAAAATTATACATTTGTATGGGAGGGGGTAGAAGGAGTGTACGGATCAAAACACATTTTTTTTTTTTCATTATTGATATTTCTATTTTTATACTTTAGGCAAAATATCAAGTTGATAGCTTTAAAAGTTTCGAAGAAAAATAATTTAATTTAAATTTCAAAATTTCGTGAAATTTGTATGGCAGGGGGTAGAAGGAGTGATTTGAAGTTGATAATTTTTTCAATTCTGATTGAAATCACAATAAAATAATTTTGGTAAAAATTCGTTTTTATAACTTTGCTAGTTTCAATGAAAATCGAAAAACTGCACTTTTCAAAATTATGCCTTTGTACGGGAGGGGGTAGAAGGAGTAACGGGATCGGATCAATATTCCGTCATATTAATGACATCTATATCATAATACTATGACCCAAATTTCAAATCGATAGCTTAAATAGTTTCAAAGAAAAATCAATTTCTGAAAATTTCGGAATTTCGTGAAATTTGTATGGGGGGGGTAGGGGAGAAGGAGTGGCGGGATGTGGCCCATTCACGAACTTATAGTTTCTTTTTTGCTAAAAATGACACACAACAAATTTCAGCACGATAGCTTAAAGCGATCGAGAGACGGACAATTTAAAGGAGTGAGGTGAAGTTGATAATTTTTTCAATTCTGATTGGAATTATAATAAAATTAATTCTGGCAAAAATTCGTTTTTATAACTTTGCTAGTTTCAATGAAAATCGAAAAACTGCATTTTTCAAAATTATGCATTTGTATGGGAGGGGGTAGAAGGAGTAACGGGATCGGATCAATATTCCGTCATATTAATGACATCTATATCATAATATTTTGACCCAAATTTCATATCGATAGCTTAAATACTTTCAAAGAAAAATCAATTTCTGAAAATTTCGGATATCATAATACTTTGACCCAAATTTCAAATCGATAGCTTAAACAGTTTCAAAGAAAAATCAATTTCTGAAAATTTCGGAATTTCGTGAAATTTGAATGGGGGGGGGGGTAGAAGGAGTGGGGGGATGTGGCCCATTCACGAACTTAAAGTTTCTTTTTTGCTAAAAATGACACACAACAAATTTCAGCACTATAGCTCAAAGCGTCCGAGAGTTATGCTGTAGACAGACGGACAGACGGACGGACAGCAACTCGGAATCGAAGCTTTTGAGCGACAACAAATATTTCTTTACCCTTGGCGGCTCGGTGCGAGCATTATTTCTTAGCGTTACAAACGGCGGTAAGGCAAAAACAATATACTCTCAGATTTCATCTAGAGTATAAACATAAAAGAATTATGATACTCTAGATGAAATGAGAAAGAGTGCAATGTACCACAAAATATGTCACCTTCAATTCTTTTAAATAATTAATAGTGACTTTTGTATGGGAGGTGGTAGAAGGAGAGGAGGAAGGTTTGTAATTTTTGGATATGATACCTAATGTGGTATGCAAAATATTTCGTGTTGAATTTAAAGTTTGTAGCTTTCATTATTTTCAATTGGACATAGTTTTCCTGAAATTGAGGCATATGTATGGGAGGTGGCAGAGGAAGTGAAGCGTTTAAGATGATTTTGAAACTGCTTATCATCATCCTTATCGCCACGCTTTGATTCAATTTCAAATTCGATAGTTCTACTATATTCGAAGGAGAAATGCTTTTCTTGAATTTATAATACAGGTATTTGTATGGGAGGGGGTAGAAGGAGTGAAGCGGAGCTGATAATTTTTTTTTTGCATTTATTGCAGTTATTAAAAAACAAATTCTGGCAAAATTTTAAGTTTATACTTTTTCTAGTTTTAATGGAAATCGATATAATGCACTTAACAAAAATTATACATTTGTATGGGAGGGGGTAGAAGGAGTATACGGATCAAAACACATTTTTTTCTCATTATTGATATTTCTGTATTTATACTTTACGCAAAATATCAAGTTGATAGCTTTAAGAGTTTCGAAGAAAAATAATTTAATTTAAATTTCAAAATTTCGTGAAATTTGTATGGGAGGGGGTAGAAGGAGTGATTTGAAGTTGATAATTTTTTCAATTCTGATTGAAATCACAATAAAATAATTTTGGTAAAAATTCGTTTTTATAACTTTGCTAGTTTCAATGAAAATCGAAAAACTGCACTTTTCAAAATTATGCCTTTGTACGGGAGGGGGTAGAAGGAGTAACGGGATCGGATCAATATTCCGTCATATTAATGACATCTATATCATAATACTATGACCCAAATTTCAAATCGATAGCTTAAATAGTTTCAAAGAAAAATCAATTTCTGAAAATTTCGGAATTTCGTGAAATTTGTATGGGGGGGGTAGGGGAGAAGGAGTGGGGGGATGTGGTCCATTCACGAACTTATAGTTTCTTTTTTGCTAAAAATGACACACAACAAATTTCAGCACGATAGCTCAAAGCGATCGAGAGACGGACAGACAGCAACTCGGAATCGAAGTTTTTGAGTGACAACAAATATTTCTGTACCCTTGGCGGCTCCGTGCGAGCATTATTTCTTAGCGTTACAAACGGTAAGGCAAACACAATATACTCTCAGATTTCATCTAGAGTATAAAAATAATAAAAATATTATTTAATCATAATTTTTTTCCAATTTCGATTCGGAACCGTTACCCCTATTGCTTTGGTGAATGTTTTTACAATGCATTTTGAATTAAAACGCAAAATTTCCGGATTTGACACAATTTGATTTATTATATGTGACGTTTCGTTCTCTGGTGAGACCTTTATCAAAATGGATCTGGATCAGTTTAATAAAGGTCTCAGCAGAGACCAAAACGTCACACATAATAAATCAAACAGTGTAAAATCCGGAAATCTTTCTTTTTACGTTACCCCTATATTAGAAAAACAAATCGAAGTAAGGTTTAGTATGGTAGTAAGAAGAAATAGAACAGAACTACGATTGCGCGTAAAGCCCAATCATACGATACTCTAGATGAAATATAAATTTTTGTGAGCTCAAGAAATTTTGTGGGGAGTGGTAGAAACGGTGATAGCATTGAATTTTTTATTTTTTCATTCGGTAGAGTAGCTAGAAAAATGTTTATACTCTAGTTGAAATCTGAGAGTATATTGTGTTTGCCTTACCGTTTGTAACGCTAAGAAATAATGCTCGCACCGAGCCGCGAAGGGTACAGAAATATTTGTTGTCGCTCAAAAACTTCGATTCCGAGTTGCTGTCTGTCCGTCTGTCTACAGCATGACTCTCGAACGCTTTGAGCTATCGTGCTGAAATTTGTTGTGTGTAATTTTTTGGCAAAAAATAAACTTCAAGCTCGTGAATGGGCTACATCCCCCCACTCCTTCTACCCCCTCCCATACAAATTTCACGAATTTCCTAAATTTTCAGAAATTGATTTTTCTTTGAAACTATTTAAGCTATCAATTTGAAATTTGGGTCAAAGTATCATGATATATATGTCATTAATATGACGGAATATTGATCCGATCCCAATACTCCTTCTATCCCCTCCCATACAAATGCATAATTTTGAAAAATGCAGTTTTTCGATTTTCATTAAAACTAGCAAAGTTATAAAAACGAATTTTCGCCAAAATTAATTTTATTATAATTCCAATCAGAATTGAAAAAATTATCAACTTCACCTCACTCCTTCTACCCCCTCCCATACAAATTTCACGAAATTTTGAAATTAAATTAAATTATTTTTCTTCGAAACTTTTAAAGCTATCAACTTGATATTTTGCATAAAGTATAAAAATAGAAATATCAATATTGAGAAAAAAAATGTGTTTTGATTCGTACACTCCTTCTAACCCCTCCCACACAAACGTATAATTTTTGTTAAGTGCATTATATCGATTTCCATTAAAACTAGAAAAAGTATAAGCTTAAAATTTTGCCAGAATCTGTTTTTTAATAATTGCAATAAATGTAAAAAAAAATTATCAGCTCCTCTTCACTCCTTCTACCCCCTCCCATACAAATACCTGCATTATAAATTCAAGAAAAGCATTTCTCCTTTGAATATAGTAGAACTATCGAATTTGAAATTGAATCAAGGCATGGCGATAAGGATGATGATAAGCAGTTTCAAAATCATCTTAAACGCTCCACTTCCTTTGCCACCTCCCATACGAATGCCTCAATTTCAGGAAAGCTATGTCCAATTGAAAATAATGAAAGCTATAAACTTTAAATTCAGCACGAAATACTTTGCATACCACATTAGGTGTCATATCCAAAAATTACAAACCTTCCTCCTCTCCTTCTACCACCTCCCATACAAAAGTCACTATTAATTATTTAAAAGAATTGGAGGTAACATATTTTGTGGTACATTGCACTCTTTCTCATTTCATCTAGAGTATCATATGATTGGGCTTTACGCCCAATCATAATTCTTTTATATTTTATACAAAATTTAAGCTTTAAAAATTTAATAGGTAATGTGAAAAAATTAGTGTGTTAGTGAAATTGTACAGTTTGTATGCGAGGTTGTAGAAGAAGTCGGGGTTCTTAGTGACCTTTTCAGAAATAACTATGAATATTATGAAACTGATATCTCTCAAATTTCAGATTAGTAACTTTCATACTTTTCAAGAAAATCGATTTTGTGAAATTGTGTCATATTGTACTGGAGGGGGTAGATACAGTGAAGCTAATCAGTTATTTTTTTGTTCGATATTAATAATAATGCTAATTAAGTATTTAGTACAAAGTTTTGGCTCGGCAAATATTATACGTAATAAGAAAATTGGTTCAGAGTATTTCATGATAAACTGCAGTTTGTAAATAGTGAGAGGATTCGAATAAATTTTTTCCATACATCACATTAAGGTTACAAATAATACCTTCTAAATTTAAAATTATTTGCTCTTAAGGTTTTCAAAAAATTTGATTAATGGATATGATTAAAAGTGAGTCATTTGGGCCTATCGCATAAAATAAGTTTCATGGTTTTAGGTAGAGGCTTTACAGATTGAATATCCAAATAGGTATAAGATCGTTTTCTTAAACTTAAGTGTTGCAAAGATTCGGCGATTCCACAAACAGAGGTATTCCCCAATTTTACGTTTTGGTGATCAAATTTCGCTAATAACTGTAACTACCTTTGTTCGGAAAATGTTAGCAAAATTTCATATGCATATATTAGGTTAAAGTGTTGTTGTAGTATAGTAATTGGTCCAATAGGGTTTCCCCTATCCTCATTTTTTATTTTCAATTTCAAGGTATGAGTACGTAATTCAACATAAGGAGGAGATGGATACGGATCAGCTGATTAGCTCTGATAAAAAGAGAATCCCTGGATATAAGAAATTAATTTATGCATTATCGATCATGCCCACCTAATAGTTCAGTATAGATCAGATTGCACAATTTGGTTGATTTTTTTTCCTCTTTCACTGTGGCCTATGATGCGCCTTTTCAGATAACTAGGGGTCTATTCTGATTTTTATTTAATTGTAGATGTTCAGAAGTTCTTTGGCATAAGCATGCCTATTATTTAATTTCGAGCCCCAGTGAAGAACACACTCTGATTTAAGCCAGATTTGGGTGTACATTTTTGCAGTACTGAGTGAAGAGGATCAACGAAATCAGAGAAGACTGTAAGGCCCGGATTGCGACCTACCCTATGGCCCAATATAAATTGAGAAGGCTTTTTCATTTTGATTATTTAGAAACATCTCAAGAATTTCCTGCTCATAAGGAAATACAAATATCGTACCAAATCCTTCCCTACACCCTACAAAATCTGATCTTTCCTTACTATACAAATGGTTATGATTGAGGGCATTAGATCTAACCAACTATTTACCAATAAATCATTCATCTTGTTTTTAAGTCGATAATATGGTCTCGAATAATCATCGAACGGTCATCAATATAAAGACAGGCTTGGATTTCAAATTTTAAAAATTTCTCCGTATTCAATAGTACGTTCTGAAATTTAAGATTTAGATCTATTTCGATATTTTAAGAAATTGTTTTCCAATAAACGTTATAAAAGTTTATTTATGGCTAAATTCTGATGTTTAACAGCGTAATTTACAACAGCTGCGTTTATCTATGTACTACTCGTATTCTCCGACACTTAAGTTTAAGGAAGCATTTACCTATTGATATCACGTATGCAGGTCAACGTAGTCTTTTAATTTGAAAAAGAAAATAGTTAAACGAAATTTTACAAGTTGAGCCCCTCAGAAAGAAATTCTAGTTACGCCACTGGAATAGAGAGAGTAATAGAAAGAAATAAGGAGTTTGATAATAAAGTTTACGATTATGAATGAAAAGGATAGGTTAGGCTAGGTTTGTGGAGGGTTTGGATACCAATGTACGTAGGCCACCAGTGGGTCCTTTATACACCTCCGTAGTTGTACCGTGTGATCTGCATATCATTTAGCCAACCTACTTTACCGGTGAAACTAATGAGCTTCATCGGTACAAGTGATCATTATGCCGCCAACCCGCCCAGAAAGAATCCAAAATAGTTTGTTTGAAGCTAGTCTTGAGCACTGTTGGTGCTACATCGACTGACTTCCTAGTGGAATTGATGTTTGAAGATCCTTGCCGTGCAAGCATGTCTACTGCCTCGTTACATAGCAGATCGCTATGACCCGCTTTCCAAATTAGAAAAACCTCCGTAGTGGCCGCTAGGCGATTCAAATTATGTCTACAAATGGACACTATTTTGGACGTAGTCCTGTAGGATTGGATTACCAAAAGTGTAGCCCTGCTGTCCGAGAAAATGTAACAATTCCCGAGACCGTTCTGCATATCCAAAATAATATTTGTACACTCGTTAATAGTTAATACTTCCGCTTGGAACACTGCCGCGTGCTCTGGAAGATCAAACGAAGTGGATGTCGAGGTCGTGGGAATAAATTCTTGTCCCTATCCCCTGGTTATAGATAGAGTTAAATAAAAACGGGATAGACAATGAAATTATTAAACAGACGGAGTGGAAAAAAAAGTCAAATAAATGGAAAATATAATAAAAAGAAGGTTGGAAATAAGTGAAATGCTCGGCTAAATTATTGAACAAGACTCCTTCATATTAGCTTTCACTTCCTCCGCCTTCTCTCTTAAAGTTTAAAGAAGAAATGCATGACTTAGGAAGGTACCGGCGTTGAAAACACTGTAACGCCTCGTCGGGTCAAGTTGTTCTGTTGGAAGATTCAGTCATCCAGGATCCAGGGAAGGCCAACGTGAGTTTTTAATGTTGTACAGGCTTAGAGTTCATCACAATATCCGAGCAATGAACGCCTGCTCCCCCCTCTCCTCCCCATCCTTACCAATCCATGAAATTTTACTATATTTATAGATATGTGTGTACATAAAAACTCCTAAGACACCTAAGGCCAATTTTCGCGATGTTGCAAGCCTCGTACTTAAACAAATTTCTTTTTTCATATTCCATTGAGTTGATTATATTTCAACTTCAGTCTTTTCAGTGCTTTAAATTACTGAAATATGATCACATTCGGTTTCAATTAAATCTTCAAAAATTCACTCTGCCTACAGCTGGAAATAGCATTAATTTTCAAATTCCGGGATGATCTAGAACCAAAAAAAAAAACAATTACCCAGAATCCATGAAAGGAATCTGTCTCGAAAGTCTTCGAAATAACACCAAGGACTACTTTTCCAAATGTTTTGATGATCATCAAATCCGGCACGTGGATTAAGTTTAATTGCTGCAGATGTTCCCAACTGGTACGTTCCTAATCGTTACCATCAAGCCCCCAATCAAAAACTTTTCTAGGTAGGTGCCTTCATTATCTTTTTTTTTTAGCTATGTATGTATGTGCTCCATATTTGATGTTCCGACGACGACTAACCAATTGTTAAGTGGGTGATGCTGTTGACTGTTACCTGAGAAAGGGCTTCTGACTTTCCACATCGCTAAGGAGTCGTCGCCGTCGTCGCGCAACCATCTTACCTAACTAACTTAAGTAAGTATAAGAGGATCAGGCCAAAAATGGTGAAATTTATTCCGAGCCTCTCGTTAAGAACTTTCTCGATATGGTCAACATGGTTGTGGTCACCTTTACGGGGCAGCATAGCACAGCAGTCGCCAGTCTCTTTGATTTTAATGAACTTCGATTGGGGCCGCCTTCGATCAACAGACTAGCTCGAGAGTGTATAACGATCAAAAGGCAACTTTCAAGCACTTTTTGATGTTGATGAACGATTGATCCTTAAATGGGATCGATAATGTTTTCGTTTTTCTCCGTGGAAGGAGAGTTTTTTTCAGGACAATACAAATTCTTGCGCTAAAAATGGTATTGGGCCGAAATCAGGCTTTTCCTCCCGTTTGCACTGCATCGAAGTATCTTAATTCTTCCAAGTGATAACTAAGTTGTTCGCCGCCGTCTTAATTTGGGATGACGCCTTCTGTTTTTTGCGGTGTTCCTTACAAACAACATTATACGAACCTGTCCCAGATCCAAAGTAATAGTTACATGCTCGTTCTCTTTGCCATACTGTAGGGTCGGACTCTGCCACCAGCCTCCACTCGAATTATCCAGAATCACATCAATCGGATGCCGTTTATTCGCGTCCAAGCTATTTGCATCGCATATACCACATTGCGTCGCCCATGTCTTATGTGGATGTGCATCAACTAATTTGCAGTATTCCTCGCGTCCATTTAGTCCGCAAGTTGCATTCGTTGTGGCTATCGACCGCGGAGCGATATTGGACAGCGAAGGAAATGCACCGCCGCCTTCAATATTGTCTGCAATTCCAGACAAAAGTCGTAGTGCTGAAAAGAGGAAAATTGTTTTATTTTTCGCTGATTAATGATGTCGTTCAAGATTTTGGAAAAGAAAAACTCATGAGACGAGGAAAAAGCTAATGTTACAGAAAATCTTATTTATGAGAATGTCTACAGAAATAGCCTAAGACGATATATGAGTCGGGAGCTACTACTACTAGACACGCAGCTGCGGAATGCATTCTTGACCCGACAATTTAGCTGAAAGCCATAGAAATAAATCACTTTCGATTGCTTGAGAATTCGATTACTGAATTTTTAAATATGCTGGAGATTAAGGTGTCGTTTTAAGAATGTCTTTGGAATGATCTCAGTTTCTCGAACTTTACCGCATTTGAGTTTTCGCGGTCGCTGATTCATTCCGTGAAATAAAAATGTAATCTTGAAAGTGAGTTCAACGACTCTTCGAGAAACTAAACTCAAAGTAAACAACTGGCGAACATTTATTTATTTACAAATACAATCTTTTGCAACCAAAATGAACTTTTTCAAATCAAATTAACCCTTTTCCAGATCAAAACATACTTTTTCAATTTTTTTGAAGATCGCCTCTGAAGCTTTGGAAATTTGAAAAGTTCGCTATTACCTAATTGCTTAAAATATTTCCTCTAAAATCTGAAAATTACAAATTTTGTTCGACTTTCCTACAAATCTTCTCAAACCTAATCGCTTTCACATTACCATAAGACTGATTGTCTTAAGAATGATCGAACTAAAGGTGTAAAACACTGCCAAAGGTAACAAATTAATCGTTTGTGTTTTTTCAATGGAATAAGTGATGGTGCACAGCTTGAATTTAAACTTCACAGGTAAGACATAAGCGATGAACTCTATATGCCTTGAAGTCAGACAAGTCAAACAAAGTATCAATTTGTTAGGTAACGAAGATGGACATAAAATAGAGAAATACTCAAGAAATCACAGGTAAGAAGGTGAGAGATAAAGGCATACTCCGGGTAGTGGTTTCATCAGCCATGGTTAAGGACAACGAAGGGTTCACTTTATTTTAATTAGACCTTGTTTTGATTTATTGAAAGTCATGTCGATCATCACACGAGTTTGAGAATTTTTCGAATTCTCCAAATGGAATACTGATGAGTTGATCGGACAAAACAATTCTTATCCCGCATATTTTTCAATCAAAACCGGACAATTATTAAGATATTGCTGATTTTTTTTTTTGTCTCTGTGTGTTTGTGGTAGGTCGATATGGAATTCCAGAAAGTAGTTTCGTCGTTCGTTCCCAAGCATTTTTGTAACTTGATACCTCGTACATGAATGTCTTAATTCTTTTTTATGGCACACATATGTGTTTTCCCCGTTTGAATATCTGCGACAAACCGCACGACAGCAGAGTTGTTTCGTGGAGTCCTTAATACGGGAAGCAAAAAGAAGTCGAGGAAACCAGCTAAGACAAAGGCATGGTCATAAACCACCAGGTGGATTAAAAAAGGTGATGGAGTGTGTACTTAAGGAGTCGTTCTGTTCTTGTCGCCAACTACATACCCATTAGCGGCCGCATATAGCGTCGAGTGGAAATACCCGTGAGATTTGAATGCGTCTGGGCTTTTCTTCGATTCATACTTGATCCGACTCCTTCGTATGCTCGATTGCAATCCTGCCTGACTGCCTTCCTTCCTCAAGAGCCGGCCAAGTCGAAACAAATTACAATTGTGATTATTTTCGGTCGTAATTGTGGCTGGCGTGTACAACGCCAATTCCTCTTGTACTCTGTGCTCTGTAGAACTTACTATCAAACATGAAGTTGTTGCGCAACGCAATTTATGGCGGCTACAGATTACTTAACGGACGTCTCTGTTGGCCTTACACTGTGTCTTGGGATGGTCTTTAAGAACGTACGATAATTCTGTTGATTGGAGAATGTGATTCTGGTTTTTCAGCTAATCTCCATTCTTTTTATCCATTAGTCCAGAAAAACCACCTTATTTATTTATATCCAGTCTAAGAGTCAAAAATAAACCTAAGACAGAAGAAAAGGACATACTGCTCGATAAGAATCGCATCGGCCACCTCCAAAGAAGCCACCACCATTTCCATGCTTCCAATTATTTCTGACAATTCCGGTTACATGTGACGATGCTGTGATGCACCCAATCTCAATCCCGAATCCCTTTAAGACCTTCCCGCGCCTCAAATCTCAAGATGACTATCCAACTCCCGACTGTGTTGTACAGTTATCTTAAGGAGGAGAAATCCACGATAGTGGACGTTGCTGCTGCTGCCGCCGATCGGTCTTCTTCTGACCACAACACCATCATCGCCGCGGTAAATTGGCATCGTTTTTTCTCTCCAATGACACGACTATAATTTATGCAGAAACGCTTCGGATTCGAAACATGTTCTTAAAGAAGCTCAGTTCTACATTCATCTTACTGTATACACATGCTCGCCATATGGTCGGACTAAGCTAGCGTACGCTAGGTAGTTCTTTCATCACTATAACCTTAATTAATTTTTTAAATTGATGGCTTGCAAACGTTTTGTATATTGCGAATCAATCGACGAAAGTCTTTCAGGAAAAAAAAATTGATTGCCGGAACTTTTGTAGTCGAAGATTCCGTGAAATTCGAAGACCAATTGGTATTCTTCAATGATCATAAATTAATTTAATTACGTAAATTTACGGTAAGTAATAGATTAATTTTGGCTTAGTAGCACTAGCAGGATTTTGTAAAGGTCGTGCCATTCGTGTAGGTGTTGTACACCCCAAGGGTCTTATCTAAGTCCCCTACTTTGCAACTTGTGCACTTTCGATCTCCCTACTCGCGAATCAGCCTTTTCGGATTGTACTGCAATTTCCACAGCATTAGAAGACCTCATTATTAACGTCATCAACCTACAGCAATCGGTTTGTAATATTACTTATTACTTTTCGAATTGCTAAAAATTAATGCAGTAAATCTACAGCAATTTGTTTTCACAAAAAAAAGAACATTCTTGTATCTGCCATCATCAGTATAACATTTTTACCCCCTTAGAATAAAGAATAAAAAAAATGTTTTGGCTGATATACAACTTTGCCATACAACATTTTTTGATCAGCATATAAATAGATTTTTTATGATTTTTTTAGGTTATATTCTTATAACTTCTATTTGTAGTTTTCAATTATATTCAAAAACAATAGGGCTCTGTCCGAAGCGGATACCAAGTTTTTGCAACGACTGCCACCCTTTTCTTTTCAGATTTACAGAAGTCACCGCCGAGACACACAGACTGACATCATGGAGATATCTCGTTTCCGGAGTCCTGGAACCACAATACACGTAAATCCATCAAAAAACGGATGTCGAAAATTTTTACTATTACCAAAGTTACCTATTAAGATTATATATATAAGTAATTACTTCTAAAGTAGTAGTTAGTTAGTGGTAAGATATTGTGATAAGTAGACTTATTTCAATAAGAAAATTTTTGTATCTATTTTAGATATTTTTACTGTTCTTCTGATTACTTTAGGTACATGAAATTTTTTACAATCTCGTGACATTCCTCTGTGTAATTTAATTGGATTTGGCTCCGATGGGGCGAGTATAATGCAAAGAATATATGAGAGGCTTAGCAATCCTTAAAACAAAAGAATGAATAGATTTATTTCTTAATGTGATCCTTACAATCCCTATAGGTATGCATATCTAACGCTTGTTCAACCCTTAAAAATGAAATCAAGGAATTGGCTAAAGTTGCGTGCATGCACATGGGTTCGAGCACAAGCGTACCGATTGTTTTTACCGGGTAAGATGTGGAATAGGTGCACGATTTTTGTTACCTCGGAAGCATTGTTAGCATCGACGGAGAAGGCGAAAAGGATATTGAGGCTTGTATAATAAAAGCTCGTCAGACCTTCTGTATTCTTTTAAGAGAGCTGCAAGTGTTTTTCGCATACGTCAAATCCGTGTTGTCAAATGTGTCAAGTTCCAAGCATGGCTGGCAATGCTACGTAATAGTGGTCGTCGATACGATTGCCCAGTTCGGGGCAGTTGGTCTCTAACCACGGCACGAAAAGGTAGATTTTGGCAGTTTGGTGTTTGAATTAACGCAATGAAGATAGATATAAAATTAGTCACTGTTCCTTTAGTAGAAGAACTAGTGTCTTCCGACAGTTCAGAAGTGCGATAATTTAATTGATCGAATTAAAAAAGGAAAATCGGGGAAACAAATCGTAGGAAATCGCCATCGAACGAATAAGTTAGCTTTCTTTGTTCCCGCGATCCGAATGTGTGTGTGTGTGGGCGACGTGCCGGTGCATGTACACTCCTTTAATATTAGGTACAAATAAGTTGCTGCCGTTTTACAAAATATGGCCCCACCAGAAGTTTCTACTATAACGTAAAACGTAATATCGTGAGTTTGGACATCTGGTAACAACTTAACTTTGAAGTATTAGTTACTCCGTATGAGCATCACATAATTTTGTTCGTGCGAAACTGTCATGAAAATGTCGGATTTGCCGAATAAGCGTCGTTTGCGGGTTTTTTTGATTTACTTCTTTAATTTGAAGAAATCTGCAGTTGAGGCGCATCGATTGCTTGTAGAAGCATATAGTGAGACTGCTTTAAGTAAGAGGAGTTATCGTGAGTGGTTTCAAAATATTAAAAATGGTGAGTTTGACATGGCAGACAAAGAACATAGTGGAAGGCCGAAAGTGTACGAAGACACGGAATTGGAATTGAAGGAAGATTCGTGCCAAACGGAAGAAGTACTTGCACTTATGTACATTAGAAGTGACTCAATAAGCAATTTCACATAGTTTAAAATTGTCGCAAATGATTCAAAAACAAGGAAATTGGATTCCTCATGAACTGATATTGCATGTGTGAAATACTGCTTGCCAGGCATAAAAAAAAAGGTTTTTTGCATATGGCGTTTAGTTAAAGGTGATGAAAAATGAATCCACTACGATAATCCAAAGAACAGAAAATCATAGGGACCACCTGGCCATGCTTTAACATCGCCAGCCAAACCGAATATTCATGGAAAAAAACGCATGCTGTGTCTTTGGTGGGATCAGCTTAATGTCGTGTATTATGAGTTGCTCGAATCGGGCGAAACCAGTACTGGAGCCGAGCACTGAATGAAAAACGAGCCCATTACTACTCCAGACACGACAAAATTATTCTCCTACATAATAATGCTCGTCCGCATGTTGCGGCGACAAAACCTATTTGGAAACACTTATTTGGAAGTCTTACCCCGTATTCAACAGACATTGCCCCTTCCGATTATCGATTGTTCCGGACGATGGAACATGGCCTGTCTAAGCAGCGCTTTACATCATATGACGACACTAAGAACTTGTTTTCGTAAGAAGGAAAAAGACAACGGAAATAATTAAAGAAAACGTTTTTTAATGTGTATTGATTTGATTTTTTTAGGAAGAGGCTGGGCAAAAGGGCAAGCATTTAAAGCTGTTCATTGTTTTTGGCGGTCATTTTCTTCCAATTTTGAGTATTCCTTACATTTTCTAGCCGCACTTATGGACGTCCATAGGATTTTTGCCAGGGGGCAGTCAAATTCTCAGAATAACAGGATTTTAGGAACTTTTATTTTTAAACACATTAAATAAAACAAGTGAAGCTTTTGCTGGCTCAAGGTAGAAATGACTGTCTATTTTTCATTGGACGTGATTTGTGTGGCTGAACCATATGCGTACATCCGTGAGCGCGATCATAATCAGTTCGATTAAATTCACCACTACAGCGGCTGTGGAAATATCTGTCGTAGACCCTGAGTACTTCGACATTTCTACGATGTTCAAGGGATGCCGTGATGGCATCATCACAAACAAGTCAGAACGCAAATCTTTGAACTCGGTCCAGTACCACTAGATGAGTTGTGGGTGCAACAGCCAGATATGCGAATTGTTCTCGAGTTGGGACTTGATTTGCAGATGGTTAAAAGATCAGATGGAGTAAAATATTTATTCGGAGAAGAGATTCCTTCAGGAATGCCAATGCGCTCGGAAGGATCTAAAGCTGCATTGCAGATTGTATTGATTTTAGCATTTAATGAATCAAATAACTTAGGTCTAAAGGGCGTAGAAGACTCGTGCGACACAGCAAGTCCAAGCTGCAATTACTTTCAAGTATACAGTCATATGCAAAGCTATGATTGAGAGTCGACGACAGAAGGTTTTTACTAAAAAATAAGATAGGTGATAAAACTGAGCATCCCTGGGGCTCTCCAAAAATTGCATGACCTTGCGGTTGACAGCAGTTTTGATAAGACAGAAGTAATGGCTGTTTAGCGATAATTATATTCTAGATGAAATCTGAGAGTATTATAAGTTTGCTCTAAAGTTTGTAACGCCAAGAAATAGGGCTCGGAGAAAAAAATGAATGATACAGAAGATAATATTATCACTCGAAAATCTCAAAACCGGATGTCCGTCCGTCCATCCGTCCGTTCGCTCTCTAGCTTGAGAACGCGTTGAGCTAGAAAACTCAAATTTGGTACACGTCACTTTTGACAAAAAAGTAAGGTCAAGTTTGTGAACGGGCCAAATCGCTCCACCCCTTCTACCCCCTCCCATACAAAATAACACAATTGCTCAATTTGACAATAAACGGATTTGCTCGAAAAGTATAAAAGCTACTGGCCTGAAAGTATATCACTTTTATGATAATATCAATCTATCGTAAGAAAATTATGCGTGTGCTCCTCCTCCTTCTACCACCTTCCATACAAACTGTACTTGTCATGAATTACTCTAAGCCAATTTACTCAGTGCGTATAAAATTTACCAGGCTGAAATTGTGCACCAAATATTTATTTAAAATTGTTAGTAAGGCCAAAAAATTTAGACGATTAGCTTCACTCCTTCTACCCCCTCCCATACAAAATGACACAATTGCGCAATTTGACAATAAACGGATTTGCTCGAAAAGTATAAAAGCTATTAGCCTGAAATTTGTAATACATTACTTTTATGATAATATCAATCTACCGTATAAGAATTATGTGTGTCGTACCCCTTCTTCTACCCCCTCCCATACACACTGTACTTATCATGAATTACCCTAAGCCAATTTACTCAGTGCGTATAAAATTTAGCGGGCTGAAATTGTGCACTAAATGTTTATTTAAAAAAAAAATTAGATGATTAGCTTCACCCCTTCTACCCCCTCCCATACAAAATGACACAATTTCGCAATTTCATATTAAATGGATTTACTCGAAAAGTATAAAAGGTATTAATCTGAATTTAGGGATATATTACTTTCATAATAATCTAAATCTACAGTAGAAAAAATATTTGCGTCCTCCCTCTCCTTCCAACCCCTCCCATACAAACTACACTTTTTCATGAAATGCTCTAAGACGATTTTTTCAGAACATATAACATTTATTGATCTCGTATTTTGTAATAATTACTTAATTAGTATTATCACTAAGATCAGAAAAAAATATTTGATTAGCTTCACTGCTTCTACCCCCTCCCATACAATATGACACAGTTTCACAACTTTACAAAAAATCGATTTTCTTGAAAAGTATGAATGGCACTAGTCTGAAATTTAAGGGATGTCAATTTTATAACATTCCTAGCTATTTCTGAAAAAATCACTTGAATTCCCCCACTCTTTCTACCACTTCCCATACAAACTGCACATTTTCACTAAATCTAAATCACTAATTTTCTCAGTTCCCATTCAATTTTTGGAGTAAGCATGATGGGAAAAAAATTAGTTCTAACGCGTCCCATACAAAATTTTTTGGGATCACAAAAAATTCTATTTCATCTAGAGTATCGTAAGATTGCGTTTACGTGCAATCGTAGCCCTGTTATGTTTTTAATTCCACTTGCTGCTTTCTTAGGTGTAGGCTTGAGAATCTCTTCTTTCCAGCTATGTGGGAATTTTCTGAGGAGTGGGAAAGGTTGTGAAGAGGTTTTGTCAAAGATGAGAAACATTTTCAAGATTGATAAGAGGAATACCGCCCGAACCGGAGTATTATTAATATTGAGATACTGAATGATTTTAGCGATAAGGCGAGTGCGAAATCTTAAGGCATGCAATTTGGTGACTCTAAGCGATACAGAGCCTAGGTGTAGCCTAGTGGGTAGCATGTTGGTCTACAATACGAAGGTTTTGACTTCAAATTCCAGTCGACGTACCACACTGCCCACGTGGCTATAACTAGGTCACCTCAATCTGCAAACATGATAAGTTGTAGATAGAGGATTGTGCGAAGAGCAAACAACCCTTCCATAATAACAAATAAAAAAAAAATTAATTAACCTGAAGCTCAGGTGGCAAAGGCCCAATTCGGGCTGTAGTTCCATTGAAGAAGAAGGCGACACAGTGGGGAGAGACTAATTGCTAGATATAGTAGAGTTGAGTTTCTCGCAAAACTCGCTGCTAATAAATTTACTTTTTTTCTGGATCAACACATGAGCGGCTGCCATTTCCTAACCTTCAGGTCCTTCGTATAACCCTACAAATTTTCACGAATTTTGAAATTATACGTCACCCGAGATTTCAACTTATTATTTAGTAAAGACCGAGTTCCAATGTCGAACCGCAAACACAATTCGACATAGGAAAACTCAAGGACGAGAAGGTAGTTGCGAATTAGGTATCTGCTTTGGAGAAGTACTTCGCGATAATGCTGAACAACAACGCGAGCATGCCAACAGAAGGAATGTGGCAAAACATCAAGGATGTCATTACATGCGTCAAAGAGGAGGTGAAAGGTAAACAACCGTAGCACAAAAGAAAAGATTGGTCCGACAATAGAATAGACGATTTGCAAACATAATAAACAGACAAAAAACGGAAGCACAATAATGACGAAATTAAAAACATGGATGAACATTTTAAATTGCACAACACAAGAACCGAAAATTCCCTAGTTAAAAGGATGAAAGGGATACCAACCAAAGACGACTCTCTGCAAGGATGCAAAAGGCAAGATTATAAGTACTGCGGGAGATAAAAAAAAAAACTAAAATGGGCGCAATACTTTGAACACCTTCTCAATTCAAGCCCATCATTCGCACGTATAGCAGCAGCAGACATAACAACAGGTATAACTGATGTAACAGCTGAGGAAAGATAATCTTTGACTCCTCCCATACTCGAAGAAGTAAAAGTGGCCCTGAAGAACCACCCACTCTACAAAGCGCCGGGCACTGATCCAATTCTAGCTGAGCTTCTCAAAGGCGGTGATACCTACATTTTCTACATAGATTAGTCACGATCATATGGACGCTGGAAACACTTCCTAAAGATTAGCGCAAGAGCATCATATGTATAATTTATAAAGAAGGTGACAAACTATGCTGCGATAACTACTGAGGAATATCTTTGTTGTGTACTTCTTATAAGATCTTTAGGAAAATTCTGGAAAAGAGAATTAAGTCCTATGCTGACCAAAGTAATTGCTGAATACCAAGGCGGAAGCTGGACGATCGACCACGGATCGGATATTCTCAGTTAAAAAGGTGCTGGAAAAGTGCTGGGAATATAATATTGATGTGCACCAGATATTTGCTGACTTCAAGCAAGCATACGACAATATCGACAGGCGCGTACTTTATAAAATCATGTTAGAGGTTGGAGTCCCACCGAAACTGGTTCAGCTTATAAAAATGACAACAACCGAATATTTATCAAATCAGAGTAGAAAATGATCTGACTTCCAGCTTCAAAACAGACAACGGCCTTAAACAAGGGGAGCGCCTCGTACCAATGCTTTTCAACTTGACAATCGGATATCTTGTTCGAAAACTTTCCGTTGACTCCAAGGGAACACTATGCTTCAATTCCACACAAATCGTAGCATATGCTGACGACATAAATATCCTTGCCAGATCTCTGGAGAGTGCTAAGGAGATATTTGCAAATCTTTACTCGATGGCAAGGGAATTTGAAATACTTATTTCCAAAAACAAAACAAAAGTTAGGACACAATCTAGGAACAACGCCAATCAGACAAAATATTACAGTAGGAGACTATAACGTGGAGAACACAATACAATGGAAAATTGTATGCCATGTTCGACAATCCAGAAGTGTCAGCCGTCATAAAATCTAAGAAGTTACAATGGGCTGGTCATGTGGAGCGGATGGATGACAGAATAATTCCCAAACTCACACTCAAAGTAAAAGTTAATTGACAAAAGCCGGTCGGAAAACCACTGAAGCGCTGGGAGCATTCGATTGACGCAGACAGCTAAGACACTGCTAACATTTTCAAACTGGAGGACGCGATCCACGAAATGGATGGAGGCCAAGGTCCGATTTGGGCTATAGCACCATCGTAAGTAAGTAAGAGATTTCACCTTCCGACCTCCGCATTGTAGACCAACACGCTACCCTCTAGGCGACACCCTAGCTGAATTCAAGCACTACTACATTCTACAAAGTCACTACAGCCCAAATCGGACCTTGGCCTCCTTAACAATTTTTTTTTCATTACTTATTGTGGAAGTGTTGTTAGCCCTTCGCATATCTACAAATTTTTCATTTTCGTTGATTGAGGTAACCAAGGTTTATCCAAGCAGGCAGTGTGCTGGATTTATATATTAACATCAACCGGGACTTGAACTCATGACTCACTACCATTGTAAAACCAACATGCTCACCCTCTTACCCCCTAGAAATCAAGCACTAATATTCCTCGGGCGAAACTTTATTATTCTTGGGACATGTTGCGGATGAGTGGAAAGTCAATATGCAGGTTAGAGTGGTTAGGGAAGACTAAGTGAAAGGGAGTTCTTGGGCAGGACTGTTGTCTACTTAACAATATTTCATTCGTTTCTGCAAGTTTGGGTTTTTATGAGGGGAGGAGGAGCGGTAATAGTAAGAGTGGGTGGATGTTAATAGCTTTTTAATTAATTGCTTGAATCACGTCCAATATTCTCTGTATAGAATGTGTTTCATAGACGAAGTTGCATAGAATTTTCATAAAATTCGGTGTATTTTACATTCACTAAACCGAACATTTGTATGGGAGGGGTAGAGAAGATAAAGGAATCGTAAACTTTGATATGTAGTTTTATTTCGCTTCTCTTTTAAGGTGCTTGTATAAAATTTCAAGTTCATAGCTTTTAGTTTGTTGGTTATTAGTTGATTTAATGAAATTGGTCGAAATCATAGTTTTGTTTGGGAGGGGCTAGAAGGGCAAGCGCGAATTCAAAACTTTTAAAGCAACTTCATTTGAATTATTTTTATAAGTTTCTATGCAAAATTTGAAGTTGATAGCTTTTAAGAGTTAGCTGATAGCTTATTTCATAAAGATGCTCGAAAAAATAATTTTGTATGGGAGGGGGTAGAGGAGGTAGGGGAATCGTAAGACTTGTGATGCAATTTTCTTTTTTTTTCAGTTGTAAGGTGCTCCTACAAAATTTCAAGTTCGTAGTTTTCAATTTGTTTGTTATTAGTTGATTTAATGAAATTGGTCGAAATCATACTTTTGTATGGGAGGGTGTAGAAGGGCAAGCGTGATTTCAAAACTTTTAACGTTATTTCATTTTAATTATTTTTGTTAGTTTTTGTGCAAAATTTCAAGTTGATAGCTTTTAATAGTTAGGTGATAATTGATTTCTTGAAAATGGTCGAAAAAATAATTTTGTATGGGAGGGGGTAAAAGTTTTAAAGATTTTCAACCAGTTAATAATTCATTCTTTTATGGATTTTTTTGAATGCATTTTGCAAATTTTGAAGTTTCTACCTTAAAATTTCATTCAAAAATTTTCTGCTTATGTGTTTTTTCATTTCACATGAAACACCTTGTGCTCGTTAGACCAGGGGGGTCGGTGCATAACAATTGCAGAATTTTTATTATTTTTTATGTATGTATAATAAATAGATATATTGACCTGCAAAATTGATATGTGCTCTCAATTTTGAGATATAATGATTTGAAATTTTTGAAAGTTCAATGCTCCCCATTTTGCCCCACTATTATTTTGTCCAAATATTATATTTTTTTTCGTATTTTTCTAGTATAGCTTAATATAAGTACCAAGTTTCAATTGCATACCTCAACAAATAGCCGAGATATTGATTTTTAAGTATTTTTCTTTGCACCCCCCATGACCCTCCCCCTTACAATAATTAGCCTCTATGTAAGCTGATTCCAGTGGATCTGTATGCCACCTTGATGGTCAAAAAATATAAATTTTTTATGCTAAGTAATTTCTAAAATATAATCATTTGAAAAAAAAATTCGGCCGACATTTGGTTTTTAACCCCCCCTTTTTGCACCTCAATGGATAAAAAAATTAAATTAATTTTAAAAGTTGTCCCACAAACCCTTTTATATGTACATTAATTTTTAGCTTCCTAGCTGTAACCATGTTTGAGATATTTGAATTCTTAGTTTTCGGCTTAAGTGCTCCCCCCGCCTCCCCTTGAACCCTTACACCCCCCAAAATGAGTGTCCTCCTGAGATCCGCAACTATCTACAATCCTTCCAAAAATGAACTTTCTATCTTGAAGGGCTTGGGAGTTAATGTGCTCTGAGCGTACACACCGGCGTACGGCGGACGGCGTACAGACAGACGGATTTTTTTTTGCATTTTTAGGCTATTTTAGTCATGAAACGCGAAAAAAAAAATTCAAGGTAGAAAAATTTTTTTTTTTCCCTAGTCGATCACAATACTTTATTATTAAAATAATAAAGTAATATTGTTAATGAATTGTAAATGGTTTCTTTTAGGTATCAAAAGGTTGAATTAACATGCCATGCTCGAATATCTATCTATAAATGACTAATAAAAGCTCATAATATCATCGCATTACCACTCCAAACTTTCATCCAATTATAAATATTTATTCAATAAAGATACAAGATGTTGGAGCCGTGCCGACATCAGGTCCATTAAGCCGAGTGCGAAGTATGCCAAAGAACCGCAAGAAAACACAGAGTCCCTTGACATGCTAATTAACTCCGATCGTTACGATTAACACACTCAATCAAAAACGCTTGCTTGGATTAAGCTGGACACTCCGGTGTGCTTAATCCCAAGTGATTAAGTGCACCACATATATCCTACTTCTGTACTTATGCTACCTATGCGATGCGGTGCAATTTAATCGTTTTGCATGTCAAATCGATAGTGGAAAAAAAATCTCCGCCAAATTGGCCAATTCTCCAATGTTTCTGCAATTTTTCAAAAATCGTGACCGAGACGACTCGACCAAAACATACTTAGTTTCCTAGCTTGCTAAATGTCTATGTCCAATCTAAGACCCTAAGTCGGCTAGAAGAATCCTCCTTGTCCATTTTCTACCCAACCAGATGGCCATTTCAGGTTAAGCTATTGCTAAGCTACGAAGCAATGGGCAAACCATTGCAGTATTGAGAAAATCGCTTTCAATTTATGGGGTCTTAAATGGTTCGCGGATCGCAATTATCGTGAAATGCGATTCACACGCACCACGACGTTCCCTGTTTGGTTTGTCGGTGGAGTGGCAGACCCGCGGCTGCGGCGATTGTGTTTCAAAATGATGTACAGCCGAATAGGTGTATGGAACTTTTCATGGAAATCTTGACAAGTATATCGATTTTGAATGACAAAAATTGATAAAAAATTAAATTGGTGATCAATAATAAGAAAAAGTAGTCAACATAGAAAAAATAAACTGCCAACAAGTCGGGCGAAACTTTATTATTCGTGGGACGAGTTGCGGATGATTGGAAAGTCAATATGCAGGTTAGAGTAGTTAGGGAAGGCTAAGTGAAAGGGAGTTCTTGGGCAGGGCGGTTGTCAACAATATTTCATTCGTTTCTGGAAGTTTGTGTTTTTATGAGGGGAGGAGGAGGGGTAATAGTAAGGGTAGATGGGTGTTAATGGCTTTTTAATTGATTGCATGAATCACGTCCAATATTCTCTGTAAAGAATGTGTTTCATAGACGAAGTTGCACAGAATTTTCATAAAATTCGGTGTATTTTACATTCACGAAACCGAACATTTGTATGGGAGGGAGTAGAGGGGGTAAGGCAATCATAAAATTTGTGATGCAGTTTTATTTCATTTCTCTTGTAAGATGTTTGTACAAAATTCCAAGTTCGTAACTTTTAATTTGTTGGTTATTAGGTGATTTAATGAAATTTGTCGAAATCATACTTTTGTATGGGAGGGGTTAGAAGGGCAAGAGCGATTTCAAGACTTTTGACGCAATTTCGTTTCACTTATTTTTAAAAGTTTGTACAAAAATTCAAATTGATAGCTTTTAATAATTAGGTGATAATTGATTTCTTGAAAATGGTCGAAAAAATAATTTTGTATGGGAGGGGGTAGAATTTTTAAAGGTTTTCGACCAGTTAATCTTCGTATATTTAGGGATTTTTTTTAAATCCATTTCCCAAAATTTCAAGTTTCTACCTTAAAATTTCACTCAAAAATTTTTAGTTTATGTGTTTTTTTTCAATGCACATGAAACATCTTGTGCACGTTAGACTGGGGGGGGGGTCGGTTTATAACAATTATGGAACAAGTTATTATTATTTCTCTATGTATATCAAATAGATGTATTCACATGCAACTTAAAATTTTTACCAAAATTAACGACTAGGTAGTTCTACAATTTGACAAATTTTCGATTTGATATTTGTATTCAATTTTGAGATATAACGATTTTTAATTTTGAAAAGTGCGCCATTTTTGAAATGATCCCCATTTCCCCCCACTTCTATTATTTCAACATGTTAAATTTTTTTCGTATCTCTCTAGTATAGCTTAATATATGTGTCAAGCTCCAATTACATAGCTTAAGAGATAGCAGAGATATTAATTCTTAAGTGTTTTTCTTAGTCCCCCTTTTCGGACCCCAATGGATAAAAAAATTAAATTATTTTTAATGTTTGTCCCACAACCCTTTCTATATTTCAACTTGCTATCTGCATTCGTGGAGGAGATATTAGCAAGTGTAGTTTTTGACTCTTTCCCTTCCCCGCCCACTCCTTCCACCTAACACCCCCCAACATTCTACCTTTAACGGTCTCGGAGATCAATCAAATTTCAATCAAATTCCTGTTAAGACCCCCTATAGGGGCATAGGACAGAAAAAACTCTCTTCCACAAGGCGCGATCCTGAGCATCGGCTTTAAGCTGTTGCCAGGACTTGTTTATTCCTCTGGCCTCCTGCTCAACTGCTCGCTTCCATGTGTTACATGGTCGACCAACCCGACGTCTTCCTTGAGGGTTATAATCCAGAGCCTGTTTTGCGATGTTTCGCTCTGGTTTCCTCAAAGTATGACCGATCCACTGCCACTTTCGCCGTTGAATCTCAATACCTATTTTAGTCTGGCGAGTTGTACTCCAAAGTTCGTCGTTGGAGATTACTTCTGGCCAGAATATTCCTAAAATGCGTCGGAGGCATTGGTTTACGAAAGTCTGTAGTTTCTTGGTAAGTCGAACGGTCACTTTCCACGTAGTACAACCATATAACACCACGGATTTGACGCATGCGTCAAAAACTCGCAGCTTCGTGCGAAGGGAGATCTCTCTTAACCTCCAGAAAGGGGAAAGGATACCGAAGGCCTGACGAGCTTTATTTAGCCGAGCCTCAACATCCTTTTCGGCTCCGCCGTCCATGCTGACAATGCTTCCGAGATAGCGAAAATCTTGCACCTCTTCCACATCCTGTCCATTAAGAACAATCGGTGTGCTTGCGTTCGAACCCATGTGCATGTACTTGGTTTTACGCACATTTATTTTCAGTCCCGCCTCTTTGCATTTAGAATGCAACGAGCGAACATTTGACTCTAAGTCCGAACGGGTATGTGCAAGCAAACACACGTCATCAGCATAATCAAGGTGACTTAAGATGTTAAATAGTCTCCATTGAAGACCTTTACCTTCCCCACCTTCCAGTGCAGCTTTCAAGATGTCATTTATTACCACCACAAACAGGGCTGGTGATAATGAGCAGCCTTGTCTGACACCCGTTCGCACAGGAAAGCTCTCGGACAGCTCTCCTCTATGCAAGACGCGACACCTTGCATCTTCGTAGGATTCTTTTATCATAGCTATGACCTTATCTGGAATACCTCTCCTACGCAAAGCATTCCATATGTAATCTCGCTTAACGCTGTCGAAAGCCTTCTCGAAGTCCACAAACATGAGATATAGTGGCGAACCCATTTCGGCTGACTGCTCTAATATTATCCGTAGGGTATTTGTGTGGTCGGTACAAGACGACCCTTTACGGAATCCAGCCAGATAAACTTCGAGAGTGCTCTCGACGACATCACTAATCCTATTGAGAATTACCTTAGCCATAATTTTTGATACGGCAGTAAGTAGACATATACCACGCCAATTGCCACAATCCCGAAGGTCGCCCTTCTTCGGAATTTTCACAATGACGCCCTCCTTCCATTCAGTCGGATATCTTCCATCATTCAACACCTTAGTGAAGAGTGGGAGGAGTATATCGGCTGTTATTTCCGGGTCCGCTTTGAGGACTTCGTTTGGTAGTCCGTCTATGCCTGAAGCTTTCCTTCCCGCCATTGACCGAATGGCGGAAACTATCTCTTTCTTATCTGGGGGATCGTCCCTAAGTTGTTCTGTTTCCGGAATATCTTCATCTGACAAGATATTTAAAATATCAGAGAAGTATTCCTTCCATCGTCGCAACTGGTGTTCACTCATATTAAGCAGAGTTCCGTTGACATCTCTCACCAGGTGGTTGGCGGTGAAATTCCTGTTCGTCAACTGTTTCATGATTTTAAATAGTGAACCCATATCCCCAAGGTAAGCCGCAGATTCTGCCTTGTTTGCCAGATCTTCAATGGCCTTTCTCTTGTCGCGTCTAACAGCCTTTTTAAGCTGTATATGAGCATCGCGGTAGTTCTGCCTCAAGTCGGGCGTTCGTTGGTTGACATCGGGTTGAGAGATGATTGCCAATTTGGCTTTTTTCCGATTGCCAACCTTGTCCCATGTGTCTTGCGACATCCAGGGTTTCTCACCGCTTTGCGCATATCCCACAGATTCTTCAGCACTAGTTAGAAAAGTGTTTCTGGTTGCCTCCCAATTGGCGTCCAGTGTGCGCATTTCATGTTCACCCAATGTGGATGACTTTTCGCGTAGAATGGTGGTGTATTCGAGTTTTTTGTTGGGATCTCTGAGTTTATCCACATTAAGCTTGCGCTTCATTTGAAGGATTTGTGGTCGTCGGATAGCTGCTGTACACAATCTCAAGCAGGCAACCATCAAGTGGTGATCGCTCCCCACGTCAGCTCCACGTTTCGCTCGCACATCGAGGAGACATCTTCTCCATCGGCGACTTATAGCCAAATGGTCGATCTGGTTCTGAGTAACACCATCAGGGGAAGGTCTCGGAGATATGATTTCATATTTACGGCGTACTGCGTGCGGCGTACGGGATGGAGTTTTGTTTTGCATTTTTATGCTAATTTAGTCATGAAACGCGAAAGAAAAAAATTTCAGGGTAGCAAATTTTTTTTTTCTGTGTCGATCACAAGTCTTTATTATAAGAATAATAAAGTAATTATTAGTCGATACATCTAGAATTATCATTAACGTATTATTATTATTATATTAGGCGATGTAATTTATTATCCCTTCGATCAGTTTTTCAAATTTAATTTCGAACAAATTCTTATCTCTCAACTCTTGACTATATTACTTTCAAGAAAATCCTTCTTACGAATTGTAAATATTTTCTCAGCACTTATCGTAACGACTTTCGCTCTCTCTCTCGAACGAATCCGAACCGTAATTCGATGAAAATTCCGTCCGTCAAGCTCTTCACAACGCATAAAGCATGTAACAACCTTATTTCCTAATCTTAAGTTTAAAATCCTGTCGTTCATAAGTGTAATCACGTTCAAGATATCGGCTATGAAAGAAAATCCCTCTTACTAAGGAGTTTTCGAGACTATAAGACGATCTTCCCAGAAAGAGAATTTATGAGGACATAAATAAGTGGAAATGATCGGTCTTCGACATCGGAAAACAACAACAATAACTAACGTCTAAAGAAAGTACGAATAACACAACTGCTAGGTGGTGGTAGTTGTGGCCATCGAAGATCGACAGGTAGACATAGTGCAAGGTTGCATATTAAGGCATGACTAAATGAAGACAAAAGGAAGTTGGGCTTGTCTGATATTTACCAACGGATTCCTGCCTCGTCGCTGGTATTTTAAGTAAATTTTGTGGTTAACTTTCTTCAATAGCATCTAAATTTATATTCAGCACACGCTAAAATTTCCTCTTTTTGATAAGAAGCCATTTTTAAGTGTTTCTTCGTCTCCTTAGGAGCACCGACAGCACACTTAAAATTAAATTCCGATTTATCTACATAAGACTTATCGAATCGCGAAAACCACAATTAAACGACCTGTTAACTAATTTCAAATTGGTTATCATGGAAATAAAACGCCTGAGATATGACCAATGTTGCAGCTAGCGATTCTTAGTATACCGCAGCTCGGGCTGAACTGGTGAAAATTTCAAGTTTTATTGCTTCGTATTTTAGCTACGCTAATTGATACGGCAGGTGTTCATGTTTTTCATGATTCTTGTTTTTGTTGCTGTTGATATTCTCAAAATTTTTATTATCATGTTAATTCGGAGAGAAAACATTATTTCGGGATTGAATAAAAAAAATTCCGATTTGATTGCGTGAATGCAACTGAGCTTGACGAATTTGAATGTCGGCCTGAGCTGGGGGTCATTTATAAATGTTTGGGAACAATACGAAATAGAAATAAATATTATTGAGCATTTAGTTGGTATTGTAATTTGTGCCGTTCTGTTTTTTTTCGGGGGCCCATTCAAACGCTTAAGCAGGAAATAAAGATGGAACCGAACTTATGCTAATTGGGTGATAATGGTTTTTTGTATGACTCACAGTAGCTTTAGTGAATTTTTAATGTGTATTGATGTGCATTTTTACTTTATTATTCTAATAATAAAGTATTGTGATCGACACAGAAACAAACAAATTGACGGCCGAATTTTTTTTTTTTTAATGATTATATCTTCGAAATTACTTATTGTAAAAATTCATATTTTGGAACCATTAAGGTGGCATATACATAGCTCTACCGGAATCAGCTTAGAGAGTGGCTAATTATTGTAAGAGGGAGGGTCAGGGGGGTGCAAAGAAAAATACTTAAAAATTAATATCTCAACTATCGCTTAAGCTATATGTAATTGAAACTTAAAATATATATTAAGCTATACTAGGAAAATACGAAAAAAAAAATAACCTGTTGAAATAATAATAGTGGCGGGAAATGGGGAATATTTCAAAAGTAGCGCACTTTTCAAAATTACAAATCGTTATATCTCAAAATAGAGTACAAATATTAAATCGAAAATTTGTCAGATTATAGAAATACATAGTCGTTAATTTTGGTAAGAATTATAAGTTGGGAGGTGTAAGGGGAGGGAGGTGGTAAGCAAAAATGTCGAAAATTTTGAGTGATTTTTTGAGGGCTCTGGTGAAAGATACAAAGTTTAAATTTTGCATGTGAATACATCTATTTGATATATGTACTATATGTATAATAATAACTTGTTCCATAATTGTTATAAATAACCCCCCCGGTCTAACGTTCACAAGGTGTTTCATGTGCATTGAAAAAAAACGCATAAACTGAAAACTTTTGAGTGACATTTTAAGGTAGAAACTTGAAAATTTAGGAAACGGATTTAAAAAATATTCCTAAATATACGAAGTAATAACTGGTCGAAAACTCTTAAAACTTCTACCCTCTCCCATACAAAAATATTTTTTCGACCATTTTCAAGAAATCAATTATCACCTAACTATTAAAGCTATCAATTTGAAATTTTGCACAAAAACTTTTAAAAATAATTGAAACAAAACTGCGTCAAAAGACTTGAAATCGCTCTTGCCCTTCTACCCCCTCCCATACAAAAGTATGATTTTGACCAATTTCATTAAATCAACTAATAACCAACAAATTAAAAGCTCCGAGCTTGGAATTTCGTACAAACACCTTACAAGAGAAATGAAATAAAACTGCATCACAAATTTTATGATTCCATTACCCGCTCTACCTTCTCCCATGCAAATGTTCGGTTTCGTGAATGTAAAATATACCGAATTTTATGGAAATTCTTTGCAACTTCGTCTATGAAACACATTCTATACAGAGAATATTGGACGTGATTCATGCAATCAATTAAAAAGCTGTTAACACTCACCCACCCTTACTATTACCCCTCCTCAAACTTGCAGAAACGAATGAAATATTGTTGACAACCGCCCTGCCCAAGAACTCCCTTTCACTTAGCCTTCCCTAACTACTCTAACCTGCATATTGACTTTTCACTCATCCGCAACTCGTCCCAAGAATAATAAAGTTTCGCCCGACTTGTTGACAGTTTATTTAGGAAGAGGCTGGGCAAAAGTGGAAGCATTTTTTTTTTCAAACATGATTTGGGTATCAATATCTCGTTTTGTTCAATTGTGCACGAATAATTTGAGAACATATTTGCTTTACAAAAAATTAGATTCTCAAGTACTATTTTTTTTTTTGATAAATTTTGAAAAAAAAAAACTTAAGGATCTATTTTTTTGCTAGCGTTTTTGTCTGCACGTCTTAACAACAACTCAACACTTGACAGCTGCTCGCCATTTTCCTATTATTCTTTATGGCAAGGAGCTTTCTCGAACTTCTATAATATTAACAGCGATTCATTGTTTTTGACGGTTATTATACTCTCGATGAAATCTGAGAGTATATTGTGTTTGCCTTACCGTTTGTAACGCTAAAAAATAACGCTCGCACAGAGCCGAAAAGGGTACAGAAATATTTGTTGTCACTCAAAAACCTCGATTCCGAGTGACCGTCTTTCCGTCTGTCTGTCTGTCTGTCTGTCTGTCCGTCTGTGCGTCTGTCTACAGCATACCTCTCGAAAGCTTTGAGCTATAGTGCTAAAAATTTTTGTGTGTCATTTTTAGCAAAAAAGTAACTTTAAGTTCGTGAATGGGCTACAACCCCCCACTCCTTCTACCCCTCCCATACAAATTCCAGGAAATTTCGAAATATTAAGGAATTGATTTTTCTTTGAAACTATTTAAGCTATCGACTTGAGATTTAGGTCAAAGTATTATGATATAGATGTAATTAATATCACGGATTATTGACTCGATCCCCTTACCCCTTCTACCCCCTCCCATACAAATGGACAATTTTGAAAAATACATATTTTCGATTTTCATTGAAACTAGTAAAGCTAAAAAGACGAAATTTTGTCAGAATTAATTCTACTATAATTGTAATTTATTTTAAAAATAATTATCAACTTCATCTCACTCCTTCTACTCCCTCCCATACAAATTTCACGAAATTTAGAAATTTAAATTAAATTATTTTTCTTTGAAACTGTTAAAGCTATCAACTTGATATTTTGTATATACTATGCAAAAAGAAATAATAATACTGCGAAAAAATTTTGTTTTGATCCGTACACTCCTTCTACCCCCTCCCATACAAATGCATAATTTTTGTTAAATGCATTTCATCGATTTCCATTCAAACTAGAAAAAGTACAAACTTCAAATTTTGCCAGAATTTGTTTCTTAATAATTAAAATAAGCGTTAGAAAAAATTATCAGCTTTGCTTCACTCCTTCTACCACCGCCCATACAAATATCTTATAAATTCAAGAAAAACATTTCTTCTTCAAGTATATGAGAGCTATCGACTTTGAAATTGAATCAAAGCATGGTGATAAGGATGATGATAAGCAGTTTCAAAATTATCTTAAGCGCTCCACTTCCTCTGCCACCTCCCATACAAAAGCTCCAAATTTCAGGAAAACTATGACCAATTTCTTTAAAAATAATGAAAACTAAAAACTTTAAATTCAGCAAAAAACATTTTGCATGCCATGTTCGGTGTCATATACGAAAAATACAAACCTCCCCCTCTACTTCTACCACCTCCCATGTAAAAGTTTCTATGCATTATTCGAAAGAATTTGAGATGACATATTTTCCGGTATAAGTCATGTCCATCTTATCTAGAGTATCATATGATTGGGCTTTAAGCCCAGTCATAATTCTGTTATGTTTTCTTTGGATTTTAAATTGTCCTTACATTCTCCAATTAGTCCCCATCATGGGCGTACACAGGATTTGTGCCAGGGGGCGGTAGCATTTTCAGAATATCAGGATTTTAGGGTCTTTATTTTTCAACACATTTATTAAACAAGTAAGGCAATCGCTTTTACTCTGATCGTACCCTTGGGCGAAGAACAAAATGAACGCAAGTAGCGATGCGAGTTTAGGGTGCGTCTATTGATGGAAAAGTTTCATCGTTTTTTTTAAGACACCTACCAGGGCTTAAAGGTCACCTTTTAATACCGTAGCGTACAGTTCAATCGGTTTATAAAGGGAAAAACAAAACGAAAGTTAACAACATGCCAATTAATTGAGAAAGGATTAACTGGATAAAAGAAGTCGGTGAATGTTTGTTTGGAAATTTTTGGATGCTACAATCTTTCGGAAACGCGGGTAGTTCATTCCACATTTTGCTTGCTCAAGGTAGAAACGATTGTCTATTTTTCATAGGACGTGTTTTGTGTGGTTAAACCCTATACGTATACCGCATATAACCGTGAGCGCGATCATCATCAGGTATTACGACTAATTTCACCACTACAGCTGCTGTGGAAATATTTGTAGTACATCCTGAGTACTCCGTCATTTCTATGATGTTCAAGGGATGCCGCGATGGCATCATATCCAATAATTCGGAGCGCAAATCTCTGAATTTGGTCCAGTACCACTAGATGAGTTGTGGGCGCAACAGCCAGATATGCGAATTGTACTCGAGTCGGGGCTTGATTTGGAGATGGTTGAAAGATCAGATGGAGTAAAATATTTATTCGGAGAAGAGATTCCTTCAGGGATGCCTATGCGCTCGGAAGCATCTAAAGCTGCATTGCAGATTGTATTGATTTCAGCATTTAATGAATCAAATAACTTACTGCATTTAAAGGGCATAGAAAACTGGTGCGACACAATAAGTAAATCCAAGCTGTAATTGTTTTGAAGTATACTGTCATCTGCAAAGCTGTGAATTGGATTGAGAGTCGACGACAAAAGGTTGTTCGTAAAAACTGAGTAATAAGGTAAATGATAAATGGACCATACGATTAACAGCAGTTTCCATTACTTTAAAAAAGATAGAAGTGATGGCCATACTATAGCGATAATTTAGGGTTCTACTTGCTTCCTTTCTGGGATTCACCACTACATCTCATGTTTGTGGACTTCGATAAGGCTTTCGACAGCATCCAGCGAGATTTCATATGGAATGCTTTGCGTAGGAGGGGTATTCAAGATAAGGTTATAGCAATGATTAAAGAATCCTACGAAGATGCAAGGTGTCGCATCTTGCATAGAGGAGAGAGCTTTCCTGTGCGAACGGGTGTCAGACAAGGCTGCATATTATCACCAGCCCTGTTTCTATTGGTAATAAATGACATCTTGAAAGCTGCAATGGGAGATGGGGAAGGTAAAGGTCTTCAATGAAAACTATTTAAAATCTTAAGTCACCTTGATTATGCTGATGATGTGTGTTTGCTTGCACATATCCGTTCAAACTTAGAGTCAAATGTTCGCTCGTTGCATTCTAAATGCAAAGAGGCGGGACTGAAAATAAATGTGCGTAAGACCAAATACATGTACATAGGTTCGAACGCAAGCACGCCGATTGTTCTTAACGGACAAGATGTGGAGGAGGTGCCAAATTTTTGTTATCTCAGAAGCATTTTCGGCATGGACAGCGTACTGAAAAAGATATTGAGGCTCGTATAAATAAAGCTCGTCAGGCCTTCGGTATCCTTTGCACTCTCTGAAGGTTAAGAGAGATCTCCCTTACACGAAGCTGCGAGTTTTTGACGCATGCGTCAAATATGTGTTTTGGTTTATGGTTGTACTACGTGGAAAGTGACCCTTTGACTTACCAAGAAACTACAAACTTTCGTGAACCAATGCCTCCGACGCATTTTAGGAATATTCTGGCCAGAAGTGATCTCCAACGACGAACTTTGGAGTACAGACAGACTAAAACGGACTAAAATAGGCATGGTCGACCATCTAGCAAATGGAACCGAGCAGTTGAGCAGGATGCCAGAGAAATAAACAAGTCCTGGTAACAGCTTAAGGCCGCACCTTATGGAAGAGAGTTGTTTCTGTTCTATGCCCCGGTCTTAACAGGAATTTGATTGATTGCTTCCCTTGTTGGGTGTAGGGTAAACAATCGCTTCTTTCCAACTATGTGGGAAGAGTAGAAAAGGTTGTGAAGAGGTTTTGTCAAAGATGAGAAGCATTTTTAAGGTTTGTGAGAGGAATGCAGCCCGAACCAGAGTATTTATTAATATTGAGGTACTGAAAAATTTTAGCGACAACGCGAGTATGAAATTTTAAGGCATGCAATTTGGTGGCTATAGGCTTTACAGAGCCTGGATGTACCCTAGTGGATAGCATGTTGGTCTAAAATTCGAAGGTCGTGATTTCAAATCCCGGTCGACATATAATCCTACCACATTGCCTACGTGGGTATATCTGGGTTATCTCAATCTGCGAACATGATAAATTGTAGATTGAGAGTTATGCGAAGAGCGAACAATCCGAACAAAAAATTATTGACCTGGAGCTCTGGAGGCAGAAGTCCAATTTGCTCTGTAGTGCCATTGATGAAGAATGCGATACAGTTGGGAGAGACTGATTACCTTGTATAGTAGAGAACAAAGCGTCCCACAATAACAAATAAAAAAAATTAATTAGCCTGAAGCTCAGGAGGCAAAAGGCCAATTTGGTCTGTAGTGCCATTGAAGAAGATGAATGCGATACAGTTGGGAGAGACTGATTACTAGGTATAGAAGAGTTGAGTTTCTCGCAAAACTCGCTGCTAATAAATGCGGCTGCCATCAGAAAGAAGAGATGTGAACGATGAGATAAAATTATTACTCACGGCCTTGGCAAATGACCAAAATTATTTATATACTTTAGGACACTCACGTACTCTTCGGCAATATTTTTGTTCATGCTGCGTTTGATTTATTATTTTATTGTTTATAAGTGCTCCCTCATTCATTTTGCTCAATGTTAGCATTTTTAACGAAATCGCTTTTCTTACCGGTCTCTTCGACTCGTACACCTCTTTGAGACGATTACATACTTCGTTCAATGTCCGGAACCCTTTTACGACTTTGAACTCTATAGAGCTAATTGCCAAAATTAGATCACTTTTGGCTTTTCCGCCTGCGTTATCCCAAATTTCTGCCGGTTTGACGATTTAGGGATCCGATGTAACTACGATTGGGCGCTTGATTTTTCCGGACACATAATTCCACGAATTATTTTTAACACACATTGCCTTAATGTACATATTCCACGTGTCATAATTAATTAATTTGAAATTATATAATACTATATTAATTCCAAAGAGTATATTATAGAGTTTCAGGAATTTCTTGCCTTGATATACAGTTCTCTGTTGCTGTAGGTGGAGTGTATCCTGAACTTGCCACGACTCTTTAGATGATATAAATCTTTTGAGATTGAAGGAAATAAAGAGCTGCATTCCTATATTTTTCAGGCAAGTTTTTGAGAAAGTTATCAAGGAGACTTGAACAATGGTCTGCGAAATAAGGTGGCCGACTAGGCTCACTCATCAGCTGTTTAAGTTTGTTGATAGATCTCACTACTACGCTCCTCGGAGTCCATGCAGTTAAGGTGGCATTCCGCTGGTGCAGCTAGTCGCTGCGACTGATCGCTTTGTACTGCTCTTATGCGTTTCTTTGCTCATGTTTTCTTTGAAGCGTTCAAGCACTGCATTTTTGAATTGAGCGCAATTCTACTGCATGATGCCTGCCTTCTGGAGACTTTAATGTCGAAAATGCTGAACACAGGAAGACGAAAGATCGATCGAAAATGTTCGATATTATTTACGATCCAGAGGAAGGTGACTTCAACAATTTCGAATTGAAAGACAATATTTGATAATGGAATATAGGAGGATAGCTAAACAAGGGATTTCCAAGGATAACAGGTTTGTGTCGATATCCTCGTATATTTTTTCGTTCCACTAGACAGGATCCGTTTGACACAGGATTTGGAAATTTATTTTTCGTCCTTCGACTTAACTACACAGCATTCTAACATTATATACACTTTGTATCCTTGTCGCTTTCCGTTGTTATTTTTTGTTCTAGAGCTCTTGGACTATAATGAAAGTAACATGTTATCATCTTTTTCAAGCAACAAAACTTTTACTAACTTCTACTATATTTAAATATTTTTACCTGGAGGCATTCTCACTCAATACAGATATAAATACAAATCAAATCGAATCACTAACATTGTAGTTATCGCCAAATCAACAATTCAATCGGAAAGAAAACTCTAACTAGGAATAAAATTGAGTTTCATGCTGTTATTAAGTTCCTTACCAAGCAAGGAAAAACGCCACAAATCTTTTTTAAGGAAATGTCATCTGTTTACGGGGACTCTCGCCCTGGAAAAACAATGATTTATAACTAGCATAGTTTATTCAGGCAAGGCGCAGAGTCATTTGAAGATGATAAACTCTTGGGCCGGCCGATTGAGGTCACTTCCTCGAAAATCGTCGAAAAAGTGAAGAAACTTTTTCTCGACGCTGCTCGTTTAAAGAAGAAACAAATCGGAAAAATGGTTGGAGCATCAACTACAACCATTTTTAAAAGTTCGTCTACGATCATTTCGGCATGTCTAAGGTCAGCGGAAGATGGGTACCGAGAATGCTCTTAGCGGTTGAGAAAAAGCAGCGCGTCGAGTTTTCACACGACTTTTGGATCTCTGCAGCGAGAACAGTGATAAAACGTTGACACAGATTGATACTGGAGACGAAACTTGGGCTTATCATTATGAGCCTGAACTAAAGCAGGAGTCAGTGCAGGCGCTTCACCCCCGAGAAGTTCAAGGTCTCACAATTCGCCGAAAAATCATGGCCACTATTTTTTGGAATCCAGAGGGGGTTTTGATGGTCGACTAAAAAGAAAAGGAACAGCATATCACAGGGGGATACTATACCAACCTGCTACAAAAATTAGAGGATGCCATCGAAGAAAATGGAAGAGGAAAGTGGACTCGAGTTATGCTGCTTTTGCATGACAACAAACCTGTTGTGAAGATCCACGTTGCAATGGCTGCCCTACAGAAATGCGGCTACGGAATATTGAGCTACCTCCCTTATAGTCTAGATCTGACCCCTTTCGATTACTATTTGTTCCCAAAACTGCAGAAAGAACTTCGGGGAAGAAAACTTACCAACGATTAAGAGGCGAAATCGGCAATTTCAGGCTATTTTGAAAGCCTTGCTACATTTTTTTTATAAGGAACTAATAAACTTTGTGAGAGATGTGATAATTGTGTTAGACTTAAAAGAGAATAAATTGAAAAGGAAAAATAATAACTTGTTTAATTTTACCCCCTTCTGTCATTCCACGAAAATTTTGACCTCCCTTCATATTCTTTGGTAGTTTTCGCAGCAGATCTTATCACCTTTTTTATTAGTTGGACATATGATGCTCTTGCGTCAATCTTCAGGAAGTACTTCCTGCGTCTATATGTCCGTGACTAATCTATGTAGGAGATGCGCTTTGTAGGTGCCGCCGGCTTTCAGAAGCTCAGTTGGCATTTGATCAGTCTCCGGCGCTTTGTTGAATAAAGTATTTTACAAAGACTTACATAACTATCAAATGTGACGTTTCGGTCTATACTTTTTAATAAATATCTCAGCACAGACGCCATATTTAGTAAGGCACAACAGTGTAAAATCCGGAAATCGTTGCATTCAATTCGAAATGCATAGTGTAAACATACACCAAACTGCTAAATCATCGTTAATGCATTTATAAATAAAAGCAGTTCTTGCACTGCCCGTCGCGTCTGCGCCATACAAAAGCGAAGGAATAAGTCCAATGAATTTTTTATTCAGTTACCCGGCTTGAGGTGTAGATGATGATGCCCCACCACATCAAGAAATCTCACTAGACATCAACAACATCCTTAACTTTTCTTTGATAAAAACATGAATATGGCTCAGTATCAACCAGCATTCCGCACCATATCCCAACCCACACACTCATTAAATATTTATTCCTTTATCAACACTCATCACAGACTATCGAATCTCAACACAACAGAGCTCAGAATTTAATCCGAAATCACCTCTTCCTTCACTGCTAGCTTTCGAATGGCTCCAGCGTTCATTTACAATATCAGAACGAAACTATCCATTCAGCACTGCTTTAAATGCGTACAATTCTAATCTCTCACCCTTTACAACAAAATCTTGTCGGCTGACATCCTTCTCAACTCTTGAAAAACCGCCATCCTCCAACCACAAACCCTGGAAAGTGGTAAGATATGATAGTTTTTGATAGATTCTTATATCCGTCTTCTCCAAAGACTTAAAAAAGATTTTAGTTAGGAGGATTAGAGGTGTGCCACTAGATTTGCGGCTACTCCCCCTTCAGATTTTAGAATGATTCGTATGCAATGTCAATGTATCTTCTTGTTTTGTAGCTCCCTCGCTCCCCAAGCGTGAAATAGTTGGCTCGCTCCTAAGGAGGACTACTTTCACAACAAAGTTACACTTGGAAGACGAGCAGTACGGGTTCCGCCCGGGCCACGGTTTCAATAATTGCATTCACCTGGTTGTATACTTCACAGTCTCTAAAAATTGAAGCACAGGCCGCTGATGGTGTACTCTTAACCAACACAGTCAGCCAACCGTACGGCTGCGTAGTCCCCATCAAATGCTTCACTCTCGTGCAATCTTTTTCAGAAGAGAGAGATCAAAGTACAATGCGATGTCTACTATTCCTGTTCCCTCTCCATAGAAAACGGAGTTCCACAAGGTTCGATGGTTCTCTTCAATACATACGCCAACTTCCCTCTTCCACAGCTCACCACATCCCAATAAAACGTGGACTTTGAAGGCGTGGTATGCTGATAACTTCTCTTACTTAGCATCGAGCGACCCTTGTGCTTCATAAATCAAGCTGTAGGCCGCTTAAAGACCAATGAGCATCTGGGTCCAGCCCTCTCCAAAATAGAAATTTCCACATTTTCCGCAAATCTTACTATATATCTCATTCCATTTATCTCTCTGACGTGATCCTATCTAAACTCATCATCTTCGGGTTAATATTCACTTCTAATATATTCTGAAGGGCTAACGTAAACTCCCTCATTAGCCTCTAAATCATCCACAATATCCTCAGGTTGTTCTGCTTCATTAGAATTCTCGGAGGTCCTATCTGAATGCATGTATCAGCATCACTTCCTTTTTATGGACTTTAGGAAGAAAAAGAACAAGAAATTACAAATAAACTGGGCGTTACCTTCAGTAAATGTCACAGAGCAGCGACTCCTATTTCCTCCTTTCGGATAGAATTGCAATTGACTTCCTTCGATGCCACTGCCCTCAAAAGTTTCCATAGCTTAGCCAGCTCAACTCTTACTTTATACCATTCTAAGTGAATACGATTTCAACGCTTCCACCTCCTCCACTCGCTTCAGCAAACTCGCCTCGCCTTTATCCTGTAATGCTTACTACTTATAGCGCTTTGCGATAACCTGAGTATCCTAGACGTTCTTTCCAATCTCTTTAACAAATGTCCATCCATCATCCTCTTCCTATGACCTTCTAACATAACTGGCTTGCCTGCGTTGCAGAACTTATCGGAAATACAGGCAAAGAAGCACCTGCAGTAGCAGCAAAGGAGGCCCTAACTACTAACGACACTACACCAGGATGAAAAATATTAAATTCCGAAACAGTAATACAAAAATAAAACAGATTTGTGTTGTAGAATAAATTTTAATTTAAATGTTCGCGCGCAAAAAATACTAAAGTGGGAAATCGTAAAAATTTCTTCCTTTTACTGTATACGAACTCTCCGGCTTTCTCAAGTTAGTTGAAAAAAAAATCGTGCGAAGGGCAAACAACCCTTCCACAATGAAAATTTTAAGTCCGATTTGGGCTGCAGAACCATTCAAGAAGAAGAATAAAATAGAAATAAACTTTTGTGTAACAATAGAGTCACTGTATACAAACTCTCCGGCTCTCTCGAGTTTGTTGTTCCACAATGAAAATCTTAAGGAACGTGAAGGTCAGGAGCCCAAAGCCCGATTTCGGCTGCAGAACCATTCAAGAAGAAGAATAAAATATAAATAAACTTTTCTTCTACAGGGTGGGCCAAATACAAGTTTCTTTTTAAAAATGCAATAAAATGAACAAAATAAATTTTTTTTCCATGTATTCTGGCTTCATTAGTAAGAGCAAACATTCCTATTAATAATGGAATACAACTTCGTTCAAGTGGCTGCCTCGGCTGGCTTCGCAGTAGCGCATTCTGTTACTCCAATTTAAAAAGAAACCACTAGATTGCCCACTCTGTACAATGGCACTACAGCCTAAATCGCACCTTGGCCTCCTAACCTTCAGCTTCCTTAAAATTTTCATTACTTATTGTGGAAAGGTTGTTAGCCCTTCGCACGATTTTTTTTTTTTGTAGATTGATGCAATCAAGGTGTATCCATGCTGGCAGTATTCCGGAATTACACGTCGACCGGGATTTGAACTCACGAACTCCGAATTGTAGACCAACATCCTACCCACTAAACAATACTCTAGCTATAACTTTTGCATAAGTCCAATATTTAAATTGATTTTATAGAAAATTTATAGATCAATTCTCTAAAACTTGAAGAATTCTGGCCAAGAAAGAATTTCTTAGAGTGTAGAGTCCCAGTTCAGAAAAGTGAACTCTGCAAAACAACAAATCAAGTAAGGCCCATCCATAAATATGACTCCTACTTCCCATATATCACTACTTCCTGTCGCACTTCATCGCCTCCCTAATATAAGATCATCGGAAACTTCATAAATTATCACCAGCACCACCCATTTGCATGCCAATCAGCACCAAATTATCGTGTGAGACTGCATTAACCATAACGCAACCTAAGATGAACGAATCTAAGTGCCGCATGTGAAGCCAGAAAAATTCAACAAAAATTCTAATTTATGATTTTTTTCTCAAGATTAAGCCCTTCTCCAGAGATCTAGTCCGCTTCATCAAAGAACTTTAAAAATTATTTACCATTTTAATGGTGTGCAGACGATAAAGTACGGAGACCCCTACTAATTGCCCCATAAAAGCAACCTATTTGGAATTTCAATCCAGAAACCCCATGACCATAAGCGGAATTTCCATCACAAAAGAATTTTCCATCATTTTTCCAAAGAAAAATCGATGCAACAATGATAGGACACGGACGGTAAAGGGTATCGTACAATGGCTAATAGGACAGTGTGCACCGCCGGCATTATGGGAGTAGCGAACACGATCGCGGGTAACAAAAGAGTACGCGCTGCCCAAAAATGGAAGTCTTGTCTTCAGACACTATCGCGGACAACCAGTAGAGGAGTTACGTTACCATTTTTGTTCATTCTTTGCCGTTGACCTCCTCGTCCCCCGCCACCCTGTTTTCCTCCTCGTTTTCGTTGCGATGATCGTTGCGAATTCCTTAATTTCAATCCGTTCTTTTTACCGGCACTTCTTAATTGAAGATCACCGCGATCCAACTGGCCAAAAATCGATCGCGATCGATCAATTTCCCGAGAAAAACTATCGGGCGAATCACTGATCATCGAATCCGAAGTATTCACGCTCGATATTGCCACCGCACATATCGCGATCGTCGCGATCGATATATGAAAATTCGTGTGCATTTTTATTTTTTTATTTTTGAGTTTTCAATCAAGATCACTTGAAATAAAACTTAACGATCACTATCACTAAACACACTCTTTTGATCACACTAATCACGAGATCACTATCACATTATCCCGATTTTTTCCTTTTATTTTTTTAATACAATTTTCAAAACTCAAATTACTTGCGAATGAGTAATCCTTTCCGCGATCACGATCTTACGAAAAAAAAAACAACGAAAATCAAAGAAAAGCTACGGTGTACACGCGCGACCGTTGAATATGCGGCTAAATAAACGCGACATTAATTTAAGGCCACGATAAAAAGACCGAAAGGAAGCTGCAACGTCGCAAAGCATATGTGTGTCGTCTCATTTTCTATTTTAGTATATCCTTTCCTTACAACAGTACAAAGTACAGAGGGTGTCGACATTTAGATACAAGATTTTCCACACAGTCGCGATCGCGATCTAACAAATCGTCTCGAATTAAAAGCGATAGTATAAGACGATCGTGCGCGACAAGATCACTTGCATTTACAACGCGACGAAAACGAAACGTTTTAACGATACCAAAGACGATACAAGACTGACTTGAGTCGATCTATCCAAGATTTTGTTTACCCATAATCGATCTTCTTCTCTTCTTGGATACAAAAACACCCGATTCGAGCGAACTCACCACGATCGCACGTACTAGTACCTCTCGAGTATATGCGACGATCGCGTACATTTATTTCTTCCTTTCAAGTTTCTTAAGTTAAGATATAGCTGCAGCACACCTGAAGAAAAGCGAAAGCCGAAACGTACAGGAAGGTGTAGAGCGAGCAGGGAACCAGCCAGCGTGGTGCAATTGATCTTGTCTTATATTGTACGGTCTACCTGTTCGAAGGAAGTATGTTGTATGTACCTTTGCGCCATCTTTCATCGGACATACCCGACTTTCTTCGGCACTGCACACTACCTGAGGATCACAGCGCAGATCGAAGAGGATCAATCCAGACGAGGTGATCTTAAGGTGAGAATTGCAAATTGATTGCGTTCGAGTTGAAGATTTCTCAAAATGTTTTGACTCACCTGAGGATCAGCACGAGGATCATCACATGTGCGTGCGATCAGCTGCGCTACATGGGTCAATCGAATCAGTTATGACACTTAAACGGCCTTTTATGGTGATTATCGTATATCAAATTATAGAATTGCGTCTTCGTTTGTTTCATCTTTAGGAGAGGTACATGAAGAAGGTGGTAAAAGGAGGAAGATAGTACAAGAAGAACGAAGGTAAATTACGATAAAGTACAAATTAACAGGGCTATAAGAATAAAATAACAAAAAAAAATGTCAGGTGAGAAGTTGCGAGTTGAATGGGAGTTCAGTGATCTAAAAATATGAAAATAGACATGGCGTAAGATTACTGTGCCAAGTGTACTTTTAGCGCCTGTACACAGACTCTGAAAGTACTTTTTCCTAATCTTTTCTTAGCGAGAGATTTTAGCTGCAGATGAGTCGACAGAAACAACAGAATTGCCCTCGAAATGTGTTATTATTGTTATGAAGCAATTGCCGTGGTAAGCGCTTTAAACGTGATTAATTGGTGAACGCTTCCTCAAAGATATTTTGATTATCATTTATGTCGCCTGCTGATTGTTTTTGTCGTCTTTGATGCAATATATCTTCGGTCATACTTTTACTATGATTCTGCCAAAGAATAAGTGGATCAGTTAGTCATAATCAGTGATAATGTATTCACTTAATAAGAATCATCTTTCAAAGATCCCTACTCCCTTGAAGGTCGAACCGTTCCTGTCGCTTTAAATATTTTTTTTTCCTTACCAAAAAAACATCAAACTCTTTGCAAACAAAATGTAATCGCGCTGAAAAGTACTATTTTCTTTAGGATGTTTGCAGTGATTGTTTTTCGAAATTTCCCGAAAACAACGAGCGTGAGCTAACTAGAACGCAGCCGCACAGTAGTGAGTCGGACTTACATATTACGCGTGTTCAGATTACAATTTGGAATTTTTAGAAAAGATTTTATTTTAAACTAGCGATCGCCCGTGACTTTGAAGAATCGCCACAATACGCCATTTTTGAGAGTGTATTTAGTAATACATTATGAGGGATAAATAATTTACTTCGTTTAATGGATCTTTGGACACAACGGTTTGTATCTCGTTGGACTCAGAAACATAAATTACACAACTTGAGGGTCCATTTTTGCAACAAGAATCCCATGCTACTTTTAGATTCTTTGAAGTCTAGAGATACTTTTTTACGAAGAAACATACCCCCCACCACATCTGTTTTTTTTATATGAGCTGTCAAAGCTTTATGGGTGTGTTACGATGGTTTAAATATTTTTTCTCGAAAACAGTACACATTTCGATCTTCACGTCTGAAGATCGATTAATTTCGTTCTGCGGGTCAAGTTCCCATATTGCCGTTTTTCTATGAATTATGATTCCACAATTCGGGAATCCGGAATATGGTGGAAGGGTTGAGAAAAGTATTACACCCTGAAATTTGGAATATATTACTTTTATGATGACATAAATCTGCTGTATAAAAGTTATTTGAGTCCTCTCCTTCCTTCCACCACCTCAAATACAAACTGCACTTTTTCATGAAATGCCCTAAACCAATTTATTCAGTGCGTATGATACTTATCGAGCTGAAATTGTGCAATAAATATTTAATTAGAATTATTAGTAAGACTAAAAAAATTAGACGATTTGCTGTACCCCTTCTACCCCCTCCCATACAAAATGACACAATTTCGCATATTCACAATAAACGGGTTTGCTCGAAAAATATAAATGCTATTGATCTGAAATTTGGAGTATAATATTTTTATGATAATATAAATCTACTATATAAAAGATATTTGATCCGTCCCCTTTCTTCCACCACCTCCCGTACAAACTGCACTTTTTCATGAAATGCTCTAAACCAATTTCCTCAGTGCGTATATCGAGCTGAACTTGTGCACAAAATATTTATTTAAAATTATTGGTAAGACCGAAAAAAATTAAATGATTACATTCACTCCTTCTACCCCATCCCATACAACCTGACACAATTTCACAACTTTATAAAAAGTTGATTTTCCTGAAAAGCATGAACAGCAGTTTAAAACATGTCAAAAGCATGATGTTTATAGGTATTTTTGAAAAGTCATTAAGAACTTGCCCTCCTTCTATCACCTCCCATACAAACTGCACTATTTCACTACATCCAATACACTAATTTTCTTAGTACCTATTAAATTTTTAAGTTCTAAATTTTGTATAAAACATTTTGATAGCAACCTTAGTGGCATGTGAAAAAATTAGTTCAATGTCGTCACCCCCTCTACCTCTTTCTCTACAAAATTTCTTTCGATCCAAAAATTTCTCTTTCATCTAGAGTATCGAACGATTGGGTTTTACGCCCAATTATACTGTTATGTTTATACTCTAGATGAAATCTGAGAGTATTATAAGTTTGCTCTAAGGTTTGTAACGCTAAGAAATAAGGCTTGGAGAAAAAAATGAATGATACAGATTACAGTTAATGTTATCACTCAAAAATCTCAAAACTGGATGTCCGTCTGTCCGTATGTCCGTCCGTCCGTCTCTCCGTCTGTCCGTCCGTCCGTCTGTCCGTCCGTCCGTCCGTCCGTCTGTTCGCTCTCTAGCTTGAGAACGCGTTGAGCTAGATTGTTCAAATTTCTTACGCGTCGTTTTTGACAAAAAAGTAAGGTCAAGTTCGTGAACGGGCCAAATCGCTGAACCCCTTCTACCCCCTCCCATACAAAATGACACAATTGCGCAATTTGACAATTAAAGGATTTGCTCAAAAAGTATAAAAGCTATTGGCCTGAAATTTGCAATATTTTACTTTTATGATAATGTCAATCTACCGTATAAAAATTATTTGTGTCCTCCCCCTCCTTCTACCACCTCCCATACAAACTGTACTTGTTATGAATTACTCTAAGCCAATTTACTCAGTGCGTATAACATTTAGCGAGCTGAAATTGTGCACCAAATATTTATTTAAAATCGTTAGTAAGGCGAAAAAAAAATAAAACGATTAGCTTTACCCCTTCTACCCCCTCCCATACAAAATGACGCAAATTCGCAATTTAACAATAAATTAATTTACTCGAAAAGTATGAAAGGTATTAGTCTGAGTTTTGGGATATATTACTTTCATAGGGATTTAAATCTACAGTAGAAAAATTATATGCGTCCTCCCTCTCCTTCCACCCCCTCCCATACAAACTACACTTTTTCATGAAATGCTCTAAGACTATTTTCTCAGAACATATAACATTTATAGAGCTCACATTTTGTAATAAATACTTAATTAGTGTTATCACTAAGATCAGAAAAAAATATTTGATTACCTTCACTGCTTCTACCCCCTCCCATACAATATGACACAGTTTCACAACTTCACAAAAAATCGATTTTCTTGAAAAGTATGAATGGTACTAATCTGAAATTTAAGGGTTGTCTATTTTATAATATTCCTAGTTATTTCTGAAAAAATCATTAAAATCCCCCCAACTCTTTCTACCACCTCCCATACAAACTGCACATTTTCACTAAATCTAACTCACTAATTTTCTCAGTCCCCATTCAATTTTTGGAGTAAGCATTTTGTACAAAACATTTTTATAGCTACTTTAGCATGATGGGGAAAAAATTATTTCAATGCTATCACCACTTCTAACACCCATCCAAAATTTCTTGTGATGACATCTAGAGTATCGTAAGATTGCGCTTTATGCGCAATCGTAGCACTGTTATGTTTTTTATCATAAATCTGTGGCATTCAAATTATTCGAATCCTCCAATTCTTTCCATCACCATATTCCATACGAACTGCGCTTTTCCATGATATATTATACTTTAATCCAATTATCTCAGTTCATATGGCATTTATCGTGCTCAAATTCTTAATTAGCATTATTATTAAAGTTGACTGTGACTTTATTTAACAAGTTTAGAAAAAATATTTCTTGAAAAGTATGAATGATATTAGGGTGAAACTTGAGAGATGTCAATTGATTCATGTTCGTAGTTATCTCTGAAAAAATTACTAAAGACCTTCCACTCCTTATAACACCTCCCATACAATCTGCAGAATTTCATTAAATCCAATACACTATTTTTCGCAATCTATGAAGCTTAAATTTGGTATAAAACATTTTTATAGCTACTCTAGCATGATGTGTAACAAATTAGCTCTGTCAGCCCTTCTACCACTCTTTACACAAAATTTTTTTAGATTACATTTTCGATTTTATCTACTCATAATCGTAGTCCGGTTATGTTTTTAAGATTAATGTTATATAATTTGGGCTTTTTCACAAGCCTGTTCCATACAAATGCGAGTATCATGATTTCATTCTTAATAATTTATGGTTTTGATACCAACTAAATAGACAGCATCGTGTTCAAAGAGCCATTAAACTAAGCCGAGTATGTCCCACAGTATTGCGATCCTTACGCGGACAAAGTCGCGGGAGATCACTAGTATTAAATATAGTATACGGTTTAGTGAATGTTTTCACAGTGCATTTCGAATTGAAAGAAAAGATTTCCGGATTCTAAACTGTTACACAATTATTATATAGAAGGAAGGGTAATTAAGGTTAAATTGTTTAATTAAGATTAATTAATAAGTATCAGGTAGTTAGTTAAGGATTTATGGGTACGGATTTTGTTCTTACCAAATTTTAAGGCAGGTAGCCAAACTGCTGATAACTTATATCCGGTGTCTCGGTTGACGTTCTGTGGATGTTTAGAAATTTCTATTGCTTCTCGTACTATTCGTTGATAATATTGATTTGTCCTGGCCAGAATTTGCACATTGTCGAAATCGATTATATGGTCCTCTGTCGTTGCATGTTCCGCGACCGCTGATGACTGTATCTGGTTTTTCCGTGTGCATCGTTGGTGCTCAGTGATCCTTGTTTAGACTGTGTGTCCCGTTTCTCCTATATATACTTTATCGCATGAGCCGCATGGTACTTTGTATACTCCTTCTGTCTTCAATGGTTTTTGTGCTTCTGGTTTCCGGATAAAGTATTTAAAATTTATTTTGATATAATTCAATATTTAGTTTAGCTAGCATAATAGCATCCGCGATGCTCGATAAATGGAGGCTTGAAATATCTATATACATTACAATTACTTTTATTTAAGATCTGAATAGATGATTTTCTTTCGTAATTTGATTTTTATAACAATTTGGAGTGATGATCAAATATTCGGTTATAGTTTTATGTTGGGAATTTATGTTTTCGAATCTTTCAATCATTATTTTGTCAATTACTATTTGCTTATTAATACATAGTGGTATTGCCTGTGGTCGAAATTCGATCAATTGTGTGTGTGAAGTAACGAAATCAATCTTGTTTTTGAAATGATTCATTGGAATTTAGTTGTATACAAATTTTTAATTCTTATCATGGTGCTATGAGGAAAAGAGTGGGAAAAGGCAAAGAAAAAGCAATTTAGTAATAAACATAAAAAAAAAACTCTGAGTTCTTTCTTGTATCACGCTTCTCAAACTTTTCCTCTAAAAACTTTTCACACACATCGTACACACATCGCACAGTACCTTTCAAATAATATGTTGAGTTTCATTCCCCTCCTTTAAGTACTAAAAAAATTAACCAGAATTTTTGATTTTCACGTTATAAGTCTAGTAGCATTGGCTGTTCATTTTTGAGTTCGATGAATACTTTCAACATGCCAATGCCTAATATTAGGCATTCTTCAATTAGACACTTTTCCATTTCCACATTTACTGCCTAGAAGGGCTTACGTCAGCTCAATGCAGTGCATTAAATCTCAACATCACACTGGCATGCTGGACCGTCCGATCACCAAAATCAAGCAGCATTGAACGGCGTGTAGTTCTAAAATGGGATCGCGCTTAAATGTTCCCACTTTATTTTACCTGCCTTAATGGCAACATACAACCAAATTCGAAATCAAAATAAAGCCTTTTCAGTAAAAAATAAACTGCCAACAAGTCGGGCGAAACTTTATTATTCTTGGGACAAGTTGCGGATGAGTGGAAAGTCAATATGCAGGTTAGAGTGGTTAGGGAAGGCTAAATGAAAGGGAGTTCTTGGGCAGGGCTGTTGTCAATTTAACAATATTTCATTTGTTCCTGCAAGTTTGGGTTTTTATGAGGGGAGGAGCAGGGGTAATAGGAAGGGTGGGTGGATGTTAATAGCTTTTTAATTAATTGCTTGAATCACGTCCAATATTCTCTGTATAGAATGTGTTTCATAGACGAAGTTGCATAGAATTTTCATAAAATTCGGTGTATTTTACATTCACGAAACCGAACATTTGTATGGGAGGGGGGTAGAGAAGGTAGGGGAATCGTAAAATTTGATATGTAGTTTTATTTCGCTTCTCTTATAAGGTGCTTGTATACAATTTCAAGTTCGTAGCTTTTAGTTTGTTGGTTATTAGTTGATTTAATGAAATTGGTCGAAATCATAGTTTTGTATGGGAGGGGGTAGAAGGGCAAGCGCGATTTCAAAACTTTTAACGTAATTTCATTTCAATTATTTTTGTAGATTTTTATGCAAAATTGCAAATTGATAGCTTTTAATAGTTATTTGATAATGATTTCTTAAAAATGGTCGAAAAAATAATTTTGTATGGGAGGGGGTAGAAGTTTTAAAGGTTTTCGACCAGTTAATATTTCGTATATTTAGGGATTTTTTTAAACGCATTTTGCAAATTTTCAAGCTTCTACCTTAAAATTTCACTCGAAAATTTTCAGTTCATGTGTTTTTTTCAATGCACATGAAACACCTTGTGCACGTTAGACTGGGGGGGTCGGTTTATAACAATTATGGATCAAGTTATTATTATTTTTCTATGTACATCAAATAGACGTATCCACTTGCAAAATTTAAACTTTGTATATTTCAGCAGAGCCCTAAAAAAATCACTCAAAATTTTCGACATTTTTGCTTATCACCTCCCTCCCCTACACCTCCCAACTTAAAATTTTTACCAAAATTAACCATAATGTAGGTTTACAATCTGACAAATTTTTGGTTTGATATCTGTACTCGTTTTTTATAAGGATTTGTAATTTTGAAAAGTGCGCCATTTTTTAAATGCTTCCGGTTTCCCCCCACTACTAGTATTTCAACATGTTATATTTTTTTTCTATTTCTTTAGTATAGGTTAATATAAGTTTTAAGTTTCAATTACATAGTTTAAGAGATAGTTGAGATATTCATTTTTAAATGTTTTTCTTTGTACCCCCTGACCCTCCCCGTTACAATAATTAACCTTTTTCTAAGCTTGTTCCGATGAAACGGTCCCAAAATATGAATTTTTTATGATAAGTAATTTCGAAGATATAATCATTTGAAAAAACAATTCGGCCGACAATTTGTTTTTAGCCCCCCCTTTTCGGACGCCAATGGATAAAAAAATTAAATTATTTTTAAAGTTTTTTCCCACAACCTTTTCTATATCTCTACTGAATTTCAACTTTCTATCTGCATTCGTGGTGGAGATATTAGCAAGTGTAGTTTTCGACTTTTTCCCTCCCCCGCCTCCCCCTTCCACCTAACACCCCCCAAAATTTAGAAAATAGAGCTCACTTATCCAATCAACAATCCACCCAAAAACGAACATTCTACCTTTAACGGTCTCGGAGATATGAGTCCATATGTACGGCGGACGGCGGGACGAATTTTTTTTTTGCATTTTTAGGCTAATTTAGTCATGAAACGCGAAAAAAAACATAACAGGGCTACGATTGCGCGTAAACCGCAATCTTACGATACTCTAGATGAAATAGAATTTTTCGTGATCCCAAGAAATTTTGTATGATAGCATTGAACTAATTTTTTCCCCATCATGCTAAAGTAGCTATAAAAATATTTTATACAAAATGCTTACTCCAAAAACTGAATAGGAGCTGAGAAAATTAGTGTGTTAGATTTAGTGAAAATGTGCAGTTTGTATGGAAGGTGGTAGAAAGAGTGGGGGGATTTTAGTGATTTTTTCAGAAATAACTTAGAATATCATAAAATTTACATCTCTTAAATTTTAGACCAGTAACATTCATACTTTTCAAGAAAATAGATTTTTTGTGAAGTTGTGAAACTGTGTCATATTGTATGGGAGGGGATAGAAGCAGTAAAGCTAATCAAATATTTTTTTCTGATCTTAGTGATAGTGCTAAATAAGTATTTATCACAAAATGTGAGCTCGATAAATGTTATAAGTTCTGAGAAAATCGGCTTAGAGCATTTCATGAAAAAGTGTAGTTTGTATGGGAGGGGTTGAAAGGAGAGGGAGGACGCTAATAGTTTTTATAGTGTATATTGAAATCATTATGAAAGTAATATATCCCGAAATTCAGTCTAAAAGCTTTTATACTTTTCGAGCAAATCCATTTATAGTCGAATTGCGAAATTGTGCCATTTTATATGTGAGGGGGTGGAAGGGGTGAAGCTAATCGTCTAATTTTTTTTAACCTTAGTAACAATTTTAAATAAATAATTAGTGCACAACTTCAGCTCGCTAAATTTTATACGCACAGAATAAATTGGCTTAGAGTAATTCATGACAAGTACAGTTTGTATGGGAGGTGGTAGAAGGAGGGGGAGGACACGCATAATTTTATATACGGTAGATTGATATTATCATAAAAGTAATATATTCCAAATTTCAGGCCAATAGCTTTTATACTTTTCGAGCAAATTCGTTTATTGTCAAATTGCGCATTTGTGTCATTTTGTATGGGAGGGGGTAGAACGGGTGGAGCTATTTGGCCCGTTCACGAACTTGACCTTACTTTTTGGCTAAACATGACACACAAAAATTTTTAGCACTATAGCTCATAGCTTTCGAGAGGTATGGTGTAGACAGACGCACAGACAGACAGACAGACAGACGGTCACTCGGATTCGAGGTTTTTGAGCGACAACAAATATTTCTGTACCCTTGGCGGCTCTGTTCGAGCGTTATTTCTTAGCGTTACAAACGGTAAGGCAAACACAATATACTCTCAGATTTGCCGTTTATAACAAAAAGAAATAATGCTCACACAGAGTATGCAGTGGTACAAAAATATTTGTTGTCGCTCAAAAGCATCGACTCCGAGTAACCGTTCGTCTGTCTGCCATTCTGTCCGTCTGTCCATCTTTCTGCAATATAACTCTCGAACACTATGAGCTATCGTGCTGAAATCTGTTTTATGTAATTTTTAATAAAAAAGGAACTTTAAGCTCGTGAATGGGTTACATACCCCAACTCCTTTACAAATTTTACGACATTTCGAAATTTGAAGAAATTGATTTTTCTCCAAAAATATTTAAATATCGATTTGAAAATTAGGTCAAAGCATAATGATATAATTATTATATTACATATTATTATAAGCTAGGGTGTAGCCTAGTAGGCAGCGTATTGGTCTACAAAGCGAAGGCTGTGAATTCAAATCCCAGTCGACGCATAATTCCAGCACACTGCCTGCTTGGATATACTTTAGTCACCTTAATCTATGAAAATCAAAAATTCGAAGATAGAGGGTTATGCGAGGTTCTAACAACCCTTTCACAATAATCAATGAAAAATGTTAAGGAATCTGAAGGTCAGGAGGCTAAGACCCGATTTGGGCCGTAGTGCCATTGAAAAAGTAGAAGAATAATGATATAATTATCATGAACGGAAAAATTTTTAATATGATCCCTTTACTTTTGCTACCCCTTACAAATGCACAATTTTCGACAATGCATTTATTCGACTTACATTGCAACTAGCATAATGTGTTAATGTGTTGCATCTGTGTGACCTAAACAAAAAAAAAGAAGGTTGCACGAGACTTTTACTGTTTCGATGAATTGCGATTACGGATAACTGCTCTTTCGCAGACGCAGTCGCATTGGCAATTCCTCCCTGTTTGTCCATGTTTAGCATAATATCACAGACTGCCTAAGTCAGAACCATATATGGACCTAAAAAAACAAAAAAAGGTAGCATGAAAACTTGAAAACTGTGCCTGCGAAAAGTTCAACGCAATATGCATTTCCTCTGCTCTTCTAATTGCAGCTCTTTTCTATATTCAATCGCAATATGCGACTGTGACAAAATCGCAGGTATGTGAAAGAGCATACCATCTCTACTTGCAGTCCTCTTTTTATATTAAAAACATCAAAAACTCAATTCTGATATTCTGGCAAGATAAGATCAGCTTGGGTCGTATATAGGGTTTTTGATTAAGAGGTGTAGGGTCGGAAAGGCCTATTATTTGACAGTTGTCAAATGTTGACATTTTGCTGTGAACTACCAGCAGCGCCGTACGTTCTCCGGTTGGGTCTGCGACATTAGCATTTGTCTCTATAAACGCGGGAAATGTACCATAGAACGCTACATAGTCGTTGAATTCTAATACGTCTTCAGCTCTACATGCGTACAAGGTCTAATTGGCCGGTGGACCACCAGCAGAGCCGTACATTCTCCGGTTGGGTCTGCGAAACAAATTCCACACCTTTGTTGGTGCACTCTTTCTCATGTAATATAGGTTGCATATGTTATGCGCATGTAACCCCGCGGTATGATGCACCTTATATATTGAAATGCGCACTGGATCACCAGATTTCAAGTAAAAATAAAACAAGTTCACTTTAATTAAATTGCAAAACTTAATTTATTCACCTTTTAACTAAATCGTTTTGCACTTTTCGCTTACAATATTTTGACTCACCCCTCGCACTCATCGCTCTATCGTTCACACGAATCTTTTGCTTAGCAATCTCCACCGTCGACCACACGAAGGACTCACTTATCAATCTCCGTCATCGAACATACACTCAGAAAAAAAAAATTTCAAAACAAAGTATTTCATATGTAAAATTGAGAAAAAACGTCTATAGAATTTAGCCAAAATAAGTACCATATCATTAACAAATTGCTAAATATTTTATTTTGAAATTTTTCGGAGTCTTAAAATTAAATAATAATTATATTATTGTGAATGGATAAAGATTTAAAATTACAGTCCTGCAACTTCATTGGGAAATGATAACCATTTACATGTAAATATTTAACATTTTAATAATAAAATGATATGCAATTTATATTAAAAATGTACGCTTTTCAAATAAAATATTCCAATGATTATTTTGAAATCAGCCCATATTTGAATCAAAATTGAAACGCTTCTTTTATATAAGAAATATTTATACTCTAGATGAAATCTGAGAGTATTATAAGTTTGCTCTAAGGTTTGTAACGCTAAGAAATAAGGCTTGGAGAAAAAAATGAATGATACAGAAGTTAATATTATCACTCAAAAATCTCAAAACCTCATGTCCGTCTGTCCGTCCGTCCATCTGTTCGCTCTCTAGCTTGAGAACGCTTTTAGCTAGATAGTTCAAATTTAAATTTTAAAACATAAAAGAATTATGATTGGGCGTAAAGCCCAATCATATGATACTCTAGATGATATGAGAAAGAGTTCACTGTACCGGAAAATATGTCACCTCCAATTCTTTTAAATAATTAATACTGACTTTTGTATGGGAGGTGGTAGAAGGAGAGGAGGAAGGTTTGTAATTTTTGGATATGAAACATAATGTGGTATGCAAAATATTTCGTGCTGAATTTAAGGTTTGTAGCTTTCATTATTTTCAATTGGACATAGTTTTCCAGAAATTGAGGCATTTGTATGGGAGGTGGCAGAGGAAGTGGAGCTTTTAAGATGATTTTGAAACTGCTTATCATCATCCTTATTACCACGCTTTGATTCAATTTCAAATTCGATAGTTCTAATATATGTATATATATTCTAAAGAGAAATGCTTTCTTAAATTTATAATACAGATATTTGTATGGGAGGGGGTAGAAGAAGTGAAGAGGAGCTGATAATTTTGTTTAGCATTTATTGAAATTATTAAAAACAAATTCTGGAAAAATTTTAAGTTCATAATTTTTCTAGTTTTAATGGAAATCGATATAATGCACTTAACAAAAATTATACATTTGTATGGGAGGGGGTAGAAGGAGTGTATGGATCAAAACAAATTTTTTTCTCGTTATTGGTATTTCTATTGTTATACTTTATGCAAAATATCAAGTTGATAGCTTTAACAGTTTCGAAGAAAAATAATTTAATTTAAATTTCAAAATTTCGTGAAATTTGTATGGGAGGGGGTAGAAGGAGTAAGGAGAAGTTGATAATTTTTTCAATTCTGATTAAAATTATAATAAAATTAATTTTGGCAAAAATTCGTTTTTATAACTTTGCTAGTTTCAATGAAAATCGAAAAACTGCGTTTTTCAAAATTATGCATTTGTATGGGAGGGGGTAGAAGGAGTAAAGAGGAGCTGATAATTTTTTTTAGCATTTATTGCAATTATTAAAAACCAAATTCTGGCAAAATTTTAAGTTTATAATTTTTCTAGTTTTAATGGAAATCGATGTAATGCACTTAACAAAAATTATACATTTGTATGGGACGGGGTAGAAGGAGTGTATGGATCAAAACAAATTTTTTTCTCGTTATTGATATTTCTATTGTTATACTTTATGCAAAATATCAAGTTGATAGCTTTAACAGTTTCGAAGAAAAATAATTTAATTTAAATTTCATAATTTCGTGAAATTCGTATGGGAGGGGGTAGAAGGAGTAAGGAGAAGTTGATAATTTTTTCAATTCTGATTGAAATTATAATAAAATTAATTTTGGCAAAAATTCGTTTTTATAACTTTGCTAGTTTCAATGAAAATCGAAAAACTGCATTTTTCCAAATTATGCATTTGTATGGGAGGGGGTAGAAGGAGCGATCGGATCAATATTCAGTCATATTAATGACACCTATATCATAATACTTTGACCCAAATTTCAATTCGATAGCTTAAATAGTTTCAAAGAAAAATCAATTTCTGAAAATTTCGGAATTTCGTGAAATTTGTATGGGAGGGGGTAGAAGGAATGGAAGGATGTGGCCCGTTCACGAACTTATAGTTTCTTTTTTGCTAAAAATGACACACAACAAATTTCAGCACGATAGCTCAATGCGTTCGAGAGTTATGCTGTAGACAGACGGACAGACGGACAGACAGACAGACGAACAGACGGACAGACAGCAATTCGGGATCGAAGTTTTTGAGCGACAACAAATATTTCTGTACCCTTGGTGGCTCTGTGCGAGCATTATTTCTTAGCGTTACAAACGGTAAGGCAAACACAATATACTCTCAGATTTCATCTAGAGTATAAATATATCTTATATCAGTAAAAACATTACAATATGCCATACCATTATTCGAAAAAAATATCAATACTTTCACAGTCACTAGAAAAAAAGTTGAGTTTGAGAACTGGAAACATTTACTAAGTGGATAGAAAAATGAACTTTATGTTGGAGTTATGCTTTTATTATGAAAATTGACGAATTTGTGTTCAAATTTTACATGTTAGGGATACGTATTTATTAGCGTCTTAAAACAAAATTCTCTTATTTTTTATTTTTTTTACTATTTTGTTTTATTCATTTTCACTGTACTATAAAATATAATATAGGAAATAAAAATAACTATATAATGTGTATATGTGGTATACATGTTATGAAAATATTTATGTAAGTATATATTTTAAGTAAAATAAATAATGACCATAACACTCCATTAAATACAAATCAGAAAGCAAACATTGAATTCGTTTATGGAATAAACTTAATAATTATGAGAAAAATAGTTTTCTTGCTCTAAACCTTTGTTATGATTATCAGAGAAAAAGAGTATTTACTTCACTTATGTAGCAATAGCAATTACTGAAGCAATAGGCATTGTTATAAATTGTCTTATATTAGACTGGATGTCTGAAATATTCTTTCTAGTGAATTTTTTTTGACTATGCAGTTTAAGAGTAAAGGAAAGCATGGACATTTCTAAACTACTCAAATTGTTATTTGCGTTAAAAATTTTTAAATTATCAGTTTTTCTAGAAGACATACCGGGGCAATTGAAATGATTTGTGCGAAACTCATTAACGCCAGATATAATTTCATTTGATAAGTTTGGATGTTACCTTAATTACCTTTGGTTGAACTGTAATTTTTTTCAATGCATATTCTAATCTCATTTTTTCGATGGAAGGATAGATATCATTGATGGTTTTTACATAAATAACGAAATCATCCTGTGCATGACAGATTGTAGGTTTATGATGTTGGCTGATTCGGCTAAGTTGAAGATCAGAATGGAGTAATATCGCAATAAGATAGTCCTTGGAATCTAGACAATAGTATTGGAAGTTATATCTCAATCAATTTGGAATTTAGTTCACATCTTACTTTTATTTATATTTTGTTCTTTACATTGAGTCAAATATTGAGCGAATATCTGCAATGCGGAAACTGGCAGTTAATTTCCAATACTATAATATTTTCTATATTAATCTCGGTTCATTATTATTTTGCAACCACACTATGTAATTATTAATTTCTTCTGAAAATAGAAATTGTTTTAAAAATGTTTTCGTTTTCATTTTATTTCATAAGAACCTGGAGTAGGTGACAATTCTTCATTGTTCGATATTGGTTGTGGCTGATTTTTCTTACAGAAGCCTTTTGTCCTGAATTTCAGATCAATGAAAATAAAAAGCATTTGAATGTTCCGGCTCTAAGAAGCTTTTACTATATCCAGGGGGCAGTAAGGACGGGAGGAGAATCTTATATGCAACTGAAAAAAGAAGGAAGTGGTAGAATTCCAATTGGGATTTGAAACTGCACTTACCTCTGGCGATTCATCTCCTTTTTCACTCCTATCCAAAAAAAACATTCTCGGTTCCAACAGGGTGCTGTTGCGAGAACGGACTGGCGAAGGCCATTTTTTTCCTATTTGCCACAAACTCCATGTTCAAACTGCGGAGCACCTCCCCAAACTTTTCTCGCACCTAACTGAACTGAATTTTCCTACTTTTTTACCGCGCGCGCCGCGTTAATCAACAAAAAACCGAAACGTTCGGGACTTTTTTCCAGTAGTTTTTCGTCTTCAATTCGAACCGTTTTCTTCTGCTTCGAATTTTCCCTTTTTCCTAGCGCTCAACACTTCGAAAAGAAAAAAGATTTGACGCACGTCCGAGGTCGTGTCACAACTTGCAATGGCGGCCGACCGAGTGAGTAACCGATCGCATTTGCAGCGAATGAAATGAATAAGAAATACTTACTAACGCTATGATTACACACATACAACATCAGATGTAACGACGGAATACCGGCAATGCATGTAGAAATGAAATAGCACTCAATTTAACATTACAATTCCAATATTTAAAAATCCAATAATGTTTACCATTTAGAAATGAAATTCGCTTTTTTAGTTGCGAAGTTATTTATTTAAATTTAAATAATTTCAATTTAAAAACGACATTTTTGACAAATTTCAGAATGAAATCGTAAATTTTTTGAAAAAAGATGGGTTTTTTTCTGAGTGTACGAAGTACTTGCTTACTGGATTATGCCTGTCGACCGCAGGAGTTATTCCTGCCAGTCTATCACAGGACTTACTCGCTTACTGTATCTCCACTGTCGATTCCAAGACGTATTCGCTTACCAATCTTTCGATCACAGGACTTACTCCTGCCTGACGAGGCAGGGCTTACTCGCTCATTCATCCCAGCCGTCAATCGCACTCGCCTGCCGACTCCCTTATTCACTTACCGTTTCGAGTAGCCTGTCCAAATATCAACTCAAAACTGATTGCACCAACGCTCGTCCTTTTTATATCGTTCGTGTCGACCGCTTTCGGCCTAACTATTTTCTTGTCGGCCGTTCACTGACAGTTGCTTCTACAAATGATTTCCTTGTCATCCGATCGCTGTCGGCCGCTTCTAAACATCATTGTCGATGAGTAATACGTGCGGTCATGTAATTGTTGCTGCTTTCTCAAAGAACTTGTAGGTATCTTTAATACTGCAGAACTGTTGTTGTTTTCTCAGCTAAGTACTCACAGGTGTCCTTTTATTACAGTCGAATTGTTGATGATTAAGGGCTTTGACTTCAATGAGCGAAATAATGTAATTTGCGCGCGAGTTACACTTACATCCCATGCATGACTCATATACAATGCAAGTAAACACTTAATTCTAAGATACAAATCAATAGATAAGTAAACTGAAATGCATGGCTCATATACAATGCAAGTAAACACTTAATTCTAAATCAATAGATAAGTAAACTGAAATGCTTGCAACATTCTTTTCTAAGACAAATATACACATTATAAAAGAAGAAGGATCGGACTAAATGCCGATCAGTTTGAAGAAGACATTTGAATAAAACACTACGAGAAAAACTTGTGTTTTTATTCTTTGTTAACGAAAGATGAATTTCGTAACTGGCGCAGTCGTCCGTCTAAAGAGGGAGGAACCACTTAGATTCGAACCTTTAAAAACGTAGATCCACTAAGTACTTTGTACAAGGATCATTCGTCCGCTAATAGTTCAACAAAATTAAAAAGTGCAATTTTATAATTCAAGGGATATTGCAAAGCCCTAGGCTGAATTTTAAGAGAATTCGCCTCTGACCTCATTATTTAAAAAGTGAGTCAGAATAATAGAAAACAGTGCTAATCCAGAATTAAAAAAAACTAATTTGGAAATTAAATTCTATTAATATATTAATAAAATAAATCTTTAATTAATAAGGGATATTGCAAAGCCCTAGGCTGAACTTTAAGAGAATTCGCCTTTGATCTTTTCAAACGAATCGAATCAGTTTAAAAAAAAAAATTTTATAATAAATAGTGAATACATTTTACTCAGAACGATGGCGGAACCAGTTCCAATTGTCATGAGTTTCGAGGATCTCATAAGAGAAACCAGAAGAATACCAATCTTTGATGGAGATAACGAGAAGACCGCGATCCAAACCTGGATACGAGAAGTAAACGACCTCCTAATACTTACGCAGCAAGGACCACAACGAAGCTACATATTCAACATAGCCCTTACAAAACTACAGGGAGAAGCTAGACACGCAATTCAGCGAGCAAGTCAACAAACATGGGACCAGATTCGAACGATTCTCATCAATAGTTTTGGGGTCACGCAGACATATAGTAGCATCATCAACGAGGTACATCAAGTAAGATTCAATAAAAATATTGATATTGTATATTATAAGTGAAGTGAATTATTAAATAAATTGAATTCGAAGTTTATGCAAGATCAAAACGCAGAGCAAAATAGAGATTTTAATCCTTCAAGAAATTAAAGTTTAGTGTTAAATAGATTCAAATCGTGCATTGTTGAGTATAAGTCGTTCCTAATTGAGACTAGAGGTTGCCAAATCTTAAGTGAGGCATATTACCTACTAAAAAATATTCAGAAGTCAAATTCTGAAGCTGTTGATATTCAAAGAAAGTTTAATTGTAATCAAAATTTCAATAGAATTTCCAAAGACTTTAAACAAAATATTAATAACATCAAAACCGAAATTATTATATCAACGAAAATCAAAATCGATTCCATAAATTCAACAACAACAATAATTATTATTATAACCACAATAATTCACAAAGAAGTAGAATAAATTTTTCAAGATACAGAAATAATCATCAAGGTTTTGGAATAAGTAATTCTACACAACAACGCTTAAACCAAAACAGGGATAATTATTATGAACACGTTAGGGCAGAACCAATGGAAATAGATCAAAATTTTCAGATACTAGCCTCGGAAACCCATTACCCATAATTACATTAATAATAGACGGAGAAAGAATACCAATTTTGATTGATACAGGAGCTTCTACGTCAAGTATTGATAAAAATTACTTACAGAAAAATGAAAAAATTAAATTAATCAATCCTGTTCAAGTAAATGGATAAGGAGGGGGATATTTAGTAACAAAAAAAAGTCAAATATGCCTACAGAATTTGAAATGCCGGTAAGTCATAAAATAATATGGAGTATAATGGAGTTTACTAACAAACAATTTAAAGGAGTAATAGGACAAAATTTACTGAGACCATCGAATGCGAGTATCAATTTAGGGGAAGGTCTTGTGATAATTAATAACAAAAAATTAAAATTCAATTACGCAATACCAGAAGAAATAAATTATCAAACCGAATTGCAAGGAAATAACAACATACTACATGGAAAATTATATGAAGAATTAAACTTGGAAGAACAGCAACCATTGAGGAGATTATTGAAAAATAATAAGAACTTATTCTATCAAGAAGGATCTAATTTAACATGCACGACGCAGACTAAACATGAAATAATCACCAAAACAAACAAAGCACTTTACTCAAAAACAAATCGTTTTCCCCAAGTACACGAGAAAGAAGTGAATTCTCAAATAGGGGATATGCTCAAACAAGGTATCATCAAAACTTCTAGTTCACCTTATAATTCACCCATTTGGATAGTACCCAAAAAAAATGACAATTCAGGAGTAGCTAAGTGGCGAATAGTTATTGACTATAGAAAGTTAAATGAGGAAACAGTCGAGAATAAATTTCCGATTCCGAACATAGAAAGTATGTTCGATAAACTAGGTAAAGCGCAATATTTTACGACCCTGGATTTGGCTAAGGGATTTCACCAAATACTTATAGATGAAAAGGATAGAGCGAAAACAGCCTTTTCTACACCTAATGGACATTTTGAATTCGTACGAATGCCATTTGGACTTAGGAACGCACCCGCAACTTTTCAGCGAATGATGAATGAAGTATTAAAAGAATATATTAATAAGATATGTTCGTATATTTAGATGACATTTTAATATTTGGAACATCGCTTCAAGGAAAGGAAATTAATACAGGGAAAATATTTGATGCTCTTCGGAAATATAATTTGAAAATTTAACTAAATAAATGCAAATTTCTATCAAAAGAAACTGAATATCTAGGACATGTTTTAACTGTAGAAGGAATAAAACCAAACCCGGACAAAATAAAAGTACATAATCCAGAAGTTGAAAATACCAGATACAACTAAAGGAATTACATCATTTTTAGGAATTACAGGATATTATAGAAAATTCATACATAATTATGCAAAGATAGAGTCACCATTAACAGATGCTTTGAAAAAGAATAATAAAATAAATCACGATGACTCAAAATATATTACCATCATCATCAATGGCGCGACAGCCCAAATCGGGCCTTGGCCTCCTGAAGTCGTCGCCTCCAATCGTCTCGATCCAAAGACCGCGTCCTCCAGCTGCTAATTTTTAAAATGGCTTTGCTGTCTTCATCAACCGAGTTTTCCCATCGCTTGCTTGGTTTGCCTACTAGCCGGTTACCACTCGCTTTGTTTTTAAGAGCACGTTTGGGGATTCTTCTGTCTTCCATTCGCTCTACATGGCCAGCCCACTGCAGTTTACGTAGCTTGATGAACGTTGAAGCTTCTGGCTCGTCGTAGAGTTGATACTCATGGTTGTATCTTATTCGCCATTCCGTTCCTTCCTTCGCAGGTTCAAAAATTCTTCGGAGGACCTTTCTTTCGAATGCGTTAACTGCTTTTTCGGAAGTTCGCGTTAATGTCCACGTCTCGCTGCCATAACAGAGCACAGGTCGTATAATAGTTTTATAAATCCGTAGCTTATTGTTCCTGTGCACTTTCTTGGATTTCATTATTGGAAGTACCGAATAATACGTCTTATTTGCAAGTATTATCCGTCGTTTGATTTCGTCTGTTTCATTACCGTCCTTTGCTAGATTAGCCCCAAGATATATGAAGTTGTCCACACTCTCCAAATTATATTCCGCAATTGTTATGTTTTGTCTGATTGGCGTTCTCCTTCTTGTTTGCGTCATTACTTTTGTTTTGCTTTCATTAATGCGCAACCCGACTTCTTTTGCGGCGGAGTCAAGATTGACAAATACCTCCTTAGCACTCGGGAAGGATCTTGCTAGAATGTTAATGTCGTCAGCGTATGCTACTAGTTGGGTGGACTTGAATAGTAGTGTCCCGTTGGTGTCGACTGGAATTTTTCGTACGAAATACTCTAGTGCCAAGTTGAAAAGCATGGGAGCTAGACCATCTCCTTGCTTTAAACCACATTCCGTTCGAAAGCTGGTTGTGGAATCGGTTTGTATTCTCACTTCGGATTCAGTGTTCGTCATTGTGAGTCTTGTTAGTCGGACTAGTTTTGGAGGAATTCCAAAGTCAAGCATGATTTGGTATAGTACGCTCCTGTCGCTACTGTCGTATGCTTGTTTAAAATCTACAAATATTTGGTCCACGTCTGTGTTATATTCCCAGCATTTCTCAAGCACCTGTTTCACCGAGAATATCTGGTCTGTTGTAGATCGTCCGGTTCTGAATCCGCCTTGGTATTCGCCAATTATTTCATTAGTATAGGGCTTAAGACGACGTTCAATTATTTTTGTCAGTATTTTATAGGACGTACACAACAATGATATACCTCTGTAGTTCTCACAGCAGAGTTTGTCTCCTTTCTTGTAAATTGGACATATAATGCTTTTTCGCCAGTCGTCGGGTATGATTTCCTCTGTCCAAATTTTGCATATCATGTTGTGCACTATTTCAGCGACACAGTTTCCACCGTTTTTCAGAAGTTCAACTGGTATCTCGTCAATTCCCGGCGCTTTGTTTCGTTTTTGGTCACATAGGGCTGCTTTGATTTCAGCAAGCGTGGGTGGTATCGATGATGGTTCATCTTTGTCAGTTGAGGCTTCAATTGAAATGTTGTCTGTCGTGATCGGTGCTACTGGGATGGAGTTCAAAAGATGTTCAAAGTATGAAGCCTATCTCCTTTTGATTTCTTCTGTGTCGCTGATGATATTGCCCTCTGCGTCTTTGCAGAGACTGGTTTTTGGTTTATATCCCTTTTTTAAGTCTTTTACTATGGCGTATGCGTCCCGCGTTTTATTTTTTCTCATGTCGTCGTCCATTTTTTGTATCTTGTCATTATGGTACTTCCTTTGTTTTCGTCTGCAGGTCTTTTTCGCATATCGCCTAAGCTCGTCATATCTTTCTTTTTTGGCTCGTGTTGGTCGTTCAGTAAAAATTTTGTAAGCTTCGTTCTTTCTATCTATTGCGTCGCGACATTCTTGGTCGAACCAATCATTACTTTTTCGCCGTGCTTGATATCCTAATACCTCTTCCGCGGAGGATTTGATGCCGTCTCGTATTTTCATCCACGCATTATCCACTGGCATACTTTGGATATTTTCATATATTGGTGTCAGGTGTTTATTACATGCTAACATGTAAGCCTGCGCCACCGTTTCGTCGTTAAGCTTGTCGACATTGAATTTGCGAGCTCTACTCGTTTTCGAATATCCACGACAAGCTATTTTGCATCGATACTTAGCTCTGACTAGATAGTGATCAGAGTTACAATTCGCACCGTGGAGAGTTCGTACATCAAGTATGCTGGAAGCAGCCCTTTTCTCAATTAGAACGTGGTCTATTTGGTTGAAGGTGTGACCATTTGGTGATGCCCACGTTCGTTTGTGAATATCGCGATGTGAGAAGCATGTAGAGCTTACTATGATATTTTTGCTGCTTGCGAAATCAATAAGACGTTGGCCATTGTCTTTGGTTATGTCATGGAGACTGTGCCCTCCTGTTGTTCCTCTATGAGCCTCCTCTTTTCCAACTTTTGCATTAAAATCCCCTAAGACAATTTTTAGGTCATTCGAGGGCAGTGAGTCATAGGTTGTCTCTAGGGTGGCATAAAATTCGTCTTTAGTTATATCGTCCTTGTCTTCTGTTGATGCGTGAACGTTGATCAACCCAAGTGTTCAAGAATTTAGTCTTTATTCGGACTGCACACAATCTTTCACTTACTGGTCTGAAGCTCGTGACCTGTTGTTTAAATTTTTTGTCAACGACAAAAGCGACTCCAAACTCTCTGCTCCCCGACAATTTTCCACTTGGATAGATTGTGTGTGATCTCATGTCCATGATGCAGCTATGTTGATGTTGTGTTTTGCCATTTCTTCGAGAAACTATTTCAGAGGCCCTGTCCTAAATAAGGATCGAACATTCCAAGATCCAATAGAGTAGTCCATTTTTCGTTTGCGGGGTCGTTGCCGTTGAGTCCATCCTTTCCGAGGCTGTTCTTCAGGTTTATGGACAGTGTTTTTTTTTCCGGTGATGCGTTGTCGGCGCCTCGCCCAACCCCCGACCTGGAGGACCGGTCCTACTTATTTATTACACCCTAGTAGTTTGGGAGTTTTGAGCAAAATATGACATGCTGGAGTTCTCACAGCTATGCTGCAAGTCCAACTATGTCATACTTTTGCCTACTTCCTGAGACGCACTGGTGTTACTGGCCATTCAGGTTAACCCCATGTTCCCTCCTCCTTTCTCAACTCGGGCTTGGAACCGTCTATGGCGGAGTTCAAAATATATTACAGCCTTCGAAAAATTAAAACAAATAGTTACAAACTATCCCGTATTAAAATATCCGAATTTCAAAAAAAAATTCATATTAACCACAGACGCAAGCAATAATGCAATTGGAGCAGTACTCTCACAAGAGAAACACCCTATCTCATATGCGAGTAGAACCCTTAACGAACATGAGAGGAATTATTCGACTATAGAGAAAGAGCTATTATCAATAATTTGGTCAACACAATATTTTAGACCATATTTATATGGAGTTAAATTCGATATACAAACTGACCATATACCATTTGTATGGTTAAGTAATTTAAAAGAACCAAACAGCAAATTGCAAAGGTGGAAAATTAAATTAAATGAGTATAATTACAATATAGAATATGTTAAGGGAAAAGATAACAAAGTAGCCGATTTTCTGAGCAGGATAGATGTAGATAACAATGAAATTAATATGATGAATGAAGAAGATTCCGAAGTAAGTAATATTGCAACAGTTCACTCCGGAGAAGAAGATCAAAATGATTTTATCTCAATTAAAGAAGGAATTGTTAATATTTACAATACTCAAATAATAATAGTAAGGAGGAAACAAAAAGAACTATGCACCATAAAAAAAAAAAAATTTACATAGATGAAAGAGATATAAATGACGACCATTTAATAAACAACATTTTAAGAAGATATATACAAGGAAAAGGAACTATCAGAATTTATTCAGATCTAAACGATCATCAGTATAATAAAGTACAATCAAAAATAATCGAATTTTACAGCGGTAACAATCAATTAAAGTTCATAAAATGTACCAATCACGCAGCAGATTTATTTAATGAGGAACAATGTTACGGCAAAATAAAAGAAATTCATGAAAAAGGTAACCATAGAGGTATAATGGAGAACTTCGAAGAAATAAAAAATAACTACTACTTTCGGGGATTAATCAACTAATAACTAAATATATAAATAATTGTGAGGTATGTAATTTATCGAAATATGATCGTGAACCTGTCAAACCTATATTTAGGAACACAGAAACCCCTGAAAATATAAATGAAATAATACATTTAGATATATTTTTAATAGGAAAAAAGACATTCTTCACTGGAATCGACAAATTCTCAAAACACATGTATACAAAGGAAATTACTGACAGAAATGCTGTGACATTTATTCAATACATACGCGAAAGAAATGCAATATTAGGAAAAACCAAGAAATTAATAATGGATAATGAATTTAATATGGTAAATTTAGAAGATTATTTGCGCAATGAAGGAATAGAAGCTCACTTTAATTCACCTAAATCACACACGGGAAACGCAGATATGAACAGAGCTCATAATAGTTTACTAGAACAAATTAGAACACTAACTCTAACAGAACCTGTTATGAACATTACGGATAAAATGTTAAAGGCTACGGAGTTCTATAATAATACGATTCATTCAACAATTGAATGTAGACCAATAGACGCATTGCAAGGGAAAACAGATAAAAGGAAAATACATAAAATAATGATAGAAAAGAAGGAAAAATGGATTAACTACCATAACAAAAATAGAGAACAAAAACAAGATATCACGCATAACAAAGTGTATATTAAAAACTATGTGAATGAAAGACATAAAGAGGAACCGAAATACAGGAAAGAAAAAGTAATTAAAGTAAATGATGAAGTTATACACATTAGAAATGACAAACCCATTAAATAAATACACCCAACAAGAATTAAACGATTAAAAAAATATTTTACTGGTCCAAAGGAAACGAACTTACCCCAAAGAAAAAGCAATTGGAAACAAAAGAAAACACATAATCGAAGCGCTGATCAAGTTAACAATGATAATCCTGATATTACTAACGAACCCAGTACAAGCAGAAATTCAAATTGAAGAAGTAAAGTCAGACACACGAGTAATACTTATAAAAAAGGAAGCCGAAATGATAATAAAAAACTATAAAAGAATATATCACCACATCAATCTCACAGAGTATGAAGATATACTTTTACAATTACAAAAATATTCAACAGGAAATATATATGCCCAAAAAAAAACCCCCGTAAAAACTATTAAAAGAGAATTATACATGTTAAAATCTCAGAATAATTTTAAAATTAAGAACCAACCTTATGATAATGAATTTAAAACCCCTGAAAATTATTTATAGACTATTTTAATAATCAACTAAATAAAAAATATAAAAGAACATTACTCGATATTGTCGGCAACGGATTCAGATTTCTTTTCGAAACCATGGATATTAATGATAGCGAGGAAATTAACGAACACTTAAATTTAATTGAATCGAATAATCACAATCTAATTGACAGTATGAACAAACAAATTTACATTAATAACATTTTTTTTAGAAAATTGAAACAAAATTCAAGACAATATAAATTACACTAACAAAATTATACAAGAAAAAATTAGGTATAATAATGAGAAATTCTTTGAATACAATAAAATTTTATTAAATGTACATATCAATCATGATATTGATATAATTAAAGATGAAGGTGAAAAAATAATAGATAACATAAATTCAGCAAGACACGGTTTGATGACACGATCAATTTTGAGTTCAGATGAAATTGAACAAAATAATGTAACATTTGATGAGTTAAAGGAAATTAAAATTATTGCATTAATTAAAAATGAAATTTCAATATTTGTTATCAATATACCAATATATACTGCACCCCTTTTATCATATTATGTTAGAAAATTACCAAATAAGAATAACGAAGTGTTAGATATAAAAGAAAATAATGTTATATACTACAATAAATATTACCACAAATATACTAAAATGATTAAAAATTAAAATAAACCAATTGAATGCACAAAAGAAACAAATTGTATGACGAAAGTATATGACAATGTTACTAAGGTAAAAGAAATAGAAAAATGATTACTATTGGCAATTAATCTAAACGAAAAAATTGTTCAAAATTGCAACGAAAAATCGCACCTCTTAAAAGGAAATTATATTATAAAATTTAATAACTACAACATAAAAATTTTTAACGTACTCTACACAAATAAAATAACGAAGTTTTCGCAAACATTAGTATTAGAACCAATTATTAATGTAGGATTGATTATAAAGTCAATTATAGAATATTAATAAAGTTTATTAGTAAGAAATAAGTACAATGAAATGATTGAATCGCGACGAGTTTAAAAATGAAATGCAACGTTCTAATGCTTAGTAACAGCTTTTATATAGTCTCTCTGACAATACATGCAACTGAATATAAACGAAATGTAAGTGCAAATGCAAACTACTACAGAGGTAATATAAATTCAAGTAAAGTTAAACATGTAGGTGTGCAACAAACGATAATGCAAACTATTAATAAGGGCTTAGAAATATAGACTACCACACTCGGCCATCCTACTAATCGTCCGCCTCGGATGATTCAATTGATAGAATTGCAACGTTGACATCACTCCATTTCTTCATATTATCGGCGCTTGTAGTCGTTCTTCCTGGACCTTCATGATCGCCGATTTTCCTAACGTCGTATTGATCGTTTCCTTTGCATTTAATAACTTCGTATGGACCGTAGTTTTTGGCTCGTAGTTTCATACCTGAACCAAATTGAGTACGTGCAATCGCAACCATATCGCCTAACTTATATATCTGAGCCGGCTTTCGTTTGGCGTTGTAGTTCTTCTGGTTTTCAGCCTGAATATTTTGTATCTGTTGCTTTGCTTCCTGTCGTAGAAATTCGCGTTGATTTTGAAATTCTGCCGCGGTTTCTGCTTCAATGATGTTTCGAATGTCCACATCGTCCTTGGTGTTCATTGTTGTACCAAACAACAATTCAAACGGTGAAGCGTTGATTGATCGTTGGAACGTCCTGTTTAAAAACTTCTGAACTGAGTTGACGTGAATGTACCATTTTTCTGGATTATCCAGTGATATTTTACTTAAAGATGCTGTAATGACTCTATGGACACGCTCTACTTGCCCATTACCACGAGGGCTCCTGTTGTTGTTAAAATCGATTCGATGTTCTCAGCATGACAATGTTCTTGAAAAGCGTCTGCAGTAAAAGCGGTTCCTCTGTCTGAAATGATACGCCTGGGATTTCCAAAAATGTTTGTTAAAATTAGTAATTTACTCAGTGTTTCTAATGAAGCTGTTGACTTAGTTGGAAAAATCCAAACTTGGTAAATGCATCTATGATCGTCAAAATATACTGATAGTTTTTGTTTGTTGATGGCATTGGCCCCAAATGGTCCATATGCCAAGTGTCCAAAGGCTCGCTTTCTTTCGGAATTGGATTAAGGAATCCTTCAGCTTTTCCAGTTTTCTTTTCTGCTAGGATACAAGCAATACAGTTTTGAATAACGCTCTGAATTTTCATTTTTAGACGTGGAATATAGTAGTCCTTTTTAATTAAGTCTTCTATTTTCTTAAGTTTAAAATGACCTTGATCGTGTACTTTGCGTATGATTCCATATTGCATGAGCTCTGGGATGACTATAACGATGTTTCCGTCGAAGTCCTTACAAAGTAGTCCGTTTTTTACGATTTAGTTTTCATATTTGTTGTTCTTCAATAGCGCGATTAACGCTTGAATGTGATCATCACCTTCTTGTGCTTTTTTAAAGCTATTCAATACTCCTGACTGCTCGATGAAATGCACCCTGCTTAAAGCGTCAGCATGTTTCATTTTAGCAGCTGGTCTATGGACCACCTGACAATCGTAATCTTGCAGTATTAATGCCCAACGAGAAATTTTCGGAACGTCTTTCTTTTTCATTGTTGCTTCAAATGCCTTGCAATCTGTAAATATAGTAAAAGGTTGCCCCAATAAATATATTCTAAATTTTTGAACTGATTTGACGATTGCCATGACTTCTAGCTCATAACTATGTAGTTTCTGCTCCGCTTCGGTCGTTTTAATACTCAAATATCTTACTGGATGCATCTTGCCATCTTCAAAGTTTCGTTGAAATAATATCGCTCCCAACGCCCATTTTGAAGCGTCTGTGTGCAGTTCCGTTTCAGCACCGTAGCGAAATATTGTTAATACTGGTCGTTCTGAAATTAGTTTCTTTAACATTTCAAATGACGATCTTTGACATTCTTCAAATTTAAAATTTGCATTCTTTCGTAAGAGATCACTCATCGGTTTAGCGATTGCGGCGAAGTTTTTGATAAATTTCCGAAAGTAGCCCGCGAGTCCTAGAAAACTTGGAACTTGTAAAACTGTAGTTGGCTCTGGGAAATTTTTGACGTCTTTAGTTTTATGCGGTGATGGTCGAATTCGACCGGCTTCTATTTCGTAACCAAGAAATTCGATTTTTTTCTGAAGAAGTTGGCACTTTTTCCACTTTATCTTCAAATTATACTGTTCGGCAAGATTTAAAACTTCTTTAAGTCGTGAGATAGCTTCATTTTCATTTTCTGTAGGGATAATTAGATCGTCCATGTATGTTAGAACAACTACTTTTGCGATTAACGGATTGAAGACTGTATTAATGAACCGTTGAAATACCGGTGAACTAACGCAAAGGCCAAACGGTACGCGAAGAAACTCGTATTGTCCACTATGAGTGACGAACGCAGTATATCTCCGACTCTCTTCTTCCATCGGTACATGAAAAAATCCATTAGCTAAGTCTAATGTACTGAAAATTATACCTTTTTGTAATAAATCAATTTGGTCGTCAATCACTGGTAACGGATATCGATCTTTATAAATTTTTTGATTCAGCTGTCTGTAATCGATGCATAAACGCTTTGTACCGTCCTTTTTGTTGACTATCACAACTTGGCTGGAATATTCTGATGAGCTTGGCCGTATAATTCCATCTCGAAGCCACTCTTCTATCTGCTTCTCCACGATTTCCTTTTCCGCATATGGTAATCGCCTGGGCCTTTGATAAACTGGAATATCGTCTTTCATGACAATTTTTAGCTGAACTGGAGATTCCTTCACGGGTTTTGGTGAATATTGATGTATAATTTCTTTGATGGTCGCAACAACAGCTTTATCAGCAACATGACCTAACTCCGGTAACTGGTTTTCTTCGTCCGATACGAACAGACAATCGGAAAATTTTTTTAAAACACCGGCTTCACTGTCATTTTCACTTTTCGAGTTTTTTGATATAAAAATACCATCGCTTGACATATTTACATTAGCTAGTCTAAGCAAATTCATTCCGATTATGAGTTCAACTGTCACGTTATGTTTAGGCACTATAGAGCACTTCACGACAAATTCACAGTCGTCGATTACGATCTGAGCGTCGAATGTTCCAATCGTTTTCAACACTGATCCCAGTCCACGAATAACCGAACTATTCTTTTTGAATTGTCCCATTTTGTTACCGAAAAATATGTCCTCACTTATCACTGTGATTTCGCTTCCCGTGTCAATCAATGCTTTTAGTTTTTTTCCGTTCACTAACACATCTTTGTACGAGTTATTTGACACAAAGTTTACTTTAGGAGACACACTTCTAACGTTTTTCGGACATTGCGCTGCCCGATGCCCGAAATCATTACAACCGAAACATTTTGGTCCATTACTTTTATGTGGACACTCGCTTTGTGCGTGGTCTAGTCCTCCACAATTAAAACAACGTTTTTTATATACACTTTTAACTTTGCTGTCTGTGTCATGTTTTTTTGCTTTATAGTCTTCTTTGCTCACCGTTTTGGACTGTATTAGCTCGAACAACTTAATTTTCTCTTTTAATACACTGATAGAGTTCGCTTTATACAGCATTGTCTTCATGTTCGCGGGGCCTGGTATGCCATCGACTACGTATACAATGACAGCTTCGATTTCCATACTTGCCTGCGAAGCGATATTTAGCATTTCATATATGTATTGCTGATATGTTTCATCTGGCTTTTTCTTTCGTTCGACTAATTGTTTATGAATAGACGCGCTGTTGACTGTTTTGCCGAATTCTTTTTTCAATGCAAGAGCGAGTAGCTCATAGGTTTGTGCTTTACACTCATACAATGTAAAGAGCTTAGCCGTTCCGCTTAGCAACCTCTTTGCAAAAATGAATTTTTGGATCTCTGTCCAACGCAGCATTTCGCTTTGGTCTTCAAAATCTCGTAACCATTGCAAAATAAATCTGCCATCGTCTCCACTAAACCGCTGGAATGATTCTTCTACATCTCGAAAGGTGAGTTCTGGCCTTCTTTGCGCCATCGCTCGCGTCATTAATCTTACCATTCTTTCTTCTTCATCATCTTTTACATCAGACCAATCTCGGTTTCTGTTTTTTTCATCGTTTTGGCTAGGTTCCGTTAGTTTCTTGCTGGCGTCGATCATGCCTTGTCTGCTGGTTGTTTCAGGATTTGCTGTTGTTCGGTCCTCAGTCTTATCGTTTTCCTTGTCGTCATTTCTCTGCTGTTCTTTGTAGAAGTATTTCAGCCTTCTGAGTAATGTCGTCCCTTCGCCGTCCTCAGCTAATCCAAGTTGCTTGCACAAATCACGCATATTCTCTGCCGACATCTCATTTAAGTCCTCCATCGCGATTTTTCACTTGAGCACTTCTTAGTTACAGTTACGCAAGATCAGCACTGTAAATTTTCGTTTTCGTAACTGTTGCTTAAAATCACTTTGCACTGGCTCAGCTCTGATAATTTTTAAAATTCCGTTGCACTGGTTGAGCCCCCAATTGTAGGATTGATTATAAAGTCAATTATAGAATATTAATAAAGTTTATTAGTAAGAAATAAGTACAATGAGATGATTGAATCGCGACGAGTTTAAAAATGAAATGCAACGTTCTAATGCTTAGTAACAGCTTTTATATAGTCTCTCTGACAATACATGCAACTGAATATAAACGAAATGAAAGTGCAAATGCAAACTACTACAGAGGTAATATAAATTCAAGTAAAGTTAAACATGTAGGTGTGCAACAAACGATAATGCAAACTATTAATAAGGGCTTAGAAATATAGACTACCACATTAATGTATCATATATAAAAGCCAAATTGACAATCATCTCTCAACCCGATGTCAACCAACGAACGCCCGACTTGAGGCAGAACTACCGCGATGCTCATATACAGCTTAAAAAGGCTGTTAGACGCGACAAGAGAAAGGCCATTGAAGATCTGGCAAACAAGGCAGAATCTGCGGCTTACCTTGGGGATATGGGTTCACTATTTAAAATCATGAAACAGTTGACGAACAGGAATTTCACCGCCAACCACCTGGTGAGAGATGTCAACGGAACTCTCCTTAATATGAGTGAACACCAGTTGCGACGATGGAAGGAATACTTCTCTGATATTTTAAACATCTTGTCAGATGAAGATATTCCGGAAACAGAACAACTTCCAAACATCCAACCGCAACAATCCTCTATTAGGGACGATCCCCCAGATAAGGAAGAGATAGTTTCCGCCATTCGGTCAATGGCGTGAAGGAAAGCTCCAGGTATAGACGGACACCAACCGAACTCCTCAAAGCGGACCCGAAAATAACAGCCGATATACTCCTCCCACTCTTCTTTAAGGTGTGGAATGATGGAAGATATCCGACTGAATGGAAGGAGGGCGTCATTGTGAAAATTCCGAAGAAGGGCGACCTTCGGGATTGTGGCAATTGGCGTGGTATATGTCTACTTACTGCCGTATCAAAAATTATGGCTAAGGTAATTCTCAATAGGATTAGTGATGTCGTCGAGAGCACTCTCGAAGTTTATCAGGCTGGATTCCGTAAAGGGTCGTCTTGTACCGACCATACAAATACCCTACGGATAATATTAGAGCAGTCAGCCGAAATGGGTTCGCCACTACATCTCATGTTTGTGGACTTCGAGAAGGCTTTCGACAGCGTTAAGCGAGATTACATATGGAATGCTTTGCGTAGGAGAGGTATTCCAAATAAGGCCATAGCTATGATTAAAGAATCCTACGAAGATGCAAGGTGTCGCGTCTTGCATAGAGGAGAGCTGTCCGAGAGCTTTCCTGTGCGAACGGGTGTCAGACAAGGCTGCATATTATCACCAGCCCTGTTTCTGGTGGTAATAAATGACATCTTGAAAGCTGCACTGGAAGGTGGGGAAGGTAAAGGTCTTCAATGGAGACTATTTAACATCTTAAGTCACCTTGATTATGCTGATGACGTGTGTTTGCTTGCACATACCCGTTCGGACTTAGAGTCAAATGTTCGCTCGTTGCATTCTAAATGCAAAGAGGCGGGACTGAAAATAAATGTGCGTAAAACCAAGTACATGCACATGGGTTCGAACGCAAGCACACCGATTGTTCCTAATGGACAGGATGTGGAAGAGGTGCAAGATTTTTGCTATCTCGGAAGCATTGTCAGCATGGACGGATGTTGAGGCTCGGCTAAATAAAGCTCGTCAGGCCTTCGGTATCCTTTCCCCTTTCTGGAGGTTGAGAGAGATCTCCCTTCGCACGAAGCTGCGAGTTTTTGACGCATGCGTCAAATCCGTGTTGTTGTATGGTTGTACTACGTGGAAAGTGACCGTTCGACTTACCAAGAAACTACAGACTTTCGTAAACCAATGCCTCCGACGCATTTTAGGAATATTCTGGCCAGAAGTGATCTCCAACGACGAACTTTGGAGTACAACTCGCCAGACTAAAATAGGTATTGAGATTCAACGGCGAAAGTGGCAGTGCATCGGTCATACCTTGAGGAAACCAGAGCAAAACATCGCAAAACAGGCTCTGGATTATAACCCTCAAGGAAGACGTCGGGTTGGTCGGCCATGTAACACATGGAACCGAGCAGTTGAGCAGGAGGCCAGAGGAATAAACAAGTCCTGGCAACAGCTTAAAGCCGATGCGCAGGATCGCGCCTTGTGGAAGAGAGTTGTTTCTGTCCTATGCCCCTATAGGGGGTCTTAACAGGAATTTGATATAAGAAAAGAAATTAATGTAAAACTTGCAACTTGATAACATAAAAAATCTGGAGAAAATAAAAGAAATTAAAAAATTTTATTAAAGATTCCTCGTTCATAACAGCAACATTTATAACGATTATTGCAATAATTATATTTATCACATTTATTTCTCTAGGCTTAAAAAATTATAAACCACTAAAAATAAAAAAAAAAGGAACTCTGAAAATAAAAGCATTGTTGAGGACAACAAGACTCTAAATGAGGGAGGAGTTACACTTACATCCCATGCATGACTCATATACAATGCAAGTAAACACTTAATTCTAAGATACAAATCAATAGATAAGTAAACTGAAATGCTTGCAACATTCTTTTCTAAGACAAATATACACATTATAAAAGAAGAAGGATCGGACTAAAGGCCGATCAGTTTGAAGAAGACCTTTGAATAAAACACTACGAGAAAAACTTGTATTGTTTTTATTCTTTGTTAAAGAAAGATAAATTTCGTAACTCGCACGTGTAATTGTTATTTCTGCTTGCGAGAGTATAAAAGTTTACGAACTTGCGATAAGCGGCTACAGCTTACATGTAACAATTTGCAGGAACAGATATCGCAACGAGTACACGTTGTCGGTGCGCAAATTTAGCACCATCGTAAAATCTAAAGTATGCTTTAAAATGATTTGATGTAAAGGACTTAAATATATACATATACCAAATATTAATAAAATGCACATAACGACAAACAAAAAAACAAGGAATTACATAAATAATGAATTTAACCTATATTAACGACTCCCGCTAGGTGAATGATTCTGTTACGTCTGATACAAAAACTTTTCAACAAAAATCTGAAGATCAGAACTAAAAACATACGACAAGCAAAGACAAAATTTGTTTGTTTCTTACTTATGTACATTTTCGAAGGCAACATTTAGCCATTCTCATAGCCAGAAACCAAACGAAAAAAAACGAAAATTTCTTTATCGTTTATACCAAAGTTTAGCTGAAACACTACTTACTTCCAATTATAATTAAAGATGCGCGGTATTTTTAAAAGAAATTGAGGTCGCACACAACATATAAATGGACATCTCGGACCGTATAATTTCTTGAAATGCATCAGCATTACATCAGTTCCTGCTCGACGATAATAACGTACAATTCGCATTGAGTTTAACACTTTTTTTCTCGAAATTATTGTCCATTGCTGTGAAAAAACCCGCGCGATCAATTACTATCTTTGCAGTGCCCATCATTTCCTTTCGATTATCGCCATCTTCATCCCAACTCGTTTCAGATCTTGGTAAATTATTATTAACCATTCTTGGCGTTGGGAACGTGTTGGTTGGCTCGCAAGATGCAAACCAGTTTGAGCAGTACAGAACTAACTAACTACTAATTGCCCTAATCATCGATCTCCTAATCAGTTTCGTCATCGAAATCAATCGATGACTTCATTTAGGGTCCAATCTAATCGACCTTAATCGTGTGCCTTGATTGGATTCTGGCTATAACCTTCAGGTATTATGATCGGGGCGTGTTCTTCTTCACTCTACCAGAACGAATATTGCTTCGTGTTGACCTCTCAGACCGCGTCCCCGATATATGTATGCTCGTAATTTGTAAGTACCTCTACATGATCACTAAGATCGAGAAGTAAGTAAGTATATTGCAGAAATTAAGGTCTCGCATGTTTTTCTTATTCTTAGCATATTTCAAGAACATCGATTTTCGCCTTTGCAATATGATCCTCTGTCCAGAAATTAGTCTTGCGTAGCTTTACGGCGAATACTATTTCTTCAGAATCGTCTTACAAGATCGTTATGACAAAGATCGGCACAAAATTGCAACATCACTCAGAAGTAGTCGCTTTCATTCGATCCGACCGATCGGGGAGAGGTGAATACGATCACTCGATCCTCAATTATTATTATTTTAGTATAGAACGATCGTGATCGTGATCGTGAATGAGAAGAAGTTGTGTCCGATATTGAGGCGGTTGATTTATTGAAAGTGTCATCCGATTCGATTTTGATGTAATTAATTCGTTCAAGAGCATATCAAGATTACGTGCTACGACGATCACTAAGAATGTCGATCGATAAAATTTCCCTCACTCGCCTGTCCCTTTCTCTTCCCTTCTGTTTTCAAAAAAATTTAAAACTCAATCTTATAATGGTTTTCTTATAGATCATGTCGGACATGATCTTTGTTTGAAGATCGGCACATTAGAAATGCATGAAGTTAGAAACAGAAAAAATAAATGAAAAAAGCCATGGGATTTATATATATGAATATTTATGACGATTTTCAATTTTGAATGGCGCTCTTATGATGTAAGGTTAAGTTAATATTTTGATTTGTAAATACTTCTAGTTCGTTAACAAACAGTAAAAATTTGAATTTGAAATTAGAAGCACAGTATGATGGTCACAGTTTGAAAGTTTGAATCTTCTTTACTATGATGGCAGACATTCCAAACAAATTTTCTGCATTCTATATGATCCTTATGAATATCCGTTCAAATCGCAAGCAAAAAAATTTTCTGGGTACCGGACTCGATTTTTATACTCTAGATGAAATCTGAGAGTATATTGTGTTTGCCTTGCCGTTTGTAACGCTAAGAAGTAACACTCGCACAGAGCCGCCAAGGGTACAGAAATATTTGTTGTCGCTCAAAAGTCTCGATTGCGAGTGACCGTCTGTTCGTCTGTCTGTCTGTGCGCCTGTCTACAGCATAACTCTTGAAAGCTTTGAGCTATAGTGCTGAATATTTTCGTGTGTCATTTTTAGCAAAAAAGCAACTTTAGGTTCGTGAATCATCCTCCCACTCCTTCTACCCCCTCCCATACAAATTTCATGAAATTTAGAAATATTAAGAAATTGATTTGTCTTTGAAACTATTTAAGCCATCGACTTAAAATTTGGGTCAAAGTATTATGATATAGATGTCATTAATATTACGGAATATTGATCCGATCCCCTCACTCCTTCTACCCCCTCTCATACAAATGGAAAATTTTGAAAAATACATATTTTCGATTTTCATTGAAACTAGTAAAGCTGAAAAGACGAAATTTTGCCAGAATCAATTCTATTGAATTGCAATCAGTTTTGAAAATAATTGTCAACTTCACCTCACTCCTTTTACCCCCTGCCATACAAATTTCACGAAACTTTGAAATTTAAATTAAATTATTTTTCTTCGAAACTGTTAGCTATCAACTTGATATTTTGAGCAAAGTATAAAAATAGAAATATCAATAACGCGAAAAGAATTTGTTTTGATCCGTACACTCCTCCTACCCCCTCCCATACAAATGCATAATTTTTGTTAAATGCATTATATCGATTTCCATTAAAACTAGGGAAAGTACAAACTTCAAATTTTGCCAAAATTTGTTTTTTAATAATTACAATAATTGTTTGAAAAAATTATCAGCTCCGCTTCACTCCTTCTACCCCCTCCCATGCTGTCTGTATTATAAATTCAGGGAAAGTATTTTTCCTTCGAATATACGAAAGCGATCGACTTTGAAATTGAATCAAAGAATGGTGATAACGATGATGATAAGCAGATTCAAAATCACGTTAATCGCTCTATCCAAAGGCTTCCCATCTGTTCATCAAGTTTTGATTTGCTCGGAGCCCAAATAAAAAACATCCATTTGGGCCATCTTAAAAAAAGGTGTCGAAATATAACAAGAAAAAGTCTGACCCGTCTAGTCGATCTTCGTCTCTTAGATTTTGTATTCTCAATCCAAATCCACGGACCGTCCGTTCATTTGCTCTCTAGTTTCAAAATGCATTGAGTCAGAAACTTCAAATTTTGTAATCATTCCCATACAGAATGTTCCATTTTTGTAACTTCAGCAAGGTACAAAAACAAATAAATTGAAATTTGAAATTCAAAATACTTACTTACTTATGATGGGGCTACAGCCCAAATCAAACCTTGGCCTCCTGGAAATTTAGGCTCCATCCATCTCGGTTCAATGACCGCATCCTCCAGTTTCAGAATCTTAGCGTCAATCGAATCCGCCCAGCGCTTCTGGGGCTTTCCGACCCGCCTTTGCCCATTGACTTTCCCTTTTAGTGCGCGTTTGGGAATTCTTCCGTCATTGTAGCTTTTTAAATTTTATGAGTGTTGACACTTCTGGATTTTTGAAGATGGGTTACAACCCTCTAATATATTGTATTCTCCAGATCGGTTGTTCACTCGCAGGTCCAAGGATTCATCAGAGGACAACTCTTTCAAATTCGTTAACGTAATTAATTTTTCGGATGCCTATGTTTATGTCTACATTTTGCTGCATGAATACTAAATATTTCGATGATTATTGTTGTCTTTCGAATCTCATCTCTCTGCCTGAAGACCATTGCCCTACAGTACGTATTTCCAATAGCCCGGCTGCTCTACCATGATCGCCCTGAAAACCAAATTAAAAGAAACAAATACCTCTTTAAACTTCGCTGCCAACGTCCAGGTAACCTTGAATATTATCACCATGCCCATATTTAAAAAAAAACATAAATCCCAAAAATAACCCATGGCTCTCTCTCTCTCTCTCTATAAAAAACCCTGAATCATATTCCAACAAATAAGGAAAAAAATCCGGAAAATAGCGCAAGGATCCCGACACGTCCACGCGACCACATTCTCTGCCACCATCGTTCTGGAAGCCCCATTTTCAAAATAAAATAATCTTGCGCCAATCATATTCTTGAAAAACATCAAAAATCCAGAAAAATAACTCCGGGACCCATCACCATCTTTTTGGTCCATAACCAAGGACCATTGGGTTTTGTATGAAATCTGAGATTGAAAAAAGTAAGGTCAAGTTCGTGATCGGGCCAAATCGCTCCACTCCTTCTACTCCCTCCCATACAATTTTCTTGGAAACCATAAAAGCCAATAATTTGAAATTTAGAAAATATTATTTTTATCATGAATGTTATATATATATGCTCGATCCCCGCACTCTTTCAACCACCTCCCATATAAACTGCATTTTTCCATGAAATACTATAAACCAATTTCCTCAGTATGTAAAATATTTGTCGAGCTCAAATTTTGTACTGAAATATTAATTAGCATTATAATTAATACTGAACAAATCGCTGTTTCTATTCTATCCCATACAATATGACACAATTTCACAACTTTGCATAAGATCGATTTTTTTGAAAAGTTTAAATGTTCCTGTTCTAAAATTTGGGAGATATCATTTTCATAGTATTCATAGTTATTCCTGAAAAAGTCACTAAGAACCCCCCACTCCGTCTACCACCTCCCATACAAACTGCACTACATCTTTTCACTAATATTTTGATGCTTAGATTTTGTATAAAACATTTTTATAACTACTCCAAAATGCGAAAAAAAAATAGTTCAATGCTGTCACTCCTTTCCCTATATAAAATTTCCTGAGATCACAAAAACTTATATCTCATCTAGAGTATCGTATGATTGGGCTTTACGCGCAATCGTAGTCCAGTTAGGTTTATACTCTAGATGAAATCTGAGAATATTATAAGTTTGCTCTAAAATTTGTATCGCCTAGAAAATATTGTGCGATTTTCAAAGGGTATAGAAATATTTGTTGTCGCTCAAAAATCTCTAAGCCGGATGTCCGTCTGTCCGTCCGTCCGTCCGTCCGTCCGTCTGTTCGCGCTCTAGCTTGAAAATGCATTACGCTAGGAAGCTTAAATTTTGTTTACGTTATTTTTGGTAAAAAAGTAAGGTCAAGTTCGTGAATGGGCCAAATCGCTTCACCCCTTCCATACGGCTACAATTCTTTCGGAATTTGACAATAAACGGATTTTCTCGAAAAGTATGAAAGCTATTGATGAGAAATTAGGGACACATTATTTGAATCACCTTACTCCTTCCACCTCCTCCTATACAAACTGCACTTTTCCAAGAAATACTGTAAACCAATGTACTCAGTATCGAGCTGAAATTATGCACAAAATATTTTTAGAATTATTAGTAAAACAAGAATTAGACGATTAAATTCACTCCTTCTACGCCATCCCGTACAATATGGCACAATTTCACAACTTTACAAAAAAGCCCTTTTTTTCAAAGTATGAATACTACTCATCTGCAATTTAATACATGCCAATTGAATGATGTTTATAGTTATTTCTGAAAAAGTCATTAATAACTCTTCACTCCTTCTAGCACCACCCATACAAACTGCACAATTTCACTAAATCCAATACACTAATTTTATCAGTAACTTTTATTTTTGAAGCTTAAATTTTCAAAAAAAAAAAAGAAAAAAAACATTTTGATAGCAGCACTAGCATGATTTGAAAAAATTGTTATTATACCTTTCTACCACTTCCGCTACAAAATTTCGTAAAATGAAAAAATGTCTCTTTCATCTAGAGTAGTCCTGTTACCGCTAGAGCCTAGTTCAGGAATTCAATTTATGAGCGTTGAAGACTAGTAACCTATGTAAAACTACTAAAATTTAAATAAAAGTAAGCCAATCGAATAACAGAACTTTAGCTCGCGTTTGAATGAATCACTTAGATCTAAGCAATGTGTATGATATTGTATATAGAAACCTATATTAGCCTAATTTTTTCATGTACCCCTGAAACTTACCTGTGGCTAAATGCTCAAACCGTGAGGTAACTCTAAGAACTAGTTGAAATACGCGCAAGGTGGGTTCTTCTGCACATGAACATACCATCGAACATTGCTGCTCAACCTACTCGATGCCAGACTGCTGCCAGACCGTAAACGATCATTTCCAGCGCTGCTGCAACTTCCACTGCAATGGAAACCCCCGCTGCTTCAATTATTCTAAAATAAGGCACTATTAGCCCAGTACCTGTATGATAAAAAGCCGGAGGGGTCATGTTTCCAATGCTGGAGGACGGGGCATCAATACCAGAGGGATCGAGCTCGAAAAAGATGCCGGCTCTGTTAAGGTCAACCGTCCCATTGCTGTTTACTCTGAAATAGCGAGAAATCAGATGTCGAGTAACGACGAGGACGACGATATGAAGAGCGCCAACAGTCCAGTTAACTTTGTTAGGAAATCCGAAGTCCCGCTCGTTTTTCGCATTGAAGCAATTCAATCAAGATTTCTGTACCTTCGATCCGAACAATGAATTAGTCAGTGAATCAATAATAGTAGTATGCCTCCTTTGCCAAACACTTGCGTTTATAGTCATCATATGCCAGCAATCGAGGCTTGTGCGAGTACTGATATCAACAACTACCCTATAATAAACTACACTTCAGATTCTAGCCCGGCATTCCCGAGGTCCTCTTTTAAAATTAAATCTTGTCCGAGAACATTCTGGGCCTTAGAAAAGCCTGCGGCTGCTAAGCGTTTGCCCAATACTTCACCATCGCCGGCAAGTTTCGTCACAGATTTTTCACCCATCGGCTCTGACACGAAATTGCGATGTTTCTAATTGCAATTGTGATTAGAAAGCGATTGAAGTAATTTAGCGCTGATCTTTGGTTAATTTCATTCAATTTGTCGCCGAAAATCCGGGACGTCTCAATCGCGAGAATCCGTAAATTTCCGACTTTGAGTTCCGACATTACATGTGCGATAATTTTCCGATTGTTCTCGGAAGCTGCTATAAAATTGGCGAAATTTTCGGCAACATTAAAAATTCGTACAAATTCTGAGTGTGGTATTCAGTACAATTCGATTAGAAGTGAAAAATTCGTGACTAACGAAATGGATAAGGCAGAAATATATCGACTATCGGCCGACGAGCTGAAATACGAATTAGCAATCTTCGGACTCACGGGAACTACAGTCGACGAAATGAGGAGGCTATTACGAGCAACTTTAGGTCGGCGAACAAGTTTTTCACTTCCCGAATACCCTTTCGGTTTCGAAGAGGACAAAGCGGCAATAGAAGGAAAAATAAAAGAAATCGAGGGCTTAGTGTCGTTATTCGCTGGAGACGAAAACTCTGCGGACTATAAAAAAATTAATGCGAAATTGGCGTGGACCGTAAGACGGATCAATAAAACAATGGCACTGGAACCACGAACACGACGGAGGATAAAATAGAGACGAAGTCAACAACGAGTGCGAAGAATAACAGAGGAGATTCGACACGACGGCGGTGCTACGAAAGCAGGAATACGACGCGTCGAGAGAAACGGAGAGGTGTACTACACGATACGGCGAGAATCGACGACTCTCATCAAGGGCCCCAACGAAACAGCGCAGCAGAAACAACAAAAAAACAAAACCAAGTAAATGCATTAGCTAGGGACTTTCGCTTGAATTCAGGAAGAGTAACGTAACTAGTAGCTAGGTTTTTTTTAAAAGGATAAAGCCAGTGGGCAATTTTCAACTACCCATTTTCTTTAATAAATTTTTATTTGGTGTGTAAAAATTGTTGTGAGCGTGTTTTTTCAGCTTCCCATTTTTTTTTGTGGTTTGAATTTCCGCCTTACGGAAAAATTCTTCGAGCCCGTGGTCCGGCTCAAGGAAATTTTGAAGGAGCGTGGTTTTACGTAACGGATCACTGGCGCCCACGACCCGTCTCCACGGGTTGGCCGGACAAGCCACGTTCCGCCCCTAGTGCGAGGGGTTTATTTTGATAACGGATTCTCGACCGGAGAAGACCTTAATAAATTGGCGCCCAACGTGGGGCCCGAATCCCGGGCATGTAGCTATCTTTATGCTGCATTGGTGATGACGTGCCTAGTGGGTTTTTAAAACCATCTTCTTCCTGCTCTTCTACGTCTTCTTTATCTTCGATCGCTTTCGCGTCGATCTCCATACATAGCTTTGCTGCTTCCTGTCCTGACTTTATTATATACTCCTTCTGTTCTGGTTCCAGACTTAGCTTACGTAGGATCAACGAAAACCGGGCCGGGGGGAGATAACCCCGACCACCGGCCAGGATTAAACACAATTGATACGGAACGCAACGAACAAACCACATCGAGATGGCAAAGCCAAGCACCGGTAAGAAACTTCAGATGTTTTAATTGCAATCAGGAAAGCCACCTGGCTAACAGGTGCACACAGCACAGGCGTTGTTACGGCTGTGGGCGGGAAGGAACAATCAGGAAAAATTGCCGGAACTGCATGGGAAACGGAAATCGAGCTCTTGGCGGCGCAGCCCAACGAGCTCGCGCAGAGTAAGAGCTGCCACCAATGGAGGAAGAGGGGGGTGTCCATATTGGAGAGAAAGCGGGCAATATGGACAGGAAAGTAAAAATAGATTTCGTGTTGGATAAGCAGACCAACGATAGCCGGCCGTATTTGAGGGTGAAGGTTGGCGATACCGAACTGTTGGGTCTACTGGACTCTGGCGCTTCTCGCACCATTCTCGGAAGAGATGGTTGGGCTGCGGTGGAAAGCAGGGAGTTTCCGCTGACGGAGAATGGCGTCGAACGGGTGTTGCTAGCCGACGGCTCAGGAGTACGAGTCCTGGGGAGCGCAACAATACCATTTCAGGTCCAAAAGAAGGTGGCTAAGTTAGATGTGTTGGTGATTCCATCCTTACCGCAGGCGCTCATTTTAGGAGCGGATTTTTGGGCGCGTTTTAAAATCGTCCCCGACTTGTGCAACGACAACTGGGAATTCTCGACTAATCGAAAATTGGCGACCATCACAACCAGCGGACACACGTCACACTTAACACCGGAACAGTCGAACGTATTGGAGGAGGTGATAACGAAGGTGTTTGAAGGCATGCCGCCTGGCCTGGGCAGAACTCATTTGGTAGAACACACGATCAAGACGGATGATAAAATAGAGACGAATTCAACAACGAGTGCGAAGAATAACAGAGGAGATTCGACATGACGGCGGTGCTACGAAAGCAGGAATACGACGCGTCGAGAGAAACGGAGAGGTGTACTACACGATACGGCGAGAATCGACGACTCTCATCAAGGGCCCCAACGAAACAGCGCAGCAGAAACAAAAAAAAAAAACAAAACCAAGTAAATGCATTAGCTAGGGACTTTCGCTTGAATTCAGGAAGAGTAACGGAACTAGTAGCTAGGTTTTTTTGAAAGGATAAAGCCAGTGGGCAATTTTCAACTACCCATTTTCTTTAATAAATTTTTATTTGGTGTGTAAAAATTGTTGTGAGCGTGTTTTTTCAGCTTCCCGGTTTTTTTTTGGTTTTAATTTCCGCCTCACGGAAAAATTCTTCGAGCCCGTGGTCCGGCTCGAGGAAATTTTGAAGGAGCGTGGTTTTAAGTAACGGATCACTGGCGCCCACGACCCGTCTCCACGGGTTGGCCGGACAAGCCACGTTCCGCCCCTAGTGCGAGGGGTTTATTTTGATAACGGATTCTCGACCGGAGAAGACCGTAATAGCCTCCCCCCTAGAACCTACCTGTCGATTCAATCAAATTACAACATTTCACCAAGCTCTTACAAGTCTTGAAGTGAAAAAAATAGAGAAGTGGACTCTCAGGCAGATTCTTCCGATAATTCCTTTGAGAATGAAGGTGTAAAACCTGATGTCACGCCAGGCATAGGCAAGGAGCGCTTCAATTCACTACATCGCACCATGGAAAACAATTATCTGAAACCGAGAAGCTTAATTGCTGAACCACACAATTACGAAATGAAGGTTTATCTTTCGAATAATATCCCCTTTTCTTGTACGCCCCCCATACGAAAGGATGGAAGTCAAAGAAATCATTGATGAACTTCTGTGCAAGGGCCCGTGAATATTGACTACAGCCTTCTCAATAAGTTAACCATAAGAGACAACTATCCTCTGTCACTGATAGACGAAGGCTTAAAATACCTAGAAGGTAAATTGTACTTCGCGGGCCTGGACGCATTCAAAGGTTTTCACCACCAGAATATTTCCCGAGTCAGTGAAATACATTGATTTTGTTACATCCACAGGGTTATTCGAGGATTTGAAAATGCCTTTCGGTATGAAAAACGTCTCTGCCATTTTTCAGCGCTTCATTTGCAACATTTGAAAGCACATGCCAGAGTCTGCGTCCGTCATTATCATGGACGATATATTGGTCGCTACTATACCTGACGATGATCACATCAAAGTAGTCGCCAAGGTTTTAGGACGAGTTTCCGACAAATGTCTCGAACTAAAGCTCGAAAAACCCAAGTTCAGATACGACGATATCGAATACCTAAGATATGCAGTAAGTCCCTCCGGTTTATGACTAAGTGATTCCTATCTCCGTGCTATTCAATTATACTCTGTACCGCAGAGCCGGCGAGAAGGTAAGGCTTACTTGAGATTATTTTCCTACATCCGAAAATTCATCGTCCTATTTTCGAGAATTGACCGAATTTTATTAAAAACTTACACGCGGAAAATTTATATATAAATTAACAAAGGAATGTACTGCTACTTTCGAGGAATTGCGCGGCGAATTAGCTGTTGCTCCTCTACTAGCCACATACAACCACAAGAAGACCACTGAACTACACTGGTGTGCAAGTAATAGTAAAAACATAACAGGGCTACGATTACGCGTAAACCGCAATCTTACGATACTCCAGATGAAATAGAATTTTTTACGAACCCAAGAAATTTTGCATGGGGAGTGTTAGAAAGGGTGATAGCATTGAACTAATGTTTTCCCCATCATGCTAAAGTAGCTATAAAAATTGTTTTATACAAAATACTTACTCCAAAAATTGAATGGGAACTGAGAAAATTAGTGAGTTAGATTTAGTGAAAATGTGCAGTTTGTATGGGAGGTGGTAGAAAGTGTGGGGGTATTTTAGTGATTTTTTCAGAAATAACTAGGAATATTACAAAATTGGCATCCCTTAAATTTCAGACTAGTGCCATTTGTACTTTGCAAGAAAATCGATTTTTTGTGAAGTTGTGAAACTGTGTCATATAGTATGGGAGGGGTTAGAAGCAGTGAAGCTAATCAAATATTTTTTTCTGATCTTAGTGATAATACTAATTAAGTATTTATTACGAAATTTGAGCTCCATAAATTTTATATGTTATGAGAAAATCGGCTTAGAGCATTTCATGAAAAAGTGTAGTTTGTATGGGGCGGGGTGGAAGCAGAGAGAGGACGCCAATAACTTTTATGCTGTAGATTGAAATTATTATGAAAATAATATATCTCAAAATTCAGATTAATAGCTTTTATACTTTTCGAGCAAATCCATTTATTGTCGAATTGCGAAATTGTGTCATTTTGTATGGGAGGGGCTAGAAGGGGTGAAGCTAATCGTCTAATTTTTTTTGGCCTTACTAACAATTTAAATAAATATTTAGTGCACAATTTCAGCCCGCTAAATTTTATACGCACTGAGTAAATTGGCTTAGGGTAATTCATGATAAGTACAGTTTGTATGGGAGGTGGTAGAAGAAGGGGTACGACACGCATAATTTTTTTACGGTAGATTGATATTATCATAAAAGTAATATATTCAAAATTTCAGGCCAAAAGCTTTTATGATTTTCGAGCAAATCCGTTTATTGTCACATTGCGCAATTGTGTCATTTTGTATGGGATGGGGTAGAAGGGGTGGAGCGATTTGGCTCGTTCACGAACTTGACCTTACTTTTTTGTCAAAAATGACGTGTACAAAATTTGAACTATCTAGCTCAACGCGTTCTCAAGCTAGAAAGGACACGGACGGGCGGACGAACGAACGGACGGACGGACGGACAGACAGACGGACGGACATCCGGTTTTGAGACTTTTGAATGAATATATGAACTTCTGTATCATTCATTTTTTCCTCCGAGCCTTATTTCTTGGCGTTACAAACTTTGTGGCAAACTTATAAAACTCTCAGATTTCATCTAGAGTATAAACATAACAGAATTATGATTGGGCTTAAAGCCCAATCTCTAGATGAGATGGAAATGACTTTAATATACCGCAAAATATATCATCTCAAATTCTTTCGAATAGTGGATAGAGACTTTTGCATGGGAGGTGGTAGAAGTAGAGGGGGAGGTTTGTATTTTTCGTATATGACACCGAACATAGTACGCAAAATGTTTTTTGCCGAATTTAAATTTTTTAGTTTTCTTAATTTTTAAAGAAATTGCTCACAATTTTCCTGAAATTTGGGGCATTTGTATGGGAGGTGGCAGAGGAAGTGGAGCGTTTAAGATAATTTTGAAACTGCTTATCATCATCCTTATCACCATGCTTTGATTCAATTTCAAAATCGATAGCTCTCATATCTAAGTACTTGAAGGAGAAATGTTTTTCTTGAATTTATAATACAGATATTTCTATGGGAGGTGGTAGAAGGAGTGAAGCGGAGCTGATAATTTTTTCTAACACTTATTTTATTAAGAAACAAATTCTGGCAAAATTTGAAGTTTGTACTTTTTCTAGTTTGAATGGAAATCAATAAAATGCATTTAACAAACATAACAGAATTATGATTGGGCTTAAAGCTCAATCATATGATACTCTAGATGAGATGGAAATGACTTTAATATACCGGAAAATATTTCATCTCAAATTCTTTCGAATAGTGAATAGAGACTTTTGCATGGGAGGTGGTAGAAGTAGAGGGGGAGTTTCGTATTTTTCATATATGACACCGAACATGGCATGCAAAATGTGTATTGCTGAATTTAAAGTTTTTAGTTTTTACTATTTTTAATGAAATTGGTAATAGTTTTCCTGAAATTGGGACATTTGGATGGGAGGTGGCAGAGGAAGTGGAACGTTTTAGATGATTTTGAAACTGCTTATCATCACCCTTATCACCATGCTTTGATTCAATTTCAAAGCCGATAGCTCTCATATGTTCGAAGGAGAAATGCTTTTCTTGAATTTATATTACAGAAATTTGTATGGGGGGTGGGGGTAGAAGGAGTGAAGGGGGCCTGATATTTTTTTCTAGCACTTATTTTATTTATTAAGAAACAAATTCTGGCAAAATTTGAAGTTTGTACTTTTTCTAGTTTGAATGGAAATCGATAAAATGCATTTAACAAAAATTATGCATTTGTATGGGAGGGGGTAGAAGGAGTGTACGGATCAAAACCAATTTTTTTCGCATTATTATTATTTCTATTTTTATGCTTTATTTAAAATATTAAGCTGATAGCTTTAACAGTTTCGAAGAAAAATAATTTAATTTAAATTTCAAAGTTTCGTGAAATTTGTATGGGAGGGGGTAGAAGGAGTTAGGTGGAGTTGATAATTATTTTTAAAATAAATTGCAGTTATAGTAAAATTAATTCTGATAAAATTTTGTCTTTTCAGCTTTACTAGTTTCAATGAAAATCGAAAATATGCGTTTTTCAAAATTGTCCATTTGTATGGAAGAGAGTATAAGGAGTAAGGGGATCGGGTCAATATTTCATGATATTAATGACATTTATATCGTAATACTTTGACCTACATTTCAAGTCAATAGCTTAAATAGTTTCTAAGAAAAATCAATTTCTTAATATTTCGAAATTTCATGAAATTTGTATGGGAGGGGGTAGAAGGAGTGGGGGGATGTAGCTCATTCACGAACGTAAAGTTACTTTTTTGCTAAAAATTACACACAAAAATTGTTAGCACCATAGGTCAAAGCTTTCGAGAGTTATGCTGTAGACAGACGCACAGACGGACAGACAGACAGACGGTCACTCGGAATCGAGATTTTTGAGCGACAACAAATATTTCTGTACCCTTGGCGGCTCTGTGCGAGCGTTATTTCTTAGCGTTACAAACGGTAAGGCAAACACAATATACTCTCAGATTTCATCTAGAGTATAAAAATTATGCATTTGTATGGGAGAGGGTAGAAGGAGTGTACGGATCAAAACAAATTTTTTTCACATTATTAATATTTCTATTTGTATACTATATGCAAAATATCAAGTTGATAGCTTTAACAGTTTCGAAAAAAATAATTTAATTTAAATTATAAAATATCGTGAAATTTGTATGGGATGGGGTAGAAGGAGTGAGGTGATGTTGATAATTATTTTTAAAATAAATTGCAATTATAGTAGAATTAATTCTGACAAAATTTCGTCATTTTAGCTTGACTTGTTTCAATGAAAATCGAAAATATGTATTTTTCAAAATTGTGCATTTGTATGGGAGGGAGTAAAAGGAGTAAAAGGATCGAGTCAATATTTCGTGATATTAATGAAATCTATATCATAATACTTTGACCTAAATTTCAAGTAGATAGCTTAAATAGTTTCAAAGAAAAATCAATTTCTTAATATTTCGAAATTCTATGAAATTCGGACGGACAGACGGTCACTCGGAATCGTGGTTTTTGAGCGACAACAAATATATCGCCTTTGTGCGAGCGTTATTTCTTAGCGTTACGAACGGTAAGGCAAACACAATATACTCTCAGATTTTATCTACAGTATAAAAATAATATCTTACATGTGTTGAAGAAACTGAGAGATATGAGCAATGCGGTTGAGAAACCCTGTTTATCGCAAGACAGAAAGGACAAGGTTGGCAATCATTTCTCTATCCGATGCCAACCAAAGAAATCCCGACTTGAGACGGAACTACCACAATGCTCATATGCTGCTTAAAAAGACTATTAGCTACAACAAGAAAAAGGTCATTGAAGTGGTGGCCAATAAGGCAGAATCTGCGTCTTAGCTTGGCGATATGGGTATATTGAAATTTGTGAAACAGTTGATGAATAGAAATTTCACCGCTCACTAGCTGGTGAGAGATGTTAACGTAACTCCCCTTAATATGACTGAACACCAGCGATGGAAGTAATACTTCACTGATGTTATAAACATCTTGTCAGGGGAAGATATACTGGAAGCCGAACAATTGCCAAACATCCAACCGCAACAATCCTCTATTTGAGACGATCCCCAGATAAGGAAGAAATAGTTTCCGCCATTCGGTCAATATCGGGAAAGAAAGCCCCTGTTATAGACGGACTACTATTCGAACTCCTCAAAGCGGACCCGGAATGTGTGTGGAATGAAGGAAGATATCTGGCTGAATGGGAGGAGGGCATCATTGTCAAAATACAATTGAGGGGAGGTCAAAAATTTCGTGGAATGAAAGGAAGGGGAGTAAAATTAAACAAGTTATTACTTTTCGTTTTCAATATATTCTCTTTTAAGCCTAATACATTTATTAAATCTCCAACAAAGTTTATTAATTCCTTCTAAAAAAATGTTTTAGCAAGGACTTCAAAATAGGCTGCAATTGCCGACTTCACCTCTTCATCGTTGACAAATTTTCTTCCCCGAAGTTCTTTCTGCAGTTTTGGGAACAAATAGTGATCGGAATGGGTTAGATCTGGACTATAAGGGGTAGGTTCAATTTTCCGTAGCCGCATTTGTGTAGGGCAGCCATTGCAACGTGGCTGTTGAGAACAGGTTTATTGTCGAGCATAAGCAGCATACCTCAAGTCCATTTTCGTCTTCTATTTTCTTTAATGGCATCCTTTAATTTATGTAGCAGGTTGGTTTAGGGGGATACTAAACCATTGATATGCTGTCCTTTTTCTTTATAGTCGATCATCAAAACCCCCCTGAATCCCTTCTTGGAGGTGAAACGCCTATACCAGCCACTGCATTGACTCCTGCTTTAGTTCACGTCCATAATGATGAACCCAAGTTTCGTCTCCAGTAACAATCCGGGATACCATTTCATCCCTGTTCTCGCTACAGAGGTCCCAAAGTCGGTTGAAAACTCGACGCGCCACTTTTCCGGAACCGCTGAGAGCATTCTAGGTACCCATCTTGCGCTGACCTTAGACATACCGAAGTGATAGTGGATGATATTCAAAATGGTTGTATCTGATGCTCCAACCATTATTGCGATTTGTTTCTTCTTTAAACGAGCATCTTCGAAAACAAGTTTCTCCACTTTTTCGACGATTTTTGAGGAAGTGACCTCAATCGGCCGGCCCGTGTGCTTATGATCTTCAAATGACCCTCTGCTTTGCCTGAATAAAGTATGCCACTAATAAATCATTGTTTCTTATCAAGGGAAAGAGTCCCCGTAAGCAGATGCCATTTCTTTAAAAATGATTTGTGGCGTTTTTCCGTACTTGGTAATGAACTTAATAACAGCACGAAACTCAGTTTTATCCATAGTTAGCGTTTTCTTTCCGATTGAATTGATGATTTGGCGATAATTAAAATGTTAGTGATTCGATTTGATAGAAAATTTGTATTTATACAATACAGGTATTAGAATACCTCCAAGTAAAAATATTTCCTCCTCCCTTGTCCCTTTCATTCCACGAAATTATGTCTATACTAGCAAACGCCCGCGACTTCGTCCGCACAAAAATCGCATTAATAAGCAATTTTTGAGAATGTAGTTATTAATACATTATATGGGATATATAATCCGTTTACTTTAATGGCTCTTTGAACACAATGTTTTGTATTTTGTTAGAGTCAGAACCATAAATTATTAAGAATGATAGCATGATACTCGCATTTGAATGGGAGAGGCTCGTGATCAAATCAAACCCGTGATTCGAGATCATATGTATACGTGTTAAGGACATGTGAATAGTTGTGGCTTGTGTTAATTGAAAAAGCCCAAATAAAATGGCATTAAGCTTAAAAACATAACGGGACTTCGATTGTGCGTAAAGCCCCATTATATGATACTACCGATGAAATCGAAATTTTTGTAATCTTAAGAATTTTTGTGTGGGGAGTGATAGAAGGGATGACAGTACTAAATTAATTTTTTTCACACCATAAGTAGCTATAAAAATATTTTGCACCAAATTAAAGCTTGAAAAACTGAATAGGTAACTTGAGAAACTTAGTGCATTGGATTTAGTGAAATTGTGCAATTTGCATGAGAGGTGGTAGAAGGAGTGGGGGGTTTTTGGTAATTTTTCTAGATACAACTATCATCACCATGCAATTGATATCTTTAAATTTCAGATCAGTTAGATTCACACTTTTCAAGAAAATCGAGTTTTTGCAAAGTCGTGAAATTGTGTCATATTGTAAGGGAGGGGGTAGAAGGAGTGGAGCCAATCGGTTAATTTTTCCCGATAATAATAATAATGCTAATTAAAGATTTAGTACAAAATTTTAGCGCGATCAAAGCTATACGTACTGAGAAAATTGGTTTAGAATATTTCATGAAAAAGTGCAGTTTGTATAGGAGGTGGTGCAAGGAGCGTTTTTAGTTATTTTTGAGAAGCAACTAGAATTATCATTCAATTGATATAGGTATTTTATATTTCAGAACAGCAACATTTACACTCTTCAAGAAAATCGAATTTTCGCAAAGTCGTGGATTTGTGTCAGATTGTATGGGAGGGGGAGTGCGAGCTAGATATTGAAGAAGAATCAATAACAGCCTAGACTGCATTAATCAAATCACTAACAAACTCGTGAACAATATTATAAATGCTTACGAACAATGTTGTTCTATTCTATAAACATAGCAGAATTGGGCGTAAAGCCCAATCATATGATACTCTAGATGAAATACTTGCTTACCTTTTGTTTGGGAGGTTGTAAGAGCAGAGAGGGAGGTTTGTATTTTTTCTATGTAACACTGAACGTAGTATATAAAACATAACAGAATTATGATTGGGCTTAACGCCCAATGATAAGATATTCTAGATGAGATGGAAATGACAATGACAAACTCTTTCGAATATTGAATAGAGACTTTTGCAAGGGAGGTGGTAGAAGTAAAGGGGAGGTTTATATTTTTCGTATATGACACCGAACATGGCATGCAAAATGTGTTTTGCTGAATTTAAAGTTTTAGTTTTCATTATTTTTAAAGAAATTGGTCATAGTTTTCCTGATATTGGGGCATTTGTATGGGAGGTGGCAGAGGAAGTGGAACGTTTAAGATGATTTTGAAACTGCTTATCATCATCCTTATCACCATGCTTTGATTCAATTTCAAAGTTGATAGCTCTCCTATACTTGAAGGAGAAATGCTTTTCTTGAATTTATAATACAGATATTTCTATGGGAGGTGGTAGAAGGAGTGAAGCGGAGCTGATAATTTTTTCTAACACTTATTTCAATTATTAAGAAACAAATTTTGGCAAAATTTGACAGACAGACAGACAGACAGACAGACGGACAGACGGACAGACGGTCACACGGAATCGAGGTTTTTGAGCGACAGCAAATATTTCTGTACCCTTGGCGGCTCTGTGCGAGCGTTATTTCTTAGCGTTACAAACGGTAAGGCAAACACAATATACTCTCAGATTTCATCTAGAGTATAAATATATCATGCTGAATTCAAAATTTCTTGCTTTCAAAATTTTCGTGGAAATTGAACAATTTTTGCCTGAATTTATGGTACTTGTATGGGAGGTGGCAGAAAAAGTGGGAGATTTTGGACGATTTTGAATCTGCTTATCAACATCCTAATCACATTGCTTTATTACAATTTTAATGTCGATTTTTTTTTTTATATATTAGGGGAACATGTGAGAGCACTGCGTCCTTTTTGGCCTATTGTGCGATTATTGCCCCTATACTCTATCATAACTCAATAGCTTTAGCTAATCTGAGTATCTGTAAGGAAGCCATGTTGGCTAGTTCCTCGGTGGAAATGAAACCTTTCCCCAGAAGATTATGCCTTTTCCTTGCCACTACTTCACAGTGGCATAGAATATGTATTGTCGTTTCTGAGTCTTCGAGACAGAGGCGGCAGATGTCGGTTTCAGCTAAGCCCATATTATTGAGATGGTGGTTCGTTCCACTGCGCCCCGTCATTAGGCCGATTAGAGTACTAATATCGCTCTTTCTGAATTTCAGGATATCCTCCACTTTGTTTTTTTGTGGTATGATTAGTTTTTTTGAGGTTGATAAGCCTGGAAGTCTATTCTAGTAGATTTTGTGTTCATGTTCAACCCACTTTTTAAGTATCGAGCTTTGATGCCCTTTTCATTTTCCGTAGATTGTAAGGCTTAAAGGTGTTGATCGCCCATCTGATCTTTTCCGGAGTGAAGATTTTACCAGCGATGCTTTTGCTGTGCGGAGTTTGATGATATGTCCTTTCCACCGCCTCTAAATCCTCATTGTTGTTTATTATTTTGCAGCCTGGGAAATGTTTTGACAATAACACCTCAAGGGTTTCCATACTGCTTTTAGTAGAGGACCCATCCGGTCTCTCCAAAAGTCCGATATTTATCGGGGTGTTGTTTGATAACACATTTTGAAGTCTTGAGGCTGTTGGGAGATCATCTATCTCTTCACAGAATCTTCTCCAAGACTCTTTTTTCAACTTTCTTAGATTCTTAGAAGATTGTTATATTCGGTTAGAGACTCTCTGTATTCGTCCCAGTTCCCAAAGGTCTTTGCTCTGTTGAACAATTTCCTAGTTTGCTTGCCGCTAGTTCCTCGTTCCACCAAGGTGCTTGTTTGGCCCTTTTTTTGTAGAACAGGACAACTTTGTTCGTAATCATTAATTATATTGTTTACGAGCTTATTCGTGATTTTATCAATGCAGTCTGGGCTGCTTATTGATTCTTCTTCGATACCTAGTTCAAATTCTAGGACTGACTGGTACAGATTCCAGTTGGTGCGTTTAGGGTTTCTGTATTGTCCGATATATTCAAATGAAGTCTTAATATCAAAACAGATATGCCTATGATCCGATAATGAGGCTTCATTTGATACGTGCCAATTTTCGCACTTGTCCGCCAGGCAGGGGCTTGTTATTGTTAGGTCAAGTACTTCCTGCCTAACTGAGTTTACAAAAGTCGGCGTGTTACCTTTATTTATTACGTCTAGGTTGTTAGTAGTAAAATACTCAAAAAGTGACTCACCTCTTCTGTTGACATCACTGCTTCCCCAGATAGTGTGATGAGCATTAGCGTCACAGCCCAGAATGACTGGTATTTTGTGGATTCTACTGTATTCCACCAGCTCCATGACGCCTTGAGGTGGCGCCTCTTGCTCCTCCCTTGGAAAGTAGGCCAAGGCAATTATTACCTCTTGGCTTCCTCCTGCCTTTGGTATTTTCACCAGTACCGCTACCAAATCTGTTCGGATGAAAATAGCCATATTTAGGTAATTAATTTCTGATGATATTAGAATTGCAGCTCTTGGCCTGTCACTTCTTTTATCAAAGATCACCTTACCCATTTTTTTAGGAATCCCAATAATTTTGCCCATAGCGGCTCTCGGTTCCTGAATTAGGACTATGTGGAATTCCTCTTTAGCGAATCTCCATGTTATTGTGTCCATGGCCACTGCTGCACAATGAAGATTCGCTTGTATAGCTCTAATTTTATTTAGAGTTATGACCATCTTCATTCAACTGCGGCTCGCCGCTCTTGAATTCCTTGACCTTAGGGCGGAGAGTCACGCTAGAGAATTTATAGCAGACTCTATACCCCTTTTGCTTAAGCTTTTCCATCGATTGGCCGTCGATGGAGAAAGTTATGATGGTGTTTGTGCCCTCTACTCTTCTGCTAAGAACGCTTGTATAGCTCTAATTTTATTTAGAGTTATGACCATCTTCATTCAACTGCGGCTCGCCGCTCTTGAATTCCTTGACCTTAGGGCGGAGAGTCACGCTAGAGAATTTATAGCAGACTCTATACCCCTTTTGCTTAAGCTTTTCGATCGATTGGCCGTCGATGGAGAAGGTTATGATGGTGTTTGTGCCCTCTACTCTTCTGCTAAGAACCTTCCAGTTAGAGGCGCACAAACCAGCATTTTGCGCATCAATGAGGGTGGTAATTTCCTCTGATGTTTTTGTCTCTTGAGGAAAATATCCCGTGATTATTTCTAATCGCGGGATATTCTCCTCCCGAACTGCCCTGATGTTTGTGGACTCGTCCGGCTTGATGCCTTCTGCTGTCTTTTCCAACCATGCTGCGGTTTGCTCATCTAGGCAAGTGATCAGCATCCAACCTGGCTTAAGGCCGAGTCCACCAAATTGTGGAATTATATCCCCTTTTGCCGCGTTGGGAATCTCTTTTAGTATGCTTGTATTGCAGCTAGCTGCTCCGCTTTAAGGATCTTATGAGGATGTTCAGTATGTATTATACCGATCCTGATCCCCTTTACTGCATCTCTGTAGCTAGTACCCGACGTGGAGGGCTGAGCCTCTTCTGCGGGTTATGACCTACGCTTACTACTTTAGGCCTTTTGTTACCACTTCCCACAGATGGCGGTGTTGTAGAAGAGGTTCTGCCTCTTTTCATTGCCTTTTTCTGTGCTGGCGATAACGTCTTTTCGATCGGCTGGCAAGCAAGATCATACGCTTCATTTGCGGTTTTCCCTTGATTTCGATGGTAAGAGTACTGTTTCCGGGCAGCTTCGCTTAGCCTTTTCTTCTTTTCTGTTAGCGTTAACTGTTTCAGCTCTGCTGATAAACGTTGCTCATCCACTAGAGGCTTACTAGGGGTATCCGCTTTGAGTGGCGGTATGTTTTTCTTCATTGTGCTCAGAGGACTAGCCCCTGCTTCACGCACTTTTGGAGGAGGATTTGTTGTTATTTTTTCCTCTTCATTTACGACATCAGCCGTTATTTGTGATGCTTTAGGGGATGCATCTGCCCTTTTAGTTACATTTGGTTTATCTATTTGATTCCCACGAGTAGCGCGAGAAAGTAGAGTCACCCCTGGCAGGGCTCCGCATTACCAGGGGAAGGCTAATTTAAACTGGAGGGTGCCTGGTATCCAGAGTTCGCATATTAATGGTTAGCTACCCACTAACCATTCATCCATTGGCATATGCTGTTCCACTGTAGATTAAGGGATTTTTACATACGAGGTTTACTCCTCTAGCGTCGTACTTTATGAAGGTCACCATCTAGGTAGTACGTACACTTACGAATCACTTTAGAGATAAATCCCCTTGTAACCATCAATATCTTGAAATCTGCCTAAAACATGCCTAGTCCAGATTACAAGAATATCAATGCTGCGATAGGATACGGAACCGGCAGCTAGCTGAACAATTTATTCCCCCCTACCACATCCGCCAAAGACCATAGACAGGATACGGAGCCGAAAGCAAGCTATTCGACTTTCCCTCCCCCCTCCCCCTATCTGGATAGGATACGGAGCCGACAGCAAGCTGTTCGACTTGTTCCCCCCTATCTGTAGATCTTTTATCATTACCCAGTCTGCACCGCGAGGAGACGAAATACGTAACAGACCTTTAATGTCCATAGCTGTCATATGTTCGAAGAAGAAAAAGTTTTCCTGAACTTCCAATATAAAAATTTGTATGGGAGGTGGTAGAAGGAGTAGGGTGAAGGCGATATTTTTTTAGCATTTATTACAATTATTAAGGGACAAATTCTGGCAAAATTTCAAGTTTCTACTTCTTCTAGTTTCTATGAAAATGGGTTAAATACATTTACCAAAATTCTGCATTTGTATGGGATGGGGTAGAAACAATATCCGAATCAAAACCAAATTTTTTGACATCAATTATATTTAAAATAGTATACTTTTCTCAAATTTTAAAGTTGATAGCTTTGACGGTTCTGACGAAAACTAATTTAATTGAAATTCCGAAATTTCGTAAAATTTGTATGGGAGGGGGTAAAAGGAGTGAGGAAAAGTTGATAATTTTTCTAAAATGAGTTGCAATTATAATAAAATTAATTTTGACAAAAATTGGTTTATTTGCCTTTGCTAGTTACAATGCAAACCGAATAAATGCATTTTTGAAAAATATACTTTTCTCAAATTTTAAAGTTGATAGCTTTGACGGTTCTGATGAAAACTAATTTAATTGAAATTCCGAAATTTCGTAAAATTTGTATGGGAGGGGGTAAAAGGAGTGAGGAAAAGTTGATAATTTTTCTAAAATGAGTTGCAATTATAATAAAATTAATTTTGACAAAAATTGGTTTATTTGCCTTTGCTAGTTACAATGCAAACCGAATAAATGCATTTTTGAAAAATGTGCATTTGTATGGGAGGTGGTAGAAGGAGTAAGGAGATCAGATCAATATTTCTTGAGGTTAATGATATTTATATCATTATACTATGACCTAATTTTCAAGTCAAAAGCTGAAAAGGTTTCGGAGAAAAATCAATTTCTTTAAATTTCGAAATTTCATGAAATTTGTGTGGGAGGGGGTAGAAGGAGTAGGGGGGTATGGCCCGTTCACGAATTTAAAGTTAATTTTTTGCTTAAAATGACATACAACAAATTTCAGCACGATAGGTCAAAGCTATCGAGAGTTATGTTGTAGACAGACGGACAGACAGCAACTCGGAATCGAGGTTTTTGAGAGACAACAAATATTTATGTACCCTTGACGGCTCTGTGCGAGCATTATTTCTTAGCGTTACAAACGGTAAGGCGAACATAATATACTCTCAGATTTCATCTAGAGTATAAAAACATAACAGGGCTACGATTGCGCGTAATGCGCAATCTTACGATACTCTAGATGAAATAGAATTTTTTTGTGGCCCCAAGAAATTTTGTATGTGGAGTGTTAGAAGGGATGATAGCATTGAATTAATTTTCTCCCCATCATACTAAAGTAGCTATAAAAATGTTTTATACAAAATGCTAACTCCAAAAATTGAATGGGAACTGAGAAAATTAGTGAGTTAGATTTAATGAAAATGTGCTGTTTGTATGGGAGGTAGTAGAAAGAGTGGGGTGATTTTAGTGATTTTTTCAGAAATAACTAGGAATATTATAAAATTGACATCCCTTAAATTTCAGACTAGTGCCATTCATACTTTTCAAGAAAATCGATTTTTTATGAAGTTGTGAAGCTGTGTCATGTTGTACGGGAGGGGATTGAAGCAGTGAAGCTAATCAAAAATTTTTTTCTGATCTTAGTGATAATGCTAATTAAGAATTTATTACAAAATATGAGCTCGATAAATGTTATATGTTCTGAGAAAATCGTCTTAGAGCATTTCATGAAAAAGTGATGTTTGTATGGGAGGGGGTGGAAGGAGAGGGAGGACGCCAGTAATTTTTCTCCTGTAGATTTAGATCATTATGAAAGTGATATACCCCACAATTCAGCCTAATAACTTTTATACTTTTTGATCAAATCCATTTATTGTCGAATTGCGAAATTGTATCATCTTGTATGGGAAGGGGTAGAAGGGGAGAAGCTAATTGTCTAATTTTTTGGCCGTACTAATAATTTTAAATAAATATTTGCTGCACAATTTCAGCCAGCTAAATTTTATACGAACTGAGTAAATTGGCTTAGAATAATTCATGACAAGTACAGTTTGTATGGGAGGTGGTAGAAGGAGATGGAGGACAAGCAAAAAATACGGTAGATTGATATTATCATAAAAACAACATAGTGCAAATTTCAGGCTAATAGCTTATATACTTTTCGAGTAAATCTCTTCATTGTCAAATTGCGCAATTGTGTCATTTTGTATGGGAGGGGGTAGAAGGGGTGGAGTGATTTGGCCCGTTCACGAACTTGACCTTATTTTTTTGTCAAAAACGACGTGTACAAATTTTGAACTATCTAGCTAAACGCGTTCTCAAGCTAGAGAGCGCACGGACGGACGGACGGACGGACATTCGGTTTTGAGATTTTTGAGTGATAATATTAACTTCTGTATCATTCATTTTTTTCTCCGAGCCTTATTTCTTGGCGTTGCAAACCTTAGGACAAACTTACAATACTCTCAGATTCCATCTGGAGTATAAAAAAGGCCAAACAAAAAACTTGGTGAAACCAGGAATTAGCGGCAAAACGCAAAGAAACCATCAATTTGTTAAATAGAGCAAAAACCTTATCAGTTATTTGGTATTGTAACTTGTCATTGTTGCAATAAAGTCAATATTCTGCGTGATTAGTGTGTTATTCTCTGGAAAATTTAAAACTAATAGAAAGATTGTATGAATAATGGCTGGGGACAAATATGGAAAAGAGCTAAAATCTAGAATTCTAAGTGATTATAAAATTGGATTGTCACAAAAAGACACTAGCAAAAAGTACAATATGTTAAAGTCCACAGTTTTTAGAATAGTTAAAAGTGAAAAACTAGAGACAGTCCACAAAGGAGGGCGACCTAGAAAAGAATCGACTTAAATATTAAAATAAAAATGAAAATGGATCCTGGAATACCATCCAAACAGTTAAGGAACGAACTGAATTTAAATGTAACCACTAGAGCTGTTGAATTTGGACATAAAAACCACCGACCATTGATTTCTAAAAAAAACATAACAGGACTACGATTGGGCCTAAAGCCCCATCATGCGATACTCTAGATGAAGGAGAAATTTTTTTATTTTAAGAATTTTTGTAGGGGAAGTGGTATAGGGGGTGACAACTTTGAACTAATTTTTTCACAGCACGATTAGGTTGCTATCAAAATGTTTTATACAAAATTTAGGATTCAAAAATTTAATAGGAACTAAGGAACTTAGTGTATTAAATTTAGCAAAATTGTGCACTTTGTATGGGAGGTGGTAGAAGGAGGGTGGAGTTATTAATAAATTTCTTAGAAATAACGGTAAACATAATTTATTTGGCATAGCAGATCAGTTGCATTCATACTTTTCAGGCAAATCGACTTTTTGTAAAGTTGTTGAATTGTGTCAAAATGTATGGGAGGGGGTAGAAGGAGTGAAGGTAACCGCCTAATTTTTTTTGGTCTTACTAATAACTCTAAATAATTATTTAGTGCACAATTTCAGCTCCATCAATTTTATACGTACTGAGTAAATTTGTTTAGAGTATTTCATGAAAAAGTGCAGTTTGTATGGGAGGTGGTAGAAGGAAAGAGAAAACTTAAATAATTTTTATACAGCAAATTGGAATTATTATAAAACTAATATATTCCAATTTTCAGATCAACAGCATTTATACTTTTCGTGAAAAACCGTTTATTGTCGAATCACGAAATTGTGTCATTTTGTATGGGAGGGGGTAGAAGCGGTGAAGCTAATAGTCTAATTTTTTTCGGTCTTACTAATAATTCAAAATAAATATGTAGTGCTGAATTTTAGCTCGATAAATTGTATACGCACTGAGTGAATTGGCTTAGAGTATTTCATTTAATAGTGCTGTTTGTATGGGAGGTGGTGGAAGGAAGAGGAGGACACGTATAATTTTTTTACTATAGACTGAAATCATCATATTAGTAATATATTCAAACTTTCAGACTAATGGCTTTTATAGTTTTGCTCGAAATCCGTTTAATGTTAAACTGCGTAGTAGTGTCATTTTGTATGGGAGGGGGTAGAAGGGGTGGAGCGATTTGGCCCGTTCACGAACTTGACCTTGCTTTTTTGTCAAAAACGACGTAAACAAAATTTGAACGTTATAGCTCAACGCGTTCTCAAGCTAGAGAGGACACGGACGGACAGACGGACGGACAGACGGACGGACGGACGGACATCCGGTTTTGAGATTTTTCAGTGATTATATGAACTTCTGTATCATTCATTTTTTTCTCCGAGCCTTATTTCTTAGCGTTACAAACTTTGGGACAAACTTATAATACTCTCAGATTTCATCTAGAGTATACAAATCTGAAGGCCAGTCTAGAATTTGCCAGAAATCATATCGATTGGAAGTTACAAGAATTGAAGACCGTGCTTTTTTCGGACGAAAGTAAATTTAACTTAAGAGGTACTGACGGGTTACGTCATATAAGAAGGCCTAACGGTGAACGACTGAATTCTCGGCACACAAATAAAACAGTGAAATTTAATGAAGGTAATTTAATGTTCTGGGGATGTTTTTCTGGCCATGATCTTGGACCTCTTCTTAAAATTGATGATATAATGGATTCCGCTAAATATAAAGAAATTTTAGAGGAAACGATGCTGCCGTATGCTGATGAGTATATGCGTAACCCCCGGAATACTAGTAAAAGCCATGCGATAGAAGATGGCACATACACATATGAAGCTATTAGCCGACCGCAGTCGACTGTCATTTCATTCGCGTGCGGGATGATTTTCTTTAAGTTTGGTGTTTTCGATCGGGATTTTAGTCGTGTTTTCACCGATTTGTTTTTGTTTCTTCCTTAAATATAGAAAGATCGTACGTTTGCGTTAATTGTAAGCAGTGTCGGCCGAAATTCCCCGCAGTTATTTTTCGCGAAACGAGTTTTTTGGTGTTAAGTTTTATAGGTTAGGAATGTTGTAGTTTATTCACTACAAAAAAATGAAAATAATTTTAAATTCCTAGTGTAGTGCAATTTTGTGAACGTGTTTTCGTAATGCTAGATCCACACACTAGGGTCCAGTATTGGCCAAAATCGATATTCACAAAGTGGGGATAATTTGGCCAAGAATCTTGGGCCAAAATTTCGTTTGGCCTATTTGCCGGGTGGTGTCGATTTTGTCGAAAAATCGAAGGAAACCAATGCTTTAGTGCCAAGGTGGTGTGAATATTTCATTAATAAATACGTCATTTTGGCCAACATTTCGGTCGCAATTAGAGAAAATACTTGGCCCTAGTGTGTGTAGTCTACTATAAGAAAGAAGATTCCCGATAGTTGGCTTTAGAGGTCAAGAGTCATCACTACTAGATCAAGCGATACATCCGGAAACTTCTGCGAGATATTGTTCCTGCGACAACCAATTGGAATATACTTTTTCATAAGGTAATCCCAAACGTTATTCTTTATGCCGACAGTACTTTTCGTTTTCATTTTCAGATTTCAACCATTTCACATTTCGAAATTGTTGAGGAATCTTATGCATCGTATAACATAAATAAAACATTTGTTGCTTTTTAAATTATAGTATATTTTCAATCAACAACCAATAAATAAAAGAGAACTTTGTATCAATTCATTTAAAAAAAACAAAATTTTATTTATTTTGTTAATAATGAGTTCGTACAATCTAGGCTTTACGCCCGATTTTACCTAAACTTGGTATAAACACCAATGTTTTAGGCTCTGATGAGTCGTATAATATATGACTAATATATGAATTAAGCAAATAAAATTTTAGAACAAATAAATAATATTTCAGTATAAATAAGTAATAGTTAAGATCAAATAAATAACATTTCAGTTTCGTAAAATTAAATTGCAGTTGAAATTAATCTAAAAATATATTAATAATAAATAAAAAGAAATCATAAAAACTTAAAAATTTCATCACATAAAAATCACAACATGTTAATTGAAATTTTTGAGTCTAGAGATTAAATAAAATTATTGAGACGTCTAGTATTATAAGATGCCTTGTCCTTTGAGGCTTTTACAAAATTATTTAATAAAATATTTGCTAATGTGGACATAATTTTTGAATAAACTTTTAATCTCGAAGAACCGCAGCCGCACGTGTTGGAGAAGTTAAAATTTTCGTCAGAAAGATTGGTAAATGCTAGGGACTCAGAAACCAAAGCAATTAGAACACCCTTTTGGTTTTTATTACCAAAGAATAATTTAAAATAATTGTCATTATTTACAATGAATTGAAATAATGCGCACATTTGAAAAAATATGATTTTGACTACATGAGTCGGAATACTTAGACCGCCGCGTTGCATGCTATCAAAATACTCGTCGTCAACAGCAATACCCTTTTCTTCTAAAATTAAAGATTTGCACATATCGCACGTTAAATGCTTCGCCACTGCAAAAGATGCGTACCCACAAGCGTACAAGTGAGCGGAATCATCAATCTGAACATCCGCTAAGAAAGATGAGTGAAAAATTGAGCTGAAATCCGAGATATCAATATTTTCGAGGAGGGTATTTTCGCCGGTATCCTTAATTAATTCCTTAAAATCTTGGCGCTTATGCAAAAAAATATTATGAATTCTAATTTTCTTTTCTGATTCAACAACTTCTGTGTAAGAGATTTTATATCGACAGCCAGATAGAGACCGATAAAGTCCAAATCTACTTTCTAGATCGTCAGTTTGAAACTGACCAAATAAAATAAAACTAATATCTAGCTCTGAAAAACAGTAAGTGGCGATATCTATTAAAGTGGATGTAGTTTGAACGGCGGCTTGATATGTGTCAGAAGACAACACACCGAAGTTATTTTCTTTGCGATTCCAGCAATGAAGCCACGTAATAAACTTTTTTAAAAAGAGAATATTTGGATCTGAAACATTCAAAACCGGATCACAGGTGTCGTTCCTTTTTTCCAAACCCTTTGACAATGTTTTCACATTGACAACATTCCACCATTTCCGAATTATTTTACAAAAATCTGCTGTTTCAGAGCATCCTTCTGAGTCCAAGGCCGCGATAGTCGAATCATGAAAAATATTGTCCACTAAAATTACTTTCTGCCTATCCAGATTATTGGTGTCTATGGATTTTAAATTTAGTTTGAAGGCTTTCCTAACGTTTAAGTGCCGTTCGCGATAATATAGATCAGAGATGTGATCAAAATTTGCCGTTTTCACTTCACCGGTTTCGAAATCAGGGAAAACAATAGTTTTCGGAATTAAGTTAATCCAGTTGTTTCGAAAATTCTTAAATAAATGCACTGGATCATACATTAAAAAAATACGCTGATCTGGGTAGTCTGGATTGAAAAAGGAGTTGTTGTTGGATCCCAATATTTTGAACATGCTCTGGTTAACTCTATTATTATCTGTTATGATGACTACTATGCGAAATCCAAGGTTTTGAACAAATTTGACGACGTCAAGAGTCAGTGAGTGTAATATCTTACCTCCTGGATTTAAAACTGGTACCAGACGGACAACTTCTTTAAATTTACCAAACAAAGATTTAACCATAAAAGAAACAACGGTTCTAGCAGCTTCCTTCGTATTGTTTTCAGCTAGACCGACTACATTATTGGCTTTAAATTGAAGACTAGGTTCCACGTATATTTCGTCAATTAGAAGAGCTACTATCTTTTCCCGGCTGCTTAGGGTTTGTACGGCGTGCTCTAAATAGCGCTCATCGTTTTCCGGGTTCTTATCACTGGGAGAAATATTGAAGGAAGAAGATATATATTGGAGGTGTCTTCTCGATGGACGATACAAGAAATGTTTTAAAAGATTATATACAGCAGAAGAATGAGAATATATAATAAAAGCCATTACAATGACCGAAGAGTCATACCGAGGTCGATGTGAAAGCATTAATTTTACTTGGTTTATTATTGTTTCTAATTTTACCGCGTCTTCGTATTCTTCACTAGATGTATCCGCTTTAACTAAATTATTGAGAGCCTCTTTTAAATAAAATTCGCGGTCGGGTATGGATGGTGTGTGATCGTATTTATATCTACTTAAGACGTTAACTATTTGTGACCAAAGACTTAATTTTTTATTTAGAGGTAAAATTGACGAAAGGCTCTTTCCGCTCAATTCTTCATTTTTAATCAAAACGCGAATATGCATATTATTATCAACCGAAATTTGAACGGCGAAGTCACAAATTCTACAGTCATTTAATTCGATCAAGAAAAAAATTACGTTATCTAAATTTTTTGAAATATACCACCCGTCTAAATTTAATTCTTTTTCAAATTTATTTAAAAAGTCGCTAAAATTTTTTATACGATCGGCATTCAAAAATTGGTTATTTAGCTCTTCGATTCGAGTATTGGCTTTTTCTATACGATCACTTGGATTGGAACGCGATGTTGATGGTACCGGTTTAGACAAATAACCAGGACAATTTTGAAATATAGAAGGAACGGAATAGGGGCCAAGTCTAGGACGAATCAATGGACGACCGGCAGTAGTGCGGATTATATCTTTTTCATGAAAATGATTCACGCATACTGTAGAGTGTTTTGTCGGTGTCCAGTCCTTTCGAGGTATGGCTCTTAACCACAATTTACGCGTATCTTCATCTCGCGGAAAGGAAAAAACTGAAACAGCTTTACCCGACGATAAAGAGGAATCATAGTTCGACTTGCACCCCGGAACACAACAACGATCAGGCATTTTGGCTTCCGAGATGAAAAAAAAGCAAAAGAACGCGAAAAGAGTTAATAAATTAGAAAAATCTCTAAACTCAAAATTTCAAATATACTATATGGTATACATATATAATATATATTTTGCTTCGGTACGGTACCTAAAATGGAAAGTTTTTATTATTAAATTAACATTAAAAAAATTACCCGTTTTCGTTTCCGTCTTTCCGCCGACACTAATCCTGCAACAGGTTGTGCAAAAAAACAACCGATTTCCCTGCAACCACACGATGACAATCTTAGTCCGAAACGCCTTCCGAAAGAGATATCTGTTTAAAAACTTATTAAAACACTGCACGGATGTTTAATCAATTGTTAATAATGATATTTACCTGATGAAATGATGAAAAATTGCACTATTTACATCCATTAAGTGACGGTAAACAACGCGGTAAAAACTCTAATTTTCGTCCCAAACACTTCTGGATAGAAAAATTTGTTTTATAAACTGGTTAATATACTTCGCCACTAATCTAGGTATTGTTTACAATAATCATCACCTTTTAAATTGGTAAAACACAGCGATATTTACCGCCGCAAAGTTTAACTTCTTTGCACTGACGGCAATTTTTATACGGAATTGACGTTTAAGCAACCGACCGCCGGACGGCTGTCACACATACACAACTGCCTATCGCATGGCTTTTATATGTATTCCGGGGGTTACGGTATATGCCTTTATTGTGGACGACAACATGACAACGACCCTAAGCACACTTCAAAATTGGTGAAGAGTTGGATTATGAATAATGGAGTCTGGCTTTTGGATTGGCCAGCACAATCCCCAGATCTTAGTCCAATTAAGAATCTTTGGAAGATTGTTATATTTTGTAATAATCGTAAGCAAAATTTTTCTAAAAAATTGAACCTATACACAGTCGTTAAAGAAGAGTGGGAAAGAATTCCAAAATGCTTTATCGATAACTTGATTTCATCTATGCCTAGAAGATGTGCACAAGTAATCAAAAGTCATTGTCATTCAAGTAAATATTAAATAAACTGCCAACAAGTCGGGCGAAACTTTATTATTCTTGGGACATGTTGCGGATGAGTGGAAAGTCGATATGCAGGTTAGAGTGGTTAGGCTAAGTGAAAGAGAGTTCTTGGGCAGGGCTGTTGTCAATGTAACAATATTTCATTCGTTTCTGCAAGTTTGGGTTTTTATGAGGGGAGGAGGAGGGGTAATAGTAAGGGTGGGTAGATGTTAATAGCTTTTTAATTAATTGCTTGAATCACGTCCAAAATTCTCTGTATAGAATGTGTTTCATAGACGAAGTTGCATAGAATTGTCATAAAATTCGGTGTATTTTACATTCACGAAACCGAACATTTGTATGGGAGGGGGTAGAGAATGTAAGGGAATCATAAAATTTGATATACAGTTTTATTTCGCTTCTCTTGTGAGGTGCTTGTATAAAATTTCAAGATCGTAGGTTTTAGTTTTTCGGTTATTAGTTGATTTAATGAAATTGGTCGAAATCATAGTTTTGTATGGGACGGGGTAGAAGGGCAAGCGCGATTTCAAAACTTTTAAAGCAAATTCATTTGAATTATTTTTATAAGTTTTCACGAAAAATTTGAAATTGATAGCTTTTAACAGTTAGCTGATAACTGATTTCTTAAAAATGCTCGAAAAACTAATTTTGTATGGAAGGAGAGGAGGTAAGGGAATCGTAAAACTTGTGATGCGATTTTCTTTCTTTTCTATTGTACGGTGCTCGTACAAAATTTCAAGTTCGTGGCTTTTAATGTGTTGGTTATTAGTTGATTTAATGAAATTGGTCGAAATCATACTTTTGTATGGGTGGGGGTAGAAGGGCAAGCGCGATTTCAAAACTCTTAACGTAATTTCATTTCAATTCTTTTTGTAAGTTTTTTTGCAAAATTGCAAATTGATACCTTTTAATAATTAGGTGATAATTGATTTCTTAAAAATGGTCGAAAAAATAATTTTGTATGGGAGGGGTAGAAGTTTTAAAAGTTTTTGGACCAGTTAATATTTCGTATATTTAGAGATTTTTTCTAAATGCATTCCCTAAACTTTCAAGTTTCTACCTTAAAATTTCACTCAAAAATTTTCAGCTTATGTGTTTTTATCAATGCACATGAAACACCTTGTGCACGTTAGACCGGGGGGGTCGGTTTATAACAATTATGGATCAAGTTATTATTATTTTGCACATGTACATCGAATAGACGTATCCACATGCAAAATTTAAACTTTGTATCTTTCACCAGAGCCCGAAAAAAATCACTCGAAATTTTCGACATTTTTGCATATCACCTCCCTCCCCTTACACCTCCCAACATAAAATTTTTAGCAAAATTGACCATTATGTAGTTCTACAATCTGACAACTTTTTGATTTGATATCTGTACTCTTTTTTGAGATATAAGGATTTGTAATTTTGAAAAGTGCGCCATTTTTTAAATGCTCCCTATTTCCCCCCCTACTATTATTTCAACATGTTATATTTTTTTGTATTTTCCTAGTATAGCTTACTACACGTTTCAAGTTGTAATTACATAGCTTAAGAGATAGTTAAGATATTCATTTTTACGTGTTTTTCTTTGCACCCCCTGACCCTTACAATAATTAGCCACTCTCTAAGTTGATTCCGATGGAACTATATACCACCTTCATGGGCTCAAAATATGAATTTTACGATAAGTAGTTTCGAAGATATAATTATTTGAAAAAACAATTCGGCCGACAATTTGTTTTAAGACCCCCGTTTTCGGACGGCAATGGATAAAAAAATTAAATTATTTTTAAAGTTTGTCTTACAACTTTCTCTATAACTCTACTGATTTTCAACTTTCTATCTGCATTCGTGGTGGAGATATTAGCAAGTATAGTTTTCGACTTTTTCCCTCCCCCCGCCTCCCCCTTCTACCTAACACCCCCCAATTTAGAAGATAGAGCTCAATTAACCAATCAACAATCCACCCAAAAACGAACATTCTACCTTTAACGGTCTCGGAGATATGAGTCCATATGCACGGCGTACGGCGGAGACGGACTTTTTTTTGCATTTTTAGTCGAAAAACATAACAGGGCTACGATTACGCGTAAAGCGCAATCTTACGATACTCTAGATGTCATCCCAAGAAATTTTGGATAAGAAGTGTTTGGAAGGGTGATAGCATTGAAATAATTTTTTCCCCATCATGCTAAAGTAGCTATAAAAATGTTTTATACAAAATGCTTACTCCAAAAATTGAATGTGGACTGAGAAAATTAGTGAGTTAGATTTAGTGAAAATGTGCAGTTTGTATGGGAGGTGGTAGAAAGAGTGGGGGGATTTTAATGATTTTTTCAGAAATAACTAGGAATATTATAAAATTGAGCACCCTTCAATTTCAGATTAGTACCTTTCATACTTTTCAAGAAAATCGATTTTTTGTGAAGTTATGAAACTGTGTCATATTGTATGGGAGGGGTTAGAACCAGTGAAGCTAATCAAATATTTTTTTTCTGATCTTAGTGATAATACTAATTTAGTATTTATTACAAAATGTGAGCTCTATAAATGTTATATGTTCTGAGAAAATCGTCTTAGAGCATTTCATGAAAAAGTGTAGTTTGCATGGGAGGGGGTGGAAGGAGATGGAGGACGCAAATAAGTTTTTTACTGTAGATTTAAAGCCTTATGAAAGTAATATATCCCAAAACTCAGACTAATAGCTTTTACACTTTTCGAGTAAATTAATTTATTGTTAAATTGCGAAATTGCATCATTTTGTATGGGAGGGAGTAGAAGGGGTGAAGGTAATCGTCTAATTTTTTTCCCCTTACTAACAATTTTAAATAAATATTTGGTGCACAATTTCAGCGCGCTTAATTGTATTCACACTGAGTAAATTTGCTTAGAGTAATTCATGACAAGTACAGTTTGTATGGGAGGTGGTAGAAGGAGAGGGAGGACACGCATAATTTTTATACGGTAGATTGATACTATCATAAAAGTGATATAGGCCAAATTTCAGGCCAATAGCTTTTATACTTTTTGAGCAAATCCTTTAATTGTCAAATTGCGCAATTGTATCATTTTGTATGGGAGGGGGTAGAAGGGGTGGAGCGATTTGGCCCGTTCACGAACTTGACCTTACTTTTTTGTCAAAAACGATGTGTAAAAAATTTGAACAATGTAGCTCAACGCGTTCTCAAGCTAGAGAGCGCACAGACGGACAGACAGACGGACGGACGGACGGATGGACGGACGGACGGACGGACAGACGGATGGACGGATGGACGGATGGACGGACGGACAGACGGACATCCGGTTTTGAGATTTTTGAGTGATAACATTAACTTCTGTATCATTCATTTTTTTCTCCAAGCCTTATTTCTTAGCGTTACAAACCATGCACCATGCTAAAGTAGCTATGAAAATGTTTTATACAAAATGCTAACTCCAAAAACTGAATGGGAACTGAGAAAATTAGTGAGTTTGATTTAGTGAAAATGTGCAGTTTGTATGGGAGGTGGTAGAAAAAGTGGGGGGATTTTAATGATTTTTTCAGAAATAACTAGAAATATTATAAAATTGGCATCCCTTAAATTTCAGACTAGTGCCATTCATACTTTTCAAGAAAATCGATTTTGTGTGAAGTTGTGAAACTTTGTCATATTGTATGGGAGGGGGTAGAAGTAGTAAAGCAAATCAAATATTTTTTTTTCATCTTAGTAATAATATTAATTAAATATTTATTATAAAATATGAGCTCAACAAATGTTATATGTTCTGAGAAAATCGGCTTAGAGCATTTAAGGAAAAAGTGTAGTTTGTATGGGAGGGGTAGAAGGAAAGGAAAGAAGCAAATAATTTTTGTACTGCAGATTTAAATCATTAAAAAAGTAATATACCAAAATTGAGACCAATAGCTTTTATACTTTTTGAGTAAATCCATTTATTGTCAAATTGCGAAATTGTGTCATTTTGTATGGGAGGGGGTAGAAGGAGTGAAGCTAATCATCTCATTTTTTTTGACCTTACTAACAATTTTAAATAAATATTTGGTGCACAATTTCAGCTCGCTGAATTTTATAAGCACTGAGGAAATTGGCTTAAAGTAATTCATGATAAGTACAGTTTGTATGGGAGGTGGTAGAAGGAGGGGGAGGACAAGCACATTTTTTATATGATAGATTGATATGTTCATATAAGTAATATATTCTGAATTTCAGGCCAATAACTTTTATACTTTTTGAGCAAATCCGTTTATTGTCAAATTGCGTAATTGTGTCATTTTGTATGGGAGGGGGTAGAAGGGGTGGAGCGATTTGGCCCGTTCACGAACTTGACCTTACTTTTTTGTCATAAACGACGTGTACAAAGTTTGAACTTTCTAGCTCAACGCGTTCTCAAGCTAGAGAGCGCACGGACGGAGGGACGGACGGACGGAGGGACGGACGGACGGACGGACGGACGGACATCCGGTTTTGAGATTTTTGAGTGATAATATTAACTTCTGTATCATTCATTTTTTTCTCCGAGCCTTATTTCTTGGCGTTACAAACCTTAGAGCGAACTTATAATACTCTCAGATTCCATCTAGAGTATAATAATTTCAGGGTAGCAAATTTTTTTTTTCTTGTGTCGATCACAATATTTTATTATTATAATAATGAAATAAAAATGAAACATTTAAAAGTTGCAAATGTTTTGTCCAACTAAAAGTGTCACTCAATTGATATTTTTATACTCTAGATGGAATCTGAGAGTATTATAAGTTTGCTCTAAAGTTTGTAACGCCAAGAAATAAGGCGCGGAGAAAAAAATGAATGATACAGAAGTTATTATTATCACTCAAAAATCTCAAAACCGGATGTCCGTCCGTCCGTCCGTCCGTCCGTCTATGCGCTCTCTAGCTTGAGAACGCGTTGAGCTAGAAAGCTCAAATTTCGTACACGTCGTTTTGACAAAAAAGTAAGGTCAAGTTCGTGAACGGGCCAAATCGCTCCACCCCTTCTACCCTCTCCCATACAAAATGACACAAATGCGCAATTTGACAAAAAACGGATTTGCTCGTAAAGTATAAAAGCTATTGGCCTGAAATTTGGAATATATTAGTTTTATGATAATATCAATCTACCGTAAAAAAATTATACGTGTCCTCCCCCTCCTTCTACCACCTCCCATACAAACTGTACTTGTCATGAATTACTCTAAGCCAATTTACACAGTGCGTATAAAATTTACCAGGCTGAAATTGTGCACCAAATATTTATTTAAAATTGTTAGTAAGGCCAAAAAAAATTAGACGACTAGCTTCACCCCTTCTACCCTCTCCCATACAAAATGGCACAATTGCGCAATTTGACAATAAACGGATTTGCTCGAAAAGTATAAAAGCTATTGGCCTGAAATTTGGAATATATTACTTTTATAATAATATCAATCTACCGTATAAAAATTATGCGTGTCCTCCCCCTCCTTCTACCACTTCCCATACAAACTGTACTTGTCATGAATTACTCTAAGCCAATTTACACAGTGCGTATAAAATTTACCGGGCTGAAATTGTGCACCAAATATTTATTTAAAATTTTTAGTAAGGCCAAAAAAAATTAAACGATTAGCTTCACCCATTCTACCCGTTCCCATACAAAATGACACAATTTCGCAATTTGATATTAATGGATTTACTCAAAAAGTATAAAAGCTATAATCTGAATTTTGGGATATATTACTTTTATAATAATCTAAATCTGCAGTAGAAAAATTATTTGCGTCCTCCCTCTCCTTCCACCCCCTCCCATACAAACTACATTTTTTCATGAAATGCTCTAAGACGATTTGCTCAGAACATATAACATTTATTGAGCTCATATTTTTTAATAAATACTTAATTAGTATTATCACTGAGATCAGAAAAAAATATTTAATTAGCTTCACTGCTTCTACCCCCTCCCATACAATATGACAACAGTTTCACAACTTGACAAAAAATCTATTTTCTTGAAAAGTATGAATGTTACTGGTCTAAAATTTAAGAGATGTCAATTTTATGATATTCTTAGTTATTTCTGAAAAAATCACTAAAATCCCCCACTCTATCTACCACTTCCCATACAAACTGCACATTTTCATTAAATCTAACACACTAATTTTCTCAGCTCATATTCAATTTTTGGAGTAAGCATTTTGTATAAAACATTTTTATAGCTACTTTAGCATGATGGAGAAAAAATTAGTTCAATGCTATCACCTCTTCTAACACACCCCATACAAAATTTCTTGGGATCACAAGAAATTATATTTCATCTAGAGTATCGTAAGATTGCGCTTTACGCGTAATCGTAGCCCTGTTATGTTTTTTTTTTTAGTTTTATGAAAGTTGAAAATTATTATTTGTTATAGCTTTTGTGTTTAGTACATTACGGGAAATTAATCTGTTAAAAAATTGTTAAGCTCAATTCAAAATAAAAAAAAGATTTGAACAAAAAATTTTGTTTCTGACTCCGGTTGCAAATGTTTTTTCCACTGTATCTGTATCAGCCTCCTCCAACATAACGAAGATAACGAAAGATCATCTAGCGCATACATTTTTAATATTTTCGGAAAAATTTTTCTTGTCGTTCGAACCTTTCCCTTCGTTTTCTTATCCAAAAGAAAATTTCAGGAGATAAAACTTAAGTCCACTGCTGGGTAAGCGCGAGGATATTTTGCATTTTTATTCTAATTTAGTCATAAAATGAAAGTCGATCACAATACTCCATTATTAGAATAATTAAGACGGTCAACAACAATTTCATCTCTTCTTCAATACCACCTCTTGTTGATGGCGACCGTACCGTGATTGATCCTGTCGAAAAAGCTAACTTACTAGCAGCAAGTTTCGCGAGAAACTCCCGACTTCCACCTTCAAATCAATCGCCTCCCTCTCTAAATGATTCTGGTTTCTCGCTGCCCAGACTACATTTTCGCACGAGACTTATTTCTAGGATCCTTCAAGAGCTCAATATCCACAAATCTGCTGGTCCAGACGGTATTCCCCCATTACCCTTAAAAAATGTTCCTCTTCTTTAGCTAAACCGCTTCGCAATCTTTTCTACCTTTCCTATTCTTCTGGGTGCTTTCCCCGTATGTGGAAAGTTGCGAATGTTCAGCCAATTCCCAAGAAAGGAAGCAAAGCGAACCCCGCCAACTACCGCCCTATAGCCATTACTTCAGTGCTTTCGAAAGTAATGGAAACTGCTGTCAATCGCAAAATCGTACAATATCTTGAGGATAACCATCTAATCCATGATCGTCAGTATGGGTTCCGTTCTGGAAGGTCGACGGGAGATCTTTTGGTCTACTTGACAGAACGTTGGAACTCGTGCATACATAAGCACGGCGAAGGTCAAGTTCTTGCACTTGACATTGCAAAAGCTTTTGACAGAGTTTGGCACGAATGTCTGATAGTTAAGCTTAGGGCCATAGGTCTTAATGCTACCCTTGTTCAATGGATTGAGAGTTTTCTGTCTGAACGCACTATACGAGTAGTACTAGATGGCGTTACTTCTTCCTCCTTCCCAATAGATTCCGGCGTCCCTCAAGGCTCTGTTTTATCTCCAACTCTTTTCTTAGTTTTCATCAATGACCTTCTGTCATCTACTCTTAATCCATAGTTTTGCAGATGACAGTACTTTAGATAACACCTATGAATTTAACTCTGCTGCGGAATCAAACAAGCATTCTATTGCTTCCAATCGCAGGGAGTTATTTGGTTCGCTTAACTCAGATCTCAACTTAATCCTGGAATGGGGCAGGAGAAATAGAGTAGAGTTCAACGCTTCCAAAACACAGGCCTGTTATCTATCCCTTAAGCATGATGTCCCAGTACTATCTAACAATGTGGCTTTTGGTGGCACACAACTCTGCACTTCAGATAATTTCACACTTCTAGGCGTTAAAATTAATGACCACCTGAATTGGGCACAGCATATTTTTGATGTTGCTCTCGACGCCTCTAAACGTCAGTAGTGGGTATATGCCGGTTCTGGCTTTTTTTGACCTCGTTTGACCTTTGACCTTTGACCTTGACCTTTGACCTTGACCTTTGACCTTGACCTTTGACCTTGACCTCGTTTGACCTTTGACCTTGACCTTTGACCTTGACCTTTGACCTTGACCTTTGACCTTTGACCTTGAACCTTGACCTTTGACCTTGAACCTTGACCTTTGACCTTGACCTTTGACTTTGACCTTGACCTTTGACCTTGACCTTGACCTTTGACCTTGACCTTTGACCTTGACCTTTGACCTTGACCTTGACCTTTGACTTAGTGGGGATCCAAACCGGTAATACTTATTAGTGGGGCCATCTTTTGTCAAACGGCGGAAACTTATTAGTGGGGATCGACTTTTTTTTGAAATGTCAAGATTGATAAGAGTTGTACGAATTATGATTCATATATGATGAAATTGATATTTACATTAACAGGAATAAACACGAATTGTAAACAATTATATTTTTAGTTGGACTTTAAGAATGCTTTCGTTGTTTATATTGTGAAATAGGTTGTGCTCAGCATATATAGTTGTATCGAAGAGTTTTGTTATGAATTAGTAGAGATAAGAGATTTACGTATTAGGTTTCATATATGATGAAAATTGATAGATTGTGTGTATGGAGATTGTTATTGTTATTAATAGCGTGATATTATTTGATGACGTCATCATCGATTAGGAATAATTCTTTCGAATTGTTTATGGGTTAGAGTATTCGTTTGATATATGTAGATAAGAGTTTTTTTGTTATGATAGGTTGTTTACATTTTTTTTGTATGGAATTTTTTTGGTTTACGAGTGAGATTGGTATGAAAATTTCACCTCAATTCGCCAACATTTATGATCATTTTTTTTTGATGAACGAGTTCAAGGTCTAAGATTTGTATGAAAATAACTTGTATTTGTGGTAGATGAAGCACTTGTATGGTTACATGGATATAACGCTGTTATGCAATATGGGTAAGCTTTGTATGGGATGTTGGTTAGTGATGATGTACTGACGTTCCATGACGTCATCAATTAGGGTTGCCATAAGGTCATCGATTATAGTTTCATGACGTCATCATCAATTGGGGTTGCCATAATGTCAAAAAAAAAATAAAAAAAATAAAAAAAAAAATAAAAAAAAATAAAAAAAATTAAAAAAAAAAATAAAAAAAAATAAAAAAAAAAATCAATAAAAAATCAAAAAAAAAATAAAAAAAAATCATAAATTTACAGATTCGCATGACAATGTTCCTATGTCTAATACTGATAAATCCGATTAATGGGCTATTTAACGTACACGAACTGACAGGATTTACGAAAATACAACTTAACAAAGTAGAAATAGTGACCAAAGCAAATATTTTACCAGATGTTGAGGTAGGTATTAATTGATGGGGAAATCTCGGAATAAAACAAATTTTGGTGTACAAGTTTTTATTAAATATTCAAGCATTATAAGAGCTTAAATTTATTTTGATTACATAATTGAATTTTCTGAAGTAAAATAGGTCTTAGTAATTGCTCCAATTTTAAGATCCTTCGTTGAAACCTTAGTCGGTCTAACACACAGCTCTGCCAATTACCCTTTCTACTAGTTCTATATGCATACTCCCAGACAATTATGTATTTAACGGAAACATGATCAGAAAATCTAACATGTCTAAGATCTGCAGATGACATCGTATAGGTTGACGAACTCGATTGTCATAAAAAATAAATCAGTTCTGGTTGATAATTGAATGTGGCTTATACCGAAAGGATTATAAACACTTATATGACACAATATGATGAAATGCTGGTTCTAGATCTATTTAGAAAACGAAATAAGAACAACAAGTTTTATTAAAAAAATTATAAAGCAGATAGACATAATCATCAATCTAAATACAAAAACTCTTCAAAAACATAATAAAATCAACAAATAATATCAAAAAAAAAACTAAATTTACAGATTCGCATGACAGACAATGTTCCTATGTCTAATACTGATAAGTCCGATTAATGGGCTATTTAACGTACACGAACTGACAGGATTTACGGAAATACAACTTAACCAAGTAGAAATAGTGACCAAAGCAAATATTATCATACACATAATTGACATAAGAGAAATTTTAGACGTAATACAATTTAATGAATCTTTCAGACAGCTTAAAAATTGAAAAATAAATATATACAACCATATCAACTACAACAACAAAAACAACTACAACACTAGAAAATACAACCAAACAACCATACAAACACCTGATACCAACTTGTACCCATATGATACCAACTTACCTTATTAAATTTTACTATAAGTTAAGAAATAAAAAAGAGTCTTGTGTGTTGTTATACTTGTATACCAAATTCTGGTTAATATGCATATTTCAAGAAAAAAAACAAACTGAATGATGGTTTTAATCATATTTATTATCAAGATATTTTTTTTAAATAAATAAACATAAGAAAATTACGATATGTATCGGTTATATTATATATAGAATAGCTATTTCTTTAACAATGAAACAGTTTTCAGATCCTCTAAATTTAATATTTATATTATTACTTCAGCTTTTCTCAATGCTTCAATGATGGCAACAATCTCGTTGATATGATAAATATCTCCCACCTGTAGCGCTGATACAAGCAATTGTAACCGGTCCACCAATTCATTGGGGTCATCCCAAAAAATATACTGTTTTGGTTCGATTGATGTTTGTATTAAATCTCCTCCTCTATGAGTTAAAAGTTTGTTAATAATTTTTGTATATTTACAGCTTCGGTTTCCATTTATTTGTCCGTTGCTGGGTTCGATTAATGTTTGTATTAAATCTCCTCCTCTATGAGTTAAGAGTTTGTTAATAATTTTTTGTATATTTATAGCTACGGTTTCCATTTATTTGTCCTTTGCTGGTATAGTGACGTCTATAAGCATTAGTATCAAGCAAAATATTTCTATAATTCTGTAAATCATCTTCATTGTACAGAGTCTTATCTGGAACTTTCATAAATAGTAGCTCATATATGCCCTGAGTACCATCATAGGTTTTATCTTTTATTAATATTTGACTACCATCGATTGTAAAAATCGAGTTTCCAATTTTCCATTGTTCATTTTCATGATAAACACCATAAGTACTATCGATGAAATCCGGATTATTTGCAAATATATTTAAATATTTTGTAGGTATTTCATCAAATTCTCGCTCGTTCATATATTCAATGAGTTCTTGCCGACCTAAAGGAGTTGTCACATATTTACGTATGCTTCTTACATCCGGAGACTTTAATGGTGTTTCAAAAGTATCAGTTAGATCAAGCTTTCGTCTGAATTTGGGTGTTGGAGTTTCAAAGTCAACGTCACTTTCAATATCAATTGTAGATTGAGTTTCCATGTTTTCTTCTTTTTCAGGTTCATATTTGCTGTGATCATGAGTTTCTACATCTTTTTCTCTTTTAGGTTCGTATTTACTGTGGTCATACAGTTTAACTAATTCTTTAAGAGGTCTTGTGATTGGTTTAAAAGTTTGTTCTTGTCGAGTCTCAGCATTAACTCTACCGATTTTTAATTGTTTATATTTTTTACGTATCGAGTTAGTAGACTTTATAACTTGTTTAAGAATATCTTTATCGGTCGACTTCTGCATTTTTCCTTCTTACACAACAACAACAGATTAACAGATATCGTACTGCTTTAATACTGCTTCTGTACTGAAGTGTACTGCTTTAATACTGCTTCTGTACTGAAATGTACTGCTTTAATACTGCTTTGTACAGCTTTAATACTGCTTCTGTACTGAGGTGTACTGCTTTATACAGCTTTAATACTGCTTTAATACTGCTTTTGTACTGCTTTGTACAGCTTTAATACTGCTTTATACAGCTTTAATACTGCTTTAATACTGCTTCTGTACTGCTTTGTACTGCTTTAATACTGCTTCTGTACTGCTTTGTACTGCTTTAATACTGCTTCTGTACTGCTTTGTACAGCTTTAATACTGCTTCTGTACTGAGGTGTACTGCTTTAATACTGCTTCTGTACTGAGGTGTACTGCTTTAATACTGCTTCTGTACTGAGGTGTACTGCTTTAATACTGCTTCTGTACTGAGGTGTACTGCTTTAATACTGCTTTTGTACTGAGGTGTACTACTTTATACAGCTTTATTACTGCTTTCAGTTTTTAAATATAGTTTTTCAAACTTTTTTCTCATATTACTGAATCAAAGTCTTCATATTGATTATATATAGTTGTATTTATTTGATATTGGAATCAAGATAGGAAATAACTTCTCTTGGATGCTGAAAGTGAACAGAATTCAAAGCATATATACAGTATTCATATAAATCTAGAAACATGACTGCTGAGTGTTGAAGGGAAAAGTATAGATTTTTTTTTTTTTTTTTGGTTATTCGAGCCTCAATGTGATTACAACCAACTATACAACCTCACAGCTGTACAACCAACTATACAACCACACAGCTGTACAACCAACTATACAACCACACAGCTGTACAACCAACTATACAACCACACAGCTGTACAACCAACTATACAACCACACAGATGTACAACCAACTATACAACCTCACAGCTGTACAACCAACTATACAACCACACAGCTGTACAACCAACTATACAACCACACAGCTGTACAACCAACTATACAACCACACAGCTGTACAACCAACTATACAACCACACAGCTGTACAACCAACTATACAACCACACAGCTGTACAACCAACTATACAACCACACAGCTGTACAACCAACTATACAAACACACAGCTGTACAACCAACTATACAACCACACAGCTGTACAACCAACTATACAACCACACAGCTGTACAACCAACTATACAACCACACAGCTGTACAACCAACTATACAACCACACAGCTGTACAACCAACTATACAACCACACAGCTGTACAACCAACTATACAACCACACAGCTGTACAACCAACTATACAACCTCACAGCTGTACAACCAACTATACAACCACACAGCTGTACAACCAACTATACAACCACACAGCTGTACAACCAACTATACAACCACACAGCTGTACAACCAACTATACAACCACACAGCTGTACAACCAACTATACAACCACACAACTGTACAACCAACTATACAACCACACAGCTGTACAACCAACTATACAACCACACAGCTGTACAACCAACTATACAACCTCACAGCTGTACTTGGTTGATTGTAATCACATTGAGGCTCGAATAACAAAAAAAAAAAAAAATCTATACTTTTCCCTTCAACACTCAGCAGTCATGTTTCTAGATTTATATGAATACTGTATATATGCTTTGAATTCTGTTCACTTTCAGCATCCAAGAGAAGTTATTTCCTATCTTGATTCCAATATCAAATAAATACAACTATATATAATCAATATGAAGACTTTGATTCAGTAATATGAGAAAAAAGTTTGAAAAACTATATTTAAAAACTGAAAGCAGTAATAAAGCTGTATAAAGTAGTACACCTCAGTACAAAAGCAGTATTAAAGCAGTACACCTCAGTACAGAAGCAGTATTAAAGCAGTACACCTCAGTACAGAAGCAGTATTAAAGCAGTACACCTCAGTACAGAAGCAGTATTAAAGCAGTACACCTCAGTACAGAAGCAGTATTAAAGCTGTACAAAGCAGTACAGAAGCAGTATTAAAGCAGTACAAAGCAGTACAGAAGCAGTATTAAAGCAGTACAAAGCAGTACAGAAGCAGTATTAAAGCAGTATTAAAGCTGTATAAAGCAGTATTAAAGCTGTACAAAGCAGTACAAAAGCAGTATTAAAGCAGTATTAAAGCTGTATAAAGCAGTACACCTCAGTACAGAAGCAGTATTAAAGCTGTACAAAGCAGTATTAAAGCAGTACATTTCAGTACAGAAGCAGTATTAAAGCAGTACACTTCAGTACAGAAGCAGTATTAAAGCAGTACGATATCTGTTAATCTGTTGTTGTTGTGTAAGAAGGAAAAATGCAGAAGTCGACCGATAAAGATATTCTTAAACAAGTTATAAAGTCTACTAACTCGATACGTAAAAAATATAAACAATTAAAAATCGGTAGAGTTAATGCTGAGACTCGACAAGAACAAACTTTTAAACCAATCACAAGACCTCTTAAAGAATTAGTTAAACTGTATGACCACAGTAAATACGAACCTAAAAGAGAAAAAGATGTAGAAACTCATGATCACAGCAAATATGAACCTGAAAAAGAAGAAAACATGGAAACTCAATCTACAATTGATATTGAAAGTGACGTTGACTTTGAAACTCCAACACCCAAATTCAGACGAAAGCTTGATCTAACTGATACTTTTGAAACACCATTAAAGTCTCCGGATGTAAGAAGCATACGTAAATATGTGACAACTCCTTTAGGTCGGCAAGAACTCATTGAATATATGAACGAGCGAGAATTTGATGAAATACCTACAAAATATTTAAATATATTTGCAAATAATCCGGATTTCATCGATAGTACTTATGGTGTTTATCATGAAAATGAACAATGGAAAATTGGAAACTCGATTTTTACAATCGATGGTAGTCAAATATTAATAAAAGATAAAACCTATGATGGTACTCAGGGCATATATGAGCTACTATTTATGAAAGTTCCAGATAAGACTCTGTACAATGAAGATGATTTACAGAATTATAGAAATATTTTGCTTGATACTAATGCTTATAGACGTCACTATACCAGCAAAGGACAAATAAATGGAAACCGTAGCTATAAATATACAAAAAATTATTAACAAACTCTTAACTCATAGAGGAGGAGATTTAATACAAACATTAATCGAACCCAGCAACGGACAAATAAATGGAAACCGAAGCTGTAAATATACAAAAATTATTAACAAACTTTTAACTCATAGAGGAGGAGATTTAATACAAACATCAATCGAACCAAAATAGTATATTTTTTGGGATGACCCCAATGAATTGGTGGACCGGTTACAATTGCTTGTATCAGCGCTACAGGTGGGAGATATTTATCATATCAACGAGATTGTTGCCATCATTGAAGCATTGAGAAAAGCTGAAGTAATAATATAAATATTAAATTTAGAGGATCTGAAAACTGTTTCATTGTTAAAGAAATAGCTATTCTATATATAATATAACCGATACATATCGTAATTTTCTTATGTTTATTTATTTAAAAAAAATATCTTGATAATAAATATGATTAAAACCATCATTCAGTTTGTTTTTTTTCTTGAAATATGCATATTAACCAGAATTTGGTATACAAGTATAACAACACACAAGACTCTTTTTTATTTCTTAACTTATAGTAAAATTTAATAAGGTAAGTTGGTATCATATGGGTACAAGTTGGTATCAGGTGTTTGTATGGTTGTTTGGTTGTATTTTCTAGTGTTGTAGTTGTTTTTGTTGTTGTAGTTGATATGGTTGTATATATTTATTTTTCAATTTTTAAGCTGTCTGAAAGATTCATTAAATTGTATTACGTCTAAAATTTCTCTTATGTCAATTATGTGTATGATAATATTTGCTTTGGTCACTATTTCTACTTGGTTAAGTTGTATTTCCGTAAATCCTGTCAGTTCGTGTACGTTAAATAGCCCATTAATCGGACTTATCAGTATTAGACATAGGAACATTGTCTGTCATGCGAATCTGTAAATTTAGTTTTTTTTTTGATATTATTTGTTGATTTTATTATGTTTTTGAAGAGTTTTTGTATTTAGATTGATGATTATGTCTATCTGCTTTATAATTTTTTTAATAAAACTTGTTGTTCTTATTTCGTTTTCTAAATAGATCTAGAACCAGCATTTCATCATATTGTGTCATATAAGTGTTTATAATCCTTTCGGTATAAGCCACATTCAATTATCAACCAGAACTGATTTATTTTTTATGACAATCGAGTTCGTCAACCTATACGATGTCATCTGCAGATCTTAGACATGTTAGATTTTCTGATCATGTTTCCGTTAAATACATAATTGTCTGGGAGTATGCATATAGAACTAGTAGAAAGGGTAATTGGCAGAGCTGTGTGTTAGACCGACTAAGGTTTCAACGAAGGATCTTAAAATTGGAGCAATTACTAAGACCTATTTTACTTCAGAAAATTCAATTATGTAATCAAAATAAATTTAAGCTCTTATAATGCTTGAATATTTAATAAAAACTTGTACACCAAAATTTGTTTTATTCCGAGATTTCCCCATCAATTAATACCTACCTCAACATCTGGTAAAATATTTGCTTTGGTCACTATTTCTACTTTGTTAAGTTGTATTTTCGTAAATCCTGTCAGTTCGTGTACGTTAAATAGCCCATTAATCGGATTTATCAGTATTAGACATAGGAACATTGTCATGCGAATCTGTAAATTTATGATTTTTTTTTATTTTTTTTTTGATTTTTTATTGATTTTTTTTTTTATTTTTTTTTATTTTTTTTTTTTATTTTTTTTATTTTTTTTATTTTTTTTTTTATTTTTTTTATTTTTTTTTTGACATTATGGCAACCCCAATTGATGATGACGTCATGAAACTATAATCGATGACCTTATGGCAACCCTAATTGATGACGTCATGGAACGTCAGTACATCATCACTAACCAACATCCCATACAAAGCTTACCCATATTGCATAACAGCGTTATATCCATGTAACCATACAAGTGCTTCATCTACCACAAATACAAGTTATTTTCATACAAATCTTAGACCTTGAACTCGTTCATCAAAAAAAAATGATCATAAATGTTGGCGAATTGAGGTGAAATTTTCATACCAATCTCACTCGTAAACCAAAAAAATTCCATACAAAAAAAATGTAAACAACCTATCATAACAAAAAAACTCTTATCTACATATATCAAACGAATACTCTAACCCATAAACAATTCGAAAGAATTATTCCTAATCGATGATGACGTCATCAAATAATATCACGCTATTAATAACAATAACAATCTCCATACACACAATCTATCAATTTTCATCATATATGAAACCTAATACGTAAATCTCTTATCTCTACTAATTCATAACAAAACTCTTCGATACAACTATATATGCTGAGCACAACCTATTTCACAATATAAACAACGAAAGCATTCTTAAAGTCCAACTAAAATTATAATTGTTTACAATTCGTGTTTATTCCTGTTAATGTAAATATCAATTTCATCATATATGAATCATAATTCGTACAACTCTTATCAATCTTGACATTTCAAAAAAAAGTCGATCCCCACTAATAAGTTTCCGCCGTTTGACAAAAGATGGCCCCACTAATAAGTATTACCGGTTTGGATCCCCACTAAGTCAAAGGTCAAGGTCAAGGTCAAAGGTCAAAGGTCAAGGTCAAAGGTCAAGGTCAAGGTCAAAGGTCAAGGTCAAAGGTCAAGGTCAAAGGTCAAAGGTCAAGGGTCAAACGAGTCAAGGTCAAAGGTCAAGGTCAAAGGTCAAAGGTCAAACGAGGTCAAAAAAAGCCAGAACCGGCATATACCCACTACTAACGTCTAGGTGTTCTTCGAAAGTGCAAAAAATATTTCACGCCAACCGACCTTGCAACCATCTATAAGGCATACATTAGACCACGTTTAGAGTACAACTCGCATGTTTGGGCTGGGGCACCCAAAACACACCTCGCGTTGCTCGATCGTATTCAAAAACATGCATTCCGACTGATTGGAGACGAGACCATCACGTCTTCTATCGATTCTCTCGAGCATCGCAGAAATGTCGGAGTACTCAGCATTTACTATCGCTACTTCCATGGTAAATGCAGTGCGGAACTAAGCACACTCATCCCCCCACTCCATACTTTTCCCCGGGATACTCGTCAAGCTGAACGCGCACACGAGTACACCGTTAAACTATTGCCTTCTCGTACAGTGAAATTTAGGCAGTCATTCATTTCTCGAACGTCAAGACTTTGGAACAGATTACCAGCCAAGGTGTTTCCCAGCAGGTACAGCCTCCAGTGCTTCAAGGCCAATGTCCACCGTCACTTTCGTCTCTCTCCATTTTTGTTAGCCTGTTTTTAATAACTTTTTAAATTCTTTTTCTTCCAATACCTACACTGACATAACTGTGCAATGCATTATGGGGTGACCCCCTAAGTTATGTTCGGTACTTTAAAAAAAAAAAAAAAGAAAATTTCTTCAAAACACAAAACTTGACCCCTATGTCTCAAATGAAACTTCTTCAATTAAATCGAACTCAATCATAAATTAAATCAAATCAAAAATTCCAAGAGAAAGTCAAGAGGTCCGCACGACTTGGGAACCCATAATGAATTCGTAAGACCTGTCAACTTAAGAAATTTACTGTCGTCTTCCCGGCTTTTCCTTAAAGTGCGTCGTATCTGTTTTTTAAAGTTGCCCCGGTTCGATCACGATCTAAATTTGGGTGTGTTAATGCACCACCACGTTCCACGTGATTTTCTGACCCCACTACCAAAATAGGACCTGCATGACCATAACTCAAGAGTTGGGAACTTTCAGTCCGCCATGGTTAATGCGGAATATCTGACGAAATTATTGCATAAAACGCTAAGTACAGTATAGCTAAACTACTCTTGTTTTGGATCCAAAAACGGAACCGCCTGTGTACACTACTGCTGGGAGTCGCACACGATTATCGCAATTATTCCTTAGAGGTATAGTTGGGTGCATTAGAGGTGACCAGGTTCCGAATTGAAAAAATTACCCAAACCCGTTCCCGGAATGACCAGTGAATGCACTTGTTGTTATTATGCCGACCAATTAGTATGCCTACATGACCGAAATGCATACGTAACTGCCGCACTTAAATACCTGATGTGTGTTGCTATTACCTCTGTGTTATCTTGGAGTTTTTTTTTGCAGTTTAACAGCGGGGCGTTTAGCGCAAACTGCTGGACATTAAATTTGACGCCTTATTAGAGGTTCCGTTGAACTGCAGATAATTTCAAATAAATTTTTCTCAGTCTTACAGACGGGGAATCGATAGAATTCCATCTGGGATTGGTTAGTTAACTGAAACTAATAATCCTCACGGCGATGATTGACTGATCATCTTCGAACATTATTCCTGTTCTAGGTTCAAGTTGAAGTGGATTCATGGCAGATGGTTCTGAAATTTGCAAGATGTTGAGCCTTGGTGGAAATGAAGATAACAGTTAGGCTCAAATACTGTGTGGTTTGTGTCTAAAATGGTTATAAACATTTTAAAATCTTATTTCATAGATTTCAAGGTGGATTTTCAGTTAATTATTATTATTATTATAATGAAATTTTCGATTAAATAGAACAGGTGCCATATAAATCAATCATAGTCCTGCGAAGACCACCTATAGGTGCATTTGGCAGAAACAGTTCTCTACGTAAAAAGCCGGTCTGGCTGTGTGCAGGAGGATATATTGACCATTGACTTTTATAACAAGCAGGGTTGAGCGGTTTGTGGAAGGAATTAGGGATTCTAATAAATTTTACACTAAAGACTTATACACAAGCATTCAATTTCTGATCAATAACAAGCGTACTTTTCGAGAAAATCGGCATGTAGCGAAGATGCGAAAATGTGTCACTTTGTTGGGATGGGATAGAAAGGATTTGGCGTAAAAATTAATTGCATCTCAGTCAGGCAGTGATCGTCGTCGGGAACAGTGGTAGTGTACAACATAACAGAGTTCTTGACGTTGCCGCGTGCAAATTTCTCTTTCTTTTTTCTGTCGTGCTAAAGTGAAAAAAAACTACATCAACCTTTAAAGTTGCAATTAATTAGTAAGTAACAGCTAAAGGCGAACTTTCCTTAGTTTAAAAGGTGTGACCCATTGGCCACGATGGCCTCTGGGAATACATACACCAACAGCTTCAATCTTCTGGACGAAGTTGAGCTGTCAGTCAATGCTCCATCGCGAAAAAAAAAAAATCATCTTTCTCGCCATATCCAAGCCTCCCAAAAGTGAACAGTAATGATATTCAAAAGAAATTCGTCTTAATTTCACACGCCGATCCGACTAAAAAATTGTCAGCTGTTAACCCCCTTCTACTTAGAAAAGCAATTGACAGAATATTCACCGAATACTCCAAGGTCTCAACCTTGAGGGACGGGAGTTTGCTTATTCTATGCGATAACCTAACGGTGGCTCACCGCTTTGAACAAATTTCAATGCTAGCCAATATCGTTCCAGTAAAAGCCGAAATAAGTAAACAGTTTAATGTTAGTAAAGGGACAATTTTTTGTCGCGATCTTGCAAATCTCTCCGAAGAAGAAATAGTCGATGGTTTGAAAAGCTGTGGGGTCACGAACGCAGTTAAGCTGAATAAGAAAATAGACAACCAAGACATCCCATTTGGCTTAATTATCCTCTCCTTCGAAAGATACCACCTTCCGACTTCCATTACAATTGGATGGCAAAGATTTGAAGTTAAAGAATACATTCCGAATCCAATGCAGTGCAAAACATGCCAGAAGCTTGGACACACGGCTAAATGGTCCAAATCTTCTCCAACATGCGTTTCCTGCGGTAAAGCAGAGCATAACCCTACACCCTGTACAGAAACCGTTAAGTTTTGCGTAAACTGTGAAGATTCAAGCCACATATCATCTGATCGACTATGTCCTAAGTACCTTGAAAATAAAGAAATCATCACCATCAAAACCATAAACAAATGCTCAATATTTGAAGCGCGGAAAAAATATCACGAATCTAGAAATTCACTTAAAGCTAAGCAACCTACTCCCGGTCTTTCATATGCAAAAGTTACCACACCAAAAACAATAGTTATTAACAAACAACAAAATAATCTAAAATCAAATAACGAAAATATACTTAAGCCCAATGTAATAGACTCTTCAACCACAACATACTCAAAACAAATGGAACCAACAACTTCTAGTTACAACCCACAAATAGCCCTTACAACTCAACCCGACTTCGAGACTTCAATTACCACACAAAAGCAAACTAAAGAAAAATTAGAACTAAACAAAGAAACCATTGAAAAAAACCTCCAGAAACAATCCCATAACAAACATAGAACCTCGAGCACAGATGCGGAACGAGCATGGACGTTAGAGTCCATTAATCAATCCTCAATGTGACTTAAAGAACAATAACAACTTCAAGATTTTACAATGGAACATTAAAGGTTTCTTCAATAACTACAACCATTTGCAAATACTAACACGAGATGTATCCCCAGATATAATTGCTCTACAAGAAACTCACTGTGCTTACAATACTCATCCCTATTTTTCCAACAAATACGAAAATATTTTTGTCAACCACCCTACAATAAATACCTCTAAAAGTGGAATAGCCCTTTTCGTCAATAAGAGCTTTCAGTTTCAACAAGTTTTCATATCTAGCAACATCCTAGCCTGCGCTGTAGAAATACACACTTCTATAAAATTTATAGTCATCTGTGTATATGTTGAGCATGACAAAAATATAACCATTCAGGATCTTGAAGACTTAACAAGGAACTTAAATCTTCCCTGTATCCTAATTGGCGACTTCAACAGCTGGAGTCCTATATGGGGCTCCACTGCCACTAACACCAAAGGCAAGTTGGTTGAAAACTGGATTGCATCCTCAGACCTCATTGTCATTAACACTGGTGCCCCCACACATTTATCTACGCATCATAGCTTAACACATATTGACTTGGGTATTTGCTCTTCACAGTTAGCCCCTCTGTGCGACTGGCAAGTAGTGGACGACCTGCATGGCAGCGATCACTTCCCCACAGTAACAACAGTAGCATTAAGTCAATCGGAGAGACCATCCCATCCCAATAGATTTAAAACCAAACTAGCAAATTGGCCAAAATACACACATCTTATAGGAAACATATTAGGAAATACTGCACAGACAAGAAATATTAATAAAGAAGCCGCAAACATTAGAAAAGCTATTTTGATCGCTGCAAACCAAGCCATACCACACACACGTCCAAACAATACAAAAAAAAACTCCAATTACCTTGGTGGAATCCAGAGCTTGCGAAACTTAACACATTACGAAAAGAAGCCTGGAGTACCTTTAAAAGATCCCCTATAGTGATCAACGAAATTAACTATAAAAGAATTAACGCTAAATTTAAACACGACATGAAAATTGCAAAAGAAAACTCCTTCAGTACCTTCACAGACTCCATAACACCAAAAACACCTATTGCTAAGATTTGGAATACAATCAAATCAATCTCAGCAAATCCAAATCAAACAACTATACAAGGACTGCTAATTGGTACTAATTTCATATCAACATCTATAGAAATAAGTAACGAATTTGGTAAACTATGGTCCAGCGCTGCCGCAGATGAGAATTTTTCTCTTCACTATAGACGAGAAAAAAACAATCTCTCAAATAGACTTTTCGAGCATGTAAGAACCCCGAAATCACAACAAATAGAAACCGAAATAACCCTATTTGAACTCGAAACAACACTTCAACTAGTTAAAGGCAATACACCTGGCCTAGATAAAATTACATACAGCATGATACAAAATCTGCCAACTGAGGCTAAACTCAGACTATGTGCGCTGTACAATGAAATCCTTACGGATGGCATTACACCACACTCTTGGAAAATCGCAGCTATAATTCCTCTGCCAAAGCCTAACAAGCCAAAAAATAGTTTAGAAGGATATCTACCCATTTCACTTTTGCCCTGCCTGAGTAAAGTATTGGAAAAAATTATAGCCCGAAGGCTATCTTGGTTTCTTGAACAAACAAAGGCTATCAATAACGAGCAATTTGGTTTTCGTCCCAACAAAGGATGTCAAGATGCTCACATCTATATAGATAACCTGATTAGTCTACAACTATCAAGCAGGAACCACATTTCAATTGTCGCGGTAGATTTTGAAAAAGCCTTCGACCGTATAGGTACGCACACAATACTGTTAGAACTACAACGTTTAGGTATAGGACCAAAAATATTTCACTGGATTAAAAATTTTCTGACTAGCAGGCAATGTAGAGTTAGAGTGAATAATACACTCTCTGATGTTTGGAAACTGGAAAATGGCATACCACAAGGATCTCCTATCTCCGTAATTCTTTTCCTGATTACGTTCAATTCACTTTCAAATACCATCAATAGCTTGGGGTTATGCAAACACATAACCTATGCCGACGACTTATATATTATAGTAAAAAAAGCTAATGCAAACTCTGCAACTAGGGACCTGAACCTAATATTTTCAGCGATATTGGATTGGGCATCCATCACAGGCGCAAAAATCTCAATTGCAAAATGCAAACATTTACACGTCTGTCGCAAAACCAGCTGTAACTCATACAACGTTGCGATCGGGAGCGAAGTAGCAGAAAACGTAGACAATCTAAATATTTTGGGGCTTACTTTCAACAAAAGATTTAATTGGAACACACACGTTTTTGACACACGCAACAATCTATTTAAGAGACAATATATAATAAAATATCTTTCAAACAGGAAATCAAACGCACATCCAGTCACTTTATTGAAAGTGATAAAAGCACTTCTTCTATCCAAAATAGACTATGGTTTAGCAGTCTATGGAAAATGCCCACCTTCCACACTGCAAAAACTCAAGGCACCCTATCACGGAGCTATTCGATGTGCTCTTGGAGCATTCAGGACCACCCCTATAACGAATTTGCTTGCCGAAGGGAACATGCCATCTCTAGAAAATAGACATAAGACTCTGACTGCCAAGCTAATCGCGAAACTAATATTTGGAGGAAATACACTAATACAAAATGATATATCTAACCTGTCCAAAAAAAAAAGATACCACGCATTCCTTCCACGTTACTCAACTGCTTAACTATAGCGCAAGAGCTAGCTATATGTACAAGAGCTATGCCATCAAAGCAAAATCAAAACCTCCTTGGAAGATACCTTCCCAAAATATCAATATGGAATTGGCACAATATCCCAAGCAAACTACCAACAACAGCGTGTACAAAATACTGTTCAAATGCATTACCTCTGCACTCTCTAACGAGGGCTGGACCATGCTATACACAGATGGCTCAAAATCAGAACTTAACACGTCATACGCCGTTGTAAAACAAAATAACGAAATAATAAAGTTAGGTATTCTTTTTGACTTTTGCTCCATATTCACAGCTGAAGCACAGGCAATATTATCAGCTATCAACTATGCCTCAAAGAATCGAGGAAAATTTTGCATATGCTCCGACAGTCTCTCAGTTATAAAAGCAGCCCTAAACGTAAACACCAAAAACCATATCATTAAAGAAATAATACACGAACTAACCAACTCACCTAACAAAATAAAACTTTTATGGGTTCCTGGGCATACAGGAATAGAAGGGAATGAGGCAGCGGATTGCAATGCGCAAGATGCAACTCGACATCCACTTCTGACCGACAACACTTTCACTGCCTCTGACATAAAATCATTAATAAGTAAGCATTTACTAGAAAAAGAGAAACGGGAGTGGCCTGAACGCCGAAACTTCTATTCAACCTTCGTAAATCCTGAAAAAATCATTTTCAATATTCCTGATGCACTAACTCGTCGTGAAGCCGCTATAATTGTTAGACTACGAACAGGACACACTAAAGCCACTCATCTACACCTCATCGAAAAAGGAGCGCCACCCAGATGCAGATATTGCAACACTACATTGAACTTCGAACATTTAATCAGCTGCAACAGACTTCTCAACGGAACTGGATCGAATCTTTTAGAATTAATAAAAAACAGTCAACAACAAAACATCTGCAAAACCATTATAGATATAATAAAAAAATCTAAAATTTTCAATGAAATATAATTTTTCTGAATTTTGCATTGTTCACCTAATTTAAAAATTAACTTAAAAATTTTGTCAATACAAAAAGCCGATGGTCCTTGTTACTAGTGCTGAAATTTTTTTAGTTTGTATATTCTATATGTATAAATTAAAGTAACTAAATAAATAAATAAATAAATTAATTGCATAAAATTTTAATTTCCCCGCTCAACGCGTTCTCAAGCTAGAGTGCTAACGAACAGACTGCCGGTTTTGAATGTTCTCTAACAGTTTTTATTGACACTACGACGGCTAACAGTGCTGGTAAAGTACGGTCTCTACTTCACCAGCCGCTGCTAAAATCGCCCGTGTAACTGCTGGTAGGTCATACGTCTGTTTTAGTCAATCATTTTCCTTGCAGCAGTAATGTTTTCCTCCGTAGCAGCGGCTAGCGGCTGTTAAAACAGTGTGACCGCCGTTTAAGTGCCAATATGAACTGTTCAATCGGGTTTTCCCCGAGCCTTCATTATTAGTGTTACAAAATCTCTCATTTTATCTATATACTACAGTTATCAATCAATTAATCAAATCTTGTGACCGACCTAGTGCCACTTCCGCTTTGAATCTCCAAATCTTGTCTGTTTAGTCTATCCAGTTTCACTCCAAAGCTCATCGTTGGAGATCACTAGCAGTTATGGAGTGACTTAAATAAATCAGCAACTTCAACTAAAACAAATATGTATAATTAAATCCGACATAAGGAGTTTTCACCACGACCTGAAATTATTTTGTGCTCGTGAGCAATTTTTTGTTTCTCAAAATAATATATAACAGAAATATGATTGAGCGTAAAGCCCAATCATGTGATATGAAATGGGAAAGAGTTTAATATTTTGTGTTTAATGTACCGGCAAATTCGTCATATCAAATTCTTTCGAATAGCGAATAGTGTATTTTATATGAGGGGTGATAGAAGCAGAGGGAGGATGTTTGTAATTTTACTTTATTATTTTAATAATAAAGTATTGTGATCGACTTGAAAAAAAAAAAAAATTTGCTACCCTGAAATTTTGTTTTTTCGCGTTTCATGACTAAAATAGCCTAAAAATGCAAAAAAAAAAGATTCCGTGCAGACAGTCGTCCGCCGTACGCCGATTAAGCATTAACTGCCAAATCCTTCAAGATAGAAAATTCAATTTTGAGGGGGTTTTAGATAGTTGCGGTTCTCAGACGGACATCCATTTTGGGAGGTGTAGGGTTCCCCCGCAGAATTTTAGTTATAGAATGAGGTTTTACCAATTCCTGCAATTATCTTTGGAGACCAGCGACTCCACGGACCTGAGCTAACTATCGCCCTGTAGGATGGGGGCAGCAGAATTCACCCACAACCAGTACTGCTTGCTTTAAAAATGGATCATGGGCTTATCACCCGTGATCTTAAAACTTAACTGATACGAGAAACAGACGGATTCTACGGCACCGACTTTTGCCATTTGAAAACAGACTATGATTGGCTACTGGAATGTTCGAACATTGAACGTCGGGGAAGGGCTGGGTCACTCGGTCCTTGCTTCGCCAATCAGAGATCGACCGTGAAATGGAGCACTATAACATCCAAATCTTGGCTTGAGCGAGGTCAGGTGGATGGGATCAGGAGAAGAACGAACCCCATCATTCTGTACATTGGTCCTGAGAGTGAAGTCAAAAATAGCGTGGTGGTTGTCCTTACATCGAGAGCGAGAAACGGTCTCATCAACTGGGAACCAATCTCGGACAGGATTATCGTCGTCAAGCTCAGGACCAGCGACAGAAAGCTACGCACAAACTAATACCGCAACACCTGGTGACAAATATGAGTTTTATAGCCAACTGAGTGCCACCTTCGAGCGTGCTCCAAGAGGTGATATTATTATCATCTCAAGAGATATGCTGTTAGACGCGACAAGAGAAAGGTCATTGAAGATCTGACCAACAAGGCAAAATCTGCGGCTTACCTTGGGGATATGGATTCACTATTTGAGATCATGAAACAGACGAACAGGAATCTCACCGCCAACCACCTGGTGAAAGATGTCAACGAAGCTCTCATTAATATGAGTGAGCACCAGTTGCGGCGATGGGAGGAATACTTCTCTAATATTTTAAACATCAGAGGAAAGTGTTCCAGAAGCAGAACAACTATCAAACATCCAACCGCAACAATCCTTTATTGGGGGCGATCCCCCAGATAGAGAAGAGATAGTTTCCGCCATTCGGTCAATGGCGTGAAGGAAAACCCCAGATGTAGATGGACTACCAACCGAACTCCTCAAAGCGGACCCAGAAATAACAGCTGATATACTCCTTCCACTCTTTACTGAGGTGTGCAATGAAGGAGGATATCCGACTACATGGAAGGAGGGCGCCATTATGAAAATTCCGATCTTCGGGATTGTGGCAATTGGCGTGGTATATGCATACTTACTGCCGTATCGAAAATCATGGTTAAGGTTATTCTCAATAGGGTAAGTGATGTCGTGGAGAGCATTCTCGAAGTTTATCAGGCTGGATTTCGTAAAGGGTCGTCTTGTACCAACCGCATAAATACCCTACGGATAATATTGGAGCAGCCCGCCGAAATGGGTTCGCCACTACATCTCTTATTTGTGGACTCCATGAAGGCTTTCGACAGCGTTAAGCGAGATTACATATAGAATGCTTTGCGTAGGAGAGGTATTTCAGATAAGGTCATAGCTATGATTAAGGAATCTTACGAAGATGCAATGTGTCGCGTCTTGCATAGAACGGGTGCAAACGGGTGTCCTGTGCCCTGTTTCTGGTGGTAATAAATGACATCTTGAAAGCTGCACTGGAAGGTGGGGAAGGTAAAGGTCTTCAATGGAGACTATTTAACATCTTATGACACCTTGAGTACGCTGATGACGTGTGTTTGCTCTCGCATAATCGTTCGGACTTACTGTCAAATGATCAGTCATTGCATTCTAAATGCAAAAAGGCGGGACTGAAAATAAATATGCTTAAAACCAAGAATATGAATATGAGCTCGAAAACAAGCACATCGATTGTTCTCAACGGACAAGATGTGGAAGAGGTGCAAGATTTTTCTTATCTCGGAAGCATTGTCAGCGAAAAGGATATTGAGGATTGTCTAAATAAAGCTTGTCAGGCGTTCGGTATCCTTTCCCCTTTCTGGAGGTTCGCACGAAGCTGCAAGTTTTTGGCACATGCGTGGAATCCGTGTTGTTATATGGTTGTACTACGTGGAAAGTTACCATTCGACTTACCAAGAAACTACAAAATTTTCGTAAACCAATGCCTCTGACGCATTTTAGGAATATTCTGGCCATAAGTGACCTCCAACGACGAACTTTGGAGTACAACTGGACAGACTAAAACAGGTATTTAGATTCAAAGGCAGAAGTGGCAGTGGATCGGTCACACTTTGAGGAAACCAGAGCGAAACATCGCCAAACATGCTCTAGATTATAATCCTCAAGGAAGACGTCGGGCTGGTCGACCATGTAGCACATGCAAGCGAGCAGTTGAGCAGGAGGCCAGAGGAATAAAAAAGTCCTGGCAACAACTTAAGGCCGGCTCAGGATCGTGCCTTGTGGAAGAGAGTTGCTTGTGTCCTACGCCCCTATAGGGGGGTCTTAACAGGAATTTGATTGATTGATGAATTCAGGGGGAGGCGGGGGAAGCGCTGAAACCGAAAATTAAGAATTCAAATATCTCAACCATGGTTTCAGTTAGGAAGCTAAAAACATAGACCTGTTTATGGTACAGACTTTAAAAATAATTAAATTTTCTTATCCATTGAGGTTGAGGAGAAGAATAAATTGTCCGCCGATTTTTTTTTTTTCAAATGATTATATCTTCGAAATTACTTTCGTAAAAAAATCATGTTACGGGACAATTAAGGGGGTACAGACCAACCAGAATCAGCTTTCAAAAAGAATAATTGTTGTAAGGGAGAGGATCAGGGGAGGTGCAAGAAAAAACACTTAAGAATTATTATCTCGACTATCTCTTAAGCTACGTAATTGAGATCCAAGTCTCTATATTTAACTATACTACCAAAATACAGGAAAAATATAACAGATAAACAATAATTTGGACATAATAGTAGTGGAGGGAATTGGGAGCATTCCTAAACTTTTCAAAATTTCAAACCGTTATATCTCAAAACAGAATACAGATACCAAATTTTGATTTTGTCAGATTGTATACCTATGTATATGGTTTTTAATTTTGGTAAAAATTTTATGTTGAGTCGTGTAGAGAGAGTGAGGTGGTAAACAAAAATGTCGAAAATGTTGAGTGAATTTTTTATGGCTCAGTTGAAAAATATAAAGTTTAAATTTTCCATATGGATACACCTATTTGATATAGGTACATACACAAAAAATAATAAAAATTTAATAATTATTATGCACTAACAGCCACCAATCCCCCCTCAAATAAACGAATGAAATATTGATTACATGTTCTGGAGCTATTGATCGTATTCGCAATTAAGTGTTAAATTGACTACAGCCCTGCCCTAAAGGGGGTTCCACTTGTGAAAAGGGGTTCCACTGATTCTTCCTTAACCACTCTAACCTGCATATTAACTTTCCATGCATACTCAACTTGTCCCAAAAATAATAATGTTGCGCCCGACTTGTTGGCAGTTTATTTGTATATGACACCGAACAACATGTTCACGTTGTTTGTAAGTTCCATAATTAACTCCGCCATATCCGATCCCAAGCCAAGTTGAAAAAGAAGGAGGGAGCATGGCCATTCAGGTTAACACCAGTGTGTCTCAGGAAATGGGCGTAAAGTATGATATAGTTGGACTCGCAGCATATCTGTGTGAGCTCCAGCATGTCATATTGGGCTGAAAACTCCCACCCTTTTTCTACTAGGCTGTAATAAATAAGTAGTATCGGTCCTCCAGGTCGGGGGTTGGGTGAGGCTCCGACAACGCATCATCGAAAAAAAACATTGTCCAAAAAACTAAAAAACAGCCTTGGAAAAAATGGAGTCAAAAGCAACGACTTCCCATACGAAAAATACACTTTCTTTTATCTTGGAATTGTAGGATTAAGTTGTTAACATTCCATTGGGAATGTATATATTTGAAGTAATAAAAACCACTGTAAGAAAAACCATTGGGAATGGACATTTTATGTTGTTATGGAGATGATTGTAAAAGGAATAATAAAAAAAAAAAGAAGAGGAGCGCGGGTGATTTTTCTGTGGGACACCATTTTTTTTGTTTTGACTAAAAATAAAAAGATTGTTATTTCGAATAAAAAGATTGTTATTTCAAATAAAAGATTGTTATTACAAATAAAAAGAGTGTTACTACAACTCAGAAGTGGGATTATCACACCCGCTATTTGGAAGGATGACCAAACGCGTGACTAGAAGCCAGAAGCTGGAGATGAACAAAGTTATGGATGAAAACCCGCTGGAGGATGCAGCCACAGAGGGCAACACGAACGAAAGTGACGCAGACGTTTCGGAGGATAACATGGGCGTGCCAACACCGCCGAAGACAGGAAACCATGCACCGCAGACTCCGCCGGCTGATCGGGAGGCGGAAGATTTGGAGCGAGAACTCGCCAATTTGCGCCGCCGGCACGAAATCTGGAGATTAAAAAACGAGATCGCTAGAATGGAGAGTGGAGAAACGGTTCTGGAAGCAAGAGTTCCCGAAAGAAACGCCGCAGCCACCCCGAGTGAGTCACGACCGAGAGTAGTACATCTCCAGGACCTGGAACACGCCATTATTAAGTTTAGTGGCGAAGATAGGAGGTATAGTGTGCACGATTTCTTCCGACACCTGGAACAGATTTTTCGACAGGTAAACGCTGATGAATTATTAATGTTCTTGACGCTACGAAATTCACTCATGGATCCCGCTCGACTCTTGCTCGCTCGAGGCGCTTTAACGTACGCCGAGCTGAAGGAAAATTTGATTATGGAGTTCGGACGTTCTATAAGCCGACAAGAGGTATATCAGACTCTTCGCCACCGTGTCAGAAAGTCAAACGAAAGTGTTCGTCGTTATGTGATGGAAATGGAGTCCATTTCATTTCGCAGTGACGTCACCGAAATGGAGTTAGTGACTTTCATTTTAGAAGGTCTTAACAATCGCACGACCGATTACGCTATTTTTGTCACCGCCAGAACTATGGAGGATGTGAAGAAATCAGTAGACATGCTCGAACACCGACAGGCGATGCGTGGTTTAGACGGTAATGTGGCCGCAGTAAAACAGAGGAACCAGGTTGATCACCCCGCTATAAGAATTGCCTCCGCTACCGACAGCGACCGATGTTTCAACTGCTCTCGCGTTGGACACCGTAAGCCGACCTGTCCCTACGAAGAAAGACCGAAGGATGTATGCTATAATTGTTGGAAACCCGGACACGAGCGCCGATCGTGCAAGAACCCGAAATACTATCAAAAGCTGAAGAAGTCAAATTTGGTGGCAGCTATTGTCAACGAGAACATCGAAGCCGAGCCCGAAGAAGATGACGAGGGTGCTAATTCGCTTAGCGCGCTAACAATGGTAAGTGTTGCCTTCATTAATACCGGGGGTGAGTGTAATAGAGATATAACTGTCCTTTCTCTTTTTGATACGGGTAGTCCCGCTAATTTAATCAAAAGATCCGCTGTTCGATTCACTATGAAGGATGAGTTACTTGAAACGCCGTATCGTGGTTTGGGCAAAGTCACTATCAGAACTTTCGGTAAGGTCGAATGTCACATAACTATTCGAAATCGTTGCAAGAAAATAAACTTATTGGTTGTTCCAGATGATATGACACCTACGCCATTACTTTTGGGACGAGCTGCGTTATCAAAATTCGGAATTGTTCAGTAGTGGGTATATGGCGGTTCTGGCTCACGGTAATGCAGTTCGTTTTCTCCTTGGCGACACTAGCGCCACGAGCGGAGGTGGCTAATAGCAATACTAATTAGTGGGGTGGGGTAATGCAGTTCGTTTTCTCCTTGGCGACACTAGCGCCTAGCAGTACCCCTAACTGACTCTTTTTTGAAATGTCAAGATTTATAAGAGTTTTATAAATTATGCCCCTAACTGACTCTTTTTTGAAATGTCAAGATTGATAAGAGTTTTATAAATTATGCCCCTAACTGACTCCTTTTTGAAATGCCAAGATTGATAAGAGTTTTATAAATTATGCCCCTAACTGACTTTTTTTTTGAAATGCCAAGATTGATAAGAGTTGTACGAATTATGATTCATATATGATGAAATTGATTTTTAAATTGATAGGAATGAACACGTGGGTTACATTTTTAGTTGGACTTTAAGAATGCTTTCGTTGTTTATATTGTGAAATAGGTTGTGCTCAGCATTTTAGTTTTATGAATTTGGTTTCATATGTGATGAAAATTGATAGATTGTGTGTATGGAGATTGTTATTGTTATTAATAGCGTGATATTTTTTTTTATGAAGTCATCATCGATTAGGAATAATTGTTCGAATTGTTTATGGTTTAGAGTATTCATATGATAGGTGTTTACATTTTTTCTGTATGGAATTTTTGGTTTACGAGTGAGATTGATATGAAAATTTCACCTCAATTCGCTAACATATATGATCATTTTTTGATAAACGAGTTCAAGCTCTTGCACATTACCTGCTTAGATACACCTTGGTACCCCTTTACCTGTCGATATTAATTTTAGAGTAGATTATTGGTTGTAAGAGATAATTGGTTATTGGTGAGTATATATATTGGTTAATGGAAGAGAGAGAGAGAGAGATGATGTATTAGTATTGATCCAGATAGGATGCTGGATAGGGGGATGTTGTATTAGTCCAGATGGGGTATAGATTGTGGTGTATGTGTATATGTGTGTGTGTGTGTGTGTGTGTGTGTATGTGTGGAGATTGTTATTGTTATTAATAGCGTGGTATTATTTCATGACGTCATCATCAATTGGAGTTGCCATAATGTCAAAAAAAATAAAAAAAAAATAAAAAAAAAAAATAAAAAAAAAAATAAAAAAAAAATAAAAAAAAAATAAAAAAAAATAAAAAAAAAATTAAAAAAAAATAAAAAAAAAAAAATTATTATAAAAATATATATTTACAATAAAAAATTATAAATTACATTATTTTGCTTTTCTTTTTATTATTACACTTTTACTTAATATTATTCCACTGCTTCTTCACTTACGAACAGGAATAAACACGATCGATCCATTCTGCTTGTTTGTGTGTGGTCAGCATATTTTCGATGATGAAATTGATTTTTACATTATCAGGAATAAACACGTTCGTTATCAATTGAAATTTAAGTTTGGTGGTTTTAGGTTTCATATAGGCTAAAGTTAGCGATTGAATTCTGTGTCAGTAAAAGTAGATAAGAATTTTTTGTTATTATTATAGGTTGTTTATAAATAATTGTTTATAGTTTTGCGGTTCCTTGTTCTTATGGAAAAAGATCCATTCTGTTTGGATATACGTTGGTCAGCATATTTTCGATGATGAAATTCATATTTACATTAACAGGAATAAACACGTTCGTTCGGTTGTTTATGAATAATTGTTTATAGTTTTGTGGTTTTAGGTTTCATATATGCTAAAATTAACGATTGAATTCTGTGTGAGTAAAAGTAGATAAGAAATTTTTTGTTATGATAGGTTGTTTATAAATAATTGTTTTTAGTTTTGCGGTTCTTTGTTCTTATGGAAAAAGATCCATTCTGCTTGTGTGTGTGTGTGTGGTCAGCATATTTCTGTATAAATAAGATTTTATTATAGATAAAAGTTTTAGTATAAAAAGGACGCTAAGAACCTCATCGGCTATAGTTTGTCTTCGAAATTCGTCAAGTGAAGTTAATCAAGTGTAAAGTTAATCAAGTCAAGAAATATAATTCAACAAACAACCATTAGGTAAGCATATATTATATAAACTAATATTCAAATAATAATAATAATTTTTTTAGATTACAAAACATGTTTGAAATGGAATCACAACCACCATTCGATGAGATAATTGACGTCGAGGGTTCCGATGCAATTAAAGAATTAAATTCTTTAAATTCCAAGCCGCTTCTCAAGGTTAAGGATATGGAACCATACAAACTATATAAGATAGTTAACGCGAAGAAATGTAGGACGGAATTTGGATCAAGTATATTACTTGAACTGGAAGATAATGAAGTATTTTTACCATCGAGATATAGTAAATTATCAAACGAGACTTTAGCACAACTCAACACACAAAATTACAGCGTGGCTAGAGGACCCTCAACCGGAAAAAGCCACCAGATGCTCTTTTCATATTACAAGTTCTAATTAAATGACGAAACGAGAAAAAAATAATAAATAAAAAAACAAAAATGTATTTCTAATAAAAAAAATCAATTTTAATAAAATAAAATAATAATTATAAAAAATTTAATCATATATTATTTTTCTTTGACTTATGATATTTCCATTTCATAAAGTTGTTTTACACTTCTAGCATCGATTATTTCGACATCGGATTTGTATTCTGCGTCCTGAATCCGAATAAGTTCCACTTCTCCATTGCTAAGAATTCTTTCTTTCAAAGTTGATATCATAAGTATAACGGATTGTAAGTAGCAAGTCGTCTTGGAACTGTAGTTTGAAGTGTCTGTAAAAAAAGGCCGTTCACTTTCAATAATTCCAGCAATTTCACGTTCTTTTTTTTAAGTAAATCCTGCCTAAAACCCTCAATTGCTTCTTGAACAGTAACGTATTTCTCCTCTGGTTTTGTTGTTGTTGTTGTTGTTTTTAGTGGTGTTGTTGTTGTTGTTATCATTGAAATTTGCAGTATAGTTACGCAACATGACGTAATCCATTGGATTTACACAAAATGACGAAATCAATAATAAATTTGCAGTATAGTTACGCAACATGACGTAATCCATTGGATTTACACAAAATGACGAAATCAATAAGTCTTATGAAGTAGTTGAACACAAATAAAATACTTAGTAAAAGAGAAGCAGCCCACCACCTACGACCAAACTTATAAAGCTGAAATAAAATGGAGCTGGAAAAGTACTTGATATTTTTAATTAAATATAATTCCATCTTGTTGGAAGAACACCACGAAGAAATTCTAAGAGATATACTATTTTTAATACAATACAATAAAATGGATGAAGCAAATTCAAAATACGGAAGACATTTCATCAGCTGTCCTTGGTCTAAAGATGACGCAAAATCCGGACCAGATACATGCGCTTGTCATAGTGTTTATCGGAAATACAACAACGTTAAACGACTTATAAAATTTTACAATAGGTTAAGAAATGAAAGTTGTAAAGATTGATTTTTTCCTTTTATTCAACAATAAAACATATATTTCATTAAATTTGATTTTGTATTTTTAACACCAGATTAAAACTTCATTAGGTTTAGTTAAATTTTGCATTTCTTTAGCATAAAATCCGACTTCGACTTCATGGAATTCTATATACTTCTTCTTCTCTCTGCTGATGCATCTTAAAGTTAGTGTCCCCGTATTGAATTCTTCCAACACTTTATCGCTACATTTATTATATCGCGAAGGTAAAAACAGTCTCATTCTATTCTCCAGTTCTACGACAATAGCTTTTCTACATTTAGAATATGAGAAAAAATGACATCCATATCTAGAATAAAAGAAAAAAAATGAAAAAAAAATAATTTTTTATTATACAAATTAGAGACTTACCGGGGTATCATTCTTTCCCCTGCTGTGATACGGTATCGCTTTCCCAACTTCAAGTCCGATATTTTAATAATAATAATCAATGCTTTACAACTCGATAGTTCGTTACTAGTTTCCATTGTGTTCTTGCTCTATTTAATACAACCACACAGCTATACAACCAACCAACTATCAACTATACAGCTATACAACCAACTATACAGCTATACAACCACACAGCTGTACAACCAACTATACAGCTATACAGCTATACAACCACACAGCTGTACAACCAACTATACAGCTATACAGCTATACAACCACACAGCTGTACAACCAACTATACAGCTATACAACCACACAGCTGTACAACCAACTATACAGCTATACAACCACACAGCTGTACAACCAACTATACAGCTATACAGCTATACAACCACACAGCTGTACAACCAACTATACAGCTATACAGCTATACAACCACACAGCTATACAACCACACAGCTGTACAACCAACTATACAGCTATACAGCTATACAACCACACAGCTATACAGCTATACAGCTATACAGCTATACAACCACACAGCTATACAACCACACAGCTGTACAACCAACTATACAGCTATACAGCTATACAACCACACAGCTATACAGCTATACAGCTATACAGCTATACAACCACACAGCTATACAACCACACAGCTGTACAACCAACTATACAGCTATACAGCTATACAACCACACAGCTGTACAACCAACTATACAGCTATACAGCTATACAACCACACAGCTATACAACCACACAGCTGTACAACCAACTATACAGCTATACAGCTATACAACCACACAGCTATACAACCACACAGCTATACAACATACAACCAATCAATCAACCATCTATACAACTATACAACCAACTAATACCACCATGAAACCATCTTACCTAACTTGATATCATCTTATAATAACATTAATTCTCGAATATTTAAAAATCTATACTTTTCCCTACAACACTCAGCAGTCATGTATTCTAAAATTTATCCAATATCAAATAAATACAACTACTATATATATAATCAATATGAAGACTTTGATTCAGTGAAATGTTTTCAAAATTTCTATAAATATGCAAGATGTGCGAATTTTATGTTTAGTCATATCGATGACCTTGATCTTGTATGCAAACACTTTTATCTTAAACGCAGAATATTTTTTTTTTTTTCCTCTATTGGACTTGGTTGACTTTCAAACATATGAATGCTGATAACGAGATTCCTGTTGGAACATGTAAAGTTGACGATATTGCAGAGTTGAATACAATTCAAATGTAGTGTAATTTAAAAAATAGAAAATAAGAAATTGGCTTTATGTGCTGAAAAATGTATAAAAAGGTTTCTAATTGTGATTGAAACAAAGCTGTTATATATTAAGAATTATTTTTATTATTATCTTAAATTCTAAATATCACAATGTCTCTCTTATCATCTAAATGGCTTAAAGCTATCTCATTAATACATGCAGTATAAATTTTATATAACTTAGACCTAAATATATACATATTTTATTATTATTTTAAATTTAAATTTTATAATGCCCCCATGCATATGTACTAATTTTATCATCCTTAATTAACCTCTTATCATCTAAATGGCTTAAAGTTATCTTATTAATACATTCTGTATAAATTTTATGAAGCTTAGATCTAAATATATACATATTTCCTCTAAAAATTTTCTCCCTATATAAACATTCTCTATAATTGTCTATTGTTAATATGTCTGTTGCAGTCTTTTTAACACCTTTGGCCTTTTTTATAGTTTTACTATTATCTATACTTATAGAATACATTTTCGATCGTAACCCTATAAATTCCTTTATTATTTTTCCGTGCGTCTCGTCTTTCATTAGTCCTAATATTTTGCAATTTTTCAAAGGAATGTTATAGGGATTGTCTTTCGAATATTCTGAAGTATCAAAGTGTCTGTCAATGTCGTCTAAAATGTCTGTGTAAAAATCGTCTGTCTGAATTGTATAAATAAATGAATCCGTATCCATATAGTTTAGAAGAACATTGTTCATGTATTTGGGTTTTATGTAGTTATAGTGGAAGTCGTACATCTTTAGCTTGGAAATATCAAGAACGGTAAAACCTAAATAAATTGGCTTATCATAGCACACTTTTACTCTATCCATCTGGATAGCAACCATAGTTTCTGAAAATATAGCTACACTATGAAAGTTTGGTTTGGCTATAAGAGCGCGGGCACCTAAACTTCTACCCTTACTCTCCCATTTTGTAACTAATTTTACATCTTTCCTTTTTTCCACATTCTCCATCGTTTTCCCATATACCGCGTTGTTTAATAGCTTGAAGAAATTTTTTTCAAATGAATTTGTGCTTTTTGTACGATGATAGTTATTTAAATCGATATAACTCTTTAGCCAATCAGACTGTTTAAATTGTAAAATCCTATGAATGCAAACTAGTTTTAACCCATTCTCTAGGCACTGTTGTAGATTCCGATATTGGATACATATTAGAGGTCGATTTAGAGTATCCCGATTCAAAACACAATGACCATAACGATTTACCGTTTTGTGCAGAAAACAAAGCAGCACCCGGTTCTAAAACAAACAAGCTTATAACGGATTTAACAAACAAACATAAATATATTATCCACTATCGGAATCTACAACAGTGCCTAGAGAATGGGTTAAAACTAGTTTGCATTCATAGGATTTTACAATTTAAACAGTCTGATTGGCTAAAGAGTTATATCGATTTAAATAACTATCATCGTACAAAAAGCACAAATTCATTTGAAAAAAATTTCTTCAAGCTATTAAACAACGCGGTATATGGGAAAACGATGGAGAATGTGGAAAAAAGGAAAGATGTAAAATTAGTTACAAAATGGGAGAGTAAGGGTAGAAGTTTAGGTGCCCGCGCTCTTATAGCCAAACCAAACTTTCATAGTGTAGCTATATTTTCAGAAACTATGGTTGCTATCCAGATGGATAGAGTAAAAGTGTGCTATGATAAGCCAATTTATTTAGGTTTTACCGTTCTTGATATTTCCAAGCTAAAGATGTACGACTTCCACTATAACTACATAAAACCCAAATACACGAACAATGTTCTTCTAAACTATATGGATACGGATTCATTTATTTATACAATTCAGACAGACGATTTTTACACAGACATTTTAGACGACATTGACAGACACTTTGATACTTCAGAATATTCGAAAGACAATCCCTATAACATTCCTTTGAAAAATTGCAAAATATTAGGACTAATGAAAGACGAGACGCACGGAAAAATAATAAAGGAATTTATAGGGTTACGATCGAAAATGTATTCTATAAGTATAGATAATAGTAAAACTATAAAAAAGGCCAAAGGTGTTAAAAAGACTGCAACAGACATATTAACAATAGACAATTATAGAGAATGTTTATATAGGGAGAAAATTTTTAGAGGAAATATGTATATATTTAGATCTAAGCTTCATAAAATTTATACAGAATGTATTAATAAGATAACTTTAAGCCATTTAGATGATAAGAGGTTAATTAAGGATGATAAAATTAGTACATATGCATGGGGGCATTATAAAATTTAAATTTAAAATAATAATAAAATATGTATATATTTAGGTCTAAGTTATATAAAATTTATACTGCATGTATTAATGAGATAGCTTTAAGCCATTTAGATGATAAGAGAGACATTGTGATATTTAGAATTTAAGATAATAAAAAAAATAATTCTTAATATATAACAGCTTTGTTTCAATCACAATTAGAAACCTTTTTATACATTTTTCAGCACATAAAGCCAATTTCTTATTTTCTATTTTTTAAATTACACTACATTTGAATTGTATTCAACTCTGCAATATCGTCAACTTTACATGTTCCAACAGGAATCTCGTTATCAGCATTCATATGTTTGAAAGTCAACCAAGTCCAATAGAGGAAAAAAAAAAAATATTCTGCGTTTAAGATAAAAGTGTTTGCATACAAGATCAAGGTCATCGATATGACTAAACATAAAATTCGCACATCTTGCATATTTATAGAAATTTTGAAAACATTTCACTGAATCAAAGTCTTCATATTGATTATATATATAGTAGTTGTATTTATTTGATATTGGATAAATTTTAGAATACATGACTGCTGAGTGTTGTAGGGAAAAGTATAGATTTTTAAATATTCGAGAATTAATGTTATTATAAGATGATATCAAGTTAGGTAAGATGGTTTCATGGTGGTATTAGTTGGTTGTATAGTTGTATAGATGGTTGATTGATTGGTTGTATGTTGTATAGCTGTGTGGTTGTATAGCTGTGTGGTTGTATAGCTGTATAGCTGTATAGTTGGTTGTACAGCTGTGTGGTTGTATAGCTGTGTGGTTGTATAGCTGTATAGCTGTATAGTTGGTTGTACAGCTGTGTGGTTGTATAGCTGTATAGCTGTATAGTTGGTTGTACAGCTGTGTGGTTGTATAGCTGTGTGGCTGTATAGCTGTATAGCTGTATAGCTGTGTGGTTGTATAGCTGTATAGCTGTATAGTTGGTTGTACAGCTGTGTGGTTGTATAGCTGTGTGGTTGTATAGCTGTATAGCTGTATAGCTGTATAGCTGTGTGGTTGTATAGCTGTATAGCTGTATAGTTGGTTGTACAGCTGTGTGGTTGTATAGCTGTGTGGTTGTATAGCTGTATAGCTGTATAGTTGGTTGTACAGCTGTGTGGTTGTATAGCTGTATAGCTGTATAGTTGGTTGTACAGCTGTGTGGTTGTATAGCTGTATAGTTGGTTGTACAGCTGTGTGGTTGTATAGCTGTATAGTTGGTTGTACAGCTGTGTGGTTGTATAGCTGTATAGCTGTATAGTTGGTTGTACAGCTGTGTGGTTGTATAGCTGTATAGTTGGTTGTATAGCTGTATAGTTGATAGTTGGTTGGTTGTATAGCTGTGTGGTTGTATTAAATAGAGCAAGAACACAATGGAAACTAGTAACGAACTATCGAGTTGTAAAGCATTGATTATTATTATTAAAATATCGGACTTGAAGTTGGGAAAGCGATACCGTATCACAGCAGGGGAAAGAATGATACCCCGGTAAGTTTCTAATTTGTATAATAAAAAATTATTTTTTTTTCATTTTTTTTCTTTTATTCTAGATATGGATGTCATTTTTTCTCATATTCTAAATGTAGAAAAGCTATTGTCGTAGAACTGGAGAATAGAATGAGACTGTTTTTACCTTCGCGATATAATAAATGTAGCGATAAAGTGTTGGAAGAATTCAATACGGGGACACTAACTTTAAGATGCATCAGCAGAGAGAAGAAGAAGTATATAGAATTCCATGAAGTCGAAGTCGGATTTTATGCTAAAGAAATGCAAAATTTAACTAAACCTAATGAAGTTTTAATCTGGTGTTAAAAATACAAAATCAAATTTAATGAAATATATGTTTTATTGTTGAATAAAAGGAAAAAATCAATCTTTACAACTTTCATTTCTTAACCTATTGTAAAATTTTATAAGTCGTTTAACGTTGTTGTATTTCCGATAAACACTATGACAAGCGCATGTATCTGGTCCGGATTTTGCGTCATCTTTAGACCAAGGACAGCTGATGAAATGTCTTCCGTATTTTGAATTTGCTTCATCCATTTTATTGTATTGTATTAAAAATAGTATATCTCTTAGAATTTCTTCGTGGTGTTCTTCCAACAAGATGGAATTATATTTAATTAAAAATATCAAGTACTTTTCCAGCTCCATTTTATTTCAGCTTTATAAGTTTGGTCGTAGGTGGTGGGCTGCTTCTCTTTTACTAAGTATTTTATTTGTGTTCAACTACTTCATAAGACTTATTGATTTCGTCATTTTGTGTAAATCCAATGGATTACGTCATGTTGCGTAACTATACTGCAAATTTATTATTGATTTCGTCATTTTGTGTAAATCCAATGGATTACGTCATGTTGCGTAACTATACTGCAAATTTCAATGATAACAACAACAACAACACCACTAAAAACAACAACAACAACAACAAAACCAGAGGAGAAATACGTTACTGTTCAAGAAGCAATTGAGGGTTTTAGGCAGGATTTACTTAAAAAAAAGAACGTGAAATTGCTGGAATTATTGAAAGTGAACGGCCTTTTTTTACAGACACTTCAAACTACAGTTCCAAGACGACTTGCTACTTACAATCCGTTATACTTATGATATCAACTTTGAAAGAAAGAATTCTTAGCAATGGAGAAGTGGAACTTATTCGGATTCAGGACGCAGAATACAAATCCGATGTCGAAATAATCGATGCTAGAAGTGTAAAACAACTTTATGAAATGGAAATATCATAAGTCAAAGAAAAATAATATATGATTAAATTTTTTATAATTATTATTTTATTTTATTAAAATTGATTTTTTTTATTAGAAATACATTTTTGTTTTTTTATTTATTATTTTTTTCTCGTTTCGTCATTTAATTAGAACTTGTAATATGAAAAGAGCATCTGGTGGCTTTTTCCGGTTGAGGGTCCTCTAGCCACGCTGTAATTTTGTGTGTTGAGTTGTGCTAAAGTCTCGTTTGATAATTTACTATATCTCGATGGTAAAAATACTTCATTATCTTCCAGTTCAAGTAATATACTTGATCCAAATTCCGTCCTACATTTCTTCGCGTTAACTATCTTATATAGTTTGTATGGTTCCATATCCTTAACCTTGAGAAGCGGCTTGGAATTTAAAGAATTTAATTCTTTAATTGCATCGGAACCCTCGACGTCAATTATCTCATCGAATGGTGGTTGTGATTCCATTTCAAACATGTTTTGTAATCTAAAAAAATTATTATTATTATTTGAATATTAGTTTATATAATATATGCTTACCTAATGGTTGTTTGTTGAATTATATTTCTTGACTTGATTAACTTTACACTTGATTAACTTCACTTGACGAATTTCGAAGACAAACTATAGCCGATGAGGTTCTTAGCGTCCTTTTTATACTAAAACTTTTATCTATAATAAAATCTTATTTATACAGAAATATGCTGACCACACACACACACACAAGCAGAATGGATCTTTTTCCATAAGAACAAAGAACCGCAAAACTAAAAACAATTATTTATAAACAACCTATCATAACAAAAAATTTCTTATCTACTTTTACTCACACAGAATTCAATCGTTAATTTTAGCATATATGAAACCTAAAACCACAAAACTATAAACAATTATTCATAAACAACCGAACGAACGTGTTTATTCCTGTTAATGTAAATATGAATTTCATCATCGAAAATATGCTGACCAACGTATATCCAAACAGAATGGATCTTTTTCCATAAGAACAAGGAACCGCAAAACTATAAACAATTATTTATAAACAACCTATAATAATAACAAAAAATTCTTATCTACTTTTACTGACACAGAATTCAATCGCTAACTTTAGCCTATATGAAACCTAAAACCACCAAACTTAAATTTCAATTGATAACGAACGTGTTTATTCCTGATAATGTAAAAATCAATTTCATCATCGAAAATATGCTGACCACACACAAACAAGCAGAATGGATCGATCGTGTTTATTCCTGTTCGTAAGTGAAGAAGCAGTGGAATAATATTAAGTAAAAGTGTAATAATAAAAAGAAAAGCAAAATAATGTAATTTATAATCTTTTATTGTAAATATATATTTTTATAATAATTTTTTTTTTTTTATTTTTTTTTAATTTTTTTTTTATTTTTTTTTATTTTTTTTTTATTTTTTTTTTATTTTTTTTTTTATTTTTTTTTTTTATTTTTTTTTTATTTTTTTTGACATTATGGCAACTCCAATTGATGATGACGTCATGAAATAATACCACGCTATTAATAACAATAACAATCTCCACACATACACACACACACACACACACACACACATATACACATACACCACAATCTATACCCCATCTGGACTAATACAACATCCCCCTATCCAGCATCCTATCTGGATCAATACTAATACATCATCTCTCTCTCTCTCTTCCATTAACCAATATATATACTCACCAATAACCAATTATCTCTTACAACCAATAATCTACTCTAAAATTAATATCGACAGGTAAAGGGGTACCAAGGTGTATCTAAGCAGGTAATGTGCAAGAGCTTGAACTCGTTTATCAAAAAATGATCATATATGTTAGCGAATTGAGGTGAAATTTTCATATCAATCTCACTCGTAAACCAAAAATTCCATACAGAAAAAATGTAAACACCTATCATATGAATACTCTAAACCATAAACAATTCGAACAATTATTCCTAATCGATGATGACTTCATAAAAAAAAATATCACGCTATTAATAACAATAACAATCTCCATACACACAATCTATCAATTTTCATCACATATGAAACCAAATTCATAAAACTAAAATGCTGAGCACAACCTATTTCACAATATAAACAACGAAAGCATTCTTAAAGTCCAACTAAAAATGTAACCCACGTGTTCATTCCTATCAATTTAAAAATCAATTTCATCATATATGAATCATAATTCGTACAACTCTTATCAATCTTGGCATTTCAAAAAAAAAGTCAGTTAGGGGCATAATTTATAAAACTCTTATCAATCTTGGCATTTCAAAAAGGAGTCAGTTAGGGGCATAATTTATAAAACTCTTATCAATCTTGACATTTCAAAAAAGAGTCAGTTAGGGGCATAATTTATAAAACTCTTATAAATCTTGACATTTCAAAAAAGAGTCAGTTAGGGGTACTGCTAGGCGCTAGTGTCGCCAAGGAGAAAACGAACTGCATTACCCCACCCCACTAATTAGTATTGCCACCTCCGCTCGTGGCGCTAGTGTCGCCAAGGAGAAAACGAACTGCATTACCGTGAGCCAGAACCGCCATATACCCACTACTTTGTTCTGAAAATGATTAATGAAAAAGTGTTGAATGCAAGTTCCAATAGAACATTTAATAAAAGAAATGGAACAGCGGAATCTGAAAGGGACAAGTTGTGTTTCTGTTCACTTGATTGTGGTATTTTAGAAGGAGTAGCTTTAGCGAATGTTGCCTTGTTACCCTCTGCTCTGTCACCGTGTAACGAATCTGTAGATAAAAAAAGAGAAATACCCGCAGTTGTGTCGAATGGACACCAAAAGCACCAAGAAAACTCTAAGTCGGTTAGCCCGCCGGTGGAAGAAGTAGAAAATATGATGGCGATTGACTATGAAACGTCTCAGGATTCGATCGATATAAATCCATTTCTGGGAAAAGCAGTAGTATTAAACATTAAGCAGATGATAGCAGACGAATACTTATACCCTGAAGACATACCAGATGAGTGCGATTTTGAAATGAATATCCGTTTGGAAAACGATGTACCGATTCATCATTATCCGAAGAAGTTATCATGGGAAGAGCGAATTGCTCTGAAAGAGATTATCGATGAATTATTGGCCAGGGAAGTCATTCGAGTAAGTGAGTCACCGTACACCTCTTCAATTGTGATGGTGCAAAAGAAAAACGGAAAGTATCGAAAATGTGTGGATTACCGTAGCTTGAATAAAGTAATGATCCGCGATAATTACCCAATGCCACTGATGGAAGAGTGCTTGGATTACTTGGGTGGAAAGCGTTATTTTACTGCCCTGGACCTGGAGAACGGATTTTTTCACGTAAAGATAGCCGAGAATTCGAGGAAATACACCTCCTTTGTCACCCCATATGGACAATACGAATACAACCGAATGCCATTTGGCCTTAAAAATGGACCGGCAGTTTTTTTTCGATACATTCATTGCAGACTGAGGGATCTAATAGAGGCAGGAAAGATAATTGCATACATGGATGACATCATAATAGCCACCGATGACATAGAGTCTCACGTGGAGACACTTGCTGAAGTTATGCGTCGCTTAGCCAAATGTAGGTTAAAGTTGAATTTAGGTAAATGTCGAGTCGCTTATGAAAATATCGACTTCTTGGGATATTCCGTGAGTAAGGAAGGTGTCAGACCAAGTGACAGTCATCTACGGTCAATGAGAGACTACCCGCTGCCAAATACGATCAAGCAAGTCCGATCGTGTTTGGGCTTGTTCTCTTTCTTTCGGCGATTTGTGCCAAATTACTCGAGAATTGCTCATCCGCTGCAAAGATTACTACGAAACAATGTCAGATTTGAGATAGATGACCGATGTAAGCAGGCATTTGAAGAATTAAAAGCAAAAATGTTGGCCGCTCCAGTGTTAGCCATCTTTGATCCGTCCAGGGAGACTGAACTTCACACCGACGCCTGCAGTGTAGGTTACGGCGCGATATTGATGCAAAGGCAGGAGGATGAAAAATTCCACCCGGTATATTATTTTTCGAAGGCGACATCACCCGAAGAGTCCCGTATGCACAGCTACGAGTTGGAGACGTTGGCCATCGTTTATGCAATGAGGAAGTTTCGTAACTATTTGCATGGAAAAACTTTTAAGGTAATAACGGACTGCAGCGCACTATCATTGACATTCGACAAGAAGAATATAAGTCCGAAGATTGCAAGGTGGGCCTTGGAGCTTCAGCATTTTTCGTTCCGTATGCAGCATCGCAGTGGAATATAAATGGGACATGTTGACGCCTTGAGCCGATGTCACAACCCACACAACATGGAACCGATCGACTTCCAGACTGAAATCAATAACCGCATGACCGCCATATGCGCATTGGATGATAAGGAGAAAGATGAGTACAACGAAAAAAATGTTAAGGATGATGAAGATCAGGAAGCTAAAAATCAGGGAACTGAAGAAGACGAAGATGTGGAAATTTCTAAGAAATTACCTTGCAAGGTAGTTACTGTAGCAGACCAAATGGAAGTGAATTTCATGATCCAGGCAACGCAGAACCGAGACACAAAAGTGTTATCTTTGCGAAGACAATTAGAAGAACAAGAAATGGAGGGATTTAAGCTGAGAGATGGATTGGTGTTTCGATGTGATAAAAGGGGGCACCTTCAGCTATACGTTCCGGAAAAGATGGAAGAGAACGTTATAAGAATGATTCATGAAAAGATTTGTCATTTAGGGGTCGATAAAACGTATGAGCAATTGAAGAGGAACTACTGGTTCGACCATATGAAACCGAAAGTCGAAAAGTTCATCAAGAATTGTATTCGGTGTATTATGTGCTCACCACCTGTCAGGATAACGGAAAGAAACCTGTTCAACATTCCGAAAAAGCCAATACCCTTCGATACGATACATGTGGACCATTTTGGGCCTTTGCCGTCTGTCCGAGGAGCCAGAAAGCATATCTTAGTAATAATCGATGGCTTCACGAAGTTTACGAAACTATTCGCGGTAAAATCCACCGGCACCAAGGAAGTCGAAGTATGTTTGGATAAGTATTTCGCTATGTACAGTCGACCACAACGTATCATCTCTGATAGAGGTACGAGTTTCACGTCCATTAAGTTTGGAGAATATCTACTAAAGCGAAACATCGATCATGTGAAAGTAGCCGTTGCATCCGCCCAAGCCAATGGACAAGTCGAGCGAGTGAACCGCATTATAAAAGCAATGTTTAGCAAAATTACGGAGACTGTCGAACATTCTGATTGGTTGAAGATGCTGGAGCAAGTTGAGTTCGCACTAAACAACTCACAACAAAAATCGACAAAGAAGACGCCAAGCCAGTTACTATTTGGAGTAAACCAGAAAGGCGTTATCGTAGACTATTTGACCGAGTTTCTACAAAAAGAACACGATACTGAAGTTGACCGAGACCTGGATGATATACGACGAGAGGCCGCCGAAGCAATTCGACAATCGCAGGAAACAAATTTTAAATATTTCACGGCTAAAAGCAGACCACCAAAGCAATACTCAGTGGGTGATTTCGTGGTGATTAGACATGTTGACACAACCGCGGGTACCAATAAGAAATTCAATGAAAACTATCGCGGACCATACTTAATATATAAAGTTTTGCCAAATGACCGGTATGTCATTAGAGACATCGAGAATTGTCAAATTACACACTTACCGTATGATGGAGTTGTAGAAGCAAACCGAATAAGAAAATGGACAGAGCAGTGAGTCACGCAATTCGTTCGAAGAGGCAGAACTAAAAAAAAAAAAAAAGATGATTGAGGGCAATCAAATTTGTCAGGATAGCCGAGTTGTAGGATTAAGTTGTAAACATTCCATTGGGAATGTATATATTTGAAGTAATAAAAACCACTGTAAGAAAAACCATTGGGAATGGACATTTTATGTTGTTATGGAGATGATTGTAAAAGGAATAATAAAAAAAAAGAGAAGAGGAGCGCGGGTGATTTTTCTGTGGGACACCATTTTTTTTGTTTTGACTAAAAATAAAAAGATTGTTATTTCGAATAAAAAGATTGTTATTTCAAATAAAAGATTGTTATTACAAATAAAAAGAGTGTTACTACAGAATGTTCGATTCTTATTTAGGACGAAGAAGTGGCAAAAAACAACATCAATATAACTGCCCTCCAAGAAACGAAAGGAGTGGTTAGGTGTGAATAGATAGGGTAAGCATCTGATCGGCGTCGTAAAGCGACACCCAGTGTTGTAACTATCATATACACATCAATTGTGCTCATCATATCTTCACATGGTAGCCACCGGGTATTGGTCTTATACATCCGGACTTGACTTTCTGAACTGATAGACGGCAGTGCTAATGAGGCAGAAAAATTTTAGCACTATATTAAAGCGATCACTGTACAGAGTCAGAGCAGTGATAGCGTCTCTGGAACAGGCAACCAAATACGATATGAACATCAATACACTCCAAGAAACTAAATTGTTATGTAGCGAAGTTACTGACATTGTATCGCACAGAATTTTCAAAAGTGGGAAAAAATCGTTTAGCCGGAAGTTTGGAGTTGCGTTCATCGTCGACAAGAAGATTAAACACCAAGTTACCAACTTCAAACCCGTCAATGAACAATTGTGTGCAATCCGCATAATAACAAAATTCTTTAATGTTTGGCTTAATGTCCATGCCCCAACCATGATATTAGTAACGACAACGGCCAGAGACCGAGGGATTTTGCCAGCAACATTAATCTTATTGTAAGCTCGACTTGTTGCCCGCATCGTGACATTCATAAGAGAACGTGGGCATTGCCCGATGGAAGAAAATTCAATCAAATAAACCACGTTCTAATAGAGAAAAGGACTGCCTCTTGCATACTCGATGTGCGTACATGTCATAGTTGCAAAGTACGTATCAGCCTTAGATAGGCACTTTGCGCCAATACTGAAGAAATATCAAAGATGGCATGACATATGTCGCAGAGAAGGTGATAAGACAACAACCCCGGCGCAAAAGAAATGACTGGTTCGACAACAAATGCCAAGTTGCGTTAGAGCGAAAAAGTAAAGCTTACGAAATGTGAACAGAACCACCGACACGAGCCATATATGACAAATATAATAATAATAATCTTAGATGATTTGCAAACAAAGTATGCAGACAAAAAAACGGAAGTACAATAATGACGAAATTAAAAACATAACAGAATTATGATTGGGCATAAAGCCCAATCATATGATACTTTAGATGAAATACTTACTTACCTTTTGTTTGGGAGGTGGTAAAAGCAGAGGGAGAGGTTTGTAATTTCTGTATGTAACACTGAACGTAGTATTTAAAATATTCCATGCGGAATTTAAAGTTTCTTGCTTTCATAATTTTCGAGGAAATTGAACAATTTTTGTTTGAATTTATGGTATTTGTATGGGAGGTGGCAGAGAAAGTGGGATATTTTGGATGATTTTGAATCTGCTTATCAACTTCCTAATCACATTGCTTTGTTACAATTTTAAAGTCGATAGCTCTCATATGTTCGAAGGAGAAAAACTTTTCTTGAACTTCCAACACAAAAATTTGTATGGGAGGTGGTAGAAGGAGTGAGATGAAGGTGATATTTTTTTTGGCATTTATTACAATTATTAAGGGCCAAATTCTGGCAAAATTTCACGTTTCCCCTTCTTCTAGTTTCTATGAAAATCGGTTAAATACGTTTACCAAAATTCTGCATTTGTATGGGGGGTAGAAGGGATATCCAAATCAAAACTTAATTTTTGGACATCAATCATTTTTAAAATAGTATACTTTTCTCGAATTTTAAAGTTGATAGTTTTGACGGTTTTGAAGAAAACTAATTTAATTGAAATTCCAAAATTTCGTAAAATTTGTATGGGAGGGTAGAAAGAGTGAGGTAAAGTTGATAGTTTTTCCAGAATTAGTTGCAATTATAATAAAATTAAAAATGCATTTTTGAAAATTGTACATTTGTATGGGAGGTCGTAGAAGGAGTAATTAGATCAGATTAACTTTTCTTGAGGTTAATTACATTTATATCATTATACTATGACCTAATTTTCAAGTCAATAGCTGAAATGATTTCGGAGAAAAATCAATTTCTTTAAATTTCGAAATTTGAATGGAAGGGGTAGAAGGAGTGGGGGATGTGGTCCGTTCACGAACTTAAAGTTACGTTTTTGCTAAAAATGACACACAACAAATTTCAGCACGATAGCTCAAAGCGTTCGAGAGTTATGCTGTAGACAGACGCACAGCCAGCAACTCGGAATCGAGGTTCTTGAGAGATAACAAATATTTCTGTACCCTTGGCGGCTCTGTGCGAGTATTATTTCTTAGCGTTACAAATGGTAAGGCAAACACAATATACTCTCAGATTTCATCTAGAGTATAAACATGGACGAACATTTCAAATTACACAACACAATAGCCGCGTATTCCCTTGTTAAAAGAATGAAAGAAAACCGAACACCACCCTCTGCAAGAATGCAGACGGAAATATTCTAAGTAATGCGGAAGATATAAAAATCAAATGAGCGCAATACTTTGAACACCTTTTAATCCGAGTCCACCCACACGAATAGCAGCAGGAGACACAATAGCAGGTATAGTTGATGTAAGAACTGATGAAGGATACGCTTTGAGTTCTCCGTTATTATTAGAATAATAAAGTAAAACTGGGAAAAAAAACGCCAATCAGACAAAATATAACTGTAGGAAACTACTACAGAGAAAACATAGACAATTTTATATACCTACGCGCGAACCCATCGAAGGACGGAAGCGAACACACCGAAATCAAAAGAAGGATAATAATGGCTAACAAGACATATTATTAAAAGAAAAGATTTCCGGATTCTACACTGTTACGCTTTATTATTCGTGACGTTTCGGTCTCTGCTGAGACCTTTATCAAACTGATCGACAATTACAAAAGACAATTATTATATAGACAAGGGGGTTAATTGAGTGTGGGAAGGATAATTAAGGTTAATTAATTAGTATCAGGTAGTTAAATTAGTTAAGGATTTTTGGGTACGAATTTTGTTCTTACCAAATTTTAACGCAGGTAGCCAAACTGCTGATAACTTGTATCCGGTGTCTCGGTTGAAGTTCTGTGGATGTTTCGAAATTTCTATGGCTTCTCGTACTATTCGTTGATAATATTTATTTGTCCTGGCCAGAATTTTCACATTGTCGAAATCGATTGTATGGTCCTCTGTAGTTGCATGTTCCGCGATCGCTGATGACTGTATCTGGTTTTTCCGTGTGCATCGTTGGTGCTCCTTGATCCTTGTTTGGACTGTGCGTCCCGTTTCTCCTATATATACTTTATCGCAAGAGCCGCATGGTACTTTGTATACTCCTTCAGTCTCCAATGGTTTTTTGTCCTTCTGGTTTCCTAAAATTCCTCGGATAGTAGTCGGGGTAGTGAATGTTGTCTTGATGTTCGATTTTCGAAGAATTTTTCCTATCTTATCCGTCGTGCCCTGGATGTAAGGTAGTCTTACCCATCGTTTGTCAGCATTTCCATCTTCAGTGTCTTCTCGTTCTGTTGTCCTTGGATGCTTCGGTTTCCACGCCTTGTTAATTTCGCTCGCTTTGTATCCATTTGCTCTGAATGCCCGATTCAACTGTTCCTTTTCTTTTCCTAAACTGCCCGGATTTCCATCAGTTATACGTTGAGCTCTGTGTATTAGGGTCTTCAATACGCCTGTTTTCTGGCTTGGGTGGTGATGTGAATGAGCGTGGAGATATCTGTTGGTGTGAGTTGGTTTCCTGTATACCCCGAAGCTTAGCGACGTATCGTTCCTTTCGACGAGTACATCCAAGAATGGCAGTTTCCCGTTGCTTTCCGTTTCCATGGTGAACTTAATTTTCTCGTGGTGTGCGTTCAGGTATGCTAAGAATTTGTCGAGCTCTTCCTTCCCATGTTGCCAAATGATGAAGGTGTCATCCACATACCGAAGATATAATTTCGGTTTTAATGGAGCTGAGTCCAGGATGTTCTTTTCGAATTCCTCCATGAAAATTTCCGCTACCACTGGGGAAATTGGAGATCCCATTGCCGCTCCTTCCGTTTGCTTGTAGAGCTTCCCTAGAGCTGAGAAGAAAGTATTATTTAAACAAAATTCTATTAAGTCATACCTGTTGTCCGGAATGAGTTTCCTTATGATGCTTAACGTGTCTTTAATCGGGATGTTGGTGAAAAGTGATTCCACGTCTAGGCTGACTAAAATATCAGTTGGTTCCACGTTGATTTTTTGAAGAATCTCTACTAGATGAGCGGAATTTTTGACAGAGCGTGATGTGTTACCTACTAGTGGACGTAACTCTGTCGCGAGAGTCTTAGCCAGTTTTTGGGTAAGTGAATTTACCGAACTGACGATGGGTCGAAGCGGGGTATTCTCCTTGTGTATTTTCGGAAGTCCGTACATTTTTGGTGTATGAGACTCTCGCGAGACCGAAACGTCACGAATAATAAAGCGTAACAGTGTAGAATCCGGAAATCTTTTCTTTTAATTCAAAATGCACTGTGAAAACATTCACCAAACCACAAGACATATTATTTAAAACTTCCAATTATTAAAAACAAGAACGTACACAGGAAAACAAAACTTAAGCTTTATAAAACGATCATATTGCAGCGAAACGCTGACATTAACTCAGGCATCCGAATCACTTAACGTCTTTGAAAGAAAGGTCCTCGGAAGAATCCTCGAACCTGAGAGGGATGACTCGATCTGAAGAATACGATACAATAGAGAATTGGATGGCATCTTTGACAATCTAGAAGTGCCAATGCTCATAAAATTTAAGGAGTAACATTGGGCTGGTCATGTGGAGCGGATGGATGACAGAAGAAATCACACCCGCACACTAAAAGGAAAAATCAATGGACAAAGACCGGTCGGAAACCCGGGGAAGCGCTGGGAGGATTCGATTGACGCAGACAGCAAATCACCAGAGGACGCGGTTATTGAACCGAGATGGATGGAAGCAATGGAATATGAGCGAATTTAGAAAATACAACTGCAAAAATCCTATATCGCATGAGAAAAGTCGCGAGGCAGTGGCGTTACTCAGAATAGCAGTGCCTCCCGCGAAATACTCAGAGCGCCTTCCCAACCCAGCCATGTTTATTGCAAAAAAATATTATGTACAAATTTATATCCCGGTGGTGGGGGAGTGGTTCAAAAGTTCTCTTTTGTAGTTTGGCAACTACACAGACCCGAACTGTTCAATCAGTATCGAAAATTGATGGTATGGATCGAATATCTAGTGCCCATACAGATTTAGAGAGATTATGTCCACATCGCGGGCATAGATTCTTGGAACTCGTCCATCGTTTCTCGGCGTGGAGTCGCTTTCTGTAACTGGGCGCCAAAATCCAAAGATGTTGGTCAGTTCTCGCTTCCAATAGTAAGAATACCTGCAAAGAGATATAAACTGGTACCACCAGGGGCGTAAAGACAATCCGTGTTATTGAAAGCAAACGTGGAGTTAAACCATCACGGTAAGTTTACACGGTAATGTGCTGTACAAACTTATAATCCAAAAACGAAGCTCGGTGCAAATTTTTAGCAAATGTACCTGATTTTTTAAATGAAGTCCTTGCCGAAATTATCATTTTTTTTTTATCAGGGAACTTTACGAGGTTTATCATCTGGGAATCTATCGACGTCAACTGTGAAAAGTTTTGCAGACTTTTGATTCGCTGTACAAATGTCCGAAATTTTGAATCAGGCTTTTTTTCTACAGGAAGACAGACAATCAGTCACTCGGAATCGAGGGTTTTAAGCGCCGAAAATATTCCAGTGCCCTTGGCGACTCTAACTATGTGGACATTATTTCTTAGCGTTGCAAACGGTAAGGCAATCACAACATGCTCTTAGATTTCATCTAGAGTATGAATCTACTATTTATAATTTGTGGATGAAAATACGAGACGGTATCAAATCCTCCGCGGAAGAGGTATTAGGATATCAAGCACGGCGAAAAAGCAATGATTGGTTCGACCAAGAATGTCGCGACGCAATAGATAGAAAGAACGAAGCTTACAAAATTTTTACTGAACGACCAACACGAGCCAAAAAAGAAAAATATGACGAGCTTAGGCGATATGCGAAAAAGACCTGCAGACGAAAACAAAGGAAGTACCATAATGACAAGATACAAAAAATGGACGACGACATGAGAAAAAATAATACGCGGGACGCATACGCCATAGTAAAAGACTTGAAAAAGGGATATAAACCAAAAACCAGTCTCTGCAAAGACGCAGAGGGCAATATCATCAGCGACACAGAAGAAATCAAAAGGAGATGGGCTTCATACTTCGAACATCTTTTGAATCCCATCCCAATAGCACCGATAACGACAGACAACATTTCAATTCAAGCCTCAACTGACGAAGATGAACCATCATCGACACCACCCACGCTTCCTGAAATCAAAGCAGCCCTATGTGACCAAAAACGAAACAAAGCGCCGGGAATTGACGAAATACCAGTTGAACTTCTGAAAAACGGTGGAAACTGTGTCGCTGAAATACTGCACAGCATGATATGCAAAATTTGGACAGAGGAAATCATACCCGACGACTGTCGAAAAAGCATTATATGTCCAATTTACAAGAAAGGAGACAAACTCTGCTGTGAGAACTACAGAGGTATATCATTGTTGTGTACGTCCTATAAAATACTGACAAAAATAATTGAACGTCGTCTTAAGCCCTATACAAATCAAATAATTGGCGAATACCAAGGCGGATTCAGAACCGGACGATCTACAACAGACCAGATATTCTCGGTGAAACAGGTGCTTGAGAAATGCTGGGAATATAACACAGACGTGCACCAAATATTCGTAGATTTTAAACAAGCATACGACAGTATCGACAGGAGCGTACTGTACCAAATCATGCTTGACTTTGGAATTCCTCCAAAACTAGTCCGACTAACAAGAGTCACAATGACGAACACTGAATCCCAAGTGAGAATACAAACCGATTCCACAACCAGCTTTCGAACGGAATGTGGTTTAAAGCAGGGAGATGGTCTAGCTCCCATGCTTTTCAACTTGGCACTAGAGTATGTCATCCGAAAAATCCCAGTCGACACCAACGGGACACTACTATTCAAGTCCACCCAACTAGTAGCATACGCTGACGACATTAACATTCTAGCAAGATCCTTCCCTAGTGCTAAGGAGGTATTTGTCAATCTTGACTCCGCCGCAAAAGAAGTCGGGTTGCGCATTAATGAAAACAAAACAAAAGTAATGACGCAAACAAGAAGGAGAACGCCAATCAGACAAAACATAACAATTGCGGAATATAATTTGGAGAGTGTGGACAACTTCATATATCTTGGGGCTAATCTAGCAAAGGACGGTAATGAAACAGACGAAATCAAACGACGGATAATACTAGCAAATAAGACGTATTATTCGGTACTTCCAATAATGAAATCCAAGAAAGTGCACAGGAACAATAAGCTGCGGATTTATAAAACTATTATACGACCTGTGCTCTGTTATGGCAGCGAGACGTGGACATTAACGCGAACTTCCGAAAAAGCAGTTAACGCATTCGAAAGAAAGGTCCTCCGAAGAATTTTGGGACCTGTGAAGGAAGGAACGGAATGGCGAATAAGATACAACCATGAGTTGTATCAACTCTACGACGAGCCAGAAGCTTCAACGTTCATCAAGTTACGTAAACTGCAGTGGGCTGGCCATGTAGAGCGAATGGAAGACAGAAGAATCCCCAAACGTGCTCTTAAAGGCAAAGCGAGTGGTAACCGGCCGGTAGGCAAACCACGCAAGCGATGGGAAGACTCGGTTGATGAAGACAGCAAAGCCATTCTAAAAATTAGCAGCTGGAGGACGCGGTCTTTGGATCGAGACGATTGGAGGCGACGACTTCAGGAGGCCAGGGCCCGATTTGGGCTGTCGCGCCATTGATGATGATTTATAATTTTAGGCATCAAGTCTATGATCTGCGACACAAAATACTTTTTTTCATTCTTCACGCAATATTGGTTTCTCGATGTAAACTCCTTCCAAATTAAATTCAGGATTTAGTTGAAGTATAGTAGTTTAAAAAAAAACCTTCCGACTTACCCAAATTCAAAAGGAGCCTGGACTTTTTGCTGAAAAGAAATAGGATAATTTTAATTATCCTAAGAAATCTTCAAATTCATTACCTAGGTAGAAAAAAAACAGCCTGGTCTGATAATTTTCAAATTACCCATTAAAAGGATAATTGCTTGACCCAGTATTAAATTTATGCTTAATTAAAAACGCTTTTATTTGAACTTCAAAGAGAATCGAAAATCGGATATAAAAACGTAACCTCGAATTTCAATCCATCAGTCAAGTCCTTTCAGGCTTTCAACACAGAGTTGCTAGTTTTCAGGAAATTCAAACAAAACTAACTCAACTAGTTATGTCTAATTTTATCTTTGAATCAATTCCATCTAAGCCCGAAGAAATTCAGAACTGTGATGATAAATTTCAATCAGACATCGTAGTGGATATTACTGATAGCGATGACGAGGATTTAAACAGCACCATTGAATTTCGACCTTTCTCAAAGAAGGATTCTTCCGATTGTGAAATTATTGGTTCAATTACTGTGAATCATTCAGATGCCATTGATGAATACCAACCAGTGAACATCGAATATAATAATTAAAATATCGAGATTCTGAAAAGGCTTGAAGAATTTCAAAACTGCGGAATAGAGAGCCAACACGATAGAGATAATTGGGAAGATTTAAATAATAGTGAAGAGTTTCAAAATCTTTCAGAGAAGAAATATTTCGTGATTCAGGTAGAATCTCATACTAGCGATTTCCAAAGCGAGGAAGATCGTACATTTGTTCAGGAGGATGAAACTAAAGACTTCTGTTTAGAGTCAGATCACGACCGATGCAATTCTTCGCGGCAAGATGATGACGCTATTCTCGATGAATCTCCGAGACACATTCCCTAGAGAGGAAGAAGAACCTTTGTATTCTTGGTTTGATTTGGCTCAAATAAGGATCTCTTCCTTACGAGCACGTCGATTGTCCGATATGTCTTGAATCAGTTAATTTTTTTTCTATTTTTCGTAAGTTAATGTTATAAATAAAAAATATTTTTAGTTCGCTTTTTAAATCCGAAATGTACTTTCACATACTTAATTAATATTCATTGATGAAAAATTAGCTTATCGAAAATTATACGCCTTAGGAAATAATACCTCCCATGCAAAGAATTTAGGTTAACTTCTTGATCGCCCAAATATGCCATACAAGTGTGAACTAATAGTCAAATTTTACTGTACGTCAGAGAGTAGTATCTTTTTCGTAATACAATATTTATTTGCTTAAGTGGCAATGAGTCTTTAGAACGGGTTCAGTAGTTCGACATGTTTGAATACTAGGCTAAATCTTAACATTTCTCAAACTACTCTACATTTTAAATCTAAAATACCCGCAAAACCACCAGATATCATCAAATAAATCTAAATAAAAAACCGAAATGCAATCAACATTGAAGAAAAACATTGCCGAAGAAATTTTTCCAAATATAACTCAGTAAAATGCAATAACTATCTGTAAATTCACCGTGTACAGCATACATCAATGTCAGAAATTTAGCTGAAATAAACACGCAATCGTTAATAAATTGAGTGCATGAATGTCTTAATAAAGTGCGTAAAGTGTCAAATTCCAATTTCTACTGGAATTTTCTGAAGATAGTATAGAGTTGTGCCTTTTCTTAATCTGAAAAATGTCTTAAGGCGTTATTTGAGATCGTATTTGCATAGTAAATTAGACGATTTATGGGCGACTTAATAAGTTTATGTTATTATTTACACATATTTAAAACTGGAATTTTATGATGTATTGATTTAAGTATAACTTGAGGTGTTTCCCTGATAGCATTTCGGAAAATACATTGAGGAATTTTCGACCTGTGAAAAAATGAGGATGAGTGATGAGAAATAAAGTCATGGTTGGAATAACAGTCTCACGTTTCTGTCGCGGATTTTACTTTATTATTTTAATAATTAAGTATTGTGATCGACCTGGAAAAAAAATAAACTGCCAACAAGTCGGGCGAAACTTTATTATTTTTGGGACAAAATGCGCATGCGTAGAAAGTCAATATGCAGGTTAGAGTGGTTAGGGAAGACTAAGTGAAAGGAGCTTCTTGAGCAGGGCAGTTCTCAATTTAACACTTTCCGGAAACGTTCAAAAGCTCCATATTTCATTCCTTTATTTATGCAAGTTTGAGTTTTCATGAAGGGAGGGGGGAGGGTGATAGTAAGGGTGGGTGGATGTTAATAGTTTTTTAATTGATTGCTTGAACCAAATCCAATATTCTTTGTATAGAATGTCAGTTTCATAAACGAAGTTGCATAGAATTTTCATTGGATTCGGTGTATTTTAAATTCACGAAACCAAACATTTGTATGGGAGGGGGTAGAGGAGGTAGGGGAATCGTAAAATTTGTGATGCAGTTTTATTTCATTTTTTTTTTAAGGTGCTCGTATAAAATTTCAAGTTTGTAGCTTTTAATTTGTTAGTTAATAGTTGATTTAATGAAATTGGTCGAAATCATACTTTTGTGTGTGCGATCTCAAAACTTTTAACGCAATTTTATTTTAATTATTTTTGCAAGTTCTTGTGCAAAATTTCAATTGATAGCATTTAAAAGTTAGGTGATAATTGATTTCTTAAAAATGGTCGAAAAAATAATTTTGTGTGGGAGGGGGTAGAAGTTTTGAAGATATTCAACCAGTTAATATTTTAAACTCTTATAGATTTTTTTTTAAATGCATTTCGCAAATTTTTAAGTTTCTACCTAAAAATTTCATTCAAAAATTTTCAGTTTATGTGTTTTTTTCATTGCACATGAAACACTTTGTGCACGTTAGACACTTCGGTGCATAACAATTTTGGAAAAAATTATTATTTTTTTTCTGTGTACATTAAATAGATATGTCGACGTGCAAAATTTAAACTTTGTATCTTTTACGAGAGCCATACAAAAATCACTCAAAATTTTCAACATTTTCGCTTTCCACCTCCCTCCCCTTACACCCCCCAACTTAAATTTTTTACAAAAATTAAAGACTATATAGCTCTACAATCTGACAATTTTTTGATTTGATATCTGTACTCAATTTTGAGATTTGGTGATTTGTAGTTTTGGAAAGTGCGTCATTTTTGAAATGCTCCCCATTTCGCCCCCACTACTATTATGTCCACATGTTGTATTTTTTTCATATTTTGCTAGTAAAGCTTAGTACACGTTTCAAATTTCAATTACATAGCTTAAGAGATAGTCGAGATATTAATTTTGAAGTGTTTTACTTTGCACCCCCCTGATCCTTCCCCTTACAATAATTAGCTTCTATCTAAACTGATTCTAGTAGATCCGTATGCCATCTTAATGATCTCAAAATATCAATTTTTTATGGGAAGTAATTTCGAAGATGTAATCATTTGAAAAAAAAATTCGGCCGACAATTGGTTCTTAGCCCCCCTTTTCGCACCCCAATGAATAAAAAAAATTAAATTATTCTTAAAAGTTGTCCCACAAACTCCTTTGTATGTATGTTGATTTTTAGTTTCCTAGCTGTAACCATGGTTGAGATATTTGAATTCGTATTTTTCGGTTTAAGCGCTCCCCCTGCCTACTCCTGAACCCGTACACCCCCCAAAATGGGTATCCGGCTGAGATCCGCAACTACCTATAATCCCTCTAAAAAAAACTTTCTATCTTGAAAAGGATTTGGGAGTTAATGTGCGCTGAGCGCACACGTCGGCGTACGGCGGACGGCGTACAGACAGACGGATTTTTATACTCTAGATGATATCTGAGAGTATATTGTGTTTGCCTTACCGTTTGTAACGCTAAGAAATAACGCTCGTACAGAGCCGCCAAGGGTACAGAAATATTTGTTGTCGCTCAAAAACCTCGATTCCGTGTGACCGTCTGTCCGTCTGTCTGTTTGTCTGTCTGTCTGTCTGTCTGTCTGTCTGTCTGTCTTTCTGTCCGTCTGTGCGTCTGTCTACAGCATAACTCTCGAAAGCTTTGAGATATAGTGCTAAAAATTGTTGTGTGTCATTTTTAGCAAAAAAGTAAGGTCAAGTTCGTGAACGGGCCAAATCGCTCCACCCCTTTTACCCCTCCCATACAAAATGACACAATTACGCAATTTGATAATATTATATTTAATAATTTATATTACTTTTATAATGATCTCAATCTACCGTATAAAAATTATGTGTGTCCACCCTCTCCTTCCACCACCTCCCGTACAAACTGTACTTTTTCATGAAATGCTCTCAACCAATTTACTCAGTGCGTATAAAATATAGCGAGCTGAAATTGTGCGAAAAATATATATTTAGAATTATTAGTAAGACCAATAAAAATTAAATGATTAGCTCCACCCCTTCTACCCCCTCCCATACAAAATGACACTCAAAACGCAATTTGTCAATAAACGGATTTATTCAAAAAGTATAAAAGCCATTAGTCTGCAATTTTGAATATATTACTTTCGTTGCGATTTCAATCTACCATATAAAAATTATGCGTGTCCTCCTCCTGCTTCCACTATCTGCCATAAAAACTGTACTTTTTCATGAAATACTCTAAACCAATTTACTCTGTGCGTAGAAAATTTATCAGGCTCAAATTTAGCACTAAATATTTATTTAGAATTATTAGCAAGACCAAAAAAAATTAGATGATTAGTTTCACCCCTTCTACCCCCTCCCATACAAAATTACACAATTTCGCAACTCGACAATAAACAGATTTGCTCGAAAAGTATAAAAGCTATTGATCTGAAATTTGGAATATAATACTTTTATGGTAATTTCAATCTACATACTTCATAAAATTTATTTGAGTCCTCCTCTTCTTTCCACCCCCTCCCATACAAACTGCACTTTTTTATGCAATGCTCTAAACCGATTCATTCAGTACGTATAAAACGTATCGAGCTGAAATTATGCATTTATAACTCATTTAGAATTATTATTCAGCGCAAGAAAAATTAGATGATTAGTCTTACCCCTTCTACTACCTCCCATACAAAATGGCGCAATTTTGAAATTCGACAATAAACGAATTTGCTCGAAAAGCATGGATGCTATTGATCTGAAATTTGAAATATACTACTTTTATGATGATTTCAATCTATCACATAAAAATTATTTAAGTCCTCCCCTGTCTTCCACCACCTCCCATACAAACTCTACTTTTTCATGAAATACTCTAAAACAATAACTCAGTATAAAATCTATCGAGCAGAAATTGTGCACTTAATATTTATTTAGAATTATTAGTAAGCCCAAAAAAATTAAGCTATTATCTGTACCTCTTCTACCCGCTCCCATACAATCTGACACAATTTCACAACTTTACAACAAGCGGATTTTCCTGTAAAGTATGAATGATCTACAATTTAAAACATGTCAAAGCATGATGTTTATAGTTATTTGTGAAAAAGTCATTAAGGACTCGCCCCTCCTTGTACCACCTCCCATACAAACTACACAATTTGGATAAATCCAATAACCTAATTATCTCAGCAACTATTAAATTTTTTAATCCTAAATTTTGTGTAAAACATTTTGATAGCAACTTTAGCGTAATGGCAAAAAATTAATTCAATGTCGTCAACCCCTGTTCCACTTCCCCTACAAAATTTCTTGAAATCAAAAAATTTCTCTTTCATCTAGAGTATAGCACGTAGTCCTGTTATGTTTTTTTTTGCATTTTTAGGCTATTTTAGTCATGAAACGCGAAAAAAAATTTTCAAAGTAGCAATTTTTTTTTTTTCCCAAGTCGATTACAATACTTTATTATTAAAATAATAACGTAATATTATTAAAATAATAAAGTAATTGGTACCCAAATATTTTGTCTTTTCGCGTTTTATGACTAAATTAGCCTAAATAAACTGCCAACAAGTCGGGCGAAACTTTATTATTTTTGGGACAAGTTGCGGATGCATGGAAAGTCAATATGCAGGATAGAGTGGTTAGGGAAGACTAAGTGAAAGAGAATTCTTGGGTAGAGCCGTTGTCAATTTAATAATATTTCATTCGATTATGCAAGTTTGGGTTTTTATGAGGGTAGCGCAGGGGTGATAGTAAGGGTGGGTGGATGTTAATAGCTTGTTAATTGATTGCTTGAATCATGACCAATATTCTCTGTATAGAATGTGTTTCATAAACGAAGTTGCATAGAATTTTCATAAAATTCGGTGTATTCTACATTCACGAAACCGAACATTTGTATGGGTGGGGGTAGAGCGGGTAAAAGAATCGTAAAATTTGTGATGCAATTTTATTTCATTTCTCTTGTAAGGTGCTCGTACAAAATTTCAATTTCGTAGCTTTTAAGTTGTTTGTTATTAGTTGATTTAATGAAATTGGTCGAAATCACACTTTTGTATGGGAGGGGATAGTGCGGGAAAGGAATCGTAAAACTTGTGATGCAATTTTATTTCATTTCTCTTGTTAGGTGCTCGTACAAAATTTCAATTCCGTAGCTTTTAAATTGTTTGTTACTAGTTGATTTAATGAAATTGGTCGAAATCATACTTTTGTATGGGAGGTGGTAGAACGGCATGCGCGATTTCAAAATTTTTGAAACAATTTTGTTTCAACTATTTTTAGAAGTTCTTATGCAAAATTTTAAATTGATAGCTTTTAATAGTTTGGTGATAATTGATTTCTTAAAAATGGTCGAAAAAATAATTTTGTATGGGAGGGGGTAGAAATTTTAAAGGTATTCGATCACTTAATATTTCATATATTTAAGGATTTTTTTTAACCACATTTTGCAAATTTTCAAGTTCCTACCTTAAAATTTCATTCAAAAATTTTCAGTTTATGTGTTTTTTTCAAAGCACATGAAACACTTTGTGCACGTTAGACCGGGGGGGTCGGTTTATAACAATTGTGGAAAAAATTATTTTTTTTTCTATGTATATAAAATAGATGTATCCACATGCAAAATTTAAACTTTGTATCTTTCACCAGAGCCCTAAAAAAATTACTCAAAGTTTTGGGCATTTTTGCTTACCACCTCCCAACTCAAAATTTTTATCAAAACTAAAAGTTATTTAGTTCTACAATCTAACAAATTTTCAATTTAATATATGCACTCAATTACTTTATTATTATAATAATAAAGTATTGTGATCGACACAAGAAAAAAAAAAAGTTTGCTACCCTGAAATTTTTTTTTTTCGCGTTTCATGACTAAATTAGCCTAAAAATGCAAAAAAAAAATCCGTCTGTCTGTACGCCGTCCGCCGTCCGCCGTACGCCGACGTGTACGCTCAGCGCACAATAACTCCCAAACCCTTCAAGATAGAAAGTTCATAGATAGCTGCGAATCTCAGGAGGATACCCATTTTTCAGGGTATACGGGTTCAGGGGGAGGCGGGGGGAGCGCTTAAACCGAAAAATACGAATTCAAATATCTCAACCATGGTAACAGCTAGGAAGCTAAAACTCAACATTAATATAGAAAGGTTTGTGGGACAACTTTTAAAAATAATTTAATTTTTTTATCCATTGGGGTGCGAAAAGGGGGGGCTTAGAACCAATTGTCGGTCGAATTTTTTTTTCAAATGATTATATCTTCGAAATTACTTATTGTACCAAAATTATATTTAGAGACCGTCAAGGTGGCATATAGTTTCATCGGAACCAGCTTAGAAAGCGGCTAATTATTGTAAGGGGGAGGGTCAGAGGGGGTGCAAAGAAAAACACTTAAGAATTAATATCTCAACTATGTCTTAAGCTATATAATTGAAACTTAAAAATTATATCAAGCTATACTAGGCAAATACAAAAAAAATATAACATGTTAAAATAATAGTAGTGGGGGGAAATAGGGAGCATTTAAAAAATGGCGCACTTTTCAAAATTACAAATCCTTATATCTCCAAAAATAGTACAGATATCAAATCAAAAATTTGTCAGATTGTAGAACTACATAATAGTTAATTTTCGTAAAAATTTTAAGTTGGGAGATGTAAGGGGAGGGAGGTAATAAGCAAAAATATCGAAAACTTTGAGTGATTTTTTTAGGGCTCTGGTAAAAGATACAAAGTTAAAATTTTGCATGTGAATACCTATATTTAATCCACACAGAAAAATAATAATAACTTGATCCGTATTTGTTATAAACCGACCCCCCCGGTCTAACGTGCACAAGGTGTTTCATGTGCATTGAAAAAAACACATAAACTGAAAATTTTTGAGTGAAATTTTAAGGTAGAAATTTGAAAATTTGGGAAATGCATTTAAAAAAAATCCCTAAATATACGAAATATTAACTGGTCGAAAACCTTTAACATTTCTACCCCCTCCCATACAAAATTATTTTTTCGACCATTTTCAAGAAATCAATTATCACCTAACTATTAAAAGCTATCAATTTGAAATTTTGCATAACAACTAACAAAAATAATTAAAATAAAATTGCGTTAAAAGTTTTAAAATCGCGCTTGACCTTCTACCCCCTCCCATACAAAAGTATGATTTCGACTGATTTCATTAAATCAACTAATAACCAACAACTTAAAAGCTACGAACTTGAAATTTCGTACGAGCACCTTACAATAAAAATGAAAGAAAATTGCATCACAAGTTTTACGATTCCTCTACCTCCTCTACCCCCTCCCATACAGAATTATTTTTTCGAGCATTTGTAAGAAATCAGTTATCAGCTAACTCTTAAAAGCTATCAATTTCAAATTTGGCATAAAAACTTATGAAAATAATTCAAATGAAGTTGCTTTAAAAGTTTTGAAATCGCGCTTGCGCTTCTACCCCCTCCCATACAAAAGTATGATTTCGACCAATTTCATTAAATCAACTAATAACCAACAAACTAAAAGCTACGAACTTGAAATTCTATACAAGCACCTTACAAGAGACGCGAAATAAAACTGCGTATCAAATTTTACGATTCCCCTATATTCTCTACCCCCTCCCATACAAATGTTCGGTTTCATGAATGTAAAATACACCGAATTTTATGAAAATTCTATGCAACTTCGTCTATGAAACACATTCTATACAGAGAATATTGGACGTGATTCAAGCAATTAATTAAAAAGATATTAACATCCACCCACCATTACTATTACCCCTACTCCTCCCCTCATAAAATCCAAACTTACAGAAACGAATGAAATATTGTTAACAGTCCTGCCCAAGAACTCCCTTTCACTTAGCCTTCCCTAACCACTCTAACATGCATATTGACTTTCCACTCATCCGCAACTTGTCCCAAGAATAATAAAGTTTCGCTCGACTTGTTGGCAGTTTATTTTGAAATATAACGATTTGTAATTTTGAAAATTGCGCCATTTTTTAAATGCTCCCCATTTCCTCTAACTACTTTTATTTCAACATGTTATATTTTTTATGTATTTTTTTAGTATAGCTTAAAATACGTTTAAAGTTTCACTTAGATAGCTTAAGAGATAGTTGAGATATTCCTTTTTAAGTGATTTTCTTTGCACCCTCCCTGAACCTCCCCCTTATGATAATATGTCTTGTTTGCCATGATTATTCTTCTTTTGATTTCGGTGTGTTCGCTTCCGTCCTTCGATGGGTTCGCCCGTAGGTATATAAAATTGTCTAAGTTTTCTGTGTAGTAGTTTCCTACAGTTATATTTTGTCTGATTGGCGTTTTTTCCCAGTTTTACTTTATTATTGTAATAATAAGGGAGAACTCAAAGCGTATCCTTCATCAGTTCTTACAGCAACTATACCTGCTATTGTGTCTCCTGCTGCTATTCGTGTGGGTGATGGACTCGGATTAAAAAGTGTTCAAAGTATTGCGCTCATTTGATTTTTATATCTTCCGCATTACTTAGAATATTTCCTTCTGCATTCTTGCAGAGGGTGGTGTTCGGTTTTCTTTCATTCTTTTAACAAAAGAATACGCGGCTATTGTGTTGTGAAATTTGAAATGTTCGTTCATGTTTATACTCTAGATGAAATCTGAGAGTATATTGTGTTTGCCTTACCGTTTGTAACGCTAAGAAATAATGCTCGCACAGAGCCGCTAAGGGTACAGAAATTTTTGTTGTCGCTCAAAAACTCCGATTCCGAGTTGCTGTCTGTCCGTCTGTCTACAGCATAACTCTCGAATGCTTTGATCTATCGTGCTGAAATTTGTTGTGTGTCATTCTTAGCAAAAAAGTAACTTTAAATTCGTGAACGGGCCACATCCCTCCACTCCTTCTACCCCCTCCCATACAAATTTCACGAAATTCCGAAATTTTCAGAAATTGATTTTTCTTTGAAACTATTTAAGCTATCGATTTGAAATTTGGGTTAAAGTATTATAATATAGATGTCATTAATGTGACTGAATATTGATCCGATCCCGTTACTCCTTCTACTCCCTCCCATACAAATGCATAATTTTGAAAAATGCAGTTTTTCGATTTTCATTGAAACTTTTGCCAGAATTAATTTTATTATAATTGCAATCAGCATTGAAAAAATTATTAACTTCACCTCACTCCTTCTACCCCCTCCCATACAAAATTTCACGAAATTTTGAAATTTAAATGAAATTATTTTTCTTCGAAACTGTTAAAGCTATCAACTTGATATTTTGCATACAGTATAAAAATAGAAATATCAATAACGAGAAAAAAATGTTTGATCTGTACACTCCTTCTACCCCCTCCCAAACAAATGTATAATTTTTGTTAAGTGCATTACATCGATTTCCATTCAAACTAGAAAAAGTATAAACTTTAAATTTTGCCAGAATTTGTTTTTAATAATTGCAATAAGTGTTAAAAAAATTATCGGCTCCTCTTCACTCCTTCTACCCCCTCCCATACAAATATCTGTATTATAAATTCAAGAAAAGCATTTCTCCTTCGAATATATTAGAACTATCGAATTTGAAATTCAATCAAAGCGTGGTGATAAGGATGATGATAAGCAGTTTCAAAATCATCATAAGCGCACCACTTCCTCTGCCACCTCCCATACAAATACTTCAATTTCAGGAAAACTATGTCCAATTGAAAATAATGAAAGCTACAAACCTTAAATTCAGCACGAACTATTTTGAATACCACATTAGGTGTCATATCCAAAAACTACAAAACTTCCTCCTCTGCTTCTACCACCTCCCATACAAAAGCCACTATTAATTATTTAAACGAATTGGATTGACATATTTTCCGGTACATCGAATTGTTTCTCATTTCATCTAGAGTATCATATGATTGGGCTTTACGCCCAATCATAATTCTTTTATGTTTTTTTTTTGCATTTTTAGGCTAATTTAATTAATAATATAATTTTTTTTTCTGTGTCGATCCTTATTATACCTTATTATTAGAATAATAAAGTAAAATGCAATGCCATACGCCGCACAAATAAGCGCACAATAGGCCGAGAAGGTCGCAGTGATCTCACGTGTTCCCTAAATTATAAAAAAAAGCGAGAACGAATGAAGAATCGTAGGAAAAAACTGAAGCTAAAACTGACCGCAACGCATCTTGTTAGAAGTGGCGTCAAAAAAAATTAAGGACAAAGGGTATTCGAAATAAAATGGGCAAAACGCTGTAAAAGTGAAACAGTTCCAATTCAAGAAGGCCTAGATAATCAGTACATGGTTACTGTTCGCTTTCTATCATTCAGTCCCCCATAACATCTGCAAATATTTGCCAGTAGCAGCCAGTAAAACTGAAAAATATACCAGCTTCTGCACTCGTTATGGTCGTTTTCACTCCCCTTCTTCTCCCTTCCCAATCCAAGTCCTTCCCTCCATGACTGTGTTTGTGCATTGCGCATAAAGGCCGAAATTGCCCATAACACCGGTCATTCTGTAAGGAGGCAACGGAAATATCAAGCAAATATGTTTCAACATGAAACTTCAACTCTATACAAATGAAAGCAGTAAGCTGCGCTCAGAAACCCTTGCCAAAAAAAAAAAAATTTTTACGTGAGTTGCTGAAACGGTTCGATCCGGAAGTTGCTAAATTTATAAAAGAAGAAATTTTGCAGAATCATAAAAGAACAACAGTCGTTAGAGCAACTTTCGTTGAAAGCAAATATATTAAAGAGTTTTAAGAAGATGATGTCATTTATGAAAGCTCGGGGATATCGGACGTCATTTCTGTAAAGGATACTCTTAACAATAAAAAAGTGCGAATGCAAAAACGAATCATGACAATGACGGTTGGTGGTGGCCTATCAAATTTATAAAACTGTATTGGAAAAGAGAAAGTGGAAGGAACCCGGAGAGTCTTCTTCAATGGCGCTACAGCTCATATCAGGTCTTGGCCTCCTGACCTTCAGGTTCCTTAACATTTTCATTATTTACGGCGGAAGGGTTGTTAGCTCTTCGCACATCCATCTATCTACGAATTTTTCATTTTCGTAGATTGAGTTAACCAAGGTATACCCAAGCAGACAGTGTGCTTGAATTATGCGTCGGCCGGGATTTGAACTCACGACTTTCGCACTGTAGACCAACACGCAACCCACTACGCAACACTCTAACCCGAAGAATCCTTGAAGCGAATTTGCATAAGATTCCAAAAATACCCAATCTCTTGCAGAAACATCATTTTGAAGTACAATATTCTATCTTGCATGTCTTGACGAGTGTTACTTCGACAAAATTAAAAAAAAATTATGATACGCTGTTATTAATTAATATTTTTTTTAGAATTTTTATTTTTACAGAATGACCTGTGTTATAGGCAATTTCGGCATTTATGTGCAATGCACAAACATTGTCATGGAAGGAAGGAATGGGATTGGGAAGTTTCCCTATGAATGAGAACGACCGTAACGAGTAAACTGGAATATTTTTTAGTTTTACTGGCTGCTACTGCCAAATATTTGTAGATATTATGGGGGACTGAATGATAGAAAGCGAACAGAAACGATCTACTATTTCATTTTTACATGGTTTGCCCATTTATTTCGAATAATTTTCATTACCAGTAGCAACTGAAAATTCGTGCTTAAAAAAATCCACTGTCTGAAGTGGGAATCGAACCCACGACCTATTGATTGTGAAGCAGGCACGCTGCCTACTATGACACGAAAGCCTCAAAGTATATATTTAGTATGATATAAGGAATAACGTTTGTGATATTATTTTATTATTTCATTCATCCAAATAAGAGTTTATTAAAACTGTATTACAGTACACTTTCCATTTATTTCGAGAACAAATTTTGTAGTTTCACTCTAAGCCAAAGTGAAGTATCACAGTACGTTACCGATGTGACAATGCACATTACCACATCATTTTAGGAAATTAAATCCAAAACTGCACCAAATGGAAAAACTGACATCATTAAACGCATTTTACATTTCTTATGTTTTATTACAAATTAATGTCATATTGATAGTTCATGGTAATTCGCAGAATAATTAATTTAATTACACTTACTGAAATATAGTGCCTTTTATTTGTCACGCGTGCGTTACCCACATTTGGCTGATTTTTATATTCATTGAGCATGGCGTCAATTTCGATCAAGTGAAATCTTAAAAATGACATAACACGTCACCTTCTTGTACGGAAAACTAGTAACAAAAAGCAATGGTTTACTCGTAAAGCGTTACATTCATCCGAAGAATGTCACAGTACGAATCAGTGATACATAAACAAATGAAATATTGGTTCTATGTACTGGAGCTATTGATCGTAATCGCAGTTCAGTGTTAGAAAATTAACAACAGTCCTGCCCTAGAACCCCCGTTCACACCAATCAATCAATCAAATTCCTATTAAGACCCCCTATAGGGGCATAGGACAGAAACAACTCTATTCCACAAGGCGCGATCCTGAGCATCGGCCTTAAGCTGTTGCCAGGACTTGTTTATTCCTCTGGCCTCCTGGTCAACTGCTCGGTTCCATGTGTTACATGGTCGTCCAACCCGACGCCTCCCTTGAGGGTTATAATCCAGAGCCTGTTTTGCGATGTTTCGCTCTGGTTTCCTCAAAGTATGACCGATCTACTGCCACTTTCGCCGTTGAATCTCAATACCTATTTTAGTCTCGCGAGTTGTACTCCAAAGTTCGTCGTTGGAGATTACTTCTGGCCAGAATATTCCTAAAATGCGCCGGAGGCATTGGTTTACGAAAGTCTGTAGTTTCTTGGTAAGTCGAACGGTCACTTTCCACGTGGTACAACCATATAACAACACGGATTTGACGCATGCGTCAAAAACTCGCAGCTTCGTGCGAAGGGAGATCTCTCTTAACCTCCAGCAAGGGGAAAGCATATCGAAGGCCTGGCGAGCTTTATTTAGCCGAGCCTCAACATCCTTTTCGGCTCCGCCGTCCATGCTGACAATGCTTCCACGATAGCAAAAATCTTGCACCTCTTCCACATCCTGTCCATTAAGAACAATCGGTGCGCTTGCGTTCGAACCCATGTGCATGTACTTGGTTTTACGCACATTTATTTTCAGTCCCGCCTGTTTGCATTTAGAATGCAACGAGCGAATATTTGACTCTAAGTCCGAACGAGTATGTGCAAGCAAACACACGTCATCAGCATAATCAAGGTGACTTAAGATGTTAAATAGTCTCCATTGAAGACCTTTACCTTCCCCACCTTCCAGTGCAGCTTTCAAGATGTCATTTATTACCACCAGAAACAGGGCTGGTGATAATATGCAGCCTTGTCTGACACCCGTTCGCACAGGGAAGCTCTCGGACAGCTCTCCTCTATGCAAGACGCGACACCTTGCATCTTCGTAGGATTCTTTAATCATAGCTATGACCTTATCTGGAATATCTCTCCTACGCAAAGCATTCCATATGTAATCTCGCTTAACGCTGTCGAAAGCCTTCTCGAAGTCTACAAACATGAGATGTAGTGGCGAACCCATTTCGGCTGACTGCTCTAATATTACCCGTAGGGTATTTGTGTGGTCGGTATAAGACGATCCTTTACGGAATCCAGCCTGATAAACTTCGAGAGTGCTTTCGACGACATCACTAATCCTATTGAGAATTACCTTAGCCATAATTTTTGATACGGCAGTAAGTAGACATATACCACGCCAATTGCCACAATCCCGAAGGTCGCCCTTCTTCGGAATTTTCACAATGACGCCCTCCTTCCATTCAGTCAGATATCTTCCTTCATTCCACACCTTAGTGAAGAGTGGGAGGAGTATATCAGCTGTTATTTCAGGGTCCGCTTTGAGGAGTTCGGTTGGTAGTCCGTCTATACCTGGAGCTTTCCTTCCCGCCATTGACCGAATGACGGAAACTATTTCTTCCTTATCTGGGGGATCGTCCCTAAAAGAGGATTGTTGCGGTTGGATGTTTGGAAGTTGTTCTGTTTCCGGAATATCTTCCTCTGACAAGATGTTTAAAATATCAGAGAAGTATTCCTTCCATCGGCGCAGCTGGTGTTCACTCATATTAAGGAGAGTTCCGTTGACATCTCTCACCAGGTGGTTGGCGGTGAAATTCCTGTTCGTCAACTGTTTCATGATTGTGAATAGTGAACCCATATCCCCAAGGTAAGCCGCAGATTCTGCCTTGTTTGCCAGATCTTCAATGGCCTTTCTCTTGTCGCGTCTAACAGCCTTTTTAAGCTGTATATGAGCATCGCGGTAGTTCTGCCTCAAGTCGGGCGTTCGTTGGTTGACATCGGGTTGAGAGATGATTGCCAATTTGGCTTTTTTCCGATTGCCAACCTTGTCCCATGTGTCCTGCGACATCCAGGGTTTCTCACCGCTTTGCACATATCCCACAGATTCTTCAGCACTAGTTAGAAAAGTGTTTCTGGTTGCCTCCCAGTTGGCGTCCAGTGTGCGCATTTCATTTTCACCCAATGTGGATGTCTTTTCGCGTAGAATAGTGGTGTATTCGCGTTTTTTGTTCACATAGTCTCCCCTATCCACAGCCGGTTTTGAGGTTTTTGAGTGACAAGAAATATTTCTGTACCCTTGGCGACTCTGTGTCAGCAGTAGTTTTTGGCATTACAAACTTTAAAGCCAACTTATAAGCCCCGATAACTTCTGCAAACATTTATCAGTAGCATCCAGTTCAACTGAAAACATAACAGAATTATGATTGGGCGTAAAGCCCAATCATATAGGACACAATTGCAAATATCAATCTATATGAATGGAGACATTTGAATATTAATCTAGTTTTCACGTTACGAATATTACTTCTGTATCAATCGTCGACCCGATAACATTTGAATAGAAAATTAAATAAATATTATAACCGCAAGAGTTTTATGCAACATTTTGGTTCGTCGAGCCGGATATTGACTTAAGTATAATTTTTCCTACTTTTATTATATTGGAAATTCAATAAAAATACGTACAACATAAAATTCGATCAGAAAATAGTGCGGTTGTGCGGTATTTTCGTTAATTTCGCGAGTTATTAAATTATAAAAAATGGATGTGCTAAGAGCCCGCCATGGACATGTTAAGGGAATTTTAACACGATTAAATTTCTATCTTGTGAACTTAAGCGTCGGAAATCGAACAATCGAAGATTTGACTGTGCGTGATAAACGATTGGACGACGCGTGGAAAGATTATCAAGCCATCCATTAGAATTTGATGGAAATGGCAGATGATCATAGCGAATTTATTGATGACGGTGATAGTATCGAATTTGAAGAGCCATATTTTCAGTGCAAACAAATTTTATTGAGATGCACTCATTCATGTCGTGTCGGTTAATCAAAACTCGTCTAATCGTGGTTATGGTGTTTCCGATAATATGTCAGACAATAAACCGATGAAAGGCTCTTGTCTTGTTGAAAGTCATTTACCTAAAAGAAAAATTCCTTAATTTTCCGATGATTTCAATGAATGGTGTTCGTTTAAAGACCTTTACATTAGTTCAATAATAAAAAACTTTCGGGCTCGCAGAAATTGCATTATTTAAAGAGTTTTCTGTCGGGAGATGCTCTTAATCTATTAAAATAATTAACAATCTCGGATGCCAATTATCTCGAAGCTTGGGACAAATTAAATGCACATTATGATGAAAAGGGTCCTATTGCCAAGGCTTTCGTTAATAAACTTTAATCGCTTCAGTTCTCGGACTCGAATTCCGCCGCGGCACTTAGAACCTTCTCCGATTCAGCTGATGAAGTCGTTCGAGGACTTCGAGCATTAGGTCCAGAAGCTGAGACCAGAGATATTTGGTTAATTCATATCTTATTGACCAGGGTCGACGAAAAAACTCGATACAGATGGGCTGAGGAAAATACAAAAGATTTTCCTTCTCTCAATACTTTTTTGAAATTTTTGAAGAGACTCCATGAGACTCCATGAGAAATCTCATTCATCTTTTACTACTAACAAGAGTGGTCAGCAGAAATCTTCCTCGGAGAATTGCTATTTTTTTTTCATCCACAATGGTTTGTCCTAAATGTAAGAAAAATCATTTGCTGATGCGCTGCGATAAATTTAATTCTCTTGATATAGAATGAAAACGTACAATCGTAGGCAAACACAGTGTTTGCTTCAACTGCCTTCTCACAGGGCATTCGTCTATATCATGTCATTCGAAACATCGCTGCCAGAATTGTAATAAAAGACATCACACTCTGCTGCATCTTATTTCATAAGCAATACGACGAATAATCGACGATTTAGTGCTGCCAATCTGTCAACGGAATCGCAACCATTTACCGGTTCAATTCAATCGACATCCTCGGATTCAAGTGAATCGATAGCGCAGTCACTAATAAATAATCATTCCACTCATACAATCAGTCAAAATTCCTGTCAAAAACTTTTACCAACGGCATTGGTTCTAGTTCGTGATAATTATGGGAAGTACCAACCCTGTCGAGTACTTCTGGATACCGGATCACAACTATCGTTCATATCCGAACCGTGTCTACAACGTTTAAAACTACCTCGGACTCATGCACGCGTCGCAATTAATGGGTTATCATCGTTCAACGCAGGATTTACTCGAGGACGCACTTCTGTTATACTCAAATCACGTGTTAATCAGGAGCAACAACAGCATACATGCTAAGCAAAATCAGCGCTGTGATTTCCAACTCGCAAATTCAGCAAAATTCGCTTGCGCATTTAGCACATCTTCAACTTGCGGATCCAAATCTTCACATGCCAAGTAAAATTGACATCCTTTTGGGCTGTGATTATCTGTTCAATATCATCAAACCGGAAACATTTTGTGGTTCTAGTGGTCAACTGTCAGCAATATCTACAATTTTTGGTTGGATTGTAGCCGGTCAGCTGCAATTACCCGAATCTTCAACTTCCAATGTCCCAATTACATCGTGTGCATCAAATTTGACTTGTGCGGATGTGGACTTAAGGTTCCTTTTGATATACAAAGATGAACTAAAGGCTGAAAATAATTATTCTACCACACATACGAGGAATATTGAAGGAACATATGTAGTTGAACTTTCGTTTCAATCCCTCTTGAAAATTCTATCAACGCGGCTATTAATCGTATGAAGGGAATGGAAAGGCGATTCATATTGAATCCTGATCTTAAGACTCAATACTCTGAATTTATGTCTGAGGCACATGAGTCCGATACCACAAAATGAAATCAATAATCTGAATTCCTACTACTTTCCACATTACACAGTTTTTAAGGAAGACAGTACAACTACCAAGCTACGTGTAGTTTTCGATGGATCTACAAAATCGTCAAATGGCTCTTCCTTGAATGATCATTTACTTCCTGGACCTCCAATTCAGAGAGAACTATTCGCAATCTATTTACGATTTCGGCTAATATTGAGAAAATGTTTATGCAAATATTAATCGCAAGTAGTCATCAAGATTATCAAAGAATCTTATGGTGAGAGGATAGCGCTGAGCCATTTAAACATTATCGTCTGTGTACTGTTACTTATGGTACCACTTCTGCGCCATTTCTTGCTCTTCGCACTTTAAAGCAGCTTGCTCTCAATTATCAACAACAATATCCAGACGCATCCGCTATTATTCTCAACGAATTTTACATGGATGATCTTCTATCAGGAACCGATTCTGCGGAAACTGCTAAAAATCTATATCATCAACTCCTGAATCTGTTATCAACTCCGGGTAATATTTATACTGTCGTAACTACTTATCGGATAGCTGTCGTGTCATATTAGTGGCTGCAAAAACAAAGGTAGCTCCTCTCCAGCAAATTACAATTGCAAAACTTGAACTCTGCGCAGCTGTATTGCTATCTCGATTAAAACATCGTTACAAATTGAGTTAGAAAAGTGCTTAGCGTGGTCCGATTCTCAAATTCTACTAGCTTGGCTATCCGTACAACCGCGGACTCTTAAGACTTTCATGGATGGCAGAAATATTAAACCTGCTCCCAAGATCGTGGTTTATTACCAACTTCTCTGTTAAACTATTCTCTTTGGTAGAACGGACCTGACTCCTTAAGGCCAGCAGAATCAACCTGGTCAGTTCCTCGAATATATCTAACAAACGCTGAACAACATGTTGTGAATGAAGGATGTCGAAAGGGTAGCTCTCATCTAAGTCAAATAGTTATCCAATCGAATTAATGTATACTTAGCGATCATTTTTTCGTTATTTTAATCGATCGGGTTTCTTCCTGGACGAAATTGATCCGCACATTGTCAACATTTTATAAGCAATATGCGTACTTCTATCGGAATATCAATCCACTTAAGGGGGCATCTATACCGAAACGACGATTTCGTGCAAAAATGGCTATTTTCGCACAGACATTCCTGACAAAGCACTCAATATAATGAAAATTTGTTTTTATATTTTTAATCCTTGTTAATTTTACAACAACATGTTGGAAACAAATTTTTAAAATTATGTTTAGGAAAAAGTTTACAGCATAACTCCGAGTTCGATTTTTTAAAAATGAGAAAAACAGTCCTTTTCGATGCGACTAATCACCTATAAGTCAGGCGACAACTATATATTATTTTTTACAATAACAATAGAAAAAGGTTGCGACATTTTCGATTTTTGTAAGATTTGTTAATAATAAATGGAGTTAAAAAACATAACAGGGCTACGATTGCGCGTAAAGCGCAATCTTACGATACTCTAGATGAAATAGAATTTTTTGTGATCCCAAGAAATTTTGTATGGGAAGTGCTAGAAGGGGTGATAGGATTGAACTAATTTTTTACCCATCATGCTAAAGTATGTAGCTATAAAAATGTTTTAAACAAAATGCTAACTCCAAAAATTGAATAGGAGCTGAGAATATTAGTGTGTTGGATTTAGTGAAAATGTGCAGTTTGTATGGGAGGTGGTAGAAAGAGTGGGGGGATTTTAGTGATTTTTTCAGAAATAACTAGGAATATTATGTAATGGCCATCCCTTAAATTTCAGACTAGTGCCAATCATACTTTTCAAGAAAATCGATTTTTTGTGAAGTTGTGAAACTGTGTCATATTGTATGGGAGGGGGTAGAAGCAGTGAAGCTAATCAAATATTTTTTTCTGATCTTAGTTATAATGCCAAATAAGTATTTATTACAAAATGTGAGCTCTATAAATGTTATATGTTCTGAGAAAATCGGCTTAGAGCATTTCATGAAAAAGTGTAGTTTGTATGGGAGGGGTTGGAAGGAGAGGGAGGACGCAAATAATTTTTATACTGTATATTGAAATCATTATGAAAGTAATATATCCCGAAATTCAGACTAATAGCTTTTATACTTTTCGAGCAAATCCATTTATAGTCGAATTGCGAAATTGTGCCATTTTGTATGGGAGGGGGTAGAAGGGGTGAAGCTAATCCTCTAATTTTTTTTGCCTTACTCAAAATTTTAAATAAATATTTAGTGCATTATTTCAGCTTGCTAAATTTTATACGCACTGAGTAAATTGGCTTAGAGTAATTCAAGACAAGTACAGTTTGTATGGGAGGTGGTAGAAGGAGGGGGAGGACACGCATAATTTTTATACGGTAGATTGATATTATCATAAAAGTAATATATTCCAAATTTCAGGCCAATAGCTTTCATGCTTTTCGAGCAAATCCGTTTATTGTCAAATTGCGCATTTGTGTCATTTTGTATGGGAGGGGGTAGAAGGAGTAGAGCGATTTGGCCCGTTCACGAACTTGACCTTACTTTTTTGCTAAAAATGACACACAAAATTTTTTAGCACTATAGCTCAAAGCTTTCGAGAGTTATGCTGTAGACAGACCCACAGACAGACAGACAGACGGACAGACGGTCACTCGGAATCGAGGTTTTTGAGCGATAACAAATATTTCTGTACCCTTGGCGGCTCTGTGCGAGCGTTATTTCTTAGCGTTACAAACGGTAAGGCAAACACAATATACTCTCAGATTTCATCTAGAGTATAAAGAGCGTTTGTTATTGATTTTTTTGTTCGAATTTATGTATTAAAACTGATTACTAAGAAATTTTTTTATCACTGATATCGAAGAATAGAATGGTGTTAAGCTTATTCAATGAGTTCGATATTAGTTTTCATAAAAAATACATCATAATTGTTTGAAAATCAATCAGTAAATTTCGCAGGGAAAATTGAAGCTCAGTATGCCTTGAGACGGCGACCAGAGCAGAGGTCGGTTCGCGCCGATTTTTCAATCGGTTGGTCTTTTTTGCAAGATGTTCGTACGCTCTCAAGAGATTTGTCTTTTCCCCTTCGCATTTTCGATGATCGCTTACATTCTTTGTATGTGTTGTCGCAGATCAAAAATCGTAGGTGTTGAATGATGAGAAATCCATTGACCTATGCTTGTTGATAGCTTTGTGTTTGTATTTTTTCCACTGCATCATTTTCTTTCCTTATTCCTTCGCGACCTATTTCCCCGCTTTCATTTCCACTTCCTCTTTATTCTTGCACATTCCCTTAGTCGCATCGATGTGGAAAAACTAATCATCACAGCATGTACGACTAGCTAGAAGTCGAGCAAATTACGACACCAAAAAGTGTTCAGAGAGAAAAAAAAACATTTACTCTCTCGATTTTAAATCGTACGCACAATGATTTGAAATCGATATCGACCGATGGTAGATACGGCCGCTTAATACTAATGAGTTATCCAATGCAAAAACTATCTGTATGAAATTCTGTCAAAGATCTTCCTTTTCGATGGAACTAAGGGTACTCCAAGAACAAGGAGAACTGCCAACTAAAAGCAAACTTCTTCAGTTATTACCAATATTTGATGCTTACTACGTGTTGTTGGACGTATCCAACAAGCACATTTATCTTATGTGGTGACACATTCTATAATATTATCGAAGGGTAATCGTATTACAAACCTGGTCGCCGAATTTACGCATAAAAAATACCTTCATGCTAGAGTTGGAGAACTGTTCACTATTCTTCGTCAAGAGTATTGGGTATTCAGTTGCCGTAACTTAATTCGCGGTATTGTTTTTAATTGCATAGCTTGTTTTCGACAACTGTTTCAATGAAAATCGATTAAATGCATTTACCAAAATTGTGCATTTGAATGGGAGTATTCGAGTATTAAAGGAGTATTCGAATCAAAACCAAATTTTTTGACATCAATGATATTTATAAGAGTTTACTTTTCTCAAAATTTAAAGTTGATAGTTTTGACGGAGAAAAATAATTTAATTGAAATTCTGAAATTTCGCGAAATTTGTATGGGTGCGATAGAAAGAGTGATGTGAAGTTGATAATTTTCCCAAAAATTTGCTGAAATTATAATAAAAATATACTGCCAACAAGTCGGACGCAACTTTATTATTTTTGGGACAAGTTAAAGATGCATGGAAAGTCAATATGCAAGTTAAAGTGGTTAGGGAAGACTAAGTGGAACCCCGTTTCACAAGTGGAACACCCTATCACAAGTGAAACACCCCTTTCACAAGTGGAACCCTCTTTCACAAGTGAAACCCCCTTTCACAAGTGAAACCTTTAGGACAGGGATGATGCCAATTCAACACTTAGTTGCGAATACGATCAATAGCACCAGTACATCTAATCAATATTTCATTCGTTTATGCAAGTTTGGGCTTTTAAGAGGAAGGGGAAGGGGTGATATTAAGGGTGGGTGAATGTCAATAATTTTTCAATTGATTGCTTCAATTACGTCCAATATTTTCTGCATAGAATATCAATTTCATAGACCAAGTTCCATAGAATTGTCATAAAATTTGGTGTATTTTACATTCTCGAAACCAATCATGTATGGGAGGGGGTACAGCAGGTAAGGGAAATAAAAATTTTGTGATGCAGTTTTATTTCATTTCTTTTGTAAGGTGCTCGCACAAAATTTCAAGTTCGTAGAATTTAATTTGTTGGTTATTAGTTGATTTAATAAAATTTGTCAAAATCATACTTATGTATGGGAGGGGGTAGAAGGGCAAGAGCGATTTCAAAACTTTTGACGAAATTTTGTATCGACTAATTTTAAAAGTTTTTATGCAAAATTTCAAAATGATAGCTTTTAATAGTTAGGTGATAATTGATTTCTTAATAATGGTCAAAATCGTACTTTTGTATGGGAGGGAGTAGAAGGACAGGCGCTATTTCAAAACTTTTGACGCAATTTTATTTCAACTATTTCTGGAAGTTTTTGTGCAAATTTCAAATTGATAGCTTTAATAGTTAGGTGATAATTGATTTTTTAAAAATGGTCGAAAAAACAATTTTGTATGGGAGGGGGTAGATGTTTGGAAGGTGTTCGACCAGTTAATATTTCATTCTTTTAGAAATTTTTTTAAATACATTCCGCAAATTTTTAAGTTTCTACCTTAAAATTTCATTCAAAAATTTTGAGTTTAAGTGTTTTTCATTGTACATGAAACACCTTGTGCACATTAGACCAGGGGGGTCAGTGCATAACAATTGCAGGATTTTTATTATTATTTTTCTGTATGAATAATAAATAGATATATCCCCATGCAAAATTTAAAATTTGTATCTTTCACCAGAGCCCTAAGAAAATTACTCAAATTTTTGGGCATTTTTGCTTACCACCTCCCTCCCCTTACACCTCCCGACGTAAAATTTTTACAGAAATTCAAAACTATGTAGTTCTACAATTTGACAAAATTTGAATCGGATATCTGCACTCAGTTATAAGATATAATGGTTTGAAATTTTAGAAAGTGCAATGCTCCCCATTTTCCCCCACTACTATTTTGTCCAAATGTTATATTTTTTTCGTATTTCTTTAGTATAGCTTAACATAAATACCAAGTTTCAATCACATAACTCAAGAAATAGCCGAGATATTGGTTTTTAAGTGTTTTTCTTTGCACCCCCCTGACTTTCCATCTTACAATATTTACCCTTTATGAAAGCTGATTCTAGTGGATCTATATGTCACCTTGGTGGTCTAAAAACATAAATTATTTATTGTAAGTAATTTCGAAGATATAATCATTTGAAAAAAAATTCGTCCGACAATTGGTTTTTAGCCCCCCTTTTTTGCACCCCAATGGATAAAAAAATTAAATTAATTTTAAAAGTTGTCCCACAAATTCTTTTATATGTATATTGATTTTTAATTTCCTAGCAGTAACCATGTTTGAGATATTTGAATTCTTAGTTTTCGGCTTAAGTGCTCCCCCGCCACCCCCAGAACCCTTGCACCCTTCAAAATGGGTTTCCGCCTTAGATCCGCAACTGTCTACAATCCCTCAAGAAATGAACTTTCTATCTTGAAGGGTTTGGCAGTTAATGTGCGCTAAGCGTACACACCGGCGTACGGCGTACAGCAGACGGCGTACAGATAGACGGATTTTTTTTGCATTTTTAGGCTATTTTAGTCATGAAACGCGAAAAAACAAAATTTCAGGGTAAGCAAATTTTTTTTTTTTTCAAGTCGATCACAATACTTTATTATTAAAATAATAAAGTAATTGGTTCTCTTAACTTTGCAAGTTGCAAAGCAAACCGAATAAATGCATTTTTGAAAACATAACGGAATTATGATTGGGCATAAAGCCCAATCATATGATACTCTAGATGAGATGGAAATGACTTTAATGTACCGGAAAATATGTAATCTTAAATTCTTTCGAATAGTGAATAGAGACTTTTGCATGGGAGGTGGTAGAAGTAGAAGGGGAGGTTTGTATTTTTCATATATGACACCGAACATGGCATGCATTTGTATGGGAGGTGGCAGAGGAAGTGGAACATTTAAGATGATTTTGTAACTGCTTATCATCATCCTTATCACTTTCAAAGTCAATCATCATCATCAATGGCGCGACAGCCCAAATCGGGCCTTGGCCTCCTGAAGTCGTCGCCTCCAATCGTCTCGATCCAAAGACCGCGTCCTCCAGCTGCTAATTTTTAAAATGGCTTTGCTGTCTTCATCAACCGAGTCTTCCCATCGCTTGCGTGGCTTGCCTACTGGCCGGTTACCACTCGCTTTGCCTTTCAGAGCACGTTTGGGGATTCTTCTGTCTTCCATTCGCTCTACATGGCCAGCCCACTGCAGTTTACGTAGCTTGATGAACGTTGAAGCTTCTGGCTCGTCGTAGAGTTGATACTCATGGTTGTACCTTATTCGCCATTCCGTTCCTTCCTTCGCAGGTCCCAAAATTCTTCGGAGGACCTTTCTTTCGAATGCGTTAACTGCTTTTCCGGAAGTTCACGTTAATGTCCACGTCTCGCTGCCATAAGAGAGCACAGGTCGTATAATAGTTTTATAAATCCGTAGCTTATTGTTCCTGCGCACTTTCTTGGATTTCATTATTGGAAGTACCGAATAATACGTCTTATTTGCAAGTATTATCCGTCGTTTGATTTCGTCTGTTTCATTACCGTCCTTTGCTAGATTAGCCCCAAGATATATGAAGTTGTCCACACTCTCCAAATTATATTCCGCAATTGTTATGTTTTGTCTGATTGGCGTTCTCCTTCTTGTTTGCGTCATTACTTTTGTTTTGCTTTCATTAATGCGCAACCCGACTTCTTTTGCGGCGGAGTCAAGATTGACAAATACCTCCTTAGCACTCGGGAAGGATCTTGCTAGAATGTTAATGTCGTCAGCGTATGCTACTAGTTGGGTGGACTTGAATAGTAGTGTCCCGTTGGTGTCGACTGGAATTTTTCGTACGAAATACTCTAGTGCCAAGTTGAAAAGCATGGGAGCTAGACCATCTCCTTGCTTTAAACCACATTCCGTTCGAAAGCTGGTTGTGGAATCGGTTTGTATTCTCACTTCGGATTCAGTGTTCGTCATTGTGAGTCTTGTTAGTCGGACTAGTTTTGGAGGAATTCCAAAGTCAAGCATGATTTGGTATAGTACGCTCCTGTCGATACTGTCGTATGCTTGTTTAAAATCTACGAATATTTGGTGCACGTCTGTGTTATATTCCCAGCATTTCTCAAGCACCTGTTTCACCGAGAATATCTGGTCTGTTGTAGATCGTCCGGTTCTGAATCCGCCTTGGTATTCGCCAATTATTTCATTAGTATAGGGCTTAAGACGACGTTCAATAATTTTTGTCAGTAGTTTATAGGACGTACACAACAATGATATACCTCTGTAGTTCTCACAGCAGAGTTTGTCTCCTTTCTTGTAAATTGGACATATAATACTTTTTCGCCAGTCGTCGGGTATGATTTCCTCTGTCCAAATTTTGCATATCATGTTGTGCAGTATTTCAGCGACATAGTTTCCACCGTTTTTCAGAAGTTCAACTGGTATCTCGTCAATTCCCGGCGCTTTGTTTCGTTTTTGGTCACATAGGGCTGCTTTTATTTCAGCAAGCGTGGGTGGTATCGATGATGGTTCATCATTGTCAGTTGAGGCTTCAATTGAAATGTTGTCTGTCGTTATCGGTGCTACTGGGATGGGATTCAAAAGATGTTCAAAGTACTTTCAAAGTCAATAGCTCTCATATATTCGAAGGAGAAATGCTTTTCTTGAATTTATAATACAGATATTTGTATGGGAGGTGGTAAAAGGAGTGAAGCGGAGTTGATTACTTTTTGTAACACTTATTTCAATTATTAAGAAACAAATTCTGGAAAAATTTTAAGTTTGTACTTTTTCTAGTTTGAATGGAAATCAATAAGATGCATTTAACAAAAATTATGCATTTGTATGGGAGGGGTTAGAAGGAGTGTACGGATCAAAACAACATTTTTTTTGCATTATTAATATTTCTATTTGTATACTTTATACAAAATATCAAGTTGATAGCTTTAACAGTTTCGAAGAAAAATAATTTAATTGAAATTTCAAAATTTCGTGAATTTGTATGGGAGGGGGTAGAAGGAGTGAAGTGAAGTTGATAATTATTTTGAAAATAATTTACAATTAAAGTAGAATTAATTCTGACAAAATCTCGTCTTTTCAGCTTTAAAAGTTTCAATGAAAATCGAAAATATGTATTTTTGAAAATTGTGCATTTGTATGGGAGGGGGTAGAAGGAGTGAGAGGACCGGATCAATATTCCCTGATATTAATTTCATCTATATCATAATACTTTGACCTAAATTTCAAGTCGATAGCTTAAATAGTTTCAAAGAAACATCAATTTCTTAATATTTCGAAATTTCATGAAATTTGTATGGGAGGGGGTAGAAGGAGTGGGAGATGTAGCCCATTCACGAACTTAAAGTTACTTTTTTGCTAAAACTGACACACAAAAATTCTTAGCACTATAGCCCAAAGCTTTCGAGAGTTATGCTGTAGACAGGCGCACAGACGGACAGACGTACAGACAGAGAGACGGTCACTCGGAATCAAGTTCTTTTGAGCGACAAAAAATATTTCTGTACCCTTGTTGGCTCTGTGCGAGCGTTATTTCTTAGCGTTACAAACGGTAAGGCAAACACAATATACTCTCAGATTTCATCTAGAGCATAAATATTGCATTTGTATGGCAGGGGGTAGAAGAAGTAAGGGGATCGGATCAATATTTTTTGACGTTACTAATATTGTTGCGAGCACAATTCGTTTAAAAATAAGTGATAATTTATTTATTCGCATTTTAATTCAATTTCCCACTTAATTCGCACTTTAATTCAATTTCCCGCTTAATTGGCACTATATGGTAATATCGCCGCGTGCTTTTCTATTGCTTTCACTACCGTTCGCTTCTCTGTAATAAAAATTACTGGCTGACTCTCGCTGAAAGCTTTCGTGCTTTTATACATTTCTTCCCATACTCATGAATGTTCTCGAAACTTCCTTCGGTGTGTATGTGTGAACATACTGGAAAGCTCTAGATCTTTAATTGTGGCTTTCTACATAGTTGAGTATACTGTTCTACATAATTCTTGTCTATTCGAGAGAGATCGAGTTGCGGGGTTGCCAGTCTGCATGTAACAATATTCATATCATTACACTATGACCTAATTGTCGAAGAGAAATTAATTTCTTTAAATTTCGAAATTTCATGGAATTTGTATGGGAGTGTGTAGAAGGAGTGGGGGATGTGGCCTGTTCACGAACTTTGAGTTACCTTTTTGCTAAAAATGACAAATGAAAATTTTCAGCACGATAGGTTAAAGCTTTATAGATTTATGTTGTAGACAGACGGACAGACAGACAGAAAGACGGACAGATGGTCACTCGGAATCAAGATTTTTGAGCGACAGCAAATATTTCTGTACCCTTGGCGACTCTGAGCGAGCATAGTTTCTTAGCGCTACAAACGGTAAGGCAAACACAATATACTGTTAGATTTCATCTAAAGTATAAAAATATGCCAGCTACACCTCTCGTTATGGTCGATCTCACTCCCTTCCCCCTACCTTCCCAATCCCATTGCTTCGCTCCATGACTGTGTTTCTGCATTGCACATAAAGACCGAAATCACCTATAACACAGGTAATTCTGTAACAAAAATCATTTCTAAATACTCATCTTCAGTAGTACTTGCAAACAAGAAAGACAGTACAAAAAGGCTTTGCAAAAACTACAGGCAATTAAATAAACAGATTATCGGCGAGAGATACCCGGTTTTTTCCACGTGACTGTAGATACCTAAGGTATTAAATATTCCGCGTTTATGAACCCAACCGGTCTCTTCGAATTCCTGAAATGTTTATTTGGCTTAAAAACATCCCCAGCTAACTTTCAGAAGCATGTTAATATCATTTTTCGACCGCTAGTGTTCTCTAATAAAATCCTCATCTATGTATATGGATGACATCATAATACCAGCGAAGAACGATAATGAGGGGTTTGAATGTCCTTAGAGACGTATTAAATATCCTTTCAGAATATGGCTCGAAGTACAAATGGAGCAAGTATCAATTTCTCCGTACAGAAATTGAATATTTAGATAACAATATTTGTGCTGGAAAAATTAAACCTTCGGAATACATAAAATTTCGTCAACCGCGATCAACTCAAGATGTACAAAAGTTCCTTGATCTCACGTTAGACGCTACCTGGAAAATTATTCCTTAATCGCCATACCCATATGAGACTTACTTAAAGGTAAACAAGCATTCAATTATAATGTCCAAACAGCTTTTGTACAATTGAAAAAGAAACTTTCGGAAACTTTAGTGCTAAGCATTTACAATCCGAACGCCTCAAAATATGGACTTGGATCAGTCCCATACAAAAAAATTCAGAAGACTCTGGATAGCACCCAGTTTTGTATTACAGTCGAAAGATAACGTTAGTACAAGAGAAATACTGCAGTTATTATAAGTTCTAGCGATGGTTTATGTCTTTAACAAGTTACGTATACAAAAGGAAAAATTTAAAATAAATAATAACGGATTGTACAGCTTTCAAGGCTACAATGAATAAAGAAGAGATGGCATCGAGAATCGCAGGTTGGACGCTGGCACTTGAGGTATTCTACTACGAAATGGAGCATCGACCTAGCCAGTGGATGAAACATGTCGACGCACTAAGCAGATATCCTAAAAGCATGAATTTAAAAAAATGCGCTTCTGGATAAAATAATATCAACACAAAAACCCGTCATAAATTTCGAGCTAATTTTTAATCTCTTGGAACATGGACCATATGAGAACTTCGTTGTCGATGGCGGAGTTTTATTCAAGGAATCTGAAGACGGAATAAAGATATTATGTGTACCAAAAGAACTAGATAGTGAATTAATTAAAATGGTACCTCAACAAGGACAGGTTGGCACTAGAAAAATGGAAGATTTAATCACGAGAGAATATTTTATTCCAAATCTATGTTGAAAAATTGAAATTTGTCGCAAAACAAGCATACCTCATATTCTAGCTGACCGAAAAAATGGAAAACGGGATGGCTTTCTAAATATATATAATCCCAAACGAAGACTTACCTTTGGCATAGTATATCGCCAAAGGTAAGTCTTCGACCATTTTGGACCTCTAAGCTCAATGAAAAAGAAATATCATCATATCCTTGTATTTAGCAAATTTTTGTGGCTTCATCCGGTGAACTCCACAGCTCTCCAAAAGTTGGAACTACGAAAGGCAACGCTTGGTATCCAGGAACAGCCTTCGCATCGAATGCATTTCGAGACTACTGCTTGATACGGATACATCGAATCATTATTCCAGTACTTACAAAATTATCAATCGAGTACCCCGAAAGCTAATTCTACGAGGTATCCAGAGACCATTCCAAATCATCATCAAATTCCTGTTAAGACATAGGTACATAGGACAGAAACAGTTCTTTTCCACAAGGCACATTCCTGAGCATCGGCATTTAGCTGTTTATTCCTCAGGCCTCCTGCTCAACTGCTCGCTTCCATGTGCTACCCGGCGTTTTCCTTGAGGATTATAATCCAGAGCCTGTTTGGCGATGTTTCGTTCTGGTTTTCTCAAAAACAGATCCACTGCCACTTCCATCTTTGGATTTCAATGCCTATTTTAATCAATCAATTCTAGCCAGAATATTCCTAAAATGCATCGGAGGCCTTCACGAAAGTTTAGCAGTTTTTTGGTAAGTCGAACGGATACTTTCCACAAAGTACAACCATATAACAACACGGATTTGATGCATGCGTCAAAAACTCGCAGCTACGTGCGAAGGGAGATCTCTCTTAACCTCCAGAAAGGGGGAAGGATACCTAAGGCCTGACGAGCTTTAATTAGACGATTTTCAATATCTTTTTCGGCTCCGCCGTCAATGACAATGCTTCCGAGATAATAGAAATCTTGCCCCTCTTCCACATATTGTCCGTTAAGAAGAATCGGTGTGCTTGTTACATTTATTTTCAGTCCTACCTCTTTGCATTTAGAATGCAACGAGCGAATATTTGACTCTCAAGATATCCTTCTTCACCACGAGAAACAGTGCTGGTGATAATATGCAGCTTTGTGTGACACCCGTTCGCACAGAAAAGCTCTGGGACAGCTCTCGTCCATGTAAGACGCGACACCTTGCATAGCTATGACTTATCTGGAATACCTCTCCTATGCAAAGCAATCTCGTTTAACGCTATCGAAAACATTTTCGAAGTTTTCCACAGACATGAAATGTAGTGGCGAACTCATTTCGGCGCACTGCTCCAATATTATCAATATGGTATTTGTGTGGTCGGTGCAAGACGACCCTTTACGGAATCCAGCCTGATTAACTTCGAGAGTGCTCTCCACGACATCACCAATCCTATTGAGAATTACATTAGCCATGATTTTCGATAAGTAGACATATACCACGCCAATTGTCACAATCCCGAAGGTCGCCCTTTCTTCGGAATTTTCACAATCACTTCTTCCTTCCATTCAGTCGGATATCTTCCTTCCTTCCACACCTCAGTAAAGAGTGAGAGGAGTATATGGGCCGTTATTTCCGGGTACACTTTTGAGGAGTTCGGTTTGTAGTCCGTCTATACCTGGGGCTTTTCTTCCCGCCATTGACCGAATGTCGGAAACTATCTCTTCTTTATCTGGGAGATTGTCCGTAATAGAGGATTGGTGCGGCTGGATGTTTGTTAGATGTTCTGTTTCTGGAATATCTTCGTCTGACAAGATGTTTGAAATATCAGAGAAGTATTCCTTCCATCGCTGCAATTGGTGTTCACTCATATTAAGGAGAGTTCCGTTAATATCTCTCACCAGGTGGTTGGCGGTGAAATTCCTGTTCGTCAACTGTTTCACGATATTAAACAGTCAACCCATATCCCCAAGGAAAGCCGCTGATTCTGCCTTGTTGGCTAGATCTTCAATGGCCTTTGTCTTGCCTTTTTAAGCTATATATGAACATCATGGTAGTTCTGTCTCAAGTAGGATATTAGTTGTCTGAAATCGGGTTGAAAGATGATTGCCAATTTAGTTTTTTTCCTGTCGCCAACCTTGTCCCAAGTGTCTTGCGACATCCACGGTTTCTCACCACTCTGCTCATATCCCACAGATTCTTTGGAACTTGTTAAGAATGTGTTTCTGGCTACCTCCCACTTGGCGCTTAGTGTGGGCATTTCATATCCGCCCAATGTGAATGACTTTTCGCATAAAATGGTGATGTACTCGCGCTTTTTGTTGGGGTCTTTAAGTCAAATTGAGCTTGCGCTTCATTTAAAGAATTTATGGTCGTAGCTGCTCTGCGCACTCTCAAACATGGAACCATCAAATGGTGATCACTCCCCACGTCAAAATCATAACTGGATTGAAAATTAGAGCCAACGGTAATCCTCGACTGGCAGGAATAATAGAAGAAGAGCCGGTGAACACTCTCAGTGACTCGCGCGATAAATTGAGAGAAGAAGCCAGAAATATTATAGTATAATTGAGGCCCAGAAAGAAAACGAAAAATCTTTCAACCGAAAAAGAAAAACATTACAAAACTACGATTGGGCGTGAAGCCCAATCAGTCATTTAGATGAAAGAGAATTTTTTTTTCAATATAAATGTTTGAGGAGGCGGGGGCATTGAATTAATTTTTTCACATCATGGTAGAGTTACAATCAAAATATTTTCAACAAAATTTAAGTTTCAAAAATTTGAAACGTGCTGAGAAAATTAGTATAATGTATTTAGAGATAGAACGAGTGTGGAGTTCTTAATGAATGTTTCAGAAATAACTGTAAATATCATTCAGTTGACATGTCTCCAATTACAGATCAGCAGCATTCACACCTTTTAAGGAAATCAAATTTTTGAAAAGTTGTGAAATTGGGTCATATTATACGGGAAGAGGTAGAAGGAGTGCAGCTAATAGTCTAAATATATGTAATATATTTAAATTCCATATCTATAGCTGTTATACTTTTTGATAAAAGCAGTTTATTTTTAAATTCCGAAACTGTGTCATTTTGTGTGGGAAGGAGAAGAAGGACTTGAGCGATTCGGTCCGTTCACAAACTTATTCTTACTTTTTGGTCAAAAGTAACGAGTAGAAAATTTAAATTTTCTAACTCAACGCGTTCTCGAGCTACAGAAAAGACGGACGGACGGTCATCTGGTTTTGAATTTTTTTATTAATTATAGAAACTTCTTTTCTATTCATTTTTTTCTCCGAGCCTTATTTCTTAGCATTACAAACTTTGTGACAAATTTATAATACTCACAGATTTAGTCTAGAGTATAAACAGCCCTGTTATATAAGCCCGGAGATCTTTTTGCGATTAAATGGGCGCGATTTGCACCAACGCAAAATTTGCGGGACTTTACAGAGTGCTAACTTGCAGTGGTAGCAAGAGACATAAAATGAAAAAAGTTGGAGAACACAAAGGCGCAAAATTCACTTCAACTAGTGCTGATTATATGAAAGCCGGAATGAACTATAACGATGATGACAAAGATGATAGTGATTATGATCATGGAACCCTAGATCAAAGTAAGCAACAACCAAATATGACGAATGAATAAAACAATGCTTTAACTACTAATGCTACTACTACCATTACTACTCGTAAAGACTTGTAAAACGACTGCGAATGCTGACTCCCTTAATGGACGATGGACTCGATGGACAGAAACGATAGTTCTTTGAAGCGGTTCTTTTTATACTCTAGATGAAATTTGCGAGTATTTTATGTTTGCCACAAAGTTTGTAATGCTAAGAAATAAGGCTATGAGAAAAAATGAGTGATTCAGAAGTTCATATAGTGACTCAAAAATCTCAAAACCGGATGTTCGTCTGTCCGTCCGTGTCCTCTCTAGCTTGAAAACACGTTGACCTAGCAATTTCACATTTTGCACACGCCGTTTTTGACAAAAAAAAATAAAGTCAAGTTCGAGAACGGACCAATTCGCTCCACCCCTCCTTCCCCCTCCCAAACAAAATGACACAATTTCGTAATTTTACAATAAACGGATTTGCTCAAAAAGCTTAAAAGCTATTGATTTGAAATATCTTACTTTCACAACAATTTCACTCTACCATATAAGAATCATTTGAGTCCTCCTCCTCCTTCCACCACCTCCCATAAAATCTGTGCTTTTTCATGAAATACTCTAAGCCGATTTACTCAGTAGGTATAAAATTGATCGAGCTGAAATTGTGAACTAAATATTTATTTATAATTATTAGCAAGACCAAAAAAATTAGACGATTAAATTTTTTTTTTTTTTAAGGAACCGAACACAACTTAGGGGGCTACCCTATAATGCAATGCACAGCTGTGTCGGTACAGGAACTGGAGGAAATGAAAAAAAAAAAACTGAAGTGGAGAAAGACGAAAGTGACTGTGTACATTGCTTTTGAAGCACCGGAGGTTGTAAACATTGGGAAACACGTTGGCTGGCAATGCGTTCCAAAGTCTTGATGTTCGGGAAATGAATGACTGCCTATATTTCACTGTACGAGAAGGCAAAGGTTTAACGGTGTACTCATGGGAGCGTTCAGCTTGACGTCTATCACGGGGAAAATTATAGAGTGGGGGAATGAGTGCGCTTAGTTCCGCACTGCATTTGCCATGGAAGTAGCGATAGAAAATGCTGAGTACTCCGACATTTCTGTGATGCTCGAGAGAATCGATAGAAGACGTGATGGTCTCGTCTCCAATCAGTCGGAACGCATGTTTTTGAATACGGTCGAGCAACGCGAGGTGTGATTTGGGTGCCCCAGCCCAAACATGCGAGTTGTACTCTAAACGTGGTCTAATGTATGCCTTATAGATGGTTGCCAGGTCGTTCGGCGTGAAATACTTTTTGCACTTTCGGAAAACACCAAGACGTTAAGAGGCGTCGAGGGCAACATCAAAGATATGCTGGGCCCAATTAAAATGATCGTTAATTTCAACGCCCAGAAGAGTGAAGTTATCCGAGGTGCAAAGTTGTGCGCCACCAAAGGTTACATTTTGAGATAACACTGAAGCATCACGTTTGAGAGATAGACAACAGGTCTGTGTTTTGGAGGTGTTGAGCTCAACTCTGTTTTTCCTGCCCCATTCCAGGATTAAGTTGAGATCCGAGTTCAGCGAACGGAATAACTCCATGCGATTGGAAGCAATAGAATGCTTGTGAGATTCCGCAGCAGAGCTAAATTCAAAGGTGTTATCTAAAGTGCTGTCATCCGCGAAACTATGGATTGGATTGAGAGTGGACGACAGAAGGTCGTTGATGAAAACTAAGAAAAGAGTTGGAGATAAAACAGATCCTTGAGGGACGCCGGAATCTATTGGGAAAGAGGAAAAAGTAACACTATCTAGTACTACTCGTATAGTGCGTTCAGAAAGAAAACTCTCAATCCATTGGACAAGGGTAGCATTAAGACCTATGGCCCTAAGCTTAGCTATGAGACAATCATGCCAAACTCTGTCAAAAGCTTTTGCAATGTCAAGTGCGAGAACTTGACCTTCGCCGCGATTATGTATGCACGAGTTCCAACGTTCTGTCAAGTAGACCAAAAGATCTCCGGTCGACCTTCCAGAACGGAACCCATACTGGCGATCATGGATTAGCTGGTTATCCTCGAGATATTGAATGATTTTGCAATTGACAGCAGTTTCCATTACTTTCGAGAGCACTGAAGTAATGGCTATCGGGCGGTAGTTAGCGGGGTTCGCTTTGCTTCCTTTCTTGGGAATTGGCTGAACATTCGCAACTTTCCACAGACGTGGAAAGCACCCAGAAGAGTAGGAAAGGTAGAAAAGATTGCGAAGAGGTTTAGCTAAAGAAGAGGCGCACATTTTAAGGGTAATGGGGGGAATACCATCAGAACCAGCAGATTTGTTGATATTGAGCTCTTGAAGGATCCTAGAAATAAGTCTCGTGCGAAAATGTAGTTTAAGCAAAAAGAAACCATAATCAATTAGAACGGGAGGCTGTTGGTTTGAAGGTGGAAGGCGTGAGTTTCTAGCGAAACTTGCTGCTAGTAAGTTAGCTTTTTCAACAGGATCTATAACGGAACGGTCGCCATCAACAAGTGGTGGTATTGAAGATGAAATGAAATTATTGTTGACCGTTTTGACAAATGACCAGTAAGGTCTAGAGCCTTTAGGGCACTGAAGGATTTTCCGTCGAAGTTTTTGGTCATGCTCAAATTTAACACGATTGAGTATAGATTTACAGGCATTTCTTGACGCATTAAAAAGTTCTCTGTTGGCAGGTGTTTTATTGCCTTTAAAGGTTTGAAATGCTTGTTTCTTGGCCTTAATTGCATCGAGACATTCTCTGTTGAACCAAGAGTCCTTCGACGGTCTGACTCTTTTATGACCGGAAGGTATGTAGAGCTTCATACCTTTCAGTATAATCTCGGTGACAAGTCGACAAGCTTCATCGCAGCCATTGGAATCAAAGCACAATTTCCAATTGAAGGCATTGAAGAAATCATTTAGAGCCCACCAATTTGCTCTTTTGAAATGCCAAATATCTCTTCGAGGTGCCTTGATTGACAGCGGTGTACGTGCTATAACTGAAAATTGTGCACGAATCAAAAAATGATCCGTATTTCCAATTGGCGATGGTGATATGACAGAGATAGAATATTTCTCTGGCTGGCTGGTGAGAAAAAGGTCAAGGAGGTTGGAAAAATGTTCTGCAATATCTGGTAAACGAGTGGGCTCATCTACCAGCTGTGTTAAACCGTTTAAAGAGGCAAAAAGTTCAGTAGCACGCCCCTCCTGGTCCGTAGTAGAGGAGTGTTTGAGCCAGGCAATGTTATTTACTCCTTCTATCGCATCTCATATAATATGGCACAATTTCACAACTTTACAAGAAATCGCTTTCCTGAAAAGCATGAATCCTGCTGATCTGCAATTTAAAATATATCAAAAGCATGATGTTTGTAGTTATTTCTGAAAAAGTCATTAAGAAATCGCGCCTCCTTCTATCATCTCCCAAACTGCACAACTTTACTAAACCCAATGCACTAATTTTCTTAGTATCTATTAGAATTTTGAATCCTAAATTTTGTACAAAACATTTTGATAACAACTCTAGCATGAAGTGAAAAAATTAGTTCGATGTCGTCGCCCCCTCTATGACTTCCCATACAAAATTTCTTAATATTAAAAAATTTCTCTTTCATCTAGAGTATCGCACGCTCGTAGTCCTGTTATACATATTTCATATTAGATGTGATGGCCTAGCGAAGACGATTCATTCCTGGCACCTATAACGATGATCTGCAGATGAAATACGACAAGATTTTACGACGATCATGCGATTTTACAACAACGATGTACAGTGAAGAATAAAAGACGATCACGATGCTAACGACGCAAGCATTGATGGAAAATGACGACCACGATAATTGACTTTGTTTCAATGAAGAGGTATTCATTCAAGATGCAGGATGTAGAGTGGAGTACAAAAGCGAACCAGGTTCACCAACCTATTCACAACATCTGCAATGCCACAGCGAGCAACACCATACACTACACCAAATAGACGGCCACTTGGAAAGCGACAGTATGGCCATAAGCACCGCTCTAAGATTGTACAAACAAACCGAATTAAATTACACGAGTTACATACCCTTCACCATTTAATGCACATGCATCAGGTACCCGAAAAACCGACATTCGTCTGAGTCGGCGCACCAAAGGACATTATAATTATCGTCATTATTCATAAAATGCAGCCATATAAAATCCTTAGAAACGATACCATTGGGTCATCGTAAAGCACTATGCAAACATGTACCATCTACATAATCAATTACCGTATTTATCCTGTATTTGTACGTTAGCTATTAACAAATCACTGTGAGTTTACTATTGAAGCAAGTAAATTTTAAGACACCGTGTTAACAATTTTATAATAATTGGAATGAGTGAGACGCAGTGCTGCTCGACATAAATACTATTAAACATGTTCCAAATCGAAGTGTTTAGTTTTTTCTATATACAAGTGAATTAAGACTCTACCAGATAATAAGAAAGCTAGGGTGTAACCTAGCGTGTTGGTCTACAATGCGAAATCTACGAAAATTAAAAAAATATCGTAGATGGATGGTTGTGCGAAAGGCTAACAATCCTTCCACAATGAGTAATGAAAATGCTAAGGAACCTAAAGACCAAGAGGTCAAGGCCCGATTTGGGCATTGTAATAGAGAAGGTAATAAGAATATCTCTAATATTCTTTTATCAGAACTGTGGAAATACAAATTATGCACAGAATTAATCTGCACTTGACTTTGATTCCACCAGATGTGGAATCAAAGTCAGGTTCAGATTCATGAATATAAAATACACCGAATTTTATAGAATTTACTACGCCTATGACACTAACTTCTTTACAGCGAATTTTGAAGGTGATTCAAGCGATTAATTATGAATTAACACCCACCCATCATTTCCCTCTTACAAACCCAAACTTTCATAAATAAACAAATGAAATATTGATTTAATGTACTGGAGCTGTTGAACTAAATCGCTGCTAAGTGTTAAATAATTGACAACAGCCCTACCCTGGAACCCTTTTCACTTAGTCTAACCTATCCACCCTACCTGCATATTGACTTCCCATGTATCGTCATATTGTCCCAAGAATAACAAAGATGCGTCCGACTTGTTGGCAGATTTATTTCTTTTTAATTTGGTTCAAAAGAAATACTGCACTAGAAATACATTTATCTAACAAACTTTTTAAGATGATACCGCCGTAGTCGAGTATATCCCAGGATCTCAATTCTTAAAAACCTTCGCTATGATCACTAAAGGAGTCCAAGATTATTATGAACCGAAAAGCGTTTATCTTAGTTTGAAAACAAATCTTAATTGCGGCGCCATTGCCGACAAGGAATCATCCTATTGTTCTGTCCTTTGCACGCAACTTCTTGACGAGAAAAAACACTCCTCTCGATAAATTTCAATTCACAGTAATTTTCTTACCGCCAGCTTCATGATAAGAGTGTTAAACATAACAAATTACAACCCCGCGGGGGTCCATTTTTATATCTAACAATTTCAAGATTTATGCGCGCTAAAGAATTCCCAGGCTTCCATTAAGGCGACGGTTCAATCTCACACAAGCTATCGAAGGAAGAAAAGATATCTGGACAGAAGCGCGGCAGGTATACATAGATAGATATTGAGCGGATTGCAACAAAAGGCTGAACCTTCGAGCTGTTTCGAGATGATGATCATCTCCTGAGATTGAAAATTGAAATAGATGAGAGATCGTGTCAAGTAAACGATAGAGCTAGAGCCCCCTCGTCCGACATGCTTAAGTCCCAAGCTAGTTATTCCCGACGAGATTTATTCGACACGAAATTGCCGCATCAAGTAGCTCAGTAAATGCACTACTTGCATTATGCATAGTGCGAAACGTGCATTTTAAATACCTGCCTGCCCTACATGAGCGGCAAGCATTATTCAATTCAGGTGTGAACAAATTGATGGTGTCGCAATGAAACCGTACATAGTTGAAAACTATACATGTTGCCTGGACACTTTTCCGCGAAATTATTCGATTTACGATCGCATTCAACTGACACTATTGCTGAGCTAAGAAATTTAACGTTTCGATGGACATTTGAACGGACCCGGTCTGAAGTAAAATCCATAAATTTTGCAGAGCTCATACGGGTAATAAACCTTGTGGAATTTCCGCCGATGAGTGACAAATCGGTGGGCGGAAAACCTGAATATGTCCATCAAATTGCTATTGTTACATTACATAGTGATCGCAATCAATCAGACCGTCTAATGCGTCTTTTCTTGTTGCACTCTCAAGATGATCATCATTACGAGTTTTCGAAGGGTCTTATTCCTTCTTCGTACAATGGACCACTTTATTCGATTGAGCGATTTCTTAAGATCAAGCTGAACTTCCTCCTTCCTTTGTGATCAGTTTTGAACAATGGACGTCATTATTTGGCTCTCCCTTTTTTATTTGAAAATTAAAAAAAAAATTTAAATCCCTCGAAGGCGTAGTCATACACAACAATACACGATCGCATCTTTGCCATCTTAGGATTTGAAGTCCATTAGGCTTCCCGAATCGATTGAAATATAAATTAGACAATAGAAGCCGAATTTAAATAATTTTTTTTATAATTCCAAATTTTTTTTTAAAATGGAGTATTGTCTCAGAAATGTTGGAAGAAGAGCGTTTCCGATTGGTAAAGTAGGGGTTGGTGGTTGGATGGGTATAGACAGGGTAGGCATCTGATCGTCGTCATTAGGCGACGCCCAGTGTTGTAACTGTCATATACACATCAATTGTGCTCATCATACCTCCTCGTGGTAGCCACCGGATCCTGGTCTTGTCCATCCGGACTTGACTTGCTGAACTGATGGGCGCGAGTGCTAATGAAACAGAAAAATTCTAGCACTATAATAATATGGCCCTCCAAGTTGGGGGTTGGGCGATGTGTTAACAACTCATCCTCGGAAAAAACACACCCGTTTCGAAACCTGAAGCAACGCCTCGGACTGGATTGATTCAACGGCAACGACCACGCAAACGAAAAATGGACTATTCCTTCGGATCTTGGAACGTGCGATCCCTGTACAGAGCAGGAGCAGTGAGAGAGCTTCTGGAACAGGCAGTCAAATACAATATAAACATAATTGCACTCCAAGAAACTAAATTATTAGGTAACGAGATTAATGACTTAAGATCGCACACAAAAGTGGGAAATCATCGGGAAGCCGGGAATTTGGAGTTGCGTTTATCGTCGACAAGAAGTTTAAACACCAAGTTACCAACTTCAAATCCGTCAATGAACGATTGTGTGCAATCCGCATCAAAACAAGTTTTTTTAATGTTTGGCTTATTAATGTCCACGCCCCAACGGAAGACAAAGACGACGAAGTTAAAGACGATTTCTACAGCACCTTAGAATCAACATTCGACTCCCTTCCGTCGAATGATATTAAAATAGTATTAGGTGACTTTAACGCGAAAGTGGGCAAAGAAGAAGCATACATAGGGACAATTGGAAGGCATAGTCTCCATGATATTAGTAACGACAACGGCCAGAGGCTGACTGATTTCGCCAGCAGCAAAAACCTTATTGTAAGCTCGACATGCTTCCCGCATCGTGACATTCATAAGAGAACGTGGGCTTCACCCGACGGAAGAACATTCAATCAAATAGACCATGTTCTAATAGAGAAAAGGACGGCCTCCTGCATTCTCGACGTGCGTACATGTCGAGGGGCTAATTGCGACACAGACCACTATTTGGTAAAGACCAAGTTTCGATGTCGAATCGCAAACCGAGGACACTCAAAAATACAACCGGTTCCTAAATTCGACATAGGGAAACTCAAAAACGAGAAAATAGTTGCGAAATATGCGTTAGCCTTGGAGAGGCACTTCGCGACAATGCTGAATACCACTGTCAGCATGCCAATAGAAGAAATGTGGCAAAAAATCAAAGATGGCATTACATCTGTCGCAGAGGAGGTGATAGGACAACAACCCCGGCGCAAAAGAAATGATTGGTTCGACAAAGAATGCCAAGATGCCTTAGAACGAAAAAATGAAGCTTACAAAATATTAACGGAACGGCCGACACGAGCCAAACAAGACAAGTACAAGGATCTTAGACGATTTGCAAACAAAATATGCAGACAAAAAAAACGGAAGTACAATAATGACGAAATTAAAAACATGGACGAACAATTTAAATTACACAACACAAGAGCCGCGTATTCCCTTGTCAAAAGGATGAAAGAAGGTTACAAACCGAAAACGACCCTATGCAAGGATGCGGAAGGGAACATTATAAGTAACGCGGAAGATATAAAACTAAGATGGGCACAATATTTTGAACACCTTCTTAACCCGAGCCCATCACCTACACGAACAGCAGCAGCAGATACAATAGCAGGTATAACTGATGTAACAGCTGATGAAGGATCCGCTTTGAGTCCTCCCACACTCGAAGAAGTAAAAGCAGCCCTAAGGAACCACCCAAACAACAAAGCGCCGGGCACTGATCAAATCCCAGCTGAACTTCTGAAAGCCGGCGACACCTGCATAGCGCATCTCCTACATAGATTAGTCGCGGACATATGGACGCAGGAAATACTTCCTGAAGATTGGCGCAAGAGCATCATATGTCCAATTTATAAAAAAGGTGACAAACTCTGCTGCGAAAACTACCGAGGAATATCTCTGTTGTGTACGTCTTATAAGATTTTGACGAAAATTCTAGAAAAGAGAATTAAGCCCTATGCTGATAAAGTAATTGGTGAATACCAAGGCGGATTTAGAGCTGGACGCTCAACCACGGACCAGATATTCTCAGTTAAACAGGTGCTGGAAAAGTGCTGGGAATATAATATTGATGTGCACCAGATATTTGTTGACTTCAAACAAGCATACGACAGTATCGACAGGCGCGTACTGTATAAAATCATGTTGGAGTTTGGAGTCCCACCGAAACTGGTTCGACTGACAAGAATGACAATGACTGAGTCTTTGTCACAAGTCAGAGTAGAAAACGATCTGACTTCCAGTTTTAAAACAGACAACGGCCTTAAACAAGGTGACGGCCTCGCACCAATGCTTTTCAACTTAACACTCGAATATGTTGTTCGGAAACTTCCCGTTGACACCAAGGGAACACTATGCTTCAAATCCACACAACTCGTAGCATATGCCGACGACATAGATATCCTTGCAAGATCTCTGGAGAGTGCTAAGGAAGTATTTGTAAACCTTGACTCGGTAGCAAGGGAAGTTGGACTACGCATTAATGAAAACAAAACAAAAATTATGACGCAAACTAGGAAAAAGACGCCAATCAGACAAAATATTACAGTAGGAGACTATAACCTAGAAAACGTAGACAACTTCATATATCTAGGGGCAAATCTATCGAAGGATGGAAGCGAACCCATCGAAATTAAAAGAAGGATAATGATGGCAAACAAGACTTATTATTCGGTACTTCCAATAATCAAAAACAAGAACGTGCACAGGAAAACAAAACTTAAGCTATACAAAACAATCATAAGACCTGTGCTATGCTATGGCAGCGAAACGTGGACATTAACTCAGGCGTCCGAAAAACGACTTAACGCCTTTGAAAGGAAGGTCCTCAGAAGAATCCTCGGACCTGTGAGGGAAGACTCGATCTGGAGAATACGATACAATAGAGAATTGCATGCCATCTTCGACAATCCAGAAGTGTCAACCCTCATAAAATTTAAAAAATTACAATGGGCTGGTCATGTGGAGCGGATGGATGACGGAAGAATTCCCAAACGCATACTAAAAGGGAAAGTCAACGGACAAAGACCGGTCGGAAAACCACGAAAGCGCTGGGAGGATTCGATTGACGCAGACAGCAAATCACTGCTAAGATTTTCAAACTGGAGGACGCCGTCACTGAACCGAGATGGATGGAGGCAAAGCATTCAGGAGGCCAAAGTCCGATTTGGGCTGTAGCGCCATCGTAAGTAAGTAAGTAAAGTAGGGGTTGATTAGACTTTTGTACTAAAGCATAATTCCGGCGACGCAAAGTGGCTATGAATACTTCTATGGAAAAATAAATATCCACGATACAGAAAAGGTTTGAGAAATGTTAGAGCTCCTCATAATTTTGAGGACGCAAGATATAATGCTATCTAAATAATGGAGGGATGTGTTTTCAATCCCGATGGGATTTTGTTGGGGACTTTTCAGATAAGGTTCTTCAATGTGCCTTTGAGACTTTTCCAGGATTTTTTTTTCAATATCTAAAAGTTGTCAGTATTAACTTGCAGTTATCCAACCAATAACTGCGGTTGGATTATTTTTGTTAAAATATAAATAAACTTTAACAGAATTACATACATATTCTTCAAATTTATTTTTTTGTTAACTCTAAACAAATATTTATCTGCCAACAAGTCCGGAGCAAATTAATTATTCTTGCAACAAGTTAAGGATGTATGGAAAGTCAATGTATAATACATGTTAAGGTCGATAGGGAGGACTAAATGAATTAGGGTTCTAGGGCGGGTTATTGTCAATTACATAACACTGCGATTACGATAAATAGCTCCAGTACGTAGAACCAATATTTCATTCGTTTATTAATGCGAGTTGGGGTTTGTATGAAGGGGGGAGAGGTAGGGTGGCTAGATATTAATAACTATACTCTAGATGAAATCTGAAAGTATACTGTGATTGACTTACCGTCTGTAACGCTAAGAAATAATTCTTTAATAAAGCACCACTGAGTATGTTATAACAGTTGAATAAGATTTATAATGAACTGTTTGATATGGGGAGCATCCCCGATTCGTTTAAGATATCAATTATTTTCCCTTTATATAAAAAAGATGACATGAATATGATTCAAAACTAGAGGAGCATCTCGTTCATTGACGTACTGTCAAAAATATTTGTAGAGGTTCTAAATTTAAGATTATCTAAACGAGAAGTGAGGACTGAAATACTGAGTGTATGCCAAGCGGGATTTATGAGGGGATATTCTACAGTAGACAATATATTTAATCTAATGTCCATAATTAATTTGAAAGTCAAGAAAATAAATGACAAGGCTTAGGCGTTTTTTGTGGACTTCAAAGCAGTATTTGATAATGTAGAGAGGGAGTCGTTGTTCCTTAAGTTTTGTCTTATGGGTTTTGTTAGGACAACTTCCTAACATTCTCGATTAATCTAGAAGTTAAATAAAATAAACTGCCAAAGAGTCGGGCGAAACTTTATTATTCTTGGGATAAGTTGCGGACGAGTGGAAAGTCAATGTGCAGGTTAGAGTGGTTAGAGAAGGCTAAGTGAAAGGGAGTTCTTGGGCAGGGCTGTTGTCAATTTAACAATATTTCATTCGTTTCTGCAAGTTTGGGTTTTTATGAGGGGAGGAGGAGCGGTAATAGTAAGAGTGGGTGGATGCTAATAGCTTTTTAATTAATTACTTGAATCACGTCCAATATTCTCTGTACAGAATGCGTTTCATAGACGAAGATGCATAAAATTTTCATAAAATCCGGTGTATTTTACATTCACGAAACCGAACATTTGTATGGGAGGGGGTAGAGAAGGTAAGGGAATCGTAAAATTTGATATGTAGTTTTATTTCGCTACTTTTGTAAGGTGCTTGCATAAAATTTCAAGTTCGTAGCTTTTAGTTTGTTGGTTATTAGTTGATTTAATGAATTTGGTCGAAATCATAGTTTTGTATGGGAGGGGGTAGAAGGGCAAGCGCGATTTTAAAACTTTTAAAGCAACTTCATTTGAATTATATTTATAAATTTATACGCAAAATTTGAAATTGATAGCTTTTAATAGTTAGGTGATAATTGATTTCTTGAAAATGGTCGAAAAAATAATTTTGTATGGGAGGGGGTAGAAGTTCTTAAGGTTTTCGACCAGTTAATATTTCGTATATTTAAGGTTTTTTTTAAATGCATTTCGCAAACTTTCAAGTTTCTACCTTAAATTTTCACTCAAAAATTTTCAGTTTATGTGTTTTTTTTCAATGCACATGAAACACCTTGTGCGCGTTAGACCGGGGGGGTCGGTTTATAACAACTATGGATCAAGTTATTATTATTTTTCTATGTACATCAAATAGACGTATCCACATGCAAAATTTAAACTTTGTACCTTTCACCAGAGCCCTAAAAAAATCACGCAAAATTTTGGACATTTTTGCTTATCACTTCCCTGTCCTTACACCTCCCGACTTAAAATTTTTACCAAAATTAACCATTATGTAGTTCTACAATCTGACAAATTTTCGATTTGATATCTTTACTATTTTTTGAGATATAAGGATTTGTAATTTTGAAAAATATGCCATTTCTTAAATGCTCTCCATTTCCTCCCACTACTATTATTTCAACATGTTATATTTTTTTTATATTTTCATAGTACAGCTTAATATATGTTGAAAGTTTCAATTACATAGCTTAAGAGATAGTTGATATATTCATTTTTAAGTGTTTCTCCTTGCACCCCCTCCCCCTGACCCTCACCCTTACAATAATGAGCCACTTTCTAAGCTAATTTCGGTGGAGCTATATGCCACCTTAATAGTCCCAAAATATGAATTTCTTACGATAAGTAATTTCGAAGATATAATCATTTGAAAAAACCATTCGGCCGACAATTTGTTTTTAGCCCGCCCCTTTTCGGACACCAATGGATAAAAAAATTAAATTATTTTTTAGGTTTGTCCCACAACCTTCTCTATATCTTTACTGATTTTCAACTTCCTTCGTGGTGGAGATATTAGCAAATGTAGTTTTTGACTTTTTCCCTCCCCCCGCCTCCTCCTTCCACCTAACACCCCCCAAAATTATAATATGAATAGAAAATAGAGCTCACTTACCCAATCAACAATCCACCCAAAAACTGCCTAACGGCCTCGGAGATATGAGCCCATATGTACGGTGTACGGCGTACGGCGAGACGGATTTTTTTTTTGCATTTTTAGGCTAATTTAGTCATGAAACGCGAAAAAAAACATAAAAGAATTATGATTGGGCGTAAAGCCCAATCATATGATACTCTAGATGAAATGAGAAAGAGTTCAATGTACCGGAAAATATGTCACCTCCAATTCTTTTAAATAATTAATAGTGACTTTTGTATGGGAGGTGGTAGAAGGAGAGGAGGAAGGTTTGTAATTTTTGGACATGACACCTAATGTGGTATGCAAAATATTTCGTGCTGAATTTAAGGTTTGTAGCTTTCATTATTTTCAATTGGACATAGTTCTCCTGAAATTGAGGCATTTGTATGGGAGGTGGCAAAGGAAGTGGAGCGTTTAAGATGATTTTGAAACTGCTTATCATCATCCTTATCTTCAATTTCAAATTCGCTAGTTCTAATATGTTCGAAGGAGAAATGCTTTTCTTGAATTTATAATACAGATCTTTGTATGGGAGGGGGTAGAAGGAGTGAAGAGGAGCTAATAGTTTTTTTAGCATTTATTGCAATTATTAAAAAACAAATTCTGGCAAATTTTAAGTTTATACTTTTTCTAGTTTTAATGAAAATCGATATAATGCAATTAACAAAAATTATACATTTGTATGGGAGGGGGTAGAAGGAGTGTACGGATCAAAACACATTTTTTTCTCGTTATTGATATTTCTATTTTTATACTTTATGCAAAATATTAAGTTGATAGCTTTAACAGTTTCGAAGAAAAATATTTTATTTTAAATTTCAAAATTTCGTGAAATTTGTATGGGAGGGGGTAGAAGGAGTGAGGTGAAGTTGATAATTTTTTCAATTCTGATTGTAATTATAATAAAATTAATTCTGGCAAAAATTCGTTTTTATAACTTTGCTACTTTCGACGAAAATCGAAAAACTGCATTTTTCAAAATTATGCATTTGTATGGGAGGAGTTAGAAGGAGTAACGGGATCGGATCAATATTCCGACATATTAATGTCGTCTATATCATAATACTTTGATCCAAATTTCAAATCGATACCTAAAATAGTTTCAAAGAAAAATCAATTTCTGAAAATTTCAGAATTTCGTGAAATTTGTATGGGAGGGGGTAGAAGAAGTCAGGGGATGTGGCCCGTTCACGAACTTAAAGTTTGCTTTTTGCTAAAAATTACACACAACAAATTTCAGCACGATAGCTGAAAGCGTTCGAGTGTTATGCTGTAGACAGACGGACAGACAGCAACTTGGAATCGAAGTTTTTGAGCGACAACAAATATTTCTGTATTCTTGGCGGCTCTGTGCGAGCATTATTTCTTAGCGTTACAAACGGTAAGACAAACACAATATACTCTCAGATTTCATCTAGAGTATAAAAATTTCAAGGTAGCAAATTTTTTTTTTTTCTTGTGTCGATCACAATACTTTATTATTAGAATAATAAAGTAAAACTAAACGAATGTCTCAAATTTTAACAATTTATTAAGTTTAAGTAAATTGACTTGAAAGCGCTAATAAGCTTCAGCATCCGAACTGATCACGTTAACGACAACTTTCAGAGTGGGTAGGTACTATTTGATTTTCAATTTAACATTTCGACTAATATTTTAAATAGCAAATTTACCGCTAGGTCAATGTCTATTGTTTTCGGAATACAAAATTGGCGACCAACATCGGCCGAGCGAAATTAAACAATACAATGCAATTATAGGCAAGATATACCGTAAGCGTAGTCATACAATTTTACGATGATGAAATTTAGCAAGTTGAATTTAAGAACCGTAATATAAGGAATTCAAATTAGCAACGGAATTTAAAAACAATAAAACTTAGGAAATTGAACTTTTTGTTCGTTGGGACTGGTTTGAGTCTTAACAGGTTTCACTGGGAAATTCATTAGAAGTTTGAGAGGGCTGTACAAAAATACGATGGTCGCTGGGTGGGATGGGGTAAATATATGTGACTAGTTTGATACGACTATGGGAGTTAAGTAAAGTTGCATTTTGAGTCCACTTTTATTTACACTCATCCTTAATGAGATTTCAAGAGAATTTGGAGAATATGGAGTAGTTGTTGGCGATCGCATCATAAATGTTTTATTGTATGCCGTTAATACAGTATTGCTAACAGATTGTCCTAAAAATCTAACCAAAATGGTAACGAATCTTGAAAAATATTTTCCAAGGGGAAACTGAGTGTGAATGTTGGAAAACCAAAAATCATGGTGTTTAGGAACGGTGGTTCATTACGCATTTTGGAGAGTAGTACTTTCAGAATAATATTATTGAAGTTGTACAAAAATACAAGTATTTGGGTATCGAGCTTACTCCAAAATTTCATGTAATTTTAATGAAAAACTTAAGGAAGTACAATTTGAAATTAATGAGACAAGTTTGGGGCTTTAAAGAGTTCGATGAATTGGAGAAGGTGCTTAGGTTTTTTATTAAAAAGTTTCTTAGTCCAACATCAGCTACTCCGAATTATATGCTATTCTTGGAGTCAGGAATAAGTAAAATTTTTCTTTTTACTTTAAGGCAACACTTATATTACTTTATTAAAGCTATGTGTTATCCGGATAATAGATTGCCCAAATATCTTGCAAGGGAACTATAAAGAAAATCATTTGTTGAATCAGAGAATTGGAGTGTCTTTTTCAAAATTTAGGTATTGCTAATCTCAACATAGAAGTTTTTAATAAATAATAATAATATTAAATATTGTTCAATGTATTAGTCAGTTTAGAAAAAAATCATTGGCAGGCCCAAGTTGAGTGTACAAGACATTTCTCGCACGATGAATGCTGCAAATTATAGACTGTAACACCACACAAATTTATTTTGGGGATGATATAGAATTCTTGAACATAAAACTAATATTTAAAGTACTACTGTGTGGAAGGCCTCCTTTATCATACAAGAGTGGAGCAAAATCTGTCATTGTAAATTATCGACCAATAGCTAAACAGTCAGATATTTCAGAACTTTCTGAGTCTATATTGTATGAGTGCATGTCATTTCACTGCAGGTCCTTTCGAGTAAACAACATGGTTTCGTCAGGAATAAGTCCACTGTCACTATCTGATGGAGTTTGCAACTAAATCCATTTTGGCTATTGAGAAGGGTAAGCAGGTGGATTATTATTTATTTATATTAGGGGAACACGTGAGAGCACTGCGGCCTTTTCGGCCTATTGTGCGATTATTGCCCCTATACCCTACCATAACTCGATAGCTTTAGCTAATCTGAGTATCTGTAAGGGAGCCATGTTGGCTAGTTCCTCGGTGGAAATATATTAATTTTAGTAAGGCTTTTGATAAGTTATCCCACTCCATTATATTATTAAAATTGGACTTATTGCGTTTTCCTACATGGTTTATCAATTGGATAAGTCGCAATGTCATTTACTAGGAAAATCTCTCCATTTGTGATAATTTACAATCTTGATGACTGTATTCTGGATCGAGTTAGTTGCAGTATTGACCTAGGTGACATTTGACCATCACATTTATTTTAATTTGCATATAAATAAGATCGTGTAGAAGGGTAATTCTATGTTGGGATTTACCACACGCTTATCCAAGGAATTTAACAATTCGCTTGCTGGACTAAGTTTCTATAACACTTTCGTTAGATCTGACCGTGAATATAATTCTCAAGTTTAGTCTCCTTATTATGATTAAACCAAATCAGCGTAAATTTGTAAGAATAGCGTAATGTCATCTTAACTGGAATGACAGACCTCTTTTTCCCCCTTATTCTGATCGACTTCAGCTATTAAATATGTCATCGCTTTCGAAACGACGTGAAGTAGCTGATGCAGTTTTTGTTCATAGCCTTCTTACCTGGTTAGTTGATTCTTCCACCCTTTAGGGTTTGATGCGGTTTGAAGTTGGTCAATTCTTACCAATGTATCTTAAGTTGCTGCGGATTGATTTTCACTGGACAAATCAGGGCATGAATGAACCGATTCCGCATCTCGTGAGGGAAGTTTATAAGAATGCTGATGTATTCGACTTCTCCATTGATAAGCAGTGGTGTAGACTTAACGCTAGTTTACGCCGATGTATGTGAATTTTTGTCAAATTCTTGTTATATTCTAGATGAAACCTGAGAATATTATAATTTTGCCACAAAGTTTGTAACGCTAAGAAATAAGGATAGGAGAAAAAATTAATGTTACAGAAGTTCATATTATCACTCAAAAATCTCGAAACCGGATGTTCGTCCGTCTGTCGGCCTGTCCGATCTCGCCCTCTCTAGCTCGAGAACACATTGAGCTAGGAAGTTCAAATTGTGTACACATTTTGTTGACAAAACATAACAGGACTATGATTGGGCGATTGGAGGGGGTGACGACATTGAAATACTTCCTGCACATTACGCTAGAGTTGCCATCAAAATGTTTTGTAGAAAATTTAGAATTAAAAAATTTAATAGGTACTGAGAAAATTAGTGTATTGGATTTAGTGAAATTGCGCAGTTTGTATGGGAGGTGGTAGGAGGGGCGAGTTTTTAATGACTTCTTAGAAATAACTAAAAATATCATGTTTTTGGCATGTTTTAAATTGCAGATCTGTAGAACTCATACTTTTCAGGAAAATCGACTTTTTCTGAAGTTATTAAATTGTGTCAGATTGTATGGGAGGGGATAGAAGGGGTATAGCTAATCGACTAATTTTTTTGATCTTACGAATAATTCTAAACAGATATTTAGTGCACAATTTCAGCTCGATAAATTTTATACGCACAGAGTAAATTGGCTTAGAGCATTTCATGAAAAAGTACAATTTGTATAAGAGGTGGTGGAACGAGGGGAAGGACACAAATAGGTTTTATACAGTAGATTGACACTATCATTAAAGTATTACATACCAAATTTCAGATCAATAGCGTTTATACTTTTTTTTATTATCAAATAACAAAATTGTGTAATTTTGGGAGGGGGTAGAAGGGGTGGAGCGATTTGGCCCGTTCACTAACTTGACACCCACAAAAAATTACCTAATTTCCGAAACCGATTTTCTTGAAAAGTATAAAAGCCATTGATCTGATATTTGGAATAAATTATTATACTCTAGATGAAATCTGAGAGTATTATAAGTTTGCTCTAAAGTTTGTAACGCTAAGAAATAAGGCTCGGAGAAAAAAAAGAATGACGCAGAAGTTAATATTATCACTCAAAAATCTCAAAACCGGATGTCCATCCGTCCGTCCGTCTGTGCGCGCTCTACCTTGAGAACGCGTTGAGCTAGATAGTTCAAATTTCGTACACGTCGTTTTTGACAAAAAACTAAGGTCAAGTTCGTGAACGGGCCAAATCGCTCCACCCCTTCTACCCCCTCCCATAGAAAATGGCATAATTGCGCAATTTGACAATAAACGGATTTGCGCGAAAAGTATAAAAGCTATTGGCCTGAAATTTGGAATATGTTACTTTTATAATAATATCAATCTCCTGTATACAAATTATGCGTGTCCTCCCCCTCCTTCTACCACCTCCCATGCAAACTGTACTTGTCATGAATTACTCTAAGCCAATTTACTCAGTGCGTATAAAATTTAGCGGGCTCAAATTGTACACCAAATATTTATTTAAAATTTTTAGTAAGCCAAAAAAAAATTAGACGATTAGCTTCTTCCCTACTACCCCCTCCCATACAAATTGACACAATTTCGCAATTTGACAATAAATGGATTTACTCGAAAAATATAGCAGCTATTAGTCTGAATTTTGGGATATATTACTTTCAGAATAATCTAAATCTACACTAGAAAAATTATTTGCGTCCTCCTTCTCCTTCCACCCCCTCCCATACAAACTATACTTTTTCATGAAATGCTCTAAGACGATTTTCTCAGAACATATAACATTTATTGAGCTCATATTTTGTAATAAATACTTAATTAGTATTATCACTAAGATCGGAAAAAAATATTTGATTAGCTTCACCGTTTCTACCACCTCCCATACAATATGACACAGTTTCACAACTTCACAAAAAATCGATTTTCTTGAAAAGTATGAATGGCACTAGTCTGAAATTTCAGTGATGTCAATTTTATAATATTCCTAGTTATTTCTGAAAAAATCACTAAAATCCCTTCACTCTTTCTACCACCTCCCATACAAACTGTACATTTTCACTAAATCTAACTCACTAATTTTTTCAGTTCCCATTCAATTTTTGGAGTAAGCATTTTGTATAAAACATTTCTATAGCTGCTTTAGCATGATGGGAAAAAAATTAGTTCAATGCTTCAATCCCTTCCAACACTTCCCATGCGAAATTTCTTGGGATCACAAAAAATTCTATTTCATCTGGAGTATCGTAAGATTGCGCTTTACGCGCGATCGTAGCCCAGATGAAATCTGAGAGTATATTGTGTTTGCCTTACCGTTTGTAACGCTAAGAAAAAATGCTCGCACAGAGCCGCCAAGGGTACAGAAATATTTGTTGTCGCTCAAAAACGTCGATTCCGAGTTGCTGTCTGAACGTCTTTATACAGCATAACTCTCGAACGCTTTGAGTTGTCGTGCTGAAATTTGTTGTGTGTTTCATTTTTAGCAAAAGAGAAACTTTAAGTTCGTGAACCGGCCACATCCCCCCTCTCCTTCTACCCCCTCCCATACAAATTTCACGAAATTCCGAAATTTTCAGAAATTGATTTTCTTTGAAACTATTTAAGCTATCGATTTGTAATTTGGGTCAAAGTATTACGATATAGATGTCATTAATATGACTGAATATTGATCCGATCCCGTCACTCCTTCTACCCCCTCCCATACAAATGCATAATTTTGAATAATGCAGTTTTTCTATTTTCATTGAAACTAGCAAAGTTTTAAAAACGAATTTTTGCCAGAATTAATTCTATTATAATTCCAATCAGAGTTGAAAAAATTATCAACTTCACCTCACTAATTCTACCCCGTCCCATGCAAATTTCACGAAATTTTGAAATTTAAATTAAATTATTTTTCTTCGAAACTGTTAAAGGTATCAACTTGATATTTTGCATAAAGTATAAAAATATAAATTTCAATGACGGGAAAAATGTGTTTTGATCCGTACACTCCTTCTACCCCCTCCCATACAAATGTATAATTTTTGTTAAGTGCATTATATCGATTTCCATTAAAACTAGAAAAAGTATAAACTTAAAGTTTTGCCAGAATTTGTTTTTTAATAATTGCAATACATGCCAAAAAAAAAATTATCAGCTCCTCTTCACTCCTTCTACCCCCTCCCATACAAATATCTGTATTATAAATTCAAGAAAAGCATCTCTCCTTCGAATATATTAGAACCATCGAATTTGAAATTGAATCAAAGCGTGGTGTTAAGGATGATGATAAGCAGTTTCAAAATCATCTTAAACGCTCCACTTCCTCTGCCACCTCCCATACAAATGCCTCAATTTCAGGAAAACTATGTCCAATTGAAAATAATGAAAGCTACAAACCTTAAATTCAGCACGAAATATTTTGCATACCACATTAGGTGTCATATCCAAAAATTACAAACCTTCCTCCTCTCCTTCTACCACCTCCCATACAAAAGTCAGTAAGTTTAAAAGAATTGGAGGTGACATATATTCCGGTACATTGAACTCTTTCTCATTTCATCTTTACGCCCAATCATAATTCTTTTATGTTTTTTATACTAATTTGAATCTACGGTATAAGAATTATTTGAATCCCCGCACTCCTTTTACCACCTCCCATATAAACTGCACTTTTTCATGAAATACTATATACTGATTTACTCAGTATGTCTAACATTTATTGAGCTGAAATTTTTATTAGTAAGACGAAAAAAAATTAGATGATTAGCTTCACCCCTCCATACAATCTGGTACAAATTCACAACTTTTCAAAAAGTCGTTTTTCCTAAAATGTGGTCTGCGATTGAAAATGTCAAATGCATGATGCTTACAGTTATTTCTGAAAAATTTACTAAGAAGTCCCCACAAATCCAATACAGTAATTTTGTCAGTACCTATCACATTTTTGAAGCTTAAAGTTTCATTAAAATGCTCTGATAGCATGATTGTGCCTAAGCCCAATCGTAGTCCTGTTATGTTTATATTGTTTTATTCTTATTTGTAGTTGGTGTTGGGATGTTGAGGTTTGTTTCGTTCATTCACTCAAGGATGAGCCAGAGGATATATTCGGAATCGATTATTGGCAATCCCTTGCATTAAGGAATCCTGATAGTGATACGATGTGGTTCGTTGAATTTAAATAATAAAAATTGGAAAAATAAAAACGATCACTTATGTACATACGTTATATAATATGCGCGAACATGAAGACTCTTATTATTTTATCGCGATTTTCCCAACTCTCAAAGAATTTAGAAGAAGATTTATGGAAACAAAATAACTTATCCAATGAAGAACTAATAGAGTTATTAAACAATTTGAATGAATTAAGTAACTACCTCAAATCTGAAACTTCATACTTGCATACTTTTAATTAGAGAATACAATTGACTTAAAGTACGCATTTATTGAAACTGGCCGAATGGTAGAAAGGGTCACAGAGCGTAATCGTGATCTGGTACATGACGTAGCATAAATTCTGTGAAAAGCCTACTGTAAGTAACATCAACAGCTCTACTACTGAATTATATCTCCACCTCCTCGCGGTGCCACCGGATGTTTGGTTCAAAACAGCAGACGGAGAAGGGTGAAGGCCAGCGTTCCGCACCTCTAATGGAAGCTGCCATCCAGACTGGCCCTTCAGGTTGGAAGTTGGGCGAAACGCTGACAACGTCTCCCCGGGAAAAACTCGCGTGTCCAGGAACCCGCGGGAGGCCAAGGCTCGATATGGGCTGTAACGCCATTGCATCATAATCATCATTTATTGAAAATACAATTTATTTAATTTATTTTACTTCATTTAGGCTTATTTGAACTTAATTTATTTTTAAAACACAGTATGTATATTTGTAAGTGGTAAACTGTGGAACCTACTTGACAGACGGCACGAAGCCATTGTCTTGATATAAAAAATTAATGAATTTATACTTTATATTATTTATTTAAGTGCGAAATAGACATTATTATTATTAATGCTCGCATAGAGTCTTAGAAATATTTGTTGCCGCTCAAAAACCTCGTCATATTTAGCGTGAATGGGCTACGTCTCCCACTCCTTATTCCTCCTTCCATATAAATTTCAACATTCTAGAAATTATTTTTTCTTCGAAACTGATTAAGTTATCGTCTTGAAAATTAGGCTGAAGTATAACGATGTGAATATCATTAACGTCAAAAAATATTGATCCGATCCACTCAGTATTTCTACCCCGTCCGATTGGAAGACCGCGGTATATTCTGGTGAGATTTGCAGATCAAGGCTTTCAAAAAGATGCCATAACCTACTCTTCCACAATGGCGCTACAGCCCAAATCGGACCTTGACCTCCTGATATTCAGGTCCCTTAAAATTTTTTTTCATTATTTATTGTGGAAGGGCTGTTAGCTCTTCGCACAACCCTCCATCTACGAATTTTTCATTTTCGCAGATTGAGGTGACCATGGTATATCCAAGCAGGCAATGTGCTGGAATTATGTATTGCGTCGACCGGGATTTGAAATCTCGACCTCCGCATTACAAGACCAACACGCTACCCACTAGGCTACACCCTCTTCCACTTACGAACCATCAGTAAATATCACCCATTGCAGTCTTTCAGGTAGAGTGACTTCATAGTGCTTCATAAAGTACATCTTTGATAGCATTGTCATCATCATCAAAGGTGCGACAGTGCAAGTTGGACCCTGGCCTCCAGAAGTAGTCGCTTCATTATTCCAATAATAAAGTATTGTGATCGACACAGAAAAAAAAAATTTGCTACCCTGAAATTTTATTTTTTCGCACTTCATGACTAAATTAGCCTAAAAATACAAAAAAAAAAAAACCGTCCCACCGTACATATGGAGTCATATCTCCGAGACCTTTAAAGGTAGAATGCTCGTTTTTGGGTGGATTGTTAATTGGGTAAGTGATCTCCATCATCTAAATTTTATGAAGTATCAGCTGGAATGAGGAGGTGGGGGGAGTGAAAGAGTCAAAAACTACACTTGCTAATATCTCCACTAGAAATGCAGATTTGAAGCTAAATAAACTGCCAACAAGTCGAGCGAAACTTTATTATTCTTGGGACAAGTTGCGGATGAGTGGAAAGTCAATATGCAGGTTAGAGTGGTTAGGGAAGGCTAAGTGAAAGGGAGTTCTTGGGCAGGACTGTTAACAATATTTCATTCGTTTCTGTAAGTTTGGATTTTATGAGGGGAGGAGTAGGGGTAATAGTAATGGTGGGTGGATGTTAATATCTTTTTAATTAATTGCTTGAATCACGTCCAATATTCTCTGTATAGAATGTGTTTCATAGACGAAGTTGCATAGAATTTTCATAAAATTCGGTGTATTTTACATTCATGAAACCGAACATTTGTATGGGAGGGGGTAGAGAATATAGGGGAATCGCAAAATTTGATTCGCGTCTCTTGTAAGGTGCTTGTATAGAATTTCAAGTTCGTAGCTTTTAGTTTGTTGGTTATTAGTTGATTTAATGAAATTGGTCGAAATCATACTTTTGTATGGGAGGGGGTAGAAGCGCAAGCGCGATTTCAAAACTTTTAAAGCAACTTCATTTGAATTATTTTTATAAGTTTTTATGCCAAATTTGAAATTGATAGCTTTTAAGAGTTAGCTGATAACTGATTTCTTACAAATGCTCGAAAAAATAATTCTGTATGGGAGGGGGTAGAGGAGGTAGAGGAATCGTAAAACTTGTGATGCAATTTTCTTTCATTTTTATTGTAAGGTGCTCGTACGAAATTTCAAGTTCGTAGCTTTTAATTTGTTGGTTATTAGTTGATTTAATGAAATCAGTCGAAATCATACTTTTGTATGGGAGGGGGTAGAAGGTCAAGCGCGATTTTAAAACTTTTAACGCAATTTTATTTTAATTATTTTTGTTAGTTCTTATGCAAAATTTCAAATTGATAGCTTTTAATAGTTAGGTGATAATTGATTTCTTGAAAATGGTCGAAAAAATAATTTTGTATGGGAGGGGGTAGAAATGTTAAAGGTTTTCGATCAGTTAATATTTCGTATATTTAGGGATTTTTTTTAAATGCATTTCGCAAATTTTCAAATTTCTACCTTAAAATTTCACTCAAAAATTTTCAGTTTATGTGTTTTTTTCAATGCACATGAAACACCTTGTGCACGTTAGACCGGGGGGGGTCGGTTTATAACAATTATGGATCAAGTTATTTTTATTTTTCTGTGTGGATTAAATAAAGGTATTCACATGCAAAATTTTAACTTTGTATCTTTTACCAGAGCCCTAAAAAAATCACTCAAAGTTTTCGATATTTTTGCTTATTACCTCCCTCCCCTTACACCTCCCAACTTAAAATGTTTACCAAAATTAACTATTATGTAGTTCTACAATCTGACAAATTTTTGATTTGATATCTGTACTATTTTTGGAGATATAAGGATTTGTAATTTTGAAAAGTGCGCCATTTTTTAAATGCTCCCCATTTCCCCCCACTACTATTATTTTAACATGTTATATTTTTTTTGTATTTGCCTAGTATAGCTTGATATAAGTTTTAAGTTTCAATTATATAGCTTAAGAGATAGTTGAGATATTAATTTTTAAGTGTTTTTCTTTGCACCCCCTCTGACCCTCCCCCTTACAATAATTAGCCACTTTCTAAGCTGGTTCCAATGAAACTATATGCCACCTTGACGGTCTCTAAATATGATTTTGGTACGATAAGTAATTTCGAAGATATAATCATTTGAAAAAAAAATTCGACCGACAATTGGTTCTAAGCCCCCCCTTTTCGCACCCCAATGGATAAAAAAATTAAATTATTTTTAAAAGTTGTCCCACAAACCCCTCTATATTAATGTTGATTTTTAGCTTCCTAGCTGTTACCATGGTTGAGATATTTGAATTCGTATTTTTCGGTTTAAGCGCTCCCCCCGCCTCCCCCTGAACCCGTATACCCTCAAAAATGGGTATCCTCCTGAGATTCGCAACTATCTACAACCCCCCAAAAATGAAATTTCTATCTATAAGGGTTTGGGAGTTATTGTGCGCTGAGCGTACACGTCGACGTACGGCGGACGGCGGACGGCGTACAGACAGACGGATTTTTTTTTTTTGCATTTTTAGGCTAATTTAGTCATGAAACGCGAAAAAAAAAAATTTCAGGGTAGCAAACTTTTTTTATTTCTTGTGTCGATCACAATACTTTATTATTATAATAATAAAGTAAAATTAGCAAAGATATAGAGAGAGTTGTGGGACAAACTCTAAAAATAATTTAATTTTTTCATCAATTGGCGTTCGAAAAGGAGAGGGGGCTAAAAACAAATTGTCGGCCGATTTTTTTTTAAATGATTATATCTTCGAAATCACTTACCATAAAAATTCATATTTTAAAACCATTAAGGCGGCATACAGACCCACCAAAGCCACCTTATAAAGAGGCTAATTATTGTAAGGGGGAGAATTAGGAGGTGCAAATAAGAACACTTAAAAATGAATATCTGAACTATCTCTTAAGCTATGTAATTGAAACTTAAAACATATATTAAGCTATACTTGCGAAATAGAAGAAAAATATAAAATTTGGACATAGCGGTAGTAGGGGAAATGAGGAGCATTTCAAATAAACTGCCAACAAGTCGGGCGAAACTTTATTATTTTTGGGACAAAATGCGCATGCGTAGAAAGTCAATATGCAGGTTAGAGTGGTTAGGGAAGACTAAGTGAAGGAGCTTCTTGGGCAGGGCAGTTCTCAATTTAACACTTTCCGGAAAAGTTCAAAAGCTCCATATTTCATTGGTTTATTTATGCAAGTTTGAGTTTTCATGAAGGGAGGGGGGGAGGGTGATAGTAAGGGTGGGTGGATGTTAATAGTTTCTTAATTGATTGCTTGAACCAAATCCAATATTCTTTGTATAGAATGTCAGTTTCATAGACGAAATTGCATAGAATTTTCATTGGATTCGGTGAATTTTAAATTCACGAAACCAAACATTTGTATGGGAGGGGGTAGAGGAAGTAGGGGAATCGTAAAATTTGTGATGCAGTTTTATTTCTTTTTTTTTGTGAGGTGCTTGTACAAAATTTCAAGTTTGTAGCTTTTAATTTGTTAGTTATTAGTTGATTTAATGAAATTGGTCGAAATCATACTTTTGTGTGGGAGGGGGTAAAAGGGCAAGTGCTATCTCAAAACTTTTAACGTAATTTTATTTCAACTATTTTTGTAAGTTCTTGTGCAAAATTTCAAATTGATAGCATTTAATAGTTAAGTGATAATTGATTTCTTGAAAATGGTCGAAAAAATAATTTTGTATGGGAGGGGGTAGAAATGTTAAAGGTTTTCGATCAGTTAATATTTCGTATATTTAGGGATTTTTTTTAAATGCATTTCGCAAATTTTCAAGTTTCTACCTAAAAATTTCATTCAAAAATTTTGAGTTTATGTGTTTTTTTCATTGCACATGAAACACTTTGTGCACGTTAGACCCCCACTTCGGTGCATAACAATTTTGGAACAAATTATTATTTTTTTTCCATGTACATTAAATAGATGTATCGACGTGCAAAATTCAAACTTTGTATCTTTTACCAGAGCCATAAAAAAATCACTCAAAATTTTCAACATTTTCGCTTCCCACGTCCCTCCCCTTACACCCCCCAACTTAAATTTTTTATCAAAATTAAAAACTATATAGTTCTACAATCTGACAAATTTTCAATGTGAAATGTGTACTCAATTTTGAGATTTGATGATTTGTAGTTTTGGAAAGTGCACCATTTTTTAAATGCTCCCCATTTCCCCCCACTACTATTATGTCCATATATTATATTTTTTTCATATGTCACTAGTAAAGCTTAGTATTCGTTTCAAGTTTCAATTACATAGCTTAAGAGACAGTCGAGATATTAATTTTTAAGTGTTTTTCCTTGCACCCCCCCTGACCCTCCCCCTTACAAGAATTAGCTTCTATCTAAACTGATTCTAGTAGATCTTGATGCCATCTTAATTGTCTCAAAATATCAATTTTTTATGGGTAGTAATTTCGAAGATATAATCATTTGAAAAAAAAATTCGGCCGCCAATTGGCTCTTAGCCCCCCCTTTTCGCACCCCAATGGATAAAAAAATTAAATTATTTTTAAAAGTTGTCCCACAAACTCTTTTATATGTGTGTTGATTTTTAGCTTCCTAGCTGTAACCATGGTTGAGATATTTGAATTCGTATTTTTCGGTTTAAGCGCTCCCCCTGCCTCCCCCTGAACCCGTACACCCCCCAAAATGGGTATCCGCCTGAGATCCGCAACTACCTACAATCCCTCCAAAAATGAACTTTCTATCTTGAAGGGTTTGGGAGTTAATGTGCGCTGAGCGTACACGTCGGCGTACGGCGTACGGCGTACGGCGGACGGCGTACAGACAGACGGATTTTTTTTTTGCATTTTTAGGCTATTTTAGTCATGAAACGCGAAAAAAAAAAATTTCAGGGTAGCAAATTTTTTTTTTTTCCCAAGTCGATCACAATACTTTATTATTAAAATAATAAAGTAAAATGGTGCACTTCCCAAAATTTCATACCGTTATGTCTCAAAACTCAGTACAGATATTAAATCAAAGCTTCGTCAGATTATTGACCCAGTAATTTTTAATTTTGGTCGAATATCTTTAAAACTTCTACCCCCTCCCATACAAAATTATTTTTCGACCATTTCTAAGAAATCAATTATCACCTAACTATTAAAAGCTATCAATTTGAAATTTTGCACGAAAACTTTCACAAATAGTTGAATCGAAATTGTTTCAAAAGTTTTGAGATCACACCTGCCCTTCTACTTCCTCCCATACAATAGTATGATTTCAATTAATCAACCAATAAACAACAAATTAAAAGCTACGAACTTGAAATTTTGTACGAATGACTTACAAGAGAAAAGGCATAAAATTACATCACAATTTTTACTATTCCCTTATCCCCTCTACCCCCTCGCATGCAAATGTTTGTTTTCGTGACTTTAAAAAACACCGAATCTTATGAAAAATCTGTGCAATTTCGTCTATGAAACTGACATTCTATACAGAGAATATTGGACATGATTCAAGCAATCAATTAAAAAGCTATTAACATCCACCTACCCTTGCTATCACCCCACACCCCTCCCCTCATAAAAACCCAAACTTGCATAAATAAACGAATAAACGAATTGATTAGATGTATTGAAGCCATTGATCGTATCCGCAATTAAATGATAAATTGATAACAGCCCTGCCCAAGAACCCTCTTTCACTTAGTCTTCCCTAACCACTCCAACCTGCATATTGCCTTTCCACACATCCTTAACTTGTTCCAAGAATAATAAAGTTGCGCCCGACTTTGTTGGCAGTTTATTTAAAATTACTTTGTTGTCTTCATCAACCGAGTTTCCCATCGCTTGCGTGGTTTGCCTACTGGCCGGTTACAGTCGCGTTTTCTTTAAGAGCACGTTTGGGGATTCTTCTGTCTTACATTCACTCTACATGGCCAGCCCACTGCAGTTTACGTTAGCTTGATGAACGTTGAACCTTCTAGGTCGTCGTAGAGTTTATATGCCATTACTTTTGTTTTGTTTTCATTAATGCGCAATCCGACTTCTTTTGCGGCGGAGTCAAGATTGACAAATACCTCTTTAGGGAAGGATATTGCTAGGATGTTAATGTCGTCAGCGTATGCTACTAGTTGGGTGGACGTTAATAGTAGTGTCCCGTTGGTGTCGACTGGGATTTTTCGGACGACATGCTCTAATGCTAATTTGAAAAGCATAGAGGCTGGACCAACCATCTCAGAACTTTAAACCACATGCCGTTTGAAAGCTGATTGTAGAATCGTTTTGTATTCCCAGTTAGGATTCAGTGTTCGTCATTGTGAGTCTTGTAAGTCGGACTAATTTTGGGGGAATTCCAAAATCAAGCATGATTTGGTGAAAAATACGGAGTAGGTAGATACATCTATTTGATATAATAGAAAAAAATAATAATTTGTTCCACAATTGTTGTGCACCGACCACCCTGAACGTTAGAGTTCACAAGATGTTTCATGTGCAATGAAAAAAAACAGAAAAGAATTATGATTGGGCTTTACGCCCAATCATATGATACTCTGGATGAAATAGGAAAGAGGAAAATATGTCATCTCAAATTCATTCGAATAGTGAATAATGACTTTTATATGGTGTAACGGAAAGAGCTCTGGAGGACGTGGGAACGGCGTATGCCGTTGGTTATCCTTACAGAATTCCTTCCGCCAACAGATTATAGCGAAGTATTCCTCGGCAAGAAGCGCGATTTTTGCCGGCTAGCTAGGAACGTGGGAGTGGGATTGCCGAGGAATTATTTATCCGCTCTCGTAACGCGCTACACATATGAAAATACGACTGACCATCTGTCGAACTCACATTCCTCTCCTCTTCAGCCTGACGAACCGAAAAACGACCGGAATTATGCTCGGATCACCATGAGGGGCTCATTCTGCGGAGCCCCAGGAGTGAACCCTCTACTCAGTCTGCATAATCTTTTTTTTTTCTTCACGATTTCCTAAGGACACAGACAAAAAAAAAAAAAACGGCGAAACGAAAACCAAGCTAATTTTTTTTTTTTTTTTTTTGAATATCGCTGAGTTCACACCTGTGAAAACAATCACAAAGGCTCTTCACACAAAAAAAATATATATACAATAAAATTTAAAGTGCAATTCAATTTATTAATAACTAATGTCCTTTTTTTTTCTTTTTAATATAAAAAACCTGATTTGGGGGCCCCTTTTCTGATGAGAAGCGTCGTCCCTCGGCTAAACGCTGCACGGAGAATTCGGTTCCTTTGTTCGGGAGGTGCTGCGGCTGCTCGAATCTTCAGTTCTTGCACTTAACACTTTTCTTGTTTTTTTTTCTTTAAATTTTTTTTTTAATTTTTCCACTGACTAAACACTGTGCTAACTAGCACACTTGTAATTCATTCTTTTTTCTAGATCAAAAAAAAACCATCACTCCGGGTTTTGAATTTAACCGCCTTCCTCTGGGCCACTTCCAAAAGCTAATCCCGATTTTTTTTCTCGTTTGCCTCAAGTAACTTCGCAACAGTATTTTTTTTTCCGATCAACTTGTTTTTTTTTTTATGTTTTGCCAACAGATATCGTTGACGTCGTTTGATAGTTTTGTGTTTTTTTTTATATAATATTATTATTTATTATTTATTTATTATTATTATTATTATTTTTACAAATTAAGGTAATTAGCTTTGTTACAGGTGCAAACTCTTTTGAGAGAACAAAAGTGAGAAACTAGTAGTAAGTAAGAGAATAAAAATGTTGCCTCAAGAAATCGAAGAAAGAAGAAAAAATTTTTTTTTTTTTTTAAGTAAGACAAATATTCCACATTGCAACAATCGTGGGGACGACCTCGACCAAGGACGAAAAGGTCTCATGCTCTAAGCCGGGCAATTTTAAGTGCGAGGGTTAAAAGAAATAATAACGATAATGAACGAAAAAAAAATTAATATTTACATGAGAATATCATAAGAAGAGTAAACTAAATGTAGACATAAATAACTATAGTCTCTAGAGTTATTAGGTTTTAATGTCCTTGCAATGAAATATTCCTACCTGTTGTCCAGTGTTATCTTCCAATTCGTATGATACGTTTCCTATCCGTCTCCGAACACGGACTTTATTATATTTCGGAGCTAACTTAGCGGAAAACTTATTAACCGCGTCACTTTGGGAGTAGTTACGTACATATACAATTTGACCAACTAAGAATTCGCGATCTCGACTACGAAGATTATAAGTGTGCGCGCTTCTCTTATACGCTTGGTCTAGGTGGGTCTTCACTGCTTCTTGCATCAAACGCATTCGATCAATAGGAGATTTAAACTGGATATCTGCATCTGACAAACAGTTCAATTTACGCAATAACTTGTAGTCTGAACCATGTGAAATATAGTTGTAACCAAACATGAGGAAGTGTGGAGGGAATTTCGTCGACTCATGAGTTGTATTTCGCACTGCAGCTAAAATCTGGGGTAAGTTCTCATCCCATAAACGATGATCACTGCCGAGATAAGCTCTAATACCAACTAGTATAGATTGATTAACTCGCTCTGAGGCATTAGATTGTGGTGAATAAATAGGAGAGAAACAATGTTGAACTCCATAGCCTTGCAAGAATTCAGAAAATGATTTGGAAGTAAACTGAGAACCATTATCAGAATGTATCAATTCGGGTACTCCATACACCAAAAACACTTCCGTTTCCAAGAAATGTATGACTTTCTTAGCAGTTGCTTCAGAAAATGGCTTTAGCCACACAAATTTGGAAAAGTGGTCAAGAACAATAAAAATGTAACGATTTCCAGTTCGGGATCTAGGATATGGGCCTAAAAAGTCTATATAAAGGCGTTGCATGGGTCGATCAGTTTCTGGTTTGTTACCCATAGGAGGCTTCATGATACGGTTGGGAGGCTTTATCATTTTACAAGTTTCGCAACGACCAACGTATTGACTCACTTGATGATGAAGTTTTGGCCAGTAGTAGTAACGTTTAAGCAACTCTACCGTTTTGGCTACTCCACAGTGTGCTGATGTAGGAGAAGAGTGTGTATCGGCGATTAGTGATTCCGTTAATGAAGAAGGAACCCAAAGCTTGGCTTTCGGTATATCTTTAAGCCAGTATGTTTCTGAGTTCCCTTGTATTATGTAGATCTTAGAATCAATTACACGCAAATTCTCAAATCTGTCAGGTTCTTTGAGAATTTCCTGCATTTTCTCCACATAGTCAGGATCTTTGAAGGCTGCTGAATTGACATCTATGGTAATCGCCGAGACATTGACCAAGTCTGAACTAAAAACACGCGATAAGGCATCAGGTACGACATTTTGCGTGCCCTTTCGGTATTCGATATGGAACGTAAATGATTGAAGTTTTAAACTCCAGACCATTTCAGACTGGCGTGATCTGTTATGATCGTAAACTCCAGACCCTCAATGTACGCTCTAAATCGCTTAACGCTTTGCACAGCAGCTAGACACTCTAATTCAGTGACACTATAATTTTTCTGTGCGGCATTGAGTTTGGATGACATATAAGCAATAGGGTGTTCTTCACCTGCTTCAGATTTTTGGAAGAGAACACTTCCAATTCCGGTTGCACTAGCATCACATTGTATGAAAAATGGCTTGGAAAAATCGGGATTCACTAAAACCGGTGCGGAAGTCAGAAGCGTTTTAACATTTTCGAAGGCAACATTAGCCGCATCATTCCATTGAAAAACTCGCTTACCTTTCAATAAATCAGTGAGTGCGGAAGCAACAGACGCAAAATTTGGTATGAATCGCCTGTACCAGCCCGCCATACCCATAAATCTCCGCACGTCCTTAGCAGATTTGGGGACTGGATATGTCGTGATGCCGGAGATTTTCTCTGGTTCCGTTTTTAGTACTCCGTCACCAACTACATAACCCAGATATCTGATCTCTTTCATCAATTATTTGCTTTTCTCGATGTTAATTGTGAGATTTGCAGCTATTAAAAGACTGGAAACCTGGCGTAGAAGGTCGAGATGTTCTTCGAAACTACTTGATGTTATAAGCATATCGTCGAGATAAACAAATATCCGGTCATGCAGCTGATGCGGAATCACTTTGTGCATCAAACGACACATAGTCTGCGGAGCATTGCAGAGACCAAAAGGCATGACGGTGAACTGGTACAAAGGACGACCAGGTACTGTAAAAGCAGTCTTGTCGCGTGAAGCAGGGTCAAGGGGAATTTGCCAGAAGGCATCCTTTAAATCCAAACTCGTGATGAATCTGGTTGCTTGCAGTCGGGCTAACAAACCATCAATGAGGGGTAAAGGGTACGCATCCTTGATCGTGACTTCGTTCAGACGGCGGGCATCTAAGCATAGACGAGCCTTTCCATTTGCTTTCCGTACAATTGTAACCGGAGAACACCAAGAACTGTTACTTTCTTCTATGACGCTCAGTTCTATCATCCGATCTAGTTCATCGTACAGCGATTTCTGTACGGCAGGAGAAACGGCATAGTCTCTTTGCTTCAAAGGTTTAGCTGAACCTACATCGATAATGTGGCTGAGTAAAGTAGTTTTACCCAAACCGCACTCATTAAACGAAGGAAAGCTTTGAAGAACAGTTGCAAGCTGCTGCTGTTCGATCACCGTCAATTGGTGGTAAAGTTTGTCGACTGACTCAGTTGTACACTGCAGTTCGTCTATATGCGATGGGGTTGTCGAAGGGGGAGTCGACAGTGTTCGGGGCAGCAACCCTGATCATGTTGTGGACTGCCCCAAGTGGCCAAGCAGAGATCCTCCCCGCGGTGACACCTGGGAAACGCCAACCTACAAGATTTGCTGGTCAAGGTTGGTAGGCGAACTCTCTCGGGCACTTTACACTATACCCAATGCGTCACAAACTGTAAATGTTTGGATACGGGGGATAAAGGTGTTAGATAACCAAGTCTTTTGCGTGCTGGCAGACTTTAAAGAAAGCCGAGCGGGGAAACCCATAATGGAGTCCAAGGAAAGGAAAAGATCGCGGGTGGGGATATCCACCCAAGTGTCGGTAGGAGTCGTAGCTGCGACTACCGGCGAGGGCACGGGGGGCGACAAATCCGCCTGTGTCGCCAGCGGCCACAAACAAACAATCCGCGCGATGATTGATGCAGGTCGTGCGGATGGTGTGACTACTGCTAGCACATCCGGTACAGTGAAGAGGGCAGGCTGTACTGGAGGTTCTACTACTGACCCCAAAAAACCAACTCAGTTCACTTTGGACACTTCCGAACTGCGTTCGGTTCAGGATAGTGACAAGACCCTCTCCATTGAAGAAGAGGAGCAGCTACTGCGATCTCCCAAAGAGGGGGAGGATACTAGGGTGCGTAAGACACCAAGGTCCAAACCCTCGCGGGAGAATCGCAAGCTACTCGCTCAGTACAAGGCCGCGCTCAGGTACGAAATGGAACTCGGCAACAAGGTGGAACTCACTCAAAAAGAGCAGAAGGATCTCGCATGGGCCAAAGTAACCATAGCCAAGAGCAGAGCGGAACTGGAAGGTAAAAAAGGCCTTAAAAGCGGGAACCCAAACTGCTGGAACAAGATCGAAGAAAGCGCACAACCGGGTGGAGACAAAGAGGCACAAAAGGCAAAGATCGGAAGAGGATAACCAACCTCGTTCATTGTCAAAGAAGACTAAGCCCAGCCACCCTATTACAGAGACCAGTGCATCAACGTCAGGGACGAATAAAAGTTCAATGGCGGATGCCACGAAAAAGCATCTAACGGTAGCGCTTGTCGACCACAGTGACCCACTCGGAAGGATGAGCATGGAAAAGTGGAAAATTGTGGAGACGAGACTTCTAGACGAAATGGTATCGTACATGGAGACCAAGCTGGACCAACCTATGCCCTCGTTTGATGGAGCAGGGTGGTTCAACGAGGTCAAAATTGTAAAGTGCAACGATCAACTCACACTAGACTGGTGTAAGAAGACCGTAAGCACCCTCGTAAATACGTGGGAGGGAGCGAAGCTGGAGATAGTTGACAGAGCATGTGTACCGTCGGTACCAAAAGCTAAGGTTCATCTGCCCAGAATGATGCCCGCAGCGACCGCCCTGAAACTGCTCCAACGACAGAACCCCGACATTCCTACGGCCGACTGGAGGATCATAAAGGCCTGCGAACCGCAGACAGCGGACGGCGGCCAAGAACTGATCCTCCAAATAAATCAAAAAGCCGAGGATATATTATACCCACGCTTCGGTAAAATGGCTTGGGGCATTGGAAGCGTCTTCATACGCCTAAAAAAGCGTAACCCCAAGGACAATAATATAAACACCCTCGAGGCCAACGAAGTGGAAAAAGAATTGGTGATGAAAGATCTGACCACAGCGGCTGAAAATATATCGATAGACACGGATGAGGAGAGCAGTAGTGGGACAGAAGACCGACACGCTACTCCCACCGTGTCACAACAATAAACGATAATAAAATCAAGATGTTAAGAGTAATACAAATAAACTTGCATCACAAGCCGTGTTTTTTTGCGGCTCTATCCAGAGCAGGTTAGCGTAACTACATTGAAAGCAACAACAAATCATCTATACAGAGTAGGTTAGCTACCCCGGTTAGACCACTGGTGTAGCTAACCTGCTCTGGATAAATAGTTCCTGTGCTCATTGATAGAGGGCTCAGAAGTTAGAACTTGGGACTTTCATCTCCCAGCCGTTGGCAGCAATGAAATTTGAATTTGTCGAAAAGTGCTGCAGCTGCCTGAAACACAATGCGCTTACGATTGGAGTCATCCGAATCACTTGATTCTAATAGTTCCAATAAAAAAACTTTCCTATTTGCACTTATTATTGGATCTGTAAGGAAAAGTCTTGAAATATCGCGGGAAATTCGCAATATTTTACAGAAATTACCTGTTGTTGACAACTGACAATTCGAAGTAGAACTTTCAAATTGTTTCCAGGTGCAACAACTTACCAGTTCCATACTTTAGTACTAAGCTTCTACTCTGGATCGTTTTTTTGAGGACTATCTTAACCTGCTCTACTCTCGTCCGCAAAAAAACACGGCTACAGTATCCCGGCTTCGGCTGAGCTATTGCTCACCTTAGAAGAAGAGAAGTATGATGTGGCATTGATACAAGAGCCGTGGGTATCCGGAATTGGAGAGATCAAGGGCCTTAAGTCACACAACTTTAACTTATTCGTATCTCAAAAGGAAGGTAAGAAGCGTTCGGCCATTATGGTCAGAAAATGTTTTAATGTTTTCCTAAAGTCTAATTACAGCACAGCTGACCTAGCGGTCGCACTGATCGAGGGAAAAAACCGACAACCGCCACTGCTATAAGCATCAGCATACATGGCCCATGATATGCCATCTCCAACAGAGGATCTGCGGACGCTGGCGAAGGAAGCAGCACGGGCAAAGCTGAACTTAGTAATCGGCGCCGACGCGAACTCTCATCATACAATATGGGAAAGTAAGGACACCAACGAAAGGGGTGAGTCTCTACTACTTTTCTTGTTAAAATCTAACTTACTAATCGGGAACCGCGGAAGTGTGCCAACCTATAAAGGCCCTAATAGCGAAAACGTTCTCGACATAACACTACATACGGACTCGGATGAATGTAGGCTGGAAAATTGGAAAGTCCTCGACAAACCATCACTTTCCGACCATAACTGCATAGAATTTGAGGTGTGCAGCATTCCAAATAAGGATGTTAAAGCGTATAGAAACCCGGCAAAAGCGGACTGGAATCTATACTCAAATATAGTCTTAGGCAAACTAGGAAATAGGAAGCCGGACTATATTTGGAATACACAAAAGTTGGATGACGCCACCACTTTTCTAACAAACACTATGAAACATGCCTTTGCAAAGGCGTGCCCTTTAAAGTATCCGCCAAAAATATCCCAACCACCATTGTGGAATAGGGAGCTGGGCGAAGTTCGTAAAAAAGTTCATTCGCTTTTTAACATCGCAAAGCGCACAGGGCAGACCGAAGCATGGACTGAATATAGGAGCTCCCTAAAAGTTTTCAAAAGGGAACTGAGAAAAGCCAAAAGAATAGGCTGGAGAGAATTCTGTAGCCGAATAGAGCAAACCTCAGAAGCCTCTAGACTTCGGAAGCTGCTATCCAAAAATCCAGCTTCGCAAGCCTTACTAAAAAACACGGATGGATGCTGGACAAATAACAGCAAGGGTACGCTTGAGGCTCTCTTAAGCACTCACTTTCCAGGCTGCCAGGACCCCGGCGCCACCCGCCAAGAGGTAAACAATGAACGCCTGGAGAATGTTCCAGGGCTCTTCTCACCACATAGAATAAGGTGGGCAATTGGCTCGTTCGATCCGTATAAGTCGCCGGGACCGGATGGGATAATACCAGCCATGATACAAAATGTAGAAGGACTGGTTGCACCATGGGTCGCGGCGATTTTTAAGGGATGCCTTAGACTAAACTACGTACCCCAACTATGGAGGGAAGCACGGGTTGTTTTCATACCGAAAGCAGGTAAGGGCAATCACGTTAACCCTAAGGACTATCGGCCCATTAGTCTTACGTCCTTCTTGTTAAAAACATTAGAAAGGGTCCTTGATGTATACATCAGAGATAAGATGAACCCAGAACATCTATCCCAAGCTCAACACGCATACATGAGAGGGAAATCGGTGGAGACTGCCATCCACGAGGTGGTGATAAACATCGAAAAATCACTGCAGTATAAAGAGTACACTCTAGGCACTTTCCTAGACATAGAGGGAGCCTTCAATAATGTCACAACGGATGCCATTGGGGAAGCTCTCCGCTCTGCTCAAGTAAACAAAACGATCAGCGCATGGATCGAGACTATGCTTAAAAATCGAACCATAGCGTCGGAATGGGGTAATGCTAGTTCTCGCAAACATAGCTGTAGGGGAACGCCACAAGGAGGGGTACTATCTCCACTCCTGTGGGTTCTGACTGTCAATAACATACTTAAGGTCCTAAGCAGTTCAGGGGTAAACGTGGTGGCCTACGCTGACGACGTAGTGATACTGGTATCAGGCAAGTACACAAACACGTTATCCGAGCTCACGGAAGGAGTACTCAGTAAACTATACGACTGGGCGAAAAGCGCCGGACTAAACGTAAACCCGCTAAAAACGGAACTAGTTCTGTTCACGAGAAAAATTAAAACTCCGGAGCTTAGGCTACCTAAAATAGGAAGCACCGAACTAACTCTGACCAGCCATGCAAAGTATCTGGGACTGATCCTAGATAGTAAGCTAACCTGGAAACTAAACAATGAAGAGCGTTCAAAAAAGGCTAGTATCGCTTTTTACTCGTGCAAAAGGATGTTCGGAAGAAGCTGGGGACTAGACCCGAGTATAACGCACTGGATATATACGGCTATCGTAAGGCCAATTCTCCTGTATGGCATAATGATATGGTGGCCCGCTCTAAATAAGACGACCTACAGGCAAAAATTGGAAAAAGTACAAAGGCAGGCATGTCTGGGAATCACTGGCGCTCTTAGGACCACGCCCTCCGATTCACTGAACGTGTTACTGTCTTTACCACCAATAGACTTGGTCGCATTAAACGTGGCATCCAAGAGTGCTCTACGACTCAAGGAGCACAGGCAACTTAGTACACGACCGTACGGTCACAGCAACATAAGTCTACCCGCAGGAAACACAGACTCGATGATTGCGAAGTCAGTTTTCGACAGGAAGTTCTCGATACGTATACCGGATAGGGAATACTGGTCAACAAGAACCGGAGACCCTAGGGGAGCGATAAATATCTATACTGATGGATCCAAAATGGAAGGAGGGGTGGGCGCAGCAGTGCACACACCTGACCTCACAACGGATTTAGTTCTCAGGTTACCAAACGACTGCAGTATCTTTCAGGCGGAAATCCTGGCAATCCAGAGAGCAGCCGAGATCGCCAGCAGATCGTCGCGAAATGGTAATGAAAGAATAATTATATACACAGATAGTCAGGCTGCCCTAAAGGCACTAGAAGCCTGTACTATAAAGTCTAGGGTAGTCTTTAACTGTCATCGCGCGTTACAGAATCTATGTGTCAACAGAAGGGTAGAACTCTGCTGGGTTCCAGGCCACAGTGGCATAACAGGTAATGAGGCCGCACACACAGTTCACGAATCTAGCCGAAGCTAGATGGCATACCACCACAACTTTTAGAACCACAAAATCAATGTGGAACAAGTATGATGCAAAGAAAACAAAACTCTTGTTATCACTACCCAGGAAGCAATGTGCGACAATGGTTGGCATCATCACTGGCCATTGTCTTATAGGAGCACAGGCCTATAGGATGGGTTTGGTAACCCATGATCGCTGCAGAAATTGCAACCAGCCGGGAGTAAGAGAGACAATGGAGCACGTGTTATGTAAGTGTCCGGCGCTTGCTAGAAGAAGGCTTAAAACCCTCGGCTCTCCGTTCTTCTCCGACCTCAAACAGGTATCGAGCTGTAGTATGCGAAACGTTCTGAACTTTGCGGCAGCAGCGAAATCCTTTGAGCTCAACAAGGAACTCAACTCGCAATACCAGCGAACCATTAGGTTCTCCCTATTGTCCGATGTGGTATCACTATGGATCCCAAAGGGTCTATGTGGGCTAAGGCCGCCACTCTAACCTAACCTAACCTAACCTATATGCGATGGAACTAGTTGGAATGTATCCCAAAAATCGATTCTAAGATAAACGGGGTTAACCAGTGAAGGGACCACCAAGAATCTAATCGATCGGGTTTGCCATTGAAGGTCACTTGAGCGTTTACGTAACTCAAAACTTTGTTTTTCTCACCACTAGCTGTGGTTACTTGCATTTTGAGTGAATGCAACGGAAGAGATAGTTTTTGGATGGTGTCAATAGCGCCTGCTCCTAATATACTAGTAGTTGCTCCACTGTCCAACAGTCCTCGTAATATTTGTCCCTTAATGGTTATATCGGCATACGGTCGATTATCTCCAGGTACATGTAAGAATGATTCCAAGCAAGCTAGTTTGAGTTGACGTCTCAACAACCAATATCGGCGAGACCGATCTAAACGACGATTGAAAGATGATTTTGTTGCGAAAGAGTTAGGTATATACTGCGAAAAGATTGAAGATTGAGAAAATGTTTCGTCGTCAGAAGCTACTTCATCCTGCGTAGTTCGGGATCCGTGTTCGACGCTGTCTCCAAAGTATTCCGAGCGGGACCTCTCCATGCTGAAGTGTGGTTGGTCCTCTGATAACCCACACTTCTCGATTGGTTTCCCGATGACCGAGAACGACACTGAATACAATTGGGCTTTAAAACATTTTCTGCTCCGCATCCAAAACAAAAGATATGGGTAACAGGCTTTACGCAATCAGGGAATAAATGACCTAAATCATAGCAATTCCAGCACATGACATTGCTGTTCATTGGAGCCTGTTTTTGTACTTGTGGTCGAGCGTGTTGGAGAATCGAGACTTTTGGTTCATCAAAAACTGGTGGTAGATCGAATTGCACTTCATGAACTTGTCTACGCACTGAACAGTTTGCATCTGCGTCAAAACCAATTCTCTTCCAAGTCGACTCTATTGCTGTACACTTGCGAATAAGCTGCTGTACTGATTGAAATTCCTGTCCAGCTAAATGCGCTTGATGTCCAGGACGCATATTTCGCAATAGGATTTGCATTAACGACTCATCCGAAAGAGGTACAGACAGCTGTAAGGATAATTGTTCGATTGCATCGACGAACTCTACAAATGATTCTTTCGACTTTTGGAATCGTGCATCCATGGTTCGGCGGACATCCAAATCGGTGTTTTGATCGCCATAACGTTCGCGCAAGGCAGCACATAAGTGTAGCCAATTTAGGGAAGGAGTTTTTTCTTGGTACTTCCAGTACCAATCTAGCGCACTACCCTTCAATAGCAAGTACAAACCATTAACCAAATCCCCTTGAGACACATCGTTGGAAACAGCTAGGGTTTCCACACGGAAAAGAAAACGTCCTATGTTCAGACCAGACACAGCACCATCAAATATAATTCCCCACTTAGACATCGGAGTACGCTGTTTTTCATGCATTGAAGGTATGGAACGTGTTTGAAAGACTTAGAGACTCAGTGCTACTGCGTGCTACTAAGTAACGAATGTGGGACGTTTGTCACGCCTTGAGGAATTGTTGCCCGTTGCTCAATGAAAGTCGAAAAATCATTAGTATGAGAAATCGTAGGGTTGGTTAGGTTGGAAAGATTTATCTCATCGATTTTTTGATAAAAAATGTTATTGTCTATATTTTTGATATCGACAACCAGCATTTGCAACGCATTTATCACATTCAATGCGTCTTTAGCAGCAGATCGGACACTCGCTACTGAAGCATAGAGCCAGCCAAAACGTCTAGCATAATGGGCTAATCGTGTCTGGAAACATTCAATACCAGACAGTTCCAATTCAACGTTGTTTTTAAGCAACTTAATGGAGTTTGCAATTTGTTGAACTTTACTACAACACGTAGTGAGCTCCTCTTGAGGATTATCCGCAATCCTTTTCGGCAAGCGACCAGGTTGAAGAAACGGTTTTTCTTCCTCTAAAACTAACCTAGCTTTCAACTCATCGTATTGACGCAGGGCATTACCAGTTATTTCTCGCATAAGGCATACCATCTGGAATTCCTCAGGCTCCAAATGTGATATGTTAAATGAAGTCATATTTGCAGCAAGGAGCAAAAATCCACCAAACAAGAAAAAGAAAAATCAAATGTATATGTAAGTAAAAATAATAAAGATAAAAAAAAAATATCAAAGTTCCAAAATTCCAAATATTAAAAAAAATCAATATAAATATATGGAAATGTATTTACGCAACATACGAGGAATATTGACAACGAGCGAAAAACAAGATAAATGGATACGAGATTCTATAGTGTAATTATGTATGTACCACAGAAATAATAAAAAAAAATCCCAAATATAATAAATAATAATGTTATTATTTATTTTATTTTCCACTTTTGTTGCAAGGTAACAGGGAATTGAATCGTAATAATATCAGAAACAAGGCGATATATGTATAATAAAAAGAAAGAAATGAAAATTCCGGAACTCCGCTAGAGAAAGCACACCTCATTTGGATCTTTCCAAGCATAATTCGTGTAGGTGCGAAAATATGAAGAAAGAAAAATAATAGTACCAGTGAGACGGAAGAATGACGGAAGTTTCATCAATGTGGTTCCTTTTTTTTTTTTTTACCACGAATTTATTCGTATTAATAAAATAATTCGAGATCATTTACAGAATGAGTTTGGCATCGAAAAAATCGCATTTACAATTCAATCCGGTTCGAAAAATGGTGATAGTTATATAATTATACTTTTATGATGATTTCAATCTACTGTATAAAAGTCATTTGTGTCCTCCCCTTCCTTCCACCACCTCCCATACAAACTGCACTTTTTCTTGAAATACTATAAACTCAGCACGAATAAGATTGCTCGAGCTGAAATTGTGCAATATTTATTTACAATTATTAGTACGATCACAAAAAATTAGACGCTTAGTTTCACTCCGTCTACCCCCTCCCATACAATCTCACACAATTTCATAACTTTACAACAAATCCGATTTTCCTGAAAAGTATGAATGCTACTGATCTATAATTTTAAGCATGTCAAAAACATGATGTTCTTAGTTATTTCTGAAAAAGTCATTAAGAACTCATCCCTCCTTCTACCACCTCCCATGCAAACTGCATAATTTCACTAAATCCAAAACACTAATTTTCTCAGTACTTATTAAATTTTTGAATCCAAAATTTTGTATAAAACATTTCGATGGCAACTCTAGCGTCATGCGAAAAATTAGTTCAATGTCGTTACCCCCTCCAGTACTTCCCCAACAAAATTTCTTGGAATTAAAAAATTTCTCTGTCATTTAGAGTATCGCACGATTGGGCTTTACGCCCAATCGTAGTCCTGTTCCTCATTTGGGATTGTTTTTTGGCAATTTCTTGCTTTAAGCGCTCGAATAACGTTAATATTATACGCTATTGATCTTTTCACCCTTTTGAATACAGTCAATAAATATTATACCATGCGCATCACAAAACACGGAGGCCAGAACTTTCCCGGCTGACGTTTGGGTTTTCGGCCGCTTTGGACAGGTTTCTCGCCACTAAGCTGACACCACACAAATTTATTTTGGGGATGATATAGAATTCTTGAACATAAAACTAATATTTAAAGTACTACTGTGTGGAAGGCCTCCTTTATCATACAAGAGTGGAGCAAAATCTGTCATTGTAAATTATCGACCAATAGCTAAACAGTCAGATATTTCAGAACTTTCTGAGTCTATATTGTATGAGTGCATGTCATTTCACTGCAGGTCCTTTCGAGTAAACAACATGGTTTCGTCAGGAATAAGTCCACTGTCACTATCTGATGGAGTTTGCAACTAAATCTATTTTGGCTATTGAGAAGGGTAAGCAGGTGGATTATTATTATTTATTTATATTAGGGGAACACGTGAGAGCACTGCGGCCTTTTCGGCCTATTGTGCGATTATTGCCCCTATACCCTACCATAACTCGATAGCTTTAGCTAATCTGAGTATCTGTAAGGGAGCCATGCTGGCTAGTTCCTCGGTGGAAATATATTAATTTTAGTAAGGCTTTTGATAAGTTATCCCACTCCATTATATTATTAAAATTGGACTTATTGCGTTTTCCTACATGGTTTATCAATTGGATAAGTCGCAATGTCATTTACTAGGAAAATCTCTCCATTTGTGATAATTTACAATCTTGATGACTGTATTCTGGATCGAGTTAGTTGCAGTATTGACCTAGGTGACATTTGACCATCACATTTATTTTAATTTGCATATAAATAAGATCGTGTAGAAGGGTAATTCTATGTTGGGATTTACCACACGCTTATCCAAGGAATTTAACAATTCGCTTGCTGGACTAAGTTTCTATAACACTTTCGTTAGATCTGACCGTGAATATAATTCTCAAGTTTAGTCTCCTTATTATGATTAAACCAAATCAGCGTAAATTTGTAAGAATAGCGTAATGTCATCTTAACTGGAATGACAGACCTCTTTTTCCCCCTTATTCTGATCGACTTCAGCTATTAAATATGTCATCGCTTTCGAAACGACGTGAAGTAGCTGATGCAGTTTTTGTTCATAGCCTTCTTACCTGGTTAGTTGATTCTTCCACCCTTTAGGGTTTGATGCGGTTTGAAGTTGGTCAATTCTTACCAATGTATCTTAAGTTGCTGCGGATTGATTTTCACTGGACAAATCAGGGCATGAATGAACCGATTTCGCATCTCGTGAGGGAAGTTTATAAGAATGCTGATGTATTCGACTTCTCCATTGATAAGCAGTGGTGTAGACTTAACGCTAGTTTACGCCGATGTATGTGAATTTTTGTCAAATTCTTGTTATATTCTAGATGAAACCTGAGAATATTATAATTTTGCCACAAAGTTTGTAACGCTAAGAAATAAGGATAGGAGAAAAAATTAATGTTACAGAAGTTCATATTATCACTCAAAAATCTCGAAACCGGATGTTCGTCCGTCTGTCGGCCTGTCCGATCTCGCCCTCTCTAGCTCGAGAACACATTGAGCTAGGAAGTTCAAATTGTGTACACATTTTGTTGACAAAACATAACAGGACTATGATTGGGCGATTGGAGGGGGTGACGACATTGAAATACTTCCTGCACATTACGCTAGAGTTGCCATCAAAATGTTTTGTAGAAAATTTAGAATTAAAAAATTTAATAGGTACTGAGAAAATTAGTGTATTGGATTTAGTGAAATTGCGCAGTTTGTATGGGAGGTGGTAGGAGGGGCGAGTTTTTAATGACTTCTTAGAAATAACTAAAAATATCATGTTTTTGGCATGTTTTAAATTGCAGATCTGTAGAACTCATACTTTTCAGGAAAATCGACTTTTTCTGAAGTTATTAAATTGTGTCAGATTGTATGGGAGGGGATAGAAGGGGTATAGCTAATCGACTAATTTTTTTGATCTTACGAATAATTCTAAACAGATATTTAGTGCACAATTTCAGCTCGATAAATTTTATACGCACAGAGTAAATTGGCTTAGAGCATTTCATGAAAAAGTACAATTTGTATAAGAGGTGGTGGAACGAGGGGAAGGACACAAATAGGTTTTATACAGTAGATTGACACTATCATTAAAGTATTACATACCAAATTTCAGATCAATAGCGTTTATACTTTTTTTTATTATCAAATAACAAAATTGTGTAATTTTGGGAGGGGGTAGAAGGGGTGGAGCGATTTGGCCCGTTCACTAACTTGACACCCACAAAAAATTACCTAATTTCCGAAACCGATTTTCTTGAAAAGTATAAAAGCCATTGATCTGATATTTGGAATAAATTATTATACTCTAGATGAAATCTGAGAGTATTATAAGTTTGCTCTAAAGTTTGTAACGCTAAGAAATAAGGCTCGGAGAAAAAAAAGAATGACGCAGAAGTTAATATTATCACTCAAAAATCTCAAAACCGGATGTCCATCCGTCCGTCCGTCTGTGCGCGCTCTACCTTGAGAACGCGTTGAGCTAGATAGTTCAAATTTCGTACACGTCGTTTTTGACAAAAAACTAAGGTCAAGTTCGTGAACGGGCCAAATCGCTCCACCCCTTCTACCCCCTCCCATAGAAAATGGCATAATTGCGCAATTTGACAATAAACGGATTTGCGCGAATAGTATAAAAGCTATTGGCCTGAAATTTGGAATATGTTACTTTTATAATAATATCAATCTCTTGTATACAAATTATGCGTGTCCTCCCCCTCCTTCTACCACCTCCCATGCAAACTGTACTTGTCATGAATTACTCTAAGCCAATTTACTCAGTGCGTATAAAATTTAGCGGGCTCAAATTGTACACCAAATATTTATTTAAAATTTTTAGTAAGCCAAAAAAAAATTAGACGATTAGCTTCTTCCCTACTACCCCCTCCCATACAAATTGACACAATTTCGCAATTTGACAATAAATGGATTTACTCGAAAAATATAGCAGCTATTAGTCTGAATTTTGGGATATATTACTTTCAGAATAATCTAAATCTACACTAGAAAAATTATTTGCGTCCTCCTTCTCCTTCCACCCCCTCCCATACAAACTATACTTTTTCATGAAATGCTCTAAGACGATTTTCTCAGAACATATAACATTTATTGAGCTCATATTTTGTAATAAATACTTAATTAGTATTATCACTAAGATCGGAAAAAAATATTTGATTAGCTTCACCGTTTCTACCACCTCCCATACAATATGACACAGTTTCACAACTTCACAAAAAATCGATTTTCTTGAAAAGTATGAATGGCACTAGTCTGAAATTTCAGGGATGTCAATTTTATAATATTCCTAGTTATTTCTGAAAAAATCACTAAAATCCCTTCACTCTTTCTACCACCTCCCATACAAACTGTACATTTTCACTAAATCTAACTCACTAATTTTTTCAGTTCCCATTCAATTTTTGGAGTAAGCATTTTGTATAAGACATTTCTATAGCTGCTTTAGCATGATGGGAAAAAAATTAGTTCAATGCTTCAATCCCTTCCAACACTTCCCATGCGAAATTTCTTGGGATCACAAAAAATTCTATTTCATCTGGAGTATCGTAAGATTGCGCTTTACGCGCGATCGTAGCCCAGATGAAATCTGAGAGTATATTGTGTTTGCCTTACCGTTTGTAACGCTAAGAAAAAATGCTCGCACAGAGCCGCCAAGGGTACAGAAATATTTGTTGTCGCTCAAAAACGTCGATTCCGAGTTGCTGTCTGAACGTCTTTATACAGCATAACTCTCGAACGCTTTGAGTTGTCGTGCTGAAATTTGTTGTGTGTTTCATTTTTAGCAAAAGAGAAACTTTAAGTTCGTGAACCGGCCACATCCCCCCTCTCCTTCTACCCCCTCCCATACAAATTTCACGAAATTCCGAAATTTTCAGAAATTGATTTTCTTTGAAACTATTTAAGCTATCGATTTGTAATTTGGGTCAAAGTATTACGATATAGATGTCATTAATATGACTGAATATTGATCCGATCCCGTCACTCCTTCTACCCCCTCCCATACAAATGCATAATTTTGAATAATGCAGTTTTTCGATTTTCATTGAAACTAGCAAAGTTTTAAAAACGAATTTTTGCCAGAATTAATTCTATTATAATTCCAATCAGAGTTGAAAAAATTATCAACTTCACCTCACTAATTCTACCCCGTCCCATGCAAATTTCACGAAATTTTGAAATTTAAATTAAATTATTTTTCTTCGAAACTGTTAAAGGTATCAACTTGATATTTTGCATAAAGTATAAAAATATAAATTTCAATGACGGGAAAAATGTGTTTTGATCCGTACACTCCTTCTACCCCCTCCCATACAAATGTATAATTTTTGTTAAGTGCATTATATCGATTTCCATTAAAACTAGAAAAAGTATAAACTTAAAGTTTTGCCAGAATTTGTTTTTTAATAATTGCAATACATGCCAAAAAAAAAATTATCAGCTCCTCTTCACTCCTTCTACCCCCTCCCATACAAATATCTGTATTATAAATTCAAGAAAAGCATCTCTCCTTCGAATATATTAGAACCATCGAATTTGAAATTGAATCAAAGCGTGGTGTTAAGGATGATGATAAGCAGTTTCAAAATCATCTTAAATGCTCCACTTCCTCTGCCACCTCCCATACAAATGCCTCAATTTCAGGAAAACTATGTCCAATTGAAAATAATGAAAGCTACAAACCTTAAATTCAGCACGAAATATTTTGCATACCACATTAGGTGTCATATCCAAAAATTACAAACCTTCCTCCTCTCCTTCTACCACCTCCCATACAAAAGTCAGTAAGTTTAAAAGAATTGGAGGTGACATATATTCCGGTACATTGAACTCTTTCTCATTTCATCTAGAGTATCATATGATTGGGCTTTACGCCCAATCATAATTCTTTTATGTTTTTTATACTAATTTGAATCTACGGTATAAGAATTATTTGAATCCCCGCACTCCTTTTACCACCTCCCATATAAACTGCACTTTTTCATGAAATACTATATACTGATTTACTCAGTATGTCTAACATTTATTGAGCTGAAATTTTTATTAGTAAGACGAAAAAAAATTAGATGATTAGCTTCACCCCTCCATACAATCTGGTACAAATTCACAACTTTTCAAAAAGTCGTTTTTCCTAAAATGTGGTCTGCGATTGAAAATGTCAAATGCATGATGCTTACAGTTATTTCTGAAAAATTTACTAAGAAGTCCCCACAAATCCAATACAGTAATTTTGTCAGTACCTATCACATTTTTGAAGCTTAAAGTTTCATTAAAATGCTCTGATAGCATGATTGTGCCTAAGCCCAATCGTAGTCCTGTTATGTTTATATTGTTTTATTCTTATTTGTAGTTGGTGTTGGGATGTTGAGGTTTGTTTCGTTCATTCACTCAAGGATGAGCCAGAGGATATATTCGGAATCGATTATTGGCAATCCCTTGCATTAAGGAATCCTGATAGTGATACGATGTGGTTCGTTGAATTTAAATAATAAAAATTGGAAAAATAAAAACGATCACTTATGTACATACGTTATATAATATGCGCGAACATGAAGACTCTTATTATTTTATCGCGATTTTCCCAACTCTCAAAGAATTTAGAAGAAGATTTATGGAAACAAAATAACTTATCCAATGAAGAACTAATAGAGTTATTAAACAATTTGAATGAATTAAGTAACTACCTCAAATCTGAAACTTCATACTTGCATACTTTTAATTAGAGAATACAATTGACTTAAAGTACGCATTTATTGAAACTGGCCGAATGGTAGAAAGGGTCACAGAGCGTAATCGTGATCTGGTACATGACGTAGCATAAATTCTGTGAAAAGCCTACTGTAAGTAACATCAACAGCTCTACTACTGAATTATATCTCCACCTCCTCGCGGTGCCACCGGATGTTTGGTTCAAAACAGCAGACGGAGAAGGGTGAAGGCCAGCGTTCCGCACCTCTAATGGAAGCTGCCATCCAGACTGGCCCTTCAGGTTGGAAGTTGGGCGAAACGCTGACAACGTCTCCCCGGGAAAAACTCGCGTGTCCAGGAACCCGCGGGAGGCCAAGGCTCGATATGGGCTGTAACGCCATTGCATCATAATCATCATTTATTGAAAATACAAATTTATTTAATTTATTTTACTTCATTTAGGCTTATTTGAACTTAATTTATTTTTAAAACACAGTATGTATATTTGTAAGTGGTAAACTGTGGAACCTACTTGACAGACGATACGAAGCCATTGTCTTGATATAAAAAATTAATGAATTTATACTTTATATTATTTATTTAAGTGAGAAATAGACATTATTATTATTAATGCTCGCATAGAGTCTTAGAAATATTTGTTGCCGCTCAAAAACCTCGTCATATTTAGCGTGAATGGGCTACGTCTCCCACTCCTTATTCCTCCTTCCATATAAATTTCAACATTCTAGAAATTATTTTTTCTTCGAAACTGATTAAGTTATCGTCTTGAAAATTAGGCTGAAGTATAACGATGTGAATATCATTAACGTCAAAAAATATTGATCCGATCCACTCAGTATTTCTACCCCGTCCGATTGGAAGACCGCGGTATATTCTGGTGAGATTTGCAGATCAAGGCTTTCAAAAAGATGCCATAACCTACTCTTCCACAATGGCGCTACAGCCCAAATCGGACCTTGACCTCCTGATATTCAGGTCCCTTAAAATTTTTTTTCATTATTTATTGTGGAAGGGCTGTTAGCTCTTCGCACAACCCTCCATCTACGAATTTTTCATTTTCGCAGATTGAGGTGACCATGGTATATCCAAGCAGGCAATGTGCTGGAATTATGTATTGCGTCGACCGGGATTTGAAATCTCGACCTCCGCATTACAAGACCAACACGCTACCCACTAGGCTACACCCTCTTCCACTTACGAACCATCAGTAAATATCACCCATTGCAGTCTTTCAGGTAGAGTGACTTCATAGTGCTTCATAAAGTACATCTTTGATAGCATTGTCATCATCATCAAAGGTGCGACAGTGCAAGTTGGACCCTGGCCTCCAGAAGTAGTCGCTTCATTATTCCAATAATAAAGTATTGTGATCGACACAGAAAAAAAAAATTTGCTACCCTGAAATTTTATTTTTTCGCACTTCATGACTAAATTAGCCTAAAAATACAAAAAAAAAAAAACCGTCCCACCGTACATATGGAGTCATATCTCCGAGACCTTTAAAGGTAGAATGCTCGTTTTTGGGTGGATTGTTAATTGGGTAAGTGATCTCCATCATCTAAATTTTATGAAGTATCAGCTGGAATGAGGAGGTGGGGGGAGTGAAAGAGTCAAAAACTACACTTGCTAATATCTCCACTAGAAATGCAGATTTGAAGCTAAATAAACTGCCAACAAGTCGAGCGAAACTTTATTATTCTTGGGACAAGTTGCGGATGAGTGGAAAGTCAATATGCAGGTTAGAGTGGTTAGGGAAGGCTAAGTGAAAGGGAGTTCTTGGGCAGGACTGTTAACAATATTTCATTCGTTTCTGTAAGTTTGGATTTTATGAGGGGAGGAGTAGGGGTAATAGTAATGGTGGGTGGATGTTAATATCTTTTTAATTAATTGCTTGAATCACGTCCAATATTCTCTGTATAGAATGTGTTTCATAGACGAAGTTGCATAGAATTTTCATAAAATTCGGTGTATTTTACATTCATGAAACCGAACATTTGTATGGGAGGGGGTAGAGAATATAGGGGAATCGCAAAATTTGATTCGCGTCTCTTGTAAGGTGCTTGTATAGAATTTCAAGTTCGTAGCTTTTAGTTTGTTGGTTATTAGTTGATTTAATGAAATTGGTCGAAATCATACTTTTGTATGGGAGGGGGTAGAAGCGCAAGCGCGATTTCAAAACTTTTAAAGCAACTTCATTTGAATTATTTTTATAAGTTTTTATGCCAAATTTGAAATTGATAGCTTTTAAGAGTTAGCTGATAACTGATTTCTTACAAATGCTCGAAAAAATAATTCTGTATGGGAGGGGGTAGAGGAGGTAAGGGAATCGTAAAACTTGTGATGCAATTTTCTTTCATTTTTATTGTAAGGTGCTCGTACGAAATTTCAAGTTCGTAGCTTTTAATTTGTTGGTTATTAGTTGATTTAATGAAATCAGTCGAAATCATACTTTTGTATGGGAGGGGGTAGAAGGTCAAGCGCGATTTTAAAACTTTTAACGCAATTTTATTTTAATTATTTTTGTTAGTTCTTATGCAAAATTTCAAATTGATAGCTTTTAATAGTTAGGTGATAATTGATTTCTTGAAAATGGTCGAAAAAATAATTTTGTATGGGAGGGGGTAGAAATGTTAAAGGTTTTCGACCAGTTAATATTTCGTATATTTAGGGATTTTTTTTAAATGCATTTCGCAAATTTTCAAATTTCTACCTTAAAATTTCACTCAAAAATTTTCAGTTTATGTGTTTTTTTTCAATGCACATGAAACACCTTGTGCACGTTAGACCGGGGGGGGTCGGTTTATAACAATTATGGATTAAGTTATTTTTATTTTTCTGTGTGGATTAAATATAGGTATTCACATGCAAAATTTTAACTTTGTATCTTTTACCAGAGCCCTAAAAAAATCACTCAAAGTTTTCGATATTTTTGCTTATTACCTCCCTCCCCTTACACCTCCCAACTTAAAATGTTTACCAAAATTAACTATTATGTAGTTCTACAATCTGACAAATTTTTGATTTGATATCTGTACTATTTTTGGAGATATAAGGATTTGTAATTTTGAAAAGTGCGCCATTTTTTAAATGCTCCCCATTTCCCCCCACTACTATTATTTTAACATGTTATATTTTTTTTGTATTTGCCTAGTATAGCTTGATATAAGTTTTAAGTTTCAATTATATAGCTTAAGAGAGAGTTGAGATATTAATTCTTAAGTGTTTTTCTTTGCACCCCCTCTGACCCTCCCCCTTACAATAATTAGCCACTTTCTAAGCTGGTTCCGATGAAACTATATGCCACCTTGACGGTCTCTAAATATGATTTTGGTACGATAAGTAATTTCGAAGATATAATCATTTGAAAAAAAAATTCGACCGACAATTGGTTCTAAGCCCCCCCTTTTCGCACCCCAATGGATAAAAAAATTAAATTATTTTTAAAAGTTGTCCCACAAACCCCTCTATATTAATGTTGATTTTTAGCTTCCTAGCTGTTACCATGGTTGAGATATTTGAATTCGTATTTTTCGGTTTAAGCGCTCCCCCCGCCTCCCCCTGAACCCGTATACCCTCAAAAATGGGTATCCTCCTGAGATTCGCAACTATCTACAACCCCCCAAAAATGAAATTTCTATCTATAAGGGTTTGGGAGTTATTGTGCGCTGAGCGTACACGTCGGCGAACGGCGGACGGCGGACGGCGTACAGACAGACGGATTTTTTTTTTTTTGCATTTTTAGGCTAATTTAGTCATGAAACGCGAAAAAAAAAAATTTCAGGGTAGCAAACTTTTTTTATTTCTTGTGTCGATCACAATACTTTATTATTATAATAATAAAGTAAAATTAGCAAAGATATAGAGAGAGTTGTGGGACAAACTCTAAAAATAATTTAATTTTTTCATCAATTGGCGTTCGAAAAGGAGAGGGGGCTAAAAACAAATTGTCGGCCGATTTTTTTTTAAATGATTATATCTTCGAAATCACTTACCATAAAAATTCATATTTTAAAACCATTAAGGCGGCATACAGACCCACCAAAGCCACCTTATAAAGAGGCTAATTATTGTAAGGGGGAGAATTAGGGGGTGCAAATAAGAACACTTAAAAATGAATATCTGAACTATCTCTTAAGCTATGTAATTGAAACTTAAAACATATATTAAGCTATACTTGCGGAATAGAAGAAAAATATAAAATTTGGACATAGCGGTAGTAGGGGAAATGAGGAGCATTTCAAAAATGGTGCACTTCCCAAAATTTCATACCGTTATGTCTCAAAACTCAGTACAGATATTAAATCAAAGCTTCGTCAGATTATTGACCCAGTAATTTTTAATTTTGGTCGAATATCTTTAAAACTTCTACCCCCTCCCATACAAAATTATTTTTCGACCATTTCTAAGAAATCAATTATCACCTAACTATTAAAAGCTATCAATTTGAAATTTTGCACGAAAACTTTCACAAATAGTTGAATCGAAATTGTTTCAAAAGTTTTGAGATCACACCTGCCCTTCTACTTCCTCCCATACAATAGTATGATTTCAATTAATCAACCAATAAACAACAAATTAAAAGCTACGAACTTGAAATTTTGTACGAATGACTTACAAGAGAAAAGGCATAAAATTACATCACAATTTTTACTATTCCCTTATCCCCTCTACCCCCTCGCATGCAAATGTTTGTTTTCGTGACTTTAAAAAACACCGAATCTTATGAAAAATCTGTGCAATTTCGTCTATGAAACTGACATTCTATACAGAGAATATTGGACATGATTCAAGCAATCAATTAAAAAGCTATTAACATCCACCTACCCTTGCTATCACCCCACACCCCTCCCCTCATAAAAACCCAAACTTGCATAAATAAACGAATAAACGAATTGATTAGATGTATTGAAGCCATTGATCGTATCCGCAATTAAATGATAAATTGATAACAGCCCTGCCCAAGAACCCTCTTTCACTTAGTCTTCCCTAACCACTCCAACCTGCACATTGCCTTTCCACACATCCTTAACTTGTTCCAAGAATAATAAAGTTGCGCCCGACTTTGTTGGCAGTTTATTTAAAATTACTTTGTTGTCTTCATCAACCGAGTTTCCCATCGCTTGCGTGGTTTGCCTACTGGCCGGTTACAGTCGCGTTGTCTTTAAGAGCACGTTTGGGGATTCTTCTGTCTTACATTCACTCTACATGGCCAGCCCACTGCAGTTTACGTTAGCTTGATGAACGTTGAACCTTCTAGGTCGTCGTAGAGTTTATATGCCATTACTTTTGTTTTGTTTTCATTAATGCGCAATCCGACTTCTTTTGCGGCGGAGTCAAGATTGACAAATACCTCTTTAGGGAAGGATATTGCTAGGATGTTAATGTCGTCAGCGTATGCTACTAGTTGGGTGGACGTTAATAGTAGTGTCCCGTTGGTGTCGACTGGGATTTTTCGGACGACATGCTCTAATGCTAATTTGAAAAGCATAGAGGCTGGACCAACCATCTCACAACTTTAAACCACATGCCGTTTGAAAGCTGATTGTAGAATCGTTTTGTATTCCCAGTTAGGATTCAGTGTTCGTCATTGTGAGTCTTGTAAGTCGGACTAATTTTGGGGGAATTCCAAAATCAAGTGTGAACATACAATAATAGTCTTTTACTGTGTACCACCACATTGACACCACATTGCAAGCTACTTAGGCTGCAGGAAACGAGACGAATACTTACGCATCAAACACCAGCTGAAATCTAAATCACTGCAACCTAAGAAGAATACCCCAGACTTCAACGTCAGAGCAAATGATTTCCCAACACTACCGAAAACAGCCACTGGACATCTAACGAATACAACTTCTATGCATAATAATCGTAATACTTACGCTGCTGCCATAGGTATCTCTAGTTCTAAGCCTCATCATAGTTTTAATCAACACAATACTAATACTAGCACTAATAGTGTATTCACTACAAGCGAACTCATTTCACTGTCGCAGCAAGAATTAATCACTAACCTGTCTAATTGTCAGTCAAAACAAGAACAATTCAATGTTGTTATTGAGTTAGCTGCCAAGTTTCTGTATGGATAAATCAAATTTAAAAACTATTGTATGGAATGCTCAAAGCATTCGAAACAAAAAATCATTATATCGGATTTAGCCGCAAAATTTACTAACCGATGTGCAAATTGCAACAATCTCTTGATACAGGCTCTTCTAGTCTAAGTTGTAGGTTAAGTTGTATCTCTAAGAAGTAGCTTGTAAGTAGGATTAATTCAACCGTAGGGTTTTGCTTACTTTTCTCCCCTAAATGCTAAATTAAACAATTAAATATAAAAACCATCTCTCTGCAGTAATTAGCAAGCTGAATTGTACAACTTAAGATGAAAAGACTGTGTAGTCTGAACTCTATATTATAAGAACTATGTTAAACAATATTTTTTGTCATACTATAATAAAAATTAATCTAATCTAATCGAATACGAGATTCAGGCGCGATGTTTGAGGAAATCGGGACGTTTAATTGGTACAGAAGGCACTGGACAATTCTATCGAGAATTCCTATACCTAATTTCAATGCGGACTTTGAATTTTTGGAAAACTGCACGGGAATTGTTGGTGCACTATGCCAGCAATTACACATACTTGGTACAAGATGCAAATCAATCGGTGTCGGAGTCAATTCCAGACTTAACCACCTTAAGGGAAAGCTTGTCGATCTGGACCACTACCTATTATAGCGAAGTATTCCTCGGCAAGAAGCGCGATTTTTGCCGGCTAGCTAGGAACGTGGGAGTGGGATTGCCGAGGAATTATTTATCCGCTCTCGTAACGCGCTACACATATGAACATACGACTGACCATCTGTCGAACTCACATTCCTCTCCTCTTCAGCCTGACGCTCATTCTGCGGAGCCCCAGGAGTGAACCCTCTACTCAGTCTGCATAATCTTTTTTTTTCTTCACGATTTCCTAAGGACACAGACAAAAAAAAAAAAAACGGCGAAACGAAAACCAAGCTAATTTTTTTTTTTTTTTTTTTGAATATCGCTGAGTTCACACCTGTGAAAACAATCACAAAGGCTCTTCACACAAAAAAAATATATATACAATAAAATTTAAAGTGCAATTCAATTTATTAATAACTAATGTCCTTTTTTTTTCTTTTTAATATAAAAAACCTGATTTGGGGGCCCCTTTTCTGATGAGAAGCGTCGTCCCTCGGCTAAACGCTGCACGGAGAATTCGGTTCCTTTGTTCGGGAGGTGCTGCGGCTGCTCGAATCTTCAGTTCTTGCACTTAACACTTTTCTTGTTTTTTTTTCTGTTTTTTTTTCTTTAAACTTTTTTTTTAATTTTTCCACTGACTAAACACTGTGCTAACTCGCACACTTGTAATTCATTCTTTTTTCTAGATCAAAAAAAAAACCATCACTCCGGGTTTTGAATTTAACCGCCTTCCTCTGGGCCACTTCCAAAAGCTAATCCCGATTTTTTTTCTCGTTTGCCTCAAGTAACTTCGCAACAGTATTTTTTTTCCGATCAACTTGTTTTTTTTTTTTATGTTTTGCCAACAGATGTCGTTGACGTCGTTTGATAGTTTTGTGTTTTTTTTTTTATATAATATTATTATTTATTATTTATTTATTATTATTATTATTATTTTTACAAATTGAGGTAATTAACTTTGTTACAGGTGCAAACTCTTTTGAGAGAACAAAAGTGAGAAACTAGTAGTAAGTAAGAGAATAAAAATGTTGCCTCAAGAAATCGAAGACAGAAGAAAAAACATTTTTTTTTTTTTTTTAAGTAAGACAAATATTCCACATTGCAACAATGGGAGGTGGTAAAAGCAGAGGGGGAGGTTTGTAATTTTTGTATATGACACCAAACGTAGCATGTAAAATGTTTCAATTTAAAATTTGTAGCTTTTATAGTTTTTAATAAAATTGGACATGGCAGAGGAAGTGGGGGGTTTATATGATTCTTAAACTCCTTATCGCCATGCTTTGTTTCAATTCGATAGCCCTCATATGTTCAAAGAAAAAATCAATTTCATGAATTTATAATATAGATATATGTATGTATGGGAGAGAGTGGAAGGTGTGAAGCGAAGCTATTAATTTTTTTAGCATTTGTTGCAATTATTAAGGAAAAAATTCCAGCAAATTTAAAGTTTGCACATTTTCTAGTTTTAATGGAAATCGATATAATGCATTTACCTAAATTATGCATTTGTATGGGAGGGGGCAGGAGGAGTATACGGATCAAAACAAAATTTTTCGTCGTCAATGATATTTCTTTTTTATACTCCACAAAACTTCAAGTTGATGGATTTGTCAGTTTCAAAGCAAACTAATTTAATTGAAATTTTAAAATTTCGAAATTTGTATGGGAGGGGTTAGAAGGAGTAAAGTAAAGTTGATAATTTTTTCAAAACTGGTTATAATTATAATTAAATTAATTTTCGCAAGAATTTTTCCTCATAACTTTACTATTTTCAATGAAAATCGAAAAAATTAATTTTTCAAAATTGTTCATTTGTAGGGAAGGGTTAAAAGAAGTAAAGAGATCGGCTCAATATTTGACGATAATGATATACAGGGTGTTTGGTACTCCGTGCATAACCTTGTAAGGGGTTATTCCTGGATATATTTTGAGCCAAAAAATTGTTCTACGGAGATGGTCAATTTTCAATATCCACGGAGATACAGGGTGATCAAGAAAAGTCCTTCGGACCTGTACCCTCACTCACTCAAAACGCTATATCTTGAAAACTAATAATCACAATTCAAAGTGTTATAGCTTGTTTTTTAGGGAATCAAATTACCTTTCATTTGCTGTAATAGTCCGCATTGTAACTGTATCCAATTCTGAGATATTTGCTTCAGAACACAAATTTTTGACACTTTGACCCTCAAAATTCTAGGATCAATGTAGTTTTTCTCTAAAAAACCCATTACAAAAATGTCATTTTAATGTTGTTTTCTTATGTGCCATATTATTGCCTACAAAAGATGCATACACTTGCATTGCATAAGTTTTATAGTTTAGAAGAAATTATCATTCCAATAATGTAGCACTTTTGTCAAAAAAGCAAGAATAGGTTGATCAACACTCTCCGCTTGAACTAAAAGAACTTAAGAATGGTTTTTATAGTTTATTTCAAATTTCCTTAATTACAACAAATGTTCAAAATGGCCACCTTCATTTTGAATGCACGCTAAAGCTCGTTTTGCCAGTGTTCTCTTTGTGTTCATACTCCTCAACTGCTGCCTTACTTCTGTTGCTGCCGCATCGATTCTGGTGTTTAGATCCTGCAACGTTACTACTTCCGTTGCGTACACAAGGTCCTTCATCCGTCCCCATACAAAGAAATCCATAATAGTTAAATCAGGAGATCTTGCAGGCCAGTGTATCGGTCCATTTCTACCGATCCAGCGATTGCTATAATTGGAATTTAACCAATCTGTGATTTGTCGGCCGTAATGAGCTGGAGCACCATCGTGTTGGTAAAACATGGAAGCCAATCGTTGCAGTGGCACATCATCCAATAACTCTTGTAGATCATTTGTCAAAAACTGCAAGTAATTGGAACTATTTAGGGTAGGCGGAAGCCTAATAGGACCAATAAAATCGTTGCCAATCACACCTGCCCATAAATTGACACTGAATCTGTGCTGAAATGATGCCTCTCTTCTTGTATGTGGATTGCTCTCAGCCCATGTGTGTAAGTTGTGGAAGTTTGTGATACCGTCCCTGGTGAATTGGGACTCATCAGTCCAAAGAATGTTGTTCATAAAATTCTCGTCACCTAGTTGTCGTTCAAGGAGCCAATTGCAAAACTCCATCCTTTTGGGCAAATCAATGGGTACCAACTCCTGCACTGGTGTGTGGTGGTAGGAATGCAACCGCTCTGCTTTGAGGACACTCCAAACTTTCCACGTAGAGACGTTTAACTGCAATGCCAAGCGTCGGACAGCGTCGTTGTGTTGAAACTCATTTTAATTTAATTCATTTCCTGGATAATTTAAATACTACTTAAAAGACATTCATCGATAATTTAAATAGTAATTAAAGGACACAAAGAATATTTCAGTTTAACAACATTTCAGGTAATTTTTTTAGAACGAGGGTTGGTTTATGGCATATTTTATTTTTAAGCCATATGTATTTTCGCTTATTACCTGGAAAACGGGAAAACCTAAGTCATAAGTATGTACGCATCTTTTGTAGGCAATAATATGGCACATAAAACAACAACATTAAAATGACATTTTTATAATGCGTTTTTTTGAGAAAAACTACATTGATCACAGAATTTTGAGGGTCAAAGTATCAAAAATTTGTGGTCTTAAGCAAATACCTCAGGATTGGGTACAGGTACTATACGAACTATTACACCAAATAAAAGGTAATTTGATTCCCTAAAAAACAAGCTATAACACTTTGAAATGCGATTATTAGTTTTCAAGATATATCGTTTTGAGTGAGTGAGGGTACAGGTCCGAAACACTTTTCTTGGTCACCCTGTATCTCCGCGGATATTGAAAATGGACCATCTCCGTAGAACAATTTTTTGCTCAAAATATATCCAGGAATAACCCCTTACAAGGTTATGCACGGAGTACCAAACACCCTGTATACATCGTTATACTTTGACCAAAATTTCAAATCGATAGCTTAAATAGTTTCGAAGTTCCTTTTGCACTAAAAATGATACTCAACAAATATCAGCACGATAGCTCAAAGCGTTCGAGAGTTTTGTTGTAGAGAGACGAACTAACGATCACTCGGAATCGAGGTTTTTTAATGACAACAAATGTTTCGGTATCCATGGCGGTTCTGTGCGAACATTATTTCTTAGCGTTATAAACGGTAAAGCAAACACAATATACTCTCAGATTTCATCTAGAGTATAATAAACACAAAAAATGAAAATTTTTTAATAAAATTTTAAGGTATAAACTTGAAAATTTGCGAAATGCATTTAATCCCTAAATCTATGAAACAATAACTGGTCGTATCGACATATCGTACAGACCATATTATTTTCGTCAAGGCGTTTGCAAATCCTGTTTTGTCGACAATATTTGAGATGGTCCCAGTGGCGATCGATGCGTTTTAGTGAACGTCTCGGATGCGTGGTATGACATTATTTCCAAATAGGTTATGTCGGATAAATTTAGAATTTGTTTAAATAATTTATTTCTTGTTAATTCTAAAAATATTTTTAAACTAAAATAAATAATTTCCAACACGATGGGAGTTCACATCAGATTTAGAATGAACAGGAAATTTGGGCCTTGATTAGATGCGTTATTAGCGATGTCGACACTTAGTTTTGAATAATTAATAAGTTCAATAAGTTTTTTTTAGTTTTGAATAATTAATAATTAGTGTTTAAAAATAAAATAAAATTATGCTGACATTTTCCCAGCCAAATGTTGAGAAGTCTTTATACGTTTTTGCCCAAGCCAGTCTTTTCTTAATCATTGCAGGAGTTAACTTATTGACGACGATTGTGAAATATTGCACATTTCAGCAATTTCCCGTCGCGAAAAGTCTTTTTCTCCAATAAATTTTTCACAATTTTTTTTATATCACTAGAAATATCCTTTTTTTTCCCATTATGACAGAATTTTTACTACTGCACACTAAACTCTGTTAAAAATATATTACCTTTAAGTTTTTACCGAAATATCCGTTAAAACCCTATTCGTACACTGTATTCAATCACAAGAACCATTTAAATGTCAAAAAGACCCGTTAACACTCGGTTATATACAGGGCGAAAATTTTAAAATTTTCATAAAATAAATTAAAAGTTAAATTTCTCTAGAATAATATGAATTAAGATAATGAAACAAGGTAATAAATGCATAGTAAAACTGCCAGGGTATTTACTGCTCTTTAAATATGAAAATACCCACAAGGGACTTACATATACATACATATGTACTTGTGGTCATTATTGTTTCATTTCGAAGAAAAATGCTTTGAGTATAATCCATTGGCCAAGTACTATAATGTTATAGTCAAACTGATTTAATCGGTTATAAATAAATAGTTTTGTGTTAACAAAAATATGTAAAAATGATTAAGATTGCAAAATAATTAAAATGGTTTATCCTGATAGAATTGGGCATAAGACGTTCAATGATTTTTGGCAACAATATTTTTAATTGCTATGTAGTTGTGCCCAAGATACCGTTAACAATATTAACTCGGTCGTCGGTCGTGTTTCGCGAGGGCTATTACTCGGATAGCCAACATTTAATTCCATAAATTCCCACACTTGTTATTTGTTAGTTGATAACAATTTTGCAATTTGAGAAGAGATAACTTACGATGATAAAGACCGCTCGAACAACATGCCCTTATTGAAACAAAAATAGCGAGGAATACAAAATAGGATTTCCCAGGAACCCCATGGTCATCGGCATCATCATCATCATCGTCGTCAGCAGGAAAGGAAGGCAGACTGCTCGAGCGCACAACCCTTTTATGGCGATTTCGTTAAGATCCGGAGTTTTAGAGAGTCGGCTTTATTCGAGCAACATCTTAAAGATAGTTGTTAGAAGATTGGAAAGAGGCTCAGCGACGACAAGCGAGCCTATTAAATTGGATTATTGCTAACGTTCGGCTGTGAGGGGCGACATGACATGGGATAGACCGTATGGCACTCGAGGAAGTTGCTTATTGGTCTGCTGGTTAACTTCAACCAGTGCTTGTCTAATCCACTTTTCTTACGTCCGACTCAATTTACTTCTTTCGTAATGTCTTGGGGTCCGGCACGAATGAGAGGGTGGCAGTGTGCGGTCTAAGCAAGAAAAAAAATTTCGCTCGCTCCGCACCATATGTGAACGCTGTTGAGTTTATGGTGGAATCGTGACGATTCATGGGAAACGTGCATTTTGCACGTTCTACTAGAGAACTTGGGCTTCGTTTCGGTTTTGCACTTTTCGGACGAATGGACCTCAACCTCGGAGCAGAGCTACTACCGCGGTCCAACTTGAAGTTTTCTTCTAAGTTGCGCACAGTGAGTCATAGTGATAATTGCATTACTCGTATACTTCGGGCTAGCACATATGTATGTACGATCGTATCCTATGCGAAATGAATAATGTTCGCATTAACAACTTTGTACGCGCTGGGAGGCAGGTCATGGTACACTGTCCGGTGTCCCGAGGAAGGTATTAATTCGGTGTAATTACTGTTTTGTGTTATGGGTAATTTCGATTGGGATTTTCTTGAAAAATTACGAAAGTTTGGCAGGCATAACTACGGAAGTAGTTTTTTAGTCGAGAATTTGACGATTTCTTGGTGAGGTAGGTTTATTGCTTCATTGTTTTACATCACTGGTTTTTGCTATTGGGCACCCAAACGATTGCGAAGTTTTAGCTATCAGTGCTCGAAAAAGTAACAGACTGAGATTTTTTGGGTACAGTTTTTGGATCGGGATTTTAGCTTACAACCTGCATTAAGGATTTTTTCGGGTATTTTTCCAGAGAGAGGTTTTTCTGCATATTTTTCATCTCAATAATTCACTGATTTAAAAATAATTTTCTAAATGCTATTTAATGCTGTGATTGTTTCAGTTGATGATGTTGTTATGATTTTTTTTGTGGGCTAGAGAGTGATTTTTCTCAAAAAGTATAAAAGCTATTGATCTGAAATTTGGGATATATTACTTTTATGATGATCTCAATCAATCAAATTCCTGTTAAGACCCCCTATAGGGGCATAGGACAGAAACAACTCTCTTCCACAAGGCGCGATCCTGAGCATCGGCCTTAAGCTGTTGCCAGGACTTGTTTATTCCTCTGGCCTCCTGTTCAACTGCTCGCTTCCATCTGTTACATGGTCGACCAACCCGACGTCTTCCTTGAGGATTATAATCCAGAGCCTGTTTTGTGATATTTTGCTCTGGTTTCCTCACAGTATGACCAATCCACTGCCACTTTCGCCGTTGAATCTCAATACCTATTTAAGTCTGGCCAGTTGTACTCCAAAGTTCGTCGTTGGAGATCACTTCTGGCCAGAATATTCCTAAAATGCGCCGGAGGCATTGGTTTACGAAAGTCTGTAGGTTCTTGGTAAGTCGAACGGTCACTTTCCACGTAGTACAACCATACAACAACACGCATGCGTCAAAAACTCGCAGCATCGTGCGAAGAGAGATCTCTCTTAACCTCCAGAAAGGGGAAAGGATACCGAAGGCCTGACGAGCTTTGTTTAGCCGAGCCTCAACATCCTTTTCGGCGCCGCCGTCCATGCTGACAATGCTTCCAAGATAGCAAAAATCTTGCACCTCTTCCACATCCTGTCCGTTAAGAACAATCGGTGTGCTTGCGTTCGAACCCATGTGCATGTACTTGGTTTCACGCATATTTATTTTCAGTCCCGCCTCTTTGCATTTAGAATGCAACGAGCGAACATTTGACTCTAAGTCCAAACGGTTATGTGCAAGCAAACACACGTCATCAGCATAATCAAGGTGACTTAAGATGTTAAATAGTCTCCATTGAAGACCTTTACCTTCCCGACCTTCCAGTGCAGCTTTCAAGATGTCATTTATTACCAACAGAAACAGGGCTGGTGATAATATGCAGCCTTGTCTGACACCCGTTCGCACAGGGAAGCTCTCGAACAGCTCTCCTCTCCTTATGATGATCTACCGTATACAAATTTTTCCTTCCATCACCTCCCGTACAAACTTCACTTTTTCATGAAATACTCTAAGCCAATTTAATCAGTACGAATAACATTTATCGTCCATTAAATATTTATTTGGAATTACTAGTAAAGTGAAAAAAATTAGACGATTAGCTTCACTCCTTCTACCCCTTCCCATACAAAATGACACAATTATGAATGCTATTGTTCTGCAATTTAAGACATGTCAAAAGCTTGATGATTATAGCTATTTCGGAAAAAAAGTCATTAAGAACTCGCCTCTCCTTCTACCACCTCCCATACAAAATGCATAATTTCACTAAATCTGATATACAAATTTTCTCAGTACCCACTACATTTTTGCATCCTACTCTAGCATAATATGAAAAAATTGGTTTAATGTCGTCGCCCCCTTTACTACTTCCCAGACAAAATTTCTTGATATCAAAAAATTTCTTTTTTATCTAGAGTATCACATGATTGGGCTTTGCGCCCAATCGTAGTCCTGTTATATTTTTTTGTATAATTTATGATTGGAGTTTGTTTTAAGCGGTATTTGATTCAAATTTATTTCCATAAGTTTTTCAGAAATTTGATGATTGATTTGTGGGTTATTTTTTCCTGTGGATTTTTCGGTGGGCTTTTTTCAGCGATCGTTCTTTATTATTTCCAACTGCTATGTTCTTTCGAAACATTTCTATACCATTCTCAAAGCTGTCCTTTAGCAACTCTGTGCCATATGTGAGATATGCGAACAGTTGGTATCTTCATGCCTATTAACGTTCATTTTTCTTCATTTAATTAGTTCTACCATATTGGGCACATTCTGCAGTTCGCTTATGATGCTTTTCAATTATTCGCAGCGACTAAAACCAGTGGCTAATTAAATTCCTCAATTGTTGCTCATCAGAAATGCACGGTTGCAACTCATACCGAAAGACCGATTATGGTAAACGTTTGACAGAGGAAGCAGCAACGTTACATCATCAGACGTGCAAAACTCGATAAAATCAGCAGAAATGGGTAGGTGCCGCCTGTTCTGATGGTGTAGTGGTCTCGGAGACGGGCAGGCTTAAAGTCGGCTCGTAATAACCAACAATTATATTTGTATATTCGTCAAACACCTTATTTCCGCCGTTTTAAAGATTGCTTCCATTTTCTAAGAACATTGAAACAGAGAGACCGAGTAGCGGGAATCGGACGATTAAAGCGTCCACAACAGTAAGTAATTAGTGCAGGTTTTCTAATCCATCAGAAGGGGTCAGATTGACGCGGATCATTTTTGACATAATTCCCACAGACTTGTTTCATTTCGTACCGTTTTTTTCTTTTCTTTAAGATTATGTCAAAGATTTTGTAGATTCTTCGGCTGGAAGTCTCTTAAAATGTCATAAATCAAGTTTTTACGGTGTGGCCTTGCGACTATACGTCGTTGTGTCTTTCGGATGAGCAACGGATTTGATGAGATTTATGAACATACCGGACGATAAAATTGTCTGAACGACATGTATGTGAGGACCCTAGAAAACCTCAGTTTTTTCTTGGACACTTTTTTTTCAAAGACTTGCTTCACGTTTCACAGCATAATGAATGCTGACGGTGAACTATATTAATGGGATTTTTTTTAATGCAGGCAAAGATACGATATGTTACTTGGAAGTAGTGAAGCCGAAAGTAATTCTAGAAGTCGGTATATTGGCAAAGAAAGAAATATGGGATTTTTGTTTCATGAGAGATTTTTCGAGCTGGAACTAATTAACCTGGCTTAGTTTCACATAAAGGTATAATGAGGATTATAATTCGTACGGTTTTAGTTGTACCATTATGGGATTTAGAAATGAAGAAAAAAAAAGTTTACTGGCGCGACTACAGTTGAAAATATTATTTTCTGAAAAAAAACCCACTTGGAAAAAAAAGAATCCGATCAAAATAATGGCCCTCTTAAGTTTTTACTGTCACGTATGAGATCATAATTCGCATTGCTTTTGCGACGCTTTTGCGACGCTATTGCGTAAAATTGTTTCTTTCCTGGGTTTTGCGAGTGGATTTTACTTTAGTATTCTAATAATAAAGTATTGTGATCGACCCAGAAAAAAAATGTGCTACTCTAAAATTATATTTTTTCGCGTTTCATGACCAAATTAGCCTAAAAATTAAATTAATGCGAATGGGTCAATTCAAACCCAGAAAAGATCTGTTCGTGTTCCTAAAGCTCGGTCTAATGAAAACACTGCTGCTGTTCGTGAGAGTTGACCAAAATCCTTCCACTTCGATTCGCCGAACGGTCACACATTGGATCTTAGAGCAACAACAAGTGAATGGTGTTTTTTCGAAGACAATAACCATCTCTGATGGGGCGCATTCGAACCTGATGGCTTTGCCAACAAGCAGAGTTATTGCATTCAGGAAGCTGAGAATCCAATAAAAACAATATAATGTCGAATCCTTGAGATCGGCCACACCAGCCGGCGTCAAGGTTTACGGTCTTATTAGCTTTTTAAGGAAGCTACAATTGCCAATGGATTTGAAGGCAATGGTAGCAGGGTAATGGGAGACTGGGATGTAAAATCGAGTTTCAAATGATACTTTTAGTGCTTGAGTAAAAATGATATTTTTATTGGGTGAGTAAGATTGATACTAAAATAATACAAATTGAATAGCACTTACATACATATATAAAATAAAAAGTGCAATGCTTAAAATTAATGTGCAAAGGTAAACATAATAGTGGAATTTTATTTCTAGAGTGTAAGTTGAACGATCGAGCATAAGAAATGATGACACATTCATAATTAGTGTTTATGCTCGATCGTTCACCTACTTACAGGTAAATATAATAATAAACGTAAGTTGAACGATCGAGCATAAGAAATGATGACACATATTAGCGTTTATGCTCGATCGTTCACCTACTTACAGGTAAACATGATTATTATTTTTGCACGTTGGGTTGAATGATCGGACATGCCTTACTTGAATATGATTATAATGCATGTTGGATCATTCACCCAACTTAATGTAAATTATTTTATTTATTACTATATTCAGCTTCTGAACAAAGAGTGATCCTTGAACGACACATGCATTTATCGCGGGTCACTGTTTGGTGCGCATTTTAGTCTGAGGGAGTGATAGAACCGTTCTTCTTCGAGAATACGGACGGCAATGCTGTCACTGTCAATGGCGTTCGTTATCGTGAGATGATAAGCAACATCTTCTGACCTCAAATTGCAGAAACAGATCTCGATATGTGCTTTCAACATGATGGCGCAACCTGCCACACAATAGTTGAATACGAAATTTGAAGAGAAAGTTACCTCGCGCCGCGGCGAAGTGAATTGGCCACCAAGATCATGCGATTTGACACTATTAACCCAAAAACGATTTCTGAATTGAAAATCGACATTTGCCGCGCGATTGATGAGATTGAGCCGGTACTATGCCAAAATGTCATCGAAAATTTCATCAAAAGGATCTACGAGTGCCATCAGTCACGAGGCGGCCATTTATTGGATATTCTGTTCCATACTTAACCTTCATGTATACACTCTTTACTAAAATAAAAATATCAGAGCTTTTCAAATACCAGGTGTGGCGGTTAATAATTTTGAATTTTTTTGAAGAAAAACACCGATATTCCAATGGAACGATAAATATATTTTTATTCAAAGTATGATCCATCGCTAGCCACACACTTTTGCCATTTGTGAATTCCCTCCAATAAAACTTTTCATCTTTTCCGTTGAGCCAATCAGCCATCCAAATTAACAAAGTTTCGACTTTGTCGAAGTGATTGTTGCTCTGCAAGTGCGCGTCCCATGGGTGCAGCAAGTGGTAGTCGGAAAGAGCCAAGTCTGGTGAATACGGCGGATGGAACAAGACCTCTCAGCCAAGTGCGGTAATGGTGTCTTTGACCGGTTTCAATGTGTGACGTGGAGCGTTGTCGTAGAGCAAAATCACTTTACCATGCCTACGAGCCCATTCCGGTCGCTTTTCGATCAATGTATGGTTCAAATTGATCATTTGTTGTCGGTAGCGTTGCGTATTAACAGTTTCACCTGGTTTCAAGAGCTCATAGTACACGACACCCTTCTGGTCCCACCAGATACACAGCATGACCTTCTTCCAGAAGCGATTTGGTCTTGCGGTTGATGTTGATGCTTGTCCTGGATCAACATACGATTTCTGACGCTTGGGGTTTGCCAAATAAAACCATTTCTCGTTCCCAGTCACGATACGATGCAAAAAAACTTTCTTTTGAGGCGAGAAAACAGCATTTTTCTTTTGATTGAATAAAAAAAGGAGCACGTGCCGCAAATGCTCCTTATTTGGCTCAAAACTCGACATGTTTAATAATTAATTTACCGCGCGAAATAAAAGTGACGCTACTCGAAATCGATTAAACTTGAATGGCGTTTTAGAGTCTTGTCAACAAAATGACATTACACTTTTGACAGTCAGTCAATAGGTTTCAGCAGCGCCACTTATTGAAAATATTCAGAATTATTAACGGCCACACCTGGTAAACACAGCTTTTCAATTTTCAAAAAGGGCGGTCTTAATGGGACACCCTTTAGATGGCATACAGTTCCACTATCATCAACTTAAAGGGAGGCCAATAATTATAAGGGGGAGGGTCAGAGGGAGGGTCAGAGGATGCAAAGAAAAACACTTACAAATGAATATCTCAAGTATATCTTAAGCTATTTAGTTGAAACTTAAAACCCATATTCAGCTATATTAGCGGAATACAAGAAAAATATAAAATTTTGTCATAATAGTAGTTGGGGAAATGGTGCACTTTTCAAAATTTCGAACCGTTAAATCTCCAAATTCAATGCAGGTATTAAGTTGAAGTTTTGTCAAATTGTAGAGCTGTATGATGTATAATTTTTCTAAGAATTTTAAGATGGGGGGGTGTGAGGGGAACGAGGTGGGCCAAAATGTCGAAAACTTTCAATCATTTTTTAGGGCTCTGGTAAAAGATACAAAGTTAAACTTTTGAACGTGCATAATACTAATCGATATATATACATGAAGAAAAAATATTAATTTGAACCAGAACTATTATCAATCCTAACCTAGGTGCATCACGTGCATTGAAAAAAAAAACACAAAACTCAAATTTTTTGAATGAAATGTTAAGCTAGAAACTTGAAAATGTGGAAAATTCATTTTAAAATAAACTGCCAAAAAGTCGGAACCAACTTTATTATTCGTGGGACAAGTTGAGGATGTGTGGAAAGTCAATCAATAGAGTGGCTAGAGAAGACTAAGTGACAGCAGGGCATGAATCACGTCTAATATTCTCTGCATAGAATTGCGTTGCGTCGAAATTAAAAATTTTCAGATTCTGTTTTTTTTTTCATTGCACATGAAACACCTAATGCACGTTAGACACTCCCCTCCCTTCGGTGCATAACAATTGTGGAACAAATTATTATTTTTTCTGTATGTATGTATATCAAATATATATTAACATGGAAAATTTAAACCTTGAACGTTTCACAGAGCCCTAAAAAAATCACTCAAAATTTTCATCATTTTTGACTACCACCTCCCTCCCCTTACACCCCGGCTTAAAATTTTTACCAAGAACTATGTAGTTCTACCATTATGTCTAAATGTTATATTTTTCTCGTATTCCGCTAGTCTAGCTTAATGTATGTATGTTCCAAGTTCAATTACATAGCTTAGTCGAGATATTAATTTTTAAATGTTTTTCTTTGCACTCTGCCTTACAATAATTAGTATCTAAGCTGATTCTAGTGGATCTGTAGGTCTCCTTAATGGTTCCAAAATATAAATTTTTTATGATAAATAATTTCGCAGATATAATCACTTAAAGAAAAATTCGGCAGGCAATTTGTTTTTAGCCCTCCTTTTCGGACCCCAATGGATAAAACAATTAAATTATTTTTAAAGTTTATCCCACAAACTCCTCAATATATGTACATCATGATTTTCAGCTTCCTAGCTGAACAGATATTCGAAATCATAGTTTTCGGTGTAAGCGCTCCCCTCGCCTTTACCTTAATCCTTACTCTCCCCAAAATGGGTGTCCGCAACCAACTACAACCTAAAAATTATCTTTGTATCTTGAAGAGTTTGGGGAGCTTACACGTACGGCGTACGGCATACAGACAGACGGTTTTTTTTTATTTATTACATTTTTAGGCTATTTTAGTCATGAAACGAAATTTCAGTTTAAGATATTAACTAGTCAAATATCTTTTAAATTTCTACTTAAGTATTTTTTCGACAATTTTTCAGAAATCAATTATCACCCAACTATTAAGAGCTAACAACTTGAAATTTTGTACAACTACTTTTAAGAAAATACAAATGCTTCAAAAGTTTTGAAATTCACCCTGCCCTTCCATCCCCTCCTATGCACCAATTTCAATAAATCAATTAGTAAACGACAAATTAAAAGCTACGAACTTGAAATTTTGTACGAATATTTTTCTAAAGAAACTTCGATTAAACTATAAAATAGCACGAATGAGTGCAAACAAAATCTACTTTTATCACTATATCTTCATCCAACAAAAACAGAAATTTCCGCTGTAAGCAGTTTCCTTAACAAAATAAATACACTTTACTCCAATGATAACAACTACGCAACCATTGTAGGAGGTGATTTGAAGGCTAAGAGCTGCCGGTGGGCTAATATTGAACTCGAATGGACGAACTGCAGAAAACTGGTTGGATAGAATCTCTCGTAATAATAACCTATTTATAATTCAGCCGAATGAACCAAAATTCCCTCGCACCAGTTCTTGCATAGATTTTTTATTACTTCTAATAATATAGTCAATTGACTATCGCATAAATTCACATGCTCAATATTACTATCCCTTTCCGACCACTTTAATAATAATAATTTATTTCATCAAAAAATTGATTACTACATTTATCCACAGTTATGGACAGTTGGAAACAATAAAAAAGAATAAAAATAATTAAACAGAATTAGGTACACAAAAATTTAAACTTTTTGCAAAATCAATCATTATTAACCTCAAGAAAGCTGACTTTTACTTTATTATTTTAATAATAAAGTATTGTGATCGACACAAGAAAAAATAAACTGCCAACAAGTCGGGCGAAACTTTATTATTCTTGGAACAAGTTGCAGATGAGTGAAAAGTCAATATGCAGGTTAGAGTGGTTAAAGAAGGCTAAGTGAAAGGGAGTTCTTGGGCAGGGTTGTTGTCAATTTAACAATATTTCATTCGTTTCTGCAAGTTTGGGCTTTTTTGAGCGGAGGAGGAGGGGTAATAGTAAGGTTGGGTAGATATTAATAGCTTTTTAATTAATTGCTTGAATCACGTCCAATATTCTCTGTATAGAATGTGTTTCATAGACGAAGTTGCATAGAATTTTCATAAAATTTGGTGCATTTTACATTCACGAAACCAATCAATTGTATGGGAGGGGGTAGAGCGGGTAAGGGAATCATAAAACGTGTGATGCAGTTTTATTTCTTTTCTCTTGTAAGGTGCTTGTAGAAAATTCGAAGTTCGTAGCTTTTAATTTTTTGGTTATTAGTTGATTTAATGAAATTGGTCAAAATCATAGTTTTGTATGGGAGGGGGTAGAAGGGCAAACGCGATTTCAAAACTTTTAAAACAACTTCATTTGAATTACTTCTAGAAGTTTTTATGCAAAATTTGAAATTGATAGCTTTTAAGAGTTAGCTGCTAACTGATTTCTAAAAAATGCTCGAAAAAATAATTTTGTATGGGAGGGGGTAGAGGAGGTAGAAGAATCATAAAACTTGTGATGCAATCTTCTTTCTTTTTTGTTGTAAGGTGCTCGTACCAAATTCCAAGTTCGTAGCTTTTAATTTGTTGGTTTAATGAAATTAGTCGAAATCATACTTTTGTATGGGAGGGGGTAGAAGGACAGGCGCGATCTCAAAACTTTTGACGCAGTTTCAACTATTTTTAAAAGTTTTTGTGCAAAATTTCAAATTGATAGCTTTTAATAGTTAGGTGATAATTGATTTCTTGAAAATGGTCGAAAAAATAATTTTGTATGGGAGGGGGTAGAAGTTTTAAAGGTTTTCAATCAGTTAATATTTTGTTTACTTAGGGATTTTTTTTAAATGCATTTCGCAAATTTTCAAGTTTCTACCTTAAAATTTCAACCAACAATTTTCAGTTTATGTGTTTTTTTCAATTCACATGAAACACCTTGTGCGCGTTAGACCGGGGGGGTCGGTTTATAACAATTATGGATCAAGCTATTATTATTTTTTTATGTACATCAAATAGACGTATTCACATGCAAAATTTGAGCTTTGTATCTTTCACCTGAGCCCTAAAAAAATCAGTCAAAATTTTCGACATTTTTGCTTATCACCTCCCTCCCCTTACACCTCCTAAATTAAATTTCTTACCAAAATTTATTATTATGTAGTTCTACAATCCGACAAATTTTTGATTCGATATCTGTACTATTTTTTGAGATATAAGGATTTGTAATTTTGAAAAGTGCGCCATTTTTGAAATGCTCCCCATTTCCCCCCACTACTATTACTTCAATATGCTATATTTTTTTTGTATTTGTCTAGTACACCTCAATATACGTTTTTAGTTTCAATTACATAAGAGAGGACAAACTCCAAAAATAATTTAATTTTTTTATCCATTGGCGTCCGAAAAGGGGGGGCTAAAAACAAATTGTCGGCCGAATTGTTTTTTCAAATGATTATATCTTCGAAATTACTTATCGTAAAAATTTCATATTTTGAGGTCATCAAGGTGGCATATAGTTCAAGTGAAATCAGCTTAGAAAATGGCAATTATTGTAAGGGGGATGGTCACGGGGGGTGCAAAGAAAAACACTTAAAAATGAATATCTCAACTATCTTTTAAGCTATGTAATTGAAACTTTTAATGTATATTAAGCTGTACTAGGAAAATACAAAAAAAATATAATATGTTGAAATAATAGTAGTGGGGGCAATGGGGAGCATTTCAAAAATGGCGCTTTTTTCAAAATTACAAATCCTTATATCTCAAAAAATAGTACAGACATCAAATTGAAAATTTGTCAGATTATAGAACTACATGATAGTTAGTTTTGGTAAAAATTTTAAGTTAGGGGGTGTAAAGGGTGGGAGGTGGTAAGCAAAAATGTCGAAAACTTTGAGTGATTTTCTTAGGACTCTGGTTAAAGATAGAAACTTTAAATTTGGCATATGGATACTTCTATTTGATATACATACAATAATAGTTTGATCCACAATTGTTGCGAACCGACCAACCCGGTCCAATGGGCACAAGGTGTTTCATGTGCAGCGAAAAAAACACGAAAACTGAAAATTTTTGGATGTAATTTTAAGGTAGAAACTTGAAAATTTGGGAAATACATTTAAAAAAAATCCCTAAAAGTATAAAATATTAACTGGTCGAATACTTTCAAAACTTCTACCTCCTCCCATACAAAATTATTTTCTCGACCATTTTTAAGAAATTAATTATCACATAACTATTAAAAGCTATCAATTTGAAATTTTGCATAAGATGTTGTTGGTCTGCGTCGATGGGCAGGGTAAAATAAAACGCGTGCTCTCTGTTGGACTGCTGGCCAACAACTGTTGTCTTTTATTACTTATTTCTATTGACAATTGATAATTTTACATTCATTATGTTGGTACATTATATTATATTTTTGTAGGTTGGTACTAACATCTGTTTAAAACTGATAATTTAAGAAACATCATTAATAGTGTATGATACATAAAAATGTTATTAATGGCCCATTAATATTAGTAGTAGCTATATACGATATACGTTAAATTCAATATTTGATATCGTACCGCTACAAAGAACTTATTAAAATATTTGAAATGAAATTATTGTAAAAGTTTTGCAATCGCACTTGCCCTTCTACCCCCTCCCATACATAAGTATGATTTCGACCAATTTCATTAAATCAACTAATAACCAACAAATTACAAGCTACGAACTTGAAATTTTTTACGAGTACCTCACAAGAGAAGAAAAAGAAAATTGCTTCACAAATTTTGCAATTCCCCCACCTCTTCTACCCCCTCCCATACAAAATTATTTTTTCGAGCATTTTTAAGAAATCAGTTATCAGCTAATTCTTAAAAGCTATCCATTTCAAATTTTGCATGAAAACTTACAAAAATAATTGAAATGAAATTCCTTTAAAATTTTTGCAATCGCGCTTGCCCTTCTACCCCTCCCATACAAAAGTATCATTTTGACCTATTTCACTAAATCAACTAATAACCAACAAATTAAAAGCTACGAATTTGAAATTTTGTACGAGCACACTACATGAGAAGGGAAATGGAATTGCGTCCCAATTTTTACGATTCCCCTACCTCCACTACCCTCTCCCATACAAATGTTTGGTTTCGTGAATGTAAAATACATAGAATCTTATGAAAATTCTATGCAACTTCGTCTATGAAACTGACATTCTATACAAGGAATATTGGACGTGATTCAAGCAATTAATTAAAAAACTATTAACATCCACCAACCCTTACTATAACCCACAACCCTCCCCTCACAAAACTCAAACTTGCATAAATAAACGAACGAAATATTGATTATATATACTGGAGCTTTTGAACGTTTCCACAAAGTGTTAAATTGATAACTGCCCTGCCCAAGAACCCCCTTTCACTTAGTCTTCCCTAACCACTCTAACCTGCTTATTGACTTTCCACGCATCCGCAATTTGTCCCAAGAATAATAAAGTTTCGCCCGACTTGTTGGCAGTTTATTTACTTGTGGGACACTCATGTGAAAATCCAATTGCGAGAAGAAGTTATTGAAATCTCTTAACATGAATGAAACTGGTTCATAAAACCCGTGGCTTGTGCAATGCTGCGGAATTCTACAAAGCTCATAATTTCGCAAAGGACGACATGGAACGTTGAATTTAATCATAGACAGCAATTTGTCACAGTCAATTATACCTGAAATGACTTTAAAACCAAAAACAACTCTGGCACGTATCCGGCGGTAACCTGAGTGGATCGGACCAGGGAAGGCTTTGAAGGACAAACCCTAAGAACCGACGCTGAACTTCTTCGATCCTATCTATGTGAATGGAATAAAATGGTGACCAGATAGGACTAGCATATTCTAGGATAGATCGGACAAATGCACAATACAACATTTTCGTTGTAAAGAAATCATTAAATTCTTTCGATTGTCTCCTAACGAAACCGAGGATAGCGTTCGCTTTACCAGCAATGTGATTCACGTGATCATCAAAGGTAAAATTACAGTTAAATAGTACGCCCAAATCACGTACTTTGTCAGAACGAAGTAAAGAGCATCCATCTACAACATAGTCAAATTTCATGGATATTCTCTTCTTAGAATACGAAACAGCAGTGCACTTATTAATGTTGAGATGTAAATTGTTAAGTAAGCACCAGTCATGAAAACGCGAGATATCACTTTGCAATAATAGACAATCATTGCTGCTGGAGATAATCTTAAAAATTTTTGCATCATCGGCATAGAGAAGAATGTTCGAGTTAGAGATAAATGAACTCACGTCATTAATAAAGAGAAGGAATAGAAGTGGACCCAGATGGCTACCTCGCGGAACGCCAGAAGTATTAAATATTTCAGAAGATAAGGTTCCACGGAAGTGTACTTTCTGAATGCGATCACTAAGATATCAGGAAAACCAAGCAGGCGGAGCTTATGCACAAGAATATTATGGTCAATTTTGTCAAAGGCTTTACTGAAGTCAGTGTATATACAATCGACCTGCTTCCCGTTTTCGATAGCAGAAAGACAGAAGTTCGAAAATTCCATAAGATTAGTTACAGTGGATCTGCCTTTCACAAAGCCATGCTGGAATGATCCAATAATCGACTTGGAATGGAAATACATTACATCACACACAATGGATTCAAACATCTTAGCAACACATGGAAGATTCGCTATAGGCCTATAATTACTTACATTGTCTCTTTTACCAGACTTAAGCAAGGGCATTATAGTTGAGTATTTCCATGACATAGGAAAAACTCCACTACGAGCGATGTATTAAAAAGATACCCAAGGATAGGTGAAAGGGATAAACTACACTTTTTAATCACAGAAGAAGGAACACCATCTGGTCCACTGGAGAAATTAATAGCAAGTTTATCAATGTATTTCAAAATAGTAGATTTGTCAATAAAAAGATCTTTAGGAATCAAGGACGAAGAAGGAAATTTTGACATGTATTGAAAGTTGCCAACGGATGTTAGCGGCGTACTGCAATTGAAGGCGGTCCGGAAATGGTTGGAAAATAAGTTGCTAATTGTACTATAGTATGATCAGCACTGCTACATCATTAAAAAACATACTGGAAGGATAACCATCAGAGTTTTTCTTAGAGTTGACAAAATTCCAGAATTGTTTCAGTTTATTTCCTTTAAACGAGTTTTTAACAGTAAAAAGGTATTGGTTATATGCAGCTCGAGACTGACTTATAAAACAATTACATAGGTTTATGTAAATTATGTAGTCCGTATCACTCCTTGAGAGCGAGTAAGTTTTCCAAGCTTTCGTTTTTTGATTTTTCAAATTAATTAAATCATCGTCAAACCAGGGAAACCTCCTGGTAGGTTTCGAACAAACTACAGGGACACAACGCAGAAAGCAGCCATTTAAAATCGTATAAAAATTAGAAGTGGCTTTGTCAACATCAGATTCATTCAACACAGACAACCAATCGCAATTGGATATGTCAAGATTTAAAGTTTCAAAATCAGCTTTGGCGAAATTAAAATAATTACTAACAATACATTTCGAGTTCGTAAATTCTGTCTGAGAGTTGAATGTTGCGTGAAGCGCAGGATGAATTGGCAAGTCAGGCAGCAAAGGGTTGTGACATCTATCAACCGTCGTAAGGCTGGCATCAGATAAGAAGATCAGATCCAAAAATCTACCATGATCGTTTGAAATCGGACACACTTGGAAAAGTCCCGTAGCAAGCATGTTGTCCACAAATTGTATTTCATGTCGGGCACAGGAGGAATACGAAGGTGACATACAAACCTCATTATCATCAGAGCGTAGCCACTGTATTTGCGGTAAATTGCTGTCTGCCTTAAGATCATACACCAAAAATTATACTCTAGAATCCACAAATCCTCGAACATTCAGATCATTCCAACATACGAATTGGGTCAATTTTGAATCTAACCTCGAAAATTTTGTAACGACTCTTTTGCAAGACAACAACCGCAATCTCAGTAACGTAGAGATAGATACAAAGGTACTGGAATTCTATGGACGCGTTAATACAATTACTAATAAACTGCCAACAAGTCGGGCGAAACTTTATTATTCTTGGGACAAGTTGCGGATGAGTGGAAAGTCAATATGCAGGTAAGAGTGGTTAGGGAAGACTAAGTGAAAGGGAGTTCTTGAGCAGGGCTGTTGTCTATTTAACAATATTTCATTCGTTTCTACAAGTTTGGGTTTTTATGGAGGGGAGGAGGAGGGGTAATAGTAAGGGTGGGTGGATGTTAATAGCTTTTTAATTAATTGCTTGAATCACGTCCAATATTCTCTGTGTAGAATGTGTTTCATAGACGAAGTTGCATAGAATTTTCATTCACAAAACCAAACATTTGTATGGGAGGGGGTAGAGTAGGTAGGGGAATCGTAAATTTTGATATGCAGTTTTATTTCGCTTCTCTTTTAAGGTGCTTTTATAAAATTTCAAGTTCATAGCTTTTAGTTTGTTGGTTATTAGTTGATTTATGAAATTGGTCGAAATCATAGTTTTGTATGGGAGGGGGTAGAAGGGCAAGCGCGATTTGAAAATTTTGAAATCAGTTTCATTTGAATTATTTTTATAAGTTTCAGTGCAAAATTTGAAATTGATAGCTTTTAAGAGTTAGCTGATAACTTATTTTATAAAAATGCTCGAAAAAATAATTTTGTATGGGAGGGGGTAGAGGAGGTAGAGGAATCGTAAGACTTGTGATGCAATTTTCTTTCGTTTTAGTTGTTAGGTGCTCGTACAAAATTTCAAGTGCGTAGCTTGCAATTTGTTTGCTATTAGTTGATTTAATAAAATTGGTCGAAATCATACTTTTGTATTGGAGGGGGTAGAAGGGTAAGCGCGATTTCAAAACTTTTAACGTAATTTCATTTCAATTATTTTTGTAAGTTCTTACGCAAAATTTCAAATTGATAGCTTTTAATAGTTAGGTGGTAATTGATTTCTTGAAAATGGTCGAAAAAATAATTTTGTATGGGAGGGGGTAGAAGTTTTAAAGATTTTCGACCAGTTAATAATTCATTCTTTTATGGATTTTTTTTAAATGCATTTCGCAAATTTTCAAGTTTCTACCTTAAAATTTCATTCAAAAATTTTCAGCTTATATGTTTTTTCATTTCACATGAAACACCTTGTGCACGTTAGACCAGGGGGGTCGGTGCATAACAATTGTAGAATTTCTATTATTTTTTATGTATGTACAATAAATTGATATATTGATCTGCAAAATTTAAACTCTGTATCTTTTACCAGAGCCAAAAAAAAATTACTCAAAATTTTCAACATTTTTGCTTTCCACCTCCCTCCTCTTACACCCCCCCACTTAATTTTTTTACCAAAATTAAAAATTATATAGTTCTACGATCTGACAAATTTTTGATGTGATATCTGCCCTCAGTTTTGAGATATAATGGTTTGAAATTTTGGAAAGTTCAATGCTCCCCATTTTCCCCCACTACTATTTTCTCCAAATATTATATTTTTTTCATATTTCTTTAGTATAGCTTAATATAAATACCAAGTTTCAATTGCATAGCTTAACAAATAGCCGAGATATTGATTTTTAAGTGTTTTTCTTTGCACCCCCCCTGACTCTCCCCCTTACAATAATTAGCCTCTATGTAAGCTGATTCCAGTGAATCTATATGCCACCTTGATGGTCTAAAATTATAAATTTTTTAGGCTAAGTAATTTCGAAGATATAATCATTTGAAAAAAAAATTCGGCCGACAATTGGTTTTTAGCCCCCCCTTTTTGCACCCCAATGGATAAAAAAATTAGATTAATTTTAAAAGTTGTCCCACAAACCCTTTTATATGTACATTGATTTTTAGCTTCCTAGCTGTAACCATGTTTGAGATATTTGAATTCCTAGTTTTCGGTTTAAGGGCTCCCCCCGCCTCCCCCTGAACCCTTACACCCCCAAAAATGAGTGTCCTCCTGAGATCCGCAACTACCTACAATCCCTCCAAAAATGAGCTTTCTATCTCGAATGGTTTGGGAGTTAATGTGCTCTGAGCGTACACACCGGCGTACGGCGTACGGCGGACGGCGGACGGCGTACGGCGGACGGCGTACGGCGGACGGCGTACGGCGGACGGCGTACAGACAGACGGATTTTTTTTTTTTGCATTTTTAGGCTAATTTAGTCACGAAACGCGAAAAAACAAAATTTCAGGGTAGCAAATTTTTTTTTTTTCCCAAGTCGATCACAATACTTTATTATTAAAATAATAAAGTAATAAGCACTAAAAAACGGTTAAAGCTGCCGCAAAATATAAAAATTTTGTTTGATATCAGGAAACGATGTAGAAGAGACCTCAAAAAATTCTGAAAAAAATCTATTTATTATTAACCAAGAATACCGCGACTTGTAAGATAGAACTTCCCTAATTTCTAAAATAATAGTTGCTGTTCTATTAGTCGCGGTATTCTGAATGCATATTTGAACAAAGAATTTCAAAATGGTCATATACATTTAAGACCTGGACCGACAGTATTTAAAAAAACATAACAGGGCTACGATTGCGCGTAAAGCGCAATCTTACGATACTCTAGATGAAATAGAATTTTTTGTGATCCCAAGAAATTTTGCATGGGGAGTGTTAGAGGGGGGAAAGCATTGAACTAATTTTTTTCCCATCATGCTAAAGTAGCTATAAAAATGTTTTATACAAAATGCTTCCACCAAAAATTGATTAGGAGCTGAGAATATTAGTGTGTTAGATGTAGTGAAAATGTGCAGTTTGTATGAGAGGTGGTAGAAAGAGTGGGGAGATTTTAGTGATTTTTTCAGAAATAACTAAGAATATCATAAAATTGACATCGCTTAAATTTTAGACTAGTAACATTCATACATACTTTTCAAGAAAATAGATTTTTTGTGAAGTTGTGAAACTGTATTATATTGTATGGGAGGGGGTAGAAGCAGTTAAGCTAATCAAAAATTTTTTTCTGATCTTAGTTATAATGCTAAATAAGTATTTATTACAAAATGTGAGCTCGATAAATGTTATATGCTCTGAGAGAATCGGCTTAGAGCATTTCATGAAAAAATGTAGTTTGTATGGGAGGGAGTGGAAGGAGAGGGAGGACGCAAATAATTTTTAAACTGTAGATTGAAATCATTATGGAAGTAATATATCCCGAAATTCAGACTAAAAGCTTTTATAATTTTCGAGCAAATCTATTTATTGTCGAATTGCGAAATTGGGTCATTTTGTATGGTAGGGGGTAGAAGGGGTGAAGCTAATCATCTAATTCTTTTTTGCCTTACTAAATATTGTAAATAAATATTTAATGCACAATTTCAACCCGCTAAACTTTATACGCACTGAGTAAATTGGTTTCGAGTATTTCTTTAAAAAGTGCAGTTTGTATGGGAGTGGGTGGAAGGAGAGGAAGGACACACACAATCTTTATATGATTGATTGATATTATCATATAAGTAATATATTTCAAATTTTAGACTAATAGCTTTTATACTTTTTGAGTAAATCCATTTATTATCGGATTGCGAAATTGCATCATTTTGTATGGGAGGGGGTAGAAGGGGTGAAGCTAATCATCTAATTTTTCTTGGTCTGACTTATAATTCTACATAAATATTTAGCGCACAATTTCAGCTTGCTAAACTATATAGGCACTGAGTAAATTGGTTTAGAGTATTTCTTTAAAAAGTGCAGTTTGTATGGGAGGTGGTGGAAGGAGGGGGAGAACATGCATAATTTTTATACGGTAAATTGATATTATCATAAAAGTAATATATTCCAAATTTCAGGTCAATAGCTTTATACTTTTCGAGCAAATCCGTTTATTGTCAAATTGCGCAATTATGTCATTTTGTATGGGAGGGGGTAGAAGGGGTGGAGCGATTTGGCCCGTTCACGAACTTGACCTTACTTTTTTGTCAAAAACGACGCGTACGAAATTTAAACTTTCTAGCTCAACGCGTTCTCAAGCTAGAGAGCGCACAGACGGACGGACGGACGGACATCCGGTTTTGAGATTTTTGAGTGATAATATTAACTTCTGTATCATTCATTTTTTTCTCCGAGCCTTATTTCTTGGCGTTACAAACTTTAGAGCAAACTTATAGTACTCTCAGATTTCATCTAGAGTATAAACATAACAGAATTATGACTGGGCTTAAAGCCCAACCATATGATACTCTAGATGAGATGGAAATGACTTGAATATACCGGAAAATATGTCATCTCAAATTCTTTCGAATAGTGAATAGGGACTTTTGCATAGGAGGTGGTAGAAGTAGAGGAGGAGGGTTGTGTTTTTCATATATGACACCGAACATGGCATTATAATGTTTATACTCTAGATGAAATCTGAGAGTATATTGTGTTTGCCTTACCGTTTGTAACGCTAAGAAATAATGCTCGCACAGAGCCGCCAAGGGTACAGAAATATTTGTTGTCGCTCAAAAACTTCGATTCCGAGTTGCTGTCTGTCCGTCTGTCCGTCTGTCTGTCTGTCCGTCTGTCCGTCTGTCCGTCTGTCCGTCTGTCCGTCTGTCCGTCTGTCCGTCTGTCCGTCTGTCCGTCTGTCCGTCTGTCCGTCTGTCCGTCTGTCCGTCTGTCCGTCTGTCTGTCTGTCCGTCTGTCTACAGCATAACTCTCGAACGCTTTGAGCTATCGTGCTGAAATTTGTTGTGTGTCATTTTTAGCAAAAAAGAAACTTTAAGTTCGTGAACGGGCCACATCCCCCCACTCCTTCTACCCCCTCCCATACAAATTTCACGAAATTTCGAAATTTTCAGAAATTGATTTTTCTTAGAAACTATTTAAGCTATCGATTTGAAATTTGGGTTCAAGTATTATGATATAGATACCATTAATATGACTCAATATTGATCCGATCCCATCACTCCTTCTACCTCCTCCCATACAAATGCATAATTTTGAAAAATGCAGTTTTTCGATTTTCATCGAAACTAGTAAAGTTATAAAAACGAATTTTTGCCAGAATTAATTTTATTATAATTCCAATCAGCACTAAAAAAATTAGCAACTTCCCTTCACTCCTTCTACCCCCTCCCATACAAATTTCACGAAATTTTGAAATTTAAATTAAATTATTTTTCTTCGAAACTGTTAAAGTTATCAATTTGATATTTCGCACAAAGTATAAAAATAGATATATCAATAACAGGAAAAAAATTGTTTTCATCCTTACACTCCTTCTACCCCCTCCCATACAAATGCATCATTTTTATTAAATGCATTATATCGATTTCCATTAAAACTAGAAAAATTACAAACTTAAAATTTTGCCAGAATTTGTTTTTGAATAGTTGCAATAAATGCTGGAAAAAATTATCAGCTCAGCTTTCCTCCTTCTACCCCCTCCCATATAAATATCTGTATTATAAATTCAAGAAAAGCATTTCTCCTTCGAATAAATGAGAGCTGTCGACTTTGAAATTGAATCAAAGCATAGTGATAAGGGTGATGATAAGCAGTTTCAAAATCATCCAAAACGTTCCACTTCCTCTGCCACCTCCCATACAAATGCCTCAATTTAAGGAAAACTATGACCAATTTCTTTAAAAATAATGAAAACTAAAAATTTTAAATTCAGCACGAAACATTTTACACGCCATTTTCGGTGTCACATAGGAGAAATACAAACCTCCGCCTCTACTTCTACCACCTCCCATGCAAAGTCTCTTCTCACTATTCGAAAGAAATTGAGATGAAATATTTGCCGGTATATTAAAGTCATTTCCATCTCATCTAGAGTATCATATGATTGGGCTTTAAGCCCAATCATAATTCTGTTATGTTTTTTGCTGAATTTAAAGTTTTTAGTTTTCATTATTTTTAAAGAAATTGGTCATAGTCTTCCTGAAATTGGGGTGTTTGTATGGGAGGTGGCAGAGGAAGTGGAACATTTTAGATGATTTTCAAACTGCTTATCATGACCCTTATCACTATGCTTTGATTCGATTTCAAAGTCGATAGCTCTAATATACTTGAAGGAGAAATGCTTTTCTTGACTTTATAATACAGATATTTGTATGGAAGGTGGTAGAAGGAGTGAAGCGAAGCTGATAATTTTTTTTAAAACTTTTTTCAATTATTAAGAAACAAATTCTGGCAAGATTTGAAGTTTGTACTTTTTCTAGTTTGAATGGAAATCGATAAAATGCATTAACAAAAATTTTACTTTTGTATGGGAGGGGGTAGAAGGAGTGTACGGATCAAAACAAATTTTTTTCGTATCATTAATATTTCTATTTGTATACTTTAAACAAAATATGAAGTTGATAGCTTTAACAGTTTCGAAGGAAAATAATTTAATTTAAAATTAAAAATTTCGTGAAATTTGTATGGGAGGGAGTAGAAGGAGTAAGGTGAAGTTAATAATTATTCTTAAAATAAATTGGAATTATAGTAGAATTAATTCTGAGAAAATTTCGCCTTTTCAGCTTTACTAGTTTCAATGAAAATCGAAAATATGTATTTTTGAAAATTGTCCATTTGTATGGGAGGGGGTAGAAGGAATAAAGGGATCGGATTAGTATTCAGTCGTATTAATGACATCTATATCATAATACTTTAACCCAATGACACACAACAAATTTCAGCACGATAGCTCAAAGCGTTCGAGAGTTATGCTGTAGACAGACGCACAGACGGACAGACAGCAACTCGGATTCGAAGTTTTTGAGCGACAACAAATATTTCTGTGCTCTTGGCGGCTCTGTGCGAGTATTATTTCTTAGCGTTACAAACGGTAAGACAAACACAATATACTCTCAGATTTCATCTAGAGTATAAAAACACAACAGAATTATGATTGGGCTTAAGGCTCAATCATATGATACTCTAGATGAGATGGAAATGACTTTAATATACCGGAAAATATGTCATCTCAAATTCTTTCGAATAGTGAATAGAGACTTTTGCATGGGAGGTGGTAGAAGTAGAGGGGGAGGTTCGTATTTTTCTTATATGACACCGAACATGGCATGCAAAATGTTTATTGCTGAATTTAAAGTTTTGAGTCTTTACTATTTTTAATGAAATTGGTAATAGTTTTCCTGAAATTGGGACATTTGGATGGGAGGTGGCAGAGGAATTGGAACGTTTTGGATGATTTTGAAACTGCTTATCATCACCCTTATCACCATGCTTTGATTCAATTTCAAAGTCGATAGCTCTCATATGTTCGAAGGAGAAATGCTTTTCTTGAATTTATAATACAGAAATTTGTGTGGGAGGGGGTAGAAGGAGTGAAGGGGGGCTGATATTTTTTTCTAGCACTTATTTTATTTATTAAGAAACAAATTCTGGCAAAATTTGAAGTTTGTACTTTTTCTAGTTTGAATGGAAATCGATAAAATGCATTTAACAAAAATTATGCATTTGTTTGGGAGGGGGTAGAAGGAGTGTACGGATCAAAACAAATTTTTTTTGCATTATTATTATTTCTATTTTTATGCTTTATTTAAAATATTAAGCTGATAGCCTTAACAGTTTCGAAGAAAAATAATTTCATTTAAATTTCAAAATTTCGTGAAATTTGTATGGGAGGGGTAGAAGGAGTTAGGTGAAGTTGATAATTATTTTTAAAATAAATTGCAATTATAGTAAAATTAATTCTGACAAATTTTTGTCTTTTCAGCTTTACTAGTTTCAATGAAAATCGAAAATATGCGTTTTTCAAAATTGTCCATTTGTATGGGAGGGAGTAGAAGGAGTAAGGGGATCGGGTCAATATTTCATGATATTAATGACATCTATATCGTAATACTTTGACCTACATTTCAAGTCAATAGCTTAAATAGTTTCTGAGAAAAATCGATTTCTTAATATTTTGAAATTTCATGAAATTTGTATGGGAGGGGGTGGAAGGAGTGGGGGGATGTAGCCCATTCACGAACTTAAAGTTACTTTTTTGCTAAAAATTACACCCAAAATTTTTTAGCACCATAGGTCAAAGCTTTCGAGAGTTATGCTGTAGACAGACGCACAGACGGACAGACGGACAGACAGACAGACGGACAGACGGTTACTCGGAATCGAGATTTTTGAGCGACAACAAATATTTCTGTACCCTTGGCGGCTCTGTGCGAGCGTTATTTCTTAGCGTTACAAACGGTAAGGCAAACACAATATACTCTCAGATTTCATCTAGAGTATAACAATAACCTGATAGGAAGAACAAAATTCAATACAAACGAAAAAGCCTCGGTTGGAAATAATACTTTTGACTCAACTTCTAATAAATTAACCGCATCCGAAATCTACTATCAGCAGCTCTACACAGAGAAAAATCCCATTCATAATGGGGCAATTGCTCCATTACTTACTTACTTACTTAGGATGGCGCTATAGCCCAAATAGGACCCAGGCCTCCTGAATACTTTGACCCCTCCAGTTAGAAAATCTTAATAGTGATTTGCTGTCTGCATCAATCGAATCCTTCTCGCTTCCATGGTTTTCCGACCGGTCTTTGTCCATTGACTTTCCCTTTTAGTGTGCGTTTGATGACACATGAGGAGCCCGTTGTCCCTTCTTAAATTTTATGAGGGTTGACACTTCTGTATTGTCGAAGATGGCATACAATTCTCTATTGTATTGCATTCTCCTGATCGAGTCCTCACAGGTTCGAGGATTCTTCTAAGGACCTTTCTTTCAAAGGCGTTAAGTAGTTTTTCGGACGCCTGAGTTAAAGTCCACGTTTCGCTGCCATAGCATAGCACATGTCTTATGATCATTTTATAAATCTTAAGTTTTGTTTTCCTGTTTACGTTCTTGTTTTTAATTATTGGAAGTACAGAATAATATGTCTTGTTTGCCATCATTATCCTTCTTTTCATTTCGATGGGTTCGTTTCCATCCTTCGATAGGTTCGCCCCTAGGTATATAAAGTTGTCTAGGTTTTCTAGGTTATAGTCTCCTACTGCAATATTTTGTCTGATTCGCTTCTGTTTCCTAGTCTGTGCCATAATTATACTCTAGATGAAATCTAAGAGTATTATAAGTTTACCACAAAGTTTGTAACGCCAAGAAATAAGGCTCGGAAAAAAAAATAAATGATATAGAATTTCATATAATCACTCAAAAATCTCAAAACCGGATGTCCGTCAGTTTGTCCATCAGTCCATTCGTCTGTCCGTCCGTCCGTGTACTCTCTAGCTTGAGAACGCGTTGAGCTAGATAGTTCAAATTTTGTACACATCATTTTTGACAAGAAAGTAAGGTCAAGTTCGTGAACGGGCCAAATCGCTCTACCCCATCTGCCCCCTCCCATTCAAAATTACACAATTTCGCAATTTGAGAATACGCAGATTTACTCGAAAAGTATATATGATATTGATTTGAAATTTGGTATTTAATACTTTTATTATAATTTCAATCTACTGTATAACAACTATTTGTGTCCTTCCCCTCCTTTCACCACCTCCCCCTACCCAGTGCGTATAAACTTTATAGAGCTGAAATTGAGCACCAAATATTTATTTTGGATTATTAGTAATTTACGAGTAGGTTTACCCCTTCTTTCTGGGGGGAGGCCCATATAAATGACGAAATTTCGTAATTCGACAATAAACGAATTTGTTCGAAAAGTATAAATGCTATTTATATGAAATTTGGAACACATTGCTTTCATGAAATTGATCGAGCTGAAATCATGCACTAAATATCTATTTAAAATTATTAGTAAGACCAAAAAAACTGAGGCGATTAGTTTCACTACTTCTACCCTTTCCCATACAATCTGACACAATTTCACCACTTCACAAAAAGTCGATTTTCTTGAAAAGTATGAATGCTACTGATCTGAAATTTAAAACATGTCAGGAACATGATATTTTTAGTTATTTCTGGAAAAGTCATTGAGAACTCGCCCCTCTTTCTACCACCTCCCATACAAACTGCACAATTTCATTAAATCCAATACACTAATTTTCGCAGTATAAAACATTTTGATGGGAACTCTAGCGTGATGGGAAAAAAATTAGTTCCATGCCATCACCCCTCCACCACTTCCCCTACGAAATTTCTTAAAATCAAAAAATGTCTCTTTCATCTAGAGTATCGCACGATTCGTCTTTACGCCCAATCGAAGTCCTGTTTTGTTTTTTATTATGTTTTCATTAATATGCAGTTCAACTTCCCTTGCTACCGAGTCAAGGTTTACAAATACCTCCTTAGCACTCTCCAGAGATCTTGCAAGGATATCTATATCGTCGGAGTATGCTACGAGTTGTCTGGATTTGTAGCATAGTGTCAACAGGAAGTTTATGAACAACATATTTCAGAGTCGTTGAAAAGCATTGGTGCGAGGCCGTCACCTTGCTTAAGGCCGTTTCTGTTTTAAAACTGGAAGTCAGATCGCTTTCTACTCTAACTCGTGACAAAGACTCGGTCATTGTCATTCTTGTAAGCCAAACCAGTTTCGGTGGACTCCAAACTCCAACATGATTTTATACAGTACGCTCCTGTCGACACTGTCGTATGCAGTTAACAAATATCTGGTGCACATCAATATTATATTCCCAGCACTTTTCCGGTACCTCTTTAGCTGTTTTAGCTGTAAATCCGCCTTGGTATTCACCAATTACTTTGTCAACATAGGGCTTTCTTTTGTAGAATTTTCGTCAAGATCCTATTAGACTTACACAACAAATATATTCCTCGGTAGTTTTCGCAGCAGAGTTTATCAACTTTTTCATAAATTGGACATATGATGCTGTTGCGCCAATCTTCAGGATGTATTTCCTGCGTCCATATGTCCGTGACTAATCTATGTAGGAGATGCGCTATGCTGGTGTCGCCGGCTTTCAAAAGCTCAGCTGGAATTTGATCTGTGCCCGGCGTTGTTATTTGGGTGGTTCCTCAGGGCTGTTTTTACTTCTTCGAGTGTGAGAGGACTTAAAGCGGATCCTTCGTCAACTATTACATCAATTATACCTGCTATTGTGTCTCCTGCTGCCGTTCGTGCAGATGATGGGCTCGGAACTTAGTTTCATATCTTCGGCATTACTTACAATGTTCCCTTCTGCATCCTTGCAAAGGATCGTTTTACTTTTGTATTAACAATTAGTTAGTACAAAAGTATTTGAATTTGAAAACCAGTACCTAGTAGACAACGCATTTCAACCAGTACGGTGTTTTGATTGCTATAACACATCGACAGTTAATTAAAGGAATAATTGCATCAATACCGGTTATTTGCAGGATTCCTGGAAACTTACTAAATTAATTCCTATTCCAAAAATGAAAACCGTGCTTACCATTAATACTTTCCGACCGATTTCAATGCTGTCTAACATAGGTAAACTACTTGAAAGAGGTATCGCTATGATTTTGAAGACTTCTGTGATGAATTTAGCATAATACCTGAACATGCACTACTTTAGATTCAACACGATATTGCTAAAAACCTAAACGATAGACAAACAACTGTGGCATGCTCCTTAGATGTGAAAAAAGCTTTTGACCTAGTGTGGATTAAAGGTCTTCTCTGCAAACTTATTATGAAAAACATCCCAATACATACTCTGAAGTTGTTGTACAGTTTTTCGACTAATAGTAAACTTAACGTTGAATCAGCTAAAAAAAATAGAACATAGTCAACGTCAACTCTGCTATAGCTCAGGGCTCAGTAAATGGACCAATGCCTTTCAATTTTTTTTTTTTGCCTGACTTTCCGCACTATAATTTCGTAACCGAATCCGCTGTATCTCAGGCAATATTATATGCCGACGACACTATAATTTATTCGCACTCCCATGATCCTAAAAAAGCTTTAACAGAGACCAACAACCATCTAAATATAATAATATAATGAATTCTATTTATCATGGGGAGTAAGCATAAATGCAAAATAATCGGCGCTTATCTGCCTTCGAAATCCCAGCGGGAAAGGCTACAGAAACACATTAAAAAAAGCAAAAACCTTCAAATTTCTTTAGATGGAAAAAACATTCCATTGAAAACAGATTTAAAACATAACAGCAGCTTTCTAGATGTCATTTATTACCACCAAAAACAGAGGCTGGTGGTAATATGCAGCCTTGTCAGACACCCGGTCGCACAGGAAAGCTCTCATACAGCTCTCCTCTATGCAAGACGTGACACCTTGCATCTTCGTTGGATTCTTTAATCATATCTTATCTGAAATACCTCTCCTACGCAAAGCAATCCATATATAATCTCGCTTAACGCTTTCGAAAGCCTTCTCGAAGTCCACAAACATGAGATGTAGTGGCGAACCCATTTCGACTGACTGCTCCAATATTTTCCGTAGTGTATTTGTGATTCCCTTTACGGAATCCGATAAACTTAACGACATCACGAATCCTACTGAGAATTACCAGAGCCATGATTATCAGTACGGCAGTAAGTAGACATATACCACACCAATAGCCATAATCCCGAAGGTCGCCTTTCTTCGGGATTTCCACAATGACGCCCTCCTTCCATTCACTCGGATATCTTCCTTCGTTCCACACAGTAAAAAGTGGGAGGAGTATACCGGCTGTTATTTACGGGTCCGCTTTGAGAAGTTCGGTTGGTAGTCCGTTTATACCTAGGGCTTTATTTTCCCGCCATTGACCGAATTGCGGAAACTGTCTCTTCCTTATCTGGGGGATCTGTCTTACTAATAATTCTAAATAAATATTTAGTGTACAATTTCAGCTCAATAAATTTGATAAATGTTATACGTACAGAGTAAATTTGCTTAGAGTATTTCGTGAAAAGTGCAGTTTGTATGGGAGGTGGTGGAAGGAGAGGCAGAACTCGAATAATTTTTATACAGTGAATTTAAATCATCATAAAACTAATATATCCCAAATTTCAGATCGATAGCTTTTATACTTTTCGAGCAAAACCGGTTATTGCCGAATTGCGAAATTGTGTCATTTTGTATCGGAGGGGTTAAAAGGATTAAAGTCAATCGTCTATTTTTTTTGGTCTTACTAATAATTCCAAATAAATATTTCAGCGAGCACAATTTCAGCTCGATGCATTTTATACACGCTGAGTAAATTGGCTTAGAGCATTTTATTAAAAAGTGCAGTTTGTATGGGAGTGGGTGGAAGGAGAGGACGACACAAATAATTTTTATACGATACATTGAAATCATCATTAAAGTATTATATTCCAAATTTCAGATCAATAGCTTTTATACTTTTCGAGCAAATCCGATTATTGTTAAATTTCGAAATTAAGTCATTTTGTATGGGAGGGGGTAGAAGAGGTGGGGCGATTTGGTCCAGTAACGAATTTGATCTTACTTTTTTGTCGAAAACGACGTGTACAAAATTTAAACTTTCTAGCTCAACGCGTTCTCAAGCTAGAGAGGATACGAATGGACGAAAGGACATCCGGTTTTGAGATTTTTGAGTGAATATAACTTCTATATCATTCACTTTTTTGCCGAGTCATATTTCTTAGCATTACAAATTTTGTGGCAAACGTTTTGATACTCCCAGATTTCCTCTAGGGTATAATAAAACCATTGAATTCTATCAACACCACGATTTGAGCCACTATCGTGGCTAAAAAGTAAAAATGTATTTTTTTTTTCAAGTATTTTATGTTATGAATTATAAATTTCCATTTAACAATTTTCAAGCTTTAGAGACATAAATGTAACGAAACGCTTTTTTCTGTAATGTAAATCCACCAAGTTAATTAAGCTCTCTTTCGGGCGACGTGCAATACAAACAAACAAACCAAAAATACTGAATTAAATCACTTTTTGCCAGTGTTCTAAAATATATTTATTTATAACTTTCAAGTTAATTAGAAAAATATCATTAATTTATCTCAAAAGAACAAATATTTTATGAATCCATGAAATTTGTCAATGCACATCTTAGTGTCGAACTACTTAAAAAGTAAGCTAGATTATATAATAAGTTATTTTAAGAATTAAGCATCGCACATTTATTCAAGGCAATAAACTTAAACTAAACAAAACTTCATCACAAGTTGTATTGTTTTATGAATATATGTAATATACACCGAGAATTTCATAGAATTTACTTCGTCTATGAAACTTACATTCTAAACAGCGAATTTTGAACGTGATTCGAGCAATCAATTAAAAAATTACTGGCATATACCGATCTCTTCTATTAAGCGCCCCCCCCCCTCCCTATGCAAACTAAACTTGGGTATATAAACGAATGAAATATTCCTTCTTTGTACTGGAGGTATAGATCGTAATCGCAGTTAGGTGTTAGCTCTGCCCTAGAACCCCCATTCACATAGTCTTCCATATTCATCCTAACCTGCACATTGACTTCCCACGTATCCTCAACTTGTCCCAATAATAATAAAGTTGCGCCCGAATTGTTGGCAGTTTTTTGTTTTTCTTTGTAGTATTTTTATTGTTTTGTTGTTCAACATTTCCAGTGCATTTATTGTTAACTAAAAAGTAGCTCCATCTCACTCCACCCTTAAATACCCACTTCTCTACACAAACTCTGCCCAGCATACATCTCTCAATTGGATCAGTATCAGAGGGCAATCATGAATTTACGGAATTCAAAAAATTTTATCGGTACGATTGTATAATTAATGATCTTGAGACGATAAAGTCTTTTATTAAATTCAATTCGTAATGTGATATATGACAGGTCTCTAGTCCTGCACATGAGTTCGCCCATTTTACCCAGGAATCTAGAGCCTATCCAGCGAATAATTGTGAGTCTGCGAACGCCAATGTTATACACAATCAACTTGTGAAAGAGATCGCAACTACTATATGAGAAAATTGCAATTTAAGCCGATTGATCAAGATATGAAGCGATCAATCTTAATGGAAGAATTTTCAATTTAGCAAAGTTGCTTTAAGAGAATTTTAGATGGATTTCATTTGCATAAAGATCATTACAAAGTTGTAGTTCAAGCGCAGTTTGGAAAATATAGTACAGTGGTAGGATTTCTGGTTTCTCGATGTCTTAGTAACCATTTTTTATTGCCATCAATAAGACAAATTAAATATAACAGAATTATGATTGCGCGGAAACCCAATCATATGATACTCTAGATGAAAAGGGAAAGAGTTTATTGCACCAGAAAATATGTCATATCAAGTTCTTTCGAACAGTGAATAGTGGCTTTTGTATGGGAGGTGGAAGAAGCAGAGAGGGGAGTTTTTTTAATTTTTTTACATGACACCGAACGAGGCATGCAAAATGTTTCGTGCTGCATTTAAAGTTTTATTTTCAAAGAAATTGGACATGGTTTTCCGGAAACTGGTGCATTTGTATGGGAGGTGGCAGATAAAGTGGAAAGTTTAAGATGATTTTGACACTGCTTATCAACAGCCTTGTAACCATGCTTCGTTTCAATTTCAAAGTCGATAATTCTCATATGTTCGAAAGAGAAATGCTTTTCTTGAATTTATAATTCATATTTTTGTATGGGAGGGAGTAGAAGGAGTGAAGCGAAGTAGATTATTTTTTTTATCGTTTATTGCAATTATTAATAGACAAATACTGGCAAAATTTTAAGTTTCTACTTTTTCCAGTTTTAATAGAATTCGATACAATGCATTTACCAAAATAATGTATTTGTAAGGGAGAGTGCGAAGGAGGGAGGGAGGGAGTATACGGATCACAACAAAATTGTTCGTCATCAATGATATCTCTATTATTATTATATTTTCCTCATAACTTCAAGTCGATAGCTTAGACAGTTTCGACGATAAATAATTTAATTGAAATTTCAAAATTTCGTGAAATTTGTATGGGGAAGAAGTGAGATGAAGATGATATTTTTTTCAAAACTGATTGCAATTACAATAAAATTAATTCTAGCCAAAATTCGTTTTTTTCAACTTTAAGATTCGATGAAAATCGAAAAAATTAATTTTTCAAAATTCCCCCTTTGGATGGGAGGAGGTAGAGTGGATAAAAATCATATTTTGTGGTGATAATGAAATTTACATCATTATACTTCTACCCAAATTTCAAGTCGATATCTTAAATAGTTTCGAAGAAAAATCAATTTCTTAAAATTTCGAAATTTTATGGTATTTGTATGTGAGGGGGTAGAAGAAGTGGGGGGATCTAGCCCGTTTATAAACTTTATTATTATAATTTTTTTTTCTAGAAATGACACACAACAAATTACAGCACGATAGGTCAAAGCGTTCGAGAGTTATGTTGACAGACGGACAGACGATCACTCGGAATCGAAGTTTTTGAGCAACAAATACATATTTCTGTATCCTTGTCGGCTTTGTGGGAGCATTATTTCTTGTTGCTACAAACGGTGAGGCAAACACAATATACTCTCAGATTTCATCTAAAGTATAAATATACCAGCTTCACCACTCGTTACGGTAGTGCTCGTTACCCTTCCTCTACCTTCCCATTCCCATTAATCCTTCCCTGCCTAGTTGTGTTTGTGCGTTGCACATAAAGGCCGAAATAGCCTGTTACCCATGTCATACTATAAAAAAAATGTGTGAAACAGAACAATGCAAAATTTTTGATCGAAATAAATAATAAGCTGCGATCTCGAAAATTCGGTGAATTCATTTTAAAAACATAACAGGGCTACGATTGCGCGTAAACCGCAATCTTACGATACTCTAGATGAAATGGAATTTTTTGTGATCCCAAGAAATTTTGTATGGGGAGTGTTAGAAGGGGTGATAGCATTGAACTCATTTTTTCCCCATCATGCTAAAGTAGCTATAAAAATGTTTTATACAAAATGCTTAATCCAAAAATTGAATAGGAGCTGAGAAAATTAGTGTGTTACATTTAGTGAAAATGTGCAGTTTGTATGGGAGGTGGTAGAAAGAGTGGGGCGATTTTAGTGATTTTTTCAGAAATAAATAAGAATATCATAAAATTGACATCTTTTAAATCTTAGACCAGTAACATTCATACTTTTCAAGAAAATAGAATTTTTGTGAAGTTGTGAAACTGTGTCATATTGTATGGGAGGGGGTAGAAGGAGTGAAACTAATCGTCTATTTTTTTTGGTCTTACTAATAATTCTAAATAAATATTTAGTGCACAATTTCAGCTCGATGAATTTTATACGTAATGAGTAAATTTGCTTATAGTATTTCATAAGAAAGTGCAGTTTGTATGGGAGGCGGTGGAAGGATCGGGAGGACTCAAATAACTTTTATATATTAGCTTGGAATCATCATGAAAAGAGTATATTCCAAATTTCACATCAATAGCATTTATACTTTTCGAACAAATCCGTTTATTGTCAAAATACGAAATTATGTCTTTTTTTATGGGCGAGGGTAGAAGGGGTACAGCTCATTTTACTAAAAGTTCTAAATAAATATTTGCTGCACAATTTCAGCTCGATAAATTTTATACGCACTGAGTAAATTGGTCTAGAGCATTTCATGGAAAACTGCAGTTCGTATGGAAGGTGGTGGAAAGAGGGGGAAGAAACAAATAATTTTTCTACAGTAAATTGAAACCATCATAAGAGTATTACATTCCAAGTTTCAGATCAATAGCATTTATGCTTTTGGAGTAAATTCGTTTATTTTCAAATTACGAAATTTTGTTCACGAACTGGACCTTACTTTTTTTTGTCAAAAACGACATGTACAAAATTTGAACTATCTAGCTCAACGGCTTCTCAAGCTAGAAAGAACACTGACGGACGGACTGACATTTGGTTTTAAGATTTTCGAGTGATTATATGAACTTCTGTATCATTCATTTTTTTCTCCGAGCCTTATTTCTTGGCGTTATATTTTGTGGCAAACTTATAATACTATCAGATTTCATCTAGAGTATAAACATAACAGGATTACGATTGGGAGTATAGCCCAATCATGCGATACCTTAGAGAATTACAGATTTTTTTGATCCTGAGAAATTTTGTATGGGGAGTGGTAGAAAGGGTGATGGCATTTAAACAATTTTTTTCATATCATGCTAGAATTGCTTTCAAAATGTTTCATACAAATTTCAAGCTTCAAAAATATAATAGGTACTGAGAAAACTAATTTATTGGAGTTAGTAAAATTTTGCAGTTTGTATGGGAGGTAGTGGAAGGAGAGGAAGATTCAAATAATTTTTATACCATAGATTGAAATCATCATTCTAAATTTCAGATCAATAGCTTTTATAATTCTTTAAATACGTCTATTGTCAAATTGCGAAATTATGTCTTTTTGTGTGGGAATGGGTAGAATGGGTGTAGCTCTAATTTTTTTTGATCTTACTACTAATTTTAAATAAGTATTTAGTGCACAATTTCAACTCGTTAAATTTTATACATGGTGAGTAAATTGGTTTAGAGTATTTCATAAAAAAGTGCAGTTTATGTGGGAGGTAATGGAAGCAGGCGGGGATTCAAGTAATTGCTAAACCGTACATTGGAATCATCATAAAAGTAATATATTCATTAATATAACAGAATAGGTGAAGCGATTTGACCCGCTCAATTTTATTAAACCAATTAGCACCAACACACTAGAAGCTTTTAACTTGAAAATGCAATTGAAGATTTTGCCAATAAGGCAGAGTCTTCAGCTTACCTTGGCGATATGGGGTTGCTATTTAAAACTATGAAGCACGTAGTGAGAGATGTCAACGAAACTCCCTTTAATATGAGTGAATACCAGTTGCCGCGATGGAAAGAATACTTCTCTGATATTTTAAACGTCTTGTCACAGGAATGTATTATAGGAACTGAACAATTTTCAAACATCCAACGCAAAAATTTTCAGGAGGAGCTTCCAGATATGGAAGAGGTAGTTTCCGTCATTCGCTCAATGGCGGAAAATAAAGCCCAAGTACAGACGGACTACCAACCGAAATCCTCAAAGATGAACTAGAAGTAACAGCCGATATACTTCGCCCACTTTTTACTAAGCTATGGAATGAAAAAAAATATCATACTAAATGAAAGGAGGGTGTCATTGTAAAGATCCCGAAGAGGGAGACCTTCGGGATTGTGGCAATTGGCGTGGTATACTACTTACTGCCTTATCGAAAATAATGGCCAAGATAATTTTTAATAGAATTAGTGATGCTGATGAGAGCACTCTCGAAATTTATCCCGCTGAATTCCGCAAAGGGTCGTCTTGTACAGAATATAATATTGGAGCAGTCCATCGAAATTAGTTCGCTACTACATCTCATGTTTGTGGACTGTGAGAAGGTTTTCGACAGCGTCAAGCGGAATTACGTGTGTAGTGCTTTGCATAGGAGAGGTATTCCAGTTAATATCATAGCTATGATTAAAGAAACCTACGAAGTTGCAAGATGTGATGGCTTACATAGAGAAGAGTTGTCCGAGAGCTTCCCTGTGCGAACGGGTGTCAGTCGTATTATCACCATTCCTGTTTCTGTTGGTAATAAATGACATCTTGAAAGCTGCACTGGAGAGTGGGAAGATAAAGGTCTTGTGGGGACTATTTAACATCTTAGGTCACCTTGATTATGCTGATGACGTGTGTTTGCTTGCACATAAGTGATCGATCACACTTTGAGAAAACCGGACCGAAACATTGCCAAACAAGCTCTGGATTTTAATTCTCACTGAATATAGTTGGTTGGTCAACCAGGTAGCACATGGAAGTGAGCAGTTGAGCAGGATGCCAGTGGAATAGACAAGTCCTGATGCCAACTTAAGGCCGATACTGAGGATTGCGTCTTGTGGAGGAGCACTGTTTCTGTCCTATGCTCCTTTAAGGGTTCTTAACAGGAAATTGATTCATTGAACTTGAAAATTTATGAAAACACATTTAAACATAACAGAATTATGATTGGGCTTAAAGCTCAATCATATGATACTCTAGATAAGATGGAAATGACTTTAATATACTGGAAAATATGTCATCTCAAATTCTTTCGAATAGTGAATAGAGACTTTTGCATGGGTGGTAGAAGTAGAGGGGGAGGTTCGTATTTTTCTTATATGACACCAAACATGGCATGCAAAATGTTTATTGCTGAATTTAAAGTTTTTAGTTTTTACTATTTTTAATGAAATTGGTAATAGTTTTCCTGAAATTGGGGCATTTGGATGGGAGGTGGCAGAGGAAGTGGAACGTTTTAGATGATTTTGAAACTGCTTATCATCACCCTTATCACCATGCTTTGATTCAATTTCAAAGTCGATAGCTCTCATATGTTCGAAGGAGAAATGCTTTTCTTAAATTTATAATACAGAAATTTGTGTGGGAGGGGGTAGAAGGAGTGAAGGGGGGCTGATATTTTTTTCTAGCACTTATTTTATTTATTAAGAAACAAATTCTGGCAAAATTTGAAGTTTGTACTTTTTCTAGTTTGAATTGAAATCGATAAAATGCATTTAACAAAAATTATGCATTTGTATGGGAGGGGGTAGAAGGAGTGTACGGATCAAAACAAATTTTTTTCGCATCATTATAATTTTTATTTGTATGCTTTATACAAAATATTAAGCTGATAGCTTTAACAATTTTGAAGAAAAATAATTTAATTTAAATTTCAAAATTTCGTGAAATTTGTATGGGAGGGGGTAGAAGGAGTTAGGTGAAGTTGATAATTATTTTTAAAATAAATTGCAATTATAATAAAATTAATTCTGACAAAATTTTGTCTTTTCAACTTTACTAGTTTCAATGAAAATCGAAAATAAGCGTTTTTCAAAATTGTCCATTTGTATGGGAGGGAGTAGAAGGAGTAAGGGGATCGGGTCAATATTTCATGATATTAATGACATCTATATCGTAATACTTTCACCTAAATTTCAAGTCAATAGCTTAAATAATTTCTAAGAAAAATCAATTTCTTAATATTTCGAAATTTCATGAAATTTGTATGGGAGGGGGTAGAAGGAGTGGGGGGATGTAGCCCATTCACGAACTTAAAGTTACTTTTTTGCTAAAAATGACACACAAAAATTTTTAGCACCATAGGTCAAAGCTTTCGAGAGTTATGCTGTAGACAGACGCATAGACAGGCAGACGGACAGACGGTCACTCGGAATCGAGATTTTTGAGCGACAACAAATATTTCTGTACCTTTGGCGACTTTGTGCGAGTGTTATTTCTTAGCGTTACAAACGGTAAGGCAAACACAATATACTCTCAGATTTCATCTAGAGTATAAATATTTGAAACAAAGTTGCTTCAAAAGTTTTGCAATCCCTCTACTTCTTCTACCCACTCCAATACAAAAGGGTAATTTCGACCAATTTCAATAAATCAACTAATAGCCAGCAAATTAAAAGCTACGAACTTTTGCAATTTAACTGGATCTGGATCAGTTTGATAAAAGTCTCAGCAGAGACCGAAACGTCACACATAATAAATCAAGCAGTGTAAAATCCGGAAACCTTTCGTTTAATTTTGAGTAATTTTAGTTACTTTACAGAGGTGATTCCTAGAGCCTTCAAAATCTAAACCTGATGCGTTGTAACAACTCATTTCAAGTTGCCCAATACCTTCTCTCTCTCTCTCTCTCTCTCTCTCTCTCTCTCTCTCTATCTATCTATCTCTCTCACTCTTTCTACAATGGCACTACAGTCCAAATCGAGTCTTGGCCTCCTGACCTTCAAGTTTCTTAACTTTTTTTTCATTATTTTTTGTGCAAGGGTTGTTAGCTCCTCGCACAACCCTCTGTCTACGAATTTTTCATTTTCGTAGCTTAAGGTAGCCAAAGTATAACCAGCGAACAGTGTGCCGGATTTATACGTCGACCGGAAATTGAACTCGCGACCATCGCAGTATAAGCCAACACGGTATGCACTAGGCTAAACCTACGCCCGACACATCCTCGTAGTACTAATTTAAATTTTATTGAGTGCTAAACGTTCGTCAGTGTTCTCACTTGAACGTGATTTCAAATTGCCATGGAAATTATCATAGTTGCGGGCAATTTTATCCTCTTCGGGTAATGTAGCCCGCTACTCCTAATTTACTTACATGCTACCTTTAATCCTTTAAAATTAAATTTGGAGAAAATATGGCGCCGAAATTCTAATCCACTAATATCCCAAACAATTACCAGATAGATATCTACAGCTCTTTGTCCGTGTACACATCTCGAAGCTTGGCGCAATATCAAACTTGACCTCCTAGTTCAAGATCATTTCTATCCTATCAAGACAAATATCAGCGCGACAACATTCCGTTTTTCATTGCAAATTGCATGCAAATGGCGCGGACTAGTGCACAGTCTTAATAGTCGTGATCTTGGCAAGTCAAGACGAAGAAGTTAGTTAAATATGAAGACTGCACTATCTTCAAGCATTAGATACGATCAGCGGGCTAGACTATAGAACTGGGGGAGCGGAATATGGAGGGACAATTGAAACAAAAGTCCTAAGATCTTTGCCGACAATGTCGCATAAGGTCAACACGCTCGGCGCAAGAATGGTTCAAGATGCATAACTTAAGATACAGTGATCCGACGAAGATCTAATTTTTCTGCGCAATCGAATCGATCGATTTTTGGTGCAGTCAGCATGGAGCCACCATTGAACCTGCATCGAGTTAAGATGATGATGATGTTGCGATATTGTGGTTTTCAGTTAGCGAAGATTTTCGATAGTCCGTTCCCACACTATCGCTGAGCTTAGTATGTCGTTGACCGCCCATATTGTACTACATAGTGCTAGTGCCAGAATCGATGCACCAAAAGTTTAATGCACTTTCGGTGTCCAAGTGTGAAGCTGAAGGCTGCTGGTTCAATAATATGGGCTCAGTCTAGAGACTCCAGACTCTAGGCACTAAACTTTATGTCTTCGCGAGGTGCTTCATGTAAATTTTTCTGTTTTCTTACGGTCAACAACAAGTCGACGGAAAATTATAGCCTTTTTCATTTCAGTGTTTTGTTATGGAAACATGTTAACGGCAAACAAATTGAAATTCTTCTGGCTAACAGCTTCTTAAGTGGACCATAAAATCGACTCTCGGATACAATGGAAAGTGATCGGAGTTGAAGACAAGTCTTTTAAGATCAGTTCAAGAAGGTCTAGGCCTAAGATCTTTAAGTATCGCGATCATTTGGCTGGTCAAATCAAGGCTATAAACTCAATGTCCACTACGACTATAATGATCTGTTTCAAGTGATCGGTGATCACCCACAAGGCAGTTAAAGATGCTGGTTAACAAGTTCTAAGCCAGCTTCACCAGCCACACCAGATACGATCACCGGTTGGTAACTCATTAGCTGTGAAGATTGGGGCAAGTTACTGGAGGACGACAAAAAGTCCTCCAGTAACTTGCCCCTATGGACATCGACATGTATCCGTAAAAATAAAAACATAAATAGATGACTAAGAAAACCAGCCAAAACCATTAAAGTGTTCGCAATCTTGCCATGCTAAATTACAGAGATAGGCGCCACTTGTGCTTCGATATCTTCGATCTTGACGATCGTCTTGACCAAATGGCGAACATCTAGGGATCTGTGTGGTGGTGGTGCCCGTAGCGGCTATAGTTCCAAACAAAATGCTTCTCGTCGGTACGGCACTTTAGATATCGCCCTGATATTTTAGCAGATTTTCGGTGTACGAATTCCGAAGATCGTTTTCATGTTCTTTTGTATTGTTCGACAAGATTTCGGTTTGAAACTTTTTTTTGTGCTTTTCTGGGAGAATTCTTATTTTGAGATGCCCTCAAGCATCATGGGTCAGTGCACGAATATCGATGACAAATGACCGATGAAAAGTGTGATGAATAGGCGGGATTTATTCGGAAATTTCTGAATTCTATTAATGATGATTCATTATGGAAGATTAAGTGTTAAAGATCATCTCAATTCCAGCGCTTTCACCTAACTGCAGTTTGCTACGAAGTGGCCTAATTTCAAAATAATTAAAAGAACTTAGCTAAGAGATTTACAGTGGTGTACGGAAGATTAATATGCTGGAAATAATTTTTGATCGAGGCAGCATTTTAGTCGATCATTTTAGATTTTCGGATTTCAGGATTAATTACCGATCTCAGAAGTTAATTCTGATCTTGTTATTTCGATCTCGGATGACCGCGTTGAACTGCAACCAATCAATTGAACAGGTGGCATTTGCTCCTCCCTTTTTATAAATATGCAATTTAATTATAACAAATACTACGCAATCTACTACAATCGATTTCAGCTATTTCTTAGCTCCACATGCAGTCTTAACCGAAAATGGTCAGAACGAGTAAGAGGCCTTATGCTGAGAACCGAGAAGAACACAAGCAACATCTTTGGATGCCAACCTGTCGTGTCTATACCAGAACAGAATCGCAACCATAAATCGCCGATTTGACAGTGCACTCAAGAAACTATACGTCAATTCGAGGCACTTGCACTTTGCGCACATAACAACCAGGATGACGAGTATGGTTCATTCCAGAAATGGTGACGAAGACGACATACCTACTGTTTGTAACCGCGAAGAAACGTTGAACTCGTAGCATTGTAATTCCTAACGTGCATTAATAAACTGACTCATTCCAATCCATGCCAGAACGCAGATCAAGATCTTCAAGATCGAATTACGATCACTTTCATTCCAACAACTTCATTCTTAATTATTTTGGTAAATATTATTTTTAAGTTTTTTCTCACTCTCGCTCGCTGCTAGACCCTTGATGATTGTTAACCAGAAGATCAACATGATCATTAAAACGGACCACCACATCAGAAAAATCATTTCCATCTTTCTCGGATAACGCGTAAATTATGAAGATCGGAATTAAGATCGTGTTGATCGTCGTCATCTTCTTCAGTTCTGTTTACCCGTTTTAATTAAAAAAAATATTTATCGATTTCGAGTCGAGTTATTATACGATCACGAAGAGATTATCACATTTTTGGTATCCAATTTTGAAACTGATTAAGCATTACGAAGGGAAAAATATGTTCTTAAGATGATTGGGAACAAGAGCTTGTAAATAAGTACTTGAAGATGGTTGGGAATTCCTGGGCTATAATTGATGCAAAATTCTCAAACGGCAGTTCGATAAAAGTCTTCTCAGCAAGGATCAAACAATCCTATTGATAAATCAGAACAGCGTCAAATCCGGAGATCTCTTCCAAAATAACGTGACCTCTTCCTCAAAAATCAACCTTTGAAATATCCTGTTTCAAACATATCTCCATCTCCAATTGGCAAAGCCGATCATTTCTTGTTTCGAGCATTCCAATTCTTCCGGATAATCCACTTGATGTATGGATACATAAAAGAACTGTTTGGTATTACAGAAGAGCAGATTTGGGAGTACTAAATCAGTTCTACAGAGATTTTAATTGTAAATTGTGCTTCGAATCTAATGATGGTATGATGCAGTTAGTCGAAAGATTACCGAAACAATCCTTAAGAGTATCAAGACCTAATCTTCTCGCTGCGAGCTTCGCCAGAAACTCTCTCCTAACACCATCAAATCAGTTTCCCCCAAAACCACCACATCCTGGTATTTCACTACCACCTATTCAGTTTTGAACGCGTCTTATCTCCAGGATACTCGGGAAGTCCTAATGGCATCCCCCCATTACTCTTAAGAAATGTTTTTTCTCTCTGGCTAAGCCCCTTCGCAATATATTTCACCTATCATTCTCTTCGAAAATGGCGAATGTTCAGCCAATCAAGGAAACAAAGCGGTTCCCTAGAACTACCGCCCAGGAGCTTACACTTCAGTGCTATCAATCACAAAGTAGTCCGTTACATTGAGGACAACCATCTTATTCATGATTGCCAATACGTATTCCGGTCCGGACGTTCCACTGGAGATATCCTAGTCTATCTGACTGAACGTTGGAAATCGCATATTCGGCGAAGGTCAAATACTGGCTCTTGATAGTGCGGAAGCCTTTGACAGATAGCAAAAAGGTCATAGCCATAGGTTTTAACACTAGACTTGTCAAATAGATTGAGAGTTTCCTTTTTAAGTGCTCGAGACGAGTCGCAATGGATGACGTATCATCCCAACCCTTTCAGATCAATTCCGACGTCCCTCACTGCCTTCACTCTCTTTCTAATCTAATCTAATCTGTTCCGTTGGGTTCTATGAATATAGCCCTCGATAACGTACACTCCTCAAAAGAATTTACATTACTGGGCATAAAACTTAACAAACATCGCAATTGAAAGAAACACATTTTTGATGTTGCACTTGATGCCTCCAAACGCTCGTTACTCTTCGAAGATGTAAAAAGTACTTACGCCTCACGATCTACCTAATATAAATAATGCCTGTCTCCAGTACGACTCACACATATGTACGAGCTGGGGCACCCAAAATACAACTGACGGTGCTCGATCGAATCCAAAAGCATGCATTCCGTCTAGTTGGAAATGCAACTATAACAGGTTCTATTGATTTCCTCGAACATCGCAACATCACGCCCATGAGTTCACTTTTAACCCTTTATCGTCGCGAACAGTGAAGTATAGTCAGTCCTTCCTCACTATGAAATGCATTGCCACCCTATTTGTTTCCATCAACTTACAATATTCAGTGTTTCAAGATTAACGTCCACCGACAGTTTAAACTCTCCCCTCCAAAAACTTTCTTGCAACCCAATTGCTCTATTACCCTATACCGACTTGACTGTACATCCAATGCATTAAAGAATGACCCACTAAGTTATGTCCGGTGCCTTAAAAATAAGGAAACTGAAGTTGAGAAGACCAAATCCCGATTTGCCTGTAGTACCATTGAAGAAAAATAATACGTGTTTTTTCTTAAATTGAACCATAAAATCGGAGTTGCTGGTTTTTGAATTGTCGTTGAGAAGCCTAATACAATTCTGTCAAATTATTTCCGATCGCCAACCTTGTCCCATGTGTCTTGCAATATCCAGAGTTTGCACATATCCCAAAATTTCTTCAGTACTTGCAAAGAAGGTGTTACTGGTTGGCTCCCAGTTGGTGTCTAGAGTGCAAACTTCTTCTCCGCCCAATGTGGATGACTCGTACAATATTTATTTACACTCGTGTTTTTTGATGTGGTCTCCAAGGTTATCCAGATTAAGTTTTCGCTTTACCTTAAGAATTTAAAGCCATCATCGGGCAACTGCTGTGCAGGCAACCATCGCGTGCTGATCATTGCCCACGTCATTTCTACGCTTCGCTCGCACAGGTAGGAGACATCTTCTCCAATATCAACTTATGGCTAAGGCAACACCATCACGGGAAGCCCAAGACGTTTTATATTGACTCCTTGTGAAAAAAGCTAGCTCTGATAACCATTTGCCGAGTTCTATAAAACTCCACAAATAATTGGACGTTTTCGGGTTTCGTCAAAGGGTCGCTATGTCCAGTATTGCCAGAGGCATTTATTTCCCCGAAGATAACAATAATATTACCTCTCGGAACACGCTTGAAGGTGGCCATAAAGCTTTTCTTTGTCACCTGCTCACCGGCATTAGTTGGTGCGTTACACTGACGAACTCTGACGTTTCTAACCTTGGTCCTGTGTCTGACGACGATAGCTTTAAGTAGTAAGATTAAGGTCTCGGAAAAAAAACACATTGCACTGTGACAACCTAGTTGGGTCCATTGTAGTCCTTCTATGAAAGATTTTGGGATATTACTCCTCTTGTGCTAGCGACTTGGTAAGTTTTGAGAAACAAACTAGGCTCGAATGTTTGACGTCTCTGAGATCGTCCAGTTCTGAAAAGAATCTAGAGCCTAAAGAAAGAAGACAATTGTTGGAGATTTGCGATCAGTGACAAAGATAATGTTCGATATATGTATTCTCCGTTTTCATCGCAAACTCTGCAAAGACTGTCGCTTGCGATCCGTGGCCTAAACGAGTACAGCTTAAGCAGGCAATAACCTGTGGTCAGACCAACAACAGCACGGATGCTATAGCGACTACGTTGTAACAATTGAGCTGTGATGTTTCTATGCAGTGCTTTCCAAAAGGATTAGCCATTTCATAGCTAACTAGCTGTCAGAAAGAGTCCAAAATATTTTGTTGAAAGCCAGTCCTCTGCCCAATTGGAGCTACATCGATTGACTTTCGAATAGAGTTAATGTTTGCAGATCCTTGCTTGACAAGCATGTCTACTGCGTCGTTACCGAACAGGTCGCCATGACGCAGTATCCAAATTAAAAATACTTCCCTTATAGCCGGTATGAAATCAAATTGTGTCTGCAAATGAACACTGCTCCTGTAGGATTGGAGTACCAGAAGTGCAGCCCTGATGTCCGAGAATATCTAACAATTTCTCTTTAATGGCTAACCCTTCCGCTTGGAACACAGTCAAGTGTTCTGGAAGATGGAAAGAAGTGTAGATGTCGAGGTCATGAGAATAGATCCCTACACCTGTTCCCTGATTAGTTTTAGAACCGTCCGTCAAGATATGAGGACCAACGCAGGCGCTAAGAACTAATACGAAACCTCCTCAACTTGTGGTTTTTTTTTACAGAATGACATGTGTTATAGGCTATTTCGGCCTTTATGTACAATGCACAAACACAGTCATGGGGGGAAGGAATGGGATTGGGAAGGTTGGGGAAGGGAGTGAGAACGACCGTAGCGAGTGGATAAGCTGGTATATTGCTCAGTTGTACTGGCTACTTTCTGACAAATATTTGCAGATGTTGTGGGGGACTGAATGATAGAAAGCGAACAGAAACCATTTACTGAGTATCTAGGCCTTCTTGAAGTGGAACTGTTTCACTTTTACACCGTTTCCCCATTTTATTGCGAATAAGTTTTTATTTTGGTTGGATAGGTATAGATAGGGTAGGCATCTGATCGGCGTCATTAGGCGACGCCCAGTGTTGTAACTGTCATATACACATCAATTGTGCTCATCATGCCTCCACGTGGTAGCCACCGGATACTGGTCTTGTCCATCCGGACTTGACTTGCTGAACTGATGGGCGCGAGTGCTAATGAAAAGAAAAATTCTAGCACTATAATAAGATGGCCCTCCAAGTTGGGGGTTGGGCGATGTGTTAACAACTCATCCTCGGAAAAAACACACCTGTTTCGAAACCTGAAGCAACGCCTCGGACTGGATTGATTCAACGGCAACGACCACGCAAACGAAAAATGGACTATCCTTCGGATCTTGGAACGTGCGATCCCTGTACAGAGCAGGAGCAGTGAGAGCGCTTCTGGAACAGACAGTCAAATACAATATAAACAACATAACAGAATTATGATTGGGCTTAAAGCCCAATCATATGATACTCTAGATGAGATGGAAATGACTTTAATATACCGGCAAATATGTCATCTCAAATTCTTTCGAATAGTGAGAAGAGACTTTGCATGGGAGGTGGTAGAAGTAGAGGAGGAGGTTTGTATTTCTCCTATGTGACACCGAAAATGGCGTGTAAAATGTTTCGTGCTGAATTTACAATTTTTAGTTTTTATTTTTTTATTTTTTCATTATTTTTAAAGAAATTGGACATAGTTTTCCAGAAATTGTGGCATTTGTATGGGAGGTGGCAGAGGAAATGGAACGTTTTAGATGAATTTGAAACTGCTTATCATCACCCTTATCACTATGCTTTGATTCAATTTCAAAGTCTACAGCTCTCATATATGTATTCGAAGGAGAAATGCTTTTCTTGAATTTATAATACAGATATTTATATGGGAGGGGGTAGAAGGATGGAAGCTGAGCTGATTATTTTTTCCAGCATTTATTGCAACTAATAAAAAACAAATTCTGGCAAAATTTTAAGTTTGTAATTTTTCTAGTTTTAATGGAAATCGATATAATGCATTTAACAAAAATTATGCATTTGTATGGGAGGGGGTAGAAGGAGTGTAAGGATGAAAAAAAAATGTTTTCCTGTTATTGATATTTCTATTTGTATACTTTATGCGAAATATCAAATTGGTAACTTTAACAGTTTCGAAGAAAAATAATTTAATTTAAATTTCAAAATTTCGTGAAATTTGTATGGGAGGGGGTAGAAGGAGTGAAGTGAAGTTGATAATTTTTTCAATGCTGATTGAAATTCTGATAAAATTAATTCTGGCAAAAATTGGTTTTTATAACTTTACTAGTTTCGATGAAAATCGAAAAACTGCATTTTTCAAAATTATGCATTTGTATGGGAGGGGGTAGAAGGAGTGATGGGATCAAATCAATATTCAGTCATAATAATGGTATCTATATCATAATACTTGAACCCAAATTTCAAATCGATAGCTTAAATAGTTTCTAAGAAAAATCAATTTCTGAAAATTTCTAAATTTCGTGAAATTTGTATGGGAGGGGGTAGAAGGAGTGGGGGGATGTGGCCCGTTCACGAACTTAAAGTTTCTTTTTTGCTAAAAATGACACACAACAAATTTCAGCACGATAGCTCAAAGCGTTCGAGAGCTATGCTGTAGACAGACGGACAGACGGACAGACGGACAGACGGACAGACAGCAACTCGGAATCGAAGTTTCTGAGCGACAACAAATATTTTTGTACCCTTGGCGGCTCTGTGCGAGCATTATTTCTTAGCGTTACAAACGGTAAGGCAAACACAATATACTCTCAGATTTCATCTAGAGTATAATAATAGCACTCCAAGAAACTAAATTGTTAGGTAGCGAGGTTACTGACTATAGATCGCACACAATTTTCAAAAGTGGGAAATCATCGGGAAGCCGGGAATTTGGAGTTGCGTTTATCGTCGACAACAAGTTTAAACACCAAGTTACCAACTTCAAATCCGTCAATGAACGATTGCGTGCAATCCGCATTAAAACAAGTTTTTTTAATATTTGGCTTATTAATGTCCACGCCCCAACGGAAGACAAAGACGACGAAGTTAAAGACGATTTCTACAGCACCTTAGAATCAACATTCGACTCACTTCCGTCGAATGATATTAAAATAGTATTAGGTGACTTTAACGCGAAAGTGGGCAATGAAGACACATACATAGGAACAATTGAAAGGCACAGTCTCCATGATATTAGTAACGACAACGGCCAGAGGCTGACTGATTTCGCCAGCAGCAAAAACCTTATTGTAAGCTCGACATGCTTCCCGCATCGTGACATTCATAAGAGAACGTGGGCATCACCCGACGGAAGAACATTCAACCAAATAGACCATGTTCTAATCGAGAAAAGGACGGCCTCCTGTATTCTCGACGTGTGTACGTGTCGAGGGGCTAATTGCGACACAGACCACTATTTGGTAAAGACCAAGTTCCGATGTCGAATCGCAAACCGAGGACACCCAAAAACACAACCGGTTCCTAAATTCGACATAGGAAAACTCAAAGACGAGAAAACAGTTGCGAAATATGTATCAGCCTTGGAGAGGCACTTCGCAACAATGCTGAATACCACCGCCAGCAAATCAATAGAGGAAATGTGGCAAAATATCAAAGATGGCATTACATCTGTCGCAGAGGAGGTGATAGGACAACAATCCCGGCGCAAAAGAAATGATTGGTTGGACAACGAATACAAAGATGCCTCATAACGAAAAAATCAAGCTTTCAGAATATTAACGGAACGGCCGACACGAGCCAAACAGGACAAATATAAGGATCTTAGACGATTCGCAAACAAAATATGCAGACAAAAAAAACGGAAGTACAATAATGACGAAATTAAAAACATGGACGAACAATTTAGATTACACAACACAAGAGCCGCGTATTCACTTGTTAAAAGGATGAAAGAAGGATACAAACCGAAAACGACCCTCTGCAAGGATGCAGAAGGGAACATTATAAGTAACGCGGAAGATATAAAACTAAGATGGGCACAATATTTTGAACAACTTCTTAACCCGAGCCCATCACCTACACGAACAGCAGCAGCAGATACAATAGCAGGTGTAACTGATGTAACAGCTGATGAAGGATCCTCTTTGAGTTCTCCCACACTCGAAGAAGTAAAAACAGCCCTAAGGAACCACCCAAACAACAAAGCGCCGGGCACTCATCAAATCCCAGCTGAACTTCTGAAAGCCGGCGACACCTGCATAGCGCATCTCCTACATAGATTAGTCACGGACATATGGACGCAGGAGATACTTCCTGAAGATTGGCGCAAGAGCATTATATGTCCAATTTATAAAAAAGGTGACAAACTCTGCTGCGAAAACTACCGAGGAATATCTCTGTTGTGTACGTCTTATAAGATCTTGACGAAAATTCTAGAAAAGAGAATTAAGCCCTATGCTGACAAAGTAATTGGTGAATACCAAGGCGGATTTAGAGCTGGACGCTCGACAACGGACCAGATATTCTCAGTTAAACAGGTGCTGGAAAAGTGCTGGGAATATAATATTGATGTGCACCAGATATTTGTTGACTTCAAGCAAGCATACGACAGTATCGACAGGCGCGTACTGTATAAAATAATGTTGGAGTTTGGAGTCCCACCGAAACTGGTCCGACTGACAAGAATGACAATGACTGAGTCTTTGTCACAAGTCAGAGTAGAAAATGATCTGACCTCCAATTTTAAAACAGACAACGGCCTTAAACAAGGTGACGGCCTCGCACTAATGCTTTTCAACTTAACACTCGAATATGTTCCCGTTGACACCAAGGGAACACTATGCTTCAAATCCACACAACTCGTAGCATATGCCGACGACATAGATATCCTTTCAAGATCTCTGGAGAGTGCTAAGGAAGTATTTGTAAACCTTGACTCGGTAGCAAGGGAAGTTGGACTACGTATTAATGAAAATAAAACAAAAATTATGACGCAAACTAGGAAAAAAACGCCAGTCAGACAAAATATCACAGTAGGAGACTATAACCTAGAAAACGTAGACAACTTTATATACCTAGGGGCGAACCTATCGAAGGATGGAAGCGAAACCATCGAAATTAAAAGAAGAATAATGATGGCAAACAAGACGTATTATTCGGTACTTCCAATAATTAAAAACAAAAACGTACACAGGAAAACAAAACTTAAGTTATATAAAACGATTATACGACCTGTGCTATGCTATGGCAGCGAAACATGGACATTAACTCAGGCGTCCGAAAAACCACTTAACGCATTTGAAAGAAAGGTCCTCAGAAGAATCCTCGGACCTGTGAGGGAAGACTCGATCTGGAGAATACGATACAATAGAGAATTGTATGCCATCTTCGACAATCCAGAAGTGTAAACCCTCATAAAATTTAAAAAGTTACAATGGGCTGGTCATGTGGAGCGGATGGATGACGGAAGAATTCCCAAACGCACACTAAAAGGGAAAGTCAACGGACAAAGACCGGTCGGAAAACCACGAAAGCGCTGGGAGGATTCGATTGACGCAGACAGCAAATCACTGCTAAGATTTTCAAACTGGAGGACGCGGTCACTGAACCGAGATGGATGGAGGCAAAGCATTCAGGAGGCCAAAGTCCGATTTGGGCTGTAGCGCCATCGTAAGTAAGTAAGTAAGTTTTTATCACCAGTAGCAACTGAAAAATTTGCGCTTAAAAAAATCCCGTCTGGAGCAACCACGCTGCTCAGTACGCTAAGGAAGCCTTGGTTAGTTCCCGCAATCGTACTCGCAGTCTAAAATAGAAAATGCTTCTCTCGGTAGGTAGGTATGTAGGTAGGTAGAGATGGCTGCCTAGATACAAATCCGGTCGCACATAGACCATAAGCTGGTTTGTTGTAGTGCCACAGTATCTCAGAAGAGACTCCTTCTCCATGAAGCGCCTCCTGGCTTACCGAGACTATCGAAGAGTGTACGCCTAGGTAGCGTCTCGTTTTTCTAGAGTGAGCAGGGCAATTGCTTAACAGACGAAGAATCGTCTCTTCTTCATCTTTGCAGCTCCTACAAAAATCATTAAACGGAAGACCGTGGTGCTTAAGGCCCTATGTCAAGCCGAATGTATTTTTGCCAGAAAAGAAGGCTACTGTACCTTTTTTTGCTCGTTCTTAAATGTTGGCCTTCCAGGAAGATACTGGATACTTACTGGGGTGTAGCTTAGTAGGTGGCGTGTTGGTCTATAATGCGAAGGTCGTGATGTCAAACACCGGTTGACGCATAATTCCAGTACACTGCCTGTTTGGTATACCCTTAGTTATTTTAATCAACGAAAATGAAAATTCGTAGATAGAGGGTTGTGCGAAGAGCTAACAACTCTTTCATAATAACAAATAAAATGTTACGGAACTTGAAGGTCAGGAGGCTAAGGTTCGAAGAGAACCAGGTTTGCTTTTTTGAGGCTTGAAGTCCATTAGCTGTCTAACAGTTGTAGAACAGATGCAGGTCACCACGAGCGTGCAGAAACTTTCCAGTTGTCGTGATAACAAAATCGTCTGCATATGCTATTGTGGGGCATTTGCGGTTAGGACCCACAGGAGAGGCGATTTTATGCCGCCTTGAGAAGTATTTTTGTGAAGCGAGCCTTTTCCTGTCTCGTCACTTATCCGTGCTACGATATTTCGTGAACGAAGAAGCTTACCTATCCAAGCAGTCAAGAGAATTTGCACACTATGGCTGCGCAAGGCATCAAGTATGGCTAAATGCTTCTTCCACGTCTAAAAAGGCATCGAATGCAACCTCTTTTTGATGAAAGCTTTATCTATGGCGGCTACCATTACATGTTAAGCGGTTTCAGTGGACCTACCTTTCAAAATAGTTGTGTTGGTGTGGGTTCCCAACCGAGAGGGTCAGATTTGCTTCTTAGCTACCTATGTAGCTAAGAAGCAACCAAGTTAGTGTGATGGGTCAGAATGCCTTCGGGATGCTTTGAGAGGCTCTGCCTGGCTTAGGTATGAAAACCACCTTAATTTCATGCCATAACTTCGGTATGTGGCGAATACTGATGCATGTTCTTATAAATTAACCAGGTTGCGGATGAAATGACAATTCAGTTTCATCTACATTCTAGATCATAGCCGAAAAGACCTCGTCCATTCCTGGTAATTTGAAGAGTTCGAAGGAACTGAACGCAATTTCTTGGTTTTCTGGTGTCACGACTGTATCCACTACTGCTTGAGATTATCAATGCTAAGAAATTCTAACAAATTGAAAAAACTTAAACTTTCTGGTGGATCACGAATATTCTAGTGAATTTAAATTTCTGGGAGTAATTCTAGATGAGAAAAAAAGCCAGAATATCCCTCTGGACTTGTAGGAGCCTTCTGGCCAAAACATGGGGACTGAATCCAAAGCTAACGTAGTGGATGTATACCTGTGACTGTATCAGTGTGGTAACATAAAACAGTTCAAAAAAAGTATTTAGCAAAAACTGACAAAAATGCAAAGACTTGCTTGCATTGGAATAACTGGAGAAATAAATAATACCCCTTGAATTGCAGCAATAGAGAAACTTCTCAATATGGTTCACCTACATCTGGAAAGAGAAGCCCGTAACACAACTTAAAGACTACTCACCACTGCAGACGGGACAGGAAGCGAAAGTACATGCCCTTGTCTAACTTCAGGAAAGAACTAATCTCTCTCTGATTCTTTGGTAGCAAGTCATCAATCCAATCAAATTCATGTTAAGACCCCCCATAGGGGCATAGGACTGAAACAACTCTCTTCCACAAGACGTGATCCTGAACATCGGCCTTAAGCTGTTACCAGGACTTGTTTATTCCTCTGGCCTCCTGCTCAACTGCTCGCTTCCACGTGTTACATGGTCGACCAACCCGACGTCTTCCTCGAGGATTATAATCCAGAGCCTGTTTGGCGATGTCTCGCTCTGATTGCAAGTCATGGTTTCACAAAACTATTTAAGGTGATCTCACCAGATCGTCAAGACGGGGTGTGTAATAGGCTCAATCTAAGAAAGCCATCTGGTACACAGATGGTAATAAAACAGAAGATATACCTTGGGTACCTCAATCTACGAAAATCAAAAAGTCGTAGATAGAGGAAAGAGGAGCTAACAACCCTTCCACAATAAGTAATGAAAATGTGAAGTAATATGTAGATCAGGAGACTAAGGCCCGATTCGGGCTATAGTTCCATTATAGTGGTAGTAGTATAGTAATAGTGCAATCCTTGCTTTACAATCATCTCAAAAACGATCAAAGCTGGTGTGGAATTCTACAATGGCATTGCAGCTCCAATCGGGCATTGGCCTCCTGACCTTCAGGCTCTTCGACATTATTTATTGTGGAAGAGTTGTGAACCCTTCGCACAACCCTCTATCTTCCAATTTGTCATTTTCAGAGATTGATGTGACCAAGCGGGCAATATGCTGGAATTATGCGTCGACCATGATTCAAACTCACGACCTTTGCATTGTAGACCAACATGTTACCCAGTAGGCTACAACCTAGACCTATAAAGGTGGGGGATTGCCTTCAGGTAGTAATATAACAAGGGAATAAAAACGGAGTAACTCTCATTTGGATCCCGAGACAAAGTGGCCTTGGGAATAATGAGCAAGCTGATTTATTGGTCAGGAAAGGATCCGAGTCTGGTCTTCTTCTCTTTTTCGGGTAACCACTCAGTGCTACAAAAATATATATCCAAATTTAGCTGAAGTTACAATGTGCCCTTTTCTGAGACTTAGTACCAAGCAATAAGCATGCTAAGCTTGGTATTCAAAAATTTTCGGTCAAAACAATTTCTAAATACCTGCAGTTAAACAGAAATCAGGCTATACTCTTGGTAGATGTCCTAGCTAACGGACACTGTCACATGAAAAACTTCTGCATAAAATTGGAATGTCAGAAGACAATCTTCGTAGAATGTAAAATGGGGACGAGGAACCACAAAGCATATACTCTATGAATGCGATAAAGGAAACCAAACCTACCCCACCATGAAATCTAATTTAGTCTAAAAAAAATCGAGGATTTGCTTACCACGATGATTACAGTTTGTGCTAGAACAGTAGGTGTGATAGGCACTGACATCAAAGTCTATTAACAAGTCGTCCGTGTTGGCCTGGACAAGCTGGCACAGGTCTCTTGTTGGAACATCCCAACCTGGAGAGTTCCTTTAAGGGTCCTCTCCCAGAGCGTCATTGTCTGGCCAATACTGCTAAATAACGGAATTAATATCAAATTTAGTGCTTTCTTTGCAACGATACATGTCCATGGTTTGTCTGTTTTGGGTCCGTAAGAGATTTGTTACACCAACTTAAAATGTATCTATATCTGCCGAGATATTTGGACAAGTGCAAAATCTGAGTGTCCTTTTCAGAGGTTTTTTTTAGAGTAGCGTTAGAGGCTCTACTGTGATGTGAACTGACCATACTGAGTATGCCGGCTACGAAAGTTGGCAGAGTTTGGTTTCGTCTGAAGAAGATAATCCTCTCTAAGATTGACTCCCAGCTATTTCTCACTCTCGCTGTAAGAACGAACGCCGCGCCATTTTGTGCTTTACTCGCAGGACCAACATATACAGGGTGTTTGGTACTCCGTGCATAACCTTGTAAGGGGTTATTCCTGGATATATTTTGAGCAAAAAATTGTTCTACGGAGATGGTCCATTTTCAATATCCGCGGAGATACAGGGTGACCAAGAAAAGTGTTTCGGACCTGTACCCTCACTCACTCAAAACGATATATCTTGAAAACTAATAATCGCATTTCAAAGTGTTATAGCTTGTTTTTTAGGAAATCAAATTATCTTTCATTAAGTGTAATAGTCCGTATCGTACCTGTACCCAATCCTGAGGTATTTGCTTCAGACCACAAATTTTTGATACTTTGACCCTCAAAATTCTGTGATCAATGTAGTTTTTCTCAAAAAAACGCATTATAAAAATGTCATTTTAATGTTGTTGTTTTATGTGCCATATTATTGCCTACAAAAGATGCGTACATACTTATGACTTAGGTTTTCCCGTTTTCCAGGTAATAAGCGAAAATACATATGGCTTAAAAATAAAATATGCCATAAACCAACCCTCGTTCTAAAAAAATTACCTGAAATGTTGTTAAACTGAAATATTCTTTGTGTCCTTTAATTACTATTTAAATTATCGATGAATGTCCTTTAAGTAGTATTTAAATTATCGAGGAAATGAATTAAATTAAAATGAGTTTCAACACAACGACGCTGTCCGACGCTTGGCATTGCAGTTAAACGTCTCTACGTGGAAAGTTTGGAGTGTCCTCAAAGCAGAGCGGTTGCATTCCTACCACCACACACCAGTGCAGGAGCTGGTACCCATTGATTTTCCCAAAAGGATGGAGTTTTGCAATTGGCTCCTTGAACTACAACTAGGTGACGAGAATTTTATGAACAACATTCTTTGGACGGATGAGTCCCAATTCACCAGGGACGGTATCACAAACTTCCACAACTTACACACATGGGCTGAGAGCAATCCACATACAAGAAGAGAGGCATCATTTCAGCACAGATTCAGTGTCAATTTATGGGCAGTTGTGATTGGCAACGATTTTATTGGTCCTATTAGGCTTCCGCCTACCCTAAATAGTTCCAATTACTTGCAGTTTTTGACAAATGATCTACAAGAGTTATTGGATGATGTGCCACTGCAACGATTGGCTTCCATGTTTTACCAACACGATGGTGCTCCAGCTCATTACGGCCGACAAATCACAGATTGGTTAAATTCCAATTATAGCAATCGCTGGATCGGTAGAAATGGACCGATACACTGGCCTGCAAGATCTCCTGATTTAACTAATATGGATTTCTTTGTATGGGGACGGATGAAGGACCTTGTCTACGCAACGGAAGTAGTAACGTTGCAGGATCTAAACACCAGAATCGATGCGGCAGCAACAGAAGTAAGGCAGCAGTTGAGGAGTATGAACACAAAGAGAACACTGGCAAAACGAGCTTTAGCGTGCATTCAAAATGAAGGTGGCCATTTTGAACATTTGTTGTAATTAAGGAAATTTGAAATAAACTATAAAAACCATCAACATATTCTTGCTTTTTTGACAAAAGTGCTACATTATTGGAATGATAATTTCTTCTAAACTATAAAACTTATGCAATGCAAGTGTATGCATCTTTTGTAGGCAATAATATGGCACATAAGAAAACAACATTAAAATGACATTTTTATAATGGGTTTTTTAGAGAAAAACTACATTGATCCTAGAATTTTGAGGGTCAAAGTGTCAAAAATTTGTGTTCTGAAGCAAATATCTCAGAATTGGATACAGTTACAATGCGGACTATTACAGCAAATGAAAGGTAATTTGATTCCCTAAAAAACAAGCTATAACACTTTGAATTGTAATTATTAATTTTCAAGATATAGCGTTTTGAGTGAGTGAGGGTACAGGTCCGAAGGACTTTTCTTGATCACCCTGTATCTCCGTGGATATTGAAAATTGACCATCTCCGTAGAACAATTTTTTGCTCAAAATATATCCAGGAATAACCCCTTACAAGGTTATGCACGGAGTACCAAACACCCTGTAGAATGGTGTTTCCGTTCGGGGTTCGTTCCTCTTCTGATCCTGTCCATCTGACCTCGTTCAAGTCTAAGATTTGAATGTTATAGTGCTCCATTTCATGGACAATCACTGATTGGCGGTACTTGGACCGAGTGACCTCTTTTCTTTCATCGTCATTCAATGTTCGAACGTTCCAGAAGCGAATCCTTGTCCGCTTTCGAGTCCAATAGTCGTTACATCAGAATAGAGCCGTATCAAAGGCAATGTATAAGTTTCTCATATCAGTTATTGCTATTTCAAAATCACGTTTGATAGGCTCATGATTCAGTGATTGTCCATTTTCCATTTTTAGGGCAAGTAAGATTGGCTGTGGGTACTCTCTACTGCCCTCATCACACTGGATGATTTTACAAGAACCAAGTCTTCTTCTTCTACAATGGCACTACAGCCCAAATCGGGCCTTGGTCTCCTGACGTTTAGGCTTTCAATTGTAATTGTGAAAGGGTTGTTAGCCCTTCGTTCAACCCTCTATTTACGAATTTCAATTTTCGTAGATTGAGATAACTAAGGTATACCCAATTAGGCAGTGTACTGGAATTATGCTTCGACCGGCATTTGAACTTACGACCTTCGCATTGTAGACTAACGCGCTACTCACTAGGCTACACCCTAGCAGGTCTGCTCTAGAATAATTCTAGGCCCATTTCTATGGTGCAAAAACGTATTAGCCAACATTATATTATTCTGCTACAACCTAATTACCAACCTTTCGCCACTCTTATATTTAGTACCATAATGAAATGTGGGAGTACTCAGCATTTACTATCGCTATTGCTATGATGGTAAATGCAATGCGGAACTAAGCGCAACCAAAAAGCTTCAAAAGCAATGTCCACCGTCACTTTCGTCTTTCTCCACCCAAATTAAAACTTTAGTTTTTTCCAAATCCTATACCGACATAACTGTACATAGCATTATAGGTTGACCGCCTAAGTTGTGTTCGGTTCCTTGAAAAAACCATTGTTCTGCGAGCTGCTTCTTCTACTTGTTCACTAAGTCCTGATTTTGTAATGAAATCTCCATGATAATTCGAGATTCAAAGTTTTTGGCTTCATGCTTTTTAATACCGTGATCATCTCGTTTGTATACTGGGATTCTTTCTTCACTTACTTACCACTTCACTTACACTGTCTTATATTGGTGTCCTCTTCTTACGATCTTTGTCTTTTCTTCATTGCAGTCTAATTTAGTTCCTCGACTTCTACTGCTGAAATTATTTTTCCTTGCTAGACTATTGCATCTATTTCTTTAGACATTAGCTCTTGTAGTGCCATTCGTAATTATATATTATTCTTGTGCCGTAATAATACGGTTTTCCCGGCTGTGAAAACGTAAAACCAACCCCATGCACCAAGGGGTATAACGGGCCAGTGCTGCTTAATCCTAAAGAAGGGTCGTGGGCTCCAACGATTCCTTTTGATGGCGACCGTTCCTTACTCAACTTCCGGGCCGACTCACGAGCCACGAGGGAGTTCAAATCATTCCACTGAAAGCCTAAAAAACGTTAGAATCTCATAACATCAAATCAATAACACAATCATACCTTGCTTTGATGATGATGCAATGGCGCTACAGCCCATATCGAGCCTTGGCCTCCCGGATGCACCTCCTCCAATTGTCTCGGTCCAACGACCGCGTCTTCCAGTTTGAAAAATTGAGAAGCGATCTGCAGTCTGCGTCGACTGAGTCCTCCATCGCTTTCGTGGCTTCCCCTGCGGTCGGTTACCTTGAGTTTTGCCATTGAGCACTCGTTTTGGGATTCGTTCCTCGTGCTTTCGTTCCACGTGCCCAGCCCATTGCAGCTTGCGCAGTTTGATCACTATAGATGCTGGTGGGCCGTCAAATAGTTGAAACAGCTCATGGTTGTATCGAATTCGCCAATCATCTCCTTCCTTAACTGCTCTGTATATCTTCCAAAGAATTTTTCGCTCAAAAGTGTCGATTAACTTCTCCGAAAACCGTGTCAAGGTCCACGTTTCGCATCCATATAGCAGCACAGGACGAATTAATATCTTGTAGATGCGTAGTTTATTGTTTCGATGGACCTTCCTTGATTTCATTATGGGGAGGACCGCATAAAATGCTTTGTTAGCTGCCGTGATTCTTTTTGAATTTCATGTCGCTCATTGCCGTCCTTTGTGAGAAGGGCTCCCAGGTATACGAATTCATCCACCTGCTCGAAGTTGTATTCGCTTATTGTAATGTTCTGCCTCTCTGGGACAGTCCTTCGTGTCTGGGTCATGTATTTAGTTTTCGCTTCATTGACCCTGAGCCCTACTTTACCCGCTGCCAACTCCAACTCCTGGAATACCTCCTTAACGCCAAGTATTGATCGGGCCAGAATATCCACGTCGTCTGCATACGCCACCAACTGTGCGGATTTTACTAGTAGCGTACCTCTGTTGTCCACTGAGGTTACTGAAGTTGCTTTCCTGACGACATACTCGAGCACCAAGTTAAAGAGCGTGGGGGCGAGACCATCTCCTTGTTTAAGACCTGACTCCATTGGAAAGCTGTGAGTCAACTCGTTTTGGATTTTTACTTGGCACTCATTGTTTTCCATCGTGGCTTTTATTAACCGAACTAGTTTCGGTGGGACACCTAGTTCAATCGTTATTCTGTACAGAGCATTACGGTCGACACTATCGTATGCTTGGCAAAAATCGACGAACAGTTGGTGCACATTAATATCATATTCCCAGTATTTTTCTAGCACCTGTTTTACTGAGAATAGCTGGTCCGTTGTCGATCGTCCAGATCTGAAGCCACCTTGATATTCTCCGATGATGTTGTTAGCGTATTCACTGAGTCTTCGTTCGATAATTTTAGTCAAGATTTTGTAACACGTACATAGCAATGAAACTCCTCTGTAATTTTCGCAACGCAAACGGTCACCCTTTTTGTATACTGTTTGTTGACTGGTAAGCTCTGTTCCACCTTCTTTCAAGAGCTCTGCAGGGATTCCGTTAATTCCGGGCGCCTTGTTCGATCTTAAATTATGTAAGGCTGTCTCTACTTCATCATAAGTTGGTGCAATAGGCAGATGATCTCCATCTGGATCTTCCGGAATTATAAAAGGTTCAGTCTGTGATGTCGTTCTATTTAACAGTATTCGGAAGTACTGAACCCATCGTGCATTGATTTCGGTAGCGTCGCTTATGATGTTGCCTTCTTCGTCCTTACAGAGGGTAGTTTGCGGTTTGTAACCTTGTCTCATTTGTTTCACGGTATTAAATACCTTGCTTTGCTTGACCGTATTCAAAAACATACATTCCGATTAATTGGAGATGAGGCTATATTGATCTCAATAGGCTCCCTCGAGCATCACTAAAATATCGTAGCACTCTGCATTTACTATAGATATTTCCATGGTAAATGCGGCAAGAAATTAAAAGCCTGCTGCACGCTCAGACGAGTACACAGTGAAATTTACGCAGTCCTTCATCGTTGATAACCAGGCAATCTCTTACCAACGGGATACAACCTCCAACAATTTAAGAGCAACGTTCACCGCCTAAGGGCCGATGCTCAAGATCGCGCCTTGTGGAAGAAAGTTGTTTCTGTCCTATGCCCCTACAGGTGGTCTTAACAGGAATTTAATTGTTTGATTGATTGTTCACCGCCACTTCAAACTCTTCTCTCATGTGTACGCACCACCTGGTGATAAAGAGGAGTTTCATAGCCAACTGAGTGCCACCTTCGGGCGTGTTCCAAGAGGTGATATTATTATCATCTCAGGAGACATGAACGCCCAGGTTGGCTCTGTAAACACTGGACTAGAAAACGTCATGGGGAAGCATGGTGACCCTTGGGTCGACAGCTCACGACCTTCGATTAATAGACCCGAAAACGGCGAATTATTTGTAAAGTTTTGTAGTACTCGGCAAATGGTAATCCGAGGGACCCTTTTTCCTCACAAGAATCACCATAAAACATCTTGGGTTTCCTCTGACAATGTTACCCAGAACCAGATCGACCATTTAGCTACAAATCGCCGATGGAAAAGATATCTTCTCGACGAGCGAAGCGTGGAGCTGACATGGGGAGCGATCACCACTTGATGATTGCCTGCTTGAAGTTTTGCACAGCAGCTATCCGACGACCACAAATTCTTCAAATAAATCGCAAGCTTAATGTGGATAAACTCAGAGATCCCAACAAAAAACGCGAGTACACCACCATTTTACGCGAAAAGTCATTGGGCGAATATGAATTGCGCACACTGGACGCCAATTGGGAGGCAGCTAAGAATACGTTTCTAACTAGCGCTGAAGAGTCTGTGGGATATGTGCAAAGCGGTGAGAAACCCTGGATGTCGCCAGACACATGGGACAAGGTTGGGGATCGGGAAAAAGTCCAATTGGCAATCATCTCTCAACCCGATGTCAACCAACGAACAACCGAGTTGAGGCGGAACTACCACGATACTCATATACAGCTTGAAAAGGCTGTTAGACGCGACACGAGAAAGGCCACTGAAGATCTGGCCAACAAGGTTGAATCTGCGGCTTACCTTAGGGATATGGGCTCACTATTTAAGATCCTGAATTAGTTGACGAACGGGAATTTTACCGTCAGCCACCTGGCGAGAGATGTCAACGGAACTCTCCTTAATATGAGTGAACACCAGTTGCGGCGATGGAAGGAATACTTCTCCGATATTTTAAACATCTTGTCAGAGGCAGATATTCCAGTAACAGAACAGCTACCAAACATCCAACCGCAACAATCCTCTATTGGGGACGATCCCCCAGATAAAGAAGAGATAGTTTCCGCCATTCGTTCAATGTCGGGAAGGAAAGCCCCAGGTATAGACGGACTACCAACCAAACTCCTCAAAGCGGACCCGGAAATAACAGCCGATATACTCCTACTATTCTTTACTAAGGTGTGGAATGGAGGAAGATATCCGACTGAATGGAAGGAGGGCGCCATTGTGAAAATTCCGAAGAAGGGCGACCTTCGGGATTGTGGCATTTGGCGTGGTATATGTCTTCTTACTGCCGTATCGAAAATCATGGCTTAAGGTAATTCTCAATAGGATTAGTGATGTCGTGGAGAGCACTCTCAAAGTTTATCAGGCTAGATTCCGGATCGTCTTGTACCGACCACAGAAATACCCTACGGAGAATATTTGAGCAGTCCGCCGAAAAGGGTTCGCCACTACATCTCATGTTTGTGGACTTCGAGAAGGCTTTCGACAGCGTTAAGCGATATTACATATGAAATGCTTTGCGTAGGAGATGTACTCCAGATAAGGTCATAGCTATGATTAAAGAATCCTACGGAGATGCAAGGCGTCCCGTCTTACATACAGGAGAGCTGTCCAAGAGCTTTCCTGTGCGAACGGGTGTCAGACAAGGCTGCATATTATCACCATCCCTGTTTCTGGTGGTAATAAATGACATCTTGAAAGCTGCACTGAAAGGTGGGGAAGGTAAACGTCTTTAATGGAGACTATTTAACATCTTAAGTCACCTTGATTATGCTGATGATGTGTGTTTGCTCGTACAGGTTACGTATCGGGAAACAGATGCGAGAAATGTGGGTATATTTGGTCAATGTATCACAAGTATACCCACATTTAACTAATTCTTGCGCATATGAAAAACTATGCAAGCAAACAAAGGCTTTGGGTTTAGAAAAATTTACATTTTCGAATGTTAACGAACCAAAATTATATTGCTTTCCTATATGCTAAGCCTATAAATTAGGATAAGCTCTTAGAAATTAAGTCAGTCTTAGGATGTCACCAGACAAGTTAAGATATAATTACGTGTAAAGTTATTTTTAAAAAACAAAATAAAACTTCGACACCCGAGTTTTATTAGTTGCATAACCGTTCTGACTTCGAAGTCGCTCGTTGCATTCTAAATACAAAGAGGCGGGACTGAAAATATATATGCGTAAGACCAAGTACATGCACATCGGTTCGAACGCAAGCACACCGATTGTTCTTAACGGACAAGATGTGGAAGAGATGCAAGATTTTTGTTGTCTTGGCAGCATTGTCAGCATGGACGGCGGAGCCGAAAAGCAAATTGAGGCGCTTCTAAATAAAGCTCGTCAGGCCTTCGGTATGTCAAATCCGTGTTTTTATATGGTTGTACTACGTGGAAAGTGGCCGTTCGACTTACCAAGAAACTACAAACTTTCGTGAACCAATGCATCCGACGCATTTTAGGAATATTCTGGCCAGAAGTGATCTCCAACGACGAACTTTGTAGTACAACTGGACAGACTACAATAAGCAATGAGATACAAAGGCGGAAGTGGCAGTGGATCGATCACGCTTTGAGGAAACCAGAGTAAAACATCGCCAACCTGTTCGGCTGGATTAGAATTATAATCCTCAAGGAAGACGTTGGGTTGGTCGCCCATGTAGCACATAGAAGCGAGCTGTGGAGCTGGAGGCCAGAGGAATAAACAAGTCCTTGCAACAGCTTAAGGTCGACGCGCAGGATCGCGCCTTCTGGAAGAGAATTGGTTCTGTTCTATGCCCCTATATATGTATACTACAAATAATAAAATTGAGCTCGATTTTCTGTTAGTTATTGCCAATAGAATTTTCTTGAGCGAAGAAAAAAACGTTTCAATATATGTATATCCTAAAATTACGAGAAGCTCAATTTTATGCTCTTTTTTCGAAAAACCAACATTAACAAAATTTTCGCATTAATCCAATTGACCGTTACATTATTCTTTAAAATTTTAAAAGAAAATACGTTAACGAAAATCACGTCCCTTTATCTCACACCGCTTTTAAGCCAAGACCCACTCCACTCAGCCGGGCTCAGAATTTTTAGAATCTTTACTGGAAGAATTCTCCTGGAAAGTTTTGACAGATTCCATATTTTCCAAGGAACTTCGTTTTCTTCGGAATTTTTTAGTCGAGTTTCGGAATTCGGCGAGTTAGTCGTCGGTTTAAGAAAAAGAGAACTCCAAGTTTCGTTTGACAGTGACACCGCCGCGATTTTAAAATTGTTCACAGGCAGTGCGTTACAACAGTTCTTATAATTATAATTAATTAAATCACACCCAATCAATCGAAACCGAAATGGACAATGACCTGAAAAAGGAAGTCACGGCTGTCCCGAACTTTGGTGTCAAGATGAAAATTAATCACATTTTCCCTGAAAAGCGGAACCAACATATTCGGCCGACTCTGAAGCAATCAATTCCGTTTATCCCGATGTTTTGCAGGTAAGTGTGTTCGCGGCTGTCCTTCGTTTCCCGATTTTGTCTTAGGTCAGGATATCCGAGCAGCGAGCGCTTCCTTTTTCTAGTTGCCCTCTTCCTGATTGAGAGCGTTTCGTGCGATTGCGTCACGCCAAATTGGTTTTGGGGAAGGCGGCGTTCGTGGCCGCCCTTAATTCGTCCATTTAAGTTGATCAGCGACCCACTGGCGCCGAACTCCAAATTAGCATGGCAAGGCTATAAAATGCCGAGAAACGACGGCTCGCCCAATACCAAAGGAGTTAGGCAAGGCTGTGTGACGACATGGAAGAAATCCCCTCCGAGGCTGTCGGTTCAATGAGTCTCCACCACACACAAATTGGTGGCAAGGTTTCTTGGTTGGAAAGAGTTGCGAGATTCATTATTAATTTTTGTGATTAAAGGCAAGGAAGAGGTTACCGGATGGTTTTGTTGGCAAACAAGAACACGACTTAATCCCGAGCAGAGAGATGAAGTTGGTGAAGGTCGGGATGTTTGTTGGTCGGAATGGGTTTTTCTGGCTTTTCGTCGCCTTCGAACCTTTCTAAGAATAGAACGAGTGTCTTCGGGCAGCATATGGAAATCGTGTTTAAGATTATGGGGCTAACAATTTTTTTCTGTTCTAGCTGTTTAGGCATTATTCATTATCACAGCTGGAAGTCGCCAGGAAATTTAGAGCATTGCTGCATTTAGGTTAGCACAGTCTTAAAGCCAAGGAGGTTGACTTACATCGCACATCTTAAGTTTTGCAGGAAATATGAAGGCTGGTTTTTTAGAAAACAGAAAATAAAGATTTAAAAGTAGCGCAGAATAGAGATACCGCAAGTCTTGAAGACCTGTGAAGCTAAATGAACATGCCTTCGCAACGTTAGTCTCAGTCGCAACTAAAATCTTAGTTCAATGATCTGTTAATTCAAGAAGCGACAGTATTATCCCTCCATTATTCGCAACCGAGCAACTTGCAACGAGACTTCATCGATTACTGGGAACGTCCGTCCAGTTTTAAAAAATCGATTAAACGTTTTCTCATTTTCAAGAAAACGGATTGCAGATCCATTGCCTATCATTTCTGCGCTCAGTTTCTAAGATTTTCACAAATAACATAATAAAAGCCTGTCTCACATCATGAACCGACAAAGAGCAGGCTGAATTCAGAAGGGGTTAAACTACTGTAGACATCTGGTTTTTAGATTTTTCAAGCAATCAATCAAATTAATGTTAAGACCCCTTAAAGCACAGAAACAGTTCCCTTCCACAAGGCGCGATCCTGAGCACAGCCGTTAGTTTTCACCATGACGTGCCCATTTCTCTGGCCTTCTGCTCAACTACTTGCTTCCATGGTTGACCAACCCGACGTCTTCCTTGAGGACTATTTTCTAGAGCTTGTTTGGCGATATTTCGCTACGGTTTCCTCAAAGTTTCCAATCCACTGCCGCTTCCGCCTCCGAATCTCAACGTCTATTTATACATTTATATTACAGTTGCACTCGTTCGTCGTTGGAGATCACTTCTGGCCAGAATAATCCTAAAATGTTTTCAGTTAAGTCGATCGGTCGCTTTCCACGTAGTACAACCATATAACAACACAGATTTGACGCATGCGTCAAATACTCGCAGCTTCGTGCGAAAGTAGATCTCTCTCAATATCCAGAAAGGGAAAAAATACCGAAGGCTTGACAAGCTTTAATTATGCGAGCCAAGGTATGTCACTGAAATTTGGAAAATGTTTGTAAAATCTATAATAATAAAGAATAATTGCTTAGTAAACTTGATAATGCGTTATTTACCCATTCCTCAGCCGGTAACTCATCAGCTGAGTTTTTCTCGTCAATCTCCTTCGTGGCGTAGTAGTAGCGTGCTTGTTTCACAGTCAATAGGTCGTGGGTTGGATTTCCACTCCAGGCAGTAGATTTTTTAAGTACGAATTTTTCAGTTGCTACTGGCAATTGCAAATTATTCGAAATAAAATTGGCAAACGATGTAACAATGAAACAGTTCCACTTCTAGAAGGTCTGTAAACTCAGTAGATGGATTCTGATCGCTTTCTATCGTCCCCATAACATCTGCAAAAATTTGTCAGTAGCAACCAGTACAACTAAAAATATATACCAGCTTCTCCACTCGTTACGGTCGTTCTCACTCCCCTTCTCCTACCTTCCCTCCATGACTGTGTTTGTGCATTGCACATAAAGTCCAAAATTGCCTATAGCACATATATGTAAACAAAAAATCTTTGGAATGTGACATTTTCTTTTCTTTTCCACCGCCATAACATATTAATACCTATTGTAATTTTTTTTTCTTGTTTCATTATCATTGCTCCGCTGATCGTAGCATCCTTAGCTTGAACTTTGCGAAGCCACACAGAAACTGCTTAATGTATTGCTTTCTAAAAGTTTTTTGTTACATGTCGACAGTGTTGACGATTTTTATGTTTGCATAAAAGCGGATTAAAATTAGTGTAAACACTTCTAATTCGGTACCAATTATATATGATTATAAGAGGTTAGTGATTGTAAACGATTTGCGTTTATGCGGTTCAAAATCAATGCAAAACACACCACAAATGTATGTGCATTTGAAATTCTGTGATTATAAAGGATTTTTGCTCTCAAGCGGGTAGCGTATATTCGAGTTTTACTGTATATGCCGATGTCATTTTTCAACTAGTACAAAACCCACATATTCTTCACAGGGTGATCATCATTAAAGTGCAGCAGTATTTTAGGATATGGAACCTCGCTATTAACGGTTCAAAATCTAAATCCCCTTAGACAATTTTTAGGTCATTCGAATGCAATAAATCATAGGTTGTCTCTAGGGTGGTATAAAATTCGTCTTTCGTTATATCGTCCTTGTCTTCTGTTGGTGCGTTGATCAACCAAGTATTAAAAAATTTAGTCTTTACTCGGATTGCACACACTCGTTTGAAACTCGTTTGAAAATCGTTTAAATTTTTTGTCATCGATAAAAGCGACTCCAAACTTTCTGCTTCCCGATAATTTTTCACTTGGATAGATTGTGTGTGATCTCATGTCTATGATTTCGTTACCGACCCATATCGTTTCTTGGATGGCAAATATGTTGATGTTGTGTTTTGTCACTTCTTCGAGAAACTCTTCCAGAGCTGCTGTCCTAAATAAGGATCGAATATTCCAAGATCCAAAAGAGTAGTTCATTTTTCATTTGCGGGTCGTTGCCGTTGAGTTCATTCTCTTTCGGTGATGCGTTGTCGGCGCCTCGCCCAACCCCTGACCTGTAGGTCCGGTCCTACTTATTTATTATGCATAGTCCTACTTATTTATTATAGAAAAAGGATGGGAGTTTTTAGCTAAATATGACATGCTGGAGTTCTCACAGCTATGCTGCGAGTCTAAGTTTGGGTTTCCTCCTTACCGATAACGGTAGCATGAATGCGTATTCGCACGAAACAGGTCTTCACAACTGTGAGAGCGGATCCCGGTGTGGAAATTGGGTATTGTGTGGGTGATGTCTTTGCTGTCATAGAGCAATTCGTTGCTATGAAAGATTTTGCACGGCTGACATTCAAAAGATGGCGGTTGAAAGTCACGAAACAATTGTTACTGAGCTATGGTAGCTCCGCATGGAAATATTTACTGATGCAAAGGTACGCTGAATCCATTGGGTACTTTTGGAGTGTAGCTTCTCCACGGACCTGAGCTGTTGGATCGGTATCATCCTAACAAGGGCTCGATTAAAGCAGGTGATCACTCACATGTGCCACCGCACGTGATTATCCAATACTGGCATCACCTACCTCTCCAGAGGTTATCTTGTACCACTTCACCAGAGATTATCTAGTACTGCTGGAAGCAGACTGTTGCTACCAATCCGTTTCCTTGCAGTCGTCATAGTGTATGTGGTCTCATAAGCTGCATCTTATATGTCGAGTCAGGGCAGTGCAGCTATGGATAAGGAACCTTCGGTGTGTACGTGGTTGCTGCTCATACCCCATGTTGTATCATCAGATTACTAACTTTGTCCGCTAAGGTAACTGATCTGATGGCACATGCTGCAATTCTCCGTGCTACCAATGACTCCGTGCTACCAATGACCTGCTGAAAATAAAGCTCAGAATGGGAATCGATGCAACGATATTGTGCTAGTAGTATTATAGGAAGCGATTTCGGCTTGAACTTCTCGTCCTGCTGGCAATGTTTGCACGGAAAATAAAATTATGACTATCATTCTATTGACCTTAGGCTTAAAATGAAAATCGAGTCAGTGTGAACTCCGACCGCTACAAAAAAAACATTTAGTCAAAAATTAAAGTAGTTCCAAGAGAACAAATAACAACAACAGTATACTTTTTTTTATTTGTTTTTTGGTTATTAGTATAACAGAAGTTATAAATATTACAGTAGTTAATAATTATAACACCCACGCTCCGGGCAGAAAAAATTCGTTGAACCTAGTTCTTAGATTCTCAGCTCGTAAAGCTATCGGGAACGACTGGGACTTTCTTACCATGACCTTAGCGGCAGGTGTTCACCTAAATCATTGACAGTACTGTGCTATGTTAGATGAAACATGGAGTGTGTATGTTGCCACTATGTTGTATGAGTGTGCGCCTCATCTACTTGTATTGCAGATGAGGTTTTGGTAGGTTTGTGTCAACTTTTCCTACGCAAGGATATGATAACAAGTACTATCCATTCCGAGTGAACAACAAAAGTTAATTCACTTATAGCCTTTGGATAGTGCAGGTGCGTGAGGTTTGTGACCAATAACAAGTTGCAAGAAGCTCAACTGGGAGTAACTCTCGAGTTTCGATCTTGACCAGACGTTCAAAAAGGTCGCGAAATCTTTAGAGTTTCAAAATCATAAATTTTATCATTGGATTTGTGAAAATCGCCTTATGGAACTCACAGCGATAATAACTGAAGTAAGTATGTACCTTGGTAATCGCGCTTTTGATAAGCGATAAAGCCAGTGAGATAAAATGTTAACAATTTTGAAATGATTACAGTAGTATAAATTTCTTTATTTAAATATGAATTATTTATTGTATAATCGAGAGGTACCCGATTGTTTAACTTTCGATGCAGTATCGGACTGATAATCACGTAATATTTATTTTTCCCTAGAAAACAGATAAAGCTCTGATCATACTTAAACCAAATAAAATGTAATCCAAGCAGCAATCCAGATATATTTTCAGACGTGCAGTTTCCTTCCCGCATTCTTTTTAAGAACGTGCTTAAGCCGAAAGCCTAGTCTTGGCCAAGAGACATTTGTGCTAAACTCTGTCAAACGCTATGGAAATGTCAACAGCAAGTCAATCAATTTCCTGTTAAGACCAACTGTGTGAGCATAGGACAAAAACAGTTCTCTTCCATAAGGCGCAATCCTGAGCATCGGCCTTTAATTGTAGTCTGAAATTGTTGTTTTTCTGGCCCGCTACATGAGGCGGATTATAATTCAGGACATGTTTTGCGATGTTTAGCTCAGTCTTCCTTAAAGTGTGACCGATCCACTGCCAGTTTCACCTTTGAACCGTAATGCCTAATTTAGTCCGACCTGTTGTACTCCAAAGATCGTCGTTGGAGATTACATCTGGCCAGAATATCCCTACCGCAAACATCAAACACTCGCGTATCAGCAGAAAGTACCTTCGCCAAATTTGTGAATGCAGGAACTCACCGCTCAATAAGGTAGATCATTATATCGCCTATAGAACGTCACGAACGAAATCCATAGTGAAGATCGTAGATGATGTCTTTATCCACAGGGAAGTTGACTGCGACAGAGAGCAGTTCCCATTACATTTAAAAGTATTGAAAAACTGAAGCTGATAATTGGCGGTGTTTCCGGTGGTTCCTTTCTTTCGAATTGACTAAGTGTTAGTAGAGATTACGAAAAGGTTTAGCTAGAAAGCGGAAGCGCATTTCATAAGAACAACGGCGGGAAATCTAATCGATTCAGCAAACTTGTGAATATTGAGCTTTTGGAGCTATTGGAATATTTATTATCGAAATAAAACACGTCCCATATATTACCTGAATTGCCTAGTCTCTATGGTGGTAAGATTTTTGTGCCAAACAATTTGGTTTAAAGAACTTCTGAATATCTACAACTAAACAAAAAAGGCTTCTGGGATTTGTTAGAAAAGGTAACCCGAAATTCGAAGCTATTAACATTTAGTTGCACACAACAGCTATCAACATTAAAATATTCCTGATGTTCGTAGTTTGAAATCCGCTGGAAGGGAGAGTGGTGCAGGTGTTTGGTTGCACGTATTCTCATCAAATGCAAAAATCGACCCCGACGGTAAAATAGTTATTTATTTCAGAAATCACGCATTCTAGTTTTTAGCTGTGCTACAACTTTGTCATCTTACGATTATTTCAAAAATAGATTTTCCATAATTTTTTCTTACGTTAATGCTAATAACTTCCGCTTCCGGTTGTAATTTCCAAAAATAATGGGAATCTGCCCGTTAAGGAACACAATTTTTTTAGATCACTCGCTTAATTATGTTATCGTCAAGACATATAAATATACTATACCGACATAACTGTACATAGCATTATAGGTTGACCGCCTAAGTTGTGTTCGGTTCCTTGAAAAAACCAGTGTTCTGCGAGTTGCTTCTTCTACTTGTTCACTAAGTCCTGATTTTGTAATGAAATCTCCATGATAATTCGAGATTCAAAGTTTTTGGCTTCATGCTTTTTAATACCGTGATCATCTCGTTTGTATACTGGGATTCTTTCTTCACTTACTTACCACTTCACTTACACTGTCTTATATTGGTGTCCTCTTCTTACGATCTTTGTCTTTTCTTCATTGCAGTCTTATTTAGTTCCTCGACTTCTACTGCTGAAATTATTTTTCCTTGCTATACTATTGCATCTATTTCTTTAGACATTAGCTCTTGTAGTGCCATTCGTAATTATATATTATTCTTGTGCCGTAATAATACGGTTTTCCCGGCTGTGAAAACGTAAAACCAACCCCATGCACCAAGGGGTATAACGGGCCAGTGCTGCTTAATCCTAAAGAAGGGTCGTGGGCTCCAACGATTCCTTTTGATGGCGACCGTTCCTTACTCAACTTCCGGGCCGACTCACGAGCCACGAGGGAGTTCAAATCATTCCACTGAAAGCCTAAAAAACGTTAGAATCTTATAACATCAAATCAATAACACAATCATACCTTGCTTTGATGATGATGCAATGGCGCTACAGCCCATATCGAGCCTTGGCCTCCCGGATGCACCTCCTCCAATTGCCTCGGTCCAACGACCGCGTCTTCCAGTTTGAAAAATTGAGAAGCGATCTGCAGTCTGCGTCGACTGAGTCCTCCATCGCTTTCGTGGCTTCCCTTGCGGTCGGTTACCTTGAGCTTTGCCATTGAGCACTCGTTTTGGGATTCGTTCCTCGTGCTTTCGTTCCACGTGCCCAGCCCATTGCAGCTTGCGCAGTTTGATCACTATAGATGCTGGTGGGCCGTCAAATAGTTGAAACAGCTCATGGTTGTATCGAATTCGCCAATCATCTCCTTCCTTAACTGCTCTGTATACCTTCCAAAGAATTTTTCGCTCAAAAGTGTCGATTAACTTCTCCGAAAACCGTGTCAAGGTCCACGTTTCGCATCCATATAGCAGCACAGGACGAATTAATATCTTGTAGATGCGTAGTTTATTGGTTCGATGGACCTTCCTTGATTTCATTATGGGGAGGACCGCATAAAATGCTTTGTTAGCTGCCGTGATTCTTTTTGAATTTCATGTCGCTCATTGCCGTCCTTTGTGAGAAGGGCTCCCAGGTATACGAATTCATCCACCTGCTCGAAGTTGTATTCGCTTATTGTAATGTTCTGCCTCTCTGGGACAGTCCTTCGTGTCTGGGTCATGTATTTAGTTTTCGCTTCATTGACCCTGAGCCCTACTTTACCCGCTGCCAACTCCAACTCCTGGAATACCTCCTTAACGCCAAGTATTGATCGGGCCAGAATATCCACGTCGTCTGCATACGCCACCAACTGTGCGGATTTTACTAGTAGCGTACCTCTGTTGTCCACTGAGGTTACTGAAGTTGCTTTCCTGACGACATACTCGAGCACCAAGTTAAAGAGCGTGGGGGCGAGACCATCTCCTTGTTTAAGACCTGACTCCATTGGAAAGCTGTGAGTCAACTCGTTTTGGATTTTTACTTGGCACTCATTGTTTTCCATCGTGGCTTTTATTAACCGAACTAGTTTCGGTGGGACACCTAGTTTAATCGTTATTCTGTACAGAGCATTACGGTCGACACTATCGTATGCTTGGCAAAAATCGACGAACAGTTGGTGCACATTAATATCATATTCCCAGTATTTTTCTAGCACCTGTTTTACTGAGAATAGCTGGTCCGTTGTCGATCGTCCAGATCTGAAGCCACCTTGATATTCTCCGATGATGTTGTTAGCGTATTCACCGAGTCTTCGTTCGATAATTTTAGTCAAGATTTTGTAACACGTACATAGCAATGAAATTCCTCTGTAATTTTCGCAACGCAAACGGTCACCCTTTTTGTATACTGTTTGTTGACTGGTAAGCTCTGTTCCACCTTCTTTCAAGAGCTCTGCAGGGATTCCGTTAATTCCGGGCGCCTTGTTCGATCTTAAATTATGTAAGGCTGTCTCTACTTCATCATAAGTTGGTGCAATAGGCAGATGATCTCCATCTGGATCTTCCGGAATTAAAAAGGTTCAGTCTGTGATGTCGTTCTATTTAACAGTGTTCGGAAGTACTGAACCCATCGTGCATTGATTTCGGTAGCGTCGCTTATGATGTTGCCTTCTTCGTCCTTACAGAGGGTAGTTTGCGGTTTGTAACCTTGTCTCATTTGTTTCACGGTATTTAATACCTTGCTTTGCTTGACCGTATTCAAAAACATACATTCCGATTAATTGGAGATGAGGCTATATTGACCTCAATAGGCTCCCTCGACACTAAAATATCGTAGCACTCTGCATTTACTATAGATATTTCCATGGTAAACGCCTTGTGGAAGAAAGTTGTTTCTGTCCTATGCCCCTACAGGTGGTCTTAACAGGAATTTAATTGTTTGATTGATTGTTCACCGCCACTTCAAACTCTTCTCTCATGTGTACGCACCACCTGGTGATAAAGAGGAGTTTCATAGCCAACTGAGTGCCACCTTCGGGCGTGTTCCAAGAGGTGATATTATTATCATCTCAGGAGACATGAACGCCCAGATTGGCTCTGTAAACACTGGACTAGAAAACGTCATGGGGAAGCATGGTGACCCTTGGTTCGACAGCTCACGACCTTCGATTAATAGACCCGAAAACGGCGAATTATTTGTAAAGTTTTGTAGTACTCGGCAAATGGTAATCCGAGGGACCCTTTTTCCTCACAAGAATCACCATAAAACATCTTGGGTTTCCTCTGACAATGTTACTCAGAACCAGATCGACCATTTAGCTACAAATCGCCGATGGAAAAGATATCTTCTTGACGAGCGAAGCGTGGAGCTGACATGGGGAGCGATCACCACTTGATGATTGCCTGCTTGAAGTTTTGCACAGCAGCTATCCGACGACCACAAATTCTTCAAATAAATCGCAAGCTTAATGTGGATAAACTCAGAGATCCCAACAAAAAACGCGAGTACACCACCATTTTACGCGAAAAGTCATTGGGCGAATATGAATTGCGCACACTGGACGCCAATTGGGAGGCAGCTAAGAATACGTTTCTAACTAGCGCTGAAGAATCTGTGGGATATGTGCAAAGCGGTGAGAAACCCTGGATGTCGCCAGACACATGGGACAAGGTTGGGGATCGGGAAAAAGCCCAATTGGCAATCATCTCTCAACCCGATGTCAACCAACGAACACCCGACTTGAGGCGGAACTACCACGATGCTCATATACAGCTTGAAAAGGCTGTTAGACGCGACACGAGAAAGGCCACTGAAGATCTGGCCAACAAGGTTGAATCTGCGGCTTACCTTGGGGATATGGGCTCACTATTTAAGATCCTGAATTAGTTGACGAACGGGAATTTTACCGTCAGCCACCTGGCGAGAGATGTCAACGTAACTCTCCTTAATATGAGTGAACACAGTAGCGGCGATGGAAGGAATACTTCTCCGATATTTTAAACATCTTGTCAGAGGCAGATATTCCAGTAACAGAACAGCTACCAAACATCCAACCGCAACAATCCTCTATTAGGGACGATCCCCCAGATAAAGAAGAGATAGTTTCCGCCATTCGTTCAATGTCGGGAAGGAAAGCCCCAGGTATAGACGGACTACCAACCAAACTCCTCAAAGCGGACCCGGAAATAACAGCCGATATACTCCTCCTATTCTTTACTAAGGTGTGGAATGGAGGAAGATATCCGACTGAATGGAAGGAGGGCGCCATTGTGAAAATTCCGAAGAAGGGCGACCTTCGGGATTGTGGCATTTGGCGTGGTATATGTCTTCTTACTGCCGTATCGAAAATCATGGCTAAGGTAATTCTCAATAGGATTAGTGATGTCGTGGAGAGCACTCTCAAAGTTTATCAGGCTAGATTCCGAATCGTCTTGTACCGACCACAGAAATACCCTACGGAGAATATTTGAGCAGTCCGCCGAAAAGGGTTCGCCACTACATCTCATGTTTGTGGACTTCGAGAAGGCTTTCGACAGCGTTAAGCGATATTACATATGAAATGCTTTGCGTAGGAGATGTACTCCAGATAAGGTCATAGCTATGATTAAAGAATCCTACGGAGATGCAAGGCGTCCCGTCTTACATACAGGAGAGCTGTCCAAGAGCTTTCCTGTGCGAACGGGTGTCAGACAAGGCTGCATATTATCACCATCCCTGTTTCTGGTGGTAATAAATGACATCTTGAAAGCTGCACTGAAAGGTGGGGAAGGTAAACGACTTTAATGGAGACTATTTAACATCTTAAGTCACCTTGATTATGCTGATGATGTGTGTTTGCTCGTACAGGTTACGTATCGGGAAACAGATGCGAGAAATGTGGGTATATTTGGTCAATGTTTACGCATCGGAAAAGATCACAAGTATACCCACATTTAACTAATTCTTGCGCATATGAAAAACTATGCAAGCAAACAAAGGCTTTGGGTTTAGAAAAATTTACATTTTCGAATGTTAACGAACCAAAATTATATTGCTTTCCTATATGCTAAGCCTATAAATTAGGATAAGCTCTTAGAAATTAAGTCAGTCTTAGGATGTCACCAGACAAGTTAAGATATAATTACGTGTAAAGTTATTTTTAAAAAACAAAATAAAACTTCGACACCCGAGTTTTATTAGTTGCATAACCGTTCTGACTTCGAAGTCGCTCGTTGCATTCTAAATACAAAGAGGCGGGACTGAAAATATATATGCGTAAGACCAAGTACATGCACATCGGTTCGAACGCAAGCACACCGATTGTTCTTAACGGACAAGATGTGGAAGAGATGCAAGATTTTTGTTGTCTTGGCAGCATTGTCAGCATGGACGGCGGAGCCGAAAAGCAAATTGAGGCGCTTCTAAATAAAGCTCGTCAGGCCTTCGGTATGTCAAATCCGTGTTTTTATATGGTTGTACTACGTGGAAAGTGGCCGTTCGACTTACCAAGAAACTACAAACTTTCGTGAACCAATGCATCCGACGCATTTTAGGAATATTCTGGCCAGAAGTGATCTCCAACGACGAACTTTGTAGTACAACTGGACAGACTACAATAAGCAATGAGATACAAAGGCGGAAGTGGCAGTGGATCGATCACGCTTTGAGGAAACCAGAGTAAAACATCGCCAACCTGTTCGGCTGGATTAGAATTATAATCCTCAAGGAAGACGTTGGGTTGGTCGCCCATGTAGCACATAGAACCGAGCTGTGGAGCTGGAGGCCAGAGGAATAAACAAGTCCTTGCAACAGCTTAAGGTCGACGCGCAGGATCGCGCCTTCTGGAAGAGAATTGGTTCTGTTCTATGCCCCTATATATGTATACTACAAATAATAAAATTGAGCTCGATTTTCTGTTAGTTATTGCCAATAGAATTTTCTTGAGCGAAGAAAAAAACGTTTCAATATATGTATATCCTAAAATTACGAGAAGCTCAATTTTATGCTCTTTTTTCGAAAAACCAACATTAACAAAATTTTCGCATTAATCCAATTGACCGTTACATTATTCTTTAAAATTTTAAAAGAAAATACGTTAACGAAAATCACGTCCCTTTATCTCACACCGCTTTTAAGCCAAGACCCACTCCACTCAGCCGGGCTCAGAATTTTTAGAATCTTTACTGGAAGAATTCTCCTGGAAAGTTTTGACAGATTCCATATTTTCCAAGGAACTTCGTTTTCTTCGGAATTTTTTAGTCGAGTTTCGGAATTCGGCGAGTTAGTCGTCGGTTTAAGAAAAAGAGAACTCCAAGTTTCGTTTGACAGTGACACCGCCGCGATTTTAAAATTGTTCACAGGCAGTGCGTTACAACAGTTCTTATAATTATAATTAATTAAATCACACCCAATCAATCGAAACCGAAATGGACAATGACCTGAAAAAGGAAGTCACGGCTGTCCCGAACTTTGGTGTCAAGATGAAAATTAATCACATTTTCCCTGAAAAGCGGAACCAACATATTCGGCCGACTCTGAAGCAATCAATTCCGTTTATCCCGATGTTTTGCAGGTAAGTGTGTTCGCGGCTGTCCTTCGTTTCCCGATTTTGTCTTAGGTCAGGATATCCGAGCAGCGAGCGCTTCCTTTTTCTAGTTGCCCTCTTCCTGATTGAGAGCGTTTCGTGCGATTGCGTCACGCCAAATTGGTTTTGGGGAAGGCGGCGTTCGTGGCCGCCCTTAATTCGTCCATTTAAGTTGATCAGCGACCCACTGGCGCCGAACTCCAAATTAGCATGGCAAGGCTATAAAATGCCGGGAAACGACGGCTCGCCCAATACCAAAGGAGTTAGGCAAGGCTGTGTGACGACATGGAAGGAATCCCCTCCGAGGCTGTCGGTTCAATGAGTCTCCACCACACACAAATTGGTGGCAAGGTTTCTTGGTTGGAAAGAGTTGCGAGATTCATTATTAATTTTTGTGATTAAAGGCAAGGAAGAGGTTACCGGATGGTTTTGTTGGCAAACAAGAACACGACTTAATCCCGAGCAGAGAGATGAAGTTGGTGAAGGTCGGGATGTTTGTTGGTCGGAATGGGTTTTTCTGGCTTTTCGTCGCCTTCGAACCTTTCTAAGAATAGAACGAGTGTCTTCGGGCAGCATATGGAAATCGTGTTTAAGATTATGGGGCTAACAATTTTTTTCTGTTCTAGCTGTTTAGGCATTATTCATTATCACAGCTGGAAGTCGCCAGGAAATTTAGAGCATTGCTGCATTTAGGTTAGCACAGTCTTAAAGCCAAGGAGGTTGACTTACATCGCACATCTTAAGTTTTGCAGGAAATATGAAGGCTGGTTTTTTAGAAAACAGAAAATAAAGATTTAAAAGTAGCGCAGAATAGAGATACCGCAAGTCTTGAAGACCTGTGAAGCTAAATGAACATGCCTTCGCAACGTTAGTCTCAGTCGCAACTAAAATCTTAGTTCAATGATCTGTTAATTCAAGAAGCGACAGTATTATCCCTCCATTATTCGCAACCGAGCAACTTGCAACGAGACTTCATCGATTACTGGGAACGTCCGTCCAGTTTTAAAAAATCGATTAAACGTTTTCTTATTTTCAAGAAAACGGATTGCAGATCCATTGCCTATCATTTCTGCGCTCAGTTTCTAAGATTTTCACAAATAACATAATAAAAGCCTGTCTCACATCATGAACCGACAAAGAGCAGGCTGAATTCAGGAGGGGTTAAACTACTGTAGACATCTGGTTTTTAGATTTTTCAAGCAATCAATCAAATTAATGTTAAGACCCCTTAAAGCACAGAAACAGTTCCCTTCCACAAGGCGCGATCCTGAGCACAGCCGTTAGTTTTCACCATGACGTGCCCATTTCTCTGGCCTTCTGCTCAACTACTTGCTTCCATCGTTGACCAACCCGACGTCTTCCTTGAGGACTATTTTCTAGAGCTTGTTTGGCGATATTTCGCTACGGTTTCCTCAAAGTTTCCAATCCACTGCCGCTTCCGCCTCCGAATCTCAATGTCTATTTATACATTTATATTACAGTTGCACTCGTTCGTCGTTGGAGATCACTTCTGGCCAGAATAATCCTAAAATGTTTTCAGTTAAGTCGATCGGTCGCTTTCCACGTAGTACAACCATATAACAACACAGATTTGACGCATGCGTCAAATACTCGCAGCTTCGTGCGAAAGTAGATCTCTCTCAATATCCAGAAAGGGAAAAAATACCGAAGGCTTGACAAGCTTTAATTATGCGAGCCAAGGTATGTCACTGAAATTTGGAAAATGTTTGTAAAATCTATAATAATAAAGAATAATTGCTTAGTAAACTTGATAATGCGTTATTTACCCATTCCTCAGCCGGTAACTCATCAGCTGAGTTTTTCTCGTCAATCTCCTTCGTGGCGTAGTAGTAGCGTGCTTGTTTTACAGTCAATAGGTCGTGGGTTGGATTTCCACTCCAGGCAGTAGATTTTTATACTCTAAATGGAATCGGAGAGTATTATAAGTTTGCTCTAAAGTTTGTAACGCCAAGAAATAAGGCGCGGAGAAAAAAATGAATGATACAGAAGTTAATATTATCACTCAAAAATCTCAAAACCGGATGTCCGTCCGTCCGTATGTGCGCTCTCTAGCTTGAGAACGCGTTGAGCTAGAAAGCTCAAATTTCGTACACGTCGTTTTTGACAAAAAAGTAAGGTCAAGTTCGTGAACGGGCCAAATCGCTCCACCCCTTCTACCCCCTCCCATACAAAATGACACAAATGCGCAATTTGACATTTGCTCGTAAAGTATAAAAGCTATTGGCCTGAAATTTGGAATATATTACTTTTATGATAATATCAATCTACCGTAAAAAAATTATGCGTGTCCTCCCCCTCCTTCTACCACCTCCCATACAAACTACTTGTCATGAATTACTCTAAGCCAATTTACACAGTGCGTATAAAATTTACCGGGCTGAAATTGTGCACCAAATATTTATTTAAAATTGTTAGTAAGGCCAAAAAAAATTAGACGACTAGCTTCACCCCTTCTACCCTCTCCCATACAAAATGGCACAATTGCGCAATTTGACAATAAACGGATTTGCTCGAAAAGTATAAAAGCTATTGGCCTGAAATTTTGAATATATTACTTTTATAATAATATCAATCTACCGTAAAAAAATTATGCGTGTCCTCCCCCTCCTTCTACCACTTCCCATACAAACTGTACTTGTCATGAATTACTCTAAGCCAATTTACACAGTGCGTATAAAATTTACCGGGCTGAAATTGTGCACCAAATATTTATTTAAAATTTTTAGTAGGGCCAAAAAAAATTAAACGATTAGCTTCACCCATTCTACCCGCTCCCATACAAAATGACACAATTTCGCAATTTGATATTAATGGATTTACTCAAAAAGTATAAAAGCTATAATCTGAATTTTGGGATATATTACTTTTATAATAATCTAAATCTGCAGTAGAAAAATTATTTGCGTCCTCCCTCTCCTTCCACCCCCTCCCATACAAACTACATTTTTTCATGAAATGCTCTAAGACGATTTGCTCAGAACATATAACATTTATTGAGCTCATATTTTTTAATAAATACTTAATTAGTATTATCACTGAGATCAGAAAAAAATATTTAATTAGCTTCACTGCTTCTACCCCCTCCCATACAATATGACAACAGTTTCACAACTTGACAAAAAATCTATTTTCTTGAAAAGTATGAATGTTACTGGTCTAAAATTTAAGAGATGTCAATTTTATGATATTCTTAGTTATTTCTGAAAAAATCACTAAAATCCCCCCACTCTATCTACCACTTCCCATACAAACTGCACATTTTCATTAAATCTAACACACTAATTTTCTCAGCTCATATTCAATTTTTGGAGTAAGCATTTTGTATAAAACATTTTTATAGCTACTTTAGCATGATGGAGAAAAAATTAGTTCAATGCTATCACCCCTTCTAACACACCCCATACAAAATTTCTTGGGATCACAAGAAATTCTATTTCATCTAGAGTATCGTAAGATTGTGCTTTACGCGTAATCGTAGCCCTGTTATGTTTTAAGTACGAATTTTTCAGTTGCTACTGACAATGGCAAATTATTCGAAATAAAATTGGCAAACGATGTAACAGTGAAACAGTTCCACTTCTAGAAGGTCTGTAAACTCAGTAGATGGATTCTGATCGCTTTCTATCGTCCCCATAACATCTGCAAAAATTTGTCAATAGCAGCCAGTTCAACTAAAAATATATACCAGCTTCTCCACTCGTTACGGTCGTTCTCACTCCCCTTCTCCTACCTTCCCTCCATGACTGTGTTTGTGCATTGCACATAAAGTCCAAAATTGCCTATAACACATATATGTAAACAAAAAATCTTTGGAATGTGACATTTTCTTTTCTTTTCCACCGCCATAACATATTAATACCTATTGTAATTTTTTTTTCTTGTTTCATTATCATTGCTCCGCTGATCGTAGCATCCTTAGCTTGAACTTTGCGAAGCCACACAGAAACTGCTTAATGTATTGCTTTCTAAAAGTTTTTTGTTACATGTCGACAGTGTTGACGATTTTTATGTTTGCATAAAAGCGGATTAAAATTAGTGTAAACACTTCTAATTCGGTACCAATTATATATGATTATAAGAGGTTAGTGATTGTAAACGATTTGCGTTTATGCGGTTCAAAATCAATGCAAAACACACCACAAATGTATGTGCATTTGAAATTCTGTGATTATAAAGGATTTTTGCTCTCAAGCGGGTAGCGTATATTCGAGTTTTACTGTATATGCCGATGGCATTTTTCAACTAGTACAAAACCCACATATTCTTCACAGGGTGATCATCATTAAAGTGCAGCAGTATTTTAGGATATGGAACCTCGCTATTAACGGTTCAAAATCTAAATCCCCTTAGACAATTTTTAGGTCATTCGAATGCAATAAATCATAGGTTGTCTCTAGGGTGGTATAAAATTCGTCTTTCGTTATATCGTCCTTGTCTTCTGTTGGTGCGTTGATCAACCAAGTATTAAAAAATTTTGTCTTTACTCGGATTGCACACAATCTTTCACTTACTCGTTTGAAACTCGTTTAAATTTTTTGTCAACGATAAAAGCGACTCCAAACTTTCTGCTTCCCGATAATTTTTCACTTGGATAGATTGTGTGATTCAACTTGTAGACCCATTTGGTCTTAATAGTCTTTCGTCCGACCGGCAGATTTACTAAAGTCCAAGTGCCATTTTCCTCATGCGACTGCAATTCTTCCTTCATGGCGGCGATCCAATGCTTTTTGTCGCCCGCCCCAGTTGCTTCACGAAACGTGGCTGGTTCCTCACAACCCGCCAATTTAGCCGACAATGTGAATAGTTGTGTGGCCTTTCGTGTGCGATTCGAACGTCGAATTTCCCCAACTGGCGATGATAACTGTTCATCCGGCACATAATCATCATCCGAATCATCAGCATCAAAGAAAATGGACTCAGTTAGTTCACTTTCACTAGGTTCTTCTAACACCACCTCTGGTTCCGCGACCGCTGGTGTGGTTGGTGTGATCACTTGTGTCTCAGATTCCTCTGCCTTTTCATCTACAGTGGTAACAGATAAATCTATTAACGAGATATCATTTACTTTGGCATCTGGCATGTCGAGAAATGTGACATCACGACTGATCGTCACCGTGCGTTTTTCCGGGTCAAAACAACGCAATCCCTTTTGCGTCTCTGAGTAGCCGATGAAGACCATTTGCTTGGACTTCGCATCCAACTTCTTCCGCTTCTCCTTCGGGATGTGAACCATGACTGGCGTTCCAAACATCCGAATCATTGACAAGTTGATTGGCAAATCTGTCCAAAAATGCTCTGGAACTTTGTCCTTCAAAGATCGGTTCGGCGACCGGTTAATCACGTAGGCCGCTCGATAGATTGCTTCGGCCCAAAGTTGCTTGTCCATTCCAGCATCGAAAAGCATGCACCTTGCTCGTTCCACTAGCGTCCGGTTCATTCTCTCCGCAACGCCGTTCTGCTGCGGAGTATATGCACAACTAGTTTGATGAATGATGCCACTACGCTTACATTCTTTTGCCAAATCACCCATGTACTCACGGCCGTTGTCCGATCGCAACACCTTCACTTTGAGTCCAGTTTGATTTTCCACCATTGACTTGAATTCTGTGAAAACCCGCTGCACGTCACTCTTGAATTTGATGAAATACACAAAAACTTTCCGTGAATGATCATCGATGAACGTCACAAAGTATTTGGCGCCCCCAACTGAATCTGTCTCCATTGGTCCGCAGACATCCGAGTGAATCAGCTCCAGGATTTTTTTTGACTTGATTTCGACTTCTGCTCGTCGAAACGGTTGCCGACTCTGTTTCCCTAGCATGCAAGGTACACACTTCGCCAAAATACTGCGATCACCTTTGATTGCAACGCCATTCACCAATCCATTCAATTTCATCAAGCCATCATAGCCGAGATGACCCATGCGACGGTGCCACATCATCAAATCGCTTCCATCATCTGTGTGAGCCATCATACCGCAAGCATTTGTATTGTTGATTTTCCATGAGTTACTGCGCGCTGCCACATCAACGATAACATCACCTTTTTTATCACGCACCACGCAATGATTATTTGCAAACAATACACTGTTGCCGGTTTTCTGGATGTCATACACTGACAGCAAATTAGATGAAACACCTTCCACCAACAGTACGTTCTTCACCGGAATTATCTTTCCATTGGTATTCAAATTGATTGAACCACTTCCTGTGACCTTCAATCTTTGATCACCAGCTGTCACTATGTCTGGAAAATTTGAATTTTTTTTGAAACTCTCGAAAAGTTGACGATTACCAGTTAAATGGGTCGTAGCACCAGAATCGATGACCCACGAGTTGGATAACAAATCACAATTCGTCGCCGCCATGGCACTCTGCGCATTTCCTTTAGGCTTCTTGTTATCGGACTTTCCTTTTGGGCACTGAAAACTTTTGTGTCCTTTTTCATGACAATTAAAACATTCTATGTCTGCACTTTTTGTTTTCATGTTTTTCTTTTTGTTGTTCGCATTCGGCTTTGATGTCATTTGCTGTTGTGATGCCATTTTGAAAGCGACACTCATGTTATTTTCACCATTCAACAACAACTTCGCCTGTGCCAAATCAATTAACCGACGTTTGAGAGTTTCTGACGTCATACACTGCTTCCCGTCATTAACAATCGTGCTACCATCGAGTCCTCCTACAAAGGATTCATACTCTGGTGTTAATCCATAGATTACTAATCCACAAATCACTTCGTCACTTATTTCAAAACCGGTTTCTTGAACCCGACACATTGCTGCCGTATGTTCTCTAACAAATTCTTCCATTGAAGCACAATTCGCTAACTTTAGTGTGGCCAGATTTCCGATGATACGAGCCTTGTGCATCCAGCTGTCATTTTGGTACAGCGTCGCACATCTCGCCCAAAGCGACTCAGCCGTTGAATGGTCCCCGATCTCATCATACAATCTCGGCTCAATCGTCATCATTAAACGAGCTTTAGCCTGTTTAGACTTCTTGATGCGCTCTGCTGAATTCGATGCATCGGCTGTTGCTGCTGCGACCGCAGCCGCCTCGGCAGCTATTGCCAACGCCTTCAGACTTGAATCATCTGGTTTATTTGATGCCGCCGCAGTTGCTGTCGCTGCTTTATTCGCTGCTGAAACTGCCACATTTCCCGTAGGATTCGCTGCGGTCAAATATGCATCCAGATCGTGCCATTCAAGCATCATTCGTGCACTTCTGCGCCATGAAATATAATTGGTTGAACCGATCAACTTCGTCACCTTCACGAAATCGCCACCTTTGTCGCCTAGATCCATCTCTTTGTAATATATCAAAAAAAATCAATACACTTTGCCCTTTCACTTAAATAAATTTGTTTTTCAATTTAATTTCCCACAGAAATAATTAAAGCAATTTAAAAATTTTTCAAAAACTTATTTTTATTGCGCAGTTGAAAAACCTGGGCCCATAACCTGTTGAATTACGACAGCTAATAATTTTTATTGATAAAAATTATAAAAACAATATTCAATAAAAACAAAGGTAACTACATTACATTTCGTATGTACAGTGTTTATTTCAACATAGCGATTACCATTTTCTGATTCCGGAAATGGTCCAGCAATATCCACAGCAATTCTCTCGAATGGGACTCCCACGTTGTATTGTTGCATTTCTCCCTTTGATCTGCGTTGTGGGCCCTGACACACGTAGTACATTTACGGCACCAATCTTCGACATCATCTCGGAGATGGATCCAATAGAACCTTTCTCGTATCTTTGCCAAGGTCCTATTTACACCCAAATGCCCACCGGAGGTACCTCCATGATATTCCTTCAAAACCTCTTCGACTTTGGAATGCGGGACGATGGTTTGCATGTGATATGATTTTCCTTCAGCGTTTTCCCATTTCCGTTTTAATAATCCGCCGTCTATGTGAAGGGAGTTCCATTGTGCCCAATAACACTTTAGGGTTTCGCTGAATTGTGAAATGTCTTTCCACTCAGGCCGTTTCATTTCGTCCTTTCATGCCATGATCGGTGAAATATCTGGATCTTTACGTTGGGCATCTTCCAGTTCTTGCTGATTCCATCCATCCTTTGGTTCGGTCGTTATCCTTTGAATGGTTTCTCCGGCTTCTTTTCCTTCTACACGGTGACAATGCTTGCAGTTCAGTGGACAAGGGCGACGTGAAAGCGCATCGGCATTACCGTGGATTCTTCCTCTTCGGTGAACAATTTCAAAATCGTAGGATTCGAGCCTTTCTATCCATCTGGCTACTTGGCCTTCGGGGTTCTTAAACTGAAGTAGCCATTTAAGCGATGCATGATCCGTTCGAAGAAGAAACTTTTGACCATAGAGATATTTTTGAAAATGTTTTGTTGCTTCTATAATGGCTAATAGCTCTCGGCGAGTTACCCAATAGTTCCTTTCTGATTTTGAGAGTACTCGGCTGTAGTATGATAGCACTCTCTCCTGCCCGTCGATCTCTTGTGATAGTACTGCTCCGATATTTTTTAATTTTGCCGCTCTCAGTCGATGGAAGACTTCCTGTAGATTTTTTAGATGTTCCTTGAATGTTTTGTCGATAACGATCACATCATCCAGGTAAACGAGACAAGTTTTCCAACTCAGGCCACGCAAAACGAATTCCATTAGTCTTTCAAACGTGGCTGGAGCATTGCACAGGCCAAATGGCATAACGATGAACTGCCACAGTCCACTGCCGACAGAGAATGCTGTTTTCTCTCTATCTTTTTCATCTATCTCCACTTGCCAGTAACCACTTTTCAGATCCAACGTTGAGAACCATCAGTCAGGTCCATCAGTCCATGATATCGTCGATTCTATGTAGTGGATAGCTATCCTTTTTCGTAACATCATTCAGTTGCCTGTAGTCCACACAAAAACGGGTACTGCCGTCCTTTTTCTTTACCAGCACCACTGGCGATATCCACGGGCTCTCTGATTCTTCGATGATTCCCTGATGCTCCATAGTTTTGACCATTGAATTGACTTCTCCTTGTTTCGCTAATGGTACTCTTCTTGGGGGTTGACGTATCGGTGTAGCACTTCCGGTATCTATGCGATGTTTCACTAAGTTTGTTCTGCCATAGTCGTCATCACCGGTGGAAAAGACGTCGCTGAATCCTTCGATTAGATCTATTGCTTGCTTGTGTTGTTCTCCTCTAAGGTGGCTTGACTGAAGAAGTGTTGATGTTACATTGTCCTTCCTTCTTGGCTTATTTTTAGAGGGTACGTCATGTGGTTCTGCCTTGTCGATACTCGTCACCGCCGATATTGGTTCACAGCTGCCAATTATATCTCCTTTCTTTACGCTGGTAATGCTGTCCGAAACGTTGAGGACTCTTATTGGTACCATCATCTTCTCATTCCTTTTTACGAGCGTTTTTCCTAGTATTAGACTTCGTAATGCAGGTGTTTCTGGTTCTATGAGGTAGAATCGGTGGTTCCCGGGATCACCATCGAGCTCTGCCCAAATAACATTCTCAGATGACTTTGGTATATCCGCATCTCCGCACAATATAACTCGCAGCTTTGTTGTGTTGGAGGATGTTATTTCCATCGGGATTTCAATATTCCGCCACTTCATTATTCGTTGTCCTAAGTCCAGCTGGATACCGTGTGGTTTCAGAAAATCCATTCCAAGGATACACTCATCGGTAATGTCAGCTACCACGAATACATGCGAGAAGGTCAAATCCCCAAGCTGTATGTCACGAGCTATTTCTCCATGGACCGTTGTAGTTTCTCCTGTAGCAGTGCGAAGTGCGTACTTCTTGGTGTTGTGAAGCCAAGTACGGTCTACGAGGTCAGATCTTATCACTGACCGTGTTGCGCCTGTGTCGACTGTTATGATGCAGTTTAATTTGCCGACTCGACCATTCATGCATAAGTCGTTTTCGCAACGATGTAGTCGAGAAACTGCGATGATGGTTCCGGGGGCGTCGATTCTACCAGCCAACTTCTGCCCCATGAAGTTGGCCTTTACTCATTTCCCGGACTGTCATTGGGCGAAGCGTGCTCTCGTGACGGTTCGCCCCTTCCTCCCCTTTGTTTAGCAGCGCAGCCGGAACAGTAGTTGGTCGCTTTTCTGGGTTTACGGCAGTCGCGTCTTAAGTGTCCTGCCTGTCCACAATTCCAGCATCGGGGGGCACCAGATCCTTCGCTCGGCTTGGTGTACTCTGCTCTCTGACACACACACTCTTCTACTATTTCTCGGACTCGATATTTACTCCGAGAGCTTTGCTTGGCAGCTTCGAACGTCAGCCCATATACTAAGGCTTCGCCAATCGTTTTCTTACCTGCCAATTTTAACGCCTGTTGCAGCTCTCTGTCCTGTACAGTATTGTTAAATGCGAAAACAGATCTGATTTGTTCATCATTTGTTGCATTAACTGTGTCAGAGCATCCGATGTACCCGAACACTCCTCTTCACGAGCTTCTTCGATTTGGAACTCAAAACTATCTACATCCTTACCCTCAGCCTCAAGTGTCTCGATCATACGGCTGACAAGTTCAGACTTGTTCCCTGTCGTAGATAACTCGCGTCTACCGAGCTCTTCCTTCAGCTCCGTTAATTTTAAGTCCTTTAGATAACGCGACATTTTCACCACCGATTATTTCAAGTTTTTCCGCGATTCGAATTCACTTAAATTCACTTCACTAATTAAAGTCACTGCTCACTAAAGCACACGATAATATTCGATTTCACAAAATTCTCACTGTCCGTTCGAGAATTTTAGTTTCACTCTTTCGCTGTCACAAAATTATCCGTTCGAGAATTTTAATTTCACTCGCGATTTTTAACCCGAATTTATCCTTGAAATCCCACTTCTGACACCAATTGTTGCGAGCTAGGGGTTCGCCGGGATTTCAAGTAAAACACAATTCGTTTAAAAATAAGTGATAATTTATTTATTCGCACTTTAACTTAATTTCCCGATCATTTCGCACTTTATGAAAACACCGCCGCGTGTTTTACTATCGCACTTTATGACAACACCGTCGCGTGTTTTACTATCGCTTGCACTGGTTCGCGTCTTCCATTTATGTCGCTGAATGACTGACTCCCGCCTGAAAGTTCAGTGCTTTTATACCATTTTTCACCAATTCTCGAACCTTCCGTGGTGTATGTCGTCGGTTGTGTGTCTCAACTATACTGGAAAGGTCTAGATCTTGAATTATGGCTTTTTACATATTGGGGGATACTGTTCTACATAATTCTGAAATATTCCAGTAAGATCAAATTGCGTGGTTGCCAGATCTATAACAATATCTTTTCATATAACCTATTTTATACCCCTCCCTATACCGATTCAAATGTGCATTTCATTGAAAAATTAAAGGTTAATTAAAAAAATATTAATTAAAAATTTACAAAAAATTAGTATCGCACGAGCTTCATCTGCACATTGAATTAAAATCCTTTGTTGGTCAAATCACAATCACCATCTTCAACCTTTCATACGGAAAATGTTCGGGCCCCCTTGGATCTCATCCCTTGGGCTCGAAAGTTCTGTGTTTTTTTCCCACTAATTGGCGTACATAGGGGTAATTAGCATAAAAAACTGGTCAATGTTTTACATACCGGATCATTTAAAAAAAAACTAAGGGACGGGCTCATCTAGTTACGATGTTTGTTTGACATTGTTCGAACAATAAGTGTGTCTACCGTAGGCGGTAATTAGTCTTAATTTAGGGGAGATTAAATTGAAGTGTATTGCTGTACTCGTTAGAAATGCAGTTGACTTTGCTGGGCCTTTCATGCTGAAAATGACGAAAGGCAGGGGTCTAAAGTCCACTAAAGGGTACCTTTGCATCTTTGTTTGCTTCGTAACAAAGGCTTGTCACCTTGAAGTCGTAAGTGACCTGACCACTGAAGCTTTATTTCGGCTTTCAAAAGGTTCGTTTCACGGCGTGGAATCTGCAGCGACCTCTACAGCGATAGGGGTACAAATTTCGTAGACGCTGATGCAGAGCTTAAAAAAAGACTACTTCAATGCAGTAAGGAGCGTTTGGAGCTAGTTTCATCCGTCGCATCTGCTGGAACGACGTGGCATTTTAACCCTCCGGCTTCACCACACTTCGGGGGCCTCTGGGAAGCTGGAGTTAAGAGTGCCAAACATCATTTGAAACGAGTTATAGGAGATACTATCCTTACTTTTGAAGAGATGACAACTACATTCGCACAAATTGAAGCCTGTTTAAATTCCCGCCCACTCTCTCGACTTACAGGCGATCCGGACGATCTCGCACCTCTAACACCAGGTCATTTTTTAGTCGGGGAGCCATTGTTGACCGTTCCTGAACCAAATAAATTGCAAACTCCTATCAATCGCTTAACACGTTGGCAATTAACGGATCAAATGGTGCAACACTTCTGGCGGCGTTGGTCGATTGAGTATCTTAGTCAACTTCACGAGCGACAAAAATGGATATCCCCACAAAATGAAATCAAACTCAATGACATTGTTATCATCAAGGACGAGTGGCTCCCTCCAGCCAAATGGGCTTTAGGACGGGTAACCGCATTGCATCCTGGCGAAGATGGACGCACCCGCGTCGTGAGCCTTAACAGCGGCGGAAGCATCTATAAACGACCTATTGTGAAGCTTTGCCAGCTGGAGACGTTGAACTATAATCGTGGCCTCTCCTTTGCCACGGCGGGCGGTACGTTAAACGTGTCAACTTTAAGAATTTATTCAACGACATTGCGTTGAGGCGGGCGGCATGTTTATACTTAATAATACACGTATTTTATATTTGTCTCAAAAACAATAACATAGACCAAACTTGCCAACGACATCTATGTTTTCACGTTATATTTAAACTGCACAGTAAAGTCTGCCAACTCACTGGCAAAAAATGTTATTCTTTTTTTACTTGGAATATTTCCGCTTGTCATTCATCGTGTTTTTCCGATTGTCATTCATCATGTATTCTTTAAACAAAAAATAAACATCGTGATTTATTTAAAGAAGTTCATAGTGTTTATACTCTAGATGGAATCTGAGAGTATTATAAGTTCGATCTAAGGTTTGTAACGCCAAGAAATAAGGTTTGGAGAAAAAAATGAATGATACAGAAGTTAATATTATCACTCAAAAATCTCAAAACCGGATGTCCGTCCGTCCGTCCGTCCGTGCGCTCTCTAGCTTGAGAACGCGTTGAGCTAGAAAGCTCAAATTTTGTACACGTCGTTTTTGACGAAAAAGTAAGGTCAAGTTCGTGAACGGGCCAAATCGCTCCACCCCTTCTACCCCCTCCCATACAAAATGACACAATTACGCAATTTGACAACAAACGGATTTGCTCAAAAAGTATAAAAGCTATTAACCTGAAATTCGGAATATATTACTTTTATGATAATATCAATCTACCATATAAAAATTATGCATGTCCTCCTCCTCCTTCTACCACCTCCCATACAAACTGTACTTGTCATGAATTATTCTAAGCTAATTTGCTCAGTGCCTATAAAATTTAGCTAGCTGAAATTTTGCGCCAAGTATTTATTTAAAATTGTTAGTAAGGCCAAAAAAAATTAGACGATTAGCTTCACCCCTTCTACCCCCTCCCATACAAAATGACACAATTTCGCAATTTGACAATAAATGGATTTACTCGAAAAGTGTAAAAGCTATTAATCTGAATTTTCGGATATATCACTTTCGTAATAATATAAATCTACAGTAGAAAAATTATTGGAGTCCTCCCTCTCCTTCCACCCCCTCCCATACAAACTACACTTTTTCCTGAAATGCTCTAAGCCGCTTTTCTCAGAACATATACCATTTGTTGAGCTCATATTTTGGAATAAATTCTTAATTAGTATTATCACTAAGATCAGAAAAAAACATTTGATTAGCTTCACTGCTTCTACCCCCTCCCATACAATATGACACAGTTTCACAACTTCACAAAAAATTGATTTTCTTGAAAAGTATGAATGGCACTAGTCTGAAATTTAAGGGATGTCAATTTTATAATATTCCTAGTTATTTCTGAAAAAATCACTAAAATCCCCCCACCCTTTCTACCACCTCCCATACAAACTGCGCATTTTCATTAAATCTAACTCACTAATTTTCTCAGTTCCCATTCAATTTTTGGAGTAAGCATTTTGAATGAAACATTTTTATAGCTACTTTAGCATGATGGGGAAAAAATTAGTTCAATGCTATCATCCCTTCTAACACTCCACATACAAAATTTCTTGGGGTCACAAAAAAATTATATTTCATCTAGAGTATCGTAAGATTGCGCATTACGCGCAATCGTAGCCCTGTTATGTTTCTTTTAAGTATCGATCATTTACACCTTTAACTGGATACATGCTTTGAAGCTGAATTCACATGAAGATAGTACGATATAATAAGGCTGTCGACACACAATAGAGATAATATCATATTAACTCACTTTTCGATATTACCTAGCGTTAATATGTATTAATTAATTAATATCGTTCAGTATTCTATTTTAACTCGGCTAGCACATACTCGATCCAAAATCGTTCTACCGACGATTACGCCAAAGCTTTCAACCGGCGTATTTCCGAGTAAATATGCAGAATCACAATACGAAATAGAAAGAAATTTCGAGGAATTTACGTTACAATGACGTTTTATTTCGTTGTCACTACAAAAAAGAGATAAATAAAAACTTCACAGAAAGACAATTTAAAGAAATTAACGGAAGTCATTGAGAAGGGAATGTAGGAGTCTAACAGAATGACTTCTCGACAGCTAATGCATTGTTTATAGGGAATGCAAACGTTTTATTTGTATTTCTCCTTTTTTTCACAATACTTAAAATGTTACTGTATGCATCCATCATTTCTGCGTCCATGATTTATTTGAGATACAGAATTTTTTAAGGATTTCACAAAGAGTAATACAAAACAATTCCAAAATTTAAGTTTAAATTTGAAGCTTCATTTTGACATAATGCATAGAGCTTTCTTAGATTGATTTAATACGGCATTAAAAATAACTGTCTTGTGTCACATACAAAAGTTGTGAAAGAAGCTTTCATTTTAATATGATATTACCTCTATCGTGTGTCGACAGCCTATTACAATCTCATAAATCTAGATTTCCTTGATATTCTGTTCTACAAAAGGCTAAAAGTGAATGCTACCCACCGCGGCAATCATACAAAGTAACACCCACTTGCGTTGAAGTGGATTTACAACCATTATTAGATTGTACTGTTAAACATTTGTCCATGAGTTTATCTGAAGTTGTGAAGAGTTTGACGAAGAACTGATGGGGATGTGAAGGTTCCCAGCAACGCCAGTATAAACAATGGTTTGAAAATGATTCCGAAAGTGACGCGAATATCTTTCAAAGCTCTTGTGCTTACTTGCAATTTTTGGCAAAAATTGATGGCCAGAAGAATGTGGTTTGGCAAAATCCAACGCCATCATCGCCGCGATACTGCCATTCAATCCGCATGAGACTCGTTCATGAAACAACCGATATTACAAATGAAGAGATTGAATATATGGAGAGACTAATCAACTCACTTCAGAAAACTGTAATGCAAACTGATAGTGGATCCATTATTGTGGAACGTAAACTGCTATTTACTATGATTGATGGTTATGCCGTCACGCATACCAAGTACCCACAAAAATGTTATATTTGTGGTACAACTTCCTAGCAGTTTAATGATGAGATGCCATATCGATCATAAATACTAACGCCGGTAATCTGCGATTTGATTTATCGATATTACACGCTCGAATAAGATTCTTTGAAAATATGCTAGACTTAGCACACAAATTACCAATAAAAGAATGGCAAGTGAAGAAAACCAGTGCAAACGTGAAAACTTGAGAAGGGAGAAAAAAGCCCATACAACCAGCGTTTAAAGACGAAATGGGTGGATTTTCCGAAGGCAGGTTTCGGAAATACTAATGGTGGTAATACTTCAAGGAGGTTTTTCAACGACATTGAGAAATCCGCCGCAATATGTATGCACATCTGCTGTACCGGTGCAATATATGTAGTTCTTGAGACTATATCCGGTGGACTAAACATTGACGTAGACGAATTTTCTAGGTATGTATATACTTCGTACAGTTAAATTGTACGTAAAACTATATGGCTGGCATCCCATGTCTCCGACAGTGCATAAAGTTCTCGTTCATGGCGGCAGAAGTTATAGCTTCAGCAATTTGTCTAGTAGAGCAACTGTCCGAAGAAGCTGCCAAACCCCGAAACAAAGATTTTCGGCAATACAATCTTGGTTTTGTCAGGAAATTCACCCGCGAATCATGTAACCAGGACATCGTAAACAATTGCGGTCGGACCGGCTTGAGACCGTACCCAAAAAAAAATACAAATCCTTTTTCAAAAGAAACAATTGAAATATTACTATCTACGAAAATTCCTCACACCATTCAATCTACCATTGACTCCCCCAGTGATGAAGAAAATGAGGCAGATAGGGAAATTAGTGGCTCGGAATATGAATGGAGATGTTATTCGGATTAGGGAAACTAGACTAGTAACTAATAAATACTATTTTTGGAAAAACTGTATGTTAAAAGGAAAGATTTCCGTATTCTACATTGTTACGCTTTATTATTCGCAATGTTTCGGTTTCTGCTGAGACCTTTCTTTATCAAACTGATAAGGATAGGGAAAGATTTATGGATTCTACACTATTATGCTTTATTATTCGTGATGTTTCGGTCTCTACCAAGACCTTTATCAAACTGATAAGGATAACGAAAGATTTCCGAATTCCAAACTACGAATAATAAAGCGTAACAGTGGAGAATCCGGAAATCGTTCCTTTCAATTCGAAATGCACTGTGAAAACATTCACCAAACCAAACTGTTTTATTTTCTTTTAAATGTTGTAAACCCTCATGTATTATCTATGTAAAAGTGGCAAAAAAAACAACAGTACTACGATAGGACATAAATCCCAATCGAGGGATACTCTAGTTGAAAAAGAATTTTGTTGATTTGAAGAAATTTTATAGGGGAAGTGGTACAGGGGTTGACGACATTGAACTGATTTTTTCTCATCACACTAAAGTTGCTATCAAAATGTTTTATACAAAATTTAGGATTCAAAAATTTAATAGGTACTGAAAAAATTAGTGTCTTTGATTTAGTGAAATTGTGCAGTTTATATGGGAGCTGGTAAAAGGAGGGGCGAGTTTTTAAAGACTTTTTCAGAAATAACTATAAACGTCATGCCTTTGACATGTTTTGAATTGAAGTTCAGTAGCAATCATACTTTTCAGGAAAATTCACTTTTTGTAAAGTTGTGAAATTGTGTCAGATTGTATGGGAGGGGGTAGAAGGGGTAAAGCTAATAGTCTAATTTTTGTTGGCCTTACTAATAATTCTAAATAAATATTAAGTGCACAATTTCAGCTCGATAAATTTTATACGCGCTGAGTAAATTGGAATACTAATTTAAATACTCTAATTGCATGAAAAAGTACAGTTTGTATGGGTGTTGGTGGAAGGAAGTGGGGGACTTAAATAATTTGCATATAGTAGATTGAAATCATCATAAAAGTAATATATTCCAAATTTCAGATCAATAGCGTCTATGCTTTTGATTGTCGAATTGCAAAATTGCGTCATTTTGTATGAGAGGGGGTAGAGGAGGTAATGCTAGTCGTCTAATTTTTTTTTTGGTCTTACTAATAATTCTGAATAAGTTATTAGTGCACAATTTAAGCTCCATAAATTTTATACGTACTAAGTAAATTGGTTTAGAGCATTTCTTGAAAAAGTGCAGTTTACTTGGGAGGAGGTGGAAGGAGAGAGGGAACGCAAAAATTTTTTATACTCTAGATTGAAATCATAATAAAAGAAATATGTTCCAAATTTCAGACCAATAACTTTTATACTTTCCGAGCAAATCCATTTAAAATCAAATTGTGTAATTTTGTACATGGCATTACATCTGTCGCAGATGAGGTGATAGGACAACAACCCGGGCGCAAAAGAAATGATTGGTTCGACAACGAATGCCAAGATGCCTTAGAACAAAAAATCAAGCCTACAAAATATTAACGGAACGGCCGACACGAGCCAAACAGGACAAATACAAGGATCTTAGACGATTTGCAAACAAAATATGCAGACAAAAAAAACGGAAGTACAATAATGACGAAATAAAAAACATGGACGAACAATTTAAATTACACAACACAAGAGCCGCGTATTCCCTTGTTAAAAGGATGAAAGAAGGATACAAACCGAAAACGACCCTCTGCAAGGATGCAGAAGGGAACATTATCAGTAACACGGAAGATATAAAACTAAGATGGGCACAATACTTTGAACACCTTCTTAACCCGAGCCCATCACCTACACGAACAGCAGCAGCAGATACAATAGCAGCTATAACTGATGTAACAGCTGATGAAGGATCCGCTTTGAGTCCTCCTACACTCGAAGAAGTAAAAACAGCCCTAAGGAACCACCCAAACAACGAAGCGCCGGGCACTGATCAAATCCCAGCTGAACTTCTGAAAGCCGACGACACCTCCATAGCGCATCTCCTACATAGATTAGTCACGGACATATGGACGCAGGAAATACTTCTTAAAGATTGGCGCAAGAGCATCATATGTCCAATTTATAAAAAAGGTGACAAACTCTGCTGTGAAAACTACCGAGGAATATCTCTGTTGTGTACGTCTTATAAGATCTTGACGAAAATTCTAGAAAAGAGAATTAAGCCCTATGCTGACAAAGTAATTGGTGAATACCAAGGCGGATTTAGAGCTGGACGCTCGACCACGGACCAGATATTCTCAGTTAAACAGGTGCTGGGAATATAATATTGATGTGCACCAGATATTTGTTGACTTCAAACAAACATACGACAGTATCGACAGGCGCGTACTGTATAAAATCAAGTTGGAGTTTGGAGTCCCACCGAAACTGGTCCGACTGACAAGAATGACAATGACTGAGTCTTTGTCACAAGTCAGAGTAGAAAATGATCTGACTTCCAGTTTTAAAACAGACAACGGCCTTAAACAAGGTGACGGCCTCGCACCAATGCTTTTCAACTTAACACTCGAATATGTTGTTCGGAAACTTCCCGTTGACACCAAGGGAACACTATGCTTCAAATCCACACAACTCGTAGCATATGCCGACAACATAGATATCCTTGCAAGATCTCTGGAGAGTGCTAAGGAAGTATTTGTAAACCTTGACTCGGTAGCAACAAAAATTATGACGCAATCTAGGAAAAAGTCGCCAATCAGACAAAATATTACGGTAGGAGACTATAACCTAGAAAACGTAGACAACTTTATATACCTAGGGGCGAACCTATCAAAGGATGGAAGCGAACCCATCGAAATTAAAAGAAGAATAATTATGGCAAACAAGACGTATTATTCGGTACTTCCAAAAATTAAAAACAAGAACGTACACAGGAAAACAAAACTTAAGTTATATAAAACGATTATACGACCTGTGCTATGCTATGGCAGCGAAACATGGACATTAACTCAGGCGTCCGAAAAACTCCTTAACGCCTTTGAAAGAAAGGTCCTCAGAAGAATCCTCGGACCTGTGAGGGAAGACTCGATCTGGAGAATACGATACAATAGAGAATTGTATGCCATCTTCGACAATCCAGAAGTGTAAACCCTCATAAAATTTAAAAAGTTACAATGGGGTGGTCATGTGGAGCGGATGGATGACGGAAGAATTCCCAAACGCACACTAAAAGGGAAAGTCAACGGACAAAGACCGGTCGGAAAACCACGAAAGCGCTGGGAGGATTCGATTGACGCAGACAGCAAATCACTGCTAAGATTTTCAAACTGGAGGACGCGGTCACTGAACCGAGATGGATGGAGGCAAAGCATTCAGGAGACCAAAGCCCGATTTGGGCTGTAGCGCCATCGTAAGTAAGTAAGTAAGTGTCATTTTGTATGAGCGGGGTAGAAGGGGTGAAGCGATTTGACCCGTTCACGAGCTTAACCTTACTTTTTTGTTTGTACAAAATTTAAACTATCTAGTTCAAGGAAATGCACTGTGAAAACATTCACCAAACCCTATCTAGTTCAACGCGTTCTCAAGCTAGAGGGCGCACAGTCAGACGGACATCCGGTTTTGAAATTTTTGAGTCATTATATGAACTTCTGTATCATTCATTTTTTTCTCCGAGCCTTATTTCTTAGCGTTACAAACTTTAGAGCAAACTTATAATACTCTCAGATTTCATCTAGAGTATAATCATAAAATAATTTTGGCATACATTTTATATGAAATACTCCTATGTGCGGCGTAACACGCCCTCTCAGGGGTGCGCGCTTGATTGTTTGTTGCTAATGACGAAGAAAAGTTTCTACCGACTTCGATTTGCATATTAGTTTTCAGCATATGCATAGACAAAGTTTATGTCTGCTGTCAGGTACTTATTTTGGTTTGAAAATGAAAAGAATTGGATTTCTAATCGTTTTGAAAAAGAATTCGTCCGAGCTCCCGAGCAGCTGAATTCTCATTCAAAGCAAAAGAAGAGTTGTATTTGTCCGTCCGAACGATTCAATTTCTGGATATGCAGCGTCGATTGCTTTGAAGCTGAATCGATGAGTCCTATAGAATAAATATCAGAATACTTTGGACTATGTGTTGCTTTTATTCGTCCTGAAAAGGAACATCGAAGTTTGACCTTTTTCTGCGACCGCACCGAAAGTTTCGGCAATTGCCAACATTTTTGGAATTTTTCTTCGAAATTTTTTCCTGGCCGGAAAAGTTTTGGACAGAGAAGTATTTTTTTATTTTATATATATACAGTGAGTCAAAGTGAAACTCGTACACGCACTATAATAATGAATCAACTTCAAAAGAATCACCCAATCACCATTTTTTTGAGTTTTTTTTGTTGAAACATTTTTGTCATCTGTTTTAGACGAAAATGAAAACAACAAACATTTACTAATTCTAAGAATATTGTAATATATGTATAATATTATATCGTACTGCAATAAATCACATCAAAATGAAACTCGTACACTTATAACTACTGTTAGAAAACATATTAAAAATAGGAAATAACTTAGTTTTTAATATTTTGTAGGATATCCCTTATTATCCTTAACCGCTTTCAATCGATTTGGCATAGAAGAAACTAGTCTGTTGCAATAAGAACCGTCGATCTTATTCCACTCCTCAAGAAGCGCCCTTTTCAATTGTTCCCTGTTGGAGATTGGATGTTGACGAATTGCCACTTCTAAGTAGCTCCATAAATTTTCTATGACATTTAAATCCGGTGACTGCGGTGGTGTTGGCATAACATTGGGGCAGTTATAAAGTAGCCAACTGCGGGCATTATGAGCAGCGTGTTTTGGATCGTTATCTTGGTAGAAATAAAAATCATTTTCAATGCCCATTTTCGATACACTTTCACTTAAAATATCCTTCAAAATGTTGATGTATTTGTATTGGTCCATGATTCCGTCAATAAAATGTAGGTTCCCCACTCCAGATGCAGACATGCAACCCCAAACGAGAACACTTCCATCTCCGTGTTTTAAAGTACTCCGTAAATTTTTTGGGGAAAGCTCTTGGTTTGCTTTCCTCCAAACATTTTGCTTGCCGTCGGAATCAAAAATGTTGAATTTGCTCTCATCCGTAAATAAAACATTTTTCCAAAATTCAAATGTTTTGTTGGAATGAGCTTTCATGAAGGCTAGTCTCTTCTGCCTATTGATTTTGTTTACGAATGATTTCTTCCTGGCTACTATACCATTGAATCCATTTGCGATCAATACATTTCTCACTGTTTGTAGGTTAACACACTTCCTTAAATATTTTTGGACCTCAAGAGTTAATTTCGGAGCGCTAATTTTAGGATTAAGCTTGACTTGACGCAATATCCAACGCTCATCCGTTATTTTGAATACAGTACTACGATAAGACATAAATCCCAATCGAGGGATACTCTAGTTGAAAAAGAATTTTGTTGATTTGAAGAAATTTTATAGGGGAAGTGGTACAGGGGTTGACGACATTGAACTGATTTTTTCTCATCACACTAAAGTTGCTATCAAAATGTTTTATACAAAATTTAGGATTCAAAAATTTAATAGGTACTGAAAAAATTAGTGTCTTTGATTTAGTGAAATTGTGCAGTTTATATGGGAGCTGGTAAAAGGAGGGGCGAGTTTTTAAAGACTTTTTCAGAAATAACTATAAACGTCATGCCTTTGACATGTTTTGAATTGAAGTTCAGTAGCAATCATACTTTTCAGGAAAATTCACTTTTTGTAAAGTTGTGAAATTGTGTCAGATTGTATGGGAGGGGGTAGAAGGGGTAAAGCTAATAGTCTAATTTTTGTTGGCCTTACTAATAATTCTAAATAAATATTAAGTGCACAATTTCAGCTCGATAAATTTTATACGCGCTGAGTAAATTGGAATACTAATTTAAATACTCTAATTGCATGAAAAAGTACAGTTTGTATGGGTGTTGGTGGAAGGAAGTGGGGGACTTAAATAATTTGCATATAGTAGATTGAAATCATCATAAAAGTAATATATTCCAAATTTCAGATCAATAGCGTCTATGCTTTTGATTGTCGAATTGCAAAATTGCGTCATTTTGTATGAGAGGGGGAAGAGGAGGTAATGCTAGTCGTCTAATTTTTTTTTGGTCTTACTAATAATTCTGAATAAGTTATTAGTGCACAATTTAAGCTCCATAAATTTTATACGTACTAAGTAAATTGGTTTAGAGCATTTCTTGAAAAAGTGCAGTTTACTTGGGAGGAGGTGGAAGGAGAGAGGGAACGCAAAAAATTTTTATACTCTAGATTGAAATCATAATAAAAGAAATATGTTCCAAATTTCAGACCAATAACTTTTATACTTTCCGAGCAAATCCATTTAAAATCAAATTGTGTAATTTTGTACATGGCATTACATCTGTCGCAGATGAGATGATAGGACAACAACCCGGGGGCAAAAGAAATGATTGGTTCGACAACGAATGCCAAGATGCCTTAGAACAAAAAATCAAGCCTACAAAATATTAACGGAACGGCCGACACGAGCCAAACAGGACAAATACAAGGATCTTAGACGATTTGCAAACAAAATATGCAGACAAAAAAAACGGAAGTACAATAATGACAAAATAAAAAACATGGACGAACAATTTAAATTACACAACACAAGAGCCGCGTATTCCCTTGTTAAAAGGATGAAAGAAGGATACAAACCGAAAACGACCCTCTGCAAGGATGCAGAAGGGAACATTATCAGTAACACGGAAGATATAAAACTAAGATGGGCACAATACTTTGAACACCTTCTTAACCCGAGCCCATCACCTACACGAACAGCAGCAGCAGATACAATAGCAGCTATAACTGATGTAACAGCTGATGAAGGATCCGCTTTGAGTCCTCCTACACTCGAAGAAGTAAAAACAGCCCTAAGGAACCACCCAAACAACGAAGCGCCGGGCACTGATCAAATCCCAGCTGAACTTCTGAAAGCCGACGACACCTCCATAGCGCATCTCCTACATAGATTAGTCACGGACATATGGACGCAGGAAATACTTCTTAAAGATTGGCCCAAGAGCATCATATGTCCAATTTATAAAAAAGGTGACAAACTCTGCTGTGAAAACTACCGAGGAATATCTCTGTTGTGTACGTCTTATAAGATCTTGACGAAAATTCTAGAAAAGAGAATTAAGCCCTATGCTGACAAAGTAATTGGTGAATACCAAGGCGGATTTAGAGCTGGACGCTCGACCACGGACCAGATATTCTCAGTTAAACAGGTGCTGGGAATATAATATTGATGTGCACCAGATATTTGTTGACTTCAAACAAACATACGACAGTATCGACAGGCGCGTACTGTATAAAATCAAGTTGGAGTTTGGAGTCCCACCGAAACTGGTCCGACTGACAAGAATGACAATGACTGAGTCTTTGTCACAAGTCAGAGTAGAAAATGATCTGACTTCCAGTTTTAAAACAGACAACGGCCTTAAACAAGGTGACGGCCTCGCACCAATGCTTTTCAACTTAACACTCGAATATGTTGTTCGGAAACTTCCCGTTGACACCAAGGGAACACTATGCTTCAAATCCACACAACTCGTAGCATATGCCGACAACATAGATATCCTTGCAAGATCTCTGGAGAGTGCTAAGGAAGTATTTGTAAACCTTGACTCGGTAGCAACAAAAATTATGACGCAATCTAGGAAAAAGTCGCCAATCAGACAAAATATTACGGTAGGAGACTATAACCTAGAAAACGTAGACAACTTTATATACCTAGGGGCGAACCTATCAAAGGATGGAAGCGAACCCATCGAAATTAAAAGAAGAATAATTATGGCAAACAAGACGTATTATTCGGTACTTCCAAAAATTAAAAACAAGAACGTACACAGGAAAACAAAACTTAAGTTATATAAAACGATTATACGACCTGTGCTATGCTATGGCAGCGAAACATGGACATTAACTCAGGCGTCCGAAAAACTCCTTAACGCCTTTGAAAGAAAGGTCCTCAGAAGAATCCTCGGACCTGTGAGGGAAGACTCGATCTGGAGAATACGATACAATAGAGAATTGTATGCCATCTTCGACAATCCAGAAGTGTAAACCCTCATAAAATTTAAAAAGTTACAATGGGGTGGTCATGTGGAGCGGATGGATGACGGAAGAATTCCCAAACGCACACTAAAAGGGAAAGTCAACGGACAAAGACCGGTCGGAAAACCACGAAAGCGCTGGGAGGATTCGATTGACGCAGACAGCAAATCACTGCTAAGATTTTCAAACTGGAGGACGCGGTCACTGAACCGAGATGGATGGAGGCAAAGCATTCAGGAGACCAAAGCCCGATTTGGGCTGTAGCGCCATCGTAAGTAAGTAAGTAAGTGTCATTTTGTATGAGCGGGGTAGAAGGGGTGAAGCGATTTGACCCGTTCACGAGCTTAACCTTACTTTTTTGTTTGTACAAAATTTAAACTATCTAGTTCAAGGAAATGCACTGTGAAAACATTCACCAAACCCTATCTAGTTCAACGCGTTCTCAAGCTAGAGGGCGCACAGTCAGACGGACATCCGGTTTTGAAATTTTTGAGTCATTATATGAACTTCTGTATCATTCATTTTTTTCTCCGAGCCTTATTTCTTAGCGTTACAAACTTTAGAGCAAACTTATAATACTCTCAGATTTCATCTAGAGTATAATCATAAAATAATTTTGGCATACATTTTATATGAAATACTCCTATGTGCGGCGTAACACGCCCTCTCAGGGGTGCGCGCTTGATTGTTTGTTGCTAATGACGAAGAAAAGTTTCTACCGACTTCGATTTGCATATTAGTTTTCAGCATATGCATAGACAAAGTTTATGTCTGCTGTCAGGTACTTATTTTGGTTTGAAAATGAAAAGAATTGGATTTCTAATCGTTTTGAAAAAGAATTCGTCCGAGCTCCCGAGCAGCTGAATTCTCATTCAAAGCAAAAGAAGAGTTGTATTTGTCCGTCCGAACGATTCAATTTCTGGATATGCAGCGTCGATTGCTTTGAAGCTGAATCGATGAGTCCTATAGAATAAATATCAGAATACTTTGGACTATGTGTTGCTTTTATTCGTCCTGAAAAGGAACATCGAAGTTTGACCTTTTTCTGCGACCGCACCGAAAGTTTCGGCAATTGCCAACATTTTTGGAATTTTTCTTCGAAATTTTTTCCTGGCCGGAAAAGTTTTGGACAGAGAAGTATTTTTTTATTTTATATATATACAGTGAGTCAAAGTGAAACTCGTACACGCACTATAATAATGAATCAACTTCAAAAGAATCACCCAATCACCATTTTTTTGAGTTTTTTTTGTTGAAACATTTTTGTCATCTGTTTTAGACGAAAATGAAAACAACAAACATTTACTAATTCTAAGAATATTGTAATATATGTATAATATTATATCGTACTGCAATAAATCACATCAAAATGAAACTCGTACACTTATAACTACTGTTAGAAAACATATTAAAAATAGGAAATAACTTAGTTTTTAATATTTTGTAGGATATCCCTTATTATCCTTAACCGCTTTCAATCGATTTGGCATAGAAGAAACTAGTCTGTTGCAATAAGAACCGTCGATCTTATTCCACTCCTCAAGAAGCGCCCTTTTCAATTGTTCCCTGTTGGAGATTGGATGTTGACGAATTGCCACTTCTAAGTAGCTCCATAAATTTTCTATGACATTTAAATCCGGTGACTGCGGTGGTGTTGGCATAACATTGGGGCAGTTATAAAGTAGCCAACTGCGGGCATTATGAGCAGCGTGTTTTGGATCGTTATCTTGGTAGAAATAAAAATCATTTTCAATGCCCATTTTCGATACACTTTCACTTAAAATATCCTTCAAAATGTTGATGTATTTGTATTGGTCCATGATTCCGTCAATAAAATGTAGGTTCCCCACTCCAGATGCAGACATGCAACCCCAAACGAGAACACTTCCATCTCCGTGTTTTAAAGTACTCCGTAAATTTTTTGGGGAAAGCTCTTGGTTTGCTTTCCTCCAAACATTTTGCTTGCCGTCGGAATCAAAAATGTTGAATTTGCTCTCATCCGTAAATAAAACATTTTTCCAAAATTCAAATGTTTTGTTGGAATGAGCTTTCATGAAGGCTAGTCTCTTCTGCCTATTGATTTTGTTTACGAATGATTTCTTCCTGGCTACTATACCATTGAATCCATTTGCGATCAATACATTTCTCACTGTTTGTAGGTTAACACACTTCCTTAAATATTTTTGGACCTCAAGAGTTAATTTCGGAGCGCTAATTTTAGGATTAAGCTTGACTTGACGCAATATCCAACGCTCATCCGTTACACTGAATACTTTTTTTGGGCTTTTTCTGTGTTTATTCTCGATTTGATTATTGTTTTTATATCTTTTTATAACGGATTGAACCGTTGTATATGGTCTATTGACGATTTTCGAAATTTCTCGAAAACTTTTTCCCTGTTATAATGATGTATCATCAACTTTTTTTCGTCAACAGACGTTTGACCACTTTGACGACCCATTATTTCCACGCACTAATTTTACTTACACTTCCGCACTCTAAGGAGATATAAACTCAAATGAGCAAAATCATGTAATCGTTTATTTTGTTCTACATTGTCATTCTTCTTGATTATTCATGTTTAAACATGTTGTACGAGTTTCATTTTGATGTGATTTATTGCAGTACGATATAATATTATACATATATTACAATATTCTTAGAATTAGTAAATGTTTTTTGTTTTCATTTTCGTCTAAAACATATGACAAAAATATTTCAACAAAAAAAACTCAAAAAAATGTTGATTGGGTGATTATTTTGAAGTTGATTCACTATTATAGTGCATGTACGAGTTTCACTTTGACTCACTGTATATATTTTGTGAGAGGTAAGCTGCGATAAGAACTAAAAATACAATTGTAAACGAAGCGCTCGAAAACTATTGGAAATGCAGCTGTGGAACATGCAAAGAAAATCGTCGCATATCAAATCCCACCGTAATTTCAAAACAACTGTTTCACCCAAGCAGATTGTCATACAGCCTTCAGCGTTTCAAAAATAACGTTCACCTGTAGTTTAGACTCCTGCCCTTTTAATCCTGGTTATCCTCCAACAATTTTTTCCCCCTATTCCGACATGACTTTGTTAACAATGTGTTACAGTCTATTTTATGATCGGCACAATAAATAATATGAGGGGTACAATTTTGAGTTTTAGTTACTTAAGGTTGGGAACTACTGCTTTGAACGATCTGCTAAGTCTTGATTGTTTGGCAATAATCTTACTAAAGACTTAGTTACACATTAATTCAATTATTTCTTCTCAGCAAAAGACCCCATTGTGGTGCCCAAATGGAGCTGAGCTGAAACGATAAGGAAATTCTTTCAAATCGTTTTCCTCATAATTTCACTCAATTCCAGTGATAAGTCGGCCTTTCACTTATATAGGTACATATGTAGGTCGCACTAAGTTCAGATTAATCTCGAATGGGTTTGATAGCGCTAAGTATTAATAATAGTAGGGTGATGAGACGGGTCAATTAAAATCGAAACAGATGAGGACAGTGACAGTGGCGGCTCGTAACTTGTCCGATAGGTGAGGGGCTTAGAAAAAAAGGAGGGGGGGGAAGTTATCAGTATTATTACAATAATGTGTCCTCAACTTAGCTTAGGTTTCATTTAAAAAAATATATATTTCATTGAAATAACTGCAGATAAATGCTCTTGCAATAAAAATGGCAGCGGTTGAACTGTTGATTTTATAAAGTAGCTATTAAAGTAGCCAATCAATCAAATTTAATTTCATTGTGGTAATTTCACTATTTTGAATGCTATATTTAGCATGACAATTTTATATTTATTGCGTTGTGATACTTAATAATTTGTTTAGCGTGCAAATTTATGTGCTAGCGCAATACTTTCAATATATGGAACCGCTAACTTGATAAATTAAAAAAAAAAAATTAAAACATAAGCCTCTCGTCACTTTCTTGCTCAGTTTAGCAAGGTCTCAATATATATAAGAACGGCCGCTGTTCAGCTTCGTCTCATCGAGCCCAACACTACTTTAGAGCCGAAATGAATCGAAGATGTCCCATCGAGCCCAACACTACTCTAGAACCGAAAATAATAAACAACAACAAAAATACAATGATTAAGCGATGAAATTTGCGCCTCAAATCTTCGCTTTTTATGACGTCGACATCATCCGATCAAACCGCACCAATGTGTGTGTGTGCAAGCAGCAATGTTTCAACGAGCTGGGTGAGCAAGCTTTTCAGTCGCGTCGGTTGTAGGCTTACGCCACGCATTTTTGTCCAAGCGCTTTTAAGTTTTTTTTTCTTCAAGCAAAAGGTAAAAAAGGCACAGGCATATCGCTGATATGAGAATGGTCTAAAGCGATAATTGAACATGCAAAATTTAATCTTATTAGGAATTTTAGATTCAATTGATAGAAAATAATCTGGCAGGTGAAACGCCGCCTCATGCGCTTCAGCTCATAGCTACTGGAGAGTGCACTCTTCAATTGAAATGTTTGCAAGTCCGATTGAATGGAGTTTGAATTTTAGTCTAAGATTTTATCGGGAAATTTGGAAAGACTCAATTTAATATCTTTAAAGTCTGGGTTGTTGTCCTAGGGTATACGACATATAGCAATGATTTGATGCAATTATCGAATAATCTCTGTGGCTAGGCGAGATACTAAAGGGTATACTGCTGGGGAAATAAACAAATTATTTCGTACCACTTATAAATAGTAACCCATGCTAGCCTGTGAGGTAAAGCCCCTTCTGGAAAGCAGTATGTTAATTCGTTCGAGTTTTTATGGAAGCATTGAAAATGTGGTACGAAAACTTCAAAATCACCTATTCCAACTGCAGATAACAAAAGTCAACATACAAAAGTACTCGTCAATCCTCTCACTATTTTTAATATATTAAACAAACTTTTTACGAAATTCGATCAGACATATGATTTTCAAACAGGTGTAAGCATTATGATACAACGTTTTGATTGCAACTACAAAAACATAACAGAATTATGATTGGGCGTAAAGCCCAATCATATGATACTCTAGATGACATACTTACGTACCTTTTGCTTGGGAGGTGGTAAAAGCAGAGGGGGAGGTTTGTAATTTTTGTATGTAACACTGAATGTAGTTTATAAAATATTTCATGCTGAATTTAAAGATTTTTGCTTTCATAATTTTCGAGGAAATTGAACAATTTTTGTCTGAATTTATGATATTTGTATGGGAGGTGGCAGAGAAAGTGGAAGATTTTGGATGATTTTGAATCTGCTTATCAACTTCCTAATCACATTGCTTTGTTACAATTTTAAAGTCGATAGCTCTCATATTTCTTGACCTTTCAATACAAAAATTTGTATGGGAGGTGGTAGAAGGAGTGAGGTGGTAGAAGGAGTGAGGTGAAGGCAATATATTTTTTAGCATTTATTACAATTAGTAAGGGACATGTGGCAAAATTTTAAGTTTCTACTTCTTCTAGTTTCTATGAAAATCGGTTAAATGCATTTACCAAAATTCTGCATTTCTATGGGAGGGGGTAGAAGGAATATCCGAATCAAAACCAAATTTTTTGACATCAATTATATTTATAATAGAATACTTTTCTCAAATGTTAAAGTTGATATCTTAGATCGTTTTGGAGAAAACTAATTTAATTGAAATTCCGAAATTTCGTAAAATTTTTATGGGACGGGGTAGAAGGAGTGAGCTAAAGTTGATAGTTTTTCCAAAATTAGTTGCAATTATAATAAAATTAATTATGACAAAAATTGGTTCATTTAGCTTTGCTAGTTGCAATGCAAACCGAATAAATGGATTTTTGAAAATTGTGCATTTGTATGGGAGGTGGCAGAAGGAGTAAAGGGATCATATCAATATTTCTTGAGGTCAATGATATTCATATTATTATACTATGACCTAATTTTTAAGTCAATAGCTGGAAAGGTTTCGGAGGAAAATCGATTTCCTTAAATTTCGAAATTTCATGAAATTTGTATGGGAGGGGGTAGAAGGAGTGGGGGGATGTGGCCCGTTCACGAACTTAAAGTTACTTTTTTGCTAAAAATGACACACAACAAATTTCAGCACGATAGCTCTAAGCGTTTGAGAGTTATGTTGTAGACAGACGGACAGACAGACGGACGGACAGCAACTCGGAATCGAAGTTTTTGAGCGACAACAAATATTTCTGTACCCTTGGTGGCTCTGTGCGAGCATTATTTCTTAGCGTTACAAACGGTAAGGCAAACACAATATACTCTCAGATTTCATCTAGAGTATAAAAAAAGAAAAAAACCTTATCTTTTATGGTGCTAAATAAAATTGATAACAAAAAAAAACACATTTTGCATTCATCCATTTTGTGCTCTATCAATTTTATTTTTTAATTGTATCCAATAATCAACAACAAAAAATTGGCTATTATTAACCATTATAAAAGAATTTTTTTGGAGGAGTTCTAAGCTGTGAAATATATCAAGTCTCGCAATCTGTACCAGGTGTGGCGCTTAATAATTCTGAATTTTTTTTGAAGAAAAACACCGGTAATTCCAATGGAACGATAAATATATTTTTATTCAAAGTATGCTCCATCGTTAGCCACACATTTTGCCATCTTTCAGATAATTTGTGAATTCCCTTCCAATAAAACTTTTCATCTTTTCCGTTGAGCCAATCAGCCATCCAAATTGCCAAAGTTTCAACTTTGTCGAAGTGTTTGTTGCTCATCAAGTGCGCGTCCCATGGATGCAAACAAGTGGTAATCGGAAGGAGCCAAGTCTGGTGAATATGGCAGGTGGGACAAGACCTCCCAGCCAAGTGCGGTAATGGTGTCTTTGACCGGTTTCGATGTGTGACATGGAGCGTTGTCGTGGAGCAAAATCACTTTACCATGTCTACGAGCCTATTCCGGTTTCTTTTCGATCAATGCATGGTTCAAATTGATCATTTGTTGTCGTTAGCGTTGCGTATTAACAGTTTCACCTGGTTTCAAGAGCTCATAGTATACGACACCCTTCTGGTCCCACCAGATACACAGCATGACCTTTGTTGTGGAGTAGGCTTTTCTACTCTAAGTGCAAAACGAAATACAACAGCGATTTCTATTTTTAGTTCCAATTTATTTGGCTTCCGAAATTGAAGTGAAGTACAAAATGTTATCAGTAGAGATGATAAGTTGCTGGGAATTTTTCGAGCGGTAAATTATTAGAAAACAAGTCTTAGCCGCAGTAAGGGCAAAAATAATGACTTGATATAAATTATATAAAACAAGTTTGGCTACACTGAAGGCAAAAATAATGATTCTATAAAGTGATTTTAAACATTATACAATACTAAACATCCCGGCGCCGTTAGCAATACGTAGTATTCTAATTAATTTTCTTTTATTGGAAGTGGACACATCTTGTGAATCGATCGTTTGAAGACTCTATTCTTTGTTTTGACAGTCACTACTCGAACACGACCATCAACTACAGGATGCGTTGCTTCGATTCGCCCAAGCAGCCATTTTTGCGGAGGCAAATCGTCGTCTACAACGAATACCATTTGATCGACCTTTAAAGATGGTGATGAGGTGTTCCATTTTAAGCGAGTTTGTAGCGTCCACAAGTATTCCTTTAACCAACGTGACCAAATCCTTTGCTGTAGGCCCTTAACGAGTTGCCATCGACGAAGAATTGAAAGTTTTAGCTCCTTGATTTCCGGTTCAAGCATACACCTAAGTGGTTCTCCTATGAGAAAATGCCCAGGTGTAATAGCAAGCATTTCGGACGGATCTGCCGACAAAGAAGTAAGAGGGCGCGAGTTTAGAATTGCTTCAACTTGCGTAACGACCGTAGATAGTTCTTCAAACGTCAGGGATGCTTCACCTACCGCACGATACATTCAATATTTTGCGGACTTCACCACTGCTTCTGCCAGTCCATTGAAATGCGGAGATCGAGGTGGGGAGTATTGGAAAACAATTCCGTCGTCTGCACACATCTGTTTGAAGTAACTATGCGAATGTTGATCCATAAATAATTTTTCGAGCTCTTCTAATTGATTGCGAGCCCCGACGAAATTCGTTCCATTGTCGCAAAAAAGTTTTCTGCACAAACCCCTTCGAGCGACAAATCTCTTCAAAGCTCCGATGAATCCATTAGCCGTTAAGTCAGAAACTACTTCGAAATGCACGGCCTTGGTAGCGCAACAGCAAAAAACGCATATGTAGGACTTTTGTGGACGTTTTCCACGAATTTGGAAATGAGTCCATACAGGCCCACAAAAATCTACTGAGGAATTCGTGAACGGTTTTGACAGCTGAACTCTTTCGGGTGGAAGAGTTCCCATCAATTGTTGAGCTGGTCGTGGTTTGTGATGGTAACAGCGAATGCAGCGATGAACAACTTGTCGTGCAAGATTCCGAGCACTAGGAACCCAAAACCTCTGCCTCAAAATACTAACTAATGTCTGCTCCTACGTGATAGTTAGTTACGTGTAAGTCGTTCAAAAGGCTAAGTGTAAATTGGTGACTCTTGGGAAGCAACACTGGGTGCTTGTAGTCCGTTGAAATTTGAGCGTTTTGGATTCGCCCACCGACTCGAAGTAGCGTTGGCTTAGACCCTTCATCAAGAAATGGATATAAGCTTCGAAGCGAACTTTTAGAAGAAATTTCTACATTTCGCTGAAGGCTATGAATTTCTTCCGCGTAATCAATTTGTTGAATATTCCATATCATGGCTTTCAATGAATTGTTCAGCTCTTTGACAGTAAGAACTCCAGTGTTACAAAGTTTTGATTGTTTTGCGTATATTTGCGAAGCGCAGACAATAAGCAAAAATTCTTCGTAGTTTTTTAAATGAATTAATAAATTTATGTTCACCAACAATATCTTTTCGATTCTTACTCCTATTGCGCTGACAGTGTGCGACACCTTTTTCCGTTCCGGGATGGTTTTTACTAATGGTTAATTGTTTGAGAGTGGCCATTTTTCGACGGATTCCAATAAAAAGGCAGGCCCATTGAACCAAAGAGTTGAATTGACGAGAGAGTCGGGAAGCATGCCTCTCGAGACAATATCTGCAGGATTAGACGTTGTAGGGACATGTTTCCATCTCATGTTCGATGACAAAACTTGTATATTGGCGACTCTATGCGCCGCAAAAGTGTTCCAATTAGAAGGATGATCAGCTAGCCATGCAAGGATAATCTTAGAGTCAGTCCAGCAGAAGATATCCTGAATAGTTCTATCGATAATTTTTCGAACTCGGGTCATTAACTCTGCCAAAAGTACAGCCCCACAGAGTTCCAATCGAGGAATAGTAATCGATTTCACTGGCGCTACTCGAGATTTCGCACATAATAATTTTACCGATATGATTCCAGTAGATGCGATGCTGCGAACGTATATGCAGCAACCATATGCCTTGGAAGAGGCATCAGCAAACCCATGTAACTCCAGTCTGTTTACCTCGTGCTCTGTAAGCACCAAACGAGGAATTTTTATATTTTGCATTAAACTGAACTGTCCCTTAAATGTCTCCCACTGTCGATGATAACTTGTGGGCAGTGACTCGTCCCAATTTAGTTTTAGTTTCCAGAGGTCTTGTATAAAGATTTTTGCTACCACCGTTATAGGATTGATGATCCCCAATGGATCATAAATCTTCGCAGCATCCGATAAAACTGTGCGTTTTGTTATTTTGTTGCCATCAATGTTTTGTTTATAGCAACAACTAAATAAGTCTAACACGGGTTGCCAAACAATTCCTAAGGTCTTAATGCTATTAGACTTGTCGAATGTGCAACTAATTTCTCGATCCTCCAGCGGATCGTCTTTCAGCAAGGATTCATCATTCGAACACCATTTTCTTAAATCAAACTTAGCCTTTGAGAGGACACATTTAACCTCAGATTTAATTTTCGAAAGCTCTTCGATTGAGTCAGCACCAGTTATGAGATCATCCATATAGAAATCTCGACGAATAGTAGCTGCTCCGGCTGGATATTCCTCCCCGTACAAGTCTGCAAGTTCCTGCAGGCAACGAGTTGCTATAAATGGAGCTGCGGCTGTACCATATGTAACTGTGTTCAACTTGTAATGGCTTACTTCTTCCGATGAGTGATTTCGCCAGATGATGCACTGAGTGTATTTATCGTCGTCATCTATCATGATTTGACCATACATTTTGGATACATCCCCGGTTAAAGCATATTTATGGAAACGGAAACGAATCAAAATATCAAAAAGTTCGGGTTGTATGGTCGGTCCAACCATCATAATTTCGTTTAGTGACATATTTGTGCTAGTACGCCAGCTGCAATCAAAGACCACCCGAAGCTTCGTTGTTGAAGATTCCGGTCTTAATACGCAGTGATGAGGGATCCAATAACGAACTCGGTTTCGCTCATCAAGGTCTATAGGCTCCATATGATTCAGGTCTTCATATTCCTTCATAAATGCAGAATATTGCTCATTTAACTCTCGATCCTTCATCAGTTTACGCTCCAAATTCAGAAACCGACGAAGTGCGATGTCGTAGGAACAGCCCAATTTCGAGACGTCGTCCTTAATAGGATACTTAACTATAAATCGTCCATCTGTTGTTCGACGATATGTCTGACGAAAATGATCTTCACAATCTTGTTGTTCCAAGCTCCAATGACGATTATCCATACCAGTTGATTCCAGTAACCAAAATTTTTCTAAAAGTTGGAGCACTGACTGTTCCGAATCTTCAGCTACAGTGTTTAAACTACAGATTCCTATTTCGATATTTAACGTTTTTGCAACATCCTGACACTATCCAGCCTAATAAGGTTTTCTGTAAAGTTGCTTCGGTCCTTTGGAGTTTGATCTGACCAACGCAAAGAAGATCAAAGAAGACAGATGCTCCAATCAAAATATCTATTCCTTGGCTTTCATAAAAATGTGGATCCGCAAACTGCAAATTTTGTGGAATATTCCAGTCATCGATACTATAGGAACAGTATGGTTGAGGGTCCACTATAGTAGGTAATATCACCATTTCTAAAGTAGTTTCAAAATTGTTAAAACGAGAATTAATACTCGCGTTAGTCTTAAATTTAGCAACAGCATTAACTGCTCCAATGCCGCTAATAGACTCGCTAACCTTTTGTTTCTTTATTTGCAACCGGTTGGACAATGATTCTGTTATAATATTTAACTCTCAGAACGCATGATCTTTGAATTATTGACGTTCGAATTAACGTTTTCCAATTGTTTCGGTTGATCCCGATGTAACAAGGTATGGTGAGCGCCCGCACAAATTCTACATTTCGACTTAGTGCAGTCCTTGGTCACGTGACCCTTTGTTAGGCAGTTAATGCACAGCGATAATCGTTTTACCTCACAATAGCGTTCGAAGGGTGATTTCTCTATGAACCTTGGGCAATTTTGAACGTAGTGTTCTGTCGCACTACAAATTACGCACGAATTTCGCGCCGATATAAGTACTGCACGATTTTTCCCATTATACCGAGATGACCGCGACGCCAAAGCTGATTGGGTTTGATTATTATTACCGTCCATAGCACGAGCTTCATGAATTTGACAGCGATTGTTGAGAAAATCCCAAAATTCATCCCATGCGGGAAAGTGTTTCTAATCACGAGTTTCGTCCCATTTTAATCTCGTATCCGAGTCGACTTTTTTTAATACGAGATGCAACAATAACCCATGATATATTTGCTCGGGCTTAGCTATTGACGACATAGACTGAATGTGAGCCATAACGCTATCTGATAATTGTCGTAGACGGGAAACTGATGATGAAGTTACTACAGGAAATCGAATAGTTGTCTCACATGACCCGTTAATATTAGAGCGGGATTATTGAACCGTTTGTCCAATAACGTTTTCGCACGAGAATAATTTTCTGGGGTCGCTTCTAAGTGTTCGATAATTTTTCGCACCTTCTCGCCTAAGCAACCGATCAAATGCTGGAACTTTTCAAAATCCTCCAACTCATCGTCGTCATCAACCAGTGATTTAAATTTGTTCCAGAATTCTAAGTAGAGTGTAGGCTCATTGAAAAGCGGTAATTTGAGACTGGGTAAATTTTTATGTCGCGACCGAGGTGCTAAAAATGTGCCTGTCATATTAGTAGCATCTTTGCTTGGTCTTGAGCGATTTACGAACCCAAGAATTGCCGCCTTAGTGGCGCAATACAAATCTTCTAATTCTGCTAGTTTCTTTGCGTTTTGGGCACAATCATCGTCCAAATCCTCGATCTCTAAATGAAAGTTCATAGCCGTCTTGAACGAACTCTCCAACAACTCTAGCCTAGTGTTTAACTCATGGATATTAAACTTCTCACCTTTTGAATCGATGATATTTTTTACGCGTGTGATACTCCCTTGCGCGGCGGCCCGTTTTCTCTTCAACTTATTTACTTGCGATTCGAGCACTTTCTGTTCATCCTCACTGTTAGTTTCGGAATCACTACCCATTTCGCACGAAGAGAAAACTGTTTTAATGTCACGAATCGAAAATCTAGTCCACTCACTGCAAGTCACTTCCTTTATTCGATAGGAAAATTAAAAATCAATCCAGTCCAATGCACAAAAATAACCGATTCGATAATCACAATCAAAAATCTAGTCCAACTAAATTTCCTTATTCGAAAGGAAGAATTAAAATTCATAAAACTAACACATTCGATAATATGAGTTTTAAGTTTTCGATTAAAACTGTCCACGACGAAATAATATATCTACCGATACTGATCAATTATCGAAATATCAATACAAAAAAAAGTACCGTAACCGGCTCGACGGACCATATGTTGTAGAGTAGGCTTTTCTACTCTAAGTGCAAAACGAAATAAAACAGCGATTTCTATTTTTAGTTCCAATTTATTTGGCTTCCGAAATTGAAGTGAAGTACAAAATGTTATCAGTAGAGATGATAAGTTGCTGGGAATTTTTCGAGCGGTAAATTATTAGAAAACAAGTCTTAGCCACAGTAAGGGCAAAAATAATGACTTGATATTTATATAAAACAAGTTTGGCTACACTGAAGGCAAAAATAATTATTCTTTAAAGTGATTTTAAACATTATACAATACTAAACAACCTTCTTCCCGAAGCGATTTTGTCTTGCGGTCGATGCTTGTCCTGACGCTTGCGGTTTTCCAAATAAACCCATTTCTCGTCCCCAGTCACGATACGATACAAAAAAGACTTTCTTTCGAGGCGAGAAATCAACATTTCACAAACCGTTTTTCGCCTCTCCCTCTGCTTATCGTTCAACTCATGTGGCACCCATTTTCCGCTCTTCTGGATCTTTCCCATAGCACTCAAACGGTCTCCAATGATTCGTCGAGCAACATCCAACCTCTCTGCCAGTTGTTTTTGAGTTTGTGTAGCGTCTTCGTCCAATAAAGCTTGCAATTCGGTATCCTCAAATTTTTTCGGCTGACCTGGGCGTTCTTTGTCTGCCAAGTCAAAATCAACACTTTTGAAGCGTCGAAACCAACGCACGCAAGCGTCGAGTGATAGTAAATCATTCCTGTAAGTCTCCTCAATAATACGATGACTTTCACTTGCATTTTTCTTTTGATTGAATAAAAAAACAAGCACGTGCCGCAAATGCTCTTTATTTGGCTCAAAACTCGACATGTTTACCGTGCGAAAAAAAAGTGATGCTACCCGAAATCGATTAAACTTGAATGGCGTTTTAGAGTGTTATGTGTTATGACATTACACTTTTGACAGTTAGTCAATAGGTTTCAGCAGCGCCACGAAAATATTCAGAATTATTTACCGCCACAACTAGTAGATTAATTCAGTAGTTCGATTATTAATAATAATAATGTTCATTTATTCATCACCTGTTTGATTACTACAAATAATACAATACATAAAAATTAATAAAACCTAACCTAACCTATAAAGCAATGAAAAATAAAATAACAAGAAATTAAGAAATAAAATAAAAATAACAAAATACACAAGAATATTAAAAAATAAATAAATATTATAAATATTAAACGAAAAAACAATAATAATAAAAGCAAAACAAGATAAACAATAAATAGGAAAACTTTAAAATAAAAAAGTGACAATAAAAATGAATTCGACGTCAAGAGAGCTGATTTTTTACCTGTGTGGGGTCATGCAAAAATCTAACTATGATAAGTGTTAATTAATAAGTCTGAGCAAAGATGAAATTGGTTCATGAAAACCAGAATTGCTGCGATGCTGTGGGACTCTACAAAATTCGTCATTTCTCAAGGCACGATACGGAACATTGGAATTTATCGAAGACAACAATTGGTCATATTTGATAACTCTGATAACTGTTCTCCAAGGAGTCCAACAAAAAAAGATTAAAGCGATCAACATAAGCCTAAGCGGATCTGACCACGGACGGGCAAATCTCAAGAAATTAGGCTGCACAGATTCAATTCTAGTTATGTGCACAAAAAAAATGGAGACCAGATAGGGCTTGAATACTCCAGAACAGATCGGACAAAAGCACAGTACAAAATTTTAGAAACGAACTCCTTGAATCTTCTTTGAATTCCTTGGATCTTCTTTTGACAAATCTAAGCATAGCGCTAGCTTTACTGGCAATATGATCAACGTGATGATTTGGTGAATATTTTCACAGGGCATTTCGAATTGAAAGAAAAGATTTCCGGATTCTACACTGTTATGCTTTATTATTCGTGACGTTTCGGTCTCTGCTGAGACACAGTTTGATAAAGGTCTCAGCAGAGACCGAAACGTCAGGTATAATAAAGCGTAACAGTGTAAAATCCGGCAATCTTTTCTTTTATGAGCAACGTGGTCGTCGAAGGTAAAAATGCTATTAAATAATACCCCCAAACTCCGTACTTTATCAGAACGAAGCAGAGCGGTTCCATCTACAACATAGTCAAATAGAATTGGTGTTGTTATTCTAAAATACGCGACAGTAGTGTACTTACTAAAATTAAGAAGTAAGTTATTTAGTATACAGCAGCTATAAACACATAACAGGGTTAAGATTGCACGTAAAGCCCAATCTTACGATACTCCAGATAAAATAGAAATTTTTGTGATCCCAAGAAATTTGTTGTAGAAGGGGTGGTATCATTGAGCTAATTTTTTTCCATCATGATAGAGTAACTATAGAAATGTTTTATACAACATGTAAGCTTAAAAAATTGATTAGGTTCTGAGAAAATTAGTGTATTATATTGTAATTAGTGAAATTGTGCAGTTTGTAAGGGAGGTGGTAGAAGGAGTGGAGGGATTATAGGATTTTTTTTTCAGAAATAGCTAAGAATATTATGAAATTGACATTTCTTAAATTTCAAATGAGTAACATTCATAATTTTCAAGAAAATCGATTTTTCGTAGAGTTGTGAAATTGTGTCATATTGTATGGGAACAGGTAGAAGCACTAAAGCCAAGCAGTTCATTTTTTTACTTTAATTATAATGCTAATTAAGTATTTAATTAAAAATTTGAGCTCCATAAATGTTATTCATACTGAGTAAATCGGTTTAGAGTGTTTCATGAAAAAGTGCAGTTTGTATGTGAGGTGGTTGAAGGAGTGGAGTGAATTATTTTTATACTATACATCGCATTTATGATAAAAATAATATGTTCTAAATTTCAAATTATTAGCTTTTATAGTTTCCAAGAAAAAATTGATTATAGTAAATGATTGAAAATCTGTCATTTTTAATGGTAGAAGGGGTAGAGCGATTTGGCCCTTTCACGAACTTGATTTTACTTTTTCGTCAAAAACGACGTGTACAAAATTCGAGCTTTCCAACTCAACACGTTCTTGAGTTAGAGAGCGAACGGATAGACCGACATCCGATTTTGAGATTTTTGAGTCACAACAAATATTTCTGTACCCCTGGCGACTCTGTGCGAGCATTATTTTTTGGCGTTACAATCCTTAGAGCATACTTATAATACTTCCAGATTCCATCTAGAGTATAAACGCGTAAGGTCACTCTGCAAAGATAAGCAATCATTGTGATTAGATATAGTTTTATATATCTTTGCGTCGCCAGCATAGAAGAAGAATGTTCGAGTCAACAATAAATGCACTCAGGTCATTAATAAACTACAAAAATAGTAGTGGCCCAAGATGGGGAACACCAGAAATGTTGAAAATCTCAGAAGATAAAGCACCACGCAATAGCAGTTTTTGAACACGATTAGTAAGATATGACTTAATCCACGAAATAAAACCCACAGGAAATCCAAGTAAGTTAAGCTTTTGCACAAGAATAAGGTGATCAATTTTATCGAATGCCTTAGTCTGTATAAATTCAGTCAACCTGCTGCCCTTTCGCGAGAGCGGAAAAAAAGAAATTAGAAAATTGCATCAATTAGTGGCCTTACATAAAGCCATGCTGAAACGATCCTAGAATCGACTTAGAATGGAAGTACAAAACATTACAAACAATTGACTCAAATAATTTAGCAACACAAGGAAGAATGACAATTGACCTGCAATTGCTTACAACATCGCACTTGCCAGTTTTATGTAAAGGTGTTATAGAAGAGAGTTTCCAAAGCACCGGATCGAAGGGATAAATTAAATAGGTAGCCGAGAATAGGTAAAAGATATAAATTACACCTGTTAATTACAGACACAGGAATACCATTAGGCCCGCATTAGAAATTATCGGCAATGTCCCCAATGTATTTTAAAATGGCTGCATCATCAATAAAGAGATCTTTTGGCACTAAGAAATTAGGAGGGAACTTTTCCAAGTAATGAAAATCATTGAAGTCAGTTACTAAGACACCACTGGAAGTTCGGAAATGGTTACCAAATAAATTGCTGATCACAATAGGATTAGTGTTTCTGTATCATTTAGGGACATACTAGTTGGATAGCCGTCAAAGTTTTGAATTGACATATTTCCAAAACTTTTTAGGCTTGTATATTAATGATATTAACATTATGTAGGTATTGGGAACCACGGTGTTGGGAATAAAAGAATTCCTGAGATTGCAATGCAACAAAAGGTCCGAGTCGTTTCTTGAGTGGCAATACAATTTCCAAGCTTTCGTTTTTAAATTTTTTTGATGAAGTAAGCAATAATCAAGCCAAGGAAACCTCTTGGTAGGGTTCGAGCGAGAGACAGGTATGCAATGTAAGAAGCACCCATATAAAATATCCACATCGTACAAATTACGGACAAAATAACAGATGCTGTAGAGTATTTCACAAATTCAGCGCACACTACACACCTCCAATAAGTGAGCTGAATGTAAACTGAGATCACGATCTGTTTTTTAAGGTCCCCACACCCTGTTTGACCCTTCCACCAGTGCCTATCATATTTTCGCTGCTTGACGAGCCCAACAGCACTATTTGAAAAAGTAATGATATAGTCTTGTTTATAATCTATTTTTATTGACATATAACAAAAAAATCTTTTCTCCAATATAAACTTAACAATCTAATCATAAAAAAACTAAAAAATAGCATTGACAAAAGTCTACGTACGATCATGAGATCCACCAAAAACTTCATTAAGGAATTTACATTTCATTTCAAAACTTAATATTAATATTTTGCTGGCCCACCATGGGCATCTATAACTGCCTGCAAGCGTCTTGGCATTGATGCGATCAAATTTTCTAACTCGTTAGGCGTTAATTGACCCCATTCCTCAATGAGCTTCTCTTTTAGCATTGTAGCACTTCTAATGTCGTGTTTTCTTTTTTTTTCGATCCAGAAGTTTCGAAACGTGCTCGATGACATTCAAGTCCAGACTTTGTGGGGGTGCATTGAGCTGTCTTGGAGCATAAAATAGTAGCCAGTCCTTCACGATTTGAGCGGTGTGTTTGGGATCATTGTCTTGTTGGAATATCCAGCTTTCACCAATGTCCAAATTATCGACCGATTTCCTTAAATTGTGTTGCAAGATGGTTTTGTAGAGACGGCGATCCATGACACCATCAATGAACACCAAATTTCCTACACTGCAGGAATTAGGTGTTTCGGGTGTTTTTCTTTCTCCAAACTTTAGTTCTACCGCCACTTCCAAATATGTTATACCTCGATTCATCCGTGAATAAAACCTTCTTCCAAAATCAAGTCCTTTGTCGAGATGCTTTTTGGCAAATTCTAAGCGAAGCTTGCGATTTTTTTTCGCGTGTAAGGGGTTTTTTACGTGGTGTTCTGCTGTGATAACCATAATTATTTAATGTTCTTTGAAAATAAAGCAGACATCTCTGCGAATCAGCTCCTTCGGTCGACCACTGTGCTGCTTGTTTTCAACAGAGAACCTGCTTTTGTAGTTGTTGAATATGGTTTAAACTCCCGATTTACTTAAATTCAACAATTTGGCTATTTCTCCGAAAGATTTTCTTTCGTTTCGATGTTTTACCACCAAGCTCCGTACTTCTGATGAGATTTCCTTCCGAGAAGCCATCGTCACAGCTGCGGCCTTTTCGCAACTGCCCAAACTTAGCCTAACGCGAAGCGCAAATACCAAAACTTGATAAACGGTACTTCCTGTTATAAAACAGAACCGCAGAGTAGCATAAAGAATGATTTACCTAGCTATATGTAGACTTTTGTCAATACATTTTTTTAGTTATGTATGAATAACTTGTAAAGTTCATATAGGAGAAAACATTTTTTTGTTAAATATCAATTAAAATAGACTTGGACCATAACTGCATCATTACTTTTTTAATTAGTGCGATGTCAAGTAGCGAAAAAAGGGGTCGTATGTAGACTTTTGTCGGTCACTATTTGATATACCTATAGTGACCGACAAAAGTTTTTGGGTTTTGGGTTTAATTAATAAAGGTAAATTTAACTATATTAGGTTATATTAAATTAAGCAATTATTATGTAACTAATTATCTTGTTATGATAAATAAATAAAATGGAATACAAATTAGAAGCCGCCATGTTAATATCAGGCTCATCAAGTACAGACGGCAACTCACAGTTAGGTATGCCAGAGTTTAAGGCATCAAAATCAGCTTTAGTGAAGTTAAATAAATTTTAACAATACTGTTATAGATCTTGCAATCACGCAATTTGGATGTTGCCAAAATTATCGAGAAAAGTCCATCAACATGTAAAACGCTATACACATGTTTCCAGCAACTTCTACCAAACTCCACAATGTAGGCAATCTTTCTAGACACACACACAACGACACCTGTCTGGGAGACTTAGTATAAATATCCGCCAACTTTCAGACAACCAGTGAGTCATTCGGCGACACCTATCGGTGGAAGAACGCGAATCGGTACAAGTAAGCGAAAGAATAAGATCGACGGCATTGCCAAATCGGCGAATATAGTGCGAATTAATTAAAAGTGATCAAGAAATTAAGAAAAGTGCGATTAAATAAATTATTCATTGTTTTTAAACGAATTATGTTTTTCTTTGAAATCGGCGATCCCCTAGCTCGCATATGGAATCTGTAGAATTTGAATGAAATTTAAAATCAATTTGAAATAATCGGTAGTGAAAATGCCGCGTTATTTAAAAGACTTAAAAGTAACGGAGCTGAAGGAAGAGCTCAGTAGACGCGAGTTACCTACAACAGGGAGCAAGTCTGAACTTGTCAGCCGTATGATCGAGACACTTGAGGCTGAGGGTGAGAATGCAGATAGTTTTGAGTTCCAAATCGAAGAAGCTAGTAAAGAGGAGTGCTCTGGTACATCAGATGCCTTAACACAGTTAATGCAACAAATGATGCACAAATTGGATCAACAATCTGCGGATATGAATCAGAAATTAGAGCAACAATCAGTGGACATTAAACAACAATCTGCGGACATTAAACAACAATCTGCGGACATTAAGCAACAATCTGCGGACATTAATCACAAACTAGAGCAACAATCGGCGGATATTAATCAGAAATTAGATCAGACCTCAAAGGACCTTAACCAAAAATTGGAGCTGCAAAATAATAAAATAGACATCATGGCTAAGGCAATAGAAGAAAACGTAGAAAAGAAACTTCGAATCTTCGAAGAGCAAATTACGGAAAAAGATATCCGGAATTGTACAAGAAGTCGAACGCCTAAAAAGGGACTTGGATAACGTGAAAGCAGTCGGAGTCATGAAAGCAGAGCACGTTACGCATAAGGGTTTCAAAGCTCCAATCTTCGATGGACAGACACCGTGGGCTATTTATAAGATCCAATTTGAGGCTGCCGCCAGAAACAACCATTGGAATGATCTCGAACGAGGAACGGCTCTTATATTGGCGTTAAGAGGTCCACCAGCGGAGGTTCTTCAAACGATTCCGCAGGAGCAACAACAAGATTTTTCAACGTTAGTCCAAACATTGGATCTTCATTACGGCAGTGACCGCATGAAAGAGATCTACAAAATAGAGCTGTACAACCGAACTCAAAAGAATGGTGAAACACTTCAAGAGCTGGCACGCGATATTGAACGACTCACATTATTATCGCTGCCTAATGCGCAAACAGAGCAACGAAACGATACAGCTGTTTTCGCATTTAACAATGCTGTACTGGACAGAGAGCTGCAACAGGCGTTGAAATTGGCAGGTAAGAAAACGATAGGCGAAGCCTTGGTATATGGGCTGACGTTCGAAGCTGCCAAGCAAAGCTCACGGAGTAATTATCGAGGCCGAGAAAGAGCAAAAGAGTGTATGTGTCAGAAAGCTGAGTACACCAAGCGGAGCGAAGGATCTGGTGCCCCCCGATGCTGGAATTGTGGACAGGCAGGACACTTGAGACTCGACTGCCGAAAAGCGACCAACTATTGTTCCGGCTGCGCTGCTAATCAATGCGAAAATGGAAATCGGGCAGGTAGTGCGTGGTCAAGAACTAGTCGTCAGAGTTCAAATCTTACACACGGTTTTGATAAAAGACGCCGGAGTCGATCGAAAACCCCGAGTCGGCAAGCTCGATTGCAACAAGAACAATACATCGGGAAAGATCATGGAAGCAAAGATGGACAATCGAATAAGGATCGCGAACGAACGGGTAGAAGTCGTGACGGTCAAGTACTTCATGCGAATAATCGTGACAAGACCAAACATGGGAAGCGATATGATCGAGAAGATCGCGAAAGGAAGAATGCGGAACGAGAAAAGGGAAGTAAACGTGCCGCTAAGGAGGAGGATGAGCGCGAAAAGGAAACGGAGAAAGAACGCGAACATGAGAAGGAAAAAGAAGCCGGAAAAACCATTCGGAGGTTAACGATCGAACCAGAGGATGGATGGAATCAGCGAAAACCCCGTACTAAAATGAAAGTGGTACATCTCGACCGATTAACAAAGTACCATGGTGCCATTGAGGAAGTGAACGACTCTGTTCGGGACGAACAGGGACTAAGGAGAGGGTAATGTTATAGATCTTGCAATCACGCAATTTGGATGTTGCCAAAATTATCGAGAAAAGTCCATCAACATGTAAAACGCTATAAACATGTTTCCAGCAACTTCTACCAAACTCCACAATGTAGGCAATCTTTCTAGACACACACACACAACGACACCTGTCTGGGAGACTTAGTATAAATATCCGCCAACTTTCAGACAACCAGTGAGTCATTCGGCGACACCTATCGGTGGAAGAACGTGAATCGGTACAAGTAAGCGAAAGAATAAGATCGACGGCATTGCCAAATCGGCGAATATAGTGCGAATTAATTAAAAGTGATCAAGAAATTAAGAAAAGTGCGATTAAATAAATTATTCATTGTTTTTAAACGAATTGTGTTTTTCTTTGAAATCGGCGATCCCCTAGCTCGCATATGGAATCTGTAGAATTTGAATGAAATTTAAAATCAATTTGAAGTGCTAAATGAATAGGTGTCCAGGCAACAATTGGTTATGGCAGCGAGCAACAGTCGGAAGGTTAGCATCGGTTGAAAAAACAAAATCCAAATATCTTCCGTAAGCACTTGTAGAATTCCAGTTGACAGCATGTCGTCCGAAAATTGAATTTCATGACGAGGACATGATGAATACGAAGGCAATAAAAAGTCGTCGTCATAAGAACGTATCCAGTCTATGAGAGGCGAATTGAAGTCACCAAGAATCAAAATCTCATCGGACGGTTGAAGGATACTAAGCAGGGTAATCAGTGTGCTGTAAACTGCTTCGTAAGTAGATGATGATGAAGATGGCGGAATGTTAATAGTGACAATGTATAATTTTCTGCCACCTAGAGAAATAGCTATACACAATAGCTCGATATTCTCTACACCAGGAACATCGAATAAAGTTGCAGAAAATCTACGACGAACGGCACAAATTGAGCGCATGCATTTCATCTTGATTGCGTTTTTACATGTGACATTTAAACTACAATAAAATGCAAACAGTTTTCAGCGCCAGTTGTTTACTGTCATGGAATGGTGCGAAATAGAAAATCGTATTGCAGTAATTGCTTTTAAAAAAATGTGTCTACTAAAGAGGCGATATCTTACAGATGTTGTAGCCACTCTAAATCAGTATCGTGCTGTAAAGTTGTTTCAGTGGAGTACGAGACCGCCAAAAATCTGGCCGTTGCGAACTATTCGAACGCAACAAGCTATAAAGGCCGTTAAGCAACGAATCGAAGAAAATCCGCTGCGAAAACAAAAAAAAACTTGTCGATGTCTCGCATTCTTAAACAAGATTTGGGACTCAGCGCTTACAAGCGGCACACTGAAGAAAGCTAAAATCGAAAGGGCTGCTCCGCCCGCACGCGAACAACGAGCCAGACGAATTCTGTTTACGGACGAAAAAATTTACACGGTACAGGAATCGTTCAATAAACAGAACAATAGAGTGTATGCTCTATCATCAAGATATGCAGCAGAAGTCATTCTGAGAGTTTAGAGATGTCACCATCCAGCTTATAAATAAACCATGGATCTTTCAACAAGATTCTGCCCCGGCCCATAAAGCAAAATTTTGCCAAACGTGGCTAAAAAACATGTTCCGGACTTCTTTCCACCAGCCGAATGGCTTGCTGGCAGTCCAGACCTGAATCCGTTAAACTACAAGTTGATCCATTTTAAAGGCTGTGCCTTACTCTACTCATCACCCCAATATCGAGACTGAAGCGCGTCCTCGTCCAAACAGTGGAAAACTTTTCCATGTATGACGTGCTTGGCTGGATAGACTTCGTGCGTGCTGGAGAGCAAAAGGTGACCATTTCGAATAAGTTGGAATATGGAATGGGCCAATAAATGAGAAAAAGAAGTTTCGAATAGGATGCTTCAACATTTTCTTCCAGCTTTCTTAAGACAATTGGCTAGTGCATTCGTTTTGACATCATTCCTTGCTTGAGCCAGCCATAGATATGCATTCAAGTCATGAATTTTGAATCATATGTCTGATATACTTTCGTCTTCATCAGCTACGCAAATGATATCGTCCAGTAGTAGTTTACGGTAGTGTGTTTTTAAAGTTTTAATAATACCTTGGACGAGAAGCTGGAAGATTAATGTTCTCGAGACATAGTCCGTTTAATACGCGACCAGGAGCATTGTCTACAAAAGGCAAGACCTTTCGAGTTTGTCTCTGTCATATTGCGATCGAAAAATTCGTTCTCACTCCCCTTCCCCAACCTTCCCAATCCCATTCCTTCCCTCCATGACTGTGTTTGTGCATTGCACATAAAGGCCGAAATTGCCTATAACACAGGTCATTCTGTAAAAAAAAAAAATTTAAAAAAAAAACAGTTTATCACACTAACGATTCATTTCAATTTCATTCACAGATACCTATCGTACTATTGGAAGGTGTCGCGTGAAGGACGTCGCGTTATCATGGACTACTACTATGCCGAGCATGGTAAGCAAATTTACGGTGTACCGATCGGTGGCATCGGTTCCGGAACGATTGGGCGAGGATTTGCTGGCGAGTTTTGTCGGTTTCAAATGAAGCCGGGATGTTATGAGTACAATACGGTTTATGCCAATCAATTCATCATAACGATTAAGGACGAAAAGGATATTACGATTTTCCAAAGTTTATTATCAAGCTACAGGTAAGTAAAGGTGTGTTTGTTTGTTTTTATTTTTATTTTTTGTAATTTTGGGTTTGGTAGTAGCGGATAAATAAAAGTTGATTAAGTCGCAGCGTAATTATTGACTTCGTAATTAACGGTGCATGGAAGTTAATGCATGCAAAATCATGTAAATAATATTTTTCTGACATATGTATGTGTGACGAGTGCGATGCAACCTAATCGACGTTTAAACTATTCTTTAGTATGGGTTTTTTTTTTGTTAAGCATTTGTGATTGTTTTTATCTATGTGATTTCTTTGTGTTTAGGTTTTGTTTATCATAGTTTTGATTTTCATATCGTTCCCACATGTTTTCAGCGGAATGCAATCCTTGGGAATTAAAGACCAACGTTAACCTTTCTTGCAAATTTTTTCCTCCTACGTTAGCCTACTAAATTCTTTACTTTTTTTCCTTTTCTCACTTAATTGTGCATAAGTTATTTATAGGTTCTTCCGTTCAACTATTTTCTTATTAATCTTGGTTTTATATTTTAGTACAGTATAATTTTTTTTCTTCAAAACCTTATTATTTTTTGATCTCAGATCATGGTCAATTTCATTATTTGCCAGGTGAATGTTCGCGGATTGAGTACCGCTTGCAAAACAGGCGAATGCAAAGTGTTGCCGGGGAGTGAGCAGTTCAACTCTGTACGCGGGTATCGCCTTATACCAGCATTTTTTCACCAGAGAGTCACATCCCTACATCATCGGTGATATGCCGTTTCAGTTGCTCCCGCACTGCTTCAATCCCGAATTATATAATACCTGGATAAAACTATTAACCCTAGCGCATATTTCGTACTTCTGTTCTCCAGCAATGAAGACAATCAAAACAATCAGTGAGCTGGATAGTTTTTCGAATCTATCCAGCACATATACACTTCACGCCCTGACTCTGAAATCGTTATCGCAGTCGATTTCAATGGTAGCAACATTGCCTGGCCTTAACATTTCTCCTACACAAACCTACGCCTTGATTAACGGATTAACACGTTTTCGCCAATCGTTGGGTATGTATTCCGCTGTCCAAATTTTGCATATCACGTTGTGTATGTAGTATTTCAGTGACAGAGTTTCCACAAGTTTTTCAGAAGTTCAACTAATATATCGTCAATTTCGGTCACATAGGGCTGCTTTAATTTCGTCAAGCGTGGGTAGTTCTTTGCCAGTTGAAACCTCGATTGAGATATTGATTTCTTGCGTATCGCTTATGATGTTGCCCTCTGCGTCTTCACAGGGACAGGTTTTTGGTTTTATATGCCTTTTTTAGTTCTTTTATAATTGCGTATGCTTCCCGCGTTTTTTTTTCATATCGTCGTCCATGTTTTGTATCTTGTTATTGTACTTCCTTTGTTTTCGCCTGCAGGTCTTTTTCGCATATCGCCTAAACTCGTTATATCTTTCTTTTTTGGCTCGTGTTGGTCGTTCAGTAAAAATTTTGTAAGCCTCGTTCTTTTTATCTATTACATCGCGACATTCTTTGTCGAACCAATTATTGTTTTTTCACCGTGTTTGATATCCTAATATCTCTCCTGCATCAGGCCACATGGCGTTCCATAGCGAGTGGTTTACGGAGCTACGATCATGCACGGGCAATAATACAGTAAGAGTTGCCAATAACAATCCTGATTGATGCCAGAGTTGACAATCAGTGGGAGCCACGTTATTTGGAAAATGTTCTCTATGCTCCACAAATCAAGGAAAATCTGTTTTCAACACGTCTGCCCAGCTAGCCCCCCCACTTTATTGAAAAATAACGAAAAAGTAACAGAATTATGCGCTATTTATGCGCTCTCGAAAACGCAAAGAAAAAAATTTTGCGCTCATTTGGTTTAGTAGGAATTAATTATTTTAAGGTAGGGGGGGGGGCGAGTAGGCGGCAAGCTAGCCCCCCCACCCCTAAAAAATGATTTAATTGAAAAAATAAATACATAAGAATTCGCTATTTATGCGCTTTTCGAATCCGGCAAATTCGATTTTTGCGCTACGTCCTTTCAAGGACCTCCCATACAACTCGAAAGCTCCGAAAACAGTAAAACAGAAATGCCTACTCACAACGCAAAATCGTACCAAGTAATGATGCGCGATCGATACATCCAAAATATCCAACTGTTAAAAATCATCATATTGCTATTCTCGTAAAAAACTTAAATTTTAATTCATTATTTATCAAATAACATAAAATATTTCATTAGCAAATGAAAATTAAATTATTAAATTGTATATCATAAGACAAACAAACATAAAATATTCTTAAATTAACTAAACGCTATAGACTGCAATCTGTATGTTTGCTTTGAAGCTATCTTCCTGATAGCATGGCTGAAGAATTTTCACTCTTACTTGAACTACAACTGCCAAATGAGTGGGGTCACTTACACTTAAATCATGTAAACTATTTTGTGCACTAGTACCACTAAGTTCAGTGTTATTTAAAATTTAGTCCTTTAATTCGAAACGATTTTTGACTACCAGCGTATAAAGTCCATTTTCAGATATTGAATTATTCATTTGATTTGATAGATCTGTCCATATTTTGTTCTGTTTTGATACAATTTTATTATCACTCACTAAAAAATGTTTGTTTCCCAGAATATTAGATATAATGAACTGTTCGTTATGTACACGAGGTCTACCACGATTTGGAATCATACTGCAATAAACTACAATATATACCTCTATGAAAAAAATGGTTTTAGCCTTTCAAATTATTAGGAATATACATATATTTTAGTGGATATAGGATATTTAGAGGTTATTCAGTCTAAAAATTAAACACTTTAATCACATAACACACAAGGTTCCTGCCGCGAAACTGCTAATTTCTATTATGGAGATTGATTGTCATCAAACAAAAGACAACTGCAAAGGGCCGCAGTACGCATATAGGCACGAGCCCAAGCGCGTAAATCAAGCAATATGAAGGGTTTTTCCCGAAGATCCTTACGTAGGACTGATTTTATGACGGTAGTCTAGAGAGAAGTAATTAAATAAAACGTGAAAGACATGAAATGTGAAAGATTGCTTGAACAGATCGTTATATACTTTTGGGTTTTCCCATAGATCCTTAAATATGAATGAGTTAGAATTGAGTAACATAAACATATTAGATATGAATGATGCCTTGGATATTTTTGTATGGGATATTGCTTTGGCTGATCGCAAGGAGAGGGAAGGAAGTTTAAATAATCTTGCTTTGTTTAATAATCCAAGGCGAACAATTTATTTCCAAGTACGGAGCCAAACGGGACCTGTGTAGTGAAACGAACAAATAATTCGAAGATATAGACACAAACTTGGTGTCATTTAAAAACTCTTAACCCTTTCATGCCCGAATTAATTTCTATGGATCTAAACATTTTCTCAATGTTGGATATTGTTGATAGGCAGGAAAATAAGATACCTATTTTTTTCAGAATTTTCCAACTACCAAGTCCGAAAATGAAATACTGTTACTATAGGGCAACATTGGGCGTCAGGGGTAAAACAGTAAAAAAAATTTCGAAGAATTTTTTGGAAATACTTTTATTTAAAATTAATTTGCTTTTGAAAAAAAAAATTATATTAATTATTATTTAAGATTTTGACTGGAAAAAAACAGTTTTTTTTGTAGTTTTTAACCGTATAACCTTATGTCACATTTCATGCAATCAACTTTAAATCGACACTCATACCAAGGACAATGCCCAATTTGGTCATAATGAGCATCACTTACAGGAGATATTTGGTTTTGTCTTTTCTTATTTTATTTATTAGTCATTTCTGTTTTACTGTTTTGAGTTGTATGGCAGGTCCTTGACAGGACGTAACGCGAAAATCGAATTTGCCGGATTCTAAGAGCGCATAAATCATACATATATCGATCGTGCATCATTACTTGGTACGATTTTGTGTTGTTCGAGTAGGCATTTCTGTTTTACTGTTTTCGGAGCTTTCGAGTTGTATGGGAGATCCTTGAAAGGACGTAGCGCGAGAATCGAATTTGCCGGATTTTGAGAGCGCATAAATCATATATCGATCGTGCATCATTACTTGGTATGATTTTGCGTTGTTCGAGTAGGCATTTCTGTTTTACTGTTTTCGGAGCTTTCGAGTTGTATGGGAGGTCCTTGAAAGGACGTAGCGCAAAAATCGAATTTGCCGGATTCTGAGAGCGCATAAATCATGTATCGATCGTGCATCACTACTTGGTACGATTTTGCGTTGTTCGAGTAGGCATTTCTGTTTTACTGTTTTCGGAGCTTTCGAGTTGTATGGGAGGTCCTTGAAAGGACGTAGCGCAAAAATCGAATTTGCCGGATTCTGAGAGCGCATAAATCATGTATCGATCGTGTACCATTACTTGGTACGATTTTGCGTTGTTCGTTACGGCTAGCTTGCCGCCTACTCAGCCCCCCACCTTAAAATAATTAATTCCTACTAAACCAAATGAGCGCAAAATTTTTTTCTTTGTGTTTTCGAGAGCCCATAAATAGCGCATAATTCTGTAATTTTTTCCGTTATTTTTCAATAAAGTGGGGGGGTTAGCTGGGCAGACGTGTTTTCAACGACTGGGTTAGCGGATAAAGGCATCACAGACATTGTTAATAAAGACGGCTGTAAGTTGGTCGATGAATCCAACAGTGGTTGCAGTTGGCAAACGCAGTCATCGCACTGCTCAAAATGGATTTTCGTTTACGCATGAATGAATGCGCGAGTACTGCTGCTGTTTCACTTCAACATTGGCACCGATGTTTGGGCTAAGTTAACGTGAATTCAATCAAAAAAATATCAAAGGGTGGTCTCGTCAGCGGCATCGAATTGGCTGACAGTAAAAAGTTTTTTTTACGAAGACTGTCAATATGGAAAGATGACTGGATCAACATACAAGCAATCGGTTGGGCACAATTCCGAGAGAAGAGAATACATGCATGTTGTTCTGTGCGATGGGAAACTTAGTAGCGGAGGTTTTACGATATTTTATGCTAATAAAAGATGAAGCAACCAGATTTCGCTTCACGTGCTTACTGAAATCGAGAGACGAGATGTGTGATCACTTGAAATCCTTCATATCGGTCGGTAAGAAAAATCAAACATTTCAGATTCGGTAATGGTTCCGAGTTTGTCAATCGAAACGTCAGCAAGTTGGTTAACAGCCACGGTATTCGAATCGAAAGCATAACGGCATATACTCCGGAACAAAATGGTCGAATTGAACGCGAAAATCGCACAGTACAAGAAAGTGCGCGAACAATGCTCATCGCAAGTGGTCTGCCGAAGTTATTGTGGCCTGAAGCAGTTCGTACGGTAACATATCCACTAAATCGTACAACAAACGGTAGTACTCCGTATAAGAAATGATTTGAACGCAAACCATATGTTGGTCATATTACAATTATTGCTACGGAATATTTCGTTCTAATTGCGAAGCAAATGGGTCGCAAGAAGTGGGATCCAAAAGCAGGGGACTCTTGTTGGATTCGAGCCCACACCAAGAATTTTCGTCTATGTGATCCGAATACACAAAAGTTTTTTCTGAGCTGTAATGTTCAGGATTCAATGAAGTACAACCCACGAAGTTTGTTAAACAAGATAAATTAGAAAGTAAAAACGATAGCGCCGACAAAGATGGCGAAGAGAGTGCCGCTGATTGTGATAAAGAAGTGCCAGAACAAAGTGAACAGGTCGATGATCAAATATGTGATTCGTTAGATCAAAAAGACGCGATTGAAGACAAAAAGAAGCGAAACAATCAACGATACAATTTACGTAGTGAGATCAAAGCATCTGATCGCTATGCTGAGAAGTGCAATTCGGCGATTGTTATTGAACCGGCGACTTATAAGGAAGCAATGAATTTGCCAGAAGTGCAACAGTGGAAGAGTGCGATGAACGGTGAGTTTGACTCATTAAAACGTGGGTATGGAATGATTGAACGTTTCTTGGATCGTCAAAGCACGGCTAATGTCAATGCGGTAAAACGCATTATGAAATACATAAAGGGCACTCAAAGCACTGGTATCCTTTATAAAAGTAACATTAAAATTGATTTTATTGGCTACAGCGACACTGATTATGTGGGTGACAGCGAGACCGAAAATCGCCGAGCGGTTACGTATTCCACATTGGCTCATGTGCTGTCAGTTGGGCATCGACAAGACAACAAGGAGTCAGTCAGAGATTGAAAACGAAAGAGTTAAGACCGAGTGATCGCGTAGAAAGCTGCGATCGGAGATAGAAAAGCGACGGTATAATGAACGAATAGTGTTAAAATTAACAAATTAACGTTTAAAACTTGGTTTAATAAATTTGCTGATATATGAAATTACAGTCAACTTGTTGTTTAATTTTTACTTGAAATCCAGCGACTCATTGCGCACTTCAATATTAACAAAGGCATTGAATAAAAATCGTCATAAATTTGTCTGATTAATCCACAGACAAATTTATGTCTGTGGATTAATGAATTTAACATTTTTGAATCAATGATGTTTAACGTTTTTTTTTTTTTTTTGGCTTTAATTATCGCTCACTTCTTTTTGTATTTTGTATTGTTTTTAGCAATGAGTGTGTAAATACTCAGCATTTTTATTCATACATCTACATTGTACTGAGATCCCTGATTTTAAAGACTAAAATGCTTAAATTTTTCCTGAATAAAGGGCAGGCAACAGTTAAAGCAAAATGCCACATAACAGAATTGATGACCCCAAACTGCATCGCCAGCATTCTAAAGTATCATTAAAATCCAAATAAATTGACCTAGCTTATTGCAAAGTCCTTTCTAAAAAATTTCAACCGACTGCAATTGTTAGGTCGCCTTGAATATACAATATTGAGGTGCAGCTCATAAGAATCCGTCAACTGCCTCTTGCCAGGCAAAATTATCATGACTTGCTTTAAGAACATCTCGGTATAGACGATAACGTGAGGATTGTTCAGATTTCATGCATTGCGTCTGATTGCATCTGAATCCTTTGTGAATGATTCAGAGTCATATGAATGTGTGCTGGGAGCGCTATTCTAATTCTCAATTAATTATGATTTTATTTTCAAAAGAAATTCTCTTATCTGCACGCTGCCTACTCATTACAAATACGTGTGTGCTTTAACATTGTTAGAATTAAACCCTCCCACCCGCTAAATAATTGCAGTCGACCGAAAGGCACCACTCTAAACAGCTGGGAAAGCAATTTGGATCCCGAACTATGCAACTATACAGGTTTGTATCCGCGCGCTTGGACCGAAATCGACTTAACCGAATACGGAATAAAACTTATCGGTCGTCAGATATCGCCAATAATACCGCACGAGTACAAGGATACATCATTGCCATGTGCCGTTTTTATTTGGTCCGTCGAAAACGTGTGCGATGCGGAACGCAAAGTTACGATTACGTTTACCTTCAAGAATGGTACGGGGACGAAAAAACAAGACCATGACGGCGCGGCAACAACCGACACATTTTCGGAAGGTCAAGCCAAAGGTGTTAGCATTAAGCAAACCATTACAGGATTACCGTGTACTTACAGCTTAGCATGTCGGCAATTGCCCGAAATCAATATAACGCGATGCGCGAAATTCGATCCGGCCGGGAACGGTGAGAAATTGTGGAACGAGTTGGGCGAAACGGGCAAGCTAAGCGAAAAATCGGTTGATGAAAGCTTTAAAAGTAAGTTCGACTTGATTGCTTTAATTTAAACTTTTTTTTTATGTCTAGCACGATTACACTTTTAGCCAAAGATATTGCAACGGCTGTCTGCTCACAGGTTGCTGTTAAATCGAAAACAGCATACGATTTGGAATTTGTTCTCGCTTGGGATATGCCGCATGTTGAATTTCCGTTGCGATTGAAGAAGTATTCGCGCTATTACACGAAGTATTTCGGGGAGGACGGGCAAGCTGGACCGAAAATTTGCGATTATGCACTCAAGCATTATTTCAGTTGGGAGAAATTGATCGAATCGTGGCAACGGCCGGTACTGGAGGATAGGTAGCATCAATTTCTTTTTAATATTTTCATTTTTTTCAACCGTGTTTCTTCTCCAGTGGTCTTCCGGATTGGTATAAAAGCGCGATATTCAATGAACTATATTTTATTTCGGATGGTGGAACACTGTGGCTAAATATCGATTCCAATTTGGGGAAAAAATTGGACTATGACGATCCAAGGTGATTCGGCAAAGAAAATTTATTGGAATTTTTGGTTTAAGCTCGTAGGACGCAAGCTAATTGATATTCATTCATTTCTTTTTGATATAGGTTGGCTTACGGACGATTTGCTTACTTAGAAGGTCACGAATATCGCATGTATAACACTTACGATGTTCATTTTTATGCATCTCATGCTTTAACACATCTCTGGCCTAATTTACAGGTAATTTACGAATTATTTCATTGCATTTCATATTATGATCGTTGCGTTTGAAGCGAGTGCTTTTTAATTTTGATTTGATTTAATTTGTTGGTTTGTCCTCTGTTCGAACCAAGCCTTAGTCGTACTGGGAAATTCTAATGTTCGTTCACTTAAAGCAGAAGCCAAAGATTCGATTTCATTTTTCTTAGTTGAGAAAACCAAAAAAAAATTTGACAAACCTCCCAATTTTTTAAATTTCAGGTCAGCCTACAGTACGACTTTAAGGACACAATAACTGCCGAAGTTCTAGAAAATCGAAAACATTTATACGACGGTAAAATCACACCGCGTAAAGTAATCAATTCTGTTCCACACGATCTGGGCGATCCCGGTACGCTATAAACCACTCAAAATTCGACAGTATTCAACAGTTTCCTCTTTTATTTCTACAGAGGAAGAACCATTCGTTCTTTTGAATTCCTATCCGATTCATGACGTTTCGGAATGGCGTGATTTGAACGTAAAATTTGTACTACAGGTCTATCGTGACTATTTTGAATTGAATGAGTTGGCTCAGGCTCAGGATAATGCCAGTAAATTCAGTTCGATTGAGTTCATTGATAAAGACAGCTTGTACGAAATGTATTCGCAGGATAATCGAAATAAACCGACCAATGAGCAACGTAAGAAGGACGAGAATTTCGCACAATTCGATTTATGAATGAAGAATTTTTTTTTTTTTTAGAAAATAAAAAATCAGCCTCGATGTACATTAACGAATCGAATGGTAAAGTTTACCTGATGGATGCCATAACTTACCTGAAAGCAATGTATCCGGCGTGTAAATTAGTGATTGAAAAGTCATTGGAATGGGATAAGGATGATGATGGAATTATCGAGAATTGTAAAGTTCCGGATCAGACGTATGATTCGTGGGTTATGGAAGGACCGAGGTAAGAACTATGCGCTTTGTTTTTTCCCGTTTTTATACTCTAGATGAAATCTGAGAGTATTATAAGTTTGCTCTAAGGTTTGTAACGCTAAGAAATAAGGCTTGGAGAAAAAATGAATGATACAGAAGCTAATGTTATCACTCAAAAATCTCAAAACCGGATGTCCGTCTGTCCGTCCGTCTGTTCGCTCTCTAGCTTGAGCTAGATTGTTCAAATTTTGTACACGTCGTTTTTGACAAAAAAGTAAGGTCAAGTTCGTGAACGAGCCAAATCGCTTCACCCCTTCTACTCCCTCTCATACAAAATGACACAATTGCGCAATTTGACAATTAAAGGATTTGCTCAAAAAGTATAAAAGCTATTGGCCTGAAATTTGGAATATATTACTTTTATGATAATATCAATCTACCGTATAAAAATTATGCGTGTCCTCCCCCTCCTTCTACCACCTCCCATACAAACTGTACTTGTCATGAATTACTCTAAGCCAATTTACTCAGTGCGTATAAAATTTAGCGGGCTGAAATTGTGCATCAAATATTTATTTAAAATTGTTAGTAAGGCGAAAAAAAATTAGACGATTAGCTTCACCCCTTCTACCCCCTCCCATACAAAATGACGCAAATTTGCAATTTAACAATAAATGAATTTACTCGAAAAGTATAAAAGCTGGAGTATATTACTTTCATAATGATTTAAATCTACAGTAGAAAAATTATTTGCGTCCTTCCTCTCCTTCCACCCCCTCCCAAACAAACTACACTTTTTCATGAAATGCTCTAAGACAATTTTCTCAGAACATATAACATTTATAGAACTCACATTTTGTAATAAATACTTAATTAGTATTATCACTAAGATCAGAAAAAAATATTTGATTATCTTCACTGCTTCTACCCCCTCCCATACAATATGACACAGTTTCACAACTTCACAAAAAATCGATTTTCTTCAAAAGTATGAATGGTACTAATCTGAAATTTAAGGGTTGTCAATTTTATAATATTCCTAGTTATTTCTGAAAAAATCACTAAAATCCCCCCACTCTTTCTACCACCTCCCATACAAACTGCACATTTTCACTAAATCTAACTCACTCTAACTCACTAATTTTCTCAGTCCCCATTCAATTTTGGAGTAAGCATTTTGTATAAAACATTTTTATAGCTAATTTAGCATGATGGGGAAAAAATTATTTTAATGCTATCACCCCTTCTAACACTCCCCATCCAAAATTTCTTGGGATGACATCTAGAGTATCGTAGGCCTGTTATGTTTTATTACTAATTTCTATTTTGAAGCTCATATTGTGGCGGTTTGTGGCTTGCCGCACTTCAGTGCATATCGGCAATGGCTACAACACTCGATCAACCGAACGATTGTGTTCGCTATCAGGAGATACTAGAGAAGGGCAAACAATCATTCGAGGATAAGCTTTGGAATGGCAAGTACTACCGGTTTGATATGTCGAAAGATAGCAAGGAGACGATAATGTCGGATCAATTATGCGGGCATTGGTATTTGAAAGCGTGTGGATTTGATTATGATGTGAGGAAGTGAAACATTAACAAAAATGGTGAGTGCAAAACTTCGTTTTGTTTTTTCAGATCTTCCCGAAAGAAAATGTTCGAACAGCACTGAAAACTATTTACAAAAATAACGTTCTCGGTTTTTGTAATGGTTCGATGGGAGCCGTAAACGGTTTTATTCCGAACACCGATCCCGAGAAACCCGGACATATCGACATGACAACGATACAAAGTGAAGAAATGTGGACGGGTATTACATATGCATTAGCTGCCACTATGATGCAAGAAGTAAGGTTTTTTTTTTGCTTTTGAATTTAAATTATTAAGATCTCAACTAAGTTATGGATATTATATTTACAATGCTTGTTCCATGCATTGTAAATATAATTTCTTTATTTCTTTCCTTTTATTGTCTTATACTGTAGCTTTTGTACCCGTACCGTGCACTACGTTGTTTATTTCAATAGGTTATGGACCCAAACCGTGAAAATTCGTTTTTTTGAAATCTGTAAAAGTTCAAAAACGTAAAGCATTCGCACATCTAATAATAATCCATTCGTCACGCTTAAATTGCTGTTGTTGCTTCGCCTGAAAGGATCGATTTTAATCTGTGTCATTTCTAAGCCTGCTCGTCTTGGTCATAGATAGAGTCACTGTATAACTGAGCAACTCTGGCAGATGCGTATCAGAGTTGAAACCGTTAAGTTTGAATTTTTTTGGTGTATATACATATTCGGTTAGATATTTATCAAAATGCAATTGGAATTCGATTATGGCCCTGAAAAATTAATATCATTGTGCCATTCCATTAGAAACAGCCAAAAATTCAATTTTATTTTGCAATTTTCTGCAGCCACACATCTTTACCAAACAGCTGTTTGGTCTAGTTTATGATTCTGTTTGTTGACACATGGCGGAAAAACATCCCAACAGGGATTTTTGCAATCCATTCCCTTTTATTGAAAATCATTCAAATCGAGAAATCATTCAAATCGACCTAAGAAATTTGCAATGCATTCTAAAGAAATGTGAAGGCATTGCATAAAGTAGCAGTTTATTTAGGGAATTTGATATGCATTGCAAGGTAATGTGTGGAGATTGCATAAAATAAATGATCATCGTCAAAACGTGCCGCGCACAAATCGAAAGATTATTAATAGAAAACATTAATGTCATATTCCGTTTGCTTTCTAATATTTCCGTAAAATTTTACAAGTTGTTCGTTGCAAGAAAAAAATCTTAAGTTACACCGTACTTTTCCAGCAACAAAATTAGTTAAATTATAGCAACAGAATTTAAAATACTGAATTCATATCAAAAGCAGGATCCAATTTCATCACATTTTTCAATATTAATTCAAAATGAATCGCTCCCTCAATATTAGAATACCTTCTCAAAGATTAATTTGCTTTCTATTCTTTTGCAACCATTCCATCGTAGATTCTATTGCGACCATTATATTGTCGATTTTTTTCCAATCATTACATTATTCATTCGTTTCCCTAGATTCCAATGTAGATTCTTTGTAATGCAGAAAGTAGCAAAAACGAATGCTTGCCTATGACATTGCAATGTTAAAGTAATCTATGTTTTACGGCAGTAAGTAGCTGTAATAGCTTCATGGTAAGAACCATCGGCGCGGTAATGATTCTATTCCGTACTGGGATATGTCAGAATGACTACACAGTCTACACCTATTTTCATTAACACTTTGATCTTTCGAACATGCTGTTTTTGTACTAAATTTTTTAGAACATGCTGTTTTTGTACTAAAATAGCAATGTAAGTAAGTTCTTTATTGAATTGAAATGAATTGAATTTCAAGAAGTATAACAACAAAAAATAACATACATATATCATTTTCTCTACAACTCACATAAGCCAAAGAGGTTGGAGTGTGAGAGCTCAGTTACCTATTACAGTTATTTTCTAAAATTTACAAAATATTCTTGTTGTTGTACAATTAGATATTTGTGTATATATATATAAAATAATGAAAGAAAGAAAGAGAAAAAAGAAGTATATAAAAATAAAATATTACTTTAAATGGAAAAAAAAAATCAAAGTCACTCCACTTAAATTTTGACCACCATGCTGAACTTCATCAAGTATTTGATGATTATTTAAGTTCTCATTGAGGTCTCTTTTATATAGCTAATCGACACTTGCTGTAAGTTTACAACAACAAAAAATATGTAGGAAAAACAAAAAATAGTCCCTTTTTTAGAGTCAAAATAAAGTGTACACATATGACAAGAGGCCTAGCGCTAGAAGATTTCAAGGAAAAAATTCCCGTATCTTTCGTATTTGTAGCAGTGGTGATCTATCGTCTTATTAGTTATTCCCTGCGCATCATTTGTACTGATTAGAGTGTAGGAAGTATAAAAAAGTTATTTTACATTTAATTTGATGAACATGGGCGAGCAAACTTCTTTGGAAACGCGAGAACTTGTCATAAAATATAGAATCGAAAGGAAATCATTGCGAGAAATAGCTTCAATTATTGATAGAAAACATAACACCGTCAACAAAATTATTAACAAGTTCGAGATCTTCGGTAAGTTAGAAAATCGGACAGGTGCTGGTATACCAAAGCGGCTCAGTGAAATGGAAACACGCCAGTTTGTAAGAACCGTTAGACAGGATCCGAAAACTAGCGCCCTAAAAGTATAGTGTGGGCAAATTGGTATTCATTGATAATACAATAAATAAAATAGGACACATAATGAAACATAATTTGGGTCCTAGTGTGGAAAAATTGGGGTTGAATCGTACGTGGATATTTCAACAAGACAAAACATACGGCCAAAATAGTTAAGGAATATTTGCTTAATCCCATTGAACATTTATGAGAATATATGGACCGACAAATACGAAAGAGAAACATAACTAGCATAGACACCCTAAAAAATGTTTTACTGGACGAATGGCAAAATATTTCACCGGAAGTGACATCAAAATTAGTGGAATTAATGCCAATACGACTAGAGGCTGTTCTGAAGGCAAAAGGAAAGCAAACTAAATACTGAAAGCTGGATTTTGAGTATTATTTTTAATTTTTATTACAACTGTACACTTTATTTTGACCCTAGAAAAAGGGACTATTTTTTGTTTTTCCTACATATTTTTTATTGTTACTGCAAGTGTCGATTAGCTATATAAAAGAGACCTCAATGAGAACTTAAATATCATCCAATACTTGATGAAGTTCAGCATGGTGGTCAAAATTTAAGTAGAATGCATATAAGAAGTGTACACTTTATTTTAACGCTCACTGTACGATCGTCAATTGTTTATGACCTTGAACTGCTCGCGCGCACACATACATGCAGATACGCATTAATAAACGTCACGGGAACAGCGATGAATCTTCTAGAATGGTCGTGCTGTGTTATATAATGGGCGATCGTTTACGAAAGGGGCACAGTCGAAAATTGAAAAGCGATCAGGCCGTGTGATCGACAACGCGAATATTGTGAAGGAAAAGTGTTAACGTAATTTGTATTTAATTATTTTAAAGCGAACTAGTTTTATTTTTACTTGAAATCCAGCGACCCCTAGAGCACTTCAACCGGTGTAAGAAGTAGAATTTCAATAAAAATTGTGAATGAGAATTGCGTAAACTGCAGTATAGAAAATTCAAGAACGGACAAAGTGATAATTTTCTGCAACAAGTGCAAAAAGATACCCGTGCAGAATATTCTCGAACGGACATAATTTTACGTGAAGCGTTATTGTGACCGCGTAGAAAATTGAGAATTTTCGATAACGCAAATTGTAAAACTAGTGACCACGTGGAAAATTATCGATCGGACCAAAGGAGAATTTTCGAGAAGTTTTACCGCGAGGAAAATTCTCGAGTGGGATTTTGTTATTGGAATCGAGTGTGAATTTTTCAACCGATTCGTTGTGTGAAAAATTCTTAACGGACAATACAAGAATTTTGTGTTGCGAAATAATTAAAAATGACACTTTACGTCCCAGCAAAGCCAACATGCCAAAGAGCTGAAGGATGTTCTGAATCAACAGGCTAAAGATTTGAACCAAAAGTTGGAAAAACAAAGTCATCAGGTTAAAGTGATGAAGGAAGATATCAACCAGCAAAATCAACAGCTAAAAGATGATCTGAAAAGCAGTTGGAAGCTAAACTTCTCCAGCAACGCACCATGCTAGAAGATAAGTTAAACGAAACGACTAGCTCACTTGAAGCCAAAATTAACAACAATACGATGGAGATCACTTCCGGGAAATTTATGAAACGGAACTTCGCAACCGCGTTCAGAAAACTAGTGACAAAAGCTTTCACAGGACATTGAACGCCTAGTGCTATTATTATTCCCTAGCATCAGTACAATCGGAATGAACAGATAGTGGATGCATTTCTCGACGCTCTGCCAAGTAGAGAGTTATAACAGGCGTTGAGATTGGCGGCCAAGAAATCACTGAAGGAAGTTTTGGGTTACACTTTTACTTTCGAAGCTGCTGAACAACTTTCGCGCAATAGCAGTCGGGTTCGTTACATCAACGTTGAGACCGATAAATGCGTTTGCCAGAGAGCGGAATTTGCAAAACAGAATGAAGGTCGTGAAGTTACACGATGCTGGACTTGCGGACAAGCAAAACATATTCGACGTGATTACCGCAGTCCCAGACGAGCACCAAATTCTTGCCTTGAATGCGCCAAACAACGGGATAGATGAGGCATGAAATCACAGCAGTACGCCTCACCCGCTAACAGCCCGGGAAATGAATAAAAGGAAACCTCAAGGGACTAATGTTGGCTGGTGGAATCGACGATCCTGGAACTATCATCGCCGTCTCCCGATTTCATTGCGGCGAAAACGATCTGTACATGAGTGGCCGAATAGGAAACCTCAATTGCGTGGTTACAATCGACACCAGAACTACGAGATCAGACATGATAGACCGTGGTTGACTTCATAACAATGCAAGGTACACACATAGAACAGGTACAGAAGAATACACTAAGGTGCGTGGGAAAATTGCCAGGGAAATGCAGCTTACAATTTTTACATGTTTTCCTGGTGGCCGATATCACTGACAAATGCATACTGGGAATGGGTTTCCTAAAGTCACACGGCTTCCAGCTGGATTTGGGACAACGAATATTGAAGTGGCGTTACATTGAAAACACAATAAAAATAACATCTGCCAGCACAGCCATGCCAAGCCAAGAGTGATATTGTGTGAGGACGCCGATATTCCAAAATGTTCGGAAAACTTTGTTTGGGCAAGACTGGATGGTGATCCTGGGAGCCATCGACTCTACCTCATTGAAGCGGCAACAACACCGGCACGACGAAGTTTAATATTAGGAAAAACACTAGTAAGCGTGAACAAAAAGAGTATCGTTCCCATAGAGTGCTGAACGTTTCAGAGAGCATTACCAGCGTAAAGAAAGAAGATATGATTTGCAAATGTGAGCCAATTCTGGTAGTAACTAGGATCGATTAAAGCGAGAAACAGATCATGACGCAGAGTAGAAAACGGGAAAATAGGTGCAAAAACATCAGTGCTTCTTCAGTCAAGCAACCTTCTAAGAGAGCAGTACCAATAAGCAGCGCATCTCATCGATGAAGACATCTTTCAACCGGCGATGAAGATTGCAAAAGAACGAACATTGTGGTAAACATGGGAAGTGCTGTACCGATACGTCAACCTTCGAGAAGAGCCCTATTAACAGAGAGAGAAGAGCTGAATTCAGCGATCAACTCAATGCAACAACAGATAATCATTGAAGATTGAAACTGCTCTTGGACGTCACTAGTAGTCCTGGTTAAAAAGAAGGATGGAAGCACTAGATTCTGCTTTGACTACAGACAGCTTAACGATGTTACCAAAAAAGACTGCCTAAGAATCGATAACAGCATGAATACTCTAGCAGCTTCACGATTGTTCTCAACGCTGGATCTGAAAAGCGAGTATTGGCAGATGAAAGTTGACAAAAAGGACAGAAAGGACACAAATCTTTCTTCTTCTTCAATGGCGCTACAGCCCAAATCGGGCCTTGGCCTCCTGAACTTCGGGTTCCTTAACATTTTCATTATTTATTGCGGACGAGTTGTTAGCTCTTCGCACAACCCTCTATCTACGAATTTTTCATTTTCGTAGATTGAGGTAACCAAGGTATATTCAAGCAGGTAGTGTGCTTGGAATTATGCGTCGACCGGAATTTGAACTCACGACCTTCGCATTGTAAACCAAACACGCTACACACTAGACAACACCCTAGCTCAAATCACAAATCTTTCTGTCGGCAGTGAATTCTGGCAATTCGTAGTGATGCCTTTCGGGCTCTGCAATGCCCCATTCACTTTCGAGGAACTAATGGATTTCGTATTGCGTGGCCTTTGCTGCTTTTATTTTATTTCGACGATGTGATTGTTATCGGACAGATCAGAGAGGAGTATGTTTTTTTTTTTTACAGAATGACCTGTGTTATAGGCAATTTCGGCCTTTATGTGCAATGCACAAACACAGTCATGGAGGGAAGGAATGGGATTGGGAAGGTTGGGGAACCGTAGCGAGTGGAGAAGCTGGTATATTGCTCAGTTGTACTGACTGCTTACTGACAAATATTTGCAGATGTTATGGGGGACTGAATGATAGAAAGCGAACAGAAACCATCTACTGAGTATCTAGGCCTTCTTGAAGTGGAACTGTTTCACTTTTTACACCGTTCCTCCATTTTATTGCGAATAATTTTTTATCACCAGTAGCAACTGAAAAATTTGCGCTTAAAAAAATCCCGTCTGGAGTGGGAATCGAACCCTCGACCTATTGACTGAGAAGCAAGCACGCTGCCCACTATGCCACGGAAGCCTCAAACATGGGAAGGGAATGTAAGGAATCTGCGAGATGTTTTCCAGCCATTTAGCCCGAAAAAGTTTACTTGGTTCAGTTCCGAAGTCAATTTAGGACACATCTTATCAGCTGAAAATGTTAAAACTGATCCGAAGAAAATCATGACAGTTAAAAATTGGCCAATACCGCAAGATAAACACCAGCTTGCTTAGCTTTCTGAGACTGGCGACGTACTATCATCGATTCGTTAAAGATTTCGCGAACATCGCAAAACCGCTCTATCAGTAAACGGAAAAAGGAAAATCATTCGATTGGAATCAGCGGTGTCAAAAGGCGTTCCATGAAGCAACTTTGCCAGTCTCCTGTTTTGGCATATCTAATTTAGGAATCGGAGCACTTCCAAGAAATTGACGGCTACTGCAATTCAAAAAAACTGGAAAGAGATGGACTGGAATGCTATGATTTTGAGATATTTCTTCGAAGCGGAAGTCATGGTAATGCTGAGACGCGTTCACGACGACCATGCCAGCCAAACTGCAAGTACTGCCATCGTCTAAAGGAAAAAGAAGTCGGAGTAACAGCGAGCCCAACAGATGGGTGAAATCAGCAGGATCTGGGAAATGCACAACGAAATGATCCAGATATTGCACCGATGGTAGGCTGGAAAACCATAGCAACAAACATGAGCGCAGCGTAGTTCTTAAATGTTACTGGGAAAAGTGGAATTCTATTCGCATGGAAGACGGGTTATTGAAACGCAAATGGGAATCTGCAGATCGAAAATCGCACCTTATGCAGACTTTCGTTCCCCGATTCAAGGTTAAGGACATTCTAAAGAAGTATTATGATGGAACCTCTGGAGGCCATCAGAGTGCAAATAAGACCTTGTCCAAGATTATGGGTATATTCTACTGGATTCACCTGCGTGATGATGTGGAATACTGGTGTCGTAAATGCACTACCTGTACCTCAAGTAAAGGCCCTCAGCGAAGATCGAAATGCAAGAGTACAACGTTGGAACTTCATTCAAAGGAATTGCAGTTGATATTGCTGGACCTTTTCTGGAGTCGGAGAAAGGTAACCACATATCATGGTGGTCATTGGCTATTTCAGTAAATGGCCTGAAGCATATGCCATCCCAAACCAGGAAGCCACTATTGTTGCCGAACAAATTGTCTCGAATTGGGTGTGCAGATTTTTCAGTTCCACGCGAACTATACTATGATCAAGGCCGCAACTTTGAGTCGGAAACGTTTCACGAAATGTGCAAGCATCTTAAAATAAATAAAACCAAGATAACCTGGTTCCATCCACAATATGAATGGATGGTTAAACGTTTCAACAAAACACTCAACACGGGCTTATCCAAACTCGTAATTCTATCTTATTAACTTGTGATTATATCTTCGAAATTACTTACCATAAAAAATTCATATTTAGGACCATTAAGGTGGCATACAGATCCACCAAAATCAGCTTATAGGTAGGCTAAATATTGTAAGGAGGAGGCTCAGGGGGGTGCAAACAAAAACACTTAAAAATGAATACTCGACTATCTGGTGGGGCTCTGGTGAAAGATACAAAGTTTAAATTTTCCATGTGGATACATCCATTTGATATATGTACATAGAGAAAAAAATAGCAATTTGTTGCAAAATTGTTATGCACCGAAGGAGGAGTCTAACGTGCACAAGGTGTTTCCTGTGCAATGAAAAAACAAAAGAATTATGAATCATATGATACTCTAGATGACATGGAAATGACTTTAATAGACTGGAAAATATGTCATCTCAAACTCTTTCAAATAGTGAATAAAGACTTTTGCATGGGAGGTGGTAGAAGTAGAGGAGAAGGTTTGTATTTTTCGTATATGACACCGAACATGGCATGCAAAATGTTTTTTGCTGAATTTAAAGATTTTATTTTCATTATTTTTAAAGAAATTGGACATAGTGTTCCTGACATTGGGGCATTTGTATGGGAGTAGAGGAAGTGCAGCGTTTAAGATGATTTTGAAACTGCTTATCATCATCCTTATCACCATGCTTTGATTCAATTTCAAAGTCGATAGCTCCAATATATTCGTAGTAGGAATGCTTTTCTTAAATTTATAATACAGATATTTATACGGGAGGGGGTAGAAGGTGTGAAGCGGAGCTGAAAATTTTTTCTAATATTTATTGCGCAATTATTAAAAAACAAATTCTGACAAAATTCTAAGTTTGTAATTTTTCAAGTTTTAATGGAAATCGATATAATGCATTTAACAAAAATTATGCATTTGTATGGGAGAGGGTAGATGGAGTGTACGGATTAAAACAAATTTTTTTCGCGTTATTGATGTTTCTATTTTTATACTTTATACAAAATATCAAGTTGATAGCTTTAACAGTTTTGAAGAAAAATAATTTAATTTAAATTTCAAAATTTCGTGAAATTTGTATGGGAGGGTAGAGGTAGAAGGAGTGAGGGGATCGGATCAATATTCCGTTATATTATTGACATCTATATCGTAATACTTTGACCCAAATTTCAAGACGATAGCTTAAATAGTTACAAAGAAAAATCAATTTCTTAATATTTGAAATGAAAGAAAAGATTTCCGGATTCTACACTGTTATGCTTTATTATTCGTGACGTTTCGGTCTCTGCTGAGACCTTTATCAAACTCAGCAGAGACCGAAACGTCACGAATAATAAAGCATAACAGTGTAGAATCCGGAAATCTCTTCTTTCATTTCAAAATGCACTGTGAAAACATTCACCAAACCATTCTTAATATATCGAAATTTCATGAAATTTGTATGGGAGGGGGTAGAAAAGTGGGGGGATGTAGCCCATTCACGAACTTAAAGTTACTTTTTTGCTAAAAATGACACACAAAAATTTTTAGCACTATAGCTCGAAGCTTTCGAGAGTTATGTTGTATACAGACGGACTGACAGACAGACAGACAGACGGACAGACAGACAGACGGTCACTCGGAATCGAGGTTTTTGAGCGACAACAAATATTTCTGTACCCTTGGCGGCTTTGTGCGAGCGTTATTTCTTAGCGTTACAAACGTTAAGGCAAACACAATATACTCTCGGATTTCATCTAGAGTATAAACATAACAGAATTATGATTGGGTCCAATCATATGATACTCTAGATGAAATACTTACTTACCTCTTATTTGGGAGGTGGTAAAAGCAGAGGGAGAGGTTTGTAATTTTTGTATGTAACACTGAACGTAGTATATAAAATATTTCATGCTGAATTTAAAGTTTCTTGCTTTCATAATTTTCAAGGAAATTGAACAATTTTTGTCTGACTTTATGGTATTTGTATGGGAGGTGGCAGAGAAAGGAAGAGATTTTGGATGATTTTGAATCTGCTTATCAACATCCTAATCATATTGCTTTGTTACAATTTTAAAGTCGATAGCTCTCATATGTTCGAAGGAAAAAAACTTGTCTTGAACTTTCAATACAAAAATTTGTATGGGAGGTGGTAGAAGTAGTGAAGAGAAGGCGATATTTTTTTAGCATTTATTACAATTAGTAGGAGACAAATTCTGGCAAAATTTCAAGTTTCTACTTCTAGTTTCTATGAAAATCGGTCAAATGCATTTACCAAAATTCTGCATTTGTATGGGAGGGGGTAGAAGGAATATCCGAATCAAAACCAAATTTTTTGACATCAATTATATTTAATATAGTATACTTTTCTCAAATTTTAAAGTTGATAGCTTTAATGGTTTTGAAGAAAACTAATTTCATTGCAATTCCGAAATTTCGTAAAATTTGTATGGTAGGGGGTAGAAGAAGTGAGGTAAAGTTGATAGTTTTTTCAAAATTAGTTGCAATTATAATAAAATTAATTATGACAAAAATTGGTTCATTTGACTTTGCTAGTTGCAATGCAAACCGAATAAATATATTTTTGAAAATTGTGCATTTGTATGGGAGGTGGTAGAAGGAGTAAGGAGATCAGATCAGTATTTCTTGAGGTTAATGATATTTATATCAATATACTATGACCTAATTCTCAAGTCAATAGCTGAAATGGTTTCGATGAAAAATCAATTTCTTTAAATTTCGAAATTTCATGAAATTTGTATGGGTGGGGTAGAAAGAGTGGGGGAATTTGGCCCGTTCACGAACTTAAAGTTACTTTTTTGCTAAAAATTACACACAACAAAAATTTCAGCATGATAGCTCAAAGCGTTCGAGAGTTACGTTGTAGACATACGCACAGACGGACAGGTTTTTTAGAGACAACAAATATTTCTGTATCCTTGGCGGCTCTGTGCGAGTATTATTTCTTAGCGTTACAAACGGTAAGGCAAACACAATACACTCTCAGATTTCATCTAGAGTATAAACACAAAACTGGAAATTGTTGAATGAAATTTTAAGGTACAAACTTGAAAATTTGCGAAATGCATATAAAAAAAATCTCTAAAAGTATGAAATATTAGCAGGTCGAATACCTTCAAAACTTTGGCCCCCTCCCATACAAAATTATTTTTCCGACCATTTTTAAGAAATCAATTACCACCTAACTATTGAAGCCTATCAATTTGAAATTTTCCACAAAAATTTTTAAAAATAGTTGAAACGTAATTCAAAAGTTTTGAGATCGCGCTTGCCTTCTATCCCTCCCATACAAAAGTATGATTTCGACCAATTTTAATAAATCAACTAATAATCAACCATTTACAAGCTACGAACGCCTTACAAGAGAAACGAAATAAAACTGCATCACAAATTTTACGATTCCCTTACCTCCTCTACCTGCTGCCATACAAATATTTGGTTTCGTGAATGTAAAATACAGCGTATTTCTATGAAACTGACATGCTGTACAAAAATATTGGACGTGATTTAAGCAATCAATCAAAAAATTATTAACATCCACCCTTACCATAACACCTCTCCCCTCCCCTCATAAATATCCAAACTTGCATAAATAAACGAATGGCTTACTGATTATATATGTATGTACTGGAGCTGTTGAACGTATGCGCTATTAAGTGTTGAATTGACAATAGCCCTCCCCTAGAGCCCCCTTTCACTTAGTCTTCCCTAACCACTCTAACCTGCATATTGACTTTCTACGCAGCCTTAAATTGTCCCAAGAATAATAAAGTTGCGCCCGACTTGTTGGCAGTTTATTTGTAATGGTTTCAAAATATGGTATAAAAATTATTCGAATCCCCCTACTTCTTCTACCACCTCCATACAAATTGCACTTTTTCATGAAATACTGCAAACTATTTAGAATTATTAGAAAGACCTAAAAAAATTAGATAATTATCTTCACTCCTTCTATCGTCCCATGCAATATGCCACAACCTTATAAACAGTCGATTTTTCTATAAAGTATGAATGTTACTGATCTGCAATTTAAAACATGTCAAAAGCATAATGTGTATAGTTATTTCCGAAAAACTCATTAAGAAGTCCCCACTCCTTTTACCACCTCCTATACAAACTGCATAAATTCACTGAATCCAATACACTAATTTTCTCAGTACCTATTAAATTTTTGAAACTTCAATTTTGTATAAAACATTTTGATAGCAACTCTAGCATGAAAACATAAAAGAATTATGATTGGGCGTAAAGCCCAATCATATGATACTCTAGATGAAACGAGAAAGAGTTCAATGTACCGGAAAATATGTCACCTCCAATTCTTTTAAATAATTAATAGTGACTTTTGTATGGGAGGTGGTAGAAGCAGAGGAGGAAGGTTTGTAATTTTTGGATATGACACCTAATGTGGTATGCAAAATATTTCGTGCTGAATTTAAGGTTTGTAGCTTTCATTATTTTCAATTGGACATAGTTTTCCAGAAACTGAGGCATTTGTATGGGAGGTGGCAGAGGAAGTGGAGCGTTTAAGATGATTTTGAAACTCATCCTTATCACCACGCTTTGATTCAATTTCAAATTCGATAGTTCTAATATATGTATATATTCGAAGGAGAAATGCTTTTCTTGAATTTATAATACAGATATTTGTGTGGGAGGGGGTAGAACGAGTGAAGAGGAGCTGATAATTTTTTTTAGCATTTATTGCAATTATTAAAAAACAAATTCTGGCAAAATTTTAAGTTTATACTTTTTCTAGTTTTAATGGAAATCGATATAATGCACTTAACAAAAATTATACATTTGTATGGGAGGGGGTAGAAGGAGTGTATGGATCAAAACACATTTTTTTCTCGTTATTGATATTTCTATATTTATACTTTATGCAAAATATCAAGTTGATAGCTTTAACAGTGTCGAAGAAAAATAATTTAATTTAAATTTCAAAATTTCGTGAAATTTGTATGGGAGGGGGTAGAAGGAGTGAGGTGCAGTTGATAATTTTTTCAATTCTGATTGGAATTATAATAAAAGTAGTTCTGGCAAAAATTCGTTTTTATAACTTTGCTAGTTTCAATGAAAATCGAAAAACTGCATTTTTCAAAATTATGCATTTGTATGGGAGGGGGGTAGAAGGAGTGAAGAGGAGCTGATAATTTTTTTTAGAATTTATTGCAATTATTAAAAAACAAATTCTGACAAAATTTTAAGTTTATACATTTTCTAGTTTTAATGGAAATCGATATAATGCACTTAACAAAAATTATACATTTGTATGGGAGGGGGTAGAAGGAGTGTACGGATCAAAACACATTTTTTTCTCGTTATTGATATTTCTATTTTTATACTTTATGCAAAATATCAAGTTGATAGCTTTAACAGTTTCGAAGAAAAATAATTTCATTTAAATTTCAAAATTTCGTGAAATTTCTATGGGAGGGGGTAGAAGGAGTAAGGTGAAGTTGATAATTTTTTTAATTCTGATTGGAATTATAATAAAATTAATTTTGGCAGAAATTCGTTTTTATAACTTTGCTAGTTTCAATGAAAATCGAAAAACTGTAAAAAAGTAGGAGTGGGGGGATGTAGCCCATTCACGAACTTTAAGTTTCTTTTTTGCTAAAAATGATACACAACAAATTACAGCACGATAGCTCAAAGCGTTCGAGAGTTATGCTGTAGACAGACGGACAGACAGCAACTCGGAATCGAAGTTTTTGAGCGACAACAAATATTTCTGTACCCTTGGCGGCTCTGTGCGAGCAATATTTCTTAGCGTTACAAACGGTAAGGCAAACACAATATACTCTCAGATTTCATCTAGAGTATAACAATTGATTCTATGCCGTCACTCCTAGCACTCATCATACAAAATTTCTTAAAATTAAAAAAATTCTCTTTCATCTAGTATCACACGATAAATCGTAGTCCTATTGCATTTTTCTCTTATGTCTCGCTCAAATTTTTAAGTGTTTATAAAAATTTCAAAAAAATAACACAATATGTATGTTTTTTTTCCAGGGAATGATTGAACAAGCCTTCCAAACAGCCGGCGGTCTTTATAAAACTCTATCGGAACGACTCGGTATGAATTTCGAAACGCCGGAAGCACTCTACGCTGAAAAGAGATTTCGTGCATGCGGTTATATGCGGCCGTTGAGCATTTGGTCCATGCAAGTTGCATGGGAACGTAAAAAAATTCGCGATTAAGATATCTCGTTTCAAAAAGTTTTACAATTTTGCTTCTTTACGTTGTGGTTTTCCTTTCTTAATTGTGATAATACACTTTAGATTTATGTTTTCTTGAAACCAATTTTTTATCCTGATTTTTAAAATTTGTTGTGTTTATATTTAAATTTTTAGATTTTTTTACGGTGTTGTAGACGTTCTGTTTTTTTAAATATAACAATAACAAAAGAAATATTTCTAGATAAAAAAATAGAGCGTACATGATTCTTGTAGTTTCACATAAAAATAACATAAAAATGGTGCTGATTAGTTACCTGCGAGTGTGTGTATGTGAATTCAAGTTGAACGGGTCGAATTACTTTTTTCTATAAAATTTTGCAAGTATTTTTAAACTCGAACGAAATAGAAACCTGAACCATCTAAACTACTTCATTTTCTTCCACACAAAAATTTCAAATCAGAAAAAAATCATTCCAACATGAAAACATCTCGATGGCTTAGATCAAATCAATTTCAATAAAATTTTAAACGAATTTTACTCGACCCGAATGACTTTCGCATTTACTTTAATAATTTTATTTATTTTTAAAAAAAAAACGACAGATTTATCCAAAAAGTTCAAAACATAAGTGTGCTCTTATAATTCCAAAGATCTATCAACCAACTATATAGCTAAAAAAAAAAACAAGTAAAAAAATTAATTAGAAACAAATTTTTATCTATTGTTAAGTTGTATAAATTAAAACAAAAAGAATTTGAAATATTTATCTAAGCTTGAAAATAAGCTTTACTAAAAAAAACAATCTACTGTCAGCTTAACAAAAACAAAAACATTTTAAAAATTAAACAACAAATATTTTTGCAATCGCCACTATTTACCTGCTTTAATGATGACTTTTAAAACAAATTTTAACAAAACAAAAATCAATATAAAAAACCGAAAACTATTTTTTGATAATCACAAAAATTATGAAAGAAATTTACTTACAAAAAACAAATCCATTACTTTATTTTCTCTCGCCCAAAAGTGCTTTCTGAAAACGATTTTCTTGTTAAAATTATAAATTTAAAAACAAATAATAAATAAATCTAGAACAGTGAAAAATGTTTAATTTCTTCTCTTCTTTTCTTTTTATTCATCATTTTTTACAAAGTTTTTTTCAGCGTCTTAATTTTATCTCTAGTTTGAATCCATTGCGTTAAAAATTTATCGTATTCTCTTTGACTTCTACAAACTATAACTAAACTACTTGGTATACAGCCGTATGATTTTAATTCATCTAAACGATGTTTGGTTGTAGCCAGGCCATGGGAAAGTATGCGCGGAACTTTGGCAACATCGTGACGCGTGAAGCCCGCTTCGTTGAAAAGATAGTCAAGAACTTCTTTGATCTGCGAAAAAATAGAAAAATTATGTAGAAAAATAGATATGAATGGAATCTATGACGCAAGAGAAATGTTTTCGGTAGAAGTACACATGATTCTATAACTCCGACTTTGCTTTGAACTGAATTTTGTAGAATAGTTAAGTCCAACAGATTTATTTGTGTTAGCAGAGTTTTTATTCCGATTTATTCTCTGGATTTCAATAAATAAAAGAAAGATATGAATTTCGAAATTTTATAAATTTATATGGGAACCACACACCTGGAACCACACCCGGGCAGGTATTCTCATCGTTCCAAGAATTCGTTTACTAGATGTGCAATTTTCCAGTTTTTTTTCTTTGGACGAAAGGTGAATCAGTAAAATTTCCAGCGTTTATTTACTCCTTTTGAAATTCCGAGCAAAAAATAATTTCGTATGAGTGCTTCGTCGTTATGATAAGGTACTCACCTTATATTAACGACAAGAATTTATATTACTGAAGTGCGCAAGTGGTCGCAGAATTTCAAGTAAACATAAAACTACTAGTTTAAGGGGAGCATTTTCAGTGTAAATTGAGATACACTTTTCTCAACTACTTGGCCGATTTCGTCCAAATTTTGCAGGCATGTATTTTACTTGAAACTTAGCAACTTAGCGATTAAAAACAATTTACATGGAATTTTCTATAAATTTCTATTCAAAGTTTAATAATTTTCTCGTGCAAGAAAAAACCTTGTAAAAAAAATCGTGGTGAAAATTTTAAAAAATCCCCTACTCGATTGGCAGCCAGTAGTGCCACCTTTCCAACAAAAAAAAATCAATTGGATAGGTTGTGTAGTTTTTAAGAAAAGTGTACCTAAATAATAAATACACTACTTTTCAGGAGAAGCAAAAATTCAAATAAAAGTGATAAAAACCTGATTTGCCGGGTTAGTGGTACTGGTTGTGGGGGTGGTGGTTAGATCAGTTGGTCGGCGCGGCCGAGGAGTGAGCCGAGCGCCAAGCTACAAACGCTGCGTCAATATATATGCATGACTCCACAAGTTTACATCATTATTTGAAACATTGCTACTCATCTGAAAGGGGTGCGGTTTTCGGCAATCGATTTAGAATCCAGTCTACATTATTAATCGGAAATAAAAAAAATCGATTTTTTAAATTTTTTAGGCAGTGCTCCCCTTAATAAGTTCACTTTAATTTTATTTAAACACAAACTTTAGTTATCGCTTTACATAATCACTTGAGACTTATTCGCGCACAAATTATCGCTTTCCAATCTTCACTCTTTCGTTTTCCAAACATCGACTGGACCCGTCGACTGCTCAATACGGACTGGCTCTTCATCAAAAACGTCCGCCCTTTCTGCATCGTTTTTATCGGCCGAATCATTTCTTTGTCGGCCGCTCGCTGTCAGTTGTTTCTACAAATCATTTGGTTGTCGGGCGCACCATTTGCGGCAAAGAACTCGCAGGTGATTTTTTATTGGCACAGAATTGTTGTTGGTTGAAGACCTAGAATATTCGATGAGTAGCACAGTGTTTGCATCTACATGATCGGACTTCGTGCGGTCATATATTTGTCGTTGGTTACTTCTATAAATTAATTCCTTATCGGCTGAATCATTTCATTGACATCCGATCGCTGTCGGCCGTTTCTATAAATCTTTTCCTTGTCGTCCGAATCATTTCCTTGCCGTTATCTTCAATGCTGTCTCTGAGTGCGCGCGGTCAGTTCGAGGTCACAGACAATTAAAGGTCGTGAATTTTTCGATGGTGTGTGTGCACAATAGCAGTCAGCTGAAGATGGCGAATATTCGATGAACGACTTTATTGTGATTTCTATTCTAAAAAAAATGTCACCCCTTTTTGCCCTTTAAGATGATTTCAGTTCCGTACTTAAGGTCAATTTGCAATAGAACGCCTTAAGTGCATTTACATTTTCGCATTTTTTATCATGTTGGCTGAAGCGTGCCGAACAACTAATTGCCTTCATTCTCTATAATATATGGAGGAAGACGAACTCTGTCGTTCCAATTAAGGTGGCATAAGGCTATTCTTACAAATTTACGCTGAATCGATTCAATTCTTCCAATTTCAATTCTTGTGCTTATCATAATAAGGAGACCAAACTTGAGAACCATATTCAAGGTGAGATCTAACGAAGGTGTTATAGAGACTTAACTAAACAAGCGAATTGTTAAATTCCTTGGATAAGCGTGTGGTAAATCCCTACATAGAATTACCTTTCTGCACGATCTTATTAATATGCAAACCAAAATCAATTTTATGGTTAAATGTAACAACTAGGTCAATAATGGAACTGACTCGATCCATAATACAGTCATTAAGACTATAAGTTATCACAAACGGAGAGATTTTCCTAGTAAATGACATTACATGACACACCAAATTATACCAAATTTATGTTAAGAAACCTAACGGTCAGAACCCACACTATTGTGTTTCGTCTAAAAGAATTGAAAACCCTTACTTACGATGGCGCTACAGCCCAAATCGGACTTTGGCCTCCTGAATGCTTTGCCTCCATCCATCTCGGTTCAGTGACCGCGTCCTCCAGTTTGAAAATCTTAGCAGTGATTTGCTGTCTGCGTCAATCGAATCCTCCCAGCGCTTTCGTGGTTTTCCGACCGGTCTTTGTCCGTTGACTTTCCCTTTTAGTGTGCGTTTGGGAATTCTTCCGTCATCCATCCGCTCCACATGACCAGCCCATTGTAATTTTTTAAATTTTATGAGGGTTGACACTTCTGGATTGTCGAAGATGGCATACAATTCTCTATTGTATCGTATTCTCCAGATCGAGTCTTCCCTCACAGGTCCGAGGATTCTTCTGAGGACCTTCCTTTCAAAGGCGTTAAGTCGTTTTTCGGACGCCTGAGTTAATGTCCACGTTTCGCTGCCATAGCATAGCACAGGTCTTATGATTGTTTTGTATAGCTTAAGTTTTGTTTTCCTGTGCACGTTCTTGTTTTTGATTATTGGAAGTACCGAATAATAAGTCTTGTTTGCCATCATTATCCTTCTTTTAATTTCGATGGGTTCGCTTCCATCCTTCGATAGATTTGCCCCTAGATATATGAAGTTGTCTACGTTTTCTAGGTTATAGTCTCCTACTGTAATATTTTGTCTGATTGGCGTCTTTTTCCTAGTTTGCGTCATAATTTTTGTTTTGTTTTCATTAATGCGTAGTCCAACTTCCCTTGCTACCGAGTCAAGGTTTACAAATACTTCCTTAGCACTCTCCAGAGATCTTGCAAGGATATCTATGTCGTCGGCATATGCTACGAGTTGTGTGGATTTGAAGCATAGTGTTCCCTTGGTGTCAACGGGAAGTTTCCGAACAACATATTCGAGTGTTAAGTTGAAAAGTATTGGTGCGAGGCCGTCACCTTGTTTAAGGCCGTTGTCTGTTTTAAAACTGGAAGTCAGATCGTTTTCTACTCTGACTTGTGACAAAGACTCAGTCATTGTCATTCTTGTTAGTCGAACCAGTTTCGGTGGGACTCCAAACTCCAACATGATTTTATACAGTACGCGCCTGTCGATACTGTCGTATGCTTGTTTGAAGTCAACAAATATCTGGTGCACATCAATATTATATTCCCAGCACTTTTCCAGCACCTGTTTAACTGAGAATATCTGGTCCGTGGTTGAGCGTCCAGCTCTAAATCCGCCTTGGTATTCACCAATTACTTTATCAGCATAGGGCTTAATTCTCTTTTCTAGAATTTTCGTCAAAATCTTATAAGACGTACACAACAGAGATATTCCTCGGTAGTTTTCGCAGCAGAGTTTGTCACCTTTTTTATAAATTGGACTTATGATGCTCTTGCGCCAATCTTCAGGAAGTATTTCCTGCGTCCATATGTCCGCGACTAATCTATGTAGGAGATGCGCTATGCAGGTGTCGCCGGCTTTCAGAAGTTCAGCTGGGATTTGATCAGTGCCCGGCGCTTTGTTGTTTGGGTGGTTCCTTAGGGCTGTTTTTACTTCTTCGAGTGTGGGAGGACTCAAAGCGGATCCTTCATCAGCTGTTACATCAGTTATACCTGCTACTGTATCTGCTGCTGCTGTTCGTGTAGGTGATGGGCTCGGGTTAAGAAGGTGTTCAAAATATTGTGCCCATCTTAGTTTTATATCTTCCGCGTTACTTATAATGTTCCCTTCCGCATCCTTGCATAGGGTCGTTTTCGGTTTGTAACCTTCTTTCATCCTTTTGACAAGGGAATACGCGGCTCTTGTGTTGTGTAATTTAAATTGTTCGTCCATGTTTTTAATTTCGTCATTATTGTACTTCCGTTTTTTTTGTCTGCATATTTTGTTTGCAAATCGTCTAAGATCCTTGTACTTGTCTTGTTTGGCTCGTGTCGGCCGTTCCGTTAATATTTTGTAAGCTTCATTTTTTCGTTCTAAGGCATCTTGGCATTCTTTGTCGAACCAATCATTTCTTTTGCGCCGGGGTTGTTGTCCTATCACCTCCTCTGCGACAGATGTAATGCCATCTTTGATTGTTTGCCACATTTCTTCTATTGGCATGCTGACAGTGGTATTCAGCATTGTCGCGAAGTACCTCTCCAAGGCTAACGCATATTTCGCAACTATTTTCTCGTTTTTGAGTTTCCCTATGTCGAATTTAGGAACCGGTTGTATTTTTGAGTGTCCTCGGTTTGCGATTCGACATCGAAACTTGGTCTTTACCAAATAGTGGTCTGTGTCGCAATTAGCCCCTCGACATGTACGCACGTCGAGAATGCAGGAGGCCGTCCTTTTCTCTATTAGAACATGGTCTATTTGATTGAATGTTCTTCCGTCGGGTGAAGCCCACGTTCTCTTATGAATGTCACGATGCGGGAAGCATGTCGAGCTTACAATAAGGTTTTTGCTGCTGGCGAAATCAGTCAGCCTCTGGCCGTTGTCGTTACTAATATCATGGAGACTATGCCTTCCAATTGTCCCTATGTATGCTTCTTCTTTGCCCACTTTCGCGTTAAAGTCACCTAATACTATTTTAATATCATTCGACGGAAGGGAGTCGAATGTTGATTCTAAGGTGCTGTAGAAATCGTCTTTAACTTCGTCGTCTTTGTCTTCCGTTGGGGCGTGGACATTAATAAGCCAAACATTAAAAAAACTTGTTTTGATGCGGATTGCACACAATCGTTCATTGACGGATTTGAAGTTGGTAACTTGGTGTTTAAACTTCTTGTCGACGATAAACGCAACTCCAAATTCCCGGCTTCCCGATGATTTCCCACTTTTGAAAATTGTGTGCGATCTTAAGTCATTAATCTCGTTACCTAATAATTTAGTTTCTTGGAGTGCAATTATGTTTATATTGTATTTGACTGCCTGTTCCAGAAGCTCTCTCACTGCTCCTGCTCTGTACAGGGATCGCACGTTCCAAGATCCGAAGGAATAGTCCATTTTTCGTTTGCGTGGTCGTTGCCGTTGAATCAATCCAGTCCGAGGCGTTGCTTCAGGTTTCGAAACGGGTGTGTTTTTTTCCGAGGATGAGTTGTTAACACATCGCCCAACCCCCAACTTGGAGGGCCATGTTATTATAGTGCAAGAATTTTTCTGTTTCATTAGCACTCGCGCCCATCAGTTCAGCAAGTCAAGTCCGGATGGACAAGACCAGGATCCGGTGGCTACCACGAGGAGGTATGATGAGCACAATTGATGTGTATATGACAGTTACAACACTGGGCGTCGCCTAATGACGCCGATCAGATGCCTACCCTGTCTATACCCATCCAACCACCCGGATACTAACTAATTTCAACTTTCGACTAATTGAAATAAAAGCGACCGTTTATTTCGGACCCGGCCGGATTCATTGACCTGGAAGAGATACTCGGTCTGCAATTGATCGTGAACGTTACAAGTGCAGAGATCAATTTCTGACCCGAGTCCGGCGCTGGGTAAATTGTAGTTTCATGAAACGAACAAGTTTGAGCTTTGAGGTACAACAAAACCATAGATAATTTTTCGCTCTAATTGAAAACGAACTCACCTTAGTAACACGAACTTTCGCAACAGCCGGATGTTTCATAACAATTGCTTTTGTCGTTTCGATATCGTAGCCTAAACGAAACGATAAATAATCATAAACATCCTCGTCCTGTCCCAAAATTTTCCTCTCATCCAGTGACAATTGCAACGATCTTAAAACAGAGAACCCAATTAATTTCCTCAATTGCAAAAATCTTCCGACATACTTTTGTAAGATCGGCTCCGGACACCGAATCATCCACGGCATTAGCTTCTCCTTTTGCGCTCGCTTAGCTCGCTCCAAACGTTCGATTATCGAGTTCGTATTGTAACGAAACGCCCACAAATCTCGGATTATACTCAACGGTGCAACACCGTACTTCAACATCGCATCTAAATTCCCGATCAGCGTTTGCGCCGGAATTTCGAGCATAAACAGTCGCGTCGAGATGTATTTACTGACGATTTGAGGCTGCAAATCTAATTTATTGGCGATGTAGTAAATTCGATTTCCGCCCGGTACGAATGCCGTTTCATTCTCCATAACGCACAGGATTTTCGTCAGACGGAAGTTTGAGACGCGCATCAGTGGAACAAAGTCGTCGATGTTTCGTGGATTCATTTGTGTTATGGTCTCGAGTTTGGTGCGAAGGATATCTGAGAAAAAGGGAAGGGGAAGTTAAATGTTTTTAAAGTCCTGGTGAAGAAAGCTACTTACGTGATTGCATCGCCAGAATCCATGGAAATTCCTGGACCGTAACGGGCGTAATCTTGAACTCCTGAATCAATTCCACGACTTTTCGGAAATTATCGGCATTTAGGTATCGCAAACGCGACTCTTTCTGGAAGATTTTCTCGCCCGAATGCCTGCTAATCAGGAGTTCGTCGCTGAGCAATTGCAGAGCCTGATTTCGGGAAACAGTGCCGGCATGACTGGGTGGATCTTTCTCAATGTGCGGTAAGTTTCTGTAATCCTCCGATTCCGGAATGCTAGTCGATTCGGCAGAGTCCGGGCTGCTGCGGAAATTCTCCTCGACTTGAAACCGCTTCGGAGTTGTAGACAAGTGGCGCGAATAGTTCGATACAGGATTTTTCTCCCTTATTATCCTCTTTGTCAGTTTTAATCGCGTGAAACTGCGCGATAATTCCCTGAGTGCAGAGCGAACAAACATTTCAAATTTCAACTTACAGGTGATTCGAAGTTACGAAACGAAACGTCAAAGCGATGATGGCGATTTCTTCTTCTTCATTGGCAGTTGTTTGGTACGGTGGTCGCACGCTGTCGATATTTTTGGCCGTTTTTAGCGGAAATTTGTGAATTTCTAGAAAATTTTACAGCAAAATTGTTAGGAAACTACCGAGAGCACCATTGTAATGTGAAGTTCACCGAAAATATTTTGTGTTTTGCGTAGAGTGCAACTGTTTATACACTTACCTGACCAGCCCTCATTTGTTTTGCTTTAAATCGATTGTTGTAAGTATTTAATTTTTTTTATTATTGTCGCACTCCTAATTATTTCATCTCATTGGACAGTTTACGATGACTCCTTGGGCCGTTAGTTCGCGCCGATGCAACGTTTGCACTATCGAAAAATTTTACAGGTCAGATCAACTGCAACTCTGCTCCGGCTGCCGCCTGATTCGTTACTGCAGTGCGGAGCACCAGCAGCTGGACTGGCCAATTCACAAATCCTTTTGTTCGGCAATCAAGCACATCCTAAAGAAGAGCACATTCAGTCACGTCATGGATTTGGAAGGCCCCGTCACATCGTGGCGTCAATTCGAGAAAGCATTGATCCTGACCAAATGCCTGGTCCATACGATTCTCAAACGCGAACTGGACATGCACGAAGTCGAATTGCTCACATTCCCAGCCCATTGCCAGGTGTGTTTCTCTCGGAACGGCAAAGTCCTCTTCAACTGCGAGAACTGCACGGCCGTTTCGTATTGTAGCGTCGAACATCAGACCTCCGACTTTGCGGAACATTCTAAATGGTGCAAACACCTTCGATACTACTACAATTTCCACGAGCTTGAAAATTTCAGTCTCGAACTGGACTTCAGTAGTGCGCCAGTTCTCGCCCAGACCAACATTCCAAAAGATCTCTTCAGCCTGATCGATGTGACCCGCGCTCCCGATACTATCGAGCTATCTCGTATTCCGCGCTCGCTGGACGAATACCAATACTACGCAGCCGTAAGTAATTATTCTTGCGTAGCAACACTCCTCCATGTGATCACCACCTGCAAACTAAACGACGACAACGACACGTTAACAGTCTACCTGATCGGATCCCGCGACGAACACCTCTTCCTACAAGAATCACACTGCTCGTTCCTCTGCTCGCAGCTTCCAACCGTCGATCAGATCAAATTCTATTTAATCGGTCCAGAAGCGCCGCGCCTCTCAAACCCAATCAATTATACGACACGATCGCAAAATCACCACAAAACAAAAATTCAAATCAATTTTCAGCGAGAAAAGTTCGAAGATTTTGCGAAAAGAGTGAGAATCACGGAAGACAGCAGTGGGCCGCACTTGATAGCCGCCTTCAATTGCGGTTTCTATGAATTCGCGCGGACGGCAAAGGACACATGGAAGGAAGGTATCGTGGCCATGCTTCAATACGATCGTACTCCGATCGTTTTCACATCGTACACGAAGCTGGAAGCACGGTTCGATTTGCGACAGTTTAGCGAATGTGCGACGGCCAATAAGCGTGAATATCAGATTATTGTGAACGGCGAGGAGAATCCGTATAGGGATCAGCGACCATTCCGCAATATGGAACTGCACGATCGCCGGGATCTTGTTTACTTTCGGAATGGATATTTACATATTGTTTTGGTAAATAGTAGAGTTTAAGGATGTGCGCGGGAGGTATCTGGAATTGAAATCGTTTTTTTTTAATTTGTACGCATTAAGAATTTATGCGTTTTTGTGAAGAGCACAAATAAAAGTTCTTATTACGTTTTTTAAAACAATTGATTCTGATTCGAAGAGAGGAAAGGATTGATCCCTGTTGATTGCGTAATTAAGACTTAAAATATATCCCTTTTCAGCTCGAAAAATTTTCCTGGAGCGGGAGAGGCAATTACTTTCTTCTTAGTTTAGATTTCGTCGGGCAAAAATTGGCATTGAAGGGTGTCGAATGAAGGGTGAACAGAGGACAAAGAGTAGACTTATTTGACATTTTTTACATATCCTTTTGAACGCTTCGTATTTAGGAGGATAACTTTTAAGATGTCTTGCCCGAAATTATATTATTTTTTTTATATAGCACCGAACATAACTTATGGAGTCACCCTTTTTTACAAGAGAATTTCTGGAAGGGAGAGTTTAAACTGCCAATGGATGTTTACCTTAAAACACTTAATGTTGTAAGCTGATGGGAATGCGTGGGGCGGCAAGGAATTCCACAGTCTTGATGTTCGCGTGATGACGAACTGACTCTAGTTCATTGTACGCGACGAGAAAGGCTTAACAGTGAACTTATGGGCGCGTGTATCCTCCTGGAATAGTTGAAAAGAGGAGGGATAAGGTAGGACAGTTCTTCGCTGCATTTACCTTGGAAACATCGAAAGTAAACGCTGAGTACCGCGATTTCTACGATATTCGAGGGAATCTATGGAAGCTCTCATCTCCAACTAGACGAAACGCATGCTTTTGAGTTCGATTACATAATGTTCTATATGTAAGTTGATTAGATATTAGCTCGATCGCAAGACGCCAAATACTTTTTTTTAATCTACTGTTTTAACACAGATTGCTCAAATAATTTAAAGCTGACATTAATAAAGCGTAGTGCGAAATTTTCAGTAGAAATAAAAATTACGGTAATTAGTAAATGATGAGCAAAAACAGTTAACAAAAAGAAAATGAGAAATTAAAAAAGATACAATGAAGTACAGCAGGACACATTAATCTAACCCTGACAGCCAAAACTCGGAAAAAAGTCATGCCTTCTTATGTACGAACCAATACTATACTACCGAAAGTTCGCAAGTGTGCATGCCGATGTAAGCAAAAGCAAGAAATCATCAATTAGCCTAGATATCTAATTTGCTTACACTCGATGAAAAAACAGAGAGAGCTAAATTCAGTCCACTTCATATTTTCCCCCAAGGGTCTTCGCCTTGCGGAATAAACAGTATCAATGGTAAATAGAAAAAAAGATTTCTTTGTTTTCGGTTTATGTTTATTTTAGATCTTAAAAATTTTCCGCAGTTTGAAGATCGATTTTCGTCTGATCAGACGTGCTCGCAATGCGAAAGCGAAATTTCATTCTGACACACAAAACCAAAAGGCATCTAAATATCTTATGCAACTCATCACTACCATCTCATCACTACTCATCTACAGAGAAATAAATCCTAATAGCCAAACATCAATGAAACACCTGTGAGTTCTCAATTATCGCTCATCGCTGATCGGTAATAGCAACTTCAAACGTATTTAGTAGTGCTACTCTCGGGTCGTTGGATGGAGCGTATAAGATTGTATCATCTGCGAACAGTATTAGTACAGAGTCTTCTTGTGCAGTATATATGAGAGTATGGCACACTGCCCTTTTAATCAAACTTAAAACTATTGGTTTGGGCGACTCTCTTATTTCCTGGATTGAAAGTTTTTTAGCCAATCGTTCAATGCGTGTGGTATTGGATGGTGTGGTTTCCTCTTCTTTTAAAATTAACTCTGGTGTCCCTCAGGGGTCGGTTCTTTCTCCCACCCTTTTTTTGATATTTATTAATGACCTGCTATCTTCAACTTTCAATCCTATACATAGCTTCGCCGATGACAGCACCTTAGACTTCTCCTATCACTACAACAGTGCATCCTTAGCACGATGTACTAGCTTAGTAGAACAACGTAGGTACATGGTTCAGTCATTGAATGACGACTTGGCAAAAATTCTTAGTTGGGGCAATAAGAATCAAGTTGAGTTTAATGCTTCGAAAACCCAGTGCTGTCTTGTGTCCCACAAACGTGACTCTATCCTTTACCCAATCACCTTCGGAGGTCAGCCACTAACCACTTCTTCAAGTGTTAAGATGTTAGGTATCCAAATCACAGATAACTTATCTTGGAACGACCATATATTTAACATCGCCAAGGAAGTATCTAAATGCTTGGGCTACCTAAGACGATGTAAAAACTTCTTCACCGCTTCTGGGCTATTAACAATTTATAAGGCCTATATTAGACTACGTCTTGAATTTAATTCCCAGCTGTGGGCGGGAGCTGCAAAAACTTCTCTCTCCTATCTGGATAGTATCCAGTCTCGGACCATTAAAATTATAAGGGATTCTGACATAACTTCATCGCTCGATTCACTCGACCATAGACGAACTGTAAGCTCCCTAACCCTTTTGTATCGCTACTACAATGGAGATTGTTCGGACGAAATCTTTAATCTCATGCCCCCATGCATGCCCTTACCCCGTAATACTAGAGCTGCTTCGCGCGCTCATAAGTATTCTCTCAACTCCACCTTCGGTCGCACTGCCAAATTTCGTGATTCGTTTTTAAACCGGACTGTTCGAATATGGAACTCGCTGCCCATCTCGGTTTCCCGCATGACTACAACATTCAGCAATTCAAGGGAAATGTTCATAGCCACTTCCGACTCTATCCCCTAAATTCCCAAAAACCAATATCCTTCCCCCTCACCGGAGCTGTGCTTCAGTACAAAAGGGCAACCCCTCTAGTTCCGGTGTCACATAAAAAAAAAATATATACCTAGTCCTGCCATAAGTTCTGTCACATAATTTCTCACATTGGCAACAACTTTATTTTATGAGTGGCATTTCAATATCGGCCAGTTTTATAAACGTCATAATGTTGTTGACAGTTGATGGTCATTTAAAGTGTGTTCGTTAACGTGTGAAGATGGAATGGGGTGTAATAGAAAACCGAACTGCAGTGATTGCACTACATAAGTGTGGAAAATCCGCGAGTGAAATTTTCAAGTTGTTGTGCCCGTTAACAATAACGCAAAGATTTGTGTATCGTGCGATCCAGAGATATAACGCGATCCAGACTATTGAAGATCAACCTCGTTTTGGACGTCCGCGTGATGTACGTTCTTCTGCTGCCATCAAAGCGGTCGAGAGTCGAATTCGTCGAAATCCGCTTCGTAAACAACGAATCATGGCTCGAGAGATGAACATCTCCACCCGAAATATGTCTCGCATCATAAAATCTGACCTCGGGATGAGTGCCTTTCGACGATCAACGGGACATTTGCTGACTGAGCAGTTGAAGCAAATTAGGAGCACCAGATCGAAAGAGCTCCTTCGGCGGTACGGCAACAACAAACATCGAGAAATTTTATTTACCGATGAAAAAATTTTTACGGTGGAGGAACATTTCAACCGCCAAAATGATAAGGTGTATGCCCACAGCTCCGCAGAAGCCCGAGAAGTTGCCACTAGGGTACAACGAGGACATCATCCAGCATCAGTCATGGTATGGTGGGGAGTCAGCTACGAAGGGGTCACCGAGCTTCATTTTTGCGAAAAAGGCGTAAAAACTGCAGCGAAAAATTATCAAACGGACATCCTGGAGAGATGTGTGAAGCCGCTGAACTCTACGCTATTCAACAATCGACATTGGGTTTTCCAGCAAGATTCTGCGCCAGCCCACAAAGCTCAAACCACACAAGCGTGGTTGGAAACCAATATTCCACAGTTTATAAGGGCGACGGAATGGCCTTCTGGGAGCCCAGATTTGAATCCCCTGGACTACAAACTGTGGGCGGAGTTAGAGTCCATGGTGTGCACGAGACGACACCCAAATATCGAGAGCCTTAAGCGATCTTTGACAGAAGCAGTAGCTAATTTTCCGCTAGAAACAGTGCGTACTGCTATCGATGACTGGCCCAACAGATTAAAGAGCTGTGTTAAGGCTAAAGGCGGCCACTTTGAATAATTTGTTGCTTATTTTACTTCCATTAGTATGCCAAAATAAAATATATTTTCCTTTGTCAAAAACTCTTTTTCATTTATACAAAAATTGCCCATATACGTGTGACAGAACTTATGGCACGACTAGGTATATATATAAAACTTAGGTTCGTTAACCGATTCTTGGGCAACTCCAGATCATACTGCTATTAATGACGACGGCTCACTGTTTATTTCTACTTACAGTTTTCTATTTTCTAGAAAACTATAGAACATTCCGAGTAGAATGGTATTTTTTGAAGCTGAATTGATGGTATGGGACAATGTTCTGTCCCTTGCAAAAAGAATCAAAATAATTCCCTAGAAATGTTTCAAGAATTTTTCCTACTTTCGAAAGCATTGAAATTGGGCGAAAAATTTTTAGGTCATTAGAGCCCGAGGATTTCTTAATCGGTATTAATTTTGCAATTTTCCAGCTGTTCGGAAAATAGCCATTGTTAAGGCAGTTATTGAATAATATTAACAATAAATCTATTGCTTTTTGGAAATTTTCTTATTCACGTAATTGGAGATGTTATCGGGACCGAATGATTTCTTGTTGTTACGGGAGCGAATAATATTGACTAAGAATTCCCGTGTTATAAAAGGATGTTGCAGCTGAGATCCGCTGGAAGGGTTTTCTTTGTCAAACGTTTTTAACGGTGTGAACTTATTGTTATTCAAGTTGTCTGATTGAAACTCTGCAACTTTATGGTTTACTAAAGCTAGGTTATCTCTATCATGCTGGGGATGATTATATGCATATAGGCCTTCGTAGAATTTCTTAACAGCTTCTATCTTTTCAGATAAGCGTTCATACGTAGTTGCATTTACATTTTTTCCCATGTCGCTTGATTTGGGCTTAGCTATTATTCGATTTATTTCTTTGAAGATTGTAGGACTCGGCTTGAGAGTTTTGAATTTTTGTTGTAACTCTTTGTTGAAATGGGTATTATTTTTTTCATCAATAATTCGGGATAGTAGTGTAGTTCTGTTTTTAAGGTTAATATATTCTTGGTTGAAACTAAAATTATTTCTTTTTAAGATTCATTTCATGTTATTACGCCAGTATTTCCTAATATCAAAAAGTGATTTTATATCAGCAGGAAGATGTTCATAAAAGCCGTTACTAGTGATTACCTTAGAGTGTCGTGATGTAATATATGTGTGTTAAATTTTTCAATATTTGAGATTTCTATTATTATCAAGAAGGAATCCAGTTCTTTTTTAAAGTGTTCCCAGTTAGTTTGGGCATGTGACACGAATGTTCTGGGTCGCACTAACTCTGGTCTGTATTCTTCTAAGAATATTGTTAACTGCACAGCGTAATGGTCTGAGAAGTATGATAGCGTTTTGCGTGAAAAATTTGCATTGAATATATTGGCGATGTTCTTTGAAGTAATAAAAAAGTCGATACACCTTTGGCTCTGAGGAAATGTAATTTCGTCGGGGTTAATTATCACTAAATTAGATTGATTAATATTTCTATCAAACCAGTCCTTCAGCATTCGTCCATTAGGATTTATGTAATTATTGGCCCATTGCGAATGCTTGGAGTTCCAGTAACTATTCTGAACAAGTAAGTCGTTGAAAATGAAAATATCATTAGAAGATTATTAATATTTATACTAGATGGGCTAGTTGCGTGTATGTATGTATGTATGTATATATGGAAACTAGCAGTACTTTTTGTTCTACGCCATTTTCGTCGACAGTATGTAGAGCCGCTGCAGTATGGGGTAGTGTACACATGTCCAGATTAACTGAAGTGATGTTGAATTTATCTTTGAAAAGAATTGCCGTACTTTGAAAATCATCGTTACGTAGAGTATTGCATCTAGGTACCCTTAGTCTATTAGTGCGTTTTAAGTGGATTTCACATAAAAACAAAAGGTCAGGCTTGTTTGTGCTGACGAAATCTGTGAGTGAGACTTTCCTTGCTTTGGAAATTAGTGAGCCTGCATTAAGGATGATTACTTTACATGGAATTCCTGCCATTGCAAATATCGAGGAAAAATTGAAAGTGTTTGCACTGTTTTTCTTCTAATGTTTTAGCAGCGTTATATTGTGGTAGGAAGTCATTTATTGTTTTAATAGCTGTGTTAAGGGAATACCAAAAAGTTCCTTGAACTGATTCATAAAATTTTCGTTGAGCAAATCATTGTTCGTCGGTGAAAAAAGTGATCTCCAGGATGGAGTACTTGACTGTGGAGCATTAGTTATGAATTTGTTCAGCAGCTCTATATATTTAGGACAGCCTCTATAGTTTGCTGGGTGACCTGTTTCTTTGCAATTAGAACAATATGGTAATGAAGTAGAAGTTTCCTTACTACGAGGGCACTCACCTGGATTGCGATCTCCGGGACATTTGACACACCTGTACTTTATGCCGCAATTCTTTGAAACATGCCCAAATCTTTGGCACCTATAACATTGTATAATTTTGCTGGTTTTCGGTTTCTCCCACGCCACTCTAACATTCAGTATTGTCGGTATTTGCAGAAGTTCATCGATATTTTAATTAGGAGATACTTATACCAAATATATATAAGGTTTTACCTATTTTTTTTATCTGGATGTGGAAAAATTTCTGACAGTGAAATCTATCGGGTTCTTGAGAATGGATTTGATTTCGACTTCTAATTCATTAGCTGTGTACACGGAATCAATACCTTTTAGAAGCAGCGTTATTAATTTCCTTTCTTTTGGTGTATGTGTAAATACTTCAATATCCGACTGGTTTTTTATGTTCTCAAAAATGTAACCGTGAATGTCGGGATCGTCGACAAATAATTTGAAAACCCTATTCTTTGTTTTAATTACACGGTAGTTCAGGTGCGGATATTTACTTTTTAATTGTTGATTCAGAACTTTAATGTCTGCTTCGTACAGTTTAATTGATGGGCAAAAGGTCGATTTATTGTTGTTAGTTTTGTTATTGTTAGTATTTAAGCTACTAGTTACCTTTTTATTTAATAATCGACTTCTTCGTTTTCTTCGAACGAATTCATATTTATATCAGTAAGCGGGCTGAAGTAATTGTCGTTTGTCCTAGTGGTTGTTAACTGAATGTTGTCTGAATGTTGTTGTTGTTGTTGCAGGGAATTATTGGAGGGCTAGAGTTTCTTCCCTTTCGCTTGATGCGATGCCATCCGACGTCAGAGTTCGGTGACGTATTTAGGTCAGCCGCTATATTGAGGTCTGTACGTTGGTATTGGCTTTGTTGCTGGTTTTCGTTAGTCTGTTGGATCGTTGTTGAAGATTTGTGACTATGAATGGAATTTTTACGGTCCCTTAGATGAAGATTTTTTCGATGATTGACCTTTTTAGATATAGAACATGTTTTTTTGATTATACTTCTTTCGTCAGAAGTCATTTCCACCGATCTTATGCTTAATTGTCGTTCCCCGTATAAGAAATAGTTCTGTTTTATATGAGAGTCGTGCTCGTGATCTAATTGTTTCATTCTGTGTTTCAGCATAGCTCGCGAAGGTTAAAGGTTGTTTTTTATGTTGTGTTGATATCAGAATGGCTCCACGAAGAAACGTTATTTCCTTAAGTGAAAAAATTGAAATAATTAATGTGTTTGAAAAAGAAAAGATGTCTGTTCGAGAATTAGCTAAGAGGTGACTTATAGTGGTTTAGTGAAATGAATTGAAATAGAATCTTTTTTTTTAAGGTTCCATATTGGGAAAACTCAGGCCGCAGAAATTGTGCAGAATCGAGATGACATTCGTCGCAAATGGATATCCAGTATCAATTTCCACCAAAAGAAAAGCTTTCTGAAGACGGAAGGCTCACAAATCGATCGAATCTGCTTTGATTGGTTTGCCAAAGCTAGAAGCCAGCATATTCCTATCTCCGGACCAATTATTAAAGCCAAGGCAAAAGAAATAGCGGACCATTTGGTATACTGTGGATTTTCTGCGTCGAATGAATGGCTAGAAAAATGACGTAAAAGGCACAATGTATCATTCAAGTGCATAACTTGCGAGGCTTCAGATGTGAGTCCAATAGACGTCGACCAGTTTAGGGCAAAAATACCCTATACTTGGGTACAAGCCCGAAGATATTTATAATGCCGATGAATGTGGCTCCTTTTTTCGCGCTTTGCCTAATAAAACTTTCTCCCTGAAATCGGAAAAATGTGTTTGAGGTAAACTGTCAAAAGAAAGGCTGACAGTTTTATTTTGTGTTAACATGACAGGGGAAAAAGATATGCTTTTAGCTATCGGTAAAGCAGCCCGCCCTCGAGCATTCAAAAATCTTCGCATCCAAGACTTACCAGCCAATTGGAAGTCAAATAAAAAAGCGTGGATGACGTGTGACACTATGTCAGAATGGTTACAACAATACGACTGTAAAATGAAAATTCAAAAAAGAAAGGTTCTTTTGTTTTTGGATAATGCGGCGTCTCATCCGAAAGATTTAAATTTGATCAACGTTAAAATAATATGCCGACGACGATCTCTGGAGAGTGCTAAGGAAGTATTTGTAAACCTTGACTCGGTAGCAAGGGAAGTTGGACTACGTATTAATGAAAATAAAACAAAAATTATGACGCAATCTAGGAAAAAGACGCCAATCAGACAAAATATTACAGTAGGACCTAAAAACGTACACAACTTTATATACCTAGGGGCAAACCTATCGAAGGATGGAAGCGAACCCATCGAAGTTAAAAGAAGAATAATTATGGCAAACAAGACGTATTATTCGGTACTTCCAATAATTAAAAACAAGAACGTACACAGGAAAACAAAACTTAAGTTATATAAAACGATTATACGACCTGTGCTATGCTATGGCAGCGAAACGTGGACATTAACTCAGGCGTCCGAAAAACTACTTAACGCCTTTGAAAGAAAGGTCCTCAGAAGAATCCTCGGACCTGTGAGGGAAGACTCGATCTGGAGAATACGATACAATAGAGAATTGTATGCCATCTTCGACAATCTAGGAGTGTCAACCCTCATAAAATTTAAAAAGTTACAATGGGCTGGTCATGTGGAGCAGATGGATGACGGAAGAATTCCCAAACGCACACTAAAAGGGAAAGTCAACGGACAAAGACCGGTCGGAAAACCACGAAACCGCTGGAAGGATTCGATTGACACAGACAGCAAATCACTGCTAAGATTTTCAAACTGGAGGACGCGGTCACTGAACCGAGATGGATGGAGGCAAAGCATTCAGGAAGCCAAAGCCCGATTTGGGCTGTAGCGCCATCGTAATTAAGTAAGTAAAATAATTTTCTTACCGGCTTACATCAGTCTGTCAACCCTTGGATCAAGGGATAATTCAAAATTTTAAGGTACAGTACAGAGGATTAATCCTTAAACATATCATCTCAAAAATAGATACAATGAAATGAGCGTCAGAGCTCGCCAAAACGACAAAACTATCAATGTTCTTGAAGCTTTATATTTCATCAGTACTTCGTGGGACAAAGTTGATACAGCTCTGGAGAGTTGGTTGAATTTTAAGAAATCAACCAATTAACTCCATTTGCAAATATACCTTACACTTACAAATATACTTTACAATTTCACTGACAGAAATATACTTTATATGTTTATACTCTAGATGAAATCTGATAGTATATTGTGTTTGCCTTACCGTTTGTAACGCTAAGAAATAATGCTCGCACAGAGCCGCCAAGGGTACTGAAATATTTGTTGTCGCTCAAAAACTTCGATTCCGAGTTGCTGTCTGTCCGTCTGTCTACAGCATAACTCTCGAACGCTTTGAGCTATCGTGCTGAAATTTGTTGTGTGTCATTTCTAGCAAAAAGGAAACTTTAAGTTCGTGAACGGGCCACATCCCCCCACTCCTTCTACCCCCTCCCATACAAATTTTACGAAATTCTGAAATTTTTAGAAATTGCTTTTTCTTTGAAACTACTTAAGCTATCAATTTGGTCAAAGTATTATGATATAAATGTCATTAATATGACGGCATATTGATCCGATCCCGTCACTCCTTCTACCCCCTCCCATACAAATGCATAGTTTTGAAAAATGCAGTTTTTCGATTTTCATTGAAACTAGCAAAGTTATAAAAACGAATTTTTGCCAGAATTAATTTTATTATAATTCCAATCAGAATTAAAAAAATTATCAACTTCACCTCACTCCTTCTACCCCCTCCCATACAAATTTCACGAAATTTTGAAATTTAAAATAAATTATTTTTCTTCGAAACTATTAAAGCTATCTACTTAATATTTTGCACAAAGTATACAAATAGAAATATCAATAACGGGAAAAAAAATTTTTTTGATTCGTACACTCCTTCTACCCCCTCCCATACAAATGTATAATTTTTGTTACGTGCATTATATCGATTTTCATTAAAACTAGAAAAAGTATAAACTTCAAATTTTGCCAGAATTTGTTTTTCAATAATTGCAATATTTGCTAAAAAAAATTATCAGCTCCTCTTCACTCCTTCTACCCCCTCCCATACAAATATCTGTATTATAAATTCAAGAAAAGCATTTCTCCTTCGAATATATTAGAACTATCGAATTTGAAATTGAGTCAAAGCGTGGTGACAAGGATGATGATAAGCAGTTTCAAAATCATCTTAAACGCTCCACTTCCTTTGCCACCTCTCATGCAAATGCCTCAATTTCAGGAAAAATTTGTCCAATTGAAAATAATGAAAGCTACAAACCTTAAATTCAGCACGAAATATTTTGCATACCACATTAGGTGTTATATCCAAAAATTACAAACCTTCCCCCTCTTCTTCTACCACCTCCCATACAAAAGTCACTATTAATTATTTAAAAGAATTGGAGGTGACATATTTTCCGGTACATTGAACTCTTTCTCATTTCATCTAGAGTATCATATGATTGGGCTTTACGCCCAATCATAATTCTTTTATGTTTTTAATTTAAATCAAGTGAACCGATATAATGAAAAATGTAGAATTAATTGTTTTTACGGCAGTTGATATTAAATATTCACACAGGGTGGTTGAAATTAAAAATGCAGCAAACTTCATTTAGTAACTTGCAATTAGCCGCGGTTGCAATTCAGAAACTTCCTTTCTGGATTTCCAACCCCGCTGCATGGTTTCGCATCATGGATGCACAATTTTCCGCAGCTAATATTACAACTGAACTTACTATGTTCAATCATGCGCTTAGCATGTTAAGCGCAGCAGAATGCGAGCAGTCGATGGACATCATCGACAGCATTCCAGCGGAAAATTAATACGTATATTTTAAAGATGCCATGATTAAGAGATTTGGAGAATCTGAGGACCATAAGTTGAGACGACTTATGAATGGAATCGAGGAGATTTAAAGCCATCTCACCTTTTAGGTCGAATCCGTTCTCTCGCTGGAAACAACTTTCCTGCTAACATTATTAAAAAGTTCTGGCTACAACGACTTCATTCCCAAATTCAAGCCATTTTAACAGTGTCCTCGGGTTCACTTGACGAGTTAAGTGAAATCGCCGATAAAATTGCTGACACTTCTTGTTTTCCGCAATTAGCAAGTGCTTCGATTAGTAAGTCGTCAAATGTGCAGCATTCAGAAGTTGAATCATTACAAAAACAGCTAGCGAACTGGCACAAATTACAAGACAAAGTCGAAACTTTGATCGGTCTTTAAATGGTAATCGCAATGGCCGATCCAAATCGCGTAACCGTTCACAAAGCGGTTCACGAACGTCTGATGGTTTTTGCTTTTACCATAGACGTTTTGGATATAGGGTCACTAAATGTAATGACCCATGCATATTTCCTAAAGAAAAAAACTAACTCGGGTGTTAGAAATGGCGACATCTGACACGAGTCCAAACTCTAGTCGCCTTATTATACCGGATAAAACATCCGGCTTACGTTTTTTGATTGATACCGGCGCGGAAATTTCGGTAGTTCCTAAACATAATTTCGATCATCGCGTTATTGATCCAAACTTGATTCTGACCGCTGCAAACTGCACTAAAATCCCTACTTTTGGTTCACGTAAAATTACGATTTCACTCAAACTTAGACGAAATTTTGAGTGGAATTTTATTATTGCTGACGTTGAACGACCGATTTTAGGAGCGGATTTCCTTCATCATTTCGGTCTGGTCGTGGATCTTAACAACGGCGTTTAATCGATCCTCTCACTAACGTCAGTTCAGCCATAGGTCAAATTTTAAAAGGATCTTCTACAGTATTGTCTGTCTTAGCAGCCACACATGAGAATCCTCGAGTTCAATCATTACTTGCACAACACCCGAACATTTTTCAAACAAATAGAACAAATTCAAATAAATTGCACGTAGTCCGTCATTTCATCATTACGGAAGGACGTCCAGTCTTTTGTAAACCTCGACGACTCTCACCTTCTCGTTTAGCGATCGCGAAGGCCGAGTTCGGCAAAATGGTAGACCGTGGCATTGGCAGACCATCAGACAGTCCTTGGGCTTCACCACTTCACATGGTTCGAAAGAAAGATGGAAGTTGGAGACCTTGTGGGGATTACCGGGCACTTAATGCACAAACAGTCCCGGACAAATATCCAATACCACACATTCAGGATTTTGCCCAACAACTTGATGGTTGTTCTATTTTCTCAACAGTTGATTTGGAATGTACATATCATCAGATTCCTCTGAACGAGGATGACGTTCCAAAAACAGCTATTACCACACCTTTCGGTTCATATGAGTTTATGCAAATGGCGTTTGGTTTGCGCAATGCTGCGCAAACCTTTCAAAGGTTTATTTTTTCGATTTTGAGGGATCTTGATTTTTGTTTCGTCTACATTGACGACATCTTGATCGCCTCAAAGTCAGTAGAAGAACATTTCATTCATCTCGATAAACTTTTTCAGCAACTAGAAAAGTACGGTTTAGTAGTCAATTTAGCGAAATGCCACTTTGCTAAAGCTCAAGTGGATTTCTTGGGTCATTCCATCAACTCAAATGGAATTCTTCCAATGGCTTCTAAGGTCGAAGCTATTATCTCTTACCCACAACCAGCTAATATTCACGAGTTGAGGCGTTTTCTCGGTATGATTAACTTTTACCGAAGGTTCATACCTCATGCAGCCACATCTCAGTCTATTTTAGACAAGTACACAGAAGGTAGCAAGAAAAAACGTGATAAGTCCATTATTCCATGAAATCCTGAGTCTGTTAAAGCTTTCAATTGTTGCATAGAACAATTAGCTCAGGCGGCTACACTAGCGTATCCTTCTTCTTCAGCAGCACTTTCGCTTGTGGTCGACGCTTCAGATACAGCCATCGGGGCTGTATAACAGCAAAAAATTTCAAATGCTTTACAACCATTGGCATTTTTTTCGCGGAAACTTTCTGCAGCACAGCGAAAATACAGTGCCTACGATCGTGAGCTTTTGGCAGCTTATATTGCCATTAAGCATTTCAAGTTCATGCTGGAACGAAGAATTTTCACATTTTTTACTGATCACAAACCGCTTATTTGTGCTTTCAAACAAAACGCTGAAAAAGCTTCCCCAGGTCAGTTAAGACATCTGGACTTCATCGGGCAATTTACGACCGATATTCAACATATATCCGGTTCAGATAATGTCGTCGCCGACGCATTATCTCGCATTGACGAGATTTCTATTCCGGCATCAGTAAATTACTCTCAAATTGCTGACGCTCAGCTGACCGACGAAGAGTTACCTTTAATCAAAAAATCAACGAGTCTGAAAATGTTACCTATTAACATTGAAAATTCCTCTATGCAACTTTGGTGGGACGCCTCGCAAAACACTTTGCGGCCTTACATACCTTCAACGTTGCGTAAGAAGATTTTCGATGTGGTTCATAGAACAGCTCATCCAGGTATTAAAGCAACAACTAAACTTTTAGTTAAAAAGTTCGTTTGGCCATCTATCAATAAAGACTCACACATCTGGTGCAGAGAATGCATAGCTTGTGGAAAAGCCAAGATTTCTCGCCACGTTAAAAGTCTGCTCGGCAATTTCGAACCAGTAATCGAAAAATTCGCTAACATCCATATTGATTTGGTTGGACCTCTTCCGACTTCGGAAGGCTTCACTTATTGTCTTACGGTCATTGATCGCTTTACACGTTGGCCTGAAGCTTATCCAATTATAGATATTCGAGCAGCAACTGTTGCTAACACACTGGTAAGAGAGTATATTCCTCGTTACGGCACTCCAGTCACTATTGTAACTGACCAAGGACCACAATTCGAAGCTTTACTTTTTTCGGAATTAGGCAAAGTTTTGGGATTCAAACGAAGCAGAACTACTGCTTACAATCCCAAAGCCAATGGCATGTTAGAACGTTGGCATCGAATCCTTAAAAGTTCTCTAATGTGCAAGACATCAGAAGGATGGACTCGCGAATTACCGTTCATTCTTCTCGGACTTCGCTCAATCATTAGACAAGATGTTGATGCCACTCCAGCTGAGTTAGTTTATGGCCAAAATTTACGTTTGCCGTACGAACTTTTACATACTGATTCTAGCACATCACAGGTAATATCTCCCAGCGACTACGTCCAGAGGCTTCGACAGCTCGTGCGTTCGGTGAAACCCAAATTACCTACCGCTCACACTTCCACTAACACTTTCGTTTTTAATTCACTTAAAGATTGTGAACACGTGTTTGTTCGTCAGGATCAAGTGAGGAAATCGCTTCAACCACCGTATGAGGGACCTTTCAAAGTTTTAAAATTACACGACAAATTCTTTACACTTTCCTTTAATGGTAAAGAAAAGAATGTCTCAATTGATCGACTCAAACCTTCATTTGATTCTTCTCAACATCAGGCATCAACTAAAAAACGCGTGACTTTTGCTCTCCAACCATCCATGATGCGAACCAGATCGCAAACGGGTTCGTTTAATTTTAACGAGAACGACCGTTAGCCCTCCTCTAGGAAGGGGGTGTGTGGATAGTTGGTTGAATTTTAAGAAATCAACCAATTAATTCCATTTGCAAATATACCTTACACTTACAAATATACTTTACAATTTCACTGACAGAAATATACTTTATATGTTTTTAATTTAAATCAAGTGAACCGATATAATGAAAAATAAACTGCCAACAAGTCGGGCGAAACTTTATTATTTTTGGGACAAAATGCGCATGCGTAGAAAGTCAATATGCAGGTTAGAAGGGTTAGGGAAGACTAAGTGAAAGGAGCTTCTTGGGCAGGGCAGTTCTCAATTTAACACTTTCCGGAAACGTTCAAAAGCTCCATATTTCATTGGTTTATTTATGCAAGTTTGAGTTTTCATGAAGGGAGGGGGGAGGGTGATAGTAAGGGTGGGTGGATGTTAATAGTTTCTTAATTGATTGCTTGAACCAAATCCAATATTCTGTGTATAGAATGTCAGTTTCATAGACGAAATTGCATAGAATTTTCATTGGATTCGGTGAATTTTAAATTCACGAAACCAAACATTTGTATGGGAGGGGGTAGAGGAGGTAAGGGAATCGTAAAATTTGTGATGCAGTTTTATTTCTTTTTTTTTTGTGAGGTGCTTGTACAAAATTTCAAGTTTGTAGCTTTTAATTTGTTAGTTATTAGTTGATTTAATGAAATTGGTCGAAATCATACTTTTGTGTGGGAGGGGGTAAAAGGGCAAGTGCTATCTCAAAACTTTTAACGTAATTTTATTTCAATTATTTTTGTAAGTTCTTGTGCAAAATTTCAAATTGATAGCATTTAATAGTTAAGTGATAATTGATTTCTTAGAAATGGTCGAAAAAAATTTTTGTATGGGAGGGGGTAGAAGTTTTAAAGATATTCGACCAGTTAATATTTTAAACTCTTGGGGATTTTTTTTAAATGCATTTCGCAAATTTTCAAGTTTGTACCTAAAAATTTCATTCAAAAATTTTCAGTTTATGTGTTTTTTTCATTGCACATGAAACACTTTGTGCACGTTAGACCCCCACTTCGGTGCATAACAATTTTGGAACAAATTATTATTTTTTTTCTATGTACATTAAATAGATGTGTCGACGTGCAAAATTCCAACTTTGTATCTTTTACCAGAGCCATAAAAAAATCAAAATTTTCAACATTTTCGCTTTCCACCTCCCTCCCCTTACACCCCCCAACTTAAATTTCTTACCAAAATTAAAGACTATATAGCTCTACAATCTGACAAATTTTCAATTTGATATGTGTACTCAATTTTGAGATTTGGTGATTTGTAGTTTTGGAAAGTGCGCCATTTTTTAAATGCTCTCCATTTCCCCCCACTACTATTATGTCCATATGTTATATTTTTTTCATATGCCACTAGTAAAGCTTAGTATTCGTTTCAAGTTTCAATTACATAGCTTAAGAGACAGTCGAGATATTAATTTTTAAGTGTTTTTCCTTGCACCCCCCCTGACCCTCCCCCTTACAAGAATTAGCTTCTATCTAAACTGATTCTAGTAGATCTTGATGCCATCTTAATGGTCTCAAAATATCAATTTTTTATGAGTAGTAATTTCGAAGATATAATCATTTGAAAAAAAAATTCGGCCGCCAATTGGTTCTTAGCCCCCCCTTTTCGCACCCCAATGGATAAAAAAATTAAATTATTTTTAAAAGTTGTCCCACAAACTCCTCTATATGTGTGTTGATTTTTAGCTTCCTAGCTGTAACCATGGCTGAGATATTTGAATTCGTATTTTTCGGTTTAAGCGCTCCCCCTGCCTCCCCCTGAACCCGTACACCCCTTAAAATGGGTATCCGCCTGAGATCCGCAACTACCTACAATCTCTCCAAAAATGAACTTTCTATCTTGAAGGGTTTGGGAGTTAATGTGCGCTGAGCGTACACGTCGGCGTACGGCGTACGGCGGACGGCGTACAGACAGACGGATTTTTATACTCTAGATGAAATCTGAGAGTATTATAAGTTTGCTCTAAAGTTTGTAACGCCAAGAAATAAGGCTCGGAGAAAAAAATGATGAATACAGAAATTAATATTATCACTCAAAAATCTCAAAACCGGATGTCCGTCCGTCCGTCCGTCCGTCCGTCCGTCCGTCCGTCCGTCCGTCCGTCCGTCTGTGCGCGCTCTAGCTTGAGAACGCGTTGAGCTAGAAAGTTCAAATTTCGTACACGTCGTTTTTGACAAAAAAGTAAGGTCAAGTTCGTCAATGGGCCAAATCGCTCCACCCCTTCTACCCCCTCCCATACAAAATGACACAAATGCGCAATTTGACAATAAACGGATCTGCTCGAAAAGTATAAAAGCTATTGGCCTGAAATTTGGAATATATTACTTTTATGATAATATCAATCCACCGTATAAAAATTATGTGTGTCCGCCCCCTCCTTCTACCACCTCCCACACAAACTGCACTTATCATGAATTACTCTAAGCCAATTTACTCAGTGCGTATAAAATTTAGCGAGCTGAAATTGTGCACTAAATATTTATTTAAAATTGTTAGTAAGGCTAAAAAAAATTAGACGATTAGCTTCACCCCTTCTACCCCCTCCCATACAAAATGACACAATTTCGCAATTCGACTATAAATAGATTTGCTCGAAAAGTATAAAAGTTTTTAGTCTGAATTTCGGGATATATTACTTTTATAATAATTTCAATATACTGTGTAAAAATTATTTGCGTCCTCCCTCTCCTTCCAACCCCTCCCATACAAACTGCACTTTTTCATGAAATGCTTTAAGCCGATTTTCTCAGAACATATAACATTTATCGAGCTCATATTTCATAATAAATACTTATTTAGCGATATCACTAAGATCCGGAAAAAAATTTTTGATTAGCTTTACTGCTCCTACCCCCTCCCATACAATATGACGCAGTTTCACAACTTCACAAAAAATCTATTTTCTTGAAAAGTATGAATGCTACCAGTCTCAAATTTAAGAAATGTCAATTTTATGATATTCTTAGTTATTTCTGAAAAAATCACTAAAATCCCCCCACTCTTTCTACCACCTCCCATACAAACTGCACATTTTCACTAAATCTAACACACTAATTTTCTCAGCTCCTATTCAATTTTTGGTGTAAGCATTTTGTATAAAACATTTTTATAGCTACTTTAGCATGATGGAGAAAAAATAGTTCAATGCTATCACCCCTTCTAACACTCCTCATACAAAATTTCTTGGGATCACAAAAAATTCTATTTCATCTAGAGTACCGTAAGATTGCGCTTTACGCGCAATCGTAGCCCTGTTATGTTTTTTTTTTTGCTTTTTATACTCTAGATGAAATCTGAGAGTATTATAAGTTTGCTCTAAAGTTTGTAACGCCAAGAAATAAGGCTCGGAGAAAAAAATGATGAATACAGAAATTAATATTATCACTCAAAAATCTCAAAACCGGATGTCCGTCCGTCCGTCCGTCCGTCCGTCCGTCTGTGCGCGCTCTAGCTTGAGAACGCGTTGAGCTAGATAGTTCAAATTTTGTACACGTCGTTTTTGACAAAAAAGTAAGGTCAAGTTCGTGAACGGGCCAAATCGCTCCACCCCTTCTACCCCCTCCCATACAAAATGACACAATTGCGCAATTTGACAATAAACGGATTTGCACGAAAAGTATAAAAGCTATTGGCCTGAAATTTGGAATATGTTACTTTTATGATAATATCAATCTACCGTACGAAAATTATGCGTATCCTCCCCCTCCTTCTACCACCTCCCATACAAACTGTACTTGTCATGAATTACTCTAAGCCTATTTACTCATTGCGTATACAATTTAGAGAGCTGAAATTGTGCACCAAATATTTATTTAAAATTTTTAGTAAGCCCAAAAAAATTTAGACTATTAGCTTCACCCCTTCTACCCCCTCCCATACAAAATGACACAATTTCGTAATTTGACAATAAACGGTGTTCAAGTGATCAGCAGTTTCTTCGCAATGAAATTCAATACAAGATGCCCTCAGCACCTTTTTATTAACTTGCCTTCAGCATAAACAAATAATAATTTAATTGCTCTCATCATATTTCCTAGTAACTTGCCTTCAGCATAAAAATACATTAATTTAACTGCCCTCAGCATTTTTATTGACATAAATTCATATTGCCATCAGCACATTCTATGTAATGCACAATCTGTAACTTGAGACATTTCGTTTCTTGCCGCATAATTATCGTTTGGTTTCATTTGTTTTGTTTTTTGTGAATTTGCTGACAGAGCTTATTCTGCAGCACTAAGGAATTATATATTTGATTATAATCCGAAGATCGAGTCATTCCGTTATAGATTTTCAAAGAATAAAGATCGTTCGTTTCGTTTAAACCCTTGTGTTTTCTTGAAGCAATTCGTGAACCAATGACCTGGCAGTACGGTAACAGAACCGTACTGCTAAATTATCACAGGCAGATATAGCATCTGACTGAGTCCTAACAATTTTCGCGGCTGATCAAAAGAGGTCAGTCGCGCTATAAAACATTTTGGTGACCCCGACGTGATCGATAAGTGAATCGATAAGTGAATTAAAGGCGATACTAAGTGATTTAAGTGAAATCAACTAAAATATCGGCTTTCGGCTAAGCCTGGAACTGAACATAGCCTTTTCGTGTAATTACCGCTCTAATTGGCGTGGTCTGGGCCTTAACACAGACTGTTTAAACACACACAGCCTTTTCGCGCATAATTTTAATACCGCTTTAGTTTGCGTAGTCTGGGCCTTAACACAGACAGTTAGGACATTCATCAGCGTAGCAATGGAGGATCTTCAACAATGGTTCAACGACTTGACGGCACAACAAGATGCAGCCGGAAAGGACCTGGAGAGAATTATTACAAACTACAGGAAGGACTCCATCAATCGGAAAACCACAACCTATCTCAATACCAGGTTGCAACAAATCAACGAGATATGGACAGGATTCACCTCAAGAAATAATGAGCTACAACTACATGCGGCAGAGTTTTCCGAGCATCCGTACTTCTTAAAGGACTATTTCCAACAAGTTGAACGCGAGTATACTCAAATAAAAGGCGTAATGTTGAAGCTTTTAAAGGACGCACCGAATATATCATCGGCTACAGGCGGCCAGCCCAGTCACAAAACCGACGACTCGTTGCTGCAACCTAAAATGCAACAAGCAGAACAAAATAACATCGAAGGGTTGATCAACGTACAGCGATCGAAAATACGTATCGTCGAGCACATTATTAGAGGTGTTCAAACTACGACAGAAGTGCAATCGAAACAATATTGCGAGGTAAAAATGAATATGATCTCCCGATATGGAGACGAAATTCGTCAGCTGCACCAGGACATAGTTTATGGTGCGATTGAAGTTGAATCAGTGCTGGACTACGACGAAAAGGAACATCTTGATATTGAAGATAAGATACAAACCGCACTAGTGACTTTAGCTACGTGCGTAGAAAGTCTAGCGTCCCAATCGGCGCAACCAGCAACTATTCATCCCCAAATAAAACTGCCACAAATGGTGGTTCCTAAGTTTGATGGGGAATACGTCAATTGGAAATCATTCCATGACTTATTTAAACAAATGATCCATGAGCAACCAGCACTCGGAAATGCTCAGAAGATGTGGTATTTGAAAACCAACCTGACAGGTGAAGCGGAACGCATCGTCAGACATATGCCGATATCAGATGAGAACTACCTCACGGCGTGGCATATGTTGAGTGATCGTTACAACAATAAACGATTAATAGTATCGGCATTTGTGGACAGATTGATGTCACAGCCAGTGATGGCCACGGAATCAGCCTCGGCAATTAAACGTTTCCATGACCTCATTAAGGAATGCTTACTTGGGTTGGACATGAGTCTGGATGTTGATGTAAAAACATGGGATCCAATGTTGCTTCACATCTTATTGAAGAAGTTGGACAAGACAACACATTGTCTATACGAGCAATCTTTGGAGTCACCGCGTGAACTACAATCAGTGGACTCCTTACTACTATTTTTGGAGCATCGGTTCCAGGCACTGGAAGCCTTGGGTCCTGAAAGAAAATCATTCGGATTTAAAAAATCACACTGTGCAAATACATCTCTGGTGTCGACAAATGACAAAACAGCCAATTCATGCAACAATTGCAATGGCAGCCATAAGATATTTCAATGCGATGAATTCAAGGGGCTATCAATTCCAGAGAGAATCAATAAGGCAAGACAGTTAAAGTTATGTTTGAACTGCTTGCGCGTAGGACATAAAGCTTCTCAGTGCAATTCTGGCAACTGCTTGAAGTGTCACAAAAAACACAATACGATGTTGCACCTGGACAACATTGCACAGAACAAGCCCACGATGATGTCCAACACGAGTAATCATACCGTCCTCCAGGTCCAGCGAATTAGCAACCTGGAGGTCTCAGAATCACTCCCAACTACAACACAAAATGACGGGTGCACCTTATCAACAGAAATACCCTCATCAGAAGGTACTGTAATACTCTTAGGCACTGCTATCGTCAATACAACAAATAACAAGGGAAAGATACTGCAATTACGTGCTATCTTGGATAGTGGTTCCCAAATAAGCATCATAACAGAAGCGGCCGCAAAGAGACTGGCGCTGAGTCAATCGCAATCACAAATTACGATACGAGGTCTGGGTGGAACGGTTCAGAAGGCTCACAGAAAATTGAAATTATCCATACAGTCCCGAGTGACAGGATTTTCCACAACAGTGCAAGCCTTCATCTTGCCACATATATCGGCTCAGCAGCCCACACAGCGGCTGAACATAACCAGCTGGGCTATACCACAAAATATAAAACTGGCTGATCCCAGGTTTAATCAACCAGGTACTATTGAAATGCTGATCGGAGCCGAGATCTATTATGAGCTCCTGTCGATTGGACAAATTCGTCTATCACGCACATTACCAACAATACAAAACACAGTGTTGGGATGGGTGGTTTCTGGCAAGATCGAAGCATGCCGTCCACCACAATTCGTTACCTGTGGAATGCTTGAGGCGAACGAGGATGCCTTGCTTGAGCAAATGGAACGTTTTTGGAAACTCGAAGAAACAGAAGAGTCAAGTCCAAATATGACCGCACAAGAAGTCAAATGCGAAACAAAATTTAATCAAACGACCAAACGAAGCCATGAGGGACGTTTCCAAGTTAACCTGCCATTTAAAGAGGATCCAAGCAAATTGGGGGTCTCTAGGGATACTGCATATCATCGTCTTCTGCATCTAGAGCGCAAGCTAGCGAAAAATAATGAATTATACCAACAATATCGCCACTTTATGGATCAATACGAAGCTTTGGGACATATGAAGGAATTAGATTCAAAGATAATTCCAGAGTCACACTATTTCCTGCCACACCACTGCGTACTAAAACCTGAAAGTACAACGACCAAGCTCAGAGTGGTGTTTGATGCATCGGCAAAAACATCATCGAAGGTAAGCTTGAACGACCTGGTGTACGTAGGACCCACAATTCAGGACGAGCTGTTCACTATACTGGTGCGTTTTCGATTGCCGCGATATGTGTTCACAGCTGACATCGAGAAAATGTATCGACAGATATTGGTGGCCGCGGAAGACAGAAGTGAAGCGATAAAAACTTATCAACTGAACACTGTCACCTACGGAACTGCGTCGGCTCCATACCTGGCTACTAAGTGCTTACAACAATTAGCACTACAATCAGCTAATCGTTACCCATCCGGCGCTGCTGCACTTAAGCAGGATTTCTACATGGATGACGTAATGTCAGGAGCAGACAGCCTAGCAGAAGTAGCAGAGAAGCAGGAACAGTTGATCAGGATTCTTCACTCTGCCGGATTCAATCTTCGTAAGTGGTGTGCGAACCATAAGTTGCTGCTGCAGAACATTCCAGCATCGGATCAAGAAATACAACTAAACCTAACCAATGAAAACGAGGGACAGGTTAAAACACTCGGGATGATTTGGATTCCAGAGACCGACAAATTCAAAATAAAGTGTCCAATCCATGAGGGAGGAACGGTGACAAAACGGTCGGCATTATCTGATATTGCTCGGTTGTTCGACCCATTAGGCCTTCTGAGTCCAGTCACTATCAAGGCTAAAATGTTTCTACAGAAACTTTGGAGTCTCAAATTGGATTGGGATGCGGCGCTGCCTATGGAGCTACATACAGAGTGGTTACGCTATCGAGCAGGACTGCAGAAACTAAATGATATCAGCATACTTCGACACGTGCTCGGAGGCAAGGTGCCAGAACGGACGCAACTTCACGTCTTTGCGGATGCGTCCGAGAGAGGTTACGGTGCAGTCGTCTATTTTCGGGCCATTCACAGGGATGGGACACGGACCGTACATATCTTGTGCTCAAGGTCTCGGGTGGCTCCTCTGAAAACTGTCACCCTGCCGAGACTGGAATTATGCGCGGCTAAGCTGGCCGCTGAACTGGTCCATCGTCTCAAGAAGGATTTGCGAGCTCCGGATCAGTCATGTTTCTATTGGACCGACTCGGAGATCGTATTGAATTGGCTACATGCGGAAGCCTCCTCTTTCCACACCTTTGTCGCAAACAGAGTGGCGGCAATTCAGAGAGTGTCAGCTTCAAATCAATGGCGACACGTCAAATCTAAGGAAAACCCAGCTGATGTGCTATCACGCGGCATCGACCCGGACAAGTTAGCAGATTGCTCAATGTGGTTCTACGGTCCGTTATTCCTCCACGGTACTGAGGAGAAATGGCCGAGCAAACATGAGCACCGGGAGATAGACCTAGAAAGGAAACGTATCAAAACAGTGTTAGCGATGGTAAAGGATGCTCCGCATTTCATCCACACCATCGATCACAGAAACTCGTTCAGGAGATTACAACGCATAGTGGCCCTGGTGAACCGTTTTGTAAGGAATTGCCGGTCGTTGGAGACAAATCGACAGAAATCCCATTTATCTGTAGCAGAACTGGAAGAGGCATTGACTGTGATCATTAAGCAAACTCAATTCGAAGGGTTTAAAGAAGAGATACACTTGCTTCAGACTTCTCATCAACTCAGTAACAGTGATTCATTGAGCAGTCTTTGCCCTTTTTTGGACGAATCAGATATATTAAGGGTTGGAGGCCGATTAGAAGCATCGAACTTATCTTACGACAGCAAGCATCCTATGCTCCTACCTTATGGACATCCCATCACCAGACTAATATTACTGGATCTACACCATTTACATCTACATGCTGGACCGCAGGCGCTGCTCGCACTCGTTCGACAGAGATTTTGGCCAATCAAGGGAAAGACAACGGCTAGATCGGTTGTATTGCGCTGTGTACGATGCACTCGATCCAAACCAAAAGTACTAGGACAGCTTATGGGAAATCTACCAGAGAGCAGGGTTCAACCGGCGAGACCATTCGTGAATACAGGAGTTGATTTTGCGGGCCCTCTCTGGACACATTTTAAGATCAGAGGCAAGCAGCCTCAAAAATGCTATTTGGCCGTGTTTTGCTGTTTTGCTACAAAGGCCGTGCATTTTGAATTGGTGACGGATTTGACCACGGATGGATTTATTGGTGCCCTGAAGCGATTTATCGGAAGACGGGGCAATCTTAGACAGCTTCACTGTGACAACGCAACGAATTTCGTAGGTGCTAAAAACCAGTTAACAGAACTCAGGGAAGCACTACATTCCAGTAATGCGAAGCGAGGTATTACTGGCTTCTGTTCACAAAAGGGAATTGACTTCAACTTCATACCGCCCAGAGCACCGCACTTTGGAGGACTTTGGGAGGCGGCAGTCAAATCCGCCAAATATTTCCTGTTAAGAAATGTCGCTTCTGCTTCGGTTACATACGAGGAGCTGGAGACGGTGTTGATAGAAATTGAGGCGATCCTGAACTCCAGACCGTTGACACCAATGTCCGCGGACCCTAATGATTTAATGGCTCTCACCCCGGGACATTTTTTGATTGGCGAACCAATGACCAGCCCGATCGACACTCAAGCACAGGTTCCTGACATGAAACTATCGCAAAGATGGAAACTTGTGCGCGATATAAAATACAAATTCTGGCAGCGATGGTCGATCGAGTACCTAAGCGAGCTACAACATCGCCATAAATGGAAGCAACGCTGTGAAAATATTAAGCCAGGAATGATGGTCATGATCAAGGACTATAATCTACCAGTACTCAAATGGCAACAGGGTAGAATAATCAAGGGCATAAAAGGAGCTGATGGTTTGATCAGGGTCGCGGACGTTAAAACAACATCCGGCGTGCTACGTGGACCAATACACAAGCTAGCGCCACTACCACTGGAAGAGGACGACTCCACCACTGTATCAGCGAGCCATCCTACTCGAGACGCGCCATTACCACTAGACGAAGACGACTCGGCCACTGTACCAGGGAGCAACCCGACTCGAGACCCGTCGCCTCAGCCATCAACATCGAAGACGCAAGCCGAAGGGGTAAAACGGCGGTCAGACCAAGGTCCTCAACCTACCAACAAGAAAACACGAAAGGGGAAGAAATCACGCTGTGGAGATGTATCGCTGGCCTTGCTGTTGTTGACAGGTTTAATGCTGTCCGCACTGGGATCACAATTGAGGATCACTCCCCTTCCGAACAACCCAGGTCTCTACATCGAAGGTTTAGGTGCCACTAACCTCATTTTAAGTGAATGGGACTTGATCATATATTACGATCTCAATCTATACTGGATGGAGATAGCGGCCATCAGATCTGGAATCGAAAAACTTCATGTGATGTGTGGACAAATCAAGGAACAATCATCCTGTTCCACCACTATAGACCAATTTTGGATCATGCTGAGTGACATTGAGAATAGTAATCAATTCCTCCGACCCTCTACGACTAAGTTCAAATCAAGAATAAAACGTGCTGCTCTCAATCTAGTCGGCAATATTGCAAATTCTTTATTTGGTATTTTGGATTCCGAATACGCTGACAAAATGGCAGAAATAATTAACAACGTAAAGGACAACGAGGAATATTTGTTAACACTATTCAAAAATCAAACGTCTCTCCTTGATGCCACCGCTAATATCATGGTGAAATCCGAGAAGACAATTAGAACCCAACTGGGAGATTTCGAGCTCAACTTTAACCGAAGCATAGAGCGCCTGAATAATCTAACGGACGAATTTTACGGACAAAGGGCTATTCAGATATTCACATCATCAACAGTTCGTTTGACGCTCATAATGAACAACTATCAACGAGTTCAAGCTGCCTTGTTGGACGTTATAATGGACACTCATCATGGAAAAATTAACCCACAAGTAGTTTCTCCGGATCAGCTCCAAACAGAGTTATTGGCCATAAAGGAAGTGCTATCACCGTCCCTGCGACTTCCCGCCCATCCAGGCGATCTATTGGAAATATACCGCCTCATGACTGTTGAAGCAGGCATCACGGAAAGGCAAATCATATTTAGGCTCAAACTGCCTCTCCTGTCGCAGGAACGTTTCGAGCTACTACATGTCGTTCCAGTACCAACCGTGCATGATGGAATGATCATGGTTATACAACCTACATCAAACTACCTCATAGTCAGCCTAAATCGGGAACAATATTATCCACTATCAGACGAGGAATTGGCCGCCTGCAAAATGTTCGGTCATCGCAATTATATGTGCAAACAACTACATCCCATGTACCGCGCAGGATCATCTACTAGTGCTTGCGAATTCAGCTTCGTTAGTCATAGGACGACGCCCAGTAATTGTACCTTGACTAAAGTGGATCAACCAATTCGTTGGACCCAGTTGCTAAGCCCTAATCAGTGGCTGTACTTCGTGAGGCCAAAAGCAGCCATCAATATCGTTTGCGACAACACGGTGTCCCAAACAACCCTAGACGGACCCGGAATTCTCCAACTCAACGATGATTGCGCCATCAAAGAAGAACACGTGTCAATCCAAGCTCACAAGCTGTTTCCGAGCTCCTTCAATACAACTTTTGTACCGACCAGGAGTTTCGTGGAGCCATCTGTACAATCAAACGCGACACATTTCGTATACAAACCAAGTTCTTACGACTCTTTTCAGAAGAATCTTCAAGAGCTGAAGGAAAAGATCACCACACTTCAAGGGCAAGCAGAGTTACCTCATACCCAGCTACATCCTGTGGACATACACCAATTTGCTATAAGCTACCTCGGCTTGTTTCTCATGATTACAGTCATACTACTCGCGTTAGTACTGTGGTTTAGAAGGAAGACCCGAAGGCCGGCTGAACCAACCATCTTGCCCGTGGCGAGTCCGAGAAATCTACCGGCTGGAGCCTTCTGCTTAACCGTACATGAGGAAGCAGAGTTGACCTAGGGGTCAACGCGGGGGAGGATGTTCAAGTGATCAGCAGTTTCTTCGCAATGAAATTCAATACAAGATGCCCTCAGCACCTTTTTATTAACTTGCCTTCAGCATAAACAAATAATAATTTAATTGCTCTCATCATATTTCCTAGTAACTTGCCTTCAGCATAAAAATACATTAATTTAACTGCCCTCAGCATTTTTATTGACATAAATTCATATTGCCATCAGCACATTCTATGTAATGCACAATCTGTAACTTGAGACATTTCGTTTCTTGCCGCATAATTATCGTTTGGTTTCATTTGTTTTGTTTTTTGTGAATTTGCTGACAGAGCTTATTCTGCAGCACTAAGGAATTATATATTTGATTATAATCCGAAGATCGAGTCATTCCGTTATAGATTTTCAAAGAATAAAGATCGTTCGTTTCGTTTAAACCCTTGTGTTTTCTTGAAGCAATTCGTGAACCAATGACCTGGCAGTACGGTAACAGAACCGTACTGCTAAATTATCACAGGCAGATATAGCATCTGACTGAGTCCTAACAATTTTCGCGGCTGATCAAAAGAGGTCAGTCGCGCTATAAAACAAACGGATTTACTCGAAAAGTATAAAAGCTATTAGTCTGAATTTTCGGATATGTTATTTTCATAGTAATTTTAATCTACAGTAGAAAAATTATTTGCTTCCTCCCTCTCCTTCCACCCCCTCCCATACAAACTACACTTTTTCATGAAATGCTCTAAGACGATTTTCTCAAAACATATAACATTTATTGAGCTCATATTTTGTAATAAATACTTAATTAGTATTAGCACTAAGATCAGAAAAAAATATTTGATTAGCTTCACTGCTTCTACCCCCTCCCATACAATATGACACAGTTTCACAACTTCACAAAAAATCGATTTTCTTGAAAAGTATAAATGGCACTAGTCTGAAATTTCAGGGATGTCAATTTTACAATATTCCTAGTTATTTCTGAAAAAAATCACTCTAATCGCCCCACTCTTTCTACCACCTCCCATACAAACTGCACATTTTCACTAAATCTAACTCACTAATTTTTTCAGTTCCCATTCAATTTTTGGAGTAAGCATTTTGTACAAAACATTTTTATAGCTACTTTAGCATGATGGGGAAAAATTAGTTCAATGCTGTCATCCCTTCTAATACTTCCCATGCGAAATTTCTTGGGATCACAAAAAATTCTATTTCATCTAGAGTATCGTAAGATTGCGCTTTACGCGCAATCGTAGCCCTGTTATGTTTTAGGCTAATTTAGTCATGAAACGCGAAAAAAAAAAATTTCAGGGTAGCAAATTTTTTTTTTTTCCCAAGTCGATCACAATACTTTATTATTAAAATAATAAAGTAATATAGAATTAATTGTTTTTATGGTAGTTGATATTAAATATTCACACAGGGTGGTTGAAATTAAAAACAAAGCAAACTTCATTTAAGAATAATAAAAATGTTATAAAATTTTGTATTAATAAAATGTTAATCAATTTTTAAGTAGTGCATTTATTTAATTTTATCTAAATATTAATAAATAAGATCAACCAAAATAATTAGCTGCACTACACAGCAACCATTATAAACTGTTTTAAAAAAGCAGCATTCATTCAAACAAACCAGGACCTTCTAGAATTTGAAGCCGAAGATGATCTACCGTTATTCGGCTCACTGAATATGTTCGTCAATCTAAAGGATCAAAATTTGGAAGAATATTTGAACATTGACAGGACGGTACAGATTGAAGGAAACGACGATGTAATTCTATTTAAAAACCCAGTTGACACTATGGAAGAAAGTGATTCCAGTAGCGAAGACATTGAAGATGCCGTTCCAATAAAGTCATGTGCTAAGGCCCTGAAGGAAATAGTTCGTCTAAAGAAGTTTGTAAAAGATGACTATTTAGCTTTTCAACACTTAAAATTTGCAGAAAGTCTTATAGAGAATCAGCAAATGAAATGGTAACAAACTAACTTCTACAATCGAAAATTGATCAATTTTTCCATTCTAAGTAGATTTCTTTTCTTTTCTTTCATATACATATTATGTAAACATACAACTCAAAGAAATATATTATAAAACATGTACAAGTTCCGTTTTAAATAATAAATGCTATGAAATAATTATTGAAATGCTTTTTTATAATTATATTTTCATATAAAATTTAGTATTTTGTTCGATACCTCCAACAAGCGGACACCTCCCATAGCCGGACAAAAAGACTGTGACCATGGCTGTCCGGCTATGGGAGGTTTCACTGTATATGAACCAGGTTCCAGCACTGTAGTTAGCTTTTCTAACATTTCTTTTAGAAGTTTTCGTAATGGATGGTGAAAAGAGTTTGAGCGGAATAGTTGCAGCAAAATTTAGTGGTGGATGATAGGTGTCAATGGGAACAAGCCCATCGAAAGAAGAAATTGACACATTAGAAGCATCCGTATTCGAAAATACAGGGTCAAATAGCTTATCATCACAATTGTGTTGTTGAAGAGAACAATGTTCGATGAAAGACGAAGCACTAACGTTAAGGCGGGAAGTTGTAGGTATGGGCACCTGTAATGTTGTGGGACCACGAGGTAGAGGTCATGTTAAAGTCACCACAGATAAAAAACAAGAAATTAGCACTAAGATTAGTGAAGAAATTTAAAAATAAGTCAAAGAAATTTTCGTAAACAGAGGGCGGACTTTTACAAGGGATGTAAACACGGAATTTCTAGCCACAGTTCAATATCCAGATATTTAGTAGCGGTGCCCTACCCGCTTCTCTATAGCGTTCTTAAAAAAATGAATCCAACATTTTCAGAACAAATTTTGTTCGATTTAGAACATTCTTATATCAACAATCCTCTGTTTTTATTTGCTCTTTGCCTTCCATACAACAGCGGGAGAATGAGCTTAAAAAAAATTTAAGAACGGTTTAAAACTGGGACAATTCAAAAATTGATTACAATATTCATTACCCTCTTTGGGGCTCCACTAATCAGAATAGTAGGGATGCAATGGCTTGAAGATATACTGAATAAATGCATAACTTCTTTCAATCCATGACGTACTCTTTTATCCTGACGTATCTATCGGCTCCGGCTCCGGCTCCGGCTCCTCCAGGTCGAATGCTGCTAATAAAGTTTGGAATCGGCGGTAACTGTTATGCTGATCTTCTCGGCCGGCAGAGAGTTTTAAAATAAACACAATGACCTGTTCGGTCGGATTCGATGTTAACAAGTGATTAATTATTTCATTTCATACTTAATCCTAATGTAACAATATTTTGTACATAGCGCTTATATATAATGAGCTCAACGTTATTTTATTATTTTGTGTACTTCGCGCATAACAGGGTGATTCATATTTTTATTATTATTTCACTATTATTTTGGATTATATTAATTCTCAGTGTTCAATAATAAAAGGATTTTATTTTGGACTTTTAACTTGTTGTAGAGGATGAGTGCGAATCCACTACATATACTTCTTCTTCTACTTCTGCAATGCCACTACAGCCCAAATCGGGCCTTTGGCTCCATTCTTGACACCAATACGAAGAACTAAAGTTCAGATTTTCTTGCGGTGATTAATGCAGATGAAAAGAACAAACAATAAAGAATGCACTTAACGGGAACGAGAAACGGTTTCCTTCGGGATAGGAAAGATTACCGAGACACTCACAAACTACGATTTCTGATGCTCACCACCCGAGGGTCTGAACGAGACTGGTGCTTCATTTATTGGTTTAACCTCGCTATCTGAAACCTTGTGTAAATTCAACAGAATCGTTAGAAAAAAAACTCCTAGTGGCATCTCACTTTCGAAAATTGTAACAAAATACCATACAGATCCCTTAGATATCTCAACGATTTCGCATCTCACTGGACATTACACTCTTCTAAGGAAAATATTAATCACGCTTGGAACACAGCTGTACCAGGATCCATTCCAAGTGGTTCTAGACCTCATGCTGAATTAACAGACTTTTAGACCCATGTCACTTTTGGTAAGTTTTCATTCGCTACTAGAAACATTGAGAATGATAAGGCTCTTAGTCACTCTCTCTTAATTCTATATTCACTCCCATTCACAGCGTCGCATGAACATAAGTTGTTGGACTAACATTGCTTTATCTTACAGTTCTCTACGAACGCGTATTGATTTCTTACGACAATTCGCATCCCTTCACATAGTGAAGATACCAGATTATACCGAATGCAAGTTTGGTGGTGGAAGCAACCTTCCATGGGCTCCTCGACACCCGTAGTACCGAAAATCCTCCGGTCGATTCCAGTTGAGTTTTAGGAAACTCGTAACTGGTAGTACCAGGAGGCCAAGGTCCAATTTGGGCTCTAGCGTCATCGTAAGACTAAGAACTGATAATAAAGCTCAAGAACGTTGCCTATCCAAAGGCTTTACCGGGATTAACCTGAGTCATTCATGGTAATCTAAGTAAATTGTTCCCAGCTTCTTGGGTGTGGTAAAAATGACCCCTATTTCCTCCCAGTCATCCTTCTTTTGAATGTCTCGCGTGGTCCACCTCCTACCTCTGTAGTGCTGTGATGTTCTGCAATACCTTCCTTATCACTATGTAGATTGCCTTTTTTGCTTCCGATCTCGGACCCTTTAGATCTAACGTCTGAGTCTGAGTACGAATTTTTCATTTTCGTAGATTGAGGTGACCAAGGTATATCCAAGCAGGCAGTGTGCTGGAATTATGCGTCGACCGGAATTTGAACTCACGACCTTCGCATTGCAAGCCAACACGCTACACGCTAGGCTACACTCAAGCTGTATCCCATTCTCCTTTCCCATTAAGATCCAAATTCCATCAAAATTCACTTCAAGTAACTCGTTACTGTACATATTCACTTGCTTATTTCCGTCTGTTGCATTTATCCGCCTTGATACTAATGTATCCCTCATCCTCTACCCATATGCCTTCCCTTTGCCTTACATTTCGCTACCGTTGGTCATTACTTGATATATAGTCTTTTCGGTTACCTCTGTTCGCTACAGTCTTCCGGTCAATTCCTTCGATAAGAATTTTGTTTTGATCTGCTCGCTACTCGACGTGAGACTCATCGTCTTTTGCTCGCATCTGTCCGCTATCGTCCCTCAATCCTTTGATACTATGAATCATCACTATTCTCAGCTGTTCTTTGCTTCATATTTGGCTTCCATGCGCAAGTTACTTGACTGTAGCAAAGTCTTTCGCTTGCTTCTGTCTGCCACTTTAGTACGCCTATGATACTATATATCACTACTTCTGTCCGGCTCATTTCTCCGCCATTGATACTAACGCAACCCTCTACCATAACCTATTTCTGTTTCATATCCTCTACCATTGCCGTAGATTTTGGTGCTGACAGAATTCCCACGTGAGCTACACCACATTCTTAATCGCGCCATTAAGACATTCGACGCCAACAAGGTGTGGGAAATGATTGCAAAGCGATTCGTATAACACCACTAAGATGCAAAGAGGTGGGTTTGATAGAAGGAAATTAATTAAAATGTTAATACTCGTCAGGAACTCCCTCCTGACACTACTAGCAATAGTCACGGTCCTTTCTCTTCTTAGAAAACATGCAAACTGAATGATTTCCGGTCTATTGAACCGATGACGCTCATTAGTTTTACCGGTAGAGCGGCCTGGCTAAATAAAGTATTATATATGTAGGTCCAAATGATATTAATACAAGAGCGTACACTGGTGGCCTACGTGCATTGGTTTCGAACCCCTCCACTTACCTAAGCTAAACTTAATGAAAAGACGAAGACTTTTTCCTTGCACCTGACTGCTTGCCGTCAGTGCAACAAGGGTCTTCAGTTTAAGAACTGTGAGGTGGTTGGTTCATGGTATCAGCAGAGTGGCCCATTGCTTCTAAATATTCTCCTACTTGCGAAAGTCTGTTTTGAAAGTTTTCGAAAGTTGTTCCCCTGGTATACATATTTTCCTTTTTACGAGGGACATTCATTAATTAAAGAGACAAATTGATGTAGAAATGAAACAGTTTGTAGGAAGAGTTTTGTACTCTTACGACTTTAGGTATGAATCACTGGGATGAGCTGAGAGCAGCTAACGGATAAAAATTCTTTTTGTTATAACCTCAATATTGCATTTAACGGTGGCGTATCCGCTTGAAGTTTCCACATTAGTTGAACAACGTTCAGTGATTCGTTTTTTGCTTTGTGAAAAACCGGCTAAAAGTTGTTTGGAAGGGCGCACTATAACACACAGCACGTTGGTAGTACTCGTACTACTTACTGAACGCGCTCACATGTTATACTGTTCAAAAATACCCAAACTGCGTACAGTGAAATATAGACAGTCGTTTGTAGAAACGACTGACAGCTCGAGCAGGCAAAATGTGGAATACACTACCCGCGGCCGCGGTGCAACAATTGAATGGTACATTTATCGAATTCCTTTCTCCTTACTTACTTACATTGTTAATACGTATTTTTGTTTCGTTTTACTTTATCTCTCCGTAACTCAATACGCTATTGCATGAAAGAGTGACCCCCCCTAACTCTAATTTGGTGCATGGAAAAAATATTAATCACCAGATGCTCACAAGCAAGGCCTGATAGATTAACACAACAAATGAACTTGAAACTCAATCAAATGAATATTTGTATTTAAAATTAAAATGGAATATGTTAAAAACACAATACTGACTTTAAAACTATAGGATAGTAATATTATCATGTTGTTGCAGTCATCCTTTAGACAATTGTAACATCACTCTGAACCTTCTTAATCCAGAAAGTAGCGTAATTTGCAGCAACAGTTGCAACCAATTTAACCTTCTTTCCTTTCAAATCAGCACTCGGAGTCCATGTGAAGGTAACTTCTCGTACTTTACTATCCTTGATTTTTTTGTGAGTTAAAGTGTCCTGTTTGGAATAGAAAAATTTTTCTTATTAGTATTTTTTTTTTGAATTTAAGAAAAATTATTGTTTCGGTTACCAAAACTTAATTTTTTAGGGTTGAAGTAGAGAAATAAAAATCAATCAATCAATTTCATACATGGAACAGAACAGTTCTGTTCCACAAGGCGCGATCCTGGACACCGGTCTTTGGTTGTTGCCAGGACTTGCTTGTTTCTCTGACTACCTGTTTAACTGCTTGCTTCCATGCTACGTGGTCGACCAACCCGGTTTTTTCCTTGGGGGTTTTACTTTGCTCTAAAAGTGACCGATCCACTGCCACTTCCGCCTTTGAAACTCAATACCTATCGTAGTCTTTCCAGTTGTTCTCCAAAGTTTGTCGTTGGAGTTCAGATCTGGCCAGAATATGTATCACTAAAATGCATCAAAGGCAGTGGTGCACGAAAGTTTGCAGTTTCTTGATAAGCTTAACGGTCATTTTCCATATATGTAGTACAACCATATGAAGCGTCCACCGGAAAAATGATTAAAGTCCATTTTTGCAAATGTTGGGAAATCGAAAAATTAACCTTGTCGCCTTGTAAGCCTGGACTTTCTGACGTACTTACTGCCCCTTTCACTTGGCTTCTATTTGCGAAGGTTTGTTATTTTGTTAGAACTATAAGTACACTAAAGAACCGAAATATGGTGCTTTAAGCAAAAAATCAAAAAAGAAAATTGATTGATGGTTTTTTTCCTGTACCTTTCATATATCAACATGGAAGGGAAATAACATACACAGAGACCGGAGTGAAAGTTTGATGCAAAACATTCAACAAAATCAATCAATACTTACACTCTTTCCCGGTGTGCATTGCAAAACCTGTGCCAAACTATCCGAAATCCCGGGCGAGAACGTACCAACCGGTTTACCATCGGCAATAGCCTGAACTAAGAATCCTTGAATATCCTCGGCACCAGTTGCGCTCAAAATAACCTTAAGCGGTTCGCTAGTCTTAGCCTTACTTTCAGCCTTTAATAAGTACGGAGCTGGAATTGTTTGTTCCTCAATCTGTTTAGTTTTATCCTCGTTGGGATGTTTTGGTCGTAGTCCATTGCAAGCTGTATTCGGTGCTCCCGAACTATACGACCAGACTGGCGATGCCAATAGGGCAACAAATGCTAAAAAATAGTATGGAGACATGCTGGAAATAAAAAGAAAAACAAAACTTTTATTTAATCTTCAAGTAAACAAAATTTGTTAAAAGTTTAGTGTGTCGATTGGATAGAAAAATTTTATAAAATGTCAACTCTGTAACGACCTTGATTGCATGCATAGCTTGAATCCAGTTTTATGATTGGCATTAACAACCGACACCATCTGGTTCATGAATATTTAACAATAGATTTGATCTTGAAATGATTTATTCATGCTAAAAAAAACTCTGAAATAACGCATTATTGCCAATTGATTTATTTTAAAAAAAAATGTCCTACAATAAAATTTCAAACTACATTAATAATTTGTTTTGTATCTGCAACCCAATAAGTTCCTCCGTTTTTAACAATAGTTGCGAGAATTTCAAAAGATCCTTTAGCATTCGGCGGCGCCGTCCAATTGAAGCTAACCTCATGAATTCCCTTACCGTCAATTTTCTTATGGGTAAGAGTATCCTAAAATAAAATTTTACATTTAGAATCAACTCCTCGAATAATCTAATTTCAAAGAAACTTACTCCTTCGGAATCACACTCGAGCAAACGGGCTAAACTTTGCGATGGACTCGGATCAAAGACACCAACGTAACGTAAATTGTTCGAAAATTTCGGACGAACCTGTACCATGAATCCTTTGAGAAGATCCTCATCGGTTTTTCCAATCACTTTGATTTCGATCGATTCCGCGGCTTTCAGTTCGGTCTTTGAAATTTGCATTAAATATGGCGGTTCGGATGTTTGCGGTCCGACAAGATGGCGGGGTGTTAAGTCCGCACAGGTTTCCTTTTTACCGGGTGCTCCACCCGAAAATGAAAGAGCTGGTGGTGCGAGGAGGGCCACCACAATGAAGACGGCTAGATAGCTTGGAAAGAGCATTCTAGATGGGGACGAAGATTTGAAGATGCAGGGATAGAAAGAAACAGAGAGAGAAGTAATTAGAAGGATTCGTGGAGTATTAGTAGTAGGCAAAATGAAGGCTGTTAGGTAAAGTAGCGTAAAAAGCATTTGAACTAGCCGTGCTTCAAAATTACCAACTGCCGGAGCTCATCACTTCACCCAGCGCACAGATATGGCTACGCATAGAACCAATCTCATTCACTCACATAGTTCAAAAACATTGTCTCCAGTTTCCACAATTCTTTGTCTCCAAAAAACAATTTGATACAAAAAATTTTATTTGATATTGTGGAAGGGTTGTAAGCCCTTCGCACAACCCGTTATCAATGAATTTTAATTTTCGTAGTTTGAGGTATCCCAGATATACCCAAGCGGGCAGTACACTGGAGCTATACGTCGACCGGGATTTGAATTCACGACCTTCGTATTGTAGGCCAACATGCTACCCACTAGGCTATATCACGGCATGTTCAATACCATTGTATGGAATTAATTTCTGAAATCACATCAACTTAAAATGCAACATACCATGAAGTCTTACTGAAATTTCGCAATAACGTCGACTTGAAAAACAGTTAATTATCTGCTTAGAGTACAAGGTGGCCTATGCAGGTAATAACTCTATTTAACGTATAAAAAATTAACATTTAGATATCGCGTGTATTTAAAAAAAAAAGAAAACTACTATGCCATATGCAACTCAAAAAGTAAACATTAGCTCCGTTCTGAACTAGCTGAAAGTTCAAAAAACATTTCAACTAGTCACTTTGTGGCCAAGGCAAACTATAATGTCCATAATAAATTCATCGAACCATAGATAGGTAAATCCCCCATAGTAGAAAACTTTACCAAGATCAGGGAAGAAAAAAAAACCAACTAGTCTACCTTCAAAAAAAAAAAACACCGGTCTTATGTTTGCACGATTAGTATCGTAAAATCTTAGCTAAATTTTTTACTATCATTTACACGGCGCAGATTTAAAATCTGAATAATCACACTTCTGAGCAAGAGATGATCAATGATCGCGGCCGGTTTTTCATTGAATTAACGTCCGAAAACGGTTACGAAATAAAATATTAAGAACCAGTTTTGTTTTTGTTAGTTAATTATGAAATAAAATCCTGGGATTTTTTTAATCCATGTGATCAAATGGTTAAGTACTTATCATGGTTAAAGAAAATACCAGTTTACGATTTCAATTCGATTGTTGTACTACTAGTTCGTGCAATCGAATAAACAAACATTACAGTCGTCTCGCGATTTAATTAGTTTCACAAACTCCGATCTATGATTTAAAAAAATTATGCTAAGTGCAATTATTGCACTCAGTGAACAAATGGAGACAAGCATTTTCTTTATCGTTGAAGAAATGATCGAATATATTGTAATATCAAGGTTGTTGGAGTTTTGTTGCTTTGAATGAAAGAAATGATTTACCACATTTCGTTTTGGATATAAAGGATCTTTGCGGCGACATATCTAGAAAGATTTGGAACTGAATTGCACAGTTATTTCCACCAATCACCAAAGCATATAATTTAGTGATCTGTGCGGTATAACTACACAATCTTTGAAGTCTCTGAAATCTAACGATTATTGATCCCTTTGACCGAATCGTTAGATTTCATTGACTCTAAAGGTCCGTAGTCATACCGTAACCATATCGTATTAAAAAAAGAGACACAGAATTTCGAAACCCTTAACTGTGCTCCACACTGTTGACCTTAACCTAAACTAAACTATATTAGTATAAAACTGAATTAATTGAATTTCGATAGCCACTTTTATCTGATCATTATGAGAGAAAAAATACTTAATTAATGGCACGCGATATTGTCATCGCTTGAAAGGTGTATGATAATGAATTACAAAAAACGACTTATACATATTACGCGTCATGTATTGCGCATAAATATCATTTTTTCCATTTGAAAACGTTTGATTTAAAACTGTGGAGCAGTAAAAAATGACCTTAGTAAGATTTCTGAGAATATTTACATATTATGTCGATTCTAGGAAAGATCAAATGTACATGATCAACACGATTATCGTGTCCAGCAACGAGATCAAACGTTTGAATATTAACTAGTCATTAATCCGTACACATTCAATCAATCAATTGAATCGATTTCCTGTTAAAACCCCCTATAGGGGCATAGAAGCGGAAACCGTTCTCATCCATAAGACCTAGTGTTCGACTGCTCGCTTCCATGTTTTGCTCTCGTTGTTTCAAAGTGCGACCAATCCACTGCCAATTTCACATTTGAATCTCAATGCCTCTCTTAGTCTGTCCAGATGCATTCCAAAGTTTGTTGTTGGAGATAGGGTCTGGCTGGAAGCATTGATTTCCGATGTTTGCAGTTTCTTGATAAGCTTATCAGTCACTTTCCACGTGGTAAAACCAGACGAAAACACTGATTTGATGCAGCATCTTACCTTAACCTCCAAAAAGATACCGAAGTTTTGGCTGTACATATACACCCACGAAATCATCTACTACAGAAGACTTGGAAAATTTCTTTAAAGGCAAGTCTATGATGAATTTTGTACTTATAGGTAACTTCAGTGCCAAACTATAGCTATGGTTCGGTGTAATACCAATTTCGACTTTTATAACCAAATAAAGATCAATTTTTCTGTTCTTTATGTGTTTCATGGATTGTGACCGGTAATTCTTTGAAAACTTATAATGCTGCTTATTATGTGGAAAAATTAATGATTTTCGGCCTGAGGATCGCACAAAATCGAGAGATGAGAGTCTAGGTATTGTATTTAAAATTAAAATAAAATTACAATCAACAAATTATTAATCGCATAAAGCTGACTTCAACTGCATGCTAGATATGTTATAATCAATTCGGCAGCAATGATTACTAAAAATACGCTAAACAGAAGCACTTTGTCCATAGTTAATGCGATGATGAGGAATGTGAATTGGCGAATAACTTCTCAAAGATCGACGCGTAATATTAAAAGTTATGGCTTCGAGCAAATATGGGGAATCAATTTCTCTTAAAGTTAATTTAAGCGCAAAAGCAGCCCTAAGAATAATCCGTCTATTCTCAAGCGACTCCTGAGAAAGGAGTTTTAGTCGCTGTTCGTAAGGAGGAAAAAGCAATGTATCAGACCAAGGAAGCTCCCTTAGAGCAAACCTTAGGAATCTTCATTGTACCGACTCGATCCCACTCTTATGTTCCTCGTAATACGTAGCTTACACATGACAAGCATACTCAAGATGAGAGGGTACAAAATCATAGCATAAGGTCAGTGACCCAAAAGCGGTGAAGGAGTTTTTACACCGTTTTAGGTAAACCAAACATACTTCCTTGGCGATGTTATATCAGATATTTATGATCGTTCCAAGATATGTAAGTTATCTGTGAATTGGATACCTAACATCTTAACACTTGAAGAGTTGGTTAATGGCTGGCCTCCGAAGGGGGTCAAGGTTAGAGTCACGTTTGTGGGATACAAGACTACACTGGGTTTTCGAAGCATTCAATTCGTCTTGATTCTTATTGCCCCAACTAAGAATTTTAGCCAGGTCGTCATTCAAGGATTGAACCATGCACCTGCGTTGTTCTACTAAGCTAGTACATCGGGCTAAGGGCGCAGTGTTGAAATGATACGGGTAGTCTAATCTGCTGTCATCAGCGAAGCTATGTATAAAATTGAAAGTTGAAGATAGCAAGTCATTAATAAATATAAAAAATATTAGAAAAAGGGTGGGAGAAAGAACCGAGCCCTGAGGACACAAGCGTTAATTTTATAAAAAGGGGAAACTAAACCATCCAATACCACACGCATTGAACGATTGACTAAAAAACTTTCAATCGCCAAGTTTGATTAAAAGGACACTGTGTTTTGTCAAAAGCCTTGGAAACGTCGAGAGCAATAATACAAGATTCACCAAACTGGTGAATGCTCTTGTTCCAACGTTCAATGAGGGTGGTGAAAAGGTCTCCTATAGAACGTTTTTTGCGGAATCTATACTATTTGTCGTCAATAATATCATTGATGTTGAGATGTTCTATTAGTCTATTATTGGTTGTTGTTTCCATGACCTTCCAATGAATTGAGATTATTGCTTTTGGGCGATAATTAGCGGGATTGATACGTTCTCCTTTTGTTGGGACTGGCTGAACATTTGCAAGCTTTCATGAAGATGGGACAGTGGAGGACGATGACGAGAGACGGTAATGTTTGCATAGAGGTTTAGCAAGAGAAGCGCAGAAATTTTTAAGGACAAGGGCAGGGATTCCATCTAGACCGGACAATTTGTTAGCATCTAAATTCTTAAGAACTCGATATACGTTACGCGGACTAATGATAATTTGTCCTAAGGAGGAATTTAGCGCAGTATACGTTGGAAGGCTAGAGTTCGTTGGTGGTAAAGAAGAGTTGACAGCGAATTGAGCCGATAAGATATTTGTCTTTATGTTAGGATACGTAAACTACCTCTGATTGAACGAGCGAGAGACCAGAAACTTGTGCTCCCCTTAGGACTTTTCAAAATTTTTTGCCTCAGTTTCTGGTCATGCAAATATTTATCTCGTTGTAGGACATCAGAGTGAAACATCGCCAAACAAGATTTGGATACTAATCCTCAAGGAAGACATCGTGTTGCCTGACCATGTGGTACAACAGGATCGCACCATCCGCAAGAGAACTGTTTTTGTCCTATGCCTCTACAGGAGGTCTTAACAGGAAAGTTATGATTGAAGTGGAATATTATTTTGAATTTGAAAAACTTCGATCTAGAGAAGTTGAATTTAGAGACATTCAAGCATATTTATACTCTTGATGAAACCTGAGTGTATATTGTGTTTGCCTTACCGTTTGTAACGCTAAAAAATAATGATCACACAGAGTCGCCAAGGGTACAGAAATATTTGTTGTCGCTCAAAAACCTCGATTCCGAGTGACCGTCTGTCTGTCTGTCCATCTATATGTCTGTCTGTCTGTCCGTCTGTGTACAACATAACTCTCGAAAACTTTGACCTATCTTGCTGAAATTTTTAATATATCATTTTTAGCAAAAAAGTAACCGTGAACGGGCCAAATCCCCCCACTCCTTCTACCCCCTTCCATCCAAATTTAATGAAATTTCGAAATTTAAAGAAATTGATTTTTCTCCGAAACCATTTCAGCTATTGGCTTGAAAATTAGGTCATAGTATAACAATGTGAATATCATTGACGTCCATTGACTCCTTCCACCACCTCCCATACAAATGCACAATCTTCAAAAATGCATTTATTCGGTTTTCATTGCAACTAGTAAAGCTGAAAGAACCAATTTTTGTCATAATTAATGTTAATACAATTGCAACCGATTTTGTGAAAGCTATCAACTTCTCCTCACTCTTTGTACCCCCTCCCATACAAGTATCACGAAATTTCGAAAATTTTAACTAAACTATTTTTCTCCACAACCGTCAAAGCTATCAACTTTAAATTTTGAGATAAGTATACTATTATAAATATTATTGATGTCGAAAAATTTGGTTTTGATTCAAATACGCCTTCAACCCCCTTCCATACAAATGCACAATTTTTGGCAAATGCATTTAATCGATTTTCATTGAAACTAGGAAAATTACAAACTTCAAACTTTGCTAGAATTTGTCCTTTAATAATTTCAATAAATGCTAAAAAAAAATATGAACTTCGCTTCACTCCTTCTACCACCTCCCATATATTTTTTGTATTGAAAATTCAAAAAATGTATTACTCCTTCGAACATATTAACAAGGCAATGTGATTAGGATGTTGATAAGCAGATTCAAAATCATGCAAAACCTCCCACTTTCTCTGCCACCTCCCATAAAAATGCCATAAATTCAGACAAATTTGTTCAAAAATTATGAAAGCTACAAACTTTAAATTCAGCATGAAACATTTCGTATACTACGTTCAGAGTTATATACAAAAATTACAAACCTCCTCCCTCTGCTTTTACCACCTTCCACACAAAAGTCGCTATTCACTATTCGAAAGAATTTGAGATGACATATTTTCCGGTACAATAAACTCTTTCCTATTTCATCTATAGTATCATAATGATATTATGTTTTCATTTAGTTTTGAGTTTTATCTCCAAAATCAATTTTTACACTTAATCATTCACCGATATTTCACTGATTCTACGCATCGAAATAGCAGAAATTTGCCTTCAACATAAATTGAAAAATTAAAAAAATACTAAACGTATACTATGTAAGAATAGAAAACGTATTTACTCAATAAACAAAAACTTGGTTTAAAATAAAACAAAAAATTAAACTACAAAACTACTAATTTCGATCCAATTATTCACACATTCAGCAACACTATAATTTTCTTTAAAACACTCTACCTGTATTATTTCGACGTAAGAGCTTTTTATTTTATTTATTTGGTCAATTTTGTTTCAAAACTCTTCAAACTTCAATAATTAAATTGATAAAACAAAAAAAGAATTGGCAAACACTAGACACCACACTGAACGACTTGATTTAAAGTTAAGCCACTTTGTTTTTAAAATGGGACCCGTAATAATTTTACTGTAAATAAAAGCAATTTTTTTTGGTGTTAGAAAGACCTTTTAAGTTACTATTACTACTGCGAGGTATTGCGCACAAATTTCTGAATTTATTTATTTTTTGTTTAAACATAAAAAAATAATTATAATAAATATATGTTAATTAGTAGCAGTTAGTTTCTCTGATATAAGATGTGCTTGTTTCTATCGTACACTCACCTGTTCACGTTGATCCTCTTAAACCGAACTGTAAACCAATAATAAAACTTTTAACGTAAAATAACAAGCTTTTCATTGAATCGCCCCACATATGAATCCTACCGGCTTGATACTTAGATGTTAGAGTTACCTGTCGTCAATGTTTCCCCACCTGAAAATTTTAATTTATGTCTTAGAAAATGTTTGAGAAGGTGGGTAACGATATTGTTAAGATTGTGTTGACAGAGATTTTTTTTCTGCTTTATATGTAGGCTTACTTTGAGTAATTAAGATTTTTTGCATTTATGTTATCACCCCTACAATCGAATGGATTTGTTGGGTTTTAATTATTCTTATTTAATATTTTCTTCTTTAAAATCATTTTATTTTAAGTTGAAAATGCTTTGTCTGGATGATGTAAAAGCAATTTCAGACTTTCAGACTTTACATCAGCAAATGTAAATGCATGAATTAGAATTGTTTTAAACATTAAAATCTTTTTTTTTTTGTTCAATTGACCTTTTGATTAATTAAACAATTCACATAAACAACTCACTTATCGTGGTTTTAGAAAATATGCGATATTAGCAAAGAGCCGGTTTTATGTTTTTGTGGTAAAATAAATAATAAATAAATAATTGGGTATAAAACCCAATCATATGATACTCTAGATGAAATAAGAAAGAGTTTATTGTACTGGAAAATATGTCATCTTAAATTCTTCCGAAAAATGAATTGTGACTTTTGTATGGGAGGTGGTAAAAGCAAAGAGTAATTTTTCTATATAACACCGAACGTAGTATGCAAAATGATTCATGCTGAATTTAAAGTGTGTAGCTTTCATAATTTCCGAGGAAATTGAACAATTTTTGTCTGAATTTATGACATTTGTATGGGAGGTGACAGATAAAGTGGGAGGTTTTGGATGATTTTGAATCTGCTTAGGATACCGAATCCTAATCACATACACAGAAATACTTTTCTTGAATTAAATTTGAATGGGAGGTGGTAGAAGGAGTGAAGCGAAGTTCATATTTTCTTAGCATTTATTGCAATTATTAGGGGACAAATTGTGGCAAAATATTAAGTTTGTACTTTTTCTAGTTTCAATGAAAATCGATTAAAGCTATTTACCAAAATTGAGCATTTGTGTGGGAGAGGGGGTAGAAGGAGTATTCGAATTAAAACCAAATTTTTCGACAGCAATGATATTTGTAATAGTATACTTGTCCCAAAATTTAAAGTTGATAGCGGTTGTGGAGAAATTTAATTTAGTTAAAATTCCGAATTTTTCTGAAATTTGTATGGGAGGAGGAAGAAACAGTGAGGTGAAGTTGATAGTTTTCACAAAATTGGTTGCAATTGTAATAAAATTAATTATGACCAAAAAATTGGTTCTTTTAGCTTTGCAAGTTGCAATGCAAACCGAATAAATGCATTTTTGAATTGTGCATTTGTACGGGAGGGGGTAGAAGGAGTAAAGGGATCAAATGAATACTTTTTGATATCAATGATATTTATATATTATACTATGACCTAATTTTCAAGTCAATAGCTGAAATAGATTCGGTGAAAAATCAATTTCTTTAAATTTTGAAATGTCATGAAATTTTTATGGGATGGGGTAGAAGGAGTGGGGAGATGTGGCCCGTTCGCGAGCCTACAGTTAGTTTTTTGTTAAAAATGGTATATGAAAAATTTCGGCACGATAGGTCAAAGCTTTCGAAAGTTATGTTGTTGACAGACGGACAGACAGACAGATAGACAGACGGACAGACGGTCACTCGGAATCGAGGTTCTTGAGCGACAAGAATTATTTCTGTACCCTTCTGTTCGAGCATTACTTCTTAGCGTTATAAACCACAAAGCAAACACAATATACTCTCAGATTTCATCTACAATATAAATAAACTGCCAACAAGTCGGGCGAAACTTTATTATTCTTGGGACAAGTTGCGGATGAGTGGAAAGTCAATATGCAGGTTAGAGTGGTTAGGGAAGACTAAGTGAAAGGGAGTTCTTGGGCAGGACTGTTAACAATATTTCATTCGTGTCTGTAAGTTTGGGTTTTTATGAGGAGAGGAGTAGGGGTAATAGTAAGGGTGGGTGGATGTTAATAGCTTTTTAATTAATTACTTGAATCACGTCCAATATTCTCTGTATAGAATGTGTTTCATAGACGAAGTTGCATAGAATTTTCATAAAATTCGGTGTATTTTACATTCATGAAACCGAACATTTGTATGGGAGGGGGTAGAGAATATAGGGAAATCGTAAAATTTGATACGCAGTTTTATTTCGCGTCTCTTGTAAGGTGCTTGTATAGAATTTCAAGTTCGTAGCTTTTAGTTTGTTGGTTATTAGTTGATTTAATAAAATTGGTCGAGATCATAGTTTTGTATGGGAGGGGGTAGAAGCGCAAGCGCGATTTCAAAACTTTTAAAACAACTTCATTTGAATTATTTTTATAAGTTTTTATGCCAAATTTGAAATTGATAGCTTTTAAGAGTTAGCTGATAACTGATTTCTTAAAAATGCTCGAAAAAATAATTTTGTATGGGAGGGGGTAGAGGAGGTAGGGGAATCGTTAAACTTGTGATGCAATTTTCTTTCATTTTTGTTGTTAGATGCTCGTACGAAATTTCAAGTTCATAGCTTTTAATTTGTTGGATATTAGTTGATTTAATGAAATTAGTCGAAATCATACTTTTGTATGGGAGGGGGTAGAAGGGCAAGCGCGATTTTAAAACTTTGAACGCAATTTCATTTTAATTATTTTTGTAAGTTGTTTTGCAAAATTTGAATTTGATAGCTTTTAATGGTTAGGTGATATTTGATTTCTTGAAAATGGTCGAAAAAATAATTTTGTATGGGAGGGGGTAGAAGTTTTAAAGGTTTTCGACCAGTTAATATTTCATGTATTTAGAGATTTTTTTTCAATGCATTTCGCAAATTTTCAAGTTTCTACCTTAAAATTTCACTCAAAAATTTTCAGTTTATGTGTTTTTTTCAATGCACATGAAACACCTTGTGCACGTTAGACCGGAGGAGTCGGTTTATAATAAATATGGATCAAGTTAATATTATTTTTCTATGTACATTAAATATAGGTATTCACATGCAAAATTTAAACTTTTTATCTTTCACTAGAGCCCTAAAAAAATCACTCAAATTTTTCGACATTTTTGCTTATCACCTCCCTCCCCTTACACCTTCCAGCTTAAAATTTTTACCAAAATTAACTATTATGTAGTTCTAGAATCTGACAAATTTTTGATTTAATATCTGTACTATTTTTTGAGATATAAGGATTTGCAATTTTGAAAAGTGCGCCATTTTTGAAATGTTCCCCATTTCCCCCCACTACTATTATTTCAAGATATTATATTTTTTTGTATTTGCCTGGTATAGCTTAATATACGTTTTAAGTTTCAATTACATAGCTTAAAAGATAGTTGAGATATTAATTCTTAAGTGTTTTTCTTTGCACCCTCCCTGACCCTCCCCCTTACAATAATTAGCCGCTTTCTGAGCTGGTTCCGATGGAACTATATGCCACCTTGACGGTCTCTAAATATGATTTTTTTACGATAAGTAATTTCGAAGATATAATCATTTGAAAAAAAAATTCGGCCGACAATTGGTTCTTAGCCCCCCCTTTTCGCACCCCAATGGATAAAAAAATTAAATTATTTTTAAAAGTTGTCCCACAAACCCCTCTATATGTATGTTGAGTTTTAGCTTCCTAGTTATTACCATGGTTGAGATATTTGAATTCGTATTTTTCGGTTTAAGCGCTTCCCCCGCCTCCCCCTGAACCCGTACACCCCCCAAAATGGGTATCCGCCTGAGATCCGCAACTATCTACAATCCCTCCAAAAATGAACTTTCTATCTTGAAGGGTTTGGGAGTTAATGTGCGCTGAGCGTACACGTCGGCGTACGGCGGACGGCGGACGGCGGACGGCGTACGGCGTACGGCGTATAGACAGACGGATTTTTTTTTTTTTGCATTTTTAGGCTAATTTAGTCATGAGACGCGAAAAAAAAAAATTTCAGGTTAGCAAACTTTTTTTTTTTTTTGTGTCGATCACAATACTTTATTATTATAATAATAAAGTAAAACTCGACCAGAGACATCGCATTCGCACTGTAGATGACTCCAAGTGCCTAGCTTTTCGCTGAAGGTGTAAACATTTTGTTTATCATCTGATTTTTACTTACTGACAATGGCGCTACAGCCCAAATTCGGCCTTGATCTCCTGCATACTCCGCCTCCATCCTTCTCGGTTCAGTGGCTGCCACCCCTAGTTTGAAAATCTTAGGAATGATTTGCTATCAGCATCAATGGAATCATCCCAGCGCTCCCGTAGTGTTCCAACTGGTCTTTGTCTAGTGACGTTGGTCATTTGTGAAATCTGTTAATAACACTTTCAGCACGTCTGCAAATCTCCTCTTCTCGATTACCTTTTGGCAGCATACATTGCAAGAACCATCAAGCTTCCGCCGTCGAATCAGAGTCTTCCGTACTTACCGGACTCTGGCTTCGTGCTGCCGACCACTTCGTTTTCGAACTAGGGTTATTTCCAAAATCCTTTAGGAGCTCAATATTCACAAGTCTGCTGGGCAAATGCCATCCCCTCCATTGTCCGTAAAAACTGCACTTCCTCTCTAGCTAAACCTTTCCGTAATCTTTATCCTCTTTCATACTCTTCAGGGTGCTTTCCTTAGATCTGGAAGGTCGCGAATGCTCAGCCAATTCCTAAGATAGGAAGCAAAGCGAACCCCGCTAATTATCGCTCCATAGCCATTACCTCAATGCTGTCAATCGGAGGATATTCAACTTTCTTGTGGATAAAAATCTCATACGTGGTCGCCAATATAGATTTCGATCGGGACACTCTACAGGCGATCTTCTTGTCTATCTTACCGAGTGTGAAAACTCTTGCATCCACAGATTCGGAGAAGGTCATGCACTTGCTCTGGACATTGCTAAAGCGTTCGATAGAGTTTGGCACTAATGTTTCTTAGCCAAGCTGAAGGCCTTTGGTTTTATCACAGCTTTTCTTAAATGAATTGTGAGTTTTCTCTCCGAGCGCTCTATTAGAGTAGTGCTAGACGGAATAACTTCTGCATCCTTTCCCACTGATTCCGGCGTCCCTTTGGACTCAGTTTTTTCTCCTACCCTCTTTTTAGTTTTCATAAACAATCTTCTGTTTTTAGTCTTCATAAACAATCTTCTGTCGTCTACTCTCAATCCTATTCATTGTTTCGCAGATTACAGCGCTTTGGATAGCATCTACTAATTTGACTCCCCTGCAGAGGCACGTCCAACATCGCCGTAATGAGTCAATACAGTCATTGAACTCTGTAACCACCTCCTACAAGATGGTTCATTTATAAATCTACACCTGTATGGGTCAATTGTCTGTGACAATTCAACTCTGACCAGCTCAGTCGGAGTCGGCTCATGTTGTCACAACCCATACAGTTAAAGAAAGATTTCTCCAGATTGGAGATGGAGAGGGGGACGAAGTAGAAAACCAAATTACCAACCAATAAGTGCTGCACTATCAAGCAACACGACTCTTAAGAAATATCTAGAAATCATTAAAATCAATACGGGTCTGCTTGGCCTGGATTAGTGGCGTAGGTTGACATTACTCTTACTTCCCTATATGAGATAGCTGCTCATAGTGGCGGCGTTCATGGAAGCACACTGTTGCTACGGCGGCTAGGAAAATTTGGCCAGCAACGTTTCGAAGACGCTGCATATTGATAAAGTGTGGATGCTGAGGTGGGCGTTCATGGAAGCATACTGTTGTTGCGGTAGCCAAGGAAACAGTTTGAGTAACAGTAGAACCCTTCGAATACGCTAAATATTGATGAGGTGTGGATCCTGAGGTGGCAAGTCGCGTGAGTGTTGGTTGATATATTTGCATTCGATGGCATCGAATACTGTTGCGGCTAGTGTTGGATCTCCACAGTTGACATCGGCATTTGTCCCATGGCGATATGGCGACATTGTTGCACTACCAGCCATCATAGACATTCACATCGACGACATGGTACCGCATGCTGCTTGACCGGAGCTCTTAAAGGCATTGAACTATTGACGTAATCTCCAAAACCATTTTTAGTGCTCTTTCATAGCAGATTTGCTGATAGCACTTTACTATGTGGATTTTGGTTTCCAGTATAGCTATAAGTGATCTTTCCTTCGCTAACAGTCGAGTTTCAGAAAAAACAGTCGAGTTTCAGAAAAAAAAAATTCTCCACTAATAAATTCGAGAAAACGTTCTTCAACCAGATTTTATGCACTCCAAAATATGTTCGGTTATTTTTATCTTCTTTTTTAATTTCCGTACTGGGAATATATAATTAATGATATTTCAAAATTTTTTTCTGGTAAGCAGGTAATATTATCACAAAAATCAGCGCGGTCTGAAATAGATTCGGAGAAAAATCAAATGGAACAAAGATTTTGTCTCAAATTTTGTGTTTCCAACCAAATTTCGTGTGTGGAGTCGTTGCGAATGTTGGAAAAGATTCAGTAATATAAACAACACGAGTAGTTCAATGCCTTTAAAGACAGTCAAGAGATCCTTGACGACATGCCTCGTTCTGAACGACCTCTGACCTCTTCAACTGACTAAAACAAAAACAACAAAAAGTGAAGGAAATGGTGCTCACAAATCGTCATACCAGCGCTAGGGACATAGCAGAAGAGCTCGACATCTCTTGCGAATCCGTCCGTTCGATTTTGATGGATACTTTGGCAAGGAAACGCGTCTTTTCTCGACTCTTTCCAATACAGCTGAATTTTCTTAAAAAAAAAGTACCGTGAACAGGTCTCTTTGAACATGCTTGATCGTGCGAATTGTGATCGCTTATTCATGGAGCGCATCATAACTGGTGGTGAGAAATGGGTCTATGAGTTTGAAATGCAAACCAGTCAACAATCATCGGAATAGAGGCAAAAAATTAGCCGAGACCAAAAAAAACACGCCAAAGCCGCTCAAAAATCAAGACGATGCTCACTGTTTTTTTTCGATATTCGAGATTTGATCCATCATGAATTCATTCCGGAGGGACAAACGGTCAATAAGGAGTACAATTCAACCATATTGAAGCGTTTGCGTGAGCAAATCCTTAAAAAACGGCCAGAATTGTGGAAAGAGAATTCATGGATTTTTCACGATGAAAATGCGCCATCGCATCCAGCCTCAACTGTGACCGAATTTGAGGCCAAAAAAGCAACGAATTAATCAACCACCGTATTCACCAGATTTGGCCCCGTGTGACTTTTTTCTATCCTCGAAACTGAAATTACCGCTTCGTGAAACCCGTTTTCAGTCGATCGATGACATATAACAAAAATCGCCGTGGACTACTGAGGTATACCCATTCAGCCAGCTGCTGTAAACAAACTTATTAACAGACCGCGCTAGTTTTGGGGATAATAATTAAGGACAGTCCTACCTGCTTACCAAAAAAAAATTGAAATATCATTTTCCAGACTAATTTTACTTTATTATTATAATAATAAAGTATTGTGATCGACACAAAAAAAAAAAAAAGTTTGCTACCCTGAAATTTTTTTTTTTCGCGTTTCATGACTAAATTAGCCTAAAAATGCAAAAAAAAAAAATTCGTCTGTCTGTACGCCGTCCGCCGTCCGCCGACGTGTACGCTCAGCGCACATTAACTCCCAAACCCTTCAAGATAGAAAGTTCATTTTTGGAGGGATTGTAGATAATTGCAGATCTCAGGCGGATACTCATTTTCGGGGGTATACGGGTTCAGGGGGAGGCGGGGGGAGCGCTTAAACCGAAAAATACGAATTCAAATATCTCAACCATGGTAACAGCTAGGAAGCTAAAACTCAACATTAATATAGAAGGGCTTGTGGGACAACTTTTAAAAATAATTTAATTTTTTTATCCGTTGGGGTGCGAAAAGGGGGGGCTTAGAACCAATTGTCGGCCGAATTTTTTTTTCAAATGATTATATCTTCGGAATTACTTATCGTAACAAAACCATTTTTAGAGACCGTCAAGGTGGCATATAGTTTCATCGGAACCAGCTTAGAAAGCGGCTAATTATTGTAAGGGGGAGGGTCAGGGGGGGTGCAAAGAAAAACGCTTAAAAATTAATATCTCAACTATCTCTTAAGCTATGTAATTGAAACTTAAAACTTATATTAAGCTATACTAGGCAAATATAAAAAAAATATAATATGTTGAAATAATAGTAGTGGGGGGAAATAAGGAGCATTTCAAAAATGGCGCACTTTTCAAAATTACAAATCCTTATATCTCCAAAAATAGTACAGATATCAAATCAAAAATTTGTCAGATTGTAGAACTACATAATAGTTAATTTTATTAAAAATTTTAAGTTGGGAGGTGTAAGGGGAGGGAGGTAATAAGCAAAAATATCGAAAATTTTGAGTGATTTTTTTAGGGCTCTGGTAAAAGATACAAAGTTAAAATTTTGCATGTGAATACCTATATTTAATCCACATAGAAAAATAATAATAACTTGATCCATATTTGTTATAAACCGACCCCCCCGGTCTAACGTGCACAAGGTGTTTCATGTGCATTGAAAAAAACACATAAACTGAAAATTTTTGAGTGAAATTTTAAGGTAGAAATTTGAAAATTTTCGAAATGCATTTAAAAAAAATCCCTAAATATACGAAATATTAACTGGTCGAAAACCTTTAACACTTCTACCCCCTCCCATACAAAATTATTTTTTCGACCATTTACAAGAAATCAATTATCACCTAACTATTAAAAGCTATCAATTTGAAATTTTGCACAACAACTAACAAAAATAATTAAAATGAAATCGCGTTAAAAGTTTTAAAATCGTGCTTGACCTTCTACCCCCTCCCATACAAAAGTATGATTTCGACTAATTTCATTAAATCAACTAATAACCAACAAATTAAAAGCTACGAACTTGAAATTTCGTACGAGCACCTTACAATAAAAATAAAAGAAAATTGCATCACAAGTTTTACGATTCCCTTACCTCCTCTACCCCCTCCCATACAAAATTTTTTTTTCGAGCATTTTTAAGAAATCAGTTATCAGCTAACTCTTAAAAGCTATCAATTTCAAATTTGGCATAAAAACTTATAAAAATAATTCAAATGAAGTTGCTTTAAAAGTTTTGAAATCGCGCTTGCGCTTCTACCCCCTCCCATACAAGAAACAAACAAAATTTCAAGTTCGTAGCTTTTAATTTGTTGGTTATTAGTTGATTTAATGAAATTGGTCGAAATCATACTTTTGTATGGGAGGGGGTAGAAGGGCAAGTGTGATTTTGAAACTTTTAAAATAATTTCTTTGCAAATATTTTTATAAGTTCTTATGCAAAATTTCAAATGGATAGCTTTTAATAGTTAGGTGATAATTAATTTCTTAAAAATGGTCGAAAAAATAATTTTGTATGGGAGGGGGTAGAAGTTTTGAAGGTATTCGACCAGTTAATATTTTATACTTTTAGGGATTTTTTTTAAATGTATTTCCCAAATTTTCAAGTTTCTACCCTAAAATTACATCCAAAAATTTTCAGTTTTCGTGTTTTTTTCGTTGCACATGAAACAGCTTGTGCCCATTAGACCGGGGTGGTCGGTTCATAACAATTGTGGATCAAATTATTATTTTTTTTCTATGTATATCAAATAGATGTATTCACATGCAAAATTTAAAGTTTCTATCTTTGAGCAGAGTCCTAAAAAATTCACTCAAAATTTTCGACATTTTTGCTTACCACCTCCCTCCCTTTACACCCCCTAACTTAAAATTTTTATCAAAATTATAAATTATGTAGTTCTATAATCTGACGAATTTTCAATTCGATATCTGTACTCAATTTTGAGATATAATGATTTCTAATTTTGAAAAGTGCACCATTTTTCAAATGCTCCCCATTTCACCCCACTACTATTATGACCAAATTTTATATTTTTTTTGTATTTCGCTAGTATAGCTTAGTATATGTTTTAAATTTCAATTACATAGCTTAAGAGATAGTTGAGATATTAATTCTTAAGTGTTTTTCCTTGCACCCTCCCCCCCGGCCCTTCCCCTTACAATAATAAGCCTATTTCTAAGCTGATTCTGGTGGATCTATACGCCATCTTAATTTTCCCAAAATATGAATTTTTTATGGTAAGTAGTTTCGAAGATATAACCATTTCAAAAAAAGATTCGGCCGACAATTTGTTTTTAGCCCCCCCTTTACGGACGCCAATGGATAAAAAAATTAAATTATTTTTGGAATATGTCCCACAGCTCTCTCTATACGTGTGCTGATTTTCATCTTTCTATCTGCATTCGTGGTGAAGATATTAGCAAGTGTATATTTCGACTTTTTCCATCCCCCCGCCTCCCCCTTCCACCCCACACTCCCTGGATAATGGAGCTCACTTACCAAGTTAATAACCCACCCAAAAATCAACATTCTACCTTTAACGGTCTTGGAGGTACGAGTCCATATGTACGGCGTACGGCGGGACGGATTTTTTTTTTTTGCTTTTTTAGGCTAATTTAGTCATGAAACGCGAAAAAACAAAATTTCAGGGTAGCAAATTTTTTTTTTTTTCTGTGTCGATCACAATACTTTATTATTAAAATAATAAAGTAAAATTGGACATGTGATAGTCCTGCGCCAACCTTCAGGAAGTGTTTTGTCGAACTAATCATTTCTCTTGGGCCGTGGTTGTTGTCCTATCACCTGATCTTCGTTGTAATGCAGTCCTTAATATTTTGCCACATTTTTTCTATTAACATGCTGGTGTTGTTGTTCAGCATTGACGCGAAGTGTCTCTCCAAGGCTGATACGTATTTCGCAACTACTTTCTCATCCTTGAGTTTTCCAATGTTGAATTTAGGAACCGGTTATGTTCTTGAGTGTCTTCGGGTTATTATTCGACATCGGAAAAAGGTCTATACGAAATATTGGTCTGTGTCGCAATTAACCTCTCGACATGAACGCACGTCGAGAATGCCGGAGGCCGTCTTTTTCTAATTAGAGGGTGGTCTATTGAATGTTCGTCCGTCAGGTGATGTCGAGCTTACAATAGGGTTTTTGCTGCTGGCGAAATCAGTCAGCCTCTGGCCATTGTCATTACTAATATCATATAGACTGTGCCTTCCAATTGTGCCTATACAGGGTGTTTGGTACTCCGTGCATAACCTTGTAAGCGGTTATTCCTGGATATATTTTGAGCAAAAAATTGTTCTACGGAGATGGTCAATTTTCAATATCCACGGAGATACAGGGTGATCAAGAAAAGTCCTTCGGACCTGTACCCTCACTCACTCAAAACGCTATATCTTGAAAACTAATAATCACAATTCAAAGTGTTATAACTTGTTTTTTATGGAATCGAATTACCTTTCATTTGGTGTAATAGTCCGCATTGTAACTGTATCCAATTCTGAGATATTTGCTTCAGAACACAAATTTTTGACACTTTGACCCACAAAATTCTGTGATCAATGTAGTTTTTCTCTAAAAAACCCATTATAAAAATGTCATTTTAATGTTGTTTTCTTATGTGCCATATTATTGCCTACAAAAGATGCATACACTTGCATTGCATAAGTTTTATAGTTTAGAAGAAATTATCATTCCAATAATGTAGCACTTTTGTCAAAAAAGCAAGAATAGGTTGATCAACACTCTCCGCTTGAACTAAAAGAACTTAAGAATGGTTTTTATGGTTTATTTCAATTTTCCTGAATTACAATAAATGTTCAAAATGGCTCCCTTCATTTTGAATGCACGCTAAAGCTCGTTTTGCCAGTGTTCTCTTTGTGTTCATACTCCTCAACTGCTGCCTTACTTCTGTTGCTGCCGCATCGATTCTGGTGTTTAGATCCTGCAACGTTACTACTTCCGTTGCGTAGACAAGGTCCTTCATCTGTCCCCATACAAAGAAATCCATAATAGTTAAATCAGGAGATCTTGCAGGCCAGTGTATCGGTCCATTTCTACCGATCCAGCGATTGCTATAATTGGAATTTAACCAATCTCTAATTTGTCGGCCGTAATGAGCTGGAGCACCATCGTGTTGGTAAAACATGGAAGCCAATCGTTGCAGTGGCACATCATCCAATAACTCTTGTAGATCATTTGTCAAAAACTGCAAGTAATTGGAACTATTTAGGGTAGGCAGAAGCCTAATAGGACCAATAAAATCGTTGCCAATCACACCTGCCCATAAATTGACACTGAATCTGTGCTGAAATGATGCCTCTCTTCTTGTATGTGGATTCTCTCAGCCCATGTGTGTAAGTTGTGGAAGTTTGTGATACCGTCCCTGGTGAATTGGGACTCATCAGTCCAAAGAATGTTGTTCATAAAATTCTCGTCACTTAGTTGTCGTTCAAGGAGCCAATTGCAAAACTCCATCCTTTTGGGCAAATCAATGGGTACCAGCTCCTGCACTGGTGTGTGGTGGTAGGAATGCAACCGCTCTGCTTTGAGGACACTCCAAACTTTCCACGTAGAGACGTTTAACTGCAATGCCAAGCGTCGGACAGCGTCGTTGTGTTGAAACTCATTTTAATTTAATTCATTTCCTCGATAATTTAAATACTACTTAAAGGACATTCATCGATAATTTAAATAGTAATTAAAGGACACAAAGAATATTTCAGTTTAACAACATTTCAGGTAGTTTTTTTTAGAACGAGGGTTGGTTTATGGCATATTTTATTTTTAAGCCATATGTATTTTCGCTTATTACCTGGAAAACGGGAAAACCTAAGTCATAAGTATGTATGCATCTTTTGTAGGCAATAATATGGCACATAAAACAACAACATTAAAATTACATTTTTATAATGCGTTTTTTTGAGAAAAACTACATTGATCCTAGAATTTTGAGGGTCAAAGTGTCAAAAATTTGTGCTCTGAAGCAAATACCTCAGGATTGGGTACAGTTACAATGCGGACTATTACACCAAATGAAAGGCAATTTGATTTCCTAAAAAACAAGTTATAACACTTTGAAATGCGATTATTAGTTTTCAAGATATATCGTTTTGAGTGAGTGATGGTACAGGTCCGAAACACTTTTCTTGGTCACCCTGTATCTCCGCGGATATTGAAAATGGACCAACTCCGTAGAACAATTTTTTGCTCAAAATATATCCAGGAATAACCCCTTACAAGGTTATGCACGGAGTACCAAACACCCTATATAAGTATCATCTTTGCCTACTTTCGCATTAGAGTCACTTAGCTAACATGCAACAATATACAATGCGCTCCCGGAAATTGGCGAGGAGCGGCAATTTAATAACAAGTTATATGGAATTTATTAAGATACATGAGATAAATAATACAATATGAAAACATGAATTACCTAGCTATAAGTTCAAATTGCTTCTTTCGGGAGCCAGGGGTTGAACTGTGTAAATTGAATCTCATGAACTTCGCTCCATGCAGACTCATTCAGGGCATTGATAACATGAATTCCACGACAAAAAATAAATAAATTACACAAATTCATCACATTTTCCATTCTTACATGTTAAAACTTTTATTTAAATTTATGAATTAAATACAAAAAAAAAATATTTAGACAATATCAAGTTTTTTTTTTTAATTACTACGTCTATAGTTTGTTTCATTTTCAATTAGAATACAATTTAAAATCTCAAATTCAAATCGTTATAAATTATGATTCTTTATTTTTCTTATTCCTTGTAACTAGAAATAAAAGCTTGAAAAGCGCTCAGCAACATAAATATTTTATGTTAGTTATATCTATTCATTTTTTTCGTCAATTAAAAAAACAAATTAATAATTGTGTTTTTAGGATTTTATCGACCTAGTTAACTAAATCAAACGATCAGAATCTTGTATATAAAAAAAATAAAACCACAGAGTAAAAAGCCGAAACTCCTTAGCAGAACTTCCAGCGATTTCCGCAAGCGTTGCACAATACAAAAGTTGTCATCGGTTCGTCGGCACTTCTCGTCTGAATTTGATTGTACGTACAATTACGTGCCTTGCATTTGCCGCATTTAAGGAGATCGGTTTGTGTACCCTGCACTGTTGCCAACTGAGCATCGTTAATCGCTTCCTTAACGAATTTCTCGCGTAATTTTTTCATCTCGTCGCTGGCCATCTCTTCCGGTAGCATTTTGGCGAGCTGTTGCGCCGTAATTGCACCGCATAGAAAATTACTGCGCAACGTCGGATTCTTGGCATCTTTAAGATTTGCAACGCGCGAACGTACACGATTCTTATATTTCATATCGGTATTTTTGAATTCAACGTAGATGGCTTCTTCCAACTCTTCGGATAGTTCTTCGGGCGAGGGACAGCCCTCGGGCGGTTCACCGTCCACTTTTAGGGCATTCGCAAGCATCTCGCGACATTTCAATCGCACCGCATCGGTCATAGAATTACTGGCGGCCGGAAAACTTGCTTGATTTATCTTTGGCTTATCGTCCGATGATGACGATTTCTTATCGTCTTTTTTCTTATCGTCCTTTTTACTCGATTTACTCGACTTACTGCTGCTCGACTCCTTCGAATTCCCCGTCGAACCACCGGTTTGTCCCGTTCCTGGCGGTGTATTAGCGAGAAAACGTTTCCAATTTTTGATTAGGGTTTTCGCCAAGCCGATTACTTCGTCGTCCTTGCTGCTTTTTCGTAGCTCGTTCACCGTCATTCCGATACGGGTTTTTGTCAAAATGTCCAAATTGATGTTGAGAGTTTGTAGGGTTTTTAGGAGATCCAGAGCTTGTTCTTGGCCCTGTAATTGGAGAAAAAAATGAGGGTTTTTTTTAATTCAGTATTGCGTTAGATTGGGAAGTGAGATTGTGCATATTAAGATCTCGATAAAGATATGGTACAAAGAAAAGGAATTCTTCAGAAGCTTTTAACACGAAGAAAGTTGTAATAGATTTAGTCACATTTGAAGTGACTCAAAGAATGCAGAGACTGTGAAAATAATTAATTTTTGGGAAAAAAATTGGAACAGTTAATTCTATGATTCGCCCTTCAATGGTCCAACAACGGAAATCGGATCTTCGTCTTATATCATTTGGGTCAAATCAAAGGTATGGGCAATAAAACTGCGCGAGAAAATCTAAGAAATTCGACAAACTAAGAACTTCAAAACCCTAAGAGAATTTAAATTGTACATGTTGAATTTTTAATGCGTCGCAAAATCTAACCGCCAGGTATCATTTTCCGAAAAAACATGACTTATGCATTAATTGTCTTAAGGAGAGGCACACATTCTCTATCTGCTCCACAAAAAATTGTAAAGTGTTCCAGAAAGAACAACATTCTCTTCTATAAATAGAGAGAAACTCACTGCAGCAATACTTTTATATCCGAAGACAAGGAGCGTCCCGGAGCGGTTAAAAAGTTTGAGACGGAGAATTTGAGGAATTACTAGATAAAGATTCATGCCAAATGCAACACCAACTTGCAGATTCATTGGGCGTGATTCAAAAGGCCATTTCAGATCGTTTGAAAAGCTTGAGAATGATGCAAAAGCAAGGAAATTGGATTCGATACGAGTTGAAGCCAAGAAACGCCAAACAGCGTTTTTTCACATGCGAACAGCTACTCCAACGGCAAAAAAAGGAAGGATTTTTGCATCGCATCAGCACTAGCGATTAAAAGTGGATCCATTACGATAATCCAAAGCGAAAAAAATTGTGGTAATTAAGCGGCCATGCAACCGGGTGAAACCTTCACGGGAGATTGATACAAAAAATAACTGCTGCGTTTGAGCCGAGTATTGAAGGAAAAACGGCCGCAATACGGGAAGATACCACAAAGTGATTTTGGTGCACGATAACGCTTGGTCACATGTTGCCGTATTCACGAGACATCGTCCCTTCCGGCTGCCACCTACTCTGATCGATGACGCATGGCCTGGCTGAGCAGCACTTCCATACTTCAGAAGAAGCCAAAAATTGGGTCGATTAGTGGATTTGCTCAAAAAATAGCAGTTTTTTCAACGCGGAATCAGTTCTTTTAATAGTAAATATTTAATCGTTTTTAGGCTAAACACTCGAAATTTGGAAAAACACGGCGGCATTCAATTTTTACTGCCAATACAATAAACTATTATCGTTTTGCCAGATAACCTTGGAAAGATGATTACTAACCATTTAAAATGCTAGGGCGTAACCTAGTGGGTAGCGTGTTGGTCTTGCAATACGAAAGTCGTGAGTTCAAATCCCGGTTGACGCAATATACAGGGTGTTTGGTACTCCGTGTGCCACCTTGTAAGGGGTTAATCCTAGATATATTTGGAGAAAAAAATTGTTCTACGGAGATGATTCAATTCAAAGTGTTATAGCTTGTGTTTAGGGAATCAAATTACCTTTCATTTGGTGTAATATTCCGCATTGTAACTGTACCCAATTCTGAGGTATTTGCTTCAGAACACAAATTTTGGATACTTTGACCTTCAAAATTCTGGGATCAATGTAGTTTTTCTCAAAAAAACGCATTATAAAAATGTAATTTTAATGTTTTTTTATGTGCCATATTATTGCCTACAAAAGATGTATACACTTGCATTGCATAAGTTTCATAGTTTAGAAAAAAATATCATTCCAATAATTTATCACTTTGATCAAATAAACAAGAATGTGTTGATCAACACTCTCCGCTTGAACTAAAAGAACTTAAGAATGGTTTTTATGGTTTATTTCAAATTTCCTTAATTACAATAAATGTTCAAAATGGCCACCTTCATTTTGAATGCACGCTAAAGCTCGTTTTGCCAGTGTTCGCTTTGTGTTCATGCTCCTCAACTGCTGCCTTACTTCTGTTGCTGCCGCATCGATTCTGGTGTTAAGATCCTGCAGCGTTACGACTTCCGTTGCGTAGATAAGGTCCTTCATCCGTCCCCATACAAAGAAATCCATAATAGTTAAATCAGGAGATCTTGCAGGCCAGTGTATCGGTCCATTTCTACCGATTCAGCTATTGCTATAATTGGAATTTAACCAATCTGTGATTTGTCGGCCGTAATGAGCTGGAGCACCATCGTGTTGGTAAAACAAGGAAGCCAATCGTTGCAGTGGCACATCATCCAATAACTCCTGTAGATCATTTGTCAAAAAATGCAAGTAATTGGAACTATTTAGGGTAGGCCTAATAGCCAAATAGGACCAATGAAATCGTCACCAATCACACCTGCCCATAAATTGACACTGAATCTGTGCTGAAATGATGCCTCTCTTCTTGTATGTGGATTGTTCTCAGCCCAGGTGTGTAAGTTGTGGAAGTTTGTGATACCGTCCCTGGTGAATTGGGACTCATCCGTCCAAAGAATGTTGTTCATAAAATTTTCGTCACTTAGTTGTCGTTCAAGGAGCCAATTGCAAAACTCCATTCTTTTGGGCAAATCAATGGGTAACAGCTCCTGCACTGCTCTGTGGTGGTAGGGATGCAAACGCTCTGCTTTTAAGATACTCCAAACTTTCCACGTAGAGATGTTTAACTGCAATACAAAGCGCCGGATACTGTTGATGGATCATTTTGAACTGCATGTAGTATTCCTTCATCGGTTGGAACAGCGATTATCGGCGCAGGATTTGCATTTACTCTGCATATCCTAACGCTGCCTGTTTCTCGAATCCTCTGTAAACTTCTTGGAATACTCTCCTGTAAGGTATCCGACGATAAGGAAATCTCTAATGATACAAAGATCGCGCCGATCGTGTATTTCCCTGACACTCCCCATAAATGAAAATGATGTCTGCATATTCTTCATTCGTGAACTCAGGCATTTCGAAATTATTTTCTAAATTTTAGTGACACCTTCTACTTTCAACAATGTAACTAAAACTGATAAAAATATGAAGTTAGATTTGCTTTTACATGCTTTTCATTTTGTTAGGTACCCTATTAAAAAAGGCAAAGTGTTGCACCTAGTTGTGTTGAAACTCATTTTAATTTAATTTATTTCCTCGATAATTTAAATACTAATTAAAGGACATTCCTCGATAATTTAAATAGTAATTAAAGGACAATAAGAATATTTCAGTTTAACAACATTTCAGGCAGTTTTTTTAGAACGAGGGTTGCTTTATGACATATTTCATTTTTAAGCCATATGTATTTTCGCTTATTACCTGGAAAACGGGAAACCTAAGTCATAAGTATGTGTACATCTTTTATAGGCAATAATATGGCACATAAAAAAACAATATTAAAATGACATTTTTATAATGCGTTTTTTTGAGAAAAACTACATTGATCCCAGAATTTTGAGGGTCAAAGTATCAAAAATTTCTGTTCTGAAGCAAATACCTCAGAATGGGGTACAGTTACAATGCGGACTATTACACCAAATGATAGGTAATTCAATTCCCTAAAAAACAAGCTATAACACTTTGAATTGCGATTATTAGTTTTCAAGATATAGCGTTTTGAGTGAGTGAGGGTACGAAACACTTTTCTTTATCACCCTGTATCTCCGCGGATATTGAAAATTGACCATCTTCGTAGAACAATTTTTTTCTCCAAATATATCTAGGAATAACCCCTTACAAGGTGGCACACGGAGTACCAAACACCCTGTATAATTTCAGCATATTGCCTGCTTGGATATACCTTGGTTACCTCAATCTATGAAAATAAAAAAATTTGTAGATAGAGGGTTGTGTGAAGGGCTAACAACCCTTTTACAATAAATAATGAAAAAAAAATATTAAGAAACCTGAATATCAGGAGGCCAAGGTCCGATTTGGGCTGTAGCGCCATTGTAGAAGAAGTAGAACCCTTTAAAATAAAATTTTCGGCTGGCAATGAATACGCACTGTCGCTAAGTTTGGTCCCCAAGAAAACATGTGGCGTTTTCATCATGGACAATGAAAAGCTGAATTACAAAATTAAAATTTTTTTTAAGTTAGAAGATAATGAAAAATAACGGAAGCGCTGGGAAGATTCGATTGACGCAGACAGCAAATCACTGCTAAGATTTTCAAATTGGGGGACGCGGTCATTTAACCAAGATGAATGGAGGCGAAGTATTCAGGAGGCCAAAGTCCGATTTTGCCTCTAGCGCCATCGTAAGTAAGTAGGTAAATTTTTCTTGTAACAGATCTTATGGCTGGACTAAGAAAATGCATTCTCGGAGCCATCAGAAAAAAAGATATGAAGCTGCGGTTTACTTTCGGGCCATCCAAGTGGATTTAACCAAAACCCGTTTACCTATTATCTGCCAAATCGAGAGTAGCGCCACCTAAATCCACAACCATACCAAGATTAAAGTTGTGCATCGCTAAATTAGCCGCAGATTTCTTGCAACGTTCAAAATAAGATTTAAAAATGCCACTGCTATGCTACTTTTGGCCTGATCCAGAAATCATGCTTCATACATTCCACACCTTTGTCGCTAACCAAATAACGGGAATTCAGAAATAGACATCAGCTGTGCAATGGAGGCATGTCAATTCGCAGGATAATCCCGCAGATCTACTGTCACGTGGAATTTCCACAGAGAAATTTGAGAATTGCGTTATACGGTTCCAATGGTCCAAGCGAAAAGCAGTGGTCGGAATAGCATGTTTGGAAGGAAACTCAAGTGGAAGCAAAACAGCCGAAGGGTTGGTCTTTTCCTAGATTCAATTGACCATCAGAATAACTGTAGAAGATTACAACGCCATTCCATTCACTAAGAATATACTGACAGCAACATAAGCCAAATGGAACCGCTCACTTCTCTCAGTCGAGAGTTGAAAAAATCCTTAACGACAAGATTGAGGAAAGACTGTGTCTATCTGCTCAATGCTAGAATAGTCTGAAAGTATTTTATTCAACGCTCAAGAGATCTGTAAGATGAATAACTGTCAACTTCGGCAAATTCTTTGTACGCGTTCAATCAATCAAATTCCTGGTAGGACCCCCTATAGGAGCATGGGACAGAAACAACTCTCTTCCACACACAAGTCGCGATCCTGAGCATCGGCCTTTAGCGGTTGCCAGGACTTGTTTATTCCTCTGGCCTCCTGCTCAACTGCTCGCTTCCATGTGCCACATGGTTGACCGACCCGACGTCTCTTCCTTGGGGATTATAATCCAGAGCCTGTTTGACGATGTTTCGCTCTGGTTTTCTCAAAGTGTGATCGATCTACTGCCACTTCCGCCTTTGAATCTCATTGCCTATTTTAGTCTGTCCAGTTGTACTTCAAAGTTCGTCGTTAGAGATCACTTCTGGCTAGAATATTCCTAAAATGCGTCGGAGGCTTTGGTTCACGAAAGTTTGCAGTTTCTTGGTAAGTCGAACGTAGTACAACCATATTACAACACGGATTTGACGCATGAGTCGAAAACTCGCAGTCACGTCCGAAGGGAGATCTCCCTTAACCTCCAGAAAGGGGAAAGGAAACCGAAGGCTTGACGAGCTTTATTTAGACGAGCCTCAATATTCTTTTCGGCTCCGCCGTCCATGCTGACAATACTTCCGAGTTGACAAAAATCTTACACCACTTGTCCATTAAGAACAATCGGTGAGCTTGTGTTCGCACCCATGTGCATGTACTTGGTTTCACGCGCATTTAGAATGCAATGAGCGAACATTAGACTCTAAGTCCGAACGGTTATGTGCAAGCAAACATCCGTCATCAGCATAATCAAGGTGACTTAAGATGTTAAATAGTCTCGATTGAAGACCTTTACCTTCCCCACTTTCCAGTGCAGCTTTCAAGATGGCATTTATTACCACCAGAAACAAGGCTGATGATAAAATGCAGCCTGGTCTGACACTCGTTCACGCAGGAAAGCTCTTGGACAGCTCTACTCTATCGACATCTTCGTAGGATTCTTTAATCATAGCTATGACCTTATCTGGAATATCTCTCATACGCAAAGCATTCCATATGTGATCTCCCTTAACGCTGTAGAAACTCTTCTCGAAGTCCACAAACATGAGATGTAGTGGCGGACCCATTTCGGCGGACTGCTCCAATATTATCCGTAGAGTATTTGTGTGGTCGGTAGAAGACGACCCTTCACGGAATCCAGCCTTATAAACTTCGAGAGTGTTCTCCACGACAGCACTAATCGAGAGTTTTTGGAGAACAGTCAGTCTGGCTTTAAATCGGTCGACGGATAGTCTAGATTTTTAGAAAGCGAAAGAGTGAATATCGACAAGCGATTTAGATAATTATATACAGTTTTGAGTTATTTGAGCTAAGCCGACTTTGTTTTATTTACTTGAAATCCAGCGACCCCTTGCGCACAACAATACCAAGAATTGGAACAAAGAATTAAATATTGGATTCAAAAACAAAGTCCTGAATTTGGAGTTTAGCTGGTCAGCAGAGTATAAAGGAAGTGAAATGGAGTTTCAAAAAAATGCATCTACTAAGGTGCAATTTTCAAAAAAATGCATCTACTGAGGTGCAATTTTCAAAATTTGCTATTATTTCCAATTAACCGGTTCGACTTCTCCCAAGATAAGCATTTTATATCAAAGATAAGAAACCGCACATATGAAACGCGGAGTCGGAAACTCGAACCGCCCAAATTGTCTGCGCGCAACAATACCTTACATTCTTGGTTTGTTTGTACCGCAAATGCGCGATGAGATACGAAGCGTTTATTCTCGTAAATCGAAAATGATTACTTTAGCTCATTACACCGCACCGGCAAATGAAAAAATGTATTTGAGGTTAAGCCCGAAGATTACGAAAACATCGCTTGAAAATTCCCTTTTTTTCTTGCACCTAGTTTTCCATACGCCAACATTTTTTTAAATAGATTTCCGCCAGATTTAGCTTCACCCTGAAATAATACGAGAACTAAATTTTGGTATTTATGGGAAAAAATCCATCCCGGCGCCCAGGACATCCGAGCAAAACAGGAAAAAACCTGGGAGGCGCAAATTGCTCCCGAAACTGCTCAACACGAAGCGAGCGAGCTTCGCGCAACTCACCGTTCCGTCCGGCGATGTCATTTTGCTCAACTTTTTCTGGATCTTAAACACTTCCTCCTCGACGCTCATTTTCCTGGCGGCGGCTGCGATGCGGCTGTGGAATTGAATTTGCGATGCGAATTTTTTTTAGCCCAGGACAAAACACAAAGCGATAAACAGCGATTCATAGGCTCACGACCGAAACTACAAAAATGTTTTTCTTTCCTCTTCACACAAAATTGACGCTCGCACTGTAACTTATCGCGGGGGAGAAAAAATCGGCTTTTTTTTGTGGGTTGACGAACGAAGTAAAATACGCGTGAAGTTGGCGGCGAGTGGTTGGTTTGCGGCGAAGTGGTACTGTTACGAGAAATTTCTTCCTTTTTCAAGAAAATTGTGGATGAAAATTGTGTTTTGTGCTCGAAGAGGAAACTCAGTCCTGGAGGTAAAATTCTTGAACTCAAATCCCTATCTACGCATAATTCCAGGATATTGCCGTATACAGTGACCGACAAAAGTCGACATAAGACCCCTATTTTCGCTAATTAAAAAAGTAGTGATGCAGTTATATTCTAGGCCTATTTTAATTGATATTTGCCAAAAAATCTTTTCTCCAATATAAACCTTACAAGTTATTCATACATAACTAAAAAATGCATTGACAAAAGTCTACATACAGCTAGAGTCACTGTATAACTGAGCTACTTGGTCCAGGAGTCTGGCAGATAGCTATTTTAGTACAAAAATCGAACGCGCTAAAAAATTTGGTACTAAAAATCGAACGTTCGAAAGATCAAAGTGTTGGTGAAAATAAGTGTAGACTGTGTAATCATTCTGACATATCCCAGTAGGGAGTGGAATCATTACCCCGCCGATGATTCTTACCATGAAGCTATTACAGCTACTTCCTGTCGTAAAACATAGATTATTTTAATATTGCAATGTCATAGGCAAGCATTCGTTTTTTTCTACTTTCTGCATTACAAAGAATCGACATTGGAATCTAGGGAAACGAATGAATAATGTAATGATTGGAAAAAAATCGACAATATAATGGTCGCAATAGAATCTACGATGGAATGGTTATAAAAGAATAGAAAGCAAATTAATCTTTGAGAAGGTATTCTAATATTGAGGGAGCGATTCATTTTGAATTAATATTGAAAAATGTGATGAAATTGGATCCTGCTTTTGATATGAATTCAGTATTTTAAATTCTATTGGTATAATTTAACTAATTTTGTTGCTTGAAAAATGCGACTTAAGATTTTTTTTCTCGCAATGAACAACTTGTAAAATTTTACGGGAATATTAGAAAGCAAACGGGTTATGATAATAATAATGTTTTCTATTATTAATCTTTCGTTTTGTGCGCGGCACGTTTTGAAGATGATCATTTATTTTATGCAATCTCCTCACATTACCTTTCAATGCATATCAAATTCCCTAAATAAACTGCTACTTTATGTAATGCCTTCACATTACTTCAGAATTCATTGCAAATTTCTTAGGTCGATTTGAATGATTTCTCAATTTGAATGATTTTCAATAAAAGGGAATGGATTGCAAAAATCCCTGTTGGGATGTTTTTCCGCCATGTGTCAACAAACAGAATCATAAACTAGACTAAAAACCTGTTTGGTAAAGATGTGTGGGTGCAGAAAATTGCAAAATAAAATTGAATTTTTGGCTGTTTCTAATGGAATGGCACAATGATATTAATTTTTCAGGGCAGATAATGGAATTCTAATTGCATTTTGATAAATATCTAACCGAATATGTATATACACCAAAAAATTCAAACTTAACGGTTTCAACTCTGATACGCATCTGCCAGACTCCTTTACCGAGTAGCTCAGTTATACAGTGACTCTACATACAGCTAGGTAAATAATTCTTTGTTGCTGTGCGGTTCTGTTTTATAACGGGAAGTACCGTTTATCAAGTTTTGGCATTTGCGTTAGGCTATAGTTTGGGTAGTTTTGATAAGGCCGCAGCTGTGACGATTAGTGTTGGGTAAGACAAGAATTTTTGTCCCATGTTTGTATGAGGGTAACCATTATTTCTCGGTTTATGGGTTGGGTGAGTCGGTTTGCATGTTGGAGTCAAAACAAAAATGACAGTTCCATACAAATTCGCTAGCTTTTGTATGTAGCCGACACGGCGAAGAATCGTGATTATTCTTAAATGCAGTGTTCAGTGTGATAGTTCAGCTTTCCAAGATACTTCATTAATAGTGCTCAGCATGTAATTATTACACGTTGATAGCAGTGCAATAGATTTTTAATTCAAAAAAGTGCGATCAAAGTCAAATCTCGGTTTCTCCCAGCAATGCTTTCTACATCTCAAGCTGGGCAGAACTGACGTAGCGGCCATCTTGAATGACTCCAGTGGGTATGACGTCATGGATTTTTCCATTTCACAAGACCACCTGTATTATTTTTCTACAAACTTGTCGTAAAAACACGTTTTGCCGAAAACAAGAAAAGAGCATAATTAGTTCAATTAAGCACGAAAATATTACGCGAGTGCACACTTTTTCGTAATAACTAAAATTCTACAATTTTCTGTGTGTAAATTAACCGGAGAACTCTGCACAATATGAGTGACAGATTTTCTTCGGTGTGAGAAGCCGAGATTTAACTTTGATCGCACTTTTTTCAATTAAAAATCCACTGCACTAATATCAACGTGTCATAATTACATGCCGAGCACTATCAATAAAGTACCTTAGAAAGCTGAACTATCTTTAATACTGCATTTAAGAATAAACGCGATTCTTACGAAGCCCGTCGTGTCTGCTCCATACAAAAGCGCTCGAATTTGTATGGAACTGTCATGTTTGTTATGACTCCAGCGTGTTGTTGTTGGATTCAGTTACTCGGGTTTCTCTATAGAAGGCATTGCTCCCAGAGAATCTGTCACTCATATTGTGTAGAGTTCGCCGGTTAATTTTCACGCAGAAAACTGTGGAATTTTAGTTGTTACGAAAAAGTATGCACTTGTTGTGTACACACAGCATCTTTCACCTTCTCAGCATTCCATAGCGATCCTGCCACATTCTTATGCACATGAAGACGATCACCGTGGACTTAATCGTTCCGCGACGACTTCTTCATGTGCGAAATATGATATGTCAGTTCATGGCCAGCCGGCATGAACTCGTATGTACTTTGGCTGTTGCTATTGTCGCGTGTGTGCTGATAAGGCATTCCTTCGCCTCTATGTCTTTTTCGCTAATAGCGCGATTCGCGTTTGTGCTGATAATGCACCTATTTTTTTCTTATCGCTCTCGATATTTCTCGTCCGCGAGGAATAGAGCAGTTGGAGCCGAGCCTTCGACGCTATTATATCGTTATTAAAAAAAGTCTAATTAAAATATAAATTTATCGTTTTCTTTTCTACTCTCTCCCCCCCACCTCAACACACTCGCGTAATATTTTCGTTGTAAATTTGATTTCATTATGCTTTTCTGTTGTTTTCGGTAAAAAGTGTTTTTATGATAAGATTCTATAAAAATAATACAGGTGGACTTTTGAAGTGGAAAAATCCATGACGTCACATCCACTGGAGTCATTCGCGATGGCCGCTACGTCAGTCCTGTCTAGCTTGGGGTGTAGAAAGGTTTGCGTTTAGTCAAGCAAGATAGAAGTGCTTTCACATAAGACGAAGAGTCCGGCCAATATGAATGACAGATTCTCCTCGGTGTGAGAAACCGAGATTTAACTTTGATCGTACTTTTTCAAAGTTTCCACATCTCAAGCTGGGCAGAACTGACGTAGCGGCCATCTTGAATGACTCCAGCGGGTGTGACGTCATGGATTTTTCCATTCCAAAGGACTACCTGTATTATTTTTGATGAACTTGTCGTAAAAACACGATTTACCGAAAACAACACAAAAGCATAATTAAATCAAACTAAGCACGGAAATATTACGCGAGTGCACACTTTTTCGCAATAACTAAAATTTTACAATTTTCTGTGTGAAAATTAACCGGAGAACTCTGCCAATGCTTTCTACATCTCAAGCTGGGCAGAACTGACGTAGCGGCCATCTTGAATGACTCCAGTGGGTATGACGTCATGGATTTTTCCATTTCACAAGACCACCTGTATTATTTTTCTACAAACTTGTCGTATAAACACGTTTTGCCGAAAACAAGAAAAGAGCATAATTAGTTCAAATTAATCACGAAAATATTACGCGAGTGCACACTTTTTCGCAATAACTAAAATTCTACAATTTTCTGTGTGAAAATTAACCGGAGAACTCTGCACAATATGAGTGACAGATTTTCTTCGGTGTGAGGAGCCGATATTTAACTTTGATCGCACTTTTATCAATTAAAAATCCATTGCACTAATATCAACATGTCATAATTACATGCCGAGCACTATCAATAAAGTACCTTAGAAAGCTGAACTATCATTAACACTGCATTTAAGAATAAACGCGATTCTTACGAAGCCCGCCGTGTCTGCTCCATACAAAAGCGCTCGAATTTGTATGGAACTGTCATGTTTGTTATGACTCCAACGAGTTGTTGTTGGATTCAGTTACTCGGCTTTCTACTATAGAAGGCACTGACTCTGCACAATATGAGTGACAGATTTTCTTCGGTGTGAGTAGAGATACTCGATACACACTAACACTTCTGTCCTAATAGAGTTTGGACAATGCCCTTATACCAACAGTTAAGACTGCATTTAGAAGCACAAGAATGCAACATAAGAAATACGAAATTCGGCCAAACTTGAGTTTGGCCGATTTCAAATTTACGGATACGAGCGAAAACTTGCGTTAAACTACAAGTTTTTGAATGGAATTCTCATTAAAACCGAAAATGAATATGACTTTCATAAATAACAATTCAATTTGATTGTGTTTACTTGATAAAAGAAAAAGAATTGAGAAAATTCAAATTTCGGACGAAATTTCCCGCGCAATCGGGGTACACCCCATGTCCAAACTCTATTAGGACAGAAGTGTTAGTGTGTATCGAGTATCTCTAGGTGTGAGAAGCCGAGATTTAACTTTGAACGCACTTTTTTCAATTAAAAATCTATTGCACTCATATCAACGTGCCGAGCACTATTATTAAAGTACCTTAGAAAGCTGAACTGTCTTTAACACTGCATTTAAGAATAAACGCGATTCTTACGAAGCCCGCCGTGTCTGCTCCATACAAAAGCGCTCGAATTTGTATGGAACTGTCATGTTTGTTATGACTCCAACGTGTTGTTGTTGGATTCAGTTACTCGGTTTTCTACTATAGAGGGCTTTGACTTTTTTCAATTGAAAATCTATTGCACTGATATCAACGTGTAATAATTTCATGCCGAGCACTATTAACAAAGTAACTAAGCACCAAAGTAAGCTGGGTATCTTTAACACTGCATTTAAGAATAAACGCGATTCTTACGAAAAATGTGAAAAGCCAGCCGACTGTTATTTGTAGAACCACACGCTATGGTTTTCACAGCAGTTTCAGTAATGTAAAATTTGTTAATGAGAAAATAAGTGAGGAATTCACGGCCCTGTTTATTGTTGTTTAGAAGCAAAATTATTACTTGTATTTCAATTTTGTATGGCCGGAGTGTTTTGATTTCTCGAGAGAATGACAGCCAACGTCATTCTGACGTTTCGTTCGTTAAATAAACAAGGAGCAAACCAGCCGAGTTTGCCGGCTCACCAGCTCCATACAAAAGCGAACGAATTAGTATGGAATTGTCATTTTTGTTATGACTCCATTTTGTTGTTGTTGGTTTGGCTTACATGGCTTTTAACTTTGGAGGGCTTTGCTAAACGTCATTCTTCCTGGATTTCGTTGTTCCGTCACATCGTCGTCTGTCAAGTGAAAAGGTAACCTCAAAAATTGTTCGTTTGACCGGAGTTTTAATTTTGAACAATTTATTTATACCGCTAAAAAGGACTTCAACTCGGCAACGTGAGATGAGTTTTGCACTGAAAAACCTCACAAGTCGACTATTTCCACGTCTCATTCAGAATCATGCGGTGCCATCACGCTCGTACGGTAGGACCAGCTTTGAACATATTTCCAAAACTCCATCTTCACACAAAACTTTCATTTCACAGCCACCCCAAAACGCTTCTACAAGAACACTAGCGTACTGTACAGTGACGGCAAATTTGAGGTCACATTAGACAATCGGAAATTGAAAACTCCGAGTGGTGCTCCGTTCGTAGTGAAAAGCGAGCCGCTTGCCATTGCTGTAGCCGCCGAATGGAGCAATCAAAAGAAGAATATCGACCGCTCGACGATGCATTTAACCGCTCTGTGCAGCACGGCACTGGACAATCCCAATAAGCTACAGCAGACCGATATCGTTAATTACCTGATGAATTACATCGCGACGGATACGGTGCTATTCCAATCGGATGTAAAGTCAGGATTTAATATTGCTTAGGGGAAGGATCTCAAAACTTTTGTTTGCAGGCCGAACCTGCCCTGTACGAGCTTCAATCAAAGGAGTGGGACCCGCTTATAAAGTGGTTCAACGATCGTTACGAAACGAATGTTGCGAAAACGCTCGATATTAGCATGCCACAAATTTCTGCGGCCGATAAAATGAACATTAGCAAGTATTTGGTATCGCACAGCCTTGATGCCTTGCACGGTGAGTGAAATCACTTTGAAAACATGTCTCTCTTTAAACTAACATTCTCACTTAGGGTTCGTGTTTGCGGTGGACACTCTCAAGTCGATTATCTTAGCTTTCGCGGTAATAAATCAGCACATAACTCCGGAACGGGCTGTTCATTTATCGCGTCTGGAAGAAGAGTACCAGCTGGGCTATTGGGGCCGAGTAGAATGGGCGCACGATTTGAGTCAGCAGGACTTGCAGGCAAGGCTCGCGGCTGCCGTTCTATTTGTGCATTTTAACCTGACCGAAACTGTTATAAAAGAAAAATTAGTTATATAAGGCGAAATATAAGTAGACTAGGTGCATTGGTTGGTATATTGATTGTTAAGTAGTGAAGATGAAAATACTGGACGAGAGAACGAAAATATTCACACCGAATTTAGGGGGAACAACAACAGCATTGACAAAAAAGACACCAATCAAAATGTTACAGTAGACAACTAAGTATGGCTAGGAAGCGAATCTATTGAAATTAAAAGGAGAACAGCAATCAAGACGTATTCTGCACTTCGAGACGACTTAGTAGGAGGAAATGGATTCGTCGTTAATCTTGACTATCAAACAGGGATTTCAAAAATTGAACGAGATATGAACCAGATTTGAAATCAACGACAATCGAATAAGATTCACTTCGGCAGGCATTGTTTATCGAAAGCATCCTTAGACCAAGAAAACTTTGCTGCCGCGAAACCATGAGCGGAGGACGCAATCAAATCAAACATAAGAATCAAAACGACAGGAAGCTAAGCATGGCTCTGTTAGAAAGAACCATCTCTGCTCAATCTATCTGATATCTCCTAAATTGGATGTTGTCTTTAAGGAAAATCTTGGCCATAGAATCATGATCCATGATGTTCATTGCTCGGTTACGACTAATGATCTCATGGGGGAGATGCACACCAATAAAACTAAAGGGAAGTATGCTAAAGAGGAATTCCGCAAGGATGTCCGGGTGGTAAGCCGGCCTGTCGACGCAGCTGAGGCTGTGGCAAATGTCGTTATCGAAGGCATGGATGAACTAGATGTCGCTGGAAGAGTATACTTTAAAGGTGGGGTATGTCACCAGTCACGAGTTGCACAGCACAAAAAAGGGCGAACGGATTAATGAAAACTCTCATGTAACGGCACAAATAATGTAACTACTATCGACTTCCTTATTGGAGCGGAACTATACTACTCTTGGTTATATAACAACTTTATCTAGGCGATTGCCTACCAAAAAACGGGGAGGCTGGAGTTCGGCTGTCGGTCAAATTTCAGAGTTATCGCATGTAATGTCTATCTATCTTCTTGTTTCTTTTTATTTATAAGTTCTGGCGCCACTCAGTCGTTAAGTTGTTGGATCCTTAATATGTGGCATATACAGTAAAGGTGAGGCTCATGAAGAATAAATTGAAAGGTTCTACCGAATCGAGATAGAAGGTACCAGACTGAAAAACAATGCACACTTAAATTTAATCAAAATGTTAAACGATCTGAGGATAGTCGTTCTACAGTCAAGCGACATTGTGCGAGTACAAGGATACTGCATATCAACGTGTTCGGAAAAGTAAAAGCTCGCATGAGATTGCAGCCGAGCTCTCGACCTCAGTTAATCAGACGACGAGGTTGCAGTTAATATGAAGAGAATGGTCTTCTTACGTACAACTCGATCCTTTAGGTTTGCCGGCTCCCGTTCTTGTTCAAGTGAAGATATGCAAGATCTTTGAATCGCCAAATGCGATTGGGATGAACCTCTTCCTAATCTTTCCTTTGGAGAAATTATTTGACTCAATTAAAGGATCTTACGCTTCTTTCAACACCTTATTGGATAGGTATGTCGCTGAAATCTCTAGGCATAGAGTTACACGACTTCTCGGACGCATCTCCTGCACTCCGCAGTTGACATGTGAGGGTCATTTACGACATGGATGAGGCAAAAATCTCACTTGTATCGGCTAAGTCCAAGGTCGCGCTAATCAAGAAATCAACCAATTCATCGCAAAGATCGCGAACAATTAAAATGACTTCTCGACACGAACTCTCAGCAATATCTCTCCTCATATTGTACATGTAGGCAGTATGATAATGCTCGAAAGTTCATCTGTGGACAGATTCATCGACTGCTTTGTATTGGGATCCTAGACCCACCATCTCGATGGAGTTTAGCGACTTAAAGACATTACTTCGGACACATGCTGGTATCATTTTCCCGGAAAAGACACTTCAGCTGATCACTCATAACGAGACACTTTCCTTCGACATTTCACCAAAAAGCTCGCTGTGTTGGCATGGGCCATAATGGTTTCAACATAATTCATCATATTGGCCTTCGACAGTTCTTCCTCCAGAAAAATACGTTGGCTTTGAGGAAAGATTCCACACCGATCATTAAGACCAGTGATTTAGGATCTCATCTATCTTTTCTCTTCATTCAATCGTCTTTCACGTATAAAAGTATGGTCAAGTCATCAAAGTTTCACATTAAACGCGTCATTGGAGATGCCATTCTCACTTACGCCCTCTGTCTGTTGATCCAATACTTAAAGTTCAAACCAAAGCATGTAGAAGAGCTTTGGTTTGAGCAAGAAGGCCATTCAGCTGGGGTAAGCAAAAGTCAGTAACCATGGATGTATAGCGCTCTCCATTGATTGTAACGTCCTGCCTTTGTTCTTGCTTATGAGCGCTGTCGCTCCCAGTCGTTGGCTCGCTCAAATCTCTATTTATTTATTTATCATAACAAGATATACAGTTACATAATAATTAACTTATATTTTAATTTAATTTAATTTAATGTAATTTAAACAATTTAACTTATGTAACTTAATCTAAACTAGTAAGATGGGCACTGGTAAAAAGATGGTCATACAGGGTTCGGAATACTTTATAAAACAGAGCGCAGTCTTAGTTTGTATGTCAATTTACTCATTGGAGGTGTGTAGTGTACACTGAATTTGTTAAATACTCTACAACATATGTTAATAGGCTCATTTTGTCCGTAAACTGTGCTATGTGGATATTCCTTTAGTAGTCCTGAATGTCTCGTCAGCCTGACATTGTCATTGAGTCTGAATTTATTTGATATGTGATCTACCATAATATCGCCATGCAAAACATCTAAGGTAAAGCAGGATGTGAGCATAGTTCTTCTAGAACTAAGAGGTAAAAGATTTAATATTTGGAGCCTAGTTGCGTACGGTGGAAGGTTCTCAAAGTCTCTAGGATCATACAAGTCTCTAAGAGCAAAGAGAAGGAATTGCTTCTGTATTGATTCTATTCTGTTGCTATATAACTGGAAAGAGGGATCCCAGATGGGACATGCGTATTCCAAAAGAGGACGGACAAGGGAACAGAATAATGTTTTAGTGACCCACACATTCTTAAACTCTTTGGCTCTTCTTTTAATAAATCCAAGAAGTCTATTGGCTTTTGAGATTAATCGGTTGTAGTGAGATTTAAAGCAGTTTCTTGTCGAGTAGAATGCCGAGGTCCTCAATTTGATCTACACGATGTAGATGAGATCCACTTAGGAGATAGTCATGTAGGTATGTGGATCTTTTATGTGAGAAGCTTATCACGTGGCATTTACCGACATTAAGCTCTAACTTGTTCTGACTACACCACTCATCTAGTGCAATAAGCTTGGATTGCAAGAATGCGGCATCAGCGGGTGAGGTAACAGTATGATATATTTTCAGATCATCAGCGTACAATAGATGCGAGACATTTTTTAATACTTCAGATAGATCTGAGATGAATATATTAAATAAGAGAGGTCCCAAGTGACTTCCTTGGGGTACCCCAGAGGATACTACTATTTCCTTGGAAATAGAGCCTTGGAACTTGACAAATTGAGTTATATAACTAAGATAGGATTTAATCCAGTCAGGAAGGGATCCTGTAACACCAATTTTTTTTAATTTTAAAATCAGGATGTTGTGATCAACTCGGTCGAAGGCTTTGCTAAAGTCAGTGTATACTGCGTCAACTTGCTGCCCATTTTCCAGTGCGCAGAGTGTATCAGATACTAGAATCATGAGGTTAATCATAGTTGAGCGCCCTTTACTAAAACCATGCTGCTGGTCATTAAGCATAGGGTTGACTATTTTGGTTAATTTTTCGCAGATAATTTTTTCAAATAATTTCGGTATAGCTGATAGAATAGCTATACCTCTATAGTTCTTCACATTTCGTTTGTCACCATTCTTATGGATGGGTGTGAGATGCGACGATTTCCAAGCCGATGGGAATACTCCCAATGAGAGTGATTTGTTGAAGAGCCAGTATAGAGGTGTTGAGAGCTGAAGGGCACACTTCGATAAAAATAAGGGAGGAATAAGATCAGGACCTGGACCTTTTTTCACATCAATAGTTGTAAGAGTATCAAGCAACTCCTCAATGGTTAATGAAATATTTTCAACGAGTGGAGGAACCGAAATGTTGGGCTCGATTACGGTCGAATCCGACTGGGCTCCAAAAACGTCGCGAAAACGGTCAGCAAACATATCGCAAATATCATGCTTGCAAGAAGATTGTGTGATTCCATTGGACATGGTTACGGGATAACCCGAACTTTTACGTTTTGTATTAACGAAGTCGAAAAATCTTTTTGGTTCTTTTAAGATATCTTCACCGATTTTTTTTACATAATCCTCATATGCAGTCCGGGACTCAGAAGAGAACTCTGATGCCAGCGTCTCATATTTTTTTTGGAGATTAGGAGAAATTGCGCCTACTTTCTTAAGCTTTTTGAATAGCTTATTTCTTCTATTCCGCAGTGATCTTAGGTTTTTATCTAACCAGGGTTCCGATAATTTATCTCTAAGAAGGTATGCGATAAGAAGACCAAGACCAAAAACATATTCGACCCCGCTTACTCAAAACAAAAACCATTTTGCATAAAACCTTATTGCAGTAGTTTTTTTTGTTTGTTTTACAATAGTTAAAATTAACATAACGATCGCACAACTAAATTTTAACCCTTTTTATGTCCTCGATTCGAAAATCTTCCCTGCAAAGAAAATAAGGAACATGAAAACTCTCACTTTCAATTGCATTTTTTTCCTTTTCTGGAATCTTACCGCAAAATTAAAATCGTTCGAACTTCATTTGGTGTTATACGCCACGCCGGCATGTCATTGCTCTCATTTGGATTCCAATATTCCGTCAGTTCCGCGACCTTCTCTAAATTTAAAAGTGTTGCGATTTGTGTCAGCCGGGCCATCTTATCGCGGACCGACCACGATGTTGCACCTGTTAGATAAGTCCCTAGTGCCCGTACTTCCTGGTCTAGGACGAGACCACCCAACTGGGGAGAGTCCAGGAATAGTTAATCCACGACTGACAAAGCGAAAAACTAAAAAAAAACACTAACCCGATTGAACGTTGTCTTCTTAATTGCACGTTCCAGCCGTGCCGTGACTTCGGTCGCAAGAATGCTGACCAGCGCGTCGTAATTTCTTGGACTCAACGCGGTTTTGAACGAATTCAACAGACCGTCGATTTGCACAATCAGGAATTGAGCGAACGTTTCACCAGCTTCGTATGAAGATAACTCCTCCTGGAAATGAAAAATGACTCAGTGAATAGTAGCGCAGAATTAACTGTCCTCCTACCTCACTCAATCGATGATTGTACGTCAAAAACTGATCGACCCATGGATTTAAACGGGGCTTGATTGCACTCGACCGCAACTGTTGCATCCCGAAATCGACAACGGTCTTCAGCGTATCCTTGACCGCCTTCAATTCAGACATACAACTCTCCAGTATCTCGCCTTCACGTTGCGTCATAGCCGGGAATGCTCCACGAATTTCCTCGGTCATTGTGATCCACAGCGTTTCGATATATTCGGTGGACATATCGGCATTATTCAATTGCGCTATGAAATTGGTTCGGGCCTGTTCGGCATCATTCGTTTGCAATTTTCCCTGCTGGATCGAATTCTGAATGGCGTTGTAGGCTTGAGCCAGGTCGATATAGCCCGATGGATAGCCGGATCTTAGGGGTGCTCGCAATGCATTCACGAAATCTCCCTCAAAGCAGGATGCTGCGTTGTTTATTACGGCGCAGATACCGTTCATCGATTGTGTTGTTATCGAGCGACTAGAAGACATTCGGGAGAGATGTTGAGGTGGTGAATCGAAGGCTGAAAGGGGATGCTTACCGAATTGATTTGCGGATGATGAAGAAGACATCGTCTACCATGCTGGAGCATTGCTGGCCTTGTTCGACGGTATCGAAACCGATGGCTTTGAGTACACTCTCTTCCATGAAGTACCTGCGGGAAAGTATTCAAAATTGCATTTAACTCACCGACGAAAACATGCAGCAAACCTTTCAAACAGCAAATACGTTCCCAATAGCTCCTGCATCTGCCGACTCACATCCGATTTCGAGATGAACTCCTCACACAGATACACCTTGGCTTTCTTCTCGTCGTCCTCGAGCCAACTCGCCTCGATATCACTCTGAAACAAAATCGAGCAACAATCCAAGGTCTACACCTCCCGCTTTCCCGCTCCAAACTCACCAACATCCGCCGCTTCATAAACCTAAAATACAATTCAGCCCGCGAATGCATAATCGTAATCTCGGCTATCAAAGCGTCAACATCCTTCGGATTCAGTTTGTCCACCGAGCCGCCCGACGGTTTCCGGAAATGCCCCAATCCCGCTGCGCTGCCCGCTCCTCCTGCACCGCCCGACTTGATGTACTCATTGATCTGTGTCATACGTCGCGTAATCTGCCGACTCTTGTTGAACTCCTGGATCAGCTGTTTCACCTCCTTGTCGCACTCGTACTGCAAAATTTCAAACATTTGGACCAGATAGCCGTTTCCATAACACGATTCGATAATCGGCTGATTCACCTTGAAGACACGAGCGAAATTCTCCAAGAGAGTCGTCAGCGTGTCGGCAAACGCCACCGACATTCGTTTCTCGGCCTTCGCCACGTCCAGTGACGTCCGCAGTTCCTTTTGCGCTTTCGCTTGCAATTTCTGGCAAATGTAGGCGGCGAATTTCGCAATGCCGTCGCGATGCATGCCGAGCAGCGGGAAAATCTTGAAGAAACGTTCGACCGCGGCCAGGTCGTCCTTGCGAACGGCCTCGTCGAATCGCTGGCTAATCAGCTCGCGCATCTTCGTCGTTGCCTCCTCGAGAGTTTGGAGTGCAGTCGAGACGGATGTTACCGATCCGGTCACATCGTCCGCCGTCCGTTGCAGGAGGTTCTGATCCATCGAGAGGTAGCGACTTACGTGACCCGCGCCTTTCTCGTAGTCCTCATCCTTGATGGCAGCCATCACGCCCTGACTGCACAGTTGCAGATCGATGAGGTCGTGGACGCGCTGCTGGCACTCGGAGACGCGACTTCGTGCCTCGTCCAGGCGTCGAACTTTCGCACTTACGCCCTCGGCCAAGACCGCTGTGTGGGCGATCATGTCTGAGAGTTTCACGGAATCGCCAGATACGACGGAGAGGTTGGACAGGGCGCGACTTATGCCGCTCATTTTCGATTCGATGTGGCATTGGCGTGATAAAATCGTTTCGAGGCGGGCGTTTACTTCTTTCTAAAGAAAGAAGAAAGGAAAAACAAGTTATTTTTTTTTGTCCGGCACATTTTTTCACTGCATTATATTTACGTACCAACAAATAAAAAAAGGCCAATAACAAATGGCAGATAATAAAAAAATAAAATAAAAATGATACCTCAAAAATGATACAAATGATACCGCAAAATTAATTTGACAGATGAAATGATACCGCAAAAATGGCGAGCAAGTGTAGACTGGGATTCCGAATGGATTTTTCACGGTACTTACTTCTTTCTGGGAGAGGAGAACGCAGGCACGCTCGATTCCTTCGTTCGTTGAGATGTCTTCGCCGTTTATCAGGGTTTTGAGGTCCTGCATTCTGTTTATATCTTTGATTTTAATTGGATGGGAGTGCAATTTGTTGTGATGTCGAGCTGTCACTTCCCTCCCGGTTGTCAACTCAAATATTTAACCAGTTGAGGGCTGCCAGTGTTGTTGAGAGGTGTTTTTTTTGAGGCAGTATAATTTAAAGACAGCCAAGCACACTAACTTCAAACTTTATATGCCCGTGCAATATAACTGGCTTTTCTTTAACAAAAAATCGGATGTCTTCAAATGGAACAACTTAGAAATCCGATACTGGAAGTCAAATTTAAAATATAATAAGTATAACAATCACAATATATTTCAAATCCACTACCTAATTCTATTCTAGTCCCAGTTCTTACTTCGATATCACTTCCTGCTTCGAATTTAGCCCCTATTTCTACTTCGAATTCTGTCATAGTTCCGGGTCCTTACAAAAATTTCGTGCCAGGTGACACAATCAATCCCTACCCTTCGACATCAGTAACATGTGTTGGAAATAAAAATGTATTTGCGCAAGATAACTGCACAAATTTAATATCATCGGCTGTAGGGCAAAACTTTCGAGCATGTTTCCTAAGACAGTGGCCCGTGACTATACCTACCTACTAGTGTCCGTAGGGAGTTTCTGTCGAGTCTCAATATTTTTATAGATTTCCTTCTATCAAAACCACCCCATAGCATCTTCGTGGTATTACACGAGTTGCTTTCTAACCTTTGAGATTTTACTTTCCCACAAATTTTATTCAAGACTCTCAAGGCAATGCCAACATTGTCCGTTTCCTCAACGGTGGCAGCGGCAGATCCATTCCTGGCCAGCCTGTCCGCCATTTCGTTTCCAGGTATATCTCGATGCCCCGGAACCCAACAAAGTCGCAAAGTGCAGGTCTTCCAACATTTTCATACAATGTCAAGCATCTTAAATTGCAGCTGTAAGCGGAGATGGTCTTCAGTGCAGCTTGGCTGTCCGAGTAAAAACTAACCCGCTTATCATTTGCTCCTGGACGCAAGGCAGTTCCGCCCCTTTCGCAGTAGCCAGCCATTAATTCCGATTGGAAGACCATGGCATATTCTGCCTTGAGATTTGCAAATCAAGGCTTTTAGAAAAGGGGCCATAACCTACTCCCTCTTCCATTTTCGAACCATCAGTAAATATCGCAACCTCGTCACTCTGCATGACTAATGCTTCACAAAGTGCATCTTTGACAGCATTGTTTCACTTTTTCACACGCTCAATGATGGTGGCATGAGATTTTGTTCGGAATTAGTTGCGTCATTGTTGTATATGCGAGTTTTGTGAGTGGTGTCGCAATTTTATGTCTTTATTCACTCGATGTAATAATACGTCTTTAAATTAATTAGAATGTTAAAGTTTAAATATTAAAATTTCTTTATTGACAAGCCAATCTACATTTGGCAGAGGTCTAAAGAAGTATGAACATCCTTCTGTAGTCCATTTCAGTTTTTATATGATTTTTTGCTGAATTACAAAAGTAGTTGCTGAGTTACAAAAGTGGTTGCCGAATTACAAAAGTGAACATCCTTCTGTGGTCTGTTCGGATTTTTTGCTGAATTACAAAAGTGGTTGCTGAATTACAAATTAGTTTTTACAAATCTTAAGTTTTATGAAGAATTTTTATGGCCTGACGAAGTTGTAGACAATTCCGTCCTTTTTATTGCCCCATGGTGCCATAGCAGATGGCATAGGTATACAGGGTGTTTGGTACTCCGTACATAACCTTGTAAGGGGTTATTCCTGGATATATTTCGAGCAAAACATTGTTCTACGGAGATGGCCAATTTTCAATATCCACGGAGATACAGGGTGATCAAGAAAAGTCCTTCGGACCTGTACCCTCACTCACTCAAAACGCTATATCTTCAAAACCAATAATCGCATTTCAAAGTGTTATAGCTTGTTTTTTAGGGAATCAAATTATCTTTCATTTAGTGTAATAGTCCGTATTGTACCTGTACCCAATCCTGAGGTATTTCCTTCAGACCACAAATTTTTGATACTTTGACCCTCAAAATTCTGTGATCAATGTAGTTTTTCTCAAGAAAACGCATTATAAAAATGTCATTTTAATGTTGTTTTTTTATGTGCCATATTATTGCCTACAAAAGATGCACACATACTTATGACTTAGGTTTTCCCGTTTTCCAGGTAATAAGCGAAAATACATATGGCTTAAAAATAAAATATGCCATAAACCAACCCTCGTTCTAAAAAAACTACCTGAAATGTTGTTAAACTGAAATATTCTTTGTGTCCTTTAATTACTATTTAAATTATCAATGAATGTCCTTTAGGTAGTATTAAAATTATCGAGAAAATGAATTAAATTAAAATGAGTTTCAACACAACTAGGTGCAGCACTTTGCCCTTTTTAATGGTGTACCTAACAAAATGAAAAGCCTATAAAAGCAAACCATACTTCATATTTTTATCAGTTTTAGTTAAATTTGTAAAAGAACAACGTGTCACTAAAATTTAGAAAAGAATTTCGAAATGCCTGAGTTCACGAACGAAGAATATGCAGACATAATTTTCCTCTATGGAGAGTGTCAGGGAAATGAGCAAGCGGCGCGATCTTTGTATCATCACAGATTTCCCAATCGTCGAATACCTTACCCGAGAGTATTCCAAGACGTTTACAGAAGGATTAGGGAAACAGGCAGTGTTAGGACAAGTAGAGTGAATGCAAATCCTGCGCCGGTAATCGCTGTTCCAATTGATCAACGAATCCTAGCTGCAGTTCAAAATGATCCATCAACTAGTATACGACGCTTGGCATTGCGGTTTAACGTCTCTACGTGGAAAGTTTGGAGTGTCCTGAAAGCAGGGCGTTTGCATCCCTACCACCACACACCAGTGCAGGAGCTGTTACCCATTGATTTACCCAAAAGGATGGAGTTTTGCAATTGGCTCCTTGAACGACAAATAAGTGACGAGAATTTTATCAGCAACATTCTTTGGACGGATGAGTCCCAATTCACCAGGGACGGTATCACAAACTTCCACAACTTACACACATGGGCTGAGAGCAATCCACATACAAGAAGAGAGGCATCATTTCAGCACAGATTCAGTGTCAATTTATGGGCAGGTGTGATTGGCAACGATTTTATTGGTCCTATTAGGCTTCCGCCTACCTTAAATAGTTCCAATTACTTGCATTTTTTGACAAATGTTCTACAGGAGTTATTGGATGATATGCCACTGCAACGATTGGCTTCCATGTTTTACCAACACGATGGTGCTCCAGCTCATTACGGCCGACAGATCAGAGATTGGTTAAATTCCAATTATAGCAATCGCTGGATCGGTAGAAATGGACCGATACACTGGCCTGCAAGATCCCCTGATTTAACTATTATGGATTTCTTTGTATGGGGACGGATGAAGGACCTTGTCTACGCAACGGAAGTAGTAACGTTGCAGGATCTAAACACCAGAATCGATGCGGCAGCAACAGAAGTAAGGCAGCAGTTGAGGAGTATGAACACAAAGAGAACACTGGCAAAACGAGCTTTAGCGTGCATTCAAAATGAAGGTAGCCATTTTGAACATTTATTGTAATTAAGGAAATTTGAAATAAACCATAAAAACCATTCTTAAGTTCTTTTAGTTCAAGCGGAGAGTGTTGATCAACCTATTCTTGCTTTTTTGACAAAAGTGCTAAATTATTGGAATGATAATTTCTTCTAAACTATAAAACTTATGCAATGCAAGTGTATGCGTCTTTTGTAGGCAATAATATGACACAAAAGAAAACAACAATAAAATGACATTTTTATAATGGGTTTTTTAGAGAAAAACTACATTGATCTTAGAATTTTGAAGGTCAAACTGTCAAAAATTTGTGTTCTGAAGCAAATATCTCAGAATTGGATACAGTTACAATACGGACTATTACACCAAATGAAAGGTAATTTGATTCCCTAAAAAACAAGCTATAACACTTTGAATTGTGATTATTAGTTTTCAAGATATAGCGTTTTGAGTGAGTGAGGGTACAGGTCCGAAGGACTTTTCTTGATCACCCTGTATCCCCGTGGATATTGAAAATTGACCATCTCCGTAGAACAATTTTTTGCTCAAAATATATCCAGGAATAACCCCTTACAAGGTTATGTACGGAGTACCAAACACCCTGTATAATCGCTTTTAATTTGGGCTGTTGTTGTGCATGTTGGGTATGTAACTTCGCTATTTGCTTGTTGTTGCGTTTGTAGTTGCTATCGGCTTATGCGTAGATTTGGTGGATGGATGACGCGTCGTTATATTAAGCTTGTTTCAATTTATCTGCATAGGTTGCTCTAGTCTTTTGTTGCGTCTATTTGGGTTTGGCTTCTGGATTAGCGCGGTATGGGACCCAAGGCTCCTTGGCGATACTTTCCTATCTGCGATGTTTATACTCTAGATGAAATCTGAGAGTATTATAAGTTTGCTCTAAAGTTTGTAACGCCAAGAAATAAGGCTCGGAGAAAAAAATGATGAATACAGAAATTAATATTATCACTCAAAAATCTCAAAACCGGATGTCCGTCCGTCCGTCCGTCCGTCCGTCTGTGCGCGCTCTAGCTTGAGAACGCGTTGAGCTAGAAAGTTCAAATTTCGTACACGTCGTTTTTGACAAAAAAGTAAGGTCAAGTTCGTCAATGGGCCAAATCGCTCCACCCCTTCTACCCCCTCCCATACAAAATGACACAAATGCGCAATTTGACAATAAACGGATCTGCTCGAAAAGTATAAAAGCTATTGGCCTGAAATTTGGAATATATTACTTTTATGATAATATCAATCCACCGTATAAAAATTATGTGTGTCCGCCCCCTCCTTCTACCACCTCCCACACAAACTGCACTTATCATGAATTACTCTAAGCCAATTTACTCAGTGCGTATAAAATTTAGCCAGCTGAAATTGTGCACTAAATATTTATTTAAAATTGTTAGTAAGGCTAAAAAAAATTAGACGATTAGCTTCACCCCTTCTACCCCCTCCCATACAAAATGACACAATTTCGCAATTCGACTATAAATAGATTTGCTCGAAAAGTATAAAAGTTTTTAGTCTGAATTTCGGGATATATTACTTTTATAATAATTTCAATATACTGTGTAAAAATTATTTGCGTCCTCCCTCTCCTTCCAACCCCTCCCATACAAACTGCACTTTTTCATGAAATGCTTTAAGCCGATTTTCTCAGAACATATAACATTTATCGAGCTCATATTTCGTAATAAATACTTATTTAGCATTATCACTAAGATCCGGAAAAAAATTTTTGATTAGCTTTACTGCTCCTACCCCCTCCCATACAATATGACGCAGTTTCACAACTTCACAAAAAATCTATTTTCTTGAAAAGTATGAATGCTACCAGTCTCAAATTTAAGAAATGTCAATTTTATGATATTCTTAGTTATTTCTGAAAAAATCACTAAAATCCCCCCACTCTTTCTAACACACTAATTTTCTCAGCTCCTATTCAATTTTTGGTGTAAGCATTTTGTATAAAACATTTTTATAGCTACTTTAGCATGATGGAGAAAAAATAGTTCAATGCTATCACCCCTTCTAACACTCCTCATACAAAATTTCTTGGGATCACAAAAAATTCTATTTCATCTAGAGTACCGTAAGATTGCGCTTTACGCGCAATCGTAGCCCTGTTATGTTTTTTTTACACTTTTGTACTTAAGGAACGACGGCAATTTGTGTCACATACTTTACGTTTCGTTAAATGCTAGTCCGCAACATCTAGAGATCTAGGTGCAGCGTTATTTTGTGTCTCGCAGCTCATGGCAGTTTGGTGAATAAATTCATCGACCAGGTAACGTCGGTTTTTTCACGTGAGTACCTGTTATTAGGGCTTAATCTCACGGTTGTCTTTAGCAACACGGATTGCTATTGCAACGACAAACATTAACGCCTTAATACAGAAACTTGCGCATATCAAACATGCATGCAAGAAACTTACGTACTAATACTTAGTCGATACCAGTACCGCTAAATCCAGAATAGTGTACACACTGGTTGGTGCGAGACTTATCTAATTTTCTTTCCATCTCTGAGTCAAGGGACCCGTTGTTATGCAACTCTACGCTGACGATAAGATCGCGCTCTAAGGAGACAGAAATCCATAAACCTGAATACAGCTTACGCTGCAAACAGATAATTCTCTGCCCGCGATGGAGGTATCAACCAACAGCCACGACGTATACTCCGAAGGCCATATTGTCCTGCTTCAACTCATATACTACAGCCAAAATGCAAAACTACTGCAAGTCATGAAGTCTGACCATATTGTCCTGCTTCAACTCATATACTACAGCCAAAATGCAAAACTACTGCAAGTCATGAAGTCGGAAATCAGAAATATTCCGCTAAACATCCTCTAGTGGGGCTTCGTAGAGATTGAACACGCATGATCATTTTTGCGACCGCTCTCTGCTTTGATCTAGCTCTGGATAACATGATACCGATCGAACAGCTCGGGTACGTAGAACCGCCGAACTCCAAAAGCAGGTACTGGAAGCGCCTTAGCTTTCTCGACCAGCACTTACTCCCCTGCGGGAAATTCATGGACTTGTAGTGCAGCTGGATATTGCAGAATAACTGATTAATCAATAATTTGATTAATAAAAATAAAGCACTACATTTAAATTAACATTTATTAACATTTATATTATAAAAATTTATTTATTATTATTTGTTATTGTTTAGATTAAATTTTACGTTTAATGTGAATGAAAATCTTTTTTACACTAAAAATAAAAAAACAATTACATCTATATTTTTCATAATAATAGTTCACTCGATTATTATTAAAAATAAATATATAAAGTATATTTGTGTGAGTGTAATTATTTATTTTTAGTAGAGTGTATTTTAAAGTGTAAAGTGTATTTGCATGTGGAATTAATTAAGTTTAACCAATTCCCCACACACCCCCTTCCTAGAGGAGGGCTAACAGTCCTTCTCGTTAAGATGTAATGAACCCGTCTGTGATCTGGTTCGTATCGTGGAAGTTGGAAGAACAAAAGTTACGCGCTTTTTAGTTGATGCTTGATGCTGGGAAGAATGAAATGAAGGTTTCAGCCGATCAATTGAGACATTCTTTTCTTTACCATTAATGGAAAGTGTAAAGAATTTGTCATTACGTTTCAAATCTTTATAAGGTCCTTCATAAGGTGGTTGAAGCGATCTCCTCACTTGGTCCTGTCGGACAAACACGTGTTCGCAATCTTTAAGTGAATGAAAAACGAAAGTGTTAGTGGGAGTGTGAGCGGAAGGTACTTTGGGTTTTATCGAACTCATGAGTTGTCGAAGACTTCGAACGTAGTCGCTAGGAGATTCAATCTGTGGTGTTTTAGAATTAGTGTCTAAAAGTTCGTATGGCAAACGTAAATTTTGTCCATAAACTAATTCTGCAGGAGTGGCATCGACATCTTGTCTAACGATTGAGCGAAGTCCGAGAAGAATGAACGGTAGTTCGCGTGTCCATGCTTCAGAAGCCTTGCACATTAGAGAACTTTTAAGGATTCGATGCCAACGTTCTAACATACCGTTAGCTTTGGGATTGTAAGCTGTAGTTCTGTTTCTTTTGAAGCCTAAAACTTTGCCTAATTCCGAAAAAAGTAAAGCTTCAAATTGTGGTCCTTGGTCAGTTACAATTGTGACTGGAGTGCCGTAACGAGGAATGTATTCTCTGATCAAAGTGTTAGCCACAGTTGTTGCTCGAATATCCACGATTGGGTAGGCTTCAGGCCAACGAGTAAAGCGGTCAATGACCGTAAGACAATAATTGAAGCCTTCCGAAGTCGGAAGAGGCCCAACCAAATCAATGTGGATATTAGCGAATTTTTTGATTACTGGTTCGAAATTGCCGAGCGGACTCTTAACGTGGCGAGAAATCTTGGCTTTTCCGCAAGCTATGCATTCTCTGCACCAGATGTGTGAGTCTTTATTAATAGATGGCCAAACGAATTTTTTAACTAACAATTTAGTTGTTGCTCTAATGCCTGGATGAGCCGTTCCATGAACCACATCGAAAATCTTCTTACGCAGCGTTGAAGGAATGCAAGGCCGCAGAGTGTTTTGCGAGGCGTCACACCAAAGTTGCTTAGAGGAATTTTCGATGTTAAAAGGTATCATCTTAAGACTCGTTGATTTTTCAATTGAAGGTAATTCTTTGTCGGCTAGCTGAGCGTCAGCAATTTCAGAGTAATTAACTGATGTTGGAATGGAAATCTCGTCAATGCGAGATAATGCGTCGGCGACGACATTATCTGAACCGGATATATGTCGAATATCCGTCGTAAATTGACCGATGAAGTCCAGATGCCTTAACTGACGTGGTGAAGCTTTTTCAGCGTTTTGCTTGAAAGCAAAAATAAGCGGTTTGTGATCGGTAAAAAGTGTGAAAATTCTACCTTCTAGCATGAATTTAAAATGCTTAATTGCAATGTAACATGCTAAAAGCTCACGATCGTAGGCACTGTATTTTTGTTGAGCTGTGGAAAGTTTCCGCGAAAAGAATGCTAATGGTTGAAAAGCATTAGAAATTTTTTGCTGTAACACAGCTCCGATGGCTGTATCTGAAGCGTCAACCACTAGCGAAAGTGCTGCAGAAGGAGAAGGAAATGCTAGTGTAGTTGCCTGAGCTAATTGTTCTTTGCAACGATTAAAAGCTTCTACAGACTCAGAATTCCATGGAATAATGGACTTATCACGTTTTTTCTTGCTTCCATGTGTGTATTTGTCTAAACTAGATTGAGACGTTGCTGCATGAGGAATAAACCTTCGGTAAAAGTTAATCATACCTAGAAAACGTCTCAACTCGTGAACAGTAGCCGGTTGTGGGTAAGAGATAATAGCTTCTATCTTTGAAGTCATTGGAAAAATTCCATTAGAATTGATGGAATGACCCAAGAAATCCACTTGAGTTTTAGCAAAGTGGCATTTAGCTAAATTGATTATTAAACCGTATTTTTCTAGTTGATGAAAAAGTTTGTCTGGGTGATTGAAATGTTCCTCAATTGACTTTGAGGCAATCAAGATGTCGTCAATATATACGAAACAAAAATCAAGATCCCTCAAAATTGAAAAAATGAATCTTTGGAAAGTTTGCGCGGCATTGCGCAAACCAAAAGTCATTCGAATAAATTCATATGAACCGAAAGGTGTGGAAATTGCTGTTTTTGGAACGTCATCATCGTTCAGAGGAATCTGGTGGTATGCACGTTCCAAATCAACTGTTGAAAAAATCGAACAACCATCAAGTTGTTGAGCAAAATCCTGTATGTGTGGAATAGGATATTTGTCCGGGACTGTTTGTGCATTTAATGCCCGGTAATCCCCACATGGTCTCCAACTTCCATCTTTCTTTTGAACCATGTGAAGTGGTGAAGCCCAAGGACTGTCTGATGGTCTGCAAATTCCAAGGTCTACCATTTTGCCGAACTCGGCCTTCGCGATCGCAAAGCGAGAAGGTGAGAGGCGTCGCGGTTTACAAAAGACTGGACGTCCTTCGGTAATAATGAAATGACGAATCGTGTGCAAATTGTTTGAATTTGTTCTATTTGATTGGAAAATTTTTGGGTGTTGTGCAAGCAATTTTTGAACTCGAGGATTTTCGTGATTGGCTGCTAAGACAGACAATACTGTAGAAGATCCTTTTAAAATTTGTCCAATAGCTGAACTGACGTTAGTAAGTGGATCGATTAAACGTCGTTGCTTTAGATCCACAATTAAACCGAAATGACGAAGGAAATCCGCTCCTAAAATTGGTCGTTCTACGTCGGCAATAATGAAATTCCATTCAAAATTTCTTTTAAGTTTGAGTGAAATTGTAATTTTGTGTGAGCCAAAAGTAGGGATTTTAGTGCAATTTGCAGCGGTCAGAATCAAGTTTGGATTCATAACGCGTTGACCGAAATTACTTTTAGGAACTACTGAAATTTCCGCGCCGGTGTCTACTAAAAAACGTAAACCGGATGTTTTATCTGGTATAATAAGGCGACTTGAGTTTGAACTAGTGTTAAATGTCGCCATTTTTAACACTCGTGTTGGTTTTTTTCTTTCTGAAATTTACAAGGTTCTTTACATTTATTGGCTCTAAGCCCAAAACGTTTATGATAATAGCAAAAATCTTCAGACTTTCTTGATCCGCTTTATGAACGGTTATGCGATTTTGATCGTCCATTGCGATTACTATTATAGGACCTATTAAAGTTTCGACTTTGTCTTGTAAATTGGGTTAGTTCATTAACCGTTGAAAGCGGTAATTTGTTTTCGTAATGATTCAATTTCTGAACCCAGCGCATTTGGCGAATTACTTATCGAAGCGCTTGCTAATTGCGGAAAACAAGAAGTGTCTGCAATTTTATCGGCGATTTCACTCAATTCTTCAAGGGAACCTGAAGATACTGTTAGAATGGCTTGTATTTGAGTAGGAAGACGTTGTACCCAAAATTTTTTAATAATATTAACTGGAAAATTGTTTCCAGCGAGGGAACGGATTCGACCTAATAGTTGAGAAGGTTTAAAATCTCCTAGGTCGATTCCATTCATAAGTCGTTTTAACTTATGGTCTTCAGATTCTCCAAACCTTTTTATCATAGCATCTTTGAAATAAACGTAACAATTTTCCGCCGGAATGCTGTCGATGATGTCCATCGACTGTTCACATTCCGCTGCACTTAGCATACTAAGCGCATGATTGAACTTGGTTAGTTCAGCTGTTATATTAGCTGCGGAAAATTGCGCATCCATGATACGAAACCATGCAGAAAGGAAGTTTCTGAATTGCAACCGCAGCCAATTGTAAGTTATTAGATGAAGTATCGGTAACTTCATCATTTGATACTGACGATGTATGATTAATAAGAGACATGTTGTATATATTTTTATGAGAAGTTGATATTGAATTAAACAGAAAAAAGAAATTTTTGTATGAGAATTTGAATAAATGGAAAAATATAGATGTAATTTTACAATTTAAATATAATGAGTAAATATATTATGTAATAATTTTTATTAAATTTAAATGTAATTATTAATAAAATACCATAAATCCTCTTGAAATTTGTGTAGCTAATTTTCAATTATTGTTGTTTTTTCTTGAATTAATGATGCTGTTGTTGATGCTGCATCATGTTGAATATTCAAATATCGGTATAAGCTTCAAGTTGTTGTATTTAGAGTTGATATTTTCTATTTTATAACAAAATTCTTGAAGACGATTAAGATTTCAATTCTTGAAATTTCTTAGGTTTCTTCTCTGTAAATTCGATGAAACTTCTCTCGCTGATGGTTATAGAAATTTGTTCAATGTAGAAAAATTGTTCTCGACTAATTTCCTCTATACATCACCATTTGATATGGTGAAATAACGATTGACGAAAAATAATTTTTCTGCGTTGATCTCTTGCTTGATGGGTGCAAATATTTAGCTCGTTAATGTTGGGTCACCATTTGTTATGGTGAAAATATTTAGTTCGTTAACTTCGGGGTCACCAATTGTAGTGCAGCTGGATATTGCAGAATAACTGATTAATCAATAATTTGATTAATAAAAATAAAGCACTACATTTAAATTAACATTTATTAACATTTATATTATAAAAATTTATTTATTATTATTTGTTATTGTTTAGATTAAATTTTACGTTTAATGTGAATGAAAATCTTTTTTACACTAAAAATAAAAAACAATTACATCTATATTTTTCATAATAATAGTTCACTCGATTATTATTAAAAATAAATATATAAAATATATTTGTGTGAGTGTAATTATTTATTTTTAGTAGAGTGTATTTTAAAGTGTAAAGTGTATTTGCATGTGGAATTAATTAAGTTTAACCAATTCCCCACAGACTAGTACTCGTTCCCAACCAAGTGTGATGACACGAAATCTAATTCCAGTGCAATGCACTCAGTAGGTAGAAATAACCTGCCTGAACAGCTCAAGCATAAATTTGAATGTCAAACCATCTACAGAAATGTAATCTGAGCAATAAAAACAAACAATAAGCATGGCGTAGGGATTTACCGAATTCTTAATATTAACAAAACAATAACAAATAATGAAATTTACATGTGCAAAGCACTACTGGGTACTAAGCTACAGTGGCCGACAAAAATCTATATACGGTCCCTATTTTCGCTGCTTGACGAGCCCAACAGCACTATTTGAAAAAGTAATGATGTAGTCTTGTTTATAATTTATTTTTATTGACATGTAACAAAAAAATCTTTTCTCCAATATAAACTTAACAATCTATTCATTAAAAAACTAAAAAATAGATCCACCAAAAACTTCATTATGGAATTTACATTTCATTTCAAAAGTTAATATTAATATTTTATTGGCCCACCATGGGCATCTACAACTGCCTGCATTGATGCGACCAAATTTTCTAACTCGTTAGGCGTTATTTGACTCCATTGAGCTTCTCTTTTAGCATTGTAGCACTTCTAATGTCGTGTTTTCTTATTTTTCGATCCAGAAGCTCCCAAACGTGCTCGATGACATTCAAGTCCGGACTTTGGGGGGGTGTATTGAGCTATCTTGGAGCATAAAATAGTAGCCAGTCCTTCACGATTTGAGCGGTGTGCTTGGGATCATTGTCTTGTTGGAGTATCCAGCTTTCACCAAGGTTCAAATTATCGATCGATTCTCTTAAATTGTGTTGCAAGATGGTTTTGTAGAGATGGCGATCCATAACACCATCAATGAACACCAAATTTCCTACACCCGACGCTGCGACAGCACCCCAAACCATCACATTGCCACCGCCATGTTTGATTGTAGGATTTAGGTGTTTCGGGTCCATTACTGTGTTTTCCTTTCTCCAAACTTTAGCTCTACCACCACTTCCAAATATTTTATATTTCGATTCATCGGCGAATAAAACCTCTTCCAAAAATCAAGTCCTTTGTCAAGATGCTTTTTGGCAAATTCTAAGGGAAGTTTGCGATTTTTTTTCGCTTATAAGGGGTTTTTTGCGTCGTGTTCTGCTGTGATAACCATTATTATTTAATGTTCTTTGAACTGTCCTTGCACCGTGGTTCCTGTTTGTTTTGCTAAGTCCTCTGCCAATGGCATGCGACTTTGGGTTTTGGTTCATTTCTTTCAAAATAAAGGAGACATCTCTGCGAATCAGCTTCTTCGGTCGACCACTGCGCGGCTTGTTTTCAACAGAAAAGCTGCTTTTGTAGTTGTTGAATATGGTTTGAACTGTCGATTTACTTAAATTCAACAAGTTGGCTATTTCTCCGAAAGATTTTCTTTCGTTTCGATGTTTTACTTCTGATGAGATTTCCTTCCGAGAAGCCATCGTCACAGCTGCGGCTTCATCGAAACTTCCCAAACAGTAGCCTAAAACGAAACGCAAGTGCCCAAATTTGATAAACGGTACTTCCCGTTATAAAACAGAACCGCAGATTAGCATAAAGAATGATTTACCTAGCCGTATGTAGACTTTTTTCAATGCATTTTTTGTTGTGCATGAATAACTTGTAAAGTTCATATTGGAGAAAAGATTTTTTTTTGTTAAATATCAATTAAAATAGACTTAGAACATAACTACATCATTACTTTTTTAATTAGTGCCATGGGGCTCGTCAAGTAGCGAAAATAGGGGTCGTATGTAGACTTTTCTCGGTCACTGTATGTGACTTAGCCTTCCTTGCATTTTTTGAAATGAAATTTATGTCATCCAGAGTAGAGTCACTGTATAACTGAGCAACTCGGTATAGGAGTTCGGCACACTAAGTACCTCTGATGCTATCTTTGATGTTACCGAGTGCATTTATAATGCACTAGATAACAATGAAACAACGATAGCTATTTTTTTAGATCTTCAGAAAGCGTTTGATACCGTGGACCATCAACTACTGCTTGATAAACTAGCTAATCTAGGAATAAAAAATAGTGCCTATGCTTTGTTTAAATCTTACCTCAGTAATCGAATGCAAACTGTGAAAATCGGCGACGTTATGAGTCAGTCTAAAGAGGTTAAATGTGGAGTTCCCCAAGGTACGGTACTGGGTCCTATACTATTTCTAATCTATATTAACGATCTCTGTCTGATGGACAAATCTATGGACGGACATATCGTTACCTTTGCTGATGACACAGTACATACTTCTTTTCAAGAATAAAGACTGGGCAAAAGTCTACTCAAGGGCAAATGCAGGTCTGCAAGTAGTAAATGGCTGGCTTATGAATAAAAAAATGAGGTTGAATTTATCTAAAACCAAATTCATTAAATTTGGTGACCTTAAGCCAACCGACGACGGTCCGTATGCAACTGTCAATCTTCAAGACGAAGAAATTTTAAGTGTTAATGAAATCAAATACTTGGGAATAATAATAGATCAAAAACTTAAATGGGACAAACATATAATTTTTATCAGTAAAAAATTACGTAAAACGTTACATACTTTTTTCATGCTTCGCGATATTTTAGATTTAAAAGTTATGAGACTTGTATACTTCGCGCTATATCAGAGTATTCTACATTACGGAATTTTGTGTTGCGGCTCTACTTTTACAAGCACGTTGTCAACATTGCGTAATTTACAAAATAGGATTGTAAAGATCTGTCTCAAAAAAAATAAATTCTACTCGACCTCACAAGCATTTATCGAATTTAATGTCATGGATATAAGGCAAATTTATGTTTTCAATTTACTAAAGTTTATGTATATTAATCAGAACAAATTTATAACTCTCAATACTTGCTATAATACTCGAAACAATGTAAAAAATGTATTCATATCAAGAAATGCAACAGATCTCTAATGCAAAGGCATTCAAGTATTTTAGGCCCTAGAGCTTTTAATAGTATTCCACTTGAACTTAAAGAAAATTTAAACATAAGTAATTTTAAAATAGTATTTAAGCTGTTTGTTTTCGCAACCCCGAATTTTTTCGATCAAATTTCAAATTTTCAACAATGAATTTTTTTTTCATTTAAAGTAATATTTTATTTTTATATACTTTTTTTTCTCTTTGTTTCTTTCATTATTTTATATAGATATACACAAATATCTAATTGTACAACAACAAGAGTATTTTGTAAATTTTAGAAAATAACTGTAATAGGTAACTGAGCTCTCACACTCAAGCCTCTTTGGCTTATGTGAGTTGTAGAGAAAATGATATATGTATGTTATTTTTTGTTGTTATACTTCTTGAAATTCAATTCATTTCAATTCAATAAAGAACTTACTTACATTGCTATTTTAGTACAAAAACAGCATGTTCGAAAGATCAAAGTGTTAATGAAAATAGGTGTAGACTGTGTAGTCATTCTGACATATCCCAGTAGGGAATAGAATCATTACCGCGCCGATGGTTCTTACCATGAAGCTATTACAGCTAGAGTACCTCCATCCAGGGTAGAGTATGGCAGATCTGTCACAACCGACACCTGCGAATTCACCATCCCCATTTCACCATTCGTGTAGTGGTGAGTTTAATGATTTCTTTTGCAAATTTCATGCACCCTAAGATAAATTATTGCTTCAAAATTTTTGTTTGTGACTTTTTAGTTAAGTATTAAAAACTGCGCACAGTTCTTAATGTTAAGAACGTACCAAAAAAAGAAGGACACTTTTTTAAATTTCGCTCCAAAAACAGGGCTTCAGCTCTGCCAAACTATGGAAAAGCGCCTCTAGTGTCCCATGGAGTAACTATAATTACAGCTACTTACTGCCGTAAAACATAGATTACTTTAACATTGCAATGTCATAGGCAAGCATTCGTTTTTGCTACTTTCTGCATTACAAAGGATCGACATTGGAATCTAGGGAAACGAATGAATAATGTAATGATTGGAAAAAAATCGATAATATAATGGTCGCGATAGTATCCACGATAGAATGGTTGTAAAAGAATAGAAAGCAAATTAATCTTTGAGAAAGTATTCTAATATTGAGGGAGCGATTCATTTTGAATTAATAATGAAAATTGTGATGAGATTGGATCCTGCTTTTGATATGAATTCAGTATTTTAAATTCTGTTGCTTCTACTAATTAACTAATTTTGTAGCTGGAAAAATACGACTTAAGATTTTTTTTTTCTCGCAATGAACAACTTGTAAAATTTTACGGGAATATTAGAAAGCAAAGGGGTTATGATAATAATAATGTTTTCTATTATTAATCTTTCGTTTTGTGCGCGGCACGTTTTGAAGATGATCATTTATTTTATGCAATCTCCTCACATTACTTTGCAATGCATATCAAATTCCCTAAATAAACTGCTACTTTATGTAATGCCTTCACATTACCTCAGAATGCATTACAAATTTCTTAGGTCGGTTTGAATGATTTCTCAATTTGAATGATTTTCAATAAAAGGGAATGGATTGCAAAAATCCCTGTTAGGATGTTTTTCCGCCATGTGTCAACAAACAGAATCGTAAACTAGACCAAACAGCTGTTTGGTAAAGATGTGTGGGTGCAGGAAATTGCAAAATAAAATTGAATTTTTGGCTGTTTCTAATGAAATGGCACAATAATATTATTTTTTCAGGGCACTTAATCGAATTCCAATTGCATTTTGATAAATATCTAACCGAATATGTATATACACCAAAAAATTCAAACTTAACGGTTTCAACTCTGATATGCATATGCCAGACTCCTGGGCCTAGAGTCACTGTATAACTGAGCTACTCGGTCCAGGAGTCTGGCAGATGCGTATCAGAGTTGAAACCGTTAAGTTTGAATTTTTTGGAGTATATACATATTCGGTTAGATATTTATCAAAATGCAATTGGAATTCGATTATGTGCCCTGAAAAATTAATATCATTGTGCCATTCCATTAGAAACAGCCAAAAATTCAATTTTATTTTGCAATTTTCTGCACCCACACATCTTTACCAAACAGGTTTTTAGTCTAGTTTATGATTCTGTTTGTTGACACATGGCGGAAAAACATCCCAACAGGGATTTTTGCAATCCATTCCCTTTTATTGAAAATCATTCAAATCGAGAAATCATTCAAATCGACCTAAGGAATTTGCAATGCATTCTAAAGTAATGTGAAGGCATTGCATAAAGTAGCAGTTTATTTAGGGAATTTGATATGCATTGCAAGGTAATGTGTGGAGATTGCATAAAATAAATGATCATCGTCAAAACGTGCCGCGCACAAAACGAAAGATTATTAATAGAAAACATTAATGTCATATTTGCTTTCTAATATTCCCGTAAAATTTTACAAGTTGTTCGTTGCAAGAAAAAAATCTTAAGTTACACCGTACTTTTCCAGCAACAAAATTAGTTAAATTATAGCAACAGAATTTAAAATACTGAATTCATATTAAAAGCAGGATCCCATTTCATCACATTTTTCAATATTAATTCAAAATGAATCGCTCCCTCAATGTTAGAATACCTTCTCAAAGATTAATTTGCTTTCTATTCTTTTGCAACCATTCCATCATAGATTCTATTGCGACCATTATATTGTCGATTTTTTTTCCAATCATTACATTATTCATTCGTTTCCCTAGATTCCAATGTCGATTCTTTGTAATGCAGAAAGTAGAAAAAAACTAATGCTTGCCTATGATATTGCAATGTTAAAATAATCTATGTTTTACGACAGGAAGTAGCTGTAATAGCTTCATGGTAAGAATCATCGGCGCGGTAATGATTCCACTCCCAACTGGGATATGTCAGAATGACTACACAGTCTACACCTATTTTCACCAACACTTTGATCTTTCGAACGTTCGATTTTTAGTACCAAATTTTTTAGCACGTTCGATTTTTGTACTAAAACAGCTATCTGCCAGACTCCTGGACCGAGTAGCTCAGTTATACAGTGACTCTACCTGGGCCGAGTTGCTCAGTTATACAGTGACTCTAATCCAGAGTCATTGCACGATACAATGTAATTTGTTGGTGGATTCCATGTCTTCGCACTTTCTCAGCAAAAATGTTAAATAAAAATAATAAAGAAACATTATATACGAGATCAAAAACAATGGTTATGAATAATTGAAGGTTCATTGACTGGACTCTGAAATCTATAGGCAAATCTACGCTCTAGATCTCAGAGTTCAACTTAAAAATAACGAATCTATACATTTATTTGTGCTAAGCAATTTTGTAGCAACTCAGCAATAAAAAAACTACAAAAATAAACCAAAACCGAAGTACTAGTGCGAAAAATAACAGTTTTTTGCCGCTCATCAAAGCAAAGGAAGTCAATCACGATTGCCATTACCCAACGAGAATTCCATGCACCGATGCCTACCTCTGCCACTCGGACACAAGGAAGACGGAAAAAAGAAGATTCAAAGCGGTAAGCTTAAGAAAAACGTACAAAAGAAGATCTGAAATTGAAAGCACAAGGAAGTGCTGACATGCGGTAATTCTGGGAGCAACCCGCGTAAAAATCATCGAAATTCGATAACCGACAATTACGAATCGGGTGCGCAATCGTTCGGGTATGCAACAGTGAATTCGCAAGTGCAATTGGTGCGTGGAAAGTGCGTGAAAAACGGGTGAATCGCTGGTATCTTTTCGTTTAAAGATGGTTTGAAATCTTCTCTCATATTTCCAGTTCTCTTTAAGGTCTGTCATTCGAATCCGTATAGAATTCACCTTTCGACGCAAGATTAGAGCTATATCGGGAGATCACCTCTTTTCCGATCTCCCGCAGGAACCGATCGCAGGCGGGAACCGATCAGTCACGGGAACCGATCACTCGCGGGAAGGTTCGAACCCACAGTCGAAGAAAAATCACCAAAAAAGGCCGGTTGTTAGGACTATCTAAACGTTCTACGTATGGGCCTTACATTGAGTAAGCCCATAGTACGTCTTCTCCTCATACAAAGTAACCCTAAAAAGTTATGGGCGTACATTGGGCAAACCCACATATTTTAAGCTAAACAAATGCAGGCCTGTCAATCTACAGTACGTATTTTACGCATCTCAGTTACGCCAAGTCCTTCCTTAGATAAAAGAGTGGGTATGTTAACTAATATACTAACAAACTCATACAAGAGTTCCTGCCCTCAGAAGTCTGCCAAAGATAGTAAGAACACTGTCTGGTGGAATAACGATCTCGATATCCTGAAAAAACGAGCAAGGAAACTCTTTAATAAAGCTAACTCCAGCAAACTTCACACAGACTGGGACAAATACAAAGCAGCACTTACACTGTATAAAAAACAGCTAAGAGCCGTCAAACGAAATTCATGGAAGAGATTCTGTGAAGAAATCGATAACGTCAACGAAACTGCTAGGATAAAAAGGACCCTATCCAAAGACCCATACATGCCTGAATTACTGGATAAAGGCAATGGTTCATGGACGGGGTCTAGCGGCGAGTCACTTGAACTTTTAATGCAAACGCATTTCCCTGGTTGCTTTGAGCCCCCACCACAAAGTTCATGTGCCGATCGCATTCTAGCTAACTCAGAACTAGTAGATACAGTCATGACACCAGGAAACATAGGAATGGCGTTCAGTTCCTTCAAACCTTACAAGTCACCAGGGCTGGACGAAGTCTATCCCGCAATGATCCAGAACGCGGATAAAACAATAATTCAGTACCTGGTAGACATATATAAAGCATGCATCAGTCTTTGTTACATACCGAAGTTATGGCAAGAGGTTAAGATAGTTTTCATACCTAAACCAGGTAGAGCCTCCCACAACATCCCGAAGGCTTTTCGACCCATCAGCCTGACTTCGTTCCTTTTTAAAGGCCTAGAAAGACTGGTGGACAGCTACCTGCGGGCAAATCTTTTCCATCTTTTCCATCAAATCTTTTCCATCTTTTCCATCAGAACGGCTACCACACAATAGCATATGCAGACGATCGTGTCATCATGCTAACTGGTAAGTTTGAGCAAGTTCTAGGAGACCTCATGCAATCCGCTTTACAGCTATTAGATAGCTGGGCACTAGATAAAGGACTTACTATTAACCCACAAAAAACAGATCTGGTCCTCTTCTCCAGAAGAAGAAGACCATATGTTTTCAATCCACCAAACATTCGAGGAATCAATATGGTCTTCTCGAATCAAGTTAAGTATTTAGGTCTGATTCTTGATAGCAAATTATCCTGGAAGGCCAATATTCAGGAACGAGCAAAAAAGGCTACAGTAGCCTTCTTCGCTTGCAAGAAGACATTCGGTTTGAGATGGGGCGTTAAGCCGCACCTCATCCACTGGATGTATACCAGTATTGTTAGACCAATTATTTGCTATGGTGCGCTGGTGTGGTGGCCGGCGGTGGTACTAAAAACCAACCTGGCACCCATATAGCTGATCCAACGGATGGCATGTCTGTGCATAACAGGTGCCCTTAGAACCACACCAACTGCAGCTCTGGAGGTGATTCTCTCACTACCCCCACTTGATCTTTTTATAAAACAAGCAGCGGGCCTGGCAGCCATTAGATTAAAAACCACTAAATCGTCGTCAGCGCCACAAATTGGTCATGGACAAATTCTAAACGTCATTAGAAACGCAAATTCCCTTTTAGACCGCGAGTATGATTGCATGAACCAACCGCTGGTTGAGAAACGGAAGTTTCACATTAAGTTTCCTGAACGAAACGAATCGGCAACATATACGATACTCAGCACCTGTATAGGTTCTCATCTCTATACGGACGGATCTAAAACTAGCCAGGGGACAGGTGCAGGGATTTATTCCCACGACCTCGACATCCAAACTTCATTTCATCTTCCAGAACACGCGACAGTGTTCGAAGCAGAAGTATTAGCCATTAACGAGTGTACAAAAATTATTCTTGATATGCAGAACAGTCTCGGAAATTGTTACATTTTCTCGGACAGCAGGGCTGCACTTCAGGTACTCAAATCCTAGAGGACTACATCCAAACTAGTGTCCATTTGTAGACACAATTTAAATCGCATAGCGGCCATAACGGAAGTTTTTCTAATTTGGATACCGGGTCATAGTGACCTGCTAGGTAACGAGGCGGCAGATACGCTTGCACGGCAAGGATCTGCTAACATCAATTCCACTAGGAAGTCAGTCGATGTAGCACCAACAGTGCTGAAGACTAGCTTCAAACATACTATTTTGGATTCTTTCTTGGCGGGGTGGCGGCAGCTGGAAAGCTGTAAAACGGCCAAATCCTTTTGGGAAGAACCGAACAAAAATATTACAGCTCAGCTGTTACAACGTAGTCGCTATAGTATCCGAACTATTGTCGGCCTGACCACAGGCCATTGCTTGCTAAGGCTGCACGCATTTAGGATGCGAATCGCGAGCGACAGCTTGTGCAGAGGTTGCGAGGAAGACGAAGAATCTATCGAACATTATCTTTGTCACTGTCCGCAAATCTCCAACAGTCGTCTCCTTTGTTTAGGCTCTAGATTCTTCTCAGAACTAGACGACCTCAGAGGCGTCCAACATTCGAGCCTGTTAAGGTTCGCAAACCGAACCAAATGATTAGAGCAAGAGGAGTGACTTCCAACTTATAACTATAGGGGGAGTACAATGGGCCCAACTAGATGGCCTCAGTGCTTGTGGTTCCGTGCAACCATCCTCCTACAACCTAAACCTACGCCAAGTCCTTTCTCGAGTACGATGCCCTTGAGACGATACGATTTTGCGAGCGTTTGAGGATTCCAAAGATATGTCGACTGTTTTTAAGAACTTTTCGGCGATGGTAGGAATTTTCACTTTTAGTAGTAGACAGGAGGTGTTGTCAATGTGACGAATTCCTCTGTCGGAACGGATTATGTTGGGTAATAGGATTGTATTCGTTACCAGGTCCATCGGCTTTGATGACAATGCAGCGAGTTTGGCAGTTGTTAATTTCTTGCTTCGTTTATTAAGTTGGGAAAAATATTTCTTATCATTTTGCGAACCTACTTATTTCTTCTTCAATGGTAGGACAGCTCAAATCGGGCCTTGGCCTCCTGAGCTTTAGGATCCTTAATTTTTATTTGATATTGTGGAAGGGCTATTGATCCTTTCTACGAATTTTCATTTTCGCAGATTGACTTAGTACAGACAGATAAACCCAAGCAGGCCGGGATTTGTACTGAAGCCCTTCGCATTGTATAACAACACGCTACCCTCTAGGCTAGACCAATTCGCTCTACTTACTAGGGAGTGAGATTCCCCAAGATAGCGAAGTAGCTGGAGGATTGGTTTTCCATTCACTTCACACGAAAAAAAATGTAGGGGATAAAACCAAAAAGAAAATTCGGATTTGTTTATGTTCAGTTTGGAAAATATATTCTTAAGAGACAAATTATGCAAGAAAAATAAAAAAAATTCTTAAATCGCTGCGTCTCAAACATGAGACATTTATAGTCGTTAACAAAAAAAAAGTTAAATAAACATTTACGTTATTTCTAGTAAAATATTTTCTTAAAAAATAAAATCGCTTTCTTACGTTCTAAATTAATGTTATTCCTGATTTTCAAGCAGAAATATTTTCTAAATTTCACGGATTTCGTATTTACTACTAGAAAATACTCAAAATTTCAAATTTGTCGAAGTACAATTACAGCTTAACTTTCGGCGGTCATTTGTTGTAAAGCTTTCCGCTCGAATGCAATTTAAAAAAACATTCCACACAGTAGTACTTCTCGCACGCATTACACTTATAGAAACCTTTACTTCCACAATTCGCGGCATGCTTCCGCCCGAATTCGGCTGCAACGCGTTCATAACACGCGCAGCAACGATTTCTTTTCTCCTGCCTAACAAGCTGATGTTCCAGTTCCAGATTTCCTTGACTATCCTGCTTGGCTGATCGTTTACGAGTAGTTTCCGCCGAAAAAATTTCGAAAAGATTCTGAACGACGTCTTCCTTGAATCGTGTCGATGAAATCTTCTTCGAGCAAACCTTGCGATAAAGGTAGCACGCATTTACCAGGCTACAGGTTACTAGGAATTCAATCGCTAGTCTCTGATACGAGTTGAAATTTTCCAAAATTACGTTATTCGTGAATTGTAATTGTTCGGAGATTTCGGTGAAGGTTCGGATTTTGTGGTATTCCTTGAGCTGGGTAGTACGGATTTTGCGGCGTGTTGCCAGGAGATATTGTTCACGTGGACGGGCGTATTTTTGGATGCAGATGCCAGGCCTTATGACTTCCGAGCAGGATTCGTTGGGCCGAAGTTTTTTATTGCGAAGACGTGTTGGAATTGGTTGCTGAATGGGACCGAGTAAATGCGTCCTGCGGATCTGAAGTTGTTCGGCTAAGTTTAGTGATGTCCAGTTTTCATCCGTGCATAGGACTCGTCCTTTGTCGAGAAGTTTTTTGGCTAGCTGCATGGTGTGATGCGATTTTACGATGTGAAATTCTCTGCCGATGTGCACAGAGAAATCGTAGACGTAGCCTCCTTTCAGATTGAGAGTGAGCAGATTTAAGCCCCTATTGCGGTGTTCGAACGGAATGAAAGACTTAGCCACGGAGAATACTTCCTGCGGGATTACGCATTCCTGAAATTTCCTCTTCAAATCGTTCAGGAGTGGTACGATTTGATCGAAGTTGTTCTCGTCGCCCGAACTGAATCGCCACATATACGAAAGCAATTGGAATTTGCTTCGTGATATTTCGGCAGTGATGGCATTTGTGTAGAGCAGATCGCGACACCAGTACGAGTTCAAAGTTGGATACTTGACCAAGCCCATCCACATTATCATTCCTAGGAATTTTCGCATTTCTGCAATGTTGGTTTCGTGCCACGGCTGAATCCAAGTGTTTGGCGTGGAGTTATTTTCGAGACAGGTTTTTGCGTACGAATTGGTCGCATCCACCATTTTCTGTAGAAGTTCATCGTCGACGAACATACAATAAAAGTCGAAGGGCTTTTTGCCGCTGAATTTCTTCTTGATTTCCGGCGGAACTTTGATCTTTAAAAACAATTAAAATAATAATACCTACATGACAATTAAAACTTGTCTAAAGCAAATCTTTGGGTTCCTACCTTTAGTTTAGTGAAACGGAAGTTTTTAGAAACTCGAATGTGTTTCTTGGACCGTAAGGAGTTTTCTTCGAGATCATTCTCTGTCTCGGATGATGATGATTCGTTATCAAAAAGCATTGGTTCGGGGCTGGGAATTGAGTTGCGGCGTTTGGTTTCATTTTCTGAGTCGGAGTCCTGAAAAGGAAGGGAAAACAGGTTGAGTCAATTTGTATTGAATTTTGAATGTACTCCAAGCAATAAAGTTTTGTGAAACAAATTCATGATACAAACCTCGTCCCGTTGATGATTTTTGCCACAATATACAACAGTTCTGAATAACACGACCTCGTCTTCTTCCTTTTCCATCGTCTTTGGGTGTCTCTTGCTTATGAAAACGTTTCGTTTGCCAGGTATCTTAATCACAACGAAAGCAGCGGCTTTCGAACACAACTGTAAACACGCTTTCGTTCAACAACCGAGAGAAAAATGCTTGTCAAAGTGACATATGGAATGTATTGACAATCAATTCCCAGTATTTTTCAATTTTGCTTTTTATATGGGATTTGACAGTTCGTTTCGTCTCGAATGTATTTGCAGGGGAAATGTGAGTTCTGTCAATTCCCTCTTTGTCTAAATTTTGATCCAAAGAAACGAATCTTTCGGTTATTTGTTTTGTTGTAGATTTGATGCCTGGATGATTCAACTGATGAATTAGTTGAAAATATGTTTTTCGTAATTTTACTGGTATAAATGGACGCGTTTTATTATTTGACGTATCGCAATATATTGTTATTTCCGTCCCGGGTATTTTTATTAATTCGAGTTGTAGCTTTGAGTTGTTTTCTGTTATTAATTCTTTCAATTCGTCGTCGATTAATTGTTCATTTTGTAATTTTTCGTAATCATTAGCATGTATTTCTGTTACTTCTGGATCTTCGATGCGCGAAAGCATATCGGCCATCCAATTATCTTCACCCGAAATGTGCCGAATATCGACGGTAAATTGTCCAATAAAATCTATGTGTCTTAACTGACGCGGTGTGCATTGATCAAATTTTTTATTAAACATTGACGTTAAAGGCTTATGGTCGGTGTAAATTGTAAATTCTCGCCCTTCCAATTGTGTACGAAAATGTTTGATTGATTGATAAATTGCAAGTAATTCGCGATCGTAAGCACTATACTTTTTTTGTGTCTCTGTCATACGTTTTGAAAAAAATCCGAGCGGTTCTTGTTTGTCCTTTATTATTTGATGTAACGCGGCACCGACACGGAAATTAGACGCATCTGTGAACAGATTTATTTTTGCAGTTGCACATGGGTGTGCTAATAAGGCTGCTGTTTTTAATTCCATTTTGCTTTTTTCAAATGCGCTTCTAGCCTCATTAGTCCATTCTATCAATGTCTTATTACTTTATTATTTTAATAATAAAGTATTGTGATCGACTTGGGAAAAAAAAAAATTTGCTACCCTGAAATTTTTTTTTTTTGCGTTTCATGACTAAAATAGCCTAAAAATGCAAAAAAAAAATCCGTCTGTCTGTACGCCGTCCGCCGTACGCCGTACGCCGACGTGTACGCTCAGCGCACATTAACTCCCAAACCCTTCAAGATAGAAAGTTCATTTTTGGAGGGATTGTAGGTAGTTGCGGATCTCAGGCGGATACCAATTTTGGGGGGTGTACAAGTTCAGGGGGAGGCGGGGGGAGCGCTTAAACCGAAAAATACGAATTCAAATATCTCAACCATGGTTACAGCTAGGAAGCTAAAAATCAACATACATATACAAGAGTTTGTGGGACAACTTTTAAAAATAATTTAATTTTTTTATCCATTGGCGTGCGAAAAGGGGGGGCTAAGAACCAATTGTCGGCCGAATTTTTTTTTCAAATGATTATATCTTCGAAATTACTTCCTATAATTAATTGATATTTTGAGACCATCAAGATAGTATATAGATCTACTAGAAGCAGTTTAGATAGAAGCTAATTGGTGAAAGGGGGAGGGTCAGGGGGGGTGCAAGGAAAAACACTTAAAAATTAATATCTCAACTGTTTCTTATGCTATGTAATTGAAACTTAAAATGTATACTAAGCTTTACTGGCGACATATGAAAAAAATATAATATGTGGACATTATAGTAGTGGGGAGAACTGGGGAGCATTTCAAAAATGGCGCACTTTCCAAAATTACAAATCATCAAATCTCAAAATTGAGTACAGATATCAAATCAAAAATTTGTCAGATTGTAGAACTATATAATCTTTAATTTTGGTAAAAAATTTGAGTTGGGGGGTGTAAGGGGAGGGAGGTGGAAAGCGAAAATGTTGAACATTTTGAGTGATTTTTTTATGGCTCTGGTAAAAGATACAAAGTTTAAATTTTGCATGTCGACACATCTATTTGATATAAATAGAAAAAAAATAGTAATTTGTTCCAAAATTGTTATGCTCCTAAGTGGGGGTCTAACGTGCACAAAGTGTTTCATTTGGAATGAAAAAAACACATAAGCTGAAAATTTTTGAATGAAATTTTTAGGTAGAAACTTGAAAATTTGGGAAATGCATTTAAAAAAAATTTCTAAAAGTTTGAAATATTAACTGGTCGAATATTTTTAAAACTTCTGCTCCCTCCAATACAAAATTATTTTTTCGACCAATTTTAAGAAATCAATTATCACCTAACTATCAAAAGCTATCAATTTGAAATTTTGCACAAAAACTTAGAAAAATAGTTAAAATAAAATTACGGTAAAAGTTTTGAAATCATGCTTGCTCTTCTACCCCCTCCCATACAAAAGCATGATTTCGACCAATTTCATTAAATCAACTAATAACCAACAAATTAAAAGCTACGAACTTGAAATTTTGTACAAGCACCTTACAACAGAAAAGAAAGAAAATTCCATCACAAATTTTACGATTCCCTTACCTCCTCTACCCCCTCCCATACAAAATTATTTTTTTGAGCATTTTTAAGAAATCAGTTATCAGCTATCTCTTAAAAGCTATCAATTTCAAATTTTGCATGAAAACTTATAAAAGTAATTCAAATGAAGTAGCTTTAAAAGTTTTGAAATTGCGCTTACCGTTCTACCCCCTCCCATACAAAACTATGATTTCGACCAATTTCATTAAATCAACTAATAACTAACAAACTAAAAGCTACGAACTTGAAATTTTATACAAGCACCTTACAAGAGAAGCGAAATAAAACTGCATATCAAATTTTACGATTCCCCTACCTTCTCTACCCCCTCCCATACAAATTTTCGGTTTCGTGAAAATAAAATATACCAAATTTTATGAAAATTTTATGCAATTTCGTCTATGAAACACATTCTATACAGAGAATATTGGACGTGATTCAAGCAATTATTAAAAAGCTGTTAACATCCACCCACCCTTGCTATTACACCTCCTCCTCCCCTCATAAAAACCCAAACTTGCAGAAACGAATGAAATATTGTTAAATTGACAACAGCCCTGCCCAAGAAACCCCTTTGCACTTAGCTTTCCCTAACCACTTTAACCTGCATATTGACTTTCCACTCATCCGCAACTTGTCCCAAGAATAATAAAGTTTCGCCCGACTTGTTGGCAGTTTATCATTTTTTATATTGCCGACAATTAACTTTTGTAAAATGCCTTGCGATTCTGCTGCTTTCGGAATGCAACGTCGATAAAAGTTTAATGACGCGATAAATTTGCGTAAGTCTTTGGCCATTTGCGGTAATTCTACGTTTTGTTGTAAATACTGTTACAACTTCAATTACATTAACTTATAAATAATAAGTAAAACACACTGTTTAATCGAGATCACTTTTTATATTTTGCCATATCACGTCGGAGTTCAAACAACAACTGAACTCGATTTACATATTTTCATTTTTATTCAAAAAATTATTGTCATCAAATTAAATTAATTGCGCGTGCTAACATTGCCGGCCGGACGAGAAGTTCATTGCGCCGAAATCGCTTCCTCTAATATTGCACTACTTGCACAATATCGAGTCATCGATTTCGGCTAGAACTTAACGCTCAGCAGGTCATTGGTAGCACGCAGAATTTTAGCATGTGCCATCAGGTCAGTTACATTAGCGGTTAATGTTACTAATCTGATGACACAACATTCTTCCCCCTTATAGAAAGAAACGTGATGACGATTTACATAGATTTACACTGTTTTTTTTTTTTTTTTATAAATTTCTATTTTTATTATCTTTTTACTTTAATTTATTTTTGATTATACCATATTTTAAATAATGTTTGATAAAATTTATAAATTATTTCATATTGTTGTTTATTTGTATAGATGTGTCACATGTTTTATTTTTATACTTTGCAATTTGATTTAAATTTGAAAACATTTTTATTTTTATGGTCAAGATTTTTAATAACATTTCCCTTTTTTTTTTTTTAAGTGAAAAATACGATATTTTTGATTTCGTCTCTATTTTTTTTTTTTTTTATTATTTATTACTTATTTTTATTATATTTATTTAACTAAAGTAGAAAGAAATACAAGAAAAAGTATAAGTTCTTAATTACTTACATGTATGAATGGAATATAATAAAAGAACAGAATCTAATGAAGTACATACATCAATTATAAAATTTTATTTTTATTTATACACCATTTTTTGTAGCAATATCATGTTTATTTCATTTTATTTTAGTTACATTTTTTTTTTTAAACCATTTCTCTTAAAACTAATTTTTCTTTTGTTTTGGAGGGCTTCTCCAAGCTTAAATTAGGTTCATGTAAATCTTCTTTTGAATTTTCTTGTTTTACTGATTCTTTGGGTCCCGACACCCGTAATTCTATTTTGCTGTTAATTCCGACTTTAGGTTTTAGATAGTTCTGTATTTTCGATTTTAAATAAATGAACGTTATTATAGACCCGACTACTACTACTAAAGCTAGTACCGTTGTTGTGCCTGTCTGTACCAAAGTTTGCTTTCTTTCATAGGCTTCCTTACGTCTGCTGTCTTGTTCGTCGGCTATGTGTTGCGTTAAGCTTTTTAGACTGTTAGAGTACAGGTTTTTATGGTGGTTCCTCAAGTCACTAATTTTAAGAGGCTTTAATCTATCGATAGTGGCTACTGAACTTTGCCTGTAAGTGGAAGGTTCCTGAGCAAGTAAATTTGGTAACGTGAAATTACTGCTTGCTAGTGAAATTTTTTCGGTTCTGATTATTGAGTTCTCAGGGGATAGAGTTATGTCTTCTAATAGGAAATCACACCCACCCGTAAGTCTCAATAAACCGCCACCAGTGATTTCGGTTTTTTCTTGATGGCATGTATCATATCCATTTTTTGGGTAAAAAAATGAGTACAGCCACATATTGGGACTATGCATTTTAGTCAGGATATTTTTGGGGTAAGTTTCAATACAGATTTTGCAATCCAGTGACTGATAATTTATATTGAAAAATAATTGGATGACACAATCCTTCCTTGCGCCGGTCACTAGTGGAGCACTTAGTGGGCACACCAGGGAAGTTTTTCCACCTACAAGTGTATAAGAAACACATTTTCCGAATTGCTCAGTAGTCAATTCCATGTACTGATTTTTCGATTTGTTTGCAGCCAAATATTCTGTTTCGAGCTCATAAATGAACTGCGAACCGTTTTTAATTACAGGTAGTGAATAAACTTTGTACATTTGAAATAAGCCTTGTACTGGTAAAGGAATAATAATATTGATTACAATATTTCTGTTAGATTGGAAAGAAGCAACCTGAAGGATTTTTCTTAAATTTTGTGTGTCTGAAAATGTTTCACTCAGTTGTTTGAGTTTAGCTATGGTTCGCAGGGTTTTTTCTAATTGTGGGTTATGTGCTAGAGCAAGAGGTAATTTTTTTGATTGAAGTGAGTCTAAGATTTCGATCGAGGACAGTTGTATTCTATTAATTTGCATTAATTTTAGGAGTATGATGGAGGTGACTTCACTTATCCTACGAATTTCAGTTATCATCGCTTCATTCTTAGCGGTATCACGATTTAGTTTATTTAAATTTTCTAAAACTGTATTGATTTTTTGTTTGACATAGTTAGTATCTTCTACTACATCATTCAGCGTGTTATTTTGTTCACTGAGTCCTGTGCTGAAAACAGATATTTGCTCTCTAATTAGATTTAAGTTCTCTTCTGTATTTTTGTGAACTTCTTTTAGACGAGAGTAAATGTCTTCACAGTCTTGATCATCCATAGTTCCGAACAGTACTTTATACAGTCTACCTACACCACTCAATACAGCACGCTTTACCTTATGGTGATAACTAGCATGAGTTATTTGTCGGTCCTGTTCCGATAATACGGAAATTGTCTGTCTAACTTCTGCAATAAAGTTCGGACAGTCTAAATCAGTGTCGTTAGAGGTTGCACACAGTTGGTTCACGAAAGCGGTTGCTGTTGCTATAGCTGAGAGCGCTGGTGTAACGCCTGGTATTTCTACGGTGGTGTAAATTTCCCACGTATCTCTGTACATATACGCTTCATCAATGGGCTCAAAGACAACACCATGATCAACTTTTATTATCTCTACAGCGTATACTGTCGACAATACTAAAAGTACTTGCAAAAAATTCGACTTCATTCTGAAAGGTAATATGATTTCGATATTATTTTTTCAACGAATATATATATTTTTATTATTTAATTTATTGTTTAGTGGCTCTATATACATATATATATATGTTAAGTATATAGTAAGTGTATATATATAAATTAAGTAATTGATTTGCCTTGTTTTTATGTTATTGGTAAGAATGAAATGGCTTAAGTCTATTATTATGGACGCGCTTTTCTTTCCCTTTTACGTTGATGGTAGTGTTAACACTATTATGAACTTTTATAACCTCAAAGGGTCCTAGCCACAGGGGCGACAATTTATTTTGCCTAGTTTGATTAAACAGTAAAACTTTGTCTCCTACCACAAATTCGGCTTTGGCAGTTCGTTTATCGTAATATGTTTTTGTTGCAAGCTTACTTTTGCTAAGATTAATTTTGGCTATTTCGTGAGCTTTCTGTATTTTGTACCGTAATTGAAGACAATAATCGTCATGATTATAAATAGGTTCCGGTTTGCGTTTTACTGTTGTTGGTAAATCGGCAGAAAATCCGAATAGACAATCACTTGGTGTCATTTTGATGGATGATGTTGTGTCATCAGATTAGTAACATTAACCGCTAATGTAACTGACCTGATGGCACATGCTAAAATTCTGCGTGCTACCAATGACCTGCTGAGCGTTAAGTTCTAGCCGAAATCGATGACTCGATATTGTGCAAGTAGTGCAATATTAGAGGAAGCGATTTCGGCGCAATGAACTTCTCGTCCGGCCGGCAATGTTAGCACGCGCAATTAATTTAATTTGATGACAATAATTTTCATGATTATAAATAGGTTCCGGTTTGCGTTTTACTGTTGTTGGTAAATCGGCAGAAAATCCGAATAGACAATCACTTGGTGTCATTTTGATGGATGCATGTAAAGTATTGTTATGGACATGCGCTGCTTGTCTTAACCAAAGATCCCAATTTAGAGAATCATTTGATACAAAATTTCGCAAGTATTCTGATAGTGACCTATGGGATCTTTCCAGTGCCCCATTTGACTGCGGATGGTATGCTGTTGTTGTTATATGTTGCACTTTCAATAATTTACACACTTTATTAAATAAATTACTAGTAAAGTTGGTGCCTTGGTCAGTTACTAAAATTCTCGGTATTCTATATCTGCTAATGATTTCTTCATAGAATACTTTAGCTACTGTAGACGCTTCGGCATCTGGCATTGCATAACAGTCCATAAATCTCGATAAGTCATCCTCGAAGGTCAATATCCACTTGTTTCCATTGGCCGTCTCCGGAAGTGGCCCAACTATGTCTAGATAAACTTTATCGAAAGTTTCCTGAGCTAGATCTGTGATTACCATCGGCATTTTAAATTTTTTCCCACTCTTGTTCATTTGACATTTTTCACAGTTTTTTATATACTTAGCAACGTCGCTGTGCATGTTTGTCCATCTAAATTGTTTTTTAATTCGATTAAGTGTTTTAGTGACTCCCTGATGACCGCCCAACGGCGTCTCATGGAAATCATATAAAATGGCTTGAATATCTTTTGGATCAGATATTATTTGTGGGGTGAAATCGAAACAAATGCTTTCAACATCTTCGCCGTCAGAACTGTTAACTTCCATAACATCACTGTTACTGCCTGCTTCAGATAAATTATCTACTTCTTCCAGTTCCTTCGCCGCTTGAGCGCGAGTGATTGCAAAACAGTCGGCAGAGTTTGTATTCTCCATCCTACTGAGAGCATCTGCATTGGTATTCAGACTCCCTGGCTTATACACAATTGAAAACTCGTACTCCGAAAGTTTTTCCTGTAGTCGAATCAATCTCGAGGTTGTATCTTTTTTTCTTAGCATGCCTTGAAGTGGTTTATGATCACTATAAACCGTGAAATTTCGACCATATAAATAGGGCTTGAAGTTCTTTACCCATACTACTGCAAGTAGCTCATTTTCGATGGTAGAGTACCTTTGCTCAGCAGGGTTTAACATTCTACTAGCGAAAGCAATGGGCTTGTCTTTACCTACCTCCCCTTGAGATAACACAGCTCCCAATGCAACATTACTTGCGTCCGTTGTCAAATTAAATGGAGCATCAAAATTGGGATAGGACAATAAAGGCTTAGTAGTCAGAATAGTTTTCAGGTCATTAAAAGCTTGTTCGCAATCTCTCGACCAAGAGAACTTTACGCCTTTTCTTAGTAATTGATTTAACGGGCTCGCTATTTTTGAAAAATGCGGGATGAACTTGCGGTAGTAGTTTGCTAAGCCCAAAAAAGACTGAATATGCTTCACATTTTTAGGTCTGGGAAAATTTAGTACACATTCTACCTTGCTAGGATCGGGGCGACAACCATCAGCACTACACACATGACCTATGTATGTAACCTCCTTCCTTAAAAACTGACATTTTTCAACATTTAATTTCAGATTGAATTTTCTAAAGCAGTTAAATACTTCTAACAGTTTTGAATTATGTTCCTGTAAGTTCTTTCCGTGGATAACTACATCATCTAAGTAAACAAAACATGTTGTACCTTGTAAACCAGTCAATACAAAGTTCATTAGTCTTTGAAATTGAGCAGGTGAACCTTTCAGCCCAAAAGGCATTCTGTTGAATTCATAGTGCCCATTTGGGGTACTAAATGCAGTTTTGGCTTTATCCCGAGGATCCATTAACACTTGATGGTAGCCACTTGTTAAGTCTAAAGTGGTATAGTACCTCGCGTTTCCCAACTGATCTAGTATGTCCTCCATACGTGGAAGGGGAAATGCATCGCCTATAGTCACCTCGTTTAATTTCCTGTAATCGACTACAATCCTCCATTTTTTCTCGCCATCTTTAGTTGATTTTTTAGGAACTAGGAGCAACGGTGAGTTCCACGGACTGTTACTTGGGGCAATTATATTTTCATTTAGCATTTTACTAATTTGTTTATTTATTTCTTGAGTATGAGTTTGAGGAAGACGATACATTTTTGAGTTAATTGGTGCAATACCTGGAATAGTACGTATACGGTGTTTTAACGCATCTGTGTGGGATAATGGGTCTCCTTCGAGATGCATTATATCATGAAAATTACGGCATAACTCAAGAATTTCGTATTTTTCTTCTTCTGTGTGGTAGCTATCGAATTTTACTACAGACTCTATTTGTTTTAGTCTTTCGGTCGATGCAAAAAATTCACCTTCAGGCTTATCATTTAAAAGGGGGTAGATATCATAATCTATCAAACTTTCCAAATTAGGCTTAATATCTTGGATATTTATTTTACTATTTGTCCCATTTACTAATCCTATGGTTATTTCATTTTTATCAGTTGATACTAAAAAATTTCCTACGAAGACACCTGGCTCTGGCTCAAAGCTCGTGCATAGCATATACTTTTCGTCCTGTGGTTCTATGACTAAGGATACATTTTGCATAGTACGTGGTGCTATTATTTTAACTGAATCCTGTTGTTCGAAATTGATTTCAAATATGTTATTACCTGTTTTAATTATCAGTTTGTTATTAATGCAGTCAATGCTACAATACCGCCATAAGAATTCTCGTCCTAGAATTCCATCACATGGCAACGAAACGTCGTCTCCTACTACATGGAAGGTAGTTTCACACACCAATTTATCTCTAAATATGAGTTTCCCATGGCAAGTTCCTAAAGTGGTACCCTGACCACTGAATATGCCTTTTATTCTTCGAATATCCGTTCTATCTAACAGTACGTTTTTTCTCAACAAAGTGTGTTTTATTATATTAATATCGGCTCCTGTATCTACTAAAAGATTTAAATGTGATTTCTCACATATATCAAATGGAGCTCGAATTATACTGGATTCGCAGCTTTTGGCAATACTGACAAACTGACTATTAATTTTTTCTTTAAATTGAAATGAATTCGGCTCAGTGCAGGTCTTCTCGGAGTCATCTGCACAATCTTGCCTAGAGTAAGTAAAGGATGAAATATTGTTGGTATTTTGTACATCAAGGCTGGTCTTCTCGGAGTCACCAGTAGTTCCTTGATAATGTAAACCTGTCACAATATTCTCATGAAACTTGAAAAATGCATCTAAATTTATGTCATTGTTATCAGTCATGTTGTCTTTTGCCGCTAAAATTTTCGTAAATGTTTTTTCTTCACACTTATTTTCGTTATTGCTGGATAAAACGTTTTGATATGTGTTACTCGGAGAATTGTTTGGTTGTGGAGCTGACAGTTCGTGTTCTATTTTTGTGAAAGAAGGGTCTCTCATTGGACGTTGTGAGAGGCCCGCTGGTCGTTTCCCGAATTATGAACATTACGCGATTGTCCATCATACCTATTGTAGACTTGTCCCTGACGTTGATTAAAATTTCGTTGATTTCGGTTAGCATGTACTGGTTGAGAACGATTTCGTTCTTGACCTGCTCTATTGTGTGGATGTGAAAAATTCTTTTGCGGCTGTAATTTCTCCCTACAGGTAGAAATGTCATGCCCATATACCTTGCAGATTCCACAGAACGGGGTACTTTTTCTTATTTCGCAGTCTTCCATAACATGATTTAGTTTATCACAAAAAATGCACAATGCACCTGGGGTGTACCGATAACTGTTGGACGCGAATACATTTGAATTCGAAACTACTGGCGTTTGAGAACTTGAAATTGAAGGCAAACAGAATGATTTTAAAGTATCAGTCAATTTTGCGAACTGACTTTCCAGAGTATTATTTATCATTTCGATTGTGTTTAATGATGTTATTTGTTCAGTTTTTAAATTGCTTTTTGAAAAATATGATTCTTGAACGTTTGTGGTTCCTATTGCAAAGTTTCGTTGTGAAAAAACTCTTTCAGTTTGTCTAGCGGCTTCGATTATCTCTTCTAGCGAAGCTACTCGATTTGAAACTATTGCGACTTTAATATTTCCATCATATAAACCCGATTTGAAAACACTAATCGCTTGTTGATCTAAGTCACTAATTAGTGGTTCGTTATTTAAAGGATGCCGTCTTTTGGTTGCCGCTTTACACGCCGCAAGAGCTTGTTTTACTCGCAGACCAAACGTATGAATTTCTTCACTCGGCATTTGCCTACACATAATTAAGTCATTGTGATAGTCAGTGTAAAGTCTAGTTGGTACCGTTATTTCAAAAAAATATTTGGAAAATTCTTCAAATGATAAAAAACTTTTATCTTGAATTAATTCATGAATTTCTCCGCGAATTTTAGTTTTTATTAAATTGAAAAATAAAGTTTTCGATTCGTTATTTGGAAGATTTTCAAAAACGGATTTACATGCATCTAAAAATACATTGACTTCGCGGTTAACATCACCAGGGCTTACACTATAAGGGTTTACATTAAAAGTCGGCACTAATAGGGAAATATTCTTGGCCACTCTTTCAAAATTTGACATAGTTACAAAATTTTCGCTTACGTTTTCTAAATTTCTGGAAACAAGTCTGCCTGAACGAAGCTGCAAATCGTTCACGATGTCGTTATTCCGTCCTTCTGTAAAAACGTCGTCGCTCGATGAACCGTCGCCTGATGTATTCTCGTACGAGAAGCTATTTACACGGTCTTCAAACGTTGCTCTCCGTGTTGATTGTCTTATTGAAAGACTGGGCGTTTCCATATAACACTTTTTACTTATGTTATCATATATTTTCACTTTGTAATTTTATTGAGAAATATTCTGCTCTTTAGCCTTAGTATTAATATATACGAAATTAATTTGAAGGGTCAACAAACTGAACACGGTGCATTTATTTTTTTATTTTGTACGATAAAATACTGCTGAACTTTGTATGAATTATAAAAGCGAACGTTATCCTTTACGTGTACATTACTTTATTGGTTTCCAAGCACATAAAACTTCTTCGGTGCACAAATAAACAGTTTTCTTAAAAATTTTCACCGAGATCGAACTCCGAACACTGCTAAACAACTCGCAATAAATTTATATTTTATTATTATTTTAGTTAGGTTCCAAGAAACCAGCTGCGCCACTGTTGTAAATACTGTTACAACTTCAATTACATTAACTTATAAATAATAAGTAAAACACACTGTTTAATCGAGATCACTTTTTATATTTTGCCATATCACGTCGGAGTTCAAACAACAACTGAACTCGATTTACATATTTTCATTTTTATTCAAAAAATTATTGTCATCAAATTAAATTAATTGCGCGTGCTAACATTGCCGGCCGGACGAGAAGTTCATTGCGCCGAAATCATCCATGGTTTTGAATGGCTTTGACTTTTTCGTCGGTTGGTTTTATGCCATTTTCGTTAATGGTGAAACCGAGGAAATTTATTTCTGATTTTCCGAATTCGCATTTGGATGCGTTAATTCGCAATCCGGGCTCACGGAACCTATCTAATACGATTTTTAAATGTTGTAGGTGTTCTTCATGACTCTTAGATGCAACTTGAATGTCATCGATGTACTTAAAAACGAATGGTAGCCCTTTCAGAACTTGATCGATAAATCGTTGAAATGTTTGTCCGGAGTTTCGTAACCCAAACGGCATCCGCGTATACTCAAATAATCCGAAAGGTGTTATTATTGCGGTTTTTGGAATATCCGGTTCATACACTGGAATTTGATGATAAGCACGCGTTAAATCGATCTTTGAAAATACCGTACATCCATGTAAGTTGATTGTGAAATCTTGAATGTTTGGAACCGGATACCGATCAGGTGTTGTAACTGAATTTAATCGTCTGTAATCGCCACATGATCTATTGATCCAGATTCTTTACTTACAATATGTAACGCGCTTGACCATGGTGATTTAGATGGTCTGCAAATGCCTAATTTGATCATATGCTCGAAATCTTTTTTCGCTGAATCGTATTTATCCGGGGGTAATCGGCGAGCTTTGGCATACACAGGTGGACCTTTTGTCTCGATGTGATGGTACACACCCGTTAAATTAATATTTTTCAACTCATTAAAATTTGTTGGAATCGTTAAATCGTGATATTCTTTAAGTATTTTTATGTACTTTGACTCATGAAGATTTGAAGTTTTGCCATTTATGGTTGTTATATTAATTTCGTTACACGAGACGATTTCCATTGCGCAGATCGTATTTATTTTTGTAACCGTGTCAATTAATTTGCGGTTTTTAAGATCGACCAATAAATTGAAATATTTTAAAAAATCTGCACCGATAATTGGTTTATTTACGTCTGCGATTATGAAAGACCATTGGAAACTACGACGTAACCCTAGTGAGATGGTTATTGTCTTTTGTCCATACGTTTTAATATTAGTACCATTCGCGGCGAACAATTCAATTGCATTATATAGATTTTTCTTTTTTTCTTTAAATGTTGGTGGAAGAATTGATATATCTGATCCTGTGTCAATTAAAAAATGATTGTCGGATCCTTTATCGAAAATGAAGAGGCGGCTTGTGTTAAGTAACGCCGTTTCGGCCGCCATGCAACACGGCGAAACTAGTTTTTTTGGTTTTTAATGAAATCAGTGTTGAATTTGCACCACTCGCTGCAATTACGCGCGTTATCTTTATATTTGTAATGATACCAACATTGTTCGTATTTCTTCCTGTCTCGTCCGTCGTTTGAATTTGAATCTTTATCTCGCGACTGAGATCGAGGCCGAGAACTTGAACGTGAACGCGAAAAATCCTTAAACTTGTTTGACAATTGTCTTATTTGTTTGGATAATGCTTCAATTTTACTGGTGAGGGCATACTTTTCACTTTCTTTTGGACCCTTGATTTCGTTCATGATCGCATGTGTATGTGATGTAGCTGATGTTTCGAATCTGGCTACATCTTGAATTTTATCAGCTGTTTCAGCTTTGTCTGAAACACTGATTTGTAATGTTGTTATGATTGAGCGTGTTGTAGCGGGTAATTTTGATGCCCAAAGCTTTTCTAAAACTTTATCGCTTATCATGCCTTTTGAAATCTTTCGCATTTCACGTAATAATACGGATGGTTTTTTATCGCCTAAATCTATGCCTTGTAATAATTGAGTTAACCGTTTTTCATCCGAATCTTGGAACTCTTTTATTAACGTGGTTTTTATCATTTCGAATTTATCATTTAGTGGCGGATCTCGAATAATATGTGCTACGATATCTAAATATTTCGCTTCGAGAGCTGCTACCACAATATCATATTTGGTTTGATCACGAGTAACACTATTATTTCGAAACTGTGATTTGATTTGACAAAACCAAAGATCTAGTTTGCTGTGATAAAACGGTGGTATTTTAGTTGCCACTTTGTAACTTTCATTATTTGTTCGCGACATCTGGACATTATTAAACGGATTGATATTATATTTCGCGTTTGTATATATTTGGCTCTATAGTTGATTGTACTTAGCCATTAAATCTTCCATTTCCTCGCGCATTCTATTTAATTCAACCGTATTGTAACTTTCCGACTGCGAATTCTCAATGTTTTGATTGCTTAAATCCATATTTGAACCAAAACCGACTGCACCTTGTTGATCCTGATCATAGAGCTATGGAGACGACAGATTCATACTTTAGCACTGGGCTCTTTGAAGCCGCACAATACATGCATATTTCTGTGTTCATACGTACCAGATGTTTTCTGTTTCAGGGTTGCATCTACTGCATAAGATCAACATTTTCCATTTAGCTTTAATGGATTAATATGTTAAAATTTCAACAAATTTCTCACTCCTCAATATTGTTTTACAATTAAAATAAACTGCCAACAAGTCGGGCGAAACTTTATTATTCTTGGGACAAGTTGCGGATGAGTGGAAAGTCAATATGCAGCTTAGAGTGGTTAGGGAAGACTAAGTGAAAGAGAGTTCTTGGGCAGGGCTGTTGTCAATTTAATAATATTTCATTCGTTTCTGCAAGTTTGGGTTTTTATGAGGGGAGGAGGAGGGGTAACAGTAAGTGTGGGTGGATGTTAATAGCTTTTTAATTAATTGCTTGAATCACGTCCAATATTCTCTGTATAGAATGTATTTCATAGACGAAGTTGCATAGAATTTCCATAAAATTCGGTATATTTTACATTCACGAAACCGAACATTTGTATGGGAGGGGGTAGAGAATCGGTTCTCTTGTAAGGTGCTTGTATAAAATTTCAAGTTCGTAGCTTTTAGTTTGTTGGTTATTAGTTGATTTAATGAAATTGGTCGAAATCATAGTTTTGTATGGGAGGGGGTAGAAGGACAAGTGCGATTTCAAAACTTTTAAAGCAACTTCATTTGAATTATTTTTATAAGTTTTTATGCAAAATTTGAAATTGATAGCCTTTAAGAGTTAGCTGATAACTGATTTCTTAAAAATGCTCGAAAAAATAATTTTGTATGGGAGGGGGTAGAGGAGGTAAGGGAATCGTAAAACTTGTGATGCAATTTTCTTTCTTTTCTGTTGTTAGGTGCTCACACAAAATTTCAAGTTCATAGCTATCAATTTGTTGGTAATTAGTTGATTTAATGAAATTGGTCGAAATCATACTTTTGTATGGGAGGGGGTAGAAGGGCAAGCGCGATTTCAGAACATTTAGCGTAATTTCATTTCAATTATTTTTGTAAGTTTTTATGCAAAATTTCAAATTGATAACTTTTAATATTTAAGTGATAATTGATTTCTTAAAAATGGTCGAAAAAATAATTTTATATGGGAGGGAGTAGAAGTTTTAAAGATTTTCGACCAGTTATTATTTTGTATATTTACAGGTTTTTTTTAAATGCATTTCGCAAATTTTCAAGTTTTTACCTTAAAATTTCACTCAAAAATTTTCAGTTTATGTGTTTTTTTCAATGCACATGAAACACCTTGTGCACGTTAGACCGGGGGTCGGTTTATAACAATTATGGATCAAGGTCTTATTATTTTTCTATGAACATCAAATAGACGTATTCACATGCAAAATTTAAACTTTGTATCTTTCACCAGAACCCTAAAAAAATCATTCAAAATTTTCGACATTTTTGCCTATCACCTCCCTCCTCTTACACCTCCTATCTTAAAATTAACTATTATATAGTTCTACAATCTGACTAATTTTTGATTTGATATCTGTACTATTTCTTGAGATATAAGGATTTGTAATTTTGAAAAGTGCGCCATTTTTTAAATGATCCCCATTTCCCCCCACTACTATTTTTTCAAAATGTTATATTTTTTTTATATTTTGCTAGTAAAGCTTAGTATACGTTTTAAGTTTCAATTTTATAGCTTAAGAGATAGTCGAGATATTAATTTTTAAGTGTTTTTCTTTGCACCCCCCTGACCCTTCCCCTTACAATAATTAGCTTCTATCTAAACTGATTCTAGCACATGCGTATGCCATCTTAATGGTCTCAAAATATCAATTTTTTATGGGAAGTAATTTCGAAGATATAATCATTTGAAAAAAAAATTCGGCCGACAATTGGTTCTTAGCCCCCCCCTTTTCGCACCCCAATGGATAAAAAAATTAAATTATTTTTAAAAGTTGTCCTACAAAGTCTTCTATATGTATGTTGATTTTTAGTTTCCTAGCTGTAACCATGGTTGAGATATTTGAATTCGTATTTTTCGGTTTAAGCGCTCCCCCCGCCTCCCCCTGAACTTGTACACCCCCCAAAATGGGTATCCGCCTGAGATCCGCAACTACCTATAATCCCTCCAAAAATGAACTTTCTATCTTGGAGGGTTTGGGAGTTAATGTGCGCTGAGCGTACACGTCGGCGTACGGCGGACGGCGTACGGCGGACGGCGTACAGACAGACGGATTTTTTTTTTTGCATTTTTAGGCTAATTTAGTCATGAAACGCGAAAAAAAAAAATTTCAGGGTAGCAAAGTTTTTTTTCTTCTTGTGTCGATCACAATACTTTATTATTAGAATAATAAAGTAACTGTATTTAAGAAATTAAAAAGTTGTGTTTCTTTCGAAAATTGACATGAAACAAAAATTCTAAGCACACGCAAGTCTCTGAAATGTGAATTCGCTGAAACTAAAAGTAATTCCTACGTTTGGGCAGCCCTGCATTGAGCTGTCATTCGGTCAGCTGGTTTCTGTTTTCCGTGTAAAGAAATTGCCGCCGGTTTTTAATATTTCTGTTTAAATACGCGATTTCTCGACATAAAAGTTTTAGCTATGTTGCACTAGATTTATCTGGCGCAGCATCGCTAACAATTTTTTAATTGTTTTAAAATAAAACGATTAAATGATTTTTATATTTAATGTTTTTTATTATTAATTCTTTTTTTTAAAAACTTCTCTCTTCATAAATATTTTTAATCTATCTTATATTTTTTTTCTTTTTCAAAGCTTGCTGAGAATGAATTTTTTTAAATTTTAAAAAATGACAAAATTTTTATAAAATTAAATTCGACTATAGTAGTCTACTCTAACTCTACTACACAGTGAATTGAAAATGAAAAATGTCGCCACACTACTCTCCCTCCAGTGACTTGGTCACGATAAAAATCTTGTTGGAGCTTTAATAATGCGTCCTCTTTTTGATACTTGGATTGGAGGTGTGTCTTGAAAAACGACTTTTTTCTTTATTTTATTATTAATATTATTCTGATTATCTAACGTTACATTTTTATGAGTATCATTGCTATTATTATTATTGTTTTTTTTAGAATTAACATTTTGATTTAAGTTTTGAACAGTATTATTTGGTATATTAAATTCCTCATCATTTTCTATAAACGCTGCCTTCAAACGATCAATGGCAACTTCTTGTTGTTTTTTTTTAACTTCGATTATAAACGTATTTGGTTTTCTCGCCAACACCCTAAATGGCCCATCGTATGGCGGAGTCAATGGTGGAGACACCGAATCGTTCCGTAAAAAAACATATGTACAATTGCTAAGTTCTTTCTGAACGAATGTTTTACGAGTCGTGTTATGATTCGCTGATGCAGTCGGTCTTATATTATCAAATATGATTCTCAAATCTTTAACATACTCGGATTGTGGTGTAGCTACATTGTTTGGTTCGAAAAATTCACCAGGTAAACGTAGCGTTGAACCATATACCAACTCGGCTGGTGTTGCCTGAATATCCTCTTTCAGAGTAGTTCTGTGCCCTAATAAGATTTGCGGAAGGCAATCGACCCAATCATTGGCATTGTTGCATTTTAACGCCGATTTGATTGTTCGATGTAATCGTTCAATCATACCATTGCTTTGTGGATGATACGATGTCGTTCGATAATGTTTAATTCCTAATAATTTTGTTAGTTCATCAAATAATCCGGACTCAAACTGTCTACCTCGGTCTGTTGTGATATTTTTAGGAACTCCAAAACGTGCAATCCATCCTGACATTAATGCTTTGGCGACGGTTTCGGCTGTTATATCGATAATCGGTATAATTTCTGGCCATCTCGTATAGCGATCAATACATGTGAGGCAATATTTAAATCCACGCGATGATGGTAACGGTCCTATTAAATCGATATTTATATGACTAAATCGTTCTCCGGGTATTAAAAATTCGGAAAGCGGTCGTTGATTATGTCGATTTATTTTGGATTTTTGACATTGGATGCATTGTTTAGACATTAAATTGCAATCTTTTTTTATATTTGGCCAAACGAATCTTTCGGTTATTTGTTTTGTTGTAGATTTGATGCCTGGATGATTCAACTGATGAATTAGTTGAAAATATGTTTTTCGTAATTTTACTGGTATAAATGGACGCGTTTTATTATTTGACGTATCGCAATATATTGTTATTTCCGTCCCGGGTATTTTTATTAATTCGAGTTGTAGCTTTGAGTTGTTTTCTGTTATTAATTCTTTCAATTCGTCGTCGATTAATTGTTCATTTTGTAATTTTTCGTAATCATTAGCATGTATTTCTGTTACTTCTGGATCTTCGATGCGCGAAAGCATATCGGCCATCCAATTATCTTCACCCGAAATGTGCCGAATATCGACGGTAAATTGTCCAATAAAATCTATGTGTCTTAACTGACGCGGTGTGCATTGATCAAATTTTTTATTAAACATTGACGTTAAAGGCTTATGGTCGGTGTAAATTGTAAATTCTCGCCCTTCCAATTGTGTACGAAAATGTTTGATTGATTGATAAATTGCAAGTAATTCGCGATCGTAAGCACTATACTTTTTTTGTGTCTCTGTCATACGTTTTGAAAAAAATCCGAGCGGTTCTTGTTTGTCCTTTATTATTTGATGTAACGCGGCACCGACACGGAAATTAGACGCATCTGTGAATAGATTTATTTTTGCAGTTGCACATGGGTGTGCTAATAAGGCTGCTGTTTTTAATTCCATTTTGCATTTTTCAAATGCGCTTCTAGCCTCATTAGTCCATTCTATCAATGTCTTATCATTTTTTATATTGCCGACAATTAACTTTTGTAAAATGCCTTGCGATTCTGCTGCTTTCGGAATGCAACGTCGATAAAAGTTTAATGACGCGATAAATTTGCGTAAGTCTTTGGCCATTTGCGGTAATTCTACGTTTTGAATGGCTTTGACTTTTTCGTCGGTTGGTTTTATGCCATTCTCGTTAATGGTGAAACCGAGGAAATTTATTTCTGATTTTCCGAATTCGCATTTGGATGCGTTAATTCGCAATCCGTGCTCACGGAACCTATCTAATACGATTTTGAAATGTTGTAGGTGTTCTTCATGACTCTTAGATGCAACTTGAATGTCATCGATGTACTTAAAAACGAATGGTAGCCCTTTCAGAACTTGATCGATAAATCGTTGAAATGTTTGTCCGGAGTTTCGTAACCCAAACGGCATCCGCGTATACTCAAATAATCCGAAAGGTGTTATTATTGCGGTTTTTGGAATATCCGGTTCATACACTGGAATTTGATGATAAGCACGCGTTAAATCGATCTTTGAAAATACCGTACATCCATGTAAGTTGATTGTGAAATCTTGAATGTTTGGAACCGGATACCGATCAGGTGTTGTAACTGAATTTAATCGTCTGTAATCGCCACATGATCTATCTGATCCAGATTCTTTACTTACAATATGTAACGCGCTTGACCATGGTGATTTAGATGGTCTGCAAATGCCTAATTTGATCATATGCTCGAAATCTTTTTTCGCTGAATCGTATTTATCCGGGGGTAATCGGCGAGCTTTGGCATACACAGGTGGACCTTTTGTCTCGATGTGATGGTACACACCCGTTAAATTAATATTTTTCAACTCATTAAAATTTGTTGGAATCGTTAAATCGTGATATTCTTTAAGTATTTTTATGTACTTTGACTCATGAAGATTTGAAGTTTTGCCATTTATGGTTGTTATATTAATTTCGTTACACGAGACGATTTCCATTGCACAGATCGTATTTATTTTTGTAACTGTGTCAATTAATTTGCGGTTTTTAAGATCGACCAATAAATTGAAATATTTTAAAAAATCTGCACCGATAATTGGTTTATTTACGTCTGCGATTATGAAAGACCATTGGAAACTACGACGTAACCCTAGTGAGATGGTTATTGTCTTTTGTCCATACGTTTTAATATTAGTACCATTCGCGGCGAACAATTCAATTGCATTATATAGATTTTTCTTTTTTTTCTTTAAATGTTGGTGGAAGAATTGATATATCTGATCCTGTGTCAATTAAAAAATGATTGTCGGATCCTTTATCGAAAATGAAGAGGCGGCTTGTGTTAAGTAACGCCGTTTCGGCCGCCATGCAACACGGCGAAACTAGTTTTTTTGGTTTTTAATGAAATCAGTGTTGAATTTGCACCACTCGCTGCAATTACGCGCGTTATCTTTATATTTGTAATGATACCAACATTGTTCGTATTTCTTCCTGTCTCGTCCGTCGTTTGAATTTGAATCTTTATCTCGCGACTGAGATCGAGGCCGAGAACTTGAACGTGAACGCGAAAAATCCTTAAACTTGTTTGACAATTGTCTTATTTGTTTGGATAATGCTTCAATTTTACTGGTGAGGGCATACTTTTCACTTTCTTTTGGACCCTTGATTTCGTTCATGATCGCATGTGTATGTGATGTAGCTGATGTTTCGAATCTGGCTACATCTTGAATTTTATCAGCTGTTTCAGCTTTGTCTGAAACACTGATTTGTAATGTTGTTATGATTGAGCGTGTTGTAGCGGGTAATTTTGATGCCCAAAGCTTTTCTAAAACTTTATCGCTTATCATGCCTTTTGAAATCTCTCGCATTTCACGTAATAATACGGATGGTTTTTTATCGCCTAAATCTATGCCTTGTAATAATTGAGTTAACCGTTTTTCATCCGAATCTTGGAACTCTTTTATTAACGTGGTTTTTATCATTTCGAATTTATCATTTAGTGGCGGATCTCGAATAATATGTGCTACGATATCTAAATATTTCGCTTCGAGAGCTGCTACCACAATATCATATTTGGTTTGATCACGAGTAACACTATTATTTCGAAACTGTGATTTGATTTGACAAAACCAAAGATCTGGTTTGCTGTGATAAAACGGTGGTATTTTAGTTGCCACTTTGTAACTTTCATTATTTGTTCGCGACATCTGGACATTATTAAACGGATTGATATTATATTTCGCGTTTGTATTTATTTGGCTCTGTAGTTGATTGTACTTAGCCATTAAATCTTCCATTTCCTCGCGCATTCTATTGAATTCAACCGTATTGTAACTTTCCGACTGCGAATTCTCAATGTTTTGATTGCTTAAATCCATATTTGAACCAAAACCGACTGCACCTTGTTGATCCTGATCATAGAGCTATGGAGACGACAGATTCATACTTTAGCACTGGCCTCTTTGAAGCCGCACAATACATGCACATTTCTGTGTTCATACGCACCAGATGTTTTCTGTTTCAGGGTTGCATCTGCTGCATGAGATCAACATTTTCCATTTAGCTTTAATGGATTAATATGTAAAATTTCAACAAATTTCTCACTCCACAATATTGTTTTACAATTAAAACTGTATTTAAGAAATTAAAAAGTTGTGTTTCTTTCGAAAATTGACATGAAACAAAAATTCTAAGCACACGCAAGTCTCCGAAATGTGAATTCGCTGAAACTAAAAGTAATTCCTGCCTTTGGGCAGCCCTGCATTGAGCTGTCATTCGGTCAGCTGATTTCTGTTTTCCGTGTAAAGAAATTGCCGCCGTTTTTTGTTTTGAAATTAATATTTCTTTCTAAATACGCGATTTCTCGGCATAAAAGTTAAAATAAGTGTTTAGTTTTTAAAAAAAAATAGTCATGAAGTGTTTGGTGCCAACATGTGCTGAAAATTGGACTGCAGTAAAGGAAAACCAGTCGTTTTACAGGTGAGTTACGTCCATTTATACTCTTTTTTCAAGTTTTATCGCGAATAATTCAAAAGGACACGAATAAAGTAGAACTGGGGAATCGTTTTTAGATAGTTTGTGATATTACGATTTCATTTTAAAATCCTATATTCGTGTCGCTATTCGTGACTAGCTGCTAAACGATCTAAAAATGAAAACATTAAGTTTAAAAATTTTTTCCCTCAGAAAGGAAAAGTTAAATTTGTTACTGAAAACTTGAAATATATTACATTTTAACGACTTCCGCACAATTTTGAACCCATTGCACGGTATAAATTTAACATGTGAAGTGAATTGCTACAAATTTTAATTCAGAAACATCTAGAAAAACTTCTCCGATCGGACTTTCGAAACGATCAATCATTGAATACTTTTCTCGATTTCTTTGAAGGACACGGTTTTTCCGCAAAGTTTTTAAAATCTATTGTTAAGAAATTATGTCATCTTAATATTATTTGAAAAAAATCCTTTGACTTTCGAAATTTTAAGTGATAAAATACAAGTTAAAGTTGCAAAGGTCCATTTTTTGGTCAAAATGTCCAGTGGCGCCGGCATAATAGGTTCACGATAATTTCCAATGCGTGTGAGTTTCATGCTGAAAATTTAATTGCCTTTCTTATCATTTATTTCAGTTTTCCTAAGCGCGTAAAATCGCAAAGGAAATGGATTCAACAGTTGAGACAGCACGTAAATTTTAAAATTTGTCCAGCAAAGGATAGATTGTGTGGACAACATTTCGAAGAAAGCTGTTTTCGAATTTGTGAGGGAAAAAAAGTTTTGTCACTTGAGGCAATACCGACGATTTTTAATGACCTGGTAAGAGTGAATGATTTCATATTTTTATGTATTTCCATTTTCCAATTTAAAATAACTATATAACATTGTCGACATCTCTTACTGTAGAATTCGCCTACTTTATCATCGCACACAAAAGAAAATGCATGTCCTGACCGAAAAGGAGTAGTGGTAGGCACTTCTGTAAGTATAAGAGCTTTCTATGAATTTGCTTGCATTTTTATTTTTCGCTAAATCCAGTGAAAGTATTATAGCTTATTTATTTCATCATGCAGCAATACTTCTCAATACCTGGAGTTGGAGCATATTTCATCAGAGCTTATGGAGGGAAGTGAATGTGCAAAAGAAGCAGTTGACTTCATTGTAAGTATAAGAGCCTTTTATAAATTTCGGTCCGTATTAATTTATGCCGAGAAATCTAATACTCGTTTAATTATTTTTGCAGCAGCAACCAGCATGCAGCACTTCTGTTTTTGAATATCCGGAAAGTAGCCCAATACGACCAAGTGTAAATTTGGTATGTTTATAATTAGCAAAATTTAAAACCAAAATTTATGGTATTGGCATATCATACACATTTTATTCATGCATTTGTGTTTTCTAATAATTGATATGTTATACTCATCTTTCAGGAGCAGGCTACACCTCTATATAAAATATTGAAAACATCTTCATCGAGTGAACAAGCTGCATCGCCGGATAAAAGAAAACTGAAGAGGCGATATAAGACATTAAAAGGTATCGTGAAGATTGACCGCAAAAATAAGAAAAACCTACAGCAAAAAGTACGTAGATTAAGAAAAAAGGTAGTCAGTTTAAGTGGTATTTTGAAAGAATTGTCGAATAAAAATTTAATTTCGGGAGACGATATTGAAACAATTGGGCGGGATCACTTAGGTGCGCAGCTATTAACACGAATGAAGTTGAAAGCCGATGGTAGTCGTATACGAAAATATCCTGCAAATGTGCGCAAGTTTGCATTGACTTTAAATTTCTTATCTCCAAAAGGAAATGAATATGTACGGTCAACTTTCAATACTTGCTTACCGCATCAGCGAACTATATCGAGGTGGTACCAAGCAGTTGACGGATCTCCTGGCTTCACTTCAGAATCTTTTAATGCTTTACGCATATTAGTCAATAATAGCACTCAAAAAATAGTCTGTGCACTATCGATTGATGAAATTTATATCCGCCGACACACTGAGTTCGACGGTGGAAAGCATTATGGATATGTTAGCTTTGGAGACAATGAGGAAGACCCTCAAATTATTGCCACTCAAGCGTTAGTTTTTATGTTGGTAGCAGTGAACGGGACGTGGAAGTTACCAATTGGATATTTTCTAATTAATTCTCTGAGAGGAGATCAAAAGAAAAACTTAGTTGAAACTTGTCTAGATCAATTAATTGATATTGGAGTTGAAATTATTAGCTTAACATTTGATGGTGCCCATTCTAATATGAGCATGGCCACTTCATTAGGATGTGTGAATTCGAAATGTATATTTACTTACAAAAATATAGATATTTTTCCTTCGCATATAATAAAGCTAATAAGAAATGCTATTGGAGAAACCGGACCATTTTTTGATGAAGAGGGAAATATTATAGATTGGCAATTTATTGAAAAATTACTTCAGTTGCAAGAATCGGAAGGTCTTCATTTAGCAAACAAATTAAAGAAAGCTCATATCAATTTCAATAAACAGAAAATGAAAGTTCGTCTTGCCACGAAAACTTTAAGCGCCTCAGTAGCTGATGCTATAGAGTATGGCAATAATATATTAAACTTGCCTGAATTTCGAGGCTCAGAGGGAACTGTGAAATTTATAAGGTGCATTGATCAAGCATTTGACATTTTGAATTCGCGAAATATATTTTCTAAGGGCTATAAAAAGGCAATATGCGAACAAAATATTTCAAATATAAATATATTAGTCAATTCAACAATCGAATATATAAAAAAATTGAAGTGCTCAGACGGAACGTCATCAACGTGCAGTAGGAGAAAAACGGGATTCATTGGCTTGATTTCAAGCTTAAGAAATTCTGTTGAGATGTTCAACAAATATGTAAAAATTTAAGGTATACTCCGCTATATTCCAACATATAAATTAAGCCAAGACCATCTTGAGCTTTTTTTTCCACAATTCGGTCTAGACTAGGATATAATAATAATCCAACAGCCAGGCAATTTCAAGCAGCCTATAAGCGAATCGTTGTACATGTGCAATTGAGTGATAGAGGCTTTGGCAACTGTATATCCCTGGAAGACGTAAATATCTTAAATGTATCGTCTGTTCAAATGTTAAGAGACCCCCGTGTTAGTAACGACAATGAAAATGATAATTTTGAAGAGGTTGATTGTGATAATTTGGACTCAATGCAGGTTCCAGGCCAGTTTTCACAATATATAAAAGAAGTTGTTACTTACGTAGCAGGTTTTGTAACAAAATCTTTAAAAAATAAGCTGAGATGTGAAGAGTGTATTGGTGCTTTGACCGGTAATACGAGTGAATTCATGTACTCCTTAATTACTCAAAAATCTCGCGGTGGCTTACAATATCCGTCTCCTGATGTGGTAAAAATTTGTAATGTAGTCGAAAAATATATTCGACAACATCGCAATTTACAAACAAAACTGAAATATGCTGCTATTGTAACTAAAGTGAAAAATGAAGCTCATGCTTCGAATGTCTTCAGTTCGATAGCTCAGCATAACATTGACACTGGTCCAATAGATGGGCATGTTTCAATTTTAATTAAATGTATTATTGAGAAGTATTTAACGATAAGATTAAAATATATTGCGAAAACTGATAGTGAGCATTTAATTTACTATAGAAATTTATACACCAAACTCATTATTTTTAGAGGCCAATAATCTTTAATTAAAATACAATACTATCTATAAAATACCATACTATCTATCGATATTGCTGAAAACAAAAATTATGTTCATGTGTAATGCACAACAAATAAATATTTAATATTATGTAATATATATATTATTTCTGAAATGCTTTAAGAATAAATTTATAAAACAAACTCCCCACATTTTTTTTTCATGCAACCAAATTCTAGTGCTTTATATTCATGCTTTTATCAATAAAATTGTACACTGAAGATCGCATCAATAAAATATTATTCATAAAAATTTCTATTCGTTTATTGTGTTTCTCTTTCACTTTTTCCGTAACTTTTCACTAGTTTTGGTTTTTTTGATGCAAAACGGTTATTTAAATGTTTTTCATTAATTGCATTGTTTTTATCGCGTATTTTTTCACTTATTTTACGCGTCGGGGTCACCAATTTTAGCTATGTTGCACTAGATTTATCTGGCGCAGCATCGCTAACAATTTTTTAATTGTTTTAAAATAAAACGATTAAATGATTTTTATATTTAATGTTTTTTATTATTAATTCTTTTTTTTAAAAACTTCTCTCTTCATAAATATTTTTAATCTATCTTATATTTTTTTTTTTTTTCAAAGCTTGCTGAGAATGAATTTTTTTAAATTTTAAAAAATGACAAAATTTTTATAAAATTAAATTCGACTATAGTAGTCTACTCTAACTCTACTACACAGTGAATTGAAAATGAAAAATGTCGCCACAAAGTTATAACAAGTGTTCCGTTTTAAAAAAAAATTAGTTATGAAGTGTTTAGTGCCAACATGTGCTGAAAAGTGGACTGCAGTAAAGGAAAACCAGTCGTTTTACAGGTGAGTTACGTCCATTTACACTCTTTTTCCAAGTTTTATCGCGAATAATTAATAAGGACACGAATAAAGTACAACTGGGGAATCGTTTTTAGATAGTTTGGGATATAACGATTTAATTTTAAAATCCTATATTCGTGTCGCTATTCGTGACTAGCTGCTAAAAGATCTAAAAATGAAAACATTGAGTTCAAAAATTTTTTCCCTCGGAAAGGAAAAGTTAAATTTGTTATTGAAAACTTGAAATATATTACTTTTTAACGACTTCCGCACAATCTTGAGCCCATTGCACGGTATAAATTGAACATGTGAAGTGAATTGCTACAAATTTTAATTCAGAAATATCTAGAAAAACTTCTCAGATCGGACTTTCGAAACGATCAATCATTGAATACTTTTCTCGATTTCTTTGAAGGATACGATTTTTCCGCAAAGTTTTTAAAATCTATTGTTAAGAAATTATGTCATCTTATTATTATTTGAAAAAAATTCTGTGACTGTCGGAATTTTAAGTGATAAAATACAAGTTAAAGTTGCAAAGGTTCATTTGTTGGTCAAAATGTCCAGTGGCGCCGGCATAATGGGTTCACGATGATTTCCAATGCGTGTGAGTTTCATGCTGAAAATTTAATTGCCCTTCTTTTCATTTATTTCAGTTTTCCTAAGCGCGTAAAATCGCAAAGGAAATGGATTCAACAGTTGAGACAGCACGTAAATTTTAAAATGTGTCCAGCAAAGGATAGATTGTGTGAACAACATTTCGAAGAAAGCTGTTTTCGAATTTGTGAGGGAAAAAAATTTTTGTCACTTGAGGCAATACCGACGATTTTTAATGACCTGGTAAGAGTGAATGATTTCATATTTTTATGTATTTCCATTTTCCATTTTAAGATAACAATATAACTTTGTCGACATCTCTTACTGTAGAATTCGCCTACTTTATCATCGCACACAAAAGAAAATGCATGTCCTGACCCAAAAGGAGTAGTTGTAGGCACTTCTGTAAGTATAACAGCTTTCTATGAATTTGCTTGCATTTTTATTTTTCGCTAAATCCAGTGATAGTATTATAGCTTATTTATTTTCTACAGAATGAACCAACATGCAGCAATACTTCTCAACACCTGGAGTAGGAGCATATTTCATCAGAGCTTATGGAGGGAAGTGAATGTGCAAAAGAAGCGGTTGACTTTATTGTAAGTATAAGAGCCTTTTATAGATTTTGGTCCCTATTAATTTATGCCGAGAAATCTAATACTCTTTTATTTATTTTTGCAGCAGCAACCAGCATGCAGCTTTTCTGCTTTTGAATATCTGAAAGGTAGCCCAATACGACCAAGTGTAAATTCGGTATGTTTACAATTCGCAAAATTTAATTTAATTTAATATTATGTAATATATATATTATTTCTGAAATGCTTTAAAAAATAAATTCATAAAACAAACTCCCCACATTTTTTTTTCATGCAACCAATTTCTAGTGCTTTATATTCATGTTTTTATCAATAAAATTGTACTGAAGATCACATCAATAAAATATTATTCATAAAAATTTCTATTCATTTATTGTGTTTCTCTTTCGATTATCAATTGATCGTTTAATTTTTTCATAAAGTTGCGTTAACCAATTCGTATAATAAGATCGAAAATAAAAACCCAAATGTACCTCCGCCACTGTAAAATAGAACTAACACTTGTATACAACTGTCGTCGCCTGGCTTCAATTATATTTTTAGTTGTCATCTCCAGTTATATATATATCTCTATGGTTCTGTCAATTCCCTCTTTGTCTAAATTTTGATCCAAAGAAATTTTAAATTTCGCCCTTTGTCTCAATCCAAAGGATTGTTCCAATTCGCCGAAGAAATTCATTCAGAAACCGGCTTTTCCGTTAAATTTGAAAAAGTACATAAATATGCAAACTGTATGATAGTACGTAAAACCTGCCGAATTCAATTTTCAGTACTTCTCTGAAGTAAATTTGTATTATTTTTCCATTCAAAAGAACACCATCTCAAAATGAAACACATGGCTTCCTTCATTTGCGTCTTCGTTGCGAGAGTTTTATACAAATCATAATATCGTCAGTTTCTGATATTATGTGTTAAAACAGCTTCCTCCCAGAGGCATATTCATCAGGCACAGCAAGATGGTACTCTCAAACCTTCTCGTTAACATCAAAGTAAGATTTGAGTGCCCTAGTTGGTTAGCCAATAATTAGACAAAGAATAAGACAAATACACAACAAACTCTTCGGAAGGAAGGGAAGTAGGAAAGTAGGAAGGAAGCAACGTTTCCAAGTGACCTCTGAGGTAGTTACGGCACTCGTTTTTTTGGGGTCAAAAGCTAATTTGCGGATTAAGGATTCTCGAATGAATCCCAATAGAAAAAATAATAAAACGAAAAGATTACTTCATTTGAGATTGTTTATTGGGTTTTGTATTTAACAAGTTTACGATACGTCTTTAATTCTGTCTTTTATTCATTTATAGGCTTAGGTAGCATTACATTATTTTACATTGCTACCTAGGCGTTTTCCATTATAATTTATTTGAATGAAAATTTTGAGTTTGTTTAATTCTCATGGGAAAATATGTTTAGCCGAAATATTAACTTTATTACTGGATATGTAATTCACGCATAAGACGAGATATTCTTCCTCGCCTCGATCTTCTCCCAAAAATTTTCACCGCAGATTCGTCCTATAAAAAATGATTAATATTAAATAGACTGCAGGTAATATAATGAGAGTAGGAATAATTTACATCGACTGCAACTGCTGTGAAAATTTGTAATTACACGGTCGGCTCTCCGCAAAATAATTGATAATCAAACATCAGTTTAAAATCGTGGCTATGAAAAATACATAATTAAATAAGATGATAGTAGATCTTCAATGCTGATAACGCCCTCCTTATGGACCTTACCATGTGCGGTCTGCGATTGACATTTTTTTTGGAGTGGGGGATTCTGCTCAGAAGAGCGGCATAAAAAAGCCTGGCAAAGCCCGGCAAAAAGCTATGATATATATATATATTTATGACTATCTATCTCATGTCAAACGCTCGCTTTTACAAGCGTTTTTCGAGGGTAATTACAACCATACGATGGGCGACAGTTTCTTTCAGTGCGAATCCTTGGAGTCTAAAGGTACGTTTACATCTGACACTTCTCTCCGGACATAAGTGTCAAGTGTCAGACAGAAATTCGCTTTGACTGTTTACATCTGACAGAAATTACCAGACGTCGTGGATTAGTGTCCGACAGTTCTCGCAATGCTAAAATTTGGAAGAAATGTACGACCCGTTTACATTATACATAAGGAAACATGTGTCATACATATCTTCCATTCTACAGTTCAGTTTATGTGGTCAAGATGAAAGCATTGAAACGAAAAATCGCGGCGAGTGTAATTATTTTCAAATGTTAAAAAAGAAGAAAAAACGTTCAGTGTGGGTTCCAGAGTGGATTTCGAGACTTTAGAAATGGGATAATGAATAGAAAAAGAAATTTAAAAGAAAGGTAATAAAATGTGAAATGGACTGAACGGAGACTTTTTAAGACACTTGAACGTCTATTGGAAAAGGACTGGTACTTAACATAAACATAAGTTTTCCTGTGAATTAGGAAATACGATAAATAATTTAATAAAGCATAAAAATAACAGAGGTACGATTGCAGGCGACGGACAAATTTTCAATAATTAGAATAAATAAAATGCGAAAATGTGTGCTATTACTTTATTATTTTAATAATAAAGTATTGTGATCGACTTGGAAAAAAAATTTGCCACCCTGAAATTTGGTTTTTTCGCGTTTCATATTTTAGTCATGAAACGCATTTTTTTTCCTTAAAAATGCAAAAAAAAATCCGTCTGTCCGTTCGTCGTACGCCATAAGTGTACGCTCAGCGCACATTAACTCCCAAGCCCTTCAAGATTGAAAGTTCATTTTTGGGTGGATTGTTGATGGTTGCGGATCTCAGGCAGAAATCAATTTGAGGAGGTGGAAGGGTCTGCCAAACTGACATTCTATACAGAGAATATTGGACGTGATTCAGTCATTCAATTAAAAAATCATTAAACTCCCCCCACCCTCACCCCTCCTTCCTCCTCTCATAAAAACCCAAACTTGCATAAATAAACGAATGAAATATTGATTTTATGTACTGGAGCTATTGATGGTATTAGCAATTAAGTGTTAAATTAACAATAACCCTTCCTTTTCACTTGGTCTTTCCTAACAACTTTAGCCTGCATATTAACTTCCACGCATCCTCAACTTGTCCCAAAAATAATAAAGTTGCGCCCGACTTCTTGGCAGTTTATTTTCTCATAGCCATTCCCACACAAAACTTGAATTTACCAGAGCACTACAAAAATTTCTCAAAATTTTCGATAAGAGGCCCATTCTTACAGCCATCAAAATAAAATTTTTATCAAATTTCTAAGTCATAGAACTCTTCATCAGTACTGCATAAATCATAGAACTCTTCATCAGTACTGCATAAATGAATATCAAATTTTAGCTAAAATCTCAGTGTGACTCTGTTCTAGGTAATAAGTATGCTAAGCATTTTAAACCAAAGCATTCGCTTGAAAGAACTTCTGAATATCTTAGTTGGTATCCTAGCTACACACTGCCATAGAATTGGACTCTCAGTGGGCAATCTTTGCAGAATGTGCAATGAAGAGGAAGAAACACCAGACGATATTCTTTGTAAATGTGAGCAAAAATTTTATTTCGGTCAACGATTAGTGAAACCAAGCGAATTTTCGACCATTCCTCTACGTTATATCCCAAGCCTTTTCATTAGTACGGGACTCAACTCTAAAATCATATGGCCGTATTGATAGAGGAAACCAAACCATCTCATCTATCGACATAAAAATTACACACATCATGTTGGTCGATAGTGATATCTAGAGTTACTGTATAGGAACGCGCCCTCTTCTGCTGATGTCGAACATGTAATTCTTAGGAGTTTCAAATTATACTTGGCCTAAAATTTCAACCAAAAATAGAATCGATCGCAAAAAATAAGGTAAAATACTTGGCCTAAAGTTTTCGAATCGAAATTTCCCGCTATATGTTGGAACCTGGTGTCCAAACTCTAATAAAGTTCCGTTTTTATACAGTAACTCTAGTGATGTCTAGCTACTTTGTATCTGCGACGAAAAGTAGCTAGTACTTCATTAGTACTTTTTGGATTCACTTTTAAACAGACAGGGATTGGATTTACAACTGTGTTAAAAAGGATTGAATGTTATTTATTTTTTTGAATATTAAGGATAAGGATATTTACAGCGAGCTACTGTTTTATAATTTAAAGTTTGTAATTTGTTTTAATATTTATTGCTTTCCAGGTGTCATCTTATATCAGTAGGACAGTTTCTGTAAAGAGTATAAGTCATTTACCAATAGTAAGATAGATGGTTTCTTGTGGGATACCGTAATTAAGTATCCGGTTATAGCTGACAACTTCACCAACTTTCATAGATAGAATTCGATTTTCTAAATAACTCGATATTCAATTAATTCAACTTTATTTGCATTTTTATGTAATTTTGCAATTATCCTATTATCAGAAATTGAATCAAATGCTTTCAATAAATATGTACATGGCTCTTTTGTCCAAAGTCATGAAATTTTTTTTCATTAGGTTTGAGATAACGCCATATTTAAGAAATTGGAGAAAAAATTAAAATTAAAGTAAGGCTAATTTGGGTGGAGAGAGACGAAAGTGACGGTGGACGTTGCCTTTGGCTGGTAATGTGTTCCAAAGTCTTGAGAACGCAAGGGTTTGACGGTATACTTGTGTGTGCGTTCAGCTTGACGAATAACCCGAGGAAAAGTATGGAGCGGAGGAATGTGTGCACTTAGTTCCGCACTGCATTTACTATGGATGTAGCGATAGTAAACTCTGAGTACTCTGACATTTATGCGATTCTCGAGAGAATTGACAGAAAACGTAAGGATTTCGTTTCCAATCAGTCGAAACGCATGTTTTTGAATACGGTAGAGCAATGCGAGGTGTGATTCGCGTGCCCCAGCCTAAACATGCAAATTGTACTGAAACGTGCTCTAATATATGCCTCGTAGATGGCTGCTAGGTCATTCGGCGTGAAATACTTTTTGCACTTTCGGAGGACACGTAGACGTTTGGAGGCGTCGAGTGCAACATTAAAGATATGCTGGGCCCAATCCAGGTGGTCATTAATTTTAACGCCAAGAAGTGTGAAGTTAGCTGAGGTGCGAAGTTGTGCACCACCAAAGGTCACATTTTGATATAACACTGGAATACGTTTGAGGGACAGATGACAGGCATTGGAAGCGTTGAATTCTACTTTATTTCTCCTGCTCCATTCTAGGATTAAATTTAGATCTGAGCTCACTAAACGGAATAATTCCCTGCGATTGGAAGCAATGGCATGCTTGTTTGATTCCTTTGCAAAATAGAAATCATTATAAATCACAGGAATCTACTTGAATCTCAGCAAAGGCCGAAATTCTGAACTGAAGATTCTTGAATTCAAATTTTTAGAGAAATTAATTTACATACTAATGATCGTACCTAACAAGGAAATTTCTTCTTTTTTTTAATTTCGCGCGCTACAGCAAAGTATTTTCCTACTCTCCATCCTCATAGGCTTAGTTCGATGGAAGAAATAGCTGCGGCCGAGAAGAGGTCGTGGCACGACGCACACAGTTCCAGCTCATAAGTATTAGTTAAAACTATGGTACAATTTCGTAATAGTTGCTGTAGTAAAAAATGCACTAAAAAATGGCCCACGGTACGTATTATGAATTAAAAACTATAAATTAAGTAATTTTGAGGCCCGCTCGGTACTTTTTATACTGATTTTCTATCCGTAAAATTACGAAAATTGCGTTTTAAAAAATGATTTTTAACTTTTTAAAACACCGATTTCGCCATTTTTCTGGGTGGTATTTTAATAATAGTGCACAATAACATAAAAAACACACTTATAATATTGTCCCGACACTATTTACTACGCATTTTTCGCCTTCTGGAAGTCAAAAATTAACAAATTATACAACTATTAAATGACCGTCCATGTTTACGGTTTTTCCGTATTCCGAATGACAGTTCCATTGTTGAGCATTACCAGATACATAAACCAAGTGGGTTTTACATAATTTCCCGCCGAGGGAAAATGTGTTTTTGGGAAATTATTCAAAATTACAGTAATTCATTTTTAATTTATTATTTCGTAAAATGATAGCTGCCGTCCGACTGCACGGTGGACTTAATCTTAAGGGTAAGCTATGTGCGCATTCGTAGAGAATCTTTCTCCGCGACTTTGCGTCGATGGCCAAAACTTGGTTTGGATATGAGTGGTGGCCGCTATATCAACCCCTGTATCGCAATGCAAGTGCATTATTCCGTACATTTTGTCGTGGATTTCGAATGAAAGGCATCATCCGTTTGAATTAATTGAAAGTTAGTAGTGAATTGGAATTAGTAGCCCTTCGGTAAAAATCGAACGATGTTTCGCCGACACTGGACCGAGTAAAAAATTGGGCCAACTATAAATAAAGTGTAATGTAAGATAATTTTAATTTAAAATTTTCTGAACGAAATAAGTGACTATCATAACCCTAAAGTAAACGAGGTGGAAATTAATATAAATAAGAAATAGTTGACACCCTGTAAATATAGCATTTTTATAGCTTAAACTGTCTGCTTTAAGAGCAGTGTTACTGGACAAAGGTACATAATACTCAGAATTACTCGAAACAGCGCAATCTTACGATACTCTAGATGAAATAGAATTTTTTGTGATCCCAAGAAATTTTGTATAGGGAGTGTTAGAAGGGGTGATAGCATTGAACTAATTTTTCCCCATCATGCTAAAGTAGCTATAAAAATGTTTTATACAAAATGCTTACTCCAATAATTGAATAGGAGCTGAGAAAATTAGTGTGTTAGATTTAGTGAAAATGTGCAGTTTGTATGGGAGGTGGTAGAAAGAGTGGGGGGATTTTAGTGATTTTTTCACTAAGAATATCATAAAATTGACATCTCTTAAATTTTAGACCAGTAACATTCATACTTTTCAAGAAAATAGATTTTTTGTGAAGTTGTGAAACTGTCATATTGTATGGGAGGGGGTAGAAGCAGTAAAGCTAATCAAATAATTTTTTCTAATCTTAGTGATAATGCTAAATAAGTATTTATTACAAAATGTGAGCTCGATAAATGTTAAATGTTCTGAGAAAATTGGCTTAGAGCATTTCATGAAAAAGTGTAGTTTGTATGGGAGGGGTTGGAAGGAGAGAGAGGACGCAAATAATTTTTATACTGTTTATTGAAATCATTATGAAAGTCATATATCCCGAAATTCAGATTAATAGCTTTTATACTTTTCGAGCAAATCCATTTATTGTGGAATTGCGAAATTGTGTCATTTTGTATGGGAGGGGGTAGAAGGGGTGAAGATAATCGTCTAATTTTTTTTGGCCCTACTAACAATTTTATGTAAATACTTAGTGCATAATTTCAGCTCGCTAAATTTGATACGCACTGAGTAAATTGGCTTAGAGTAATTCATGACAAGTACAGTTTGTATGGGAGGTGGTATAAGGAGGGGGAGGACACACATAATTTTTATACGGTAGATTGATATTATCATAAAAGTAATATATTCCAAATTTCAGGCCAAAAGCTTTTATACTTTTTGAGCAAATCCGTTTATTGTGAAATTGTATGGGAGGGGGTAGAAGGGGTGGAGCGATTTGGCCCGTTCACGAACTTGACCTTACTTTTTTGTCAAAAACAACGTGTACGAAATTTGAGCTTTCTAGCTCAATGCGTTCTCAAGCTAGAGAGCGAACAGACAGACGGACGGACGGACGGACGGACAGACGGACATCCGGTTTTGAGATTTTTTTCTCCAAGCCTTATTTCTTAGCGTTACAAACCTTAGAGCAAACTTATAATACTCTCAGATTTCATCTAGAGTATAAAAAGGGATGTCAAGTTTTTTTGGTCTATTAAAATAGAAACTAATGAGAAACATAATCGAGCTTGTAAACGGAGATAAGGTAAGAAACTGTTTTGAAGAAAGCCGATGAACTATTAGGGCTAATAATTAATTAACCTTTACATTTAATTTCAATCTTCTTGTAAGCCGCAATTAGGTTAATAAACGAAGTAATAAATATGAATTGTCACTAGACGCTACGGATTTGGATTCGATAAAACCTTTCCCCATTTCAGGAAGTCATGCAAGGAAAAGAACTTCTGCCCATGTGAAAAAGATGTAGGAGATCGGCGGTGGAGTGAGAGAGTTGCTAACGAGAAACAGGTTGGCTCAACGGAAACGCTCCGTTAGTCGCAGCCGAGCCCGTACAACGACCTTCGTATCCCTAATCCCCTTCTGTTTACCGAAAAACCCCCTACTACACTGACTTTCTCCTTCAGGGAACTTCCGCCTTTTTTTAAATTTCATAAACCCATACATTTGGTCCTTCAGACGCCCCCCTTTCAGATTTATCTTCGACGAACACGCCGCATGAAATTTTTCTGTATTGAAGGAGATGGCAAGATTCACCCCCGGCTGCCGAATAGCTAAGCCATGCCAGCCAGCAAGCATGCAACAGGCATACTCATCCTTCTATTACAACATATCTCCATTTGCTTCACTTTAGCAGTAAAATTTTCTGGAATTTCATTAAAATTTTACATATATGTTAGCAAGAGGCATAAGCTAGGTTGTAGCCTAGTGGGTTCAAATCCCGGTCGGCGCAATATATAATTCCAACACATTGCCTGCTTGGAAATACCTTGGTCACATCATTCTACGAAAATGAAAAATTCGTATAAAGAGTGTTGTGCGAAGTGTTAACAACCCTTCCACAATAAGTAATGAAAAATGTTAAAGAACCTGAATATCAGGAGGCCAAGGTCCGATTTGGGCTGTAGCGCCATTGTAGAAGTAGAAGTAGAAGTGTCAGAGGTCCCATAACCGTTGTAGAGACCACTTCGCCGTTTTGCATAGGCATAGCCAAGTTATAATAATACACGAATTTGATTTTATGAATTGTGTTTTATTATTATTCGAGACTTAAGTCTACGAGACGCGGCGATTCTCGATTCGGGTGCTACTAAATACATTTCAAGCAACAAAGGTTTTTGTGTTTTACTCGAACAACCGGAATACGCGAGTCTAAACGTTACGAACGGTGAAAGCGTGAACGTCAAGGGATCGGGCATATATCGCATCGAAATGGTAAATGCCACCACGGTGATTAATTAAAATTGCGCTCCTAAAAGAAATGCACTCTGCTTCAATCTTCTTATATGCACAAGCTCTTAACTACCTAGCATACAATGAGGCGCAGCGGAAATGTGTAAACTTGTATGAAGTCATTCGCACTGTGAGCGTATGATTTACCCTTTTAGGCATTTACCCTTTTTGGCATTCTTCCTTTTTGGCATTTGTCCTGTTTGGCATTTGTCCTTTTTGGCATTTGGTTTGCATTTATGGTTGCATAATGGTTTGTTAGATTGGAAGAAATGTAGTTTAGAGTACGCTATAGTGGTGAAGTTAAATCTAATCTTAATTTCTACATACAGGATAGATGAAATCTTCTAAGGCTACATATTGATATGTAATATCATCATTACATCGACATCACACCATATTGTGCCATACAGACGTTTATTTGATTATATAAATACGGAACATAAAATCCCATCGTCTTGAGTCAGGGTTTCTTTAAGTAAGTATTTATTGTCTTAATTTGAAGCATCGTTTGACTTGAAATTATGGGTGGTCAATCACATGTTATCATTACAAATGTTTACGGGACTTTCTGAAACATAAGTCTGGATGCAACTGGTGTATGGTCCATTGCCATAACTGCCAATGCCGTTTCGTCGTTGAACAATTAAAAACGGAATATTATAGCATGTGTGTGGTACCAATTTTTACGGGATTGTTGGAAGAAGGGATAATTTTGAAAGTTTTTTAAGTTCAACATAAAATTTTAGTCGGGAGATAAACGCCAAGATATCTATAAGTTGGTGGAAATGCAGATTTTTGGTGAGAGGGAAATATTGCTAGGAACTTAGAAAAAGGCTTCTGATGAGAGCTAGTGGTGATTGATGCCCGAAACCGGTGAAGCAAACCAAAGAGATGGGAAAATCCTACAAGCGGTGGTGCAGTAAACTGCATCCATACTATAGATGAAGAATCTCAGAACACAGGACCTATCCCCTTGACCTAAACCCTGTAATGAGGAAATCTCGACGCAGACAGAGGTTAGGAGTGCGAAACCTGTGTTGCTCACGTTACGATTTATAGGATGACTGACGGGGTAGCCAACTCGGGCGCTCAAATCTTACTTTGAGGTTAACGAGAAGGATTGAGAGTAGCATCTTGCTGTGCCTGATGAATATGCCTGCGGGAGGATGGTGTTTTAACACATTATATCATCCGTGTATCACTTATATATACGAGATAAACGAGCTAGTTTAAACTAGAGTTACTCTATCAAGAAGAAAGAAAGGTCTAGTATACACGTAATATCCAAGCCATTATTGAAATGCAATAATTTTACTTAATATAGCGGTCACTTTACTGCAATCAGCGCTATTTCCAGCGCGCAGTGTCCGATAAATAAATTTTCCAATGTTTTTTTTACCTATCAAAGTGTCAGCTATCAGACAGGTAGATAAATAAATGTTCTTTGGTAAACTTTAAAATATTTGCATCATCCATATGCATTATTTTGAAAATTGACCATTTAAAAATTTAAGAATTATTGCACCGGCCTGGTTCGTTATCGGCCTTTGTCCAACAGCAATAAAAAAGCCTTCCGTCGAAACATATTACTGTGTCGTATTGACCGAAAAAAATGGACACTCACTGGATCATGGACCCGAAATCTCAAAACCTAACTATACGAGAAACAGATCCAGCGCCTCAGATACGGACGAGTTCTATTGTAACGACTTTTGGCATTCGAAAACGGACTGAGATTGGCTTCTGGAATGTTCGAACATTTAATGACGGGAGAAGGGCTGGGGTCACTCGGTCCTTGCACCGCAAATTAGTGATCGACCGTGAAATGGAGCACTATAACATCCAAATCTTGGGCTTGAGCGAGGTCAGATGGACAGGATCAGGAAAAGAAAGAACCCCGAGCGGAAGCACCATTCTGTTCTTTGCTCCTGAAAGTGAAGCCAAGAATAGCGTGGCGGTCGCTCTTACACCGAGAGCGAGAAACAGTCCCATCAGCTGGGAACCAATTTCGGATAGGATTATCGTCGTCAGGCTCAGGACCAGTGTCAGAAACGTCACAATTCCGCACCAACTAATGCCGCCATACCTGGTGACAAAGAGGAGTTTTATAACCAACTGAGTGCCACCTTCGATCGTGTTCCAGGAGATATGAACGCCTAAGTTGGCGCTGACAACACTGGACTAGAACACGTCATGGGAAAGAAAGCATTTGACCCTTGGGTCGAAGGCGAATTATTTGAGGAGATTTGTAGTACTCAACAAATGGTCATAGGAGGGACCCTTTTTATACACAAGTGTCACCATAAAACATCTTGGGTTTCCCCTGATGGAGTTACTCAGAACCAGATCGACCATTTGGTTATAAGTCGCCGATGGAGAAGATATCTCCTCGATGTGCGAGCGAAGCGTGGAGCTGAAGTGGGAAGCGATCGCCACTTCATGGTTACTCGCTTGAGATTGTGTACAGCACGACCATAAATTCTTCAAATGAAGCGCAAGTTTAATGTGGATAGAGACCCCAACAACAAACGCGAGTACACTACCACTACGCGAAAAGTCATCCACATTGGGCAGATATGAAATGTGCACCCTGGACGCCAATTGGGAGGCAACCAGAAAAACGTTTCTGACTAGTGCTGAAGAATTTGTGGGATATGTGCAAAGCGGTGAGAAACCTTGGATGTAACAAGACACATAACACAAGGTTGGTGATCGGAAAAAAACCAAATTGGCAATCATCTCTCAACCCGATGTCAACCAACGAGCATCCGACTTGAGGCAGAACTACCGCGATGCTCATATACAGCTTAAAAAGGCTGTTAGACGCAATAAGAGAAAGACCATTGAAGATCTGGCAAATAAGGCAGAATCTGCGGCTTACCTTGGGGATATGGGTTCACTATTTAAAATTATGAAACAGTTGACGAACAGGAATTTCACCACCAACCAACTGGTGAGAAATGTCAATGGAACACTCCTTAATATGGCGATGGAATGAATACTTCTCTGATATTGTAAACATCTTGTCAGAGTAAAATATTCCAGAGACAGAACAACTACCAAACATCCAACTCCAAAAATCCTCTATAAGGAACGATCCCCCAGATAAGGAAGAGATAGTTTCCACCATTCGGTCAATGGCGGTTAGGAAAGCCCCAGGTGTAGACGGACTACCAACCGAACTCCTCAAAGCGGACCCGGAAATAACAGCCGATATAATCCTCCCACTCTTTACTGAGGTGTGGAATGAAGGAAGATATCCGACTGAATGGAAGGAGGGCGTCAGGATTAGTGCTGTCCTGGAGATTGCTCTCGAAGTTTATCAGGCTGGATTCCGTAAAGACTCGCCTTGTACCGACCACACAAATACCTTAAGGATAATATTGGAGCAGTCCGCCGAAATGTGTTCGCCACTACATCTCATGTTTGTAGAATTCGAGAAGGCTTTTGACAGCGTTAAGCGAAATTACATATGGAATGCTTTGCGTAGGAGAGGTATTCTAGATAAGGCCATAGCTATGATTAAAGAATCCTGCGAATATGCAAGGTGTCGCGTCTTGCGTAGAACGTGTCAGACAAAGCTGCATATTATCAGTAGCCCTATTTCTGGTGGTAATAAGTAGCATCTTGAAAGCTGCACTGGAAGGTGGGGAAGGTAAAGGTCTTCAATGGAGACTATTTAACATCTTAAGTCACCTTGATTATGCTGATGACGTGTGTTTGCTTGCACATAACCATTCGGACTTAGAGACAAATGTTCGCTCTTTGCATTCTAAATCCAAAGAGGCGGGACTAAAAATAAATTTCCGTGGAACCAAGTACATGCACATAGGTTCGAACGCGAGCACGCCAATTGTTCTTAACGGACAAGATGTGGAAGAGGTGCACGATTTTTGTTTTCTCGGAAGCATTGTCAGCATTGACGGCGGAGCCGAAAAGGATGTTGAGGCTCGACTAAATAAATCTCGTCAGGCCTTCGGTAAACTTTCCCCTTTCTGGAGGTTAAGAGAGATCTCCCTTCGCACGAAGCTAAGAGTTTTTGACGCATGCGTCTAATCCGTGTTGCTATGTGATTGTACTACTTGGAAAGTGTCCAATCGACTTACCAAGAAACTGCAAACTTTCGTGAACCGATGTCTATGACGCATTTTTGGGATATTCTAGCGAGAAGTGATCTGTAACGACGAACCTTGGAGTATAACTGGGTAGACCAAAATAGGTATTAAGATTCAAAGGCGGCAATGACAGTGGATCGGTCATACTTTGTTTTCTGGGCTATTTTGTTTATTGTTGTGATAACTTTACATAAAAAACCATAAAAATGTGGAAAAAAAGAAATAATTGACAAAAACAGAGTTTTAAAGTTTTTGCGAAAAGCGCTTTGGGCGTTTAGCAAATAGCTGATCGGCCTACTACCAGGCCTGAAAATCAAGGTGGCGGTGCTCGCAGCTGATCCAAAGCAGAAACTACACGAAAAGCAAAACAAAAAGAAAAGTGCGTCAATCACAACAATTCTGTCATTTCTGGATCAAGGAAAGTCGACGGAAACAAAAAATGACAACGATAAATCGAATCAACTTTTTAATGGAGGCAGCGAGCCTGCTGCCGGCCGCAGGACATGCGAATCAATTGTTAAAATCGCACTTGTTGTAAGTATTCGCGCCATTTTGAGAGACAAAAATGCAGAGAACAAGAAAAGAAAATTAAAGTTTCCTTCCAGGACGACGTGCAGGGAGCTGGCCACAGATGTGACTCTGCCGAAGAAGGAATTCGGCCAGACGCGAATGTGCCAGAGATGTTCGGCGATTTGGCTAGATGGGAACCTGAAATTGGAGATGAAGTCGAAGAAGGTCAAGCGTCCGAAACAAAAGAAAATCGTGGCCAAATTGAAGGCTGGGGAACTGATGACTCGGAGTCAGAAGTCCAGGGCGAAGTGGCTACAGAAGAATTCGAAGAGTAGAGTGGTAAGTTTGGTGAAGGGGGTGGCGATGGGGAAATTGGGCTTTAAAGTGTATATTTCTATACTGCAGTTGGGAGGCCCGTTTTCTTCACGTCCCGCTCTTCACGTTTTGAAATACTTGCCTAACTCGAATAGCATGACATACGTGAATTCATTCATAGATCAGTTGTTTGATTCAGTAAGCAATCCAGTCAGAGGCGTTCCAAGCCAGATTAATGATTTCTTGTCTAGATAAAATGGTTGGCCCGATTTCGCCCTTAAATTTGTTCTTGGAATGCTTATTATTTTTTGTGTTCTACTTGCAAACGCCCGTGACTTCGTCCGCGAAGAATTGTAATAATATGCAATTTTTGGCATTATGACATGTACAGAGCTCCATGCAAGATGGAGACACTATCAGAGTCAGTCAGAAATGTGTCAACCATTAGTGGAGTGGTGAGTTTAATGGTTTCTTTTGCCAATCTCATCCAACCTAAGATAAATTATTCCTTCAAAATTTTTGTTTGAGACTTTTTATTTAAATATTAAAAACTTCGCACAGTTCTTGATGTTCAGAAGGTACCAAAAAAAAGGGTCGACACTTTTTTTTAATTTCGCTCCAAATATCGGGCCAAACTATGGTAAAGCGCCTTTAGTGTCCCATGGAGTAACTATAGGCATGTATGTATTAGGTTGTTGCCGATGAAATGGCGACTTTCGCGATGAAGTGAAGTTAGTTGCGATTTTCATGTCTCAAACTGCCGTCAGGTGGCTCTGGTAGTAATGCATATTGACGTATAAATACTCCTACATTTGGACATGGAATCATTTCAGTTTTGGACTTCATTGAGATTGGAGAGAACAAAATAAAAAGAACATGGAATCGAGTCAAAAAAGGTTACTTTTTCTTTACGAGTTCAAACTTGGTCACAACACAAGGGAGGCAACCAAAAACATCAACAGGGCATTTGGAGCTGACACAGTAAGCGAACGAACCACAGCAATGGTTCGAAAAATTTCGATAAGGAGATATGACCCTTCAAAGTGAACCATGTGGTCACCCAGGACCTTCGATAGGCAACGACGAGCTGCGTTTACTAGTGGAGTCTGACTCACGTCAAACTATAAAGGACATTGTAGAGAAACTGGGCGTACACTATTCGACAGTTTCCCGGCACTTGCAACAGTTTGTAAAAGTCAAAAAGCTTGATAAGTGGGTTCCGCATGAGCTTATTTGCAGCCCTTTGCTCTCCCGGAACAAAAGAAATCCGTTTCTGAACAGAATAATGACATGTGATGAAAAGTGGATATTGTACGACAATCGTCGACGATCGGCAAAATGGCTAAATGCTAATGAGGTCCCAAAACACAATCCGATACCAAGCCTTCATCAGAATCAGCTAATGGTGATTGTTTAGTGGTCTGCAGCTGGAGTTATTCTGTATTCTTTTTTGCTCCGTGGTAAAACCATTAATGCGGAGAAGTATTTTACGCGACTCGATGATTCACATCAGAAATTGCGTGTTCAACGGCCTAGATTGGTCAATAGAGATAGAGTTGTACTGCTTCATAAAAACGTATGGCCTTATGTATCAAGAACAACGAGTTGCAGTATGAGATTCCTCGCCAACTACCACTTTTTTTATAGATTTGGATAATTTTTTGGCGAAGAAACAAATTAACAATGAATCATTAAAAATGCCTCCGAGGATTTTCTTCAGACTGGAAAGTCGGAGTTGTACGAAACTTGCATAATGTACTTATATCTCGTTTGGAGAAATGTAATTCACCTGTTGGTAGCTATGCTGCTTCATGACAACGCACGGCCTCATTTATCAAGAATAATGGTTAAAAAATTAAACGAGTTGCAGTATGAGATTCTTCCTCATCCACCATATTCACCTCTCGCCACTTTTTTTTGGCACAGAAACAATGAAGCAGCCATCAAAAATGCCTTCGGGTAATTTCTTCAGTCTAGAAAGTCGGACTTCTACGAAACTGGCATAAATGCACTTGTATCTCGTTGGGAGAAGAGTATTGCATCTGCTGGTACCTATTTTGATTAATAAATTTAAGTTTTATAAGAGTTAAAGTTATTTGAAATTTCACTAGCAAAGTCGCCATTTCATCTGCAACAACCTAATATAATTTAGTTAGTTTAGTGCGTGCCTCTTTGCATCTAATCTTTTTTTGGAATCAGAAGTATTAATTCTTAAATTGGCGAAATCACTAAATAGTGAGCATTATACCTCCATTGAGTTAGCCAGTAATGTGTCAGTGTTGTAGGCATTTGGATTTTCTGGTACATGAAATCGTAAGAGCTCGACCGATATAGAGCGGGATCATTTTACAATGTTGTCAGCATCGAGAAAATCAACTTATCTCAAAATTGTCATATTCATAGTGCCAGCGGCAAGGGTTTTTTCAATTATTCACAAAAACAATGATTTTAAGCGATTAGTATAAGATTGTAGTAGATGTGTCAAGAAAATTGATTAATGTGAATTGTGAAGTCATGATATATGAATTGAACAGTTTCGTGCGCACGGTGGTTTTGGCCTTTCAATTCCCGTTTTATTAGCCTATGGATTCTTACAAAAAAAGGATAGGTATTCTTCTCTATATTGCGCTCGGGTCTGGTATGGTAGGTGCTAAAAGGGGTTGGAAGATCAATTCATTTTTAATGTGGTAACCCCCTATTATTACTAAGACGTTAGGTGACCCTTTGCCTCATTCCAAGAAAATGGTAAAACATAAATTTGAATATGACACAATTTGTGTAGGAGTTGGAAGGATAGAAATGGAAATTTAAATAAATCCAAATCAGAGCACAACAATTTTATTTTAAAACAAAAAATAAAACTTTCATGTGGTGAACTTGTGAAATTTGTATGAGAGGTGGTAGAAGCCATGAGTGGATTGAAATAAAACCAAAAGCAGATTATGGCTCTAAGCATACACAGCAAACAGTGAAAGTTTCATTAGAATCGGTTCAACCGTTTTGAAGTTAAATCCTGTATGACCGGACAGACAGACAAAAATCTCAACAAAGTATTTTTGTGCTTGGTTATTGTATAAATAAAGCACACCAACTTATAGGCATTTATAAGCGATTAACAGACGAACACTACAATTACATTTACATGTATTGAACTGCGCAAGGGGTCGCTGGATTTCAAGTAAAAATAAAACTACAAGTTTAATAAACCGTAAAACTTTATTTAATTTAACTAAATCTCTTTACTCTTGAGACTTTTTCGCTCACAAATTATCGGCTGCCAATCTCAATTCTTTCGCTTTTTAAACATCTTAATGTTATACTGCGAGGCGGAGAACCTTAAATTGAAATAAAATACAGAAAAATTCTTTTAATATTCATGAAATTTGCTTTATTTGAAAAATAATTTTATAACATTAATGTTTGAATATGATTTCGGGCATGTTGTCGCCGCGGCTGGCGCGTATATGGTGTAATATGCCATTCCAATTTTCACGCATTCTTCGAAGTAAGTCAGGCTTATTATCCGTCTTTTGGTTCGCTTCCATCCTTCGATAGGTTCGCCCTTAGGTATATAAAGTTGTCTACATTTTCTGGGTTATAGTCTCCTATTGTAATATTTTATCTGATTGACTTTTTTTTCCTAGTTTGTGTCATAATTTTTGTTTTGTTTTCATTAATACGTAGTCCAACTTCCCTTACTACCGAGTCAAGGCTACAAATATCACATTAGCACTCTCCAGAGATCGTGCAAGGATATGTATGCCGCCGACATGTGCTACGAGTTGTGTGGATTTGAAACATAGTGTTCCCTTGGTGTCAACGGGGAGTTTCCGAACAACATATTCGAGTGTCAAGTTGAAAAACATTGGTGCAAGGCCGTCACCTTGCTTAAGGCCGTTGTCTGTTTTAAAACTAGAAGTCAGATTATTTTCTACTCTGACTTGTGACAAAGACTCGGTCATTGTCATTCTTGTAAGTTGAACCAGTTCCGGTGGGACTCCAAACTTCAACATGATTTTATACAGTACGCGTCTGTCGATACTTTCGTATGCTTGCTTGAAGTCACCAAATATCTGGTGCACATCAATATTCACATTTCCAGCACCTGTTTAACTGAGAACATCTGGTCCGTGGTCGATCGTCCAGCTCTAAATCCACCTTGGTATTCACCAATTACTTTGTCAGCATTGGGCTTAATTCTGTTTTCCAGAATTTTCGTCACGATCTTATAAGACGTACACAACAGAGATATTCCTCGGTAGTTTGTGCAGCAGAGTTTGCCATATTTTTTATAAATCTATACATATAAATATAATTGTAGAGTCTGTCTGTTATTTGTTTAGAAATGGTTATAAGTTAGTTTTTTGCTTTATTTTAGGAATAACTACGCAGAAATTCACGTTTTTAAAATTCTTCTCTGCCCGTCTGTCTGTCTGTCCGGCTTTCACGCAAAAACGGATAAACCGATTGTAATGAAACTTTCACAATTTTTTAGGTGTGCTCCGAGATGTAATCTGCTTTTGGTTTTATTTCCCTCCCCTCACGCCTTTTACCCCCTCCCATACAAAATGACTCATTTTTAATAATATGTAATAATCAAATTTTCCTGGAAACCATAAGAGCTTTTAATTTGAAATTTAGAATATACTATTTCTATTACAAGTGCAATCTTCAAATTATTATTACAAATTATTTAAATCCCCCACTCCTTCACCCACCTCCCATACAAACTACACTTTTTCATTAAATACTATACACCAATTTTCTCAGTACGTATTAATTCCATCGAGCTAAGATTTTGTACCAAATCCTTAATTAGAATTATTATTAATATCGGGAAAAAACTAACCGATTGTCTTCACTATTTCTACCCCCTCCCGTACAATGTACCACGATTCCACGACTTTACAAAAATTCAATTTTCTTGGAAAGTGTGAAAGTCACAGATCTAAAATTTAAAATATATCAATTGCATAATAATCTACTTCTACAATGGCGCTACAGCCCAAATCGGAACTTGGCCTCCTGATATTCAGGTTCCTTAAAATTTTTCATGACTTATTGTGGAAGGGTTGTTAGCCCTTCGCACAACCCTCTTTCTACGAATTTTTCATTTTCTTAGAATGATGTGACCAAGGTATTTCCAAGCAGGCAATGTGCCGAAATTATATATTGCGCCGACCGGGATTTGAACTCACGACCTTCGCATTATAAGACCAACACACTACCTACTAGACTACACCCTAGCTGCATAATAATTGTAATTGTTTTTCGAAAAATCACTAAAAACCCCTACTCCTTCCATCACCTCCCACACAAACTGCACTTTTTCATGAAATACTCTAAACCAATTTCTCAATACGTCATCGAGCTAAAATTTTGTATCGAATCCTTAATTAGCATTATTATTAATATCGGGAAAAATTAACCCATCAGCTTCACTCCTGCTACCCCCTCCCATACAATGTGACACAATTTCACAACTTTTGAAAAATTCTATTTTCTTGAAAAGTGTGAACGTTTCTGAACTAATATTTTAAATATATCAGTTTTATTTCTCGAAAAATCACCAAAAACCACTCCCCTCCTTCTACCACCTCCTTCCCATACAAATTGCACAATGAGCACAGCATGATGTGAATCAAATTAGTTCAGTACTATCACCCCTTCTACCACTCCCTATACCAAATTCTTAACATGGTTTTAAGCTTAATATTATTTTATTTGGGATTTTTTTTTTAATTAGCACAAGCTACAACTATTAACATGTCCTTAATGCTCTTCAATACGAATATGGTCTTAGATCACGGGATTGATTTGATCACGAGCCTGTCCCAAACAAATGCGAGTATCGTGGTTTCATTCTTAATAATTTATGGTTCTGATTCCAACAAAATACAAACCATTGTCTTCAATGAGCCATTAAAATAATCAAATTATACATGTATCCCGGATAATGTACTACTAACTATATTCTCGAAAATTGCTTATTTTGCGATTCTTACGCGGACAAAGTCGCGGGCAGCGACAATCAGCTTTGTTAAAATAACAATATGATGTTTCCACTGTAATCTTTGTAATATATATGGTAGTGTAACTTGTAAGTAATCATTTGTTGATGAATTCTAAATAAATAAATAAATAAATAAAAGGTTTAGGTTTAGATAGTAAGATGGTGGTCTCGGGAAGAAAACCTCATTGCATTAGGATCATTTAGTTGGTTCCATTGCTCACAATATTGATCCTCATATCAGTTGGACAGTCTTCCGCTATTGCATGCGTCCTAAAATTCCAAGAAAAAGCCCATGCGCTTGAGGCACCATTCTCTTCCATCTTTGAGCGTATGAAAGCTATAGTAGTAATACAATGCTATCAAAGACGCACTAGCTAAGGTATAGCCTAGTAGGTAGTGTGTTGGTCTTGTAATGCGAAGGTCGTGAGTTGGTCTTGTAATGCGAAGGTCGTGAGTTCAAATCCCGGTCGGCACAATATATAATTCCGGCACATTGCCTGCTTGGATATACCTTGGTCACCTCAATCTAAGAAAATGAAAAATTCGTAGAAAGAGGGTTGTGCGAAGGGCTAACAACCCTTCCACAATAAGTAATAAAAAATGTTAAGGAACCTGAATATCAGGAGGCCAAGGTCCGATTTGGGCTGTAGCGCCATAGTAGAACGACGCACTTTGAGAAGCACTATAAAGTCATTTTGCCTGCTAGACAACAATGGACTGACAATCATGTCGTAAGAGATTGCGATATTTACTGATGGTTCGAAAATGGAAGACGGAGTAGGTTATGGCATTTTTTCTGAAAGTTTTGATCTCCAAATCTCCACGCATCTACTAGAAATTGCCACAGCCTTCCAATAGAAGTTAATGAGGAAAGGTCGGAACTGGGTTTGCGTGTAGGAGTAAACGACAAGCGAATTAGTTTTTACTCTGCAGGCAAGCTGCACTGAAGGCCCTCTCCGCTTACACTGCAATTCAAGATGCTTGAACCATTGTATAAGTTAAAATTTTATTTTAAACGAGTCAGAAAAAAATAAACATTTTTTTCTTTATTGGAGCGCGTCCAAACTTTATTAATACTTTCTTAAGACTAATTTACAAAACGAATCTTAAACTAGAATTATGCTATCTTATGCAAATGCTGTCACCTGCCTTGCCGCGTGACTTCGTTGCTGTTGCACCGATTCCCACGATGCCTGGATGCGCGTGTTATCTGTAGACATAGTGTCAGCGTTTTTGCAGTTATGTGTAATGTTACCTGGATTTCGAGGTAACATAAAATGGTCCGTTAACTCCTCCCCTCTTAAATCCGAACGTCCTCGTTTGGCATCCTTTTAGAAATAAGGGATTTGGTTGACCCTAGATGGTTTAGGGGTGGTACTGTTCTCTGATACTGATTCGGTGGTACTGTTCCCTGATGCTGGAGGATCTTCCTTTATCTTTTCAGATGTGGTGATGTTGATGGTGGTGAGTTTGGTCCTTCTATGAAGATAGCCCATTACTGCTGCACAGATGACAAGGATGACTACTATGGAGCCTAAACTGTAGTTGGTGATGATACTAAGTTCGCTCTTGCTTCCTATTAAGATCAGGAATTTTGTGTTGTTTATCTGAAGTTCTCTGATCATCTCTAGGGATAGGATCTCTTGAATTTCTTTCTGTTGGCTGGACATCTGCAAGATGGCTGGTAGCGGTTTTAAATATGTCCTTTCGTTGTATCTGTATGATCTGCCGTCTACTCTTAAAGATGTATTGTGGAAGCGTACTAAATAGGTTCCGGTTAGGTTGACATCGTCGTTGTCTATCTTGATTATTCCCTTGTATTGATTTAGGAATAATAATCCAGGTGATAATAATTCCACTGATGGGACGTGTTGGTTGTTGATCGTGGTACAGGATGGTTTCCGGCTTTTCATTAGGCGTGGTATGCACGTAGAATTGGTGATGTCCTCCAAGTCGTTAGCATTGCATATAGCTAGATTGTTATATTTCTTACAACCTACCTTAACTCCATATAATGTTTCTTTACATTCTATGATATTTTCATAATCTAATTTATTTATTAAGTTATCTTTCTTGACAGTTTTTATTAGAAATGAGGAACATGGTTCATTATCTGTCGTTGGTAAACTTATAATATATAAAATTGTGTTATTACTTACAGCTATTTTTATTTTTGAAAATTCTAGAGCTTCATCAAGATTTAAATAAGGAATATTACTTTTATCAAAAATCTCCTCAGTAATTTTTGTTTCTTCTTCTGATAGAACATAAGCATTTATCTTGCCCAATTAATGGCGTATTCAACATTTCTTATTTCCTCTTTTAACATTTCTAATCTGTATTTATAACTTAGTATTAAACTATTATCTATTTCTTTGTCATCATTTATTGCTTTTATAATTCTATTAGTTACGCCTCTTATTTCATTAATCTTTTGTGCGGTTAATTTATTAATGATGGTTTGCTTATTATTATTTTCTAATTGATTATTCATTTTTCCTTTAACAATTTCAAAGTCGTCATGGTCAGGATTTCCTGCTATCCATTTCCATGCGCTTCCTATAAAATTGAGTGAGCGTCTAGTTCTTTCTTTAATTTTGAGTCTGTACAAAACTTCCTTGGTCTGGGTTATTTCGTTGGAAAGGTATGGATATAGGATGTGGGATTTGTTGATATACTGGTTAACGTTGATCTCTATTTCTTGGATAAGTTTCTGGTATAATGCAATGTTGATAACGTGAATTATTTTGAAGGTTCCAGTTTGCAGTCTTACTGTTCCTGTATTTATTTGGACTGATTGGGAGTGGGAGTAATCCAATATCTGCGTATCAGCTAAGCAGCTTGCAAGAAATGTCCTAGAAGCGAAAAAGGAGACAAAAATGTTAGGTTTTTATATGGCTTTTGTGAACTACCCTGCCTGACTCTGTAATTATTAGACTGTTTTTGTCTTCTTTTACGATTTCTTTTTTGTATCTTGGCGTGAGTTTTGTGCCATTTCGTTTATGGATTTTGACGTAGACTGTTTGACCTGGGGAATATATTTTGGGGATTTGTCTATCTTTGTTGTGTGTCCTAAGGTCTCATGCCTGTATGTTTTTTAGCCTTTGTATGTTGTCCTGTCTAGCTTTTTCATAAGTTTCCGGACTAACACGGACATTTCTTCCGAAAAATAATTCTATTGGTCTTTTTCCCGTTGTTGAATGTATTGAGTAATTGTACTCATATACTGATCGGTCAAGTAATTCCTCGAATGATCTATGTATATTATCCGTTTTTCGACATCTCATTATTTCGGTCAATGTGGAATGGAATCTTTCCACTTGTCCGTTGGCAGTGCTGTGATATGGTGGGGTTTTAGATATTTTGATACCTAACTGGTCTTCTACCATGAAGGTTATGGAGCTAGAATTCAAAGATTTCTCATTGTCCATGACTATTGTCTGCGGGACACCAAAAGTGAAGAGGATTTGTCTTAAGGGTTCTCTCACATCTTCTACGGATCGTGATTGAAGGGGTTTTGCTTGTGCGTATTTGGAAAATTTATCTATTGCGGTGAGCACCAAATTTTTCTCGGCTATGTAGATGTCTATGTGTAAGATTTGTCCTGGATACTCAGGGATCGGTGTTTTACCAATTTCGGGATTAGGTGGATGTCTATCATATTTGTGCTTCACACAGGTGGTGCATTGTTTTACTATTTGTTCTGTTTTCTTCATCATTCTCGGAAAGTAAAATTTTTCGATCAGCTGGATTTTATTTTCTCTAGCATTCCGGTGGGCTCTTTTGTGTTCTAAGATGATTTGTTCTTCTTGTTCCTCATCTGATGTTAGGTCTGTGACTTTTGTTTGAGTAAATTTAATTTTGTAATTTTTGAAATGAAGGGGGTAGAAATCTTGAATCATCCCCCATTATTCTTTCCGATGTAAAGAGTCCGTTTGTTATTGATGGGTCGAGGTGCTTTTTGAATAGTTGGATTAAGTCTTCGTTGGAGTAACTTGTGCGAGTAATGACGTGTTTGTGGTATGTTGGAAACGGTATCTCGAACTTGTAGTCATTTTCGTCGCCTGTAAGGATCCATAATTGGTTTTTGAACACATTGATGGGTGCTTCGATCGCTGGGATGAGTTCTTGTCCTGAGCTGTCGTCACTATGTACTGTACCTGTCATTGAGTTGATTTGCGACGAAAGTTTACCTTGTGGTGGTCGTGAAAGTGCGTCGGCTACGACGTTCGTTCGACCTGGTTTGTAGGAAAGTTCGTAATTATATTCTTCAAGGATTGCTTTCCATCGTTTCATTTTTGCATTGTTATTTTTATGACTTAAGGCATAGGTAAGCGGTTGGTGGTCAGTAAATATCTTGACTTTAGATTTGCCACACAAGTAATTTCTTAGTGATGTTAATGCTCAGATTATCGCGAGCATTTCCTTTTCGTTTGCCGCGTAACTTTCTTCCGTTTTATTGAGCGTTCTGGAAATGAAGGTTATTGGTTTGCCATTTTGTTCTAATACTGCACCGATTGCGTATTGAGAGGCATCCGTTGTCAGATGAAAGTCATGGTTCAGATTTGGATAGGCTAAGATTACTTCCTCTGATGTTAACGCGCTTTTAATTTTTGTAAATGCCTTTTTAGCATCATCGTCTAAAGAGATTTTTATCTTTTTTGAAGCAGTTTTGGGCATTCGCCCGCCTTCCCCTCTTAAAAGTTTTGTTAGGGGTTTTGCAAGTTTTGCATAATCTCTAACAAAGCGTCTGTAATATCCGGACAACCCTAGGAATGACCTGAGGTCTTTTAGTGTTTGTGGTTGCGGAAAGTTTACTACCGCGTCAAGTTTGGCTGGATTAGTCTTAATTCCGTCGGAAGAGACTATGAAACCTAGAAATTCTACTTCTTGTTTAAAAAATTCGCACTTGTCCAATTGGACTTTCATGTTGGCTGAATTAAGGGTTTTAAGGATTTTTTCTATTTCTTTGACATGTTCGCTTTCATCCTTACTAAAGATAATAATGTCGTCTATATAGACGAAACAATTTTTCCCGATGTGTTCTCTTAAGATATCGTCCAATGCTCTCTGAAAGATGGCTGGAGCATTTTTAAGTCCGAATGGCAGTCTAGTGAACTCGTACTTGCCATTGTTAATTGAAAAGGCGGTTTTTTCGATATCTGCCTCTTTGAGTGGAATTTGATGAAATCCACTTTTAAGGTCTAGGACTGAGAACCATTTATTTTTGCCTAATTGCATCAGGACTTCGTTGATTTCCGGGATAGGATACCGATCTGCTATTGTAATGCTGTTAAGCTTCCGGTAGTCGATCACCATTCTATATTTCTTTTCGCCTGAAGCGTCTTGTTTTTTTGGCACAATCCACACGGGTGAATTGTACGGTGATCTTGATGTTCTTATGATTCCGTCGGATAATAGGTTTTCTATTTCCTTTTCTATTTCACCTTTTAAAGACATGGGGTATGGATAGAATTTTGTGTAAACTGCATTGTCTGACGTTGTTCGGATCTCGCCTACGACATTGGTGGTGAACGTGAGTTTCTTGTTGGGATCAAGAAATAATTCATGATGTTTTCTTGCCAGCTCACTAATGTAATGCTTTTGCTTTCCGGTCATATGGTTATCTCTTATATTGATTGAATTAACTGCCTGTGCAGTAAGTTGTTTAATTGTGATTTTTGAAGAGTCCTTAATAACCATGTAGTTGTGTTTGGTATGAATAACGGCGGACAGTTCTTTCAGGCTGTCATTTCCTAATATTGCGTGGAATGATATTAGCGAGGGTAACAGGAAAAACTTAATTTTGTGATCTTTTAAATTGAATAGATTAACAAAAAAGCACTGTTTATTGGGGATTGGATTTTTTACAAATCTTGGTTGCATGTAATTCTTATTAGAGCCTGTGGCTATTAATATTTTCATTATCTCTCCGCTAACCGTCTTACATTCGAAATATGGAAGCGAAGAGTTCCTCATCCTAAAAAATGAATATCAGCTAGATTGTCTGTGTCGTTTTCCGAGATTTGTATGTCATTGGAATCGCTATACTCAATCAGGGTTTGGTCATAAGTGTTCTCGATTTCAGCGTCTTGTTGCGTTTGTTGGTAGTTTGCAAATTCTTCGTATTCTTGTGGAATTGTCTGGCAATTAGGAACATCTGTGGTCAGATGATAGTTCCTTTGCATTTTTTGAGGTTGAGGTGGTCTGGAATTGAAATTATCAAATGGTCCTCTTTTCCCTGCATACTTGAAAGGTGTTGCCCTATTCGCATAATTGACCATGTTTGTCCGAATGCTCCGGTCAACATCCATTGCTTCAGGTTTGGGTAATGGTTTTGGGGCATTAGGCCTCTGAGGAGCAAATGAAAATTGTTGGCCTTGATATTGATGTCTGTTGGGGGTAAATGATTGTTGTTGATTCGGGAACGGTCTATGTTCAAACTTCGGAATGTAAGCTAGTTCTGGGTAAAATTGTTCTTGTCGACGAGGGTTGTGGTAGTTTCTAAAGGGTGGCGTTGGTGGAGGATTATTTGATGGTTTTCTCTAATTGACATGGTGGTCATTAGCATGGTTGGCTCTGAAATTTTGGTTTTCGAGTTTAAGACAAAAATGTAGTGCTTGGGGCAGGTCTATTGGCTCCTTGATTCCCAGGAGTCTCGGTAGATCTCCATTCAATCCACGTATGAAGGTATCGAGTGCTTTATCTCTGTATGTTTCAGTTAACAATCGCATGGATTCGGTACTGATTTCCATACAAGCAATTTTGTTTAGTATTAGGGACAGATGAGAATAAACTCTTTGGTAAAATTCTTGAGTGGAGGATTTCCCTTGGATGAGAGCGGTCATCTGGTACTCTAACGTACCTAGGTCGCGTTTGTCGGCGTAGTGAATAGTAAGACAACGTGAAATTGCTTTCCAATCTAAGGGGGTATTATAGGATTCAAGCGCTATGTCTGCGTTGCCTATAATCTTGTTTCTAATGACACTAAGAATTCCATAATATTTAGGTGTTCCTTTTGTGTGTTCGTAGATGCGTAGAACTCTATCTACACTCTTCTTCCAGGAAGAGAACTCGCCAGGAGTTCCTGAAAATTCTCTAAGGCACCTAACAATGTCTGGGATTTCGTCTAAATCAGTCAGGCTTTCACGATATTGTGGGTCTATGGTCTGATCGGTGGCCTTTGTTAATTCGGCATTCGGGTTCATAAAGCTCCGCACTAAGGCTGGGCCTTGTGAAACAAGAACTTGAGTGACAATGGATGAAATTAGGGAAAGTAGTTCAGGAGTGGTGTTAGGCAATTGATTTGCATTTGAGTTACTTGGGTCTGCTGGTGGTTGGGGGGTTGATTGTGTTTGGTTTAATACCGGTGGTCTAATTAAATTGTTTGGAGTCGTCATTTTATTGTTTAAAAAAATTTGTATCGAACCGAAAAATAATTAAGAATAATAATTAAAATCAAAAGCTAAAAAATTGTTTATGTAAAAATAAATTTCGATGATTGTCGAAAGATATTTTATTTAAAAAAGCTCGCTTGCTCAACTTTTAAGATCTATTTTATTTCTAAAATTTCCGCACTTTTAATTCAAATGATTTTACGTTTCATATATATTTTGATTCACTTAAATTTTCACTTTTATAATCGTAATAGCTTAAATAATAACTTACAATACTAGCATACGCATGCTGGCGGACTTGGCGTTCTGCGACTGTAGCGGATGCTTCCCTTTTGTCCTTTACGGTGACTCGGGCTCCAGGTTACAGTACTGCATTGACGAGTGCTAGTTCTAAGGATTTCGCACTTCCACTAGCTGCTGGGTTCCGGGACACAGGAGAATGCACTTTTTAAGGGCTAATTTTTATGCTTTCTTTGCACAATCACTGGGCTTTTAGATTTTTCCTTAGTCACTACTTGAGGGACGTTTTACTGCTAAGCACAATTTGTTATTTCGCGACATTACTTAAGGGCCTTTTCACGTTAACTTAGCGAAAAAAATTGAAAGCACAAAAACTCCCGTGCCCGTGCTCGGGCGCCAGTTAAACTTTTATTTTAAACGAGTCAGAAAAAAATAAACATTTTTTTCTTTATTGGAGCGCGTCCAAACTTTATTAATACTTTCTTAAGACTAATTTACAAAACGAATCTTAAACTAGAATTATGCTATCTTATGCAAATGCTGTCACCTGCCTTGCCGCGTGACTTCGTTGCTGTTGCACCGATTCCCACGATGCCTGGATGCGCGTGTTATCTGTAGACATAGTGTCAGCGTTTTTGCAGTTATGTGTAATGTTACCTGGATTTCGAGGTAACATAAAATGGTCCGTTAACTTATACATATACATGTTGGAAGAATTGGGGAAAACCGGTACTTTGCAACATTGTTGGGGTCTGAGGTATCGTGATATACCTGTAAACGTAATGGCGGACAGGCTGGCCAGAAACAGATCAGCCGCTGCCACCGTTGAGGAAATGGACAATGTTGGCATTGCCTTAAGAGTCATTAAGACAATCTACGTTACAAAGTGTGGGGAAGGGAAAATATCAAATGACTATAAAACGAGTCGTGTAACACCAAGAAGATGCTATGGGATGGGTTTGATAGATGCAAATCAGACTCGACAGAAACTCCGTACGGACACTAGTAGGTATAGTCACGGGCCGACTGTCTTGACTGGAGAGGAGCAACTTCGCTTTTTCCTGCTAGTAAGGTGATTTTAATGTCCCCATTTTTTGATATTATCCGGCTATATAAAACTGCTGCGTATGCTTTTACGGATGTGTCACAAAATCCGTGTAATTGGCATACTTTAGTATTGCTGGTATAATTTTCCGATTTTTTCTGTATGTTTACCTTGATTCGAAATGTGTCACTGGATGGATGCCAGTGAATGCCTATTGTTTTTATGGTCCTTGTTGGGTCGATTGCTAAAGATGATCTTGTCTCTCGTAGCTTTTCTGGAATGTTGTTCAAGAGCTCTGAGCTATTGCTGGTCCATTTGTGAAGACTAAGTCCTCCTCATCGAAGCAATGCATTGAGTTGGGTTTGGGTTTCCATTGCAGCTTCTACAGTGTTTTAACCTGAGAGCATCATCATCGACGTAAAATTCTCTAAGCAGCTCTAGGATATATTCTACCATCGTCATTGGCTACCCGTTGAAGAGTTTTAATAGCTAAGTACGGTGCTGATGATGTATCATGGGTTACCGTATTGAGTTGGTATGGTCTTAGTGGGTCTGAATGGGATGGTCGCCGCACGATTCTCTGATATTTTCTGTCGTCTTCGGCAATCCTTATTTGTCTGTACATTTTTTCCACATCTGCAGAATACCCGATTTTGTGCATTCTCCAACGTAGTACTATGCAAATCCATTCTTCTAATGAAGGACCAGTCATCAGTAAATCATTAAGGCTGGTTCCAGTACTTGTTTTGGCAGATGCGGCAAACACTACGCGAAGTTTTGTCGTTGTGCTTTCGTCTTTGATTACAGGATGGTATGGCATGTAATATGACTCATTGCTCGATTCAAATGGCACTACTTCGACCAATTCCATTTGCTTTAAATTTATGTATTGGAAAATAAATTTTATATATTCTTCTTTTAGATCAGGATTTGCTTCAAGTCGTTTCTCCATCTGAAGCCATCGTGTGTTGCTCATTGTCTAGACTTTCCTAAAGCCTTTCGGGCATCGACGTTCGGAGTGCCACGTAATTTGGCCGTTTGAGCCATTCCAGGTTAATAGGTGCAATAGGTCCTGGCTTCTTTCGTTTCATTGGTACCTCTTTTTCTGTTACCTCATTTGACACATGGGATTGTGTAGGCCTATGGAGTTTTCATTCTTCATGAAGAAGGGTATGAAGTTTTCGATGGCTATATCATTGTTTCACTGAGTGTTCTTGTCGAAGACAGTTAATGCACATTTTCTTTTCTCGTACTAACTCCCATTGTTGTTTGGTGTTGTATGACTTGAAGATTTCACATCCATATATGATGTGATGATTGTCACATATCAAGCATTTATCTGCATTGATGTAGTGAGTTCAGTCTTCCAGTGTTAAATTTTGCCTTTACAACAGTTTGGTTAGAATCAGTTCTTCAGCTACTTCCATCATTTACGGCTTCTAATGCTTGCCATCGTTTTTCCAGAAATGTATATACACTATCCAAAGTTTGAATATCTTTGTATGAGCTCAGTGTTTGCATAAATTCAGGCAAAAATTGTTCAATTTCCTCGAAAATTATGAAAGCTACAAACTTTAAATTCAGCATGAAATATTTTGTTCCCCCTCTGCTTTTACCACCTCCCATACAAAATTCACTATTCGAATTTAAGATGACACATTCCGGTACGTTTGCCTGTCTTCCTGGTCCGGAGAGAGGTCTTCTTGCTGACTTCTTGCTGCTAGGTTTGTCTGTTTTCCAGCAGCATTCTTTTGGAGTACGTGGTTCTTGTTCCAGTACATACCTGTAAAGCAGCCTTACTTTAGATTTCATGTTGGGTAGGTCGACGGACCTTGTTAATGTTATAACAAAAGGTAGTACTCGCTTTATTGAACTGCAATATTTACAAACTTAATCCTAATTTTATACAAAATTTCTTAATTGTAATTGCATAGATTGCATATTTGTTGTTGATGAGCATACGCCGAAGTTCAAGTATGCTTGAACTTTAGAAATGTCTCTCATCAGCATAAAGAAAAAATATCATCGAATGATTTTAGTCATTGACCCACGCATGTTAATAAATGCGTCTTTGCATTTATTACCTTGTACGTAGGTCACTGACATTTGCATTCCCTGGTATGATGTCATGTGCAATCTGAGGAATGGCACGCGCTGGTTAATTAACTCTGTGCAATTATAAAAATTATACAGGCTGTCTAAATGATATGTAGATCCACATGGTCAAAAGCGGAGGCGTAGAATGGGTCCTCTGATGGCCTACGTACATTGGTGTCCTACCCCTTCATGAACCTAACCTAATTTAATTAACAAAATTTAGCCAGTCATTGATAAAAAAATCAACTGTGCGGGAGTGGTTAAAAAAGGTCCAGTGTCAATGGTGAAACTTAATTTTCATTGAATTTCTTGCTTTCATCGACATCGAAATTCACAGTTTTTCTGATAACATTACCAACGATTTCTCCTACTACTGGAACAACATATCATCTACATATCAAAAAACATATCATCTACATGGGCAAAAAAAAAAAATGTTTGAGTTCAATGCGACGAAAACACAAAGCTGTTCCATATCTCTCAAGCGGGATAAGAATATGGACTCAGTGATTTTTGGCAATGAGGACATATGGTTCAAAACCTGGTGATTCCTGGTATTGAAACGAGCATATATTCAAAATCGCTAAGGCAATATTGCAGTGTTTCTGTGCGCATAGGCGATCTATGAAAAAAATTCCACCATCCGAGTTGCGGACAATCAAGTCCTTTATAAGGCCGATGCTTAAATAAAACTGCCACCTCTGGACAGGCGCTGAAAAAACTACGCTCTCCTATCTAGATCATGTTCAATCTCGGGCTATAAAATTGATAGGAAATTCCGAAGTCTCCTTAGCTCTGGATTCGCTCGAACACAGACGAAACTTCACCTGTCTTGTCCTCTTTTATTGATGTAATATTGTAGACTGTTCTCGGAAAATTTTGTAATTTCTAGCCTCCTCGCTTTTCTCACCCACGTATCAGTCGTTCCAACATCGTTCGACGCTACCACCCAATGTGCTCCCTAACCAATAATACATGCAGAAATTCATTGCGAATATACACCGCAACTTGGAACTCAATCGTTCCAAACCTTAGTCCCTGTTTTCCTTCCCTTCAGTCTTAGATATCCTTTAAAAATGGGAAGAAATACAATTATAGGAAATGCTTTTCTTTCCAGGAAATCACATGTCTTCTCTGCAAAAATAAAACAAAACTTCACCTCGATAAAACGAAACCAAAAGCTGAAGTATTGTCCACTATCGCGGAACAACAAGTTCTCCCAGTAAAAAAGTCAACTAAGAAAAAACAACGAAAAGACGAATTCGCTGGATTAAATCCAATTTTAATTCAAGCTTCGACCAGCACCAGTGGTTGTAGTGCGGTCACTTCTACAACTACAACATCAACAACATCATCGTCATCATCAGCGACATCATCATTACCTGTAGGAACCCAAAATCTCACCAAATCCGTTCCCGATAAAAAATCTAAAATCTTACCTGGATCGAAAACTTTAAAAAAAGCAAAGAACAAACTAAAAACAATACCAGTGCCGGCACCTAAGGAAGTATCGAAAACCAAACAGAAAAATACCCTCCTTCAATTGGCACATCTCTTAAAAGCAGCCAATTCATCATCAACGTCGAATAAAAAACCCAATCGTTTAGAAAATTTATTACGATAATTATTGCCTACCATCATTTTTTTTTTGTTTTTGAAATAATTTTTAACTGACTTAAAATAAATTAAATTTTTTTTTTAATTTAAATACATAAATACAAGTGAATAAATAATGCTGAATTTGCCTCGTCATCGTATAATTCGTCCCGTTCCCTTCTCCGCGTAGGAGTTCACACACACCGGAAAACTGATACGATAGCAGTTTTTTTCGCTGGCTCTGTGACGATATTTTCTGGTTCTTCTTCTCCAATAAAAAAAATCTGTTATCAATATCGATTTCCAGACCGGTTTTTTTAAGTCATCGGAATTTGCTCCTTAACAATCTGTTGTCGAGATGGTAAACAGAGAAAAAAGCTAAATATTTAATTCATAAAATTTATTTTGTGTTAAAAAAAATAAAAAATAAATAAAAACTCGCAATAGCACTCAAAAAAATTTAAAAATGTTAATTAAATTAAGTTTAAACCTTAAAATCCTCTTGAGTCTTGAAAATTTCGCTCTTTTAGGATTTCAATCGTTGAGATTTTATTTCTGGATCCAAAAGAAATATTGAAGGGGAAGCTTTTTATTGATTTTTAGGGATTTTATTTTTTAGAAATTTCATCTTTGGGAGCTCGTCCTTTGAAATTAAATAAACAACAAAAATCACTGAAAATATGATCATGCAAGATTTTGTGATAGGAAATGAAAAGCAAAACTTGTCGGGTCTTACAGCAGCCATTGATTTATGTTTGGTTTTTGATCGCGATAATCATGCAATTCTTTTTTTAAACTACTTTATTACAAACACACAAATTCTAACCTTCTGACACATTCCGCGATATATCTCATCCGTATCCCATGGTCCACGTTCGGGTAAGGCTAATCCGCGTCGACGCAATTCTTGTATACAATCGGTCAAATCGAGTATTGGCAGTGGATCGATATTCGCTTTCCAGACTTCACTCACCAAATACTCAACATAATGTTGTCTGTTGTAAAACCCGAGAGAAAGTGTGGGATAAAACACAAAATAAAAATTGTTTGTTTGGTAAAGAAAACTGTGTATTATTTTTGACGATACGCAATTTTACAGGACTCTTATCGGTTAGTTAAATAGCATGCCCCATAATTGTTTTTTGTTCGTTCTCTCTCACCTTAACTAGTTCGCGCCTATAAAATCCCTCGACACCGTACGGTTTAGGTGGTAAGCGCTTATTTTCACGCTTAACGACAATCTCAAGATCATCGGTCGTTAAGATATCGAGGGTTTCGATGCTATTTTCGCGAATTATCAGGGACAAATACTCAATGTAATGTTTTCTGGTGGAATATTTTTTTGAATTATTTTCTGAGACTGATGATGAATGAGATTTTGGACTGAAGGGATAAGGACGGGGTTTCTGTTTGGAAGATTCTTACCGACATAATCCAGCGTGTCCGTCTGGAACATCGCCATTACAAATTGTATCAACAAGTCCGGTCGGGGTTTCCTTCTGCAATGGAATTGGACATCGAACGATAGCCTTGGCACCGTCGTTATTCTCGATTGGGGCTGTGTCTCTGGGTTCAGTGTCGTACTCTACGCTGAACATTTGCAGGAGTTTTTGCAGATGATATGGTTCCTTGTCGCGTAGATAGAACAGACAATTGCGAGGATGATGTGAGTGTAGGCCCAGTTTGGCGCAATATGGTGAAACCGTGCATTTGGCTCCCATCATGAATGGTTTACCGCAGCCATAGCAGAATTCGTATTTGCACTGCGAGCATGTGAAGTGCATGCAACCACCTCTGAAAAAATATTAGCCGGGAGTTTCAGCTACATTTCTACGAAGTAACAAACATACCTAGCCAGCGAGAATCGAAATTTACACTTCGGACAGTCGATGCCGTGCAGTTTTAAATGTTGTGCGACACCTTCAGCTTGCTTATCCGGATCGTTAGCTTCCTTCCATTCCTGGAACGCTTCGCACGTAACACCTTCGTGTTGTTTCTCCCACTGAAATACACACTTGAGTTTTTGATCGTTAAAACTCCTTTTTGGACTTACCGTCTTCCTACACTGGGCACACGTCACCGATCCACAGTCGGGGCAAATCAGTCTCTTCTGCTTCGGTCTTGCAAAGAATCCTGACGAGCATTGAACGCACCACTTGAAATTCGGATCCTGCATAAGAGTTCGATCGCGCAGCTTGCGCTGAAACAGTTCGTGAACATCTTCGTCGACAATACTTTTGAGGAAGATGTCCAGATTGGAGAAGTATTCGAGGACGTCGTCATCCAGACTGTCGACGTCATGAAGTTCGGGCATTTTACAGTACGGACAATTACAATCGCCTATGCTTCGATCGGTGATCTAAAAACGATAGAGTTCGCATTCAGTCTGGGAAGACTGGTGGTAACTTGGGACGAACCTGAATGGTGAAGTAATTCTTTGCACACTCCTTGCAACATTGATGCGTACACTTGAGCATCGGAACGATTTCATTCATCGGATATTTCCCCGTGCACAGCTCACACTCCTGTTGAAGTAGCGAGATTGCGTGTTCCAGATCGCTGCATTCTTTCGCTGCCCAGATTGCAGCATTGGTCTGGAAGCTCATCGAAACTAGCTCGGCTGCTAGTTCGGCTTCGGCAAAATTGCTTACCAATCCTTCGTCGAGAAGGCGTCTGGCCATTTGCTAAAGGACAAACACAGCTCAAACAGAATTCAGATTGGCAAAGTTAAGTGCCTACCTCGGGCGGTTCGGGATCATCCATCGAGTGATATGATTTGAAGACTCGTCCTGGGGCACTCTGCTTCCTGTTGGCCGCTTGTTGAGTTCGCTCTTCTTCGGACGATGAAGACTGATAGTCATCGCTGAAGCATGTTTCGTGGTATTTCTTTTTCGGAAGTTTCGGCTCGGATTTCTTTGAAGTGATGATGGGTATGGGATTAGGTCGAATTAGTCGGGAAATTGTTTCGGTTACGGAATTAATAGCGGATTTCGTGATGATTTTTGGTGGAATTAGCTTCGAAGGTTTGATGTTTCGGGCGATTTTGGGAAGCTCTTGAGTCTGCTTGTTCAGTAGCTCCTGTTGGATGGCTCGAATCGATGCGGTTTTTATTGGAGGCGGCCCGGTTATGGATTTCTTTCGAACTGGTATTTTATTGGGTTTTGGTGGTGGTTGTTGTTTTTTTTGCGGAGCTGGTGGTTCTTGCTGTTTGACAATTTCGATTTCAACGATTGGGGTTGGCTGGGTGGAGGAGCTGGGTTGATTTGTTTTGATTTGGGTCGGTGCGGTAGGTGTTTGGTTGGGATTGGAAACACTTTGTTCTACTGGTGGTAGTGTTCGAGGAGTTTGTTGATCGCGGTTTTGATTTTCGTTGATTAATTTCTTGTTTTCAGATTGATCGGCGTAGGGAATGGAAAGGATTTTGCCATTGTTAAGGAGGTTTTCAATTGAAACTGAGTTTGGAACTGTTTCACTTCGTAACGCCTTTGGTTGGCTATCTCGGGAGTTATCGGGTTCTTCAGCGTCGTTTCCAGCTTCAGCTACAGGATTTGGTAATACTGGTGTGATTACTTCCAACGCGATCTGTTCTTGAGTTGAAGTTTTCTCAACATTTTCCTCAGAAATCGGAAGGACTTGTTCATGATTCACTTCAGTCACACTATCTGGTACTACTGATGTGATTGCTACCGACATGATCTGCTCCTGAGTTGAAGAATTCTCAATATTCTTCTCAGAAATTGGAAGGACTTGTTCATGATTCGCTTCAGCCATACGATCTGGTACTACTGATGTGATTGCTTCCAACATGATCTGCTCCTGAGCTGAAGTGTTCTGATTATTCTCCACTAGAATCTGAAGGACTTCACTGCTTGGAATTGATTCAGCACTGGTCGCAGTAGGATCATTTGCTTGGTGATTTGATATATTTTCAATTGGTTCGCTTGGTAAAATCGTATTTAAATTATTGTCTTTTGGTGCTTCTTGCTTCAACGAATGATCAGAATGTTCTTGTTCAGTCATGGTTGAAGTCAATTCTACTGCAGTATCGCTCTGTTTAGTATTTGCAGTAGGTTGTTGCAGCCTTGGCTCAGTCAAATTTTGATTCCTAGTTTGCGTCTTACCTCCGCTTCGTTTTCTTCGATTTGTATTGTTAGATCGTACGACAGGTTCGGCTTCATTCTGTAATCTTTGTTCTTCCTGATGTTGTTCCGTGTCCTCTGATGAGATGATTTCCTCAACCACTTGCAACTGAATTGTAGCATTGGTTTCAACTTCTTCTTGGATTGCAATTTCTTCAATTTCCTGCGAAAAGCCCAAATTAGTAGGTGAAGCACTGTCTTCCACACCTTCCGATATGTCATTCATATCGTCATTGTAGGTTTCATCTTCAGTCCAATCTTCTTCTCCCTCGTTTTCATCGTAATCTTCTTCATTCTGTTCTTCTGTTAGCTCTTCTTCATACAATTCTTCTTCGCCGTATTCGTCGTCATCATCGTCAGTCCATTCGTCCGAATATCCTTCTGTGTATTCTCCTTCTTCATCCGAAATAAATGATGCAATATCCGAATTGATTTCTTCTTTCATTTGCTTTATAAGACGTTGTGTGTCTTCAACAAGTTCTGAAAGATTTTGTGGATGTTTTGGCGATTCTGGAATACTGGATGCACCGCTTGATGGTGAGATTGATGTGGATAAGGTTGATAACGATTTTGCTTCGATTGAAACTGTTTGGCTTAGAATTTGTGCAGCGGATGCTAGTACTAGGTCAGTTGGTGGAATATGCGTGATTGTTTCGTTAATCGAGTGTGTTGTTGGTTGGGTACTTGCGGCGGGTCCTGTAGCTTCTGTTGATAATACTGCTTGATCTTCCAGAACGACATTTTCTCTTGCACTGTACAGTTCTTCGTCGGATGTTTCTTCATTTTGTTCGAAAACGTCTTTTTCGTTAATGCTTTCATCAATGCCGCTAAAAAGTTCTTCGTCTGAGGTTGCGTCTTGATGTGATTGACTGCGTACGGGTGATTGGGTGGACTCGTTGGGAGTGGCATCTTTGGAGAGTGCTGGAATGGCTCCAGCTGGTGGTTGAAGTAATTCCGGCTGAATCGATGGTGACTCTGGTGATTCAAAGTTTATTTGATGTGGTGTCGATGGCTGCCTGTCTTGAATTTTCGGCGATTGAAGAATGATGGTGGCTGAACTAATTTTGGTTCGTTTCTCTTCGACTGGAGGAGGAGGACTAGTTATACTTGTACTTCGACTTCGAACAGGAATTTGGGACTTCCTGGCTAGAATTTTGGGCTTCGCTCCGTTTGAATTCGGTATTGTCTCCGATTTCGATTCATTGGTAGGTCCTTCTACTGGTTCTGTTGAAGTGTCTTTATCTGCTGAATTTGATTCTGTTAGGCTGTTTGGACTTAGATCTCCTTCTGGAACTCGATTAGTTTCTTCTAATTCCAGAGGTTTGATTAAGTCAGGCTTTGTTGTACTCTGTTGGATTGTTATTCGTTCATTCCTAGACTCATTAAGATTATCTGTTGGTGCTGGTCCTTCTGATGGGATTACACCTTTTGATGATGCTTCTTCCTGTTTTAGAGAAGCCCCACTCTGCACTTTTACGTGGTTTGTTATATGCTGCTGAACCTTATCTTTATCGACTGCTCCCGATGCTTCTTGTTTCACTACATCTTTTTGGACAGATACAGCGTTCACTATTATCTCACCAGCTTCGTTCTGTTTCGGAGCTGCGCTCACTACATACTTCGGACCTACTACCGAAGATTCGACTGTTCCTGCTGCTTCTTGTTTCTCTACATCCTTTCGGACTAGCACTGCGTTTCCTCTTTCCACACCTGATTCATTCTGTTTTGGAGCTGGGCTCACTACTTCCTTTTGGTTCGATACTGTATTCACTCTTACCACACCAGCTTCATCCTGTTTTGGATCATCCTTCTGAGCTACTGCTGAAGATTCTTGCCTTTTCGGACCTCGCCTATTTCTCCGCGACGACTTTGAATCCGTGGACTGCATTTCAGCCCGGCTTCCTTCCTTTCGATACTTAACTTCAGCCAGCACAACTTTCACTGCCTTGAATTCTTCCAACATATTTTCTTCGTATCGAATTTTAGCTGGCACTTCATGCGTGTATTGCAACTCCTGAAGATTTTCCACTTCTCCAACCACCACTCCAACTTCTTCTTTAACACTAGTATATCTCAAATTCGGCGTTATCAAAACATCCATGATATACTCCTCCTGACTAACCGGCGGCGGGGGTGGTTCTACCTGCGGCAGAATCTCAATGATTTCTTCATTATCCTCCTGCAATTCTTTTTCGACTTGTTCGACCAGATCCGGAATAATGTCCTGGATATGTTGCGAAACGAAATTTCGAATGTCTAAGTCTTCCGGATGGGAAGCGCTGGGTCTTTGCGGATGTATGATTGGACTCTTAACTAGAATCCGGTCGAGACTCTGGAATTCCGATTCGACTGAATCGGGACGTGATAGTTGACGCGACAGAATACTTCCAAGCATGCTTTCGATATTCTTAAGCATGTTCTCATTCTGTTTCGCCTGATTCAGTTCCATATTTCCGATTAGTGTCTCGATATCTTTAAGAAAGTTGTGATTGCTTAGGGTATCATTGCCAAGACTGTCGTTCTGCTCCATGAAGATATCCTTGTTTTCGGAGCTGAAAGTCGATAGGCTAGATAACGAGGTTACACCACCAGACGAAAGCTTCTTGGTTTGCTCGTTTAGTTGGGACAATGGAATACTATCGGTATTGGCATTTAGGAATTCTTGAATCGAAGGATTTATCTCTGAAATTTAATGAATTGTGAATTAGTCCTTGGAAAGAAGCGATTAATCAAAGTGAACCGGGAAGCTATTTACAGTATTATTACAGAAAACAAATACTTACTTCGGTTTTGTTAGAACCAACATTTTAGTTTCAAAGTAAAAATATACTGCTAGAAATAAAAAGTATTGTTGGGTCCTGGAATGGATGGATTGGAGTGCAGCATTTATAATAAACATTAAAACGTATTGAAAAAAGCTCTCGTCTATCCTTCTTTGTATTTATTAACTCTTTTTTAAAACACTCCGTGAAAAAACAACATTTAAGAAACAGAAAAAGGTAAAGCACCACAGAAAGCAAAGAACAAAGGTCCGTTTGGGGGGTGAGACGCGATTAATTCCGCAGCGCAAATAGAAAAAAATACTAACCAATTCTAGGTGTGTCTTCAACACTTTCGCTTGGATCTAATAAATTGCCGCTTTCGTTTTCAACGCCAGCCGGTGGTCCCCAGATTCGCATGAGGAATGGCTTCAATTGGCTCTTACCCAAATCGATGAGCGCCAATTCGAGGTTTCCATGATGCGCGGTCAGCGCAGTTACAATGTCCTCACGGGAATAATTCCCTCGTGCGGCAATATCATGGTATTTTTTCTGGCGCTGTTCTATACATTCGGTAACGGCATGCCAAACATTACCACAATGAATGCGAAGGGCTTCGCGTGCTTCGATCGACGATATGGTTCCAACGGTGTTCTCCTTTCGTTCCTGGCCGTATTTGGTGGCCAACGTTTGAACTGTTTGTACTAGCTTGGACCAGTTCTCTCGTAGCCAAGTGATGGGATGACTATCGGCGCAGTGTTTAAGGCCGGCTTGGAGTTCTTCGGCGGTGAATTTGTAGTGTTCCGCTTCCTGAAATTGAGACGGTTACGAGTTAGTATTGGTTGTGAAATTGATTCGAATCTGGGCGGGGATTACTCTCAGCAGTAAGACTAGCTCCATTCCTGAGCTCCGTATGGTAGAGTCCTTACGACGCATGTCGTATGATTCGAAGGGGGCATCGTTGTATTGCTGGTGGAAAAGAAAATTAATAATTAGGATTTTTTTTTCGTTTTGGTAGTTCCTGAATAGTTACGGTCAAATAGTTAGAAATGTATAAGTTCAAAAATTTACTGCCCAATTATCCATGTTTGGAAGATATTTTGATTCTATGAGATACATCTTTGAGGTTGAAGGTGAGCGCCTTCCATAAGAGGAAGGGAAGAAAGATTACTGATCTTTCATTGAGGATGTCAAAGGCGGAGTAAAGAGTAAAGAGTAAGGATGTCGAAGGTGCGGATTGAAGAAGGAAGCGGGTACAGCATGACGTTGGAATGAAGGTGAAGTTATCGATGGACACGGTCATGATAGAGGGGGAAAATTTCCTGAGATGATCACGAAGGTTCAACTGGTGGCCGGTGCCATTGATTTCCTCGCGGCCATGCTCATGGGTAGGGACGCGAGGGTGCGTGAATTGGAGACATCTAAGGTGGCTCTAGAAAGGAAGATGATGAAGTAAAAGCAATGGCTGACATCAGCGACTGTGAAATAGTCGTTCCCGGCACCGGGTCCGCAACACCTAAACAGGTGGCGGCTAAGTTTGTCTCGGCCCCCGATAAAGGCAGTTATTTGCGTTCCCTCTGGGAAAAAAGGGAAAAGGTCGCCACGAATAAAAAATTTGAGGAGAGCGTGGTGAACGTGTCGGTTAAGGATAAGCTTGGACTGAACATTATAGGCACATTAAATGATGGAAATCTACGGGACTTATCTGAAGAAAAAGATGTCTTTATATAAATACAGAAAGGGGACAGAGATGATAAGTCGTCCGTCGAAAGAGGGAGTAGACGCAGTGGGTAGTGAATATAGCGGAACTAGTGACTACCGATAGGTTATACGTAAAGTGGTACTCTTAGAAGATGAAATTGCAAGACGGCCCCAGTACTGCTACACATGTGAGGGTTTTGACCATGTGGCGAGGCAGTGTAGATCTAAGGCGGGGTTGGACACTTTGTCCCGGAGTGTCCGAATGACAGTACAGGAATTGTGAAGCGAGACGGCTTCCTGCGTGTCACCGGCTTATTTCCGTTTCCTGCACAGTTTATACAAACAGGGTGGCATGGGTGAGGACCCGACACTAAATTCGCGATGCTTCTCAAATTTGCAAAGCTTAGTTGTCACAGCACGGTCTTAGCCTAGTGGGTGGCGTGTTGATCTACAATGCGAAGGTCGTGAGTTCAAATCCTGGTCGACGCATAATTCCAGCACACTGCTTGGATATATCTTGGTCATCTCAATCTACGAAAATGAAAAATTCGAAGATAGAGGGTTGTGCGAAGGTCGAACAACCCTTCCACAATAAATAAAGAAAAATGTCAAGGAACCTGAAGGTTAAGAGGCCAAGGCCCAATTCGGGCCGTAGTACAATTGTAGAAGTAGAAGTTGTCGGAGCTTTTGTTTTAAATGTGCGAGTTGGGTGTGAGCCTTAGGGGTGGGGATTCTCCTTCGCGTTTCTGCAGGATCCTTATGCGACGGTCGAACAAGAGAATTACCACCAGACACGAGGATATAGTGGTTTTCGATCTCAATATAGAGTGCGTCAGGCTTGAGCACCTGACGAGTAGGGTTCTGTGAGCGAATGAGGGGACGATTTGGTTCAGAAAACTTGCGTGAGCTCTCGTGGTTATGTCATGGAATGAGTGTGTGAAAGCAATACAATATGAATTATTTCTATATCCGGAGCCATGGGGACTTATTCATGATCGGGTGCGAGCAGAATGAGAAAGCCTGAGGTCGTTTTAGATACCACATGTTGTTGCGCTCCCGAAGTCACCAGAGAAAGTCAAGAGAAGCCCCAGGTCCGAACGGAAAGAAAGATAGCACATGTTAGCGTGGTTCCCCCGGTCTAATGCCCAGTCGTTTGCTAGATTCTGGAGAGGATTATAGTCCTTAGGCTGAGAAAGGCCCCATATGGTGTCGACCTAGCAGTACAGCTTCCGTGCCGTAGGATGCACGAAAGATGCGTGGAGGCATGTGAAAGACTGCTTTACGAGGAGCGCTAGCAATCACTTCCATGGAATCTTTGTGGATTTCAAGGGCGCATTCGACCATTTGATCTGAGATGTAGCGCTGGATACTTATCCAAAAAAAAAAAATAATTCTACGACTATTGCGTAGTAGCCCTTTGGGAGAGCTATTTTTTCTATAGGTGGAGATCATCGAGCATGGCTCCCATAAGGCTCCGTCAGTGGAATCTACCGTCAAGTACCTGGGTTTCTAATCGGCTGGAATGCGCTGCATCTGTAAGAGCTCAACGAGAGTCTCCTTGCTGCTATGAGACAAATCCGCAGGCTTCTACGACATGAATTAGGTCTTACTAGAGGTTCGGAACGTATCATATACCTATTTCGGTCTATTCGTTGCAAAGTATGGAGCAGAAGTGTGGTACGAAACCCTGACGACTGGTAGGGACATTCGATTGATTATCACGTGCCAAAGAGTAATTCTGAGTGCATGTTTACGACATTCGACTCGCAGGAGGGCAACTACTGGTTCAAAGGTTTGCCGCAAAAATAAAAAAAAAACCTTCCACGATCTGATCATAAAATAAAAAATTTAAAATGAAAAATTCAAACTTTTAATAATTACTTTCTGCAAATTGAGATAATCCCCGATCGATGGTTTTCTTTGTAAATAAAGATCATCGCGTCGTAGATCATTGTGGCTTCGATAACGATCACTTTTCTGACTTTTTTGTAGATCTTTGAAGTATTCCATGCTGCGATCTAGATACGCTAACGTCTCGGCATCGTTAATCGATGGATTATTTGGATGATGATGATGATGTTTCTGACTTACACCCGACGGGCTCATTTCGCGACGGGGTGGAGTCGGTGGTAGACTCTACAGAAATAGAATTGAAAAAATGGACAGAAATAGAATACTAGGTCTAGTGTGGGTGGAAGTCTCACCTGACTATCATTATTCATACTCTGTCGACTGATAGTATGTTGATCGTTCAACCGAGGCAGAATACTTGGACTGGCAATCGAATAGGACCGGGATTGTCCTCTATAGTTGGATCCTCCACTATCAGGCTGTATTATTGGAAGTTCTTCGTACGTCTAGTTTTCGGATTTGGAGTTGTATTGTTGGCAAGATCAGTACGTCGGATTATTTACCTGAGTCGATATGGTCTGAGGTGGAGGTGATGTTCCGGTCGATACCGCAACCGATGTCTTCCGTTTAACTTCACGCGGCGGTGACGGTCCACATCCTGTCGATACCTTATGACTTTTAACACTACTACGATCGTTATGCCGATCGTGATTTCTATTCGTTTCGTCGGCAGTCGAAATCACTTGACCATCCCGTTTATTCGTAGAGGTTGCAGTCGCTGCATCATTTATGTCATTCTCAATTGCAGCCCAAATATCCTCAAAGGACATGTTATTCTCTACAAGAAATTGGGAAGTTAACAGATTCAGATTACACACGAAAAAAACACACATATCGGCAGTTAAGGTACACAAAAAATAATAACAATTAAGATGAATTTATGTTGTTTTTAATGTTTATATTTTGCTTGATCCTTGCAGAAGTGTACTGTAGTTTTTTTTTTTGGAAGTAACACTTGTGAACATTCATAACGATCGTATTGGAAATTACAAACAATAAACGGTTTTATTATCGGAAATCGGACTATAAAAAAGCAATGCAAGGATAACTAAAAAAGAAAACTAAAAAGGATCTGCAGTCTGGCAAATTAAGAAAAAATGTTTCAAGTCACTTTGTGATTTATTTCACTTCCTTCTTCGTCACTTTGTTTTCGTTCCCGGCCAAAAGGATATCGTTCTTTTCCTACCTTTCTTCTTATGTCCTTTCGGATCTTCGGAATCTTCTTCAGACGCTGAGATTTTCATTGCTCCGACTTTTTTCGCGGTACTATTCAACTCTGCCTGTTTTTTCTGTTCAGGGGCTGCAGCAGGGGTTTTGGGCGGGGCTTGCGTCGGTGTTTTACAACAAATCGCGCAAATTTTTATATTCGGTTCATTGACAAACGTGCAAAATTCGCATTCCCATTCATGATTTGGCGCCGACGGTGGTGGACCCAGAGGACTTTCATCGATTGCTTCAATGTTTATTTCATCTATGACTTCTTCAGCGGGAACTGCAATCGGAGGGGGTGGAGCAGGCCGAGGTGGAGGTGGAGACGCTGGCGATCGACTAGGTTCAATCTCATCATAGGACGAAGACTGTTGTTGTTGTCGCGACATCTTCTCCTGAATTTTGGCTTGTACCAGAGCTCTAGTACCCGGTTCCGATTCCGAATCCTGAGTCATTGGCGAGTCGGAGAGCGTCTTTCGTGGAACACGTTCGCCACGATCGTGTAAAGCCGCTGCACGACGTCCCGGTAGCCAATCGTTTAGCGGTTTTCCACTGATCGATCCACCACGACTGTCACGTCGCGATCGTTGTTGTGATCTTGGTTTCGAGAAGGACTCTTGTTCTTCTTCCATATCGTAACTTTGGGAATTACTGGAAATTTTACGCTGACGCTGACGTGATGTTGTATTGGTCATCCCAGATTTACCGGATCGTATTGACCGATGATCATCACCGTCGGAATCTTCATCGTCGGTAGCATCGTGTTCGGCATAGCTACTGTTCCGTTTCGATCGTATCGATTTTGTAGATTTGCGAGATTTAATGCTTAGAGCGGGTGATCCGGCTCGTGACGTAGCACGCGAATGAGCTCGGGATCGTGATGGATGTACGACGCTGGGCATCATACCTGAAAGAGGAAAATGTATTAGATTTGACCGTTAGTCCTTCCTGATCAGAACTTTAATCATTGGTGATTTTTAAGCCAAAATTTTCTTCAAAGGTAACTGACTATCTCAAAGATTCGGTGATGCTTTGAGAAAATTGCGATGGAAACCAATCAGTGATCTCATGCAACTAAGAACTTACCATTATTCATCATTGGATTCATCGGATAGGGATACATTTGCGGATGTCCCCAGCTATTCGCCCAGCTCGGCGGAGGCGGAGCATGCATCGGATGCTGTTGATTCGGATAATAGCCACTTGGTGGCAGATTCAAGCTCATGTTTGATCCATTGAAATTACCCATTCCGCCAGCATCGTTCCAGCCATCGTGCTGCCCGCTGGGATTCCAAACGGATTGGCAATTCATGCAGTTTAACTGAGCAACCGATTGCGCCTAAAGAAACCCAATAATTACATTATCCGAATTATCGCATTGCAAAATAACTTACCTGTTGCATCGACTGATGCGGCATCCATCCTGGCGGATAACGCTGTCCAACTTGATTCAAATTAAATACCGAGGTACTCATATTGCGCATTGGTGATGCCGGACTCACTCCAATCGGTGGACGACCTGTGGCCGTTTCCATCTGGTGATGATGATTTTGAGGCAAATGAAAATTGGAAGTATCATAAGAATTGCGAGGCGGGATGTTATTGAGCCCGGACGACATACTACCGGATCGATGGTGGTGATATTGTCGTGTAGGGGATGGAGGTCCTGACCATTGATCGGATGATAAATGTGACTGAGAGGGGAGCACTGGTAATGAGGAGTACTATGGGGATAGAACAAATTACACTCACTTGGGATTCGTTGAAGCTGGACAGATTGCTGAATCGACGGCTTGGATCGTCCACGCTGCCATTTTTCATTGCTTCCTGATGCTGCCGGTAGCGCTGCTGAAGCAATGCCATCCGATCGAGCGTTGCACTCGCTTTCGATTTGATCTTTTCGAGTGCTATCGATGGCGGTCGTTGGATCGTGTCAAAAGCGGAACGACCGTTGCTAGGTGTTGTCGATCGCGAACCGAAGTCTTGATTTGGTGTTTCCGGAAGCGGACGATTGCTATGATTCGATCCCATTCGGCGAAGATTTCCCATACGATCGACGAATGATGGTGTCGGACTGGCCGAAGAACGATGCTGCAGTGATCCTCCTAGAGTCCCGCCGACTCCTAAGACCTACGAAGAAAATCTCAATTATGGCACTAATTATTCGCAATTATAAATTATTTTATTGGAGTGGTGTTTTTTTTCAAGAGTAACTATAGCGAGAAGTACTCACCACAATTCATCAATGAGAAAAAAGAAAGCGAATTAAAGAAAAAGTGAAAACAAGTATCTTTTGACGATCAAGCAATAAATTTTTATTACTACTATATAGGTAAATAATACACCGTTTAAATGAGTATACATTTTTTTTATTTTTTATTTAAGTTAATTTCTTGACGCTGTTTTGGCAGCATTCACTTGTATTTATTAATTTTTTTTATAGAAATCCATTTAATGTTTTTTTTCAATACCATACATGCAATTGACAAACGTTAAAAATAATAATAAAATAAAATTTAATAAGAGAAACAAGCTGATGAGGTAAAATTAGAGATTTTTTTTTAATTTTTACAAGGTGTATGTGTTTTTTGTGTTCAATTAGGCATACAAATGTTTTTGCATTACTGTTTAAAGGTTTTTGCATAAAAATTATGGTTTAATAATTTACGGTTTTGACACATATGTATAAGAAAATTGCCCCTCTTTCTTGTTATACTCTAGATGAAATCTGAGAGTATTATAAGTTTGCCAAAAAGTTTGTAACGCCAAGAAATAAGGATCGGAGAAAAAAATGAATTATACAGAAGTTCATATAATCACTCAAAAATCTCAAAACCGGATGTCCGTCCGTCTGTCTGTCTGTCTGTCCGTCGTCCGTCTGTCCGTCTGTCTGTCTGTCCGTCCGTCCGTCCGTGTCCTCTCTAGCTTAAGAACGCGTTGATCTAGAAAGTTAAAATTTTGTATACGTCGTTTTTAACAAAAAAGTAAGGTCAAGTTCGTGAACGAGCCAAATCGCTCCACCCCTTCTACCCCCTCCCATACAAAATGACACAATTTCGCAATCTGACAATAAACGGATTTGCTCGAAAAGTACAAATGACATTGATCTGAAATTTGGAATGTAATACTTTTATGACGATTCCAATCTATTCTATAAAAATAATTTGTGTATTCCCTCTCCTTCCACTACCTCCCATACAAACTGCACTTTTTCATGAAATGCTCTAAACCAATTTACTCAGTGCGTATAATAGTTATCGAGCTGAAATTGTCCACGAAATATTTATTTAAAATTATTAGTAAGGCTAAAAAAAATGAGACGATTAGCTGTACCCCTTCTACCCCCTCCCATACAAAATGACACAATTTCGTAATTTCACAATAAACGGATTTGCTCGAAAAATATAACTGCTAATTATTTGAAATTTGGAATGTATTACTTTTATGATGATATAAATCTGCTGTACAAAAGTTATTTGAGTCCTCCCCTTCCTTCCACCACCTCCCACACCAACTGCACATTTTCGTGAAATACTCTAAGCCAATTTACTCAGTGCGTATAAAATTGATCGAGCTGAAATTGTGCACTAAAGAATTATTATTAGAATTATTAGTAAAACCGAAAAAAATTTAGACGATTAGCTTTACACCTTCTACCCCGTCCCATACAAAATGACACAATTTCACAATTTTATAAAAAGTCGATTTTCTTGAAAAGTATAAATGCTACTGATCTGCAATTTATAACATGTCAAAAGCATGATGTTTATAGTTATTTCTGAAAAGTCATTCAAAACTTGCCCCTCCTTCTATCACCTCCCATACAAACTGCCCTACTTCACTACATCCAATACACTAATTTTCTCAGTACCTATTAAATTTTTAAACCCTAAATTTAGCATAAAACATTTTTATAGCAACCTTAACGTCATGTAAAAAAATTAGTTCAATGGAGTCACCCCCTCTACCACTTCCTCTACAAAAATTTCTCTTTCATCTAGAGTATCACACGATTGGGCTTTATGCCCAATCGTACTCCTATTATGTTTTTTTATAGCCTTCACTAAACAATTTTTATTCCAGCAGGCAACGTTCAATCAATCGCTAGATGGGTCTTATAATGTCGTTTAGAAGTTACTATGCCGAACGACGCATTTGTGACATTCTATTAAAAAATGATCGGGAACTTGTCATTTGAAAAATATCGGTTCAAAGCTTTTTGTGTTGTATAAGCTGACAGTACTATAACCAAAGCTTTCTACATACCAAGCTAGGCAGAACTGACGTAGCGGTCATCTTGAATGACTTCAGTGGGTGTGACGTCATGGATTTTTCCATTTCAAACGACCACCTGTATTATTTTATACAAACTTGTCGTAAAAACACGTTTTACCGAAAACAAGACAAAAGCATAATTAAATCAGACAGACAGAATTTCTTCGGTGTGAGAACCCGAGATTTAGTTTTGACCGCACTTTTTTCAATTAAAAATCTATTGCACTGATATCAACGTGTAATAATTATATGCTGAGAACTATTAATAAAGTACCTTAGAAAGCTGAACTATCTTTAACACTGCATTTAAGAATAAACGCGATTCTTACGAAGCCCGCCGTGTCTGCTCCATACAAAAGCGAGCGAATTTGTATGGAACTGTAATTTTTGTTATGACTCCAACGTGTTGTTGTTGGATTGACTTACGTGGCTTTCTACTTTAGAGGGCTTTGCTATACCCAAAGCTTTCTACATACCAATCTAGGCAGAACTGACGTAGCGGCCATCTTGAATGACTTCAGTGGGTGTGACGTCATGGATTTTTTCATTTCACAATACCACCTGTATTATTTTTCTACAAACTTGTCGTAAAAACACGTTTCACCAAAAACAAGAAAAGAGCATAATTAGTTCAAATTAAGCACGAAAATATTAAGCGAGTTCACACTTTTTCGTAATAACTAAAATTCTACAATTTTCTGTGTGAAAATTAACCGGAGAACTCTGCACAATATGAGTGATAGATTTTCTTCGGTGTGAGAAGCCGAGATTTAACTTTGATCGTACTTTTTTCAATTAAAAATCCATTGCACAACGTGTAATAATTACATGCCGAGCACTATTATTGAAGTACCTTAGAAAGCTGAACTATCTTTAACACTGCATTTAAGAATAAATGCGATTCTTACGAAGCCCGCCGTGTCTGCTCCATACAAAAGCGAGCGAATTTGCATGGTCACTTTTGTTATGACTCCAACGTGTTGTTGTTGGATTGACTTACATGGCTTTCTACTTTAAAGGGCTTTGGTATAACTCATTATGAAACGAAGCTTGAGTGCCACCTGTCAACTAGTTTATTAACTGATGCTCGTTTTGATAGTTGGCTTAAAGTCCGTTCGGCTATATTTACTATGAATAAAACTGTTGGGCAAATTGTTTGCTTCAAGTTTTGCGTTTCCCAAGAAAATTATGTGTGTGGATTCGTTGAAAATACTGGGAAAGGCTTTGGTTAGGTTTGTGGAGGGGTTGGACACCAATGTACGTAGGCCACCAGTGGGCTCCATATTTCTACCATGTGAACCTACATTTCATTTAGCCAGCCTACTCTTTTTTTTTTGCCCCCATTCATCCTACATGTCCATACAATGGTTCAAGCATCTTAAATTTCAGCTGTAAGCGCAGGTGGCCTTCAGTGTAGCTTGGTTTTCTGAGTAAAAACTAACTCGCTTACCATTTACTCCTTAGGGCGTGGCATATTCTAGTAGATGCCTGGAGATTTTCCGATCAAGGCTTTCAGAAAAGATGCCATAACCTACCGTCTTCTATTTTCGAACCATCAGTAAGTATCGCAATCTCATCATTCTGCATGACAGGATTATCAATCCATTGCTGTCTGCAGTGAAGATTGACTTAATAGTGCTTCACAAAGTGCGTCTTTGATAGCATTTTTTCTTTGTTTTTTTTTCTTTACAGAATGACCTGTGTTATAAGCAATTTCGGCATTTATGTGCAATGCACAAACACAGTCATGGAGGGAAGGAATGGGATTAGGAAGGTAGGGGAAGAGGAGTGAGAACGACCGTAACGAGTGAAGAAGCTGATAAATATTTTTCAGCTGTACTGGCTTCTACTGAAAAATATTTGCAGATGTTATGGCGGACTGAATGATAGAAAGCGAACAGAAACCATCTACTGAGTATCTAGGCCTTCTTGAAGTGGAACTGTTTCACTTTTGCACCGTTTGTCCATTTTATTTTGAATAATTTTTCATCGCTGAAAAATTCGTGCTTAAAAAAGCCCGTCTGGAGTGGGAATCAAACCCACGACTAATTGACTGAAAAGCAAGCACGCTGCCCACTACGGCACGGAAGCCTCAAATTGTATTATATCGCTACTATAGCTTGGGAAAGAAGATTTCATTTCCATACACTCCAGGATTGTGGCGTGAGTTTTTATACTCTAGATGAAATCTGAGAGTATTATAAGTTTGCCACAAAGTTTGTAATGCCAAGAAATAAGGCTCGGAGAAAAAATGAGTGATGCAGAAGTTCATAATATCACTCAAAATTCTCCAAAGCGGATGTCCGTCCGTCCATCTGTTCGTCTATGTCTTCTCTAGCTTGAGAACGCGTAGAGCTAGAGAGCTCAAATTTTTTAAACGTCGTTTTTAATAAAAAAGTAAGGTCAAGTTCGTGAACGGGCGAAATCGCTCCACTCCTTCTACCCCCTCCCATACAAAACGACACAATTTCGCAATTAACGTATTTGCTCGAAAAGTATAAATGTTAATGATTTGAAATTTGGAATATAATGCTTTTATGATGATATCAATCTACTGTTTGGAAATTATTTGCTCCTCCTCCTTCTACCTTCTCCCATACATACAAACTGCACTTTTTCATGAAACGCTCTAAACCAATTTACTCAGTGCGTATAAAATTTATCGAGCTGAAATTGTGCACAAAATATTTATTTTAAATTATAAATAATACCAAAAAAAAAAATTACCCCTTCTACCCCCATACAAAATGACACAATTCCGCAATTTGACAATAAACGGATTTCGAAAAATATAAAAGCTATAATATATCACTTTTATGATAATTTCAATCTACTGTATAAAAATTATTTGAGTCCTTCCCTTCCTTACACCACCTCCCACACAAACCGCACTTTTTCATGAAACACTCTAAACAAATTTACTTAGCACGTATAAAATTTATCGAGCTGAAATTGAGCATATAAAATTTATGTAGAATTATTAGTAAAAGCAAAAAAAAATTAAAAAATTAGCTTTACTCCTACTCCTGGGAGGGGGTATCCCATACAATCTGACACAATTTTACAACTTTACAAAAACCGATTTTCCTGAAAAGTATGAGTGCCACTGATTTGCAATTTGAACATATCAAAAGCATGATGTTTATAGTTATTTCTGAAAAAGTCTTTAAGAATTCGCCCCTCCTTCTACCACCTCCCATACAAACTGCACAATTTCACTAAATCCAATACAGTAATTTTCTAAGTACCTATTAAATTTTTGAATCCGAAATTTTGTATAAAACATTTTGATAACAACTCTAGCGTGACGTGACAAAATCAGGTCAATGTCGTCATCCCCTCTACCACTTCCCCTTCAGAATTTCTTAAAATCAAAAAAATTATCTTTCATCTAGAGTATCGCACGATTGAGCTTTACGTCCTGTTATGTTTTTTGAATTGGTTCCAAGCTATGCGCCAAAAATTTCAAGTCTTACAGCCATAATGCTAGCCTTCTCTAGAATTACAGCATTCTGCGGAAGAAGACCCAAAATGGCTTCTAGTCCTGCTGTGGGCGTTGTACGCAATGCCCTCGTTATGCTTATGCAGGCAATTCTTTGAATGTGCTCAAATGTGATTGGATATATTTCAGTTCGGTACTTTCCCACCATGCTAGCGCACCGTGTATAAAAATTGGTAGTATGAGACTGATAGACATCCACCTTACCATATTTGGTTTCAGTCCCCATATTTTACTATTTTTTTTACATATGAAGAAGGCATTATTTGCTTTCTTAATTCTTTCCTCGACATTCAGTCGCCATATCAGTTTGGTTTCCAAGATGATTCACAGATAAGTTACCCTTTCTGAAAGGCTTAGAGCAACTCCTCTAATGGATGGCAGATTGAAACTTTCTATACGTCATCTTCTAGTGAAGAGCATGAGTGTAGTCTTGCCAGGGTTGTCAATCCACACGAGTTAGACGTGGTAGCAATAAGGTTTAATGCACTTTGCATCAGTTCGCCTAAAGTTGTGGGGTATTTCCCACTAATTTGGATGACTAAGTCTTCCGCATAGGCGGCAGTGTAATAACTAGCTGCTTGAGGATACCATTCACGGCTAGCGGCCAACGTAAAAGAGAAAATACCCCTCCTTTTGGTGTTCCTATTTTAACTTGTTTCGTCCTAAAGTCGCTTCTCATTGTGGCAGTAATATCCTGCACACAAACATGTTATGAATCCATTCAGTGAGCATTGAATTTAAAAATGTGCGATTAACGCGTCTATATTATTGGACGTGCCCGCTACATCCACAAAAGAACCCAAAGTTCAATATATTTTTCAATTTTCGATACTACCACGTGCAGTGCCGTTTCCAAAGACCGTCCTTTCATGTAAGCATGTTGGGCAGGACTAATTTCGGCGATATTTACGGAGGCTCTTATGTGAATATGTATCAGTCTTTCAAAGGTTTTAAGAAACAAAGATGTCAGACTTATTGGCCTGTAGTCATTCGGCTGTGTATGACTACTTGTGTTTTTCACGTCGAAAGCATTTTTCACTTCGAAGGCACATATCTTACAAGAAGACAAGTCTTGAAAATGTTAACCACCCTTGCAACGATGCTGTCCAGGCAATGCTGTAGCATCACAGAAATTATTCCATCTGGTTTCGCCAACTTAAAAGGCATGAAGATGTTTATTGCCCATATTGTTTTTTCTTTGGTTATTATTTCATTCACTATGCGAGAAACGGATAAGCCATGCATTTAGCTTACCGTTCCACCAGGAGTCTCCTCCATTTTTGTTTTTTTAGATCTTTTCATTGGAAAAGCTATATCATAATTTTTCATAATCGTAGTTATTAAGAAGTTAACGTTAACGTTCTCCTCAATGGCATCGGTCCCCTGTGTAGCAAGTGTGGGCGAAAGACCCTAAAAGTTTTCTAAATGGATTCCAAAAGCCTGCCAATTTGTGGCTCTAGGATTCCTATACGAGACGATGCTATGAGCATCACGGTCTATTGTGAAAGTTATCCATCTATCTTCGGATAGTGATTCTTCTCCAGAAACCATCCAATTTTTCACTCCGAAGGTGGACGAAAGGATTACCACAGTAAGGTCGATAACCTCTGCCATGGCTTTGGTAACAAAGATGTACTCGTTACCTCTGTTTGCAATTATCGTGCCTGTCCCTGCTAGAAATTTAACAAGTGACTCACCTCTTTGGAAAAGACTGACGAGGACTTAGTCTTATCAAAAATATGAGCCTTCAAGTGGTACTGAGCATTTAAAGGCAGCCGAGAAGTTGAGGAAGATTTCCTTTGTTCTTGGCGCCCATCCAATTAATGAAAAGAAATGATGTTACCTATCAGGTTGCATTTAAGTACAAACAAAAAGTGAAGAGAAATGATATGCTAGAACATCTGTAATGTTATCAGATCTGAAACAATCAAGGACCAACGGCTTTAAATCACAACAGTTTTATTTATCTAAATCCTAACATCTGCTTGTTTCATTGCAGTCACCTACAACTACACAAAAACATAATAAAATAAAAACTAATAATTCGAATAAAAACAGCATAGCGAAAAATGCTTTCTCTCATCGGAATGAAATTATTAAGCGCACAATTTTAAATACTAAAAGGTATTTAGGATGATAATTAAAAAAAAGTTCTTTACGGTACAAAAAATTAGTTAAAATTATTCGAAAAAACCCCCCTGAATTTCGCATAGTTAATTTAAATTTATTTTTCTCTGTCAACAATTTTTCATTTTTCTTCTTCATTTCTTCTTAATTACAATACAAAAATAAAAAATAAAAATAGACAAACTCAAGAGATGATGCAGAGTCGTACCTGTTCCTTGCGTACTGGCATTGGACTGGGCATGCCTTTCTTATTGCGTCGGGGTGGTGGTACGGGAGCCGGTGAAAAATGTTGTTGATCGGATTTTGGTGGTAGGGGTGGTTTAATTGTTTGGATTTTTTCGATTGCCTGAAAAAAAAATTTATATATAATTTCAATTCCACGATTCAAGAAGTAATTCTTCTATTTCATCCCTTATACAACTTGATTTTTTTTTAATTTCATCAAAAAATTATGTTGATCTTTTTCTACCACCACCCACACAAAATTACCTTTCTTAAATGCGTTTGCCGTTTTGGATGCCGATGAAACATATCATCACAGGATGCACAAAAGAATTGTTGACCACATTGTTCGCATCGTACCCATGGCGAAAGCGATCCACATAGAGTGCATTTCAAACCATCGGTGCGCTTAACTTCGTTAACTAGTACCAAGAATAAAAAAAGTTTAAAAAAAAGTTGCTCCAAAAGTACAACCGAGATATATTACCTGACGTTTTTGGCCGTATTGGTGCCGCATTGGAATACTGCTGACCAGAGAATTCAATCACTTCATAGTCCGGTTCCAACTGATTTTTTTTCGGTGGTAGAGCAGGTGGTTTCGATTCGAATGCAGGTGGCGCAGCCGGTGGTTTTGGACCAATTCGATCGTGTGTTTCATTCTATTAAAAATAATTAATGATTTGTTTTTATTTATTTACATATATTATGTTAAACAGATGTTTTTGAAAGAATTTTGGCAATGATTTTTTTTCCAATATTTTGTTTTTTTGGTTTTTCTGTAATAGTTGCCAGTATCAAGGCATTGCATGTTGTCCTCCAGGAGTGAATATTTGCGTTAGCTTGAAAACCCAGCTGCCAGTTGGATTTCAATATTAACGCACATTATCATTCGCAAGATAAGCAGAATAACTCACAATCTAGACGACCAAGCTTTAAGGCATCTTTAGCTAGTTCAGGGCATTAAAGATCTGCTACAGATTTTTGAGGCTCGATTCCAATAATTACAAGTCTCAACATACTCAAAGAGAGCGACGATCGAGGAATTCGGCCCTTGTGACGTTCAGAGTTCAAGCATTGTAACTAGTATTTTTTCCGGTGGGGAGGGGGAGGGTTCTCAAATTGTTCTTTTTTTAACTATTTTCTTTTTCAAATTAGGAGACTGTGTTACCTTGATTTGCAACCGAGCTTTCAATAGGTAAAGGTTTCCTTAAGCTAAAGTGAGATCTCTCGTAGGAGTATACGCAGTTGGGTGGTGCGACTTTATATCTAGGGGAAGCAATTATTTTTTAAATATATTGGTTTATGACGCTTAATATATAATAAATATTACTAAAACCTCTCTCATCAGCTGCTAGAAACATTATTAATGTTGAGAGCACCCAGGAATCACGAGCAGGGACATGAGAGTAAGTATACTGTCGTTTGTTTCAGTATTTAGATTCCCATGCTACCAATATTTAACTACAATATTTTATTTCTTTAATTCGTTTTGTTCATGTATTTGTATTAAATATTGGAAGACTTTACACCAGCAATAAGCTTAACAAACCACAACGACAATTGAATAAAATTTATATACAAAAACAAATCGAAATTAAGACATTTGCATTAAATTAAAAAAAAAAGGTGTTATTAAATATAATTTAGTCTTTTCACCCTATAATACATAAAACAATTCAACAATAAATAAAATCAATTCATCAATAAATAAAAATAATACAGCCATAAATAAATAAACTGCTAACAAGTCGGGCGAGACTTTATTATTTTTGGGACAAAATGCGCATGCATAGAAATTCAATATGCAGGTTAGAGTGGTTAGGGAAGACTAAGTGAAAGGATCTTCTTGGGCAGGGCAGTTCTCAATTTAACACTTTGCGGAAACGTTCAAAAGCTCCATATTTCATTCGTTTATTTATGCAAGTTTGAGTTTTCATGAAGGGAGGGGGGAGGGTGATAGTAAGTATCGAAGTTGCATAGAATTTTCATTGGGTTTGGTGTATTTTAAATTCACGAAACCAAACATTTGTATGGGAGGGGGAAGAGGAGGTAGGGGAATCGTAAAATTTGTGATGCAGTTTTATTTCTTTTCTCTTGTAAGGTGCTTGTACAAAATTTCAAGTTTGTAGCTTTTAATTTGTTAGTTACCAACTAATGTTTAATGAAATTAGTCGAAATCATACTTTTGTGTGGGAGGGGGTAGAAGGGCAAGTGCGATCTGAAAACTTTTTACGTAATTTTATTTCAACTATTTTTGTTAGTTCTTGTGCAAAATTTCAAATTGATAGCGTTTAATAGTTAAGTGATAATTGATTTGTTAAAAATGGTCGAAAAAATAATTTTGTATGGGAGGGGGTAGAAGTTTTGAAGATATTCGACCAGTTAATATTTCAAACTTTTAAACCTTTTTTTAAAATGCATTTCCCAAATTTTCAAGTTTCTACCTAAAAATTTCATTCAAAAATTTTCAGTTTAAGTGTTTTTTTCATTGCACATGAAACACCTTGTGCACGTTAGACCCCCACTTCGGTGCATAACAATTTTGGAACAAATTATTAATTATTATTAAATTTTCGCTTTCCACCTCCCTCCCCTTACACCCCCCAACTTAAATTTTTTACTAAAATTAAAGACTATATAGCTCTACAATCTGACAAATTTTTGATTTGATATCTGTACTCAATTTTGAGATTTTGTGATTTGTAGTTTTGGAAAGTGCGCCATTTTTTAAATGCTCCCCATTTCCCCACTACTATTATGTCCACATGCATGTTATATTTTTTTTCATATTTCGCTAGCAAAGCTTAGTATACGTTTCAAGTTTCAATTGCATAGCTTAAGAGACAGTCGAGATATTAATTTTTAAGTGTTTTTCTTTGCACCCCCCCTGACCCTGCCCCTTACAATAATTATCTTCTATCTAAACTGATTCTAGTGGATCCATATGCTATCTTAATGGTCTCAAAATATCAATTTTTTATGGGAAGTAATTTCGAAGATATAATCATTTGAAAATAAAATTCGGCCGATAAGTGGTTCTTAGCCCCCCCTTTTCACACCCCAATGGATAAAAAAGTTAAATTATTTTTAAAAGTTGTCCCACAAACTCCTCTATATGTATGTTGATTTTAGCTTCCTAGCTGTAACCATGGTTGAGATATTTGAATTCGTATTTTTCGGTTTAAGCGCTTCCTCTGCCTCCTCCTGAACCCGTATAACCCCCCAAAATGGGTATCCGCCTGAGTTCCGCAACTACCTACAATCCCCCCAAAAATGAACTTTCTATCTTGAAGGGTTTGGGAGTTAATGTGCGCTGAGCGTACACGTCGGCGTAGGGCGGACGGTGTACAGACAGACGGATTTTTTTTTTTTTGCATTTATAGGCTATTTTAGTCATGAAACTCGAAAAAAAAAATTTCAGGGTAGCAAATTTTTTTTTCCCAAGTCGATTACAATACTTTATTATTAAAATAATAAAGTAAAATGATTCAACAATAAATATGTATTAACGAAAAGTTCATATAATTCAAAAAGTAAAAAAATTAAATAAATAAATAAATTATAGCGCTAGTTGTTACATTAATGATAAAGATATTTTAAATATCCTATGAAGCAATAAATGTGACAAAATTATTTATGCATTTGTAAATTAAATCTATCCGCCTATTTTTGAACGCAAAATTATCTATTACATCTTTTCAAAAGTTTTGCTCGCATAGATAAGATTTTCGGGTTACCTTTTCGATCGATATTAAGGCTAATTCGCTAAGTCGTTGGCCGCTTGTGTAGTTTCGTACAAATGTTTTTATTCTTTTTAGGCATGAAAAACTACGTTCTGACTAGTTACCGGTAATTTTAAAATAAGGCATATTAATTTATAAAATTGATCCTGTCCGCTAAAAACAATCAGTGTGCTTGTCTCCGAATCCATGTGCATGTACTTGGTTTCACGTACATTTATTTTCAGTCCCGCCTTTTTGCATTTAGAATGCAACGAGCGAACATTTGACTCTAAGTCCGAACGGTTATATGCAAGCAAACACACGTCATCAGCATAATCAAGGTGACTTAAGATGTTAAATAGTCTCCATTGAAGACCTTTACCTTCTTCACCTTCCAGTGCAGCTTTCAAGATGTCATTTATCACCACCAGAAACAGGACTGGTGGTAATATGCAGACTTGTCTGACACCCAAAAGCTCTCCTCTATGTAAGACGCGACACCTCATCGTAGCATTCTTTTATCATAGCTATGACCGTATCTGGAATACCTACGCAAAGCATACCATATGTAATCTCGTTTAACGCTGTCGAAAGCCTTCTCGAAGTCCACAAACACGAGATATAGTGGCGAACTCATTTCGGCGGAATGCTCTAATATTATCCGTAGGGTATTTGTGTGGTCGTTACAAGACGAGAGTGCTCTCAACGACATCACTAATCCTATTGAGAATTACCTTAGCCATGATTTTCGATACCACGCCAAGTTCCATAATCCCGAAGGTCGCCCTTCTTCGGGATTTTCACAATGACACCTTCCTTCTATTCAGTCGGATATCTTCCATCATTCCACACCTCAGTAAAGAGTGGGAGGAGTATATCGACGGTGAAAATGCCCAAATGAAAATCTTCCAAGAAGAGGCGTGAGGCCTATTTTGCGGGACTGGAACACCAAAACTCCGACATTTTCATTCTACAGAATTTTAAGCTTTGAAGATTTTTTGCAGAGCTTTGATAACAAATTTATTTTGTTAGACTTAAAATTATTGAAGAATTCTTCGAACAGCAATTCAAGAAATTTATTGTAAAGTGGAAAATAAAAATAAGTCCTATAAATTAAAATTTCTTAATTGTCAACTGTCTCAACGAAAACGGAGCAAATCGCTTTGTCTACTGCTCTATTCAGTCTACCTCACTTTACTTTACAAAAATAATTCATTTATTTTCATAAACATTAAAAACAGTTATTATAAACAACAATAACACCGAAAATATCAAGGAACTTATTTACTTCACCGATCATCAAACATGCCATATAACCCGTGGGCCGTCCTTACCACATTCATGGGGTAGTAAATATTTCTATGGGACGGCTTTCTTATATAGGTGGTTCTGGGTGGAAGTAATTTAATGCGATGCATCTCCCCTTCCTGTTGGAGTAGAACTTGCCTTCGTCTCGTGCGAAAATTTTGTTCGTATTGGTCTACTAGTATAAGCATTTCTCAAATTGGATCTCACCGAGCTTTGGACACCGATTTTTCTCAGCGGAAGGCTTTGGGCTTTCGCCGTTCAGAAAAGTATTAGAAAAAACCGTCCTGTGGACAGTGTTGGATGAAAATAATGCACTCTTTTTTCTAGATTTTTTTTTTTTTTAAATGATGTTGCATATTCGTTCTGATTTGAATTTAATATTTCTAGACTTAATAAAAGGCAAAATGTAAGGGAAGCAATGTTTCCCTTGCATCAATGGACGCCACGCCACTGAGTATACGATCAGTGATTAGATAAAACGCTACTCGTATAACCTCTTCCGGTAAACACCATCAATTCAAATCAAAATTTCAGCTACACCGAATCAGTAGGTGTTGTAAATTACATTGTCAAATATCAGAATATGGTCTTGAATAAACTTTTATAACGTTTATTGGAAATCGATTCCATACAGAATCTAAATGTGTCCAATTTTAAAATTTACGAATATGTTGGAGCTCAGAGAAATTTTCAAAATTTGAAATTCAAGCATGTCTTTATTTTGATGACCGCTCGATGATTATTTGAGAACGTATTGAAAAAAAGAAGCTCACATATTTTCTACGTCGGATTTGATAATTTCGAAATTCTCTAATACTTTTTGTAAACTATGTGAAACCTATCGACTTAAAAACATGAAGGATTTTTTTATATATTAATATTTTGCATATTTCGTAATGAGCACGAATATCTTGAACGTATTTCAGATTTTTTTAATAATCTGAATGCAAAATCTCATCTCTGATTTTGTTGGTAACCCTCACTGGGGAGTTGGAACCATTATTTTGTCAATTACTATACCATCACAACACTTTAACCTACGAATATGAAATTTTGCTAACATCTTCCGATGGGCTCATTTCGGATACAAGGCACATGAAATTTTGGGATTTTTTAAGCTTTTGCATTCTGAGGGTGCATTTTCACCAAATGCGCAGACCCGAGCCGAGCCGAACAGAACAAAATTGCTTGAAAAAACTTTGGAGATAATCGATTGTTATCGGCGAAAAGAAGTGAATTTAAGTCTACCCGTGAAAACTACTACATCAGAAACAAAAAAATATATGCCTGGAATGACATTTCAATTGACACTTGGAAATTCGAGCATTCAAAATGTTCCACTCAAGTTGTCGGCTCAGGCATGCACATACAGTATGTCAAGAATGAGTTTACACCAAGGAGGATATATAATGTGGAGTGACTGTGAGCAGTTTTGACTTGTTAAGTGAACGGGACTGACAGTATTGCCCTCCCTTACCGGCGAAATGCTCGAAATTTTTCGAAACAATCATACCTAATGCGAACATGAAAAAATTCTGACATTCTGACATTTCTCTAAATGACAAATGAGTTTTTATTGATAATTTTCAAATTGGAATCATCGGCGAGTATGGTCTGGACGATCCTGATATCCTGACAAATCGGAACGAGCAGATCCAGAGTACCCCATTTGGGACGTTATTATAGAAGGCGACATTCAAGGTGTGAAATGTGCATTACTGGTTCGGCACGGAAGGAATCACTCGGGGAGATATGTAGAAATGTTATTAAGCGGGGGAAAGGAAAGGAACGGCCGTGAAGATCAAAAGACCGCGTTACTCTTCAAAAGCCGAGAGTCTGATGTTGCGACAATGGGGCGGAGATTTGGTTAATATGACGGCCGTACCGGAAGTGGTTCTTGCCAGGGAGGATGCATTATTGTATGGGACCGTAGCAATGGCCACCGACTACGATTGCAAGCGCGAAAATTGCGAAGCCGTTTGCGTAGCAGATGTTCTGGCTGTCTTCCAGCAGAACGTAAGCAAAGTGAAGAGCATTTTGATCCAGGCGGTTCAGAATATTGCGAAAGAAGACTGGACCGAGGACATCAATGCGATTAAGTTAAGGATTTTATACTTCCGATTTTGGCTCGATTTTATTTCCAGAAAAAGGTTGCAGACAGCGACATGCAAACGAAAGAATTAAAAAAAACGAAATGTAATTCAACTACGCGAATAAAGTTCCAGGTTCTGTTTAAACTAAAGAGATCTAATTGTAATTTACTTTTGTCGATATTTCATTTAAAATAATTCGCCCCTGCTTCTGCAGTCCACCATTCACGGACATTTCCTTTTCAGCTGACTCTACCCAGATTCCTCGTACTCCTGCGACGAGATCCACATCTGCTCGAATGTTCCAAGCTCCGAATCTCCGCGTTGATGTTCGCCGAAATCATCTTGAGTCTGGTGTTGGACCGAGCCTTGTGCTGGAGGTCGCGATTCAACCGTTCGGGGAAGCCCTGCAGTAGTGTATTTCCGCCTGAAGCCGATTAGTTTCGTCTAGTTTTACGCAGTCCTGGAATATTTCGATTCCATACACAATTTTTCACTAATCACGACATTTTCACGATTGGTTTAATAATAATTACAAGAATAATAATTTTAAAATTTTATTTTGTCAGTCTTGCGATGGGCCGTCATTATTTTTTTTTTATCCCGGAATCAAAGCCCATTACAAAGGTATCCTATGATATCAGGGGGTCTAAATATGTTTATAATATTTAATTTCAGTAAATATTTATTTTTTCTTTTGAATTAATAATATTTTTCGAAATTGTTCAAATATTTCCGCCAAAAACAGCTGTTTTTATACTCTAGATGAAATCTGAGAGTATATTGTGTTTGCCTTACCGTTTGTAACACTAAGAAATAATGCTCGCACAGAGTCGCCAAGGGTACAGAAATATTTGTTGTCTCTCAAAAACCTCGATTCCGAGTTGCTGTCTGTCCGTCTGTCTACAACATAACTCTCGATAGCTTTGACCTATCGTGCTGAAATTTGCTGTATATCATTTTTAGCAAAAAAGTAACTTTAAGTTCATGAACGGGCCACATTCCCCCACTCCTTCTACCCTCTCCCATACAAATTTCATGAAATTTCGAAATTTAAAGAAATTGTTTTTTCTTCAAAACCATTTCAGCTATTGACTTGAAAATTAGGTCAGAGTATAATGATATAAATATCATTAACTTCAAGAAATATTGATCTGATCTCCTTACTCCTTCTACCACCTCCCATACAAATGTACAATTTTCAAAAATGCATTTTTTCGGTTTGCAATGCAACTAGCAAAGTCAAATGAACCAATTTTTGTCATAATTAATTTTATTATAATTGCAACTAATTTTGGAAAAACTATCAACTTTACCGCACTCCTTCTACCCCCTCCCATACAAATTTTACGAAATTTCGGAATTTCAATTAAATTAGTTTTCTTCAAAAGCGTCAAAGCTATCAACTTTAAAATTTGAGAAAAGTACACTATTTTACATATAATTGATGTCAAAAAATTTGGTTTTGATTCGGTTATTCCTTCTACCCCTTCCCATACAAATGCAGAATTTTGGTAAATGCATTTAACCGACTTTCATAGAAACTAGAAGAAGTAGAAACTTGAAATTTTGCCAGAATTTGTCCCTTAATAATTGCAATAAAAGCTAGAAAAAATATCGCCTTCACCCCACTCTTTCTACCACCTCCCATACAAATTTTTATATTGGAAGTTCAAGAAAACTTTTTCTCCTTCGAACATATGAGAGCTATGGACATAAAAATTGTAACAAAGCAATGTGATTAGGATGTTGATAAGCAGATTCAAAATCAAACAATATTCCCCCTCTTTCTCTGCCACCTCCCATACAAATACCATAAATTCAGACAAAAATTGTCCAATTTCCTTGAAAATTATGAAAGCAAGAAACTTTGAATTCAGCATGAAATATTTTATAAACTACGTTCAGTGTTACATAGAAAAATTACAAACCTCCTCTTCTGATTTTACCACCTCCCAAACAAAAAGTAAGTAAGTATTTCATCTAGAGTATCATATTGGCCTAAAGCCCAATCATAATTCTGTTATGTTTATACTCTAGATGAAATCTGAGAGTATTATAAGTTTGCTCTAAAGTTTGTAGCGCCAAGAAATAAGGCTCGGAGAAAAAAATGAATGATACAGAAGATAATATTATCACTCAAAAATATCAAAACCGGATGTCCGTCCGTCCGTTCGCTCTCTAGCTTGAGAACACGTTGAGCTAGAAAGCTCAAATTTTGTACACGTCGTTATTTGACAAAAAAGTATGGTCAAGTTCGTGAACGGGCCAAATCGCTCCACCCCTTCTACTCCCTCCCATAAAAAATGACACAATTGCGCAATTTGAAAATAAACGGATTTGCTCAAAAAGTATAGAAGCTATTGGCCTGAAATTTTGAATATGTTACGATAATATCAATATACCGTAAACAAATTATGCGTGTCCTCCCCCTCCTTCTACCACCTCCCATACAAACTGTCTCATCTCTCATCTACAATGGCGCTACAACCCAAATCGGACCTTGGCCTCCTGATATTCAGGTTCCTTAACATTTTTCATTACTTATTGTGGAAGGGTTGTTAGCCCTTCGCACAATCCTCTTTCTACGAATTTTTTCATTTTCGTAGATTAAGGTGACCAAGGTATATCCAAGTAGGCAATGTGCTGGAATTATATATTGCGCCGACCGGGATTTGAACTCACGACCTTCGCATTACAAGACCAACACGCTATCTACTAGGCTATACCCTAGCTCCCCATACAAACTGTACTTGTCATGAATTACTCTAAGCCAATTTACTCAGTGCGTATAAAATTTACCGGGCTGAAATTGTGCACCAAATATTTATTTAAAATTGTTAGTATGGCTAAAAAAAATTAAACGATTAGCTTCACCCCTCCTACCCCCTCCCATACAAAATGACACAATTGCGCAATTTGACAACAAACGGATTTATTCGAAAAGTATAAAAGCTATTGGCCTGAAATTTGGATTATATTACTTCTATGATAATATCAATGTACCGTATAAAAATTATGCGTGTCCTCCCCCTCCTTCTATCACCTCCCATACAAACTGTACCTGTTATGAATTACTCTAAGCCAATTTACTCAGTGCGTGTAACATTTAGCGGGCTGAAATTGTGCACCAAATATTTATTTAAAATTATTAGTAAGGCCAAAAAAAATTAGACGATTAGCCAAATCGCTCCACCCCTTCTACCCCCTCCCATACAAAATGACACAATTTCGCAATTTGATATTAAATGGATTTACTTGAAAAGTATAAAAGCTATTAATCTGAATTTTGGGATATATTACTTTTTTGATAATCTAAATGTACAGTAGAAAAGTTATTTGCGTCCTCCCTCTCCTTCCACCCCCTCCCATACAAACTACACTTTTTCATGAAATGCTCTAAGACGATTTTCTCAGAACGTATAACATTTATTGAGCTCATATTTTATAATAAATACTTAATTAGTATTATCACTAAGATCAGAAAAAAATATTTGATTAGTTTCACTGCTTCTACCCCCTCCCATACAATATGACACAGTTTCACAACTTTACAAAGAATCGATTTTTTTGAAAAGTATGAATGGCACTAGTTTGAAATTTAAGGGATGTCAATTTTATAATATTCCTAGTTATTTCTGAAAAAATCACTAGAACACTCTTTCTACCACCTCCCATACAAACTGCACATTTTCACTAAATCTAACTCACTAACTTTCTCAGTTCGCATTCAATTTTTGGAGTAAGCATTTTGTATAAAACATTTTTGTAGCTACTTCAGCATGATGGGGAAAAAATTAGTTCAATGCTATCATCCCTTCTAACACTTACCCATACAAAATTTCTTGGGATCACAAAAAATTCTATTTCATCTAGAGTATCGTAAGATTGCGCTTTACGCGCAATCGTAGCCCTGTTATGTTTTTCGAATGTAGTTATTTTTTTTTGTCATGTTACTGCTTTTGATTCGTTTGACGTTTCGCTTTCCTTTTCTGGCATACTTAAACCTAACGCAACTATCTCTGTCCTGCGTTATATTGTCCGTTGCTAAAATGCTTATCTAAGACACGAACCAAAATCTAATAAAAATTGAAAAAATAAGGATTTCTGAAATAAAACAGCAAACTCCATTGCACTGAAAATTACTTTATTGCTGACCGAATATTAGCAACCAAGAGAGAATAAAAATTATGGTACTTTTTATACTCTAGATGAAATCTGAGAGTATTAAAGTTTGCCACAAAGTTTGTAACGCTAAGAAATAAGGCTCGGAGAAAAAATGAATGATACAGAAGTTCATATAATCACTCAAAAATCTCAAAACCGGATGTCCGTCCGTCTGTCCGTGTCCTCTCTAGCTTGAGAAAGCGTTGATCTAGAAAGTTCAAATTTTGTACACGTCGTTTTTGACAAAAAAGTAAGGACAAGTTCGAGAACGGGCCAAATCGCTCCACCCGTTCTACCCCCTCCCATACAAAATGACACAATTGCGCAGTTTGACAATAAACGGATTTGCTCGAAAAGTATAAAAGTTATTGCTCTGATATTTTGAACATATTACTTTTATGATGATATCAATCTACCATATAAAAATTATGATTGTCCTCTCCCTCCTTCTACCACCTCCCATACAAACTGTACTTTTTCATGAAATACTCTAAACCAATTTACTCAGTGCGTATAAAATTTAGCGTGCTGAAATTGTGCACTAAATATTTATTTAGAATTAGTAGTAAGACCAAGAAAAATTAGACATTTAGTTTCACCCCTTCTACCCCCTCCCATACAAAATGACACAATTTCGCAATTCGACAATAAACGCATTTTTTCAAAAAGCATGAAAGCTATTGATCTGAAATTTTGAATATGTTACTTTTATAATAATTTCAATCTGCTATGTAAAAATTAGTTGAGTCTTCCCCTTGCTTCCACCCCCTCCCATACAAATTGCACTTTTTTTTTAAATACTCTAAATAAATTTACTCAGTACGTATGAAATTTATCGAGCTGAAATTATGCGCTAAATAATTATTTAGAATTATTAGCAAGACTAAAAAAAATTAGGCGTTTAGCTTCACTCCTTCTACCCCCTTCCATACAATTTGACACAATTCAATAACTTTACAAATAAACTGCCAACAAGTCGGGCGAAACTTTATTATTCTTGGGACAAGTTGCGGATTAGTGGAAAGTCAATATGCAGGTTAAAGTGGTTAGGGAAAGCTAAGTGCAAAGGGGTTTCTTGGGCAGGGCTTTTGTCAATTTAACAATATTTCATTCGTTTCTGCAAGTTTGGGTTTTTATGAGGGGAGGAGGAGGGGTAATAGCAAGGGTGGGTGGATGTTAACAGCTTTTTAATAATTGCTTGAATCACGTCCAATATTCTCTGTATAGAATGTGTTTCATAGACGAAATTGCATAAAATTTTCATAAAATTCGGTGTATTTTATTTTCACGAAACCGAAAATTTGTATGGGAGGGGGTAGAGAAGGTAGGGGAATCGTAAAATTTGATATGCAGTTTTATTTCGCTTCTCTTGTAAGGTGCTTGTATAAAATTTAAAGTTCGTAGCTTTTAGTTTGTTAGTTATTAGTTGATTTAATGAAATTGGTCGAAATCATAGTTTTGTATGGGAGGGGGTAGAACGGTAAGCACAATTTCAAAACTTTTAAAGCAACTTCATTTGAATTACTTTTAAAAGTTTTCATGCAAAATTTGAAATTGATAGCTTTTAAGAGATAGCTGATAACTGATTTCTTAAAAATGCTTGAAAAAATAATTTTGTATGGGAGGGGGTAGAGGAGGAAGGGGAATCGTAAAATTTGTGATGGAATTTTCTTTCTTTTCTGTTGTAAGGTGCTCGTACAAAATTTCAAGTTCGTAGCTTTTAATTTGTTGGTTATTAGTTGATTTAATGAAATTGGTCGAAATCATGCTTTTGTATGGGAGGGGGTAGAAGGGCAAGCATGATTTCAAAACTTTTACCATAATTTTATTTTAACTATTTTTCTAAGTTTTTGTGCAAAATTTCAAATTGATAGCTTTTGATAGTTAGGTGATAATTGATTTCTTAAAATTGGTCGAAAAAATAATTTTGTATGGGAGGGAGTAGAAGTTTTAAAAATATTCGACCAGTTAAGATTTTAAACTCTTAGAGATTTCTTTTAAATGCATTTCCCAAATTTTCAAGTTTATACCTAAAAATTTCATTCAAAAATTTTCAGTTTACGTGTTTTTTTCATTCCACATGAAACACCTTGTGCACGTTAGACCCCCACTTCGGGGCATAACAATTTTGGAACAAATTACTATTTTTTTTCTATCTATATCAAATAGATGTGTCGACATGCAAAATTTAAACTTTGTATCTTTTACCAGAGCCATAAAAAAATCACTCAAAATTTTCAACATTTTCGCTTTCCACCTCCCTCCCCTTACACCCCCCAACTCAAATTTCTTACCAAAATTAAAGATTATATAGCTCTACAATCTGACAAATTTTTGATTTGATACCTGTACTCAATTTTGAGATTTGATGATTTGTAGTTTTGGAAAGTGCGCCATTTTTGAAATGCTCCCCATTTCCCCCCACTACTATAATGCCCACATATTATATTTTTGTCATATGTCGCTAGTAAAGCTTAGTATACATTTTAAGTTTCAATTACATAGCGTAAGAGACAGTTGAGGTATTAATTTTTAAGTGTTTTTCTTTGCACCCCCCCTAATCCTCCCCCTTTCACTAATTAGCTTCTATCTAAACTGCTTATAGTAGATCTATATGCTATCTTAATGGTCTCAAAATATCAATTTTTTATGGGAAGTGGTTTCGATGATATAATCATTTGAAAAAAAAATTCGGCCGACAATTGGTTCTTCCCCTTTTCGCACGCCAATGGATAAAAAAATTAAGTTATTTTTAAAAGTTGTCCCACAAACTCCTGTATATGTATGTTGATTTTTAGCTTCCTAGCTGTAACCATGGTTGAGATATTTGAATTCGTATTTTTCGGTTTAAGTGCTCCCCCCACCTCCCCCTGAACTCGTACACCCCCCAAAATTGGTATCCGCCTGAGATCCGCAACTACCTACAATCCCTCCAAAAATGAACTTTCTATGTTGAAGGGTTTGGGAGTTAATGTGCGCTGAGCGTACACGTCGGCGTACGGCGGACGGCGTACAGACAGACGGATTTTTTTTTTTTGCATTTTTAGGCTATTTTAGTCATGAAACGCGAAAAAAAAAATTTCAGGGTAGCAAATTTTTTTTTTTCCCAAGTCGATCACAATACTTTATTATTAAAATAATAAATTAAAAGTCGATTTTCCTGAAAAGTATGAACGCTACTGATCTGCAATTTAAAATATGTCAATTAAATAATGCTTACAATCATTATAATTAATAAATTCACACTCCTTCTACCACCTCCCATACTAACTGCACAATTTCACTAAATCCAATACACTAATTTTCTCAGTACAAATTAAATTTTTGAATCCTAAATTTTGTATAAAACATTTTGATAGCAACCTTATCGTGATGTGAAAAAATTAGTCCAATGTCGTCACCCCCTCTACCAATTCCCCTACAAAATTCCTTAAACTGAAAAAAATTTTCTTTCATCTAGAGTATCACACGATTGGTCTTTACGCCCAGTCATAGTCCTGTTATGGTTTTTGTAAAAGTTTGAAGCCAAGTTAAGCTCGGACACAATTTTCGAAAATTTCCGAATCTAAAAGTATTCCCACATGAGACAGCGTATCAGGCACTCCATTTTATAAATCCTCCTTGGTTTACACATAGAAAATAAATTTTATTTTTGAACTTTCTAATCAAAAAATACTAATTACTTTATTATTTTAATAATAAAGTATTGTGATCGACTTGGGAAAAAAAAAAAATTTGCTACCCTGAAATTTTTTTTTTTCGCGTTTCTGTACGCCGTTCGCCGTACGCCGTACGCCGACGTGTACGCTCAGCGCACATTAACTCCCAAACCCTTCAAGATAGAAAGTTCATTTTTGGAGGGATTGTAGGTAGTTGCGGATCTCAGGCGGATACCCATTTTGGGTGGTGTACGAATTCAGGGGGAGGCAGGGGGAGCGCTTAAACCGAAAAATACGAATTCAAATATCTCAACCATGGTTACAGCTAGAAAGCTAAAAATCAACACACATATACAGGGTGTTTGGTACTCCGTACATAACCTTGTAAGGGGTTATTCCTGGATATATTTTGAGCAAAAAATTGTTCTACGGAGATGGTCAATTTTCAATATCCACGGAGATACAGGGTGATCAAGAAAAGTCCTTCGGACCTGTACCCTCACTCACTCAAAACGCTATATCTTGAAAACTAATAATCACAATTCAAAGTGTTATAGCTTGTTTTTTAGGGAATCAAATTACCTTTCATTTGGTGTAATAGTCCGCATTGTAACTGTATCCAATTCTGAGATATTTGCTTCAGAACACAAATTTTTGACAGTTTGACCGTCAAAATTCTAGATCAATGTAGTTTTTCTCTAAAAAACCCATTATAAAAATGTCATTTTATTGTTGTTTTCTTTTGTGTCATATTAATGCCTACAAAAGACGCATACACTTGCATTGCATAAGTTTTATAGTTTAGAAGAAATTATCATTCCAATAATTTAGCACTTTTGTCAAAAAAGCAAGAATAGGTTGATCAACACTCTCCGCTTGAACTAAAAGAACTTAAGAATGGTTTTTACGGTTTATTTCAAATTTCCTTAATTATAATAAATGTTCAAAATGGCTACCTTCATTTTGAATGCACGCTAAAGCTCGTTTTGCCAGTGTTCTCTTTGTGTTCATACTCCTCAACTGCTGCCTTACTTCTGTTGCTGCCGCGTCGATTCTGGTGTTTAGATCCTGCAACGTTACTACTTCCGTTGCGTAGACAAGGTCCTTCATCCGTCCCCATACAAAGAAATCCATAATAGTTAAATCAGGGGATCTTGCAGGCCAGTGTTCTACCGATCCAGCGATTGCTATAATTGGAATTTAATCAATCTCTGATCTGTCGGCCGTAATGAGCTGGAGCACCATCGTGTTGGTAAAACATGGAAGCCAATCGTTGCAGTGGCATATCATCCAATAACTCCTGTAGATCATTTGTCAAAAAATGCAAGTAATTGGAACTATTTAAGGTAGGCGGAAGCCTAATAGGACCAATAAAATCGTTGCCAATCACACCTGCCCATAAATTGACACTGAATCTGTGCTGAAATGATGCCTCTCTTCTTGTATGTGGATTGCTCTCAGCCCATGTGTGTAAGTTGTGGAAGTTTGTGATACCGTCCCTGGTGAATTGGGACTCATCCGTCCAAAGAATGTTGCTGATAAAATTCTCGTCACTTATTTGTCGTTCAAGGAGCCAATTGCAAAACTCCATCCTTTTGGGTAAATCAATGGGTAACAGCTCCTGCACTGGTGTGTGGTGGTAGGGATGCAAACGTTCTGCTTTCAGGACACTCCAAACTTTCCACGTAGAGACGTTAAACCGCAATGCCAAGCGTCGTATACTAGTTGATGGATCATTTTGAACTGCAGCTAGGATTCGTTGATCAATTGAACCAGCGATTACCGGCGCAGGATTTGCATTCACTCTGCTTGTCCTAACACTGCCTGTTTCCCTAATTCTTCTGTAAACGTCTTGGAATACTCTCGCGTAAGGTATTCGACGATTGGGAAATCTGTGATGATACAAAGATCGCGCCGCTTGCTCATTTCCCTGACACTCTCCATAGAGGAAAATTATGTCTGCATATTCTTCGTTCGTGAACTCAGGCATTTCGAAATTCTTTTCTAAATTTTAGTGACACCTTGTTCTTTTACAAATTTAACTAAAACTGATAAAAATATGAAGTATGGTTTGCTTTTATAGGCTTTTCATTTTGTTAGGTAACCCATTAAAAAGGGCAAAGTGCTGCACCTAGTTGTGTTGAAACTCATTTTAATTTAATTCATTTTCTCGATAATTTTAATACTACCTAAAGGACATTCATTGATAATTTAAATAGTAATTAAAGGACACAAAGAATATTTCAGTTTAACAACATTTCAGGTAGTTTTTTTAGAACGAGGGTTGGTTTATGGCATATTTTATTTTTAAGCCATATGTATTTTCGCTTATTACCTGGAAAACGGGAAAACCTAAGTCATAAGTATGTGTGCATCTTTTGTAGGCAATAATATGGCACATAAAAAAACAACATTAAAATGTCATTTTTATAATGCGTTTTCTTGAGAAAAACTACATTGATCACAGAATTTTGAGGGTCAAAGTATCAAAAATTTGTGGTCTGAAGGAAATATCTCAGGATTGGGTACAGGTACAATACGGACTATTACACTAAATGAAAGATAATTTGATTCCCTAAAAAACAAGCTATAACACTTTGAAATGCGATTATTGGTTTTCAAGATATAGCGTTTTGAGTGAGTGAGGGTACAGGTCCGAAGGACTTTTCTTGATCACCCTGTATCTCCGTGGATATTGAAAATTGGCCATCTCCGTAGAACAATTTTTTGCTCAAAATATATCCAGGAATAACCCGTTACAAGGTTATGTACGGAGTACCAAACACCCTGTAGAGAAGTTTGTGGGACAACTTTTAAAAATAATTTAATTTTTTTATCCATTGGGGTGCGAAAAGGGGGGGCTAAGAACCAATTGGCGGCCGAATTTTTTTTTCAAATGATTATATCTTCGAAATTACTACCCATAAAAAATTGATATTTTGAGAAAATTAAGATGGCATCAAGATCTACTAGAATCAGTTTAGATAGAAGCTAATTCTTGTAAGGAGGAGGGTCAGGGGGGGGTGCAAAGAAAAACACTTAAAAATTAATATCTCGACTGTCTCTTAAGCTATGTAATTGAAACTTGAAATGAATACTAAGCTTTACTAGTGACATATGAAAAAAATATAATATATGGACATAATAGTAGTGGGGGGAAATGGGAAGCATTTCAAAAATGGCGCACTTTCCAAAACTACAAATCACCAAATCTCAAAATTGAGTACACATATCAAATCGAAAATTTGTCAGATTGTAGAGCTATATAGTTTTGAATTTTGGTAAGAAATTTAAGTTGGGGGGTGTAAGGGGAGGGAGGTGGAAAGCGAAAATGTTGAAAATTTTGAGTGATTTTTTTATGGCTCTGGTAAAAGATACAAAGTTTAAATTTTGCATGTCGACACATCTATTTAATGTACATAGAAAAAAAATAATAATTTGTTCCAAAATTGTTATGCACCGAAGTGGGGGTCTAACGTGCACAAAGTGTTCTATTTGCAATGAAAAAAACACATAAACTAAAAATTTTTGAATGAAATTTTTAGGTAGGATCTTGAAAATTTGCGAAATGCATTTAAAAAAAATCCCCAAGAGTTTAAAATATTAACTGGTCGAATATCTTTAAAACTTCTACCCCCTCCCTTGCAAAATTTTTTTTTCGACCATTCCTAAGAAATCAATTATCACTTAACTATTAAATGCTATCAATTTGAAATTTTGCACAAGAACTTACAAAAATAGTTGAAATAAAATTACGTTAAAAGTTTTGAGATAGCACTTGCCCTTTTACCCCCTCCCACACAAAAGTATGATTTCGACCAATTTCATTAAATCAACTAATAACTAACAAATTAAAAGCTACAAACTTGAAATTTTGTACAAGCACCTCACAAGAGAAAAGAAATAAAACTGCATCACAAATTTTACGATTCCCCTACCTCCTCTACCCCCTCCCATTCAAATGTTTGGTTTCGTGAATTTAAAATACACCGAATCCAATGAAAATTCTATGCAATTTCGTCTATGAAACTGACATTCTATATAAAGAATATTGGATTTGGCTCGAACAATCAATTAAGAAACTATTAACATCCACCCACCCTTACTATCACCCTCCCTTCATGAAAACTCAAACCTGCATAAATAAACCAATGAAATATGGAGCTTTTGAACGTTTCCGGAAAGTGTTAAATTGAGAACTGCCCTGCCCAAGAAGCTCCTTTCACTTAGTCTTCCCTAACCACTCGAACCTGCATATTGACTTTCTACGCATGCGCATTTTGTCCCAAAAATAATAAAGTTTCGCCCGACTTGTTGGCAGTTTATTTTTAGTTATGTATATATTTTTTTTAACAATTATAGCTAGTCACAGTATTTCAAAAAGTTACATAAAAAAATTACAAGTTCAGCGGAAAAGAAACGAAAAAAACAACAAAAACAATTATTACCCAATTTTTTAAGTGTCAAGTAACTTTTTTCACAACTGTTTTTGTTTGCACCAATTCAACGATGAGCGGTACATTTACTGTAATCTTTGCTTCGTATTGTAAATTTCTATGAATTTCTTTGTTAGTTGCTGATTAATTACGTGTGTGAACTTGGCCCCCCCAATTTCGATTTTTTTAATTTTTCTTGTTGCAATCGTTTGGTGGTCGTTTGGTGGTGATTGGTAGTCACTTTTTTTCGTTTGGTGGTAATCCGTATTCTTAGAAATCACGTTTACTTTATTTAGCGTGAACTTAGCCCCCCCAAAACACATTTTCTTAAATATCTGGAGTTACAGTTATCTTAGCGTAAAACAAATTATGCCATTCGTTTGGTGGTCGTTTGGTGGTGTTTGGTAGTAACATTTCATCATTTGGTAGTAATTCAATTAGCTGTAATAAATGAATTTCTTAAAAAGCGTGAAGTTAGCCCCCCATTATGTATTTTTGTAAATAACTGGAGTTAGGATATTCTTACAGTAAAACGGATTTCACTAGTCGTTTGGTGGTCGTTTGGTGGTGATTGGTAGTCACCTTTTAAACTCTGGTACCCATTCACATAGCAGTAGTATGCGAATTTCAAAATGAGCTTTAAGCTTTCCGAATTTGTGTGAAGTTGGCCCCCCAATGTAAAATATCTAAATTTTTTTTATTGCATTCGCTTGGGGGTCGTTTGGTGGTGCTTGCTAGCCCAATTTCATCGTTTGGTGGTGATTGGTATAGTTACAATATCGAATTTCCGTTAGTTTTATTCCGAAAAAGGCAACCCGAAATAGAGATATGAATGAAAATTTCCCCAATATTTTTGATTTTTGAATTTTTCTTGATGCATTCGCTTGAGAATCGCTTGGGGGTGTCTGGTAGTCTAATTTTATCTTTTGGTGGTGATTAGTATAGACACAGCATCGAATTCCCGCAAGAGCTTTATTTCAAGAAAAGCAACTCGAAATGGATTCATGAATGAAACTTATCCCCAAATATAAAATTTTTAATTTTTCTTTTTGATTCGATGCTTTTATTGGAAAAATGCTCCCAAGGAAACTCGATACCGTCACTGTACTGATCACCACCAAACGATGAAATTAGTCGAGCAGACACCAACAAGTGATCGCCAAACGAATGCAATAATCAGAATTCCAAAATCATAGATATTGGGGAAATTTTCATTCATAATTATATTTCAGGTTTCTATTTTTGAAGTAAAGCTCTAATGGAAATTCGATATTGTAACTATACTAATCACCGTTAAACAATAAAATTAGACTACCAAATACCACCGAACGACTGCCAAGTGAATTCAAAAAGAAAAATTAAAAATTTTATATTTGGGGATAAGTTTCATTCATGAATCCATTTCGAGTTGCTTTTCTTGAAATAAAGCTCTTGCGGGAATTCGATGCTGTGTCTATACTAATCACCACCAAAAGATAAAATTAGACTACCAGACACCCCCAAGCGATTCTCAAGCGAATGCATCAAGAAAAATTCAAAAATCAAAAATATTGGGGAAATTTTTCATTCATAACTCTATTTCGGGTTGCCTTTTTCGGAATAAAACTAACGGAAATTCGATATTGTAACTATACCGATCACCACCAAACGATGAAATTGGGCTAGCAAGCACCACCAAACGACCCCCAAGCGAATGCAATAAAAAAAATTTAGATATTTTACATTGGGGGGGCCAACTTCACACAAATTCGGAAAGCTTAAAGCTCATTTTGAAATTCGCATACTACTGCTATGTGAATGGGTACCAGAGTTTAAAAGGTGACTACCAATCATCACCAAACGACCACCAAGTGACTAGTGAAATCCGTTTTGCTGTAAGAATATCCTAACTCCAGTTATTTACAAAAATACATAATGGGGGGCTAACTTCACGCTTTTTAAGAAAATCATTTATTACAGCTAATAGAATTACTACCAAATGATGAAATGTTACTACCAAACACCACCAAACGACCACCAAACGAATGGCATAATTTGTTTTACGCTAAGATAACGTAACTCCAGATATTTAAGAAAATGTGTTTTGGGGGGGGCTAAGTTCACGCTAAATAAAGTAAACGTGATTTCTAACAATACGGACTACCACCAAACGAAAAAAAGTGACTACCAATCACCACCAAACGACCACCAAACGGTTGCAACAAGAAAAATTAAAAATATCGAAATTGGGGGGGCCAAGTTCACACACGTGATTAATTTTACTTTATTATTTTAATAATAAAGTATTGTGATCGACTTGGGAAAAAAAAAAAATTTGCTACCTGAAATTTTTTTTTTTCGCGTTTCATGACTAAAATATCCTAAAAATGCAAAAAAAAAAAATCCGTCTGTCTGTACGCCGTCCGCCGTACGCCGACGTGTACGCTCAGCGCACATTAACTCCCAAACCCTTCAAGATAGAAAGTTCATTTTTGGAGGAATTGTAGGTAGTTGCGGATCTCAGGCGGATACCAATTTTGGGGGGTGTACGAGTACAGGGGGAGGCGGGGGGAGCGCTTAAACCGAAAAATACGAATTCAAATATCTCACTCATGGTTACAGCTAGGAAGCTAAAAATCAACATACATATACAGAAGTTTGTGGGACAACTTTTAAAAATAACTTAATTTTTTTATCCATTGGCGTGCGAAAAGGGGGGGCTAAGAACCAATTGTCGGCCGAATTTTTTTTTCAAATGATTATATCTTCGAAATTACTTCACATAAAAAATTGATATTTTGAGACCATCAAGATAGTACATAGATCTACTAGAATCAGTTTAGATAGAAGCTAATTAGTGAAAGGGGGAGGGTCAGGGGGGGTGCAAAGAAAAACACTTAAAAATTAATATCTCAACTGTCTCTTATGCTATGTAATTGAAACTTAAAATGTATACTAAGCTTTACTAGCGACATATGAAAAAAATATAATATGTGGACATTATCGTAGTGGGGGGAAATGGGGAGCATTTCAAAAATGGCGCACTTTCCAAAACTACAAATCATCAAATCTCAAAATTAAGTACAGATATCAAATCAAAAATTTGTCAGATTGTAGAGCTATATAATCTTTAATTTTGGTAAAAAATTTGAGTTGGGGGGTGTAAGGGGAGGGAGGTGGAAAGCGAAAATGTTGAAAATTTTGAGTGATTTTTTTATGGCTCTGGTAAAAGATACAAAGTTTAAATTTTGCATGTCGACACATCTATTTAATGTAGATAGAAAAAAAATAGTAATTTGTTCCAAAATTGTTATTCTCCGAAGTGGGGGTCTAACGTGCACAAGGTGTTTCATGTGGAATGAAAAAAACACATAAACTGAAAATTTTTGAATGAAATTTTTAGGTAGAAACTTGAAAATTTGGGAAATGCATTTAAAAATAATCTCTAAAAGTTTGAAATATTAACTGGTCGAATATTTTTAAAACTTCTACTCCCTCCCATACAAAATTATTTTTTCGACCAATTTTAAGAAATCAATTATCACCTAATATCAAAATCTATCAATTTGAAATTTTGCACAAAAACTTAGAAAAATAGTTAAAATAAAATTACGGTAAAAGTTTTGAAATCATGCTTGCCTTTCTACCCCCTCCCATACAAAAGTATGATTTCGACCAATTTCATTAAATCAACTAATAACCAACAAATTAAAAGCTACGAACTTGAAATTTTGTACGAGCACTTTACAGCAGAAAATAAAGAAAATTCCATCACAAATTTTACGATTCCCCTACCTCCTCTACCCCCTCCCATACAAAATTTTTTTTTCGAGCATTTTTAAGAAATCAGTTATCAGCTATCTCTGAAAAGCTATCAATTTCAAATTTTGCATGAAAACTTATAAAAGTAATTCAAATGAAGTTGCTTTAAAAGTTTTGAAATTGCGCTTACCGTTCTACCCCCTCCCATACAAAACTATGATTTCGGCCAATTTCATTAAATCAACTAATAACTAACAAACTAAAAGCTACGAACTTGAAATTTTATACAAGCACCTTACAAGAGAAGCGAAATAAAACTGCATATCAAATTTTACGATTCCCCTACTTTCTCTACCCCCTCCCATACAAATTTTCGGTTTCGTGAAAATAAAATACACCGAATTTTACGAGAATTTTATGCAATTTCGTCTATGAAACACATTCTATACAGAGAATATTGGACGAGATTCAAGCAATTATTAAAAAGCTGTTAATATTCACCCACCCTTGCTATTACCCCTCCTCCTCCCCTCATAAAAACCCAAACTTGCAGAAACGAATGAAATATTGTTAAATTGACAACAGCCTTGCCCAAGAAACCCCTTTGCACGTAGCTTTCCCTAACCACTTTAACCTGCATATTGACTTTCCACTCATCCGCAACTTGTCCCAAGAATAATAAAGTTTCGCCCGACTTATTGGCAGTTTATTTACTTTGTACGCATCATAAATAAAATATTGTGTTTTAAAAATTCCTGGAAAGAAGTTATCGTTTGAGCTGGTATACTACATTCACCAATTGGACAAAAGTGTATAGTAGCTCGGAAATGTTTTCTGTAACACGGAAGACAGTCCATAATATTTTAAATCGAGCTGAAAACGAGGGAAGATTGAAACCAAAGCGTGGAGGTAATCCTAAACCAAAAAACATAACAAGACTACGACTGGGCGTAAAGCCCAATCGTGCGATATTCTAGACGAGAAAGATTTTTTTTTATTTTTAGAAATTTTGTAGGGGGAGTGACGACATTGAACTAATTTTTTCACATCACTCTAAGGTTGCTATCAAAATGTTTTATACAAAATTTAGGATTCAATAATTTAATAGGTACTGAGAAAATAAGTGTATTGGATTAAGTGAAATTCTGCAGTTTGTATGGGAGGTGGTAGAAAGAGTGTAAATTTATTAATGACGTTTTTAGAAATAACTGTTAATATCATTCAATTGACGTATTTTAAATTGCAGATCAGTAGCATTCATACTTTTCAGGAAAATCATCTTTTTGTAAAGTTGTTGAATTGTGTCAAATTGCATGGAAGGTGGTAGAAAGATTGAAGATAATCGCCTAATATTTTTTGGTCTTACTAACAATTCTAAATAATTATTTAGTGCATAATTTCAGCTCGATAAATTTCATACGTACAGAGTAAATTTATTTAGAGTATTTCATAAAAAAGTGCAGTTTGTACGGGAGGTGATTAAAGGAGGGAGAGTACTCAACTAATTTTTATACAGCAGATTGAAATTATTATAAAAGTAAGGTATTCCAAATTTCAGATCAATAGCTTTCATGCTTTTTGAAAAAATCCGTTTATTGTCGAATTGCGAAATTGTGTCATTTTGTATGGGAGGGTGTTACGATTTTTCCCCGGTTGGGAAAAAACGCGTGAAATTACCGAACCCCTAACTACTAGGGGCGGAACGAGCCTGTCCGGCCAACCCGTGGAGACGGGTCGTGGGCGCCAGTAACTCTAGTCTTAGGCCTCGTCCCTTGCCTTTTATCACCGGACTGAGTTACAAGCCCGGGAAGGTTTATTGAACAACAAAGAAGAAAATCTATCGTCGGCAGCCTGCTGGAAAACGTTACACAAAATCTTTACACAAAAGAATCAAGTACCACAGAAAGAAAAGAAAATCGAGAAAGCAAAATAATTCAATCAGCCCAATGGCTTTATTGGTCTCCTACGTTAAAAATATTTAATAGCAAATCAAATGGTCCCTAGCTAATAGTCTTACTTGTGATTCGAATTCTTTTCCTTTGTCGTTTCCTGAATCGCCGCTCGTTGGGGCCCTTGCTGCTACTCCTCTTTATCTGGTATCGGAGATCGCCGTTTCTTGTATCCGGTGTCCTTGCCTCGTTCCGTCGTGGCGTTCGTTGCGTAATCGTCGATCTCTCCTTCTTTCGCACTTCACTCCAAATTTTGCAAATCAAAAACCACCGAGTTGTGGTAACTATCTTTATGTTAATTTGACTTCCAGTTTTTTGATACACTTGAAAATATAACTATCGTAGGCACGTCTAGGCTCGGTGCTGGTCACTCGTAAAAAGAGACCGAGTCCGCTTGGTTTTCTGCCGCCAAGCTTTGTGCCGGAATCCTCAACGGCTTTTTCAAAATTAAAATGTGGCCGTTGAACTTTCTTTGTTCAAACGGCCCATGTGTCTCTTGCTTCCTATTGTACTCTAGGAAATCAGGGAATGAACCAAGATGGAGGTGAGCCCACTCAGATTTATAGTTAGGATAGGGAAAGAGATCGTCTCCTCTTCCGCTACCCGTGCATTGTGGAAGCTATCAGGTGAGTTGTAATTTCTTTTTCCTAACGAACTTGAAGAGGCGACCGTGGCCATTTCTTGTCCCACGTCTAATGACGCGTAGCAACGTTCCTTTTTTTTGATATCTCGGTCGACTTCTCGTTCAGCTATTGTTGTAGACGAATACCCACGTTCGGTAAGAATCTCTTCAAAAGTCGGTTCAATCACGTCCGGCCAAATTCAATCGAAGATTGGTAAGTTGGTAAATTTAAATTGTGTCCGGTGCCAGGTCTGTATTGGGAGCCAAGTCTTGCGGGTCGGTGTAATTTAGTCGGTCGATTCCTTGTCTTGGCGCCACGAGGCGGATCTTGCGTTTCGACGGTGGTTTATTTGTCGCCGATGTTGTTGGTACGTCGTACGTCGTCGTCAAATCTCATATTGTCTTGCGTAAATTTTAATGTCTCTTTCTTGTTACAGACAAAGTTTACTTTACGTTACGTCGTATCCTCAGCCAGGCTACACGACGGAGGTGCGGAAACGCGGAGAGCTAACTCGCGGAGTGGTAGTATTACGTATTTGGAGGTTGCATGCGGCCGTTCAAAAAGCTAATGGTCCTCTTATTTTCGTTTCCAAGCAACTGCGGCCTCGTTACGGTGAAACTGAATGTCTAATTTTTATTGGTCTTACTAATAATTCCAAATAAATATTTAGTGCACAATTTCTGCTCGCTAAATTTTACACGCACTGCGTAAATTGGTTTAGAGTATTTCATGAAAAAGTACAGTTTGTATGAGTGGTGGTAGAAGGAGGGAGAGGACACGCATAATTTTAGATAGATTGTCTGTCGTACTGCTTCATGGAAAACAACAACATCACATTCTTCCTTGAGTTCCCTTGCAAGAGTTCTGATTGAAATGTGAGAGTTTTCACAGAGTCTCCTTATCATTACGCGCTCTGCACGATCAGTAGTTATACTCTAGATGAAATCTGAGAGTATTATAAGTTTGCCACAAAGTTTGTAACGCCAAGAAATAAGGCTCGGAGAAAAAAATGGATGAAACAGAAGTTCATATATTCACTCAAAAATCTCAAAACCGGATGTCCGTCCATCCGTCTGTTTGTCTGTCCGTCCGTCCGTCCATCCGTGTTCTCTCTAGCTTGAGACCGCGTTGAGCTAGAAAGTTAAAATTTTGTATATGTCGTTTTTAACAAAAAAGTAAGGTCAAGTTCGTGAACGAGCCTAATCGCTCCACCCCTTCTACCCCCCCTTACAAAATGACACAATTGCGCAATTTGAAAGTAAACGGATTTGCTCGAAAAGTATGAAAGCTATTGGTCTCAAATTTGGAACATATTATTTTTATGATAATATCAATCTACCGTATAAAAATTATGCGTGTCCTCCTGCTCCTTCCACCACCTCCCATACAAACTGTACTTTTTCATGAAATGCTCTAAACCAATTTACCCAGTGCATATAATACTTATCGAGCTGAAATTGTGCACTGAATATTTAATTAGAATTATTAGTAAGACTAAACATAACAGGGCTACGATTGCGCGTAAAGCGCAATCTTACGATACTCTAGATGAAATAGAATTTTTTGTGATCCCAAGAAATTTCGTATGGAGAGTGTTAGAAGGGGTGATAGCATTGAACTAATTTTTTCCCCATCATGCTAAAGTAGCTATCAAAATGTTTTATTCAAAATGCTTACTCCAAAAATTGAATGGGAACTGAGAAAATTAGTGAGTTTGATTTAGTGAAAATGTGCAGTTTGTATGGGAGGTGGTAGAAAGAGTGGGGGGATTTTTGTGATTTTTTCAGAAATAACTAGGAATATTATAAAATTGACATCCCTTAAATTTCAGAATAGTGCCATTTATACTTTTCAAGAAAATCGATTTTTTGTGAAGTTGTGAAACTATGTCATATTGTGTGGGAGGGGGTAGAAGCAGTGAAGCTAATCAAATATTTTTTTTTGATCTTAGTGACAATGCTAATTAAGAATTTATTACAAAATATGAGCTCGATAAATGTTATATGTTCTGAGAAAATCGTCTTAAAGCATTTCATGAAAAAGTTATGTTTGTATGGGAGGGGTTGGAAGGAGAGGGAGGACGCAAATAATTTTTATACTGTATATTAAAATCATTATGAAAGTAATATATCCCGAAATTCAGACTAATAGCTTTTATATTTTTCGAGCAAATCCATTTATAGTCGAATTACGAAATTGTGCCATTTTGTATGAGAGGGGGTAGAAGGGGTGAAGCTTATCGTCTAATTTTTTTTAGGCTTACTCACAATTTTAAATAAATATTTAGTGCACAATTTCAGCTCGCTAAATTATATACGCACTGAGTAAATTGGCTTAGAGTAATTCATGACAAGTACAGTTTGTATGGGAGGTGGTAGAAGGAGGAGGAGGAAACGCATAATTTTTAGACGGTAGATTGATATTATCATAAAAGTAACATATTCCAAATTGAAATTTGGAATATGTTACTTTTATGATAATATCAACCAATAGCTTTTATACTTTTCGAGCAAATCCGTTTATTGTCAAATTGCGCATTTGTGTCATTTTGTATGGGAGGGGGTAGAAGGGGTGGAGCGATTTGGCCCGTTCACGAACTTGACCTTACTTTTTTGCTAAAAATGACACAAAAAAATTTTTAGCACTACAGCTCAAAGCTTTCGAGAGTTATGCTGTAGACAGACGCACAGACGGACAGACGGACAGGCAGACAGACGGACAGACGGACAGACGGACAGACGGTCACTCGGAATCGAGGTTTTTGAGCGACAACAAATATTTCTGTACCCTTGGCGGCTCTGTGCGAGCATTATTTCTTAGCGTTACAAACGGTAAGGCAAACACAATATACTCTCAGATTTCATCTAGAGTATAAAAATAAATTAGACGATTTGCTGCACCCCTTCTATCCCCTCCCATACAAAATGACACAATTTCGCAATTTCACAATAACCGGATTTGCTCGAAAAATATAAATGCTATTGATCTGAAATTTGGAATATAATACTCTTATGATGATATAAATCTACTGTATAAAAGTTATTGGAGTCCTCCCGTTCCTTCCACCACCTCCCATACAAACTGCACTTTTTCATGAAATGCTCTAAACCAATTTACTCAGTGCGTATAAAATTGATCGAGCTGAAATTGTGTACGAAATATTTATTTAAAATTGTTAGTAAGACCAAAAAAAATTAGATTCATTCAAATTCACCTTCATTCCTTCTACCCTCTCCCATACAACCTGACATAATTTCACAACTTTATAAAAAGTCGTTTTTTCCTGAAAAGTATGAATGCTACTGATCTGCAATTTATCATGCCAAAAGCATGATGCTTATAGTTATTTCTGAAAAGTCATTAAAAACTCGCACCTCCTTCTATCACCTCCCATACAAACTACAAACTACACTATTTCACTACATCCAATACACAAATTTTTTCAGTACCTATTAAATTTTTAAATCCTAAATTTTGTATAAAACATTTTGATACACAATTAGTTTAATGTCGTCACCCCCTTTACCACTTCCCCTACAAAATCTCTTAAGATCCGAAAATTTCTCTTTCATCTAGAGTATCACACAATTGGGCTTTACGCCCAATCGTACTTCTGTTATGTTTTAAATGATTGCATTGACAAGTTTCGTGAATATGGAATGCATATTGATAAACCGCATGCTTGTTGCAGTTTAATTCAACATGACATGCAAAAACTGACCAAAAAATATGCGTAAACAGATGTTAAATTATATACAGTCATTAATAGCTTGCCAGATATTGACTCTGCAACTGGATTTTCAGGGAGTATGATAACTGTGCTAACTTCTGTCAGTAATGCACTCTTGCACAAACTTCAGGTAATGCTCGGAGACTTAAAGTTTGTGAAATTGCTTGCTGGCAGCGCGGGTAAGTCTCGTTGGTCTCGGATGGTCTCACGGATAAGATTGTCGATTCACCACCACTAAGTAAAAGCATCAGCAAGAAGAAGATATCTGACAACAAAAACAGCATCAAACACAAAAACAGAGATCAATAAGGTTAGATAAAGTACATTTTACCACCAACTTCGATAGCTGTGCAGTTTACAGATGTCAATGAGCAGATTATCATCGCTCCTGCTTTAACTATCCCACCGATTCCTGGTAGATTTCATGATGAACTATGCACATTAAAGGCGGTACAAAAACCTAAAGTTATTTTTGAGTCACAGCTAGAATACTTTTGAAATGGTTGTTTTTACCAACATCATGTATCCTGAATCATGTTAATATTAGTATACCCGAAATCGCTATTTCATGTAAAAAATTAATCTCAGCTAATTATCGTGGTCTACCTCTGGCGTCTTCATTTAGAGTTGTCTTACTGTTGCTTTTTCGTTACAGTTTCCACACTGTTGGTCGACTTCATTCATTGCAAAGAGTGGGCACAGTTCAACACTGCGTTGTTTGGACACTAAATCAAAAAACTGGATAGCTCCATCTCAATATACTCCGCCAACGTAAGTGGTATGCGAACCAATACCCGTCAACTTTATATCGCTGCTGCTGATTCCTGCTTTGACGTAATTTGTTCTGTGGTAGCTTCAAAGATGCTGAACTGCTTAACTCTGATTATAAATTTTATCGCTGTGATCGCCATTTTCAACTCTTGGATGCCAATGTTGGTGGTGGAGTGCTCTGTGCAGTTCGAAGTCAATTTCCGACTGAAATTGCTGTCATCACTGAAGTTGCTGATATTGAGATGTTATGCGTCGTCCTTTCACTTAAGGACAAAAACATTGTATTGTTACTTTATATTTTCACCATTCTCACCCTATGTTGTCTACGAAGCAGTACATAATGCAATTGATTACTTGTATGTGGCTACTTCAACATGCCTCTTGTCACTTGGTCTCTTTGGGACAGTGAAGATTGCCTACTGCCAGTTCTTTCTTCCTGTTCACGGCAACATGCAAATTTTTTGGATCCTATGTTTTCAACAGGTCTTCATCAATCTGATCCAATACCTAACTCATTTGGAACATTTATTGACCTGATGCAACTAACCTTTGCTTCCAGAATCAGCACGTCGTCCTGCGTTCCATGCTATTTCTTTATTATTTTAATAATAAAGTATTGTATAGACTTGAAAAAAAAAATTTGCTACCCTGAAATTTTGTTTTTTCGCGTTTCATGGCTAAAAAAGCCTAAAAATGAAAAAAAAACTGTTTGTCTGTACGCCGTCCGCCGTACGCCGGTGTGTACGCTCAGCGCACATAAACTCCCAAACCCTTCAAGATAGAAAGTTCATTTTTGGAGGGATTGTAGATTGTTGCGGATCTTAGGCGGACACCCATTTTGGGGTGTAAGGGTTCAGGGGGAGGCGGGGGGAGCACTTAAACCGAAAACTAAGAATTGAAATATCTCAAACATGGTTACAGCTAGGAAGCTGAAAATTTATATACATATAAAAGGGTATTTGGGACAACTTTTAAAATAAATTTAATTTTTTTCATCCATTGGGGTGCAAAAAGGAGTGGGGGGCTAAAAACCAATTGTCGGCCGAATTTTTTTTTCAAATGATTATATCTTCGAAATTACTAAGCATAAAACATTAATATTTTTAGACCATCAAGGTGGCATATAGATCCACTGGAATCAGCTTACATAGATTGTAAGGGGGAGGGTCAAGGGGGGGTGCAAAGAAAAACACTTAAAAATCAAATCAAATAGTAGTGGGGGAAAATGCGGAGCATTGAACTTTCCAAAATTTCAAACCATTATATCACAAAACTGAGTGCAGATATCAAATTCAAATTTTGACAAATTGTAGAAATATATTATTTTGAATTTTGGTAAAAGTTTTACGTCGGGAGGTGTAAGGGGAGGGAGGTGGTAAGCAAAAATGTTGAAAATTTTGAATGATTTTTTTCGGGTTCTTTAAGAGATACAAAGTTTAAATTTTCTATGTGGATACAACTATTTATTATACATACAGCAAAAATAATAAAAATTCTGCAATTTTTATGCACCGACCCCCTGGTCTAACGTGCACAAGGTGTGCAATGAAAAAACACATATACTGAAAATTTTTGAATGAAATTTTAAGGAAGAAACTTGAAAATTTGCGAAATGCATTTAAAAAAATTTCTAAAAGAATGAAATATTAACTGGTCGAATACCTTCCAAACTTCTACCCCCTCCCATACAAAATTATTTCTTCGACCAGTCTTAAGAAATCAATTATCACCTAAAAATTAAAAGCTATCAATTCGCACAAAAACTTTAAAAAATATTTAAAACAAAATTGCGTCAAAAGTTTTGATATCGCACTTGCCCTTCTGCCTTCTCCCATACAAAAGTATGATTTCGACCAATTTCAATAAATCAACTGCTAACCAACAAATTAAAAGCTACGAACTTGAAATTTTGTACGAGCACCTTACAAAATAAATGAAATAAAACTGCATCACAAATTTTACATTTCTCTTATCTCCTCTACCCCCTCCCATACAAATGATTGGTTTCGTGAATGTAAAATACACCAAATTTTATGAAAAATCTATGCAACTGCGTCTATGAAACTAACATTCTATGCAGAAAATATTGGACGTAATTGAAGCAATCAATTGAAAAATTATTGACATTCACCCACCCTTAATATCACTCCTCCCCCTCCCTCATAAAAACTCAAACTTGCATAAACGAATGAAATATTGATTACATGTACTGGAGCTATTGATCGTATTCGCAACTAAGTGTTGAATTGGCATCATCCCTGCCCTAAAGGGGGTTCCACTTGTGAAAGGGGCTTCCCTTGTGAAAGGGGGTTCCACTTGTGAAAGGGGGTCTCACTTGTGAAAGGGGGTTCCACTTGTGAAAGGGGGTCCACTTAGTCTTCCTAACCACTTTAACTTGCATATTGACTTTCCATGCATCTTTAACTTGTCCCAAAAAAAAAAAAAGTTGCGCCCGACTTGTTGGCAGTTTATTTGCTCTTTAAATAGTGCTGTCGATAACGTTAAGGATTTTGAAACTGATATTTCTCATCGTTTTAAATTTAATGAAGCTGACTTTGTTGCCTTGAACGAAGATATTTCTAAATGCGATTTGTCGTGCGTACTTACTGCGAAATAGACAGTAAAATTGCTGTTAATAATTTCTACAATATTCTCTCTGGTTGTTTCACTCGGTGCGTGCCAGTTACTAGTAATGGTTCATGTAAAAGATTTCCATGGTTTGACGACAATTTAATAAATCTAAAAAAAAAATTAAAACCAAAGCATGGAAGCGGTACTGTCTCTCAAGTATTGAATCTGACTATAAACGCTATTCTGAGTTAAGCGATTTATTTATTACCAGATCAAAATTCGCCTATCAGTGTTATCTGATTGATATGGAGAAGATAATTAAAGACAAGACTAATTAGTTCTGGAATTTCGTCAATTCTCAGAGGCGCACAGCGACTCTATCTTTTGATGGGGAAGTTAGCGACGACCCTAAGATAATTAGTAACTTTTTTGGCGTGCATTTTCGTGCTACATTTGATGCTCCCAGACTGTGATATTAGTTTTAAAAATTTTCAATACTTGACGAAATTTCCCTCTACTACACTGGAGACGAAGGATCTCATTATTGATGAGCTCACTATATCGAAGTTTATCATGAACAGCATTGAGAGTTTTAATAGCGGCCCGATGGAATACCGTCTGTTGTGCTTGAAGATGCTCCTCTGCACTTTTGTGTCCACTTAGTTCCTTATTTAACGCATCTCTTCGTTGTGGGGTTTGCCCTAGTTTGTGGAAATACTCGAAAATAACTCCCCAATTCAAGAAAGGCAGAAGGAACGATGAATGTAATTATTGACCTATAGCTAGGCTGTCTAGTGTTCCAAAATTATTCAGGAAATTATTTGTGACGTAATTTACTTTCATTGCAAATCAATAATTAGTCCAACCCAACACGGGGTCACCAAAGGTAGATCCACAAAAACAAACCTGCTGGAATCTTAAAATTTTACGATTCCAGTGATTGAACCAGGCAACAAGTTGACTGTATAAATACAGATTTTAGTAAAAGCATTTGATAAATTTAATCAAACGATTCACAAGCTTTGCTCTTTAGGATTTCCTACTATTTTTACTACGTGGATCAAATCCTATCTTTCTAACCGCACCCAACAAGTGTAATTTCGAGATGCTGTCTCATCGATTATTCCAAACAGTCATTTATTTCTACTTCTGTTTATTTTATTTATTAATGACGTGAGTTCGGTCATCTCCAACTCAAATATTCTCTTGTATGCTGCCGATGCGATTATATATAATAATCCATTTGTATTTATTTATGTTTTCTAGAGGGAATAGCTTTACAGAAATTAAGCAAAGTACGCGATTTAGGTTTACTAGTTAATGACACATCTACCTTCGACGACCATTTTGATAGTATTATTATCAAAGCTAAATCCATTTGGCGCTTTGTAGAACGATGGTGTAAGGACTTTAATGGCCCGTACATTACAAAGACACTTGACTGTGCATTTGTACGTTCAATTCTTGAATATGTTTTTTCCGTTTGGACTCCTAATTACGGTATTCATAAGAAAAGAGTCGAGTCTGTTAAGCGAAGATTTCTAAAATTTGCTCTCAAGGGTCTTCCCTGGTCAGACCTAATATATCTTCAAGAACGACTTCAACTGCTTTCGTTGGTGTCACTCGAAGATAGGCGAGTTATTCTTAGTCCTGTAGTTGCAGTTAAATTAATTTCAGGTCAAATTGACTCTTCGCCCTTACTAGGAGCTTTCTCCTTCAAAATATCTTATCGATCCTTGAGAGACTACGAGGTTCTTGACATTCCATTCCATCGAACTAATTACGGCCAGCACGCTCCGATAACTTTTATTTCACGGGCTTTCAACGCTAAGTATAGCAACATTGATTTTAATCTTAATATTGTTCAGATAAAGTCAGCTTCATTAAAAAATATGATGTTGTATGATGTTTTGTTTTAATCCTTGTAATATAATTTGAAAGTAATCATTTATTGATGAATTCTAAATTAATAAAGTTTCTTTGAGCCTGTAAACTGGGTATGTATGTTTAAACTGTGAAGAACCGCTTTACCAAGTGTCTTTCGAGAAATTGCGGGCAATGTGGCAGAAGACACAACACACTGCTGCATGAAGAGCAGGCCGAAATAGAGATGGGGTGTGATGTGACTACCTGTGATTTTTTCGGTGTGACAACCTTTGAGCCACAGTACACACAAAGTAGGATAACTCAGCTAAAAATACGGCCCGGCTCCGAAAATTGTCGAAAACACACCCGAAAACACACTCGTGTTTCATCTCCAATACGTGTGCTTCCTCCCTCTCAAGCTTACAGTGAACATTTAATCTGATCTTTCCATTTCATTCTCGCAAAGATTTTTTTTATTAGACAAGAGCAAGCGAAATTGCAAGAACTGCCGACCATGACCCGCGCACCCGCCGTCCAAATTGAATACGACGCAAGCAAAAGCTGTAAGAACGCCATGTACGAGAATGAGAGATAAGAAGTGTCGCGGACTAGGCGGAACACGTTGCTCCAAAAGTAAAAACCTGAATTTTCAGAGGTAGCACGTGACAAACATGTCAACCCGGGAAATATACAGAGTGATCTTACTCGGTGTATTGTACTCTGTTCTGAGCTGTACAGCGATGGAGTAACTAAGATCACTGTGACTGTAATGACCCAGCTCCATCACAGTGAGTGGAGGCTTCGGAGCAACAACTACGAGTATCACATCACATTGCCAACTGGTGATTTGCTGTGCGGCGACTGCTCTGGAATTGTGCTGCTACGTTAATCACACACAATGATGGGTCCTGGAGCTTGATCTCTCTGTGCCGAAGTAAAAAGGTCTGTTTGACGAAATATTGCGATATTGATGTTTTTTTCAACTTCATTATTTATTACACTGGGGGAGTCTGGTAAGGATTCAAAAAATAGCACAATGTCTAAATTTTCACATGTTTTAGAGTTTTTATACTCTAGATGAAATCTGAGAGTATTATAAGTTTGCCACAAAGTTTGTAACGCCAAGAAATAAGTCTCGGAGAAAAAAATGAATGATATAGAAGTTCATATAATCACTCAAAAATCTCAAAACTGGATGTTCGTCCGTCCGTCCGTCTGTCTGTCTGTCTGTCTGTCCGTCCGTCCGTCCGTCTGTGTCCTCTCTAGCTTGAGAATGCGTTGAGCTAGATAGTTCAAATTTTATACACTTCGTTTTTAACAAAAAAGTAAGGTCAAGTTCGTGAACGAGCCAAATCGCTCCACCCCTTCTACCCCCTCCCATACAAAATTACACAATTTCGTAATTTGACAATAAACGGATTTATTCGAAAAGCGTAAATGCTATTGATTTGAAATTTGGAATGTAATACTTTTATGATGGTTTCAATATAGTGTATAAAAATAATTTGTGTCTTCCTTCTCCTTCCACAACCTCCCATACAAACTGCAGTTTTCATGAAATGCGCTAGACCAATTTACTCAGTGCGTATAAAATTTATCGAGCTGAAATTGTGCACCAAATGTTTATTTAGAACTAGTAGTAAGACTAACAAAAATAGATGATTAGCTTAACCCCTTCTGCACCCCTCCATACAAAATGACATTTCGTAATTTGACAATAAACGGATTTGCTCGAAAATTTTAAATGCTATTGATCTGAAATTTGGAATGTACTACTTTCATGGTGATTCCAATCTACTGTATAAAAGTTGTTTGAGTCCTCCCTTCCTTCCACCACCTCCCAAACAAACTGCACTTTTCCATGAAATACTATAAACAAATTTACTCAGCACGTATAAAATTTATCGAGCTGAAAACGTGCACTAAATATTTATTTGGAATTATTAGTAAGATAAAAAAAAAATTAGATGATTAGTTTCACTCCTTCTACCCCCTCCTATATAATCTGACACAATTTAACAACTTCAAAAAAAGTCGATTTTCATGAAAAGTATGAATGCTACTGATCTGCAATTTAAAACATGTCAAAAAATGATGTTTTTAGTTATTTGTAAAAAGTTATTAAGAACTCGCTCATCTTTGTACCACCTCCCATACAAACTGCACCATTTCATTAAATCCAATACACTAATTTTCTCAGTACCTATTAAATTTCTTAATTCTAAATTTTCTATAGAATATTTTGGTGGCAACTCTAGCGTGATGTGAAAAAGTAGTTCAATGTCGTCACCCCTTCCACCACTTCCCCTAACAAATTTCTTAATATTAAAAAATTTCTGCTTCATCTAGAGTATCACACGATTGGGCTTTACTTCCAATCGTAGTCCTGTTATGTTTTCTTTAGACTTCTGACCTTCTACTAAACTAAATTGAAAACTAAAGGGAGGTTCGATTGCAGACATTTAGACCTTCATTCAGGTGGTACATAGTTTAATTTGGTTTATCTAAATCTGAGATTTAGAGTGTTTTTGAAGACGTTTTTGGCAGTTTTCGAAGAATTAGTGTTTTTAGAAAGAAATGAGTATCTATGCTCTAATCTGGCATCGCAATTGAGCTCCACTTTAAGTAAGAACATGTCGCAGATTTCTCGTGGTCCTGGTAGCGGTCGATACATCGATAACCAAACAAATTAAGTTTCAAGTGGTACCATACCGCACATACTAAAGATGCTCGTAGCTTTTTATCATTGCCACTTACTTCCACGTCTAAAGCGCAGCCAATGTGGAAACAAAATAATTTGATTTGTCATCCATGTAGGAAGCAAAGCATCCTGTAGTTAAATCACATCGTGCCGTACGGCGTACATAATGGACTCATATCGCCGAGATCGTCAAAGATGGGAAGTTCATTGCTGGGTGGATTGCAGATTGGCTAATTGAGTTCCATTACCTAAATTTAGCATGCCATTGTTTACATGCAATGGCCTGCACGAAGTTTCGAAACCCTTCATGTTTATCATGAGTTGTGACGGTGGGAATCAGAACACCAGAACAAGTCCTCGAATTATCAATGTCTTATTTTCAATTCTATGACTAAATAAATATTTGTTGTAGTATTTTGACCATTTGGTTGTAATATTTTGTTCAAATTCAATTACACCAAAGTATGACTCAATAGTCAACCAGTGTATCTATCTAATGCACCGCCCCTATTTTAACCTCTTGATTTCAAAATCAGAAACAGCGACAAAATACAGCTATTTTGTCACAGACATGTGCGGAGCATCACAGGTCGGAGCTGTGACAGAAAAATCCAGTCACACCCCAGCTCTAAGCCGATAGTCCCAAAGTGATACAGAAGAAGCTATCTCCTGCATTAACAGGATTTACCGCTGATTGTCACTCTAGGTATGTGTTCTTAGCTACAGATGCTCAATTTCTAGGTAAATGGAACAACCCAATCGAATAGTAGGTAGGAATCTTGGACTCTGGTTCGCAGAACAATTTCATTTCGGTGGACCTATCAATTGGACTTCGTTGATTGCAACACCGTGATAAAAGCTATATGATCACGCTTCAGAGAAGCTCAACAGCGTATATGTGCTGTAACCAATTCAAAGACGATTAGAGTCAATCAGACTCCCGAAAATTACATCTGATCAGCCAGCGCGATTCAAAAACGTAAAGCCCTGGAGCATACCAAGCAACATTAAACTCACAGATCCTGGATTCAGCAAACTTAAAAGGATGCACATTAATGCTTCAAGCTCGTCTATCCTTTGCCTGCTGACTCTACAAAATACACTAATTGGATGGATCGTTTTGGGTACGTAAAACTAAAAAGCCCTAAAACCCTTATCCTTTTTGCAATTGATGACAATACTTAACGACTCTGTACTAAAAAAACATTCTAAACTAAAAAAAACAACGACAAACACAAACAGATAATTATATTTTTACGTACCATCCATTGGGGCATAGATCGTCCGCTTTTAAGTTTCGGTGATGTTGTTCTCGGCAAACCATTTAAATTCTGTATAAATAGAATTAATTTAGGTTAATGATCGTATTGATTAGTTTAAACAAATAAAACTTAAATAAATAAAAACATTTCGCAAAAGAATTCGAATGCGGAAGTAAGTTTTCACATCCACACGCACACACACGAAAGTGACAGCTCGATTCGAGTTCAATGCGAAACATTTTTGCCGAAAATGAAATCAAAAAGAGCGCAAAATAGTTTTTTTTTTAAGTTTGATTTTGTACGAAATTTAGTTCATTGAACCGAATTTTCTCGGATTATTTATTTTGTAAGCAAATTCTGATTGGGAACATAATCGCGTGAATTGTGAAAATTTCTTATGCACACCATTGCGAGAACCTTTTGGTGCGAAATTCAAGAAATAATTTTGTGTATACAAAATGGTTGTAGAAAAAAATCGCACTTTTTCGAGCTGTCGATGATGAGCGGTTACAAATGACCGGGAAAGTAATGGCATGTAAAATGTGTTGTGACTCGTGAATTATTATTTTTAGACAAGAGGATGGAATTATTTTAATGAGTTTTGGAAGCGATGTGGGAAGAATTTGGTGTAGATTGGTCATTATTGTCGTAATGAGTTTTTTTTTTTAGAAATTATTAGATTGCGTTATGGCCGAAAAATGTAGTTCTATTTGTAGGCGGATGTTTAATACGAAAAAAATAGTTGATTGTATTTAGAGCACTGGTAATTTAACTCCGTGATTAGATACAGCTTGAGCACAACATTTTGTTTTAATATATTTAGAGCTTATTCTATACATCTATACATATGTATAAATATAATTGTAGTGTCTGTCTGTTATTTGTTTACAAATGGCTATAAGATAATATTTCGCATTATTTATACTATAACTAAGCCTGATATCACGTTTTTGAAATTCTTCTCTGTCTGTCTTTTTCGGCTTTTACCCAAAAACGGCTGAAGCGATTGTAATGAAACTTTCAGTTTGTTAGGTATATTTGGAAACGTAATATGCTTTTGGTTTTATGAAAGGAGCTCAAATTTTTTTCTTGCTTTTTTCGGGAGCGCATTAATAGCGCATAATGCTATGATTTTTTTTGTTAATTCAATTAAGTGGGAGGCCAGCTTAGTGGATGTGTTAGTACTACTGCTTAGACGACGGTTCCCAAGCAGATCTGTTTAAGTCCAACTTTTTTGTAAATTTAAAGTTCATTTATTCAGGCTTAAAATGATTTAAAATGTGAAAAATATGAGCATATAATTATTTGATGACGACGTTCCAGGCAAATATCGCCCAAGTTATGCTGGAAGCAGCCAAAGGTGAAGTACAGAAGGAAGAAAAAAAATCAAATAAAGAGGTACATTCTGCACCAAAACGATTTTTCTTTCTTTTACAGACAACGAGGTTTCATTTTTTGTAACTCCTGTTGCAAAAAATTTCTTCACGCGATTTTCAGTCAGCACTGTTTTCCTCCACAAAGACCCTTCAACATGGAAGGATGATCCCTGTTACGAAAGTGGAATTTAACAACTTGATAAGACAGTTGTTGTGAATGATGCTGCAGGAAGAGGTGTCAAACTAATTCAGAAATACTATAACATTCTCACAACAGATGGAAGTAAGAAACAATTTGTTTTACAGATTTTTCCCGAAGACCGGTACAAATTCCCAACTGCTATTAAACCCTCTCTTAGGAAAAAAAAGCTTGACTTAAGGGTGGGTGGATGTTAATAATTTTTTAATTGATTGCTTGAATAACGTTCAAAATTCTCTCTATAGAATGTTAGTTGCACCGACGAACTAAATTCTATGAATTTCGATGCATTTTATATTCTTGAAACCATAAATTTGTGTGGGATTTGAGGGAATCGTAAATTTTGTGATGTATTATTTCGTTTATATTGAAAGGTTTTCGTGCAAAATTTCAAGTTCATCGCTTTTAATTTGTTGGTTATTAGTTGATTTATTGAAATTGGTCGAAATCATAATTTTGTATGGGAGGGAGTAGAAGGGCAAGAGGATTTCCATAACTTTTGATATAACTTTGTTTCAAATATTTTTAAAAGTTTTTGTGCAAAATTTCAAGTCAATAGCTTTCAACGGTTTTGTGATAATTGATTTCTTCAAAATGGTCGAAAAAACACTTTTGAAAGGGTGGGGGTACAGGTCTTTAAGGTATTCGACCAGTTGATATCCTAAACGTTTAAGCATTTTACTTTATTATTCTAATAATAAAGTATTGTGATCGACACAGAAAAGACAATTTGCTACCCTGAAATTTTGTTTTTTCGCGTTTCATGACTAAATTAGCCTAAAAAAACAAAAAAAAAAAAAAATTCGTCCCACCGTACGCCGTCCGCCGTACATATGGACTCATGCCTCCGAGACCGTTAATGGTAGAATGTTGGTTTTTGGGTGGATTGTTAATTTAGTAAGTGAGCTCAATTTTCCAAATTTTAGGGAGTGTCAGGTGCAAGGAGGAGGCGGGGATGGAAAAAGTCAAAAAATACACTTGCTAATATCTTCACCACGAATGCAGATAGGAAGATGAAAATCAGAGGGTTGTGGGGCAAACTCCAAAAATAATTTAATTTTTTTACCCATTGGCGTCCGAAAAGAGGGGGCTAAAAACAAATTGTCGGCCGAATCTATTTATGAAATGGTTATATATTCGAAACTACTTACCATAAAAAATTCATATTTTGAGAGCATTAAGTTGGCATATAGATCCACCACAATCAGCTTAGAGAGTGTTTAATTATTGTAAGGGGGAGGGTCAGGGGCGGTTCAAAGAAAAACACTTAAGAATTAATATTCCAACTATCCCGTAAGCTATGTAATTGAAACTTAAAAAATATACTAAGCTACACTAGCGAAATACAAAAAAAATATAAATTTTGGTCATAATAGTAGTGGGGGGAAATGGGGAGCATTTAAAAATAGTGCACTTTTCAAAATTAGAAATCGTTATATCTCAAAATTGAGTACAGATATCGAGTCGAAAATTCGTCAGATTATAGAACTATATATAATAATTTATAATTTTGATAAAAATTTTAAGTTAGGGGTGTAAAGGGAGGGAGGTGGTAAGCAAAAATGTCGAAATTTTTGAGTGATTTTTTTTAGGTTTCTGATCAAAGATAGAAACTTGAAATTTTGCATGTGGATACATCTATTTAATATACATAGAAAAAAAATAATAATTTGTTCCACAATTGTTACGAACCGACCACCCCGGTCTAACGGGCACAAGGTGTTTCATGTGCAGCGAAAAAAACACGAAAACTGAAAATTTTAGGATGTAATTTTAAGGTAGAAACTTTGGGAAATGCATTTAAAAAAAATCCCTGTAATAATATGAAATATTAACTCGTGGAATACCTTCAATACTTCTACCCCCTCGCATACAAAATTATTTTTTCGACCATTTTTAAGAAATGAATTATCACCTAACTATTAAAAGCTATCAATTTGAAATTTTGCATAAAAACTTATAAAAATAGTTGAAATGAAATTACTTTAAAAGTTTTGAAATCGCACTTGCCCTTCTACCCCCTCCCATACAAAAGTATGATTTCGACCAATTTTATTAAATCAAATAATAACCAACAAATTAAAAGTTACGAACTTGAATCTTTGTACGAGCACCTTACAAGAGAAATGAAAGAAAACTGCGTCACAAATTTTGCGATTCCCCTACCTCTTCTACCCCCTCCCATACAAAATTATTTTTTCAACCATTATTAAGCAATCAGTTATCAGCTAACTCTTAAAAGCTGTGAATTTCAAATTTTGTACGAAAACTTACAAAAATAATTGAAATGAAATTCCTTTAAAAGTTTTGCAATCGCACTTGCCCTTCTATCCCTTCCCATACAAAAGTATCATGTCGACTTATTTCATTGAAACAAATAATAACCAACAAATTAAAAGCTACGAACTTGAAACTTTGTACGAGCACACTACAAGAGAATGGAAATGAAATTGCGTCACAATTTTTACGATTCCCCTACCTCCTCTACCCCCTCCCATACAAATGTTTGGTTTTGTGAATGTAAAATACACAGAATCTTATGAAAATTCTATGGAACTTCGTCTATGAAATTGACATTCTTTTCAGAGAATATTGGACGTGATTCAAGCCATCAATTAAAAAACTATTAACATCCACCCACTCTTACTATCGCGCCTCAACCCTCCCCTCATAAAAACTCAAACTTGCATAAATAAACGAATGAAATATTGATTATAAGTACTGGAGCTTTTGAACGTTTCCGCAAAGTGTTAAATTGACAATTGCCCTGCCCAAGAACCCCCTTTCACTTAGTCTTCCCTAACTACTCTAACCTGCATATTGACTTTCCACGCATCCGCAACTTGTCCCAAGAATAATAAAGTTTCGCCCGACTTGTTGGCAGTTTATTTGTACTCTAGATGAAATCTGACAGTATTATAAGTTTGCCACAAAGTTTGTAACGGCAAGAAATAAGGCTCCGAGAAAAAAATTAATGATGCATATTATCCCTCGAAAATTTCAAAACCGGATGTACGTCCGTGTCCTCTTTAGCTCGAGAAGGCGTTGAGCTTGAAAGTTCAAATTTTGTACACGTAGTTTTTGACAAAAAAGTAAGGTCAAGTGAACGGGTCAAATCGCTACACCGCGGTGTTGAAACGGTGCACCGTTTCAACCCCTTTCCATACAAAATTACATAATTTCGCAATTTGACAACTAACGGATTTTCTCGAAAAGTATGAAAGGTATTCATCTGAAATTTGGAATATATTACTTCTATGATGATTCCAGTGTACGTCTAAACATTATTTGCACCCCCTTCTGCTTCCACCACCTCCCATACAAACTTTACTTTTACTTCAAGAAGGCCTAGATACTCATTAGATGGTTTCTGTTCGCTTTCTATCATTCAGTCCCCCACAACATCTGCAAATAGCTGTCAGTAAGCAGCCAGTACAACTGAGCAATATACAAGCTTCTCCACTCGCTACGGTCGTTATCACTTCCCGTCCCCAACCTTCCCAATCCCATTCCTTCCCTCCATGACTGTGTTTGTGCATTGCACATAAAGGCCGAAATTGCCTATAACACAGGTCATTCTGTAAAAAAAAAAAACCAAATACTCTAAACCAATTTACTCAGTACGTATAAATTTTAGCGAGCTGAAATTGTGCACTAAATGCTTAATTAGAATCATTAGTAAGACAAAAAACATAATAGGACTACGATTGGGCGTAAGGCCCAATCATTTATTTATTTATTTAAACGCTTTTAAACAAAAAAGATAACATTTTCATTTATACAAAAGCAGAAATATTAGAACAGTGACGATAAGAATTCAAACATTAAAGATTATAGTTTTACTTTATTATTCTAATAATAAAGTATTGTGATCGACTCAAGAAAAAAAAAAAGTTTGCTACCCTGAAATTTTTTTTTTTCGCGTTTCATGACTAAATTAGCCTAAAAATGCAAAAAAAAAAATCCGTCTGTCTGTACGCCGTCCGCCGTCCGCCGTCCGCTGTACGCCGACGTGTACGCTCAGCGCACATTAACTCCCAAACCCTTCAAGATAGAAAGTTCATTTTTGGGGGGATTGTAGATAGTTGCGGATCTCAGGCGGATACCCATTTTGGCGGGTATACGGATTCAGGGGGAGGCGGGGGGAGCGCTTAAACCGAAAAATACGAATTCAAATATCTCAACCATAGTAACAGCTAGGAAGCTAAAACTCAACGTAAATATAGAGGGGTTTGTGGGACAACTTTTAAAAATAATTTAATTTTTTTATCCATTGGGGTGCGAAAAGGGGGGGCTTAGAACCAATTGTCAGCCGAATTTTTTTTTCAAATGATTATATCTTCGAAATTACTTATCGTAACAAAATCATATTTAGAGACCATCAAAATGGCATATAGTTTCATCGGAACCAGCTCAGAAAGCGGCTAATTATTGTAAGGGGCGCACTTTTCAAAATTACAAATCCTTATATCTCAAAAAATAGTACAGATATCAAATCAAAAATTTGTCAGATTGTAGAAATACATAATGGTTAATTTTGGTAAAAATTTTAAGTTGGGAGGTGTAAGGGGAGGGAGGTAATAAGCAAAAATATCGAAAACTTTGAGTGATTTTTTTTAGGGCTCTGGTAAAAGATACAAAGTTAAAATTTTGCATGTGAATACCTATACTTAATCCACATAGAAAAATAATAATAACTTGATCCATATTTGTTATAAACCGATCCCTTCGGTCTAACGTGCACAAGGTGTTTCATGTGCATTGAAAAAAACACATAAACTGAAAATTTTGAGTGAAATTTTAAGGTAGAAACTTGAAAATTTGCGAAATGCATTTAAAAAAAATCCATAAATATGCGAAATATTAACTGGTCGAAAACCTTTAACACTTCTACCCCCTCCCATACAAAATTATTTTTTCGACCATTTTCAAGAAATCAATTATCACCTAACTAAAAGCTATCAATTTGAAATTTTGCATAGCAACTAACAAAAATAATTAAAATGAAATTGCGTTAAAAGTTTTAAAATCGCGCTTGACCTTCTACCCCCTCCCATACAAAAGTATGATTTCGACTAATTTCATTAAATCAACTAATAACCAACAAATTAAAAGCTACGAACTTGAAATTTCGTACGAGCACCTTATAATAAAAATGAAAGAAAATTGCATCACAAGTTTTACGATTCCCCTACCTCCTCTACCCCCTCCCATACAAAATTATTTTTTAGAGAATTTTTAAGAAATCAGTTATCAGCCAACTCTTAAAAGCTATGAATTTCAAATTTGGCATAAAAACTTATAAAAATAATTCAAATGAAGTTGCTTTAAAAGTTTTGAAATCGCGCTTGCGCTTCTACCCCCTCCCATACAAAACTATGATTACGTCCAATTTCATTAAATCAACTAATAACCAACAAACTAAAAGCTACGAACTTGAAATTCTATACAAGCACCTTACAAGAGACGTGAAATAAAACTGCGTATCAAATTTTACGATTCCCCTATATTCTCTACCCCCTCCCATACAAATGTTCGGTTTCATGAATGTAAAATACACCGAATTTTATGAAAATTCTATGCAACTTCGTCTATGAAATACATTCTATACAGAGAATGTTGGACGTGATTCAAGCAACTAATTAAAAAGCTATTAACATCCACCCACCCTTACTATTACCCCTACTCCTCCCCTCATAAAAACCAAACTTACAGAAACGAATGAAATATTGTTAACAGTCCTGCCCAAGAACTCCCTTTCACTTAGCCTTCTCTAACCACTCTAACCTGCATATTGACTTTCCACTCATCCGCAACTTGTCCCAAGAATAATAAAGTTTCGCCCGACTTGTTGGCAGTTTATTTATTCTATTTTTAAATAAAACAAAAGAAGTAGTTAAAGATCCAAATTGAAGTTGATCGTGGTTCCTTTGCATTATCTACATCGGGGAGTTGTAGTAAATATCGATTGAAGCTCGAGGAAGATAGAAAATATCTGAATTCCTGGTCGAGACTGTTCCTTCCCGGAAATTCAAGCCATTGCAGAGGTAGGTATTAAGCAAGTAGTTGTAAAGTTTGTATTCCTCTACAGCAAGCATCAAGGAAATTCCATCGTAGATGCAAAGGCTGGAGTTGAAGTGCTATAAGTCGGTCATTATAGCTGATATGAGGATTTTCTAGTCTGTACAAAAGGATGCGAGTAAATTTACGCTGAACGGATTGGACGGGCCTAACATGGCAAGCATAGTGATGGTTCCACACGATGGAGCAGTATTCTAAGATACTAGGGACGAGCATGGAAAATAACAGGGCTGCTTTTCTTGAACGGTTAAACTAGACTGTCGTATGGAGGAAGAACCCAGCAAGTCTGTTTACCTTATTTGTAATCTCAAAATAATAATTGACGAATTTAAGCTTACGGTCGAAGGTCACTCCTAGATCCTTTATTGTAGATACTGCTACAAGGGTGGATCCGTTAATAGAGTAAGTACGGACAGGAGAGGTAGTCTCATACGAAAATTGCAGAGCAAAACACTCCTCAATGTTCAGACAAATATCATTGTTAGAACACCAACTGGACAAAGTAGACAAGTCAGTCTGAAGGTCCAAGCAGTCAGAGTAAGAAGAAATTTCACATAATTCTTTCAAGTTTTGCAATTAGAATTTTAGTATTAACAGTATCAAAAGCTTTCGAAAAATCAGTGTATATGGGATGAACAGTATTATGATGATCTAAGGATTGTGCTTCGAAGTCAGTGAATTCACATAAATTCGTGGAAGTTGATCTTCCTTTAACGAATCCATGCTGGACGGGTGATATTAAATCATTAAGTTTCTCCCAGACCGCTTTGTGGACTAGTCTTTCAAAAAGTTTACCGAAGCAGTATAAGTTAGAAATTGGACGATAGTTGGAGACATTTTCGGTGTCTCCTTTCTTTAAAATTGGTACAACGTTAGCTAACTTCCAGCATGCAGGAAAAGAGCCATCCTCAAGTGTTTTATTGAACAAAAGAGAGAGTGATACCGAGAGCTCCAATGATGCAGATTTCACAAAGAGATTAGGAATACCATCAGAACCGCGACTGGATCTAGGGAATTGATAATGGAGATAATATCACTCTCGCTAATGGACAATCCACTGATGTAGCTCTGTGGTGGGATGAAAAAGTCATATGGAAGGTTTTCGTTGGAGAAGCTAAACACAGAGGAAAAGTATTTGACAAAAAGTTCATACATATCTTGCGGGGTGAAAGTTGTAATATATAAACTTAAGTTGGGAAGGAAAATAATGATTTTTTCTACCCTTTCTAACGTGTGACCAGAATGGTTTGGTTTTATTTCGTGACGCTCAGAGAAAGCCTTCTTGATATCCGATTTCACCTGTTTACGCTGAGAGGAAAAGTAATTATAGTCAGATAAGAGAGGAGAACGTTTATACTTTTTATGCAGACGTTTTTCCTTATGAAGAGCTTTAATAACCGAGTGGCTGAACCACTCTGGGTATTCTAGTTTAGAGGTCCCTCGATAGGGAACATCCCGATAAATTATGTCATCAAGAATGGAATATAGTAGATTAGAAGATTCCTCAGAGCTTTTTTTATTAAAGAGTTCGACCCAATCGACATTACCAATTTTACGACAAATTTGTTCATAATTACCCTTGGAGTAGTTGTATTTTTTGATCGCACTATTAAGAAAGGGAATCAATAATTCAATCTGCACAATAATCTGGAGAGGAGTATGATAAGGGTCGGGTAGCACTAATCCAATCTAGGTGTCAACATTGATTTGGGAATCACTAACATTGAAAAAAATTAGGTCAAAAATCTTTCCACGATGATTAGTGCTTTTATTGTGTTGAGGTAATGAACATAAGCTTATAAAGTAATCGACACATAAGTCTGCGGTAGACAAAGGCAGTGCAGGGCGTGTCTAGTCAGCATCCCACTTTAAGTGAGGAAGATCGAAGTCCCTACAAATAAGAAATGTGGAGTTAGGGCCAGCTGAGTTGGCGAAATCGGAAAGGTTGCCAAAGAACTTTTCGATAGATCCCACATCGCAGCAACATGGAAAATAGACACAACAAATATAGAGGTATCGACCACGATTGGCCTTAATTTTGAGAAGCAGGTGCTAAATAGGAAAAACATTAAAGTCTGGATAACGTGACGATGGCAAGGTGTTTTTAACAGCAATGAGTACTCCACCTCCATCCTTTTTGATCGAGCGTAGAAGATCACGGTCAAAAAAATGTGTAACAATTCCAATTTCATGCGATACTCTAGATGAGGAGACATTTTTTGATTTTAAGAAATTTGGTATGGGGAGTGGTAGAAGGGGTAACGGCATTGAACCAATTTTTTCACATCATGCTTGAGTTGCTATCAGAATGTTTTTTGAAAGCTTGAGGTTCAAAAATTTAATAGCTTCTGAAAAAAATAGTATATTAGATTTAGTGAAATTGTGCGGTTTGTATGGGAGCTGGTAGAAGGAGTGGGGAGTTCTTAGTGGGTTTTTCAGCAATAGCTATAAACATCATGCATTTGACATGTTTTCAATCGCTGATCAGTAACATTCGAACTTTTCAGGAAAATCGACTTTTTGAAAAGTTGTGAAATTGTGTCATATTGTATTGGGAGTGGGGAGTGGGGGGAGGGGGAGGGGTATTTGGAGGAAGGGCGGGGGGATTGCGGAGGGGGGCAGAGGGAGGGAGGGCAGAGGGAGGGAGGGCAGAGGGAGGAAGGGCAGAGGGAGGGAGGGCAGAGGGGGTGTTGTAGAAGTAGTAAAGCTAGTCATCTAATTTTATTGGTCTTACTAATAATTCTAAATAAATATTTTGTTCAAAATTTCAGCTCTATAAATTTTATACGTACTCAGTAAATTAGCTTATAGTATTTCATGAAAAAGTGCAGTTTACATGAGAGGTGGTAGAAGCAATAGGGGGATTCAAATAATTTGTAGTAAATTGAAATCGGCATACAAATTATATACAGGGTGGGCCAAATACAATCTTTTTAAAAATGCAATAAAATGAACATAATTAATTTTTTTCCATGTATTATGGCTTCATTAGTAAGAGGAAACATTCCCATTAATGATGGAACACAACTTCGTTCAAGTGGCTGCCTCGGCTGGCTTCGCAGTAGCGCATTCTGTCACTCCAATTTAAAAAGAAACCACTAGATTGCCCCCCCCCCCCTCCCTCCTGTATTCCAAATTTCAGATCAATAGCTTGTATACTTTTGGAGAAAATCTGTTTACTGTCAAATCTCGAAAATACGCCATTTTGTATGGGAAGAGGTAGAAGGGGTGGAGGGATTTGCTCCGTTCACGAGCTTGACCTTACTTTTAACCCTTTTAAAAACAACGTGTACACAATTTGAACGTTCTACTCAACTTGTTCTCGAGCTAGAGAGCGAACAGACAGACGGACGGACATCCGGTTTTGAGATTTCTGAGTGATGATATTAACTTCTGCATCATGTACTTCATATTTCTCTCCGAGCGTTATTTCTTAGCGTTACGAACTTTATAGCATATTTATAATACTCTCAGATTTAATCTAGATTATAATTCAACAATCAACTTCACACCATCTACCTCTTTCCATACGAAATGACAAAATTTCGCAATTTGACCATAACCAAATTTTCTCGAAAGATATAAAAGCTATTGATCGGAAATTTAGAATATATTACTTTTATGATGATTTCAATTTATGGTATGTAAATTATTTGAATCCTCCCCTCCTTTCACCACCTCCTGGTGTATGTATGCATCAAGTTCCTGTTAAGACCCCCTATAGGGGCATAGGACAGAAACAACTCTCTTCCACAAGGCGCGATCCTGAGCATCGGCCTTAAGCTGTTGCCAGGACTTGTTTATTACTCTGGCCTCCTGCTCAACTGCTCGCTTCCATGTGTTACATGGTCGACCAACCCGACGTCTTCCTTGAGGATTATAATCCAGAGCCTGTTTTGCGATATTTTGCTCTGGTTTCCTCAAAGTATGACCGATCCACTGCTACTTCCGCCGTTGAATCTCAATACATATTTTAGTCTGGCCAGTTGTACTCCAAAGTTCGTCGTTGGAGATCACTTCTGGCCAGAATATTCCTAAAATGCGCCGGAGGCATTGGTTTACGAAAGTCTGTAGTTTCTTGGTAAGTCGAACGGTTACTTTCCACGTAGTACAACCATACAACAACACAGATTTGACGCATGCGTCAAAAACTCGCAGCTTCGTGCGAAGGTAGATCTCCTTTAACCACCAGAAAGGGGAAAGGATACCGAAGGCCTGACGAGCTTTATATAGCCGAGCCTCAACATCCTTTTCGGCTCCGCCGTCCATGCTGACAATGCTTCCAAGATAGCAAAAATCTTGCACCTCTTCCACATCCTGTCCGTTAAGAACAATCGGTGTGCTTGCATGTGCATGTACTTGGTTTTACGCACATTTATTTTCAGTCCCGCCTCTTTTCATTTAGAATGCAACGAGCGAACATTTGACTCTAAGTCCGAACGGTTATGTGCAAGCGAACCCACGTCATCAGCATAATCAAGGTGACTTAAGATGTTAAACAGTCTCCATTGAAGACCCTTACCTTCCCCACCTTCCAGTGCAGCTTTCAAGATGTCATTTATTACCACGAAAAACAGGGCTGGTGATAATATGCAGCCTTGTCTGACACCCGTTCGCACAGGGAAGCTCTCGGACAGCTCTCCTCTATGCAAGACGCGACACCTTGCATCTTCGTAGGATTCTTTAATCATAGCTATGACCTTATCTGGAATACTTCTCCTACGCAAAGCATTCCATATGTAATCTCGCTTAACGCTGTCGAAAGCCTTCTCGAAGTCTACAAACCTGAGATGTAGTGGCGAACCCATTTCGGTTGACTGCTCTAATATTATCCGTAGGGTATTTGTGTAGTCGGTACAAGACGACCCTTTACGGAATCCAGCCTGATAAACTTCGAGAGTGCTCTCGACGACATCACTAATCCTATTAAGAATTACCTTAGCCATAATTTTTGATACGGCAGTAAGTAGACATATACCACGCCAATTGCCACAATCCCGAAGGTCGCCCTTCTTTGGAATTTTCACAATGACGCCCTCCTTCCATTCAGTCGGATATCTTCCCTCACTCCACACCTTAGTGAAGAGTGGGAGGAGTATATCGGCTGTGATTTCCGGGTCCGCTTTGAGGAGTTCGGTTGGTAGTCCATCTATACCTGGAGCTTTCCTTCCCGCCATTGACCGAATGGCGGAAACTATCTCTTCCTTATCTGGGGGATCGTCCCTAATAAAGGATTGTTGCGGTTGGATGTTTGGTAGTTGTTCTGTTTCCGGAATATCTTCCTCTGACAAGATGTTTAAAATATCAGAGAAGTATTCCTTCCATCGCCGTAACTGGTGTTCACTCATATTAAGGAGAGTTCCGTTGTCTCTCACCAGGTGGTTGGCGGTGAAATTCCTGTTCGTCAACTGTTTCATGATTTTGAAAAGTGAACCCATATCCCCTAGGTAAGCCGCAGATTCTGCATTGTTTGCCAGATCTTCAATGGCCTTTCTCTTGTCGCGTCTAACAGCCCTCTTAAGCTGTATATGAGCATCGCGGTAGTTCTGCCTCAAGTCGGGCGTTCGTTGGTTGACATCGGGTTGAGAGATGATTGCCAATTTGGCTTTTTTCCGATTGCCAACCTTGACCCATGTGTCTTGCGGCATCCAGGGTTTCTCACCGCTTTGCACATATCCCACAGATTCTTCAGCACTAGTTACAAAAGTGTTTCTGGTTGCCTCCCAATTGGCGTCCAGTGTGCGCATTTCATATTCACCCAATGTGAATGACTTTTCGCGTAGAATAGTGGTGTATTCGCGTTTTTTGTTGGAATCTCTAAGTTTATCCACATTAAGCTTGCGCTTCATTTGAAGAATTTGTGGTCGTCGGATAGCTGCTGTACACAATCTCAAGCAGGAAACCATCAAGTGGTGATCGCTCCCCACGTCAGCTCCACGTTTCGCTCGCACATCGAGGAGACATCTTCTCCATCGGCGACTTATAGCCAAATGGTCGATCTGGTTCTGAGTAACACCATCAGGGGAAACCCAAGATGTTTTATGATGACTCTTGTGTGGAAAAAGGGTCCCTCCGATGACCATTTGCCGAGTACTACAAAACTCCACAAATAATTCGCCGTTTTCGGGTCTCTTAATCCAAGGTCGTGACGCGTCGACCCAAGGGTCACCATGCCTTCCCATGACGTGTTCTAGTCCAGTGTTGTCTGATCCAACCTGGGCGTTCATATCTCCTGAGATGATAATTATATCACCTCTTGGAACACGTTCGAAGGTGGCACTCAGTTGGCTATAAAACTCCTCTTTGTCACCAGATGTTGCGGTATTAGTTGGTGCGTAGCACTGCAGAATTGTGACGCGTGATGTATGCATAATTTCACTAAATCCAATACACTAATTTTCTCAGTACCTATTAAATTTTTTAAGGTTAAATTTTGTATAAAGCATTTTGATAGCAACTCTATCATGATGTGAAGCAAATTAGTTCAATGCCGTCACCTCTTCTACCCCTTCCCAAACAAGTATCGCATGATTGGGCTTTACGCCCAATCGAAGTGCTGTTACGTTTTTTAAATGATTTTGAGTTTTTGCTTTTTTTAAATACTCATGGAACACCTCGTGCAGGTTAGGCATGCTTACCAAAATTAATGGTCATAAAGTTCTGACAATTTGAAATGCGCTACATTTTTGAAATGCTCCCTATTTCCCCCACTACTGTCTTGTCTTAATGCTATATTTTTCTCATATTTCGATAATGTAGTTAGCAAGTTTTAATTACATGTTTGAGAAATAGTCGAGATATTAATTTTTAAGTGCTTTTCTTTGCACTCTCTTGACCCTCCCTCTTACAATAATCTAGTCTTAAAATATGATTTCTTTTGGTAAGTAATTTCGAAGATATAATCATTTGAAAAGCAATTCGGCCTGTATTTTGTTTTTTGCCTTCTTTTCGGACCCCAATGTTTATCCAATTAAATTATTTTTATAGTTTGACCCACTAACTCCTCTAAATGTGTATCGATTTTTAGCTTTCTAGCTAGAACCATGGTTGATATATTAGAATTAGTATTTTTCGGATCTAGCGCTCCCCCGCCCCTCCATTAACCACAACACTCCTCAAAATTAGTTTCTGCCTGAGATTAGCATCCATCTACAATTCACCCGAAAATGCACTTTCTATCTTCAAGGGTTTAGGAGTTAATGTGCGCTGAGCGTAAACGAACGGCGAAAGGAGTACAGACAGACGGATTTTTTGCATTTTTAGGCTAAAAATCCAAATTTCTGAGTACAATTTTTTTTTTTCAAATCGGTCGCAATACTTTATTTTTAGAATAATAAAGGAAAATAGAATATTTTTAAATTTTTCATATTATTTCAAGAATTTTTTCCAACTTGAATGCTTTAGACGGTTGCGTAGTAGTTGTCCGATTCAAGGGTACAGCTTCTTTTTTTTTAATTAGAACAAGATAAGAGGTGGGAGCAGCAGAATTTTATCCTTCGAAACTAACCATTATAGCTAAGGTTACCCTAATGAGCACTCGAAAAAAACATTTAGTTTTAATTATTCTCAACGTTGATGTTGAAAAGGCGATCAACACACACAAAAAAGAGCTTAGAGGGGATGATCGCATTACTAATGAGATTATAAAAATAGCTACATCATAAATTCTAGAATTGTTGACCGGAATTTTGAACCAAGTGATGCAGACTCAATCGATACTACAGCAATGGATAACGTATAATATTATACTATATATTTCACAAAAAAGGGAGTAGAACTAATTAAGAATTATTGACCAATAGATTTGTTGGCAAATTTTTACAAAATGTTCTCAAAACTAGTCCTAATCCGAATATCCAATGTGCTCGACGCATACCAACACCGAGAACAAGAAGGTTTCAAGCGAACGGATTCGACCATGTTCACACACTCCTGCGAGTTATAAAAATATGCGTGGAATTTAATAAAAACATGTATTGCATTTGTTAACTGCACGAAAAACTTTGAAACAATTAAGCCCAATACGATCTGGAAGGCGCTAGAGGAGCAAGGTGTAGAAAACGGTTACTAAATTTACAGACACAGTACTGCAAGGCTAAAAGTGGAAGCCATTGGTCCAAAGTTTGATTTGAAGAATGATAGAAAGCGAACAGAATCCATCTACTGAGTATCTAGGCCTTCTTCAAGTGGAACTATTTCACTTTTACACAGTTTGCCCATTTTATTTCGAATAATTTTTTTATCACCAGCAGCAACTGAAAAATTCGTGCTAAAATCCCGTCTGGAGTGGGAATCGAACCCACGACCTATTGACTGAAAAGCAAGCACGCTGCCCACTACGCCACGGAAGCCTTCCAATAGACGGGGCAGACTAACGCATCTTTGGTTTGCAGATGATGTCGTTCTATTGGCTGAAAATCACTACGAACTTCAACATATGCTCTAAAACTTAGCTGCAGAAAGTTAAAATTTTGGCCTTCTAATAAACATTACGAAAAAAAGCAATGGATATTAACAGGCGTATCTCTATGGCATGGAAGCATTTTGAGTGAGAACAAAATTAACTTCCTGTCAGTTGAAACGAAAGGTTCATGACAATTATATTCTCCCCGCACTAATGCACGCTTTACAATCACAACCCCAATACGTTTCTATTGGGGTTAGGCCAATGTTGCTCTCACAGCCTCATATAATAATGAAATTTTCTTGAAAACTATAGGAGCTAATAATTTTAAATCTAGAATATAGTATTTTTATACTCTATATGAAATCTGAGAGTATTATAAGTTTGCCACAAAGTTTGTAACGCTAAGAAATAGGGCTCGGAAAAAAAATTAATGATACAGAAGTTCATATAATCACTCAAAAATCTCAAAACCGGATGCCCGTCCGTCCGTCCGTGTCCTTTCTAGCTTGATAACGGGTTGATCTAGAAAGTTCAAATTTTGTACACGTCGTTTTTGACAAAAAAGTAAGGGCAAGTTCGTGAACGGGCCAAATCGCTCTACCCCTTCTACCTCCTCTCATACAAAATGACATAATAGCGCAATTTGACAATAAACGGATTTGCTCGAAAAGTGTAAAAGCTATTGGTCTCAAATCTGGAATATATTACTTGTATGATGATATCAATCTACCATATAACAAACTATGCGTGGCCTCACCCTCCTTCTACCACCTCCAATACAAACTGTACTTTTTCATGAAATACTCTAAACCAACAAAATGTCTGGAAATAAAAAAAATTCTCTCTCATCTAGAGTATCGCACGATTGGGCTTTACGCCCAGTCGTAGTCCTGTTATGTTTATTATATACGTTTGGTATACAATTGTTGAATCCCCCCACTCCTTCCATCACCACCCGCACAAACTGTACTTTTTCAGGAAATTCTATATACCAATTTTCTCAGTACTTATAACATTTATCGAGCTCAAATTTTGTACTAAATTTTTAATTAGCATTATTATCAATATCGGGAAAAACATAAACCGACTAGCTTCCCTCTCATACAATGTAACACAATTTCACAACTTATCAAAAATTTAATTTTCTTGAAAAGTACGAATATTACTGGTCTGCGATTTAAAATATATCAATTGCATGTTGTTAAAAAATTCAATGTACTAATTTTCTCAGTAACTATTCAATTTTTGAAGCTTGAATTTGGTACAAAACACTTTTATAGCTAGTCTTGCATGAAGTAAAACTGGTGTCACCTCTTCTACTCCCAATACAAAATATCTTAAGATTACAAAAATTTATGTTTCCTCTATAGTATCGAATGATTGGGCGCAATTGTAGTACTGTTATGATTTTGAACTTAATGGTATTTTACTTTTTTTTAGAATTAACTCAAGCTATAACTATTTTAACCTTAACGCTCTTTAATACGTACAAATTTGGTCTCAAATCATCCCGGTAAGCACGGACTTGTACCATACAAATAGGAGTATCTTGGTTTCATTCTTAATAATTTATGATTCTGATTCCAACAAAATACAAAATATTGTGTTCAAAGTGCCATTAAACTAAGAAGATTATAAATCCCACATAATGTATTACTGACTATATTCTCGAAAATAGCTTATTATTGCGATTCTAATGCGGATGAAATCGATCGCTAGTAGCTATTTCTTTTATAGCTCTGAGATGCAGCTCGAATTTTGAACTAAGCCTCTAGTTTCGAGTATTATTAAACTCGTTTCGAGATCGTTTTAGTTTTTTTCGATTGAGTTAAAAGTACAAAACAATTGCGTTTTTGATTGAGTATGAAGAAAAAAGTTGGCGATAGCGTGTGACAAATATACATAGTACATCAGAAACGTGAAACTAGTTTACTTTGAGTACAATGCCACTTCGAGCTATAGAATTTTACCCTGGATTGAAATCTATTGAAATAAGAAAGACCAGTCTGGAGCAAGAAGTTCAAATGCTGAGGGAGGAAGATTACCCTAAAATCTGGAATGGACGAGTTGAAAAGCCTAACAATTTCAGGATAAGAGGCCAGTTACGGCACTGCAAGTAGTTTCGAAACGATGCAGTCTACTGTTTAGAGGTCTTCGTTCCGATAGTTAGAAAGAAGCAGTATTGGAAGTGTGCACCAATAAACAGAACGTAAGAAACCCATTCAATGGGAATAGCAAAAAATAGCTGAAATTTTTGATGAGAGTGCGGTGCTTCAAATTTTGAACCAAACTGAAAAACTGCAAGATATAAATATCATCAAGAGAGAAAATTCAGCACGATTCAGCTGAAAACGGATATTCTTCAAACTCACAAGTCCAAGCTTATTGTAGTGAGAGGAGATCGTATGAGAATCGAAGATATCACTGGAAAAATTAAGACTTTATGTCTGCAAACGAAGAAGGTCTCAAGGTATTAAAAAGACTGAACAAAGTAGACTTAAGTAACTTAAATGTTAATTTTTGAAAACCTTTCCGCTGCTAAATGTTTTAATAAACTAAATAACTCTAGGTAGGATTTGTCTGTCTGTGGTGGTAAAAATAAATTAGCGAGCTTAAGTACAAGTAATTTGAATGATTTGAATTACAATTTAAAACATAACAGGACTACTATTGGGCGTAAAGCCCAATCGTGCGATACTCTAGATGAAAGAAATGTTTTGATTTTAAGAAATTTTGTATGGAGATTGGTAGAGAGAGTGATAGCATTGAATCAGTTTTTCCACATCATGCTAGAGTTGCTATCAAAATGTTTTATGCCAAACTTAAGCTTCAAAAATTTAGTAGGTACTGAGAAAATGAGTGTATTGGATTCAGTGAAATTGTGCAGTTTGTATGGGAGGTGGTAAAAGGAGTGGGGATTTTTTAATGAATTTTTCAGAAATAGTTTATAGTTATTTCATGCTTTTGATATGTTTTAAATTGCAGATTATATTTTACAGAAAAATGGACTTTTTGTAAAGTTGTGAAATTGTGTCATATGATATGGGAGGGGGTAGAAGAAGTGAAGCTAATCGTCTAATTTTTATAGGTCTTACTAATAATTCTAAATAAATATTTAGTGCACAATTTCAGCTCGATAAATTTTATAAGTACTGAGTAAATTCGCTTGGAGTATTTTGTGAAAAAGTGTAGTTTGTATGGGAGAGGGAAGAAGGAGTAGGAAGAATCGAGTAATTTTTGTACCATAGTTTGAAACCATTTTAAAAATGATACATTCCAAATTTTAGATCAATAACTTTCATACTTTTCGAGAAGATCCGTTTAGTGTCAAATTCCGAAATTGTATCATTTTGTATGGGAGGGTGTAAAAGGTGTAGGGTTTTTAACAAAAACGACGTGTACGAAATTTAAGGCTTCTAGCTCAACGCGATCTCGAGCTAGAGAAAACACTGGAGAACAGACGGGTGGACGGACGGACACATGGTTTTGAGATTTTTGAGAGATATGATGAACTTCTGCATCATTCATTTTTTCTGCGAGCCTTATTTATTAGCGTTACAAACTTTGTGGAAAATTTATTGGACTCTCAGATTTCATCTAGTTTATAATTACATAACAGAATTATGATTGAGCGTAAAGCACAATAGCGCGACACTCTAGTCGAAATGGGAAAGAGTTTGTACCGATAAATATTTCACCTCAAAATCTTTCGAATTGAGAATGGTCACTTTAGTATGGGATGTGTTCGAAACAGAGGGGGATGTTTGTAATTTGTGTATATTACATCGAACGTGTTAAGCAAAATGTTTCGTGCTGAATGCAAAGCTTGTAGATTTCATAATGTTCAAGGAAATTGAATATTGCTTTTCTGAAATTCGGCCATTTGCATGTGAGGTGGCAGTGAAAGGTTTTGTATGGTTTTGAAATATCAATATCTTTATCGGCATCCTTATCGAAAGCTCTCATATGATCGAAGAGAAATGCATTTCTTGAATTTTTACTATATAAATTTGTATAGGAGTGGCTAGGAGGTTCTAATCTCCACACTTTCGGACGCTATGCCGACAAAACTCAACTTTGAAACCCCCTTCAAAGTTATAATCAGAGAACGCAAGAACTGGCAATCTACTCTACCTGAAATGGAGGAGGAACCATCTGGTATGCAGATGGCTCGCTTGGGACTGGAGCCGCAGTTAGAGGTCCTAACGTCTGGGTTTCAAAACCACTCGGTAAAGAAGCCACTATCTTCTAGGCTGAGCTAATTGAAATGGAGCTATGCATCTAAGAGAACACAAGAAGAGCTCATCGCGACAAATCTATTTATATCATATCCGATAGTCAGACGGTCTCAAAGCCTAGCATCAAATAAACACGGATCGAGGATAGTTTGGGACTGCTTTCAAAACTTAATCATCCTGGAAAAAAGGAAAGATATAACCTTAATGTGGGTACTAAGACATATAGGAATTGAGGGAAATGAATAGGCAGATAGCCTTGTAAAAACGGCGCAGAAACAAATTTTATTAGTCCAGAGCTATTCTGCGGAAAACCAAAAGGGCACTCCAACCCTACAGTTAGAAAGTGCGTTGAACAAGAGCATAAAATCTACTGGAATAGACTTTCAGGCTTATAAATCTCACAAAAACGAATTATACCACAAAAAAAACAAAGTGGAGGATATTCTAAAATTCAGCAAGAGTGATACTCAATGTCGGGGCACAGTGGAGCAAACTACCACCTCAAAAATATGGGCTTAGCTGATACCGACCACTGTCGCCGCTGTCTCAAAAACTCACGATAGAACACATCCTATGTCACTGTGAAGCGGTAGCTAGGAAAAAACACAATCTTCTCGGAAAAGGTTTCTTTTCTACCGAGGAACTAGCCAGCATGGCTCCCTTAAAGATACTTCAATTAGCCAAAGCTATTGAGTTATGGTAGGGTAAAGGGGCAATAAACGCACATAGGCCGAGAAGGTCGCTGTGCTCTCACGTGCTCCGCAAATCATAAAAAATAATTGAAAAAAAAAAATAGCAGGGGGAAGAAGGAGTGAACCGAAGTTGATATTTTTTTAGCATTTATTGCTATAAATGCTAAAAATATCAACTTCGCTATTAAGGGAGAAAGAGGATCCCATAGCTTATGACTTGCATCTAATAGTTTCTTAATTCAACTCGCAAGAGTATTTACAAATGTTTCAAAGAGAGTTTTTCAAAAACACCTTTATTCAAGAATGTTGATTTGAACTCAGTTCCAAACTATAGAGGAATACCATTTATGAATTGCACTTTAAAAGTGTTTATGGCAGTTTTAAACGGTTCACTTACTAAATTAATATCATTTAAGAATTTACTGAACGAATATCAAATAGGAATCAGACCGTCATATTCTACAGTAGATACTATCCACACTCAAACTGTAAGACAAGATATTCTAGTACTAGACGATTGTAAGGTGTAACCGGAAAGTTCTTTTCCCGGATACCACCTTATTCCAGCTTTTCTTCGCCAGCGGGATGTCGCAATCTACATCCACGATGAGTGTCTTTCCAAAAAGTTTAGGAATCGGCTCCAATCCGGAGTTTAATTATATCTGCACAAAATTGTAAATACAAAGACAAAGAAGTACATGACACTTCTGTTATGTATATAAGCCCAGCAATGACTGTAATAAGCATTTTATAGAACTGGATGGATTATCTGAATCTATTCAGTCTATATAAGTACAAACTCTCGCGCTGAAATGGTTATCGCGGGCCATTTCAATGTTCATATCATTGAGTGGCTTAAAAATTCCTCCACCACGGACCAGGAGGGGCGTGTTACTGAGAATTTTGCCTTCATAAACGGCTTAACACAGCTGGTTGACGAGCCTAATCGTTTTACCAGACATGGCAGGACATTTTACCTACCTTCTCGATCTATTTCTCACCAACCAGCCTGAGCAATATTCTGTTTCTGTTAAATCCCCATCGCCAATTGGAAAGCTCTTATACCGCTGACAATCAAGGCACCTCGAAGAAATTTTTGGCATTTTAAAAGAGCCAATTGGAGGGTGCTAAATGACTTTTTCAGTTCCTTTAATTGGAAGTTGTACTTCGATTCCAATGACTGAGATGAAGTTTATAAACTTGTCACCGAGATTGTCTTGAAAGGTGTACAACTCTACATTCCTTTATGTTGTAAGAGAGTCAGGCCGTCGTCGGTTAAAAGAAGATTGTCTCAATGCCATTCAGGCCAAGAAACAAGCATTTCAAACCTTTAAAGTCAATAAAACACATGCCCACATAGAGTTTTTGAATGCATCAATAAATAACTGTAAATCCACACTTAAACGTATTAAATTTGAGCATGACTTCGACTCAAAATCATCCAGTGCTCTAAGGGCTCGAGATATTACTGGCCATTTGTCAAAGCGGTCAACAAAAATTTTTTTTCATCTTCAATACCATCTCTCGGAAAAGCTAAATTACTAGCAAAAAGTTTCGCAAAAAACTCACGCCGGAAACTGTTGTCAATCGCGAAATCGTTCAATGCCAATCCATGATCGCCAGTATGGGTTCCATTCTGGAAGGTCAACGGGAGATATTTTTTTCTGACGGAACGTTTGAACTCATGCATGCATAAATACTGCGAAGGTCACGTTCTTGCACTTGACATTGCAAAAGCATTTGGCAGAGTTTATCATGAATGTCTCATAGTTAAGCTTAGGACCATTTGTCTTAATGCTACCCTTGTTTATTGGAATGAGAGTTTTCTCTCTGGACGTACTATATGAGTAGTACTAGGTGGCGTTACTTCTTCCATCATCCAACAGATTCCGGCGTTCCTCAAGGCTCTGTCTTATCTCCAACTCTGTTTTTAGTTTTCATCAAAGACCTTCTGTCGTCTGCTCTCAATCTCAATAGTTTTGCGGATGACAGTACTTTAGATAAGCTGGGGTGTAGCCTAGTGGGTAGCGTGTTGGTCAAAAATGCGAAGGTCGTGAGTTCAAATCCCGGTCGACGCATAATTCCAGCACACTACCTGCTTGGGTATACCTTGGCCACCTCAATCTACGAAAATTAAAAAATTCATGGACAGAGGGTAGTGTGAAGGTCTAATAACCCTTCCACAATAAGTAATGAAATATGTTAAGGAGCCTGAAGGTCAGGAGGCCAAGGCCCGATTCGGGTTGTAGTGCCATTTTACAAGACACCTACAGATGACACCTATGAATTTAATTCTGCTGCGGAATCATACAAGCATTCTATTGGAGTTATTCGCTGAGCTCGGATCTCAGTTTAATCCTGGAATGGGGGCAGGCAAAATGGAGTAGTGTTCAACTTTTCCAAAACATAGGCCTCAAACGTGATGTTCCAGTGTTTTCTCAAAATGTTTGACTTTTGGTGGCGCATAGTTTTGCACCTCGGATAACTTCACACTTCTAGGCGTCAAAATTAATGACTGAATTGGGCCTAGCACACTTTTAATGTTGCCCTCGACGCCTCAAAGTGTTCTAATACAAAAAGTGTTTCACGCCGAAAGACCTAGCTATCATCTATAAGACATAAATTAGACCACGTTTAGAGTACAAATCGCATGTATGGGCTGGGGCACCCAAAGCACACCTCGTGCTGCTCGACCGTATTCAAAAACATGCATTCCGACTGATTAGAGGCGAGACCTACATGTTTTGGAATGTCGGACTACTCAGCATTTACTATCACTACTTGCATGGTAAATGAAGTGCGGACAAAGCGTATACATTTCTCGACTCTATACTTTTCCCCGGTATACTCGTCTAAACTTGTATTCTCGTACTGTGAAATATAATCAGTCATGCATTTTCCGAATGTCAAGACTTTGGAACACATTATCAGCCAATGTGTTTCCTTTCGAGTACAACCTCCTGTGCTCTAAAAGCACTGTTACCGCCACTATCGTTTCTCTCTACCCAAATTAATGCAACGACGTAGCTGTGCAAAACATTTAAGGATACTCGGTGTATTAAAAAAAAAAGTTTAAAATATTAACTGGTCGAATACTTTCAAAACTTCAACCCCCTTCCATACAAAAGTATTTTTTTGATAATTTTTTAGAAATCAATTTTTATTGAACTGCTAAGAGCTATCAACTTGAAATTTTTTACAAATATTCAAAAAAAGTTGCATCAAAAGCTTTGAAAACCCCTAATTTCGACCAATTTCAATAAATCAACTAATAACCAGCAAAATAAAAGTTATTGACTTGAAGTTTTGTGTGAACAACTTTCAAGACAAACGAAATAATACTGCATCACAAATTTTTTGTTTTCATCCCACCACTCTTCTATCGACTCCACACTCCCTTCCCCCCTGCCAAACCCAAACGTACATATATAAACGACTGAAATGTTATTTCAATATCCTGGAGCTACAAAATTATTATTATTAGAAATGAACAGCTGAGGCAATTCGAACTGCGGGCTTTGAAACGTTTGAAGAAAGGCATTAAATTGATATATTACGAATCTTGTTGCAGTGAGATAGCCATAGTTTATGAAATAGAAACTGGGATTACCATATATTTAGCAGTGCTATTTGCGTCATTACGTATTTCGTACATCGCTAGTTCTATGCGTAGCCATACCCTGAATGATAAATTCTGTAAATATATTTTGAACATAATGGTGTAGCGAAACGGCCGGTCTTTTTCATATTTAGGGTTTGAGCCACATCCGAACTATTGCTCGGCATATCCACAGCTTCAGTACGAAAAATTTATGGTTCTATGCGCAGCCATAGGTATTTTTTCGAAATTTTAAAAATTGAATTGGTATGTCCAATAACAATTGTGGCGGAACACTTCGACATGTGTTAATTTGCTACCTATTATTTTAAATTCCGCTGTTTTATTATTAACCCCACCCACATCGAAAAGCTCTCTCAATTTGATTATTTTTGTATAAATATAAATTTATATTTGGTCCTATAATCATCATCTTGACTGATTTAATTGGAATATTAATCCAAAAAAAAAAAGAAAAAATCAAAGTGAAATTATTTCATGTTTTAATGGACCGAATCTGAAAGTAAGGGAGGGGGGGCATCCAAAAGTGTGGACTTAGTGTGGATTTTCAGGAAGTCAATTGTGGCTTAATCTCAAGTACCCCAGTCGATTTCCACACCGTGTGAGTTATTTTGGTGATGAAGAAAATGTCTAGAGAGGAGCTCTGTGTGTGTTCTCGTATAGCTGCCAAGGTAAAATAAATTTCTGCGTTATTTTCAAATTTTCGAGACCATTTTCTTGCATGTCGTCACGCCTGAAACGAAGGCAGTAATGCAACATAATTTGTTTGGGTGATTTAAATTTAAATCAACTATGGTAAATGGAACACAAAACGGCAATCGTAAAAAGGCTTCTTAAGGTGAGTTATGGGACGTTAAAATTTTCGTATAATGAGGAAAAATTACAGGGATGGTGAAAGTTTGCAGTGCTGAAATTGATTTGCTTGATGAAAGTTTTCTGAGAAAGTCGAATTTTCTTAATGCAGTTTTCTCGATTGCGTGCAAGTGGTGCATTTTGTTTTGCTAAAGTTCTGTCGGCGGAAAATCTATTTTGAACTTGAAAATGTGATTGCAGTGTTTACTTAGTAAAGCTCATTCTGAAATTGTTTTGCTGCATTCGACGTATTTTAAATGGAATTTCAACGCTAAATAAATTTTAAAGTTGCATCTTGTAACGCACACTAGATTTTCAAGAGTGATGATGGTATGAAATTTGGAAGAGCGGAATTCTCCATTCAAAAGTTTGAACAGTTTTTATAGTTTTAGTTTTATAAAGAAAAAAATCCCGTTTTTTTTTTGGGCCCTAGGGATAAAACTCAAGTGAACCACTAATGTTTTTGAAATGTGGCGATTGTGGGCTTTGTGTGGGTGGAAGCTGCAGAGACGACTAAAGGGTTTGATTTGAATCTGCAGATGAAGTTTATGTGGTTCAAGAAAAAAAATTTATTTAGTAAAATTTCAAGTTAGTGGTTCATTTAATGCAATATTGTATCGGTATATATTAATAATTTTGGCAATGAGAAACGAAAGTGATGGAAGTCGTTTTACTTGGACCATTGAAGGTTATATTCACTAGTAAAACCGTATCTAGCATTAAATTCTGCAGTGTAGTTATAGTTCATGAAATAAAATAATTTCTCAGTGTTCGTGAACTCAAGCATTAGAAAAAATTGATTTCTTGGTGATGTTCGTCTGTGTGTCTGGACGATAACTTGATTTAAAAATATCTACCTCCTCGGCTGACAAAACCATATTGGTTTTAGAAGTGATCGTCGAACGAAAACTTAAGTGATTAGCAATTAAATAAAAAATCATGAAAAATATATTTTTGAATTTACGCTCCAACGACATTCAAAAACCCATATCTCCGAAACCCTTATGAGAATTAATTTTTTCGAAGATTGTAGATTAGGTGGAGAGCCTCCACTGCCTAAGTTTTGGTTGAGTGTGGAGTGAAAGGGTGAAGCGTTTGGAGGGTTAAGGTCGAAAATTGCGATTGGTAATATCTCCACTACGAATACAGATAGAAATCTGAAACTCGACATTCGGGTACATTGATTTATAGGGAAAAAGTGAAAATAAATTAATTTTTTTATATAGGGGAGAGTGAAGACCAATTCACGGCCGATTTTTTTTTTTTCAAATGACTATATCTTCGAAATTACTCAACGGAATGCGTTCATATATTACGACCAAATACCTAACTCATTGGTCAACTATAATCAAGTTAGAGGATGGCGAATACTTTTAAGGGGATGGTCAGGGAGGGGGTGTAAAGAAAAACACTTAAATATTATTATCTCGATTATCTCTCGAGCTAATACTACTACAATGGCGGTACAGCCCGGACCTTGGCCTCCTGACATGCAAGTTCCTTAACATTTTCATTACTTATTGTGGAAAGAGAAGAAAGAGAAGAGCTAACACTTCGTACAACCCTCTTTCTACGAATTTTTCATTTTCGTAGAATGAGGTGACCAAGGTATATCCAAGCAGGCAATGTGTTAAAATTATATATTGCGCCGACCGGGATTTGCACTCACGACCTTCGCATTACAAGACCAACACGTTACCCACTAGGCTACACCCTAGCACCCTATCTCTCGAGCTATTTAATTGAAACTTGGGATATGTATTAAGGTATACCAGCGGAATATGAATATGAATATTTGGACAAAATATTACTGGGGAAATGGGGAGGCATTTAATAACTGGAATATTTTTCAAAATTTCAAACCGGTATATCTTAAAATTCAATGCAGATATTAAATTGAAATTTTGTTAGATTGTAGAATTGTATAACCTATAATTTTGGTAAAATTTTTATGTTGGCCGATGTAAGAGGAGGGAGGTAGTGATTCAAAACGTTGAAAACTTTGAATAATTTCTTCAGGGTTCAATATTCGCACGTGCATACACCCATTTGATATAATAATTGGAGCCGTAACTGTTATCCACCAAAGGGGGCCCTAACCTGCAAAAGGTGTTTCATGTGAAAAAAAAATACAAGAACTTAAAATTTTTGACTGAAATTTAAATTTGGGAAACTCATTCAAAAACATTATAGGACTAGGATGCGCGATTGTCCAATCATAAGATACTATAGATGAAACTGAAATTTTTGTGATCTTAAGAAATTTTGTGTGAAGGGGTGACAGCATTGAATTAACTTGTTTCACGTCACGCTAGAGTAGCTATAAAAATTTTTTGTACCAAATTAAAGCTTCCAAAATTGAATGAGAAAATTAGTGCATTGTTTTTAGCGAAATTGTGAAGTTTGTATGGGAGGTGGTAGAAGAAGTGGGGGGGTTCTTAGTAATTTTTTGAGAAACAACTATTATCATCATGCAATTGACATTTTAAATTTCAGATCAGTAACTTTCATACTTTTTAAGAAAATTGAATTTTGGAAAACATGTGATATTGTGTCACATCGTATGAAAGGCGGTAAAAGAGGAGAAGCTAATCGTTTTACTTTTTTTGGATATTAATTGTAATACTAATTAAGAATTTATTACAAAATTTGAGCTCGATAAATATGATACGTATTGAGCTAATTGGTTTATAGTATTTCATGAAAAACTGCAGTTTGTATGGGTGGTGGTGGAAGGAGTGAGGGGATTCAAATAATTTGTATACCATGGACATACCATTTATGATAAAAATATATTCTAAATTTCAAATTATTCGCTCTTATGGTTTTCAATAAAATTTGATTATTAGTATATATAGGTATATTTGAAAATGAGTCATTTTATGTGGGAAAGATAGAAGGCGTGGGGTTTTTGAAATAAGACCAAACGCAGATTACATCTCGTAGCATACATAATAAACTGTGAAAGTTTCTGCCATTTTTTGCATGAAAGCCGGACAGACAGAGAAGAATTTTAAAAACGTGTGTTTTTACTTAGTTATTTCTAAAATAAAGAAAAACACTTACTTATAGGCATCTATAAACAAATAACAGACAGATACTACAATTATATTTACATGCATAGATTATTAGTAAGATCGAAAAAAAAATTAACTGATCAGCTTCATTCCTTCTATCCCCTCCCATATAAAGTGACGCATTTTTAGAACTTAACATAACAACGGTTTTCTTGAAAAATATGAATGTTTTAGTTAATACTGAAAAAAATGCTGGAAACGCCTTGCTCCTTCTACCACCTCCCGTACAAACTGCGCAATTTCACTAAATTGAATACACTAATTTTCTCAACACGTATCAAGTTTTTGTAGCTTCAATTCTGTATAAAACATTTTGCTTGTAACTTTATCATGATGTGATAAAAATAGTTCAATGTCGTCACCCTTGCTACCACTCCCCATATAAAGTTTCTTAAAATCAACAAATTTTTCTTTCATCTAGAGTATCGAACTTTACGCCCAATTCTAATCCTATTATGTTTACACTCTAGAAGAAATCTGAGAGTATTATAAGTTTGCTGACGAGAAATAAGGCTTGAAGAAAAAAATGAATGATAGAAGTTCATATAATCACTCAAAAATCTTAAAACCGGATGTCCGTCCGTCCGGGCCAAATCGCTCCACCCCTTCAACCCCCTCCCATACAATATGAGACAATTGCGCAATTTGACAATAAACGGATTTGCTCGAAAAGTATGAAAGATATTGGAATGGAATCTGGAACATATTATGCTATTGATCTGAAATTTGGAATATATTACTTTTATGATGATTTCAGTCTACTATATACAAATTTTTTAAGTCCTCCCCTTCCATCCACCACCTCCCATACAAATTTTCTCAGTACCTATTCAATTTTGTATAAATCATTTTGACAGCAACTTTAGCGTGACGAGAAAAAGTTAGTCCAATGTCGTCAACCCCTACCACTTCTCCTACAAAATTTCTTCAACTTAAAAATTTCTCTTTCATCTAGAGTATAGTATGTTTTTGCTATATTTTTGTTAATAAAGTGCTTATTTTACCATCGCAAATTAAAGCTTTCAGTTTTATTAATTTCATAAAGACTATTAAGTTTAATGATATATGTATGTAGGTGCATGATCTATAATTTTGTTAAATTGATGTTTTTAGGCTGAGGGATGTAAGGGGTGGTGGGCCAAAATGTCCAAAACTTTGAGTAATTTTTGTAAAAAATACAAAGTTCAATTTGTGGACATGCATAGGGACAATCGAAAGGCACAGTCTCCATGACATTAGTTACTACAACTGCCAGTGACTGAATGATTTTGCCAGCAGTAAAAACGTTATTGTAAGCTCAACATGCTCTCCGCATCGTGACATTCATAAGACGGTGTGGGCATCAACCAACGGACCAAATAGACCACGTTCTAATAAAGAAAAAGATGGCCTCCTGCATTCTCGACGTGCGTACATGTCGAGGAATTGATTACGACACATCACTGTTTAAAAGATTGAGTTCCGATGTTGAATCGCAAACCGAGGACATTGAAGAACACTACCGGTTCCTAAATTCGACATTGGAAAACTCAAAGACGAGAAAATAGTAGCGAAAGTGTATCAGCCTTTGAGAGGTACTTCGCGACAATGCTGAACAACAACGCCAGCATGCCAATAGAAGAAATGTGGCAAAACATCAAAGGTGTCATTAAATTTGTCGCAGAGGAGGTGATAGGACTACAATTGGTTCGACAACGAATGCCAAGATGCCTTAGAGCGAAAAACAAACAAATGAGCCAAACAGGACTTTAGATGATTTGCGAACGAAATCAGAAGAGAGAAAAAACGGAAGTACAATAATGACGAAATTAAAAACACGACGAGTATTTTGAATTACACAACACAAGATCAGCGTATTTCCTTTTTAAAATAAAACAAAGCTGGGCGCAAAACTATGAACACCACCTCAATTTGAGCCCATCTTCCGAACGAACAGCAGCTGTATACATAATAGTAGGTATAACTGATGTAACAGCTGATAAAGTATCCTCTTTAAATCCTCCCACACTCGTAGAAGTAAAAACGGCCATGAAGAACCACCCAAACAACAAAGCGCCGGGTACTGATCAAATACCAGCTGAGCTTGTAAAAACCAGCGATAACTGCATAGCATATATCCTAAACAGATTAGTCACTGACATATGGACGCAGGAAACACTTCCTTATATGGACCAAATATTCTGAGATAATTAGGTGCTGGACAAGTGCTGGGAATATAACATCGATATGCACCAGATAATTGTTGACCTCAAACAGGCATACGACATTATCGACGGGCACGTACTGTGTAAAATTATGTTGGAGTTTGAAGTTCAACAAATACTGATTAGACTTACAAGAATGACAATGACAGAGTCTTTGTCACAAGTCAGAGTAGGAAATGAAGTGACTATTTTGTTCGAAAACTTTCCCTTAACACCAAGCAAGCACTATGCTTCCAATGCACACACCTCGTAGCATATGCCGACGACTTACTCATATTCCACATACTTGCAAGATCTCTGAAGAGTGCTGATGAAATATTTGTAAACTCGATAGCAAGTTGGACTACGTTTTAACAAAAACAAAATAAAAGTTATGACGCAAACTAGGAAAAAGACGATAATCAGATAAAATATTACAGTAGCAGATCATAACCTAGAAAACGTAAAAATTTGTATAACTAGGGACAAACTTATCGGAGGATGAAAGTCGAGATAAAAAGAAGAATAATGATGGAGAATAAGACGTATTATTCGATACTAAATAATTAAAAACAAAAAAGTGCACAGAAAAACTAAACTTAAACTATATAAAATAACTATTATACCTGTGCTATGCTATTGCAGCGAAACGTGAACATTAAGTCAGGCGTGTGAAAAATTATTTCAAGCCTTTGAAAGAAAGGTCCTCAAAAGAATTCTTGGACCTAGAGAATTGTATGCCATATTCGAGAATCCAGAAGTGTTAACCCTCAACAAATTCAAGAAGCTAAAATGAGCTGGTCAGGTGGAGCGGATGGATGACGGAAGAATTCCCAAGCCCACACTTAGGGAGAAATTCGATAGACGAGGACTAGTTGGAGAACCACGGAAATAATGGGAGGATTCTATTGACGCAGGCAGCAAATCACTGGTTAGGTTTTCAAACTGGAGGACGCAACTGGAAGACGCGGTCACTGAGCCGAGAAGGATGGAGGTGTAGTGTACAGGAGACCAAGGCTCGATTTGGGCTGTGGCGCCTTTGTAAGTAAGTAGGAGGGTAGCTACTGGGCGAGAAACGCTGATTTTAGTAGTTTTTCGTGTAAAGGTTAGTCTTGCTGGGACGTAGACTGAAGCGGGGGGCACTTGCCACGACCCACGAAGACCAGACCTATCGGTATAAAAACAGGTGCTAAGGGGAAGGTGTTGGGGACCCCTAACCATATCGTATGAAGAACAGGTTTGTGAAGCTTGGAAAGCACAGTACACCTGACAAGCGGAGGTTCTTAAAGTGACCGAAATCTAGATGGAAATTGACGGATGGTGGAGAAAGTTGGAAGCAGCAGTTAATTAAGTTCCTAAAGTGACCGAAATCTAGATGGAGATTGACGGAATGTGGTTTGGAAGAAAGTACGACGGTAGGGAAGATTTCCAGAAGAAAGTAGTGATCGGAGGCAAGGGACAAGCTTTCCTTTAGTAAGCTGGGTGGAATGGCATAAGTACCTAAGACCGAAAGGGATCGAAATCGGGGAACATGACGTTGGAGGTAGGCAGGATGGTGGGTTTGTCCAAAAGAAAATAGTAAAAGTGTAATAAGTGAGGGAATTACTTGTAAAGTACCCAAGACCCAAAGGCATCAAAATTGGGGGCAACTGTTGTGTGATGGATTGAATGGAAGAGTTTTGAATTTGATGGATGGAGTACAGGATTTTACGGATAATCGGATTTGACGGACGAGCTGACTGAGGTGGTGCGAGCGAATAAAATTTTAGATAGTTCTTACACTTACTAGTGTGAATGCTGCACCAGTAGTTCACTATTGCATTATTGGTTGTCATTACAAAAGCAATCCGTGTTGCGAAATACAACCGATGGATAAAGCCCTAGCGGCAAGTGTCCACTTTAAACAAACAAGATAAGTCTAAGTCTCTTTTACAGCATATAACAACCTCTCTAGAACTTTTTATTTTTACAATTTTGTTTTTAAACTAAGCTTTAAGTGACATTCTAGGTTACAGAATTAATTTGTGATTGTGCTACATAACTAATACAAAAGTGAAATCAAATAGAAGTAAATAAAAATAATTCAACAATGAGAAATGATTGAATGTTATTTATTGACAATATATTTCTTAAGCAGTTCTTTAAATACATATATAGAAGAAATTGAGTTAAGACGAGATGGTAATTCATTTTAATGCCTGAAAACGTACAGACAAAATTTTGGTTTTGCCAATATTTGTATTGAATCTCTTTATACAGATGTCACTTGAGTTACGCGTATTATGCGAATGAATGTCTGACATGTAATATACTTCACAGTTATGTTTTACTTTCTTATTGAAAATATTGTAAGCAAATAACAGTAGTTCATAGCTACATATCAATTTCACAGGTAAGAGGTATTTAGAATATAGAGTTATAGACGGCGTGCGAAAGTTTAGTTTTCTGATCATTTTAATAGTTTTGTTTTGAAGGACAGATAGCTCCTGCAGATACATTTGAGAAGATTGACCCCAAATAGGACTCAATTATATAATATGAGGCATAATGATTGAATTTTAAATTGACCCAAGCAACTATTTCAGATATAATATTTCTTGATCTTTTCAGAGCAAAAATAATAGATGTAGTTTTATTTTTAATGTGTAAAATATAATGGTTCCTATTCAAGCTAGAATCAGTTATAAGTCCACTTATAATTGCAATTATAAATCACTTTCATAATTAATATCTTTTATTCTCAAATAAAAGGAAGCAAGTTTTATCCAAACTTAGTTTAAACTTTCTAAAGGCAAAAAATGAAGTAATAATTGCCAGATCCTGTTCCATTTGAGTTTTAAGCCTATCAATTGTGATGGATTTGTACTGTAATGATGCATTATCCATGCATGAGCCTAACGCCGTTTAAATTCAACTTAAAAATCGGATTTATGTTCAGATTAGAAAGTATTGGACCCAAGATTGAGCCTTGTGGCACACCTCTTATTATATTCAATTAATCAGAGTTCAACCTGTCTAATTCCACCTATTGAGACTAATTATTGAGATACGAACGCATAATATTTAGAATGTGAACTATGTGGCTAAAACTTTGGAAATTAAGTTTTACTCGTACAGGCTTCCGTAGCGCAGTAGGAAGCGTGCCTACTTCACCGTCAATAGGTTGAGGGTTAGATTCCTACTCCAGGCAGTAGGATTTTTTAAGCACGAATTGTGAAGTTGCTATTGGAAATAAAAAATTAATCGAAATAAAATGGGCAAACAATGTGCGACACAGTTCCACTTCTAGGAGGTATATATACTCAGTACATGGTTTCTGTTCGCCTTGCAGATGTTATGGGGGACTGATTTATAGTCCGCCATAAGATCTGCATGTATTTATTTGTCATAACTGTATAACTGAAAAATATACCAGCTTCTCACACTCGTAAGGCTGTCGACACACTATAGAGATAATCTACTACTACAATGGCGCTACAGCCCAAATCGGACCTAGGCCTCCTGATATTCAGGTTTCTTAACAGTTTTCATTATTTATTGTGGAAGGGTTGTTAGCCCTTCGCACAACCCTCTTTCTACGAATTTTTTCATTTTCTTAGATTAAGGTGACCAAGATATACCCAAGCAGGCAATGTGCCGGAATTATATGTTGCGCCGGCCGGGATTTGAACTCACGATCTTCGCATTACAAGACCAACACACTACCTACTGGGCTATACCCTAGCTATAGAGATAATACCGTATTAAAATTAAAGCTTCCACTACAGCTTTTGTATGTGACACACGACAGCTATTTTTAATACCGTATTAAATTAATCTATGAAAGTTCTATGCATTATGTCAGAGCAGAGATAAGTGAAGACATAAAGATTTCTCACTCAGTACATGAAAAAAATCATATGATGAAAAAGCTGACTGCCCTCGCATCCCAGCGAATTCAATACCGGGGCCAGCACGAAGGGGAAACAAAGTTCAAAGCGAATGATGACGTAGTGTGGCAGATTGATAATGAACTGGTTATAACCAGGTCGGATGTATGCAATCGTAAAAAAAAAGATTCTTGAGCTGTGCGGTTTTTTTTCGTAAGTAAAATTGAATGAACCTTTTTGTTTCTTTCAGCAAAGTCAGTACTGTGGTTTTATTTTTGACTAGCAAACGCCCGCGACTTCGTCCGCGTAAAAATAGCAATAATAAGCAATTTTCGAGAGTGTAGTTAGTAATACATTATGTGGGATATATAATCTGCTTACTTTAATGGCTCTTTGAAGAAAATAGTTTGTATATTGTTGGAATCGGAACCATAAATTATTAAGAATGAAAGCATGACACTCCCATTTTTATGGGACAGGCTCGTGATCAAATCAAACCCGTGATTCGAGATCATATATGTACGTGTTGAAAAGCATTAAGGACATGTGAATAATTGTAGCTGGTTTTATTTAAAAAAAAAAACAAATAAAATAACATTAAGCTTAAAAACATAACAGGACTACGATTGTGCGTAAAGCCCAATCATACGATACTATGTATAGATGAAATCGAAATTTTTGCTGAGTTAAGAAATTTTGTATAGGGAGTGGTAGAAGGGGTGACAGCATTGAACTAATTTGTTTCACATCATGCTAGAGTACCTACAAAAAGGTTTTGTACCAAATTTAAGCTTCAAAAATTGAGTAGGTACTGAGAAACAGTGCATTGAATTTAATGAAATTGTGCAATTTGTATGGGAGGTGGTAGAAGGAGAGGGGGGTTTTTGGTGATTTTTCGAGAAACAACTATAACTATCATGCAATTGATATAGTTTAAATTTCAGATCTGTATCATTCATACTTTTTAAGAAATGTATAGTCACGGAATGTGTCTCATTGTATGGGAGGGGGAAGAAGGAGTGAAGCGGTTAAGTTTTTTCCCGATATTACTAATAATGCTAATAAAGGATTAAATTCAAATTTTTACCTCAATGAAATTTAAATGTACTGAGAAAATTCGTTTAGAGTATTTCATGAAAAAGTGCGGTTTATATGGGAGGTGGTGGAAGGAGAAGGGGGTTTCTAGTGATTTTTTGAAAAACAACTATAATCATCATGCAATTGATATATTCGAGATTTTAGGTCAGTAACATTCAGACTTTTCAAGAAAATCAAATTCTTGTGAAGTCGTGGAACTGTGTCACATTGTATGGGAGGGGGTAGAAGAAGTGAAGCTAATCGGTTAATTTTTTCCCGATATTAATAATAATATTAATTAAGGATTTGATACAACATTTTAGGTCGATGGAAGTTACACGTACTGAGAAATTTGGTGTAAAGTAATTCATGAAAAAGTGTAGTTGGTATGGGAGGTGGTGAAAGGAGTGAGGAAACTCAAACAATTTGTAGACCAAAAGACTGCATTTATAATAGAAATAATATGTTCCAAATTTCCAATTAATAGCTTTTATGGTTTCCAAGAAAATTTGATTAATATATATTTTGAAAATGAGTCACTTTGTATGGGAGGGGGTAGAAGGCGTGAGGGGAGTGAAATGAAACCAAGTGCAGATTTCATTCCGATGGACACCTAACAAACTGTGCAAGTTTCATTACAATCGGTTCAGCCGTTTTTGCGTGAAAAGCGGTCGGACAGACAGACAGACAGACAGACAGACATGCAAAAATTTCAAAAATGTGTTTTTATGCTTAGTTAGTGCTAAAATAACTCAAAAAACTAACTTATAGCCATTTATAAGCAAATTACAGACAGACACTACAATTATATTACTATGTATATACAGGGTGTTTGGTACTCCGTGCATAACCTTGTAAGGGGTTATTCCTGGATATATTTTGAGCAAAAAATTGTTCTAGGGAGATGGTCCATTTTCAATATCCGCGGAGATACAGGGTGACCAAGAAAAGTGTTTCGGACCTGTACCCTCACTCACTCAAAACGCTATATCTTGAAAACTAATAATCGCATTTCAAATTGTTATAGCTTGTTTTTTAGGGAATCAAATTACCTTTCATTTGGTGTAATAGTCCGTATTGTACCTGTACCCAATTCTGAGGTATTTGCCTCAGACCACAAATTTTTGATACTTTGACCATCAAAATTCTGCGATCAATGTAGTTTTTCTCAAAAAAACGCATTATAAAAATGTCATTTTAATGTTGTTGTTTTATGTGCCATATTATTGCCTACAAAAGATGCATACATACTTATGACTTAGGTTTTCCCGTTTTCCAGGTAATAAGCGAAAATACATATGGCTTAAAAATAAAATATGCCATAAACCAACCCTCGTTCTATAAAAACTACCTGAAATGTTGTTAAACTGAAATATTCTTTGTGTCCTTTAATTACTATTTAAATTATCGATGAATGTTCTTTAAGTAGTATTTAAATTATCGAGAAAATGAATTAAATTAAAATGAGTTTCAACACAACGACGCTGTCCGACGCTTGGCATTGCAGTTAAACGTCTCTACGTGGAAAGTTTGGAGTGTCCTCAAAGCAGAGCGGTTACATTCCTACCACCACACACCAGTGCAGGAGCTGGTACCCATTGATTTGCCCAAAAGGATGGAGTTTTGCAATTGGCTCCTTGAACGACAACTAAGTGACGAGAATTTTATGAACAACATTCTTTGGACTGATGAGTCCCAATTCACCAGGGACGGTATCACAAACTTCCACAACTTACACACATGGGCTGAGAGCAATCCACATACAAGAAGAGAGGCATCATTTCAGCACAGATTCAGTGTTAATTTATGGGCAGGTGTGATTGGCAACGATTTTATTGGTCCTATTAGGCTTCCGCCTACCCTAAATAGTTCCAATTACTTGCAGTTTTTGACAAATGATCTACAAGAGTTATTGGATGATGTGCCACTGCAACGATTGGCTTCCATGTTTTACCAACACGATGGTGCTCCAGCTCATTACGGCCGACAAATCAGAGATTGGTTAAATTCCAATTATAGCAATCGCTGGATCGGTAGAAATGGACCGATACACTGGCCTGCAAGATCTCCTGATTTAACTATTATGAATTTCTTTGTATGGGGACGGATGAAGGACCTTGTCTACGCAACGGAAGTAGTAACGTTGCAGGATCTAAACACCAGAATCGATGCGGCAGCAACAGAAGTAAGGCAGCAGTTGAGGAGTATGAACACAAAGAGAACACTGGCAAAACGAGCTTTAGCGTGCATTCACAATGAAGGGAGCCATTTTGAACATTTATTGTAATTAAGGAAAATTGAAATAAACCATAAAAACCATTCTTAAGTTCTTTTAGTTCAAGCGGAGAGTGTTGATCAACCTATTCTTGCTTTTTTGACAAAAGTGCTACATTATTGGAATGATAATTTCTTCTAAGCTATAAAACTTATGCAATGCAAGTGTATGCATCTTTTGTAGGCAATAATATGGCACATAAGAAAACAACATTAAAATGACATTTTTATAATGGGTTTTTTAGAGAAAAACTACATTGATCCTAGAATTTTGAGGGTCAAAGTGTCAAAAATTTGTGTTCTGAAGCAAATATCGCAGAATTGGATACAGTTACAATGCAGACTATTACAGCAAATGAAAGGTAATTTGATTTCCTAAAAAACAAGCTATAACACTTTGAATTGTGATTATTAGTTTTCAAGATATAGCGTTTTGAGTGAGTGAGGGTACAGGTCCGAAGGACTTTTCTTGATCACCCTGTATCTCCGTGGATATTGAAAATTGACCATCTCCGTAGAACAATTTTTTGCTCAAAATATATCCAGGAATAACCCCTTACAAGGTTATGCACGGAGTACCAAACACCCTGTAGATGTATAGATTCAACTTAAGAATCTTTTTTTTTACTATCGCAAACATCCGACCTGGCTATAAGTTCATTATCAATTTCTGCCCCACTACGTCATCATTCGCTTTGAACCTTGTTTCCCCTTCGAACTGGCAAAAATTGCCTATAATACGTCATTCTGACAAAAAAAAAAAAAATTCCAACCTTTAATAATTTGATTCTTTTCTGAAATATAAAATATATATAAATTTTTTTGTTTGCTCTAATCCAACCAAAATGTGGCTCAAGGTGAATAGGTCTTAGTGTTTCTTCTTTCTAGCTATCAAACTTTGCTAAATTTTGAAAATTGATTTTTGTATAAATTAATTCATCAATCACTTGTGACTCTCTCGAGGGGCATAGGGCAGAACACTACTCTTCCACAAGGTGCGATTCTGAGCATCGGCCTTTAGTTGGCGCCAGGTATTGCTACTATGCTATATGGTCGAATAGATCGACTTTCTTCGGTGCAGTTGTACTTCAATATTCGTCCTGCGATATGAGATCTGTCCAGAAAATCCCCAAAAATGCTTCGGTGGGATTAGTCCAATGAAGTTTGCAGTTCTCTTGGTAAGCTTGACGGTGATTTTGCATGTAGAGTAACCATACAACAACACGGATTTGATGAATGCGACAAATATCCGTATCTTCTTGCGAAGAGAGATTAACCTCCAGATAGGTGAAAGGATACCGAAGATCTGACTATCGTTATTTACGAGCCTCAATCCACTCTGCTGTCCATGCTGACAATACTTTCGAGATAAAAAAATGTTTACACCTTTTCCACATTTGAAAAGAATTTCTTTATTTCAATTTGTTTTTAAAAATTAAATTTGTATGAAATTGAATTCGATAGTTGTTAAATGTTCTTCGCAAATTTTTAAGTAATAAAACTTCTCTTTCTTATTTTTTGAAGAAAATTTCCGACAGACAAAAATTATTTAAAAAAAATTAGGTAAAAAGACATTTCCGGAAATTCCGCGCCCTTTAAAATTTTCGGAATATCGATCTTGTTATTTTGTAAAAAAAAATGTTTGAAATTGTCGCGAAACTAATGAAATCGGTACTCGTACCATAAAAATGTCACGAACTGCTGTTAAATTAAAACGAGCTTGGTGCCACAATTATCCCGAAATTGGATTATTCTCCCTTTTTTTGATACCTGGCCTGATTTTCGTGTATGTAAAATTCCCAAATTTTACTTATAAGACAAAAAAATGTGCGATTTCCTACAAACTTGTCATAGCCAAAAGATTTTATTACATTTGGGATAATTGAAAGATAGTGATCCCAATTATCCTTAAATGGAATATATCATATAACTTCTTTCGGTTAGTTTCAAAACTAAACGTGAAGTCAAGAATATTTTCATTTTCTACCTGAAAATGGCGCGAAAATGATTCATCCTTGATGAATGTGCATTGAAATAAATTAAGAGAAATAAAAGGTATGATTAAGCTTAACACAAACGTTTCGTGGTAGGTTGTTAAATCTGCGGATGTAGCGGGAAAAGGATGATAGCTAGTAGGTCCTGTGCATCGATTTCCTAATGCAAAAAAGGGGGATAGGGAGAAGGGTAGTTTTGGATGGAATTTAGTTTTATTGCTTAATCCCCTATGATGCTATAATGCATATCCGTGCATAGAACTTTTGTGTTCTCTTAAGTGGCTCAAAGTTAGGTAAAATCCTTTTAGGTATTAGAGCTATAGAGTTATAAACCAATTATGATACTAATAGATATTGTTTGAGGTTCCACGTGCATTGAAACTGGGACGCACCAAATTTCGGCAGTCCCTGCCCACCTCTCCGGACACAAATGATCGAACCTGAAGATGAAGACTATAGCGTGATCGAAGAAAATTATGAAGAAATTAACAGTTCGCGTCTTAAGACAAAATGAGACAAAAACATGCGACAAAATATGAGACGAATGAGGTTAAAATCTTTATTCGCAAAGAGCGCTCGGACTTCTCAGGATTTTTCCGCATCCGATTTTGAAAACGGTCTTGAAATTGAGTTTTAGGAGATAATTTGCTCCCCAAGTGGGATGCTACCATCGGTAATAAACAAGTTCTGGCGACCACTGAAAGCCAATCGCGCATTTTCGGTGAGAATTTTGTTTTATGCCACTATTGGGGATCTTAACATCGGTTGATTGATTCAGGGTAATTTTCGATTTTGAAAAATAAACAAGTTCAAAATCATAAAAATTAAAAAATACTTGTTTTCTGTCCAATTTGCCTGAACTACATTTTTAATAATATATCGACTGTCGTAAGAGAAACACTTTTCCCTGATCATTGTAGAGTGCTAAATAAAACACACGCGCAGCATGAATTTCTAAAAACGTCGGCAGTGTCGCTCATTTGAATCATTTGGCGCACTCTCAAATACACTCTGATGTAAAAATGCCTAAAGTTTAATTTTAGAAATGTCGCAAATAAATTGGAAACAAAATTGTTCTTCCCGATTTTTTTTTATTTTTTTTTCTAAATAAATACATAAGAAATTGAAGAGAGTTTTGTTTTTCGCACGTAGGTATGTTATCCTCAATTATTATTTTTTTCTTCATTCAAAGTGTGAATATTATTTTTGTCTTTTCTTATAGTAATGATTTTATTTTATCTCTTAATTTTGTTTTGTAATAAATTCCAGAAATAGTGTGAATGAAAAACTTACACTCATTTCGATTTTGATTGAAATTTTTTAATCCAAATTGCAGCAGCAACAGCCAAACATGTCCCGGGACTTCTTCTTGTGAGCAAAACTCTTAATCCTATTTTTAACTTAAGGAATTTTTTTCTTTTTTTTTAAACACCAATCTCCAGACGACACTTCTCTCTTCGATTTTCTTATTATACCACTTATTTTTTTTTATTTTTGGAATTTATTTTTATGAAAATTTCCACTTTGCTTGGGATATTTATTTTTTGAATTATATAAATATTTTTCACATATATTAAATTTGAGCACTTTTCGAAAACTATGCCAAAATTTTTGGGTTTGTTTTTGGAAGAAGAAATTATCCCAAATTTTCAGCCCAGTAAGTTTTGAGTTGAATAGCCCAAAAAAAGAATTGGACCAGGCAGAAAATCCGCCGTTCACCCAAGAAGCTTAAAACACTTTCATCGACCGAAACTTACTAGCTAGTGAAAATTTTTTCACTTGAATATAATTTCTGTCGATGCCGGGAGTATTTTTCTTGTGTGGATCCAAAGATGCCCCGATCGTGGTGATAGAAACACCGGGAGAACCTTCTGTTTTGGGAGAGAGAGAAAATATTTTCAGAAACGAAGGAAAATTGTTTTGGCCCGATTTTAAGGAAATTGTGTATGAATTGTGTAAGTTGATTTATTTTGAAAATTATTTCAATTATTAAGAGTTAATTTTTTAACGAGAAAATTTGTATTAGAGTCCATTTTGAAATGATTAGGCTGTCCGTGTCAGTTTTGGATTAATATATAACCCCATTAAGTTGTCAATTGGCCTTTCTCTTGTCGCCATTAAGTTAGTGATCGATTTAACTTTTCGTTTCGAAAAAGAATCGGTTTTTAGCTATAGTTTGCTTTGCATATCGTTCAAAAGATTGGCCAACTCGAACCACCGGATTTTGGGCGAAATCTTGGAAGAGCTTTAAAGGCAATTGCAGAACTAATGCCATTTCCACTGTTGTTCAACTGCTGACACTTTTATTAACTTTAATTTTGGAAAAAATTACGTTACAGATTTTAACGAATTATTTTTTCCTAATTGTTTCATAACTTCGATTGGGTCTTAAGCTACTAACAAAAAAAAAATTTTTTTCAGATTTTTAGAACTTCAAAAAAGTTTACTTTTAAAATAATCATGATTAATTGCTATCGAATTCAATATTATGCCATTTTTTCATTTATTTAACATGTGACATCAACACACACCCGCCTTTTCTCATTATTCTAATTTTTTTGACATCGATTTAACGAGAAAAGTTCAAGTTTTAAGAATCTCGTCTAAATTTTAATCTACATATAATTAACGTGACGTTAAAATTTTCTTGTCTTTCACCTATGAAAATTTTGGCATATTATATCTATAGGTGTTTTCCCAATTATTTTCTTTTTCTAAGCGCAAGCAGACGGTATGTTTGCTATATCTTGGCGATATAGCGAGAAGGTTAATTAACCCTTTTGGGAGATGAGCTAAATAAAATTTGAAGCAAATATAGAGCACATCGATAAGGTGCCAAGATTATTCGTTGCGTTGCGCGTTCGAAAAATCGCTGAAAGAAAATGACATAGAAATTTGATGAGAAACGAAGATAGGAGGATATAATTTCTTCTGAAAAGTGGATAAAACTTAATTATATCTTCAAAGACAAGAAATTGTTAATTTTTGGAATTTTTGAAAAATTATTAAGAGGTGGTAAAGGAGTTAAATGATAAACAAACGGGAAAGTGCTCATTAATTCTGTTATTTTTTAGGTTTAAGTATTTATTTGTATGGAAGGGGGTAAATAGGAGAGAATACAAACAAAATTTAAGTTTTGGTGAATGTTTTCCCAGTGCATTTCGAATTGGAAGAAAAGATTTCCGCATTCTTTATTTTTCGTGACATTTCGGTCTTTGCTGAGACCTTTATCAAACTGATCGACAATTACAAAAGACGTATAATAAAGCGTAACAGTGAAGAATCCGGAAATCTTTTCTTTCCAAATTTAAGTTTTTAATATTATTAATTTCTTTTCTTTTGGAAAGCTAATAACAAATCTAGCGAATTTAGAAACAAATTGGGAGATAGCGGAAGGAGGGGTAAAATTTCGATGATTTTTTCAGGTTTGCATTTTTTTGTTTAACACTTGTGACAATATCTAGCCACAAATGTGGCCATTTCATCTTTGAGCGGCCGTAGACATTACAATTTTTAAGCTTTTTACTTGAAAATCTAGGATATCTTAATAAATTTTTTTCCATGTATTATGGCTTTATTAATAATAGCAAACACTCCTATTAATGATGGATCACAACTTTGTTCAAGTGGCTGCCTCGGCTGGATTCGCAGCAGCGCATTCTGTCACTCCAATTTTCCAAGACCATGTCGATGGTTTCGGGGTATAGCTCAGGGATTCTACTTCTACAATAGCGCTACAGCCTAAATCGGACCTTGGACTCCTGATATTCAGGTTCCTTAACATTTTTCATTACTTATTATGAAAGGGTTGTTAGCTCTTCGCACAAAGCTCACGGATTGCTTGGATGATTTTGGCCTCAAGTGCTTGAATCGTTTTTGGATTCTTGGCATAACATCGGTCCTTCACGGTGCGCCATCCTGCATGAACCAGAGGTCGTCCAAAGCCGTGTCTTCAATTTCAGTAAAAAAAACGTTCACCGTTGACCGAAATGTTGTTCCCAGCCTCATTTTCGAAGAAAAATGGTCCAATGAGCGCGATCCTGAGCATCAGCAATGTTGCAAGGAGTTGTTTATTCCTCTGGTCTCCTGCTCAACTGCTCGCTTCCATGTGTTACATGGTCGAGTAACCCGACGTCTTCCTTGATGCAAATAATCCAGAGCTTGTTTGGTGATGTTTCACTTTGATTTCCTCAAAATGTGACCGATCCCCTGCCACTTCCGCCTTTGAATCTCAATGCCTATTTCAGTCTGTCCAGTTGTACTTCAAAGTTTGTCGTTGGAAATCACTTCTGGCCAAAATATTTCTAAAATGCGTCGGAGGCATTGGTTCACGAAAGTCTGTAGTTTCTTGGTAAGTCGAACCGTCACTTTCCCCGCAGTACAACCATTTAACAACACGGATTTGACGCATGCGTCAAAAACTCAAACAGCTTCGTGCGAAGGGTGATCTCTCTTAACCTCCAGAAAGGGGAAAGGATACTGAAGGCCTGACGAGCTTTATTTAGCCGAGTCTCAACATCCTTTTCGGCTCCACCGTCCATGCTGACAATGCTTCCAAGATAGCAAAAATCTTGCACCTCTTTCTCATCCTGTCCGTTAAGAACAATCGGTGTGCTTGCTTTCGAACCCATCTGCATGTATTTGGTTTTACGCACATTTATTTTCAGTCCCGCCGCTTTGCATTTAGAATGCAATGAGCGAACATTTGACTCTAAGTCCGAACGGTTATGTGCAAGCAAACACACGTCATCAGCATAATCAATGTGACTTAAGATGTTAAATAGTCTTCATTGAAGACCTTTACCTTCCCCACCTTTCAGTGCAGCTTTCAAGATGGCATTTATTACCACCAGCATCAAGGCTGGTGATAATATGCAGCCTTGTCTGACACCCGTTCGCACAGGGAAGCTCTCGGACAGCTTTCCTCTATGCAAGGCGCCACCTTGCATCTTCGTAGGATTTTTTAATCGTAGCTATGTTCTTATCTGGAATACCTCTTCTACGCAAAGCATTCCATATGTATCTCGCTTAACGCTGTCGAAAGCCTTCTCGAAGTCCACAAACATGAGATGTAGTGGCGAACCCATTTCGGCTGACTGCTCTAATATTATCCGTAGGGTATTTGTGTGGTCGGTACAAGACGACCCTTTAGGGAATTCAGCCTGATAAACTTCGAGAGTGCTCTCGACGACATCACTAATCCTATTGAGAATTACCTTAGCCATAATTCTTGATACGGCAGTAAGTACACATATACCACGCCAATTACCACAATCCCGAAGGTCGCCCTTCTTCGGAATTTCCACAATGACGTCCTCCTTCCATTCAGTCGGATATCTTCCTTCATTCCACACCTCAGTAAAGAGTGGGAGGAGTATATCGGCTGTTATTTCCGGGTCCGCTTTGAGGAGTTCGGTGGTTTATTCGCGTTTTTGTTGGAATCTCTGAGTTTATCCACATTAAGCTTGCGCTTCATTTGAAGAATTTGTGGTCGTCGGATAGCTGCTGTACACAATCTCACGTCAGCTCCACGTTTCGCTCGCACATCGAGAAGACATCTTCTCCATTGGCGACTTATAGCCAATTGGTCGATCTGGTTCTATGTAACACCATCAGGGGAAACCCAAGATGTTTTATGATGGCTCTTGTGTAGAAAAAGGGTTCCTCCGATGACCATTTGCCGAGTACTACAAAACTCCACAAATATTTTGGCGTTTTCGGGTCTCTTAATTCAAGTTCGTGACGCGTCGACCCAAGGGTCACTTTGCCTCCCCATGACGTGTTCTAGTCCAGTGTTGTCTGATCCAACCTGGGCGTTCATATCTCCCGAGATGATAATAATATCACCTCTTGGAACACGTTCGAAGCTGGCACTCAGTTGACCATAAAACTCCTCTTTGTCACCAGATGTTGCGGTATTAGTTGGTGCGTAGCACTGCAGAATTGTGACGTTTCTGACACTGGTCCTGAGCCTGACGACGACAATCCTATCCGAGATTGGCTCCCAGCTAATGAGACTGTTTCTCGCTCTCGGCGTAAGGACGAACGCCACGCCATTTCTGGCTTCACTTTCAGGGCCAATGTACAGAATAGTGTTTCCGCTAGGGGTTCGTTTTTATCCTGATCCTGTCCACCCGACCTCGCTCAAGCCCAAGATTTAGATGTTATAGTGCTCCATTACACGGTCGATCACTGATTGACGGTGCAAGGACCGAGCAACCCCAGCTCTTCCCCCGTCATTCTATGTTCGAACGTTCTAGAATCCAATCATATTCCGTTTTCGAATGCCAAAAGTCGTTACCGTAGAATCAGTCCGTATCCGAGGCGCTGTATCCGTTTCTCGTATCAGTTAGGTCTTAAGATCACGAGTGATAAGCCCATGATCCAGTGAGTGTCCATTTGCCAGGGCAAGCAAGAATGGCTATGGGTGAATTCTACAGCCCCATCCCACAGGGGGAATTCTAAACTCAACGTGTTCATAAACTAGAGAGCGAATGGACGGACGGACGGTCGGGCATCCGGTTTTGAGATTTTGCGCGACAACAATTATTTCTGTACTCCTGCCGCCTCCGTGCGAGCATTATTTCTTCGCTTTACAAACTTTAAAGCAAACTTATGATACTCTGAGATTTCATCTAGAGTATAAATATCAAGAATTTCCATATCAAATAATGTGGCCAGGTATCAAATGTGGCCAGGTATTGATGAGTGTGTTTTTTTTCTCATTGACACAAGTGTTAAATATTTTTGGAAATTTATTTTATTTAATTAATTTAAATATTTTTATGGCGGGTGGCTGAAGGGATCATGAAAGATTTTCATGATAAATATTTATCACATTTACAGTTGCATATGTATTACATAATTAAAACATTATTTAAATACTCGGAAAATAGACTTCCTAACTATTTTTCTAAGCAAATTATTCAAAATAAAATATATTGGTACAGTCTTTGTTATCAATTTCTCAAGTCGATTTGGAAAATAGCGAATTGAATTATAATGCATGGAAATATAATGTCATTGAACAGAATAAAACGAAATTATAGATAAAAATGAGGTTTTATTACAAGTGTGTGCCTTGTCAACTCTAACATAGCCGGTCCCAAGCCCGTAGTAGCGAGCAAGTAGCGAGCTTTTGAACTGAATGCCTCAATTATAGTATAGCATACTACGAATGCTGATACACTGCCCATACGTCGCCGTATGGTTTGAAAATCAAATTATTAACATCGAATGTACCTAATCATGGACCATATTTAAGCACAGAGCTCAAAAGAAAGCTTAAGTGCATGGTATAACCACGATTTTCATCGTATACCACGAACAATTTGCGATTTTAGTACACAGTGATGGTATTGATGATACCAATAAGTATTTTATAGCAGCAGCGGATGTTGGTATATTGTTTATGCGATATATTTAATTCGAAAACCAAGGCCGGCCCTGCCAAGGTACAAACGGAACAGTTGCGCGGGCACCATGCTTGAGGCAACATCACCAAAAGATCGAAATGTTAAGATCACTGTAACGAAATGAAGGATTCCATGCCACCAACAGATAATAGGCTTCCTCCGGACCTCACTGCATGGTTGCCGACAAGTTAGGGCGTAGAGGAGAAGATTTAGTCCGTGGAAAATATCATCCTTGAAAAACCGTGACGAATGGGGCGACAATAGGGGTTCCCGTTGCCACCACTGTAACGAAATGAAGAACTTTATTCCGCCAAAAGATAATGGGATTCCTAAGGACTTTACAGCATGATGAGGACATCTAAGGGGGACGATCTGCTTCTCAGGACAGTGGCAATGATTTACTCACAGTATACTTAAGAATGTACCCGTAGGCAAAGTGAATCCCCGTCATCTTCCTTTTCATTCCCCTTTCATCACAGCTCTTCAAGGATGTTATTTTCCAAGAGACCAAATCCTCCCTTCTCCACTCACGCCCTGACTAGCTATACAATGTCATAACAAATGTTCGCTTCAACCCTGCGCTTACCATTTCATAACAATTTTGTGACTGTCGTAATTGCAGAAAATAAATTATCCAATTTCTATCGAAATTTTTTGGTATAAGGAGTTATCTCAGCGTTATATACGTTAAAGGTGTTAGTTCTAATGTAAATGTTAGGCTTTTGTACTTTGTGTTCAAAGTCATGACTTTCAAATGCGGCAATTTTTCACAAAACTGTGGTTCAAAATTTAATGCACAGAAAAGTCACAAAATTTCATGACAAAAGTATGTTTGAAAAATTTCAGTTTTATTATATTCGCAGAAAATTGTAGTTAACCTGTCGCTAACAGTGTCGGAGGAATCTGAGAGTATTATAAGTTTGTCACGCTTAGAAATAAGGCTCAGAGAAAAAAAAATGAATGATATAGAAGTTCACATTATCACTCAAAAATCTCAAAACTGGATGTCCGTCCATCCGCCCGTGTCCTCTATAGCTTGAGAATGCGTTGACCTAGAAAGCTCAAATTTGAAAATTTGATGAAAACATAACAGGGCTACGATTGCGCGTAAAGCGCAATCTTACGATACTCTAGATGAAATGGAATTTTTTGTGATCCCAAGAAATTTTGTGTGGGAAGTGTTAGAAGGGATGATAGCATTGAACTAATTTTTCCCCATCATGCTAAAGTAGCAACACAAATGTTTTATACAAAATGCTTACTCCAAAAATTGAATGGGAACTAAGAAAATTAATGAGTTAGATTTAGTGAAAATGTGCAGTTTGTATGGGAGGTAGTAGAAAGAGTGGAGGAATTCTAGTGATTTTTTTAGAAATAACTAGGAATATTATAAAATTGACATTCCTTAAATTTCAGACTAGTGCCATTCATACTTTTCACGAAAAACGATTTCTTGTAAAGTTATGAAACTGTGTCATATTGTATGGGAGGGGGTAGAAGCAGTGAAGCTAATCAAATATTTTTTTCTGAGCATTGTGATAAAACTAATTAAGTATTTATTACAAAATGTGAGCTCGATAAATGTTAAATGTTCTGAGAAAATCGGCTTAGAGCATTTCATGAAAAAGTGTAGTTTGTATGGGAGGGGGTGGAAGGAGAGGGAGGAAGCAAATAATTTTTCTACTGTACATTTAAATTATTATGAAAGTAATATATCCCAAAATTCAGATTATTAGCTTTTATACTTTTCGAGTAAATCCATTTAATATCAAATTGCGAAATTGTGTCATTTTGTATGGGAGGGGGTAGAAGGAGTGAAGGTTATCGTCTAATTTTCTCTGGCCTTACTAACAATTTTAAATAAATGTTTGGTGCACAATTTCAGCCCGCTTAATTTTATACGCACTGAGTAAATTGACTTACATTAATTCATGACAAGTACAGTTCGTATGGGAGGTGATAGAAGGAGGGGGAGGAGACGCTTAATTTTTATACGGTAGATTGATATTATCATCAAAGTAACATACTTCAAATTTCAAGCGAATAGCTTTTATACTTTTCGAGCAAATCCGTTTATTGTCAAATTGCGCAATCGTGTCATTTTGTATGGGAGGGGGTAGAAGGGGTGAAGCTAATCGTCTAATTTTTTTGACCTTACCAACAATTTTAAATAAATATTTGGTGCACAATTTCAGCCCGCTAAATTTTATAGGCACTGAGTAATTTGGCTTAGAGTAATTCATGACAAGTACAGTTTGTATGGGAGGTGGTAGAAGGAGGGAGAGGACATGCATAATTTTTTTAGGGTAGATTGATTTTATCATAAAAGTAACATATTCAAAATTTCAAGCCAATAGCTTTTATACTTTTCGAGCAAATCCGTTTATTGTCATATTGCGCAATTGTGTCGTTTTGTATGGGAGGGGGTAGAGGGGGTGGAGCGATTTGCCCCGTTCACGAACTTGACCTTACTTTTTTGTCAAAAACGACGTGTACAAAACTTGAACTTTCTAGCTCAACGCGTTCTCAAGCTAGAGAGCGCACAGACGGACGGACGGACTGACGGACGGACGGACGGACATCCGGTTTTGAGATTTTTGAGTGATAATATTAACTTCTGTATCATTAAAAGAAAAGATTTCCGGATTCTACACTGTTACGCTTTATTATTCGTGACGTTTCGGTCTCTGCTGAGACCTTTATCAAACTGATCGACAATTACAAAAGACAATTATTATATAGACAAGGGGGTTAATTGAGTGTGGGAAGGATAATTAAGGTTAATTAATTAGTATCAGGTAGTTAAATTATTTAAGGATTTTTGGGTACGAATTTTGTTCTTACCAAATTTTAACGCAGGTAGCCAAACTGCTGATAACTTGTATCCGGTGTCTCGGTTGAAGTTCTGTGGATGTTTCGAAATTTCTATGGCTTCTCGTACTATTCGTTGATAATATTTATTTGTCCTGGCCAGAATTTGCACATTGTCGAAATCGATTGTATGGTCCTCTGTAGTTGCATGTTCCGCGATCGCTGATGACTGTATCTGGTTTTTCCGTGTGCATCGTTGGTGCTCCTTGATCCTTGTTTGGACTGTGCGTCCCGTTTCTCCTATATATACTTTATCGCAAGAGCTGCATGGTACTTTGTATACTCCTTCAGTCTCCAATGGTTTTTTGTCCTTCTGGTTTCCTAAAATTCCTCGGATAGTAGTCGGGGTAGTGAATGTTGTCTTGATGTTCGATTTTCGAAGAATTTTTCCTATCTTATCCGTCGTGCCCTGGATGTAAGGTAGTTTTACCCATCGTTTGTCAGCATTTCCTTCTTCAGTGGCTTCTCGTTCTGTTGTCCTTGGATGCTTCGGTTTCCACGCCTTGTTAATTTCGCTCGCTTTGTATCCATTTGCTCTGAATGCCCGATTCAACTGTTCCTTTTCTTTTCGTAAACTGCCCGGATTTCCATCAGTTATACGTTGAGCTCTGTGTATTAGGGTCTTCAATACGCCTGTTTTCTGGCTTGGGTGGTGATGTGAATGAGCGTGGAGATATCTGTTGGTGTGAGTTGGTTTCCTGTATACCCCGAAGCTTAGCGACGTATCGTTCCTTTCGACGAGTACATCCAAGAATAGCAGTTTCCCGTTGCTTTCTGTTTCCATGGTGAACTTAATTTTCTCGTGGTGTGCGTTCAGGTATGCTAAGAATTTGTCGAGCTCTTCCTTCCCATGTTGCCAAATGATGAAGGTGTCATCCACATACCGAAGATATAATTTCGGTTTTAATGGAGCTGAGTCCAGGACGTTCTGAAAATTTCCGCTACCACTGGTGAAATTGGAGATCCCATTGCCGCTCCTACCGTTTGCTTGTAGAGCTTCCCTAGAGCTGTATCATTCATTTTTTTCTCCAAGCCTTATCTCTTGGCGTTACAAACTTTAGAGCAAACTTATAATACCCTCAGATTTCATCTAGAGTATAAAAATAAGGCCAAGTTCATGAACGGGCCAAATCACTCAACCCCTTCTACCCCCTCCCATTTAAAATGACTCAATTTCGGAATTTCAAAATAAACGGATTTTCTCAAAAGGTATGAAAGCTTTAGATCTGAAATTTAGAATATATTATTTTTATGATGGCATCAATCCACAGTATACAAATTATTTGAATCGCCACACTCCTTCTATCATTTTTTTTAAGTAGCCGAACACAGCTTAGGGGGTCACCCTTTAATGTAAACTACACAGTCATATCGGTAAGGGAAAAAGGAGTTAAGGTTAAAAGGGATTAAAAGGGGGAAAAGCCTAAAATGCCGGTGTACGTTGAGTTTGAAACGTCGAAGGTCGTATGACAATGGGAATACAGCTTCAGGCAATTCATTTCAGAACTTAGAAGTTCGGGGTATGAATGTCTGCCTATATTTCACTGTGCGGGAAGTTGGAAGCTTAACAGTTAACTTGTGTGCGCTTGAAGCTAGGCGAGTGTTTCTAAGAAATGAGTACAGAGATGGAATAAGTTTAGCAAGTTCCTCACTGCATTTATCAAGTAAGTAATGGTAGTAGATGCTTAGCACTCCGACATTTCTACGATGCTCTAGGGAGTGTATAGAAACCGTGTTGGCTTCATCTCCAATAAGTCGGAACGCCTGTCTCTGGACACGGTCGAGCATCGCAAGTTGCGTTTTGGGTGCCTCAGCCCATTGCCAATTGTACTCGAGGCGTGGTCTAATGTAGGCCTTATAGATATTTGCTAGGTCACTGGGAGTAAAATATTTTTTACATCTTGGGAGAACTCCTAGGCGTTTGGAAGCGTCAAATGCTACGTCGAGTATGTGCTGGTTCCAATTAAGATGATTATTTATTTTGATGCCAAGGAGTGAGAAGTATTCGGAAGAGTTTAGTAGGACACCACCGAAGGTTACATTAGAAACCGACGCCGGGATATCACGTTTAAGGGAAAGATGAAAGGCCTTTGTTTTTGAGGTGTTGAACTCTACTCTATTTATCCTGCCCAATTCCATGATTAGGTTCAGGTCAGAGTTCAATGATCCAAATAGTTCGGCACGTTTAGATGCTACCGGGACACGGTGAGCCTTAGTAATCAAGTCGAATTCAAAGATGTAATCCATCTACAAAACAATGCATCGGATTGAGCGCTGATGACAGAAGATCATTGATAAAAATAAGAAAGAGTGTGGGTGATAAAACAGAGCCTTGAGGGACTTCGGAATCGATGGGAAAGGGAGAAGATGCCACGCCATCCAATACGACTTGTATGTTGAGTTAATGTAAGAAACTCTCGATCCATTTTACGAGGTTATTATTAAAGCCAGCTGCTTTGGGCTTCACTAGGAGACAATTGTGCCAAACTCTGTCAAACGCTTTAACGATGTCAAGCTCCAGAACTTGGCCTTCGCCAAATTTATGGATACAAGAGTTCCAACGATCAGTCAGATATACCAAGAGGTCACCTGTAGATCGTCCGGAACGGAATCCGTATTGGCGATCATTGATAAGTTTTTTATCTTGAAGGTAGCGGACTATTTTGTGATTCACAGCCGTTTCCATCGCTTTCGAAAGAACGGAAGTAATTGCAATGGGGCGATAGTTGGCGGGTAACGCTTTGTTTCCATTCTTTGGAATCGGCTGAACATTCGCCATTTTCCACGTGCGCGGAAAGTAGCCTGAAGAGTAAGAGAGATGGAATAGGTCGCGCAGGACTAAGGGGGATCGGGACCTGCAGACTTCTGAACATTGAGCTCACGAAGAATTCTGGAGATAAGTCGTGTGCGAAAATGAATCTCAGGTAGACGAGATCCAGATGGTGTTACAAGCGGGAGATATTGGTTTGTCGCTGGCAGCCTGGTGTTTCGTGTGAAACTTGCTGCGAGAAGATTGGCTTTCTCAACAGGATGGACTACAATACGGTCCCCATCTAGAAGAGGTGGTGTAGATGATCTTACGTGGTTGCTGTTGACCGTTTTAACAAATGACCAAAAAGATCTCGAGCCATTTGGTGTCTCGAGAATTTTCCGTCGAAGTTTTTGGTCAAGTTGAAACTTAGCACTTTTCAAAATCGACTTGCATGTATTTCTTGACACGTTGTAAAGAGATCTGTTGGCAAACGTTGGGTTGCTCTTAAAAATTTGAAAATATATTTTCTTGTTCCGGATGGCCGTAAGACAATCTTTAGTAAACACGAATCCTTCGACGGTTTGATTCCTTTATAATTAAAGGGTATGAAGAGTTCCATACCCTTAAGGATGGTTTCGGTTACAAGCTGACAAGCTGTATCACAATTATTAGACTGGAAACATAATTTCCAATTAAAGGCCTTAAAAAACTGTTTTAATGCTCCCCAGTCTGCTTTTTTGTAACACCAGATGGTTGTTCGAGGCACTTTGACTTTTAATGTATTTACCGCTGTAATCGGAAATTGTGCTCGAATCAGGAAGTGATCAGTATTCCCAACTGGGGATGGCGATATCACAGAAACAAAATATTTGTCGGGATGATTCGTTAGAAAAATGTCAAGCAAGTTTGAAGCATGGCTTGCTATTTCAGGCAATCGAGTTGGTTTGGTTACCAACTGCACTAGTCCAGTTAGTGAAGCGAAGAGCTCAGTGTCTTGACCCTGTTGGTCCGTATTGGTAGAATGCTTCAGCCAGGCATTATTATCAACGTTGAAATCGCCCGTTATAACGATTTCAACGTCAGGGTATGCATCATACAATGCCTGAATAGACTCAGACAACTTATCCAATTCTGTTCTAGTGTTTGCTACAGTCTATGTCGGACTTCTGTAAACATAGCAAAAAAAAATAATTTGCCTTTGGACCTGAAGTTTCACCCAGTAGTTAAACTCTGGATTGGTGCAGGTGCCTAGATGGGAAACAACTTGAAAAGCTACATCATCGCGTATATATAGCGCTGCTGCTGGAAAAATGTAGGTATGAGATGGTAATCAGGGATAGTAAGAAACTGTTCACTACCTGTACAATACAACTACGGGTCGGGGCTTTCAAAAAAGCAATGGTTGCAATGTACCCGTCAGTACTAGGCCTTAATAAGTACATGCATCCACAGCCCACGACCCGTTAGCCAACAGTTAGGAACTTAGCTGAAGGATTGGGTGTTAGGTAGCCGTCCATGCATGATAAGATGAGATGATGCTGGATTCCTTGGCGCCCCAAAAAAAAAAAACTCGCGCACAATATTCTTTAACTTCTTTTTTCTCATTTATTAGACGTATTCGAATAGAAAAATAAAACCACTAGAGAACAAAGAAAAAAAAAAACATAGCAATGCGATCAGCGCGGAGTAAAATGTCCGATATCGGCAACGGCTGTTGAAGAACTCTCATGCAAACTGCTTTCCCACCCGCTTCTTCTACCACCTCCCATACAAACTGCACAATTTCACTAAATTTAATAGACTATTTTTTTCAGAACCCTTCAAGCTTTTGAAGCTATAAAACCTTTTGATAGCAACTCTAGCATGATGTGAATAATACAATAGTTTAATGCCGTCACCACTTCTACCACTCCTCATACAAAATTTCTTAATATCAACAAGTTTCTATTTTATCTAGAGTATTGCGAAATCTTGTTACGCTTTTTTTTGTAGCTCTGTAAAGTAAAATTCAAAAAATTTCTGGAAAAAATTTCACAAATTTTATCTTGAATGTCTCACATTTAAAATGTTTTGTAACACAATTTTGTCGAAGATCAAAATATCGTTTGTTTGTTGCGGGCATTCAAGAAAAAAGCTATGATGAGATTTTCGTCGGAGTGAAATATCAAATCAATCAAATTCCTGTTAAGACCCCCTATAGGGGCATAGGACAGAAACAACTCTCTTCCACAAGGCGCGATCCTGAGCATCGGCTTTAAGCTGTTGCCAGGACTTGTTTATTCCTCTGGCCTCCTGCTCAACTGCTCGCTTCCATGTGTTACATGGTCGACCAACCCGACGTCTTCCTTGAGGGTTATAATCCAGAGCCTGTTTTGCGATGTTTCGCTCTGGTTTCCTCAAAGTATGACCGATCCACTGCCACTTTCGCCGTTGAATCTCAATACCTATTTTAGTCTGGCGAGTTGTACTCCAAAGTTCGTCGTTGGAGATCACTTCTGGCCAGAATATTCCTAAAATGCGCCGGAGGCATTGGTTTACGAAAGTCTGTAGTTTCTTGGTAAGTCGAACGGTCACTTTCCACGTAGTACAACCATATAACAACACGGATTTGACGCATGCGTCAAAAACTCGCAGCTTCGTGCGAAGGGAGATCTCTCTTAACCTCCAGAAAGGGGAAAGGATACCGAAGGCCTGACGAGCTTTATTTAGCCGTGCCTCAACATCCTTTTCGGCTCCGCCGTCCATGCTGACAATGCTTCCGAGATAGCAAAAATCTTGCACCTCTTCCACATCCTGTCCATCAAGAACAATCGGTGTGTTTGCGTTCGAACCCATGTGCATGTACTTAGTTTTACGCACATTTATTTTCAGTCCCGCCTCTTTGCATTTAGAATGCAACGAGCGAACATTTGACTCTAAGTCCGAACGGGTATGTGCAAGCAAACACACGTCATCAGCATAATCAAGGTGACTTAAGATGTTAAATAGTCTCCATTGAAGACCTTTACCTTCCCCACCTTCCATTGCAGCTTTCAAGATGTCATTTATTACCACCAGAAACAGGGCTGGTGATAATATGCAGCCTTGTCTGACACCCGTTCGCACAGGAAAGCTCTCGGACAGCTCTCCTCTATGCAAGACGCGACACCTTGCATCTTCGTAGGATTCTTTAATCATAGCTATGACCTTAGCTGGAATACCTCTCCTACGCAAAGCATTCCATATGTAATCTCGCTTAACGCTGTCAAAAGCCTTCTCGAAGTCCACAAACATGAGATGTAGTGGCGAACCCATTTCAGCTGACTGCTCTAATATTATCCGTAGGGTATTTGTGTGGTCGGTACAAGACGACCCTTTACGGAATCCAGCTTGATAAACTTCGAGAGTGCTCTCGACGACATCACTAATCCTATTGAGAATTACCTTAGCCATAATTTTTGATACGGCAGTAAGTAGACATACACCACGCCAATTGCCACAATCCCGAAGGTCGCCCTTCTTCGGAATTTTCACAATGACGCCCTCCTTCCATTCAGTCGGATATCTTCCCTCATTCCACACCTTAGTGAAGAGTGGGAGGAGTATATCGGCTGTTATTTCCGGGTCCGCTTTGAGGAGTTCGGTTGGTAGTCCGTCTATACCTGGAGCTTTCCTTCCCGCCATTGACCGAATGGCGGAAACTATCTCTTCTTTATCTGGGGGATCGTCCCTAATAGAGGATTGTTGCGGTTGGACGTTTGGAAGTTGTTCTGTTTCCGGGATATCTTCATCGGACAAGATGTTTAAAATATCAGAGAAGTATTCCTTCCATCGTCGCAACTGGTGTTCACTCATATTAAGGAGAGTTCCGTTGACATCTCTCACCAGGTGGTTGGCGGTGAAATTCCTGTTCGTCAACTGTTTCATGATTTTAAATAGTGAACCCATATCCCCAAGGTAAGCCGCAGATTCTGCCTTGTTTGCCAGATCTTCAATGGCCTTTCTCTTGTCGCGTCTAACAGCCTTTTTAAGCTGTATATGAGCAGTGAAATATATGGGTACGAATTGTGTTTTTTTGGCTCTCTTTCTGGCGATCAGCCTTTGAGTGTATCATGCATTAAATCCTTGATGTTGTGTGTAGAGATGGTATGCTATTTCACATACCTGCGATTTTTTCACTGCTATTTGAAAAGAGCAATCGTATATGGGTCATTCTTTTACAAACCGTACACCTAATTGGACGACATATTTTTTATTGCTTCCAAAATTTTTCCATTGGTAGTATACATCGAATAAGCCGACACGTATGCGGGGATTTTTATACTCTAGATGGAATTTGAGAGTATTATAAGTTTGCTCTAAGGTTTGTAACGCCAAGAAATAAGGCTCGGAGAAAAAAATAAATGATACAGAAGTTAATATTATCACTAAAAAATCGCAAAACCGGATGTCCGTCTGTCCGTCTGTCCGTCCGTCTGTCCGTCTGTCCGTCCGTCTGTCCGTCTGTACGTCCGTCTGTTCGCTCTCTAGCTTGAGAACGCGTTGAGCTAGGTTGTTTAAATTTTGTACACGTCGTTTTTGACAAAAAAGTAAGGTCAAGTTCGTGAACGGGCCAAATCGCTCCACCCCTTCTACCCCCTCCCATACAAAATGACACAATTGCGCAATTTGACAATACACGGATTTGCTCGAAAACTATAAAAGCTATTGGCCTCAAATTTGGAATATATTACTTTTATGGCAATAAAAATCTACCGTATAAAAATTATGCGTGTCCTCGCTCTCCTTCTACCATCTCCCATACAAACTGTACTTGTCATGAATTTCTCTAAGCCAATTTACTCAGTGCATATAAAATTTAGCGGGCTGAAATTGTGCGTCAAATATTTATTTGAAATTGCTAGTGAGGCAAAAAAAAAATTAGACGATTAGCTTTACCCATTCTACCCCCTCCCATACAAAATGACACAATTTCGCAATTCGACAATAAATGGATTTGCTCGAAAAGTATAAAAGCTATTGCCGTGAAATTTGAAAAATATTACTTTTACAGTAATATAAATGTACCGTATAAAAATTATGCGTGTCATCTCCCTCCTTCTAACACCTCCCATATAAACTGTACTTGTCATGAATTACTCTAAGCCAATTTACTCAGTGCGTATAAAATTAAGCGAGCTGAAATTGAGCGTCAAATATTTATTTAAAATTGTTAGTAAGGCGAAAAAAAATTAGACGATTAGCTTCACCCCTTCTACCCCCTCCCATACAAAATGACACAATTTCGCAATTCGACAATAAATGGATTTGCTCGAAAAGTATAAAAGCTATTAGTCTGAATTTCGGGATACCTTACTTCCATAATGATTCCAATCTACAGTATAAGAATTATTTGCGTCCTCCCTCTCCTTCCACCACCTCCCATACAAAGTACACTTTTTCCTGAAATGCTCAAAGCCGATTTTCTCAGAACGTATAACGTTTATCGAGCTCACATTTTGTAATAACTACTTATTTAACATTATCACTAAGATCAGAAAAAATTATTTGACTACCTTCACTGCTTCTACCCCCTCCTATACAATATGACACAGTTTCACAACTTCATAAAAAATCTATTTTCTTGAAAAGTATGAATGTCACTAGTCTAAAATTTAAGATATGTCAATTTTATGATATTCTTAGTTATTTCTGAAAAAATCACTAAGATCCTCCCACCGTTTCTACCACCTCCCATACAAACTGCACATTTTCACTAAATCTAACACACTAATTTTCTCAGCTCCTATTCAATTTTTGGAGTAAACATTTAGTATAAAACATTTTTATAGCTACTTTAGCACGATGGGGAAAAATTAGTTCAATGCTATCACCCCTTCTTACACTCCCCATACAAAATTTCTTGGGATCGTAAAAAATTCTATTTCATCTAGAGTATCTTAAGATTGCGTTTTACGCGCAATCGTAGCCCTGTTATGTTTTTTAAAATTGTTTATTTTAAAAAATATGGATGTTTAAACATTTTGAGAATCGTTGGTTTTGCTCTTCTTAAAAAGCTATTATCTTCGGTTCTATTTGTCCCACAGATTTCGTTCTTATCTCATTTTAAAGGTAATTATACTCTAGATGGAATCTGAGAGTATTATAAGTTTGCTCTAAAGTTTGTAACGCCAAGAAATAAGGCTCAGAGAAAAAAATGAATGATACAGAAGTTAATATTATCACTCAGAAATCTCAAAAACGGATGTCCGTCTGTCCGTCTGTCGGTCCGTCTGTTCGCTCTCTAGCTTGAGAACGAATTGAGCTAGAAAGCTCAAATTTCGTACACGTCGTTTTTGAAAAAAAGGTAAGGTCAAGTTCGTGAACGGGCCAAATCGATCCACCCCTTCTACTCCCTCCCATACAAAATGACACAAATGCGCAATTTCACAATAAACGGATTTGCTCGAAAAGTATAAAAGCTATTGGCCTGAAATTTGGAATATATTACTTTTATGATAATATCAATTTACCGTATAAAAATTATGTGTGTCCTCCCCCTCCTTCTACCACCTCCCATACAAACTCTACTTGTCATGAATTACTCTAAGCCAATTTACTCAGTGCGTATCTAATTTAGCGAGCTGAAATTATGCACTAAACATTTATTTAAAATTGTTAGTAGGGCCAAAGAAAATTAGACGATTATCTTCACCCCTTCTACCCCCTCCCATACAAAATGACACAATTTCGCAATTCCACAATAAATGGATTTGCTCGAAAAGTATAAAAGCTATTAGTCTGAATTTCGGGATATATTACTTTCATAATAATTTCAATATACACTATAAAAATTATTTGCGTCCTCTCTCTCCTTCCAACCCCTCCCATACAAACTACACTTTTTCATGAAATGCTCTAAGCCAATTTTCTCAGAACATTTAACATTTATCGAGCTCACATTTTGTAATAAATACTTATTTAGCATTATCACTAAGATTAGAAAAAAATATTTGATTAGCTTTACTGCTTCTACTCCCTCCCATACAATACGACACAGTTTCACAACTTCACAAAAAATCTATTTTCTTGAAAAGTATGAATGTTACTGGTCTAAAATTTAAGAGATGTCAATTTTATGATATTCTTAGTTATTTCGGAAAAAATCACTAAAATCCCCCCACTCTTTCTACCACCTCCCATACAAACTGCACATTTTCACTAAATCTAACACACTAATTTTCTCAGCTCCTATTCAATTATTGGAGTAAGCATTTTGTATAAAACATTTTTATAGCTACTTTAGCATGATGGGGAAGAAATTAGTTCAATGCTATCACCCCTTCTAACACTCCCATACAAAATTTCTTGGCATCACAAAAAATTCTATTTCATCTAGAGTATCGTAAGATTGCGCTTTACGCGCAATCGTAGCCCTGTTATGTTTTTGTAACCATTTTACTACATTGTTCCAAAAAATTGTATTGTTAAATAATTGTAGTTATTAGCAATTAAAGCGCTTAAAGTCGATTTTCATACTTGCGCCCAGTCGATCAAAAATCGAAAAAATACCATCGTATTCCTTGATTGATTCTCTAAAAAATCCATTTAAAAAAAAATGGAGAAATAACGGGATTAACAGAAAAAAAATAATTTGCACCACCGGGCGCGCGACGAAATTGATCGAACAATTGGAAATCATTTTTGATATTAATTATATTGACAGCATTACCTATAGACAATGGACAAACGTGGATAGGACTTCATTAGAGATTGTCATATCTCCAGTAGATGAGTACTTGCTAAAACTAGCAGCTGGTTTGAATAAATTACTATTGCATTCGTACCTTGTGACAAAACAAACCGAATTCATGAATAATAAAAGAAAAAATTTAGGGCAAAATGAATGCATTGTTATTTGTGATTTTTCTGAGAACTACGCTTTTGTGATCCAAAATTCGATAAACACGTACGACAAATGAAAAGCTTAGTAATGATTTCCGAATGTTTGCATCATGACACCGTAGCCGTTCACGTATTCCAATGGCATTTGCTCAATTTTATCAAAACTAACGTACATAATATCAATAAAATCATATATTTTTCTGACAGATTGCGCACTCGCAATATTAAAATAAAAAGAATTTTATTAGTCTCATGCATCATCGCAAAGATTTCAGAATAGAGGCAGAGTGGCATTTTGTCCCCACTTTACATGGCAAAGGTGCGTGCCACGGTTTGGGTGGAACGTTAAAAAGGTTAGCCGCTAGAGCGAGCCTTCAACGAATCAACAATCCGATCTAAACACGAAAAAATTGTTCGAATGGGCAAATTCATCTCTGCCTTATATTAATTGTCACTTTGTAGACAACAAAGAGTATAAAGAGGAGGCGAAGATAGTAGCATCCCGTTTTCAAGGAGCGATAACAATTAAAGGAACTTTAAAGTACCATAGTATGATCCCACAAACAATTAATAAATTGCAAGCTAGACTATTTTCTATGTACGAATATTCAACAGAAGTAAGAATCATGAAGTAATGGCTTTGCACAAACCTCAATTCATCTGAATCTTTGTCTTTGTCTTGTTTGTAATTACTAAAATAATAAATGATAATTATATCCTATTGCAATTTTTCTTCTTACAGCGATCTTATACTTTCACAACAAACAGTTAAATGCATTTCTAATACACTACAGCCTATTTTTTGATGAATAAATTCATATTCCTTTCAATTATTTATCCTTAAAATAAATAAAATCAGGATTTTTGGCCAACGCAGAGGAATAATAAAGTCGACGCGTCACTAACACACTGAATCGTTTCGTCGTGCTGCGCGCCCGGTGGTGCAAATTATTTTTTTTTTTGATCCCGTTATTTCTCCATTTTTTTTTTAAATGGATTTTTTAGAGAATCAATCAAGGAATACGATGGTATTTTTTTCGATTTTTTATCGCTAGGCGCAAGTATGAAAATCGACTTTAAGCGATTTAATTGCTAATAACAACAATTATTTAACAATACAATTTTTTTGGAACAATATAGTAAAATGGTTACAAAATTACCTTTAAAATGAGATAAGAACGAAATCTGTGACACAAATAGAACCGAAGATAATAGCTTTTTAAGAAGAGCAAAACCAACGATTCTCAAAATGTTTAAACATCCATATTTTTTAAAATAAACAATTTTAAAAAAAGTCCCCGCATACGTGTCGGCTTATTTTATATATATAACACATAAAAAAAAATTAAAGCGATTCTAGAAACAGGCGTGAATTTTTTCGGCAAATCCGTACGGTTTGTAAAAGAATGACCCATATTGCGATTGAAAATTTAAACGAGCTGCGATTAGAAAAGCAGAGCAAATGCATACTGCTTACGATCTATCACCGATAAAATTGCCGCAATGATCATCGCCACAAATTCCAGAGTTTTTGTTCGCACTCGCACATTAATCCCGCAACTCACGCATTCCACGTAACCCCGACGAGATCGTAGCTCAGAATAAAGCTCGCTAAACAAACTGCCACTTACCCATCGCTTATATACAAACCAAATAAAAACAAACACCAGGTCATAGAAAACCGAACGAAAAGGGTCTATTGTTTTCTTTTTTTCTTTTCAAATAAAAAGCGCCAATGCCTTCTATAGTAGAAAGCCGAGTAACTGAATCCAACAGCTTTTGTATGGAGCAGACACGGCGGGCTTCGTAAGAATCGCGTTTATTCTTAAATGCAGTGTTAAAGATAGTTCAGCTTTCTAAGGTACTTTATTGATAGTGCTCGGCATGTAATTATAACACGTTGATATTAGTGCAATGGATTTTTAATTGAAAAAAGTGCGATCAAAGTTAAATCTCAGCTTCTCACACCGAAGAAAATCTGTCACTCATATTGTGCAGAGTTCTCCGGTTAATTTTCACACAGAAAATTGTAGAATTTTAGTTATTACGAAAAAGTGTGCACTCGCGTAATATTTTCGTGCTTAATTTGAACTAATTATGCTCTTTTTTTGTTTTCGGCAAAACGTGTTTTTACGACAAGTTTGTAGAAAAATAAAACAGGTGGTCTTGTGGAATGGAAAAATACATGACGTCATACCCACTGGAGTCATTCAAGATGGCCGCTATGTCAGTTCTGCCCAGCTTGAGATGTAGAAAGCATTGAAAGCGCCCAATCTGACAGGCTGACCTAACGCTTTCAGGCGCTATGTATATGTTTTTTGTTTTGTTTGGTTCAATAGAGTAATTCTATTATCCCAGAAAGCGTACCTCATTGAACATTTTGCACCGCACGTTCCACCTCATCGATCGCTAAGGAAATCGTAATTTTCCTAAAACATCTATCAATCAGGCAAAACTCAATCTCATAGCTCAGCATAGTGAACACTTCCCCCATTTCTCCTTGGGAATGAAAAGGTTTTCTTGTATATACTATCCAAAGTACGAAAAAACGATCGAGCCCAATCGAGTCAGGATGGCAAAAATTTCAATCCCATTTCATATACATAAGCCAAATAAAAAAAACACCCGATCATCGATCGCAACGCATACATACATATATACAAGCCAAATAACAAAAAAAAAACAACCGGTCATAGAAAGCCAAACCAAAAGGGTCGACTGGTTTGGTGAATGTTTTCACAGTGCATTTCGAAATGACTATCCGGAAATCTTTTCTTTCAGGGTCTACTGTTTACTTTTTTCTTACGACATTACCTACACGAGCAATTTCATCATGAACAACGTAAAGCTCTTATCAGATCCCGAAACCCATGGAAGTCGAATTTTACCCAAGTCCCACCGCTAAATATCAATCGCGCGAAGAAAGAGCTTGAACGTCGTTCTCGATTGCTCTTTCGTTGCTCGATAGCCACTTGGCTGTTCACTGCTCAGCTCTGTGATATTAAAGACTATCAATCATATAAGCTATCCCAAACCTATATTTGGTGATTGATATTCACACTGAGAGCACGAGCAGTGTGTGCTCTCAGTGATGTTGCTTTAGACTAATGAGCTAAATGAAACGATTGCGATTTGATAAGGGATTTGTTTAGCGATATTTTGATCGGTGGGATCTGATCTGATAGGTGAGGTGTGGAACGTCCGAAGTGGTCAATGGTGCGCTTTGCTAGAGTTTTTTTGGCGGATTTTGTTCTGGGCTTCGATCTGGTCGGTTGGTAGGACATGTTGCGGCTATTGCAAGTTTCGCCGATTTATGTTGCAGTCCACCGTGTCGATAAGAGCTTTACATTCTTCATGATGAAATTGCTTGTGTGAGGTAATGTGTGAAAAAGTAAACAGTAGACCCTTTTGGTTTGGTTTTCTATGACCGGGTGTTTTTTTTTATTTGGCTTGTATATATGCGATGCGATCGATGACCGGGTGTTTTTTTTTATTTGGCTTGTGTATATGAAATGCGATTGACATTTTTGCCATCCTGACTCGATTACGCTCGATCGTTTTTTCGTACATTGGATAGTAAAAGAAACTCTTTTCATTCCCAGGGAGAAATGGGGGAAGTGTTCACTATGCGCACTGAACTGGTGGTACTGAGAGGGTCTGCCTGATTGTTAGATGCAGGATTTCGGAGAAAATTACTATTTTGTCTTTTTTTTTTAATTGCGCACTAGCATGGGAGGTGGAAAAATCACTGCTATTAGAAGAGCAGCTCTTTTTTACAGATATTGAAGAAGAGCAATCGCAGTGGATCACTGCGATTGGAAAAGAGCAGATTTTGCCATCACTAGTTGTGTGTAATAATGAATGAGTCACAATATAGCTCGAAGATACAAAATGGGCTTTCGGCTATAAGAAAAGTTATTTGCAATGGCGCACTATCAATAAAATGATCCGGGCGGTAAATTAGCTTAAACCATTCACAAATACACATTATAATTATTGCGAATATTGTACATGTAGCTCCGATTTTTTTTCATATTTATTTGTCCTGGTTATCGTCGCTTCATAGTTTGTTTTCTGGTTCGTCATCTTCTCTTGTTTCTTCGTTTCGCACTGTAGGATCTAAGATACAACAATAAATTGATGAGTGGCGTGAGCTTTGTTTTTACTGAAGATCTTCGTCGAACACTGCCAGTAACGTCAAAAGAAACTTGGGCGGATATGGTGATAGTATGTTTGAACTCTTCTCCTCTTTGAAACTTTATCTAAAACTGAACATAAGAACGAAAATCGGAATGTATAATATAGGCTTCAGGTGTCCTTTTTCACTATCTCTTTAAAGTATTTGAGTCTAAAGCCGGTGCTTCATGAGCAAAAAAGTAAACTAAAGCCGTTTAATATCGACCCTAGCAATGCATACATATTATGTATACAAGCCAAGGAAATGTGAGGAAAGCAATTGGAACCGAAATTTAACATTTGGCTAGTCTGAATATCCGTTAAATAATCGTGTACGATCATCTTAATGTCTTCGTTGACTTCAATATACAGTGGCGCATAGCTTATTTCGTACAGTGTAATAATTAAACTATAGAACACTGTATCTTAAGAAATAATTAGAAAATCATGAAATTTTGAATGTAGATATAGAAAAACATGCTTATTGATTACAATAAATAAAAGAAAGTTTACAAAAATAAATTCTGACACTTCTACAATGGTGCTACAGCCCAAATCGGATCTTGGCCTCCTGATATTCAGGTTCCTTAACATTTTTCATTACTTATTGTGGAAGGGTTGTTAGCCCTTCGCACAACCCTCTTTCTACGAATTTGTCATTTTCTTAGATTGAGGCGACCAAGGTATATCCAAGCAGGCAATGTGCCGGAATTATATATTGCGCCGGCCGGGATTTGAACTCACGATCTTCGCATTACAAGACCAACACACTACCTACTAGGCTATACCCTAGCTAAATTCTGACACTATTAAGACTGAAAAGACCGATGGTTCAGCAGAAACGCAGGCCACAGCTTATTTCATGCAGATACTTGTCTCCACTTCTGCTCGATCGTGTCGCGTTGTATAACGGGACTTTCTGTAGTAAATATTTAGTGTGCTATTTTACGTGTAAAGGACAAGAAGTGCTTTTTAAAAAAATGGGTCGTCGCACAACGATTGAGCAGCGAGAATTAGTGATAAGTCATTTCAAGAACGGGCTATTCCAGCGAAAAATTGCTCAATTTGTTAATTTAAGTCCTACCACAGTGCAGAGTATTATTGAACGCTTCGTTCATGAAAATTGTATTCAAGATAAGGGCAGAAGCGCGCCAAACAAAATTTTCAGCTCGTCTGACGAACGATTTAGTGTACGTAAAATCAAGGCAAACCCAAAGTTAACGGCTCCAAAACTAGTCGCGGAAATACACCAAGGACTAGGTAAGTCATGCAGTGCAGAAACTGTCCGCCGCGTGCTCCGAGACCACAACTTCAATGGTCGAGTAGCCATTCATAAGCAGAAAAAACCAGCTGAGTCGCCTTGCCTTTGCTAGAGAGCACGTCCCCGCCGGCACAGAGTCCAGATTTGAATGTAATAGAAAATTTATGGGCAATTTTGGAAAATAATATTCGAAAACATAGTACTTTCAACAACGAACAATTGAAAAAAACTATTTTGGGGGAGTGGGCGAAAATTACCCCTGTAACTACCCAAAAACTTGTGGATTCTATGCCAAAGAAACTTAAAGATGTAATAAATGCAAAGGGCTATCATATCAAATACTGAATTTTGTATATAAAATTTAACTTTTTTCTGTAAATTAAGGCCTAAGTTTAAGTGCATGAAATAAGCTGTGACATAGAATTAAGCAGTATTTTCATAATTTTTGGAAATTAAGTATTTCAAACAACAATTGTGTTATTTTTGAAGTTTATAACTTATCAATAAATATTTGATTAAAACATGGCATTTAAATCTTGTCAATATTTTATATAGTTTTCCAATAAAAGCGTAACAGATTTCAAATTTGTAGCTGCACGAAATAAGCTGTGTATCAAAACGAAATCAACTTCATCGAGTACTTTCAAAACGATTTGTCAGTCGGTGGAATTTAACTTTGCGACATTCAACTTTTCATTATTCATATTCTTTTTTTGTTATAAAAGCCTTGTATCTGAAAATTTGCGTGGTTTTTATGAAAAACAATTTTATGAAAATACTCTTTATTAATTTGGTTTAAAGTGTATAGGGATTTAAATATAAAGGTTGGCCTTTTATTTGAGCAAAATAAATTTTATTCCATTATGTATTAAATTTTTGCTAATAGTTATTGAATGAATACTGGAATAAGGTCATTCCTTTTAGTATAAATTTGATCTTAAGAGCTGCTAAATAATGCTCAGAATTTGCAAAACAAAAGGTTTCCTTATACTAACCGCAATATATTTTATAACAACATGAGATAAACTTTTTTTGCCTAAAATCATAAGAAACAAATTAAATTGCCTGGTCGATTTTTTATAGGGCATGCATGGGATAGGTTTTATACGTGTGGTTGACAAATATTGGCCATGGATACGATTTTTATATTTATTTTAATTTTTTTTTTTTTATTATAAAATGTTGATGAAATTCATTTGCTCTTCGAATTTACATCATAAATGGATTGATTCTTGACAACGACAGTTTATGTCTCTTGTTTGAGTGCGCAAAATAGTGCGGATAGACATGTTTATCTGTGAAAAGTGCGCATAGAATAGATGTTTTGTATTCAGGTATGTATAATATGCTTTAGAGTCTTATAGTATTTATAATTATTGTGATATTCAATCAGAGCCAAAGAGGTAAGACTTTCACATAATTTTATCATTTGTCTGAGGGTTAAAAAATTTCCGATTGATGTGCGCTGCCCTTCCTGAATCTGTTTCGATTTCTGCCACCTCCACCGAATGGAAACAAAAAGTTGCCGACATATTAACGTATTGGCAAATGCTTAACACGTAATTTTTCATTTATTTAATTAATTCAAATATAATAATAAATCAAACTCTTTACTAGACTGGATTATGAAACGAAATTCGGTTAACTATCGCCATAACATACATTGTAGCAGTTAGGTATTTAAGTCATATATTAATAAGCATCATATATGAGTAAATTTAGATAGATAGTTAATAATATTGAGTTATAATTTTTCGCACTGGTCACAAAAACGTTTCAAAAATGTTGGCTTTGTTTTTAATTAATGATTTGTAAAGATACATTTTTGTTTACAAATAGCCGTCTTTATCTTAAGTTCAAAGAGAGAAATGACAAGTTTTGAAACATAATTCAATTCCACATGATTTGCATTTCCAAATCGGTTTTTGCATTATCTTGTGTTATGAGTTAAGTCATTGTTGCTATATAATGCGGCAACATATTAACTATGATTTGACGCTGAATACCAATGTATCAGTAAGTTAAAATTTTTTTTAAAAAATTAAAAGATGCGTTCATTTTTAAAACTCAAACTCCAATTATATAAAAACTGAGTAAATGACAGTATGTTCTCCTTACCTAAACATAGGTGGCTACAAAAGAAAGTAAAAATACTACTATTACTTAAAAGTGGTCACATATTTCAAATGCTGTTTTATTTTGCAAATGTCGGAAAATGGATCGAAATTTAGAAACTACAAAACAGTTTCTTTATTAGCCGTGACTTGTAGGTCTCTGCTGAGACCTTTATTATTTTAGCAGATGCCGAAACGGCACGTTTAATAGTGTTGAAATCCAGAAATCTTTCCTTTAAAAAGTTATACTTTAGTTGTAGAGCATATTAATATGTCTAAAAGTCATTTAATTTTGTATTATGTATTATATTTTATTTTTCAAAATAAATACTACGAAATGCTAAAATAGTCTTTGATGAAACTATTAAGAATTACAGATGTAGAGGTAATGTTATACAGGTAAATTTTATCCGAATTAAAAGAATATAAAATTCATACTAAAGAGGTGTTAAAATCTTTATAAATTAAGGGATAAATTAAATAGGAGCTATGGATAAGTAGTGAACATTTTTCGCTATTGATTTTATACATTTATTGTATAGAAAATTTTCATAAGAATTGCTAATTAAATTTACACGAAAATGTTATACAATGGCTCTGTAATAAACGGAAAAATACAAATTCAAACGCAATCATTATAAAATCGATCGACATCATTTTATAAATAATTTGTAAGGATTTATATGCATATCACGTTGTTATAAAATTTACACCAAAATTTCTAACCGTGAAAGGATTACCCGTACAAGTCAGATAATTAGTTAAGAAGAGAACTAATTTGCAACTATTAAAAAAAAACTACTGTTAGCTGTCATACTACAAATCAATAAAAAAATGCGGCTGAAAAAATAAAAATCCGTTAAAACGTGTACCAATTTTTATAGGACTCCATGAAAAATCATTCAACGATAGGAACTTTGAAACAATAGCTAGCTATGTCCTCTAATTTTCGAGATTTTCAGTTTTTTTTTATATTTTTTTTAATTAAGTTTAAATTTGCAACATTTTGGTTTCAATATAAGCAAAGTGAAGGAAATACTTAACCCCCTCTAACCGTGTACGTGGTGGAGCTTACCAACAAGCGAACCTTTTCCACTCAGAATTTAGCAAAATTTATTGAAATAAGAAGCACTTATAATTCAGATCGAAAAATTGAGATTATGATTAGATTCCCGTAACTACCTAATTAACGAATATAGTAGAATATAGCAGAGGTGGACATCAACTTAAAGTCAAATTCAATCCACATTTTTCAGGTAATAAAAGGAAGTACATAGCGTTTTAAGATAAAGATAATTTACACAGTACCGGACGAAACTCTTTTATCCTTTTCACCCAAATCGCGATTTTTTGGTATAAAGGTAAAGGAACTCAGGTATAGTATTAGAATCGGACAATGTGAAAATGATTAAGGGCGGAACAATTCGATAATTTGAGAAAAAAGGAGGGATTGACCGTAGCGAACATTCGTCCTCTCGCACTTTTTCACATCGAAAAGTGAAAGGCAAATATTCGGTGTTCATCGTGAGACGAAGCTATGGACCCACCGTGCAAGGATCTCGCTATAAAAAGGACATTCATTTTCATAACGATATCATTCAATAGTGCACAGTGCTGTAATAAGTACAAAGCTTACAATTGAATCCGACACCCTGATTTAGACAAGCTATGAAAGACAAGTGCGTTTTCAAGTTTTTTTTTTTTAATTTAGATCCAAAAACTTTTAAATAAAGCATCGAACCAGTTTTAAATGTGTATTAGTGAATTTTTCGCTATTGACGTGTTCTCAATAAGTACTCAACGTTCAGTTTTCAACGAGTTCTCTTCCAGGATTTCAATCAGTTTTGACAACAAGTTTTCGGATAATTTTGATTTCGCCAGTGAACGTTTCTTCAAGAAAATGGAATCAATCCGAAACAAGACCACCGCTGAAATCAACGCGGCTATTGGTCTTTCGACGATGTGCTATCCAAAGATTCAACAATCCGGTTCATCAACAACTCCAACTGAAATTTTCGATCTACTCGATCTTCCAACTCTCCGAAAATCGGCTAATCACGATTGTAACGAAATGTTTCGGTTCTACCAGTCGCGAGAGATGATAATGCGTGAAAATTTCGTCAATGAAGAATTAATCCGCAGCGGAATGAAAGACTACGTCTATAAACCAAATATGGCGCGAAATTTAAAAAAAGCTGACCCTAGTAGGGAAGCACATCAGACGAGAAATAATCATTCATCGCGAATTTCCCGACATGAAAAAGCCGTAGAAATGTTCAAATTGGAAAAAGAAATTTCTTTCGATACCGAGACGAACAATGAATTCGAAAAAAGTAATTTTGCCGTAATGCTTTGGATACAAATCGTTCAGGAGCGGTTAAGTCGACTCGGATGCGATTCAAGTTGTTTTCCTGTGGTTATGTCGATTTATCAACCATTTGTGGAGTCCCCATTTGAAAATATTGTGACAACTGGCCGGAAACGTAATGCAAATAAGACCAATCAGAATGCTGATCCTACTAAGCCTCAACCGAAAAAGAACGCTATCCCTGCTGTGGTACAACCGAAACGGAACGCTCTCCCTACATTGATACAACCGAAACAAAACGCTATGCCTGCAGTGATACAACAGAAACAGGACTCGGTCTCTACAGTAATAAAACAGAAACAAAACGCTATCCCTGCAGTGATGCAACGGAATCAGAGGGCTTTCTTTGCACTAATTCGAGTTAAGCAGAATGCTGTCCCTGCATTGGTGAAACAGAATGTTATGCCTGCAGTGATACAACAGAAACAAAACGCTATCCCTGCAGTGATGCAACAGAAACATAACGTTATCCCTGCACTGATACGAGTGAAACGAGTGATACAAGAGAAACAGAACGCTATGCCTGCAGTGATACAACAGAAGCAGTACTCGATCCCTGCAGTGATACAACAAAGACAGAATGCGATCTTTACAGTGATACAACCGAAAAACAACGCTATCTCGGCAGTAATACGACAGAAACAGAACTCTCTAGCTCCAGTGATTCAACCGAAACAGAACGCTCTACCTACATTGTTAATACACAAACAGAACGCTATCGCTGCAACTATAGAACCACCGTCTGATCAAACCAAGCCCAGGAAAAGGTCTTCGGCAAGCAGAGATAGCGGACTTGAAGATGATGATTATAAGAGACCTTTGAAAATTGCGAAAATCGAATAAGTAATTTTTGAATCTGAATATATAAAATGAGTTATTTAATAATAGCTAGCTATGTTAAGAATCGATCTGGTATAAAGTCTTTATTCTTTTTTTGTAAAGCAATTATTATTATTTCTATTATTGTTGTTTAATGAATTATTTTTCAGGAGGTAGAACTGTAACTATTCACTCAGTCTGTATTTGGTTTTAAATACAAAAACATAACAGGGCTTACGATACTTTAGATGAAATAGAATTTTTTGTGATCCCAAGAAATTTTGTGTGGGGAGTGTTAGAAGGGGTGATAGCATTGAACTAATTTTATCCCCATCGTGCTAAAGTAGCTATAAAAATGTTTTACACAAAATGCTTACTCCCAAAATTGAATAGGAGCTGAGAAAATAAGTGTGTGTTATGCAGCTTTTTTATTGGATATGTAATACATTTTATCCGAGGTAATCCCGATAACAAATGTTATACAGGGAAAGAAGTAGGGAGAGAGATCAATTTCCTAAGCGGCGCTTATGCCGAGAACTTAGTTAAAACACGGTTTTTACTAATGGAAAGTAAAGCGGCTCTTATGCCGAGAGTTAAATGCGATGTCGGGGAAAGAGATCCCGGCCCAAAGGCCGCACGCACATCTGGCCCTAAGGCCCAAGGCGATCTTCGTATAATAATGCAGTTTCAGGGAGATCCCGGCCCAAAGGCCGCACGCACTACTGGCCCTAAGGCCCAAGGCGAACTCCCGTCCACTAGTTCAGCTGAAATAATTCAAAAGACATTAAATATTTACCATTTTTTTTATTTATTTTATCCTGATGAATCTCTGATGAAAACTCCTTGAAGAAATCTCCGAAGTATTTGATGAGAACGCCTTGATGAAATCTCCGACGTATTGGATGAAATCTCCGAAGTGTCTAGATGAAAACTCCTTGATGAAATCTCCGAAGTGTCTAGATGAAAACTCCTTGAAGAAATCTCCGAAGTGTCTAGATGAAAACTCCTTGATGAAATCTCCGAAGTGTCTAGATGAAAACTCCTTGAAGAAATCTCCGAAGTGTCTAGATGAAAACTCCTTGACGAAATCTCCGAAGTATTGGATGAAATCTCCGAAGTGTCTGCCGAAATTCCAGCAATTCCTTTATTCAACCTGCCGCAGCTCCAGCAATTTGGTATCTTATTCTACCTGCCGAAATTTCAGCAATTCCTTTATTCAACCTGCCGCAGCTCCAGCAATTTGGTATCTTATTCTACCTGCCGAAATTTCAGCAATTGGTATCAGTTATTGACTACGCCGTTTTTTGGCTCGAGGCTTAGCTTATATTTTACTTTTTCGCTAAGCTAAACATAATTTTTTTTAATACAACAAAAATGCATAAATTGAATTGTCCTGAGTTGAACTCTAAAATCTAGGCCAATAATTTGCTGATTGATTTCAGAGTTCAATCAATTCATTTTCATAAATTATTATTTTATTATTTTTCCCTTAGGAAAATGCTGACTACTTGCTGATTGATTTCAGAGTTCAATCAATTCATTTTCATAAATAATTATTTTATTATTTTTACCTTAGGAAAATGCTGACTACTTGTGATAACACGAAACCGAAATTCCCATCGTACAATTGTTTTAATTAATTTTTTTTTTAAAACATTAGTCATACCTGGGCACATATATAGCAGTGCGCACATGGGGACTTGTTTTTATTTTATTTTTGCTTACCTCTTACAAGTCTTGCATAATTGCATAGCTTGTGAGAGTAGAGGTCTTATGCCGTTGTATGTTCATATCAGTTGTTATTGTTTACAATAACATGTAGTAGATATGCATACTCGTGTCTTGGCATTGAATTACAGATTAAGGCAGGTTACGATTTGATTTTGCCATCTGTATATTACGATATTAATGGGTGATTGGATTTCGTGTCATCACACTCCTTTGCCCTTTAATGAGAAATTTCTGCGTATAAAAAAAAAAAGCAGAAATTTCTAAAGATATCGGGGTGCGGCAATATTCCCAAATCAATATTATTATCATTTATATTTTTTTTGTTAGGTGAACTCTTGCATTTTCGTTGTTTACAGATTGTGTACATTTTCATGTTTATTCCTAAATTATTTATTTGTTTATACATTTTTTTTTTTTTTTTTTTTATTGTCCGAGTTTATTTGCACTCCCTCGACGTGTGTCGGGGATCATTTACCTATCCGAAGATTAGGCTCGGTTGAGTTCTTAAATCTAGTCGTTTTACTTATTATGCTATTTTAATAATATTTTTTTTTTTTTTTTTTATAGATATTTACATACTTAATATATTACATTTTATATTTTCTTAATAGATGTTTACATACTCAATATTTTTATTCTATTTTATATTTTCTTAATAGATGTTTACATATTCAATATTTTTATTCTATTTTATATTTTCTTAATTTCTTAATAGATGCTTACATACTCAATATTTTATTCTATTTTATATTTTCTTAATATATGTTTACATATTCAATATTTTTATTCTATTTTATATTTTCTTAATTTCTTAATAGATGCTTACATACTCAATATTTTTATTCTATTTTATATTTTCTTAATATATGTTTACATATTCAATATTTTTATTCTATTTTATTCTATTTTATTATTTTTATTCTATTTATTTCTTAATTTCTTAATAGATGTTTACATACTCAATATTTTTATTCTATTTTACATTTTCCCATTGTATTTTATACTTTATTTTTGTTAAGAACGAATAACAAAAAAAAATTTTTTTTTTTTTTGTGTAAATTATAATATGTAATGATTTATTTTTTCTTATATATTTTTTTTTTGAATGTACATAGTTCAATTGCAATTTTAATAGAATATATTTATATTTATTTATTTACTTGAATTTATATATATTTTTTTTTTAATGACTGTTTAATCAATGACATATGTTATTCTTTTTTGTTATTGTTTTTTGTTTTACCATTTTCATTTTCAATAATCCCCCCCTTTTTTTTTTTTTTTTTTTTTTTTTTTTTTTTTTTATATATATGATTCTACATTAAAAATCAAATCACTAATAAACCATTAAAATTTGAATCAAATTATATATTGATTGAATTTACTCAAAATTAGTTAATTATTTTGATTATTTTAATTTATTTATTATGGATATGTCCCCAATACTCCTTTGGAACATTCGAGTTTTCCCCCTTAAGATTATTGTTATTATTTGTGGATGACTAAGTAAATCTGTTCCCACGATTATGTCGTAATCAAATGTATGGCCCGTTGGTAATTTTCCCGGTACCCAGAATTTGCAGGGAATTTTATGAGTATTAATTAATAAGTTGAGAGTTGTGTAACCCACCAAATCCCAGGGTATGTCATTTGTTTCTAAATGGTACGCACAATTGTCATGTGCCTGTAAATCGAAATTTTCCGCCACAGTGGGGGACATAAACGATACCGTCGATCCGGTGTTAATCCGAGCTTTCATTATGAATTCGTCACCCCACTGGTTCGTTAATTTCACCATGGTTTCGGAATTGTTTATAGTTTCAGACTGATCTGGGTCGTTATTGTCGTTAATATAGTCGTCGATGTTTACCAATAATACTATATCTCCCGGAGATTCCCGTTTTATTACCAAGCTTCCTTCCGAAATGACTGTTATTAAGTTTTTATCTTCTAGAATATCTTGTCCTAAGATCAAGTCATAGGGTAAGTCCGTTTTTTGATTATTCCCTACCCATAACTTAAAATTTATTTTATATTTGTCCAGTTTTAATATTGAATTGGCGTAATTGCGTTTGGGTAAAATTATTTCCCTCGTTAGTGGATCTCGTGTTTCTGGTTCTGTTTTTATTGTAAAATGATTTATTATTTTTCCCATCATGAGTGAGATGGATGACCCTGTATTGATCAATGCCTTAGCCTGTATGGGTTCTCTGGTTTCGTTAAGTAATGTTACCGTTACTTCCGGTCGGTAGTCCAGGAATTCAGTGTAGTCCACTAATGTAAGGTCGTGGACCATTTCTGGGCTGACATTGATAGTAGGTTGTTCCTGTAAAAATTTAGATTTGAACACCTGTTATTGGGTAAAAAGAAAAAAAATAATTGTAAAGTGAAAAACGAAAATTTTGTGTGCAACATTATTCGCTGAGGGAGAAATCCAACATTGACTCCTTCCTCTCTGGTAATCTAGTTGTGATGTTAAAGCTCGCTTTGTTTTTAGAAGGTAGGGATGGGGGTATAGGGATGTCAGCTGATGTGATGGTAGAGGTGCTGTCTATCCCTGATGGTTCACGTATTGTAGGATGTGAACGGGTTTGTGTTTTTGGGTTTGGGGATGGAATTTGTTGGGTTTCCAATATAGTTATTTTGTTAGCCCCTACTAATGTTGTTTTGCAACACTTGCTCCGTATTTTTATATAGGCTATTATCAGTATTGCTGAAATAATAAGGATAATTGTGCTCATAGTAAGGATGTTTAGTTGCATTTCATTTTGTTCCTGTTTAGATTTGAATTCTAAATCATCTAAGTCTTGTTCAAGTTCATTTAAAGTTTTGCTGTTTGTTTTCAACTTGTTGTTTAATTGGTGTGCGCTTAAAGTTGTTAATATGTTAATTCCTTCTAATTTTGTTGGTGGTGTTAGTATTGTATTTGTTAAGTTAATGATGGGTGTGAAATTGTTTACTGGTTGTGGTATTGTCAATTCGTGTTCCGCGTTATTTTTGAAAGGTAAGATAAAATTTTTGATCCTGAACTTACAAGGTTTCAGTAATTTGATCAACCCTGTTTCTTGTAATTGATGTATAAATTCACCATTATTACACTGGGTGTGTAGTACATGTGTTTCATGAAATATGTAAAGCCAGACATTTGGTTGATTTAGGGGTTGTATTATTTGTTCCAATCTACGAAGGATTTTAGTCGGACAACTGGGGTCGTGAAAAAGTGCATCTGTGAATACGTTAAGTATACAGTTTTCTGGGTCGAGGGTAATGTATTTGGGTTGGGGGTCATTGCAGATGAAAAAACTGGCGTTCGTCTTCGTGCAATGTTCGCGAAACGTTTTCTCGGTCCATTCTCTGTTGTGTTGAGAATGACTAAAGTTGAAAAGGTACGTTATGTCTACATTAAATACAGAATAAGTGTTTTCTTTGATTAACTGAGGTAAGAGGTAGACCTGATTTAGGGTATACACGATACTACTGAGCATCGGTACTAGTATTCTTATCAAAATTTTATCTTCTAACTGTACCCCGTCTACTTGAATGACTGAATTCAATTCCGCTAGGTTTATTTTCGCAAATTCTTCATTCACATGAGTTGTAACGTTGTGGTAAATCTCCAATAATGTTTTTGGGGGTAGGATTAACGGGCTTAATTTGTGGCTTTGGATTGATTCTAGAATGAATGAAGTTTTGGAAATCTCCGAATCTATTTTTCCCAATTCCATAGTAATGAATAGTACCAATTCGTTGATTTCTGTCATCATATGAACATGATGTACTTCTTGGGCCACACCGTTTAATCGGTTGGCTACTTCAGTACTGAATATATTGGTTTTGTCCAACAATATTTGATGTTGGCGTGTTAAGTTCAATAATGAATTTCCCAAGGTATCCGTCGCTGATTTGACGAGTGTAACCTGTTTCTTTGCCAAATTTATGCTATCTTTATTAAGACTATCTAATTTATCTAGTTTTTTATAAATGGTATGCGAATCCTGACTATCCATTACTCCAAATAAAAATTTCTCGACATTACCCACAATGTCGAATAACCCTCTTTTTCTCTTTTTTGGCGGTTATTGTGTCCCAGAGTCCCTAGTTCTTCAAGAGTTTCCCGGATTCTAATTATTCTAGCGTTAATTATGTTGTTCCAATATGAGCAGTGGCCAATTTCTTTTACTCCGTGCGATGCATTGCATAATTGCTCTATGCTTCGTTCGCAGGTGGACAGGAATTGTATAGTCGGATCGCTTTGCGGTAATCTGACTTGGGTAACGAATCTCCAATGATCGTTGTTCATCGCTGCATCTCCTATTTTCTCGAAGAAAATTCCTGTGCCTTTTAATGGAGTAATTACTAAAGGTGCGGTGTCCATTGCGTTGATGGTCATGTCTGTAGCGTACATGATGCTGAGTGTGATCAAAATGATTTTGGACAACTGTAAAGAAAGTTATTCTGATAATACTAAGAAGAAAAAAAAAATATAGAGAAAAATTTGGAATTGATCTCTCTCTCTCTTTTTTTTTTTTTTTTTTTTTTTTTTTTTTTCAATGTTTCTATGCATCGTACTTAATGTACGCTAATATAAGGTAATAAATTTTCATACATATTTATATGTAGGTATGTATATCAAAAGTTTGCAAATAAAAAAAAATTTTTTTTTTATTTTTTTTTATATAGGTATAGGGGCGAATTCACAACATAATTTGTCTTCTTAAATCGCTGCACTTAGCTAGGTCAGCAAAAAGGCAACGGTAGGGAATTATGCGATTGCGATTGTTTTATTTTTCGGCCGTGGTGTATGTTAAGTTCGAAAAATAGTACAATTCTAGCATTCAAATCGTATGGTCGGTCGCTCGATGTTTTTTTTTTTTTTTGTTTTTTTTTTTTTTTTTATTTCGAGAACTAGATATCTTTTTTTTTTATATAATTTTTCGAACGGTACGCGAGACTTGAGACTTGGCGAGTTAGTTATGGAATTCTTTGAGACGGTTATTGTGTACCCGTCGTTTACGTTTTCCTATTAATATAGTGGTATTCACCGGACTATTGATTTCTATTACTTTGAACGGACCTAGCCAATTTGGGGCTAATTTTCCGTTTTTAACCGGGTCGCGGAGTAGGACCTCGTGTCCTACTTGTGGTTTTACGGGTTTAATTTTTTTATCGTAATATTTTTTCGCTATTTCCTTGCTACTTTGAAGGTTTTCCCTAGCTATTTTGTACGTATTCTGTAGCTTGTTTCTCAGTAGCAGGAAATAATTTTCGGAGTCATACACCGGTTGTGGTTCTCTCTTCAAGTTATTAGGAATTTGGGAAGTGAAACCAAACATGGGCTTAACTTTGTCCCTGAGTGAATTGTGTTGTTACGTACGAAAATTGCTGCTCGAATGTGCTCGTCCCAAGTTTTCGGGTTTTTATCCACGAAGATGCGGAGGTACTCCACTAGAGGTTTGTGTGATCGTTCCAATGCTCCATTCGTTTGCGGGTGATACGCGGTAGTTTGTATTTTTCGGATTTTTAAGAATTTGCAGAGTTCTTTGAACATGTGACTAGTAAAGTTGCTGCCTTGATCAGTTAATAATACTTTAGGTATCCTGAACCGACTAATAATAGAATCAAAGAAGTGTTGTGCTACCGTTTTAGTCTCCATATCAGGAATGGGAATGGCCTCCATTAATCGGGTCAAGTCGTCCTCAAAGGTTAGTATATATTTATTTCCTTTATTAGTCTCCTCTAATGGACCTACTATATCCATGTATACTTTATCGAACGGGAGTTTGGCAGTATCCGTAATAATCATGGGCATTTTGTGCGATTTTCCTGATTTATTTATCTGGCATTTTGGACATTTTCGAATGTACCTGGTTATGTCCCTTATCATTCCTCGCCAGAGAAAATCTCTTTTAATTCTTTTGTAAGTTTTAAAAATTCCTTGATGGCCTTCTAAAGGAAGATCATGGTAGTCTTTGAGGATAGTGGATATTTCGTTCCTATCCGTTAGTATCTCGGGCTCCTTAATATTGTCTGGAATGTCCCATTCAAGAATTTCTTCTTCGGGGTCATGTTCTTCGTTGTCGGTTTCCATTATCAGTATTGCATTATCCTCTTGCAGTTTTGTTGTGGTATTGTTTTTGTCTTTTTTGTTGGTGTCCGCGGCTTGTAATGAAATTTCCCGTGATTGATTTCTGGTTATTGCTAAGCAATATGCGGTTTTTTCGATCTTTGATTCGGGGGTTTTCGTGTCTTCTCTTGGTATTCTACTAAGAGAATCCGCATTTTTATTATACTTCCCGGGCTTATATTCAATACTGTAGTCATACTCGGATAGCTTGTGGTGGAAACGTATCAATCTAGATGATGGGTCTTTAACATTGAAAATCCCTTTTAATGGTTTATGGTCCGTATGTACTACAAATTTACGTCCGTACAAATACGCCCTAAAATGTTTAACCGCCCATACTATCGCCAGTAGTTCTTTTTCTACTGTTGAGTATCGTGTCTCTGCATTGTTTAAAGTTCGGCTCGCGAAAGCTATTGGTTTATCTTCCCCAACCTTTCCTTGTGACAAAACGGCTCCCAGCGCTTCGTTACTGGCGTCTGTAGTAACCAAAAATGGTTTACTAAAATCCGGATAAATTAAAATTGGTTCTGTTGTCAGAGCCTCTTTTAGAGTTTGGAAAGATGCTTGACTTTCATCTGTCCATTTGAATTTTACTCGTTTTCTGAGAAGTTTGTTCATTGGTGCCGCAATTTTTGAAAAATTGGGTATGAACCTTCTGTAGTAGTTCGCTAATCCTAGAAAAGACTGGACATGTTTGACTGTACGCGGTATTGGAAAATTCTTAACAGTAACTACGTTTTTGGGGTCGGGACTTGCCCCTTCTGCAGAGCATTTATGTCCTAAGTACACAACTTCCTTTCGAAGTAAATTACACTTTTCAGGTTGTAGTTTCAAGTTATAATCCTGTAGTCTGTTGAAAATTTGCTTCAATTTGTTGTTATGGTCCGTTATGCTCTTTCCATAGACCACTATGTCGTCTAGGTATACGAAACATTTAATCCCTTGTATTCCCGTAAGGATATGGTTCATGGTTCGCTGAAACGTAGCTGGTGCTCCTTTGAGTCCAAACGGCATTCGTTGGAATTCGTAGTGGCCATAAGGTGTACTAAATGCTGTTTTTTCTTGATCTCTTTCATCCATTGCTATCTGGTGATAACCACTAGCAAGATCTAGAGTGGTGAAGTAAGTGGCATTCCCCATTTGGTCCAATATATCCTCGGTTCTTGGCAAGGGAAATGCGTCTCCAATGGTGATGGCATTGAGTTTTCTGAAATCCACTACTACTCGCCATTTTTTCTTTCCGTCGGCTCCAGCTTTTTTTGGTACTACCAGTAAGGGTGAGTTCCAAGGACTTTTGCTTGGTGTAATTATGTTCTGTTGCAGCATGTCATGGACCTGTTCCTGTATTATATCCTTTTGTGTTTCAGGTAGTCGGTACATTTTTTGATTGATGGGTGGGTGATCCGTGGGTGTAGGTATTTTGTGACGGATTGCGTCCGTATAAGTGAGCTCTTCTCCAGGTAAGTAGAATAAATCCTGGTATTCGTCGCAAATTGATCTTACTGCTTCCTCTTCTTCCTTATTTAAATTATCCTCGGTTTTTATCATTTCTAATATTTTCTTTAATCGTATATGTTTTATACTTTTCCTTATATTTAGAACTTTAATGTTTGACTTCGTGTCGTTCGTGGTTTCATCCTCTTTTTTTGTTTTGTTCTTCTTTGTTAATCTATAGGCATTGTAGTTGCTCAATGGCTCCAATATCGGTTCTATTTTCTTCAATTTCTCCTCTTTGTCATTGTTATTTAATATGCTAAGCGTTACTATATTATCCTCCGGCTTAAGTATGCAATTTGGTATGAATATACCTTCCTTAATTTCCTGCGCGTGGCAAAATAAATCCTCGCTTCTTAATACTTCAAATTGTATTATCTTTTCGGTGCGTGCTGGCACAATAATTTCTTTGTTGACAATTTGGTTTCTCTCTTGTATTTTTGGGAAATGAACTCTATCTTTATTGCTATCGGAAATTGATGCATTAGTATCCCTATTCGAATTCAGGTTGACTGATTCGTTTGGGAGTTTCTTTACACTAGACAAATTTCCTTTCTGATGATTTGTGCGAATTGATGCAATTGCACCTTCAACGCTAAGTTTGCTAGGCTTAGGTTGATTTGCATTTACATGTCCCAATTCTTCTTTACGACAATCTACGGGAATTGATGCAAACGTATTTCCCAACCTAGATTTGCTAAGTCTACGTTGGTTATCGTCCACACTAGACAATTCCTCGCCACGAATTGTTTTGCCGAGAGTTACGCCTACTGGTAGCTCTTCCGATTTTTCGCTTTCTAAGACTCTACCTGATTTAGCAGGCTTTATATTTAAAGTATCTTTTAAACTTCCTGATAAAACGAATTCTGAACAAACTGATGCAATCATGGAGTCTACCATATTAGGTTTGCTAGGCCTTGGTGACCTTTTGATTGCACTACATAATTTGTTCTCGTCGCTTAGTTCATTGGTCGTTATAAAATTTTTCGACTGTGAGGTAGAAATTGTGTCTAGAGTCGTAACATTCATTACGCTCGAAACATCTTTTTTCTCACTAGCCGTACTTGGTGGAAGCGATGCAGCAAGTGTACCTATCTTTTTAGGATGGGACTCTTCTGCACTTGACGACTTCTCATCATATATCGGAATGCTAAATTTTTCTAGGTTGTTCTTAGTTTGCGGAAATATTAACCGGTTTTTCGGCCCGTGCACAATGCAATTGGTCGATAAAAACTCATTACCCAGTAACCCATCTCCAGGTATTTGGTCATTGTTGCTTATGACATGAAATTTACAGGGAATGTTGGTTTTTAGTTGCAACTCCCCTTGACAAATTCCCTTCGTTCTCCCTTGTCCATGCATACTATTCAAGATTATCGATTCCTCTTTATTGATAATGTTTCTATTTTTTAATGCGTTTATCTTTAACAAATTTAATTCTGCTCCCGTATCTACAAGGAGTTCTACTTCTTTTTCTTTGGCTATATCTAATGGTATTCTTACCATTGGACTGCGGATCCCTCCAGGACACCCTTTTATTAATTTTGTTGGTTTTATTGGTTGACTGAGGTGTCTTCGGTCAACCCTCTGTAGTTTTCCGGATTGTTCCGAGTTTCCCATCGTTTTTTGGCATAACATTGGTTTATGCTATGCTCATAGTTTAAGCAAAAATCACATCTTGTCTGTGACTTTGATGTTGTTGGAGCTTCTACCCGGTTTACTCTGGGTTTATTTACTTGACACTCGTTACTGTAGTGTCCTTGCTTCTGGCATGTGTTACAAAATTTGTTACCAGAGCGGCACTCTCTTGATGTGTGTCCTGGCTTACCACAAGTGTAACAGGTTATTAATCTACGGTTATTTTGTACTAGGTTTTGATTTCTGTTATAGTTATTGTTGTTGTTGTAACTAACTCTCTGCTTATTTTCTGATTTTTGGTAATTGCTGTTACTGACGTTTCCATTACGTTGCTGGTTGAAGTTCGACCTTCTGCCAGTGTACTGTTGGTTGTTGTTGTTTGTATTATTAGCGTTCGTATTAAAACTCGCACCGAAAGCGTTCGTATTAAAACTGATATTGCTTAATAGTTGTGAAATTAAATCGGGGGTAACAGCATTTGCTGTTGAAAATCCGCTTGTGGAGTTCTCCAATCGTTCCATTTCACTAACTTTTTGTGTGATTTCTTTTAAGGTAGTTTCCTTTAGGGTCAGGGAATACCTTTTTAAGGACGGACTAATGATACCTGTCCTGAACACCATCATTGCGTTTTTTTCATATTCTAAGATTAACGCGTCTGAGTTTTCCGGATATTTTATTCCGATAACATTCTTGCAATCCGCTAACTTGCGCTCAATTTTAGTTGCATACCGCTGAATACTTTCACCGTTTAGTTGCCTAATATTTCGCAACTCTTCATGCAGAATAGTCAAATCCTTAATGGGATTGTAAAGTTGTTTCAGTTTTAATTCTATTTCTGCGAAACTTTCGAAATTTTGATTTCGTAAAGTTTGGTAAGCGTCTCCGCTTACGGCCATTTTCGGGAAGATATTCAGGAAAATTTTCTGCTCATCGTCTGCTAGGGTACTACCTAGTCCTGCCATAAGTTCTGTCACATAATTTCTCACATTGGCAACAACTTTATTTTATGAGTGACATTTCAATATCGGCCAGTTTTATAAACGTCATAATGTTGTTGACAGTTGATGGTCATTTAAAGTGTGTTCGTTAACGTGTGAAGATGGAATGGGGTGTAATAGAAAACCGAACTGCAGTGATTGCACTACATAAGTGTGGAAAATCCGCGAGTGAAATTTTCAAGTTGTTGTGCCCGTTAAAAATAACGCAAAGATTTGTGTATCGTGCGATCCAGAGATATAACGCGATCCAGACTATTGAAGATCGACCTCGTTCTGGACGTCCGCGTGATGTACGTTCTTCTGCTGCCATCAAAGCGGTCGAGAGTCGAATTCGTCGAAATCCGCTTCGTAAACAACGAATCATGGCTCGAGAGATGAACATCTCCACCCGAAGTATGTCTCGCATCATAAAATCTGACCTCGGGATGAGTGCCTTTCGACGATCAACGGGACATTTGCTGACTGAGCAGTTGAAGCAAATTAGGAGCACCAGATCGAAAGAGCTCCTTCGGCGGTACGGCAACAACAAACATCGAGAAATTTTATTTACCGATGAAAAAATTTTTACGGTGGAGGAACATTTCAACCGCCAAAATGATAAGGTGTATGCCCACAGCTCCATAGAAGCCCGAGAAGTTGCCACTAGGGTACAGCGAGGACATCATCCAGCATCAGTCATGGTATGGTGGGGTGTCAGCTACGAAGGGGTCACCGAGCTTCATTTTTGCGAAAAAGGCGTAAAAACTGCAAACAAATCGAAAACTACACTTGCTAATATCTCCACCACGAATGTAGATAGAAAGTTGAAAATCAGTACGAATATAGAGAAGGTTGTGGGACAAACTTTAAAAATAATTTAATTTTTTTATACATTGGCGTCCGAAAAGGGGGGGGGGCTAAAAACAAATTGTCGTCCGAATTGTTTTTTCAAATGATTATATCTTCGAAATTACTTATCGTAAAAAATTCATATTTTGAGACCGTCAAGGTGGCACATAGCATCATCGGAATCAGCTTAGAGAGTGGCAAATTATTGTAAGGGGGTCAAAGGGGGTGCAAAGAAAAACACTTCAAAATTAATATCTCAACTATCTCTTAAGCTATGTAATTGAAACTCAAAACGTATACTAAGCTATACTAGGAAAATACAAAAAAAATATAAAATGTTGAAATAATAGTAGTGGGGCGAAATGTGGAGCATTTCAAAAATGGCGCACTTTTCAAAATTACAAATCCTTATATCTCAAAAAATAGTACAGATATCAAATCGAAAATTTGTCAGATTGTAGAACTAAATAATGGTTAATTTTGATAAAAATTTTAAGTTGGGAGGTGTAAGGGGAGGGAGGTGATAAGCAAAAATGTTGAAAACCGTGAGTGATTTTTTTAGTGTTCTGGTGAAAGATACAAAGTTGAAATTTTGCATGTAAATACCTCTATTTAATATGCATACAAAAATAGTAATAACTTGATCCATAATTGTTGTAAACCGACCCCCCCCGGTCTAATGTGCACAAGGTGTTTCATGTGCATTGAAAAAAACACATAAACTGAAAATTTTTGAGTGAAATTTTACGGTAGAAACTTGAAAATTTGCGAAATCCATTTAAAAAAAATCCCTAAATATGCGAATATTAACTGGTCGAAAACCTTTAAGACTTATACCACCTCCCATACAAAATTATTTTTTTCATCATTTTTAAGAAATCAGTTATCAGCTAACTCTTAAAAGCTATCATTTTCAAATTTTGCATAAAATCTTATAAAAATAATTCAAATGAAGTTGCTTTAAAAGTTTTGAAATCGCGCTTGCCCCATACTCCCATACAAAACTATGATTTCGACCAATTTCATTGAATCAACTAATAACCAACAAACTAAAAGCTACGAACTTGAAATTTTAGACAAGCACCTTACAAGAGAATCGAAATAAAACTACATATCAAATTTTACGATTCCCCTACCCCTACCCCCTCCCATACAAATGTTCGTTTTTGTGAATGTAGAATACACCGAATTTTATGAAAATTCTATGCAACTTCGTCTTTGAAACACATTCTATGCAGAGAATATTGGACGTGATTCAAACAATTAATTAAAAAGCTATTAACATCCACCCACCCATACTATTACCCCTCCTCCTCCCCTCATGAAAACCAAAACTTGCAGAAACGAATGAAATATTGTTAAATTAACAACAGCCCTGCCCAAGAACTCCCTTTCACTTAGCCTTCCCTAACCACTCTAACCTGCATATTGACTTTCCACTCATCTGCAACTTGTCCCAAGAATAATAAAGTTTCGCCCGACTTATTGGCAGTTTTTTTTTTGTAAGCAAGTAGGACTGTCCTTAATTATTATTCCAATAATTAGCGCGGTCTGATAATCAGTTTGTTTACAGCAGCTGGTTGAATCGGTACACCTCAAAAGTCAACGGAGATTTTTCAAATGGATAAAAATATGGAGCAAAGAGTTTGTCTAAAATTTTGTGTTTCCAACCAAATTTCATATGCAGAATTGTTGCGAATGTTAGAAAGGGCTAACGGTGATTCATTGATATCAAAAACAAGACCCTACGGGTGGTACAATGCCTTTAAGGACGGTCGAGAGATCGTTGAGGACATGCCTCGTTCTAGACGATCTCCGACCTCTTCAACTGAAGAAAACATTCAAAAAGTGTAGGAAATGATGCTCGAAAATCGTCATGGCTGTATTCGGGAGATATCAGGAGAGTTTGATATCTGTTGCGAGTCCGTTTATTCGATTTTGGTGGATACTTTGACCATGAAGCGCGTCCTTGCTCGATTCGTTCCGATAAAGCTAAATTTTCTTCAAGAAAAGTATCGTGGAATGGTCTCTTTGGACGTCTCCTTGCGAATTCTGATCCCTCATTCATGGAGCGAACCATAACTGGTGATGAGTTTGACTTGCAAACCAGTCATCAATCATCGAAATAGAAAAAAAAAATAAAAAACAAAACACACATAAAACAAAAATCACCGAAGGAGCTGGCCATACCAAAAAGTGCTTATGAAAAGTGTTTCGAGGACTGGAACAAACGTTAGCATATGTGTGTTGGATCTAATGGGAATTAATTTGAACGCCACAAAATAAATATTGACAATTAATTAAATATTTTGCGTTTTATTTACAAATTCCCGGTGCTTTATTGCCTTAAAGCATAAATTTAAACTACCGATAAATACGTTTCAAGTAGTTTTACTTTATTATTCTAATAATAAAGTATTGTGATCGACACAAGAAAAAAAAAAATGTGCTACTCTGAAATTTTTTTTTCGTGTTTCGTGACTAAGTTATCCTAAAATTGAAAAAATAATCCGTCCCGCCGTACACCGTCCGCCGTACGCCGTACATATGGACTCATATCTCCGAAACCGTTAAAGGTAGAATGTTCGTATTTGGGTGGATTGTTGATTGGGTAAGTGAGCTCTATTTTCTAAATTTTGGAAGGGGTTAGATGGTAGGGGGAGGCGGGGGGAGGGAAAATGTCAAAAACTACACTTGCTAATATCTCAACCACGAATACAGATAGGAAGTTGAAAACCAGTAGAGGTATAGAGAGGATTGTAGGACAAATTCTAAAAGTAATTTAATTTTTTTATCCATTGTCGTCCGAAAAGGGGGAGCTAAAAACAAATTGTTTGCCGAATTGTTTTTTCAAATGATTATTTCTTCGAAATTACTCATCGTAAAAAATTTATATTTTGGGACCGTTAAGGTGGCACGTAGTTCCACCGGAATCAGCTGAGAGGGAGGGTCAGGGGTGGTGCAAAGAAAAACACTTAAAAAACAATATCTCGGCTATTTATCAAGCTATGTAATTGAAACTTGGAAAGTATATTAAGCTATACTAGGAAAATACAAAAAAATATAACATGTTGAAATAATAGTAGTGGGAGGAAATGGGGAGCATTTCAAAAATGGCGCACTTTTCAAAATTACAAATCCTTCTATCTCAAAAAAGAGTACAGATATCAAATCGAAAATTTGTCAGATTGTAGAACTACGTAGTTTTTAATTTTGGTAAAGAATTTTTTAAGTTGGGAGGTGTAATGGAAGGGGGGTGATAAACAAAAATGTCGAAAATTTTGAGTTATTTTTTTAGGGCTCTGGTGAAAGATACAAAGTTTAAATTTTGCATGTGAATACATCTATTTAATGCGAGGGCTGTATGATAAGTACCCGTGTTTACCGACTGATGGCAACACTGACGCAAAATGTTTATGCCATCATGTAGCACCATCTTTACAATGACGACTGTCAAAATTTCAGACAGATTTATCGAGTAGTTTTGTTTTTACAGCTGTTGAAATCCATCAAGTTCGTGTTTATTTGCAATCATGGAGAAATGGAGAAAGAGCAATATCGATCAGTGATTCGATTTCTTTTTTTGGATGGAAAGACGTGTGAGGAAATCAAAGTGAAGTAACATGCCGTTTATAAAAATCATGCACCTTCGATGACTACCATCAGATATTGGTTTAATGAATTCAAGCGTGGCCGAACATCCGTTTTTGATGAAGAGCGCCCCAGCCGTCCAACTGAGGTGACAACGGAGGATATGGTTAAAAAAATCCATGATATTGCGTTAGCAGATCGTCGGATCACTCGTCCGCAATCGCCACAGCAAAACTGATCGAATTGCGCTACGAATTGCCCCAGTACCTTTTTTCTCTTTCCAAACTTGAAGAAATCGTTGGCAGGAAAGAAAATCGGGCCGAATGTGGAAGCTATCGACGCAACAGAGGCCCATTTTGCGGAGTTCGACAAATCATATTTTTTGGATTGCTTGAAAAAGTTAGAATATCGCTGGACTAAACGTATCGAGCTAAAAGGAGATTATATTGAGAAATAAATAAAAAAAAAATTTTTAATGCGTTTTCTTGCCTACGGGTACTTATCATACATCCCTCGTATACATAGAAAAATAATAATAACTTGATCCATAATTGTTATAAACCGACTCCCCGGTCTAACGTACACAAGGTGTTTCATGTGCATTGAAAAAACACATAAACTGAAAATTTTTGAATGAAATTTTAAGGTAGAAACTTGAAAATTTGGGAAATGCATTTAAAAAACATCCCTAAATATACGAAATATTAACTGGTTGAAAACCTTTAAAACTTCTACCCCTTCCCATACAAAATTATTTTTTCGAGCATTTTCAAGAAATCAATTATCAACTAACTTTTAAAACCTATCAATTTGAAATTTTCCATAAAAACTTAAAAAAATTATTGAAATGAAATTGCTTTAAAAGTTTTGAAATCGCGCTTGCCCTTCTACCCCCTCCCATACAAATCGATGATTTCGACCAATTTCATTAAATCAACTAATAACCAACAAACTAAAAGCTACTAACTTGAAATTTTGTGCAAGCACCTTGCAAGAGAAGCGAAATAAAACTACATATCAAATTTTACGATTCCCTTACCTTCTCTAGCCCCTCCCATACAAATGTTCGGTTTCGTGAATGTAAAATACACCGAATTTTATGAAAATTCTATGCAACTTCGTCTATGAAACACATTATATACAGACAATATTGGACGTGATTCAATCAGTTAATTAAAAAGCTATTAACATTCACCCACCCTTACTATTACCCCTCCTCCTCCCCTCATGAAAACTCAAACTTGCAAAAACGAATGAAATATTGTTAAATTGACAACAGCCCTGCCCAAGAACTCCCTTTCACTTAGCCTTCCCTAACCACCCTAACCTGCATATTGACTTTCCACTCATCCCAAGAATAATAAAGTTTCGCCCGACTTGTTGGCAGTTTATTTTGTGAAGTTCTGAAACTGTGTCATATTGTGTAGGAGGGGGGAGAAGCAGTGAAGCTAATCAAATATTTTTTTCTGATCTTAGTGATAATGTTAATTATGTATGTTTTACAAAATGCGAGATCGATAAATGTTGTATGTTCTGAGAAAATCGGCTTAGAGCATTTCATGAAAAAGTGTAGTTTGTATGGGAGCGGGTGGAAGGAGAGGGAGGACGCAAATAATTTTTCTACTGTAGATTTATACCATTATGAAAGTAATATATCCCAAAACTCAGACTAATAGCTTTTATACTTTTCTAGTAAATTAATTTATTGTTAAATTGCGAATTTGCGTCATTTTGTATGGGAGAAGATAGAAGGGGTGAAGCTGATCGTCTAATTTTTTTTCGACAAAGTTTCACAACTTCACAAAAAATCGATTTTCTTGAAAAGTATGATTGGTACTAATCTGAAACTTGAGGGTTTTCAATTTTATAATATTCCTAGTTATTTCTGAGAAAATCACTAAAATCCCCCCACTCTTTCTGCCACCTCCCATACAAACTGTACATTTTCACTAAATCTAACTCACTAATTTTCTCAGTCCCCATTCAATTTTTGGAGTAATCATTTTGTATAAAACATTTTTATAGCTACTTTAGCATGATGGGGAAAAAATTAGTTCAATGCTATCACTCCTTCTAACACTCCCCATCCAAAATTTCTTTTGATGAAAAACAATTCTATTTCATCTAGAGTATCGTAAGATTGCGCTTTATGCGCAATCGTAGCCCTGTTATGTTTTCTCCAAGCGTTATTTCTTAGCGTTAAAAACTTTAGAGCAAACTCATAATACTCTCAGATTTCATCTAGAGTATAATAACTAAAAACATCATTTTTTGACATGTTTTAAATTGGAGATCAGTAGCATTCATACTTTTCAGGAAAATCGACTTTTTGTGAAGTTATTAAATTGTGTCAGATTGTATGGGAGGGGGGTAGAAGGAGTGAAACTAATCGCCTAATTCTTTTTGGTCTTACTAATAACTCTAAATATATATTTATTGCACAATTTCAGCTCGATAAATTTTATATGTACTGAATAAATTTGTTTTTAGTAATTCATGGAAAAGTGCAGTTTGTATGTGAGGTAATGGAAGGAAGGAGAGGGCTCAAACAACTTTTATACAGTAGATTGGAATCACCATGAAAGTAGTACTTTCCAAATTTCATATCAATAGCATTTATACTTTTCGAGCAAATGCGTTTATTGTCAAATTACGAAATTATGTCATTTTATATTGGCGGGGGGAAAAGGGGTAAAGCTAACCGTCTAATTTGTTTTTTGGTTTTACTAATAATTCTAAATAAATATTTGGTGAACAATTTCAGTTCGATAAATTTTATACGCATTGAGTAAATTGGTCTAGCACATTTCATGAAAAACTGCAGTTTGTGTGGGAGGTAGTGGAAGGAGGGGGAGGACACAAATTATTTTTATACAGTATATTAAAACCATCATAAAAGTATTACATTCCAAATTTTAGATCAATGGCATTTATACTTTTCGAGTAAATCCGTTTATTGTCAAATTACGAATTTTTGTCATTTTGTATGGGAGGGAGGGAGTAGAAGGGGTGGAGCGATTTGGCTCGTTCACGAACTTGACCTTACTTTTTTGTCAAAAACGAAGTGTACAAAATTTGAACTATCTAGCTCAACGCGTTTTCAAGCTAGAGTGGACACGGACGAACGGACGGACAGACAGGCAGACGGACGGACATCCGGTTTTGAGATTTTTGAGTTATTATATAAACTTCTGTATCATTCATTTTTTCAATTCGCTTTGACTGTTTACATCTGAGAGAAATTACCAGACACTTATGTCGTGAATAAGTGTCCGACAGTTCACGCAATGCTGAAATTCGGAAGAAATGTCCGACCCGTTTACATCATACATACGGACACATGTGTCGTACATACATATCTTCCATTTTGCAGTTCAGTTCGTGTGGTCAAGATGAAAGCATCGAAACGAAAAATCGCGGCGAGTGTAATTATTTTGAAATTGTTAACTAATTTTTTTTTTAATTGCGTAATTTTGTATGTAGCGAGTTTGAATTTACAAATAATCAGCGTTTACATCTATTTGGACAGAAGTGTCGACACTTATCTCCGATAGTAGAATATTGTATGTGTCGGACATAAATTCATCTCCGTTTACACTAGTCACGATTTCTCTTGGACATAAATTCGGGCAATAAGTATCAGATGTAAACGTACTTTTACAAACTTTGTGGCAAACTTATAATACTCTCAGATATCATCTAGAGTATAAGAAGTAGTCTTTTGTTCAAGACGTTACCTGTAGCTCCCAAATTGAAGAGCTTTTGAACTGATTTTAGCGCCTCAACCAGTTGCGGCCAATAGTATATTCTGAAGGAGGAGCATCTTCTTCTTAAATGGCTTAACAAGCTTTGGGGTTCCTTAACCTTTATTTGTTATTATGGAAGGGTTGTTAGCTCTGCCTAGAGTCACTGTATAACTGATCAACTTCCTCGGTATAGGAGGAGTCCGGTACATTGCTATTTTAGTACAAAAACGGTTCGTTCTAAAAAATTTAGTACAAAAATGATGCGTCCTAACTATCAAAGTGTTAGTGAAAATAGTTTTAGACTGTGTATCCATTCTGACATATCCCAGTAGGGACTGAAATCATTACCGCACCGATGGTTCTTACCATGAAGCTATTACAGCTACTTCCTGCCGTAAAACATAGATTACTTTAACATTGCGATGTCACAGGTGAGCAATCGTTTTTGTTACTGTCTTCGTTACAAAGAATCGACATTGGAGTCTAGGGAAAAGAATGAATAATGTAATGATTGGATAACAATATAATGGTCGCAATAGAATCGATGATGCAGTGGTTGCAAAAAAATAGAAAATAATAATAATCTAAAAAGAATCAACAATATAATGGTCGCAATAGAATCGATGATGTGGTGGTTGCAAAAGAATAGAAAACAAATTAATCTTTGAGAAGGCATTCTAATATTGAAGAAGCGATTCATTTTGAATTAATAATGAAAAATGTGATGAAATTGGATCCTGATTTTGATATGAATTCAGTATATTAAATTCTGTTGCAATAATTTAACCAAATTTGTTGCTGGAAAAGTACGATATAATATAACAACTTAAGATTTTTTTCTCGCAACGAATGACTTGTAAAATTTTACAGAAATGTTAGAAACAAACAAGATATGACATTGACAATGATCACTGACTTTATGCAATCTTCTCAATCTCTTACCTTGCAATGCATATCTAATTCCCTAGATAAACTGCCACTTTATGTAATGTCTTCACATTACTTTAGAATGCATTGCATATTTCTTAGGTCGAAATGAATGATTTCTCGAATTAAAAATGGAATGCATTACAAAAATCCCTATTGGGATGTTTTTCCGCCTAGTGTTAACAAACAGAATCGTAAACTAGACCAAATAGCTGTTTGTTGAAGATGTGTCGGTGCAGGAAATTGCAAAATAAAATTGAATTTTTGGCCAGTTCTAATAAAAAGTCATATTGACATTAACTTTTCAGGGCACGTAATCGAATTCCAAGTGCATTTTGATAATTATCTAACTGAATATTTATGTATCCTGAAAAAGTCAAACTTACCGATTTCAACCCTGATACAGTGACTCTAGCCTTACCTATCTGCGAATTTTTATTTTCGACTCGTTTACCCACCAGAATTCCAAAATTTCGACAGAATATCTTTGGCTTTGATGGTTGTGTTATTCAAATAATGCAATTTCACATGATTTTGTTTTAGTCATTTGTAACGAAATGGAACACTCCATTCTGCCAACAGATAAAGGGTTTCCTTCGGACGTCACGATTAACGATATTATTATTTTTTTATGATCTAATTAATTAAACTGATGAGCCTCCACAGCCCACAAGTAATAAATAATTTAATTTCGAGATATACATACATTGTGACCATAAAGTTGTTTTTTATCACTATCAGGATTCCTTAATGCAAATTTAAAAAGTAATTAAGGGCAATTTGTAATTGAAACTAGTCTGGGGAATGATATTTTGTGTAAGCAGGTAGGACTGTCCTTTATTATCCCAAAAATAAGGGCGATCTGTTAGTCAGTTTACTTGTAGCAGCTGGCTGAATCGGTACACCTTAGTAGACTACGGCGATTTTTATAATGGATAAAAAAATGGAACAAATTCTTCTACCCCCTCCCATACGAATTTCATGAAATTTAAATTAAATTATTTTTCTTCGAGACTGCCACGACTTGAAGTTTTGTAGAAAGTATAATAATAGAAATATCATTGATGATGACAAATTGTGTGTTCCCATACAAATGCATAATTTTGGTAAATGCATTATATCGAAAAGTAGAAAAAGTACAAACTTTAAATTTTACCAGAATTTGTCACATAATAATTGCAATATATACTAAAAAAATTATCAGCTTCGCTGCAGTCCTTCTACCTCCTCCCTTACAAATATCTATATTATAGATTCAAAAAAAGCATTTCTCTTTCGAACGTATGAAAGCTATCGACTTTAAGATTGAACCATGGGGATAAGGATATTGATGAACAGTTTCAAAATTAAATAAAACTCTCCAATTTCTCTACTAACTTCCATACAAATGCACCAATTTCAGAAAAACTATGTCCGATATCTTTCTTAATAAAAATATCTCAACCATGGTTCCAGCTAGGAAGTTGCAAATCAACATTTTTATCAATGACCTTCTGTCGTCAACGCTCAATCTGATTCATTGCCTTTCAGATGACAGTACCCTAGATAACATCTATGAACTCGACTCGATTACTAACGCTCACCGTGTCCCGGTAGCATCTAAACGTGCCGAACTATTTGGATCATTGAACTCTGACTTGAATCTAATTTTGGAATGGGGCAGGATTAATAGAGTAGAGTTCAACACTTCAAAAACGCAGGCCTGTCATCTTTCCCTTAAACGTGATGTTCCGGCGTCTGTTCCTAATGTAACTTTCGGTGGTGTCCCACTAAACTCCTCCGAATACTTCTCACTCCTTGGCATCAAAATAAATAACCACCTTAATTGGAACCAGCACATACTTGACGTAGCACTTGACGCTTTCGAACGCCTAGGAGTTCTCCGAAGATGTAAAAAATATTTTACTCCCAGTGACTTAGCAAATATCTATAAGGCCTACAATAGACCACGCCTTGAGTACAATTCTCATTTATGGGCTGGGGCACCCAAAACGCAACTTGCAATGCTCGACCGTGTCCAGAGACAGCCGTTCCGACTAATTGGAGATGAAGCCAACACGGTTTCTATAGACTCCCTAGAGCATCGCAGAAATGTTGGTGTACTAAGCATTTACTACCGCTACTTTCATGGTAAACTCGCTAAACTTATTCCTCCTCTTTACTCATTACCTAGAAACACACGCCTATCGTCAAGCGCACACGAGTTAACTGTTAAGCTTCCGACCTCCCGCACAGTGAAATATAGGCGGTCATTCATACCCCGAAATTGTAAGCTCTGGAATGCATTGCCTAAAGATGTATTCCCATTGTCATACGACCTTCGACGTTTCAAACTCAACGTCCACCGGCATTTTAGGCTCTTCCCTCCTTTTAATCCCGACTAACCCCAACTCCTTACTCCTTTTTTTCCCTTACCGACATGACTGTGTAATTTACATTAAAGGGTGAACCCCTAAGTTGTGTTTGGCTTTTAAAAAAAAAAAAAAACATACATGTAGAGGGGTTTGCGAGACAAATTTTAAAAATAATTTAATTTTTATTTTATTTGAAAAATCGGCGGACAATTTATTTTTGGAGCCCAATGGATAAAAAAATTAAAATTTTTTTAAATCAATGTATGTGGATTTTCAGCTTCCTAGCTGGAACCATGGTTGAGACATTTGAATTCTTCTTTTTCGGCTATAGCGCTCCGGCCGCCTCCCCCCGAACCCTTGCACCCACCAAAAGGGGTGTCAACTATCTACAATCCCCCCAAAAATTAAGTTTCTATCTTGAAGGGTTTGGGAGTTAATGTGCACTGACCGTACACATCGGCGTACGGACAGACGGATTTTTTTGCATTTTTAGCCTATTTTAGTCATGAAATGCGAAAAAACAAAATTCCAGGGTAGCAATTTTTTTTTCCAATTGCATTTTTAAGAAATCCCGAAACGCATGAAATATTAAATAGTTGAATACCTTCAAAATTTCTACCCCTCCCATACAAAATTATTTTGTCGACCATTTATAAGAAATCAATTATCAACTGTGAAAAGCTATCAATTTGAAATTTTGCACAAAATTTTTTAAAAATAGTTGAAATGAAACTCAAAAAGTTTTGAGATCACGCCTGCCCTTCTACCACCTACCTTACAAAAGTACTATTTCGACGAATTTCAATAAATCAACTGCTAACCGTCGAATAAAAAGGTAAGAACTTGAAATTTTTGTACGAGCACCTTACAAGGTTTGTTGAGTAGATCGCCCCCACGTGGTGCAGACTGGGTAATGCTAAAAGATCTACAGATAGGGGGGAATAAGTCGAATAGCTTGCTATCGGCTCCGTATCCTATCAAGATAGGGGGGAACATGTCGAACAGATAACTGTCGGCTCCGTATCCTATCTATGGTCTTTGGCGAATGTGATGGGGGGATTTAAATCGCTCAGCTAGCTGTCGGTTCCGTATCCTATCACAACATGGAGCCTATTGAAATCTGGACTGGTCATGTTTCAGGCAGTTCTCAAGAAGCTCTATGGTTACAAGGCGATTTATCCCTGTAGTGATTCGTAGGTGTACGTACTACTTTTATGGTGACCATTATAAAGTACGACGCTAGAGGAGTAAACCTCGTATATAAAATTAATCCACGGTGGAACAGCATATGCCAATGGATGAATGGTTAGTGGGTAACTAACCATTAACATGTGAACTCTGGATACCTGGTGACCTCCAGTTTTAAATAGCCTTCCCCTACTAATGCGGAGCTCTGCTAGGGGTGACTCTACTTTCTCGCGCTACTCGTGGGAACATGAATAAACATTTTAATAACAAAAACAAACAAGCGGCTGATGCTTCCCCCAATGCATCACAAATAGCGGTTAATAACGCAAAGGAAGTGGGTAGTGAAACAAGCACCCTTCCAAAAACTATGCCTGACTTGACTGTAGAGGGTAATCCTTCGGTCAATAAAAAGCATATAAGACTACCACTAAGAGCGGATAGCAAAACCGCAAAAAAACCACAATCGGACGAACAGCTGCTATTAGCAGAGCTAAAGCAGTTGAGTCTGACAGAGGAAAAAAAAAGAGGTTAAGCGGGGTCGCTAGAAGAAGGTATATGTACCACCGCAACCACGGGAAAAACCCAAACGAGGCATACGACCTTGCCTGCATTCCAATGCAAAGCACATTGGAACCGGCACAGAAAATGGCAACAAAAAGAGGTAGAACCTCATCAACAACACCGCCAGCCGCCGAAAATGTAAATAAAAAGCAGAAGACCGCGAATAAAATCATGCATAGACCGGCAGAAGATGCTCAGCCATCCACGTCGGGCATAAGCTACAGGGACGCGGTCAAAGGAGTAAAGGTGGATATTATACACACCGAGCATCCGCTCAAAATACTTACTCCAGAGCAGCTAGCTGCAATCCAAAAATCCATCCTAGACAGCATTCCAACAGCAGCCACAGAAGGAATAAGGCCACAATTTTGTGGACTTAGCCTCAAGCCAGGATGGATGCTAATTGTGTGCGGAGAAGAACAAACCGCATCGTGGCACGAAACAACAGCCAAAAACATTAAGCCGGATGACTCCACCACCATCAGGGCGGTCCGGGAGGAGGATATTCCGCGATTAGAGATAGTCACGGGATACTTCCCCCAAGAAGAAGACTCGACAGAGAAAATCACAACCCTCATCGACTCTCAAAACGTAGGTTTGTACGCCTCAAATTGGAAAGTCCTTAGTAGAAGGAAAGAGGGCACAAATACAATCATAACTTTCTCCATCGACGGCCAATCAATGGAGGGGCTTAAACAGAAGGGGCACCAAGTCTGGTATAAGTTCTCGAGTGTGACTCCACGCCCTAAGGCTAAGGAGGTCAGAAGCGGCAAGCCGCAATCTACAGACGATGGCCAAAAGCCTGAATAGCATTAAAGTTATTCAGGCAAATTTTCATCGTGCAGCAGCGGCCATGGACGTACTGACGTGGAGATTTGCAAAAGAGGAATCCCATGGTGCCCTCCTACAAGAACCAAGGGCCGTGCAGGGTAAAATTATTGGAATTCCACATAAAATTGGTAAGTTGATTTATGACAAAAGAAGCGAGAGGCCAAGGGCGGCACTTCTTATATCATCTGAAATTAAATACCTAAATATTCCAAGTTTCATTACAACAGATCTAGTAGCTGTATTGGTGAAAATACCAAAGGCAGGAGGGATTCAAGAGGTAATAATAGCCTCTGCATACTTTCCTGGTGAGGAGTTAGAGGCTCCACCTCAAGGCGTCATGGAACTAGTGAGATACAGCAGACTCCACAAATTACAGGTAATACTGGGCTGTGACGTCAACGCCCACCACACTATCTGGGGAAGTAGTGATATCAACAAAAGAGGTGAGTCACTTTTGGAGTTCCTTACTACTAACAAACTAGATATAACAAATAAAGGTAACACACCGACCTTCATAAATTCAGTAAGGCAAAAAGTACTTGACCTAACCATAACAAGCCCCTGCCTGGTTGACAAATGTGAAAATTGGCACGTATCAAAAGAAGCTTCATTATCAGACCACAGGCACATCTGTTTTGATATTAAGACTTCATTTAGTTACATAGAACAATACAGAAACCCTAAACGTACCAACTGGAATCTTTACCAGTCAGTCCTAGAGTACGAAATAGGTATCGAGGAGGAAACAATAAGCAGCCCAGACTGCATTGACAAAATCACAAATAAACTCGTAAGTAATATTATCAATGATACGAGCAAAGTTGTCCTGTTCTACACAAAAAAAGAGCCAAACAAACTCCTTGGTGGAACGAGGAATTAGCGGCAAAACGCAAACAAACTAGAAAATGGTTCAATAGAGCAAAAACCTTTGGTACCTGGGACGAATACAGAGAGTCCCTTACTGAATACAATAAACTTCTAAGAAAGTTAAAAAAAGGAGTCTTGGAGAAGATTCTGTGAAAAGATAGATGATCTCCCAACGGTCTCAAGACTCCAAAAGATGTTGTCAAAAGACACCCCGACAGATATCGGACTATTAGAGAGACCAGATGAGTCCTTAACCAAAAGCAGCATGGAAACTCTTGAAGCGTTATTGGCAACACATTTCCCAGGCTGCAAGTTAATTAACAATAATGAAGATTTAGAGGTAGAGGAAAGGATGTATCCTCAAACTCCATTCAGCAAAAGTATTGCTGGTAAAATCGTCACTCCGGAAAAGATCAGATGGGCGATCAACACCTTCAAACCCTATAAATCAGCCGGACTAGATAAAATATTCCCCGCATTATTGCAGAAGGGGATCCTAATGCTAATAATGATAAGGATCTTTAAAGCCAGCTTTATATGGGGCACATCCCAAAAATCTGGAGGAAAGCGAGAGTGGTATTTGTACCGAAGGCAGGGAACCGTCCCAGCGAACAGCCAAAGTCATATCGCCCTATAAGTCTTACCTCCTTCTTTGTCAAAACTATGGAGAAATTAGTGGACATCTACATAAGAACGGGACCTCACAAGGTCTGTCTTAATAACAATTACAACAACATGCCTACCAAAAAGGCAAATCAACAGAGTCAGCCCTTCATGGTTTGGTAAGACAAATCGAAAAGGCAAAAGACTATAAAGAAATTGCCCTTTGTGGATTCCTACATATAGAAGGAGCATTTGATAATACTCCCCATGAAGCCATAATAGGGACAGCTAGGAAAAAGAGTTTGGAAACGGCCACGATAAAATGGATACACGCATACTGAAGAGCTGAATGACAACCACGGATCTAGGTGATAGCACAGTGACTGCACAGACCTATAAAGGATGTCCTCAAGGTGGGGTACTATCCCCACTACTTTGGTCAATTGTAGTAGATGAGCTTCTGGACCGTCTAACAGACCAGGGATACGAGGCAATAGGATATGCTGATGACCTTGTCATTATCATTAGAGGCAAATATGATTCAATAATATCGGAAAGAATATAATCAGCCTTAGAGGTGATAATGAACTGGTGTCAGTCTAAGAACTTGAACATTAACCCAAGTAAGACTGAGATAGTACCATTCACAAATAGAAGGAAAAGCCACATTGTACCTCCTTCAATAAATGGAACAATAATACCCTTTTCAGATGAGATAAAATATCTAGGTGTTCTACTGTATAGCAAACTCAACTGGAACAAACATATAGAACGGATTCATGCCAAAGCACTAAAGGCATTTTGGGCCTGTAAAAGCTTATTTGGCAGAAAATGGGGATTAAAGCCCAAAATGATTTACTGGTGTTACAGAACAATCATTCTCCCAATAGTCACATACGGATCAACGATATGGTGGACTAAAATATTACAAAGGAAAGCACAGCTTACGCTACAAAAAATCAAAAGGCTACCTTGCCTTGGTATCACAGGTGCAATGAAAACCTGTCCGACAGCGGCAATGGAAATGTTCCTTAACATCCCTTCGATACATATCCAAATAAAAAAGGAAGCTATCAAAGGAGTGTTACGCATACAGGAGAAAAACAATTATAAGTCAGGGGATTTTAGAGGTCACCTCAAAATCCTAAAAGACCCAAAAATAGAGGTTATAACTTCCACATTATCGGACGCGATGCCGACAAAATTCAACTTTGAAACCCCCTTCAAAGTTATAATCAGAGAACGCAAGGACTGGCAATCTATGCTACCTGAGATAGTAAAGGGATCAACCATCTGGTATACAGATGGCTCTCGCACCTCTGAGGGACAGGAGCCGTAGTCAAAGGTCCTAACTTCTCGGTGTCGAAACTACTCGGTAAAGAAGCCACAATCTTCCAGGCCGAACTAATTGCAATGGAGCTATGCATCCAAGAAAATATAAGGAGAGCTCATCGCAATAAATCCATTTATATCTTATCGGATAGTCGGGCGGTTCTCAAAGCTCTAGCATCCAATAAACACGGATCGAAGATAGTATGGGAATGCCTTCAAAACCTAATCACCCTGGGGAAAAGGAATGATGTAACCTTAATGTGGGTACCAGGGCACATGGGAATTGAGGAAAATGAAGAGGCTGATCGCCTTGCAAAAAACGGCGCAGAAACAAATTTTATTGGTCCAGAGCCATTCTGCGGAAAACCAAAAGGTTACTTCAACTCCATACTCAAAAAGTGGGTACAAAAAGAAAATAAAATCTACTGGAATAGACTTCCAGGCTTGTCAATTTCAAAAAAACTGATCCTACCACAAAAAAACAAAGTGGAGGATATTCTAAAATTCAGCAAGAAGGATATTAGTACTCTAATCGGCGTAATGACGGGGCACAGTGGAGTAAACCACCACCTCAAAAATATGGGCTTAGCTGAAACTGACATTTGTCGCCTTTGTCTCGAGGACTCAGAAACGACAGTACACATCCTATGTCACTGTGAAGCAGTAGCTAGGAAAAGACACAGTCTTCTTGGAAAGGGTTTCCTTTCTACGGAGGAACTAGCCAATACGGCTCCCTTAAAGACTCTCAAATTAGCTTAAGCTATTGAGATATAATAGGGTGAAGGGGCGATAAACGCACAATAGGCCAAGAAGGTCGCAGTGCTCTCACGCGTTCCCCTAATAGTAATAATAATAATAATACAAGAGAAAGAAAATAAGACTGCATCACAAATTTCACGTTTCCTTTACAAAGAATACTGGGCGTGATTCATGCAATCAATTAAGAAATTATTAACATCCACCCACCCTTACTGTGACCACTCCCCCCCCCCCTCGCCTCTTAAAAACCCAAACTTGCATAAACGAATGAAATATTGATTACATGTAGTGGAGCTGTTGATTGTATTCGCAATTGTGTTAAATTGACAGCCCTGCCCTAAAGGGGGCTCCATTCCTTAACCACTCTAACCTGAATATTAACTTTCCATGCATCCTCAACTTGTCCCAGAAATAATAAAGTTGCGCCCGACTTGTTGGCAGTTTATTTTATTAATTGTTCGTGGCTAATATTGTCATTTTGTATAGCAGATGATAGGAAGAGTGGCGGAATGAATAGGTACCAAAATTCTTCTCACCAAATTTGAGCCTCATTAATTTGATAGGTACCGAGAAATTGAGGATAAGAGTAATGATACATTTGCCTATAATTTTATCAAAGTGTGACCATTGCCGCTTCCGCCTTTGAATTTCAATGCCTATCCAGTCAGTCAATACGCAGCACAGCGTAATGTGATGAACTAGTTTCATTTTTTTGCACAGTTGCAATACGGACCTGAATACTCAAAAAGTATTATGGGACTATTAACTCACGTGTATTTTTATTACGTCTTTATGCTCTCCACAAAGTTCGCTTTTATCGCAGTTAAACTAATTAAGCATGTTATGCATGAATGTTTACCAACCTTAAATTGCGGGAGCATAAATTTATGAGCAATTTTATTGCCGGAAAAGTGCAGTGCAATTCGCTAAGGTGTTTAATATTTAACTTAACGCATTTTTATTATTTTATCAGCATTAGGGAGATCTCAGTCTTATTCCTAGTCTTCATCTTAAAAGTGCATTGAGACAAGCCCGACTGGTAAAATCACAGAAAGTGGGTTAGCTATCGACTAATTAAACAGTTCGATAAGAATTTTAATTGGAAGTCGGGTGTTTTTGTTGTTGTTATGCTTACTAGGAAAGTTCTTATCAATTAATTTTTATCGGTTAAAAATACACCACAATTTGCATTTTATTTGAAAATAAAATAACAGGGTCAAATCGAATTTCGTCGGTTATTTTTCGTGTAGTGTTTCAAAGACTTTAGTTGAGTTTTGATCATTTTGTGCAGTAACAGCTGCTTAATCGGAAAAATAAACATTTTTAAAATTTCACCCAAGAAAATGCAAAAAGATAAAAAATGATTTGTGTTAGTTTAAGCCTTTTATTTGTTCGAATAATTTAAATACATCATCCAAATGCTGCTTCACATCAGCTCTCACCACATTTTCACCAATACCCGGAAAAGTGCGACAGTTACTATAGCAACGTAGAGAGCGTAGACTATTCATGAAGTGAGTACGAAAAAATTCATCGATTTTCTCCGCTTTTTCTTGAGGCTAGAATATGCCGAGACTGCCGCCAAAAGCTTTTCTTGGAACATCGCGAATTTTCTCTTCAGTTTTGGGTGGTTCCCTCTTGTGTTGGGGTTTGGTGGCTTGAAATCGCATCGCATATATTTCGAGCATACTAGTGTGTAACCATGGAGTTGAAAGATTAAAATTATTTTCTATTGAGTACCAACTTGTTGCTTTTGTGAGCTTCAAGCATTAAGGATTAGAAATGTCCTTATTTTGTGGAATAAAGATTGTTTTTTTTACAAGATTATCATCAAGTACTCATAATTTTCAATAAATTTTTAATTTTGTGATACCTATGAAATTTATTTTATTTTTATTTTAACATCTTTAACTATTTCTCTAAGTGATAAAAGTGATACAATCTAAAAAACATAACAGGGCTACGATTGCGCGTAAAGCGCAATCTTACGATACTCTAGATGAAATAGAATTTTTTGTGATCCTAAGAAATTTTGTATGGGAAGTGTTAGATGGGATGATAGCATTGAACTAATTTTTTCGCCATCATGCTAAAGTAGCTATGAAAATGTTTTATGCAAAATGCTTACTCCAAAAACTGAATGGGAACTGAGAAAATTAGTGAGTTAGATTTAATGAAAATGTGCAGTTTGTATGGGAGGTGGTAGAAACAGTAAGGGAATTCTAGTGATTTTTTCAGAAATAACTAGGAATATTATAAAATTGACATCCCTTAAATTTCAGACTAATGCCATTCATACTTTTGAAGAAAATCGATTTTTTTGTAAAGCTGTGAAACTGTGTCTATTGTATGGGAGGGGGTAGAAGCATTGAAGCTAATCAAATATTTTTTTCTGATCTTAGTGATAATACTAATTAAGAATTTATTACAAAATATGAGCTCGATAAATTTTATATGTTCTGAGAAAATCGTCTTAAAGCATTTCACGAAAAAGTGATGTTTGTATGGGAGGGGGTGGAAGGAGAGGGAGGACTCCAATAATTTTTCAACTGTAGATTTATATTATTATGAAAGTGATATATCCGAAAATCCAGATTAATAGCTTTTACACTTTTCGAGTAAATCCATTTATTGTCAAATTGCGAAATTGTGTCATTTTGTATGGGAGGGGGTAGAAGGGGTGAAGCTAATCGTCTAATTTTTTTTGGCCTCACTAACAATTTTAAATAAATACTTGGTGCAAAATTTCAGCTAGCTAAATTTTATACGCACTGAGTAAATTGGCTTAGAATAATTCATGAAAAGTACAGTTTGTATGGGAGGGGTAGGACACAGATAATTTTTATACGGTAGATTGATATTATCATAATAGTAATATATTCCAAATTTCAGGTTAATAGCTTATATACTTTTCGAGCAAATCTCTTCATTGTCAAATTGCACAATTGTGTCATTTTGTATGGGAGGGGGTAGAAGGGGTTGAGCGATTTGGCCCGTTCACGAACTTGACCTTACTTTTTTGTCAAAAACGACGTGTACAAAATTTGAACTATCTAGCTTAACGCGTTCTCAAGCTAGAGAGCGCACGGACGGACGGACGGACATCCGGTTTTGAGATTTTTGAGTGATAATATTAACTTCTGTATTATTCATTTTTTCTCCGAGCCTTATTTCTTGGCGTTACAAACCTTAGAGCGAACTTATAATTCTCTCAGATTCCATCTAGAGTATAAACATATTGAAGTGCACAAGGGGTCGCTGGATTTCAAGTAAAGATGAAACTTAATTGCTTCGAATTTAAAATAACCGCAAGTTCTATTTACTCGCTTTCAACATTAACACTTTTTGTTCCCTAAATCGCTTTCCCAACTTCCGCTCTTTCGTTTCTGAGCTTTGCTTCGACTTTTTCGCTTTCTAATCCTAGCTGCTCATCACAAACATCGCCTTTTAATATCGTTGTTATCGGACATTGTAGTGGATATTGTCGGCCCTCGTCGGATGATATCGGCGCACTTCGGATATTGTCGGACATTGTCAGCCCCGTCGGATATTGTCAGTCTCCGTCGGATGTTGTCACCTCCCGTCAGATATCGTCGGCTCTCGTCGGTCATTGTTGGCCTCTGCCGGATATTGTCGGCCCTCGTCGGACATTGTCGGCCTTCTCCGAGTTGATGAGTCATTGTGTGTGTACACTGAGGATCGCGAAAATTTGATGAACGGCTTAGTGTTGGTATGTAATAGCATTTTCTGCGAAGGTATTAAGGCTTCTGAGCTCTCCTTTGACACTTTTATAATAAAATAACATATTTTCTCAAAATCGCACTAAGGTAATTGGGGCTTACTCGCAATCGTAGTTTTGTAATGAGTATAAATATAAACAGGCTGTAACGCTATTGGAAAGTTGTATGCAATGCCTTATTCCAAGAAAATCTGTTAATTTATCATAAGATCACTAATAATTATGGAGCCAGTGATATGTGAAAAAATTAAAATAAATACATATATTGTATAATATAATCGTGTCGAGTGCTCTTCTACAACGCTGAAGGAGGTTTTTTATTTTAAAATGTCTGGAAGAAATTTGAAAAATGTCTGTAGACTATCCCTGAAGAACTTATTTTTATGACCAAGAATTATCTTTGAATTCTGAGAGCACGACAAGTTTTCTTTAAAGTAATAAAGAAATAAGGCTCAAAGAAAAAATTTCTAACACAGAAGTTCACGATATCACTGAAAAATCTCGAAAGCGCCAGTCCGTCTGTACGCTTGAAAAATAATATAATAAAATAAAACGTTCAATTTTTCAAGCCCGTGAACGGATCACTCCACCCCCTATTACCTCTTCCATCACAAAATGACAATATTGCAACTTTAACTTTTTTAAGTTCATTTTCATAAATAATATAAATACTGATGATCCGAAATTTTAAATATTCTAATGATGAATATTTTTATTTCTCTGAATAAAAATTAAATCACTACTCTACTTCTACGACCTCCTCGTAAAATGCATAATTTCAATATTTTTAACAAGTGACACGTTTCACAGCTGAATGGAAAACAATTATAAAATTATTTCTTTTATAGGGACAAAGAAACATTTTTATACTCTAGATGGAATCTGAGAGTATTATAAGTTTGCTCTAAGGTTTGTAACGCCAAGAAATAAGGCTTGGAGAAAAAAATGAATGATACAGAAGTTAATGTTATCACTCAGAAATCTCAAAACCGGATGTCCGTCTGTCCGTCCGTCCGTCCGTCTGTCCGTCCGTCCGTCCGTCTGTCCGTCCGTCCGTCCGTCCGTCTGTTCGCTCTCTAGCTTGAGAACGCGTTGAGCTAGAAAGTTCAAATTTTGTACACGTCGTTTTTGACAAAAAAGTAAGGTCAAGTTCGTGAACGGGCTAAATCGCTCCACCCCTTCTACCCCCTCCCATACAAAATGACACAATTGCGCAATTTGACAACTAACGGATTTGCTCGAAAAGTATAAAAGCTATTTGCCTGAAATGTGGAATATATTACTTTTCTGATAATATCAATTTACCGTAAGAAAATTATGCGTGTCCTCCCTCTCCTTCTACCACCTCCCATACAAACTGTACTTGTCATGAATTACTATAAGCCAATTTACTCAGTGTGTATAAAATTTAGCGGGCTGAAATTGTGCACCATATATTTATTTAAAATTGTTAGTAAGACCAAAAAAAATTAGACGATTAGCTTCACCCCTTCTACCCCCTCCCATACAAAATTACCCAATTTCGCAATTTGACAATAAATGGATTTAATCGAAAAGTATAAAAGCTATTAGTCTGAATTTTGGGACATATTACTTTAATAATGATATAAATCTACAGTAGAAAAATTATTTGCGTCCTCCCTCTTCTTCAACCCCCTCCCATACAAACTACACTTTTTCATGAAATGCTCTAAGACAATTTTCTCAGAACATATAATATTTGGACCGTTTATTTTGAAAGTGGTGTAAGTCCATATTCTCTTGTTTCGAGAAAATTAGAAGTTAGCATATCTGTTAATTAAAAAATTGAGGCAAATTATATGAAGTTTGGCAATGTTTCTATTGTTTTATAAATATTTAATTTGATTATATAGATTTGTTTTAGGCGAATTAGACTATAATAATACATATTTATGGGCTGTAAATGGACTTACACCACTTTCAAAATTAGACAATTGTAAAAATCGTTTAATTTCAATTTAAAAAAATCAAAAATCACTTAAAATATACTTTATTTTAATCCAATTTTGTTTACAAATACTCATGACAAGACATAAAATTTAATTTTAGACACAAAGTACATTGTCAAAACTACAAGATACTGATAGCATTTACTTATGTTCTGCATGTAGCAGTGTTTCGAAATATGCATGATGCACCGGAGGTATATGTATAGGGTAGTAACTGTTTCATGTCTTTATATTTTTTGTAAGTAATAGGCCTGGCATTTTGGTACAAAGGCGCCAGGGCGATTTTTTCAAACTTTAGCGGTCTTCCAGGACGTGTAGGTAATAAATTAATAGTTTTAAACTTTGCGTCCTTCATCGATGTTTTATATAAAATAGTATATGGTACACTTTTGAGAAACCTCAACTAACATATTTGCAACCAATTGACCTGTTCGCCATTAGTGTTTTTTTTATCTGTTTTTTAATCGCATTTTGAAGATTTTTTGTTGAAACGAAATTCTCTCGTTTCATTTCATGTAAAATGAATTTGTCATGTTTCCTACATTGTTTTATTACATCATAATAATCTTGTGGTGTGTACAGAAAATTCTTTTTTCGCAATGCCATTTCTATGATGCCAAAATCTGCATCGTTCGGAAGGTATGAATGCCCCGAAAGTAAAAATTTGTGGTCAATTATGTCAATGTTATTTTCCAACGACTGGGTAACCTTCAACCACATCAATGCCATTTGCAAATTTCGATTTTGCCCAGTACACATGTCACTGTAGGCAATAACATGGCTTTGGGTCGTTACATTTTCTAAATGCCTCAAACAACAAGAAGCTACTTCTTGCGATCCCCTGGAAGCAATAGTTTCGTCCCACACATACATATTAACTTTATTATCGTAGAAATTGTGAAAGCCCTCGTTTAAAACATACATATTTCGCTTTTAATATGCGATTGAGACAGATAATTTCGGGTAAGGTAAGGCTTTTTGTAAGTCAAAAGAGAAGGCAAAGTATGTATCAGGCTTTTCTGATGCCAGAATTTTATCTTCTTGTAATGCTTTTATTGCTAATTCAACATTTTGCAAGTGAACATCATGCCTTTCTACAAGAATCGTTTATTTTTCAATAATCTGTTAAGCCACCTACCCCTGTCAATTGGACTTACACCACTTTCATAATCGATGATTATGCAATTTCATTTACCGACCGATTTTAAGTTGTACAAAACATGGGAATTTTTTAAGAAATTAAACACGGACTAGTTATACATAAAAAATTTACATTAAATTAAGCATGAATTACGTGATATCTCATTTTTTTTTAAAATGGACTTAAACCACTTTCAAAATAAACGGTCCATTTATCGAGCTCATATTTTGTAATAAATACTTAATTAGTATTATCACTAAGATCAGAAAAAAAAATTTCATTAGCTTCACCCCTTCTACCCCCTCCCATACAATATGACACAGTTTCCCAACATCACAAAAAATTTATTTTCTTGAAAAGTATAAATGTTACTCATCTAAAATTTAAGAGATGTCAAGTTTTTGATATTCTTAGTTATTTCTGAAAAAATCACTAAAATCCCCACACTCTTTCTACCACCTCCCATACAAACTGCACATTTTCACTAAATCTAACACATTAATTTTCTCAGCTCCTATTCAATTTTTGGAGTAAGCATTTTGTATAAAACATTTTTATACTCTAGATGGAATCTGAGAGTATTATAAGTTTGCTCTAAGGTTTGTAACGCCAAGAAATAAGGCTCGGAGAAAAAAATGAATGATACAGAAGTTAATATTATCACTCAAAAATCTCAAAACCGGATGTCCGTCTGTCCGTCTGTCCGTCCGTCCGTCCGTCCGTCCGTCCGTCTGTTCGCTCTCTAGCTTGAGAACGCGTTGAGCTAGAAAGTTCAAATTTTGTATGCGTCGTTCTTAACAAAAAAGTAAGGTCAAGTTCGTGAACGACCCAAATCGCTCCACCCCTTCTACCCCCTCCCATACAAAATTACACAATTGCGCAATTTGACAATTAAAGGATTTGCTCAAAAAGTATAAAAGCTATTGGCCTGAAATTTGGAATATATTACTTTTATGATAATAATAATCTACCGTATAAAAATTATGCGTGTCCTCCCCCTCCTTCTACCACCTCCCATACAAACTGTACTTGTCATGAATTACTCTAAGCCACAGTGCGTATAAAATTTAGCAGGCTGAAATTGTGCACCAAATATTTATTTTAAATTGTTAGTAAGGTGAAAAAAAATTAGACGATTAGCTTCACCCCTTCTACCCCCTCCCATACAAAATGACGCAAATTCGCAATTTAACAATAAATTAATTTACTAGAAAAGTATAAAAGCTATTAGTCTGAGTTTTGGGGTATATTACTTTCATAATGATTTTAATCTACAGTAGAAAAATTATTTGCGTCCTTCCTCTCCTTCCACCCCCTCCCATACAAACTACACTTTTTCATGAAATGCTCTAAGACGATTTTCTCAGAATATATAACATTTATAGAGCTCACATTTTATAATAAATACTTAATTAGTATTATCACTAAGATCAGAAAAAAATATTTGATTGGCTTCACTGCTTCTACCCCCTCACATACAATATGACATAGTTTCACAACTTCACAAAAAATCGATTTTCTTGAAAAGTATGAATGGTACTAATCTGAAATTTAAGGGTTGTCAATTTTATAATATTCCTAGTTATTTCTGAAAAAATCACTAAAGTCCCCCCACTCTTTCTACCACCTCCCATACAAACTGCACATTTTCACTAAATCTAACTCACTAATTTTCTCAGTCCCCATTCAATTTTGGAGGAAGCATTTTGTATAAAACATTTTTATAGCTAATTTAGCATGATGGGGAAAAAATTATTTCAATGCTATCACCCCTTCTAACACTCCCAATCCAAAATTTCTTGGGATGACATCTAGAGTATCGTAAGATTGCGCTTTATGCGCAATCGTAGCCCTGTTATGTTTATAGCTACTTTAGCATGATGGGGAAAAAATTAGTTCAATGCTATCACCCCTTCTAACACTCCCCATACAAAATTTCTTGGGATCACAAAAAATTCTATTTCATCTAGAGTATCGTAAGATTGCGCTTTACGCGCAATCGTAGCCCTGTTATGTTTCATTACACGATCATATTTTGAAACGTAAGTGAAGCATAGAATGCATTTCAGAGCGAGAATTCATTAACGTAACTGTACCAGTAATGGACCATGTTCTTATAATAAACCGTCGCAGAGCACACACACGAAAAAAAAAAAGAATTTCAACCTAGCCCATCTAATTAAAAATACAAATAGGAGTAGCCTTGGGCTCTTCCAAGCTACCAACACTCATATCCTACCGTAGCTCTACTTTCTCTTTTGATCAGTGCACACTAATATATCAACACTTCCAAATTTGAAATTTTTATGTGTTTTTTTAACAGGTAAATTTTTTAAATTATACTTTTGCTTTTTACCGTTTGATATTATTATTATTATTTTTATCATCTGAGATAATAAAAATGTTTATAAATTAGTTACAAATAATATTATAAATCAGGAAACTTCATGTAAAAGTGTAATACAGGTGTGGTCCACTATTGGTGCCGAAAAATTCTAGATGATCCTAAGTTGTACCACGCGGTCCAACTTCGATTTTTACTGTGGTAGTAAGCTCTATGTATGTTATTAGCTATTTCTATTGGTCTATAAAATTCTTCTGTAATTCAAGTGGTACCAGTAATAGACTGTGGTCCATTATATTTATACTCTAGATGAAATCTGAGAGTGTTATAAGTTTGCCACAAAGTTTGTAACGCTAAGAAATGAGGTTCGGAGAAAAAAATGAATGATACCGAAGTTCATATAATCACTCAAAAATCTCAAAACCGGATGTCCGTCCGTCCGTCCGTGTCCACTCTAGCTTGAGAACACGTTGATCTAGAAAATTCAAATTTTGTACACGTCGTTTTTGACAAAAAAGTAAGGACAAGTTCGTGATCGGGCCAAATCGCTCCACCCCTTCTACCCCCTCCCATACAAAATGACACTAATACGCAATTTCGCAATAAACGGATTTGTTCGAAAACTATAAAAGCCATTAGTCTGAAATTTTGAATATATTAATTTTATAATGATTTCAGTATATCATATAAAAATTATGAGTGTCCTCCTCCTCCTTCCACCACCTCCCATATAAACTGCACTTTTTCCTGAAATACTCTAAGCCAATTTACTCAGTGCGTTTAAAATTTATCGAGCTCAAATTTAGCATTAAATATTTGTTTACAATTATTAGTAAGATCAAACAAAATTAGACCATTAGCTTTACCCCTTTCTCCCCCCTCCCATACAAAATCACACAATTTCGCAATTCGACAACAATAAACGACTTTTCTCGAAAAGTATAAATGCTATTGATCTGAAATTTGGAATATATTACTTTTAAATTAATTCCAATCTGCTGTTTAAAAATTATTTAAGTCTTTCCCTTCCTTCTACCACCTCCCATACAAACTGAACTTTTTCCTGAAATACTCTAACCCAATTACCCCAGTGCGTATAAAATTTATCGAGCTCAAATTTAGCACTAAATATTTATTTAAAATTATTAGTAAGACCAAACGAAATTGGAGTATTAGCTTGACCCCTTCTACCGCCTCCCATACAAAATGATACAATTTCGCAATTCGACAATAAATGACTTTTCTCGAAAAGTATAACTGCTGTTGATCTGAAATTTGGAATATATTACTTTAAAAATAATTCTAATCTGTTGTATAAAAATTATTTAAGTCTTTCCCTTCCTTCTACCACCTCCCTTACAAATTGCACTTTTTCATGAAATACTCTAAACAAATTTACTCAGCACGTATAAAATTGATGGAGCTGAAATTGTGCACTAAACATTTATTTAGAATTGTTCGTAAGTCCAAAAAAAATTAGGCGATAAGCTTTGCTCCTTCTACCCCCTCCCATACAATTTCACACAATTCAACAACTTTACAAAAAGTCGATTTTCCTAAAAAGTATGAATGCTACTGATCTGCTATGCCAAATAAATTATGTTTACAGTTATTTCTCAGAAAGTTATTAATAACTTCACCCTCCTTCTACCACCTCCCATACAAACTACACAATTTCACTAAATTCAAAAAACTAAGTTTCTCAGTACCTATTAAATTTTTGAATCCTAAATTTTGTATAAAACTTTTTAATAGGAACCTTATCGTGATGTGAAAAAAGTAGTTCAATGTTGTCACCCTCTCTACCACTTCCCCTACAAAATTTCTTAAAATAAAAAAATTTCTCCTTCATCTAGAGTACCGTACGATTGGGCTTTACGCCCAATCGTAGTCCTGTTATGTTTTTCATCTCATACTGAACTATTTTTTTTTTTAATTTCAATATTTATTTAAACGCCCGCGACTTCGTTCGAGTAAAAATAGCAATAATAAGCAATTATTGAGAATGTAGTTAGTTATACATTATGTGGGATATATAATCTGCTTACTTTAATGGCTCTTTGAAGAAAATGGTTTGTATTTCGTTGTAATCAGAACCACAAATTATTAAGGATGAAAGCATGATACTTGCAATTGTATGGGACAGGCTCGGGATCAAATCAAACCCGTGATTCGAGATCATATACGTGTTGAAGAGCGTTAAGGATATTTGAATAATTGTAGCTGGTGTTATTTAAAAAAAAACCAAATAAAATAACATTAAGCTTAAAAACATAACAGGACTACGATTGTGCGTAAAGCCCAATCATATGATACTATGTATAGATGAAATCGAAATTTTTGCGGTGTTAAGAAATTTTGTATGGGGAGTGGTACAAGGGGTGACAGAACTGAGCTAATTTGTTTCACATCATGCTAGAGTGGCTATAAAAATGTTTTATACCAAATTTAAGCTTCAAAAATTGAGTAGGTATTGAGAAACTTAGTGCATTGAATTTTATGAAATTGTGCAATTTGTTTGGGAGGTGGTAGAAGGAGTGTGAGATTTTTGGTGATTATTCGAGAAACAACTATAATTGATTAAATTTCAGATCTGTATCATTCACACTTTTCAAGAAAATCGAATTGTTATATAGTCGGGGAATGTGTCTCATTGTATGAGAGAGGGTAGAAGGAGTGAAGCTACTCGGTTAATTTTTTTCCCGATATTAATAATAATGTCAATTAAGGATTAAGTACAAAATTTTAGATCGATGAAATTTAAACGTACTGAGAAAAATGGTTTAGAATATTTCATGAAGAAGTGCGGTTTATATGGGAGGTGGTGGAAGGAGAAGGGGGTTTTGGGTGATTTTTTAAGAAACAACTATAATCATCATGCAATTGATATCTTTTAAATTTCAGATCAGTAACATTCATGCTTTTCAATAAAATCGAATTCTTGTAAAGTCGTGGACCTGTGTCACATCGGTTAATTTTTTCCCGATATTAATAATAATGTTAATTTAGAATTTAATACAACATTTTAGCTCGATGGAAGTTACACGTACTGAAAAAATTGGTGTAAAGTGGTTCATGAAAATGTGTAGTTTGTATGGGAGGTGATGGAAGGAGTGAGGGAACTCAAATAATTTGTATACCAGAAGACTGCATTTGTAGTAGAAATAATATATTCCAAATCTCAAATTAATAGCTTTTATAGTTGTCAAGAAAATTGTGATTAATTATATTTTTGAAAATGAGTCATTTTGTATGGCAGGGGGTAGAAGGCGTGAGAGGAGTGAAATAAAACCAAAAGCAGATTACATCCCGATGGACACCTAACATACTATGCAAGTTTCATTACAATCAGTTCCGCCGTTTGTGCGTGAAAAGTGGCCGGACAGATAGATAGACAGACAGACAAAAATTTCAAAAATGTGTTTTTATGCTTAGTTATTGCTAAAATAACGCAAAAAACTACCTTATAGCCAGTTATAAGCAAATAACAGACAGAGACTACAATTATTTTAATATGAATAGATTTTTAGTGGAAACCTATAAAACTTGTATTTACAAATCATATAGCAGAATAGCTCAAGAAAACTCTAGAGAATCTTCCAAAATGGTGGTCCACTACTGGGAGATCCATTATAGGAACCTCACTTAATAATTGGGTTCATTATAGGTTCAAATCGGAAGGCTCCATATTTTTTACGAGTACGTAACGTATTGCAAACTCAAATTTAACGACAGTTACTTCTTAAAGAGGATACAGTTTATGTACAGTACGATTTTTAATGGTCTAGCAATATTAGTAGTTTGTAAAATATCAATTAGGCGCTTAAGTGGTCCATTACAGGAACATTTACCTAACATTTATACTAAATGACAAAAGAATGAAAGGCTTAAAACCGTGCTCAGTTGAGAAAGGGATTCTCACGAAGAAAAGAACCTGATTTATTCACAAGTTAATCATATTTTAAAACCAAAGTGAAACGAAGCCTCATCAAATTATAATAATTAAAAAAATATAGAACAATAGTATAGATTCTGGTGAACTCCGCCATAGACGGTCCCAAGCCCGAGTTGAGAAAGGAGGAGGGTACATGGAGTTAACCTGAATGGCCAGTAACACCAGTGCGTCTCAGGAAGTAGGCAAAAAGTATGACATAGTTGGACTTGCAACATAGCTGTGAGAACTCCAGCATGTCATATTTAGCTCAAAACTCCCACCCTTTTTCTACTAGGGTGTAATAAATAAGTAGGACCGGTCCTCCAGGTCGGGGGTTGGGCGAGGCGCCGACAACGCATCACCGGAAAAAGAACACTGTCCAGAAACCTGAAGAACAGCCTCGGAAAGGATGGACTCAACGGCAACGACCCCGCAAACGAAAAATGGACTACTCTATTGGATCTTGGAATGTTCGATCCTTATTTAGGACAGGAGCTCTGAAAGAGTTTCTCGAAGAAGTGGCAAAACACAACATCAACATAACTGCCATCCAAGAAACGAAATGGCTCGGTAGCGAAATCATGGACATGAGATCACACACAATCTATCCAAGTGGAAAATTGTCGGGAAGCAGAGAGTTTGGAGTCGCTTTTGTCGTTGACAAAAAATTTAGACAGCAGGTCACGAGCTTCAAACCAATAAGTGAAAGATTGTGTGCAATCCGAATAAAGACTAAATTTTTCAACACTTGGTTGATCAACGTTCACGCACCAACAGAAGACAAGGACGATGTAACTAAAGACGAATTTTATGCCACCCTAGAGACAACCTATGACTCACTGCCCTCGAATGACCTAAAAATTGTCTTAGGGGATTTTAATGCAAAAGTCGGAAAGGAGGAGGCTCATAGAGGAACAACAGGAGGGCACAGTCTCCATGACATAACCAACGACAATGGCCAACGTCTTATTGATTTCGCAAGCAGCAAAAATATCATAGTAAGCTCTACGTGCTTCCCACATCGCGATATTCACAAACGAACGTGGGCATCACCAGATGGTCACACCTTCAACCAAATAGACCACGTTCTTATTGAGAAAAGGGCTGCTTCCAGCATACTTGATGTACGAACTCTCCGCGGTGCGAATTGTGACTCTGATCACTATCTAGTCAGAGCTAAGTATCGATGCAAAATAGCTTGTCGTGGGTATTCGAAAACGAGTAGAGCTCGCAAATTCAATGTCGACAAGCTTAACGACGAAACGGTGGCGCAGGCTTACATGCTAGCATGTAATAAACACCTGACACCAATATACGAAAATATCCAAAATATGCCGGTGGAGAATGCGTGGATGAAAATACGAGACGGCATCAAATCCTCCGCGGAAGAGGTATTAGGATACCAAGCACGGCGAAAAAGTAATGATTGGTTCGACCAAGAATGTCGCGACGCAATAGATAGAAAGAACGAAGCTTACAAAATTTTTACTGAACGACCAACACGAGCCAAAAAAGAAAGATATGACGAGCTTAGGCGATATGCGAAAAAGACCTGCAGACGAAAACAAAGGAAGTACCACAATGACAAGATACAAAAAATGGACGACGACATGAGAAAAAATAATACGCGGGACGCATACGCCATAGTAAAAGACTTGAAGAAGGGATATAAACCAAAAACCAGTCTCTGCAAAGACGCAGAGGGCAATATCATCAGCGACACAGAAGAAATCAAAAGGAGATGGGCTTCATACTTCGAACATCTTTTGAATCCCATCCCAGTAGCACCGATAACGACAGACAACATTTCAATTCAAGCCTCAACTGACGAAGATGAACCATCATCGACACCACCCACGCTTCCTGAAATCAAAGCAGCCCTATGTGACCAAAAACGAAACAAAGCGCCGGGAATTGACGAAATACCAGTTGAACTTCTGAAAAACGGTGGAAACTGTGTATACTGCACAGCATGATATGCAAAATTTGGACAGAGGAAATCATACCCGACGACTGGTGAAAAAGCATTATATGTCCAATTTACAAGAAAGGAGACAAACTCTGCTGTGAGAACTACAGAGGTATATCATTGTTGTGTACGTCCTATAAAATACTGACAAAAATAATTGAACGTCGTCTTAAGCCCTATACTAATCAAATAATTGGCGAATACCAAGGCGGAACTGGACGATCTACAACAGACCAGATATTCTCGGTGAAACAGGTGCTTGAGAAATGCTGGGAATATAACACAGACGTGCACCAAATATTCGTAGATTTTAAACAAGCATACGACAGTATCGACAGGAGCGTACTGTACCAAATCATGCTTGACTTTGGAATTCCTCCAAAACTAGTCCGACTAACAAGACTCACAATGACGAACACTGAATCCCAAGTGAGAATACAAACCGATTCCACAACCAGCTTTCGAACGGAATGTGGTTTAAAGCAGGGAGATGGTCTAGTTCCTATGCTTTTCAACTTGGCACTAGAGTATGTCGTCCGAAAAATCCCAGTCGACACCAACGGGACACTACTATTCAAGTCCACCCAACTAGTAGCATACGCTGACGACATTAACATTCTAGCAAGATCCTTCCCTAGTGCTAAGGAGGTATTTGTCAATCTTGACTCCGCCGCAAAGAAGTCGGGTTGCGCATTAATGAAAGCAAAACAAAAGTAATGACGCAAACAAGAAGGAGAACGCCAATCAGACAAAACATAACAATTGCGGATTATAATTTGGAGAGTGTGGACAACTTCATATATCTTGGGGCTAATCTAACAAAGGACGCTAATGAAACAGACGAAATCAAACGACGGATAATATTAGCAAATAAGACGTATTATTCGGTACTTCCAATAATGAAATCCAAGAAAGTGCACAGGAACAATAAGCTGCGGATTTATAAAACTATTATACGACCTGTGCTCTGTTATGGCAGCGAGACGTGGACATTAACGCGAACTTCCGAAAAAGCAGTTAACGCATTCGAAAGAAAGGTCCTCCGAAGAATTTTGGGACCTGTGAAGGAAGGAACGGAATGGCGAATAAGATACAACCATGAGTTGTATCAACTCTACGACGAGCCAGAAGCTTCAACGTTCATCAAGTTACGTAAACTGCAGTGGGCTGGCCATGTAGAGCGAATGGAAGACAGAAGAATCCCCAAACGTGCTCTTAAAGGCAAAGCGAGTGGTAATCGGCCAGTAGGCAAACCACGCAAGCGATGGGAAGACTCGGTTGATGAAGACAGCAAAGCCATTCTAAAATTTAGCAGCTGGAGGACGCGGTCTTTGGATCGAGACGATTGGAGGCGACGACTTCAGGAGGCCAAGGCCCGATTTGGGCTGTCGCGCCATTGATGATGATAGATTCTGGTGGTAGGATCACTCCAAGGCTTCAGAAGGTTCAACTGAAAATTATCTAATTCATGCACTTTTCTCACTCTTGCAAGCATAAAAACTTGGTTAATCCTTTTTTGTCCTTAATAACGAATTATTTAGAGCAATTCTAAGTAAGAAAGAACATCGAATTCTATGAACACCAAGATCTGCGCTACTATCGTGACTAAAAGGATGTAATGTACTCATGTATTGTATATTATTAATTATAAATTTCTTGCCTTTTAACAATTTTTATTTTTATTCGTCTGTTCAAACTTTAGAGAGTACATATGTAAATGTAACAACACACTGTCTTTTTTTTTCTTATATCTTATTTTTTCACTTATTGCTGGTATTCTAAAATATCTATAAGATCTGTAACCTTACTTCCGCCGTTTTTCGATAGATGGCTGCATTCTAGCAATAAAGTGTCGAGACTTCGTAATTAAAATTACTCTGGGAAATGATATATCAAAAAAAAAAAAAAAATTTTAACCAGTTAGGACAGTACTTAATTATTATCACAAAAATTGGCGAGGTATATTAATCAGTTTGTTTACAGCAGCTGATTGAATCGGTACACCTCAATGGTCCATGGCGACTTTTAAGATAGATAACAATATGGAACAAAAAATTTGTCTCAAATTTTGTGTTTCCAACCGAATTTCGTGTGAAAAATCGTTGGAAAAGGCTTACAGTGGTTCAGTACAATAAAAAACATAACAGAATTATGATTGGGCGTAACGCCCAATTATATGATACTCTAGATGAAATAGGAGATAGTTTATTGTACCGGAAAATATGTCATCTTAAATTCTTTCGAATAGTGAATTGTGACTTTTGTACGGGAGGTGGTAAAAGCAGAGGGGGAAGGTTTGTAATTTTTGTATATAACACCGAACGTAGTATATAAAGTGTTTCATGCTGAATTTAAAGTTTGTAGCTTTCATAATTTTCGAGGAAATTGAACAATTTTTGCCTGAATTTATGCATTTTTATGGGAGGTGCCAGAGAAAGTGGGGGGCTTTAGATGATTTTGAATCTCCTTTTCAACATCCTAATCATATTGCTTTGTTACTCATATGCTCGAAGAAGAAATACTTTTCTTGAGTTTTCAATACAAAAATTTGTATGGGAGGTGGTAGAAGGAGTGAAGCAAAGCTAATATTTTTTTTAGCATTTATTGAAATTATTAAGGGACAAATTGACAAATTGCAAAACTTTAAGCTTGTACTTTTTCTAGTTTCAATAAAAATCGATTAAATGCATTTTATCAAAATTGTGCATTTGTATGGGACGGGGTAGAAGGAGTATTCGAATCAAAACCAAATTTTTTGGAATCAATGATACTTGTAATAGTACACTTCCTCAAAATTTAAAGTTGATAGCCTTGACGATTTTGGAGAAAAATAATTTTGTTCAAATTCCGAAATTTCGTTAAATTTGTATGGGAGGGGGTAGAAAGGATGAGGTGAAGTTGACAATTTTTACAAAATTGGTTGCAATTGTAATAATATTAATTTTGACAAAAATAGGTTCTTTTAGCTTTGCTAGTTGCGATGCGAACCGAATAAATGCATTTTTGAAAATTGTACATTTGTATGGGATGGGGTAGAAGGAGTAAGAAGATCAGAGCAATATTTTTTTACAGTAATGGTATTCTCATTGTAATACTATTACCTAATTTTCAAGTCATTAGCTGAAATGGTTTCGGAGAAAAATCAATTTCTTTAAATTTCCAAATTTCATGAAATTTGTATGGGAGGGGGTAGAAGGAGTGGGGGAATGTGGCCCGTTCACGAACTTAAAGTTACTTTTTTGCTAAAAATGATATATGAAAAATTTCAGCACGAAAGGTCAAAGCTTTCGAGAGTTATGTTGTAGACAGACGGACAGACGGACAGACGGACAGACTGACGGTCACTCGGAATCGAGATTTTTGAGCAACAACAAATATTTCTGTACCCTTGGCGACTCTGTACGAGCATTATTTCTTAGCGTTACAAACGGTAAGGCAAACACAATATACTCTCAGATTTCATCTAGAGTATAAACACGAACCTTCGAGTAGTTCAATACCTTTAACGACGGTCGAAAGATCGTTGAAGCCACGCCTCGTTTTGGACGATCTTCGATCTCTGCAATTGACGAAAAAAAAGTGAAGAAAGTGGTGCTCGAAAATCATCATACCAGTATTAGGGAGATATCAGGATACCTCGACATCTCCCGCGAGGCTGTTTTTTCGATTTTGGTGGATACTTTGGCCATGAAATACGTCCTTGCTCGACTAGTTCCAATAAAGCTGAATTTTCTTCAAAAAAAATATAGTGAACAGGTCTCTTTGAACATGCTTGATCGTGCGAATTCTGATCCAACTTTAATGGAGCGTATCATAACTGGTGACTAGACATGGGACTATGAGTTTGACATGCAAACCAGAAAATAATGATCGGAATGGAGGAAAAAAATGAGCCGAAACCGCAAAAAAATACACCAAAGCCGCTCTAAAATCAAGACGATGCTCATGGTTTTTTTTCGATATTCGAGCTTCGATCCATCATGAATTCTTTCCGGAGGGATAGAGCAATAAGGAGTACTATTTGACCGTATTGAAGCGTTTGCATGAGCAAATACGTAAAAAACGTCCGGAATTATGAAAAGAGAATGGGTTTTCCACGATGAAAACGCGCCATCGCATTGAGCCTTAATTGTGACCGAATTTAAGGCCAAAAAAGCAACAAATTGCTTCAATCAACCATCGTATTCACCAGGTTTGGCCCCGTGTGACTTTATGCTATCCTCGAAATTACCTCTCCGAGGAACACGTTTTCAGTCGATCGAGAACATAAAACAAACATAAAAGAATTATGATTGGGCGTAAAGTACTCTAGATGAAATGAGAAAGAGTTCAATGTACCGGAAAATATGTCACCTCCAATTCTTTTAAATAATTAATAGTGACTTTTGTGTGGGAGGTGGTAGAAGAAGAAGGGGGAAGGTTTATAATTTTTAGATATGACACCTAATGTGGTATGCAAAACATTTCGTGCTGAATTTAAGGTTTGTAGCTTTCATTATTTTCAATTGGACATAGTTTTCCTGAAATTGAGGCATTTGTATGGGAGGTGGCAAAGGAAGTGGAGCGTTTAAGATGATTTTGAAACTGCTTATCATCATCCTTGTCACCACGCTTTGATTCAATTTCAAATTCGCTAGTTCTAATATATTCGAAGGAGAAATGCTTTTCTTGAATTTATAATACAGATATTTGTATGGGAGAGGGTAGAAGGAGTGAAGAGGAGCTGATAATTTTTTTTAGTATTTATTGCAATTATAAAAAAACAAATTGTGGCAAAATTTTAAGTTTATACTTTTTCCAGTTTTAATGGAAATCGATATAATGCATTTAACAAAAATTATACATTTGCATGGGAGGGGGTAGAAGGAGTGTACGGATCAAAACACATTTTTTTCCCGTTATTGATATTTCTATTTGTATACTTTATGCAAAATATTAAGTAGATAGCTTTAATAGTTTCGAAGAAAAATAATTTATTTTAAATATCAAAATTTCGTGAAATTTGTATGGGAGGGGGTAGAAGGAGTGAGGTGAAGTTGATAATTTTTTCAATTCTGATTGGAGTTATAATAAAATTAATTCTGGCAAAAATTCGTTTTTATAACTTTGCTAGTTTCAATGAAAATCGAAAAACTGCATTTTTCAAAACTATGCATTTGTATGGGAGGGGGTAGAAGGAGTGACGAGATCGCATCAATATTCCGTCATATTAATGACATTTATATCATAATATTTTGACCCAAATTTCAAATTGATAGCTTAAATAGTTTCAAAGAAAAATCAATTTCTGAAAATTTCAGAATTTCGTGAAATTTGTATGGGAGGGTGTAGAAGGAGTGAGGGGATGTGGCCCGTTCACGAACTTAAAGTTTCTTTTTAGCTAAAAATGACACACAAAAAATTTCAGCACGATAGCTCAAAGCGTTCGAGAGTTATGCTGTAGACAGACGGACAGACAGCAACTCGGAATCGAAGTTTTTGAGCGACCACAAATATTTCTGTACCCTTGGCGGCTCTGTGCGAGCATTATTTCTTAGCGTTACAAACGGTAAGGCAAACACAATATACTCTCAGATTTCATCTAGAGTATAAAAATCGCCGTTGACTACTGAGGTGTACCGATTCAACCAGCTGCTGCAAACACTGATTAACAGACCGTGCTAATTTGTGGGATAATAATGAACCTGCTTATCAACAAAAAAATTTTTTAAATACCATTTCCCAGAGTAATTTTAAATAAAAAGTCTCGATACTACTATTGTCAGAATGTAAATAGTAAAAATGTCACACAGTAAACTCGGACATCTGCCAATATCACGACAGTACCACAATAGTGAATTTATGTTTGCATCATAAATTGATTCTCGATCGAAGATGTCAGATTTCGAGCCAAATTTTTTTCATTTGCGGGAAATTTTGATTTTCTGCTTCCATTTGAAGGAAACTATAACGTCATCGAATGCTCTCAAGTGTCGTAAGTGGTTTCAATGCTTCAAGACCGTCGATTTTGATGTCAAAATGCATGTGTTTTCGAATTGCAATAATAAGCACGCAATAAACATATATTCGTACATCCGTATTTCTGAAATATGGTTAAATTTGTAGGAGCTTTTGAATTAAACCTAACAATTTTATAAAATTTGATATTACACTTTATTCGAATTCTGAAGTACAACACGTACATATAACCGAGTTTCGCATCAGAACATCTCCTTTAACGAAAGAAAAGATTTCCGGATTCTACACTGTTACGCTTTATTATTCGTGACATTTCGGTCTCTGATGAGACCTTTATCAAACTGATCGACAATTATAAAGGTCTATTATTTTATACAGAATGGGGTTAATTGGGTGTGGGAAGGGTAATTTAAGGTTGATTAGTTAATCCAATCAATTAACCAAGTTCCTGTTAAGACCCCATACGACAGAAACAGCTCTCTTCTACAAGGCGCGATCCTGAGCATCGGCCTTAAACTGTTGCCAGGATTTGTTTATTCCTCTGGTCTCTTGCTCAACTGCTCGCTTCCATGGTTGACCAATGAGAATTATAATCCAGAGCCTGTTTGGCGATGTTTCGCTCTGGTTTCCTCAACGTATGAACGATCCAATGCCACTTCCGCCTTTGATTCTCAATGTCTATTTTAGTCTGTCCAGTTGAACTCCTAAGTTCGTCGTTGGTCTGGCCAGAATATCCCTAAAATGAGTCGGAGGTATTGGTTGACGAAAGTTTGTAGTTTCTGGATAATTCGAACGGCCACTTTCCACGTAGTACAACCATATAACAACACGGATTTGACGCATGCGTCAAAAACTCGAAGCTTCGTGCGAAGGGAGAACTTTCTTAACCTCCAGAAAGGGGAAATGATACCGAAGGCCTTACGACCTTTATTTAGACGAGCCTCAATATCCATGCTGACAATAATTCCGAGATAACAGAAATCTTGCACCTCTTCCACATCTTGTCCGTTAAGAAAAATCGTTGTGCTTGCGTTCGAACCCATGTGCATGTACTTGGTTTTACGCACATTTATTTTCAGTCCCGCCTCTTCGCATTAAGAATGCAACGTGCGAGCATTTGACTCTAAGTCCGAATGGTTATGTGCAAGCAAGCACACGTCATCAGCATAATCAAGGTGACTTAAGATGTTAAATAGTCTCCATTGAAGACCTTTACCTTCCCCACCTTCCAGGGCAGCTTTCAAGATGTCATTTATCACTACCAGAAACAGGGCTGGTGATAAAATGCAGCGTTGTCTGACACCCGTTCGCACAGGAAAGCTCTCGAACAGCTCTCCTCTATGCAAGACGCGACTACTTGAATCTTCGTAGGACTCTTTAATCATTGATATGACCTTATCTGGAATACCTCTCCTACGCAAAGCATTCCATTCCGCTTAAAGCTGTCGAACGCCTTCTCGAAGTCCACAAACATGAGATGTAGTGGCGAACCCATTTCGGCTGACTGCTCTAATATTATTCGTAGGGTATTTGTGTGGTCGGTACAAGACGACCTTTTACGGAATCCAACCTGATAAACTTCGAGAGTGCTCTCGACGACATCACTAATCCTATTGAGAATTACCTTAGCCATAATTTTTGATACGGCAGTAACCAGACATATACCACGCCACTTGCCACAATCCCGAAGGTCGCCCTTCTTCGGAATTTTCGCAATGACGCCCACTGTCCAGTCAGTTGGATATCTTTCTTCATTCCACACCTCAGTAAAGAATGGGAGGAGTATATCGGCTGTTATTTCCGGGTCCACTTTGAAGAGTTCGGTTGGTAGTCCATCTATACCTGGGGCTTTCCTGCCATTGACTCAATGGCGGAAACGATCTCTTCCTTATTTGGAGGATCGTCCCTAATAGAGGATTGTTGCGGTTGGATTTTTGATAGTTGTTCTGTTTCTGGAACATCTTCTTCTGACAAGATGTTTAGAATATCAGAGAATTATTTCTTCCATCGCCGCAACTGGTGTTCACTCATATTAAGGAGAGTTCCGTTGACATCTCTCACCAGGTGGTTGTGAAATTCCTGTTCGTCAACTGTGTCATGATTTTGAATAGTGAATCCATATCCGCAAGATAAACCGCAGAGTCTGCCTTGTTGGCCAGATCTTCAATGGCCTTTATCTTGTCGCGTCTAACAGCCTTTTTAAGCTGTATATGAGCATCGCTGTAGTTCTGCCTCAAGCCGGGTGCTCGTCGGTTGACATCGGGTTGAGAGATGCTTGCCAATTTGGATTTTTTTAATTAATTAAGGTTAGTTAATTAGTATCAGGTAGTTAAATTAGTTAAGGAATTCTGGGTACGGATTTTGTTCTAACCAAATCCGTGTGGTAAGAACAAAATCCGTACGTTTCAAGATTTTCATCAGCTTTATCAGTGATTGGGCGACCACAGTGTGACTTATCTTTCACATCAAAATTACCAGAACCGCGTATCAGATTTCGATAACGTACCTTCACCGTACACAACACAAATTTTTTCACAAGCCTGCGCAGCGTTCTTCCCTTTGTGGTAAAAATAATGCAACATATAGCGCAATTTTTCATTACTTTTCTCTATTTTCAAATGCAAATAACTTTCCAACCATGTTGTCGATGTTTATACACTTAAAGTAACGATAAAAGTGTCACCAACGAGTGCTTAGTGGTATTGAGCCCAAGAACAAAAAAATAATAATGAAGTACATATAATGAGAGTGCATTGAAGAAAAAGGATGAACAATTTATTTCGAAAAAATAATTCGAAGATATCGACACCAACTTGATGTCATTGGAAAACCCTATTTTTTTCTCGCAGTTACAAATTGTTTTATAAAAATTTTACACAATATTTTATTAAATTTTATTATCAATTTACCGTTTTTTTTGTTGAATGGGAACAAATTATCAGGAAACTATAATTATATTTTCGTAAAGTGCTCAGCAGAATTTATCGAATGACACCAAGTTTGTGTCTCCACCTTCAAATTATTTCATACTACGTCCTTCTTCTTAGTTACACTGCATTCACTTCTCGCTTTTCGTTCTTATTTTTTGTTCTAAGGCTCTTGCTCTATAAGTGTTGTCTTAACTAAAGCGCTGGGAAGATACTGTGATTCCACAAACCGAGGTATTCACCCATTTTACGTCTTGGTGATCAAATTTGGAAAAAAAGGTAACTTCTTTTGTCCGGAAGATGTTAGCGAAATTTTAGATTCAGGAGTGGTAGATCTCCATACAAAATTTCTTAAGATCACAAAAATTGCAATCTCATCTATAGTATCGTGTGACTGAGCTTTACGCACAATCGTAGTTTTGTTGTCTTTGAGTTTTTTAGAATTAATACAAGCTACAATTATTTAAATTTACTTAACGCTCTTCACTATGTATATGATCTCAAGTCGCTCCCGTGAGCGCGGGCCTGTCCCATACAAAGACGAGTATCATTGTAAAATTTGTTTGTAACCATTTTCTTTTTCAGTTTAAAATAAAATCCTTAAAGTAAAGTCTTCTTGTCGGAGTATACGACCAGTTAATAGATGAAACGCTACTCATATAACCTCCTCCGGTATAAATACCATCCATTCAAATCAAAATTGCTACTTATTCAGTGCAAGCTGTTGTAAATTACATTTTGAACAAAAGAATTATTGGAAAACAATTTCATAAAAAATCTAAACATAGATTCAAATCTAAAATTTGAGTATGTGGTAGAGCTCGAGGAAATTTTCAAAATTTGAGATCCAAGCATGTCTATATGCTCGATGATTATTCGAGAACGTACTGAAATAAGAAGCTTACGTATTTTTTTTTTATGTCGGTTTTGATAAAAAGGAAAGCTTATTTCCCATACTTTTTGCAACCTATGTGAAACCTATTGACTGTAAAACAATGTAGGGATTCCTTTTTTTTCTTAACAAAAACTACTTTTAATCTAATTTTGATTTTATTTTCAAAAAAGAAGTGTCAGTTCTTGATTCTTACTTAAAACCGTATTATGCGTAAAAAAAAAACAATGCGTATTCTAGTCGTTAAGTTAAAAAAGTGTGGCAAAGCGTATTTCAATAGACATTATTAGACCAAAAATAAGTCTACAACAACATACAGGATTTTTTGATAAACTATAGTTAGATCCAATCATAGGGATGTGTACCAGTACAGTATGGAAAGATAAAGTTTTGTAGAAGGTATGGGAGGATTTTGTATATTTCGTAATGAGTTATACGTACTGAAAAAATTGATATAAAGTATTTCATGAAAAATTGTAGTTTGTATGGGAGTTGGTGGAAGGAGAAGGGTATTCAAATAATTTGTACGAAAAGATTGCATTTATGATAGGAATAATATATTCTAAATTTCAAATCAATAGCTCTTATAGTTTCCAAGAAAATTCTATTCTTATATATTTTTGAAAATGAGTCACTTTGAATGGGAGGGGTAGAAGGCGCGAGGGAAGTGAAATGAAACTACGAGGGTCGTTTGATAAGTCCCTGGCCCAAGTAAGAAAAAAGCATTTTTTCCGGAAATTTTTTTTTTATTTTTCAACATAATCTCCCTGGAGGTTAATACATTTGGTCCAACGTTTCTCAAGTCCTTTCATACCGTTCAAAAAGAAATTTTTGTCACAGTCTGCAAAAAATTGGGAAACGGCGTCTTTCACCTCTTGGTTCGATGAAAATTTTTGTCCACCGAGGTGAGTTTTCAATTTGGGGAGCAAAAAAAAGTCACATGGGGCCAAGTCGGGCGAATAAGGTGGGTGGTCAACGATCTCATACCGCAAATCGTGTAATTTGGACATGGAAACCGCGCAGGTGTGGACAGGGGCGTTGTCGTGGTGGAACAAGATCTTCTTTTCGATTCGCGTGACACGTCAACTAAGAATGGCTGCCAAAAACAAACTGTTACCTACAGAAACCTGAAAAAATTCATGAGACCGTTCGAAAGTGCCATCTACCTAGCGATAGCAAAAACTTTTTCGTGAAACCACGTTTTGTCATTTGGGCCAGGGACTTATCAAACGACCCTCGTAAAGCAGAGTACATGCCCTTTCTGTGAATTTCATTACAATTGGTTCAGCCGTTTGGGCGTGACAGACGGCCGGACAGACAGATAGACAGACAACAATTTCAAAAACGTGTTTTTATGCGTAGTTACTGTTGAAATACAGCAAAAAACTAACTTATATATTCATCGGCTAGCTCGTGGCGCGGTTGGACGTTAATAGTATAGCAGCGCGCAACCTAATGGGAAATTCTAATTGCAGTGTTTTTTTTTACTTCGGATAGTTTTTCTCTATCTATATTCAGTTCAGTTTTAGTGTCAAAGTTTAAACTAACATTAATACACGTGCATAATTGATCCGAAATCGATTACAAAACAGGGTCGGGAGGTTTCTCCGCCCGGTAAACTACTTAGGGATAAGCTGAAAATTCTCAGAACTAACGGCATCATCATGCCGAACAACAGCAATTAGTTATTACGCATTTCTTGACAAAGACACGATGGACTCCGATGCAATAGAAAGCACGACACCAACACCAACTCCTTCTAAGAACCTGAAGATTCCACCCATCGTTGTTCCAGACCTGCCCCGGTCATCAAAAATAGCCATCATGGACTCATTGATGATAAGTAATTATCAGGTAAAATTAATGTCTACGGGTATCAAAATTCTTCTCGAAACCACCGAAAATTACGACGAAGTACATAGCTACCTATTAGCTAGGAAAGTACACTTCTTTACCCACCGTCGAGCGGACATGTGGCCGACGAAATTTGTCCTCTCTGGACTCCACGATATGTCTTGTGGAGAACTCAAGAATCATCTGAAGTCAGCACACGGAATCAGCTGTCTTGATGTCAAAAAATTTATTATTAGGAAAACGCATACATACTACATAGACTACTTTGAGCGTGGTACCGTTAAACTACCTAAGCTCAGGAAAACTAAAACCTTAATGAACACCGTAGTGCACTGGAATTATTATTCGCGCAATCGAAACGGCCCAACACAGTGTCGTAACTGTCAACTCTATGGCCACGAGTCAACGTACTGTCACCTTCCAACCAGGTGTTTGATATGTAGCGGACCGCACAAACATTCTGATTGTATAGGGTTATCCAAAAATAGGTGTTATTCCCGTAAAAGATCAATGGTTTCGGTGCTCGTGTGGCACGTAGCGCCGTCTTGTTGAAAGTAAACGTTGTCCAGATCAATATCATCCAATTCCGGCCATAAAAAATCATTAATCATCTCTCGATAGCGCTCCATTCACCGTAACTGTTGCTCCAGCCTCATTTTCGAAAAAGTAAGGTCCAATGACCCCGCCGGACCATAAACCGCACCAAACAGTCACACGTTGAGGATGGAGAGGCTTTTCAACAATAACTCTTGGGTTTTCCGAGCCCCAGATGCGACAGTTTTGCTTGTTGACGTAGCCACCGATGGTGGAAATGGGCCTCATCAGTCAAGAATAGTGAATTTTAATAATGTGAATTTTAATAATTTCAATGCGTTGTTGAAGCGTGTATCGTTCCACTTTTATTAATGGCGTAGTTTCTACATACTTGTCAAATGTCAAAAAATGACAGCTTCAAAAGTGACAGCTACCGAAATAGCGGGCTATTCAAAATTGGATAACCCTATACTTCTCAAAACATTGAAGAGATCAAATGCGCAAACTGTGGAGATAAGCACCTCGCTAACGACCACGAATGTCCGAAGAGGAACGAATTTAGTCAAATTAGACAAAAGTTATCGTCGCATAGAAGAGACAAAATTCAAAAAAAGCAACCTTACAATACATTTACAAAAATCGACACCAATTTCCCACCTATACATGTAAGTCGCGCCTCAACTAATGCACCACAGAGCAACAAACCCAGCAGCTCCTTGCAATATAATACGGTGGTAAAGCAACTGACAATTCCGGGCATCGATAGTACAACTACCGCTAACGAAACTCTGCTATCACCGCAGCAGCTGATTCAGATGTCTACAGAATTGATAAACAACCTTGCCAAATGCAAAACAAAACACGACCAATTTCTAGTTCTTACTAATTTAGCTATTAAGTTTGTTTATAATGGTTAATTTTAAGAATTTAAATACACTCCTTTGGAATGCGCAAAGCAAGCGAAAGAAATCTGTCGAGACATTCGACTATATTGTTGACTCAAACATTGATATTGCCATACTAACGGAAACCTGGCTCAAACCGCACGAAAAACTCTCGCATTCCAACTTAGTAGTGCACAGAAATGACAGGATTGACGTAACTGGCGGAGGCGGCTATCATTGATAATAAAGGCATCAAACATTCAGTTGTACCCAGTGTCAAAACCAAAACCATCGAGACCATCGCAATCAAAATTGAACATTCCAATACGGTCATCGTTGCAGTCTACTTTCCTGGGACAAAACTTAATGCAACTAAACTAAAGTTTTTCGAAGACGATATTAAGCTTTTGTCAAATTATAATCAAAGGTATTTACTCTGCGGTGACTTCAACTCCAGGCATCGCCATTGGAACTGTGTCAAAGCGAACAAAGCTGGCAAAATCCTTTTTGACCTTATTTGCAAACATAATCTTTTCATTCATGTTCCTTCCGAACCAACCTTCCATCCTCCAAGGGGAATGTACTCAACTTTGGACTTCGTCATTAGTAATGGCCTCGCCCCAATCTCCCAACCAATCACGTTACATGAGCTATCATCTCCCCATCTTCCTGTATCATTTATTATTGAAATCGATACACCGATCATTGAATTTAGCAATTCTGTTTATTGCTTCAATAGAACAAATTGGAGGAAATTTCATAGAGTACTAAACAATGTTACCAATACCAGTACACTTGACCTAAGCACAGTTTCAAGAAACGATCAAATCGATGACCTTCTGCAAACACTAACTACCAACATCTGGAGCTCTGTCGAACTCTGTACACCTAAAACAACAATATCCAATCAGCATAACATCAGCATTGACGAGAACACCAAAGGCATGATCAGGGAACGAAACACATTACGAAGACAATGGCAGAGATCAAGAGATCCGCGTGTTAAAAACCTAGTAAACCGTCTAAATAAAAATATTCAGGGTAGTCTATTCGAAACCAGAAATAAAAACTGGAATAACATGCTCTCATCGCTAGATAAAAGCTCCAAAAAAATATGGCATCTTAATAAGATACTTAAAAGACGGGACAAATATATTCCACCTCTATTAGACGAAAACGGTGTGGTCTATTCAATGACAAAGACAAAACTGAATTGATAGCAATGAATTTCCAAGCGGCCCATCGCCTTACCGAACACTTAGGCAGTCACATCAACAACTTCTCTCTTAGGAACGCAGTATCAACCATTCCCGAATCTGTTGCCTTACCTCCCAGCACTCTTTGCAAGCCGCGCGAAATAATGAAAATACTGAAAACTCTCTCGAACAATAAGGCTCCAGGTGTCGATGGTCTCCTTACTACCTTGATAAAGCGACTTCCCAAAAAAACATTGATTTTATTGAATTTCATCTACAATAGCTGTCTTAAACTAAGCTACTTCCCAATTGCCTGGAAACTTGCTCACATATTCCCCATTCCTAAAACCGGTAAGGATGCAACCTGCCCTAAAAACTATCGTCCCATCAGCCTTTTACCTACGTTAAGTAAAATCTTTGAGAGAATTATCTTACACCGGATAAACGATTTCCTCGATCAAAACGACATCATACCCAATTTTCAGTTCGGCTTCAGGTGAGGACTCTCGACCACTCATCAGCTTTATAGGGTAACTAACGACACTAAGGCATCGATAAACTCAAAGGAATCAGTCGGAATGACAGTACTTGATATCGAAAAAGCGTTCGATTCGGTCTGGCACGACGGGCTCCTAGCAAAATTAATCGAGCTATCCTTCCCCCTATACTTAACTAAAATCATAAAATCATTTTTGAGTAACAGGTCATTCCTTGTTAAACTTAAATCCCAATTATCCACGAAATACTCAATTCCTGCTGGGTACCCCAAGGCTCATGCCCAAGTCCCACCTTATATAACATATAAACTGCCGACGTCCCTACTGGAGATAATTGCGAAACTGCTATTTTCGCAGACGATACCTGTATCTACTCACGGTCCAATTGCCCCAATACTATCACACGGGAGCTCGAAAGTCAACTCGATCGCCTATATCAATACTACAATCGTTGGAAAAACAAAATTAACCCAGCTAAAACACAAGCAATTTTCTTCACAAAAAAAGGAATCGTAGTAATCTTCCAAGCCACCCTATCAATTTCATCGGACAAACCATCGATTGGAGTGACTCTATAAAATATCTTGGCGTGATCTTAGACAAAAAACTTATCCACAAAGACCTTGTAGAAATGACGTGCTCCAACGTCTCAAAAAGCATTCATGCTCTTTATCTCCTAATTAACAGGAAGTTTAAGCTTTCGGTGCATAACAAACTCCTGATTTTCAAGCAGGTCATTCAACCTATAATATCGTATGGCGCTCCTATATGGCGTCAATGTTCCGCTACACACAAAAAAACGTTGCAAGTCACCCAGAACAAATGCCTAAAAATACTGTTGAATTTACCCTTCGACTTTTCAACTAAACGCCTACATAAAATAGCTAACGTGCATAATATAAAAACATAACAGGGCTACGATTGCGCGTAAAGCGCAATCTTACGATACTCTAGATGAAATAGAATTTTTTGTGATCCCAAGAAATTTTGTATGGGGAGTGTTAGAAGGGGTGATAGCATTGAACTAATTTTTTCCCCATCATGCTAAAGTAGCTATAAAAATGTTTTATACAAAATGCTTACTCCAAAAATTGAATAGGAGCTGAGAAAATTAATGTGTTAGATTTAGTGAAAATGTGCAGTTTGTATGGGAGGTGGTAGAAAGAGTGTGGGGATTTTAGTGATTTTTTCAGAAATAACTAAGAATATCAAAAACTTGACATCTCTTAAATTTTAAATGAGTAACATTTATACTTTTCAAGAAAATAAATTTTTTGTGAAGTTGGGAAACTGTGTCATATTGTATGGGAGGGGGTAGAAGGGGTGAAGTTAATGAAATTTTTTTTTTCTGATCTTAGTGATAATACTAATTAAGTATTTATTACAAAATATGAGCTCGATAAATATTATATGTTCTGAGAAAATTGTCTTAGAGCATTTCATGAAAAAGTGTAGTTTGTATGGGAGGGGGTTGAAGGAGAGGGAGGACGCAAATAATTTTTCTACTGTAGATTTATATCATTATTAAAGTAATATGTCCCAAAATTCAGACTAATAGCTTTTATACTTTTCGATTAAATCCATTTATTGTCAAATTGCGAAATTGGGTCATTTTGTATGGGAGGGGGTAGAAGGGGTGAAGCTAATCCTCTAATTTTTTTTGGTCTTACTAACAATTTTAAATAAATATATGGTGCACAATTTCAGTTCGCTAAATTTTATACACACTGAGTAAATTGGCTTATAGTAATTCTTGACAAGTACAGTTTGTATGGGAGGTGGTAGAAGGAGGGGGAGGACACGCATAATTTTCTTACGGTAGATTGATATTATCAGAAAAGTAATATATTCCACATTTCAGGCAAATAGCTTTTATACTTTTCGAGCAAATCCGTTAGTTGTCAAATTGCGCAATTGTGTCATTTTGTATGGGAGGGGGTAGAAGGGGTGGAGCGATTTGGCCCGTTCACGAACTTGACCTTACTTTTTTGTCAAAAACGACGTGCACAAAATTTGAACTTTCTAGCTCAACGCGTTCTCAAGCTAGAGAGCGAACAGACGGACGGACGGACGGACGGACGGACAGACGGACATCCGGTTTTGAGATTTCTGAGTGATAATATTAACTTCTGTATCATTCATTTTTTTCTCCAAGCCTTATTTCTTGGCGTTACAAACCTTAGAGCAAACTTATAATACTCTCAGATTCCATCTAGAGTATAAACACTGGCCGACAAAGGACTTGAGTCATTTCTAAAGCGATGCCAATATATACGTAACCCGCTGGTTGCATTGTTCTTAAAGATCATGCCTTACAATGCATTCTTTCATCTTCTCACTATATCCTGCAGTTTGTCACACATAATTATAGCCCGGCACTCATGCAAATAGATTGGTAATCCTCTAGTTCTAAGTTAGTTTTAAGTAACTTAATTTTAAACAGGCAAGGCTTTTGCTCTTATAATATATAATAAATAATTAAATTATTTCTTTTCTGATTGCCTAGTGCTATAAATTTTACAACTTAGCTGTTAAGATGACAAGTCTAATCTCTAAAACATCATTGTTTTGTTAATGCATTTTGAATTATTGTAAATAAATATTGTTTGGAATTTGGATAACTCGTACACCTTGATTATCGAAAAAAAAACTCTGAGTGTTCAGAAGCTGAACATAGTAATAAATAAATAATTTACATTAAGTTGGGTGAATGATCGAACATGCATTATAATCATATTCAAGTAAGGCATATCCGATCATTCAACCCAACGTGCAAAAATAATAATTATGTTTACTTGTAAGTAGGTGAACGATCGAGCATAAACGCTAATATTTGTCATCATTTCTTATGCTCGATCGTTCAACTTACGTTTATTGTTATTTTTTCCTGTAAGTAGGTGAACGATCGAGCATAAACATTAATTATGAATGTGTCATCATTTTTTATGCTCGATCGTTCAACTTACGTTCTATGTTTACCTGTGCACATTAATTTTAAAAATTGCACTTTTATTTGTATATATAAGTGCCATTCAATTTATTTTATATCAGTATTCAATTTTACTCGCCCAATAAAATAACATTTTATTTACTCAAGCAAAAAAGTATTTTTTAAATCTCGATTTCATTCCCAGTCTCCTATTACCCTGATACCATTGCCTTCAGATCCGTTGGCAATTGTAGCTTCCTAAAAAGCTAATATAACAGTAATCCTTGACGCCGGCTGGTGTGGCCGATCTCAAGGATTCGACTTTATAAGCTTTCCACTGAGCATCGTCGGTTTCGGCTCATTTTCTTCCTCGATCCCGATGATTGTTGACTGGTTTGTATGTCAAACTCATAGACCCATGTCTCAGCACCAGTTATGATAAGCTTGATGTGGGATCACAATTCGTACGATCAAACTTGTCCAAAGTGACCTGTTCGCGGTACTTTTTTAAAGAAATTTCATGGCCAAAGTATCCACCAAAATCGAATGAACGGACTCGCAAGAAATGTTGAGCTCTCATACTATCTCCCTAACACTGGTATGAAAATTTTCGAGCACCATTTCCGTCACTCGGGAAGCCAAAGTCCGATTTGGGCTGTAGCGCCATCGTAAGTAAGTATTTCCTTCACTTTTTGAATGTTTTCATCAGTTGAAGAGGTCGAATGTCCAGAACGAGACATGTCTTCAAGGATATCTCGTATGCTCGTGTTTTTGATATTACTGAATCACCGTAAGCCTTTTCCAACATTCGCAACGATTCCGCACACGAAATTTGGTCGGAAACACAAAATTTGAGCCAAATTCTTTGTTCCATATTTTTATCCATTGTAAAAATCGTCGTGGGCCAGCACGATAAATAAAAGCTTTCGAGAGTTACGTTGTAGACAGACGGGCAGACAGATTGTCACTTGGAATTGAGGTTTTTGAGCGACAACAAATACATTTGAACCCTCTGGCGACTCTGTGCGAACAGTATTTCTTAGCGTTACAAACGGTAAGGCAAACACAATACACTCTCAGATATCATTTAGAGTATAATGAGGGAATGGCGACGTCCCTCCACCTAAAAAATAATTCAATGAAAAGACAAATAGTTGCGTCACAAAAAAAACAAAAACTTTATTTACATCAGATCGATTCTTAATAACAATAACAACTATTACTATTACAAGACTCATTTTAAATATTCGGACTCAATGAATACTCATTCAGTTTTAGGAATTTTCGCAGGTCTCATGCAATCATCATCACCATGAAATCTGCTGTCTCTACTTACCGAAGACATTTTCCTGGATTTGGATTGATCAGCCGGTGGTTCCAAGGCTGCAGGAATGGCGTTCTGTTTCTGTTGTATTAATGTATGGAGAGCGTTCTGTTTTGGTTGCATCACTGCAGAGATCGAGTTCTGTTCCACCAATGCAGGGATCGAGTCCTGTTTCTGTTGAATTACTGCAGGCATAACATTCTGTTTCGGTTGTATGGTTCTAGGTAGAGCGTTCTGCTTCATCAATGCCGTGATAGCTTTCTTTTTCGGTTGAGGTTTTTTACGATTGGAACTATGATTGATTTTATTTGCATTACGTTTCCGGCCATTTGTCACAATATTTTCAAATGGGGACACAATGAATGGTTGATAAATCGACGCAATCATTGGAAAACAGCTCGAATCGCATCCGAGTTGACTTAACCGCTCCTGAACGATTTTTATCCAAAGCATTACGGCAAAATTACTTTTTTCGAATTCATTGTTCGTCTCCGTATCGAAAGAAATTTCTTTTTCCAATTTGAACATTTCTATGGATTTTCCATGTCGGGAAATCCGCGACGAATGGTTATTTCTCGCTTGATGTGCTTTCCTACTAGGGTCAGCTTTTTTTAAATTTCGCGCCATATTTGGTTTATAGACGTAGTCGTTCATTCCGCTGCGGATTAATTCTTCATTGACGAAATTTTCACGCATTACCATCTCTCGCGACTGGTAGAACCGAAACATTTCATTGCAATCGTGGATAGCCGATTTTTGGAGAGTTGGAAGATCGAGTAGAGCGAAAATCTCAGTTGGAGTTATTGGTGAGTCGGATTGTTGATTTTTTGGATAGCACATCGTCGAAAGACCTATAGCCGCGTTGATTTCTGTGGTGGTCTTGTTTCGGATTGATTCCATTTTTAAAGCGAAACGTTGGTTAGCGGATTCAAAATTAATTGAAAACTTGTTGCCAAAACTGGTCGAATTATTTATTCTCTTAGCACTTGTTGGTAGCTCGATGAAAACATGTTGAAAACTGCACGTTGAGCATTTATTTAAAACACGTTAATAACGAAAATTTCTTCAAAACAAATCGAAAACGGGTTCGATTTTTTATGAAAAAGTTTTTGAACCTTAATCAAAGCACTTTGAAAACACACTTGTCGTTGGTAGTTCGTTGAAAACAGGCTGCCGTATTCGATTGTAAACTTGTACTTACATATTGTAGCACTGTGCACTATCAAATGATATCGCCATGAAAATGTATTTCCTTTTTATAGTGAGATTCTTGCACGGCGGGTGGCTGAGTTCGTCCCTTGGCGAATATTTGCCTTTCGCTTTTCAATATGAGAAAATGCGAGAGGCTGAATGTTCGCTACAGTCAACCCCTCCTTTTTTCTCAAATGACCGAATGCATTGATCCACTCTCAAACATTTTCACAGTATGCATTGCAAGTTGTCCCATTCTACTATTACCTGAGTTGAGTTTTACCAAAAAATCGCGATTTGGGTGAAAAGGATGAAAGAGCTTCGCGTGGTACAGTGTAAACTATCTCTGTCTAAGAATACAATTTACCTATTTCCTTTTATTGCCTTGAAAACATGAATTAAATATAACTTTGAGTTGGTATCCATCTCTGCTGATCAGGTAAAGGATTTCAACTTTAAATTTAATAATTACGATCATGAAGTAATTTACTCTAAACCTAATCTAAAATTATCTTTTGAAATATTTTATGCTATTATTCGTTAATTGGGTGTTTACGGAAATCTAATCATCATCTTGATTTTTCGATCTGGATTATCGCTGCTTCCTGTTTCAATAAATTTTGCAAAATTTCGAAGTGCAATGGGTCGCTTATAGAGGAGTCGAGCCTTTAGATAAACGATTAGAGAAAAGGATATTTTATAGTTATTTGTTCAAGAAACGGGGTATACCGTTTCCTGAGGGTATTATTACGCGGCTTTTGGGTTTTGGGAGCAAAGCTAAGCTTATTGCTTGTGGCTAAGAAGTTTATGTATTATTTGAAAATAAAATATTTGTAGAAATACAATTTCGAATATATATGTACTTATTAATATACAAGATATCCAGAGAAAGCTTGGATCGAGGCCTACTTGAATTCATTTTTTCATTCTCTAGTCACGCTTATTTAAACACATAACATTTAATATAGTTATGCTTACTATTTTAAATGTGTGAACTACGAACTATATATATTTTGCTATCCCATGCAGATTCTACCATAGCGTTACTGCCCTAATTGGGGCTTAGCTTTCTTATTTTCAGATTCCTTAACATTTTTGAGTATTTATTGTGGAAGGGTTGTTAACCCTTCGCACAGCCCTCTAGATACGTATTTTCCATTTTAGTAGATTGAGGTGACTAAGGTAAGCCCAGGTAGATAGCGTGCTGGAATTATACATCGATCGGGATTTGAACTTACGATCTTCGTATTGAAGATCAAAACGCTACCCACAAGGCTACACCCTAGCTTTCTAATGTAGATTGGTCTAGTGAATTTTGTAATAAGTCTATGAATTATGCTTTATCCACTTTTTATGAGATCATTTTCTCTGTTTTGAAATTTTTATTCCGGTGACGTATTAAGCAAATTCTCGACTCGAGGGTTAAGAAACTGTAAAAATAATGCCATTAAAACATAACAGGGCTACGATTGCGCGTCAAACCCAATCATACGACATTCTAGATGAAATAGAGTTTTTTTTGATCCCAAGGAATTTTGTATGGGGAGTGGCAGAGGGGGTGATAGCATTGAACTAGTTTTTTTACCATCATGCTAGAGTAGCTATAAAAATGTCTTATATAGGTATATGTTTTATATAAACGTAAGCTCCAAAAATTGAATAGGTACTGAGAAAATTAGTGTGTTAGGCTTAGTGAAATTATTCAGTTTGTATGGGAGGTTGTAGAAAGAGTGCGGGGATTTTAGTGATTTTTTCTAAAATATTTTAAAATTGCCATTTCTTAAATTTCATACTAGTAATTTTCATACATTTCAAGAAAACCGATTTCTTGTGAAGTTGTGAAATTATGTCATATTGTATGGGAGGGGTAGAAGCAGTAAAACTCATCAGTTAATTTTCTGCTCTTAAGGATAATGTTAATTACGTATGTAGTACAAAATTCGGGCTCGATTTACATATATTATATGTACTGAGAAAACCGGTTTAGAGTGCTTCATGTAAAAGTGCAGTTTGTAAGGGAGATGGTCGAAGGAGTGGAGGGATTCAAATAATTTGTATACTGTATATCGAATTTATGATAAAAATAATATATTCCAAACTTCAAATCATTAGTTTTGATAGTTTCCAAGAAAATTTGATTATTGTAAATGATTGAAAATAAGTTTGTATGGGAGGTAGGGGTGGTAGAGGTAGAAGGGGTGAAGCAATTTGGCCCATTCATGACCTTACTTTTTCGTCAAAAACGACGTGTACAAGATTTGAGCTTTGCAGCTCAACGTATTCTCGAGCTAGAGAGCGAACGGACCGACTGACGGACATCCGGTTTTGAGATTTTTGAGTGACAATAAATATTTCTGTACTTTAGAGCAAACTTATAATACTCTCAGATTTAATATAGAGTATAAAAATTTACATTGCTCGAACTATGTATATGATTATTTCTAAATTGCAAAATGTAAGGATCAAAATCAGTTTTGGGAATTTGTAAAATCCAAATGAAAATCTGAAGTATATCCACCCAATATGTGGTTCGAAGTCAGGATCTTCATATTATTGCTTATTTTTCAGGATAAATTTTAGTAAGTCTTTTTACCTCTTTAATAGTTTCGAGGATATTTTTCAGAAAACTTTTCATAACTTGTTTGTTGACGAGAAATCTAATTTTAAACTCCGTAATGTTATTACACCAAGTACTCTATTGCAGCCGACGGTACGGGCTTCTATGTGTACCAAATCTTGATCCTGTATTTTACATTTTACCTTAGAAACAGAAATTTTCCCGGACGTATACAAAAATGGTTCTAGATCAACTACTGAGAATTACAGATCAACTGCAAAATTAGTAGCCGTGTTTTTTTGCGGCTCTAATGAAATTTGACATTTCTGACAAAATAACGTATTCTCATAACTTAAGTTATTTTTCAAAGATACGCAGTGAAAATTATTTTTTTGTGAAAAATCGAAATCAATTCAAAACATAACAGAGCTACAATTGCGCGTAAACCGCAATCTTACGATACTCTAGATGAAATAGAATTTTTTGTGATCCCATGAAATTTTGTATGGGGAGTGTTAGAAGGGGTGATAGCATTGAACTAATTTTTTCCCCATCATGCTAAAGTAGCTATAAAAATGTTTTATACAAAATGCTTACTCCAAAAATTGAATAGGAGCTGAGAAAATTAATGTGTTAGATTTAGTGAAAATGTGCAGTTTGTATGGGAGGTGGTAGAAAGGGTGGGGGGATTTTAGTGATTTTTTCAGAAATAACTAAGAATATCATAAAATTGACATCTCTTAAATTTTAGACCAGTAACATTCATACTTTTCAAGAAAATAGATTTTTTGTGAAGTTGTGAGACTGTGTCATATTGTATGGGAGGGGGTAGAAGCAGTAAAGCTAATCAAATATTTTTTTCTGATCTTAGTGATAATGCTAAATAAGTATTTATCACAAAATGTGAGCTCGATAAATGTTATATGTTCTGAGAAAATCGGCTTAGAGCATTTCATGAAAAAGTGTAGTTTGTATGGGAGGGGGTGGAAGGAGCTGGAGGACGCAAATAATTTTTATACTGTATATTGAAATCATTATGAAAGTAATATATCCCGAAATTCAGACAAATAGCTTTTATACTTTTCGAGCAAATTCATTTATAGTCGAATTGCGAAATTGTGCCATTTTGTATGGGAGGGGGTAGAAGGGGTGAAGCTAATCGTCTAATTTTTTTTCGCCTTACTAACAATTTTAAATAAATATTTAGTGCACAATTTCAGATCGCTAAATTTTATACACACTGAGTAAATTGGCTTAGAGTAATTCATGACAAGTACAGTTTGTATGGGAGGTGGTAGAAGGAGGGAGAGGACACGCATAATTTTCATACCGTAGATTTATATTATCATAAAAGTAATATATTCCAAATTTCAGGCCAATAGGTTTTACACTTTTCGAGCAAATCCGTTTATTGTCAAATTGCGCATTTGTGTCATTTTGTATGGGAGGGGGTAGAAGGGGTGGAGCGATTTGGCCCGTTCACGAACTTAAAGTTACTTTTTGGCTAAAAATGACACACACAAATTTTAAGCACTATAGCTCAAAGCTTTCGAGAGTTATGCTGTAGACAGACGCACAGACAGACAGACAGACAGACAGACAGACGGACAGACGGACAGACGGACAGACAGACAGACGGACAGACGGTCACTCGGAATCGAGGTTTTTGAGCGACAACAAATATTTCTGTACCCTTGGCGTCTCTGTGCGAGCGTTATTTCTTAGCGTCACAAACGGTAAGGCAAACACAATATACTCTCAGATTTCATCTAGAGTATAAAAATAAAAGGTAAAGTAACGATTTCAATTTTTATTAGATGAATAATTCGATTTTTTGTAAGGAAAAGTCTTGAATTATCGCGAAAAATTCGCAATATTTTACGGAAATTACCTGTTATAAACAACTGACAATTCGAAGTAGAACTGTCCAATTGTTTCCAGGTGCAACAACTTGCCAGTTCAATACCTTAGTCCTGAACTTCTACTCTGGATCGTTTTTTTGAGGAGTATCTTAACCTGCTCTACTCTCGTCCGCAAAAGAACACAGCTAAAATTGTCAATTCTTTACATTTTATTGCAGATCAATTTTAGTGCCTGAACACTATGATCTATTTATGAAAAATTTATACTAAACTGCATTCAATAAATTTTTTTTATTGAAAAAAAAAAAAAAAATCAACCAAGAACAGGAGCCTGTGACCATCGACATAACTCACTTTTCTCCTTCCTCTCTCGTTTAACCGAAAAAGTAAAAAATTCTCGTTCAAACAGAATTATGAATGGGATTAAGGCACAATTATGTGATACTCTAGAATGAGTTTAATACTCTGGAAAATATGTCATCCCAAATTCTTTACAATAGAGAATAAGCTTTGTAATTTTTAAGATGACAATGAACTTGATATGCAAGTATTTCGCGCTGAATGTTTGTGACTTTTTGAAGCAATTCCCAATAAATAAAAATACAAGCAGTCCTCTACTTTCTTGCTACTGGATGTGGCTTAAGAATACTAACACATATATTTCAACTTGGAAAACTAACTATTTCAGAATTCATTATAGAAGTTTGTTGTTATAGGACTATACATATAAATATAATTGTAGTGTCTGTCTGCTATTTGCTTATAAATTACTATAAGTTAGTTTTTTGCTTTATTTTAACACTAACTAAGCATAAGAACTCGTTTTCACCCACAAACGGCCAAACCGATTGTAATGAAACTTGCTCAGTTTGTTAGGTGTGCTTCAAGATGTAATCTGCTTTTGGCTTTATTTCACTCCCTCACGCCTTCTACCCCCCTTCCGTACAAAGTGACTCATTTTCAAAAATATTTATAAATCAAATTTTCTTGGAAACTGTAAGAGCTATTAATTTGAAATTTAGAATATATAATTTCTATTACAAATGCAATCTTTTGCTATACCCTCACTCCTTCAACCACCTCCCATAAAAACTACACTTTTTCATTAAATACTATACACCAATTTTCTCTGTACGTATAACTTCCATCTAGCTAAAATTTTGTACCAAATCCTTAATTAGCATTATTATTAATATCGGGAAAAAGTTAACCGAGTAGCTTCACTCCTTCTACCCCACCCATACAATGTGACACAGTTCCACGACCTTACAAGAATTCAATTTTCTTGAAAAGTGTGAATGTTACTGATCTGAAATTCAAAATATATTAATTGCATGATGATTGTTTCTCAAAAAAATCACTAAAAACCCACTCTGCTTCCACCACCTCTTATACAAACTGCACTATTTCATGAAATACTGTACACCAATTTTCTCAGTACGTGTAACTTTCATCGAGCTAAAATGTTGTACCGAATTCTTAATCAGCATTATTATTAATATCGGGAAAAAATTAACCGAGTAGCTTTACTTCTTCTACCCCCTCCCATACAATGTGACATAATTCCATGACTCTACAAAAATTCGATTTTCTTGAAAAGTGTGAACGATACAGATCTGAAATTTAAAATGTATCAATTGCATGATAATTATAGTTTTTTCTCGAAAACGCTCAACTCCTTCCACCACCTCCCATACTAATTGCACAATTTCGTTAAATTCATTGCACTAAGTTTCTTAGTACCTACTCAATTTTTGAAGCTTAAATTTGGTACAAAACATTTTTATAGCTACTCTAGTATGAAATGAAACAAATTAGTTCAGTGCTGTTATCCCTCCTACCACTTCCTATACAAAATTTCTTAACATCACAAAAACTTCGATTTCATAGTATCGTATGATTGGGCTTTACGCGCAATCGTAGTGCTGTTATATTTTAAGCTTAATGTTATTTTGATTGGGCTTTTTTTTAACCAACACAAACTACAATTATTCACATGTCGTTAAAGCTCTTTATTACGTATATGTTCTCAAATCACGGGATTGATTTGATCACGAGCTTGTCCCATTTAAATGCGAGTATCATGGTTTCATTTTTAATAATTTATGGTTCTTATTCCAACACAATACAAAACATTGTGTTCAAAGTCGCGGGCGTTTTCTAGTTATAAATATAATTTGAGATTCATTTATTAATTTTTGTAGGGATTCAACCAATAAATTGAACCATTTTGTCGAAGGAATGTAAACTATTTCAGTCCCGCCGCCGGAATTTTTAGACTTCTTTTCAATTCCTGTGAGTAGGTCGATCTGAAAAGAAATCGAAAAAGGCAGATGATACTTGTAATAGCTACTTAAATATGTTATGAATAAAAGTCAAAACAAACCTGATGTTTATGCTCTAGATGAAATCTGAAAGTATTATAAGTTTGTTCTAAGGTTCAGAACGCTAAAAAATAAGGCTCGGAGAAAAAAAAATGAATGATACAGCAGTTAAAATTATCACTGAAAAATCTCAAAACCGGATGTCCGTGTGTCCGTTCATTCGTCCGTCCGTCCATCCGTTCGCTCTCTAGCTTAAGAACGCGTTGAGCTAGAAATTTCAAATTTCGTACACGTCGTTTTTGAGAAAAAGTAAGGTGGAGTTCGTGAACGGGTGAAATCGCTTCACCCCTTCTACCCCCTCCCATACAAAATGACACAATTTTGCAATTTGACAATAAATGGATTTGCTCGAAAAGTATAAAAGCTATTGGTCTTAAAATTTACTTATATGATGATTTCAATCTGTCTTATAAAAATTATGCGTGCGCTCCCCCTCCTTCCACCACCTTCCATACAAAGTGTATTACTTCATGAAATACTCTAAGCGAATTTACTCAGTGCGTATAAAATTTAGCGAGCTGAAATTGTGCACTAAATATTTATTTCGAATCGTTAGTAAGGCCTAGATAAATTAGACAATTAGCTTGACTCCTTTTACCCCCTCCCATATAAAATGGCACAGTTTTGTAATTCTACAATAAACGGATTTGCTCGAAAAGTATAGGTGCTATTGATGTGAAATTTGGAATATATTACATTTATGACGATTTCAATCTACTATATAAAAATTAAGTCGTCCCATACAAACTGTGCTTTTTCACGAAATACTCTTAACCAATTTACTCAGTGGTATAAAATTTATCGAGCCGAGATTGTGTACATAAGATTAATTTAAAATTGTCAGTAAGGCCAAACAAAATTAGACTATTAGCTTTACTCCTTCAATCCCCCTCCCATACAATCTGACACAATTTCATAACTTTACAAAAAATCGATTTTCCCCTCCTTCTACCACCTCCCATACAAACTGCACAATTTCACTAAATCCAATACACTCATTTTCTCAGTGCCCATAAAATTTTTGAATCCTAAATTTTGTTTAAAACATTTTGATAGCAAATTTAGCGTGATGAGAAGAAGTTAGTTCAATGTCGTGAACCCCTGTACCACTTTCCCAACAATATTTCTTGAAATCAAAAATTTTATCTTTCATCTAGAGTATCGCACGACTGGGCTTTACGCCCAATCGTAGTCCTGTTATGTTTTCGATTTTGTCTTCTTCTCACCAGGTTTCATTTTCCAAATGATCATTTGCAGTTTGCTTGATTTGTTTGATGATTTGGGGATTTGACGATCCATGTTGTATAATTCATGTTGTAAATAATTCGCACAAACTTCAAACATCTATCTTCACTCCAACGAAACTACATGTTTGCGACACGGCAGCTATGCGCTAATGAGCTCGACTAAATCGTCAGGTTCACACTTGTTTAGTAGATGTATAACGATACAGTGAGATAGTGAAGCGGTTCCCTACTCGCTTGAAAAATGGAATGGAATGGATCACGTATTTAGTAGAGTAGCTTAGTCACTTACTAAACTACTCCACTAAAATTGTGTTGCTCAGACACGTTTAGTAACTAAATTACTTGGCACTCGAATGGAGGAAAAAACGAGTTAATGGCGTAGGCTGCTTGCTTAGTACAAAGCCACGCCTTGGAAGGAATTTGGACTTGGTAACAGGATGGAATTCAATCTGAAGGAGATGGAAGATATATTCTGGGCTAAAGGAAATTGTAAAGTGCAACGATCAATTCATCCTAGACTAGTATAGGAAGACCGTGTGCACTTTCGAAAATATGTGGGAGGGAGCGAAACTGGAGATAGTGGGCAGAGCGAGCATTCCTTCAATGCCAAAGGCCAAGGTACTTCTGCCTAGGGTGATGTTCACAGACACCGCTCTGAAGCTGGTTCAGCGGCAATACCCCGACATTCCGACGACCGATTGGATAGTCATTAAGGTCGACGAACTGCTGGCTGCTCTCCAAATAAATCAAAAGGCCGAGGACATACTCCATCCACGCTTCGGGAAAATTGTCTGGTGAATTGAAAGTGTTTATATGCGCCTTAAAAACCGAAATCCTAAGTACGAAAATAAAACAATCTTGTGGTCAACGAATTGACAAAAGATCTGAGAATAGAAATCATAACTTACGCGGCCGAAAAAACTATATTAGCGTGGATAAAGAGAACAGAAGTGAGGCTGCAGATCCAGACCTCCAACTGCATCCGCAACACTGAATCTTAGTCGCATTCCTCAGGCTGCTAAGAGTGATTCAGATAAGCCAGCACCATAATAGCTTAGCGTAGCCAGAACTACTGCTTACCCTGGAGGAGGAAATTTCTATAAGGCACTGATTTAACGGATGGATGGCCTTACGTCTCAAAATTAAAATCTATTTGTTTCTCCAAAGAAAGACTAGGAGCACACAGACATTATGACATTATGAAAAGAACCTTAATGTCTTCCTAAAGTCAGATTACGGCACAAATGACCTAACAATAGACTGATTGCGGCCGATAGCCGACAGTTGCCACTGTTAATCGCATTGATGAACATGGCCCATGATATGTCATCTCCAACAGAAGAGCTGCGCACTCTAGCGAAGCTCCATCTGGTAATCGGAGTAGACGCAAACTTTCTCCACACAATATGGGAAGGCAAGAACCTAAACGAAAGAGACTAGTCTCCACTACTCTTCATACGAAATACTAACCTCCAAATCAGTAACCGCGGTAGCGTGCAAGCTTATATTAGCTAAAAATACCAGAAACAGGTAAGTACAGAACCACAATAACTGAACTAATGAAAGGAACTCTCAAAAACTATACGACTGGACTAGCTCCGGGCCTAATGTAAACGTGCAAAAAATGGAACTGGTGCTCTTCACTAGAAAAACCCGAACTCAGGAGTTTACGCTGCCGAAATCAGAAGAGACAGAGCTTACTCTGACTAGCCAAACAAAGTATCTAGCATTAATCTTAGATGGAAACAAAATATTGAGGAGCGATCAACTAAGGCCAGCATTGCTTTCAAATCGTACAAAACGCTGTTCGGCAGGAAGTTGAAATTGGATCTGCGCCAATTCTGCTGCACGGCATACTGACTTAGTGGCCTACACTGAATAAATTGTCATCCCGGCAAAAGTTGGAAAAAACCCAAAGCATGCATGCATCAATGGAAATCACTGGGGCTCTTACGAGTCAGACTCACTAAACATCTAAATGCCTTTATCACTGTTTGCAGGAAGCGTGACATCCAAGTGCTCTGTGACTCAAGGAGTCCAAGCAACTTAAAACGCGCCGGTAAAGATATAGTAACTTAACCACAGATTCTCTGGGTTTGACAGAAAGTTCTCGTTACGTATACCAAACTGTGACATGTTATAAATCTATATACTGATGGATTCAAAATGGAAGGAGGATTGGTGCAGCACTGTATTCACCTGACTTTCTAATGGGCTCTTAATTCCGGTTACCGAATGAATATAGCGTTTATCAGGCGGACATTCTGGCAATCTAAAGGTCAGCCAAAAGCGTCAGCACGCCGAGGACCAGTAACGGAAAAATTAATGTCTTTACATACTTCAAAGGCACTGCAGTCCTGTACTATCAAGTCTAAGACAGTATTGAGCTGTCAACGCGCGCTATAGAATCTCTATGCTAACAGAAAGGTCGAGCTTTGGATTCCGGACCGCAGTGGCCTAACAGGTAATGAAGTAACGGATGAGCTAGCAAAAAGGGTGCTAATCTCTCTACAACACTCTATATACGCGGAGATGATAATTCTATTCGAACCCCGGTGGAAAAGAACAACCACCTGTAAAACCATGAAATCAATGCTGAATGCATGTGACGCGAAGAAGATTAGACTATTGTTATCATTACGCAGCAAACAACGTACAGCAATGGTTGGTATTGTTATTGGCCATTGCCTTAATGGAGCACATGCTTACAGAATGGGTTTGGTAATGCATGATCTCTGCAGTAATCAGGAGCACGTGGTGTAAGTGACCGGCCCTTTCTAGAAGAAGGCTCAAAACCCTCGGCGCACCGTTCTTCCCCAACCTCAAGCAAGTCTCGAGCTACGGTATGCGAAATCTGCTGAATTACGCTGCAGAAACGGAAATCTTTAAGCTTAACAAGGAACGCGTAACATCGCTTGATTTACGGATACATAATGTTATCCTTATTTTTATGTGGTATCACTGTGAATCCCAAGAGGTCTATGAGGGCTAACCCCGGCACTCGCTACCACTCTACCATCTTCTACAATGGCGCTACAAATCGGACCTTGGCCTCCTGATATTCAGGTTCCTTAACATTTTTCATTACTTATTGTGGAAGGGTTGTTAGCCCTTCGCACAACCCTCTTTCTACGAATTTGTCGTTTTTTTAGATTGAGGTGACCAAGGTATATCCAAGCAGGCAATGTGCCGGAATTATATATTGCGCCGACCGGGATTTGAACTCACGACCTTCGCATTACAAGACCGACACACTACCCACTAGGCTATATCCTAGCTCTCTACCATCTCCCATATAAAATTATATGAAGTTTGACCATCCGCTTTTAACTATTTTCCACGATACACTTTTTTGCAATAAATCACCTCTCTAGCCCCCGATACATAAATGTAATAACTTCGTTAAATCTCAAAAATCTCTATTTCATCTGGAGTATTGCATGATTGCGGTTGACATGCTATCATAGTTCTGAAACACGATCGCACGTGTATCTATTGTAAAGACCTATTCCAAAATCGTCGTCACTATTCGACGATTTGCAAACTTTGTGATGAATTTCAATGTTTACAACACTGCCTGGCTTAAATATTCCTCATATATGGACCATGAGGGACGTGATACTGAGCTCTTTGCCTAGTTAAACGATCTAACACAGCTGGTGAAGGAGCCTACTCGTTTATCGGAAATTGCGGGTCAATTCTCCAATCTTCTTGATTTATTTCTCACCAGCCAACCTGAGAAATACTCTCTCTCTCTCTGTAACATCCGCATCTCCAATTGGAAATACGGATCACTTCTTCATTCGTCCAGAATTCAAAATCTTTCTCGTCTTTTGTCAAAACAATCAATCAATCAATCAGATTCCTGTTAAGACCGCTATAGGGGCATAGGACAGAAACAGCTCTCCTTCACAAGACGCGATCCTGAGCATCGGCATTAAGCTGTTGCCAGGACTTGTTTATTCCTCTGGCCTCCTGCTCAAATCGCTTCCATGGCTATATGGTCGACCAACCTGTCTTCCTTGAGGATTGAAAGAAAAGATTTCTGGATTCTACACTGTTACGCTTTATTATTCGTGACGTTTCGGTCTCTGCTGAGACCTTCATCAAACTGTTCGTAGGTAGGAATACCTCTCCTACGCAAAGTATTCCATATGTAATCTCGCTTAATGCTGTCGAAAACCTTCTCGAAGTCCACAAACATGAGAGATAGTGGCGAATCTATTTCGGCGGACAAAACGTTCAACAATAATTTCATATCTTCATCAACACCACCATTCGTTGATTGCGACCGTACCGTTGGTGATCCGGTTGAGAAAGTTAGCATATTGGCAACAAGCTTCTCGAGAAACTTCACACTACCACCTTCAAACCAAACCCCTCCTATCGCAATATCATCTGGTTTTTTGCTGCCTCCACAACATTTTCGCACGTATCATATTCAGGATCTTGCAAAAGCTCAATGTTCACAAGACTGCTGGCCCTGTTAAGTTCTTACAGTGCAAAAGCTTTTGACAGAGTTTGGAATGAATGTCTCTTTGTTGAGTTAATGATCATTAATCTCGATGGATTGAGAGTTTCCTGTCTGATCGCATTATACGAGTAGTATTAGATGGCGTTACTTCTTCCTCTCTTTCAACTAATTCTGGTGTTCCTCAGGGTTCTGACTTATTGTCTACTCTGTTCTTAATATTCACTAACGACCTTTTGTCTTCTACTCTTAATCCAATCCATAATATTGCAGATGACAATACTGAAGGTAACACTTTTGAATTTACCTCCGCTGCGGATTCCCACAACCAATCTGTTGCTTCCAAGCACAGGGAGTTATTCGGTTCTCTGAAGTCCAACCTCGACTTAATCCTGGAATAGGGCAGGAGATATAGAGTAGAGTTCAACGCCTCTAAAATACAGGCCTGTCATCTTTCCCTTAAACGTGATTTTCCAGGTCGTCGTCTAATTTAGCCTTTAATGGCGCACCAATTTGCTCTTCTGATGAGTTTATCCTATCAGGAACAAATTTAAATAACCACCTTGATTAGAGCAAACATACCAATCGAGGTGAGTGTCGTTGATTGGCCGCCTTGGCCCTACGATTTGACCCCACTAAACTTCTTTCCCTGAGCTTACGTGAAGGGATGATCACGAATTAAAGAGCTAAATCGAGCGCGTTATTAGAAAGATAGAGCCACCTTCAACCCAGCACATTATTAAAAATTTCGTCAAAACACGACCATTGCTCACATATTAGTGTTTCTTATTCGAATTTTAAATTGGCTGGACACTTTGGAACATTCAATCCGCGTCGGATATGTTGAAAAAAACACGCAGAGGAAAATGAAATCATTATTAGTTGGGGTGAATAATTTTTCGAAACGAGAAATATAATACTTGAAACACTCAAACCCCAATTGTATATTCGATTCGAGTTACATAATTCCATCTTTACTCTACAACTTTGCCATTTTCGATCAAATGGAAAGAAACAAGATGCTTATGATTTCGTCGTAGTGCCCACAAAAAACATGACAGGACTACGATTGCGCGTAAAGCCCAATCATACGAAACTCACGATGAAAGAGAAATTTTTTACATCTTAAAAAATGTTGTGTGGGGTAACAGCATTGAACTAAATTCTTTTCCAACATTCTAGAGTAGCTATGAAAATGTTTTAGACAAATTTTAAGCTTCAAAAATTTAATAGGCACTGAGAAAAATAATATGTTGGATTTAGGAAATTTGTTCAGTTTGTATGGGAGGTATTAGAAGGTGTGGGGAGCTCTTAATGACTTTTCCAGAAATAACAACAAACATCATTCTATTGACAGTTTAAAAAATGGAGATCCGTAGCGTTTATATTGTACAAGAAAATCAATCTTTTGGAAAATTGTGCAACATTATATGGGGTAGAAAGAGTAAAGCTAATCAGTTAATTTTTTCCGATCTTAATAGTAATGCTAATTAATTATTTAGTACTAAATTCGATCTCGATAAATGTTCTACGTACTGAGAATATTGATTTATAGCATATCAACAAAAAGTGCAGTTTGTATGGGAAGTGCTGGAAACATTGGGGGATTCAAATAATTCTAATACTACAGTAGTAATACGTTCCAAATTATCATCTGTTATAGTTTCCAAGAAAATTTAATTATTGTAAATTTTCGAAAATTAATCAATTCATATGGGAGGGGGTAGAAGGGGGTTAGCCCATTAACTTTTTCGCCGAAAACAACGTTTACAAAATTTCAACTTTGTAGCCAAATGCGTTCTCAAGCTAGAGAGTAAACAGACTGACGAACGAACGGACGTTCCGTTTTGAAGTGTTTGAGCGCTGAAACCAACTTCTGTCCAGTCCAATTTAGAGCATACTCGTATAATACTTTAGAGCATACTCGTATAATACTCTCAGATTTCATCTAGAGTATAACAATACAGGATCGGTCAACGATTTGCTCGATCTTTTGCGATCGCTTCTTCTGAAACTGAATAACTTGGGTTGTCGTCTTGACACAAAGCTAGACGTCACAACAAATCCTAATTTTTGGGTTTCCTGGGGTCTGCAATTATGAAAATCCCTCAAAACCGGATTTTGAAATTTCCCCCTTATTTCGTAATGTGGTAAATTAGCGAATAATTCGTAAAACAGTAGAACTCATTACTTTGTCGAGTAAAATGACATCTCAAAATATATGTAATACCAAAATAACTCGAAACGAGAATGTCGCGCTCGAATCGAGTTTGGTGAAAATGAATTCCCATTTCAATTTTCATTCCACTACAGCCGAAAAACCGTTGATAGCTATACCCGTAAAGCTTCAACGTATTCTAGAAAAAGCTCAGTACGCCCTTGTATATTAATTTTCATGTTACCCTAGAGAATGCAGGGTGGTTGGGGTGGTGTTTGCAATCGCGTCATATTGGGTGATTCTCCCAAAGCTTCGCTCCGATTCGAGTATTTATTGCATGAAGTTGGTGCAGTTCTCCGGCTGCCGCATAAATTTCGTGTCAGAAGAGTTTTGTTTTCATGCACCCTTTTAAGTCGCTTTACGTCTTCTCTAGTGTCCGGCACCTTGAAGTTTTCTCTCCCTATCATCTATACATGTATATTTTTTTTTCCTGTCCTTAACTTCGGTGATAGCTTATGGCTAAAGTGCTAAACAAGCGAGTCTTTTCAATTTCACGCTTTGCTTTCCAGTTGAAAATTACTCCTTAAAAAAGTGCGTAAATAATTTCCGTTTAAAAAATTTTAATTGCAAAGTGTTTTTCATTTTTTCCAATCGATTATCACGAACGACAAAGTGGTGGAAATGAACGCGAATCGGTGTTGAACAAGACGAAATGAAAACTTCGTCGTCTCTGATGTAAGACTAATCGCTCGGAGCTATGAATGAAGGCTAAGATGGTGATAGTGCTGGTCAATACTAAGTAAGAGCACTCTACACTTAGTACCCAACGAAAATTATTATTGGGTGCCAGGTGATTAAAGAGGGTGAAGTGCTTATGTAAAAGGAGTGCTCTAAACATCTGTGTGAGAAGTTTTATTGGTGTCGGACGCAAATATGGTTGATATGGCACCGTCATCATTCAATCCGGATGGCGAAGGATCCAGAATTAAAACGCTAATGGGACGAACGCCGGGTATCCTGAAATCAAAATTCCTTTCGGTTCTCGGCAATAGTAACGAGCTTTTGAATGGAATCTCAAATAAGGTTTGTAAACATGGTAAAATGATGGGTTTGGGGGGAGTGGTGATGGAGGACATTTCTCCATGTGCTTTTCGCGTTTAAAAGTGAAATCTCAATGGGGATTAATTTCCGTGAAGTTTTTGTTTTACAAAGGACGGGGTTAGTTTAATGAAAAAAGGTACAAGGGTACTGGCAAATTGTGATAATACCAACAAATTTTTGGTGCCACCACAATAACATCGCCTCGAAAGAGATTACTGCAATATTGCGTTCGGGTCAGGGACGCTGTCAGCTGTATAAATTATTTCTGCAGAACAGTGGTGAGCAGGATACAAGGACCATGGGCGGCTAGTTAGCAGTAATTTTCGATAGAAAATTGCACTGTCTGAAAAAAGTTTCGCTCTAGCTATGCACGAAATGGTTTTTTTGGGAGAACGACAGTGATTTGTTTTGATATTTATTTCTTATGTAGGTTTTATCATTTAGAGTTGATTACAAATCGTAGGGTACATCACTTTCCTAAGTCACATGTTAATTTTTCAATGGAGTATTCCTATTTGGATGGGTCTGTTCTGCAGTAAATCTCAGGTTTGTAGCTTTTATAGATATTACAAAAATTGATATACAATGCGTTGTCTAGTTTATTTATATAGGAAAGGGAAGATGTGTGCGATACTACTCGATGTATTCATATTATAATTGAGTACTATTCTCTTTTCAGCTGGATATAAATCTTAGCTTGAGTGAAACTGATTCGGACGAGGAGTATGAAGACGATGAGGAGGAAAATTGTAATTGCAATCCTGGTGAATTAAATTAAATAGCATAAATGATAAAAAATCGAATCTAGATTTCTATTCTTATTCATTTAGAAGACGAATCAATAGATCTATCTACCATCGATTTCGAATCGCGGCGAGTAAAAGAGCGACGTGCTCACGAAGAAGTCCTATCTGGACGATATCGCCATCCGAATTTAACACCTAGTAAGTATTTGAAGTATCTCTCAGATCTATCTGAAATTTCTATTTTTCCAGAATCAACACATGACGGCCTTGTATTGGACTTAAATAACAAGCCCATATCATCATCCAGTTCCGATAGTAATAAGAGTAGTCCCTACAGTAATTCAATCGAATCGAAATCTCCGAATCGCGGTAGCGATATGGACGAATTGGACGAATTGAAAACTAGTATTCCTCCGAAATTGAACGGACTTCTTCCAGCTATCGATATAATTCCGCCAACAGATACATCCGGTCCGGTTTCGAAACCATGCGAAACCAATCCGAAAGCAAATCTGAAAACTTCGAACAGTAGTACCCTGACGAGTCTCAACGACCCAATGCTACCGTTTAGTGGTAGCCCAGAATCGTCCGATCTACGAATTTGCATACGTTCCGAGTCTGAAAATTCGGTACCGTCGTGGGCTTCATCGATTAGCCTAGACAGTCATACGGAGGAATCGATCAAGGAATTCATGAAACGGTTTGTCGATATTGTTTTTACGAGTAGCTCATCGATCGGGCTCGAATTGAAATCGGAATTCGGACAGAAAGCCCGAATGGAGACGGGAAGATTGTGGTTTTCGCGATTTCTTAATTTACAGCGATCGAAATCGAAGAAAGTCGATGAAACGACATTCTATTCGCTTGTACAGTATTTCGCCATAGTTCTTTTCGAATGTGCCGAGAGTGAAGATTTTTCGCCTGCTAAAAATTTAATGAATATGTGCTTTACATTTTTTCATGAGAGTAAGTTGGATTTGATTTTTCCCAAGGAGGATATATAAAAAGGAGTGACTATAAGCATGCTTTGCCTTGTAAACACAATGGGAATGAATGTATTTCCCTCCCTTACTACCGAAATGCTCGAAATTTTTCGAAAAAAATCGTTTCGCTATCTTTGTCTGCCACACTTAAAAATATTGCAACTAACTCTTTCCCACGATAAATTGTTCGAAACAGTTGTCAAATTTTCGAAAAAATTGTTTCGCTATCCTTGTTTGACATACTTAAACCCAAAGTAAGTCTCTGTCCCGCGTTAAATTGTCCGTTGCTAAAATACTTAGCTTAAACACAAACCAAAACTAATAAAAATTGAAAAAATAAAAATTTCTGAAATGAAACAGCAAACACCATTGTATTGAAAATTACTTTATTGCTGACTGAATATTAGCAACCAAGAAAGAATACAAATTATTGTATTTTTTTTGTAAAAGTTTGAAGCCAAGTTAAGCTTGGACACAATTTTCGAAAATTTCCGAATCAAAAAATATTCCCACATGAGACTATCAGGTACTCCTTTTATATATCCTCCTTGATTTTTCCCGATAACTTTGACGGTTGGAATTTTCCCAAATTGTCAAAAGTGAAATTCAGTTCACTTCACTTGCGTGTAATGAGAATTACCTTACATGCATTCAGAACTGTTTTTCACATTTGTATTTGGTCAAAAAATAAATGTATTGACTATTTTAGCGACATTATTTTTTTAAAAAATATGAAATTGTTCTTAATTTCTAGTCGAAGTTCCCGGATGTGAACCCTACAGGGAATATTTATTTACATATTTGCGAGAGCAACCGATTTGGCACACGCTCCGATTTTGGAATGCTGCATTTTGTGATGCCTTGAAAAGTGTTCAGGATCATAGATCGGTGCCGGTTAATGGTGAACGACGTGTACCACAAATTGAAACGGATGGATCGAGTTCGTCAAAATTGATGAAACCGACGGAAGGTGATAATGCAGATGACGATGATGAATTAACAGAGAATCAACGATATCAACAGAATATAACGTTTGGACAGTTGGGGTAAGTTTTGATGATTTTTTTGTTCATGATTTGGTGTGATTCTATGAATAATTGTGATCATTTCGTTTGTTTGTATTGGTTCAGCTTAACTAAAAGCAGCAGTGCCCCCGAAGCACTCTCCCCCCATAGCCCCGCTTATTGCGTTAAAATGTTGTGTACCAATCTATAAAGCAAAAATGAAGTTCAGTACAAATTTTGACTAAAAACTGAACTAAACAAAGTGCCGGAAATTGACGTAATACCAGTTGAATTTCTAAAAACAGTGGAAACTGTGTCGCTGAAATACTACACAACATGATATGAGAAATTTCGACAGAGGAAATCATGCTCGATGATTGGCGAAAAAGCATCATATGTCCAATTTTCAAGACAGGAGATAAACTCTGCAGTGAGAATTACAGAGGAATATCATTATTGTGTACGTCCTATAAAATACAGACAAATTATTGGCGAAATCCAAGGTGGCTGTAGAACCGGACGATGTACGACAGACCAGATGTTCTCGGTGAAACAGGTGCTTGAGAAATGGTGGGATATAACACAGACATACACCAAATTTTCGTAGATTTTAAACAAGCATACGATAGTATCGACAGAAGGGTACTGTACCAAATCATGCTTGATTTAGGACTCCACTCCAAAACTAGTCCGCCTAACAAGACTTTCAATGACGAACACTGAGTCCCAAGTGAGAATACAAACCGATTCCACAACCAGCTTTCGAACGGAATGTGGTTTAAAGCAGGTAGCTGGTCTAGCCCCCATGCTTTTCAACTTGGCATTAGAGTATGTCGTCCGAAAAATCATAGTTGGCAGCAACAGGACACTATTATTCAAGTCCACCCAACTAGTAGACTTCAGAAGGCCAGGGACTGATTTGGGCTATCGCGCTATTGATGACGATGATTACAAATTTTTAGCAAATATACCCGATTTTCCATGTGAATTCTCTGTCGACAGGTTTAATAGTGAATCATTTTACTTTATTATTCTAACTAGCAAACGCCCGCGACTTCGTCCGCGTAAAAATAGCAATAATAAGTAATTTTTGAGAGTGTAGTTAGTAATACATTATGTGGGATATATGATCTGCTTACTTTAATGGCTCTTTGAAGAAAATGGTTTTTATATTGTTGGAATCACAACCTTAATTTATTAAGAATGAAAGCATGATTCTCCCATTTTTATGGAACAGGCTCGTGATCAAATCAAACCCGTGATTCGAGATCATATACGTGTTGAAGAGCGTTAAGGACATGTGAATAATTATAGCTGGTATTATTAAAAAAAAAAACAAATAAAATAACATTAAGCTTAAAAACATAACAGGACTACGATTGTGCGTAAAGCCCAATCATACGATACTATGTATAGATGAAATCGAAATTTTTGCGGTGTTAAGAAATTTTGTATGGGGAGTAGGGGTGACAGCACTGAACTAATTTGTTTCACATCATGCTAGAGTAGCTATAAAAATGTTATGTACGAAATTTAAGTTTCAAAAATTGAGTAGGTATTGAGAAACTTAGTGCATTGGATTTAATGAAATTGTGCAATTTGTGTGGGAGGTGGTAGAAGGAGTGGGGGGTTTTTGGTGATTTTTCAAGAAACAACTATAACTATCATGCAATTGATATACTTTAAATTTCAGATCTGTATCATTCACACTTTTCAAGAAAATCGAATTGTTATATAGTCGTGGAATGTGTCTCATTGTATGGGAGGGGGTAGAAGGAGTGAAGCCACTCGGTTAATGTTTTTCCCGATATTAATAATTATGCTAATTAAGGATTAAGTTCAAATTTTTACCTCGGTGAAATTTAAATGTACTGAGAAAATTCGTTTAGAGTATTTCATGAAAAAGTGCGGTTTATATGGGAGGTGGTGGAAGGAGAAGGGTGGTGGAAGGAGAAGGTGGTTTTTGGTGAATTTTTGAAAAACAATTATAATCATCATGCAATTGGTATATTTTAAATTTCAGATCAGTAACATTCAGACTTACCCGCAAGGGGGTAGTTGTAGGATGAGGCTTTACCAATTACTGCAACTATCTTTGGAGACTAGCGACTCCACGGACCTGAGCTAACTATCCCCCTGTGGGATGGGGGCTGTAGAATTCACCAACAGCCAGTCCTGCTTGCCCTAAAAAATGGCAAATGGACACTCACTGGATCATGGGCTTATCACCCGTGATCTTAAGACCTAAATGATACTAGAAACGGATACATCGCCTTGGATACGGACTGATTCTACGGTAACGACTTTTGGCATTCGAAAACGGACTATGATTGGCTTCTGGAACGTTCGAACATTGAATGACGGGGGAAGAGCTGGGGTTACTCGGTCCTTGCACCGCCAATCAGTGATCGACCGTGAAATGGAGCACTATAACATCCAAATCTTGGGCTTGAGCGAGGTCAGGTGGACAGGATCAGGAGAAGAACGAACCCCTAGCGGAAACACTATTCTGTACATTGGCCCTGAAAGTGAAGCCAGAAATGGCGTGGCGTTCGTCCTTACGCCGAGAGCGAGAAACAGTCTCATTAGCTGGGAACCAATCTCGGATAGGATTATCGTTGTCAGGCTCAGGACCAGTGTCAGAAACGTCACAATTCTGCAGTGCTACGCACCAACTAATACCGCAACATCTGGGGACAAAGAGGAGTTTTATAGCCAACTGAGTGCCACCTTCGAATGTGTTCCAAGGGGTGATATTATAATCATCTCGGGAGATATGAACGCCCAGGTTGGATCAGACAACACTGGACTAGAACACGTCATGGGGAGGCATGGTGACCCTTGGGTCACGACCTTGGATTAAGAGACCCGAAAACGGCGAATTATTTGTGGAGTTTTGTAGTACTCGGCAAATGGTCATCGGAGGGACCCTTTTTCCACACAAGAGTCATCATAAAACATCTTGGGTTTCCCCTGATGGTGTTACTCAGAACCAGATCGACCATTTGGCTATAAGTCGCCGATGGAGAAGATGTCTCCTCGATGTGCGAGCGAAACGTGGAGCTGACGTGGGGAGCGATCACCACTTGATGGTTGCCTGCTTGAGATTGTGTACAGCAGCTCTCCGACGACCACAAATTCTTCAAATGAAGCGCAAGCTTAATGTAGATAAACTCAGAGATCCCAACAAAAAACGCGAATACACCACTATTCTACGCGAAAAGTCATCCACATTAGGTGAAAATGAAATGCGCACACTGGACGCCAATTGGGAAGCAACCAGAAACACTTTTCTAACTAGTGCTGAAGAATCTGTGGGATATGTGCAAAGCGGTGAGAAACCCTGGATGTCGCAGGACACATGGGACAAGGTTGGCAATCGGAAAAAAGCCAAATTGGCAATCATCTCTCAACCCGATGTCAACCAACGAACGCCCGACTTGAGGCAGAACTACCGCGATGCTCATATACAGCTAAAAAAGGCTGTTAGACGCGACAAGAGAAAGGCCATTGAAGATCTGACAAACAAGGCAGAATCTGCGGCTTACCTTGTGGATATGGGTTCACTATTTAAAATTATGAAACATTTGACGAACAGGAATTTCACCGCCAACCACCTGGTGAGAGATGTCAACGGAACTCTCCTTAATATGAGTGAAAACCAGTTGCGACGATGGAAGGAATACTTCTCTGATATTTTAAACATCTTGTCAAAGGAAGATATTCCGGAAACAGAACAACTTCCAAACATCCAACCGCAACAATCCTCTATTAGGGACGATCTCCCAGATAAGGAAGAGATAGTTTCCGCCATTCGGTCAATGGCGGGAAGGAAAGCTCCAGGTATAGACGGATTACCAACCGAACTCCTCAAAGCGGACCCGGAAATAACAGCCGATATACTCTTCCCACTCTTCACTAAGGTGTGGAATGAAGGAAGATATCCGACTGAATGGAAGGAGGGCGTCATTGTGAAAATCCCGAAGAAGGGTCACCTTCGGGATTGTGGCAATTGGCGTGGTATATGTCTACTTACTGCCGTATCAAAAATTATGGCTAAGGTAATTCTCAATAGGATTAGTGATGTCGTCGAGAGCACTCTCGAAGTTTATCAGGCTGGATTCCGTAAAGGGTCGTCTTGTACCGACCACACAAATACCCTACGGATAATATTAGAGCAGTCAGCCGAAATGGGTTCGCCACTACATCTCATGTTTGTGGACTTCGAGAAGGCTTTCGACAGCGTTAAGCGAGATTACATATGGAATGCTTTGCGTAGGAGAGGTATTGCAGATAAGGTCATAGCTATGATTAAAGAATCCTACGAAGATGCAAGGTGTCGCGTCTTGCATAGAGGAGAGCTGTCCGAGAGCTTCCATGTGCGAACGGGTGTCAGACATGGCTGCATATTATCGCCAGCGCTATTTCTGGTGGTAATAAATGACATCTTGAAAGCTGCACTGGAAGGTGGGAAAGATAAAGGTCTTCAATGGAGACTATTTGACATTTTAAGTCACCTTGATTATGCTGATGATGTGTGTTTGCTTGCACATACCCGTTCGGACTTAGAGTCAAATGTTCGCTCGTTGCATTCTAAATGCAAAGCGGCGGGACTGAAAATAAATGTGCGTAAAACCAAGTACATGCACATGGGTTCGAAGGCAAGCACACCGATTGTTCTTAATGGACAGGATGTGGAAGAGTTGCAAGATTTTTGCTATCTCGGAAGCATTGTCAGCATGGACGGCGAAGCCGAAAAGGATGTTGAGGCTCGGCTATATAAAGCTCGTCAGGCCTTCGGTATCCTTTCCCCTTTCTGGAGGTTAAGAGAGATCTCCCTTCACACGAAGCTGCGAGTTTTCGACGCATGCGTCAAATCCGTATTGTTGTATGGTTGTACTACGTGGAAAGTGACCGTTCGACTTACCAAGAAACTACAGACTTTCGTAAACCAATGCCTCCGACGCATTTTAGGAATATTCTGGCCAGAAGTAATCTCCAACGACGAACTTTGGAGTACAACTCACCAGACTAAAATAGGTATTGAGATTCAACAGCGGAAGTGGCATCGGTCATAATTTGAGGAAACCAGAGCGAAACATCGCAAAACAGGCTCTGGATTATAACCCTCAAGGAAGACGTCGGGTTGGTCGACCATGTAACACATGGAAGCGAGCAGTTGAGCAGGAGGCCAGAGGAATAAACAAGTCCTGGCAACAGCTTAAGGCCGATGCTCAGGATCGCGCCTTGTGGAAGAGAGTTGTTTCTGTCCTATGCCCCTATAGGGGGTCTTAACAGGAATTTGATTGAACATTCAGACTTTAACTCCGCCATAGACGGTCCCAAGCTCGGTTTGAGAAAGGAGGAGGGAACATGGAGTTAACTTGAATGGCCAGTAACACCAGTGCGTCTCAGGAACTAGGCAAAAAGTATGACATAGTTGGACTTGCAGCATAGCTGTGAGAACTCCAGCATGTCATATTTAGCTCAAAACTCCCACCCTTTTTCTACTAGGGTGTAATACGTATTATTCGGTACTTCCAATAATGAAATCCAAGAAAGTGCACAGGAACAATAAGCTGCGGATTTATAAAACTATTATACGACCTGTGCTCTGTTATGGCAGCGAGGCGTTGACATTAACGCGAACATCCGAAAAAGCAGTTAACGCATTCGAAAGAAAGGTCCTCCGAAGATTTTTGGGACCTGTGAAGAAAGGAACGGAATGGCGAATAAGATACAACCACGAGTTGTATCAACTCTACAACGAGCCAGAAGATTCAACGTTCATCAAGCTACGTAAACTGCAGTGGGCTGGCCATGTAGAGCGAATGGAAGACAGAAGAATCCCCAAACGTGCTCTTAAAGGCAAAGCGAGTGGTAGGCGGCCAGAAGGCAAACCACACAAGCGATGGGAAGACTCGGTTGATGAAGACAGCAAAGCCATTTTAAATAAACTGCCAACAAGTCGGGCGAAACTTTATTATTTTTGGGACAAAATGCGCATGCTTAGAAAGTCAATATGCAGGTTAGAGTGGTTAGGGAAGACTAATTGAAAGGAGCTTCTTGAGCAGGGCAATTCTCAATTTAACACTTTCCGGAAACGCTCCATATTTCATTCCTTCATTTATACAAGTTTGAGTTTTCATGAAGGGAGGGGGGAGGGTGATAGTAAGGGTGGGTGGATGTTAATAGTTTTTTAATTGATTGCTTGAGCAAAATCCAATATTCTTTGCATAGAATGGTAGTTTCATAGACGAAGTTGCACAGAATTTTCATTGGATTCGGTGTATTTTAAATTCACGAGGGGGTAGAGGAGGTAGAGGAATCGTAAAATTTGTTAAGCAGTTTTATTTCGTTTCTCTTGTAAGGTGCTTGTACAAAATTTCAAATTTGTAGCTTTTAATTTGTTAGTTAATAGTTGATTTAATGAAATTGGTCGAAATCATACTTTTGTGTGGGAGGGGGTAGAAGGGCAAGTGCGATCTCAAAACTTTTAACGTAATTTTATTTCAACTATTTTTTTAAGTTCTTGTGCAAAATTTCGAATTGATAGCATTAATAGTTGGGTGATAATTGATTTCTTAAAAATGGTCGAAAAAATAATTTTGTATGGGAGGGGGTAGAAGTTTTAAAGATATTCAACCAGTTAATATTTCAAACTCTTAAGGATTTTTCTTAAATGCATTTCGCAAATATTCAAGTTTCTACCTAAAAATTTGATTCAAACATTTTTAGTTTATGTGTTTTTTTCATTGCACATGAAACAGTTTGTGCACGTTAGACCTCCACTTCGGTGCATAACAATTTTGGAACAAATTATTATTTTTTTTCTGTGTACATTAAATAGATATGTCGACGTGCAAAATTTAAACTTTGTATCTTTTACGAGAGCCATAAAAAAATCACTCAACATTTTCAACATTTTCGCTTTCCACCTCCCTCCCCTTACACCCCCCAGCTTAAATTTTTTATCAAAATTAAAAACTATATAGCTCTACAGTCTGACAAATTTTTGATTTGATATCTGTATTCAATTTTGAGTTTTGGTGGTTTGTAGTTTTAGAAAGTGACCCATTTTTGAAATGCTCCCCATTTTCCCCCACTACTATTATGTCCACATGTTGTATTTTTTTCATATTTTGCTAGTAAAGCTTAGTACACGTTTCAAGTTTCAATTACATAGCTTAAGAGATAGTCGAGATATTAATTTGTAAGTGTTTTTCTTTGCACCCTCCCTGACCCTTCCCCATACAATAATTAGCTTTTATCTAAACTGATTCTAGTAGATCTTAATGCCATCTTAATGGTCTCAAAATATCAATTTTTTATGAGAAGAATTTTAAAGATATAATCATTTGCAAAAAAAATTGGGCCGACAATTGGTTCTTAGCCCCCCCTTTTCGCACCCCAATGGATAAAAAAATTAAATAATTTTTAAAAGTTGTCCTACAAACTCTTCTATATGTATGTTGATTTTCAGTTTCCTAGCTGTAACCATGGCTGAGATATTTGAATTCGTATTTTTCGGTTTAAGCGCTCCCCCTGCCTCCCCCTGAACTTGTACACCCCCCAAAATGGGTATCCGCCTGAGATCCGCAACTACCTATAATCCCTCCAAAAATGAATTTTCTATCTTGAAGGGTTTGGGAGTTAATGTGCGCTGAGCGTACACGTCGGCGTACGGCGGACGGCGTACAGACAGACGGATTTTTTTTTTTTGCATTTTTAGGCTAATTTAGTCATGAAACGCGAAAAAAAAAATTTCAGGGTAGCAAAGTTTTTTTTTTCTTGTGTCGATCACAATACTTTATTATTAGAATAATAAAGTAAAATTAGCAGATGGAGGACGCGGTCTTTGGATCGAGATGAATGGAGGCGACGACTTCAGGAGGCCAGGGCCCGATTTGGGCTGTCGCGCCATTGATGATGATGATGAACATTCAGACTTTTCAAGAAAATTCAATTCTTGTGAATTCGTGGAACTGTGTCACATTGTATGGGAGGGGGTAAAAGGAGTGAAGCTAATCGGTTAATTTTTTCCCGATATTAATAATAATGCTAATTAAGAATTTAATACAACATTTTAGCACGATGGAAGTTACACGTACTGAGAAATTTTGGTGTAAAGTGATTCATGAAAAAGTGTAGTTTGTATGGGAGGTGGTGGAAGGAGTGAGGAAACTCAAACAATTTATATACCAAAAGACTGCATTTATAATAGAAATAATATATTCCAAATTTCAAATGAATAGCTTTTATAGTTTCCAAGAAAATTTAATTAATATATATTTTGAAAATGAGTCACTTTGTATGGAAGGGGGTAGAAGGCGTGAGGGGAGTGAAATGAAACCAAAAACAGATTTCATCCCAATGGACACCTAACAAACTGTGCAAGTTTCATTACAATCGGTTCAGCCGTTTTTGCGTGAAAAGCGGCCGGACAGACAGACAGACAAAAATTTCAAAAATGTGTTTTTATGCTTAGTTATTGCTAAAATAACTCAGAAAACTAACTTATACCCATTTATAAGCAAATAACAGACAGACACTACAATTATATTTATATGTATAGATAATAAAGGGATCGACGCAGAAAGACAAATAAATTTGCTACCCTGAAATTTTTATTTCTTCGCGATTCATGACTAAATTATCCTAAAACCAAAAAACAATCAATCTATCCGTACTCCGTACGTATACGCTCCAACGATATTCAAAGATCTCCGAAGCCCTTATATATAGAGAATTCATTTTTAGGTGGATTGTAGATCAAACTCTCATTGCCTAAGCGTAGTGGAGTGTTGGGTGAAAGAGGGAAGCGGGGAAGGGTTAAGATCAAAAACTGGGATTGCTGATATCTCCACTACGAATACAGATAGGAGGCTGAAATTTGACAATCTGGTATATTGATGAATGGAAAAAAAGTGGGAATAAATTAATTTTTTTTCCAAAAATGAGGGAGAGGGGCTAAAAATTAATTGTTGGCCGAATTTTATTTTCAAATTTTTATTTCTTCGAAATCACTTAACATAATTAGTTCATCTCTTACGATCAAATAAGTGGCTCATAGATCAATCATAATCAAGTTAGTGGGAGGCCAATACTTTCAAGGGGGAGGGTTAGGGGGGTACAAAGAAAAACACATTATTAATATCGACTATCTCTCAATTCTCTCTATTTAATTGAACTTGGGACATGTATTAAGCTATATTAGCGAAATATCAAAAAAATATAACATTTCGACATAATAGTAGTCAGCGAAAATGGGGAGCATTTAACAAGCGGTGCACGTTTCCAAATATCAAATCGGTGTATCTCAAAACTCAATGCAGATATAAAGTTGAAATTTTGTCAGATTGTAGAGCTATATTCCCTATAGGCGGCGGGTGGTGAACAAAAATGTCGAAAACTATGAGCAATTTTTTTGGGCTCTGGTAAAAGATACAAAGATCAAATTGCACGTGCTAGATGAATGCACGCACATATATATACACAAAAAAAAATGATAATTTCAATCAGAACTCTGCTCCACCGAAGGTAGCCCCTGACCTGCATGAGGTGTTTCATGTGATTAAAAAAAACTACACAAACACATAAAACCTCAAAATTGTTGGTTGAATTTTTAAGCTATAAGCTTCAAAATTTGCGAAAATACATTTAAAAATGCATATAAGTTCAAAATATCAAATGATCGAATACCTTCAAAACTTCTATCCCTCCCATACAAAAGTATTTTTTCAACGATTTTTAAGAAATTACTTATCACCAAACTACTGAAACTATCATCTTAAAGTTTAGTATAAACACTTTTAAAACTATTTCTACCCTCTCCCATACAAAAGTGTGATTTCGACCAATTTCAATGAATTTACTAATAACCAACAAATTAAATGTTACGAACTTGAAATTTTGTACGAACACCTTACAAGAGAAAGGAAATAAAACTGTAATACAAATTTTACAATTACCTCACGTCCTCTACTCCCTCTACTCGCAATACAAATATATGGTGTCATGCAAATAAAATACACCGAATTCCTAAGAAATTCCAAGCAACAGACAGTTTTGAACGTTATTCAAGCAATCAATTAAAAACTTATCACATTCTCACTATTTCTACCCCGCTCCATACAAACCCATAAATAATCGAATGAAATATGGAATGAAATTATGTACACTGATATATTGATCGTAATTTCATTTAAGTGTTATATAATTGACAACAGCGCTGTCCTAGAATAAATGGGGACACTTAGACTTCCCTATCCACCTTAATTTGTCTATTGACACTCCACGCATCCTCAACTTGCCCCAGGAATAATTAAGTAACGCCCGACTTCAGTTTTACGTACTTCTGATTCAGGATGTACTGCAGTGGCAGCGCCTCCCTCGTGAAATTTTCAGAGAATTGGGTAACAACTCTCAAAGACCGCACCAGAGATCTATAGTACATCCGGTACTACAGAGGCGGTGCCTTCTTCTTCTTCAGTAGTACAACAGCCCGAATCGGGTCTTGGCCTCCTCACCTTCAGGTTCCTTAACTTCTTTCATTTGTAGTTGTGGAAATGTTGTTAGCCCTTCACACAACCCTCTATCTACGATTTTTTTTCTCAAATTGAGGTATCGCAAATACACCCAAGCAGGCAGTGTACTGGAATTATAAACATAGGCGGCTGGTCAGTAGAGCCCCCTACAGTGACGTGGTGGAGGGGTGACGACATTGAACTAATTTTTTCACATCACGTTAGAGTTGCCATCATTATACAAAATTTAGGATTCAAAATTTTAATAGGATCTGAGAAAATTAGTGAATTGTATTTAGTGAAATTGTGCAGTTTATATGGGACGGGGTAGAAGGAGGATTGAGTTCTTAATGACTTTCTCAGAAATAACTAAAAACATCATGTTTTTGATATATTTTAAATTGCAGATCATTAGCATTCATACATTCAAGAAAATCGACTTTATGTAAAGTTGCGGAATTTTGTCAGATTGTATGGGTGCTGGAAGAAGGAGTGAAACTAATCGTCTAATTTTTTTTTTGGTCTTACTTATATTTCTAAATGAATATTTAGTGCACAATTTTAGCTCGATAAATTTTATTCGCACTAAGTAAATTGGCTTAGAGCAGTTCATGAAAAAGTACAGTTTGTATGGGAGGTGGTGGAAGGAGGGGGAGGACACAAATAATTGTTATGCGGTAGATTGAAATCATCATAAAAGTATTACATTCCAAATTTCATATCAATAGCATTTATGCTTTTAGAGAAAAACAGTTATGGTCAAATTGCGAAATTGTGTAATTTAGTATGGGAGGGGGTAGAACGGGTAGTGCGATTTGGCCCGTTCACAAATTTGTCCTTACTTTTTGTCAAAAACGACGTGTACAAAATTTGAGCTCTCTAGCTCAACGTGTTCTCAAGCTAGACTCAAGAGGACACGGACGCATGGACGGACAGACGGAAGGACGGACAGACCGATATTCGGTTTTAAGATTTTTGAGTGATAATATTAACTTCTGTATTATTCATTTTTTTCTTCGAGTATTATTTCTTGGCGTTACCAACTTTGTGGCAAACTTGTAATACTCTCAGATTCCATCTAGAGTACAAATATTCTTAGAAATTGTGGTGCAATAATTAAAAATCTTCTTCTGAATTTTGGTGATTGAACACCCAATCCAAATATTTGCGGGCCGCCTTGATTACAAATCGACCTTCACATTACAGACCAACACGCTACTCACCCAGCGTAAAGTGCCGAGCATCCCAAATCATATCGTATCGGTGGTATGCAGAAAGGTATGTGAAACTCGCTGACCTGATAAAACAAAGATACATTGAACTGAATCGTTGATATGCTCAGATATCGGTAAAGAAGTAGACTTATAATGAGAATAGTTAATTGAAGTAGCGGAACGCAATGCAAACAGCCTTCTGAGGGGAGTGAAATCGGCGGTTTAGGTTGATAAGATAAGTTGGATTGCGGAAATTAGTAGCGGACTGGAGTGAACACACTACTCTTCACTCCAGAGTTGTCAACCTGGAGTGCTTTGTGAAAGTAGTGACCTGAAGGAAGTGAAAAGGAGGTAACGGGAAGACTAAATGTTGACTGGTAGTAAATAATAAATGCGGAAGAAATTAGCGATAATGGTAATTGGGTCTGGTAATTTAGCGAACTAAGGAAGCAAAATCGGATGGTTGCAGATGACATTAGTAGAACGTGGTGCACATGTGGAAGAGTGAGAGAGGAAATAGAAATAGAAATATTCTGTAAGGTACCTAAAGGTAAGATAATGACCGGAAGAGATCGAAATCGGGGGAAGTCGATGGTATGAGTCGAATATTATTTTATTATTCAACAAGTGCAAAGAAAACACTTAAAAATCAATATCTCAATTATGTCTTAAGATATATAATTGAAACCTAAAACGTATATTAAGCTATACCATATAAGAAAAACATAACAGGGCTACGATTGCGCATAAAGCGCAATCTTACGATACTCTAGATGAAATAGAATTGTTTTTCATCAAAAGAAATTTTGGATGGGGAGTGTTAGAAGGAGTGATAGCATTGAACTAATTTTTTCCCCATCATGCTAAAGTAGCTATAAAAATGTTTTATACAAAATGATTACTCCAAAAATTGAATGGGGACTGAGAAAATTAGTGAGTTAGATTTAGTGAAAATGTACAGTTTGTATGGGAGGTGGTAGAAAGAGTGGGGGGATTTTAGTGATTTTTTCAGAATAACTAGGAATATTATAAAATTGACAACCCTTAAGTTTCAGATTAGTACCAATCATACTTTTCAAGAAAATCGATTTTTTGTGAAGTTGTGAAACTGTGTCATATTGTATGGGAGGGGGTAGAAGCAGTGAAGCTAATCAAATATTTTTTTCTGATCTTAGTGATATTACTAATTAAGTATTTATTACAAAATGTGAGCTCTATAAATGTTATATGTTCTGAGAAAATCGTCTTAGAGCATTTCATGAAAAAGTGCAGTTTGTATGGGAGCGGGTGGAAGGAGAGGGAGGACGCAAATAATTTTTCTACTGTAGATTTATACTATTATGAAAGTAATATATCCCAAAACTCAGACTAATAACTTTTATACTTTTCGAGTAAATTAATTTATTGTTAAATTGCGAATTTGCGTCATTTTGTATGGGAGGGGATAGAAGGGGTGAAGCTGATCGTCTAATTTTTTTTCGCCTTACTAACAATTTTAAATAAATATTTGTTGCACAATTTCAGCCCGCTAAATTTTATACGCACTGAGTAAATTGGCTTAGAGTAATTCATGACAAGTACAGTTTGTATGGGAGGTGGTAGAAGGAGGAGGAGGACATGCATAATTTTTATACGGTAGATTGATATTATTATAAAAGTAATATATTCCAAATTTCAGACCAATAGCTTTTATACTTTTCGAGCAAATCCTTTAATTGTCAAATTGCGCAATTGTCTTATTTTGTATGGGAGGGGGTAGAAGGGGTGGAGCGATTTGGCCCGTTCACGAGCTTGACCTTAATTTTTGTCAAAAACGACGTGTTCAAAATTTGAAAAATCTAGCTCAACGCGTTCTCAAGCTAGAGAGCGAACAGACGGACGGACGGACGGACGAACGGACGGACGGACAGACGGACAGACGGACAGACGGACAGACGGACAGACGGACATCCGGTTTTGAGATTTTTGAGTGATAACATTAACTTCTGTATCATTCATTTTTTTCTCCAAGCCTTATTTCTTAGCGTTACAAACCTTAGAGCAAACTTATAATACTCTCAGATTTCATCTAGAGTATAAATATAAAAATTTGTCATAGTAGAAGTGGGGAGGGGGGGTGGGGGGGGCGAGAGGATTGGGAAGCATTTAAAAAAAAATCTAAAATTGTCAGATTGTAGAGCTACATAGTCTTTAATTTTAGTAAAAATTTTAAGTTAGAAGTTGTAAGGGGGGGGAGTTGGTAAGAAAAAATGTCGAAAAATTTGAGTGATTTTTTTAGAACTCTGGTGAAAGATAGTTTAAAGTTGATTTGATATATATACCTAGTCGTGCCATAAGTTCTGTCACACGTATATGGGCAATTTTTGTATAAATGAAAAAGAGTTTTTGACAAAGGAAAATATATTTTATTTTGGCATACTAATGGAAGTAAAATAAGCAACAAATTATTCAAAGTGGCCGCCTTTAGCCTTAACACAGCTCTTTAATCTGTTGGGCCAGTCATCGATAGCAGTACGCACTGTTTCTAGCGGAAAATTAGCTACTGCTTCTGTCAAAGATCGCTTAAGGCTCTCGATATTTGGGCGTCGTCTCGAGCACACCATGGACTCTAACTCCGCCCACAGTTTGTAGTCCAGGGGATTCAAATCTGGGCTCCCAGAAGGCCATTCCGTCGCCCTTATAAACTGTGGAATATTGGTTTCCAACCACGCTTGTGTGGTTCGAGCTTTGTGGGCTGGCGCAGAATCTTGCTGGAAAACCCAATGTCGATTGTTGAATAGCGTAGAGTTCAGCGGCTTCACACATCCCTCCAGGATGTCCGTTTGATAATTTTTCGCTGCAGTTTTTACGCCTTTTTCGCAAAAATGAAGCTCGGTGACCCCTTCGTAGCTGACACCCCACCATACCATGACTGATGCTGGATGATGTCCTCGCTGTACCCTAGTGGCAACTTCTCGGGCTTCTATGGAGCTGTGGGCATACACCTTATCATTTTGGCGGTTGAAATGTTCCTCCACCGTAAAAATTTTTTCATCGGTAAATAAAATTTCTCGATGTTTGTTGTTGCCGTACCGCCGAAGGAGCTCTTTCGATCTGGTGCTCCTAATTTGCTTCAACTGCTCAGTCAGCAAATGTCCCGTTGATCGTCGAAAGGCACTCATCCCGAGGTCAGATTTTATGATGCGAGACATACTTCGGGTGGAGATGTTCATCTCTCGAGCCATGATTCGTTGTTTACGAAGCGGATTTCGACGAATTCGACTCTCGACCGCTTTGATGGCAGCAGAAGAACGTACATCACGCGGACGTCCAGAACGAGGTCGATCTTCAATAGTCTGGATCGCGTTATATCTCTGGATCGCACGATACACAAATCTTTGCGTTATTTTTAACGGGCACAACAACTTGAAAATTTCACTCGCGGATTTTCCACACTTATGTAGTGCAATCACTGCAGTTCGGTTTTCTATTACACCCCATTCCATCTTCACACGTTAACGAACACACTTTAAATGACCATCAACTGTCAACAACATTATGACGTTTATAAAACTGGCCGATATTGAAATGTCACTCATAAAATAAAGTTGTTGCCAATGTGAGAAATTATGTGACAGAACTTATGGCAGGACTAGGTATATACCTAACTATTAAAAGCTATCAATTTGAAATTGTGCATAAGAACTTTTAAAAACAATTCAAAATAAATTGCGTGAAAAGCTTTGAGATCCCGCTTGCCCTTCTACTCCCTCCCCATACAAAAGTATGATTTCGACCAATTTCAATAAATCAACTAATAAACAACAAATTAAAAGCAACGAACTAAAAATTTTCTACGAGTGCCTTACAAGAGAATCGATTGCCTTACCCCCTTTAGCCCCTCCCAAACAAATGTTTATTTACGTGAATTTAAAATACGCCGAATCTTCTGAAAATGCTATACAACTTCGCCTATGAACTGACATTCTATACAAAGAACATTGGACGTGATTCAAGCAATCAATTAAAAAACTATTAACATCCACCCACCCGTACTATCACCCCATACCCCTTCCCTCATAAAAACCGAAACTTGCATAAATAAACGAATGAAGTATTGATTATACCTAGTCCTGCCATAAGTTCTGTCACATAATTTCTCACATTGGCAACAACTTTATTTTATGAGTGACATTTCAATATCGGCCAGTTTTATAAACGTCATAATGTTGTTGACAGTTGATGGTCATTTAAAGTGTGTTCGTTAACGTGTGAAGATGGAATGGGGTGTAATAGAAAACCGAACTGCAGTGATTGCACTACATAAGTGTGGAAAATCCGCGAGTGAAATTTTCAAGTTGTTGTGCCCGTTAAAAATAACGCAAAGATTTGTGTATCGTGCGATCCAGAGATATAACGCGATCCAGACTATTGAAGATCGACCTCGTTCTGGACGTCCGCGTGATGTACGTTCTTCTGCTGCCATCAAAGCGGTCGAGAGTCGAATTCGTCGAAATCCGCTTCGTAAACAACGAATCATGGCTCGAGAGATGAACATCTCCACCCGAAGTATGTCTCGTATCATAAAATCTGACCTCGGGATGAGTGCCTTTCGACGATCAACGGGACATTTGCTGACTGAGCAGTTGAAGCAAATTAGGAGCACCAGATCGAAAGAGCTCCTTCGGCGGTACGGCAACAACAAACATCGAGAAATTTTATTTACCGATGAAAAAATTTTTACGGTGGAGGAACATTTCAACCGCCAAAATGATAAGGTGTATGCCCACAGCTCCATAGAAGCCCGAGAAGTTGCCACTAGGGTACAGCGAGGACATCATCCAGCATCAGTCATGGTATGGTGGGGTGTCAGCTACGAAGGGGTCACCGAGCTTCATTTTTGCGAAAAAGGCGTAAAAACTGCAGCGAAAAATTATCAAACGGACATCCTGGAGGGATGTGTGAAGCCGCTGAACTCTACGCTATTCAACAATCGACATTGGGTTTTCCAGCAAGATTCTGCGCCAGCCCACAAAGCTCGAACCACACAAGCGTGGTTGGAAACCAATATTCCACAGTTTATAAGGGCGACGGAATGGCCTTCTGGGAGCCCAGATTTGAATCCCCTGGACTACAAACTGTGGGCGGAGTTAGAGTCCATGGTGTGCACGAGACGACACCCAAATATCGAGAGCCTTAAGCGATCTTTGACAGAAGCAGTAGCTAATTTTCCGCTAGAAACAGTGCGTACTGCTATCGATGACTGGCCCAACAGATTAAAGAGCTGTGTTAAGGCTAAAGGCGGCCACTTTGAATAATTTGTTGCTTATTTTACTTCCATTAGTATGCCAAAATAAAATATATTTTCCTTTGTCAAAAACTCTTTTTCATTTATACAAAAATTGCCCATATACGTGTGACAGAACTTATGGCACGACTAGGTATGTACTGGAGCCATTGATCGTATCCGTAATTAATGCCCAAGAACCCCCTATCGCTTAGTCGTCCCTAATCACTTTAACCTGCATATTGAATTTCGACACATCCTCAACTTGTCCCAAGAATAATAGAGTTGCGCCCGACTTGTTTGCAGTTTATCTAGCAGTCATACAGAGTTGCAGAGATGGGCTGATACGACAGGAGACAGACAAATCGGCACTGCCATGGATGAGGTCGTTCGGGGTACACGTAGTGGCCTAGATTCTGTTCACATCTCGGGTAGGTATTCTTAGAACTTGTTCCTCGTTTCTGAGCGTAGAGTTGCGTCATACAACTGGACGCCATGACCCATAGACTGGAAAAGATATTAGATACATAGGTCTCGCATCAACCAGTATGAATGCCGAACGGCAACTAGATATAAACTGATACCACCAAAGGCGTTAATGATTGTCGTCATAAAAACAATCCGTGTCGTTAAAGGCAACCGTGGAGTTAAGCCTAAAAGCCGTTAAACTCTAAGGCTGTCGACACACGATGGATATAAAATCGTATTAACTCACTTTTCGATATTAACTCGTGTTAATATATATTAACTTCGATATTAAGTCCCGGGTTAATATCGTTCTGTAATCTATATTAACTCGGCTAGCAAATACTCGATGCAAAAGAAACTTTTAACCGGGGGATTTACAATACGAAATATAAGGAAATTTCAAGGAATTTAAGTCACAATGACGTTTTATTTCGTTGACATTACAAAAAAGAGACAAATAACTTCACAAAAAGACAATTGAAAAAATTTCCATGATATATTTGCGATACAGAATTTTGAAGAATTTCACAAGACGTAATACAAAACAATTCCAAAATTTAATTTTGACGTTTAAATGTGAAGTTTCACTCTGACGTAATGCCTAGAGCTTTCTTAGATTGATTTAATACGGTATTTAAAAAAAACTGTCGTATGTCACATACAAAAGCTGTAGTGGAAGCTTTAATTTTAATATGATATTATCTCTATCGTGTGTCGACAGCCTAAAAGAGATACTCCACGATTTTATAATTAAAAAATAAAGCTCTGTGCAAATTCTTAGCGAATGCACTTGATTTTGGAAGTGAAACATTTTTTTATCAGGAATCACACAAAATTCATCATCTGCGGATCTATCGATATCAACAGTGAAGAGTTCTATTGGCTTCTGATTCAGGTAATGTACTGCTACTGTGATCGTTAGCATTAGTTGCGTTTTGAATTTACTGCATGAAATTCATAAAATTGTGAATAACAGATCAAAAAATCGCCGTAGGGAGGTACCAAAATCTAAACGAAAACTCAAAATAAGTGAAACAATAAAATTATTCTTTCAAAAGAATCACAAGAATTTATTTTTTCTGAGTAGAAGATTATTACTCTTGTTATGGAGAAGCCCCGATTTCAAAGTCGAGTATAACTTGCTTTCAACTTCCTTCGGACACTATCGCTCCTCGGCGCCCTTGAACTCTGGCGCTCCCTCCACTCGGGGGTGCTGTTTACACCACTGACGTACTGCTACTATGACCGCCATCATTATTTGTGTGTTGTATTTAGAGCCTGAAATTTATAAAATTCTGAATAACAGACTGAAAAATAGGTGGAGGTAGCTGCTTAGAAAAATGAAAATGATTCAAATTCAAGATAAGTTGTTGCGAATCAACTGTTTCCATTTTCTTGCTTCCTTTAATTTAATTTTTTTCTATTATTATTGATCCCCATCGCTTCTATAGATATTCGTTTTTCTTCTTTCTTTTTATACTGTAGATGAAGTTTGCCACAATGTTTGTAACGCTAAGAAATAAGGCGCGGAGAAAAAAATGAATGATACAGAAGTTCATATTATCACTCAAAAATCTCGAAACCGGATGTCCGTCCGTCTGTCTGCCCGTATCCTCTCTAGCTCAAGAGCGCGTTGAGCTAGAAAGTTGAAATTTTGTATACGTCGTTTTTGACTAAAAGTAAGGTCAAGTTAGTGAACGCGCAAAATCGCTCCACCCTTTTTTACTCCCATACAAAATGGCACAATATCGGAATTTGACAATAAACGAATTTTCTCAAAAAGTACAAAAGCTATTCATCCAAAATTTGGAATATATAATTATTACAAGAATTGTAATCTAATATGTAAAAATTATTCGAACCGCCTCTCTTCTTCTACCACCTCCGATACATATTGCACTTTTTCTCGAAATACTATAAACCAATTTACTCAGTGCGTATAACATTTATCGATCTGAAATTGTGCACTAAGCATTTATTTAGAATTTTTAGTAAGCCCGAAAAAATTATATGATTAGATTTACTCCTTCTATCCCCTCCCATACAATATGACACAATTTCGCAACTTTACACCAAGTCGATTTTCCTGAAAAGTATGAATGCTATTTGCAATTTAAAATATGTCCCTTAAATGATGGTTACAGTTATTTCTAAAAAGTTATTAAGAACTCCCCACTCCTTCTAATACAAACTGTACAATTTTACTAAATTCAATACACTATTTTTCTCAGTACCTATTAAATTTTTGGAGCTTAAATTTTGTGTAAAACATTTTGCTAGCAAGTTTAGGATGATGTGAAAAAATTGGTTAAATGTCATCACCCTACTTCCCCTTTCCATATACAATTTTTTTAAAAAAAAATACTCTTTCATCACTAGTATCGCATGATTGGGCTTTACGCCCAATCGTAGTCCTGTTATGTTTATACTCTAGATGAAATCTGAGAGTATTATAAGTTTGCTCTAAGGTTTGTAACGCTAAGAAATAAGGCTTGGAGAAAAAAATGAATGATACAGAAGTTAATGTTATCACTCAAAAATCTCAAAACCGGATGTCCGTCTGTCCGTCCGTCCGTCTGTCCGTTCGTCCGTTTGTTCGCTCTCTAGCTTGAGAACCCGTTGAGCTAGATTGTTCAAATTTTGTACACGTTGTTTTTGACCAAAAAGTAAGGTCAAGTTCGTGAACGGGCCAAATCGCTCCACCCCTTCTACCCCCTCCCATACAAAATGACACAATTGCGCAATTTGACAATTAAAGGATTTGCTCGAAAAGTATAAAAGCTATTGGCCTGAAATTTGGAATATATTTCTTTTATAATAATATCAATCTACCGTATAGAAATTATGCGTGTACTCCCCCTCCTTCTACCACCTCCCATACAAACTGTACTTGTCATGAATTACTCTAAGCCAATTTACTCAGAGCGTATAAAATTTAGCGGGCTGAAATTTATTTAAAATTGTTAGTATGGCGAAAAAAAATAAGACGATTAGCTTCACCCCTTCTACCCCCTCCCATACAAAATGACGCAAATTCGCAATTTAACAATAAATTAATTTACTAGAAAAGTATAAAAGCTATTAGTCTGAATTTTGGGGTATATTACTTTCATAATGATTACAATAGAAAAATTATATGCGTCCTTCCGCTCCTTCCACCCCCTCCCATACAAACTACACTTTTTCATGAAATGCTCTAAGACGATTTTCTCAGAACATATAACATTGATAGAGCTCACATTTTTTAATAAATACTAAATTAGTATTATCACTAAGATCGGAAAAAAATATTTGATTAGCTTCACTTCTTCTACCCCCTCCCATACAATATGACACAGTTTCACAACTTCAAAAAAAATCGATTTTCTTGAAAAGTATAAATGGCACTATTCTGAAATTGAAGGGTTATCAATTTTATAATATTCCTAGTTATTTCTCAAAAAATCACTAAAATCCCCCTACTTTTTCTACCACCTCCCATACAAACAGCACATTTTCACGAAATCTAACTCACTAATTTTCTCAGTCCCTATTCAATTTTTGGAGTAAGCATTTTGTATTTTGGGCATACAGTCTCTGGCAATGCAAACCAAAGCTTTGAAGTTCGGGGTATGCATGACTGCCTATATTTCACAGTACGTGAAGTTGGAAGCTTAATACATAGTAAACTCGTGTACTCTTGAAGTTAGTATATCTGGGAAATGTGTAAAGAGGTGGAATAAGGTTAGAAAGTTCTTCACTGCATTAACCATAGAAGAAGCGGTATTACATGCTTAGTACTCCGATAGGGAGTCTATAGAAACCATGCTGGCTTCATATCCAATAAGTCGGAACACCTGTCTCTGCGTACGGTTGAGCATCGCGAGTTCCGTTTTGCGTACCCCAGCCCATGTTTGCCAATTTTACTCGAGGCGTGTTCTAATGTAGGCCTTATAGATATTAGCTAGGTCTCGCGTTGCTTCGTTCAACATTGTCTTACCGACGCCGTGTTTCGACGCTGTTGTTGCCTTAAACTGTTGGCCACCGTCTGCGATTGTACGTGAACTCCTGTCGCTTCGTTGCAAAGCTCATCGCGCCTCTGGGTCAAAAAACTCGATAACATCTCGTTTTATTACAACAACGTAAGCGGCATGCGTTCTAAAACGAGACAACTTTACGTCGCAGCTGCTGCATCCTGTTTTGACGTCATATGTAGAACTGAAACATGGCTTTGTGTTTTAAGGATGCTGAACTTTTTGACTCCGACTATCAAGTTTTTCGTCGTGATCGTCACCTCGATCTTCTTGACGCTACGACCGTCGAGGCTCCTGAATCCAGTGGAATTGAGTTTATCTGCGTGGCTCTTACAATTGGAAATAAAAACCTTACATCATCACTACCTACATCTCAACATCAAACGATTCTAGCGTTTACGAGTCCGTTTATAATGCCACTGAGATAATCTGCGATCTTATGCGTCCTTCTGAAGAGCTGCTTATTTTCGGAGATTTTAATCTATCTTATGTGACATGGTGTCGCTCCGAAGATGACGATTGCCTGATGCCATCTTTCACTGGAAAGGCTTCTCGGCAAGACCAACATTTTTTGTACTGCATACTATCGACAAGTTTATTTCAGTCCAATCATATTGCCAACAGTCTTGGAAGGTACTTAGACCTAATTTTTTCTTCGAGTTCAAGTAGCATGACCATTAACCATTTTATTGCTCCACTATTGCCAGAATTCATCCTGCGCTTCACGCAATTACTTTATTATTATAATAATAAAGTATTGTGATCGACACAAAAAAAAAAAAAAGTTTGCTACCCTGAAATTTTTTTTTTTCGCGTTTCATGACTAAATTAGCCTAAAAATGCAAAAAAAAAAAATCCGTCTGTCTGTACGCCGTCCGCCGTCCGCCGTACGCCGTACGCCGACGTGTACGCTCAGCGCACATTAACTCCCAAACCCTTCAAGATAGAAAGTTCATTTTTGGGGAGATTGTAGATAGTTGCGGATCTCAGGCGGATACCCATTTTCGGGGGTACACGGGTTCAGGGGGAGGCGGGGGGAGCGCTTAAACCGAAAAATACGAATTCAAATATCTCAACCATGGTAATAGCTAGGAAGCTAAAACTCAACATTAATATAGAGGGGTTTGTGGGACAACTTTTAAAAATAATTTAATTTTTTTATCCATTGGGGTGCGAAAAGGGGGGGCTTAGAACCAATTTTCGGCCGAATTTTTTTTTCAAATGATTATATCTTCGAAATTACTTATTGTAACAAAATCATATTTAGAGACCGGCAAGGTGGCATATAGTTTCATCGGAACCAGCTTAGAAAGTGGCTAATTATTGTAAGGGGGAGGGTCAGGGGGGGTGCAAAGAAAAACACTTAAAAATTAATATCTCAACTATCTCTTAAGCTATGTAATTGAAACTTAAAATTTATTTTAAGCTATACTAGGCAAATACAAAAAAAATATAACATGTCAAAATAATAGTAGTGGGGGGAAATGGGGAGCATTTCAAAAATGGCGCACTTTTCAAAATTACAAATCCTTATATCTCCAAAAATAGTACAGATATCAAATCAAAAATTTGTCAGATTGTAGAACTACACAATAGTTAATTTTGGTAAAAAATTTAAGTTGGGAGGTGTAAGGGGAGGGAGGTAATAATCAAAAATATCGAAAACTTTGAGTGATTTTTTTAGGGCTCTGGTAAAAGATACAAAGTTAAAATTTTGCATGTAAATACCTATATTTAATCCACATAGAAAAATAATAATGACTTGATCCATATTTGTTATAAACCGACCCCCCCGGTCTAACGTGCATAAGGTGTTTCATGTGCATTGAAAAAAACACATAAACTGAAAATTTTTTAGTGAAATTTTAAGGTAGAAATTTGAAAATTTGCGAAATGCATTTAAAAAAAATCCCTAAATATACGAAATATTAACTGGTCGAAAACCTTTAACACTTCTACCCCCTCCCATACAAAATTATTTTTTCGACCATTTTCAAGAAATCAATTATCACCTAACTATTAAAAGCTATCAATTTGAAATTTTGCATAACAACTAACAAAAATAATTAAAATGAAATTGCGTTAAAAGTTTTAAAATCGCGCTTGACCTTCTACCCCCTCCCATACAAAAGTATGATTTCGACTAATTTCATTAAATCAACTAATAACCAACAAATTAAAAGCTACGAACTTGAAATTTCGTACGAGCACCTTACAACAAAAATAAAAGAAAATTCCATCACAAGTTTTACGATTCCTTTACCTCCTCTACCCCCTCCCATACAAAATTATTTTTTCGAGCATTTTTAAGAAATCAGTTATCAGCTAACTCTTAAAAGCTATCAATTTCAAATTTGGCATAAAAACTTATAAAAATAATTCAAATGAAGTTGTTTTAAAAGTTTTGAAATCGCGCTTGCGCTTCTACCCCCTCCCATACAAAAGTATGATTTCGTCGAATTTCAATAAATCAACTAATAACCAACAAACTAAAAGCTACGAACTTGAAATTCTATACAAGCACCTTACAAGAGACGCGAAATAAAGCTGCGTATCAAATTTTACGATTCCCCTATATTCTCTACCCCCTCCCATACAAATGTTCGGTTTCATGAATGTAAAATACACCGAAATTTATGAAAATTCTATGCAACTTCGTCTATGAAATACATTCTATACAGAGAATATTTGACGTGATTCAAGCAATTAATTAAAAAGCTATTAACATCCACCCACCCTTACTATTACCCCTACTCCTACCCTCATAAAAACCAAACTTACAGAAACGAATGAAATATTGTTAACAGTCCTGCCCAAGAACTCCCTTTCACTTAGCCTTCCCTAACCACTCTAACCTGCATATTGACTTTCCACTCATCCGCAACTTGTCCCAAGAATAATAAAGTTTCGCCCAACTTGTTGGCAGTTTATTTTTCATTTGGATTCAACTGCTAATGAAGTATCATATCAATTTAATTTTAATAAATCTGATTTTACTGTTTTGAACCAGGACATACTATCGTGCAATTGGTCTCGCGTTCTTAAAGAACAAGATACCGAGATAGCTACTTCAAATTTTTACAACACGCATTTTATTGTTTACACGGCGTGTACCGGTCACCCACGAGAAGCAGGTAAAACGATTTCCATGGTTCGATGACGAATTGACTCATTTGAAAAATTTTAAAATTAAAGCATGGAAGTCGTACTGTCTCTGGAGAACCGATGCGGCCTACGTTTTTTACTCTGAGCTTCGTGATTTTTTCGTTAGTCAGTCTACTGCGGCGTATAATAATTACGTCAGTAAAATCAAGCGATCGATCAAGGATAAGCCTAAGTAATTCTGGAATTTTGTGAATCCCAAAAGGCGCACTGATGGTTATCCCGCTTCTATGTCCTCATAGTCAGTGATGACCCCTTAGTTATAAGCAACTTTTTTGCTGACCATTTCCGTACTGCTTTCACTACCTCAAATCGTATTATTAGTCCTGAGGATTTCCATTACATATTGAAATTTTCTTCTACCTCACTAGAGATGAACGATCTTCATATTGAGGAAGCGACCATTTTAGTTTATTTCAAACATTACGGTTAGTTTTTCTAGAGGTCCAGACGGCATCCCTGCTGCCGTATTAAAACGTTGGAGTACCTCTCTGGTTCTGCCTTTATGCCATATATTTAACGCTTCTCTCATATCGGAAATATTTCCTAGTTTGTGGAAATAAAAAAAACTGTTTCAGACCATTGTTTAAGAAAGGTAAAATTAAATTCAGCACGTTGGGATGAATTTGAGATGGTCATATTTTCCGGTGCATAAGTTAAAAGTCTAAGGCCCAATCTTCGTATACTTGCTAACAAAATACGTAAGATTTTTACATAATTGCAATCAAAATGCAAACAAATTTAAAATACCAGATAATCAACATCTTACGAAAACCAAAAAAAAACAAACAACAATAGCAAAAGAATAATTTTTAAAGATAAAATATGTGCGCGACATTTTATTATTGTATAAAAAAGATAAAACGTAGATAAATTCATTTAAGGACGCATTGCTGTAAATCGTTTTGGCGCCAAAATAACTGACTCGATGGCCAAAAAACTCTGTTTTTTTACATCTGATTTGCCTGCTAAAAAGAGAGCAGAGAATTTTGCCCGAGGTGGAAAGACTGTCGTTTTCGGACAGAACTGTGGGAATTCGTGATTTAATATGCATTTCCCTTCCGTGGAAGAAATAATTTTAAAGAAAAAGGAAATTATTCAAATAGAAAAATGAAATAATATGAAAAAAGTTTGTTAATAATAAAGACAATAATTATAATAAAAAAAGAAAAGAATAACAAAACGATAGCAGAAGATGGAGGAGAGCCGATAAGCTGTAGAAAAGAAGCAGCAAGGACCCGATGAAGTATTTTATACTCTAGTATTAGGATGTTGCAGATGAAATGGCGACTTTATTAGTGAAATTTCAAACAACTTTAACTCTTATGAAACTTAATTTTATTAATCAAAATAGGTACCAGCAGATGCAATATACTTCTCCCAACGAGATACAAGTGCATTTACGCCAGTTTCGTAGAAGTCCGACTTTCTAGACTGAGGGAATTCTTCGAAGGCGTTTTTGATGGCTGCTTCATTGTTAAATTGTTTCTCCGCCAAAAAATGATCCAAATGTTTAAGAAAGTGGTAATCGGTTGGCGAGAGGTCTGGTGAATATGGTGGATGAGAAAGAGTCTCATACTGCAACACGTTCAACTTTTTAACCGTTATTCCTCGTTATGTTTTGCTCAGTAAGCTCATACAGAACCCACTTATCATGCTTTTAGACTTTTTCAAGCTGTTGCAAGTGCCGGAAAACTGTCGAATAGTGTATGACCAGCTTCTTTGCAATGTCCTTTACAGTTTGGCGTGAGTCAGACTCCACCAGTCAGCTCGTCGTTACCTATCGAAGGTCCTGGGTGACCACATGGCTCACTTCGAAGGGTCATATCTCCTGATCGAAATTTTTTGAACCATCGCTGTGTGGTTCGTTCGCTTACTGTGTTAGCTCCAAATGCCCTGTTGATGTTTTTGGTTGCCTCTCTTGTGTTGTGGCCAAGTTTGAACTCGTAAAGAAAAAGTAACCGCTTTTGACTCGATGCCATGTTTTTTTCATTTTTTTCTCTCCAATCTCAATGAAGTCCAAAACTGAAATGATTCCATGACCAAATGTAGGAGTATTTATACTTCAATATTCATTACTACCAGAGCCACCTGGCGGCAGTTTGAGACATTAAAATTGCAAATAACTTCACTTCATCGCGAAAGTCGCCATTTCATCTGCAATAACCTAATAGTATAGAGAGTAAATTGTGTTTGCCTTACCGTTTGTAACGCTAAGAAATAATGCTCGCACAGAGCCGCCAAAGGTACAGAAATAATTGTTTTCGCTTAAAAATCTCGATTCCAAGTGACTGTCTGTTCGCCTAACTACAACATAAATCTTGAACGCTTTGAGATATCGTGCTGAAATTTGATATGTGTCATTTTTAGCAAAAAAGGAACTTCAAGTTCGTGAGCGGCCTACATCCCCGCACTCATTCTACTTCCTCCCATACAAATTTCATGAAATTTCGAAATTTAAAGAAATTGATTTTTCTTCGAAACTACTTAAGCTATTGACTTTTTTTTTTTACAGAATGACCTGTGTTATAGGCAATTTCGGCCTTTACGTGCAATGCACAAACACAGTCATGGAGGGAAGGAATGGGATTGGGAAGGGGAGTGAGAACGACCGTAACGAGTGGAGAAGCTGGTATATATTTTTCAGTTGTACTGGCTGCGACTGACAAATATTTGCAGATGTTATGGGGGACTGAATGATAGAAAGCGAACAGTAACCATCTACTGAGTATCTAGGCCTTCTTGAAGTGGAACTGTTTTACTTTTACATTGTTTTGCCCATTTTGTTTCGAATAATTTTCCATCGCAGTAGCGACTGAAAATTTTGTGCTTAAAAATCCCACTGTCTGGAGTGGGAATCGAACCCACGATCTATTGACTGTGAATCAAGCACACTGCCCACTACGCCACGGAAGGACTTGGAACTTAGGTGAAAGTATAATAATATATATATCATTAACATCACAAAATATTGATGTGATCCCCTCACTCCTTCTATCTTCTTCCATACAAATGCACAATTTTGAAATTTTTTCGATTTTCATTGAAACTAGCATAGCTGAAGAGACACATTTTTGCCAAAATTAATTCTATTATAATATCAATCGGTTTTGAAAAAAATAATCAACTTCAGCTTACTCCTTCTACCCCCTCCCATACAAATTTCACGAAATTTTGAAATTTAAATTAAAATAATTTTCTTCGAAACCATCAAAGCTATCGACTTGAATTTTTGCGAAAAATTTAATAAGAAAAATGTCATTGACGACAAAAATTTTTGACTTAATCCGTATACTCCTTCTGCTCCCTCCCATACAAATGCATAATTTTGGTAAATGCATTATGTCGTTTCCAATTAAAACTACAAAAAGTACAAACTTAAAATTTTGCCTGTATGTGTCCATTTATAATTGTAATAAAAGCAAAAAAAATATCCACTCCTCCCATACAAATGTTTAAATTATAAATTTCGAGAAAAGCATCTCTCCTTCGAACATATGGGCGATCGACTTTGAAATTGTCACAAAGCATGGTGATAAGAATGTTGATATGCAGTTTCAAAGTCATCTGAAACCCTCCACATCCTTTGCCACTTCCCATATAAACTTTGAATTCAGCATGAAACATTTTGCATGTCACGTTCGGTGAGACAAATTGTTGGCCGATTTATTTTTTTTTTTTCAAAGTATTATATCTTCGGAACTACTTGATCCATAAAATTCTTATTCGAAGACCAATTAGTTGGCACACAGTTTCACTATCATCATTAATGGCGCAACAGCCCAAATCGGGCCCTGGCCTCCTAAAGTCGTCGCCTCCAATCGTCTCGATCCAAAGACTGCATCCTCCAGCTGCTAATTTTTAATATGGCTTTGCTGTTTTCATCAACCGAGTCTTTCCATCGCTTGAGTGGATTGCCTACTGCCCGATTACCACTCGCTTTGCCTTTAAGAGCACGTTTGGGGATCCTTCTGTCTTCCATTCGCTCTACATGGCCAGCCCACTGCAGCTTACGTAGCTTGAACGTTGAAGCTTCTGGCTCGTCGTAGAGGTGATACAACTCACGGTTGTAACTTATTCGCCATTCCGTTCCTTCCTTCACAGGTCCCAAAATTCTTCGGAGGACCTTTTTTTCCAATGCGTTAACTGCTTTTTCGGAAGTTCGCGTTAATGTCCACGTCTCGCTGCCATAACAGAGCACAGATATTGGATTTCAGCTAGGGTATAGCCTAGTAGGTAGTGTGTTGGTCTTGTAATGTGAAGGTCGTGAGTTCAAATCCCGGTCGGCGCAATATATAATTCCGGCACATTGCCTGCTTGGATATACCTTGGTCACCTCAATCTAAGAAAATGAAAAAATCGTAGAAAGAGGGTTGTGCGAATGGTTAACAACTCTTCCACAATAAGTAATAAAAAAAACTGTTAAGGAACCTGAATATCAGGAGGCCAAGGTCCGATTTGGCCTGTAGCGCCATTGTAGAAGTAGTAGATCTTGGATTTCATTATTGGAAGTACCGTATAATACGTCTTAATTGCAAGTATTATCCGCAGTTTGATTTCGTCTGTTTCATTACCATCCTTTGCTAGATTAGCCCCAACTTCATATATCTATGAAGTTGTTCACACTCTCCAAATTATATTCCGGAATTGTTATGTTTTGTCTGATTAGCGTTTTCCTTCTTGTTTGCGTCATTACTTTTGTTTTGCTTTCATTAATGCGCAACCCGACTTCTTTTGCCGCGGAATCAAGATTGACAAATACCTCAGCACTAGGGAAGGCTCTTCTTCTTCAATGGCGCTACAGCCCAAATCGGGCCTTGGCCTCCTGAACTTCAGGTTCCTTAACATTTACATTTTTTTTATTGTGGAAGGGTTGTTAGACCTTCGCACAACCCTCTATCTACGAATTTTTCATTTTCGTAGATTGAGGTAACCAAAGTATATTCAAGCAGGTAGTGTGCTGGAATTATGCGTCGACCGGGATTTGAACTCACGACCTTCGCATTATAAACCAAACACGCTACCCACTAGACTACACCCTAGGGAAGGCTCTTGCTAGGATGTTAATATCGTCAGCGTACCCTACTAGTTTGGTGGACTTGATTAGTTGTGTCCCGTTGGTATCGATTGGGATTTTTCGGGCGACTTATTCTAGTGCCAAGTTGAAAAGCATGGGGCTGTTTTTCAGAAGTTCAACTGGTATTTCGTCTATTCCCGACACTTTGCATTGTTTCGTTTTTGGTCACATGGGGCTGCTTTGATTTTAGCAAGCGTGGGTGGTATCGATGACGGTTCTTCTTCATCAGTTGAGGCGTCAATTGAAATGTTGTCTGTCGTGATATATGCTAATGGGGTGTTGCCCCCTGCGTCTTTGCAGAGACTGGTTTTTGGTTTAAATCTTTTTTTATACTCTAGATGAAATCTGAGAGTATTATAAGTTTGCTCTAAGGTTTCTAACGCTAAGAAATAAGGCTTGGAGAAAAAAATGAATGATACAGAAGTTAATGTTATCACTCAAAAATCTCAAAACCGGATGTCCGTCTGTCCGTCCGTCCGTCCGTCCGTCCGTCCGTCCGTCCGTCTGTTCGATCTCTAGCTTGAGAACGCGTTGAGCTAGATTATTAAAATTTTGTACACGTCGTTTTTGACAAAAAAGTGAGGTCAAGTTCGTGAACGGGCCAAATCGCTCCACCCCTTCTACCCCCTCCCATACAAAATAACACAATTGCGCAATTTGACAATTAAAGGATTTGCTCGAAAAGTATAAAAGCTATTGGTCTGAAATTTGGAATATATTACTTTTATAATAATATCAGTCTACCGTATAAAAATTATGCATGTCCTCCTCCTCCTTCTACCACCTCCCATACAAACTGTACTTGTCATGAATTACTCTAAGCCAATTTACTCAGTGTGTATAAAATTTAGCGGGCTGAAATTGTGCACCATATATTTATTTAAAATTGTTAGTAAGACCAAAAAAAATTAGACGATCAGCTTCACCCCTTCTATCCCCTCCCATACAAAATGACGCAAATTCGCAATTTAACAATAAATTAATTTACTCGAAAAGTATAAAAGCTATTAGTCTGAGTTTTGGGATATATTACTTTCGTAATGATTTAAATCTACAGTAGAAAAATTATTTGCGTCCTCCCTCTCCTTCCACCCCCTCCCATACAAACTACACTTTTTCATGAAATGCTCTAAGACGATTTTCTCAGAACATATAACATTTATTGAGCTCATATTTTGTAATAAGTACTTAATTAGTATTATCACTAAGATCAGAAAAAATATTTGATTAGCTTCACTGCTTCTACCCCCTCCCATACAATATGACACAGTTTCACAACTTCACAAAAAATCGATTTTCTTGAAAAGTATGATTGGTACTAATCTGAAACTTAACGGTTGTCAATTTTATAATATTCCTAGTTATTTCTGAAAAAATCACTACAATCCACCCACTCTTTCTACCACCACCCATACAAACTGCACATTTTCACTAAATCTAACTCACTAATTTTCTCAGTCCCCATTCAATTTTTGGAGTAATCATTTTGTATAAAACATTTTTATAGCTACTTTAGTATGATGGGGAAAAAATTAGTTCAATGCTATCACTCCTTCTAACACTCCCCATCCAAAATTTCTTTTGATGAAAAACAATTCTATTTCATCTAGAGTATCGTAAGATTGCGCTTTATGCGCAATCGTAGCCCTGTTATGTTTTAATTCTGTGACTATTGCGTATGTGTCCCGCGTTTTATTTTGTCTCATATCGTCGTCCATTTTATGTATCTTGTCATTATGGTACTTCTATTGTTTTCGCCTGCAGGTCTTTTTCGCATATCACCTAAGCTCGTCATATCTTTCTCTTTTGACTCGTTTTGGTCGTTTTGACTCGTCTATTGCATCGCGGCATTCTTGGTCGAACCAATCATTATTTTTTCGCCATGCTTGATACCCTAACACCTCTTCTGCGGAGGGTTTGATGCCGTCTTGTATTTTCATCCACACATTCTCCACTGGCATATTTTGGATGTTTTCATATATTGGTGACAGGTATTTATTACATGCTGACATATAAGCCTCCGCCACCGTTTCGTCTTTAAGCTTGTCTACATTGAATTTGCGAGCTCTGCTCGTTTTGGAGTATCCACGACAAGCTATTCGGCATCGATACTTAGCTCTGACTAGATAGTGATCAGAGTCACAATTCGCACCGCGGTGGGTCGTTTATCAAGTATATTAGAAGCAGTCCTTGAAGGTGTGACCATCTGGTGATTCTCGCGTTCGTTTGTGAATATCGCGATGTGAGTAGCACGTAGAACTTAAAGACTGTGCCCTCCTGTTGTTTCTCTATGAGCCTCCTCCTTTCCCACTTTTGCATTAAGATCCCGTAAGACAATTTTTAGGTCATTCGAGGACAGTGAATCGTACGTTGTCTCTAGGGTGGCATAAAATTCGTCTTTGGTTATATTGTCCTTGTCTTCAGTTGGTGCGTGGACGTTGATCAACCAAGTGTTGAAAAATTTAGTCTTTATTCCGATTGCACAGAATCTTTCACTTACTGGCTTGAAACTCGTGACCTGCTGATTAAATTTTTTGTCAACGACAAAAGCGACTCCAAACTCTCTGCATCCCGACAATTTTCCACTTGGATAGATTGTGTGTGATTTCATGTCCATGATTTCGTTACCGAGCCATTTCGTTTCTTGGATGGCAGTTATGTTGATGTTGTGTTTTGCCAATTCTTCGAGGAACTCTATCAGAGCGCCTGTCCTTAATAAGGATCGATCATTCCAAGATCCAATAGAGTAGTCCGTTTTTCGTTTGCGGGGTCGTTGCCGTTGAGTCCATCCGTCCCGTGGCTGTTCTTCAGGTTTCTGGACAGTGATTTTTTTTTCCGGTGATGCATTGTCGGCGCCTCGCCCAAACCCCGACCTGGAAGACCGGTTTACCTTATTTATTACACCTTAGTAGAAAAAGGGTGGGAGTTTTCAGCTAAATATGACATGCTGGATTTCTCATAGCTAGGCTGCGAGTCCAACTATGTCATATTTTTGCCTATTTCCTGAGACGCACTGGTGTTCCTGGTCATTCAGGTTAACTCCCTCCTCCTTTCTTAACCGGGCTTGGGACCGTCTATGGCGGAGTTACAGTTTCACTATAGTCTACTAAAAGGGATACCAATAATTGTAAAATGAGGAGTGTACGGGGAACGAGGCGGTGGGCCAAAATGTTGAAAATGTTCACTAATTTTTTTAGGGCTCTGGTAAAAGATACAAAGTTACGATTTTGCACGTGCATACATCAATTTGACATTAATAAAGAAAAAATATTAATCTGAACCAAAACTGTTACCCACCCTAATCTGCACTAGGTGTTCCACGTGCATTGAAAAAAAAACTCAAATTTTGAGCTACAAACTTGAGAATTTTGTAAAATTCATTTAAAAAAACTCTAATTTTAAGCTACAAACTTGAGAATTTTGTAAAATTCATTAAAAAAAAAAATGCATAAAAGTTTAAAATATAGTCGAATACCTTCATAAGTATTTTTCGACCATTTTGAAGAAATCAATTATCACCAAACCATTAAAAGCTGCACCTTAAAACTTTATACAAACAGTTTTAAAAATATTTAAGAAAAAAATGCATCAAAAATGTTGTAATCCCGGCCTCCCTTCCACCCAATCCCATGCAAAAGTATGATTTCGACCAATTTCAATAAATCAAGTAATAAACAACAAACAAAAAGCTACGATCTTGAACTTTTGTGCGAATACCTTTCAAAAGAAAGTTAATAAAATTGCATCACAAATTTCGCTATTCCCTCAGGTAATCTATCCCTCCCATACAAATGTATGGTTTTAAGAATAGAAAATTCACCGAGAATTTTATAGAATTTACTTCTTCTATACAGCGAATTTTAAGCGATTTGAGCAATCAATTAAAAAATTATTGACAAGTAACCATCACTCCTATCGCCACTCCCTCCCCCTCTCCCCAATACAAACCAAAACTTGCATTTATAAACGAATGAAATATTTATTCTATGTACTGGAGCAATTGATCGCAATCGCAGTTAAGTGTTAAATAATTAACAACAGCCCTGCTCTAGAACCCGCATTCACATAGTCTTCCCTATCCAACCTAACCTGCATATTGACTTACCACGTATCCTCAACTTGTTCTAAGAATAATAAAGTTGCGCATTTTGAAATATATAACGGTTCTCTTTTTATACTCTAGATGAAATCTGAGAGTATTATAAGTTTGCTCTGAAGTTTGTAACGCCAAGAAATAAGGCTCGGAGAAAAAAATGAATGATACAGAAGATAATATTATCACTCAAAAATATCAAAACCGGATGTCCGTCCGTCCGTTCGCTCTCTATCTTGAGAACACGTTGAGCTAGAAAACTCAAATTTTGTACACGTCGTTTTTGACAAAAAAGTATGGTCAAGTTCGTGAACGGGCCAAATCGCTCCACCCCTTCTACCCCCTCCCATACAAAATGACACTATTGCGCAATTTGACAATAAACGGATTTGCTCGAAAAGTATAAAAGCTATTGGCCTAAAATTTGGATTATATTACTTCTATGATAATAACAATCTACCCTATAAAAATTATGCGTGTCCTCCCCCTCCTTCTATCACCTCCCATACAAACTGTGCCTGTCTTGAATTACTCTAAGCCAATTTACTCAGTGCGTATAAAATTTAGCGGGCTGAAATTGTGCACCAAATATTTATTTAAAATTGTTAGTAAGGCCAAAAAAAATTAGACGATTAGCTTCACTCCTTCTACCCCCTCCCATACAAAATGACACAATTTCGCAATTTGATATTAAATGGATTTACTTGAAAAGTGTAAAAGCTATTAATCTGAATTTTGGGATATATTACTTTTTTGATAATCTAAATTTACAGTAGAAAAATTATTTGCGTCCTCTCTCTCCTTCCACCCCGTCCCATACAATCTACACTTTTTCATGAAATGCTCTAAGACGATTTTCTCAGAACATATAACATTTATTGAGCTCATATTTTGTAATAAGTACTTAATTAGTATTATCACTAAGATCAGAAAAAATATTTGATTAGCTTCACTGCTTCTACCCCCTCCCATACAATATGACACAGTTTCACAACTTTACAAAAAATCGATTTTCTTGAAAAGTATGAATGGCACTAGTCTGAAATTTAAGGGATGTCAATTTTATAATATTCCTAGTTATTTCTGAAAAAATCACTAGAATTGCCCCACTTTTTCTACCACCTCCCATACAAACTGCACAGTTTCACGAAATCTAACTCACTAATTTTCTCAGTTCGCATTCAATTTTTGGAGTAAGCATATTGTATAAATCATTTTTGTAGCTACTTTAGCATGATAGGGAAAAAATTAGTTCAATACTATCATCCCTTCTAACACTTCCCATACAAAATTTCTTGGGATCACAAAAAATTCTATTTCATCTAGAGTATCGTAGTTATGTTTTTAATTTATCTTATGCATATCTTTTCTTTACGATCAATTGTGTTAAGATTTTTTTACTTAGAGGAGATGCGAGTAGATCCTGCTGCTCAACATTAGGTGGTATTCACTTTTCTCCCATAATCCTCTTGCTTGTTTCTTGCTGCACTTAGCAATGATGGGCGCTTCTTCGGGTTATTTTTGTCATGTTCCAATGCTCCTGAGCAGCCTGTAAAAGGTGCTGCGACGAAAGTGCGGCTCCGAAGTCGTATACAAAGTGAAACAATAAAATGTACAAAATTATTCTTTCGGAAGAATAAAAAATACCTTTTCATTTTTCTTTAGGCTCCTTCGCCCTTATACCCGGGAGCCCTTCCCCCTCGCAACGCGGGGTCAGCGGAGGTGCTATTTACGCCACTGTCGCTAGAACTTCAAGTTGGTTTCTAAATGTTCAAAATCTGTTTTGGGAAGCAGGGCTTCCCACCTTTGACCTCATGCTGCGAGGTCCTCAGCAAATACATTATCTATTTGCGGAATAGTTTAATTTTCTTTCGGTATTCGCGGAATGAAGTCCTTCATTTCGTTAAACGTGAACCCTATTGTCTTCCTTTTTCGCCTTTTTCATCATGGCTTTACAAGGATGTTTTTTTCTCCGGACCAAATCCTCTCCCATACGGCCTGACTTTTTCTTTACAATTATTTGAACATTTCGGTATTTGGTAATGTTGCCTCCCTCAAGCATGCCGCCCGGTACAACTCCTCCATTTGCACTTTAGTAGACCCTGGTAAAGATATAGTACTATCAAATTTTATCTAGAGAAAAAATTCTATATAAGGAAAAATTTCCTTTAACTGTTTTTTTCTAGACTTAAAGGAATTAATGAGAAATAATTTATGGCCATCTTATCTACCAAGTTTCTCTATGTATTTGATGCATATGTTTTCCCGAGTACGGCAAAAAATTACTTGAAAAATGTACCGTGCGCGAAAATGGTGCAGAGGGTGAACGCTACAATTTTTATGAAGGGTTCTCGCCTACCTTTTGTGGTATTAAGAATATTTTCCAGAGGGTATACGCTATTTCTATATCAAAAAATAACTTCTGCCACCGTACACCCCGGCCTTCCTGCAAAAAGTCGGATTAGTAGATTTTTGGATGATTGGAATTTTTACCTTAATTTACCCTAGAAACCGAGTATGCGCCAAAGGATGTAAGTTTGAGGCATTTCGTAACAGGTAGAATGTCTAGATTTTTATTATGCATTTTGAAATGGATAATTGGGGTATTTTGCGTGCGAGACATATGTAGGTGATTCAGTGGTTTTGAAAAAAAAGGCAACAACATCACGGTAATAAAGTTTTCAATTAAAGTATCCCGAATTTCAGGACATTCACTTGTAATATGCATGCATTCGGCCTAAGTAAGGAATTGTGTCTGGAGTTCTTGGAACGGCAATCTACAATAGCGAATTTACAAAAAGGTATTTATTTTAATTTTTTTTTGGTATTAGTAATTTCACATATTCCAATTTACTTACAGAACAAGAAAAAATACTACGAGATAATATAAAACGGATGTACCTAGAAACTGATAAATGGGGTGCTTAAAATGTATACCACGAAATTTTTCACATTTACATTTTTATTATCTTAGTCATCAATGGCGCTAAAGTATGAGTCACGACTCGATTTGATATTTATTTGATTAGTATGTAATCTCATCTTAAGTTTTAAAAAAATATTTAACTTTTTTGGGTTACTTGTCGCTGGATTGAAATGACAATAAGCTCTGTTGAAAAATGTATTGCATGTACATATGTTTGTCCAAATCTTTCTTTTCAAGATTGGAATATTCAGCTTGGAAAAGGTCTCATGACCAGTTGAATTAATTAATAATTAGTTACCTCAGCTCAAGCAATGCTTTTAGTTCCATCGCAATTATAAGATAAACAATAACGTAGTGCAGCCAACTTTTGGTTATTTATGGCTTTCAAAGGTTGCGGCGATCATAAACCACCACTTTGGGGCAAATCCTTTGAACTATGAACTTGTAATATGGCTCTACATGAAAGAGTAATGAATCAATTTTTGTCAAGTTTGCACTAAAGCAGGGATGTATCAAGATTGCATTAGATCATAGACCACTTGTTTGGGTGTTCATTGTGACCTGCAACACTAACGTGATATGGTTTCTGTTATTCGAATCCAGTATTATAATGAGAAATTACTTCAAAAATCGTATCTTATTTGAAATTATATTAACAAATTTGTAAACCTTATTTTCACACTCGATTTCCACAGGAGTCTTAGTAGTCCAATTCGACAATTATCATCTTATCTACTCTCCAGTAACATTATGAGAGTATATTAGATTAGAATCCAGGGTGTAGCCTAGAGGATATCGTATTGGTGTACAATGTGAAGATCGTGAGTGATTTGTCTCGGTCGACGAATAATTAGTTACTTCAATCTGTGAAAATTAAAAATTTGTAAATAGAAGGTTGTGGGCTAACAACCGTTCCACAATAAGTAATGAAAAATGATAACGAACTTGATGGTCAGGAGGTGGAGGCCCGAATTGGGCAGGGGTGCCATTGTAGAAGAAATTCGAAAGGGCTGGCCAAAAAAAAACAACAGTGGACTAAAAGCTTATTCAATTAAAGGGGTCGATAATTGTGCTCGAATGGCGATCTATCAATAAAGTTATATCCATATTTGTATGGGAGTACATTTTAATTTACTTAAAATTTATCCCGCTTTTACTGAACATGATTTTTAACGGTCTAACACGTCTCGAGTTTTTTCAAACGAACTTTTTAATTTTGAGTGTTTTTTCATTTGTTTCATTTGCGCCATGTATAAACTAGATTTTCGTTTCTTTCAATTTCGATCGTTCACTAAGAAAATTCATTTCCACCACGTTTTTGGGAACAGTGGTTTGGGGGGTTCAATATACAGCATTAGTGTTCAAGTATATGACATTCATATCCTTTGGACTCCGAGGGTATTTTTGATATCATGAATGTATTGAAGAGCATTTAAGAAATGTAGACAGTAGAAATGTGTGCTAACCAAACAAAATTTAGATAAAACAACCTTAACGCTTAAAAAATATCAAAACCTTCTCTCCCCCATTCCACGTATAATGCATGCGCATGTGCTCAATTTGCGCCATAACCACTGTCTCCTAGCGGATACTTACCCTCATCACCGAAACTGTTGGCATGGAGTAACCACATGCCAACAGTTTTTAAAAAGTTTTATTCCCCTTTTAAAAAAAATCCTCAATTTCCCCCTTTCTCAATATCTACAATATATTCAATTTGTTCTTAGCTGATTTTCGTTCCATTCCAACGATAATTTAAATTATCTGTATATTTAAAAAAATTCTATTTTTTTTAAAATAATTTATCTATGTTTATAATTTGATTTAAATTTAGGGGATTTTTTTAATACCAATATCGCGTATATTGTAGCTCTCAGAAGGCATAAAACTATTTTTCTTGGATCTACAAAAATCGATATATCTATCTAAACTAACTTTAAAACAAATAAATTATCGATACTTTTAAATAAGAAAAATAAAAAAACATAGCTAACTGTAATAATAATAATTAACAAACTAAAGATAAATTTGAAGAAAAAACGCAGACACTTTTTTATGTGATATCGAAAAAAAAACACAAGAAACAAATTTGTGATTGAAGATGGTTAATACTAGATATAAGTTATAAAATATTAATAAAAAAAACTTAACGTGATATTAAAAAAAATTTGGAATTTCTCAACTTATAATTGTTTAATATTAAATATATAAAAAAGAATGCAACACCATACAATCAAACATAAAGCTGGAAATAAAAAACTAATGTACTTTTTTTTGTTGAGAAATTATTGTTTTAACTTTTTTATTTATGAATTTACTTTCTCAATTGCGTTTTAAACTCTTATCCTAATTGTACAATAATATAATCGGAGAAATACAGACATTTTAAAACGACATTATGTAATCGTATTTTGAATTTAATAAAAACGAAAGGAGAAAAATGGTTACTGAAGCTCCATCAAGTTTATAATTATTATGAAAAAATATCTGCCAACAAATCGGGCGTAACCTTATTATTTCTGGAAAAAAAGTTGAGAATGCGTGGGAAGGTAATGTATATTTTAGGGTGCTAGCAGATAGGGAAGACATAGAGAATGGAAGCTGGGACGCGCTATTGTTATCAATATCTGCAGTATACATAATCAAACCTTCAGGAATAGACAGGAAGTACTTGACCTGACCATAACAAGCCCCTGCCTGGTCGACAAGTGTGACAATTGGCACTACATAGAAGCTTCACTTTCATGTCATAGGCATTTTAATGAATGCGTTTATATTTTTTTATATAAACTCTTAATTCACTAAATTATTTAAAACATTAAATTAAATCAATTGATTGTATTACATATAATATTTATTACTAGCGATCGCCCGCGACTTTTTTCGCTTAGGAATCGCAATAATAACATTGTTTGAGAATGTATGTAGTTAGTAGTACATTATGTAGGAAGGTAATGTATATTTTAGGGTGCTAGCAGATAGGGAAGACATAGAGAATGGAAGCTGGGACGCGCTATTGTTATAAATATCTGCAGTATACATAATCAAACCTTCAGGAATAGACAGGAAGTACTTGACCTGACCATAACAAGCCCCTGCCTGGTCGACAAGTGTGACAATTGGCACTACATAGAAGCTTCACTTTCATGTCATAGGCATTTTAATGAATGCGTTTATATTTTTTTATATAAACTCTTAATTCACTAAATTATTTAAAACATTAAATTAAATCAATTGATTGTATTACATATAATATTTATTACTAGCGATCGCCCGCGACTTTTTTCGCTTAGGAATCGCAATAATAACATTGTTTGAGAATGTATGTAGTTAGTAGTACATTATGTAGGATAAATAATCTGTTTAATTTGATGGTTCTTTGAAGCATTGTTTTCAAAGAACCATTGTATTTTGTTGGAATCAGAACCATAAATTATTAAGAATGAAACCATGATACTCGCATTTGTATGGGACAGGCTCGTGATCAAATCAAACCCGTGTTTCGAGATCATATGTATACGTGTTAAGAACATGTGAATAGTTGTAGCTTGTGTTAATTGAAAAAAGCCCAAATAAAATGACATTAAGCTTAAAAACATAACAACTATAATCACCATGCAATTGATATCTTTTAAATTTCAGATCAGTTAGATTCACACTTTTCAAGAAAATCGAATTTTTGCAAAGTCGTGAAATTGTGTCATATTGTAAGGGAGGGGGTAGAAGGAGTGGAGCTAATCGGCTAATTTTTCCCGATAATAATAATAATACTAATTAGGGATTCATCAGAAAATTTTAGCTCGATCAAAGTTATACGTACTGAGAAAATTGGTTTAGAGTATTTCATGAAAAAGTGCAGTTTGTATGGGAGGTGGTAGAAGGAGTGGGGGGTTTTTGGTAATTTTTCTAGAAACAACTATAATCACCATGCAATTGATGGGTTTTAAATTTTAGATCAGTTCGATTCACACTTTTCAAGAAAATCGAGTTTTTGCAAAGTCGTGGAATTGTGCCACAAACTAATCGGTTAATTTTTCCTGATAATAATAATTATGCTAATTAAAGATTTAGTACAAAATTTTAGCTCGATCAAAGATATATGTACTGAGAAAATTGGTTTAGAATATTTCATGAAAAAGTGCAGTTTGTATAGGAGGTGGTGCAAGGAATGGATGGTTTTTAGTTATTTTTTTAGAAGCAACTACAATTATCATTCAATTGATATATTTTATATTTCAGAACAGTAACATTCACACTTTTCAAGAAAATCGAATTTTCGCAAAGTCGTGGATTTGTGTCAGATTGTATGGGAGGGGGTAGAAAGAGTAAAGCTAATAGGTTAGTTTTTTCCTGACATTAATAACAATTCTAATTAAGGATTTAATACAAAATTTTAGCTCGATGAAAGTTATACGTACTGAGAAAATTGTATAGAGTATAGTATTTCATGAAAAAGTTTAGTTTGTATGGGAGGTGGTGGAACGAGTTGGGGGGATTCAAACTATTTATATACTTGAAGATTGCATTTATAATAGAAATAATATATTTTAAATTTCAAATTAATAGCTTGCATAGTTTCCATGAAAATTTGATTATTATAAGTTTTCGAAAATGAGTCACTTTGTATGGGAGGGGGTAGAAGGCGTGAGGGGAGGAAAATAAAACCTAAAGCAGATTACTCCCCGAGGCAGACCTAATAATCTGTGAAACTTTCTTTGCAATCGGTGCAGCCGTTCTTGCGTGAAAGCCGGAAAGACAGATAGACAGACAGATAAACAGACAGAGAAATTTTTTAAAAACGTTTGATTCTGTTTAGTTATTGCTAAAATGAAGCAAAAAACTTATTTATAGCCATTTATAAACAAATAACAGACAGACACTACAATTATATTTATATAGATTATTATATCAATATATTATTATTATTATTATGGTTATTTATTATTTTAATTAACACAATATTTAATATTTTTATAACACAAACAATATATATTTTAATATCACATTTCACTATTCATTATTACTATTTTTTTTAAATTATTTTTCTAAAAAAATCTTAATAGCAACGTTTATATTTGACGACTATCTTGTAACGATTTTATTTTTCAACTAATTTATTTTTTTATTTTTAACGATTTTTTATTTAGAGTCAGGATTCGGCTGCTGAAGTAGAATTACAATAGTAAGTAAAATTACAGTAGTTATTTGCGAATCCTGCTCATTATGAAAATCTATACGAATAGAGACTATCGCACCACACACCCCCTCCTCAGAGGATATCAAAGGATTTCCTCGAGACCAATAACTTTTATTAATTAAAATATTAATTTTTTCCAAAAGTTACTTTTTTAACTGGTAAAGATTTAATTAAAGGTTCCACTCGATTTAGTGAATCGTCGGTGTAGTGAGGTTTTAACCTATTGATTGATATGTTTACGTTTTTATTACCCATTTTAATTTTAAAATATTTGGCTTCGCGACTAATAATTTCAAATGGTCCTTCATAAGGGGCTTGCAGTGATGAACGCTTTGATTCTTGACGTACAAAAACATGAGTACAAGTCTTAAGAGCTTTGAAAACAAATGGTTTTTCATGGCAATGCTTGGTAGGAGAATGCGTTTTAATTTTGTTTATAGTATCTCGAAGGTGTTCAACAAATTCACCAGCAGACAAACTTTGTGGATTTTTGCTAGTATGTATAAAGACATAAGGTAATCTTAAATTTTGACCATATAACATCTCTGCTGGAGTTGCATTGATATCTTCTCTCAAAGTAGAGCGAAGACCAAGAAGAACAAAAGATAATTCAACCGACCAATTTTGACTTTGTCTACATCTCAAAGATTCTTTAAAAACTCGGTGCCATCTTTCAAGCATACCATTAGCTTTAGGATTATAAGCAGTTGTTCTAATTCGATTAAATCCTATCATTTTACCTAATTCCGAAAACAGTTGTGATTCAAATTGAGCACCTTGGTCAGTAATAATAGTGACCGGTGTTCCATAACGTGGAATGTGCTCTTTAATTAATTTATCAGCGACTGTTTCGGCGCGAATATCACTAAGCGGGTATGCTTCTGGCCATCTGGTGAAACGATCAATTACTGTTAAACAGTAACTGAATCCTTTGATATTGGTATTGGACCCACCAAATCAATATAAATGGTGTTAAATTTTTCTGAAATTAATTCGAATTCGCCGAGAGGACTCTTAACATGCCGAGAAACTTTTGCTTTCTGATTACATTATCTCGACCTGAAATATGTCGAATGTCGGATTCAAATTGACTAATAAAGTCAAGATGTCTAAGTTGTCGAGGTGATGCCTTGTTTAAATTTTGCTGCAAAGCGAAAGTTAGGGGTTTGTGATCTGTAAACAAAATGAAGTTTCTGCCTTCCAGCATAAATCGGAAGTGTTTAATTGCTGCATAAGCTGCTAATAATTTCCTATCATACGCGCTGTATTCCCTCTGAGCTGAAGAAAGTTTTTTTGAAAAGAAGGCTAAAGGTTGCCAGCCATTAACAGTTTGTTGCTGCAAAGAAGCTCCTAATGCAGTTTCAGACGCGTCTACCATTAAAGATAAAGTGGAAATTGAAGAAGGAAATGTTAGAGTAACTGCCTGAGATAATTGATTTTTGCAACACTCAAAGGCCTTAATTGACTCTGGCGTCCATTGCAATTTGGTCGTGTCGTTTTTCTTCTTACTACCCATTGTAAAACGATCTAAAATACTTTGTGCTTGGGCTGCATGAGGAATGAAACGACGATAGAAATTAATCACTCCTAGAAAACGACGCATTTCTTTAACATTTGTTGGTTAAGGATAATTGATAATAGCTTCGACTTGTGAAGTAATTGGTCGAATTCCGTTAGCATCAAATAAATGTCCCAAAAATTCAACCTCAGATTTGAGAAATACACTTTTAGTTTGATTTATTATCAAACCATATTTGCTAAGTCGTTTAAATATAATTGACAAATGTTGCAAATGTTGACTTTCTGATTTTGAGGCTATCAAGATGTCGTCAATGTAGACGAAACAAAAATCGAGATCTCTCAAAATCGAAAAAATAAAGCGCTGAAATGTTTCAGCTGCATTTCGAAGTCCGAAAGTCATTCTTACGAACTCAAATAATCCAAAAGGCGTTGTAATTGCCGTTTTTGGAATATCTTCCTCATTCAAGGGTATCTGATGATACGCTCTTTCTAAATCAATAGTAGAGAAAATGGAAGTTCCATGTAATTGCTGTGTAAAATCTTGAATATGAGGAATTGGGTATTTATCGGGAATAGTTACTGCATTCAATACGCGGTAATCTCCGATTTTGCTGCTTTCAATTTGTCTGGATCAAGTCTTCGTGGCTTAGCGAAAATTGGACGGCCTTTGGTCACAATAAAATGTCGAACCTTATGTGATTCGGTGAAGCCATAATCCATAGGACGTCTTAAACTTTCGTTGTTTTGAAAAAGTTTTTCAATTCTTGAATCCAGTGCTGGCGAATTAACGACTGCTAAAGCTGATGATGGTCCTGGAGCAACATTACGTGTTGTAATGCATATATTCGTAAGTGGGTCAATAACACATTTACGTTTGATATCTACAATAAGACCAAAATTATTCAAAAAATCTGCACCGATTATCGGCTTCTCTACATCAGCAACGACAAATTTCCATTCGAAAATTCTTCTTAGCTGAAGAGAGACTTGCAATATTTTTGATCCGTAAGTCCTAATTTTGGTTGCGTTTGCAGCTGATAAAATTAATGTATTATCGCAAACTTTGTGTTGTAAAACACTTGATGGAAGAACTGATAGTTCAGCTCCACTATCAATCACAAAACTTAATTTAGATGTTGAATCTAAAATAAATAGGCGACATCAAATTGTATATATGTTAACTGCCGCCGGAGTTGACAAACGATTCAGTTTTTTGGCTTGTAAGTACAAGGCTTAACACATTTAGTCGCTCTTTCACCAAATCTATTATGGTAAAAATATAAACCATTTTGACTACGCGAAATTGAACGGGACGATCTTCGCGAATTATTCCGCGAACGAAATCGATTTCGATTGTAGTTCTGTTGCAAAGTTATCGAAAGCTTTACAACCTGGTCATCCAGAACTGAAATTTGTCCTTGCAAATTTTCTAAATTAACTTGATTTTGTGTCTGAGATATATCATTTGAAATTGCTGCTAAATTTGAAACTGACTCTGTTTTCATAATTTTGTCGGCCAAAACACTTAATTTATCAAGAGTTACATCTGCAACTGCTAAAACCGTTTGCACATTTTCGGGCAATTTTTGTAGCCATAATTTCTTAAGAAGAACCTCCGCGATAGAGCCGCTCGCCAAAGATTTCATATGTGATAATAGTAAACTTGGTTTGCTATCTCCAAGTTCCATATTGTTTAGTAATTTATGAAACTTGAAGTCCTCAGTTTCACTAAAACGAGCAAGCATTTTTGTCTTTAAATCTATGTAGGGTGTCTCCTCAGAAACACTCTTCCTGACTTAACATACTTATAACGTGAGTAAACTTGGTCGTTTCACTTGAAATTTTGGCTGAGCCAAACTGCATTTCAAGCATTTTGAACCAAGCTGCAAGATTTCTAGACCAAACACAAATTTTCTTAACCTCAACGGTCGCAATATTTGCTTGAAAATCTCCTTCAAAAGGATTTACCAAACTGTGTTGATCACGAGGTGGGTGTGTAGCGCCTGTTGCGCCAATCTCACTAAAACCCGAAATCGACATTTTGAAATAAATATCGCGATATTATTAAATAAATATCGCGATATTATTAAATAAATAAATAACACGTTGCTATTTAAATTGTTGTTTGTAATTGTTATTTTTAAATCGTTGTTGAAAAAGAAAAATAAATAATAATAGAATATGTACTTGCAAAAAAAAAATTTTTTTTTGTTGTTGTCGATTTGCTGTTACTAATGTTGTCGTTGATGCTGTTGCTGTTGTTGTAGTCACTAATATTTATGGTGATATTGCTGCTATTGTTTCTGTCGGGGTCACCAATTATTTATTGGTGCTATTGTTTCTGTCGGGGTCACCAATTATTTATTGGTGCTATAGTTTCTATCGGGGTCACCAATTATTTATTGGTGCTATTGTTTCTGTCGGGGTCACCAATTATTTAATGAATGCGCTTATATTTTTTTATATAAAATCTTAATTCACTAAATTATTTAAAACATTAAATTAAATCAATTGATTGTATTACATATAATATTTATTATTATTTTATCAATATATTATTATTATTATGATTATTTATTATTTTAATTAACACAATATTTAATATTTTTATAACACAAACAATATATATTTTAATATCACATTTCACTATTCATTATTACTATTTTTTTTTAAATTATTTTTCTAAAACAGATTTATTATTGCTAACGTTTATATCTTACGACTAATTTATTTTTTTATTTTTAACGATTTTTTATTTAGAGTCAGGATTCGCCTGTTAAAGTAGAATTACAATAGTAAGTAAAATTATAGTAGTTATTTGCGAATCCTGCTCATTATGAAAATCTATACGAATAGAGACTATCGCACCACAGCATATCTGTTTTGAAATAAAGACTTCATTTAGCTATATTAGCGCCTTGGTGGAACGAGGAACTAGCGAAAAAACCCAAGGTAGCCAGGAAATTGTTCAATGGAGTAAACACTTTTGGTAACTGCGACGAATACAGAAACTCCCTTACTGAATATAACAAACTTTTAAAGAATTTAAAGAAGTAATGGGAAAGATTTTGTGAAGAGATAATTTATGTGCCAACGGCCTGAAAACTCTAAAAGGTGTTAGCAAAAGATACCCCAATTGATAGCGGACTCTTGGAGAGATCAGTTGAGTCCTTGACAAAAAGTAGCATGGAAACATTGGAAGTGTTTTTGGCTAGACATTTCCCAGGCTACTAAAGAATAAATAATGATGATTTAAAAGAAGAGGAAAGGACGTATCGACAAACTCCATTCACCAAAGGTATTGCTGGTAAAATCTTCACTCAGGAGAAGATTAGATGAGCTATTAACATCTTCAAACCCTTTAAATCTGCTAGAGTAGATAAAATATTGCCTGCTCTACTGCAGAAGAGGTTAGAGATTATACTTTGATAAGGATCTTTAATGCCAGTTTTATATGGGGATACATCCCAACAATTTGGAGGAAAGCAAAGGCAGGGAATCGTACCATAAACTTGCCTAAATCATACCGCCCTATAGGTTTAACTTCATTGTTCGGAAAGACGATGGAGAAATTAGTAGACTGGCGCATCCATATGACGCCATAATAGCGGCACGTAGGAAAAAGGGACTTGGATCGGCCACGATAAAATGGATACAGGCCATGCTAAGAAGCCTAATGATAACCAAGGATCTAGTTTATGGCACAATGACAGCATAGATCTATGGGGGTTGTTCACAGGAAGGAGTACCTCCACTTCTTTGGCTAATTGTAGTTAATGAGCTTCTGCACCGTCTGGTGGAAGAAGACTACGAGGTAATAGGATATGCCGATGATCTCGTTATTATATATGAGGCAACTTTTTCGGAGAGAACTGAAACATCAACCCAAGTAAGACTGAGATAGTATAATACCATTACGAATAGAAGACAAATCTTCTGGAATAAGGTCAAATATCTAGGTGTTATATTAGATAATAAACTCAATTGGAACAAACACATAGAATGGACTCATGTCAAATCACTAACGACGTTGTGGGCTTGTAAAAGATTGTTTGGCAGAAAATGGGGTTTCACTGGCGTTACAGAACAATCATTCTTCCAATAATCACATACGGATCAACAGTCTGGTGGACTAAAATGTTACAACAAAAGCCGCAACTTATGCTACAAAAAGTTCAAAGAGAGCTTGTCTTGGTATCACAAGCGCAATGAAAACCTGCCCTACTGCCGCAATGGAATTATTTCTAGGTATTCCTCCGATACTAAGCTGAGTATAGCCTAGTAGGTAGCGTATTGGTATACAATGCGAAGGCCGTGAGTTCAAATCCCGGTCGACGCATAATTCCAGCACACTGCCTGCTTGGGTGCACTTTGGTCACCTGAACCTACGAAAATGATAAATTCGAAGCTAGAGGATTGTGCGAAGGGCTAACAACCCATCAGCAATAAATAATGAAAGAACTTTTTTTTTTGGTTTCAAGAAATTTTGTAGGGAAAGTGGTGGAAGGGGTGACGACATTGAACTATTTTTTTCACATCACGCTAGAGTTGCTATCAAAATGTTTTATACAAAATTTAGGATTCAAAATTTTAATAGGTACTACGAAAATTAGTTTATATGGAAGGTGGTAGAAGAAGGGGCAAGTTCTTACTGACGTTCTCAGAAATGACTAAATCATCATGTTTTTCATTTTTGTTAGCAATCACTCAAAAATCTCAAAACCGAATGTCCGTCCGTCCGTCTGCCCATCCGTCCGTCCGCGTCCTCTCTAGCTTGAGAACGCGTTGAGCTACAGAGCTCAAATTTTGTACACGTCGTTTTTGACAAAAAAGTAAGGTGAAGCTTGTGATCGGGACAAATCGCTCCACCCGTTATACTCCCTCATTTACAAAATTACATAATTTCGCAATTTCACAATAAACGGATTTGCTCAAAATGCATAAATGCTATTGATCTGAAATTGGGAATGTAATACTTTTAAAATGATTACAATTATTTGTGTCCTCCCCCTGTTTTCACTACCTCCCATACAAAATGCACTTTTTCATGAAATGCTCTAAGCTAATTTACTCAGTGTGTATACAATTTATCGAGCTGAAATTGTGCAATAAATATTCTCGTATTTCTATAGTAAAGATTAATACATATACGTCCCCAGTTTCAGATAAATAGCTTGTGAGATGGTCGAGAGAGTTTTTTTTTACACACTCCCCCTAACAAGAATTTGTTTATTTCAAAGTCCTTGATGATAAACCCATGTGGCACTTAATTGGCCTTCAAATATGATTTTTTTGTGTTCAGCAATTGCAAAGAAAAAATCAAGTGAAACAAAATCGGACGAAATTTGGTTTCAAGCCCACTATTTGTACCCCACTGGCAATAAAAACTTATTTATTTTTACTTTGATGCCCATACATTTCAGAGTCTCAGCTTTCAATCTGTTTTTGTTGTCGAGATATTAGCAAGTATATTTTTTGACTATAGTCCTCCCCCGCTGCATCGTTCCACCAAACACTCCTAGAATTTAGGTATCTAGTGGAATCCACCCAAAAATTGAGTTTCTATCGATAAGGGTTTCGGAAATTTAAAAATCGTACACGTACAGCGCACAGTCGGATGTTTATTCTCTAGATGAAATCTAATAGTATTACAAGTTTGCTCTAAAGTTTGTAACGCTAAGAAATAAGGCTCGGAGCAAAAAATTAATGATACACAAATTAATATATCACTCAAAAAACTCAAAACTGGTTGTCCGTCCGTCCATTCGTCTGTTCGCTCTCTAGCTTAAGAACGCGTTTAGCTAGAAAGTTCAAATTTCGTATGCATCGTTTTTGAGAAAAAATAAGGTCAAGTTCGTAAACGGGCCAAATCGCTCCACCCTTTCTACCCCGTCCCATACGAAATGACATAATTTCGCAATTCGACAATAAACTGATTTGTTCGAGAGTGTATTAAAGCTATTAGACTAATATTTGGGATATATTACTTTCATGATGATTTTAATCTACGTTAAAAAAATTATTTGAGTCCTCCCTCTCTTTCCACCCCCTCACATATAAACTGCACTTCATCATGAAATGCTCTAAACTAATATATTACTTTTATGATGATTTCAATATACTATATAAAAATTATTTAGGTCCTCTCCTTCCTTCCCTCACCCCCCATACAAACTGTGCCTTTTCATGAAATACTCTAAACGAATTTACTCAGTGCGTATAAAATTTATAGAACTGAAATTGTGTACTTACTTAGAATTGTCAGTAAGACTAAAAATATGGACTATTAGCTTTACCCTTTGTACCCCCCCGCCCCTCCACCACTCATTCAATCTGTCACAATTTTACAACTTTACAATAAGTCGATTTTCCTGAAAAGTATGAATACCAGTGATTTGCAATTTAAAACATGTCAAAAACATGATGTTTGTAGTTATTTCGGAATAAGTTTTTAAAAACTCGCCCCTCTTTCTACCACCTCCCATGAGAACAAATACAATATAGTATTTCTTGAAATCAAAAAATTTCTCTTTCATCCAGAGTATCGCACGATTGGGCTTTACGCCCAATGTAGTCCTGTTATGTTTTTTATTGCATTTTTGGACTTAGTCATAAAACGTGAAAAAATAAAAAATAAATAAATATTCAGAGTAGTAATTACTTTATTATTTTAGTAATAAAGTATTGTGAGCGACCTGAAAAAAAAAAATTTGCTACCCTGAAATTTTGTTTTTTCGCGTTTCATAACTAAATTAGCCTAAAATTGCAAAAAAAAAATCCGTCTGTCTGTACGCCGTACGCCGGTGTGTACGCTCAGCGCACATTAACTCCCAAACAATTCAAGATAGAAAGTTCATTTTTGGGGAATTGTAGATAGTTGCGGATCTCAGGCGGATACCCATTTTGGGGGTGTACGGGTTCAGGAGGAGGCGGGGGGAGCGCTTAAGCCGAAAAATACGAATTCAAATATCTCAACCATGGTAACAGGTAGGAAGCTAAAACTCAACACACTTATAGAGGAGTTTGTGGGACAACTTTTAAAAATAATTTAATTTTTTTATCCATTGGGGTGCCAATGAAGAACCAATTGTCTGTCGAATTTTTTTTTCAAATGATTATATCTTCGAAATTACTTACCATAAAAATTGATATTTTGAGACCATTAAGGTGGCATATAGGTCCACTAGAATCAGTTTAGATAAGAGCTAATTATTTTAAGGGGGAGGGTCAGGGGGGTTTGCACAGAAAAACACTTAAAAATCAATATGTCGGCTATTTATTAAGCTATGTGATAGAATCTTAGAACCTACATTAAGCTATACTAGAGAAATACGAGAAAAATATAAAATTTGGACAAAATAGTAGTGGAGGGAAATGGGGAGCATTTCAAAACTGATGCACTTCCCAAAATTTCAAACCATTATAATTCAAAATTGAGTGCAGATATCAAATTCAAATTTTGTCAAATTGTAGAAATAGGTAGTTTTTTAAATTTGGTAAAAATTTTACGTCGGTAGGTGTAAGGGAATGGAGGTGGTAACCAAAAATGTCGAAAATTTTGAGTGATTTTTTTAGGGCTCTGGTGAAAGATACAAAATTTAAATTTTCCATGTGGATACATCTATTTTTTGTACATACAGAAAAAATAAATAAAAATTCCACAATTGTTATGCACCGACCCCCCTGGTCACAAGGTGTTTCATGTGCAAAGAAAAAACCACATAAACTGAAAATTTTTGAATGAAATTTGAAGGTAGAAACTTGAAAATTTGCAAAATGAATTTAAAAATTTTTTTTAAAGGAATGAAATATTAACTGGTTGAATACCTTGAAAGCTTCTACTCCCTCCCATACAAAATTCTTTTTCGACCATTCTTAAGAAATTAATTATCACCTAATTAGTAAAAGCTATCAATTTGAAATTTTGCACAAAATCATTTGAAAATAGTTGAAATAGAACTGCGTCAAAATTTTTGAGATCACACTTGCCGTTCTAACCCCTCCCATAAAAAAGTATAATTTCGACCTATTTCATTGAATCAACTAATAACAAACAAATTAAAAGCTACGAACTTGAAATTTCGTACGAGCACACTACAAGAGAAAGGAAATACAATTGCGTCACAAAATTTTACGATTCCCCTACCTCCTCTACCACTGTTAACAGCCACCCACTCTTACTATCACCCCTCAGCCCTCCCCTTATAAAAACTCAAATTTGCATAAATAAACGAACGAAATATTGATTATATGTACTGGAGCTTTTGAACGTTTCCGCAAAGTGTCAAATTGACAATTGCCCTGCCTAAGAACCCCCTTTCACTTAGTCTTCCCTAACCACTCTAACCTGCATATTGACTTTCCACACATCCGCAACATGTCCCAAGAATAATAAAGTTTTGCCCGACTTGTTGGCAGTTTATTTTTTTCTGTATCGATCACAGTTCTTTATTATTAGAAAAAAAAATAAAAGTAAGTAAAACTGATGACAAGAATAATAGAAGATGATATTGTAAAGTAGTTATGATGGATTCAATTTGGCTATGTGGTCATTTAAGACGATTGAAAGCGGATTTTATATTATTTAATTAATTTATGTAAATGTACGTATTTATATGTATATTTATGGCGTAAAAATTTACATGTATAATATAATTAAGAATTTTATTATGAGAGCTTAGACTTATTATTGTAGAGAAGAGGGTTGATAGAGGAAGATAGAGGGTTGTGCGAAGTTCTAACAACCCTTCCACAATAAATAATGGAAACTGTTAAGGAACCTGAAAATCAAGAGACCAAGGCCCGGTTTGGGCTGTAGTGCCATTGTAAAAGAAGAAAACTCAATGTTTAACTTATTTAGCTAAAATTAAAATTAACTTAAAACTAAAGACTGTTCTAATCGAAGATTGATTCGATTGTAGTAATGCCGCAATTCATACATCTGATTTTAAATTTGAATTCCAATTCGTTGGTGAGTCATTAATTTGTTGTGTTTTCGCTAGTTCGTACAAAAGATGAGGTGAAAAGTACCACGGTTTATTTAGAATAATTTTAAGGAACTTATTTTGGACTAGCGACCATCCGCGAATTCGTCGTCGTAAAAATCGCAATAATAAGAAATTTTTGAGAATGTAATTAGTACTACATTATGTGTGACTAGCGAATGCCCGCGACGTCGTCCGTAGTTAGTAATACATTATGTGGGATATATAATCTGCTTACTTTAATGGCGCTTTTAAGACAAAGGTTTGTATTTTGTTGGAATCAGAACCATAAATTATTAAGAATGAAAGCATTATACTCACATTTTTATGGGACAGGCTCGTGATCAAATTAAACCCGTGATTCGAGATCATATACGTGTTGCAGAGCGTTAAGCACATGTGAATAATTGTAGCTTGCGTTAATTCTAAAAAAGTATAAATAAAATAACATTAAGCTCAAAAACATTACAGGACTACGATTGCGCATAATGTCCAGTCATACGATACTACATATAGATGAAATAGAAATTTTTGTGATCTGAAAAATTTTGAAATTTTATATGGGGAGTGCTAGAAGAGGTGACAGCACTGAACTAATTTGTTTCACATTATGCTAGGGTTGCTATAAAAATGTCCAAAAATTGACTAGGTACTGAGAAACTTAGTGCATTGAATTTTATGAAATTGTGCAATTTGTATGGGAAGTGGTAGAAGCAGTAGCAGTAAGCAATAGTTGTTTCTCGAAAAATCACCAAAACCCCCCATTTGGTGATTTTTCGAGAAACAACTATAATTATCATGCAATTGATATACTTTAAATTTCAGATCTGTATCATTCACACTTTTCAAGAAAATTGAATTCTTGTAAAGTCGTGGAACTGTGTTACATTGTATGGGAGGGGGTAGAATGAGTGAAGTTAATTGTTTATTTTTTTCCCGATATTAATAATAATGCTAATTAAGGATTAAGTACAAGATTTTAGCTCGATGAAATTTAAATGTACTGAGAAAATAGGTTTAGAGTATTTCATGAAATAGTGCGGTTTGTATGGGAGGTGGTGGAAGGAGAAGAGGATTCTTAGTGATTTTTTGAGAAACAATTAAAATCATCATGCAATTGATATATTTTAAATTTTAGATCAGTAACGTTCACACTTTTCAAGAAAATCGAATTCTTGTAAAGTCGTGGAACTGTGTCACATTGTATGGGAGGGAGTAGAAGGAGTGAAGCTTATCAATTATTTTTTTCCCGATATTAATAATAATGCTAATTTAGGATTTAGTACAACATTTTAGCTTGATGAAAGTTACACCTACTGAGAAAATTGGTCTAAAGTGTTTCATGAAAACTACAATTATATTAATATGTATAGATATATAATCTGCTTATTTTAATCACTCTTTGAACACAATGTTTTGTATTTTGTTGTAATCAGAGCCATAACTTATTAAGCAAGAAACCATAATACTCGTAATTGTATGAGACAGGCCCATGCTTACGGGGTTGATTTGAGATCATGTACATATTGAAGAGCGTTAAACAAATGAATATAGTTGTAGTTTGTATTGATTAAAAAAAAGCCAAAACAAAATAATATTAAGCATGAAAGCATAACGGCACTACGATTGCGCGTAAAACCCAATCAAACTATGGTATAGATGAAATCAAAATTTTTATGATCTTAAGAAATTTTGTATGAAAAGTGACAGACGGGGCGACAGCGCTGAACTAATTTGTTTCACATCATGTTAGAGTAATTATAAAAATGTTTTGTACCAAATTTCAGCTTCAGGTACTTAGAAAATTAGTATTTTGGATTAAGTGAAATTGTGCAGTTTGCATGGGAGGTGGTAAAAGGAGTGGGAGGTTTTTGGTGATTTTTTGAGAAACAACTATGTATATTGATGTGTTTTAAATTGAAGATCAGTAATATTCATACTTTTCAAGAAAATCGAATTTTTGAACAGTTGTGAAATTGTGTCACATGGTATTAGAGGGGGCAGAAGGAGTGAAGCTAATTGGTTAATTTTTTCCCGATATTAATAATAATGCTAACTAAGGACTTACAAAAATACAAAATACAAAATTTCAGCTCGTTGAAATTTATACATACTGAGAAAATTGGTTTACAGTATTCCAGGGGGGGGGGAGGGAGTGGTTTTAGTGTTTTTGTGAGGAACTACTATGATCATATACAGTTCCTCACAAAATTATTTGATCACTCTGTAATGCGAGCTAAGTTCGTCATTTTAAGACACTAAAATGCAATATTTGAATAAAGTAAAAACTAGGATTTTATGTCGGGATATTGTAAATAAAAAAGACAACATTTTTTATAATTTAAGTAGATCAAATAAATTTATTAAATTAAAAGAAAATAAAAGGTTGGAAATTCATCTCACAAAATTATTTGGTCACTAGTTCATATTAGCCTTAATACATTGAATTATTTTTTAACTAAACCTATTAAATACTTGGTGGGGTATCCGTTTGCTTTAATAACAAATTTTAGTCTATTCTGCATATTTATACTCTAGATGGAATCTGAGAGTATTATAAGTTTGCTCTAAGGTTTGTAACGCCAAGAAATAAGGCTCGGAGAAAAAAATGAATGATACAGAAGTTAATGTTATCACTCAAAAATCTCAAAACCGGATGTCCGTCTGTCCGTCCGTCCGTCCGTCCGTCCGTCTGTTCGCTCACTAGCTTGAGAACGCGTTGACCTAGATTGTTCAAATTTTGTACACGTCGTTTTTGACAAAAAAGTAAGGTCAAGTTCGTGAACGGGCCAAATCGCTCCACTCCTTCTACCCCCTCCCATACAAAATGACACAAATGCCCAATTTGACAATAAACGGATTTGCTCGAAAAGTATTGAAGCTATTGGCCTGAAATTTGGAATATATTACTTTTATGATAACATAAACATCCCATACAAAATGACACATTTTCGCAATTTGACAATAAATGGATTTACTCGAAAAGTATGAAAGCTATTAGGCTGAATTGTGGGATATATCACTTTCATAATGATCAAAATCTACAGTAGAAAAATTGTTGGCGTCCTCCCTCTCCTTCCACCCCCTCCCATACAAACATCACTTTTTCATGAAATGCTCTAAGACGATTTTCTCAGAACATATATCATTGATCGAGCTCATATTTTGTAATAAATTCTTAATTAGCATTATCACTAAGATCAGAAAAAAATATTTGATTAGCTTCACTGCTTCTACCCCCTCCCATACAATATGACACAGTTTCAAAACTTCACAAAAAATCTATTTTCTTGAAAAGTATGAATGTTACTTATCTCAAATTTAAGAGATGTCAATTTTATGATATTTTTAGTTATTTCTGAAAAATTCACTAAAATCCCCCCACCCTTTCTACCACCTCCCATACAAACTCCACATTTTCACAAAATCTAACACACTAATTTTCTCAGTTCCCATTCAATTTTTGGAGTAAGCATTTTGAATAAAACATTTTTATAGCGAGTTTAGCATGATGGGGGAAAATTAGTTCAATGCTATCATCCTTTCTAACACTCCACATACAAAATTTCTTGGGGTCACAAAAAATTTAATTTCATCTAGAGTATCGTACGATTGCGCATTACGCAATCGTAGCCCTGTTATGTTTTTTTACTAAATTAGCAGTGGTAGAAACAACACCTATTTCGTCCCAGTCCTTTTTATACTCTAGATGAAATCCGTTTGTAACGCTAAGAAATACCACTCGCACAGAGCCGCCAAGGGTACAGAAATATTTGTTGTCGGTCAAAAACCTCGACTCCGAGTGACCGTCTGTCCGTCTGTCTGTCTGTCCGTCCGTCTGTCCGTCTGTGCGTCTGTCTACAGCATAACTCTTGAAAGCCTTGAGATATAGTGCTAAAAATTTCTGTGTGTCATTTTTAGCAAAAAAGTAACTTTAAGTTCGTGAATGGGCTACATCCACCCATTCCTTCTACCTCCTCCCATACAAATTTCATGAAATTTGTAAAAATTAAAAAATTGATTTTTCTTTGAAACTATTTAAGCTGTCCGCTTGAAATTTAGGTCAAATTATTATGATATAGATTTCATTAATGTCACGGAATATTGACTAGATCCCCTTACTCCTTCTACCACCTCCCATGCAAATGGACAATTTTGAAAAATACATATTTTCGATTTTCATTGAAACTAGTAAAGCTGAAAAGACAAAATTTTGTCAGAATTAATTCTACCATAATTGCAATTTATTTTAAAAATAATTATCAACTTCACCTCTCTCCTTTTACCCCCTCCCATTCAAATTTCACGAAATTTTGAAATTTAAATTAAATTATTTTTCTTCCAAACTGTTAAGACTAGCACCTTGATATTTTGTATAAAGTATACAAATAGAAATATTAATAATGCAAAAAAAAACACTCCTTCTACCCTCTCCCATACAAATGCATAATTTTTGTTAAATGCATTTTATCGATTTCCATTAAAACTAGAAAAAGTACAAACTTCAAATTTTGGCACAATTTGTTTCTTAATAATTGAAATAAATGTTAGAAAAAATTATCAGCTCCGCTTCACTCGTTCTACCACCTCCCATACAAATATCTATAATATAAATGCAAGAAAAGCATTTCTCCTTCAAGTATACATATGAGAGCTATCGACTTTGAAATTGAATCAAAGCATGATGATAAGGATGATAATAAGTAGTTTCAAAATCATCTTAAATGCTCCACTTCCTCTGCCACCTCCCATACAAATGCCCCAATTTCAGAAAAACTATGACTAATATCTTTAAAAATAATGAAAACTAAAAACTTTAAATTCGGCAAAAAACATTTTGTGCCATGTTCGGTGTCATATACGAAAAATACAAACCTCCCCCTCTACTTCTACCACCTCCCAATCTCATCTAGAGTATCATATGATTGGGCTTTAAGCCCAATTATAATTCTGTTATGTTTTAAAATAGTTTTCAGCTGATTTTAGTGTTTAAGTTATGATCCTGAATCTTTTTTTTTTCAAAATGCTCAATAGGATGTAGGTCTGGAGACTGTGGAGGCGTTTTGAGTTGTTGAGGTATGTTATAGCAACTAACTTTTAACTACCAAAGCCATGTGCTTTGGGTCATTGTCTTGCTGGAATTTCCAGATACTTGGCATTCCCAATTCTATAGCACCATCCTTAATATTTTTTTTTTATTATGTATACAATACACCCATTTTTTTATTATTCCATCAATAAAATGCAGGTGTCCCCGCCGTTTGCCGCCATACAGGCCCAAACCATAAGTAAACCGCCACCATGTTTCACCGTTGGGGCTAACTATTTTTTATTCAGCGAAGTATTTGTTTTTCTCCACACTTTTTGATTTCCATCTACGCCGAAAATATTGAATTTGGACTCGTCACTCCAAATAACAGTCTCCCAGAATGAATTATCCTTCTCTAAATATTTTTTAGCGAATTTCACTCGTTTGATTCGATTTGCAGTTGATATGTATGGTGTTTTTCTAGCGACTCTTTCGTTATACCCTTGCCGGCGAAGAATTTTGCGCACCGTTTCATCGGCCACTTGTCGTCCTATAGTTTCCCGTATTTTCTGGTTAAGTTTTAGTACACTTAACTTTGGATTTTTTCGAATTTCGTTCACTATATTTCGTTCATCATAACCGTTTAGTATTTTTTTTCGTCCACGATCGTCCTTATTAAGCCAAGTTCCTTTGTTTTAAAACTTTCTTACATTGTATTGAATTGTGCAATACGGTTTATTAATAATTCCTGCAATTTTGTGATAAGATTTTCCCTTTAAAGCTAAACTTATTATTGTTTTCCGTAAATCATTTTCCAATTATTTACCACGACCCATTTTGATGAAATTGAACGTCAGAACTGATTGCAGATTGAAATAACTTCTTCAGGGAACTCGTTTATGTATTACATCAGCCGAAATTAACCCGCAAAATTATAACGGGCGATTCAAGATAGTAGACAGTAAAAATTACCAAATAATTTTGTGAGATGAATTTCCAATCTTTTATTTTCTTTTCAATTTCATAAATTTATTTGAACTTCTTGAATTATAAAAAAATATTGTCTTTTTATTTACAATATTCGGGATATCAAATTCTAGTTCTTACTTTTTTCAAATATTTCATTTTAGTGTCTTAATATGACGAATTTAGCTCGCATTTCAGAGTGGCCAAATAATTTTGTAAGCAACTGTAATTTCAGATCAGTAGCCGCTTTTCAAGTAAATCGATTTATTGCAAAGTCGTGGAATTGTGTCACATTGTATGGGAGGGGTTAGAAGGAGTGAAGCTAATTGGTTAATTTTTTCTCGATATTAATAATAATGCTAATCAAGGATTTAGTACAACATTTTAGCTCGATGAAAGTTATACGTACTGAGAAAATTGGAGTATAGTATTTAATTAAAAAGTGTAGTTTGTATGGGACGTGGTTTAAGGAGTTGGGGGATTTACATAATTTGTATACTAAAAGATTGCATTTCTAGTAGAAATAATATATTTTAAATTTTAGATTAATAGCTTTTATAGTTTTCAAGAAAATTTGATTATTACATATTTTTGGAAATGAGGCACTTTGTATGATAGGGGGTAGAAGGCGTGGAGGTATTGAAATATGTCCAAGCACAGATTACATCTCGAATCATACCTAATAAACTGTGAAAGTTTCATTACAATGGGTTTAGCCGTTCTTGCGTGAAAGTTGAACAGACAGACAGAGAAGAATTTTAAAAACGTTAGTTATTGCTAAAATAAAGCAAAAAACTAACTTACTGACACTTCTAAACAAATAACAGACAAACACTATAATTAAATTTATATGTAAACATAACAGGGTTACGATTGCGCGTAAAGCGCAATCTTACGATACTCTAGAAGAAATAGAATTTTTTGTGATCCCAATAGGCCAATAGCTTTTATACTTTTTGAGCAAATCCGTTTATTGTCAAATTGCCCAATTGTGTCATTTTGTATGGGAGGGGGTAGAAGGAGTGGAGCGATTTGGCCCGTTCACGAACTTGACCTTACTTTTTTGTCAAAATCGACGTATACAAAATTTGAGCATTCTAGCTCAACGCGTTCTGAAGCTGGAGAGCGAACGGATGGACGGACGGACGGACAGACAGACGGACAGACGGATGGACAGACGGACGGACAGACGGACGGACGGACATCCGGTTTTGAGATTTTTGAGTGATAATATTATCTTCTGTATCATTCATTTTTTTCTCCGAGCCTTATTTCTTGGCGCTACAAACCTTAGAGCAAACTTATAATACTCTCAGATTTCATCTAGAGTATAAAGATAATTTGCAGTTTCCTGCGATGGGTAGCTATACAGATTTTGGGATATCTGCAGATATTATATAGTGTGGGGCTAATACAAGAATCTTGTGGGCCTCCTGAGTGGATAGCTCTGAGGCGAGATAGTTTATTTTGCACTTTAACAGTGAAATTTTTGTTGCTAAGAAACGAACTTATTATGTGTCACAGGCAAGGAAAGAAAGTTACAGGAGTTTGTAAGCCAAGCCGTCGTGCCATACGGTGTCGAATGCCTTTTCGATATCTAGTGTTATCATGCCAACGATTTCTATGGCGTGCAATGGTTTTTGTATTTGCGACTTTACTCTAAAAACCTGCTGTACTGTTGGTTGTTTTGCATAGAAACCAAATTGAAAGTCAGGATTAATCTTAGGTTCCTCAATTTTGTAGATGGAAATGAGGTTGACAAATGCAACTTTCGGCAAGTTTTTCACCATTGGTATTAGTACTATAATTAGTCTATAATAGGAGCATTTTTATACTCTAGATGAAATCTGAGAGTATATTATGTTTGCCTTACCGTTTGTAACGCTAAGAAATAATGCTTGCACAGAGCCGCCAAGGGTACAGAAATATTTGTTGTCGCTCTAAAACCTCGATTCCGAGTGGCCGTCTGTCTGTCTGTCTGTGCGTCTATCTACAGCATAACTCTCGAAAGCTTTGAGCTGTAGTGCTAAAAATTTTTGTGCGTCATTTTTAGCAAAAAAATAACTTTAAGTTCGTGAATGGGCTCCATCCCCCCACTCCTTCTACCCCCTCCCATACAAATTTCATGAAATTTCGAAATATTAAGAAATTGATTTTTCTTTGAAACTATTTAAGCTATCTATTTGAAATTTAGGTCAAAGTATTATGATATAGATGTCATTAATATCACGGAATATTGACCCGATCCCCTTACTCCTTCTACCCCCTCCCATACAAATGGACAATATTGAAAAATACATACATATTTTCGATTTTCATTGAAACTAGTAAAGCTAAAAAAATGAAATTTTGTCAGAATTAATTTTACCATAATTGCAATTTATTTTAAAAATAATTATTAACTTCACCTCACTCCTAGGGGGTATTCCCAAGCAAATTTCACGAAATTTTGAAATTTAAATTAAATTATTTTTCTTCGAAACAGTTAAAGGTATCAACTTGATATTTTGTATATAGGTAGTATGCAAATAGAAATATTAATAATGCCAACAAATTTTGTTTTGATCCGTACACTCCTTCTACCCCCTCCCATACAAATGCATAATTTTTGTTAAATGCAATTTATCGATTTCCATTCAAACTAGAAAAGGTACAAACTTGAAATTTTGCCAGAATTTGTTTCTCAATAATTAAAATAAGTGTTAGAAAAAATTATCAGCTCCGCTTCACTCCTTCTACCACTTCCCATACAAATATCTGTATTATAAATTCAAGAAAAACATTTCTGCTTCAAGTATATGAGAGCTATCGACTTTGAAATTGAATCAAAGCATGGTGATAAGGATGATGATAAGCAGTTTCAAAATTATCTTAAATGCTCCACTTCCTCTGCCACCTCCCATACAAATGCCCCAAATTTTAGGAAAAACATGTCCAATTTCTTTAAAAATAATGAAAACTAAAAACTTTAAATTCAGCAAAAAACATTTTGCATGCCATGTTCGGTGTCATATACGAAAAATACAAACCTATTCACTATTCGAATGAAATTGAGATGACATATTTTCCGGTATATGTCCATCTCATCTAGAGTATCATACGATTGGACTTTAAGCCCAATCATAATTCTGTTATGTTTTGACATTAGAGTTGGTAAGATGCATCTTATTTCTGTAAGTTTACAAAGTATCGATAGGATTAATTGCGGTGAGAAGATTTGCGATATGTTTGCTGCGACTTCTTGAGCTTGATTTTCAGTGGCACTATTCAAGTCCTTGATAAATATTATGGTAATTTAGGAAATTGTCTGCAAAAAGATCGGCTTTATTTGGTCGTCACAGATACTCTCATTATTACTCTTAAGTGGCTGCATAATTCGGAAAAGTTTATTAAGCTGCCACAACTTCGTAGATTCCTTCCGTAAGTTAGATAGCATGACAACCCAGCATCGATTTCCAGCTTGCCTAATATTGTCTTGGATAAGTTTATTGCAACTATTGACTTGGGATTTTAGATTTAGATTGGGATTATATTTATCTCGTTCGTTGTCATTGCCGCCTTAAAATATTATTATTAAATAGTTTTTGCTGCCTAGAAAATTATAGAGGTTATTTTTGATATGTTCACATTGATTTCATTTCAGGAGATTGGACTTGAAAGGTCTAACTTCGTATTGTTAAAAGATTTTTTTTTAGTATGCGATGGTACTTTTGCCAATTAGTTTCAGGGTAACATAACAAGGTTTTAATTGATCTTACAATAGGTTCGTTTAATAATATAGTGAAAAGGACGAGAAGATGGTTGGGTGAAACCTCATTTAGGGTGATTGGAGGTTTTACTGAAGACAGCCCGTTATTTAATACAGGGTGTTTTTTAGAGGCGCAGAGCTTCAAATTGAACTAAATCACAGAAAATGAAATAAGATAATTTTATAGCATTAATGTTTGAATATGATTTCGGGCATGAGGCCGCCGCGATTGGCGCGTATATGGCGTAATTTGGAGGTCCATAATTTCATTGGAAAATTTTGTTCAGTGATGAAGCACACTTTTGGCTAGTTAACGATTAATCCTTTGGATAGTAAAATAAGCTCATTAGTAGTAAACAATTCAATATGGTTAGTGTTATTGTTCTTATTTGCATTAGAATTATTCCAAATATTGTTAATATTTCTAGTATTATATTGTTCTTTTACGGTATTATTGTGTTGTGGACCTCTTGTAGCACGAAGTGTCGAAAAATTGTTTGCGTTGAATGAGTAACTTGGTCTTATTTTTTTATGTCGGTTTTCTGTTTTTGTTTTTCAATTTTGCATATTCGTGGCAGTCTAGATGGCGAGCAATGTAATTTGCACCACAGTTAGTACAAACTCTCCTCATCCTTCTATCTTGTACATTATGCATGTTGATGCTCTTTCCCGCAGAGTAAGCATTTTGAATGATCCGTGTCTAAACAGTTGGCAACTACAGATTTTTGTCGGCTGCTTAGGTTTTTGGCTGTAGTACTTCCAGGGGACCACTACAACCGTGACAGCTTTAAATTTGCGTAAGCCACTTATTTTAATGGTTCCGCGCTCAAAATAGATTAAAACATCGCTCGTTTGTCGTAGTATTTCCGTTTTACGTTGAGCTTTTTAATTTTATTGAGCTCAGCTTTTAATTCTGCTGTAGTGATATCGGGAGCCCCAGATAAGACAATTTTCGTTAGTCTCTCTTCGCTAGTTGGGGGGTGTAAAAATAAACCTGTTTTTCTTTCAAATATTTTAGTGTTTTGCCAATCGACATTAGCTTGATGAAGAATTTGGTCACTCTAATGGAGTGGATTATAATTTTTTTGTTTCAACATCTTGCGAACACAAAATAATTGGTGGAGTGCGTACTTTTTCTGGTTTTGATGTTGTTGTTGCAGGTGTGGGCTTAGTCGTTGATGTATTCACCGTTTCTTCATCATCATCTGACAATACAGAGTAATAATTAGAAAAGTTCGTCATCGTTAGCGGTTTATTTATTTTCGGGTAACTGACTTTTTCTCTGTTATAAATGTCAGAGGAGTCCTCGCGGACCCTCTTCAGGCTTTCGCACTTACCTTTCTTAATGTTTTTAATGAGTCAGGTGTTGTCCTTAATCAAACCTCGTGCACGAAATCGTTGCGGTACTTCAGATATCGAACTTTTATAACTGAACACTACTCATTTTAATTTTTACTCAATTTAATCAAACTCTAAATGAAATCCCAATCAATCAAATCAAATGCCTGTTAAGATATAGGGGCATAGGACAGAAAAAGCTCTCTTCCACAAGGCGCGATCCTAAGCATCGGCCTTAAGCTGTCGCCAGGACTTGTTTACAGTGCTCCATTTCACGGTTGATCACTGATTGGCGGTTCAAGGACCAAGTGACCCCAGCCCTTCCCCCGTCATTCAATGTTTGATCGTTCCAGAAGCCAATTTTAGTCCGTTTTCGAATGCCAAAAGTCGTTACCGTACAATCAGTCCGTATCCGAGACGCTGTATTCGTTTCTCGTATCAGTTAGAATTTAAGATCACGGGTGATAAGCCCATGATCCAGTAAGTGTCCATTTGCCATTTTTAGGGCAAGCAGGGCAGGCTGTGGGTGAATTCTACTGCCCCATCCCACAGGGGGAAAATGAAATCTGAGAGTATATTACGTTTGAATTACCATTTGTAACACTAAGAAATAATGCTCGCACAAGGTCGACAAAGATACAGAAATATTTGTTGTCGCTCAAAAACCTCGATTCATCACTATCAGGATTCCTTAATGCAAGGAATTTCCATAAATCGATTCAAAATTTAAAAATTGAAAGTCGATTTATTCTCTGGCTCATCGTTCAGTGATGCGAATAAACAAATATAAATATCTCAGCACCAAGTACAGATAACAAAAACACGAAATTGACAAAAAGTTCACATACATCGGTGTCAACTAGCGTTAAGTTTACGTCTTAAGCACTGCTTATCAATAGAGAAGTCAGCATTCTTATTATTGGTTCATTCATACCATAGTTTGTCCGGTGAAAACCAATCCGCAGCAATCTAGGAAACCTTGGTAAAAATTGACCAACATCAAAGCACATCATACCCAAAAGGGTGGAGGGATGAACTAGCCCTGTAAGAAGGTTATGAGCAAAAATTACATCAGCTACTTCACGTCGTTTCGAAAGCGATGAGTATTTAATAGCTGAAGTCGATCAGTATATGAAGGAAGACGAACTCTGTCGTTCTAATTAAGGTGACATAAAGCAGTTCTTACAAATTTACGCTGAATCGATTCGATTCTGCCAATGTACTCATCATAATAAGGCGACCAAACTTGAGAAGCAACTGACTCGATCGAAAATACAGTCATTAAGACTATAAATTATCACAAACGGAGATATTTTCCTAGTAAATGACATTACATGACATTTAGCCGAGATCAGTCTGAGACCATTATGGCGACACCAGTTAATAAAATTAATCAAATCCTCCTGAAGAAAATTTACAGAGTTGGAATTAACAGATCTAAACATTTTAATGTTATCAGCATAAATGAGTCCTTCCGAATATTAAAAAACATAACAGGGCTACGATTGCGCGCAACGCGCAATCTTACGATACTCTAGATGAAATAGAATTTTTTATGATCCCAAGAAATTTGCATGGGGAAAGTTAGAAGGGGTGATAGCATTGAACTAATGTTTTCCCCATCATGCTAAAGTAGCTATAAAAATTGTTTTATACAAAATACTTACTCCAAAAATTGAATAGGAACTGAGAAAATTAGTGTGTTAGATTTTGTGAAAATGTGCAGTTTGTACGGGAGGTGGTAGAAAGAGTTGGGGAATTTTAGTGAATTTTTCAGAAATAACTACAAATATCATAAAATTGACATCCCTTAAATTTTAGACAAGTAGCATTCATACTTTTCAAGAAAATAGATTTTTTGTGATGTTGTGAAACTGTGTCATATTGTATGGGAGGGGGTCGAAGCAGTGAAGCTAATCAATTTTTTTTTTGATCTTATTTATAATGCTGAATAAGTACTTATTACAAATGTAAGCTCGATAAACGTTATATGTTCTGAGCAAATCGGCTTAGAGAATTTCATGTGTGTGGCAAGGAGCGATCTGGTACTAATGTGGATGCGGACGAATTAATCGCCCATTTCGTAAATGCATCTAGCTCCTCCGCATCTTCTTTGAATAGTAGATCGCCCGACTGCCCAAGAATCAATAATAGCACAAACTCCTTCTCTTTCCGTTGTATCAGTCTAAGCGAACTTTTCTCTGTTTATAATAGTATTAAATCTCTTTCCGTTGGCGCTGATAAAATATATCCTGGTTTTTTAAGAATACTTTTTCCATACCTATGGCAATATATTCTTCATATTATGAACTCTTGCTTAACAATGAGTTATTTTCCTCTCGCTTGGAAGATTGCAGCCATTGTGCCTAGCGCAAAAAAATAAAAATCCTTCCTGTTCTAATGATTTCCGTCCAATCAGCATATTATGCATCCTTTCAAAAGTATTGGAAAAAATTACGTCTATGCAAATGCGAGAATATATTTTGGACAATAAAATGTTATCCTCTTTTCAATCAGGATTTCGGCCTCGTCACAGCTGCGAATCTGCCCTGATTAAAGTAACCTCGGATATTAGAGCTGCTATGGAAAAGAATATGATAACCTACCTTGGTCTCTTAGATTTGTCTAAAGCCTTCGATACGGTGGACCACAGAAGACTCCTAGACAAGCTATCGTTGATTTTCAATTTTTCTACAAGTGCAGTCAAGCTTCTTGCTAGCTACCTAACTAACAGATACCAGCAAGTCAGAGTTGATCATGTTCTATCCAGTTCTTTACCCCTTATGTGTGGTGTCCCCCAAGGGTCAGTCTTAAGTCCACTGCTTTTTAGCATTTATATTAATGATTTGGCGGATATATTGCACGACTGCAGCCTTCATCTGTATGCGGATGATGCACATATCTACTTAAGCAGACCTATTGGATTAGTTGAAGACTGTGTTCAACGAGTAAATCAGGATATTGCTCGCATACTAAGTTGGTCTCAACTTAATCATCTTACGCTCAACGAGCAAAAATCTCAATGCATTGTTTTCTATACCGGCCTAGATAATCCAAATTCCTGAGATCTTCCCCACCCAATAGTCAACGGCACACCCCTCTTTTTCCAAAACTATGTAAAGGATCTAGGAGTAATGCTTGACTCGTCTATGAGTGGAAGCAAGAATGTCGCTTCTGTCCTAAAAAAGGTTTACGGTAGTCTGCGAAGACTATGGGTATTTGCTAGTGTCCTACCCTTGCATATTAGGCTAATGCTCGTTAAGTCACTAATTATACCTTTCTTCACTTACGGTAGCCTAGTATTTCCGAGATATGACTCTAATTGTCAACAGAGACTAAACGTGGCCTTCAACGACTGTATTCGCTTTGTCTTTGGACTAAGCTGTTTTGACCAAGTATCACAATATCATACGAGCATTTTAGGGTGCACTTTATCCTCTTTCTTGAAGCGCAAATCACTAATTTTTTTGCATAATATTTTACAGACCGGAGAACCGCTTTATTTATGCGATTATTTAATACCTCTAAAAACCATTAGACACCGTAAATTTCCTGCTCCGCGTTTCTTTAAGACGGTTGGTGAGTATTCCTTTTTCGTCCAGACCATAAGAATCTGGAACAATCTTCCAGCTCATATTCAGCGTATTGATGATTCGGGTACATTCAGACGATTTGTGTATTCCTTAGAGTTTTGATTTATTTTCCTTTCTTTTGTTGTAACTTATAGTTTCTTCAAAACATACTTTTGGCTTCTCCAGTATTGTATTTTCTTTTCTGTTTCTTTATTCTACTTCATTATTTATATTTTATATACATATATATATATTTTTTTTTAAGTTTCTCTTAGAGTTAGTTATAGTATTTATTTTTGATTTAATTTTAATATAATTTTTATTAGATTTGAGTATTTACCATATTTATTATAATTATGAAAGATGTATTATCTTGTTGTATACACTGAATAAATAAAATATCAAATATCAAATTCATGATAAGTACAGTTTGTATGAGACGTGGTAGAAGGAGGAGGAGGACACGCATAATTTTTATACGGTAGATTAATATTATCATAAAAGTAATATATTCCAAATTTCAGGTTAATAGCTTTTATACTTTTCGAGCAAATCCGTTTATTGTCAAATTGCGCAATTGTGTCATTTTGTATGGGAGGGGGTAGAAGGGGTGGAGTGATTAGGTCCGTTCACAAACTTGACCTTACTTTTTTGTTAAAAACGACGTATACAAAATTTGAGCCTTCTAGCTCAACGCGTTCTCAAGCTAGAGAGGACACGGACGGACGGACGGACGGAGAGTGATTACATGAACTTCTGTACCATTTATTTTTTATTTCCGAGCCTTATTTCTTGGCGTTACAAACTTTGTGGCAAACTTAAATTACTCACAGATTTCATCTAGAGTATAAACAGAGGCAACATCATTGATGGTCAAGATAAAAAGAAGTGGCCCCAAATGACTTCCTTGAAGAACACTTGAATGCGCAGTAAATGGCTTAGAAGTACAACCCCGAAAAATAGCTTGGTAATTTCTATCAATTAAATATGACTTAATCCAATTGATAAACCATGTAGGTAAACCCAACAATTCCAATTCCAACAGTATAATGGAGTTGGGTAATTTATCAAAAGCCTCATTAAAATCAGTATATATAGGTATGTAAAAAATACCCAAAATGGACTTATTTCCAAACTCCATCAGATTAGTGACAGTGGATCTATTCCTGACGAAACCATGTTCTTTACTCGAAATTAAAGATTTACAGTGAAACGACATGCACTCATACACTATACACTCAAAAAGTTTTGGAATAGCAAACAGTTTAGCTATTGATCGATAGTTTACAATATCAGATTTTGCTTCACTTTTGTAAGTCGGTATTATAAAGGAAGCCTTCCATACAGCAGGTAAGATCCCAGTCCCAAGAGATCACTGAAATAGTAGAGAGAGTGGCTCAGCAATAGAGATGCAGCAGAGCTTAAGGATAACTGCTGGAACTCCATCAGGGCCAGGTGCAGAAACATCCTTAAGGTGAGAGATGTGATTAACTACATCTTCATAAGAAATCGGTATACTAGACAAAGTGGTTGAAGCAGTATCTCTGTATTCATCAAAGTATGATATTTCAGGGATAAAGTCAAGTCAAGATAGTAAAAGATCCACTGAAGAATGTGGCAAAAAAATTACATATAGTGAATTGATAGTATGAATATCTCTCACGAACTCATTTTACTGGGTGATTTTAATATTCCAAGTCTTTCTTGGTCTCTCTCTGACGATGATTCTACTCCCTTAGTTTCTGATTCTTCAACCTCGCTTGAATGTTTTTTTGTAGATAGTATAACTGCATTTGGTCTCCATCAACTTAGCCTTGTTCGGAATTCCTATGGAAGACAGCTTGACCTAATTTTTTATTCTGACTACTGTGTATGTTCCGTGGATGAGAGCTTAACTTCAATTACTACCATTGATGTCTTGCACCCTCCTATTAATATTTTTGTTATGGTTGACGAGGAGCATGTTGTTAGCCCTAGTGAGAAGGAGCTTTCTTTTGATTTTAATAAAGCAGATTTTTCTCGCTTGGACTACCTTATATCTAACTTCAACTTTAATGAAATTCTTGACAATCCTGATTTTGAAGGTGCTGTAGTTGAGTTTTATTATGTTCTGTATCAATTTTTTGTTGCTACAGTTCCTTTTACCTATAGCAGGAACATCTCATCGTCGTACCCTTGGTATACTAGCGAGTTGCGCGTAATTCGCAATGCTCGTAATGCTGCCAGGAAGAGGTATACTAGGACGAAGAATGATACTGATTTTTGTCTGTATGAGGAATATTATGACCATTTTAAGGATTTATCTAGGGTCCATCTAGGTAGCTAGGGTATAGTCTAGTGGGTAGCGTGTTTGGTTTACAATGCAAAGGTCGTGAGTTCAAATCCCGGTCTACGCATAATTCCAAGCACACTACCTGCTTGAATATACCTTGGTTACCTCAATCTACGAAAATGAAAAATTCGTAGATAGAGGGTTGTGCGAAGAGCTAACAACTCGTCCGCAATAAATAATGAAAATGTTAAGGAACCTGAAGTTCAGGAGGCCAAGGCCCGATTTGGGCTGTAGCGCCATTGAAGAAGATTTTAAGGATTTATCTACTCGCTTATATTCTGAGTATTTCATTAAAATGCAGTCGGATATTATTAGAGATCCCCTGAAGTTTTGGAAATTTGTTAATTGTAAGCGTAAATCAGATGATTATCCAGCTTCTTTTCAATTCCTGGGCAACGATAGTAATGATCAAGTTACTATTTGTAATTTTTTCGCCACATTCTTCAGTGGATCTTTTACTAGTAGTAGCTCGTCCCCTGATGTGGCGTATTTTGATGACTTTAGAGAAACTACTTCGACTACTTTTGTAGTGCCGCTGGATATTGCAGAATAACTGATTAATCAATAATTTGATTAATAAAAATAAAGCACTACATTTAAATTAACATTTATTAACATTTATATTATAAAAATTTATTTATTATTATTTGTTATTGTTTAGATTAAATTTTACGTTTAATGTGAATGAAAATCTTTTTTTACACTAAAAATAAAAAACAATTACATCTATATTTTTCATAATAATAGTTCACTCGATTATTATTAAAAATAAATATATAAAGTATATTTGTGTGAGTGTAATTATTTATTTTTAGTAGAGTGTATTTTAAAGTGTAAAGTGTATTTGCATGTGGAATTAATTAAGTTTAACCAATTCCCCACACACCCCCTTCCTAGAGGAGGGCTAACAGTCCTTCTCGTTAAGATTTAATGAACCCGTCTGTGATCTGGTTCGTATCGTGGAAGTTGGAAGAACAAAAGTTACGCGCTTTTTAGTTGATGCTTGATGCTGGGAAGAATTAAATGAAGGTTTCAGCCGATCAATTGAGACATTCTTTTCTTTACCATTAATCGAAAGTGTAAAGAATTTGTCAGTACGTTTCAAAACTTTATAAGGTCCTTCATAAGGTGGTTGAAGCGATCTCCTCACTTGGTTCTGTCGGACAAACACGTGTTCGCAATCTTTAAGTGAATGAAAAACGAAAGTGTTAGTGGGAGTGTGAGCGGAAGGTACTTTGGGTTTTATCGAACTTATGAGTTGTCGAAGACTTTGAACGTAGTCGCTAGGAGATACAATCTGTGGTGTTTTAGAATTAGTTTCTAAAAGTTCGTATGGCAAACGTAAGTTTTGTCCATAAACTAATTCTGCAGGAGTGGCATCGACATCTTGTCTAACGATTGAGCGAAGTCCGAGAAGAATGAACGGTAGTTCGCGTATCCATGCTTCAGAAGCCTTGCACATTAGAGAACTTTTAAGGATTCGATGCCAACGTTCTAACATACCGTTAGCTTTGGGATTGTAAGCTGTAGTTCTGTTTCTTTTGAAGCCTAAAACTTTGCCTAATTCCGAAAAAAGTAAAGCTTCAAATTGTGGTCCTTGGTCAGTTACAATTGTGACTGGAGTGCCGTAACGAGGAATGTATTCTCTGATCAAAGTGTTAGCCACAGTTGTTGCTCGAATATCCACGATTGGGTAGGCTTCAGGCCAACGAGTAAAGCGGTCAATGACCGTAAGACAATAATTGAAGCCTTCCGAAGTCGGAAGAGGCCCAACCAAATCAATGTGGATATTAGCGAATTTTTTGATTACTGGTTCGAAATTGCCGAGCGGACTCTTAACGTGGCGAGAAATCTTGGCTTTTCCGCAAGCTATGCATTCTCTGCACCAGATATGTGAGTCTTTATTAATAGATGGCCAAACGAATTTTTTAACTAACAATTTAGTTGTTGCTCTAATACCTGGATGAGCCGTTCCATGAACCACATCGAAAATCTTCTTACGCAGCGTTAAAGGAATGTAAGGCCGCAGAGTGTTTTGCGAGGCGTCACACCAAAGTTGCTTAGAGGAATTTTCGATGTTAAAAGGTATCATCTTAAAACTCGTTGATTTTTTAATTGAAGGTAATTCTTTGTCGGCTAGCTGAGCGTCAGCAATTTCAGAGTAATTAACTGATGTTGGAATGGAAATCTCGTCAATGCGAGATAATGCGTCGGCGACGACATTATCTGAACCGGATATATGTCGAATATCCGTCGTAAATTGACCGATGAAGTCCAGATGCCTTAACTGACGTGGTGAAGCTTTTTCAGCGTTTTGCTTGAAAGCAAAAATAAGCGGTTTGTGATCGGTAAAAAGTGTAAAAATTCTACCTTCTAGCATGAATTTAAAATGCTTAATTTCAATATAACATGCTAAAAGCTCACGATCGTAGGCACTGTATTTTTGTTGAGCTGTGGAAAGTTTCCGCGAAAAGAATGCTAATGGTTGAAAAGCATTAGAAATTTTTTGCTGTAACACAGCTCCGATGGCTGTATCTGAAGCGTCAACCACTAGTGAAAGTGCTGCAGAAGGAGAAGGAAATGCTAGTGTAGTTGCCTGAGCTAATTGTTCTTTGCAACGATTAAAAGCTTCTACAGACTCAGAATTCCATGGAATAATGGACTTATCACGTTTTTTCTTGCTTCCATGTGTGTATTTGTCTAAAATAGATTGATACGTTGCTGCATGAGGAATAAACCTTCGGTAAAAGTTAATCATACCTAGAAAACGTCTCAACTCGTGAACAGTAGCCGGTTGTGGGTAAGAGATAATAGCTTCTATCTTTGAAGTCATTGGAAAAATTCCATTAGAATTGATGGAATGACCCAAGAAATCCACTTGAGTTTTAGCAAAGTGGCATTTAGTTAAATTGATTATTAAACCGTATTTTTCTAGTTGATGAAAAAGTTTGTCTAGGTGAATGAAATGTTCCTCAATTGACTTTGAGGCGATCAAGATGTCGTCAATACATACGAAACAAAAATCAAGATCCCTCAAAATTGAAAAAATGAATCTTTGGAAAGTTTGCGCGGCATTGCGCAAACCAAAAGTCATTCGAATAAATTCATATGAACCGAAAGGTGTGGAAATTGCTGTTTTTGGAACGTCATCATCGTTCAGAGGAATCTGGTGGTATGCACGTTCCAAATCAACTGTTGAAAAAATAGAACAACCATCAAGTTGTTGAGCAAAATCCTGTATGTGTGGAATAGGATATTTGTCCGGGACTGTTTGTGCATTTAATGCCCGGTAATCCCCACATGGTCTCCAACTTCCATCTTTCTTTTGAACCATGTGAAGTGGTGAAGCCCAAGGACTGTCTGATGGTCTGCAAATTCCAAGGTCTACCATTTTGCCGAACTCGGCCTTCGCGATTGCAAAGCGAGAAGGTGAGAGGCTTCGCGGTTTACAAAAGACTGGACGTCCTTCGGTAATAATGAAATGACGAATCGTGTGCAAAATGTTTGAATTTGTTCTATTTGATTGGAAAATTTTTGGGTGTTGTGCAAGCAATTTTTGAACTCGAGGATTTTCGTGATTGGCTGCTAAGACAGACAATACTGTAGAAGATCCTTTTAAAATTTGTCCAATAGCTGAACTGACGTTAGTAAGTGGATCGATTAAACGTCGTTGCTTTAGATCCACAATTAAACCGAAATGACGAAGGAAATCCGCTCCTAAAATTGGTCGTTCTACGTCGGCAATAATGAAATTCCATTCAAAATTTCTTTTAAGTTTGAGTGAAATTGTAATTTTGTGTGAGCCAAAAGTAGGGATTTTAGTGCAATTTGCAGCGGTCAGTATCAAGTTTGGATTCATAACGCGTTGACCGAAATTACTTTTAGGAACTACTGAAATTTCCGCGCCGGTGTCTACTAAAAAACGTAAACCGGATGTTTTATCTGGTATAATAAGGCGACTTGAGTTTGAACTAGTGTTAAATGTCGCCATTTTTAACACTCGTGTTGGTTTTTTTCTTTCGGAAATTTACAAGGTTCTTTACATTTATTGGCTCTAAGCCCAAAACGTTTATGATAATAGCAAAAATCTTCAGACTTTCTTGATCCGCTTTGTGAACGGTTATGCGATTTTGATCGTCCATTGCGATTACTATTATAGGACCTATTAAAGTTTCGACTTTGTCTTGTAAATTGTGTTAGTTCATTAACCGTTGAAGTCAAAGCGGTAATTTGTTTTCGTAATGATTCAATTTCTGAACCCAGCGCATTTGGCGAATTACTTATCGAAGCGCTTGCTAATTGCGGAAAACAAGAAGTGTCTTCAATTTTATCGGCGATTTCACTCAATTCTTCAAGGGAACCTGAAGATACTGTTAGAATGGCTTGTATTTGAGTAGGAAGACGTTGTACCCAAAATTTTTTAATAATATTAACTGGAAAATTGTTTCCAGCGAGGGAACGGATTCGACCTAATAGTTGAGAAGGCTTAAAATCTCCTAGGTCGATTCCATTCATAAGTCTTTTTAACTTATGGTCTTCAGATTCTCCAAACCTTTTTATCATAGCATCTTTGAAATAAACGTAACAATTTTCCGTCGGAATGCTGTCGATGATGTCCATCGACTGTTCACATTCCGCTGCACTTAGCATACTAAGCGCATGATTGAACTTGGTTAGTTTAGCTGTTATATTAGCTGCGGAAAATTGCGCATCCATGATGCGAAACCATGCAGCGGGGTTGGCAATCCAGAAAGAAAGTTTCTGAATTGTAACCGCGGCCAATTGTAAGTTATTAAATGAAGTACCGGTAACTTCATCATTTGATATTGACGATATATGATCAATAAGAGACATGTTGTATATATTTTTATGAGAAGTTGATATTAAATTAAACAGAAAAAAGAAGAAATTTTTGTATGAGAATTTGAATAAATGGAAAAATATAGATGTAATTTTACAATTTAAATATAATGAGTAAATATATTATGTAATAATTTTTATTAAATTTAAATGTAATTATTAATAAAATACCATAAATCCTCTTGAAATTTGTGTAGCTAATTTTCAATTATTGTTGTTTTTTCTTGAATTAATGATGCTGTTGTTGATGCTGCATCATGTTGAATATTCAAATATCGGTATAAGCTTCAAGTTGTTGTATTTAGAGTTGATATTTTCTATTTTATAACAAAATTCTTGAAGACGATTAAGATTTCAATTCTTGAAATTTCTTGGGTTTCTTCTCTGTAAATTCGATGAAACTTCTCTCGCTGATGGTTATAGAAATTTGTTCAATGTAGAAAAATTGTTCTCGACTAATTTCCTCTATATATCACCATTTGATATGGTGAAATAACGATTGACGAAAAATAATTTTTCTGCGTTGATCTCTTGCTTGATGGGTGCAAATATTTAGTTCGTTAATGTTGGGTCACCATTTGTTATGGTGAAAATATTTAGTTCGTTAACTTCGGGGTCACCAATTGTAGTGCAGCTGGATATTGCAGAATAACTGATTAATCAATAATTTGATTAATAAAAATAAAGCACTACATTTAAATTAACATTTATTAACATTTATATTATAAAAATTTATTTATTATTATTTGTTATTGTTTAGATTAAATTTTACGTTTAATGTGAATAAAAATCTTTTTTTACACTAAAAATAAAAAACAATTACATCTATATTTTTCATAATAATAGTTCACTCGATTATTATTAAAAATAAATATATAAAGTATATTTGTGTGAGTGTAATTATTTATTTTTAGTAGAGTGTATTTTAAAGTGTAAAGTGTATTTGCATGTGGAATTAATTAAGTTTAACCAATTCCCCACACTTTGTCTGATTTACCAATTTTCTATAATGATATAGTCAATCACATCTCCCGCCTTAAAGATGTGTCTTCTCCGGGCCCAGATGGTGTTCCTGCTGTTGTCCTTAAGCGTTGTTGTCTCTCTCTCTTGCTGAACCACAGTAGTAAGAATGGCACCTCTCATAAGAGTTTTTCCTTGAGCGATAGGGACAGCCTATTTTGGAGGCACCTCGGAACCTGTTTTTAACCTGTTTTTTTCTATGGGCAAAATCTCAAAATAAATGGTGGCACCTCGGGAATGTATGGACGGTGCCAACACAATATTGTAAACAAAGTCTGTGGAAATGAGAGAACTATATGCAGAAAGCAGTCTAGCAATATACAAAACTAGTCTACCAACATCCAGAAAGCAGTTTAACAACTATCTATTTTACATGCATGGCCAGCTCCGCTTTGTATCTTTAATATTAGAGCGAAGAGTTAGACAGGCTCTAACTCTGTCGATTAATTGTAAACAAACTTTGTAAACACCTTTCACTTTCTGCCGGTATCATAACGCAACTGGTAGTTGCTTATCTACTTTAACACGTGTTTTTTTTTTCAACAAACATGCCAGCATTACCTTTATTTATAAACAATACCTCTCACTTTCTGCCGGTATCATAACGCAACTGGAAGTCACTTATTGACTTTTTATGCCGGTTATGATGTATCAACTTTACCAGCATGTGCTTTTAGGCAGGTTTATAAGTACGCCGATCTTGAATGTAGAGTCTTTCAATAGTCGCTAAGAAAAAATTGCATGCAAGACACTGACCTAGTCACTTGCAGCTTGCCGGTTTGTTTATGATATGTATGTTGATCTGTTATCGCGGTAATGAGATCTTTTTGTGTCTTCCATTTGTCTTAACCTACGGATGTAGTAATAAAACAGATTTTAGTGTATAAGGTTTTTATTGTGTATTTATAGAGTTATGTTATATCATGTCTGGGTAGTAATAAAACAAATTTTCAGTTTAAACAGTTAATGTTTTAAGAGTTATTATTTTGATTACAGTATTCGTTATATTTCTTAATTAAAGTAGGTTGTAGTAATTCCTCCATTGATAAAATTTTGCGTTGAAACCTGAGTCGGTCTAATACATAGCTCTGCCAATTACCCTTTCTGCTAGATCGATATGCATAATCCCAGGTAATCATGTATTTACCGAAACATGATCAGAAAAGCGAACATGTTTACAATCTGTAGATGACATCGTATAGGTTGATGAACTCGATCGCCATAAAAAATATAAGAAATATCAGTGTAATAAACTTTATTACGGTAGAAAATGATGGTAGATAGGATTTGTATGATTTTTTAAGCGGTTTTTCATATGGACCGCAGACGTCTCTACCGCTTGCAAACACACAATCTGGAGACAAACGTAAATGTTCAGCTTCCACAGCAGATGGTGAAGAAAATGCACTCATTATCAAGGAACAAAAATAGCACTTGACGTAATCCTTCAAGTTGGTGTGATAGACACCACTTTTTACAAGTTTATGAACTTTTCTTTCCTCTGGATTTAAATTTTTGAAAGTCTTGTGACGATCGTGTTCATGCCTTAAGTTTAACAATTTGACTGAAAGTTCACGGGTTATAGAACATCTTTTATATCAATCCAGGAATTATGAGATGATGGAAACCCAAGCCACTTTACAAACACACGGTCTTGCTTGCGTTTCAAAATCTTTTCCACAAGATATACATCGGGGTGTTTGACTTTTATCAATTCTGTTTCATAAAAACCTCCTTCGATAATATTACCTTGATAGTCTTCAAGGAAGTATGTTCGGGGTTATGTTTTTCTTACTTCTTTTATCTTGAATATTTCTGTCGACCAGTTTGGTGTGTAACCTTTTTCAAAAAAATGTTTGTACTTGCTTATTCGAACATAATTACCGATTTTATATTTAGGTTTTGAAACAACCTTAACTTTTCTAAAAAAAGATGATAGTAGTTGTACCTCGTTTGATGTGTTAACATCTATAGGTCGCATCTTAATAGTACGATGTTTTGTCTTATTGTACTTATTAATCAGTTTAGGTAATATACCAATCCAGTGATAATTACCGTTCATACTAAATTCTTTCCACATGATATTTTTCAATGTTCGATTAAATCTCTCTACAATGGAAGCTTTCAACGAGCTGAATGAATACTTCATCATGTGACGAAATACCTTATTAAAAAATTCCTTACCGTCATCGGTTTGTAGATTCTTTGGTATTCGTCTGTGTTTAAAAATATTTTTCATAGCATCTGCTACTACACCTGCACTTTTATTTTTAACAGGAATAGCCCATGCATATTTAGAAAAACAGTCAATTACAGTTAAAAGAAAGTTAAAACCTCGATTTTCTGTTGAGAATGCACTCATATCAACCAGGTCTACTTGCCATAAATCATCTATACCCCTGATAGTAACCCGTCGACGAAAGAATCGTCTTCGAGCAGGTCTATGTAGCTCATTAACAACTTGTTGTCTACTCATCACAATAAAGTTTTTAAATATGCCCTCACTGACTATATATATTTATATCCGAAATATAATCCTTGTAATCACACGTATAAGAAAAATGATGCAGTTTAGGCATCCGTTCACAATGATGGTTGCAGGGCCATCTGGATGTGGAAAAACGACTTTTATAGAAAATCTTCTTGTAAACGGAGCAATGATTCAACCTAAAGTAAAAAAAGTCATGTGGTGCAATGCTGAGCAAAGTGCTATACCAACACAGAAATCATTAAAAAAGATAGAGTATTTAAACTCAATTCCTGATGAATTTTCAAACAATACAAATGAAGCGATACTAATTGTGTTAGACGATATGATGCTAAATGCATTTTCAAGACAAGTATGCGAATTATTTACAAAGGGATCCCATCATCGTAATCTCTCTGTCATTCTAGTAACACAGAATGTATTTCATCAAGGTAAATTTTGTCGTGATATATCTCTTAATTGTAAATACCTAGTATGTTTCAAGAACCCGCGAGACAAAAGTCAATTTCAACACCTGGCGAAACAAATATACCCTGAAAATAGTTCCGAGCTTATGAGAACATATAAAGGAATTACTCAACAACCACATAGCTATTTAATGATAGATCTAACCCAAGATATAAATGATATATTGAGATTTAGGTCAGATATTTTTAATAAAAATTTCCTAACGTGTTACTGCTCTACTGATAGTCTGACAGAAGAGAATGGTGTCTCGAATGAAAAGATTGAAGGACAACAAGCATATGTTGTACGTACTTAAAAGCGCAAGTCCTTGTTTGAGAAAATCTATAATAAGAACAGCACATCCGGAGGTAATTGAAACTCTTTGTGAAATTACCCTGAATACATTAAAAGGTAATCATTTACCTCGCGGGAAAAAACATTCACAACTTAGCAAATATAGAAAGGGTATGCGTAAGTTAGTGGATGCTAAGCATTCTGTACAGCGACAGCGTAAAGTTTTAATTCAACACGGTGGGTTTCTACCAGTACTGTTAGGAAGTGTGCTTTCTGGTGTTATAGGATCGTTAATTGAAAAATATGTCTAAAAATACTAATCTAAGTAAAATGCTGCTTCTACCTCCTGAAGTGTATGAAAACTTAAAGGAGACAATTGAAAATACAAAGACTCAAACTTTGTTTGATAAAGCCATTAACAAGATTTTGAAGAGTAAGAGTATTGGCGATAAAAGCAAATGGTATCAATACCGGAACGAGCTTATAAAATTTTTTAATATGCGGCGTAGGAATAACACATTCTTGGAAATGAAACCTAAAAGTAGTCCAGCCACCAGCCTATCAAAACAACAACAATATAAAAGTATGCGTGACAATACTACTCAAACTAGAATTAAATTCAGCGACGATAAATCAACACAATCTTCACCGATGCGGGGGGAGAGATATTTGAATCAATGATAGATCTAACACCTCCAAAAAAAGAAATGCCGTCCACTTTCAAGAGACGATTATCGGCAAGTGGTATTGCAAAAACTCTTAAGCCCCCATCAAAATTTCAGAAAAGGCTGGATATACCGAAAAGAGATTATAAGATAGTAACCGGCGATGACGGTATAACTCAATATACAGTTCCACTTGACATGAGTGCTGATGAGTTGGATGATGTTTTCAATACATACGATAATGAGGACGGTGAAGGCACACCCACGATGCTAGTTGGTGATGCGGGGGGTCAGGAAGAAAGTCAGCAAGATGAACTAGTATTAAACAGACCTAGACAATCTATATTAAGACCTGCTGAGACCGACTTCCCTATTAGACGTGTTACAAGACATAGTGAAAGGTTGAGGAATAAGTCAGAGAGCACCTCCGAGCAGAAATAAACCGAATTGGGAGAGACTTTAAAAAATGCCTGTAACTATAACAGAAAAAGAATTCTACGTTTGCCTGCTAAGCAACAGTTCTCTAGATATTTACCCTGAAAATACACTATCGTCATTTGAGAATATTCTACCGCGAACATGCAAGTTTGGTAGTGAATGGAGTGTTGGAATAACCGAGATCGCATTGCCGAGACGAAACATAGAAAAGAGTGAACCATATGAGAAAAGTAGCTTATACTTAAATTGGACTGAAGCCGATTTACAAAAGTTATGTTATGAAGGTAACGACATTAATTTCTCGATATTCTTAGCATCAATTTCGGCGGCATTTGACTCAAAACGATACCTGTCCTATGTTAAACGGGACATTTTCAACCATGTTTACAAAGATAAGGATAAGAAGCATATACCTGATATTAGTGACAAAAAAATAACAGGAAATTTTCGTTTACACGTTTATCAAAAAGATAAAAAGGCAGTCACTGTTTATCTGGAGTTAGGTAAACAATTCAAATCAGTACAGCTTCTTTTTGATTACATAATCGGTCAGATACCGAGATCGCGTAGAAAACACGAAGAATTAATACAGATGATTGATGATTTTATACCGCCAGAAAATAGCATTCATATGGGTAAAGCGAAAAAGTCTAAGCCTTCTCACACATACCATCTAAAAGATTACGGGGTGAACCTTGATCTAAAACTCCCGATTAAATCTCGGATTAACATTCCTGATTTCATAGCTCTATTAATGAGTAGTATACAATACGATCAAAGAGTCATAGTGGACAAGTCTAGACTACTGATGATGTGTTGAACTCAATTCGTCACTCAATATCTAATGCGGTAAAAGAAGCAGGTGTAAAAATATTACCTGACGGTTGGGTCCCACTAGAAGGGACGGTTCTAGACGTACCTTATACGAAAGCTGATGGAACTATAGGAGTAACACCGGTAAAAATCGATGTGACTACAACAGAAAAAATTGGGGAATTATTCGTTGATGCCTTTTTAAAAACACCAGTTGATAAACGTGATCCTGTACTAGTTGACAAAACAGTAAAGGAAACAGAAGTAATTATGGTTAGCTCCAAAGAAATGGATGCATCTGGTCCTGAACCAGAAAAGAGAATTGGTCGGAAAACAGTTGCTGATGCATGTAGTGAAATCAGGTTAATACACGTTTACACAGATATCATTAAACCTAGAATTATAGGAAATAAGCTGGTGCGGAATCTTCGAGTGATTCCTTTGATGGATTGCGATAGTGTTTTCAGATTTGATCATGTGGAGTACTGTCCACTGGAAAAAACCTTTATTGAGAGTATTCCTATCAAAATTACAGACCAACAAGGCGAATTAGTTAACTTCAATTCAAGTTATACACCCACCTATATAATGTTGCACTTCAAACGATGCTAAGAAAGCTATATATATTCACATTTGATAGATGTTTAAATAGTTCTAGAACGGGTTTTATGTAACATTCTTGTTTGATAAGATGAATGCACACTACACGCGGTACTATCTTACACAGAGTGGAGGTAAATTATCTGATATAGGTCAATTGTATCACTCTCCTCTTGTGTACCAGCGTGGGCGAGGGGTCGGAAGTTTTTTTAGTGGATTGATACGTTATCTACAACCATTGTTTTCATCTGGAGCAAAGGCTATAGGAAAACAACACAGGGAAGACAATCTTTCAAGAAGTTGGAAGTAAGCCTATTAAGCAGATACTAAAGGAGCAGGGTAAGAACGCGGTGCAAGAATTAACTCAAAAGGGTATAAATAAAATGTTTGATGTAATGGATGGCAGAGGGAATCAAATGCCTATAAAAAGAGCTAATCCATACACAAGTATGCAGACAAGAAACTCATCTAAGCGTAAAAGACGCACAAAAGTAAGTAAAGTGCTAAAACCGTCATCGTCAACCAGTAGGAAGAAAGCTGTAAAAAGGCGTCGTTCTTTAAAAAAACGTGTGTTGGACATATTTGATAGATAAACACGATGGCGATGCAGAAAGAGTGTATGAAGTCTGAATTGGACCTTTTCGCCACACCGCCAATTCAGAGTAATATTTTAAAAACTGAAGAGGTCGCTTACAAACCGATAGCATCCCTGGATAATTCTTCCGTACTAGAGTTTGTATCTCTCGGTCATGGCGATACATATCGTGATTTATCCAGCATCTACTTACGACTAAAAGTACAACTCATTAAATTTAAATCTGGTAAGGAAGAGAAGTTCACTGATAAAGATGCTGAATCTGACCCGTTCGGTGTTGTTAACAATATAATGCATTCATTATTTAAACAATGCACGATACAACTAAATGGCAAGAATATAGCTCAAACCGACAACAACTACCATTACCGGGCCTACATTGAGAATCTACTAAATTATGGTAAAGATGCCGCATCAACCCATCTGGAATCAGTAGGATGGTATTTGGATGAAAATGAAATGGAGATGATCGACGGAAAGACCGGAACAGTTAAAGAGAATAAAGGTTTTCTTAAAAGAACCGCGTTAATGGAGAAAAACAACATAGTGGAACTGATGGGTACGATTCATAGCGATATGTTGAATCAAGATAAACTATTAATAAATGGTGTTGACTTGCGATTAATACTTTCATTGGAGAAGCCCGAATTCTATCTTTATTCTAAGGAGAAAGATCTTAATCCACGTATTAAAATTCTAGAAGCAACAATGTTTATGAATCACGTTACCGTCAATCCTGGAATACTCATGAAAGTGTACTTCAGCGCGTGAATGCCATGTATCCGTACAAACGGTCTGAGGTGAAAACATACACACTACCGGCTAATGCGTCTACACTGTCTCTGGATAATGTAGTGATTGGCCAACTACCCAATTTGCTGGTTTTCGGTATGATTGACAACGATTCATACAATGGAAGTAGGACAAAGAATCCGTATAACTTCAAGCATAACAACATAACAAACTTAAACTTATCAGTAAATGGGGTTCAAGTTCCAAACCAACCTCTGGAGTTTGATTATTCGAGAGCAGATAAGCCGTTAAGTACTAGGGGGTATCTCACACTCTTCAAAGGTACTGGTATTAACTACTTCGATAGAGGCCATCAGATATCAAAACAATTCTTCGATAATGGATATTTTTTGCTAGCTTTTGATTTAACGGCAGACAACTCATACGACTCAGCATGCAGTAACTTGCTGAACCAAGGCGTTGTGAGAATTGAAGGGAGATTCAAGAACTCTCTAAAACACAGTGTCACCTGTATTGTATACACAGAGTATGATAGTAATATTGAAATCGATAAAAACCGAAACGTGTATACCAGTTTTTAAAAGTATAGAAATATATGTGTAATCCAGTATAAAATATTATAATAGTGTTCGGAAGCACAGTAAACATGACACATTGTTTGGTAAATGTTGAATATTCCTCGGAAGGACATTTGAGTTTCTTCAAAAGAATATTAGTCACCGGTTTCACTGCACAGAATAAACTTTACTCAAAAGAAATTATTTATAAGTATCCTACGTCTACATCTATAAATATTAATCAAGCAGGATTATGTGGAAACTTGGAGTTAAAACGACTTGATGAAGATCTTATCAAAACGTTGGCAAGATTTTCAACAGCTTATGTAAATGGGGAATCAACAAAAGAATTCTTACAAAGTTACGTTACTTCATATACAGAAATTATAAACCTAGAAAGCGTAACACATACAGAAAAGTAAAGATGAATACAATAGAACTAGCCCGCATTTTGAAATCAAATAACACCACGAAAAAATTATTTAAGGGTGTCTTCCTATGTGATCATCTACCACGTAGAATAAAGAGACCAGCATGTATCATAGCAAACACAGATCCTGCTCATAAAAGTGGTACTCACTGGGTTGCTTTTTATCTACAAAAGAGTGGATTAATTGAATACTTTGATTCATTTGGCAATTACCCAAGTAACAAATTTTTCAAATCGTTTTTACACAACAACTCTAAAGGCTTTTTAAACAATAGAAAGCGATTGCAAAGTCCATTTTCAATGGTATGTGGAAATTATTGCTGTGTATACCTTTACTACAGATGTAAAGGTAAAAGTTTAAAAAAAATTTTAAATATGTTCTCGAATACTAATTTACGATTAAATGATAATAAAGTCATTAATTTATACAGACAAATTTACGTTAAACCTCTTTCTCAAAGGGGGGGTTTTTTTCGCAACCAATCATGTAAAACACAGGTATAAAAGGCTGTCCGTTTAGAACATTTAATCTAATTATCTACACGAAGTAAACATGAAAATGGTGAAAACAAGTGAAAGAACAAGCATTAATATGCAAGATAAAACCCCTAAAAGTGTAGATGAAAACATCGGATCTTCTATCGAGAAGAAGGTTACAGGAAAGAAAATTTCAAAATCTCAAGTTCCATGTGAAAATGTCCTTCTGAATTACACATACTACTTGGATGGATGTCATAATCGGAAAATTACACTTGTATACGACATTTCAACATTTGAGGCAAAAATTATTTTCAGTCATCATGGCCGGTTCCCTATCTCAACAGGATATGCTGGATGGACTTCGCTTTATAAATATCTTATCGACCTGAAAAATGAAGTCGGCGTTGATTATCCGGAAAATCAGTTCGGATTATACAAGGTGCATAGGATACCGATCTGCAATGGCAGTATCAATCTAAAATTTATCGATCTCATCAAACTTTTTGAAATGATGGAGTTTTTCAACATCGTGATGTTTCACAATAATAACGCTGCAGAAAATGTGAAAGAATATTACAACTTATATAGAGCCAAATGCATTGAAAAACAAGTTGTAAAACTACCCAACGAAGATTTTTTTATACCGTTACGAAGTTCTTATGTGCATCTAAACTATTCCAGACTTTTTTATGAAATTCCTTTATTTTGTAATATTTTTAATTTTAACATAGCTGTTACATAAATAAAAAGTTTATTGTATGAAAAATAACATTTTTTTATTTCATCGATGTTGACTATTTATTAGGTGATACATGTATATATTTATACAGTTCTGTACAGCACATCTTGTGTACGAGTGTGAGCCGTGAATCTTACAAGAAGTATCGAAACGTCTGAGCTCTCCCAGTTTTGGTATTTCAAGCTGAATAATATTGGCATTTGATAGGTATTTCCTTAAAAATTTCTCCTTCATAGCACCTTTAACATATATGATGCTGTCGGTATATTCCTGCATGATGCCTGGTAAAATGTTGTAATTTACGCCACCATCATTCCAATTTAGTCCTTCACTTCAAACTGGTTTTGTTTTTGTGCTTCTGCTGATAGTTCCTCGTATGAATAGGGTGGAGCAAGATGGTAAACTTTAGGTAGCACTGAATCAAACGGTAATATTGCAAGCTCTTCTAAAAACAATTGTCTGTTATTACCGGTGACATACTGCATATCAAAAATAAAATTAGTCATTTTGAACAAATCAAAAATAAACATTTTTTCTTTAACACAATCTATATTTATACATTTTTTCTTATAAATGAACAATAATTTAACATTAATTTTTAACCTAATTTCAATAAACTTATACAAATATTAATATTTAAGCTTATGTATATAATTTTATTTACTTATACAAATATTAATATTTAAACTTATGTATATAATTTTATTTTTATTAAACTTAATATCTTTATTTTTATTTTCATGTAACTTATATTATTCGTTTAATTTTATTTTCTTATGACCGTATGGATAAGTGAGATATTCGTTCTTAACGACTCTTTTATCGAATGTAAACTGAAAATGTTTCTTTTCGGGTGAAGATATAACAACTCCTGGACGTTTGCGTTTAATTTTTCGGTCGTTTTCGATATATATATCTTTTTCTTCATTCCCAATCACCATCGTCTTGAAACGATCGAAATTAACAACTTGGGAATTTTTCAAATTTAAGACTATACCTTTGCATTTTGTAATATATTGCGAACCCTCTTCTGTCTCAATTTTTAAACTGTAGCTCTTAGGACCTGTACTAGCAAACTCCGAAACAAAGGCCTCATGACCGAAACATTGAATTTCGTCTGTTAAATCACCTAAAAAATCTGATATTAAGAATGATGAAGGAGTATTTTTGTTATCAACAAAAATCAAGCTATCAGTGTCACAATAAAGTAAATCGATACCAACTTTTTCTAACACTTCATAAAGTTTGAGTCTTGCAAACGCTGTAGTGTAGGCTGCAATTGGTATGTTAACGTGTGAAAGCATATTCACATTTCCCTTAATATATCTCCAAGTGATCCACATGGTTTCCTCATTAACAGGAAATAAAGAGCATATTTCTATACCAGGTGAATCAATAAACTCACAAAACTCCTTATAATTATTGATAACCTTTGTATACGTTCTATCTTCTTTTTGTGCAAATTTATCCCACAAAGAATTAAGACACATCTTAGCAGTATTCCGTCTACCAGGATTTTTCTCAATATGCTCTCTTTCTAAAACAATATCTTCTCTCAATTGGTAAGTTTTTAAGAATTCATCTTTATCAGATTCCGAAGAAAGCTTACTATTCCATCCGCTAGCTTCTTGTTTAATTTTTAAAAAGGTTTGAACATATTCAGTAAATAAACCTCCTGTTTTTAAAATTGGATCATACTGTGTATATTCATATTTCCAGACTTCAAATATTTCCTTTATTTTATACCCTTTTTTAACAGCTAAAGCTACTTCGGGAATGACCCACGTACCAGTGAAAGACCTCTCTTCTTCTATGTGTTCACGGTTAAATACGTTATTCAGTTCAGTACACTTTCGACATAGTGAGAAATACAGCTTTTTATTATTTTTGAATGGAAGAACCGGAATGTATAGATTATATGGTGGGACAACTGTGCATTTAATTAAACCATGCATTAAAAGTATATCTGATAAAGCAGGTATATTATTATTATGAAAAATTTGAGGATGCCCGATTGGGTACGGAGAGTATTTATTAATGTATGGATAAAGACTTGTAAAGTCTAAATATCGTATTATTTCATGTTCTTTTACTTTATGATATAATTTGAACACTTCGGTACGACCACCAAAAACGGCATCTCTTGGATTTATTGGTAGAGTAATGTTTGATACACTTTTATCTAACTTCTTTTCTATCTCTTTATTTGTCTTTAAGAATTTTTTAAACTCACATTCCCAAATATATTCAAGATTATAGCCCCAGTTTTTAATTGTTTCAATTCTTCTTTTCGTGCTTTCGTTTCTTTGTTTTAAAGTTTCCAGATTAAAATTTGGAATGATAGAGGTTTCTTCTAGTTTAAAACATTCTTTACAGCCGTGATAAAAACATCCTAGAAATTCAAATACTGTATTAGTTTTAGCATTAAAACCATCTACACGGAACCCACTTTTTTCAAGTTTCACTTCTCCCTTGTTTATAGCAGAGACAATCTCGTCATCTCCCCCCAACTTTTATAAGTAAGCCATTTTAATGAAGTTCTAGAATAATTTTTAACGTTATAGTAGGTATTTTTTGGCATTATACCTAGCGTATTTTTTTTTAAAAAATTTTTTCTATAAACAAGCATACAGGCCGATGCTATAGTCAGACTTTCAATAAAAGGATTAATTCCAGTTATAGTCAGAAATTCATGCATGAAGCGAATACAACCTAATTGCAGTATATTGACATCATTTACACAATATTTTAACATCTCTAATTTATTGTTAAAGATACCTGAAGAAACTTTGTTGTACCAATTTAAAAAATCTTTTCTCTCGTCTGATTTCATGCTGTTGTATCCATACATCTCTGGTTTTGGAAATTGACCAACATAATCAGAATTTTCAACCGTATTGAAAAAGTATGGGTAATGTCCTTTAGTATGTTCACTAAAACCAAATACTTGAGGAAACTTGGAGAGAGGTAATGCCAGAAAATTTAACGAATCTATGAAGGATATTTTACCACATTGCAGCTTCATTATTTTAGTACCATTCATTATAGGTTCAATTTTTAACTTTCTATTTGAAATCTCCGAAATTAAAAAGTGTCCGTCATAGCCTTGTAAATTATGTGCAATATAGAACACTTTATCTATAAACGGGCGATTTTTCAAACAGTAATCTAAAAATCTGCTAACAGCCGTCGTTTTATTATCGAACTCAAATATAACCTCTCTAGGACCACAATATTCAAATCGTTGTAGCATTTATAGCAAACTTGATATGCTGCTATTAAATTCACAACATGTAAAAAGGACGTTGTACTATTGTCATAAAAAGTATTCTGTGTGCTTTCACAGTCAAAAAATATTAATAAGAATTTCTTACAACATCTACCAATATATTTTTATACTCTAGATGAAATCTGAGAGTATTATAAGTTTGCTCTAAGGTTTGTAACGCTAAGAAATAAGGCTTGGAGAAAAAAATGAATGATACAGAAGTTAATGTTATCACTCAAAAATCTCAAAACCGGATGTCCGTCTGTCCGTCTGTCCGTCCGTCCGTCCGTCTGTTCGCTCTCTAGCTTGAGAACGCTTTGAGCTAGATTTTTCAAATTTTGTACACGTCGTTTTTGACAAAAAAGTAAGGTCAAATCGCTCCACTCCTTCTACCCCCTCCCATTCAAAATAACACAATTGCGCAATTTGACAATTAAAGGATTTGCTCGAAAAGTATAAAAGCTATTGGTCTGAAATTTGGAATATATTACTTTTATAATAATATCAATCTACCGTATAAAATGCATGTCCTCCTCCTCCTTCTACCACCTCCCATACAAACTGTACTTGTCATGAATTACTCTAAGCCAATTTACTCAGTGCGTATAAAATTTAGCGGGCTGAAATTGTGCAACAAATATTTATTTAAAATTGTTAGTAAGGCGAAAAAAAATTAGACGATTAGCTTCACTCCTTCTATCCCCTCCCATACAAAATGACGCAAATTCGCAATTTAACAATAAATTAATTTACTCGAAAAGTATAAAAGCTATTAGTCTGAGTTTTGGGATATATTACTGTCATAATGGTATAAATCTACAGTAGAAAAATTATTTGCGTCCTCCCTCTCCTTCCACCCGCTCCCATACAAACTGCACTTTTTCATGAAATGCTCTAAGACGATTTTCTCAGAACATATAACATTTATAGAGCTCACATTTTGTAATAAATACTTAATTAGTAATATCACTAAGATCAGAAAAAAATATTTGATTAGCTTCACTGCTTCTACCCCCTCCCATACAATATGACACAGTTTCACAACTTCACAAAAAATCGATTTTCTTGAAAAGTATGATTGGTACTAATCTGAAACTTAAGGGTTGTCAATTTTATAATATTCCTAGTTATTTCTGAAAAAATCACTAAAATCCCCCCACTCTGTCTACCACCTCCCATACAAACTGTACATTTTCACTAAATCTAACTCACTAATTTTCTCAGTCCCCATTCAATTTTTGGAGTAATCATTTTGTATAAAACATTTTCATAGCTACTTTAGCATGACGGGGAAAAAATTAGTTCAATGCTATCACTCCTTCTAACACTCCCCATCCAAAATTTCATTTGATGAAAAACAATTCTATTTCATCTAGAGTATCGTAAGATTGCGCTTTATGCGCAATCGTAGCCCTGTTATGTTTTAATATAGCATAAGTGGTCTGCAGGAACAATTTTTGAGCAAATTTGACAATAATACTCATTACATGTATGGCTAGTTTCCCTCTTCTTATCATTAACTATAAACTTTAGACATATTTTACATATTTTGAATGTATTACACATGGTATTACCATTAATTTTGTTTTGTAAGTGATTGAGGAAACAGTCTTCACCTCTGAATGTACGGTTACAGTCCTCACATATTTTAACTTTACTAACAAATCCGCATGGTGGAAAATTATTACAGTAAGTACATTTCATAATACATTTATGTCTATTTTTATGTGAAATTTTATCACAAAAAGGACAAATGTAATCTTTATCAAATAAAGCAGTTACCGATTTGATCACGTAAAAATGCTTTAAAGTCCTTGAATAGTACAGAAAAATTTTTTGCTTAAAGCTTGCTTTTGACTGAAGTTTAAAAATAATTGAGTTACAATCTGCTAAGTTGTCAAAAACGATTATCTGATATTCTGTCAAAAATGCTTGAAACTTGTAAAGATCCTGTAAAATACATCCATCTTTTCCAACCTGAACGTTTGCATTTCTACATAGAATCTTAGCCTTTTTATACTCTAGATGAAATCTGAGAGTATTATAAGTTTGCCAAGAAATAAGGCTCGGAGAAAAAAATGAATGATACAGAAGTTCATATAATCACTCAAAAATCTCAAAACCGGATGTCCGTCCGTCCGTCCGTCCGTCTGTCTGTCCGTCTGTCCGTCCGTGTCCTCTCTAGCTTGAGAATGCGTTGAGCTAGAAAGTTAAAATTTTGTATACGTCGTTTTTAACAAAAAAGTAAGGTCAAGTTCGTGAACGAGCCAAATCGCTCCACCACTTCTACCCCCTCCCCTGTACATTTTCACTAAATCTAACACATTAATTTTCTCAGCTCCTATTCAATTTTTGGAGTAAGCATTTTGTATAAAACATTTTTATACTCTAGATGGAATCTGAGAGTATTATAAGTTTGCTCTAAGGTTTGTAACGCCAAGAAATAAGGCTCGGAGAAAAAAATGAATGATACAGAAGTTAATATTATCACTAAAAAATCTCAAAACCGGATGTCCGTCTGTCCGTCTGTCCGTCCGTCTGTCCGTCTGTCCGTCCGTCTGTCCGTCTGTCCGTCTGTCCGTCTGTCCGTCCGTCTGTTCGCTCTCTAGCTTGAGAACGCGTTGAGCTAGGTTGTTCAAATTTTGTACACGTCGTTTTTGACAAAAAATTAAGGTCAAGTTCGTGAACGGGCCAAATCGCTCCACCCCTTCTACCCCCTCCCATACAAAATGACACAATTTCGCAATTCGACAATAAATGGATTTGCTCGAAAAGTATAAAAGCTATTAGTCTGGATTTCGGGATACCTTACTTCCATAATGATTTCAATATACAGTATAGGAATTATTTGCGTCCTCCCTCTCCTTCCACCACGTCCCATACAAAGTAAACTTTTTCCTGAAATGCTCAAAGCCGATTTTCTCAGAACGTATAACGTTTATCGAGCTCACATTTTGTAATAACTACTTATTTAGCATTATCACTAAGATCAGATAAAATTATTTGACTACCTTCACTGCTTCTACCCCCTCCTATACAATATGACACAGTTTCACAACTTCATAAAAAACCTATTTTCTTGAAAAGTATGAATGTCACTAGTCTAAAATTTAAGACATGTCAATTTTATGATATTCTTAGTTATTTCTGAAAAAATCACTAAGATCCTCCTACCGTTTCTACCACCTCCCATACAAACTGCACATTTTCACTAAATCTAACACACTAATTTTCTCAGCTCCTATTCAATTTTTGGAGTAAGCATTTAGTATAAAACATTTTCATAGCTACTTTAGCATGATGGGGAAAAATTAGTTCAATGCTATCACCCCTTCTAACACTCCCCACACAAAATTTCTTGGGATCATAAAAAATTCTATTTCATCTAGAGTATCTTAAGATTGCGTTTTACGCGCAATCGTAGCCCTGTTATGTTTATAGCTACTTTAGCATGATGGGGAAAAAATTAGTTCAATGCTATCACCCTATCGTAAGATTGCGCTTTACGCGCAATCGTAGCCCTGTAATTTTTTTTTCCTTGGTTTTATTCATTTAGTATTATTGGTTTTTGTTTATATATTTATCTCCATTTCTTTTTTTTTTTTTTACATAGAATTTTATAGCTAATTTTTTTGACATTGGTTTCGTTCCTTTTTTTTCTTTTTGTATTATTACTGACTGCTATTATCTTTTTTTGCGTTGTTTTTTCGTACTTTTCTAGTTCTCCAGTTATTGCTTTGCTATGGTAAATTTTACCATTGAGCAACTGAATGTTCGGGGTTTGAGTGGTGCCTATTTATCCCTATACATCCATACTCAAATCGCCAGACCTGATGTATTAGCACTTTGTGAGACTAAAGTGCTAGCTGGTAGTGAGCAGTATCTTACTATCCCTGACTACCACATCATACCTACATTTTTCCAGCAGCGGGGTATCGCTATATATATACGCGATGATGTAGCCTTCCAAGTTGTTTCCCATCTAGGTACCTGCACTAATCCAGAGTTTAACTACTCCTGGGTAAAACTTCAGGTCCAAAGGCAAATTATTTTCTTTTGCTATGTTTACAGAAGTCCGACATTGTCAGTAGCAAAAACTAGAACAGAATTAGATAGGTTGTCTGAGTCTATTCAGGCATTGTATGATGCAAACCCTGACGTTGAAATCGTTGTAGCGGGCGATTTCAACGTTCATAATGTTGCCTGGCTGAAACATTCTTCCAATACGGACCAACAGGGTCAAGATACTGAGCTCTTCGCTTCACTAAATGGACTAGTGCAGTTGGTAACCGAACCAACTCGATTGCCTGAAATAGCAAACCATGCTTCAAACTTGCTTGACATTTTTCTAACGAATCATCCCGACAAATACTCTGTTTCTGTAATATCGCCATCCCCAGTTGGGAATACTGATCACTTTATGATTCGAGCACAATTTCCGATTCCAGTGGTAAATACATTAAAAGTCAAAGTTCCTCGAAGAACCATCTGGTGTTACAAAAAAGCAGACTGGGGAGCATTAAATCAGTTTTTCAAGGCCTTTAATTGGAAATTGTGTTTCGAGTCTAATAATTGTGATACAGCTTGTCAGCTTGTAACTGAAACCATCCTTAAGGGTATGGAACTCTTCATACCCTTTAATTACAAAGGTATCAAGCCGTCGAAGGATTCGTGGTTTACTATTGATTGTCTTACAGCCATCCGGAACAAGAAAAAATATTTTCAAATTTTCAAGAGCAACCCAACGTTTGTCAACAGATCTCTTTACAACATGTCAAGAAATACATGTAATTCGATTTTGAAGAAAGCTAAGTTTCAACACGACCAAAAGCTTCGACAGAAAATTCTCGAATCAAATGGCTCGAGATCGTTTTGGTCATTTGTTAAAACGGTTAACAGCAACCATGTTAAATCATCTACACCACCTCTTCTAGATGGGGACCGAATTGTAGTCCATCCTGTCGAAAAAGCCAATCTTCTCGCAGCAAGTTTCGCACGAAACTCCAGGCTACCAGCGACAAACCAATCTCCCCCACCGGTATCACCATCTGGATTTCGTCTACCAGAGATCCATTTTCGCACACGACTTATATCCAGAATTCTTCGTGAGCTCAACGCTCAGAAATCTGCAGGTCCCGATGGTATTACCCCCCTAGTCCTAAAAAATTGTTTTGCGTCCCTGGCTAAACCGCTGCGAGATTTATTCCATCTCTCTTACTCTTCTGGACATTTTCCGCGCACGTGGAAAATGGCGAATGTTCAGCCGATTCCCAAAAAAGGTAACAAAGCGTTGCCCGCCAACTATCGCCCCATCGCCATTACTTCCGTTCTGTCGAAAGTGATGGAAACGGCTGTGAATCGCAAAATAGTCCGCTATCTTGAAGATAACAAACTTATCAATGATCGACAATACGGATTCCGTTCTGGACGGTCTACAAGTGATCTCTTGGTTTATCTAACTGACCGTTGGAACTCTTGCATCCATAAATTTGGCGAAGGTCAAGTTCTGGCGCTTGATATCGCTAAAGCGTTCGACAGAGTTTGGCACAATTGTCTCCTAGAGAAGCTCAAAGCAGTCGGCTTTAATAATCACCTTGTAAAATGGATCGAGAGTTTCTTACATGAACGCTCCATACAAGTCGTATTGGATGGCGTGGCATCTTCTCCCTTTCCCATAGATTCCGGAGTTCCCCAAGGCTCTGTTTTATCACCCACACTCTTTCTTATTTTTATCAATGACCTTCTGTCGTCAACGCTCAACCCGATTCATTGCTTTGCAGATGACAGTACCCTGGATAACATCTATGAATTCGACTCGATTACTAACGCTCACCGTGTCCCGGTAGCATCTAAACGTGCCGAACTATTTGGATCATTGAACTCTGACCTGAATCTAATCTTGGAATGGGGCAGGATAAATAGAGTAGAGTTCAACACTTCAAAAACGCAGGCCTGTCATCTTTCCCTTAAACGTGATGTCCCGGCGTCGTTTCCTAATGTAACCTTCGGTGGTGTCCCAATAAAATCCTCCGAATACTTCTCACTCCTTGGCATCAAAATAAATAACCACCTTAATTGGAACCAGCACATACTTGACGTAGCACTTGACGCTTCTAAACGCCTAGGAGTTCTCCGAAGATGTAAAAAATATTTTACTCCCAGTGACTTAGCAAATATCTATAAGGCCTACATTAGACCACGCCTCGAGTATAACTCTCATTTATGGGCTGGGGCACCCAAAACACAACTTGCGATGCTCGACCGAGTCCAGAGACAGGCGTTCCGACTAATTGGAGATGAAGCCATCTCGGTTTCTATAGACTCCCTTGAGCATCGCAGAAATGTTGGTGTACTAAGCATTTACTACCACTACTTTCATGGTAAATGCAGTGAAGAACTTGCTAAACTTATTCCTCCTCTGTACTCATTTCCTAGAAACACACGCCTATCATCAAGCGCGCACGACTTAACTGTTAAGCTTCCGACCTCCCGCACAGTGAAATATAGGCGGTCATTCATACCCCGAACTTCTAAGCTCTGGAATGCATTGCCTAAAGATGTATTCCCATTGTCATACGACCTTCGACGTTTCAAACTCAACGTCCACCGGCATTTTAGGCTTTTCCCTCCTTTTAATCCCGACTAACCTCAACTCCTTACTCCTTTTTTTCCCTTACCGACATGACTGTGTAATTTACATTAAAGGGTGACCCCCTAAATTGTGTTCGGCTTTTAAAAAAAAAAAAAAAAAAAAAAAACTTTGCACTTAATGCGATTGAACAGGGTGCTCAGGTCGATGTCATTTATACTGACTTTACGAAAGCATTTGATCGTGGTGATATTGATCTTTTAGTGGAAAAACTTAGTGCTTTCGGAATTCATTTATCACTTCTTAAATGGTTGTGTTCGTATTTGAGCGGTCATAAGTAGCAAGTACTAATTGACTCATTCAAGTCTAAAATTATAAAGGCGAGGTCGGGAGTGCCCCAAGGAAGTCATTTAGGACCTCTTCTATTCCTTATATTTATAAATGATATCGGTCAAATATTCTCTCATGCGTCATTCTTGATGTTTGTTGACGATTTGAAAATTTATGCCTCAATTTCAGGTCTTTTTGACTGCTTACTTCTTCAAGCGGAAATTGTTGCATTGGTTTTGTGGTGTGGAAATAATAATCTTGATTTAAATCCTTCTAAATGTAAAAAATATTCTTTTTATCGCCTTCTCACACCATCCTCTTTCGCATATAATATTGATGGAATAATAATTGACACTCCGGATGTCATTTGTGATCTTGGAGTTATGTTTGATCACAAATTTGATCCTTCTACTCACATTAACCATATATATATGTTCTAAATCATTCAAAATGTTAGGCTTTATTAAAAGGAATTCCACTAATTTTCATGATCCTTTCACATTGAAGACATTGTATATGTCACTAGTTCGCTCTCATCTCGAGTATGCAGTTGTTGTATGGAATCCTCATACCTCATTTCACCGGGCGTGCATAGAGGCCGTGCAGAAATCATTTACTCGCTTTGCGGTTCGTAGGTTTCACTAGTAAAATGAAATGCCTGCTTATAGTTCAAGGTGTCTTCTTCTTGGTCTCCAAACTCTAGAATCTAGACGGTTTATTATTAGTGTTATGTTCGTGAAGGATATTTTGAGTTACAAAATTAAATCTACCTCGTTGCTTACATTGCTCAATATCAATGTTCCTGGATGCTCCTTGAGAACTAGACCCCTTCTTCATATTCCTTCTCACAGAACGTCCTATGGCCAATATGAACCAATTACATATTGTTGTACTTGTTACAATAAAGTTTGTCATCTTGTAGAATTGACTTATGATAGAGTTGCTTTCAGATCTGAGCTATTACGATTATCTTACACAATCGATTTGTAGTATCACATAGTTTTTATATTTTCTTTTTTTATGTTAATAGTAACTTTATTTTTTGTTTTCTTATTTTACGCATAGTTTGTAAGGTTGTATAATTGTTAGTAGTCTGTTGGAGTTTTTTTTTATCTGTAGACTGAAATAAATAAATATTAAGCAAATTATGCAAGAGAAGCAACTCCAGCGATCAACCCAGCTCGTACGGCTCGCTCCATTCGTTGACTAGCATGGATATTTACGAGTGGGCGGCAGATTCAAATAAACTGCCAACAAGTCGGGCGAAACTTTATTATTTTTGGGACAAAATGCGCATGCGTAGAAAGTCAATATGCAGGTTCGAGTGGTTAGGGAAGACTAAGTGAAAGGAGCTTCTTGGGCAGGGCAGTTCTCAATTTAACACTTTCCGGAAACGTTCAAAAGCTCCATATTTCATTGGTTTATTTATGCAGGTTTGAGTTTTCATGAAGGGAGGGTGATAGTAAGGGTGGGTGGATGTTAATAGTTTCTTAATTGATTGCTTGAACCAAATCCAATATTCTTTGTATAGAATGTCAGTTTCATAGACGAAATTGCATAGAATCTTCATTGGATTCGGTGTATTTTAAATTCACGAAACCAAACATTTGTATGGGAGGGGGTAGAGGAGGTAAGGGAATCGTAAAATTTGTGATGCAGTTTTATTTCTTTTCTCTTGTGAGATACGTGTACAAAATTTCAAGTTTGTAGCTTTTAATTTGTTAGTTATTAGTTGATTTAATGAAATTGGTCGAAATCATACTTTTGTGTGGGAGGGGGTAAAAGGGCAAGTGCTATCTCAAAACTTTTAACGTAATTTTATTTCAACTATTTTTGTAAGTTCTTGTGCAAAATTTCAAATTGATAGCATTTAAAAGTTAAGTGTTAATTGATTTCTTAGAAATGGTCGAAAAAAAAATTTTGTATGGGAGGGGGTAGAAGTTTTAAAGATTTTTGACCAGTTAATATTTTAAACTCTTGGGGATTTTTTTTAAATGCATTTCGCAAATTTTCAAGATCCTGCCTAAAAATTTCATTTAAAAATTTTTAGTTTATGTGTTTTTTTCATTGCACATGAAACACTTTGTGCACGTTAGACCCCCACTTCGGTGCATATCAATTTTGGAACAAATTATTATTTTTTTTCTATGAACATTAAATAGATGTGTCGACGTGCAAAATTTAAACTTCGTATATTTTACCAGAGCCATAAAAAAATCACTCAAAATTTTCAACATTTTCGCTTTCCACCTCCCTCCCCTTACACCCCCCAACTTAAATTTTTTACCAAAATTCAAGACTATATAGCTCTACAATCTGACAAATTTTCGATTTGATATGTGTACTCAATTTTGAGATTTGGTGGTTTGTAGTTTTGGAAAGTTCGCCATTTTTGAAATGCTTCCCATTTCCCCCCACTACTATTATGTCCATATATTATATTTTTTTCATATGTCACTAGTAAAGCTTAGTATTCATTTTAATTTTCAATTACATAGCTTAGGAGACAGTTGAGATATTAATTTTTAAGTGTTTTTCTTTGCACCCCCCCTGACCCTCCCCTTTACAAGAATTAGCTTCTATCTAAACTGATTATAGTAGACCTTGATGCCATCTTAATTTTCTCAAATTATCAATTTTTTATGGGAAGTAATTTCGAAGATATAATCATTTGAAAAAAAATTCGGCCGCCAATTGGTTCTTAGCCCCCCCCTTTTCGCACCCCAATGGATAAAAAAATTAAATTATTTTTGAAAGTTGTCCCACAAACTTCTCTATATGTGTGTTGATTTTTAGCTTTTTAGCTGTAGCCATGGTTGAGATATTTGAATTCGTATTTTTCGATTTAAGCGCTCCCCCTGCCTCCCCCTGAATTCGTACACCCCCCAAAATGGGTATCCGCCTGAGATCCGCAATTACCTACAATCCCTCCAAAAATGAACTTTCTATCTTGAAGGGTTTGGGAGTTAATGTGCGCTGAGCGTACACGTCGGCGTACGGCGTACGGCGGACGGCGTACAGACAGACGGATTTTTTTTTTTTGCATTTTTCGGCTATTTTAGTCATGAAACGCGAAAAAAAAAATTTCAGGGTAGCAAATTTTTTTTTTTCCCAAGTCGATCACAATACTTTATTATTAAAATAATAAAGTAAAATTCGTTACTGGATCACGACGAAAAGCATCCTCTCATATTATCGCGTGAGTCCCCAGTAACGACGCTAATAATCAATTACGCCCATCAAATCACACTTCATGGTGGTGAATGCAGGTGACTCTCGCAATCTTACGACAGCGGTACTGGATATTAAGGTGGTCGTGTTCCTGTACGCGCATTTATTCATCGCAGCGTCCAGTGCGTTTGACATCGAGCTGTTATCAGACAGCAACTAATGGGACAATTACCTCAAACTAGAACTCGCTGCTTTCGTCCATTTCAGCATTCCACTCCGGAATGGACCCATTACGATTTCCACTTTTCGTGGCCGCGGTGCCAAATACAATAAAGGATACATCGTTGTCTTCGTCTGCTTCTTCTCATCTGCAGTTCATCTGGAGCTTGTGAGCGGCTACACTTCAGAGGGATTTATTTGCAGCGTTTAAGCGCTTCACTGGCCGACGAGGAATATGTTCTACACTCACAAGCGATTGTGGAACGAATCTAGTGGGAGCAGATCGAGAATTGCGAAAACTCTTTAAAGCATCGTCTCAAGAATTTGCTTCTTGCAAATGATGGAACTCAATGGAAATTCAACCCTCCTTCTGCACCGTATTTTGGAGGAAAATGGGATGCGGCTGTTAAATCAGTGTTGTGACACGAAATCTGGCCGTATTATCATCATCAGAACATTCGCAAAATCTAAACATTGCTCGATAAGTAAAATTACTACGAGTCATAATCGTGTGGGAAATCCATATCATGTTCGGTAAGGCAGAAATGACCTACCTGAACCGAACATGATCCCAATAAAGAAAAATTTCAATGTCGAGCTGCTTATCAAAAATATGTATATTCTAGCTCACGTAAAGAAATACCAACAAGAAATTCAAAGCCCATGCGATCAAGCATAGTGATATGTAGATATATCAATGCAAGCGCATACGAGTAATACGTATGTCAGTTTGTAAGATACGCGGCCGGCATATGAATTGTTAGCCATGCAAATGCATGTGAGAAATAGGTATATCAGATTGTAAATATGCACAACCATGCGACCGGCATATGAATTGTGATTACGATTATGACTCAGTGAAATGCACCGGGCAATGTTTTTGAGTAATTAAAAGACTATAGGAAATTACTATGCGAAGAAAGTTGTGAAGATAAAAAGTGCTGATTCAATGTTACTGCACTATATGGTGCTTTCTTACGGGCGATGAGAAAGAAATATTATAAACAAAAATAAAGAAAAATTTAATTGGAACACTTGAGGTCATACGACCGAAAGTATTGACCAATTTTAAAATTAAGTATCGTTGACAATGCAGTTATCGGTAAATAAGAAAATTAATACATAGAACTAAGAAATTTTGTATAAATAGCGAGCCCGACTTAGGCTCGAGGTCTGTCTGTCTATCTTGTGAAAAGAACCGCGGACTAGCCTACCCAGAGCTGGTAAAACGCGACTAAGTATTTTTAAAGAAAAAGAACTACCAACAAGAAAATAAAGTGTGTTTCTAAACAACAAAAGTTTTTTTTAATTATTCATTTTCAAATGGAGGTAAGCAACTTAACCAAACATCTGCTTTCCAGGAAATTCTAGCCCTTCTTCGGCCTTATGGCTGAGTGGATGACTGGCTCTATTGAGCTGACTGGCTAGGTCCTCCAGTAACATCAGGAGATTCTAGCCCTTTTTCGGCCTTGTGGCTGTGTAAATGACTGGCTCTATTGAGCCGACTGGCTGGGTCCTGCATCACAATCTAGTTGAAGATGTTACGCGGATTCGCGTAAACATATGCATAATAGGTCCGCGGTTGGGCTACGGCAAAAGCCCAACTCGCCACTTTTCAATGCCTGAGAGTTTACATTGGGTAAATTCTCAGTGCATTCTACATCTTTCTGAATCACAACTATGAATAAGGATTTACCTTGAGTTGTTTCTAACGTTTCTCTTTAAAAAAAAAAGTAACCAAGAAAGAATTCCTAAGATAGGAAAGTCTTAAAAAATTGAGTTATGGGTTTACATTGGGTAAACCCATAACCTAAAATTCTTGTTGTTACAATCAGTTAAATTCCACTTGAAGAGAGTTATTGGTTACACACATCTTACATTCGAAAAATTGTCGACTCTCCTCGTGCAGATAGAAGCAGTTCTCAACTCTCGACCTCTCTGTCCGCTATCAGATGACCCTTCAGATCTAGCCGCGCTTACAGTTGGTCACTTTCTGATCGGTAGCGCATTGACAACAGTACAAGAGCCATCTCTCACCGACGTGCCTGGATCTCGCCTATCACGATGGCAACCTTTGCGACAAATGTTGGACCACTTCTGGAATCGATGGGCTTCCGAATACCTGCATCAACTTCAAACACTCTCCAAATGGCATCATCAGCGAGATTCTTTTAAAATTAGTTCGGTTGTTGTCGTAAAGGACGAACGTTACCCTCCGTCGAAGTGGGCACTCGCACGCATAATCGATGTACATCCAGGTGACGATGGTCTAGTTCGAGTCGCCACGTTCAAATCGTCAATCTTCAAACGACCAATTGTAAAACTATGTCTTTTACCAGTATCAACGTTGCAGAATGAAGAAACTACTAGCAATAGCAATTTAAGTACCTCATCTCATAGTTGACAATCCTTGCATGATTGACAAGGCGGGCGGAATGTTCCGACAATAAGCTGAAAATGCAATACACTCACATCAAAGTACAGTTGCAGTTTTTCGGTTCCGCATTTCATCGTCTTTCAGTCTGTTTTCTAACCTTCAGAAAAACGTCTCAATAAAGTCTTTATTAAATTAACTAAAGCCAAAGTGTTTAATTTTTCGATAAATACAAAAAATGCGCAGAACTTCGTGAACTACTCTACATTTCGTGAACTACTCTACAAAGGTCAAGCTCGTGAACGGGACTAAGCGCTCCACCCCTTCTACCCCCTCCTATACATAATGTCACAATTTCACAGTTTAACAGTAATCGGAATTGGTCGAATAGTATAAATTTTATTGATCTGAAATTTGGAGTAGAATACTTTTATAATGATTTCAATCTACTGTTAAAAATTATTTATGTTCTCGTCCTCCTTCCACCACCTCCCATACAAACTGCACTTTTTCATGAAATGCCCTAAACCGTATAAAATTCATCGAGCTGAAATTATGCACTAAATATCTATTTAGAATTATTAATAAGACTAAAAAAATTAGCTTTACCCCTTCTACCCCCTCCCATCCAAAATGACACAAATTCGCAATTCGACAATAAACAGATTTGTTCGAAAAGCATAAAAGCTATTGTTCTGAAATTTGGAACTTTGATAAATTCATGTATAAAAATTAATCAAGTCCTCCTCTTTCTTCCACCACCTCTTATACAAACTGTACTTTTTCACGAAATGCTCCAAGCAAATTTACTCAGTACGTATAAGATTTATCGAGCTGAAATTGTACATTAAATATTTATTTAGAATTATTAGTAAGACAAAAAAAATTAGATGATTAGCTTTACTCCTTCTACCCCCCTCATACAATCTGACACAATTCCATAACTTTACTAAGGTCGATTTTCCTGAAAAGTATGAATACTACTCAAGCATGTCAAAAACATGTTGTTCTTAGTTATTCCTGAAAAAGTCATTACGAACTCGCCCTCCTTCTACCACCTCCCATACAAACTGCACAATTTCACTAAATTCAATACAATACTTTTCTCAGTAATTTTTGAGTCCTAAATTTTGTATAAAACATTTTGATAGCAACTTTAGTGTGATGTGAAAAAATTAGGTCAATTTCGTCACCCCCTCCATCACTTTAGCTACAAAATTTTTTAGAATCGAAAAATTTCCCTTTCATCTAGAGTATCACATGATTGGGCTTTACGCCCAATCGTAGTCCTGTTATGTTTTAAAGACAATTCTATTGCAAAACATATACTTCGTGGAAGACAATTTACATCATCATTTTTACCCACATCTATTACACTTGTTTTTCTGCTAAGTATTTCACTCTCTTTCACAGAATCAGGTTTAAGTCTACCTCCTGCGGTATGAAAATTGACTATATCTGCTTTTAATTCCATAACATTATCTGAAAGAAAGTTATTATTCGATTGATTTACATTTGAAATCAGTCCAATAATAAATTTTCCGTTCAATTCGCTAACAGGTCTTATACTCGACCATATCGGCTTAACATCAGGCGAGTTCGGAAGTGAAATTGTAAAACCCGCCTTACTATTTGCTGTTGAATTTGTGAGAATGTCTTTGACTACGTTATCAAACACCTTTTCTAACGCTTCAAAAGGATCTTCTGATAAATCATCAAGATGATCCATTATCCTAAAACTAATTTTAATTCCTTCAACATTAAATTTTTTATAGAATTTTGTATGTTTAGATAGCAGTTCATATCCTGTTTTAAGACCATGTCCAATTTGCACTCTTTTACTAGGACCAGCACAAACCTGACTCAAGATATTTTGGTTTATACTATCTATGGACTGACATTCATACATGTTTCGAAGATAGTCTGAAGCTTCCTTCATTACACTATTCGAAAACGAAACATTAAAATCTGTCGAAAATTTGGTTAATAACTCCAAGAATGAATATCTCTCCTCAATTACAAATAAAATTTTTATGAGTTTTTACCTCACTTATTAAATTACTTAAACTAGATAAAAAAAATTTTTCACCTAAAACTAACGCAGTTTTTAGATAATTTAATATATTTTGGGAATCCATAATTTCCCTCTATATATATATATCTGTATTTAAAATTTTATTATATTAATATATTCTTAAATCTATTTCATATATTTTTAATTTTATATTTATGTTATTTCTATCTTTGTAATTATTTAACAATTCCAATATTAGTTATATATAAATCTTATTTTAAAAGGTATATTTATTATTTTATAAGTCAGTGGGAAAGCTCCGTTGATGATGAATATGATGAAGACAGCAAAGTCGTTTTAAAAATTAGCGGCTGGAGGATACTGCCTTTGGATCGAGATGAGTGGTAACCGCCCAGTAGACAAACCACGCAGGCTCTGGGAAGACTCCGTTGATGATGAAGACAGCAAAGCCGTTTTAAAAATTAGCGGCTGGAGGATACTGCCTTTGGATCGAGATGAGTGGTAACCGGCCAGTAGACAAGCCACGCAGGCTCTGGGAAGCCTCCGTTGATGATGAAAACAGCAAAGCCGTTTTAAAAATTAGCGGCTGGAGGATACGGTCTTTGGATCGAGATGAGTGGTAACCGGCCAGTAGACAAGCCACGCAGGCTCTGGGAAGACTCCGTTGATGATGAAAACAGCAAAGCCGTTTTAAAAATTAGCGGCTGGAGGATACTGCTTTTGGATCGACACGACTTCAGGAGATCAAGGAGAGTCTGATTTGTCCTATCGCACCATTAATGATAAACAGCCTCAACAATAATCGTGATAGCGTATGACTTCATTTAGCTTCTGTCGGGTTTTTATATAAAATTCTACGATTATTTCGCACAATATTTTAAGCGGGGTCTACTCCATAGTCAGTACTTTTTAATTTTCCGGTAATCGTATACAAGACTGCAAAAATGATTATCTTATTCTATTTTGTATTTCATAGCTTTAATAGACTTTGTGCTAACCAGTTAATAGTAATACATTGTATAATGCCACTATCTGAAAATGAAAGTCTATCATACGTTAAATTATTACTGTAGCAGTATATTTATATATTTTCTATAAAAACATACCTTTATACCGTCTAGTTTATCGTCTAACTCTTGCTATTATTTATTACTAATAACTAGTACCTGAAACAAGTATTAATGTATCAACTATTTCTTCAGACACAAATTTTCCTATTTGAACATGAAATGAATAGTTCAATCTTTCAATCTATTTCATATTAAAATAATTGCTAACTAAAATAAAAACCTTGCATAAAATTGAATACCTGGCCTCTTTCCTTCATATATTACTACTCTTGACAGTTTTACTCACAACATAAGCAATATAAAACATACATTGTATGGTAAAATTTACGATTATTATTGAAACTGAACTTTTATATCTATGTTTATTTAAATCTAAGAGATAAAACAAGAAAATAGATAACTGGGAAACTTTTCCGTACAGTTATATGTATGTTGTAATAATTTTAAATTATGTGAATTTTTCATAAATTTGTGTATAAATACGGAAAGTTTTTAGTAGCTACACATTCAATCCGCTTTTGCGAATCAATATGGTAAGCTGAATAACAATAGATAATATTACTATAACTTTTTTAATTTATAAAATAATATTTTTATTTTTAATTTTCAGAACACATTCGATTTGTTATGTGACACCGCGTCTAGTGGTTACGACACCTTGGTGTCTATCACATCTTTAGAGATAGGTAAAGAACATCCTACCAAACATTTTAATTTGGTTAAGACCAAATTTGGACTGCGTGTCACAGTCCATCTGCGAAAAGGTGAATATGTCTACCTACCCCACGATTCTCTGAGAAGATAAAAAACCAGCGACAGATTGAGGAACTAAACCAAATTCCTCAATCCTTTATATTTGAGGGCAAAGATGATGCTAAAGGAGGGTTCATAATGGTAAAATTTGTAAAAAACAATTAAAAATAAAAAATAAAAATTAAAAATTAAAAAATAAAAATTTATTTTACATGACAAACATTGTTTTAATTTCTGTTTCATTTTTATTACCTTTTTAACAATGTTAAAATTCACAATATTGTTATTCTCTGATTTCAGATTTTTTAATGTATTGTTGCGAGCTAGGGGTTCGCCAGATTCCAAAGGAAAACACAATTCGTTTAAAAATAATGAATAATTTTATTTAATCGCACTTTATACACAATTTCCCGATCACTTCACTAAATTCGCTCTAAAACTTAATTCGTACAACTCAGGAACACTGTCAATCTATCACTTTCGCTTATTTACACCGATAGGTGTTTTCCATGAAACTTTCACTCAGTAACTGCATAACTTGTCGTGAGCTCTGGCTATTTATAATGGATTTATCCGAGTCTCGAACCTTCTCTGGTGTATGTGTTTCTGTTGCGTCTGGACTATTCTGGAAGTGACTAGATGGCGTCGGGTGTCATTGTTTGTGTCTTTGAGAATTTACTAGAAGTTTTTACTATGGCCCTCTACATGTTGGAAGAATATTCTAAATAGTTCTGGCAGATTTGAGAGAGATCATTGCCAGATCTATAACATTACCCTCTCCTTAGTCCCTGTTCGTCCCGAACAGAGTCGTTCATTTCCGCAATGGCACCGTGGTACTTTGTTAGTCGGTCGAGATGTACCACTTTCATTTTTGTACGAGGTTTTCGCTGATTCCATCCATCCTCTGGTTCGATCGTTAACCTCCGAATGGTTTTTCCGGCTTCTTTTTCCTTCTCACGTTCGCGTTCTTTCTCCGTTTCCTTTTTGCGCTCATTCTCCTCCTTAGCGGCACGTTTACTTCCCTTTTCTCGTTCCGCATTCTTCCTTTCGCGATCTTCTCGATCATATCGCTTCCCATGTTTGGTCTTGTCACGTTTATTCGCATGAAGTACTTGACCGTCACGACTTCTACCCGTTCGTTCGCGATCCTTATTCGATTGTCCATCTTTGCTTCCATGATCTTTCCCGATGTATTGTTCTTGTTGTAATCGAGCTTGCCGACTCGGGGTTTTCGATCGACTTCGGCGTCTTTTATCAAAACCGTGTGTAAGATTTGAACTCTGACGACTAGTTCTTGACCACGAACTACCTGCCCGATTTCCATCTTCGCATTGGTTAGCAGCGCAGCCGGAACAATAGTTGGTCGCTTTTCGGCAGTCGAGTCTCAAGTGTCCTGTCTGTCCACAATTCCAGCATCGGGGGGCACCAAATCTTTCGCTCCGTTTGGTGTACTCTGCTTTCTGACACATACACTCTTTTGCTCTTTCTCGGCCTCGATAATTACTCCGTGAGCTTTGCTTGGCAGCTTCGAACGTCAGCCCATATACCAAGGCTTCGCCTATCGTTTTCTTACCTGCCAATTTCAACGCCTGTTGCAGCTCTCTGTCCAGTACAGCATTGTTGAATGCGAAAACAGCCGTATCGTTGCGTTGCTCTGTTTGCGCATTGGGCAGCGATAATAATGTGAGTCGTTCAATATCGCGTGCCAGCTCCTGAAGTGTTTCACCATTCTTTTGAGTTCGGTTGTACAGCTCTATTTTGTAGATCTCTTTCATGCGGTCACTGCCGTAATGAAGATCCAATGTTTGGACTAACGTTGAAAAGTCTTGTTGTTGCTCCTGCGGAATCGTTTGAAGAACCTCTGCTGGTGGACCTCTTAGCGCCAATATAAGAGCTGTTCCCCGTTCTAGATCATTCCAATGGTTGTTTCTGGCGGCAGCCTCAAATTGGATCTTATAAATAGCCCACGGTGTCTGTCCATCGAAGATTGGAGCTTTGAAACCCTTATGCGTAACGTGCTCTGCTTTCATGACTCCGACTGCTTTCACGTTATCCAAGTCCCTTTTTAGGCGTTCGACTTCTTGTACAATCCCGGATATCTTTTCCGTAATTTGTTCTTCGAAGATTCGAAGTTTCTTCTCAACGTTTTCTTCTATGGCCTTACCCATGGTGTCTATTTTATCATTTTGCAGCTCCAATTTTTGGTTAAGGTCCTTTGAAGTCTGGTCTAATTTCTCTAGTTTCTGATTAATGTCCGCTGATTGTTGTTTAATGTCCACCGATTGTTGTTCAAACTTCTGATGCATGTCCGCTGATTGTTGCTCTAATTTCTGATTCATGTCCGCAGATTGTTGTTTAATGTCCAATGATTGTTGCTCTAATTTGTTCATCATTTGTTGCATTAACTGTGTTAGAGCATCCGATGTACCAGAGCACTCATCTCCACGAGCTTCTTTGATTTGGAACTCGAAACTATCTGCATCCTCACCCTCAGCCTGGAGTGTCTCGATCATACGGCTGACAAGTTCAGACTTGCTCCCTGTCGTAGGTAACTCGCGTCTACTGAGCTCTTCCTTCAGCTCCGCTAATTTTAAGTCCTTTAAATAACGCGGCATTTTCACTACCGATTATTTTAAGTTTTTCCGCGATCCGAATTCACTTAAATTTACGTCACTAATTAAAGTCACTGCTCACTCGAGAATATTCGTTTTCACAAAATTCTCACTGTCCGTTCGAGAATTTTAGTTCCGCGATTTTACTTCGCTAATTTACGTCACTGCTCACTAAATTACCCGAGAATATTCGATTTCACAAAATTCTCGCTGTCCGTTCGAGAATTTTAGTTCCGCGATTTTACTTCGCTAATTTACGTCACTGCTCACTAAATTACCCGAGAATATTCGATTTCACAAAATTCTCACTGTCCGTTCGAGAATTTTAGTTCCGCGATTTTACTTCGCTAATTAAAGTCACTGTTCACTAGAGCACTCGAGAATATTCGGTTTCACCAAATTCTCACTGTCCGTTCGAGAATTTTAGTTTCACTTTTCCGCTCTCACAAAATTATCCGTTCCGAGAATTTTTAATTTCACTCGCGATTTTTAACCCGAATTTATCCTTGGAATCCCACTCTTCTGACACCAATTGTTGCGAGCTAGGGGTTCGCCAGATTCCAAAGGAAAACACAATTCGTTTAAAAATAATGAATAATTTTATTTAATCGCACTTTATACACAATTTCCCGATCACTTCACTAAATTCGCTCTAAAACTTAATTCGTACAACTCAGGAACACTGTCAATCTATCACTTTCGCTTATTTACACCGATAGGTGTTTTCCATGAAACTTTCACTCAGTAACTGCATAACTTGTCGTGAGCTCTGGCTATTTATAATGGATTTATCCGAGTCTCGAACCTTCTCTGGTGTATGTGTTTCTGTTGCGTCTGGACTATTCTGGAAGTGACTAGATGGCGTCGGGTGTCATTGTTTGTGTCTTTGAGAATTTACTAGAAGTTTTTACTATGGCCCTCTACATGTTGGAAGAATATTCTAAATAGTTCTGGCAGATTTGAGAGAGATCATTGCCAGATCTATAACAGTATCATATTCAGAAATTGAAAATATAACAATACTTAGTGCGACTATCGACTTATGAATAGTTAGGTACATTGTTACTTGAAATTAAAAAAATAAAAAATATAATATGAAAAATTGTTTTACTCTTAAGATAAAAAAAAAAATCCTTTCCTCCACATCATTTCAGATTATCAAACATTTAATCTTTTTATACTCTAGATGGAATCTGAGAGTATTATAAGTTTGCTCTAAGGTTTGTAACGCCAAGAAATAAGGCTTGGAGAAAAAAATTAATGATACAGAAGTTCATAAAATCACTCAAAAATCTCAAAACCGGATGTCCGTCTGTCCGTCCGTCCGTCCGTCCGTCCGTCCGTCCGTCCGTCCGTCCGTCCGTCCGTCCGTCCGTCCGTCCGTCTGTTCGCTCTCTAGCTTGAGAACGCGTTGAGCTAGAAAGTTCAAATTTTGTACACGTCGTTTTTGAGAGAAAAGTAAGATTAAGTTCGTGAACGGGCCAAATCGCTCCACCCCTTCTACCCCCTCCCATACAAAATGACACAATTGCGCAATTTGACAATACACGGATTTGTTCGAAAAGTATAAAAGCTATTGGCCTGAAATTTGGAACATATTACTTTTCTTCTAATATCGATCTATCGTATAAAAATTATGCATGTCCTCCCCCTCCTTCTACCACCTCCCATACAAACTGTACTTATCATGAATTACTATAAGCCAATTTATTCAGTGTGTATAAAATTTAGCGAGCTGAAATTGTGCACCATATATTTATTTAAAATTTTTAGTAAGACCAAAAAAAATTAGACGATTAGCTTCACCCCTTCTACCCCCTCCCATACAAAATGACCCAATTTCGCAATTTGACAATAAATGGATTTAATCGAAAAGTATAAAAGCTATTACTCTGAATTTTGGGACATATTACTTTAATCATTATATAAATCTACAGTAGAAAAAATTATCTGCGCCCTTCCTCTCTTTCCACCCCCTCCCATACAAACTACACTTTATCATGAAATGCTCTAAGACGATTTTCTCAGAACATATAATATTTATCGAGCTCATATTTTGTAATAAATACTTAATTAGTATCATCACTAAGATCAGAAAAAAATATTTGATTAGCTTCACCCCTTCTACCCCCTCCTATACAATATGACACAGTTTCCCAACTTCACAAAAAATCTATTTTCTTGAAAAGTATGAATGTTACTTATCTAAAATTTAAGAGATGTCAATTTTATGATATTCTTAGTTATTTCTGAAAAAATCACTAAAATCCCCCCACTCTTTCTACCACCTCCCATACAAACTACACATTTTCACTAAATCTAACACATTAATTTTCTCAGCTCCTATTCAATTTTTGGAGTAAGCATTTTGTATAAAACATTTTTATAGCTACTTTAGCATGATGGGGAAAAAATTAGTTCAATGCTATCACCTCTTCTAACACTCCCCATACAAAATTTCTTGGTATCACAAAAAATTATATTTCATCTAGAGTATCGTAAGATTGCGCTGTACGCGCAATCGTAGCCCTGTTATGTTTTTAATTATCTTCGTGTCTGCATGCTCGCTCATGTAAACAAACCGAGCATGCTGCGGCACTAGACCAATGTCTTATAACCATATGAAATTGATTGCGGATTATTCAATCGGGTTTTCTTACCGGCTAACTGCATGCATGCGGTTCCATTTAAAAAGCACGTGGTACTTCTACTACTTATGAAATTAATTGCGGATTATTCAATCGGGTTTTCTTACCGGCTAACTGCATGTATCCGGTTCCATTTAAAAAGCACGTGGTACTTCCAGTTGCGTTATGATACCGGCAGAAAGTGAAAGGTGTTTACAAAGTTTGTTTACAATTAATCGACAGAGTTAGAGCCTGTCTAACTCTCCGCTCTAATATTAAAGATACAAAGCGGAGCTGGCCATGCATGCAAAATAGATAGTTGTTAAACTGCTTTCTGGATGTTGGTAGACTAGTTTTGTATATTGCTAGACTGCTTTCTTCATATAGTTCTCTCATTTCCACAGACTTTGTTTACAATATTTTGTTGGCACAGTCCGTACATTCCCGAGGTGCCACCATTTATTTTGAGATTTTGCCCATAGAAAAAAACAGGTTAAAAACATAACAGGGCTACGATTGCGCGTAAAACGCAATCTTAAGATACTCTAGATGAAATAGAATTTCTTATGATCCCAAGAAATTTTGTATGGGGAGTGTTAGAAGGGGTGATAGCATTGAACTAATTTTTCCCCATCATGCTAAAGTAGCTATAAAAATGTTTTATACTAAATGCTTACTCCAAAAATTGAATAGGAGCTGAGAAAATTAGTGTGTTAGATTTAGTGAAAATGTGCAGTTTGTATGGGAGGTGGTAGAAACGGTGGGAGGATCTTAGTGATTTTTTCAGAAATAACTAAGAATATCATAAAATTGACATATCTTAAACTTTAGACTAGTGACATTCATACTTTTCAAGAAAATAGGTTTTTTATGAAGTTGTGAAACTGTGTCATATTGTATAGGAGGGGGTAGAAGCAGTGAAGGTAGTCAAAAATTTTTTTTTTATCTTAGTGATAATGCTAAATAAGTAGTTATTACAAAATGTGAGCTCGATAAACGTTATACGTTCTGAGAAAATCGGCTTTGAGCATTTCAGGAAAAAGTTTACTTTGTATGGGAGGTGGTGGAAGGAGAGGGAGGACGCAAATAATTCCTATACTGTAGATTGAAATCATTATGGAAGTAAAGTATCCCGAAATCCAGACTAATAGCTTTTATACTTTTCGAGCAAATCCATTTATTGTCGAATTGCGAAATTGTGTCATTTTGTATGGGAGGGGGTAGAAGGAGTAAAGCTAATCGTCTAATTTTTTTTTTGCCTCACTAACAATTTTAAATAAATATTTGACGCACAATTTCAGCCCGCTAAATTTTATATGCACTGAGTAAATTGGCTTAGAGAAATTCATGACAAGTACAGTTTGTATGGGAGGTGGTAGAAGGAGAGGGAGGACACGCATAATTTTTATACGGTAGATTTTTATTGCCATAAAAGTAATATATTCCAAATTTGAGGCCAATAGCTTTTATAGTTTTCGAGCAAATCCGTGTATTGTCAAATTGCGCAATTGTGTCATTTTGTATGGGAGGGGGTAGAAGGGGTGGAGCGATTTGGCCTGTTCACGAACTTGACCTTACTTTTTTGTCAAAAACGACGTGTACAAAATTTGAACAACCTAGCTCAACGCGTTCTCAAGCTAGAGAGCGAACAGACGGACGGACAGACGGACAGACGGACAGACGGACAGACGGACGGACAGACGGACAGACGGACGGACAGACGTACAGACGGACAGACGGACGGACAGACGGACAGACGGACGGACAGACGGACAGACGGACGGACAGACGGACATCCGGTTTTGAGATTTTTTAGTGATAATATTAACTTCTGTATCATTAATTTTTTTCTCCGAGCCTTATTTTTTGGCGTTACAAACCTTAGAGCAAACTTATAATACTCTCAGATTCCATCTAGAGTATAAACAGGTTCCGAGGTGCCTCCAAAATAGGCTGTCCCTATCGCTCAAGGAAAAACTCTTATGAGAGGTGCCATTCTTACTACTAACCACTCTCTCACCTCTTTCAAAGATCCCTAATAACGGGGATTTTTCCAAATGTGTGGAAGTCGTCCTTCATCATACCTACTCATAAAAGCGGTGCAAAATCTGCTGTTGAAAATTATCGGCCAATAGCTAAACTGTCGGCTATTCCTAAACTATTTGAGTCTATAGTGTATGAATGCATGTCGTTTCACTGTAAATCAATAATTTCGAGTAGACAACATGGTTTTGTTAGGAATAGATCCACTGTTACTAATCTGATGGAGCTTACGAATAAATCTATTTTGGCTATTGAGGATCGTAAGCAGGTGGATTGTGTATACACTGATTTTAGTAAGGCCTTTGATAAATTGCCCCATTCAATAATTTTGTTAAAACTAAGATTGTTGGGTTTTCCGACATGGTTTATAAATTGGATTAAGTCTTATCTATTTGATAGAACCTACCAGGTTATCTTTCGTGATTGTACGTCTAATCCATTTACTGCGCTTTCTGGGGTCCCTCAAGGAAGTCATTTGGGATCACTTCTATTTATCCTGGCCACTAACGATGTAGCCTCTGTTTTTAAATATTCGGAAGAACTCATCTATGCTGATGGCATTAAAATCTTTAGGTCTATTAGTTCTAAATCAGATAATCTCCTTCAGGAGGAATTGTTAAATTTTAGTAACTGGTGTCGCAATAATGGCCTTCGATTGAATTTGGATAAATGTCATGTAATGTCATTTACTCGGAAATTCTCACCGTTTGTCGTAACTTACAGTCTCAATGACTGTATTTTAGATCGTGTTAATTCAGTAATTGACTTAGGCATTACATTTGACCAAAAGATTGATTTTAGCTTGCATATAAATAAGATTGTGCAAAAGGGTAATTCTATGCTGGGTTTTACCACTCGCTTATCCAAGGAATTTAACAATTCCTTTGTTAGGTTGAGTCTGTATAACACCTTTGTCAGATCTCATCTTGAGTATGCTTCCCAAGTTTGGTCTCCCTATTATGATGTACATATTGGCAGAATTGAATCTATTCAGCGCAAATTTGTGAGAATAGCATTATGTCACCTTAATTGGAATGACAGAGTTCGTCTTCCTCCTTATATTGACCGGCTTCAGCTACTAAATATGTCATCACCCTCGAGACGACGTGAAGTTGCTGACGTAGTTTTTGCTCATCAACTTCTCACTGGGGTGGTTGATTCCTCCTCACTTTTGGGTTTGATGCAATTTGCTGTTGGTCAATTTTTACTGAGGCATCCTAGATTGTTGCAGATTTGCTTTCACCGGACTAACTATGGTATGAGTGAACTGATCTCGCGTCTTGCAATAGAAGTTAACGAGAATATTGATGTATTTGACTTCTCTATAGATAAAGTATGTTTAAGACGCAGACTTAACGCTAGTTAACACTAATTTATGTTAGTTTTTGTATATTTACTGTGCTCTGTTTATTAATGTGTTGGTGTAGGTATATTGACGTTTGTTTTATCCCTTCACTAAATGATGAGCCAAAGGATAAAATGATTTCCATCTTTTATACTTGGAATCGATTTTATGGCAATTCCTTGCATTAAGGAATCCTGATAGTGATAGTGATGATTACTATTAATGCCAAGGAATTGAAACGAAGCCCGATAACCATCAGATTTACGCTTACAATTAACAAATTTCCAAAACTTCACGGGATCTCTTATAATATAGAAAATATTCAGAATACAAGCGAGTAGATAAATCTTTGAATAAGTCCTAATATTCTTCATACAAACGAATATCAGTGTCATTCTTCGTCCTAGAATACCTATTCCAGGCAGCATGGCGAGAATTGTGAATCGCACGCAACTCACTAGTGTACCAGGGATAAGACGATGAAATATTCTTGCGATAAGTAAAAGGAACTGTAGCAACAAATAATTGGTACAGGATATAATAAAAATCAACAACGGCACCCTTAAAATCGGGATTGTCAAAAATATCATTCAAGTTGAAATTAGAGATAAGGTAGTTCAATTGCGAAAAATTTGCCTTAATAAAATCGAAAGGTAGCGCTTTCTCACTAGGACTGAAAATATGCTCCTCGTCAATTATAAGAAATACGTTAATAGGAGGGTGCAAGACATCAACGGTCGAAATTGAGGTTAAGCTCTCTTGCACGGAACAGACACTGTAATCAGAATAAAAAATCAAATCAAGCTGTCTTCCATTGCAATTCCTAACAAGGCTAAGTTGCTGGAGACCAAGTGCAAATATACTATCAACAAAAAAACATTCGAGGTAAGACGAAGCATCAGAGACTAAGAGAGTATAATCATCGTCAGAGAACGACCAAGACACACCTGGAATATTAAAATCACCCAGTAATTCCGAGTGACCGTCTGTCTGTTCGTCTGTCTACAACATAACTCTCAAAAGCTTTGAGCTATCGTGCTGAAATTTGTTCATTTTAAGCGAAAAAGAAACTTCAAGCTTGTGAACGGACTACATCCCCCATTCCTTCTACACCCTCCTACATATAACAAATTCTTGAAATTTTGAAATTTTAAGAAATTGATCTTTCTTTGAAACTATCTAAGCTATCAACTCCAAATTTGGTCAAAGTATAACGATGTATATATAGTTAACATCACCAAATATTGATCGGATCTCCGCACTCCTTTTACTCCCTCCCATATAAATGCGCAATTTTGAAAAAATCATTTATTCGATTTTCATTAAAACTAGCAAAGCTGAAAGAACAAATTTTTGCCACAATTAATTTCAGTATAATTGCAATCAGCCTTACAAAAATGATCAACTTCAGCTCACTCCTTCTACTCCCTCCCAAACAAATTTCACGAGCATGATTTTGGTACATGCATTCGTTTAAAGTGATAGTGTAGATAAGTAGATAAGTGATAATTTATTTATTCGCACTCTAATTTAATTTCCCGATCAATTCGCACGTTCAACGTGACAACACCGCCGCGTGTTTTTCTATCGCTTTTCTATTAATTCGCACTTCATGACAACACCGCCTCGTGCTTTTCTCTTAACGTTCACGTCACCGTAATCAAAAATTACAGACTGACTCTCGCTGAAAGCTCTCGTGCTTTTATACATCTCTTCCATACTCATGAATGTTCTCGAAGCTTCCTTCGTTGTGTATGTGTGAACTATACTGGAAAGCTCCAGATCTTTAATTGTGGCTTTCTACATAGTTGAGTATACTGTTCTACATAATTCTCGTCTATTCGAGGGAGATCGAATTTGCGGTGTTGGCAAGTCTGCATGTAACATTACCCTCTCCTTAGTCCCTGTTCGTTCCGATCAGAGTCGTTCACTTCACCAATGGCACCATGGTACTTTGTTAGTCGGTCGAGGTGTACCACTTTCATTTTAGTACGAGGTTTTTGATGTAGCTGAACCCGGTAGATGACATCATTTAACCGGTTGATGATCTGGTAAGGGCCCTCCCAATTACGCTGTAGTTTCGGCGATCTGCCCTTCTGTCGTTTAGGATTGTATTACCAAACCAAATCGCCCTCTTGGAATCCTGATGAATTCGCCCCCGGTGATCATACCTCGTCTTCATGCGGTCGGTCGCCACATCAATTTTTTATCTGACCAGGTTATAAATTGTATTTAGTCAACCTCGAAGATCCGAGACGTAATTTTTGGCATTGGTTGGTTGGTCTGGTGGCACTCCAAACATTAGTTCCGCAGGGATTCGAATATTTCTTCCGAAAATGACTCGGGAGGGAGTTTCTCCTGTTGTTAAATGTACCGATGTTCTGTAGGCCATTAAAAATAGAGGGATGTGCTGATCCCAGTCCTGTTGCCTCTCGCTGACGAGTTTGGATAGGTTTGAGTTCAATGCCCTATTGAAACGTTCACCATTCCATCGGACTGTGGGTGTAATGGAGTTGTCCTGGTTTTGTTTATTCCGAGCATTTGGCACACGTGTTTGAATATTTGAGATTCAAAATTGCGCCCTTGATCGGAGTGTAGTTCACGTGGAGCTCCAAATCTGCTTACCCAGTTGGTAACCATTTGTTCTGCGACGGTTTTTGCTTCTTGGTTTGGAATTGCGTAGGCTTCAGGCCACTTGCTGAAATAATCAATGACCACTAGAATGTAGCGATTACCATTGTCTGATTCCGGAAATGGTTTAGCAATATCCACAGCAATTCTCTCGAATGGAGCTCCCACGTTGTATTGTTGCATTTTTCCCTTTGATCTGCGCTGTGGGCCCCTACTCGATGCACACGTAGTACATTTACGGCACCAATTTTCGACATCGTCTCGGAGATGGATCCAATAAAACCTCTCTCGTATCTTTCCCAAGGTTCTATTTACACCCAAATGCCCACCCGAGGTACCTCCATGATATTCCTTCAAAACCTCCTCGACTTTAGAATGCGGGACGATGGTTTGCATGTGATACGATGTTCCGTCAGCGTTTTCCCATTTCCGTTTTAATAATCCGCCGTCTAGGTGAAGGGAGTTCCATTGTGCCCTATAACACTTTAAGGTTTCGCTGAATTGTGAGATGTCTTTTCACTCAGGTCGTTCCATTTCGTCCTTCCATGATGGCGATCGGTGAAATATCTGGATCTTTACGTTGGGCATCTTCCAGTTCTTGCTGATTCCATCCATCCTTTGGTTCGGTCGTTATCCTCTGAATAGCTCCGGCTTCTTTTTCTTCTACGCGGTGACAATGCTTGCAGTTTGGTGGACAAGGAAGACGTGAAAGCGCATCGGCATTACCGTGAATTCTTCTTTTTCGGTGAACAATTTCAAAATTATAGGATTCGAGCCATTCTATCCATCTGGCTACTTGGCCTTCGGGGTTTGTCCGCGCTTAAATTCAAAATGTTCGCGCCTAATTAGAAAAGATGGCTGTGCTTCTTAAAAAAAAAAAAAAAGAAGCTAAACGTCAGAGAGAAAAAAGTCGCCATACATATTATCAATTTTTCATTAAAAAAAACTACAAAATAAACAACATAAAATTTGGTCTGTCGAGAGCCGGATTAAGGCAAAAAACGTCGCTGATTCAACGTTCAATTACACGGAAAGTCGTGTGCAACTAAAACAAATGCTCATTACAACGATACGGGGGTGTACGTCGACAAGGATGGAAATGACATAGCAGACGAAAGACTGTTGTTCGAAAACACATATTTCGAAACAGTAACAAAAGCAAAAGAGTTATTAGAGCTCAAACAAGCTCGGACAGGATTGTGCTCATCAGAGGCAATGCATTCGTATCATAGTGGCGGAGCGCCGCACACACCGGAGTTCAAGGCTAACGTCAAATTGCCGACACTCAATTTACCGACTTTTGACGGCAGCTACAATCAATGGATGCTGTTTAAATACGCGTTTCACTCCTTGATAGACGCGAACTATGGTCTGTCACCTGTGGAGAATTTCAATACTTGCGGAGCTCATTACAGAGTGAAGCAAAACAAGTAATTCAAGCATTAGAAACATCGGCCGCGAATTACGAAGCGGGCTGGGCGTTGTTAAAATCTCGATATGAGAATAAAAGGCTCATAATCAACACGCACATGAAAGCAATGTTGGAATATGAATGCATAAACAAAGAAAGTCAAACATCGTTACGAAAATTCGTAGATCATTTCAGAACAAATATGAGAGCTTTACATACCATGGGGCAACCTGTAGAGCAATGGGACACGATAATGATATACGTGGTGACCAGCAAGCTAGATTTAAATACTAGAAAAGATTGGGAAGCAAAAATTGGAACTGGAGAATTCGATAGGATGCCAACCATGGATGAACTACTCGAGTTTTATCAAATCGCTGTCACACACTGGAAATGATAGAAAAAAGCTCTTTCAAACAAGATGTTTTCAAGCCAAGTGGAAAAAGATGTGAGAAGAAGGTAGCGATGGTATCAACCGCACAAGAGTTGTGCCAGTATTGCAAGGGCTCACATTTCATTTTCAGATGTAGTGATTTCATCAGTTTGCCCACTCAATCAAAATATCAAGAAGTACGGCGATTGCGTTTGTGTTGCAATTGTTTGAAAACTGGTCATTACAGTAAAGATTGCAAATCATCAGCATGCAAAAAGTGTTCGAAACGGCACAACACTTTACTACATCCTGAATCGGAGATGTCAGGGAGCACGAGTCAAAGTCAAACGAACAATGAGGCCAATCCGTCCTTGAGGTCCCTAGTCACATTCAACTAGCGGATCTAACATACGATACACCTGGTAACATAGACTTACTTATCGGAGCGAGCCTTTTCTGGAGATTACTTTGCGTGGGACAAATCATTACATCCAAAAATCATCCAATACTCCAAAAGACAGTACTTGGCTGGATCATAGGAGGAGAGTTAGTAACTCAGAATCATAAAAAACTGACAACGTGTCATCTTCTCACTACTTCAACATTGGAACGTGAGATAGAAAAGTTCTGGAGAACGGAAGAAATACTGCCGACGACACATCTAACAAAGTCAGAAGAGATGTGTGAACAATAATTTGTGGACACAGTTCAGAGAGACCAAGATGGAAGATTTATAGTTAGCCTTCCAAAACAAGTAGAAATAAGTTTAGGTGATTCCAAGAATGAAGCAACACGACGACTTTATTCTCTGGAGCGCAGGTTGAATAAGAATTCGGAATTACGAAACGCTTACATCGAATTCTTGGACGAGTATGAGAAGTTGGGACACATGTCACCATACGTATTACATCCAGCAATACCGGAAACCGAACCTCACTACTTACCACATCAACCAGTAATTCATACAAACAGCCTCACTACCAAGGTAAGAGTAGTTTTTGATACGTCAGCTAAGACTACCCAAGGAACATCACTGAATGATAAGCTGTTAGTAGGACCGAATCTACAAGAGGATATATTGGATATCATGTTGCGATTTCGTATGCACGAATACGTAATCACAGCCGACATTGCCATGATGGTTAGACAGATTATGGTAGCTGAAGAAGATAGAAAGCTACAATGCATTCTGTGGAGAAAGAATCCAAATGAAATTGTTCAGACCTTTACATTAAACACCGGGACATATGGCACGTCATGTGCACCATTTCTAGCAATGAGATGTTTGAAACAACTCGCATTAGATGAGCATGCAAACTATCCAATGGCAGCACGAGCATTATTACAAGACTTTTACATGGATGATGTGCTCACCGGAGCGCATTCCTTGGAGGAAACTGTATTTCTCCAGAAACAACTTGCACAACTCCTATCAAAGGGTAAATTCGTTCTTCGAAAATGGAGATCAAGCAATCCGCTCATATTGCAACATCTTTCAAAGGAAACCAAAGCAGACCCATTGCTGATAATAGACGAGCAAGAAGCAGTAAAAACATTAGGTACATTCTGGAATTCTAGGGATGATTCTTTGCAATATAGAGTTGTCGAAAAAAATAATCTAAAGATTACTAAAAGAAACATTTTGTCAAGTATAGCTCAAATCTATGACCCGCTAGGTTTGATAGGTCCACAGCCAAAGTTATTATGAAACATTTATGGAAATTACAGTTGGGCTGGGACGAAGTAATACCTCAGTCACTGTACACAACTTGGACCAATTATTACACGTCATTACCGCATATCGACAAGTTAAACGTGCCAAGAAACGTTAACCCACAAAACGAATCTCAAGAAATTGAACTACATGGTTTCTGCGATGCGTCCGAAAAGGCATATGGTGCCTGCGTCTACGTACTATGCTGTAATGTCTCAGGTGAGGCCAAAGTAAATTGCTGTGCTCCAAATCCAGAGTGGCCCCGCTAAAAGTTGCTACAATACCGCACCTCGAGCTAAACGCAGCAGTCCTGCTCTCTCGGATGATTGCTGTAGTACGTCGAGCATTAGAAGACAAGGTGGCAGCTGTGTATGTTTGGAGTGATTCAACTATAGTATTGTGTTGGATTAAAAAGCATCCGAGCGAATTAAAAACATATGTAGCAAACAGAGTAGCCGAAGTGCAGGACCTTACAAATGATATGACTTGGAGCCATGTACCAACATTAGATAACCCCGCAGATATTCTCTCACATGGCATTGAAACTGAGAAAATATTGGAGAATACATTATGGTGGAAGGGACCATCGTGGTTACCCGATTGCAATAGTTGGCCGGAACCAAGAATAGATTTCGGTATTCAAGTTCCAGAACAAAAATCTAGCGCTGCGCTATCAGTGGTATATTCAACTCCAGACGTTCTGAGCAAGTTTTCTTCATACGACAAAATGAAACGAGTAATAGCGTATTGCCTTCGATTCATTAATTTCAAAAAAGAAAATCATCAGACAATCTCTTTGACAGTCGAGGAATTGCAGAGGAGTGAGTACTCAATTATACGCATGGTACAGCAGGAAGTGTTTTCAGAAGAAGTAAAAGCTTTAAAGATGAATCAGTCAATTGGTACCAAGAGCAAATTGCTGGTGTTAAAGCCTTTTCTCGACATTAATGGTCTAATAAGAGTAGGAGGACGCCTTCAAAATGCAGAGATTTCAACAAATCAGAAACATCAAATAATATTACCTTCCAAGCATTTCATCACAGAGATTATAATGAGAAGAGAACATTGCGCTCTTAAGCATTGTGGTCCAGAACATCTTTTGAGTGCAATCCGTCAGACATATTGGCCGCTTTCAGGCAGACGAGAAGCAAGAAAGATAACAAAGCGATGCATACCATGCGTCCGTTACAAACCAAGGAAGTGTGAAACAATTATGGCTGATCTCCAACATCAAGGGTTACAGCTGCCACCAAGCCATTCGAAACCTGTGGAGTAGACTACGCTGGACCTCTACAGGTACGAGAAAGTAAACGCAAAGGAAGAATTCACATTTCAAAAGCTTATATCGCAGTTTTCACGTGCTTCAATACAAAAGCAGTACACTTAGAGCTAGTAAGCGATCTGACCACAGAGACGTTTTTGGCTGCTTTAAGGAGATTCATTGCCAGAAGGGGAGCCTGTTCGTGTATTTACTCAGACAATGCTACAAATTTTATCGGAGCGGAGAAGGAGCTACGAGAGATTCATGAATTCGCTAAACAAAACGAAAAAGAGATATTAGACAAATTAGCAGCTCAAAAAATATCATGGAAATTTATAACCCCAAGGTCACCACATTTTGGAGGCCTCCGGGAGGTGGCGGTGAAGTCCACAAAACGACATCTTCGTATAGTAGTGAAAGATGTGAAGTACACTTTCGAAGAATATTATATGTTACTCACAGAAATAGAGGCTATATTAAATTCACGACCCCTTACCCCAATATCCTCTGATCCGAACGATTTATCAATCCTTACTCCCGCACATTTCCTTACTGGAGACTCATGTCGCGAACCGGTCCAAAGGAACTATATAAATGTTCCAGAGAGTCATCTATCCAGATGGCAACATTTGCAGAAACTACGTCAAGATTTCTGGAAACGTTGGCGCAATGAATATCTAAATCACTTGCAAACCATATGCAAGTGGCGGAAAGGCGAAGCAAATCTTGCTATTGGCAGCATGGTTTTGCTAGTCGACGAAAACGTGCATCCATGTTCATGGAGCGTAGGCAGAGTCGTAGACGTGCATCCAGGAGCCGACGGAGTCGTACGAGTAGCTACAATCAAGACCGCATCAAGCATCTTTAAAAGGGCAACTCGAAAATTATGCGCACTACCCATAAATCCTGAAAACAACGAGTGAAATCCACGATCATCAGTTTTAACACTCATCAATTTCAATACTCTTTTATTCATTCAAAAATCGAACTACTTGTATTCAATTTTATTCAAAGTTTATGATCATTCTAAGTTTGTAAAATTTATCATTGCAATTTAAAAATAAAAAAATTGTTGAAAGCATCATTTCAAGGCGGGCGGTATGTCCGCGCTTAAATTCAAAATGTTCGCGCCTAATTAGAAAAGATGACTGTGCTGAGAGAAAAAAGTCGCCATACATATTATCAATTTTTCATTAAAAAAAACTACAAAATAAACAACAGGGTTCTTAAACTAAAGTAGCCATTTAAGCGATGCGTGATCCGTTCGAAGAAGGAACTTTTGACCATAGTGTAACATAGATCTGAATGTAACCGATTTGAATCACTCCGCTCACCCATTCTCGCGATCATTGAAGGCACTCAAAACCTAACTCCGTGAAAAAAGAACCGATCGAAGTGATTCAAGTAAAAAAGTGACTTATTAGATAAACATAATAGGAGTGCGATTGGGCATAAAACCCAATCGTGCGATACTCTAGATGAAAGAGAAATTTTTGTAGAGGAAGTGGTAGAGGGGGTGACTCCATTGAACTAATTTTTTTACCTGACGTTAAGGTTGCTATCAAAATATTTTATGGAAAATTTAGGGTTTAAAGATTTAATAGGTACTGAGAAAATTAGTGTATAGGATGTAGTGAAGTAGGGCAGTTTATATGGGAGGTGATAGAAGGAGGGGCGAGTTTTGAATGACTTTTCAGAAATAACTATAAACATCATGCTTTTGACATGTTTTAAATTGCAGATCAGTAGCATTTATACTTTTCAAGAAAATCGACTTTTTATAAAGTTGTGAAATTGTGTCATTTTGTATGGGAGGGGGTAGAAGGGGTAAGGCTAATCGTCTAAATTTTTGTTGGTCTTACTAACAATTTTAAATAAATATTTAGTGCACAATCTCAGCTGGATCAATCTTATACGCACTGAGTAAATTGGCTTAGAGCATTTCATGAAAAAGTGCAGTTTGTGTGGGAGGTGGTGGAAGGAAGGAGAGGACTCAAAAACCTTTTGTACAGCAGATTTATATCATCATAAAAGTAATATATTCCAAATTTCAGATAAATAGCAGTTATATTTTTCGAGCAAATCCGTTTACTGAGCTCTCTCCTTCAAAATTCCTCACCGTTCCTTGAGAGACTACGTACTCCTCGACATTCGTTTCCATCGAACTAATTACGGCCAGCACGAACCGATAACCTCTATTTCACGGGCTTTTAACGCTAATTATAGCAACATTGATTTCAATTTAAATATTGCTCAGATAAAGTCAGCTTTGTTAAAAAAATAAGTAATGTTGTAATTAATTTTTTTTAAGTAATCATATGTTGATGAATTGATAAATTAAAAAATAAAATAAAAAATAAAATAAAAATAAAATTACGAAATTGTGTCATTTTTTATGGGAGGGGGTAGAAGGGGTACAGCTAATCGTCTCATTTTTTTTAGTCTTACTAATAATTTTAAATAAATATTTCGTGCACAAATTCAGCTTGATAACTATTATACGCACTGAGTAAATTGGTTTAGAGCATTTCATGAAAAAGTGCAGTTTGTATGGGAGGTGGTGGAAGGAGGGGGAATACACAAATTGTTTTTATAGATTAGATTGAAATCATCATAAAAGTATTACATTCCAAATTTCAGATCAATGTGATTTGTACTTTTCGAGCAAATCCGTTTATTGTCAGATTGCAAAACTGTGTCATTTTGTATGGGGGGGGGGGGGGGGGTAGAAGGGGTGGAGCGATTTGGCTCGTTCACGAACTTGACCTTACTTTTTTGTTAAAAACGACGTAGACAAAATTTGAACTTTCTAGCTCAACGCGTTCTAAAGCTAGAGAGGACACGTACGGACAGACAGACGGCCGGACAGACGGACGGACATCCGGTTTTGAGATTTTTGAGTGATTATATGAACTTCTGTATCATTCATTTTTTTCTCCGAGCCTTATTTCTTGGCGTTACAAACTTTGTGGCAAACTTATAATACTCTCAGATTTCATCTAGAGTATAAAAAGCGCTCGTGGTGTGAAGAAAAAAAAAAAATAAATCTGACGTCGCCTATAAAAAAAAAAGTGTTTTAAATTAAACCCTCTATATCATCAGGTGTGGGGTCCGAGAAAAGTCAAGTGAAATGTCGATCCGTCTAACGCACGCTGATTTGGTGGCTGCACTGGAAGCCGCCGGCATCGCCGTACCAACCGGGTCGTCTGTAAATGCCCCCGAAACCGCTAATGAAGAAACCGGAGATGAAATAAACCCTCGAATTGCCGTTAGCCAAACCACGTGTGACCAAAGTGAACTGAATCCGTTAGCTGTCGACCCCACCGGGAACGAGTACGATGAAATTGATCGTGAACTGGTGTTGCTTCGTAAGCGCAAGGAATTGCTCGCGCTACGGCAAGAAGTTGCAGCTATGGAGCATGTAGATAGCGACTCGACATTCGCCAACCGGAGTCCTGATTTCGCCGAGGTCGAGTGTGCGGTGTCGAAATTTAATGGAGAAGACGCTTATGGAATTCGCAAGTGGATTCGCGATTTCGAAGACGTAATGCGATCCATGAGTGTGCCGGAACCGTTTAAATTATCGTGTGCACGACGATTGCTGGAGGGTTCCGCGCGAATCTTGTTACGGAGCACATCCGCTAATTCCTGGAACGAACTGAAAACCGTTCTACTAATTAAATTCGGTCGAACTGTTTCCCGCCAAGAAGTTTATACGCAATTATCGAAACGCCGATTGCGCCACGATGAGACTGCGCATCACTATGTGCTGTGTATGCAAGAGATTGCGCAGCAGGTAGACATCGATGAAGTAGATCTCACCCAATGCATAGTCGATGGAATGGATGATCGATCGCCAAACGCCGCCATGTTGTACGGAGCCCGCACGTTGGCCCAGCTCAAGGAGTTGCTGGGGTCTTTTGAGCGTCGCCGGGTGCGGGGCCCTGCGTCGGTTAGCCATACCAACGTCACTCCAGTCGTTAAACCGAAACCGTCCGCACCTGTGAGCATCGATTTGACGCAAACTCGCTGTTTTAATTGCCGTCAATTTGGCATTTACCACATCGGTCAATAAATCCGTAGGATGACCCACAGATGGCACCTCTGTGGCCGAACCCATTGTATTGACAGGGAGTAACAACTTTCAGAAGCGACGCGTCAAAATTTCATGACATTCTGATTCTTTGTTTACAAGTTACAGTGCTCGAAGTGACGCTACTTTTGTTATTTTTAAAAACATGGAAAAATCCGAATTTCGTTTGTTGATAAAACATTGCTTCTTGATGGGAAAAAAACACCGTTGAAACAAGAGCATGGCTTGAAAAGTGTTATTTGGAATCTGCTCCGTCGAGACAAATGGTTGAGTCGTGGTTTGCCGAGTTTAAAAGTGGTCGTAGCTCGACTGAGGACTTGCCCCGCAGTGGAAGGCCAAATGAAGCTGTTACTCCAGAAAACATTAGAGTCCACAAAATCGTTTTGGCCGATCGTAAAGTGAAGTTGCAAGAGTTAGCAGATACTCTAAAGATATCGAAAGGCAGTGTGCACACAATTTTGCATGGGCATTTGTCGATGCGGAAGCTCTTTTCTACGTGGGTGCCGCGTTTGTTCACAGTGGACCAAAAACAACAACGTGTCGACGATTCGGAGGCCTGTATGAAGCTGTTTCGACGCAATAAAAAAGATTTTTTGCGGCGGTATGTGACAATGGATTAAATTTGGATCCATCATTTCACACCAGAGTCAAATCAGCAGTCATCCGAGTGGACAGCAGTGGGAGAACCGCGACCAAAAACTCAAACATCGGCTGGCAAGGTCATAGAAAAGAGTATATACTGTAAAAGTCTATCTCCCTTTAAATCGAGACTAGCGCCACTTGAATCCAGATTTTGGACCCCTTGGTGGTGTTAATGAGTTTTATTCACGTACACTTCTTCTTCTTATTTTACCAAACCTTAATGACATTTCACCTAGAATCGCGGGAGAAATGTCATTGAGAAACGTCAGAGAATTGTCAGTGAAGTAAACAGTCCGACTGTTTACAGCATTTTCAAGTATTGTTAAGTCTTCTACACGAAAATAAAGAAGTGCAACCTTTCCGAGTGAGGTAGTTGCGACACTCGTTTTTTTTAATGGGGTTTCGCCGGTATCCCTAATCCCTGAAAAATGATTCTCCACGATCCGCCTGGCTGCGGGAATACTCTGATGGCAAAGGCCACGGCTAAAGAAGCAGGAATGCGATTCGTGAATTTAGATGTGGCCATGGTCACCGATAAATGGTAAAAAATTTTCATTTTTGTAACGTCCTCCACTATCACGGGTTTTTTTCCCACCCACAGGTACGGCGAATCGCAGAAACTTGCCTCGGCCGTATTCACGCTCGCCATGAAAACTCAACCATGCATAATTTTCATCGATGAAATCGACTCATTCCTGCGATCGCGTAATACCCATGATCACGAAGCAATCGCAATGATGAAAACACAATTCATGATGCTCTGGGACGGTTTGAGTACCGAAGCGGGATCGACGGTGATCGTTATGGGTGCAACGAATCGTCCACAAGATCTCGATAAAGCTATCCTACGTCGGATGCCGGCACAGTTTCATGTCGGTCTGCCGAACGATGAACAACGTGTGAAAATTAATTCTTGAAAACGAAACCACCGTGGCGAATGTCGATTTGAATCGTCTGGCGAAACTGACCAATGGCTTTTCGGGCTCCGGTCTGCGTGAACTTTGCCGTACCGCATCCGTTCGTCGGATGCGTGAATTTATGCGAAAAAAACAGGATATGATTGCTACAGCGCACGAGAAACGTTGCGAAATGCTGGCTATTTCCATGGAAGATCTCCTAAGCTCGTTTAGTAAGATGAAAGAATAAAAATGCACACTGGAACTCTTATTCCCGATAATCGAATCGACTTAGATTAGAACTCCTTTTATTCGTATCGAAATGAAGTTGAACGTGAAAAACAAAACGAAACACAAAGAGCCGACGTAATTTAACTTAAGTGTGAATTTATTTCTATAGAATAGATTGTTGAAATGTGCATAATTTAGGATTAAATTTTTTGATTGAACCATATTTTATAGGAATTAAAGATTCGAATGTTGATAAAAATCGGGTTTTTCATTTCCCTTCGTTTGAAATTGATTGTTTCTTGATCATGCACGAAAAAAACTGATTTTGAGGTTGTAATTCTTAAACGTCGATAAGTTCGACTGAAACTAAACAATTATGATTGACCAAGGACTTATTAGCCAACGTTGTTTAGTGTAGTGTAGTAATTGAAGTAAATCTGCTTCATTTTTATCGAAACGTATACGTATGTTACTATTTACGTATCCGGAGTTGGCAGCACTCTTGTTGGTAGGCGACATCTGACATATACATTGTAAAGTTTAATATTTTTGACTCAATACGTGATCAGAATCTGCCTAGTTGTACCAAAAACTATGAATAATAAAAGATATCCCAAGCCTATGGAAAAATATATAACCAATTATATTGCGTTGAGAGCGACGAAAAAGTTTTAAACACCCAAAGCACATGATCCCCGCTCATTGGCTTCTACCCGCCCTTAACCAAGATCCAATCAATTCAATCAGCGGTCGTCACTAACTGTTTCAATGCGAACAGGGCGCCAAAAACGAATTTTTGAATTCTGTTTTGGACAAGACGCTCTGAAGACATTTCAAGAACCCTTCGGCCATAATCAGAGCGAAAAATCTCATAGTGGCCAAGTGCTCGCTTGTTTTAATCGGTTGGAATCCGAGTAACATCTGCATTGAAAACAATAGGCCGAGAATGTAGAAAAGGGTATAACTTGTGAAGAGACGAGGCGAATAGCGGCGCATGATAAGCACAACGAAAACATGCAGCGGAATTAAATCGATAATAAAGGCATTGCCGCCCCGGACCAGAAAACTCATTTTACGGCACGAGCGCTCAGGATATACGTTAATTGCAGTGCGAATATATCGATTCGATCGCTTATCTTGGGTCGGTATTCATACGCATCAGAAAATTGCTCAATGCAATTATTTATTTATGATTTTATTTGTATTTCAGACCAATTATTTCCACCAAAATTAATAGTTGTCGATTGGATTAAATCTGGACGTGCTCTAAAAATTTTACCGACCGGTGTTGTGGTCAAAGAAAAATGCAATCTGGATTAAGCAAAATATAGAAGACTGGCAAGTGCTATATTCTTTCCTGAAGGAAACTTCGTCCATGTAGAGTATGTGTATGTGAAAATGTGTATTTTATTTCTAAGTAAGACATTAAAAATGCGATTTTATAGTTAACATTGTTTTAAGGGATTTTCATAATCCATTTTTTAATTATTTATTTTTGTTTCGGTGAAGAAACTCTATAGACACAAAAGCCAATGTTCTCTTACACACGACGCAATCCTGAACATAACGGCCTTTAGTTATCGAGAGGATTTGTTTATTTCCCGGGCCTACTTCCCAGAAGCCAGTCATGGTCATTACCGTAGAATCGGTCCGCATCCAACCTTGACAGAAGTAGACAATAAGCATGACATTTTGGTAAAAAATAGAGAATCACAAATAAATACAAAATCTTGTAACTGAAAAGCTGAAAAGAAGCTTGATATTATATTAAAAAGCGGTCTGTTAATCAGTTTGTTTACAGCAGCTGGTTGAATACACCGTGGACTACTGAGCGATTTTTGTTGTATGTCCTTTTTTCCTCCATTCCGATGATTGTTGACTGGTTTGCATGTCAAATTCATAGACCCATGTCTAATCAACAGTTTTGATGCGCTTCATGAATGTAGGATCAGAGTTCGCCGAATCAATCATGTCCAAAGAGACCAGTTCACGGTACTTTTTTTGAAGAAAATTCAGCTTTATCGGAATAAATCGAGCAAGGACGCGTTTCATGATCAAAGTATCATCCAAAATGGAATGAACGGACTCGCGAGAAATGTCGAGCTCTCCTGCTATCTCCCTAACACTGACCAGACTATTTCTGAGCACCATTTCCTTCACTTCATGAATGTTTTCATCAGTTGAAGCGGTCGAAGGTCGTCCAGAACGAGCCATGTCTTCAACGATCTCTCGGCTAAAGGCTCGTGATTTTGATATTACTAAATCAACGGAAGCATTTTCCAACATTCGCAATGATTCCACACACGAAACTTTGTTGAAAACACAAAATTTGAGACTAAACTCTTTGTTCGATATTTTTATCCATTTAAAAAATCACCGTGGACTACTAAGGTCTACCTATTGAAACAGCTGCTGTAAAGAAACTGATTAACAGACCATCCTAATTCTATCTGTTTACCAAAAAAACAATTTTGAAATGTTATTTTCCAGACTAATTTTAATTACAATTTCCCGATACTTTATGAACACAATGTAAATCATGCAAATAAAATAAACAATTAAACATAAAGAAAATAATTGATTTTTTTCTCTATCACAATACAATAACTACGAATTTGTACAAACACTAAAACATACTACTATGTGCTAATAATTAAGCGCACGAATAGTTAAAATTATATTTTTACTTCGATTACAAATTACACAGCCCATTTTTATGAAAATATTTGAAAGTAAGAATTTCTGCGAACCGAATTGACAATACTCTTCTGAAAATTCAAAAGCACCATCTCTTAATGCTAGCGAAATCTTCAAGAACTCATCAAAATTGCGGTGCGCCATCTGGTGACACATTGTTAGAAAGAGAAAAATGTCGACCTCTCGCTCACGCATTTTGGACCCCTGTAAATGTGTTAGTAGACCAAAACTCGCCAAGTGTTCTTATATGAAGTTTTTTAGGATGCACATGGTATATTATTCATAGACTACCTTGAGAAGGGAAAGAGCATCAATACCGATTATTATATACCACTACTCGAACGTTTAAAGCAAGAAATTGCTGCGAAACGGCCACACATGCAAAGGAAAAAATACTGTTTCATCAACACAATGCTCCGTGTCACAAGTCGATCAAAACAATGACAAAATTGCATGAATTGGGCTTCGAATTGCTTCCGCACCCACTGTATTCTCCAGATCTAGCCCCCAGCGACTCCTGTAGTAGTGGGTATGTAAGGCTTCTGGGCCAGGGTCATTGACCTTTGACCTTGACATTTGACCTTGACATTTGACCTTGACCTTTGACTTTGACCTTGACCTTGACCTTCGACTTAGTGGGGATCCAAACCGGAGGTGGCTTATGACAATACTTATTAGTGGAGATCCAAACCGGAAGTCCATATGGCAATACTTATTAGTGGAGATCCAAACCGGAGGTGGCTTATGGCAATACTTATTAGTGGGGATCCAAACCGGTACTTGGACTTCGAGAAGGCTTTCGCTGTTTCTTCAGAGATGGCAGTAGCAGTATCCCTAACTGACTTTTTTTTTGAAATGCCAAGATTGATAAGAGTTGTACGAATTATGATTCATATATGATGAAATTGATATTTACATTGATAGGAATGATCACGTGGGTTAACAATTACATTTTTAGTTGGACTTTAAGAATGCTTTCGTTCTTTATATTGTGAAATAGGTTGTGCTCAGCATATATAGTTGTATGGAAGAGTTTTGTTATGAATTAGTAGAGATAAGAGATTTACGCATTAGGTTTCATATATGATGAAAATTGATAGATTGTGTGTATGGAGATTGTTATTGTTATTAATAGCGTGATATTATTTGATGACGTCATCATCGATTAGGAATAATTCTTTCGAATTGTTTATGGGTTAGAGTATTCGTTTGATATATGTAGATAAGAGTTTTTTGTTATGATAGGTTGTTTACATTTTTTTGTATGGAATTTTTTGATTTACGAGTGAGATTGGTCTGAAAATTTCACCTCAATTCGCCAACATATATGATCATTTTTTTTGATGAACGAGTTCAAGGTCTAAGATTTGTATGAAAATAACTTGTATTTGTGGTAGATGAAGCACTTGTATGGTTACATGGATATAACGCTGTTATGCGATAGGGGTAAGCTTTGTATGGGATGTTGGTTAGTGATGATGTACTGACGTTCCATGACGTCATCAATTAGGGTTGCCATAAGGTCATCGATTATAGTTTCATGACGTCATCATCAATTGGGGTTGCCATAATGTCAAAAAAAAATAAAAAAAATAAAAAAAAAATAAAAAAAAAATAAAAAATAAAAAAAATTTAAAAAAAAAAATTAAAAAAAAAATAAATAAAAAATAAAAAAAAAAAATAAAAAAAAATCATAAATTTACAGATTCGCATGACAATGTTCCTGTGCCTAATACTGATAAATCCGATTAATGGGCTATTTAACATACACGAACTGACAGGATTTACGGAAATACAACTTAACAAAGTAGAAATAGTGACCAAAGCAAATATTTTACCAGATGTTGAGGTAGGTATTAATTGATGGGGAAATCTCGGAATAAAACAAATTTTGGTATACAAGTTTTTATTAAATATTCAAGCATTATAAGAGCTTAAATTTATTTTGATTACATAATTGAATTTTCTGAAGTAAAATAGGTCTTAGTAATTGCTCCAATTTTAAGATCCTTCGTTGAAACCTTAGTCGGTCTAACACACAGCTCTGCCAATTACCTTTTCTACTAGTTCTATATGCATACTCCCAGACAATTATGTATTTAACGGAAACATGATCAGAAAATCTAACATGTCTAAGATCTGCAGATGATATCGTATAGGTTGACGAACTCGATTGCCAATGCTAAAATTAGCGATTGAATTCTGTGTGAGTTAAAGAAAATATATATATATAGATAAGAGTTTTGTTATGATAGGTTGTTTATATTAATAGGAATAAACAAAAATTAAAAAAAAATTAAGAAAAAAATTAAAAAAATTTTAAAAAAAATTAAAAAAATTTAAAAAAAATTAAAAAAAAATTAAAAAAAATTAAAAAAATAAAAAAAAAAATAAAAAATAAATAAAAAAAAATTATAAATTTACAGATTCGCATGACAATGTTCCTAGGTCTAATACTGATAAACCCGATTAATGGGCTATTTAACGTACACGAACTGACAGGATTTACGGAAATACAACTTAACAAAGTAGAAATAGTGACCAAAGCAAATATTATCATACACATAATTGACATAAGAGAAATTTTAGACGTAATAAACGAATTTTCAACCAATACAGCTAATTTTAACGGAGAACAGAAGAACTTACTTATTACAGAACTAAAACAATTGACAAACATATAAAATCACATGAAGACGACAGACGAAAATAATCATAGTCTCATTACCGTAATAAACCAACAAATAATTATAAACAACAATTTAATGAATCTTTCAGACAGCTTAAAAATTGAAAAATAAATATATAGAACCATATCAACTACAACAACAACAACAACTACAACACTATAAAATACAACCAAACAACCATACAAACACCTGCTACCAACTTACCTTATTAAATTTTACTATAAGCTAAGAAATAAAAAAGAGTCTTGTGTGTTGTTATACTTGTATACCAAATTCTGATTAATATGCATATTTCAAGAAAAAAACAAACTGAATGATGGTTTTAATCATATTTATTATCAAGATATTTTTTTTTTTTAAATAAATAAACATAAGAAAATTACGATATGAATCGGTTATATTGTATAGAATAGCTATTTCTTTAACAATGAAACAGTTTTCAGATCCTCTAAATTTAATATTTATATTATTACTTCAGCTTTTCTCAACGCTTCAATGATGACAACAATCTCGTTGTTATGACTACTATCTCCCGCCTGTAGCGCTGATACAAGTAATCGTAATCGGTCCACCAATTCATTGGGGTCATCCCAAGAAATATACTGTTTTGGTTCGATTGATGTTTGTATTAAATCTCCTCCTCTATGAGTTAAAAGTTTGTTAATAATTTTTGTATATTTATAGCTCCGGTTTCCATTTATTTGTCCTTCGCTGGTATAGGGACGTCTATAGGCATTAGTATCAAGCAGAATATTTCTATAGTTTTGTAAATCATCTTGATTGTATATGTACATCATCTCCGCTTGGTTGTGATGATTGCGAATTATCATCCATTACATTCTGAAATATATAAAAACAATTCTTGTATACCTCGTGCATACAATCATATCTTATCTTATCTGGAACTTTCATAAATAGTAGCTCATATATGCCCGGAGTACCCTCATAGGTCTTATCTTTTATTAATATTTGACTACCATCGATTGTAAAAATCGAGTTTCCAATTTTCCATTATTCATTTTCATGATAAACACCATAAGTACTATCAATGAAATCCGGATTATTTACAAATATATTTAAATATTTTGTAGGTATTTCATCAAATTCTCGCTCGTTCATATATTCAATGAGTTCTTGCCGACCTGAAGGAGTTGTCACATATTTACGTATGCTTCTTACATCCGGAGACTTTAATGGTGTTTCAAAAGTATCAGTTAGATTAAGCTTTCGTCTGAATTTGGGTGTTGGAGTTTCAAAGTCTACGTCACTTTCACTATCATCTGTAGATTGAGTTTCCATGATTTCTTCTTTTTCAGGTTCATATTTACTGTGATTATGATTTTCTACATCTCCTTCTCTTTTAGGCTCGAATTTACTGTGTTCACACAGTTTAACTAATTTTTTAAGAGGTCTTGTGATTGGCTTAAAAGTTTGTTCTTGTCGAGTTTCAGCATTAACTCTACCTATTTTGAATTGGTTATATTTTTTACGTAACGAGCTACTAGACTTTATAATTTGTCTAAGAATATCTTTATCGGTCGACTTCTGCATTTTTCCTTCTTACATAACAACAACAGATTAACAGATATCGTACTGCTTTGTACAGCTTTAATACTGCTTTGTACAGCTTTAATACTGCTTGTATTAAAGCAGTATTAAAGCTGTACAAAGCAGTATTAAAGCTGTACAAAGCAGTACGACATCTGTTAATCTGTTGTTGTTGTGTAAGAAGGAAAAATGCAGAAGTCGACCGATAAAGATATTCTTAGACAAATTATAAAGTCTAGTAACTCGTTACGTAAAAAATATAAGCAATTCAAAATAGGTAGAGTTAATGCTGAAACTCGACAAGAACAAACTTTTAAGCCAATCACAAGACCTCTTAAAAAATTAGTTAAACTGTGTGAACACAGTAAATTCGAGCCTAAAAGAGAAGGAGATGTAGAAAATCATAATCACAATAAATATGAACCTGAAAAAGAAGAAATCATGGAAACTCAATCTACAGATGATAGTGAAAGTGGCGTAGACTTTGAAACTCCAACACCCAAATTCAGACGAAAGCTTAATCTAACTGATACTTTTGAAACACCATTAAAGTCTCCGGATGTAAGAAGCATACGTAAATATGTGACAACTCCTTCAGGTCGGCAAGAACTCATTGAATATATGAACGAGCGAGAATTTGATGAAATACCTACAAAATATTTAAATATATTTGTAAATAATCCGGATTTCATTGATAGTACTTATGGTGTTTATCATGAAAATGAATAATGGAAAATTGGAAACTCGATTTTTACAATCGATGGTAGTCAAATATTAATAAAAGATAAGACCTATGAGGGTACTCCGGGCATATATGAGCTACTATTTATGAAAGTTCCAGATAAGACTCTGTACAATGAAGATGATTTACAAAACTATAGAAATATTCTGCTTGATACCAATGCCTATAGACGTCACTATACCAGCAAAGGACAAATAAATGGAAACCGTAGCTATAAATATACAAAAATTATTAACAAACTTTTAACTCATAGAGGAGGAGATTTAATACAAACATCAATCGAACCAAAACAGTATATTTCTTGGGATGACCCCAATGAATTGGTGGACCGATTACGATTACTTGTATCAGCGCTACAGGCGGGAGATAGTAGTCATAACAACGAGATTGTTGTCATCATTGAAGCGTTGAGAAAAGCTGAAGTAATAATATAAATATTAAATTTAGAGGATCTGAAAACTGTTTCATTGTTAAAGAAATAGCTATTCTATATAATATAAGCGATACATATCGTAATTTTCTTATGTTTATTTATTTAAAAAAAAAAATATCTTGATAATAAATATGATTAAAACCATCATTCAGTTTGTTTTTTTCTTGAAATATGCATATTAATCAGAATTTGGTATACAAGTATAACAACACACAAGACTCTTTTTTATTTCTTAACTTATAGTAAAATTTAATAAGGTAAGTTGGTAGCAGGTGTTTGTATGGTTGTTTGGTTGTATTTTATAGTGTTGTAGTTGTTGTTGTTGTTGTTGTTGTTGTAGTTGATATGGTTCTATACATTTATTTTTCAATTTTTAAGCTGTCTGAAAGATTCATTAAATTGTTGTTTATAATTATTTGTTGGTTTATTACGGTAATGAGATTATGATTATTTTCGTCTGTCGTCTTCATGTGATTTTATATGTTTGTCAATTGTTTTAGTTCTGTAATAAGTAAGTTCTTCTGTTCTCCGTTAAAATTAGCTGTATTGGTTACGTCTAAAATTTCTCTTATGTCAATTATGTGTATGATAATATTTGCTTTGGTCACTATTTCTACTTTGTTAAGTAGTATTTCCGTAAGTCCTGTCAGTTCGTGTACGTTAAATAGCCCATTAATCGGGTTTATCAGTATTAGACCTAGGAACATTGTCATGCGAATCTGTAAATTTATAATTTTTTTTTATTTTTTTTTATTAATTTTTTTAATTTTTTTTTATTTTTTTTTTATTTATTTAATTTTTTTTAATTTTTTTTAAATTTTTTTTAATTTTTTTTAATTTTTTTTTAAATTTTTTTAATTTTTTTCTTAATTTTTTTTTTAATTTTTGTTTATTCCTATTAATATGAACAACCTATCATAACAAAACTCTTATCTATATATATATATTTTCTTTAACTCACACAGAATTCAATCGCTAATTTTAGCATAGGCAATCGAGTTCGTCAACCTATACGATGTCATCTGCAGATCTTAGACATGTTAGATTTTCTGATCATGTTTCCGTTAAATACATAATTGTCTGGGAGTATGCATATAGAACTAGTAGAAAAGGTAATTGGCAGAGCTGTGTGTTAGACCGACTAAGGTTTCAACGAAAGATCTTAAAATTGGAGCAATTACTAAGACCTATTTTACTTCAGAAAATTCAATTATGTAATCAAAATAAATTTAAGCTCTTATAATGCTTGAATATTTAATAAAAACTTGTATACCAAAATTTGTTTTATTCCGAGATTTCCCCATCAATTAATACCTACCTCAACATCTGGTAAAATATTTGCTTTGGTCACTATTTCTACTTTGTTAAGTTGTATTTCCGTAAATCCTGTCAGTTCGTGTATGTTAAATAGCCCATTAATCGGATTTATCAGTATTAGGCATAGGAACATTGTCATGCGAATCTGTAAATTTATGATTTTTTTTTATTTTTTTTTTTTATTTTTTATTTATTTTTTTTTTAATTTTTTTTTTTAATTTTTTTTTTTTTTATTTTTTTTTTAATTTTTTTATTTTTTTTTGACATTATGGCAACCCCAATTGATGATGACGTCATGAAACTATAATCGATGACCTTATGGCAACCCTAATTGATGACGTCATGGAACGTCAGTACATCATCACTAACCAACATCCCATACAAAGCTTACCCCTATCGCATAACAGCGTTATATCCATGTAACCATACAAGTGCTTCATCTACCACAAATACAAGTTATTTTCATACAAATCTTAGACCTTGAACTCGTTCATCAAAAAAAATGATCATATATGTTGGCGAATTGAGGTGAAATTTTCAGACCAATCTCACTCGTAAATCAAAAAATTCCATACAAAAAAATGTAAACAACCTATCATAACAAAAAACTCTTATCTACATATATCAAACGAATACTCTAACCCATAAACAATTCGAAAGAATTATTCCTAATCGATGATGACGTCATCAAATAATATCACCCTATTAATAACAATAACAATCTCCATACACACAATCTATCAATTTTCATCATATATGAAACCTAATACGTAAATCTCTTATCTCTACTAATTCATAACAAAACTCTTCCATACAACTATATATGCTGAGCACAACCTATTTCACAATATAAAGAACGAAAGCATTCTTAAAGTCCAACTAAAAATGTAATTGTTAACCCACGTGATCATTCCTATCAATGTAAATATCAATTTCATCATATATGAATCATAATTCGTACAACTCTTATCAATCTTGGCATTTCAAAAAAAAAGTCAGTTAGGGATACTGCTACTGCCATCTCTGAAGAAACAGCGAAAGCCTTCTCGAAGTCCAACTACCGGTTTGGATCCCCACTAATAAGTATTGCCATAAGCCACCTCCGGTTTGGATCTCCACTAATAAGTATTGCCACATGGACTTCCGGTTTGGATCTCCACTAATAAGTATTGCCATAAGCCACCTCCGGTTTGGATCCCCACTAAGTCAAAGGTCAAGGTCAAAGGTCAAGGTCAAAGTCAAAGGGCAAGGTCAAGGTCAAATGTCAAGGTCAAAGGTCAATGACCCTGGCCCAGAAGCCTTACATACCCACTACTTACTGGCTCTTCGCAGACCTGAAAAAAATGCTCGCTGGCAAATGAAGAGGTAATTTCCGCAACTGAGGCACATTTTGAGTCGAAAAACAAGTTGTTCTACAAAACTGGTATCGAAAAGCTAGAGAGGCGTTGGACGGATTGTATCACTCTTGAAGGAAACTATGTCCAAAAATAAAGCAAAATTAGACCGAAAAAACTGTATTTTCTTTGTTATCTTACGGACTTATTGACCGATGTGTTAGCACCGCAATGCCCCCGCTCTAAGCGACCCGTTAACTCGTGTTTCACCTGTTCCGAGGTGGGACACTTCTACACTTCTGCCTGAGAAGACGTGTCGTAGCTAACGTGGCCGACCGATCCTATGCCATAACCGAGACATCTGATACTGATAGCGATGAAACATTAAACGGGGAGGTAGCCGCATTGCAGGTGGTAAGTCTTTTGTTTACAATTGGTGGAATCAAACCTATTATGAAAACATAACAGAACTATGATTGGGCTTAAAGCCCAATCATATGATACTCTAGATGAGATGGAAATGACTTTAATATACCGGAAAACATGTCATCTCAAATTCTTTCGAATAGTGAATAGAGACTTTTGCATAGGTGGTGGTAGAAGTAGAGGGGGAGGTTTGTATTTTTCGTATATGACACCGGACATGGCATGCAAAATGTTTTTTGCTGAATTTAAGGTTTTTAGTTTTCATTATTTTTAAAGAAATTGGTCATAGTTTTCCTTAAATTGGGGCATTTGTATGGGAGGTGGCAGAGGAAGTGGAGCGTTTCAGATGATTTTGAGTAAGGTGAAGTTAATAATTATTTTTAAAATAAATTGCAATTATAGTAGAATTAGTTCTGACAAAATTTCGTTTTTTCAGCTTTACTAGTTTCAATGAAAATCGAAAATATGTATTTTTCAAAATTGACCATTTGTATGAGAGGGGTAGAAGGAGTAAAGGGATCGGGTCAATATTCCGTGGTGTTAATGACATCTATATCATAATACTTTGACCTAAATTTCAAGTCGATAGCTTAAATGGTTTCAAAGAAAATCAATTTCTTAATTTTTCGAAATTTCATGAAATTTGTATGGGAGGGGGTAGAAGGAGGCCCATTCACGAACTTAAAGTTACTTTTTTGCTAAAAATGACACACAAAAATTTTTAGCACTATAGCTCAAAGCTTTCGAGAGTTATGCTGTAGACAGACGCAAAGACGGACAGACAGACAGACAGACAGACAAACAGACAGACAGACGGTCACTCGGAATCAAGGTTTTTGAGCGACAACAAATATTTCTGTACCCTTGGCGGCTCTGTGCGAGCGTTATTTCTTAGCGTTACAAACGGTAAGGCAAACACAATATACTCTCAGATTTCATCTAGAGTATAAAAACTAATTGCTTTATCCGATACCGGCAGTTCGATTAACTTTGTATCCGAAACGTGTGCCCCGAAGCATATACGACCGTCACCGCAGTTTATCAACTCAAATTTTCGCGGCGTGGGAAATGTTCGAATACAAACTTACGGGAGCACAAAACTAACTATTCGTTTCCGAGAAGCAGTGCGTCAATTATATTTATATTCTAGATGAAATCTGAGAGTATATTGTGTTTGCCTTACCGTTTGTCCACGCCCCAACGGAAGACAAAGACGACGAAGTTAAAGACGATTTCTACAGCACCTTAGAATCAACATTCGACTCCCTTCCGTCGAATGATATTAAAATAGTATTAGGTGACTTTAACGCGAAAGTGGGCAAAGAAGAAGCATACATAGGGACAATTGGAAGGCATAGTCTCCATGATATTAGTAACGACAACGGCCAGAGGCTGACTGATTTCGCCAGCAGCAAAAACCTTATTGTAAGCTCGACATGCTTCCCGCATCGTGACATTCATAAGAGAACGTGGGCTTCACCCGACGGAAGAACATTCAATCAAATAGACCATGTTCTAATAGAGAAAAGGGCAGCCTCCTGCATTCTCGACGTGCGTACATGTCGAGGGGCTAATTGCGACACAGACCACTATTTGGTAAAGACCAAGTTTCGATGTCGAATCGCAAACCGAGGACACTCAAAAATACAACCGGTTCCTAAATTCGACATAGGGAAACTCAAAAACGAGAAAATAGTTGCGAAATATGCGTTAGCCTTGGAGAGGCACTTCACGACAATGCTGAATGCCACTGTCATCATGCCAATAGAAGAAATGTGGCAAAAAATCAAAGATGGCATTACATCTGTCGCAGAGGAGGTGATAGGACAACAACCCCGGCGCAAAAGAAATGATTGGTTCGACAAAGAATGCCAAGATGCCTTAGAACGAAAAAATGAAGCTTACAAAATATTAACGGAACGGCCGACACGAGCCAAACAAGACAAGTACAAGGATCTTAGACGATTTGCAAACAAAATATGCAGACAAAAAAAACGGAAGTACAATAATGACGAAATTAAAAACATGGACGAACAATTTAAATTACACAACACAAGAGCCGCGTATTCCCTTGTTAAAAGGATGAAAGAAGGTTATAAACCGAAAACGACCCTATGCAAGGATGCGGAAGGGAACATTATAAGTAACGCGGAAGATATAAAACTAAGATGGGCACAATATTTTGAACACCTTCTTAACCCGAGCCCATCACCTACACGAACAGCAGCAGCAGATACAATAGCAGGTATAACTGATGTAACAGCTGATGAAGGATCCGCTTTGAGTCCTCCCACACTCGAAGAAGTAAAAACAGCCCTAAGGAACCACCCAAACAACAAAGCGCCGGGCACTGATCAAATCCCAGCTGAACTTCTGAAAGCCGGCGACACCTGCATAGCGCATCTCCTACATAGATTAGTCGCGGACATATGGACGCAGGAAATACTTCCTGAAGATTGGCGCAAGAGCATCATATGTCCAATTTATAAAAAAGGTGACAAACTCTGCTGCGAAAACTACCGAGGAATATCTCTGTTGTGTACGTCTTATAAGATTTTGACGAAAATTCTAGAAAAGAGAATTAAGCCCTATGCTGATAAAGTAATTGGTGAATACCAAGGCGGATTTAGAGCTGGACGCTCAACCACGGACCAGATATTCTCAGTTAAACAGGTGCTGGAAAAGTGCTGGGAATATAATATTGATGTGCACCAGATATTTGTTGACTTCAAACAAGCATACGACAGTATCGACAGGCGCGTACTGTATAAAATCATGTTGGAGTTTGGAGTCCCACCGAAACTGATTCGACTGACAAGAATGACAATGACTGAGTCTTTGTCACAAGTCAGAGTAGAAAACGATCTGACTTCCAGTTTTAAAACAGACAACGGCCTTAAACAAGGTGACGGCCTCGCACCAATGCTTTTCAACTTAACACTCGAATATGTTGTTCAGAAACTTCCCGTTGACACCAAGGGAACACTATGCTTCAAATCCACACAACTCGTAGCATATGCCGACGACATAGATATCCTTGCAAGATCTCTGGAGAGTGCTAAGGAAGTATTTGTAAACCTTGACTCGGTAGCAAGGGAAGTTGGACTACGCATTAATGAAAACAAAACAAAAATTATGACGCAAACTAGGAAAAAGACGCCAATCAGACAAAATATTATAGTAGGAGACTATAACCTAGAAAACGTAGACAACTTCATATATCTAGGGGCAAATCTATCGAAGGATGGAAGCGAACCCATCGAAATTAAAAGAAGGATAATGATGGCAAACAAGACTTATTATTCGGTACTTCCAATAATCAAAAACAAGAACGTGCATAGGAAAACAAAACTTAAGCTATTCAAAACAATCATAAGACCTGTGCTATGCTATGGCAGCGAAACGTGGACATTAACTCAGGCGTCCAAAAAACGACTTAACGCCTTTGAAAGGAAGGTCCTCAGAAGAATCCTCGGACCTGTGAGGGAAGACTCGATCTGGAGAATACGATACAATAGAGAATTGTATGCCATCTTCGACAATCCAGAAGTGTCAACCCTCATAAAATTTAAAAAATTACAATGGGCTGGTCATGTGGAGCGGATGGATGAGGAAAGAATTCCCAAACGCACACTAAAAGGGAAAGTCAACGGACAAAGACCGGTCGGAAAACCACGAAAGCGCTGGGAGGATTCGATTGACGCAGACAGCAAATCACTGCTAAGATTTTCAAACTGGAGGACGCGGTCACTGAACCGAGATGGATGGAGGCAAAGCATTCAGGAGGCCAAAGTCCGATTTGGGCTGTAGCGCCATCGTAAGTAAGTTTATCCGATACCGGCAGTCCGATTAACTTTGTATCCGAAACGTGTGCCCCGAAGCATATACGACCGTCACCGCAGTTTATCAACTCAAATTTTCGCGGCGTGGGAAATGTTCGAATACAAACTTACGGGAGCACAAAACTAACTATTCGTTTCCGAGAAGCAGTGCGTCAATTATATTTATACTCTAGATGAAATCTGAGAGTATATTGTGTTTGCCTTACCGTTTGTAACGCTAAGAAATAACGCTCGCACAGAGCCGCCAAGGGTACAGAAATATTTGTTGTCGCTCAAAAACCTCGATTCCGAGTGACCGTCTGTCCGTCTGTTTGTCTGTCTGTCTGTCCGTCTGTTTGTCTGTCTGTCTGTCCGTCTGTGCGTCTGTCTACAGCATAACTCTCGAAAGCTTTGAGCTATAGTGCTAAAATTTTTTGTGTGTCATTTTTAGCAAAAAAGTCACTTTAAGTTCGTGAATGGGCTACATCCCCCCACTCCTTCTACCACCTCCCATACAAACTTCTTGAAATTTCGAAATATTAAGAAATTGATTTTTCTTTGAAACTATTTAAGCTATCGACTTGAAATTTAAGAAAAAGTATTATGATATAGATGTCATTAATATTACGAAAGATTGACCCGATCCCCTTACTCCTTCTACCCCTCCCATACAAAATGGCAATTTTGAAAAATACATATTTACGATTTTCATTGAAACTAGTAAAGCTGAAAGGACGAAGTTTTGTCAGAATTAATTCTTCTATAATTGCAATTTTTTTCATAAATAATTATCAAATTCACCTCACTCCTTCTAACTCCTCCCATACAAATTTCACGAATGTTTGAAATTTATATTAAATTAGTTTTCTTCGAAACTGTTAAAGCTATCAACTTGATATATTGTATAAAATATAAAAATAGAAATATTAATAATGTGAAAAATTTGTTTTGATCCGTACACTCCTTCTACCCCCTCCCATACAAATGCATAATTTTTGTTAAATGAATTTTATCGATTTCCATTCAAACTAGAAAAAGTCATCATCATCAATGGCGCGACAGCCCAAATCGGGCCCTGGCCTCCTGAAGTCGTCGCCTCCAATCGTCTCGATCCAAAGACCGCGTCCTCCAGCTGCTAATTTTTAGAATGGCTTTGCTGTCTTCATCAACCGAGTCTTCCCATCGCTTGCGTGGTTTGCCTACTGGCCGGTTACCACTCGCTTTGCCTTTAAGAGCACGTTTGGGGATTCTTCTGTCTTCCATTCGCTCTACATGGCCAGCCCACTGCAGTTTACGTAACTTGATGAACGTTGAAGCTTCTGGCTCGTCGTAGAGTTGATACAACTCATGGTTGTATCTTATTCGCCATTCCGTTCCTTCCTTCACAGGTCCCAAAATTCTTCGGAGGACCTTTCTTTCGAATGCGTTAACTGCTTTTTCGGAAGTTCGCGTTAATGTCCACGTCTCGCTGCCATAACAGAGCACAGGTCGTATAATAGTTTTATAAATCCGCAGCTTATTGTTCCTGTGCACTTTCTTCGATTTCATTATTGGAAGTACCGAATAATACGTCTTATTTGCTAGTATTATCCGTCGTTTGATTTCGTCTGTTTCATTACCGTCCTTTGCTAGATTAGCCCCAAGATATATGAAGTTGTCCACACTCTCCAAATTATATTCCGCAATTGTTATGTTTTGTCTGATTGGCGTTCTCCTTCTTGTTTGCGTCATTACTTTTGTTTTGTTTTCATTAATGCGCAACCCGACTTCTTTTGCGGCGGAGTCAAGATTGACAAATACACGGCGAAAAAGTTATGACTGGTTCGACCAAGAATGTCGCGACGCAATAGATAGAAAGAACGAAGCTTACAAAATTTTTACTGAACGACCAACACGAGCCAAAAAAGAAAAATATGACGAGCTTAGGCGATATGCGAAAAAGACCTGCAGACGAAAACAAAGGAAGTACCATAATGACAAGATACAAAAAATGGACGACGACATGAGAAAAAATAATACGCGGGACGCATACGCCATAGTAAAAGACTTGAAAAAGGGATATAAACCAAAAACCAGTCTCTGCAAAGACGTGGAGGGCAATATCATCAGCGACACAGAAGAAATCAAAAGAAGATGGGCTTCATACTTCGAACATCTTTTGAATCCCATCCCAGTAGCACCGATAACGACAGACAACATTTCAATTCAAGCCTCAACTGACGAAGATGAACCATCATCGACACCACCCACGGTTCCTGAAATCAAAGCAGCCCTATGTGACCAAAAACGAAACAAAGCGCCGGGAATTGACGAAATACCAGTTGAACTTCTGAAAAACGGTGGAAACTGTGTCGCTGAAATACTGCACAGCATGATATGCAAAATTTGGACAGAGGAAATCATACCCGACGACTGGCGAAAAAGCATTATATGTCCAATTTACAAGAAAGGAGACAAACTCTGCTGTGAGAACTACAGAGGTATATCATTGTTGTGTACGTCCTATAAAATACTGACAAAAATAATTGAACGTCGTCTTAAGCCCTATACTAATCAAATAATTGGCGAATACCAAGGCGGATTCAGAACCGGACGATCTACAACAGACCAGATATTCTCGGTGAAACAGGTGCTTGAGAAATGCTGGGAGTATAACACAGACGTGCACCAAATATTCGTAGATTTTAAACAAGCATACGACAGTATCGACAGGAGCGTACTGTACCAAATCATGCTTGACTTTGGAATTCCTCCAAAACTAGTCCGACTAACAAGACTCACAATGACGAACACTGAATCCCAAGTGAGAATACAAACCGATTCCACAACCAGCTTTCGAACGGAATGTGGTTTAAAGCAGGGAGATGGTCTAGCTCCTATGCTTTTCAACTTGGCACTAGAGTATGTCGTCCGAAAAATCCCAGTCGACACCAACGGGACACTACTATTCAAGTCCACCCAACTAGTAGCATATGCTGACGACATTAACATTCTAGCAAGATCCTTCCCTAGTGCTAAGGAGGTATTTGTCAAACTAGAAAAAGTACAAACTTCAAATTTTAGCACAATTTGTTTCTTAATAATTGAATTAAATGTTAGAAAAAATTATCAGCTCCGCTTCACTCCTTCTACCACCTCCCATACAAATATCTGTATTATAAATGCAAGAAAAGCATTTCTCCTTCAAGTATACATATGAGAGCTATCGACTTTGAAATTGAATCAAAGCATGATGATAAGGATGATGATAAGTAGTTTCAAAATCATCTTAAACGCTCCACTTCCTCTGCCACCTCCCATACAAATGCCCCAATTATAGAATAACCATGACTAATATCTTTAAAAATAATGAAAACTAAAAACTTTAAATTCGGCAAAAAACATTATGTGCCATGTTCGGTGTCATATACGAAAAATACAAATCTCCCCCTCTACTTCTACCACCACCCCATCTCATCTAGGGTATCATATGATTGGGCTTTAAGCCCAATTATAATTCTGTTATGTTTTTTTATTGTACCCGATATCGCGATACCTACACCGTTACTTGTAGGCCGAGATTTTTTACGCAGCTTCGGACTCGGGATATACTTCCATAATCATAAAAATGTAAATACCGAATTAAAATCATTACCGATAATAAAAACTAACCTTCACAATGAATTAAATAACCCGGACCGTATTAACTTTATTTATCGATCCTGTATTGAACCGTTTGATTCCACCCACAAGCCGTTTGTAATCGTTCCGTGTGTTGCTGATAATAATCGATGTGGTAAACTGATTGGGGTTTTTTGTGAATAATGTTGTTGCCATTAAACCAGATGTTTGCTCCCCCGAGAAATTGTGAAATATAGGTTCTGAATTTGGTCCGTGTAGTTATGAGAAATGTAAGGAGCTGGTAGTCTTAGGTTTAGGTTGTAGGAGAGTGGTTGCACGGAACCACAAGCACTGAGGCCATCTAGTTGGGCCCATTGTACTCCTCTTAATGTTATAAGTTGGAAGTCACTCCTCTTGCTCTAACCACTTGGTTCGGTTTGCGAACCTTAACAGGCTCGAATGTTGGACGCCTCTGAGGTCGTCTAGTTCTGAGAAAATCTAGAGCCTAAACAAAGGAGACGACTGTTGGAGATTTGCGGACAGTGACAAAGATAATGTTCGATAGATTCTTCGTCATCCTTGCAACCTCTGCACAAGCTGTCGCTCCCGATCCGCATCCTAAGTGCGTGCAGCCTTAGCAAGCAATGGCCTGTGGGTAGGCCGACAATAGTTCGGATACTATAGCGACTACGTTGTAACAGCTGAGCTGAAATATTTTTGTTCGGTTCTTCCCAAAAGGATTTTACCGTTTTACAGCTTTCCAGCTGCCGCCACCCCGCCAAGAAAGAATCCGAAATAGTCTGTTTGAAGCTAGTCTTCAGCTCTGTTGGTGCTACATCGACTGACAGCAGATCCTTACCGTGCAAGCGTATCTGCCGCCTCGTTACCTAGCAGGTCACTATGACCCGGTATCCAAATTAGAAAAACTTCCGTTATGGCCGCTATGCGATTTAAATTGTGTCTACAAATGGACACTAGTTTGGATGTAGTCCTGTAGGATTTGAGTACCTGAAGCGCAGCCCTGCTGTCCGAGAAAATGTAACAATTTCCGAGACTGTTCTGCATATCAAGAATAATTTTTGCACACTCGTTAATGGCTAATACTTCTGCTTGGAACACTGTCGCGTGTTCTGGAAGATGAAATGAAGTTTGGATGTAGAGGTCGTGGGAATAAATCCCTGCACTTGTCCCCTGGCTAGGTTTAGATCCGTCCGTATAGAGATGAGAACCTATACAGGTGCTGAGTATCGTATTTGTTGCCCATTCGTTTCGTTCAGGAAACTTAATGTGAAACTTCCGTTTCTCAACCTGCGGTTGGTTCATGCAATCATACTCGCTGTCTAAAAGGGAGTTTGCGTTTCTAATGACATTTAGAATTTTCCCATGACCAATTTGTGGCGCTGACCACGATTTAGTAGTTTTTAATCTAATGGTTGCCAGACCCGCTGCTTCTTTTATAAAAAGATCAAGTGGAGGTAGTGAGAGAACCACCTCCAGAGCTGCAGTCGGTGTGGTTCTAAGGGCACCTGTTATGCACAGACATGCCATCCGTTGGATCAGCTGTAAGGGTGCCAGGTTGGTTCTTAGGACCAGCGCCGGCCACCACACCAGCGCACCATAGCAAATAATTGGTCTAACAATACTGGTACATCCAGTGGATGAAGTGCGGCTTAAGGCCCCATCTCAAACCGAATGTCTTCTTGCAAGCGAAGAAGGCTACTGTAGCCTTTTTTGCTCGTTCTTGAATATTGGCCTTCCAGGATAATTTGCTTTCAAGAATCAGACCTAAATATTTAACTTGATTCGAGAGGACCATAGTGATACCTCGAATGTTTGGTAGATTGAAAGCATATGGTCTTCTTCTTCTGGAGAAGAGGATCAGATCTGTTTTTTGTGGGTTAATAGTAATTCCTTTATCTAGTGCCCAGCTATCTAACAGTTGTAAAGCGGATTGCATGAGGTCTCCTAGAACTTGCTCAAACTTACCAGTCAGCATGATGACAAGATCGTCTGCATATGCTATTGTGGCGTAGCCGTTCTGATTTAAGATGGAAAGGGGTTCATTCACTGTTAGGACCCACAGGAGAGGTGATATTATACCGCCCTGTGGCGTTCCTTTGTGAACAGAGCCTTTTCTTGTCCCGTCACCCATTCGTGCTACGATTTTCTGTGAACGAAGAAGCTTTGCTATCCATGCAGTCAGGAGAGGCTCCACACTATGGCTGTGCAAGGCCTCAAGTGTGGCATTAATGTTGACGTGGTTGAACGCGCCTTCCACGTCTAGGAAGGCACCGAGTGCAACCTCTTTTTGATGGAAAGCTTTCTCTACGGCGGCTACCGTCACATGCGGTGTCAGTGGATCTACCTTTCAGATAGGCGTGTTGGTGGGGCCATCTAACCGAGAGGTTCAGATTTGCCCGCAGGTAGCTGTCCACCAGTCTTTCTAGGCCTTTAAGAAGGAACAAAGTCAGGCTGATGGGTCGAAAAGCCTTCGGGATGTTGTGGGAGGCACATGAACTTTGTGGTGGGGTCTCAAAGCAACCAGGGAAATGCGTTTGCATTAAAAGTTCAAGTGATTCGCCGCTAGACCCTGTCCATGAACCATTGCCATTATCCAGTAATTCACGCATGTGTGGGTCTTTTGATAGGGTCCTCTTTATCCTAGCAGTTTCGTTGACGTTATCGATTTCTTCACAGAATCTCTTCCATGAATTTCGTTTGACGGCTCTTAGCTGTTTTTTATACAGTGTAAGTGGGGCTTTGTATTTTTCCCAGTCTGTGTCAAGTTTGCTGGAGTTAGCTTTATTAAAGAGTTTCCTTGCTCGTTTTTTCAGGATATCGAGATCGTTATTCCACCAGACAGTGTTCTTACTATCTTTGGCAGACTTCTGAGGGCAGGAACTCTTGTATGAGTTTGTTAGTATATTTGTTAACATACCCACTCTTTTATCTAAGGAATCTGTTGTTTTTATTGGGTAAGGAACTATTGCCGGTAGTCTTTGGTTTATTAGATATTTAACCCAATCCGTTCTTGCTGGATTCCTGTAAAACCGGCTATTTTTTGTTGATCCCATTATTTCAAATCGTATCCACATGTGGTCTGACAAGGATGGCTCTTTCGAAACTTCCCAGTTGTGAACCGTTAGTGATTTAGAGTTAGTTGCAAGAGTCAGGTCGATAACCTCGCTTCTTGCTCTATTTATGGGACTGTTTATAACATTACAAACATTTAGATTGTTCATGCTAAGAAATTCTAGAATTGACTTACCGCGATCGTTGCAGTCTGTGCTAGACCAGTAGGTGTGATGGGCATTGGCATCACAACTTATTACCAAGTCCCCTGTGTTGGACTGGACAAGCTGGCACAGGTCATTCGTTGGAACAACCCTTGCGTCGTATAGCTGGTATGATGAAACCAGCTTAACTGGCTGCGGTGTTCCGTTAAGTGACCTCTCCCAAAGCGTCGTTGTTTGGTCTGGGCTGCTGAATTGCGGAATTAAAGTTAATTTTAGTGCTTTTTTCGCAACGACACATGTCCGTAGCTTACCTGTTTTGGGTCCGTGAAGGACCGTAAAAGTTTTATTGCACCATCCTAGAATGTGATTAGAGCCACTCAACCACGGTTCCTGGACAAGTGCAACATCCGAGTAACCTCTTAAGAGGTGTTGTTGGAGAGTGGCGGTCGCTGCTCTACTGTGATGTAGATTGGCTTGAACCACTCTCAGTTTGCCGGCTTCTGAGGTTGGCCGCGTTTGGTTTCGGTAGTTTGAAGTGGACCTTGTTGAGTCCACAATCCGCGAAACCTTTCGCTACAGACAACCTTTCCATGGAGCTTTAGTCGATTCCGAGAACAAGAAGTTGGCCCTTGTCTTTTTGTTCTCTATGGAAAAGCTTCCATACCTCCGTGGAAAGATTGTTTTGCAGCTTAATATCCTGCAATAGGATTTCAGGGTCTTCAATGATACTCGGGATCCATACAGACACTTTTGTCTGTCTAGGAGCATTGGCACCTTCCACCACCTGTAGCTTGATGTCCTTCAAGAGCTCGTTCATCTTGGGAACCGCCTACTGAAGGAAGACCAGAGTATTTTGGTCAGCACAAGTTATCCTAAGATAACCTGGCTCGAAGTCATACTTCCAGGAGTTTCAGTTCTGCTGTCAATCTGACAACTTGGTTTTGACTGCGTTCTCAAATCTTTTTTAAAAAAATATATTTATAATACTTATATCTAATTTCTAAAAATGGTTATCTGTGCGGAATGCCATGAATCAACTCAGCGTGGTAATAAAGAATCAATTGCTTGCACAGCTTGTAATTACGTTTTTCATCTAAAATGTGCGGGGCTTAGTGCAACGGAGCTTAGCTTCCTAAAGGACCAAAACAAGTTGAAAAGCTGGAAATGCAACGCTTGCATAACAAAACGCAGAATCGACTCGAGATCGGAATCGACTCCTGTAAAAGAAGTTGCGAATAATAATTATTCCATACTTCTCAAGAAGATCGAAGATCTAATTGAGAGCAATAACTTTCTTGCAAATCAACAAAAGGAAGCGACAGCGATGCTAAAAGATGCAATAAAAGACATCAAACAGCTGAACAAAAAAATCTGTGACCTTCAAGACGAAGTAAATAAGAAGGACGAACGGATACAACGTTTGGAATCCAAATGTAACTCGATAGAGCAAAAGAACAACGAGAAGAAGGTGGAAATCGGTGGGTTCAAATTTGTAAACACGGAAAACATTGCTTCAAAAGTTCAGCAGCTATTAGGGAAATTACGTGTAGATGTGAAAGATGGCATAGCTAGTACCTACATACGCCGCAGAAGGGACGTCGAATCACCTATGGTTGTGATTGAATTCAAATCTAAAGAAGGAGCTGTCGAGTGTCTACTAAAGCGCGGGAAAAACGTCATCGGTGATGAAACGGTCTACGTTAATGAGTGCCTTACAGCTTACAACCGTAAACTATTCTGGGATGCTAAAACAAAGGCGAAGTCCAAAAATTTCAAGTACGTATGGTTTAAAAACGGACGTATATTCTGTAAGAAAAATGATGGTGACGCTCCTAAAATTGTGAAATCAAATCGTGATCTTGCTTTTTTAGTTTAATTAGGATTCCGTTAATGCAAATTAAATATCTAGCAGTCATTGCTTGCATGTACTTATTATTATGTTATGCTTACATTTATTTTATATCTAAAATCACATTCAGTTTATTTTCGATGTATTGTCACCCTTTATCAGCTATATCACAGAAATCTAAAAATATAAATATGACAAACAATCATCTGTTAAAAATTAAATCCATGTTTACTCATTCAACTGACATAAATAACTCACTAAATACAGTAGAGTCTCACTAATCCGGATACGGCCTAATCCGGATCCTTCGGTAGTCCGGATGGGATGAAAAATTTAAAAATTTCCATTATGTTCCTTGTAATCCGGATCGACCGCAGTTTCGCTAATCCGGATTGCATGTTAAATAAAGCAATGATCAACAATACAGTGAAATCAAACAAGTGTAGAGCGGGAAATTCCCGAATATTCACATAGATACTTCATATATGCATCGTGTTGTATGTATGTACACATGTGCATATTTCATATGGCAATAAGTATTGGTACTCTGTGCAATCAAGCCAACCCAGCGGGAAAACGAGCTCTGCAGAAGGCATTTCAGAGCGCAACTTTCGAAGCAGTGAAGTGCTCCAAACCCCCTTACACTCCATATAAATTTTAACATTGCATGTCCTTATAAGTAAGCAGTTACAATAAAATTCATTTGAAGCACCTTTGAAGCGTGCTCCAAATCTGCTTTTTTTAAAGCATGAAGCATGCTTCCTTTAAAGCAGATTTGAAGCATGTTTATAATCAGCCTCTCGCGAAGCACCCTTGAAGCTCGCTTTGCTCAAATTGTGCTTCCTTTGAAGTACATCCGAAGCGTGTTTTAAATCTGCTTGCGTAAAATGCGTATCGGAAGATTTTATATACACTTTGTGTATTTAAAATCTTCGACTGCATTTTTTTGTTTTGGAACCAAAAATAGTGAGTTGTAAAAAAAGCTTCTTCACACAAAAATATTTAATGATCAAAATAAAAAAAATTCATATAAACTAAAAGTAAAATTCTTAATTAAATTATATTTAATATGATAATTGGTTTTATTTTTATACTCTAGATGAAATCTGAGAGTATTATAAGTTTGCTCTAAGGTTTGTAACGCTAAGAAATAAGGCTTGGAGAAAAAAATGAATGATACAGAAGTTAATGTTGTCACTCAAAAATTTCAAAACCGGATGTCCGTCTGTCCGTCTGTCCGTCTGTCCGTCTGTCCGTCTGTCCGTCCGTCCGTCTGTCCGTCTGTCCGTCCGTCCGTCCGTCTGTTCGCTCTCTAGCTTGAGAACGCGTTGAGCTAGATTGTTCAAATTTTTTACACGTCGTTTTTGACAAAAAAGTAAGGTCAAGTTCGTGAACGGGCCAAATCGCTCCACCCCTTCTACCCCCTCCCATACAAAATGACACAATTGCGCAATTTGACAATAAACGGACTTGCTCGAAAAGTATGAAAGCTATTAGCCTGAAATTTGGAATATATTACTTTTATAATAATATCAATGTACCGTATAAAAATTTTGCATGTCCTCCCCCACCTTCTACCACCTCCCATACAAACTGTACTTGTCATGAATTACTCAAAGTCAATTTACTCAGTGCGTATAATATAAAATTTAGCGGGCTGAAATTGTGCACCAAATATTTATTTAAATTTTTTAGTAATGCAAAAAAAAATTAGACGATTAGCTTAACCCCTTCTACTCCTTCCCATACAAAATGACGCAAATTCCCAATTTAACAATAAATTAATTTACTCGAAAATTATAGAAGCTATTAGTCTGAGTTTTGGGATATATTACTTTCATAATAGTATAAATTTACAGTAGAAAAATTATTTGCGTCCTCCCTCTCCTTCTACCCCCTCCCATACAAACTGCACTTTTTCATGAAATGCTCTAAGACGATTTTCTCAGAACATATAACATTTATAGAGCTCACATTTTGTAATAAATATTTAATTAGTAATATCACTAAAATCAGAAAAAAATATTTGATTAGCTTCACTGCTTCTACCCCCTCCCATACAATATGACACAGTTTCACAACTTCACAAAAAATCGATTTTCTTGAAAAGTATGATTGGTACTAATCTGAAACTTAAGGGTTGTCAATTTTATAATATTCTTAGTTATTTCTGAAAAAATCACTAAGATCCCCCCACTCTTTCTACCACCTCCCATACAAACTGCACATTTTCACTAAATCTAACTCACTAATTTTCTCAGTCCCATTCAATTTTTGGAGGAATCATTTTGTATAAAACATTTTTATAGCTACTTTTGCATGATGGGGAAAAAATTAGTTCAATGCTATCACCCCTTCTAACACTCCCCATCCAAAATTTCTTGGGATGAAAAAAAACTCAATTTCATCTAGAGTATCGTAAGATTGCGCTTTATGCGCAATCGTAGCCCTGTTATGTTTTTTTTTTATTTCGAATATTGCCCTGTAAAAACGGCTTTTGCATATGCGTATGCCAGTACGTATTTCCTTTTCGAAATCAGGATATCCGAAATTTTCATTTTTGACAGCTCCTATTTTGAAGATAAATTTTGTTAATTGGATTTACTTATAGTAAATGAATAAAAGTATGGCCATACTTTAGTATTTAGGGAGTGACTAATATTAGCACGAAAATGTCATTAAAATTAAAAAAATTAATTTTCAATTGACTGTAATATTCATGTTACTGTATGCCATTACCTACTCAAAATAAGAAGATATCTTACCGTATACAACTTCGCTGAAAAGCCTGGTGGTTTTTAAAGCAAATTTTTTTTGGTGACCGTCCCAGTTGACCTTGAGAATGACATCATTGGATAACAAATGGTTTAGGCATTTCGATAATCTGGATTGCCCAATTATTGTTTTAATGTGTGTAATCTGTAATATTTTGAATGAAATATATTGTACTTATTATATTTCTGTTTTATAAGACAATTTTTACCAATTGATCTTCTGCCATGCTTTCAAGATCCTTTTCACAGTTTTGAATATCCTCAATCGATTTTAACGGAAACATTTTAAAGTTGGTAACATTCGGAAACACTTTGGTAGCAACTCTCTCTAAAATGGCCATTTGTCTACCAAGCATTTCTTTCTGCTCTGCAATCATTTTTTTTAATTCTACTATCTCATTTGTTAGATATTGGATTTTATTGTGTGTTCCTAAGAAAACATAAATTAAAAGAGGATTTTAAATAAAATTATTTTTACTAACCACTATGGTTGCAGATGCCATTGCTTGGTGGGTCCATCAAAAAGGCGTTGCAACGAAAAACAGGTGTTGGCTCAAGGGTCATTATACTGAAATTGATTGTTAAATTTTAATTTCCAATCCGAAATATATGTTTGCGTTTTTACTTTAAGTAATACATTGATGTAAAATTGGTATTAATACAAATCCACTATCATAAGGAAGACAAACTAACTTGCAGGTAATATCTTCGATATCATAGTGCCTTTCTTCGCTTTGGAATCCTTTAACGAAACATATGCCCAAAGCTTGCACTGAATCAACAGGTTCTTTGAAAAAACTTTCAATGGACAAGAACGGTAATCCAATTATAAATTCTTTGCCACTATCATCTTTATAAAACCCCGTTACTTTTATTGGTATAATGGATTTAATATAGCAATAATTATTCGGTACAGATGAAGTTAGGACGAATGAATCGAAATGATAAGTTAAGTATATCTGGAATTGTAAGTCTTTTTTCTTCCTCTTTGATATTTTACTAAATCCCTTTTTTTGCTTGTCGTGTATAATAAATCTTCTTTCTTCATTGCGATTATAAATTTGCTGTAGTATTTTATTCGGCATGCGGCAATCTTTTTTTAACGTCTGCATGAAATTTTCAAACCGATAAGCAGAAAAGCTATCTACATTACCAAATTTCTCAACACAATTAGACAGGTGCAAAAGGTTGTGAACATTGTAACTTATTTTGTCTTCTCCATATATAAATTTGAAGTTATTTACAAATAATTTAAGCATTTCTTGCACCGTATTTAGATTCTTTTTGCAGTTTTGAGGGCAAGAGATTAACCGGTATGATGTATGCAACAATAAAAAATGAACATACATGTCTTCATGCAATAAATTTTTAAATAATATAATTCCTGTATAAAGCAGTAATTGCCGAAATTCGACTGCTTTCCATCTGGCTATTTCATTTATGCTTCTGGGTTTTCTGACAAACTCCGTCGGGATGTATACAGACAGTGAAATAAGCTTTGAGTCCAAATTACTTTTTTCCTCGTTTGTTAATTTTTTTCCAGAATGTTTCCCATTCCAAATATATGTTATGATCTTTTTTGCAACTCCTAAATCTACAAGGTGCATCACGTCTAGTGGAAACTGTGTCACCATATCTGTATTAATATCCTCCAAAATATGTGAGTTTTGACGGAAATATTCTTTATGGTGGGAACTGTACTTACGACTTGAAAAATCATCATCAGTTCTTAGAGTTGAAACACTTGTACTATAAGATAATGTCTTGTCAATTCGCTGAGCTTTCCGAATACATTTTGAGCAGCCAACCGAAGCTGTATGACCGACAGTACCTGTCACAAAGGCTCTAGCAGGGGTATCACAAATAAAAGCTCGGATTCTCACTGCATGAGTATGACCATCGATATTAAGTCCTTGTAGATTTATATTCTTAACTTCACACATAAATTTTTTTAAATATTCATTTATGTCATGGGGTTTTTTTGGGCCAACATGTGCTCCAATAAGGAAAGGTCGTATGGCTCGATTATTTGAAATTGAGCCAAGTATTGGCCACAAATTAGTTCCGGAACTTTTGAACAAGGGCAAACCGTCAATTCCAATATCAATTTCAATTTCATCCGGGAATGTTTGCACAAATACATGAATGTCCTTCAAACATTTTTCAATCCCAAAATGAACATTATCCCCTGGATCTATTGGAATCGGACTTAACACATTGCTTTTGATTTCCAGCAAAGTTTTCAGTGATTTCGGCAAGTTGTGACCTGCTTTTATTAATATCTTTAATAAATCATCTCCTGCTGATCGCGTGATTCGATGTTCCACACACCATTCCTGCAGTTCTTTAGAAAAGCGCCGTTCTTCACTTAAAGAAACTTCATGAAAAGAACTAGAACTAGCCGTTAAACATTCTTTATTCGGTGCTAATTGTGAATCTGATGCAACACTCTCAACATTCGCATTGCCATGGCTGGCATCAGTATTCAATAAACTGGCAGTTGAACTTTTCAATGATTGGGAAACTAGTCTCCTGAAATGCCTTTTACTCACTCCCGCTACTCGATCGTTCATGGCGATTCCTACGGTCATAAAAATAATGATTTATTATTTTTTGGCCGATATTTTGTTACTGGTCCAGAATAAATAATATAGAAAGAAATTTAATCGAGCTATGTCACTATTAATTTCCATCAAAAGCAAAGCATTTTTATTAATAACTCGATTAAATTTCTTTCTATACATATTATGTTAAAATAGATATTTATATAGGTATAATAGAAATCAAATATTACTTACCTTACTTTTAATTTTTATTTTTAAATAAAGACAATTTTCACTTTTTTACACTTCACTGATCGATTTCCATCAAACAACTGTCAATTGCGTGATCGTTTTTCGTTTATGGATGAAAATATAACGGGAATAAAAAATTCCAGGGAATCAACTAGAACTCCAATTTAGCTTCCACCAAAGCGATTTCCGAGCACTTTGATGGTTATACAATCAGGAAGCGCAGCTAATGGCGTTTCGCTCGATAGTTGAGCTTCAATCTAGCTTCTTTAAAAGCGATTTCGAAGCATTTTCATTATCATGTGAAGAAGGAGTGCTTGAAACATGCTTCATTTTAAAGCACTTTGGATTTCTCCCACTGGGAACTTTGGCTTGTGAGCGTTTTTCCGTGCACTACAACAGAACCATAAATCATTCGTTCGTACGGAAGAGAAGGGGAATCCCAGAATTATTACGAAACGCAACAGAAGGAAGGTTTTTCTAAAGTTATTAAAAATCTCACCATTAAGGATGCTGTGTTCCTCCTTGCGAATTCTTGGGATAAGTTGTCGTCCGATGCCATAGCAAAATGTTGGAAAAATATATTTTGCTTTTCAGTAGACAGGGATTCTGTTAATACCGAAAACAATTCAGATGCTGAAGAGAATCCAGATTATAACATTCCGTTATCAATTCTCAAGGAGAAATGGTTATCAGAGAATGAAGATGCCCAGGAAATAACAGAAATCGGAGTTCTGCTTCAGAAAATGAATGAAAATAATCAACCCTCACAATCGGAAATTTGTGACTGGCTCGTTGGAGATGACAATAATTTACCCCTCCACAGTGACGACAATTCCTCCGTTGAAGAAGTTGGCAGCGATGAACCAAAAATTAAACATGAAGACGCCATTAAAAACTTTAGTGCATGAATACAATGGGCAGAGGAAAATAATATTGAACTGAAGGGTTTGACAATTCCTAGAACGCTACGGCAGCTTGCAATGGAGGCTAAGCAAAGATGCATTCGTCAAACGAAAGTTACCGATTTCTTTAAATAAATTTTGAGTTCGTGTATATTTCATTACTTTTTACTTACTTCTAACGTTTATCTTGAAAGTATTGTTTTTGTTTTTTTGTTGTAATAAATGAATAAGCGTTTGTAAATGTTTATCTTTAATAATTTTCATATACCTTTGGTAATCCGAATTCCCGCATAATCCGGATTGGAGGTGGCTTTAATTGATCCGGATTAGCGAGACTCTACTGTATCATTAAATTCATAGAAAAACATAACAGGGCTACGATTGCGCATAAAGCGCAATCTTACGATACTCTAGATGTCATCCCAAGAAATTTTTGATGGGGAGTGTTAGAAGGGGTGATAGCATTGAAACAATTTTTTCCCCTTCATGCTTAAGTAGCTAAAAAATGTTTTATACAAAATGCTTACTCCAAAAATTGAATGGGGACTGAGAAAATTAGTGAGTTAGATTTAGTGAAAATGTGCAGTTTGTATGGGAGGTGGTAGAAAGAGTGGGGGGATTTTAGTGATTTTTTCAGAAATAACTTGGAATATTATAAAATTGACAACCTTTAAATTTCAGATTAGTACCATTCATAATTTTCAAGAAAATCGATTTTTTGTGGAGTTGTGAAACTGTGTCATATTGTATGGGAGGGGGTAGAAGCAGTGAAGCTAATCAAATATTTTTTTCTGATCTTAGTGATAATACTAATTAAGTATTTTTTACGAAATCTGAGCTCAATAAATGTTATATGTTCTGAGAAAATCGTCTTAGCGCATTTCATGAAAAAGTGTAGTTTGTATGGGAGGGGGTGGAAGGAGAGGGAGGACGCAATTAATTTTTCTACTGTAAATTTAAATCATTATGAAAGTAATATATCCCAAAACTCAGACTAATAGATTTTATACTTTTCGAGTAAATTAATTTATTGTTAAATTGCGAATTTGCGTCATTTTGTATGGGAGGGGGTAGAACGAGTGAAGCTAATCGTCTAATTTTTTTTCGCCTTACTAAAAATTTTAAATAAATATTTAGTGCTCAATTTCAGCCCTCTAAATTTTATACGCACTGAGTAAATTGGCTTAGAGTAATTCATGACAAGTACAGTTTGTATGGGAGGTGGTAGAACGAGGGGAAGGACACGCATAATTTTTATACGATAGATTGGTATTATCATAAAAGTAATATATTCCAAATTTCAGGCCAATAGCTTTTATACTTTTTGAGCAAATCCTTTAATTGTCAAATTGCGCAATTGTGTCATTTTGTATGGGAGGGGGTAGAAGGGGTGGAGCGATTTGGCCCGTTCACGAACTTGACCTTACTTTTTTGTCAAAAACGACCTGTAAAAAATTTGAACAATCTAGCTCAACGCGTTCTCAAGCTAGAGAGCGAACAGACGGACGGACAGACGGACAGACGGACAGACGGACAGACGGACGGACAGACGGACGGACAGACGGACAGACGGACATCCGGTTTTGAGATTTTTGAGTGATAACATTAACTTCTGTATCATTCACTTTTTTCTCCAAGCCTTATTTCTTAGCGTTACAAACCTTAGAGCAAACTTATAAGACTCTCGGATTTCATCTAGAGTATAAACATAACAGGGCTACGATACTCTAGATGAAATATAATTTTTTGTGATCCCAAGAAATTTCGCACGGGAAGTGTTAGATGGGATGATAGCATTGAACTAATTTTTTCCCCATCATGTTAAAGTAGCTATAAAAATATTTTGTACGAAATGCTTACTTCAAAAATTGAATGGGAACTGAAAAAATTAGTGAGTTAGATTTAGTGAAAATGTGCAGTTTGTATGGGGGGTGGTAGAAAGAGTAGGGGGATTTTAGTGATTTTTTCAGAAATAACTAGGAATATTATAAAATTCACATCCCTGAAATTTCAGACTAGTGCCATTCATACTTTCCAAGAAAATCGATTTTTTGTGAAGTTGTGAAACTGTGTCATATTGTATGGGAGGGGGTAGAAGCAGTGAAGCTAATCAAATATTTTTTTCTGATCTTAGTGATAATACTAATTAAGTATTTATTACAAAATATGAGCTCAATAAATGTTATATGTTCTGAGAAAATCGTCTTAGAGCATTTCATGAAAAAGTGTAGTTTGTATGGGAGGGGGTGGAAGGAGAGGGACGACCCAAAAAATTTTCTTCTACTGTAGATAAAGATTATTATGAAAGTAATATATCCCGAAATTCAGACTAATAGCTTTTATACTTTTCGAGTAAATTAATTTATTGTTAAATTGCGAATTTGCGTCATTTTGTATGGGAGGGGTTAGAAGGGATAAAGCCAATCGTCTAATTTTTTTTCGTTCTACTAAAAATTTTAAATAAATATTTGGTGTACAATTTCAGCCCGCTAAATTGTATACGCACTGAGTAAATTGGCTTAGAGTAATTCTTGACAAGTACAGTTTGTATGGGAGGTGGTAGAAGGAGGGGGAGGACACACATAATTTTTATACGGTAGATTGATATTATCATAAAATTAATATATTTCAAATTTCAGACCAATAGCTTTTATACTTTTCGAGCAAATCCTTTAATTGTCAAATTGCGCAATTGTGTCATTTTGTATGGGAGGGGGTATAAGGAGTGGAGCGATTTGGCCTGTTCACGAACTTGACCTTACTTTTTTGTCAAAAACGATATGTACAAAATTTGAACAATCTAGCTCAACGCGTTCTCAAGCTAAAGAGCGAACAGACGGACGGACAGACGGACGGACGGACGGACGGACGGACAGACGGACAGACGGACATCCGGTTTTGAGATTTTTGAGTGATAACATTAACTTCTGTATCATTCATTTTTTTCTCCGAGCCTTATTTCTTAGCGTTACAAACCTTAGAGCAAACTTATAATACTCTCAGATTACATCTAGAGTATAAAAACTGTAATTACATTAGCACACGATCCATCATATCCAACTCTAAGTTCTTGAAGAATTCGTTTAAATTTGAAAAACTAAATCGCGCCTATTATTTTGAAGCGTATCTTTATTATAATATCGGTTTCACACAATTAGCTATTTCAATTCTATATATTCACTACTTGCACATGAACAATTCACTTTACACATATAAACGCTCGCTATTAAACGCTATTTTACGACTGATTACGCGCAATTTAGTAGCCAAACAAAACAAACAATTATAGCTCGCACACAATTGTCAAGAAATAAAACCGGTCCAAATGGCTAATGATATTCTAGACGTTCTAGAAACGTATGAACCATTTGATGAAAAATTTTTAATAATCCAGATGAATTTAATTCCCAAAAAGATAAAGGGTGCAACAGTGTTAGTGTGTTCCACACACACACAAAAAACTTCAACGACCTAGCCATCAACCTAATGCAGTTTGATCCATTCGATATTATTGTGCTAACGGAATGTTGGAATCCTAAAGGCCTGCAAGGCATGGAATTGCCAGACTACGAGGGCTTCCTTACATGCAATGAAATCAATCAAAATAGTGGTGTGGTGATATATATAAATAAGAAACTTGAAATTAAAACGACAGAAGAAGTCTTATTTAGTGCTGCCACATGCCTTGCAGCTGAAATTCAAATAAACCGCAGTACTATTTTAAAAGTTGTAGGCATTTATAGATCTCCTAGTTTCTGTTCAGATTTATTTATTACTAGCAAACGCCCGCGACTTCGTCCGCATAAAAATCGCATTAATAAGCAATTTTTGAGAATGTAGTTAGTAATACATTATATGGGATATATAATCCGCTTACTTTAATGGCTCTTTGAACACAATGTTTTATATTTTGTTGGAGTCAGAACCATAAATTATTAAGAATGATAGCATGATACTCGCATTTGAATAGGAGAGGCTCGTGTTCAAATCAAACCCGTGAATCGAGATCATATGTATACGTGTTAAGGACATGTGAATAGTTGTAGCTTGTGTTAATTGAAAAAAGCCCAAATAAAATGACATTAAGCTTAAAAACATAACAGGACTTCGATTGTGCGTAAAGCCCCATTATATGATACTACCGATGAAATCGAAATTTTTGTAATCTTAAGAATTTTTGTGTGGGGAGTGATAGAAGGGATGACAGTACTAAATTAATTTTTTTCACACCATGCTAGAGTAGCTATAAAAATATTTTGCACCAAATTTAAGCTTGAAAAACTGAATAGGTAATTTGAGAAACTTAGTGCATTGGATTTAGTGAATTGTGCAATTTGTATGGGAGGTGGTAGAAGGAGTGGGGGGTTTTTGGTAATTTTTCTAGATACAACTATCATCACCATGCAATTGATATCTTTTAAATTTTAGATCAGTTGGATTCACACTTTTCAAGAAAATCGAGTTTTTGCAAAATCGTGAAATTTTGCCACATTGTATGGGAGGGGGAAGAAGGAGTAAAGCTAATCGGTTAATTTTTCCCGATAATAATAACTATGCTAATTGAAGGTTTAGTACAAAACTCCAGCTTGATCAAAGCTATGCGGACTGAGAAAATTGGTTTAGAGTATTTCATGAAAAAGTGCAGTTTGTATAGGAGGTGGTGCAAGGAGTGGAGAGTTTTTAGTTATATTTTGAGAAGGAACTACAATTATCATTAAATTGATATATTTTATATTTCAGAACAGTAACATTCACACTTTTCAAGAAAATCGAATTTTCGCAAAGTAGTGGATTTATGTCAGATTGTATGGGAGGGGGTAGAATGAGTGGAGCTAATCGGTTAATTTTTCCCGATAATAATAATAATACAAATTAAGGATTTATCAGAAAATTCTAGCTCGATCAAATTTATACGTACTGAGAAAATTGGTTTAGAGTATTTCATGAAAAAGTGTAGTTTGTATGGGAGGTGGTAGAAGGAGTGGAGGGTTTTTGGTAATTTTTCTAGAAACAACTATAATCACCATACAATTGATGTGTTTTAAATTTTAGATTAGTTAGATTAACACTTTTCAAGAAAATCGAGTTTTTGCAAAGTCGTGGAATTGTGCCACATTGTATGGGAGGGGGTAGAAGGAGTAAACCTAATTGGTTAGTTTTTTCCTGACATTGATAACAATGCTAATTAAAGATTTAATACGAAATCTTAGATCGATCAAAGTTATACGTACTGAGAAAATTGTAGTATAGTATTTCATGAAAAAGTTTAGTTTGTATGGGAGGTGGTGGAAGGAGTTGGGGGATTCAAACTATTTATATACTTAAAGTTGGCATTTATAATAGAAATAATATATTTCAAATTACAAGTTAATAGCTTTTATAGTTTCCATGAAAATTTGATTATTATAAATTTTTGAAAATGAGTCACTTTGTATGGGAGGGGGTAGAAGACGTGAGGGGAGAAAAATAAAACCTAAAGCAGATTACTCCCAGAGGCAGAGCTAATAATCTGTGAAAGTTTCATTGCAATCGGTGCAGCCGTTTTTGCGTGAAAGCCGGAAAGACAGACAGACAGACAGACAGACAGACACTACAATTATATTTATATAGATTAAACTAGAAAATCTCATGAGTGGTTTCACTGGGGATAACGTCATAATAATGGGAGACATAAATATTGATATAGGTAGATTAAATAGTGGAAATAACCAAGAATATATCAACACACTCAACCAAAAGGGATTCATCTCTCTAATTAATAAGAATACTAGGCAAAATAGCTGCATTGATCATATCTTCCTCAGATGTAAACATAGATTATTTAAAAAAATCCAATCAGCAGTATTAATGACCTCAATTACAGATCACTTCAGTACCAGTTTACTATTGTACCCAACTGAAAAATGTTCTAATGCTTTCCCACAACCTGAAACTCAACAAAAAATAGACATTAACTCATTATTAACGAAAATAAAACTAATCAATTGGGACCCCTTATATGAGTTAGAGGAAACGAATGAATGTGCTAACACTTTCCATGAAATTTTGACTCCAACAATAAACAGTTGTAAGCAAAATCTCGTCAAAAAAACTTCACGTCATGTTAAACTTAAACCCTGGATTACACAAGGTCTAATTAATTCAATCAGAAAAAGAGATAAATTGTGCAGGGCTTCCAAGAATTCACCTCTTAATAAAAAATTAAAAATTTACTTTCATAAATATAGAAACAAATTAAATGAGTTAATATATAAAACTAGGGCTAAATATTATGAAAGTCAACTACTACAAGCCGGTAATAACAGTAAAATTATTTGGAACACAATTAATTCTGCTGTAGGTAAAGAGAAACAAAAAACATAACAGGGCTACGATTGCGCATAAAACGCAATCTTACGATACTCTAGATGAAATAGAATTTTTTGTCATCCCAAGAAATTTTGGATAGGGAGTGTTAGAAGGGGTGATAGGATTGAACTAATTTTTTCCCCATCATGCTAAAGTAGCTATAAAAATGTTTTTTTTTACAAAACGCTTACTCTAATAATTGAATAGGAGATGAGAACATTAGTGTGTTAGATTTGGTGAAAATGTGCAGTTTGTATGGGAGGTGGTAGAAAGAGTGGGGGGATTTTAGTGATTTTTTCAGAAATAACTAGGAATATTATAAAATTGACAACCCTTAAATTTCAGACTAGTGCCATTTATACTTTTCAAGAAAATCGATTTTTTGTGAAGTTGTGAAACTGTGCCATATTGTATGGGAGGGGGTAGAAGCAGTGAAGCTAATCAAATATTTTTTTCTGATCTTAGTGATAATACTAATTAAGAATTTATTACAAAATGTGAGCTCTATAAATGTTATATGTTCTGAGAAAATCGTCTTAGAGCATTTCATGAAAAAGTTTAGTTTGTATGGGAGGGGGTGAAAGGAGAGGGAGGACGCAAATAATTTTTCTACTGTAGATTTGAATCATTATGAAAGTAATAAACCCCAAAACTCAGACTAATAACTTTTATACTTTTCGAGTAAATTAATTTATTGTTAAATTGCGAATTTGCGTCATTTTGTATGGGAGGGGGTAGAAGGGGTGAAGCTAATCGTCTATTTTTTTTTCGTCTTACTAATAATTTTAAATAAATATTTGGTGCACAATTTCAGCCCGCTAAATTTTATACGCACTGAGTAAATTGGCTTAGAGTAATTCACGACAAGTACAGTTTGTATGGGAGGTGGTAGAAGGAGGGGGAAGACACGCATAATTTTTTGTCGGTAGATTGGTATTATCATAAAAATAATATATTCCAAATTTCAGGCCAATAGCTTATATGCTTTTTGAGCAAATCCTTTAATTGTCAAATTGCGCAATTGTGTCATTTTGTATGGGAGGGGGTAGAAGGGGTGGAGCGATTTGGCCCGTTCACGAACTTGACCTTACTTTTTTGTCAAAAACGACGTGTACAAAATTTGAACAATCTAGCTCAACGCGTTCTCAAGCTAGAGAGCGAACAGACGGACAGACGGACAGACGGACGGACGGACAGACGGACAGACGGACAGACGGACAGACGGACAGACGGACAGACGGACATCCGGTTTTGAGATTTTTTAGTGATAACATTAACTTCTGTATCATTCATTTTTTCCTCCGAGCCTTATTTCTTGGCGTTACAAACCTTAGAGCAAACTTATAATACTCTCAGATTTCATCTAGAGTATAAAAACCGATTAGTAGTATTGTTGATAATGGAGTAGAAATAAATACTTTAGAAAACCCAAAACTGGTAGCAGACATATTCAACGATTACTTTACTAATATCGGAAAAAATATGGCTTTGAAGTTGAATGTCGTTCCTAAAAATAACTCTAGGTCTACTCAATGTCAGAACAATTATTGTCAAATCGAAAACATATTTGAGAAAGAGGCTATCGAACTAATTGCTACTTTACACGCTGGCTCTTGTCCAGGTTTTGACCAAATAACTGTTGAATGCTTGGAATGTATTAGTCAAGACATCGCCAAACCTCTAGCGCACATAATAAACATAAGCTTTATGACTGGAAAGTTTCCTGAAATATACAAAAAAAGCATTATTACTCCTGTTTACAAAGGAGGAAATGCTAAATGTTTAAATAATTACAGACCGATTTCCGTCATATCAAACATTGGAAAAGTGTTAGAAAAAGCTTCTAAAAGAAGAATTATGGAAGATATAGAGCAAAACAACCTTCTTAATGATAACCAATTCGGTTTTAGAAAAGGTCGCAGCACACACGTTGCCATTTCTTCTTTAAGTAATAAAATAACAACCGCACTCGATAATGGAAGCAAAGCTTGTGCCATATTTTTTGATTTGGCTAAGGCATTTGACTCCATCCCGCATGAGAAAATTATAGAGAAGGTGAATAAAATGAAACTAAAAGCAAGATGGGGAAATTGGTTTGCGAGCTATCTGGAGAGAAGAGAACAGAGAACTAAAATTGTAAATTCAGTAAGTGATACTTTGTATTCTGAATATGGAGTACCTCAAGGTACGGTACTAGGACCAATACTATTCCTTATTTATGTCAATGACCTGTATGAGGAACAAGTAAAGAAAGAAATGATCTCTTATGCTGATGATACAGTACTTTTCATTGAAGAGAATACATGGGAAGGCATTAACCTAAAGGCTAACTATAGTATGTTGATAATAAAGGATTGGTTAAATAATAACATACTTACTCTCAATGCCTCTAAATCCAATTTCATTGCATTTGCATTAAGACAAAATGAACCTGTCTCATTTGATATACGGCTTCATTTTTCGGAGTGCACTTCAAATTGTCAATGTCCTAAATTATCAAGAGTCTCTAATGTGAAATACTTAGGTGTCATTATAGATCAAAACATGAAATGGGATATTCAAGTAGAAAGTGTAACCAAACGTTTAAAAAAGCTTATTCCGGTATGTCTAGATATAAGGTCCTTTCTAACGAAAAAGGCAGTAAGAACTTTTTACTTTGGTGTAATATACGCAATCTTACAATATGGGTTAATTGCATGGGGATCTGTTACCGCCACTATAGCAAAGCCACTAAAAATAGCCCAAAAACTACTGATAAAAATATTATTAAAAAAACCAAAAAGATTCCCATCAAATCTCCTCTTCCCTATTATAAATGTTATCAGTTTGGATGACATGTATAAATTGATTTCTACCATTCAGATTTATAAAGATGTTCAAAATAATCTTATAAAACTAAACATAAACAATACAAGAAAAGGGATGCAAAATGAGTTGGTATTACCATTTCGAAAAACCACTATTGGGCAAAGGCACTACTTCTATGTAGGAATTAAATTCTTCAATACTTTACCGAATGAAATTAAAGTTAGTAATAGCCTTAACCAATTTAAAAGTAAAGTGAAAGAGTTTATGTACACAAGTCATAGTCATTATCAATAGTTAATTTCTTTAAAAGCTTATCTCCTCTAAAATTTAAATAAAGATTTGGATGTGTAAGGAATATGCAATATACATGTATATATATATATGTATGGATATGTGTGTATGTAATAGATTTGAAATGCAAATGAATTGTAAACTGTGATTAATTTAAGTATGGATTTTAATCATAAAACATAACAGGGCTATGATTGCGCGTAAAGCGCAATCTTACGATACTCTAGATGAAATAGAATTTTTTGTGATCCCAAGAAATTTTGTATGGGGAGTATTAGAAGGGGTGATAGCGTTGAACTAATTTTTTCCCCATCATGCTAAAGTAGCTACATAGAAAAATGTTTTATACAAAATGCTTACTCCAAAAATTGAATAGGAGCTGAGAAAATTAATGTGTTAAATTTAGTGAAAATGTGCAGTTTATATGGGAGGTGGTAGAAAGAGTGGGGGGATTTTAGTGATTTTTTCAGAAATAACTAAGAATATCATAAAATTGACATCTCTTAAATTTTAGATGAGTAAGATTCATACTTTTCAAGAAAATAGATTTTTTGTGAAGTTGGGTAACTGTGTCATATTGTATGGGAGGGGGTAGAAGGGGTGAAGCTAATCAAATATTTTTTTCTGATCTTAGTGATAATACTAATTAAGTATTTTTTACAAAATATGAGCTCGATAAATGTTATATGTTCTGAGAAAATTGTCTTAGAGCATTTCATGAAAAAGTGTAGTTTGTATGGGAGGGGGTGGAAGGAGAGGGAGGACGCAGATAATTTTTTCTGCTGTAGACTTATATAATTACTAAAGTAATATATCCCAAAATTCATACTAATAGCTTTTATACTTTTCGATTAATTCCATTTATTGTTAAATTGCGAAATTGGGTCATTTTGTATGGGAGGGGGTAGAAGTGGTGATGCTAATCGTTTAATTTTTTTTGGTCTTACTAATAATTTTAAATAAATATATGGTGCACAATTTCAGCCCGCTAAATTTTATACACACTGAGTAAATTGGCTTATAGTAATTCATGATAAGTACAGTTTGTATGGGAGGTGGTAGAAGGAGGGGGAGGACACGCATAATTTTTATACGGTAGATTGATATTATCAGAAAAGTAATATATTCCAAATTTCAGGCCAATAGCTTTTATACTTTTCGAGCAAATCCGTTAATTGTCAAATTGCGCAATTGTGTCATTTTGTATGGGAGGGGGTAGAAGGGGTGGAGCGATTTGGCCCGTTCACGAACTTGACCTTACTTTTTTGTCAAAAACGACGTATACAAAATTTGAACTTTCTAGCTCAACGCGTTCTCAAGCTAGAGAGCGAACAGACGGACAGACGGACAGACGGACGGACGGACAGACGGACAGACGGACAGACGGACAGACGGACAGACGGACAGACGGACATCCGGTTTTGAGGTTTTTGAGTGATTTTATGAACTTCTGTATCATTCATTTTTTTCTCCAAGCCTTATTTCTTGGCGTTACAAACCTTAGAGCAAACTTATAATACTCTCAGATTCCATCTAGAGTATAAAAATATATAATGTATATGCTAGATTTAAAATGCTAAGAAATAATTATGTTTGGATTAAAAAGAAATTAAATACAATTATAAATAATAAGTAAACTAAAATAGATTGGAATAGAACATTAAGAAGACTGGAAATATTTTGTAAACAAAAATTTAGATAATTAAGCAGAAGAACTCCTCACCCCTAACACAAGGGCAACCTTAATTGGGGGAGTAGTGTATCACTTTAAATTTTATAAACAGCATTATATAAAAAAAAAAAAAAGCTTGGTTTAGCTGGTGGATTACCTAAGAGGAGTTCCCTCAGAATGTTCCTCAATGAAGAGTCGATCTGAGGCCTCACCGACTCTGGTATGATGCCTAGCAAGTCATTGATATTAATAACTGCTACCTGGAGGGAACTCCTAGCGACGTCGCTATAGGTAGCCGATCTCGGCTGCTTCTTTTTTGCTGCAGGTATCGGCGTATTACTATCATCCGATCGGATACGCTTATGTTTCTGCTTCAGTGGTTCAACTTTCTTACCGGCGACTGAACCCGCGGACGAGGGTTCTTTGGCTTTGCCATAGGCGGTGCCATGAACCGATCGTTCCGAAGCCAGCGGGGATGAAACTATTTGAACCACTTCGACATTTTCCACTGATGGCTTCAAAATGGGAGTCGCAGCTGATTGGGGACCCGGAGTCAAGCTATGAGTCTAGCTTCGTTGGGCTACCCTTCTGAGCATATTTCTCCTTTTTGTTGCCGACAGTTTCGGAACCACAGCGCTATCCGTTGCAATGTTTGATACTCCTTTCAGCGGAGTGGTCGGAGCTTGTAAGGGCTCCTTCGCAGGAGGCTTTACTACTCTGTCCACATTCGCTTCGGAAGTACTAGCTTTATTAATCAGAGACGTTACAGGGTCCTAAGACCTTTCGCCTCGACTCTGATTACTTCGGCCGACACTCTGGCTGGGCGTGAAGCTTCTGCAGCTCGTGAATCGTCCGTCCCGTCGACTCAGAATTGCAGCCACTTTAACCTCTACTGCACTGTCAAACTTCGCTCTTGCAGTTTTTCTTTTTAGGGTGGTTTTAGCACGGCGACGGGTTCGGTTGCTAATTCCGCCTGAGGGGTTTGGATCGTCTCAGTAGCAAGGTCAGCCGAGATAGTTGTGCAGGATATTGTCGACGTCGAAGCGTGACCAACATCTATACTCATCTCCATCGGCTCCCTCAGTTCTGAGTCTGCATCCTCAAATGCCATTATAAAAGCGAGATCTCTGGGCTTTGACATCGAAGATTCAGTGCGCTGGGTGCTTGCCAGTAGCACAGCACTACTAGAATCTGGTTGCACCGTTCTAGTAGCTCCCGAACCGCGTTCGGACCCGATTTTAACACCCTCTTTTGCCGGGGACTGAGAGCCAATACGGGGGGACTCCATCTCATAATTTTTTGGGCTGGTTCGCGGCATGGTTTTTACAGGAAAGATATTGGCTGCCATATCCTCCTCAACATGTACATTCATTTAGGCTCACAACGTGGCGGTTGCCTACGTGTGTCCGATGAGCTTGTTGAAGAGAGTATAACTGTCAAACTTAATTCCTTGCTATTGCTAATGTTAACCGCGGACGAGGGTCTTGCGACACATCGCCCAACCCACAGGAGCTGGTAGTCTTACAATAGACTACCAGCTCTTGTGGGTTGGGCATCCTATCAGGCGCGTCCTCAGGTGGCGGATGGAGGACGCCATAGTCTTACAATATATGCAAGTTGACAGAAGTAACCGTGAATTACCGAAAATTAAGATGAAAATAAGATTGACGTCCGATGTTCCTTTTCGGTGCCCGCCCCGTGGATTGTCTTACTTCGAACGGAATGAAGTAATCAAAATCATTGAAGATTTGATTCAAAGAAAAATTGTCCAAAGCAGCAGTTCCGAATACGCATCACCCATAGTTATGGTTACTAAGTAATCTGGAGAAAAACGGATGTGCATCGATTACCGAGCTTTGAATAAAGTAACTGCCCGTGATAATTTTCCGTTACCTTTGATTGAAGATTGCTTAGAGTATTTGGATGGAAAAAACTGCTTTTCGATTCTCGACTTAAAGAACGGATTCCATCAAGTTGAGATGGAATCAGAATCCATAATGTATACTTCGTTTGTTACGCCTCATGGGTAATTTGAATATTTAAAAATGCCTTTTGGGCTGAAAAACGGGCCAGCCGTGCAACGATTCATTGCCACAATTTTTGAGGACCGAATCAAGGCCGGAGATATAATTATTTATATCGATGATATTTTGTTGGCTATCGATGGACCCGAACAGCACTTAGTTATACTATCCCGTGTCTTGAAGAGGCTAACCGATTTTGGTTTGGAACTAAAACTAAATAAGTGCAGATTTCTCCAGGCTGGTATTGAATATTTGGGCTATGCCGTAAGTGATGAAGGAATTCGTCCAAACGACTCCCATATCAAAGCTATCCGTGATTACCCTATGCCGAAAACTCAAAAGGAGGTACAATCATGCTTGGGACTTTTTTCGTATTTCCGCCGATTTGTACCAAATTTTGCTTGAATCGCAGCCCCGATGTCCGACCAGATTAGGAAACAAAAAACTTTTATGTTTACTCCCGATTGTGAAAAGGCATTTCATACACTCCGTGACCGGTTGATAATGTCTCCCATCTTGTCCGTGTATAACCCAAACCGTAAGACCGAACTCCATACCGATGCCAGCTCGCAAGGTTTTGGTGCCGTCTTATTGCAGCGTCAAAGCGACGGTCGTTTGCATCCTGTGTCTTATTATTCCCGCCGTTCAACCGCCCCTGAATCGAAGTACCATAGTTTTGAACTTGCGACATTGGCTATAATATATGCATTACGCCGTTTCCGTGTTTACCTGGAAGGACGATCTTTTAAGATTGTCACCGACTGTAATTCTCTAACCCTTACCTTAGCAAAGAAAAACCTTAACCTGCAAATAGCCCGATGGGCTTTGGAGCTGGAATGTTATAATTATAACATTATTCACCGCCATGGAATTAAAATGAATCATGTTGATGATCTTAGTAGAAATCTTCCTGTGTGTTTCGTTTCGTCTGATGAGATTGGCTTACAATTACAAGCTACACAACAGAGAGATAATAAAATATTAAATATCAAATCTCGCCTGGAGTCCGGTCCTGTTGATAAATTTGTTTTACTGGATGGCCTCATTTACCGTAAGTGGCTCCCAGTCAGAATCTTTTCTATGTTCCTTCCGAGATGGAGGGCAATATAATCCGTCAGGCGCATGAAAAATTGGGACATTTGGGTACCGAAAAATGCTACCATTATATCCGTCGTATATCGTCACTACTGGTTCTCCGGTATGGATAAGAAAATCTTTAATTTTATTGACAATTGTCTTCGATGCATTATGCATACCACCCCACGTCGAGTAAATGAACGTAATCTCCACAGTATTCCGAAAAAAACCAGAACCGTTCCACACCCTCCATATTGATCACTACGGATCCTTACCGAATATCATTTCAAAACGTAAATACATACTTGTTGTTATCGATGCTTTTAATAAGTTCGTAAAACTTTATCCGGGTAACGAGTACTAAAGAAGTATGTGCATCACTTCAAAAATATTTTGATTGGTTTAGTAGGCCGGCCCGAATTATCTCTGACCAGGGAACCTGTTTTACGTCGTTAGAATTCTCAAAATTCTAACTGGTTCGCAATGTCGTTAATATAAAGAACGCTGCGGTTTCACCGCAGGCCAATGGACATGTGGAACGGGTTAATCACGTGTTAACTGCCATATTAGGAAAACTAGCAGAGCCTGTAAATCATTCTAACTGGTCGCTTTTATTAGGAAAAACCGAATATGCTATTAATAACTCTCGCCACAGTAATACTCGTAAGTCACCCAGTGAGCTGTTATTTGGAATCAATCAAAGAAGTCCCGATATTGATGAGTTTACCGAACATATGAATGAAAGGTTAGACTGTTCCCCATTTAATAGTTTAGAAGAGATTCGAAAGGATGCAATCACAATCCCGAAATGAAACTCAGTACTTAAAACGAAGTAAGACTCCCCGCCTTTATTCAAAAAATGATTTTGTAGTTATAAAAAATATCGATACGACCGTGAAATTAATACCTAAGTACCGTGGGCCATACATTATTCACAAAGTTTTACCTAATGACCGTTATGTTATCCGCGATATAGAAAATTGCCAACTAACACAAATACCGTATGATCGCGTCTTGGAAGCAAATCGTATTCGTCCGTGAACTCGCAATGATTGTGACAGCAACATACGAAACGAAGCTTGTGACGAGTCAGCTCCGAATATCGAGGACGATATCGATATTCAGGTTGGCCGAGTTGTAACATAGATCTGAATGTATTTTTGAATGTAACCGATTTGAATCACTCCGCTCACTCATTCTCGCGATCATTGAAGGCGCTCAAAACCTAACTCCGTGAAAAAAGAACCAATCGAAGTGATTCAAGTAAAAAAGTGACTTCTTAGATAAAAAGCGCTCGTGGTGTGAAGACAAAAAAATATAAATCTAACGTCGCATATAAATAAAAAAAAAAGTGATTTAAATTAAACCCTCTATAATAGAGATATTTGTGAAAATGTTTCGTTGCTTCTACAATGGCTAATAGCTCTCGGCGAGTTACGCAATAGTTTCTTTCTGATTTTGAGAGTACTCGGCTGTAGTATGATAGCACTCGGTCCTGCCCGTCGATCTCTTGTGATAGTACTGCTCCGATACCGACATTACTGGCGTCAGTGTCTATGATGAAACCGTTACCTGGTTTTGGATACGCCAGAACTGGGGAGTCGCAGAGTTGGTCTTTAATTCTCTCAAAGGCTTCTTGGCACTGTTGACTCCATGTAAATGGCTTTCCTTTTTCTGTTAACTGATGCAGATATTTCGCCGTGATGGCAAAGTCTTTTACGAACCGACGGTAATATGTCGCTAATCCTAGAAAGCTACGCAACTGGTGTTTATCACTCGGGGTAGGCCAATTTTTCACCGCCAGTATCTTTTCCCGATCCGTCTTTACACCATCAGGTGAAACGATGTGAGCCAAGTATTTGACTTCTGCACTAAACAAAGTGCACTTTTTCGGACTCAGTTTTAATTTTGCCGTTCACAGTCGCTGGAAGACTTCCTGTAGATTTTTTAAATATTCCTTGAATGTTTTGCCAATAACGATCACATCATCCAAGTAAACGAGACAAGTTTTCCAACTCAGGCCACGCAAAACAAATTCCATTAGTCTTTCAAACGTAGCTGGAGCATTGAACAGACCAAATGGCATTACGATGAGCTGCCACAGTCCACTGCCGATAGAGAATGCTGTTTTCTCTCTATCTTTTTCATCTATCTCCACTTGCCAGTAACCACTTTTCAGATCTAACGTTGAAAACCATTTGGCATCAGTCAGGGTGTCCATGATATCGTCGATTCTAGGTAGCGGATAACTATCCTTTTTCGTAACATCGTTCAGTTGCCTGTAGTCCACACGAAAACGGGTACTGCCGTCCTTTTTCTTTACCAGCACCACTGGCGATATCCACGGGCTCTTTGATTCTTCGATGATTCCCTGATGCTCCATAGTATTGACCATTGAATTGACTTCTCCTTGTTTCGCTAATGGTACTCTTCTTGGAGGTTGACGTATCGGTGTAGCACTTCCGGTATCTATACGATGTTTCACTAAGTTTGTTTTGCCATAGTCGTCATCACCGGTGGAAAAGACGTCGCTGAATCTTTCGATTAGATCTACTGCTTGCTTGTGTCGTTTCCCTCTAAGGTTGCTTGACTGAAGAAGTGTTGATGTTACATTGTCCTTCCTTCTTGGATTATTTTTAGAGGGTACGTCATGTGGTTCTGCCTTGTCGATTTTCGTTACCGCCGATATTGGTTCACAGCTGCAAATTATATCTCCTTTCTTTACGCTGGTAATGCTTTCCGACACGTTGAGGACTCTTATTGGTACCATCATCTTCTCATTCCTTTTTACGAGCGTTTTTCCTAGTATTAGACTTCGTAATGCAGGTGTCGTTTCTGGTTCTATGAGGTAGAATCGGTGGTTCCGGGGATCACCATCGAGCTCTGCCCAAATAACATTCTCAGATGACTTTGGTATATCCACATCTTCGCATAATATAACTCGCGGCTTTGTTGTGTTTGAGGATGTTATTTCCATCGGGATTTCAATATTCCGCCACTTCATTATTCGTTGTCCTAAGTCCAGCTGGATACCGTGTGGTTTCGGAAAATCCATTCCAAGGATACACTCATTGGTAATGTCAGCTACCACGAATACATGCGAGAAGGTCAAATTCCCAAGCTGTATGTCACGAGCTATTTCTCCATGGACCGTTGTAGTTTCTCCTGTAGCAGTGCAAAGTGCGTACTTCTTGGTGTTGTGAAGCCAAGTACGGTCTACGAGGTCAGATCTTAGCACTGACCGTGTTGCGCCTGTGCAAACTGTTATGATGCAGTTTAATTTGCCGACTCGACCATTCATGCATAAATCGTTTTCACAACGATGTAGTCGAGAAACTGCGATGATGGTTCCGGGGGCGTCGATTCTACCAGCCAACTTCTGCCCCATGAAGTTGGCCTTTACTCGTTTCCCGGACTGTCATTAGGCGAAGCGTGCTTTTGTGACGGTTCGCTCCTTCCTCCCGTTTGTTAAGCAGCGCAGCCGGAACAATAATTAGTCGCTTTTCTGGGTTTACGGCAGTCGCGTCTTAAGTGCCCTGCCTGTTCACAATTCCAGCATCGGGGAGCACCAGATCCTTCGCTCCGCTTGGTGTACTCTTCTTTCTGACATACACACTCTTCTGCTATTTCTCGGACTCGATAGTTACTCCGCGAGCTTTGCTTGGCAGCTTCGAACGTCAGCCCATATACTAAGGCTTCGCCAATCGTTTTCTTACCTGCCAATTTTAACGCCTGTTGCAGCTCTCTGTCCTGTACAGCATTGTTTAATACGAAAACAGCTGTATCGTTGCGTTGCTCTGAGAATAGTGTGAGTCGTTCAATATCGTGTGCTAGCTTTTGAAGTGTTTCACCATTCTTTTGGGTTCGGTTGTACAGTTGTGTTTTGTATATCTCTCGCATGTGGTCACTGCCGTAATGAAGATCCAACGTCTGGACTAACGTCGAAAAATGCGGAAGAACCTCTGCTGGTGGACCTCTCAGCGCCAATTTTAGAGCCGTTCCTCGTTCCAGATCATTCCAATGATTGTTTCTTGCGGCAGCCTCAAATTGGGTCTTATAAATAGCCCACGCTGTTTGTCCATCGAAGATTGGAACTTTAAGACCCTTGTGCGTAACGTGTTCTGTCTTGATGATTCCAGTCGCTTTCACGTTATCGAAGTCCCTTTTTAGGCGTTCGACTTCGAAGTTTCTTCTCTACGTTTTCTTCTATTGCCTTACCCATGGTGTCTGTTTTATTATTTTGCAGCTCGAATTTTTGGTTGAGGTCCTTTGAGGTTTGATCTAATTTCTGATTAATGTCCGCAGATTGTTGGTTTAATTTCTGATTAATGTCCGCAGATTGGTTCTTAATGTCCGCAGATTGTTGATCTTATTTGTTCATCATTTGTTGCATTAACTGTGTCAGGGCATCCGATGTACCAGAACACTCCTCTTCACGAGCTTCCTCGATTTGGAACTCAAAACTATCTGCATCCTTACCCTCAGCCTCAAGTATCTCGATCATACGGCTGACAAGTTCAGACTTGTTTCCTGTCGTAGATAACTCGTGTCCACCGAGCTCTGCCTTCAGCTCCGTTAATTTTAAATCCTTTAGATAACGCGGCATTTTCAGTACCGATTATTTAAAGTTTTTCCGCGATTCGAATTCACTTAAATTTACTTCACTAATTAAAGTCACTGCTTAATAAGTTATAATTTATTTATTCGCACTCTAATTTCCCGATCAATTCGCACGTTCTGACAACACCGCCGCGTGTTTTTCTATCGCTTTTCTATTAATTCGCACTTTATGACAACACCGCCGCGTGCTTTTCACACACCCGAAAACACACTCGTGTTTCATCTCCGATGCGTGTGCTTCCTCTCTCTCAAGCTTACAGTGAACATTTAATCTGATCTTTCCATTTCATTCTCGTAAAGATTTTGTTATTAGACAAGAGCAAGCGAAATTATAAGAACCGCCGACCATGACCCACGCACCCGCCGTCCAAGTTGAATACGACGCGAGCAAAAGCTGTAAGAACGCCATGTACGAGAATGAGAGATAAGAAGTGTCGCGGACTCGGCGGAACACGTTGCTCCAAAAGTAAAAACCTGAATTTTCAGAGGTAGCACGTGACAAACATGTTAACCCGGGCAATATACAGAGTGATCTTACTCGGTGTATTGTACTCTGGTGTGAACTATACTGGAAAGCTCTAGATCTTTAATTGTGGCTTTCTACATAGTTGAGTATACTGTTCTACATAATTCTCGTCTAATCGAGAGAGATCGAATTTGCAGTGTTGCCAAGTCTGCAACTAAAAGCATTTCTCCTTCGAACATATGAGACCTATCGACATTGAAATTGAAACAAAGCATGGTGATAAGGATGGAATTTTCTCTCCAAAAATCACACAAAGAAACCTTTGTCCCTCGTCGTTCTAAAATTCACGTCCTTTTTCTTCTGCAAGAAAAACAAGCAACCTCTGTTTCCGTGAAAAAAATTAAAAAAAAACAAAGGCTCCTTTGTCTCGTGAAGAAAAATCGAAAAACCGGTTTTCCAACTCCGCCAGAACATTCCAGAATACAAAACATCGATTAATAGGCTTTTCGCGCTAATTTTTTCGATCTGACAATTGCAAAAGGTGCGGCTGCGCAAATAATTAACTTGCGGCTGCGCGTAATCAATTGTTTGTTTTGTGTTGCTTTAGCTAAATTTTAGTCAATTTCAAGTGTCAGCGTAGTTAATTTTTTTTAAAGTTCGCATCTTCAGCTAAGCATGGTATTTGATTTTCCTTCCAAATAATAACATTAAGTATTTCTTGTCAGCAGTGTTTTACTGAGCGCGGTTTCAAAATACGAAACACAATGATAGTCTTTTAATTAGTTTTAGTTTAACTCGTAGTTTTACTGACTGTTCCTTATTTTCCATTTCAGATGTGCCAGTTCCGAACTGGCTCCAGTGGCGTTTCGCCACAAAATTTCGCTATGAATTAACTTATAAAACTTTGGTAACTAATGTGAAAGAACACTTAACACTAGCCGTAAGTTTACCAAAAAACAGCTGCTATTGAAAAGCATTATTTAGAAATGTTCAAGCGACCTTGTAATTTTATGAAGCTTGTGAACGTCCGACCTGTTATGCACACAGAAAGATCACTAAACCATTTTCAATATTCCCATCAAATAGTGGAATAGTCATTCTAGGAAGCCCTAAATGTTTTTTCATAGCAAATCTCAAATTATTGAAATTCTGTTTATTCTAACGTTTGTAACGCTAAGAAATATTGCTCGCACAGAGCCGCCAAGAGTACAGAAATATTTGTTCTCGCTCAAAAAACTCGATTTCGAGTGACGGTCTGTCTGTCTGTCGAAAACATAACTCTCGAAGGGTTTGAGCTGTCGAGCTGAAATTTCTATGTCATTTTCATCAAAAATAGAAACGTTTAGTTCGTAAACGGGGCACAACCTCCACTTCACTTACAACCTTCCATACAAATTTCACGAAATTTCGATATCTAAAATAAAATTTATTTATCTTCAAAATTATCAACGCTTTCGCAGTTTTGGAATTTAATGCCATGATGTGAATGCCATTAATGTCGAATAAATCTGTTCCGATTCGCTGATTCGCCCTATACAAATGTACAATTTTGAGAATATATGTTATCGATTTTCATTAAAACTAAAAATTAATAATTGCAAATTATCAACTTCGCTTCACTCTTTCAAACATCTACCATACAAATTTCCCTATTAGAAATTCAGGGAAAAATATCCCATTCAAACATATGAGAGGTTTTGATTTTAAAATTAGAACAGACCATGGTAATTAAAATGTTGATAGAAGTCGTCCAAAACCTTCCAATCTTTCTACCAATTCCCATACAAATGTCACAGTTGGGCCTTACGCTCCATCATAATTCTGTTGTGCTTTCTTTAGGTGCCTAACTAGTTTGGATCGGCGATACGAAATTCCATAAATGCAGATCGGCATACCAGAGCAGGATTCTTTAAAATTTTGAAAATAATGCTCTACGTTGAGGACTCGCTGAATGTAAAATGAAAATTTGATGAGATTGTTCCACTTTTTTTTTTTAAATTCTTTACCATCAAAAAATTCGGTCTGGTTTTTATAAATTGATACCAATGTAAGAATGTGTAATTAAAACATCACAAAAGTTATTTGTTTTTCTTCTTCTTCTTTTTTTTTAAAAGTTTTATTAAATTTTCTCAACTTTTACAAAGCAATAAAAATACTGTTGCACTACGATAGTTGTTTTCTTCTTTCTGTCTTTTATCCTAATTTTTTTCAATATTTTTGTATAAAATATGGTATCTAATATATTTCTTTATAAATTTTAATTTGTTTTTCTTTTTATATATATATATTTTTTTTATTTTTAGTGCATAATTTATAGAAAAAAAAACGTTCAAAAAATGAAGACATTTTTTTTTTGAACAATTAGTTTTAATATTTTGGTGCTCAGAATAAAAAAAATTTCACTTCGTCTACGGGGCAAAAAACCTAATAATTTTCTTAATTTTATAATAATAATTATAATTTCGATTTAAAAAAAAAATATTAATAATAACAAACTCAACATTCAGAAAAATGCTTACTAGTTTATTCTACAAACAAATTGATATTTACAGCGAAATAAATTAAGAAGAAAATATTTCTACGAAAAAAACTTGGAAGAGGGTGAGGGGGAGAGGTAGGGCATTTTAATATCTAGTTAATTAATTGTTTTCGTAATAACATCAATATTGAAAATTATAAATTAAGCTAACAAAAAATTTTTTTTTTATAGAATTGAAAATTATAGAAAAAAAATATAATAGTCGTTAGCGAAATTAATTAATTAATTCAATCGATAGAGAATCATGTTTTCAAGTTGATGTTTTCCTTTCTCAATTTTTTGTTGTACTTAACTTTTACAATTTAATTCTCAAAATTCATTAAACGATTTTATTTTAGCTAAACAAATTGTTTATCCCTATCTATCAGGATGGAGATAGTGGGGTGGTGAAGGCCTGGACTAATCGATCAGAATTTCGAAAAGTACGGATCCTTGACGATCCCGCATACTTCCAACGTATTGGATATTTTTCGCCCATGCTCTGCATTCGACATGAATTAATTGATTTAATGTCGGTCTATCGAGCTGTACGGCAATCAAGGGACTCAAATAACCGATTGCATTTGTGTATGGATAATAGTAACTGGGGAATCCCCTAGTTGGATAGTACGTGATTGGTCCGATAATTTCGCTATCGCTTGCATGCTGTCCCTTACAGCTTACCCAAATTTGTTTACGCTGCAAAAAAACGACTCTTACCATTTTTTTCAAAATTATTTTTAAAAAAAAATACCTGCTTTACTGGTATGCTTTTAATGTAGTTTTGTAATTCTACTGGCATATCTTTCGGAAGATCGGTTACATTATCGTAAAATTCAGGTACCCAGTCGATAATCTTATTTAATTTCAGGAAGATACAAGGTTTTGATCGATCATAACCGTACGATGAATTTGAAGAACATGGCCCGAAATTGTCCAGCGTTATTGCACACACATCGCTAGCAGCAATTTTCGTATCGAAATCGCATATTTTCTGATTGATTCCTCCATTCAAAAGTAATTTTTGATTACGATAAGCTAAAAAAAAATTTTTAATTTCGTTTTTAAAGTTATTTTAGAAAAAAAAAAAAAAACCTACGTGCTAGAAAATCATCTATAAGTCGCGTCCAATATTCTATTGTTTCCGGTTTTTTCGAATTATATTGTATAACCGAACCCAGTTCGGTTTCATTTGGCAGTGGACGATATCCTAGGCCTGGATTCGTTCCGATTAGTGATCCATCTAAGACCCATTTTGGTCTATTTTCGGGTAATGATAGGAAAAGTCCTTGCATACAAATTGTGAATAGTACGGCCAATATTACATAGAAAATTGAATAAAATAGGAGTAGTTTTCCTGGAAAAAAGAAGAAAGAAATAATGAATTATATTAAACTGTTTTTTTTTTTATAACAATAATGTTAAATGCAATTTTTTCATTTGAAATTCATTAAAAGGAATTTCAAGGTTAAAGTAGCATAGATTTTTTTCTTTTTAACATTATTCAATGACTTAAGATGAAAGTTATCTTTTGTAATAATTGAAAATTTTAAGGAATTATGTGATCCCACTATATTGAGAGCATTCTTTGACAGGAATTTTGAATTCTTCATTGAACTTTGATGAGATTTGGGGCCATTTCGTGATCATGCTTGCCGAAGATGTTCTAACAAGTAAGAATAGTTTTCTGTAAAAGCTATGTAATTCTGGTAATAATTTCATTTCTTTTTAGTATATTTCATCTGATCTGTAAAAATAAGGTAATTTAGAAGTGAAAAGTGGTGAAATGGGAACTGAAAAAATTAGCTCCGCTACACGGAAGTTCATAAGTAGCATGGATATGTCTTTGCATATATATATTTTTTTTTCAATCACCTATTAATCAAATATAATGGTATTTACTGGGAGTACAAATTGAAAGCCGCTGTTTTTTTTTCTTCAATATTCGACCCTTTATTTTGCAAAAATAGTTAAATATTTATTATCCAAAGGATTGCCCATCGCTAGCCACAGCGCTTTTTCTCATCTTCTTGGCAGCATACGGGTTCCGCATCGAAAAAACTGCTCTTCTTTTGAGCCAATCCACGAATCAATTGTAGTCGATAGTGATCTCCCGAGATGGTTTCGCTCGATTTCAGCAGCTCATGAGATACCACAACAATTTTCTCTCTTCCACCACCATGCAACCTCGACGTCACCGCTCTTGAAGCTTTAAAATCACCTACGACATGATCTTCTACTGAGAGCGCAGTCTTGACGTAAGTGCTTGAGAGCATTCGACGTGCCTCAGAAACAGATTTTCTTGAATTGAAGACAAGCAACAAAACTTCCCGCAAATTTGGCTCAAACTTCGACATATTCGCGCACAAAAAAGTATATGACGCCCATAAAACTTCACAAACCTAATGATGAGCCGTTGTTGTCTAACTTTACCACGTGACGTTCCTGATCCGCCATTGTTGATCATCATTTACTGCTGGCGCCATCTATTGGGAAAAGGCCGGTTTCAATTTGTAATCCGACAGTATATTTAAAAATTTATAACGGACACATTTTTCAAGTAGATTTTATTACTGTGTTTATTTCGAGAAGTCGTTTCGAGCCTGTGAATTTATTCATTCAAATCTGCCTTGTATGTCGCAATAAACATTCCCTGGCTTTCACGTAGAAAATCGGATTTGAAATAATTGGCGTCTTTAATTCAGTAGCAAGCAAAAGTTTCGGTGTCGAAGTGTGATCATCAAGAGAAAAACAATCAAACGCGACCTGAAATTCGGCTCCTTCCCATTCACGTTCATAATTCAGTAGCAAGCAAGAATTTCGGTCAACTCGCTTGCTCCCCAAACGCAAGTACCGCCCTCCCCGAAGAAAAATCAGAGCAGAAATGCGGCCGACAATTTAACCGCTTCTTATACAGAATAATCCGGCCTGAAATACCGGGCGACCATAGTTCAGAATAAGTTTTTATACTCTAGATGAAATCTGAGACTGTTATAAGTTTGCCACAAACTTTGTAACGCCAAGAAATATGGGTCGGAGAAAAAAATGTATGATACAAAAGTTCATATAATCACTCGAAAATCTCAAAACCGGATATCCGTCCGTCTGTCCGTGTCCTCTCTAGCTTGAAAACGCGTTTACCTAGATAGTTCAAATTTTATATACGTCGTTTTTGACAATAAAGTAAGGTCAAGTTCGCGAACGGGCCAAACTGCTCCACCCCTTCTAGCCCCTCCCATACAAAATTTCACAATTTTGCAATTTGACAATAAACGGATTTACTCGGAAAGTATAAATGCTATTGATCTGAAATTTGGAATGTAATACTTTTATGATGATTTCAATCTACTGCCTAAATTATTTGTGTCCTTCCTCTCCTTCCACCATCTCCCATACAAACTGCACTTTTTTATGAAATGCTCTAGACCAATTTACTCAGTGCGTATAAAATTTATCGAGCTGAAATTTTGCACCAAATATTTATTTAGAATTATTAGTGAGACGATTAGCTTTACTCGTTTTGCCCCCTCCCATACATAATCACATAATTTCGTAAATTGACAATAAACGGATTTGTTCGAAAAGTATAAATGCTATTGATCTAAAATTCGGAATATAATACTTTCATGATGATCTTACTCTACTGAATAAAAGTTATTTCAGTCCTTCCTTTCCTTCCACCACCTCCCATACAAACTGCACTTTTTCATGAATTACTAAAAACAAATTTACCCAGAACGTATAAAATTTATCGAGCTGAAAGTGTGCAATAAATATTTATTTAGAGTTATTAGTAAGACCAAAAAGAATTAGGCGATTAGTTTCACTCCTTCTACCCCCTCCCATACAATCTGATACAATTTCACAACTTCATAAAAAATCGATTTTCCTGTAAAGAATGAATGCTACTGATCTGCAATTTAAAACATGTCGAAAACAGGATGTTTTTAGTTATTTCTGAAAAGTCATTAAGAACTCGCCTCTCCTTCTACCACCTCTCATTCAAACTGCACAATTTCACTAAATCCAAAACACTTATTTTCTCAGTACCTTTTAAATTTTTGGATCCTAAATTCTGTATAAAATATTTTGATGACAACTCTAGCGCGATGTGAAAAAATTAATTCGATGTCGTCACCCCCTCCACTTACGCTACAAAATTTCTTAAAATCAAAAAAAAAAATCTCCTTCATCTAGAGTATCGTCTGTTATGTTTTTTTAATCAAAGTGCTTGGCTAAATGTAGACGGAGAAGAGTACGGCACGATTTCCTTTCATTGTCCTCTGGACAGAGCAAATGTCGCCGACACCGACATTTTAAGCTGGTCGGCGTTCTTGTATAAGATTATGGACACCTGTTTGGTTGAGTCGAGTCATCAGACATATCCATGTCAAAACAGGGCTAGAATTCAAACATTCTATTTGGTTACTTGTAGTGCGAGCTGTCAATTTCTTCCCGATGATATTTCGAGGCTCGAATCCATAAAGAAGTTCATGAGGTGTTTTTTTGGTGGTGCTGTGCTTCGTCGAATTTATTTGAGCCGGCAGATTTTCATACCAGCGGTCGACACTTGACCGTTCGTCCTTCGCGTAATTGTTGCGTTGGGAGCACAATTGCGAAACGGAATGCTACCATTTTCGGGATGCATCCACCAGTATGAATACTGAACTTTCATTTGTTATAGACTGGTTTCTTCGGTACCTACCGAGCAAGTCGAGAGCTAAGGTCCTTCTTTTTTTGATGATGAGCTTCGCTTAATACTCGACTTCTGTTAGAGCTTCCAGCTCATAACTATGGCAGTTAACTTTCGCTGCAGCGGACCTTATGATGTAATATGATACTGGGTGTAAACGATAATCTTCTTTTTACCACGTCTGAACGCCGGCCATCCTGTCTTTAATTGCTTCCGGGTAAAGCTTGACCTCACGGTCAGCCTTGTTAATAGTTGACCCTGACTCCATTGTTAGTATTACCTGTAACTTGTCGAATGATTCCTGCTAATCGTGGCTCCATATAAAAGGCTTGTCATTCTCCAATAATTTTGAGATTAGAGTGGAAAGTCCCATGAAACTAACTGCTTTGACAGCTGCTGTATTTCTCTAGCAGTTTATTATACTGTCGACGTTCCGACTTACTCAGTGTTCCGTCCTCGCAGTTTCCCGATGCATCACGTTTTCTGCCTCATCTTCATGTTCGCTAAATTCATCAGACATAATTTTTCTTCCTTTTTATCCAGATTGTCGTTTGAAATAGATTGAACAACTTTCCGCTGTACCTTCTCCAAATCTCCACAAAAACTTTACTTACAGGCCCGGCTAGTTTCGCTAGCATACTTGATTCTACTTCTACAATGGAACTATAGCCCAAATCGGGATTTGGCCTCCTGACCTTCAGGTTCCTTAGCATTTTCAATATTTATTGTAGTGTTTGTAAGAGTTGTTCGCACAACCCTCTATCTATGAATTTTTTATTTTTATAGATTGAAGTGATCAAAGTGTCCCCAAGCAAGCAGTGTGCCGGAATTATATGTCAATCGGGATTTTAACTCACGACCTTCGCATGACAGACGAACACGCTACCGACAACGCTACACCTTAGCTGGACAGTCGATTCGACAGTAGTAATAAGTCCTCTGTTACACTGGCCGAGTTATGTCATTCTGTTCTCAAAATCACATCAGGCTGCTTCAAATAACTTCTCTCGACTATCACTGCAACATTTTGTGGTTCGTCAGACACAAATGCAAATACAAATACTTCAACTGCAGCGACGGCTTCGATTGAGGCAACGACTTCTGGAGGTCTGGGATCGATTTGGGCTGTGGCGCGATTGGTGATGATGATCAATCAATCATAAAAAAGAAAGTCCTCTTCTCTAAGGCGTGATCCTGAATATTGGCCGTAAGTTATCCAGGACTCATTTATTCCTCTGGCCTCCTGTTTAACTGGTCGCTTCCACGCTACATGGTCGGCCGACCCGACGTCTTCTTTGAGAGTGCTTGTTTAGAGATGTTATGCTTTTGACAATCCACGGCCACTTTTGCCTTTAAATCTCAATGCTTATTTTAGTCTGTCCATTTGTACTCCAAAGTTCGTCGTTGAGGATCACATCTGGCCCTAAGAAGCGTCGGAGGCATTGATTTGTAGTTCCTTGGTACTTTCAACTTAATTCGGTTTTGTTGAAAGTGAAGCATACAGCTATAAGGATTTTACCACAAGGGCTTTGCTGCACGGTTGTCTTTAGCAACACTGATTATTTCTATGACGACAATCATGAACGCACCTGGGTCGGTAGCGTGCAACGGTTATTAACGCAACTCCACGCTGACAAGCGAGAAGAAAGTTCCAAGCATTGCTACTCGCCATGTGAACATAACCGTCACGATTACGTGTACCCCGAAGAGACCACAACCATGGGTGTGCCAATTTACCCAAGCCATGTCGCATCAGTCTTCGTTCATCTTTCAAACCTCTTTTTAACTCCTTACTTTCGCCATTTGCCTCATAGCCTGAAACCCGTAAACTAGCCTTATCTATAATAGTTCCACGATCGTGCAACAATTCCGCTTCTCTCTGATTTTGATCGTTTCGGTAGGTACTTTCCTATCCACCGGGGTGGCGGTCCTAAATTAACCAGTCTCTTTATCTATGTGTTACGCCTAAATGTATTCCGAAAAAATAATTCCAAACTTCCGAAGGCATTGTAAAAATGTTTACCTAAGATAACCGATTTCTTATCTATGCCACCGTAATGTTCAAACGTATACTCTGCTATTTTGAGAATAACAATAATTTTTTTTAGCCAGAATTTACAACATAAGTTGCAAGCAATTTACAATTCCATATAACAAAGTATTAAACACTTTTTTTTAACTTTAATTAGCTCTAATCTTTAAGTAAACACATTTGCGACTTGAGGTAAAGTACGAGAATAGAAGCAAAGTATTGTTTAAAGATGAATTTATTTTTTAATGTTTACATGAGACGGTATTTACAGTAGTTTGTGTAGTAATTTGAGAATTATTCATAAAGCGAAAATTTATACGTGTATAATAAACCACAATTTTTTTACAAGGTACGGTGATGCATAACTATATTGTTACAAATTGCATAATTTGTTATTTATCGATGGAAAAAATTCAATGTTAACTCCAACTATCTTACAATCAATAACCATCTGTTCAAATATCTCCAAACCCAATAGTTACTCAGACTCAAACATACCGAACGAATAAAAGACCAATCACAATTCTTTCAAAAATTAAACCAAATGTTCGTGGTTATAATATCATTTGACCTCTTATGATATTTTTCTACAGGGATTCACCGCAAAAATTCATTAAGTCTCGTATAAACACAAGGACACAGTGTGTATTAGAAAATTTATTTGTATGACACTCCCTGAAAAAAAGGCACCCTCAAGGACCTCATTAATAGCATTAACACGACTCATATTCGTGCATGTTAGTACACTTTACTCTCTCTCTCTGTCTATCACCCCCCTCAATCCAATAAACACACAATGTGATAAGTGTCTATTTTATCACTGTTACCAGGATTGTCTAATTTTGTTATGGGATTTATTAAAGAGATTGAAAGACAGAAGTATTTCGAATGCTCTCATCTTCATTTGGTCATTGTGCTACAAAGGGGTATGGAATTTTTTGAAAATTACCACCAAATCTTTAACATTTTTCTGAATCATATCTAGCAGCATTCACATTTTGAAAAAAAAAAAAAAAAATCAGTCTGAATATCTCCTTTCCTAAATGCCTCCCGAAATACTTGCCAACTTGCAAGCACTGCAAGCTGTCGTGAAGAACAGTGAAATTTAGGAAGTGCTTCATTCCTCGGACACTAGTGAAGTAGAATGCTTTACCCGGAAATCTTTTCCCAACAGAATAACTTTGGCAATTTCGAACTGTTTCCCTTTTAAGTTCTTCTTCTTCTGGTTCCCTTACCCATGTCGAATTAACTGTTCATCGAGCATGAAAACGTGATTCCTTTATTTAGAAAAAAGTCAATGAGAGGTGGCAAAAAGAAGAAAGCAAAGTTTTCATTTCAATAGAAGGCCCTAATGGAACATTTCTTAATCAAAATTTAATTTCTGTCTCAACTGTTTTTTTAATCACATAATTTGTATGAGAGGTGGAATAAGGAGTTGTATGAAAAAACTAGTAATGAGTTCAGTATAATTTCTTAATTCTCGCTTTCCTTTCTTTAAGACTTTCAGAAAATTGGCTTAGCAAAATGATTGAAATTTCCAGATTTGTGTGCGAGGTGTTATTAGAAAAAAAATTAATAGTAATCACAGTTTGCTCTTAATACTGACTTCTTGGAAATTTACAAAATTCTTTCATTTTGTATGAGAAGTGGTAAAAGGAGTAATGAAACTTTTATACAACACTAAAAATAAATTCTTCATGCCTTTTTTTTTATTCTGCCGATATATAATAATAATAAAAAACCTATTCCCCAAAGAAATTCATTTAAATCAAATTTCTAAAAGTAACTCCCATCATATTTTATTTTCAACGCCTCCATCTTCACAAACTCGTTTATTTCAGGGATTAGGGACGAAATAATTGCTAAAGAGGATAACACGACATAAATCAGAGAGAATAACTGACTGCGTTTAAGGTTGGGCGCTGCCAACACAAAAATATCATGAATAGATAAGTATAGTATACGGCGAAAAGGCCGCACCTTGCAACCGCAAGTAATCAATGTCTGTCAACAATATCAAAATGTGGGGAATCAAAAGGATACTTGCAGCTGGCAGCCATACAAAAACGAAATGAAATGTGAAACGGGAAACTTCTTTGAGAAAATCAAAATCGATTTGCGGCGTCTAGTTTCCAATTTTATTATAGAGAATGATGATGATGATAATGTCGTTTGACAGGTGTCAGTTGAATTGGAGAAAAAAAATCCTAATTTTTTTTTCCAGGAAGATTGTTCAGGACATTTTTGCTGACCTAATGCAATGCTTGGTGTTTTTTATTCTCCAGATGAAAGCTGGAAGTATATCGTGTTTGCTCTATCATTTGAAACCATAGCCAATTATGTTCAGAGCCGCCGAGAGCACAGAAATATTTATTGTCGCTGAAAAACATTGATTTTGAGTGAATGCCTGTTTACAAAATAGCTCTGAAACGTATTCTGCTATTAAGATGAACTTTGTTTTTCGTCATTTTTGGGAAAAAATAAACTTTCAGATTGTAAACGGGGCACATCCTCCCAACACCTTCTACCATATCAAAGATAGTCAACAAATACACACAAACATTGAACGCATCCATCTCCAATTTCCAGTTCATTGTCTACTCCCATCGTGTGGAATTGACAATAAAAAAAAAATTAAAAGAATATCTATCGACAATTCAAATAATATTTCAACAAACTTTAAATTTATTCGATATAACTTATTTGGAAATCGAACATTCACACGCATCCGGGACGACCACTAAAACACATCGGTAGCCATCGGAACCATTTAATATTGTCGACAAAAAGCTGCAGAATTTACAAATGTCTTGACGATAATGGCATAGTTCAATGCGTCATTTGTGATGCCTGGTGCCATTTCGGCTGTGTAAATGTTGGACAATCACTTCGTGTGCCCCGAGCGCAACATAGAAGCTCTAGGTCACTCGAATCCTCAAACGCTTACCTAAGTGAGGCTCGCTGGTGTCACCCATTCTAAAGTGTCTAAAAATTCTCAGACGTCATCAAAACGGCCTGCCAAAAATGCAAAAATATGCGTGCTAAATCTGCACAGCCAAAATGTGCAAGTCTGGCAGAAGCCAGATTTGCTGCATTTACCTTTCTATTTACTTTTGTTTTTTTTTGGGCCACTCTTTGTAAAAGAAAAGCGATGGAGAGCCCTATTACCTGTCTGACAATACGTCCCATTCATATTGAAATCGCGCATAGTTTGACCCCCGATTCTTCCATTATGGCTATTCGCTACTTTGTAGGATGAAGAGGTATATCAAAAAAAGTGGTCCCGACGAAGAGCTACGAAGGCTAGCGAAAAGAACAGCAAAAGCTAGGGTGTAGCTTTGTGGGTAGCGTGTTGGTCGACAATGCGAAAGTCGTGAGTTGGATTCCCGGCCGTCATATAAATCCAACACATTGTCTGCTTGGATATATCTTGGTTACTTCAATCTACGAAAATGAAAAATTGGGCGAACAACACTTCAACAATAAATAAGTAATGAAAATGTTAAGGAACCTGAAGGTTAGAAGGCCAAGGCCTGATTTGGGCTGTAGTGCCATTGTAGAAGTAGAAGATTCAGCAAAATACATTTCCAGATACACCAATAAAATTGAATTTCAATCGCCTGACGTACAATTTATGGGAGGAAGTTGGGAGCGTTTAATAAGTTCCATTACGTAAAACTAATGATGAAGTCTTAAGAATCCTACTCATTGAAGCCGAACGAATTGTAAGTGCACGCCCTCTGATCTACGTCGCTATAGAGACGTCAACGGAAGAAGCGCTAACACGTAACCACTTTGTCTTGGACAGTTCTAATGAACATAAATTGCCCAGTTAATTTAATGATGATACTCGATTCTAGAGAAAGAATTGAAAAGTGGCGCAACATTTGATTAACCATTTTTGGAAAAGATGAGTGAAAGAATATATACCGGATCTTATCAAACGAACAAATTGGTAGAAAACTGTGCATCCAATGCATTAAAGGGTGGCCCCCTAAGTTACGATCGGTGCCATAAAAAAAAACGTTGAAGGAAGGATAGTGGAATATTTGGAAGAAAGGCATTGTACTTGCAACTAGCGCGGGAAGATCGGAACGACTTCTATAATTGGAGTACTAACCTGACCTGCAGTCAAACTGGCTGTTTATTTATTTATTTACTATAACAAGATAATTAGTTAAATAATTAAATTAATTTATTATAACTTAATATAATATAATTTAACTTAATTAAATTCAATTAATCCATTTATTTTTTAGCTAGGGTGTAGCCTAGTGGGTAGAGCGTTGATCTACAATGCGAACGCCGTGAGTTCAAATCCCGGTCGACGCATAATTCTAGCACATTGCCTGCTTCGGTATATCTTGGTCACCTCAATCTACGAAAATTAAAAAATTCACAGACAGAGGGTTGTGTGGAGGTCTAAAAACCCTTCCACAATAAGTAATGAAATATGTTAAGCAAACCTGAAGGTCAGGAAGCCAAGGCCCGATTTGGGCTGTAGTGCCATTGTGGAAGCAGAATTCATTTATTTAATTTAGATCATTTACTTAAGTAATAGCGTAATACAAATTTGGCACTGGTAAAAGGATGATCAAATGGGGTGTGGAGGACTTTATAAATCAGAGCGCAGTCTCAGTTTGTATGTCGGCTTACTTATGGGAGGTGTGTACTGTACGCTGAATCTGTTAAATACTCCACAGCATCTGTTAGTTGGCTCATTTTTGCCGTAATCTGTACGATGTGGATATACCTTAAGTGATCTTGAACGTCTCGTCAGCCTGACATTGCCATTGAGTCGGATTTTATTTGAAATGTGGTTACCAGTAATACTATCATTCAAGACATCTACGTGAGCATAGTTATTGTAGAGCCAAGAGGTAAAAGATTTAATAATTGGAGTCTAACTGTGTAGTGTGGAAGGTTCTCAAAGTCTCTGTGATCATACAAGTCCCTAAGTGAAAAAAAGGAATTGCTTCTAATAGATTGACTCTATTCTGTTGCTCTATATATGGAAAAAGAGATTCCAAATCAGACATGTATATTTCAGAAGAGGGCGGACAGGAATAGAATAATGATTTAGTGAGTCACACATTTTTTGAACTCTTTGGCTCTTCTCTTAGTGAGCCCAAGAAGTTTATTGAATTTTGAAATTATCAGGGTGCAGTGAGATTTAAAGCACAGTTGATTGTCAAGAAGTATGCCGAGGTCCTCAATTTGCTCTACTTGATGTAGTTGAGTACCACTTTAGAAATAGCGATCGAGCTATGTGGATCTTTTACGTGATAAGCTTATCATTTACCAACATTAAGCTCTAAATTCTTCTGATCTAGTGCAGTAAGCTTGGATTGCAGGAGTACGGCTTCTGCAGGTGAGGTTATGGCATGATTTGATATTTTCAGATCATCAGCGTACAATAGATGTGAAACATTTTCTAATACTTCTGATAAATCTTAAATGAAAACATAATAGGGCTCGCGTAAAGTACAGTAACGAAACTCTAGATGAAATAGAATTTTTTGTGGTCCCAAGAAATTTTGTATGGGAGGTGGAAGAAGGAGGGGGAGGACACACATAATTTTTATACGGTAAATTGATATTATCATAAAAGTAACATATACAAATTTCAGGCCAATAGCTTTTATACTTTTCGAGCATATCCGTTTATTGTCAAATTGCTCAATCGTGTCATTTTGTATGGGAGGAGGTAGAAGGGGTGGAGAGATTTGATCCGTTCACGAACATGACCTTACTTTTTGTTAAAAACGACGTGTACCATGTAATTTCAGTTTTCTAGCTCAACGCGTTCTCAAGCTAGAGAGCGAACGGACGGACGGACGTCCGGTTTTGAGATTTTTGAGTGATAATATTAACTTCTGTAGCATTAATTTTTTTCTCCGAGCCTTACTTCTTGGCGTTACAAACTTTAGAGCAAACTTATAATACTCTCAGATTTCACCTAGAGTATAAACATAACAGGGTGGTTGGATGGGTATAGATAGGGTTGGCATCTGATCGGCGTCATTAGGCGACGCCCAGTGTTGTAACTGTCGTATACACATCAATTGTGCTCATCATACCTCCACGTGGTAGCCACCGGATACTGGTCTTGTCCATCCGAGACTTGACTTGCTGAACTGATGGGAGCGAGTGCTAATGAAACAGAAAAATTCTAGCACTATAATAATATGGCCCTCCAAGTTGGGGGTTGGGCGATGTCCTAACAACTCATCCTCGGAAAAACCAGACCCGTTTCGAAACCTGAAGCAACGCCTCGGACTGGATTGATTCAACGGCAACGACCACGCAAACGAAAAATGGACTACTCCTTCGGATCTTGGAACGTGCGATCCCTGTACAGAGCAGGAGCAGTGAGAGCGCTTCTGGAACAGGCAGCCAAACACAATATAAACATAATTGCATTCCAAGAAACTAAATTGTTAGGTAGCGAGATTACTGACCTGACACTAGATAGCACACAATTTTCAAAAGTGGGAAGTCATCGGGAAGCTGGGAATTTGGAGTTGTGTTTATCGTCGACAACAAGTTTAAACACCAAGTTACCAACTTCAAATCCGTCAATGAACGATTGTGTGCAATCCGCATCAAAACAAGTTTCTTTAATGTTTGGCTTATTAATGTCCACGCCCCAACGGAAGACAAGACGACGAAGTTAAGGACGATTTCTACAGCACCTTAGAGTCAACATTCGACTCCCTTCCGTCGAATGATATTAAAATAGTATTAGGTGACTTTAACGCGAAAGTGGCCTAAGAAGAAACATACATAGGGACAATTGGAAGGCACAGTCTCCATGATATTAGTAACGACAACGGCCAGAGGCTGACTGATTTCGCCAGCAGTAAAAACCTTATTGTAAGCTCGACATGCTTCCCGCATCGTGAAATTCATAAGAGAACGTCGACATCACCCGACGGAAGAACATTCAACCAAATAGATCATGTTTTAATAGAGAAAAGGATGGCCTCTTGCGTTCTCGACGTGCGTACATGTCGAGGTAAAGACCAAGTTCAGATGTCGAATCGCAAACCGAGGACACCCAAAAACACAACCGGTTCTTACATTCGACTTAGGAAAACTCAAAGAAAATAGTTGCGAAATATGTATTAGCCTTGGAGAGGCATTTCGCGACAATGCTGAATACCACCGCCAGCAAGCCAATAGAAGAAATGTGGCAAAATATCAAAGATGGCATTACATCTCTCGCAGAGGAGGTGATAGGACAACAACCCCGGCGCAAAAGAAATGATTGGTTCGACAAAGAATGCCAAGATGCCTTAGACCGAAAAAATCAAGCCTACAAAATATTAACGGAACGGCCGACACGAGCCAAACAGGACAAATACAAGGATCTTAGACGATTTGCAAACAAAATATGCAGACAAAAAAAACGGAAGTACAATAATGACGAAATTAAAAACATAGACGAACAATTTAAATTACACAACACAAGAGCCGCGTATTCCCTTGTTAAAAGGATGAAAGAAGGATACAAACCGAAAACGGCCCTCTGCAAGGATGCAGAAGGGAACATTATAAGTAACGCGGAAGATATAAAACTAAGATGGGCACAATACTTTGAGCACCTTCTTAACCCGAGCCCATCACCTACACGAACAGCAGCAGCAGATACAATAGCAGGTATAATTGATGTAACAGCTGATGAAGGATCCGCTTTGAGTCCTTCCACACTCGAAGAAGTAAAAACAGCCCTAAGGAACCACCCAAACAACGAAGCGCCGGGCACTGATCAAATCCCAGCTGAACTTCTGAAAGCCGGCGACACCTGCATAGCGCATCTCCTAAATAGATTAGTTACGGACATATGTACCCAGGAAATACTTTCTGAAGATTGGCGCAAGAGCATCATATGTCCAATTTATAAAAAAGGTGACAAACTGTGCTGCGTAAACTACCGAGGAATATCTCTGTTGTGTACGTCTTATAAGATCTTGACGAAAATTCTAGAAAAGAGAATTAAGCCCTATGCTGACAAAGTAATTCGTGAATACCAAGGCGGATTTAGAGCTGGACGCAAGACCACGGACCAGATATTCTCAGTTCAACAGGTGCTGGAAAAGTGCTGGGAATATAATATTGATGTGCACCAGATATTTATTGACTGCAAACAAGCATACGACAGTATCGACAGGCGCGTACTGTATAAAATCATGTTGGAGTTTGGAGTCCCACCGAAACTGGTCCGACTGACAAGAATGACAATGACTGAGTCTTTGTCACAAGTCAGAGTAGAAAATGATCTGACTTGCAGTTTTAAAACAGACAACGGCCTTAAACAAGGTGACGGCCTCGCACCAATGCTTTTCAACTTAACACTCGAATATGTTGTTCGGAAACTTCCCGTTGACACCAAGGGAACACTATGCTTCAAATCCACACAACTAGTAGCATATGCCGACCACATAGATATCCTTGCAAGATCTCTGAGAGTGCTAAGGAAGTATTTGTAAGCCTTGACTCGGTAGCAAGGGAAGTTGGACTACGTATTAATGAAAATAAAACAAAAACTATGACTCAATCTAGGAAAAAGACGCCAATCAGACAAAATATTACAGTAGGAGACTATAACCTAGAAAACGTAGACAACTTTATATACCTAGGGGCGAACCTATCGAAGGATGGAAGGGAACCCATCGAAATTAAAAGAAGAATAATTATGGCAAACAAGACGTATTATTCGGTATTTAATTAAAAACAAGAACGTACACAGGAAAACAAAACTTAAGTTATTTAAAACGATTATACGACCTGTGCTATGCTATGGCAGCGAAACGTGGACATTAACTCAGGCGTCCGAAAAACTCCTTAACGCCTTTGAAAGAAAGGTCCTCAGAAGAATCCTCGGACTTGTGAGGGAAGACTCGATCTGGAGAATACGATACAATAGAGAATCCAGAAGTGTCAACCCTCATAAAATTTAAAAAAATACAATGGGCTGGTCATGTGGAGCGGATGGATGACGGAAGAATTCTCAAACGCACACTAAAAGAGAAAGTTAACGGACAAAGACCGGTCGGAAAACCACGAAAGCGCTGGGAGGATTCGATTGACGCAGACAGCAAATCACTGCTAAGATTTTCAAACTGGAGGACGCGGTCACTGAACCGAGATGGATGGAGGCAAATCATTCAGGAGGCCAAAGCCCGATTTGGGCTGTAGCGCCATCGTAAGTAAGTAAGTATAAACATAACAGGGCTACGATTGCGCGTAAAGCACAATCTTACGATACTCTAGATGATATGGAATTTTTCGTGATCCCAAAAAATTTTACATGTGGAGTGTTAGAACAAATTTTTTCCCCATCATGCTACAGTAGCTATAAAAATGTTTTATATAAATGCTTACTCTAAAAATTGAACAGGAACTGAGAAAATTAGTGTGTTAGATTTAGTGACACACTTTAGAGCAAACCAATAACACCCTCAGATTTCATCTAGAGTATAAAAACTCCCAATTGACTTCCTTGAGGTAACCTAGAGATTACTAATATTTCCTTAGAAATAAAGTTTTGAAACTTTACAAAGTGAGTTCTATCACTGAGATATGATTTAAGCCAATGAAGTAAGGATCCTGTCGCACCAATCTTATTAACTTTAAAACGAGGATATAATGATGAACTCAGTCGAATGCTTTGCTAAAGTCCGTGTATATTGCGTCGGTTTAATAATCATTTTCCAGTGCGCAGAGTGTATCAGATAAAAGAATCATGAGGTTGGCCGTGGTGGAGCGCCCTATTCTAAAGCCGAGTTGATGGAGTAGGATGGATTATATTGGTCATTCCATCGCAGATAATTTTTTCGAATAATTTCGGTATGTGATAAAATTGCTATACATAGTTCTCACCATTTCGTTTTGACTCCATACTTGTAGATGAGTGTGAGATGTGACGATTTCCAGGCCTAATTTTAGCACCCGAGGGCTCATGCTAGTATGAGATTGTAGTAGTTGACATGCCCTAGAGGCTTTCAAAGCTATTCGGTCAACTCTCCAGTATCGTTTTCCTACAAAATTTAAGAAACTTGGGATAAGACCAGAAAGCGTTTTAGCTAAAGAGGAAGAGGAGATTTTAGTAAAATGGATTGAAGAATTTGCAAGAAATGGCATTCCAAAATGTCGTGTTGAAGTCTCTCTAAGTGTTGAAGAATCAACCTGAAAGAAAACTCCTTTTGAAGATAATGAACCAGGACCAGGCTCAAACGTCATCCTGATATTGCTGAGAACTCAAAAGTTCTAATACAGAAGTTCCTGTCATTCTGTTTGAGCCTGTGACCTTGCCCACTTAATAAGCCAACTTTGTTCGGAAAGTGGAATAGTGTTAATAGCCCTCTACCCAAATGCCACCCGCGTGCTTCAGCCAGATGATATCGCCGACTTTTTCCCCTTAAAATGTGGTTGAAAAAAAGCTGAATGCAAAAGGCAATTTAGCTATCCCAATGTTACTATGACAATAAAAATGGTTGCATCAATTCTTAAAAGGGCTATTGATACATTTTAAAACCTGAAACCCTGATTACCGAATACAGGGCATGTGGTATTGTGCCATGGAACCCGGATTTGATTGATTTTTCCAAGTGCTTGGCAACACCACATAGAGTGCTGCGCCATAAAATAAGATGAGAGATTTTAATAATTTCGAAATATTCATTTAACAGGTTTTGATTTTACCGAGTATAAGAGTATTAATGTATAGTCTTTTATCCATCTTTTTCAACCTGAGAACCAAAGTGAAATGATTAATTATGAAATTGTTTTTGAGGATTCGGAGCAGAAGGGAACACGGTGACTCCTAATACCGAGCCGAAAGGAAGGTTAAATTCTCAGAATCCCATGGAGGAATATAAAACTCCGCCAAAGATACCAGATAGCGACGAACCAAATGGCAGATACATTGCAATGGCCATCAACAGCTAAAAGAAAGGACGGACCATACCGGGGAACATGAATTTCGTAATAACTTCTATAAGATGGCAAACGTGAACATGAAAAATAAAAGCGAAAACTAGAGAAGAAAAGAAAGAAATGAAAGGAAAATCAGGTGCCATTAAGAAAACGAAGAGGCACAATCACGAAGAAGAAGAAAATGTACAACCTTCAGGTGGAAATCTGTGCTTCGATCGTGCAACTTATTAGTTTTATATTTTACTTTATTATTTTAATAATAAAATATTGTGATCGACTTCGAAAAAAAAAAAATTTGCTACCCTGAAATTTTGTTTTTTTCGCGTTTCATGACTAAATTAGCTTAAAAATGCCACAAAAAAAAAAACATCAGAATTATGATTGGGCGTAAAGCCCAACCAAATGATACTCTAGATGAAATACTTACTTACCTTCTGTTTGGGAGGTGGTAAAATCAGAAGGGGAGGTTTGTAATTTTTCTATGTAACACTGAACGTAGTATATAACATAACAGGGCTACGATTGCGCATAAAGCGCAATCTTACGATACTCTAGATGTCATCACAAGAAATTTTGGATCGGGAGTGTTAGAAGGGGTGATAGCATTGAAATAATTTTTTCCCCATCATGCTGAAGTAGCTATAAAAATGTTTTATACAAAATGCTTACTCCAAAAATTGAATAGGAGCTGAGAAAATTAGTCTGTTAGATTCAGTGAAAATGTGCATTTTGTATGGGAGGTGGTAGAAAGAGTGTGGGGATTTTAGTGAGATTATAAAATTGACAACCCTTAAATTTCAGATTAGTACCATTCATACTTTTCAAGAAAATCGATTTTTTGTGAAGTTGTGAAACTGTGTCATATTGTATGGGAGGGGGTAGAAGTAGTGAAGCTAATCAAATATTTTTTCTGATCTTAGTGATAATACTAATTAATTATTTATTACAAAATGTGAGCTCTATAAATGTTATATGTTCTGAGAAAATCGGATTAGAGCATTTCATGAAAAAGTGTAGTTTGTATGGGAGGGGGTGGAAGGAGAGGGAGGACGCAAATAATTTTTCTACTGTAGATTTAAATGATTGTGAAAGTAATATATCCCAAAACTCAGACTAATAGCTTTTATACTTTTCGAGTAAATTAATTTATTGTTAAATTGCGAATTTGCGTCATTTTGTATGGGAGGGGGTAGAAGGAGTGAAGCTAATCGTCTAATTTTTTTTCACCTTACTAACAATTTTAAATAAATATTTGGTGCACAATTTGAGCCCGCTAAACTTTATACGCACTGAGTAAATTGGCTTAGAGTAATTCATGACAAGTACAGTTTGTATGGGAGGTGGTAGAAGGAGGAAGAGGACACGCATAATTTTTATACGGTAGATTGATATTATCATAAAAGTAATATATTCCAAATTTCAGGCCAATAGCTTTAATACTTTTTGAGCAAATCCTTTAATTGTCAAATTGCGCAATTGTGTCATTTTCTATGGGAGGGGGTAGAAGGGGTGAAGCGATTTGGCCCGTTCACGAACTTGACCTTACTTTTTTGCCAAAAACGACGTGTAAAAAATTTGAACAATCTAGCTCAACGCGTTCTCAAGCTAGAGAGCGAACAGACGGACGGACAGACGGACAGACGGTTTTGAGATTTGTGAGTGATAACATTAACTTCTGTACCATTCATTTTTTTCTCCAAGCCTTATTTCTTAGCGTTACAAACCTTAGAGCAAACTTATAATACTCTCAGATTTCATCTAGAGTATAAAAATATTTCATGCTGAATTCAAAGTTTCTTGCTTTCATAATTTTCAAGGAAATTGAACAATTTTTGTCTGAATTTATGGCATTTGTATGGGAGGTGGCAGAGAAAGAGGGGGAATTTTTGTTGATTTTGAATCTGCTTATCAACATCCTAATCACATTGCTTTGTTACAATTTTTATGTCCATAGCTCTCATATGTTCGAAGGAGAAAAACTTTTCTTGAACTTCCAATATAAAAATTTGTATGGGAGATACATTGTTTACTCAAGACGTTGTTTATTTATTAATCATAACAAGATAGTTTACAAATAGATTGCTGAATTTAATTTATTTTAATATATTCATTGCATTGGTGGTAGAAAGAGTGGGGTGAAGGCGATATTTTTTTAGCTTTTATTACAATTATTAAGGGACAAATTCTGGTGAAATTTCAAGTTTCTACTTCTTCTAGTTTCTATGAAAATCGGTTAAATGCATTTACCAAAATTCTGCATTTGTATGGGATGGGGTAGAAGGAATATCCGAATCAAAACCAAATTTTTTGACATCAATTATATTTAAAATAGTATACTTTTCTCAAATTTTAAAGTTGATAGCTTTGACGGTTTTGAAGAAAACTAATTTAATTGAAATTCCGAAATTTCGTAAAATTTGTATGGGAAGGGGTAGAAGGAGTGAGGTAAAGTTGATAGTTTTTCCAAAATTAGTTGCAATTATAATAAATTCAATTATGACAAAAATTGGTTCGTTTGGCTTTGCTAGTTACATTGCAAACCGAATGAATGCATTTTTGAAAATTGTGCATTTGTATGGGAGGTGGTAGAAGGAGTAAGGACATCAGATTAATATTTCTTGAGGTTAATGATATTTATTTCATTATACTATGACCTAATTTTCAAGTCAATAGCTGAAATGGTTTTGGAGAAAAATCAATTTCTTTAAATTTCGAAATTTCATGAAATTTGTATGGGAGGGGGTAGAAGGAGTGGGGGGGATGTGACCCGTTCACGAACTTAAAGTTACTTTTTTGTAAAAAATTACATACAACAAATTTCAGCACGGTAAGTCAAAGCTATCGAGAGTTATGTTGTAGACAGACGGACAGACAGACGGACAGGCAGCAACTCGGAATCGAGGTTTTTGAGAGACAACAAATATTTCTGTACCCTTGGCGGCTCTGTGCGAGCATTATTTCTTAGTGTTACAAACGGTAAGGCAAACACAATATACTCTCAGATTTAATCTAGAGTATAAAAATCCGTCTGTCTGTACGCCGCACAGTGGTGCCAGAGCGGAAAAAATTCGATTTTCGAAAGCGCTGATTTCGATTATTTGGTTTGTGATTCTCACACTATATAAGCTACAGAATCTAGGAACAGCATGTTTTTTTTTCCTCTTTCAAGGGTATTCCCATTAATTTAGGCTCACTGTCAGAATAATGGAAGTTTGACCAAATTACACACTACTCTAAATGAGTGATATATAACTGTAAAAGAGGGAGAAAAAAATTATCAAATTTTTTCCCTGCTCTACGATGGCCAACTAAGCCACACCTGAGTCAAACTGGGCAAAAAAAAAAAAAAACGCTTTACAACGTTATAATATTATAAATAAGCATTGAGAACAGCTATGATTACAAAAAAAGCTCCGGCTTCCTCCGAGATGTGGAATGTCACTTTTCAAACTAGACGTGTTAAAGTAAAGATTAGAACAAAAATCATCTGCCTTTATCTGCCTATCCGATCATAACACCGCAAAGAAAGGAAAGGATTAGAGTGCGCCTTTGATTGTTGCACTGTCGTGTCTACCCAATTGGCTCAAATAATGCATGTCCCCACTTCAAAATACTTTTAATTCTAGTTCAGTCTAGTTGCTAACGTTGTCTAGTCATGAGCTCTATCAAAAAGAAATGGTAAATCGGGACCGGGCGAGGTTCAAAAAAATTCAGCGAGTGGATGGAAAATGAATATGTTTTTAACATATGAGACCAGGAATCCACAGAATGCGTTGGGAGACCAAGCAAAGACTTTGATGATTGTGGTGAAAGAAGCAAGAGGAATAAAATACGCAGCCTTCAAGCATTGTACCTACAAAGCTTGATTAACGAAGCTGCGACACATGAAGTTTCTTGAGAAAGTCGGCATTAAAATAGACTTCGTTAAGCAGGATTGCGGAACTTCAAATAATGGCAACACTGCCAGACGTTTTTTCAATGATTGCAAGGTCACAAGTGCAATAACGGGAGTCGACGAAACTCTAATCCACTGGATCGCTACCATACTGGAAGTCATAAATAGCAATGCAATGATCGACCCAGAAAAATTCCGGCTCTTCTCAAAAGAAACAGCAGAGATGGCCATTGAGAAGTATTCATGGTACTACATGCCATCCACGGTACATAAAATGTTGTTGCCTGGTGCTGAAATAGTGCAGAAGTCGATTCTCCCAGTCGTAATATTGTCGGAAGAGGCACAAGAAAGTAGAAATAAGGATCACAAGACTTTCAAGATCAGAAACTCGCGGAAAATGTCTCGTTTATCTACCAACGAAGACGAGTTCCGAAAGCTACTGGAGACTTCGTATACTTTTATCACGAACATGAGACCCGAACCAAAGAAAAAGCACCACCAAATCAATTTCCTTGAATTTGAAATCGTAAGTATCTTTGCAATTTGAACTACCTTTGACTTTGAATCCCTAGTTTTATTATTTACCAAATTCTCCAGTCTTTTAAGCTTTCTTGAATTCTTAATTGTAAGCATTATTTAATTTAAATATACTTGATGCTACTTTTTTTGATGAGTACAACCTATTCCGAAAATTTCAGAAATTTTCATCTTGCCAATAGGCTTTCATTTCCTCATTAGTTCTTTAATTTTCTTCAAAATTTCAATAAATATAGTTGAACTTGATGTATTTTTTATTCTGAGTCGAATGAGACAGGCCCCAGGTTTCTATGTTAATCCGTTCACGAGATATTGAATTTTTTCCGCTTTTTCGCCATTCGGCCCCACTGTGCGCCGTCCGCCGTACGCCGGTGTGTACGCTCAGCGCACATTAATTCCCAAAACCTTCAAGATAGAAAGTTCATTTTTAAGAGGATTGTATATAGTTGTAAAAATGAATATCTCAACTATCTCTTAAGCTATGTAATTGGAACTTGAAACTTATAATAAGCTATACTATATCTTGAAATAATAGTAGTGGGGGGAAATGGGGAGCATTTCAAAAATGGCGCACTTTTAAAAATTACGAATCCTTATATCTCAAAAAGGAGTACAGATATCAAATCAGATTGTAGAACTACATAATGGTTAATTTTGGTAAAAATGTTATGTTGGGAGGTGTAAGGGGAGGGAGGTAATAAGTAAAAATGTCGAAAATTTTGAGTGATTTTTTTAGGGCTCTGGTGAAAGATACAGAGTTTAAATTTTGCATGTGGATACGTTTATTTGATGTACACAGAAAATAATAATAACTTGATCCATAATTGTTATAACGACCCCCCCGGTCTAACGTGCACAAGGTGTTTCATGTGCATTGAAAAAAACACATAAACTGAAAATTTTTGAGTGAAATTTTAAGGTAGAAACTTGAAAATTTGCAAAATGCATTTAAAAAAAAATCCCTAAATATACGAAATATTAACTGGTCGAAAACCTTTAAAACTTCTACCCCCATTTTTAAGAAATCAATTATCACCTAACTATTAAAAGCTATCAATTTGAAATTTTGCACAAAAATAATTGAAATGAAATTACGTTAAAAGTTTTAAAATCGCGCTTGCCCTTCTACCCCCTCCCATATAAAAGTATGATTTCGACCAATTTCATTAAATCAACTAATAATCAACAAATTAAAAGCTACGAACTTGAAATTTTGTACGAGCATCTTACAAAAGAAAGGAAAGAAAATTGCATCACAGGTCTTACGATTCCCCTACCTCCTCTACCCCCTCCCATACAAAATTATATTTTCGAGCATTTTTAAGAAATAAGTTGTCAGATAAAAAGCTATCAATTTCAAATTTTGCAGAAAAACTTATAAAAATAATTCAAATGAAGTTGCTTTAAAAGTTTTAAAATCGCGCTTGCCCTTCTACCCCCTCCCATACAAAACTATGATTTCGACCAATTTCATTAAATCAACTAATAACCAACAAACTAAAAGTTACGAACTTGAAATTTTATACAAGCACCTTACAAGAGAAGAAAAATAAAACTACGTATCAAATTTTACGATTCCCCTACCTTTTCTACCCCCTCCCATACAAATGTTCGGTTTCGTGAATGGAAAATACACCGAATTTTATGAAAATTCTATGCAACTTCGTCTATGAAACACATTCTATACAGAGAATATTGGACGTGATTCAAGCAATTAATTAAAAAGCTATTAACATCCACCCACCCTTACTATTACCCCTGCTCCTCCCCTCATAAAAACCCAAACTTACAGAAACGAATGAAATATTGTTAAATTGACAACAGCCCTGCCCAAGAACTCCCTTTCACTTAGCCTTCCCTAACCACTCTAACCTGCATATTGACTTTCCACTCATCCGCAACTTGTAGCAAGAATAATAAAGTTTCGCCCGACTTGTTGGCAGTTTATTTATATTTAAAAAGACGTCGCTTGCTTTGCGATACATGTAAAAAGCAATTTCTTTCAGCTTGCGTTGACGAAGGAAATTTGATGACACCGAGGACGATTTTTACACTCTGAATGAAATCCGAGAGTATTTTAAGTTTGCCACAAAACTTGTAACGCTAAGAAATAAGGCTCGGAGAAAAAAACAACAATATTATGATTATGTGATACTCTCGATGAAATGGGAAAGAGTTTAAAGTACCGGAAAATAGTTATGTCTTCTCAAATTCTTTCGAATAGTGAAGAGTGGCTTTTGTATGAGAGGTGGTAGAAGTAGAGAGGAGAGGTTAGTGATTTTTGTACATGACACCGAACGTGGAATGGAAAATGTTTCGTGCTGAATTTAAAGTTTGTAGTTTTCATTATCTTCAAAGAAATTGGACATGGTTTCCCTGAAATTGGGGCATTTGCATGGGAAGTCGCAGAGGAAGTGGAGGATTCTACATGATTTCGAAACTGCTTATCAACATCCTTATCACTATGCTTTGTTTCAGTTTCAAAGTCGATAGCTCTTATATGTTCGAAGGAGAAATGCTTTTCTTCAATTTATAAAATTGATGTTTGTATTGGAGGGCCTGAAGCGAAGCTGATAATTTTTTAGCATTTATTGCAATTATTAAGGAACAATTTCTGGCTAAGTTTCAAGTTTTTACTTGTTCTAGTTTTAATGGAAATCGATATAATGCATTTACCAAAATTATTCATTTGCATGGGAAAGAGCATACGGATCAAATCAAATTTTTTCGTCGTCAATGATATTTCCGATAGCTTTAACAGTTTCGAAGGAAATTATTTTAAATGAAATTTCAAAATTTCGTTAAATTTCTATGGGAGGGTGTAAAAGGAATGAGGTGAAGTTGATAATTTTTTTGAAACAGATGGAAATTATAAGAAAATTAATTGTGGCACAAATTCGACTTTTCATCTGTGCTAGTTTCAATGATGATTTGATTTTTGGGAGGGAGTAGAAGGAGTCCACATATTTTTATGTTAATGACATTTACATCATTATACTTTAACCCGAATTTCAAGTCGATAGCTTAAAAAATTTGATCAAATTTATATGAGAGGGGGTAAAAGGAGTAGGTGGATGTAGCCTTAACGAGCTTAAAGTTTCTTATTTGCTAAAAATGAGTCACAACTAATTTCAGCATGATAGCTCAAAGCGTTCGAGAGTTATTATATATTGTAGATAGACGGACAGAAGGTCACTCGGAATCGAGGTTTATGACCGACAACTAATATTTTTGTACCCTTGGCAACTCTGTGCGAGCATTATTTCGTAGCATTACAAACAGTAAGGCAAACACAATATACTCTCAGATTTCATTTAGAGTATAAAAATCACAAAACTGTATGTCCGTCCGTGTCCTTTCTAGCTCAAGAACGCGTTAAGCTAGAAAGTTCAAATTTTGTATACGTCGGTTTTGATAGAAAAGTAAGGCCAAGTTCGTGGATGGGTTAAATTGCTCCACCCCTTACCACTCCCATACAAAATGTCTCAATTTCGGAATTTCAAAATAAACTGGGTTTCTCGAAAAGTATGAAAGCTATTGATATAAAATTTATAAAATACTATTTTTATGATGATTTCAATGTGCTGTTTCAAAATTGTTCGAATACCCACCCCCCATACAAACTGAACATTTTCTTGAAATACTATAAAACAATTTACTCAATATTTATTTAAAAATGTTAGTAAGACCGAAAAAATTAAACGACTAGCTGCACTCCTTCTATCTCCTATATGACACAATTTAACAATTTTACAAAAATTCGATTTTCCAGAAATGTATGAATGTTACTGATCTGCAATTTAAAATTTATCAATTGCAAGATTGTTATAATTGTTCCTGAAAAAATTACAAACTACACAAGTATCTATTCCATTTTTGGAGCTTAAATTTGTATAAAATATTTTTATAGCTACTGATGTGAGAGAAATTAGATCAATTCTGTCATCCCTTCTAGCACTCCCCTTTCAAAATTTTTTAAAATCAAAAAATTTCTCTTTCATCTAGAGTGTCGTAGTTCTATTATGTTTATACTTGTAATTCGTGCCTTAATATGCCGTATTGTTACATTATTGTTATATCATATTTTAACCCTATGGATCGTTCCAATAAATGCAAATGTATTGAGTGCTGCAAGAACTGGGCATCAATTACTGTCGAAATGTGTTGATATTATTGCGAGATACGATTTTTTTCAAAAAAAGCTCTCAAAGTAATGTTATTTAAGCTTTTTTATTTATTTTTTCATTATAAAGATGAATAAATTTCGAACATAATGATAACTCATAATATAACATTTTTATTTATTTATGTATTAAAAATTGAATGCAATTCTTGGGCTTACCTTAAGGTTGTCCACTTTACCCTATGAAAAAAATGACCTCCGCTCCACGGAAGTACATACATAAATCATTTATTAATAAAATATAATGGTATTCGGTTGATGCAGATAAAATGGCGACTTTGCTAGTGAAATTTCAAACAACTTTAACTTTTATAAAACTTAATTTTATTAATCGAAATAGGTACCATCAGATGAAATACTCTTCTCCCAACGAGATACAAGTGCATTTACGCCAGTTTCGTAGAAGTCCGACTTTCTAGACTGAAGAAATTCCTCGAAGGCATTTTTGATGGCTGCTTCATTGTTAAATTGTATCTAGGCCAAAAAATGATCTAAATCTTTAAAAAAGTGGTAACCGATTGGCGGTGGTGGATGAGGAAGAGTCTCATACTGCAACTCTTTTAATTTTTTGACCTTTATTCTTAATACATGAGGCCGTTCGTTGTCTTGAAGCAGTGTAGCTCCATCTCTGTTGATCAAACTAGGCCGTTGAACGCGAAATTTCTGGTGCATTTGATCGAGTTGGGTACAATACTTCTCTGCATTAATGGTTTCGCCATATTGCAAAAAGGAAGAATAGTGAATAACGCCAGCTGCAGACCACCAAACAGTCACCATTATCTTCTTTGGATGGAGACTTTGTTTCGGGGCCTCATCATCGTCTAGCCATTGTACCGATCGTCGAACATTGTCGTACAATATCCACTTTTTATCACATGTCACTATTCTGTTCAGAAACAAATTGCTTCTGTTCAGGGGGAGCAAAGAACTGCAAATTTCCATTCGACGCGTCATGTTTTGCTCAGTAAGCTCATGCGGAACCCACTTATCAAGCTTCTTGACTTTTTCAAGCTATTGTAAGTGCCAGGAAACTGTCGAATAGTGTACGCCTAGTTTCTCTGCAATGTCCTTCACAATTTGGCGTGAGTCAGACTCCACTAGTAAACGCAGCTCGTCGTTGTCCTGGGTGACTACATGGCTCACTTTGAAGGGTTATATCTCCTGATCGAAATTTTTCGAACCATTGCTGTGTGGTTCGTTCGTTCTGCTCCAAATGCCCTGTTGATGTTTTTGGTTGCCTTGCGTTGTGGCTAAGATTGAATTTGTAAAGAAAAAGTAACCGTTTTTGACTCGATTCCATGATTTTTTTTGTTTTTTTTTTTCTCTCCGATCTCAATGGAGTCCAAAACTGAAATGATTCCAAAATCAAATGTAGGAATATTTATACTTTAATATTCATTACTACCAGCGCCACCTGGCGGCAGTTTGTGACATGAAAATCGCAACTAAATTCACTTCATCGCGAAAGTCGTCATTTCATCTGCAACAACCTAATATTTATTTGACAATATTATTAACATTGAATCGTTAGAGCGCAAAAAAGGGGACGTTGGATACTAAAGTACGAAATGCAGGTTTATGTTTCCAGGTGGTCGCTGTGGCGTGTGAAAATTACGTCGGTACAGGTCGAATTACGTGAGGTGGAAACGTTGAGTCACCTGATCGCGGTTGAGCGACTGCAAACCTATACGATTTCTCTTATAAATTCGACCTAGAATACCAGGCACCCATAACTTAGCAGCAAGCAAAAGTCTCAGACAATTCTGCCGCTCGACCAGAAAAAAATACGGCCGGAAAGTTTGCTGCTTGCCATACAAAATCGAGCTTCGGTTGGTTGCTGCTGAGTTATGGTCACCGGGTCGCTCAGACTCAATTCGGTATGAAAATTGTGGAATTTTGAATTGGTCGTGTCCTTTTCGTACTCCAATGGGTACAAACATGAATTTATTTTTAAAGTTTGTCCCACAAACCCCTCTATATCTGTGTCGATTTTTAGCTTTATAGCTAGAACCATGGTCGAGATATTCGAATTCGTAGCTTTCAATTCCAGCGCTCCCCCAGACACCCTTCAAATTGGTGTCTGCCTGAGATCAGCACCTTTCTACAATCTATTCAAAAATTAACTTTCTTAGGTAGTACATTTTCAAGGTAGTACATTTTTTTTCCAAGTCAAACACAATACAATTAGAATTATAAAGTAAAATACCTACCTACGAGAATTCCGTTACATTTAGTTATATTTAAACAGCTACCGACTTCAAAATTTGACCAAAGTATAACTTCCACTCCTTACACCCTTCCTTCTATCCCATTAGACATTACACGCCCAATCATAATTCTGTAATCTTTTGATGCCAACACAATTTATAAATTGGCGTATCAAATAGTCTGACATAAAGCTGCGCTCATATTATAATTCTACTTCAGCTTTTCCATCGCGGTAATTTCTGATTTGAATAATAATTACAAGTAACCTTTGCATTGAAATCATAGAGGAAACCGGTTTTATAATCGCTCAACTTTGGCGCTTAAAATGCTCCAACATCATTAGCTAAACCCACTAATAAATATAAGAACTACGAGTGTATATAATGCATCTCTATATGGAATTGGGAAGCGACAATAATTTGTGTTTATTAAAAAGCTCCACCAGAAAAGGAATGTGAGGCACTATGAACGCAATCGTGTTGCACGACGCTGCTAAGTCAATGGAATGGTACTTTATGATTGCCCCGTGTAATTGCAGTTACGCGGTGACGGTGATAATAATTATCAAGGAATTTCGAATGTAGGCGCTTACATTGAGCTGTAATATTGTCTGATTGGGGAGAGGGTGGGATGTGCAATATTAATCGGACCAAAATTAAAAAAGATAAAATTCTTATCGGCATTGACGACAGAATTTCCTCTCTTAGAAGATAACTATAAATTTCTTCTCATGAACGTTCGTTTATAAGTTTTGCTAATTTATAGCTGAAAAATAAATTGCCAACAAGACGGGCGCCACTTTATTATTTTTTGGACAAGTTGAGGATGCATGGAAAGTCAATGTGCAGGTTAGAGTCGTTAAGGAAGACTAAGTGGAGCCCCCTTTCACAAGCTGAAACCCTTTAGGGCTGGGCTTAATATTTCATTCGTTTATGCAAGTTTTGCTATTTATGAGGGGAAGCGGGAGGGGTGATACTAAGGATGCGTGGATATTAACAATTATTTAATTGATTTCTAGAATCACGTTCAATATTCTCTGTATAGAATATCAGTTTCATAGACGAAGTTGCATAGAATTTTCATAAAATTCGGTGTATTTTACATTCACGAAACCAATCATTTGTATGGGAGGAGGTAGAGGAGGTCAGGGAATCGTAAAATTTGTGATGCGGTTTTATTTCGTTTCTATTGTAAGCTGTTCGTCCAAAATTTCAAGTTCGTAGCTTCTAATTTGTTAGATATTAGTTGATTTATTGAAATTGGTCGAAATCATACTTTAGGGGTAGAAGGGCAGGCGCGATCTCAAAACTTTTCACGCAGTTTCGTTTCAATTATTTTTAAACGTTTTTGTGGAAAACTTCAGATTTTGTGCTTTAAATAATTGCAGTGCTATGCAAAACAATAGCAACCTTATCAATAAAAAAATAATTCATGTTTTTTTCTTAATTTTAATTCAACTATAACAAAAATAATAATACATATTAATCCACTCATCAAACACCAACAAATTAACATACTTCACTAAAAACAAAAGATTTCATAACTGTATATAAAAAACATAACAGGGCTACGATTACGCGTAAAGCGCAATCTTACGATACTCTAGATGAAATAGAATTTTTTGTGATCCCAAGAAATTTTGTATGGGGAGTGTTAGAAGGGGTGATAGCATTGAACTAATTTTTTCCCAATCATGCTACAGTAGCTATAAGAATGTTTTATACAAAATGCTTACTCCAAAAATTGAATATGAGCTGAGAAAATTAGTGTGTTAGATTTAGTGAAAATGTGCAATTTGTATGGGAGGTGGTAGAGAGAGTGGGGGGATTTTAGTCATTTTTTCAGAAATAACTAAGAAAATCATAAAATTGACATCTCTTAAATCTTAGACTAGTAGCATTCATACTTTTCAAGAAAATAGATTTTTTGTGAAGTTGTGAAACCGTGTCATATTGTATGGGAGGGGGTAGAAGCGGTGAAACTAATCAAATATGTTTCTCTGATCTTAGTTATAATGCTAAATAAGTATTTATTACAAAATATGAGCTCAATAAATGTTATATGTTCTGAGCAAATCGTCTTAGAGCATTTCATGAAAAAATGTAGTTTGTATGGGAGGGGGTGGAAGGAGAGGGAGGACGTAAATAATTTTTCTACTGTAGATTTAGATTATTATAAAAGTAATATATTCCAAATTTCAGGCCAATAGTTTTTATACTTTTCGAGCACTTTTCGCACTGTGTAAATTGGCTTAGAGTAATTCATGACAAGTACAGTTTGTATGGGAGGTGGTAGAAGGAGGGAGAGGACATGCATAATTTTTTCACGGTAGATTGATATTACCATAAAAATAATATATTCCAAATTTCAGGCCAATAGCTTTTATACTTTTCGAGCAAATCCGTTTATTGTCAAATTGCGCATTTGTGTAATTTTGTTTGGGAGGGGATAGAAGGGGTGGAGCGATTTGGTCTGTTCGCGAACTTGACCTTACTTTTTTTGTTAAACATAATGTATACAAAATTTAAACTATTTAGGTCAACGCGTTCTCAAGCTAGGGAGCGCACAGACGGACGGACAATTTCAGCTCGCTAAATTTTATACGCACTGAGTAAATTGGCTTAGAGTAATTCATGATAAGTGCAGTTTGTATGAGAGGTGGTAGAAGGAAGAGAAGGACACGCATAAGTTTTATACGGTAGATTGATATTATCATAAAAGTAATATATTAAAAATTTTAGACTAATAGCTTTTATACTTTTTGAGTAAATCCATTTATTGTCGAATCGCGAAATTGCATCGTTTTGTATGGGAGGGGGTAGAAGGGATGAAGCTAATCATCTAATTTTTCTTGGTCTGATTAATAATTCTAAATAAATATTTAATGCATAATTTCAGCTCGCTAAACTTTATATGCACTGAGTAAATTGGTTTAGAGAGTTTCTTTAAAAAGTGCAGTTTGTATGGGGGGTGGTGGAAGGAGGAGGAGGACACGCATAATTTTTGTACCGTAGATTGATATTATCATAAAAGTATTATATTCCAAATTTGATAGCTTTTATACTTTTCGACCAAATCCGTTTATTGTCAAAATGCGCAATTGTGTCATTTTGTATGAGAGGGGGTAGAAGGGGTGGAAGGATTTGGCCCGTTCACGAACTTGACCTTAATTTTTTGTCAAAAATGACGTGTACGAAATTTGAGCTTTCTAGCTCAACGTGTTCTCAAGCTAGAGAGCGAACGGACGGACGGATGGACGGACATCCGGGTTTGAGATTTTTGAGTGATAATATTAACTTTTGTATCATTAATTTTTTTCTCCGATCCTTATTTCTTGGCGTTACAAACTTTAGAGCAAACTTATAATACTCTCAGATTCCATCTAGAGTATAAAAACAGGCTTCTGCATTTAGAAGTGTGCAAAACAATAGCAACTTTTTAGAAATGGTAGCTGATTCCTTAGTACTTCGTATAATAACCATTGTCTTATCACTTCAGCACATCTCCGTGGCATAGATGCTATTAAATTTGTAATTATACCCTCAGGTATATTTTCACACTATTTTCTCAAGGTTTCCATTAGTTCTGTTTTATTTCGGAAACGTTGGGACCCAACTCGTCGTTTGAGGATTCCAAAGAGGTTCTGAATCGGATTTAAGTCTGGAGTTTGAGCCGGCCAATTAAGAACTTGAATCCTATTCTCTTTAATCCATTCTTTTACCAGCTTCGATGTGTGTTTCGGATCGTTGTCATGTTGAAAAACCCATCGAAGCGGCATTTCCCATTCGGCATAGGGCAACATAATAGTCTCTAAAATCTCCTTGTATTTGAAACGGTCCATTATTCCATTTGTTTCGTAAAAAGGACCCATTCCGTTAACTGAAAAACACGTCCACACCATGACACTACCACCTCCATGCTTGGCTGTGACCTTGCAGTATCGTGGATCGAGTCGCTCACCTTTTCGTCTTCGTACAGTATTCATCCCATCCGAGTTAATTAAATTAAATTTGGATTCGTCACTGAAGAGGACTGTTTTCCACTTACCAATGGACCAATTCAAATGTGTTTTTGCAAAATTCAACCTGTAAATTGGAATCAATGTAAAGCAATAGATCATATTATTAAATTCACCTTTTTTGCAAGTGTTTCTTAGTAAAAATTGGTTTCTTGGCTAGTCTATAACTTTTTAAATTATTCTCCAAAGCGCGCCTCCGGATTGTACTGGAATCTATGCTTAAATTCAACTCTCTTACAATGACGTTTGACGTCATAATTAGAGCAGTAATTCTCCTGTCCGTGTGGCTTGAAGTTTTTCGTGGTCGTCCACCCAAATGCAGCATGTCAGTCTCTCTCGTCGTTTTATATTTTTTAATAAGTCGCGAAATTATAGATTTATTAATATTATATTTTGTTGCGATTGAAATTTGGGAAGATCCGTTACAATACTCTTCAATTAATTTAGACTTAAAACTATTATGAAACTTATTTCGCGCCATAATAAAAAAGAAAACTACTCGAAAAATACTGATATCTGGTTTCAGCAATTCATTTGCATGAAATGTGTAAAAGTTACATAGAAAAAATTCCGTTGGCTGAAGATTTCTTCCTAGTTGGTTGCAAAGTTGCTATTGTTTTGCACACTTCAAAATGCAGAAGCCTGCTATTTATACTGTAGATGGAATCTGAGAGTATTATAAGTTTGCTCTAAGGTTTGTAACGCCAAGAAATAAGGCTTGGAGAAAAAAATGACTGATACAGAAGTTCATAAAATCACTCAAAAATCTCAAAACCGGATGTCCGTCTGTCCGTCCGTCTGTCCGTCTGTTCGCTCTCTAGCTTGAGAACACGTTGAGCTAGAAAGTTCAAATTTTGTATACGTCGTTTTCGACAAAAAAGTAAGGTCAAGTTCGTGAACGGGCCAAATCGCTCCACCCCTTCTACCCCCTCCCATACAAAATGACACAATTGCGCAATTTGACAATTAACGGATTTGCTCGAAAAGCATAAAAGCTATTGGCCTGAAATTTGGAATATATTACTTTTATGACAATATCAATCTACCGTATAAAAATTATGCGTGTCCTCCCCCTCCTTCTACCACCTCCCATACAAACTGTACTTATCATGAATTACTATAAGCCAATTTACTCAGTGTGTATAAAATTTAGCGGGCTGAAATTGTGCACCATATATTTATTTAAAATTGTTAGTAAGACCAAAAAAAATTAGACGATTAGCCTCACCCCTTCTACCCCCTCCCATACAAAATGACCCAATTTCGCCCTCCCTCTCCTTCCACCCCCTCCCATACAAACTACACTTTTTCATGAAATGCTCTAAGACAATTTTCTCAGAAGATATAACATTTATAGAGCTCACATTTTGTAATAAATACTTAATTAGTATTATCACTAAGATTAGAAAAAAATATTTGATTAGCTTCACCCCTTCTACCCCCTCCCATACAATATGACACAGTTTCCCAACTTCACAAAAAATCTATTTTCTTGAAAAGTATGAATGTTACTCATCTAAAATTTAAGAGATGTCAATTTTATGATATTCTTAGTTATTTCTGAAAAAATCACTCAAATCCCCCCACTCTTTCTACCACCTCCCATACAAACTGCACATTTTCACTAAATCTAACACATTAATTTTCTCAGCTCCTATTCAATTTTTGGAGTAAGCATTTTGTATAAAACATTTTTATAGCTACTTTAGCATGATGGGGAAAAAATTAATTCAATGCTATCACCCCTTCTAACACTCCCCATACAAAATTTCTTGGGATCACGAAAAATTCTATTTCATCTAGAGTATCGTAAGATTGCGCTTCACGCGCAATCGTAGCCCTGTTATGTTTTTCATTTATTTTTACAGTTATGAAATCTTTTGTTTTTTGTGAAGTATGTTAATTTGTTGGTGTTTGTTGAGTGCATTATTATGGATTATTATTATACTCTAGATGAAATCTGAGAGTATTATAAGTTTGCTCTAAGGTTTGTAACGCTAAGAAATAAGGATTGGAGAAAAAAATGAATGATACAGAAGTTAATGTTATCACTCAAAAATCTCAAAACCGGATGTCCGTCTGTCCGTCTGTCCGTCCGTCTGTCCGTCCGTCTGTTCGCTCTCTAGCTTGAGAACGCGTTGAGCTAGATTGTTCAAATTTTTTATACGTCGTTTTTGACAAAAAAGTAAGGTCAAGTTCGTGAACGGGTCAAATCGCTCCACCCCTTCTACCCCCTCCCATACAAAATGACATAATTGCGCAATTTGACAATTCAAGGATTTGCTCAAAAAGTATAAGAGCTATTGGCCCGAAATTTGGAATATATCACTTTTATGATAATATCAATCTACTGTATAAAAATGTTGCGTGTCCTCCCCCTCCTTCTACCACCTCCCATACAAACTGTACTTGTCATGAATAACTCAAAGCCAATTTACTCAGTGCGTATAAAATTTAGCGGGCTGAAATTGTGCACCAAATATTTGTTTAAAATTGTTAGTAAGGCGAAAAAAAAATTAGACGATTAGCTTCACTCCTTCTACCCCCTCCCATACAAAATGACGCAAATTCGCAATTTACCAATAAATTAATTTACTCGAAAAGTAAAAAAGCTATTAGTCTGAGTTTTGGGATATATTACTTTCATAATGATCTAAATCTACAGTAAAAAAAAAAATATTTGCGTCCTCACTCTCCTTCCACCCCCTCCCATACAAACTACACTTTTTCATGAAATGCTCTAAGACGATTTTCTCAGAACATATAACATTTATAGAGCTCACATTTTGTAATAAATACTTAATTAGTATTATCACTAAGATCAGAAAAAAATATTTGATTAGCTTCACTGCTTCCACCCCCTCCCATACAATATGACACAGTTTCACAACTTCACAAAAAATCGATTTTCTTGAAAAGTGTGAATGGTACTAATCTGAAATTTAAGGGTTGTCAATTTTATAATAGTCCTAGTTATTTCTGAAAAAATCACTAAAATCCCCCCACTCTTTCTACTACCTCCCATACAAACTGCACATTTTCACTAAATCTAACTCACTAATTTTCTCAGTCCATATTCAATTTTTGGAGTAAGCATTTTGTATAAAACATTTTTATAGCTACTTTAGCATGATGGGGAAAACATTATTTCAATGCTATCACCCCTTCTAACACTCCCCATCCAAAATTTCTTGGGATGACATCTAGAGTATCGAAAGATTGCGCTTTATGCGCAATCGTAGCCCTGTTATGTTTTTTGTTATAGTTTAGTTAAAATAAAAAATGAAAAACATGAATTATTTTTTTTATTGAAATGGTTGCTATTGTTTTGCACAACACTGTAGGTGATAATTGTGGTCGAAAAAATAATTTTGTATAGGAGAGGATAGAAGTTTTGAAGGTATTCGACTAGTTAATATTTCATACTTTTAGGAATTTCTTTAACTGCATTTTCAAATTTTCAAGTTTCTACCTCAAAATTTCATTCAAAAATGTTCAGTTTATGTGCTTTTTATACTCTAGATGAAATCTGAGAGTATATTGCGTTTGCCTTACCGATTGTAACGCTAAGAAATAAACTCGCACAGTGCACCAAGGGTACAGAAATAGTTGTTGTCGCTCCAAAACCTCGATTCCGAGTGACCGTCTGTCCGTCTGTCCGTATTTCCGTCTGTCTACAGCATAGCTCTCGAAAGCTTTAAGCTATAGTACTAAAAATTTTTGTGTGTCAGTTTTAGCAAAAAGGTAACTTTAAATTCGTGTATGGGATACATCCCCCCACTCCTTCTACCACCTCCCATACAAACTTCATGAAATTTCGAAATATTAAGAAAATGATTTTTCTTTCAAACTATTTAAGCTATTGACTTGAAATTTAAGAAAAAGTATTATGATATAGATGTCATTAATATCACGAAATATTGACCCGATCCCCTTACTCCTTCTACCCCCTCCTACACAAAATGGCAATTTTGAAAAATACATATTTACGATTTTCATTGAAACTAGTAAAGCTGAAAAGACGAAATTTTGTCAGAATTAATTCTACTATAATTGCAATTTTTTTCAAAAATAATTATCAACTTCACCTCCCTTCTTCTAACTCCTCCCATACAAATTTCACGAATGTTTGAAATTTATATTCAATTAGTTTTCTTCGAAACTGTTAAAGCTACCAACTTGATATATTGTATAAAATATACAAATAGAAATATTAATAATGTGAAAAAAATTTGTTTTGATTCGTACACTCCTTCTACCTCCTCCCATACAAATACATAATTTTTGTTAAATGCATTTTACCGATTTCCATTAAAACTAGAAAAAGTACAAACTTCAAGTTTTGCCAAAAGTTGTTTCTTAACAATTGAAATAAGTGTTAGAAAAAATTATCAGCTCCACTTTACTCCTTCTACCACCTCCCATACAAATATATATATTTTAAATTCAAGAAAAGCATTTCTCCTTCAAGTATATGAGAGCTATCAACTTTGAAATTGCATCAAAGCATGGTGATAAGGATGATGATAAGCAGTTTCAAAATCATCTTAAACGGTCCTCTTCCTCTGCCACCTCCCATAAAAATGCCCCAATTTCAGGAAAACTATGACCAATTTCTTTAAAAATAATGAAAAATAAAAACTTTAATTCAGCAAAAAACATTTTGCATGCCATGTTCGGTATCATATACGAAAAATACAAACCTCTCCCTCTACTTCTACCACCTCCCATGCAAAACTCTCTATACACTATTCGAAAGAATTTGAGATGACATATTTTCCGGTATATTAAAGTCATTTCCATCTCATCTAGAGTATCATGTAATGGTCGCACGGATAAAAACTATTTAAAAAAAAAAAAAAATAAATTTTAAATTAAGAACCAATTTGCTGCTGGGCGTTTGGTCGCCTTATCAGTTCATAGATGGCGCTAAAAACAGCTGAGCGTCACCAGAAAACCTAAGTGACGTGCGCAAACTATCCAATTAACGGTTAGGCCGAGGTTTCTTGGGAACAGAGGCAGTTTTTGTAGAGGAGTTTGGTTTTTGTACGTCGAGGCGAACGGACTCCCTCCCGGAGCCAAGATTTCTGATAGTAATACTCGGTCATTCTAATAGTGAAATTTATAAAAAAACCGCATGTTTTTTTTGCCCTTAGTGATAATCAAAATTTTCTTAGTGAATTTTCTCCCGTTTTAAAATCTGAAAAGCGCATGGGTTTTCGTAGTGGAATGTATACGAAACCGCATGTTTTTTTTGCCTCTTAGTGATAATCAAAGTTTGTATAGTGAATTTTCTCCCGTTTTAAAATCTGAAAAACGCATGGGTTTTCGTAGTGGAATGTATACGAAACCGCATGTTTTTTTTTTTTGCCTCTTAGTGATAATCAAAATTTTCGTAGTGGAATGTATACGAAACCGCATGTTTTTTTTTGCCTCTTAGTGATAATCAAAATTTTCTTAGTGAAATTTTCCCGTTAAAATCTGAAAAACGCATGGGTTGTCTTATTGAAATTTATACGAAACCGCATGTTTTTCCTATCTCTTAGTGATAATCAAAATTTTCTTAGTGAAATTTCTTCCGTTTTAAAATCTGAAAAACGCATGGGTTGTCGTAGTGGAATTTATACGAAACCGCATGTTTTTCCTATCTCTTAGTGATAATCAAAATTTTCGTAGTGAAATTTATACGAAACCGCATGGTTTTCCTATCTCTTAGTGATAATCAAAATTTTCTTAGTGAAATTTTCCCGTTAAAATCTGAAAAACGCATGGGTTGTCTTATTGAAATTTATACGAAACCGCATGTTTTCCCGCCTCTTAGTGATAATCAAAATTTTCTTAGTGAAATTTTTTTTTTCGTTCACAGTGGAATTCGCGAAGGTAAGTGAAATCGCAACTTTTTTCGAAAATCACCATTTTTTTGCATTATAATTTTTTTTAAACATAAGAAAAAGCCCACCAACTTTAATGACAATTATATTCAATAATAAAAAACTATATTAACAAGAGGGAAAAATTTATCAACAAAACAAGTATATCTATATATATACAAATAATAAGAGAGATATATGAATTAAGTACAAGAAAACCTACTTGAAAATAAGAAATAGATAATTACTATTTTACGGAATAAGTTCAAATTGCCTGACGTAATAATTTAAGACTAAAATAAAATCGAGTTACAATAAAACAAAGTAAAATTATTAAAGGAAATGACCGTGAATTATAAGACAATTTAGTATATATAATCAGATAAGGTAAAATTAAATTAATTCTTATCCTTTTTAGATTTTATTTATCTTCCACCACACGTAACGTTTCTGAGATCGGTTGTTCTATCATTTTACTTTAATTATATTTCTTTTCATTTCTCTCCAAAAACGATTTGTTAACGCTACATATTTCTAATGCGGTCATGCGCAATTGTGTCGGTTAGTAAATTACCAATAGGTAAGATGTTTACGTACGTGTAAAACGAAATTTCGTCTACAATTCGAGCTATTAATTCTTGCAAATTGGCGAGAATCAAGTTTTTTTTAGTACAGGTACATATTCAAATGTAAATGTATTCTATAGTTCAATCGAACTATCTCTGATTGTATTGCCCAAATTGATAAAATCTAAATAGCAGTAAAGTGCACGGTCGTCTACTCTAATTTAACAATTTTGTTTATTTAAAAACAAATAACATGGAAGGCTAGAACCGTGGAGTAAAGGGGACGAGAGAGGGGCGAGAGAGAGAGACGATGATGCATTAGCCCCCCCTGGGTCGAGAGGTCCACCCCGACTGCAGACTCGTTTCCCCCCCTCTTTTTTCTTTTTATAGATATTCCGATCGTAGCCCGCTGACTACCTCACCAGGACTTCCCAAACCTGGTGGTCAGCCCCCTTTTGGTACATTAGTTTTAACATGTCCATGAAAAGAAGTGACAAACCCACCCCCACCGACGAGCTAGTACGTGCGTGTGCTAGATGTAACACCAGTCACTTCGTAGACCTTCATGGGACACTGCCAAGGTGGCGTGTCAGCAGGGTGTCGATGAGAGGGTTCAGGTGAAACCACTCATCGCGGCTGTTACAATCATATGATTGGGCTTTAAGCCCAATCATAATTCTGTTATGTTTTCATGATGTATCCACATTGAAAATTTAAACTTTGTATCTTTCACCAGAGCCCTAGGAAAAACACTTAAAATTTCCGATATTTTTGCCTTCCACCTCCCTCCGTTACACACCCCCACTTGAAATTCTTATTTGACAAAATTTCAATTTGATATCTGTATTGAGTTTTGAGATAGAACGATCTGAAATTTCGGAAAGTTCACCATTTTTGAAATGCTTCCCATTTTCCCCCACTACTATTATGTCTATATTTTTTTCATAGTTTGCCAATATAGCTTCACATATGTTCCCAGTTTGAATTGCATAGCTTAAGAAATAGCCGTGATATTTTTTTTTTAGGCTGTCTTAGTCATGAAACGCGAAAAAACCGTTTAGTTGAAAATTTTTGTGTATAAGTCAGCCAGCACTGACTGCCGTAGACTTTTGCCCATTCAATTTGACTTTATTATTCTAATAATAAAGTATTGTGATCGACACAGAAAAAAGAAAAAAATTTGCTACCCTGAAATTTTGTTTTTTCGCGTTTCATGACTAAATTAGCCTAAAAAACAAAAACAAAACATAACAGGGCTACGATTGCGCGTAAAGCGCAATCTTACGGTACTCTAGATGAAATAGAATTTTTTGTGATCCCAAGAAATTTTTTATGAGGAGTGTTAGAAGGGGTGATAGCATTGAACTATTTTTTTCCCCATCATGCTAAAGTAGCTATAAAAATGTTTTATACAAAATGCTTACACCAAAAATTGAATAGGAGCTGAGAAAATTAGTGTGTTAGATTTAGTGAAAATGTGCAGTTTGTATGGGAGATGGTAGAAAGAGTGGGGGGATTTTAGTGATTTTTTCAGAAATAGCTAAGAATATCATAAAATTGACATTTCTTAAATTTGAGACTGGTAGCATTCATACTTTTCAAGAAAATAGATTTTTTGTGAAGTTGTGAAACTGTGTCATATTGTATGGGAGGGGGTAGAAGCAGTAAAGCTAATCAAAAATTTTTTTTCTGATCTTAGTGATAATGCTAAATAAGTTTATATTACGAAGTATGAGCTCGATAAATGTTATATGTTCTGAGAAAATCGGCTTAGAGCATTTCATGAAAAAGTGCAGTTTGTATGGGAGGGGTTGGAAGGAGAGGGAGGACGCAAATAATTTTTACACAGTATATTGAAATTATTATAAAAGTAATATATCCCGAAATTCAGACTAAGAACTTTTATACTTTTCGAGCAAATCTATTTATAGTCGAATTGCGAAATTGTGTCATTTTGTATGGGAGGGGGTAGAAGGGGTGAAGCTAATCATCTAATTTTTTTTAACCTTACTAACAATTTTAAATAAATATTTGGTGCACAATTTCAGCACGCTAAATTTTATACGCACTGAGTAAATTGGCTTAGAGTAATTTATGATAAGTACAGTTTGTATGGGAGGTGGTAGAAGGAGGGGGCGGACACGCATAATTTTTATACGGTAGATTGATATTATCATAAAAGTAATATATTCCAAATTTCAGGCCAATAGCTTTTATACTTTTCGAGCAGATCCGTTTATTGTCAAATTGCGCATTTGTGTCATTTTGTATGGGAGGGGGTAGAAGGGGTGGAGCGATTTGGCCCATTGACGAACTTGACCTAACTTTTTTGTCAAAAACGACGTATACGAAATTTGAGCTTTCTAGCTGAACGCGTTCTCAAGCTAGAGCGCGCACAGACGGACGGACGGACGGACGGACGGACATCCGGTTTTGAGATTTTTGAGTGATAATATTAATTTCTGTATTCATCATTTTTTTCTCCGAGCCTTATTTCTTGGCGTTACAAACTTTAGAGCAAACTTATAATACTCTCAGATTTCATCTAGAGTATAAAAATCCGTCAGGCCGTACATATGGACTCATACCTCCGAGACCGTAAAAGGTAGACTGTTGGTTTTTGGGTGGACTGTTAATGTGGTAAGTGAGCTCCATTATCCAAATTTTGGGGAGTGTCAGGTGGAAGGGGGAGGCGTGGGGATGTAAAAGGTAAAAAAATACACTTGCTAATTACTTCACCACCAATGCAGATAGGAAGATGAAAATCAGCATACGTATAGAAAAGGTTGTAGGACAGGCTCCAAAAATAATTTAATTCTTTTACCCACTGGCGTCCGAAAAGGGGGTGCTAAAAACAAATTGTTGGCCAAATCTTTTTTTGAAATGGTTATATCTTCGAAAACTACTTACCATAAAAAATTCATATTTTGGGACTATAAAGGTGGCATATAGATCCACCACAATCAGCTTAGAAATAGGCTAATTATTGTAAGAGGGAGGGTCAGGAGGGGGGGTACATAGAAAAACACTTAAGAATTAAAATCTCAACTATCTCTTAAGCTATGTAAATGAAATTTAAAACATATACTAAGCTATACTAGCGAAATACAAAAAAAAATATATATACATTTTGGTCATAATAGTAGTGGGGGGAAATGGGGAGCATTTCAAAAATGGTGCACTTTTCAAAATTAGAAATCGTTATATCTCAAAATTGAGAACAGATAGCGAAACAAAAATTCGTCAGATTATAGAACTACATAATTTATAATTTTGATACAAATTTTAAGTTACGGGTGTAAAGGGAGGGAGGTGGTAAGGAAAAATTTTGAAAATTTTGAGTGATTTTTTTCGGACTCTGGTCAAAGATAGAAACTTTAAATTTTGCATGTGGATATATCTATTTGATATACATAGAAAAAAAAATAAAAAGATCCACAATTGTTACGAACCGACCACCCCGGTCTAACGGGCACAAAGTGTTTCACGTGCAGCGAAAAAAACACGAAAACTGAAAATTTTTGAATGTAATTTTAAGGTAGAAACTTGAAAATTTGAGGAAGGCTTTTAAAAAAAAATCCCTAAAAGTATGAAATATTAACTGGTCGAATACCTTCAAAACTTCTACCCCCTCCCATACAAAATTATTTTTTCGACCATTTTTAAGAAATTATTTACCACCTGACTATTAAAAGCTATCAATTTGAAATTTTGCATAAAAACTTAAAAAAATAGTTGAAATGAAATTACTTTAAAAGTTTTGAAATCGCACTTGCTCTTCTACCCCCTCCCAAACAAAAGTATGATTTCGACCAATTTCATTAAATCAACTAATAACCAACAAATTAAAAGCTACGAACTTGAAATTTTGTACGAGCACCTTACAAGAGAAAGGAAAGAAAATTGCGTCACAAATTTTGCGATACAAAAATTATTTTTTTTAAGAACTCAGTTATCAGGTAACTCTTAAAAGCTATCAATTTCGAATTTTGCATGAAAACTTACAAAAATTATTGAAATGAAATTCCTTTAAAAGTATTGCAATCGCGCTTGCCCTTCTACCCACTCCCATACAAAAGTATCATTTCGACTTATTCCATTGAACCAACTAATAACCAACAAATTAAAAGCAACGAATTTGAAATTTTGTACAATCTACTTACAAGAGAAAGGAAATAAAATTGCATCACAAATTTTACGATTCCCCTACCCCCTCTACCCCCTCCCATACAAAATTATTTTTTCGACCATTTTTAAGAAATCGATTATCACCTAACTATGAAAAGCTATCAATTTGAAATTTTGCATAAAAACTTAAAAAAATAGTTGAAATGGAATTACTTTAAAAGTTTTGCAGTCGCGCTTGCCCTTCTACCCCCTCCCATACAAAAGTATCATTTCGACCTATTTCATTGAACCAACTACTAACCAACAAATTAAAAGCTACGAACTTGAAATTTTGTACAAGCTCCTTACAAGAGAAAGGAAATTAAAATTGCATCACAAATTTTACGATTCCCCTACCTCCTCTACCCCCTCCCATACAAATGTTTGGTTTCGTGAATGTAAAATACACAGAATCTTATGAAAATTCTATGCAACTTCGTCTATGAAACTGACATTCTATACAGAGAATAGTGGACGTGATTCAAGCAATTAATTAAAAAACTATTAACATCCACTCATTTTTACTATCACGCCTCAAAACTCAAACTTGCATAAATAAACGAACGAAATATTGATTATAAGTATTGTTGTTGTCCTGCCCAAGAACTCCCTTTCACTTAGTCTTCCCTAACCACTCTAACCTGCATATTGACTTTCCACTCATCCGCAACTTGTCCCAAGAATAATAAAGTTTCGCCCGACTTGTTGGCAGTTTATTTTATGTTTTTATGACTTTCTCTTACAGTTTGTTATGATAAGTTTTTGTTTTTGTTTTTTATAAATATATTTACGTTACTGAAAAAATGTGCATCAATGGATTTTTGATTAAAGCTTCCAATTAACCAGAACCTAAATATAAGGTGCTGCCGTAGACTTTTGTCCGCCACTGTATAAAGATTATTTTGGATAAGCCGTGGCATCATTCTACAAGACTACTCCATGAAGAGGCCAGCATCCAACTAGTAGTTGACACCATAGCAAAATTAATCAACAATTTTATAAATAAATGTCAAAACTTTATTAAACGTGTCTGAACAACACAATTTTAATGGAGTAGTTTGGTAAGTGACTAAAGTACTTTACTAAATTCTCGATCCATTTAATTCTATTTTTTTCAAGCGAGTAGCGCCCCGCGTCACCATCACTGCAGCGTAATTCATCCCCTAAACAAGTGCGAACTAAGCCTTAAACGGAGCACTATTCACGACAATTTCTTATGTATTTGTTCAAATAATTATTATGAGGCTTCTTAAATTTAAAATTAAAAGAAAAAAACGAGTATTCCTTTGATGAATTGCTAAAGATTTGCATGAGAACTAAAGAAGAGGTTAAGTAAACTTTTTTGGTTTAATTTTAGATCAACTATTTCTGGATCAGAATTTGGCATAGAAAAGCGCGCTAGAAAATGTCTTAGTAATAAAATAAGTAAGTAGTAAGTACAGAAGAGCTCAGAGCAACTCTAAGTAATTTTCAGTGCAATTGAATTGAATAATAATTATATTTGCATACTACCGGGTATTAAGAAACAATTAAAACAAATTTTACTTTATCCATGCATTACGTTCGTTTTCATATTTTGTTTCTTAAATTATATCATTGGATGTATGTGTAGGTTAAATTTATAAAAAACAAAACTTTTCCGATAGTATATATTAGAGAAATCAAGCTCAAAATAACCCGAAATTGATTCGTCGTCGCATTGATTTAAACCAGTTTCGTGTTTTTGCTCTTGCTTATTAAAATGAAGGCATCGGAACAGTACAAAATTAAACATAATTATTATCCAACGATTCACTGGATCGTATACATTTAACGAAGAAGTTTACTCGTAAGAATGATTCACCAATAGAATTATTATTCTTGAAATGTTTTCGATGTACAAACGTCTCTGGATTTCACGTGAATTTTGGATGCCGTAACACGTTTCATTTTAATAGGAAAAAATTTGCAGTTCTTATCATTTGTTTTTCTTGTTTTCGAATAAAACACAATTTCAGTCTGAATAATTTTTTTGTTTTGTATTTTATGTGGTTGTTTGCGATTTGACTGGGGAAATATTTTTTTTTTGATTTTTTGGAGAACTGTTTCAAATTTTTACGAATCGGTCAAAGTTTCGAAAGTTCAAACTTTTGGTGGATTTATTATAACATTTATTAAGGTGGAGAAATCCATCTCTACGATCTATGAAAACTCCAATCCATCAGATGTATCCCGTACAACAATTTTGGGGTATTATATGTCTGTACTGAATTTGGGTATTATATAACTTCAAATTATGCGCCATGTTGAATTTAAATAAAGGACTTGCTAGTGAAGGAACCGAAATAGAGATTTAGTAATTTTCCAGTATTGATTGAATGCATGACGTCTAAGTCTAAAAATTCGGCTTTCTGAAAAAATAGCTGATGGTTGCAGGGGATAAGGTACGCGAATAAAAAACCGCCATAAAACTTTTAGTGATGGGCGAAATTGGTACTTTTCAGTAACTATAGGTACTCAATACTTTTAGTTTCCCATTACCTCAAAAAGGAAATTCTTCGCCACACTGGCTAAAATCCTATGCAAACTCTTCTACCCCTCTTGGTCTAAGGGAAATATTTCCAGTGCGTGGATCTTTTCGAATGTTCAGTTGTTACTTCATAGCCTAACAATTTATTCCAATACGGATTTTTATCAGGACGATCTACAGGAGATCTTATGATTAATCTGACAGAACCTTGGAATTTATATCTCTTTCGCTACGGCAAGAAACAAAGCATTCGACAAAGTTTGGCACAAATCTCTTACTTGTCTTTGAGGTAAGGGAGGTATTACGCTGGATTAAGGATTTATTTCTCGGAACGCCCTATTCGTGTAATTTTGTATCTGACTTACTTTATTTTAAGACATGTTATAATTTGCTACTAAATCCGGTATACTGTCTTAATTAAGAGTTCAAGCTAGCGGCTTTTCAACTATGTTTTTGTTGCTAATCATTGTAGAGTTATAAATAAATAAACTGCCAACAAGTCGGGCGAAACTTTTTATTCTTGGGATAAGTTGCGGATGCGTGGAAAGTCAATATGCAGGTTAGAGTGGTTAAGGGAGACTAAGTGAAAGGGAGTTCTTGGGCAGGGCAACTGTCAATTTAACACTTTGCGGAAACGTTCAAAAGCTCAGTACTTATAATCAATATTTCGTTCGTTCATTTATGCAAGTTTGAGTTTTTATGAGGGGATGGGTGAGGCGTGATAGTAAGTGGATGTTAATAGTTTTTTAATTGATTGCTTGAATCACGTCCAATATTCTCTGTATAGAATATCAGTTTCATAGACGAAGTTGCATAGAATTTTCATAAGATTCGGTGTATTTTACGTTCACGAAACCAAACATTTGTATGAGATGTATGTAGAGGAGGTAGGGGAATCGTAAAAATTGTGACGCAATTTAATTTCCTTTCTCTTGTAGTGTGCGCGTACAAAATTTCAAGTTCGTAGCTTTTAATTTGTTGGTAATTAGTTGATTTAATGAAATTGGTCGAAATCATACTTTCGTATGGGTGGGAGTAGAAGGGCCAGTGCGATTTCAAAACTTTTAAAGTAATTTCATTTCAACCATTTTCATAAGTTTTTATGCAAAATTTCAAATTGATAGCTTTTCATAGTCAGGTGGTAATTAATTTCTTAAAAATGGTCGAAAAAATAATTTTGTATGGGAGGGGGTAGAAGTTTTGAAGGTATTCGACCAGTTAATATTTCATACTTTAGGGATTTTAAATGCAGTTCCGAAATTTTCATGTTTCTTCTTGAAAATTACATTCAAAAATTTTCAGTTTTCGTGTTTTTTTCGCTGCACATGAAACACCTTGTGCCCGTTAGACCGGGGTGGTCGGTTCGTAACAATTGAGGATCTTTTTATTTTTATACTCTAGATGGAATCTGAGAGTATTATAAGTTTGCTCTAAGGTTTGTAACGCCAAGAAATAAGGCTCGGAGAAAAAAATGAATGATACAGAAGTTAATATTATCACTCAAAAATCTCAAAACCGGATGTCCGTCTGTCCGTCTGTTCGCTCTCTAGCTTGAGAACGCGTTGAGCTAGAAAGTTCAAATTTTGTACATGTCGTTTTTAACAAAAAAGTAAGGTCAAGTTCGTGAACGGGCCAAATCGCTCCACCCCTTCTACCCCCTCCCATACAAAATGACACAATTGCGCAATTTGACAATTAACGGATTTGCTCGAAAAGTATAAAAGCTATTGGCCTGAAATTTGAAATATATTACTTTTCTGATAATATCAATCTACCGTACAATACTTTTGCGTGTCCTCCCCTTCCTTCTACCACCTCCCATACAAACTGTACTTGTCATGAATTACTATAAGCCAATTTACTCAGTGTGTATAAAATTTAGCGGGCTGAAATTGTGCACCATATATTTATTTAAAATTGTTAGTGAGACCAAAAAAAAATTAGACGATTGGCTTCACCCCTTCTACCCCCTCCCATACAAAATGACCCAATTTCGCAATTTGACAATAAATGGATTTAATCGAAAAATATAAAAGCTATCAGTCTGAATTTTGGGATATATTACTTTAATAATGATATAAATCTACAGTAGAAAAATTATTAGCATCCTCTCTCTCCTTCCACCCCCTCCCATACAAACTACACTTTTTCATGAAATGCTCTAAGACAATTTTCTCAGAACATATAATATTTATCGAGCTCATATTTTGTAATAAGTACTTAATTAGTATTATCACTAAGATCAGAAATAAATATTTGATTAGCTTTTCCCCTTCTACCCCCTCCCATACAATATGACACAGTTTCCGAACTTCACAAAAAATCTATTTTCTTGAAAAGTATGAATGTTATTCATCTAAAATTTAAGAGATGTCAATTTTATGATATTCTTAGTTATTTCTGAAAAAAATCACTAAAATCCCCCCACTCTTTCTACCACCTCCCATACAAACTGCACATTTTCGCTAAATCTAACACATTAATTTTCTCAGCTCCTATTCAATTTTTGGAGTAAGCATTTTTTATAAAATGTTTTTATAGCCACTTTAGCATGATGGGGAAAAAATTAGTTCAATGCTATCACCCCTTCTAACACTCCCCATACAAAATTTCTTGGGATCACAAAAAATTCTATTTCATCTAGAGTATCGTAAGATTGCGCTTTACGCGCAATCGTAGCCCTGTTATGTTTATACTCTAGATGAAATCTGAGAGTATTATAAGTTTGCTCTAAGGTTTGTAACGCTAAGAAATAAGGCTTGGAGAAAAAAATGAATGATACAGAAGTTAATGTTATCACTCAAAAATCTCAAAACCGGATGTCCGTCTGTCCGTCTGTCCGTCTGTCCGTCCGTCCGTCTGTCCGTCTGTCCGTCTGTTCGCTCTCTAGCTTGAGAACGCGTTGAGCAAGATTGTTCAAATTTTTTACACGTCGTTTTTAACAAAAAAGTAAGGTCAAGTTCGTGAACGAGCCAAATCGCTCCACCCCTTCTACCCCCTCCCATACAAAATTACACAATTGCGCAATTTGACAATTAAAGGATTTGCTCAAAAAGTATAAAAGCTATTAGCCTGAAATTTAGAATATATTGCTTTTATAATAATATCAATCTACCGTATAAAAATTATGCCTGTCCTCCCCCTCGTTCTACCACCTCCCATACAAACTGTACTTGTCATGAATTACTCTAAGCCAATTTACTCAGTGCGTATAAAATTTAGCAGCCTGAAATTGTGCACCAAATATTTATTTAAAATTGTTAGTAAGGCGAAAAAAAATTAGACGTTTAGCTTCACCCCTTCTACTCCCTCCCATACAAAATGACGCAAATTCGCAATCTAACAATAAATTAATTTACTCGAAAAGTATAAAAGCTATTAGTCTGAGTTTGGGGTATATTACTTTCATAATGATTTAAATCTACAGTAGAAAAATTATTTGCGTCCTTCCTCTCCTTCCACCCCCTCCCATACAAACATTACTTTTTCATGAAATGCTCTAAAATGATTTTCTCAGAACATATAACATTTATAGAGCTCACATTTTGTAATAAATACTTAATTAGTATTATCACTAAGATCAGAAAAATATATTTGATTAGCTTCACTGCTTCTACCCCCTCCCATACAATATGACACAGTTTCACAACTTCACAAAAAATCGATTTTCTTGAAAAGTATGAATGCTACTAATCTGAAATTTAAGGTTTATCAATTTTATAATATTCCTAGTTATTTTTGAAAAAATCACTAAAATCCCCCCACTCTTTCTACCACCTCCCATACAAACTGCACATTTTCACTAAATCTAACTCACTAATTTTCTCAGTTCCCATTCAATTTTGGAGTAAGCATTTTGTATAAAACATTTTTATAGCTAATGTAGCATGATGGGGAAAAAATTATTTCAATGCTATCACCCCTTCTAACACTCCAAAATTTCTTGGGATGACATCTAGAGTATCGTAAGATTGCGCTTTATGCGCAATCGTAGCCCTGTTATGTTTTTTTCTATGTTCATCAAATAAATGTATCCTCATGCAAAATTTAAAGTTTCTATCTTTGACCAGAGTCCGAAAAAAATCACTCAAAATTTTCAAAATTTTTCCTTACCACCTCCCTCCCTTTACACCCGTAACTTAAAATTTGTATCAAAATTATAAATTATGTAGTTCTATAATCTGACGAATTTTTGTTTCGCTATCTGTTCTCAATTTTGAGATATAACGATTTATAATTTTGAAAAGTGCACCATTTTTGAACTGCTCCCCATTTCCCCCCACTACTATTATGACCAAATTTTATATTTTTCTTGTATTTCCCTAGTATAGCTTAGTATATGTTTTAAGTTTCAATTACATAGCTTAAGAGATAGTTGAGATATTAATTCTTAAGTGTTTTTCTTTCCACCCCCGTGACCCTCCCCCTTACCATAATTAGCCTATTTCTAAGCTGATTGTGGTGGATCTATATGCCACCTTTATAGTCCCAAAATATGAATTTTTTATTGTAAGCAGTTTCGAAGATATAACCATTTCAAAAACAGATTTGGCCTACAATTTGTTTTTAGCCCCCCTTTTCGGACGCCAGTGGGTAAAAGAATTAAATTATTTTTGGAGTCTGTCCTACAACCCTCTCTATACGTATGCTGATTTTCATCTTCCTATCTGCATTCGTGGTGATGATATTAGCAAGTGTATTTTTTGACCTTTTACATCCCGCCGCCTCCCGGTTCCACCTGACACTCCCCAAAATTTGGATAACGGAGCTCACTTACCAAATTAACAATCCACCCAAAAACCAACATTCTACCTTTAACGGTCTCGGAAGTATAAGTCCATATATACGGCGGACGGCGTACGGGGGGACGGATTTTTTTTTTTGCTTTTTTAGGCTAATTTAGTCATGAAACGCAAAAAAACAAAATTACAGGATAGCAAATTTTTTTTCTGTGTCCATCACAATACTTTATTATTAGAATAATAAAGTAAAATTTAATTGTTTGTCCGCTAGGTAGAAGTGTACAAATAAACCCCTTTAACTAAATCTAACTTAAACTTACCTTATTTAAAAATTAAACAGATTTAAGTAAAATTCAATAAGTAGGTATACAATTCATGTGAGTAAAAGTGAATTAAAATGCATAAATACAGTATCGCAAGATTTTAACGAGACATATTGGATGAGATTAAGGCATTGTTCGAGTGAGATCAACGCCAAAGAAATGTGTTACGTTGAATTGTCGATTCATCAGGTGTAAATAATGGTTAGTTCAAAATGATCTTCAGACACTTATTCTGTAGGATTAGTAGTTTACCTTTGTGAACACTGATAGGTGGTTACCATCTCGGCATTTATTGACATACCACAAATACCACAAGTACCACAGAAATGCTGGTGTACACAGCATTTACTACAGATACATACCATGATGGTAAAGTAGTGATGACGTACGGCGGACGGCATACGGGGGACAGCGTACAAAGAGACGCATTTTTTTTTTTTTTGCATTTTTAGGCTACTTTAGTCATGAAACGCGAAAAAACAAAATTTCAGGGAATCAATTTTTTTTCCCAAGTCGATCATAATACTTTATTATCAAAATAATAAAGTAAAATTATTTGAACGATTGTTGACTGTTTTGAGAATGGACAATGTTGCTTTCGGTTTTTTTTTTTAAATTGTAATAATCAAAGTTTACTTTCCTTGTAGCGTTTCAAACAACTAACTACAAAGGAAAACATCCGATTATGCTTATATACATGTATAGCTTTAGTGGACTAATTCTGTACCTAACTTACCCTCTTCCTAGTCCTATTAATTTTTCACGGAACCAAAGTTTAAGATTTAAATTTAGCTCAAAATAATTTCTCGTAATTTTCAAACATAACAACTGAAATTACTCCCCTTTTAAAGTTGCTCAACAATTTAATGCGCATCTTTCAATTCGATTAATTTATCCCTATAACCACATCCGTTAATTTTTGGGGCGAGGGTAAAAAGTGGAACATATATCCTGCAAAGATTGAAGCACCTATGACATTCCTGATGATGATGACGTTGTTCCAATTTTACTAATCCTATCAAAACATGACCGCGCTTCGACAGAATTCTATTGCATCCAGTTATTAGGACAGCGGGTGGTTGTCGGATTATTAAATTACATGGAGGGTGCAGCTCCGAGGGGAAGATGCTTTCAGTCGGGACGATTAATGATGTTGGTTGTACAATTCTCCGGCGCCATCATGATAAATTCCAGTCTGAGTGCGTACTATACAAGAAGTGCTTAATTTCATGTTCTCTATTCTGGGGGCGGCAAGTTGGCGAATGTCCTTTAATGCGTGACAATACGCATGCGGAATAAAATCGAAACTCATACCCCAAAAAAAGAGAATTAAGTCCATTAACCCCCCTCACTTCTTATTATTTTATTTCTCTTATCTTAAAGCTTGTTGTTCGGGAAACAACACACAGTACCATTTAAAATAAAAAGTAGACTTTCAGATTTATCTGTTCATGTGCCAAATTAGATGCAAACAAGCAGAGGAAGTTCTGATGCTGATGCCAAAAAAAAGCAACTAACAATCAAGCTTGTAACTGATTTTGACCGGTTTCAAACTGGATTTCTTAAGATCGTGGATTGTGTTTGACTGAGTTTATTTCTGAAAATCTTTTGGCACTTTACCGAATTTTCCGATTCGCAATTTTAACAGAAATTTCCGAATTCAGAGAGATTTTAATTTTATGTTTGATGCGATCATTATCTGGTACTATCGTAGAAATTGAGCAATACTGGCATGGCTAATTTTCGGTTTGAGGTTAAAATTATCGAAATGTTAGAAATGATTTATCTGCAGTTACACCGGGAAAATAAATATGAAAACAACTATTTCATTTTCATTTTTTCACAATTTTGCTTCAGAGCATTTTTAGTCAGATGAAGATGAAAAAAAAAAGTTTTGTTTTAGGTTAGTTAGATTAGTTCATCTAATCCTAAAGTCTTGTAGGAATGTAGAGGAAACAGAAAAATTAATGGAATGGAGAGCTCAAAGTTCCGGTGGACGTTCCTTTTAAAACGTTGAACATCAAATCTCGGTGGTTAGACTATTATCGATGGGGGTGTTTGAGTGTAATTTGGTGGAGAGCCTGTTCGTCTGCAAAGGTCTTGAGTTCGAATCCCAGTCAACGTGTCATTCCAACACACTGCCTATTCATCTGGGCTACCTCATTCCACGATAATAAAAATTCGTAGATAGAGGGTTGTGCGAAAGGTTAAAAACCATTCCATAGTAACAAATTAATTTTAAGGAATCTGAAGATCAGGAGACTCAAGCCCGATTTGGACTGTACTACCATTGAAGAAGAAATGAAGAAGTATATCTTAATTTTTAGGAGGGGCTTTTAAAATCTGAAAATGTGTTAAAAATCCTTTCAAAGACAACTGTCTAATTTTTTTTAAGGCCGTCGAAATTAACTAAGGGGTTCACCCTTTAATGCGCGATGCACAGTTAAGTCGACATGGGTACGGGGAAAAAAGTGAATACAGGAAAATTAGTATGGAAACACAGTCTAATTCCAATTGAAAAGATTTTAAAATTAATCTAACTTAATACTGAAGTAGCTTAATTTGTAATCGATCTGATTCAATAGGTGAATGTAGCCTTGATGTTTTAATGAAATACACTTGAAATAATACCGCTCACTTAAGGCTAACCTCTCGCCATGCCTTTTCAGAAAATTCAACTTGTGTCTTCACTATAAAGATTTCGTTCTAAATGAAATTGACACAAACGCGGCGGCTGGTAGTAAAATTATGTTGACAATAATGCATCGTCGTCTTAACTATAACGTTATAGTCGTGCCTGTTATTCGACGTTTAAATTTATTACGGGACAGCTCATGTGTCAATGGTTTTTTTAATTATTTTTTTTTTTGTAGATCCAAGACCACACCAGCAAATTAAATAGTGTGCAAAAATAATTACCATAACTTAGGTTCTGATTACCTTCTTCCATACTATTATTACCATGTGTTCAATATAAACTTTGACAAGCAATCTGATTAAAAAAATTTAATGGAAATGGTTAGAGACAAAGTTGTTGCTAAGTAGTTTACATTGGATTCATTAGTTTAATGTTGCTTCGGGGTATGTGTTTTCCTTCCCTTAATTCAATTTTCAATTTAGTTTCGAACAGGTTAATTTTCTAACGAGAAGATTTACGTACTTTACGTACCGGTTGGGAAATTTAGTTTAATTATGAAATTTTCGATAATTTAAATAATTGTTTTATTTTAATTTGCATGTTGCATGTTGTCCTTATGCTTTGAAATGAGAGCAGTGTGTTTCCATTTATCACCGCACCTGGTTGGATGTTACTTTTAGAGTTTGCTTACGACTGGTCCACATTCCTGAAATATGGAAGGGGGTGAAAATAGTTTTTATCTTACAAGTCCGAAGGACATCAGACTTATAAGTCTATTCTCATTCCCTCCACTTAGAAGCATTGATAGACATCCATCTACGCAGGGACATCGATCAGCAAATGTTATCAGCAGCCCAATAGGCATACTGGAAGGGGAAATCGGTTAAAACGGCCCTGCACACACTCGTGAGCCATACTGAAAAATCTCTCAGTATTAAAGAGTACACTATGGTAGCTTTTATCGATATCGATGGGTCTTTCAAGAACATAAGACCGAAAGCAATTACAGACGCACTTTCAATTCTGAAGGTGGCGTGCTGATTAATTTGATATTGACACCTAGGATTATCAGCACAAAACTGGGCGTCGCATCCACTAAAAGGTTTGCTAGTAGAGGTAGTCGGCAAAGAGGAGTCCTCTCTCCACTTCTTTGGAACGTGGCGGTTAATGGACTACTGCTAAGACTGCAAGAGGCAGGCTGTTAAGTGATTAATTATGCGAACGACGTTCCTATAGCCATCTTTGGTAAGCACCCGAGCACTCTGGGCGAGGTTATGAAAAATAATCTCTCAATACCCTCTAAATAGACTCGTGAATATGAACTGAGGGTGAACGCACACAAAACCGAGCTAGCTCTTTTCACAAGGATATAAAAAATTCCCCATCTTGACTTTTCTAACCTCGTTGGTACCAGTCTTATTTTCGTAGATAGCGCAAGATATCTGGGTCTTTTTTTGGATAGTAAACTGAGCTGGAAACCTTATATTCAGGAACGTGTAAACAAAGATATTGTTGCGCCTTACTTTCGTAAGAAAGTCATAGGTAAGTAGTGCTCTATGTTGCCGTCATCATACCCACCTTGCTTTATGGTGTGATTGTGCAGTGGAGAGAGAGAAACAAACCGCACTCTCCTCGGCAAGGTGAAGAGAACAGCATGTTTATCTACAATACAAGTGAGGCTCCAAGAACAACCCCTTCCGCAGCATTAGAAGTACTGTTTCACCTGCTACATATATTACAGTCAAACTCGCCAATAGGATCACTCTATAATCAAACCACCTTCGAACTGAACCAACCTACTCCAAATTTTTATAGTTTTTTTTATAGAAATAAACCTTTGTAGAGTATGTAGGGCTAATTTTAGGTCGATTGATGTGTAAAAAACCTCCAGAATCGGACCGCAACCAATAGTGCGAAAGGCTCCAAGGAGAAAAACAAAAGAATACTTGCACATTGTTGCGTACTTTGTACGTGGAAATATGTAAGTACAGCGTCTTAAAACCGCAAATGGATTTGGTTAATGGTACTTGTTTTTGACATTGTCGTAAACATTTAGATTATATTTATGCAACATGATGAGTAAACGAGAGTTTTTTCCATAATCTATACATAGTAATATAATTGTAGTGTCTGTCTGTAATTTGCTTATAAATGGCTATAAGTTAGTTTTTTGAGTTATTTTAGCACTAACTAAGCATAAAAACACATTTTTGAAATTTTTGTCTGTCTGTCTGTCCGACCGCTTTTCACGCACAAACGGCTGAACCGATTGTAATGAAACTTGCACAGTTTGCTAGGTGTCCATCGGAATGAAATCTGCACTTGGTTTCATTTCACTCCGCTCACGCCTTCTAACCCCTCCCATACAAAGTGACTCATTTTCAAAATATATATTAATCAAATTTTCTTGGAAACCATAAAAGCTATTAATTTGAAATTTGGAACATATTATTTCTATTATAAATGCAGTCTTTTGGTCTACAAATTGTTTGAGTTTCCTCACTCCTTTCACCACCTCCCATACAAACTACACTTTTTCATGAATTACTTTACACCTAATTTCTCAGTACGTGTAACTTCCATCGAGCTAAAATGTTGTATTAAATCCTTAATTAATATTATTATTAATATCGGGAAAAAATTAACCGATAAGCTTCACTCCTTCTACCCCCTCCCATACAATGTGACACAGTTCCACGACTTCACAAGAATTTGATTTTCTTGAAAAGTCTGAATGTTACTGATCTGAAATTTCGAGTATATCAATTGCATGATGATTATAGTTGTTTTTCAAAAAATCACCAGAAACCCCCTTCTCCTTCCACCACCTCCCATATAAACCGCACTTTTTCATGAAATACTCTACACGAATTTTCTCAGTTTATTTAAATTTCATCGAGATAAAAATTTGAATTTAATCCTTTATTAGCATTATTAGTAATACCCGGAAAAAACTTAACCGAGTAGCTTCACTCCTTCTTCCCCCTCCCATACAATGAGACACATTCCGTGACTATACAATAATTCGATTTTCTTAAAAAGTATGAATGATACAGATCTGAAATTTAAACTATATCAATTGCATGATAGTTATAGTTGTTTCTCGAAAAATCACCAAAAACCCCCCTCTCCTTCTACCACCTCCCATACAAATTGCACAATTTCATTAAATTCAATGCACTGTTTCTCAGTACCTACTCAATTTTTGAAGCTTAAATTTGGTACAAAACCTTTTTGTAGCTACTCTAGCATGATGTGAAACAAATTAGTTCAATGCCGTCACTCCTTCTACCACTCCCTATACAAAATTTCTTAACTCCGCAAAAATTTCGATTTCATCTATACATAGTATCGTATGATTGGGCTTTACGCACAATCGTAGTCCTGTTATGTTTTTAAGCTTAATGTTATTTTATTTGTTTTTTTTTAAATAAAACCAGCCATAATTATTCACATGTCCTTAACGCTTTTCAACACGTACATAAATGATCTCGAATCACGGGTTTGATTTGATCACGAGCCTGTCCCATAAAAATGGGAGTATCATGCTTTCATTCTTAATAATTTATGGTTCTGATTCCAACAATATACAAACTATTTTCTTCAAAGAGCCATTAAAGTAACCAGATTATATATCCCACATAATGTATTACTAACTACACTCTCGAAAATTGCTTATTATTGCTATTTTTACGCGGACGAAGTCGCGGGCGTTTGCTAGTAGCAAATAAAAGTTAAAGAATCTAAAGGTCAAGAGGTCCAGGCCTGCTTTGGGCTGTCCTGCCATTGAAGAAGAAGGAGGATTTTCTTAGGCAAAGCACTATCAACTAGTATTTTTTTCTCTTTGGACTTTAAGCTCAATTATAATTCAGTTATGTTTATAATTTCGATGAAGTCTGAGAGAATTATAAGTTTGCTCTAAAGTTTGTAACGCTAAGAAATAAGGCTCGGAGAAAAAAAGAAGTTAATATTATCACTAAAAAATCTCAAAACCGGATATCCGTCTGTCCGTCCGTCCGCCTGTTCGCTCTTTAGCTCGAGAACAGGTTGAGATAGATCGTTCACGTTGTACACGTTATTTTTGACAAAAAAGTAAGGTCAAATTCGTGAATGGACCAAATCGCTCCACCCAATACAAAATGACTCTTTTTCAATAATTTACAGTAATCAAATTTTCGTGAAAACTCATAATTTGAAATTAAAAATATGTAATTTTTTTCATAAATGTGATCTATGGTATACAATTTTTCGAATCCCTTCACTCCTTCCATCACCTCCTATACAAACTGCACTTTTTCATAAAACACTTCAAACCGATTTCCTCAGTACATGTAACATTTATCGAGCTCAGATTATATATTGTAACATTCAGACCTGGCAACGCCGCCGCTCTCTCTCGAGAGAGAGAGAGCTTCGAGAACTGTCACACATACACCGAAGGAAGCTTCGAGAACTGTTCAGACATACACACCGAAGGAAGCTTCGAGAATTGTCGTATATAAGAGCACGAAAGCTTTCAGCGAGCAGTTAGTTAGTCAGCGACTGTGATTCATGGAAGACGTGAACCAGGAAAGCGATAGAAAAGTACGTGGCGGTATTGCCATCAAAGTGCGAATTAAGCGGAGAATCGAATATTTACAAAAAATAAATTTTCTTAGAAAGTATAACTAATCAATTTCATAATATTCGTATTTATTTCTGAAAAAATTCTTAAGAACCCTTCACTCCTTCTACCACAAACTGCAGAATTTCACTAAATCTAATACACTAATTTTCTCAGTACCCATTAAATTTTTGAAGCCAAAAATTTGTATAAAACATTTCTATAGCTATTCTACCATGATGTTAAAAAAAAAGTAGTTCAATGGTGTCAACTCTTCTACCACTCCCCATACCAAATTTCTTAAGATCACAAAAGATTCTATTTCATCTAGAGTATCGTATGATTGGGCTTTACACGCAATCGTAGTCCTGTTACGTTTTTTCTATGTTTAAACTTGAATATATTAATATGTTACGAGAGGAGGTCAAAAATTTCGCGGAATGACAGGGAAGGGCGGAAAAATTAAACAAGTTAATGTTTTTCCTTTTCAATATATTCTCTTTTAAGCCTAATACATTTATCACATCTCCCACAACATTTATTAACTCCTTCCAAAAAAATGTTTTAGCAAAGCCTTCAAAAAGGCTAAAATTGCCGACTTCACCCCTTCATCGTTGGTAAATTTTCTTCCCCGAAGTTCTTTCTTCAGTTTTGGAACAAATAGTAATCAGAAGGGTTCATATCTGGACTATAAGGGGGGTGGTTCAATATTCCGTAGCCGCATTTCTGTAGGGCAGCCATTGCAACGAGGCTCTTGAGAACAGGTTTGTTGTCGTGCAAAAGCAGCGTACCACATATATAAATTTCGAAATTTCAAGTTTTTTTTAAACTATCAAAGCGATGTGAATACCATTATCGGCGAAAATATCTGTGGCATACTTCTTGAGCTTTCTATCCCTCTTGGGAGGAAGGAGACATAGAAAAATGTAAAATTTTGAAAAACACATTATTTCGCTTTCCTTAAGACATGAAAATTGTAGCAATTAGTGTTTTAATAATTACAATACAATAAATTAAAAAAAAACCCTTATAAATTTCGCTTCACTTCTTCTGCCCCCTCCCATACAAATTTCGATGCCGAAAAATTTTACATTTAGTGTTCAAAGTATCTATGCAAAATGTCTGTCGGTTAAGCCAATATTGTTAAATTTGTATGGAAGATGGAAGAAAAGGTAAAAATACTTATGAATATCAGACTATCTCGAATATTGGAGAAATCGTCTCTAGAAAATTTGGATTTTATTGTCGACATAATTTCATGATTTGAAAAATATCTATGTGAGGTGATAGCAGGTTTAAATACTTTTCGAAGAAAAATTTTCCAAAAACTGCATTTGTGCTTATTTAAATCATTCAACAGATGTCTAATCGAATCAAACCTGCTTTACAAATAACAATTTAAATAGAATATATTTTTTTTAAATTTTTCATTTGCGGAAAAGCCGGTATGTCATTTTTTTTTATTTCCGAAAATATTTTGGATTAAGGAAGGAAGGATAATTCCGGTATATACTGAATAGCAAGTTCTGTATTCGCACTGGAAGGTGCGAGATCTATCTAAATCGGTACCAGTCCCTGGATTATGGAACCCGGTTGTACGATATATCACAACTCCAAGAATCTCGGAAATAGGTTCCAAGCAGTTTCCTCTGCCCGCGAAATGGACCTCATCCACAGACTCTACGTGGCACCTCTGTTATACCCGTTTAATTATTCCTCTAACCACGTAACATGCATACACCGTCCATCTATTCTGTCCTGCATCAGACGAAACTAACCTCTGTTTTTTCGCTCTTTTTGAATTGCTACTTTGTCTAACTGCCATCTAGGAGGGGGCTGGGGGGAAAAGCAATTCGCTCACCTTAGTTCACTACTGTTCTTGAGCTAATCTTCTTATCATGCATCTTCCATCTCGATATCGTTCCCTCCAGTTCGTTAAGACGTATGTCCGACATTTCGGTATTTCAGTTCGCCACTTTCGTTCCCTATAACATTAACGTGTACGCGTGTGCCATGAAGCCTCTGACATAGCGTCCTGACCCTTAATCGGCGGTCATGCAAGGCTGGCTCAGTAGGTCTATACGCCTATAGTCCCACAGAGCCCCGTATACTCCTGACATACTACTGATACGATTTGATGTGGGTCCTTCAAGTTTTCGTGAGTTGCCACCCACTTCGCTCTAGCTATTGCAAAATGTGATACCGATCGATTAGCTCGTATCCGTACAGCTTACCTTTGTAATGAAAAGCTAATTTCCTGCAGGAGAGGTAATGTGAGTTATACCCAGCCGGATCAGAAGACTTGTTGACAGTACGAAAGTTGACTTTCTCCACAGAATCACCAGTGATAAGAGTTGGAATTTTTGAGAAAGTAAAGTTTTCGTGGACCGTCTTCACGAATGATCAGAAAGATTTTGAACTGTTATGGCTTGTAAGTAAATTTGGCAGCAGTTTCTTGACTTCGTGTACAAAGGGTTAGATATATACATATATTGACCAAAAGTATCCTTTTATACTTGTATACTCTTGAGGCACTCTTGAGACACACTTGAGTGAACTGGTTGAGGTTAGTTATTTGACACCAGAATTAGAGGGGTGCCGATGCGATGGGAAGGTTATTGATTTTTGGGAATTAAGGGGATAGAGACGAAAGTGGCTATGAATACGCTTCATGAACTAGTGAATGTTCTACTCTTGCGGGGATACAGAGATTGGATGCCAGTTCCATATCCAAACAGTCCGGTTCCGACCGAAGAAAGGTTGGAGAGAATACTTATGAGCGCGTAAAGCAGCTCGACTATTACGGGGTAACGTCACTAGGGATCTTACAATTTCTTCAATGCTCGAGTGAATCGATTGATGAAGAGATGTCAGAATCTCCTATGATTTTAATGGCCCGAGACATGTTATTAATCCAGAAGCAGTGAAGGAGTTTTTACAGCGTTTTAGGTAACTCAAACATTTAGATGTCTCTCATAACGTTCCGACGGCAATATGTCCTTAAATAGGATACAAACTTCAACTTCCGCAGAATACACGTTACTTGGTGCAACATTTAACAATCGACTTGATTGGAGGCAACACACTACGAAGTCACTCTTAATATAGGGTTATTATTAAGAGGTGTTATTTTGAATAGCCCGCTATTTCGGTAGATGTCACTTTTGAAGCTGTCATTTTTTGACATTTGACAAGTAGAAACTACGCCATTAATAAAAATGGAACGATACACGCTTCAACAACGCATTGAAATTATTAAAATTCACTATAAAAATGGTGAAAATTTGGCAGAGACGGTTCGGAGGGTTATCCAATAAGAGGTGTTATTTTGATATTCAAAGAAAAATGGCATTTTTTGAGATAAATGATCGGATGTTTATTTCATTGTAAAGAGGAAGGTATGCCGTTAATAATGGAAAACAACATCAGCCAAATGGTCCGGCGGGGTCATTGGACCTTACTTTTTCGAAAATGAGGCTGGAGCAACAGTTACGGTGAATGAATTGCGCTATCGAGAGGTGATTAATGATTTTTTATGGCCGGAATTGGATGATATTGATCTGGACAACGTTTACTTTCAACAAGACCGCGCTACGTGCCACACAAGCACCGAAACTATTGATCTTTTACGGGAAAAGTTTCCGGACCGCGTTATCTCTCGAAGAGGTGATCGCAATTGGCCACCGAGAACTTGTGATTTAACACCTTGCGATTTCTTCCTTTGGAGCTACGTGAAAGATAAGGTCTACGCCAACAGCCCAGCATCGATTGAAGACCTCTAAGATGGAATTCGTGAGACTATCGAGGACATAGGGCTGCCACTTTGCGATTTGGTTATGAAAAATTTCATGGAAAGGATACGGTCCTGTAAGCGTGGTCGTGGTGGCCATTTGGCTGATGTTGTTTTCCATTATTAACGGCATACCTTCCTCTTTACAATGAAATAAACATCAGATCATTTATCTCAAAAAATGCCATTTTTCTTTGAATATCAAAATAACACCTCTTATAGAATAACCCTATACTTCAAAACACCCAGGTATTCTGCGGAAATGTAAGAAATACTTTTCCGTCCCGAACTAGCTACCATTTATTAGGATTGTATCCGGCCACGTCTTGAGTATAGCTCGCATGTTTGGGCTTGGTGCCCAAAACCATGCAGATGAGTATATATCGGTCATAATAGACTCCCTCGAGCATCGTCGAAATATCGGAGCACTCTCCATTTACTATAGATATTTCCATGGTAAATGCAGCAAGAAACTAAAAGCCCTAATACACCCTCTATTTAATGCCCCCCGAAATACTCGCCAAAATGCACGCTCACACGAGTACACTCGGAAGCCCTTGCCGTGGATAACAATGAAGTTTAGGCAGTCCTTCATCACTCGGATGACGGTGATGTGGAGCTCATTACCAGGCAATCTCTATCCAACGGGATACAACCTCCAGCAATTTGAGAGCAATGTTCGCCGCCACTTTAAAATCTTCTCTCGTGTGTTTCCCTACTAATTTTCCTTCATCTTTTTGTTTAAAGGGTCACCCTCGTCATAGGTACGAGGGTGACCCTCTAAGTTATTTTCGATGGCCGTAAATAAACTGCATTGAATTCTGTTTTCGTATTTTTTGAATAGCTAGTCGATATGCGGCACTAAAATATTCTACTCGATTCAGAATAAAAACATTTCCTTATTCGATAAACCTTTTCCTATTATCTTGCTAACCAGATCCCCTCCGTTCCATTTTGAAAATTAAGAAAAATTTAATAAGTGCATTAAGTATTCTCTCATGCGTCATTCTTGATGTTTGATGACGATTTGAAAATTTATGCCTCAATTTCAAGTCTTTTTGACTGCTTACTTCTTCAAGCGGAAATCGATTCATTGGTTTTACGGTGTAGAAATAATAATGTTAATTTAAATCCTTCTAAATGTAAAAAATTTTCTTTTTACCGCCTTCTCACACCATTCTCTTTCACATATAATATTGATGGAATAATAATTGACACTCCGGATGTCATTTGTGATTTTGGAGTTATATTTGATCACAAATTTGATCCTTCTCCTCGCATTAACCATATATGTTCTAAATCATTCAAAATGTTAGGCTTTATTAAAAGGAATTCCACTGATTTTCAGGAAGACATTGTATATGTCGCCAGTTCGCTCTCATCTCGAGTATGCAGTTGTTGTATGGAATCCTCATACCTCACTTCACCGGGCGAGTTACGTTTTCACGTCACGATAAAATTAAAATAAATCGAATCTACTTTCGATTTCAATTGAAACATCGATTATTTAAAATAAAAATTTTATTTTATTATTTCTCACTTAACTTAGAACTTATCTTTAGACTTAACGTTATAGAAAGAACCTCGAGCCAACATTCGCTCGGGTTTATATACCAATTCGTTATCTCGGTAATTTACTTAGAATGAGGATTGTTTGCTTTTATCATGCTCTGATCGGATGCGGTAGGGTTCAAAGATGTTGAGTGTTATTTGGGATAACGAATCGCTATTTAAACAAAGGGTTTATCTTAGGTTTTACAATATCTTATTTCGTGTAAAATGGGATGTGAGTCACATATGTATAACTGGCGCGCATAGAGGCCGTGCAGAAATCATTTACTCGCTTTGCGGTTCGTAGATTTTACTAGCAAAATGAAATGCCTTCTTATAATTCAAGGTGTCTCCTTCTTGGTCTCCAAACTCTAGAATCTAGACGGTTTATTATTAGTGTTATGTTCGTGAAGGATGTTTTGAGTTACAAAATTAAATCTACCTCGTTGCTTACATTGTTCAATATCTATGTTCCTGGATGCTTCTTGAGAACTAGACCCCTTCTTCATATTCCTTCTCACAGAACGTCCTATGGCCAATATGAACAAATTACATATTGTTGTACTTGTTACAATAAAGTGTGTCATCTTGTTGAATTGACTTCTGATAGAGTTTCTTTCAGGTCTGAGCTATTACGATTATCTACACCATCAATTTGTAGTATCACATAGTTTTTATCTTTTTTTTTTTGTGTTAATAGTAACTTTATTTTTTGTTTTCTTTTATATTATTTTCTTCTTTCTCTTATGATTAGGTTTGTTTTATATTTAGTAATAGATAATTTTAATTCTGTTTATTATAGTTCTTAGGTTTTAATCTTATTAAGAAGTGAATGACGTAAGTAATAAACAATTTTCTTATTTTACGTATAGTTTGTAAGGTTGTATAATTGTTAGTAGTAGACTGAATAAATAAATAAATAAATAATATAATGAATTATTCATAAAATTCTCGCATTATTTATTATTCATGTGAACGCTTTCGAACGATTAATGAATCCGATTAAATAATTTTGTTGTTTTTTTTTATAAAAATTTATTCCAATAAGCTTGCAGTTTCTATCCGTAATCGCATGCATCAAATAAATGAACTGATAACGTTCGTTCCTCTACCATCCCATAACTAACTCTACCAAACTGTGCATTTATTTAGCTACATATCAAATATTCATGACAAATAGACCGCCTTAATTTCCATAGCCGTCATAGATTCGTCCTCATGACGCAAATCGTTCTAATGTTGTGTGTTGAAAATGTATGATAAACTTGGTGACAAATTCAAATTCGAGTACATGAATGTTTCACTAGAGGATTTTTTTTAATTGATTTTTGAGCAAATAGCGACATTGCTTATCTGAGTAACAATCGGCCATGTGTTTCGAAACCACAAAGTCCATGCGTAGCTATGTTCAATTGTTTCGGAGAATGCCAAATTCGATAAGAATAGCCCCGACTGACTCAGAACTTAGATTATAGAGAGTGGACAAATGCGTTATGGTTTTAGAATTTTTATAAAGTGTAAAATTAGTTTACTGATAAGAACAATTACATGAATTTGATTCAGTTGGCATAGTTCGGCCTTAGACTGAGGTCTGAGGCAATGATAGATTTTGTAGACCACAATTGGTTGGGTATGATATGAAATTTCGGAATTGTGTAATCGATCGAACATTTTTTTTATTTGAAAAAATCTCATGTTTCAGCAATATTGACATTAGATAGTGTTATTAATAGCCTTTAGCATAATCGATCATTAGGAATTTCTTTTCTTCTTCTTCAATGACAATACAGCTCAAATCAGGTCTTGGCCGCCTAAGGTTCCTGTTCATTACCATTAATTTGTTATTGTGGAAGTGTTGTTAGCTTTTCGCAGGGACCAACACACGATTTTCGAGCCCAGGGATGAAGTTCAAGCGGGCCTCTATTTTTTTGCCGTAATATGAGTCCAAGTTCAGGACTACCCACTATGTGTTTGAGGAGATTAGAATACTAAGTTCAGCGGTCCGCAACGCACGTAAGGACATGTGTAGGATAGTGACCTAGAGCAAGAGTATCATATGTCAAATTTTTAAAAAAGGTGGCAAACTCTGCCGCGAAAACTACCGAGGAATATCTCTATTGTGTACGTCTTATAAGATATTGACGAAAATTCTGGAAAAGAGAATTAAGCTGTATGCTGAAAAAGTAATTGGTGATATTCCCAGTTAAACAGGTGCTGGAAAAGTGCTATATCATATTGGTGTGTGTGGTGGGACTTCAAACAAGCATTCAACATATCGACGTGTACTGTGTAAAATCATTTTGGAGTTTGGAGTCGCACCGAAACAGGTTCGTCTTACAAGAATGACAGTGACCGAGTCTTTGTCACAAGTCAGAGTAGAAAACGATTTGACTTCCAGTTTTTAAACAGACAACGGCCTTAAGCAAGGTGACGGCCTCGCACCAATGCTTTTCAACTTGACACTCGAATATGTTGATCGGAAGCTTTCCGCTGACAGCAAGGGAACACTATGCATCAAGCCCACACAACTCATACCATATGCCGACTACATAGATATCCTCGCAAGACGTTAATTCCGGCATCTGAAAAATTACTTACCGCCTTTGAAGAATCCTCGGACCTGTGATCCCTCCCTCTATCTGAAGGATACAATACAATAGAGAATTGTATGCAATTTTCGAAAAATCAGAAGTGTCAACCCTCATAAAATTTAAGAAGCTACAATGGGCTGGATATGTAGAGCGGATGGATGACGGAATAATTTCCGAACGCATACTACCTAGTCAAGTCATAAATATTGGTACACAGAAAAATCGACGTCAAATGAAAACGAATTAATATTTTTCAAAACTTTTTTTTCTTTTTATTGGGTTATTCAGTGGCTACAAATCTTAGAACAACTTATTCGAAATGGCTCCCATTTGCCTTCCAGCACGACTTGATTCGATCTGACCACTCATTGATCGCGCGACGCACTCCATGCATGGGGAAACTGTCCACTGCACGGACAAGGGCTCGCTTCAACGACTCAATATTTGAGTGTCGAGTAGAGCAAGCCATGCCCTCTAATACGGACCACAACTTGTAATCCAATGGGTTGAGGTCTGGACTACCAGCTGGTCAATCATCCGTTGATATGAAATCCGGAACATTGTTTTTGAGCCACAGTTGAGTCGTTTTTGTCTTGTGAGCTGGAGCAGAGTCTTGCTGGAAAGTCCACGGCTTGTTGGCGAATATTGATTGGTTGAGAGGCTTCACAATGGGTTCCAAGACGGTCGATTGATACACTTTGGGCGATGTTTTCACTCCTTTCTCGCAAAAATGGAGCTTGGTAACGCCATCGTAGCTCACTCCCCACCATACCATTACAGACGCGGTATGGTGGCCTCTTTGGATCCTCGGGATGAGTTGGGATGCTTTTCTGGATGACCGAGCATACACACGGTCGTTCTGTTTATTGAACGATTCTTCTACGGTGAAGATTTTCTCGTCAGTAAACAGAATTTGTCTGTGAGCGTTCTTCGCGTACCGGCTGCGTAACGCCTTCGATTTTTGCTTGAATTTTTCCTTCAATGCGACCGTGAGCAGGTGTCCAGTGTGTCGCTTGTTCGCGCTGAGTCCCAAATCTTCGTTGATAATGCGAGACATGGATTTTTGCGAAATTTGCATTTCCCGCGACAAGATTTTCTGTTTTCGCAGCGGTTTTCGGTCGATTCGTTTCTTCACGGCTTTGATCGCTTTCAGAGTTCTCACAGTGCGCGGACTGCCGGATCTTTGACGGTCTCGTACTCCACCAGTATCCTCAAACAACTTCACAGCACGATAAACAAAATTGCGAGTAATTCCAAGCGGTCGCAACGTCCGAAAGATATCGCCTTTTTCCATGTTGCATTTTAGTAGGCCAACTACAACAATACGATTTTCGATGTCGCCCCATTCCATGATTGTAAACAATTGATGCCAAAAACTTTTTACGTGATAATGAAGCAGAAATGTCAACTGTCAAATCACAGTCAAGACGAAAAGGATACGCCCAATATTGCATTCGTAATGAATGCGTTTAGTTGTGTACCAATATTTATGACTTGACTAGGTAAAAGGAAAAGTCGGACAAAGACCGGTTGGAAAACCACGGAAACGCTGGAAGGATTCGATTGACATAGACAGGAAATGCTAAGATTCTCAAAGTGGAGGACGCGCTCACTGAACCGAGATGAATGGAGGCGAAGCCTACAGGAGGCCCGATTTGGGCCGCAGCGTCATCGTAAAGGAAAAGGGTAGTGACCCGACGAAGGTTCGGTCAGCGGTTCAAATCCAAAGCGAGTTTATTATGATACTAACGAGTTTTCTTTTAACGTTTGTGACGCCGAGGAATAATGCTCGTACAGAGTCGCCAAGGATAGAGAAATATTTGCTGTGAATCAAAAATATTCCAAGTGCCCGTTTACCCATCTGTCTATAAAATAACACTCGAACACTTTGAGCTATCGACCTGAAATTGTTATACTTTAGATAAAATCAGTATTATAAGTTTGCTCTACAGTTTGTAACGCTAAGAAATAAGACTCGGAGAAAAAATGGTACAGAACCGGATGCCCGTCTGTCCGTCCGTCCATCTCTCCGTCCGTCCGTCTGTGCGCTCCCTAGCTTGAGAACGCGTTGACCTTAATAGTTTAAATTTTGTATACATTATGTTTAACAAAAAAAGTAAGGTCAAGTTCGCGAACAGACCAAATCGCTCCACCCCTTCTAGCCCCTCCTATACAAAATGACACAATTGCGCAATTTGAAAATAAACGGATTTGCTCGTATACAAGCTATTGGCCTGAAATTTGGAATATATTACTTCTATGATTATTTAAATCTACAGTATACAATTTTTTTGCGTTCTCTTACTCCTTTTACCCCCTCCCATACAAACTGCACTTTTTCATGAAATGCTCTAAACCAATTTACCCAGTACGTATAAAATTTATCGAGTTCAAATTGTGCACTAATAATTTTTTCAGAATTATTAGTAAGACAAAAAAAATTAGACGATTAGCTTTACCTCTTCTAAACCGTCCCATACAAAATGACGCAATCCGACAATAAACGGATTTTCGCAAAAAGCATAGATGCTATTGATCTGAAATTCGGAATATATTACTTTTATAATGATTTTAATCTACTATATAAAAACAATTTAAGTTCTCCCCTTCCTTCTGCCACCTCCCATACAAACTGTACTTTTTCATGAAATACTCTAAACCAATTTACTCAGTGCGTACCAAAATTGATAGAGCTGAAATTGTGCACTTAGTATTTATTTAGAATTATTAGTGATGCCAAAAAAAATATATACTATTAGCTTAACCCCTTCTACCCCCTCCCATACAATCTGAAACAATTTCACAACTTTACAAAAAGTGAATTTAAAATATATCAGTTATTTCTGAAAAAGTCTTTAAGAACTTGCCCCTCCTTCTACCACCTCCCATTCCAACTGCACAATTTCACTAAAAATAATACACTATTTTTTTCAGTATCTATTAAATTTTTGAATCCTAAATTTTGTGTGAAACATTTTGATACAAAATTTCTTGAAATCAAAAAATTTCTATTTTATCTAGAGTATCGCACGATTGGGCTTTACGCGCAATCGTAGCCCTGTCATGTTTTTATGTCACTTTTAGCGAAAAATAAACTTTAATTTCTAGCTACATCCTTACTCCTTCTACCACCTCTCACACCAGTTTCGAAATTTATGGAATTTCTCTTCGAAACTATCAAAGCAGAAAGAAAAATTGACCAAAGTCTAATGATATAATAATAATAATTACAATAAATTAAAAAAAAATACCAGCTTTGGCGCACTCCTACCATAACTTATTAAAATGATAAACCTCATCTACTCCTTCTATACTACTTCCCATGAGAATTCCATTGCATTAAATTCTTTCCCATTTCATCCAGAGTATTGTAAGTTTGGGAATTACGAACAATCATAATTCTTTTAAGGTTTTTATTTATTTTGTCGTATCAATAAAAAAGGACAATAAAAATGCGACGCAACTTTTCATTGAAATCTATTTTGATCTTATGATCATCGGATCATACATAGTTTTATAGCAAGTTTACACTCTGCTGAAATTATATAATTTTCCATACAAAGAAGTCAATTTGATATCGCAAATTTTTATGTAATTTCATTGAAATTACGTCCATTATTACGTTGTGTGGGTTGAATGCATTCAGACTTGTAAATTCAGCACGTCAATTCTAAATTTTATTGATTTTTCTGATACTTGTTAATAATGGAACATTTGCCAATAATAATTCTGCTGGTATAAAACAAAAAAAAATACACGAAATATAAGCTTTGGTGGTCAACTGCCAGTACATTTGGTTACAGTTATGGAATCAGTGCTGGTATAACATAATTTACCGACCAGATCATTTATTGGTACCGCGCTCTTTTCAAATAATTAATTTTGGCTAGGTTTTTGAGATTTGACGCTTAGTTTACACAAAGAGTGAGCTCTTTCAATTTTTCGAAATTGAAAACAATATGCAACAATAAAATACTTGCATATTTTACTACAGGGCAATCGGCTTACTTCTATCCGACGCAGATCGCTACAAATTTTGCATTGCACTTCCGATGAAACAAAAAAAACTTTTACGATGCTAAAGCAGCTAAATGCTAAAAAATTTCCACAGAAATATGACAATTTGTATTTTTTTTGATTGACGAAAGTGCAAATGTTGTTAGGAAACATGTCTGATGGTTGAAATAAACGAATTTATAATATATGAAAAATTATTACAACAGTGTAAATATGCTTTTGATCAATCAAATTCCTGTTAAGACCCCCTATAGGGGCATAGGACAGACACAACTCTCTTCCACAAGGAGCGATCCTGAGCATCGGCCTTAAGCAGTTGCCAGGACTTGTTTATTCCTCAGGCCTCGTGCTCAACTGCTCGCTTCCACATGTTACATGGTCGACCAACCCGACGTCTTCCTTGAGGATTATAATCCAGAGCCTGTTTGGCGATATTTTGCTCTGGTTTCCTCAAAGTATGACCGAGCCACTGCCATATCCGCCATTAAATGTCAATACCTATTTTAGTATGGCCAGTTGTACTCCAAAGTTCATCGTTGGAGATCACTTCTCTCCAGAATATTCCTAAAATGCGTCGGCAGCATTGGTTCACGAAAGTCTGTAGTTTCTTGGGGTAACTCGAACGGCCACTTTCCACGTAGTACAACCATATAACAACACGGATTTGACGCAACTCGCAGTTTCGTGCGAAGGGAGATCTCTCTTAACCTCCAGAAAGCGGAAAGGATACCGAAGGCCTGACGAGCTTTATTTAGCCGAGCCTCAACATCCTTTTCGGCTCCGCCATCCATGCTGGCAATGCTTCCGAGATAGCAAAAATCTTGCACCTCTTCCACATCCTGTCCGTTAAGAACAATCGGTGTGCTTGCGATCGAACCCATGGTTTTACGCACATTTATTTTCAGTCCCGCCTCTTTGCATTTAGAATGCAACGAGCGAACATTTGACTCTAAGTCCGAACGGTTATGTGCATTTTGACAATGACGCCCTCCTTCCATTCAGTCGGATATCTTCCTTCATTCCACACATCAGTAAAAAGTGGGAGGAGTATATCGGCTGTTATTTCCGGGTCCGCTTTGAGGAGTTCGGTTGGTAGTCCGTCTATACCTGGAGCTTTCCTTCCCGCCATTGACCGAATGGCGGAAACTATCTCTTCCTTATCTGGGGGATCGTCCTTAATAGAGGATTGTTGCGGTTGGATGTTTGGTAGATGTTCTGTTTCTGGGATATCTTCCTCTGACAAGATGTTTAAAATATCAGAGAAGTATTCCTTCCATCGCCGCAGCTGGTGTTCACTCATATTAAGGAGAGTTCCGTTGACATCTCTCACCAGGTGGTTGGCGGTGAAATTCCTGTTCGTGAACTGTTTCATGATTTTGAATCTTCTACAATGGCGCTATAGCCCAAATCGGACCTTGGCCTCCTAATATTCAGGTTCCTTAACATTTTTTATTACTTATTGCGGAAGGGTTGTTAGCCCGTCGCACAACCATCTTTCTACGAATTTTTCATTTTCTTAGATTGAGGTGACCAAGGTATATCCAAGCAGGCAATGTGCCGGAATTATATTATATATTGCGCCGACCGGGATTTGAGCTCACGACCTTCGCATTACAAGACCAACACACTACCTACTAGGCTATACTCTAGCTCATGATTTCATGATTTTGAATAGTGAACCCATATCCCCAAGGTAAGCCGCAGATTCTGCCTTGTTTGCCAGATCTTCAATGGCCTTTCTTTTGTCGCGTCTAACAGCCTTTTTAAGCTGTATATGAGCATCGCGGTAGTTATGCCTCAGGTCGGGTGTTCGTTGGTTGACATCGGGTTGAGAGATGATTGCCAATTTGGCTTTTTTCCGATTGTCCCATGTGTCTTGCGACATCTCACCGCTTTGCACATATCCCACAGATTCTTCAGCACTAGTTAGAAAAGTGTTTCTGGTTGCCTCCCAATTGGCGTCCAGTGTGCGCATTTCATATTCACCCAATGTGGATGACTTTTCGCGTAGAATGGTGATGTATTCGCGTTTTTCGTTGGGATCTCTGAGTTTATCCACATTAAGCTTACGCTTCATTTGAAGAATTTGTGGTCGTCGAATAGCTGCTGTACACAATCTCAAGCAGGCAACCATCAAGTGGTGATCGCTCCCCACGTCAGCTCCACGTTTCGCTCGCACATCGAAGAGACATCTTCTCCATCGGCGACTTATAGGCAAATGGTCGATCTGGTTCTGAGTAACACCATCAGGGGAAACCCAAGATGTTTTATGATGACTCTTGTGTGGAAAAAGGGTAATTCGCCGTTTTCGGGTCTCTTAATCCAAGGTCGTAACGCGTCGACCCAAGGGTCACCATGCCTTCCCATGACGTGTTCTAGTCCAGTGTTGTCTGATCCAACCTGGGCGTTCATATCTCCCGAGATGATAATAATATCACCTCTTGGAACACGTTCGAAGGTGGCACTCAGTTAGCTATAAAACTCCTCTTTGTCACCACTTACTTACTTACTTACGATGGCGCTACAGCCCAAATCGAACTTTGGCCTCCTGAATGCTTTGCCTCCATTCATCTCGGTTCAGTGACCGCGTCCTCCAGTTTGAAAATCTTAGCAGTGATTTGCTGTCTGCGTCAATCGAATCCTCCCAGCGCTTTCGTGGTTTTCCGACCGGTCTTTGTCCGTTGACTTTCCCTTTTAGTGTGCGTTTGGGAATTCTTCCGTCATCCATCCGCTCCACATGACCATCCCATTGTAGCTTTTTAAATTTTATGAGGGTTGACACTTCTGGATTGTCGAAGATGGCATACAATTCTCTATTGTATCGTATTCTCCAGATCGAGTCTTTGTCACCAGATGTTGCGGTATTAGTTGGTGCGTAGCACTGCAGAATTGTGACGTTTCTGACATTGGTCCTGAGAATTATATGTCGACCGGGATTTGAACTCACGACCTTCGCATTGTAGACCAACGCACTGCCCAATAGGCTACAGCGATGCATAGTTTTATATACTCGCAGCTTATTGTTCCTGTGAATAGAATTGATTATTGGAAGTACGGAATAATACGTTTTATTTGTAAGCACGATCCGTCGATTGATTTCGTCCGTTTCATTGCCGTCCTTTGTTAGCCCCAAAATATATGAAGTTGTCCACACTCTGCAAATTAAACTCTGTCATTTTTATAATCTGTCGGACTGGCGTTCTCCTTCTTGCTTGCGTCATTACTTTAGTTTTGTTTTTTAATGCGCAATCGGACTTATTCTACGGCAAATTCAAGATTGACAAATTCCTCCTTAGCACTAGGGAAGGATCTTGCAAGGATGTTTATGTCGGAAGCGTAAGCTACTAATTGGGTGGACTTGAATAGTAGTGTCCCATTGGTGTGGACTGGGATCTTTCGGACGATATACTCTATTGAAAAGAATCGGGGCTAGATCGTCTTTCTGCTTTAAACCATGTTCCGTTCGAAAGCTGGTTGAACAATCGGATTGTATTCTCATTTCGGACTCAGAGCTCGTCAGTGTCAAGATTTGGTGCTCGTCATTGTTATATTCTCAGCATTTCTCAAGTACCTGTTTGACCGAGAATATCTGGTCCATTGTAGATCCTCCAGTTCTGAATCCACCTTGGTATTCGCCAATTATTTTATTAGTAAAGGGCTTAAGACGACGTTCAATTGTTTTTGTCATTATTTTATATGACGTACACAACAACGATATTCCTGTGTAATTCTCACAGCAGAGATTGTCTCCTTTCTTGTAAATTATTAATATGATGGAAGATTTCCATAGCAATAATATTTAGAAACTGATAACGAGCCCACGGATTCACCGCGCCTCGAGGTGTGTATCCCCAGCTTCCCCACGCCCCTGTGTTGATCCGTGGTCCTGCGCACAACTTCCTGTCTACAAATTTTCAATTTCGCAGACTGATGAGGCGCATTTATACGTAGGCAGTGAGCTAGAATTATACTCCGAACGGGATTTCAACTCAGTAGCATCGCATTGTAGACCAACACTCTCCCACTAGGCTACATTGAATATATGACTTGGCATTGAGCTTGGTGTTATGACTTCTCATAAAGTCATTATCATTCTTTATCCAAGCTTTGGCTGCATTTTGATCTACTTTGTCCCACTGTTTTTATACTCTAGATGAAATCTGAGAGTATTATAAGTTTGCTCTAAGGTTTGTTACGCTAAGAAATAAGGCTTGGAGAAAAAAATTAATGATACAGAAGTTAATATTATCACTCAGAAATCTCAAAACCGTCTGTCCGTCCGTCCGTCTGTTCGCTCTCTAGCTTGAGAACGCGTTGAGCTAGATTGTTCAAATTTTGTAATCGTCGTTTCTTACAAAAAATTAAGATCAAGTTCGTGAACGGGCCAAATCACTCCACCGCTTCTACCCCCTCCCATACAAAATGACACAAATGCGCAATTTGACAATAAACGGATTTGCTCGAAAAGTATAAAAGCTATTGGCCTGAAATTTGGAATATGTTAGTTTTATAATAATGTCAATCTACCGTATAAAAATTTTTCGTGTCCTCCCCCTCCTTCTACCACCTCCCATACAGACTGTACTTGTCATGAATTACTCTAAGCCAATTTACTCAGTGCGTATAAAATTTAGCGAGCTGAAATTGTGCACCAAATATTTATTTAAAATAGTAAGGTCAAAAAAAATTAGGCGATTAGCTTAACCCCTTCTACCCCCTCCCGTACAAAATGACACAATTTCGCAATTCAACATTAAAAGGATTTGCTCGAAAAGCATATAAGCTATTAGTCTGAATTTCGGGACGTATTACTTCTATAATAATTTCAATATATGTATGGTATAAAAATTATTTGCGTCCTCTTTCTCCTTCCAACCCCTCCCATACAAACTACACTTTTTCATGAAATGCTCTAAGCCGATTTTCTCAGAACATATAACATTTATCGAGCTCACATTTTGTAATAAGTACTTAATTAGTATTAGTACTAAGATCAGAAAAAAATATTTGATTAGCTTTTCCCCTTCTACCCCCTCCCATACAATATGACACAGTTTCCCAACTTCACAAAAAATCTATTTTCTTGAAAAGTATGAATGCTACTAGTCTAAAATTTAAGAGATGTCAATTTTATGATATTCTTAGTTATTTCTGAAAAAAATCACTAAAATCCCCCCACTCTTTCTACCACCTCCCATACAAACTGCACATTTTGACTAAATCTAACGCACTAATTTTCTCAGCTCCTATTCAATTTTTGGAGTAAGCATTTTTTATAGAACATTTTTATAGCTACTTTAGCATGACGGAGAAAAAATTAGTTCAATGCTATCACCCCTTCTAACACTCCCCATACAAAATTTCTTGGGATGACAAAAAATTATATTTCATCTACAGTATCGTAAGATTGCGCTTTACGCGCAATCGTAGGCCTGTTATGTTTTTTATCTAAGTTTTGGCTACATTTTGATCTACTTCGTCACCCTGTTTTTTTTTCATAACATCATATCTTAATCACACCATCAACTCACAAATACGCTATAAACCAGATTAATATACGTCCTTATCTCGGATCTATCTATAGATATTTACTTTTCATTAATACAGAAAAAAGTCAACTGTCGATAAGATAAGCAAAGGCAATGGATACCTGTAATAACGTCAAAAATCAACATCATTATCACGGCGCGCGAAAACACAGAAAAATTGGTGTCATTCATTACTGCAAATCCTCATTAGGTTGTTAAAGAATTGTTAACTGTCTAAATATCATTTTTTTATGTTGTTAATATTTCCTCCGATATTTCCAATGAAACTGAGTGAGCGGCAACAATTATGTACACAAATAGTAAGATCTGAAAACTGACTCCTTGAACTTATTAAGTGCGAATTTATCAGGCTAATTTATTGCCGAAAGAGGTCTATTCGCAAAGTTTGGGAGGTGGGAAAAGAGGCCAGACTTTATGAAAACGGAAAATCCATATTTTTTCCTCCGGCTGAAATCAACGGAATTGTTGCTAAGGATATATTCATATGAGTCATTTATAAAGTTCTTCCCGGGAGGGTCGCATGGTGCCGCTTGTTGCTTTTAATTCGCGATAGTATTTCAGTGGTAACCTTCTTATAAATTTTTGCATGTCTAGTCGTATACTATGGCGGAAGGAAGGAAAGAAGGAACTATACAATGCGAGTCACTATATCCTGCCGTCGCATGAGTGTCGTCTTATGAGTAACATCTTCTTCAGAATAGTATTTTAAGAAATATGAAACTATGAATGAGTTGACTCCGGGAAATTATGAGTAACTTAAGGAGGTATTAATAATAAAAAACAATAACAACATTTAAGAAGATAGAAGCCTTAAAAACTCACGTATTAGACTCTTTTCTCGTTATCAGACTTTTAAATAAATATTTGCGTGTTACTTCAATTATAACGAGCAACATAACACCAAGATTACTCAGTTCTAAATTGATTAATATATGGCACGCACATACTTGTGTAATAAGGACCCTTCCAAACACAATTGAGTAGAACGCATAGGTAGCGTTTTTCCAGGATCATGTATAAATTACGAGTTTGAGATGCTGTGGTAATTCTTTGGTTAAATTTAAACGAAACATGAAAGAATTTGTTTATTTTGTTGACAATTTTGTGGTATTAGCGCAAGTTTTCTTTTCGATAAATTTTAATAAGAAAATATCTTTTGGACTTCTGACAAATTGGGTGAAATTGCTGCGATAAGGGTTTATGTTTTAAGTCCTTTTCGTTTAATTCATAGCAGCAGCATAGCTTTAATGTGAAGGCTTCTAGGGTTCAGTTTACAAGGGTAAAATATTTGTTTTATTTTCTCCCTCTTTAGGTTATGATTCCAATGCTCACCACGTCTACTGGTCTAGCACAGGCTGCAACGATAGCAGTAAGTCTGTCCTAGAATTTCTTAACATAAACAATCTAACATAAACAATCTATAGTGTTGGTGATACTCCCACCTTCGCTTCAGTAAGAAGCGAGGTTATCGACCTGGCACATGCAACTAATTCTAAATCATTAGTGGTCCCCAAACTGGAGGGTTTCGAAAGAACCCTACCACATGTGTATAAGATTTGAAATAGTCGGATCAGTCCAAAATAGTCGGTTTTACAGGACATTGGGTTAAATCCCTTTGCACAACTCTCTATTTACAAATTTTCATTTTCGCAGATTGATGTGGCCAAGATATACCCATGCAAGTAGTGTGCTGAAATTATACGTTGATAGGGATTTAAACTCCCGACCTTCGCATTGTATATAAAAACGCTACCCACTAGGCTACATACTGCACTCAGTGCTAGGCTTTCTACTTCAATTCAAAATACCTTTCGCACTCGTAACCAATTTTTTCAGGATTAAAAAATGTGTTATCTTTGTCACAAGAGCGTTGCGCTAAATTTGTTTTAAAAAATTTGTCGAAAGTTTCATCAGAAAAGTATATTTGGAGAAAAGTTCGATTTTCTCACTATCAATTTTCTAGTATAAGGGCATGATTGTCGAATCCGGAGAGAAACATTTGGAATCGTTCATAGATTGTGCCAGAGGGAATACGCAGAGCGTGAGCTACAAATTTCTCCGATGTTGGAATCGCCGGCAGGCAGGGCACTTAAGACGTGTTTCTTGTAAGTGAAGAAGAATATCTCCGAGGGGAGGTCAAAAATTTCGCGGAATGACAGGGAAGGGGGGTAAAATTAAACAAGTTATTATTTTTCCTTTTCAATGTATTCTCTTTTAAGCCTGATACATTTATCACATTTCCCACAAAGTTTATTAATTCCTTCTAAAAAAATGTTAATAAGCTGAAATTGTCGACTTCACCTCCTTATTGTTTGAAAATTTTCTTTCCCGAAGTTCTTTCAGCAGTTTTGGGAACAAATAGTAATCGGAAGGGGTCAGGTCTCGACTATAAGGGGGAGGTTCAATATTCCGTAGCCGCATTTCTGTAGGGCAGCCATTGCAACGTGGCTCTTGAGAACAGTTTTGCTGTTATGCAATAGCAGCATACCTCGAATCCAATTTCCTCTTTTATTTTCTTTGATCGTATCCTTTAATTTTTGTAGCAGGTTGCTATAGTACCCCCAGTTATATGCTCTCGTTTTTCTCGTCATCGAAACCCCCTCTGAATCACAAAAAATAGTGAGCATGATTTTTCCAGCGGATTGCGAGACCTTCAACTTCTGGGGGGAGCAAAGCGCCTTTACCAGCCACTGCATTGACTCCTGCTTTAATTCAGGCTCATAATGATGAACCCAAGTTTCGTTTCCAGTACAATCCGAGTCAACATTATATCCCTGTTCTCGCTACAGAGATCCAAAAGTCGCGTAAAAACTCGACGCGCTGCTTTTTCTGAACCGCTGAAAGTATTCTAGGTACCCATCTTTCGCTGACTTTAAACATGCCGAGATGATCTTAGAGGATATTCAAAATGATTGTATCTGATACTCCAAAAATTTTTGCGATTTATTTTTTCTTTAAACGAACGTTTTCGAGAACAAGTCTCTCCACTTTTTCAACGATTTTTAACGAAGTGACCTCAATCAGCCGGTCTGAGAGTTTATCATCTTCAATTGACTCTCAGCATTACCTGAATAAACTTTGCCACTTATAAACCATCGTTTTTCCAGCGCGAGAGCCCGCCCCCGTAAACAGATAACATTTCTTCCAAAATGATTTGTGGCGTTTTTTTTTGCATAGTAAGGAACTTAATGACAGCACGAAACTCAATTTTATCCATAGATAGCGTTTTCTTTCCGGTTGACTTCTTGGTTCGGCGATAACGAAAATGTTAGTAAATCGATTTGACAGAAATTTTGTTTTTATACCTTTATTGAGTCTTAGAGTATCTCCAGGTAAAAATATTTCCTCCCATTCTTGTCCATCCCCTTCATTCCGCAAAATTTTCGGCCTCTCCCGTATTTCTTTTTCAGAATATTCCAGCAGATTAGTTCTGCACAACCATTGTCAATATCAGGAGAACATGGTTAGGGCCAATGAAAGCCCTAGATTGGAATTTAAGACCAAGAGCTCCATGATTACATTAGATTTAAGACATGATTGCCGCAATCGCCGAAGGATTATTTGGCATGTACTGCTCATCCCGATACGTAGAACTGAAGACACGGCCATCATTCAGAATATAATGTACGACAGATAAAAGCGATCGTCGATACCAGAAGGTAAGATCACCGAGGCATCAGCATGATTGGAAAGAATTCTGCCAAATAATTACCAGAAGAAATGACACAGAATACCGCAAGCCTAGCACAAAGATGAAAGTAGTAGGCAGATTAAAGAAATACCATGACCACTCTTACGTCAGTGTAAACTCTGTTCGGGATGAACAGGACTAATGCCGGAGTACATGTCATCTCAACACTTAGCCACTCATCGAATGTTTGTGATCTTCAACTGTCTACTATTCTCAATACACACGCACATACATCGAACTCATCGACTGTTTGCGATCGCCAGGTCTGGGGAAAAGGAACGACGTAACCTTAATGTGGGTACCAGGACATATGGGAATTGAGGGTAACGAAGAGGCTGATCACCTTGCAAAAAACGGCGCGGAAAAAAACTTTATTGGTCCAGAGCCATTCTGCGGAAAATCAAAAGAGCATCATAACTCCATACTTAGGAAGTGGGTTGAACAAGAACACAAAATCTACTGGAATAGACTTCCAGGATTATCAACCTCAAAAAAACTAATTCTACCACAAAAAAACAAAGTGGAGGATATCCTGAAATTCAGCAAGAGAGATATTAGTACTCTAATCGGCCTAATGACGGGGCACAGTGGAGTGAACCACCACCTCAATAATATGGGCTTAGCTAAAACTGACATCTGCCGCCTCTATCTCGAAGACTCAGAAACGACAATACATATCCTATGCCATTGTGAAGCAGTAGCAAGGAAAAGGCATAATCTTCTGGGGAAAGGCTTCCTTTCCATCGAGGAACTAGCCAACATCGCTCGCTAGATACTCAGATTAGCCAAAGCTATTGACTTATGGTAGGGTAAAGGGGCAATAATCGCACAATAGGCCGGAAGGCCGCAGTGCTCTCACGTGTTCCCCTAATATAAATAAATAAATTGTTGAATTATTGTCAAATTTCGAAATTTAGTCATTTTGTATGAGAGGAGGTAGAAGGAGTCGATCGATTTGGCCCGTTCCTGCACTTGACCTTACTTTTTCATCAAAAACGACGTGCACAAAATTTGAACTTTTCAGCTCAACGCGTTTTGGAGCTAGAGGGGAGACGGGCGGACGGACATTCGTTTTAGAGATTTTTTAGTGATACTATGAATTTCTGTATCATTAATTTTTTCCTCCGAGCCGTTGTGCAAGCTTATAATACTCTCTGATTTCATATGGAGTATAAACACGCTACGGGAACAGCGTAGGATCTTCTAGATGGATGTGCTGAGGTATAGAAGGGCGAGAGTTTGTGAAAGGAACACAGTCGAAATTTTAAAACCGATTACGTCGTGTGATTAACAGTACGAATATTAAAGCTACATATTGTGACAGAAAAGTGTTAAAGGGAATAGATAAAGTTTATGTTTATTTAATTTAAAGTGATCTAGTTTTATTCCACTTGAAATACAGCGACCTTGAGCGCACTTCGTAATACCACTGAGGGTTTTGCAAAATGTTGGAAATGGCATTTATCCTGAAATAATCTTTTAGCAACACCATTAGCCAAGGCTTGTACTTCGAAGACGATAAACTTGAATAAGCTGTATATGTACATATGTCGAAATAAATTTGTTATTTGATCAGTCCGGTCATTTTTTGATCACACCTTGTACGAAGCAAGTATCTGTTGTTGTGCAATTGTTCTACGTGGAAGATTAACATTTTGAGCCATAAGTCGAGGAGAAATGAGTCACACACCTTGAAGATGCAAAGAAAAACATCATTAAACAAAAAATTAAAGTAATCAGGATAAATTATTTCGAAGGTCGTGATATCAATAAAATAATCTTGGATTTGCAGTCGAAGGTTTATTCACATGAGCCACAATATCTCTTTCGGCTCCGCCATCCATGCTAAAAATGCTTCGGAAGTAAAACAAATCTTGCTCCTCTTCCACAACTTGTCCGTTAAGGGGAATCGGTGTGCTTGTGCTCGAACCTATGCGCATGCTTATTATTTGAAATATGGTTTTCCATGTCTGGGAAGCTCTCAACTCCTTCTACCACCCCCCATACAAACTTGACAATTTCACAAAATTCTTTTCACAGTACTTTTAAAATGCTCGTGGCTCCAATTTGGGCAACGTATTTTCGAAGCAACTGTAGTGAGATTTGAAATATAGTCCAAGCACTGCACTCCTTGAGCCATCTTTGATATAAATGTCTCAAAATTTCGCGACTAATTTTCGTTATATATTAAATTTTTTCAATTTTCAATTTTGCGCAAATCTTTTTGATGGCATCTTAGATGACGTGAAAAAATTAGTTCATTGTCGGAACGTTCTTCCAAAAAAATACAAAATATATTAAAGAAAAATTCTATATTTTATCTAGAGTATTGCATGCTTTTTTTCTGACGATTTTCTTATTTTTAGCTCGATTTTGCGCAGCTCACGGATATTTTTCTCGTTTTTTTTCGGAATCTGTTCTTCAAATTCTTGAAATCTTCGGAGATATTTTTCTCATGATAATTTCTTTAGTGTTGGTTGAAATTTTCTATATAGTTAATTTATTCAAATTCACAAACTTCTTAAGTTTAAAAAAAGCGATATTTATCTAATTATGTAAACAAAAATTATTCTACTTGAATAACTTGGGCAGTATAGAAATGATTCAAAACTATTGATAAACTTTTTTTCCATCTCAAAATGAAGCTCCAATAAAATCTCAACGCTATAATCCAAGAAATACAAAAGTATGAGTAGGTACCACCTAATTAATAAATGTGATACAAAACCATAAAATTACATATAAGAACTAGCCGATCAGCATAGACATTTGATTAGCAAACTGCTGTTTCTACACTCTATAGAGTGTTTTGTTGAAGGTCGCCGATATATAATGTACATATATACTCGTATAAATATAGTTAACTTTCTTATCACTCACTATACTTGCTAAGTAAACTCACAACTGGCTTTTCCTCAATACAGAGAAAACTCTATCGCAAATAAAAAGTTTTCTTCGCTCAATCGAATAAGCTATATTTAGAAGTTTTACAATAATTTTGACAAAGAAAACATCCTTTATACACTTACCCCACTGATTAAGATTTCGTCCTAGAACAGTTCCTTCCTTCGGATTGTAAAGCATTTCCCCAAACGTTTGACGCTCTTTGCTGGGAAACTTATATTCCACGGTCGTCGTAGGTGATGTAGCACCATTTTTCTCCTTTCGAATACTCATGATTTCTTAACAAGTTTATGAAAATCAGATCAACAAAATCGAAACTATAAAAAAAACACAAAGAAAAAAGAGCACTCAAAGAAAACCGAAAATAAAGTAAATTTTTCCACTAAACACAACTGAGTAGAGAACACTTTCTGAAAAGCGGAAGCTTATGTGAACATTGGGCGGGCTTTTTCAAAAACTCCTAATAAATATAGGGCGGGCGAAATTGTTGAAAGACTTTTTGTTAAGTTATTTTTGAAATAAAATCGTTTAGACGGAAAGAAGATGAGGACCAAACTCGAGACTCAAAACCCCACCGTACTGCAACGTACCGCACTCGTTCACTAACTAAACGCTGGCTGATTCGTACGAGCGTTTCAAGCGAGCCGTGAACCAACAACGCTAGCGAATAATACACTCGGCAGCAATATTATCGGCACACTATGCTTTCTATCCCGAAAACCAGTCCCAGTTCGAGTGTTGCCACACGTTCCGGAACTAAGTGGGTATTCACGACACGAGTAGTATCGAAATTAATCGATAAAGCTGGCTGCTATAGTTAGTTGCGTTTTTTATGATTTCGTGGATTGGTTTGAACAGGCCGCTTTGCAGCACACGCCGAGTACTATCGGCGGAAAATTTAGATCTAAACCAGTTCTGATCGAGTGAACTTGTTTGTGTACAACACCTGAAATCATCATCATACCTGTGATTTGCACTATTCTAAGATACTCGGCGAGTATCTATCTTGTGGGTCATGAACTTCCCATTGAGTCGTTAATCGAGGTAAATTTCACGATAATTTGCTTGGTTGAAAGGGGGAGGTGAGCAGGATGATACTATGATGCAATAAAAGCTTTGCATCGCAGGTAAGTTGTTGCCTGGTAACTTTTCATCGGACTAGATGGAACCGCTTTTACCGACTTTTGCCGGTTTTCCTGTTCGAAGCGAGAGACTGAAATTTTTTCTGTAGAACTCCAGTTCGAGTTGCTTTCAACCGACTCTATTAAATGTTTCAAGTTAAGTCAGTTTATTTTTGTGTTGTAAGCATTATCTGTATATGCTCACCGGTGCAGGTGAAATTTATGGCGCACTCACATGTCGTTACGTTATGCCATGTAAATTTGAGACTGAGTTTTGGTTGGAAGTTGCAGTTTTTTTTTTTTTTTTTTGAGGTATTATTTTATGATATGGCGATATGGTTTTGAGGTTTTTAGTACGCGCTAGTTAGTAATCTTGGCAAAACATTGGTACATGTGACTTGTGGATTGTTCAGGAAAGCTACTAAAAACTGGTTTAGTGGAGCTGATCGGAAAACTTATGGGTATCCGTATTTGTAAATATGTAACCAGATAAGGTTAATTTTCTACAATATTTGCAATGGCATTTCACATGCTTCAATATTTGGGTAGTGTTTTTGCGTACTTAGTTAATCATATGTATATAAAAATCTTTCAGTGTTACGTAGTTCGACGATTTGTGTAGTCTATAAATTATGGGAAGTTTACAGTACTTATTATAGAGAGTGATTAAAGCTCATAGTTACATCTTAATCGAATAGGCATTAAAAACAAGTCCAATATGGATTAAGGCACGTTGCCTGTCTTCTTCTTCTTTTCAGTTTTTTGAATAAATTTTTCACTATTTAAGCTGAAATATAAACTAGTTGTTCGCGTTCGATCAAATTGCACCGATTTGGAACATGCTTAAAACTAAAAGCTTAAATTATTTTAAATTTTAAATAATGTTTTTAAAAGTTAATATTGCTTTTTACCAGATCTGCTGAAAACTTTCTGTGAAATCACCGCCATCATTATCTGTGCAGTGGCTTCATCAACTTTACTGACTTTATTCTGCCAGTGATGGAGCATATGATGGTGATTGCAGATGGTGGGTGGCTCCAGTCTTCTTTAAAATTCCTTTGGCAATTGACAAAAATTGTTCAATCGGTCGGAACTCAGCGTAATTCGGTGGGTTTCATTCCCTTGGCGCAATTGACACGTTGATGGTTCTGTACCACTTCATTATACTTTTGGAGTAATGTATACTTGACGAATCTGGCCAGAAAATTACTAAAGCATAATGCTGTCGTTTCTGTAGACACTTCAATATAAATTTTAGATGTTCTATTTGTTTTGGCCAAATCTCTCTGTGAAAGACCTGGATTTGCCTTCGACTTCTGAACTAACTTCTTCGCTATTTCCTTATCACGAGTCTGTGATTTTGATCCAGTTATTATATGTTTATATAGCTCGATCAATACTTTGGGTCTCCTTGAACCGATTTATAACCCGGGCCACTGTTGATTTCATAGTGTTGGCTCCTTTTGCGATCACAGAATACGATGTTCTGCAAAAAAGTGCAAAATTTTCTTCCTGTTTTCAATTTCCATCTCTTTTAATGAATAAATTATTATTTTAAATGCGATTTTTTCTCTCATTATGTCATCAAGAATGATAAGGCTAACAAATAAATACAAATGGGTTGGTGAATGTTTTCACAGTGCATTTCGAAATGAAAGAAAAGATTTCCGGATTCTACACTGTTACGCTTTATTATTCGTGACGTTTCGGTCTCTGCTGAGTTTGATAAAGGTCTCAGCAGAGACCGAAACATCACGAATAATAAAGCGTAACAGTGTAGAATCCGGAAATCTTTTCTTTCAAATGAATACAAATTTATTGTAATTTGATTTCAAATAATAGTAGGCAATGCATTTCAAATGGTGGTTGCAAGGAGGATATGTAATAAGGAGAGATTATGAGCATGCTTTGCCTTGTAAGAAAATAGGAATGAAAGTATTTCCCTCCCTTACCTTACCTTCAAAACAATCGTTTTGCTATCCTTATCTGGTACACTTAAGCCTATTGCAACTAATTCTGTCCCGCGTTAAATTTTTCGAAACTATCGTTAAAATTTCGAAAGAATTCATTCGCTATCCTTGTCTGGCCTACTTAAGCCCAATGCAACTATCTTTGTCCCACGTTAAATTTTCCGTTGCTAAGGTGATTAGCGTAGACACGAACCAAAAACTAATAAAAATTGAAAAAATAAAGATTTCTGAAATAAAACTTCAAACTCGTTTGTACTGAAAATTACTTTATTGCTGACTGAATATTAGCAATCAAGAGAGAATACAAATTATGGCATTTATTTTGTAAAAGTTTGACGCCAAGTTAAGCCTAGACACAATTTTCGAAAATTTCCGAACCGAAAAGTATTCCCACATGAGACAGTCTATCAGGCACTCAATTTTATATATCTTCCTTAGGTGGTTGGGTGTGTATAGATAGGGTTGGCATCTGATCGGCGTCATAAGGCGACACCCAGTGTTGTAACTATCATATACACATCAATTGTCCTCATAATATCTTCACGTGGTAGCCACCGGGTACTGGTCTTATACATCCGGACTTGACTTTCTGAACTGATAGACGCCAGTGCTAATGAAACAGAAAAATTCCAGCACTAAAATGCCCCTTCCAGTTAGAAGTTAGGCGATGTGTTAACAACTCATCCTCAGAAAAACCAGAACTTTTGTTGAAACCTGAAGCACCGCCTCGGACTGGATTGATTCAACGGCAAAGACCACGCAAACGAAAAATTAACTATTCCTTCGGATCTTGCAGGAGCAGAGAGAGCGCTTCTGGAACAGGCAAGCAAATACAATATGAACATCATTGCACTCCAAGAAACTAAAGTGTTAGGTAGCGAAATTACTGACATTGGATCGCACAGAATTTTTAAAAGTGGGAAAAAATCGGGAAGCCGGGAGTTTAGAGTTGCGTTTATCATCGACAAGAAGCTGAAACACCAAGCTACCAACTTCAAACCCGTTATTGAAGGATTGTGTGCAATCTGCATCAAAACAAAATTCTTCAATATTTGGGTTATTGATATCCAACGGAAGACAAAGACGGCGAAGTTAAAACGATTTCTACAGCACCTTAGAATCAACTTTCGACTCCCTTCCGTCGAAGAATACTAAAATAGTATTAGGTGACTTTAACGCGAAAGTGGGCAAAGAAGAAACTTACATAGGGACAATTGGAAGGTATAGACTCCATGATATTAGTAACGATAACGGCCTGAGACTGACGGATATTGCCAGCAGCAAAAATCTTATCGTATTTATTTTTTATTTATTTAAATAGGGGATCATGCGAGAGCACTGCGACCTTCTCGGCCTATTGTGCGTTTATTGCCCCTTCACCCTACCATATCTCAGTAGCTTTAGCTAATCTGATGATCTTTAAGGGAGCCATATTGGCTAGTTCTTCGGTAGAAAGGAACCCTTTCCCAGTAAGATTGTGTCTTTTCCTAGCTACTGCTTCACAGTGGCATAGAATGTGTTCTGTCGTTTCCGATTCTTCGAGACAAAGGCGACAGATGTCGGTTTCAGCTAAGCCCATGTTTTTGAGGTGGTGGTTTACTCCACTGTGCCCCGTCATTAGGCCGATTAGAATACTAATATCCTTCTTACTGAATTTTAGGATATCCTCCACTTTGTTCTTTTGTGGTAGGATCAGCTTTTTTGAGATTGACAAGCCTGGATGTATATTCCAGTAGATTTTATGTTCTTGTTCTACCCATTGTCTAATTATAGTGTTGAAGTACCCCTTTGGTTTTCCGCAGAAAGGTTCTGGACCAATAAAATTAGATTGAGCACCGATTTTTGCTAGGTGATCAGCCTCTTCATTTCCCTCAATTCCCATATGTCCTGGTACCCACATTAAGGTTACATTATTCCTTTTCCCCAGGATTATAAGGTTTTGAAGGCAGTCCCATACTATCTTTGATCCATGTTTATTGGACGCAAGAGCTTTGAGAACCGCCTGACTATCCGATAGGATATAAATAGATTTGTTGCGATGAGCTCTCCTTATATTTTCTTGGATGCATAGCTCCATTGCAATTAGTTCGGCTTGGAAGATTGTGGCTTCTTTACCGAGAGGTTTTGAAACCGCGAAGTTAGGCCCTTTGACTCCGGCTCCTGTCCCCTCAGATGTGCGCGATCCATCTGTATACCAGATGGTTGACCCTTCTTCTATGTCAGATAGCATGGATTGCCAGTCCTTGCGTTCCCTGATAATAACTTTGAAAGGGGTTTCAAAGTTGAATTTTGTCGGCATGGCGTCCGAAATAGTGGAAGTTAAAATCTCCATTTTTGGGTCCCTTAGGATTTTGAGGTGACCTCTAAAATCCCCTGGTTTGTAATTATTTTTCTCCTGTAAGCGTATCACCCCTTTAATAGCCTCCTTCTTTATTTGGAGATGTATAGGAGGGATGTCCAGGAACATTTCCATTGCCGCTGTAGGACAGGTTTTCATAGCACCTGTGATACCAAGACATGCTAGCCTTTGGATTTTTTGTAGCGTAAGCTGTGCTTTACGTTGTAAGATTTTAGTCCACCATACCGTTGATCCGTATGTGACTATAGGGAGAATGATTGTTCTGTAGCACCAGTAAATCATTTTGGGCTTTAATCCCCATTTTCTGCCAAACAAGCTTTTACAGGCCCAAAACGCCTTTAGTGCTTTGGCATGAGTCCTTTCTATATGTTTATTCCAGTTGAGTTTGCTATCTAATATAATACCTAGATATTTTACCTCATCTGAAAGGGGTATAGGTGTTCCATTTATTGAGGGAGGTGTAATGTTGACCTCTCTTCTGTTTGTGAATGGTATTATCTCAGTCTTGCTTGGGTTTATGTTTAAGTTTTTAGACCGACACCAGTTCATTATCACCTCTAACGCTGATTGAATTCTTTCCGAAATTATTGAATCGTGTTTGCCTCTAATGATAATGACGATGTCATCAGCATATCCTATTGCCTCGTATCCTTGGCTTTCTAGACGGTCCAGAAGCTCATCTACTACCATTGACCAAAGAAGTGGAGATAGTACTCCACCTTGGGGACAACCCCTATAGGTCTGTGCAGTCAATGTGCTATCACCTAGATCCGTGGTTGTCGTTCGGCTCCTTAGCATGGCATGTATCCAATTTGTTGTTGCCGCTTCCAAACCCTTTTTCCTAGCTGCCGCTATAATTGCTTCATGGGGAGTGTTATCAAACGCTCCTTCTATATCTAGGAATGCGCAAAGGGCAATTTCTTTGTAGTCTTTAGCCTTTTCGATTTGTTTAACCAATCTATGAAGGGCTGACTCGGTTGATTTACCTTTTTGATAGGCATGTTGGTTCTTATTTAGACAGACCCTCTTGGGCCCCGTTCTTATGTGAATGTCCACTAACTTCTCCATCGTTTTGATAAAGAAAGAGGTTAGACTTATAGGGCGATATGACTTAGGCTGTTCACTGGGACGGTTCCCTGCCTTAGGTATAAATACCACTCTCGCTTTCCTCCAGATTTTAGGGATGTATCCCCATGCAAAACTTGCTTTAAAGATCCTCATCATTGTTGGCATTAGGATCTCTATCCCCTTCTGCAGTAGTGCGGGGAATATTTTGTCTACTCCGGCTGATTTGTAAGGCTTAAAGGTGTTGATAGCCCATCTGATCTTTTCCGGAGTGAAGATTTTACCAGCAATACTTTTGCTGGACGGAGTTTGACGATTCATCCTTTCCTCTACCTCTAAATCTTCATTGTTATTGATTATCTTACAGCCTGGGAAATGTGTTGCCAGTAACATTTCAAGAGTTTCCATGCTGCTTTTAGTTAAGGACCCATCCGGTCTCTCTAGTAGGCCGATGTCTACCGGGGTGTCTTTTGACAACACTTTTTGTAGTCTTGATGCCATTGGAAGATCATCTATTTCTTCACAGAATTTACTCCAAGACTCTTTTTTTAACTTTTTTAAAAGCTTATTATATTCAGTAAGGGACTTCCTATATTCGTCCCAGTTACCTGAGGTTTTAGCTCTATTAAACAATTTTCTAGTTTGTTTGCGTTTTACCGCTAATTCCTCGTTCCACCAAGGAGTTTGTTTATCCCTTTTTTTGTGTAGAACTGGACAACTCTGTTCGTAAGCACTAATGATATTGTCTACGAGTTGGTGTGCAGTTTCATCAATACAGTCCGGACTGCTTATTATTTTGTGTTCGATACCTATTTCGTACTCTAATATTGACTGGTAAAGATTCCAATTGGTACGTTTAGGGTTTCTGTATTGTTCCATGTAGCAAAATGTCGTCTTGATATCAAAGCAGATATGCCTATGGTCTGATAGCGACGCATGTTTTGATACGTGCCAATTTTCACACTTATCAGCCAGGCAGGGGCTAGTAATGGTAAGGTCCAGTACCTCCTGCCTAACTGAATTTATGAAGGTCGGTGTATTACCTTTATTTAATATATCTAGGTTGTTAGTAGTGAGAAACTCCAAAAGCGACTCACCTCTTTTGTTGATGTCACTGCTTCCCCAGATAGTGTGGTGTGCGTTTGCGTCACAGCCCAGGATGACCGGTAGCTTGTGGATTCTGCTATATTCCACTAGTTCCATAACGCCTTGAGGTGGATTATCCGGCTCCTCACCAGGAAAGTATGCCGAGGCGATTATGACCTCTTGATATCCACCCGCCCTTGGTATTTTCACCAGTGCAGCAACTAGATCTGTCCTAATGAAAATTGGGATATTTAGATAATTGATCTCAGATGATATAAGAAGTGCTGCCCTTGGCCTGTCGCTTCTTCTATCATATATCAGCTTACCTATTTTATTTGGAATTCCAATTATTTTACCATGCGCGGCCCTTGGTTCTTGTAGGAGCGCCACATGGAATTCCTCCTTTGCAAATCTCCACGTCAGAACGTCCATCGCCACTGCTGCACGATGGAGATTTGCCTGGATGACTTTTATTTTATTAATTTGCTTGGCCATCGTTGGTAGATTGCGGATTACCGCTCCTTACCTCCTTGGCCTTAGGGCGTAGAGTCACACTCGTAAATTTAAACCAAATTCGGTACCCTACCTTTTTTAGCTCCTCCATGGATTGGCCGTCGATGGAGAAGGTAATTATGGTGTTTGTGCCCTCTTTCCTTCTACCGAGGATCTTCCAGTTTGAGGCGCACAAACCGTCGTTTTGCGAGTCGATGAGGGTTGTGATAACCTCTGTCGAGTCTTCTTCTTGTGGGAAGTATCCCGTGACCACTTCCAATCGCGGAATATTTTCTTCCCGGACAGCCATGATGTTGGTCGAGTCGTCCGGCTTGATTGTTTTGGCTGTTAGCTCAAGCCACGATGCGGTTTTCTCGTCCCCGCACACTGCTAGCATCCACCCTGGTTTGAGACTAAGTCCGCAGAACTTAGGCTTAGTTCCCTCTTTAGACGCTGCCGGAATCCTTCCCAAAATGGTTTTTTGAATTGCAGCTAACTGCTCTGGGGTAAGGACTTTGTGCGGATGTTCGGTATGTATTAGTCCAATCCTAATACCTTTTACCGCGTCTCTGTAGCTTATACCCGACGTTGATGGTTGTACCTCTACTGTGGGTCTGTACACGACGCTCTTGCTGGCGGTCTTTTGCCTCTTGCTTTCGTTTCCGGCTGAAGGCGGTGTGTTTGATGAGGTTCTACCTCTTTTTACCGCAGATTTTTGTGCCGGTGCTAACGTGTCCTTCATAGGCAAGCAGGCAAGATCGTATGCCTCGTTAGCATTTTTTCCCTGGTTACGATGGTACATATACCTTCTTCTAGCTGCACCTCCTAACCTCTTCTTGTTTTCCCTCAGACTTAACTGCTTTAATTCCGTTAATAGCAGTTGTTCGTCCGTTTGGGATTTTTTTGCGGTTTTTCTATCCGCTTTTAATGGTGGTCTCATTATCCTTTTGTCGACGGAGGTATTAACCTCTGCTGTCGACAGTCCATTTTCTGGAGGAGTGCTTATATTGCTGCCCTCTTCCGTTGCGATATTAACCGCTGTTTTTGATGCATTAGAGGAAGCATCAACCTCTTGTGTGTTTTTATTTGTTGTTTTATACATGTGATTCCCACGAGAAGCGCGAGAAAGTAAAGTCACCCCTGGCAGAGCTCCGCATTACCAGGGGAAGGCTTATTAAAACTGGAGGTCGCCCGGTATCCAGAGTTCGCATATTTATGGTTAGTTACCCACTAACCATTCATCCATTGGCATATGCTGTTCCACCGTGGATTAGGGGATTTTTATATGCGAGGTTTACTCCTCTAGCGTCGTACTTTATTAAGGTCACCATATAGGTAGTACGTACACCTGCGGATCACTTCAGGGATAAATCCCCTTGTAACCATATAGCCCCCTGAAACCTGCCTAAAACATGACCAGTCCAGATTTCAAGAGGATCCATGCTGTGATAGGATACGGAACCGACAGCTAGGCTGATCGGTTTTAATCCCCCCATCACATCCGCCCTAGACCATAGATAGGTTACGGAGCCGACATAAGACTGTTCGACTTAATCCCCCCTATCTTGATAGGTTACGGAGCCGATAGCAAGCTATTTGGCTTAATCCCCCCTATCAGTAGATCTTTTAGCGTTACCCAGTCTACACCGCGTGGAGGCGATCTACCTAGCAGACCAGATCTTATCGTAAGCTTGACATGCTTCCCGCATCGCGACGTTCATAAAAGAACGTAGGCGTCACCCCATGGAATATCCAATCGAATATACCACGTTCCAATAGAGAAAAGTACGACCTCCTGCATTCTCGACGTGCGTACATGTCGAGGTGCTAATTGCGATACAGACCGCTATTTGGTAAAGACCAACTTCCGATGTCGAACCGAGGACACTCAAAAATACAACCGATTCCTAAATTCGACATATTAAAACTCAAGAATGAGAAAGTAGTTGAGAGGTACGTATCAGCCTTGGATAGGCACTTCGCGCCAATACTGAACAACAACGCCAGCATGCCAATAGAAGATATGTGGCAAATTATCAAAGATGGCATTACATCTGTTGCAGAGGAGGTAATATGACAACAATCCCGGCGCAAAATAAATGATTGGTTCGACAACGAATGCCAAGATGCCTTATATATATGTATATATTATATATATATTAAAATGGAAGCAATACTTTGAACACCTTCTTAATCTGAGCCCATCACCCGCACGAACTGCAGTAGCAGACACAATAGCAGGTATTGCCGATATAACAGCTGATGAAGGATCCGCTTTGTGTTCTCCCACACTCGAAGGAGTGAAAACAGCCCTGAGGAACCACCCAAATAACAAAGCGCCGGGCACTGATCAAATTTCAGCTGAGCTTCTGAAAACCGGCGATACCTGCATAGCGCATCTCCTACATAAATTAGCCACGGACATATGGACGCAGGAAACACTTCCTGAAGATTGGCGCAAGAGCATTATATGCCCAATTGATAAACTCTGCTGCGAAAACTACCGAGGAATATCTTTGTTGTGTACGTGTTATAAGATCTTGACGAAAATGCTAGAAAAGAGAATTGACAAAGTAATTGGTGAATACCAATGCGGATTTAAAGCTGGACGATCGACCACGGACCAGATATTCTCAGTTAAACAGGTGCTGGAAAAGTGCTGGGAATATAATTTTGACGTGCATTAGATATTTGTTGACTTCAAGCAAGCATACGACAGTATCCCGTACTGTATAAAATCATGTTGGAGTTTGGAGTCCCACCGAAACAGGTTCGGCTTACAAGAATGACAATAACCAAGTATTTATCAAATCAGAGTAGAAAACAATCTGACTAGCAGTTTTAAAATAGACAACGGCCTTAAGCAATGTGACGGCTTCGCACCCATGCTTTTCAACTTGACACTCGAATATGTTGATTGGAATCTTCCCGTTGACACCAAGAAAACACTATGTTTCAAATCCACACAGCTCCTAGCATATGCAGACGATATAAATATCCTTGCAATATCTCTGGAGAGTGCTAAGGAGGTATTTGTAAACCTTGACTCGGTAGCAAGAGAAGTTGGACTACGTATTAATGAAAACTAAACAAAAATGATGACACAAACTAGGAAAAAGCCGCCAATCTGAAAAAATATTACAGTAGAAGACTATAACCAAGAAAACGTAGACAACCTTATATACCTAGGGGCGAACCTATCGAAGGATGGAAGCGAACCCATCGAAATCAAAAGAAGGATAATGATGGCAAGCAAGACGTATTATTCGGTGCTTCCAATAATTAAAAACAAGAACGTACACAGGAAAACAAAACCTAAGCTATATAAAACGATCATAAGACTTGTGCTGGACTTTAACTCAGGCGTCTAACAAACTACAATACGGAATTGTATGCCGTTTTAAAAGTTACAATGAGCTGGCCATGTGGAACGGATGGATGACGGAAGAATTCCAAACGCAAACTAGCTAATTTTTGAGTTTAACAAAGCCGATTTTTCATGGTTGGGCTATCTTAATTTTAATTTCAAGTTTGATGAAATTTTTCACAATCCTGATTTTGAGGGAGGCGTAGTGGAGTTTTATTAAATTCTGTACTAATTTTTTATTCCTTCAGTTCCTTTTACTTTTTGGAAGAATATCTAACTGTTGTAACGCGAGTGAGTTGTGTGCGATTTGCAACTGTCGTAATGCTGCGTGGAATAGGTATACTAGGACATGGAATGACACTGATTTTGGTTTGTATAAAGAACATTGTGACTTTATCTAATCGCTAATATTCTGAAAATTTACTTAAACTGCAGTCGGATATTATTAGAGATCCCTTGAAGTTTTAGAAATTTGTTAATTGTAAGCGTAAATCTGATGGTGATCCAGCTTCTTTTCAATTCCTTGGCAGTAATAGTAATGACCAATTTACTATTTGTAATTTTTTTGTCACATTCTTCAGTGGATCTTTTTCTAATAGTAACTTTATCCCTGACATGTCGTACTTTGATAACTTTAGAGATACTGCTCCAACTACTCTGTCAAAAATAAGTCAACAGTAACTAATCTGATGGAGCTTACGAATAAATCTATTGTGGATATTGAGGAGGTGGATTGTATTTATACTGATTTTAGTAAGATTTTCGATAAATTCCGTCATTCCATTATTTTGTTGAAATTAGACATGTTGGGTTTTCGTGATGGTTAAATAGAACTTATCAAGTTCTCTTTCGTGATTGTACTTCTAAGCCATTTACTGCGCATTCTAGTGTTCCTCAAGGAAGTCATTTGGCGCCACTTTTGTTTGTCCTGGCCATTAATGTTGTTGCTTCTGTTTTTAAATACTCGGAAGTACTTATTTATGCAGACGACATTAAGATCTTTAGGTCTCTTAATTCCAACTCTGACAATTTTCTTCAGGAAGATTTGATTAATTTTAGTAATTGGTGTCGCCACAATGATCTCTGTTTGAATGTGGATAAATGTCATGTTATGTCAGTTGCTAGGAAAGTCTCACAGTTTTAATGACTGTATTTTGGATCGTATCAACTCTTTAATTGACTTAGGTGTTACATTAGACCATAAACTTGATTTTAGCTTGCATATAAATAATATTGTGCAAAACGGTAATTCTATTGGTTTGGTGAATGTTTTCACAGTGCATTTCAAATTAAAAGAAACGATTTTCGGATTCTACACTGTTACGCTTTATTATTCGTAACGTTTCGGTCTCTGCCTCACCATACGCTTATCCAAGGAATTTAACCATCCATTTGTTAAATTGATTCTTTATGACACTTTCGTTAGATCTCACCTTGAATATGCTTCTCAAGTTTGGTCTCCTTATTATGATGGGTACATTGCCAGCTAGGGTATAGCCTAGTAGGTAGTGTGTTGGTCTTGTAATGCGAAGGTCGTGAGCTCAAATCCCGGCGGCGCAAAATATAATTCCGGCACATTGCCTGTTTGGGTATACCTTGGTCACCTCAATCTAAGAAAATGAAAAATTCGTAGAAAGAGGGTTGTGCGAAGGGCTAACAACCCTTCCACAATAAGTAGTAAAAAAAATGTTAAGGAACCTGAATATCAGGAGGCCAAGGTCCGATTTGGGCTGTAGCGCCATTGTAGATGTAGAGACATTGCTAGAATTGAACCAATGCAGCGTAAATTTGTGAGAATAGCCTTATGCTATCTTAATTGGAGTGACATATATATATCGATCGAATTAAGTTATCAAATATGTCGTCACTCTCGAAACGACGTGAGTTTGCTGTTGGTCAATTTTTACCAAGGCAGCATAGATTGCTACAGATTTGCTTTCACCGGACAAACTATGGTATGAATGAGCCAATTTCGCTTCTCGCGAGGGAAGTTAATAAGAATGCTGATGTATTTGACTTCTCTATTGATAAGTTGTATTTAAAGCGTAGAGGTAATGCTAGTTGATACCAATTTTTTGTCAATTTTTTTGATTTGCGTTACTTTGTTTATGTACTTATTGTAGGGATGTTGTTGATTGTTTCGTCTCTTCACTAAATGATGAACCAGAGGATAATTCGATTTTCATCTTTTAATTTGGAACCGATTTATGGCAATTTCTTGCATTAAGGAATTCTGATAGTAATAAAAAGGAAAGTCAACGGACAAAGACCGGTCGGAAAAACTTGGAAGTGCTGGGAGGATTCGATTGACGCAGAGAGCAAATCACTGCTAAGATTTTCCAACTGGAGAACGCGGTCACTGAACCGAGATGGATGGAGGTAAAGTATTCAGGAGGCCAAAGTCCGATTTAGGCTGTAGCGCCATCGTAATAAGTAATGTATTTCAAATCGGTGGAATTTGATTGGTCCCATTCTTAGGTACCAAATTTTTGTAAATTATATCAAGGGGAAAGCCAAAATGACTGCGCCGTAATTTGAAATTTATACACTGAATGAACACAATTATTCAATTTCAAATTAAAATGTGGAAAGTTGTGCTTTCGCTATGAGTTAAATGGGTAGTTGATCTGAAATCGTAACAAAATCTTTTTGTTTTATTTTTCTCTTATTAAACTTAACTCCTTTCTGCACAATACTGCACTATCCGTAAGGTTCTACGATTAGTAACGAACAAAAATAGAACGCATAAAAAAACATAACAGGGCTACGATTGCGCGTAAAGCGCAATCTTACGATACTCTAGATGAAATAGAATTTTTTGTGATCCCAAGAAATTTTGTATGGGAAGTATTAGAAGGGATGACAGCATTGAACTAATTTTTCCCCATCATGCTAAAGTAGCTATAAAAATGTTTTGTACAAAATGTTTACTCCAAAAATTGAATGGGAACTGAAAAAATTAGTGAGTTAGATTTAGTGAAAATGTGCAGTTTGTATGGGAGGTGGTAGAAAGAGTGGGGCGATTAGAGTGATTTTTTTCAGAAATAACTAGGAATATTGTAAAATTGACATCCCTGAAATTTCAGACTAGTGCCATTAATACTTTTCAAGAAAATCGATTTTTTGTGAAGTTGTGAAACTGTGTCATATTGTATGGGAGGGGGTAGAAGCAGTGAAGCTAATCAAATATTTTTTTCTGATCTTAGTGCTAATACTAATTAAGTATTTATTACAAAATATGAGGTCAATAAATGATATATGTTCTGAGAAAATCGTCTTAGAGCATTTCATGAAAAAGTGTAGTTTGTATGGGAGGGGGTGGAAGGAGAGGGAGGAAGCAAATAATTTTTCTACTGTAGATTAAAATTACTATGAAAATAACATATCCGAAAATTCAGACTAATAGCTTTTATACTTTTCGAGTAAATCCGTTTATTGTCAAATTACGAAATTGTGTCATTTTGTATGGGAGGGGGTAGAAGTGGTGAAGCTAATAGTCTAAATTTTTTTGGGCTTACTAACAATTTCAAATAAATATTTGGTGCACAATTTCAGCTCTCTAAATTGTATACGCAAGGAGTAAATTGGCTTAGAGTAATTCATGACAAGTACAGTTTGTATGGGAGGTGGTAGAAGGAGGGGGAGGATACGCATAATTTTCGTACGGTAGATTGATATTATCATAAAAGTAATATATTCCAAATTTCAGGCTAATAGCTTTTATACTTTTCGTGCAAATCCGTTTATTGTCAAATTGCGCAATTGTGTCATTTTGTATGGGAGGGGGTAGAAGGGGTGGAGCGATTTGGCCCGTTCACGAACTTGACCTTACTTTTTTGTCAAAAACGACGTGTACAAAATTTGAACTATCTAGCTCAACGCGTTCTCAAGCTAGAGCGCGCACAGACGGACGGACGGACGGACGGACGGACGGACGGACGGACGGACGGACGGACGGACGGACATCCGGTTTTGAGATTTTTGAGTGATAATATTAATTTCTGTATTCATCATTTTTTTCTCCGAGCCTTATTTCTTGGCGTTACAAACTTTAGAGCAAACTTATAATACTCTCAGATTTCATCTAGAGTATAAACACAAAACCCGAAAAAAACATAATAAAAATGTAATTATTTTATTTGATTATTTTATTGATAAAGTATTATGATCGAAATTTCTTACTCTAAAATTTTGTTTTTTCGCGTTTCATGACTAAAATAGCCTGAAAATTAAAAAAAAAAATCCTTCTGTCTGTGTGCCGTACGTGTACACTCAGCGCATATTTTTGGGTGGACTGTAGATATTTGCGGTTCTCAGGCGGACACCCATTTTGAGGGGTGTCAGGGCTAAAGGGGTGGCGTTAGAGGCTGGCGGACCACTGAAACCGAAAACTAAGAATTCGAATATCTCAATTATGGTTCTAGCTAGGAAGCTGAAAATCAACATTGTCTAGAGGCGTTTGTGGGACAAACTCTAAAAATAATTGAATTTTTTATCCATTGGCGTTCGAACTGGAGGAAGGGGCGAGGCTAGAGACCACTTATTGACGGAAATTTTTTAAACTCATATTTTGAGACCATTAAGGTGGCATACAGATCTGGTGTGATGCTGACAGTGTCGGATTTAACATTTTCAAAATATTTATATCACAGTGTAAATGTTTCTCACGACAGTGTAGCAATGCTACCAATGCTGGTATATGTATTTTAAATCATTAGTAATGCTAAAAGGTATTGTTTATTTAATGCAATATAATTAAATATTTTCCGACTATTTAAAACAATACCAAGTTGAATTCTTTTGTTTCATAATTTAATCCTAATCCTAATCCGCACCGCTATTCGGAACCGGTACATGTCAAATTTAATCTAGAAAGTAGTTTTAAGTATTCTGTAAATAGTTAGTTTTAAGTCATGAGAAATAATAAAAATAAGTTGTTAACGAACCGCCGACGACTACGGTCATCTTTCACTTTAAATTTTATCACAGCATTATCCACCACAGATCCACCAGAATCAGGTTAGAGGGTGGGTCACGGAGGGGCGGGGAGGGAGTGCAAGTAAAAACACTTAAGAATGAATATCTCGCCTATCTTTTAAGTTATGTAATTGAAACATATAACATATATTAAGCTATACTAAGAAAACACGACAAAAATGTAACATTTGGACATAGTAGTGGGGGAAAATGGGGAGAATTTCAAAAATGGTGCACTTTCCGAAATCTCAGATCGTTATATCTCAAAACTGTATACAGATATCAAATTTAAATTTTGTCAGATTGAAGAACTACATAGTCTTTAATTTTGGTAAGATATAGAAAATTTTGTGTGCTTTTTACGGCTCTAGTGAAAGATATAAAGTTCAAATTTTCCATATGGATACATCTATTAGATATATATAGAGAAAAAATAATAATTTGTTCCACATTTGTTATGCACCGGGTCTAAAGTGCACAAGGTGTTTTAAGTGCAATGAAAAAAAAACACAAGAGCTAAAAATTTTTTAATGAAATTTTAAGGTAGAAGCTTGAAAATTTGTGAAATGCATTTAAAATAAATTCCTGAAAGTATGACATATTAACTGGTCGGGTACCCTCAAAGCTTCTATCACCTTCATACAGAATTATTTTTTCGACCATTTTCAAGAAATCAATCATCACCTAACTATTAAAAGTTATCAATTTGAAGTTTTGAACAAAATCTTTCAAAAACAGTTGAAAAGAAATTGCGGCAAAAGTGTTGAGATCGCGCCTGTCCTTCTAGCACCTCCCATACAAAAGAATAATTTCGAACAATTTCAATAAAAGTGCAATTTGTATGGGAAGTGGTGAACGGAGGTGATTCAAATTATTTTTATTCCATGGATTGATCCCTTCATAAATAAACTGCCAACAAGTCGGGCGAAACTTTATTATTCTTGGGACAAGTTGCGGATGAGTGGAAAGTCAATATGCAGGTTAGAGTGTTTAGGGAAGGCTAAGTGAAAGGGAGTTCTTGGGCAGGACTGTTAACAATATTTCATTCGTTTCTGTAAGTTTTTATGAGGGGAGGAGTAGGGGTAATAGTAAGGGTGGGTGGATGTTAATAGCTTTTTAATTAATTGCTTGAATCACGTCCAATATTCTCTGTATAGAATGTGTTTCATAGACGAAGTTGCATAGAATTTTCATAAAATTCGGTGTATTTTACATTCATGAAACCGAACATTTGTATGGGAGGGGGTAGAGAATATAGGGGAATCGTAAAATTTGATACGCAGTTTTATTTCGCGTCTCTTGTAAGGTGCTTGTTTAGAATTTCAAGTTCGTAGCTTTTAGTTTGTTGGCTATTAGTTGATTTAATGAAATTGGTCGAAATCATACTTTTGTATGGGAGGGGGTAGAAGCGCAAGCGCGATTTCAAAACTTTTAAAGCAACTTCATTTGAATTATTTTTATAAGTTTTTATGCCAAATTTGAAATTGATAGCTTTTAAGAGTTAGCTGATAACTGATTTCTTAAAAATGCTCGAAAAAATTGTTTTGTATGGGAGGGGGTAGAGGAGGTAAGGGAATCGTAAAACTTGTGATGCAATTTTCTTTCATTTTTATTGTAAGGTACTCGTACGAAATTTCAAGTTCGTAGCTTTTAATTTGTTGGTTATTAGTTGATTTAATGAAATTAGTCGAAATCATACTTTTGTATGGGAGGGGGTAGAAGGTCAAGCGCGATTTTAAAACTTTTAACGCGATTTCATTTTAATTATTTTTGTTAGTTGTTATGCAAAATTTCAAATTGATAGCTTTTAATAGTTAGGTGATAATTGATTTCTTGAAAATGGTCGAAAAAATAATTTTGTATGGGAGGGGGTAGAAGTGTTAAAGGTTTTCGACCAGATAATATTTCGTATATTTAGGGATTTTTTTTAAATGCATTTCGCAAATTTTTGAATTTCTACCTTAAAATTTCACTCAAAAATTTTCAGTTTATGTGTTTTTTTCAATGCACATGAAACACCTTGTGCACGTTAGACCGGGGGGGTCGGTTTATAACAAATATGGATCAAGTTATTATTATTTTTCTATGTACCTTAAATATAGGTATTCACATGCAAAATTTTAACTTTGTATCTTTTACCAGAGCCCTAAAAAAATCACTCAAAGTTTTCGATATTTTTGCTTATTACCTCCCTCCCCTTACACCTCCCAACTTAAAATTTTTACCAAAATTAACTATTATGTAGTTCTACAATCTGACAAATTTTTGATTTGATATCTGTACTATTTTTGGAGATATAAGGATTTGTAATTTTGAAAAGTGCGCCATTTTTGAAATGCTCCCCATTTCCCCCCACTACTATTATTTCAACATGTTATATTTTTTTTGTATTTCCCTAATATAGCTTAATATACGTTTCAAGTTTGAATTACACAGCTTAAGAGATAGTTGAGATATTAATTTTTAAGTGTTTTTCTTTGCACACCCCCTGACCCTCCCCCTTACAATAATTAGCCGCTTTCTAAGCTGGTTCCGATGAAACTATATGCCACCTTGACTGTCTCTAAAAATGGTTTTGTTACGATAAGAAATTTCGAAGATATAATCATTTGAAAAAAAAATTTGGCCGACAATTGGTTCTAAGCCCCCCCTTTTCGCACCCCAATGGATAAAAAAATTAAATTATTTTTAAAAGTTGTCCCACAAGCCCCTCTATATTAATGTTGAGTTTTAGCTTCCTAGCTCTTACCATGGTTGAGATATTTGAATTCGTATTTTTCGGTTTAAGCGCTCCCCCCGCCTCCCCCTGAACCCGTATACCCCCGAAAATGGGTATCCGCCTGAGATCCGCAACTATCTACAATCCCCCCAAAAATGAACTTTCTATCTTGAAGGGTTTGGGAGTTAATGTGCGCTGAGCGTACACGTCGGCGGACGGCGGACGGCGGACGGCGGACGGCGGACGGCGGACGGCGTACAGACAGACGGATTTTTTTTTTTGCATTTTTAGGCTAATTTAGTCATGAAACGCGAAAAAAAAAAATTTCAGGGTAGCAAACTTTTTTTTTTTTTTGTGTCGATCACAATACTTTATTATTATAATAATAAAGTAAAATAATACATTTTGAATTTCAGATCTGAAAAACTTCCGTTTATTGTGAAATTCGAAAGTTGAAACTTTTTGTATGGGAGGGGGTAGAGTGGAGCCATTTGGCCCGTTACTTTTTCGCGAAAAACGTACAAAATTTGAACTTTCAAGCTTAACACGTTCTCGAGCAAGAGAAGACACGGACAGACAGACATCCGGTTTTGCGATTTTTGAGTGATAATATGAATGTATCATTAATTTTCTACGAGCCTTATTTCTTAGCGTTACAAACTTTGTGGCAAATTTATAGTACTCTTAGATTTCATCTGGAGTATAAAAATGTATAGTACTGGATGGATAATCACGTCGGAAAGATGTTTTAGCACCAAATTGGAATACATAAGTGTTCGTACATTTTTTTATAGTCATTCAATTGTCTATTTTTATCAGAAGTAAGCTTTTCATTATCTAAAGTTTTTTGGTCACGCTCATTTCATATCACTTGTTTTTTACCTTATCTTTGGGACGATACGTTCTCTCGCCGACCAAGTGAAGTCTTCGATCTGCCTTAGATGTTGATCAATTTCTGAGTTATTGAGATTTCTGTTGTTTTTGATCGGTATCACTCTAGTGTTGAGTTTCTGACCATTCACTTCTACAATAGATTCTAATTGGTTCTCTTGTAATTTAGACGAAGATTTTCATGGATCCAGGGTTGCGAGCGTCATTACGATCAGAGTAAAAAGACGTTAGAATAGACATGTTCAAAACAAAACTTCTTGAAATAAATACACCAATATGCGTACAGACTACACGCGTTCATGCATATAGTTTACGTGTAAAATATGTCTCAGCTATCAGCTGTTTCAATTTTATACTTTCCAAAAATTATGCGAGCCAATCAAAATCGTTCATTTGAGAAGTAGGAATTTTGTTGCGAAAAATTTTTGAATCTATGGGCAACATGGAAAGACTGTCTACTCTCTGAACATCTTTTCTGATTACGACAGCCTGATGGTGGCAACCAAGTACCAAGCCAATCGCCGGCTAAAAAGTAAAGATTGATTAACTTTTCTAATTCCAGAATTTGGAATAGCTGTTAAAACTCGTCGTAGAAAGCCGCTCTATTGTCACTTAAGTGAAACAGTGAACCATCCTGATAGAGTGTTAATTGACAACATTCACAAAGGCATCTGAAAAATTTTTTTTCAATTCTAGCGTAGTAGAAAATTTTCTTCTGATTTCATTGATTTGCTGATAAATCTTCATTTCTACCTATCTAAAGAAATTAATCAAAGAAACGATTTATATAAAAAAAAATATAAAATTAAATAAGATATTACAACACGTGATTCACTCAAATGAACCATAAATGCTTACTAACTAGCCATTTTTCAACTTTTCACAGAATTGATAATGGATAAATTCAAAAAGAAACACGTAATACATATGTGAAAAACGTGTCAAAATCTTGAATGCCAAAAATATATGTACGAATACGATTATGCAATAGACACTTTAATTGTTCATCTATATGTGCTAACTAGATATTTTTAGTTAAAAATAATACGTCATTGAGCGATACGTAACATACCAACAATATTTCATTAAAATAAAAGATGATTGTATCAAATTTCTTGACTTAAAGTTAATATACGGATTTCTAAAGATTACAAAATTTTCCACCGGATAAATTTTAAATGACCATTATTTATAAATATATACCCGAGCGAACAGATTAGTGATAGATTAGTGATAAGGGAAAAATCCGCATTGAAGCAATTTCAATCGATCTTATTGTTATTTTTTTTATCTACATTGAAAGATAACGTCATTTGGTTCAGAGTCGTCGCAGTGTTTAAGATCAAGGAAAGATTTTCGGATTTTACACTGTTCTGCTTTATAGATTGTTTCGGTCTCTGCCGAGGCCATTATCAAACTGATCAGTTTAGTTGTTATTACGACTAAGGGAAGTAATGACTTAAAATTGAAATTTCAATCATGACTGCTAAAGTTTTGTGGATTGTTCATATCAAATTTGAATTTTCAACGTCAATTTTTATACTAGCGACAATTTTCTAGATTTTTGATAAATTTGCCGCTTTCAACTTTGAAATTTCGACACCATAAGAGTACCCTAAAAATGTCCAAAATTAATATTTTCTGGGCTCTTATTCTTATGATATGAAAAATGGATAGTTTTTTGATTTGAACCTCTACTTAAATTTAATGAAGTTCCAAGGATAGGATCTACTATTGTTGCATCTAAATGCTGTTCAAGAAAATGAGATGAGGCTATCCCGAAGCAAGAAAAGCAATTTAGCACGAAATAATACAATCAAATATAATTAAATCGTACAGATCATCAAAATGAAATGTTATTCATGTCACGAATAGGTAAATGTCCATTTATTTTTATACTCTAGATGAAATCTGAGAGTATATTGTGTTTGCCTTACCGTTTGTAACGCTAAGAAATAATGCTCGCACAGAGCCGCCAAGGGTATAGAAATATTTGTTGTCGCCCAAAAACTTCGAATCCGAGTTGCTGTCTGTCCGTCTGTCCGTCTGTCCGTCTGTGCGTCTGTCTACAGCATAACTCTCGAACGCTTTGAGCTATTGTGCTGAAATTTGTTGTGTGTCATTTTTAGCTAAAAAGTAACTTTAAGTTCGTGAACGGGCCACATCCCCCCACTCCTTCTACCCCCTCCCATACAAATTTCATGAAATTCCGAAATTTTCAGAAATTGATTTTTCTTTGAAACCATTTAAGCTATCGACTTGAAATTTGGGTTATAGTATAATGATATAGATGTCATTAATATGACTAAATATTGATCCGATCCCTTTACTCCTTCTACCCCCTCCCATACAAATGGACAATTTTTAAAAATACATATTTTCGATTTTCATTGAAACTAGTAAAGCTGAAAAGACGAAATTTTCTCAGAATAAATTTTACTATAATTGCAATTTATTTTAAAAATAATTGTCAACTTCACCTCTCTCCTTCTACCCCCTCCCATACAAATTTCACGAAATTTTTAAATTTAAATTAAATTATTTTTCTTCGAAACTATTAAAGCTATCAACTTGATATTTTGTATAAAGTATACAAATAAAAATTTTAATAATACGACAAAAAATTGTTTTGATCCGTATACTCCTTCTACCCCCTCCCATACAAATGCATAATTTTTGTTAAATGCATTTTATCGATTTCCATTCAAACTAGACAAAGTACAAACTTCAAATTTTGCCAGAATTTGTTTCTTAATAGTTGAAATAAGTGCTAGAAAAAAATATTAGCCCCACTTCACTCCTTCTACCCCCTGCCATACAAATATCTGTATTATAAATTCAAGAAAAGCATTTCTCCTTCAAGTATACATATGAGAGCTATCGACTTTGAAATTGAATCAAAGCATACTGATAAGGATGATGATAAGCAGTTTGAAAATCATCTAAAACGTTCCACTTCCTCTGCCACCTCCCATACAAATGTCCCAATTTCGGGAAGACTATGACCAATTTCTTTGAAAATAATGAAAACTAAAAACTTTAAATTCAGCAAAAAACATTATGCATGCCATGTTCGGTGTCATATATGAAAAACACAAACCTCCCCCTCTACTTCTACCACCTCCTATGCAAAAGTCCCTATTCACTATTCGAAAGAATTTGAGATGATATATCTTCCGGTATATTAAAGTCATTTCCATCTCATCTAGAGTATCATATGATTGGGCTTTAAGCCCAATCATAATTCTGTTATGTTCAATTATATACTCAATCACCCAATCGATGAAGATTGAAGCCAACTAAAAGTTATCACATTAGACTATCAAGGACATCTTAAAAGCATTCTAATTCAAGGAAAAAAATTCGTTCACGCAAAGTGCTACACCTATTACCAGCATCGAGCCCACAATGGCTCCCCCCCCCCGCGAAGGACTCTCCGAAATTTAGAAGAAAAACATCAACATTTTGGTAAAATAAGGACATGTTTTACAGCAAAATGGGACTCGACCGGAAGAATACAGTTGGCAACTCTTCTTTAAGGGATTTTTGAGTCGCTCGCTTCCTAAACGAACAATGAGCTTCCTTATACGCACTGATCGATAGCATACATATTTCTAGAATGGCATCATCAATCCCGATGACTCCATGTTGTCTGTAGCAATGTAACGAACTGAAGTTTGTCGAAATGCCGGTCCAAGCTCCTTTCTTTCGCGGTCGAATGAAGCGAAAATTTCCTGAACATCCATGGCCTTCGAAATTCAGATGAATCTTGCGCAAAGAACAGTATATATTCCTTGCCACGTGCGACTCGGGTCATTATTTTCGCTTAACGGTGTAGGGGTACTACTACTATATGAAATTTTACTATGCTAGGGTGTTTTGCTCTGCGGACGGAAAAGGTCCTTTGTAACACAATATATACGGCTCGTTTGTAGAAATTTTTAAGCGAAAAGTGGGGGTTTGTTTTCACGTAGAAGTCGAAATATTGCCAATCACCGTTTGGAAGTACATCTGTTTTCAGAGTTTGTTTGAAAAAAAATCGAAAATGAAAAGAGGATTCGCGGTATATCCATAGTCCTTTATCATTCTAATACAGGTCATGCCTCGAGTATATGCGGCGAAAAGTGAATTTCCCCTTCTAGGAACAAAGTATTGCTTATAATGAGAGCTACTATCATCAAGCGAAGGGTCTCCCTCAAAATATTGCAGCGAAAAGTTGGGTTTATTTCACATGTCACGCATGAAAAGCATTATTCAGGATCAACGGCCACAGTATAGGGTGAAAATGATGTAAAATTGGAACGGAGCTAGTCCCATAAGATGAAAAGAATATGTGAAAGAATGAGAAGTATCTGAAAATTGGGTCAGAGTAGGCCTCAAATTTTTGTTTTTCTTATGTTCTTAAACACGCAAAGTACTTCCGAAGAAAAAATAATATTTACCTGGGTGGTTACAGAATTCTTTGAAAAGGACATGTGAAATCCGATTATGTTTTGCGAGTTTGAGTGTCGGATTTACAAATAAATAATTGTAATTGGTTTCAGCAACTTTATTTAAAATTCTGGACAGGTTCAGAGCTTAATGGATTGTTGCGAAAAAAATGTAAAAGCTTAAATTTGTTCGAGTTTTTCTGTTGACCAAAATTATGTTCTGATCCTGAAAGAACCTTAGAATAAGAGAAGATGGTAAGCAATTTAATTTTCGATAATTAAATCAGAAATTATGCTTCGAACTCAAAATTAAGAAGAAGATTTTAAAAAGTTATACTTAAAAAATTTGAAAAAAAACTGAGAAAAAGTTCGAAATATATTTTTTGAATCTTAGACATACCTATATAGTAGAAATGGCATCTCGAGCTCAATTAATTTGTATAACTTTCCAAATGAACAAATAATTTTGTTTTGATCATTCACATATGAACCCAATGTTAAAAAAAAACTAGATCCATATATCGTGAATCTAAAGGACTATTTAAACATAACAGGTCTACGATCGGGCGTAAAGCCCAATCGTGCGATACTCTAGATGAAGGAGAAGTTTGTATACTCTAGATGAAATCTGAGAGTATATTGTGTTTGCCTTACCGTTTGTAACGCTAAGAAATAACGCTCGCACAGAGTCGCCAAGGGAACAGAAATATTTGTTATCGCTCAAAAACCTCGATTCCGAGTGACCGTCTGTCTGTCTGTCTGTCTGTCTGTCTGTCTGTGTGTCTGTCTACAGCATAACTCTCGAAAGCTTTGAGCTATAGTGCTAAAAATTTGTGTGTGTCATTTTTAGCAAAAAAGTAACTTTAAGTTCGTGAATGGGCCACATCCCCCAACTCCTTCTACCCCCTCCCATACAAATTTCATGAAATTTCGAAAAATTAAGAAATTGATTTTTCTTTGAAACTATTTAAGCTATCGACTTGAAATTTAGGTCAAAGTATTACGAAATGGATGTCATTACTCTCACGGAATATTGACCAGATCCCCTTACTCCTTATACCCCCTCCCATACAAATGGACAATTTTGAAAAATACATATTTTCGATTTTCATGAAAACTAGTACAGCTGAAAAAACGAAATTTTGTCAGGCTTAATTCTACTATAATTGCAATTTATTTTAAAAATAATTATCAACTTCACCTTACTCCTTCTACCCCCCCCATACGAATTTTACGAAATTTTGAAATTTAAATTAAATTATTTTTTTTCGAAACTGTTAAAGCTATCAACTTGATATTTTGAATAGTGTATACAAATAGAAATATTAATAATGCAAAAAAAATTTGTTTTGATCCGTACACTCCTTCTACCCCCTCCCATACAAATGCATAATTTTTGTTAAATGCATTTTATCAATTTCCACTCAAACTAGAAAAAGTACGAACTTCAAATTTTGCCAGAAATTGTTTCTTAATAATTGAAATAAGTGTTAGAAAAAATTATCAGCTCCGCTTCACTCCTTCTACCACCTTCCATACAAATATCTGTATTATAAATTCAAGAAAAGCATTTCTCCTTCAAGTATATGAGAGCTATCAACTTTGAAATTGAATCATGGTGATAAGGATGATGATAAGCATTTTCAAAATCATCTTAAATTCTCCACTTCCTCTGCCACCTCCCATAAAATGCCCCAATTTCAGGAAAATTATGACCAATTTCTTTAAAAATAATGAAAACTAAAAACTTTAAATTCAGCAAAAAACATTTTGCATGCCATGTTCGGTACCATATAGGAAAAATACAAACCTCCTACTCTACTTCTTCCACCTCCCTTGCAAAAATCTCTATTCACTATTCGAAAGAGTTTGTCATTGTCATTTCCATCTCATCTAGAGTATCATATGATTGGGCTTTAAGCCCAATCATAATTCTGTTATGTTTTTATTTTAAGAAATGTTGTAGGGGAAGTGGTAGAGGGAGTGACAACATTGAACTAATTTTTTTACATCACGATAAGGTTGCTATCAAAATGTTTTATACAAAATTTAGGATTCAGAAATTTAATAGGTACTGAGAAACTTAGTGTTTTGAATTTAGTGAAATTGTGCAGTTTGTATGGGAGGTGGTAGAAGGAGGGTGGAGTTATTAATAACTTTCTTAGAAATAAGTGGAAACATCATTTATTTGGCATAGCAGATCAGTAGCATTCATACTTTTCAGGCGAATCGACTTTTTGTAAAGTTGTTGAATTGTGTCAAATTATATGGGAGGGGGTAGAAGGAGTGAAGGTAATCGCCTAATTTTTTTTGGTCTAACGAACAATTCTAAATAAATGTTTAGTGCTCAATTTCAGCTCTATCAATTTTATATGTACTGAGTAAAGTTTTTTAGAGCATTTCATGAAAAAGTGCAATTTGTATGGGAAATGGTAGAAGGAAGGTGAAAAATAAAATAATTTGTATACAGCAGATTGTAATTATTATAAAAGTTATATATTCCAGATCAATAGCCTCTATGCTTTTGGAAAATATCCGTTTATTGTGGAATTGCGTAATAGTGTCGTTTTGTTTGGGAGGGGGTGGAAGGGGTGGAGTGATTTGGCCTGTTCACGAACTTGACCTTACTTTTTTGTCAAAAACGACGTGTACAAAATTTGAACTTTCTAGATCAACGCGTTCTCAAGCTAGAAAGGACACGGACGGACGGACATCCGGTTTTGAGATTTTTGAGTGATTATATGAACTTCTGTATCATTCATTTTTTTCTCCGAGCCTTATCTTTTAGTGTACAAACTTTGTGGCAAATTCATAATACTCTCAGATTTCATCTAAAGTATAAAAACTTTGACAAAATGCTTAAAATCAAACATATTGATGCAGCCGCTTTTTGAAAAATCCAAATAAGCAAAAATTTTGCAGCGGAAAGGAAAAAAAAAACAAATTATTCTAAAAATAGTATTGTATTAAAAGAATTAAGCTACGTCAATAGTAGCTAATTTGATGTAAAAAAATCTACGATTCATTTAAAACAAGGAAAAATTAGTTTCGATGGTTTTGTGTTTTCATAGTGCATTTCGGAATTAAAGAATTGATTTCCGGATTTCATATTGTTCCACTTTATTAATTTAACCGTTTCGGACTCTGCTAGTACCCAATTAACTCTATTCTGTATAAAATAATAGTCTTCCGTAATTGTCGATTAGTTTGAGATCAAAACGTCACGAATTAAAAAGCGTAACAGTGTAGAATCCGGAAATCTATCCTTTCAATTCGAAACACACTGTGAAAACATTCACCAAACCATCTGCTAAGACTTTTGTGAAACTTAACAGTTTAATAAAGGTCTCAGCAAAGACTGAAACGTCTCGATTAATAAAGGAGAAAACTATGAAATCCAGAAACCTGGACTGATTTAATAGCTATAGTTCAATTTTTTAAGAGGTGATCGGGAAAAGCGAAAAGAAATATTAGAAGAGGAGGCAGGTGGTGAAGACCGTTTTTGAATTTTGTTGAGCTAGCCTCAATAATGACGATATTAAGTTTAAATAGTTTAAGCTTATTTATTTATTTATTTATTTGGGCTCTTGAACAAAAAGATTACAATTTCCATTAAACAAAAGCGGAAAATAAAAGAATAGCAAAGAGGAAAATTTAAACATTGAAGATGATAGTTTATAGTATACGCTAAAAAATAAATGAATAGTAAAAATAAAAATTTAAACATTAAATATGATAGATTTAACTCTATTCTTAAATAATGGAAAAGAAGAAGCTAAAGAACCAAATTGGAGTCGGTAATGGTTCCTTTGCATTCTTAGCATCGGAGAGTGATGGTATACATCGAGAGAGGCTCGTGGAGTATTGAAGATGTCTGAATTCATTGTTGAGACTATTACTGGTCTAAAGTTCAGGTCGTCACAGAGGTTGGTATTGAGCAGGTAGTTGCACAGCTTGAAGAGGAAGCAAGCATCGAGAAAGATCCGCCTTAAATGCAGTGGCTGTAGGTGAAGTACTTCAAGTCTGCCATTGTAGTCGATATGAGGCTTCCTGAATCTGTAGGAAAGGGTTCGAGTGAATCTACGCTGAACAGATTCGATGGTTCGAACATGGCAAGAATGGTGTGGGTTCCAGACGGTGGAACAGTATTCCAAAATACTACGGACGAGTGTGGAAAATAGGAGAGCAGCTGTTCCTGGACGATTAAACTGGAAGGTCGTGCGGAGGACGAAGCCAGCAAGTCTGTATGCCTTATTAGTAATCTCGCGGAAATGATTGACGAATTTAAGTTTACGATCAAAGACCACTCTTAGATCCTTTATTGTGGTTACTGTTGTAAGGATGGATCCATTAATAGAGTAAGAGAGAACAGAGGAGGTAGTCTTATATGAGTACTCCATAGTAAAACACTTTTCTATGTTCAAAAAGATATCGTTGTTTGAACACCAACGAGAGACAGCAGACAAATCAGCCTGGAGAATCATGCCATCAGAAACGGAGGAAATTTCCCGGAACAGTTTGAGGTCATCAGCGAATAAGAGACAGTTCGAAGATACAAATTGGGGCAAATCATTTATGAAGAGAGTAAATGAGGACCAAGGATCGATCCTTGCGGGACACCAGAGTTAGCAAGAAACTCAGTAGAGGAGTATTCGTTGAACGTAATTAGGAGACGACGGTCCGTAAGGTACGAACTGAACCAGTTCAGAAGAGAGCCAGAGACACCGTACCTTCCAAGTTATGAGATTAGAATTTTACAATTAACAGTGTCGAAAGCTTTTGAAAAGCGGTATATATAACTTGGGCAGTATTACGACGATCTAAGGATTGAACAACGAAATTAGTGAATTCACATAATGTAATATATTAAGTATTGAACGTACCCAGTCGGGTACTAAAATGTTACCAACTAAATAAAAAATATAATAAAGGCACTTGATCATGAACAGTCACGGTGTGTGCATATTCTTGCTACCTACTCCCAACCTAATCCCGAGTACCAAATATAACATGGCGCAGCTGAGAAAAAAAGAACCGAAAGTGATTTCGAAATTTAATAAAAATCCCAAATAACAAAGTGAAAGTGTAAAACAATTACAAAAATAAAAAGTTTAAGTGTAATTAAAATAAATGGACATACACGTATATGGGTAAATATAAAGACCAATTATCATTAAATAAAATAAAAGCGGAGAATAGACCGCGTGGTAGACCGAAAAAAGTTGGCACTTCGCATATAAATATGGATTATGTAAAGAAAGTGGAGGAATTAAACCTCAATGGTAACCTGGCAGAAAATTGGCGAATTTTTTATCAAAATTATAAAAATTTTGCCACTGCAATTGAGTTGCATGAAAAAGGGGAGGCCGTTAGAATTACGGTTTTTCTCAATGCAGTTGGACCACAAGCGATTGAGGTATACAATACCTTCCAGCTGTCTGACATTGATCGCAAAAGTTATGATGCAGTCATAAAGGCATTTAATGAATTTTGCTTGCCCAAAAAAAATGAAGTGTATGAAAGCTTCATCTTTTGGAACAGAAATCAAAAGGAGGGAGAAACTTTTGACTCTTTTTTTATGGACGTGAAGAAGTTGGTGCGGTCTTGTGGCTATGGCGACTTAGAAGATCGTATGATTCGGGATCGGATCATTCTTGGAGTCTACGACGAAAAACTCCAAAAGCGGCTATTAGAAGCAGAAAACCTAACAATGGGAAAAGCAGTTGATATGGCTCAAGCAAATGAGGTGTCACGAGCGCAGTCGTCAACTTTACAAAAGTCAGCTCGATCAAATTCAATGTCGGAGGTAAATTCAATAAATAAAAATTTTTACAATAAGAAAGAAAATCTAAATAAAGTTACGAATAATAATAAAGTGGTGAAGGCCATTTTTTAAAATTTTAATAAAAATAATGTTAACCAGTTGGCTGGTAATAAACACAAAGATAGGATAAATTTATCGAATACTGTAAAAACAAAATGTAAATATTGCAATTCAATTCACAAGTACGGTAACTGTCCCGCATTTAACGAAACATGTAAAAAATGTGGACGAAAAAATCATTTTGCTGTAGTCTGTCGAACAAAAAATATTAATACAGTAAGTGAGTCAAACTGTCAAAAACAGTGTTGTGATTCGGTTTACATAGATGCAATTACAGGTGATATTTTGAACCAAAATAATAAGTTTTGGATTGAAGAGGTTAAAATTAATAATAAAATTATTCATTTCAAGCTTGACACAGGAGCGGAGGTTAATGTACTCCCATTTCATCTATGCAAAAAAGTAACTAACGCGAGCATTAGACCAACTGATACCAGACTGATTGCTTATGGAGGTACGAGGATAAACGTGATAGGAGAAATTACATTGGAATGCAGCATTAAAAATGAGGTTAGCAATGAAAAATTTTTTATAGTAGACAGCGAGTCAACGCCGATTTTAGGATTAATGGGATGTATAAGCCTACAATTAGTGAAAAGGCTATACAACGTGAAATGTTCAAGCAAGGAATCAATTATACAAGAATATAATGGTCTATTTGAGGGTGTAGGCTGTTTTAAAGAAAATTTTGAAATAAAGTTGAAAGAAGGTGCTTCTCCGGTTGTTAAGCCGAGCAGACGTATCCCAATAACTTTACAAAAACCATTGAAAATAGAACTGGAAAGGCTAATAGGCATGGGAATTATAGAGAAATGTGATGGCTCACATGAATGGGTATCAAATTTGGTTATTATTGAAAAACTGAATAAGAAATTAAGACTTTGTCTAGATCCACAAGATTTAAATAAAAATCTTAAGGATCAAAATCATCCAATTCCGACATTTCAGGAAATTTTACCAACACTAGTTAATAAAAAATATTTCAGTGTTTTGGATTTAAAGGATGGATTTTTTCAAATAAAATTAAACAATGATTCAAGTAATCTTTGTGCACTCAGCACGCCATTTGGTAACTACAAGTTTCTAAGACTTCCATTTGGGCTAAAAATAGCACCGGAAACTTTTCAAAAACTTAATGAAGAAAATTTTAGAAACATTGAAGATATTGTTGTTTACATAGATGATGTTCTAATTGCTACAGAAACAATTGAGAAACATCAAGAAATTTTAAAGAAGGTTTTAGAGAGAGCTAAACAACTTAACATAAAATTTAACAAAGATAAGTTGCAATATTGTGTCAAAGAAGTTAAATTCTTAGGACATATAATATCTGATCAGGGTATTTCGTTTGACAAGGAAAGAATTCAAGGAATTCTAGATATTGGCATTCCGGAATCTAAAAAAGATGTTCAGAAATTATTAGGTATGGTCAATTATATGCGCAGTAGTATACCAAGTTTGGCAGAGATTTCAAAGAATTATTAAAGAAAAATGTAATTTTTCACTGGCAAACGCCACATACTAATTGCCTGGAGCGTATAAAACAAATGATAATCAATGCTCCAGTATTAAAGCATTATGATCCAAAAGCATCCTTAGTAATCCAAACTGATAGTAGTCAAAACGGCGTAGGATGTTGTATTATGCAGAATGATACTCCCATTTCGTTTGCATCTAAAAGTCTTTCTGATGCTGAACGGAGATATGCTCAGATCGAAAAGGAGATGTTGGCTATCTGCTATGCATGTCAAAAATTTCATAACTGGATCTATGGGAAAAAAGTTATTATTCAAACGGATCATAAGCCTTTACTAGGTATACTGAAGAAAGATATTAATAAAATTGCGTCAGCAAAGCTGCAACGCATGAAAGTTAAATTGTTAAAATATAATTTAGAACTTCAGTTTGTACCTGGCAGTAAAATGTATATCGCTGATTTATTATCGAGGTACTATAACAAGAGTGACAATACAGAAACAGTGAATGGAGTAAGTGAAGTAGTTCATTCAGTAAATGTTAGTGATGAAAAATTACTAGAATTTAAAAAAGAAACCGACAAAGATATGATTTTATCAGAATTGAAAAAATTGATCTTAAATGGGTGGCCCAAAGCTAAGGACACTTTGCCCGAAAATGTAAAACCCTTTTGGAAATTCAAAAATGATTTAGTAATAGAAGATAATATAATATTTTTAGATAACAAAATTTTTGTCCCTTTAACAATGAGGAAGTACATACTTACAGTATTACATAGATCACATTTAGGTATAGAAAGAACTAAAAGTAGAGCAAGAGAAGTCGTATACTGGCCTGGAATAAATACAGACATCGAGGATTTAGTAGCAAGTTGCACAACTTGTCAAAAATTTCGCAGTGCATCTAGACGTGAACCTCTTTTGCCGCATAATATACCTGAATATCCTTACATGAAAATAGGAATGGATATTTTTGAATTTAAAAGCAAGAATTATTTAGTTGTTATAGATTATCACTCCAAATATATCGATATTTTAAAATTAAACAAGAAAAATGCGTCTGAAATTATTATGAAATTGAAAAATATTTTCTCAGTACATGGGATACCTATGGAGATAGTAGCAGATAACGTTCCTTTTAATAGTTTAGAATTTAGGGAATTTGGAAAGTTGTTTGGAATAAAAATAGTTACTTCAAGTCCAATCTATCCACGATCAAATGGTCTAGCAGAACGAGCTGTTCAAATAGCAAAGAATATGTTGAAAAAAGCAGGAGAAGAGGAACTTTGGCTTTCATTAATGGAATATAGGAATACACCTTTGAAGAATTTAGATCAAGCTCCAAACAAACTTCTAATGGCTAGAACTACACGTACATTACTTCCAACAAAAACCTCCAATTATAAATGTTCTGTTATGCCTAATTTATCCAACAATTTTAATATAAAAAGAAATAGAAATAAGAAATACTACAATAGAGGTACAGTTCAGAAACCTGACTTTGAGCGAGGTGAAAGAGTTATGTATAGAAATGGAAGTACATGGACCGAAGCAGTAGTAATTGAAAAAGATTTAGCACCAAGATCTTACTGGATTAAAATTTTACAAACCGGAAAAACAATAAGACGAAATTCTTACTATTTAAAGAGAATTAAAAAAAAAAATAAATAAAAATTTTTGAATAATCATATCCTTGTGGATGAATTGTAACATACGACATGTAAATATACTAAGTTAAAAGATGTACTTTATTTTCTAATATTCTTATATCAAATATATGTAATTTGAATATTTTCTAGTGAAAAAAAAAATGTACCCATTGAATTTATAAATTAAATTTACTTCTAGATATTAAAATAATTCATACCAAATTAAAATAAATAGTAAAAATGTAAAATTATTGAAATTAATAGAAGGGAAGATGTAGATAATAATTATAGTCAAGAAAAATAATATAGAATAATATAATTTTTATTTGATTTTCATACTTTGAGATATATAGAAAATTAATTATGAACAACATAAATTTCATTTTACTTTTATACTTTTATTGAAAGGGGAAGATGTAATATATTAAGTATTGAACGTACCCAGTCGGGTACTAAAATGTTACCAACTAAATAAAAAATATAATAAAGGCACTTGATCATGAACAGTCACGGTGTGTGCATATTCTTGCTACCTACTCCCAACCTAATCCCGAGTACCAAATATAACACATAAATTAGTAGAAGTAGATCTACCTTTCACGAATCCTTGTTGGGCTGGTGATATCAAGTCATAAAGTTTATCCCATATTACATTATGAACTAATCTTTCAAAAACCTTTCCAAAACAGTTCAGGGTGGAAATCGGGCGATAATTTAAGACATTTTCGGTATCTCCATTCTTTAAAATGGGTACTATGTTAGCTAACTTCCAGCATGCAGGAAACGAGCCTTCTTCAAGAGACTTATTGAACAAAATAGATAGTGGCACTGAGAGCTTCGAGGAGAGAGCTTTCATAAAAAGGTTCGGGATCCCATCCGGTCCGCCACCGATTTTTGAATCTAGAGAATTGATGATTGATATAATGTCCCTCTCACTCTCAGAGATCAACTTTTGGGGTGGGATGAAGAAGTCATAAGACAGATCATTACTCGAGTGGCTAAACACAGAAGAAAAGTATTTAGCAAAAAGCTCACACATTTCTTGTGGAGAGGTAGTGGCAGTATCACCAAACTTAAGTTGTGAAGGAAAAAATTGTTTATTTCTACGCTTTCTAACATGCGACCAAAACGGTTTGGTCTCATTGCGCAACAGTGCCGCCTCAAGCTGAGAAATATATGCTGAGAAAGCTTTCTTGATGTTCGATTTGACCCGATTACGCTGAAGGGAATAGTTTTGGTAATCAGATAGAAGAGACGAACGCTTATACTTTTTATGCAAACGCTCTTTTTTACCAAGAGCGCAAATAATAGAATGGTTATACCATTCAGGGTAGTCACGACTAGAAATGACACGATAGGGAACATTCCGATGAATTATATCATCAAGGATGGAGTGTAGTTGCGTCGATGATTCATTAGAGCTTTTGCTGCTAAAAAGTTCAAACCAGTTAATACATATTACCGAGGTCACAAGGTAATTTGCTCGTAGAAATTATAGAAATTGTATTTCTTATCCGTACAAATAAGAGATGGATTACATAACTCTATTTGCAGGTTGATCTCAAGGGGGGATGATAAGGGTCGGGTGGCACTAATCCACTAAAGGTGTAACATTGATCCGAGAAGCACTGACATTGGAAAGAATCAAGTCTAGGATCTTCCCCCGACGATTTGTGTTAGTATTTTGTTGAGTAAGTGAACACAGGTTCATAAAGTGATCAACACACAAGTCTATGCTAGATAAAGACAATGTAGGGTGTGACCAGTCTGCTTTCCATTGTAAATTGGGGAGGTTGAAGTCACTACAGATAAGAAATGTCGAAGTAGCGCCAGCTGAGTTGACAGTTTCCGAAAGGCTGTCAAAAAACTTTTCAATAATTTCCACTGCACAGCAACAAGGAATATAGACACAGCATATATATAGGTATCGACCATGAGAGTCTTTAATTTTGAGAAGAAGGTGCTCTATGGGAAAAGCATCGAAGTCCGGACAACGCGACGTTGACAGGGTATTTTTAACCGCGATGAGGACACCGCCACCATCCTTTTTGATAGAGCGATTAAGATCACGGTCATGCCTATAAACAGTGTAGCAATTCGGGGAAAATTCAGAGTTATGAATTGAAGGCATTAACCACGTTTCAGTGATACAAAGAATATCAGGCATACTCTCCAGAAGGGTGACCATGAAGTCATCCAACTTGGTTCTAAGGCCACGCACATTTTGGTAGAGAATAGTGAGATTATTATTAGATGAGCTAGAAATGTTAACAAAGCCTGATATATTCTTGTGAACATAAGATGATGATGGATTGATAGCAGTCAAACATGAAGTATTTATGCTGGTTTTCGCTGATTGCTTCTTCGACGAAAATTCCGTTGAGAGCTATTTCTTGGTTTAAATTCCTGAACAATGACGCCTGGAGGCCAAAATTCAGCTGAGTTGGCAGCAGTAAGGTTTGCGGGCAAGCAAACTTTGAATGACGCGATAATTTTACCTGCAAGATTGTCCTGTGTCAGCTTAGTACAGCTGGAGTATAGCCCAGATTCGACGTGATGTAATCAGACACTACTCTCGTAGACGTATCGTAGGCCAAACGAGACACAAATAGCTGTCTGGGAGGTTCAACGACACGTAGCGTAGGTGATGAATTAGAACCGGCCGGTATATTCGTCGATGAATTTTTGAAGACGTCAACCACCAACGAATTAGGTCGCACATTAGAAGGCGTATTAGTAGACGGCAGGGACAAAGCTCCCGGTATAATTGCAAGCTACGGTAAATTGATATTATCATAAAAGAAATATATTCCAAATTTCAGGCTGATAGCTTTTATACTTTCCGAGCAAACCCGTTTATTTTCAAATTTCGCAATTGTGTCATTTTGTATGGGAGGGAGTAGAAGGGGTGGAGCACTTTGGCCCATTCACGAACTTGCCCTTACTTTTTTGTCAAAAACAGCGTGTATAAAATTTAAACGTTCTAGCTCAACTTGTTTTCAAGCTAGAGAGCGAACAGACGGACATCCGGTTTTGAGATTTCTAAGCGATAATATTAACTTCTGTATCATTCATTTTTATCTCCGAGCCTTATTTCTTGGCGTTACAAACTTTAAAGCAAACTTATAATACTCTCAGAATTCATCTAGAGTATAAAAATTCCGTCCCGCCGTGCGCCGTCCGCCGTACGTATGGACTCAGATCTCCAAGACCGTTAGGAGTAGAATTTTCGTTTTTGGTGGATTGTTGACTGAGCTCCATTATCTAAATTTTGGAGAGTGTCTGGTGGAAGGGGGAGGCGGGGAGAGGGAAAGAGTCGAAAACTTCACTTGCTAATATCTCTACCACGAATGCAGATAGGAAACTGAAAATCACCAGAGATATGAAGAGGATTGTGGTACTAACTTTAAAAATAATTTCATTTTTTTATGCATTGGCGTCCAAAAAAGAGGGCTGAAAACTAATTGTCGGCCAAATTTTTTTTTCAAATGATTATATCTTCGAAATTACTAATCACAAAAAATTCATATTTTGGAACCATTAAGGTGGCATATAGATCCACCAGAATTACCTTAGAAAGAGAGTAATTATTGTAAGAGGGTCAGGAGAGGTGCAAAGAAAAACACTTAAAAATGAATATCTCGACTGTCTCTTAAGCTATGCAATTGAAACTTGAGACCTAAACTAAACTTTATTAGCGAAATATGAAAAAAATATAACATGTGGACATAATAGTAGTGGGGGGAAATGGGTAGCATTTCAAAAGTGGCGCACTTTCCAAAACTACAAATCATTATATCTCAAAATTGAGCACAGATATCAAATCAAATTTGTCAGATTGTTGAGCTATATAGTTTTTAATTTTGGTAAAAAATTTAAGTTGGGGGGTGTAAGGGGAGGGAGGTGGAAAGCAAAAATGTTGTAAATTTTGAGTAATTTTTTAGGGCTCTGGTAAAAGATACAAAGTTTAAATTTTGCATGTCGATACATCTATTTAATATACATAGAAAAAATATAATAATTTGTTCCAAAATTGTTTTGCACCGAAGTGGAGGTCTAACGTGCACAAGGCGTTCATGTGTAATGAGATAATAATTTTTGAATGAAATTTTAAGGTAGAAACTTAAAAATTTGGGAAATCCATTTTAAAAAAATCCCTAAAAGTCTGAAATATTAATTCGTCGAATACCTTCAAAACTTCTACCTCCTCCAATACAAAATTATTTTTTCGACTATTTTAAAAGTTTTGAAATCGCGCTTGCCCTTCTACCCCCTCCCATACAAAAGTATCATTTCGACCAATTTCATTAAATCAACTAATAACCAACCAATTAAAAGCTACGAACTTGAAATTTTGTACGAGGACACTACAAAAATTTTACGATTCCCCTACCTCCTCTACCCTCCTCCCATACAAATGTTTGGTTTCGTGAATGTAAAATACACAGAATCTTATGAAACTTCGTCTCTGAAACTGACATTCTATACAGAGAATACTGGACGTGATTCAAGCAATCAATTAAAAAACTATTAACATCCACCCACTCTTACTATCACGCCTCACCCTCATAAAAACTCAAACTTGCATAAATAAACGAACGAAATATTGATTATAAATACTGGAGCTTTTGAACGTTTCCGCAAAGTCTTAAATTGACAATTGGCCTGCCCAAGAACCCCCATTCACTTAGTCTTCCCTAACCTCTCTTAAATGCATATTGACTTTTCACGCATCCGCAACTTGTCCCAAGAATAATAAAGTTTCGCCCGACTTGTTGGCAGTTCATTTTATTAATCTTCTTGATATTTGCGTCATATTTCATCTCCACACACATTTTACTAATATGTTTCATGGATTGAAATTGTACAAATTTAATAAAATGTGCGCTATATGTATAGCAATTTTTTTGCATTGGACTCAGGTGATAATTTTCTGCATTTGACTATTTCGATGTTCTAACCAAAAATGATGGCACGTTACGAAAATAGTTAATTCGTGCAATAAGTAAATTAACACATTGAAAATATGACATTAGAAATTGTATTCGAATTATTTTATCATTTAATTTAGCAATTTGTCGAAATAAAAAGTTAGTTTAAACTCCATTCGAATTACTCAAGTTAATTTCATAGGGAGATGAAATAGATTTCAAATGCTGTTTTTGTGAATTAAAATAAATAAAAACCAATTTATGAAGAACCGCTTTTAATGGTTTGGTGAATGTTTTCACAGTGCATTTCGAATTGAAAGAAAAGATTTCCGGATTCTACACTGTTACGCTTTATTATTCGTGACGTTTCGGTCTCTGCTGAGACCTTTATCAAACTGATCGACAATTACAAAACACAATTATTATATAGAAGGAAGGGTAATTAAGATTAAATTAGTTAATTAAGGTTAATTAATTAGTATCAGGTAGTTAAATTAGTTAAGGATTTGTGCGTACGGATTTTATTCTTACCAAATTTAAAGGCAGGTAGCCAAACTGCTGATAACTTGTATCCGGTGTCTCAGTTGAAGTTCTGTGGATGCTTCGAAATTTCTATTGCTTCTCGTACTATTCGTTGATAATATTGATTTGTCCTGGACAGAATTTGCGCATTGTCGAAATCGATTGTATGGTCCTCTGTCGTTTTTGTTCCGCGATCGCTGATGACTGTATCTGGTTTTTCCGTGTGCATCGTTGGTGCTCGTTGATCCTTTTTTGGATTGTGTGTCCCGTTTCTCCTATGTATACTTTATCGCATAAGCCGCACGGTACTTTGTATACTCCATCAGTCTCCAATGGTTTTTTGTCCTTCTGGTTTCCTAAAATTCCTCGGATAGTAGTCGGGGTATTGAGTGTTGTCTTGATGTTGGATTTTCGAAGGATTTTCCTTTCTTATCCGTCGTGCCCTGGATGTAAGGTAGTTTTACCCATCGTTTGTATCAATCAAATTCCTGTTAAGACCCCCTATAGGGGCATAGGACAGAAACAACTCTCTTCCACAAGGCGCGATCCTGAGCATCGGCTTTAAGCTGTTGCCAGGACTTGTTTATTCCTCTGGCCTCCTGCTCAACTGCTCGCTTCCATGTGTTACATGGTCGACCAACCCGACGTCTTCCTTGAGGGTTATAATCCAGAGCCTGTTTTGCGATGTTTTGCTCTGGTTTCCTCAAAGTATGACCGATCCACTGCCACTTTCGCCGTTGAATCTCAATACCTATTTTAGTTTGGCGAGTTGTACTCCAAAGTTCGTCGTTGGAGATCACTTCTGGCCAGAATATTCCTAAAATGCGTCGGAGGCATTGGTTTACGAAAGTCTGTAGTTTCTTGGTAAGTCGAACGGTCACTTTCCACGTAGTACAACCATATAACAACACGGATTTGACGCATGCGTCAAAAACTCGCAGCTTCGTGCGAAGGGAGATCTCTCTTAACCTCCAGAAAGGGGAAAGGATACCGAAGGCCTGACGAGCTTTATTTAGCCGAGCCTCAACATCCTTTTCGGCTCCGCCGTCCATGCTGACAATGCTTCCGAGATAGCAAAAATCTTGCACCTCTTCCACATCCTGTCCATTAAGAACAATCGGTGTGCTTGCGTTCGAACCCATGTGCATGTACTTGGTTTTACGCACATTTATTTTCAGTCCCGCCTCTTTGCATTTAGAATGCAACGAGCGAACATTTGACTCTAAGTCCGAACGGGTATGTGCAAGCAAACACACGTCATCAGCATAATCAAGGTGACTTAAGATGTTAAATAGTCTCCATTGAAGACCTTTACCTTCCCCACCTTCCAGTGCAGCTTTCAAGATGTCATTTATTACCACCAGAAACAGGGCTGGTGATAATATGCAGCCTTGTCTGACACCCGTTCGCACAGGAAAGCTCTCGGACAGCTCTCCTCTATGCAAGACGCGACACCTTGCATCTTCGTAGGATTCTTTAATCATAGCTATGACCTTATTTGGAATACCTCTCCTACGCAAAGCATTCCATATGTAATCTCGCTTAACGCTGTCGAAAGCCTTCTCGAAGTCCACAAACATGAGATGTAGTGGCGAACCCATTTCGGCTGACTGCTCTAATATTATCCGTAGGGTATTTGTGTGGTCGGTACAAGACGACCCTTTACGGAATCCAGCCTGATAAACTTCGAGAGTGCTCTCGACGACATCACTAATCCTATTGAGAATTACCTTAGCCATAATTTTTGATACGGCAGTAAGTAGACATATACCACGCCAATTGCCACAATCCCGAAGGTCGCCCTTCTTCGGAATTTTCACAATGACGCCCTCCTTCCATTCAGTCGGATATCTTCCATCATTCCACACCTTAGTGAAGAGTGGGAGGAGTATATCGGCTGTTATTTCCGGGTCCGCTTTGAGGAGTTCGGTTGGTAGTCCGTCTATACCTGGAGCTTTCCTTCCCGCCATTGACCGAATGGCGGAAACTATCTCTTCCTTATCTGGGGAATCGTCCCTAATAGAGGATTGTTGCGGTTGGATGTTTGGAAGTTGTTCTGTTTCCGGAATATCTTCATCTGACAAGATGTTTAAAATATCAGAGAAGTATTCCTTCCATCGTCGCAACTGGTGTTCACTCATATTAAGGAGAGTTCCGTTGACATCTCTCACCAGGTGGTTGGCGGTGAAATTCCTGTTCGTCAACTGTTTCATGATTTTAAATAGTGAACCCATATCCCCAAGGTAAGCCGCAGATTCTGCCTTGTTTGCCAGATCTTCAATGGCCTTTCTCTTGTCGCGTCTAACAGCCTTTTTAAGCTGTATATGAGCATCGCGGTAGTTCTGCCTCAAGTCGGGCGTTCGTTGGTTGACATCGGGTTGAGAGATGATTGCCAATTTGGCTTTTTTCCGATTGTCAACCTTGTCCCATGTGTCTTGCGACATCCAGGGTTTCTCACCGCTCTGCGCATATCCCACAGATTCTTCAGCACTAGTTAGAAAAGTGTTTCTGGTTGCCTCCCAATTGGCGTCCAGTGTGCGCATTTCATGTTCACCCAATGTGGATGACTTTTCGCGTAGAATGGTGGTGTATTCGAGTTTTTTGTTGGGATCTCTGAGTTTATCCACATTAAGCTTGCGCTTCATTTGAAGAATTTGTGGTCGTCGGATAGCTGCTGTACACAATCTCAAGCAGGCAACCATCAAGTGGTGATCGCTCCCCACGTCAGCTCCACGTTTCGCTCGCACATCGAGGAGACATCTTCTCCATCGGCGACTTATAGCCAAATGGTCGATCTGGTTCTGAGTAACACCATCAGGGGAAACCCAAGATGTTTTATGATGACTCTTGTGTGGAAAAAGGGTCCCTCCGATGACCATTTGCCGAGTACTACAGAACTCCACAAATAATTCGCCGTTTTCGGGTCTCTTAATCCAAGGTCGTGAAGGGTCGACCCAAGGGTCACCATGCCTCCCCATGACGTGTTCTAGTCCAGTGTTGTCTGATCCAACCTGGGCGTTCATATCTCCCGAGATGATAATAATATCACCTCTTGGAACACGTTCGAAGGTGGCACTCAGTTGGCTATAAAACTCCTCTTTGTCACCAGATGTTGCGGTATTAGTTGGTGCGTAGCACTGCAGAATTGTGACGTTTCTGACACTGGTCCTGAGCCTGACGACGATAATCCTATCCGAGATTGGTTCCCAGCTAATGAGACTGTTTCTCGCTCTCGGCGTAAGGACGAACGCCACGCCATTTCTGGCTTCACTTTCAGGGCCAATGTACAGAATAGTGTTTCCGCTAGGGGTTCGTTCTTCTCCTGATCCTGTCCACCTGACCTCGCTCAAGCCCAAGATTTGGATGTTATAGTGCTCCATTTCACGGTCGATCACTGATTGGCGGTGCAAGGACCGAGTAACCCCAGCTCTTCCCCCGTCATTCAATGTTCGAACGTTCCAGAAGCCAATCATAGTCCGTTTTCGAATGCCAAAAGTCGTTACCGTAGAATCAGTCCGTATCCGAGGCGATGTATCCGTTTCTCGTATCATTTAGGTCTTAAGATCACGGGTGATAAGCCCATGATCCAGTGAGTGTCCATTTGCCATTTTTAGGGCAAGCAGGACTGGCTGTGGGTGAATTCTACAGCCCCCATCCCAGAGGGGGATAGTTAGCTCAGGTCCGTGGAGTCGCTAACTCCAAAGATAGTTGCAGGAATTGGTAAAACCTCATACTACAACTACCCCCTTGCGGGGTCGTTTGTATGCGTTTCATTTTTCAGTGTCTTCTCGTTCTGTTGTCCTTGGATGCTTCGGTTTCCACGCCTTGTTAATTTCGCTCGCTTTGTATTCATTTGCTGACTGCCCGATTCAACTTTTCCCTTTTCTTTCGTAGACTGCCCGGATTTCCTTCAGTTATACGTCGAACTCTGTGTATTAGGGTCTTCAGTACGCCTGTTTTCTGGCTTGGGTGGTGATGTGAATGAGCGTGGAGATATCTGTTGGTGTGAGTTGGTTTTCTATATACCCCAATGCTTAGCGACGTATCATTCCTCATGCGATAAAGTATACAAAGGAGAAACGGGGCGCACAATCCAAACAAGGATCAACGAGTACCAACAATGCACACGGAAAAACCAAATACAGTCATCAGCGACAATGCAAACTACCTTACAAACCGAAAGCAAATTAATATTAAGCAAGAATCGAGTAATGAGCTTTCCTTTTATTATGGAGTCCCGCAAGGAACTGTGCTGGGCCCACTGCTCTTTTTAATTTATGTCAATGACTTGTTTCAGGAACAAATAAAGTGTGAATTAATATCGTTCGCTGATGACACAGTTCTATTTGTAGAGGACAATAGTTGGGATTTGGTTAGAACAAAAACAAATTACAGGCTGTCATTAATAAAAAACTGGCTAGATGCTAATCTACTGACACTAAATTTAGAAAAAAGTGTATACATCGTTTTTGCCCATAACAGTCGCGCTATTCCGTCATCGTTACATATCACAGTTATTCTGATAACTGTACATCACACCGTCTATGTAAGCCTCTTAGAAATGTAAGTCATATTATATACCTGGGCGTCACATTTGACCAACACTTAAAATGGGATATTCATATTGCAAATACCGTAAATCGACTAAAGCGATTAATTCCGATCTGTTTTACTGTAAGAATATTTTTAACAAAAACTGCAGTCAGAACATTCTATTTTGCGCTAATACACTCTGTATTACAGTATGGTAATATAGCTTGGGGAAGCGCTGCTGTATCAAACATGAGACCATTAGAAATTATGCAAAAAAACATTATTAAAAATATTACTAAAGAAGCCGCGTAGATATAGCACAGTTCTTTTATTCTCTATAATAAATGTACTCAGTGTTGATAAGATTTTCGATATCATTGTTACTATTCAAACATATAAGGATTTTAAAACAAATCACGATAAATACTAATGCCACACGTAATGGCACTATCAAAGAATTAACACTGCCACGAAAGAAAACTACCTTAGGACAAAGCCATTATTCTTATAGAGGAATTAAACTATTTAATAATTTACCTAATTTCATTAGAACCTCGGATAGTCTTATGAATTTTAAATTATATATAAAGCGCTACTATTATACAGAAATTATAAATTAGAATAACAGGAGCACAGAATTTTGAACACATCTTTAATTGAACACATATGAATATGATATATGGATATGAATTTTTGTTTCATTGTTTATGGTTTTTTTCTTTTTTAGTATATTTTAGAAAGGATCGCAATGATTTATACTTGAGTTCCTAAATACGAAAATTGTTTTTTAGTTGTTTGAATTAGCTTAACTTGGATTTTTGTTCATTATTGTTCATTATTATTATCTCAAGTAGGTTCTAGTCTTTAAGTAACAATATTACATGTAAAACAGAAACGTAATGATTTGTACTTTAAATTCCTAAATATGAAAACTGTTTTTCTTTAGCTGTTTTGAATTGATTTAATTTGGATTTCTTTTCATTATTACTATCTCTAGTAGCTTTTAGTCTTTTAAATAACATATTACATGTAAACAACTGAAAATTGTAAATTCTTGAAGTAAAAATATTTTAAAAAAGAAACCAGCAAAAAACTCCACACTCCTAATACAAGGTATTCTACCTTATAAGGAGGAGTAGTGCATAAGATTGTTTATATTTAAGAACTGTTATATTATATTGTATTGCATTAACTAATAAAAAACAAAAAAATGTACAAATTCTGGCCAGGACAAATCAAAATTATCAACGAATAGTACGAGAAGCAATAGAAATTTCGAAGCATCCGCAGAACTTCAACCGAGACACCGGATACAAGTTATCAGCAGTTTGGCTACCTGCCTTGAAATTTGGTAAGAACAAAATCCGTACCCACAAATCCTTAACTAATTTAACTACCTGATACTTTAATTATAGGACTGCGACATTATCAATGGTGTGATAGCCCAAATCGAGCCCTGGCCTCCTGAAGTCGTTGCCTCCTGAAGTCGTTGCCTCCAATCGTCTCGACCCAAAGACCGCGTCCTCCAGCTACTAGTTTTCAAAACGGCTTTGCTTTCTTCATCGGGTCTTCCCATCGCTTGCGTGGTTGGCCTATTATCATGCTATTTGCCTTAAGAGCACGTTTGAGGATTTTTCTGCCTTCTATTCGCTCTACATGGCTAGCCCACTGCAGTTTACGGAGCTTGATGAACGTGTTGGTCGTTCAGTAAAAATGTTGTAAGCCTCGTTCCTTCTATCTATTGAATCGCGGCATTCTTAGTCGAACCAATCGTTATTTTTTCGCCGTGCTTGATATCCTAACCTCTTCTGCGGAGGATTTGATGCCGTCTCGTATTTTCATCCACACATTCTCCACTGGCATAGTTGGGATGTTTTCACATATTAGTGTCAGGTGTTTATTACATGTTGACATGTAAGCCACCGTTTCGTCTTTAAGCTTATTGACATTGAATTTGCGAGCTCTACTTGTTTTCGAATATCCACGACAAGCTACTCGACATCGATACTTAGCTTTGACTAGATAGTGATCAGAGTCACAATTCGCACCGCGGTGGGTTCGTATATCAAGTATATTAGAAGCAGTCCTTTTCTCAATTAGAACGTGGTCTATTTGGTTGAAGGTGTGGCCATCTGGTGATGCCCACGTTCGTTTGTAAATATCGCGATGTGGGAGGCACGTAGAGCGTAGTATCATATTTTTGATGCTTGCGAAATCAATAAGACGTTGGCCATTGTCGTTGATTCTGTCATGGAGACTGTGCCCTCCTGTTGTTCTTCTATGAGCCCACACCTTTCCGACTTTTGCATTAAAATCCCCTAAGACAATTTTTAGGTCATTCGAGGGCAGTGCACCATAGGTTGTCTCTAGGGTGAAATAAAATTCGTCTTTAGTTATATTGTCGTTGTCTTCTGTTGATGCGTGAACGTTGATCAACCAAGTGTTGAAAAATCTCTATTCGGATTGCACACAATCTTTCACTTACTGGTTTGAATCTCGTGACTTCCGCTTCCCGACAACTTTCCACTTGGATAGATTGTGTTTGATCTCATGTCCATGATTTCGTTACCGAGCCATTTCGTTTCTTGGATGGCAGTTACGTTGATATTGTGTTTCGCCACTCCTTCGAGGAACTCTTTCAGAGCTCCTGTCCTATATAAGGATCAAAAATTCCAAGATTCAAAAGAGTAGTCCATTTGGGTATGTCCTTTTTCAAGGAGTTTTTGTTAAATCGTCAACCCTTATTGATACTTATGCTCAATAGAGCTTTCGACGACCGAAAATGTACTATTTTCGGTTTTGGTAACTACAACCGTTACTCCAAATGACTATTGGTTTGGAAAAATCACAATTCCGAATTAAATATTAATCAATAGTGCAGGATGCGAATGTGTTAGCAGACAAATCTGTATCAGTCTCACTAAACCATTTACCTTGTAAATTGTAAAGATATGATAATAAAGTTTCCTTCTGCTTTACTAAAAGCGCTGTTATTTTTTACATGGGGCAAACTATCAAAGCTTGAAGGTCCTGCGTAAAAACGATACATTCACCCGCTGCTCCTTTCTGCTCGTCGTTTTCTTTTTCTTGTAGAAATACTACCTTTCTTTCTATATGGCGATCACAATCTTCCTGACCCAAATTATCGTTTCTAAGTGCAGGTATCGCATTGATCTTTTCTAGGCGTTCGAAATGCAATATTTATTTTTTCAGCAATTTATTTAAAAGTATTAGTTGAGAAAGGTGTCTCATTTTTATACTCTAGATGGAATCTGAGAGTATTATAAGTTTGCTCTAAAGTTTGTAACGCCAAGAAATAAGGCTCAAAGAAAAAAATGAATGATACAGAAGTTAATATTATCACTCAGAAATCTCAAAACCGGATGTCCGTCTGTCCGTCCGTCTGTTCGCTCTCTAGCTTGAGAACGCATTGAGCTAGAAAGCTCAAATTTCGTACACGTCGTTTTTTAAAAAAAAGTAAGGTCAAGTTCGTGAACGGGCCAAATCGCTCCACCCCTTCTACTCCCTCCCATACAAAATGACACAAATGCGCAATTTCACAATAAACGGATTTGCTCAAAAAGTATAAAAGCTATTGGCCTGAAATTTGGAATATATTATTACTTACTTTTATGATAATATCAATTTACCGTATAAAAATTATGTGTGTCCTCTTCCTCCTTCTACCACCTCCCATACAAACTGTACTTGTCATGAATTACTCTAAGCCAATTTACTCAGTGCGTATCAAATTTAGCAAGCTGAAATTATGCACTAAATATTTATTTAAAATTATTAGTAGGGCCAAAAAAAATTAGACGATTATCTTCACCCCTTCTACCCCCTCCCATACAAAATGACACAATTTCGCAATTCCACAATAAATGGATTTGCTCGAAAAGTATAAAAGCTATTAGTCTGGATTTCGGGATATATTACGTTCATAATAATTTCAATATACACTATAAAAATTATTTGCGTCCTCTCTCTCCTTCCAACCCCTCCCATACAAACTACACTTTTTCATGAAATGCTCTAAGCCAGTTTTCTCAGAACATTTAACATTTATCGAGCTCACATTTTGTAATAAATACTTATTTAGCATTATCACTAAGATTAGAAAAAAGATATTTGATTAGCTTTACTGCTTCTACCCCCTCCCATACAATACGACACAGTTTCACAACTTCACAAAAAATCTATTTTCTTGAAAAGTATGAATGTTACTGGTCTAAAATTTAAGAGATGTCAATCTTATGATATTCTTAGTTATTTCTGAAAAAATCACTAAAATCCCCCCCAATCTTTCTACCACCTCCCATACAAACTGCACATTTTCACTAAATCTAACACACTAATTTTCTCAGCTCCTATTCAATTATTGGAGTAAGCATTTTGTATAAAACATTTTTATAGCTACTTTAGCATGATGGGGAAAGCTAAGGTATAGCCTAGTAGGTAAGGTGTTGGTCTTGTAATGCGAAGGTCGTGAGTTCAAATCCCGGTCGGCGCAATATATAATTCCGACACATTGCCTGCTTGGATATACCTTGGTCACCTCAATCTAAGAAAATGAAAAATTCGTAGAAAGAGGGTTGTGCGAAGGGCTAACAACCCTTCCACAATAAGTAATAAAAATAAAAATGTTAAGGAACCTGAATATCAGGAGGCCAAGGTCCGATTTGGGCTGAAGCGCCATTGTAGAAGTAGAAGCATGATGGGGAAAAAATTAGTTCAATGCTATCACCCCTTCTAACACTCCCATACAAAATTTCTTGGGATCACAAAAAATTCTATTTCATCTAGAGTATCGTAAGATTGCGCTTTACGCGCAATCGTAGCCCTGTTATGTTTTTTATAGCAGTGGTTTTCATACTGCTTGAAAACTAATGTTATTTTATTATCGCCAGAAGTGGGTTCGATATACAACTTCTTATTGCATTTTCGACAATAGTGTGATGGCATCTTGAGCAAGTTATCTAAAAAAAATCTTGCAACAAGTCGGGCGCAATTTTGTTATTCTTGGGACAAGTTGAGAATGCGTGGGAAGTCAGTATGCAGATTAGAGTGGGTAGGAAAGACAATTTAACACTTAATTGCGAATATTGATCAATAGCTCCGGTACATATTATCATTATTTCATTCGATTATTTATGCAAGTTTGGGTATTTATGAGTAGAGTGGGGATGGGTGATAGTAAGGGTAGGTGGATATTAATACTTTCTTAATTGATTGCTTGAATTACGTCCAATATTCTCTGTACAGAATATCAGTTTCACAGACGAAGTTGTATAGACTTTTCATAAAATTCGGTGTATTTTTACATTCACGAAACCAATCATTTGTATCGTAAAGTTTGTGATGCAGTTTTATTTCGATTCTCTTCCAAGCTTATCGTACAAAATTTCAAGTTCGTAGCTTTTCACTTGTTGGTTATTAGTTGATTTATTGAAATTGGTCGAAATCATACTTTTGTGTGGGAGGGGGTAAAAGGGCAAGCGCGATCTCAAAACTTATGAAACAATTTCGTTTCATCTATTTTTGAAAGATTTTGTTCGAAACTTCAAATTGATAACTTAGTTAGGTGAGAATTCGTTTCTTAAAAATGGTCGAAAAAATAATTTTGTATTGCAAGGGGTCGAAGTTTTCAAGGTATTCGACCAATTAATATTTCATACTTTTAGAAATTTTTTGTAGATGCATTTCGCAAATTTTCAAGTTTCTACCTTAAAATTACATCCAAAAATTTTCAGTTTTTGAGGTTTTTTCATTGCACATGAAACACCTTATGCACGTCAGACCTCCCTTCGGTGTATAGCAAATTACTACTTTTTTCTCTGTGTACATCAGATAGATGTATCCACGTGGAAAATTTAAAATTTGTATCTTTCACTAGAGGCCTACAAAAATCACTCAAAATTTTTGACAGTTTTGCTTACCACCTCCTTCCCTTTATACCATCCAATTTAAAACTTTTTCCAAAATTAAAGGCCATGTAGTTCTACAATCTGAAGAAATTTCAAATTGATATCTATACTCAGTTTTGGGATATAATGCAATTGCAATTTTTTAAAGTGCAGCGTTTTTTAAATGCTCCTTGTTTCCCCGTTACTATTATGTCCAAATATTATATTTTTTTTATATTTCGCTAGTATAGCTTCCAAGTTCAAAGTTTCAATTAGATAGCTTAAGAGATTGTCGAGTTATTAATTTTTAAGTGTTTTTCCTTGCAGCCCCTGACATTCCCTTTTACAATCATTAGCCTCTCTCTTAATTGATTTAGGTTTATCTGTATGCCATCTTAATGCTTCCAAAATATGAATTTTTTATGGTAATTGATTCCAAAGATATAATCACTTGAAAAAAAATAAATAAATGAATTCGGCCGACAATTTATTTAGGCCCCCTTTTCGGACCCCACTGGATAAGAAAGATAATTTTTTTAAAATTTGTCCCACAATCCCCTCTTTAATTGTGTTGATTTTCAGCTTTCTAGCTACAACCTTGGTTGAGATATTTGAGTTCTTAATTTTCGATTTTAGTGCTTCCCCCGCCTCTCCCTTAACCCTTACACACCCCAAAAAAGGTTTCCGCCTAACATTCGCAACCATCTACAATCCAACCAGAAATGAACTTGCATGGGTATAGTTTATCATCTAATTATTCTACATTTTACTTTATTATTCTAATAAAAAAGTATTGTGATCGACTCAGAAAAAAAAAAATTTGCTACCCTGAAATTTTGTTTTCTCCCTTTTCATGACTAAATTAGCCTAAATATGCAAAAAAAAATGTGCGAAGAAAATCACTTAAAAATGAATAACTCAACTATTTCTTAAGCTACATAATTGAACTTAAAACATATGTTAAGCTATACTAACAAAAAATGGGGAGCATTTGAAAAATGGTGCACTTTTCAAAATTTAAAAACTGAGTACAGATATCAAATCGAAAATTTGTCAGATTATAGAACTACACAGCTTTAAACTTCGGTTGAGAGGTGGTAAGCAAAACTGTCCAAAATTTTGGGTAATTTTTTTACGGCTCTGGTGAAAGATACTTAGTTTAAATTTTGCATTTGGATACATCTATTTGATACACATAGAAATAACACTAATAATTTATTCCACAATTGTTATAAACCGACCGGTTTAACGTGCAAAAGGTGTTTCATGCGCATTAAAAAAAAACAACATCATCATCAATGGCGCGACAGCCCAAATCGGGCCTTGGCCTCCTGAAGTCGTCGCCTCCAATCGTCTCGATCCAAAGACCGCGTCCTCCAGCTGCTAATTTTTGAGATGGCTTTGCTATCTTCATCACCCGAGTCTTCCCATCGCTTGCGTGGCTTGCCTACTGGCCGGTTACCACTCGCTTTGCCTTTCAGAGCACGTTTGGGGATTCTTCTGTCTTCCATTCGCTCTACATGGCCAGCCCACTGCAGTTTACGTAGCTTGATGAACGTTGAAGCTTCTGGCTCGTCGTAGAGTTGATACAACTCATTATTGTATTTTATTCGCCATTCCGTTCCTTCCTTCACAGGTCCCAAAATTCTTCGGGGGACCTTTCTTTCGAATGCGTTAACTGCTTTTTCCGAAGTTCGTGTTAATGTCCATGTCTCGCTGCCATAACAGAGCACAGGTCGTACGATATTTTTATATATCCGCAGCTAATTGTTCCTGTGCACTTTCTTGGATTTCATTATTGGAAGTACCGAATAATACGTCTTATTTGCTAGTATTATCCGTCGTTTGATTTCGTCTGTTTCATTACCGTCCTTTGTTAGATTAGCCCCAAGATATATGAAATTGTCCACACTCTCAAAATTATATTCCGCAATTGTTATGTTTTGTCTGATAGGCGCTCTCCTTCTTGTTTGCGTCATTACTTTTGTTTTGTTTTCGTTAATGCGCAACCCAACTTCTTTTGCGGCGGAGTCAAGATTGACAAATACCTCCTTAGCACTAGGGAAGGATCTTGCTAGGATGTTAATGTCGTCAGCGTATGCTACTAGTTGGGTGGACTTGAATAGTAGTGTCCCGTTGGTGTCGACGGGATTTTTCGGACGACATACTCTAGTGCCAAGTTGAAAAGCATAGGGGCTAGACCATCTCCCTGCTTGAAACCACATTCTGTTCGAAAGCTGGTTGTGGAATCGGTTTGTATTCTCACTTGGGATTCAGTGTTCGTCATTGTGAGTCTTGTTAGTCGGACTAGTTTTGGAGGAATTCCAAAGTCAAGCATGATTTGGTACAGTACGCTCCTGTCGATACTGTCGTATGCTTGTTTAAAATCTACGAATATTTGGTGCACGTCTGTGTTATATTCCCAGCATTTCTCAAGTACCTGTTTCACCGAGAATATCTAGTCTGTTGTAGATCGTCCGGTCCTGAATCCGCCTTGGTATTCGCCAATTATTTGATTAGTATAGGGCTTAAGACGACGTTCAATTATTTTTGTCAGTATTTTATAGGACGTACATAACAATGATATTCCTCTGTAATTCTCACAGCAGAGTTTGTCTCCTTTCTTGTAAATTGGACATATAATACTTTTTCGCCAATCGTCGGGTATGATTTCCTCTGTCCAAATTTTGCATATCATGTTGTGCAGTATTTCAGCGACACAATTTCCACCGTTTTTCAGAAGTTCAACTGGTATTTCGTCAATTCCCGGCGCTTTGTTTCGTTTTTGGTCACATAGGGCTGCTTTGATTTCAGCAATCGTGGGTAGTGTCGATGATGGTTCATCTTCGTCAGTTGAGGCTTCAATTGAAATGTTGTCTGTTGTGATCGGTGCTAATGGGGTGGGATTCAAAAGATGTTCAAAGTATGAAGCCCATCTCCTTTTGATTTCTTCTGTGTCGCTGATGATATTGCCCTCTGCGTCTTTGCTGAGACTGGTTTTTGGCTTATATCCCTTTTTTAAGTCTTTTACTATTGCGTATGCGTCCCGCGTTTTATTTTGTCTCATGCCGTCGTCCATTTTTTGTATTTTGTCATTATGGTACTTCCTTTGTTTTCGTCTGCAGGTCTTTTTCGCATATCGCCTAAGCTCGTCATATCTTTCGTTTTTGGCTCGTGTTGGTCGTTCAGTAAAAATTTTGTAAGCTTCGTTCTTTCTATCTATTGCGTCGCGACATTCTTGGTCGAACCAATCATTATTTTTTCGCCGTGCTTGATACCCTAATACCTCTTCTGCAGAGGATTTGATGCCGTCTCGTATTTTCATCCACGCATTCTCCACTGGCATATTTTGGATATTTTCATATACTGGGGTCAGGTGTTTATTACATGCTAACATGTAAGCCTGCGCCACCGTTTCGTCGTTAAGCTTGTTGACATTGAATTTGCGAGCTCTACTCGTTTTCGAATATCCACGACAAGCTATTTTGCATCGATACTTGGCTCTGACTAGATAGTGATCAGAGTCACAATTCGCACCGCGGAGAGTCCGTACATCTAGTATGCTGGAAGCAGCCCTTTTCTCAATTAGAACGTGGTCTATTTGGTTGAAGGTGTGACCGTCTGGTAATGCTCACGTTCGTTTGTGAATATCGCGATGTGGGAAGCACGTAGAGCTTACTATGATATTTTTGCTGCTTGCGAAATCAATAAGACGTTGGCCATTGTCGTTGGTTATGTCATGGAGACTGTGCCCTCCCGTTGTTCTTCTATGAGCCTCCTCCTTTCCGACTTTTGCATTAAAATCCCCTAAGACAATTTTTAGGTCATTCGAGGGCAGTGAGTCATAGGTTGTCTCTAGGGTGGCATAAAATTCGTCTTTAGTTATATCGTCCTTGTCTTCTGTTGGTGCGTGAACGTTGATCAACCAAGTGTTGAAAAATTTGGTCTTTATTCAGATTGCACACAATCTTTCACTTACTGGTCTGAAGTTCGTGACCTGCTGTTTAAATTTTTTGTCAACGACAAAAGCGACTCCAAACTCTCTGCTGCCCGATAATTTTCCACTTGGATAGATTGTGTGTGATCTCATGTCCATGATTTCGCTGCCGAGCCATTTCGTTTCTTGGATGGCAGTTATGTTGATGTTATGTTTTGCCACTTCTTCGAGAAACTCTTTTAGAGCTCCTGTCCTAAATAAGGATCGACCATTCCAAGATCCAATAGAGTAGTCCATTTTTCGTTTGCGGGGTCGTTGCCGTTGAGTCCATCCTTTCCGAGGCTGATCTTCAGGTTTCTGGACAGTGTTCTTTTTCCGGTGATGCGTTGTCGACGTCTCGCCCAACCCCCGAACTGGAGCACCGGTCCTACTTATTTATTACACCCTAGTAGAAAAAGGGTGGGAGTTTTGAGCTAAATATGACATGCTGGGGTTCTCACAGCTATGCTGCGAGTCCAACTATGTCATACTTTTTGCCTACTTCCTGAGACGCACTGGTGTTACTGGCCATTCAGGTTAACTCCATGTTCCCTCCTCCTTTCTCAAACCGGCCGTCTATGGCGGAGTTAAAAAAAAAACACATAAGCTGAAAATTTTTGAATGAAATTTTAAGGAAGAAACTTGAAAATGTGCGAAATATGTTTTAAAAAAATCTTTAAAAATATGAAATATTAACTGGTCGAATACCTTTAAAACTTCTACCCCCTCCCATGCACAATTATTTTTTTGACCTTTTTTAAGAAATCACTTTTCACTTAACTATTAAAAGCTATCAATTTAAAATTTTGCATAAAAACTTGTAAAAATAATTGGAACAAAAAACTGCGTCAAAAGTTTTGAGATCGGGCTTGCCCTTCTACCCTCTCCCATATAAAAGTATGATTTCGACCAATTTCATTAAATCAATAACCTAAAAGATACGAACTTGAAATTTTGTACAAACACCTTACAAAAGAAAGGAAATAAAATTGCATCACAAATGTTACGATACCCTTAGCCCCTCTACTCCTTGCCATACAAATGTTTGGTTCCGTGAATGTAAAACACACCGAATCTTATGAAAATTCTATGCAACTTTGTCTATGAAATTGACATTCTATACAGAGAATACTGGACGTGATTCAAGGAATGTGTATTGGCGCTATTAGTCGTTTCCGCAATTAAGTGTTAAATTGACAACAACCCTGCCCAAGAACACCCTTGCACTCAGTCGTATCTCCTAACAACTCTAACCTGCATATTGACTGAACACGCATCCGTAAATTGTCCCATGAATGATAAATTTTCGCCCGACTTGTTGACAGTTTATTTATGTATCTCAATCACACAATTATTTGTCAAATATTATCGAAAGCAAGCATTTGATGATCTTTTGCATTAATATAATATATTACTCCATTCGGTGTATCTATCTATCTCACACAAATATTGCCAGTTTCTTAGGTTTAGCAGAATCACGCCTAATTGTTTCCAATGATGAGCCACATGAACTTTTTCATCGTTAACGACAATCGTTACTGAATCTTTAACGAATCATCAACCGGTCTATTATGTTTTTTTAATGAAACGGAAAATTTAAAAGTAAAATAATAAATCATTAAAATTTCGAGAGGTTTCCCCATATTTCTCATCTTTGAGGGAGTTGCGGATGAGTGGAAAGTCAATATGCAGGTGAGAGTGGTTAGGGAAGGCTAAGTGAAAGGGAGTTCTTGGGCAGGGCTGTTGTTAAATTAACAATATTTCATTCGTTTCTGCAAGTTTCGGTTTTCATGAGGGGAGGAGGAGGGGCAATAGTAAGGGTGGGTGGATGTTAATAGCTTTTTAACTAATTGATTGAATCACGTCCAATATTCTCTGTATAGAATGTGTTTCATAGACGAAGTTGCATAGAATTTTCATAAAATTCGGTGTATTCTACATTCACGAAACCGAACATTTGTATGGGAGGGGGTAGAGAAGGTAGGGAAATCGTAAAATTTGATATGTAGTTTTATTTTGACTCTCTTGTAAGGTGCTTGTATAAAAGTTCGTAGCTTTTAGTTTGTTGGTTATTAGTTGATTTAATGAAATTGGTCGAAATCATAGTTTTGGGAGGGGGTAGAAGGGCAAGCGCGATTTCAAAACTTTTAAAACAACTTCATTTGAATTATTTTTATAAGTTTCTATGCAAAATTTGAAAGTGATAGCTTTTAAGAGTTAGCTGATAACTGATTTCTTAAAAATGCTCGAAAAAATAATTTTGTATGGGAGGGGGTAGGGGAATCATAAAACTTGTGATGCAATTTTCTGTCTTCTCTGTTGTAAGGTGCTCGTACAAAATTTCAAGTTCGTAGCTTTTAATTTGATGGTTATTAGTTGATTTAATGAAATTGGTCGAAAACATACTTTTGTATGGGAGGGGGTAGAAGGGCAAGCGAGATTTCAAAAATTTTAACGTAATTTCATTTCAATTATTTTTGTAAGTTTTTATGCAAAATTTCAAATTGATAGCTTTTAACAGTTAGGTGATAATTGATTTCTTAAAAATGGTCGAAAAAATAATTTTTAATAATTTTTTTAAAGGTTAAAAAAACCAGTTAATATTTCGTATATTTGGGGATTTTTTTTAAATGTATTTCGCAAATTTTCAAGTTTCTACCTTAAAATTTCACTTAAAAATTTTTAGTTTGTGTTTTTTTCAATGCACATGAAACACTTGTGCACGTTAGACAGGGGGGGTCGGTTTATAACAATTATGGATCACGTTATTATTATTTTTGTATGTATGTACATCAAATAGAGGTATTCACATGCAAAATTTCAATTTTCTATCTTTCACCAGATCCCTAAAAAAATCACTCAAAGTTTTCGACATTTTTGCTTATCACCTCTCTCCCCTTACACCTCCCAACTTAAAATTTTTACCAAAATTAACCATTATGTAGTTCTACAATCTGACATTTTCGATTTAATATCTGTACTCTTTTCTGAGATATAAGGATTTGTAATTTTGAAAAGTGCGCCATTTTTGAAATGCTCCCCATTTCCCACCACTACTTTATTCCGACATGCTATATTTTTTTGTATTTTGCTAGTATAGCTTAATATACGTTTCAAGTTTCAATTAAATAGCTTAAGAGATAGTTGAGATATTAATTTTTAAGTTTATTTCTTTGCACCCCCCCTGACCCTCCCCCTTACAATAATTAGCCACTTTCTAGGCTGATTCCGATGGAATTATATGCCACCTTGACGGTCTCAAAATATGAATTTTTTACGATAAGTAATTTTGAAGATATAATCATTTGAAAAAACAATTCGGCCGACAATTTGTTTTTAGCCCCCCTTTTCGGACGCCAATGGATAAAAAAATTAAATTATTTTTAAAGTTTGTTCCACAACCTTCTCTATATCTGTACTGATTTTCAACTTTCTATCTACATTCGTGGTGGAGATATTAGCAAGTGTAGTATTCAACTTGTTCCCTCCTCCCTCCTCCCGCCTCCCCCTTCGACCTAACACCCCCCAAAATTTAGAAAATAGAGCTCACTTACCCAATCAACAATCCACCCAAAAACGAACACTCTACCTTTAACGGTCTCGGAGATATGACGGATTTTTTTTTTTGCATTTTTAGGCTAATTTAGTCATGAAACGCGAAAAAAAAATTTCAGGGTAGCAAATTTTTTTTTCTTGTGTCGATCACAATACTTTATTATTAGAATAATAAAGTAAAAGTAACAATTTTTTTAAAAATATACGAAAATAGCTATAAAATGGATGGATAAATAGCATGGATGGAAAATAGCTATAACATGGATGGATAAAGAAACTTCTCGCAAAGCAGCAAATGTTTGTGAGAAATGCTGTTTTATTCGATCAAATCGGGCGTTAAAAAGGATAAAAGTTTTAAAGATGTAATCATTCGAGTCATAACATCGATTAAGAATTCACTCCTCTATCGTGCTCACCAATCGATTGCGAGAACATCCAAGGAAGGGGTTAGCAACTTATCTTTTTAAAATTTTATGAGATATTCTTAAGATTAAAATTTTTCATATGAATTTCGAAATACTTTTTTATGTCTTACGCATTAACAATGCCAACTAAAAATAATTTAAGGGATTTTTCTTCGAATTTCCTGTTTATTCACTTTTCATTTTCATTTTTTTTTCTTTTTTATTAAACGCATCATACATAAAATTTAATTTGCATTAAAACTACTTCAAACAAAAAAAAATTTCGCCTTAAAATTAAACTCGTTCTTAGAAAGAGTTCATTAGTGAAAGAGCAAGTGGGTCGTTTCGCTCTGTCCATTCGAAATGGAGTTATTGGTGCTCTAAACATTTTTTTTTTTGAATTTGAATTACAATGGTTTTTTTCTCCCAAAAGAGTAATAGATAGTTAGTATGCCTATTCTATGAAAATGCCATGGCACAAAGTGACAGCACACAAAAAACAGAAGGCAACTAAAACCTTGATTATAACTATTTTTTTTCTAGCTCTATTGTCCTTCGTCGTAGCTTTGAACATAATATATTTTAGAATTTTGAAGAATATTCAAAAAACACTTTTTTTGACAAAATATTAACACAAATTAAATATGAAGGTAATAAGAAAAAATAATAAATCTATTGTTAAGTGCAGTGACAGATTTTTTACAAGAAAATATTATTTTATAATAAAAAAACAAGAATTTATAAATTAGTTTATCTACCATGGAATTATCCTTCATCCACTAAGCCAGAATGCTGATTTATAGTTTTCTAGATTTCTTCCCCAATAAACAAATCAAAATTAAACTTGACTAAAACTTTCAACTAACCAAAAATTAAAATAAAACAGAGTTAAATATTTCAATGAAGCCATGAAATTATTTTCTATCTGATGCTTAGCATTTTTTCAGTAAAAACATAAATTACTTTTTCACTTATTATTAATTATTTATTTTACTACGTCTTATTTTGTGCTTTCAAATTTTTCTCTTACTTTTTTTCGTTTCAAACTCTGTTCAATCATAAAAAATATTCTTTTTATAATAGATTTTAACGAGTTAATAAAATTGTCTTTTGATTTTCTTAAGTTTTAAATTTTGAACAGTTTTTTAGTTTAGTTTATGGACAAAGAAATTCTCGATTCGATTTAAGGGATGAGATTTTTTCAACGAGATTCGAAATTCTAATAATAATTTATTGTGTATTCTTAATTATTTTCGTTTTCGAATTTATAAACTTAAAATAGGTACTCATGGAGAGTGTTTTATTTTTCTGGATAAAATGTGTATTTTGTGTCGTTTTGTTGATTTTGTATTTTGTTTTTATTAATTTACATGAAAATAAAATTTGTGGTATCTTGTGTGGTTTTTTTATTAGTATTGTATTTTTTTGGTATTAATCAATTAACATTTCAAAATGTACGGATCCTATTCGTTCTTTTCGATCATGATGAATATTTTTTGCCCAGGCTTTGCATTCGATGTTTATTAAGATTCCCTCTGAAATTGGAAAAGAAAGAGTTAAAAAATGTTAATTATATATTCATTTATTAGTTTAAATAAACTGCCAACAAGTCGGGCGAAACTTTATTATTCTTGGGACAAGTTGTGGATGAGTGGAAAGTCAATATGCAGGTTAGAGTGGTAAGGGAAGGCTAAGTGAAAGGGAGTTCTTGGGCAGGGCTGTTGTTAATTTAACAATATTTCATTCGTTTCTGTAAGTTTCGGTTTTTATGAGGGGAGGAGGAGGAGTAATAGTAAGAATAGGTGGATGTTAATAGCTTTTTAATTAATTGATTGAATCTCGTCCAATATTCTCTGTATAGAATGTGTTTCATAGACGAAGTTGCATAGAATTTACATAAAATTCGGTGTATTCTACATTCACGAAATCGAACATTTGTATGGGAGGGGGTAGAGAAGGTAAGGGAATCGTAAAATTTGATATAAGTTTTATTTCTATTCTCTTGTGAGGTACTTGTATAAAATTTCAAGTTCGTAGCTTTTAGTTTGTTGGTTATTAGTTGATTTAATGAAATTGGTCAAAAACATACTTTTGTATGGGAGCGGGTAGAAGGCCAAGCGCGATTTCAAAAATTTTAACGCGATTTCATGTCAATTATTTTTGTAAGTTTTTATGCAAAATTTCAAATTGATAGCTTTTAATAGTTAGGTGATAATTGATTTCTTAAAAATGGTCGAAAAAATAATTTTGTATGGGAGGGGGTAGAAGTCTTAAAGGTTTTCGACCAGTTAATATTTCCTATATTTAGGGATTTTTTTTAAATGCATTTCGCAAATTTTCAAGTTTCTACCTTAAAATTTCACTCAAAAATTTTTTGAAAAAACAATTCGGCCGACAATTTGTTTTTAGCCCCTCCTTTTCGGACGCCAATGGATAAAAAAATTAAATTATTTTTAAAGTTTGTTCCACAACCTTCTCTATATCTGTACTGATTTTGAAATTTCTATCTGCATTCGCGATGGAGATATTAGCAAGTGTAGTTTTCGACTTTTTCCCTCCACTCGGCTCCCCCTTCCACCTAACAGCCCCCAAAATTTAGAAAATAGAGCTCACTCACCCAATCAACAATCCACCCAAAAACGAACATTCTACCTTTAACGGTCTCGGAGATATGAGTCCATATGTACGGCGGGACGGATTTGTTTTTTTGCATTTTCAGGTTAATTTAGTCATGAAACGCGAAAAAAAAAAATTTCAGGGTAGCAAATTTGTTTTTTTTTGTGTCGATCACAATACTTTATTATTAGAATAATAAAGTAAAATTAGCGGAACTTGAGGTAGTGGAAGGGTTTTGATTCTATGTGGAAGTTTTAAGAATGTATTAATATGTTTTATTGAAGTTTTCGCAGTACATTTCGAATTAAAGGAGAGATTTGCGGATTTCACACAGTAATGCTTCATTAATCGTAAATTTTTAGTCTCAACAGTTTGAAAAAGATCTGAGCAGAGAACAAAATGTCACGATTAATAAGGCGGAACAGAGTAAAATCCGGAAATCTTTCCTTTAAAAAGAATCAATATTATTTGTTTGCTCTGCCTAGATTTGAGGCCATAAATGGCAACTTTGCCCGATTTCGTACTTAAAACTGGGCTAATCGAGAGCTTCTGGGAAGAATTGTATGATTCGTGCGAATTAAATGTCGTATGTTTCAGAAATAAGTGGTGGTGACGATGAAATTTTTTCGATTAATGTAAAAATTCCGCCCTACTCTGAATCCATAAGTATATGCGGTCCTTGACGTTGTAATGAGAAAATATTTTCGATTATGATTTGAAGTTGAAATTAGTAATGATATCAAATTCTATTGTAATCATTCAGCAGTACAATTTCTTACGCTTTTGATTCGTTTGAGGTCCAACTCGAAACGAGTTCGAAAATACTCGTTTCGAGATTAAGTAATTTCAATAGAAAAGTATAGAATTTTGAAATGGTTAGGATGAGTTCAACTGCAGAGATTCAAGGCAATGTTCTCGAAGCCTATACTTACGTGTTGGCCTTTCAAAATGAATAGCAACAAGCGGACTTAAATATCCTTCGGAATTCTGATATGGGTAGAAATAACCGGGAAAACCTTGCGTTGGATAATACTTGATTGGACCGATATTTTCCTCATCGGCTGGATTTTCACCTCCACATGAAACCCAAATTGTGTTCATCTAAAAAAAATCAATAAAGTAAATTAATTACAAAAAATAAAAAAAATGTTTATTAAAAACATCATTAACTTACTCGTTCCTTGGCCGTTGTCTCTTCACCTTTAATGAATTTTTTCAATTGATTTGGCATAATGTCGGGCAATAGTTGTGAATCATTGTAAAATTCGGGTATCCAACCGTAGATTTTATTCAATTTTAAGAATACACATGGCGAACTTCGATGATAGCTATAGTTGTTTTCTTGATTGCACGGTGCCCAATTTTTAATATCGACATCACACACTTGACCCTTTGGTGGTGGCTGATTGTAGTCACAATTGTAAATGTTTTGTCCGCGACCGGGCGTTAAGCCAGGAACTTTGTATACTATAAATAAACAAAAATGAGAACGGAAATTATCTGTATTGCGGCAATCCTATTTATTTATTTACAAATATTTTCTAGAAGTATTTTGTGGTAACATCCAATATATTGTGATAACATTAGCTGTTATAATACTTTTTTGTGTACTAAACCAAAAGGGGTGGAAGAAATTCGAGCAAGACAGCATTCACCGTTTAATAAAAATGACCTTAAAGTTCCACTTCTAACCATAATGGATTAAAAAATTCCTTTTCGAAAACTTAGCCTTTCCACCAAATGAGCGCAACCACTATTCCACTTGGATAGGAATAAGGTGGGAGAATAGGGTTATTGAAAGAAGACTCATGGCTGAAAGTACACCATAAGATAGGGGGCATTGGTACCGACGAGAACGACTTCTATTCGACAAAAAGAAAATAGCGCTTCGAACATTCTGCAATTCTCTAGCAAATCTGCAATTCTCTAGCTCCCAATCTCCATTAAATTCTGTGGTCTATGCGTAGAAGGAAGAGAGAAATTGCAACGGATTCACCAATTCTGAGCAATGATGATTGGCTACTCGAATTTTGGTTTCTTCAGAACTGCTTTTAACTGCAAACCCAGAACGTATTATGCTCAACTCAATAAGCGATGTGTCCACTATGTGTTGTCATTCCACGGTAAACCATGCAGATAAAAGCAGAGGAACCGACCCTGGACCGTTTCAATTCTTCGCGAGGGTATTTTACAGTGTGGGTTCCTTACATGGGGTAGACGAATGAGCAACATTCTATTTTTTAAACACCAGCTGGATAGCGAAACACAGCGCACATTAACTCCCAAACCCTTCAAGATTGAAAGTTCATTTTTGGAAGGATTGTAGGTAGTTGCGGATCTCAGGCGGATACCCATTTTGGGGGTGTACGTGTTCAGGGGGAGGCAGGGGGAGCGCTTAAACCGAAAAATACGAATTCAAATATCTCAACCATGGTTACAGCTACTAAGCTAAAAATCAACATACATATAGAGAATATTGTGGAACAACTTTTAAAAATAATTTAATTTTTTTATCCATTGGGGTGCGAAAAGGGGGGGCTAAGAACCAATTGGCGGCCGATTTTTTTTTTCAAATGATTATATCTTCGAAATTACTTCCTATAAAAAATTGATATTTTGAGACCATTAAGATGGCATAAAGATCTACTAGAATCAGTTTAGATAAAAGCTAATTATTGTAAGGGGGAGGGTCAGGGGGGGTGTAAAGAAAAACACTTATCACTAAAATTAATATCTCGACTGTCTCTTAAGCTATGTAATTGAAACTTGAAATGAATACTAAGCTTTACTAGCGACATATCAAAAAAATAAAATATATAGACATAATAGTAGTGGGGGGAAATGGGGAGCATTTCAAAAATGGCGCAATTTCCAAAACTACAAATCACCAAATCTCAAAATTGAGTACAGATATCAAATCGAAAATTTATCAAATTGTAGAGCTATACAGTCTTTAATTTTGGTAAAAAATTTAAGTTGGGGTTGTAAGGGGAGGGAGGTGGAAAGCGAAAATGTTGAAAATTTTGAGTGATTTTTTTATGGCTCTCGTAAAAGATACAAAGTTTAAATTTTGCACGTCGACACATCTATTTAATGTACATAGAAAAAAAATAATAGTTTGTTCCAAAATTGTTATGCACCGAATTGGGGGTCTAACGTGCACAAAGTTTTTCATGTGCAATGAAAAAAACACATAAACTGAAAATTTTTGAATGAAATTTTTAGGTAGAAACTGAAAATTTGCGAAATTCATTTAAAAAAAATTCTAAAATTCTAAAATCTAAGAGTTTAAAATATTAATTGGTCAAATATCTTTAAATATTCTACCCCCTCCCATACAAAATTATTTTTTCGACCATTTTTAAGAAATCAATTATCACTTAACTATTAAATGCTATCAATTTGAAATTTTGCACAAGAACTTACAAAAATAGTTGAAATAAAATTACGTTAAAAGTTTTGAGATAGCACTTGCCCTTTTACCCCCTCCCACACAAAAGTATGATTTCGACCAATTTCATTAAATCAACTAATAACTAACAAATTAAAAGCTACAAACTTGAAATTTTGTACGAGCACTTTACAAGAAAAGAAATAAAACTGCATCACAAATTTTACGATTTAAAATACACCGAATCCAATGAAAATTCTATGCAATTTCGTCTATGAAACTGACATTCTATACAAAGAATACTGGATTTGGTTCAAGCAATCAATTAAGAAACTATTAACATCCACACACCCTTACTATCACCCTCCCCCCTCCCTTCATGAAAACTCAAAACTTGCATAAATAAACCAATGAAATATGGAGCTTTTGAACGTTTCCGGAAAGTGTTAAATTGAGAACTGCCCTGCCCAAGAACCTCCTTTCACTTAGGGCCGGTTTCACAGTGACGGTTTAATCTCAGGTTTAGTTAAACGTGATCTTTGGTTTAAACTGAAAATTAAACTGTGGCCGCTTTCACAGTTCAACAATCTCTAAAGATTAACTAAACTGAAGATTATTTTCCTTACATTGGTAGCATGGCAATCATTCTGAATTTGTTGGCCGTCATTGTGAATGATTATCTGTCATTGCTTAAGAATTCCGTGTATTTGCAAGAAAAACGTTCAAAATTTGAATTTTGAATTTATGATAAAAAGTTGTCTGTGCCCGATAGCCACAAATTACCTGCTGATCGCACGCGTTATCGGACATGCCACTTGATAGTTTCTTAGTTATATTGAAAAAGGGACAATTTGCTTGTGCGCCATAGCACGTACACGTCTGATGTCATGGACTCTGGGATGTGTCGGCGACGTCGTATCGCCACAAGCCCTTAAACTTCAGTTTAAACCTAAGGCCATCCACCGATTAAGTTAATCTTGACTTTAAACCATGCTTTGAGTTTAAACGACCACTGCGAAACACCTTTTATATTTAAACCAAAGTTTGAACCAGATGTCAGGTTTAAACTGGTCCTGTGAAACCGGCCCTAAGTCTTCCCTAACCACTCTAACCTGCATATTGACTTTCTACGCATGCGCATTTTGTCCCAAAAATAATAAAGTTTCGCCCGACTTGTTGGCAGTTTATTTTCTTATGAAGAGCGTTAATAACCGAGTGGTAAAACTATTCCGGGTATTCTTGTCTAGAAGATACTGGATAGGAAACAATGCGATGAATCAAGTTATCAAGAATGTAATACAGTTGCATAGAAGATTAATCAGAGATTTTGTAACTGAAGAGTTCAACCCAATCGACATTTCCAAGTCTATCACAAATTTGTCCCTAATTACTATTGTGCAAATTATTGAACTTTCCGTTAAGAGAATCGATAATTGAATTTGCACTTAGATCTGAAGGGGAGGATGGCACTAATCCAATAGAGGTGACAACACTGAGCTGTGAAACACTGAAATTAGAAAAAATCAAGTCAAGGATCTTTCTATGATAATTAGTGCTTTTATTCTATTGAATGAACATAGGGTTCATAAAGTGTTCTAGAATACACGAATCATAGAAACGAAGATCACTCCTAGTCAACCCAGCTAGTCCCTGAAGAAGGTTAAAGGTGAAATAGTTAAAATATTCAGAGTCAATATCACAGCTATTCTCAAAAAATGAACGAAAATAGTCCTGCAAAAAGATTACTTAATATGAGTGGAGTGGGTTCGTACTAGACGAGTCATTCAAGTACATGAAGGTCGGAAAGCCATCAGATTTACGATTGGAATTGATAAACTTCCAATGTGGGTACAATTAAAAAGAAGCTTATTGGCATTTGTTAATAGCTTAAAGTATTGCGCATTAAGAGTGAGAAAACCCTGATAATCAGTATGGTTCCTCGAGATGCTGAATTTTTTCCACGCCTCAGACTTTAAATTACACGTATGCAATTTATTTGAGTTATACCAAGGTGGATTAGAAGTTGTACTCTTTCAATTGCATAAAGGCACTGAAAACATTGAGCAGCGTGATATAAAAATGTTCAAGAGCTTTTTCAATATCAGGCTCACTAACAACGGTGAGTGGACCAATCGTTATCGATTAATATTTCAGACATGATGGAAAAAGCCGCTTTCGTGAAATTAAATTTAAAATTGTGTTCAAGAAAAGATCCTCTCATTATCCGTAATTTCTGGAGTATCGCATCAAGCAGCTTTCGCCCGAATCTATGAAGTTGATATTCGAATTCCTTAGTGTGAATAACACAGAACACAAAAGTCAGCATAGACCCTTGGGTTCATTATCACACACATTTAAGATTATTTAAAAGCATTTAGAGGGAAGGGTAGTATCTGTATTTTCTTGTTTTTCAACGGCACTACAACTCAAATCGGGCCTTCGACATAATATTTATATGTTGTTGCAGAAGGGTTGTTAGTCCTTCTTTATTTACGAATATTTATATTTTTGCAGATTATGATTTGATCTCACGACCTTCGCAAACTAATACATTACCCAATAGGCTACACCCGGATATGAATTTTAGGGTCATTCCTTTAATTTAATTTCAAAAAATCAATTGTCATGTTTTCGATAATATTTTCGTTCTTGATCACCGTCTTGAATCTTCGTTTATGATAGACAGAAGAGGTATATAATAAAAATTAAATAACGCGTGTTGTTGAATCGTTCCATTATATTAAATCGTATCTGTAAATAGATTGAGTTTAACGATTAGGGTTAACTCATGTTGAAACTCAATCATAGGGAAGGAGGTACTTTCAATTGCAATGAAACTTTTTAAGGACAAGCTTGTTGTTTTGGAATCCATTTAGACTACGAATTAGCCTTGAATTAGTTAACCACAGTTTGAATTCGATGTTAATGTCTTATATTGTCTTGATCTTCTACTGTCCAAAAATGTTATTGTTCAATAAAATACATTGTTTTATAAACTTTTCAAATCATGCTGACAACCCTTCCGAGGTAAAAAAATTCCTACACGTTTCCACATTTTTCCGTTAAGGAAAATCAGTGTACTTTGTTTTACACTCATTTATTATCATTACTGCCTCTGGATTATAACCCTCAAGGAAGACGTCGGGTTGGTCGACCATGTAACACATGGAAGCGAGCAGTTGAGCAGGAGGCCAGAGGAATAAACAAGTCCTGGCAACAGCTTAAAGCCGATGCGCAGGATCGCGCCTTGTGGAAGAGAGTTGTTTCTGTCCTATGCCCCTATAGGGGGTCTTAACAGGAATTTGATTGATTGATTGACTGCCTCTTTGCATTCGAATTGCAAAGATAATACTGCTTATACCTGCAATATTCTATTCTAAAATATTTAGATAATATTTTAGAAAATTATGCTATTGATTTTTGTCGATTCCGATGATAGCAATTTCTGTGAATTGAATAAATTACCGAAGAATAACTCCTTTAAAGTCCTACCTTTTTTTTGCTAAATAACAATCATTTTCTTACCAGCAAGAAATTCATTTAACGATTCCGTCCAATATTTGTAATTATTGTAGTCGGTTCCTTGATACCAAATTAATGTGCTTTCAACATTTTCTGATGGCGGGAGCGGCCGAAAACCGAGACCTAAAAAAATATGAAACGCATTAATCATTAATTTATTTATGAAGAAATCAGGAAGATGATTATTACCTGGATTCGTTCCGATTATTGATTTTTCTAATGTCCATTTTGGTATTCGAGGATCTAACGTTTGAAAGAATACCCACATACATATCGCTACAAGTGCTGCTAAAATTCCATAGAATATTCCATAGAAGATGCCGATTTTCGCTAAAATAAAAAAAACGAAATTGCGAATCAGTTTAAATTAGTTGTGTAATTTTAAATTAGCTGTGTAAAAATGCGATAGATTGTAACTAACTACATTAAAGTGAGCCGACATTCCAATATATGGGGTTAATCAAGAAAATTGCAATATTTGTTGTGATAGACGGACTGTTAAGGTAATATAATACGAGTGGCATTCAAGTATATATTAAATAAACGAAACTTTTGTTCTGGAAGTGTATATATATACTTGTAGTGAAAGGGAGGCGATGGGAGCGTGAAAAGACAGTGTTGGCGATGTGATAAGACTCTCCAGTCCTCCGTTTAGTCAGCCGAATCCTGCGAAGGACCAGTAGCAGAATGAGTAAGGCTAAAGTCAATCCGTCTCTTGCGCAACGTATCTTAATTAAATTTTTTGTGAATGAGCCCTCATCAAACCTACTGAAATTTTCAGAAGAGGTTCTTCGCAGATCGGTCAACAAACTTTATTAATGCCTCATTAAAAAGGTACTGTGCCATAGACGTGCATAAATCATAAATTATGTGTATATGTTACCGTTAAGACATGCAAGCGGGATCTCATCTCATTACTAGACAGGCCCTATGCTGCTTAACTTTGATGATCAGACGAGAACCAGTAGGTCCAGCATGCCAGTTTGAACTTTTGCGCATAAGCTTTTAGGTAGGAAATGTGGAATTGGAAAAGTGTCTAATTAAAGAATGCCTCATATTAGGCGAAGGTATGCTGAAAATATTCATCGAAGGCAAAAAAACAACAACAACAATCTCCAAAGCTTCTCAACTTCCTCTCGCGTCCAATTCTTCTTGACTTATTACGTGAACTTAAAAAATGGTGTTAAATTTTTGTATTATGTTTATGAGACTTTTGACTTTACTGAACGTAACTCGACGTAGCCGTCTTAAAAGTCTGCCAACTTTCAACGTAGCAACAGGGAAATGGAACTTTTATCGTTCGAAAGGTACAGTGCCACAGATGTGCAGAAAAAAAAAATTATGTTTGTATTTTGCCATACACATGTAAACAGCCAGGAAAAATAAATTGATACAAGTGGTCCTAAATACTACACACGTCCAATGCCGCTTAACTTACAACGTGAACATCAAAAATTGTGGTAATTTTTTTTAATATTAGAAATAAGAATTAAGAATTTGTATAAAACTAAATTCAAATTAATTATGTCAAAAACAAGACGAATTTCATTACTTTAAACTCATAATGGTCGAATTTCAACAACAGGCGACACTATGTAGTTTAATTTAAACTGTGAATCTCCCTACTTCGTTTAAGCCAAATGTTCAGTTTAAAATCAACTGTGAAACCGACCATAAGTTTATTTGTTATAATCATTGTTCGGATTAACTTAATTTATTTCTTCGAATTCATCAAAAAATGATTACTTAAAAAAAGAATATTTAAAAAAATTAACAGAATCAAAGCTGACTTTAACTGAGTTTCAATTCGGTTGTAATTATTATTGAAAAAACGCGAAAGAGAAGAGTAACACAGATTATACGCAGAACAATAAACGTTATGAGTTCAGTAAAATATGGAGAGATTTCTCCCAATATTAATTGAAACACGGGAGCAGAATAATCCGTTGGCGTTACTCTAATGTTCCTCGAAGTATGGAGCACACACCTGGCAGGCAAGTTACATTATATTTTCCACACGCGAGATTCAACACATAAACCATGTAGATTTAAGATTAAAAATTTCACCAAACATGCCCTAACCACATGTTTGATATACGCCTTCAGCATTTTCAAAATAAGATAAGATAGCTTAAGAACATTTTTATTTACTTTAGATTAAATTCTTGAAACTATTTTTTGATGTTTGTATAAATTATATAGATAAGGAAATTATTTTTAAGATAATAAAACAAGTATATAACAGCGAACGAATAACGTTCGTCAGCTCAGACTTACTTGATCAGTTAGGATAAGAGTATCGTAATAAATCCATTTAAAACTGAAACCTAAGTATTTTATTTTGAGCCCGGTTTAGAATCAAAATCGAAAGTTTTGACATTTTGTCCGAGAACAAAATAAAACTGGCGCAGTCGGTAGGATTCCAATAAACTTTTGGGATCCTTTAATTACCTTACGCGACCACTGCAACCGCGTAAAATAAAGTGCTATTAGCCAACCGGTAACCTATACCGTAAAGTTTCAAGGAGATCTAGAAAGATCAATATACCTGAACTATTAAAAACTAGGACGACGACAAAACAATTAAGTGAAGTTATAAAATTTTTTTTAAAATAAAAGTGAAAAAATAATAATAATAATAAAATAAAATACTATTATATGGTATTAGGCAGAATTTTCAGAGAATTCGCCTCCTGACAGTATTGATCAGGGATAATAATTTACAAGGAATAGCATTGCCTTTTGATAAAGTCTCCAGAATATTCAGAGTATTCGGAACAAAACTAGATCAGTGTACAAAGGGGAAGCTAACGCTTCTTAATCGACAATCGAAAGAGAGTGGCCCGGCGTAATAACATTTAAAAAGAAAATTTATAACAAAGGTCCTCTAGTACCATAAACTATACAGTGGATCAATAAATAGCACAAAGCTATTGAGATCGAAAAAAAAACCCACAAAAGAAAGAAGCAGATGACTGATAAGTTCGATCTACGAAGAAGAATCTAGGAATACAACAACAGCCCGGAAGCAGAAATACTACAACACACCAAGATGTCACCACCAACTCATCCAATCGCAGGTGAAAGTCCAAAACTTAATTTTAGCCCCCTAGAATATATAAATAGGTTAGATGCATTCGATGGAAATCCGCAAGGATTAGATAAGTTTATAAATTCAATAGAACTAATAACCAGTGTAATTTTATCATATAATGACTTTGATAGGAGAATATTGTGGAAAGCAATCACAAATACATAAATTAGTGGGAAAAGCAAAAACCATTGTAGACATAAGTCCAGAAATTTTAGACTGGCAAACAAAAACCTGTTGACATCAAATTTCATTACAGTTGGAACAAAGGAGGAACTTTTCAATGACCTTAGGTGTTGCGCTTATAAAACATCTCCAATTAATTTTTACAACGAAATTCAGAGCGCATTAAGCGTTCTAAATTTAAAAACCAAGCAAGACGGTACGAATTCTGAAATTCAATACAACATCAATATGGCTTTAAGAATTTTTAAGATGGGTTTACCCACCAATATAAAAAGCTTTGTTTTTCATGACAGTATTGACACATTAGAAAAGGCCTTACAAACTATAATAGACGCTGGACTACTAACGTATGGACAAAAGAGTTACACCAGACCAACTCATAATCATTTCAGACAAACAAACGAGCAAAGACCAGTACAGAGTTATAATTTTAAAGACAAAAATTATAAACAACCATATCATGGACAAAATAACTATAATCCCCCACAAAATAACTATAGACATAACCTAGTTAATCAAAGTCCTAGATTTGCAGGAAATAACAATTTCCAACAAAATAATAATTACCGACCCCCAACCAATCAATCGCGTCTACAACATAGACCCCCGTACAACATATTCAACGGGTATCAAAATGCTAATCAACAACAAAAAAACTATCGCTATAAAATCGAACCAATGGAATTAGACACCGAACAATCTAGACTCAATAAACTAGAAACCGAAAGAACAAATGCATTTTAAAATTTTCAAGTACCAGCCTCGGAAACCAAGCATCACTCCCTTATATAAAATTCAATATGCCAAAAGGCATCCTCAGATTGCTAATCGACACAGGTGCATCTGAGAGTATCCTAAATCCTGGAGTATCAAGGCCTCAGTATGTATATAAACTGCCTGAAATAAAGAAGATGAAAGGAATTGGAGGAACTGTGATGATCTCTGAAGAAGCAGTTGTGCCAGAATTACCTGGGCTGCAACCCCCAAAAGACCAATCACTTAGGTTCTACGTCTACCAATTTCACGAATTCTTGGTTTAATAGGCAATAACATATTGAATCAAAATAATGCCATAATAAACATTAAAGATAAAACTATTAAATTGAATGAAGTAACACACAGAATTTACGAAAATACAAAAGAGGAAACCGAAGAAAAGGACTACGATGAAATAATGAAATTAGATAATATAATAGAAGAAATAAATAATGATAAAATGAAAATAATTGAAGAAATAAATCACGTAAGCAATTTGAAAGAAAACATAAGAGTTGAACATTTAAATAATGAAGAAAGAAAAGGACTATTGGAAGTAATCAAATCAACGAAAGACGTATTTTATCATGAAGGTGATAATTTGACCTTTACACATATGATAAAACACGAATTAAAGTTAACTGATAATATACCCATTTACACCAAAACTTACAGATATCCAGTCATACATACACAAGAAGTTAATAAACAGATAAAAGAGATGCTCGAACAAGGTATTATAAGGAATTCATCAAGTCAGTATTCAAGCCCAATATGGGTAGTGCCGAAGAAAGCAGACGTTTCAGGCAAAGTCAAATGGCGCATAGTCATCGACTACAGAAAAATAAATGAGAAAACAGTATCAGATTAGTATCCAATCCCAAATATAGATGATATTCTAGACAAGTTAGGTAGATCAATGTATTTCACCACAGTAGATCTTGCCAAAGGCTTTCATCAGATCGAAATTGTAGAGGAAGACATCCCAAAAACCGCCTTCTCGACTAACTCAGGTCACTATGAGTTCGTCAGAATGCCATTCGGTTTAAAAAATGCTCCATCAACAATTCAACGATTAATAAACACCATTCTTAGGGATTATATAGGAAAAATCTGCTTCGTATATTTGGATGATATTATCATATTCTCAACAAGCTTAGAAGAGCATTTAAATTCTTTGAAAGTCATATTAGAAAAATTGAAACAAATAAATTGAAAAGTACAGCTTGATAAAAGCGAGTTTTTAAAAAAGGAGATAGAATTTTTAGGACATGTCGTGACAACCGAAGGAATCAAACCAAATCCGAACAAGATTGTTTCGATAACTAAATTTCCAATACCCCGAACAACTAAACAAATAAAATCTTTCCTGGGACTAGTTGGCTATTACAGGAAATTTATAAAAGATTTCGCGAACATCGCAAAACCACTTACAGCAAGACTAAAAAAGAATAGAAAAATAAACAACAATGATGAAGATTACAAGAAGTCATTCGAACACTTAAATTATTGATCACGAAAGGTCCAATTCTAAAATATCCCGATTTTGAAAAAACTTTTACACTAACAACAGATGCATCAAACGTAGCTATTGGAGCGGTATTATCCCAATCGAATCATCCGATATGTTTTGCATCCAGGACATTAAACGAACACGAAACCAAATACTCAGCCATTGAGAAAGAATTATTGGCAATAGTCTGGGCCACGAAATACTTCAGACCGTACCTATTTGGAAACGAATTTGTAATTCGCACAGATCATAAGCCTTTGACGTGGCTAAGTAATCTGAAAGAGCCAAATTCCAAATTACAACGTTGGAAAATCAAACTCGAAGAGTATAATTTTAAAATTGAATATTTAAAGGGTAAAGACAATGTTGTAGCTGATGCATTGTCAAGAATCGAAATAAATGTTAACGAAAATGAGTCAGACCTCGCTACCATTCATAGTGCAAGCGAAGACGCCACCAATCTGATAAGCATCTCACCCAAACCACTGAATGTTTATGCTAAACAAATTCACACAATCAGAAGCAATTTCGAAAAAATGGAATTAAAGATATTTAATAAAAAGAATAGACTCGTAATAAATACGCAACTATTAAAAGAAGATAAAGTCAAAGAAATTTTGGACAAAGGTATGAACACAAAGAAAACCATAGGAATATTCTGCACACATATCGAGGATTTTCTCACATTTCAGAACACCTACAAAAATCTAAGAACAACTTACAGCGGATACAAAGTAGTTAAAGTAGAAAGAATATTAACAGAAGTATCAGAACAAAATGAAATAACAGAATTAATATTAGCATATCATAACAAAAAGACCTGTCACGCAGGTATAGATAAAGTCATAGAAGAAATAAAACAAAACTATTATAATATGAACATAATACAGCAAGTAATAAAAATAATAAATAATTGCGAAATCTGCAATCTAGCTAAGTATGATAGAATACCTCTGAAATTGCCCTACCATTTTACAGAAACTCCAAAAAAAACCCAGAGAAATATTTGTAATAGACATATGGTTTAAATCAGGAAACGATAAATATTTAACGTGTATAGACAAATTCAGCAAATATGCTTAAATAATAAAAATAGAAACTGCTAATTGGAATGATGTAATTACAGCACTCCAAACACTACTAAATATAATAGGAACACATAGGAATAAGAAGTGAAATCATAAAAAAATCTTTAACGGAAAAACAAATCGAAATCAAACTAACTACACCACATATGCATACAGGAGCATCTGACGTAGAAAGGTTTCATAATACACTTAATGAAATGATAAGAATTATTAGATTAAAGGAAAAAATTTATAACATAGAAGAGAAACAAGAAGCTCTCAGTTTTTATAATAATAACATTCATTCCACCACAAACGAAAGACCCCTAGAAATCCACTTAGGCATCAAAAACAATTACGAAAAAATTAGGGAACACATGGAACAATCAAAAACGCGGCGAATAGAAAATATAAATTCAAATAGACAAGACAAGAACGCAGACGACAGATTTAAAAAAGTAGAAAACAAAGTAAGAAAAAAATTACAACCACAATATAAAAAACTAGAAGAAGTAGAAAATTTAGGGAATAACCAATACAAACATTTAAACTAAAAAATCCACAAAAGTCAGTTAAAAAGACTAAAAAGATTTTCCATTCACAGGCCAAAAGAAGCCTGCAGTGAAAATGGCGTTAATGATACTGCTACTCACAACAATCCTACCACAAGTAAAAATGCAGAGTTTAGAAATTGAAGATTTAGACCAAGGTAACGGATTCATCCTCATACAAACAGAGCCGGTTACGCTTATCAAGGAATACACACACGTACTTCACATCATCGAATTAAAAGATTTTGAAAATATATACAATACCATAGATCAAAGCATAACCACACTTAAGATACTAACGCCATCAAACATAGACTCATTGTACAGCTCATTGCATCATTTAAAACATGAAATAACTACACTACAACCACACATAAGACAAAAGAGAGGACTTATAAATATTTGGGGAAGAACAATGAAAATTTTGGCAGGTACCATGGATGATTAGGACATGGATAGAATAAATGAAGAATTAGATAACATAGAAAAAAATAGTAGAAATTTAACTAAGGCAGTCAACTCAGTGATAGATATTAACGGTAAATTAAATACACAAATTCAAAATCTAACTAAAACTATATATACAAATCAAGCCTTGATTACGGAAAAAATAAAGGCTATGTCAAGTAAATTTGAGACAGATCAAATTATAAATGCATATAAGCAACTCATAACAGAAAATATTGATAGAACTCTTCAAAATATTGCAAGAATTAAAGAAATAATCTTAAATGCTAGAACAGGTACTCTTAGTAGATACATTTTAACAGATGAAAAAATAGATGCTTATGATATCTCTATTGAAAAGTTTAAAGATATAACTATCGCTATTACGTTAAGAAATACAGAAATTATAATTATAATTAATATACCTAAATATTGTGATGAAACTTATAATCAAATTTTAATAGAACCTATACCTAATAGGAATAAGTTAGAAATTGTCATCCAAGAAAAGGAGTATTTACGAAAAAATAATAATATATATTTTGTAACCAATGAAATAAATAAATTAAGAACCATAGAAGATGATTGTATAAGTAACATATTAAACAATGACATTTTAAATTGTAAACTCAGAACAAATAGAAAAGAAGAAATTTTGCTATTAACCGAAAATATTGTAATAACCAAAAACCTACCCCAAACTTATCTTAACCATACATGCTCAAAACAAATTACACTACTGTGTCCAAAAACTAGTCGGAATTTTTCGATTTAAATTACGCGGGTAAATATTTTCGCTCAATATATTTTTTTTTAAGTTAGTACAACTGTTACTGACTTCCATGCCAAATTATATGTGAAAATATTCATTAGTGTTTGAGTTACGCTTGTTTTTGTGCGACACAAAAAGTGAATTTGGCGATTTTTACAATGTCTGAAATTATTCAACAAAGAAGTGCGATCAAATTTTGTTTCCTGAATGGAATAAATGCTGCAGAAACGTTGAAAATGTTGGAGAAGGCTTACGGGGACCGAGCTCTACCAAAATCAACAACATCAACATCAACAACATAACACACAACAACAAGACCGCGTCAAAGTTGCTCAAAAATCAAGGTGATGTTGACTGTTTTCTTCGATTTTCGTGGTGTAGTGCATTATGGATTCCTTCCGCCCGGTCAAACTGTCAACAAGGAATACTATTTGAGTGTTATGCGTCGTTTGTGTGAAGCTATTCGTAAAAAGAGGCCGGATTTATCGAAAGACAACTCTTGGTTTTTACACCACTATAATACGCCATCTCATACTGCACTGATTCTTCGTGACTTTTTCGCCAAAAATGCAACCAATATCGTTCCGCAACCACCTTATTCACCTGATTTGGCTCCGTGTGACTTCTGGCTATTTCCAAAACTCAAAAGACCACTCCGAGGAAACCGTTTTGAGTCGATTGAAGATATTCAACGAGAATCGGCGCGCGCTCTGAAGGCTATACCGGAAGAAGACTTTTGGCATGCTTCGAGGACTGGAAAAAGCGGTGGCATAAGTGTATTATATCGAGAGGGGACTATTTTGGAGGGGACGAAATTGATTTGAAAGAATAAATAAAGATTTTTTGATTTATAAAAAAATTTCGACTAGTTTTTGGACACAGTGCTAAACCTTCAAGGCAACAAGCTTATTAAATTTAAAGATTGCAAGATCATTTTAAGAAATAAACTATTCAACAACGTAAGAAACAAATATCAGAACTATATTGTAATACTAAACCTTTATAGAGATATGAATATTACTGAAATACAAAACCTTACATTGTCAGAAGTTCACTTTAAAAGCATTGAAACTATGAATAAAATAAAGTGGTTGGATTTTAATAGAAATAAAGATTATTCTAAGCAATCATGGATAAATTATATAGTACTAAGCTTAATAATTATAATTACTATATTAATAATTTACATAAAATTTTGTAAAAGTAGTAATAATGTCAAAATTAATATGCCAAACGTTCAGTATACGCCTTCAGCACCCGAAGAGATAGAAGAAAAACCTGTAAATTCCGGAATTAAGACGGAAGTTAATCATAGAAATTTTTTAATTAAAAAAAAACCTAAACAAACAAATTTTAGCATAAAAAAATAAGTAAATAAATAATTTGTAAGGCATCTAGGGCACAAGATAATTAATCCCAGAAAACCAATTCTTATGGTCAGGAGCCCATCTCCTTTAAGGGTGGAAGAGTTACATTATATTTTCCACACGCGAGATTCTACACAAACCATGTAGATTTAAGATTAAAAATCTCACCAAACATGCCCTAACCACATGTTTGATATACGCCTTCAGCATTTTCAAAATAAGATAAGATAGCTTAAGAACATTTCTATTTACTTTCGATTAAATTCTTGAAACTATTTTTTGATGTTTGTATAAATTATATAGATAAGGAAATTATTTTTAAGATAATAAAACAAGTATATAACAGCGAACGAATAACGTTCGTCAGCTCAGACTTACTTGATTAGTTAGTATAAGAGCATCGTAATAAATCCATTTAAAACTGAAACCTAAGTATTTTATTTTGAGCCCGGTTTAGAATCAAAATCGAAAGTTTTGACATTTTGTCCGAGAACAAAATAAAACTGGCACACTCGACGATAGAGCGTACAAAAGGCACAGTATCAGAAACATTAAGGTTCTTGTGCCATCTATGCACGAAATAACTGAACTCACGTCATTAATAACTAAAATAAATAGCAATGGTCCAAGATGGCATCTCTTTGGCAGCTATTTCTCTCAGGTATACCAGAGGAATGAGCTCCTCGCAAAAGTAATTTTTGGGTACGATTTGACAGATAACAACTAATTCAATCTGTAATAGTGATGCAAACCTATTGCGCAAAACTTGTAGGCTGCAATTAGTATACTTGCAGATAAGTTTAGGTAGTGGGATTATTTTAAAGGGATTTATTGTAGAAGTGTGATTAAGATAGATTAGTGACAAATTATCGCCCAGGTAGAAGCAATCAATGGTTCCTCAAAAATATGGAGAAGAAGGGAAGCAGTCGGAGCATAAAGGCACTAAAACTTGTGGTGATCGCGCACTTTTTCGGAGAGTTTGTTTTTGGCTTCGAGCAGGTGAGGGTCAAGATCGGGGTGTCGAAATTAAAGATCAAGACCGAACTAAAGAAAATCACGGATTGGGCAAGTTAAAGAAATTAATTGAGACTGTTCGGATTGTGCGTTCGATTGGAACTGATTTAATGGCAGTGCTGTGTTAACCGGACTTAAAAAATATCGTGATAAAAACAAAAATAATAACGAAATGTTTAATAACAAGTATGTATAACCGGTGAGCCAATTAAAAGTGAAATAAAATAATAAAAAAAATATAATGCAACATTCCGCAGGCAAACGATTAGCCGCGATTAAGGTAACTTGTTTTAACTATTACTTCGTAATTACAACAGAATAAGTTCATATTTTATGACCGAATAGGTGGCTCATAGGTCAACCATAATCAACTTATAGAGAAGCTAATACTTTAAACGGGGAGGGTCCGGAAGGTGCAAAGAAAAACACTTGAATATTAATAACAAGCTATTTAATTGAATGAAATTTGGGACATATATTAAAGCTATACTAGCGAAATATGAGAAAAATAAAAATTTTGGACATTATAGTAGTGGGGGTGGGGAGGGAGGAGGAATGGGGATCATCTTAAAAATGGTGCACTTTCGAAATTTTCAAACCGATACATCTCAGAAACCAATGAACATATTAAGTTGAAATTTTATCAGATCGTAAACCTACATATATGATCTATGATTTTGGTAAAAATTTTAATTTGCAAGGCCAAAAAGCCGAAAACTTTGAGTAATATTTTAGGGTTGTGGTAAAAGATACAATGTTCAAATTTTGCACGTGCATCCATCCCTTTGATATACATACGTGGAGAAAAAAAATTTTTTGATTAAAATTTTGAGTTACAAACTTCAAAATTTAGGATAGTCATTTAAAAAAAAGTTCATAAGAATTTAAAATATTAACTGGTCGAATATCTCCAAAACATGCAACCTTCCCAAACAAAAGAATTTTTTCGATTAATTCTAAGTAATCACTTATCACCAAACCAATAAAAGGTATAAACATCAAATTTTGTACAAACACTTCTAAAAATATTTAAAATAAAGTGCAACAAAAGTTTTAAAACCCCCCTTGCCCTTCTTCCACGTTCCATACAAAAGATTGAGTTCGACCAATTTCAATAAACCAACTAATAACCAACAAATTAAAAGCTACAGACTTGAAATTTTGTCCAGAGAAAGTTAATTAAATTGCATTACAAGCTTTGCGATTCCTCACCTCCTCTACCCCCTCCCATACAAATATTTGGTTTCGCGCATATAAAATACATCAAATTTCATAGGAATTCTAAGCAACACCGTTTATAGGTAAAACTAACATTCTATTCAGACAATTTTGAACGTGATTCAAACAATCATTTAAACCCCTACCCTTTTCCTCCATACAAACTCGAAATTGCATAAATAAATGAATGAATTATTTCTTATTATTTTTTTTCTTTATACATTGACTTTCCACGCATCCTCAACTTGTCCCAAGAATATTAAAGTTGCACCCGATTGGCATATTTTATTTAATACTATCCATCTGATACCGCGTATTAGTAATATGAAGTAGAGCTCCGTAAGGCGCTGTGGGAGTTCGCCACGCGCCGCGTATGTGTTGTTGCCGGTCTGCCTTCGCAGCTCGTTTCAAGGAAGCCCTACTTCCCTGAATTGGCTTAACGATGTACCGGTAGATAGCGTGAACCCTCCTCGACAATTATGCTGTGAGTTCGGAGGAAATGTTTATCTGTTAGCGAAATGGAGTGCTCCATTTCGTTTCACTCTTCCCACAAACCTCACAAGGTGTGAGGCACCATGGTCATGACTATAGTTACTCCATGGGATACTAAAGGCGCTTTACCATAGTTTGGCAAAAGTGAAGCCCGATATTTAGCGCGAAGTTAAAAAAAAAAGTGTCACCTTGTTTTTGGCACGTTCTTAACACCAAGAACTTGAGTTGGGTTTGTGTTGGATGTATCTCAGATTTGAAAGATGTGGAATGTTACTGTATCTTCTTGTTCATGAGCTATTTCGCCGGGCCGTAGTGAAGCATTAGGCTCGATCCTGCTTCAAAGGTTTTGGAGTTATTGTACGCAGAGCGTTCACGTACAGCGAAATGAAAACGATAAAATTTTATTTTACAGGGTACCAATTTTATTAGGTTTTTAAAACTAACAAAAACGAGTGGGTTGCATTTTCTGACGATATTCCTATAACGGTTTTTTCTCATTAATATTTATATTCAAAAAACGTATTCATCAGTTTTTTTCAGATGCATTCGGGTAAGAAAATGAGAAAATTGCGAACGACTTAGAAGCTATTTATGTAATCATGCACCATCTTCACTGCAAACTGCTCAAAATAAACCAAAAGATCAACGTAAATACCAAATCCAAAAATAACTTTAAATGCAATATTTCAAAAAAAAAAAAAAATTAAAAATTATACTTTTGGTTTATTGCCAATTTATCGCAGAACATTTTCAAATGATGCTGTGATCATTTTCTAGCGATATCGCGAAACATGTGAATTATGGTGTTAATCCAACAAGCAATACGATGTCACATAAAAGCCTTTGTACATATGTGCCTTATAATTTCATAAGATGTTGCATCGATAGAACACGTGCTGCCGTAGTTGTTGTCTTATACACAAGTTCAAAGAGAGAAAGAAAATCAATTTAATTAGTGAGTCAGATAAATGTGAACGCTCGGCATCAGTGAGCTGTTCGCTAGAACTATGACTATCGTATGCTCAGATGGAGCTCGTAAATTGGTCGAAGGCATAGTCGTTGAACTAAAGACGGATTGGGTTAAGTGTATAATTCAATTTTGAACACATGAAGAGAGCTGAGCGTAAATTTATGGAACTATGGCCCGTTCAAATAATGATAAGTTTTTAATGTCATTTGCTTGGTTGTGTTAATGCCAGTTGGTTTTTTAAATTATTTAATTAAATATCTTGCAATCTATACCGGAAATAGATTTTTCGTGTAGAACTAGGAAGGAGTTTGATACCTAACACTTTCGATTTGTTCAATTTAACTATGTAAGCGGCTCATTAGTTGCAACTATTCGAAAAAATTGACTCGATAGATGCATTTTGTTTGGTTTTATTCAAATTTCATCTTCCAATTACAATCATAGTCAAATTAATAAATATGGAAACTTCGTAATACTTATGAAACTATGGTAGTCGTATAATTCTTCTCCTTCAGTGGCACTACAGGCCAAATGGGGCCTAGGATTCCTGACTTCAGGGTTGGTAGCCTTTTGCACGACTCTCTATTTACGATCTTTCATTTTCGCAGATTGGAGTCGCCAAGATATATCCACGCAAGAAATGTTCTGTAATTATACGTCGACCGGAATTCGAACTCTCGACCTTCGCATTGTAGCATCAACATGCTACACCCTTCACTCGTATACATTACCTGGCAACGCGGTATAGTACACTATTAAGGAAGTGCAATACACTGCTCATACGCGTTATGGTTTGACACCAGCTGTTTCTGATCTGGCACCGGACGATACGTCACAGAATATTTCTTGAAAAAATGTGCAAAAATTAAGGATGGTCGAAATTATTCACTACTTCAATTAAATTGGCAGTGTTTGGTCTCGTTGATGATGGTGAAGGCTTTCATAAATTTAAAAGACGTACGGAAAATTTCAGCTCGCGTCTTTACCACCTCTAAGCACACGGCTCAAAAAAAGGATTAAATACAGGGTATAATTTTCAGAATTTATTATACCACGAAATGGTTCATTGCTATGTAGATGCCATCATGGATGTGGAGTCCGAACATAACCAAATTAATAAAACTGCAACCAAATTAACAATCTAGATGTCCAGCATCCGAAAATCCTAAGCCCATGTAACCTTCTCTCTTCCGAATTAGCCGTTGACGTGGATAGACTTGGAATACGTTACTAAAATTTAAACTTAAATTTAAATTCAATCTTAAGTTTATTTCTCGAAATTATCTAATTAAACTGATGAATTTGACTGTGAGTTTTGATATTATTCTTACATGTATACCAGTATATAAGGTAATAGACTAATAGTTCTGATGATATCAGTTATACGTGTTTGTTTAAAATCAAAAAAAAAAAGTTGTATTATTTTATTTCCAAAAGTACATGACTTGGATTTTTTCGCAAGTATCATACGACATGCCGGTTGCATTCGATATTTGCATTCCTCATTGTCGAAACTCAATGCAGAATGCAAACTTTCAATTTGATATTCAAAATGTTCTAATACTTTCAATTGTTTTCACAATTTTATTTTTTAAAAAAATTTATAATATGTTGTAGTAGTTCGTTCACTGTAAATTATCCGCGTTCAAGTTTCACTTGTGCAGGTGATTTAGCTCCTAATTTGTTGTAAACTCGTTCGATATAAAATTAACCTGATCTTGAGACATTTCCTTCGTTCTACGGCATTCAAGTTGACATTTTATTTGGAAAAATCTTTGTGATGACACTAACTTCTTTGAAAAAACGTCAAACTCTTCGATATAAATAAATTTCGGTTTAAAATAACGGTGGAATAAGTTTCCAAAATCTGCAAAAATTGTCAAGAATTTGAGCACATTTACGATTTTTCATTCAAAATTCTACTCTTAATTATCATAGAACTTTAATTCAATTCTAATTACTTTAAGTTGTGCACACAGTCAGCACATTCGCGAATTCCAGTTAACCTGTCCTCTACAAGATAATGCACACCTTTCTATTACTTTAAGTCAACACATTTCCGAATTATAACTTGTCTGCCCTATAAATCACACTGTCACATCAAATGTCAGTAAAACAAAGCTGTGAATAAGCATATATGTATATATGTAAGACTACCAAACGCCCGCGACTTTGTCCGCGTAAAAATAGCAATAATAAGCAATTTTTGAGAGAGTAGTTAGTAATACATTATGTGGGATATATAATCTGCTTAGTTTAATGACTCTTTGAACACAAAGCTTTGTATTTTGTTGGAATCAGGACCATAAATTATTAAGAATGAAGCCATGATACGCGCATTTGAATGGGACAGGCTCGTGATCAAACCAACCCCGTGATTTGAGCTCATATACGTATTGAATAGCATTAAGGACATGTGAATAATTGTAACTTGTGTTAATTAAAAAAAGCTAAATAAAATAACATTAACCTTGAAAATATAACAGGACTACGATTGTGCGTAAAGCCCAATCATACGATACTATAGATGATCGAAATTTTTGTATGGGGATTGGTAGAAGGGGTGACAGCACTGAACTAATTTGTTTTACATCATGCAAGAATAACTATGAAAACGTTTTTAAATTTAAGCTTTAAAAATTGAGTAGGTACTAAGAAACTTAGTGCATTGAATTCAATGAAATTGTGCAATTTGTATGAGAGGTGGTAGAGCGAGTGGGGGGTTTTTGGTGATTTTTCGAGAAACAACTATAATTATCATGCAATTGATATACTTTAAATTTCAGATCTGTATCATTCATACTTTTCAAGAAAATCTAATTGTTATATAGTCGTGGAGTTGTGTCTCATTGTATGGGAGGGGGTAGAAGGAGTGAAGCTACTCGGGTAATATTTTTTCCCGATATTAATAATAAAGCTAATTAAGAATTAACTACAAAATTTTAGCTCGATGAAATTTATATGTGCTAAAAAAATTTGTTTAGAGTATTTCATGAAAAAGTGCGGTTTGTACGGGAGGTGGTGGAAAGAGGCGGGGGTTTTTAGTGATTTTTTGAGAAACAACTATAATCATAATGCAATTGATATATTTTATATTTCAGATCAGTAAGATTCACGCTTTTCAAGAAAATCGAATTCTTGTAAAGTCGTGGAACTGTGTCACATTGTATGAGAAAGGGGTAGAAGAAGTGAAGCTACTCGATTAATTTTTTTCCCGATATTAATAGAAATGCTAATGTATGGGAGGTGGTGGAAGGAAATAATTTGTATACCAAAAGATTGCATTTATCATAGAAATAATATGTTCCAAATTTCACATTAATAGCTTTTATAGTTTCTAAAAAAATTTAATTAATACATATTTCTAAGAATGAACCACTTTGTATGGGAGGGGGTAGAAGGCATGAGGGGAGTGAAATAAAACCAAAAGCAGATTACATCCCGGAGGATACCTAACAAACTGTGCAAGTTTCATTACAATCATTTCAGCCGTTTGTGCGTGAAAGGCTGCCGGACAGACAGACAGGCAGACAAAAATTCCAAAAACGTGTTTTTATGCTTAGTTATTGTTAAAATAAAGCAAAAAACTAACTTATAGCCATTTTTAAGCAAATAACAGACAGATACTACAATTTTATTAATATGTATAGATGTGCAAAGCTTATGGAATAAGTTTTAGCTTGGAATATCTTATATTTTTGATAGTTTTTGGTAATACACTTCACGATTTTATGCATCGGCAGTTTCACACGCATATACATAATTAGCGAGTAAGTAATATTTTTATATAAATTAGAATAAGTTAGTACGACGAATTTTATGAATATTCTGCCCAGATGGCGAACTTTGGGGTACAATTGCACAGACTAAAATAGGCATTGAGATTTAAAGGGGGAAGTGGCAGGATCGGTCACACTTCTAGGAAACCGGAGCGAAAAATCTGCAGACAAGCTCTGGATTAGGAACCTCAAAGAAGACGATGGGTTGGTCGACCATGTAGCATAGAAGCGAGTAATTGAGCAGGAAACCAGAGGAATCACCAAGTTCTGGCGACAAATAAGACCCGATGGTCAGGCTCGGGTCTTGTCGAAGAGAACTGTTTCCCTATAGGGAACGGAAAAATAATAAAAAAACCCCTGGATACACAAGATTAATTTCGACCAATTCTAACAAATCAGCAAAAATAACATCAATATTGTAGGAACACTTTTCAGCACAAAAGCGAAAAATTGCATGGCAAATTTTACGACAATTATTCCATCCCCTCTATGCGGAAGTTTGGTTTCATGAATATAAAATATACCGAAATATTTCATCCATACAGAGAAATTTGAAAGTGTTTCATGTAATCAAATAAAAAAAATTGTTAATACCCACCCACCCGTCTAAAACCCACCCGCCTTCGGCTTACAAATCCAAACTTGCATAAATAAACGAATAAAAGGTGCTATGCACTGAATCTCTTGATAATAACGGCAACTAAGTGTAAACTAGTTGACAATACTTCGCCTCTATAGCCCCCATACCTCCATTTCACGAGTCTACTTCAACATTAACCTACTAACTTCTTGCGCATCTCAAACTTGCCTCAAGAATAATAAAGTTGCGTAAGACTTGCTGCCAGATATTGTTTTTTATTATTTTTTTTTTTTGTTCGTTTTACTTGAAAAAGAAAAATTCTTCCAGTTAAATAGCTATTTTGTTCACTTTAAATATTTCTATAAGCACAACCTTCTAGTCTTGAACAAGATTCCGCAGAAAGACTCTATAGACGCGCAGATGATAAATCTAGCCGAAGCTAGGTGGAAAATTACCACAACCTGTAAAACTGCGAAATTAATGTGGAATGCGAGCGACACGCAAAAGACAAAGCTGTTATCATTAACCAGGAAGCAATGTGCAACAGTAGTTGGTATGGTTACCACCCATTGCCTTATTGGAGCACAGGCTTACAGAATGGGTTTGGTAACTCATGATGTTTATAAAAATAAACTGCCAACAAGTCGGGCGGAATTTTATTATTCTTGTGAAAAGTTGAGAATACGTGGAAAGTTAATATGCAGGTTAGAGTGGTTAGGGACGACTAAGTGAAAGGGGATTCTTGGGCAGGGCAGTTATCAATTTAACACTTAATTGCGGATACGTTGATTTCTCTTGCAAGGAAGGAAATAGTCCTGAACAATTTTGCACTTTTTTCTTAAATTAAAGCGATATTTAAAATCTTTTCATAATGATTAGTGAAAACACACATAGTTTAAAAAATTTTAAAACAAGCTTATTATTATTGGATGATCGTAGTTTCCGATCATCAATTAATAATGAACAAAGGCATTGTAGTAACCAACAGTGGCAGCTCGTCAAGTACGGAAGGATAGGCACTGCTTACTCTTAAATAATTGATTCTGACAATATCAAAAATTTGCAATTTCACTTAAACTGCGCCGTGCGATGGTCGAAACTCTTCACTTCGTAACAGAGGCTTTCCTGTTTGTCATAGTTACAGTCCACATTGTAAAATTACAACAAACAAGATTCTTGCAAGCTGTTCCTCAGGAAAACGTATTAGCATTGAGGATGTATGGAGGATTTGGATCGACAATGCGAAATTTTATTGGGCCTGATCGGTAGAAATTGTTTTTCTTCTAAGGTGATCGATTTCGTGTGATCATATGAATGCTTCTTGTTTTTATTTGATTCCCAGGAAATTAAACTTTGATAAACGCCTTCATTATTTATTATAGACTATTAAACAGTTTAGTACGTAAATTAGCAATATTTATTTTAAGCCTGTAGGACCAGGATGTATGTAGCCTAGTAGATAGCATTTTAGTCTACAATGCAAAGATCGTGAGTTCAAATACCGGTTGACGCATAATTCTAGCACACAGCCTGCGTAGATGTATCTGGGTCACCTCTATTTTCGTGAATGAAAAAATCGTAGATAGAACGACCAACAACAATTCCACAATATCAAATAAAAACTATTATGGAACCTGAATGCCAGAAGGGCAAAGCACGAATCGTGCATTGTTGCCATTGAGTAAGAAGAAGAGTATAAGGGTAGGTCAAATATGTATTAAGTTGTTACTTGTTACAGCAAATAGTATCTGTGGACCTAGTTGAAAATGTGACGAGCCCCCACTGGTTAACGTGCGGATGCCTCGAAGGATCAATGTTCTAAACAACAAACAACAAAACCTTAATGACCAAAGCAGATATACATACGAATGCTGTCCTGTGTGTATTTCAAGTATGCTTTAAAATTAATATTATTATTAATCATTAATAATAATGAGCAGAAAAAGACATGTTTTAAATCATCAATAAAATATTGAACAGAATATTCTAAATTGAGTGCTAAATGTTTTGCAAGAAACTGAACCGATCACCGTAGTAGAAAATATTAAAGAGTTTTGAAAAGATAATTTTTCAAATAGGAAAACGGAACATAAACTTATAAAATCTTTAGAAAAGGAAAAAATTTCTTCTGAGATTCGACTTCTTCAACTTCTACGAAATTTCTCTAACGGCAGAGGAGCTATGTTGTCGGTACTATTTTCAGTCAAAAAATTTTTTTTTTTTTTTTCGAAACACTTAATTTAGAAGAAGAAACAGTAACAGGTTGACAGCATATTTCTTAATAGTAAGTGGGGTGATATTGCAAATTTCGTGGCGGCATCGTTTTGGAAAAATGTATATCAAAAATTGTCTAAAGAAATCTAAAAGAGCAGTATCATATTTCTTGTACCACAGTGATTTTGATGCTGGGGATGCCTTAAGCTCGGATTCGAGATTCAATTCTATTTCTGTCCTTTATATTAATTTTCCAATAATTGTAAAAAAAAATCTCTGCTTTTGTGCTAAATATGTTTATTATATATTTGAAATTGTTTTAGACTTAAAAGAAAATCGTTTAATCATCAAATTCACAAAGGTAGAGAAAAAAGTAATTTTTTTTGCTCAGACTTATAACAGGAGATAGCTTGGTTCTTAATTCTATTTAAGGACATTGTCATTTCGCTTCCTCATTATACATTTGTCGTATTTGTAAATGTTCCTAATTTGAAACACAAATGCTCTCTAGCTACGAAGCGCAAAAATTACGAAAGCGATATTTTATTGAGCAATTCTTTGTCCTCCATATAACGAATACACCAATTGAACAATTTTGTTTCGTCAAAAACGGAGAAAAACTGACCGATTTTCTAGGTCTACAGTGTGTATTCAAGAAGAGCAAACCCAAGAATTTCACATAATTTAGAATCGGTCTGGTTTCCTCAAAGCGTAACTGTTCCACCTAGGTTCTAAATGCCTATTTTACTGTGTCCAGTTGTACACAGCTCGCAGCTTCATGCGAAGGGAGATCTCGCTCAAAATTCAGATTGTGGGAAGGCAAAGGCCTGACGGGCTTCATTTATACGAATATCAATATCCTTTTCGGCTCCGTCATCGATGCTTCCGAGGTAACAAAAATCTTGCACCCCATCCACATCTCGTCCGTTGCATGTATCATAGGAAACAGAACACACAATTTTCAAAAGTTTTGACTTTAGAAAATGCAAATATAAGGTAACTGGACCAGTGATGGGCCACTTAAGAGCATAATTACCACTATGTCAGCTATGAATAAAGTTAGGCCAACGAAACTTGCACTAAGCATAGATAAAACACTTGTTAAGAAAATTCTAGGGCCGAATGTATTTTAATTTATTGTCAATGTGAAAAAAAATTTAAGATATGCGAAAAATCTCATGCCGCAATGATGTCTCACTTATTTTATATAAAATGTATAATAAAGTATTCTGATCGACACAGAAAAAACAAAAAAAGTGCTACTCTGAAATTTCTTTCGCGTTTCATGACAAAATTAGCCTAAAAATGCAAAAAAAAAAATTCGTTACGCCGTACGCCGTACATATGGACTCATATCTCCGATACCATTAAAGGTAGAAAGATTGTTTTTAGGTGGATTGTTTATTGGGTAAGTGAGCCCCATTATCTAAATCTTGGGGAGTGTCAGGTAGAATCGAGAGGCAAGGGGAGGAAAAGAGACAAAAATTACACTTGTTAATATCTCCACTACGAGTGAAACAAACTCTAAAAACAATTTAATTTTTTATCCATTGGCGTCCGAAAAGGGGGGCTAAGGACAATTTGTCAGCCGAATTTTTTTTAATACATATGTATCTTCGGAACTACTTGATCAAAAAAAACCTTATTTGGTAGTTTTTGGTAGTATACATTTCCACTATAATCTACTGAAAGGGTAGCCAATAATTGTAAAGGAGATGGTCAGGAGGAGGGGTGCAGGGTGTTTTTGCGTAACCTTACTTCTCGTGCTGCCGTGTCAAGATTAACAAAGACTTCCTTGGCACCCAGATGTGACCGCGCTATTATGTTTATGGCATCTGCGTAAGCTACTATCTGCGATGATTTAAACAGGAACGTCCCTTTGGTGTCAACTGGGAGTTTTCTTACGACATATTCTAAAGCCAGATTAAAAAGGCTATCTCTTTTCTTCATCCCGGAGAGTGTTTGGAAGCTTGTTGTCAAATTGTTCTGGTTCAGTCAGTCAGTCGGACGAGTTTCGCTGGTATTCCTTATTCCAGCATTATGTTGTACAGTGCAGTCCTGTCGATACTGTCGTATGCTTGCTTAACGTCCACGAATATCTGGTGCACGTCGATGTTATATTCCCAGCATTTTTCTAGCACCTGTTTCACTGTGAATATTTGATCCGTAGTAGATCGTCCGGCTTTGAATTCACCTTGGTAATCGCAAATTATGTTTTCGGAATAGGGTTAGGTCTATGATGACGTGAACAGCAATGAGACCTCTCTATAGTTTTCGCAGCAGAGTTTGTCGACCTTTTTGTAGATCCGACATAACATATATATAATGATTTTACGCCAATCATCAGGTAGTGTGTCATATGTCCAGATTTGCGACACCATGATGTGAATTTTCCTAGCAATGCAGTCACCACCGCTCTTCAGAAGTTCCGCTGGTATGTCGTCTATGCCTGGCACCTTGTTGTTTTTTAAGTTTTTAAGAGCATCTTTTACTTATTCTAATGTTGGACGTCTCAATATGTTTTCGTCGTCAGCAGGTGCCTCCGTCAGGTGCTCAGTTACAGCAGTATAGGGATGGCAAAATCTGCTCTTTTCCAATCGCAGTGATCCACTGCGATTTTTTTTTTTCAATATCTGTGAAAAAGAGCAGCTCTTCCAATAGCAGTGATTTTTTCACCTCTGTTATCCATGCTAGTGCGCAATTAAAAAAAAGAGATAAAATAGTAATTGTCTGCGAAATCCTGCATCTAACAATCAGGCAGACCCAATCTCTCAGTACCACCAGCTCAGTGCGCATAGTGAACACTTCCCCCATTTCCTCCTGGGAATGAAAAGGTTTTCTTTTACTATCCAATGTACGAAAAAACGATCGAGCGCAATGGAGTCAGGATGGCAAAAATGTCAATCGCATTTCATATACACAAGCCAAATAAAAAAAACACCCGGTCATCGATCGCATCGCATATATACAAGTCAAATAAAAAAAAACACCCGGTCATAGAAAACCAAACCAAAAGGGTCTACTGTTTACTTTTTTCACACATTACCTCACACAAGCAATTTCATCATGAAGAACGTAAAGCTCTTATCGACATGGTGGACTGCAACATAAATCGGCGAAACTTGCGATAGCCGCAACATGTCCTACCAACCAACCAGATCGAAACTCAGAACAAAAACCGACAAAAAAACTCTAGCAAAGCGCATCATTGACCACTTCGGACGTTCCACACCTCACCTATCAGATTAGATCCCACCGACCAAAATATCGCTAAACAAATCCCTTATCATCGGACGTTCCACACCTCACCTATCAGATCAGATCTCACCGATCAAAATATCGCTAAACAAATTCCTTATCAACGGACGTTCCACACCTCACCTATCAGATCAGATCCCACCGATCAAAATATCGCTAAACAAATTCCTTATCATCGGACGTTCCACACCTCACCTATCAGATCAGATCTCACCGATCAAAATATCGCTAAACAAATTCCTTATCATCGGACGTTCCACACCTCACCTATCAGATCAGATCTCACCGATCAAAATATCGCTAAACAAATTCCTTATCATCGGACGTTCCACACCTCACCTATCAGATCAGATCTCACCGATCAAAATATCGCTAAGCAAATTCCTTATCATTGGACGTTCCACACCTCACCTATCAGATCAGATCTCACCGATCAAAATATCGCTAAACAAATTCCTTATCATCGGACGTTCCACACCTCACCTATCAGATCAGATCTCACCGATCAAAATATCGCTAAGCAAATTCCTTATCAAATCGCAATTGTTTCATCTACATAGCTCCAATTCATTCATTCATTAGTCTACAGCAACATCACTGAGAGCAGACACTGCTCGTGCTCTCAGTGTCAATATCAATCACCAAATATAGGCTTATATGATTGATAGTCTTTAATATCACAGAGCTGATATAGACGTTCAAGCTCTTTCTTCGCGCGATTGATATTTAGCGGTGGGACTTGGGTCAAATTCGACTTCCATGGGTTTCGGGATCTGATAAGAGCTTTACGTTGTTCATTGTGTGTGAGGTAGTGTCGTGAAAAAAAAGACAAAAATGACCCTTTTGTTTTGGTTTTCTATGACCGGTTGTTTTTTTTTTTTGTTATTTGGTTTGTATTTGTATATATGCGATGCGGTTGTATATATGCCATGCGATCGATGACTGGGTGGTGTTTTTTTTGTCTGGCTTGTGTATATGAAATGCGATTGACTTTTTTGCCATCCTGACTCGATTGCGCTCGATCGTTTTTTCGTACATTGGATAGTAAAAGAAAACCTTTTCATTCCCAGGGGGAAATGGGGGAAGTGTTCACTATGCTGAGCTATGAGATTCGAGCCTTGCCTGATTAATAGATGTAGGAAAATTACGATTTGCTTAGCGATCGATGTGGAATGCGTGGGGGGACTAATATGCGAGTGCGAACAAAAACTCTGGAATTTGTAGCGATGATCATTGCGGCAATTTTATTGGTGATAGAACGTAAGCAGTGTGCATTTGCTCTGCTCTTCTAATCGCAGCTCTTTTAAATTTTGAATCGCAATATGCGATTGCTCTTTTCAAATAGCAGTGAAAAAATCGCAGGTATGAGAAATAGCATACCATCTCTACAGCAGTAGTCGATGATGAATTTGGTTTAAGCAATTGTTGGAAATATTCGCAGTTAGCACCTCTGAAGGTTCTTACACCTAGAATTCTGGAGGCTGCCATTTTGTCTATAATAACGTGGTCTATCTGATTATACGTCCTTCCATCGGGTAACGCTCAAGTTCTTTTGTGAATCCTCCAATGCGGGAAGCATGTTGAGCGTACTACGATGTTTCTACTGCAGGCGAAGTCTACTAGACGTTGGCCGTTATCATTACTAATATCGTGGAGACTGTGCCCTCCGGTTGTTCCTGTATATCTCCTCCTTCCCAACCTTCGCGTTGAAATCACCTAAAATGATATTGATGCCATTTGAGGGTAATGCATCATAAGATGTTTCAAGGTGACTTTAAAAATCATCCTTAGTTGCCTCGTCTTCCATTGGGGTGTGAACATTAATGAGCCAGATTTAAAAAAAAAAAAAAATATTACCTGTACCAAAACTGTTATGCACCAAAGAGGGGCCGTAACCTGTACAAGGATTTTCACGTATATTGAAAAACCATAAAAACTAGAAATAAACTGCCAACAAGTTGAGGATGCGTGGAAAGTCAATATGCAGGCTAGAGTGGTTAGGGAAGACTAAATGAAAGGGTGTTCTTGGGCAGAGCTGTTCTTAATTTAACACTTAATTGCAAATACGATCAATAGCTTCAGTATATATCATCAATATTTCATTCGTTTATTTATGCAAGTTTGAGTTTTTATGAGGGGAGCGGTGAGGGGTGATTGGATGTTAATAATTTTTTAATTGATTGCTTGAATCACGTCCAATATTTTTTGCACAGAATGTCAGCTTCATAGACGAAGTTGTATATAATTTTCATAAAATTCGGTGTATTTTACAATCACGAAATCAAAAATGTGTATGGGAGGGAGTAGAGGAGGTAAGGGAATCGTAAAATTTGTGATGCAGTTTTATTTCGTTTCTGTTCTAAGGCGCTCGTACAAAATTTCAAGTTGAATAAAATCCTTGGAAATGGAAAAGGTTAGGAAGCACTATCTTTAGCTGTATCGACGAATTTTGGAAATACTGCAGAGGAAAGTGCAGAGAGTTGGGCAGTGAATCATTACCAAAATAATAAGGTTCGCAATATGAGTGAAACTTCTCGGTATTTAAATATAATTGACTCTTCCTTCTTCAATGGCACTACAGGCCAAATTGAGCCTTGGACTCCCGATCTTCAGGCTTCTTAAAGAGGTTGGTGACTTGAATATGAAAAAAAACGATTTTATTTTGTTCTGATTACTTTTAATTTGGTGGTTATTAGTTGATTTATTGAAATTGGTCGAAATCATACTTTTATATGGGAGGGGGTAGAAGGGCAAGCGGGATCTCAAAACTTTTGACGGAATTTCGTTTCAACTATTTTTAAAAGTTGTTGTGAAAAATTTCAAATTGATAACTTTAAATAGTTAGGTGATAATTGATTTCTAATAAATGTTCGAAAAATAGTTTTGTATGGGAGGGGGTAGAAGTTTTAAAGGTATTCTATCAATTAATATTTCACACTTTTAATGATGTTTTTTTAAATGCATTTAACAAATTTTCAGTTTTTGTGTTTTTTCATTTCATGAAACACATCATTAGACCGAGAGGTTGGTACATAACAATTATGGAACAAATTATTATTTTTTACTATGTACATCAAGTAGATGTATCCACATGCAAAATTTAAACTTTGTCTCTTTAACCAGAGCTATAAAATAATCACTCAAAATTTTCGACATTTTTGCTTACCACCTCCCTCCCCTTACACTCCCAACTTTTTACCAAAATTAAAGACTAAGTATTTCTACAATATGACAATTTTTGATTTGATATCTGTACTAAGTTTTAAGATATAACGGTTTAAAATTTTGAGAAGTGCACCACTTTTGAAATGCTCCCCATTTCCCCCTACTACTGCTCTGACCAAATATTACATTTTTCTTGTATTTCCCTAGTATGGCTTAATATATTTTTTAAGTTTCAATAACATAGCTTAAGAGATAGTTGAGATATTCATTTTTAAATGCTTTTCCTTGCATCCCCTTGCATTTTTAGGCTAATTTAGTCATGAAACGCGAAAAAACAAAATTTAAGCGTAGCAAATTTTTTTTTTTCTGTGTCGATCACAATACTTTATCATTAGAATAATAAAGAAATTGTTGAGTGAAATTTTAAGCTACAAACTTGTTAAAAAAACAACAGGACTACGATCGATGAAGGAGAAACTTTTATATTTTAAGTAATTTTGTAGGGGAAGTGGTAGAGGGGATGATAACATTGAACTAATTTTTTCACATCATGATAAGGTTGCTATCAAAATGTTTTATACAAAATGTAGGATTCAAAAATTTAATAGGTTCTGAGAAACTTAGTGTATTGAATTTAGTGAAATTGTGCAGTTTGTATGGGAAGTTGTAGAAGGAGGGTGGAGTTATTAATAACTTTCCTAGAAATAACTGTAAACATCATTTATTTGGCATAGCAGATCAGTAGCATTCTTACTTTTCAGGCACATCGACTTTTTGTAAAGTTGTTAAATTGTGTCAAATTGTATGGGAGGGGGTAGAAGGAGTGAAGCTAATTGTTTAATTTTTCTTGGTCTTACGAACAATTTTAAATAAATGTTTCGTGCACAATTTCAGCTCCATCAATTTTATATGTACTGAGTAAATTTGTTTAGAGCATTTCAGGAAAAAGTGCAGTTTGTATGGGAGGTGGTAGAAGGAAGGGGAAGACTTAAATAATTCTAATACAGTAGAATGAAATTATCATAAAAGTATTATAATCCAAATTTCAGATCAGTAGCATTTATACTTTTCGAGAAAAGCCGTATATTATCGAATTGCAAAATTGTGTCATTCTGTATGGGAGGGGGTAGAAGGGGTGAAGCTAATGGTCTAATTTTTTTGGTCTTACTAATAATTCTAAATGAATATTAAGTGCTAAATTTGAGCTCGATAAATTCTATACGCACTGAGTAAATTAGCTTGAGTATTTCTTGAGAAAGTGCAGTTTGTATGAGAGGTGGTGGAAGGAGGAGGAGGAGGACACGTATATTTTATATGAAAGACTGAAATTATCATAAAAGCAATATATTCAAAAATTCAGACTAATGGCTTTTATAGTTTTCGAGCGAATCCGCTTATTGTCAAATTGCGTGTTTGTATCGGAGGGGGTAGAAGGGGTGGAGCGATTTGGCCCGTTCACGAACTTGACCTTGTAGTGCCTACTTTACTATCACTACTTTACTTTTTATAAATTAAGTAAATCGTAGAAACTTACTTTAATAGCGCTACTTTACTTTTGATAAATGAATAGATCGCACAAAATATAAAAATAATCATATTAGTTTTTTATGAAAAAATTTTATAAAAACAAGTCAGTTGAAAAACGAATTTTATAAAAGCAAGTTGTAAAAAGTTTTTGTTGGATAAGCGCATTAAATATTATTTCTTAAAATAAATAATTGCATATAACTAATTGTTGTTAAAATAATTATTAAAATAAATAATTATAAAAATTATGAATAATTTTTAAAATATTTATATCAAGTGGTTGAAGTTTATTAATAACCTACACTAAAAATGGTGACCCCGACGAAGGCACACGCCCTTTGAAGAAACAATTCATCAACAATTTGGTGACTATCAACAACAGAAGCAACAGGCATCACGCCTCAATTTTCAAAATTTTCAAATGATTTCGATTCATTTCAATCAAGATCAAACAACGCACGATTCGAGACGTTGCTGAATTTTACGGATTTTTAAACGGAATCCGCATGAAGACGTCGCTGATTTTTGCAGATCTTTCAAGAAACAAACAATCAACTTCAAGCTTAATTAGAAGCATTTAAACGTAATTTAACAGCAACAACAGCAACAACAACATCAACAGCAAGAGTAACAACAATAGCAACAGCAGCAGCAGAAGCGACAGCAACAGCAACAGCAGCAACAACGTCAACAGCAAGAGTAGCAACAACAGCAACAGCAGCAGCAGCAGCTACATCAACAGTCAAAGCGCAACAATAACAACCGCAGCAAAATTCAGAATACGTAATTGCTCAGAATAAGAAAATACATAAATCAAGTAAATTTTAATCTAATATTTATATTTTACTTCATATATATATTTCACTTTCACTTTGTAAATTTTAAATTTTGTGGCGATTTATTGATTTTGATATTAAGTTGCGTCATGTCGTATGAAACTTTACCTCCTTCATCTCGGGATGAATCGTTGATAGCTAATCCTTTTTTGGGGTTAGGCGATTCAAATAATATTGCGACCGTCGCAATTCAAAAGGTCTGTTTGTGGAGACGAAATCCGACTGCTTGGTTTCAAGCTCTCGAGGTACAATTCCGGTCAGTTAACATTTCGTCAGAAGCAACGAAATTTAGCTATGCATTGAGTATGTTGACTCAGGAAGAATGTGATAAGGTGTTGGACATTATTGAGAATTTATCCTCTACCACACCTTATTCGGATTTGAAATTGGCTGTTATTTCTAGATTTGGTGAATCGGAAGATCACAAACTTCAGAAATTAATTAACGGTCTTGATCTTGGAGACGATAAACCATCTCATCTTTTAAGTAAGATGAAGGCGTTAGCTGGGTCTTCTGTTGGAGAACCTCTTTTAAAGAAGCTTTGGCTTCAAAAATTACCACCTAATGCACAATCGATTTTAGCAGTAGCGAATGTTTCACTCGACGAATTAAGCATTCTTGCAGATCGAGTTATTGAAACTAATCCTAATTTCAATTGGGACGTTTCAAATATCTCGCAACTAAAAGTTAATGAAATTAGAACTGATCGATTTAGTTTTGAAAGTTCAATCATTCATCAGATGTCCCTGTTAACGAAACAGATTGAATTATTGACTCTGAAACAAAACCAATTTTATAGAAGGAATCGATCACGTTCTAGAAGTAATTCACGTTCTTTTAGTAACTATCGCGATAATTCAATACCAAATTCGAATTTCTGTTACTATCATAAAAAATTTGGAACTAATGCAACTAAATGTCGCAAACCTTGTTCGTTCAACAATCCAAAAAACTGAAAAAGTTGTCTGAAGTGGCGATGTTCGACAACAAACCATCATCATCAAGTCGCCTATTCATTTTAGACAATTTATCCAAGTTTAGTTTTTTAATTGATACTGGAGCTGACATCTCTGTTCTTCCGGTTAATCCAAAGGAAAACAGGGTTTGTGATAAATCTATCGTACTCACAGCCGCCAATTCTTCTAACATCAAAACTTTCGGATTTAAATTTTTAGATATCTCTCTCCAATTAAGAAGAGTATTTAATTGGAAATTTATTATAGCCGATGTTGAAAAACCCATTCTTGGTGCAGATTTTCTTAAACATTTCGGTTTAATCGTGGATATCCGACGTAAATGTATTATCGATCCACTATCACAAATTAGTTCAGTAACTGGTTCCTTGGTTAATGGACCATCTTCAAATCTCGCTGTTTTGTCAACTACACCTTTAAATCCAAAAGTTGAGTTGTTATTATCTAAATTCGAAGGATTACGACGCACCTTAAATTATAGTTTCATAGAGTCGAGCACAGTGCGACACTTTATCGTTACTAAAGGTCGTCCAATCTTTGCCAGACCTCGTCGTCTAGATCCGGTAAAGCTTAGAGCAGCTAAGGCCGAATTCAATCTAATGATTGAACGTGGTATCTGTAGACCCTCCGACAGTCCATGGGCATCACCGCTTCACATGGTGAAGAAGAAGGATGGTAGTTGGAGGCCTTGTGGTGATTATAGATCTTTAAACGCTATCACTACTCCTGACACTTATCCTATTCCTCATATTCAGGACTTCTGTCAACAGTTGGAAGGATGTACATTTTTTTCAACTGTTGACTTAGAGAGAGCTTATCATCAAATTCCCATTAATGAGGATGATATTCCGAAAACAGCCATTACGACACCTTTCGGACTTTACGAGTTTGTGCGGATGACTTTTGGGTCTTCGCAATGCAGCACAAACTTTTCAAAGATTCATTTTCTCAATTTTAAATGATTTTGATTTTTGTTTTGTCTATATCGATGACATTTTGGTAGCTTCTAAATCAGAAAGTGATCATTTCAATCATTTAGAGAAATTGTTTGAACGACTTAACTCTCATAATTTGGTAATTAACCAAACTAAATGCTCGTTCTTTAAATCTTCGGTCGATTTCCTCGGTCATTCGATTGACAAAAATGGAATCAAACCAATCGCTTCACGAGTCGAAGCTATATTAGCTTATACACATCCATCTACAGTAAAAGATATGCGACGATTTTTAGGAATGATTAATTTTTATCGCCGATTTATTCCTCACGCTGCCGAAGCACAGTCAATTCTTGACAGCTTCACTATTGGTAGCAAGAAAAAGAATGATAAAACAGAATTGGTTTGGTCGGTTACATCAATTGAAGCGTTTGAGCGTTGCAAAAAGCAACTCGCTCAAGCTACAACTTTAGCTTTTCCCTCCACTTCTTCATCTCTTTCATTAGCAGTGGACGCTTCAGATACAGCTTTAGGAGCCGTTCTTCAACAACGATATGGAAATGACTGGCAACCACTAGCCTTTTTCTCGAAGAAACTTTCTTCACCTCAAAAGAATTATAGTGCATATGATCGAGAGCTTCTAGCGGCTTATATTGCCATTAAACATTTTAAATTTATGCTTGAAGGCAGAGATTTTATTTTGTTTACGGATCATAAGCCGTTAATTTTCGCTCTTAAACAAAACCCTGAAAAAGCTTCGCCACGTCAGCTCAGACATTTGGATTTCATCAGTCAATTTACATCAGATATTCGTCATGTTTCTGGTCAAAACAATGTTGTCGCTGATGCTTTATCGAGAATTGAAGCATTAAACCTTCCGACAACTATTGACTACTGCGAAATTGCTGATACTCAACTAATTGATTCTGAATTAAATAAAGCTAAAAATTTACCCAGTTTAAAAATCATTCCGGTTATTATTGAAGGTACCATCAATCCTCTTTGGTGTGACAATTCCTTGCATAAACTTAGACCTTACATTCCTTTAAATTTACGAACTCGCGTTTTTCGCACTGTTCACGATTTATCGCATCCAGGAATTAAGGCTACCGTTAAACTTATGCGACAAAGATTCATTTGGCCCTCAATCAATAAAGATTGTCGTAAATGGACTAAGGAATGTTTTGCATGTCAAAAAGCAAAAATCTCTCGACACGTCACAAGTCCTTTAGGAGATTTCAAACCAGTTTCGAGCAAATTTGAAACAATTCATATTGATCTGGTTGGTCCTTTGCCAACTTCGAACGGTTTCAGATACTGCCTTACAGTTTTGGATCGTTTCACCAGATGGCCCGAAGCTTATCCCCTTACAGATATTCGCGCAGAAACTGTTGCATCTACTTTATTCAAAGAATATATTCCACGTTACGGAACGCCAGTTTCTATTATTACGGATCAAGGTCCTCAATTCGAATCTCGATTATTTCACGAATTAGGAAAATTGATAGGATTTAAACGCTGCAGAACTACTGCATACAATCCTAAAGCAAACGGCATGTTAGAAAGATGGCACAGAGTTTTTAAAGAAACTTTGAAATGCAAAACAAACGAAAGTTGGTCAGAGGCACTTCCTTTTACACTTCTCGGTTTACGAACAGTAATTCGAGATGATGCCAACGCGACCCCCGCCGAATTACTTTACGGTCAGAATATTAGACTTCCTTACGATTTTGTTCAACACAAGAACAAATCGAATACAATGTCTGGAAGTGATTTTGTTGAAATTCTTCGTGATCGGATCAACAAATCAAGCCCTCGCCCTCCATCAAGACATAGTTTGGAAACTCCTTTTGTTTTTGAAGATCTCAAAACATGTACCCATGTTTTTCTGAGAACAGACAAGGTTCGCACCTCTCTTCAAACTCCATATGAAGGCCCTTTTGAAGTCATTCAGAGAAACAACAAGTTTTTCGTCATTAAGATCAAAGACAAACCGACTTCAGTATCAATTGATCGTCTTAAGCCTTGCTTCATTAGTTCTTCCGAAGCAACAAACTCGTCAAGAGTTAAAAAGAAAGTTTCCTTTGTCAATTAAATACAAAATGCGTACCACAGACATTCCTTTCCTTTTTTGTTTATTCTTTAATGTATATAATATTGAAAAGATCAAAGATCTTCTCTAGGAAGGGGGTATGTAGTGCCTACTTTACTATCACTACTTTACTTTTTATAAATTAAGTAAATCGTAGAAACTTACTTTAATAGCGCTACTTTACTTTTGATAAATGAATAGATCGCACAAAATATAAAAATAATCATATTAGTTTTTTATGAAAAAATTTTATAAAAACAAGTCAGTTGAAAAACGAATTTTATAAAAGCAAGTTGTAAAAAGTTTTTGTTGGATAAGCGCATTAAATATTATTTCTTAAAATAAATAATTGCATATAACTAATTGTTGTTAAAATAATTATTAAAATAAATAATTATAAAAATTATGAATAATTTTTAAAATATTTATATCAAGTGGTTGAAGTTTATTAATAACTCTACTCTAAAACCTTACTTTTTTGTGAAAAACGACGTGTAAGAAATTTGTACTTTCTAGATCAACGCGTTCTCAAGCTAGAGAGGACACGGACGGACGGACAGACATCCGGTTTTGTGATTTTTGAGTGATTATATGAACTTCTGTATCATTAATTTTTTCTCCGAGCCTTATTTTTTAGCGTTACAAACTTTGTGGCAAACTTATAATACTCTCGGATTTCATCTAGAGAGTATAAAAATGCTTCGAAGTTTAAAATATTAACTAGTCTAATATCTTCAAAACTTCTAGCCCTCCCATACAAAAGTATTTTTCCGACGATTTTTAAGAAATCAATTATGTATTACCAAATCATTAAAAGCTATGAACTTGAAATTTTGTAAAAAAATTAATTTCAAATAAAAATGCAGCAAAAGTTTTGGAATGCTCTCTGCCCTTCCAGCCCTTCCCATGCAAAAGTATGATTTCTTCCAATTTCAATAAATCAAATAATAAGCAACAAATTAAAAGAAACGAGCTTGAAATTTTGCAATTACATCTTTCAAAAGAAAATTAACAAAACTGCATTGCAAATATTGCTATTCACTCTACTCCTCTACTCCCTCCCATACAAATGTTAGGTTTTAAGAAAAGAAAATACACCGAAAATTTCATAGAATTTACTTCGTCTATAATCTAGTTCGCACTAGGCTAGTGATTTAGTCGAGTGGCGAGTAATTTAGTTAATAAACGACTACCAGCTGACCAAAAATCGTTCGCACTACAGTCGTGTACAGTACATTACATTTCGACTAAATCGTCAGGTTCGTAATTGCTTAGGGGATAAATCACGATGCAGTGATGGTGAACGGGGCGCTAATCGCCTGAAAAAATAGAAAGAAATGGATAGAGTATTTGGAGTAGTAGTTTAGTCACTTACTAATCTACTCCACTAAAATTGTGTTGTTCAGACACGTTTAGTAACTAAATTACTCGCCACTCGACTAAATTACTAGCCTAGTGAGAATTAGGCATATGAAGCAGCGAATTTTCGAGCAATCAATTAAAAAATTATTAACATGCAACCATCCCTTCAATCGCATACCCCCCTCCCCCATACACACCCAAACTTGCATATATAAACGAATGAAATAATGATTCTATGGAGCTATTGATCGTAATCGCAGATAAGTGTTACGTAATTGACAACAGCCCTGCCCTAGAGCCCCCACTCACTTAGTTTTCCCTGTCCACCCTAACCTGTATATTGACTTCCCACGTTTACTCAACAAAGTTGCGCCCTACTTGTTGACAGATTTGTCTTTTCTGTTCCTTTTTTTTGACAAAGCTTAGGTTTGATGCATTTCTAGTCAAAACCTTAAATTCAAGTGAAGTTCTAAATTCTTTGGCTTAAAATGAACGATTCGGGACTGTATAAGAAATCTGAAAGGATTTTTCAAAAAATACGAATAATTAACGATTCTAATCCATTTAGGTAGCGAGACTACGCGCATTTTTCCAAAAAAATTGAGCACGATTTCTGTCATTCATAATAAGTACAGCGAAATTTACCACAGCAACACTCGTGCTTCAATTAACAATCTCGCATACCGCGTCGTTGACCGACGCCCTAACTCTCGTGTAGTAAAGCAATCGATCATAGCGTACAAACTTCTCATTTTACATCATGACTAATTTCAATTATAACTAAGATTTAGAATTTAATAAGCAAACGATAATGAACAGAACGAAATTGCGCTTCGTATTGCACTTCCCGGCCAAAAAAGTGAGGCCATCAAAAAAGCCTCTAATACATCAATTCGCACAGGTATATTTATGATCCGCCCAGGTAGCCCGCGCACTGCGAACATAAACACACCACCAACACCTGCTCAAAGCCAAAGAATACCTGGCGCTTGCTCTGCTATATAGAAAGTTCCCCGCCTCGACTATACATACACGAAAAATTCACAAAAGTGTTAGTTGAAAATCGAAAAGTATTAGTAAATTGGCTTCTTTTACCGGAAAATTTAAGGAAAAACTCTATTGGCATCATCTTCGCGAAGAAAATACGAATTTTCTGCTATACCGTATATTTTTAGATAGATTTCTGCACGATCGTTAATCTTACCCCAAGAAGTTTTCGTACGTCCAAAAATTGTGCCTTTATTCGAGTTGTAAATGAAGCGGCCCAAATTAAAAGGTTCAGGCTTTAATCGAACATTACTGTAGTAGTCGTTATCCAGATCTAGATTTGAATTTTTTTTCGACATGATCACTGTTTTTTTTTAAACTATTTTAATTTGAAACGGTACACACAAAATTTAATCACTTCACATAAAATTCAGCCTAATCAGCAACAATGTTGCACAGCTAACAAGCCACATATGAAAAAAAATTTAAGGTGTGTTCCTCACAAAGCCCGATCACCTTTTGATCTGATCGCTGTTTCGAACGGAAACTGTGAGCCTTTTTTGGCTCAAATGCAACAGTAACGAAAATAAAACGAGTATATAATTTTTATGCTGATAGTAGCAAAAAATTGTTTTCGATCGTTTGTTTACGAAACCACGTTTAGAACTAAATTTGTCGATCAACAATATACGAGTGGTATTATTCTTCATACATGTTGAATTTTTCTACACAAACACATTTTGTATAAGGCCGATTGATACCCTCCACTGCTTCGAAACACCGCAAATACCAGTTTAAAGTTGAGCTGTATGAAAACCCAGAGAGGTTTCTTTTCGACAAAATAAATAAATAAACGTTCACAGTATAAGAAAACTAAGAGAAGATCGATCACTTGGATGGAGAACGTCTTGGCGATAGAACTTCTTGTAAGATGCTTGGCAACATGTTGCAGGGCATAATGTAGAAAAATTATTCTAAATTGATCGAGCGGAAAATATTAATTATGTTGTAGATGTGAATTGCCAATTTTTATGTTATGCAAGCGCAATAGAAATATGAATGATTAAATTTCACGAACGAGTTATGAGTTTATTCTAAAGTTTTTCTGTTTACACGTGCAGAATGAGTCACGTTATAGAAGGGAGTGTTCTTTTTTTAAATAGCGACTACCACGGAGGACTTGGAAGCAAGGACTATTACACCGGAATGGCAGTTAGGTGAATAGGGATTGGTCGTTTGTTAGTAGAAAAACTCGTTCCCCATTGTATATTGTATTTCGCCCTTGGTACATATTACTTCAACTACTTAACTGAATTTCCAAACTATCTTTATTTTTTATGTAAGGCATACATATATGTATGTAGGTAGTTATATTTTATGCGTATTTTTAGAAGAATGAGAACATGTTTCGTATTAGTTTTGCATTAGGTCCACGCGATTAAATTGAGAGAGTAATCCAACTGGAAATGAAATCCTGGAATATTCACAAACCTATATATTTCCATAATCCTCTTAATTTTTTATTATTTTGAACACAGAAGTCTAACTTCCGGGAAATTTTTATTTCCTGCATTCATGTTTTTTTACTACTTCCTGAAATTTGAATGTTTTCTTTTTTTTCCGCGGAAATCCCTAACAAGGGTAATAATTTTCAGGAAAAATGGAAATATATTCAAATTTTTGTTCATAAATTAATGAAGGAAAGGGTGCGTATTTCACCGAAGAAATTACGAATTTAGAGGGTTTGTGCAATTATACCTAAGAAATTTCTTATTTATTTTTCAATGGAGCAATGAGTACCGCAAGTTGTGTGATATTTGTTTAACCCGGCGACGGTATGATGCCTAAATGTTATGCGGACAGGCAAGTGGGTCCTAAATACCCTAAACTATGTGGCATGATATCCCTTTTCGGATTTGATAGATGTATGGATAAAATATATTTTAGTACCGTTAACACTCATCAACACCGAATTCATGAAAATCAGCATCATCATTATAATGAAAACCAGCATTGCCATCACCGACAACAAATCTTCAAAAACACAAAAACCTCACGTAAATTAAAAAAATTATTATTTGTATTCTTTTGATTTTCATTACTTTATTATTTTAATAATAAAGTATTGTGATCGACACAAAAAAAAAAAAAAGTTTGCTACCCTGAAATTTTTTTTTTCGCGTTTCATGACTCAATTAGCCTAAAAATGCAAAAAAAAAAAATCCGTCTGTATGTACGCCGTCCGCCGTCCGTCGTCCGCCGTACGCCGACGTGTACGCTCAGCGGACATTAACTCCTAAACCCTTCAAGATAGAAAGTTCATTTTTGGAGGGATTGTAGATAGTTGCAAATCTCAGGCGGATACCCATTTTGGGGGGTGTACAGGTTCAGGGGGAGGCGGGGGGAGCGCTTAAACCGAAAAATACGAATTCAAATATCTCAACCATGGTAACAGCTAGGAAGCTAAAACTCAACACACATATAGAGGGATTTGTGGGACAACTTTTAAAAATAATTTAATTTTTTTATCCATTGGGGTGCGAAAAGGGGGGGCTAAGAACCAATTGTCGGCGGAATTTTTTTTTCAAATGATTATATCTTCGAAATTACTTATCGTAAAAAAAATTATATTTAGAGACCGTCAAGTTGGCATATAGTTCCATCGGAACCAGCTCAGAAAGCGGCTAATTATTGTTAGGGGGAGGGTCAGGGGGGGTGCAAAGAAAAACACTTAAAAATTAATATCTCAACTATCTTTTACGCTATGTAATTGAAACTTAAAACGTATACTAAGCTATACTAGGCAAATACAAAAAAAATATAACATGTCGAAATAATAGTAGTGGGGAGAAATGGGGAACATTTCAAAAATGGCACACTTTTCAAAATTACAAATCCTTATATCTCAAAAAACGGTACAGATATCAAATCAAAAATTTGTCAGATTGTAGAACTACATAATGTTTAAATTTGGTAAAAATTTTGAGCTGGGAGGTGTAAGGGGAGGGAGGTGATAAGCAAAAATGTCGAAAATTTTGAGTGATTTTTTTAGGGCTCTAGTGAAAGATAAAAAGTTAAAATTTTGCATGTGAGTACCTATATTTAATGTACATAGAAAAATAATATTAACTTGATCCATATTTATTATAAACCGACTCCCCCGGTCTAACGTGCACAAGGTGTTTCATGTGCATTGAAAAAAACACATAAACTGAAAATTTTTGAGTGAAATTTTAAGGTAGAAACTTGAAAATTTGCGAAATCCATTTAAAAAAAATTCCTAAATATATGAAATATTAGCTGGTCAAAAACCTTTAAGGCTTCTACCCCCTCCCATACAAAATTATTTTTTCGACCATTTTCAAGAAATCAATTATCACCTAACCATTAAAAGCTATCAAATTAAAATTTTGCAAAACAACTTACAAAAATAATTAAAATGAAATTGCGTTAAAAGTTTTAAAATCGCGCTTGCCCTTCTACCCCCTCCCATACAAAAGTATGATTTCGACTAATTTCATTAAATCAACTAATAACCAACAAATTAAAAGCTATGAACTTGAAATTTCGTACGAGCATCTAACAACCAAAATGAAAGAAAATTGCATCACAAGTTTGACGATTCCTCTACCTCCTCTACCCCCTCCCATACAAAATTATTTTTTCGAGCATTTTTAAGAAATCAGTTATCAGCTAACTCTTAAAAGCTATCAATTTCAAATTTGACATAAAACTTATAAAAATAATTCAAATGAAGTTGCTTTAAAATTTTTGAAATCGCGCTTGCGCTTCTACCCCCTCCCATACAAAAGTATCATTTCTACCAATTTTATTAAATCAACTAATAACCAACAAACTTAAAGCTACGAACTTGAAATTCTATACAAGCACCTTACAAGAGACGCGAAATAAAACTGCGTATCAAATTTCACGATTCCCCTATATTCTCTACCCCCTCCCATACAAATGTTCGGTTTCATGAATGTAAAATACACCGAATTTTATGAAAATTATATGCAACTTCGTCTATGAAACACATTCTATACAGAGAATATTGGACGTGATTCAAGCAATTAATTAAAAAGCTATTAACATCCACTCACCCTTACTATTACCCCTACTCCTCCCCTCATAAAAACCCAAACTTACAGACACGAATGAAATATTGTTAACAGTCCTGCCCAAGTACTCCCTTTCACTTAGTCTTCCCTAACCACTCTAACCTGCATATTGACTTTCCACTCATCCGCAACTTGTCCCAAGAATAATAAAGTTTCGCCCGACTTGTTGGCAGTTTATTTTTTTAAAGTGCCAGAATTTAAAATTTTTATTATCATATAAATCGTGATGTAATATATCAGAATTCGATTCAGTGCGCGAAGATTTAATTTCTATTCAGTGACGTATCGGTATTTCTACTTCTTCTACAATGGCGCTACAGCCCAAATCGGACCTTGGCCTCCTGATATTCAGGTTCCTTAACATTTTTTATTACTTATTGCGGAAGGGTTGTTAGCCCTTCGCACAACTCTCTTTCTACGAATTTTTCATTTTCTTAGATTGAGGTGACCAAGGTATATCCAAACAGGCAATGTGCCGGAATTATATATTACGCCGACCGGGATTTGAGCTCACGACCTTCGCATTACAAGACCAACACACTACCTACTAGGCTATACCCTAGCTATCGCAGTATAAGCCACTACAACTCGAACCTTGGTTTGAAACGATTTCAACTTACTCGCACTCTTTTTGCCATTCTGTCTTTCTATTGAAGATGACGGAGGACGGAGTAGAAGTCGCATATATAAAACTCTCAACATTTTGGAACAAGGCTCCCTCTGCATGGTTTATAGCAGCAGAGGCTCAATATGCCGCAAAGAAGATTAGGAGAGATGAAAGCAAATAGGCGCATGCTTTAGCTTCCAGCCGCTCGCGAAGTAATCAAAATAAACTGCCAACAAGTCGGGCGAAACTGTATTATTCTTGGGAGTTGCGGATGAGTTGAAAGTCAATATGCAGGTTAGAGTGATTAGGGAAGGCTAAGTGAAAGGGAGTTCTTGGGCAGGGCTGTTGACAATTTAACAATATTTCATTCGTTTCAGCAAGTTTTTATGAGGGGAGGAGGAGGGGTAATAGTAAGGGTGGGTGGATGCTAATAGCTTTTTAATTAATTGCTTGAATCACGTCCAATATCCTCTGTATAGAATGTGTTTCATAGACGAAGTTGCATAGAATTTTCATAAAATTCGATATATTTTACATTCACGAAACCGAACATTTGTATGGGAGGGGGTAGAGAAGGTAGGGGAATCGTAAAATTTATATGTAGTTTTATTTCGCTTCTCTTTTAAGGTGCTTGTGTAAAATTTCAAGTTCGTAGCTTTTAGTTTGTTGGTTATTAGTTGATTTAATGAAATTGGTCGAAATAGTAGTTTTGTATGGGAGGAGGTAGAAGGGCAAGCGCGATTTCAAAACTTTTAAAACAACTTCATTTGAATTATTTTTATAAGTTTTTATGCAAAGTTTGAAATTGGTAGCTTTTAAGAGTTAGCCGATAACTGATTTCTTAAAAATGCTCGAAAAAATAATATTGTATGGGAGGGGGTAGAGGAGGTAAGGGAATCGTAAAACTTGGGATGCTTTCTTTCTTTTCTGTTGTAAGGTGCTCGTACAAAATTTGAAGTTCGTAGCTTTTAATTTGTTGGTTATTAGTTGGTTTAGTGAAATTGGTCGAAATAATACTTTTGTATGAGAGGGGGTAGAAGGACAAGCGCGATTTCAAAACTTTTAACGTAATTTCATTTCAATTTTTTTTGTAAGTTTTTGTGCAAAATTTCAAATTGATTGCTTTTAATAGTTATGTGATAATTGATTTCTTAAAAATAGTCGAAAAAATAATTTTGTATGGGAGGGGGTAGAAGTTTTAAAGATTTTCGACCAGTTAATATTTCGTATATTTAAAGATTTTTTTTAAATGCATTTCGCAAATTTTCAAGTTTCTACCTTAAAATTTCACTCAAAAATTTTCAGCTTATGTGTTTTTTTCAATGCAAATGAAACACCTTGTGCACGTTAGACCGGGGGGGTCGGTTTATAACAATTATGGATCAAGTTATTATTATTTTTCTATGTACATCAAATAGACGTATTCACATGCAAAATTTAAACCTTGTATCTTTTACCAGAGCCCTAAAAAATCATTCAAAATTTTCGACATTTTTGCTTATCACCTCCCTCCCCTTACACCTCTCAACTTAAAATTTTTACCAAAATTTATTATTATATATGTAGTTCTACAATCTGACAAATTTTCGATTTGATATCTGTACTATTTTTTGAGATGTAAGGATTTGTAATTTTGAAAAGTGCACCATTTTTTAAATGCTTCCCATTTCCTCCCGCTACTATTTTGTCCAAAAATTATATTTTTTTCGTATTTCTCTAATATAGCTTAATATAGGTTCTAAGACTCAATTACATAGCTTATTAAATAGCCGAGATATTGGGTTTTAAGTGTTTTTCGTTGCACCCTTCCTGACCCTCCCCCTTACAATAATTAGCTTTTATCTAAATTGATTCTAGTAGATCTATATGCCAGCTTAATGGTCTAAAAATATCAATTTTTTGTAGTAAGTAATTTCGAAGATATAATCATTTGAAAAAAAAATTCGGCCGACAATTGGTTCTTAGCCCCCCCTTTTTGCACCCCAATGGATAAAAAAATTAAATTATTTTTAAAAGTTGTCCCACAAATTCGTCTATATGTATGTTGATTTTTAGCTTCCTAGCTGTAACCATGGTTGAGATATTTGAATTCGTATTTTTCGGTTTAAGCGCTCCCCCCGCCTCGCCCTGAACCCGTACACCCCTGAAAATGGGTGTCCGCCTGAGATCCGCAACTATCCACAATCTCTCCAAAAATGAACTTTCTATCTTGAAGGGTTTGGGAGTTAATGTGCGCTGAGCGTACACACCGGCGTACGGCGTACAGACAGACGGATTTTTTTTTTTGCATTTTTAGGCTAATTTAGTCATGAAACGCGAAAAACCAAAATTTCAGGGTAGCAATTTTTTTTTTTCCAAGTCGATCACAATACTTTATTATTAAAATAATAAAGTAAAATTAGCAGCTGGAGGACGCGGTCTTTGGATCGAGACGATTGGAGGCGACGACTTCAGGAGGCCAAGGCCCGATTTGGGCTGTCGCGCCATTGATGATGATGAAAAAACATAACAGAATTATGATTGGGCGTAAAGCCTACTCTAGATGAAATACTTACTTACCTTTTGTTTGGGAGGTGGTAAAGCCTACTCTAGATGAAATACTTACTTACCTTTTGTTTGGGAGGTGGTAAAAGCAGAGGGGGATGTTCGAAATTTTCGTATGCAACAATGAACGTAGTATATAAAATCTTTCATGCTATATTTAAAGTTTCTTGCTTTAATAATTTTCAGTTTTTGTTAAGGTACGTTTACATCTGACACTTCTCTCCGGACATAAGTGTCCGACAGAAATTCGCTTTGACTGTTTACATCTGAGAGAAATTCCCAGACACTTATGTCGTGGATAAGTGTCCGACAGTTCTCGCAATGCTGAAATTCGGAAGAAATATCCGACCCGTTTACATACGGACACATGTGTCGTACATATCTTCCATTCTGCAGTTCAGTTTATGTGGTGGAGGAGATGACGACATTGAACTAATTTTTTCACATCACGCCAGAGTTGCCATCAAAATGTTTTATAAAAAATTTAGGTTTCAAAAATTTAATAGGTACTGTGCACAATTTCAACTCGATCAATTATATATGTACTGAGTAAATTTGTTTACAGTATTTCATAAAAAAGTGCAGTTTGTATGGGAGGTTCTGGAAGGAAAGGGAGGACTCAAAAAACTTTTATATAGTAGATTGAAATCATAATTAAAGTAATATGGTACAAATTTCGGATCAATAGCATTTATACTTTTCGAACAAATCCGTTTATTTTCAAATTGCAAAATTGCCTAATTTTGTATGGGGGTAAATAATAAAGTTGCGCCCGACTTCTTGGCAGTTTATTTTTTCATAGCCATTCCCGCACAAAACTTGAATTTTCGATATTTTGGGCCATCACCTCCCTCTCCTTATAGCCATCAAAATAAAAATTTTATCAAATTTATAAGTCATAGAGCTCGACAATCTCACAAAATTTCAACTTTATACCTGCATTGGATTTTTAGATATAACAGTTTGAAATTTTCAAAAATGCACCAATTTTGAAATGCTCCCCATTTCCCCCTACTGCTTTTATGCCCAAATATTATATTTTTCTTATATTTCGCTAGTATAGATTAATTTATGTTTCAAGTTTCAATTACATAGTTTAAGAGATAGTCGGGTTATTAATTTTTAAGCTCTTTTCTTTACGTTACAAAAGAACTGCATTGCATCCTACAGTTGTCCCGACACTTATTGCAAAAGTAGACGAGCAGTCAACTTCTGCGATAAGTGTCAAGAGAGCTTGAATTTGCAAATAATCAGCGTTTACATCTGTTTGGACAGAAGTGTCGACACTTATCTCCGATAGTAGAATATAAGTGTCGGACATAAATTCATCTCCGTTTACACTAGTCACGATTTCTCTCGGACATAAATTCGGGCAATAAATGTCAGATGTAAACGTACCTTTAGAACTGGGACCAAATTACCAAAGCACAGATTTCAGTTCTTATCAGGACTGGAATCGTTCACCAACGACTTGAAGTTCGAAAACCCTCAACAGCTCTTGTCAGAGTTGACCAAGCGCTCGCCACTGGACGCAGGTGATTTAGTGCCTTTACCATTGCCGTCACGCGCGCCTCCGGATGCCAGCGATTTAGTGTCGTTTTTTTGCCGCAAAGGTCGCCCCCGGACGCAGGCGCCTCGCTCAAGGGCGCGAGCATCGCTCGCCCCCCCGACGTTGGCGGCTCACGCATCGCTCGCCCCCGGACGCCAGCGACTTTTTCCGACACACGCCGCGATGCTCACCGTCGTGGCTCATTCGTGTGGCACACCACATTATTGGTGTCGCTATATATATAATACTTAAATGGCTCTGTAAACACTTACTTATGTGAATTATGTGAAAAAAAAGATTTTTAAAACTTTTTTTAAATATTTAAAAAACTATGAAATAATTTAGCTAAAATAGACTTCTTCATAAAAGCTTATGTCCTATAAAAGCATTTGGCCACAACCAACAAACGCAGAACTACCGCGATGATCATATACAGCTTAAAAAGGCTGTTTGACGCGACAAGAGAAAGGCCATTGAAGATCTGGCCAACAAGGCAGAATCTACAGCTTACCTTGGGGATATGGATTCACTATTCAAAATCATGAAACAGATGACGAACAGGAATTTCACCGCCATCCACTTGGTGAGAGATATCAACGGAACTCTCCTTAATGTGAGTGAACACCAGTTGCGGCGATGGAAGGAATACTTCTCTGATATTTTCAACATCTTGTCAGAGGAAGATATCCCAGGAACAGAACAACTACCAAACATCCAACCGCAACAATCCTTTATTAGGGACGATCCTCAAGATAAGGAAGAGATAGTTTCCGCCATTTGGTCAATGGTGGGAAGGAAACCCCCAGGTATAGACGGACTACCAACCGAACTCCTCAAAGCGCACCCGGAAATAACAGCCGATATACACCTCCCACTCTTTACTGAGGTGTGGAATAAAAGAAAATATCCGACTGAATGGAAGGAGGGCGTCATTGTGAAAATTCCAAAGAAGGGCGACCTTCGGGATTGTGGCAATCGGCGTGAATATGAAAATCATGGCTAAGGTAATTCTCAATAGTTGTGGAGAGCACTCTCGAAGTTTATCAGGCTGGATTCTGTAAAAGGTCGGCTTATACTGACCACACAAATACCCTACGGATAATATTAGAGCAGTCTAACGAAATGGGTTCGCCACTACATCTCATGTTTGTGGACTTCGAGAAGGCTTTCGACAGCGTTAAGCGAGATTACATATGGAATGCTTTGCGTAGGAGACTTATTCCAGATAAGGTCATAACAATGATTAAAGAATCCTAAGAAGATGCAAGGTGTCGCGTTTAGCATAGAGGAGAACTGTCCGAGAGCTTTCCTGTGAGAACGGGTGTGAGACAAGGCTGCATATTATAACCAGCAATGTTTTCGGTGATAATAAAGGACATCTTGAAAGCTGCACTGGAAGATGGGGAAAGTAAGGGTCTTCGATGGAGACTATTTAACATCTTAAGTCACCTTGATTATTCTGATGACGTGTGTTTGCTTGTACATAACCGTTCGGACTTAGAGTCAAATGTTCGGTCGTTTCATTCTAAATGCAAAGAGGTGGGATTAAAAATAAATGTGCATAAAACGAAGTACATGGGCTCCAACGTAAGCACACCGATTGTCCTTAACAGACAAGATGTTGAAGAATTGTAAGATTTTTGTTATCTTGGAAGCATCGTCAGCATAGACGGCGGAGGCGAAAAGGATATTAAGGCTCATCAAAATAAAGCTCGGCAGGCCTTCGGTATCCTTTCCCCTTTCTGGAGATTAAGAGAGATCTCCCTTCGCACGAAGCTGCGAGTTATTGACGTATGCGTCAAATCTGTGTTGTTGTATGGTTGTACTACGTGGAAAGTGACCGTTCGACTTACCAAGAAACTACAGACTTTCGTAAACCAATGCCTCCGGCGCATTTTAGGAATATTCTGGACAGAAGTGATCTTCAACGACGTACATTGGAGTACAACTGGCCAGAGTAAAATAGGTATTGAGATTCAAAGGCGGAAGTGGCAGTGGAGTGGTCATACTTTGAGGAAACCAGAGCGAAAAATCGCCAAACAGGCTCTGGATTATAATCCTCAAGGAAGACGTCGGGTTGGTCGACCATGTAACACATGGAAGCGAGCAGTTGAGCTGAAGGCCGGAGAAATAAACGAGTCGTGGCAACAGCTTAAGGCCGATGCTCAGGATCGCACCTTGTGGAAGAGAGTTGTTTCTGTCTTAACAGGAATTCGATTCATTGATTTCGTTATTAAATTTAACATTTTGTTAATAGTGAATGAGAGATCTTTGAAATTTAATACTTGAACTAATCACATTCTTGCAAGGAATCAGCACATTCGCTGCAGTAAGGAACGATGGGTTCAAGGCAAATTAGCTTTGTTGCAATTTGTACATGTATTTCTTTTTTCTTTTTACAGAATGATTTGTGTTATAGGCAATTTCAGTCTTATGACATTTTTTAGCTGGACAAATTCGACACCTTTTTTCTACATCTTGAATTTTTGCCGGTAGTTCCTTGGAAATTTCTCCAACGAAGCATTTATCTCGGTAACTGTAAGACATTTTTTCGAGTCCTCCAGTTAGAAAATCTTAGCAGTGATTTGCTGTCTGCTCAATCGAATCCTCCCAGCTCTTCCGTGGTTTTCCGGCCGGTCTTTGTCCATTGACTTTCTCTTTTAGTGTGTGTTTGGGAATTCTTCCGTCATCCATCCGCTCCACATGACCAGCCCATTGTAACTTCTTAAATTTTATGAGGGTTGACGATTCTGGATTGTCGAAGATGGCATACAATTCTATATTGTATCGTATTTTCCAGATACGTCTTCCTTCCCATCATTATCCTTCTTTTGATTTCGATGGGTTCGCTTTCAACGTCGTTTTTTACTCTGACTCGTGGCAAAGACTCAGTCATTGTCATTCTTGTAGGCCGAACCAGTTTTGGTGGAACTCCAAACTCCAATATGATTTTATACAGTACGCGCATGTCGATATTGTCGTATGCTTGAAGAATAAATATTTGGTGCACATCAAAATTATATTCCCAGCGCTTTTCCAGCACCTGCTTAACTGTGAATATCTGGTCCGTGGTCGATCGTCCACCTTTAAATTCGCCTTGGTATTCACCAATTACTTAGTCAGCATAGGGTTTAATTCTCTTTTCTAGAATTTTCGTCCAGATCTTCTAAGACGTACACAACAAAGATATTCCTCGGTAGTTTTCGCAGCAGAGTCACCTTTTTCATAAATTGGACATAAAATGCTTTCGCGCCAATCTTCAGGAAGTGGTTCCTGCGTTCATATGTCCATGACTAATCTATATAGGAGATGCACTATGCAGGTGTGGCCGACTCTCAGAAGCTCAGCTGGGATTTGATCATTGTCCGGCGTTTTATTGTTAGGGTGGTTTCTTACGGCTGTTTTCACTTCTTCGAGTGTGGGAGGACTCAAAGCGGATCCTTCATCAACTGCGACACCAGTTTTACCTGCTATTGAGTCTGCTGTTTGTGCGGGTGATGGTCTCGGAATAATAAAGTGCTCAAAGTATTGCGCCCTTCCTAGTTTAATGTCTTCCGCATTACTTAAAATGTTTCCTTCTGTATCCTCGCACAGGGTCATTTTCGGTTGATATCCCCGTTTCATTCTTTTAAAAAGGGAATACGCGGCTCTCGTGTTGTGTAATTTAAAATGTTCGTCTATGTTTTTAATTTCCTCATTATTGTACTTCCGTCTATTTTTGCCTTCATATTTTGTTTGCAAATCGTCAAAGGTCACTATCAGAGTACAATACACCGAGTAAGATCACTTTGTGTATTGCCTGGGTTGACATGCTTGTCACGTGCTACCTCTGAAAATTCAGGTTTTTACCTCTGAACATAAAGAGAGCAACGTGTCCCGCCGAGTCCGCGACACTTCTTATCTCTCATTCTCGTACATGGCGTTCTTACAGCTTTTGCTCGCGTCGTATTCAACTTGGACGGCGAGTGCGCGGGTTATGGTCGGCGGTTCTTACAATTTCGCTTGCTCTTGTCTAATAAAACAAAATCTTTGCGAGAATGAAATGGAAAGATCAGATTAAATGTTCACTGTAAGCTTGAGAGAGAGGAAGCACACGTATCGGAGATGAAACACGAATGTGTTTTCGGGTATGTTTTCGGCAATTTTCGGAGCCGGGCCGTATTTTTAGCTGAGTCATCCTACTATGTATGTACTGTGATCACTATATTGGTTCCGTTTGGCTCATGTCGGCCGTTCTGTTAATATTATGTAAGCTTGATTTTTTCGCTCTAAGGCATCTTGGCATTCGTTGTCGAACCAGTCATTTCTTTTGCGCCGTGGTTGTTATTCTATCACCTTCTCTGCGACAGATGTAATGCCATCTTTGATATTTTACCACATTTCTTCTATTGGCATGCTAGCGTTGTTGTTCAGTATTGGCGCGAAATGCCTCTCCAAGGCTGATACACTCTTCGCATCTACTTTCTCAACCTTGAGTTTACCTATGTCGAATTTAGGAACCGGCTGTATTTTTGGGTGTTCTCGGCTTGCGATTAGACATCGGAACTTGGTCTTGGTACTAAATAGTTGTCTGTGTCGCAATTAGCACCTCTATATGTACGCACGTCGAGAATGCACGAGGCCGTCCTTTTCTCTATTAGAACGTGGTCTATTTGGTTGAATGTTCTTCTGTCAGGTGATGCCCACGTTCTCTTATGAATGTCACGATGCAGGAAACATGTCGAGCTTACAATATGATTTTTGCTGCTGGCAAAATCCGTCAGTCTCTGGCCGTTTTCGTTACTAATATCATGGAGACTGTACCTTCCAATTGTTCCTTCCTTACCCACTTTTGCGTTAAAGTCGCCTAATACTATTTTAACATCGTTCGACGGAAGGAAGTTAAATGTTTTTTTTTTTTTTATGGCACTGAGTATAACTTAGGGGGTCACCCTTTAATGCGATGCACAGTTATGTCAGACGAAAATGACGGTGGGCATTGTTCTTGAAGCACTGCATGTTGTACTTGTTGGGAAACAAACTAGCTGGTAAATCGTTCCAAAGTCTTGACGTTCGGGAAATGAAAGACTGCCTATATTTCACTGTACGGGAAGGCAAGGATTTAACCGTGTACTCGTGTGCGCGTTCAGCTTGACGAGTATTTCGGGGAAAAGTATGCAGTGGAGGAATGAGTGCGCTTAGCTCAGTACTGCATCTACCATGGAAGTAACGATAGTAAATGCTGAGTACTCCGACATTTCTGCGATGCTCAAGAGAATCTATGGAAGACGTGATGGTTTCGTCTCCAATCAGTCGGAACGCATGTTTTTGAACACGATCGATCAACGCGAGGTGTATTTTGGGTGCCCCAGCCCAAACATGCGAGTTAAACTCTAATCGTGGTCTAATGTAAGCCTTATAGATGGTTGCTATGTCTATAGGTGTGAAATATTTTTTGCATTTCCGGAGAACACCTAGGCGTTTTGAGGCGTCGAGGGCAATATCAAAGATATGCTGGGCCCAATTCAGGTGTTCATTAATTTTGACGCCTAACAGTGCGAAATTCTCCGAAGTGGTAAGCTGTGCACCATCAAAGGTTACATTGTGAGACAATACTGGAAGATCATGTTTGAAGGATAGATGACAGGCCTGTGTTTTGGATGCGTTGAACTCTACTCTATTTTTCCTGCCCCATTCCAGGATTAAACTGAGATCCGAGTTCAGCGAATTGAATAACTCTCTGCGATTGGAGGCAATAGTATGTTGGTTTGATTCAGCAGCAGAGCTAAATTCATAGGTGTTGTCTAAGGTACTGTCATCTGCAAAACTATGGATTGGATTGAGAATGGACGACAGAAGGTCGTTTATGAAAATTAAGAAAAGAGTCGGAGATAAAACAGAACCTTGAGGGACGCCGGAATCAATTGGGTAAGAGGAAGAAGTAACGCTATCTAATACTACTCGTATAGCGTGTTATGAGAGATAACTCTCAATCCATTAAACAAGGGTATCATTAAGACCGATGGCGCTAAGTTTCACTAAGAGACAATCGTGCCAAACTCTGTCAAAAGCTTTTGCAATGTCAAGTGCGAGAACTTGACCTTCGCCATATTTATGTAAGCATGAGTTCCAACGTTCTGTTAAGTAGACTAAAAGATCCTCCGTCGACCGTCCAGAACGGAACCCATACTGGCGATCATGAATGAGCTGCTTATCCTCCAGATATTTGACGATTTTACGATTGACAACAGTTTCCATTACTTTCGAGAGCACTGAAGTAATGGCTATTGGGAGGTAATTAGCGGGGTTCGCTTTGCTTCCTTTCTTGGGACTGGGCTGAACATTTGCAACTTTCCACATGCGTGGAAAGCACCCATAAGAGTAAGAAAGATAGAAAAGATTGCGAAGAGATTTAGCCAAAGAAGAGGCGCACTTTTTAAGGGTAATGGGGGGAATACCGTCCGGACCAGCGGATTTGTGGATATTGAGCTCTGTAAGGATCCGAGAAATAAGTCTCGTGCGAAAATGCAGTGCAGGCAGTGAGAAACCAGAGGGAATTGCAGCTGGAGGTGTTTGGTTTGAAGGTGGAAGGAGAGAGTTTCTTGCGAAACTTGCTGCTAGTAAATTGGCTTTTTCGCTAGGATCAACCACGGTACGGTCGCCAACAACTAGAGGTGGTATAGAAGAAGAAATGAAATTGTTGTTGACCGCTTTGACAAATGACCAGTAAGACCTCGAGCCCTTAGGGCACTGGAGGATCTTCCGTCGAAGTTTTTGGTCATGCTCAAATTTAACTCGGTTAAGTATGGAATTGCAGGCATTTCTTGACGCATTGAAAAGTTCTCTGTTGGCAGGTGTTTTATTGCCTCTAAATGTTTGAAAAGCTTGTTTTTTGGTTTGAATAGCATCGAGACATTCTTTATTGAACCAAGAATCTTTCGACGGTCTGACTCTCTTTTGACTGGAAGGTATGTAGAGCTCATACCCTTCAGGATAATCTCGGTGACACTTCTACAAGCTTCATCGCAGTCATTGGAATCGAAGCTAAACTTCCAATTAAAGGCATTGAAGAAGTTATTTAGCGTCTCCCAATCGGCTCTTTTGAAATGCCAAATATTTCTCCGAGGTGCCTTGACTGACAGCGGTGTAATTGCTGCAACTGGGAATTGAGCACGAATCAAAAAGTGATCAGTATTTCCAATTGGCGATGGGGATAATACAGAGACAGAATATTTCTCAGGTTGGTTGGTGAGAAATAAGTCAAGAAGGTTAGGAAAATGCCCTGCGATGTCTGGTAAACGAGTAGGCTCATCCACCAGTTGAGTTAACCCGTTTAGGGAGGCAAAAAGCTCAGTATCACGTCCCCCCTGGTCCGTAGTGGAGGAATGTTTAAGCCAGGCAATGTTATGAACATTGAAATCGCCCGCGATAACGATTTCAGCGTCAGGGTTAGCAGTATAAATAGACTGAATAGATTTAGATAACCCATCCAGTTCTGATAACGTGTTCGCTGCTGTCATTGCTGGACTTCTATACACATAACAAAAGTACATGATATGTCTTTGGATTATTAATTTTATCCAGATGTAATTAAATTCTGGATTGGAGCAATTTCCTAAATGGGAAACTAAATGAAAAGACACATCATCGCGGATGTAGAGTGCGACACCCCGCTGGCGAAAGAAAGCTGGGACAAGGTGGTATCCGGGAACAGAATAAAACTGTTCACTTCCCAGTAACACCTTACATTCGCCAAGTGCTAGAATATCCGGTCTTGCAGTTTGGGTATGGATTTACAGCGACAGATAGGCAGAGTGCAGACCCCGAACGTTAACCTGATCAATTATAAAGTTGACCATGGTCGGAAAAGAGAAGAAATAGAACCAATAGTTAAATAATGACTAACCGGCGAACCGCGTAAAAAAAAAACCCAAATGAGAAATGTTATTGACTAACCGGCGAACCGCGTTAAAAACAAAAAAAAAAGACCAAATGAAAAACGGTAAAAACAAAAAAAAAATTGATTAAATTATACCAAGGAAAGAAGAAAAGAAAACCTGAGACAGTACGCGGAAAATGTAAGTAATTAACATTAAAATTAGACTTAAATAAGAAACAGTAAACAAAAATAAAAAAAAGCAGGAACGATAAACAGATCAAAAATATTTAGCAAAAAAAAACAAGAAATAAAATCTGCGCCTTGGTTACACTACCGATCAAAATATAAAAACGGAAGAAAAATAAAAAAAAAAATAAAATAACAAATACAACCAACAATAACAGCAACAACAACTTTACTAGCGCCGGATCAAAAGCAATACAGTGCTGTAAACCCGTACAGTTCTAGGCCTGGCACGAGCAACAGCACCACACTGAAGATCTCGCTAGCCGGCACTTATCTTGATTTGGGAATCAACCAACGACGGTGCCGTGACCCCCTGATGTAGCGCGCACATGAAAATGTCAATTAACGCAATAACAAAAAAAAAATCGCGAGTCAGGTGGTAAAAAACAAGAACAAATTGGCGATTAATTAATTATTGCGCGACATTATCAATGCGATGATCCGTGTTTTGATGCGATCCGCGGGTTAACGAGCTGACCGACCGCACTCGACCAAGGGCTCGACTCGAATCTAAGGTGCTGTGAAAATCGTCTTTAACTTCGTTGTCTTTGTCTTCCGTTGGGGCGTGGACATTAATAAGCTAAACATTAGAGAATTTTGGTTATTATTGCACACAATCGTTCATTGACGGATTTGAAGTTGATAGCTTGGTATTTAGACTTCTTGTCGACGATAAACGCGACTCCAAACTCCCGGCTTCCCGATTTTTTGCCACTTTTGAAAATTTTGCGCGATCCAATGGCAGTAACTTCGCTACCTAACAATTTAGTTTCTTGGAGTGCAATGAATTTCATATTGTATTTGGTTGCCTGTTCCAGAAGCGCTCTCACTGCTCCTGCTTTGTACAGAGATTGCATGTTGCAAGATCCGAAGGAATAGTCCATTTTTCGTTTTGCGTGGTCGTTGCCGTTGATTCAACCCAGTCCGAAGCGGTGCTTCAGGTTTCGAAACAAGTCTGGTTTTTCCGAGTGTTCAAGTGGTCATTTACAAATACTAGACCTTGGTTTCTCAGGAGTTGACTTCGTTTCATGGGCTTGTTATTATTATTAATCCATTGATTGCTGCCATAATTAGTGCGGCATAAAACATTACTTAAGGACATTTTTTTGAGTTACAGCTCACTTGCGAAATTAGAACTCTGACAGTATGGTTGGGTCATATTTACCTTTTTAATGCTTATGCTCGACTATCTTTCTATGCATTTGCGCAACAACTAAACCCAGGAAAGAAACGAGCTGCGACGATTATATTTTATGTCATATGACGTTCAGCTCACTGAAAATCCACCTAAATCGTTTGCCTTTCGGGACTATAACAATGTCAACAGTGTCGATGTCGTTGCTGAATTACACTCACTTCCCTGGGATAGTATATTTGTAACTCCTCACATCGATGAAAAACTAGAGTTGTTCAACAATCTTGTTCGGTACCTTCACGACAAATACGAACTTTAAAACCGACCAAACTCGCTTATACTTGGTATTCTAGGAAAGTTGCTCGACTTATTGCTGAAAGAGAGTACCACTATCGCGACTATGTGAGGAAGAAATCGGAGAACGCTCGAAGTCTATATAAATACGCACGTAATGCAGCGACTTGTGCTATACGCAACGCAAAACGTCAGTATTTTAGCCGAAAGCTTGATCCAAATTTACCCTCGAAACGGCGATAGAGCAACTTACAGATGGCAGGTGTATGTGGTAAGGAGCGATTCGGTACTAATTTGAATGCAGATATATTAAATGCCCATTTCCTGAATAATGCATCTACTCGTAGCTCCTCTTTCAATAGCTCTTCGAGTAATAGATCAACCGACGGCCCTAGAATCAATAATTACACCAACTCCCTCTCATTTCGATGCATCAGCCTAGATGAACTTTTCTCTGCTTTTAAGAGTATAAAATCTGACAAAATGTATCCTGCCGTTGTACGAATACTTTCCCATATATATGGCAATATATTCTCCATATTATAAACTCATGTTTAACTATGAGTTTTTTTCCACTCGCCTGGAAGGTTGCCACCTATTCCGAAAAATAAAAATCCCCGTAGTCCTAATGATTATCCACTCTAAAATATTAGAGAAAATCATGTCTATACAAATGCAGGATTATACTGAGCAACAAAATGCTATCCTCTTTTCAATCTGGTTTCCGGCCTCGACGCAGTTGCGAATCTGCACTAGCTACAGTAACCTTGGATATTAGAGCCGCTTTGGACAAGAATATGATAACCTACCTTGTTCTCTTAGACTTCTCTAAAGCCTTTGACATGGTGGACCACAGACTTCTAGACAAGCTATGGTCAATCTTCAATTTCTCCACTAATGCGGTGAAACTAATTGGTAGCTACTTAGCTAACAGGCATCAGCAAGTTAGAATCGATCATGTTCTGTTCTCGTCGTTACCCCTTCTGTGTGGTGTTCCCAAGGATCAGTCTTAAGCCCACTACTTTACAGAATTTATATTAATGATCTTCCGGAGATACTACAGGACTGCAGTATTTATTTGTACGCGGACGATGTGCAGATTTACTTAAGTAGGCCTATTGGGTTTTTCGAAGACTGTGTAGAACGCGTAAATCGGGATATTGCTCGCATATTAAGTTGGTCTCAACTTACGCTCAATGAGAAAAAATCTTAATGTATTGTATTTTATACCGGACTAATTAATTCTAGCACATGTGATCTTCCTAACCCAATAGTTAACAATACACCCCTAGCATTTTAAACTCATGTAACAGATTTAGGAGTAATCTTTGACTCGGTAATGTCCGGATGTAAGCAAGTCGCTGGTGTCCTAAAAAAGGTATATGGTAGTCTGAGAAGACTATGGGTTTTTGCTAGTGTCCTTCCTATGTATACCAGATTGAAATTGGTGAAATCTTTACATACGGTAGTCTAGTATTTCCTAAACGTGATTACGAAAGTCAACACAGGCTAAATGTGGCTTTCAATGACTGTATCCGCTATGTATTTGGACTAAGGCGCTATGACCATATATCACAATATCAGAGGAGCATTCTAGGCTGCACATTATCCTCTTTCCTTAAGCGCAGATCACTAATTTTCCTGCATAATATATTACAGCTTTTGTATCTATGCGAGTACCTAATACCTCTGAAAATCAACAGAAATCGTAAATTTCTTGCTCCGCATTTTGTTAAGACGGAATATCTCTGGAATAGTCTTCCGTCTCATGTTCAGCGTGTTGATGATCCGGGAGCATTCCGGCGATTTGTGCATTCTCTTGAGTTTTAATCTATGTTCCTATAAACATACTTTTGGCGCTTCCTTCTTCTTGTTGATATTTTCTTAATATCCTCATAACATTGTATTAATTATTTAATTAATAATTGCGTATTTTTAATGTATTTTGTTATATATTTCTATTTTAGTTATTTCCCTCTTTATTTGTTTTTTTTTCTTTGCTTTATAGTTTTCTAAACTTAACTTTATATTACAATTATTGTTTTCTTATTTTTTCATTATTTCTCTTTTTATACATAACTTACTGAATTTATGTAGTTATAATTTACTTAATTTAAATTTTATTAGTTCCGAGTTTTCAACACATATTATGTACTTATAAAAGATTTATAAGCTTGTAGTATTCACCAAATAAATAAAATGAAAATGAAATGATTATTAACTCCAGCTAGTAAGAAGTTTGGCCACGTCGCATTAAGTAATACAAAGATGCAAACCAATTAAAATTGTACGGGTCATAATGAACAAACCGGATGATGCCGGGTTAACTGATGAGATTTTCCAAACTTACAGTCCATCTATTTCTTAACTTATCTTAATAGTCCAAGAGCCCTAGAACAAGAAATAACAACGGAAAGCGACAAGGACACAAAGTGTAGTAGTCCGCCGCGAATTTTAAAATGGATAAAAATATGGAACAAGGAATTTATCTGATTTTTGTGTTTCCAACCAAATTTCGTGTGCGGAATCGTTGCGAATGTTGGAAAAGACTTTCGGTGATTCAGTTATATCAAAATCACAAGCCAAAGAATAGTACAATGCCTTTAAAGACGGTCAAGAGATCGTTGAAGGCATGCTTTGTTATGGACGATGTCCGACGAAACCATTTAAAAAGTGAAGGAAATGGTGCTCAAAAATCGTCATGCCAGCGTTAGGGAGATAGCAGGAGAGCACAACATATCGCGAGTCCGTTCGTTTGATTTTCGTGGATACTTTGGCCATGAAACGCGCCCTTGCTTGACTTGTTCCAATAAAGCTGAATTTTCTTAAGAAAAAGTACCGTGAACAGGTGTCTTTGACGTGCTTGATCGTGCGAATTCCGATCCATCCCACATTCAGATTTGGTCCCGTGTGAAGAAGAACCCGTTTTCAGTCGATTGAGAACACAAAACAAAATTCGCTCAAGGAGCCGAAGACCATACCTAAAAGTGCTTATGAAAAGTGTTTCGAGGACTAGAAAAAATTGTGGCATATGTGTGTTGCATCTAATGGGGATTACTTTGAAGGCAAAAAAATAAATATTGACAATTAATTAAATATTTTGCGTTTTATTTACATACAAATTTATAATGATAGAACACTGTGTAATTAGGGCAAGGACAAAAAGTAAATTTCCAAATCCGTTAGCAAATGAATCCTGTGTAGGGGGACGAAAAAATTATTCGAGGATATCGGCACAAGTTTGGTGTCATTGAAAAGCCCTTGAGGATCTCTTCACGAATATCTATTTTTTCGCGAAGTTACAAAGTTTTTATAAAAGTTTTAAACAATATTTTCTTCAATTTAAAATACTAATTTACAATAAATTATTAGGGAACAAATTATATATTATATTTGTAAAGTGACCAGCGAGACCTTTTCAATGACTTCAAGTTTGTGTCTGCATCTTTAATTTATTTTTTCGTCCCGCTAATTATCGCCCAATAGCAATAACCTTACTTCTATCGAAGGTCATGGGAACGATCATCAACAATAGAGTTATAGAATATCTCAACTTTAATGATATTATTGACGACAAACAGTATGGATTCCGCAAAAAACGTTCCACAGGAGACCTGTTATTAACCCTCACTGAACGTTGGAACAAGAGCATTCAGCAGATTGGTGAATCTTGTATTATCGCTCTCGATATTTCCAAGGTTTTTGACAGAGTAATGCACAGCGCCCTTTTAATCAAACTTAAAGCTATTGGTTTGGGCGGGTACCTTATTTTCTGGATTGAAATTTTTTTAGCCAATTTTTCAGTGCATATGGTATTGGATGTTGTGGTCTCACCATCTTATAAAATTAACGCTGGTGTCCCTCAGGGCTCAGTTCTTTGTCCCACCCTTTTTCTAATATTTATTAATGACTATCTTCAACTTTCAATTCTATAAATAGTTTCGCTGATGGCAGCACATTAGACTTCAATTACTTCAACACTGCGTCCTTAGCCTAGCTTAGTAGAAAAACGTAGGTACATGGTTCAATCATTGAATGACGACTTGGCTAAAATTCTTAGTTGGGGCAAAAGAATCAAGTCGCATTTAATGCTTTGAAAACCCGGAGATGTCTCACAAACGTGACTCTAACCTTGATCCAATCACCCTCGGAGGCCAGCCATTAACCAACTCTTAAAGTGTTGAGATGTTAGGTATCTAAATCACAGATAACTTATCTTGGAACGATCATGTATTTAACATCGCCAAGGAAGTATCTAAATGTTTGGGTTACCTAAAGCTGTAAAGACCCTTTCACTGCTTCTGGGTATAAGGCCTATATTAAACCAAGTCTTGAATTTAATTCCCACCTATGGGCGGGAGCTGCAACAACTTCTCTCTGCTGTGTGGATAGTATATAGTCTCGGACCATTAAAATTATAGAAGATTTTGGCATCACTTCATCGCTCGATTCACTCGAGCATAGACGAATTGTAAGCTCCCTACCTTTTTGTATCGCTACTATTATAGAGATTGTTCGGACGAAATCTCTTATATCTTACCCCTATGTATGCCTTTACTCCGTAATACTCGAGCTGCTTCATGCGCTCATAAGTTTGTTCTCAACTCTATCTTCGGTCGCACTGTCAAATTTCGTGATTCGTTTCTAAACCGGACTGTTCGAATATGGAACTCGCTGCCCTTCTCAGTATGCCCGCATGACTACAATATTCAACCATTCAAAAGAAATATTCATAGGCACTTTCATCCAAGTCCTTCCGCTCTCGTTGGAGCTGTGCTTTAGTGCAAGAGGGGAACCGCTCTAGTTCCGGTGTCAAATTAAAAAACATAATACAATTATAATTGGGCTTAAAGCCCAATCATATGATACTCTAGATGACATGGAAATGACTTTAATATACCGGAAAATATGTCATCTCAAATTCATTCGAATAGTGAATAGAGACTTTTGCATGGGAGGTGGTAGAAGTAGAGGGGAGGTTTGTATTTTTCGTATATGACACCGAACATGGCATGCAAAATGTTTTTTGCTGAATTTAAAGTTTTTAGTTTTCATTATTTTTAAAGAAATTAGTCATAGTTTTTCTGAAATTGGAGCATTTGTATGGGAGGTGGCAGAGGAAGTGAAGCGTTTAAGATGATTTTGAAATTGCTTATCATCATCCTTATCACCATGCTTTGATTCAATTTCAAAGTCGATAGCTCTCATATGTATACTTGAAGGAGAAATGCTTTTCTTGAATTTATAATACAGATATTTGTATGGGAGGTGGTAGAAGGAGTGAAGCGGACCTGATAATTTTTCTGACAGTTATTTCAAATATTAAGAAACAAATTCTGGCAAAATTTGAAGTTTGTAATTTTTCTAGTTTGAATGGAAATCGATAAAATGCATTTAACAAAAATTATGCATTTGTATGGGAGGGGGTAGAAGGAGTGTACGGATCAAAATAAATTTTTTTTGCATTATTAATATTTCTATTTGTATACTTTAAACAAAATATCAAGCTACTAGCTTTAACAGTTTCGAAGAATAATAATTTAATTTAAATTTCAAAATTTCGTGAAATTTGTATGGGAGGGGATAGAAGGAGTGAGGTGAAGTTGATAATTATTTTTAAAATAATTTGCAATTACAGTAGACGTAATTCTTAAATAAATTTCGTATTTTCAGCTTTACTACTTTCAATGAAAATCGAAAATATGTATTTTTCAAAATTGTCCATTTGTATGGGAGGTGGTAGAAGGAGTAAGGGGATCGGGTCAATATTCCGTAATATTAATGAAATTTATATCATAATACTTTGACCTAAATTTCAACACAATGGCTTAAATAGTTTCAAAGAACAATCAATTTCTTAATATTTCGAAAATTCATGAAATTTGTATGAGAGGGGGGGAATGTAGCCCATTCACGAACTTAAAGTTACTTTTTTGCTAAAAATGACACAAAAATTTATTTAGCACTATAGCTCAAAGCTTTCGAGAGTTATGCTGTAGACAGACGCACAGACGCACAGACGGACAGACGGACAGACAAACAGACGGTCACTCGAAATCGAGGTTTTTGAGCGACAACAAATATTTCTGTACCCTTGGCAGCTCTGTGCGAGCGTTATTTCTTAGCGTTACAAACGGTAAGGCAAACACAATATACTCTCAGATTTCATCTAGAGTATAAAAATAAGCAGGACACGTTTGACACTGGTTCTGGAAATTCATTTTTCGTCTTAATTACGCTGCGATCTATCATTATGTGCACTTCATATCCTTGTCGGTTTCTGTTGTTATTTTTTTGTTCTCGGGCTCTTGCTCTATAAAACTGTTATTATCAACCGATTAAAGTTAAAGTTGGTTTCAATATTTCTTTTTTTTTTACTCTTATGCTTTAATAGAATTTTGAATCTCGAATTGAGTTTCGAGTATTTTTAAGATCGTTTGGAGTTAGTTCACATTGCTTTGCTTTACCGATTTAATAAACAATCGGTTGTTGCCGCGTTAACATTGCTCATGAAAAATAATTACCATGCTTTCTAATTTTTGTGCTCGGAAAGTATTTATACTCTAGATGAAATATGAGAGTATTATAAGTTTGCTCTAAAGTTTGTAACGCTAAGTAAATCGATTTCCGCGAGAAATACATATACAAGCTCCCGCCAGGTGGCTCTGGTAGTAATGAATATTGAAGTATGAATACTCCTACATTTGGCCATGGAATCATTTCAGTTTTGGACTTCATTGAGACCGGAAAGAAAAAAAATAAAAAAGCATGGAATCGTGCCAAAAACGGTTACTTTTTCTTTACAAGTTCAATCTTAGCCACGACGCAAGGGAGGCACATCAACAGGGCATTTGGAGCTGACACAGTAAGCGAACGAGTCACACAGCAATGGTTCGAAAAATTTCGATCAGGAGATATAACCCTTCAAAGTGAGTCATTTGGTCACCCAGGACCATCGATAGGCAATGACGAGCTGCGTTTACTAGTGGAGTCTGACTCACTCCAAACTGTAAGGGACATTGCAGAGAAAAGTTTTAGCTATTTGGCTGAATCCGCTGCGTGGCTGCGGAGTCAGAAACTCCCTTCAATGAGTTTTTCGGATTTCTATTGAGCTATTTTCGATTGAATATAATGGCAAAAGTATTAGTATACGTAATTCAGGAGATAGCAAATTTAGTAAGTTTTTCTACTTCGAGAAAAATGCCATCTCGAATTGAGATTCCAAAACTCGAATTGTATGCTCTATTCGGGTTGCATGTTACTGCTTGTTATTCTCTTTACCATAACTCAATGCTTGACTAATCCTTATTTCAATTCTAAACGCGTGTCTATATGAAACTCTTAAATTCTTAGAAAGTAAATTGATTCACACATGAGACCTCATACCACGTGACTCATTAGCATGCAAATCGTCCTCGTTTTTTTTCCATTCTTGTTGGCTCATTCGCAATGTCTATTCTGAAATAATTTCGATAACCTTGGAAAAGTCTGCTTCGCCCCGAAAAAAAAATGCTTAGGCATGGTTTTCCATTTTCATTGCCCGTAAATGTAATGGAAAAAGGGCGGCAAGAAAACGCGAAATAATAAAAATAATAATCATCAAACACACATGTCTACATTAATTGCCATTAATAATGCCAGAGACACAACTAAAATCTTCTTGACCCAGTTTTGCCTACGACGGAAAGGATAACGAGTTTAGTGCGTAAATAGCTATTATCCTAAAAAAATTGTAAACATTTTAATAATGAAAAGTTTGTTGCCAGTTTTTGTTTGTTTGTTTTGTTCTTCTTCAAAAGAATTCGAATTGGATTGTAATAAAATTATGGCCTAGTTTTTAAAGAGTTGCTTGAAACAGACACTAAAATCAGATTTGTAAATTGAGGAGTTTTATCGGGTACGACTACTTTTAACTTTTTTGAAGGGTTACAGAATTTTATTACACATTAACTGTAATAACAATAAAAGACGAAAAAATGGAAATACGGCGACTTTTTTAAACTTTTGTGTATTTTAAAGGCATATTGATTTTGTGGAGCACTCGAGCAAAAGGAGTAATATTAGAACTCCTAGATAAATATATCCTCGTTGTATTTTCAATCCTGGAAATTCGCTATTAAGTTTAAGGTTGCAATATTTTAGAAGCCTTGAGAAAATTTTGATAATAAATCTTTTTAATATTGTGAAATTTCTTTGAGCACAAAGTCAATTTCCTGGCCCATAATTTCTCTAGATTCGAAAAGAGCATTTTCTTAAATTTCTAAAATTTGTATTGATTGTATTAGTGGTGAAAAAGATTTCATTTTAACATATTTATGGGATTTCCTACTGCACCACTAAGTTTGAACTCAAAATTTGGGAGGAAAATTATTCACTGAGCTTTCTGAAAACTACACCATTTGTATGGGTGGTGGTAGTAGTAGGTATACGAAATCTCAAGGTATTGAAAAAGAAACGAAATTGCACTTTTGATAAACATTAGAAATACCTAAAATAACGATTACAACGATAGTTGGTTGCCAAGATACATATACAATTAAGCAATTAGTGTCCTAAAATTAGTTTTTTTATATTTTTATGTAATATGATATTTGAAGAGGGGTAATTTAAGAAATATAGTATTTATGTAAGTGCGATAAATGATTTTCTTGCCTGTAGATAATGTAGTAATATTGAGAGAAACTATATCTCAAAAGAATGCTCAGCAGGGAAATTTTGTAATGGGGTATTTTGAAAGGCTAATTTGTGAGATAAGGGTATTTTTGGAAAGACAATATAGTTATGAAGGTGCCGCCAATGTAATAACATTTATTTACTATCTACGTGGAAAGAGTAGTATAGGCAAAGTATACCAAATTACAGAATTCCGAAAAATTGGAAATTGCTTTTACTTACTCCAACTGGAACCAGTCCTCCCGAAGACACTTTTATCCTCCGGATTCCAAACAAATCTGAGAACGGATTGCTTTTTTGAAACAACCGGTGGTCGACTGTAGTAATGCTGGAACGCATCGATAGATTGTTCGGCTTCAGTAGGCATTTTCTCTCCCTAGTTAAGTTTCTGGGCAGGCAGGGTATCCTTATAGTTTACACAACACTATTTATTCTTCTACACTAATAGCGCTTAGGCCCGATCGCGGAAACAAAAACGAAAAAAACGTACCGAATCACTAAAGATCACTCTCGAATCACTTCACGACGCCTAGGTGGGAGCAGATCTTTAAGATTTCAAAAACTCTTGATTTGATCCTTACACGAACTTTGTAGCAATCCCGTCCCGGTCCAGATCTGGCAAGTGTCTGAATTAAATCTCATTGGAAGATGAGAAAATCGGAGTAGCCGTTGTGGTTGTTAACCAACAAATTGGTCCAGTTGGCTTAGTTAAGAGATTGGTTTAGGCAGATAACTAGATGGGGCTTAATCAAATGTAATTTTGTGTTTGTAGCATTGTACGTGCTGTACACACAAAAAAACCACACATCTCATACATCTATGAGATTCATATGCAATGCTAGAGTTGCAGTTGCGGTGGTGGCTTGAAATTGCGGGGGTACCCAACAATATGGTTGGTTAGTAGTGACGCAGGCAATCAAAAATGAAGGTAATTTTGCTCCACTATTAAAGTTGAGGAAGACCCGTGCTTCTTATTGTGCCACGTTTTTGTGGGTGGATAATTAAGGCCATGAATAAGAAAATGTCGTCGACGACGACGTAGGACAGGAGGTGGAAATTATCTTTTCAAGTAATTTAGATTTGTGATTCTACTAAACGCTTAGTATAGTAGCTATTGTTTGAGAAACGGATGTCTGGGTATTCAAAGATGTTTGTCCTGTGTGGAAAAAAATAAGATCGCGATGATTTCATGCAGATTTGTAAATTGTTTCAAACTGATCGCTGCTGGTTGAACAGCGGTCACTTTGAACTAGAATTGAATGCAAGTGTGTGCTAAGAGTTGAGAGATTTCAGTGTACGATCGAAAGTAAGAAATGATTTTGAACATGTCCGAAATGGTTTAATGTTTCGGCAATGTGGTTGAAAGTTTCATCGTCTAACGACTAATTTCTCATTATAGGTTTAAACCGAATATTGGATTCAAAATTGAGTTAATTCCACATAAAGCACTAAATACAGCTTATATTGCCATATTAAGCATAAAAATTTCTAGTATGCAGCTTGTTGGCTCGTGATCAATTCCAAGTTTACATCACTTGAAAATAGCCCAGTCATAATTTTTCGAACATTGACTTAAATTCTTTCTCGCTCCTCGGTCTCAAAAATGATATTAGTACATTGTAATAAAATGAGTTTACTAGATTGTAGCCTAGTGGGTAGCATGTTGGTTTAGTGCGAAGGTCGTGAGTCCCGGACAATGTATAATTCGAGCACGCCTATATCTTAGTTACCTCAATTTACGAAAATGAAAATTAGAGTAGATAGGGGGCTGTGCGAAGAGCTAACAACCCTTCTCCAATAAGAAAATGAAAATGTTGAGGAATTAGATATCAGCAGGCCAAGGTCCGATGTGGACTGAAGTGCCATTGTAGAATAGAATATAATAAAATAAAATTAATTATTATGCCTCTTCTACAATGGCGCTACAGCCCCAATCGGACCTTGGCCTCCTGACATGCAGGTTCCTTAACATTTTCATTACTTATTGTGGAAAGTTTGTTAGCCCTCCGCACAACCCTCTTTATACGAATTTTTCATTTTCGTAGAATAAGGTGACCAAGGTATATCCAAGCAGGCAATGTGTTGGAATTATATATTGCGCCGACCGGGATTTGAGCCCACTAGTCTACACCCTAGCTTATGCCTCTTGCTAACATATGTACATGTTCAAAATATTGTTCTCCGGAGCTTGTAAAATTTTGACGAAATTCCAGAAAATTCTACTGCTAAATTGAAGCAAATGGAGATATGTTGTAATAGAAGGTGGAGTATGCCTGTTGCATGCTTGCTGGCTGGCATGGCTTAGCTATTCGGAACGGGTTGAATCTTGCCATCTCCTTCAATACATGAAAATTTCATGCTGCTTGTTAGTCGAAGATAAATTTGAAAGGGGGGCGTCGGAAGGATCAAACGTATGTGTTTCTGATGAAATTAAAAAAAGGCGGAAGTTCCCTGAAGGAGAAAATCAGTGTAGTAGGGGGTTTTCGATAAACAGAAGGGGATTAGGGATACGAAGGTCGTTGTACGGGCTCGGCTGCGACTGACGGAGCGTTTCCGCTGAGCCGACCTGTTTCTCATTAGCAACTCTCTCACTCCACCGCCGACTTCCTACATCTTCTCCATATGGGCAGAAGCTCTTTTCCTTGCATGAGTTCCTGAAATGGGGAAAGGTTTTGTCAAATCCAAATCCGTAGCGTCTAGTGACAATTCATATTTATTACTTCGTTTATTAAACTAATTGCGGCTAACAAGAAGATTGAAATTAAATGTAAAGGTTAATTAATTATTAGCCCTAATAGTTGATCGGCTTTCTTCAAAACAGTTTCTTACGTTATCTCCATTTACAAGCTTGATTATGTTTTTCATTAGTTTCTATTTTAATAGACCAAAAAAAACTTGACATCCGTTTTTTTTTTAACTATTATAAAGTCTTTTGATAATTCAAAATTTCCTTCCCGTAGTCTTTTTACTCTTTTACTTCAGCATTTAACGACAAGTCCAATTTATTACTCTTCGTAAATCTATATCATTTCTATAACGATATCGATCAAAGTATCATGACTTTCTCATTTGAACTACGTTCGCTAATGTTTGACAATAAAAACATTTAAGCAAAATTTTAAAAAGGAAACAATACCAAAAAAATATAACAAAAGAGAATTTTAATTAATTCTAGAAATTTGCTGGTCATCGGTAATGTTTATACTCTAGATGGAATCTGAGAGTATTATAAGTTCGCTCTAAGGTTTGAACCGCCGAGAAATAAGGCTCGGAGAAAAAAATGAATGATACAGAAGTTAATGTTATCACTCAAAAATCTCAAAACCGGATGTCCGTCCGTCCGTCCGTGCGCTCTCTAGCTTGAGAACGCGTTGAGCTAGAAAGTTCAAATTTTGTACACGTCGTTTTTGACAAAAAAGTAAGGTCAAGTTCGTGAACGGGCCAAATCGCTCCACCCCACGGATTTGCTCAAAAAGTATAAAAGTTATTGGCCTGAAATTTAGAATATATTACTTTTATGATAATATCAATCTATCATATAAAAATTGTGCTTGTCCTCCACCTCCTTCTACCACCTCCCATACAAACTGTACTTATCATGAATTACTCTAAGCCAATTTCCTCAGTGCTTATAAAATTCAGCGGGCTGAAATTGTGCACCAAATATTTATTTAAAATTGTTAGTAAGGTGAAAAAAAATGAGATGATTAGCTTCACCCCTTCTACCCCCTCCCATACAAAATGACACAATTTCGCAATTTGACAATAAATGGATTTACTCAAAAAGTATAAAAGCTATTGGTCTCAATTTTGGTATATATTACTTTTTTAATGATTTAAATTTACAGTACAAAAATTATTTGCTTCCTTTTTTTCCTTCCACCCACTCCCATACAAACTACACTTTTTCCTGAAATGCTCTAAGCCGATTTTCTCAGAACATATAACATTTGTGAACTCATATTTTGTGATAAATATTTAATTAATATTATTACTAAGATGAGAAAAAAAATATTTGATTTGCTTCACTACTTCTACCCCTCCCATACAATATGACACAGTTTCACAACTCCACAAAAAATCGATTTTCTTTAAAAGTATGAATGGCACTAGTCTGAAATTTAAGGAATGCCAATTTTATAATATTCCTAGTTATTTCTGAAAAAATCATTAAAATCCCCCCACTCTTTCTACCACCTCCCATACAAACTGCACATTTTCACTAAATCAAACTCACTAATTTTCTCAGTTCCATTCAGTTTTTGGAGTTAGCATTTTGTATAAAACATTTTCATAGCTACTTTAGCATGATGGCGAAAAAATTAGTTCAATGCTATCATCCCTTCTAACACTCCCCATACAAAATTTCTTGGGATCACAAAATATTCTATTTCATCTAGAGTATCGTAAGATTGCGCTTTACGCGCAATCGTAGCCCTGTTATGTTTTTATTTTAGTTTCGAGTAATTCTGAGTATCATGGACCTTTGCCCAGTAACACTGCTCTTAAAGCAGACAGTTTAAGCTATAAAAATGCTATATTTACAGGGTGTCAACTATTTCTTATTTATATTAATTTCGACCCCGTTTAATTTAGGGTTATGTTAGTCACGAAATTTGTAACACTTATTTGGTAAAGAAAATTTTAAATTAAAATTATCTTACATTACACTTTCTTTATAGTTGGCCCAATTTTTTACTCGGACGGTGTCGGCGAAACATCATTCGATTTTTACCTAAAGGCTACTAATTCCAATTCTTACGCAATGCCAAGGCAAACGCTTGGCTCCCAAAGATATAGTTCAGTCTCATTTAAATTATCCAGAACAGTAACACTGCAGAACAAAACGCTCGGCTTAAACGGATGATGCCTTTCAATAGAAATCCACGACAAAATATACGGAATAATGCACTTGCATTGCGATACAGGGCTTAATATAGCGGCCGGCCACCACTCATATCCGAACCAAGTTTTGACCGTCAACGCAAAGTCGCGGAGAATCTCTACGAATGCGCACATATGTAGCTTACCCTCAAGATTAAGTCCCCCGGGCAGTTAAGATTAAGTCCAGCCGGCAGCCACTCGCGCCTCCTTGCACAAATTTCTCAGACTGAGAAACGGAACACTTTGCACGAAAATAGAAGAGCGATTGCAGAAAAGCAGTTGGCATCTAGACCACTTCCTGCGAAACAATAAGAACTGGCTGAAAGAAATTGTAGCTTTTCCTTAAAGTGTGCTTCTATCAACATCAGGTACAACGAGACCAGGTAAATCTGGAAAATTCTTCGGAGAATAGGATAAAAAACAAAAGGTTAAAGAGCTAGTAGAATCGATAAGACCGATGAAATTTCCATTGCAGCTTAAGTGAAATTACGAAAAATGGGAAAGAAAGATTCAACTATGATTCTGAAGGACCTCTCATCTGCATCACCTACTCGCGGTATCAACATTAATAAGCCTAGAAGAGTTCTCGCAAAGCCGAAAATGTTGCCTGGTCAGTAAACCCTTTCTTTAGTGGTCGATGCTGACCCTTCTACACATCAGTACAATGTTACACGTCACCAAGAAAAAAATATTTATCCTCATTTATACCTAACTTATCATATCGTAAAGGAGGTACAATATTACCCAGCTGGAATATCTGTTATATAATCTTGAGCTGAAATTTATTTACAATCTTCATTGGTCACGATTATGTATGTAGTGTGCAAAAGGACGTGATTCTCATGAAGTGGAGACACGATGGGGCAATTAAAAATAAGAACAAGCAGCGATTTCCGGAAGAAGGCAATGCCTTTTAGTATTTCAATTGTATCTACCCAAATGTGTTGTGGTAATGATAACTCTAAGAGCATCATCTGGCAAAACCCTTCTCCATATTTTACTTGATATTTTCGCCTAATAAAACTTATTATACTCTAGATGGAATCTGAGAGTATTATAAGTTTGCTCTAAAGTTTGTAATGCTAAGAAATAAGGCTCGGAGAAAAAAATTAATGATACAGAAGTTAATATTATCACTCAAAAATCTCAAAACCGGATGTCCGTCCGTCCGTCCGTCCGTCCATCCGTCCGTCCGTCCGTTCGCTCTCTAGCTTGAGAACGCGTTGAGCTAGATAGTTCAAATTTTGTACACGTCGTTTTTGACAAAAAAGTAAGGTCGAGTTCGTGAACGGGCCAAATCGCTCCACCCCTTCTACCCCTCCCATACAAAATGACACAATTGCGCAATTTGACAATAAACGGATTTGCTCGAAAAGTATAAAAGCGATTGGTCTGAAATTTGGAGTATGTTACTTTTATGATAATATCAATCTAGCGTAAAAAAATTATACATGTCCTTCTCCTCCTTCTACCACCTCCCATACAAACTGAACTTGTCATGAATTACTCTAAGCCAATTTACTCAATGCGTATAAAATTTAGCGGGCTGAAATTATGTACCAAATATTTATTTAAAATTGTTAGTAAGGTCAAAAAAAATCAGACGATTAGCTTCACCCCTTCCACCCCCTCCCATACAAAATGACACAATTTCGCAATTTGACAATAAATGGATTTACTCGAAAAGTATAAAAGCTATTAGTCTGAATTTTGGGATATATTACTTTCATAATGATTTCAATATACAGTAGAAAAATTAATTGCGTCCTCCTTCTCCTTCTATCCCCTCCCATACAAACTACACTTTTTCATGAAATGCTCTAAGCCGATTTTCTCAGAACATATAACATTTATTGAGCTCATATTTTGTAATAAATACTTAATTAGTATTATTAGACTAGTGCCATTTATACTTTTCAAGAAAATCGATTTTTTGTGAAGTTGTGAAACTGTGTCATATTGTATGGGAGGGGGTAGAAGCAGTGAAGCTAATCAAATATTTTTTTCTGATCTTAGTGCTAATACTAATTAAGTATTTATTACAAAATATGAGCTCAATAAATGTTATATGTTCTGAGAAAATCGTCTTAGAGCATTTCATGAAAAAGTGTAGTTTGTATGGGAGGGGGTGGAAGGAGAAGGAGGAAGCAAATAATTTTTCTACTGTAGATTAAAATTACTATGAAAATAACATATCCGAAAATTCAGACTAATAGCTTTTATACTTTTTGAGTAAATCCGTTTATTGTCAAATTACGAAATTGTGTCATTTTGTATGGGAGGGGGTAGAAGGGGTGAAGCTAATAGTCTAAATTTTTTTGGGCTTACTAACAATTTTAAATAAATATTTGGTGCACAGTTTCAGCTCTCTAAATTGTATACGCAATGAGTAAATTGGCTTAGAGTAATTCATGACAAGTACAGTTTGTATGGGAGGTGGTAGAAGGAGGGGGAGGATACGCATAATTTTCGTACGGTAGATTGATATTATCATAAAAGTAACATATTCCAAATTTCAGGCCAATAGCTTTTATACTTTTCGTGCAAATCCGTTTATTGTCAAATTGCGCAATTGTGTCATTTTGTATGGGAGGGGGTAGAAGGGGTGGAGCGATTTGGCCCGTTCACGAACTTGACCTTACTTTTTTGTCAAAAACGACGTGTACAAAATTTGAACTATCTAGCTCAACGCTTTCTCAAGCTAGAGCGCGCACAGACGGACGGACGGACGGACGGACATCCGGTTTTGAGATTTTTGAGTGATAATATTAATTTCTGTATTCATCATTTTTTTCTCCGAGCCTTATTTCTTGGCGTTACAAACTTTAGAGCAAACTTATAATACTCTCAGGTTTCATCTAGAGTATAATAATTCTATCGAAAATTCTCTCTATAGTTTTTTGAAGAAAGCTCTTAAGCTAATTGTACGATACGACTTGACTTGGATATATGATTTCAGGCATGTATCAACCTGAAAATTTTTATTATTGTGTAGCTCCATTCCTCCCTGCAGAAGAGCAGGAAATATGCCGTCTTCTCCGGCGATTTAAATTGCTTAAAACTAAGTATTGCCCATCTTACTTTTTTCGCAAGACTTGGCTAGGTTTTTCCGTTCCTCTCGACATTGCCTACTGGTACCCGGAATACACAGCTGTCTTTTCTTGCTGGCCGCGAGTTCTGGGGAATGAGTTTGTGCTAAGACGTCCAAAGTTTGCTTCCCATTTTCTGTGATCGAACCGTCAGGTTTCCCTAACAACCCGATTTTATTTTTGCATTACTTCCAAAATATCCGGTGCAATCTCGCCATACTTGTTAAATCATTAGTACTCTGGCAAAACGATTTCCAGCAAATGCTCTATGGTGTCATCCTCCTCAACGCAGGCACTATAAATGTCATCAATTGTAAGGCTTAGCCTTCGAGCATGTTTGCTAAGACTATACCTACTAATGTCTCAATATTTTTATTGATTTTCCTTTATCAAAACCACCCTACAGCATTTTCGTGATGTTACACGAGTCACTCTGTAACCATTTGAGATTTTCCTTCTCCACACTTTGTTGGCGTAGATTGCCGTAATGACTTCCAAGGCAATGCCAACATTGTCCGTTTCCTTACCGGTGAGCGGCACAGATCCGTTTCCAAGTATACCTTTTCCCCAATTCTTCCAACATGTCCATGCAATGATGCAATCATCTTTAGCTTTAAGTGGAGAGGATCTTCTGTGCAGCTTGGCTGTCCGACTAATAACTAACTGGCTTTTCATTTACTACTGTACGCTAGGCAAGTTTTGTCCCTTTTGCAATAGCCATTACCTCCGGCTGGAAGTCCGTGGCATATCCTGGTAGATGCCTCGAGATTTACAGATCATTTAGTTAATTATTTATCATAACTAGACAGTTTACATAATAATAAATTGCTTAATTTAATTTAATTTAGTATAACCTAGTATAGTTAAATTTACCTTAATTAATTAACACAATTTGATATACTTATATGATAGGCACTGGTGGAAGGGTCAAGCGGGGAGTGGGGATCTTATAAAACGGAGCGTAGTCTCAGTTTATATGTCAGCTTATTTATTGGGGGTGTATAGTGTGCGCTGAATTTGTTAAATACCTTACAGCATCTGTTAATAGGTTCATTTTGTCCGTAATCTGTACGATGTGGATATTCCTTAAGTGGTTTTGAATGTCTTGTCAGCCTGACATTGTCATTGAGTCTGAATTTATTTGAGATGTGGTTAACCTTAATATCGCCATTCAAAACATCTAAGGTAAAACACGATGTGAGCATAGTTCTTCTGGAATCAAGAGGTAAAAGATTTAATAATTGGAGCCTAACTGTGTAGGGTAGAAGGTTTTCAAAGTCTCTAGGATCATACAAATCCCTAAGAGCAAAAAGAAGGAATTGCTTCTGGATTGACTCTATTCTGTTGCTGTATAATTAGAAGAAGGGGTCCCAAATGGGACACACATATTCCAGAATAGGGCGGACAAGAGAACAGAATAAAGATTTGGTGACCCATACATTCTTAAACTCTTTGGCTCTTCTCTTAATGAACCCAAGAAGTTTATTGGCTTCTGAAATTATTCGATAATAGTGAGATTTGAAGCACAGTTTATTGTCCAGTAATAAGCCGAGGTCCTCAAGTTGATCAACACGGTGTAGTTGAGTTCCACTTAGGATATAGTCATGGTGATATGATGATGATTTACGTGAGAAGTTTATCACGTGGCATTTACTGATATTAAGCTCTAATTTGTTCTGACTACACCAATGATCTAGCACAATAAGCTTGGATTGCAGGAATTCGGCATATGTGGGTGAGGTTATGACATGACATATTTTTAGATCATCAGCGTACATCAGATGTGAAACATTGTCCAATACTTCTGATAGATCTGAGATGAAAACATTAAATAAGAGAGGTCCGAAGTGACTCCCTTGGGGTACCCCAGAGGACACTAATATTTCCTTGGAAATAAAACCTTGAAACTTAAAAAATTGAATTCTATCACTAAGATAGGATTTAAGCCACTCAAATAAGGATCCTGTCATACCAATTTTTTTTAACTTTAAAATCAGGACATTGTGATCAACTTGGTCGAACGCTTTGCTAAAGTCGGTGTATATTGTGTCGATTTGATGCCCACTTTCAAGTGCGCAGAGCATATCAGATACAAGATTCATGAGATTCGTTGTGGTCGAGCGACCTTTTCTAAAGCCATGCTGCTCGTCATTAAGAATAGGGTTGATCATATTGGTCAATTTATCGCAGATAATTTTTTCGAATAATTTCGGTATAGCTGATAAAATTGCTATGCCTCTGTAGTTCTCAACTTTTCGTTTGTCTCCATTCTTGTGGATGGGTGTGACATGCGACGATTTCCAAGCAGAGGGAAAAGTTCCTAATGACAGTGACTTGTTGAAGAGAATGTAAAGGTGTTAAAAGTTGATGGGCACATTTTGATAAAAATAGGGGAGGAATAAGATCAGGACCTGGACCTTTTTTGATATCAATAGTTCGGAGGGCATAGAGCACCTCCTTAATAGACAATGAGGTATTGTCAACAAGTGTTGGAACCGAAATGTTGAGTTCACTGTGGGTTGAATCTGACTGGGCACCAAAAACTTCTTGAAAACGGTCAGCAAACATATCGCATATTTTACGCCGGCAGGAAGACTGCGTGATTTCATTAGACATGGTTACGGGATAACCCGAACTTTTTCGTTTTGTATTAACAAATTCGAAAAATCTTTTTGGTTCTGTTATGATATCTTCCCCAATTTTTTTTACATAACACTCATACGCATCCCGGGACTTAGAAGAGAATTATGAGGCCAGTGTGTCATATTTTCTCTGAAGATTCGGAGTTATCGCGCCCATTTTCTTAAGTTTCTTAAATAGTTTATTTCTTTTATTCCGCAGTGATCGGAGGTTTTTATCTAACCAGGGATCTGAAACTTTGTCTTTTTGTTTTATTACAGGGACATAATTATCGACAATTTTAAAGATCACATCATAGAACGATGTTATGGCATTGTCAAGATCATTACATGAGAAAAGGGATGTCCAGTCTGTCGAAGACAGTTCGTTATTAATGCAATTGAAATCAGCATTACGCAAGTCAAATACAATATTATTATTGTAAGAGTGAACAAAATTAGTGTTGTTGCATGGTAGTTCTACTACGATAGCAGAGTGATGTTGTGTATTAGAGAAAAGATTCTCCGCGTCAGAGGCAGGGCTAACAATCACTTCATCATATGCGTCGGTAAAGATCATATCAAGCCATCTCCCATTTTTAATGGGAAAATTCACTACCTGATGTAAGTCGTTGTTATATAGTGTGTCGATAATAGTGGTGTCAATATCAGACATAAGATTCCCCGGTATAATAGTGTTATCGGAATGATTTGTCTGAAAAGAGATATTTGGGCGATTAAAATCGCCGAGAAGGAAGATATTGTCATTCTCTGTTAAGGAGCAATTAACACTATGATAAATTTCAAGAATGTCGTGGTATTTGTAGTCTTCAGAGTTAGGCTGGATATATACAACACCGATGTAAACATATCTATTTATCAGTTTGATTCTGATAAATTTATGTTCAAAAAGTGTTGTTGGTGTTGTGTCTACAATCTCACTAGATAAAGATTTGTGAACTGCAATTAGGACACTCCCTCCTTTTGACAGACCTGTTGCGCTGTAATTCCTATCATTGTTGTATACGGTCCAGCTGTTGTCCAGTATTTCTACATTTTTGAAGGAGTCACTTAGGCCAGTTTCCGTAATAATAATGACATTAGAGTGACATGATTTCGCATCAATGAAGAGATTATTTATCTTTTCTCTGATGCCACCTCCGTTGTGGTAGAAAATTCGTATGTTATTTTTAGAATTAGGAACGAAAAAACCGATTATGATCTTCACGACTTTTGTGCATATCAGATATATGCTTCAAGGAAACATGGGAACCGTATGTGGCGAGATCTACATGGACTTGGTCAGGAGAAAGATTGAACTGCTCGTGGAAGCGTGTATAGAGCCGTCGTAAAGATTCTAGATCCATTGGAAGTCCTTCCTGTTGAATGGATAGTATCAGACTGGTTTTCGTTTTGCCATTTATACAGGTCGAGTCAGATTTATTGTGCATATTACTAAGCATTTACTACCGCTACTTTCATGGTAAATGCAGTAAGGAACTTGCTAAACTTATTCCTCCTCTGTACTCATTTCCTAGAAACACACGCCTATCGTCAAGCGCACACGAGTTAACTGTTAAGTTTCCGACTTCCCGCACAGTGAAATATAGGCGGTTATTCATACCTCGAACTTCTAAGCTCTGGAATGCATTGCCTAAAGATGTTTTCCAATTGTCATACGACCTTCGACGTTTCAAACTCAACGTCCACCGGCATTTTAGGCTTTTCCCTCCTTTTAATCCCGACTAACCTCAACTCCTTACTCCTTTTTTTTCCCTTACCGACATGACTGTAATTTACATTAAAGGGTGACCCCCTAAGTTGTGTTCGGCTTTTAAAAAAAAAAAATATAAGCAAGATACAGCCGCACATTGTCAAATATTCTTTGCTCTCTCAACCGTGATAATAAATATCTGTTCTCCTCGGAACTTGCCGAATTCTTTGATAGCTTTACAACCGGGGAAACAAGTGGGTCGAGAAAAGAGGGGTTATTGTCACCAACGACTGCAGTATCAAGATTTGAGCAAGATAACTTTTCATTTTACTTTATTATTTTAATAATAAAGTATTGTTATCGACTTGGAAAAAAAAAAAATATGCTACCCTGAAATTTTGTTTTTTCGCGTTTCATGACTAAAATAGCCTAAAAATGCAAAAAAAAAAATCCGTCTGTCTGTACGCCGTCCGCCGTACGCCGACGTGTACGCTCAGCGCACATTAACTCCCAAACCTTCCAGAAAGAAAGTTCATTTTTGGGGGGATTGTAGATAGTTGCGGATCTCAGGCGGATACCCATTTTGGGGGGTGTACGGGTTTAGGGGGAGGCGAGTGAGCGCTTAAACCGAAAAATACGAATTCAAATATCTCAACCGTGGTTACAGCTAGGAAGCTAAAACCCAACATACATATAGAGGAGTTTGTGGAACAACTTTTAAAAATAATTTAATTTTTTTATCCATTGGGTTGCAAAAAGGGGGGGCTAAGAACCAATTGGCGGCCGAATATTTTTTTCAATTGATTATATCTTCGAAATTACTTACCATAAAAAACTGATATTTTGAGACCATTAAAACGGCATATAGATATACTAGAATCAGTTTAGATAGAATTTAATTATTGACAGGGGGAGGGTAAGGGGGTTTGCAAAAAAAACACTTAAAAATTAATATCTCGACTGCGTCTTAAGCTATGTAATTGAAACTTGAAACTTATACTAAGTTTTACTAGCGAAATATGAAAAAAATATTATATGTGGACATAATAGTAGTTGAAGGAAATGGGGAGCATTTAAAAAACGGAGTACTTTTCAGAATTACAAATCGATATATCTTAAAATTGAGTACAGATATCAAATCAAAAATTTGTCAGATTGTATAACTATATAGTTTTTAATTTTGGTAAAAAATTTAAGTTGGAGGGTGTAAGGGGAGGTAGGTGGAAAGCAAAAATGTTGAGAATTTTGAGTGCTTTTTTGGGGCTCTGGTAAAAGATAAAAAGTTTTAATTTTCAACGTCGACACATCTATTTGATGTACATAGAAAAAAGATAGTAATTTGTTCCAAAATTGTTATGCAGCGAAGTTGAGGTCTAACGTGCACAAGGAGTTTCATGTGCAACGAAAAAAACACATAAACTGAAAATTTTTGAATGAAATTTGTAGGTAGAAACTTGAAAATTCGCTAAATGCATTGACAATTTTTTTTTAAAAAGTTTGAAATATCAACTGGTCGAATATCTTTAAAACTTCTACCCCCTCCCATACAAATTTATTTTTTCGACCATTTTTAAGAAATTAATTATCACCTAACTATTAAAAGCTATCAATTTGAAATTTTGCACAAAAACTTACAAAAATAGTTGAAATAAAATTATCATAAAAGTTTTGAAATTGCATTTGCCCTTCTACCCCCTCCCACACAAAAGTATGATTTCGACCAATTTCATTAAATCAACTGATAACCAACAAATTAAAAGCTACAAACTTGAAATTTTGTACAAGTACCTTACAAAAGAAAGGAAATAAAATTGCGTCACAAATTTTACGATTCCCCTACCTCCTCTACCCCCTCCAATACAAATGTTTGGTTTCGTGAATTTAAAATACACCGAATCCAATGAAAATTCTATGCTACTTCGTCTATGAAACTGACATGCTATAGAGAGAATATTGGACTTGGTTCAAGCAATCAATTAAAAAACTATTAACATCCACCCACCCTTACTATCACCCCTCACCCTACCCTTCATGAAAACTCAAACTTCCATAAATAAACGAACGAAATATGGAGCTTTTGAATGTTTCCGCAAAGTATTAAATTGAGAACTGCTCTGCCCAAGAAGCCCCTTTCTCTTAGTCTTCCCTAACTACTCTAACCTAGAGTTACTCTATGAAAAAGAAAGAACAAGACGTACTAGAGTTCGGCCAAGGTGATAGCCAGCTTTTCCGTTAAATTTGAAAAAGCGCACTGCTATTTTCCAGCGTGCGATAAGTAAGCAAATGTGATTGCAATCCGTTCATTAGAACGTGAAACCTACCAAATTAACCACCACTTAAAAGTACTGCAAATTAAAGATATTCGCGAAATAAAACCACTAAAAAGTTACAACGACACGTTGCACGCATACATATGAAAATAAAAAGCGCCCCATCTGACAAGGTGTCCAGACTTTTCTATCAGGTGCCTTGTTCTTTCTTTTTCATAGAGTGACTCTACTCTAACCTGCATATTGACTTTCCACGCATGCGCATTTTGTCCTAAAAACAATAAAGTTCCGCCCAACTTGTTGGCAGTTTATTTATCTTCAACACATGTTACTGATGACGAAGGGTAGGGATTGATGGTCTCGCCTCGCACTAAATTTTTGTAAGGATCCGGAACTATGATAGAATTCGAAGTAGGAATTGGGGCTAAAATCAAAATAGGAACTGGGACTAGATTCGAATTAGTGGAATGAGATAAACTGGTGTTAACGCGATTAGTTGTAGCTGTAGTAGTGGTGTTAGTGTTAGTCTTATGGTGCATAGAATTGGGAAAAGTTTTATTCTTATTCGTACTCATATTGTTCCTATAATTATTATTGTTATTTTTGTTATAATTTGTATTAATATTTTTAGTTTTGTTATTGTTTTTACTATTATAACTAACATTTTAGTTGTTAGTGGTATACTTATTATATTTTAAATTTGACTTCTAGTGTCGGATTTGTATGTTGTTCCATTTGATGACATCAGATTTCGTGGTGAAGAAAAGCCAGTCATATTGCATGGGAATATAAAGTTTAAAATTTGTGTGTTTCGGTGTAATCCCACTACTCTGCGGGACGGTAACTTCTCACACTTACAGCCTTTTATCGCAAATTGGTCCGCAATGGTTTTGTATAGCCATGATGCATCCAAGTTTGGAGGAGCTCCCGTAACAAAATAAGCAAACGAATCGGTTGAATTTTTAACTTCGAGCTTATTGATCCTATTCAGCTTATTAATTCTGGCATCCCAATCGGCTTGCGACCATGTTGCGTTGAATTTTATTAACGAGTTTTTCGGCGCGTCAGGATTTTTTCCAGGTAGGTGTATCTTTGACAGCGAGAAAGTTTGAACGGGTGACAGCGAAAGTGTACGTATATGTAGATTTTCTTTTGTACTTTGAGGTGGATCGCAAACAAATCGGGAGATTGCTAGTTCGCGTTCGAAATCAACGAGTTTCGTTGTTGTATCGTTTGGCTGTCTGATTTCGGACCTGGATGTTGTGTGACTCAATTGACTTGATACCTTCACGAGAGATTTGTCCGCCTTCGTAACAAGTAGCTTAACTGATCTGACGTCATCATGGATACTGGTGAGCTTGCTTGTAACAGCGTTCACCTCCGAGAGCGAGACGTCTGTTATTGAAGATACACCATTAGCAGAGATATTATCGGATAAACTATCTAGAGTCCAATTGTGTCCACTTTTTCTGCAACTTCGATGCGTCGTGTTGGATCAAACCACAACATGAGTGTAGCTTGTCCAGCTGTGATCCGTAGTCACGAAATTCGTCAATACAGTCGCTTAAGTTGGTAATATTATCAACGAAACTATTGACTTTATTTGCAATGAAAGAACAAGTGCTTTTTAAATCCTCTAATGCAGCGTTGCTGGAGTAAATTCATGATGCAGTTAGTTTAAACAATTTAAGAACATGACACGGTTTTATATCGCTACACTCGGTACATGTGAAGCTGCTTGGATTGTTCTAGATCCGATGAGCTTTAACACAATCGATATGGAAGCTTTGGTCCCAAATTCCATCACAAGTAATATTGTCAAAAGTTTTAATAGCCTTATGGCAGACACCGTAGGAGGTTGATGAAGGAGAAGACATTGCACAAAACAGAACTGTAGTCACTGGGTCAGAAGAACACAAAAATCAGCGTTTTTAATTGAACAATGTCAAGTTAGCCGTAATTATTAATAGGTATCATAAAAGATTCCATAACCTATTCCCTCTTCTAATTTCGAACCATCAGTAAATATCGCATTCGCGTCATTCTGTATGGCATGATTGTAAATCTATTGCTGTCTGCCTAGTAAAATGACTTCATAGTGCTTCATCGAGTGCTTTGATGGCATAGTATCACTATTTTAGTCAATTCAATGAAGTGACTCAATTGCTGTTGAATATATTTCAGTTCGCTACTTTCCCACCATATCAGCGGACCATATGTAACGGTTGGTATAGTATGATAGTGATATACATCAATCTTATCATATTTGGCTTCAGCCCTGTTTTTGCGAAGGGGTTTTCTTACATATGCACATATGCTGCTTTCTTAATTCTTTCCTTCTGGCCATATGAGTCTGCTGTGGAAGATGATTTCCAGATAAGTTACCCTTTCTGAAAGGCTTAAAGCAGCTCCTCCAATGGATGACAGATTGAAGCTTTCTATACTTCGTCTTTTAGTGAATGGCATGAGAGTAGTCTTGTCGGAATTGATTCTCAATCCACATGAATTAGACCAACTGGCAACAATATCTAATGCACCTTGGAGCAGTTACTAATGTGAGGAAACTCAAACAATTTGTAGACCAAAAGACTGCATTTATAATAGAAATAATATATTCTAAATTTCAAATTAATAGCTTTTATGGTTTCCAAGAAAATTTGATTAATACATATTTTGAAAATGAGTCACTTTGTATGGGAGAGGGTAGAAGGCGTAAGGGGAGTGAAATGAAACTAAAAGCAGATTTCATTCCGATGGACACCTAACAAACTGTGCAAGTTTCAGTACAATCGGTTCAGCCGTTTGTGCGTGAAAAGCGGTCGGACAGACAGACAGACAGACAAATATTTCAAAAATGTGTTTTTATGCTTAGTTAAAACTAAAATAACTCAAAAAACTAACTTTTAGCCATTTATAAGCAAATAACAGACAGACACTACAATTATATTACTATGTATAGATAATAAAGTATTGTGATCGACACAAGAAAAAAAATTTGCTACCCTGAAATGTTTTTTTTACGCGTTTCATGACTAAATTAGCCTAAAAATGCAAAAAAAAAAATCCGTCTCAGCCGTACGCCGTACAAATGGACTCATATCTCCGAGACCGTTAAAGGTAGAATGTTCGTTCTTGGGTGGATTGTTGATTGGGTAAGTGGGCTCTATTTTCTAAATTTTGGGGGGTGTTAGGTGGAAGGGGGAGGCGGGGGAGGGAAAAATTCGAAAACTACACTTGCTAATATCTCCACCACGAATGCAGATAGAGAGTTGAAAATCAGTACAGATATAGAAAAGCTTGTGGGACAATTTCTCAAAATAATTTAATTTTTTATCCATTGGCGTCCGAAAAGGGGAGGCTGAAAACAAATTGTCGTCCGAATTGTTTTTTCAAATGATTATACCTTCGAAATTACTTATCGCAAAAAATTCATATTTTGGGATCATTAAGTTCATATAGTTCCATCGGAATCAGCTTAGAGAGTGGCTAATTATTGTAAGAGGGAGGGTCAGGGGGCTTCAAAGAAAAACACTTAAAAATGAATATCTCAACTATCTCTTAAGCTATGTAATTGAAACTTGAAACGTGTATTAAGCTATACTAGGAAAATATAAAAAAAATATAACATGTCGAAATAATGGTAGTGGGGGGAAATGAGGAGCATTTAAAAAATGGCGCACTTTTCAAAATTACAAATCCTTATATCTCAAAAAAGAGTACAGATATCGAATCAAAAATATGTCAGATTGTAGAACTACATACTGGTTAATTTTGAAAAATTTTTAAGTTGGGAGGTGTAAGGGGACGGAGGTGAGAAGCAAAAATGTCAAAAATTTTGAGTGATTTTTTTAGGGCTCTGGTGAGAGATACAAAGTTTAAATTTTGCATGTGGATACGTTTGTTTGATGTACATAGCAAAATAATAATAAATTGATCCATAATTGTTATAAACCGACTCCCCCGGTCTAACGTGCACAAGGTATTTCATGTGCATTGAAAAAAACACATAAACTGAACATTTTTGAGTGAAATTTTAAGGTAGAAACTTGAAAATTTGCGAAATTTACTCGAAAAAAATCTTTAAACATACGAAATATTAAATGGTTGAAAACCTTTAAAACTTCTACCCCCTCCCATACAAAATTATTTTTTCGACCATTTTTAAGAAATCAATTATCACCTAACTATTAAAAGCTATCAATTAGAAATTTTGCATAAAAACTTACAAAAATAATTGAAATGAAATTACGTTAAGAGTTTTGAAATCACCCGTGCTCTTCTACCCCTTCCCATACAAAAGTATGATTTCGATCAATTTCATTAAATCAACTAATAACCAACAAATTAAAAGCCACGAACTTGAAATTTTGTACGAGCACCTTACAACAGAAAAAAAAAAAAATTGCCACACAAGTTTTACGATTCCTTTACCTTCTCTACCCCCTCCCATACAAAATTATTTTTTCGAGCATTTGTATGAAATCAGTTATCAGCTAACTCTTAAAAGCTATCAATTTAAAATTTTGCATAAGAACTTATAAAAATAATTCAAATGAAGTTGCTTTAAAAGTTTTGAAATCACGCTTGCCCTTCTACCCCCTCCCATAAAAAACTATGATTTCGACCAATTTCATTAAATCAACTAATAACCAACAAACTAAAAGCTACGAACTTGAAATTTTATACAAGCACCTTACAAGAGAAGCGAAATAATAAATTTTACGATTCCCCTACCTTCTCTACCCCCACCCACACAAATGTTCGGTTTCGTGAATGTAAAATACACCGAATTTTATGAAAATTCTATGCAACTTCGTCTATGAAACACATTCTATACAGAGAATATTGGACGTGATTCAAGCAATTAATTAAAACGCTATAAACATCCACCCACCCTTACTATTACCCATGCTCCTCCCCTCATAAAAACCCAAACTTGCAGAAACGAATGAAATATTGTTAAATTGAAAACAGCCCTGCCCAGGAACTCCCTTTCACTTAGCCTTCCCTAACCACTCTAACCTGCATATTGACTTTCCACTCATCCGCAACTTGTCCCAAGAATAATAAAATTTCGCCCGACTTGTTGGCAGTTTATTTTTAAATGCCGTGCATTTTCGATGGGAAGGGTCGCACCACAACAGTTGACAATTTTTTCATAATTTATTGTAATTATTATAAAAGAAATTGCGGCAAAAATTTATGATAAGCTGTCGAAGCAACAGAATAGAGTCAATCCAGAAGCAACTACAGAGCACACTACAGGGTGGGCCAAATACAAGTTTCTTTTTAAAAATGCAATAAAATGAACAAAATTAAATTTTTTTCCATATACTTATGTTATGACTTCATTAGTAAGAACAAACATTTCCATTAATGATGGAAAACAACTTCGTTCAAGTGGCTGCCTCGGTTGGATGGTTGGCTTCGCAGTAGCGCATTCTGTCACTCAAATTTTCCAAGACCATGTTGATGGTTTCGGGCGGGCTGTAGCTCACGGATTGCTTGGATGGTATTGGCCTTAAGTGCTTGAATCGTTTCTGGATTTTTGGCATAACATCGGATCTTCACAGTTCTCCAGAAAAAAAGTCCAAAGGGGTCAAATCGCAGCTCCGAGGCGGCCAATTGACATCGCCAAGACGGCTGATAACACGATTTGGAAATTTGGTGCGTAAAAGATCGATTTTGGCATGGTCTGTGTGGCATGGCACGCCATCCTGCATGAACCAGAGGTCGTCCAAATCCATGTCTTCAATTTCAGTAAAAAAAAGTCGGATAACATGGCTCTGTAACGTTCACCGTGGACCGAAACGTTGTTCCCAGCCTCATTTTCGAAGAAAAATGGTCCAATGATGCCACCACTCCACAATCCGCACCAAACTGTCACTCTCTGTGGATGCATTGGCTTCTCGACAACAACGTGCGGGTTTTCCGAGCCCCAGATGTGGCAATTTGTTAACGTAGCCTCCGAGATGAAGATGCGCTTCGTCAGAAAAGATGTGCAGAATTCTCATCATTTCACGCACTAGTGAAATGTTGAGCTGTTGAGATCGATGGCGAGTTGATGTTCGTGGAGTGAGTCTCACACTCTCGGCTACAGCAGCCACATTCTCGTCTGTGCGCACCGTACGACGACGGGGACCAGGAGAGTGGTTCACTAACATGCCAGTCTCACGAACTTTTTGCACAAACTTGCGTACAGCAGGCGAGGTGGGTGCTTCATTTCGGCCTAAACTTCTTTTCAAAAAACGCACTGTTTGGGCTACACAGCACTCACTTTGGAAATAAGTTTTCAATATTTCCCAACGTTGTTCAAGTATAAAGTGACTCATTTCGTTCCGCGGAGATATGATACTGACTTTCTGTTAAGATTTCGAGCGGGAAACAGCTTTCAGTCACAAAATAACCTATGATTTAAAAAGAAACCACTAGATGGCCTACCCTGTACACCTCTAATAAGTAAGTATACCTATACAAACTGAGACTACGCTCCGTTTTATAAGGTTCCCATAACCCGTATGACCCTTCCAACAGTGCCTTTCATACTTATATCAGATTGGACTTAATTAATTAAGGTAAATCTAATTATATTCGGTTATATTAAATTAAATAAAATAAAATTAAATTTAGCAATTTATTATGTAACTAATTATCTTGTTATGATAAATAAATAAATAAAGAAAAGCTTTTTCGTTGAAATTCAAAGTTTCGTAAAATTGGTATGGAAGTTGGAAGGAGAAGGAGAGACGTGAAATTTTTGTGGTAATGCACTAATGAAGTCAAGTTCGCCAAACAGGGTAGTAGCTATTAAAAGGTAAATTAAATTGTTTGTTTTCTTTTGCTATAATCTATAATATCTCCTTTTGAAATCACTGATTGCTATTGATTATTATTTCAACGGGAAATTTTCTTGGATAATTTGTAGATGTTTAATTTATAATCATCTATCGCCTTCCTCACTTTGAAACAGTATGAAAGGAAAAGCATAACAGAATTATGGGCGGAAAGCCAATCATGTGATACTCTAAATAAAGTGGGAAAGAGTTTGATTTACCGGAAAATATGTCATCTCAAATTTTTTTCGAATAGTGAATACCGACTTTTGTATGGGAGGTGGTACAAGCAGAGGGGGATATTTGTGCTGAATTTAAAGTTTGTAGCTTTCATAATTTTCAAAGAAAATGCACATTGCTTTCCTGGGTCATGTCATTTGTATGGGAGGCAGAGGAATTGGAAGGGTTTGGATGATTTTGAATGTGCTTATAAACATCCTTTTCACCATGCTTTGCTCTAACTTTAAAGTCGATAGCTCTCATATGTTTGATGGAGAAATACTTTTCTTCAATTTCTTACATAAAATTTATATGGGAGGGGGTAGAAGGAGTGAAGAGAAGTTGATATTTTTCCAGCATTTATTTTAATTACGAAGGGACGAATTCTGTTAGTTTTATGGAAACATTATATTTGCTAAGATTGTGCATTTGTATGAGAGGGGGTAGAAAGAGTAAACGGATCGAAACAAAATTCTTGCACATTAGTGATATTTGCATTATTATACTTTGATCAAAATTTCAAGTCGATTACTTTGACAGTTTCGAAGAAAAATAATTTAATTGGATTTTTTTAAATTTCGTGAAATCAATATGGGAGGTGGTAGAACGAGTGGAGTGAAGTTGACATTTTTTTCCAAAACTTATTGCAATTATATTAAAAATCTACTTCTACTTTTTCTACAATGGCACTACAGCCCAAATCGGGCCTTGGCCTCCTGATCTTCAGGTTCCGTAACATTTTTCAATACGCGTGGAGTGAAGTTAACATTTTTTTCGAAACTAATTGCAATTATATTAAAAATCTACTTCTACTTTTTCTATAATTGCATTACAGCCCAAATCGGGCCTTGGCCTCCTGATCTTCAGGCTCCGTAATATTTTTCAATATTTTCTATCTACGAATTTTTAATTTTCGTAGATTGAGGTGACCAAGATATACCCAAGCAGGCAGTGTGATGGAATAATGCGTCAACCGGGATTTGAGCTTACGACCTTCGCATTGTAGACTAACACGCTACCCACTAGACTACATCCTAGGTTTTGAAAATATTAAAAATAATACTGGCAATTTTTTTTAGATTTGCTAGCTTTAATGAGAATCGATCAAATGCATTTTTCAAAATTGTGCATCTGTATGGAAGGAGTTAGAAGGAATAAAGGCATCATCAAAAAAATATTGTTTTTTTTGCGGTAATGATATTTATATCGTTACAGGTTAGGTTTTTGAGCGACAGGAAGTATTTCTGTACCCTTGGTGACGCTGTGCGAGCATTACTCCTTAGCGTACAAACTCGAGAGAATAAAAATACCCAAATACTAATGCGCAAGTATTATAAAATTAACTCCTTGAACTACCCGCCAAAAAATGATAAAAGCTGAAAGAAATCTTTTAATGCACAAACCCACTCCGTTGGTCCTTTTTTCTGGATGAGTCCTCCTGATTATTTTCATTTTCTGGTAGTTTTTTTGGCAAGGTATATTTTTTTGTGTGGTCCAAGTGCCAATTTTTGGCAGTTTAGTCCCAGAAGGCCCTTTTAGAATTTTATAGAATTTTTCAGGGGTATTTTTTCAGTAGTAAAAACTTCCTCAAGATTTTGGTAATCTTTCGATTGGCGATAAATTCTTCTAGAGACCACCACAAAACTCAACAGTCTATCACAAACCTTCTAAAATGTATTCGAGAAGTTTAGAAAGAATCTAAGATCTGGATCATGAAGTAACAATAGGAGTCCGAACTAGGAATAAAAACACATCATACGATTGATGCACACAACCTTGCATTGATAAAAATGTAACCATAATGCTTCACAATCTGGCATTCTAGATGTCAAGCGCGGTGATTAAAGTTGATTACAAAGAATCAGCATGTGACTATATTAAACCGCGCTATTTTATTGTGCATATCCGATAGGCTTGAGTTCGATAAAAGTGGTGTGCACTCTTCAAGTACCGCGAGACGAAGGTGGCAAACATGTAAATGGGCTCGACGTCACAGTCCATTAGTCGAACACATATCACACACACAATCACACATATCCATATCTCCACCAATGACACTGAAAGCTTTGATGGACATTCGATTATCCAGCGATAATCGCTCTATCGTCAAGGTAACGAACGTTCGTCTCCACTATGACCGTTCCCCATTTGCTCTTGGGAAGACATTGTGCTCGGAAGGCTGTCCGGTGTTCTTCCATTGTAGGTTGACCGGAAATTGCCCATTGAACACATTTGTGTCGTCCAATATGAGAACATCCTGCATGCATGGTCACCGCGCTCTAGCTTTAGTTCGGAACGCCGCAGCATTATCGCGGTCGTGATGAACATACTTATACATATGATGGATATGGCTTGTCTTCTATGAAAGATATAGAGGCCATGCGGATCGCGGACTGACCAACTTGATTTACACTAGACCTTAATTTTTTCGGTCATATGAATCGCTTAATATCGCGCGGGCTAATTGATGAAGTCTGGTCATACGTGTGCCATCACTTTTCGCCACTAATTTAGAATTATGTCGGAAAATTTAGACGTCTTGGTAATAATTGAATGGAGTTCTGTGCTATCGGGATGATTCATCAAATGTTGATAAGTGTAATCAAAAAGTTGTAAAATAGTCGGACACTTCAAGGAGTCTGGTTTATTACGAAAGTCGGTAGTATTTGTAGAAATGCGGCGCCATGGGAAAGTTTCAGTTATTAATTGTTAAACTAGAGGAAAATTATATATTACTCCTGTTATAAAGAAGATTCTCATTTATTTATAGACCAAGAAACTCGGATAAAAAGGATAAACTACGTGACATCGATCTATTTACACTAAAACTATTGAGGAGTAGATACATATGTATAAGAGGTAAATACATCAAATATAAACGAAACCCTTCGGAGGACAATTAAATAGCTGAATGCAGAAATTGCGATCGGAAGGCGGAAGCGGAGATGAATCTAGCATGCTTTGAGCAAACCAGAGAAAAAAACATCTACCAAGGATATGATTAATTCCTGATGCCTTCTTCAGACTTTAGGACAAGATGAGAAGCTGTTTCCGCCCTCAATCGGTTTCCTCTCCAGCAAATCAAAGCATTCAGTTGCAATTCCTCAATAGCGATACAACGAATTGAAAAAAAGACCTTCATATTTTTTTTAATTGAATTACATTCTGGGTATGTTTCCCTCCATCGCAACACTAAAGGTCATCCCAAACTTTTCTCTAATTAACGAGCTCCTCCTTATTACCCTTAAAGAGAAGCTATGCAAATACTATAACACAAGACAATTGTCAATATTTTTCTATTACACCGAAATAAACTAACGCCATAGCAGACTTCGATAATTACGGAGCACAATAACCTAACTAACAATCTACAACTTACCAGCATTTTTTGGGTCGAATTTCAGTCGCGAAAGTATTTCAGGAGTCATATTATTATTGTTGTTGTTTCAATCCTCTTCCAATGTCCACAATATCTATCACCCGAAAATTAAAACACACACATGCACGACATTCTCACAAATTACACTAACTCATTAAATTTGTTATTACCGAACTACAGAATCTTATACTCGTGAATTATTTTTTCTACGCTATAATTCGACAAAAGGATACGAAAAACAAAAAGAAAGGACTATACGCGCGACTGACTAGCAAATGAATAGATTGCTCATTTCACTGAATCGAAAGTAACCCTTGTCGAAAAATGGAAAAATATAGTCCAGAGCGTAGAAGAAGGCGAAGAGTGGGACATGCCCATTTTTCTCATTTTCTAAAGGTTTTTCATTCGGTCACTAATTATGAAAGTTAAGAAGGAAGCATAGCGGTAATGCCGCCGATGAAATTGTCAGATGGAATAGTGCGTAGCATATACAAGTACGTATAGCTTCGTCACCTCTTAATTCATAAAACACCAAGTCGGTAATATGTCCGTTACGAACGTTAGTTACTTTAGGGGTGGTTATTGATTCTTGAATAGGGTGACTCTTTTTTATAGAGTGACCCAAACACGATAAGAAGACACAGAACACGCTAGAAAACCGCTACAGTCGCTTTGCAAAATTGATAAATAATATTCATCATAGACAATATGATGGAATCAGAGGAAAATTGGATGGAAATTCGCGCACCAGTAACGAAGGATCTTCGGAGAATCGGGGGAGGAAGGAGATCAGAAGCAATGTAAGGATAACAACATAAAATGCTTGCCAGCGCCGCCAAGTAATACCTAACGGCCGTCCCGCGGGGAGAGTGGTTGAAGTCTGTGCGCGGGGATGTGATTTACCACTTTCTGGACAATTGAGTGAATGTTGAGTGAATCACTCACTCGTCGTCGAAGTCGCATTAATTGGAAGCAGAGAAAAAATCCGCTGATATGGTCAAATTCTTTTTGTATTTTATCGGGTCGGTCCCCCGCACTGCTCTTTAATAGTGAAAGACCTTGCAAAAAAAATTGTGCTTAAAAAAACCCTGGTGCCTCATTTTTGAGGGCGCTAAAAATTTCCTTCTATTTTTCTATTGGATGGAATCGAACTTCGACGTCAGACGAACACTGTAAAGCAAGCACAACCACTAATATTTTGGATTTAAGCTGGGAAACAGTATGAATGTGCTAAAATACCATTCCACAGTATTTGCTGATGGCTTCATTAGTCGAGACGCCAACCATTTTCGGATGATTCGAGTCTCGGCACATGGTGCCGCTTAGTTTTCAACTAGAAAGCTTTTTTCATTCTCTAAATTCAACACAAGTTTCTACTGTCTTGGATTAACATAAACTTTTCACCTCCAGTTTAGCAACGGTTTATAAATTTAACCCTAGAAAAGTGTTGAGTTTTGCTTCCGTAGCAAGGTCATTCAAATGTAAAGATGTTTATTTTTTTTTGCTGAGATAAGTGAATAAAACTATTGAAGATGGCTTACAGTTTTCAAGGCGGGGAAAGTCTGGAGTTGCTACGAGTATATATGGCATAAAATAGAGGAAAACCCAGAATTTTACATTGAGGAATTATGAATTGTTTAATTTTTGATAAATAGTTTTATACTGATGCTGTGAAAGTTCTACCTTGAAGAAAGCTTATTATCAGATATTTTATGGGAATTTACATTCAAGAAGTTTGTAAATCAGAGCACTGCGCCAGACTCTATTATATGCAATTTACATGTCCAGACACACTAGAGCTAAGAACTGTTCCGAACTCAGACTATTGCGAACTGACTGGTTAATTAATTCTTATAAGTTGATGTATCGTAGAGTGGCTTTCCTAAAATCGAATGGTTTTTTCCGGAACAATATTGTTGCGAGATAGGGGTTCGCTGGGATTTCAAGTAAAACACAATTCGTTTAAAAATAGGTGATAATTTATTTATTCGCACTTTAACTTCTTTTGCACTTTAACTTAATTCGCACTTTAACTTAAATCGCTCCATATGGCACCACCGCCGATATTGTTCTATCGCGTTCTTGTACCGGTTCGCATCTACCGATAGATGTCGCTGAATGACTCCTCCCGTCTGACAGCTTCGTACTTTTATACCATTTTCCCCAGTTCTCGAAGCTTCCGTCGGGTGTCGTTGGGTGTGTGTCTAGACTATTCGGGAAAGTTCTAGATCTTTAATTGCCTACATTTTGGAGTATACTGTTCCGTCGGGTGTATGTCTAGACTATACTGAAAGGTTCTAGATCTTTGATTATGGCTTTTTACATATTGGGTGACTGTTCTGGCATATTCGGGAAAGATCAATATTGCGTGGTTGCCAGATCTATAACATTATCCTCTCCTTAGTCCCTGATCGTCCCGAACAGAGTCGTTCACTTCCTCAACGGCACCATGGTACCTTGTTAGTCGGTCGAGATGTACTACTTTCATTTTAGTACGAAGTTTTTGATGTAGTTGAATCCGATAGACGACATCATTTAACCGATTGATGATCTGGTAAGGGCCTTCCCAGTTGCGCTGTAGTTTTGGCGATCTGCCCTTCTGTTGTTTGGGATTGTATAACCAAACCAAATCGCCCTCTTGGAATCCTGATGAATTCGCCCGTTGATCATACCTCGTCTTCATGCGGTCGGTCGCCAAATCAATTTTATCTCTGACCAGGTTATAAATTGTCTTTAGTAGAACATCGGAGATCCGAGACGTAATCTTAAGCATTGGTTGGTTGGTCTGGTGGCACTCCACACATTAGTTCCGCAGGGATTCGAATATTTCTTTCGAAAATGACTCGGGAGGGAGTTTCTGCTGTTGTTGAATGTACCGATGTTCTGTAGGCCATTAAAAATAGAGGGATGTGCTGATCCCAGTCCTGTTGCCTCTCGCTGACGAGTTTGGATAGATTTGAGTTCAATGTCCTATTGAAACGTTCCACCATTCCATCGGACTGTGGGTGTAATGGAGTTGTCCTGGTTTTGTTTATTCCCAGCATTTGGCACACGTGTTTGAATATTTGAGATTCAAAATTGCGCCCATGATCGGAGTGTAGTTCACGTGGAGCTCCAAATCTGCTCACCCAGTTGGTAACAATTTGTTCGGCGACGGTTACTGCTTCTTGGTTTGGAACTGCGTAGGCTTCAGGCCACTTGCTGAAATAATCAATGACCACTAGAATGTAGCGATTACGATTTTCTGATTCCGGAAATGGTCCAGCAATATCTACAGCAATTCTCTCAAATGGGACTCCCACGTTGTATTGTTGCATTTCTCCCTTTGATCTGCGTTGTTTGCCCTGACTCGATGCACACGTAGTACATTTACGGCACCAATTTTCGACATCATCTCGGAGATGGATCCAACAGAACCTTTCTCGTATCTTTGCCAAGGTTCTATTTACACCCAAATGCCCACCGGAGGTACCTCCATGATATTCCTTCAAAACCTCCTCGACTTTAGAATGCGGGACGATGGTTTGCATGTGATACGATTTTCCCTCAGCGTTTTCCCATTTCCGTTTTAATAATCCGCCGTTTAGGTGAAGGGAGTTCCATTGTGCCCAATAACACTTTAGGGTTTCGTTGAATTGTGAGATGTCTTTCCACTCAGGCCATTTCATTTCGTCCTTCCATGCCATGATCGGTGAAATACCTAGATCTTTACGTTGGGTATCTTCCAGTTCTTGCTGATTCCATACATCCTTTGGTTCGGTCGTTATCCTCTGAATGGTTTCTCCGGCTTCGTTTTCCTTTTTGCGTTCGCGTTCTTTCTCCTTGTCTTTTTTGCGCTCCTTCTCTTCCTTGGCAGCACGTTTACTTTCCTTTTCATGTAATTTCCGTTCTTGCTCTTTCTTTTCACGCTCCGCATTCTTCCTTTCGCGATCTTCTCGAACACGTCCCGTCTCATGTTCGGCCTTGTCACGTTCATTCGCGTGAAGTACTTGACCGTCACGCCTTCCACCCGTTCGTTCGCGATCCTTATTCGAATGCCTATCTTTGCTTCCATGATCTTTCCCGATGTATGTTCTTGTCTCAATCGGTCTTGCCGACTCGGGGTTTTCGATCGACTCCGGCGTCTTTTATCAAAACCGTGTGTAAGATTTGAACTCTGATGACTAGTTCTTAACCAAGATCTACCTTCACGATCTCTACCTTCACGTCGTTTAGCCGCGGAGCCGGAACAATGGTTGGTCGCTTTTCTGGGCTTACGGCAGTCGAGTCTCAAGTGTCCTGCCTGTCCACAATTCCAGCATCGGGGGGCACCAGATCCTTCGCTCCGCTTGGTGTACTCTGCTTTCTGACAAACACACTCTTCTGCTATTTCCCGGACTCGTTAGTTGCTCCTCGAGCTTTGCTTGGCAGCTTCGAACGTCAGCCCATATACTAAGGCTTCGCCAATCGTTTTCTTACCTGCCAATTTCAACGCCTGTTGCAGTTCTCTGTCCTGTACAGCATTGTTAAATGCGAAAATAGCTGTACCATTGCGTTGCTCTGTTTGCGCATTGGAAGGCGATAATAGTATGAGTCGTTCAATATCGCGTGTGAGCTCTTGAAGTGTTTCACCGTTCTTTTGGGTTCGGTTGTACAGCTGTGTTTTGTAGATCTCTCGCATGTGGTCACTGCCATAATGAAGATCCAATGTCTGGACTAACGTTGAAAAATCTGGTCGTTGCTCCTGCGGAATCGTTTGAAGAACCTTTGCTGGTGGACCTCTTAGCGCCAATATAAGAGCCGTTCCTCGTTGCAGATCATTCCAATGATTGTTTCTTGCGGCAGCCTCAAATTGGGTCTTATAAATAGCCCACAGTGTTTGTCCATCGATTGGAGCTTTGAGGTCCTTCTGCGTAACGTTTCTGTCTTGATGACTCCAGTCGCTTTCACGTTATCGAAGTCCCTTTTTAGGCGTTCGACTTCTTCTACAATCCCGGATATCCTTTCCGCAATTTGTTCTTCGAAGATTCGAAGTTTCTTCTCTACGTCTTCTTCTATTGTCTTACCCATGGTGTCTATTTTATTATTTTGGAGCTCCAATTTTTGTTTGAGGTCCTTTGAAGTCTGGTCTAATTTCTGATTAATGTCCGCTGATTGTTGCTCTAATTTCTGATTAATGTCCGTTGTCATAGCTGATTGTTGCTCTAATTTCTGATTAATGTCCGTTGTCACAGCTGATTGTTGTTTAATGTCCACTGATTGTTGATCTAATTTGTTCATCATTTGTTGCATTAACTGTGTTAGAGCATCCGATGTACCAGAACACTCCTCTCCACGAGCTTCTTTGATTTGGAACTCAAAACTATCTGCATCCTCACCCTCAGCCTCAATTGTCTCGATCATACGGCTGACAAGTTCAGACTTGCTCCCTGTCGTAGATAACTCGCGTCTACCGAGCTCTTCCTTCAGCTCCGTTAATTTTAAGTCCTTTAGATAACGCGGCATTACCACTTCCGATTATTTCAAGTTTTTCCGCGATTCGAATTCACTTAAATTTACTTCACTAATTAAAGTCACTGCTCACTAAAGCACTCGGGAATATTCGATTTCACAAAATTCTCACTGTCCGTTCGAAAATTTTAGTTTCACTTTTTCGCTCTCACAAAATTATCCGTTCGAGAATTTTAATCTCACTCGCGATTTTTAACCCGAATTTATCCTTGAAATCCCACTTCTGACACCAATTGTTGCGAGCTAGGGGTTCGCTGGAATTTCAAGTAAAACACAATTCGTTTAAAAATAAGTGATAATTTATTTATTTGCACTTTAACTTCTTTCGTACTTTAACTTAATTCGTACCATATGGCACCACCGCCGATATTGTTCTATCGCGTTCTTGTACCGGTTCGCGTCTACCGATAGATGTCGCTGAATGACTCCTTCCGTCTGACAGCTTCATGCTTTTATACCATTTTTCACCAATTCTCGAAGCTTCCGTCGGGTGTCGTTGGGTGTGTGTCTAGAATATTCGAGAAAGTTCTAGATCTTTAATTGCCTACATTTTGGAGTATACTGTTCCATCGGGTGTATGTCTAGACTATACTGGAAGGTTCTAGATCTTTGATTATGGCTTTTTACATATTGGGGGACTGTTCTGGCATATTCGGGAAAGATCAATATTGCGTGGTTGCCAGATCTATAACAATATTGATACATTCAATAGAGCTATGTTGCGGATTCTCGCCAAAGGTTGTCAACAATTATTTTAAGACTGCTGAAATACTGCAGTAATTTGAAAAGCATATGTAGTTATGCTTCGTTGTGCCATCATGCCAGTTTGTCAACACGGAAAATAGAGTTTGGTGAAAAGTCAGAACGCGGCGATCGGAGGTTTGCCATTGAAATTGAGATTGGCCATCTGCTGGCTTTTAGCAAATGTCTCTCTGCCAAGCCGATCTGGAGTCCCAAGCCAATTTGAGATATGAAAGTCAATAGAAATGAATAATGGTGTGTAGCTAACTAATGAATTAAATGAATTTAGTGACCCACGCGTCGGAGAGACGGAAAGTAGCCCAACAGCGCATGGAAACTTGAATTTAAATCGCAATAGGCTAGTGGGCAGTATTCTTGCTTCACATTTAATAGGTCGTGGGTTCAATTCCCGAATTTTTAGTTATTACTGGAAATGAAAAAATTTTATGCGCCAAGTAAAACAATGAGATATGCCTGGATAACGCAAAGGACATTGGGTATGGTTGGCAATCGCAGGCGTCAAATCTATATTGTTATACGCTTGCACTACGTTGCAGGTGACAGTTAAGCTTTCTTGAATCAATGCCTCCGAAGCATTTCAGTGAAATTCTGGCCAAATGTCTTCAAACTTTTGAGAACAACTATACAGACTAAAATAAGGTCGTTCTTCCTGTCCATGGCAAGATGAAAATTTTTTGGATAGTACGTTTTCAACGGGTGTTCATCAATTCAATCCAGTATCTAATTCATTCGGAACATTTCTTGACCTAGTTTTCTGCTCGGATGTGAGATACCTAACGATCATCAGACGCAACTTACCTTTGCGTCCAGAATCAGCACGCTATCCAGCGTTCCATGCTATTTGCTCTTCAAATACTGCTGCTGATAATGTTAAGTATTTTGAAACTGATATTTCTCATCGTTTTAACTTTAACTGATTTTGTTGCATTGAACGAAGATATTTCAAAATGCGATTGATCGCGCGTATTTAACGAAACAGACATTAAAACTGCTGTTAATAATTTTTACAAAACTCTCTTTGGCTAATTCACTCGTTGCGTGCCTGCAGCGAGTAATGGTTTATGCGAAAGATATCCACGGCTTGACGACGATTAAATAAATCTAAAAAAAATTAAAACTAAAGCTTGGGCAGTGCCTCTGTCTCTCAAGGATTGAATCTGACTATAAGCGCTATCTGATATTTAAACGATTTATTCCTTACCAAGTCAAAATTGGCCTATCAGGGTTATCTGATTGATATAAGAAAAACAATTCAAGACAAACATAATCAGTTGTGGAATTTCGTCAATTCTAAGAGGCGCACATAAGGTTTTCCAGCGACTCTGTCTTTTGATGAGGAAGTTAGCGACGAGCCTCGAATAATGAGCCACTTTCTTGGCGATAATTTTCGTGCTGTATTTGATGCCCCCAGACTGTGGTATTAATTTCAAAAATTTTCAATACTTGAGAAAATGTTCCTCTACTACACGAGAGATGAAGGATCTCCTTATTGATGAGTCCACTATATAGAAGTTTATCCCGAAAATCGGTAAGACTTTTAATAGTGGGCCAGATGGCTTTTGTGCTTAAAATATGCTATTCTGCATTTTTATCTCCACTTGGCTCCTTATTTAATGCATCTCTTCGTTGTGGGGTTTTCCCTAGTTTGTGGAAATTCTCGGCAATAACCGCTATTCCCCTATTCAAGAAAGGCAAAAGCAAAGATGTATGTAATTACCGACCTTTAGCCAGGCTATCTAGTGCTCCAAAATTATTGGAGGCAGTTGCCTGTTACGTAATTTACTTTCATTGCAAATCAATAATTAGTCAAATTTTGCGATTCCAGTGATTGAAGCAAGTAAACAAGTTGACCATATGTACAGATTTTAGCAAAGCATTTGATAAAATTAATCATAGCATACTGATTCACAAGCTTTGCTCACTCGTATTTCCTACTACAATAAGATTGTGTCCTTTCCTAGCTACGGCTTCAAAGTGACATAGGATGTGTACTGTCGTGTCTGAGTCCTCGAAACAGAGGCGACAAATGTCGGTTTCAGCTAAGTCCATATTTTTGAGTTGGTGGCTTACTCCACTGTGCCCCGTCATTAGGCCGATTAGAGTACTAATATCTCTCTAACTGAATTTTAGAATATCCTCCACTTTGTTTTTTTTTTTTTGTGGTAGGATCAGTTTTTTTGAGATTGACAAACCTGGAATTCTATTCCAGTAGATTTTATGTTCTTGTTCTACCTACTTTCTTAGTATGGGCTTGGAGTACCCTTTTGGTTGCAGAATGGCTCTGGACCAATAAAATTTGTTTCTGCGTCGTTTTATGCTAGGCGATCAACCTCTTCATTTCCCTCAATTCCCATATGTCCTGGTACCCACATTAAGGTTACATCATTCCTTTTCCCCAGGATAATTAGGTTTTGAAGGCAGTCCTTTGAAAACCGCCTGACTATCCGATAGGATATAAATAGATTTGTTGCGATGAGCTCTCCTTGTATTCCATTGGATGCATAGCTCTATTGCGATTAGTTCGGCCTGGAAGATTGTGGCTTCTTTGCCGAGTGGTTAGGAACTTTGACTCCGGCTCCTGTCCCCACAGAGGTGCGCGAGCCATCTGTATACCAGATGGTTGATGGATTGCCAGTCCTTGCATTCTCTGAGTATAACTTCGAAGAAAAAAAAAGTTGAATTTTGTCGGCATAGCGTCCGATTGTCTGAAAGTTAAGAACTCAATTTTTGGGTCTTTTAGGATTTTGAGGTGACCTCTAAAATCCCCTGATTTGTAATTGTTTTCCTCCTGTATGCGTAACACCCCTTTGATAGCCTCCTTTTTAATCTGGAGATGTATCCGAGGGATATTAAGGCACATTTCTACTGCCACTGTAGGACAGGTTTTCAATGCTCCTGTGATACCAAGACAAGCTAGCGTTTGGATTTTTGTAGCGTAAGCTGTGCTTTTCGTTGTAAATTTTTAGTCCACCATATCGTTGATTCGTATGTGAATATTAGGAGAATGATTGTTCTGTAACACCAGTAAATCATTTTGGGCTTTAATTCCCATTTTCTGCCAAATAAGCTTTTATAAGCCCAAAATGCCTTTAGTGCTTTGGCATGAGTCCATTTTTTTAAGATTTACTCTCAAGGGTCTTTTCATATCCAATATTTCTTCATCATCATCATCAATGGCGCGACAGCCCAAATCGGGCCCTGGCCTCCTGAAGTCGTCGCCTCCAATCGTCTCGATCCAAAGACCGCGTCCTCCAGCTGCTAATTTTTAAAATGGCTTTGCTGTCTTCATCAACCGAGTCTTCCCATCGCTTGCGTGGTTTGCCTACTGGCCGGTTACCACTCGCTTTGCCTTTAAGAGCACGTTTGGGGATTCTTCTGTCTTCCATTCGCTCTACATGGCCAGCCCACTGCAGTTTACGTAGCTTGATGAACGTTGAAGCTTCTGGCTCGTCGTAGAGTTGATACAACTCATGGTTGTATCTTATTCGCCATTCCGTTCCTTCCTTCACAGGTCCCAAAATTCTTCGGAGCACCTTTCTTTCGAATGCGTTAACTGCTTTTTCGGAAGTTCGCGTTAATGTCCATGTCTCGCTGCCATAACAGAGCACAGGTCGTATAACAGTTTTATAAATCCGCAGCTTATTGTTCCTGTGCACTTTCTTGGATTTCATTATTGGAAGTACCGAATAATACGTCTTATTTGCAAGTATTATCCGTCGTTTGATTTCGTCTGTTTCATTACCGTCCTTTGCTAGATTAGCCCCAAGATATATGAAGTTGTCCACACTCTCCAAATTATATTCCGCAATTGTTATGTTTTGTCTGATTGGCGTTCTCCTTCTTGTTTGCGTCATTACTTTTGTTTTGCTTTCATTAATGCGCAACCCGACTTCTTTTGCGGCGGAGTCAAGATTGACAAATACCTCCTTCGCACTAGGGAAGGATCTTGCTAGAATGTTAATGTCGTCAGCGTATGCTACTAGTTGGGTGGACTTGAATAGTAGTGTCCCGTTGGTGTCGACTGGGATTTTTCGGACGACATACTCTAGTGCCAAGTTGAAAAGCATAGGAGCTAGACCATCTCCCTGCTTTAAACCACATTCCGTTCGAAAGCTGGTTGTGGAATCGGTTTGTATTCTCACCTGGGATTCAGTGTTCGTCATTGTGAGTCTTGTTAGTCGGACTAGTTTTGGAGGAATTCCAAAGTCAAGCATGATTTGGTACAGTACGCTCCTGTCGATACTGTCGTATGCTTGTTTAAAATCTACGAATATTTGGTGCACGTCTGTGTTATATTCCCAGCATTTCTCAAGCACCTGTTTCACCGAGAATATCTGGTCTGTTGTAGATCGTCCGGTTCTGAATCCGCCTTGGTATTCGCCAATTATTTGGTTAGTATAGGGCTTAATACGACGTTCAATTATTTTTGTCAGTATTTTGTAGGACGTACACAACAATGATATACCTCTGTAGTTCTCACAGCAGAGTTTGTCTCCTTTCTTGTAAATTGGACATATAATGCTTTTTCGCCAGTCGTCGGGTATGATTTCCTCTGTCCAAATTTTGCATATCATGTTGTATAGTATTTCAGCGACACAGTTTCCACCGTTTTTCAGAAGTTCAACTGGTATTTCGTCAATTCCCGGCGCTTTGTTTCGTTTTTGGTCACATAGGGCTGCTTTGATTTCAGCAAGCGTGGGTGGTGTCGATGATGGTTCATGTTCGTCAGTTGAGGCTTCAATTGAAATGTTGTTTGTCGTTATCGGTGCTACTGGGATGGGATTCAAAAGATGTTCAAAGTATGAAGCCCATCTCCTTTTGATTTCTTCTGTGTCGCTGATGATATTGCCCTCTGCGTCTTTGCAGAGACTGGTTTTTGGTTTATATCCCTTTTTTAAATCTTTTACTATGGCGTATGCGTCCCGCGTTTTATTTTTTCTCATGTCGTCGTCCATTTTTTGTATCTTGTCATTATGGTACTTCCTTTGTTTTCGTCTGCAGGTCTTTTTCGCATATCGCCTAAGCTCGTCATATCTTTCTTTTTTGGCTCGTGTTGGTCGTTCAGTAAAAATTTTGTAAGCTTCGTTCTTTCTATCTATTGCGTCGCGACATTCTTGGTCGAACCAATCATTATTTTTTCGCCGTGCTTGATACCCTAATACCTCTTCCGCGGAGGATTTGATGCCGTCTCGTATTTTTATCCACGCATTATCCACTGGCATATTTTTGATATCTTCATATATTGGTGTCAGGTGTTTATTACATGCTAACATGTAAGCCTGCGCCACCGTTTCGTCGTTAAGCTTGTCGACATTGAATTTGCGAGCTCTACTCGTTTTCGAATATCCACGACAAGCTATTTTGCATCGATACTTAGCTCTGACTAGATAGTGGTCAGAGTCACAATTCGCACCGCGGAGAGTTCGTACATCAAGTATGCTGGAAGCAGCCCTTTTCTCAATTAGAACGTGGTCTATTTGGTTGAAGGTGTGACCATCTGGTGATGCCCACGTTCGTTTATGAATATCGCGATGTGGGAAGCACGTAGAGCTTACTATGATATTTTTGCTGCTTGCGAAATCAATAAGACGTTGGCCATTGTCGTTGGTTATGTCATGGAGACTGTGCCCTCCTGTTGTTCCTCTATGAGCCTCCTCCTTTCCGACTTTTGCATTAAAATCCCCTAAGACAATTTTTAGGTCATTCGAGGGCAGTGAGTCATATGTTGTCTCTAGGGTGGCATAAAATTCGTCTTTAGTTATATCGTCCTTGTCTTCTGTTGGTGCGTGAACGTTGATCAACCAAGTGTTGAAGAATTTAGTCTTTATTCGGATTGCACACAATCTTTCACTTACTGGTCTGAAGCTCGTGACCTGCTGTTTAAATTTTTTGTCAACGACAAAAGCGACTCCAAACTCTCTGCTTCCCGACAATTTTCCACTTGGATAGATTGTGTGTGATCTCATGTCCATGATTTCGTTACCGAGCCATTTCGTTTCTTGGATGGCAGTTATGTTGATGTTGTGTTTTGCCACTTCTTCGAGAAACTCTTTCAGAGCTCCTGTCCTAAATAAGGATCGAACATTCCAAGATCCAATAGAGTAGTCCATTTTTCGTTTGCGGGGTCGTTGCCGTTGAGTCCATCCTTTCCGACGCTGTTCTTCAGGTTTCTGGACAGTGTTCTTTTTCCGGTGATGCGTTGTCGGCGCCTCGCCCAACCCCCGACCTGGAGGACCGGTCCTACTTATTTATTACACCCTAGTAGGAAAAGGGTGGGAGTTTTGAGCTAAATATGACATGCTGGAGTTCTCACAGCTATGCTGCAAGTCCAACTATGTCATACTTTTTGCCTACTTCCTGAGACGCACTGGTGTTACTGGCCATTCAGGTTAACTCCATGTTCCCTCCTCCTTTCTCAACTCGGGCTTGGGACCATCTATGGCGGAGTTCCAATATTTCTTCCTCCTTATCAATATCGACTTCAATTGCTTTCGTTGGAGTTACTCGCAGATAGGCGAGTTGTTCTTAGTGATGCAGTTGCAGTTAAATTAGGTTAGGTTCGTCGAGGGGTTTGACAACATTGTATGTAGGTCACCAGTGAGCTCATTGAACGCCTGCGTGTTTGTACTATATGGGTCTACATAGCATCCAGCCAGCTCACTCTACCAGTAAAACTTATGAGATTTATTGGTTCAAGGGATCGGAGATCATTCGGCTCGCTGAAGAAGTACTCTTTGGGAATTTGCCTTCGAATTATTCGGAGGCGTGTGCAATGGTAGAAGAAATGCTGTAAAGTCTTGTCCTCCTCACCATAGCCTCTTTAAATGTCCTCAGTTATGAGGCGAAATCTTTGAGCGCGTTTTCGAAGTAGACAGTGGTCCATGGCTATACTTACTAGTATCCGTAAGGTGTTCCTGTCGAGTCTCTATATCTTTATTGATTTCTCTCTAACAAACCCACACCATAACATCTTCGTGGTGTTCGACTCGCTTTGTCACAATTTGATATTTTTCCTTCCCCAAACTATGTTGGTGTATGTTGTCTTAGTGACTATTAAGGCAATATTGTCCGATTCCTCAATGGTGGCAGTGGCAGATCATTTTTTGGCCAGCCTGTCAGCCATTTCGATGCCCTGGAACCCAACAAATTCGCAAAGTGCAGGTTTTCCCTAATTCTCCCAACATGACTATAGACTGGTTCGAGTATCTTTAATTGCAGCTGTAAGCAGAGGGGGCCTTCATTGCAGCTTGGCTGTCCGAGTAAAAACTAACTCGCTTACCATGTACTCCTGCACGCAAGGCCAGTTCCGTTTCATTCGCAATAGCCATTACCTCCAATTTAAAGACCGTGGCATATTCTGGTAGATTTTTAGATCAAGGCCTTCAGAAAAAAAATGCTATATCCTGCTCTCTCTTCCATTCTCGACCCTATCGCAATTTCGTCATTCTGCATGACATGATCATGTCAGTCCATTGTTGTCTGTCAGTTAGAATGACTGTGTGCTTCAATCAATCAATCAAATTCCTGTTAAGACCACCTATAGGGGCATAGGACAGAAACAACTCTCTTCCACAAGGCGCGATCCTGAGCATCGGCCTTAAGCTGTTGCCAGGACTTGTTTATTCCTCTGGCCTCCTGCTTAACTGCTCTCTTCCATGTGTTACACGGTCAACCAACCCGACGTCTTCCTTGAGGATTATAATCCAGAGCCTGTTTGGCGATGTTTTGCTCTGGTTTCCTCAAAGTATAACCGATCCAATGCCACTTCCACCTTTGAATTTCAATACCTATTTTAATCTGGCCAGTTGTGCTCCGAAGTTCGTCGTCTGGCCAGAATATTCCCAAAATGCGTTGGAGGCATTGGTTCATGAAAGTCTGTAGTTTCTTGGTAAGTCGAACGTTCACTTTCCACGTAGTACAACCATATAACAACACGGATTTGACGCAAGCATCAAAAACTCGCAGCTTCGCGCGAAGGGAGATCTTTAGCCTCCAGAAATGGAAAAGGGTACCGAAGACAAAGCATTTAGAATGCAACGAGCGAACATTTGATTGTAAGTCCGAACGCTTATGTGCAAGCAAACACACGTCATCAGCATAATTAAGGTGACTTAAGATGTTAAATAGTCTCCATTGAAGACCTTTATCTTCCTCACCTTCCAGAGCAGCTTTCAAGATGTTATTTATTACCACCAGAAGCAGGGCTTGTGATAATATACAGCCGCTTGTCCGACACCTGTTTGCACAGGGAAGCTCTCGGACAGCTCTCCTCTATGTAAGACACGACACATTGCATCTTCGTAGGATTCCTTAATCATATCATTATCTGGAATACCTCTCCTACGCAAAGCATTCCATTCGCTTAACGCTGTCGAAAGCCTTCTCGAAGTCCTCAAACATGAGATGTAGTGTCGAACCCATTTCGGCGGACTACTCCAATATTATCCGTAGAGTATTTGTGTGGTCGGTACAAGACGACCCTTTACGGAGTCCAGCTTGATAAGCTTCGAGAGTTCTCTCTACAACATAAATAATCCTATTGAGATCATAGTGCTTCACAAAGTACATATTTGATTGAATTGTATCACTACTATATCTTGGGAAAAAGCATTCCTTTTTATACGCTCAAGGATGGTGGTACGAGACTTTTTATACTCTAGATGGAATCTGAGAGTATTATAAGTTCGCTCTAAGGTTTGTAACGCCAAGAAATAAGGCTCGGAGAAAAAAATGAATGATACAGAAGTTAATATTATCACTCAAAAATTTCAAAACCGGATGTCCGTCCGTCCGTCCGTCCGTCCGTCTGTCCGTCCGTCCGTACGTCCGTGCGCTCTTTAGATTGAGAACGCGTTGAGCTAGAAAGTTCAAATTTTGTACACGTCGTTTTTGACAAAAAAGTAAGGTCAAGTTCGTGAACGGGCCAAATCGCTCCACCCCTTCTACCCCCTCCCATACAAAATGACACAATTACGCAATTTGACAATAAACGGATTTGCTCAAAAAGTATAAAAGTTATTGGCCTGATATTCAGAATATATTACTTTTATGATAATATCAATCTATCATATAAAAATTGTGCGTGTCCTCCCCCTCCTTCTACCACCTCCCATACAAACTGTACTTATCATGAATTACTCTAAGCCAATTTCCTCAGTGCTTATAAAATTCAGCGGGCTGAAATTGTTCACCAAATATTTATCTAAAATTGTTAGTAAGGTCAAAAAAAATGAGATGATTAGCTTCACCCCTTCTTCCCCCTCCCATACAAAATGACACAATTTCGCAATTTGACAATAAATGGATTTACTCAAAAAGTATAAAAGCTATTGGTCTCAATTTTGGTATATATAACTTTTTTAATGATTTAAATCTACAGTACAAAAATTATTTGCTTCCTCCCTTTCATCCCCTGTGGACCCCCTCCCATACAAACTACACTTTTTCCTGAAATGCTCTAAGCCGATTTTCTCAGAACATATAACATTTGTTGAGCTCATATTTTGTAGTAAATATTTAATTAATATTATTACTAAGATGAGAAAAAAAATATTTGATTTGCTTTACTGCTTCTACCCCCTCCCATACAATATGCCACAGTTTCACAACTTCACAAAAAATCGATTTTCTTGAAAAGTATGAATGGCACTAGTCTGAAAGTTTAGGGATGCCAATTTTATAATATTTCTAGCTATTTCTGAAAAAATCATTAAAATCCCCCCACTCTTTCTACCCCCTCCCATACAAACTGCGCTTTTTCACTAAATCTAACTCACTCAGTTCCCATTCAATTTTTGGAGTAAGCATTTTGTATAAAACATTTTCATAGCTACTTTAGCATGATGGCGAAAAAATTAGTTCAATGCTATCATCCCTTCTAACACTCCCCATACAAAATTTCTTGGGATCACAAAAAATTCTGTTCCATCTAGAGTATCGTAAGATTGCGCTTTACGCGCAATCGTAGCCCTGTTATGTTTTAAATTGGTTTCAAGCCATACACCAAAATTTCAAGTTTCACTGCCGTAATGTCTGTCTTCCCTAGTCCTGCTGATGGCGTTATGCACAACACCCCCGTTATGCCTATGCAGGCGATTCTCTGAATGTGACCCATTGTGATAGGATACATTTCCGTTCGGTACTTTTCTACTATACCGTATGCAACGATTGGTAGTATGATACATCCACCTTACCATATTTGGTTTCAGTCACCATTTTCTGCTAAAACTTTTCCTCGACATTTAGTCGCCATCTCAGTTTGCTGTCCAAAACGATTCCGAGATAAATTACCCTACCTGAAAGGCTTAGAGCAACTACCCTCTAGATCGCAAATTGAAACTTTCTATGCGTCGTCTTCTAGTGAAGAGCAGCCGTGCTGGGTTGATTCACAATCCATACGATTGTAGCTTCCGTGTCGTAGGCAGTGTGCTTGCTTTACATTCAATAGGTCGTGGGCTTGTTTTCCACCACAGAGAGTGAAATTTTTTTAAGCACGAATTTTCAGTTGCTACTGGCGATGAAAAATTATTTGAAATAAAATGGGGAATCGGTGTAAAAGTGAAACAGTTTCTACTTCTACCTCACTACCCACTGCTAAGATCGCTCGTATGACTGTCATTCGTATATTTACGTTTTTTTCTTACAACAGTAACATTTTCCTCCATAACAGCGGCTTGCGGCTGGTAAGTCAGCTTCATGTGACCCGTGCATAGGTCATCCGCATAAGCGATAGTTCAATAACTAGCAGCGTTTAGCTGTGTTTGACTACCATTCACGGCTAGCAGCCAAAATAAAGGAGGTGGCAAAACCCCTCTCTTGATTATTATTTCATTCACTATGCAAGGAGCGGCTAAATTGCCCTGTCTATACCCCGGTTTTAGTCAAAACAATTCAGCTGCGTCAGAGTTTTGTCTGAATTTTCACACCCCGGGAAGAAACTATCCAGAAGAAACTCCAGTGTTTCTGTCGACGAAGTATCATGTACAATCGCTCCTATGCAGGAACCCGACCATATAAGGGCCTTTTGACAGAACTGTGTTAAGTCTAGCCGCTTCATTTACTGAGTCAGTAGCTGCGCAGCACTGCCGCCAAGATAGCCTCTTTACCATGCGCGCAGAGTGCTTAAATTCACTAAACGCGGTTATATAGGCTTTCCAGTCAGTTTCTACCTTACTATTTCGTGCTTTATTTTGAAGTTTCCTACCTTCACGGCGTAATGCATGGAGCTTACCGTTCCTCCAAAAATTTGCTCCATTTTTATACTTTAGATGAAATCTGAGAGCATTATAAGCTTGTTCTAAAGTTTTTAACGCTAAGAAATAAGGCTCGGAGAAAAAAATTAATGATACAAAAGTTAATATTATCACTCAAAAATCTCAAAACTTGATATCCGTCCGTCCGTCTGTGCGCTCTCTGGCTTGAGAACGCGTTGAGCTAGATAGTTCAAATTTTGTACACGTCGTTTTTGAACAGGACATATAACATTTCTCGAGCTCATATTTTGTAATAAATACTTAATTGGTATTATCACTAAGATCAGAAAAAAAATATTTGATTAACTTCACTGCTTCTACCCCCTCCCATGCAATATGACACTGTTTCACAACTTCACAAAATATCGATTTTCTTGAAAAGTATAAATGGCACTAGTCTGAAATTTAAGAGATGTCAATTACTTTATTATTTTAATAAAAAAGTATTGTGATCGACGTGGAAAAAAAAAATTTGCTAACCTAAAATTTTGTTTTTTTCGCGTTTCATGACTAAAATAGCCCAAAAATGCAAAAAAAAAAAAATCCGCCTGTCTGTACGCCGTCCGTCGTACGCCGATGTGTACGCTGAGCGCACATTAACTCCCAAACCCTTCAACATAGAAAGTTTATTTTTGGAGGGACTCTAGATAGTTACGGACCTCAGGCGGATACCCATTTTGGAGGGTGTACTGGTTCAGGGGGAGGCGGGGGGAGCGCTTAAGCCGAAAAATACGAATTCAAATATCTCAACCATGGTTACAGCTTAGAAGCTAAAAATCAACATACATATAGAGGAGTTTGTTGGACAACTTTTGAAAATAATTTAATTTTTTTATCCATTGGTGTGCAAAAAAGGGGGGCTAAGAATCAATTGTTGGGCGAATTTTTTTTTCAAATGATTATGTCTTCGAAATTACTTATCATAAAAATGGATATTTTGAGACAGATCCACTAGAATCAGTTTAGATAGAAGCTAATTATTGTAAGGGAAAGGGTCAGGGGGTCAAACCGTTATACATATATCAAAACTGATTGCAGATATCAAATTCAAATTTTGTCAAATTGTAGAACTACGTAGTTTTTAAATTTGCAAAAAAATATTACGTCGAGAAGTGTAAGAGGAGGGAGGCGGTAATCAAAAATGTCGAAAATTTTGAGTGATTTTTTAAGGGCTCTAGTGAAAGATAAAAAGTTTAAATTTTCCATGTCGATACATCTATTTGTTGTTCGTACATAAGAAATAATAAAAATTCCACAATTTTTATGCACCGACCCCCCTGGTCTAACGTGCACAAGGTGTTTCATGTGCAATGAAAAAAACACATAAACTGAAAATTTTTGAGTGAAATTTTAATGTAGAAACTTGAAAATATGTTAAATGCATTCCAAAAGACTTTTAAGAAAATGAAATATTAACTAGTCGAATACCTTGAAAGCTTCTACCCCCTCCCATACACAATTATTTTTTCGACCATTTTCAAGGAATTAATTATCATCTAACTAGTAAAAGCTATTAATTTCAAATTTTGCACAAAATCGTTTGAAAATATTTGAAACGGAACTGCGTCAACATTTTTGAGATCGAACTTGCCGTTCTACCCCCACCCATACAAAAGTATGATTCCGACCAGTTTCAATAAAACAACTGCTAACCAACAAGTTAAGAGCTACGAACTTGAAATTTTGTACGAGCACCTTACAAGAGAAGTGAAATAATACTGCATCACAAATTTTACATTTCCCTTACCTCCTCTACCCCCTCCCATACAAATGATTGGTTTCGGGAATGAATTTTATGAAAATTCTATGCAACTTCGTCAATGAAATTTACATTCTATTCCGAGAATAAGACGTAATTGAAGCAATTAATTGAAAAATTATTGACATCCACCCACCCTTAATATCACCCCTCCCCTCTCCCCCCCTCCCTCATAAAAACCCAAACTTACATAAACGAATGAAATATTGATTACATATTCTGGAGCTATTAATCGTATTCGCAATTAAATGTTAAATTGACAGCAGCTCTGCCTTAAAGGGGGTCCACTTGTGAATGGGCGTTCCTTAACCACTGTAACTTGCATATTGATTTTCCATGCATCTTCAACTTGTCCCAAAAATAATAAAGTTGCGCCCGACTTTTTGGCAGTTTATTTTATAATATTCCTAGTTGTTTCTGAAAAAATCACTAAAATCCCCTCAATCTCTCTACCACCTCCCATTCAAACTGCACATTTTCACTAAATCTAACTCACTAATTTTCTCAATTCCCATTCAATTTTTGGAGTAATCATTTTATATAAAACATTTTTATAGCAACTTTAGCATGATGGGGAAAAATCAGTTGAATATATTACTTTTATGATAATATAAATTTACCGTATAAAAATTATGTGTGTCCTCCCCTTCCTTCTACCACCTCCCATACAAACTGTACTTGTCATGAATTACTCTAAGCCAATTTACTCAGTGCGTATCAAATTTAGCGAGCTGAAGTTATGCACTAAATATTTATTTAAAATTGTTAGTAGGGCCAAAAAAAATTAGACGATTATCTTCACCCCTTCTAACCCCTCCCATACAAAATGACACAATTTCGCAATTCTACAATAAATGGATTTGCTCGAAAAGTATAAAAGCTATTAGTCTGAATTTCGGGATATATTACTTTCATAATAATTTCAATATACACTATAAAAATTATTTGCGTCCTCTCTCTCCTTCCAACCCCTCCCATACAAACTACACTTTTTCATGAAATGCTCTAAGCCAATTTTCTCAGAACATTTAACATTTATCGAGCTCACATTTTGTAATAAATACTTATTTAGCATTATTACTAAGATCAGAAAAAATTATTTGATTAGCTTTGCTGCTTCTACCCCCTCCCATACAATATGACACAGTTTCACAACTTCACAAAAAATCTATTTTCTTGAAAAGTATGAATGGCACTAGTCTAAAATTTAAGAGATGTCAATTTTATGATATTCTTAGTTATTTCTGAAAAAATCACTAAAATCCCCCCACTCTTTCTACCACCTCCCATACAAACTGCACATTTTCACTGAATCTAACACACTAATTTTCTCAGCTCCTATTCAATTTTTGGAGTAAGCATTTTGTATAAAACATTTGTATAGCTACTTTAGCATGATGGGGAAAAAATTAGTTCAATGCTATCACCCCTTCTAACACTCCCCATACAAAATTTCTTGGGATCACAAAAAATTCTATTTCATCTAGAGTATCGTGAGATTGCGCTTTACGCGCAATCGTAGCCCTGTTATGTTTTGCAATTTTCTTCTTTAAACGATCTTTCACCTAGTTACACCTAACTACTTAGCTGTTTTGATTAATTGGGGCCCCAATTGTCGGCGATGAACAGAAGTCCCACATGTCGGTTTCTCGGCGATCAGATTATTTGGTGTCGTTTCTCTTATGTATGTCTTTCCACGTCGTCCCACGAATTTACTTTCCTTCGACGAGGTGGTTTTCTCCGTGTCACCGTCGCACAAAATCGAACTTTCACGAGATTATTTAATTCAAAGCCACCGACTTGTGGCACTTATTGAATTCAAACAAATAATTTATCGAAATTAAAATTAACGAAACGTCGTTCGTCCACTCCGCATTCCTTGACTGCTTGGTGAAAAAGAGGACGCCACTTTCCAGCAAAATTCATTGCGGGAAAATCCTCTGATGATTTTCAACCGATTTAATTACGCCGGTCATCACCCCCATCAAAGTTGGAACGAGTTCATAGCCCGATCATCCTCCTCCCTTTTAAAGTTTATTATTTAAATAGCAGCATAACTTTTATCGTCCGTTGGGTACTGTTAGTTCATCTCCGAACCGCGCTATTCGCCTGCATTTTACAACTGGTTGGTGCTCTCTCTCACGGATCGGTTAACAGTTCGGTTTGTTTAATTCTGCTGGTGATTACACGTAACCGCGAAACGTTTAATTTCATTTTTGTTGTTTGAAATTTAGTGACGGGTTTCCTTGAGTGTTGTGTGCCGGGTTTACTTCCGCAGCTTTCGCGGCACTATTTTTCAGGTAAGTATGTTGGTGCTGATAGCGATACGTGTTGCAAGATAGAGTTTTTGTTTACCATCAGCGTTCAAATCTATCATGGTTTGGCAATCGACGCGCCAGTCAGAATGTTGCAGCTCGCGGCCCACGAGCTCAAATCTCCGACTGAAATGATGCCAGTACTGCCGGGTTTTCGTCTGGAAGCGAAAATCCGAGTAAATTTACACTCGCGGATTTTGTGTTGTGTTGTTTTTAGTGATGTTTCGTGATCGCCGGATTTTCGTCCGCAAAGCGAAAACCCGTGTAAAGTCTTTGTACTCGCGATGGTTTATATGTTCGTTGTTGGTTTTGTAATCGAAATTACGCGTACCTTTCCATTAGTGATTGTTGTCCGGATTTTCGTTCGCAAGTTATATTTTTCTACTTCTACTTCTACAAAGCTCAAATCGGACATTGGCCTCCTGACATGCAGGTTCCTTAACATTTTTCATTACTTATTGTGGAAAGGTTGTTAGCCCTTCGCACAACCCTCTTTCTACGAATTTTTCATTTTCGGAGAATGAGGTGACCACGGTATATCCAAGCAGGCAGTGTGTTGGAACTATATATTGCGCCGACCGGGATTTGACCTCACCTTCGCATTACAAGATCAACACGCTACCCACTAGGCTACACCCTAGCTAGTTATATTTTTAGGCGCGATTTAATCGGTATTAGGAATGCTGAAAGCTGTTACGGATGATCGTAATCGAGTTAAGTGAGTTTCAAATTTTAATACTCTATACGGGGTCTTAACTCATTTCTTTTCCTTTATTTCAGGTATCGTTTTTTTTTGTTTTATAGAATGACCTGTGTTATAGGCAATTTCGGCCTTTATGTGCAATGCACTAACACAGTCATGGAGGGAAGGAATGGGATTGGGAAGGTTGGGGAAGGGGACTGAGAACGACCGTAGCGAGTGGAGAAGCTGGTATATTGCTTAGTTGTACTGGCTGCTTACTGACAAATATTTGCAGATGTTATGGGGACTGAATGATAGAAAGCGAACAGAAACCATCTACTGAGTATCTAGGCCTTCTTGAAGTGGAACTGTTTCACTTTTACACCGTTTCCCCATTTTATTGCGAATAATTTTTTATCACCAGTAGCAACTGAAAAATTTGCGCTTAAAAAAATCTCGTCTGGAGTGGGAATCGAAACCACGACCTATTGACTGAGAAGCAAGCACGCTGCCCACTACGCCACGGAAGCCTCGTTACGTTACGAATGAGACGAAACAAGTTATTTGAGTCTTCTCCTTCCTTCCACCACCTACCATATAAACTGCACTTTTTCATGAAATACTATAAGCAAATTTACGCAGTACGTATAAAATTGATCGAGCTCAAATTGTGCACTAAATATTTATTTAGAATTATTTTTTATTTACCTGTGGGCTGGGCAATCCAGGTGGTGGATGGAGGACGCCGCGGTGTGTCGCAAGACCCTCGTCCGCGGTTAGCATGGCAATTGCAAGGAATTAAGTTTGACAGTTTTACTCTCTTCAACAAGCTCATCGGATACACGAAGGCAACCGCCACGTTGTGAGTCTAAACGAATGAACATGTTTGGGCTTTACGCCCAATCGTAGTCCTGTTATGTTTTCAATCTTAATATTGTTCAAATAAAGTTAGCTTTGTTAAAAAATTATGTTTTACTGTAATCTATTTAATATAAATTGTAAGCAATCATATATTAATGAATTCTAAATTAAATAATAAATAAGCATGGAGATTCAAAGGCAGAAGTTGCAGTGGATGGGTCGTGCCTTGCGAAAGCCAAAGATAAACATCTCCAATATAGTACAAGCAGTGACGTTAGATTCGCCGACTATAGAAGCGAGCAGTTTACTGAAGACTAGAGAAAATAAGAAAAGGCTAATACTCAGGATCGCGCCTTCTGGAACAATTGTTACTGTCCTGTGCCCTTAAATAGAATCTCAACATCAAAGTAATCGTTTTGGTGTAGATGTGCGGAATAGTTTTAAGCAATAAAACACAAAATCTTTTAAAAATAAGTAACATTTCATTTCATATTTATTTGCGTTTTTTTGTGTGTGTGTTTTTTTTTTAAATTATTTTTTTTAACAAAAACTCAAACGTTATTTTTTTTTAACTCAAATTATTATTTTTTTTAAAAAATGAGCTTAGCGCGACATCTTATCCCATAATATATTTTAATTTTCATTATTTTCTTCAAATTGAATATGTTTTTTTTCCTTGTTATTTATAGTTAATTTGTTATTTGTATATAGGTATATATATTTTTTTATTTACATTGCTATTTTAGTGGAGACAATTCATTTCAATCAATTGTGAACAGATATAAGTGTTTGTAAGTAGAATCGATCAAATTTATATAATTCATCCGAGAGTGATAAAAAAGGCGCTTGATTTGAGATGTGTCTTTTGTGTTCCAAAGTGAAATTTTATCAATCCAATCGATTTCTTAATGTTTCTTTATCTGTTAGTCTTATTTTTTCAACTATACATTTCATTAATTTAAATAATTGTAAGCAGTTGCGAATTTAATAATTTTTTTAATTACAGGTGCTTGGTTAAGAAGAGTGTTTTCAACGTTGAGAGATAAAATTAAGAAAGTAGATAGTTTTGGTTTTGCTAATGTAAGAGTATTTGGGATTTTTTTAATTAATTTTTAGTCATGTACAGAGAAGAAAAATAAATTTCTATTTTTTCAATAATAATAATAATATCAATAAGTAATTCAGTCAGTTTTTATTGCTCCAACAGTCAAAATATTTCTATATAATTCTATTTTTTTGTTTTGTTTTCAGGGTTAGGTTCTGGAATATAACTTGTTTATTTTTAGATGTATTTTTTATCGTTATAATTATTTTTTACAAAATGGTATTTATTTAGGTCTTCTTTTATAAATATAATTTCGATTTTTTTGTATTTAATTTTAAGGTTAAGCCGAATAGTTTTATTATTTTGTTTCTCAATTTTATTTGCAATTTTCGAGCAAAAGCAAATATTTAGCTAAGTTATTTAAGTGAAAACATATTTCTTTTTTTTTTTTGTTTAATTTTGCTGAAATGACAATTTTTCTCTTTCTTTTGCAATCTTGAAATTTCAGATCTTTGAAAATTTATTAATTGTAATAATAAATAAATAAGAAGAGTAGGTTCCAATTTAATATTTATTTTTTTTAGCACTACAGGCTTTCAGATACTTTAACATTTGTTTGTTATTGCCACTACCAGCATAACAGTATTTCTTCAGCGTCTTAGGCAGGGCCAACTTACACAAGCCTTACCGACGCGTTCGTCGTAAGCAGGACAAGGACGAACTGCAATACAGTCACTCATTCGGTACATATACCTTCGAACAAAGAGAGTAAACACATCGTAGGGCGACGAAATCAACAACACTTTATTTACGAATAATGCAGTTTAAATTAAAAAAATTAACCCCAAATTTCCGATCTGTATTGAAATCCGCCTCAGAACTCTGTCACGTATGTCACAGATTTTGTCGACAATCGCTATTTTTTGTCACCATTCTGTACAGTTTGGATAATGGTCTCAAAATTGTACTGAACATTGACTATAATTGTCAATTATCGACAAAATCTTGGTCAAAATGGGCAGAGCTTATACAATTTTCGACCTGTGACTTTTTGGATTGAAATGTGACAATGTCAAAAATTTCAAAAATGATGTTTAAAAATGAATCCGAAATTTGATTTGGTGAATGTTTTCAGCAGAGACCGAAACGTCACGAATAATAAAGCTTAACAGTGTAGAATCCGGAAATTTTTTCTTTCAATCCGAAATTTATTTGTGTACAAAGTTTTGATGTTTTTGTGTTGATAAGAATGAAAAACTCGTGTGCGCATATAATGAACGAACTGAAAGTTTAAGCGAGATGCAAGAAATTGTGAACGATTGCGAACAGTTCAAGTGATTGACTTAAACATTTTGTAGGTATACAATATTTTCAACATTTTAAGAAAAATCATCAAAATCAAATTTATAGAGTCTACAACTTTGCTTCTGCCGTTTCCCGTTTGCAGCGGTAAGTACTGGTCGAAGTAGGCAGATCAAAAACATCACACAATAAACTTGGACATCTGTCAACATAAATAATTTTATTCTCGATCGAATGAGCTTAATTCTTGTCATTTGCGAGAACTTTAGATTAACTGCTTCCGTTTGAAGAAAACTGCCACTGATGCTCATCGAATGTTCTCAGGCATTTATGGTGAGGCTGTTCTTAGCGGAAGAACATGTCGTGAGTGGTTTCAATGCTTCAAGAGCGGTGATTTTGACGTCGAGGACCGTCGTGGCGGTGGAAGAGAGAAAATTGTTGTGGTATATCATAAGCTATTGAAACCCTAGGTTCTAATTTAAAAAAAGTTACCATCGCCTAGATGGTTTCTACAACTTCTACAATGGCACTACAGCGCAAATCGGACCTTGGCCTCCTGACTTTCAGGTTCTTTATATTTTTCATTATTTATTATGAAAGGGTTGTTAGACCTTTGCACAACCCTCTATTCGCGAATTTTTCATTTTCGTAGATTGAGGTGACCAAGGTATACCCAAGCAGGTAGTGTGCTGGAATTATGCGTCGACCGGGATTTGAATTCACGACCTTCGCATTGTAGACCAACACGCTACCCACTAGGCCACACACTAGCTGAATGGTTTGCTTCTGTTTATTTATGCTACAACTGGTCCTTAATCATTTGTTGCGGTTGTTTTCACTGCCAAAAATCGATTTTAGCGACCTCAAAACACCGGAACTCGAGAGATTACCCTGTTGTACAGAAGCACTGTGCCAGTGAAGAGATAAGCAAGAAAGGAACTAATGATTGCTTTGAACTTATGGATATTGTATTGGTTAGGAAGCACACAGCCTGGGTGTAGTCTAGTGGGTAGCGTATTGGTCTGAAACTCGAAGGTCGTGAGTTCAAATCCCGGTCGACGTATAATTCCAGCACACTGCCTACGTGGGTACATCTGGGTCACCTCAATCTGCGAACATGAAATTCGTAGATAGAGGATTGTGCAAACGGCTAACAACCTTTTCACAATAAGAAATAAAAAATATATAAGGAACCTGAAAGTTAGAAAGCTAAGGCTGCTGAAAAAGAAGAAGAAGAAGGGAACACATCAGGTGGTAGCGTATTCCATATTATTTGCATCGAACGGTGCATGAACGTACATCGCAATTTTACTGTGCGACCAAAAACAGGTTTCAGAATATATTGGTGCGCGCGAGCAGCGGTACGAGTGTTTTGTGGGTGAGAGAAGCGAAGAAGTAGGAGATTGAAAATTTCTCGCGGGAAGTCTCTATTAAAATATCGGTGAAATTGGACAAGGCAGTTGACGTTTCGTCTGTGGTTGAGCGAATCTAGAGTTTATGTGGTTTCGAAATCTCCTATTAAATTTGTAGCTCGAAATTGAGGAGAGTGTAGTTCATTCCAGCGCCTTCCCAGAAGTGGGAGTTGCATTTAATCCACGGTATTTTAAAGGGCTTGTGGATTATCCGCAATTCGGAAAGTGGAAAATTTTCATGGATCGCCTAAGCACACCCAATCATAATGTTTCAAGGCATAGGTAAGGCCTCATTGTCAAATTCCAAGTTCTCACGATTGGGAGATGTGAGACAGCTTTTTGATTTGGACGCAATGAACTCAACTCTTTTCACCCCTTTCGAGAATATCTGAGAGGTCTTTGGTCAAAGATCGTACTATACTCCTTCATTATATGTCAGAGTTGGAAGAATAGATCAATGATATGTTGTTGAAGTGGTTGGATAAATCGATGGTGCTGTCATCATCAAAACTGTAAATGTTGGTGTAGGTGTTGATGAAAGCAAGTCTCTTTAGAAAACTAAGAAGAGAGTAGGAGCAAGGACTGATCCTTGAGGGATCTCAACGTTAAATACGTAAAAAGAAGTCAACACTCCATCTAATACGAAGCGAATTGAGCGACTAGCTAAAACGTTATCAATCCCTATTGAACTAAGAATTATTTATACCAATTGTTCGAACTGCAATTTTATTATTTTCTTATACTACTGATGTTATTCTTAAGAATTATATGCTTACTGTTTTGAAAATCTTAACTAAGTGCTTGCTTCACGGCCAATAGGTCGTGGGTTTGATTCTCACTCCTGGCAGTAGGATTTTTTTAACCACGAAATTTTCAGTTGCTTCTAGCAATGAGAAATTATTACAAATGAAATGGGCAAGCGATGCAAAAGTGAAACAGTTCCACTTTTAGAATGTCTATATACTCAGTAGATAGTTTCTGTTCACTCTCTATCATTCAGTCCCCCATAACGTCTGTAATTATTTGTCAATAGCAGCCAGTACAACTAAAAAACATAACAGAATTATGATTGGGCCTAAAGCGCAATCATATGATACTCTAGATGAAATACTTACTTACCTTACTTTGGGAGGTGGTAAAAGCAGAGGGGGAGGTTTGAAATTTTTGTATGTAACACTGAATGTAGTACATAAAATATTTCATGCTGAATTTAAAGTTTCTTGCTTTCATAATTTTCGAGGAAATTGAACAATTTTTGTCTGAATTTATGGTATTTGAATGGGAGGTGGCAGAGAAAGTGGGAGATTTTGGATGATTTGGAATCTGCTTATCAACTACCTAATCACATTGCTTTGTTACAATTTTAAAGTCGATAGCTCTCATATGTTCGAAGGAGAAAAACTTTTCTTAAACTTCCAATACAAAAATTTGTATGGGAGGTGGTAGAAGGAGTGAGGTGAAGGCAATATTTTTTATTACAATTATTAAGGGACAAATTCTAGCAAAATTTCAAGTTTCTACTTCTTCTAGTTTCTATGAAAATTTGCCAAAATTCTGCATTTGTATGGGAGGGGGTAGAAGGAATATCTGAATCAAAACCCAATTTTTTGACATCAATTATTGTTTAAAATATTATACTTTTCTCAAATTTTAAAGTTGATAGCTTTTCCGGTTTTGGAGAAAACTAATTTAATTGAAATTCCGAAATTTCGTAAAATTTGTGTGGGAGGAGGTAGAAGGAGTGAGGTAAAGTTGATAGTCTTTCCAAAATTAGTTGCAATTATAATAAAATTAATTATGACAAAAATTGGTTCATTTAGCTTTGCTATTTGCAATGCAAGCCGAATAAATGCATTTTGAAAATTGTGCATTTGTATGGGAGGTGGTAGAAGGAGTAAAGAGATCAGATCAATATTTCATGAGGTCAATGACATTTATATCATTATACTATGACCTAATTTTCAAGTCAATAGCTGAAATGATTTTGGAGAAAAATCGATTTCTTTAAATTTCGAAATTTAATGAAATTTGTATGGGAGGGGGTAGAAGGAGTGGGGGATGTGGCCCGGTCACGAACTTGTTAAAAATTACACACATTAAATTTCAGCACTATAGCTCTAAGCGTTCGAGAGTTATGTTGTAGACAGACGCACGGACGGACAGACGAACTGGCAGCAACTCGGAATCGAAGTTTTTGAGCGACAACAAATATTTCTGTACCCTTGGCGGCTCTGTGCGAGCATTATTTCTTAGAGTTAAAAACGGTAAGGCAAACACAATATACTCTCAGATTTCATCTAGAGTATAAACATACAAACAGCTTCACCACTCGTTACGGTCGTTCTCACTCTCCTTGCCTCACCTTCCTAACCTCATTCCTTCCCTTCATGAATGGGTTTGTGAATTGCACATGAAGTCCGAAATTATCTAAAATACAAGTCAAGCTGTAAAAAACAAAAACGAAAGATTTCTGTATTTCCCACTGTTGCACTTTATTAAGCGTAATGTTTCTGCTGTGACCTTTATCAAACAGTTTAATAAAGGTCTTAGCGGAAACCGAAACGTTACGTTTACTAAGGCACAACAGTGTGAAATCCAGAAATCTTTCATTTAAATTGAAAATGCTCTGTGAAAACGTTCACTAAACCATCATAATTATGAAAATTTATTTGATTAAAATTATACTACAAAAATACTATTTTTTTTTCAGAATCCCTTCAAACTTTTATTAAAAATAAATTAATCTGCAAATCTTAACATTGCGTAATAAAAGGCAAAACCATCATTATTTGTTTTTCATTAACATTAGGGGACACCTAATATTTTTTTTAGCAAAATTACTGCAAAAAATTGTGCCCTTCGCCCACACTTATACAGAATTCATATGTGAAGTTTTCTCTTTTTTAATGTTTTTATTATTAGCAACAACATTTAAAATAAAAGTTAGCCAAAAAAAAATTTTTTTTTTGGGTTTGTAAATTTATCAAATTTTTTTAGACATTTCACTAATTTTTTTATTAAATTTTTCTAGGAATTTATATCTTTTTGAACTGTCAGTAAATGAAATTAACGCAAAATTTCAACTCTTGTTTCTTTTTCCTTGTTTTAAATATATAATTATTAATTTCATTTGTGAAAACTAATTAACTATATAATTATAATTTAATTTATTTATTTTTTCTCCTCAAAATTTTTATTTATAAAAAAATGTTTTTGTTCTTTTTTTAATACCACTTTAATTTTATTTAGTATAGTTTTTTCTTTGTTCATATTTATATCTTATATGCTTATTATAGTTTTAAATTTAATATATTTCGTTTTGTTATAATTTTTGTTTTTTATAAATTTAATTTCAATTAAATTGAATTATGTATATTTGTTGTTGTTGCATTATTTTAAAGTTTTTGTGTATGTTGTTTTTTTAATTTAATTTAATTTTCCATTTTTATTGATTTTTTTTCATTTAATTAATAATTTTTTTATTTATAAATATTTTTCAGTTTCTTTTTAATTTTAATACTTATCAATTACAATGCTAGGCTTATAACTACAATTTCTCATTTAGCTAATTATACATGTTAAATCTACACGATTTGCAGCACTTTTGTTGGTAGCGATGTAACCGACACAAACCCATTGAGCGTACGTTTCGACAATAACGTGAAGAATCTTTGCATTCGGTTGCTAAGTAATATAGAAAAGAGGGAAACAAAATTCGGTTGTGATCATTTTTATTTTATTTAATTAATTGTAATCATTTACATATTGAATAAATTGTTTTAAGAACATATAGCGCTGAAATTGATATGAAATAGAGATTTCTGTGACTTTAAAAACCTATTATATTTTGTATCGGGGCTGGTAGAAAGGTTAACGGTATTCAATTTCCCATATTCTACTTTACGTTATACACAAAATTTGGGTCGTTTTCAACACTGTTCTTCATGGCGACAATATTTTCGGTTGAACGTCTCAGGCAAAGTGGTTTCGGTGTCTTCAGATCTTGCACTCTTGGAACTTTCTCAGTAGGCTACGTACACACGTTTAAGGAGGCACATGATTATGATAAATAAACTGCCAAAAAGTCGGGCGAAACTTTATTATTCTTGGGACAAGTTGCGGATGCGTGGAAAGTCAATATGTAGGTTAGAGTGGTTCGGGAAGACTAAGTGAAAGGGGGTTCTTGGGCAGGGCAATTTAACACTTTGCGGAATCGTTCAAAAGCTCCAGTACTTATAATCAATATTTCGTTCGTTTATTTATGCAAGTTTGAGTTTTTATGAGGGGAGGGGTGAGGCGTGATAGTAAGAGTGGGTGGATGTTAATAGTTTTTTAATTGATTGCTTGAATCACGTCCAATATTCTCTGTATAGAATGTCAGTTTCATAGACGAAGTTGTATAGAATTTCATAAGATTCTGAGTATCTTACATTCACGAAACCAAACATTTGTATGGGAGGGGGTAGAAAAGGTAGGGGAATCGTAAAAATTGTGACGCAATTTTATTTCCTTTCTCTTGTAGTGTGTTCGTACAAAATTTCAAGTTCGTAGCTTCTAATTTGTTGGTTATTAGTTAGTTCAATGAAATAGGTCGAAATGATACTTTTGTATGGGAGGGGGTAGAAGGGCAAGCGCCATTGTAAAATTTTTAAAGGAATTTGATTTCAATTATTTTTGTAAGCTTTCACGCAAAACTTGAAATTGATAGCTTTTAAGAGTTAGCTGATAACTGATTTCTTAAAAATGCTCGAAAAAATAATTTGGTATGGGAGGGATAGAAGAGGTAAGGGAATCGCTAAATTTGTGACGCAATTTTCTTTCCTTTCTCTTGTGAGGTGCTCGTACAAAATTTGAAGTTCGTAGGTTTTAATTTGTTGGTTATTAGTTGATTTAATGAAATTGGTCGGAATCATACTTTTATATGGGAGGGGGTAGAAGGGCAAGTGCGATTTCAAAGCTTTTAAAGTAATTTCATTTCAACTATTTTTATAAGTTTTTATGCAAAATTTCAAATTGATAGCTTTTAATAGTTAGGTGATAATTAATTTCTTAAAAATGGTAGAATAAATAATTTTGTATGGACGGGGGTAGAAGTTTTGAAGGTATTCGACCAGTTAATATTTAATTTTTCTTAAATGCATTTCCCAAATTTTCAAGTTTCTATCTTAAAATTACATTCAAAAATGTTCAATTTTCGTGTTTTTTTCGCTGCACATGAAACACCTTGTGCCCGTTATACTGGGGTGGTCGTTTCGTAACAATTGTGGATCAAATTATTATTTTCTTTCTATGTATATCAAATAGATGTATCCATATGCAAAATCTAAAGTTTCTATCTTTGACGAGAGTCCTAAAACAATCACTCAAAATTTTCGACATCTTTGCTTACCACCTCCCTCCCTTTACACCCCCTAACTTAAAATTTTTATCAAAATTATAAATTATATATTTCTATAATCTGACGAATTTTCGATTCGATATCTGTACTCAATTTTGAGATATACCGATTTCTAATTTTGAAAAGTGCACCATTTTTGAAATGCTCCCCATTTCCCCCCACTACTATACCAAATTTTATATTTTTTTTGTATTTCGCTATTATAGCTTAGTATATGTTTTAAGTTACAATTACATAGCTTAAGAGATAGTTGGGATATTAATTCTTAAGTGTTTTTCTTTGCACCTCCCTTTACCCTCCGCCTTACAATAATTACCATATTTCTAAGCTGATTGTAGTGGATCTATATGCCACCTTAATGGTCCCAAAATATGATTTTTTTATGGTAAGTAGTTTCGAAGATATAACCATTTAAAAAAAAGATTCGGCCAACAATTTGTTTTTAGCTCCCCCTTTTCGGGCGCCAATGAGAAAAAAAAATTAAATTATTTTTGGAGTTTGTCTCACAACTCTCTTTATACGTATCCTGATTTTCATCTTCTTATCTGCATTCGTGGTGAAGATATTAGCAAGTGTATTTTTTGACTTTTCCCATACCCCACCTCCCCCTTCCACCTGACACTCCCCAAAATTTGGATAATGGAGCTCACTTACCAAATTAACAATTCACCCAAAAACCATATTCTACCTTTAACGGTCTCGGAGGTATAAGTCCATAGGTACGGCGGACGGCGTACGGCGGGACAGATTTTTTTTTTTGCTTTTTTATGCTAATTTAGTCATGAAACGCGAAAAAACAAAATTTCAGGGCAGCACATTTTTTTTTTGTGTCGATCACAATACTTTATTATTAGAATAATAAAGTAAAATTTGCTCGAATTTTGTGCAACGTAACTGCGACTAAACGCGAATTTTTATACTCTAGATGAAATCTGAGAGTATTATAAGTTTGCCACAAAGTTTTTAACGCTAAGAAATAAAGCTCGGAGAAAAAAATTAATGATACAGAAGATAATATTATCACTCAAAAATCTCAAAACCGGATGTCCGTCCGTCCGTTCGCTCTCTAGCTTGAGAACGCGTTGAGCTAGAAAGCTCAAATTTTGTACACGTCGTTTTTGACAAAAAAGTAAGGACAAGTTTGTGAACGGTCCAAATTGCTAAGCCCCTTCTACCCCCTTCCATACAAAATGACACAATTGCGCAATTTAATAATAATCGGATTTGCTCAAAAAGTATAAAAGCTATTGGTCTCAAATCTGGAAGATATTACTTTTATGATGATATCAATCTACGATTTAAAAATCATGCGTGTTCTTTCCTTCCTTCTACCACCTCCCATACAAGCTGTACTTTTTCATGAAATACTCTAAACCAATTTACTCAGTGCGTACAAAATTTAGCGAGCTGAAATTGTGAACTAAATATTTATTTTGAGCTATTAGTAATACCAAAAAACATCAGGCATTTAATTTCACCCCTTCTACTCCCTCCCATACAAAATGACACAATTTCGCAATTCGACAATAAACAGATTTTTTCAAAAAGCATGAAAGCTATTAATCTGAAATTTGGAATATATTACTTTTATAATAATTTCAATCTGCTGTATAAAAATTAGTTGAGTCCTCTTCTTCCTTCCATCACCTCCCATACAACTACACTTTCATATGAAATACTCAAAATAAATTTATTCACTACGTATGAAATTTGTAGAGCTGAAATTATGCACTAAATAATTATTTAGAATTATTAGTAAGACCACAAAAAACTAGGCGATAAGCTTCACTCCTTCTACCCCTTCCATACAATGTGACACAATTCAACAACTTTACAAAAAGTAGATTTTCCTGAAAAGTATGAATGCTACTGATCTTCAATTTAAAATATTTCAATTAAATGATGTTTGCAGTTATTTCTAAAAAAGTCATTAATAAATTCACACTCCTTCTACCACCTTCCGTACAAACTGCACAATTTCACTAAATCCAATACACTAATTTTCTCAGTACCTATTAAATTATTGAATCCTAAATTTTGTACAAATCATTTTGATAGCAACTCTAGCATGATGAGAAAAAATTAGTTAAATGTCCCCACCCCCTCTACCACTTTCCCTACAAAATTTCTTGAGATAAAAAAATTCTCTTTCATCTAGAGTATCGCACGATTGGGCCTTACGCCCAGTCGTAGTCCTGTTATGTTTTTCGTTTTGTTTCTTTCACACCCAGAATGTCGTTGAGTAGAGTTGTATGTAGCGCTCGGCTTGAGTCGTAGGGCAAGGGCAGGGCATTAGGGTTGTGGGATCAGTGATACCAGATTGTGAAATTTTTTAACGTTTGAAATGATAAAGGGATTTTGTTTTATAAATTTGAGAGTTTTTTGTTGAAGAAAATTTCGATATAATAAAAGTTATTAGTTAGAGGCGATTTCTTCTATTTAAATTTCTGATTCGCAAAACAGGCTTATCCATGGTAGTCATTTCAAATAAACGAGTACCTAGTAACGAAAAAAATGTAACTATTACTTTTCTTAAAGTAACGAATAGTTACTGGTACCGAAAAGTAACGAAACTTCAAATCACTAGGCTCTATCATTTTGCCAAGCACCTAAATTAAACAAATATGTAAGTTATATATGTTTCGTGAGTATAGTATTTAAACCACGGGGAATGCATAACAGTAAGTGCTTCTCGTCGAGACGCACGGTAACTGGGTGTATATAAGGGAGTCTATTTCTCTCGTACTTGTGTGCATATTTATAAGTACATTATGTATAATATTTAACCAAAACATACTGAATGCAATTTGAAATACCATCACGCAGAACTATGATCACCGGGTTCCTCAGGTTTCATTCCGTATGAAAATTATGAAATTTATGGCGGGATTTTTTGTCGGAGTCGATCGAGATTTCTTTCCTTGTACTCGGTCGAGATTATTAGTGCTTGTTAATTGTAGCTCATTTTGAGAGGTCTTTACTTGTTGGCTGCCCGAGTTTCGAGTATTGTGTTGTTGTTGTTATTGAATTTTGCGCCGTTGGGATTTTTGATCGCGCAGCGAGAAAACGAGTTACGTAGCAGCTAGGGGCTTATACAGTTTCTTCGCGCTATACAATTCAGTTCAAGTACTGCAGAAATTGAAAAGTTTCAAAAATGTCTACGATTACGTACGCCCAAAAGCTCATCTCAGCGAAAGTGTGAATCGCGCCACCGAAAAATATCTATATATATATATAAAGACATATCCATGTTCCTTATGTACTTCCGTGCAGCGGAGGTCATTTACACCTTTATGAAAACGACATACACAACTCATACTGTAAGAGCCAAGTGATTATCGAGTTAATCTCAACCCTCTCGCAAAGCACGTTCATGAGTCGAGTGCTATCCTGTGGCTACCCTATCATATTCCTCGCTGATTATAGTGTGGGTAGCATATCTTCTGTACACCTAACCTCTATGGCAGGTTTTCCTCATTATAGATTGTCCAGGTCTTACCACAGACGAAAGTGGGTGCCTTTGAATTCTAATAATTTAATGTTTAATAAGTTGGAGAGTGTTAAGGCTACTGGCGTTCTCTACCCCCCCCCATATTCCAAAAACTGCGCAGTATTGAGATATGAAGAAATTAGTACTATCTCGCGACCCCAGTAACCACCTTGCATATAAAACTAGCACTTTGACCATATGTACGTGTGAAACCAATTTTCAATTATTTTATCGTTGGCTTCCACAGTGTGGAATATGTAATTCTATTCTTGTCTTTAATTAGTTGTCCAGTATGAAATCATGAATAGTTATATCTGTTGTTTTCAACATAATCAAAAAATCATCTTTTTATTTCTGCATTAATTTATCTTGAGTCTTTCTCCTTTCCCCTCATCGTATACGAACGAACAACATTCTTCTTACAAAACATCATTATAGTCTCACCATCATTATTTTATTCTTACCATCCAACAGAACCCTAGAGATTTATTTATTCGAATTTAATTTCGATTTCCATACCATATGTATGAGTTCCCATTGAAATTAAACTGGCTCACTACTACTATGGCGAATGCATATGATATTACCATAAGATTTACTTAGAAAATGAGTCCATTAGGCAAAATAGAATTCAGCTCATTGGGTGAGTGAGTACCCACAAATTATGCATTTAGATTTTGAACGTTTTGAAAATGGCAAAAATTTGAAATTATTATTCTCATTTTGAAAAGGTGAAATTCGGAGTATTCAATGGAAATTCGTGCGTATCCCAATTACCATTAAATGCCTTATTTTTTGTTTGAAAAAAAAAAAAAAAAAATACTTACAATTTGACATACATGGAGCACCCTTACACACTTTCATAACAGCCGGCCTTGGCTGATTTCTACAAACATTTCCAGCTGGTCTTCGAGTGCCGTACCAGACGCATTGAAGGATTCTATATTTGATTCCTTGCGATCCACATTCGGCATTGCACTGAAAAGGAAGGAAAGTTAGTCCAATTTTTTTTTGGATCTTGGAAATAAGCATCTGGAAAAAAGAAAGTATTCCGAAAAGAACTACAGCTTTAGAATGCATTTGGAATTATTACTCATCACTAGGAAATGAAGGTTATAATTACCTCCGACCATGGTTCCACTCGCCAAACTCCTTTACACAATTCATTATAGCATTCCTGTCGTTCAATAGGACGTTCACCGTCATCGCACTTATCACTAATGGTATCGTTAGAAAATTTACAGTAAACTTCACGTTTCTGAATCGCTGTATTCCGACCGAAACATCTTGACTGTTGGCATATTGTCCAGACACCAATCGTCCACTTCGGACACTCGGTACGTTCGCATGATTCAAAAGTATCGGGAATTTCCAAGCCGGCATCTTCGCACAACGCGTTATCGACGTTTTGCGATGAATTTTGTAATTTCACCATGCAATAGATGGATCGCTTCTGAAAATTGAAATGCATTATTTCCATTTTCTGTCGATCAAAACTAATCAAATTCTTACCCGTAATCCTTGCTCCGAATCACACGTCCGCGAACATTCCGACCACGGTGTAGTCATCCATTCGAATTGTAAATCATGCTTATTTCCATGACCGAGAAAAACTGCATCTTCAGTTGTTGTCGAGAAGAAATCAGTCAAATTGAAGACCTTGACTGGTTCATCTTTTTCCAATTGTTCCAAATCAATTCCGAAATCGAGTCCTTTTTCGACGAGAACATGATGACCCGGCGATTTGCTAAAACTCTGAAATGGCCAGAGATACTGAAAGGGATAGAAAATGTTTTTTGAAAATTATTAGATTTTAGTTTTGTTGTTATATTTTTTTTTGATTCGATTTGAATGAATGAAGCTTAGAAATTATAAATTTGCAGAAAAATTAAATTGTTGTTGTTTATTTTCCAAATTTATAGTATGTATGATATACGAGCTATATGAAAAATAAGCACATTGATAAGATTTAAATTAAATTGATAAAAATAAATGGTTGAAAATATTAAGCACTTAAATTGAATTTGAAAGCAAATTTTTCTGTTTATTGATGATGTTTTGAGTTCTGCTGCACAGAAGAAAATTCAGAATCTCAAAGCGATCTGATATGCGGCGTTCGCCTCTGCGATTCTCTGTGTCTTTTTCGAGTGAGTGTTGTTGAGATTTCCATCGCTCTTGTAGAAACTACGCAATTAAGACATTGAAAAAGTCCTTGATATATTGAATATTGGATTGGAAGGTAAAGCAGAATAAAAGAAAACAACAGTATAAAGGCTAAGCCAAAGCTAAAGCAACAATAACAACAAAAAAATAACTTTTTCTTCCGTTATCGCTTAATCACTCGGCCAAACAAATAAAGTCCAACTATAAAATGGGGGGCAAGCCCTCGCATCACAACTATTTTGCCACTCTTGGAGATTACCCACCGAACGATAAGTGAGGAAAAACTAAAAGAAAAAATCTTGAAGACGAGTTTACTGACCTACCGAATAATTCTAGAACGAGAAAACCAATTATTGACTTGTCCACCCGCTTCCTAATCTTTAAAGCTGACGGCGATGCCGGAGAGGACTATACCACCCTCAGTCACCACATCTCTTTACAAGATGCAAGAGGTATATGCCACATAGATTCATCTGCGTATGAGGTGACAGCAATGTACACTGGAGATGTCCTCCTTAAAGTGAAAAACCGTGTGATCGACAAAAATTTCTTGATGCAAAAACATTGGATATTTTACCCTTCACTATATATGTACTTGCATCCTAACCTCAACTGCTTACAAGGCCGAGCATATGCTAGGAGCACAACACACTTCCCAGAATCCGAGCTGCTAGGCGAACTTAATGACCAAGGCGTAGCCTTCCTAAGGAAAATTCTTTCTCGAGAGAGAAAAATCTCCACCGGTGCCATCATCTGCACATTCGACGAATTACACAGTCCAGAATTTATAAATATTGGCTGGGAAAGAGTTTCTGTAGAGGAATTTGTATCAAACACCATGCGCTGCGAGATATGTGAGAAGTTTGACCACACCCAAAAGTGGGGCAAAAAGCAACCATGGTGCCGCGATTGCTGTCAAGCAGAGTACCACGATAACTGCCAGGAAACCAAATGCATAAATCTCCCATCAGACAACTACAAATTTACTGCACAAATTGTACCGCCTTCCTGCAGTTCAGCGTAAAAAAAATTATGGCTGATCACAGAGTCTCCTTCAAAGCTGCATGGGGTATGATTCGAAGTTATCCGAAGCTCAGGCAATTTTACCCACCCAACGCCGGTTAAATATAATTAGTTATGCAGGCCCAAAAACATACGCGAATAAACTCAAAACCCTGAAGCAAAACACAACGAAATCATAATATAGAGCCTGGAAAAAAAAGCTAATAGGCATCCTATTTTAGCATCACCGCCCTATTCAAATCACACTCCATTTCATCCAAATTTAATGAAAAATATCCGTTAACCATTTACGATCCGGATCCCCAAAACCAAAGAAAAAATACAAGCTCGCTCGAACTTACTCGGGCTTGCACAACTTCAAGAAATTATACTAGATGGTGACATGACAGGAATTGAAAACAACAGCATCAATAAAGACATGCACATGAATCATCACCTACCAACAGCCCAAACCAGCCCCAACATACGCAAGAAAACCAAGACTCCCCACGTCATTAAATACGTAAAGAATTTCGTAACTTATTTCCGGAAATTAAAACAATTGTGTCTACCCCAACACAAATAGAAAAAACAATAAATTTTTCTCAAACCACCCAACCATTAACCATTCCCCAACCACAGTTGCTAATCCAATCATTGCCCAACGTAAACTCGTTATTTAACAATTGAAAGTTCAAGGTTATGTAGACAATGAACATGCACTCGAAAACTTAGTCTCTCTCTACGACCCTGAAGTCATCGCCTTGCAGAAAACTAAAATTATCCGATCCTCCATCCCTCTCTTCAAGCTTCCCAATTATAATCCTTCAACTTCAATCATCCCTATCCTAAAGCTCGAAGTTTTATTTTCTTCCTTGTCAAAACTACCATCCCAATTCTTCTAGCAACTGCCAAGTCAACTTCGGAACTCCTTCACCAGACTATCACTAATCCGTCCCAGCCCCTAATTTCGATGACTAACATCTATTGCGAGTGTGATACTAAAATTACACTCACGATGCCTCATGGAATCCCGAACTCCCACGGAGCACACTATAATTTAATGCGGCTAACCCTCTTTGGGGCTGTCGTATTTGACGATCAAGGCCTCATTTTAGTACCAAAAATACGATGGATGCAATATGTGTGACACTCTCCTCTCGTGAACTCTCTCCCTTGCTCGAATGGCTGCGCCCCACTCTACATCTTTATTAGTACATTTCCGTTACTCCATCCTAATACACCACAACCAGACTCAAGAAAACATATCGCTCGCTTCACAAAAAACTTAGCTAACTGGGAACAATTTGAATCCTTCATCCCATTTCTCTCAGATAAATCCTATCAATCGACTAATTCTAATCAAGAGGCAGCCAAACTCAGAAAAATCATTCGAACATCAGCATCCAAATCGATCCCTGTTTCCCATCCTACTCAACGTTCCTATAAACTACCACCCACCCCTCCTCCCTGTATTAGTGAACTCATTCATTCAAAGAAAGCTTGCTGGAAATAGTTCAAGCGCTCTCCCTCGCTTCGCAATTCCTTTGCCACAAAACTTCCATTCCATTGATCTCTCCGAAATCTCTCCATACCCCTACTACCTAAACTCCGCATCCCTGGATTGATATTCAACTCCAAATCATCCTGGAATGCTCATGTGAATGTTCTCATCAACCGTTTCCAAATCATACAAAATATACTGAAGATGGTATGCTCCGAAAAGAAAGGCCCTCATATAGAGGTTGCACTCTTTCCAGGGGCGTTCTACAGCATTATTGCTCATGAACTTCAAAAGAAAATAAAAATAAATTGGAAGTTGCTTATAATAAATGCCACAGAACTGCAATCGGGGCGCTTCATATATCCTCCCTTCGCATTCTCAGACGACATCAACCCCATAAAATGTTCGGTGACGGTAATGCCCAGAGGAGTTCCAGAGTTAAATGAAGAAGATACTACCCAATCCATTACTACTTGTATTGAATGGATGATCAACAAATTGTCAATTCAATGGACAGCGAGATGCCTTTCTCTATTCAATGCTTTGGAAATGTCAAGCGCGATAATGCACTAAATTGGTAAATACTTTGGTTCCAGCGCTCGATTAAATATATTGCCAGTTGAGTGTTTTTTCCGAACATCATATTGAAGGATATCGTGCTGTGATGATGATTGAGAACAGTTTCCATAATACTTAGCAGGATTATTTTTTTCGGAATGGCCTGGGCATTAGCAATCTTCCAAGACGAAGAAATAATACCTGCAGAAAGCTGTATTCGGGATAGTTTGTAAAGTGGTTTGGCGAAAATTGCTTGAGACCTAACCAGTGGGTAATTCCATAGTGCAAAACAATTTCCGACGAACTGGTATAACTGGGAAGTGAGCGGAAACTAAGCAATAGTCTGAGCTTCCTAGAGGAGAGTTTACAGATACGGAGTATGTGTCTGGATCAGAAGTAATCTGTTCCTAACTTCTGATCCAGACAATGAGATTGGATGCTTCACCTATCATGTGTACGTGTATACTTATCACGAATCTGGTGGAGGATATTGGGATGCATCAATGAAGCCAGTTCTGGTTATGAGCTTTGAGATTCTCCGCAATAGGGCTTTGATGTAAGATGCGGTTATCGCTCGAAGGTTGTGTCCAAACGAAATTAAATCTGGGATTCACACAAATTCCGAGTTCAGGTAGATCTTTGTAGGCGCTATTAAAGCGGGTATACAGGGCAATTTCGCGAGGGCTCAAAAAAGCTCTTACTCTAGATGACAGTTAATAATTCATCGACATCATCTGTTCTGGTTTCAGTAAATACTAGTACTGCAGATTTTATGAACATAAGATAGCAACACACTAAAAACTGATTCCTTTGGAGACCGCGAATATTACAAAAGATAACTTCAGAAAATGTTTAAAATATACTGAAGATAAAAACCATTCAATGATTTCAGTAAACCAAACTTTAGAGCCATTGTTACTAATGCAAGAAATTTACTTGATTTAGTTTCTTTTGGTACAGTTTTGTTTTGTGAAGCCTAATTCACCACATCACCCACCACAACAAATTAAATTTTTCTTTTTCCGTGATACAACTATTTCGACGTTTAGTCTCGTCAAAAGGAATTTTCGAAAAGCCAATTACAGTGAAATCAGTACCTGTCACGACTCTGGCAAAGCAAAATTATGCCGATTGGTTTTCCTCTTCCGTAATAAAGATGAACTTTGTCAGAAGGTAAAGCGAAACTAAACTGATCACAAAATCTTTACCGAAAGTGATAAACTATCCAAAACGAAAATTAATGAGCCATGGAAACTTTTCAGCTTCTCTAGAATCCTCCTTGAGACGAAACCTTTCTGTTTTTTTGTTAAACGAAACAGAAACAAGTCACAATGTCTTTTCCACATATACATAGTTCGAAGATAGATCCACGATTGATGTAGCATTAAGCTTACTTAGTTTTTATTGCCCCATTCTAAGATGAACTTGAAGACAGAATTCAGCGAACCAAATAACTCGCTGTGTTTCGAAGCTACAGAATTTCTGCGTCAGTCCGTAAGAGAGTTAAATTCGGAGACGTTAACAAGATTACTGTCCTCTAATGTTAATAAAAAACACTTAAAAATGAATATCTCGACTGCCTTTTAAGCTATGTAATTGAAACGTATACTAAGTTTTACTAGCGAAATATGAAAAAAATATAATATCTTGACATAATAGTAGTGGGGGGAAATGGGGAGCATTTAAAAAAGGAGTACTTTCAAAAATTACAAATCGATATATCTCAAAATTGAGAACAGATATCAAATCAGAAATTCGTCAGATTGTATAACTATATAGTTTTTAATTTTGGTAAAAAATTTAAGTTGAGGGTGTAAGGGGAGGGAGGTGGAACGCAAAAATGTTGAGAATTTTGAGTGATTTTCTTGGGGCTCTGGTAAAAGACAAAAAGTTTTAATTTTGAACGTCGACACATCTATTTGATGTACATAGAAAAATAATAGTAATTTGTTCCAAAATTGTTATGCACCGAAGTGGTGGTCTAACGTGCACAAGGAGTTTCATGTGCAACGAAAAAAACACATAAACTGAAAATTTTTGAATGAAATTTTTAGGTAGAAACTTGAAAATTTGCTAAATGCATTTAAAAAAAATCTCAAAGGTTCAAATATCAACTGGTCGAATATCTTTAAAACTTCTACCCCCTCCCATACAAATTTATTTTTTCGACCATTTTTAAGAAACTAATTATCACCTAACTATTAAAAGCTATCAATTTGAAATTTTGCACAAAAACTTACAAAAATAGTTGAAATAAAATTACGTTAAAAGTTTTGAAATCTCACTTGCCCTTCTACCCCCTTCCACACAAAAGTATAATTTCGACCCATTTCATTAAATCAACTGACAACCAACAAATTAAAAGCTACAAACTTGAAATTTTGTACAAGCACCTTACAAGAGAAAGGAAATAAAATTGCGTCACAAATTTTACGATTCCCCTACCTCCTCTACCCCCTCCCATACAAATGTTTGGATTCGTGAATTTAAAATACACCGAATCCAATGAAAATTCTATGCTACTTCGTCTATGAAACTGACATGCTATAGAGAGAATATTGGACTTGGTTCAAGCAATCAATTAAAAAACTATTAACATCCACCCACCCTTACTATCACCCCTTACCCTACCCTTCATGAAAACTCAAACTTCCATAAGTATACGAACGAAATATGGAGCTTTTGAACGTTTCCGCAAAGTATTAAATTGAGAACTGCTCTGACCAAGAAGCCTCTTTCTCTTAGTCTTCCCTAACTACTCTAACCTGCATATTGACTTTCCACGCATGCGTATTTTGTCCCAAAAATAATAAAGTTTCGCCCAACTTGTTGGCAGTTTATTTTTTGTTATAAGTGATTTCGAAGATACAATCATTTGAAAAAAAAAAAATTAGGCCGACAATTTGTTCTTAGCCCCTCCTCCTTTTCGGACGCCAATGGACAAAAAAATTATATTATTTTTTTAGTTTGTCCCACAATCGTCTTCATAATTCTGCTGATTTTCAGCTTCCTATCTGCATTCGTGGTGGAGATATCAGCATGTGAAGTTTTTGACTCTTTCCCTCCCCCCCTCCCCATTCCACCTGACACTCCACAAAATTCAGGTAGTGGAGCTCACTCACCCAATCAACAATCCACACAAAAACCAACATTCTACCTTTAACGTTCTCGGAGATATGAGTCCATATGTACGGCGGACGGCGTACGTCGGGACAGATATTTTTTTGCATTTTTAGGCTAATTTAGTCATGAAACCCGAAAAAAAAATTTCAGGGTAGCAAATTTTACTTTGTTATTTTAATAATAAAGTATTGTGATCGACTTGGAAAAAAACAAAATTTGCTACGCTGAAATTTTGTTTTTTCGCGTTTCGTAGCCTAAAAATGCAAAAAAAAAAAAATCCATCTGTCTGTACGCCGTCCGCCGTCCTCCGTACGCCGACGTGTACGCTCAGCGCACATTAACTCCCAAACCCTTCCAGATAGAAAGTTCATTTTTGGGGGGATTGTAGATAGCTGCGGATCTCAGGCGGATACCCATTTTGGGGGGTGTACGGGTTCAGGGGGAGGCGGGGGCAGCGCTTAAATCAAAAAATACGAACTCAAATATCTCAACAATGGTTACAGCTAGGAAGCTAAAAATCAACATACATATAGAGGAGTTTGTGGGACAACTTTTAAAAATAATTTAATTTTTTTATCCATTGGGTGCGAAAAGGGGGGCTAAGAACCAATTGTCAGTCGATATTTTTTTCAAATGATTATATCTTCGAAATTACTTACCATAAGAAATAAACTGCCAACAAGTCGGGCGAAACTTTATTATTCTTGGGACAAGTTGCGGATGCGTGGAAAGTCAATATACAGGTTAGAAAGGTTAAGGAAGACTAAGTGAAAGGGGGTTCTTGAGCAGGGCAGGAACATTCAAAAGCTCCAGCATATATAATCAATATTTCGTACGTTTGTCTATGCAAGTTTATATTTGTGAGGGGAGGGGTTAGGGTTGATAGTAAGGGTGGTTGGATGTTAATAGCTTTTTAATTGATTGCTTGAATCACGTCCAATATTTTCTGTATAGAATGTCAGTTTCATAGACGAAGTTGCATAGAATTTTCATAAGATTCTGTGTATTTTACATTCACGAAACCAAGAATTTGCTTGGGAGGGGGGTAGAGGAGGTAGGGGAATCGTAAGAATTGTGACGCAATTTTATTTCCTTTCTCTTGTAGTGTGCTCGTACAAAATATCAAGTTCGTAGCTTTTAATTTGTTGGTTATTAGTTGCTTCAATGAAATTGGTCCCCCCTTCCAATACAAATGTTTGGTTTCGTGAATGTAAAATACACCGAATCCTATGAAAATTCAATGCAACTTCGTCTATGAAATTGACATTCTATACGGAGAATATTGGACGTGATTCAAGTACTCAATTAAAAAACTGTTAACATCCACCCACTTTTACAATCACACCTCCCCTCATAAAAACTCAAATTTGCAGAAATAAACGAAGGAAATATTGATTATGTGTACTGGAGCTTTTGAACGTTTCCGCAAAGTGTTGAATTGACAATTGCCCTGCCCAGAACCCCTTTTTACTTAGTCTTCCCTAACCACTCTAACCTGCATATTGACTTTCCACACATCCGCAACTTGTCCCAAGAATAATAAAGTTTCGCCCGACTTGTTGGCAGTTTATATAAAGTTATTCTCATTTTTTTTTAATGTTTGTAATATTGTTTTTTGTTATTTCTCTTATGAAAAATGATTAATTACGTTATTATTCTAATAATAAAGTATTGTGATCGACAGAAGAAAAACAAAATTTGATACCCTGAAATTTTTTTATACTCTAGATGGAATCTGAGAGTATTATAAGTTCGCTCTAAGGTTTGTTACGCCAAGAAATAAGGCTCGGAGAAAAAATGAATGATACAGAAGTTAATATTATCACTCAAAAATCTCAAAACCGGATGTCCGTCCGTCCGTCCGTCCGTCCGTCCGTCCGTCCGTCCGTGCGCTCTCTAGCTTGAGAACGCGTTGAGCTAGAAAGTTCAAATTTTGTACACGTCGTTTTTGACAAAAAAGTAAGGTCAAGTTCGTGAACGGGCCAAATCGCTCCACCCCTTCTACCCCCTCCCATAGAAAATGACACAATTACGCAATTTGACAATAAACGGATTTGCTCAAAAAGTATAAAAGTTATTGGCCTGAAATTCAGAATGTATTACTTTTATGATAATATCAATCTATCATATAAAAATTGTGCGTGTCCTCCTCCTCCTTCTACCACCTCCCATACAAACTGTACTTATCATGAATTACTCTAAGCCAATTTCCTCAGTGCTTATAAAATTCAGCGGGCTGAAATTGTGCATCAAATATTTATTTAAAATTGTTTGTAAGGTCAAAAAAAATGAGATGATTAGCTTCACCCCTTCTACCCCCTCCCATACAAAATGACACAGTTTCGCAATTTGACAATAAATGGATTTACTCAAAAAGTATAAAAGCTATTGGTCTCAGTTTTGGTACATATTACTTTTTTTATGATTTAAATCTACAGTACAAAAATTATTTGCTTTCTTTTTTTCCTTCCACCCCCTCCTATACAAACTACACTTTTTCCTGAAATGCTCTAAGCCGATTTTCTCAGAACATATAACATTTGTTGAGCTCATATTTTGTAATAAATATTTAATTAATATTATTACTAAGATGAGAAAAAAAATATTTGATTTGCTTCACTACTTCTACCCCCTCCCATACAATATGACACAGTTTCACAACTTCACAATAAATCGATTTTCTTGAAAAGTATGAATGGCACTAGGGATGCCAATTTTATAATATTCCTAGTTATTTCTGAAAAAATCATTAAAATCCCCCCACTCTTTCTACCACCTCCCATACAAACTGCACATTTTCACTAAATCAAACTCACTAATTTTCTCAGTTCCCATTCAGTTTTTGGAGTAAGCATTTTGTATAAAACATTTTCATAGCTACTTTAGCATTCTAACACTCCCCATACAAAATTTCTTGGGATCACAAAAAATTCTATTTCATCTAGTGTATCGTAAGATTCGCTTTACGCGCAATCGTAGCCCTGTTATGTTTTTTTCGCGTTTCAATACTAAATTAGCCTAAAATGCAGAAAAAAAAATCCGTTCCGCCGTACGCCGTACATATGGACTCATATCTGCGAGACCGTTAGAGGTAGAGTGTTCGTTTTTGAGTGGATTGTTGATTGAGTAAGTGAGCTCTATTTTCTAAATTTTTGGGGGTGTTAGGTGGAAGGCGAGGGCGTGGGGAGGGAGAAAGTCGAAAACTACACTTGCTAATATCTCCACCACGAAAATAGAGAAGGTTGGGGGACAAATTTTAAAAATAATTTAATTTTGTTATCCATTGGCGTCCGAAAAGGGGGGCTAAAAACAAATTGTCGGCCGAATTGTTTTTTCAAATGATTATATCTTCGAAATTACTTATTGTAACAAATTAATATTTTGGGAGCATGAAGGCGGCATATAGTTCCATTGAAATCAGCTTAGAGAGTGGTTAATTATTGTAAGGGGGAGGGTCAGGGGGGGGGCGCAAAGAAAAACATAACAGAATTATGACTGGGCTGAAAGCCCAATCATATGATACTCTAGATGAAATGGAAATGACTTCAATATACCGGAAAATATGTCATCTCATGGGAGGTGGTAGAAGTAGAGGGGGAGGTTTGTATTTTTCGTATATGACACTGAACATGGTATGCAAAATGTTTTTTGCTGAATTTAAAGTTTTTAGTTTTCATTATTTTTAAAGAAATTGGTCATATTTTCCCTGAAATTTGGGGCATTTATATGGGAGGTGGCAGAGGAAGTGGAGCGTTTAAGATAATTTTGAAACTGCTTATCATCATCCTTATCACCATGCTTTGATTCAATTTCAAAGTCGATAGCTCTCATATACTTGAAGGAGAAATGTTTTTCTTGAATTCATAATACAGATTTTTTCTAGTTTGAATGGAAATCGATAAAATGCATTTATCAAAAATTATGCACTTGTATGGGAGGAGGTAGAAGGAGTGTACGGATCAAAACAAAATTTTTTGACATTATTAATATTTCCATTTGTATACTATATACAAAATATCAAGTTGATAGCTTTAGTAGTTTCGAAGAAAAATAATTTAATTTAAATTTTAAAATTTCGTGAAGGAGGGGATAAAAACAAATTGTCGGCCGAATTTTTTTTAAATGATTATATCTTCGAAATTGCTTATCGTAAAAAGTTCATTTTTTGGGACCATTAAGGTGGCATATAGCTCCACTGAAGTCAGCTTAGAGAATGGCTTATTATTTTAAGGGGGAGGGTCAGGAGAGGTGCAAAGAAAAACACTTAAGAATTAATATCTCAACTATCTCCTAAGCTATGTAATTGAAACTTGAAATATATATTAAGCTATACTAGGATAATACGAAAAGAGTATAACATGTTGAAATAATAGTAGTGGGGGAAATGGGGAGCATTTCAAAAATGGCGCACTTTTCAAAATTACAAATCCTTATATCTCAATACAGAGTACAGATATCAAATCGAAAATTTTTCAGATTGTAGAACTACATAGTCGTTAATTTTTGTAAAAATTTTAAGTTGGTGGGTGTAAGGGGAGGATAACGTGGTAAGCAAAATTGTCGAAAATTTTGAGTGACTTTTTAGGGCTCTGGTAAAAGATACAAAGTTTAAATTTTGCATGTGGATACACCTATTTGATATACAAAGAAAAATAATAATATCTTGTTCCGTAGTTGTTATAAGCCGAGCCTCCGGTCTAACGTGCACAAGGTGTTTCATGTGCATTGAAAAAAACACTGAAAATTTTTGAGTGAAATTTTAAGGTAGAAACTTGAAAATTTGCGAAATGCATTCAAAAAACAGAACAGAATTATGATACGGCGTAAAGCCCAATCATATGATAATCTAGATGAGATGGAAATGACTTTAATATACTGGAAAATATGTCATCTCAAATTTGTTCGATTAGGGAGTAGAGACTTTTGCATGGGAGGTGGTAGAAGTTGATGGAAGGTTTGTATTTTTCATATATGACTCCGAACATGGCATGAAAACGTTTTTTGCGAAACTTAAAATTTTTAGTTTTATTTATTTTTAGAGAAATTGGACATAGTTTTCCGGAAATTAGGGCATTCGTATGGGAGGTGGCAGAGGAAGTGGAGCGTTGAAAATGACTTTGAAACTATCACCATGCTTTGATTCAATATCAATGTCGATAGCTCTCATATATTCGAAGGAGAAATGATTTTCCTGGATTTATAATACAGCTATTTATATGGGAGGCGGTAGAAGGAGTGAAGTGGAGCTGATAATTTTTTCTAGCACTTATTGCAATTATTAAAAAACCAATTCTGGCAAAATTTTAAGTTTGTACTTTTTCTAGTTTTAATGGAAATCAATATAATGCATTTTACAAAAGTTATGCATTTGTATGGGAGGAGGTAGAAGGAGTGTACGGATCAAAACAAATTTTTTTCGTGGTATTTATATTTCTATTTTTATACTTTTTACAAAATATCAAGTCGATAGCTTAAATAGTTTCAAAGAAAAATCAATTTCTTAATATTTCGAAATTTCGTGACATTTGTATGGGAGGGGGTAGAAGGAGTGGGGGGATGTAGCCCATCCACGAACTTAAGGTTAATTTTTCGCTAAGACTGACACACACAAATGTTTAGCACTATAGCTCAAAGCTTTCGAGGTTATGCTGTAGACAGACGCACAGACGGACAGACAGACAGACGGACAGTCACTCAGAATCGAGGTTTTGAGCGACAACAAATATTTCTGTACCCTTGGCTGCTCTGTGTGAGCGTTATTTCTAAGCGTTACAAATGGAAAGGCAAACACAATATACTCTCAGATTTCATCTATAGTATAAAAATCTCTAAATATACGAAATTCTAACTGGTCGGAAACCTTTGAAACTTCTACCCTCTCCCATACAAAAGTATGATTTCAACGATTATTAAGAAATCAATTATCACCTAACTATTTAAAGCTATCAATTTGAAATTTGGCCTAAGAACTTTTAAAAACAGTTAAAACACAATTGTGTCAAAAGTCTTGAAATCGATCTTGCCCTTCTACCCCCTCCCATACAAAAGTATGATTTCGACCAATTTCATTAAATCAACTAATAACCAACAAATTAAAAGCTACGAATTTGGAATTTTGTACAAGCATCTTACAAGAGAAATGAAATAAAACACAAATTTTATGATTCCCTTACCTGCTCTGCCCGCTCCCATACAAATTTTCGGTTTCATGAATGTAAAATACACCAAATTTTATGTAAATTCTATGCAACTTCGTCTATGAAACACATGCTATACAGAGAATATTGGACGTGGTTCAAGCAATCAATTAAAAAGCTATTAACATCCACCCACCCTTACTATTACTTCTCCTCCTCTCCTCATAAAAACCCAAACTTGCAGAAATGAATCAAATGTTGTTAAATTGAAAACAGCCCTGCCCAAGAACTCCCTTTCACTTAGTCTTCCCTAACTACTCCAACCTAACCTAACTAAACAAAGTTTCGCCCGACTTGTTGGCAGTTTATTTGTATATAACACTGAATGTATTATACAAAATATTTCATGCTGAATTTAAAGTTTGTAGCTTTCATAATTTTCGAGGAAATTGAACAAATTTGTCTGAATTTATGTCATTTCTATGAGAGATGGCAGAGAAAGTGGGAGATTTTGGATGATTTTGAATCTGCTTATCAACATCCTAATCACATTGCTTTATTACTTATATGTTCGAAGGGGAAATACATTTCTTGAATTTTCAATACGAAAATTTGTATGGGAGGTTATAGAAGGAGGGAAGCGAAGTCAATATTTTGTTAAACATTTATTGCAATTATTAAGGGAAAAATTCTGGCAAAGTTTGAAGTTTTACTTTTCCTAGTTTCAATGAAGATCAATATTTTTTTTTTTTTTTTTAGTAAATGCATTTATTCGATTTTCATTTACATTGATTTTTACAAAATTTTGCATTACTCCCTCTTTTAGGGTTAGACCCTGTGATAGGGGTGAGGTTAATGTTAATTATCTAATTAAATATAATTATTAATAACTCATAAACTGTAACATTTTTATCGTTATAATTTCATTATGATTTTAATTATACTTCTTATACATATCTAAAAAGTCTTATTACTACTTTAAAAATTTAAATTTGTGTTGCATATTTTTATTATTCTTAAAAAGAAACCACACAATGCGTATACCATACATAGAATTACATTCCATTTCTCCCTTTATAGTACAAATCTTTGATTTTTGTTTTGAACTGATTAAGGTTATTGCTATTTCGCACTATAATCGGTAATTTATTGTATAAAATTACCTATACCTGTGTAAGAGTAGTGATTCAATCCAAGATTAGTTCTTCGTGACGGAACAATTAAATCAGATTGCGTACCACTACGGGTTAAATTATTATTAATTAGCAATTGTCCATTAGAACATTCTTTGAATATTTGAATACTTGAAATAATTTTAAAAATTTGTTCAATACTTAAAACATCCATAAGATCAAATAGAGCCAAACTAGAGAATTTTCGCGGCTTTTTTTAAATAATTTTTAGTAATGTCTTCTGAGTTATCGCTAGAGGTGCCAGAATTGAAGGTGTAGCACTACCCCAAGCTATTATACCATATTGTAGTGTTGAGTGGATCATTGCAAAATAAAAACATAAAAGAATTATGATTGGGCGTAAAGCCCAATCATATGATACTCTAGATGAAATGAGAAAGAGTTCAATGTACCGGAAAATATGTCACCTCCAATTCTTTTAAATAATTAATAGTGACTTTTGTATGGGAGGTGGTAGGAGCAGAGGAGGAAGGTTTGTAATTTTTGGATATGACACCTAATGTGGTATGCAAAATATTTCGTGTTGAGTTTAAGGTTTGTAGCTTTCATTATTTTCAATTGGGCATAGTTTTCCTGAAATTGAGGCACTTGTATGGGAGGTGGCAAAGGAAGTGGAGCGTTTAAGATGATTTTGAAACTGCTTATCATCATCCTTATCACCACGCTTTGATTCAATTTCAAATTCGATAGTTCTAATATATTCGAAGAAGAAATGCTTAATAATACAGATATTTGTATGGGAGGGGGTAGAAGGAGTGAAGAGGAGCTGATAATTTTTTTGGCATTTATTTCAATTATCAAAAAACAAATTCTGACAAAATTTCAAGTTTGTACTTTTTCTAGTTTCAATGGAAATCGATATAATGCACTTAACAAAAATTGTACATTTGTATGGGAGGGGGTAGAAGGAGTGTACGGATCAAAACACATTTTTTTCTGGTTATTGATATTTCTATTTTTATACTTTGTGCAAAATATGAAGTTGATAGCTTTAACAGTTTCGAAGAAAAATAATTTTGTTTAAATTTCAAAATATCGTGAAATTTGTATGGGAGGGGGTAGAAGGAGTAAGGTGAAGTTGATAATTTTTTCAAAGCTGATTGAAATTATGATAAAATTAATTCTGGCAAAAATTCGTTTTTCTAACTTTGCTAGTTTCGATGAAAATCGAAAAACTGCATTTTTTCAAAATTATGCATTTGTATGGGAGGGGATGGAAGGAGTGACGGGATCAGATCAATATTCAGTCATATTAATGAAATCTATATCATAATACTTTAACCCAAATTTCAAGTCGATAGCTTAAATAGTTTTAAAGAAAAATCAATTTTTGAAAATTTCGGAATTTCGTGAAATTTGTATGGGAGGGGTAGAAGGAGTGGGGGGATGTGGCCCGTTCACGAACTTAAAGTTACTTTTTTGCTAAAAGTGACACACACAAAATTTCAGCACGATAGCTCAAAGCGTTCGAGAGTTATGCTGTAGACAGACGCACAGACGGACAGACAGACAGACGGACAGACGGACAGACGGTCACTCGGAATCGAGGTTTTTGAGCGACAACAAATATTTTTGTACCCTTGGCGGCTCTGTGCGAGCATTATTTCTTAGCGTTACAAACGGTAAGGCAAACACAATATACTCTCAGATTTCATCTAGAGTATAAAGATCTTGCCGCATTTTTAGTTAAAAATGATCGTAGTTCAAAGCAGCTGGGTATTAGTTTTTTCAGTTTATTTCTAACGCTGTTTATCTGGACATCCCATCTCATAAATTGATCAAATATGACCCCTTAGTATTTAGTATGATATACTCTTGTTAATAAGGGACATCCACAGTCCGTGGAACACGAGTTTGAATGTATTTTTAAATTTAAGTTTTCAGGAGTTCCGCGGGTGTTATACGAGAATGTAATATAATTGGATTTATTTATATTGATGAATAAAGAATTAAAGTCTAGCCATTCTTTGATAACGAGAAGGCTATAGTTGGCTTTAGCAGTAACTCCTTCCCAGCTTGAATTTTCTATAAATAACACTGTATCGTCTGCAAACGATATTAATTGCCCTTTTATTTGAAGATTATATAAATCATTCACGTAAAGTAGAAACAATATGGGACCTAAGACCGTTCCTTGTGGTACTCCAAATTCAAATGTAAGTTCAGAACTAAGTTGGCAATTTATTTTCACTGCTTGTTTACGATTATAGAGATAGCTAGTAATCCAATCAATCATTTTTTTATTTATATTTAACATATGAAGCTTATGAATAATATGTTTATGTGGTATAGAATCGAAAGCTTTCGCTAAATCAAGAAATATTGCGCAAGGTTTTTTTCCTTCATCTAGTGAGTTTACAATTTTCTTGCTCAATAATGCTATTGCATCATGAGTACTTCGTCCCGCTCAAAAGCTGAATTGGTTGCTTGCTAAAATTTTTTCATTTTCAATTTCTTCCATAAGTCTGATTTTTGCCACTTTTTCAATAACTTTAGCGATAGTAGATAGAAGTGAAATGGGTCTGTAGTTGTTCATGTCTGTCTTTGTTCCTCCTTTGAATATTGGTGAAACTATCGCTTTTTTTAAAATCGATGGAAATTTTGCAGTGTTGAAACTTAGATTTATTAAGTAAGTGAGCGGTTTACTGATGTATGTGCTTACTAATTTTAGACATTCACTTGTAACTCCATCAAACCCGGGACTAGTTCCATCGTTCATATTCTTAATTACCATTTGTATTTCATCTTCGGTAGTTTCTTTAATATTGGTTTCTTTTTTTGTCTCAATGATTCTGGTTTCTACGTTCCAACCGTTACTATTTATTTTTTCAGCCATTTTTTTCCAATATTTGAGAAATGTTCATTAAATATTTCTGCACATTCCTTAGCATTTTCTTCTACATTTAATTCTTTATTTTCATGTTTTATAGTTGTTAATGATTTTTCTCTTATTTTTTTCCCAGAGCTAAATTAATTGTAGACCAAATTTTCTTAGAATTATTTCCAGAATTTTCCAGTAAATTTGCGAAATATTTTGCTTTAACTGTTTTAATTAATGATTTCAGTTTATTTCTGAATTTGATATAATATTTTTTAAGTTTTTCATTTGTTGGGTTATTCTTTAACGATTTGCTTATCTTATCTCTTTTACGAATAGAAGTAATTAGACCATTGGAGATCCAAGGCTTTAGCTTAATATTTTTGGAGCGTATTTTTGATACTTGTGTACTGTCTGCAATTAATTTAGTGAGAGTATTGTGAAGGATCAAAGCGCATTCATCTACATTGTCAGTTTTTTCGAGTTCTTTCCAATCTACAGACGCAATGTTTTCTTTTAGAACATCATAGTTTATACGATGATAAGTGTTATTTTTTTATTTACAACAGAATTCATTTTTATCTGAATACAGAATTAATGTTGTGCTTTTGTGGTCAGTTATTTTGGTGTCAATAACAGCAGTTATTACTTTCGAAAAGAGTTGATATTTTAATTTTGCCATTATATGATCCAAACAGCCAAATTGTCTAGTAGGTTGAGTGACAAGAGGTATAAATCCAAGTTCATTAAGTAAACCTAAATAACACGAAGTTTCTGTGTCAGAATCTGTTATGATGTCAATATTAATATCGCCAATAATTATGGTGTTATTCATGATATTCTTATCAAGAACCTTTTCTAGATCTTCGACAAATTCTTTTCCAGCGAAGTTTGGAGATCTATAAATCAGTATTATTTTCAGAGGTATTTTTAAACCAGTATCAATTTCGGCAGAAAGGCAGGTTGCACCATTAAAAATTATTTCCTTAATTACTCTAATATTGAGATTATCTCTTATGTACATAACTACACCGCTGTTTTGATTAATGGTATTTGTTGATCTATAACTTGTATACCCTGGCAACTCAAAGTTTTGTAACCTCTCTGGGTTCCAACATTCGGAAAGTGCAATGACATCGAATGGGATGCATTGTGAAAGATTTACTACTAGTTCATCAAAATTCTTTTTAATACTACGAATGTTAGTGTGGAATATGCTTATTGCATTTTCACCAATACTAGATAGGGTTTGAAATTCAGCAATGTCATGACACATTAGCTCATTACATAGTTCATAGCTGTCCAACATATTACTAATGTCACCGGCCATTTCAATAGTACGATTTTAGCAAGTTGCTAATGCGACTAGATAGCAATATGCTCATTATATTGTAATAATTATAAGATAACTCTTTAGACTTGAGACTTATGACTATTTTATCCATTTTCTTACCATTACGTTTTTGTCGCCGGTATACATGTAAGATGTCTTTTTAGCATTTTAGATTTAGAGAAGTGAAAATTTTGTGAACCGTTGTATTGAGATCTTCCATTTCACCGGGTTGTATTCCAGAAATTTCAATACTCGTTTCCAAATTTCTTTGTTCCAAATTATTAATTTTACATTCAAGATATAAAATACGTTCGGTGTTTACTTTATTTTCTTTTTGAAGATCTATAATTTTTTTGTTTAGAAGTTTCATCTCTGCAGTTGTTACTTTCAGTTGAGCGCAGGTTTCTTCATTTTGTTTGGCAAGGAAATTGTTGCTGTCAACAAGATCTTCGATTTTTTTTATTAATTCGCTTGTATTCAATGTATTTAACTGCATTTCAACTGGTGTGTTATCAGATTTCGAGCCATACTTAGATTTCCCTGTACATTTCGTGCATTTCCATGATTTTAATTTGTTATGTTCCTTCAGATATTCTAAATCCGTTGGTTTTAGTCCTGTGCAATTAACGTGATAGACAGCATTACAGTTATTACATTTAATGGAGACAGTTCCGCGGTGTACGGTTTCCATGCACTCCATGCAGCTTGCCATTTCACGATTTTAATTTTAATTACAGAACTCTTTAACTCAAAATATAGAATTCTTAATTGTTTCGACTTGGTTTCCCAGTACGGAATGAATCGTGAAACTGCACCAACTCCTTCGAAGAAACAACTTGCGAAATGTTCGTATTCAATTAACAGTAGTTAAATAGGAACAAATTAATTGTAAAAAAATAATGAAATTAATTTTTGAAATATTTGAAAAAAAATTATTATTAGAAAATTTTCAACCGCTGACGTTTAGAGCAAAGCCCCATCAATTGTAATTAAATGCATTTGCCAAAAATTGTGCATTTGTATGGGAGGTTGAAGAAGTATTCGAATCAAAACCAAATTTTTCGACATCAACGATATTTATAATAGTATACTTTTCTCAAAATTTGAAGTTGATGGCGTTGGCGGTTTTGGAGAAAAATAGTTTATTTAAAATTCCGAAATTTCATGAAGTTTGTATGGGAGGAGGTAGAAAGTGTGAGGTAAAGTTGATAGCTTTCGCAAAATCGGTTGCAATTGTAATAAAATTAATTATGACAAAAATTGTAAGAGATCAGATCAATATTTTTTGATGGCAATGATATTTATACCGTTATACTATGACCTAATTTTCAAGTCAATGGCTGGAATGGTTTCGCAGAAAAATCAATTTCTTTAAATTTCATGAAATTTGTATGGGAGGGGGTAAAAGGTGTGGGGGGATTTGGCCCGTTCACGAGCTTAAAGTTGCATTTTTGCTAAAAATTACATATAAAAAATTTCAGCAAGATAGGTCAAAGCTTTCGAGAGTTATGCTGTAGACAGACGGGCAGACGGTCACTCAGAATCGATGTTTTTGACCGGCAACAAATATTTTTTTATCCTTGGCGACTCTGTGCGATCATTATTTCTTAGCGTTACAAACGGTAAGGCAAACAAAATATACTCTCAGATTTTATCTAGAGTAGCCCACGGCGATTTTTTAAATTGATAAAAATATGGGACAGAAAGTTTAGTCACAAATTTTGTGTTTCCAACCAACTTTCGTGTGAGAAATCGAATTTTCTTCAAAAAAATTTCCGTGAAAAGGTCTCTTTGGACATGCTTGATCCACTCGGTGAAACTCTAACTTTAAAATAAAATATCAAGGTTTTGCTTATAATATATGACATGTAAAAATTGTTGTAATGAATTTTTTGCTTTCGCGAGAAATACAGTGATAAGATCGCACAAAAGTAACAGAGTTTCATAAGTTTCAACGCAAATTATAGTAGTGATTCCATAGAATACACTACAGTGCATGTAACAATGTTGTATATTTTTATAAAAGTGGATCTTAGAAATATAATAATATAAATTATTGTCCTGTATACAGTACAAAAGCCTGAAAGGGTTAACTAAAAGGGAATCATGAAAAACTCCGTCAAAAGTTTTTGCGACCTTCGTCATATTTATGGATACAGGACTTCCAACGGTCAGGTACACTAGACCTTCCCGATCGGAATCCGTATTGGCGACCATCGAGGTGATTGCGCTCAAAATATTGATCAATTTTACGATTGCCAGCAGTTTCCATTACTTTCGAGAGCACTGAAGTAATAGCTATCGGGCGATAGTTAGGTTCGATTTGCTTTCTTTCTTGGGCTGAACGTCCGTAACATTCCACAATCGTGGAAACCATACCATCAGAACCAGTAGACTTAAGTATGGATTTGAAGGCATTTCGTTGCGCATTGAGGTGTTCTCTCTTAGTAGGTATCTGGTAGACTTTAAAATTTTGAAACGCATGTTTTTTCGCCTGCATGTTATTGAGCCAATCTATGTTTAACCAAGAGTCGACGGTCTTATTCTCTTAGGACTGGAGGGTATATAGCAGTTGTCTATAGTTAACCAGCTATCCAGCTCGCTCTGTTAGCATGGATTTGTGAAGTTTGAATCTACTTTGAATAATCTGCAATTTCTTGACAAAATATCTTGAAAAACATAATAGAATTATGATTGGCCGTAAAGCCCAATCATATGATACTCTAGGTGAAATAGGAAATAGTTTATTGCACCGGAAAAAATAGTCATATCAAATTCTTTCGAATAGTGAATAGTAACTTTTGTATGGGAGGTGGTAAAAGCAGAGGGAGGAGGTTTGTAATTTTTGTATATAACACTGAACGTATTATACAAAATGTTTCATGCTGATTTTAAATTTTGTAACTTTCATAATTTTTGAACAAATTTGTCTGAATTTATGGCATTTGTACGGGAGGTGGCAGAGAAAGTGGGGGGTTTTGGATGATTTTGAATCTAATCACATTGCCTTGTTACTCACATTTTCGAAGGACAAATACATTTCTTGAATTTTCAATACAAAAAATTGTATGGGAGGTGGTAGAAAGAGTGAAGCGAAGTTTATATTTTTTTAGCCTTTATTGCAATTATTAAGGGATAAATTGTGGCAAAGTTTGATATTTGTAATTTTCCTAGTTTCAATAAAAATCGATTAAATGCATTTGCCAAAAATTGTGCATTTGTATGAAAGGGGGTTGAAGGAGTATTTGAATCAAAACCAATTTTCAAAATCAATAATATTTATAATAGTATACTTTTCTCAAAATTTAACGTTGACGGTTTTGGAGAAAAATAATTTAGTTGAAATTCCAAAATTCCGTGAAATTTGTATGGGAGGAGGTACAAACAGTGAGGTGAAGTTGATAGCTTTCACAAAATCGGTTGTAATTGTAGTAACAATAATTATGACAAAAATTGGTTTTTTTAGCTTTACTAGTTGCAATGAAAACCGAATAAACGCATTTTTGAAAATTGTCCATTTTTATGGGAGGTGGTAGAAGGAGTAAAAGGATCAGATCAATATTTTTGACGTCAATGACGTTCACATCGGTATACTATGACCTAATTTTCAAAGCAATAGCTGAAATGGTTTCGGAGAAATATTAATTTCTTTAAATTTCGAAATTTCATGAAATTTGTATGGGAGGAGGTAGAAGGAGTGGGGGGATTTGGCTCGTTCACGAACTTATAGTTACTTTTTTGCTAGTATCATTTCTATATGAAATTTCAGAAAGATAGGTCAAAGTTTTCGAGAGTTATGTTGTAGACAGACGGACAGACAGACAGACGGACAGACGGACAGACGGACAGACAGACAGACGGACATACAGACAGACGGACGGACGGTCAGTTGAATCGCGGTTGTTGAGTGACAACAAATATTTCTGTACCCTGGGCGACTCTGTGAGAGCGTTATTTCTCAGCGTTACAAACGGTAAGGCAAACACTATATACTCTCAGATTTCATCTAGAGTATAAACATAACAGGACTACAACTGCTCGAGTGGTAGAAGGAATGACATCATTGAACTATTTATACTCTAGATGAAATCTGAGAGTATATTGTGTTTGCCTTACCGTTTGTAACGCTTAGAAATAGCGCTCGCACAGATCCGCCAAGGGTACAGAAATATTTGTTATCGCTCAAAAACCTCGATTCCGAGTGACCGTCTGTCTGTCTGTCTGTGCGTCTGTCTACAGCATAACTCTCGAAAGCTTTGAGTTATAATGCTAAAAATTTTTGTGTGTCATTTTTAGCAAAAAAGTAAGGTCAAGTTCGTGAACGGGCCAAATCGCTCCACTCCTTCTACCCCCTCCCATACAAAATGACACAAATGCGCAATTTGACAATAAACGGATTTGCTCGAACAGTGTAAAAGCTATTGACCTGAAATTTGGAATATATTACTTTTATGATAATATCAATCTACCGTATAAAAATTATGCGTGTCCTCCCCCTCCTTCTACCACCTCCCATACAAACTGTACTTGTCATGAATTACTCTAAGCCAATTTACTCAGTGCGTATAAAATTTAGCGAGCTGAAATTGTGCACTAAATATTTATTTAAAATTGTGAGTAAGGCTAAACAAAATTAGAGGATTAGCTTCACCCCTTCTACCCCCTCCCATACAAAATGGCACAATTTCGCAATTCGACTATAAATGGATTTGCTCCAAAAGTATAAAAGCTATTAGTCTGAATTTCGGAATATATTACTTTCATAATGATTTCAAAATACAGTATAAAAATTATTTGCGTCCTCTCTCTCCTTCCAACCCCTCCCATATAAACTACACTTTTTCATGAAATGCTCTAAGCCGATTTTCTCAGAACATATAACATTTATAGAGCTCACATTTTGTAATAAATACTTATTTGGCATGATAACTAAGATCAGAAAAAAATATTTGATTAGCTTCACTGCTTCTACCCCCTCCCATACAATATGACACAGTTTCACAACTTCACAAAAAATCGATTTTCTTGAAAAGTATGGTTGGCACTAGTCTGAAATTTAAGGGATGTTATTTTGTAAAAATTATTTACCGACTTTAACAATGTTCGACGAAATTTTGATACGGTAGCATACTGCAACCAACAATCAGACAAAGTAAGTAGAAGCGTACTAATGGAATGAAATTCTTCTAGCAATCCAGTCGAAATTGAATGGTAGATGCCACTAAAAAGCTGTGTGCCATTCTTAGACTTCCCTATCACGCTATTGTTTCAACAGAAGCAAAAAGATCAAGTGCTATATCCACCCAGTGTACGCCTTATGTAGAGGGAGGTTGAGCGACGCTGCAATGGGAACGCATATATCAAACGGACTAAAGCACCAATCGCTACAGATTCCCACACTTAGTTACTTACTTACAACCCAAATCGGGCCTTGGCTTCTATCCATCTCAGATCAGTGACCGCGTTCTCCAGTTTGAGAATCTTAGCGGTGATTTGCTGTTTGCGTCAATAGAATCCTCCCAGCGCTTCCATGGTTTTCCGACTGGTATTTGTCCATTGTTCAACCCTCCTAGTGCGCGTTTGGGAATTCCTTCGTCGTCCATGCGCTCTACATGACCAGCCCATTGTAGCTTTTTACATTTTATTGTCGAAGATGGCATACAATTCTCCATTGTATCATAACCTCTAGATAGAGTCTTCCCTTACAGGTACGAGGGTTCTTGTTCTTCTGAGAGCCTTTCTTTCAAAGGCGTTAAGTAATTTTTCGGATGCATGAGTTAACGTCCACGTTTCTCTGCCTTAGCATAACACAGGTCTTATTATTGTTTCATATATTTTAGTTTAGTCTTCCTGTGCACGTTCTTGTTTTTAATTATTGGAAATACCGAATAATAGATTTTATTTGCCAACATTATCCTCTTTTAATTTCGGTGGGTTCGCTATCATCCTTTGATAAGTTTGCCCTTAGGTATACAAAGTTATCTACGTTTTCTGAGTCGTCTCCTACTGAAATATTTTGTCTAACTGGCGTCTTTTTCCTAGTTTGTGTCATTTCTTTTGTTTTGTTTTCTCTCCAGAAATCTTGCAAGAACATATGTGTCATCGACATGCAGATCATTTCTACTCTGACTTATGGCAAAGAGTCAGGCTTTGCCCAGCTCTAAATCCGCCTTGGTATTCACTAATTACTTTGTCAGCATAGGGCTTAGTTCTCTTTTCTAGAATTTTCGTCAAAATCTTATAAGACGTACTTAACAAATAAACTGCCAAAAAGTCGGGCGCATCTTTATTATTTTTGGGACAAGTTGAAGATGCATGGAAAGTTAACATGCAGGTTAAAGCGGTTAAGGAAGAATAAGTTGAACCATGCTTCACAAGTGAAACCCCCTTTAGGGCAGGGCTGCAGTCAATTTAACACTTAATTGCGAATACGATCTATAGCTCCAGTACATGTAATCAATATTTCATTCGTTTATGCAAGTTTGGGTTTTTGTGAGGGGATTACGATTATAATAATTTTTTAATCAATTGCATGAATCCAATATTCTCAGTTTGGAATATTAGTTTCCTAGACGAAGTTGCAAAGAATTTTCATAAAATTCGGTGAATTTTACGTTTCTGAAATATGAAGTTTTTGCGGTAACTAATTTCGAAGATACAATCATTTAATAAAAAAAATCGGCGAACATTTGTTTTACCCCTCCTCCTCTATTTGTACCCCAATGGATAAAAAAATTAAATTATTTTTAAAGTGTGTCCCTCAAACACCTCTATATGTATGTTAATTTTCAGCTTCCTAACTGAACCATGGTTGAGATATTTGTGTTAGTAATTTTCGGTTTCAGCGCTACCTCCGCCTCCCTCTAAACTCTTACACCCCCTAAAATGGGTGTCCGACCGAGAACCGCAACTATCTACAATCCCCCCAAAAATAAACTTTCTATCTTGGAGGGTTTGGGAGTTAATGCGAAATCGGCGTACGGCGGAAGGCGTGCAGACAGACGGATTTTTTTTTTTGCATTTTTGGGCTATTTTAGTCATGAAACGCGAAAAAACTAAATTTCAGGGTAGCAATTTTTTTTTTTTAAGTCGATAACATTCTTCGGTAGTTTTCGCAGCAGAGTTTGTCACAGTTTTTATAAATTGGACATGTGAGACTTCTGCGTCAATTTTCAGAAAGTGTTTCTTGCGTCCATATATCCGTGACTAATGTGTACTAGATGCGTAATGCAGTTGTCGCTGACTTTTAGAAGCTCAGCTGGAATTTTCAAATTCCCATAGAAGCATGGGAATTCCATACACTTGATAGTTGACGATTAGATAATTCCTGGTAAACAGCGAAAATGCAGCCAGATACGATGCCTGATTATAGCAAGACGCAAGCTGAACTGGAGAGGTCTGTTAGGAACCTCGAGGAGAAAGCCGGAGTCTATCTTCAGAAAATTTTCCCAACATCCGAAAGCAAAACGATGAAAAATTAAATATGGATAGTTTGGGACTGCCTTCGAAGCTTAATCATTCTGGGAAAAAGTAACAACGTAACCTTAATGTGGGTACCAGGACATATGAGAATTGAGAAGAGGCTGCTTGCAAAAAACGGTGCAGAAACAAATTTTATTACCAGAGCCATTCTGCGGAAAACCGAAGGATACTCTAATCCTATACTTAGAAAGTGGGTTGAACAAGAGCATAAAATCTGCTATATTAAAAAAATTTACACTGCAAAAAAAAAGTGGATGAAATTCTATTATGAAATTCAGTAAGAGTGATATTAGTTATTTAATCGGCTTAACGACGGGGCAAAGTGGAGTAAGCCACCACCTCAAAAATAAGGGTTTAGCTGAAACCGACCGACATCTGCCGCCCTGTCTCAAAGACTCAGAAACGGCAGAGCATATCCTGTGTCACTGCGAGGCAGTAGCAAGGAAAATATTCAATCTTCTAGAAAATGGTTTTTTAAAGAGACTTAGATTAGCCAAAGCTATTGAGTTATGGTACGGTAAATGGGCAATAAACGCAAAATAGGCCGAAAAGACCGCAGCAAATATTAATAAAAAAAAAAATATGTGTCACAAGATGATCTTGACGTATCAAGGACGGCAATCCAATTTGAAGGAGGTTCAGATTCCTGCCTCAAAATGTGCGTAAAATGTCCTCATAGTCGACGAAGACCTTCTGGGCGGCCCGTTGCCTGAAATTCGTATGATTCAATACTTCGAGTATAAAATGCATTACCTGAAACATGTGTTGCATCCCGAAACAAGGAGTTTAACAAGGCCCAAGTGCCATTTGGAAGCGAGTTAGTCAGAAAAAACGCTGAAAACAGTCAACCACTATCAACAGTGTTTTACCAAGACGATGGATGAATTGAGAACGTGTAAAACGGATTAATAAAAGATTGCGCTGACTAATGATGATGCAGTGTTGCAGAGAGTATCGTTTCCTGTTTTCTAAGCGGGAAATTATCTGGAATAGCTACAAAAAGGAAGTAACTCGTCTTTGTATCGACTACCGATGAGTGCACAAAATCATTAAAATTGCCGAGCCAACTGCAGGTGCAACTTTGCCTCCTATCGGGAAATTAACACTAGACGAAACTAGACTACAGATCGGCATATCACCAAATTTGGCGTGGCGAAGAATTCAAGCAAACTAACTACTTTCTGAACTCCTGTGGGTAGTATGGATACTGCAAGATGCAGTTTGAATTATTCAAAGCTCCTACAATTTTTCAACGAGCGATCAACATGCAAGTAGTAAATACGAAGCCAGGTGAAGATTAGGAATACATAGATGACGTTATTATTCCAAGCCAAACAATCGAGAAGGGCATCGGCCTATTAAGAAGATTCCTAATTCACGTTCCAATGATCAGACTGAAAACGGAGTTCTGTGCAAGAATGATAATTTTTCTGGGAGGCGGAAACCCATGAGATGAGTGCCGTAGAGAATTTTCCGACTCGGAAATCAGGCCATAAAGTTAGACAGTCCTTAGGATTGCCTAAGATATTTCCGGATATCCACAGAGCAATATACAATGTACTTCTTCAATGATACTACAGCCCAAATCAGACTTTGTCCACCTGACCTTCATGTTCCTTAACATCTATTATATTTGTTATTATGTAAGAGTTAAGTTGACTTTAATTTACTTTAATTTTAATTTTTTATTAACTTTTTACTTTTTTATTCACCCCATGATTTTGTGAATTCATAGTATTCATATGAAAGATATCTCGATTACAACTATACTGTAAGTAGCAGGCGTCCCAGATGTGAACCTTGAGGTAACTCAGATATTATTGGAAATGGAGTATTATAGCAGTTTTTGTGTTAATAGAAGAAATACTATAATTTACCATAATCTTTTTACGTGTAAACCAAACTAGTTTTCAAAAAAAATCATCGAGGTTCTGCCATTCGAAATTAAGTGTTTCGGTAATTTAAATATCGAAGGAACTAGCTTCTCGATATTCTGAATTTTGAGTGGAATGAGTTATTGGATTAATTAGATTTATTTAGAAACTGGGAAATTTGATTTTAAAACTATAAGTTAAATTGAGCTCTGCAAGCTCCAAATTGAACAAAATTGGTTCAACTTAACTTAAAGTTTTAAAATCGAATTCCCCAGTTTCTAAATAAATCTAATTAACCCAATAACATTCTATGACATTCACAAAATTCAAACAAAAATCTATACTATACTCCAGTTAGTTCAATTAAAAATTTATCACTAATATTAAAAAAAAAACACATTTGCAACTACATAGTTCCAAATGTCGCGATAAACTCTTCTAGTTTTCTATTCTACTTGGAAAACGGTATAACGCAACCTCCATCTATGACAAACTTATAGGTGATAGGAATCTTTCGAGCGAAAATGTTCCTATTAATTATTTAAAATTAATTTGAAATGGAATATCTCAAATTTCCACTTAAAGAAAACTTTTCCTCATCTATATCTTTTCAGAGAAGGGAGGAGGAAGAGGGAAAAGTACGAAAAAGTTTTTTCTTTTTGCTTCGCTAGTACGACACAAAATTACTCAAAGAAAAGTCCTGGAAAAAAAACCAAATTAATAAAGCAAATTGAAACTGATTTGTAGTGAAAACTTTTTACGTCTCGAGCTAGAAATGTGTCTGTGTTATGGTTTTAATCCAACCAACCAGGACTTAGCTGATTCAATTTAACAGCAATTTTGGATTTATTTAAATTTTTTTCAGGGTTTTTTTCCGCTCGACTTACTTTATCTATCTCGTCGCTCTAAACTATTTCGTTTAGATGTCATCGTCGTCATCAACGTTTTTTCAATTAATTAGAAAAAAAGGGAAAAAGTGCAATTTGAAATGCGGATGCACATCATTAAAAAATTGTTTTTGCGGAAAAATACCGCATCGCAGTCACTCACACGGTCCATATGGATTTATCTTCTTAGGGAAAACATCTTCACAGCTCGATAACCAGAATCGCACTTGCAAATTGCACATGTGGAACTATCATAGATATACACCTTTAGTCAAGAATGATACATGTAATGCACATAGCAATGTATTTTTTTTTTCGAAATAATGTGGTGGTGAAGTAGAAGTAATTTTTATGGCAGATTCGCACGAATTAGTTTATGAGTTAGAAAAGACTAGGAAATGGATAGTGGACAGTAAAGTAAAGAGTTTGGGAAATTTAATTACATCGCTTTTCCTTGAAAAGCTCGATTGCTTCTGGCGAGAAGTAGAACGATTTTTTTTTCGATCAGAGCTTAGTTTAAAAGCATAATAAGACTATAATTGGACGTAAAGCCCTATAATGCGTTACTCCACATGAAGAAAATGTTTTTTATGATTTTGTGAAACTTTAAATAGGGACTGTTAGAATGGGGTGATAGCGTTGAACTAATTTTACATCATGCTAGAGCAGCTATAAAAATGTTTTATACAAAATAAAACTCCAAAAATTGAATAGGTACAGGGAATATTAACATTATTTATATATTGCAAATGAATTTTTTAAATTTCAGACCAGCAAAACTCATACTTTTCAAGAAAATACATTTTTTTTAAGGTTGTGAAATTGTGTCACATTGTATGGGATGGGGGTAGAAAGAAGAAGCTAATCAGTTATTTCTTTTTAATTTAATAATAATGCTAATAAAGTTTTAAGTACAAAATTTTAGCACGTTAAATATTATATGGTATATGGTTTATTGTATTTCTTGAACAAATGCAGATTGGATGGGGGGGGGGGAGGGTGGAAGGAGTAGGGGGATTGCAATAATTTTGCCAGTTGACCGCGGAGCGAAGAGGAAAAGACACGCGGCAGGTGGGAAAAAAAATTCGAATACAAAAGGAAATAAACTGCCAACAAGTCGGGCGAAACTTTATTATTCTTGGGACAAGTTGCGGATGAGTGGAAAGTCAATATGCAGGTTAAAGTGGTTAGGGAAAGCTAAGTGCAAAGGGGTTTCTTGGGCAGGGCTGTTGTCAATTTAACAATATTTCATTCGTTTCTGCAAGTTTGGGTTTTTATGAGGGGAGGAGGAGGGGTAATAGCAAGGGTGGGTGGATGTTAACAGCTTTTTATTAATTGCTTGAATCACGTCCAATATTCTCTGTATAGAATGTGTTTCATAGACGAAATTGCATAAAATTTTCATAAAATTCGGTGTATTTTATTTTCACGAAACCGAAAATTTGTATGGGAGGGGTTAGAGAAGGTAGGGGAATCGTAAAATTTGATATGCAGTTTTATTTCGCTTCTCTTGTAAGGTGCTTGTATAAAATTTCAAGTTCGTAGCTTTTAGTTTGTTAGTTATTAGTTGATTTAATGAAATTGGTCGAAATCATAGTTTTGTATGGGAGGGGGTAGAACGGTAAGCGCAATTTCAAAACTTTTAAAGCAACTTCATTTGAATTACTTTTATAAGTGTTCATGCAAAATTTGAAAGTGATAGTTTTTAAGAGATAGCTGATAACTGATTTCTTAAAAATGCTCGAAAAAATAATTTTGTATGGGAGGGGGTAGAGGAGGTAAAGGAATCGTAAAATTTGTGATGGAATTTTCTTTCTTTTCTGTTGTAAGGTGCTCGTACACAATTTCAAGTTCGTAGCTTTTAATTTGTTGGTTATTAGTTGATTTAATGAAATTAGTCGAAATCAAACTTTTGTATGGGAGGGGGTAGAAGGGCAAGCATGATTTCAAAACTTTTACCGTAATTTTATTTTAACTATTTTTCTAAGTTTTTGCACAAAATTTCAAATTGATAGCTTTTGATAGTTAGGTGATAATTGATTTCTTAAAATTGGTCGAAAAAATAATTTTGTATGGGAGGGAGTAGAAGTTTTAAAAATATTCGACCAAACTTTTAGAGATTTTTTAAAATGCATTTCCCAAATTTTCAAGTTTCTACCTAAAAATTTCATTCAAAAATTTTCAGTTTATGTGTTTTTTTCATTCCACATGAATCACCTTGTGCACGTTAGACCCCCACTTCGGAGCATAACTATTTTGGAACAAATTACTATTTTTTTTCTATCTATATCAAATAGATGTGTCGACGTGCAAAATTTACACCTTGTATCTTTTACCAGATCCATAAAAAAATCACTCAAAATTTTCAACATTTTCGCTTTCCACCTCCCTCCCCTTACACCCCCCAACTCAAATTTTTTACCAAAATTAAAGATTATATAGCTCTTGGTGGTTGGATGGGTATAGACAGGGTAGGCATCTGATCGGCGTCATTAGGCGACGCCCAGTGTTGTAACTGTCATATACACATCAATTGTGCTCATCATACCTCCTCGTGGTAGCCACCGGATCCTGGTCTTGTCCATCCGGACTTGACTTGCTGAACTGATGGGCGCGAGTGCTAATGAAACAGAAAAATTCTAGCACTATAATAATATGGCCCTCCAAGTTGGGGGTTGGGCGATGTGTTAACAACTCATCCTCGGAAAAAAACACACCCGTTTCGAAACCTGAAGCAACGCCTCGGACTGGATTGATTCAACGGCAACGACCACGCAAACGAAAAATGGACTATTCCTTCGGATCTTGGAACGTGCGATCCCTGTACAGAGCAGGAGCAGTGAGAGAGCTTCTGGAACAGGCAGTCAAATACAATATAAACATAATTGCACTCCAAGAAACTAAATTATTAGGTAACGAGATTAATGACTTAAGATCGCACACAATTTTCAAAAGTGGGAAATCATCGGGAAGCCGGGAATTTGGAGTTGCGTTTATCGTCGACAAGAAGTTTAAACACCAAGTTACCAACTTCAAATCCGTCAATGAACGATTGTGTGCAATCCGCATCAAAACAAGTTTTTTTAATGTTTGGCTTATTAATGTCCACGCCCCAACGGAAGACAAAGACGACGAAGTTAAAGACGATTTCTACAGCACCTTAGAATCAACATTCGACTCCCTTCCGTCGAATGATATTAAAATAGTATTAGGTGACTTTAACGCGAAAGTGGGCAAAGAAGAAGCATACATAAGGACAATTGGAAGGCATAGTCTCCATGATATTAGTAACGACAACGGCCAGAGGCTGACTGATTTCGCCAGCAGCAAAAACCTTATTGTAAGCTCGACATGCTTCCCGCATCGTGACATTCATAAGAGAACGTGGGCTTCACCCGACGGAAGAACATTCAATCAAATAGACCATGTTCTAATAGAGAAAAGGACGGCCTCCTGCATTCTCGACGTGCGTACATGTCGAGGGGCTAATTGCGACACAGACCACTATTTGGTAAAGACCAAGTTTCGATGTCGAATCGCAAACCGAGGACACTCAAAAATACAACCGGTTCCTAAATTCGACATAGGGAAACTCAAAAACGAGAAAATAGTTGCGAAATATGCGTTAGCCTTGGAGAGGCACTTCGCGACAATGCTGAATACCACTGTCAGCATGCCAATAGAAGAAATGTGGCAAAAAATCAAAGATGGCATTACATCTGTCGCAGAGGAGGTGATAGGACAACAACCCCGGCGCAAAAGAAATGATTGGTTCGACAAAGAATGCCAAGATGCCTTAGAACGAAAAAATGAAGCTTACAAAATATTAACGGAACGGCCGACACGAGCCAAACAAGACAAGTACAAGGATCTTAGACGATTTGCAAACAAAATATGCAGACAAAAAAAACGGAAGTACAATAATGACGAAATTAAAAACATGGACGAACAATTTAAATTACACAACACAAGAGCCGCGTATTCCCTTGTCAAAAGGATGAAAGAAGGTTACAAACCGAAAACGACCCTATGCAAGGATGCAGAAGGGAACATTATAAGTAACGCGGAAGATATAAAACTAAGATGGGCACAATATTTTGAACACCTTCTTAACCCGAGCCCATCACCTACACGAACAGCAGCAGCAGATACAATAGCAGGTATAACTGATGTAACAGCTGATGAAGGATCCGCTTTGAGTCCTCCCACACTCGAAGAAGTAAAAACAGCCCTAAGGAACCACCCAAACAACAAAGCGCCGGGCACTGATCAAATCCCAGCTGAACTTCTGAAAGCCGGCGACACCTGCATAGCGCATCTCCTACATAGATTAGTCGCGGACATATGGACGCAGGAAATACTTCCTGAAGATTGGCGCAAGAACATCATATGTCCAATTTATAAAAAAGGTGACAAACTCTGCTGCGAAAACTACCGAGGAATATCTCTGTTGTGTACGTCTTATAAGATTTTGACGAAAATTCTAGAAAAGAGAATTAAGCCCTATGCTGATAAAGTAATTGGTGAATACCAAGGCGGATTTAGAGCTGGACGCTCAACCACGGACCAGATATTCTCAGTTAAACAGGTGCTGGAAAAGTGCTGGGAATATAATATTGATGTGCACCAGATATTTGTTGACTTCAAACAAGCATACGACAGTATCGACAGGCGCGTACTGTATAAAATCATGTTGGAGTTTGGAGTCCCACCGAAACTGGTTCGACTAACAAGAATGACAATGACTGAGTCTTTGTCACAAGTCAGAGTAGAAAACGATCTGGCTTCCAGTTTTAAAACAGACAACGGCCTTAAACAAGGTGACGGCCTCGCACCAATACTTTTCAACTTAACACTCGAATATGTTGTTCGGAAACTTCCCGTTGACACCAAGGGAACACTATGCTTCAAATCCACACAACTTGTAGCATATGCCGACGACATAGATATCCTTGCAAGATCTCTGGAGAGTGCTAAGGAAGTATTTGTAAACCTTGACTCGGTAGCAAGGGAAGTTGGACTACGCATTAATGAAAACAAAACAAAAATTATGACGCAAACTAGGAAAAAGACGCCAATCAGACAAAATATTACAGTAGGAGACTATAACCTAGAAAACGTAGACAACTTCATATATCTAGGGGCAAATCTATCGAAGGATGGAAGCGAACCCATCGAAATTAAAAGAAGGATAATGATGGCAAACAAGACTTATTATTCGGTACTTCCAATAATCAAAAACAAGAACGTGCACAGGAAAACAAAACTTAAGCTATACAAAACAATCATAAGACCTGTGCTATGCTATGGCAGCGAAACGTGGACATTAACTCAGGCGTCCGAAAAACGCCTTTGAAAGGAAGGTCCTCAGAAGAATCCTCGGACCTGTGAGGGAAGACTCGATCTGGAGAATACGATACAATAGAGAATTGTATGCCATCTTCGACAATCCAGAAGTGTCAACCCTCATAAAATTTAAAAAATTACAATGGGCTGGTCATGTGGAGCGGATGGATGACGGGAGAATTCCCAAACGCACACTAAAAGGGAAAGTCAACGGACAAAGACCGGTCGGAAAACCACGAAAGCGCTGGGAGGATTCGATTGACGCAGACAGCAAATCACTGCTAAGATTTTCAAACTGGAGGACGCGGTCACTGAACCGAGATGGATGGAGGCAAAGCATTCAGGAGGCCAAAGTCCGATTTGGGCTGTAGCGCCATCGTAAGTAAGTAAGTAAGTATAGCTCTAAAATCTGACAAATTTTTGATTTGATATCTGTACTCAGTTTTGAGATTTGATGATTTGTAGTTTTGGAAAGTGCGCCATTTTTGAAATGCTCCCCATTTCCCTCCACTACTATAATGTCTACATATTATATTTTTTCATATGTCGCTAGTAAAGCTTAGTATACATTTTAAGTTTCAATTACATAGCATAAGAGAAAGTTGAGATATTAATTTTTAAGTGTTTTTCTTTGCACCCCCCCTGACCCTCCCCCTTTCACTAATTAGCTTCTATCTAAACTGCTTCTAGTAGATCTATGTACTATCTTGATGGTCTCAAAATATCAATTTTTTATGGGAAGTAATTTCGAAAATATAATCATTTGAAAAAAAAAATTCGGCCGACAATTGGTTCTTAGCCCCCCCTTTTCGCACACCAATGGATAAAAAAATTAAGTTATTTTTAAAAGTTGTCCCACAAACTCCTGTATATTTATGTTGATTTTTAGCTTCCTAGCTGTAACTATGGTTGAGATATTTGAATTCGTATTTTTCGGTTTAAGCGCTCCCCCCGCCTCCCCCTGAACTCGTACACCCCCCAAAATTGGTATCCGCCTGAGATCCGCAACTACCTACAATCCCTCCAAAAATGAACTTTCTATCTTGAAGGGTTTGGGAGTTAATGTGCGCTGAGCGTACACGTCGGCGTACGGCGTACAGACAGACGGATTTTTTTTTTTTTGCATTTTTAGGCTATTTTAGTCATGAAACGCGAAAAAAAAATTTCAGGATAGCAAATTTTTTTTTTTTCCCAAGTCGATCACAATACTTTATTATTAAAATAATAAAGTAATTGCATTTCGATTCGAATCAGACGTACATATATAGCGCAAAAAGTTCGTGGGCATTTCGCAACTTTTTAGCAACTCAGTGAAAATCTAACAAATTCGGCAGCGCGTAATTGCAAAGGAAAACTCTGAAAGGAAAAATGGCTGCAGCTCAATCGTCTTCTCTGTTCTGATCAGGAATTATTTTCTATTACTATTTTTTTTCCAATAACATTTTCTTTGAAAAACAATTCAAAGCGAACTTTCACAAAAATTCCGTTCACATTTAATTCCCCAGAAAATCAGATGTGCCTCGTGAAAACCCTTCGCAGAAGCAGAAAAAGGTCAACGCACAGCAACAAGGCATCAAAAATCGGTGGCTGTATTTTGCCTTTGGAAAATCTAGAAAATTTTCTAAGGTGTGTTTTTCATGCGCGGAAGAAAAAGTGCTGCGAACCCGCGAGTAGGTGGAATAAAAAAAGGGGGAGTTTTTTGCATCGTCTTCGATCTTAAAAAGATCATCGGGGTCGCAAGTTCTTGCCTCCGCAATCAGTTTTGTTTGCATATTTCATTGACGATCGGTGTATGGGAAAGCGATCCGAGAAATAACGCACTACCAACGAAGAAGAAATCCTTCGAAGTGCTTCTAACCAGATTATGTTTAAATCCTCGCTGCATTGACAACAGCTTTGGCGACTGTCCTACTGCAAAACCCTGCGAATGAAGTTTCCAAGAATCATCGGGCACTTGCTAGATTCCTGCGCATACCAGGTGCATGAGCTTAAATCCGCTGTTTGCTCATAGATGGCGTTAGTGAACATATTAAGCCACCATGGACACGCCATAATTTTTTTTATGAGTATGATATCTGTAAACAATAATCAGTTCACATTGTCCACAATTTAATACATTTCTCCTTTGGTAATCATGTCTAGTTTTGTGCCATAAAAAGAGCATGCCGAATCGCATCAAATACTTGCGGAGACCTATGGTGACAGTGCTTCATCGGAAACAACCATTCGTTATGATTTTCGTTACAACTATACACGCATTTTAGTATTAAATTCACTTTTATTATGTTGGGTGGACTTGGTATCGAAAAAATAAAAGTATTGAAATAGAATCATTAATTATCCAAGAAGAAAGCTACAAACGATAAATAGGATTACTTTTTGAATATTTAACTATTTTGTTAATCAGACGAGACAGAAGAGAAATGAAATTCGAATTATAAAGTGAAATGGGGCTCACAGTAAGTTCTATGAAAGAGGCTATGGCAGGGTAAGGCGACATACCATCCGTCGCCATCATCGAGGCATGTGATCGGGTCAACATTGCGATCAGAGGAAGTCCTTTTTTGTTGTTGGAACTTATGTTCTGGGTACGACGACGCGATGAACTCTAAAGCTTAATTATGTTGTTACAGGTCATTGGGTTTCATGTCAGTTTCGGGACAACGAGCACGATTCTAGTCGTGTCGTCGTGGGAGGGGGGAGATTCAGCTAACGCATCCCTCAAGCGCCGGAACTGACACTGAAATGGACGTAGGTGGGACTCAGCCCTTTGAATTCCGTACCTTTCATTCCTTTAGATTATTTCAATACCGAAAGAAACTCTCCTAGGCCTCTGGCATACAACACTATCTACTAGGCTACACCCAGGCTGTATTATATGGGAGGTGATAAAAGGGCCTGGAATAGGGTCCTTGAATGAAATTGTTTGACTCACGGCTATGTTAATGCTCAGAAAAGTCCGCAAAAACATTAAAAGCATTTATCCATATCATTAAGAAAGAATAGCTTGGCTCATTAATATTTTATGATTGAAATAAACATAGTAAAATAAATCGCAAAATCGAATGACCAATGAAATGTGTGAGATAAAGTAAAACAAAGCAGCAATAATTCGAATTATTTAGAGAGCAGAAAAACCGGAACAATGTGAAAACGTCATCGTCAACTTCATTCCGCACAAATCCAGGACAATTACCGTGTAACATTCCCGTCCCCGCGCCCTCTCTATCAATTTGTGATAAAATTAAAAATTATCCGGTTCATTGTTCTGTAAATAATTTATCCGAAATTGATTTATAATTTCGATGTCCTTATCAATATGAAGAGAACGAGGATGTCATTTCATCTACCCGAAACGTGATAGGTGCAATTTGGAAAGCAATCATGCATCGGACTATTCATGTAGAACGGCGCCATTGAACAACGCATGATGATAGAATCATAGGAATCCTTTGGCAGGGAGCTGGTTTGTTTTATCTAGGAATTATGGGAACGGAATCACACACCGCTACTGCCGACAATAAGTCCCCGGCCATACGCTATCATCCCAGGTCATTTGTGCATGCTGAAAGGACAAGCACAAGCTGTTGGCCAAATTGCTTCATGCTCCAATTGACTTGTCCACGCCATAACTCTCACCTCCTGCAATTTTGCGAGAGTTATCATATAAAATACTCTCGATGTAATCTTGTGCAAATATATACCATCATGTTACTTCCAACGCGCTTTTAAAATAAAGGCGATAAAAAATACAAAAAAAAAGACCTATTTATAACTATAAATCGGTCCAATTTTAATTTGAACAAAAAATTAAAAGGACTACATTCACTGTACTTTGTAATAATTTCCAATTCAATCGTTTTCTCCGTATTGAAAATTAAACGAATTGAAAACTTGACAAAAAAAATCAGGAATATATTGTTATTATTAATAGCAAAGCCTTATAGCAATTTGAGCGTGAAAAAAAGGATAAATTATTAAAATTATCGTGCAAGAATTACTTGCAGAGAAAATGTATAGCGCGGCGCGAAAAAGAACACGATTCAATCGCATGTAATTAATCAATGAATTTACCTAAAAAAGTGTGCACTCCATGTATTTGTATAGATCAGTGGCGCGGGTAGTATTTGTTGTGTAATTTTATATATATATGTGTGTAATATTGTGAATTAAAGAGAAATTTTAATTAGCGAATTAAAATGATAGGATATATTTTTTTCGTGAAATTTGAAAATTGTAACAGAAAAATATAAAAATTGTGTAAATGGGAAAACAAATACTCAGGTTGACTTATTTAAAATGGAAAAGCGTTAAAAGCGGTTGCAAATTTTTTAGTGATTGTTTTCGTGCAGTGAATTAATTAATATCTTATTTTTAATCAATAATTTTTGGAAAAAAGTTGATAGTAACGAAGCTACAAAATAATAATTTGCCCAAATTAATTAATGAAAAAAAATTTTCATTTTAAGACATAGCACAATCAAAAAGTAAAATTTTTGAACCACCAAAACTCGAGTTTTAGCGATTTTATCATTTCTATACTCTATATGAAATCTGAGAGTATTATAAGTTTGACACAAAGTTTTTAGCGCCATGAAATAAGGCTCGGAGAAAAAAATGAATGATACAGAAGTTCATATAATCACTCAAAAATCTCAAAACCGGATGTCCGTCCGTCCGTGTCCTCTCTAGCTTGAGAACGCGTTGAGCTAGAAAGTTCAAATTTTGTGCACGTCGTTTTTAACAAAAAAGTAAGGTCAAGTTCGTGAACGAGCCAAATCGCTCCACCCCTTCTACACCCTCCCATACAAAATGAAACGATTTCGCAATCTGACAATAAACGGATTTGCTCGAAAAATACAAATCACATTGATCTGAAATTTAGAATGTAATACTTTTATGATGATTCCAATCTACTCTATAAAAATAATTTGTGTCTTCCCCCTCCCACCACCACCTCCCATACAAACTGCACTTTTTCATGAAATGCTCTAAGCCAATTCACTCAGTGCGTATAATAGTTATCGAGCTGAAATTATGCACGAAATATTTATTTAAAATTGTTAGACGATTAGCTGTACCCCTTCTACCCCCTCCCATACAAAATGACACAATTTCGTAATTTCACAATAAACGGATTTGCTCGAAAAATATAAATGCTATTGATCTGAAATTTGGAGTATATTACTTTTATGATGATATAAATCTAGTGTACAAAAGTTATGTGAGTCCTTCCTTTCCTTCCACCACCTCCCACACAAACTGCACTTTTTAATGAAATGCTCGAAGCCAATTTACTCAGTGCGTATAAAATTGATCGAGCGGAAATTGTGCACTAAATATTTATTTAGAATTATTAGTAAAACCAAAACAAAATTAGACGATTAGCTTTACCCATTCTACCCCCTCCCATACAAAATGACACAATTTCACAACTTTATAAAAAGTCGATTTTCCTGAAAAGTATGAATGCTACTGATCTGCAATTTAAAACATGTCAAAAGCATGATGTTTATAGTTATTTCTGAAAAGTCATTAAAAACTCGCCCCTCCTTCTATCACCTCCCATACAAACTGCACTACTTCACTACATCCAATACACTAATTTTCTTAGTACCTATTAAATTTTTAAATCCTAAATTTTGTATAAAACATTTTGATAGCAACCTTAGCGTTATGTGAAAAAATTAGTTCAATGTCGTCACCTCCTCTACAACTTCCCTTACAAAATTTCTTAAGATACAAAAATTTCTCTTTCATCTAGAGTATCGCACGATTGGGCTTTATGCCCAATCGTACCCCTGTTATGTTTATACTCTAGATGAAATCTGAGAGTATATTGTGTTTGCCTTACCGTTTGTAACGCTAAGAAATAATGCTCGCACAGAGCCGCCAAGAGTACAGAAATATTTATTGTCGCTCAAAAACCTCGATTCCAAGTGACCGTCTGTCCGTCTGTCTGTCTATCCGTCTGTCCGTCTGTGCGTCTGTCTACAGCATAACTCTCGAAAGCTTTGAGCTATAGTGCTAAAAATTTTTGTGTGTCATTTTTAGCAAAAGAGTAACTTTAAGTTCCCTACTCCTTCTACGCCCTCCCATACAAATTTCATGTAATTTCAAAATATTAAGAAATTGACTTTTCTTTGAAACTATTTAAGCTATCGACTTGAAATTTAGGTCGAAGTATTATGATATAGATGTCAATAATGTCACGGAATATTATCTCGATCCCCTCACTCCTTCTACCTCCTCCCATACACATGGACAATTTTGAAAAATACATATTTTCGATTTTCATTGAAACTAGTAAAGCTGAAAAGACGAAATTTTGTCAGTAATAATTCTGCTATAATTGCAATTTATTTTAAAAACAATTATTAACTTCCCTTCACTCCTTCTACCCCCTCCCATACAAATTTCACGAAATTTTGGAATTTAAATTAAATTATTTTTCTGCGAAACTGTTAAAGCTATCAACTTGATATTTTGTACAAAGTATACAAATAGAAATATTAATAATGCGAAAAAAATTTGTTTTGATCCGTACACTCCTTCTACCCCCTCCCATACAAATGCATAATTTTTGTTAAATGCATTTTATCGATTTCCATTCAAACTAGAAAAAGTACAAACTTCAAATTTTGCCAGAATTTGTTTCTTAACAATTGAAATAAGTAATAGAAAAAATTATCAGCTCCGCTTCACTCCTTCTACCACCTCCCATACAAATATCTGTATTGTAAATTCAAGAAAAGCATTTTTCCGTCAAGTATATGAGAGCTATCGACATTGAAATTGAATCAAAGCATGGTGATAAGGATGATGATAAGCGGTTTCAAAATCACCTTAAACGCTCCACTTCCTCTGCCACCTCCCATACAAATGCCCCAATTTCAGGAAAACTATGACCAATTTCTTTAAAAATAATGAAAACTAAAAACTTTAAATTCAGCAAAAAACATTTTGCATGCCATGTTCGGTGTCATATTCGAAAAATACAAACCTCCCCCCATGCAAAAGTCTCTATTCACTTTTCGAAAGAATTTGAGATGACATATTTTCCGGTATATTAAAGTCTTTTCCATCTCATCTAAAGTATCAAATGATTGGGCTTTAAGCCCAATCATAATTCTGTTATGTTTTTTTGATAAAAATTGTATACATAAATTTTATGTCAAATTGATAGCAACTAAACATATGACAATTCGCGAAGCTCAATCATGAGATTCTCTAGATGAAATCGGGTTTCTTTAAATTTCAATCATGGAAAAAAAAAACTGCCAACAAGTCGGGCGCAACTTTATTATTCTTGGGACAAGTTGAGGATGCGTGAAAAGTCAATGGTTGTGAAGTGGATTCTTGGGCAGTACATGCATATAATCAATATTTCATTCGTTAATTTATGCAAGTTTGGGTTCTTATGAGGGGAGGAGTGAGGGATGATAGTAAGTGTAGGTGGGTGTTAATAATTTTTTAATTATTTGTTTGAATCACGTTCAATATTCTCTGCACAGATTGTCAGTTTCATAGACGAAGTTGCATCGAATTTTCATAAAATTCGGTATATTTTATATTCACGAAACTAAAAATTTGTATGGGAGTGGGTAGAGGAGGTAAAGGTATCGTAAAATTGGTGATGCAGTTTTATTTTGCTTCTCTAGTAAGGTGCTCGTACAAAATTTCAAGTTTGTAGCTTTTAATTTGTTGGTTGTTAGTTGATTTACTGAAATTGGTCGAAATCATACATTTGTATGGGAGGGGTTAGAAGGGTAGGCGCGATCTCAAAACTCCCATACTATGAAACTTACATTCTATTCAGAGAATATTCAACATGATTCAAGCAAACAATTAAAAAATTATTAACATTCACCCACCCTTACTATCATCCCTCACATCTCTCCTAATAAACACTCAAACTTGCATAAATAAATGAATGAAATATTGAAAAAAAAAAAAAAAAATTCGGCCGACAATTTGTTTTTAGCCCTTTCTCGGACGTTTGTGGATAAAAAAATTAAATTATTTTTAAAGTTTGTCTCACAACCCTCTCCTGTGATGATTTTCTGCTTCCTATCTGCATTCGTGGTGGAGATATTAGCAAGTGCAATTTTTGACTCTTTCCCTCCCCCAGCCTCTCCCTTACATCTGACACTCCCTAAAATTTAGATAATGGAGCTCACTTACCCAATTAATAATTCACCAAAAAACGAAAATTCTCCCTTTAACGGTTTTGGAGATATGAGTCCATATGTACAGCGGACGGCGTACGGCGTTCGAAGACGGCATATGGCGGGACTGATTTTTTTTTAATTTTTAGGCTAATTTAGTCATGAAACGCGAAAACAAAATTTTAGGACAGAAAATTTGTATCCCAGGCTACTCTGTATGCGCCTTATTTTTTAGTATTAGAAACGTTAGAGCAAACAGTATTCACTCACTGATATCATCTTGGTGCGTAATACTCGGCCACTCCTTAATATTTCTTAAAAAACTTAGTCCTGGTCAGGTGGGAGCAATAAAAATTAAAACAATTATGTAAGCTTGAGTTGAATTGTGTGCTGGGGAGCATTTGTACTAAGCCTTGTGTTGCTAGATATTAGATAGCTTAGAAGATGTAAAATATTTCTTGCATCATTGAAGGAAACCAACCACATAGTTTCGAACCCAATGATCCTTGGCATCCCTGTCACGGAAAACTTGTGTTGGTACAAGCATAATATTCAAAACTGCCAAGGTAACATTTCAGTGTTTGGGTGCGTTTAGAAGGTCAAAGAAATTTTTTAAGCTTTCCGAGTTGCTGATAATCTATAAGTCCTATATAAGGTCAGGGCTTGAATACAGCTCGCATCTGTGGCCAGTTGAAAAGGAAAGTAGTTCTTCTACAATGGCACTACTGCCCAAATCGGGCCTCGGCCTCCTGACCTTCAGGTTCCTTAACATTTTTCATTATTTATTGTGGAAGGGTTGTTAGACAAGGTATCCCAAGTAGGCACTGTGCTGGTTTTCTGTATGATAACAAAAACCTTTGTATCCCAGGCTACTCTGTATGCGCCTTATTTCTTAGTATTAGAAACGTTAGAGCAAACAGTATTCACTCACTGATATCATCTTGGTGCGTAATACTCGGCCACTCTTTGATATTTCTTAAAAAACATAGTCTTGGTCAGGTGGGAGCAATAAAAATTAAAACAATTATGTAAGCTTGAGTTGAATTGTGTGCTGGGGAGCATTTGTACTAAGCCTTGTGTTGCTAGATATTAGATAGCTTAGAAGGTGTAAAATATTTTTTGCATCATTGAAGGAAACCAACCACATAGTTTCGAACCCAATGATCCTTGGCATCCCTGTCACGGAAAATTTGTGTTGGTACAAGCATAATATTCAAAACTGCCAAGGTAACATGTCAGTGTTTGGGTGCGTTTAGAAGGTCAAAGAAAATTTTTAAGCTTGCCGAGTTGCTGATAATCTATAAGTCCTATATAAGGTCAGAGCTTGAATACAGCTCGCATCTGTGGCCAGTTGAAAAGGAAAGTAGTTCTTCTACAATGGCACTACTGCCCAAATCGGGCCTCGGCCTCCTGACCTTCAGGTTCCTTAACATTTTTCATTATTTATTGTGGAAGGGTTGTTAGACAAGGTATCCCAAGTAGGCACTGTGCTGGAATTATGCGTCCACTGGGATTCGAACTCACGACCTTGGTATTGTAGACCAACACGCAACCCACTAGGCTACACCCTACCTAAGGAAAGTAGTTGCTTGTTACGAAAATCTGGTAAGCATCACGGCTTTTTCGAAATACCTGGTGTGTGTGCAGCTTTGATTCCGCTGCCTTTTTCTCAAAATTTGAGACTTTAAGCCTTGTACGCTGTTGAAGTGAACTCCACTCCACAGGAGCAGCGAAATCGGCGAAAAAAAAACCATTTCACTCATAATTTCAAAGAAACTATCAAATAGCTTTTATGTTACTTTTTCACTTCGCTTTGCATATTACGGCCATTTACAAGGTCGTGAAAATCATATTGAGTGTTTGCAGAATGTTATGGTTACGAAAAACAAAGCTCACATTTTTGAGCAACGAAAATGGGAAAATTGTTCACGTAGCTTCCCGCCAACTATCATTTTTCATTTCTTTCGAACAGCGTACTAGGCTTTATTCTTAAAAAGTGGTTAAATATTTATGAATTAAGGTACTGTCACTACTTTTTTGTCATCTTTCTGACAATTGTCGGATACCATCTCGAAAAAAAGAAACGAGTTTTGAGGCGATCCACGAATCGATCAATTTTTCAATTTCTTCATAAGAACGGGAGTGCTGCTCAGTCAAGCCATACGTCATCGATCGGAATAGGTGGTAGTCGGAAGGGGCGATGTATGAAGATACGGTGGGTGGGGTAGAATGTCCCATTTCAGTGTTTCCAGGTGGGTTTCCACAACCTGAGCAACATGCGGCAAGGCATTGTCGCAGCAAAATCACTTTATCGTGTCTCTCTTGGTACTGTAGCCGTTTTTTATCAGAGCTCGGCTTAAATGCATCAATTGTAGTCGATAGCAATCTTCCATGATGGTTTCACTCGATTTAAATAGTTTGTGTTATACCGCAAACATTCCCTCTATTCTACCGCCATCCCGGTCCACTCACGACATGTTCTTTCGCTAAGGGCTGCCTCGCCGTAAATAGATGAGGGCATTTGATGAGCCTCAGTCGCAGTTTTCTTCAAATTGAAGCAGAAAATCAAAACTTCCCGCAAATGACAAGAATTTGGCTCCAAAACTGACATCTTCGATCAAGAATAAATTTATGATGCAAACACAAAATCACTTATAAAGTGCTGTCGTTATGTTGACAGATGGCAAGGCTTACTGAGTGATATTTTTGATTTACCTATTTCGATCAGCACTTACCGCTGCAGCCATGTTTCGGAAAACGGCGGAAGCAAAATTGTTGTCAATTGATTTATCTGGGTCATCCATTTTTGATAAATCAAATAAGAGTTCAGTCCTCTTAACCACGCTCACAGAACGTTGAACAAAATCATTCATCTGTTTAGTGAATCTTGTATTGTTGCTCTTGATATCTCTAAGGCTTTCGAGAGAGTAAGGCACAACGCCATTTTAGCCATACTTAAAGCTATTGTTTTGGGCGACTCCCTTATTTCCTGGGTTGTAAGATTTTTAACCAATCGTGTTTTATTGAATAGAGTGGTTTCACGCTTTTATAAAATTAACGTGGATGTCCTTCAGGGCTCGGTTCTTTCTCGCACTTGAATTCGAATAATTTAATAATGGCCTGCTAGCTTCAACTTTCAACCCTATACATAGCTTTGCTAATAACAGTGAATTAGACTTCTTCAACCCTGCGTCCTTAGCTCGATATACTAGCAAAGCGGAGCAACGTAGGTCCATGGTTCAATCTTTGAATGAGGACTTGGTTTAAATTCTTAGGTGGGACAATAAGAATCAAGTTGAATTTAATGATTTAAAATTGCAGTATTGTCTTGTGTCCCATAAGCGTGACTCTAACTTTCAATCCAATTAAGTCCCCAGTTTTTGGGAACGTCGAACGGCTACTTTCCATGTAGTACAACCCTACAACAACATGGGTTTGATGCATGCGTCAAATACTCACAGCTTCGTGTGAAAGGAGATCTCTCTCAACCTCCAGAAAGGAGAAAAGATACTGAAAGCCTGACTTGCTTTATTTATACCAGCCTCAATATCATTTTTGGCTCCGCCGTCCGTGCTGACAATGTTTCCGAGGTAGCAAAAACTTAGTACTTCCTCCTTATCTTTTCCGTGAAGAATAATCGGTGTTCTTGTATTCGAGCCCAAGTGCATGAACTTGGTTTTATGCACATTTATTTTCAGTCCTGCCGCTTTGAATTTAGAATGTAACGAGTGAACATTTGAGTCTAAGTCCGAAAGGCTACGTGCAAGTAAACACGCCAGCAGCCAAATCAAGGTTATCTACGAGGTTAGACAGTCCCCACTGCAGACCCTATCTAGTGCAGCTAATAACATTTTGATTTGTTACCGCCATAAACAGGGTTGATGACAATCCTTGACCGACACCCGTACAGAGACAGCTCTCGGACAGCTCTTCGCTATGTAAAACGCAACGCCTTGCAGTTTCGTCGGATTCTTTAAACATAGCTACGATCTTGTCTGGAATACCTCTTCTACGCTAAGCATTCCATGCAATTTCGCTTAACGCTGTCGAAAGCCTTCTCAAAGTCACCAAATATGAGATGTAGTGGCGAACCCTCGGTAGACTGGTCCAATATTATCCTTAGGGTATTAGTATGGTCTGTACAAGACGACACATTGCGGAATCCTGCCTGATAAACATCGAGAGTGCTCTCTACGACATCACTTATCCTAAGGAGAATTACCTAAGCCATGATTCTCGATGCGGCACTTGCCTTATACCACACCAATTGCCACAATCCCGAAATTCGCTCTTCATCGCGATATATATATATATATATATATATATATATATATAATGACATCCACCATCCATTCAGCCTAATATTTTAATCCATTCCACATCTCAGTAAAAAGATAGAGCAGTATATCGGTTGTCATTTCCAAGTCCGCTTTGAAGAGTTCTGTTGGCAGTCCGTCTATACCTGGGGCTTTCCTTCCCGCCATTAACCGAATGGCGAAAACTATCTCTTCTTTATCTGGGGGATCGTCTCTAATAGAGGATTGTTGCGGTTGGATGTTTGGTAGTTGTTCTGTTTCTAGAATATCTACCTCTTATAAGATGTTTTAAATATCAGAGAAGTATTCCTTCCATTGCCGTAACTGTTGTTCACTCATATTAAGGAAAGTTCTGCTGACATCCCACACTAGGTAGTTGGCGGAGAAATTCCTGGTCGTCAACTGTTTTAATTTGGTGGTTGTTAGTTGATTTAATTAAGTTGGATGAAATCATTCTTTTGTTTGGGAGGGAGTAGAGAAGGGCAAAATGGATCTCAAAACTTTTGATGCAACTTTGTTTCAAATATTTTAGATTGAAAAGGTATCAGTTATTATCTTAAATTTTTGTGCATTTTTAAATGAATTTCACAAATTTTCAAGTTTCTACCTTAAAAATTCAATCAAAAATTTTCAGATTTTGTGTTTTTTTCAATATCCATGAAACACCTCGAGCAGGTTAGGACCTTACTTCGGTTGATAACAGTTCTGGTTCAAATTATTATTTTTTCTTTGTGCATCTGAAATAGATGTATGCACGTGGCGAATTCGAACTTTGTATTAAGGGATGGTCGAGCTATTAATTTTTAAGTGTTTTTCTTTGCATCTCCCTGATCCTTTCTTTTACAATAACTGGCATCTCTCTAAGTAGATTATGGTGGAGCTATATGCCGCTTTATTGGTCCTTAAATATGAATTTATTATGGTGCGAAATTGCGAAGATATAGTCATTTAAAAACAAAAATTCTGCCGACAATTTGTTTAATTGTATCTGATTTAATTTCGTTTACATTTTTCAAGTACTTGGAAATACGTTTTAAACCGAATTTGGACTATTGTTTAAATTTTGATTAATTTTCTTTCATCGTTTAAACGAATTATTTATCCAGAATCTATGAAACCTATCTATCTATATGCTCTGCATATTTAGTACAGAGCTGATTGCTCACTTCTAGCAGATTTTTCAACCCTATTTTCCATCAGATTTTTCCAATAATAATATTTTTCCTTTAAATCCATATCTGATTGCTGTCTGAAAAATACAGACAGGTGACCTTAAAATTAATTTTTCTTCTTCACTTTATCCACCTAAAGCGCACGTGAAATATTGGTTTAAATTCAATTCCACTAATCAGATAATATTGTAGATTTCTTATTTCGTAATTAGAAATGAAGTTTTTTGGTATTTACTCAAATGAAAAAAAAATGTATAACGTAAAGCTACAAAAAATAGTCCAGTCTCTCGTTTTAATTCAACAAGAAAGAAAAGAAAAGTACCCCTTCAGCTAAGACAATTTTAACAGTAATTTCGAAAAGAATGAACATGTCAACTTCAAAAACAGAACTAACAAAACCGACGACAAAAGCCCTCTCTCTTTTGTGTAGTATCGCTAAATGAATTTTTCTTACACGAAAATATCCTACAAAAAGGGTCATTTCTAAACTGAACCAATTTTCCAGCAATTTACTAAGGAACAACATGTCCTTCCATTAAAACAAAAAAAAAACATGCGAAATGGACAATCATGATGGAGGGCGGGCAAGGAAAAAACACGGAGAGCCGCTGGAATACTTAAAAACTAAGTCGGAAAAACAAGAGAGATTTTTTTTATCTTTGTTTTTTTTTTTAGTAAATCAACCTTGCATCTCTTATACACACCACCGCCGAATCCTTCTAAAAACATAAAGAAAACATGAGACTAAAGAAAAGCGGTATCATACTGGCTGGCTGGCTGACTAGGTCACACAAAACCAGAAAGTAGAAGAAAGGATGTAAAGAAAAAAAAAGAGAATTAACACTACCCTCAAACACAAGAATTTTAAAAATGGGATAAGAGGACAGAGAGACGAGACAGGATCTGAGCATAACTGTTAAGCTAGAAAAAAGAGCAGGACTAAGAGAGCGGTGAGGAAAATTCTCAGAAAAAGGGAAACAACATAAAGGCGTGCTAACAATAATGGGAGCAAAATTGTATAGTAGAATAATAATTTCGAGAGAGCGATTCAATTAACGATGAAAAACCATCAGCATGAGAAAAAGTGCCAACAAGGAGAAGGAACAGGAAATTTTCATAGTTTGGTTTCAGTTCACAACTAAGTGATCCTGTGGATAGGCATTGTGAAGGAAACAGAACCAGAGCCCAAGCCAAGGAATCATCATAAACATTTATTAATCTGTTTTATTTTTGCAAGTCACACTATAGCTTAGAGTCTGACGGAGTGTGCTAGCATAGCCATAGCTCCTGGAACTTTCTAAGTCTTAAGCAAGCGTTGTACCCAACGTATTATATCATCCATGTTCTGTTATTTGAAAAGCATCTAGAATAGCACCTTGCTCTTTTAGGTAAATACAAGGTAACTGAAAATACTTCTTTAGCGCAGCACATTAAAATTTTTTGATTGGCTTGGATGATATCTACCAGTGCTATTAACGCCGGATTACTTCAAGATTATGTTCATTCACCAGCTCTTATCTTATTTTTCATTAATGACCTGCATTCATCTGTTTTTACGCTTTCAAATTGTTACAATCGATAGAATTATCTCGCTTTAGCAATCTCACACAATTATGGTCTGATTATCTAATAATTGATTTATGAAATTTAGGTAGGCTTGTGCCACGACCAAAAGTTGTCTTCGACTACAACTTCTCTACTGGTTCTCCTCTTCAATTCACTTCATATAAGTCCTTCCGTTTCTAGGACACACGCGACAGGTATTATGCAAAAATCTACTAAATCAATTATCATAAAGTGGCTCCCATAAAACGACTCCTAACAAAATTCATTCAAGGCTCAATTGGAGTCGAAAAGAATGACAGCCATTTCTCAGCAACAAGACATCGACTCGAAAATTACAGTCATTCGTATATCCCAGTGAATTGGTCCTCCTTCTATCCCCGATGACGCTGAGGGGTGACGATAATGAAAAAAGGGATCGTCCATCGAACAAAAATCGTTTCGAATTAATCAGAGAGTTTGATAATTTTTCACATTTTTCCTCTTTTCTGATTTCGAATGCCTTGAAATCCTCTCCGAAAAAAAAAGGAAATCAATTCAATGCAGGAATATTTCGAGTGGTTTTCTTCTTATATTTCGCTTTGTATAAAACAGAAGATATTTTCGGGAAAAAAGATAAAAAATAAATGAATCCTGGAAGATGGTAATTTATACCAATTTACTTAACGAAAGGAATTTTTGTGGAAATTGATCAAAACAAAACGGCATGATGTCCTGAGAATCTTTCATTTTAATGACGTAATCAAATTGAAGGAAAAAGCAAATATTTTTGAATTATTATATGCATGAATTTACATGTTTGTTCAAAATTATGATTTGATTAGTCTTCGACCCTGACATTATCCGGGGTTCAATAGGCTGGAGAAGTTAGTATTTTGAATTGTTTTTTTTTGGTCTACATGGAAAAGGATTCTTTTCTTGAAATAACAATGGATTTTTTTCGGTTTTGAATTTTTCGATGGAATTTTTGAGTTCAAATAACTTATTTGAATATCTTAACACTGTTCAATTTAACTTGTCAAAATGATTGCAAAAATGAGAGTTGAACTTGCTTTCTTCCGTGATAAAAGACATTCTCTTCGTCTTCTCTCATCCAAAGTTTTCTTAAATCTTTGCCTCATTACTTATTGCCTAATGGTTTGGTGAATGTTTTCACAGTGCATTTCGAATTGAAAGAAAATTGCAGTTTGATAAAGGCAGCATCATCATCAATGGGGCGATAGCCCAAATCGGATCTTGGCCTCCTGAAGTCGTCGACTCCAATTGTATCGATCCAAAGACCGCGTCCTCCAGCTGCTAATTTTACTTTATTATTTTAATAATAAACTATTGTGATCGACTAGGGAAAAAAAAATTTGCTACCCTGAAATTCGCGTTTCATGACTAAAATAGCCTAAAAATGCAAAAAAAAACCGTCTGTCCGTACGCCGTCCGCCGTACGTCGACGTGTACGCTCAGCGCACATTAACTCCCAAACCCTTCAATATAGAAAGTTCATTTTTGGAGGGATTGTAGGTAGTTGCGGATCTCAAACGGATACCTATTTTGGGGGGTGTGCGGGTTCAGGGTGAGGTAGGGGGAGCGCTTAAACCAAAAAATACGAATCCAAATATCTCAACTACGGTTATACCTAGGAAGCTAAAAATCAACATACATATAGAGGAGTTTGTGGGACAACTTTTAAAAATAATTTAATTTTTTTATCCATTGGGGTGCGAAAAGGGGGGGCTAAGAACCAATTGTCAGTCGAATTTTTTTTCAAATGATTATACATATCTTCGAAATTACTACCCATAAAAAATTGATATTTTGAGACCATTAAGACGGCATCAAGATCTACTAGAATCGGTTTAGATAGAAGCTAATTATTGTAAGGCAAAGAAAAACACAAAATTAAAATCTCAACTGTCTCTTAAGCTATGCAATTGAAACTTGGACTGTATATTAAGCTTTACTAGCAACATATGAAAAAAATATAACATATGGACATAATAGTAGTGGGGGGAAATGAGGAGCATTTCAAAAATGGCGCACTTTCCAAAACTACAAATCACCAAATCTCAAAATTGAGTACAGATATCAAATCAAAAATTTGTCAGATTGTAGAGCTATATAGTCTTTAATTTTGGTAAAAAATTTAAGTTGGGGGGTGTTAGGGGAGGGAGGTGGAAAGCGAAAATGTTGAAAATATTGAGTGATTTTTTTATGGCTCTGGTAAAAGATACAAAGTTTAAATTTTGCATGTCCACACATCTATTTAATGTACACAGAAAAAAAATAATAGTTTGTTACAAAATTATTATGCACCGAACTGGGGGTCTAACGTGCACAAAGTGTTTCATGTGCAATGAAAAAAACACATAAACTGAAAATTTTTGAATGAAATTTTTAGGTAGAAACTTAAAATTGTGCGAAATTCATTGAAAAAAAATCTTCAAGAGTTTGAAATATTAACTGGTCGAATATCTTTAAGACTTCTACCCCCTCCCATACAAAATTATTTTTTCGACCATTTTTAAGAAATCAATTATCACCTAACTATTAAACGCTATCAATTTGAAATTTTGCACAAGAGCTTACAAAAGTAGTTGAAATAAAAATAAGTTAAAAGTTTTGAGATCACACGTGCTCTTCTACCCGCTCCCACACAAAAGTATGATTTCGACCAATTTCATTAAATCAACTAATAACTAACAAATTAAAAGCTACAAACTTGAAATTTTGTAGAAGCACCTTGCAAGAAAAAAGAAATAAAACTGCATCACAAATTTTGCGATTCCTCTACCTCCTCTACCCCCTCCCATACAAATGTTTGGTTTCGTGAATTTAAAATACACCGAATCCAATGAAAATTCTGTGCAACTTCGTCTATGAAACTGACATTCTATAGAAAGAGTATTGGATTTGGTTCAAGCAATCAATTAAAAAGCTATTAACATCCACCCACCCTTACTATCACCCTCACCCCTTCCTTCATAAAAACTCAAACTTGCATAAATAAACGAATGAAATATGGAGCTTTTGAACGTTTCCAGAAAGTATTAAATTGAGAACTGCCCTGCCCAAGAAGCTCCTTTCACTTAGTCTTCCCTAACCACTCTAACCTGCATATTGACTTTCTACACATGCGCATTTTGTCCCAAAAATAATAAAGTTTCGCCCGACTTGCTGGCAGTTTATTTAAGATGGCTTTGCTTTCTTCATCAACCGAGTCTTCCCATCGCTTGCGTGGCTTGCCTACTGGCCGGTTACCACTCGCTTTGCCTTTCAAAGCACGTTTGGGGATTCTTCTGTCTTCCATTTGCTCTACATGACCAGCCCACTGTAGTTTACGTAGCTTGATGAACGTTGAAGCTTCTGGTTCGTCGTAGAGTTGATACAACTCATGGTTGTATCTTATTCGCCATTCCGTTCCTAAGACAATTTTTAGGTCATTCGAGGGTAGTGAGTCATAGGTTGTCTCCAGGGTGGCATAAAATTCGTCTTTAGTTATATCGTTCTTGTCTTCTGTTGGTGCGTGAACGTTGATCAACCAAGTGTTGAAAAATTTAGTCTTTATTCGGATTGCACACAATCTTTCACTTACTAGTTTATAGCTCGTGACCTACTGTTTAAATTTTTTGTCAACGACTCCAAACTTTCTGCTTCCCGATAATTTTCCACTTGGATAGATTGTATGTGATCTCATGTTCATGATTTCGCTACCGAGCTATTTCGTTTCTTGGATGGCAGTTATGTTGATGTTGTGTTTTGCCACTTCTTCGAGAAACTTTTTCAGAGCTCCTGTCGTAAATAAGGATCGAACATTCCAAGATCCAATAGAGTAGTCCAATTTTCGTTTGCGGGGTCGTTGCCGTTGAGTCCATCCTTTTTGAGGCTGTTCTTCAGGTTTCTGGACAGTGTTCTTTTTTCCGGTGATGCGTTGTTGGCGCCTCGCCCAACCCCCGACCTGGAGGACCGGTCCTACTTATTTATTACGCCCTAGTAGAAAAAGGGTGGGAGTTTTGAGCTAAATATCACATGCTGGAGTTCTCACAGCTATGTTGCGGGTCCAACTATGTCATACTTTTTGCCTACTTCCTGAGACGCACTGGTGTTACTGGCCATTCAGGTTAACTCCATGTTCCCTCCTCCTTTCTCAAACCGGGCATGGGACCATCTATGGCGGAGTTCAGAGACCGAAATGTCACGAATAATAAAGCGTAACAGTGTAGAATCCGGAAATCTTTTCTTTCAATACTTATTGCCTATTAGCCATTCAACTCCTAATAGTGTATCCCTTCTCCAGAGCAAAACAAAATTTTTAGCATTTCGAAAAAATGCGGTAAATATTCGACGTATCCTTAAAGCTCGATGGACATATTAGATAGTTGTGTACACAATTAAGTAGTTAAAGATAATTGATTAAGACAAATTCATGACTCGAGTTCTAGGCAATTTAGAGTTTGTTGTTTGGAATTGGGAGAGGTTACGAAAAGGTGTGAGATCGTGAGTGTTAAGTGTTGTGGATGGGAGTATAACTTTATAGTTGGACCAGCTGCAAATTGTGCGCGATTTGTATATTTTATACGAACTTAAATGCTGAAGCCTGGTAGAAGCTGAGATGGAAATGCAATCACGCGCGTTTTTTTGGCTGTTAGCTCTTCGTACAACCCTCTATCTGTGAAATTTTTTATTTTCGTAAATTGAGGTATATCCAAGCAGATTGTGTGTTAGACTTGTGCATTGACTGGGATTTGAACTCACGACCTTCGCATTGTAAACTAACACGCTACTCACTAGGCTACACCATAGTTATACATAAGCTAGAGTGTAGTTATACATAAGCTAGGGTGTACCCTAGCGAGTAGCGTGTTGGTCTACAATGCGAAATTTGGGAGTTCGAATCGCGGTCGACGTATAACACACTAATTGCGTGGCTTCTTCAAGCTGCAAAAATGAAAATTCGTAGTTATGCGAACAGCTAACAGCTCTTTCATAAAAACAAATAAAATGTTAAGTTACTTGGAATTCAGTAGGTCAAAGTTTGATTTGGGATGTAGTGCCAATGAAGAAGAAGAATCCACAGATAAGCGGTGCTTCCTGCCCTTTTTCCGTATCAAAACTATAGGTGAATTGTTTCACTTCCCCATCTGTTAACATCTTCTTCAGCATGGCATAGATGTTGTTGCACATTTGCCGAAACATTATAGTACCTCTGTTCGATTGGCTCTCCTCTGCTTAACATCATAAGTTCCTCTAAATATGCGCGACCCTAATCTGGAGGAATTTGAAAATTCTCGTTATCCGATTCTTAATTATACTAAATTGTTCAGGTTTCAATTTCGAAACGGGCCTAAAGGCCAAATTATGACGGTTAGAAAATTCCCAATTGCTGTCGCTAAGGTCTGGCACGATTTCACAACTTGTCCGGAAATTCGGTCCCAAAATGAGAACCTGCATTAACGACGAAATTACCACTACATCCATCAATTCTACTTTTGCCCTAACACAAAGGGTACTGACACACTGCCCATAATATGAGCGTTAGAGCTGTCCCTATATTCACCCACCTAGGGTGGGTAGCGTGTTGGTATTGTAATGCGAATGTCGTGAGTTCAAATCCCAGTCGATGCAATATATAATTCCAGCAAATTACTTGCTAGGATATACCTTGGTCACCCAATCTACGAAAATGAAAAATTCGTAGATAGAGAGTTGTGCGAAGGGCTAACAACTCTTCCACAATAAGTAATGAAAAATGTTAAGGAACCTGACTGTCAGGTCCAATTTTGGCTGCAGTGCCATTGTAGAAGAAGAAGAATACTCACCTTAAAATACGATCGACTATCGCCTGTCCATTTATCCAGAACGGAGTCGCTCTTAACGATTTGTTCAATATTGATGCTTCTCCTACAATGGCACTACAGCCCAAATCGGGTCTTGGCCTCCTGAATTTCAGGTTCTTCAGGACTTAGTCTTCGAAGAGAAGTAACATAAAGCTAACGAGCGTTCCAGTGATCTTATTGCTACCCTGTGTTCAGTGAAAAAATTTTCCCAGCAGTCTATCGTTATAGTTGGGTGGCAAGAATTCCTACTTCAATATCCAACTGTCTCTAAATTTTTAGCCTTTGTAGGCTCGAAAGCAGGTCAACGCTTTACCTTCGAAAAAATCAATCGTTGACTTGTACAGTTATATTACGAAGTATCCGCTTGCTTCAGTAAATTCTCTTCTCGTTCTCGCTTAGCGATTCCCTACCTGGCCCTGAAAATTTCACATTCCACTTATAAACTTGGACTTTCGATACTCCACTTTTGTAATAGCTGCTTGCCGGAACGAATTCATTGCCCAATTCTAATTTCCCTGGAAACATGGTGCGGTTCGGATAAATACGAAGGAACGAGGTCTGAAATAGGAGCCACTGGCACCCACGACTATTCTTCAAGGTTAGGCCGAACAGGCATTCTGCCCCTTTTGGTACAAAAAGGGAATTTTTTTCTTATATTTTCGGGATTCCAAATGCGCCGAGGGGAAGCCATAATAACTGAATATAAGGCACCCGGAAAACCATCTTTAGTACCTAAAACAGACCAAGTTGATAATGGTGACGATGCTCCGTCAGGAAGGAATGCACGGCGCTACTGCCATCACCAGACGTGTGGGCTTAACGGCGTATAAATCAGGTGCTACCTCAAAAGTGCGAAGCCTGAGAAGCCTCTAACCACGACGGACGACCTTATGAAGTGACAGCAAACTCGAACTGAATCTTTGCAAGAAAAAAGGGCGTGGCACCCGAAAATATAGCTCTTAAACCAGCCAAAGAGAACACTCCAGTGAAAGAAGGGAAATGTGTGGAAATTATTCTGAATAAATTCCCTACCGCTCATTAGCCTTCGAACTTCCGCAGTTGAAATTTCATTTTTGTGTCCTGCGAAGTAAATAGATGCGATTACTATCGTACGTTGTTATAACCTCTATCTGTGCCGTTTTGAATGGCTAGTAGTTAGCAGTTAGAGGCACTTCGCGCCAATACTGTACAACAACGCCAGCAACCAATAGAAGAAATGTGGCAAAATTTTAAAGATGGCATTACATCTGTCGCAGAGGAGGTGATAGGACAACAACCCCGGCGCAAAAGAAATGACTGGTTCGACAACGAATGCCAAGATGCCTTAGACCGAAAAAATCAGGCTTACGAAATATTAACAGAACGGCCGACATGAGCTAGGGTGTAGCCTAGTGGGCGGCGTTTTGGTCTTGTAATACGAAGATCGTGAGTTCAAATCCCGATCGGCGCAATATATAATTCCAGCACATTGCCTGCTTGGATATACCATGGTCACCTCAATCTACGAAAGTGAAAAATTCGTAGAAAGAGGGTTGTGCGAAGGGCTAACAACCCTTCCACAATAAGTAATGAAAAATGTTAAGGAACCTGAATGTCAGGACGCCAAGGTCCGATTTGGGCTGTAGCGTCATTGTTGTAGTAGTAGTGGCCGACATGATCCAAACGGGACAAATATAATGATCTTAGACAATTTGCAAACAAAATATGCAAACAAAAAAAAAATCTGAAGTACAATAACCTTAACCTTGGAGCATTTCCGCTGTCATTGCCCATTCCTCCGAACAATTCGAAGATAAATTCACGGAGAGTACTTCTTCGCCGAGCTGAATGATCTCCGGTCACTTGAACCGACGGAACTCGGTATCACCGGTAGAGTAGGCTGGCTGAATGATATATAGGTCCACATGGTAACAACGTAGAGGCGTTCAATGTTGCCCACTGGCCTACGTAAATTGGTGTCCAACCCCCCCACAAACCTAACCTAACCTAACCTAACCTATGCAGCTAAGTAAGAATATCGTTTATCATGCTGTTCAAAAAGGTGTGACCACAGATGGAGCTACTTGGTCGAACATGCACTCAAGACACTATCTTCCAAATAGCCCTTAAGTCCCATCGGAAAAATAAATTTCCTAGATCGTCAAATGCCGATAATCAGATGAGCGTAACTTAGCCATAACATGCCATCTGAAATAATCGAAGGTACACTTGAAATTGACAAAGATGCCAAAAACATACTTCGAAACCGATCTTTTAGGTGGAATTCACTGCAATAACGTCAATTTCTCCTACAGCCTAAGAACTTTTATCTACTTCAGAACCTATGCAGGAACTGCGAACAGAATGGGAGGGATAGTCTGGATATTGTCTGGTGCTTTGAAAATCACTCTTTCAAGATGGTATGGAACACTCCCACTCCGAAGCACCGGATATGATCTGCAATGGCGTGTCAGATGATTGTGCATACATATATCGCCCGTCATCCCATCCAGATTGGGCGTCTTTCCTGATTCAACCGTAGCCATGCTGTTCTGAACCACTTCAAACTCAAGGCCAGGTATCAAATCCCATGATACAGAAGCTTCGGCTGAAAGTAACAGTGCACTTACACTTTTCCCTCAATATGTCAATGTCACCCATACGAATGTTGTGTTAATGCCTCGAATACTTTCTTCTATAAATGTTTTAGATTTGACCCCAGGGATCATCGGTGGCGTCGGTGACGAAGCTCTGTTTGTAGAACTTCTTGGTCACCATGGTAGTATTCGAATGTATAGACACGTTCGTTCTGCGTAGAACTTTGTACACGTCTGACCCACAGGCCATTCGGAAGCTCTTTCTAATACCGCATTCACGTGGAGTGTAATGTAGTGTAGTGTATTTTAAAATCCTTCTAACGAACACTTCAATGCAATGTATCGCAGTGGATTTCGTACTACGACAAAAACACTAAAGTTTGATGAATACTGTAATATACTTTTCTGTAAAAAAAAAAAAATTTGCAAATGTCATCGAAAATATACAGTTTATCAAGCTTTCGATAAAACTAAGTTTGAAGAGTAATGTTTTATAATCGATTAATTTCTTAAGATTTTCCGTGTTTAGAACTCTTAATTTAATGAAAAAAAATGTCTGTGATTAAATGGAAACTACTTTAAATCTTTACGTCACTTTTGAACACTTCGTGTTGCAAGACTTAATTATACTCTAGATGAAATCTGAGAGTATATTGTGTTCGCCTTACCTTATAATGCTCGCACAGAGCCGCTAAGGGTACAAAAATATTTGTTGTCGCTCAAAAACTTCGATTCCGAGTTGCTGTCTGTCCGTCTGTCTACAGCAACTCTCGAACGCTTTGAGCTATCGTGCTAAAATTTGTTGTGTGTCATTTTTAGCAAAAAATTAACTTTAAGTTCGTGAACGGGCCACATCCCCTTACTCCTTCTACCCCCTCCCATACAAATTTCACGAAATTCCGAAATTTTCAGAAATTGATTTTTCTTTGAAACTATTTAAGCTATCGACTTAAAATTTGGGTTAAAGTATAATGATATAGATGTCATTAATATGACTGAATATTGATCCGATCCCGTCACTCCTTCTACCACCTCCCATACAAATGCATAATTTTGAAAAATGCAGTTTTTCGATTTTCATTGCAACTAGCAAAGTTATGAAAACGAATTTTTGCCAGAATTAATTTTATTATAATTCCAATCAGCATTGAAAAAATTATCAACTTCACCTCACTCCTTCTACCCCATCCCATACAAATTTCACGAAATTTTGAAATTTAAATTAAATTATTTTTCTTCGAAACTGTTAAAGCTATCAGCTTGATATTTTGCATGAAGTATAAAAATAGAAATAGCAATAACGAAAAAAATGTGTTTTGATCCGTACACTCCTTCTACCCCCTCCCATACAAATGTATAATTTTTGTTAAGTGCATTATAACGATTTCCATTAAAACTAGAAAAAGTATAAGCTTAAAATTTTGCCAGAATTTGTTTTTTAATAATTGCAATAAATGCTAAAAAAAATTATCAGCTCCTCTTCACTCCTTCTAACCCCTCCCACACAAATATCTGTATTATAAATTCAAGAAAAGCATTTCTCCTTCGAATATATTAGAACTATTGAATTTGAAATTGAATCAAAGCGTGGTGATAAGGATGATGAAAAGCAGTTTCAAAATCATCTTAAACGCTTCACTTCCTCTGCCTTCTCCCATACAAATGCCTCAATTTCAGGAAAACTATGTCCAATTGAAAATAATGAAAGCTACAAACCTTAAATTCAGCTCGAAATATTTTGCATACCACATTAGGTGTCATATCCAAAAATTAAAAACCTTCCTCCTCTGCTTCTACCACCTCCCATACAAAAGTCACTATTAATGATTTAAAAGAATTGGAGGTGACATATTTTCCGGTACATTGAACTCTTTCTCATTTCATCTAGAGTATCATATGATTTGGCTTTACGCCCAATCATAATTCTTTTATGTTTATTAATTGTGGTCAGTTATCCATCAACTGCTAATTTCAATTGCATACACTACATTACGATGCCAGGTGACCATTCATATAACAGGCGGATTTTAAAATCCACTACACTACAGTACGCTCACGTGAACGAGATATTAGAGACCGCACTTGAGTTCATTGGGCGCTTAGCTCTAGAGACCACCGCCTTCCTAAGGACCCTTGAGAAATTTCATTATTATCCCAAAAAGTGATAAGTTATTGCTTTTCATTCAAATTTATCCGCTATGATAGAGAAAGGTGTGAAATTGACCCACATAAATTCGCATTATATGATACGCCGATGGATCTAAAACGGCTGAAGGTACCGCTGCAATATGTGCACCACGCGCCCGAATATTGAAGTTAATGCATTTCCCTTCGATCGTGTTTCAAACGGACGTTCGTCCTTTCTCATTGAACCAGTATTTAATCCTCACCCTTTATTATTATTTTTAGAAATAAATAAATGACATGAATCTATACATCTATACATACATATGTTTATAATAATAAGCTTATTCAAAAATAAAACCACAAAAAAGGTTCTTAAAATAATGACTTTCTCCTGAAAAATCCAGAGCGAAATATCGCACTTTTCCGTGATCAAAATGAAATCAAAACGCACACTTAGCAAACCTAAAGTAATAGAAAAAAGGAAACGCCATTGAAAAGCAGCCAGGCAGCACTACTTACCATCAGAATGTTATTTCTAAAGAACTAATTCAAAATTCAAACTATGAATATACAAATGAAACTGATTATCAAAAAGGATATTCTATTATCCTCAATGAGTATTATCAATAAAAGTGAAAGGAAATAATGAGAGTAAAACAGAGGAATGAAATAGTATGTTGCACAATATCGAGAAAAAGGACCAAAAGAAAAAAACAAAAAAAAAAACAAAAATAAAATATTTTTTTTCTCAAACAAGGACCTTTACAAACCAAACTCAAAAGAAAAATTCTGAATAAAAAAAAATGCAATAAAAAGGATGTTGTGGTTGTTTTTTTTTTGCATTCAGAATTCCTCACCTGTAAGCTATTCAAGAGGGCACGAAAGTGAGGCATCGACGGTATCTGAAAGGAACGACTTCCTGAACTACTGGCTGCTGTTTGTGGCACGCCATCTTTTGGCCGTTCCGATGGCTGAGACTGTGAACAGTTTTTTTGTTGGAAAAAAAGGATAACAAATTGTTGATTTCAAATCTGTTTCATAAAAATCCCATGGGATTTTTTTAAAAAAAAAAGTATTATACAACATAATCTAGCTAATACTCTGTTTCCTAGCGAATATCCTCTTACGTTGTAATATTTGCAATAAAAATTACACATCTATTTTAATACTACTGTCTTGTACGTACCTCGTCTTCCATAATACTGCTATCGGCATGCTGCATACCGTCGCCGGTTTTCTGTCGATTCCTGCTTCGTTCGCGTTGTTTTTTTCGATTATTTGGTGACCTATAACAAATATCCTTGTTATAGGAATCGTGTGTATACAAGAAAATATGATAGTATCGTGTAAATAGTGAACAATATGTTGCCGTACGAGAAAGGACGATAAAAATGAAAATATAGTTGCTTTATAAGGAATTTGAGATGTTGCCGGGATAGCGAGAGAAAGGCAGCAAGGATTATATCCTTTTGATCCAAGGACGAAGAGATCCAACGACAGAAAATTGGGTAGGACGATTATAAAAAGAAGAAATGGTTTAGTTGATTTAGGTGATGGAGTCGTTATTCGTTTCTGCGAAGGATATAAGCAGATGTTATGGTTGTTAGTAGATTCGGTTTGTATTTTTTAGGGAAAGCAATGCAGTAGTATGATTGGGTAATTATTTGGATTGAAGTGGGCAATTAAAGCAACAGTCTAAAGAGTTGGGAGATGTGAGCACTGACTGATCAATACGATCAGCAATAATTATTCATTATGATCAATACGATCAGCAATAATTATTTTTCACTACAACCTAAATAGAATCGGCCGTCAATATGCTGATGTGGTCTTGGTCGTTGCACTCCAAAGGTTAATGCATAGGTATAACCTACCAAAGTGCATCGACCAACATAATATTTTCTTAAGCATATTGTTACAGATCTGGCAACCACGCAATTCGATCTCTCTCTCGAATCGTCGAGAATTACGTAGAACAGTATACCCTACTGTGTAAAACGCCATCTAGAACGTTCAAGCAAAACCTGGAATAGTCTACACACACACACATACCCACCCGAAGAATACACCAAAAGGTTCGAGAATTGGGAAAAAACCCAATATAAATACCGCAGCTTTCAGACAAGAGTTAGTCATTGAGCGACACCTATCGGTGGAAGAACGCGAACCGGTACAAGAAAGCGATAGTAAGACACGCGACAGTGTTCTGAAAAAGCGAAGTGATCGGGAAATTGTATAAAAGTGCGAATTAATAAATTACCCTTTATTTTTAATCGAATTGTGTTTTTCTTGAAATCCGGCGAACCTCTAGCTCGCAACAATTGGTGTCAGAAGTGGGATTTCAAGGATAAATTCGGGTTGAAAATCGCGAGTGAAATTAAAATTCTCGAACGGATAATTTTGTGACAGTGAAAAAGTGAAACTAAAATTCTCGAACGGACAGTGAAAATTTTGTGAAATAGAATATTCTCGAGTGACTTTAAATAGTGAAGAAAATTTAAGTGAATTCGAATCGCGGAAAAACTTGAAATAATCGGTAGTGAAAATGCCGCGTTATTTAAAGGACTTAAAAGTAACGGAGCTGAAGGAAGAGCTCAGTAGACGCGAGTTATCTACGACAGGGAGCAAGTCTGAACTTGTCAGCCGTATGATCGAGACACTGCAGGCTGAGGGTGAAGATGCAGATAGTTTTGAGTTCCAAATCAAAGAAACTCGTGAGGAGGAGTGTTCTGGTACATCGGATGCTCTAACACAGTTAATGCAACAGATGATGAACAAATTAGATCAACAATCAACTTCACAACGGACATGAATCAGAAATTAGAGCAAAAATCTGCGGACATTAATCAGAAACTAGAGCAACAATCTGCGGACATTAATCAGAAATTAGATCAGACCTCAAGGGACCTCAACCATAATTTCGAACTACAAAATAATAAAATAGACACCATGGGTAAAGCAATAGAAGAAAACGTAGAGAAGAAACTTCGAGTCTTCGAAGAAGAAGTTGAACGCCTAAAAAAGGACTTCGATAATGTAAAAGCGACCGGAGTCATCAAGACAGAGCATGTTGCGCACAAAGGTCTCAAGGCTCCAATCTTCGATGGACAAACACCGTGGGCTATTTATAAGACCCAATTTGAGGCTGCCGCAAGAAACAACCATTGGAATGATCTGGAACGAGGAACGGCTATTATATTGGCGTTAAGAGGTCCACCAGCAGAAGTTCTTCAAACGATTCCGCAGGATCAACAACAAGATTTTTCAACGTTAGTCCGGACATTGGATCTTCATTACGGCAGTGACCACATGCGAGAGATCTACAAAACTCAACTGTACAGCCGAACTCAAATGAATGGTGAAACACTTCAAGAGCTGGCACGCGATATTGAACGACTCACACTATTATCGCTGCCTAATGCGCAAACAGAGCAACGCAACGATACAGCTGTTTTCGCATTTAGCAATGGTGTACAGGACAGAGAGCTGCAACAGGAGTTAAAACTGGCAGGTAAGAAAACGATTGGCGAAGCCTTAGTATATGGGCTGACGTTCGAAGCTGCCAAGCAAAGCTCGCGGAGTAACTATCGAGTTCGAGAAATAGTAGAAGAATGTGTGTGTCAGAAAGCCGAGTACACCAAGCGGAGCGAAGGATCTGGTGCTCCCCGATGCTGGAATTGTGGACAGGCAGGACACTTAAGACGCGACTGCCGCAAACCCAGAAAAGCGATCAACTATTGTTCCGGCTGCGCTGCTAAATAAAGAGGAGGAAGGGGCGAACCGTCACGAGAGCACGCTTTGCTTAATGACAGTCCGGGAAACGAGTAAAAGCCAACTTCATGGGGCAGAAGTTGGCTGGTAGAATCGACGCCCCCGGAACCATCATCGCAGTTTCTCGACTACATCGTTGTGAAAACGACTTATGTATGAGTGGTCGAGTCGGCAAATTAAACTGCATCATAACAGTCGACACAGGCGCAACACGGTCAGTGCTAAGATCTGGCCTCGTAGATCGTACTTGGCTTCACAACACCAAGAAGTACGCACTTCGCACTGCTACAGGAGAAACTACAACGGTCCATGGAGAAATAGCTCGTGACATACAGCTTGGGGATTTGACCTTCTCGCATGTATTCGTGGTAGCTGACATTACCGATGAGTGTATCCTTGGAATGGATTTTCTGAAACCACACGGTATCCAGCTGGACTTAGGACAACGAATAATGAAGTGGCGGAATATTGAAATCCCGATGGAAATAACATCCTCCAACACAACAAAGCTACGAGTTGTATTGTGCGAAGATGCGGATATACTAAAGTCATCCGAGAATGTTATTTGGGCAGAGCTCGATGGTGATCCCGGGAACCACCGATTCTACCTCATAGAACCGGAAACGACACCTGCATTACGAAGTCTGATACTAGGAAAAACACTCGTAAAAAGGAATGAGAATATGATGGTACCAATAAGAGTCCTCAACGTTTCGGACAGCACTACCAGCGTAAAGAAAGGAGATGTGATTGGCAGCTGTGAACCAATATCGGCGGTGACGAGTATCGACAAGGCAGAACCACATGACGTACCCTCTAGCCAAGAAGGAGGGACAATGTAACATCAACACTTCTTCAGTCAAGCAACCTTAGAGGGGAACAACACAAGCAAGCAGTAGATCTAATCGAAGGATTCAGCGACGTCTTTTCCACCGGTGATGACGACTATGGCAGAACAAACTTAGTGAAATATCGCATAGATACCGGAAGTGCTACACCGATACGTCAACCTCCAAGAAGAGTACCGTTAGCAAAACAAGGAGAAGTCAATTCAATGGTCAAAACTATGGAGCAACAGGGAATCATCGAAGAATCAAAGAGCCCGTGGATATCGCCAGTAGTGCTGGTAAAGAAGAAGGATGGCAGTACCCGTTTTTGTGTGGACTACAGGCGACTGAATGATGTTACGAAAAAGGATAGCTATCCACTACCAAGAATCGACGATATCATGGACACCCTGACTGATGCTAAATGGTTCTCAACGTTGGATCTAAAAAGTGGTTACTGGCAGGTGGAGATAGATGAAAAAGACAGAGAGAAAACAGCATTCTCTGTCGGCAGTGGACTGTGGCAGTTCATCGTAATGCCATTTGGCCTGTGCAATGCTCCAGCCACGTTTGAAAGACTAATGGAATTCGTTTTGCGTAGCCTGAGCTGGAAAACTTGTCTCGTTTACCTGGATGATGTGATCGTTATCGGCAAAACATTCAAGGAACATCTAAAAAATATACAGGAAGTTTTCCAGCGACTGCGAGCGGCAAACACCAGTTGCGCAGCTTCCTAGGCTTAGCGACATATTACCGTCGATTCGTAAAAGATTTTGCCAACACGGCAAAATGTCTGCATCAGTTAACGGAAAAAGGAAAGTTATGGGGGTCTATACCTAAACTTCCTTTGAAATAAAAACGATGTTTATTTTCTGAGTTCTGATTTAATACTAATAATATTTTACACTAAAATCTTACGAACTAATTTCTAAAAATACATTACATTTAAATCTATACAATGGTAATAATTATCATAGTTCCGTACTGACCTAACGGGTCGGATTAGTTTTAAAAATGATAATTTAAAATCTTTACTAAGTCCGTTTTTAAATAACAGAGAGGATTATTTATAATTGAATTCTTTTGTCGTAACAATATTTCAAATTGGAATTAACGGATCGGATTATCGTAGAAATATCAATTTTATATTTTTTGGTGGATAAATGATTTTGTTAAAATCTAAAGGCCTGTGTGCACCGGTCACTACACACTCCCCTTCCAGCGAAGCGTTATTTTAGAAGTTTTTTATTTTTTAGCATAATTTTTTTTTTAAATGTTATCTTTGCATGTATATATGCAGGTTTTAATCGGTCAATCGAAATGGATACGTGTTTCGTGTTGATTTCAATTACAAAACTCTTGCGGAAGCGACGAATTACTTTGTAAGGCCCTTCATAAGGAGTACTTAATCCGGCTCATATTTTGTCGATACGCATAAAAACGAATTCGCACGTATTCAAATCTTTTGCAAAATTTATGTTCTTTTGTGTATTAATTCTTGTATTAGTAGCATTAATATTGCTCATGGTTTGTCTCAATTTTGAAATGTAATCGCTGGGTTCTACATGTTTCGTTTGTGTTGGGGTAATGAAAAATTCACCTGGTACTTTTAGACTTTGGCCATAGACTAGGTCTGCAGGAGAACATTGAAGATCTTCTCTAACTGCGGTTCGAATTCCTAGTAGTACTAGGGGTAATTCGTTATACTAGTGTTTGGTATTCCCTCTTGCCATAATAGATGTCTTCAAATGTCTGTGGAAGCGTTCCACTAATCCATTGGCTTGAGGGTGGTATGCAGTAGTATGTATGCGATGCGAACCTAATACATTAGTCAATTCTTCGAATAATTTTGACTTGAATTGGCTACCTTGATCCATGGTAATTTCCAAGGGAACTCCAAAACGCGGTATGTACTGCTGGATAAATGTTTCAGCTATGGTTTTTGCTGACATATCCTTCATCGCATAAGCTTCTGGTCACCGAGTGAATCGGTCGATAATAGTTAGTAGATAGCTGTAACCACTTGAAGGCGGTAGAGGACCAACAACATCCATGTGGATGTGTTCGAATCTTTTTGAAGGTAAATCAAAACGATCGAATTTGGTTCGAGTGTGACGATGAACTTTGGATTTCTGACAACCTATGCAAGTTTTGGACCATTTGTTTGAATCAGCGTTCATGGAAGGCCAAAAATATTTCAGAGTAATTTGTTTTCTCGTTGTTCGTATTCCTGGATGTGAAAGATTGTGTATTGAATTAAACACTTGCATCCGTAACCCATTCGGTACATATGGACGACTTCTTCCAGTACTGGTTTCACACCAAATTTTGTCATCTGACAAAGGAACATCAACTAGCTCTAATTTGTATTTCGATTGCGGTTGTCTTGGGTTTTTTATAATATCTTGCAGTTCTTTGTCCGTTTGCTGCAGCTTAGATAAATTTTGTACATTTAGTGTTGTCGAATTTAACTCAATGCTATTTAAACGCGACAGTGTGTCGGCTACGTGATTTGATTTTCCACTGATATGCCTAACATCTGTTGAGAATTGCGATATGAAATCTAAATGTCTGGTCTGACGCGGTGATCGCTCAGTTTTGGACGGAATAGCCATTACTAAAGGTTTGTGGTCTGTAAATATTGTAAAATTTCTACCTTCGAGAAAATATCGAAACTGTTTGATTGACAGATAAATTGCAAGTAACTCCCTATCGAAAGCTGAGTACTTGACTTCGGCTGGAGATAGTTTCTTGGAATAAAATGCAAGTGGAATCCAGTTTCCTGCATGTAACTGTTGAAGAACGGCGCCAACTGCCGTATTTGATGCATCCGTGGTGATACTGTAAGACGTATTCTCTATTGGATGCGTGAGAAGTGTAGCATTACTAAGGGCTTCTTTAGTTTTACGGAAACTTTCTTCACATTCGTCATTCCAGCTGAATGACTTTTTACGTCCTTTTTGCTTGAGAAGTAAGGCAACATGGTCGTGAATAGGAGCTAGCAATTGTGCAAGTCCTTGTATAAATCTATTGTAATAGTTAACCATGCCCACAAATTGTTGGATTTGCTTTACAGTAGTTGGAGTTGGCAGGTCGTTAATGGCTTTAACTTTTTCAGTTGAAGGTAATATACCTCTTTTTGATATGATATTACTGAGAAAATTTAATTCAGTTACACCGAAAAGACACTTGGAAGGTTTAATGTTTAAACCGAATTCAGATAGACGTTGAAAAAGGCGTTGAAGATGAATTTCATGTTCGTCTTCGTCACGGCTAGCAATCAGTATGTCGTCTATATACACGAAAACGAATTAACTACTTGGGTAATGAATCGTTGGAAGGTTTGTGCCGCATTTTTCAATCCAAAGGGCATACGAGTAAACTCAAACAATCCAAATGGAGTTGTAATCGCGGTTTTGTGTATGTCCTCGGAGGCAATCGGTATTTGGTGATATGCTCTAACCAAATCGATTTTGGAGAAAATTTTACATCCCCTTAAAAACATTGAAAAATTATGGATGTGCGGAACTGGGTATCTATCTGGAACTGTGATTGCATTTAAACGGCGATAGTCTCCGCATGGACGCCAGTCTTTACTATCTTTCTTGGGCACCATATGTAAAGGCGATGATGCTGGTGATGCGGACGGTCGACATATTCCAAGTTGCACCATGTGCTCAAACTCGAATTTTGCCGTTTTGTGTTTTGCTGGGTCGAGTCGTCTTGGACGAGCTGAAGGTAGTGGACCTTGAGTCACAATGTGATGTTCCACTGAGTGTTTAATGGGGGTATTGAAGTTAGATGGCTGACATAATGATGGAAAATTTTTTCAATAATTTTCCAAACCTGGTTTCTATAGAAAAATTCCGCGGGGTTGGTGTGTCAGCATTAGTTAAAGTCATAGATGAAGTTAGTTTGGTCATGTTATCTATGAGTTTTTTATTTCGGATATCTACTAAAATGCAAAATTTTTCCAGAAAATCTGCACCGATAATGGGTTTGTTCACTGCTGCGATTAAAAACGAATGTACGAAAACGCGACGGAGACCCAAGTTCAGGTTGAGTAATTTTGTTCCATAAACTTTAATAGTAGATCCATTAGCTGCAGTCAGACTAAAATCTGATGCTTTTGAAGTTGTTGGGAAAAGATAATGCGGTACAACGGAAACATCCGCGCCGGTATCTATTAGAAAGTTAAGCCTATTGTTTCCATCTCTGACATAAAGGCGGCGAGATTTTGTTTGTAATCCCCTATTTGCCGCTACAACAGAGGAATAACTTAATTTTTTTGTTGTTTTGGTGTTGAATCCAAAACAGCCGTACTGAATTTGCACGGTTTCATACACTTATGTGCTTTATTCCCAAACTTTTTATGGTAAAAGCAGATTTCTTGAAATTTCTCCATGAAATTTCTGCTTCGCGAGCGGCTCCGTGATCTATGCGTATAACGAGTATTGTCTCTGTTATGAAATGACAAATTCTCGATTTTCCGTTTTAGTTCCACTATTTCTTGTTGAAGAGAAGAAATGGTTGCTTTGGTTCCTATTTCGCTCACTGAACTCGAATTAGGAAGAGCGTCCCAAATTTTATCTGCCAATGATATCAAATCTTCTATTGGCTTCTCGTTTTGTGGGATTAAAGCAATTGCTATCGGTTGTGGTAAACGTCGCATCCATAAGTTGCGCATAAGTTTTTCGTTGATAGCTTCACTAGTTCCCGCTAAATTGGATACAGATCTGTAGAGTTCAGATGGCTTTCTGTCTCCCAGCTCTATATTTCCAAATAATTGTTCCAAGCGTTTTTCTTCGCTTATAGAATGTCGATTTATTAAGATTGATTTGAGGTTTTCATAGTTATTATCCGCAGGTGGTTTTTGAATGGTGTCAATGACGGTTTCAATAACTTCTTGAGGAAGTGCGGCTAATATGTAGTTATATTTACTAAAGTCTTTCTTGATTTTACCGATTTCGAATTGAGCTTCGGCTTGGATAAACCAAACTAGTGGTGAATTTGACCAAAATGCCGGAACTTTAATAGAATACGATGACACCTCAGTAGAATTGTTTTGTACTGATTTTACGTCATCTTCAACCTCTGAATTAGGCATTTTTGAATAATTGAAAAACTGTACAAAGTTGAAATGAAATTTCGTGGAAGAAGCAGATGTTCGAATGAAATAATTTTACTTTATTATTATAATAATAAAGTATTGTGATCGACACAAAAAAAAAAAAAAGTTTGCTACCCTGAAATTTTTTTTTTTCGCGTTTCATGACTAAATTAGCCTAAAAATGCAAAAAAAAAAAATCCGTCTGTCTGTACGCCGTCCGCCGTCCGCCGTACGCCGACGTGTACGCTCAGCGCACATTAACTCCCAAACCCTTCAAGATAGAAAGTTCATTTTTGGAAGGATTGTAGATAGTTGCAGATCTCAGGAGGATACCCATTTTGAGGGGTGTACGGGTTCAGGGGGAGGCGGAGGGACCGCTAAAACCGAAAAATACGAATTCAAATATCTCAACCATGGTAACAGCTAGAAAGCTAAAACTCAACAGACATATAGAGGGGTTTGTGGGACAACTTCTAAAAATAATTTAATTTTTTTATCCATTGGGGTGCGAAAAGGGGGGGCTAAGAACCAATTGTCGGCAGAATTTTATTTTCAAATGATTATATCTTCGAAATTACTTATTGTAAAAAAATCATATTTAGAGACCGTCAAGGTGGCATATAGTTTCATCGGAACCAGCTCAGAAAGCGGCTAGTTATTGTAAGGGGAAGGGTCAGGGGGGGTGCAAAGAAAAACACTTAAAAATTAATATCTCAACTATCTTTTAAGCTATGTAATTGAAACTTAAAACGTATATTAAGCTATACTAGACAAATACAAAAAAAATATAACATGTTGAAATAATAGTAGTGGGGGGAAATGGGGAACATTTCAAAAATGGCGCACTTTTCAAAATTACAAATCCTTATATCTCAAAAAATAGTGCAGATATTCAATCAAAAATTTGTCAGATTGTAGAACTACATAACCGTTAATTTTGGTAAAAATTTTAAGCTGGGAGGTGTAAGGGGAGGGAGGTGATAAGCAAAAATGTCGAAAATTTTGAGTGATTTTTTTAGGGCTCTAGTGAAAGATAAAAAGTTAAAACTTTGCATGTGAATACCTATATTTAATGTACATAGAAAAATAATATTAACTTGATCCATATTTATTATAAACCGACTCCCCCTGTCTAACGTGCACAAGGTGTTTCATGTGCATTGAAAAAAACACATAAACTGAAAATTTTTGAGTGAAATTTTAAAGTAGAAACTTGAAAATTTGCGAAATGCATTTAGAAAAAATCCCTAAATATACGAAATATTAACTGGTCGAAAACCCTTAAAACTTCTACCCCCTCCCATACAAAATTATTTTTTCGACCATTTTCAAGAAATCAATTATCACCTAACCATTAAAATCTATCAAATTCAAATTTTGCAAAACAACTTACAAAAATAATTAAAATGAAATTGCGTTCAAAGTTTTAAAATCGCGCTTGCCCTTCTACCCCCTCCCATACAAAAGTATGATTTCGACTAATTTCATTAAATCAACTAATAACCAACAAATTAAAAGCTATGAACTTGAAATTTCGTACGAGCATCTAACAGCAAAAATGAAAGAAAATTGCATCACAAGTTTGACGATTCCTCTACCTCCTCTACCCCCTCCCATACAAAATTATTTTTCGAGCATTTTTAAGAAATCAGTTATCAGCTAACTCTTAAAAGCTATCAATTTCAAATTTGGCTTAAAAACTTATAAGAATAATTCAAATGAAGTTGCTTTAAAAGTTTTGAAATCGCGCTTGCACTTCTACCCCCTCCCATACAAAACTATGATTTCGACCAATTTTATTAAATCAACTAATAACCAACAAACTAAAAGCTACGAAATTGAAATTCTATACAAGCACCTTACAAGAGACGCGAAATAAAACTGCGTATCAAATTTTACGATTCCCCTATATTCTCTACCCCCTCCCATACAAATGTTCGGTTTCATGAATGTAAAATACACCGAATTTTATGAAAATTCTATGCAACTTCGTCTATGAAACACATTCTACACAGAGAATATTGGTCGTGATTCAAGCAATTAATTAAAAAGCTATTAACATCCACCCACCCTTACTATTACCCCTACTCCTCCCCTCATAAAAACCCAAACTTACAGACACGAATGAAATATTGTTAACAGTCCTGCCCAAGAACTCCCTTTCACTTAGTCTTCCCTAACCACTCTAACCTGCATATTGACTTTCCACTCATCCGCAACTTGTCCCAAGAATAATAAAGTTTCGCCCGACTTGTTGGCAGTTTATTTATTTTAAATTCTGCCCTAACGAAACATGAAACTCGACTATATCGAAAATTCCAATAAAATGAGACAAACTCCACAAAAGAATTGAGAATCAAATATTTGTATCCATTTAAAGCACTTGATTTAAGTATCGCGTCTAATACTTAAATAAATTATATTTATAATTTTCAATTATGCCATGAGTTTATTTTAATTTTTTTTTTTTTTTTCAATAATTAAAAAAAAAACATTTCAATTAAAATGTTTTTTTTTTTTTAAATGTTCAGTGTGTTTTATCTATTTATTATTTGTAATAAGTAGGTAACATCATCCATTTAAAATTGTTCGAGTAGTGTGAGTAATTTTATTTTAATTATTATAGTCAAAAAAAATTTTTTTTTTAATTCTTTACACGTTATACGAGGATTTTGTTTAGTTATTGATCCCCATTTAAATAAAAAAAATATTATCCGACGTTGGATTTATATATTTTCTTCTATCGCGCACAATAAAAAAAATATATGCAAAAAAATTTTAAATATTCAACATTTAATATTCTTTTTCTATCGTGCACATTAAAAAAATATATGCAAAACTGCATTTGTAGTTATCGGGTATAAAAGAATTGATATTTCTTTACATTGGATAATCGTGATCTCTTTCGTATTTAATTAATTTTAGAACAAAAAAATTTTGAAAACACTTAAATTATGTTCTAGTAAAGGTTTAATCCAATGAAAAAAAAATATATCGTAGTCTATTTATGTGAATGTATAATTTCACGGGATTCGGATTGATAAATGTATATGAAGTTTTAAATTTTGGTGCTATGTATAATATTAAAAATAATGTTTTCAATAGCGTATGTTGTATATGTGGTATATATTGTTAAAAATGTAATTATAATATGATATTTTTGGTAATAGTAATGAAAAACCTGTTGCTGGATACTGTTTTATTCGCCTTGATTGAGTTATTGACCATCTTTTTCGATCTGGAGCTTGTAGCATCGCAGCGTAGCGACGTGGCGTATATTAGCGAAACGTATACCTGTGATCTGCATTATGTCGACGATCTGTTGATTTTCCTGTCTCCGATGAATTATTGGATTACTCGTACTATAGCTCCGATTCTCGATTTTCGATGCGATTTTCTTAAAAATTTTTGTGCGTCGCCGACAAATTAAACACTATAGTTGATTGCAGCTCCACAAATCGTGAAATGACGTAGAAATTCGTATGGTATGATGTTGTATTTTTTTGTATCCCACGTTGAGAGAAAAAAAAATGTTCACGCACAGATCGGAAAAATTTTCGTTTATAGGAAAAGAAATTACACTTTTGTAATTTTTAAACTGCACTTGGCTATTAATTTATAATATATTTGTGTGTAATTTAAATTGCACTTGTCTATTAAGTTGGCTTTTTAATTTGAAATAGAACTTGGTTCTTATATTGGGTATTAATTTTTTTATATATTTGTACTTATGAAACTCGATCACTTTATCATATATTTGTACATACTTATGAAACTCGATCACTTTTAGGACTCAAATACTTTGGTCGGGGTCACCATTTATGGGGGTCTATACCTAAACTTCCTTTGAAATAAAAACGATGTTTATTTTCTGAGTTCTGATTTAATACTAATAATATTTTACACTAAAATCTTACGAACTAATTTCTAAAAATACATTACATTTAAATCTATACAATGGTAATAATTATCATAGTTCCGTACTGACCTAACGGGTCGGATTAGTTTCAAAAATGATAATTTAAAATCTTTACTAAGTCCGTTTTTAAATAACAGAGAGGATTATTTATAATTGAATTCTTTTGTCGTAACAATATTTCAAATTGGAATTAACTGATCGGATTATCGTAGAAATATCAATTTTATATTTTTTGGTGGATAAATGATTTTGTTAAAGTCTAAAGGCCTATGTGCACCGGTCACTACAAAGTCATTTACATGGAGTCAACAGTGCCAGGGAGCATTTGAGACAATAAAAGACCAACTCTGCGACTCCCCAGTTCTGGCGTACCCAAAGCCAGGTTACGGTTTCATCATAGACACTGACGCCAGCAATGTCGGTATTGGAGCAGTGCTATCACAGGAGATCGACGGGCAGAAGAGAGTGCTATCATACTACAGCCGAGTACTCTCAAAAGCAGAAAGGAACTATTGCGTAACTCGCCGAGAGCTATTAGCTATTGTAGAAGCAACGAAACATTTTCACAAATATCTCTATGGTCAAAAGTTCCTTCTTCGAACGGATCACGCATCGCTTAAATGGCTACTTCAGTTTAAGAACCCCGAAGGCCAAGTAGCCAGATGTATTGAAAGGCTTGAATCCTACGATTTTGAAATTGTTCATCGAAGAGGAAGAATCCACGGTAATGCCGATGCGCTTTCACGTCGTCCTTGTCCACCAAACTGCAAGCATTGTCACCGTATAGAAGGAAAAGAAGCCGGAGAAACCATTCAGAGGATAACGACCGAACCAAAGGATGGATGGAGTCAGCAAGAACTGAAAGATGCCCAACGTAAAGATCCAGATATTTCACCGATCATGGCATGGAAGGACGAAATGAAACGGCCTGAGTGGAAAGACATCTCACAATTCAGCGAAACCCTGAAGTGTTATTGGGCACAATGGAACTCCCTTCACCTAGACGGCGGATTATTAAAACGGAAATGGGAAAACGCTGACGGAAAGTCGTATCACATGCAAACCATCGTCCCGCATTGTAAAGTCGAGGAGGTTTTGAAGGAATATCATGGAGGTACCTCCGGTGGGCATTTGGGTGTAAATAGAACCTTGGCAAAGATACGAGAAAGGTTCTATTGGATCCATCTCCGAGATGATGTCGAAAATTGGTGCCGTAAATGTACTACGTGTGCATCGAGTAAGGGCCCACAGCGCAGATCAAAGGGAAAAATGCAACAATACAACGTGGGAGCTCCATTCGAGAGAATTGCTGTGGATATTGCTAAACCATTTCCGGAATCAGACAATGGTAATCGCTACATTCTAGTGGTCATTGATTATTTCAGTAAGTGGCCTGAAGCCTACGCAATTCCAAACCAAGAAGCAGTAACCGTCGCCGAACAAATTGTTACCAACTGGGTGAGCAGATTTGGAGCTCCACGTGAACTACACTCCGATCAAGGGCGCAATTTTGAATCTCAAATATTCAAACACGTGTGCCAAATGCTGGGAATAAACAAAACGAGGACAACTCCATTACACCCACAGTCCGATGGAATGGTGGAACGTTTCAATAGGACATTGAACTCAAACCTATCCAAACTCGTCAGCGAGAGGCAACAGGACTGGGACCGGCACATTCCTCTATTTTTAATGGCCTACAGAGCATCGGTACATTCAACAACAGGAGAAACTCCGTCCCGAGTCATTTTCGGAAGAAATATTCGAGTCCCTGCGGAACTAATGTTTGGAGTGCCACCAGACCAACCAATCAATGCTTAAGATTACGTCTCGGATCTTCGATGTCGACTAAAGACAATTTATAACCTGGTCAGAGATAAAATTGATTTGGCGACCGACCGTATGAAGACGAGGTATGATTAACGGGCGAATTCATCAGGATTCCAAGAGGGCGACTTGGTTTGGTTATACAATCCCAAACGACAGAAGGGCAGATCGCCGAAACTACAGCGCAACTGGGAAGACCCTTACCAGATCATCAACCGTTTAAATGATGTCGTCTATCGGATTCAACTACATCGAAAACCTCGCACTAAAATGAAAGTTGTACATCTCGACCGACTAACAAAGTACCATGGTGCCATGGAGGAAGTGAACAACTCTGTTCGGGACGAACTGGGACTAATGAGAGGGTAATGTTACAGATCTGGCGACCACGCAATTCGATCTCTTTCTCGAATCGTCGAGAATTACGTAGAACAGTATCCCCTACTGTGTAAAACGCCATCTAGAACGTTCAAGCAAAACCTGGAATAGTCTAGACACACACACATACCCACCCGAGGAATACACCACAAGGTTCGAGAATTGGGAAAAAACCCAATATAAATACCGCAGCTTTCAGACAAGAGTTATTGAGCGACACCTATCGGTGGAAGAACGCGAACCGGTACAAGAAAGCGATAGTAAAACACGCGACAGTGTTCTGAAAAAGGCGAAGTGATCGGGAAATTGTATAAAAGTGCGAATTAATAAATTATCCTTTATTTTTAATCGAATTGTATTTTTCTTGAAATCCGGCGAACCTCTAGCTCGCAACAATATTTTTATGCTTCTTTAGCAATAAGTTTTAATGTAAATAAATGTACGATTAGCTATTAAGTTGAGTTTCAATAAATAATTTATTTTAACTCAACAAGGTCCGTTGAACCGTTCAAACCAGTTTTTGTTCTCACCTAGTATCCCAATATCCCAGTCTCCAAGCTTTTTACTTTCAGAATGGAATCACTGACACAGCATCACTTCGAGTGTTACGATGACATCATTCGCATCACGACGAACTTTAAGAAGGATGCCAGCAGCAGAAAGACGAAACTATACATAAGCAGCCGGATTCAGAAGCTGGACGAAATCTGGAGGCAGTTTTTACCAACGGATGAAAAACTAAAGGAAATAAAGGCTACTAACCCGGAGCATGCCTACTACATCAAAGGCTATTTCAACGAGGTCGAAACCGTATACAACGACTCACGGTTGAAACTGCAACATAAGTGGGATAAACTAGACGAGGATGAAAGGAAAGCAGCTGCAAAACAACTTCAAGCCGGCGAAACTTACGAAGCCGGGGAAGAGACTGCTGCAAATATTGATCTTCGCAGCACTTTCGAAGAAAAATGCAGCTTAAATGAGGATGGGCTGCGCTCTCATCATAACAAGCTACTACGAACGCAAGCAGAGACGATGTGGTTATTGGAGAGATTGCTGGAATCAGAAGACACCGCAACGGAGAACAAGTCAAAATTTTATTATCAGCATAGACTTAATACCATCTAAGTCTACTGGGTGAAAATTTGCAATAATCACTCTGATATTGTTGCCGACTCCAGTTCCGTTTTCTCAGAGTACTTGAGCCAACAGGAGTATGAGAAAATGTTGGATCATTATGATCAAGTAATGGTAAAATTATTGGAAGCTCCAAAATACAATCAGAGTGATGTTAAATTACCGCGATTAACACTTCCAACCTTTGACGGGAAATATTCGGCGTGGACTTCCTTCCACGGCATATTTTCGAGAATAATCCATACTAATGACAAGTTAGGAAAGGCTGAGAAGATGCAGTATCTTAAGACTCATCTTAGAAAAGACGCTGCCAGCCTACTACAACAAAACGAAAACTTATCTCGATTCAAGTTCATACTCAGATGAACCAACCAAAACTAGAACATGAATCCGAGATAAATATATAAGCTTTATGACACGACCAAAGAGTGTCTACATGTGCTCGAAAACTTAGGAGTTGATACGACAACCTGGGAGCCCATTATTGGCCACATCGTTATTCCAAAAACTCGACATTGAAAGTCACAAGTTGTACGAACAACACAACTCGAGAAGTCACGAGAGCCACCAACATATGAACAAATCTACCGATTTCTGGAGACTAGGTTTCAATCGTTGGAATCTTTGAGAGACTGTAAACGGAATACAATTTCCATCTACAAAAAATAAGAGAAAAACGGCGGAAACAGGTTCAAGATGTACCATGCAACATCTTCGCTTGCCAGCAAATGTAATCATAGCCATCAGGAGCATAAGCTATTCAATTGTCCGAAATTGCAATCGCTCGATGTGCCGCAACGCAGAGACTTCATTCGGCAGAGTAAAATTTGTTTCAACTACTTAAGTCACCCGTCAAACGAAAAATGTTACAGCAAACATAACATCTGCCAGGAACAACACCATACAATGTTACATATAAAGAAGTCTAAAGAGGACTCTACCAAGCAACTTAACTCACATGTAGGTGAATGGAGTTGTAACGTATTACTAGCTACAGCATTAGTAGTGACAAAAGCATTCGATGGAACACAAAAATACTTAAGAATTTTAGTGGACCAAGGCTCTTAAGCCTCGTTTATTACCGATGAAGCGGCACAGATGCTCCGACTGCCAAAAATAAAGGAGCAGGCAAAAATCTCTGGATTAGGTGTAACGAACGCAGGAACGACACGATACAAGATTAAACTACAACTCACACCCAGATTTCCGTCTGAATTTAAAATTATGTTAGCCGCCTACGTAATGCCGAAACTTACAAAATTATTGCCTGATGACAAAATAAGCATCGACAAAGGAACCAACTTCTGGAAAAATAATATAATCTCAGACCCAAATTACGACACACCGGGATAATTGGTGCGGATGTATACCCAATGATCATTCTAGAAGGACTCCATAAACTAAAAGATGGAGTGGTGGCTCGTAATACAAATTTGGGGTGGATACTTTCTGGAAACACTGCAGCACCAGCACGAATCAATTTAACAAGCATGGTATCAAATATCGCGCTTGACGATACTATGAAGAAGTTCTGGGCAATCGAGGAGGTATCATCTAACAATGCTGCTTCCGACGATGGTGAAAGATGCGAAGAGCATTACAGGCATACACACTTACGCCACAAAAATGGTACTTATATGGTCAGTATCCCATTGAAGGATAACGTTGATTTGGGTGAGACCATACATAAGGCTCTAGCTAGATTACTTCAAGTAGAGCGAAAATTCGAAACAAAAAAATTGGAATCCGAATATAAAAAATTCATGAAGGAATATATTTCGTTGAAACACATGACGCTAGCACCTACCGCATCCCACTGCGGATACTTTCTTCCTCATCACAGTCCTAAAGGAAGACAGCACTACAACTAAGTTAAGAGTAGTCTTTGATGCATCCATGAAATCAAGCAACAATGTCAGTCTGAACGATATTACCTACATAGGTCCCAAACTGCAAGGGGACATAACTATGATATTATTACGATGGCGAATTCACAGATACGTCTTCACCGACGACGTTAAGAAGATGTATCTAAATTCATCCAGACGACCAAGATTTTCAAAAAATATTGTGGAGGTTCTCTCCTAAGGACCCTATACAAGAATATAAACTAACGACAGTTACGTATGGGACAGCGTCAGCACCATTCTTAGCGATGAAAACCCTTCATCAGCTAGCACACGACGAAAGCACAAATTTTCCAGAAGCGTCTAGAACTGTGCATCAGGACTTTTACGTGGCTGATGACTGGTACCAACACCATTCGAGATGCAAAACGTATCCGACTACTACGTTAATTGAGGACCTGCCCAAGGAAATGATTGCAGAAGGAATTACTGAGATAAGCGATCACGAAAATTCTATTAAGACTCTTGGGGTTCTTTGGCTACCCGCTAGTGACATTTTGAAATTTCGGATCAGCTTCCCGATCGAAAACACGCTTACCAAGCGTAAAGTTCTTTCAACCATAGCCAAAATATTCGATCCTCTTGGTTGGCTATCACCAATTGCAATATCAGCAAAAATATTAATGCAAGAACTTTGGTTCGCGGAAGCAACATGGGATCAACCACTACCACCAACATTCGCAAGCGAATGGACTCGTTTTATGACTGAGTTCGAAACAATTTAATCTTTATCCATTCCGAGATGGTTTCACCTAACACCAAGGCATCAAAGCGTCAGAGAAAGCGTATGCTGCGGTCGTATACATCAAAACAGTAACAGAACACGGACGCACTGTTATCACCTTACTGGCTGCAAAAACGAAGGTGGCTTCGCTAAAAAAGACTACAACAATTCCCAGACTTGAACTTTGTGCAGCTCTTCTACTATCGCAACTGATTTCAAAAATTAAAAATACGTTAAACATTCCTACTGCAGCTATATATGCATGGTCAGACTCAACAATTACTTTAGCCTGGATCAAGAGTGCATCGAAGCGGTGGGGTACTTTTGTTACACATCGAACATCAGAAATTTGTTCTCTCACTAACCCTGACGATTGGAATCACATCAAAACAGAAGATAATCTGGCAGATTGCGCATCTCGTGGAATTTATCCGTCACAGCTTCAATCTCACCCGCTTTGGTGGAAGGGTCCTCGGTGGCTTGGAAAACCTAGATCAGAATGGCCAACATCTAGAAAGGAATTTCAAACTGGCCTCGAACAGCACAAACAGCACTCTGTTCATACAACTAACATATGTACTGATAATAATAATATCCTAAGCCAATTTTAAAATTTCCATACATTAGTTAGAGTACATGCCTATGTATTTCGTTTCATAACTAACTGCAAAACAACACAAGAGAAACGAACAAAGGGATATTTAAGAACCAGTGAAATATACAAGTCACTGAAGTTCACAATACGATTAGTACAGCGAGCATACTACGATACAGAAATTACTTGAATATCGAAAGGAAAACCTTTGTCCGACAGCAGTAGGCTCTCCGCTTTAGCATCATTTCTGGACAGTGAAGGACTTCTCAGATTAGGGGGAAGACTGGAAAAATCAACATTGTCCTACAATGAAAAACATCCAATGATATTACCACATTCGCATCATGTAACTAATCTAATTATTGAACATGCACACCATAAGATCTTACACGGTGGAAATCAGTTGACATTGGTCTTCGTAAGACGACGATATTGGATCATAGATGGTAAAAACGCAGTAAAAAAGATTATTCGAAAATGTGTTACTTGTTGTCGCTATCGCCTAATTATCTCAGAGCAAATGATGGGCAATTTACCTGCCACTCGAGTTATTCCATGAAGACCTTTTACTAACACCGGAGTCGATTACTCTGGACCGATTAGCTTAAGAATATCTAAAGGTCTAAATTTATTCAGCGATAATGGAACGACGTTTATAGGAGCCCCCACTGAAATAACCAAACAGTTTGAACTTGCTGTACAGCAAGCGCATAAAGGAGCCATACCGTACCTCATCAACAATGGTACCCAATGGCATTTCAACCAACCAGCCGCACCTCATTTTGATGACCAGTGGGAAGCAGGAGTAAAGTCAATCAAGTATCATCTGAAACGAATTATTGGTGAAACACTCCTACGTTGTGCCAAATCGAAGCATGCTTGAATTCAAGGCCTTTATATCCAATGAGTTCGGATCCACAAGACCTGAACATACTCACGCCAGTGCACTTCCTAACTGGATCGAACCTGAATACACCACCTGAACCTGTCGATACCAATTCACCAGTACACGGTCTCTCACGATGGAAGTTAATAAATAAGCTACAACAAGACAGGTATAACCTACCAAAGTGCATTGACCTTTGGAGTGCAACGACCAAGACCAAATCAGCATATTGACGGCCGATTCTATTTAGCTTGTAGTGAAAAATAATTATTGCTGATCGTATTAATCATAATGAATAATTATTGCTAATCGTATTGATCACTGACTGCTCAACGTAAAGCGTGCGATTCGCGTCGCTGAATCATGTTCACTCTGTCCCGACATTTTGAAAAAGCTATAATTTACAAAAAAATACACTTACCCTTTTTCTGCAGTATCGGCTGAGGTTAGAAACTCTGTTCCACTTCGATCCCGAACAGAACGATCTGAAAAATTGTCAAAATACTTCATTAAAAACCCAAAACCCAAACACTATTACTAATCCACTCACCCGAATCCTCCTTCAAACTGCTATAATCATCATCGGGCTGTATACCGCCCGGTTTCGCCTTAACCTCAACATTAATATCAGCCGTACTGAGTCCCGCATGGCACGTATAGACGCCAGCATCGCGGAACGTTATGTCTAAAATTCGAAGAGCACCCTTTTTCGAAATTTTGAATTTTTTCGATTTCGTAAGCGTCTTATGGTTGACGCTCCAGCGAATTTTCGTCCGATTGAATCGCTTGACAGGACATTTGATTTTGACCTGCGTCCCGAAAAAAACCTCCGCCGCTCCGCCAACTTTCAGCGTGATTTTCGTTTTCTTTGGATCGTGCTGAATGTAGGTGGAGTTACTGCCCGATATTGTCGGGCGGGCATCTTCCGGTGGACATGGTTTCACGTTGCACGGTTTCTTATCCGTTGGCCGCGAGCTGGGGCACATTGTTTCGGGCCGTTCAATCTTATGCTCCTGCGCCATAATCTGTTTGCATTCGACGCGACGCTCTTTGATTCCGAAGCCACAGGATTGCGAGCACTTCGACCACTCCGAGACTTCCCATCGCACCGGACAATCCAGGACATTGCAATATTGGCGATCGGCTGGTGGCGGCTGTGGACACATGATATTCGGAACCACCATTGTATTCTCACCGCCGCGAGTCACTTCGTGGATGCATTGAACTTCGCGGGTTCGGATACCGATTCCGCATGACTTGGAACATGGCGTGTAGTCCGAGTAGTTCCATCGCGGCGGACACGGTCGATCGTTACAAGTTCGGACCCGAGCTTCAGGCTTAGTTTCCGGCGAACATAGAAACGGCGAAACGACCTTACTATTATCCTCACGGATGCAATTGATAATGAGCTCTTCGACACCACCCAGACAGGATGCACTGCAGCTGGTGTAGCCTTGTTCGCGCCACACATATGTTTTTCCCGGTTCCGATACTCCAACCTTAATCGAGTCTCGCGGATAGGTTTCATCGTAGCCGAATGCCATCGAACAAGGTTCTTCTATGCATCGCTCCACGTCATCCTTCGGCTTGGGTCCCTCGCATAGTGTATCATTCAGAGTCGCTACGGTCCTGGAGAATTCCAAGAGGATTTTGCAACGATAGGTTCGACGTCGCACACCTTCGCCACAAGTCACGCTACACGGTGACCAATCGATGTCCTTAACATATCTGTAATTAGTATTTTAAGAGATATTTTTCAGTGCTCAGCCCATCACAGAAGGAAGGACGGAATGAAACCATTTTCGGTTCTCAATAAAACTAGAACGCGAAGAAATTAATCTTGGAAAATTATACGAGAGGAGAAAAATTGCCTGTCAGTCCAGGTTTAAAATATGCAATAAGGTAGGATATATCCTTGCTCTTTTCGATGGCCTACATTTTTCGCGATGATTCAATTAGTGTCAACAGAGTCATTTACATATACTTTCCAACTCTAGCGAATTACACTTATGGGCGGAACGACAGGACTTGGAGTGTTTGCTTTAGAACTTTTCCCTGGCTATTTTCGACTCGATAATGAAAGTTGCCGAGTGGTGATTTTTTTTTAAATTAATTATCGCATATTAATAGGAATTGAAAGCAGGCAGTGGAAGAATAACGAGGTTGAGTAGTTCAAGTTTGAAAAACTTGAAGGTTCAATTAAGAAGGAGTTACTTATGCGGAACTTGATTGAAACTTTCTCGAAAATATGAATGAATTATAAAATCGAATTGCGTTACTACAAGCTCCCATTTTTTCATTTAGGATTTTCATTGTTATCAATGGCGCTACAGTTCAAGTCGGGCCTTGACCGCGTTAATGCTTAGTGTAGAAAATTTCAAAAGTGATTTGAAGTCTTCTGGAATTTAATCCTACCAGCATTTTTTTAGCTTTTCGCCTGATTTTATTCCTTCTGGCCCAATGTTGATTTTAAACCTTGATAAGAGTCAATAAACTGCCAACAAGTCGGGCGAAACTTTATTATTCTTAGAATAAGTTGCAGATGAGTGGAAAGTCAATATGCAGGTTAGAGTAGTTAGGAAAGACAAAGTGAAAGGGAGTTCTTGGGCAGGGCTGTTGTCAATTCAACAATATTTCATTCGTTTCTGCAAGTAGGTTTTTATGAGGGGAGAAGGAGGGGTAATAGTAAGGGTGAGTGGATGTTAGTAGCTTTTTACTTGATTGCTTGAATCACGTCCAATATTCTCTGTATAGAATGTGTTTCTTAGACAAAGTTGCATAGAATTTTCACAAAATTCGGTGTATTTTACATTCACGAAACCAAACATTTGTATGGGAGGGGGGAATCATAAAATTTGTGATACAGTTTTATTTCATTTCTCTTGTTAGGTGCTTTTACGAAATTCCAAGTTCGTAGCTTTTAATTTGTTGGTTATTAGTTAATTTAATGAAATTGGTCGAAATCATTCTTTTGTATGGGAGAGGGTAGAAGGGCAAGAGCGATTTTAAGACTTTTGTCGCAATTTTGTTTCAACTATTTTTAAAATTTCTTAGGCAAAATTTTAATTTGATAGCTTGAAATGGTTAGGTGATAATTGATTTCTTAATAATGGTCGAAATCATACTTTTGTATGTGAGGGGATAGAAGGACAGACGGGATCTCAAAACTTCTGACGCAATTTTATTTCAACTATTTAAACGTTTTTGTGCAAAATTTCAAATTGATAACTTTTAATAGTTAGGTGATAATTGATTTCTTAGAAATGGTCGAAAAAATAATTTTGTATAGTAGGGGGTAGAAGTTTTAAAGGTTTTCGACCAGTTAGTATTTCGTATATTCAGGGATTTTTTTAAATGCATTTCGCAAATTTTCAAGTTTCTACCTTAAAATTTCACTCAAAAATTTTCAGTTTATGTGTTTTTTTCAATGCACATGAAACACCTTGTGCACGTTAGAACGGGAGGGGGGGGGGAACAACTATGGAACAAGTTATTATTATTTTTATATGTACCTATATATCAATTCCAAATTCAAAATTTATACTTTGTATCTTTCACCAGAGCAATAAAAAATCACTCAAAATTTTCGACATTTTTACTTATCCCTCCCCTTATACCACCCAACTTAAAATTTTTACCAAAATTAACGACTATATAGTTCTACAATTTGACAAATTTTCGATTCGATATCTATACTCTGTTTTGAGATATAAGGATTTGTAATTTTGAAAAGTGCGCCATTTTTGAAATGCTCCCCATTTTCCCCCACTACTATTATTTCAACATGGTATATTTTTTTCGTATTTTCCTAATATAGCTTAATATATATTTCAAGTTTCAATTAAATAGCTTAAGAGATAGTTGTGATATTCATTTTTAAGTGTTTTTCTTTGCACTCTCCTGACCCTCATCCTTACAATAATTAGCCACTCTCTAAGCTGATTTCGGTGGAGCTATATGCCACCTTAATGGTTCCAAAACATGATTTTTTTACGATAAGCAATTTCGGAGATATAATCATTTAAAAAAACAATTCGGCTGACAATTTGTTTTTAGCCCCCTCCCCCCTTTTCGGACGCCAAAGGATAAAAAAATTAAATTATTTTTTGAAGTTTGTTCCACAACCCTTTCTATATCTCTACTGATTTTCAACTTCCTATCTGCATTCGTGGTGGAGATATTAGCCAGTGTAGTTTTTGACTCTTTCCCTCCCCTCGCCCCCTCCTTCCACCTAACACCCCTCAAAATTTAGAAAATAAATTACTTACCCAGTCATCAACACACCCAAAAAAGAACATTCTACTTTTAACGGTCTCGGAGATATGAATCCATATGTACGGCGTACGGCGGGACGGATTTTTTTTTTTTGCATTTTTATGCTGATTTAGTCATGAAACGCGAAAAAAACAGAATTTCAGGGTAGCAAATTTTTTTTTCTGTGTCGATCACAATACTTTATTATTAGAATAATAAAGTAAAATTTATGGATGGCCCTGGAGTACGTGATTTCTGATTGTCTGGAATTGGCCTTGTTCACTAGGTCAGAGAATTTGTCATATTATCTCCCTCTTAAAGGCATTCACAAATTTGAGTGATGCATTTTTATGATTAACTGCATCAATCGCTATGCGTTGAAGCACGTGAAGACATTATATACTCTTCTCGCCCTCATGGCAGCACCCTCAATATTTTTAGAAGTTTTCCTAAAATATTTCTCGAAAATTTTCTACCGTAGCAGCTAAAATTAGCGAGTCTGACGGCTTGGTGAAACTAACAATACCTTTAGTTCTTTCTAGCAGCTCCCATGCAAATTTAAAGTTTCAAACAAAAAGGGAAAATTTAAATGAAAATTTTTAACAAGGTCTTGAACTTATTGGTGTTAAGCGGACTTAATTGTTATAGAACTGCTATACTCATCGTCACGCGACCTCATCATTCCTTCTTCGAACTTCCTTGTAAATTTATCATTGATGAAATAAAATTAATAAAAATTTTCATTTCGATTTAAATTAAATCGGAATCCACCACTTGTTACGCATTTCCTTAACCTATAATATAAATAATAATATTTAACATAAAATTCTTGCCAAGCAGCTCTGTAGTTGAAATTCATCTCTTCTGGTGAGCACAAAAAGTAGTGAAACAAAACTAAATATGAGCTAAGCACAACACATTTCTGAAAATACTTTTAATCTTATCTTCATCTTAACGAAAAATTTAACTTTAATCAAATTATCCTCCTCATAGTTGATGAAATCATCTTGATATGATTATAACTAAAACTAATAGCCTTAACTCTGCGGAATTAATTCCGATTTTTAAGAAAAAACCTCATCACAATATAACCACTATACGAGCAATGTAGTAACACAAAGGACTTATAAGCTCAACGGTCGTACTTGGCAGTACACGAAGCATTTAAATAATTTTCTCATAATTACCCCGGTGGAAGGAAGACCTTGTTAATCCCCTGCAGCTAAGTTACACGAAATACGAAACGCATAAACTACAATATTGTCATCTTGTTAACTCCCCGGGGTGGTAGTGAATCCTAGCGCCGCACTCACCACCATTATCCGCACGAGGATGACATAGTCATATGAGATTCTTGTACGTAGATCGGGATAGAAGTTAAGCCGCCAAATGACAACGACTTGAAAAGATTGCCTTGGCTTTCAGGTGATTCTCTCACCAGGATGGTCTTGTCAAATGAAAAATTGTGTGGAAATTAAGTTGTGTGTTGGGGGTGCGTCGTCATATCCCTATCGCTCGCTACTGCGTTTAAACCAATTTTATGCCCTTCTCGACGGGAGGTAAAACTTTCCAATGATTACTTCAGTAAGAACCTTGGTGTGTTTAATTAGCTCACCCTCGGTGTATTAACACGCTCCGGGGTAGGTAACTATGGCTATGGAGCGAGAGAACACAGTAAACTTCACTAAACGCTTGACTAGTTCGGGTTAGCAAACAATGCCAAGCGTACAGAATAAGCAAGAGAGTTGTACTATGCCTTCACGTTAGGAAATTTCCTATTTTTTCATTCTCCCTACAGGATGATGTTATTGTTCCCGAACTCTACAAACATCGGTTGTGGGTGAATTTTCTATAGGAGCTGTTTGATGCCATTGCTGTTGTTATTTGTGGTACTTCTTCCCTCTCTGGGTTTTTTCCTCCGTAGCCTGGCAGTGCAAAAAGTTGATTCCATTAATTATTCACGCCTTTGGCTTCCAATAAACACATCGAGGCGGAAGGCTCAATCCTTAATGGATTGAATGAGTGGAAAGGAATGAAGTGAAAATAGAACGTAACGAGCGGCCGAATGGAAGAAGAAGGTATCAGGGGAGCCAGCAACTAGGAAAACTACTTTGCTCCCGATATCGATGAAGTTCGACAGGATTAAGCAGATTCTGAAGGATAGAGAGAGGGTGGATTGAGTAATGTTATACATATAATATAGCTGGGTTAATCATTGTTTTGTTTCATTTCTGTCATGAGAAATTACTTCGCTGTGGACAATATTTGGGTGGTAGGCTGGCGATGGACTAATACAACTTTCAGGTTGGCCTCTCCGAAAAAAACAATATTCCTAATGAATTAATCTCTAAATTGAAATAATATTGAAGGTTACCTAATTGATTATTATTGTAATGTCCGGGAATAGTGAAGACCAAGATACTTACGATGGTTCGCTGGACGCTCGTTGTTCGCTGATTAGACGAGCGGCAACGGGTGGAAGTTCCTCATGATGGGCTGTCTCCGATTGCCGATGGGAATAGAATGGTTGATCGTTGTATGAAATTTGGTCCGAGGATTCTTCATCACTATGGCTCGTATCGTCTGGATCCTTGATTTCGAATTGAAATTGGAATAAATTCAATAATTATGTGCGAATATGAGTTATGATAGGGACTCGCTTTAATTTCAACGCTCTGGGCTCATCTTTTATCTCGTAAACAGTTGAATCAAGAGAGTTGAAAATTTTAACTAAACTTAAAAAGAAGCTCTATGCTAGACCAAAAAAAAGAAAGAAGAATAAAAATAAAAAAGAACTCACATATATGATCTGTTCACCATTACAAGAAATTCCAGTCGAACAGGATTGTGCTGCCGAAGGTTTCGTATGAGGGTCACATTGTGTACTTAAAATTCCATGCGTTTCCATGCATTCAACACCGCGTATTTGAATTCCGGTGCCACACGACACCGAACACTGTGCACAAGAAGAACAGAAAGAAGAAGATAGTGAAGTATTGAAAAGAAAATAATCCAGAAATATGGAACTAGATAATCTTGAAAGTGCAATGCAAATGGATCGTAATGAAAGAAAAATTGGAGAAAAGTAATTTAGTTGTTTAGTCCATAAACGGAACACATGTAAATAAGCACTTTAGAAAAACACAAACACTACAATATCTTCCTACTTACTCCTGACCATTCCGTTGGAACCCACTTCGGACATTCATGCAAATTACAAGTCTCGGAAACGGCTGGTTTCGTATTTCGGCATATTTCGTCCGGAACCTGAAAGTAGAAAAAACACACACACACACACCGATAACAACATCATCCCATAGGAGATTGCTTCATATATCCAGCTTAGACTTGATACACTTAATAACGAATACGACCGGTATGGCGGTATCTTTCCACAGCACCGTTCGGGACATACTTCGGGAGCAGTATAAAAATGCGAGGACATACAACCAAACCAGAAAAAATATAGATCCGATTTGAATATAAATTGGCATTGTACTAGGATTCGAGTCTATCCTATCTGGCCTTTCTATTTCTGTATTCCGTGCGGCCAGTAATGTCCTTCTCGGTTCCGGAAAAAATACCACCACATAAGAAAAATCGAGGCAACAAATTAGAGAAAAAAAATTATATTTTCTAGTACGTAGTCATACATGGCAAGGAAATAGGATCTAGGACATACCTTAGATTTAACGCCATTGCTTTCTTCGGCACAGATAACTGCACGCTCACGATAACCGCTTCCGCACGATTTACTGCATGGACCCCATTCCTCAGCTATCCACCTGGTGTCATGGTAAAGAAATTGTACGAGAGAAAAAAACGGACTTAATGTGTGGGAAAGGTTCTGACTAATTTAAGGATATCGAGCGAAGGTGAAAAAAATGGCTTACTTAGCTGGACATAGATGGGTATTGCACTTAACAACTGATGGTTCAGGATGCGATGCAGCGCTGCATAGTGAGTCTTCAACATCTTCGCCGGAGACGCGATTTCGACATTTCGGTCGGGACATTTTGTAGCCTGTGAAATTTAAAATGGTAGAAATTAAATTATGAGTAATTTAATAAAAGGGCTAATTGCTGAAAGGTTTTTGCTCATTTCAGAAAGGCAATCCAAAGTCAATCGGAGAGACTGATCCTTCTTGTTGGATTAACGTGGACATCTGCCACTGGAGCCTTATCCCACGATTCTCTACAAACTCGGATTAACTTCACAAAATTAAGGTGCTAGAGCCATCCAAATACCTGACGTTCTGAGGGTGGCGGCAGCCAGTTGATAGACGTATATCCATGTCGCACTCCGAAGAACTATAGCAGTATTTGGACGTTAAACCATAATCATCACGTTTATTTATCAGAGTGGCCTCATCATTGTCGGCGATGGAAGCCAGCTACCATGCACTCCTCTACACCCGCCGTATCGAAAAATCTCCGGTCAGATTTTGTAAATGAACGGGTTACTTCCAGTTGAGTTTTTACAGCTCGTAACTGGCAGCACACCTCAGGTACGTTGAGACAGCACTCCGCAGATGGTTGACATGAGTCGGTAATGCGAACATATTGTTCCCATACTATAAGCATCGTGCTTAGGGCTGCATGGTATCAAGTGTATAAAACCCATACTGTTACGACTAGTATTATTTTTCATTTTAATAAATTAATGTAATTGCGTGCAATCGATTCTTTTAACTGTAAAAGATTTTAACAAAGTATTCTGTTCAAAATGCCATTTAAGAAGGCATTGAAATGAGAAAAAAACATAACAGGGCTACGATTGCGGGTAAAGCGCAATCTTAAGATACTCTAGATGAAATAGAATTTTTTGCGATCGCAAGAAATTTTGTATGGGGAGTGTTAGAAGGGGTGATAGCATTGACCTAATTTTCTCCCATCATCATTTTTAGGCTAATTTAGTCATGAAACGCGAAAAAAAAAAATAATTTCAGGGTAGCAAATTGTTTTTTTTCTTGTGTCGATCACAATACTTTATTATTATAATAATAAAGTATAAATAATTGCGTTCTCCCTCTCCTTCCACCCCCTCCCATACAAACTACACTTTTCTATGAAATGCTCAAAGCCGATTTTCTCAGAACATATAACATTTATCGAGCTCACATTTTGTAATAAATACTTATTTCGAATTATCAGTAAGATCAGAAAAAAATATTTGATTACCTTCACTGCTTCTTCCCCCTCCCATAAAATGTGACACAGTTTCACAACTAGATAAAATATCTATTTTCTTGAAAAGTATGAATGTTACTAGTCTAAAATTTAAGACATGTCAATTTTATGATATTCTTAGTTATTTCTGAAAAAATCACTAAAATCCCCCCACCCATTCTACCACCTCCCATACAAACTGCACATTTTCACTAAATCTAACACACTAATTTTCTCAGCTCCTATTCAATTTTTGGAGTAAGCATTTTGTATAAAATATTTTTATAGCTCTATTTTAAAAATTTTGGGGGGTGTTAGCTGGAAGAGGGTGGCGGGGGAGGGAAAAAGTCGAAAACTACACTAGCTAATACATCTACCACGAATGCAGATAGAAAGTTGAAAATCAGTAGAGATATAGAGAAGGTTGTGGCACAAACTTTAAAAATTATAATAATAATTTAATTTTTTTATCCATTGGCGTCCGAAAAGGGGGGGCTAAAAACAAATTGTCGGCCGAATTGTTTTTTCAAATGATTATATCTTCGAAATTCCTTATTGTAAAAAATTCATATTTTGAGACCATGAAGGTGGCATATAGTTCCATTGGAACCAGCTTACAGAGCGGCTAATTATTGTAAGAGGGAGGGTCAGGGGGGGGGGGGGCTGCAAAGAAAAACACTTAAAAATGAATACCTCAACTATCTCTTAAGCTATGTAATTCAAACTTAAATCGTGTATTGAGCTATACTAGGAAAATACAAAAAAAAATATAACATGTTGAAATAATAGTAGTGAAGGGAAATGGGGAGCATTTAAAAAATGGCGCACTTTTCAAAATTACAAATCCTTATATCTCAAAAAATAGTACAGATATCAAATCAAAAATTTGTCGGATTGCAGAACTACATAATGGTTAATTTTGGTAAAAATTTTAAGTTGGGAGGTAATAAGCAAAAATGACGAAAATTTTGAGTGATTTTTTAGGGCTCTGGTGAAAGATACAAAGTTTAAATTGTGCATGTGGATACGTCTATTTGATGTACATAGAAAAATATTAATAACTTGATCCATAACTGTTATAAACCGACCCCCCCCCCCCCGGTCTAACGTGCACAAGGTGTTTCATGTGCATTGAAAAAAACACATAAACTGAAAATTTTTGAGTGAAATTTTGAGGTAGAAACTTGACAATTTGGGTAATGCATTAAAAAAAAATCGCTAAATATACGAAATACTAACTGGTCGAAAACCTTTAAAACTTCTACCCCCTCTTATACAAAATTATTTTTTCGACCATTTTTAAGAAATCAATTATCACCTTAAAAGATGAATAAAAGATATCACTTTGAACTTTTGCATAAAAACTTACAAAAATAATTGAAATGAAATTGCGTTAAAAATTTTGAAATCGAGCTTGCCCTTCTACCCCCTCCCATACAAAAGTATGATTTCGACCAATTTCATTAAATCAACTAATAACCAACAAATTAATAGCCACGAACTTGAAATTTTGTACGATCACCTTACAAAAGAAAAGAAAGAAAATTGCATCACAAGTTTTACGATTTCCCTACCTCCTCTACCCCCTCCCATACAAAATTATTTTTTCAAGCATTTTTAAGAAATCAGTTATCAGCTAACTCTTCAAAGCCATCAATTTCAAATTTTTCGCGAAAATTTATAAAAATAATTCAAATGAATTTGCTTTAAAAGTTTTGAAATCGCGCTTGCCCTTCTACCTCCTCCCATACAAAACGATGATTTAGACCAATTTCATTAAATCAACTAATACCCAACAAACTAAAACCTACGAACTTGAAATTTTATACAAGCACCTCTGGAACGTTCGAACATTGAATGACGGGGGAAGAGCTGGGGTTACTCGGTCCTTGCACCGCCAATCAGTGATCGACCGTGAAATGGAGCACTATAACATCCAAATCTTGGGCTTGAGCGAGGTCAGGTGGACAGGATCAGGAGAAGAACGAACCCCTAGCGGAAACACTATTCTGTACATTGGCCCTGAAAGTGAAGCCAGAAATGGCGTGGCGTTCGTCCTTACGCCGAGAGCGAGAAACAGTCTCATTAGCTGGGAACCAATCTCGGATAGGATTATCGTCGTCAGGCTCAGGACCAGTGTCAGAAACGTCACAATTCTGCAGTGCTACGCACCAACTAATACCGCAACATCTGGTGACAAAGAGGAGTTTTATAGTCAACTGAGTGCCACCTTCGAACGTGTTCCAAGAGGTGATATTATTATCATCTCGGGAGATATGAACGCCCAGGTTGGATCAGACAACACTGGACTAGAACACGTCATGGGGAGGCATGGTGACCCTTGGGTCGACCCTTCACGACCTTGGATTAAGAGACCCGAAAACGGCGAATTATTTGTGGAGTTCTGTAGTACTCGGCAAATGGTCATCGGAGGGACCCTTTTTCCACACAAGAGTCATCATAAAACATCTTGGGTTTCCCCTGATGGTGTTACTCAGAACCAGATCGACCATTTGGCTATAAGTCGCCGATGGAGAAGATGTCTCCTCGATGTGCGAGCGAAACGTGGAGCTGACGTGGGGAGCGATCACCACTTGATGGTTGCCTGCTTGAGATTGTGTACAGCAGCTATCCGACGACCACAAATTCTTCAAATGAAGCGCAAGCTTAATGTGGATAAACTCAGAGATCCCAACAAAAAACTCGAATACACCACCATTCTACGCGAAAAGTCATCCACATTGGGTGAACATGAAATGCGCACACTGGACGCCAATTGGGAGGCAACCAGAAACACTTTTCTAACTAGTGCTGAAGAATCTGTGGGATATGCGCAAAGCGGTGAGAAACCCTGGATGTCACAAGACACATGGGACAAGGTTGACAATCGGAAAAAAGCCAAATTGGCAATCATCTCTCAACCCGATGTCAACCAACGAACGCCCGACTTGAGGCAGAACTACCGCGATGCTCATATACAGCTTAAAAAGGCTGTTAGACGCGACAAGAGAAAGGCCATTGAAGATCTGGCAAACAAGGCAGAATCTGCGGCTTACCTTGGGGATATGGGTTCACTATTTAAAATCATGAAACAGTTGACGAACAGGAATTTCACCGCCAACCACCTGGTGAGAGATGTCAACGGAACTCTCCTTAATATGAGTGAACACCAGTTGCGACGATGGAAGGAATACTTCTCTGATATTTTAAACATCTTGTCAGATAAAGATATTCCGGAAACAGAACAACTTCCAAACATCCAACCGCAACAATCCTCTATTAGGGACGATCCCCCAGATAAGGAAGAGATAGTTTCCGCCATTCGGTCAATGGCGGGAAGGAAAGCTCCAGGTATAGACGGACTACCAACCGAACTCCTCAAAGCGGACCCGGAAATAACAGCCGATATACTCCTCCCACTCTTCACTAAGGTGTGGAATGATGGGAGATATCCGACTGAATGGAAGGAGGGCGTCATTGTGAAAATTCCGAAGAAGGGCGACCTTCGGGATTGTGGCAATTGGCGTGGTATATGTCTACTTACTGCCGTATCAAAAATTATGGCTAAGGTAATTCTCAATAGGATTAGTGATGTCGTCGAGAGCACTCTCGAAGTTTATCAGGCTGGATTCCGTAAAGGGTCGTCTTGTACCGACCACACAAATACCCTACGGATAATATTAGAGCAGTCAGCCGAAATGGGTTCGCCACTACATCTCATGTTTGTGGACTTCGAGAAGGCTTTCGACAGCGTTAAGCGAGATTACATATGGAATGCTTTGCGTAGGAGAGGTATTCCAAATAAGGTCATAGCTATGATTAAAGAATCCTACGAAGATGCAAGGTGTCGCGTCTTGCATAGAGGAGAGCTGTCCGAGAGCTTTCCTGTGCGAACGGGTGTCAGACAAGGCTGCATATTATCACCAGCCCTGTTTCTGGTGGTAATAAATGACATCTTGAAAGCTGCACTGGAAGGTGGGGAAGGTAAAGGTCTTCAATGGAGACTATTTAACATCTTAAGTCACCTTGATTATGCTGATGACGTGTGTTTGCTTGCACATACCCGTTCGGACTTAGAGTCAAATGTTCGCTCGTTGCATTCTAAATGCAAAGAGGCGGGACTGAAAATAAATGTGCGTAAAACCAAGTACATGCACATGGGTTCGAACGCAAGCACACCGATTGTTCTTAATGGACAGGATGTAGAAGAGGTGCAAGATTTTTGCTATCTCGGAAGCATTGTCAGCATGGACGGCGGAGCCGAAAAGGATGTTGAGGCTCGGCTAAATAAAGCTCGTCAGGCCTTCGGTATCCTTTCCCCTTTCTGGAGGTTAAGAGAGATCTCCCTTCGCACGAAGCTGCGAGTTTTTGACGCATGCGTCAAATCCGTGTTGTTATATGGTTGTACTACGTGGAAAGTGACCGTTCGACTTACCAAGAAACTACAGACTTTCGTAAACCAATGCCTCCGACGCATTTTAGGAATATTCTGGCCAGAAGTGATCTCCAACGACGAACTTTGGAGTACAACTCGCCAAACTAAAATAGGTATTGAGATTCAACGGCGAAAGTGGCAGTGGATCGGTCATACTTTGAGGAAACCAGAGCAAAACATCGCAAAACAGGCTCTGGATTATAACCCTCAAGGAAGACGTCGGGTTGGTCGACCATGTAACACATGGAAGCGAGCAGTTGAGCAGGAGGCCAGAGGAATAAACAAGTCCTGGCAACAGCTTAAAGCCGATGCTCAGGATCGCGCCTTGTGGAAGAGAGTTGTTTCTGTCCTATGCCCCTATAGGGGGTCTTAACAGGAATTTGATGGTTTGATGACCTTACAAGAGAAGCGAAATAAAACTGTTTATCAAATTTTACGATTCCCCTACATTCTCTACCCTCTCCCATACAAATGTTCAGTTTCGTGAATGTAAAATACACCGAATTTTATGACAATTCTATGCAACTTCGTCTATGAAACACATTCTATACAGAGAATATTGGACGTGATTCAAGCAATTAATTAAAAAGCTATTAACTTCTACCGACCCTTACTATTACCCCTCCTCCTCCCCTCATAAAAACCCAAACTTTCAGAAACGAATGAAATATTGTTACATTGACAACAGCCATGCCCAAAAACTCCCTTTCACTTAGCCTTCCCTAACCACTCTAACCCACATATTGACTTTCCACTCATCCGCAACTTGTCCCAAGAATAATAAAGTTTCGCACGACTTGTTGGCAATTTATTTATACTGTAGATTGAAATCATTATGGAAGTAATGTATCCCGAAATTCAGACTAATAGATTTTCTACTTTTCGAGCAATTTCATTTATTGTCGAATTGCGAAATTGTGTCATTTTGTATGGGAGGGGGTAGAAGGGGTGAAGTTAATCGTCTAATTTTTGTTCACCTTACTAACAATTTTAAATAAATGTTTGACGCACAATTTCAGCCCGCTAAATTTTATACGCACTGAGTAAATTGGCTTAGAGTAATTCATGACAAGTACAGTTTGTATGGGAGGTGGTTGAAGGAGGGGGAGGACACGTATAATTTTTATACGGTACATTATCATTAAAGTAATATATTTCAAATTTCAGACCAATAGCTTTTATACTTTTCTAGCAAATCCGTTTATTGTCGAATTGCGCAATTATGTCATTTTGTATGGGAGGGGGTAGAAGGGGTGGAGCGATTTGACCAGTTCACAAACTTGACCTTACTTTTTTATCAAAAACGATTTGTACGAAATTTGAGCTTGCTAGCTCAACACGTTCTCAAGCTAGAGAGCGAACGGACGGACGGACATCCGGTTTTGAGATTTTTGAGTGATAATATTAACTTCTGTATCATTCATTTTTTCTCCGAGCCTTTTTTCTTAGCGTTACAAACTTATAATACTCTCAGATTGCATCTAGAGTATAAAAATAAAAGAATAGATAGCACGCTCATCGAACTGAAAAGGTATGATTACATATTTTTAAATGTCTAAATCTATAAATAAATTATTTATTTAGATTACCGAAAAATAAATTTAAAGTAATTACTGGAAATTTTATTCATAATCTTTAAGTTTATTGGAGAAATCTTTAAATTGATAAAGAAATCAACATGATGGAACCTTTTAAAACGTCAAGCAGAATTCGGAGATCCTCGTTTGCGACAAAACGAGGTGTTGGGATTCATTGCCAAATCTGCACGAGCCCTGACACTGATGAAATTGTGCAATGCGACCTGTGCGACAAATGATACCACTTTTCATGTGTCGAAGTTGATAAGACCATCAAAGACAAGGATTTCACCGGTCCGAAGTGTGCTCCAGCTAAAGTCAAAAGCGGAGAAATCGACTACAAATCGGTACCTTCCGCCTCAGCGTCTCGAGTATCGTCACGGAGGAGAAAACAGCTTGAGATGATCAAACTCGAAGAGGAAAGGTTGTTGGCGGTGAAGCGGGAAGAGGAAAGTGAAAGAGAACGTCAGAAGCGGGAAAAAGAACGTGAAAGAGAATGTCAGGAGCGAGACCAGATATTCCTCGAGAAAAAATATAAAATACTCGAGGAAATGGAGTCGGGAGATGACTGTAGCGAGGCGTCAAGCTTAGAAACACGTCCGGAATTGGTAGAAGAGTGGATCGCGAGTATTCAAAATGAAGACAGGCAGGTGGTGCCAATATCCTCATCGATTGACTCGATGCAGAAAGCACTTCCTGTGAGTGATGGAATGAACAGACGGGCACCGATCGTCATACCCAAGCAGCCATAACCTTCATCGACCGAGCCATCCCTAATGGCTCAAATCTTATACAACTACACGCGAGTTCTGCTGTTTCACAGTTTACAGCACATGAAGTTTTACATAAAGGCTTACATTCACCAAGTTCAACGCTTCCTGCAGGTGTACAAAGTTCGAGGAAAGTTCCACCAGTAACACCGTTAACATCTCGAATGGCAGCAGCTGCATTTGGTGAAAATTTGAACCTGACTTCAAATGTAAGCTTATTGCCGAATGTCGTCTTTTCGAGCGAATCGAAACCATCAATCGCGACTACTACATTCACCCCGAGTGTATCATATTTTGCCCACAGCTTGCGCTAAATCAGAACATGCAAGGCCAGCGCTGTTCGACTGAAGAACTTCAGCTACAGGACCCACATACCGCACTGACAACGCACCATCTCGTAGCACGTTAAATGCTTCCAAAGGATCTACCGAAATTTACGGGAAATCCAGAGGAATGGCTGGTATTTATTACAAGTTTCGAACGGTCTACGATCTTGTGTAATTTCAGCAATACGGAAAATCTGATTCGACTTCAAAAATGTTTAAAGGGACGAGCTCTTGAAGCCGTTCGAAGCCGATTGTTACTTCCTCACATGCTCCCAAATGTGACTGATATCTTGAGAATGCTGTATGGACGACCAGAGGTAATTATTAACACTCTTTTATCTACTGTCAGATGTCAACCTCATATAAAGGCGGACAGGCTAGACCTGCTCATAACATATGCGCTAACCGTACAAAACGTAGCCTCTGTTTTGGTAGCTCATATTTACAACCTAACGCTATTACAACAGCTCGTTGAAAAGTCGACAGCGCATATTAAGCTTACATGGGCGGTATACAAACAATCGATTCTTGACGTCACTCTTATAACCTTTGGAAACTGGCTTTTTGAACTGGCAAAAGCAGCGAGTGGTGTCACTCTTCCTTTGATCAACTAGAAACAGGAAGATAAACGTGGTAGCCGCGGATATTTGCACACACACACACGGCTAGTTCGAATCAAGACGAACATATCTTTCATACGACACCAGAAAAACAGCCTCACCGTTTCTCTGCATCATTGCCAAAGAGCCCAGAGGTAAAAGACAAAATTATTTGTTTAGTATGTGAAAAAAATTCGCACGTAATTTCAAAGTGCGAATTATTTAAAATAAACTGCCAACAAGTCGGGCGAAACTTTATTATTCTTGGAACAAGTTGCGGATGAGTGAAAAGTCAATATGCAGGTTAGAGCGGTTAGCGAATACTAAGTGAAAGGGAGTTCTTGGGCAGGGCTGTCAATTTAACAATATTTCATTCGTTTCTGCAAGTTTGGATTTTTATGAGGGGAGGGGTGATAGTAAGGGTGGGTGGATGTTATCAGTTTTTTAATTGATTGCTTGAATCACGACCAATATGGTTTCTGTAAACCTGTACACAAGCCACAGCTTTTAATGAAGCTTTGCAAGTTTCAAAGAGATATTTTATCACACCATACAGACCGAATTTTCTCTGTATAGAATGTCAGTTTCATAGACGAAATTGCATAGAATTTTCATAAAATTCGGTGTATTTTACAATCACGAAACCGAACATTTGTCTGGGAAGGGGTAGAACGGTTAAGGGAATCATAAAATTTGTGATGCAAAATTTATTCCATTTCTTTTTTAAGGTGCTTGTACAAAATTCCAAGTTCTTAGCTTTTAATTTGTTGGTTATTAGTTGATTTAATGAAATTAGTCGAAAACATACTTTTGTATGGGAGGGGGTAGAACAGCAAGAGTGATTTCAAGACTTTTGGCGCAATTTTGTTTCAAATATTTTTAAAAGTTCTTAGGCAAAATTTTAAATTGATAGCTTTTAATAGTTAGGTGATAATTGATTTCTTGAAAATGGTCGAAAAAATAATTTTGTATGGGAGGGGGTAGAAGTTTTAAAGGTTTTCGACCAGTTAGTATTTCGTATATTTTGAGATTTTTTTTAAATGCATTTTGCAAGTTTTCAAGTTTCTACTTTAAAATTTCATTCAAAAATTTTCAGTTTATGTATTTTTTCAATGCACATGAAACACCTTGAGCACGTTAGACTATGGAACAAGCTATTAGCTATTTTTATTTTTCTATGTATATCAAATAGACGTATCAACACGCAAAATTTAAGCTTTGTATCTTTCACCAGAACCCTAAAAAAATGATTCAAAATTTTCAACATTTTTGCTTACCATTTCTCGCCTCTTACACCTCTCAACTTAAAATTTTTACCAAAATTAGAGATTATGTAGTTCTACAATCTGACAAATTTTCGATTTGATATCTGTACTTTGTTTTGAGATATAAGGATTTGAATATTTGGAAAGTGCACCATGATTGAAATGCTCCCCATTTCCCCCCACTACTGTTATGACCAAATTTTATATATTTTTTTGTATTATATATATATTTTATTTTTGTATTTTTTAAGATTGAAATCAACATATTTTATTAATAATATACTACTACTACTACTACTATTTTGCTAGTATACCTTAACATATGTTTTAAGTTTCAATGACATAGCTTAAGAGATAGTTGAGATACTCATTTTTAAGTGTTTTTCTTTGAACCCTCCTGACCTTTCCTCTTACAATAAGGAGCTGATTCCGATGGAACTATATGCCACCTTAATGGTCCCAAAATATGCATTTTTTATGGTAAGTAATTTCTGAGATATAATCATTTGAAAAACGAATTTGGGTACGCTGGAGAGTCTTTGCTTTAAATGGACCGCTAATACTGTGCGAACCGAACCTAACTCAAAGAGATTATCCTTTGAGATCTCTGGAATGATGCGAAGTTCTTCCAAATATAAAATCCGTTACGTGTAAACTGTGAAAGAGCTAAATCTACCTACGCAATCCATTTCATCTTCAACACTCAAATCGTGTGGACATCTGAAAGGCGTAAATCTGAGTTCTTACCATAGTGCAACTCCTAGACTGCTAATCGGATTAGATAACTGGAACTTAGAAGTTCCTTTTGAAGTCAGAGAAGGAAGACGAGGACAACCTATCGGTACCAAAACGCGTTTAGGATGGACCATAGATGGACCTTGCCCTGAAGCGGATGTATCGATCCCTCCAGAAAGCAGCCTACATCATTGTCTGCACATCTGCGACTGTAATCCGGATCGCGAATTACACATGCTAGTCGACGATTTTATAACGAATGAAAACCTTGGCATTAAGGTTCCCAATATCGAAAGAAGACAAACGAGCTGGAGAAATTATACGGTCAACCACATTCCTGAGAGGAGGCCGATATGAAACAGGTTTACTCTGGAAATATGACAACGTTTCACTCCCAGATGGTTTCCCGATGGCGTACACTCGTACGGTCTACCTTGAAAACAGATGGCGTCAAATACCGATATGCGTAACAGCAGTCACCAGACCATTCACGACCACGTTAGCAAGGGTTATGCGCGTAAATTAACACCAGACGAAATCGTTAAGCAACATCCATGAATGCCAATGTTAACCATGACAAATCGTAATAAACCTGGAAAGCACCGAATTGTATGGGATGCAGCAGCCAAGGTAAACGGAGTCTCCCTGAATTCAGTCCTTTTAAAAGGTCCCGATCAATTGACATCCCTACCCTTCGTTTTATACAAATTTCGACAGCGTCTGATTGCAATCACGCGACATTCGGAAATTGTTCCATCAATTTTTGATTCGCGATGAAGACCAGCAAGCACAACGTTTTCTTTAGAGAGAAAATCAGAACCAACAATGCCCTGACGTTTACGTTATGCGAGTGATGACGTTTGGAGCTACTTGTTCACCGAGCTCGGTACAATTTGTAAAAGACTTAAACGCAGAACGTTTCACGAATATATTCCGAAGAGCAGTGCAATGTACAATCGAAAATCATTACGTTGACGATATGCTGGACAGTGTCGACACTCAAGATGAAGCTATTGAACTGGCAACGAATGTACGATTTATTCAAGGCCAGGGAGGATTTGAGATTCGTAATTGGTCGTCTGACAAAAAATATAAAATACTCGAGGAAATGGAGTCGGGAGATGACTGTAGCGAGGCGTCAAGCTTAGAAACACGTCCGGAATTGGTAGAAGAGTGGATCGCGAGTATTCAAAATGAAGACAGGCAGGTGGTGCCAATATCCTCATCGATTGACTCGATGCAGAAAGCACTTCCTGTGAGTGATGGAATGAACAGACGGGCACCGATCGTCATACCCAAGCAGCCATAACCTTCATCGACCGAGCCATCCCTAATGGCTCAAATCTTATACAACTACACGCGAGTTCTGCTGTTTCACAGTTTACAGCACATGAAGTTTTACATAAAGGCTTACATTCACCAAGTTCAACGCTTCCTGCAGGTGTACAAAGTTCGAGGAAAGTTCCACCAGTAACACCGTTAACATCTCGAATGGCAGCAGCTGCATTTGGTGAAAATTTGAACCTGACTTCAAATGTAAGCTTATTGCCGAATGTCGTCTTTTCGAGCGAATCGAAACCATCAATCGCGACTACTACATTCACCCCGAGTGTATCATATTTTGCCCACAGCTTGCGCTAAATCAGAACATGCAAGGCCAGCGCTGTTCGACTGAAGAACTTCAGCTACAGGACCCACATACCGCACTGACAACGCACCATCTCGTAGCACGTTAAATGCTTCCAAAGGATCTACCGAAATTTACGGGAAATCCAGAGGAATGGCTGGTATTTATTACAAGTTTCGAACGGTCTACGATCTTGTGTAATTTCAGCAATACGGAAAATCTGATTCGACTTCAAAAATGTTTAAAGGGACGAGCTCTTGAAGCCGTTCGAAGCCGATTGTTACTTCCTCACATGCTCCCAAATGTGACTGATATCTTGAGAATGCTGTATGGACGACCAGAGGTAATTATTAACACTCTTTTATCTACTGTCAGATGTCAACCTCATATAAAGGCGGACAGGCTAGACCTGCTCATAACATATGCGCTAACCGTACAAAACGTAGCCTCTGTTTTGGTAGCTCATATTTACAACCTAACGCTATTACAACAGCTCGTTGAAAAGTCGACAGCGCATATTAAGCTTACATGGGCGGTATACAAACAATCGATTCTTGACGTCACTCTTATAACCTTTGGAAACTGGCTTTTTGAACTGGCAAAAGCAGCGAGTGGTGTCACTCTTCCTTTGATCAACTAGAAACAGGAAGATAAACGTGGTAGCCGCGGATATTTGCACACACACACACGGCTAGTTCGAATCAAGACGAACATATCTTTCATACGACACCAGAAAAACAGCCTCACCGTTTCTCTGCATCATTGCCAAAGAGCCCAGAGGTAAAAGACAAAATTATTTGTTTAGTATGTGAAAAAAATTCGCACGTAATTTCAAAGTGCGAATTATTTAAAATAAACTGCCAACAAGTCGGGCGAAACTTTATTATTCTTGGAACAAGTTGCGGATGAGTGAAAAGTCAATATGCAGGTTAGAGCGGTTAGCGAATACTAAGTGAAAGGGAGTTCTTGGGCAGGGCTGTCAATTTAACAATATTTCATTCGTTTCTGCAAGTTTGGATTTTTATGAGGGGAGGGGTGATAGTAAGGGTGGGTGGATGTTATCAGTTTTTTAATTGATTGCTTGAATCACGACCAATATGGTTTCTGTAAACCTGTACACAAGCCACAGCTTTTAATGAAGCTTTGCAAGTTTCAAAGAGATATTTTATCACACCATACAGACCGAATTTTCTCTGTATAGAATGTCAGTTTCATAGACGAAATTGCATAGAATTTTCATAAAATTCGGTGTATTTTACAATCACGAAACCGAACATTTGTCTGGGAAGGGGTAGAACGGTTAAGGGAATCATAAAATTTGTGATGCAAAATTTATTCCATTTCTTTTTTAAGGTGCTTGTACAAAATTCCAAGTTCTTAGCTTTTAATTTGTTGGTTATTAGTTGATTTAATGAAATTAGTCGAAAACATACTTTTGTATGGGAGGGGGTAGAACAGCAAGAGTGATTTCAAGACTTTTGGCGCAATTTTGTTTCAAATATTTTTAAAAGTTCTTAGGCAAAATTTTAAATTGATAGCTTTTAATAGTTAGGTGATAATTGATTTCTTGAAAATGGTCGAAAAAATAATTTTGTATGGGAGGGGGTAGAAGTTTTAAAGGTTTTCGACCAGTTAGTATTTCGTATATTTTGAGATTTTTTTTAAATGCATTTTGCAAGTTTTCAAGTTTCTACTTTAAAATTTCATTCAAAAATTTTCAGTTTATGTATTTTTTCAATGCACATGAAACACCTTGAGCACGTTAGACTATGGAACAAGCTATTAGCTATTTTTATTTTTCTATGTATATCAAATAGACGTATCAACACGCAAAATTTAAGCTTTGTATCTTTCACCAGAACCCTAAAAAAATGATTCAAAATTTTCAACATTTTTGCTTACCATTTCTCGCCTCTTACACCTCTCAACTTAAAATTTTTACCAAAATTAGAGATTATGTAGTTCTACAATCTGACAAATTTTCGATTTGATATCTGTACTTTGTTTTGAGATATAAGGATTTGAATATTTGGAAAGTGCACCATGATTGAAATGCTCCCCATTTCCCCCCACTACTGTTATGACCAAATTTTATATATTTTTTTGTATTATATATATATTTTATTTTTGTATTTTTTAAGATTGAAATCAACATATTTTATTAATAATATACTACTACTACTACTACTATTTTGCTAGTATACCTTAACATATGTTTTAAGTTTCAATGACATAGCTTAAGAGATAGTTGAGATACTCATTTTTAAGTGTTTTTCTTTGAACCCTCCTGACCTTTCCTCTTACAATAAGGAGCTGATTCCGATGGAACTATATGCCACCTTAATGGTCCCAAAATATGCATTTTTTATGGTAAGTAATTTCTGAGATATAATCATTTGAAAAACGAATTTGGGTACGCTGGAGAGTCTTTGCTTTAAATGGACCGCTAATACTGTGCGAACCGAACCTAACTCAAAGAGATTATCCTTTGAGATCTCTGGAATGATGCGAAGTTCTTCCAAATATAAAATCCGTTACGTGTAAACTGTGAAAGAGCTAAATCTACCTACGCAATCCATTTCATCTTCAACACTCAAATCGTGTGGACATCTGAAAGGCGTAAATCTGAGTTCTTACCATAGTGCAACTCCTAGACTGCTAATCGGATTAGATAACTGGAACTTAGAAGTTCCTTTTGAAGTCAGAGAAGGAAGACGAGGACAACCTATCGGTACCAAAACGCGTTTAGGATGGACCATAGATGGACCTTGCCCTGAAGCGGATGTATCGATCCCTCCAGAAAGCAGCCTACATCATTGTCTGCACATCTGCGACTGTAATCCGGATCGCGAATTACACATGCTAGTCGACGATTTTATAACGAATGAAAACCTTGGCATTAAGGTTCCCAATATCGAAAGAAGACAAACGAGCTGGAGAAATTATACGGTCAACCACATTCCTGAGAGGAGGCCGATATGAAACAGGTTTACTCTGGAAATATGACAACGTTTCACTCCCAGATGGTTTCCCGATGGCGTACACTCGTACGGTCTACCTTGAAAACAGATGGCGTCAAATACCGATATGCGTAACAGCAGTCACCAGACCATTCACGACCACGTTAGCAAGGGTTATGCGCGTAAATTAACACCAGACGAAATCGTTAAGCAACATCCATGAATGCCAATGTTAACCATGACAAATCGTAATAAACCTGGAAAGCACCGAATTGTATGGGATGCAGCAGCCAAGGTAAACGGAGTCTCCCTGAATTCAGTCCTTTTAAAAGGTCCCGATCAATTGACATCCCTACCCTTCGTTTTATACAAATTTCGACAGCGTCTGATTGCAATCACGCGACATTCGGAAATTGTTCCATCAATTTTTGATTCGCGATGAAGACCAGCAAGCACAACGTTTTCTTTAGAGAGAAAATCAGAACCAACAATGCCCTGACGTTTACGTTATGCGAGTGATGACGTTTGGAGCTACTTGTTCACCGAGCTCGGTACAATTTGTAAAAGACTTAAACGCAGAACGTTTCACGAATATATTCCGAAGAGCAGTGCAATGTACAATCGAAAATCATTACGTTGACGATATGCTGGACAGTGTCGACACTCAAGATGAAGCTATTGAACTGGCAACGAATGTACGATTTATTCAAGGCCAGGGAGGATTTGAGATTCGTAATTGGTCGTCTGACTCAGTTCAAGTTTTAGCTGCATTGAACGAGAACACGAATTTTGGGCCTCTATATCTGGGTATCGAACCTGAGGCGAGTCCAAAATTCTTGGAATGTGGTGGGACTCTTCAACGGACACATTTAAGTACATTTTAACTACGAGCAAGATGAACAGCGACATTCTGTCCGGAAAACGCCGTCCAACAAAACGCGAAATATTGAGAATCCTGATGTCAATTTTCGACCCACTTGGATTGTTGGCTTCCTTCTTAATTTACGTTAAGATACTGCTGCGAGAAATTTGGCGAACAACCCTGGATTGGGATGAGCTTCTTACGACGAACCTGCAAAGTGGATAGAGTTGCTTCCTGAAATCGAAAAACTACGAATTCCAAGATGCTAATCCACTTTTCGGTCAACTGAGCACAAATCTGTACAGCTGCACATATTCGTAGACGCGAGTGAAGCTGCTTGTGCTGCAGTGGCCTATCTGAGAATAGAATGCGCAAATTCTATAGAGTGATCGCTAGTAGGTGCAAAAACAAAAGTCGCACTTCAAAAACCAGTAACCATTCCTCGACTCGACCTACAAGCAGCACTAATTGGTGCGGACTAGCAAAGAGCATAGTCGAAGGCCACTCAATCACAATTGATCAAAGGTCATATGGTCAGACTCAAAAACCGTTTTAAATTGGTTGAGTTCCGATCCAAAAAGCTATCGGCAGTACGTTGCTTTTCGAATCGGTGAAATACTTAAGTTGACCAACTTAAATGAATGGAGATAGATCCCATCCAAACTTAATGTAGCGGACGAGGCCACAAAGTGGTGGTTCACAGGTCCATCTTTTTTAAAAGAGAATACAAACCAATGGCCAGAAAACATCATAGTAACGGACTGGCGAGTAGATGACGAAATTCGACCAAATTATTTCCATGTTCTACCGCCACGAACTGAACTTGTACTTGTGGAGCGTTTCTCAAGCTGGCTGCGTTTACTCCGAACATTAGTCTACGTTTTCCGGTTCACGACAAATTTAAGAGCCAAAAAATTAGGATTCACTCCAGCCTCAGGTTCCATCGCTGCTGATGAATACACAATACCAGAGAACAAATTGTATCAGATAGCTCAGCTCGATTATTATACTGAATATACTACTGAAATTTGAACGCTTCAAAAAATAACGATCGGCCGGACCAAGCGATTCAACTATCGTCAAGTAGCGATATTTACAAGCGTTCACCGTACCTCGACGAAAATGAAGTGCTCAGAATAGAAGGTCGTATAGATTCGGCCTATACTACCAAGATAGCACCACAACACATATCTAGTTTTTCAATTTTACCATCAAAGATATCGTCATCATAATAACGAAACTTGTGAATGAAATTCGACAGAAGTATGATATACCTAAGGTTCGGGTCCTCGTCAAACGAGTTGCAGGTTTGTGTCAGCATTGCAAAAATTATAAGGCGGAGCCGGTAGCTCCAAAAATGGCGGATCTACCACTAGCACGGCTAGCCTCCTTTACGCCTGCGTTCACATACGTGGGAGTTGATTATTTCGGGCCGATGTACGTTACAGTTGGAAGACGCACGGAAAAAAGCTGGAAATAGCTCATTTTTGTCGACTGACTCCTGTATAATGGCATTAAGAAACTTCGTGGTGCGAAGAGGAATGCCTCGCGAACTGTACAGCGATAACGGGACCAATTTTAGAGGCGCGAGGGAGGAACTCCGCAAGAGATTCCTGAAGATGAATCTAGATCCACTACAGGAAATGGCGTTTCCAGGGGAACTGCTGAAGTGGAACTTTAACCCACTCGCAGCTCCTCATATGAGAGGGACTAAAAAGGACTTTGATGCGAATCATACTTTCACGGAATCCAAATGACGAATTACTTCGGACACTTATGATTGAGGTGGAAGATATAGTAAACTCTCGTCCGCTTACATATATTCCACTCGAGGACTATAACCAGGAAGCACTAACACCAATCAATTTCTTGTTAGGCTGTTCAAATGGTTAAAAGCCGCCTGGGAACTTCAATGATAATCCGATTCTCCTTCGGAAAAACTGGAAGGTTGAGCAACAGTTATCCAACAGCTTTTGGAAACGCTGGGTCCAGGAATATCTCCTGATCTTACCAGGCGGACAAAGTGGTTTCGTCGCGTCGAACCAATCAAAACTGGCGATGCAGTTATTATCGTTGATGAAGGACAACCTCAAAACTCTTGGAGACGAGGCATAGTTCTCGAAACAACCGCTGGAAGAACTGGTCAAGTCCGCCAAGCAGTGGTTCAAACAACAACTGGCATACTTACTCGACCTGCAGTAAAATTAGCCGTTTTAGACTTATCAGCCAAGAATTAGGTAGATCAATCAATCCCTGACCAATATACCGGGAGGGAGTGTTACGACTAGTATTATTTTTCATTTTAATATATTAATGTAAGTGCGTGCAATCGATTCTTTTACCACTGTAAAAGATTTTAAAGTATGCTTTTAAAAATGTTCTTAAAGAAGGCATTGAAATGAGAAAAATAAAATAAAAGAATAGATAGCACGATCATCGAACTGAAAAGGTATGATTACATATTTTCAAATGTCTAAATTTATAATTTAATTATTTATTTAGATTACCGAAAAATAAATTTAAAGTATATTACGAATGTGAATACTGGAAATTTTATTCTCACATACAACAGAACTAGGTTTAGGTTTAGGCTGTAGGAGGGTGGTTGCATAGAACCACAAGCACTGAGGCCATCTAGTTGGGCCCATTGTACTCCCCCTATAGTTATGAGTTGGAAGTCACTCCTCTTGCTCTAACCACTTGGTTCGGTTTGCGAACCTTAACAGGCTTGAATGTTGGACGCCTCTGAGGTCGTCTAGTTCTGAGAAGAATCTAGAGCCTAAAAAAAGGAGACGACTGTTGGAGATTTGCGGACAGTGACAAAGATAATGTTTGATAGATTCTTCGTCTTCCCCGCAACCTCTGCACAAGCTGTCGCTCGCGATTCGCATCCTAAATGCGTGCAGCCTTAGCAAGCAATGGCCTGTGGTCAGGCCGACAATAGTTCGGATACTGTAGCGACTACGTTGTAACAGCTGAGCTGTAATATTTTTGTTCGGTTCTTCCCAAAAGGATTTGACCATTTTACAGCCTTCCAGCTGCCGCCACCCCGCCAAGAAAGAATCCAAAATAGTCTTCTTGAAGCTAGTCTTCAGCACTGTTGGTGCTACATCGACTGACTTCCTAGTGGAATTGATGTTAGCAGATCCTTGCCGTGCAAGCGTATCTGCCGCCTCGTTACCTAGCAGGTCACTATGACCCGGTATCCATATTAGAAAAACTTCCGTTATGACCGCTAGGCGATTTAAATTGTGTCTACAGATGGACACTAGTTTGGATGTAGTCCTGTAGGATTGGAGTGCCTGAAGTGCAGCCCTGCTGTCCGAGAAAATGTAACAATTTCCGAGACTGTTCTGCTTATCAAGAATAATTTTTGCACACTCGTTAATGGCTAATACTTCTGCTTTGAACACTGTCGCGTGTTCTGGAAGATGAAATGAAGTTTGGATGTCGAGGTCGTGGGAATAAATCCCTGCACCTGTCCCCTGGCTAGTTTTAGATCCGTCCGTATAGAGACGAGAACCTATACAGGTGCTGAGTATCGTATTTGTTGCCCATTCGTTTCGTTCAGGAAACTTAATGTGAAACTTCCGTTTCTCAACCTACGATTGGTTCATGCAATCATACTCGCGGTCTAAAAGGGAGTTTGCGTTTCTAATGACGTTTAGAATTTGTCCATGACCAATTTGTGGCGCTGACCACGATTTAGTGGTTTTTAATCTAATGGCTGCCAGGCCCGCTGCTTCTTTTATAAAAAGATCAAGTGGGGGTAGTGAGAGAATCACCTCCAGAGCTGCAGTCGGTGTGACCTGTTATGCACAGACATGCCATCCATTGGATCAGCTGTATGGGTGCCAGGTTGGTTTTTAGTACCACCGCCGGCCACCACACCAGCGCACCATAGCAAATAATTGGTCTAACAATACTGGTATACATCCAGTGGATGAGGTGCGGCTTAAGGCCCTATCTCAAACCGAATGTCTTCTTGCAAGCGAAGAAGGCTACTGTAGCCTTTTTTGCTCGTTCCTGAATATTGGCCTTCCAGGATAATTTGCTATCAAGAATTAGGCCTAAATATTTAACTTGATTCGAGAGGACCATATTGATTCCTCGAATGTTTGGTGGATTGAAAACATATGGTCTTCTTCTTCTGGAGAAGAGGACCAGTTCTGTTTTTTGTGTGTTAATAGTAAGTCCTTTATCTAGTGCCCAGCTATCTAACAGTTGTAAAGCGGATTGCATGAGGTCTCCTAGAACTTGCTCAAACTTACCAGTTAGCATGATGACAAGATCGTCTGCATATGCTATTGTGGGGTAGCCGTTCTGATTTAAGATGGAAAGGGGTTCATTCACTGTTAAGACCCACAGGAGAGGTGATATTATTCCGCCCTGTGGCGTTCCTTTGTGAACAGAGCCCTTCCTTGTCTCTTCACCCATTCGTGCTACGATTTTCCACGAACGAAGAAGCTTTGCTATCCATGCAGTCAGGAGAGGTTCCACACTATGGCTACGCAAGGCCTCAAGTATGGCGTCAATGTTGTGGTGGTTGAACGCGCCTTCCACGTCTAGGAAGGTACCAAGCGCAACCTCTTTTTGATGGAAAGCTTTCTCTACGGCGGCTACCGTCACATGCAGGGTGGTGTCAGTAGATCTACCTTTCAGATAGGCGTGTTGGTGGGGGCATCTAACCGAGAGGTTCAGATTTGCCCGTAGGTAGCTGTCCACCGGTCTTTCTAGGCCTTTAAGAAGGAACGAAGTCAGGCTGATGGGTCGAAAAGCCTTCGGGATGTTGTGGGAGGCTCTACCTGGCTTAGGTATGAAAACTACCTTAACCTCTTGCCATAACTTCGGTATGTAACAAAGACTGATGCATGCTTTATATATGTCTACCAGGTACTGAATTATTGTATTATCCGCGTTCTGGATCATTGCGGGATAGACTTCGTCCAGCCCTGGTGACTTGTAAGGTTTGAAGGAACTGAACGCCATTCCTATGTTTCCTGGTGTCACGACTGTATCTACTAGTTCTGAGTTAGCTAGAATGCGATCGGCACATGAACTTTGTGGTGGGGGCTCAAAGCAACCAGGGAAATGCGTTTGCATTAAAAGTTCAAGTGACTCGCCGCTAGACCCCGTCCATGAACCATTGCCTTTATCCGGTAATTCAGGCATCTATGGGTCTTTAGATAGGGTCCTCTTTATCTTAGCAGTTTCGTTGACGTTATCGATTGCTTCACAGAATCTCTTCCATGAATTTCGTTTGACGGCTCTTAGCTGTTTTTTAAGTAAGTGCTGCTTTGTATTTATCCCAGTCTGTGTCAAGTTTGCTGGAGTTAGCTTTATTAAAGAGTTTCCTTGCTCGTTTTTTCAGGATATCGAGATCGTTATTCCACCAGACAGTGTTCTTACTATCTTTGGCAGACTTCTGAGGGCAGGAACTCTTGTATGAGTTTGTTAGTATATTTGTTAACATACCCACTCTTTTATCTAAAGAATCTGTTGTTTTTATTGGGTAAGGAACTATTGCCGGTAGTCTTTGGTTTATTAGCTCCTGATATTTAACCCAATCAGTTCTTGCTGGATTCCTGTACAACCGGCTATTTTTTGTTGATCCCACTATTTCAAATCTTATCCACATGTGGTCTGACAAGGATGGTTCTTTCGAAACTTCCCAGTTGTGGACCGTTAGTAATTTAGAGTTAGTTGCAAGAGTCAGGTCGATAACCTCGCTTCTTGCTCTATTTATGAAGGTGGGACTGTTACCAACATTACAAACATTTAGATTGTTCATGCTAAGAAATTCTAGAATTGACTTACCGCGATCGTTGCAGTCTGTGCTAGACCAGTAGGTGTGATGGGCATTGGCATCACAACCTATTACCAAGTCCCCTGTGTTGGACTGGACAAGCTGGCACAGGTCAGTCGTTGGAACAACTCTTGCGTCGTATGGCTGGTATGATGAAACCAGCTTAACTGGCTTCGGTGTTCCGTTAAGAGACCTCTCCCAAAGCGTCGTTGTTTGGTCTGGGCTGCTGAATTGCGGAATTAAAGTTAATCTTAGTGCTTTTTTCGCAACGACACATGTCCGTAGCTTACCTGTTTGGGGTCCGTGAAGGACCGTAAAAGTTTTATTGCACCATCCTAGAATGTGGTTGGAGCCACTCAACCACGGTTCCTGGACAAGTGCAACATCCGAGTGACCTCTTAAGAGGTGTTGTTGGAGAGTGGCGGTCGCCGCTCTACTGTGATGTGGATTGGCTTGGACCACTCTCAGTTTGCCGGCTTCTGAAGTTGACCGCGTTTGGTTTCGGTAGTTTGAAGTGAACCTTGTTGAGTCCACAATCCGCGAAACCTTTCGCTGCAGATAACCTTTCCATAGAGCTTTGGTCGATTCCAAGAACAAGAAGTTGGCCCTTATCTTTTTGTTCTCTATGGAAAAGCTTCCATACCTCCGTAGAAAGGTTATTTTGTAGCTTAATATCCTGCAATAGGATTTCAAGGTCTTCAATGATACCCGGGATCCAAACAGACACTTTTGTCAGTCTAGGAGCCTCGGCACCTTCCACCACCTGTAGCTTGATGTCCTTCAAGAGCTCGTTCATCTTGGGAACCGCCTCCTGAAGGAAGACCAGAGTGTTTTGGTCCGCACAAGTTATCCTAAGATAACCTGGCTCGAAGTCATACTTCAAAAAGCTTGGTTTAGCTGGTGGATTACCTAAGAGGTGTTCCCTCAGAATGTTCCTCAATGAAGAGTAGATCTGAGGCCTCACCGACTCTGGTATGATGCCTAGCAAGTCATTGGTATTGATGACTGCTGCTTGGAGGGAACTCCTAGCGACGTCGCTATAGGTAGCCGATCTCGGCTAATTCTTTTTTGCTGCAGGTATCGGCGTATTACTATCGTCCGATCGGATACGCTTATGTTTCTGCTTCAGTGGTTCCAGCTTCTTACCGGCGACTGTGCCCGCGGACAAGGGTTCTTTGGCTTTGCCAGAGGCGGTGCCATGAACCGATCGGCCCGAAGCCAGCGGGGATGAAGCTATTTGAACCACTTCGACATTTTCCACTGACGGCTGCAAAATGGGAGTTACAGCTGATTGGGGACCCGGATTCAAGCTATGAGTCTTGTTTCGTTGGGCTACCCTTCTCAGCATATTTCTCCTTCTTGTTGCGGACAGTTTCTAAACCATGGCGCAATCCGTTGCAATGTTTGATACTCCTTTCAGCGGAGTGGTCGAAGCTTGTAAGGACTCCTTCGCAGGAGGCTTTACTACTCTGCCCACATTCGCTTCGGAAGTACTGGCTTTATTAATCAGCGACGTTGCTGGGGTCATAAGACCTTTCGCCTCGTCTCTGATCACTTCGGCCGGCACGCTGGCTGGGCGTGAAGCTTCCGCAGCTCGTGAATCGTCCGTCCCGGAAGACAGTCGACTCAGAATTGCAGCCACTTTAGCCTCTACCGCATTGTCAAACTTCGCTTTTGCAGTTTTCCTTTTTTGGGTTGTTTTAGCACGTTGACGGGATCGGTTGCTAATTCCACCTTGAGGGGTTTGGATCGTCTCAGTAGCAAGGTCAGCCAAGATAGTTGTGCAGGATATTGTCGACGTCAAAGCGTGACCAACATCCATACTCATCTCCATCGGCTTACTCGTTTCTGAGTCTGCATCCTCTAATGCCATTAAAAAAGCGAAATCACTGAGCTTTGACATTGAAGACTCAGTTCGCTGGGTGTTTGCCAGTAGCACAGCACTACTAGAACCTGGTTGCACCGTTCTAGTAGCTCCCGAACCGCGTTCGGACCCGGTGATTTTAGCACCCTCTTTTGCCGGGGACTGAGGGCCAATACGGGGGGACTCATAGTTTTTTTGGCTGGTTCGCGGCATGGTTTTTACAGGAAAGATATTTGCTGCCATATCCTCCCCAACATGTTCATTCATTTGGGCTCACAACGTGGCGGTTGCCACAATAGAACTAAGTATTCCGAAGAAAATAAACAGAGCATTCGAAAATCAATATAAGGTCCGTATCATATTTATAAGGTCACTTAATATTTTTAAAAATATGAAACGCTTACATGAATTTGTACACTGCGGTTTCTCTAAAATATTCCATGCAGTATTGCAAATGGCACAGTGTACAAATACGCAGTTATTCGCTAACGATATTCACGTTATCTGAACGAACAAAATTTGCTCTTGTTTCATATTTATAAAGTCATTTTTCATTAAACATAAGCATAAAAAATAAACGCCAAATTACATAAAATCAACAGATAATATTGCCCCCATTCAACAATACTTTATTTACTCTCCCTTTCATACTGCCAACGAGATTTGTGATAATCCCAGGCTTTATTGTACACCATTCCTTTTGTATCGCGCGAATAAGCTCTGCAATTGAGTTGAATTGGTGGATATTGGAGTAAATTCGTTGTGATAATGTGCCTCATAGATTTTCTATTGGATTCAAGTCAGGTGAGCAGGCAGGCCACTGCATAAGTTAAACCCCTTTAGCGGCAAACCAAGATTTGTTTCACGGCTTACATGAATTCTCGCGTTATCCTGCTGAAAGATCCATTCTTCTGAACCATGTTCATTTAAAAATGGTACTAAAGCCTTCTCCAAAACTTCGATGTAGTTTGCACTCTTCATTCGAGAGGAAACGATCTGGAGTTCTGAACATCCTTCAGCACAAAACGCGACCTATGTCATCACATTACCGTCACCAAAATTTCTCTTCGTAAAATTTAATGGCTTTTGACGGATATCACGATAATATCCCCGAGAGCCGTCAGGACCCTCGAGATTACATTTCTTCTCGTCTGAGAATACAATCTTAAAATGATAGATGTCTATTGAATTGTAGTTTTTTGCATAGATTTTTTTTACTTACCCGATTCCAATTTGTGTCGACGTTATTTCTTGCGAATTGTTGCCTGGCCTCTTTGTGCTTGGCTGTCAATTTTGGCATTACCTTCTTTTTTCCGTATCAAATGAAATCCGTACATTTCAAAGTTCTCCAAACGGTAGAACGCGATGAAATCATTGCCTACCATGGCTCTGAGCTGATTAAGAGAGGCACAACACACAAACTTCTCGTAATTCTACGCGAAATCTCTCTCAAACCTTAGTTCTCCACATGAAGGGCGTTAATAAACCATTTTCTTGTTCACTCAGTGCTTTCCCACGTGGCATAATGAGTAAACTTACTGAATTAGAAAAAACAAATAAAAATCTAGCTCTTAATTACTGTGTTGTTACTTCCGCAGTTTTACCACAACTGACCTTATAAAACAAGAGTAAATTTTGTTCCTTCAACGGGAATATCGATTATAGCGAATAACTGCGTATTTGTACATTGTTTCATTTGCACCATTGCATGGAATATTTTAGAGAAACCGTAGAGTACAAATTCATGTAAGTGTTTCATATTTTTAAAAATATTAAGTGACCTTATAAATATGAAACAGATATATACAGAAAAATAAAATAGCACCACCACGACATTTTTTCTATTTGTTAAAAAAAAAACATTTCGTGTCGAAAATTGTTTGTACATTGCTGATAAATATATCACACAGCATGTTCACTTTCCGCAGAAAACAGTTTATTGTTCATAATGATAACGGTTCTTTTCAATTTAAGTGATTTTCAGAGTTGAGTTTATTAATTTGACCCCTGTACAAGTTAAAGTGTTCTTGATCGGTTTTCGTTAGTTTTTACACAAATTTAATAGTAAATGGGTCGCGGAAAACATTGTAGTGCTGAAAAAAGAGACTTTATTGCAAAACTTATTTCAGAGGGCAAAGCTTATAGCGAAGTGCGTTATTTTGTTGGATGTTCAAACAAAATGATACGCAATGCCATAACTTTCCAAGAAAAAGCTAAAACACGTGTACGTAAACGCACCATATCGAAGTTGCTTGAAAATCGGTTGATCCGCCAGAGCAAGAAGGAACCTTTTAAGCCGGCAACTGAACTGAAAATGGATCTCAATATAGCTGCAACGGTGCAAACAGCTTGTAATCGTTTAAGACATCACAATTTAAAAGCCTGTAGCCCTAGAAAAGTTCCACTCCTAAGTGCGAAGCATGTAGCCAAACGTATTGAGTTTGCAAAAGAACACCTGAAATGGCCAGTTGAAAAATGGAGGAAGATCTTATGGTAAAACGAGAGCAAAATTGTTCTGTATGGCGGAAAAGGCTCTCGTTCATACGTCAGACGCCCTCCGAATGCAGAATACAATCCTCAATACACATGTAAAACCATTGAACATGGGGGTCAAATGTAATGTTGTGGGCTTGCGTTTCGCATTATGGCATAGGCCCAATACATTGGATAAAAACAAGTATGGACCAACACTTTTACGTTGAAATAATTGAAAAAATTATGCTACCTTATGCAGAGTACGAGATGCCTTTGCTGTGGGTCTTTCAACAAGACAACGACCCCAAACACACCAGCAAGAAAGCGAAGAAATGGTTCAGAGAGCATTCAGTGAACGTCATGGAGTGGCCTGCGCAGTCAGCAGATCTCAACCCTATTGAGAATTTGTGGGCTGATAAAAAAAAATCAGTTGCTGCTGCCAAGCCAACCAGCAACGAATCACTTTGGAATGTGATTAAGGAGTCCTGGAACAAAATTCCGCTAAGTCGATGCCAGAGCTTGGTTGATTCAATGCCAAAACGTTGTGCAGCCGTTATTTCCAATAAAGGTCACGCAACTAAATATTAAAACTGAAGGACGTCATCAGCTGGAACAAATAACTATCGCAAACTAATTCATTTTTTCTATTTTACTTTATTATTTTAATAATAAAGTATTGTGATCGACTTGGAAAAAAAAAAAAATTTGCTACCCTGAAATTTTGTTTTTTCGCGTTTCATAACTAAATTAGCCTAAAAAAGCAAAAAAAAAAAATCCGTCTGTCTGTACGCCGTCCGCCGTACGCCGTCCGCCGTACGCCGTCCGCCGTACGCCGTACGCCGTCCGCCGTACGCCGTCCGCCGTACGCCGTCCGCCGTACGCCGTCCGCCGTACGCCGTACGCCGGTGTGTACGCTCAGCGCACATTAACTCCCAAACCCTTCAAGATAGAAAGTTCATTTTTGGGGAGATTGTAGATAGTGGCGGATCTCAGGCAGATACCCATTTTCGGGGGTGTACGGGTTCAGGGGGAGGCGGGGGGAGCGCTAAGGCCGAAAAATACGAATTCAAATATCTCAACCAAGGTAACAGCTAGGAAGCTAAAACTCAACACACATATAGAGAAGTTTGTAGGACAACTTTTAAAAATAATTTAATTTTTTTATCCATTGGCGTCCGAAAAGGGGGGGCTAAAAACAAATTGTCGGCCGAATTTTTTTTTCAAATGATTATATCTTCGAAATTACTTATCGTAAAAAATTCATATTTTGGGACCGTCAAGGTAGCATATAGTTCCATTGGAATCAGCTTAGAGAGTGGTTAATTATCGTAAGGGGAAGGGTCAGGAGGGGTGCAAAGAAAAACACTTAAAACTGAATATCTCAACTATCTCTTAAGCTATGTAATTGAAACTTGAAACTTATATTAAGCTATACTGGAAAAATACAAAAAAAATATAAGATCTTGAAATAATAGTAGTGGGGGGAAATGGGGAGCATTTCAAAAATGGCGCACTTTTCAAAATTACGAATCCTTATATCTCAAAAAATAATACAGATATCAAATCAAAAATTTGTCAGATTGTAGAACTACATAATAGTTAATTTTGATAAAAATTTTAAGTTGGGAGGTGTAAGGGGAGGGAGGTGATAAGCAAAAATGTCAAAAATTTTGAGTGATTTTTTTGAGGCTCTGGTGAAAGATACAAAGTTTAAATTTTGCATGTGGATACGTCTATTTGATATACATAAAAAAATAATAATAACTTGATCCATAATTGTTATAAACCGATCCCCCCGGTCTAACGTGCACAAGGTGTTTCATGTGCATTGAAAAAAACACATAAACTGAAAATTTTTGAGTGAAATTTTAAGGTAGAAACTTGAAAATTTGCAAAATGTATTTAAAAAAAATCCCTAAATATACGAAATATTAACTGGTCGAAAACCTTTAAAGCTTCTACCCCCTCCAATACAAAATTATTTTTTCGACCATTTCTAAGAAATCAATTATCACCTAACTATTAAAAGCTATCAATTTGCAATTCTACATACAAACTTACAAAAATAATTGAAATGAAATTACGTTAAAAGTTTTGAAATCGCGCTTGCCCTTCTACCCCCTCCCATAGAAAAGTATGATTTCGACCAATTTCATTAAATCAACTAATAATCAACAAATTAAAAGCTACGAACTTGAAATTTTGTACGAGCATCTTACAATAGAAAAGAAAGAAAATTGCATCACAAGTCTTACGATTCCCCTCCCTCCTCTACCCCCTCCCATACAAAATTATATTTTCGAGCATTTTTAAGAAATAAGTTGTCAGCTAACTCTTAAAAGCTATCAACTTCAAATTTTGCAGAAAAACTTATAAAAATAATTCAAATGAAGTTGTTTTAAAAGTTTTGAAATTGCGCTTGCCCTTCTACCCCTTGCCATACAAAACTATGATTTCGACCAATTTCATTAAATCAACTAATAACCAACAAACTAAAAGTTACGAATTTGAAATTTTATACAAGCCCCTTACCAGAGAAGCAAAATAAAACTACATATCAAATTTTACGATTCCCCTACCTTCTCTACCCCCTCCCATACAAATGTTCGGTTTCGTGAATGTAAAATACACTAAATTTTATGAAAATTCTATGCAACTTCGTCTATGAAACACATTCTATACAGAGAGTATTGGACGTGATGCAAGCAATTAATTAAAAAGCTATTAACATCCACCCACTCTTACTATTACCGCTCCTCCTCCCTTAATAAAAACCTAAACTTGCAGAAACGAATGAAATATTGTTAAATAGACAACAGCCCTGCCCAAGAACTCCCTTTCACTTAGTCTTCCCTAACCACTCTAACCTGCATATTGACTTTCCACTCCACCGCAACATGTCCCAAGAATAATAAAGTTTCGCCCGACTTGTTGGCAGTTTATAATCAATTGTTTTAATGTTAATTTGTTTAATTGACAAATTGACATTAAGAAAATTGTTTTTATTGTTGTTTTTGTTTACGACATCTAGTTCTCATTTTAAAATGAGGATCGTAAGCTTTATTTAGTCTTTTAAAATTGGGATTATAAAATTTACCGGGTGTTAGTAATTTTTTAGTGTTAGTAGTTGTTGCCTTAACTCGGCATGATTTCTTATCATTTATCTCTTTTAGCGTACTTTGGAATTGCTTTTGCAATAATTTTCCTTGGTTCTCAAGGAAACTTTTCTGATTTATTGGGAATTGGTCCATTGATGTTGGCATTTTCTGTTTTATTGCATCTGTTGTTTCTTCACCGGGCAAAAATAAATCTTTCTGTTCTTTGTTTATACTTTCATCTGTTTTAATTAACTTTCTTATCTCCTTATTTTCATATTTCGCCTTTTTCGCGATTCTATTATATATATTTCTTGTCGACCTTTCATCCGTCGCATTATTTTCTTTATCCCATTTTCGTTTTCTTGTTACTATATCTGCCCTTATTGGCTCTAATATGGGTTCGTTTATTTCTTCTAGATTATTTCTATCTAGGATATCATCTTCCGGTTTCAGAATGCAATTTGGGGTGTATACTCCCTTTCTTATTTCCTGTGCTGGACATAAAAATTCCTCATTCCACAGTAGTTTGAACTTAATCAACTGTTCGGTACGTGCCGGTATAATGATTTCGTTTGGTAGGTTGTGGTTTAATATTTCCTCAGAAATTGATGCTAATGGAGACGTTGTTTCATTGGCACTATGCAATTTCTTGGATTTATTGTTTGCAAGAACTGATGTAACCCGCAAATCAGCGTTAGGTTTGCTAGACCTAGTCTGATTGTTGGTTACACTACGCAATTCTGTATTGCAAATATCCTCACCTGACGGATGTTGATTTAAACTTAAAGATTTTAGATGTTCTCCAAAGGTTTTTTCTAAGATTTCATTTGAATTAAATTTCGAGAGAATTGATGTAAACGGATCATCAACATGACTAGATTCTAAAGACCTAGATTGATTTTCGTTTACACTTATCAATTCTTTTTCGTTACTTAACCCATGAATCTCAGGTATTACAGGTTGTGTCGAATGGACTTCCTTGGTTTGTAAGGAGTAATCCTTACCCAAGATCCCTTCGCTTACAATAACCTGACCTCGCGAAATTGATGCAACAGAGCTGCTCATGTTGCTAGGATGAGGCTCTGTTACACTTGACAATTTCTCAGAGAGTATTGGCAAACTAAAATTTTTCAAGTTTGTTTCCGTTTGAGGAAACTCCAAACGTTGTTGCGGTCCGTACACGTTGCAATTAATCGACAGGAATTCGTTCCCGAGTAAGCCATCACCAGGTATGTGTGGCGTGTCACTGATTACATGGAATTTACATGGTATATTCCTTTCCAACATAATTTTTCCCTGACATGTACCCTTAGTTCTGCCATGTCCATGTATGCTATTTATTATTATAGCTTCATTTTTATTTATTTGAGCATTATCGTCCAATGCTTTTTCTTTTAATAAATTTATTTCTGCTCCTGTGTCAATCAGGAGTTCAACAGATTCTTCTCTGCTGACATCCAATGGTATTCTTACCATTGGGGTTATGACCCCTTGGGGACACCTTTCTGTGTTATTTTCTAATGGTGTGGGTTGGCCGAGGTGTCTCCGGTCAACCCCTTGGGGTTTTCCGAGACTAATCTCGTCTCCCATCTGTGTTTCGCATAACACTGGTTGATGTTATGATCGAAACTTAAGCAAAAATCGCATTTTGCTTGTGACGTTGAAGCTATTGGAGCTTCCAATCTACTTATTCTCGATTTATTTGTTTGACACTCATTATTATAGTGTCCTGGTTTCTGACATATATTGCAGAATTTATTCTTGGAACGGCACTCCCTTGAGGTGTGTCCTGGTTTGCCACAGGTGTAACAGGTAATCGGTTTCCTGTTATTTTGCACCTGGTTCTGATTATTTTGGTTGTTATTATTATTGTAACCAGTTCTCTGCTGGTTTTGGTGTCGTTGATTATTAAAATTATTGTTTTTAGCGTTTCCGTTACGCTGTTGGCTGTAATCTTGCCTTCTGTCGTTGTTATAATGACTATTTCTGTTTGCGTTGTTGTTGTGGCTTGAATTCAGATTCAAACTAGTCAGAATTTGTGCAATTAGGTCAGGGGTAACAGCATTTGCTGTTGATGCTCCGCTTGTGGTATTTTCCAAGCGTTCCATTTCGCTGACCTTTTGTGTAATTTCTTTCAACGAGGTTTCCTTTAAAGTTAAGGAGTACCTCTTTAGAGACTGGCTAATTATTCCAGTTCTGAACACCAACATGGCGTTTTTCTCATACTCCATCAATAGAGCATCTGGATTTTCGGGATACTTTATCCCAATAACTGTCTTACAGTCAGCTAACTTGCGTTCAAGTTTCGCGGCATACTGTAGAATGCTTTCACCATTGAGTTGTTTAATATTTCTCAACTCTTCGTGAAGTATTGTTAAATCTTTAATTGGCAAATATAACTGATTAAGTTTTGCCTCAATGTCTGAAAACCTCTCAAAATTTTGATTCCTTAATGTTTGGTAAGCGTCTCCGCTTACTGCCATTTTTGGAAAAATAGTGAGAAATGTTTTCTGCTCATCCTCAGCTAATGTACCATATGCGGCTTTTGAGAGAGCTAAGAATTTTTCTAATTCTATATTGACATTTTGCCCGATTTCACCAGTGAATGTGGGAATCTTCGAAATAATTTCGAAGATTTCCTTTAGTGACGATGACGTCATACTGGTATTTGATTTATCTAGTGGCATGTCTGAGCCTTTATTATCAACCGTAACTGGTATGTTCGAGGTTGCAGGAACCAAAGCAGTATGTTCGGTAACTGATTGGCTTCTAGGATAAGTACTTGATCTTGTTCTCAACAAGTCAATACTTGTCCTAAGTTTACTATCGACGACGTTTATTTGTCGATTCGCATCCAGAATTAATTTTCTAGCTTCTTTTGAGCTTGTTGGAATTTCCCTTGGCATTACTTTTTCAGAAATGCTTCTGGAAAATCCCAAAGTTTTAATTTTGGTTCGTTTGCTTTCCTTGAGTAGCTCTTCTAACTCGTTGTTAGCAAGCTCAGCAGACTCAAGTTGGTGTTTTAGCGATACAACAATTTTTTCTAAATGTTCTTGCCTTTTCTGGCTGTCATTTAGTTGTTGATCTATTTTCAATTCGTGCTGTTTAATTACACGTAGTGCCTCTGTCAATATGTCGTCGACAGCTTCGGCACTTTCTCCTGAGATTGAGTCGTTACTCGGATCTCTTCTTAATACCTCTTCATGCAGCCTATCTGCTATGAAGCTCCAATTTTTCCCATTGAATTCTACGAACTTTTTAAGTTCATTTATTTCCTCTTCTTTGTTTAGAAGTTCCTGTTGTGTTGTCAGGAATTTTTTTATATCTTCTTTCATTATTCCGTACCCTTCGGTATTGTCAACGTTCATTACCGGTGGGGAACTTTACATATAAGATCAATCAAAATTGATCATGTGATCATTTGTACTTGGAAATCCTATACCTTGATGATTTCATCGTACTTGAACATGAAAAGGCAATTCTGCTCAATGGCAACTGATTTTTGACACCTAATAAAAAAAAATTTCCCTCTTTTTTTCTTGTTTAAATAAAAGAGATAAGTTGCGTTATAAAAATGTTTTATTTAAAAAAAAAATTAAGACTAACACAAACAATTTTATACAAAAAAAAAAATTCATTTTAAAATTAAAATTATGTTGGTGGCCTCCCGTATCTCCTTTGCCAGTACTGCCAGTGTCCTTCAAACTCTTTCATTGCCAAGTGCCACCAATTTTCCTGACTGATGATGTCTTCTTGCGTAATTGTAGTGTCCCGTTGTTGTTGCTGACAGATGATTACTTGTTGAGGTTGTTGTGGTTGTTGACGTGCTGACTCCCCCTGAATATTTTTTTCTTCCTTTCGGGTGATTACTTGTTGTGGTTGTTGTGGTTGTTGACGTGCTAGCTCCCTCTGAATATTTTTTTCTTCCTTTCGGGAGTATTGTTTGAGCTTATCCCGCCATTGATTCTTTTCCACGTTGGTTACGGATATGGCTATGAGGCGGTGGCACTCCTTTCGTTGACGCCTCAGCCTTGCGCGAATCCCTCCTCTCTTTTTTTGTTTCGGGAGTACCGGCGATGCTGGTCGAATTCCACCTGTTCTCCTCCTGTATTCCGCGAGGGTAATAGGCTTCGGCCCGCTCGCTGGGTCTTCCCGAATTGCTTCTCCCAATGATAATTTTTTCTGCTGGAGAAGAGAAAGTATATAATAAAAAAATTCACTTAGCACTCAAAAAAAAAATTTTTTTTTTTTTGTTAAAGGTACAACCTATTTAGTTGTACCCGCAAAACAAGTGGTTTTAAAACCAGAAAAGGAATTTGATGCATTAAATGCAAAAAAAATAAAAATTCATTGCTGCGCCAGAATGTAGATAACATTCGAAAAGATGTGGCTGGGCGGTAAGGTATGCGTGAAGTTCGCATATCAGCTGCGCCAATTGTAACGCTAAGATTTTTTGCGTTATGGGTTTACCCAATGTAAACCCATAACTTGTTACATGTTATTGTGTAACGTTGAGAAAAGTAGTGTTATGGATTTACTAAATTGTAAACCCATAACCGATTTTAATTCCTTAGGTTACTTTTTACTATTGAGATTTGCCCGGTGCAAATCCATAGTTCTCAAACGAGAATTGGTAACAATTGCACTACGAATTTACCCAATGTAAATTCGTAATGTCTGGAGTAATTATACTGAATATTAGATACACTAAAGATTTACCCTATGTAAACCTTTAGTGATCGGAAGTGGCGACTTGGGCTTTGGCCATAACCCAAGCGCGGACTAATAAATCAGCGTTGTACTTAACGCTGTCGACTAAAAGCGAGAAAGTTGTCCCAGCCTGGTCAGCTCTCATCGGAGCTAACCCCGTACTCTCTAGGCCTTGTGGGGCTGGGGACGGGCTAGAATTATTTCTCGGACGTGAGGGGGAAGAGTGGTTGTCCTAGCCGGTCAGCTCCATTGGAGCTAACCCCGTACTCTCGGCCTTGTGGGGCCGTGGACGTGCTAGTATTTAATTGCAGACTCTGAAAAATAAAACGTGGTTAATTGGGTATTTACCTCCATGTCGACTCGTTATTCAAACTCGTGAACTTTTGTTATTTTAACGAAGAAAATGTTCTTTATTAATAACTGATTTATTTTACACTGTTTAAAATTTTCTTTAAATATAACTGATACTGCTTAAATTGTTCTTTAAATAAAACTGAAATATTTTACACTGCTTGAAATGTTCTGATATTTTTTACACTGTTTGGTTTCAACTTTAACTTTTTACTATTTCAAATATGTAATTTTACACTGCTTAGTTTTAACTTTCTATTTCACTGTCAAAGCACTAGGCAGGCTTTTCCAGGTCTCTAGGATGTAGCACTAGGGAGGCTAATCAGAAAAAGACCTAGTAGCGCTTGAGAGGCTACTCAGACTAAGGCCCCGAACTCATATTGAGTTCTGGTATTTATACAAAATTCTTATGTACTAGTTTCCTATATTCTTATTTCCTAGTTACCAATAACTGCATCGTCGTCGATAAATTATTATAAAATTTTTTAACACTTTCGGTCGTATGACCTTAAGTGTTCCAGTTAAATTTTATTTTTGTTTATAATATCACCGTCCGAAAGAAAATACCATATAGTGTCGTAACACCAAATCGGCATTTCTTATCATCGAACTTTTCTTCGCGTAATAATTTTAATTACCCAAAACATTGCCCGCTGCATTTCTTTGAGTCATAATTCATAGCCGAACCGCATTTCCATGTACGTATATCTACAAACCGATATACTTATTTTCACATGCGTTCATATGGCTAACAATTCATATGCCGGCTGCATGGGTACGCATATGTACATACATACCGACATACGTATCGCTCGTATGCGCTTGCCTTGATATATTTACATATCAGTAGGTTTTGGTCGCATAGGCTTTGAATTGTTGTTGTCATTTCTTTTCGTCGAGCTAGAACATATCATCATTTTTACTTTATTATTTTAATAATAAAGTATTGTGATCGACTTGGGAAAAAAAAAAAATTTGCTACCCTGAAATTTTTTTTTTTTCGCGTTTCATGACTAAATTAGCCTAAAACATAACAGGGCTACGATTGCGCGTAAAGCGCAATCTTACGATACTCTAGATGAAATAAATTTTTTGTCATCCCAAGAAATTTCGCATGGAAAGTGTTAGAAGGGTTGATAGCATTGAAATAATTTTTTCCCCATCATGCTAAATTAGCTATAAAAATGTTTTATACAAAATGCTTACTCCAAAAATTGAATGGGAACTGAAAAAATTAGTGAGTTAGATTTAGTGAAAATGTGCAGTTTGTATGGGAGGTGGTAGAAAGAGTGGGGCGATTAGAGTGATTTTTTTCAGAAATAACTAGGAATATTGTAAAATTAACATTCCTTTTTTGTGAAGTTGTGAAACTGTGTCATATTGTATGGGAGGGGGTAGAAGCAGTGAAGTTAATCAAATATTTTTTTCTGATCTTAGTGCTAATACTAATTAAGTATTTATTACAAAATATGAGCTCAATAAATGTTATATGTTCTGAGAAAATCGTCTTAGAGCATTTCATGAGAAAGTGTAGTTTGTATGGGAGGGGGTGGAAGGAGAGAGAGGAAGCAAATAATTTTTCTGCTGTAGATTAAAATTACTATGAAAATAACATATCCGAAAATTCAGACTAATAGCTTTTATACTTTTTGAGTAAATCCGTTTATTGTCAAATTACGAAATTGTGTCATTTTGTATGGGAGGGGGTAGAAGGGGTGAAGCTAATATTCTAAATTTTTTTGGGCTTACTAACAATTTCAAATAAATATTTGGTGCACAATTTCAGCTCTCTAAATTGTATACGCAATGAGTAAATTGGCTTAGAGTAATTCATGACAAGTACAGTTTGTATGGGAGGTGGTAGAAGGAGGGGGAGGATACGCATAATTTTTGTACGGTAGATTGATATTATCATAAAAGTAACATATTCCAAATTTCAAGCCAATAGCTTTTATACTTTTCGTGCAAATCCGTTTATTGTCAAATTGCGCAATTGTGTCATTTTGTATGGGAGGGGGTAGAAGGGGTGGAGCGATTTGGCCCGTTCACGAACTTGACCTTACTTTTTTGTCAAAAACGACGTGTACAAAATTTGAACTATCTAGCTCAACGCGTTCTCAAGCTAGAGCGCGCACAGACGGACGGACGGACGGACGGACGGACGGACGGACGGACGGACGGACGGACGGACGGACGGACGGACGGACGGACGGACGGACGGACATCCGGTTTTGAGATTTTTGAGTGATAATATTAATTTCTGTATTCATCATTTTTTTCTCCGAGCCTTATTTCTTGGCGTTACAAACTTTAGAGCAAACTTATAATACTCTCAGATTTCATCTAGAGTATAAAATGCAAAAAAAAAAAATCCGTCTGTCTGTACGCCGTCCGCCGTCCGCCGTCCGCCGTACGCCGTACGCCGACGTGTACGCTCAGCGCACATTAACTCCCAAACCCTTCAAGATAGAAAGTTCATTTTTGGAGGGATTGTAGGTAGTTGCGGATCTCAGGCGGATACCAATTTTGGGGGGTGTACAAGTTCATGGGGAGGCAGGGGGAGCGCATAAACCGAAAAATACGAATTCAAATATCTCAATCATGGTTACAGCTAGGAAGCTAAAAATCAACACACATATACAGGAGTTTGTGGGACAACTTTTAAAAATAACTTAATTTTTTTATCCATTGGCGTGCGAAAAGGGGGGGCTAAGAACCAATTGTCGGCCGAATTTTTTTTTCAAATGATTATATCTTCGAAATTACTTCCCATAAAAAATTGATATTTTGAGACCATCAACATAGTATATAGATCTACTAGAAGCAGTTTAGATAGAAGCTTATTAATGAAAGGGGGAGGGTCAGGGGGGGTGCAAAGAAAAACACTTAAGAATTAATATCTCAACTGTCTCTTATGCTATGTAATTGAAACTTAAAATGTATACTAAGCTTTACTAGCGACGTATGAAAAAAATATAATATGTGGACATTATAGTAGTGGGGGGAAATGGGGAGCATTTCAAAAATGGCGCACTTTCCAAAACTACAAATCATCAAATCTCAAAATTGAGTAAAGATATCAAATCAAAAATTTGCCAGATTGTAGAGCTATATAATTTTTAATTTTGGTAAGAAATTTGAGTTGGGGGGTGTAAGGGGAGGGAGGTGGAAAGCGAAAATGTTGAAAATTTTGAGTGATTTTTTTATGGCTCTGGTAAAAGATACAAAGTTTAAATTTTGCACGTCGACACATCTATTTGCTATAGATAGAAAAAAAATAGTAGTTTGTTCCAAAATTGTTATGCTCCGAAGTGGGGGTCTAACGTGCACAAGGTGTTTCATGTGGAATGAAAAAAACACATAAACTGAAAATTTTTGAATGAAATTTTTAGGTAGAAACTTGAAAATTTGGGAAATGCATTTAAAAAAAATCTCTAAAAGTTTGAAATATTAACTGGTCGAATATTTTTAAAACTTCTACTCCCTCCCATACAAAATTATTTTGTCGACCAATTTTAAGAAATCAATTATCACCTAACTATCAAAAGCTATCAATTTGAAATTTTGCACAAAAACTTAGACAAATAGTTAAAATAAAATTGCGGTAAAAGTTCTGAAATCATGCTTGCCCTTCTATCCCCTCCCATACAAAAGCATGATTTCGACCAATTTCATTAAATCAACTAATAACCAACAAATTAAAAGCTACGAACTTGAAATTTTGTACGAGCACCTTACAATTGAAAAGAAAGAAAATTCCATCACAAATTTTACGATTCCTCTACCTCCTCTACCCCCTCCCATACAAAATTATTTTTTCGAGCATTTTTAAGAAATTAGTTATCAGCTATTTCTTAAAAGCTATCAATTTCAAATTTTGCATGAAAACTTATAAAAGTAATTCAAATGAAGTTGTTTTAAAAGTTTTGAAATTGCGCTTACCGTTCTACCCCCTCCCATACAAAACTATGATTTCGACCAATTTCATTAAATCAACTAATAACTAACAAACTTAAAGCTCCGAACTTGAAATTTTATACAAGCACCTTACAAGAGAAGCGAAATAAAACTGCATATCAAATTTTACGATTCCCCTACCTTCTCTACCCCCTCCCATACAAATTTTCGGTTTCGTGAAAATAAAATACACCGAATGAAAATTTTATGCAATTTCGTCTATGAAACACATTCTATACAGAGAATATTGGACGTGATTCAAACAATTATTAAAAAGCTGTTAACATCCACCCACCCTTGCTATTACCCCTCCTCCTCCCCTCATAAAAACCCAAACTTGCAGAAACAAATGAAATATTGTTAAATTGACAACAGCCCTGCCCGAGAAACCCCTTTGCACTTAGCTTTCCCTAACCACTTTAACCTGCATATTGACTTTCCACTCATCCGCAACTTGTCCCAAGAATAATAAAGTTTCGCCCGACTTGTTGGCAGTTTATTTTAACCTTAAGTGCACTTTGGAATTGTGGTGCAATTTTTTTTTCGCCTTATTTTTATGTTTTTACAAGATTTGCTTAAATAGCTTTCAAACGGTAAATAAAACCTTAAATATTTTTATCACACAAGTTTTATAAAACTTTTTTACTTTTCAAAATGTGTTCATTAGTTATTTAAACTAACAAATAGAATTACAATGCCTTTGGAAAGATTGTTGGTGACGCTGGTGCTATTATTTTTTTCGCAGCTGTATATGTATATTTTTTTTTAATATTAAGTGACCTTATAAATATGAAACGGATAGATATATATATATATATATATATATATACATATATGCACGTATATATATACTTATTTTTCTTCTTCATAATCTCAATTGAGCAATAGGAAAAAAAATTTCGACCATCTCAAAATATTTATTCGAAAAAAAACCGAAGCTCGAGTCCTTGTGCTCTCTCTCTTTCTCTCGAAAAATATAGCAGAACAATGGTCGAGTTACTCAGATTCCATTTGGTATGAAAATTGTGAAATTTTTGGACGGATTTTTTGCGGAGTTGGTTAATATCTTTTTCTCTACTACTCGGTTGAAATTATGGGCGCCTGTTGATCGGTGGTCATCTTGTGGGGTTTTAATTATTGGCTGCACAGGTTTTGAATTTTGTGTTTTTGCTATTGTATTCTGCGTCTTCAATCGCGTAGTGAGAAGGCAAACAGAATACCAGAGGAGTCATGGAACCGCACTACTCAGGATCACGCGCCATGCAGAAGATAGAGAGAGAAAGGGGGGTGGTCTTAACTGTGTGCCGAAAGGATCGAGTACGTAGCCTCTGGCCACTGTACCGCTTGCCAACGCTTGCGCTAAAGTCCATAAACTCAAACGGGACTGGCGGTGTTCCGTACATTCTTTGCTTTGACATATAAACGATGGTTTCGTCAATCGGCATTTTACGCTACATCGAATGAGACGTAGAAATGAACGTGATAAAATGATTGAGGTTCTCATTTGGCGACCCGCAAATCGGTCGTTATTGTGGACGAAAGCCAACGCACACGTACTTGCTAACCTGGATAAATATAATTTTTGTAAAAATTGTATGGGGGGGGGGGGGGTGTAGGGGGAAAATGCCAAAAATTATCACTATTTAAGGCTTTAAAAGAAAAGATTTCAGGATTCTACACTGTTACGCTTTATTATTCGTGACGTCACGAATAATAAAGCGTAACAGTGTAGAATCCTGAAATCTTTTCTTTTAATTCAAAATGCACTGTGAAAACATTCACCAAACCATTTAAGGCTTTGGTAAAAGATACAAAGTTAAAATTTTGCATATATCCATTTGATACACATAAGAAAAAATATTTATTTGAAAATAAAAAAATAAAAAAGTTATCCTCCACAGGGGCATCCTAACTTGCACGAGGTGTTTCACGTGTTTTGAAAAAAACACAAAACCTCAAAATTTTTGAGTGAAATTTTAAGCTATAAATGTGTAAAAAAAATGCTTAAAAGTTTAAAATATTAACTAGTCGAATACCTCTAAGACTTGTACCTACCTCTCCCATACAAAATTATTTTTTCGAGCATTTTTAAGAAATCATTTATCACCAAACCATTAAAAGCCATCAACTTCAAATTTTGTTCAAGCACTTCTAAAAAATATTTCAAATAAAAATGCATCAAAAGTTTTGGAAATTCTCCTGCTCTTTCACCCCCTTCCATGCAAAAGTATGATTTCGACCAATTTTAATAAATCAACTAATAAATAACAAATTAAGAGTAACGAATTTGAAATTTTGTTCGAACACCTTTCAAAAGAAACTTAACAAAACTGCATCACAAATTTCGCTATTCCCTCACCTACTCCATCCCTTCCCATACAAATGCAGAGAATTTCGTAGAATTTACTTCGTCTATGAAACTAGAATTCCATACAGCGAATTTTGAGCGCGATTCGAGTAATCAATTAAAACATTTTTGACACGTAACCATCCCCCTTCAAAACCCCCCTAATGATTGTATGTACTAAAGCTATTGATCGTAATCGCAGCTAAGTGTTAAATAATTGACAACAAGCCATGATCTAGAACCCCCATTCACATAGTCTTCGCTACGCACCCTCACCTGCATATTTTCTTCCCACGTATCCTCAACTTGTCCCAAGAATAATAAAGTTGCGACCGAATTGTTGGCAGATTTTTTTGTTTTATTTGATTTTACAGAACAGTTCTTAGATCCTCGTTCTACTCGCTATCCACGGTTTTTCAGTTTCGAAGATTGAAGTGGCTCGATATACCCACGCAGGTAGTGTACTAGAATTATTCGCTAGCTGGGATTTGATCCAACGACCTTCTATCAACTAAGCTATTCATCAGTAATCTCAAATACGAAAGCTCGTGTTGTTACTAATAAAACTATAGAATAAAAACTGAGTTACTCTCATTTTGATTTCGGGAAACAATGCACATTGACCAGGAAAGGATAATTTTTTTTTGCAGTATGGCATTTACTGGGACTCGGTATCAGAAAATAAGCATGCTAAGCTTTCCATACCAAAGATTCGGTTAAAAAAACTTCTGAAAATCTGCAATTATACAGAAAGCAGACTCTTGGTGGGTGCCAAGAATTGGACACTGTCACATGCAGAAACATCTTTATATGTAGAATTGGACAATATCTGCAAAATGAAAAATGAGAAGGAGGAAATGCAGAACATATTCTCTGTGATAGCGAACCACTGGTAAACAAAAGACTCCTTCATTTCGGTCAACAATTCGTTAACCCAAGTGAATTTTTGACCATTCCTCTATGTGATATCATAAGCTTCATCAATAGCACGGGACTCGATGGGGAACTCTAAAATCATATACTGGAGACATCACAATAGGCCCCTTAATGGCCGGAATGATAAGAGAGTAAAACAAACCCAATCCACCATGTAATTTAATCTAATCTAATGGTGTCGAAGCTCGCCTACATGAGGCCGCCCGCGAGCCAAGTTACCTCCTGATGTCCACAACTAGGGAGGGGGTTCCTTGACCAAGCTCGGATTAAGCCGCCTTGGATATCTGAATTCATCGGAGCTTCGCTCAACTTCCCGCAGGAAGCTGTCGGGAAGGTATTCGACCCTCATCACATTCCCATTCCTTTCAAATTACTTAATTCTTGTTTTTTCCCGCTGGCAACTCTCATCAGGACTATTTCGGTGTATTTTTTATGTTTTCTAGGCACACACAGAAGCTAGCTTCTTCCTCAATGACACGACAGCCCAAATCAGGCCTTGCCCTCCTGAGCTTCAGGTTCCATAACACTTTCATTACTTATTGTAGAAGAGTTGTTAGCTCTTCGCACAACCCTCTATCTGCGAATTTTTTATTTTCGTAGATTGAGGTAACCAAGGTATATCTAAGCAGACAGTGGGCTGGAATTATGCGTTGACCGGGATTTGACTCACGACCTTCGCACTGTAAACCAACACGCTACCCATTAGGCTACACCCTAGCTGTCGTGCTAGCTTAAAGTTTTTTATTTTCAGAAAAAATGACGTTACACTTTCATTGTTTTAAGATTAACGTCCGTCAACGTTTTAGATTCTTTCCTCCTGAAACTTTCTTCAAGCCTCAATGATTTCCTTTTGCAAATTGTCTGTGGATTTCATGTATTAAAGAGTGACTGCCTAGATTATGTTCGCTGCTATAGAAAATAAATTGCCAACAAGTCGGGCGAAACTTTATTATTCTTGGGACAAGTTGCGGATGAGTGGAAAGTCAATATGCAGGTTAGAGAGGTTAGGGACGGCTAAGTGAAAGGGAGTTCTTGGGCAGGGCTGTTGTCAATTTAACAATATTTCATTCGTTTCTGCAAGTTTGGGTTTTTATGAGGGGAGTATGGGGGGTAATAGTAAGGGTGGGTGGATGTTAGTAGCTTTTTAATTAATTGCTTGAATCACGTCCAATATTCTCTGTATAGAATGTGTTTCATAGACGAAGTTGCATAGAATTTTCATAAAATTCGGTGTATTTTACATTCACGAAACCGAACATTTGTATGGGAGGGGGTAGAGAAGGTAGGGGAATCGTAAAATTTGATATGTAGTTTTATTTTGCTTCTCTTGTAAGGTGTTTGTATAAAATTTCAAGTTCCTAGCTTTTAGTTTGTTGGTTATTAGTTGATTTAATGAAATTGGTCGAAATCATAGTTTTGTATGGGAGGGGGTAGAAGGGCAAGCGCGATTTCAAAACTTTTAAAGCAACTTTATTTGAATTATTTTTATAAGTTCTTATACAAAATTTGAAATTGATAGCTTTTAAGAGTTAGCTGATAACTGATTTCTTAAAAATGCTCGAAAAAAATAATTTTGTGTGGGAGGCGGTAGAGAAGGTAGGAGAATCGTAAAACTTGTGATGCAATTTTCTTTCTGTTCTGTTGTTAGGTGCTCGTACAAATTTTGAAGTTCGTAGCTTTTAATTTGTTGGTTATTAGTTGATTTAATGAAATTGGTCGAAATCATACTTTTGTATGGGAGGGGGTAGAAGGGCAAGCGTGATTTCAAAACTTTTGACACAATTTTATTTCAATTATTTTTATAAGTTTTTATGTGAAATTTCAAATTGATAGCTTTTAATAGTTAGGTGATAATTGATTTCTTAAAAATGGTCCAAAAAATAATTTTGTATGGGAGGGGGTAGAAGTCTTAATAGTTTTCGACCAGTTAATATTTCGTATATTTAGGGATTTTTTTTAAATACATTTCGCAAATTTTTAAGTTTCTACCTTAAAATTTCACTCAAAAATTTTCAGTTTATATGTTTTTTTCAATGCACATGAAACACCTTGTGCACGTTAGACCGGGGGGTCGGTTTATAACAATTATGGATCAAGTTATTATTATTTTTCTATGAACATCAGATAGAGGTATTTACTTGCAAAATTTCAACTTTGTATCTTTCACCAGAGCCCTAAAAAAATCACTCAACATTTTCGACATTCTTGCTTATAACCTCCCTCCCCTTACGCCTCCCAACTTAAAATTACCAAAATTAACCATTATGTAGTCCGACAATCTGACAAATTTTCGATTTTATATCTGCACTCCTTTTTGAGGTATAGGGATTTGTATAATAATTTTGAAAAGTTCGGCATTTTTGAAATGCTCCCGATTTTTCCCCGCTACTATTATTTCAATATGTTATATTTTTTTGCATTTTCCTAGTAAGGCTTAATATATGTTTTAAGTTTCAATTACATAGCTTAAGAGATAGATGAGATATTCATTTTTAAGTGTTTTTTCTTGCACCTCCCCTGACCCTCTCCCTTACAATAATTAGCCATTCTCTTAGTTGATTCCGATGGAACTATATACCACCTTGATGGTCCCAAAATATGAATGTTTTACGATAAGTAATTCCGAAGATATAATCATTTGAAAAAACAATTCAGCCGACAATTTGTTTTTAGCCCCCCCCCCCCCTTTTCGGACGCCAGTGAATAAAAAAATTAAACTATTTTTAGAGTTTGTCTCACAACCTTCTCTATATCTCTACTGATTTTCAACTTTCTATCTGCATTCGTTGTGGAGATATTAGCAAGTATAGTTTTCGACTTTTTTCCTCCCCCCGCCTCCCCCTTCCACTGAACACCCCAGAAAATTTAGAAAATACCTTTAACGACCTCGGAGATATGAGTCCATATGTACGGCTTACGGCGGGACGGATGTTTTTTTTTTGCATTTTTAGGCTAATTTAGGCATGAAACGCGAAAAAAAAAAATTTCAGAGTAGCAAATTTTTTTTTTCTTGTGTCGATCACAATACTTTATTATTAGAATAATAAAGTAAATTAAATAGAAGCCTTCGAAATTCCTTTTCCTTGGAGTAGCGAGTTGGGGCTTAGCCTCATCTTTCGATTTTTATTAACTACTAGCGATCGCCCACGACTTTGTCCGCGTAAGAATCGCAAATTAAGTAATTTTTGAGAATGTAGTTAGTAATACATTATCCGGGATATATGTATAATCTGATTAGTTTAATGGCTCTTGGAAAACAATGGTTTGTATTTTGTTGGAATTAGAACCATAAATTATTAAAAATGAATGATACTCGCATTTGTATTGGACAGGCTCGTGATCAAATCAATCCCGTGATCTAAGACCATATTCGTATTGAAGATCATTAAGGACATGTGAATAGTTGTAGCTTCTGTCCCATACTACAGATGAAATTTTTGTGATGTTAAGAATTTTGTATGGGGAGTAGTAGAAGGGGTGATAGTACTGAACTAATTTGTTTCACATCATGCTAGAGGAGCTATAAAAATGTTTTGTACCAAATTTAAGATTCAAAAATTGAATAGGTACTGATAAACTTAGTGCATTGGATTTAATGAAATTGTGCAATTTGTATGGGAGGTTGTAGAAGAAGGGAAGAGTTTTTTTGGTGATTCGAGAAACCAAACTGATATATTTTAAATTTTAGTTCAGTAACGTTCATACTTTTCAAGAGAATCTAATTTTTGAAAAGTTGTGAAATTGTGTCACACTGTATGGGAGAGGGTAGCAGGAGTGAAGCTAATCGGTTAATTTTTGCCCGATATTAATAATAACGCTAATTAAGAATTCGATACAAAATTTCAACTCGATAAATTTTATACGTACTGAGTAATTTGTTTATAGTATTTCATGAAAAAGTGCAGTTTGTATGGGAGGTGGGGGAAGGAGTGGGGGATTTAAATAATTTGTGTATTAAAAATTGCATTTGTAATAGAAATAATATATTCCAAATTTCCAATTAATAGCTCTTTTAGTTTCCGAGAAAATTTGATTATTCCATATTATTGAAAATGAGTCACTTTGTATGGGAGGGGGTAGAAGGCGTAAGGGGGTAGAAGGCGTGAGGGAGGGAAATAAAACCAAAAGCAAATTACATCTCGGAGCATACCTAATAAACTGTGAAAGTTTCATTACAATCGGTTTAGCCGTTTTTGCGTGAAAGCCGGACAGACAGACAGACAGAGAAGAATTTAAAAAACGTGAGTTTCTGCTTAGTTATTGCTAAAATAAAGCAACAAACTAACTTATAGCCATTTCTAAACAAATAATAGAGAGACACTACAATTATATTTATATGTATAGATATTGAAGAATGCATCGAATCAAGAAGTTCGCGACTGCACTTAGACTCACAGTTTTTTTAGTAAGTTAATTAATCATTGAACTGATGCGCTTGTAGAAAGTTTCATGGATTAACCAAAAAAATTTTCTTTACTTTAGTGATTTTCATATGTCCTATGAATCTAAAAAAATTGTTTTCCATGTGACGTCTGTCTGTGTATGTCGACGACTACTGAAGTAAACTTCCACGGAAAAGGCTGGAAGTGGTCGCAAACGATTAAAAGCATGACCATATTGACCGGTATTATTTTTGGGAAATGTCAACCAGAGGGCGAAGTTCTGGGCATTGAACAAAAAAAAAAAATCGTAAACAAAGTTGTAGAATAGCTAAAAACAAACTTTTACTTTTTGTATGTTCTAAACCATGGCTATAAAGATAAACGACGTGGAAGAATAATCGGAGGTTATTGGTTGACATTCGTCTTCAAACTTTGAATGTCAAATTCTTTTCTTTTCTAAAAACTGTTATGAAATCAAATTAGAACAGCAAAACCCGCAAATCCCACTAATAATTATTTCGGGAATCGTTAAAATGAAAAACTACTACTACTACTATAATTTCCATTACCCAACGTCTCCATAGCTCGATTCTCATTCAGAATCTCCAATTTCGCTAATTTCCTTTCCTCTATATTACGTCACCTTCAAGAATAGTCCTCGCACTAGAAGGCTTAGGTTGGTTCTCAGCGAAAATAAGCTGTTACGAGCGAGTGTCAAGTAAATAAGTGGCTGCCTAAAGTTCGAGTACGACATTCGCATAGCGAGCAATTAACTCAATTAGGAGTTTCTGTCTGGTTTCCATCCTCACCGCGACGATAGATAAGAGCATCATCATATAGCTTGAAGGACGAAAAGCCAAAACAGTTGGCTTAGGAAAGCAATTATCGCTGGCAAACACTCCAAAGTTTCCATCGAATAATTGACAGAGTAACCTAATTTGATCAGGAAAAACAGAGGCGTTAATCGCAATTTCGTAATATTGTGTCTCAAAATCGAAAGATTCCTGCTGACGAGCTTTTCTTGTTCCTTCCCTTGGCAGTAACGATTCAAAATAATTTTGGACAGGGGGTGGAGGAGAACATGAGTACCATGATAGAAAGTACATCGATTCATCACGGAACAATCCAATTCTATATATGTACGTGGTTACAGTGTCAGTACTGTCGTTATCACATCCGAAATCTTCAGGTAATTGCTCCAAAATTGTCTTTGGTAATCTCTGACACCAGATTAGCATATCGCGAATGGCATTATCGTACCTCACCCACTTTGACAACACAGCGTTTTTTTTCCTCCGTCTGTTCTTTGAGATGCTCTGTTGAGTTTTACGGCATTTAGAATTGAACCTGAAAGAAATTTCAGGATATGCCAGGACCGAAGATGCTGTGGTACGACAGCAGTCGGCATCAGGCTTGAGAGATTTAGGTATGTGCGATTCGATAAGGGCTACTCTCGGTGTACCTTAAGGGAAGACGAGTTCTTACATCTTCCGGACGACTTTCGTTATTTTAACATTTCTGTTCTATTTGATCCATCTTTTCGAAAAAGGTTGGTTCGCCTTGCAGGGATGATGGTGTCGATGATGATGATGATGACGACGGCGAGGTATTAGTGGAGGCATTTTGATTTTGCAATGTAAAAAATACCAAAGCGTGTTCGTATCACTATAACGGAGAAACGGCGCACACAATTTCGGTATTTGAATAATTCATGGCCTCCAGTGATTTCTTACCGATGAGTAGAACCCAAATATAAATCAACAAAAGTAAACCGAATCCGTGTCACGATGATATCCTTGGCGCACAAAGGGAGAAGGAGCTGCTACAAGCTCACCATAAAATTGCAAAAGGAAAATAATGTAGAAATATAAAAATAGACGGGAATAAGACAAATGTCTGTTTGTTTCTCTTAACTATACGGTAAGGAAGTATCGGCATAGTAGAGTTTGAGGATACTTACCGCCTCCACAAGTTACTGAACAAAGTGACATCGCAGCCATCTCCCAATGATAGAGGGGTTGCGAACATGAACTTCCGTCACCGCCACATACTCCACATGCGTCGACCTTCTTTGCCGAGCCAATCTTCAAATCGCAACCGACTCGCTGAAATCAAATCGAAAACGAAATAAAGTAAAAAAAAATGAGAACAATCAAATCGACTTAAGTGTAGAAAATAACAAACTACATGAATTTTTTTTCCATTGTAAATATAAGATAATAATAAGGACATAAAAATATAAATAAGAGACCTCGTTTCGAGAAAGAGAGTCTTGGATTTACGAGCCATGCTATGTTGTTATAACCGGGGCACAACTTAACATTCATTTTTGCCGGTGATAAATGACTTTGGCCGACTTTTAACAGGCCTCGTCATTTTTCTTGTCAAAGGTTAAATTTCATGACTAGCTAGCTCATTTAGTATTTAGCTTCTGAAGCTCACGTGTCCCGTTTGCCTTGTACCACCCCCAGATAATAAGGACGATTTTAGGAGGTTGGCGCGTTTTTCTTACTCAATTCCTTTGGCTGTCGAGTTTTTTTCCTAATGACAAAATATGAAAAGTGAATCTTACTCGAGGAAATTTGTTGTAATTAATAAAAAAAATTGTTTCCAATTGTACACTGGGTCATTGATTTATGAGAACTCATTTGTTGTTATTTTTTTTCATTTAAATGAAATCATTTTTCGGATGGCTATACAGGTCTATAAACTAGCACTTAAGGTCCTTGGAAATTGAAGTTTTGGGATATTCTCAAGGATTTTTTTTAAGTGTTTCGTATTTTATGGAAGTTCTATTCCAAATCGAAGGATTTCTTATGAGTCTTACTGTAAATGTTGCCGAACAAAGAACATCACAAGTGCAAAATTTTCGATTTTCGATTTTCGTTTTTTGAATTGAAAAGCTCGAAATTCCACGAACTTTTATATGGCAGATATTCTGTGGTATTTCGTTTAAATTCCGCTAGAAAGCACTTCTGTCGTTCTTGCACCTTTTTTTATATAGCACCGAACATAATTTACGTAGTCACCTATTATGCATTAGCCACCTTTTAATGCAGTCAAGTCGGTATAGGGTAGGTGAGCGTTGGAGTTATAAGGGAGTTTCTGAAGAGGAGAGTTTAAACCGTTGATAGACGTTCAAACACTAAATGTTGTAAGTTGATGGGAATACGTGGGGTGCCAATGAATTCCGCAGTTTTGATGTTCGGGTGATGATGGACTGACTATTCTTCACTGTACGCGACGATAAAGATTTAACAGTAAACTCATGGGCGCGAACGGCTTGCCGAGTATTCCTGGGATAGTTGAAAGAGGAGGTATAAATTTGGACAGTTCTTTGCTGCATTTACCCTGTAAAAATCCATATACTTACGGGCCTGTGATGAGGTCTCACCGACTCCGGTAAGAGCAAGTCGTTGATGTTGATGACTGCTGCCTGGAGGATACTTCTAGCGACGTCGCTGTAGTAGGAGTAGCAGCTGTTGGGAGTTTCTCGGATGAGCTGCCCTTCTCCGTCCCGTTGCCGACAGCTTCTGAACCATAGCATTATTCGGATCAATGTCTAACGGTACCTCCTGCGCTGTGTTCGGGGCGTGTAAAGACTCCTTCGCAGAAGGCTGTTCACATTCGCGTCAGAAGTGCTGTCTTTTTTAGTCAGAAAAGTGACTAAGGTACTTTTCGTCTCCTTGCTTAGTACTTCGGCAGGCACGATGACTGGCCGTGCAGCTTCTGCAGCCTGCGATTCGCCCGTCTCGGATAACAGTCGACCCAGAACTGCAGCCACCTTAGCACACTTTACCGTTTCCTCAAACTTTACTTTAGCAGCTTTTCGGTTTAGCTTGGTCTTAGGGTCGAAGGGTATGATTGGTAAGACCAACTTGAGGGGTTTAAGTAAAGTAAAGTAAAGTAAATTTATTTAGGTTTGAATGCCCTATAGATGCTGTATAGATGCTGTTATAGTCTCATCTCCAGCTAGGCGGAGGGCGGGCTTTTGGATACGATCGAGTGAAAGCCTTGTAGATATTAGCTAGATCGTGAGATCTAAAATACTGTTCACATCTTTGAAGAACACCAAGGCGTTTGAAGGCACCAAGTGCAATGTCAAAAATATGTTTGTTTCAATTGAGATGTTTGTTAAGTTTTATGCCGAGTGACGTATACTCACCAGAAAATCCTTTTTATGGGATAGATGACAGGCCTGGGTTTTTGAGGCATTGAATTTTACTCTATTTTTCCTCTCCCATTCCAGGATTAAGTTGAGTTCAATGAATCGTAAAATTCGATACGTTTAAAATTCAACGAAGCACGATGAGCTTCAGTAACAGAGTCAAATTGAAAGGTTTTATCCAGGTTACTGTCACTAGCATTGCTATGAATTGGATTGAATTTTGTTGACAGAAGGTCATTAACAAATATTAAAAAGAGAGTGGGAATAGGACAGAGCCTTAAGGGACGCCGAAATCGATCTGAAATGGTTGGGATGATATACCATCCAAACAACTCATATCGATCGTTCAAAAAAACAGAACCCGTATTGGCGATCATGGATAAGATGGTTATCTTCAAAGTAACTGACTAGTGTGCGATTGACAGCCATTTCCGTCACTTTCGATTCCACTGAAGTAATAGCTATGGAGCGATAGTTCGAGAGAATAGCCTTGGCTAATATGCTAATGTCCAGCCAATCCCTAATTTCCTACTTAGGGATTGGCTGGACATTAGCCATTTTCCATATGAATTCCATATGAATTTTCGTTCGATGTAGTGCCAGAGAAAAGATGCTGCCAGATTTTGAGGTGCCACCTGTGAAGCACAGCGGTGGGTCTGTTATGGTCTTGGGTTGTTTCTCTAGGTATGGAAATGGAGATTTTGAACGGATTCAAGTAATTATGAAAAAACAACTTTCGAAACAAACATAATTCCTTCCGGGCTGAGAGTCATTGGCGATGGGTTTCCAACAAGATAACGACGCTAAACATAGTTCGAAATTATCCAGAGGCTATTTAGAACAAAAAGAAGAAGGAGTATTAAAAAAAATGGTGCGGCCCCCTCAGAGCCCCGAGCTTATCCGATTTAACTTTTAAGGGGAGAACTCAATTATGATTGGTGTCACTCATCACATGAAGACATGTAGAAGGCTTAAAATGAAAGCTGGAACAATATACCAGAAAACAACCGATAAATGCCGAGACTGTAGAAAACAGTTATAAAATGCAAAGGAGGATTTTTCGATAAAAAATCAGTTGAAGCTGTTATTACCTTAAAAATGTACGTTAAGAGAGCAATGATTGATAATTTATCCATATTTAGAATAGTTTTTTTTCTCAGGTTGTATATTTTGTGATGATTAAACTTTTTCCTGCAAAAACCAGCATGTTTTAGAGTTTTTTTTTTTCAATTCCATGTTTTCCTTCGTCGTTAGCTTTTCGCCGGCAGTGTACAGTAGAACATAATTATTGTCTCAAATTTGAAGACTTTGCTTATTTTTGAAAAGCTAACACTATGAGTCATTTCAAATCCAAAACTCTTACCATGGTTCAGACATACTACCTTCAAATTTAATCTCACTTTTATATATCAATCCGTCAATTCATAAAATTCTGGAATCTATCAGGAAATCTTCCGGGACAATAACTTACCTGACATTTGCCATGTATGCACATATCCAAACTGCCCGTTCGACATCTTGTTCCATCCTGTACTCGACTGGCCAACTGCACTATCACACTTGGCTCGTCAAAAGGCTCCGATTCATCATCACTGTCCGTCTCGACAGTTGATTCATCGTCCGGTAAATGGGCAGGTCTTCCTCTGAAAATGAAAAATATGAAAAAAATAAGATCACAATAAAATTGCAATGAATAAGAGCGACGAGACAGGGCAAGGATCTGAATCTGGCGGGCTGCGTTAAATCACCCTAATGAGAGAGTGTTTGCGCAATTACACCGTGAAAATGCGTTAATTATTAAGTCTGACAGATTTCCATGAATTTCTGTTGAAGCCATAAATAAAAAGCCTTTCCGTTTTATATACATAGGTACAACGCCGGTGTGCGGTGGGCAGCAGTTATTCTTTACGGAGTATGGAAGGATGCAAACCATATCCGCTCTGAATATACGAGGAGCAACCACTGCCACAACCGTAATATGTTTCTGGGATATGCGTTTTGAATTTCACAGACTCCCAGCTGAGAAACCCATCTTCTGCACCATCCCAAACATAATGGTATGGACTGCTTTTACTGAATCTCCTTACTACTCTCGATGTAATAGCAGCCGTGAAAAGGAAAAGGCTGAGGTGAAATATTTATTTCTGGTGAAAATTTTCATCTCCCGGTGTAGAGTGTTTAGGAGCTGATGGCAACCATATACGAGGCAATCGGGTTCTTCTTCGACTCCATCTTTTTCGACGAAAAACGACTCGCTGAATAATAGTGTTCTTGCGATGCCGTGAGTTTCTTGCGGTTGGAACCAAAATGCCAAGAAGGATTTTACTGGAAAAGGATAAATAAAACAGGGTTGTGAAATAATAAAAAAATAAAAAAAATTGAGTGGCAAAAACAGGATGCCGGATAGTATCTTATTGAGATCCTCCAGAATGACGACGGAATGAATATTTTTGCAATTTTTTGATGTACATTTATTTTTAACCCCAATAGACGAGCGCGCGAACGGGTTTACTTGAAAAGTACACATTGTATGGAGCTCTATAAATGGAATTATCATTTTATTGAGTTTTTCTCCATTTTTTTTGATGTTGGTACGAGGTTGCATAGTTTTCGAACATGGAATTTATGAAAATTGAAATGTAAAGGTTGAAGAAATCGATTGTGAAAGAAATTGGTTTTGTATGTGCGGTGTAATTCAATTATTAGAGGTTGTGGAAAATTTTTGCATTTTTTATTTAAAAGGAGATTGCATCGAATCTGGAAATGGTTTAGTTGAATTAAACATGGTAAAAGATGTAGAATGCTCGTACTACCAAAGAGAGTGGTAGAGTTCTTTGAATTCACTGAAGGTCATTATATTGTACTTTCTTTTTAGAGCACCGAACAGGGGGTTAACTAGGTATAGGATAGGTGAACGATGGGGTTACAAGGTAGTCTGTTTTTGAAACTTTTGCTAAATTATTTGTGTTCACTTATTTCTAGGTGCGAGTATGAGAGATATTATCGTTCCGAGTGATTAAAGAGTAAGGGATTCGAATTTTTTGGAAATCTTTCTAAACATTTTGTTTCGTCGCATTTCGGTCGTTGAGCTGTGGAATAGTCGGTGAGCTGCGATCTGATCGGTGATATGAGAGATGATCGGTGCAAAGAAATTAAATTTTTGTACTTTGCATGGTGCATAACACAGGTAATTATCTCGGAGGTTGTATGGGTATAGATAAGGTAGCCATATGATTGGCATCATTAGGCGACGCCCAGTGTTGTAATTATCATATACACATTAATTGTGCTCATGATACGTCCTAGTGGTAGCCACCGGGTACTGGTCTTGTACATCCGGACTTGACTTGCTGAACTGATAAGCGCGAGTGTTCGTGAAACAGACAAACTCTAGCACTATAATATGGCCCTCCAAGTTGAAGGTTGGGCAATGTGTTAACAACCAGACTTGTTTCGAAACCTGAAGCACCACCTCGGACTGGATTAATTCAACGGCAACGACCACGCAAACGAATAATGGCCTATTCCTTCGGATCTTGGAACGTGCGATCCCTGTAAGAGCAGTGAGAGCGCTTCTGGAACAGGCAAGCAAATACAATATAAAAATAGTCCAGTCGGATTAGATCAAAAAGGGCCAGTTTGGCGAAATGTTGCGATCTCGATGTTTTTTTTTAAATCTTATTGATTTTTTGCGTAGATTACAATAAAAATATTGCGGCCGCTGGGGGAGTGGGAGAAGGACTCGAAAAATAGCAAAATTTGCAAACTTTCGCCTGTTTTAGAAGTTTCTTTTGAAAACTATGACGTTGTAATAAACTATATTAAAAAACTAAAAATGAGGTTCGTTCGCAAACATTTAGACCTTTTATTTTAGTGGTACATAGTTAAATTTCGTTTATCGAAACCTGAGATATAGACTGTTATTTAAGATGTTTTTGGCAATTTTCAAAGAATTCGTGTTTTTGGAAGGAATGAGTATCTCAGAAACTATAAAAAAGATATTCTAACAAAACTTGCGGCATTGCCTCTTATTAAATGTACTTAAGGTAACTGAAACAAAATTCAGTCTAGATTTATTCGGGTTAGTTGAAATTTCATCTGGTGAAGTTATTGCAAAATATCTTCTCGAGTAAATTTCTTCTTAATATTTTTTTCATGTCTATAGATAGGTTGTATTGTAGACATCCTGACGAAAAATTTGCAGGATTTGAAAGTCAATTTGACTCATCCTGAGCCGAGATATTGATCATTTTCTTTCAGATTTTAATTTTTTAAGTAGTTATGTTATTTTTACTCATAAAAATTGCTTTTTAGGCTGCCAATCATATTCTTCGAGAATTGCTATGCAGTTACGTACATACATACATTTGATATACACAAAGAAAAAATAACATTTTCAACCAGAACTATTATCTGACGAAAAGGGGCTTTAACGAGGTGTTTCGTGTGTATAGAAAAAACATAACAGGACTACGATTGGGCCTAAAGCCCAAGCGTGCGATACTCTAGATGAAAGAGAAATTTTTTTATTTTAAGAAATTTTGTAGGGGAAGTGGTAGAGGGGGGTGACAACATTGAACTAATTTTTTCACATCACGATAAGGTTGCTATCAAAATGTTTTATACAAAGTTTAGGATACAAAAATTTAATAGGTACAAAGAAAATAAGTGTATTGGATGTAGTGAAATATTACAGTTTATATGGGAGGTGGTAGAGGGAGGGGCGAGTTTTTAATGACTTTCAGAAATAGCTATAAACATCATGCTTCTGACATGTTTTAAATTGCAGATCAGTAGCATTCATACTTTTCAGGAAATCGACTTTTTATAAAGTTGTGAAATTGTGTCAGGTTGTATGGGAGGGGGTAGAATGAATGAATGTAATCATCTAATTTTTTTCGGTCTTTCTAATAATTTTAAATAAATATTTTGTACATAATTTCAGCTTGATCAATTTTATACGCACTCAGTAAATTGGTATAGAGCGTTTCATGATAAAGTCCAGTTTGTATGGGAGGTGGTGGAAGGAAGGAGGGGACTCAACTAACTTTTATACAGTAGATTTATATCATCATAAAAGTAAAATATTCCAAATTTCAGATCAATAGCATTTATATTTTTCGAGCAAATCCGTTTATTGTGAAATTCCGATATTGTGTCATTTTGTATGGGAGGGGGCAGAAGGGGTACAGGTAATTGTCTAATTTTTTTTGGTCTTACTAGTAATTTTAAATAAATATTTCGTGCACAATTTCAGCTCGATAAATATTATACGCACTGAGTAAATTGGTTTAGAGAATTTCATGAAAAAGTCCAGTTTGTATGGGAGGTGGAGGGAGAAAGGGGACGGCTCAAATAACTCTTATATAGTAGATTTATATCATCATAAAAGTAATAATACCCAAATTTCAGGTCAATAGCATTTATATTTGTCGAGCAAATCCGTTTATTGTGAAATAGTGTCATATTGTATGGGAGGGGGTAGAAGGAGTACAGCAAATCATCTAATTTTTTTTATTTTTACTAATAATTCTAATTAAATATTTATTGCACAATTTCAGCTCGAAAAGTATTATATCTACTTCTACAATGGCGCTGCAGCCCAAATCGGACCTTAGCCTCCTAACATTCAGGTTCCTTAACAGTAAGTATTATACGCACTGAGTAAATTGGTTTAGAGCATTTCATGAAAAAGTGCATTTTGTATGAGAGGTGGCGGAAGAAGGAGGAAGACACATCTTATTTTTATAGAGTTGATTGGAATCATCATAAAAATAGTATATACCAAATTTCAGATCAATATCCAAATCCGTTTTTTGTCAGATTGCGAAATTGTGTCATTTTGTGTGGGAGGGGGTAGAAAAAATGGAGCGATTTGGCCCGTTCACGAACTTGACCTTACTTTTTTGTTAAAAACGACGTATACAAAATTTGAAATTTCTAGCTCACCGCGTTTTCAAGCTAGAGAGGACACGGACGGACGGACGGACATCCAATTTTGAAATTTTTGAGTAATTATATCAACTTTTGTATCATTAGTTTTTTTCTCCGAGCCTGATTTCTTGACGTTACAAGCTTTGTGGCAAACTTATAGTACTCTCAGATTTCATCTAGAGTATAAACACAATAACTTAGAATTTATGATTGAAATTTTAAGCTACAAACATGAAAATTTTTGAAACTCATTTAAAAACATAACAGAATTATGATTGATCCAGTCCAATCATCTGATACTCTAGATGAAATACTTACTTCCCTTTTGTTTGGGAAGTGGTAAAAGCAGAGGTAATGTTTGTATGTAACATTGAACGTAGTATATAAAATATTTCATGTTGAATTTAAAGTTTCTTGCTTTCATAATTTTCGAGGAAATTGAACAATTGATGTCTGAATTTGTGGTATTTGTATGGGAAGTGGCCGAGAAAGTGGGAGATTTTGAATGATTTTGAATCTGCTTATCAACTTCCTAATCACATTGCTTTGTTACAATTTCAAAGTCGATAGCTCTCATATGTACGAAGGAGAAAAACTTTTCTTGAACTTCCAATGCAAGATTTTGTATGGTAGGTGGAGGAAGAAGTGAGGAGAGCGATATTTTTTTAACATTTATTACAATTATTAAGGGACGAATTCTGCCAATTTCAAGTTTCTATGAAAATCGGTTAAATGCGTTTACCGAAATTCAGCATTTGTTTGGGAGGGGGTAGAAGGAATATCCGAATAAGAACCAATTTTTTTGACATCAATTATATATATTTAAAATGGTATACTTTTCTCAAATTTTAAAGTTGATAGCTTTGACGGTTTTGGAGAAAACTAATTTAATTGAAATTCCGAAATTTCGTAAAATTTGTATGGGAGGGGGTAGAACGAGTGAGCTAAAGATGATAGTTTTTCCAAAATTAGTTGCAATTATAATGAAATTAATTATGACAAAAATTGGTTCATTTAGCTTTGCTAGTTGCAATGCAAACCGAATAAATGCATTTTTGAAAATTGTTACTTTTTTGCTTAAAATGACATATGATAAATTTGGGCACGATACGTCTAAGCTTTCGAGGGTTATGTTGTAGACAGACGGACAGACAGACGGACAGACAGCAACTCGGAATCGAGGTGGTTGTGAGACAACAAATATTTCTGAACCCTTGGCAGCTCTGTGCGAGCATTATTTCTTTGCGTTACAAGCGATAAGGCAAACACAATATACTCTCAGATTTCATCTAGAGTATAAAAATGCTTAAAAGTTTAAAGTATTAACCTTCTAAACTTCTATCCCCTCCCATACAAAAGTATGATTTCGTCCAATTTCAGTAAATCAACTAAAAGCCAACAAATTAAATGCTAAAAACTTGTAATTTTGTAAGAACAGCTTTCAAGGCAAACGAAATAATACTCCATCACACATTTTACGATTTCAAAAACTCTTTTTCCTCCTCCCATACAAATGTCTGGTTTCAGTAATATAAGAAAATCTGCTAATATGTCGGGTGCAACATTATTATTCTTGGGACAAGTTGAGGATGCGTGGAAAATCAATATGCAGGTTAGGGTGGATAGGGAAGACTATGTGAATGTAGGTTTTAGGGCAGAGCTGTTGGCAATTTAACATTTAATTACGGATATGATCTGTCGCTCCATTATATGTAATCATTTTTTCATTCATTTATTTATGCAATTTTCGGTTTTTATGAGGGGCGATAGAAATTGGGAGGGGGTGGATGTTAATAATGTTTTAATTTATGGCTTGAATCACGTCCAATATTCTCTGTAAAGTTTTTCAGTTTCATACCATAGACGAAGTTGCATAGAATTTCATAAAATTGGGTGAATTTTACATTCATGAAACCAAACATTTGTATGGGAGGGGGTAGAGACGGGAAGGTAATCGTAAAATTTGTGATGCAGTTGTATTTTGTTTCTCTTGTAAGGTGCTCGTACAAAATTCCAAGTTCGTAGCTTTTAAGTAGTTGGTTATTAGTTGATTTATTGAATTTGGCCGAAATCATACTTTTGTATGGGAGGTGATAGAAGTTTAGAAGTTAATCGACCAGTTAATATTTTAAACTTTTAAGCATTTTTTGAAATGAGTTTCACAAATTTTCACGTTTGTAGCTTAAAATTTCAATCATAAATTCTAAGTTATTGTGTTTCTTCTATACACATGAAACACCTCGTGCAGGTTAAGGCCCCTTTTTGGCACATAAGAGTTCTGGTTGAAAGTGTTATATTTTCTTTGTGTATATCAAATGTATGTATGCCCGTAACTACAAAGCAATTCTCGAAGAATATGATTGGCAGCCAAAAAACAATTTTTATGAGTATAAATAACATTATTACTAAATTCTGAAAGAAAAGGATCAATATCTCGGCGCAGGATGAGTCAACTTGACTTTCAAATCCCGCAAATTCTTTGTCAGGGTGTTTACAAAATAACCTGACTATAGACGTTAGTCGGAGATTTGATTTAGACCATCTTTTTTTGGAATAGATATTAAGAAGAAATTTACTCGAAAAGATATTTTGCAATAACTTCACCAGATGAAATTTCAACAAAATCGAATAAATTTAGAATGAATTTTGTTTCAGTTACTTAAACTACATTTAATAAGAGGCAATGCCGCAAGTTTTGTTAGAATATCTTTTTGTAGTTTGTGAGATACTCAATTCCTTCAAAAAACACGAATTCTTTGAAAATTGCCAAAAATGTCTGAAATAACAGTCTATATCTCAGGTTTAGATAACCCAAATTTAACTATGTACCACTTAGAAACGAGGTCTAAATGTTTGCAAACGAACCTCATTTTTAGTTTTTCAATATAGTTTATAACAACGACATAAATTTCAAAAAAAAAACCTCTAAAACAGGCGAAAATTTGCAAATTCTGCTATTTTTCGAGTCCTTCCCCCACTCCTCCAGCGGCCGCAATATTTTTATCGTAATGTTCGCAAAAAAACGATAAGTTTAAAAAAAAAACATTGAAATTCTAATCCGACTGGACTACCATTGCACTGCAAGAAACTAAATTGCACGGATGCGAGATTACTGACATTAGATCGCACAGAACTTTTAAAAGCGAGAAATCAGCGGAAAGCCGGGAGTTAAGAGTTGCGTTTATGGTCGACAAGAAGTTTAAAAACCAAGTTACCACCTTCAAACCCATCATTGAACGATTGTGTGCAGTACGTGTCGTAACAAAATTCTTTAATATTTGGCTTATTAATGTCCACGCTTCAACGATCTCTAGAGAGTGTTAAGGAGGTATTTGTAAATCTTCACTCGGTCGCAAGGGAAGTTGGACTACGTATTAATGAAGACAAAACAAAAAACATAACAGAATTATGATTGGGCTTAAAGCCCAACCATATGATACTCTAGATGAGATGGAAATGACTTTAATATACCGGAAAATATGTCATCTCAAATTTTTTCGAATAGTGAATAGAGATTTTTGCATGGGAGGTGGTAGAAGTAGAGGGGGAGGACTGTAATTTTCGTATATGATACCGAACATGCAAAATGTTTTTTGCTGAATTTAAAGTTTTTAGTTTTCATTATTTTTAAAGAAATTGGACATAGTTTTCCTGAAATTGGGGCATTTGTATGGGAGGTGGCAGAGGAAGTGGAACGCTTTAGATGATTTTGAAACTGCTTATCATCTACCTTATCACTGTGCCTTGATTCAATTTCAAAGTCGATAGCTCTCATATATTCGAAGGAGAAATGATCTTCTTGATTTTATATACAGATATTTATGTGGGAGGGGGCAGAAGGAGTGAAGCTGAGCTCATAATTTTTTCTAGCATTTATTGCAACTATTAAAAACCAAATTCTAGCAAAATTTTAAGTTTGTAATTTTTCTAGTTTTAATGGAAATCGATATAATGCATTTAACAAAAATTATCCATTTGTATGGGAGGGGGTAGAAGGAGTGTACGGATCAAAATAAATTTTTTTCCGTTATTGATATTTCTATTTTTATACTTTATACAAAATATCAAGTTGATAGCTTTAACAGTTTCGAAGAAAAATAATTTAATTTAAATTTCAAAATTTCGTGAAATTTGTATGGGAGGGGTAGAAGGAGTGAGGTGAAGTTGATAATTCTTTTTAAAACTAATTACAATTATAGTAGAATTAGTTTGGCAAAATTTCGTCATTTCAGCTTTACTAGTTTCAATGAAAATCGAAAATGTGTATTTTTCAAAATTGTCTATTTATATGGGAGGGGGTAGATGAAGTGAGGGGATAGCATCAATATTCCGTAATATAAATGACATCTATCATAATACTTCGACCTAAATTTCAAGTCGATAGCTTAAATAGTTTCAATGAAAAATCAATTTCCTTATATTTCGAAATTTCATGAAATTGGTATTGGAGGGGGTAGAAGGAGTGAGGGGATGTAGCCCGTTCACGAACTTAAAGTAACTTTTTTGCTAAAAGTGACACACACAAATTTTTAGCACTATAGCTCAAAGCTTTCGAGAGTTATGCTGTAGATAGACGGACAGACGGGCTGACAGACAGACGGTCACTCGGAATCGAGGTTTTTGAGCGACAACAAATATTTCTGTACCCTTGGCGGCTCTGTGCGAGCGTTATTTCTAAGCGTTACAAACGGTAAGGCAAACACAATATACTCTCAGATTTCATTTAGAGTATAATTATGACGCTAACTAGGAAAGAGACGCAATTCAGACAAAATATTACGGTAGGAGACTATAACCTAGAAAACGCAAACTAGGAAAGAGACGCAATTCAGACAAAATATTACGGTAGGAGACTATAACCTAGAAAACGTAGACAACTTCATATACCTAGGGACGAACATATCGAAGGATGGAAGCGAACCCATCGAGAAGGATAATAATGGGAAACAAGACTTATTCTTCGGTACTTCAATAATCAAAAACAAGAACGCGCGCAGAAAAACAAAACTTAAGCTATGTAAAACTATTGGACACAATTGAGAAAATAAATCAATCTAGTCGCCATCGGAAACAATTGAATATTCAAGATGTCAATATTTTTTCAGTTCTCGTTCTGTATCAATCGTCGACCCAAGCACATTAATTCAATAAATATTATAACGTTTAATCAACTCAAGAGTTTTTAATTCAATATTTTGGCCCTTCACAAAACCAGCTTATCGTTAACAGCTTAATCAGCAACATTTTGGTCCGTCGAACCTGGATATTTAAGTATAAATTTCCTACTTTTGTTATATTGGAGGTTCAATATAAAATACGTACAAAATAAATTCGATCAGAAAATAGTGCGGTTGTGCGGTATTTTCGTTAATTTCGCGAGTTATCAAATTACAAAAAAAATGGATGTGCTAAGAGCCCGCCGTGGACATGTTAAGGGAATTTTAACACGATTAAATTCCTATCTTGTGAACTTATGCGTCGGGAATCGAACAATCGAAGATTTGTCTGTACGTGATAAACGATTGGACGACGCGTGGAAGGATTACCAAGCCATTCATACGAATTTGATGGAAACGGCAGATGATCCTAGCGAATTTATTGATGATGGTGATAGTATCGAATTTGAAGAGCGATATTTTCAGTGCAAACAAATTTTATTGAGATACATTCGTGAACTCAATGTCGTGTCGGTTAATCAAAATTCGTCCAACTGTGGTTATGGTGTTTCCGATAATATGTCAGACAATAAACCGATTAAAGGTTCTTGTCTTGTTGAAAGTCAATTACCTAAAATTAAAATTCCATCATTTTCCGGTGATTTCAATGAATGGTGTTCATTTAAAGACCTTTACATTAGTTCGGTTCACAATAATAAAAACCTTTCGGGCTCGCAGAAATTGCATTATTTGAAGAGTTTTCTGTCGGGAGATGCTCTTAATCTATTAAAACATTTAACGATCTCAGATGCCAATTATCTCGAAGCTTGGGACAAATTAAATGCTCGTTATGATAAAAAGGGTCCTATTGCCAAGGCGTTCGTTAATAAACTTTTATCGCTTCAATTCTCGGAGTCGAATTCCGCCGCGGCACTTAGAACTTTCTCCGATTCAGCTGATGAAGTCATTCGAGGACTTCGAGCATTAGGTCCAGAAGCTGAAACCAGAGATATTTGGTTGATTCATATCTTATTGACCAAGGTCGACGAAAAAACTCGATACAGATGGGCTGAGGAAAATACAGAAGATTTTCCTTCTCTCAATATTTTTTTGAAATTTTTGGAGAGACGCTGTGAAACGCTTGAGAAATCACATTCATCTTTTACTACTAACAAGAGTGGTCAGCAGAAATCTTCTTCAAAGAATTGCCATTTTTCTTCAACCACAATGGTTTGTCCTAAATGTAAGGAAAATCATTTACTGATGCGCTGCGATAAATTTAATTCTCTTGATATAGAATCAAAACGTACATTCGTAAGCAAACACGGTGTTTGCTTCAACTGCCTTCGCACAGGGCATTCGTCTATATCATGTCATTCGAAACATCGCTGCCAGAAATGCAATAAAAGACATCACACTCTGCTGCATCCTGAAATGAACAATATGACGAATAATCGACAATTTAGTGCTGCCAATCTGTCAACGGAATCGCAACTATGTACCAGTTCAATTCCATCGACATCCTCGGATTCAAGTGAATCGATAGCGCAGGCACTAATAAATAATCATTCGACTCATACAAGCAGTCACAATTCCTGTCAAACACTTTTACCAACGGCATTGGTTCTAGTTCGTGATAATTATGGGAAGTACCAACCCTGTCGAGTACTTCTGGATACCGGATCACAACTATCGTTCATATCCGAACCATGTCTACAACGTTTAAAACTATCTCGGACTCATGCACGCGTCGCAATTAATGGATTATCATCGGTCAACGCTGGATTTACACGAGGACGCACTTCTGTTATACTCAAATCACGTGTTAATCAGGAATCCTTACAAATAACAGCATACGTGCTAAGCAAAATCAGCGCTGTGCTTCCCAGCTCGCATATTCAGCAAAATTCGCTTGCGCATTTATCACATCTTCAACTTGCGGATCCAAAACTTCATATTCCAAGTAAAATCGACATTCTTTTGGGTTGTGATCATCTGTTCAATATCATCAAACCGGAAACATTTTGTGGTTCTAGTGGTCAACTGTCAGCAATATCTACAATTTTTGGTTGGGTTGTAGCCGGTCAGTTGCAATTACCTGACTCGTCAACTTCCAATGTACCAATTACATCGTGTTCATCAAATTTGGCTTGTGCTGACCTGGACTTAACTCTGAGAAGATTTTGGGAGATAGAGGAGGTTTATTTTGTATCTCATCTATCTGAAGACGAACTAAAGGCTGAAAATAATTATTCCACCACACATACGAGGAATAATGAAGGAAGATATGTAGTTGAACTTCCGTTTAAAGATATCTCTTCAATCTCTCTTGGAAATTCTATCAACGCGGCTATTAATCGTATGAAGGGAATGGAGAGACGATTTATATTGAATCCTGATCTGAAGACTCGATACTCTGAATTTATGTCTGAGTATATATCACTTGGGCACATGACTCCTATACCACAAAATGAAATCAACAACTCAAATTCCTACTACCTTCCACATCACGCTATTTTTAAGGAAGACAGTACAACTACCAAACTACGTGTAGTTTTCGATGGATCTGCAAAATCGTCAAATGGTTTTTCCTTGAATGATCATTTGCTTCCTGGACCTCCAATTCAAAGAGAACTATTCGCAATCTGTTTGCGATTTCGGCGACATCAGTTCGTGTTTACGGCTGATATTGAGAAAATGTTAAGGCAAATATTAATTGCAGGTAGTCATCAAGATTATCAAAGAATTTTATGGCGAGAAAATAGCGATGAGCCATTTACACATTATCGTCTGTGTACTGTTACTTATGGTACCACTTCTGCGCCATTTCTGGCTGTTCGTACTTTAAAACAGCTTGCTCTCGATTATCAACAACAATATCCAGACGCATCCGCAATTATTCTCAATGATTTTTACATGGATGATCTTCTATCAGGAGCCGATTCTGCGGAAACTGCTAAGAATTTATATCATCAGCTCGTGAACCTGTTATCAAAAGGAGGATTCAATCTGCGTAAATGGAGCTCAAACTGCTGTTCTCTGCTGGCTTCAATACCAATAGAAATCCGAGAAATATCGCCACTGAACTTTGAAAACACAACCATCAAGGTACTCGGGCTACGATGGCATCCTGCGTCTGATAATTTCTCCTTTAAGGTCTTATTGCCAACCGAATATAGCTACACAAAACGGTCATTCCTATCTGATGCTGCCAGAATATTTGACCCACTAGGATTTTTGGCACCGGCAATCATTTTGGTAAAGATCTTATTTCAGGAGCTGTGGCTACACAAGGTTGGATGGGATGATGACATACCGTATGACATAAAAAAACAATGGAATGAAATTCGTAGTCAACTGCCGCTACTTGACAAAATTCTCGTTCCGCGTAAAATCGTAAATTCTCATACATGTGAATATCATGGATTTTGTGATGCCTCCGAAAAGGCGTATTCCGCTGTAATATACTGTCGTAACTACTTATCGGATAGCTGTCGTGTCATATTAGTGGTTGCAAAAACAAAGGTAGCGCCTCTCAAGCAAATTACAATTGCAAAACTCGAACTCTGCGCAGCTGTATTGCTATCTCGATTATTTGAATCAATTAAAACATCGTTACAAATTGAGTTAGAAAAGTGCTTCGCGTGGTCCGATTCTCAAATTGTACTAGCTTGGTTATCTGTACAATCGCGGACTCTTAAGACTTTTGTGGCAAACCGGACGGCAGAAATATTAAATGTGCTTCCAAGATTGTGCTGGAACCACGTATGCTCGAATCTTAATGCAGCGGATTGTGCTTCACGTGGTTTATTACCAACTTCTCTGTTAAACTATTCTCTTTGGTGGAACGGACCTGACTTTTTAAGGTCAGCAGAATCAACCTGTTCAGTTCCTCGAATACATCTAACAAACGCTGAGCAACATGTTGTGAATGAAGGATGTCGTAAGAGTAACTCTCATCTTGTTCAAATAGTTACTCAATCGAATATATGTATACTTAACGATCATTTTCTCGTTACCTTAATCGATCGAGTTTCTTCCTGGACGAAATTGATCCGTACAGTTGCATATTGTCAACGTTTTATAAGCAATATACGTACTATTGTTAGTAATCGAAATACCAATCCACTTAACACTAATGAATTATTCAGTGCAAAAATTATCTGTCTGAAATTCTGTCAAAGATCTGCCTTTTCGATAGAACTAAGAATACTCCAAGAACAAGGAGAACTGCCTACTAAAAGCAAACTTCTTCAGTTATCACCAATTTTGGACCCAAATGGCTTACTACGTGTTGGTGGACGTATCCAACAAGCACATTTATCTTATGCGGTGACACATCCTATAATATTGCCGAAGGGTAATCGTATTACAAACCTGATCGCCGAATATACGCATAAGAAATACCTTCATGTTGGAGTTGGAGAACTGTTCACAATTCTTCGTCAAGAGTATTGGATATTCGGTTGCCGTAACTTAATTCGCAGTATTGTTTTTAATTGCATAGCTTGTTTCCGACAACGGAAGGCAACATCCAGTCAACTTATGCGACAACTTTCTGAAGAGAGGGTAACATATGCAAGACCATTTGCTCGTGTTGGTGTTGACTATGCTGGTCCTTTGAGTCTACGAATGGCTCGAGGAAGAAACCCAAAATTTACAAAAGGTTACATCGCTCTATTTATTTGTTTTACAACAAAGGCATTGCATTTGGAACTTGTATCCGATCTGTCATCAGAAGCATTTTTAGCAGCACTGCGCCGTTTTACTTCCAGAAGAGGTAAATGCTTAGAAATCTTCAGCGATAATGGAACCAACTTCAAGGGTGCGTACCGAATGCTTTCCGATATGCACAAGCATATTCTCTCGGAAACTCATAATCGAATTATCATGGAAAGTTTGGCAAATGACGGTATATCATGGCATTTTATACCACCTGGTGCTCCACATTTTGGTGGATTATGGGAATCCAACGTGAAGTCTATGAAATCACACCTTAAGACTGTGATTGGAAACCAAATATTAACCTATGAGGAGATGTATACGCTTCTTACTGAAATAGAAGCACTACTTAACTCAAGACCACTATACTCTATATCCGACTCAGACTATGACGTACTTACTCCGGCACATTTTTTAATCGGACAACCATATACAACTATTCCTGAAGCTAGTATCTCAATTAATACTAATTATTTAACTAATTGGCAACTTTTGCAGCAACTTAAGCAGAGTTTTTGGAAACGATGGCACCAATCCTATCTAACTTCACTACAACATCGCAGAAAGTGGTCAAGGGAGAAGATAGACTTGACACCGGGAACCATCGTTGTGGTAAAGGAAGATAACGTGCCTCCTTCTAAATGGATGTTGGGTCGAATATCCGAATGCTATCCAGGTCGAGATGGAAGATTTAGAGTGGTCAAGATCCAGACTAATAGAGGTTCATTCGATCGGCCAATTACAAAGGTTGCTGCACTACCCTTACTGCCAGCCAAAGCTGGCAGGAGGCCGGAGGATGGACACAATTGAGAAAATAAATCAATCTAGTCGCCATCGGAAACAATTGAATATTCAAGATGTCAATATTTTTTCAGTTCTCGTTCTGTATCAATCGTCGACCCAAGCACATTAATTCAATAAATATTATAACGTTTAATCAACTCAAGAGTTTTTAATTCAATATTTTGGCCCTTCACAAAACCAGCTTATCGTTAACAGCTTAATCAGCAACAACTATCATAAGACCTGTGCTATGCTATGGCAGCGAAAAGTAGACATTAACTCATGCGCCCGAAAATTTAGTTAACGCCTTTAAAAGAAAGATCCTCAGAAGAATCCTCGGACCTGTGAAGGAAGACTCGATCTGGAGAATACGATACAATAGAGAATTGTATGCCATCTTGGACAATCCAGAAGTGTCAACCCTCATAAAATTTAAGAAGTTACAATGGGCTGGTCATGTCGAGCATATGGATGACGAAGGAGTTCCCAAACGCACACTAAAAGGGAAATTCTACGGACAAAGACCGGTCGGAAAGCCACGGAAGCGTTGGGAGGATTCCATTCACAATCAATGCTAAGATTCTCAAACTGGAGGACATGGTCATTGAACCGAGTTAGATGTAGGCAAAATATTCAGGAGGCTAAGGCCCGATTTAGGCTGTAGCGCCATCGTAAGTAAGTAATTATTTTTTGGAAATCTTCAAAGTTAAAATGTCTGGTCTACGCCGGTTTAACTTAATTTGCCGCCCGAATCATTTTATTGAAAGCGTGCCATTCCAAATGATTTTTCTTATAGCCGAGAGCACGTTTAGTGATATTTTGCTTTGTTTCTTCAAGCTATGCTGTGACTCATAGTTTCTACCACCGTTTGCTACAACCACACAAAAATTTGATGACAGATTTGCACTGAAAAATTCAACTCCTTTGAATCGCCAGATAGAGAGCCAAAACAAAAAAAAAATTGTGCACTTATTGCTAAAGGGTATTTGCTACGTTTTTATCCGAGGACCACAACAAACGTCACGAAATTCCGATAGAACTTCTATAAAAAAATGTTGTCCTTCGACAAAATTGTGTGATAAAAGAGTTTAAATGTGTGACTTTTGAGATTAAATGTGAGAAATTTTTTGGCAGAATTGGTTTGGTGAATGTTTTCACAGTGTTACGTTATATTATTCATGACGTTTCGGTCTCTGCTGAGTTTGTTTGGTAAAGATCTCAGCAGAGACCGAAACGTCACGAATAATAAAGCCTAGTAGTGTAGAATTCTGAAATCTTTCCTTTAAAAAATTAAAATTGGTGAAAAAACCATGACAGTTCTGCGAGACATGTTAATTACAAATTTCTATGGCAATAAGAAATCTGAAAATGTTTAAATCAGTTTTTGTATTACAATTTTGCGACAAATTTCTAAATAATAAAATAGAAAGTTATTTTTCATAAAGCGCGGGCTATATTTTAATGGAACTACAAAAGGCTAGCAGTAGCACGTATGTATACGGCACTGAGGTAGCTCCTTTTGTCAAAAAATTTCGACAGAAATTTGATAATTTTTTTCTCTTTAATTGTTGTAATTGTGTCACAAATTGTTATGAAATTGTTCGTTCAAAGTCGGAGCTGAAGTCATGCGCTGGAAGGAAGGATTTAGCCTCCGAAGGGAACAGCATCCTTGAAGAGCACTGAAGAAAGGAAGGAAGACGGTAGGAGTTCACGTTGTCTATATTTTCAAGCTCGTTTTGCGCAAATTGAGCAAATCACTGCCAGAACGCCTCATGGCCTAATGGAAGGGGTGGGGGAAGGGAGGGGGAAGGGAGGGGGAAGGGAGGGGGAAGGAAGGGGGGCGTTATTTCCTACCGTCTAATCTTTTTTCGCACTTTTCATCACGGTTTTCCAAAGACGACGTCTTCCACGGACCAAATTCTCTCCCCTACGGTCTGACTTGCCAGAAACCTCCATTATATCGCTGCCTTAATGCAACAACTTGATATCCGAAATTCCAGAACAGCAATTAAATTTTGAAAAATCAAAATAAGTTGTACTAAATATTAAGGAAATTTAGAATTTTTCAACAATATAATATCATAAGGGTCTGTTTTTCAGTTGTCCAATAGTAGCAGGGCACAGAGCTGAGTTGAGTATACCTCTCAGAACAGTTGTGGTATTAAAGCAACGTGTGTTGATGGCCTGGAGTTCTTCATTTCGTTACAATGGTTTTTACTGTTCGGTCTTATGATGACGTTGCACATTTGAAGCATGTCGCCCAGTGCAACTGCACCATTTGGACCTTAGTAAGACCGGCTCTGTGTCTGACGAACTCGGATTCTAAGCTTTTGTTTTTGGTACTGATTTACTCTCCAGACATAATTTCTAGTGTCTAGTTTTCAATTGTCTAAATTTACCATATTATTTCCAACACTTATTCAATATTCATTTCGTTTCGAATAAAAAACAATAATTTTCTGAATCTTTCTGCCACTTGATGATTATTTTGAAAAAAAAACCCAAACATTCTTTTTTGCAATGCAAACTTAAATCCTCTTTTAATTCATTTAAAGATTAAATCGGTTTGCATTGCACTCGTTAGATAAGCCATTTCGAGTTACAATTCGTGTCGAAACTGAATTTATTTGTAGAAAAAAAGAAGAGTTTTCGAATAAAACTTTTACGAAACTAAAACTATTTCCGAATAGAAACAATTTTTCTCCGATGATGTTGTGTTGAAGAAAGTTTCCAAAAGTTTTTTGAAAGTTTTCTTTTTTTTTTTGTTTTGTTGAGATATAATAAGAGCAGTTTTATTGTTTAAATATGGTTTAAAGTTTGTAATCTTTATTTGATAACATTTTGATAGTTTAATCTATATTGTTAAGGTAGGATTTGTTTTCACGAAGCCGAACACAACTTAGGGGGTAAACCTTTAATGCAATTTATACAGTCATATCGGTAAAGAGAGAAAAAAAGAGAGTTAAGGTTCAACGGGATTAAAAGGAGAGAAATGCCTAAAATGTCGGTGGACGTTGAGTTTGAAACGTCGAATGTCGCTTGACAATGGGATACGGTCTCCGGCAATACATTCCAGAGCTTTGAAGTTCGGGGTATGAATGTCTCTCTACATATCACTGTACGGAAAGTTGGAATCTTAGCCGTAAACTCATGTGCGCTTGAAGTAAGGCAAGTATTTTTAGGAAATGTGTAAGAAGGTGGAATAAGTTTGGAAAGTTCCTCATGTCATTTACCATGAAAATAGCGGTAGTAAATGCTTAGTACTCCGACATTTCTGCGATGCTCCATGGAAACCGCTGGCTTCATCTTCAATTAGTCAGAGCGCCTTTCTCTGGACAGGGTAGAGCATCGCAAGTTGCGTTTTGGGTGCCTCAGCCGATAAATGCGGATTGTACTCCAGGCGTTGTCTAATGTAGGCCTTATTTATTAGGTCAGTGGGAGTAAAATATTTTTTAAACCTTCGGAGTATTTCTAGGCGTTTGAAAGCGTCAAATACTACGTCCAGTAAGTGTTAGTTCCAATTAAGATGGCTATTGAACTTTAATGCCAAGAAGTGAGAAGTATTCGGAAGAGTCTAGTTGGGCACAACCGAAGGCTACATTAGAGACCGACGCTGGAACATCACGTTTAAGCCTGTGTTTTTGACTCACTCAAATGTGTATGCATTCACTCAAATTTAAGTGCAATCACCCAAATTTATGTGCATTAACGCAAATTTGTGTACATTCACTCAAATATGTGTGGATTCACTCAATTTTGTGTACGTTCACTCAGATTTGTGCGCATTTGATCAAATTTGTGTGCATTCACTCAAATTTGTATGCATTTACTCAAACTCGTATGCATTCGTGCAAATTTGTGTGCATTCACTCAAATTTATGTGCAATCACTCAAATTTGGGTGAATTCACTCAAATATGTGTGAATTCACTCAAATTTGTGTGCGTTCACTCAAATTTACGTGCATTCACTCAAATTTGTGTGCATTCGATCAAATTTGTGTGCATTCTATCAAATTTGTGTGCATTCACTCAAATTCGTGCGAATTCACTCAAATTTGTGTGCATTCACTCAAATTTGTGTGCATTAACTTGTGGCGATACGACGTGGTCGACATATTCCAGAATCCATAACATCAGACGTGTACGTGCTTATCGCGCACAAGCAAACGGTCCCTTTTTGCATATCGCCAGATATGCTGACGATACTATCACTATCAGAATTCTTTAATGCAAGGAAATTGCCATTAATTGGTTCCAAATTTAAAAGATGCAAATCGAATTATCCTCTGGCTCTTCATTTAGTGAAGGGATGAAAAAACAACAACATCCCTACACCAAGTACATAAATAAATTAACACAAAAAATTAACAAAAAATTGGGATCAACTAGCGTTAAGTCTGCGCATTAAGCACATCTTATCAATAGAGAGGTCGAATACATCAGCATTCTTATTAACTTCTCTCGCGAGACGTGAAATCGGCTCATTCGTACCATAATTTGTCAACTACAATTTGCGCATCTCGCGGACGTATACGTGCTTATCGTGCACAAGCAAGCGGTTCCTTTATGCATATCGCCAGATATGCAACGAAAAAAAAACCAAGTGGCATGTCCGACAACGCGCGCGATCAGCATTTGATTTGTGCGTGATAAGCAAGTGGATTTCGAAGTACGCAAAAAGATGGGATAAAAGTCAGTCGCAGTCGCGCATGTTTCTTCAGTTTTTTGAATTGCAGTTCACGACAACGCGTAGTCGACAATCAGTATCAATAAAGTATTTATTTATTTACCTAGCGTGTTTTACTCATCACCTCGTCCGCGCTCTCAGGCCCAAAAACTCAAATTTGTGTACATTCACTCAAATATGGCGTACGGCGAAACACAAACAGAGACAGTTAGTCTTCCTGCAGAAAATGCTAGAAAATTGTTAGAAGCTGGAAGAGTTAAGATCGGCTGGGTCAGCTGCCGCATTCGCGCACGAACGTTACTCACAAAATATTTTGGAAGTCTAGAGTTTAGACAGTGGTCATAGGCGGCGACTTCAATGCATGTGCTGCAGAGTGGGGTAGCAGGCCCACCAATGTTAGAGGACGTATTTTACTGGAGACATTTGCACCACTGGAAATAGGAATTGCAAACATCGGCAGGGCAAGCACTTATCGCAAAGCAGGCATCATCATAGACACAACCTTCGTAAGCAACTCCCTTCTACGGAAATGGCGTCTTACCGTGGAATATATACACAGTGATCATCAGGCAATTATATTTAATAAAAGACCAAGAAAATCAATACAACGACCTAAATTAACAAGCCCACAATGGAAAGATAAGCTCTTTGACAGGGACATGTTCGAAGAAATTATGAACATCAACAAACCGAAGTGAAACAGCAAAGATCCTCGCGGAACAACTCACCCACACTATCATCACTGCGTGTGATACAGTGATGTCCAGAAGGGCAATTAGTGGAAGAGCTGCATCATGCAAAAAAAAAATATGTTAAAAAATGTTAAGGAACCTGACTGTCAAGAGCTCATGGTCCGATTTGGGCTGTAGCGCCATTGAAGAAGGTGGAGAAGGTACATCATGTTACTGGTGGAACGAAGAAATAAAGACACTCGGAGCAAAGTGCTTACAAGCCCGAAGCAGAGTCCAACGATCAAGGGGAAGACTAGATTTTCAGAACCCATTAAACACTTTCAAAGTGACAAGACGAGAAAGTAAGGCAATTTGTTTCAAAAATCTCTGTAACGAAGCGGTTATGTCAGTGGAGTATAGCATACGGGATGGTGATGATGAGGCTGAAGGGTCATAGGTCCCCACAAAGAACTTGACCGATAATGCTAAGATCAATAGTAGAGCGCCTGTTCCCACAGAGGCCAACAACGATGTGTAGCATATCTAAAGAGATCATCATAGAGTCTATTCCTGCAATTACGTCGGAGGAGCTATTTGATGCATGCGGGAAGATAAGAAACAACAAGGCATCTGGACCCAATGGCATCAGAAATATGGCAGTAAAAGTTGCTGTTCAAAAGAAGCCCGACACCTTTAGAGCAACTATGCAAAAGTGTTTGGAGGGAAGGAGTGTTTCCTGAACGATGGAAACTCCAAATTTTTACAAAAAGGAAACAAGCCTCCCGAAGAACCATCATTATATCGCCCAATAAGTTTACTTGACACATTGGGAAAGATCATTGAGCGAATTATAAGGAACAGACTGCTTGTACTAGCAGAGGAGAGAGGAGCACTGCCAGACCACCAGTTTGGATTTAGGAAATCGCGTTTAACTGTTAACGCCATAAAAGTGGTAGTTAATGCTGCAACTGAGTCGATATAAGGATAAAGATGGCGATGGGGAAGAAAGAAATATTGTGCAGTAGTGACACTGGACATTAAAAATGCCTTTCACTCGGCAGATTGGTCACTTATAAACAGATCGTTAGCCAGGATGGATACACAATACTTCTTGTTGAGAATAATTTCAAACTCCTTCACCAACAGGAGGTCAAGGTACCGAACTGATGAGGGGGTAAGCTATTACAACGTCACCGTGCGTGTCCCACATGGATCTGTACTGGGCCTTCTCCTGTGGAATACAATGTACGATGAAGTTTTTCGGTTATCGTTGCCGCAAGGAGTAAAATTAGTCGGGTTTGCTGACGACATCGCCGTTGTTACCATGGCTAAGCACATCCACAAAATAGAGTTAGCAACAAACGAAGCAGTATCAAAAATTAGAGACTCGCTAGAGCCCGCGGCTTAGAGCTAGCTGACCACAAAATGGAGGCTGTTCTAATATCAAGTCGAAAGAAAATTGAATACATGAACATTCAAGTCGGCAGCCAAACCATCTTATTCAAGGAAGCAATTAAACATCTAGGAGTTATGCTTGATAATAATTAAAATTTAAAGTTCACGTGGACTTCGCGAGCAAAAAGGTGTCACAAATGCAGACAGCCCTTTCCCGAATGCTGCCAAACATCGGTGGACCTGGATATGCCAGAAGGATTCTACTTTCTAGAGTAGTCAGCTTGCTCTCCTATACGCTGCACCGGGTTGGGCGGCGGCATTAGCGACAAAGGATGCAAGGAAAAAGATGTCATCAACGTATAGGCTCTTCGCGATAAGAGCAATCAGCGGTTTCCGAACAATATCGGACGAAGAAGCCTGTTTCACAGCTGGAATGATCCCCATTGGCATTCTTGCGAATGAGATACTAATGATCTACGAAAGAAGATCCACGATCCAACAAGAGGTAGCTGTTACCAGAAAAATAAAAGAAGAAGAAAAGGTAATAACAATAGCTATGTGGCAAGCCAGGTAGGACAACACTACAAAAGACAGATGGACCTATAAGCTTATGCCCGCAATTGAGAGCTGGACAAAGCGATTGTATTAGGACTGCAACTATCACATCGCGCAGTTCCTATCAGTTCACGGCGGCTACCGCAAATACCTTCAAATTGTCCAATTGCCCAGATCAAGAAGAAGAAACATAACACGTGGTTTTCAACTGAAGTCGCTTCGCAGAATGGAGAAATAATATGCCGAGTCCACCATTCATCATAGATTATATGGAATCAGAGGAAAATTGGATGGAAATTTGCATACTCGTAACGAATGTGCAAAAGGATCTCTGGAGAATCGAGAGAGAAAGGAGAGCAGAAGCAATATAAAGAGGACAGTATAAAATGCTAGCTAGCCCCGCGAAGAAATACCAAACGGTCGTTCCGCGGCGGGGGTGAGGTTTAGTACGCAGGCACATATCAGGTATCAGGTATGTGAATCGTGCATACTAATGGCACGGGCTATTTTTATCTAATGAAGATTCCACACCTCCCTGGCGTAACGTAAAGAAAAAAACCCACTCACAATTCACTCAAATTTGTGTGCATTCGCTCAAATTTGTGTGCATTCACTGAAATTTGTATCCATTCAATCAAATTCGGGGGAAATACCATCTGGATCTGCAGATTTCTGAACATTGAGCTTATGAAGAATTCTGGAAATAAGTCAAGTGCGAAAATAAGTCGCAGGTAGACGAAGTCCAGCTGGTGTTACGTACGGGGGAGATTGGTTTGTCGCTGGTAGCCTGGAGTTTCGGGCGAAACTCTTAGTTCAATTAATGCCATTGACATACAGCGCTGCTAAATTATTCATTGGACCTAAGTAAGCATTTTCCGACTGGGTATCATCCACTATTTAGCATAATGAACACCTAACGACCAAAATATTGACTTTGAGAGTTGGTTGTGTTTGATTCGGAATTGGGCGATTCTATGAATTGTTGTTTGATGAGCAGCAGAGCGAAAGAGAACTGAGTGCACAAACTTGCCATGTTGCCCATAGATCAAACAATTTTTCGCATAAAAAATGCTTACCTCTTAAATAAACGATTTTGATTGGTTCGCACCACGTTCATATCTTCCAAAAATTTAAACAGCTGATGAGTCAGACAAAATGTACATCTCTTTCAAATCCGTACGAGAAATGTAGCTTCTGTTTGTTTTAATTCTTTTTCATGCATATTTCGCATATCCCAAATTATGTGTATGAAAATGTTTGCTTTGTCATTGTAAAATTTCATTTCATAAATTAATAATTTGAATAACTCTCATGATTGGAAATGTTTTTAGAGGATTAGGCTAACGATTAGAGGATTAGGCCTAAAGGGGAGACTAAAAAAACGCATTGGTGGCTCTATCCCATATGCTGCTTTTTGCGTAGAATAATCCTATTTATCTATAGACCAAATCAAGCAGTCTACGCACAAATTTAGCTAGCGTGATGAGGAAACGGAAAATTAATGAAAATAAAAATATTCTCTTAACTGATTTTCCATGATTACGGACACACGACAATGTATTTTTGTAAATGTACAATGTTAATACAATGTATGTTTCTGGCATAAAGGGACGATATACATATTGTTGCGAGCTAGAGGTTCGCCGATTTCAAGTAAAACTCAATTCGTTTAAAAATAATAGATAATTTTATTTATTCGCACGTTTCACTTTAATTCGCACTTTTAATTTAGTTTACACTTTTACTATACGGCACCACTGTTATCGTTTACACTTTTACTATACGGCACCACTGGTATCGCGTTCTTGTATCGGTTCAAGTTCACTCGCAGATGTTGCTGAACTAAATGACAGCTGATCTGAGAGTTTCGTGTTTATATACAATTGTTGCCAAGTTCTAGAAGTTGCGATCGTGCATGTTGCCGGGTGTGTGTGTGTCTAGAATGTTCGGGGACTTTGTTTATAGCTTTTTACATGTTGGGGGATTTGTTCTGGTACATTCGGGAAGTTGCCAGATTCATAACATTACCCTCTCCTTAGTCCCTGTTCGTCCCGAACAGAAACGTTCACTTCCTCCATGGCACCATGGTACTTTGTTAGTCGGTCGAGATGTACCACTTTCATTTTAGTGCGAGGTTTTCGCTGATTCCATCCATCCTCTGGTTCGATCGTTATCCTCCGAATGGTTTTTCCGGCTTCTTTTTCCTTCTCACGTTCGCGTTCTTTGTACTCTGCTTTCTGACACATACACGCTTTTGCTCTTTCTCGGACTCGATAATTACTCCATGAGCTTTGCTTGGCAGCTTCGAACGTCAGCCCATATACCAAGGCTTCGCCTATCGTTTTCTTGCCTGCCAATTTCAACGCCTGTTGCAGCTCTCTGTCCTGTACAGCATTGTTAAATGCGAAAACAGCTGTATCGTTGCGTTGCTCTATTTGCGCATTAGGCAGCGATAATAATGTGAGTCGTTCAATATCGCGTGCCAGCTCTTGAAGTGTTTCACCATTCTTTTGAGTTCGGTTGTACAGCTCTATTTTGTAGATCTCTTTCATGCGGTCACTGCCGTAATGAAGATCCAATGTTTGGACTAACGTTGAAAAATCTTGTTGTTGCTCCTGCGGAATCGTTTGAAGAACCTCCGCTGGTGGACCTCTTAACGCCAATATAAGAGCCGTTCCTCGTTCGAGATCATTACAATGGTTGTTTCTGGCGGCAGCCTCAAATTGGATCTTATAAATAGCCCACGGTGTCTGTCCATCGAAGATTGGAGCTTTGAAACCCTTATGCGTAACGTGCTCTGCTTTCATGACTCCGACTGCTTTCACGTTATCCAAGTCCCTTTTGAGGCGTTCGACTTCTCGTACAATCCTGGATATCCTTTCCGTAATTTGTTCTTCGAAGATTCGAAGTTTCTTCTCAACGTTTTCTTCTATGGCCTTACCCATGGTGTCTATTTTATTATTCTGCAGCTCCAATTTTTGGTTGAGTTCCTTTGAGGTCTGGTCTAATTTCTGATTAATGTCCGCTGATTGTTGCTCTAATTTCTGATTAATGTCCGCAGATTGTTGTTTAATGTCCACTGATTGTTGTTTAATGTCCACTGATTGTTGCTCTAATTTGTTCATCATTTGTTGCATTAACTGTGTTAAGGCATCCGATGTACCGGAGCACTCCTCTTTACGAGCTTCTTCGATTTGGAACTCAAAACTATCTGCATCTTCACCCTCAGCCTGCAGTGTCTCGATCATACGGCTGACAAGTTCAGACTTGCTCCCTGTCGTAGGTAACTTTCGTCTACTGAGCTCTTCCTTCAGCTCCGTTAATTTTAAGTCCTTTAAATACCGCGGCATTTTCACTACCGACTATTTCCAGTTTTTCCGCGATTCGAATTCACTTAAATTTACGTCACTGCTCACTAAATCACTCGGGAATATTCGATTTCACAAAATTCTCACTGTCCGTTCGAGAATTTTAGTTCCGCGATTTTACTTCGCTAATTAAAGTCACTGTTCACTAGAGCACTCGAGAATATTCGATTTCACAAAATTCTCACTGTCCGTTCGAGAATTTTAGTTCCGCGATTTTACTTCGCTAATTAAAGTCACTGTTCACTAGAGCACTCGAGAATATTCGATTTCACAAAATTCTCTCTGTCCGTTCGAGAATTTTAGTTTCACTTTTTCGCTCTCACAAAATTATCTGTTCGAGAATTTTAATTTCACTCGCGATTTTTAACCCGAATTTATCCTAGAAATCCCACTCTTCTGACACCAATTGTTGCGAGCTAGAGGTTCGCCGATTTCAAGTAAAACTCAATTCGTTTAAAAATAATAGATAATTTTATTTATTCGCACGTTTCACTTTAATTCGCACTTTTAATTTAGTTTACACTTTTACTATACGGCACCACTGTTATCGTTTACACTTTTACTATACGGCACCACTGGTATCGCGTTCTTGTATCGGTTCAAGTTCACTCGCAGATGTTGCTGAACTAAATGACAGCTGGTCTGAGAGCTTCGTGTTTATATACAATTGTTGCCAAGTTCTAGAAGTTGCGATCGTGCATGTTGCCGGGTGTGTGTGTGTCTAGAATGTTCGGGGACTTTGTTTATAGCTTTTTACATGTTGGGGGATTTGTTCTGGTACATTCGGGAAGTTGCCAGATTCATAACAATATGTATAAACATTTCGTCAACCACTATTAATAAAATATTGATGGGAATACTATTAGTTATTTGATCGTAAAAATGTTTCATAAATTGTAATAAATTCAATTATAAAAGAGTGGTTTTTTACTTAAGGGATCCAAAACAAACTATTTATTTTACACCCGAATCAACTGTTTATATTTATCTATTACTAAGTTACTTAAATATTTGCACTATATATTCGTTCGCCCTTTATCGAAAAATTTGACGAGAAAAAGAAACTATATGAGTTTTACGATTTGCGAAACATATTTTCAAAAGAAAGCAGGAATATGGCAGCACCTTCATGTTATTTTCTCGATTTACTATCCCATCCACACCAAATCGCGCAAAAGAAACAGAAACTCCGTGCCTGAATAATTGCTTATGACTAAAAGTGATGGAGCTGTGGAATACGTGTAGATTGTGCACATATTGGTGAGCTCAGATAGAGAAGTTCTTTCCAGTTTGTAAACTGTTTTACGTATAATTAAAACTGTGATGAGCAGCACGATGTTGCTTCAAGTGAACTATCTGTTTTCGAGTTTTTCGAAGAGGATTGGTTCTTAACATATTCTGTACTAAAAAAAAACATAACAGGACCACGATTGGGCATAAAGCCCAATCATGCGATACTCTAGATGAAAGAGAAATGTTTTGATGTTAAGAAATTTTGTAGGGGAAGTGGTGGAGGTGATGACGACATTGAACTTTTTTTTCATATCACGCTAGAGTTGCCATCAAAATGTTTTATACAAAATTTTGGATTCAAAAATTTAATAGGTACTGAAAAAATTAGTGTGTTGGATTTAGTGAAATTGTGCAGTTTGTATGGGAGGTGATAGAAGGAGGAGCAATTTCTTCATGACTTTTCCAGAAATAACTAAAAACACCATGCTTTTGACATATTCTAAATTGCAGATCATTAGCATTCATACTTTTCAGGAAAATCGACTCTTTGTGGAATAGTGAAATTGTGTCAGATTGTATGGAATGGGGTAGAAGGAGTGAAACTAATCGTCTAATTTTTTGGTCTTACTAATAATTCTAAATAAATACTTAGTGCTCGATTTCAGCTCGATCAATTGTACCTAGTCTAGCCATAAATATTGTTACAAGGTTTGGCAACCCTGCAGAAAGGAACCGTTATATTGCATTTCTTAAAAATTGAGCTAATCGCTATAGTACGCTTGTGCTTGATGCATTTGTTATCATTTGAGTTTAATTTTTAGTGTAGTGAACATGGATTGGGGTGACAGAGAAAATAGAATTGCTGTGATTGCACTTCATAAAGTAGGAATGCAACCAAGTGATATTTTTAAGACTCTGCATACCCTTGGTATAAGCCGAATATTTGTATATCGGGCTATTGAAAGATTTAATGATACGTCTGGAGTAAGTGACCGTGAAAGAAGTGGCCGTCCGCGAACTACTCGAACACCTCAAGCGGTTAAAGCCGTGCGCGAGAGAATTCGCCGTAATCCTCTTCGGAAACAAAAAATTTTATCGCATGAGATGAAAATACCCCAAAGAACAATTTCACGTATCATCAAAAGTGACTTGGGGTTGGGTGCTTATCGTAGATCTACCGGGCATTTACTAACAGATTCGTTAAAAAAAATAGAGTGGAAAAATCAAAACGATTACTTTGCCGGTACGCAAACCAAGAACACCGTAAAATTTTGTTTACGGACGAAAAAATTTTTACTGTCGAAGAAATATTTAATAAACAAAACGATAGGGTTTATGCTCGCAGTGCCAGAGAAGCTTCTCAAGTTGCCCAAAAGGTTCAAAAAGGTCATCATCCAGCCTCAGTAATGGTTTGGTGGGGAGTTAGCTACAACGGGGTGACAAAGTTGCATTTTTGTGAGAAGGGCGTCAAAACGTCTGCCAAAATTTATCAAGAAAGTGTCCTTGAAAGTGTAGTGAAACCTCTCAACACGTCATTATTCAAAAATCAGTCTTGGAGTTTCCAGCAAGATTCTGCACCAGGTCATAAGGCGAAGTCAACCAAAAAATGGCTTGAAGAAAATGTTCCAGATTTTATTAAAGCTGAAGATTGGCCTTCCTCCAGCCCAGACCTGAATCCGCTGGATTACGAATTATGGTCTGTCTTAGGGCAAATGAGGTGCTCTAAAAGACATCCTAATATCGAATCCTTAAAGAAGTCGCTTACACAGGCAGTCGCCAACTTTCCGATTGAAGTCGTGCGTGCTTCCATAGATAAGTGGCCAGCGCGATTAAAGGCTTGTGTAAAGGCAAAAGGCAATCACTTCGAATAACTTGTTGCAATTTCCGTTGTTGACAATGCATTTAATAAATAAACAATGATTTCTTAACATATAACACCTCTTTTATTGAACAGTGCTTCAAAAAGTTTGTAACAGTATTTATGGCTAGACTAGGTATACGTGCTGAGTAAATTTGTTTATAATATTTCATGAAAAATTGCAGTTTCTATGGGAGGTCGTGGAAGGAAGGGGAGGGCTAAAATGACTCTTAAAGATTCCAATCACCATTAAAGTAATATATTAAAAATTTCAGACCAATAGCATTTACACTTTTCGAACAAATCCGTTTATTGTCAACGAAATTATGTTATTTTGTATGGGAGGGGGTAGAAGGGATAAAGCTAATCGTCTATTTTTTGTTGGTTTTCCTAATAATTCTCAATAAATATTTAGTTCACAATTTCAACTCGACAAATTGTATACGTACCGAGTAAATTGGCTTAGAGCATTTCATGAAAAAGTACAGTTTGTATGGGAGGTGGTAGAAGGAGGGGAGGCCACAAATAATTTTTATATAGTAGATTGAAATATTCATAAAAGTAATACTTTCCAAATTTCAGATCTATAGCATTTATACTTTTCGAGTAAATCCGTTTATTGTCAAAATGCGAAATTGTGTAATTTTGTATGTTAGTGGGTAGAAGGGGTGAAGCGATCTGGCCCGTTCACGAACTTGACCTTACTTTTTTGTCAAAACGACGTGTATAAAATTTGAACTATCAAGCTCAACGCGCTCTCAAGCTAGAGAGGACACGGACGGACGGACGGACGGACAGACGGACGGACGGATGGACATCCGGATTTAAGATTTGTCCCCGATATTTCAATATAACATCGGCTCTTGTAACCGTAAATACTTAGTTCAAGTTTAACGAAACTTAATCCCACTAAAGACGGTATAACCGGGTTCTAATGTATAACTATTTTTAAGTTACTCGAGAACGCAAAACGGACCCTTCATAAAGTGTCAGGAACTATAATTTAGCAGTATAGTTTGAAATGCGTGTTACAGATTGTCTTACATTTTTGCTATATAATATTTACATCAGAGCTCACTTTATAATAAGTAGGCTGAAGGTAGGCTCTCGAAAAAAAGGTTATGGTAATAAATTATCATTTTACGAGCCTACTTGTTTCAAGTCAATAGGATCAGGTAGATGTCCCTTTTTTAGAAGCAATAGAAGAAAGGATAATTTTACCTAAACTAGTTTCATTCTTGAAACATAGCACTAATTCCTAGAGCTTCAGTTCGAAAATGATAGAGGTATCTATTATTTCGGAAGAAAATTTATCGATATATTTTAGTAAAATTCGCTTATTCGGATTGGTGAATGTTTCGCAGTGCATTTGAATTAAAAGGAGATATATTAAAAACATAACAGGGCTACGATCGCGCGTAAAGCGCAATCTTACGATACTCTAGATGAAATAGAATTTTTTATGATCCCAAGAAATTTTGTGTGGGGAGTGTTAGAAGGGGTGATAGCATTGAACTAATGTTTTTCCCATCATGCTAAAGTTGCTTTAAAAATTGTTTTATATAAAATGCTTACTCCAAAAATTGAATAGGAACTGAGAAAATTAGTGTGTTAGATTTAGTGAAAATGTGCAGTTTGTATGGGAGGTGGTAGAAAGAGTGAATTTATCTTAGTGATTTTTTCAGAAATAACTAAAAATATCATAAAATTGACATCTCTTAAATTTTAGACTAGTAACATTCATACTTTTCAAGAAAATAGTTTTTTTTTGATGTTGTGAAGCTGTGTCATATTGTATGGGAGGGGGTAGAAGCAGTGAAGCTTATCAATTATTTTTTTCTGATCTTAGTGATAATGTTAATTAAGTATTTATTACAAAATGTCAGCTCGGTATGTGTTATATGTTTTGAGACAATTGGCTTAGAGCATTTCATGAAAAAGTGTAGTTTGTATGGGAGGGGTGGAAAGAGAGAGAGGACGCCAATAAGAGAGAAGAAATGCCATTCACAGTTTCAGAAAAAGATAGGCGCGTTGCCTAAGAATTTTTTAGAAATTGTATTCAAGGTGACGAGAATCAATCTGATTTTGATAGTTTTTTGCCGCAAAACCTGAACCCTGGCGGCCAAGAAACACTTCTTGATAATGTCCCAGTTGAACATGTTGCAATAGCTCCAGGAGAAGGTAAACGACTAGTTGACATAATTCTAGACAAAAATTCAGAAGAACTGTCATTTCCAGCTATCTACTGCAATGAAGGGCATGAAACGTCAACCGCATTATCATATTCGAAAATAGCGCGATCGGAACTTAGGCGATTTGATCGATGCGGTACAATAGAGAAGCTTTTGTACACATACAACAAGTACGAGCTGATTAACATCAGAAACTCGATTTCTATATGTTAACGTAAAGTCGTCCTGGGGCTCCTGATACCACGAATCTTTTCGATGAGAATTATGTTAGTAATCTTGTACAACATGTTGCTGGCTATAAACTTTTAAAAGGAATAAGATCATCTCCTTCGCACTGGGAGAGTGAAAAAAAGAAAATGATTGCAATGATTCGGCAATTTGGATTGCCTACTTCCTTTATTACCTTGTCAGAGGCGGAAACAAAATGGCAAGAGCTACTTGTCATTCTGTCGAAAGTCGTTGATAATGAAACTATTTCTGAACATGATGCAGACGATCTTGATTTTAGAACAAAATCGAGACTTATAAGGTCTGATCCCGTCACTTGTGCTCGATATTTTGACGATCGATTTCATACTTTATTAAAGCTTTTTAAAAGTAATACAGGAATTTTCGGGGATAATTTCATCATTAATTATTATTATCAGGTTGAATTTCAACAAAGGCGGTCTCCGCATTTTCATGGTATGTACTGGCTAAGAAATGCTCTCAAATTAAATTTGGATGAGCCCGAAAGTATTATATCTGTTGAAAATTTTATTGACAAATTCGTCTCAACTGACAGCAAATCTGAAGGCTTAGAGTATTGCACCATCTACCAAAGACATAGTCATGCACGCTCTTGCCTTAGGGAAGAGGGACTAAGATTTGTAGGTACGGTATGCCTTTCCTCCAATGGATAAAACGCAAATTTTAATTCCTCTTCAAGATTCAGATAATAATGAAAAGTATAGGGCAAACTTTAAAAAAAATATTAGAGTTTTTGAATAACCGTAACTGTGATTATTCCTTTTCTGATTCTCTAGAAGCTCTAAACTTGGACCACAATGCCTATATTTTGGCTACAAGGTCTTACTCAAATAAGCTTGCTATTTATCATAAAGGCGAGCTTAAAGATATCCTTTTAAATGCGTTTAATCCAAATATTTTGGGCCTGCGTCGCGCCAATATGGATATCCAATTCATTTTGGATCCGTACGCATGTTGCAGTTATATAATCAATTATATAAATAAGTGCAATAGGGGAGTTTCGAAATTACTAGCGGATGCAATAGATGAAGTCGCGAATGGTAACTACAGTATAAAGCGGAAACTGCAGCACCTAGGGAATAAATTCATATCTGGCAGTGAAATATCCGCACAAGAAGCAGCATATAATGTTTTAGGTATGCATTTTTCAGAATGCAGTAATTCCGAACATTATATTAACACTTTGCCCCCAACTGAACGCGTCTGTATGGTGAAATCAAAACAGCAATTGCAAATGTTAGAGCCAAACTCCACAAATATTTTTGTATCCAATATTTTAGACCATTTCGCCCAACGCCCAGATATATAAGAAGAAATATGCCCTGTGAAATTTGTTGCATTTTACAGATTCAGTCATACAAGAAGTGGCACAAAAAATGTTGAAAACACCGAAGATAATGTTGAAGCTGAGATAGATTTCCGTATTTCAGAACCACTAAGACTAAAAGATGATAGCAATTACGTACAGAAGCGCACTAAAGCTTGTAGTATTTAGTATCGGCGATACAAGTTTTTTCAAGATGCCGATAACTATTTCCGGGAGCAAGTTATGCTATTTTTCCCATGGAGAAGTGAAATTAACGATATTTTAGAAAGAAATACCAAAATTATTTGTGCTCAAAATTACGATTTAATATAGCAGAAAATTGTAAAAAATTTAATGTATTTGAAAATGATTCGGAACTTGATGATGCTCTACAATCGGTTCGAGATCCAAATTTTATTAGAAGACACGATGATGCGGGATTGGATACAGAATTTCGCCCATTTGCGGTACCTGACGTGGACGCAAATCCTAACATATTCGACCAAGACAGAACTGATAACGATAATGGAATTTGACTTATTAAATTGCCTATTCGTACTTTAAATGAGAAGCAACGATCTTATTTGAACCATATTGTTCATAATGCAAATTGTGGTTCAATGTTTTATGTATTTGTTAGTGGCGGTGCAGGAGTGGTTAAAAGTCGCCTTATAACTGCAATATACCAAGCTCTAACTAGAAGATTTTATGCTAGAGCCGGGAGTGATGCAAACTTAGTTAGTCTTATTATGTGCTCCAACGGGCAAAGCTGCATTCAGCATAACGGGATCCACTTTGCATTCTGTTTTTGCATTACCTGTCAACCAAAGTGCTGGTGAGATCCGACCTTTGAGTAATGACATGCCAATACCTTTTATACGAATTTTATAAATTTGAAGGTCATTATTATTGATGAAATTTCAGTGGTAGAATCCAAAATGCTGCCTTATCTAGATTCTGCACTTATTGGATCACCACTATGGAGTTAATTTGAATACTTTGAGTTAACTAAAATTATGCGCCAACGAGACGATATTGCTTTTGCTGTAGCTCTTAATAATTGAATCGTTTATTTCAGAAACCACCTAAGTGCGCTTTTTTCAACTTTCGGAAAAGTAAAAAAAACTGTTTTGCAGCTTAAGTATAGGTCTAGTCATCTTCAAATATTTTTTTACCAAATCAAAAACATGCTATTGGGATAATCTATTTTTTTTAATTTTGTTTTTCCTTCAAGTTTTTCAGTTATAAATTTTTGAAAAAATTGCACTTAGGTGGTTTCTGCAATAAATGAGTGTATCCAAAGTGATTTTTTTAAATTATTATTGAAATTGAGTCAAACCATTAATTTTTATCTGTTTTCGTATCAAAGGCAAGTAACAGACACAGTTATGTATGAAAAAGAGTGTTTTTACTAGGCCTAAATCGAAAAAAAACAAGTAGACTACACGCTACAGTATGTCTATTTACAAAGATCTGGCCTTATTCACTTATTCAGCTTCTGGCAAGTCTTCTGGCAACTCCTGGTCAGTTGTTGGCCATTGGATGATAGTATCATAGAAGGCTTCATATCCAACAGTGTATTCCATCAACTTTTTTATATCGTCTATCTTCTTTTTGTTGATTGGGGGACCTAAAACCAAAAATCTCACTGTGCAAAACCCGATAAATTTTAAAATTTGTTATAGCCTACAAAAATGTTTAGCTAAAAGTAAAATATAAACGTTTAAAATAACCTTGGTAAAATAAAAGTAAACATACCTAAACATACCGTCACGAGTGAAATTTACCGCAGAAAGAACCTAAGCGACAGCGCTTGGGTTCTTTTTGAAATAAATGGATTATTTTCAAGGCTGCCAAGTAGCATTGCTTATATGGTACATAGGTTATCTCTGCACTAAAAGATGTATTTACCTTTAAATTGTACACTACCACAAACAACACATTTTTCGAAATTTTGTCCCTTAGGTGGTTTCTGAAATAAACGATCAATTTAGCAAGTGGGTGTATGACAGCAGTTGATGTCGCACTATTTAAGGGTAGAGAATGTGACTCATCGGCTTTTCCGAGAGACTGTATTCATCTGTTTCGATCCAATGATGAAGCTAATTACTTCAACATTGAGAAGCTTAATTTAATTGATTCGGAGCTATATATCTCGAAGGCTACTGATAAAATACGGGCTACTATAAATGATAGATCAAAGGATAATATCTTAAGAGCGGTGAAAAGTTGCAAGGATTCAGGAACTATGGGCTTATCTTCAGAAATCATACTAAAAGTGAGTGCAAAGTACATGATTTCTATGAATATCAACACCGCTGATGGCTTAGTTAATGGTGCTACAGGGACTCTTAAGCACATTGACACAGGCACCTTTGGTGATGGGGTAATTGTACAGGTTAGGCTCTGGACCAACTTCTGCAATGAATCAGTTGGTCGAATAGCTCGATCAAAAATGCAAAGCTCTATCAATCCCGGTTGGACACCAATAGAAATAAACTGCCAACAAGTCGGGCGAAACTTTATTATTTTTGGGACAAGTTGCGGATGAGTGGAAAGTCAATATGCAGGTTAAAGTGGTTAGGAAAAGCTAAGTGCAAAGGGGTTTCTTGGGCAGGGCTGTTGTCAATTTAACAATATTTCATTCGTTTCTGCAAGTTTGGGTTTTTATGAGGGGAGAAGGAGGGGTAATAGCAAGGGTGGGTGGATGTTAACAGCTTTTTAATAATTGCTTGAATCACGTCCAATATTCTCTGTATAGAATGTGTTTCATAGACGAAATTGCATAGAATTTTCATAAAATTCGGTGTATTTTACATTCACGAAACCGAAAATTTGTATGGGAGGGGGTAGAGAAGGTAAAGGAATCGTAAAATTTGATATGCAGTTTTATTTCGCTTCTCTTGTAAGGTGCTTGTATAAAATTTCAAGTTCGTAGCTTTTAGTTTGTTAGTTATTAGTTGATTTAATGAAATTGGTCGAAATCATAGTTTTGTATGGGAGGGGGTAGAACGGTAAGCGCAATTTCAAAAGTTTTAAAACAACTTCATTTGAATTACTTTTATAAGTTTTTGTGCAAAATTTGAAATTGATAGCTTTTAAGAGATAGCTGATAACTGATTTCTTAAAAATGCTCGAAAAAATTATTTTGTATGGGAGGGGGTAGAAGAGGTAAGGGAATCGTAAAATTTGTGATGGAATTTTCTTTCTTTTCTGTTGTAAGGTGCTCGTACAAAATTTCAAGTTCGTAGCTTTTAATTTGTTGGTTATTAGTTGATTTAATGAAATTGGTCGAAATCTTGCTTTTGTATCGGAGGGGGTAGAAGGGCAAGCATGATTTAAAAACTTTTACCGTAATTTTATCTTAACTATTTTTCTAAGTTTTTGTGCAAAATTTCAAATTGATAGCTTTTGATAGTTAGGTGATAAATGATTTCTTAAAATTGGTCGAAAAAATAATTTTGTATGGGAGAGAGTAGAAGTTTTAAAAATATTCGACCAGTTAATATTTCAAACTTTTAGAGATTTTTTTGAAATGCATTTCCCAAATTTTCAAGTTTCTGCCTAAAAATTTCATTCAAAAATTTTCAGTTTATGTGTTTTTTTCATTCCACATGAAACACCTTGTGCACGTTAGACCCCCACTTCGGAGCATAACAATTTTGGAACAAATTATAATTTTTTTTCTATCTATATTAAACAGATGTGTTGACATGCAAAATTTAAACTTTGTATCTTTTACCAGAGCTATAAAAATATCACTCAAAATATTCAACATTTTTGCTTTCCACCTCCCTCCCCTTACACCCCCCAACTCAAATTTTTTACCAAAATTAAAGATTATATAGCTCTATAATCTGAAAAATTTTTGATTTGATATCTATACTCAATTTTGAGATTTGATGATTTGTAGTTTTGGAAAGTGCGCCATTTTTGAAATGCTCCCCATTTCCCTCCACTACTATAATGTCCACATTTTATATATTTTTCATATGTGGCTAGTAAAGTTCAGTATACATTTTAAGTTTCAATTACATAGCATAAGAGACAGTTGAGATATTAATTTTTAAGTGTTTTTCTTTGCACCCCCCCCTGACCCTCCCCCTTTCACTAATTAGCTTCTATCTAAACTGCATCTAGTAGATCTATATACTATCTTGATGGTCTCAAAATATCAATTTTTTATGGGAAGTAATTTCGAAGATATAATCATTTGAAAAAAAAATTCGGCCGACAATTGGTTCTTAGCCCCCCCTTTTCGCACGCCAAAGGACAAAAAAATTAAGTTATTTTAAAAAGTTGTCCTACAAACTTCTCTATATGTATGTTGATTTTTAGCTTCCTAGCTGTAACCATGGTTGAGATATTTGAATTCGTATTTTTCGGTTTAAGCGCTTCCCCTGCCTCCCCCTGAACTTGTACACCCCCCAAAATGGGTATCCGCCTGAGATCCGCAACTACCTACAATCCCTCCAAAAATGAACTTTCTATCTTGAAGGGTTTGGGAGTTAATGTGCGCTGAGCGTACACGTCGGCGTACGGCGTACGGCGGACAGACAGACGGATTTTTTTTTTTTTTGCATTTTTAGGCTATTTTAGTCATGAAACGCGAAAAAAAAAAATTTCAGGGTAGCAAATTTTTTTTTTCCCAACTCGATCACAATACTTTATTATTAAAATAATAAAGTAAAATGGTCCGAACCCTTCCAAACAACCAAGTCTGTAAAAAATTTCTTATCTGCGCAGGGAGAAATGTTTAAATCTTCACTTTGGGTTTGTAGCATGTTGAGCGGAGGGTTCCCATTCTTTATCACAATGTACAAAGTCTCAATAAATACTACATGCATATTAAAAGCGACAGATTGGTAATATTATGTGACATTGTGTGTTTTGCAGAGACATGGTCATACACTGAACATGTCTACTCTTTGGATGGATTCTCTCAATTCACGCGAAGTGACAGTGAATTTAGTAGGAATGCAAGGAAAGCTAGAGGTATTATATTGTTACATCCAGACTTGGTAACTCCGCAAACTCGATCACTCTCGAATAGATGAGAATTATGTAGAACAGTATACTCAACTACGTAGAAAGCCACAATTAAAGATCTAGAGCTTTCCAGTATAGTTCACACAAATACACCGCAAGGGGGTAGTTGTAGTATGAGGTTTTACCGATTCCTGCAACTATCTTTGGAGTTAGCGACTCCACGGACCTGAGCTAACTATCCCCCTCTGGGATGGGGGCTGTAGAATTCACCCACAGCCAGTCCTGCTTGCCCTAAAAATGGCAAATGGACACTCACTGGATCATGGGCTTATCACCCGTGATCTTAAGACCTAAATGATACGAGAAACGGATACATCGCCTCGGATACGGACTGATTCTACGGTAACGACTTTTGGCATTCGAAAACGGACTATGATACTTCTTGCTTCTGGAACGTTCGAACATTGAATGACGGGGGAAGAGCTGGGGTTACTCGGTCCTTGCACCGCCAATCAGTGATCGACCGTGAAATGAAGCACTATAACATCCAAATCTTGGGCTTGAGCGAGGTCAGGTGGACAGGATCAGGAGAAGAACGAACCCCTAGCGGAAACACTATTCTGTACATTGGCCCTGAAAGTGAAGCCAGAAATGGCGTGGCGTTCGTCCTTACGCCGAGAGCGAGAAACAGTCTCATTAGCTGGGAACCAATCTCGGATAGGATTATCGGCGTCAGGCTCAGGACCAGTGTCAGAAACGTCACAATTCTGCAGTGCTACGCACCAACTAATACCGCAACATCTGGTGACAAAGAGGAGTTTTTTAGCCAACTGAGTGCCACCTTCGAACGTGTTCCAAGAGGTGATATTATTATCATCTCGGGAGATATGAACGCCCAGGTTGGATCAGACAACACTGGACTAGAACACGTCATGGAGAGGCATGGTGATCCTTGGGTCGACCCTTCACGACCTTGGATTAAGAGACCCGAAAACGGCGAATTATTTGTGGAGTTCTGTAGTACTCGGCAAATGGTCATCGGAGGGACCCTTTTTCCACACAAGAATCATCATAAAACATCTTGGGTTTCCCCTGATGGTGTTACTCAGAACCAGATCGACCATTTGGCTATAAGTCGCCGATGGAGAAGATGTCTCCTCGATGTGCGAGCGAAACGTGGAGGTGACGTGGGGAGCGATCACCACTTGATGGTTGCCTGCTTGAGATTGTGTACAGCAGCTATCCGACGACCACAAATTCTTCAAATGAAGCGTAAGCTTAATGTGGATAAACTCAGAGATCCCAACAAAAAACTCGAATACATCACCATTCTACGCGAAAAGTCATCCACATTGGGTGAACATGAAATGCGCACACTGGACGCCAATTGGGAGGCAACCAGAAAACACTTTTCTAACTAATGCTGAAGAATCTGTGGGATATGCGCAAAGCGGTGAGAAACCCTGGATGTCGCAAGACACATGGGACAAGGTTGGCAATCGGAAAAAAGCCAAATTGGCAATCATCTCTCAACCCGATGTCAACCAACGAACGCCCGACTTGAGGCAGAACTACCGCGATGCTCATATACAGCTTAAAAAGGCTGTTAGACGCGACAAGAGAAAGGCCATTGAAGATCTGGCAAACAAGGCAGAATCTGCGGCTTACCTTGGGGATATGGGTTCACTATTTAAAATCATGACACAGTTGACGAACAGGAATTTCACCGCCAACCACCTGGTGAGAGATGTCAACGGAACTCTCCTTAATATGAGTGAACACCAGTTGCGACGATGGAAGGAATACTTCTCTGATATTTTAAACATCTTGTCAGATAAAGATATTCCGGAAACAGAACAACTTCCAAACATCCAACCGCAACAATCCTCTATTAGGGACGATCCCCCAGATAAGGAAGAGATAGTTTCCGCCATTCGGTCAATGGCGGGAAGGAAAGCTCCAGGTATAGACGGACTACCAACCGAACTCCTCAAAGCGGACCCGGAAATAACAGCCGATATACTCCTCCCACTCTTCACTAAGGTGTGGAATGATGGAAGATATCCGACTGAATGGAAGGAGGGCGTCATTGTGAAAATTCCGAAGAAGGGCGACCTTCGGGATTGTGGCAATTGGCGTGGTATATGTCTACTTACTGCCGTATCAAAAAATTATGGCTAAGGTAAATCTCAATAGGATTAGTGATGTCGTCGAGAGCACTCTCGAAGTTTATCAGGCTGGATTCCGTAAAGGGTCGTCTTGTACCGACCACACAAATACCCTACGGATAATATTAGAGCAGTCAGCCGAAATGGGTTCGCCACTACATCTCATGTTTGTGGACTTCGAGAAGGCTTTCGACAGCGTTAAGCGAGATTACATATGGAATGCTTTGCGTAGGAGAGGTATTCCAGATAAGGTCATAGCTATGATTAAAGAATCCTACGAAGATGCAAGGTGTCGCGTCTTGCATAGAGGAGAGCTGTCCGAGAGTTTTCCTGTGCGAACGGGTGTCAGACAATGCTGCATATTATCACCAGCCCTGTTTCTGGTGGTAATAAATGACATCTTGAAAGCTGCACTGGAAGGTGGGGAAGGTAAAGGTCTTCAATGAAGACTATTTAACATCTTAAGTCACCTTGATTATGCTGATGACGTGTGTTTGCTTGCACATACCCGTTCGGACTTAGAGTCAAATGTTCGCTCGTTGCATTCTAAATGCAAAGAGGCGGGACTGAAAATAAATGTGCGTAAAACCAAGTACATGCACATGGGTTCGAACGCAAGCACACCGATTGTTCTTAATGGACAGGATGTGGAAGAGGTGCAAGATTTTTGCTATCTCGGAAGCATTGTCAGCATGGACGGCGGAGCCGAAAAGGATGTTGAGGCTCGGCTAAATAAAGCTCGTCAGGCCTTCGGTATCCTTTCCCCTTTCTGGAGGTTAAGAGCGATCTCCCTTCACACGAAGCTGCGAGTTTTTGACGCATGCGTCAAATCCGTGTTGTTATATGGTTGTACTACGTGGAAAGTGATCGTTCGACTTACCAAGAAACTACAGACTTTCGTAAACCAATGCCTCCGGCGCATTTTAGGAATATTCTGGCCAGAAGTAATCTCCAACGACGAACTTTGGAGTACAACTGGCCAGACTAAAATAGGTATTGAGATTCAATGGCGAAAATGGCAGTGGATCGGTCATACTTTGAGGAAGCCAGAGCGAAACATCGCAAAACAGGCTCTGGATTATAACCCTCAAGGAAGACGTCGGGTTGGTCGACCATGTAACACATGGAAGCGAGCAGTTGAGCAGGAGGCCAGAGGAATAAACAAGTCCTGGCAACAGCTTAAGGCCGATGCTCAGGATCGCGCCTTGTGGAAGAGAGTTGTTTCTGTCCTATGCCCCTATAGGGGGTCTTAACAGGAATTTGATTTGATTGAAATACACCGAAGGAAGCTTCGAGAACCATCATGACTATAGGGAGAGATGTATACAAGCACGAAAGCTTTCAGTGAGTGAGCCAGTAATTTTGATTACAGAGACGTAAACGTCAGAACAGCGATAGAAAAACACGCGGCGGTATTGCCATAAGGTGCGAATTATTCGGGAAAGTGAATTAAAGTGCGAATTATTCGGGAAAGTAAATTAAAGTGCGAATAAATAAATGATCACTTATTTTTTAAACGAATTGTGTTTTTCTTTGTTTACGTGAAATCCCAGCGAACTCCGTAGTCCGCAACAATAAGTTTGGCGAAAAACGAAGCAATGCCAAGAATTAAAGTTGAAGAAAGTCTGAAAGACTACATATCAGGTTCAAACCATTTCGAATATGTTTTGATATATGTATAAAAGCCAAGGGAAAATATGAAGTGGACTGAATTTAGGTCTGTCCCTATTTTAATCGAGTGTAAGCATTGATGATTTCTTGTTTTTGTTTACATCGGCATGCACACTTTCGGTGCTACAGTATTGGTTCGTACAAAAATGCATGAATTTTTCCGAGTTTTGGCTATCAGAGTCATATATAATAATTCTGTTAAGACTGCTTTAGAGACTCTTTATAGTAAATACTCTATAAGTAATATCGTCGTAATGGGTGATCTAAATATTGATCTTAAAACAAATGGTACAAATACTATTAGCTCGAAATTGACGCACTTAGGGCTTAGGAATTTGTTAGATGTAAGTACCTCAACAACACATTTAGAGGTTCAAACCATTTCAAATATGTTTTGATATATGTATAAAAGCCAAGGGAAAATATGAAGTGGACTGAATTTAGGTCTGTCCCTATTTTAATCGAGTGTAAGCATTGATGATTTCTTGTTTTTGTTTACATCGGCATGCACACTTTCGGTGCTACAGTATTGGTTCGTACAAAAATGCATGAATTTTTCCGAGTTTTGGCTATCAGAGTCATATATAATAATTCTGTTAAGACTGCTTTAGAGACTCTTTATAGTAAATACTCTATAAGTAATATCGTCGTAATGGGTGATCTAAATATTGATCTTAAAACAAATGGTACAAATACTATTAGCTCGAAATTGACGCACTTAGGGCTTAGGAATTTGTTAGATGTAAGTACCTCAACAACACATTTAGGAACGCAGATCGATTGGATTTTCAGTAACATCGAAGTTCTACAGCTGCTGTTAAAATTTATGAGAAGGTATTATCACGATGCAATTACTTGACTATTATCAGATTAGATAGATTAATGTTTTTGTAGATTTTTGATCTTTTGATGATTAGAAATTAGGAAAAGTTTGTGGAATGTCTGCATTTAGCTTATGTTGGGGAACTTAGCCATTCTATATACTGTAACGGAATGGGTCCGCATTGCTGCGACTCACAAGACGTCAACAGATAATGGGGCTCTTCCGGATCTGGGCAATACAATTTGCCGGCAGTCAGGAGCGTGGCCGTGGGGAAAACGACCCAGAAGAGCACACCATCATTGAAGGTGCTGCATATGTGAAAGAGGGAAAGGACCTGTGGAATCCGGCAACTATTGTTATCTCAGATTCCGTAGGAGTTGTAAAAAACAACGGCTCAACCGTTACCGTACGGAATCTGTAACGTCGATACTTACATTGCCCTTGTCCCTCGGATCATGACTCACTCCACCTTCAGGAGTCGTTCCGAGATGCTCCTATGCCCGCTCTACTTAAAAAACATCTTTGAGCTAAGAAAAAAAAAAAATCTACAAAACAAACTGCTGGATAGGCGACCACACCCGAGAAGCTTATTACAAAAAAAAAGAATGTTATGTAAATATCTCTATTTTGCCAAATATAAATATAAATGCGAGAAATAAAAAAAAATTAAACCAAAAGGGGAATACCGGTATCCTTGTTACGTACGTGGGGCCCCTTCGTTCAGCCTCGTTGTCTCGATGTCGCTCGTTGTTTTCTTTCGATTTAATTTTATTCTTTGCAGGAACATTAATTTAGCGTAGTTGTGAGAATAAATACCACGATATTTCATTTTATTCCGGCACGAAAACGTTTTTCTTTCCGATATCCTTTTCTTTGATTCTTCAAATAAAAAAAAAAAATGCGCGCAAAAATTTTTCTTGTCCTCGCAAAAGCAAACCAAAAATCAGAACCAGTTTTTCTCCACGCGCTAAAAAATTTTCATTGTCCGCGCACACAAAAAAAAAACCGTTTGTTTTTTTTCTTCCACGTGCAACATAGCAATTTTTTTTTTCCTTTTTTCTGATTTTTCACTTTATATTTCTTATTATTTTCTTTCTCTATTGTTTTTATTTAAACTTTTCGCCACCGTCGTACACTTTAGACCTCATTTCGATTTTCGTTTCCGTCCAAAAGAAAATCAAAAATTTTTTTTTTGTCTAACACTAACCGCCACAAATTTTTTTTTCTTTCTTCCCGAGAAAACGCATGCGCAACGATATCTTATTTTATTCCCGACACGAAAAACGTCTTTTCTTTTTCAATCCAAAAATGAAAAATCGTTCCCCGTTGACAATTCACGGGATAATGTTTTTAAAAAAAAATGTTTTTCCACCAAACTAAAAAAAATGAGTCCCGCGTCATTAAGCACTGTCACTTCATCGCTCAAGCCCTGCTACTCGACTCCTCTCTCGCGTTGAGCTAGAAAGCTCAAATTTCGTACACGTCGTTTTTGACAAAAAAGTAAGGTCAAGTTCGTGAACGGGCCAAATCGCTCCACCCCTTCTACCCCCTCCCATACAAAATGACACAAATGCGAAATTTGACAATAAACGGATTTGCTCGAAAAGTCTAAAAGCTATTGACCTGAAATTTGAAATATATTACTTTTATGATAATATCAATCTACCGAAAAAAAAATGATGTGTGTCCTCCTCCTCCTTCAACCACCTCCCATACAAACTGTACTTGTCATGAATTACTCTACGCCAATTTACACAGTGCGAATAAAATTTAGCGGCTAAAAATGGTGCACCAAATATTAATTTACAATTGTTAGTAAGGCCAAAAAAAATTAGACGATTAGCTTCACCCCTTCTACCCGCTCCCATACAAAATGACACAATTTCGCAATTTGATATTAAATGGATTTACTCAAAAAGTATAACAGCTATTAATTTGAATTTTGGGATATCTTACTTTTATAATAATCCAAATCCACAGTAGAAAAATTATTTGCGTCCTCTCTCTCCTTCCACCTCCTCCCATACAAACTACATTTTTTCATGAAATGCTCTAAGACGATTTTCTCAGAACATATAACATTTGTTGAGCTCATATTTTGTAATAAATACTTAATTAGTATTATCACTAAGATCAGAAAAAAATATTTGATTAGCTTCACTGCTTCTACCCCCTCCCATACAATATGACAACAGTTTCACAACTTGACAAAAAATCTATTTTCTTAAAAAGTATGAATGTAACTGGTCTAAAATTTAAGAGATGTCAATTTTATGATATTCTTAGTTATTTCTGAAAAAATCACTAAAATCCCCCCACTCTATCTACCACCTTCCATACAAACTGCACATTTTCACTAAATCTAACAAACTAATTTTCTCAGCTCATATTCAATTTTTGGAGTAAGCATTTTGAATGAAACATTCTTATAGCTACTTTAGCATGATGGGGAAAAAATTAGTTCAATGCTATCACCCCTTCTAACACTCCCCATACAAAATTTCTTGGGATCACAAAAAATTCTATTTCATCTAGAGTATCGTAAAATTGCGCGTTACGCGTAATCGTAGCCCTGTTATGTTTTTTTTCTTTTTTATGCTTACAAGGTGAATAATATAATTAATGATTATACTCTAGATGAAATCTGAGTATTATAAGTTTGCTCTAAAGTTTGTAACGCTAAGAAATAAGGCTCGGAGAAAAAAATGAATGATACAGAAGTTAATATTATCACTCAAAAATCTCAAAACCGGATGTCCGTCCGTCCGTCCGCCTGTGCGCTATCTAGCTTGAGAATGCGTTGAGCTAGATAGTTCAAATTTTGTACACGTCGTTTTTGACAAAAAAGTAAGGTGACGTTTGTGAACGGGCCAAATCGCTCCACCCCTTCTACCCCCTTCCCTACAAAATGACATAATTGCGCAATTTGACAATAAACAGATTTGCTCGAAAAGTATAAAAGCTATTGGCCGGAAATTTGGAATATTTTACTTAAATGATAATATCAATCTACCGTATAAAAAGTATGCATGTCCTCTCCCTCCTTCTACCACCTCCCACACAAACTGTACTTGTCATGAATTACCCTAAGCCAATTTACTCAGTGCGTATAAAATTTAGCGGGCAGAAATTGTGCACCAAATATTTATTTAAAATTGTTAGTAAGGTCAAAAAAAATAGACGATTAGCTTCACCCCTTCTACCCCCTCCCATTTACTCGAAAAATATAAAAGCTATTAGTCTGAATTTTGGGATATATTATTTTCATAATGATTTCAATCTACAGTATAAAAGTTATTTGCATCCTTCCTCTCCTTCCACCCCCTCCCATACAAACTACACTTTTTCATGAAATGCTCTAAGACGATTTTCTCAGAACACATAACATTTAATGAGCTCATATTTTGTAATGAACACTTAATTAGTAGTATCTCTGAGATCAGGAAAAAATATTTGATTAGCTTCACTGCTTCTACCCCCACCCATACAATATGACACAGTTTCACAACTTCACAAAAAATCGATTTTATTGAAAAGTGTGAATGGCACTAGTCTGTAATTTAAGGGATGTCAATTTTATAATATTCCTAGTTATTTCTGAAAAAATCACTAAAATCCCCCACTCTTTTTACCACGTCCCATACAAACTGCACATTTTCACTAAATCTAACTACCTAATTTTCTTAATTCCCATTCAATTTTTGGAGTAAGTATTTTGTATAAAACATTTTTATAGCTACTTTAGCATGATGAGGGAAAAAATTAGTTCAATGCTATCATCCCTTCTAACACTCACACTCACACCATACAAAATTTCTTGGTATCGCAAAAAATTCTATTTCATCTAGAGTATCGTAATATTGCGCTTTACGCGCAATCGTAGCCCTGTTATGTTTTTTAATTGATTTGGAATTGGGGAAGGGTGCCCTTTTTTTATATATAACATTATTACAAATCACATTTCCCTTCTATAGAAAAAGAATTAATTATTTCTTCCCTGGTGGGTTCGACGCGATCAAATGTAGCGATAAATTATGCTAGGTGACTTTAAATATTTAATTTTTCTTTCCCTCTAGATATTAGCTTCCGCCTCAATACCTATTCCAAAAAATGTTGCAAATTACGAAATTGTCAGTATTTTTGTGCATAGATAAATACAATTACCATCGAAATATTGTTTTTCAAACTTTAAACTTGAAGCTGTCAAAACTGGATTACTGCCAAATTATAAAATTGTGCCATTTTGCTCGTACTAATATTACGAAAATTCGCTGCAGCTAGAACTAGCATACGATAAATTTGATGCATACTGAGAAAATTGTTTTCCGTATTTTTGAAACTGTTTGCAGTTTGTATTGGAAGTGGTGACGAATTGTGAGATTCTAATAATTTTCTTTTGAAAGACTAAAATTATCACCAATTTCAGCTCGATAAATTTATTCCGTACTAGAAAAATAAACTGCCAACAAGTCGGGCGAAACTTTATTATTTTTGGGACAAAATGCGAATGCGTAGAAAGTCAATATGCAGGGTAGAGTGGTCAGGGAAGACTAAGTGAAAGGAGCTTCTTGAACAGGGCAGTTCTCAATTTAACACTTTCCGGAAACGCTTCATATTTCATTCCTTCATTTATACAAGTTTGAGTTTTCATGAAGGGAGGGGGGAGGGTGATAGTAAAGGTGGGTAGATGTTAATAGTTTTTTAATTGATTGCTTGAACCAAATCCAATATTCTTTGTATAGAATGTCAGTTTCATAGACGAAGTTGCATAGAATTTTCTTTGGATTCGGTGTATTTTAAATTCACGAAACCAAACATTTGTATGGGAGGGGGTAGAGGAGGTAGAGAACTCGTAAAATTTGTGATGCAGTTTTATTTTGTTTCTATTGTAAGGTGCTTGTACAAAATTTCAAGTTTGTAGCTTTTAATTTGTTAGTTAATAGTTGATTTAATGAAATTGGTCGAAATCATACTTTTGTGTGGGAGGGGGTAGAAGTGCAAGTGCGATCTCAAAACTTTTAACGTAATTTTTTTTCAACTATTTTTGTAAGTTCTTGTGCAAAATTTCAAATTGATAGCATTTAATAGTTAGGTGATAATTGATTTCTTAAAAATGGTCGAAAAAATAATTTTGTATGGGAGGGGGTAGAAGTTTTAAAGATATTCAACCAGTTAATATTTCAAACTCTTAAAGATTTTTTTCAAATGCATTTCGCAAATTTTCAAGTTTCTACCTAAAAATTTCATTCAAAAATTTTCAGTTTATGTGTTTTTTTCATTGCACATGAAACACTTTGTGCACGTTAGACCTCCACTTCGGTGAATAACAATTTTGGAACAAATTACTATTTTTTTTCTGTGTACATTAAATAGATATGTCAACGTGGAAAATTTAAACTTTGTATCTTTTACGAGAGCCATAAAAAATAAACTGCCAACAAGTCGGGCGAAACTTTATTATTCTTGGGACAAGTTGCGGATGAGTGGAAAGTCAATATGCAGGTTAGAGTGGTTAGGGAAGGCTAAGTGAAAGGGAGTTCTTGGGCAGGACTTTTAACAATATTTCATTCGTTTCTGTAAGTTTGGTTTTTATGAGGGGAGGAGTAGGGGTAATAGTAAGGGTGGGTGGATGTTAATAGCTTTTTAATTAGTTGCTTGAATCACGTCCAATATTCTCTGTATAGAATGTGTTTCATAGACGAAGTTGCATAGAATTTTCATAAAATTCGGTGTATTTTACATTCATGAAACCGAACATTTGTATGGGAGGGGGTAGAGAATATAGGGGAATCGTAAAATTTGATACGCAGTTTTATTTCACGTCTCTTGTAAGGTGCTTGTATAGAATTTCAAGTTCGTAGCTTTTAGTTTGTTGGTTATTAGTTGATTTAATGAAATTGGTCGAAGTCATAGTTTTGTATGGGAGGGGGTAGAAACGCAAGCGCGATTTCAAAACTTTTAAAGCAACTTCATTTGAATTATTTTTATAAGTTTTTATGCCAAATTTGAAATTGATAGAGTTAGCTGATAACTGATTTCTTAAAAATGCTCGAAAAAATAATTTTGTATGGGAGGGGGTAGAGGAGGTAGGGGAATCGTAAAACTTGTGATGCAATTTTCTTTCATTTTTATTGCAAGATGCTCGTACGAAATTTCAAGTTCATAGCTTTTAATTTGTTGGTTATTAGTTGATTTAATGAAATTAGTCGAAATCATACTTTTGTATGGGAGGGGGTAGAAGGGCAAGCGCGATTTTAAAACTTTGAACGCAATTTCTTTTTTATTATTTTTCTAAGTTGTTTTGCAAAATTTGAATTTGATAGCTTTTAATGGTTAGGTGATAATTGATTTCTTGAAAATGGTCGAAAAAATAATTTTGTATGGGAGGGGGTAGAAGTTTTAAAGGTTTTCGACCAGTTAATATTTCATATATTTAGGAATTTTTATTAAATGCATTTCGCAAATTTTCAAGTTTCTACCTTAAAATTTCACTCAAAAATTTTCAGTTTATGTGTTTTTTTCAATGCACATGAAACACCTTGTGCACGTTAGACCGGGGGAGCCGGTCTATAATAAATATGGATCAAGTTAATATTATTTTTCTATGTACATTAAATATAGGTATTCACATGCAAAATTTTAACTTTTTATCTTTCACCAGAGCCCTAAAAAAATCACTCAAAATTTCCGACATTTTTGCTTATCACCTCCCTCCCCTTACAACTCCCAGCTTAAAATTTACCAAAATTAACCATTATGTAGTTCTACAATCTAACAAATTTTTGATGTAATATCTGTACTAGTTTTTGAGATATAAGGATTTGTAATTTTGAAAAGTGCGCCATTTTTTAAATGTTCCCCATTTCCCCCCACTACTATTATTTCGACATGTTATATTTTTTTTGTATTTACCTAGTATAGTTTAATATACGTTTTAAGTTTCAATTACATAGCTTAAAAGATAGTTGAGATATTAATTTTTAAGTGTTTTTCTTTGCACCACCCCTGACCCTCCCCCTTACAATATTTAGCCGCTTTTTGAGCTGGTTCCAATGGAACTATATGCCACCTTAACGGTCTCTAAAAATGATTTTTTTACGATAAGTAATTTCGAAGATATAATCATTTGAAAAAAAAATTTGGCCGACAATTGGTTCTTAGCCCCCCCTTTTCGCACCCCAATGGATAAAAAAATTAAATTATTTTTTAAAGTTGTCCCACAAACTCCTTTATATGTATTTTAAGTTTTAGCTTCCTAGCTATTACCATGGTTGAGATATTTGAATTCGTATTTTTCGGTTTAAGCGCTACCCCCGCCTCCCCCTGAACCCGTACACTCGGCAAAATGGGTATCCGCCTGAGATCCGCAACTATCTACAATCCCTCCAAAAACGAACTTTCTATCTTGAAGGGTTTGGGAGTTAATGTGCGCTGAGCGTACACGTCGGCGTACGGCGGACGGCGAAAACTTTTATACGTACTTTTTGGTTAAGAGTATTTCATGAAAAAGTGCAGTTTGTTTGGAAGGAGAGGGCGGACTCAAATAATTTTTATACGGTATATTGAAATCATCATAAAAGTAATGTATTCCAAATTTTAGATCAACAGCTTCTATACTTTTGCAGAATATTCATTTATTGTTAAATTGCGAAATTGTTTCAGTTTGTATGGGAGGGATTAGAAGGAGTGAAGCTAATCGTCTAATTACTTTATTATTCTTATAATAAAGTATTGTAATCGACGCAAGAAAAAAAAAAATTTGCTACCCTGAAATTTTGTTTTCGCGTTTCATGACTAAATTAGCATAAAAATGCAAAAAAAAAAATCCGTCCCGCCGTACGCCGTACATATGGACTCATATCTCCGAGACCGTTAAAGGTAGAATAATCGTTTTTGGGTGGATTGTTGATTGGGTAAGTGAGCTCTATTTTCTAAATTTTGGGGGGTGTTAGGTGGAAGGGTGAGGCGGGAAGAGGGAAAAAGTCGAAAACTACACTTGCTAATATCTCAACCACAAATGTAGATAGAAAAATGAAAATCAGTACAGATATAGAAAAGGTTGTGGGTCAAACTTTAAAAATAATACAATTTTTCTATCCATTGGCGTCCGAAAAGGAGGGGCTAAAAACAAATTGTCGGTCGAATTGTTTTTTGAAATGATTATATCTTCGAAATTACTTATCGTAACAAATTCATATTTTGAAACCGTCAAGGTGACATACAGTTCCATCGGAATCAGCTTAGAAAGTGGCTAATTATTGTAAGGGGGAGGGTCAGAAAGGGTGCAAAGAAAAACACTTAGAAACTAATATCTCAACTATCTCTTAAGTTATGTAATTGAAACTTAAAACATATATTAAACTATATTCGGAAAATACAAAAAAAAAATAAAATGTTGAAATAATAGTAGTGGGGGGAAATGGCGAGCATTTCAAAATGGAGCACTTTTCAAAATTACAAATCCTTATATCTCAAAAAATAGTACAGATATCAAATCGAAAATTTGTCAGATTGTAGAACTACATAATGCTTAATCTTGGTAATTTTAAGTTGGGAGGTGTAAGGGGAGGGAAGTGATAAGCAAAAATGTCGAAAACTTTGAGTGATTTTTTAGGGCTCTGGTGAAAGATACAAAGTTGACATTTTGCATGTGAACACCTGTATTTGATGTACATACAAAAATAATAATAACATGATCCATAATTGTTATAAACCGACCCCCCCGGTCTAACGTGCACAAAGTGTTTCAATTTTTGAGTGAATATTGGACGTTATTCAAGCAATTAATTAAAAAGCTATTAACTTCCACCCACCTTACTATTACCCCTCCTCCTCCCCTCATGAAAACCGAAACTTGCAGAAACGAATGAAATATTGTTCAATTAACAACAGCCCTGCCCAAGAACTCCCTTTCACTTAGCCTTCCCTAACCACTCTAACCTGCATATTGACTTTCGACTCATCCGTAACTTGTCCCAAGAATAATAAAGTTTCGCCCGACTTGTTGGCAGTTTATTTTTCGTTGTCTTGCAAATAATTTTAAATAAACCCTTAGTGCACAGTTTGGCTTCAATAAATTGGTTAAGAGTAAAGGAGAGGGAAGACTGGAATAATTTTCATATGGATTATTAAAATCATTATAAAACTAATGTGTTCCAAATTTCAGATCAATAGCTTTTATAATTTGCCAGCAAATCCGTTTATTGTGAAATTGAGTCATTTTGTATGAGAGGAAGTAGAAGGGGTGGAGGTATTTGGCCTGTTCATGAACCTGACCTTACTTTTTGGCCAAAAATCACGTGTACAAAATTTGAACTTTGTAGCTCAAAGCGTTCTCAAGCTAGAGGGGATACGGACGGACGGACATCCGGTTTTGAGATTTTTGAGTGATTATATGAACTTCTTTATCATTTATTTTTTTCTCCGAACCTTATTTCTTAGCATTACAAACTTTGTGGCAAACTTATAATACTCTCTGATTTCATCTAGAGTATAAAAACATAACAGGACTACGATTGAGCGTAAAGCACAATCATAGGATACTTTAGATAAAAGAGAAATTTTTTTATTTTCAGAAATTTTCTAGGGGAAGTGGTAGAGGGGGTGATGACATTGAACTAATTTTTTCTCATCACGCTAGAGTTGCCATCAAAACGCTTTATACAAAATTTAGGATTCAAAATTTAATAAGTACTGAGCAAATTAGTGTATTCCATTTAGTGAAATTGTGCAGTTTGTATGTAGAAGGAGTGTGAAGTAATTAATGATTTTTCTAGAAATAACTGTAAACATCATTTAATTGATATATTTTAAATTACAGATCAGTAGCATTTATACTTTTAAGGAGTATCGACGTTTTTGCAAAGTTTTCGAATTGTGTCAAATTATATGGGAAGGGGTAGAAGGAATGAATCTATTCGCCTAATTTTTTTGGTCTTACTAATAATTCTAAATAGATATTCATAGCATAATTTCAGCTCGATAACATTGATACGAACTGAGTAAATTGGTTTGTAGTATTTCATAAAAATGGGCAGTTTATATGGGAGGTGGTAGAAGGAAGGGGAGGACTCAAATAAGTTTTTATATAGCAGATTGGAATTATTGTAAAAGTAATATATTCCAAATTTCAGATCAATAGCTTTTATACTTTTTGAGCAAATCCGTTTAATGTCAAACTGCGGAATTGTGTCGTTTTGTACGTGAAGAGGTGGAAGGGGTAAAGCTAATCGTCCAATTTATTTTATCTTCCTTATAATTCTAAATGTATATTTAGTGTACATTTTCAAATCGATAAATTTTATACTTTTCATGAAAAAGTGCAGTTTGTATGGGAGGTGGTGGAAGGAGGGGGAGGACACAAATAATTCTTATACAGTAGAATGGAATCATCATAAAACTATAATATTTCAAATTCAAGATCAATAGCATTTATACTTTTCGAGAAAAAACGTTTTTTTACAAATTGCGTAATTGTGTCATTTTGTTTGGGAGGAGGTAGAAGGGGTGGAGGGATTTGGCCCGATCACAAACTTGTCCTTATTTATTTTTCAGAAACCACGTGTACAAAATTTGATCTCTCTAAACTAACGCGTTCGCAAGCTAGAGAGGACACGGAGGGACAGACAGGCGGACGGACGGACATCCGGTTTCGAGATTTTTGAGTGATTATATGAACTTCTGTATCATTGATTTTTTTCTCCGAGCCTTATCTCTTGGCGTTACAAGCCTTGTGGCGAACTTATAATACTCTCGGATTTTATCTGGAGTATTAAAACATGAAAAGAAAAACCATTGACCGATTTTCCTTTTTTCCTCAAACCAAAAATCAATGATTTTCGGGACAACAAATTAAATAAACTGCCAACAAGTCGGGCGAAACTTTATTATTCATGGGACAAGTTGTGGATGCGTGGAAAGTCAATATGCAGGTTAGAGTGGTTGGGGAAGACTAAGCGAAAGGGGGCAGGGAAATTTGTTAATTTAACACTTTGTGGAAACGATCAAATGCTCCAGTATATATAATCAATATTTCGTTCGTTTATTTATGCATGTTTGAATTTTTCGAGGGGTGATAGTAAGGGTGGGTGGATGTTACTAGTTTTTTAATTGATTGCTTGAATCACGTCCGATATTCGCTGTATAGAATGTCAGTTTCATAGACGAAGTTGAATAGAATTTTCATAGGATTCAGTGTATTTTATATTCATGCAACCAAACATTTGTATGGGAGGGGGTAGAGGAGGTAGGAGAATCGTAAAATTTGTGACGCAATTTTGTTTCCTTTCTCTTGTAAGGTGCTCGTTTAAAATTACAAGTTCGTAGCTTTTAATTTGTTGTTTATTAGTTGATTTAATGAAATTGGTCGAAATCATTCCTTTGTATGGGAGGGGGTAGAAGCGATTTCAAAAACTTTTAACGTAATTTCATTTCAACTATTTTTGCAAGTTCTTAAGCAAAATTTCAAATTCATAGCTTTTAATAGTTAGGTGATAGTTGATTTCTTGAAAATGGTCGAAAAAATAATTTTGTATGGGAGGGGGTAGAAGTTTAAAGATATTCGACCAGTTAATATTTTAAACTCTTAGAGATTTTTTTAAATATATTTTACAAATTTTTAAGTTTCTACTGAAAATTTCATTCAAAAATTTTCAGTTTATTGTTTTTTTTCATTGTACATGAAACACCTTGTGCACGTTAGACCCCCACTTCGGTGCATAACAATTTTAGAACAAAGTGTTATTTTTTTTCTATATATTTCAAGCAGTTGTATCGACGTGCAAAATTTAAACTTTGTATCTTTTACCAGAGCCCTAAAAAATTACTCAAAATTTTCAAAATTTTTGCTTTCGACCTCCTTCTCCTTACTCTTCCCAACATAAATTTTTTACCAAAATTAAAGACTATATAGCTATACAATTTGACAATTTTGTGATTTGATATCTGTACTCAATTTTGAGATATAATGATTTGTAGTTTTGGAAAGTGCGCCATTAAAGTTATTGGCCTGAAATTTGGAATATATTACTTCTATGATAATATCAATCTACCATATAAAAATTATGCGTGTCCTCCTCTCCTTCCACCACCTCCCATACAAACTGCACTTTTTAAAGATATACTCTAAACCAATTTACTCAGTGCGTATAAACTTTAGCGAGCTGAAATTGTGCACTAAAAACTAATTTAGAATTATTAGTCAGACCAAAAAAAATTAGATGATGAACTTCACCCCTTCTACCCCCTCCCATACAAAACGATGCAATTTCGCAATTCGACAATAAATAGATTTACTCAAAAAGTATAAAAGCCATTAGTCTAAAATTTGCAATATATTACTTTTATGATATTATCAATCTACCGTATAAAAATTATTCGTGCCCTCCTCCTCCTTCTACCACCTCCCATATAAACTGTGCTTGTCATGAATTACTATAAGCCAATTTACTCAGTGCGTATAAAATTTAGCGGGCTGAAATTGTGCTCTAAATATTTATTTAAAATATTTAGTAAGGCCAAAAAAAATTAGATTTTTTTTTTTACAGAATGACCTGTGTTATAGGCAATTTCGGCCTTTATGTGCAATGCACAAATACAGTCATGGACGGAAGGAATGGGATTAGGAAAGTTGGGGAAGGGGAGCAAGAACGACCGTAGCGAGTGGAGAAGCTGGTATATTGCTCGTTGTACTGGCTGCTTACTGACAAATATTTGCAGATGTTATGGGGGACTGAATGATAGAAAGCGAACAGAAACCATCTACTGAGTATCTAGGCCTTCTTGAAGTGGAACTGTTTCACTTTTACACCGTTTCCCCATTTTATTGCGAATAATTTTTTATCACCAGTAACAACTGAAAAATTTGCGGTTAAAAAAATCCCGTCTGGAGTGGGAATCGAAACCCACGAGCTATTGACTAAGAAACAAGCACGCTGCCCACTACGCCACGGAAGCCTGATTAGGTTCACCCCTTCTACCTCATCCCATACAAAATGACACAATTTCGTAATTCGACAATGAATGGATTTGCTCGAAAAGTATAAAAGTTATTAGTCTGAACTTCGGGATTTATTACTTCCATAATGATTTAAATCTACAGTATAAAAATTATTTGCGTCCTCCCTCTTCTTCCACCTCCTCCCATACAAACTACACTTTTTTATGAAATGCTCTAAGTCAATTTTCTCAGAACGTATAACATTTATTGTGATGTATGAGAGAGAGAGACGAACGAATAAACGACACTTCAGTGAAGAAGCTCAAGCAAAGCGGACGTGTGTTTTAAAGATCGGTTCCACAAAGGTGTAGTGGAAAATATTACAGTGAAAACATTACAGTGGCGCCGAGGGTAAGCACTTAAGCGTGAAATAAGAAGTACATCGCAGTCAAAACGTTTATCAAACAATAAAACGGAATGGGAATAGGTAAAAAAACACGACAGTTTGAGTGTGCCGTACGAGGAAGCCGATCGTCGAGAAAGCAACATCGCGCTTACAAATTTCGTGCTTTCTACGAAACAATTTAACGCCAGCACCGATGACTGGACAATTTTCAAGGAAAAATTGTTTCATCTGCTAAAAATTGCCAGCGTGGAAGATCACGACAAAGTGAGTGTATTAATATCAGTAATATCACCAAAAGAATATAAGTTAGTGCATGACATGTGCACTCCCGCAAAACCTGAAAATAAAACATTTGAGGAGTTGTGCGGTATACTAGACCGGTAATTTGCCCCAGCAATTAACATTTGGCTTGAACGAAAAAGATTTTTCGATGCTTCTAGAAATGGAATTATCCTCAAACTGTAGTTTCGGCTCGGAAATTGCAAATTTGATTAAATTCATGTTCATAACGGGACTTTCGGGCAAACTGTTTCAACGCCTGAGTGAAGACAAAGACATCAGCTTGGAAGAAGCACTAACAATTTCTCAAACATTTGAGATGAGACAATGTGAAGGCAGTATTAATAAAATACAATACCACAAAAAAGTTTTTTGGTCGGGTACTGACTCGCGTCACGCACACAAACAACTAGCAACCGACCAACAAAGGCAAGAAAAAAATATGCAAAACGTCAAATATTGGAGGTGTTATAAGTTAGGACAACATGCAAGTACCGTGAATGCAAGTGCAACATCTGCTCGAAGAAAGGTCATCTAGCAGCAGGATGTCGCGAAGCGAATAACAACGGAGCCAAAGTTAAAGTCATCAAGTCTCTATTTTCTGACGGTATTGAACAACAATCGAACGAAACCATAATAATACAGGACATCGCAGCAGAAAAAGAACACAATAATTCGAAAAACAGCACAATTGGAACGGTGACATCTAAAAACAGGAGGAGTATCAAACTTTCCCTAGACCAAAAACTAAATTTTGTTAATTCATTTAAACCAATTTCAATTTCAGTAGCAATCGACGATGTAAATTGTGTTCTCGAGTTAGATAGCGGTGCCAGTGTCTCTACTACTTTGGAGCAGCTTTACAAAAAGGAATTCACAAATAAGCCGATAACGCAGGCAAATATTAAAATCAAGACATATTCAGGAGAGAATCTTGCAATTTTGGGTAAATTTGGAGCCTTGGTCACTTATGAAGGCAAGTCATGTGAGTTAGACATCTTTGTAGTTCCCAAAACAACTTCAAATATTCTGGGTAGGGACTTTTTAACAAAATTTAAACTTTGATTTCAATTTATTAACAATATAACCAGTAGTTCGCAATTAGAGAGGCTTCTCAATCGCTATGAGGAAATTTTTGACAAGTCTCTGGGAGAATTCAAGTACGAGACAGTAAACTTGGAATTAAATACTTCCAAAACCAATCCAAGGTTTTACAAACCGCGACTATTAGCATATGCTAAACGTGAACTAGTGGAGAAGGAACTTCTGGAATGGTGCAGGACTGGCTTAATTGAAAAAGTGGATAATTCAGAGTGGAGCACTCCAATTGTCGTAGTAGCGAAAACAAACGGAATACGTCTATGTGGCGATTACAAGACGACTATTAATCCTTACCTTAAAGATTATAACCATCTTTTGCCTAGGATCGAAGACATTTTTGCGTCTTTGGATGGCGGTATAGTTTTCGCCAAGTTAGACATAAGACAAGCTTTCATGCAATTTAAATTAAATGAACCGTCTCAAATGTTATGTGCCATAAGCACTCATTTAGGTATTTTTAAAATGAAAAGGATGCCTTATGGTATCAAGCCTGCGACTAGTATTTACCAGCAAAAAATGGAGAAAATTTTAGCCGGTATCAAAGGGGTCCAAGTTTATGTAGATGATGTGTTAGTATCAGGCAAATCAGATGATGATCTGTTAACAAAACTAGAGTTAGTATTCGAAGCATTCCGATATGCTGGATTAAAGATATCCAGGGAGAAGTGCACATTTCACTCGGATTCGATAAATTATCTTGGACACACGATTGACGCGAAAGGATTATCAAAAAACAAAGATAGAGTAGACTCATTTTTGAAAACGAAGGAGCCAGAGAATGTTGAACAAGTCAACAAGTCATTCTGTGGATTAGCCAATTACTATGCTAAATTTGTCGACAATATTGCAGGCATAATGACACCCATTTATGATTGTTTAAAAAAATAGTAACAAATTCACCTTTAATGAAAAATGTAAAAGGGCCTTTGAAAATATTAAATCAAAAATAGCTGAAGATATCGTTTTAGCACATTATGACCCCAGTATGCCTTTAATTCTTACTACTGATGCCAGTAAGCATAGTGTGGTTGGTGTATTATCAATCGCAGATGTGAATGGTAATAATAAACGCCCAGTAGTATTTATTTCAAGGAGCCTTAACAAAAGCAAATTGAATTACTCAGTGGTAGATAAAGAGGCACTGGCCATCGTATTTTCATTAAAAAAATTACATTTGTACCTTGGTTTGGTGAATGTTTTCATAGTGCATTTCGAAATGAAAGAAAAGATTTCCAGATTCTACACTGTTACGCTTTATTATTCGTGACGTTTCGGTCTCAGCTGAGACCTTTATCAATTCGAAGCATCCACAGAACTTCAACCGAGACACCGGATACAAGTTATCAGCAGTTTGGCTACCTGCCTTAAAATTTGGTAAGAACAAAATCCGTACCCACAAATCCTTAACTAATTTAACTACCTGATACTAATTAATTAACCTTAATTAACTAATTTTATCCTTAATTACCCTTCCTTCTATATAATAATTGTATGTTGTAATTGTCGATTAGTTTAATAAAGGTCTCAGCAGAGACCGAAACGTCACGAATAATAAAGCGTAACAGTGTAGAATCCGGAAATCTTTTCTTTCATTTGTACCTTGCTGGAAGACCGTTCAAGCTGCAAACTGATCTACGAATCTTCAGCCCAGACAAAGGCGTTCCAGTAATGGCATCAGAAAGACTCAAACGTTGGTCTGTTTTGATTTCAGGATATCAGTACACTATTGAACACGTAGCTAGTAAAGATAATGTAGCAGATCCCTTATCCAGGTTAGCCAATGCTGAGGACAAACACTATGAAAACATAGAAGAAGAAATTAAATTTCTAGGGGAAAAAGAGGAACTTCCTATAAAAATAAAAGACATTCAAGAACAGACTCGATCGGATCAAATCCTGCGTAGAGTATTTTCTGCCATTAAAAGAGAGACACTTCGAAAATTAAGGGGGAAAGAGTATGTCCCATACGTTCGACGTGCAACAGAATTGAGCATTAGTTCTGATCTAATATATTGGGGTGAAAGGATCATAATACCAACGAAACTTAGGGACATTATACTTCGTGAGTTATACTCGACTCATATGGGAGTCGCTAAGACGAAGACAGTAGCGAGAAGCTACTTTTGGTGACCATTGATGGATAGTCAAATTGAAGACTACACAAAATCTTGTGAAGCATGCTTGACCAACTCAAACAATCCTGATAAAGCGGAATTGATAAGTTGGCAAATCCCAATGCGAGCATGGTCAAGAATACATATTGACTACGCTGGTCCTAAATGGGGACTGTGGTTCTTGATTATTGTAGACTCAAAATCAAAGTGGATTGAAGTATTTAAAACAAAACATACCACAAGTGAGTTTACCAAGACGAAACTAAGAGTTGATAGATAGTTGATGATAGTTTGATAGTTTCTGATAATGGTTCAGTCTTTTTATCTGATACAATGCAAGACTTCTTCAAGTCAAATGGAATTGTTCATAGAACCACACCAACCTATTTTCCAAAAACTAACGGGCAAGCTGAGAATGCCGTGAAAATGATCAAAGCGGCTTTGTTAAAGGCATTGCACGATCGCAGTCTGACGGAAGGTGAGATTGAAATCTGCCTGCAGAACTTTCTTCTAACCTATAGAACAACTGAACATTGCGCTACGAAGGTACCTCCTTCGGTATTGATGTTTGGGAGAAAATTAAAGACTCGATTAGATCTATTACGTCCAGAAGTGCTTGAACAGAATCATTTGCTCGATTCCAAGAAATCGGAAATGAACATGCAGGCTAGTTAAGCCAATCAAAGAAAATGCTACCGAGGTAGAAAACGTATAAAATTAAGGGTAGGACAGAATGTGATGGTAACTGAGCATAGAAACAACAACATGACTTGAAGTTCTGCTAAAGTGATTAAGGTTCTAGGACTTATAATGTATATTTGCGAACTTCGAGATAGCAAGAAGACCTTAAAACGACACATTGATCAGATCAGGCCGCAAGAAAATTACATAAGCCCGGATCTAGATCGGAAACACAATAATAACGACAATAGTACTGAATAATATTTTCGAATTTAAAAATATAAAGCAGTTTGCATTCCATGAATATCAATTGAATTATATAGCTTTTACTTTCCATTATCTAATCCTTATTTTAAGAACTTAAATGTATGTACAATATACCTATATATAACTGTATTATTATTATTCAACTAATGTAACTTGAAAATATGGGTGGAGGAGATGTGATGTATGAGAGAGAGAGAGAGACGAACGAATAAATGACACTTCAGTGAAAAAGCTCAAGCAAAGCGGACGTGTGTTTTAAAAATCGGTTCCACACAAGGTGTAGTGGAAAATATTACAGTGAAAACATTACATTTATCGAGCTCACATTTTGTACTAAATACTTATTTAGCATTATAACTAAGATCAGAAAAAAATATTTGATTAGCTTTACTGCTATTCCTATTCAATTTTTGGAGTAAGAATTTTGTATAAAACATTTTTATAGCTACTTTAGCATGATGGGGAAAAAAATAGTTCAATCCTATCACCCCTTCTAACACTCCCCACACAAAATTTCTTGTTATCACACAAAATTTCTATTTCATCTAGAGTATCGTAGGCCTGTTATGTTTTTTTCATATTTCGCTAGTAAAGCTTAGTATACGTTTCAAGTTTCAATTACATAGCTTTAGAGACAGTCGAGATATTAATTTTTTTGTGTGTTTTTCTTTGCACCCCCCCCACCCCTTGACCCTCCCCCTTACAATAATTAGCTTCTATCTAAACTGATTCTATTAGATCTATATGCCGTCTTAATGGTCTCAAAATATCAATTTTTTATGGCAAGTAATTTCGAAGATATAATTATTTGAAAATAAACCAACAATTGGTTCATAGCTCCCCCTTATTAAAAAATTAAATTATTTTTAAAGTTTGTCCCACAATCTTCTTCATACCTCTGCTGATTTTCAGCTTCCTATCTCCATTCGTGGTGGAGATATCAGCAAGTCAAATTTTTGACTCTTTCCCTCCCCCCGCCTACTCCATCCACCTGACACTCCCAAGATTTAGATAATGCAGCTTACTTACCCATTCAACAATCCACCCAAAAACGAACATGCTACCTTTAACGGTTTCGGAGATATGAGTCCATATGTACGGCGTACGGTGGGACGGATTTTTTTTGTTGCATTTTTAGGCTAATTTAGTCATGAAACGCAAGAAAAAAATTTCAGGGTAGCAAATTTTTTTTTCTGTGTCGATCACAATACTTTATTATTAGAATAATAAAGTAAAATTTATTTTTATAAAGTAACCCCATAATGTTCGAAAAACCATCTAGTTCCCGGCAAATTGAATATTGACGTATGTTTATTCACTAGAAAAACGATGCATAAGGTCAGGCATCTAATAGGCAACTTCACACTTACCGCACAGGTCGTATAAAATAATAATTTTCATGATTATGTATTCATCAACGATCTATGATTAGACTTAATCATATCTAATGAGAAACAGAGCTCAATTCGTTAAGATTCGAAATTAAAAACGCAATTGCTTAAAATGCCATTTTTCTAAAATTTAAACGAAATACCCTGACATTTCTTTACCCAATCCCTTAACGGTTATCAAAGTAACCCAGATTATTCGAATCTTCGTTAATTTGAATGAACCTCTACAACAAGTACGTAAATAGAATTTACAAGTCGCCTACACAGATTCGTCTAACAAAAATTCTTACCTTCAAGAAATCTTCTTTTCCTGAAAAAAACCCGTGGGCGTTGGATAATATTTCTAAGGAAATTTTCGTCTACATTATGTCTAATAGGGCGAAAAAATGTCGGATTTGTGAAACACAAAATGTACACATCAGATTATGTTCCAGACTGTGTTCATCGATGTTGTCGGGTGACAGGTACGATTGAAAAGTAAGCCATAAAATTAAGAAGGATGAAATAAATTTCTAGAGCTTGAAATGTTGAAAGCAACGTATTTTATTTAATTAGTAAGTATCTCTGAAAACAAGTCCATGTGATAATTTGTATGAATGAAATCACTAAGGATGAAATCCCTATCAACAAAATTTCTTAAGAATTGCGTAAAAAAGGATTTAATTAAGACTGCTGGCTGAACTAATTTCCCTTTTCTAAAGTCGAATGACGCAATTTTACAGCCCAAGTTCAGTGGCAAGTTCAATTGTAGTAATTGTTACCATCGCCGAATGACCATATAGAATCAAGTTTTGCACGAAATAGCCGTTAAGTTCAAATATGGAACGGTTTCTATGTTCCATGGATAGCTAGATGAGATTATATTTCATTCAATTGAAGATTTCTGAACCACTTACCTGCATGTTAGCGCGCATGGTTCGACATAATCGTAATGTGGTGTCCATTTAAATAGTGTTCCATCATACGGTACGTCATCGTAAGCAGAGCACTGATGCGCTCGAAAATCCTGCAATTCCGGGCACGGTTGCATATTGCAAATTTTATAACGTATACTTTCGCCACGACATCCATTCGGCGAATGACATCGTCGCAGCTGTTGTGCAACACCACCGTCACACGATCGCGAACATGTTGACCAATCGGACCAAGCCGACCATGCTGGATTTTTGCTGCCACGTTTTTGCTGCAAAAGAAAAAGTGAATAAGAATAAGGTTGATTATAATATTCGAAATTTCAACAACCTTTTATGTTTAGTTTTATTTGGTTCCCTAACTGAACAAATAGTAACTGAATTGAAATGGTTTTTAAAATCAGTTGGATTAGCAAACGTATTGTAAAATTATTATATTGTATTGTTACATGTTAGCCCTAGTAATTCATCAAATATCCGCGGTCTTCCACTGTACTCGAAAATAATGCGAAATTTCAACTCTACTTGCTTATCGTCTATTTAATGCGCGTGTACGAACACTATAAGGAACGCTATGCTTCTAATTGGAATGTCAAGGTCTTCAACGAAAAATAAATATACGCGCGATCATAACGAACATCTGCTATCCATTTCTCTCATCTGAACATACACACGGTCACACAAGAAAACAACAAAGACTATATTCAAATCAAAAACGCTAAAATATGCAATAGTATAAATAATGAGTCAAGATGTGGGTGACCTAGAGTATTAAGTGAACGTAATATTCGATCAGTTTTAGAAAAAGTGAGAAAAAATTCTAAGATAAGTGCACCTGAACTGGCGAAAAATATTGAGAATGACTTCAGTAAAGTCTTACATCCTGAATCCGTGCGAAGAACATTACGATCTGCTGGCTATCATGAACGAATCGAAAAAGCCGTTTATATCTACAGTAAATCGGCAAAAGCGACTTGATTTCTCTAAGATGCATCTAAGAAAGCGACTTCGAATTTTGAAGGACTGTACTTTTTACGGATGAAAATTGCTTTAATATGTTTAGTTGCGATGGACCAGGAAAAGATTGGAGGAAGGCCAACAGTGAAATGAAGAAAGAAAATCTCGTTCCTACAGTTAAACATGGTGGAGGAAACGTAATGGTCTGGGAAGCCATGGCGGCGACAGGGGTAGGAAAGTTACACCTCATTGAAGGAATAATGGACCAAAATCAATATTTGAATATATTTCGGGAAAACCTAAGACCATCGGCAGTGTCCTTAAAGATCGGAACCAACTGGGTATTCTAACAAGACAATGACCCCAAGCACATCTCTATGATCGTTAAAGAATGGATCCTGTATAATGTGCCAAAGCAATTGCATTCACCACCCCAATCACCGGATCTCAATCCGATCGAGCATATTTGGTATGAACTAGAGAGGCGCGTACATAAATTTAAAATAACCAACAAGAACTCACTCATGGAAGCTGTACAAACAGCATGGAATGAAATAAAGCCATCTATTACTGAAAACCTTATTCTTTCGATGCCAAAAAGGCTTCAAGCTGTCATCGATGCTAATGGAGGCCCAACTAGATATTAAGTTTATTTTGATTTCAATAAAAAATCTATATTTCTTTATTTTTTCTCTTGTATGAAGACTCGAACGTCGATCGCCTGTCCTCACAAAAGGCCAGGAAGAAAAGAATACTTTCGGACGAAACAAAACTGCTAATTGAGAAACGAAGCACATTAGGTAACGACAGGAAAGCTAAATCGGAAATTAACAAGAGGATAAAGAAAAGTATAACTAGAGATTACAAGACACGGAACATGAAGATTTTAGAAAAATATATTACTAGCACAGGAGCAATCAAAAAGGCCAGGAAGGAAATGCAGATAGGAAAGGAATGGATATCAAACTTGCAAGGAAATAACGGCATACAATCATTTAACAGAAAGGACATACTCGCAAATGCAACTTCGTTTTACCAGGATTTATACTCAGATAACAGTACACAAATTGAAGAGAACCCACGATACACGAGTACTCAGAAAGAATGTTTAGTCCCAAGTATTATCAACGCGGAGGTAGAGAAAGCGATCAACACACAAAAAGCAGATAAGAGCCCAGGAGACGACCGCATCACTAATGAAATTATAAAAGCAGCTATACCATCAATTCTAGAATTTTTGACAGGAATCTTTAACCAAGTTATACAAACTCAATCGATACCACAGCAATGGACAACGTCCAATATCATCCTCCTTCACAAAAAAGGGAACAGAAATGATATTGCGAACTACAGACCAATTAGTCTGATGGCGAATTTTTACAAAATATTCTCAAAAGTAGTCCTAACCAGAATTTCTAATGTAATCGACGCCAATCAACCACGAGAACAAGCAGGTTTCAGGAGAACGTATTTGACTATGGACCATATTCACACACTCCTGCAAGTTATAGAAAAATATACGGAATTTGACAAAAAAGTTTATATTGCATTTATTGACTACACGAAAGCTTTTGATACAGTTAAGCACAATGCGATATGGAAAGCTCTAGAGGAACAGGGCGTGGAAAACGGTTACATATCCATCCTAAAACAAATTTAAATGCACAGTACAGCAAGGGTAAAATTGGAAACTATAGGTCCGAAATTTGACCTGAAGAGGGGAGATCGTCAGGGAGATCCAATTTCACCGAAGCTCTTCATAGCTGTTCTTGAAAGCATTTTTCGAAAACTAAATTGGGACTCGCTCGGACTCCGCATAGATGGGGACAGACTAACGCATCTTCGGTTTGCAGATGATGTCGTTCTATTCGCCGAAAATCACTACGAACTTCAACATATGATTCAAAACTTAGCTGCAGAAAGTGGAATTGCTGGCCTTCTAATAAATGTCACGAAAACAAAGCTCTTGACCAACGCGAAGAAGCCTTCTATTTTATTAAATGGGAAAGCAATCGAATACGTCGACGAATTCGTGTATTTAGGTCGTGTAATCTCCATGAAAGATAATACAACGAAAGATATTAACAGACGTATCTCTACGGCATGGAAGCGGTTCTGGCCTTTAAAGGACGTCTTGAAAAGTGAACTACCTGTCAGTTTGAAACGAAAGCTTCATGACAGCTGTATTCTTCCCGCACTAACATATGCTTCTCAAACATGGGCATTAACGACTTCCAACACCGAAAAGCTCGAAGTCTGCCAACGTGCTATGGAAAGAGCAATGCTGGGCATAAATCGATCGCACAGACAAAGAAATTCCACCATTAGGAAACGAACCGGAATCATAAGCTGCAAGAGTAGAGCAAGATCTGCACAAACAATAGATGGACAAAGTTAGTGACCGAATGGTATCCACGAGTTGAAAACAGGCCAAGAGGAAGACCGAAATTACGATGGGATGACGATATAAGGCGGCTAGCCGGTAGGACATGGATGAGGTTGGCACGCGACAGAGCGAAGTGGAAGACGGTGGGGGGTTATTTTATGAAGACTTTTGTGGTCGAGTTTTTTTTTTATTTTGCTATGTGAAGGTTTTTGTGAAAATTTGAATTATTGAATATATTTATTTTCGCAATCAAGAGAATCATTTCACTTATGTATATTTCGTATGGAAAATATTTATCTGTTAGCCTACAACCCACAAAAAGTTTGGAGTCCCACCGAAACTGGTTCGACTTACAAGAATGACAATGACCGAGTCTTTGTCACAAATCAGAGTAGACAATGATCTGACTTCCAGTTTTAAAACAGACAACGGCATTAAGCAAGGTGACGGCCACGCACCAATGCTTTTCAACTTGACATTCGAATATTTTGTTCGGAAACTTCTTGTTGACACCAAGGGTGTTCCCTTGCTTCCCTATGCTTCAAATTCACACACCTCGTAGCATATGCCGACGACATAGATATCCTTCCAAGATCACTGCAGAGTGCTAAGGAGGTATTTGTAAACCTTGACTCGGTAACAAGGGAAGTATTTCCACCTCCCCGCGGTGGCCACTGGGTGTTTCGTTCAAAACAGCAGACGGAAAAGGGTGAAGGCGATTGTTCCGCGCCTATAATCGGAACTGCCATCCAGACTGGCCCTCCAGTTTGGGGGACTGACAACGTCTCCCCGGAAAAAAACTCGCGTGTCCAGAAACCCGGATTACAGCCTCGGATTGGACCGATCAAACGGCAACGACTACGGAAACGGAAAATGGACTATTCTTTTGGATCTTGGAATGTTCGTTCACTACATCGAACGGGTGCACTGCGGGAACTTCAGGAGATGTCTCGTAACAACATCAGCATCCTCGCTCTCCAAGATCTCACACGATTTTACCAGCGGGAAAAGATAGGAAGCAGAGAATTCGGTGTCGCCTTTGTGGTAGATAATACGTTCAAACAACTCGTAACGAAATTTATACTGATCAACGAACGAATCTGCTTACTTTGCTTCAAGTTTAAGTTCATCAGCATTTGGTTCATTAACTGCCATGCTTTTTGTTTTTAAGGAACCGAACACAACTTACGGGGTAGCCCTATAATGCTATGCACAGCTGTGTCGGTATAGGATTTGGAGAAAAAAAACTCAAGTTATATCAGTTTAATTTAGGTGGAGAGAGACGAAAGTGATGGTGTACATTGCTTCTATAGAGGAGAAAGATGATGTCACTAAAGACGAATTCTATGCCCGACTTGACAGCACTTTTGACGGGCTGCCCTCCAATGACATCAAAATTCTTATAGGAGACTTCAACAGTAAAATTGGCAACGAACTCTTTCATAGGGGCGTATCAGGAGGCCATAGCCTCCATAATGCAACGAATGATAATGGCCCAAGACTTATTGACTTCGCCAGCAGTAAGAACCTACTCATAAGCTCCACCTGCTTCCCGCATAAAAATATTCACAAAATGACGTGGGCATCACCAAATGGGCACACCTACAACCAAATTGACCACGTTCTCCAGCATTCTAGATGTCAGTACTCTACGTGACGCGAACTGTGACTCGGACCATTTTCTTGTTCGAGCTAAATACCGCTGTCGCATAGCTAACTAAAAGGAGCTGGGCTCCGAAGCTCAATATGCAAAAACTGAAAGATGACACAACGAAAGTGGAATATATGACCACAATCAAAGCACATATTGAGGCATTACCTCAGGCTGAGCCTGAGGAAAGTATTGACCAAATGTGGTAGAACATTAAGGATAGTATTCACCGCGCAGCAGAATACACTTTAGGACATTTAGAGCGGAGAAAACGAAATTACTGGTTCGATGAGGAATGCCAAGAAGCCACCACCAAGAAAAACGAAGCCTATCGACTGTTTCTCGAAAGACGAACACGAGCTAGAGAGGACAACTATCAACGGCTCAGGCGAAACGCCAAGAAAATCTGCAGATGAAAACAACGCAAAATAAACAATGACACAATTTTATCACTGGATAAAAACCTGAAGAAAAATGACGTGCGAGCAGCATTTAATACCGTGGAACAAATAAGACAAGATTACAAACCGTAAACTACCTTCTGTAAGGACGAAGAAGGCAACATCATTAGCGACGCTACTGAAATCAATGCACGATGGGTTCAGTTTTTCCGAACACTGTTAAATAGAACGACATCACTGGGATATGATATTAATGTACACCAACTGTTCGTCGATTTTTGCCAGGCATACGATAGTGTCGACCGTAGTGCTCTGTAGAGAATAACGATTGAACTAGGTGTCCCACCGAAACTAGTTCGGTTAATAAAAGCCACGATGGAAAACAATGAGTGCCAAGTAAAAATCCAAAACGAGTTGACTCACAGTGTGGCAGCTTATACTGCATCGCTACTAACCAACTAAGCCGTGGGTTCTACGTAGCTCAGTGGCCAGCACGGCCGCTTTGCATCTCAAAAATCCCCGGGCTCAAATCTCACTACCTGCACGGTATTTCTTTAGCGTCTAAGGCAGGGCCTGCTCACACAAGCCTTACTGACGAGTCCATCGTAGGCAGGTCTGGGGCGAAACGCAACATAGCGCCGTAGCTGCTCAATCGCTACACACAGCTTTCCAATGGAGTCAGGTCTTAAACAAGGAGATGGTCTCGCCCCCACGCTCTTTAACTTGGTGCTCGAGTATGTCGTCAGGAAGGCAACTTCAATAACCTCAGTAGAGACCAGAGGTACGCTACTCATAAAATCCGCACAGTTGGTGGCGTACGCAGACGACGTGGATATTCTGGCCCGATCAATACTTCGCGTTAAGGAGATATTCCAGGAGTTGGAGTCGGCAGCGGGTGAAGTAGGGCTCAGGGTCAATGAAGCGAAAACTAAATACATGACCCAGACACGAAGGATATTGCTATAGGCAAATACAACTTCAAGCAGGTGGATGAATTCGTATACCTGGGAGCCCTTCTTACAAAGGACGGCAATGAGCGACAGGAGATTCAAAGAAGAATCACGGCAGTTAACAAAGCATTTTATGCGGTCCTCCCCATAATGAAATCAAGGAAGGTCCATCGAAACAATAAACTACGCATCTACAAGATATTAATTCGTCCTGTGCTGCTATGTGTTTGCGAAACGTGGACCTTGACGCGGGTTTCGGAGAAGTTAATCGACACGTTTGAGCGAAAAATTCTTCAGAAGGTGTACGGAGCAGTTAAGGAAGGAGATGATACTGCAATAAGTTCCAGTCTCGTTCCGGCGAAGATGCCTCGCTGGACTCATGTGTCTCGCTGTGACGTTCTGATTCAACCGTAAGATGTGGTAAGCTTTGTCAAAAGTAAATATTGCGACGAAATTTCCTATCGGCTTACGAAGACTGGCGAAAATCTCGGTAACCTGTCGTATGTCTCCTTCAAAATTCGTGTGCCTCATGATATGCTACATAAAATCTTGAAACCTACGTTTTGGCCGAAAGGTCTCGTCGTTAAGGAGTGAAATTCCTTAGCTCGAGATCTCGAAAAAATTTTCGGACACTACCATCGAAGGAAGCTCTCACCTAACAATCAATACCAACTCGTATGTCTCAAACATTCCATCCGTTTCGAATTTATCAAACAATAATACTAAATCGTCTATTTCTATTTTTTATCAGGTCTGAAAACAAAGGTTGTTACATTTCGAAATGCAGTTCTATCCGAAATTTTCGATGTTATTTGTATTTCTGAAACCTGGCTTAACTACTCAATTCTTGATGCCGAACTTTTCCCAGGTTCTTATAACGTGTATCGTCGCGATCGTGATCTTCTATGTTCAAATAAATCCGATGGTGGCGGTGTCATGATAGCAATAAAAAATAACGTGTTCTCCGAGGCTTGTACTGATTTCAATTGCAGTTTTAAATGTATTGAATATATTGCTGTAAAACTTAAATGTGCAGGACATTTTCTGTACATTTTTACTTGTTATGTCGCGTGTAATTCATCGGCAAGTCAACTGTATGTGCTCTTCGAATCTCTATCGTTTTTTATAAATCAGTGTGACCCTCGCTCCAAATTCATCATATGTGGTGATTTTAATATGCCGTACGTAAGATGGTATAATAACATTCCTTCTGCCTTGCCTTTGTATTCTTAACACCTTTTCTACCGTGAAGCCTTCATGGAATTTTATGCTATTACGCAATTAAATTTTACTCTGAATAAGAATTATAGAATTCTAGACCTCATTTTTTCGAATGTATGGTCCAACGATATTGGTATTTTTTCTTCTACTACAGAACTTACCCGTTGACTCCCATCATCCTCCCATTGAGCTTATGGTTAAAATAAATACATGTAACCGTTCATCGTTAACAAGTCGTTCAAAGCGCAGTTTCTTTAAGTGTAACTATGATGTAATCTCTTCTGACTTACATGAGTTTAATTTGCTTGAAACGCTGGAATCTGAGTCCGTTGTCTCTTCTATTGACTATTTTTACAGTTCTTTAAATTCAATCATTTCTGAGCATGTTCCGCTTTACTCCATGAAACGCAGTTCCTTTCCACAATGGTTCAACAATACCATTATTAAACTAGTACACACAAAAAACAAGGCACGGAGAATTTTTCTCAAGAACCGTAATCCTGCAAACGCAGCCCGTTTTGGTGATCTGAGAAGGTAGCTAAAGAGGGAAATAAAGAAAGGTTTTCGTTCATATCTGAACAACCTAAATTTCTGTCTTTCTACTGGGAATGTTAAGCCGTTTTGGAATTATGCTAATTCATCTTGAACTACTTCTTCCAACTCTTCCACTATTACACACTTGGATGTTGCTGCTTCTACTCCATCTGGTATTGCTGAACTTCTCTCGCAATATTTCCAGTCTGTCTACTCCGCCAGTTCACCATCATCCACGCCTTGTCCCATCAATAATCATGTCAATCTCTTGCCAGAGTTCGATAGTCACGACGTTCTTGCTGTCATCAACTCTTTAGATGGTAATAGCACTGCTGGACCAGACGAAATTTCAAACATTTTTGTGATAAATCTTGGACACATCCTTGCTGAACCTTTGGCAACAATTTTCACTGTGTCCCTCACTGAAGGAATTTTCCTCACTCAATGGAAGGAATCTTACGTTATACCTATCTTTAAGAAGGGTGAAAAGCATAAGGTTGAAAATTACCGTCCAGTCAGTCTACTTTCTTGCTTTTCAAAAATATTTGAAAAGTTACTACATATACTCCTTTTTTTACGAGCCAGCTTCCTAATATCTATCAAGCAGCATGGATTTTTTAAAGGACGCTCTACGGAGACGAATCTGGTTTCCTTCTCAAACTCAGTCTCATGTGCGCTCGAAAATCGTTTCTCTGTCCACACGATTTATACTGACTTTTCTAAAGCCTTTGACAGTGTTGACCACCTTGGGTCCCCTAATTTCATTTTGTTTGTGAATGACCTTCTTACAGGTTTTCAATCTGATCATTTAATGTATGCCGATGATCTCAAACTATTCAGAGTCGTGAAGTCTATTTCTGACTGTAAAATCCTTCAAGATGACATTAATAAATTAAGCGATTGGTGCAGCTGAATAACCTCCGTTTGAACACATAAAAATGTTTTAAAATGATATATACAAATAAGGATTGTAGCCTTAACTTTGACTACCATGTTGATAATGATCTCCTCGTTGAAGTCTCATGCATAAAGGATTTAGGAGTAATGTTTGCCTGCAGATTAAAGTTTGATCAGCACATAGTCGAAGTCTGCAAACACGCATTTAGATTATGTGGTTTTATATTAAGAACTGCTCATCCATTCCATAATATACATGTTTATATAAATTTGTTTAATAGTCTGGTAGGGTCTCGTCTAGAGTACTGTTCTGTGTGTGGAACCCTCACTACCAATATCTTGAGACTGCATTGGAATCAGTACAAAGAAGTTTTATCAAATCTGCATGGCCTAACACGTTTAAAGGACAGAAGACTATATTTGGACATGGTATTTTTATTTAAAGTAAATTTCGTTTTTAACACTAATCTTCAAAGTGAACTTAAAGTACGTACTAATATAAGTAATACTAGATCACACTCTCTATTCGTTGTACCACATGCACGGCTGAATGTATATTTTCACTCTCCCTTACTTAGGCTGCCTCGAATGTTCAATCAATCTTGCCTTAGTTTTCATGACTTCAGTCTACAATCTTTCAAGTTATATTTAAGACTAGCAAACGCTCGCGACTTCGTCCGCGTAAAAATCGCATTAATAATCAATTTTTGAGAATATAGTTAGTATTACATTATATGGGATATATAATCCGCTTACTTTAATGGCTCTTTGAACACAATGTTTTGTATTTTGTTGGAGTCACAACCATAAATTATTAAGAATGATAGCATGATACTCGCATTTGAATGGGAGAGGCTCGTGATGAAATCAAGCCCGTGATTCGAGATCATATGTATACGTGTTAAGGACATGTGAAAAGTTGTAGCTTGTGTTAATTGAAAAAATCCCAAATAAAATGACATTAAGCTTAAAAACATAACAGGACTTCGATTGTGCGTAAAGCCCCATTATATGATACTACCGATGAAATCGAAATTTTTGTAATCTTAAGAATTTTTGTGTGGGGAGTGATAGAAAGGATGACAGTACTAAATTAATTTATTTCACATCATGCTAGAGTAGCTATAAAAATATTTTGCACCAAATTTAAGCTTGAAAAACTGAATATGTAACTTGAGAAACTTAGTGCATTGGATTTAGTGAAATTGTGAAATTTGTATGGGAGGTGGTAGAAGGAGTGGGGGGGGGGGGGTTATGGTAATTTTTCTAGATACAACTATCATCCCCATGCAATTGATATCTTTTAAATTTCAGATCAGTGAAATTCACACTTTTCAAGAAAATCGAGTTTTTACAAAGTCGTGAAATTGTGTCATATTGTAAGGGAGTGGGTAGAAGGGGTGGAGCTAATCGGTTAATTTTTCCCCATAATAATAATAATACTAATTAGGGATTCATCAGAAAATTTTAGCTCGACCAAAGTTATACGTACTGAGAAAATTGGTTTAGAGTATTTCATGAAAAAGTGCAGTTTGTATGGGAGGTGGTAGAAGGAGTGAATGGTTTTTGGTAATTTTTCTAGAAACAACTATAATCACTATGCAATTGATGTGTTTTAAATTTTAGATCAGGTAGATTCACACTTTTCAAGAAAATCGAGTTTTTGCAAAGTCGTGGAATTGTGTCATATTGTATGGGAGGGGGTAGAAGGAGTAAAGCTAATCGGTTAATTTTTGCCGATAATAATAATTATGTTAATTAAAGATTTAGTACAAAATTTTAGCTTGATCAAAGCTATACGTACTGAGAAAATTGGTTTAGAATATTTCATGAAAAAGTGCAGTTTGTATAGGAGGTGGTGCAAGGAGTGGAGGGTTTTTAGTTATTCTTTGAGGAGCAACTACAATTATCATTGAATTGATATATTTTATATTTCAGAACAGTAACATTCACACTTTTCAAGAAAATCGAATTTTCGCAGTCTTGGATTTGTGCCAGATTGTATGGGAGGGGGTAGGAGGAGTAAACCTAATTGGTTAGTTTTTTCCTGACATTAATAACAATGTTAATTAAGGATTTAATACAAAATCTTAGCTCGATCAAAGTTATACGTACTGAGAAAATTGGAGTATAGTATTTCATGAAAAAGTTTAGTTTGTATTTGAGGTGGTGGAAGGAGTTGGGGGATTCAAACTATTTATATACTTGAAGGTTGAATTTATAATAGAAATAATATGTTTTAAATTTCAAATGAATAGCTTTAATAGTTTCCATGAAAATTTGATTATTATAAGTTTTTGAAAATGAGTCACTTTGTATGGGAGGGGGTAGAAGGCGTGAGGGGAGAAAAATAACACCTAAAGCAAATTACTTCCAGAGGCAGACCTAATAATCTGTGAAAGTTTCAATGCAATCGGTGAGGCCGTTTTTGCGTGAAAGCCGGAAAGACAGACAGACAGACAGAGAAATTTTTTAAAAACGTTTGATTTTGCTTAGTGATTGCTAAAATGAAGCATAAAACTTATTTATAGCCATTTATAAACAAATCACAGACAGACAATACAATTATATTTATATAGATTCATGTTTTCTATTAAATAACTTTGTACATATATTGAATTCTATTTAACTTTCATTCTTCTTCTTCTTTATTTATACTTTTCTATTTAAATTTTGAAATTCACTTATTTTTGATTTTTTTTTTTTTTTTTATTATTTTAATATGGACTTCTTGTATAATTGGAATATTTTACTTTCTGTTCATCGAATCATTAAATAAATAAATAAATGATTGGTGAATTCGATACTACCATGAGCTGTATCAACTATTTGACGATCCACCCGCATCTATAGTGATCAAACTGCGCAAGCTGCAGTGGGCTGGTCGCGTGGAACGAATCCCAAAACGAGTGCTCAAGGGCAAAGCTCTAGGTAACCGACCGCAGGGGAAGCCGCGAAAGCGATGGGAGGACTCAGTCGACGCAGACTGCAGATCGCTTTTCGATTTTTCAAACTGGAGGACGCGGTCGTTGGACCGAGATAACTGGAGGAGGTGCATCTGGGAGGCCAAGGCTCGATATGGGCTCTAGCGCCATTGCATCAAGACGCGGTTACTGAACCGAGATAGATGGAGATAGATGTAGGCAAAGTATTCAGGAGGCCGAAGTCCAATTTGGACTGTAGCGCCATCGTAAGTAAGTAAGTAAGTAAGTAACCCACAAATCGCAAGTGTATAAAGACATTATCGACCGTGTGTACATCATTGACAGTCCATGATCATGAATTGCTTGGGACCGCAGATGAAAAACCAGACAGAAGAATAGCAGTAGATCAACAGGCGAAATGCAGAGGAATTGCAGACGAGAGGCAGACAGACAAAAAGCAGGCGAAAAGCGGACGAAAAAACCATAAAAATACGAGCTTTTGCAACGGGAGACTCAGTCGCGTATAAAGTTGCAATAGTCAATCGGAGATAGAAAGGCAACAATCCGTGAACGTAAAAAGTGTTTGTAAGAGTTAGTTAGAAGCGATAAATAAAGTTTAAGGTTATTTAAGCTAAGGCGATTTTGTTTTATTTACTTGAAATTCAGCGACTCGTTGCGCACAATTAATATCAGAATTGTGCGATTTCGGGAAAAAAAATCCTGAGTTACTATTACAGAATTGTGAAAATTCTCGAACGGACAAAAGGATAATTTTTTATGAAACATGTGACAGCGAGAAAGGTTCTCGAGCGAGATTTTGTGGCTGAAATCGCGTTACAGGTGGAAAATTTCTGAACAAAAAGGTAGAATCTTTGTAATTTGATTCCGCGGCACAATTTTGAATGCGAAATTCTTGACGGACAATATCAGAATTTCGGTGTCGTGAAATAAATAAAAATGCCGCGTTACGTGAAAGATTTAAAAGCGTTTGATTTGGAAGAGGAACTTACGGCCGAGAACACGGCAGAACTCGTAAGCCGGTTGATTTACGCGTTAGAAGCTGAGAGACACAGCACCGAAAACTATGAGTTCCCCATGGAACAGGAGGTCGATCAACAAGTCGTGCAGCAAAGTTTAGCGGAAAATTTTCGATTGTTAGACCCGATAGTTGATGAGTCAAGATCTCAACAATAAAATGAATCAACAGAGCACGAAAATGGAACAACGAAGTCTACAGATGGTGAATAAACTGGAAGCACTAGGTAAGCAGATCGAGGAATGTTTCATGCGAAAATTCTTGAACAGCGAACGCTACTAGAACAAAAGATCACCGAAAATACTAGAAAGGTCGGTGGCATTTCTAGCGAAGCGGCTGAAAATGGACTTTTAGGTCGTAAAAAAGACTGGTGTTGTCAAATCAGAAAACGTTGTCCACAAAAAACTAAAGGCGCCATTCTTTGATAGTCAAATATCATGGACCATACTATATACAAAATCCAATTTGAGACGGCAGCTACCACCAATTATTGCTCGAATTAACAGTGAGCAATGGCCTTGATATTGGCGTTACAAGGATCTGCGACTGAGATTTTACCGACTACCACAGCCGAACAACAAAGAGACTGTCTGTTTCTGTTGCAGACGTTGGACCTTCGATACAGCGGAGATCAGATGCGAGAAATTTATAGTGTGAGACGAAACTTTACAACAAGTTGCTCAGGACATGGAAAGGTTTGCGCTATTATCCTTTCCCAACATGGATCCAGCAAATCGAAATAAATCGGACGCATTTATCAACGCTCTGATTAATAGAGAGTTACAATAGGCATTACGATTGGCGGGCAAGAAAACACAGCAAGAGGCTTTGGTGTACGCTCTTACCTTTGAAGCTGCCAAACAAATTCCGTACAGCGATCGAGTCCGAGAAATCAACATGCAGACCGACGAATGCGTATGCCAGTGGACAGAGTTTGCGAGGCAGAGCGAAGGCCGTGGAGGTCCACGGTGTTGGAGCTGTGGACAGGCAATGAATGTCTCATACCCTGACGAATATCAATTCTTTGCACTGAATGCGCGAAACAGCGAAATACAAGAGGCGTAAAGTTACAGCAGTGCCCCACATCTACTAACAGCCCTGGAAATGAGCAAAACTCAATCTTAAGGGGCAGAGATTGCCTGGTAAAATCGACGCTCTCAGAATCATCAACGCAGTCTCCAGACTTTATCGCAGCAAAAACGACTTATGCATGAGTCGCCGAATAGAAAACGTCGGAAATATAAAACGTGAAGATAGAAGAAGACACCGAGGAGGGATGAATTGCTCAGGCTGTGTCGCCATTACCAAATAATTGGTGAATTTGGAGAGCTACTGACGGAACCGTACAAAGATTGTACCAGAGGAACGAGCCAAATAAGCGAAGCATCAAAGGCCCCGCTGTTAGAATTGCAGACAGATGCATACGACGCGATTGCAGAAGGGCAAAAATAAAATCACTTTCTTGTGCAGCATGCGCTTCCAGAGTAATTTTACGAGCCAATTGGCGAAACAGAATAACAGGGCTAGGACGGGTGAAAACCCGAGAGTGGAGCTGGCAAGGCAAAGCTAAAAAGATGGTTCTCCATGATGTTAGGACTGCGGACGCACAGAGTGTTTAAGACGTGACTGCCGCAAGTAAGTCGCCGAAGAATTTTTCGAAATGTGCTGCTCATCTCGATGCGCGGCTATCATAAAGAGAAGAGTTCGCAGCGCAAAGCGGCGGGCACAACTATTGGGCAGCATGAGCTTAAGTTAAAAGATACTTCACGGAGCATTACCAGCAAGAGCATCCTGGAGGAACCGCAGTAGAGAAGGATGCAACATTTCAAGTTTTCAAGAGGGTGATTTAGAGCGGCTGTTTAGTCATCGATACCACGGGGAAAGATCGCCGATCCCTCAGCGGAGGTGGGAAGAACCGTACTAAATTAAAAGAACAGCACTACGATCGGGCGTAGAGGAGGGAGAAGGGAAAAGGAGTGAAACTAATCGACTAATTTTTTTTTGGTCACAATTTCAGCTCGATAAATTTTATACGTACTCAGTCAATTTGTTTATAGTATTTCATGAAAAAGTGCAGTTTGTATGAGAGGTGGTGGAAGGAAGGAGAGGACTCAAACAACTTTTATACAGTAGATTGGAATTACCATGAAAGTAGTCCATTCCAAATTTCAGATCAATGGCCTTATACTTTTCGAACAAATCCGTTTATTGTCATATTACGAAATTATGTCATTTAGTATGGGCGGGGGGAGAAGTGCTAATTATTTTTGGTTTTGCTAATAATTCTAAATAAATATTTGGTCCACAATTTCAGGTTGATAAATTTTATACGCACTTTCATGAAAAACTGCAATTTGTATGGGAGGTGGTGGCAGGAGGAGGAGGACATAAATCGTTTTTATACAGTAGATTATAACCAACATAAAAGTATTACATTCTAAATCAGATCAATAGCACTTATACTTTTCGAGTAAATCCATTTATTGTCAAATTACGAAAAAGTGTAATTTTATATGGGAGAAGGAACTTGACCTTACTTTTTTGTCAAAAATGACGTGTACAAAATTTGAACTATATAGTTCAACGCGTTCTCAAGCTAGAGAGGACACGGACGGACAAACAGACAGACTAACAGACAGTCAGACGGACGGACGGACATCCAGATTTTTGAGTAATTATATGAACTTCTGCATCATTCATTGTTATTCTCCGAGCCTTATTTCTTGGCGTATATACTCTCAGATTTCATCTAGAGTATAAGCACCGGAGTGGATGACGCGGTGCAAAGATAAGGCAGTAGACAGAGTAGCGAAATACCATGGCGACATTACCAGGAGTAAGGACTTTGTTCGGTACGAACAGAAGATACGAAGGGGGTAATGTTGCATGTTACCCCTAGTCATTCATCAAATATCCGCGGTTTTTCGCTGTACTTGAAAGTAATGCGACATGTCAGCTCTACTTGCTTATCATCAAATTAATAAGCTTGGGAGAACACTATGAGGAACGCTTTGGACTTCATTGGAATCATCATCATTCATCCAACTACCATTACGAAAATCTGCTATCATTTCCTCTTATCTGCACACACGTCATATCCACTATTATCAATGTTTGTGACCGCAAACTGCTCGTAAGTACTGAAATGCACATTAAAACCAGACAGGAGAATAGCAGGGGACTAACAGGCGAAATACAAACAAAATACAGACAAAATGTAGACATGACAATGCGTGCATTTGCAACGAGAGTCTCAGTCTGAATTTGGAAGCGAGAGATTAAAGATCAGATGATCGCGTAGAAGTCGCGATTGTTATTCAAAGATAGAAAAGCGGCAATCGGTGAACGGAAAAAGGGTTTTTAATAGTTAGTAAGAAGCGATAAATAAAGTTTGCAGTTATTTACGACCCCATAGCACTTCACTATGTTCTAATTTAAATCGCTAAGTCTAGGTTTGGCTTACTAAATTCTTATAATTAAAACAAATTAAAATTAAACTCGGAAAATTGTGATGTTCCAATTGATCCTACTACACTTTAGTCTAGATTACATCATGCCACTATAATAATAAAATCAGTTGCACCTGGTCAACATTTACAATATTAATTAAAAAACATAACAGGACTACGATTGGGCGTACGATCGTGCGATACTCTAGAAATTATTTTTTTTTGATTTTAGAAATTGTGTAGGGGAAGTGGTAGAGGGGGTGCCGACATTGAACTAATTTTTTCACATCACGCTAGAGTTGCTATCAAAATGTTTTATACAAAATTTAGGATTCAAAAATTTAATAGGTACTGAGAAAATTAGTGTATTGGATTTAGTGAAATTGTGCAGGGGTAGAAGGAGTGAAGAAATCGTTTAATTTTTTTTGGTCTTACTAATAATTCTAAACAAATATTTCGTGCATAATTTTTGCTCGATCACTTTTATACGTGCTGAGTAAATTTGTTAATAGTATTTCATGAAAAATGCAGTTTGAGTGGGAGGTGGTAGACGGAAAGGGAGAACTCAAATAATTTTTGTACAGTAGATTGAGATCGTCATAAAAGTAATAAAATCTCAAATCAATAGCTTTTATGTTTTTCGAACAAATCCGTTTATTGTCAAATTGCGAAATTGTGTCATTTTGTATGGGAGTGGGTAGAAGGGGTGGAGCGATTTGACCCGTTCACGAACTTGATCTTCCTTTTTTATTAAAAACGAGGCGTACAAAATTTAGGCTACCTAGCTCAACGCGTTTTCAAGCTAGAGAGGACACGGACCGACGGAAAAACGGACGGACGGACATCCGGTTTTGAAATTTTTGAGTGATTATATGAACTTCTGTATCATTAATTTTTTTCTCCGATCCTTATTTCTTAGCGTTACAAACTTTGTGGCAAATTTATAATACTCTCAGATTTCATCTTAAGTATAAACATGAAAGGACGACGATTGCGCGTAAAGCTCAATCCTACGATAGTCTAAATGAAATAGAAATTTTTCTGATCTGAAGTCATTTTGCATGGGGAGTGATAGAAGGGGTGAGAGCTTAGTAAAATTTTTTTCACATCATGGAAGAGTAGCTATAAAAATACAAAATTTAGAAAATAAACTGCCAACAAGTCGGGCGAAACTTTATTATTCTTGGGACAAGTTGCGGATGCGTGGAAAGTCAATATGCAGGTTAGAGTGGTTAGGGAAGACTAAGTGAAAGGGGGTTCTTGGGCAGGACAGTTGTCAACACTTTGCGGAAACGTTCAAAAGCTTCAGTATATATAACCAATATTTCGTTCGTTTATTTATGCAAGTTTGAGTTTTGTGAGGGGAGGGATGAGGGTTGATAGTAAGGGTCGGTGGATGTTAATAGTTTTTTAATTGACGTCCAATATTCTCTGTATAGAATGTCAGTTTCATAGACGAAGTTGCATAGAATAAGATTCTGTGTATTTTACATTCACGAAACCAACATTTGTATGGGAGGGGGTAGAGGAGGTAGGGGAATCGTAAAGATTGTGACGCAATTTTATTTCCTTTCTGTTGTAGTCTTCTCGTACAAAATTTCAAGTTCGCAGCTTTTAACTTGTTGGTTATTAGTTGGTTCAATGAAATAGGTAGAAATGTTACTTTTGTATGGGAGGGGGTAGAAGGGCAAGCGTGATTGCAAAACTTTTAACAAAATTTCATTTCAATTATTTTTATAAGTTTTTCGGCAAAAATTGAAATGGATAGCTTTTAAGAGTTAGCTGATAACCGATTTCTTAAAAATGCTCGAAAAAATAATTTTGTATGGGAGGGGGTAGAAGAGGTAGGGGAATTGCAAAATTTGTGATGCAATTTTCTTTTCTTTCTCTAGTAAGGTGCTCGTACAAAATTTCAAGTTCGTAGCTTTTAATTTGTTGTTTATTAGTTGATTTAATGAAATTGGTCGAAATCATACTTTTGTATGGGAGGGGGTAGAAGGGCAAGTGCTATTTTGAAACTTTTAAAATAATTTTATTTTAAATATTTTTATAAGTTCTTATGCAAAATTTCAAATTGATAGCTTTTAATAGTTAGGTGATAATTAATTTCTTAAAAATGGTCGAAAAAATAATTTTGTATGGGAGGGGGTAGAAGTTTCAAAGGTATTCAACCAGTTAATATCTTATACGTTTGGTGATTTTTTTTAAATGTATTTCCCAAATTTTCAAGTTTCTACCTTAAAATTACATCCAAAAATTTTCAGTTTTCGTGTTTTTTTCGCTGCACATGAAACACCTTGTGCCCCTTAGACCGTGCTGGTCGGTTCGTAACAATTGTGGATCAAATTATTATTTTTTTTCTGTGTATATAAAATAGATGTATCCACATGCAAAATTTAAAGTTTCTATCTTTGACCAGAGTCCTAAAAAAATCACTCAAAATTTTCGACATTTTTGCTTACCACCTCCCTCCCTTTACACCCCGTAACTTAAAATTTTTATCAAAATTATAAATTATATAGTTCTATAATCTGACGAATTTTTGATTCGATATCTGCACTCAATTTTGAGATATAACGATTTCTAATTTTGAAAAGTGCACCATTTTTGAAATGCTCCCCATTTCCTCCCACTACTATATTGACCAAATTTTATATTTTTTTTATATTTTGCTAGTATAGCTTAGTATATGTTTTAAATTTCAATTACATAGCTTAAGAGATAGTTGAGATATTAATTCTTAAGTGTTTTTCTTTGCACCCCCCCTGACCCTCCCCCTTACAATAATTAGCCTATTTCTAAGCTTATTCTGATGGATCTATATGCCATCTTAATTGTCCCAAAATATGAATTTTTTATGCTAAGTAGTTTCGAAGATATAACCATTTCAAAAAAAGATTCGGCCGACAATTTGTTTTTAGCCCCCCCTTTTCGGACGCCAATGGATAAAAAAATTAAATTATTTTTGGAGTATGTCCCACAACCTTCTCTATATGTATGCTGATTTTCATCTTTCTATCTGCATTCGTGGTGAAGATATTAGCAAGTGTATTTTTCGACTTTTTCCATCCCCCCGCCTCCCCCTTCCACCCCACACTCCCCAAAATTTGGATAATGGAGCTCACTTACCAAATTAACAATCCACCCAAAAACCAACATTCTACCTTTAACGGTCTTGGAGGTACGAGTCCATATGTACGGCGTACGGCGTACGGCGTACGGCGTACGGCGTACGGCGGGACGGATTTTTTTTTTTTGCTTTTTTAGGCTAATTTAGTCATGAAACGCGAAAAAACAAAATTTCAGGGTAGCAAATTTTTTTTTTTTCTGTGTCGATCACAATACTTTATTATTAAAAAATAATAAAGTAAAATGAGAAAATTCGTATACTATATTTAGTGAAATTGCATAGTTTTTATGAGAGGTGATAGAAGGAGTGGGGTGTGGGGGGGGCTTGTAGCGATTTCTTCAGAGATAAACAGGAACATTATGCAATCGACTTTTTTCCCAAATTTTAGGTCAGTAGCATTCATACTTTTGTAGAAAATAGATTGGTTGTAAATTTTTGTATTTTTTTCGATCGTAATGACAATACCAATTAAACATTTAGTACAAAATTTGGGCTCAATAAATGTTATACGTACTGAGAAAATCGGTTTAAAGTATTTCATGAAGAAATGCAGTTTGTAGGAGGTGATGGAAGGAGCTTGGGGATGCGAATGATTCATGTACCGTAGGTCACCTTGATGATGATAAAAGTCCTAATTTTCAAGATACAGTTTTACAGTTTCCAAAAAAACTTGGTTTTTGTAAATTGAAAATGAGTCATTTCGTACGGCAGGAGATAGAAGGGGTGGAGCGATTTGGCCCATTCATGGACTCGAACTTATTTTTTCGTCGAAAAGGACTTGTACAAAATTTGAACTTTCTAGCTCAACGCCTGAACAAACTAGAGAAAGCACAGACGGACGGACGGACATTCGCTTTTGAGATTTTTGAAAGACAGCAAATATCTGTGACCCTTGGCGGCTCTGTGCAAGCATTATTTCTTAGCGTTACAAACTTTAGAGAAAACTTATAATAGAGAATAACAATTTGATTTCTGAAATTTGAGGACTTAAGCCCTAGACACACGAAACGAGTTAAGACATTTAACTAGCAATTTCGATAGAAGTAGGCTGAATTATGTATTGGGTACAGACATTAGTAATATGGAAACAAGAGTTAAAGTATTTTAACTCGCAGAGAGATAGTTGTATGACGAGGCTTTACTTATTCATGCAACTATTTTTGGAGACTTAGAAACTCCATGGACCTGAGGTAGCCACCTCTGTGTGGGATGGTGGCAGTAGACTAAATCCACAGCCAGTCCTGCTTGCCCCAGAAAGTGGCAAATGGACACTCATTGCATCAAAGGCTTAACACCCATGATCTTAAATCCTAACTGATACGAGAAACGGATACAGTGCCTTGAATGCGGATGGAGTATACGGAGGCGACTTTTGGCATTGAAAAACGGACAATGATTGGCTTGTGGTACGTTCGAAGATTGACCGATGGAGGGAGGGCTAGGGTCACTCGGTCCATACGCCATCAATCTTTGATCGACCGCAAAACAGGGCATTATAAAATCCAAATCTTGGGCTTGAGCGACATCAGGTGGACAGGATCAGGAGAAAAACGAGCCCCGAGTGAAGCCATTATTCTGTACGTTGTTCCTGAGCATGCAGCCAGCAATGGCAAAGCGATTATCCTAACACCGAGAGCGAGAAACTTTCTCATCAGCTGGAAACCAATCTCGGATATGATTACAGTCGTCAGGCTTAGGATTAGTGTCAGAAACGTTACAATTCTGCAGTGCTACGCACCAACTTATGCCACAACATCTGGTGACAAAGAGGATTTTTATGGCGATCTGAGTGCCATCTTCAAAAGTGTACCAAGAGGTGATATTATTATCATCTATGGAGATATGAACGCCCAGGTTAGAAATGACAATAATAGATTAGAACACGGCATTAGGAAGCATGGTGCGTTTCCCCTGATGGTGTTACTCAGAACCAAATCAACTATTTGGCTATAATTCGCCAATGGATGTGCGAGCGAAATGTGGAGCTGACATGGCGACCGATCACCACTTGATGGTTGCTTGCTTGAGATTGTGTAAAGCAGCTATCCGAGAGCAACAAATTCTTCGAACGAAGCCCAAGCTTAATGTTGATAAGCTTAGAGGTCCCAACAAAAAACTTGAGTATACGCGAAAAGTCATTCACATTGGGCGGACATTAAATGCCCACACTGGACGCCAATTGAGAGGCAACCAGAAACACGTTTCTTAATAGTGCAGAGCCGTGAGAAACTCTGGCTGCTGCAAGACACATGGAACACGGTTGGCATTGGAAAAAAACCAAAAATATCCGATATCAACCAAAGAACTCCTGAGTTGAAATGGAACTACCGCAATGCTCAGCTTAAGAACGCTGTTAGAGGCGAAAACAGAAAGGACAAAGAAGATCTTGCCAATAAGGCAGAATCTGTGGCTTACCTTGGGGATATGGATTTGCTATTTAAAATTATAAAGCAGTTGGCGAGCAGGAATTGCACCGGCAACCACCGGGTGAGAGATGTCGACGGAACTCTCCTTAATACTACCGAACACCAGTTGCGGCGAAGGAAAGGATACTTCTCTGTTATTTTAAACTTCTTGTCAGAGGAAGATGTTCCCGGGACCTAACAATTGCTGAACATCCAACCGCAAACTATTGTGGAATATCACCCAGATAAGGAAGATCTAGTTTTCACAATTCGGTCAATAGTGGGAAGGAATGCCCCAGGTTTGTGGAATGCTTCGCGTAGGAGAGATATTCCAGGTAAGGTCATAACTATGGTTAAGAAATCCGACGAAGATGCAATGTGTTGCGTCTTACATAAAGGAGGACTGTCCGAGACCTTTTCTGTACGAACTATACTGTATACTATCAACAGCTCTGTTTCTGGTGGTAATCAATGACATCCTGAAGGCTGCACTGGAAGGCGGGGAAGATAAAGGTCTTCATTGGGGACTATTTAACAGCTTAAATCTTTATATACTAATTTATTCATTTTCTGTCTTTTGAGCTATGCTCATAAAAAACTTGTATAATTGCTCTTATAATTCATAATTTGTAGCTAAATATAGCGAAATATTTATAATTTAATTCAATTCAAAATGTAATTGGATGCAAATTATAATTTAATATCATTATAATTAAAATTCAAATGAATATGTAAAGAGAAAGATGTTCCTTTAAGCAGATATAATATTTTTGTCTGAAATGATATCTGAGAGTATTATAAGTTTGCCACAAAGTTGTAACGCAAAGAAATAAGGCTCGAAGAAAAAAACGAATGATACAGAAGTTAAAAAATCTCAAACCCGGATGACCGTCCGTCCGTCTATCCGTCCTCTCTAGTTTGAAAACGCGTTCAGCTAGAGAGCTTAAATTTTGTACACGTCGTTTTTGAGAAAAAAGTAAGGGCAAGTTCATGAACGAGCCAAATCGCTCCACCTCTTCTACCCCCTCCCATATAAAATGACACAATTTAGTGATTTGACAATAAACGGATTTTCTCGAAAAATAAAAACCCTACTGATCTGAAATTTGAAATATAACACTTTAATAATAATTCCATTCCACTGTATAAAAATTATTTGGGTCAGCTTTCTCCTTCCATCACCACCCCTTTTTGATAAAATGCTCTAAACCAATTTACTCAGTGCGTATAAAATTTATCGAGCAGAAATTGCGCACTAAATATTTATTTAGAATTATTAGTAAGATCAAAAAAAAAACTAGACGAACTCCTTCTAACCCCTCCCATACAATTTGATACAATTCAACAAATTCACAAAAAGTAGTTTTTCTTGAAAAACTATGAATGCTACTAATCTGTAATGTAGTAAATTACAGATTAGTAGCGTCGAAAGCATGATATGTATAGTTATATCTGAAAAAGTCATTAAGAACTTGCTCCTCCTTCTTCCACCTCCCATGCAAACTGCACAATTTCACTAAATCTAATACACTAATTTTCCCAGTACTTATTAATTTTTAAATCCTAAATTTTGTATAAGACATTTTGATAGCAATCTTACTTCTACAATGGCGCTACAGCCCAAATCGGACCTTGGCCTCCTGACATTCAGGCTCCTTAACATTTTTCATTATTTATTGTAGAAGGGTTGTTGGCTCTTCGCACAGCCCTCCATCTACGAATTTTTCATTTTCGTAGAACAGCAATCGTAGCGTGATGTGAAAAAATTAGTTGAATGTTGTCACCCCTACAAAATTTATTAAATTATAATCTCTTTCATCTAGAGTATCGGACGATTGGGATTTACTCCGTCGTCCTGTTATGTTATTTTAATTGATTTTTTTGTAATAATTTTTTTTTGTATATTGTTGTATGTCATTTCTGCGTTATTGATAGCCCAGTATTTACCATATTTCGTGGTTGTATCTTCCGCGTCCTTATTTGTTTTGCATGTCTTGTTCGATGTTGATGGACACGGTTCAATTGCAATATTCAATCAATCAAATTCCTGTTAAGACCCCTTATAGGGGCAACGGACGGAAATAACTCTCTTCCACAAGGCGCGATCCTGAGCATCGGCCTTAAGCTGTTGCCAGGACTTGTTTATTCCTCTGGCCTCCTGCTCAACTGCTCGCTTCCATGTGTTACATGGTCGACCAACCCGTCGTCTTCCTTGAAGATTTTAATCCAGAGCCTGTTTGGCGATGTTTCGCTCTGGTTTCCTGAAAGTATGACCGATCCACTGCCACTTCCGCCTTTGAATCTCAATATATATTTTAGTCTGGCCAGTTGTACTCCAAAGTTCGTCGTTGGAGATCACTTCTGGCCAGAATATTCCTAAAATTCTTCGGAGGCATTGGTTCCCGAAAGTCTGTAGTTTCTTGGTAAGTCGAACGGTCACTTTCCACGTAGTACAACCATATAACAACACGGATTTGACGCATGCGTCAAAAACTCGCAACTTCGTTCGAAGGGAGATCTCTCTTAAGCTCCAGAAAGGGGAAATGATACCGAAGGCCTGACGAGCTTTATTTAGCCGAGCCTAAATATCCTTTTCAGCTCCGCCGTCCATGCTGAAAACGCTTCCGAGATAGCAAAAATTTTTGCACCTCTTCCACATCCTGTCCGTTAAGAACAAGGAGGTAGGACTCAAAATTAATGTGCATAAAATCAAGTACATGCATATGGGTTCGAACAAAAGCACACCGATTGTTCTTAACGGACAAGATTTTTGTTATTGTCATCATGGATGGCGGAGCTGAAAAGGAAAAATACAGCTCATCAGGCCTTCGATATTCCTTCCCCTTGAGATTCGGAGGCGAAAGTAGCTGTGGATCGATCACAGTTTAAGGAAACTAGAGCGAAACATCACTAAATAAGCCCTGGATTATAATCCTCATGGAAGACGTCGGGTTGGTCGACCATGTTTCACGTGGAAGTAAGCAATCGAGCAGGAGGCCATAGAAATGGGCAAGTCCTGGCGACAACTAAGGGCCGATGGTCAGGATTGCGCCTTGTGGAAGGGAATTGTTTCTGTCCTATGCCACTGTAGGGAGTCTTAACAGGAATTTGATTTGATTTGATTGAAGTCACGTCGTGTGTCGAAGGCGCTAGATACTAAAATTAATGAAGATACCATCAATCATGCACATTTTAAATTCGAACCTTAATTTTTAAACAGGTGTTTTATGTTTTAGAATGTTATAATGTTGGCAAACTAATGAAAATGTCTTTTTTAACGATTGATTCATTAGCATTCTTAGTGAGGTTAGCGTTAGCCAATTTAATTATGACACTTTTAAATGGTATTTTTGTTGTACGCACATTACCCAAAATACGTTTTGACTTCTGCCCTATTAGATTCATCTTAATTATAATCTACGACCCAACGAGTATAATCTCTTGTGCAAACTTACCTCTAACTCATTTTCCAAATCGCTTTCAGTCGGCCACGCACTATCGAACGCTTCACTAGCATTCAATTTAATTGCACTTGCACTAAGAATAATTATACCAGCCGTGACCTGCGAAATAAACAGAAGAACAGATCATTTTCAAAATTCTATCACTATTTCATTGTTGTTTTTTCGATAAAAATAAATAAAAAGTACATGACGAGTAATTTATTAATCTGAAAATACGAGCAACGTCCATATTTTATGAGATTTGCACGAAACACTTCGTTACCGGAGATAGAGAGTGAGAAGTGAGATGATGAAGTAGATGTCTTTTTGTGAGATTTGCGTGTTTGTTTGTTTGTTTATTTGTTAGCCTCGTTGTATGCATGTCCTTTATTCCATTTTTGTCAAGAAGACATAGATAGAGCGAGTGAAGGAAGAGTAGAAGTGAAAACTACCCTTTTAACGACGCTTTTCAGCCCCCATTGAATTGGCTTTCAGTGCTAATTATTTATTTATGAGCCGGAGAGGATTTTCAATAATTCACACCTGGAAGGAAAAGCGGGTCTGACAGGCGGCAGGTAGGTAGGTAGATGGATCCTGAATCATTGTCGCATCCCTTATTTTCTTTGTCATTCAGCGCTCTTGTCACACCAACTGACTGACTGACTGCCTGGCTGTCACTGACATGGGAAGGAGATTCTTCAGAATCTGGGAATTATTGCTTGAATCAACGGATCTGTAGGAGTATAGTGAAGAGCTGCAATGAATTTGTGGATTAGCGCAAAAATAAAATCCCATGTGACGTCATCACAGTTGTCGTTATTTTTCAAAATAGTGTCGCTTACCATTTCTGTTTTTTTTCCTTTGCCCGGAATTCAAATAACGCTGGACTGACTCAAATCCACTTGTCACACACTAAGGCGATTGGCTCACTTGAGTTTTTATCGTCAGTTATGGATGGCCGTAATAGGATTAAGGCTTAGACCTGCTGTTTAGTTTATACTCGCGATAAACTTTTAACGTAATCCCAGAGACTACTACTGAAATGTGGGCGACAAATACTCGGGCACGGGATCCGCGTGGATGTCCTACGGCTTCGGAATCACTATCGATTTTATGAGGAATTGCCATGGATATATTGGCTTCGTTCCGTAGAGATGGACAGGGATCTGGCTGCCTCCCAGTGCATGCATGAACAACTATTGCGCACTATTTCAAGAGCTGCACAACGACAAGAAATTTAGTCTGAACAAGAGTTTTATTTTAATTCGAGCTCTTATTTAGCAAGGAAAGTGACTGCGCTTTAAGAAAGACGGGTGAGATGATAGCGCGAAGGTGCAAGAATGCGTGAATAAGGTGTCGGAAATCTAGAAAGAGTCATTTTAAGGGTGACAACGCTAATTATATTACGATCATGGAGAGTTTTGTAACGCTTGACTGCGCTGTCTAATGGTTGTGACAGTCGAGACAGTTTAAGGCGACGGACAGGGCTTAACTGAATATAACATAGTGTGGTGCTGTAACCCACGTCATTTCAATGCGATCGAGCGTTAATCAGTACGTTCAGCGTTTAGAGATGAGTGTCAATCATGGACGGACATACAAAGAAATGATTTAAATAACATTTTGACATAAAATTCGTAATCAACAAAATTTCTTTTTTATGGTTTGTTTGGGAATTTTTTTTGTTTTTTTGAGAGTAGTGCTTGAAAAAGTGGCTGCATTTTCTCTGGTTTTTCAGTGGTTTTTGTCGTCTTCTGTATGTAATTTTTATTAAATTTGAATGTTGGATAAATTTCTATTTAGTTTGAACTCGGTTTCAAAATTGGCTGTTTTTCTAACTTGTCCAAAATTGGTAAATTTAGATCAATTATTTGGCCTTGATGTATACCGAAATATACCAAAATATACCGCATACTTTTTAAGTCGAAGAATCAATATCAGAACTATGCTTAATAAAAGTTGAAGAGGTAAATTTAAAAATTCAAAATTTCATAATCAACATGAGGAATCAAATTTATGAATATGAACGATTGTCGGTAGTTGCATGTTTACTTGAGTCGCTCATATTCGAATATTAAAATGACGGACCTAATGGGCAAAAAGCTTTAAATTTTGCGGATGTACGTGATAATGTATCTTTAGTGCTTGGTGTGGAAACATTTCGAAGCAAGATTCGTTAACAGCATTTCTTGGTCTTACAAGCATGGGATAACACAAAAGCTCATATTATCGATCAAAAGTCACCAAGCCGGAGGTCTGTTCGTCTGTCGGTACGCTCTAAAGCTGGAGAACATATGAGAATAGAAAGTTAAAATTCCGTACACGCAATTTTTGTCGAATAAGTAAGGGCAAGCACGTGCACGGGCGAAAACGCAACACCCTTTCTAACCACTCTTACAAAATGTCACAATTTCACAAAAATCCAATTTATTTTTGAATAACAGCAGGTTTTGATACAAAATTTGGAATATAAAGTTAACAAGTCAATTGTAGACTGTGGCATTCAATTTATCAGAATCCCCACAATTAACACTTGACATGCAAACTGTCCAAATAGAGGTGAATGAGAAATCAGCCTTGGTTTCTTACCTGAAGTCGATAACAGAAATACACTTTTTACAAACAAGTATATTTTTGTCTCCAATTGGCAAATCTAATAGGACTATGTATTTAAGTCTATAAAATTTGGGAGACAATTTTCGGAGTCACGTATTATACGTGCGATAATGACAAAATCACTTCTATAATTTATTACTGTTGTTGATGAAAGTTGTTGGCTTTCAGGAATAAGAGAATTCGAGGTCGCTGATGAAGAATTTAATATCTGAAGAGAAAATAAGTAATTCTTTCAAAGTGGTCGACTTGAAAATTCGATCAAAGTCTAGCGATCTGAATGCAATTAACGCGAAAAATGAGTACTCTGATGTGTGTACTCCCTCCGATTATTCAATGCAATAAATTTTCTGCTAAGATCTCCTATATGGGACATACTACAGAAACAGTTCGATCGTGACCATCGGACCTTAGTTATCGCCAGGTCTTGTTTATGCCTCCTGCTCAATTGCTCGCTTCCATGAACTAAATGGTCCACCAACACCACGCCTTTCTTGAGGATTATAATGCAGAGTTTGTTTGGCGATGTTTCCCTCTCATTTTCTCAAAGTGTGATCGATCCACTGCCACTTCCGCATTTGAATCTCTACACATATTTAAGTCTGTCGAGTTGTACTCCAAAGATCGTCGTTGGAGATCGCCTCTGCCTAGAATATTTCTAAAATGCGTCGGTAGTATTGGATCACTAAAGTTTAAAGTTTAGAATACCGAAAGCCTAACTAATTCTATTTATACAAGCCTCAATATCCATACTGACAATGCTTCCGAGGTAACAAAAATCTTGTACCTCTTCCACATCTTGTCCGTTACACAGTCGGTATGATTGTGTTCTGGGTTATGCATGTACTACGTAAATTTATTTTCAGTCCTGCCTCTTTGCATTTAGAATGGAACGAACATTTGACTCTAAGTCCGCACTGTCATGTGCAAGCAAACACACGATCAGCATAATCAAGGTGACTAAAGATATTAAATCGTGCAAGCTGGAGACCTCTGTCTTCTCCATTTTAAAGTGCAGTTTTCAAGAAATCATTTATTACCACCAGAAACATGACTGCTGGATTTCTTTCAATGACTGGTGATATTATGCAGCTTTGTCTGCCATCCGACCGCACAGGAAAGCTCGCGGACAGATCTCCTTTATGTTAGGCGCGACACCTTGCATCTTCACAGGATTCTTTAATCATAGGTATGCATCCCTATGTAATCTCGTTTAATGCTGTCGAAAGCATTCTTAAAGTCCAAAAATATGAGACGTGGTGGCGAACCCTTCCGGAGGACTGCTCCAATATTATCCATAGGGTATTTATATGGTATGTAAAGGGTGGCCCAACCAAAACGCACGATATTAATTATAAATAAAACAAAAAGTTTTCAGAGAATTACCTTAATATTTTTTATTATGATAGAAGGATCTATGACAATTATGTGTGAAACAAAATATCGCCCAAATGCTCGCCACGGCTACGGTGGCATACTTATATCCGATGATCCATATTTTCAATGACTCTGAGACATAATTGACTTTCAATGTCGTTAATGTGCTGAATTATCTCATCCTTTAGCTCTTGAATTGTTCTTGGCTTATTGACGTACACTTTTTCTTTTAAATATCCCCAGAGAAAGGAGTCCAACGGTGTCAAATCACATGATCGTGGCGGCCAATTAACATCGCCACAACGTGAGATAACACGGCCATTGAATTTCTCGCGCAAAAGAGCCATTGTCTCGTTGGCTGTGTGGCAAGTGGCACCATCACCACATATCGTCCAGGTCCATATCCTCAATTTCTGGCCACAATAAGTCCGTTATCATCTCGCGATAGGGAACACCATTCACGGTAACTGCTTGGCCGTCTTCATTTTCGAAGAAGTACGGCCCGATTACGCCGCCAGCCCATAAACTGCACCAAACACTCACTCTTTGTGGATGCATCGGCTTTTCAACAATCACTCGTAGATTCTCATTTACCCACATGCGGCAATTCTGCTTGTTAACGAATCCACTGAGGTGAAAGTTTGCCTCGTCGCTGAAGATGATTTTCTTTGTAAAGTCACCGTTCACTTGTGTCTATTCAACCAACCATTCGGCGTATTGCCGACGCTTGAAATGGTCAGTAGGCTTCAGCTCTTGAGTCAATTGAACCTTGTAAGCGTGTAAATTCAAATCTTTATTCAAAATTCGCATCAGTGATGTTCGTGAGATGTTCAATAGTTGGGCACGGCGACGAGTCGAGGTTGACGGCTCTTCTGTCACACTATCGCGAACAACAGCAATGTTTTTCGGAGAACGAACTGGGCGAGCATGCACAGGTGAGTTCACATTTCCTACAGACCCGGTTTGCTGAAATTTGCGCACAATTCGCCCGATTGTGGACACATTTGGTTGATTATGCTGACCATAAAAATCACGAAGTGCACGAAATGCATTTTGATTTGAACGCCCATTTTCGTAAAAGGCTTCAACAACCTTAACGCGCTGCTCAATTGTGCACCTCTCCATGGTTGAATTTGACAAACACTGAGACAAAGAGATGTCAAATTAAGTTGGGCGAAAAACTTGACGTTAAGGTGTGACTCACAATTAACATCGTGCATTATAGTTAGACCACCCTGTACAAGACGACAAAATCTAGCCTGATAAGCTTTAAGAGTGCCCTCTACTACATCACTAATTTTATCGAGAATTACCTTAGCTATGATTTTCGATACAGCAGTAAGGTCGCCTTGCTTCGGGATTTTCACAATGACACTATCCTTCTATTCAGCCGTATATTTACTTTATTCCAACCCTTAGTAAAGAGCGGGAGGAGTATAATTGTGGGTCGGCTTTGAGGAGTTCGGCTGATAGTTCGTCTACACCTGGGGCTTTCTTTGCCGCCATTGACCGAATGGCTAATATTGTTTCTTCCTTATCTGGCGAAGCGTCTCTAATACAGGATTGTTATTGTTGGATGTTTTTGTCAATTTCTGGAATATCTTTCTCTGATAATATGTTTAAAGTATCAGAGAAATATTTCTTCCATCTCCACAATAAATGTTCACTTATATTAAGTAGAGTTCCGTTGAGATCTCTCACCAGGTAGATCGCAGTGAAATCCCTGGTTGCTTTACAGCCTATAGATGGTGGGTTCGATTCCAACTCCCCGCAGTAGGTTTCTTATGTTAATACTGGTAATGAAAAATTATTCGAAATAAAATGGGCAGAAGGTGCAAAAGTTTCACACTTTCACTTCTGGAATGTCTACATACTCACCAGATGGTTTCTGTTCGCTTTCTATCACTTAGCACCCCATAACATCGGACGGACGGACGGACGGACGGACGGACGAACATCCGGTTTTGAGATTTTTGAGTGATTATACGAACTTCTGAATCATTCATTTTTTTCTCCGAGCTTTATTTCTTGGCGTTACAAACTTTGTGGCAAACTTATAATACTCTCAGATTTCATCTAGAGTATAAAACATAACTGGAGTACGATTGGGCACAAAGCCCAATCGTGCGATACTCTAGATGAAAGAGAAATTTCTGGATCTTAAGAAATTTTGATGGGGAAGTGGTAGAGGGGTTGACGACAATGAAGTAATTTTTTCACGTGACGCTAAGGTTGCCATCAAAATGTTTTATACAAAATTTAGGATTTACAAATTTAATAGGTACTGAAAAAATTAGTGTATTGGATGTAGTGACATAGTGCAGTTTGTATTGGAGGTGATAGAAGGAGGGCGAGTTTTTAACTACTTTTCGGAACTAACTATAAACATCATGCTTTGACATGATTTAAATTGCAGATCAGTAGCATTCATAATTTTCAGGACAATCTACTTTATTATTTTAATAATAAAGTATTATAATCGACTTCGAAAAAAAAAATTTGCTACCCTGAAATTTTGTTTTTTTCGCGTTTCATGACTAAAATAGTCTAAAAATGCAAAAAAAAAAAATCCGTCTGTCTGTACGCCGTCCGCCGTACGCCGACGTGTACGCTCAGCGCACATTAACTCCCAAACCATTCAAGATAGAAAGTTCATTTTTGGAGGGATTGTAGATAGTTGCGGATCTCAGGCGGATACCCATTTTGGGAGTTGTACGGGTTCAGGGGAAGGCGGGGGGAGCGCCTAAACCGAAAAATACGAATTCAAATATCTCAACCATGGTTACAGCTAGGAAGCTAAAAATCAACATATATATAGAAAAGTTAGTGGGACAACTTTTAAAAATAATTTAATTTTTTTATCCATTGGGGTACAAAAAGGGGGGGCTAAGAACCAATTATCGGCCGAATTTTTTTTTTTTAATGATTATATCTTCGAAATTACTTACCATAAAAAATTGATGCTTTGGGACCATTAAGGCGGCATATAGATCCACCAGAATCAACATAGAGAGAGGCCAATTACTGCAAGGGGGAGGGTCAGCGGGGGTTCAAAGAAAAACACTTAAAAATGAATATCTCAACTATCTCTTAAGCTATGTATTTAAAACTTAAAAAATATATTAATCTATACTAGCGAAATACGAAAAAAATATAACCTGTGGAAATAATAGTAGTGGGGGGAAATGGGGAGCATTTAAAAAATGGCGCACTTTCCAAAATTACAAATCGGTATATCTCAAAATTGAGTACAGATATCAAATCAAAAATTTGTCAGATTGTTTAACTATTTAGTCCTTAAGTTTGGTAAAAAATTTAAGATGAGAGGTGTAAGGGGAGGGAGGTGGAAAGCAAAAATGTTGAATATTTTGAGTGATTTTTGTATGGCTCTAGTGAAAGATACAAAGTTTTAATTTTGCACGTCGACATATCTATTTGATATACACAGAAAAAAATAGTAATTTGGCCCAAAATTGTTATGCACCGCAGTGAGGGTCTAACGTGCACAAGGTGTTTCAGGTGCAATGAAAAAAACACATAAATTAAAAATTTAATGAAATTTTTAGTTAGAAACATGAAAATTTGCAAAATGCATTTAAAAAAAATCTCTAAGAGTTTGAAATATCAACTGGTTGAATATCTTTAAAACTTCTACTCCCTCCCATACAAATTTATTTTTTCGACCATTTTTAAGAAATCAATTATCACCTAACTATTAAAAGCTATCAATATGAAATTTTGCACAAGAACTTATAAAAATAGTTGAAAAAAAATTACGTTAAAAGTTTTGAAATTGCACTTGCCCTTCTAGCCCCTCCCACACAAAAGTGTGATTTCGACCAGTATCATTAAATCAACTGATAACCAACAAATTAAAAGCTACAAACTTGAAATTTTGTACAAGCACCTTACAAGAGAAAGAAAATAAAATTGCGTCAAAAATTTTACGATTCCCTACCTCCTCTACCCCCTCCCGTACAAATGTTTGGATTCGTGAATTTAAAATATACCGAATCCAGTGAAAATTCTATGCAACTTCGTCTATGAAACTGACATTCTGTACAGAGAATATTTGACTTGGTTCAAGCAATCAATTAAAAAACTATTAACATCCACCCACCCTTACTATCCCTCCCTTCATGAAAACTCAAACTTCCATATATAAGCGAACGAAATATGGAGCTTTTGAACGTTTCCGCAAAGTGTTAAATTGGGAACTGCTCTGCCCAAGAAGCCCCTTTCTCTTCTACTTCTTCTACAATGGCGCTACAGCCCAAATCGGACCTTGGCCTCCTGATATTCAGGTTCCTTAACATTTTTTATTACTTATTGTGGAAGGGTTGTTAGCCCTTCGCACAACCCTCTTTCTACAAATTTTTCATTTTCTTAGATTGAGGTGACCAAGGTATATCCAAGCAGGCAATGTGCCGGAATTATATATTGCGCCGACCGGGATTTGAACTCACGACCTTCGCATTACAAGACCAACACACTACCTACTAGGCTATACCCTAGCTCCCCTTTCTCTTAGTCTTCCCTAACCACTCTAACCTGCATATTGACTTTTCACGCATGCGCATTTTGTCCCAAAAATAATAAAGTTTCGCCCGACTTGTTGGCAGTTTATTTATAAAGTTGTGAAATTGTGTCAGGATGTATGGGAAGGGGTAGAAGTAGTGAAAGTAATCATCTAATTTTTTTCGGTCTTACTAATAATTTTAAATAAATATTTCGTGCACAATTTCAGCTCGATCAATTTTATACGCACAGAGTAAATTGGTTTATAGCATTTCATGAAAAAGTGCAATTTATGTGGGCGGTGGTGGAAGGAAGGGGAGGACATAAATAAATTTTATACAGTAGATTTCTGTTATCATAAAAGTAATATATTCCGAATTTCAGATCAATAGCTTCTATATTTTTCGAGCAAATCCGTTTATTGTCGAATTGCGAAATTGTGTCATTTTGTATAGAAGAGGGTAGAAGGGGTACAGCAAATCGATTAATTTTCTTTTAGTCTTACTAACAATTCTAATTAAATATTTAGTGCACAATTTCAGCTCGATAAGTGTTATATGCACTGAGTAAATTGGTTTAGAGCATTACATGAAAAAGTGCAGTTTGTATGGGAGGTGGTGGAAGGAGGAGGAAGACACAAATTATTTTTATAGAGTATATTGGAATCATTGTAAAAGTATTACATTCGAAATTTCAGATCAATATCATTCATACTTTTCGAGAAAACCCGTTTATTGTCAGATTACGAAATTGTGTCATTTTGTATGGGAGGGGGTAGAAGGGGTGGAGCGATTTGGCCCTTTCACGAACTTGTCCTTACTTTTTTGTCAAAAACGATGTGTACAAAATTTGAGCTTTCTAGATCAACGCGTTCTCAAGTTAGGGACGGACACACTGACGGGCAGACGAACGGACGGACATCCGGTTTTGAGACTTTTGAGTGATTATATGAACTTCTGTATCATTCATTTTTTTCTCTGAGTCTTATTTCTTGGCGTTACAAACTAGGTGGCAAACCTATAATACTCTCAGATTTCATCTAGAGTATAATTAGTTGTAACAGAAATTAGTTATTTTTGCTTTGCTAGTTGCAAAGCAAACCGAATAAATGCATTTTTGAAAATTGTGCATTTGTATGGGAGGTGGTAGAAGGAGTAAGGGGATCAGATCAATATTTCTTAATAAATTTTCACATTATTATACTACGACCTTATTTTCAAGTCAATAGCTGAAATAGTTTCGGAGCAAAATCAAATTCTTTAAATTTTGAAATTTCATGAATTTAGTATGGGAGGGAGTAGAAGGAGTAGGGGGATGTGGTCCGGTCACAAATTTAAAAATACTTCTTTTTTAAAATAATGACATGTGATAAATTTCAGCACGATAGTTCAAAGCTCTTGACAGCTACATATGTTGTAAAGAGACAAACCGATAGACGGACAGATGGTCACTCGGAATCGTGGTTTTTGAGCGAAAACAAATATTTCTGTGCCCTTGGCGACTCTGTGCAATTATTTTTTAGCGTTATAAATGGTAAGGCAAACACAATATACTCTCAGATTTCATCAAGAGTATAAATAAACAATTTTCACCTGGTCTTTGGCGGTGAAATTCCTGTTTATCAATTGTTTCATAAATTGAAATGGTTAGCCCATATCTCCAAGTCAAGCCGTAGATCCTGCCTTATTGGCCATATCTTCAATAGCCTTTCTCTTTTCGGCCTTCTTAAGCTTTATAGGAACATCGCGGAAGTTTTTCCTCAAGTCGGGAGAGTTTTGATTGACATCGGATTGAGAGATGATTGTTATTTTGGCTTTTTGCGCTGAGCCCCCACCTTGTCCCATGTATCTCGCGACATCCAGGGTTTCTCTCCGCTTTGGATATCTCACTGATTCTTCAGCACTTGCTAGAAATGTGTTTTTGGTTGCATTAGAATTGGCGCCCACTGTACGCATATCATATCCGCACAATGTGGACGACTTCTTGGGTAAAATGACGGTATACTCGCGTTTTGTTGGGATCTTTTAGTTTATTCCCATGTCGTCTGCGCTATATTTGAAGAATTTGTAGCTATTCCATAGCTGGTGTGAACAATCTCAGGCAGGCAACCATCAAGTGGTGATCGGTCCCCACGTCAGCTCGACGATTTGCTTGCACATCGAGGAGAGATCTTCTCTATCGACGACTTATAGCCAAATGGTCGATTTGGTTCTAAGTGACACCATTAGGAGAGACCAAAAAGTTTTAGGTTGACTCTTGTGTGGAAAAAGGGTCCTTCCGATGGCCATTTGCCGAGTACTACAAAACTCCATAAAGAATTCGCTGTTTTAAAGTCTCTTAATCCAAGGTCATGGCACGTTGACCCAAGGCTCACCATGCTTCCCCATGAAATTTTCTAGTCCAGTGTTGTCAAAGCCATCCTGGGCGTTCTTATCTCCTGAGACGATAATAATATTACCTCTTGGAACACGTTTGAAGGTGGCACTCAGTTATCCATAAAACTGCTTTTTGCCTCCTGGTTTTGTGGCATTAGTAGGTGACACTTCAGAGTTGTGACGTTTAGGGCACTTATTCTGAGCTTGACAATGGTAACCCTATCCGGGATTGGAGCCCCGCTTATAAAACTTTTTCTCCTCTTCGGTGTAAGGACGGCGGCTACGCCATTTTTCGCGTCACACTCTGGACTAACGTACAGAGTAGTGAGTCCTGTCCACCTCACATCGCTCAAGAACAAGATTTTGATGTTGTAGTACTCCACTTTATAGTCGATTACTGAATGGCGGTGTACGTACTGAAAGATCCCAGCCGTTCCACCGTCATTCAGTGTTCAAACGTGCCAGAAGTATCAGAGGCTATGTAACCTTTTCTCGTATCTTCGATCTTAAGATCACGGCTGATAAACCAATGACTGTCCATTGCCATTTTTAGGGCAACCAGGACTGACTGTGGGAGTATTCTACTGCCCGCTTCTCAAATGGGCATGAGCCTCTCTAATTCAAATGTACAATTCTTGAAAATTTACTGAATCGAATTTCTCAAAAGCTAGACAAGGTTTTTACATAAAATTTCACCAGAATTTCCTTTATTAAAATTTGACTTTTAGAATAATAAAGTAAAATTACAGCAAATCTCCAAATTAACAATTTCATCGCGCTACTTCTATTGTAAAGTTTTCTTAAATCTAATAAATTCAAAAACAGCGTTTTCACTTCAAGGATAGGAACTTTTTATACACTAGATGAAATCTGAGAGTATATTGTGTTTGCCTTACCGTTTGTAACGCTAAGAAATAACGCTCGCACAGAGCCGCCAAGGATACAGAAATATTTGTTGTCGCTCAAAAATCTTGATTCCGAGTGACCGTCTGTCCGTCTGTCTGTCCGTCTGTCCGTCTGTCCGTCTGTCCGTCTGTGCGTCTGTCTACAGCATAACTCTCGAAAGCTTTGAGCTATAGTGCTAAAAATATTTGTGTGTCATTTTTAGCAAAAATGTAACTTTAAGTTCGTGAATGGCCTACATCCCCCTACTCCTTCTACCCCCTCCCATACAAATTTCATGAAATTTCGAAATATTAAGAAATCGATTTTTCTTTGAAACTATTTAAGCTATAGACTTGAAATTTAAGTCAAAGTATTACGATATAGATCTCATTAGTACCACGGAATATTGACCCGATCCCTTTACTCCTTCTACCCCCTCCCATACAAATGGACAATTTTGAAAAATACATATTTTCGATTTTTATTGAAACTAGTACAGCTGAAAAGACGAAATTTTGTCAGAATTAATTTTACTATAATTGCAATTTATTTTAAAAAATTATCAACTTCACCTTACTCCTTCTACCCCCTCCCATACAAATTTGACGAAATTTTGAAATTTAAATTAAATTATTTTTCTTCGAAACTGTTAAAGGTATCAACTTGATATTTTGTATAAAGTATACAAATAGAAATATTAATAATTAAAAAAAAATGGTTTTGATCCGTACACTCCTTCTACCCCCTCCCATACAAATGCATAAATTTTGTTAAATGCATTTTATCGATTTCCATTCAAACTTGAAAAAGTACAAACTTCAAATTCTGCCAGAATATGTTTCTTAATAATTGAAATAAGTGCTTAAAAAAATATCAGCCCGCTTCGCTCCTTCTACCCCCTCCCATACAAATATCTGTATTATAAATTCAAGAAAAGCATTTCTTCTTCGATTATATGAGAGCTATCGACTTTGAAATTGAATCAAAGCACGGTGATGATAAGCAGTTTCAAAATCATCTAAAACGTTCCACTTCCTCTGCCACCTCCCATACAAATGTCCCAATTCCAGGAAAACTATTACCAATTTCATTAAAAATAATGAAAACTAAAAACTTTAAATTCAGCAATAAGCATTTTGCATGCCATGTTCGGTGTTATATAAGAAAAATACAAACCTCCCCCTCTACCTCTACTACCTCCCATACGAAAGAATTTGAGATGACATACTTTCCGGTATATTAAAGTCATTTCCATCTCATCTAGAGTATCATATGATTGGGCCTTAACCTCAATCATAATTCCGTTATGTTTTTAATCGTAATTGTTTTAGAGAATGGAATTAACACTAGTGATTAGTGGTTTTAAAATCAGCAAAGTTCTCTACTCCATTCTGTCACCTCTCATACAAATGTTACTATTCGGTATTTTAAAAAACTTAAGATATCATATTTTCTAGTGCATTAATATCTTTTATGTTCAATCATAGTTCTGAAATGTGTGTGTGGGGTGCGCATTTTTGAATTGCTGGTATAAGGAATATGATTGTTCACCAATGAATTAAAAAATATTCAACAAAAAAAACAACAGGAGTACCATTGGGGGTAAAGCCCAATCGTTCGATACTCTAGATGAAAGAGAAATTTTTGGATCTTAAGAAATTTTGCAGGGGAAGTGGTACAGGGTGTGACGACATTGAACTAATTTTTTCACATGACACTAAGGTTGGTATCAAAATGTTTTATACAAAATTTAGAATTTCAAAATTTAATAGGTACTAAGAAAATTAGTGTTTTGGATGTAGTGAAATAGTGCAGTTTGTATGGGAGGTGATAGAAGGAGGGGCGACTTGTTAATGACTTTTGAGAAATAACTATAAACATCATGCTGTTGACATATTTTAAATTACAGATCAGGAGCATTCATGCTTTTCAGGAAAATCTACTTTTTATAAAGTTGTGAAATTGTGTCAGGTTGTATGGGAAGGAGTTAATGTAAAATTTTTTCGGCCTTACTAATAATTTGATATAATTATTTCGTGCACAATTTCAGCTCGATCAATTTTATACGCATTGAGTAAATTGGCTTAGAGCATTTCATGAAAAAGTTCAGTTTGTATGGGAGATGGTGGAAGAAAAGGGACGGCTCAAATATCTTTCATATAGTAGATTTATATGATCATAAAAGTATTATATTCCAAATTTCAGACCAATAGCATTTATATTTTTCGAGCAAACCCGTTTATTGTGAAATTGCGAAATTGTGTCATTTTGTATGGGAGGGGTAGAAGGAGTACAGCAAATCGTCTAATTTTTTTAGTCTTTCCAATAATTCTAATTAAATATTTAGTGCACAATTTCACCACGATAAGTATTATATGCACTGTGTAAATTGGTTTAGAGTATTTCATGAAAAAGTGCAGTTTGTATGGGAGGTGGTGGAAGGAGGTGGAAGGCACAAATTATTTTTATAGAGTTGATTGGAATCATCATAAAAGTATTATATTCCAAATTTCAGATCAATATCATTTATACTTTTCGAACAAATCAGTTTATTGTCAGATTGCGAAATTGTGTCTTTTTGTATGGGAGGGGGTAGAAGGGGTGGAGCGATTTGGTCCGTTCATAAACTTGACCTTACTTTTTTGCTAAAAAACGACGTAAACAAAATTTGAACTTTCCAGATCAACGCGTTCTCAAGCTAGAGAGAACACGGACAGACATCCGGTTTTGAGATTTTTGAGTGATTATATGAACTTCTGGATCATTCATTTTGTTCTCCGAGCGTTATTTCTTGGCGTTACAAACTTTGTCTACTTCTCTTCTACAATGGCGCTAAAGCCCAAATCGGACCTTGGCCTCCTGACATTCAGGTTCCTTAACATTTTTTTTTATTACTTATTGTGGAAGGATTGTTAGTCCTTCGCACAACTCTCTTTCTACGAATTTTTCATTTTCGTAGATTGAGGTGACCAAGGTATATCCAAGCAGGGATTTGAACTCACGACCTTCGCATTACAAAACCAACACGCTACCCACTAGGCTACACCCTAGCAAACTTTGTGGCAAACTTATAATACCCTCATATTTCATATAGAGTATAAACATCTGTCAATTATTAAAAAAAAAAAAAAATAGCACATATCCGACCATTGTTTTCAGTAGACTGGAAATGGGCGATTTCATAAATTATTTTTGAATAGCATATTTTGAAATATTAACAAAACGTAGTCGAGAAGTTAAATTAAAAGTGAGAAATTTATTTTTGCCAGATCTGGAAATTCCAACTGCTTGAACTTGATTTTGTTTTATTGTATTTTTTTACACAAAACTGCTTGAGGTCAAACGTCTAAATTTAAAATTTTACCGAATTCTAAATTTTTGATGAAAATTGCTTATTTTTGGCTTAAAATGAAATAAAAACTTTTCAGTTTGACCATGGCTAAGCTACGAAGGAAAGATGTGTAGTGGCGGCTGGTCAAATTAGGCAGGTGAGACACAGTCTCACCAAAATAAATCGGCATGGAAATCAAAAAATTAATATTGACCGAGCCATTCATTTTTTATAGCAGTTCAGCCTTTGTTTTTTTTGCTGTACTCAAAAATTATCCTTGCCTTGCAAATTTTTTTTTAATTATGTGGTATAAAATCTGCTAAGATTCGATCAATTATGCCTCAAAGCTCTGTACAAGATCGTTGATGTCACCAAATTGTTGGGATATGCTTAATGCGATACAGAAAACGAGCTTAATATGTTTGAGAACTCCAGTCAAAGTGGCTCATAGGTCAAAGCAACATAAATTCGATTGACTTTTTGCTCTAAAGTTTGTAACGCTAAGAAATAAGGTTCGGAGAAAAAATGGATTGGACAGAAGTTTGTTTCATCGCTCAAAAACTTCAAAACCAGATTTCCGTCTGTACATCTGTCCGTCTGTCCACCCATCTGTGCGCTCGCTAGCTTGAGAATATGTTGAGCTAGAAAGTTAAAATTTTGTTCAAATCGTTCTTAACGAAAAAGTTAGGTCAAGTTCGCGAAAGGTCCAAATCATTTCACTCCTTCTGCTCCTCTCATATAAAATGAATAACCTTCAAAAATTTACAAAAATCGAATTTTCTTGAATATTTTACAAGCTAATAATTTGGAATTTGAAACAAGTTGCCTTCCACCTACTCCTTTCACTACCTCCCATACAAACTGCACTTTTCATAAAATACTATGAAGGTATTTATATTCTAGATGAAATCTGAGAGTATTATAGGTTTGCCATGAAGTTTGTAACGCCAAGAAATAAGGCTCGGAGAAAAAATGCATGATACAGAAGTTCATATTTTTGCGAGCTAGGGGTTCGCCGGGATTTCAAGTAAAACACAATTCGTTTAAAAATAAGTGATAATTTATTTATTCGCACTTTAACTTAATTCGCACTTTAACTAAATTCGCACTATATGGCACCACCGCCGATATTGTTCTATCGCGTTCTTGCACCGGTTCGCGTCTACCAATAAATGTCGCTGAATGACTGCCTGCCGTCTGACAGCTTCGTGCTTTCATATAATTTTCCCCAATTCTCGAACTTTCCGTGGTGAATATCGTCGGGTGTATGTCTCGACTATACCGGAAGGTTCTAGATCTTTAATTATGGCTTTTCACATATTGGGGATACTGCTCTACAAAATTCTAGCAAATTCGAGAGAGATGAAATTGCGTGGTTGCCAGATCTATAACATTACCCTCTCCTTAGTCCCTGTTCGTCCCGAACAGAGTCGTTCACTTCCTCAATGGCACCATGGTACTTTGTTAGTCGGTCGAGATGTACCACTTTCATTTTAGTACAAGGTTTTTGATGTAGTTGAATCCGATAGACGACATCATTTAACCGGTTGATGATCTGGCAAGGGCCTTCCCAGTTGCGCTGTAGTTTCGGCGATCTGCCCTTCTGTCGTTTGCGATTGTGTAACCAAACCAAATCGCCCTCTTGGAATCCTGATGAATTCACCCGTTGATCATACCTCGTCTTCATGCGATCGGTTGCCAAATCAATTTTATCTCTGACCAGGTTATAAATTGTATTTAGTCGACATCGAAGATCCGAGACGTAATCTTTGGCATTGGTTGGTTGGTCTGGTGGCACTCCAAACATTAGTTCCGCAGTGGCTCGAATATTTCTTCCGAAAATGACTCGGGAGGGAATTTCTCCTGTTGTTGAATGTACTGATGTTCTGTAAGCCATTAAAAATAGAGGGATGTGCTGATCCCAGTCCTGTTGCCTCTCGCTGACGAGTTTGGATAGGTTTGAGTTCAATGTCCTATTGAAACGTTCCACCATTCCATCGGACTGTGGATGTAATGGAGTTGTCCTGGTTTTGTTTATTGCCAGCATTTGGCACACGTGTTTGAATATTTACGACTCAAAATTGCGCCCTTGATCGGAGTGTAGTTCACGTGGAGCTCCAAATCTGCTCACCCAGTTCGTAACAATTTGTTCGGCGACAGTTACTGCTTCTTGGTTTGGAATTGCGTAGGCTTCAGGCCACTTGCCGAAATAATCAATGACCACTAGAATGTAGCGATTACCATTTTCTGACTCCGGAAATGGTCCAGCAATATCCACAGCAATTCTCTCGAATGGGACTCCCACGTTGTATTGTTGCATTTCTCCCTTTGATCTGCGTTGTGGGCCCTGACTCGATGCACACGTAGTACATTTACGGCTCCAATTTTCGACATCATCTCGGAGATGGATCCAATAGAACCTTTCTCGTATCTTTGCCAAGGTTCTATTTACACCCAAATGCCCACCGGAGGTACCTCCATGATATTCCTTCAAAACCTCCTCGACTTTAAAATGCGGGACAATGGTTTGCATGTGATACGACTTTCCGTCAGCGTTTTCCCATTTCCGTTTTAATAATCCGCCGTCTAGGTGAAGGGAGTTCCATTGTGCCCAATAACACTTTAAGGTTTCGCTGAATTGTGAGATGTCTTTCCACTCAGGCCGTTTCATTTCGTCCTTCCATGCCATGATCGGTGAAATATCTGTATCTTTACGTTGGGCATCTTCCAGTTCTTGCTGATTCCATCCATCCTTTGGTTCGGTCGTAATCCTCTGAATGGTTTCTCCGGCTTCTTTTCCTTCTACACGGTTACAATGCTTGCAGTTCGGTGGACAAGGACGACGTGAAAGCGCATCGGCATTACCGTGGATTCTTCCTCTTTGGTGAACAATTTCAAAATCGTAGGACTCGAGTCTTTCTATCCATCTGGCTACTTGGCCTTCGGGGTTCTTAAACTGAGGTAGCCATTTAAGCGATGCGTGATCCGTTCGAAGAAGGAACTTTTGACCATAAAGATATTTGTGTTAATGTTTTGTTGCTTCTATAATGGCTAATAGCTCTCGGAGAGTTACGCAATAGTTCCTTTCTGATTTTGAGAGTACTCGGCTGTAGTATGTTTGCACTCTCTCCTGCCCTTCGATCTCTTGTGATAGTACTGCTCCGATACCGACATTGCTGGCGTCAGTATCTATGATGAAACCGTGACCTGGTTTTGGATACGCCAGAACTGGGGAGTCGCAGAGTTGGTCTTTTATTTTTCTGTTAACTGATGCAGACATTGGAAAAGTCTTTTACGAATCGACGGTAATATGTCGCTAAGCCTAGGAAGCTGCGCAACTAGTGTTTATCACTCGGAGTAGGCTATTTTTTCACCGCCAGTATCTTTTACGGATCCGTCTTTACGCCATCAGCTGAAACGATGTGACCCAAGTACTTGACTTCTGCACTAAACAAAGTGCACTTTTCTGGACTCAGCTTTAATTTTGCTGCTCGCAGTCGCTGGAAGACTTCCTGTAGATTTTTTTGATGTTCCTTGAATGTTTTGCCGATAACGATCACATCATCCAGCTAAACGAGACAAGTTTTCCAACTCAGGCCACGCAAAACGAATTCCATTAGTCTTTCAAACGTAGCTGGAGCATTGCACAGGCCAAGTGGCATTACGATGAACTGCCACAGTCCACTGCCAACAGAGAATGCTGTTTTCTCTCTATCTTTTTCATCTATCTCCACTTGCCAGTAACCAATTTCCAGATCCAACGTTGAGAACCATTTAGCATCAGTTAGGGTGTCCATGGTAGGTAATGGATAGCTATCTGTTTTCGTAACATCATTCAGTCGCCTGTAGTCCACACAAAAACGGGTACTGCCATCCTTCTTCTTTACCAGCACCACTGGCGATATCAACGGGCTCTTTGATTCTTCGATGATTCCCTGATGCTCCATAGTTTTGACCATTGAATTGACTTCTCCTTGTTTCGCTAATGGTACTCTTCGTGGTGGTTGACGTATCGGTGTAGCACTTCCGGTATCTATACGATGTTTCACTAAGTTTGTTCTGCCATAGTCGTCATCACCGGTTGAAAAGAATTTTTCGATTAGATCTACTGCTTGCTTGTGTTGTTCTCCTCTAAGGTTGCTTGACTGAAGAAGTGTTGATGTTACATTGTCCTTCCTAATTGGATTATTTTTAGAGGGTACGTCATGTGGTTCTGCCTTATTGGTACCATCATCTTCTCATTCCTTTTTACGAGCGTTTTTCCTAGTATTAGACTTCGTAATGCGGGTGTCGTTTCTGGTTCTATGAGATAGAATCGGGGGTTCCCGGGATCACCATCGAGATGACTTTGGTATATCAGCATCTTCGCACAATATAACTCGCAGCTTTGTTGTGTTGGAGGATGTTATTTCCATCGGGATTTCAATATTCCGCCACTTCATTATTCGTTGTCCTAAGTCCAGCTGGATACCGTGTGGTTTCAGAAAATCCATTCCAAGAATACACTCATCGGTAATGTCAGCTACTACGAATACATGCGAGAAGGTCAAATCCCCAAGCTGTATGTCACGAGCTATTTCTCCATGGACCGTTGTAGTTTCTCCTGTAGCAGTGCGAAGTGCGTACTTCTTGGTGTTGTGAAGCCAAGTACGGTCTACGAGATCGGATCTTAGCACTGATCGTATTGCGCCCGTGTCAACTGTTTAATTTGCCGACTCGACCATTAATGCATAAATCGTTTTCACAACGATGTAGTCGAGAAACTGCGATGATGGCTCCGGGGGCGTCGATTCTACGAGCCAACTTCTGCCCCATGAAGTTGGCCTTTACTCGTTTTCCGGACTGTCTTTGGCGAAGCGTGCTCTCGTGACGGTTCGCCCTTTCCTCCCCTTTGTTTAGCAGCGCAGCCGAAACAATAGTTGGTCGCTTTCCTGGGTTTACGGCAGTCGCGTCTCAAGTGTCCTGCCTGTCCACAATTCCGGCATCGGGGGACACCAGATCCTTCGCTCGGATTGATGTACTCTGCTCTCTGACACACACACTCTTCTATTATTTCTCGGACTCGATAGTTACTCCGCAAGCTTTGCTTGGCAGCTTCGAACGTCAGCCCATATACTAAGGCTTCGCCAATCATTTTCTTACCTGCCAATTTTAACGCCTGTTGCAGCTCTCTGTCCTGTACAGCATTGTTAAATGCGAAAACAGCTGTATCGTTGCGTTGCTCTGTTTGCGCATTGGGCAGCGATAATAGTGTGAGTCGTTCAATATCGCGTGCCTGCTCTTGAAGTGTTTCACCATTCTTTTGGGTTCGGTTGTACAGTTGTGTTTTGTAGATCTCTCACATGTGGTCACTGCCGTCATGAAGATCCAATGTCTGAACTAACGTTAAAAAATCTTGTTGTTGCTCCTGCGGAATCGTTTGAAGAACCTCTTCTGGTGGACCTCTTAATATAAGAGCCGTTCCTCGTTCCAGATCTTTTCAATTATTGTTTCTTGCGGCAGCCTCAAATTGGGTCTTATAAATAGCCCACGGTGTTTGTCTATCGAAGATTGGAGCTTTGAGACCCTTGTGCGTTACGTGTTCTGTCTTGATGAGTCCAGTCGCTTTCATGTTATCGAAGTCCCTTTTTAGGCGTTCGATTTCTTCTTCGAAGATTCGAAGTTTCTTCTCTACGTTTTCTTCTATTGCCTTACACATGGTGTCTATTTTAATATTTTGCAGCTCCAATTTTTGGCTGAGGTCCTTTGAGGTCTGATCTAATTTCTGATTAATGTTCGCAGATTGTTGCTCTAATTTCTGATTAATGTCCACAGATTGTTGATATAATTTCTGATTCATGTCCGTTGTCACAGATGATTGTTGTTTAATGTCCACTGATTGTTGTTTAATGTCCACTGATTGTTGCTTTAATTTGTTCATCATTTGTTGCATTAACTGTTTCAGAGCATCCAATGTACCAAAGCACTCCTCATCACGAGCTTCTTTGATTTGGAACTCAAAACTATCTGCATCCTTACCCTCAGCCTCAAGTGTCTCGATAATACGGCTGACAAGTTCCGACTTACTCCCTGTCGTAGATAACTCGCGTCTACTAACCTCTTCCTTCAGCTCCGTTAATTTTAAGTCCTCTAGATAACGCGGCATTTTCACTACTGATTAATTCAAGTTTTTCCGCGATTCACTTAAATTTACTTCACTAATTAAAGTCACTGCTCACTTAAGCACTCGAGAATATTCGATTTCACAAAATTCTCACTGTCCGTTCGAGAATTTTAGTTTCACTTTTTCGTTCTCACAAAATTCTCACTATCCGTTCGAGAATTTTAATTTCACTCGCGGTTTTTTACTCGAATTTATCCTTGAAATCCCTCTTCTGACACCAATTGTTGCGAGCTAGGGGTTCGCCGGGATTTCAAGTAAAACACAATTCGTTTAAAAATAATTGATAATTTATTTATTCGCACTTTAACTTAATTCGCACTTTAACTTAATTCGCACTATATGGCACCACCGCCAATTTTGTTCTATCGCGTTCTTGCACCGGTTTGCGTCTACCGTTAGATGTCGCTGAATGACTGCCTGCCGTCTGACAGCTTCGTGCTTTCATATAATTTTCCCCAATTCTCGAACTTTCCATGGTGAATATCGTCGGGTGTGTGTCTCGACTATACTGGAAGGTTCTAGATCTTCAATTATGGCTTTTTACATATTGGTGGATACTGCTCTACAAAAATCTAGCAAATTCAAGAAAGATGAAATTGCGTGATTGCCAGATCTATAACAATATAATGACTTAAAAATCTCAAAACCGAATGTCCGTCCGACCGTCCCTCTGTCCGTCCGTCTGTCCGTTCGTCCGTGTCCTCAGTTCAAATTTTGTACTCGTCGTTTTAATAAAAAAGTAATGACAAGTTTGTGAACGGACCAAATCGCTTCACCCCTTCTACCCCCTCCCATACAAAATTACACAATTACTCAATTTGTCAATAAACGGCTTTTCTCGAAAAGTGTAAATACTATTGATCTAAAATTTGGAATATAATACTTTTATGATGATTCCATTCTACTGTATACAAATTATTTGCGTCCTCCCTTTTCTTCCACCATCTCCCATACAAACTGCACATTTTCATGAAATGCTCTAAACCAATTTACTCAATGCGTATAAAATTTATCGAGCTGAAATTGTGCACTTAACATTTATTTAGAGCTATTAGTAAGACTAAAAAAAATTAAATGATTATCTTTACCCCTTCTACCCCCTCTCATAAAAATGACACAATTTCTCTATTCGACAATAAACGGATTTTTTCAAAAAGCATAAAGGCTATTGATCTGAAATTAGGAATATATTACTTTTATTACAATTCCAATCTGCTGGATAAAAATTATTTGAGTCCTCACCTTCTTTCTACCTCCTCCCATACGAACTAATATATGTATGTCAATTAAATGACGTTTACAGTTAATTCTAAAAAAATCATTAATAACTCCACACTCCTCCTAACACCTCCCATACAAACTGCACAATGTCACTAAATCCAATATACTAATTTTCTCATTAAACATTAAATTTTTAAATCCTAAATTTTGTAGAAAAAATTTTGATAGCAACCTTAGCGTGATGTGAAAAAATTAGGTCAACGTCGTCCCCGTCTACCACATCCCCTACAAAATTTCTGAAAATAAAAAAAAATTTGTTTCATCTATGTTAGAGTATCGTAGTCCTGTTCTGTTTTTTCAATACATATAAGAGCTATTGTGCACAGATTTTGTTATTCATACTTAGTTTGATTATTATTAACATTCAAAAAAATTAACTGATTAGCTTCACTCCTTCAACCCCTTCCCATACAATGCGACACAATTCTAAAATTTTACGAAAAATCGATTTTCTTGAAAAGTATGAATGTTCTTATTTTAAAATTTAAGAGACGTCAATTGCATAATGTTCGTTGTTCTTACTAAAAAAATCACTAAAAACCTCTCACTTCTTCTACCTACCACTTTCCATACAAACTGCACAATTTCACTAATATAATACACTAATTTAGACAGTTCCTTTTCAATTTTTGGGGCTTAAATTTTGTATTAAAAATTGTTATAGCTACTCCAGCATGTTGTAAAAAAAATTGCTTTAATATCGTTTTCGCTTCCTCACTCCCCATACAAAATTTCTTAAGATCACAAAAATTTCTAATTCATCTAGAATATAGTATGATTAGGCTTTACTCGCAATCGTCTACCTGCGATTCATTATAGCACACGACTTATCTCCGCAATTGTTCGTGAGATCAATGTTCAGAACTCTCCAGGTCCCGATGGAATTTCCCCCATAGTCCTTAAAAATTGTTTATCTTCTTTGGCTAAACCGCTGCGCGATTTACTGGGCACTTTCCCGTCGCGTGGAAAATGGCAAATGCCGATTCCAAAGAAAGGAAATTGATATATTGATATTGATGTAATAATCCGCAATCTTGATGATAGCAAACTTTTCAATGATCGCCAATACGGATTCCGTTCCGGGTGTTCTACAGTTAACCTCTTGGTATTACTGACTGTTGGTAGAAACTCATGCCTCCATAAATTTGGCGAAGGTCAAGTTCTGACACTTGACACGTGCCGAACTATTTGGATCATTGAGCTCTGATCTGAACATAATCTTGGAATGGGGCATGATAGGGCATGATAAATAGAGTAGAGTTCAACAGGCCTGCCATCATTCCCTTAAACGTGATGTTCCTGCGTCAGTCTCTAATGTAGCTAATGTGGTGTCCTACTAGACTCTTCCAAATACTGGCATTAAAATAAATAACCGCCTTAATTATAATCAGCACATGATCGACGCAGCACTTAACGTTTTCTAGCGCCTAGGCCTTACGACCTAGCAAATATCTATAAGACCTACATTAGACCACGCCTCGAGTACAAATCGCATTTGTGGGCTAGGGCACCCAAAACATAACTTGCAATGCTCGACCGTATCCAGAGGCAGGCATTCCGACTAATTGGAACGTTGCAGAAGGGATCTTTCCAAACTTTTTCAACCTCTTTACACATTTCCTAGCACACGAGCTTTCCAACTTCCCGTACGGTGAAATACTGGCAGTTCTTCATACCCCGAAATTCAAAGCTTTGAAATACATTGCCAGAGACCGTATTCAAATTGTCATGCGACCTTCGACGTTTCAAACTCAACGTTAACCAGCATTTTAGGCTTTTCCCTCCTCTTAATCGCGTTTAACCTTAATATTTTTTCTCACTTAACCGACAAATTGCATTAAAGGGTGACACCATAAGTTGTGTTCGGTTACGTCCTGTTATGTTTTTGGAAGAATTTCAAAGATAATGAGAGTATTTTCTAACGCTTTCCACTTTACTACTTAGTATTTTTGAATTTCTTAGTTAATTAATTATCACGAATGAGATTTCCAAAACGTGCATTAACTAAAAAATTTAACGAATCTCGGAGTGAGCGAAAATTATCCAAAAGAAAATATAATTCCAATTGAAAGTAATTTTTTTTGTAAAGGATTTATTATTTGAAATACACTTGGAGAAAGTATATTAACAGACATGATGGGTGGCAAATTTTTCATAGAAACTACCAGGAAACCATATGATGCATATACCATTACTCTATTTCAATAACTTTACAATCATTCGGACATTTGTTTTCAGGTTATTATATTTTGAATGCAACAACATTATAAAACTAATTACTTCATTATTTTAATATTAAAGTATTGTGATCGATACAGAAAAAAAAAATTTGCTACCCTGAAATTTTGTTTTTTCGCGTTTCATGACTAACTTAGCCTAAAAATGCAAAACAAAAAAAACCGTCCCACCGTACGCCGTCCGGCGTACATACATATGTACTCAAATCTCCGAGACCGTTAAAGGTAGAATGTTCGTTTTTGGATTGATTATTAATTTGGTGAGTTCCATTATCTATATTTTGGGGAGTGTCAGGTAGAAGGGGAAGGCGAGGGGAGGAAAAAAGTCAAAAACTACACTTGCTAATATCTCCACTACGAATGCAGATAGGAAGCTAAAAATCAGTAGAAGTATAGAGAAAATTGTGGGACAAACTTTAAAAATAGTTTAATTTTCTTATCCATTGGCGTCCGAAAAGGGGGGGCTAAAAACAAATTGTTGGCCGACCTTTTTTCAAATGATTATATCTTCGAATTTACTTACCATAAAAACCATGGGACCATTATGGTGGCATATAGATATAGAATCAACTTAGGTGGAGGGTAATTATTGTACCTCCCCTTACAATAGTTACCCAGGGGGTGCAAGGAAAAACAATTACAAATTAATATCTCAACTATCTCTTAAGCTATGTAATTGAAATTTAAAACATATATTATGCTATACTAGCGAAATACAAAAACAATATAAAATTTGGTCATAGGGGAACATTTCAAAAATGGTGCACTTTTCAAAATTTCAAACCGTTATATCTCAAAACTGAGTACAGACATCAAATTAAAAATCGTCAGATTATAGAGCTGAATAGTTTTTAATTTTGGTAAAAAATTTGAAGTTGGGGGTGTAAGAGGAGGGAGGTGGTAAGCAAAAATGTCGAAAATTTTGAGTGATTTTTTTTAGGGCTCTGGTGAAAGATAGAAAGTTCAAATTTTGCATGTGGATACATATATTTGATGTGCATAAAAAAAATAATAATATTGTTACATGCAGACCTGGCAACTCCGCAAATCGATCTCTCTCGAATAAACAAGAATTATGTAGAACAGTATACTCAACTATGTAGAAAGCCACAATTAAAGATCTAGAGCTTTCCAGTATAGTTCATACATACACACCGAAGCAAGCTTCGAGAACATTCATGAGTAGGAGAGGTGTATAAAAGCACGAGAGCTTTCAGCGAGAGGAGTCAGTAATTTTTCATTGCCGAGACGTGAACGTTAAGAGAAAAGCGATAGTAAAGCAAGTGATGGTGTTGTCATAAAGTGCGATAGTAAAACACGCGACGGTGTTGTCATAAAGTGCGACAGAGAAATACGTGGCGGTGTTGTCATAAAGTGCGAATTGATTGGGAAATTAGAGTGCAAATAAACAAATTATCACTTATTTTTAAACGAATTGTGTTTTTACTTGAAATCCCGGCGAACCCCTAGCTCGCAACAATATGTCTCACAATTGTTGTAAATCGACCCCCCCCCCCCGGTCTAACGTGTACAAGGTGTTTCAAGTGCATTGAAAAAAAAACACATAAGCTGAAAATTTTTGAATGGAATTTTAATCAATGTCAAATTTTGTTTCAGAACTTTTAAAAATAGTTTAAACAAAATTGCGTCAAAAGTCTTGATTTCGCGCTTGCTCTTCTACCTTCTCACATACAAAAGTATGATTTCGACCAATTACATTAAATCAACTAATAACCGACAAATTAAAAGCTACGAACTTCAAATTTTTTACGAGCACTTTACAAGAGAAATAAAATAAAATTGCGTCACAAATTGTACGATTCCCTTACCTCCTCTTTCCACTCCCATACAAATGTTTGGTTACGTGAATGTAAAATACGCCGAATCTTATGGAAAATCTATGCAACTTCGTCTATGAAACTGATATTCTATACAGATAATATTGGACATGATTCAAGCAATCAATTAAAAAGCTAATAACATCCACCCACCCTTTCTATCACCCCTCATCCCTCTCATCATAAAAACTCAAACTGTCATAAATAAACGAATGAAATATTGATTACATGTACTGGAGCTATTGATTGTAACCTCAATTAAGTGTTAAATTGACAACAACCCTGTCCAATAACCCCCTTTCACTTAGTCTGCGCTAATCACTCTAATCTGCATATTGAGTTTCCACGCATCCGCAACTTGTCCCAAGAATATTAAAGTTTCGCCCGACTTATTGGCAGTTTATTTTTTTTAGCAGATGCTGTCGAAAATTCAGAGACTCGGACATATCCAAAATTTGAATTACATTTTTTTGCAACAGCCAACTCTCCCTCCTGACGAAGTTGTGAGATTTGAGGTGACCTGCCTCATCTGGACAATATACCACGATCCGGCGTTCTCTGGACCGAAACACGAAATTTCTCGCGGACTTGGATACTTTAAGTCACTTCTTAAAAAAAAACAAGATCTTTGATTATCCTATTAAATTCTGAAACTTGCTCATTTCAGGGCTGCAAAACCAATTTAGGTTAATTCTTTAGCACTACTAACTCAGTCGATTCCGACATTTGAACAGGAAAAGTGGAACTCTTGAAATTTTCTTAATATACTAAGGTGGAAGGTAGAATATTGATCAGAGTCATACTAAAAGCATAGCTTTGCACTTTACTCTTGACGGTACCTCATGCTTTTACGATCCCTCCCCATCGAACTCATCGGTCGATTGATTTTTATGACCATTGGTCAAACTTCAAATTCGATAAATCACCCCCAGATATGTTCAACGACCGTTTCAAATAGTTTTCGATTAAATTTCTGTCAATTCTGGTTGGAAGTTTTCTTTTTTTTTGTGAAAAATGCAGACTTTGTAATGTCGTAGAAGAGATGAAAATTGATTCCACTTATCCCATAAGTTATTCATTTCGGGGTATTGTACTACTGCCGTGTGGCACATAGGCCGTGTTCTTGAAATTGAAACAGTGAAAGGATTTTTTAGGGTTTTTCTGTGTTATGTATGTGAGGTATGGTTCTCTTCGCCACCAGAAAGAAGTCCTGAAATTCGGGTGGGTACTACAAATAACGCTGCTCTGTTTAGAACTACGGATAGATAAAAATATTGAACGTAGGTTATTATACCATTATTTTCGGTGTGGAGTTTGTTGTTTTGGGATCGTGTTCTCCGATTGATGGACTGTGTCCAAGGGTAGGGAACGAATCGAAACCACTTTGCACCACCCAGACCGAGAGTTCGCTCTGGCCACGCAGAGGTTTCGAAACAATCGATCGCTTCAACTCTTTAATAATTCATAGCGCAATTTAGTCGAGTGGATTAACGGAAGGATTTCAGAGGATAAGAAATTGCCGAAGAGCTTTTCGGTTCGGTTCGTATATCTGGAATAAGGTATACCGTAGATCTATATAAGCAATTTCGTGTCCTTTTATATGCGAGTGTTGGTCGGAGGTAGCTCATTGTGTCGATATTGAAAACGAAGGACGAGAAAAATAGGTGGGTCTAGCGGCCAGAGTAAAAAAAAAACTACTCCAAACACTGTCTGGATACTAACGACTCGCAATTAGACACCTCAGACAAATGACCCGAGAAGTAGGAATGGATTTTTGGGATTTGTTATTCTGGGTTATTTTTTTCAAGACAAGCTCCACAACTTGCAACTCCTCATGGGATTACATAATTTGGCGTCTCAAATCTCTTCCGTCGTAATACAAATTCCACTTGACTTCATGCCCTAAAAATTCCTGTTTTTTTTTTGCTCTGTTGCTTGAGTCGTAGTTTTTTACGACCATTCTATGTGAATCACTTCTCGCTCTCGGTACTGAATAATTCATTCCGAAACGCACAGATTTATAGCCATTGCTGGGTTCCAGACATCCTGGCATCCAGGATACACTATATAACCACATCATCAAATGGTGACACAGCACCAATCTCTTCCGCCTTATCCGAATGATCCTACTCGTGTCCTGGACATCTCACAAAATATATGGTTTTCCGTATCACTAATCGCATATAGGATTTCGACTTTTTATTTATTCATTTTTTTATTATTATTATTTTTAGGATCTGTAATAAAGAGGATCGAAATCAAACCATAGTACGATAACGTAATATAAGCCTTACGAGGATGTTGAGAAGTTTTAAATTCGATTGGAGCCACCACCACTCGATCTCCAATTTCTGAGAGAGAGAGAGAGAAAGAGAAAGAGAGAGCGACAAAAAACCCTTCGGAGTGATTCGGGGAATTCCCTTTTTATGCTAATCGGAGTAGTGCCGTGGATTTACGATATCATCTCGTTTGTAGTCTGTGTAATAAGCCTTGAGTTGAAATGCCTTCGGTTATGATTCATAATAATTTTGCTGTCAAGTTTGGAATCCTCATGCACATCCTGAGACTGTAGGAATTAGAGTCTTTACGTGTGGTATTCATGTGTAAGGTCGATACACACGAACAAACTATTCTCCCATCCATCACATTCGCTCTCTAATATCCTCCGTCTCGTATTGTATTGTGCTGCATTCTTATTCTGTTGACATATTTGTGCTATCGTCTGTAATACTTAGAGTAAATGTGGGTCAGGTCCTTACTTACCAACAATATTGCTGTCTCGATGGCTTTTTTGCTTTCCATGGTTTTATCCAGATCTTTTGAGAATCATGGTTTGGTCTGAAAGGAACAAAAAAAGGACGAAAATCTTCGGTTAGTTTATTGGAAATGGATGAATATATTGAAGTTTTTTTTTATCGTGGTTGAAAGAAATGGAATACATTAGGTTTTTCTGTTTATTCAAAAAGTAAAGTGATTTAGTTTTATGGAAGATTGGCCTAGAGGGTAAAACAATTTGAGAATTTCATTATATATTTTTTTTATTTGTCAGATTTATATTTACATTTCCCAGACTTTTCATGATTTGCCAGACTGAATTTACTCGGCTTCTATTAACCAGACTTTTATTTCCTAGACTTGCATTTACCATACTTACATTTATAAGATTTACAGAAGCCTAAAAAAACGCAAACATTGAATAAAACATAACAGGGCTACGATTGCGCATAAAGCGCAATCTTTCGATACTCTAGATGAAATAGAATTTTTTGTCATCCCAAGAAAATTTTGGATGGGGAGTGTTAGAAGGGGTGATAGCATTGAACTGATTTTTTCCCCATCATGCTAAAGTAGCTATAAAAATGTTTTATTCAAAATGTTTACTCCAAAAATTGAATGGGGACTGTAGTGAAAATGTGCAGTTTGTATGGGAGGTGGTAGAAAGAAGGGGGGGATTTTAGTGATGTTTTCAGAAATAACTAGGAATATTATAAAATTGACAACCCTTCAATTTCAGATTAGTACCATTCATACTTTTCAAGAAAATCGATTTTTTGTGAAGTTGTGAAACTGTGTCATATTGTATGGGAGGAGGTAGAAGCAGTGAAGCTAATCAAATATTTTTTTCTGGTCTTAGTGATAATACTAATTAAGTACTTATTACAAAATGTGATCTCTATAAATGTCATATGTTCTGAGAAAATCGTCTTAGAGCATTTCATGAAAAAGTGTAGTTTGTATGGGAGGGGGTGGAAGGAGAGGGAGAACGCAAATAATTTTTCTACTGTAGATTTAAATCATTACGAAAGTAATGTATCCCAAAACTCAGACTAATAGCTTTTATACTTTTCGAGTAAATTAATTTATTGTTAAATTGCGAATTTGCGTCATTTTGTATGGGAAGGGGTAGAAGGGGTGAAGCTAATCGTCCAATTTTTTGTCGCCTTACTAACACTTTTAAATAAATATTTGGTGCACAATTTCAGCCCGCTTAATTTTATACGCACTGAGTAAATTGGCTTAGAGTAATTCATGACAAGTACAGTTTGTATGGGAGGTGGTAGAAGGAGGAGGTGGACACGCATAATTTTTATACGGTAAATTGATATTATTATAAAAGTAATATATTCCAAAGTTGAAGCCAATAGCTTTTATACTTTTCGAGCAAATCCTTTAATTATCAAATTGCGCAATTGTGTCATTTTGTATGGGAGGGGGTAGAAGGGGTAGAGCGATTTGGCCCGTTCACGAACTTGAACTTACTTTTTTGTCAAAAACGATGTGTACAAAATTTGAACAATCTCAACGCGTTCTCAAGCTAGAGAGCGAACAGACGGACGGACATCCGGTTTTGAGATTTTTGAGTGATAACATTAACTTCTGTATCATTCATTTTTTTCTCCAAGCCTTATTTCTTAGCGTTACAAACCTTAGAGCAAACTTATAATACTCGCAGATTTCATCCAGAGTATAAAAAGAAAAAAAATCTGGCAATCGTAATCAGGTAAATGTAAGTCTGGGAATCGTTCGCACTCGATTGTTGTACTTATTTACTGCAACAATATTGACAAAAATAAAAATTATATGAATATAAATTATAATATTGTCCTTTATGAGGCTTCCTGTTGAAATAAGATCGTACTCGAAATGGAAAAAAAACTTAAACGGCATTTTGAATAAGCTTAATTTGAAGTAAAAAAGTTCTTCAAACCGCTCATACACATTTGAACATCACATGACCGCAGAACTAAGCTCTTGATTTTAGAAATTGTATAAGCAATTAAATAGGACAGGAAATATGTTAAATATCAAGCATACGCCTGCCTGATTAGTGTATCGATCAATGCGCTTTTAAAATCGCTTCGGCTCTCATTAAGCGCTTAGTAATGCTTTTTTAAGTGCTTGCTTACAATAATTGTTCCGCTTTGAAATGGCTTCTATTATGGTAATTATTTGCGGATACTTAATGTTAAAATGCATATCAAAGGCTAGCAAGCTCGCATTAAATCAAGCGCATTGAGATTTTTTTACAAGCGTTTTTTTCAGGCTGGGCTAAAAGGATACACTAGCTATTACACTCATAATGCAATTAACCAAAACATTAGTATTATAGCTTATATAAAAATCCATTAACATTAAAATTGTTGAGGAAATAATTTTCTAAGAATAGAAAAAAAAATCAATAAACTATAGTTGATACTATTATAACCGGCCATAAGTGTAGAAGTATTATTCTTCAAACGGATTCCAACTGTAAATATCAAGTCGAATCGTTTATACATAATAATAAACTAAAGAAATTTGGAAGAAAGAATTAAAAAAAAAACATAACAGGACTACGATTGGGCGTAAAGCCCAATCGTGCGATACTCTAGATGAATGAGAAATTTCTTTATTTTAAGGAATTTTGTAGGGGAAGCGGTAGAGGGGGTAACAACATTGAACTAATTTTTTCACATCACGATAAGGTTTCGATAAAAATGTTTTATACAAAATCTAGGATTCAAAAATTTAATAGGTACTGAAAAACTTGTGTATTGTGTGTATTGTGTGTATTGTATTTAGTGAAATTGTGCAGTTTGTATGGGAGGTGCTAGAAGGAGGGTGGAGTTATTAATAACTTTCCTAGAAATAACTGTAAACATCATTTATTTGGCATAGCAGATCAGTAGCATTCATACTTTTAATGTAAATCGACTTTTTGTAAAGTTGTTGAATTTTGTCAAATTGTATGGGAGGGGGTAGAAGGAAAGAAGCTAATTGCCTAATTGTTTTTGGTCTTACGAACAATTCTAAATAAATGTTTAGTGCACAATTTCAGCTCCATCAATTTTATGCGTACTGAGTAAAATTGTTTCGAGTATTTAATAAAAAAGTGCAGTTTGTATGGGAGGTGGTAGAAGGAAGGAGAAGACTTAAATAATTTGTATACAGCGGATTGGAACTATTATAAAAGTAATATATTCCAAATTTCAGATCAATAGCCTCTATGCTTTTGGAAAAAATCCGTTGATTGTGGAATTGCGAAATTGTGTCGCTTTGTATGGGAGCGAGTAGAAGGGGTAAAGTTAATCGTTTAATTTTTTTTGATCTTTCTAATAATTCTAAATAAATATTTAGTGCACAATTCCAAATCTATAAATTGTATACGCACTGAGTAAATTGGTTTAGAGTATTTCATGAAAAAGTGCAGATTGTATGGGAGGTGGTGGAAGGAAGGGGAGGACACAAATAATTCTTACACAGTAGAATGAAATTATCATAAAATATTATGTTCAAAATTTCAGATCAGTAGCATTTATATTTTTCGAGAAAAGTCGTTTAGTGTCGAATTGCGAAATTGTGTCATTTTGCATGGGAGGGGGTAGAAGCGGTAAAGCTAATGGTCTAATTTTTTCTGGTCAGACTAATAATTTCAAATAAATGTTTAGTGCAAAATTTCAGCTCGCTAAATTTTATACGCACTGAGTAAATTGGTTTAGAGTATTTCATGAAAAAGTATAGTTTGTATGGGAGGTGGTGGAAGGAGGAAAAGGACACGCATAATTTATTAATTATATGGTAGATTGATATCATGATAAAAATAATACGTTCCAAATTTGAGACCAATAGCTTTTATACTTTTTGAGCAAATCCGTTTATTGTCAAATTGCGCAATTGTGTCAATTTGTATGGGAGGAGGTAGAAGGAGTGGAGCGATGTGACAAACTTATAATACTCTCAGATTTCATCTAGAGTATAATAATTGTAGTGTAATTAAAAATAATATCAATACTAGTGCGCAAAGTTTTTAATATACATATAATTAGGTAATTACTTGAAAACAGCAAACAATTATTCTAACAACTGGAAAAAAATAATCGAAACCATGCATTATGCAGGGTCTCATTAGCGCAATTAAAATATTATAGAAAACATATTAAGTAAGGCTGCTAAGAAATCATAAATTTTTTTTGTAAATACCGAAATAAATTAAGTCAGATCTTAAAATATCTGCCGAATCCGCGCAACTTTATTATTCTTGGGACAAGTTGAGGATGCATGGGAAGTCATTAAGCAGGTTAGGATGTATATGAAAGACTAAGTGAATTGGGGTTTTAGGGCAGGGTTGCAGTCAATTATTTAATTTATTTAATACTGCGATTTCAATTAAGAGCTCCATTCGTTTTGACATGCAAGTTTGGGTTTCTAGGGAAAGGGGGGGGGGGGGGGGGGGTCGGAAGATTGGGTGGATGCCAATAATGTTTTAATCCATTGCTTGAATCAGATTCTCTGTATAGAATGTTACTTTCATAAACGAAATACATTCTATGCAATTAGTTGCATTTTATTGTGACCATACCATTCTTTGGCATGGGAGGGAGTAGATGAGTTGAGGGAATCGTTAAATTTGTGATGCGGTATTGTTGTGATTCTCTTGGAAGGTATTTGTATAAATGAAAAAATGTTTAAGTTTGTAGCTTTTAAGTTTATTTTATTATTCTAATAGTAAGGTATTGTTTTAAGGTTTTCAGCATTTTTCTGTTTTTTTTCTCGTTTCATAACTAAATAAACTGCCAACAAGTCGGGCGAAACTTTATTATTCTTGGGACAAGTTGCGGATGAGTGAAAAGTCAATATGCAGGTTAGAGTGGTTAGGGAAGATTAAGTGAAAGGGAGTTCTTGGGCAGGACTCTTAACAATATTTCATTCGTGTCTGTAAGTTTGGGTTTTTATGAGGGGAGAAGTAGGAGTAATAGTAAGGGTGGGTGGATGTTAATAGCTTTTTAATTAATTACTTGAATCACGTCCAATATTCTCTGTATAGAATGTGTTTCATAGACGAAGTTGCATAGAATTTTTATAAAATTCGGTGTATTTTACATTCACGAAACCGAACATTTGTATGGGAGAGGGTAGAGAATATAGGGGAATTGTAAAATTTGATACGCAGTTTTATTTCGCGTCTCTTGTAAGGTGCTTGTATAGAATTTCAAGTTCGTAGCTTTTAGTTTGTTGGTTATTAGTTGATTTAATAAAATTGGTCGAAATCATAGTTTTGTATGGGAGGGGGTAGAAGGGCAAGCGCGATTTCAAAACTTTTAAAGCAACTTCATTTGAATTATTTTTATAAGTTTTTATGCCAAATTTGAAGTTGATAGCTTTTAAGAGTTAGCTGATAACTGATTTCTTAAAAATGCTCGAAAAAATAATTTTGTATGGGAGGGGGTAGAGGAGGTAGAGGAAGCGTCAAACTTGTGATGCAATTTTCTTTCATTTTTGTTGTTAGATGCTCGTACGAAATTTCAAGTTCAAAGCTTTTAATTTGTTGGTTATTAGTTGATTTAATGAAATTAGTCGAAATCATACTTTTGTATGGGAGGGGGTAGAATGGCAAGCGCGATTTTAAAACTTTGAACGCAATTTCATTTTAATTATTTTTGTAAGTTGTTTTGCAAAATTTGAATTTGATAGCTTTTAATGGTTAGGTGATAATTGATTTCTTGAAAATGGTCGAAAAAATAATTTTGTATGGGAGGGGGTAGAATTTTTAAAGGTTTTCGACCAGTTAATATTTCGTATATTTAGGAATTTTTTTTAAATGCATTTCGCAAATTTTCAAGTTTCTACCTTAAAATTTCACTCAAAAATTTTCAGTTTATGTGTTTTTTTCAATGCACATGAAACACCTTGTGCACGTTAGACCGGGGGAGTCGGTTTATAATAAATATGGATCAAGTTAATATTATTTTTCTATGTATATTAAATATAGGTATTCAAATACAAAATTTTAACTTTTTATCTTTCACTAGAGCCCTAAAAAAATCACTCAAAATTTTCGACATTTTTGCTTATCACCTCCCTCCCCTTACACCTTCCAGCTTAAAATTTTTACCAAAATTAACCATAATGTAGTTCTACAATCTGAAAAATTTTTGATGTAATATCTGTACTATTTTTTGAGATATAAGGATTTGTAATTTTGAAAAGTGCGCCATTTTTTAAATGTTCTTCATTTCCCCCCACTACTATTATTTCGACATGTTATATTTTTTTTGTTTTAACCTAGTATAGCTTAATATAAGTTTTAAGTTTCAATTACATAGCTTAAAAGATAGTTGAGATATTAATTTTTAAGTGTTTTTCTTTGCAACCCCCCTGACCCTCCCCCTTACAATAATTAGCCGCTTTCTGAGCTGGTTCCGATGGAACTATATGCCACTTTGACGGTCTCTAAATATGATTTTTTTTACAATAAGTAATTTCGAAGATATAATCATTTGAAAAAAAAATTCGGCCGACAATTGGTTCTTAGCCCCCCTTTTCGCACCCCAATGGATAAAAAAATTAAATTATTTTTAAAAGTTGTCCCACAAACCCCTCTATATGTATGTTGAGTTTTAGCTTCCTAGCTGTTACCATGGTTGAGATATTTGAATTCGTATTTTTCGGTTTAAGCGCTCTCCCCGCCTCCCCTTGAACCCGTACACCCCCGAAAATGGGTATCCGCCTGAGATCTGCAACTATCTACAATCCCTCCAAAAATGAACTTTCTATCTTGAAGGGTTTGGGAGTTAATGTGCACTGAGCGTACACGTCGGCGTACGGCGTACGGCGGACGGCGTACAGACAGACGGATTTTTATACTCTAGATGAAATCTGAGAGTATTATAAGTTTGCTCTAAGGTTTGTAACGCTAAGAAATAAGGCTTGGAGAAAAAAATGAATGATACAGAAGTTAATGTTATCACTCAAAAATCTCAAAACCGGATGTCCGTCTGTCCGTCTGTCCGTCTGTCCGTCCGTCCGTCTGTCCGTCTGTCCGTCTGTCCGTCTGTTCGCTCTCTAGCTTGAGAACGCGTTGAGCAAGATTGTTCAAATTTTTTACACGTCGTTTTTAACAAAAAAGTAAGGTCAAGTTCGTGAACGAGCCAAATCGCTCCACCCCTTCTACCCCCTCCCATACAAAATTACACAATTGCGCAATTTGACAATTAAAGGATTTGCTCAAAAAGTATAAAAGCTATTAGCCTGAAATTTAGAATATATTGCTTTTATAATAATATCAATCTACCGTATAAAAATTATGCCTGTCCTCCCCCTCGTTCTACCACCTCCCATACAAACTGTACTTGTCATGAATTACTCTAAGCCAATTTACTCAGTGCGTATAAAATTTAGCAGCCTGAAATTGTGCACCAAATATTTATTTAAAATTGTTAGTAAGCCGAAAAAAAATTAGACGTTTAGCTTCACCCCTTCTACCCCCTCCCATACAAAATGACGCAAATTCGCAATCTAACAATAAATTAATTTACTCGAAAAGTATAAAAGCTATTAGTCTGAGTTTGGGGTATATTACTTTCATAATGATTTAAATCTACAGTAGAAAAATTATTTGCGTCCTTCCTCTCCTTCCACCCCCTCCCATACAAACATTACTTTTTCATGAAATGCTCTAAAATGATTTTCTCAGAACATATAACATTTATAGAGCTCACATTTTGTAATAAATACTTAATTAGTATTATCACTAAGATCAGAAAAATATATTTGATTAGCTTCACTGCTTCTACCCCCTCCCATACAATATGACACAGTTTCACAACTTCACAAAAAATCGATTTTCTTGAAAAGTATGAATGCTACTAATTTGAAATTTAAGGTTTATCAATTTTATAATATTCCTAGTTATTTTTGAAAAAATCACTAAAATCCCCCCACTCTTTCTACCACCTCCCATACAAACTGCACATTTTCACTAAATCTAACTCACTAATTTTCTCAGTTCCCATTCAATTTTGGAGTAAGCATTTTGTATAAAACATTTTTATAGCTAATTTAGCATGATGGGGAAAAAATTATTTCAATGCTATCACCCCTTCTAACACTCCAAAATTTCTTGGGATGACATCTAGAGTATCGTAAGATTGCGCTTTATGCGCAATCGTAGCCCTGTTATGTTTTTTTTTGCATATTTAGGCTAATTTAGTCATGAAACGCGAAAAAAAAAAATTTCAGGGTAGCAAACTTTTTTTTTTTTTTGTGTCGATCACAATACTTTATTATTATAATAATAAAGTAATTAGCAATGTCTATATGTCAGGGGCTCGCTAAAAACTAATTGTAGGCCGAATTTTTGTTTCAAATGATTAAATCATCGGAATTTTTTACAAAAAAAAAAAGATCGATAAAAAATGTGGCCAAATATTGTAAGGGTAAGCGTTAGGAAGTTGCAAAGAAAAGTACTTAAAAATGTTCATCTCGACTATCTCTTAAGTTATATAATTGAAACAAACAACAAACATTTATTAAGCTATACTAGCGAATTACAAGAAAACTATAAAATTTGGTCATAGGAGTTGTGGGGGATAATGGGAAGCATTTCAAAAATGGTGCTCTTTTCAAAATTTCAAACCGTTATATCTCAAAATGCAATTCAGGTATTAAGTTCAAGCTTTATCAGATTGGATAGCCTTTAATTAAAAAAAAAAAAAAAATTTGGGGGAGTGTGAGGGCAGTGAGGTAAATATTAAAAATATCCACTAATTTTTTAGATAAAAGATACGAAATTAAAATTTTGCACGTGCATACCTCCATTTGACATACACAAAAAAAAAATATAATAATAATTTGAAACAGAATTTTTATGTACCGAAAGAAAGCCTTAATCTGCACGAGATGTTTCATAAATATTAAAAAAAACCAACACTAAAAATGTTTGACTGAAACAACAACAATTAAAAAAAAATGTTTAAAAGTTTAAGATATTAACTGGTCGAATACCTTCTAAGCCTCTACCAACTCCTACATAAAAGTCTTTATTCGACTATAAGAAATCAATTATGACTGAACCATTGAAAGCTATCAACTTGAAATTTACACTTTCTGCCCCCAAGTTTCCGGGGAGGAAATCGAGATGAGAGTCCAGAAGAGAGGCTATCAATTTTAAATCTCCATAAATCATTATTCAATGGTACTACAGCCCAAGTCCGGCCTTGGTCTTCAGGTTCCTTAAAATTTTTCAATATTTGTTCTGGAAGGGTTGTTAGACCTTCGCAAGGTGACCAAGGTAAACTCAAGCAAGCAGTGTGCTGAAATTATGCGTCGACCGAGATTTGAACTTGCGACATTTGCATTGCAGACCAACATGACACCCACTAGGTCAAACACCATAGGTATCTCTACATAGCCCACTCATATTCATTACAAAGGATGTGTTCAAAAAGAACTCGCATGATTTCGTATGATTTCCTCACATGAACTGCATGAGCTACAGGCACAGATGGATTTTTTTTAACGCTGTGAACCAATAACCGTTTAAACTGAGTTTAGAAGAATCGCCACTCATAGCTTATATTTCTGTCCTAATGCGTGAAAAAAACTGTTGACATCTGAGCAGCATACCAAATCCCCTTCTTGAAGAAAGCAATGTGTGAGGTTTTTTATACTCTAGATGAAATCTGAGAGTATTATAAGTTTGCTCTAAAGTTTGTAACGCTAAGAAATACGGCTCGGAGAAATAAATGAATGATTCAGAAGTTAATATTATCACTCAAAAATCTCAAAACCGGATGACCGTCTGTCCGTCCATCTGTGCGCTCTCTAGCTTGAGAACGCGTTGAGCTAGATAGTTCAAATTTCGTACACGTCGTTTTTAACAAAAAAGTGAGGTCAAGTTCGTGAACGGGCCAAATCGCTCCACCCCTTCTACACCCTCTCATACAAAATGACATAATTGCGCAATTTGACAATTAACAGATTTGCACGAAAAGTATAAAAGCTATTGGCCTGAAATGGTATATATTACTTTTATGATAATATCAATCTACCGTATAAAAATTATGCGTGTCCTCCCCCTCCTTCTACCACCTCCCACACAAACTGTACTTATCATGAATTACTCTAAGCGAATTTATTCTGAAATTGTGTACCAAATTTTTATTTAAAATTGTTAGTAAGGCCAAAAAAAATTAGATGATTAGTCTCACTCTTTCTACCCCCTCCCATACAAAACGACACAATTTCGCAATTTGACAATAAATGGATTTACTCGAAAAGTATAAAAGTTTTTAGTCTGAATTTTGGGATATATTACTTTCATAATGATTTAATTGTACAGTAGAAAAATTATTTGCGTCGTCCCTCTCCTTCCACCCCCTCCCATACAAACTACACTTTTTCATGAAATGCTCTAAGCCGATTTTCTCAGAACATATATCGAGCTCACATTTTGTAATAAATACTTATTTAGTATTATCACTAAGATCAGAAAAAAATATTTGATTAGCTTCACTGCTTCTACCCCTCTTATACAATATGACACAGTTTCACAAAAAATCGATTTTCTTGAAAAGTATGAATGGCACTAGTCTGAAATTTAAGAAATGTCGATTTTATAATATTCCTAGTTATTTTTGAAAAAATCACTAAGATCCCCACTCATTCTACCACCTCCCATACAAACTGCACATTTTCACTAAATCTAACTCACTAATTTTCTCAGTTCCTATTCAATTTTTGTAGTAAGCATTTTGTTTAAAACATTTTTATAGCTACTTTAGCATGATGGGGAAAAAATCAGTTCAATGCTATCATCCCTTCTAACACTCCCCATACAAAATTTGTTGGGATCACTAGAAATTCTATTTCATCTAGAGTATCGTAAATTGCGCTTTACGTTCAATCGTAGCCCTGTTATGTTTTTTTGCGTTTTCGGTAAAAATTTATGTTCTAATTAACCTGGGAAAGATTCCATCCTTTTAATCTTGATGCTAAAGGATCTGAATGCAATTTTAAGAGATATGAATCTCGAACTAAGTCATTTAGTTCGCCCAGTGAAATCAGATGCGGATCCGAACATCTTGCTTAGTCAAATAAAGCATCGATTTCCATTTCATTTACGATGTCTGTAACATTACTTGAAGAATCAGTGGATTCAAGTTATTTTTCATCTAAAGTTCAAAATTTTTTTGGGTTCGGAACAGGAAGCTCATCACTATGTTTAACGGGTCGTAAAGTTGATGGTACATCAGGATACTTAACAGTGTATTTCGATTTTCGTCCAATATCTTTAATATTTGTGAAGCATTCGTTAAAACGATCAATCAAAACTTAATAAGATCTTCCACACCTCCTTTTACAGGTGGTGACCGATTTATTACGAATTCTGTTGAGAAAGCTAATCTTCTTACTGTGAACTTCGCAAGAACCTCTCGACTCCCACCGTAAAATCAGCCTCCCTCAAATCAGAGCATTCTGGTTTCTCAGTTCCACTTATTTCCATTCGAAAACGTCTTGTCTAAAGATATTGAAAGGACTATGGTAGCACCCCTATTTCCCTTAAGAAGCTAAGCCCCATCGTAATCTATTTTACCTGCCTTTCTCTTCAGTACGCTTTCCAACCGAATATCCAGCCAATCCCTAAGAAAGGAAACAAAGCGATTCCCTTCAACTACCGCCTTATAGCTATCACTTCAGTACTATCGAAAGTGATGGAAATCAATTGCAAATTAGACTAGCTTTAAAGATAACCATCTTATCCATGATCACCAATACGGGTTCCGTTCTGAACGTTCCAGTAGAGACCTTATAGTCTGTATGACTGATCCTCGGAGCTCGTACATTGACAAATAAGGTGAAGGTCAAGTACTGGCTATTGACATTGCGAAAGCCTTTGACAGAGTTTGGCACAAAGGTCTGTTAGTAAAACTCATAGCCATAGGCTGTAACACTTCCTTTAACAAATTAATTTAGAGTTTCGTTTTTGAACGCTCGGTACGAGTCATAATGGATGGTGTATCATCCCAAACATGTCAGATTGAGTCCGGCGTCCCCCAAGGCTTTGTAATATTCCCTATTCTCTTCTTAGTCTACATTAATGACTTCCTGTTAACGACACTCAAACCAATTCCTAGCTTATCAGATGACAGTACTCCGGATAACACCTTTCAATTCGGCTCGTTACTGAAGCTCATCATGCTTCGGTGAATTATATATGCATCGAATTGTACGATTCATTGAATTCAGGTCTGAACATAATCCTGGAATGGAGCAGGAAAAATAAAACAGAATTAAATGGCTCAAAAACTCAGGTCAGTCGTCTATCCCTTAAAAAGAATGTTTCGGTGGGTTCTTCGAATATAGCCTTCGGTACCGTACAATTACACTCTTCAGAAGAATTCAAATTATTCGGCATAAGACTTAAGAAACATCTCAATAGAAGCAAATTTATTTTTGATCTTACATTTGATGCCTCCAAACGCCTTGCTGTTCTTCGTAGATGCAAAAAGTGGTTTACGCCTAACGATCTAGCTAATATCTACAAGACCTACATTCATCCCCGTCTCGAGTACAACTCACAGATAAGGGCTGGAACACCCAAAACAAAACTTGCGGTACTCGATTGAATCCAAAAGCATGCGGTCCGTCTAGTTGGAGATAAAACTATAACAGGTTCTATAGATTCCCTCGAACATCATCGAAGCGTTGCAGTACTCAGCGTTTACTATCGATATATCCACGGTAAATACATGGAAGAAATGTCCTACCCCATCATTCCTCTTTTCAACTATCACAGAAATACTTGTCAAGCCGCACGCGCCTATGAATTCCCTGTTATGCCTTTATCGACACGTATAGTGAAGTATAGTCAGTTTTTCGTTACCCAAACATCAAAACTATGGACCCAGGTATTCCCATCAACTTACAACACTCAGAGTTTCAAAGTTAACATCCACCGACAGTTTAAACTCTAGTCTCCAGAAACTTCGCTCACCTACTTTATACCAACTTGATTGTGCATCTAATGCATTAAAGGGTGACCCCCTAAGTTAGGTTCGGTGCTATAAAACAAACAAAAAAAAAATTGTAATCTATGAACTTTTGGTTCTCTTTAAATCATTAGTACGGCAAATGGCATTGTACGCTTTGAACATCGTAACCAACCTGTTAACAACGTTAAACAAGTTTTGCGACAGATATGAGGGGCCCATGCTTTATCTTGCTCTTCAACTTAAAATAAAAAAATAAATAAAGTTCGCAAGCTTCTAGCACACGGGCAGTTAAATTATATTTTTGCGATTTAGACTTTAGCACTCCGCACACAAAAAAACTGTCGGCACTATTTACTCACTGCCAAGGCATTTTATTTAAAGTTAAACCCGGCCACAGTAAATTAAAAACAATAAAAAACGTAGAAATCAAAACCTTTTGCTATTCAACACATAGAAAATGTAACAGATTGGAAAGCCGTTAGTCTACCAAAAAACAATATACCATACGAATAGGGTTAAAGCTTAATTTAGTGTACTGTAAAATTTTGCAGTTTGTATGGGAGGTGGCAGAAAAAATGACGAGTTAATGATTTTTTTTAGCAATAACTATAAACATCATCCAATTGACTTGTTTTAAATTGTAGATCAGTTGCAATCATATTTTTCAGAAAAGTCGACTATTTGCAAAGTTGCGAAATTGTAGTTATATTGTATAAGAAGGAGTGCAGCTAATCGTATAATTATTTTCGGTCTTACTCAATCCTCAATCAAATTCCTGTTAAGACCACCTATAGGGGCAGAGGACAGAAACAACCGTCTTCCGCAAGGCGCAATCCTGAGCATCGGCCTTCAGCTGTTGCCAGGACTTGTTTATTCCTCTGGCCTCAAGCTCAACTGATCGCTTCCATGTGCTACATGGTCAACCAACCCAACGTCTTCCTTGAGGACTATAATCCAGAGCCTGTTTGGCGATGTTTTGATCTGGTTTCCTCAAAGTATGACCGATCCACTGCCACTTCCGCCTTTGAATTTCAATACCTATTTTAGTTTGGCCAGTTGTACTCTAAAGTTCGTCGTTGGAGATCTCTTCTCGCCAGAATATTCCTAAAATGCGTCGGCAGCTTCTTAGTGAATCGAACGGTCACTTTCCATGTAGTGCAATCTTATAATAACACGGATTTGACGCATGCGTCAAAAACTCGCAGCTTCGTACGAAGGGAGATCTCTCTTAACCTCTAGAAAGAGGAAAAGATACCGAAGGTCTGACAAGTTTCATTTAGCGTCAATGCCATTTTCGGCTCCTCTGTCAATGCTGACAATGCTTTCAAGATAACAAAAATCTTGCACCTCTTCAAAATCTTGCCCGTTAAGAACAATCGGTGTGCTAGCGTTCGAATGTACTTGGTTTTACGCATATTTACTGAATACTGAATCCCGCCTCTTTGCATTTAGAATGCAACAAGCGAACATTTGACTCTAAGTCTGAACGGTTACGTGCAAGCAAACACACGTCATCAGCAGCATCAAGGTGACTTATGTTAAACAGTCTCCATTGAATACCTTTACCTTCCCCACCTTCCAGTACAGCTTTCAAGATGTCATTTCTTACCACCAGAAACAGGGCTGTTGATAATATGTAGCCTTGTCTGACACCCGTTTGCACAGGGAAGCTCTCGGAGAGCTCTCCTTTATGCAAGACGCGACACCTTGCATCTTCGTAGGATTCTTTAATCATAGCTATGATCATATCTGGAATACCTCTCCTATGCAAAGCATTCCATATGTAATCTCGCTTAACGCTATCGAAAGCCTTCTGGAAGTCCACAATGAGATGTAGTAGCAAACTCATTTCGGCTGACTGCTCCAACTTACACAATGACGCCCTCCTTTCATTCAGTCGGATATCTTCCTTGATTCCACACCTCAGTAAAGAGTGGGAGGAGTATATCGGCTGTTATTTCCGGGTCCGCTTTGAGGAGTTCGGTTGGTAGTCCGTCTATACCTGGGGCGTTCCAAAATATAGTTTCCGCCATTGAACAAATGGCGGAAACTATATCTTCCTTATCTGGGGGATCGTCCCTAATAGGGAATTGTTGTGGTTGGATGTTTGGTAGTTTTTCTGTTTCTGGAATATCTTCCTCTGACAAGATGTTTTTGAAATATCAGAGAAGTCTTCCATCGCCGCAACTGGTGTTCACTCATATTAAGGACAGTTCCGTTGACATCTCTCACCAGGTGGTTGCCGGTGAAATTCCTGTTCGTCAACTGTTTCATGATTTTAAATAGTGAACCCATATCTCTAAGGTAAGCCGAAGATTCTGCCTTGTTGGTCAGATCTTCTCTTGTCGCGTCTAACAGCCTTTTTAAGCTGTATATGAGCAACGCGGTAGTTCTGTCTCAGGTCGGGTGTTCGTTGGCTGATATCGGGTTGAGAGATAATTGTTAATTTGGCTTTTTTCGCCAACCTAGTCCCATGTGTCTTGCAACATCCAGGGCTTCTCATCGCTTTACACATATCCCACAAATTCTCAGCACTAGTTAGAAAAGTGTTTCTGGTTGCCTCCCAATTGGCGTCCAGTGTGCGCATTTCATATTCACCCAATGTGGATGACTTTTCGCGTAGAATAGTGGTGTATTCGCGTTTTTTGTTGGGATCTCTGAGTTTATCCACATTAAGCTTGCGCTTCATTTGAACAATTTGTGGTCGTCGGATAGCTGCTGTACACAATCTCAAGCAGGCAACCATCAAGTGGTGATCGCTCCCCACGTCAGCTCCACGTTTCGCTCGCACATCGAGGAGACATCTTCTCCATCGGCGACTTATAGCCAAATGGTCGATCTGGTTCTGAGTAAAACCATCAGGGGAAACCCAAGATGTTTTGTGTTGATTCTTGTGTGGAAAAAGGGTCGCTCCGATAACCATTTGCCGAGTACTACAAGACTCCACAAATAATTCGCCGTTTTCGGGTTTCTTAATCCAAGGTCGTGACGCGTCGACCCAAGGGTCACCATTCCTCCTCATGACGTGTTCTAGTCCTGTGTTGTCTGATCCAACCTGGGCGTTCATATCTGCTGAGATGATAATATTATCACCTCTTGGAACACGTTCGAAGGTGGCACTCAGTTGGCTATAAAACTCCTCTTTGTCACCAAATGTTGCGGTATTAGTTGGTGCGTAGCACTGCAGAATTGAGACGTTCCTGACACTGGTCCTGAGCCTGACGACGATAATCCTATCCGAGATTGGTTCCCAGCTGATGTGACTGTTTCTTGCTCTCGGTGTAAGGACGAACGCCACGCCATTTTTGGCATCAATCTCAGGGCCAACGTAGAAATTGGTGTATCCGCTAGGGGTTCGTTCTTCTCCTGATCCTGTCCACCTGACCTCACTCAAGCCCAAGTTTTGGATGTTGTTGTGCTCCATTTCACGGTCGAGCAATGATTGGTTGTGCAAGGACCGAGTGACTGCAGCCCTTCCCCGTCATTCAATGTTCGAACGTTCCCAGAAGCCAATCATAGTCCGTTTTCGAATGCCAAAAGTCATTACCGTAGAATCAGTCCGTATCCGAGGCGCTGTATCCGTTTCTCGTATCAGTTAGGATTTAAGATCACGGGTGACAAGCCCATAATCCAGTGAGTGTCCATTTGCCATTTTAGGGCAAGCAGGACTGGCTCTGGGTGAATTCTACTGCACGCATCCCACAGGGGGATAGATAGCTCAGGTTCGTGGAGTCGCTAGTCTCTAATGATAGTTGCAGGAATTGGCAAAACCTCATCCTACAACTACCCCCCTTGCGGGTCTTACGACTAGTTCTAAATAAATATTTATTGCACAATTTCAGCACGATAAATTTTATACGCACTGATTGAGTTGATATATATTTAGTATTTCCAGAAAATATACAGTTTGTATGATGGTTTGTGGTGGAAGAAGTATAGGGATTCAAATAATTTTTATATACAGTAAATTAAAATCTATATAAAAATAATATATGTCAAATTTGAGATCATTAGTTTCTATACTTTTCGAGAAAAGTAGGAGCGATTTGACCCGTTGACGAACTTGACCTTATTTATGTGTTAAAAACCACGTGTACCGAATTTGAACTGTCTAGCTCTACGCGGTCTCGAGCTAAAGAGGACCCCGAAAGAACGGACAAATATGGAAGGCAGCAAAATTCTGTTTTCAGAATTGATTTCAGGGTATCAAAATACATTAAAAACATCTACAAATTGTCATATCACAAATCCTGTGTCTATGAGTGTAATTGACAACAGCCCTGCCCTACAACCCCCATTCCTTTAGGGCCTTTTCTAACTCCTTGCTTCGTCTTCGTCTAGTTAGAACTATAATTACTCCATGGGACACTAGAGGCGCTTTACCATAGTTTGGGAAAAGTGAAGCCCAATATCTAGAGCGAAATTCAAAAAAAAATTTTTTTTGGTACGCTCTGAACATTAAAAACTGTGCGCGATTTATAATACTTAACTAAAAAGTCACAAATAAGCAACAATTTATCTTAGGGTGGATGAAATTTTTAAAAGAAGCCAATCACCAATCCATGAATGGTGAATTGTGCAAGGTGAATTCACAGGTGTCGATTGTGACATATCTGCCGGATTCTGTTGCAGTGTGCTTTCTTCTTCTTGCATGTTAATGACTCTAGTTATAACAGCTTATGACGTCACAATGCCGTGCCCCGATTCTTATTTGCCTGTTATGTTAGCTACACAGCCTTCTTCGTTTATTGCAGTCAAGTCAGAGGAAGTCAATGTAAAAGCTGACAAGGTGAAACAGACATCATTTTTTGGCGGAGTGAAAATGTTTTAAAAACAGAACAGGGCTACGATTGGGCATAAAGCGCAATCTTACGATACTCTAGATGAAATAGAATTTTTTGTCACCCCAAGAAATTTTGGATGGGGAGTGTTGGAAGGGGTGATAGCATTGAACTGATTTTTCCCCATCATGCTAAAGTAGCTATCAAAATGTTTCATACAAAATGCTTACTCCAAAAATTGAATGAGGACTGAGAAAATTAGTGAGTTAGATGTAGTGAAAATGTGCAGTTTGTATGGGAGGTGGTAGAAAGAAGGGGGGATTTTAGTGATGTTTTCAGAAATAACTAGGAATATTATAAAATTGACAACCCTTCAATTTCAGATTATTACCATTCATACTTTTCAAGAAAATCGGTTTTTTTGTGAAGTTGTGAAACTGTGTCATATTGTATGGGAGGGGGTAGAAGCGGTGAAGCTAATCAAATATTTTTTTCTGGTCTTAGTGATAATACTAATTAAGTATTTATTACAAAGTGTGAGCTCTATAAATGTCATATGTTCTGAGAAAATCGTCTTAGAGCATTTCATGAAAAAGTGTAGTTTGTCTGCGAGGGGGTGGAAGGAGAGGGAGGACGCAAATAATTTTTCTACTGTAGGTTTATATCATTATGAAAGTAATATATCTCAAAACTCAGACTAATAGCTTTTATACTTTTCGAGTAAATTAATTTATTGTTAAATTGCGAATTTGCGTCATTTTGTATGGGAGGGGGTAGAAGGGGTGAAGCTAATCGTCTAATTTTTTGTCGCCTTACTAACACTTTTAAATAAATATTTGGTGCACAATTTCAGCCGCTAAATTTTATACGCACTGAGTAAATTGGCTTAGAGTAATTCATGACAAGTACAGTTTGTATGGGAGGTGGTAGAAGGAGGAGGAGGACACGCATAATTTTTATACAGTAGATTGATATTATCATAAAAGTAATATATCTCAAATTTGTAGCCAATAGCTTTTACGCTTTTCGAGCAAATCCTTTAATTATCAAATTGCGCAATTGTGTCATTTTGTATGGGAGGGGGTAGAAGGGGTGGAGCGATTTGGCCCGTTCACGAACTTGACCTTACTTTGTGGTCAAAAACGACGTGTACAAAATTTGAACAATTTAGCTCAACGCGTTCTCAAGCTAGAGAGCGAACAGACGGGCGGACAGACGGACATCCGGTTTTGAGATTTTTGAGTGATAACATTAGCTTCTGTATCATTCATTTTTTTCTCCAAGCCTTATTTCTTAGCGTTATAAACCTTAGAGCAAACTTATAACACTCTCAGATTTCATCTAGATTATAATTACTATGGCTACTACTTCTAACGTCCAGCACTAAGCCTTACTATTCGAATGAATTAGCTTGGCATCTTACAAATGTTATAACAGCTGAAATTTTTCTACGTGACGTCAATGTAGAGAACGACGAAGCTAAGACAATCCTCTAATAAAGGCACTAAGTTAATTCAGGAACAGTTGAAAACTGAAAGTATTAGTAGATATTTATTTTCTACATTGGAATTTAAAGTTACTTTGTAAAATTTTCTGTAAAAAAATGATTTTGGCTTGACCCTATTGAGTTTTACTTTCCTCTCCTAGTGATAAAGTTCGTATTCAACACTGAGCTGAGAAAATGAGGAACTAATCTGGATTTGCATTTCTTAATCCGATTATATTTATTTCCTATGTGAATTTCAAATTTTATATTAAAAGTTAATACTTTTAAATCGTAAATAATTGCTGGTGGCTTCCAGCGCTATCAGTTTCAATTGGTGTTGCACTCTGAGATGCAAAAATGAGGAATCCAAAAATGCTCCCAGAAGTTATTTTCTCTACTGTCCCATTTATTAGCAATGTGCCAATTTGCCCGCAGTGGTGGCAACCAGCGACTAAGCACGACCAAGCCAACGTTTTTCACTGCAGTTCGAGCAGCTATGCGCAAGAAAACAGATATAATTATAATAATCAAGGTGACTTAAGATGTTAAACAGTCGCCACAACCTTTATTTCTCTGGCCTCCTATTCCAGCTTTATTAATTTATTACCACCAGAAACAGAGCTTTTTATAATATGCAACCTTGCCTAACCCGTGATAAATATTTTCAAGGAAAAAAAACCACATTAATCATAAATCAAAGTTTATTGTTCTTGGATTATCATTAATGTATTTTTTTAAATTAACCAATTTCCTTTCAACTCCTGCTTCGTCCCAAATAAAAACCGTCTGTGTTTTTGATCGGTAAATAAGAATAATAATTAACCTGACCAGCACAAATTTCCCATTCGCCGTATCGTAGACGCACAAATCCACAGGACCAACGGCCTTAATCACTCCAATCCCGATCAAATAAAATCGCGAAAAGAATTAACTTCCGCGCCACTATGGCGTCGCGTAATTGCACACACAAAACCAACTCATCTGCGAGATTTTAATTTGTTCCGCAAACAAAAATCTGACCATGTTGGTCAACAATTAAAAAACGCTGACCCCTGAAAATGATTACGAGAACGCAAAGGTTCGATCACTGATGGGGGTGGAGTAGGGGTGACTGGGCAAACATGAAAAAAACACAGCCACTACACATGGTCGCGATATGTGCGGTGCTGTAATCGAAGAAATATGGTCCATCTAATCAGTTGCTCGTCTTGAATACCGGGAGCGAAACCATGTGAGACCACGATTAGATTGAAGTCCAAGATTTCTTGTTAATCGCTTCGTCTCAGATTAATGGCTTAAAGATTTGACCTTTGCGTGAGTTATGCGGTCGACGAGGCTTGCTCGGTGCGTGTGTTGTACTCAACATGGAGTAGAGTTCCCCGACTAATGCCAAAAGGAAATCTGATGGGTGTAATTAGTGGGCTTTCATGGGAAATTAATAGAAGCCAACTCGGACCGAATTAGCTACAGCGTTCGGGGAACACCGTGGCACTGAAGGCTGCAGCAGTATCACCGTATTTCCAAACAACAACAACAGGGACAGCAACGTGTAGGTATTTGCCGTTTTTATTGCCTTGCTCGACGATTCCTTTGATGGTCATGAATAAATTTACATAAAATTCGATACCCTGGCAAGAAGGACTGGAGATTCTATCTCGAATGCACAGCCAGGCAAAAACGATCTGGACGCCATGGACCGGAGGAACCATGACCTCAATTCTTTAGTAAGACATTGACGTCATAAAGTTGAGACGGGGAGATATTACGGATTCCAGTATCTATCGGAATGGTCGAACATTAACAGGTCATTAAAGAAACGTCACGAATATTCAATTCGATGGACACACATCCTTGGATTTATTGTGGTAGAGAACGGAGGACGCACTACACACTCGTCCGAATTAGCCCACCAAAATAGATTAATTCGAATCGGATTGCCGGGGTTTATTGCTTCCGATATGTTCTTTCGATTCTCGACCCTGGAGTCAACTGTCGATGCGATTCCGGAACTCCGAATGACCCATAAAGGAGACGTTCGCTCGACGTCAATGAATTTTAATGTGACCTATCGACATGAAAGTTGGAACGTTCGAAACGAGAAAATATATGAAATTTAATTACGACCGGAGCGCACCCCATCGTGTTATTTAAGGGTTGTAACCCATACTTCGTTCGTAACGACATTTCCACACTTCACATGACATTACGAGTCTAATGGAAAAGTAATTGGATCACGCGAAGTACAGCGGTGGGATCGGCGACGGTGGCCGGAGGACAAAACAACAGCAATATCAATCGATCCGAAGTATCATCCATCATCACCAATCCATCATAAAATCACAGACGACTTTCAATTAGAGGCGAAGACGTTCAAAATTCTGCGATGTCATTGCCGCCGCTGCCATCGAGGGCGGTAAGATTCACGAGCACGCTTCTTGCCTGTCTTTCGCGGAGGAGTTCTTTCAAGTCGTGCCGCCTTTTTGATGGATGAATTTATTATTCGGAGTCGTCCTTTTTTTCAGACCTTTACCCTATACCCTTCGCCGGCCCCTCTTTGTCCATATTTCACCCCATTCTACGATGAAAAAATAAATAATAAATTATTGTAAACGGGCGGGGGTCGCAGAATAATAAAATTTTAATGGGATGTACTTACACGTGAAAAACCGAAGGCATTACTATTGACGTATTTTTGTCATGATTTGACAAAAAAAAAAAAAAATTTAAACAGGAGAAGTCGTTCTGAAGGTCCTTTTAATTGAACATTTTTGTTTCGTAAAAACATTGGTGAGCATCGTATTAAATGAAATTGGCGGAAAATGATGGAGGGAAAATGACTTGAAAATTGAAAATAATTGTTTTGATTTTTTGTTTGAATAACTGTCCCCTCCTACTTATATTAAGGGGTTAAATCCCTAATTATTATGGATCTAATAAATTCATGTAATTTATTTATGTTATTTCAGAACTTTAAGGGGCCATGTGCAAATAAAAAGTGTTAATCAATTTGCATTCACTTACAAGAAAATGTTTAAATTGGTTAAATTTCAAGTAAATAGAGATTCAATAATTTCTTATCTGTATACTCCGTCAGATATTTTAAAATCGAAATAACAAAACAGACGGAATTTCAAGAACCATTTATTTATTATCGTCTGTTAAGTGTTGAGCCTTAACATTAGGTCAAATTAGCTTTTAAATACCTGCTTATGCACAATCTGAGGACTAATTGTGGCTAAATTTTGCGAGTGTTGATGTACATTAAAGTTGCAATTTAGCCAGCAACGTTGATGTTATGTTATATAAGGATTCCACATTTGATGGTGTTTAGTCAGATTGCACAAAAATGCTTTTAAATTCAAAATACTAATTTACCGTTTTTGTGTCACGGGCAAAAAATTATTAGAATACAAATTATATTTTTGTAAAGAGTTCAGCGAGACTTTTACAATCACATCAAGTTTGTGTCGTTCAAATTATTTGTTTGTCTCACTACGCAAACGAGTTTGAAAATATATTTTTCGTCTTTCGTCTTAGTTTATTTATATTTTATTTTATTTAGGGAGCACGTGAGAGCACCGCAACCTTTCTGGCCTATTGTGCATTTCTTGTCCCTTTAACTCGATAGCTCTGGCTAATCTAAGTATCCTTAGTATCCTGTTGGCTAGTTCATTAGTTGTTAGGAGGCCTTTTCCTAGAATATTGAATCTTTTCCTTGCTACTGCCTCACATTTACATAGGACATGCTCTGTAATTTCTGAGTCTTTGAGACAGAAGTGGCAGATATGGGTTTTAGCTAGACCCATATTTTTGAGGTGGTGGTTTACTCCAATATGCCCCTTCAACAGGCCGACTAGAGTACTTATATCACTCTTGCTGAATTTTTTTTTGTGGTAGGATAAATTTCTTTAAGATTGATTAACGTGAAAGTCTATTCCAGTAGGTTCCATGCTTTTGTTCAATCCACTCTCTAATTACAAGGTTGAAGTATCCTTTTGGTTATCCATAGAATGGCTCTGGCCCATTTTCGCGAAACGGACTGGCTCTTCATTTCCCTCAATCCCCATATGTCCTGTGACCCACATTATTGTAGTACACTTTTGTGGAGCCTTATCTTCTGAAATATTTAATACTTCAGGCGTTCCGCAAGGTAGCCACCTGGGTCCATTTCTATTCCTTCTCTTTATTAATGACGTGAGTTTGTTTATCTCTAACTCGAACATTCTTCTTTATGCCGATGATGCGAAAATCTTTAAGATTATCTCCAACAGCAATGATTGTTTATTACTGCAAAGTGATATCTTGCGTTTTCATGACTGGTGCTTACTTATCAATTTACATCTCAACATTAATAAGTGCACTGCTGTTTCGTATTCTAAGAAGAGAATATCAATGAATTGTGACTATGTTGTAGATGGATGCTCTTTACTTCGTTCTGACAAAGTGCGTGATTTGGGCGTACTATTCAACTGTAGCTTTACCTTCGATGATCGCGTGAATCACATTTCTGGTAAAGCGAACGCTATCCTCGGTTTTGTTAGGAGACAATCGAAAGAATTTAATGATTTCTTTACAACGAAAATGTTATATTGTGCATTCATCCGATCTATCTTAGAATATGCTAGTCCTATCTGGTCACCATTTTATTCCATTCACATAGATAGAATCGAAGCAGTTCAGCGTTGGTTCTTAAGGTTTGTCTTTCAGAGCCTTCCCTGGTCCGATCCACTCAGGTTACCGCCATATGTTGATCGTTTAAATCTGCTGTCTATGGATTCCCTTCAAAAAAGGCGAATACATGCCAGAGTTGTTTTTCGTTTTAAAGTCATTTCAGGTATAGTTGACTCTGACAAATTGCTGTCTATGATTAAAATTAACGTTCCATGTCGTCCTTTGCGAAATTATGAGCATTGTAGCATTCCGCAGCATCGAAAGAACTACGGGTCGCATGAACCGGTTTCATACATGTTAAGATATTTCAACAACTTCTAGTCGCAATTGGATTTTCACATGAGTGTTCCACAAGTAAAATAAACTGCCAACAAGTCGGGCGAAACTTTATTATTCTTGGGACAAGTTGCGAATGCGTGGAAAGTCAATATGCAGATTAGACGGGTTAGGAAAGACTAAGTGAAAGGGGGTTCTTGGGCAGGGCGATTGTCAATTTAACACTTTGCGGAAACGCTCAAAAGCTCCAGTACATATAATCAATATTTCGTTCGTTTATTTATGCAAGGGGACGGGAGGGATGATAGTAAGAGTGGGTAGATGTTAATAATTCATTTAATTGATTGCTTGAATCTCGTCCAATATTCTCTGTATAGAATGTCAGTTTCATAGACGAAGTTGCATAGAATTTTCATAAGATTCTGTGTATTTAACTTTCACGAAACCAAACATTTGTATGGGAGGGGGTAGATGAGGTAGGGGAATCATAAAAATTGTGACGCAATCTCATTTCCTTTCTCTTGTAGTGTGCTCGTACAAAATTTCAAGTTCGTAGCTTTTAATTTGTTGGTTATTAATTGGTTCAATTAAATAGGTCGCAATGATAATTTTGTATGGGAGGGGGTAGAAGGGCAGGCGCGATTGCAAAACTTTTAAAGCAATTTCATTTCAATTATTTGTGTAAAAATTCATGCAAAATTTGAAATTGATAGCTTTTAAGAGCTAGGAGATATTAGTTTCTTAAAAATGGTCGAAAAAATAATTTTGTATGGAAGTGGGTAGAAGAGGTAAGGGAATCGCAAAATTTATGATGCAATTTTCTTTCCTTTTTTTGTATGGTTGTCGTACAACATTTCAAGTTTCATCAGTTATTAGTTGATTTAATGAAATTGATCGAAATCATACTTTTGTATGGGAGGGGGTAGAAGGGTGATTCCAAAACTTTTAAAGTAATTTTATTTTAACTATTTTTATAAGTTTTTATGCAAAATTTCAAATTAATAGCTTTTAAAAGTTAGGTAATAATTAATTTCTTAAAAATGGTCGAAAAAATAATTTTGTATGGGAGGGGGTAGAAGTTTTGAAGGTATTTGACCAGTTAATAATTCATACTTTTACAGATTTTTTTTAAATGCATTTCCCAAATTTTCAAGTTTCTACCTTAAAATTACATCCAAAAATTTTCAGTTTTCGTGTTTTTTTCGCTGCACATGAAACGCCTTGTGCCCGTTAGACCGAGGTGGTTGGTTCTTAACAATTGTGGATCAAATTATTATATTTTTTCTATGTATATCAAATAGATGTATCCACATGCAAAATTTAAAGTTTCTATCTTCGACCAGAGCCCTAAAAAAATCAGTCAAAATTTTCGAAATTTTTGCTTACCACCTCCCTCCCATTACACCACCCAACTTAAAATTTTTATAAAAATTATAAATTATATAGCTCTATAATCTGACGAATTTTTGATTCGATATCTGTACAAATTTTGAGATATAACGATTTCTAATTTTCAAAAGTGCACCAGTTTTGAAATGCTCCCCATTTCCTTTCACTACTATTATGATCAAATTTTATATTATTTTTGTATTTCGCTAGTATAGCTTAGTATATGTTTAAGGTTTCAATTACATAGCTTAAGGGATAGTTGAGATATTAATTCTTAAGTGTTTATCTTTGCACCCCCCCTGACCCGCCTCCTTACAATAATTTGCATATTTCTATATGCCACCTTACTGGTCCCGAAATATGAATTTTGTATGGTAAGTAGTTTCGAAGATATAACCATTTCGAAAAAAGATTCGGCCGACAATTTGTTTTTAGCCCTCCCTTTTCGGACGCCAATGGGTAAAAAAATAAATTATTTTTGAAGTTTGTCTACAACCATCTCTATACGTATGCTGATTTTCATCTTCCTATCTGCATTCGTGGTGAAGATATTAGCAGACGTATTTTTTGACTTTTTCCATCCCCCCGCCTCCCCCTTCCACCTGACACTCCACAAAATTTGGATAATGGAGCTCACTTACCAAATTAACAATCCACCCAAAAACCAACATTCTACCTTTTACGGTTTCGGAGGTATGAGTCCATATGTACGGCGTACGGCGGGTCGCGTTTTTAGGCTAATTTAGTCATGAAACGCGAAAAAACAAAATTTCAGGGTAGCAATTTTTTTTTTTTTCTTGTGTCGATCACAATACTTTATTATTAGAATAATAAAGTAAAATCAGCTTTCTTGAGGATAGTTATGTTTGATTATTTAAAAAGTTTAAATATTTGTGTGTGTAATTAATTTTTATTCTTTTTTACTGTTTCTAACTGTACATAAATGTAGTAATCAATTTTTTTTGATAAAATAAATTATTATTATTGTTAGTTTGTTGCTTTTTCCCAGGTTGATTAGGTTTTGAGGGCAGACCCAAACAAGCCTTGACCCATGTTTGTTGGATGCAAGAGCTTTGAAGCTGTATGACTATCCGATAAAATATAAATAGTTTTGTCGTGATGAGCTCTCCATTGCAATAAATTTGGCTTGGAATATTGTAGCTTCCTTACCAAGAGGTCTTGAAACCGAGAAGTTAGGACCTATGACTCCAGCCCCAGTCCCCCTCGAGGCGATACCAGATGTTTCATCCCTCTTCCATTACAGGTAGCGTGAATTCCCTTTTCTTGCGTTCTGTGATTTTTTTTCACCAGTGTTATAGGCAATTTCGGTCCTTATGTGCAATGCACAAACAAAGTCATGGAGGGAAGGAATGGAATTGGAAAGGTAGGGAGAGGAGAGTGAGAACGATCGTAACGAGTGGAAAAGCTGGTATATTTTTCAGTTGTTCTGACTACTACTGGCAAATAATTACTTTGAATGAAGTTTGAAAGTTAAATTTTATCTGCATAGTATCGGATAGTTTTGAGGTCTCTGGTGATTAAGGTGACCTCTAAAATTGGTATCCCTCTGTATGCGTTTCATAGCCTCCTGTTTTATTTGGAGATGTATCGAAGCGATGTTAAGGAATATTTTCATTGCCACAGTAGGGCAGGTTTTCATTGCACCTGTGATACAAAGACACGCTATTCTTTAAATTTTTTGTGGTATAAGTTACGCTTTTTGTTGTAGTATTTTAATTCACCAGACTATTGATCCGTAAGTGATTATTGGGAGGATGATTGTTCAGTAGCACTAGTCATCTTGGGCTGTAATCCCCATCTTCTGCCAAAAAAAAAAAAACTTTTGCCGGGCCAAAAAGCCAATTAAGAGGCAACCAGAAACACGTTTCTAACTAGTGCTGAAGAATCTGTGGCGCATGTGCGAAATGGTGAGAAACACTGGATGTCGTAAGACACATGGGACTAAGTTGGCGATCAGAAAAAAGCCAAATTGGCAATCATTTCTAAGCCGGATGTCAGCCAAAGAACACACGACTTAACACAGAACTACCGTGGTGCTCATATAAAGATTAAAAGGGCTGTCAGACCCGACAATAGAAAGGCCATTGGAGATCATTGAAGCCAGAATCTGCGGCTTATCTTACCTAAAACTATAAAACAGTTGACGAACAGGACCACCTGGTGAGAGATGTCAACGGAGCTCTCCGGCGATAGAAGGAATATTTCTCTAATATTTTAAATATTTTGTCAGAGGCAGATATTCCAGAAAAAGAACAACTACCAAACATCCAACCGCACCAATCCTCTACTACGGACGATCCTCAAGATAAAGGAGAGATAGTTTCCGCCATTCGGTCAATGGCGGGAAGAAAAGCCCCAGGTATTGATGGACTACAAGCCGAACTCCTCAAAGTGGACCCGGAAATAACAGCCGATATACTCCTCTCACTCTTAACTGAGGTGTGGAATGAAGGAAGATATCCAACTGAACGGAAGGAGGGCATCATTGCGAAAATTCGGTGCAAGATTTTTGTTATCTCGGAAGTATTGTGAGCATGGACGGCGGAGCCGAAAAAGGATATTAAGGTTTGTCTAAATAAAACTCGTCAGACCTTCGGTATCTTTCTCCTTTCTGGAGGTTAAGAGATATCTCCCTTCGAGCAAACCTGCGAGTTTTTGACGCATGCGTCAAATCTGTGTTGTTATATAGTTGCACTACGTGGATAGTGACCGTTCGATTTATCAAGAAACTGCAAAGTTTCATGAACTAATGCCTCCGACGCATTTTAGGAATATTCTGGCAAGGAGTGATCTCCAATGACGTGCTTTGGAGTACAACTGGATAGACTAAAATAGGCATTGGTTACACTTCGAGGAAACCAGAGCGAAACATAGCCAAACAGGCTCTGGATTCTAATCTTTAAGGAAGACGTTGGGGTGGTCGCTCATGTAGCATATAAAAGCGAGCAGTTGAGCAAGAGGTCAGAGGAATAAAGAAGTCCTGGCAACAGTTAAATGCCGATGCTCAGGATTGCGCCGTGTGGAAGATAGTTGTTTCTGGCCTATGTCCCTATAGGAATTAGTTTGATTGAGGCCCAAAACGCCTTTAATACCTTGGCATGAGTCCATTCTATATGTTTGTTCCAGTTGAGTTTGTTATCAAGTATAACGCCTAGATATTTGAAAAGGGTATTGGCGTTCCATTTATAGAAGGAGGTGTTATTAAATTTTGATTCGTCTCAGTTACACTGCGTTCTATCATTTTATGCACTTCATATCTGTAGCTTTCCGTTGTTAGTTTTTGTTCTAGGGCTCTTCCTCCATAAGATTTTTTATTCAATCATCTTCTTCTTGAAGACCATTTGATGCCTGATTGACATTCCATGTAGTGAAATATTAAAGCACTGAGATAAAAAATTTGCAGTATGCTTTATCTATTATTGGTCGTAGTTACAGGCTTTCGGTGTTTAATGGTCCAAAATACTACCGTAATTTGGTTGGCTATGACTATAGTGGACTATAACTCGTTATAGGGGTGCAAGACAATAGTTTGGTTGGTCAACGTGCCACTTTCTTGGATTAAGAGACCCGATAATGGCGAATTATTTGTGGAGTTTTGAAGTACTCGGCAAATGGTCTTCAAAGGGTCACTTTTTCTACACTAGAGTCATCATAAAACGTTTTGGGTATCTCCTGATGGTGCTGGGAAAGGTAAGGTTTGTGGAGGTTGGGGTTGGACGTCAATGTACGTAGGTCACTAGTGAGTTTATTTTACCATGCGAACCTTCATATCAGTTAGCCAGCCTGCTCTACCGGTGAATCTAATGAGCTTAATCAGTTAAAGGGACTGGAGATCATTGACCTCGGCGAAGAAGTACCCTCCGCAAATTTATCTTCGAATTGTTCGAAAGCATGGGCAGTGGCTGAGGAAATGCTCTACGGTCTCATACTCCTCACTGCAGCTTGTGCAAATGTCATCGGTTGTAAGGCGAAGTCTTCGAGCGTATTTTCTAAGATAATGGCCCATGAAAACACCTACTACCTAATATTTTTAATGATTTCCCTTTATCAAACCCAGACCATATCATCGAGTCGCTTTGTAACCATTTGAGATTTTCCCTTCCTCACACATTGTTGACGTAAATTGTCTAAATGACTTTCCAGACAATGCCAACATTGTCCGTTTTCTCAACGGTGGCAGCAGCAGATCCTATTCTGGCCAAAATGTCCGCCATTTCATTTTAAGGTACATCCCGATGATCCAAGAACCAAAAAAGTTGCATAGGACAGAGTGTCCTAATTCTTAAAACATGTCCATACAATGGTTCAAGAATCTTGAAATGCAGCTGTAAGCGGAGACTACTTCACTACAGCTTGGCTGTTCGAGTAAAAATAATTCGCTTACCATTTACTTCTACAGGCAAGGCCAGTACGGCTCCTTTCGCAATAACCATTACCTCCGACAATATAAGACGGTTGCATATTCTGGTAGATTGCTGAGATTTGCAAGTCAAGGCTTTCAGAAAAGATGCTATAACCTAGTCCATCTCCCATTTTCGACCCATCAGTAAATATAGCAAACTCGTCACTCAGCATGTGTTATTCAGAACCAAATCGACGATTTGGCCATAAGTCGCCGATTGAGAAAATGTCTCCAAGCTGAGCAAGCGATGCAAAATTGTGCAGGAACTTTCCCAAGACCACATCTTCGTGAAAGAAAGCGCAGGCTTAGGCCTCATCCAATCTGCCAAACATGCAACGACAACAATCCTCTGTAAGAAACGATCCCCCAAATAAGAAAAAAATAGTTTCCACCATTCGGCCAATAGCAGAAAAAAAAGCCCAAGCTGTAGACGGACTACCAACTGAACTCCTCAAAGTAGACCCGGAAATAACAGAAGATATACTGCTCTCACTCATTACTTAGATGTGGAATGAAGGACGATATTTGGCTGAATGGAAGGAAGGCACCATTTTGATCACGAAAAAGGGCGACCTTCGGGACTGTGATAGTATGCGTATTGAAGTGCGTTAGAAGTCACTGTATTTAAAATAAAAAACATAACAGGAATACGACTGGGCGTAAAGCTCAATCGTGCGATACTCTAGATGAAAGAATTTTTTTCATTTTAAGAAATTTTGTAGGGGAAGTGGTAGAGGAGGTGACAACATTGAACGAATTTTTCCACATCACGCTAAGGTTGCTATCAAAATGTTTTATGGAAAATTTAGGATTCAAAATTTAATAGGTACTGAGAAAATTAGTGTATTGGATTCAGGGAAATTGTGCAGTTTGTATGAGAGGTGGTAGAAGGAGTGTGAATTTATTAATTACGTTTTTAGAAATAACTGCAAGCATCTTTTAATTGACATATTTTAAATTGCAGATCAGTAGCGTTCATACTTTTCAGGAGAATCGACTTTTACTTTATTATTCTAATAATAAAGTATTGTGATCGACACAAGAAAAAAAAAATTTGCTACCCTGAAATATTGGACTAAATTAGCCTAAAAATGCAAAAAAAAAAATCCGTCCCGCCGTACGCCGTACATATGGACTCATATCTCCGAGACCGTTAAAGGTAGAATGTTCGTTTTTATGTGGATTGTTGATTGGGTAAGTGAGCTCAATTTTCTAAATTTTGGGGGGTGTTAGTAAGAAGGGGGAGGCGGGGGGAGGGAAAAAGTCGAAAACTACACTTGCTAATATCTCTACCAGGAATGTCGATAGAAAGTTGAAAATCGGTACAGATATAGAGAAAGTTGCGGAACAAACTTAAAAAATAATTTAATTTAATTTTTGGCGTCTGAAAAAGGGGGGCTAAAAACAAATTGTCGGCCGAATTGTTTTTTCAAATGATTATATCTTCGAAATTACTTATCGTAACAAATTTATATTTTGAGACCGTTAAGGGATCATATAGATCCATTGGAATCAACTTAGAAAGTGGCTAATTATTGTAAGAGAGAGGGTCAGGGGGGGTTGCAAGGAAAAACACTTAAAAATTAATATCTCAACTATCTCTTAAGCTATGTAATTGAAACTTAAAACGTATATTAAGCTATAATGGGAAAATGCAAAAAAAATAAAACATGTGGAAATAATAGTAGTGGAGGGAAATGGGGAGCATTTCAAAAATGGCGCACTTTTCAAAATTACAAATCTTTACATCTCAAAAAATAGTGAACATATCAAATCGGAAATTTGTCAGATTGTAGAACTACATAATGGTTAATTTTGGTGAAAATTCTAAGTTGGGAGGTGTAAGGGGAGGGGGGTGATAAGCAAAAATAATGAAAATTTTGAGTGAATTTTTTAGGGCTCTGGTGAAAGATACAAAGTTGAAATTTTTCATGTGAATACCTCTATTTAATGTACATAAAAAATAATAATAACTTGATCCATAATTGTTATAAGCCGACCCCCCGGGTCTAACGTGCACAAGGTGTTTCATGTGCATTGAAAAAAACACATAAACTGAAAATTTGTGAGTGAAATTTTAAGGTAGAAACTCAAAAATTTGCGAAATGCATTTAAAAAAAATTTCTAAATATACGAAATATTAACTGGTCGAAAACCTTTAAGACTTCTACCCACTCCCATACAAAATTATTTTTTCGACCATTTTTAAGAAATCAATTATCACCTAACTATTAAGAGCTATCAATTTGAAATTTTGCATAAAAACTTACAAAAATAATTGACATAAAATCACGTTAAAATTTTTGAAATCACGCTTGCCCTTCTACCCCCTCCCATACAAAAGTAATTCAATCTTTCGTTCATAAAGATCTCGCCACATACGGTTCCCATGTTTCCTCAAAGCATATATCTGATATGCAAAAAAGCCGTGAAGATCATAATCGGTTTTTTCGTTCCTAACTCCATAATTAACCTACGACTTTTCTACCACAACGCAGGTGGCATTAGAGGGAAGATAAATGATCTCTTTATTGACGCGAAATTATGCCACTTCAATATCATAGTTATTACGGAAACTTTGCTTAACGACTCTTTCAAAAATGAAGAGATACTAGACAACAACTGGACCATTTACAGAAATGACAGGGATTATAGCGCAACAAGTCTGACAAAAGGAGGGGGTGTCCTAATCGCGGTTCATAATTCTCTATCTAGTGAGATTGTCAACACAACACCGACAACATCTTTCGAACATAAATTTATCAAAGTCAGGCTGATTAATAGATACATTTACATCGGCGTTGTTTATATTCAGCCTAGCTCTGAAATCTACAAATACCATGATATTCTGGATATTTTTAATAATGTCAATTGTACCTTAAAGGAAAATGATAATATTTTTCTTCTTGGCGATTTTAATCGCCCCAGCATTTCTTTTATCACTGACTACTCTGATAATACAATTATTCCGGGCAACCTTACGTCTGATATTGACACCACTATCATTGACACGATATATAATAATGATTTACATCAAGTAGTAAATTTCCCAAATAAAAGTGGAAGGTGGCTTGACATGATCTTTACCGACGCCTATGATGATTTGATTGTTAATCCTGCCTCTGACGCTGAGAATCTTTTCTCTAATACAAAACATCACTCTGCCATCATAGTAGATCTACCATGTAAAGACACCAATTTTGTGCATTCATACAACAATAATGTTGTATTTGACTTTCGAAATGCTGATTTCATTAGCATTAATAATGAATTGTCATCGACAGACTGGTCTTCGCTTTTCTTATCTAATGATCTTGATACAGCCATAGCATCTTTCTATGAGGTGATCTTTGAAATTGTCGACAATCATGTCCTCTCAATCAAACTAAAAGATAAGGTATCAGAATAGAAGGAATAAGCTTTTTAAAAAGCTTAAGAATGGGAGCGCCTACACTCTTAATCTTCTGAGTAGATATGACATGGTGGCATCCGAATTCTCTTTTAAGTCCCGGATGGCGTATGAAAATTACGTAAAAAAAATTGGGGAAGGCATTATAACAGACCCTAAAAAATTTTTCGGCTTTGTTAAAACAAAACGCAAAAACTCGAGTTACCATGTAAGCATGTACAGTGGAATCAAGCAATCTTCCTGCCGGCGTAATATCTGCAATATGATTGCTGACCGTTTTCGCGAAGTCTTTGTTAGCCAGACGGATTGAACCCAAAACGAACCCGACATTTCAATTCCTTCACTAATTGACAATATCTCATTGTCCACTGAGGAGGTGTTTAATGCTCTTACTAAGATCGATATCAGGTCCTGATCTTATTCCTCCTCTATTTCTTTCAAAATGTGCACACCAATTTTCATCACCTCTTCACTTTCTCTTTAACAAGTCACTGTCATTGGGAATTTTCCCATCAGTCTGGAAATCGTCGCATCTCACACCCATCCATAAAAATGGAGACAAACTCAAGGTTGAGAACTACAGAGGTATAGCAATTCTATCAGCTATCCCCAAATTATTCGAAAAAATTATTTGCGATAAATTGACCACTATGATCGACCCTATTCTAAACGAACAGCAGCACGGCTTTAGAAAAGGGCGATCAACAGTGAGTAACCTCATGAGTCTTGTATCTGATACACTATGTGCAATGGAAAAGGGACATCAAATTGATGCAATATACACAGACTTTAGTAAAGCTTTCGATCGAATTGATCACAATATCCTGACTTTAAAATTAAGAAAAATTGGTGTGACTGGATCCTTACTTGATTGGCTTAAATCCTATCTTAGCAACAGGACTCAATTTGTTAAGTTTCAGGGCTGTATTTCCAAGGAAATAGGCGTGTCGTCGGGTGTACCCCAAGGAAGTCACTTAGGACCTCTCTTATTTAATATTTTCATTGCAGATCTTTCGGAAGCATTAGAAGGTATTCCACATTTGTTATACGCTGATGATCTAAAAATATATCATGTCATATCCTCCCCCGCAGATGCGTTATTCCTGCAATCCAAGATTATTGCTCTAAATGAGTGGTGCAGCCAGAACAAGTTAGAGCTTAATATCGGTAAATGTCACGTGATAAGTTTCTCACGCAAAAAAAAACACATGCTACCATAACTACTTTCTAAATGGTACTGAGCTTCATCGAGTAGGACAAATTGAGGACTTGGGCATTCTACTCGACACTGAACTTTGCTTTAAATCTCACTACAACAGTATAATCTCAAGAGCCAATAAACTTCTCGGGTTCATTAAGAGGAGAGCTAAGGAGTTCAAGAATGTTTGGGTCACCAAATCATTATTCTGCTCTCTTGTTCGCCCTCTTTTGGAATATGCATGTCCCATTTGGGATCCTTTTTTTCCAGATTTACAGCAACAGAATAGAATCAATCCAAAAGCAATTCCTTCTGTTTGCCCTTAGGGACTTGTATGATCCGAGAGACTTCGAGAACCTCCCACACTATGCAGTAAGGCTACATTTGTTAAATCTTTTACCTCTTAGTTCTAGAAGAACTATGCTCACATCTTGTTTTACCTAGACGTTTTGAATGACGATATTAAGGTTGACCATCTTAAAAATAAAATCAGACTCAATGACGATGTCAGGCTGACGAGACATTCAAAACCTCTTAAGGAATACCTACATCGTACTGACTACGGTCAAAACGAACCAATTAATAGGTGTTGTAGACCATTTAACAAATTCAGTGTGCACTACACACCTCCAATTAGTAAGCCAGCATACAAACTGAGGCTGCGTTATGCTTTATCAGACAATCCACTTCCTTTTTAAAAATCCTTCCACCAGTGCCTATCATATTAATTGTGTTATAATTTAAATTGTATTAAGTTATGTTAAACTAACTAAATTAAGCTAATCATTATTATTATGTATTACATTGTCTTGTTTGATAAATAAATAAATTATGTTGCAAAATTATGTTTCGACCAATTTCATTAAATCAACTAATAACCAACAAATTAAAAGCAACGAACTCGAAATTCTGTACGAGCACCTAAGAACAGAAATAAAAGAAAATTGCATCACAAGTTTTACGATTGCCCTACCTCCTCTACCCCCTCCCATACAAAATTATTTTCTCGAGCATTTTTCAGAAATCAGTTATCAGATAACTCTTAAAAGCTATCAATTTCAAATTTTGCATAAAAACTTATAAAAATAATTCAATAGAAGTTGCTATAAAAGTTTTGAAATCGCGCTTGCCCTTCTACCCCCTCCCATACAAAACTATGATTTCGACCAATTTCATTAAATCAACTAAAAACCAACAAACTAAAAACTACGAACTTGAAATTTTATACGAGCACCTCACAAGAGAATCGAAATAAAACTGCATATCAAATTTTACGATTCCCCTACCTTCTCTACCCCCTCCCATACAAATGTTCGGTTTCGTGAATGTAGAATACATCGAATTTTATGAAAATTCTATGCAACTTCGTCTATGAAACACATTCTATACAGAGACGTGATTCAAGCAATTAATTAAAAAGCTAATAACATCCAAACATTCTTACTATTACCCCTCCTCCTCCCCTCATAAAAACCGAAACTTGCAAAAACGAATAAAATATTGTTAAATTAACAACAGCCCTGCCCAAGAACTCCCTTTCACTTAGCCTTCCCTTACCAGCCTAACCTGCATATTGACTTTCCACTCATCCGCAACTTGTCCCAAGAATAATAAAGTTTCGCCCGACTTGTTGGCAGTTTATTTGTAAAGTTGTTGAATGGTGTCAAATTGTATAGAAGGAGGTAGAAAGAGTGAAGCTAATTGTCTAATTTTTTTAGTCTTACTAATAATTCTAAATAATTATTTAGTGCATAATTTCAGTTCCATAAATTTCATACGTACTGAGTAAATTTATGTAGAGTATTTCATAAAAAAATGCAGTTTGTATAGGAGGGGGTGGAAGGAAGGAGAAGACTCAACTAATTTTTATACTCTAAATGAAATCTGAGAGTATTATAAGTTTGCCACAAAGTTTGTAACGCTAAGAAATAAGGCTCGGAGAAAAAAATTAATGATGCTGAAGTTCATATAATCACTCAAAAATTTCAAAACCGGATGTCCGTCCGTCCGTCTGTCCGTCCGTCCGTCCGTGTCCTCTCTAGCTTGAGAACGCGTTGATCTAGAAAGTTCAAATTTTGTACACATAGTTTTTGACAAAAAAAGTAAGGACAAGTTCGTGAACGGGCCAAATCGCTCCACCCTTTCTACCTCCTCCCATGCAAAATGACACAATTACGCAGTTTTTCTCGAAAAGTCTATATGCTATTTTTATGAAATTTGGAATATAATACTTTTATAATGATTTCATTCTCAAATCAATCATCAAATTCCTGTTAAGACCCCCTATAGGGGCATAGGACTGAAACAACTCTCTTCCACAAGGCGCGATCCTGAGCAACGGCTTTAAGCTGTTGCCATGACTTGCTTATTCCTCTGGCCTCCTGCTCAACTGCTCGCTTCCATGTGTTACATGGTAGACCAAACCGACGTCTTCCTTGAGGCCTATAATCCAGAGCCTGTTTTGCGATGTTTCGCTCTGGTTTCCTCAAAGTATGACCAATCCACTGCCACTTCTGCCGTTGAATCTCAATACCTTTTTTAGTCTGGCGAGTTGTACTCCAAAGTTCGTCGTTGGAGATTACTTCTGGCCACAATATTCCTAAAATGCGCCGGAGGCATTGGTTTACGAAAGTCTGTAGTTTCTTGGTAAGTCGAACGGACACTTTCAACGTAGTACAACCATATAACAATAACAATGATTTCATTCGACTGTATAAAAATTATTTGTGTCCTCCCCCTCCTTCCACCACCTCCCATACAAACTGCACTTTTTCATGAAATGCTCTAAACCAATTTACTCAGTGCGTATACAATTGATCGAGCTGAAACTGTGCAGTAACTATTTATTTATAATTATTAGTGAGACCAAAAAAAATTAGACGATTACCTTTACCCCTTCTCCCCCCTCCCATACAAAATGACACAATTACGCAGTTTATCAATAAACGGCTTTTCTCGAAAAGTATATATGCTATTGGTATAAAATTTGGAATATAATACTTTTATAATGATTTCATTCTACTGTATAAAAATTTTTGTGTCCTCCCCCTCCTTCCACCACCTCCCATACAAATTGCACTTTTTCATGAAATGCTCTAAACCAATTTACTCAGTGGGTATACAATTGATCGAGCTGAAACTTTGCACTAACTTTTTATTTATAATTATTAGTGAGACCAAAAAAAATTAGACGATTACCTTTACCCCTTCTACCCCCTCCCATACAAAATGACACAATTACGCAGTTTATCAATAAACGGCTTTTCTCGAAAAGTATATATGCTATTGGTATAAAATTTGGAATATAATACTTTTATAATGATTTCATTCTACTGTATAAAAATTATTTGTGTCCTCCCCCTCCTTCCACCACCTCCCATACAAACTGCACTTTTTCATGAAATGCTCTAAACCAATTTACTCAGTGCGTATACAATTGATCGAGCTGAAACTGTGCACTAACTATTTATTTATAATTATTAGTGAGACCAAAAAAAATTAGACGATTACCTTTACCCCTTCTACCCCCTTCCATACAAAATGGCACAATTACGCAATTTGTCTATAAATGGATTTTTTCGAAAAGTGTAAAAGTTATAAATCTGATATTTGGAACATATTACTTCTATAATAATTCCAATCTGCTGCATAAAAATAAAAACATTTCTCTTCATCTAGAGTATCGCACGATGGGCTTTACGCACAATCGTAGTTATGTTTATATAGCAGATTGAAATTATTATAAAAGTATTATATTCAAAATTTCAGATCAATAGCTTTTACGCTTTTTAAAAAAATCCTTTTATTGTCGAATTGCGAAATTGTGTCATTTTGTATGGGAGGGGGTAGAAGGGGTGAAACTAAATGTCTAATTTTTTTGGTCTTACTAATAATTCTAAATAAATGTTTAGTGCACAATTTTAACACACTAAATTTTATACGCATTGAGTAAATTGGTTTAGAGTATTTCATGAAAAAGTGCTGTTTGTAAGGGAGGTGGTAGAAGGAGGAAGTGGACACTCATAATTTTTATACGGTAGATTGATATCGTCATAAAAGTAATATGATCCAAATTTAAAATCAATAACTTTTAAGCTTTTCGAGCAAATCCGATTATTGTCAAACTGCGCAATTGTGTCGTTTTGTATGGGAGGGGATAGAAGGGGTGGAGCGATTAGGCCCGTTCACGAACTTGACCTTACTTTTTTCTCAAAAACGACGTGTACAAAATTTGAACTTTCTAGATCAACGCGTTCTCAAGCTAGAGAGGACACGGACGGACAGACGGACAGACGGACATCAGGTTTTGAGATTTTTGAGTGATTATATGAACTTCTGTATCATTCATTTTTCTCTCCGAGCCTTATTTCTTAGCGTTACAAACTTTGTGGCAGACTTATAATACTCTCAGATTTCATCTAGAGTATAATTAGCCAAGGTTTCTTTTATTTAAAAATCACATAAATTTCATCAAAGATGCTTTTTTCTCACAATACCGCTTTTCCAACTTTGACTCTTTCACTTTCAAAACTTTGACTGCTCAACCAAAATTCTTTTGTTATTCAATTCAGACTGACTTTTTCGCGTTCTATATCTCCAACTACTTCCGGCTAATGCTCAATCTCGACTGAATCTATCGCGTTCTAATCTCCAACTCCGTATATCACGACTTTACCACGAGATCCCCTGATCTCGACTCTTTCATTTTCCAATTCCGACTGCCTCCGTTCACTGCTCGATCTCCTCTCAATCTATCTCGTTCTTTATCTCCAACTGTTACCGTCGACTGCTCAATCTCGACTCTGTCGCACGACTTACTCGCTTACAGAATTCTGCCCGATGAGCATAGGACTTACTGGCTTACTGGCAAGCTCTGAACTATAATCCTCATGGAAGACGTCAGGTTGGTCGCCATGGAAGCAAACACTTGAGCAGGAGGCCAGAGGAATAAACAATTCCTGGTGACAGCTGAATGTCGTCGCTCAGGTTCGCGCCTTGTTGAAGAGAATTGTTTCTGTCCTATGCCCCCAAATCTGGTCTTAGGAGGAATTTGATATTTATTTTTTATATGAATAATATAATATAATACTTAACCTATAAAGATGGTATTAACCATCGCTTACAACCGCTACTAATAATCGAACCGCTTAGATGCCAAGGGGTATAATTGACAAATTCCTAAAAAGGGAGTTAAGTGTACTGTTTGTTAGATGAATGGCTGTTTTAGTTGGTGGCGAATGGATATCATTGTCTGGGAATTCTAAAAGCGACACTATCGTACAATGTACAATCATATCCCTTGGCCACCAACTAAAACTGCCATTCATCTAACAAACAGCACACCGAACTCTATTTTCAGGAATTTGTCTCTTATACCCCTTGGCATCTATAATTATAATTGATACAAAATGTGACTGCAATAGAGATAAAACTTTTATATGCAATATTATCTTACAAATAATATCGTAAATTTTGTCAATATTTTATCCTTGTAGGTAAATTAAAGTTTCTTATGGCGCAAGGAACAGGATCATTCCTCATAAAATCAGAAGAATGAAATATATTTTCGATATTCTATTGTCTCGAAAAGTGAACCAGAGGTCAACAAAAATAAAGAGAGAAAGGAGCTCGCTGGAAATTACGTTACACTTAATCAAAACAAAAGCAAGGGTAGCCCATGCCAGCTCTTCTCTTCACTCCAGAGTGGCCACACTGAACAAAAGTAACCTACATTTGTAAGTTGGCAAACGGTTGTTACTTAGCTGAAGACTTCGTAAAGCACACAGCGGAAATTGTACTTGAACTTTTTCAACTCCATAGGAGTCGGTCTGAGTGGAAGGTGAGCAAGCAACACTTGCACATTCAAACAAGGGAACATCAGCGCACAGAAAAGAGTTTTACACAAGTTGGGTCACAGGATTCCTTGACTCTCCTCTTTAAGAACACTAGCATAGCCATACTTCTGCTTCTACAATGACGCTACAGCCCAAATCGGACCTTGGCCTCCTGATATTCAGGTTCCTTAACATTTTTCATTACTTATTGTGGAAGGGTTGTTAGCTTCTACAATGACGCTACAGACCAAATCGGACCTTGGCCTCCTGATATTCAGGTTCCTTAACATTTTTCATTACTTATTATGGAAGGGTTGTTAGCCCTTCGCACAACCCTCTTTTCTACAAATTTTTCATTTTTCGTAGATTGAGGTGACCAAGGTATATCCAAGCAGGCAATGTGCCGGAATTATATATTGCGCCGACCGGGATTTGAAATCACGACCTTCGCATTACAAGACCAACACACTACCTACTAGGCTATACCCTAGCTTAGCCATACCACTGTGTATCGGGTAACTTTAGAAATGAACAAACAACAACTTTGTTTGGGAAAAAGCCGCAGCCTAAAAAACCCAACTTTATTGCATCAAGTCTTTCTTCTAACTGACCTGCGATCAGACGATCCGAAAACACAAGCGCAGTATTGTCTTACGGACGTCTTCGCCTACATTTACAGCTACATTCATTTTTACATCGCACACATTTGTGTACGATACACTCCCCACGGAAACGAACTGTTTCCCATGGAGGCTTGTTTGGAGATCAATTTGAATAATAACGGCTGCAATTCTCCTTGTCTGCTCTGGAACTGCTCAATCTTTCGATGTTTATTGCACTGGTAAAATACATATCTTCTGAATCGGCCTCAGCAATCGTGTTGTCGCTGTCCGGATACCAACAGTTCTCACCAAACCGTCTTTGCTCTTAACTAGCTCATCTATACGACTAAGTGCCCAATCACCTGGTTTGAAATTCTCGCTCTTGATTAGGACAAGCTGTCCGACTTGCACTTTTTCTTGCTCCTTGCGCCATTTCTTTCTCTCTTGCAACGTTGTCAAGTATTCATTCAGCCATCTCTCCCAAATGTGTTTCACTATTTGCTCTCTTTCTCTCCAAAGCGCCACGTCTCGCTGCGTGTGTTGCTTATCCAGCGTTGTGAATGGTAGTGGAGCTACCAACGGTTCTCCAACCAAAAAATGGCCAGGGGTTAATGCTTGCACATCATTCGGATCATCACTCAGAGGATAAATTGGACGTGAGTTTAAAATCGCTTCTATCGCAATAAGAAGTGTTTGAAATTGCTCGTAATTCAGCTTTCTCGTTCCCATTACTCGCACTAAGTGAAACTTCATCGATTTAACAGCTGCTTCATAAATTCCGCCTTGATGCGGAGCCACTGGAGTAATAAAACGCCATTCTGTCCCCTTGCTATTTATATGATCAATCGTTTCTTGCGCTCGCCATTGCTCAATTGCTCTCCTGAGTTCCTTCGCTGCCAGTCCAAATGATGAACCATTGTCGCTGACAATTCTTTCACATCGCTCTTTTCTGCTGATGAAGCGCTCATAGCACTCAATAAATGCCATTGCTGATACGTTGGTGACTGCATCAATGTGCACCGCTCGGGTTTTCAAACATACGAATATCAGCACCCAACTCTTTCTCTTGTCTATCACATTGCCGAGTCTGTCAGTCCACTTCACTTCAAATGGTTCGGCATAATCGACTCCAACATGCAAAAATGGCTTGCCTACATTCACTCTTTCGCTTGGCAAATCGGCCATAAGTTGCTGTTCCATACGAGCATTGTATCTCGTACAAATTACACAGCCATGCACAAACTTTCTCAATGAGTGCCTCAAACGAGGAATCCAGTATCTCTGTCAAATGTACTGACTCATTACTTGTACTCCACCGTGCTTCAGTGTTCGGTGTGCATCATCCATGATCAGCTGCGCTAATCTTGAGTCTTCGGAATGATTATTTGATGTTTCATCTCGTACGGTATCCCTGCGCTTTTTAATCTACCGCCGACTCGCAATATGGTTACTGAATCAAGAAATGGTTTCAATGATTCGATCTTGCTCTTTTTTGGGAATTCCTTCGCCTTGCTCAACGCCGCGATTTCAGTGGCAAAGGCCATGTCTTGCTCTCTTCTCACCAGATGCTCCATTGCATTTACTTGCTCCTTCATTGGCTGCTGGATCTTTTCATCCTTCTTCCTCATTGAACGCCTCTCTCCACGTTTTGTTCTTGCATTTTTGATGAAAAGCAAAACAAAACCAAGGATTCTAATTGCTCCCGTCAATGTGGAAGCATAATCCAGCAGCGACGTTCTTTCTCTGGACCCTCTGTGAGTCACTTGTAACCAATCACGCTTATCTATCACAACATTTACTTGCACTTTCATCTCTTTTATCGCTTCGTCTGACTCAATTCTGTGCCAAGAACTGGTTGGCCATTAATCTTTGCACAATTTCAGCCAATCAGGCCCATGCAGCCATAATTGGTTGTCTACTAGCTGCACCGGATCTACTCCACGTCTCAGTAAATCTGCTGGAATTTTATTTTGTGTTGATCTTTCTCCAATTGTTGATGTCTTTGTTTGTTTGAATCGAAGAAACTCGATTTACCACGTATGTTTTTAAGTTGCACGGTAACTTACGAATCCAATGCAGTGTGACCGTTGAATCGGACCACAGCACGCATGTAGCTTGCTCTCATTCCATCGCTCTTTTTACTTCTATCACCAGCCTTGCTTCAAGCCTCGGAATACTCACAGTTTTAATTGGAGCTACTTTTGTCTTCGCTACCAATAACTTGCACGTCATGTTTCCATCGATGCCTTCCGCCCGTACATAAATCACAGCCCCGTACGCTGTCATTGATGCATCTGCGAAACCATGAAGCTCTACTTGCGCTTCGCTCCCTGTATTCAACCATCTATCAATGGTGAATTTCTCCAATACTATTATTCTTGCCCAAAACTCGTTCCACTTGCTCTCTATTTCTCCTGGCACCTTCTCATCCCAATCGAGGCTCAAACGCCACAGATCTTGGATAATAATTTGTCTTAATATGACCACTTGTGCGATGTAACCATTTGGATCATACAATTGCGCGATACAACGCAAAATTTTCCTCTTTGTGATCTCGCCCTCTATCACTGGTGTCTTCACAACGTATGTGAATTTGCCTTGCTCTATTATCCATTTCAAGCCAACGACCGATGTGTCTTCACCAAACAACATCATCGATTTCTCTTCTTCAGCTCTCATGTGTTTGACTAGCACTTTGGAATTTGATTTCCACTTTCTTAGCTCAAAACCTCCACCCTTTAAAACCACGTTCATTTCCATAGCTAACTGAATAGCGGCACTTTCACTACGTCGCAATCGTCCATGTAGTAATCGTTTTCTATCACGTTTGATGCCACTGGAAACTCTTCTTTTGCATCTCTCGCACATTGAATGAGCGCTCGCACTGAGTTGTGAGCAGATGATGTCAATCCGAATGTAACAACATTCATCCAATACTCACTTAAAGGCTCATCTTGACTTTTTCGCCAGAATATGCGTTGCAAATTCCGCTGAATCTCACTTCTATCTCTTGAATATGTGTTGAGAAAATTTTGTTCTAATTTTGTTCTTCCGGCGTTCGCGTTTGAACGTTTTCTATCTCATCCATCCGCCAAAAACGTTTGATAAACTTATCTAGCTCCTTACAATCGGTGCAATCAACCGAAGACAGCACAACTTCACACTCTTCGTCGATCCGCTCTTCATCTGCGCCTAGAATGGCCGTTCCAAGCGATGTCACCAGAAGCAGAAGATTATGTGTATTACGTGGAAGTGCCTTGCCAGTCTTTTCAATGAATCTCACGCCAAATAGTAGACTCACCTGCCCTGGCTCACAATACTGTGGATCTGCTAATGACAAACCCATCAGTCTCTCTTGCACGTCTGTCTCTAGTTGCACAGCTGGCACGACTGGCTTCCATTTGCTCTCTTTTGGCAAGATCCAAAATTCATCCTGCACTGTAACATTAGATTCAAACCAAGGCTTAACTTTTAGTACAGTTTTCTTTCTAACAGTAAACGGTTTACTTTCTAACAGTAAACGGTTTACCATCAATGCCGACCATCTTCCTCGTTGTGGTTGTGTTGGACAACACCAGCTGCTGTTGCAATTCGTAGCTAATGAGGTTCGGATTCGTCCCTGTATCAATCAATGCTCGGAATGTGCCATGCGTGATTCCGTCCACTTCAAGCCTTACCATTACTGTCGGCAACAAACCTGTACTAGCACTGGAATTAAATTGAAATGCATATGTGTAAGTTGAATGAAAATCGCAATCATTTATTTTTTTTATTATCGGCTATTGTATAACATTTTTCTTTCTCCTAAGTTTGCATTCAAACGCGCACGCTTCTTGCAAAACAATCGCTCTTTTTCGTTAAGCAGTTTCTGTTTTTCATCTATTAGTGAAATTTTTTGTCTATCTCAGCTAGCTCCTTGCACAAATTAATTTTCTCTTTTTGCTGCCGGCTCCTTTCTCTTCTCGCCCACTTGCTCTTTCTCGGAACCGAAAAAACAAACTAATTTGGAGTTTGAATTCGACATGCTAAAATTCTCTCATATTGCTGTTGTTGTTGTTTGTACGCATTCTGGCTCAGTGATAAACGGATTTACCGAACCCAAAAAAAAAAAAATAATAAACGGTTTTATAAACAACGTTTATGACTTGCACACAACGTGCATGCTCTCCATCACACTTTCGCCTTGCTCTTTGCATGCATTCTTTCTCAGTTTTGTTCACAAGAGCTGTTGTAGAATAACATCCTGCAACCAACTCTTGATATGCGATCGGCCTTACTTGCTCAAAATCGATGTTCATCTTTCGTCTTGCTGTGTACACATGTGACCGTAGGATAACGGAACGCACATCTTGCTCAACTTGCACAGAAGTGTTGTTGTAAGGTCGACGCCGACTTCAATATAGGCCTTTCGACACTTACATGCACAAAAATTTTCGTATCTTGGCTAAAAATTGCCGAGATCTAATGAACATTCTCTTTCTTTCTCTTGCATCTTGCTCGTTATTCACTCAAATAAATAACTTGGCACTCTTGCTCCATCGATTCTCTTTCATCTTGCTCAAAATTTACTTCGAGGAAAATTCGAGCAAATTCACCTTTCACATACGCACAACAACAGCATAAACACAAATTTAAAAAAAAAAAAAAAAAACTAGCACCTCAGTGGACTGTATTGATTTGCACTCTACTTACCGATGCCATTTCTGCCACTGTGAGTTTCTCCTTCGTTGTACTGTGAATCGTCAAAAAACAAAAACACTTATACCGCGTAAATGTTGAAGTTCCGAGAAACGGCTTTTGCAATTTCTTATATTTCAAAATGTGTCTGTGCGCTTCACTTTCCTGTTGCACAACATACTTTCGTTCGAAACTCGTCAACGCATTTTGATCCTTTCTCTCTTGCCCTTTTCGTTTTTTAAATTTGATCCTCGCACCCTTGCTCGCGGTGACTCACAGCGGTTGGCAAACGACACCCTATCTCCCTTGCTCTTTCCATTAATTGAATTGCTCTTGCACTTCACTCACACTTGCACATTGGATTTCAGATTTATTTGAAACCGACTAACTTGCTCTTGCACTTCACTAGTCCTTTGGTTTTTCAAATCCGGCTCGACACGGACCAATGTATCGGGTAACTTTAGAAATGAAAAAACAACAACTTTGTTTGGGAAAAAGCCGCAGCCTAAAAAACCCAACTTTATTGCATCAAGTCTTTCTTCTAACTGACCTGCGATCAGACGATCCGAAAACACAAGCGCAGTATTGTCTTACGGACGTCTTCGCCTACATTTACAGCTACATTCATTTTTACATCGCACACATTTGTGTACGATACACACTGTTCGAAATTTATACATACCCCTGTTTGAAATTTTACCGACATGGGATTTAAAAGTCAATTTAGCGTCAAACATTACTAAAAGATGTTTGATTGGAGAGACACGTTTTAAATTTTCACTGCTACATTATAGACAAACTGAAATGTGCCAGACTTTTTTCTAGAAAAAGTTATTACTGCACATTTTGTAACATTTAATTACATAGCGTTTTTCAAACACCATTCGGATAAAATATCGGTATTGATTTGCAAAATAATACAATCTCGATTTGATTATAGTTCTTAAGATCTTAAAAGCGAAAAAGGATAAAGTTGCATTCGTTCAAAAGTAATGGCATATTATTAATAAAAAGTATAAATCAAAGGGACCCCAATATGCTGCCTTGAGGAACGCCAGAGGAGACTGTAGTTATTTTGGATAGATGCGATGAAAATCTAACTTTATATATACAATCCGTTAAGTAAGACTTCAACCACTTCAAAAAACAGTACTAATTCCCTAACGCTTGAATAGTGGCAGACCGTGTTCAACTTCATCCAAAGTGCTAGAAAAATCTGTGTACACAGAATCTACTAGATCTACCTTTGATCACAGAAATTTTAAAACAGGATGTCTGGCCGCCAAGTAAAATCAATCTACCTCCTCCCATACAAAATGAAATATTTTCGCAATCGATTTCCTCGGGAAGTACATTTACATTTATTTCTTAATCCCTCCTTCTATTATTTCATAACTGTTTAAAAGTATCACCTACAATTTTACCATGGATTCGCTTCATAACATCCAAGGCCTTATAAGACCGATAAATAGTAATTTTCGAAATTTCGGTGCAAATTTTTTCCTGTCGTACCAAAATTCCAATATTTCATTTTATTGACCTAATGTGATAAACTAGAAAATCTTATTGAAACGAGTTTGTGTAGAATTCAAAGTCGAACTATAACATCATGTTATTTGAAAAACGCCACATAACAACCAATAGATGTCTCTTCAAATCCTACTTGTTTATTTCTGTAAATTATTATATTACAAGAAGGCAGCTGACATTGGATAGGTTTGAAGCGAGCAGTCCTGGCGACAACTTAAGGCCGATGCCTACGATCGCGACTTGTGGAAGAGAAATGTTTCTATCCTCCATAGGGGTTTCAAACAAGAAGCTGATTGATTGATTAATTAAAAAAAACCATAAAATTTCTGTGATGTTATGAGCTAGAAACTCGGAATATTTTCACAATTCATTAAAAATCTTTAAAAATTTAAGATAGTAACCTTCAACCCTGCTAACCCCTCTCATACAAGGTGTTATTTTAATCATTCTTAAAGTAATTCCATTATTTCTACTACAGTAAGAACTTATTCGAAATGCAAAGAGGCGGGACAGAAAATAAATGTGCATAAAACCAAGTTCGAACAAGCAAACCGATTCTTCTTAATGGATAAGATGTTGAAGAGGTGCAAGATTTTTGTTATCTCGGAAGCATTGTCAGCATGGACGGTGGAGCCGAAAAAGGACATTGAGGCTCGTCTAAATAAAGCTCAGGTCTTCGGTATCTTTCCCCTTTCTGGAGGTTCAGAGAGATTTCCCTTGGAACAAACCTACGAGTTTTGACGCATGCGCAAATCCGTGTTGTTATATGGTTGCACTACGTGGAAAGTGCCCTTTCGACTTACCAAGAATCTGAAATTGTGAATGCATTCACCAAACCATGTTGGAATCCATTCACTTCTTCTATCCCCTCCATACAAAAGTAAAATTTCTGACAATTTTAAAAATCAACTAGGGAACAACATATTAAGATCTAAGAATGCAAAATTTTGTACTAACTAACACTTTTTAAAACGAACCTCCTTCGTTCCTATATCCTCTTCTTCACTGGCACTATAGGCTTTGACCTCTTGATCTTCAGATTCCTTAACATATTATTTGTTAGTGAGAATTGTTCTTAGCTCTTCTTCTATCTACGAGCTTTCATTTTCGAAGATTGGGGTGGCCCAGATATAACCACGCAAGTAGTGTTCTGAAACTGAACTTCAACCGGGATTTGAACTCCCGAGCTTTGCATTACAGACCATCATGTTACCCACTAGGTAACACCATGCTCCCTCTATCTATATACTATCACCTTAACCTCCACTATTTCCGCGAATAATAAAATTGTGTCCGACATATTAACAGATATTTTATGATCAAAACTTGACGTTTATGATTTTGAAACAAACCACGGAACTGACACCATTGCAAATTTCAAGTTTGCTTCCGAACATAAAATCAATGGATCCGAAGCTCTGCTCTTGCGATTACTATTTTTCTCAAGCTATACTCTTTCTTATTCCATATTTTTTAACTCTAATACAAATACTACGTTTCTTAGAAAAAAACAAAAAAAATAAATTTTATAAAAGATGCAATATGCAGCAATGTAACTATTACGAAGTCATGACTAACATAACTCTTAAGACAAATTCCTATTATTGAAATACCATTTGTGGCATGCATGATCCATTATACACTCCGTTTCATATTTATTACCCACGTAGAAATTTTAGGTTATTCCCACTCGGAAAATTATTATGCTTTTGTATTTGATTGCTAAATGTAGAAAGCCTGAAGCTGAAATTATACGTAGGTAAATTATTGGAAGGATTCGTTATTTTTGCAACAGTTCCATTATACGTTTTTTTCTCGTTTCATATACAGGGTGTTTGGTACTCCGTGCATAACCTTGTAAGGGGTTATTCCTGGATATATTTTGAGCAAAAAATTGTTCTACGGAGATGGTCCATTTTCAATATCCGCGGAGATACAGGGTGACCAAGAAAAGTGTTTCGGACCTGTACCCTCACTCACTCAAAACAATATATCTTGAAAACTAATAATCGCATTTCAAACTGTTATAGCTTGTTTTTTAGGGAATCAAATTAACTTTCATTTGGTGTAATAGTTCGTATTGTACCTGTACCCAATTTTGAGGTATTTGCTTCAGACCACAAATTTTTGATACTTTGACCCTCAAAATTCTGTGATCAATGTAGTTTTTCTCAAAAAAACGCATTATAAAAATGTCATTTTAATGTTGTTGTCTTATGTGCCATATTATTGCCTACAAAAGATGCATACATACTTATGACTTAGGTTTTCCCGTTTTCCAGGTAATAAGCGAAAATACATATGGCTTAAAAATAAAATATGCCATAAACCAACCCTCGTTCTAAAAAAACTACCTGAAATGTTGTTAAACTGAAATATTCTTTATGTCCTTTAATTACTATTTAAATTATCGATGAATGTCCTTTAAGTAGTATTTAAATTATCGAGGAAATGAATTAAATTAAAATGAGTTTCAACACAACGACGCTGTCCGACGCTTGGCATTGCAGTTAAACGTCTCTACGTGGAAAGTTTGGAGTGTCCTCAAAGCAGAGCGGTTGCATTCCTACCACCACACACCAGTGCAGGAGCTGGTACCCATTGATTTGCCCAAAAGGATGGAGTTTTGCAATTGGCTCCTTGAACGACAACTAAGTGACGAGAATTTTATGAACAACATTCTTTGGACTGATGAGTCCCAATTCACCAGGGACGGTATCACAAACTTCCATAACTTACACACATGGGCTGAGAGCAATTCACATACAAGAAGAGAGGCATCATTTCAGCACAGATTCAGTGTCAATTTATGGGCAGGTGTGATTGGCAACGATTTTATTGGTCCTATGAGGGTTCCGCCTACCCTAAATAGTTCCAATTACTTGCAGTTTTTGACAAATGATCTACAAGAGTTATTGGATGATGTGCCACTGCAACGATTGGCTTCCATGTTTTACCAACACGATGGTGCTCCAGCTCATTACGGCCGACAAATCAGAGATTGGTTAAATTCCAATTATAGCAATCGCTGGATCGGTAGAAATGGACCGATACACTGGCCTGCAAGATCTCCTGATTTAACTATTATGGATTTCTTTGTATGGGGACGGATGAAGGACCTTGTCTACGCAACGGAAGTAGTAACGTTGCAGGATCTAAACACCAGAATCGATGCGGCAGCAACAGAAGTAAGGCAGCAGTTGAGGAGTATGAACACAAAGAGAACACTGGCAAAACGAGCTTTAGCGTGCATTCAAAATGAAGGGAGCCATTTTGAACATTTATTGTAATTAAGGAAAATTGAAATAAACCATAAAAACCATTCTTAAGTTCTTTTAGTTCAAGCGGAGAGTGTTGATCAACCTATTCTTGCTTTTTTGACAAAAGTGCTACATTATTGGAATGCTAATTTCTTCTAAACTATAAAACTTATGCAATGCAAGTGCATGCATCTTTTGTAGGCAATAATATGGCACATAAGAAAACAACATTAAAATGACATTTTTATAATGGGTTTTTTAGAGAAAAACTACATTGATCCTAGAATTTTGAGGGTCAAAGTGTCAAAAATTTGTGTTCTGAAGCAAATATCTCAGAATTGGATACAGTTACAATGCGGACTATTACAGCAAATGAAAGGTAATTTGATTCCCTAAAAAACAAGCTATAACACTTTGAATTGTGATTATTAGTTTTCAAGATATAGCGTTTTGAGTGAGTGGGGGTACGAGTCCGAAGGACTTTTCTTGATCACCCTGTATCTCCGTGGATATTGAAAATTGACCATCTCCGTAGAACAATTTTTTGCTCAAAATATATCCAGGAATAACCCCTTACAAGGTTATGCACGGAGTACCAAACACCCTGTATATAATCCAGTTGAGTTTCTAACAAAATAAAGTGTTTAGTAAATTTTAAATAAAAAATTTTATTCAAAAACTTAATTATTAATAGGGTCTCCTTTGGATTTTATGACTTCAAAAATCCTTTTATTCATCTATTGGATTTATTTAACATTTCAGGGTCAAATTTCTGGCATTCATCAAGGATTGCAGCTTTCAATTCCGCCAGTGATTCATAATGGCGATTTTCAGCATATATCCGTCTGATAAGAACTCCCCAAATGTTTTCAATGGGATTCAGATCGGTAGAATATGCCAGCCAGTTCATCACCCTAATGGAATTTGTCTCCATCAAACCCATTGTTTCACGACTGGTATGAATTCTGCCATTATCTTGTTGGAAAATTCAGTTTTTTTCGCCATGTTCTGCAAGAAATGGCAGTAAACTGTTTTCGAGTACTTGGATGTAATCTCTACTGTTCATCCACGATGAAATAAATTGTATATCCAAACGCCTTCCTGCAGAAAATGTCCCCCACAACATCACAGAACCGCCACCAAAATTCCTCTTCGAGAAATAGAGAGGTTCCGTCGGGTCCATCTAAGTTCCATTTCTTTTCATCAGAAAATATCACCTGAAAATGAAATTTTGAGCTTAAACAATGAAGAAGTACAAAAGCCAGTATGTCATACAGAAGACCAATCTGTAGCCATGTGGTTTTCTGAGAACTCCATCCGAGCTTTCTTATGGCGATCTAATAGTCGTGGAGCTCTCTTCATTTTACCTCTAGAAATGTTAGGATTACGTTGAATCGTTTTCCAAACCGTTGTTTTTAACATCTTTGTTGGGACAAGAGCTGCCAATTTATTGCAACTTAGTGTCGAATTGCTTGCTGCCCGTACAATTTTCATCTCTCCCCGCGGAGACTGTTTTCTTTTTCTTTCTTTTCGTTTCGTTTTCCCATATAACTCCAGATCTTTTAAAAAGTTTCGAATTACACGGCGACTGCGAGCAATTTTTCTCGAAATTTCACCTATGTTCAAACCATCATCTTTGTACGCTAAAATTTCACCCTTTTCGACATCATTTAAAGACACACCGCACGGCATTTTAAATGACCCTCTTGTAAACAACAACTAAACTAACTCAGTGCGTCGATTTCTAACAGCACTAATCACCATGTGGGTTATAAATATGAAACGCACAAAAATGACGAATTTCCAAGAACTGCAGCAAAAAGAATCGTAATGAGAAATGATTTACAGAAAAGTCATTGCACAGTTTCTCAATCTTTCCTTGTATTTAATTTGGAGCAAAATTATTTCAAGGCGAAAATAATTTCAAATTGGTTGGTGGGTTATAAATATGAAACGGAGTGTAGATTCTAAAAAATTCTTGTCATTACCATTCTGCTGATAAGATCAAAACAAATCATTGAAACATTTAATTTCTTACATATTTTCTACTTTTATAATTTGCTTAATCGGTCCGATAAATTAATTTGTTCTTGGTCGCAAATGGCTTGCCACTTTTCCTACATTACAAACGCTTTATAAAATTTCCTAATCTAAAGGAATTCTCTGAAATTCGGTTTTAACTCTTCATGTTGCTCGAAAGGAAACGATTATCCCCATCACAATCAAAGATATTGTCATAACTTGCAAGTACCCCGAAAATTGTAATCCTGACATGAAAAGATACACACATTCTACCGTAATTACAATCTTCGCTCATGACGTACAAGAACGCCAAAAAAAGATGTTAAGCCCTAAGTCAAAATCCCATCACCATTATTTCGGTCGGAAGGGAATAAACTCAGCCTCTGTCACAATTACACACAGTGAAACATAATCATCTCATCCTGATCGTTACGAAACGACTACACCGTCTTCGGAACAATATCCTTGAATGCTCCTTTCTTTGAGCGGTTTCTTCCGAGGTCTTCAAATAAATGCCGCACACATCCTGTACAAACTATCTAACATGTTTGTTCAGAAGTTAATTCCATTCCTATTCTATTCCGTCCGAGAATAATAGGAAGTCGCATATTGTTCTAGCATCGGTCCGTATCCTTAATTCGTTTAGTTAGTGTTCACACGATTACATCCGGACAGTTGATCTCCGAACCGGAGTTCGACGAGTGCTGGGTAAGGGAGCGAGGGGTCAACGTCGTTGTCAAATGTTGTTGCCTGGCAGAAGTTGAAGCGAACAAGAATTTCGTAAAGCCATTTGCCCGTAATAGAAGTCCTGTTCTCCAGGAGGTACTTCGAACCGTACCTACATACCTCAGACTTTATCTCCAGCCTGATCCCCAGCCCGAAAACAATAAACGTAGTTTCATCTTATGCTTTAATACAGATCTACCATATATTTCGTTCTGCAGTCGTAGTTGTCCTGGAAGCGAGCGAAAAGATAACGACCCCGGCTCAATTTACTTTCTTGGACAAATTGTGGCATCCTCTGTTGACAACCGTTTAACCTACGCAATCACATCATACGCTCCGTGTGTGCGTATATGTGTGCGCGCTTCATCCTTGAGGATTTTGCATTCCTGAAGGCAAAAAGAAAGGACAACATCGAAATTAACCGATTTGATACCTGAAATGGATTGGAATGGTGATCTTTGTCCCCTTGGCATGGTGCGTGAATGCGACAGTGGACTTTAAGGATGTAATTAAGATTTATGGGATGCCGATTCAGATGGACTTGAAAAGCCGTTTGCATAATCCGTAGGCTGATTTGGAGTGGAGTGCCAGGGACATCCTATGCGGTCGGAAATTATTTCAGGCACGAGTCCCTTTGTGATCGGCTCGAGTAGGCAGCTCGGGATAAAAGTTAGGACAAGAGTACGGTCGATAAATTTTTACAAGTACTTTTTTTTGTATATGAATAAGCAGTATTGTTTCCTTTTGATAGATTCCTTAGGGGGAACGTTCCCCACAGAAATCACTCACAGTCGTTATTATCTTCGAGGCTGTGCAGTATTTCTTGGATTTCGAGCGAAATTCTTCGAATAATTTGAATGAGCAGTGGGTGGAGAGGCTCCAAACTCGTGATTCTCCCCGCAAGAAATTTGATTAGGAAGGCGCCAATTCCCAGATGATTAATGGCTTTTTAAATTTGAGCTTCTCACGACCCAATCTAACCTTTTCGACATGACTTGGTAAATTGAGATGCGCACGCATTTTTGATCAATCCATCATTTAACGTATGATCGTGGATTTTTATTAAGAATCGTGAAGATCGACACCCAAGTTCCCATTCGATATTGATTTTTCTGAGCTGAGGTGTTAAGACGTCTTACAAAAGTGCTATTTGTTCGATTCATTTGGAATCTTCCGGTGTCCATCATCTCGTTAGAGCGCTCTCCGTTTCATAACTATGTGACATATCTCGGACTAACTTTTAAAACTTTATCGTCTCTATTTTTTCGATTTTTCCTCTTTCTATTTGATTAAAAGATTGGAAGCATAAATGGCGTTGTCGTGCCGTATCCAATTTCAAGTTTCGAGGCTCCTGTTTGGCTTTCGAATTACGCACCACCCAGGCTGCCTCAAAAGCAGACGTGATGACTGATTATCAGTGGTGATGCTGGAATGATGATTCCATCTTGGGTATGATTTGATGAGGTCGTTATTTGTCCACGGCGTGCCAGGGTTATTCGTAATTCAAGCGTGCTATTGTTTGCTTCCAGTCTTGAGTAGATTTGTTTTTGATTAGCAACACAACTTAGGAGCTGGATAGGTGCTTCCGAGCGTTGGTGGCGATAATTGACTTTGTTTTTTTCGGTAATTGAAAAAACCTTTAACAAAAATTCGTATGTGTGGCATATGTAAGACTCACTCTCCGAATATCGCCGTCCAAAGGAAACTTTAACGATGGGAAATTACCTTCTGTTCGGTATGCACTGCTCCATACGCGAGGTAATATATAATTTTCGATCCCCATCTTTATGGTGCCCGGCAGTGATGGTCATCACGATTAGATGGAATTTAATATAAAGAGACGCAAGTTATGGGCTTTTGTGGGATGGGTGAAAAAACGACGGCAGATGGTTATTTACGAAACGAGTATTATTACGGCATGCATAAATCAAACAGGAAACCAGGTAAGGCTGACAAAAAATGGTGAAAAGGGAGAAAGTGAACGTTGTGTTGCTACCAAAATGTGATATGATACACCACATATAAGGAGTAGTCAGTCGTAAATTATTACTAGGTTCGTACCTCTAGTAGAAGGAGTAAATTCGGTCATTACAAAATTACAGGCCAGATGGTCTTAAATTGTCAATATTAATAGATTTGTATTGTCTATGCTCGGACTTAAGTGGAACAGTTTTCTTAAATTAGAGAAATGAAAACAATAAAAAGTTTTGAGTCTGATAAACGCGATCCATTTCATAATTTTTGGGCACTCCAAAGACTTGTAAGACTTTTAGAACAAATTTTTAAAAGAACTGGACACAATATTTTGGAAGTATATGGTTATCGAGATCGCCCGAATTTCGATTTTCAAAAGCTTTGGTAAAATTTTGATGCTGGAAAAAAAACTCTATTAGATTTTGGCGCGGATTTCTCATTAAATAAATTGGCACAAATATGCATTTATTGAAAAATACACAAATCCATGTTAATAAAAATCGGTGCCAAAATTCTTAATTTTTCTACGTTCAAGTTTGCTCATAAATCTCTTGCACATGTATTCAAGCTTTTGGAAATTTAACGTGTTTTGATCTTTTTTGAGCACATCATGCAATGCTCATAATTTTCTTTTTATTTAACACAAATCGATGCAAATATTGAAGGGAAACCGTTTGTTGGTTGTTTCAGATGAAATGTCGAATTTCGCGATAAAGTTAAGATAGTTGCAATTTTCCTGTTTGAAACTGCCGCCAGGGGTACTGGTGGATATTCAAGAATAAATACCCCTACATTTGCCCATGAATCATTTTGGTTTTGGACTTCATTGAGATCGGAGAGAAAAAAAAGAAAAAAAAAAGCATAGAGCTGACACGGTAAGCAAGGAAACCACACGCTAATGGTTCGATCAGAAGATATGATCCTTAGGAGCGAACCATGTGGAAACCCTGGACCATCGACTAGCTGCGTTTACTAGTGGAGTCTGACTCACGCCTAACTACAAGGGACATTGCAGAGAAATTATGGGTACACTATTCGACAGTTTCCGGGCATTTGCAACCGCTTTTAAAATTCAAGAAGCCTGATAAATAGCTTCCATATTCGCTTATTGATAAAAGCATGACGCGTCGAATGGAAATTTGCAGTTCTCTGCTCTCCCAGATCATAAGCGATCCGTTGCTGAACAAAGTGGTAAAATATGATGAAAAGTGGATATTTTGGCACTATGGCTAGATGCTGAGGAAGTTTCAAAACACATGCGGAAACCAAGTCGTCTTCTCAAGAAGATAATGGTAACTGTTTGGAGATCTGCAGCTGGAGTTACGCAATTGGAGTGGTATATGCCTACTATCTGCCGTATCGAAAATCATGGCTATGGTAATTCGCAATAAAATTAGTGATGCTGTGGAATGCACTCTCGAAGTCTATCAGGCTGGATTGCGTAAAGGGTCGTCTTGTACAGACCATTTAAATACCCTGCGGATAATATTGGAGAAGTCCGCCGGAATGAGTTCTCCACTATATGTCATGTTTGTGGACTTGCAGAAGGCTTTCGATAGCGTCAAGCACAATTTCATACTGAATGGTGGGAACTGTTTAACATACAAAGTAACCTTGATTATGATGATTATGCTTGCGCATAACCATTTGGATTTAGTGTAAAATGTTCGCTCGTTGCATTCCAAATGCAAAGTGGCAGCACTGAAAATAAATATGCGTAAAACTAGGTACATGCATGTCGGCTCGAAAACAAGCGCACCGATTGTTGTTAACGGATAATATGGGGAAGAGGTGTAAGATTTTTGTTACTTCGGAGTCATTGTCAGCATGGATGGCGAAGCCGAAAAGGATATTTAGGCTCGTATTAATATAGCTCGTCAGGCATTCGGTATCCTTTCTCCTTTCTGGAAGTTAAGAGAGATCTCCCTATGCACGTAGCTGCGAGTGTTAGACGCATGCGCCAAATCCGTGTTGTGGAAAGTGACCGTTCGACTTATAAATAAACTGCAAACTTTCGTGAACCAAAGTCTCCGACGCATTTTATTGATTTTATCCTAGAACCCTGTAGAGGGTATTAACAGAAATTGATTGATTGATATCTTTATAGTTACGTTCACATTCCCTTTTTTCGTGCACTAAGTGCATGCGTTCTAGATTAAAAGCGTATGAAGTAAGTTGAACAACGCACATTTGCGTGAAGGCATATAAAGATACATCCAAACGATGCTCTTTTTCGTTCAAAGATGCACATGAGTCAAACGTATGCATCAGCACAAGAGAATGGTACTTCAAGCTTATGCGCTTTTTGTGAAATTTGGGGACGCATGCAATAGCGCACGGCCATCCGACTGATATCAGGATCACGTGCTCTATTGAGAGCAGTTTACTTGTACGCAGTAACACAAAAACTAAAAATATATAATTAAAATTTTTAACTAGGAACTTCAATTTTTGAGAAATAAAAAAAAAAGATTTCAGTAGAGTTACTTAACAAAATTAACCCCCAATAACTTGCCATTGGACGATCACCGGAGGAGTTATGTCCATAGGAAGCCGAAATCGTCTTTACGAGATGCTCAAAAAATGCCTATCAAACGTTTGCAGGAGTCATTTCCTGGGGCATATCTCCTACGGAGAAAGTCCAATGGCAAAACATTATGGGTGTTTTCGAAATGCTATGAGCTGCTCTTTGGATTGACTTTATATTTTCGCTTGTCGAAACTTTCGCGCCACCCTTTTTTAGACCCTTGTATGCATTCCACCACATTGGTTGACTATCGACCAATCGTGAAGAAACTAACACCATTCGACGGAAATTAAATTTTCTTGAATGCACTTTTTTAGTTTTTCGTGATCGGACTAAATTCCGCCGCAATATGCAAAAAATTCTAGTTCCACTTAGCTTTCACTGTACAGAATTTCATTTATAGTTGTATATAGAAGTTTAGGAGATGTTTTTTGAATAAAATTAATAATTATGGCCATTTGACAGAAATTGTGTTCGATACATAATCCTCATGTGTCCAATGTGTGCAATAAAAATTTCAAAGACATCCAAACAATTGTTCGTTTTAAACAACAAATTCTACACCTCTTGATGATACACTCTATAATAGAAGGCTATAACTTGGATTACGTAGACGATTTGTGAATATAAGAGCAAACACACCGAGGAATAGAAATAAACGAGACGAATTATAATTGCTAATATATCTTGGTACATCGATCATAATAATAAGAAAAACGAAGGTACACTTGACGATAATAATGTCTGTTCTTGTGTTATGGTAGCAAAACGAGGACGATAACGCATCGTTCAAAGTATGATCCACAGGATAATTCATCGTAAGTATGTAGCGATTTGTTTTATTGTTTCTAATATTAGAGGGATGCCAAGATCAACTGGCGCTAGTTTTCCACTGCACCACCTTGGTGGAATATACATGAAGGAAGCAGTTGGTGATTGAGTGTGGTAAGGAATGAGTAAAAAATGCATAAAACTTCAAGTTATTAACTGGTCGATCTAAACTTTTAGTCCTCCCCCCATACGATAGCATTGATTTGACCACGATTTTCTGCGCACAAGAGAAACGAAATGAAACTGCATCACAAATCTTACGATTCACTCACCAAATATAAAGAGCACCGAATTTCATAGAAATTCTATGAAACCTCGTAAGTGAAACTAACATTCGATACAGAGAATTGCTAAAGTGATTCAGGTAATTAATTAAAATATTACTAATATTAACCCACCCTTTCTATTCCTCTCCTGCATTCAAACTGAAACTTGCATAAATAACAGAATGATATTTGATTACATGTACTGAATCTATTGATCGTAATCGCCGTATGTTAAATTGTCAATTACAACAGTCCTGCCCTGGAACCCTCATTCACTTCTGCTGTGCTTTTACTATGGCAGTACAGCCGAAATTACGCTTTGGCATCCTAGCCATCAGGTTCCTTAATATTTTCATTACTTATTGTTGAAGGGTTGATAGACCTTTGCACAACTCTCCATCTATGAATTTTCATTCACCATAGGCAATTTCGACCATTATGTGCAATGCACAAACACAGTCGTGGAGGGAAGGTAGGGGAAGGGGAATGAGAACGACCGTAACGAGTGTAGAAGTTGGTATATTTTTCAGTTGCTGCTAACGAGTATTTGCAGATGTTATGGGGGACTGAATGATAGAGAGAGAACAGAAATCATCTACTGGGTATGTACCTTATTGAAGTGAGACTGTTTCACATTTAAACCGTTTGCCCATTTTATTTCCCAATAATTTTTCATCGCCAGTAGCAACTAAAAATTCGTGTATAAAAAAATTCTACTGTCTGGAGTGGGAATCGAATCCACGACCTATTGACTATTGAAGCAAGCACGTTGCCCACTACGCCACGGAAGCTACACTAATACATAATAATACGCGGTTTTTTTCTAGTTCGTATGCGGATAGTGCACGAAACATAATGTGTCTACGCTTCTAAGTCGCTCTTCCACAGAACATCAAATGTTCTATAATTCTCATTTTTCTTTGCTTTTCATTTGACCCATGCGTAAAATTGAACAAAAAAGCGCATCGTGGGGACGTAGCTTAAGGTTTTTGCAGATATGAGTCGATGAAACTGAAAAAGATACATGTTCTGGGTTAACATTTTACTTTATTATTATGTACGCTAACTGTACGCCGTCCGCAGTACGTGTACACATTAACTCCCAAAATCTTGGAGATATTGAGCTCATTTTTAGGTAGACTGTAGATGGGAGCTAATCTCAGGCGTGCACTAATTTTAAGGGAGTAGTAGTTAAGGGGGAGCGCTAGAACCAAAAAATACTAATTCGAATATTTCTACTATGATTATAGCTAAAAAGCTGAAAATCAATAAATATAAAGATGGGTTTGTGGGAAAAAACTATAAAAATTAAATTTTTTAATCAAATGGGGTTCGAAAATGGGAGCTAATACCATTGACACATAGCAGGCCTAATTATAATTTAGCTAATTTATAATTTAGCTCGTCTTCATCGTTAGTAGATTGGTAACACATAGCACTTCGCTAATCAAAAAGATCCACTCACCTATCTGTCATATTTTTAAAAAGTTGAATTGCATAGCCAATAGGCAATAACATTGTGCAAAGAAGGTCACAAAAGAAGAAAAACGATCCTTAGTCCTGTTTTGGAATCAAGTCATATTTCATAACTGGGCGTTTAAATCACGCTCCACGGATTTCACATAAGTCGGAGCTGTCAGAAAATGACTTTTCTTTTTCTCTCTTGCGCGAAAAAACTTTTATGAAACCTCTAGCACAATCTTCATCGTTAAAGCCTAAATTACGAGAACGAGATGATTTAGTTGTGAGAATTTAGTTGATAAGTGATCACTATTTTGGTAATTTTGCTAAATTAGAGGATGACACACAGCCGTTTAATGATAATTTAGGTCTTAATTATAATTTAGCTGCGCTATGTGTCAATGGTATAAGTTAAAAACAAATTGTCGACTGATTTTTTTTTCCAGACGATTATATCTTTGAAAAACCTTATCATAAAAAAATCATATCTTACGACCAATTAGGTGGCATACAGATCCACCATATTTAGCTTAAGAAAAAACGGTTGATCAGGGGCTGAGCTATGTAGTTGAAATTTGAAACATAAATTAGTGCAATATGGGATAAATATAACATTTGGACAAAAAAATACATAGAAGGGGAAATGGAACAATTTTCAAAATTTAGAGGGGAGGTTGGTTGGCCAAAATGTCGAAAACTCTTACTATTTTTTTACGGCTGTGGTAAAAGATACAAAGTTCATGTTTTGCACGTGCATACAACCACTTCATGTGCATGAAGAAAAAATCATAACTTGAACCAGAACTGTTATCCACCACACTGGGTTTTATGTGAATTGAAAAAAAAAAACATATCAGGAGTACGATTGGGCATAAAGCCCGATCGTGCGATACTCTAGGTGAAAGAAAAATTTCTAGACGACATTGACATTGAACTAATTTGTTCACGTGACGCTAAGGTTGCTATCGAAATGATTTATACAAAATTTAGGATTTAAAATTTTAATAGGTACTGAAAAAATTAGTGTATTGGATGAAGTGAAATAGTGCAGTTTGTATTGGAGGTGATAGAAGCAGGGGCGAGTTTTTAACTACTTTTCAGAACTAACTATAAACATCATGCTTTGTCATGTTTTAAATTGCAGATCAGTAGTATTCATAATTTTCAGGAAAATCGACTTTTTAGATTGGTTTAGGTTGTATGGGAAGGGGTAGGAGTGAATGTAATCATCTAATTTTTTTCGGTATTACTAATAATTTTAAATAAATATTTCGTGCACAATTTCAGCTCGATCAATTTTATACGCATTGAGTAAATTGGTTTAGAGCATTTCATGAAAAAGTGCAGTTTGTAATGGGAGGTGGTGGAAGGAGGGGGAAGACACAAATTACTTTTATGAAGTATATTGGAATCATCATAAAAGTATTACTGTTGGGGCGTTTTAATTTAAACAGTCAAATGCTTCTGTTTCGTGTAGATTTTTATTCTATTTCAAATACATTCGACTTTTGAATTGTCGTTTTCTTTGTTGCCTAAATAATTCATTATAATAAGTATTCATTTATAATATATATATATAAAATTACCTTTTTTAGTCGGATCCAGTGCCGAGCCGCTCATTAGAGCACGAGGTTTTCTTTTCATATTACGTTTAGCATATATGTATCTTCTTCTTTTTTTATTTTTAGATTACAAATATTCTCTAGCCTACTTGGTTAAATAAACGATAAGAGTGACTCGGCACTGAACCCAACTTCATAAAGGAATGTTAGGATATTCAGTAAATTCTAATTACAAATTCCTTAAATAATATTAACACTCCCTCCAGGTATGTCGCTCAAGTCATCTGATCGACCTACCAAATATTCTTTCTTCACATCAAGTACCGCTAATTTTACTGCTGGCCGGATTAGAATACCGCCTTCTGTTTTAACGACTGCCTTTTGTACTTGTTCTGATCTGCCTGGCGTCGTTTCAAGAATTATACCTTTCCTCCAGCAATTTCGAGGCTGTTGTTCATCGATTATCACAACTACGTCACCGACTTTTATAGGGTCCACGCGATCGAACCATTTTATCCGTCTCGTTAAATCTGATAAGTATTCCCGCACCCATCTTTTCCAAAATCTGTCCGCAAGGTGCTGAGCTATTTTCCAGTTTTTTCTTAATAAGTTCGGATCATCGCTGAATGAGCCGGGTGGCTTTTGACCGCTAGAACTCCCGAGTAGAAAGTGGTTCGGCGTTATAACTTCTTCATTTGAATCTTCGATGGGTATATAAGTAAGCGGTCTGATATTTACTACGTTTTCAACCTCCATGAGCAGAGTCCTCAAGAGCTCATCAGTAGGGTTACGTGATGGCATAATACATTTTAGAGACTTTTTAACCGACCGGATGAGGCCTTCCCAACTTCCTCCCATATGAGGAGCTGCTGGTGGATTAAAGTTCCATTTAACTACTTCATAAAGAAATGCCTTTTCTTTTATTTCCTCACTATCAATATTTAGAATTTCCTTTCGTAACTCGTCGTCTGCTCCTCTAAAATTGGTGCCATTATCGCTAAATATTTCTTTAGGGAATCTCCTTCGTGATACAAAATTCCTCAGAGCCATGATGCACGAATCTGTTGTTAAGGAACAGGCGACCTCTATATGAATTGCTCGAATGCAAAGGCATGTGAAAAGAACGCCCCACCGTTTTTCCGTTCTCCTACCCACAGTCACATACAATGGTCCGAAGTAATCCACGCCAACGAAGGTGAACGGACGCGTAAATGAGCTTAAACGCGCGCTCGGCAATTCAGACATTTCAGGGGCAGCAGGAACGGCTTGATGTATTTTGCAGTACTGGCACTCTTTGGCGGTTTTTTTTTCACGAGAGCTCGTAAGTTGGGAATGTCAAACTTTTGGCGTATTTCGTTCACAACAGTTTCATTATTTTGATGATGATATTTCCGATGAAAACAGTGAACAATTAACGAAGTGATTCGATGCCTTTTGGGTAATAAGATCGGGTGTTTAGTGTCGAAACTTACATTAGTGGCTGCATCTATACGGCCTCCTACTCTCAGGATACCCTTGTCGTCCAGGTAGGGCGAGCGGTTGTATATTTTACTGTCCTTTGTTATTCGCAATTGATCGTTACTTGGACGATTTTGATTTATTTGCAACGTAAATATTTCCTGAAGGTAGTAATCTGCCTGAGCGATACTATAAAGTTTGTTTTCGGCCATAACTAGCTCGTCTGCAGTCAGTGAGCCCAATACTAGTAGCTCGTGCCTTAATTTGGCCTTCAGGTTTCTAGCAAAACGGAGTACATATGCTGTGGACCGAGATAAACAATTCCAGTTGGAAAATCTCTCTATGTCAACCAGGTTGCCCTGCGTCTTTATGATGTGAAAGTGATGTGGCCGGATCTCTTCCTTTATCTGTACTGCTGATTTAGTGGAATTGACTGGCCAGTGGCTTTCGTCGCTTGAAAGAAATTCGGGACCGTTGAACCACCGATTTGAAGAATTGAATTCAGGCACGCTCGACCATTTCGTTGCTTCGTCAGCAACATTTAACTCCGTAGGTACCCATCTCCAATCCCGTAAGTCAGTCGAGTCCAATATCTCTGCTACTCGAAACGCTACAAATTGGCGAAAGCGTTTAGGGTCCGAGCTGAGCCAGCACAGAACGGCTCGCGAATCAGACCAGAAGAAACGTCGGTCAATTTTTAAAGAATGTCCTTGGCAGATTGTAGTTGCTAAGCGTGTGCCCAGAAGGGCTGCTTGTAGCTCAAGTCTGGGAATAGATTGCGGCTTTTGTGGGGGAACTTTGGTTTTCGCTCCAACTAATGAGCACTCGATGCTATTGCTGATCTCTATTCTTATGTAGGCTACTGCCGCGAAAGCTGCTTCACTCGCGTCGGCAAAAATGTGCAGTTGGATTGACTTATGGTATGCCGAAGTTGTCCTTGAGTAACACCGAGGTATTTTCAATTGACCAATTTGAGGTAGAATTCGTATCCATTTTCGCCATTTTTCATGTAGCTCATCTGTAAGTTCGTCATCCCAACCTAGTGTAGTTCTCCAAATATCTTGAAGGAGTATCTTCACATAAACCAAGAAGAACGCAAGTAGTCCAAGAGGGTCGAATATAGACATAAGAGTTCGCAGTACTTCACGCTTTGTAGGGCGACGCTTGCCCGACAGTATATCCTTATTGACCTTATTGCGGGGTAATACATATGTGAATGTATCGGAATATGCATCCCACCACATTCCTAATATTTTAGTGGGACTTGCATCAAATTTCAATTCTAGACTATTAGATCCCTGTACAAAGTTCTCTTCTACTGCGGCCAGAAATTCGGCTGAATTCGAAGCCCAGTTCCTAATTTTAAATCCTGCTTCTTGGTGTATCCATTTAACTTCATTCGCTAATTGAATTGCCTCTTCAATAGTGTCGACGCTATCCAACATGTCATCGACATAATGGTTATGTATTATTGATTGTACGGCTCTGGGATGTGATTTAGAGAATCGTTTAACGTTCAGATTTTTTATGTATTGCGCAAGGCTCGGTGAACAGGGGGCACCGAAAGTCATAACTTGCATGATATATACACCAGGATGTGGCTGTTTGGGATCTTCTCGCCAAAGAAAACGCTGAGCATGCTGATCAGGTTGTCGGATTAAAATTTGGTGAAACATCTCACGGATGTCACCTGCCACGGCGACTCGATGCTCTCGAAACTTGTATAGTACATGTGGAAGCGACGTTAGTTCGTCTGGTGCTTTTAGAAGAACTGAGTTCAGCGAAACCCCATTTACTGTAGCTGCTGCATCCCAAACCACTCTTAGTTTGCCAGGTTTGTTCGGGTTTTCCACACCAAAGATAGGTAGATACCACGTACGAGGTTGAGGATGCTCGAGTTCAGCCAGTGTAAGTTTTCTTGCGTATCCCTTTGAAACATGATCTTTAATGATTCCACGAAGTTTTTGGTCGAAATCTATATTCTTAGCCGTTCGGTTCTCGAGACATAAAAGACGCCTGAAAGCCATATTGAAGCTATCCGGTAAAGATATACGATCATGTTTCCATAAAAGACCGATCTCAAATCGATGATCTTTCTGAACTGTTGTGGCGCACATAACTTCTCGAGCACGCTGATCCTCAAGTGATTCCGGGTATGCTGCTGGAACTTTGACTCCGAGGTTTTCAACGCAGAGAAACTCCTTTACTAGATGGTGAAGGTCTTCGTCCGTTTTACATCCACACTTCTGAAGGTTGTGTTGGTGGTAGAGATTTGTATTACTCTTACCGCAAACTCCATGAATACTCAATCCAAGTCGAGTTTTCGTGACTACAGGTACTTTTTCCTGGCCTTCAAGTACGTCTAGCGGAAGTCCTAAGGCCCAGTTATTAATTCCAATTAGTAACCGTGGTACCGCTTTCCTGTAAGACTTGACAGATTGTATAGGTAAATTTAAACTTTTTACCGTCCGAACATCTTTCATTTTATGCAGTGCAGCATTTTTGTAGATTTCCGATATTTCTAGAGAAATCCTTCTAGAATCCATTTCTTCGCGCACTGTCCATTTCAAACACAGGCTTTGTGGAGTCCCGCCTAAGTTTAATTCATTTGCTAATTCTTCTTCGATAAGCGTGAGTGGCGATCCTTCATCTAAGAAGGCATAAGTCTCAATGGATTTGTCGTCAGCATACAATCGGACAGGGATTACTCGAAAAAGTAAATTTTTGTTTTGCTGTCGGTGAGTATTGCACGGTGATTTTTCTAACGGTAGTTTGCTGTTAGGCCCGGAATAATTTTATAACAAATCGTTTCGATTTTCATTATGAAGCAGCGGGTGGTGTCTTAGCATACAACCTCCTTTACCACATAGTTTATTAGAAGTACACCTGAATTGGCTATGTAGGCCTAGACACTTGCGACACATTTTATTTTGCTTTACGACTAGCCATTTTGAGGAGTGTGCCTTGAATTGCTCACAGTCATTTATCTTGTGAGCCCAATCTTTACAAACAATACATCTTTTGCTTGACTTGATGACACCTTGGCTGCTAGGGCTTTTGACGGATTCACCTTCAGTATGTGCGTGTAGATATCCTCGAGTTTTTTTGTTACGCTTTTCCAATTTTTCATCACAATAGGCATCTGGCAGTGGTAGTATAACTACACTTGCTGCCTTCGCTATTTCGAATAGCCAGTTTGAAAAGTGCGTAATTGTTACTGTTGTTACTTTTGTACATAGCCCAGTTGAGCTTTATTTGAGTTGGAAGTTTGTCAACTAGCTCTTGAAGAAGAGACGGGTTGCATATGTGTGCGATCAATCCAGAAGCCTCCATTGTAGCACTTAAGTTCTGTACGGAAAACGCATATGAAATAAGCATTTCTAGTCTTTCCGCCCTTGGTGGGGCTTGACTGCGTATCACACTTAAGGGAGTTGATGATGATCTCAGGGCGTCCAAATAGCATACGTAAAGTATCGATTATACATGGGACCGATTGTGGGAGAAGAAGACGACTTCTCACAGCATCAAGCGCCTTACCTTTCAAACTTTTCTGCAAACGAATTAAGTTCTCGGCATCCGAGAAACCGCACACTCTTGTCGAACCCTCGAAACTGCTGATAAATATGGGCCACTCTTCGGGCTTTCCAGTGAAGATGGGTAATTCCCTGGGGGTACTTTGCCTAGCAGCTAACTGGTGCATGTCCGGGACTGTTATGGTCGGACAATTTTGGGGCACTGAGACACCAGGATTTACGTAGGTTCTCTGACTTTTAGAGAAATTGGAGGTCACTGGTGGATAATCGGCGATTAACGGTCGGGCGCAGAGAGGATCGGTTGGATGAATATAAGACGTTACAATGGCTGGTTGAGTGTCGCGAACGGACATGATCGGAGTCGACGAAAATATACTGACCGTAGAGCCTGTTTGGCGAAGCAGCCGTATAATTAGATGTCGGAGCGACTGCGTCAAATGAAGCTCCACCGGCGCGCGCACAGAATACCGAAGATAGAACGGTAGTTTCGTTATTACTGTATAGCTTTGACTGGTCCCCCGTAGGTGTTGCATGACAGATTGATTGTCATGGGGCACAGCTGATCCAAATTGCGGCAATTCTCGTTTTTTATCAATTCGATGCCACTCGACGGTGCTGCCATCAATTTTTCAGTAGAAGTGTTATATATCAATTTAATAGGGCGCGTGTAGAAAATTGAGGATGTATTTAAATACGACTGATCTGTGGCAGGCCTTGTGACAGCTTGACTGTCATGGAGAACGGCAAATTCAATTTGCTGTATTTTATGCACAGGTCCGTTGTGACCTAACGGACTAGGTTGAGCCGATAGCGCACTAGTAAACAAAGGTTTAGAACTGGATTGCGAAAATGTGGCACTGGCTCCGTCGATTCAACCGAGGAGGTTATTGGTGCTTTTTCCGGGCGATTGAGTTGCATTTTCGAAATCCATTTGCTTACGTCTTCCAATGAACAATGTTGCGACTCGGGAATGTCGCCTTCGTCATCGGACTGTATGTCGCTCAGGAGCTTATACTTCTTGTTCAAGTATTCGGTATCACGCTGCTGACGCTCGGTTTCTCGTTTTTCCGCTATTTGTCGCTCCTCTTCAAGTTTAAGTAGTTGAAGTTGTGCTTTTCTGGCCCGTGATGATGCTGCAGAGAATTTGCTGGATGAGATGGATTTAATATCGCCTTGGCCTTCTGACAGGGGTCGTGGGTCCACTTTTGGTGCTGTGTGTTCTGGTTGTGACACACAGCATCGCGAACAAAGTCCTCTTCGGCGACGGTGTGATCGACGTTCGCGCAAGTAAAGTGGCACTAAGTATCGTAGGAGTCACATTGGACCATGTCATTTGTGTCAGGATCACTGCAGAGCAAACAGCTTGAGGTAATTTCCTTGCTGGACACATGGGACGGTGAGCGTCTGATTCTACTGGATCGTCGAAATGCTTCTTTCATCGTTTTGATGGACGACAATTTAAAAGCTTGTTGGGGCGTTTTAATATAAACAGTCGAATGCTTCTCTTTCGTGTAGTTTTTTATTCTATTTCAAATACATTCGACTTTTAAATTGTCGTTTTCTTTGTTGCCTAAATAATTCATTATAATAAGTATTCATTTATAATATATATATATAAAATTACCTTTTTTAGTCGGATCTAGTGCCGAGCCGCTCATAAGAGCACGAGGTTTTCTTTTAGTACTACGTTTTTTTTTTATTTTTAGATTACAAATATTCTCTAGCCTACTTGGTTGAATAAACGATAAGAGTGACTCGGCACTGAACCCAACTTCACAAAAAAATCTTAGGATATTCAGTAAATTCTAATTACAAATTCCTTAAATAATACTAACAATTACATTACAAATTTCAGATCAATATCATTTATATGTACTTTTCGAGCAAACCCCTTTTTCTGTCAAATTACGAAATCGTGTCATTTTGTATGGGAGGGGGTAGAAGGGGTGGAGCGATTTGGCCCGTTCACGAACTTGACCGTACTTTTTTGTTAAAAATGACGAATACAAAATTTGAACTTTCTAGCTCAACGCGTTCTCAAGTTAGAGAGGACAGGGACGGACGGACGGACCGACGGGCGGACAGACGGTCGGACGAACAGACGGACGGACGGACAGACGGACGGACGGATGGACATTCGGTTTTGAGATTTTTGAGTGATTATATGAACTCCTGTATCATTCATTTTTATACTCTAGATGGAATCTGAGAGTATTATAAGTTTGCTCTAAGGTTTGTAACGCCAAGAAATAAGGCTCGGAGAAAAAAATGAATGATACAGAAGTTAATATTATCACTCAAAAATCTCAAAACCGGAGGTCCGTCCGTCCGTCCGTGCGCTCTCTAGCTTGAGAACACGTTCAGCTAGATAGTTCAAATTTTGTACAAAAAAGTAAGGTCAAGTTCGTGAACGGGCCAAATCGCTCAACACTTTCTACCCCCTCCCATACAAAATGACACAATTGCGCAATTTGACAATGAAGAGATTTGCTCGAAAAGTATATAAGCTATTAGCCTGAAATTTGAAATGTGTTATTTTTATGATAATATCAATCTACAGTACAAAAATTATGCGTGTCCTCCCCCTCCTTGTACCACCTACCATACAAACTGTACTTGTCATGAATTATTCTAAGCCAATTTACTCAGTGCGTATAAAATTTAGCTGGCTGAAATTGTGCACTAAATATTAATTTAAAATTGTTAGTAAGGGACAAAAAAAATTACACGATCAGCTTCACCCCTGCTACCCCCTCCCATACAAAATGACACAATTTCGCAATTTGACAATAAATGGATTTACTCGAGAACTATGAAAGCTATTAGGTTGAATTTCGGGATATATTACTTCCATAATGATCTAAATCTACAGTAGAAAAATTATTGGCGTCCTCCCTTCCTTCCACCCCCTCCCATACAAACATCACTTTTTCATGAAATGCTCTAAGACGATTTTCTCAGAATATATAACATTTATAGAGCTCATATTTTGTAATAAATTCTTAATTAGCATTATCACTAAGATCAGAAAAAAATATTTGAGTAGCTTCACTGCTTCTACCCCCTCCCATACAATATGATACTGTTTCACAACTTCACAAAAATTCTATTTTCTTGAAAAGTATGAATGGCACCAGTCTGAAATTTAAGGGATGTCAATTTTATAATATTCCCAGTTATTTCTCAAAAAATCACTAAAATACCCCCACTCTTTCTACCACCTCCCATACAAACTGCACATTTTCATTAAATCTAACTCACTAATTTTCTCAGTTCCCATTCAATTTTTGGAGTAAGCATTTTGAATAAAACATTTTTATAGCTACTTTAGCATGATGGGGAAAAAATTAGTTCAATGATATCATCCCTTCTAACACTCCACATACAAAATTTCATCTAGAGTATCGTAAGATTGCGCATTACGCGCAATCGTAGCCCTGTTATGTTTTTCTCTGAGCCATACTTCTTGGCGTTACAAACTTTGTGGCAAACTTATAATACTCTCAGATTTCATCTAGAGTATAAACATAACAGGGCTACGATTACGCGTAAAGCGCAATCTTTCGATACTCTAGATGAAATAGAGTTTTTTATGATCCCAAGAAATTTTGTATGGGGAGTGTTAGAAGGGGTGATAACATTGAACTAATGTTTTCCCCATCATGCTAAAGTAGTTATAAAAATTGTTTTATACAAAATTCTTACTCCAAAAATTGAATAGGAACTGAGAAAATTAGTGTGTTAGATTTAGTGAAAATGTACATTTTATATGTGAGGTGGTAGAAAAAAAGGGGGGAGGGGGATTTTAGTGATTTTTTCAGAAATAACTAAGTATATCATAAAATTGACATTTCTTAAATTTTAAACTAGTAACATTCACACTTTTCAAGAAAATAGATTTTTTGTGAAGTTGTGAAAATGTGTCATATTGTGTGGGAGGGGTTTGAAGCAGTGAAGCTAATCAATTATTTTTTCTGATCTTAGTGATAATGTTAATTAAGTATTTATTACAAAATGTGAGGTCGAGCTCACATTTTGTAATAAATACTTAATTAATAAATTGATTTGATCGAAAAGTATACAAGCTATTAGTCTGTAGGTCGAGCTCACATTTTGTAATAAATACTTAATTAATAAATTGATTTGATCGAAAAGTATACAAGCTATTAGTCTGGATTTTGAGTTATATTACTTTCATAATAATTTCAATCTACAATTATCGATAATTGTGAGAAAATCGGATTGGAGCATTTCATGAAAAAGTGTAGTTTGTATGGGAGGGGGTGGAAGCAGAGGGAGGATTCCAATAATTTTTATACTGTAGATTGAAATTATTATGAAAGTAATATAACTCAAAATCCAGACTAATAGCTTTTATACTTTTCGATCAAATCAATTTATTGTCGAATTGCGAAATTGTGTCATTTTGTATGTGGGTGGTGCGATTTGACCCGTTCACGAACTTGACCTTACTTTTTTATCAAAAACGCCGTGTATGAAATTTAAACTTTCTAGCTCAAAGCGTTCTTAAGCTAGAGAGCGAATGGACGGACGGACGGACGGACATCCGATTTTGACATTTTTGTGTGATAATATTAACTTCTGTATCATTCACTTTTTTCTCCGACCCTTATTTCTTAGCGTTACAAACTTTAGAGCAAACTTATAATATTCTCGGATTTCATCTAGAGTATAAACATCAAAACGAAAATTTTTTGAGTGAAATTTTAAGCTAAGAACTTGAAAATTTCGGAAATTCATTTGAAAAAAAGTTAACTGGTCGAATAGTGTCAAAATTTCTACCCCCTCCAATTTAAAAATATTTTTTCGACCATTTTTAAGAAATTAATTATCACCAAGTCCATAAAAGTTATCAACTTGAAATTTTGTACAAACATTCCTAAAAATATTACAACACAATTGCAAGAAAAGTTTTGAAACCGTCCTTACCACTCTAACCTGCATATTAACTTCGCACGCATCCTCAACTTGTCTCAACAATAACAAAGTTGCGTTCAACTCGTTGGCAGACTTTTTAGTATGGACTCACATAATATTTCTTGTTTTGTTCGATTCTATTGTTTCTTTTCTAATATCTTCTGTAAATCTCTGTAAAAATTGCCTCAATGTTTGCAATCGACCAGTTTTACATTATTGCCGTGGACTTCATGCTGGCTCATCACTGGCTAAGCAAGTAAAATCTGATCAGTTTATCTTGTCATAAATTGCATCAAATTTCGATAAAGTAGCATCAATTGCGCAATAATTTCTTACAACAAAATTATTTACTTCCACAAATTAAGATACAGTAAGAAATCTCTGCCAACTGAGTAACAACAAAATTATTTACTTCCACAAATTAAGATACAGTAAGAAATCTCTGCCAACTCAGTAAAGTGTCAAGTAATAACGCTTAAGCAAAAAATGCTTGCACCCATCTAACTGATATTGCAAACATAACAAGGTCACAAAGAACTGAAAATTTGCTTTTATTTATTTTAAAAATTCACAAATACTTACCGAACAAGTTAATAGAAATTGCAAAACATTGATGCAAAATCAATCACAAAGTGATAAAAAAATAAATTAGAAAAAATCATTATGACTATAATTACCCCCCATCCTGAACAAATTTCAATACCACGAGTTGCATTACTCGCATAAAACTCTCTAAAGAAAAACGGCAAATCACCATTTTCACAGATAAAATTAATATACGTACCCCATACATATCTTATCCTCTAGCACAAGTTTTCTTTTACAGTCATTAAGTCTTTCACAACTAGAACAAAAGTTAAGATATCCCAATACGTCCTGTACCTTAAACTTTTTGAGGCGCTCCTCATAAAAAAGAGTAAAAGAATGTGCGATGGCTTAATTTAGTCCCGTAGGCAGTTTTCGCCTGAGTAGACCGAAGCGAAACACAATCGTCTTCATTTCGTTTCTTCATATCCTTTTTTTGTCGTTGCTGTTGTTGTTGTTTTTATGTGTTTTCCTTCGGGTTCCCTCCCTCGTTCAGAACGTTTAAGTTAATTGGCCCCAAAGCCAGTTGTATCAATTCCGAAAGAAACAAATCCTACCGTCATTTCAACTAGCCCAAGGCCCTTATCTCACCATAAAACCACCCCTCCTGCGAACCACCATCATCACTAAGAGAATACATACAGAAAAAAAAACAAAAATGAAACGAAGAATTACACCATCTTTTTCACTTCCTTAAAGCAAATAAATATAAAAAAAAGAAAAAAGTTTACAACGAAGGAAAAAGGACTTCTGATGCTGAATGAAGTATAGTTGGTTTTGTTGTTCGGCCGACGAAAGTCGGAGACCCGGCTCGTTCGGTGGCCAAACACAAAGTTTAAGGTTTAAGTAAATAGAAAACTCCAAGGGTCCACATAAAGCCCTTTCACCGGAGCCGAGAGTCATCTAAACCAACGAACCATTCAACCACTATATCAATTGAAAGGTTCCCTTTGGGTAAAATTCAGTTCGCCATAAGGACATCATCATTCGCTGCCCGCTCCCGGCCCAAGATTTAGTGCCATCTCCGAACTAACTGGAAGACGCAAAGGACCAAAAATGAATTGCTATGTGTATGGAAAAGGGGCACACGGCAGGAATCTAGTAAATAATCAAGGATATACCTCTCCATAGTACATATAACACTATCATCGAAATAATGGATTTCATCTGAGGACACGATTCTTCTGCTGCTGCTTCCGAAATAAACGATGGGCGATGATGGCATCAAGCCTTTGCTAGGACGAAGAATCTGAAATGGAGGGCCAGAGAAAGGATGACGTACAAAGAGAACGTCTTTTAATCCGTTTTATGTACGATCTGAACAGCATTTCAGGAACAGAATCATCAATGTCCTTGCGATCATTGTCATCATCTCATCGGTGGGATTTAGGTCTTTCTGGGAATTGTCGCGAAGGGACAATAAAACGGTAGGAAGTACCGTATACCGAGGCAAGGATAAATCGTCTTAGGGACGACACTATGAAATCCTCTGTTGAAAAAGACGACAGTGTTGCTGAGTGCTATGCTGATGATGTATGCGACATAATGGAAGGTGAAAATCCATTTTTAATAGAGAAAACCTTTGGCAGAGGCCATGAAGGATTATTTGCTTGATTGAAAGATTTCATTATGCAAAGGACGTAACTCTACTTCTCTTCTACCCCCGGAAAACGAATTCTGAAATCCTTTTCAAAAACCCACATCTTAAACAATCGCATCGACAATTTTACTCTCTGTGTGTAAACAAAGTTCTTGAATGACTTGAAAATAACCCAATGAACTACTAACCCCTTAACTATCAAAAACATCACTTTATCGAGCTTGTAATTAAGTGAATATCGGGAAAACTTCACGTTAATAAATGTTAGTGATACGCGCGATATAAGGAGACGGCGAAGACGGCCCTCAGAAAAGCTGAGCACCGCCAAACAAACAACGCGACAGGGATGGGGGTTGCTTTATTGCAAATCGAATTTCTACCGAAGAGCTTCGTATATACAAAATTTATCGCCGTCATATACAAAGAATGTCGTGCATGCAAGGTACGAGCCAGCAAAAGAACTAAACATGAAGCCACCTTATACAGGATCATAATGTATTGGTTAGGGTGTGAGGGCCATATATGCACGGAAAATACAACAACGCTCTAAACCATAATTCTAGCTAAACTCCTCTATTTTCACCTGCTTTCCGACTACAGCGTATTCGCAAACTGTGGAGAGCCCCCGCCGCCGAAAGTTTCGTATTCATAACCGATACACACGATCCGTGCATGCGAATATGAGCTAAGGGATCACCTAGGTTTTGGGGAGTTCCTGAGCCGACTGATGGTGGAGTGTCACGGCTCGGTCATAGCGGTGACAATCGGTATCACAAGTTTTGGTTGAGAGGTTCGTATGCAAATCGAATAGCATTACATAAATTGCCAGCGTGCTGAATGGAATATCGCTTCACTTGACAATGGGCGAACTGATCTGATACCCTTAAGCGAAGTGTTCTTTTCATATTTTTTTCGGTTGACTCTCGCCGAATAAGAAATGACAGCGCTCTTGAAAAATTGGCAGTTCCAGCTTTGATATGCTTACAAATCTCTAGGAGATGAGCATACGAGTAAATCCGCCGTAAACCTGCCCTGGGAAGTCCTCATTGCTTTATTTGCTAGATTTCGTTTTTTGTGCCTCCGCTCCGAGGTTATCCTATTGAAAGGCGACAAAGTAATTTATTGTCCTTATCGGAACCTCTTCGGACTCTTTTCTTACCTTTCTTTTGTGGTATGTGTATAGAGGTAACACTAAGGTACGTATACCTTTTCGTTGTTCATAAATCAGAGGTGAAGTCGAGAGGAGTAGTAGGTGCCTTTTGTTTAGCACAATACATTTTCGAGTTACCTAGGGTATTGTGAACAGGACAAGATATAGTCGTTTAAAGTCATCGTTCTCGTAGACAGTAGTCGGAGTCCTTCTGTCGATTGTACGGCACGATATGCCATCGATGATGAATCGGAGCTGATCTTTTTCGCATCAATTTCATACGCCCGAGCAATTGCAATTTGCCAGTTTGAATAGAAACGCTTATTTACCTCGAAGTCCTACCCGAAACTCGATTCTCGATGCTGGTCGTCGGATATGAAAAGGTATGGTGTGGAGATTCTTTTCTTGGTAATTTTCTTCGGAAATTTTCTATGCTATCGCCCACCCCTGAAGACGCCACCAGTCGTCGTCGTCGTCGCCACTACTACTAGTCTTTCGTCCGACATTGATAGGTACCCTTTTTAAGGTTCATTACATCCTGATGTCGAAATTCGATCGAGACGAGTCGAGTTATTCAAGCGAAATGCGAGGAGCAGAGTGGAGTCCTTTAAAGGTCACCAGCCACAAAATTATGTTATATGAGCGGAATAAAATTGAGTGGACGTGAGGATATGTGGCACCCGACCGACTGCGATATGAGTGATTTTACGTGGTCAGTGGGTCGGGGGTATTAAGTCGACATGGACAAGGACGATTTTTTCCGTTTTTCTTTTTTTTATTATTATTTTCACTCAACACTTTGTTGAGGAATGTTCGGTGTGCGTGCGATGCGAAAGATTTATGCGTCTGGCTGAGCATTAGTTTTATGACAAGTGAAATTGGACTTATGGGAGGCATTACTCGTTTAGTAGTTAAGTGAAATGATGGTTAAAGCGTGGGAAGATTTCATCGTCCGTCATTACTTAAAAAGTTAGTTTGATATAACACGTGGGTAAAAAGTAGTTGGGAAGTGTTCGTAACAGGAGAGTACAAAATCAAAAGTGATGTTAAATGCAGCGAAACATGCGGATATCCCGATGAAGCCCTAATTTCGATTCTTGACTGATTTTTTAAGAAGATTATAAAAAAAAATCTTAATCATTGTTGCCAAGTTTGAGAATCTGGAGAGAAAATCAAATTTAAGGATGACATTGCATATAAGCACACATCTGAAAACGCTGTCGGCTAATTTCGATAGAAATTTTAACTTTATGAGAAATTAAATTTAGTTTATTGAGGGCAGAGATATGACTTTACGAGAAAGGAGGACATATGTCAAAGTAGCCCATCTGGTATCCAAGAGGAATTTGTGTTTTTAGGTAAAGGCGGTTTAAATTGAAACTTTAAATAGGTACTTTACTATTATTTCATCCACTGACATTAACATTTTGAAAAATCATTTAATATGCTCAGATGTAAGAGGCTTATGGAAAGAGCCAGCATTTACAGACTTGGGTTTTTTTTTAAATTCTTTGAAACATGAAAGTATTATAAAACTTTCAAATTAACCAATGAAGCTATGGAAAGAGGTTTAAACGATTTCCCATATAAAGTCTGTGCATATTAAGTATTAGGTTGTTGCGGATGAAATGGCGACTTTCGCGATGACGTGAAGTTATTTGCGAATTTCATACATCGGTATACATTGGTGGGCTAAGTTTATCAGCGTCGGTGGCTCAGTGGTAGAATACTCGCCTGACATTTGGGCGGGAAACATATATATATATACAGGGTGGGCCAAATACAAGTTTCTTGCAATAAAATGAACAAAATTAAATTTTTTACCATGTATTATGACTTCATTAGTAAGAGCAAACATTCCCATTAATGGTAAAATACAACTTCGTTCAAGTGGCTGCCTCCACTGGCAGTAGCGCATTCTGTCACTCAAATTTTCCAACACCATGTCGATGGTTTCGGGCTGTACCTCACGTATTGCTTGGATGATATTGGCCTTAAGTGCTTAAATCGTTTCTGGATTGTTGGCATAACATTGGTCCTTTACGGTTCCCCAGAAAAAAAAAAGTCCAAAGGGGTCAAATTGCGGCTCCGAGGCGGCCAATTGACATCGCCAAGACGGCTGATAACATGATTTGGGAATTTGGTGCGTAAACGATCGAATGTGGCATGGCGCGTCATCCTGCATGAACCAGAGGTCGTCCAAGGCCATGTCTTCAATTTCAGTAAAAAAAAAGTCGGATGTCATGACTTTGTAACGTTCACCGTTCACCGAAACGTTTTTCCCAGTCTCATTTTCGAAAAAAAAAATGGTCAAATGATGCCACCACTCTACAGTCCGCACCAAACTCTCACTCTCTGTGGATGCATTGGCTTCTCGACAATAACGTGCGGGTTTTCCGAGCCCCAGCTGCGGAAATTTTGCTTGCTAACGTAGCCTCCGAGATGAAAATGCGCCTCGTCAGAAAAGATGATTTTTCATCCAAAATCGTTGTCCAATTCAAGCTGCTCTAAGGCCCAAACTGCGAAGCGACAACGAAGCGGATGGTCGTACGCCTTCAATTGCTGAGCCAATTGGACCTTGTAAGCGAATAATCCGAGATCTTTGTGCAGAATTCTCCTCAGGCTAGTGCGTGAAATGTTGAGCTGTTGAGACCGACGGCGAGTTTATGTTCGTGAAGTGAGTCTCACACTCTCGGCTACGAGTGTTGTCCACTAGCATGCCAATCTCACGAACTTTTTGCACAAACTTGCGTACAGCAGGCACGGAGGGTGATTCATTTCGACCAAAACTTCTTTTCAAAAAACGCAATGTTTGGGCTACACAGCACTCACTTTGGAAATAAGTTTTCAATATTTCCCAACGTTGTTCAAGTATAAAGCCTCACATTTCGTTCCGCAGAGGTATGATACTGACTTTCTGTCTAGATTTCAAGCGGGAAACAGCTTTCAGTGTCAAAATAACCTATGATTTAAAAAAAAAACTCTAGATGGCCCACCCTGTATGTATACATATTTTTTTTTTTACGAAAATTCTTTTTTTACAAATATATTTTTTTTTAAGATTTAACTAAAGTAAAAATATCATAGCTAGTTCTGGATATGCTTCCATCTATAACGTCATTACAACATTTCATGTTTCTTGGTCAAGTCGTGTGATATTTTATTACTTTCCGAACAATACTATATGGAGTACTAATCATTCAGCTGCACGATTTTAATGAACATCAATACTCATTATTGTAAATTTTGTCTCCTTTGTGAGTAGTATGGTGTCACTACTAATGCAATAATGAACAAATACTCATAATTTGTAATAACACCATGAAATATGCTGTTTTATCAATATACTGTAAGAATTTCTCAGTAGCTTTGGGATACGAAACATTGAGTTTTAGGACTGAATAATAAAAAAAACACAGTATTATCACTATCGGTCGTATCAGTACTCACAGAGTCCCCTCCAAGCACTCACAATCCAATATAAGTCGAACAAATATATTTTCCATGTACATATTACCCGTAGTGCATTAAACATTTTGAACATTTTTCATCTTTCAGGTTTTTCAGCATATTTTTATACTCTAGATGAAATCTGAGAGTATATTGTGTTTGCCTTACCGTTTGTAACGCTAAGAAATAATGCTCGCACAGAGCCGCCAAGGGTACAGAAATATTTGTTGTCACTCAAAAACTTCGATTCCGAGTTGCTGTCTGTCCGTCTGTCTACAGCATAACTCTCGAACGCTTTGAGCTATCGTGCTTAAATTTATTATGTGTCATTTTTAGCAAAAAATAAACTTTAAGTTTATGAATGGGTCACATCCCCCCACTTCTTCTACCCCCTCCCATACAAATTTCACGAAATTCCAAATTTTCAGAAATTGATTTTTCTTTGAAACTATTTAAGCTATCAATTTGAAATTTGAGTCAAAGTATTATGATATAAATGTCATTAATACGACGGAATATTGATCCGATCCCGTCACTCCTTCTACCCCCTCCCATACAAATGCATAATTTTAAAAAATGCAGTTTTTCGATTTTCATTGAAACTAACAAAGTTATAAAAACGAATTTTTGCCAAAATTAATTTTATTATAATTTCAATTAGAATTAAGAAAATTATCAACGTCACCTCACTCCTTCTACCCCCTTCCTTACAAATTTCACGAAATTTAAATTAAATTATTTTTCTTCGAAACAGTTAAGGCTATCAACTTGATATTTTGCACAAAGTATAAAAATAGAAATATCAATAAAGAGAAAAAAATGTGTTTTGATCCGTACACTCCTTCTACCCCTCCCACACAAATGTATAATTTTTGTTAAGTGCATTATATCGATTTCCATTAAAACTAGAAAAAGTACAAACTTAAAATTTTTGCCAGAATTTGTTTTTTAATAATTGCAATAAATGCTAAAAAAAATTATCAGCTCCTCTTCACTACTTCTACCCCCTCCCATACAAATATCTGTATTATAAATTCAAGAAAAGTATTTCTCCTTCGAATATATTAGAACTATCGAATTTGAAATTGAATCAAAGCGTGGTGATAAGGATGATGATAAGCAGTTTCAAAATCATCTTAAACGCTCCACTTCCTCTGCCACCTCCCATACAAATGCCTCAATTTCAGGAAAACTATGTCCAATTGAAAATAATGAAACCTACAAACCTTAAATTCAGCACGAAATATTTTGCATACCACATTAGGTGTCATATCCAAAAATTACAAACCTTCCTCCTCTCCTTCTACCACCTCCTATACAAAAGTCACTATTAATTATTTAAAAGAATTGGAGGTGACATATTTTCCGGTACATTGAACTCTTTCTCATTTCATCTAGAGTATCATATGATTGGGCTTTACGCCCAATCATAATTCTTTTATGTTCAAAATTTATCTTCAATCCAGCAAATTATTTCGACAGATATTGGCTTCGATCGTATGAGTTTATTGGGCATTTATGTCCCGTGTTATGTTTGGTGCACCTTCATTCTCGTTGGGATCTAGGTTGTGAACATCTGCAGTATTGTATTTCTTACGAATAGAGTACGGTATGAGATCTGCATAAGTTCGAAATTAGGAGAGTATAACATGGTTTCTAAAAGTACTGCGTTACTTTGTCAGTGCTCAATCAATACTGAACAGCTATTCGTTAATTGGTAGAATAGTTAGCAATTTTTGTGGTACTGTTTTGGCACACGATATTGAAGTAATAGCTATTCAGTAATTGGTAAGCATATATTTAGAGCAAAGACGAATTTCCTGACAACTTAATTCATTACTGACTTTATTGATAGATTGTAAAGAATCTGAACTCGTCAGTTCCTGTAGAGTGCGTAAAATACCCAACTTGTTTGAAGGGGAAATTAGTACTGGTAGAGTTCCGGAAGAAATTCTGCAATATCTGTTCGGGTTAGCGTCAATGTAACGAATTTACGTGAATACATACCTGGCTTAACTCCATGGTCTTATACAAATACGAATTACTTCTGTGACGGCAATTATCGCCGCTACTTGATATGAGAGTACCAGTCTATACCATATTGCAAGTTTGGCATACACACCAGCGGATGCGAGACCTTCCTGAATCTCTGGGTGACACCCGGCAACTTCACGACGAGAATTAAGGAACAAGTTTCAAGAATGCTTGATATTTAGACGTAAGTGACAAGCCCTATATGTTCCTCGGAGAAACTTCGGAGGTCTGCGGAGTTGTCAAGCTCCAAAAGCAAACTACTATAGAGTTCAGGTTGGCGGTCAGCCGGGACCACATGCTTAATTTATATATCAGAACGCTACTAAGAAAATAGGATTCCTTATAAAGGAGTTTCTCATCTTTTCATTTTGGTAGCCAATTTTCTAAAAACCCACAACGAACTTTTCCCTGAAATTAATTAGTGTTTCTAGGTAATGACAAATTATTTTGATGTACCAATTAAGAGGTTTTTTTTATTTTACTACTCGAAACTCGAAAAAGCACAACATTTTCTTTAATAAAAGTTTCAACAGAAACCAATATGCTAAATTCCTTGTTTCCAGATGAAAGCGTTCCGAAGAGAGTGTGATTGTCTAAATAGGGGTCTTCTCCAAATTCCACGACATAGACGTGTTTCTAATTCCCAAAATCCAGTGTTTCTAATTCCCAAAATTTGTTCAAAATGATATGCTCAAGGAGTTTCAAAATCGCAATTATCTAAAAATTTTAGGTTGCCCTCAATCTATTACTTCAAAATACACAAAACTGCTTTGGCTGTTTTAATGGTTTTAGGTTTAGATGCTGCGAATGATTCCTCTAAAGCACCTATTGGAGAAATCACCGTATCTTCGCAACTCTCTCCTCTTCAAGATCAAATTTCTTCATTTGTTTATAACTTAATTTGAACATTTTATTAAAATTCCATGATTGTTGGTTAAAATCATGCGGAAAGGAGGTTTCCCCTATTTTATCTTCTCGAGCCTATTATTCAATAGAAACCACAATTGAAAAAATTGTTCCTGGTATGCGAGTGAGTAGCGTGTTGGTTTACAATGCAAAGGTCCGGAGTTCAAATCACGGTCGACGTAGATATAATTTCAGTTTGGTCACCTCATTCTGCAAAAATGAAAATTGGTAGTTAGAGGGTTGTGCAAGGCGTTAACAACCCTTTTGCAATAACAAATAAAATGCTAAGGAACTAGAAATTCAGGAGGCCAAGGCCCGATTTAGAATGTGTTGCCTTTGAAGAATGAGTGAAAGAGCATCTAAAACTGCCAATTGGTAGCATATTTTTAAGTTGGTCAAAAATTCGATATTCACGAAAATATATATATATAAATTCATGACTAGCCTGCAACAAAATCCGTCTGTCGCTGTACGCCGCACGTTTAAGAACAGCTCACATTAGCTTATAAGGACTTCAAAATAGAAAGTTCATTTTTTGGTGAATTGTAGATGTTCTCATTTTGCGGGGTGTACGGATTAAAGGGGATGCGGGGGAGTGCTGAAACTGAAAAATAAGAATTCGAATAACTCAATAATGGTTCTAGCTATGAAGCTGAAAATCAACATATACATAGAGGAGTTTGTGGCACAAACTCTAAAAATAATATAATTTTTTTATCCATTGGGGTCCTGAAAGGGGGGAGGGCTGATTCACTTTCCAAAATTTCAAACCGTTAAATCTCAAAATTGAGTACAGATATCAATTTGAAATTTCGTCAGATTCTAGAACTATATAGTCTTTAAAGTTGATAAAAATTTTACGTTCAGGGGTGTAAAGGGAGGGAGGTGGTAAGCAAAAATGTCGGAAATTTGAAATGATTTCGTTTGACCATTCTTAAGAAATTAATTATCACCTAACTATGACAAGTTATCAATTTAAAATTTTGCACAAAACTTTAAAAAATAGTTGAAACGAAACTGCGTCAAAAGTTTTAAGATCGCGCCTGTCCTTCTGCCCCTCTCATACAAGAGTATGATTTAGACCAATTTCAATAAATCAACTACTAACCAACAAATTAACGAACTTGAAATTGTACGAGCACCTTGCAAGAGAGATGAAATAAAACTGCATCAAAAATATTACGGTTCCCTTTCCTCCTTTACCCCTCCCATACAAATGTTTGGTTTCGTGAATGTAAAGTACACCCGGATCTTATGAAAATTGTACGCAACTTCGTCTATGAAGCTGACATTCTATACAAAGAATATTGGACGTGATTTTCAAGCATCGAAAATGATAACAATAATCAGCATGATTTTTTTGGCCAATAGATAACGGTATTAGCTAACAACAGTACAGAGAAAATTTCAAATAGTTGGTTATAATTATTTATACATATATATATTTTTTAAAACAAAATGAAAAAATTTGAACCTTTCACAGTATTTATAAGGTGTGAAAGTTTCAAATTTTTTACTTTTGAATAATTTTTAAATTCCTCTGCTACAAAGCAATAGTTTCCTCAAAGTAATAAGTGTACGAAGAATCATTAAAATCGGTCAAGCCGTTTCCGAGAAAATGGTACCGCATTTTGTATAGAAAACAGTCAAGTCAGGAACCTCTTTAAGTGTTGAATTGCCAGCAGCCTTACCCTAAAGGGGTAGGGGTACTACTTGTGAAAGGAGGTTCCACCTAGTCTCCCTTAACCACTCTGACCTGCATTTTGACTTTCAATGCATCTTCAACTTATCCCAAAAATAATAAATTTGCGCCCGATTTATTGGCAGTTTATTTTGTTTTTAGTTAAGTGCTAACGAATGATTCAAACTAGAACAGCTCTAAGAAATATTGAATAATTCCTCAAAAAATCTCCGGAACGGCAATCAATGCATCTGTCACTTATTTGGCAATAATATTAAGAAAGCATCAACATTTTTAAATATTAAATTTTGGATTTTTTTTTAAATAAATCAATAAATATTTTCTAATGGTGTTCTCTAGGTCCAGTAGCGTTAGTTTTTTTTTTTTTTTTACAGAATGACCTGTGTTATAGGCAATTTCGGCCTTTATGTGCAATGCACAAACACAGTCATGGAGGGAAGGAATGGGATTGGGAAGGTTGGGGAAGGGGAGTGAGAACGACCGTGGCGAGTGGAGAAGTTGGTATATTGCTCAGTTGTACTGGCTGCTTACTGACAAATATTTGCAGTTTTATGGGGGACTGAATGATAGAAAGCGAACAGAAACCATCTACTGAGTATCTAGGCCTTCTTGAAGTGGAACTGTTTCACTTTTACACCGTTTCCCCATTTTACTGCGAATAATTTTTTATCACCAGTAGCAACTGAAAAATTTGCGCTTAAAAAAATCCCGTCTGAAGTGGGAATCGAACCCACGACCTATTGACTGAGAAGCAAGCACGCTGCCCACTACGATACGGAAGCCTCAGTTAAGGTAAAATTAACCTGGAGAAGCTCCTATGCTTGCTCGTGATGCAATTAAAGCGGAGAAAGTGATCTTGAAAAAAGGATTGGATACCAGCCCTGACCACTTGAAAAAAAATTCCTCGATCATTCTATTAAAATTAATTTCTGGCTTTGTTCTGGTTTTCGAAGTTACGTTCATAATTTTCATAACTTTTGCAAAATAGAGTTTAATAATCAAGTTAAAGATTCGTGGAAATTTTTAATTTTGCAAATACTGAACTCCCGAAAACTCGAAATATTTTTTCAAAAGTAAGGAAACTGAGTACCTAGTAAGATCTTTTAAACTTAAACTAATCTCCCAGCTGATTACAGAGCATCAGAACGCATTATGGAAAGTTAAATATTTAAGAAAATTGTATCAAATAATATATCGTATATATGTACCACATTTTTTTTATAATTTTTCAAATAATGAAAATAGGAAAGAAAAACAGTTTGAGAATTTTGATTGAGTGAGCTCAAAAAGTCTTTCAATAACTTGTCTTGATTTAATTACGATGCTTTGATATTAATTCAATAAAAATATGATAAAAGCATAAAGCTGCCCATTACTTTACCCAGGAATTTTGCTCATTCATAAAATGTGCATGTCAAAGGCAATTCGTTCCCCTTTTGGTATTGTTTTGAAGCTCTGCTATATATATCTTTTTATTCTTTGGTGTTTTTTGCTAAATTTGCGAGTTTTATAATTTGATTTACGACGAAAGCTGAAAGAACTGGGTTGTTATTTGCAATTTAGACAGCGAGTGGATTCAATTCCTAAGTTTCATATTAAAAGGTGGATACTTTTGCTTTGGCGAAGAATATAAAGAGTCGGTATCTAATGCAAGAATGCGTAAGACTACCCAAAACTACATATTAAAATATTAAAAATATAATGTTTATCAAAAAAAGAAAAACTTATCTATGAGAACGAAGTATTTTCTACGAGGTGGTCACAAAGTCTTCTTTAAGGGCATTGAAAAGTGATTTCTTTAAATTTTTAAAATTTCATTTAAAAATTTTCAGTTTGTGTGTATACATTTTATTAAACGTTGTGCAAGTTAGACCCCCTCTAACTTTCGGAGCATAACAATTGTGGAACAAATTATTATTTTTTGTCTATGTATATCAAATTGGTCCACATAGAAAATTAGAAAATTTAAATTTTGTATCTTTCACCATAACCCTAAATAAATCACTCAAAATTTTCGACATTTTTGCTTACAACCTCCCTCCTCTTACACCCCCAACTTATTTTACCCAAATTAGGGACTATGCAGTTCAACAATCAGACAAAATTTCAATTTGGTATCTCTACTTAATTTTGGGATATAATGGTTTGCAATTTTGGAAAGGCACCATTTTTGAAATGCTCCCCATTTTCCTGACTACTATTATGTCCAAATCTTTTATTTTTCCCGTATTTTGGTGGTATACCTTAAAATATATTCCAAGTTTAAATACATAGCTTAAGAGATAGTCGAGATATTAATTTTTAAGTGTTTTTTCTTTGTAACCCCCTGACTCTCCCTCTAACAATAATAAGCCTCCCTCTAAGCAGATTCTGGTGGATTTGTATGGATCTTAATGGTTCCAAAATATGAATTTTTTATAGTAAGTATTTCGAAGATATAATCATTTCAAAAAAAATAAAATCGGTCGACAATTTGTTTTTGGCCTCCCTCCCCCCCTTTTCGGACCCCAATGGCTAAAAAAATTAAATTATTGTTAAAGTTTTCTCCCACAATCTCCTCTATACACATACGTTGATTTTCAGCTTCCAATCTAGAACCATGGTAGAGATATTCGAATTCGTAGTTTTCAGTTTTAGCGTTCCCCTCTCTTACCCCTTAACACTTACACCCCCAAAATGAGTGCCCGCGGTTTGGGAGGTAAATTTTTGTTCAAAATATGTGTATATTAATCATAGTGATAAAACTTCTTTATTTCATGTTAAATATCTAACTGAGGTTTCTTTCAAGTATTTATTATTATATTGTGTTTGCATTTATTTTTATCACAATATCCTATTCTTATTATTATTCATATTCATACTCTTATCAACTTCACATTTTGCTATACAAATAAATTTTAATTTCACTTTTCACACATACGTCGTATTCAGTCACAAAAATTCAAATATCAAGCTTCAAAAATTCAATCACTTTCGTAAAATTATACCTAAATACATCATTTTTATCACTAGTATAAGATTAATGGCAGCGCGGCTCTATTATAAATTTTACTACTTAAAATGGCTAATGATCTAATAGACTGTATTGATAGTTTTCAACTATGCGATGAATTTATATGCAGCAGTGCGAAGGAGTTTAATGCGAAAATGGGACGTTCAAAACCAATTTTAAAATTGTACCACACAAACATTAGAAGCATTAAAAAAAACTTCAACAATCTCAGTAGTGGGTATACAAGGCTTCTGGCTTTCTCCTTAGCGACACTAGCGCCACGAGCGGAGGTGGCGAATAGCAATACTAATTAGTGGGGTGGCCGATAGCAATACTAATTAGTGGGGATCCAAACCGGTAGTTGAACTTCGAGAAGGCTTTCGCTGTTTCTTTAGAGATGGCAGTAGCAGTACCCCTAACTGACTCTTTTTTTGAAATGTCAAGATTGATAAGAGTTTTATAAATTATGCCCCTAACTGACTCTTTTTTGAAATGTCAAGATTGATAAGAGTTTTATAAATTATGCCCCTAACTGACTCTTTTTTTGAAATGTCAAGATTGATAAGAGTTTTATAAATTATGCCCCTAACTGACTCTTTTTTAGAAATGCCAAGATTGATAAGAGTTTTATAAAGTATGCCCCTAACTGACTTTTTTTGAAATGCCAAGATTGATAAGAGTTGTACGAATTATGATTCATATATGATGAAATTGATATTTACATTGATAGGAATGAACACGTGGGTTATATTTTTAGTTGGACTTTAAGAATGCTTTCGTTGTTTATATTGTGAAATAGGTTTTGATCAGCTTGTTTAGTTTTATGAATTAGGTGTCATATACATATGATGAAAATTGATAGATTGTGTGTATGGAGATTGTTATTGTTATTAATAACGTGATATTATTTTATGACGTCATCATCGAGTAGGAATAATTCTTTCGAATTGTTTATGGTTTAGAGTATTCATATGATAGGTTGTTTACATTTTTTTGTATGGATTTTTTTGGTTTACGAGTGAGAGTCTGAAAATTTCACCTCAATTCGCCAACATATATGATCATTTTTTTGATGAACGAGTTCAAGGTCTAAGATTTGTATGAAAATAACTTGTATTTGTGGTAGATGAAGCACTTGTATGGTTACATGGATATAACGCTGTTATGCGATAGGGGTAAGCTTTGTATGGGATGTTGGTTAGTGATGATGTACTGACGTTCCATGACGTCATCAATTAGGGTTGCCATAAGGTCATCGATTATAGTTTCATGACGTCATCATCAATTGGGGTTGCCATAATGTCAAAAAAAAAAAAAAAAAAAAAATAAAAAAAAAATAAAAAAAAATAAAAAAAATTAAAAAAAAATAAAAAATAAAAATAAAAAATTTAAAAAAAAAATTAAAAAAAATCAATAAAAAATAAAAAAAAAAATAAAAAAAATCATAAATTTACAGATTCGCATGACAATGTTCCTATGCCTAATACTGATAAATCCGATTAATGGGCTATTTAACGTACACGAACTGACAGGATTTACGGAAATACAACTTAACAAAGTAGAAATAGTGACCAAAACAAATATTATCATACACATAATTGACATAAAAGAAATTTTAGACTTAATAAACGAATTTTCAACCAATACATACAGCTAATTTAAACGAAGAACAGAAGAATTTACTTATAGCAGAACTAAATCAATTGACAAACAAAATTAAAAAATATAATTCCTAAAGAAAATAGAAAGAAAAGTGCTTTATTGAATATAGTCGGATGTACAGCAAAATGGTTATTTGGAACGATGGACGAACAAAACAGACTAGACATATAAAATCACATGAAGACGACAGACGAAAATAATCATAATCTCATTACCGTAATAAACCAACAAATAATTATAAATAACAATTTAATGAATCTTTCAGACAGCTTAAAAATTGAAAATAAATATATAAGACCATATCAACTACAACAACAACAACAACTACAACACTAGAAAATACAACCATACAAACACCTGCTACCAACTTACCTTATTAAATTTTACTATAAGTTAAGAAATAGAAAAGAGTCTTGTGTGTTGTTATACTTGTATACCAAATTCTGGTTAATATGCATATTTCAAGAAAAAAAACAAACTGAATGATGGTTTTAAGCATATTTATTATCAAGATATTTTTTTTTTAAATAAATAAACATAAGAAAATTACGATATGTATCGGTTATATTATATAGAATAGCTATTTCTTTAACAATGAAACAGTTTTCAGATCCTCTAAATTTAATATTTATATTATTACTTCAGCTTTTCTCAATGCTTCAATGATGATAACAATCTCGTTGATATGATAAATATCTCCCGCCTGTAGCGCTGATACAAGCAATTGTAACCGGTCCACCAGTTTATTAGGATCATCCCAATAAATATACTGTTTTGGTTCGATTGATGTTTGTATTAAATCTCCTCCTCTATGAGTTAAAAGTTTGTTAAAATTTTTTGTATATTTACAGCTTCGGTTTCCATTTATTTGTCCGTTGCTGGGTTCGATTAATGTTTGTATTAAATCTCCTAATCTATGAGTTAAAAGTTTGTTAATAATTTTTGTATATTTATAGCTACGGTTTCCATTTATTTGTCCTTTGCTGGTATAGTGACGTCTATAAGCATTAGTATCAAGCAAAATATTTCTATAATTCTGTAAATCATCTTCATTGTACAGAGTCTTATCTGGAACTTTCATAAATAGTAGCTCATATATGCCCTGAGTACCATCATAGGTTTTATCTTTTATTAATATTTGACTACCATCGATTGTAAAAATCGAGTTTCCAATTTTCCATTGTTCATTTTCATGATAAACACCATAAGTACTATCGATGAAATCCGGATTATTTGCAAATATATTTAAATATTTTGTAGGTATTTCATCAAATTCTCGCTCGTTCATATATTCAATGAGTTCTTGCCGACCTAAAGGAGTTGTCACATATTTACGTATGCTTCTTACATCCGGAGACTTTAATGGTGTTTCAAAAGTATCAGTTAGATCAAGCTTTCGTTTGAATTTGGGTGTTGGAGTTTCAAAGTCAACGTCACTTTCAATATCATCTGTAGATTGAGTTTCCATGTTTTCTTCTTTTTCAGGTTCATATTTACTGTGATCATGAGTTTCTACATCTTTTTCTCTTTTAGGTTCGTATTTACTGTGGTCATACAGTTTAACTAATTCTTTAAGAGGTCTTGTGATTGGTTTAAAAGTTTGTTCTTGTCGAGTCTCAGCATTAACTCTACCGATTTTTAATTGTTTATATTTTTTACGTATCGAGTTAGTAGACTTTATAACTTGTCTAAGAATATCTTTATCGGTCGACTTCTGCATTTTTCCTTCTTACACAACAACAACAGATTAACAGATATCGTACTGCTTTAATACTGCTTCTGTACTGAGGTGTACTGCTTTAATACTGCTTCTGTACTGAGGTGTACTGCTTTAATACTGCTTCTGTACTGCTTTGTACAGCTTTAATACTGCTTTGTACAGCTTTAATACTGCTTTGTACAGCTTTGATACTGCTTCTGTACTGCTTTGTACAGCTTTGATACTGCTTTGTACAGCTTTAATACTGCTTTAATACTGCTTCTGTACTGCTTTGTACAGCTTTGATACTGCTTTGTACAGCTTTAATACTGCTTTAATACTGCTTCTGTACTGCTTTGTACAGCTTTAATACTGCTTTGTACAGCTTTAATACTGCTTCTGTACTGAGGTGTACTGCTTTAATACTGCTTCTGTACTGAGGTGTACAGCTTTAATACTGCTTTGGACAGCTTTAATACTGCTTCTGTACTGAGATGTACTGCTTTATACAGCTTTATTACTGCTTTCAGGTTTTTAAATATAGTTTTTCAAACTTTTTTCTCATATTACTGGATCAAAGTCTTCATATTGATTATATATAGTTGTATTTATTTGATATTGGAATCAAGATAGGAAATAACTTCTCTTGGATGCTGAAAGTGAACAGAATTCAAAGCATATATACAGTATTCATATAAATCTAGAAACATGACTGCTGAGTGTTGAAGGGAAAAGTATAGATTTTTTTTTTTTTTTGGTTATTCGAGCCTCAATGTGATTACAATCAACTATACAGCTATACAACCACACAGCTGTACAACCAACTATACAACCTCACAGCTGTACAACCAACTATACAACCACACAGCTGTACAACCAACTATACAACCACACAGCTGTACAGCCAACTATACAACCACACAGCTGTACAACCAACTATACAACCACACAGCTGTACAACCAACTATACAACCACACAGCTGTACAACCAACTATAGAACCACACAGCTGTACAACCAACTATACAACCACACAGCTGTACAACCAACTATACAACCACACAGCTGTACAACCAACTATACAACCACACAGCTGTACAACCAACTATACAACCACACAGCTGTACAACCAACTATACAACCACACAGCTGTACAACCAACTATACAACCACACAGCTGTACAACCAACTATACAACCACACAGCTGTACAACCAAATATACAACCACACAGCTGTACAACCAACTATACAACCACACAGCTGTACAACCAACTATACAACTTCACAGCTGTACAACCAACTATACAACCACACAGCTGTACAACCAACTATACAACCACACAGCTGTACAACCAACTATACAACCACACAGCTGTACAACCAACTATACAACCACACAGCTGTACAACCAACTATAGAACCACACAGCTGTACAACCAACTATACAACTTCACAGCTGTACTTGGTTGATTGTAATCACATTGAGGCTCGAATAACCAAAAAAAAAAAAAAAAAATCTATACTTTTCCCTTCAACACTCAGCAGTCATGTTTCTAGATTTATATGAATACTGTATATATGCTTTGAATTCTGTTCACTTTCAGCATCCAAGAGAAGTTATTTCCTATCTTGATTCCAATATCAAATAAATACAACTATATATAATCAATATGAAGACTTTGATCCAGTAATATGAGAAAAAAGTTTGAAAAACTATATTTAAAAACCTGAAAGCAGTAATAAAGCTGTATAAAGCAGTACATCTCAGTACAGAAGCAGTATTAAAGCTGTCCAAAGCAGTATTAAAGCTGTACACCTCAGTACAGAAGCAGTATTAAAGCAGTACACCTCAGTACAGAAGCAGTATTAAAGCTGTACAAAGCAGTATTAAAGCTGTACAAAGCAGTACAGAAGCAGTATTAAAGCAGTATTAAAGCTGTACAAAGCAGTATCAAAGCTGTACAAAGCAGTACAGAAGCAGTATTAAAGCAGTATTAAAGCTGTACAAAGCAGTATCAAAGCTGTACAAAGCAGTACAGAAGCAGTATCAAAGCTGTACAAAGCAGTATTAAAGCTGTACAAAGCAGTATTAAAGCTGTACAAAGCAGTACAGAAGCAGTATTAAAGCAGTACACCTCAGTACAGAAGCAGTATTAAAGCAGTACACCTCAGTACAGAAGCAGTATTAAAGCAGTACGATATCTGTTAATCTGTTGTTGTTGTGTAAGAAGGAAAAATGCAGAAGTCGACCGATAAAGATATTCTTAGACAAGTTATAAAGTCTACTAACTCGATACGTAAAAAATATAAACAATTAAAAATCGGTAGAGTTAATGCTGAGACTCGACAAGAACAAACTTTTAAACCAATCACAAGACCTCTTAAAGAATTAGTTAAACTGTATGACCACAGTAAATACGAACCTAAAAGAGAAAAAGATGTAGAAACTCATGATCACAGTAAATATGAACCTGAAAAAGAAGAAAACATGGAAACTCAATCTACAGATGATAGTGAAAGTGACGTTGACTTTGAAACTCCAACACCCAAATTCAGACGAAAGCTTGATCTAACTGATACTTTTGAAACACCATTAAAGTCTCCGGATGTAAGAAGCATACGTAAATATGTGACAACTCCTTTAGGTCGGCAAGAACTCATTGAATATATGAACGAGCGAGAATTTGATGAAATACCTACAAAATATTTAAATATATTTGCAAATAATCCGGATTTCATCGATAGTACTTATGGTGTTTATCATGAAAATGAACAATGGAAAATTGGAAACTCGATTTTTACAATCGATGGTAGTCAAATATTAATAAAAGATAAAACCTATGATGGTACTCAGGGCATATATGAGCTACTATTTATGAAAGTTCCAGATAAGACTCTGTACAATGAAGATGATTTACAGAATTATAGAAATATTTTGCTTGATACTAATGCTTATAGACGTCACTATACCAGCAAAGGACAAATAAATGGAAACCGTAGCTATAAATATACAAAAATTATTAACAAACTTTTAGCTCATAGAGGAGGAGATTTAATACAAACATTAATCGAACCCAGCAACGGACAAATAAATGGAAACCGAAGCTGTAAATATACAAAAAATTTTAACAAACTTTTAACTCATAGAGGAGGAGATTTAATACAAACATCAATCGAACCAAAACAGTATATTTATTGGGATGATCCTAATAAACTGGTGGACCGGTTACAATTGCTTGTATCAGCGCTACAGGCGGGAGATATTTATCATATCAACGAGATTGTTATCATCATTGAAGCATTGAGAAAAGCTGAAGTAATAATATAAATATTAAATTTAGAGGATCTGAAAACTGTTTCATTGTTAAAGAAATAGCTATTCTATATAATATAACCGATACATATCGTAATTTTCTTATGTTTATTTATTTAAAAAAAAAATATCTTGATAATAAATATGCTTAAAACCATCATTCAGTTTGTTTTTTTTCTTGAAATATGCATATTAACCAGAATTTGGTATACAAGTATAACAACACACAAGACTCTTTTTTATTTCTTAACTTATAGTAAAATTTAATAAGGTAAGTTGGTAGCAGGTGTTTGTATGGTTGTATTTTCTAGTGTTGTAGTTGTTGTTGTTGTTGTAGTTGATATGGTCTTATATATTTATTTTCAATTTTTAAGCTGTCTGAAAGATTCATTAAATTGTTATTTATAATTATTTGTTGGTTTATTACGGTAATGAGATTATGATTATTTTCGTCTGTCGTCTTCATGTGATTTTATATGTCTAGTCTGTTTTGTTCGTCCATCGTTCCAAATAACCATTTTGCTGTACATCCGACTATATTCAATAAAGCACTTTTCTTTCTATTTTCTTTAGGAATTATATTTTTTAATTTTGTTTGTCAATTGATTTAGTTCTGCTATAAGTAAATTCTTCTGTTCTTCGTTTAAATTAGCTGTATGTATTGGTTGAAAATTCGTTTATTAAGTCTAAAATTTCTTTTATGTCAATTATGTGTATGATAATATTTGTTTTGGTCACTATTTCTACTTTGTTAAGTTGTATTTCCGTAAATCCTGTCAGTTCGTGTACGTTAAATAGCCCATTAATCGGATTTATCAGTATTAGGCATAGGAACATTGTCATGCGAATCTGTAAATTTATGATTTTTTTTATTTTTTTTTTTATTTTTTATTGATTTTTTTTAATTTTTTTTTTAAATTTTTTATTTTTTTTTTTTATTTTTTTTTAATTTTTTTTATTTTTTTTTATTTTTTTTTTATTTTTTTTTTTTTTTTTTTTTTGACATTATGGCAACCCCAATTGATGATGACGTCATGAAACTATAATCGATGACCTTATGGCAACCCTAATTGATGACGTCATGGAACGTCAGTACATCATCACTAACCAACATCCCATACAAAGCTTACCCCTATCGCATAACAGCGTTATATCCATGTAACCATACAAGTGCTTCATCTACCACAAATACAAGTTATTTTCATACAAATCTTAGACCTTGAACTCGTTCATCAAAAATAAACTGCCAACAAGTCGGGCGAAACTTTATTATTCTTGGGACAAGTTGCGGATGCGTGGAAAGTCAATATGCAGGTTAGAGTGGTTAGGGAAGACTAAGTGAAAGGGGGTTCTTGGGCAGGACAGTTGTCAACACTTTGCGGAAACGTTCAAAAGCTTCAGTATATATAACCAATATTTCGTTCGTTTATTTATGCAAGTTTGAGTTTTGTGAGGGGAGGGATGAGGGTTGATAGTAAGGGTCGGTGGATGTTAATAGTTTTTTAATTGACGTCCAATATTCTCTGTATAGAATGTCAGTTTCATAGACGAAGTTGCATAGAATAAGATTCTGTGTATTTTACATTCACGAAACCAACATTTGTATGGGAGGGGGTAGAGGAGGTAGGGGAATCGTAAAGATTGTGACGCAATTTTATTTCCTTTCTGTTGTAGTCTTCTCGTACAAAATTTCAAGTTCGCAGCTTTTAACTTGTTGGTTATTAGTTGGTTCAATGAAATAGGTAGAAATGTTACTTTTGTATGGGAGGGGGTAGAAGGGCAAGCGTGATTGCAAAACTTTTAACAAAATTTCATTTCAATTATTTTTATAAGTTTTTCGGCAAAAATTGAAATGGATAGCTTTTAAGAGTTAGCTGATAACCGATTTCTTAAAAATGCTCGAAAAAATAATTTTGTATGGGAGGGGGTAGAAGAGGTAGGGGAATTGCAAAATTTGTGATGCAATTTTCTTTTCTTTCTCTAGTAAGGTGCTCGTACAAAATTTCAAGTTCGTAGCTTTTAATTTGTTGTTTATTAGTTGATTTAATGAAATTGGTCGAAATCATACTTTTGTATGGGAGGGGGTAGAAGGGCAAGTGCTATTTTGAAACTTTTAAAATAATTTTATTTTAAATATTTTTATAAGTTCTTATGCAAAATTTCAAATTGATAGCTTTTAATAGTTAGGTGATAATTAATTTCTTAAAAATGGTCGAAAAAATAATTTTGTATGGGAGGGGGTAGAAGTTTCAAAGGTATTCAACCAGTTAATATCTTATACGTTTGGTGATTTTTTTTAAATGTATTTCCCAAATTTTCAAGTTTCTACCTTAAAATTACATCCAAAAATTTTCAGTTTTCGTGTTTTTTTCGCTGCACATGAAACACCTTGTGCCCCTTAGACCGTGCTGGTCGGTTCGTAACAATTGTGGATCAAATTATTATTTTTTTTCTGTGTATATAAAATAGATGTATCCACATGCAAAATTTAAAGTTTCTATCTTTGACCAGAGTCCTAAAAAAATCACTCAAAATTTTCGACATTTTTGCTTACCACCTCCCTCCCTTTACACCCCGTAACTTAAAATTTTTATCAAAATTATAAATTATATAGTTCTATAATCTGACGAATTTTTGATTCGATATCTGCACTCAATTTTGAGATATAACGATTTCTAATTTTGAAAAGTGCACCATTTTTGAAATGCTCCCCATTTCCCCCCACTACTATATTGACCAAATTTTATATTTTTTTTATATTTTGCTAGTATAGCTTAGTATATGTTTTAAATTTCAATTACATAGCTTAAGAGATAGTTGAGATATTAATTCTTAAGTGTTTTTCTTTGCACCCCCCCTGACCCTCCCCCTTACAATAATTAGCCTATTTCTAAGCTTATTCTGATGGATCTATATGCCATCTTAATTGTCCCAAAATATGAATTTTTTATGCTAAGTAGTTTCGAAGATATAACCATTTCAAAAAAAGATTCGGCCGACAATTTGTTTTTAGCCCCCCCTTTTCGGACGCCAATGGATAAAAAAATTAAATTATTTTTGGAGTATGTCCCACAACCTTCTCTATATGTATGCTGATTTTCATCTTTCTATCTGCATTCGTGGTGAAGATATTAGCAAGTGTATTTTTCGACTTTTTCCATCCCCCCGCCTCCCCCTTCCACCCCACACTCCCAAAATTTGGATAATGGAGCTCACTTACCAAATTAACAATCCACCCAAAAACCAACATTCTACCTTTAACGGTCTTGGAGGTACGAGTCCATATGTACGGCGTACGGCGTACGGCGTACGGCGGGACGGATTTTTTTTTTTTGCTTTTTTAGGCTAATTTAGTCATGAAACGCGAAAAAACAAAATTTCAGGGTAGCAAATTTTTTTTTTTTTCTGTGTCGATCACAATACTTTATTATTAAAAAATAATAAAGTAAAATGATCATATATGTTGGCGAATTGAGGTGAAATTTTCAGACTCTCACTCGTAAACCAAAAAAATCCATACAAAAAAATGTAAACAACCTATCATATGAATACTCTAAACCATAAACAATTCGAAAGAATTATTCCTACTCGATGATGACGTCATAAAATAATATCACGTTATTAATAACAATAACAATCTCCATACACACAATCTATCAATTTTCATCATATGTATATGACACCTAATTCATAAAACTAAACAAGCTGATCAAAACCTATTTCACAATATAAACAACGAAAGCATTCTTAAAGTCCAACTAAAAATATAACCCACGTGTTCATTCCTATCAATGTAAATATCAATTTCATCATATATGAATCATAATTCGTACAACTCTTATCAATCTTGGCATTTCAAAAAAAGTCAGTTAGGGGCATACTTTATAAAACTCTTATCAATCTTGGCATTTCAAAAAAAGAGTCAGTTAGGGGCATAATTTATAAAACTCTTATCAATCTTGACATTTCAAAAAAAGAGTCAGTTAGGGGCATAATTTATAAAACTCTTATCAATCTTGACATTTCAAAAAAGAGTCAGTTAGGGGCATAATTTATAAAACTCTTATCAATCTTGACATTTCAAAAAAAGAGTCAGTTAGGGGTACTGCTACTGCCATCTCTAAAGAAACAGCGAAAGCCTTCTCGAAGTTCAACTACCGGTTTGGATCCCCACTAATTAGTATTGCTATCGGCCACCCCACTAATTAGTATTGCTATTCGCCACCTCCGCTCGTGGCGCTAGTGTCGCTAAGGAGAAAGCCAGAAGCCCTGTATACCCACTACTAATCTCGCTGTAAGTTTAACAGAATATGACTCTTTTGATATAATTGTCCTCTCCGAATGCTAGAATCCGACCTGCATACAATTATATGACATTCCCGGCTATCAATGTTTTAGTACTATAAACATAATAAACCAAAATAGCGGTGTAGTGATATATATAAAGAATAATATTGAAATTATTGGTATAGAAGAAAAATATTTACACGGTGCTTCTTGCCTCCTAGCGAATGTTAAAGTTGGCAATTTTTCCTTTAAAATAGTTGCAATCTATAGATCTCCAAATCATTGTGCCATTTTATTTAATGAAGAACTAAAACATATTTTAATTAATCTCGACGACGAAAATATCATCCTAACAGGTGATCTCAACATAGATACTAATAACAAAACGTGTAAAGCTAGTATAGGATATGATAGTATGCTAAATGAAATGGGGTTTTCCGGTTTAATAAATATTGCTACTAGAAACAATACCTGCATTGATCATATATTTATTAAGTTGAGATATAGTTTGTTCCAAAAAATTTCATCTGTTGTCCTACACACTGATATAACTGATCATAAAAGCATAGTTCTTCTGCTACATCCAGTTGAAAAAGTAAAAAACGATCAAACACCAATATTCATAAAAATTATAAAGTATGACCGAATACTGGAGAAACTAACAAATTATAACTGGGATGGGCAAGTACTTAGTACAACAGACGTAAATGAAAGTGCTACAAATTTTCAAAAAATACTAACGGATTTGCTACAACAAAATACTCAAACGTTTGCTAAGAGAAAATATAAAAATACAAAATTAAAACCATGGATATCATTAGGCCTCATCATTTCAATTAGAAAACGAAATAAACTTAGCAAAGCCTTAAGAAAGCATCCGTCGAATGACCACCTTAAAACATATTTCAAAAAATTCAGGAACAAACTAAATTATATTATATTTATTGCTAAAAGCTCGTATTTTCAAAAAACCTTAAAAAACGCAAGAAATGATGGCAAAAAGGTATGGAATACGATCCATACAGCAATAGGTAAACCAAAACAGTTTAATCAAATTACTAGTATCGTTCATGATGGTGTCTCCCTTAATTCAAAACATAATTTTAAAGAAATAGCTAATATTTTTAATGAGTATTTTGTCCACGTAGGTCAAAAACTTGCAGAAAAAATTCCTTGCAGTTCAACATATTCAAATAGCAAGACAAATAATAACTCTGCTGTTGAGGATGTTAGCGATGTTGAGGTCGAGAAAGTAATTATGAGCATAGATGAAGGAACCAGTCCAGGTTTTGATGGGATTACAATGGAATATTTGAAACGCATCTGTAAATTTATCTCTATACCATTATCGCATATTATAAATGCCAGCTTACGAACAGGAATATTTCCTGATATATATAAAAAAGCCAAAATCACCCCAATTTTCAAAAATGTAGATAAATCTAATATCAGTAACTATAGACCAATATCGCTGATTTCCAACGTCTCAAAAATTATAGAGCAAATAGTTAAACACAAACTAACTATTGATATCGAAAATAGCAAGCTTCTGTCGAACAACCAATTTGGCTTTAGACCGGGATACAGTTCGCATGATGTCATTGCATTACTCAGCAAGAAAATAAATGATTCTTTAGATAGAGGTAATAAACCATGCGCACTTTTTCTCGATTTAGCTAAGGCTTTTGATTCGATACCTCACTGTAATATCATTAACAAATTACGCAAACTCAATTTCAAACAAGGATTAATAGATTGGATTGCAAATTACCTTATAAACCGAAAGCAAATTGTTAATATTAAGCAAGAATCGAGTAATGAGCTTTCCTTTTATTATGGAGTCCCGCAAGGAACTGTGCTAGGCCCACTACTCTTTTTGATTTATGTCAATGACTTGTTTCAGGAGCAAATAAAGGGTGAATTAATATCGTTTGCTGATGACACAGTTCTATTTGTAGAGGACAATAGTTGGGATTTGGTTAGAACAAAAACAAATTACAGCCTGTCATTAATAAAAAACTGGCTAGATGCTAATCTACTGACACTAAATGTAGAAAAAAGTGCATACATCGTTTTTGCCCATAACAGTCGCGCTATTCCGTCATCGTTACATATCACAGTTCATTCTGATAACTGTACATCACACTGTCTATGTAAGCCTCTTAGAAATGTAAGTCATATTAGATACCTGGGCGTCATATTTGACCAACACTTAAAATGGGATATTCATATTGCAAATACCGTAAATCGACTAAAGCGATTAATTCCGATCTGTTTTACTGTAAGAACATTTTTAACAAAAACCGCAGTCAGAACATTCTATTTTGCGCTAATACACTCTGTATTACAGTATGGTATTAAAGCTTGGGGGAGCGGTGCTGTATCAAACATGAGACCACTGGAAATTATTCAAAAAACTTTATTAAAAATATTACTAAAGAAGCCGCGTAGACATAGCACAGTTCTTTTATTCTCTATAGTAAATGAACTCAGTGTTGATAAGATTTTCGATATCATTGCTACTATTCAAACATATAAGGATTTTAAACTAGGACAAATCACGATAAATACTAATGTCACACGTAATGGTACCATCAAAGAATTAACACTACCACGAAAGAAAACTACCTTAGGACAAAGCCATTATTCTTATAGAGGAATTAAACTATTTAATAATTTGCCAAATTTCATTAGAACCTTGGATAGTCTTATAAACTTTAAATTATATATAAAGCGCTACTATTATACAGAAATTATAAATTAGAATAACAGAAGCACAAAATTTTGAACACATCTTTAATTGAACACATATGAATATGATATATGAATAAGAATTATTGTTTCATCGTTTATAGTTTTTTTAGTCTTTTAACTAACATATTACATGTAAACAACTGAAAATTGTAAATTCTTAAAGTAAAAATATTTTAAAAACGAAATCAGCAAAAAACTCCTCACTCCTAATACAAGGTATTCTACCTTATAAGGAGGAGTAGTGCATAAGATTGTTTATATTTAAGAACTGTTATATTGTATTGTATTGCATTAACTAATAAAAAAAAAAAAATTAATTCATGACAATGTAGTTTGTTGATCCCTTATTAATACTTTTGCATAGACAACCGAAATAACAATAAATTCAGGTGGAAAGTTTTATAGCAATTAAATTATAAATTTGTTTGACTACAATGTAAGTTATTATCAAAAATATTCAAAACAATAAATTCAATGTGAGTAGTGGGTATATGGCGTTTCTGGCGCACTTTGACCTCGTTTGACCTTTGACCTTGACCTTTGACCTTCGACCTTGACCTTTGACCTTTGACCTTGACCTTGGGTATAGATTGTGATGTATGTGTATATGTGTGTGTGTGTGTGTGTGTGTGTGTGTGTGTGTGTGTGTGTGTGTGTATGTGTGGAGATTGTTATTGTTATTAATAGCGTGGTATTATTTCATGACGTCATTATCAATTGGGGTTGCCATAATGTCAAAAACAATAAAAAAACAATAAAAAAAAAACAAAAAATAAAAATAAAAAAAAAATAAAAAAAAAATAAATAAAAAATAAAAAAAAAAAATAAATAAAAAATAAAAAAAAAAAATAAAAATAAAAATAAAAAAAATTAAAAAAAAAATAAAAAAAAATTATTATAAAAATATATATTTAGGGGTAATGCAATTCGTTTTCTCCTTGGCGACACTAGCGCCTAGCAGTACCCCTAACTGACTCTTTTTTGAAATGTCAAGATTTATAAGAGTTTTATAAATTATGCCCCTAACTAACTCTTTTTTGAAATGTCAAGATTGATAAGAGTTTTATAAATTATGCCCCTAACTGACTCCTTTTTGAAATGCCAAGATTGATAAGAGTTGTACGAATTATGATTCATATATGATGAAATTGATATTTACATTGACAGGAATAAACACGAATTGTAAACAATTATATTTTTAGTTGAACTTTAAGAATGCTTTCGTTGTTTATATTGTGAAATAGGTTGTGCTCAGCATTTTAGTTTTATGAATTTGGTTTCATATATGATGAAAATTGATAGATTGTGTGTATGGAGATTGTTATTGTTATTAATAGCGTGATATTATTTTATGACGTCATCATCGAGTAGGAATAATTCTTTCGAATTGTTTATTGTTTAGAGTATTCATATGATAGGTTGGTTACATTTTTTTGTATGGAATTTTTATTATTTTATGACGTCATCATCAATTGGGAGTAATTGTTTGAATTGTTTATGGTTTAGAGTATTCATATGATAGGTTGTTTACATTTTTTTTTTGTATGGATTTTTTTGGTTTACGAGTGAGATTGATATGAAAATTTCACCTCAATTCGCTAACATATATGATCATTTTTTTGATGAACGAGTTCAAGGTCTTAGATTTGTATGAAAATAACTTGTATTTGTGGTAGATGAAGCACTTGTATGGTTACATGGATATAACGCTGTTATGCAATAGGGGTAAGCTTTGTATGGGATGTTGGTTAGTGATGATGTACTGACGTTCCATGACGTCATCAATTAGGGTTGCCATAAGGTCATCGATTATAGTTTCATTACGTCATCATCAATTGGGGTTGCCATAATGTCAAAAAAAATAAAAATAAAAAAATAAAAAAAAAAAAAAAAAAAAAAAATTTAAAAAAAATTTAAAAAAAAAATTAAAAAAAAATTAAAAAAAAAATCAATAAAAAAATAAAAAAAAATAAAAAAATCATAAATTTACAGATTCGCATGACAATGTTCCTATGCCTAATACTGATAAACCCGATTAATGGGCTATTTAACGTACACGAACTAACAGGATTTACAGAAATACAACTTAACAAAGTAGAAATAGTGACCAAAGCAAATATTATCATACACATAATTGACATAAAAGAAATTTTAGACGTAATAAACGAATTTTCAACCAATACAGCTAATTTTAACGGAGAACAGAAGAACTTACTTATTACAGAATTAAAACAATTGACAAACAAAATTAAAAATATTTTAGGAATTATATAGAAATAGATAGAAAAGTGCTTTATTGAATATAGTCCGATGTACAGCAAAATGGTTATTTGGAACGATGGACGAACAAAACAGACTAGACACATAAAATCACATGAAGACGACAGACGAAAATAATCATAGTCTCATTACCGTAATAAACCAACAAATAATTATAAACAACAATTTAATGAATCTTTCAGACAGCTTAAAAATTGAAAAATAAATATATAGAACCATATCAACTACAACAACAACAACTACAACACTATAAAATACAACCAAACAACCATACAAACACCTGATACCAACTTGTACCCATATGATACCAATTTACCTTATTAAATTTTACTATAAGTTAAGAAATAAAAAAGAGTCTTGTGTGTTGTTATACTTGTATACCAAATTCTGATTAATATGCATATTTCAAGAAAAAAACAAACTGAATGATGGTTTTAAGCATATTTATTATCAAGATATTTTTTTTAAATAATAAACATAAGAAAATTACGATATGTATCGGTTATATTATATATAGAATAGCTATTTCTTTAACAATGAAACAGTTTTCAGATCCTCTAAATTTAATATTTATATTATTACTTCAGCTTTTCTCAATGCTTCAATGATGGCAACAATCTCGTTGATATGATAAATATCTCCCGCCTGTAGCGCTGATACAAGCAATTGTAACCGGTCCACCAATTCATTGGGGTCATCCCAAGAAATATACTGTTTTGGTTCGATTGATGTTTGTATTAAATCTCCTCCTCTATGAGTTAAAAGTTTGTTAATAGTTTTTGTATATTTATAGCCACGGTTTCCATTTATTTGTCTTTTGCTGGGTTCGATTGATGTTTGTATTAAATCTCCTCCTCTATGAGTTAAAAGTTTGTTAATAATTTTTGTATATTTATAGCTACGGTTTCCATTTATTTGTCCTTCGCTGGTATAGTGACGTCTATAGGCATTAGTATCGAGCAGAATATTTCTATAATTCTGTAAATCATCTTTATTGTACAGAGTCTTATCTGGAACTTTCATAAATAGTAGCTCATATATGCCCGGAGTACCCTCATAGGTTTTATCTTTTATTAATATTTGACTACCATCGATTGTAAAAATCGAGTTTCCAATTTTCCATTGTTCATTTTCATGATAAACACCATAAGTACTATCAATGAAATCCGGATTATTTACAAATATATTTAAATATTTTGTAGGTATTTCATCAAATTCTCGCTCGTTCATATATTCAATGAGTTCTTGCCGACCTGAAGGAGTTGTCACATATTTACGTATGCTTCTTACATCCGGAGACTTTAATGGTGTTTCAAAAGTATCAGTTAGATTAAGCTTTCGTCCGAATTTGGGTGTTGGAGTTTCAAAGTCTACGTCACTTTCACTATCATCTGTAGATTGAGTTTCCATGTTTTCTTCTTTTTCAGGTTCATATTTACTATGATTATGATTTTCTACATCTCCTTCTCTTTTAGGCTCGAATTTACTGTGTTCATACAGTTTAACTAATTTTTTAAGAGGTCTTGTGATTGGCTTAAAAGTTTGTTCTTGTCGAGTTTCAGCATTAACTCTACCTGTTTTGAATTGCTTATATTTTTTACGTAACGAGTTACTAGACTTTATAATTTGTCTAAGAATATCTTTATCGGTCGACTTCTGCATTTTTCCTTCTTACACAACAACAACAGATTAACAGATATCGTACTGCTTTGTACAGCTTTAATACTGCTTTAATACTGCTTCTGTACTGCTTTGTACAGCTTTAATACTGCTTTAATACTGCTTCTGTACTGCTTTGTACAGCTTTAATACTGCTTCTGTACTGAGGTGTACTGCTTTATACAGCTTTAATACTGCTTTAATACTGCTTCTGTACTGCTTTGTACAGCTTTAATACTGCTTTATACAGCTTTAATACTGCTTTAATACTGCTTCTGTACTGCTTTGTACTGCTTTAATACTGCTTCTGTACTGCTTTGTACTGCTTTAATACTGCTTCTGTACTGCTTTGTACAGCTTTAATACTGCTTCTGTACTGAGGTGTACTGCTTTAATACTGCTTCTGTACTGAGGTGTACTGCTTTAATACTGCTTCTGTACTGAGGTGTACTGCTTTAATACTGCTTCTGTACTGAGGTGTACTGCTTTAATACTGCTTTTGTACTGAGGTGTACTACTTTATACAGCTTTATTACTGCTTTCAGTTTTTAAATATAGTTTTTCAAACTTTTTTCTCATATTACTGAATCAAAGTCTTCATATTGATTATATATAGTTGTATTTATTTGATATTGGAATCAAGATAGGAAATAACTTCTCTTGGATGCTGAAAGCTGTACAGCTGTGAGGTTGTATAGTTGGTTGTAATCACATTGAGGCTCGAATAACCAAAAAAAAATAAAAAAAATCTATACTTTTCCCTTCAACACTCAGCAGTCATGTTTCTAGATTTATATGAATACTGTATATATGCTTTGAATTCTGTTCACTTTCAGCATCCAAGAGAAGTTATTTCCTATCTTGATTCCAATATCAAATAAATACAACTATATATAATCAATATGAAGACTTTGATTCAGTAATATGAGAAAAAAGTTTGAAAAACTATATTTAAAAACTGAAAGCAGTAATAAAGCTGTATAAAGTAGTACACCTCAGTACAAAAGCAGTATTAAAGCAGTACACCTCAGTACAGAAGCAGTATTAAAGCAGTACACCTCAGTACAGAAGCAGTATTAAAGCAGTACACCTCAGTACAGAAGCAGTATTAAAGCAGTACACCTCAGTACAGAAGCAGTATTAAAGCTGTACAAAGCAGTACAGAAGCAGTATTAAAGCAGTACAAAGCAGTACAGAAGCAGTATTAAAGCAGTACAAAGCAGTACAGAAGCAGTATTAAAGCAGTATTAAAGCTGTATAAAGCAGTATTAAAGCTGTACAAAGCAGTACAGAAGCAGTATTAAAGCAGTATTAAAGCTGTATAAAGCAGTACACCTCAGTACAGAAGCAGTATTAAAGCTGTACAAAGCAGTACAGAAGCAGTATTAAAGCAGTATTAAAGCTGTACAAAGCAGTACAGAAGCAGTATTAAAGCAGTATTAAAGCTGTACAAAGCAGTACGATATCTGTTAATCTGTTGTTGTTGTGTAAGAAGGAAAAATGCAGAAGTCGACCGATAAAGATATTCTTAGACAAATTATAAAGTCTAGTAACTCGTTACGTAAAAAATATAAGCAATTCAAAACAGGTAGAGTTAATGCTGAAACTCGACAAGAACAAACTTTTAAGCCAATCACAAGACCTCTTAAAAAATTAGTTAAACTGTATGAACACAGTAAATTCGAGCCTAAAAGAGAAGGAGATGTAGAAAATCATAATCATAGTAAATATGAACCTGAAAAAGAAGAAAACATGGAAACTCAATCTACAGATGATAGTGAAAGTGACGTAGACTTTGAAACTCCAACACCCAAATTCGGACGAAAGCTTAATCTAACTGATACTTTTGAAACACCATTAAAGTCTCCGGATGTAAGAAGCATACGTAAATATGTGACAACTCCTTCAGGTCGACAAGAACTCATTGAATATATGAACGAGCGAGAATTTGATGAAATACCTACAAAATATTTAAATATATTTGTAAATAATCCGGATTTCATTGATAGTACTTATGGTGTTTATCATGAAAATGAACAATGGAAAATTGGAAACTCGATTTTTACAATCGATGGTAGTCAAATATTAATAAAAGATAAAACCTATGAGGGTACTCCGGGCATATATGAGCTACTATTTATGAAAGTTCCAGATAAGACTCTGTACAATAAAGATGATTTACAGAATTATAGAAATATTCTGCTCGATACTAATGCCTATAGACGTCACTATACCAGCGAAGGACAAATAAATGGAAACCGTAGCTATAAATATACAAAAATTATTAACAAACTTTTAACTCATAGAGGAGGAGATTTAATACAAACATCAATCGAACCCAGCAAAAGACAAATAAATGGAAACCGTGGCTATAAATATACAAAAACTATTAACAAACTTTTAACTCATAGAGGAGGAGATTTAATACAAACATCAATCGAACCAAAACAGTATATTTCTTGGGATGACCCCAATGAATTGGTGGACCGGTTACAATTGCTTGTATCAGCGCTACAGGCGGGAGATATTTATCATATCAACGAGATTGTTGCCATCATTGAAGCATTGAGAAAAGCTGAAGTAATAATATAAATATTAAATTTAGAGGATCTGAAAACTGTTTCATTGTTAAAGAAATAGCTATTCTATATATAATATAACCGATACATATCGTAATTTTCTTATGTTTATTATTTAAAAAAAATATCTTGATAATAAATATGCTTAAAACCATCATTCAGTTTGTTTTTTTCTTGAAATATGCATATTAATCAGAATTTGGTATACAAGTATAACAACACACAAGACTCTTTTTTATTTCTTAACTTATAGTAAAATTTAATAAGGTAAATTGGTATCATATGGGTACAAGTTGGTATCAGGTGTTTGTATGGTTGTTTGGTTGTATTTTATAGTGTTGTAGTTGTTGTTGTTGTAGTTGATATGGTTCTATATATTTATTTTTCAATTTTTAAGCTGTCTGAAAGATTCATTAAATTGTTGTTTATAATTATTTGTTGGTTTATTACGGTAATGAGACTATGATTATTTTCGTCTGTCGTCTTCATGTGATTTTATGTGTCTAGTCTGTTTTGTTCGTCCATCGTTCCAAATAACCATTTTGCTGTACATCGGACTATATTCAATAAAGCACTTTTCTATCTATTTCTATATAATTCCTAAAATATTTTTAATTTTGTTTGTCAATTGTTTTAATTCTGTAATAAGTAAGTTCTTCTGTTCTCCGTTAAAATTAGCTGTATTGGTTGAAAATTCGTTTATTACGTCTAAAATTTCTTTTATGTCAATTATGTGTATGATAATATTTGCTTTGGTCACTATTTCTACTTTGTTAAGTTGTATTTCTGTAAATCCTGTCAGTTCGTGTACGTTAAATAGCCCATTAATCGGGTTTATCAGTATTAGGCATAGGAACATTGTCATGCGAATCTGTAAATTTATGATTTTTTTATTTTTTTTTATTTTTTTATTGATTTTTTTTTTAATTTTTTTTTAATTTTTTTTTTAAATTTTTTTTAAATTTTTTTTTTTTTTTTTTTTTTATTTTTTTATTTTTTTTTTTTTTGACATTATGGCAACCCCAATTGATGATGACGTAATGAAACTATAATCGATGACCTTATGGCAACCCTAATTGATGACGTCATGGAACGTCAGTACATCATCACTAACCAACATCCCATACAAAGCTTACCCCTATTGCATAACAGCGTTATATCCATGTAACCATACAAGTGCTTCATCTACCACAAATACAAGTTATTTTCATACAAATCTAAGACCTTGAACTCGTTCATCAAAAAAATGATCATATATGTTAGCGAATTGAGGTGAAATTTTCATATCAATCTCACTCGTAAACCAAAAAAATCCATACAAAAAAAAAATGTAAACAACCTATCATATGAATACTCTAAACCATAAACAATTCAAACAATTACTCCCAATTGATGATGACGTCATAAAATAATAAAAATTCCATACAAAAAAATGTAAACAACCTATCATATGAATACTCTAAACAATAAACAATTCGAAAGAATTATTCCTACTCGATGATGACGTCATAAAATAATATCACGCTATTAATAACAATAACAATCTCCATACACACAATCTATCAATTTTCATCATATATGAAACCAAATTCATAAAACTAAAATGCTGAGCACAACCTATTTCACAATATAAACAACGAAAGCATTCTTAAAGTTCAACTAAAAATATAATTGTTTACAATTCGTGTTTATTCCTGTCAATGTAAATATCAATTTCATCATATATGAATCATAATTCGTACAACTCTTATCAATCTTGGCATTTCAAAAAGGAGTCAGTTAGGGGCATAATTTATAAAACTCTTATCAATCTTGACATTTCAAAAAAGAGTTAGTTAGGGGCATAATTTATAAAACTCTTATAAATCTTGACATTTCAAAAAAGAGTCAGTTAGGGGTACTGCTAGGCGCTAGTGTCGCCAAGGAGAAAACGAATTGCATTACCCCTAAATATATATTTTTATAATAATTTTTTTTTATTTTTTTTTTAATTTTTTTTATTTTTATTTTTATTTTTTTTTTTTATTTTTTATTTTTTTTTTTTTTATTTTTTTTTTATTTTTTTTTTTTATTTTTTTTTTATTGTTTTTTTATTGTTTTTGACATTATGGCAACCCCAATTGATGATGACGTCATGAAATAATACCACGCTATTAATAACAATAACAATCTCCACACATACACACACACACACACACACACACACACACACACATATACACATACATCACAATCTATACCCAAGGTCAAGGTCAAAGGTCAAAGGTCAAGGTCGAAGGTCAAAGGTCAAGGTCAAAGGTCAAACGAGGTCAAAGTGCGCCAGAAACGCCATATACCCACTACTAATGTGTGTAATTCAAACATAAAATATTCGGAAATTGCAGTGGCAATTTATACAAACTCTCAAAAATTCGTCGAAAAACAATTTAAAAAAAAATAAAAATTAAAAACTCATAACGTGCATCAAAACCCTACTAAATATTAAAAACAGTTTCCCGAAGTGCACAATGTTCTGAATTTACAGAGGTAAAAATCATCAAGGTAATTCGTGATAATAAAATGTTACTTAATGACTTTTCCCAATAAACCGCCGATTCGATGAAAAAACTTGTTAAACTTGAATTTTAGGCGACTGACTCAAATTCATACTCAGAAAATAGTTGAGTTAATAACGTGTTTGAAGGAAATACAATAATTTATTGACATTGATTCACTAACACTTACTCGAGTTCTGATATCCGTGGTACCAAGAAATCAAATATTGTATTGTATTTAAATAAAATTATTTGAAGCATGTTACTTTAGTCAAGTGTCTTCACATTATCGACTAAATTGTGGATTAGAATTTAAAGATGACCAATACGCTGTACTCTTCTTCTTCCTCCTCTTATCTTCAAAATAAACGTAGATAAAATCGAAGAGTATATTAGTTTTGCTCTAATGTTTGTAAAGCTAGTACCGAAACGAAAATATATATTTTTGTACAAAAACCTCGATTTTGAGTGCTGATCTCAGGTGGACTCCAATTTTAGGAGTTGAAGAGGTTAAGGGGTGGCAGGGAGAGCGCTAGAACCAAAAACTAAAAATTTATATACTAGTACCATAACAATGATTCTAGCTAGAAAGCTATAAATCGACACACATATAGAAGGATGCGAGAAAAAACTTTGAAAATAATTAATTTTTGTATCCATTGGGATACAAAAAAGGGAGGATAAAAATTAATTGTATCGTTCCGATTTTTTTTAATGATTATATCTTCGGAATTACTAAACATAAAATTTTCATATCTTAGAACCAATTAGGTAGCATACAGATCCATCATAAGCAATTTATAGGAAGGACAGTAATCGCAAAGGGGAGATGATCAGGGGGGGGGGGAAGTGGAAAGACAAACACTTCAACATTAAAATCTCACCTCTCTTAATTTAAAAATGATATACTATATCAGCGAAATATAACATTTGGTTATAACAATGGCGGGGAAAGTGGGTAGCATTTCAAATGTGGTACAATTCTCAAAATTTTATATCTTAAAATTCAATGAAATTTTGTCAGATTGTAGAGTTATATTATATACATACTAGCCTTAATCCAATAACTTATTATGTATTGGCCTTGAATCGCATGGGTACATCTGCTGCCGAGCTTTGCTGAAATTATAATATTTTAACTCTATTTAAATCTTATAAAAATGTAAAAAAAAAACAATTCCACATTTTTGGGATCGAACCCGATCCGCCCAGACATCAGGCGAGCATTCTACCACTGAGCCACCGACACTGACAAAGTTATTCTTTCAAAATGCACCCATCTACTTAATGTGCACAGTTTTTATATAGGGAACCGTTTAAGACCTTTTCTTAAGATAAGGGTGTATAATTTTTTTGATCTGAAAGTCTTAATAGTACTTTCATGTTTCCAAGAATCTAATAAGAAAGTTGGCCTTGAATCGCACGAACACATCTGCTGCCGTGCTTCGCTGGATTATGATATTTTTACCATAGTCAAATTTTATAAGCAAAACAAATAAAATACTTGCCAAAAATATATATTAATATAATCTGGAATCGAAACCCTGATCGCCCGCACGTCATCGGTCGAGCATTCTCACCAAGCCACCGACGCTGATAATCTTATACCGCAACAATGCACACATATACTGAATGCCCACAATTTTTTTTTTTTTTTGTATGAGGAACCCTTTAATCCTTTGCGGAGGTTTAGGGAGTATTATTTTTTGGATCTGAAGGTTTTTATAGTATTTTCATGTTTCAAAGATTGTAATGAAAAAACTGTAAATCTGTAAGTACTACCGTTTGGTTTAGGAATTTACATCAGCCATTTACATCGAAGCATATACATTAGATAATTTTGATATTTTTAAATTGTGGGGTTTAACGGGAGGAAGGTCAATCAATCCTGTTATAACCCTCACACGAGCATAGGAAAAAAATAGTGCTCCTCAACAAGGTGCAATCCTGATCAACGGTTTGTGGTTGCCGCCAGGACTTGTCGACTGCTAAGGTGTAGCCTAGTAGGTAGCGTGTTGGTCTACAATGCGAAGGTCAGGAGATCGGCCACCTCAATCTGCGGAAATAGAAAACTCGTAGATAGAGGGTTGTGCGAAAGGCTAACGATCCTTTCAAATAAAATGTTAAGGAATCTGATGGTCAGGAGGCCAAAGCCCGATTTGCGCTGTAATACCATTGAAGAAGAAGGGGACTTGTCTATTCCTCCGGCCTCCTGCTCAACTGTTCGCTTCAATGTCCTACATGGTCGATCAACCCAACGTATCCCGTGGAGATTATAATCCAGAGCTTGTTTGGCGATGTTTCGCTCTAGTTTCCTCAAAGTGTAACCGATCCACTGCTACTTCCGCCTCCGAATCTCAATGTCTATTTTAGTCAGTCCAGTTGTACTCCAAGGTTCGTCGTTAGAGATCACATCTGCCACGAATATGCCTAAAATGCGTCCGAGGTTCACGAAAGTTTGCAGCTTCTTGGTTAGTCGAACGGTTACTTTCCATGTAGTAGAACCATATAACAACACAACATTGACGCATGCATCAAATACTCGCAGATTCGTGCGAAGAGAGATCTCTGTAAACCCTCACAAAGAGGAAAGAATACCGAAGGGAGAGCGGTGGTGAACGAAAATATCGAAAAATTTCCTGATTGTTTCAGGAATCTGATAAAAAATTAAAAGTTCAAATTTAGCAGTTGCATACATCCATTTGATTTAGGGGAACTCGGGGGCACAACGGGGTACCAGGGCGGTATGAAGTTCAACGTTTTTCGGTGTGGTGCTGCCAGCGAGCAGCAATAAGTAGAACTAGACTAACCTGTTACTGCAGAACTACGGCACCCATGTTAGTCTAGTTTTCTTGAGCGTTGGTGCATGAAGTTTTCGTTATGTGTTTTTTTTTCTCTCCTGTGTTGAAACTCCTGATGATTTTCTAACCACGGTTAAGTTTACATGCTTGAATACACTACAACTATAGTTAGTATATGGTTGAAGAACGTTTCATTGTCTTTAGTTTCGTGTAGTTAAACGTTAGTTTGCGTATCTTTCTCGAGTGGCTTTATATCCCTAATGTGAATTGTGTCCCATGATCGGAAGGAGTGGGGCGGAGTGCAGAAGTACTTCATTCTGACTGTAAAAGTTTATATTGCGGTAAATTTTACTCATAGCCAGTTGGAGGCTGCGTCGCTTGTTACAAAAAATGGACACACAATTGCTGTGGTACAACAGATAGCGAAACTGATGAGGCTGTCCTAGCGTTTGAATTTTGGGAATAGGTTTGAGAAAAGAACACAATCACTGAAAAGTTTAGTTAAGCTATTATAGTCAGTTAAGGCGCAGAATGGGGCAAATGACATTATTTTCTGATTTTGAAAACAAAAATACTGTTTAATTTTTTTTTCTTACAATATCTATTATTGTATTTTTGTGATTAATAATCACAATAATGTGTTTATATAAAAATTTGTAGCTCCCTTAATTAAACCCTCTGTGCTTTTAAGACATGTTTTCCACTTAGTACGCTGTTCTGCCATACCTTCCCCAACATAAAGAAAAAATAAAAATGTGCAAGATGTTCATGTGTATTGGAAAATACAAAAAACCGCGAATATTATTGAATGAAATAGTAAGCTATAATATTGAAGATTTGGTGAACTCATTAAAAAATGCATAAAAGGTGGAATAGCTGCCATGCAAAGGTTTTTTTCATTAATTTATTTTAAATTTAATTATCACAAAAAGAAATAAAGCTGTCAACTTTATATTTTGCACGTACTCTTTTAAAAACTTAACAAAATTATGAATGAGCGTAAAGTCCAATCATATGATACTCTAGATGAAATAGGAAATATTTTATTGTACCGGCAAATATGAAATCTCAAATTCTTTCGAATAGTGAATAGTGACTTTTCAATGGGAGGTGGTAAAAGCAGAAGGGGAGGTTTGTAATTTTTGTATCTAGCACCGAGCGTAGTATACAAAATGTTTCATGCTAAATTTAAAGTTTGTAGCTTTCATAATTTTGGAGGAAATTGAAAAATGTTTGCCTGAATTTGTGGCATTTGCATGGGAGGTGGCAGAGAAAGTGGAAGATTTTGGATAATTTTGAATCTGCTTATCAACATCTTAATGACATTGCTTTGTTACAATTTTAAAGTCGATAGCTATCAAAAAATTGTATGGGAAAGGAAGTATGCGAAGAGAAGTTTACATTTTTTTAGCATTTATTGCAATTATTAAGGGAAAAACTCTGGCAAAATTGCAAGTTTGTACTTTTTCTAGTTTCAAAAAATAAATACCAAAATTGAGCATTTGTATGGGACGGGGTAGAAGGAGTGTTTGAATAAAAACCAAATTTTTTTGACACTCCTCCTCTACCCCCTCTCATACAAATGTATGGTTTCATGAATATAAAATACACTGAAATCCATAGAAATTTTATGAAAATTCGTCTATGTAATTAAAATTCAATACAAAGAATTTTGCACGTGATTCGAATACTCAATTCAAAAATTATTAACATCAACTCACCCCTTCTATCGCCTCCTTCCATAAGAACTTAAACTTGCATAAATAAACTATTGATATCTTAATTACACTGGCCGACAAAAAAATATTTTCTGTTTGGGTAATTCTGGGACGTTGATTTCAGAAATAACCATCGTTTTGCTGAAGCAGATCTAGTTTTTGTGACATTGCAGAAAAAACTTTTTTTTTTAATATGCAAACATTTTAATTATTATATATTTTTTGTTATGTACTTGGACAAAAAACAATTCGTAATGTAGCTTTGGGTACCAGTCGAATGATGAAACTTTAAATCATAAACATCCATAAAATTATTCTTTTTAAAAATCAAGTTTAAAAAAAAAAAAAAACTTTTTTAGCCCAAATTCGGCAATTTCCAAAACTCAAAGCGCGGTTACAAACACAATTGATGCTCAAATGTAACGAAATGAACTCTCTTCAAGCTAATCGAATCAAAATTAGCGAAATGGTACTAAATTCAACCGCGAGTGTCAAAATCGGTAGTCAGGGCTATTTCTACTCCTGGCGCTAATCTTCTTCTACAGCCCGAGCATTGGCCTCTTGACCTTCAGGTTCTTTAACATTTTTCGTCACTTATTGTGAAAGGGTTTTTAGTCCTTCGCATAACCTTCTATCTACGAATTTTTCATTTTCGTAGATTTAGGTGATTAAGGTATAACCAAGCAGGCGGCGTGCAGTAATTATACGTCGATCGGGATTCGAACTCACGATCTTCGTATTGTACACCAATACGCTATCCAGGCTGCACTCTGGCACTTATACGTTGTGTTAAATAAATTCTGTGAATAAGTCTCGCACACATTTTTAAAAGAATATGATTGGCAGCCTAAAAAGCAATTTGTATGAGGAATTACAAGCAAATCTTAAAATCTGAAAGAACAAGATCGATGCCGAGACATCGATCTCCAGATAGGTCAAATTGATCTCCAAACCTCGCATATTCTTCGTTTATAACACAACTTAACTATAGAGGTTAGCTGAAGATTTCATTCACACCTTATTTTTTGAAAAAATCATTAACAGAAAATTTTCACAGTCTTTTTACAATAACTTCATCAGATGAAATTTCCTATGAATCTGGCTAAAAATGGGCTGAATTTTAATTTGATTTGATTTGATTTAATTGATTAAAGTGATTAATTAGGCGACAATGCAGTATGTTTTGATATTTTTTACAGTTTATGAGAAACTTATTTCCTTCCAAAAAACAAATTCTTTGAAAATTGTCAAAAACGTCTTCAGAAACCGTCTATATCTCAGGTTTTGAAGAATTTAACTATGTGCCCCTCAAACGAAAAGTCTAAGTTTTACCAATCGAACTTAATTTTTAGTTTTTCAATTTAATTTGGTGTAGCACCAACAATCTCAACAAAAAAAACATAATAGAATTATGATTATAAGATAATCATATGATACTCTAGATGAGATGGAAATGACTTTAATATACCGGAAAATATGTCATCTCAAATTCTTTCGAATAGTGAATAGAGACTTTTGCATGGGAGGTGGTAGAAGTAGAGGGGGGGGTTTGTATTTTTCGTATATGATACCGAGCATGGCATGCAAAATGTTTTTTGCTGAATTTAAAGTTTTTAGTTTTCATTATTTTTAAAGAAATTAGTCATAGTTTTCCTGAAATTGGGGCATTTGTATGGGAGGTGGCAGAAGAAGTGGAGCATTTAAGATGATTTTGAAACTGCTTATCATCATCCTTATCACCATGCTTTGATTCAATTCCAAAGTCGATAGCTCTCATATACTTGAAGGAGAAATGCTTTTCTTGAATTTATAATACAGATATTTGTATGGGAGGTGGTAGAAGGAGTAAAGCGGAGCTGATAATTTTTTCTAAAACTTATTTCAATTATTAAGAAACAAATTCTGACAAAATTTGAAGTTTGTACTTTTTCTAGTTTGAATGGGAATCGATAAAATGCATTTAACAAAAATTATGCATTTGTATGGGAGGGGGTAGAAGGAGTGTACGGATCTAAGCAAATTTTTTTTGTATTGATAACATTTCTATTTGTATACTTTGTATAAAATATCAAGTTGATAGCTTGAACAGTTTCGAAGAAAAATAATTTAATTTAAATTCCAAAATTTCGTGAAATTTGTATGGGAGGGAGTAAAAGGACTAAGGTGCAGATGATAATTATTATTAAAATAAATTGCAGTTATAGTAGAATTAGTTCTGACAAAATTTGGTCTTTTCAGCTTAACTAGTTTCAATGAAAATCGAAAATATGTGTTTTTCAAAATTGTCCATTTGTATGGGAGAGGGTAGAAGGGGTAAGGGGATCGGGTTAATATTCCGTGATATTAATGATATCTATATCATAATAATTTCATCAAAGTTTCAAGTCGATAGCTTAAATAGTTTCAAAGAAAAATCAATTTCTTAATACTTCGAAATTTCATGAAATTTGTATGGGAGGGCGTAGAAGGAGTGGGGGGATGTAGCCCATTCACGAACTTAAAGTTACTTTTTTGCTTAAAATTACACTCAAAAATTTTTAGCACTATAGCTCAAAGCTTTCGAGAGTTATGCTATAGACAGACGCATAGACGGACAGACAGACAGACAGACAGACAGACAGGCGGACAGACGGACAGACGGTCACTCGGAATTGAGGTTATTGAGCGACAACTAATATTTCTGTACCCTTGGCGGCTCTGTGCGAGCATTATTTTTAGTGTTTTTAGTGAATTTTTCAGAAATGACTATAAACATCATGCATTTGATATGTTTTCAATCACAGATCTGTAGCATTCAAACTTTTCAATAAAATCGACTTTGTGAAAAGTTGTGAAATTGTATCATATTGTACGGGAGGGGCTGGAAAGAGTGAAGATAATCATCTAATTTTTTTTGCCTTACTAATAATCTATACATAGTAATATAATTGTAGTGTCTGTCTGTAATTTGCTTATAAATGGCTATAAGTTAGTTTTTTGAGTTATTTTAGCACTAACTAAGCATAAAAACACATTTTTGAAATTTTTGTCTGTCTGTCTGTCTGTCTGTCCGACCGCTTTTCACGCACAAACGGCTGAACCGATTGTAATGAAACTTGCACAGTTTGTTAGGTGTCCATCGGAGTGAAATCTGCACTTGGTTTCATTTCACTCCCCTCACGCCTTCTACCCCCTCCCATACAAAGTGACTCATTTTCAAAATATATATTAATCAAATTTTCGTGGAAACCATAAAAGCTATTAATTGGAAATTTGGAATATATTATTTCTATTATAAATACAGTCTTTTGGTTTACAAATTATTTGAGTTCCCTCACTGCTTTCACCACCTCCCATACAAACTACACTTTTTCATGAACCACTTTACACCTATTTTCTCAGTACGTGTAACTTTCATCGAGCTAAAATGTTGTATGAAATCCTTAATTTACATTATTATCAATATCGGGAAAAAATTAACCGATTAGCTTCACTCCTTCTACCCCCTCCCATACAATGTGACACAGTTCCACGACTTCGCAAGAATTTGATTTTCTTGAAAAGTCTGAAAGTTACTGATCTGAAATTTCAAATATAGTAATTGCATGATGATTATAGTTGTTTTTCAAAAAATCACCAGAAACCACCTTCTCCTTCCACCACCTCCCATATAAACCGCACTTTTTCATGAAATACTCTAAACGAATTTTCTCAGTACATTTAAATTTCATCGAGGTAAAAGTTTGGATTTAATCCTTAATTAGCATTATTAGTAATATTGGGAAAAAACTTAACCGAGTAGCTTTCCTCCTTCTTCCCCCTCCCATACAATGAGACACATTCCACGACTATACAATAATTCGATTTTCTTGAAAAGTATGAATGATACAGATCTGAAATTTAAAGTATATCAATTGCATGATAGTTATTGTTGTTTCTCGAAAAATCACCAAAAACCCCCCTCTCCTTCTACCACCTCCCATACAAATTGCACAATTTCATTAAATTCAATGCACTAAGTTTCTCAGTACCTACTCAATTTTTGAAGCTTAAATTTGGTACAAAACATTTTTATAGCTACTCTAGCATGATGTGAAACAAATTAGTTCAATGCTGTCACCCCTTCTACCACTCCCTATACAAAATTTCTTAACACCGCAAAAATTTCGATTTCATCTATACATAGTATCGTATGATTGGGCTTTACGCACAATCGTAGTCCTGTTATGTTTTTAAGCTTAATGTTATTTTATTTGTTTTTTTTTTAAATAAAACCAGCTACAATTATTCACATGTCCTTAACGCTTTTCAACACGTATATGATCTCGAATCACGGGTTTGATTTGATCACGAGCCTGTCCCATAAAAATGGGAGTATCATGTTTTCATTGTTAATAATTTATGGTTCTGATTCCAACAACATACAAACCATTTTCTTCAAAGAGCCATTAAAGTAAGCAGATTATGTATCCCACATAATGTTTTACTAACGACACTCTCAAAAATTGCTTATTATTGCTATTTTTGCGCGGACGAAGTCGCGGGCGTTTGCTTGTTCTAAATAAATACTTTGTTCAAAATTTCAGCTCGACTAATTTTATACGTACTGAGTAAATTGGTTTATAGTATTTCATGAAAAAGAGCAGTTTGTATAAGAGGTGGAAGAAAGAGTAGGGTGGTTCAAATAATTTTTATACCGTAGATTGAAATTGGTATAAAAATAATATATTCCAAATTTCAGTTCAATAGTATTTATACTTTTCGAGAAAATAGGTTTATTGTTAAATCACGAAAATGCGTCATTTTGTATGGGAGGGGGTAGAAGGGTACAGCGATTTGTCCCGTTCACGAGCTTGACTTTAATTTTTTGCCAAAAACAACGTGTGCGAAATTTGAGCGTTCTAGCTCAACGTGTTCTCAAGCTAGACAGCGAATGGATGGTTGGACGGACAGACAAACGGACGGACGGATGGACGGATGGACGGATGGACGGACGGACAGACACACAGACAGACAGACAGACAGACGGACGGACGTAAGGACATCCGGTTTTGAGATCTTTTGGTGATAATATTAATTTCTGCATCATTCACTTTTTTCTCCGAGCGTTACAAACTTTAGAGACTTATAATACTCTCAGATTTCATCTAGAGTATAAAAACATAACAGGACTACGATTGGGCGTCAAGCACAATCATGCGATAATCTAGATGAAAGAGAAATTGTTTGATTGTAACAAATTTTGTATGGGAAATGGTGGAGGTGATGACGATATTAAACTAATTTTTTCACAAAATGCTAAAATTGTTATAAAAATTATTTACACAAAATTTAGGATTCAAAAATTTAATAGGTACTGAGAAAATTAGTGTATTGAATTTAGTGAAATTATGGAGTTTGCATGGGAGGTGGTATAAGGTAGAACGAGTTCTTAATGACTTTTATAGAAATAACTTCATATAAACATCATGCTTTTGAAATGTTTTAAATTACAGATTAGTAGCATTCATACTCCTCAGGAAAATCGACTTCTTATAAAGCTATGAAATTGTGTATTTTGGTTATTAGTTCAGTTTAAATCACAAAGATTTAATAATTTTTTCAGAGGTATCCCATACTCTTTGTGAAAGTTATATTTGTTAAATTCCTTGAAAATCATAAGACAAATACTATTGCATCATTACAGTTCCTGGTTTTCCAGAGCCTCCAGGCAAGAAGTATTTAACGAAAATGTAACTATCGAAGTGTGAAACGTTTTCAAAGGAAATTTTTCGCGAAATCTTTTGTTAAATAAAATTTTCATCACAGTCTGCTAGTTCGACAAGTTTTCTGTTTTAGTTTCTACTTCAAAAAGTTTTCCTCCCTCGAAGAATTTTTCGAATATTCTTCGAGGCAGGTACTCAGTGCTTCTCAACCGGAACTTTTCCAAAGTATCCTCCTAATTTAATCCGTCTCCAAGTTACGAGTACCTACTTAAACTAAATTCAATCTTATCTTACAATAAGCTTTACTTACAAAAAATCTAGAAATTAAATCCGTTTTTTCAGTTATTGTGTTTTCTTTGCAATTCCGAAAATGCTTGTCGATAATCCAGATAAAAAAATAACAACAACCAGAACGAGATTTTCTTTTCCGCTAAGGAAAAACACCCGCAATATGCAATCCACACAACATTCGTCACGTTCGTCACTCTCGAGACGGTTGGGCTGATGTTATTGCAATGGGTGCAAAAAATCAGCTACAACTGCAATCACACTATATATCTGAAATCTGCAGTCTCTCGGCTTCGCTCAGCCACCTCCTCTTAGACTGCAGATAAACAAATCGAGTCCTTCCCGGTTAATTTCACACTTTGGCACACTCGAAAGTTGTCGAGGAGCGGCGATGATTTGCTGCCAGGACAAGCACTCGAAACCGCACTTGACGACACCCCGACGTTGTCGTCGTCGCTCGTACGAACATCAACAGCAACAAGGATAACTAGAACGACAATAACAATAACAAGAACAACAACAATAGGAGCACGCGAGACCTTGCGGGGGCGGAAGCACCCCACAAACACTTGGGTCACTGCACCACTTTTAAATGCGTTTCGCGTTTATCGCGATCATCTTTCCAACTGAACCGCTATGACGTAACCGTTGGACAACATGGGAAGGACACACCGCAGCAGCTAGGACACACAACAAACCGCCCGCCCGATTCGAAACGTGCAGAACACCCACCGACAAATTCGCCGACGACGTAGTCCTGTAACGAGCACACGCGGATTCTTCTTTTTTTCTGCCTTGTTAGCAGAAAACTGTTTTTTGGCTTTCTTTCGTACGTTTTCTTTTCAAACACGCACTCCACGACCAAAGACGTGAATGAAAAACTGCAGCCGCAGAATTTAATAAAAAAAAACAAGTTGGAATAATCGACCCCGAAATGGAAATTCCACAAAAGAAAACTTCACACGCACGGGGTATCCGCGCTGACCACCTTAAAGAAAAACCACGAACGAACCGCGACAGACCTCGTAGTCGAATGAAGAAACGCAAGACGCAACGCACGACGGAGCCAAAGCAGCAAAGACGAGACGACGACTGGAACTGAAGTCGAGTGTTGCGGAGCACCTACACGACTCTGATACTATTACGGAACAGCGCGTCCGCTGCCGAATGTCGGAAAATTGCCGAAACGAATTCGAGGAGAAGGAAAATTTCTTTGAAATTTTCCCCGTGAAAGTAGAAGATTCGGAAAATGAAAGGGGAAAAAGTTGAAAGTGCGCAGGTACATTGCTGGGTATAACAGTTTCAGGAAAATGTTGAGATACATGAGAATGGATAGTAAGTGCATTTGAGTTGCAGAATTGAGTGCATCTCTTTATCTCTCCATTCTACTTTATTTAAGAAAACTCAGAAACCTCCTTCAATAAAAGTTTTATTACTTTTAATTCCAAAATGCGACAATAGTATCACAATCCATGCAAACTTCACTAATCAATTTTAATTTCAAACAGAATACAACAATAAACATCCACTCCAAAGTTGTGACATTTGTATGGGCGGTGGTCAAAAAGAGAGGGGGGGATGTTTAAAAAATATAAATCAAAATCTTACAAATGCTGCCATACAACATTCAAGCAGATCACTTTATTAAATCCTGTCCAAAAAATAAATAAACTGTCAACAAGTCGGGCGCAACTTTATTATTCTTAGGACAAGTTGACGATGCGTGGAAAATCAATATGCAGGCAAGAATGGTTAAGGAAGACTAAGTGAAAGTGAGTTCTTGAGCAGGGCTGTTGTCAATTTAACACTTAATTGCGGATACGATCAACAGCCCCAGTCCATATAATTAATATTTCATTCGTTTGTTTATGCATGTTTGGGATTTTATGAGAAGAGGAGGAGGGGTGATAGTGATTGCTTGAATCGCGCCCAATATTCTCTGTATAGAATGTCAGTCTCGTAGACGAAGTTGCATAGAATTTTCATGAAAATCGGTGTACTTTACATTCATAAAAGCAAACATTTGCATGGAAGGGGGGTAGAGGAGGTTAGGAAATAGTAAAATTTGTAATGCAATTTTGTTTCGTTTCTCTTGTAAGGTGCTCGTACAAAATTTTAAGTTCTTACCTTTTAATTAGTTTTTTATTAGTTAATTTATTGAAATTGGTCGAAATCATACTTTTGTATGGGAGGGAGTAGAAGAGCAACCGCGATCTAAAAACTTTTACTGGAATTTCGCTTCAACTATTTTTAGAAGTTCTTGTGTAAAATTTTAAATTGATAGTTTTTCAAAGTTAGGTGATAATTGATTGGTCGGAAAAAATGTTTGTGCGGGACGGGGATTAAGTTTTGAAGGTATTCGACTAGTGAATGTTTCATACTTCAATGATTTTTTTGCAAATGCATTTCGCAAATTTTTAAGTTTCTACCTTAAAATTTCATTCAAACATTTTCAGTTTTTGCGATTTTTTCATTGCACATGAATCAACTTGTGCACGTTAGACCCCCCCTTCGGTGCATAACATTGTGGAACAAATTATTATTTTTTCTCTATGCATAACAAATATATCACTATCAGGATTCCTTAATGCAAGGAATTGCCATAAATCGATTCCAAATTTAAAAAATTGAAAATCGATTTAACCTCTGGCTCATCATTTAGTGAAGGGACGAAACAAACATTAATATCCCACAACAAGTACAGATAATAAAAACAAGAAATTGACAAAAAATTCACATACATCGGTGTCAACTAGCGTTAAGTGTACGTTTTAAGAACTGCTTATCAATAGAGAAGTCGAATACATCAGCATTCTTATTAACTTCTCTCGCGAGACGCGAAATCGGTTCATTCATACCATAGTTTGTCCGGTGAAAACCAATCCGCAGCAATCTAGGACACCTTGTCAAAAATTGACCAGTATCAAAGCACATCAAACCCAAAAGGGTGGAGGAATCAACTAACCCTGTAAGAAGGTTATGAGCAAAAATTACATCAGCTACTTCTCGTCGTTTCGAAAGCGATGACATACATATTTAATAGCTGAAGTCGATCAGTATAAGGAGGAAGACGAACTCTGTCATTCCAATTAAGGTGACATAAGGCTGTTCTTACAAATTTACGCTGAATAGATTCGATTCTGCCAATGTGCTCATTATAATAAGGAGACCAAACTTGAGAAGCATATTCAAGGTGAGATCTAACGAAGGTGTTATAGAGACTTAGTCTCACAAGCTAATTGTTAAATTCCTTGGATAAGCGAGTAGTGAATCCCAACATAGAATTACCTTTCTGTACGATCTTATTAATATGCAAACCAAAATCAATTTTTTGGTCAAATGTAACACCTAGGTCAATAATGGAACTGACTCGATCCAAAATACAGTCATTAAGACTATAAATTATCACAAACGGAGAGATGTATCCACGTGATAATTTAGATTTTGTATCTTTCACTATAGCCCTAAAAAATCACTCAAAATTTTCAAAATTTTTGCTTACCACATCCCTATCCTTACACCCTACAACTTAAAGTTTTTACCAAAATTAAAGACTAAGCAGTTCTATAATCTGACAAAATTTCAATTTGATATCTGTACTCAGTTTTGGAATACAAACGATTGAAATTTTGGAAATTGCACCATTTTTGAAATGCTCCCCATTTTCCCCACTACTATTATGTCCAAACGTTATATTTTCGCTAGTATAGCTTAATAAATGTTCCAAATTTCAATTACATAGTTTAAGAGACAGTCGAGACACGCATTTCTTTGTTTTTCCCTGTACAATAATTAGCCTCCATATAAGCTGATTCTGGTGCATCTGTATGCCGCCTTAATGGTCCCAAAATACGAATTTTTTATGGTAAGTAATTTCGAAAATATAATCATTAAAAAAAAATTCGACCGACAATTTCGGACCTCGATGGATAAAAAACACAAACCCTCTATATATATACATATATGTTGATTTTCAGCTTCCTAGCTAGAACTATGGTTGAGACATTCAAATTCTTAGTTTTCAGTTTTAGCGCTCCCCCGCTCCCCCTTGACCTTTACACCCCCCAAAATGGGTGCCCGCCAGTGATCCGCAACCATCTACAATCTACCCAAAAATAAACTTTCTATATTGAAGGGTTTGGGAGTAAATGTGCACTGAGCGAACACGTACAGCGTTCGGTGTACAGACCGACGTATTTATGTCCTAGATGAAATCTCGGAGTAATTGCCTTAAAGTTTGTAACGCTAAGAAATGAGGCTCGGAGAAAAAAATGAATAATACAGAAGCTCATAAGACCACTCAAAAACTTCAAAACCATCTTTGCACGCTCTAGCTTGAGAACACGTTGAGCTCGATAGACAAAATTTTGTTCACGTCATTTTTGACTAAAAGGTAAGGCAAGTTCACGAAAGTGCCCAATTCCCCCTCCCATACAAAATGACACAATTTCGCAATTTGACAATGAATGGATTTGCTGAAAGTATCAAAGCTATTGATCTGAAATTTGGAATATATTACTTACACTTTTTCATGAAATACTCTAAACCAATTTAGTCAATGCGTATAAAATTTATCGAGCTGAAATTGTGCACATAATATTTATTTAGAATTGTTAGTAAGACAAAAAAAATGAAATGATTATCTTAACCCCTTCTGCCCTCTCCCATACTAAATGACACAATTTCGCAATTCGACAATAAACCGATTTGCTCGAAAAGCATAAAAGCTATTGATCTCAATTTTGGAATATATTACTTATATGATGATTTCAATCTACTATAAAAACAATTATTTGTGTCCTCCCTCTCCTTTCACCACCGCCCATATAAATTGCACTTCTTCATGAAATGCTCTAAAAAAATTCACTCAGCGCGTATAAAATTTATACAGCTGGAATTTTGCTATTAAAATTTATTTAGAATTATTAAGGCAAGAAAAATTGGAGTATTAGCTTTACCCCTTCTACCACTTCCCATACAATCTGAGACAATCTCACAACTTTACAAGAAGCCGATTTTCTTGAGAAGTATGAATGCTACTGATTTGCAACTTAAAAATTTCTAAAAACGTCATTAAGAACTCTCCTCTCCTTCTACCACCTCCCCTACAAACTGCACAATTTCACTAAATACAACACATTAATTTTCTCAGTACCTATTCAATTTTTGAATCCTAAATTTTGTATAAATAATTTTGATTGCAACTTTAGCGTGATGTGAAAAAATAAGTTCAATGTCGTCAGCCACTATACCATTTCGCTACAAAATTTCTTGAAATCAAAAAATGTTTCTTTCATTTTGAGTATCGCACGATTGGGCTTTACGCCCAATCGGAGTCCTGTTATGTTTATACTCTAGATGAAATCTGAGAGTATTATAAGTTTGCTCTAAAGTTTGTAACGCCAAGAAATAAGGCTCGGAGAAAAAAATGAATGATACAGAAGTTAATATTATCATTCAAAAATCTCAAAACAGGATGTCCGTCCGTCCGTCCATCTGTGCGCTCTCTAGCTTGAGCTAAATAGTTCAAATTTTGTACACGTCGTTTTTGAAAAAAAATTAGGTCAGGTTCGTGAACGGGGCAAATCGCTCCACCCCTTCTACCCCTCCCATACAAAATGACACAATTGAGCAATTTTTCAATTAACGGATTTGCTCGAAAAGTATAAAAGCTATTGGCCTGAAATGGAATATGTTACTTTTATGATAATATCAATCTACCGAACAAAAACTATGCATGTCCTCCCCCTCCTTCTACCACTTCCCATATAAACTGTATTTCTCATGAATTACTCTAAGATAATTTACTCAGTGTGTATAACATTTAGCGGGCTGAAATTGTGCGCTAGATATTTATTTAAAATTGTTAGTAACACCAAAAAATATTAGACGATTAGCTTCACCCCTTCTATCCCCTCACATACAAAATGACACAATTTCGCAATTTGACAATAAATGGATTTACTCGAAAAGTATAAAACCTATTGGGGTGAATTTTGGGATATATTACTTCATAATGATTTAAATCTACAGTAGAAGAATTATTTGTGTCCTCCCTCTCCTCCCACCCCCTCCCATACAAACTACACTTTTTCATGAAATGCTCTAAGACGATGTTCTCAGAACAAATAACATTTATCGACCTCATATTTTGTAAGAAATAATTAATTAGTATTATCACTAAGATCAGAAAAAATATTTGATTAGCTTCACTGCCTCTACCCCCTCCCATACAATATTACACAGTTAAACAACTTCATAAAAAATCGATTTTCTTGAAAAGTATGAATAGCACTACTCTGAAATCTAAACGATGTCAATTTTATAATATTCTTAGTTACTTCTGAAAAAATCACTAAAATCCCCCATTCTTTCTACCACCTCCCATACAAAGTGCACATTTTCACTAAATCTAGCTCTCTAATTTTCTCAGTTCCCATTGGAGTAAGCATTTTGTATAAAACATTTTTATAGCTACTTTAGAATGATGGGGGAAAAAATAGTTCAATGCTATCACCCCTTCTAACACTCCCCGTACAAAATTTCTTGGGATCACAAAAAATTCTATTTCATCTAGAGTATCGTAAAATTGCGCTTTACGCGCAATCGTAGCCCTGTTATGTTTTTATACTCTAGATGAAATCTGAAAGTATATTGTGTTTGCCTTACCTTTTATAACGCTCGCACAGAGCCGCCAAGGGTTCAGAAATAATTGTTAACGCTCAAAAACCTCGATTCCGAGTGACGTCTGTCCGTCTGTCTGTCTGTCTGTGCGTCTGTCTACAGCATAACTCTCGAAAGCTTTGAGCTATAGTGCTAAAAATTTGTGTATGTCATTTTTGGCAAAAAAGTAACTTTAAGTTCGTGAATGGGCTACATCCCCCCACTCCTTCTACCCCATCCCATAAAAATTTCATGAAATTTCGAAATATTAAGAAATTGATTTTTCTTTGAAAATATTTATGCTATCTACTTAAAGTTTAGGTGAAAGTATTATGATATAGATGTCATTAATATCACGGAATATTAACCCGATGCCCTTACTCCTTCTACCCCCTGCCATACAAATGGACAATTTTGAAAAATATATATTTTCGATTTTCATTGAAACTAGTAAAGCTGAAAAGACGAAATTTTGTCAGAATTAATTTTACTTTAATTGCAATTTATTTTAAAAATAATTATTAACTTCACCTCACTCCTTCTACCCCCTCCCATCCAAATTTCACGAAATTTTGGAATTTAAATTAAATTATTTATCTTCGAAACTGTTACAGCTATCAACTTGATATTTTGTATAAAATATACAAATAGAAATATTAATAAAACGAAAAAAAATTTGTTTTGATCCGTACACTCCTTCTACCCCCTCCCGTACAAATGCATAATTTTTATTAAATGCATTTTATCGACTCCCAGTCAAACTAGAAAAAGTACAAACTTCAAATTTTGGAAGAATTTGTTTCTTAACAATTGAAATAAGTTTTAGAAAAAATTATCAGCTCAGCTTCACTCGTTCTACCACCTCCCATACAAATATCTGTATTATAAATTCAAGAAAAGCATTTCTCCTTCAAGTATATGAGAGTTATCGACTTTGAAATTGAATCAAGGCATGGTGATAAGGATTATGATAAGCAGTTTCAAAATCATCTTAAAAGCTCCACTTCCTCTGCCACCTCCCATACAAGTGCCCCAATTTCAGGAAAACTATGGCCAATTTCTTTAAATATAATGAAAACTAAAAACTTTAAATTCAGCAAAAAACATTGTGCATGCCATGTTCGGTGTCATATAAGAAAAATAGAAACCTTCCCCTCTACTTCTAGCACCTCCCATGCAAAATTCTCTATTCACTATTCGAAAGAATTTGAGATGACATATTTTCCGGTATACTCAAGTCTTTTCCAGCTCATCTAGAGTATCATATGATTGGGCTTCAATCCCAATCATAATTTTGTTATGTTTTTTTTGCATTCTTAGGCTATTTTAATCATGAAACGTGAAAAAACAAAATTTCATGGTAACAAATTTTTTTTCAAGTCGACCACAATTTCTTATTATTAAAATAATAAAGGAAAACAGTACAAATTTCCTAAATTCGTCAATGTTGTAAGTGAGGTGGTGCGAGAGGAATCAAAATATCAGGAAAATATGTATAAATTTGTTACACTGTTTGAAATATATATGAAATTTTCACTGTTCAAAGATAAATCAAAACTTTCTGCTACTATTAACGCCTCGAAAATTCACGAATGCAGAAACTGTAACAAAACAAATTTTTCTTGGCTCTCTGGCTCGCAAGACTTCAAGTAAAAAAAGAAAAGAACCGATACCATATGAATTTGATAGCATCCAAAATATGAATAATCCTCATGCCACAACCATTGGCTTGAAACATCCGTACGTCCATTACTGATAGTGGTTCGCGTAACGCAACTCAACCAAAAACATAACAGAATTATGATTGGGCGTAAAGCTCTAGATGAAATACTTACTAATCTTTTGTTTGAGAGGTGGTAAAAGCAGAGGGGGAGGTTTGTAATTTTTCTATGTAACATTGAACGTAGTATATAAGATATTTCATGCTGAATTCAAAGAATTCTTGCTTTCATAATTTTCGAGGAAATTGAAAAATTTTTCCCTGAATTTATGGTATTTGTATGCGAGGTGGGAGAGAAAGTCAGAGATTTTGGATGATTTTGAGTCTGCTTATCAACATTCTAATTACAATGCTTTGTTACAATTTTAATGTCCACAGCTCTCATATGTTCGAAGGAGAAAAACTTTTCTTGAACTTCCAATATAAAAATTTGTATGGGAAGTGGTAGAAGGAGTATGGTGAAGGCGATATTTATACTCTAGATGGAATCTGAGAGTATTATAAGTTTGCTCTAAGGTTTGTAACGCCAAGAAGTAAGGCTCGGAGAAAAAAATGAATGATACAGAAGTTAATATTATCACTCAAAAATCTCAAAACCGGATGTCCGTCCGTCCGTCTGTCCGTCCGTCCGTCTGTCCGTCTGTCCGTCTGTCCGTCTGTCCGTCTGTCCGTCTGTCCGTCTGTCCGTCTGTCCGTCCGTCTGTTCGCTCTCTAGCTTCAGAACGCGTTGAGCTAGAGAGCTCAAATTTCGTACACATCGTTTTTGACAAAAAAGTAAGGTCAAGTTCGTGAACGAGCCAAATCGCTCCACCCCTTCTACCCCCTCCCATACAAAATGATACAATTGCGCAATTTGACAATAAACGGATTTGCACGAAAAATATAAAAGTTATTGGCCTCAAATTTGGAATATGTTACTTTTATGATAATATCAATCTACCGTATAAAACTTATGCGTGTCCTCCCCCTCCTTCTACCACCTCCCATACAAACTGTACTTGTCATGAATTACTCTAAGCCAATTTACTCAGTGCGTATAAAATTAAGCGGGCTGAAATTGTGCGTCGAATATTTATTTAAAATTGTTAGTAAGGCCAAAAAAAATTAGATGATTAGCTTCGCCCCTTCTACCCCCTCCCATACAAAATGACACAATTTCGCAATTCGACAATAAATGGATTTGCTCGAAAAGTATAATATGTATTAGTCTGAATTTCGAGATATATTATTTTCATAATGATTTCAATCTACCATAAAAAAAATTTTTGCGTCCTCCCTCTCCTTACACCCCCTCCCATACAAACTACACTTTTTAAAGGAATGCTCAAAGCCGATTTTCTCAGAACATATAACATTTATCGAGCTCACATTTTATAATAAATACTTATTTAGCATTATCACAAAGATCAGAAAAAATATTTGATTACCTTCACTGCTTCTACCCCCTCCCATACAATATGACACAGTTTCACAACTTCACAAAAAATTTATTTTCTTGAAAAGTATGAATATTACTAGTCTAAAATTTAAGAGATGTCAATTTCATGATATTCTTAGTTATTTCTAAAAAAATCACTAAAATCCTCCCACCCTTTCTACCACCTCCCATACAAACTGCACATTTTCATTAAATCTAACACACTAATTTTCTCAGCTCCTATTCAATTTTTGGAGTAAGCATTTTGTATAAAATATTTGTATAGCTACTTTAGCATGATTGGGAAAAAATTAGCTCAATGATATCACCCCTTCTAACAGTCCCCATACAAAATTTCTTGGAATCGCTAAAAATTCTATTTCATCTAGAGTGTCTTAAGATTGCGTTTTACGCGCAATCGTAGCCCTGTTATGTTTTTTTTAGCATTTATTACAATAATTAAAGAACAAATTCTGGCAAAATTTCAAGTTTCTACTTCTTCTAGTTTCTATGAAAATCGGTGAAATGCATTTACCAAAATTCTGCATTTGTATGGGAGGGGAAGAAGGAATATCCGAATCAAAACCAAATTTTTTGACATCAATCATATTTAAAATAGTATACTTTTCTCAAATTTTAAAGTTGATACCTTTGACGGTTTTGAAGAAAACTAGTTCAACAGAAATGCCGAAATTTCGTAAAATTTGTATGGGAGGGGGTAGAAGGAGTGAAGTAAACTTGATAATTTGAATTAATTAGTTGCAATTATAATAAAATTAATTATGATAAAAATTGGTTCATTTGCCTTTGCTAGTTGCAATGCAAACCGAATAAATGCATTTTTGAAAATTGTGCACTTGTATGGGAGGTGGTAGAAGGAGTAAGGAGTAGAAATCAATATTTCTTGAGGTTAATGACATTTATATCATAATACTATGACCTGATTTTCAAGTCACTAGCTGAAATTGTTTCGGAGAAAAAACAATTTTTTAAATTTCGAAATTTCATGAAATTTGTATGGGAGGGGGTAGAAGGAGTGAGGGGATGTGGCCCGTTCACGAACTTAAAGTTACTTTTTTGCTAAAAATGATATACCACAAATTTCAGCACGATAGATCAAGGCTATCGAGAGTCATGTTGTAGACAGACGGACAGACAGACGGCGTTACAAACGGTAAGGCAAACACAATATACTCTCAGATTTCATCTAGAGTCTAAACATAACAGGCCTACGATTGCGCGTAAAGCGCAATTTACGATACTCTAGATGAAATAGAATTTTTAGTGATCCCAAGAAATTTTGTATGGGGAGTATTAGAAGGGGTGATAGCATTTAACTAATTTTTTGCCTATCATGCTAAAGTAGCTATAAAAATGTTTTATACATATTGCTTACTCCAAAAACTGAATGGGAACTGAGAAAATTAGTGAGTTAGATATAGTGAAAATGTGCAGTTTGTATGGGAGGTGGTAGAAAGAGTGGGGGAATTTTAGTGATTTTTTCAGAAATAACTAGGAATGTCATAAAATTGACATCCCTTAAATTTCAGACTAGTGCCATTCATACTTTTCAAGAAAATCGATTTTTTGTGAAGTTGTGAACTTTGTCATACTGTATGGGAGGGGGTAGAAGGGGTGAAGCTAAAATAGTTTTATTCTAATCTTAGTGATAATACTAATTAAGTATTTTTTACAAAATATGAGCTCGATAATTGTTATATGTTCTGAGAAAATCGTCTTAGAGCATTTCATGAAAAAGTGTAGTTTGTGTGGGAGGGGGTGGAAGGAGAGGGGGTGGAAGGATAGGGGGGAAACAAATGATCTACTGGAGATTGAAATCATTATAAAAGTGATATATCCTGAAATTAAGATTAATAGCTTTTATACTTTTCGAGCAAATCCGTTTATTGTCAAATTGCGCAATTGTGTCATATTGTATGGGAGGGGGTAGAAGGGGTGAAGCTAATTGTCTAATTTTTTTTTAGTCTTACTAACAATTTTAAATAAATATTTAGTGCACAATTTCAGCCCGCTAAATTTTATACGCACTGAGTAAATTGGCTTAGAGTAATTCATGACAAGTACAGTTTGTATGGGAGGTGGTAGAAGGAGGAGAAGTACACTCAGAATTTTAGAGCAAACTTGTAATACTCTCAGATTTCATCTAGAGTATAAACAATGAAAGCGAGGCAACAATGAAAGCGAGGCAACCGGTCACGTTGGACGTAGAAGAAGTTAGCTAGCGAACTAGCCCTTTTAGGTAACTAAAACTTAATCATCCCTTAACTACCAGCCTTCACCGAAACGAGTCAATACTAGACGAGAGTCCATTAACTCTTCATGAAATGTAAAATGCCCAAATTGCATGCCTCAGTCGTGCAATTAAAGCACTCGGTAATCCAGAAAACTTGAAACCGCTCGGGTTCATTAGGTTAACATCTGTCCAGGACGACACTCCGGAAAGTTCTTCGTAATGCCCAGGACCTTCCACCCCCAGCAATATGCGAATGCTTTTCATCCTCTACAGCCTCCACGGCTTACCGGAGGATTCTCGCTTTGCCTCCGCCTCGAAATTCTGCCGGTTTCATTTGGATGCAAATATGAAATTAGGGACGACGAGAATCGTAGATATGCTTTACGAGTCGACCTATTGACCTCCTCCTCACTCTCATGCCAGTTTACATGCCAGGCCTATTGCTATTCAGGGAAGATATACGGGCAAGGATTAAGCACTTACAACTCGCTCCAAAGCTTGTACCGGATTAAATTAAATTTACAACCTTGCCGGCCTTCATACGATGTGATCGGATACTGGATTCCAATTGGGTGCCCAGAGGGGCTGCTCGGGTGCAATTGAAAGTCACGATTCTCCCATAAGGTCAAAACAAGAACTCACCTTTATGCGATGGCTTAGCCAGTTCTTAAGCAAGTGCGTGCCAAGAAGTCATTTTTGGAATTGACAACGTTAATAGTGAAATAATCAGTGCCGAGACCTCTTCGGAATTAAAAACATATACGCCATCATCGCCAGCCATTGAGATGTCGTGGGATCACCACCTCCCATCCGATTCGAATTAATTTCTGCCGTCGAATCGATAAGCATCTTGCAGCGCATGTAAAGATTAAACTAATGGAAGGATTGTAGGCTGTGGACAAGAAAGGTCACCAGAATCGCTTGGATGTCCGCCGTAATTACAGTGCACTTTAATCGGAGCCCCGTTAGTTGAGGCATTATGATTTGCATGTGGGCTCCGACAACATGCTGAGCTCTCAACCATTCGCGATGTTCCGGCCAGATTGATGGCGTAATTACGGTCCCGCGGAAAGAGCCTGGCTTTTAGTGCTTTGCGTAATTTATTAAACCTAAGAAAAACCCGAAGACGCACTACTTTCACAAAAGACCCCTGTCTCAAATGTTGCAATTGGCCCGCTCGAGAAGCGATTTAAAAGGCGCTAACAGCCCAATAGATCAATTAAATTGATTCGAAATGCGTTTATCTCGAGCATGGTCGTTTTTATTGCGGTGCATAAATGAAATTTTACGATCCGCTAAATTACGAATAGTTTCAACTTAGAAATCTATCGAGTTCATCGTTTTAATGTTCTAATAAATAAATGAAAAAGAGATATGACTACTGGTCGATATTTTAGATATGTGCAGTGGTTCATGCAGCAGTTTGTATCTATCGCTTAATCCTGCCATTTCAAAGCAGCATATGTAACGAAATTTAATGGAAAATTTTTGTCGTAATTGTTTTCTTTATCACCAAATCGTTAAAATTATTGCGCTTTTCAAAAATTCCGGAGATCGTGGAAAAAGATTTCCATACTTTTAATGTAAGCCATAGCACTATCGTAGCTTTTAAAAAAAATGTTTTGGCGCAATAAATTACTGACGGACTCTCATCAAGATCTCAAAAAATTAGGATTCTTTCTGTCTGAGTATGAAATAAAATATAAGAGGACTACTATTGGGTGTAAAAAAAGCCCAATCATACGATACTCTAGGTTTTTTTGATTTTAAGAAATTTTGTATGGGGAGTGGTAGAAGCAGTGACGGCATTGAACTAACTTTTTCACATCATGCCAGAGTTGCTATCAAAATATTTTGTACAAAATTTGAGCTGCATACATTTAATATTGGATTTAGTGAAATTGTGCACTTTGTATGGGAGGTGGTGTAAGGAGTGGAGAGTTCTTAATGATTTTTTTAGAAATAACTGTTAACATCATTTAATTGACGTGATATAAATTGCAGATGAGTAGCATTCGTACTTTTCAAGAAAATCGACTTTTTGTAAAGTTGTGAAACTGTGTCATATTGTTTGAGAAGGGGTAGAAGAACTGCAGCTAATCGTCTAATTTTTTTCGGTCTTACTAATAATTGTAAATAAATATTTAGTGCACAATTTCAGCTTAATAAATTGTATACGTACTGAGTAAATTTGTTTATAGTATTTCATGAAAAAGTACAGTTTGTGAGGAAGGTTTTGGAAGGAGTAGGGGGATTTGAATAATTTTTATACCATAGTCTGAAACCGTTATGAAAATTATATATTTCAAATTTCATATCAATAGCTTTAATACATTTGAAGAAAATCAGTTTATTGTTAAATTTTGAAATTGTGTCATTTCGTTTAAGATAGAAAAGTTAGAGCGATTTGGCACGTTCACGAACTAGTACTTACTTTTTTGTCAAAAACGACGTGAACAAAATGTAAATTTTCTAGCTGAACGCGTTCTCGAGCTAGAGAGGACACGGACGGATGGATGGACGGACATATTTTTTAGCGTTACAAGCTCTCAGATTTCATCTAGAGTATGAGAAGATTGGAAATGGTCGCAAATGGTCTGACAGATCGCCGTACAGATGGCGATTATTTTTGATAATCGATCATTTAACTAAAAGTAAAATCCGAGTCCTGGAAAAGGAAGTGAAATTAAGAAAAAAAAATTAATTACTCATCGTGATATGATGTGACAGAATAATTGACAAAAAATTGAGTACCAAATTTTTTAGAAAAAAAACTAATTCGTTGACAAACAAAAATTGCGAATTAGCTTACATCACTTTTGAGTAAAAATATTGAAGTTTCGAGGATATCAAAAGTAAGACACAAGGACGTATCAGCGATCCCGAGCAAAGTTTTGAAATTTCTCCAAATTGTACTCTCTTCACAGGAATATAACGCTCAGCATGATATCACCTCGAATGCTTAAAAGACCACACTCAAATTGCGAACAGCAACAAAGTGAAATCATTCACATAATGTGTGGGATGTACTCAGATGTCTTAGTACTTCTCTACCTGACCAATCCTTCTTTATAAATCGGTTTGAAAAACGAAAAAAAAATTGCTAAACGAAACAAAACAATTAAAGACAACCAATAGCAATTTTATTGGATGCCTCCTGGCTAAGTATTCATAAAACGAGAGGTGGCCAAACGCTATAAAAAAGTAGTGCCAATCTTAAAATTAATTGAATTGTTTAAATATTAAAATCTAATTACTTTTTTTTTCAGAATGACATGTGTTATAGGCACTTTCAGCCTTTATGTACCATACAATTCACAGGCACAGTAAAGGAGGGAAGGATTATTGGGCTGACCGCAACGAGGGGTGAAGCAGGTGCATTTTTTAGTTGCACTGGCTATAACAGACCAGACTTACAGATGTTCTGGGGAACTGAGGGATAGAAGCAAACAGAAACCTGTCTACTGAGTATATCAACCATCTAGAAGTGGAACTGTTTCACTTTTACATTGATTGTCCATTTCGTTTCGAAAAATTTTTCATTGTGAGTAGCATCAGTTTAAAGGATTATTCTACTGGATGGGCTATCTGAATCTTTCCAGTCAATATACACTGCAAACCCTGACGCTGAAATCATTGTCGCGGGCGATTTCTATGTCTGGCTTAACAATTTCTCTACTATGGACGAGGAGGGGCGTGATACTGAGGAGCTTTTTGCCTCTATAAACAATTTAACTCAGCTTGCAGATGAGCCCACTCGCTTACCAGATATTGCAGGAAATTTTTCCAACCTTCTTGACGTTTTTCGTACTAGTCAGCCTAACAAATATTCTGCCTCTGTCATATCCCCATCGCCAATTGGAAATACGGATCATTTCTTGAATAGTGAACAATTCCCAGTTGCAGCACTTACACAGCTGACAATCAAGACACCTCGACGAAGTATTATCCATTTCAAAAGAGCCAGTTGGGGGGCGTTAAATAACTTTTTCAAGGCGTTTAATTCGGAGTTGTGCTTCGATTCAAATGACTGCGATGAAGCTTTTAAACCTGTAACCGAGATTATCCTGGAAGGTATGAAACTCTACGTACCTTTCCGTCATAAAAAGAGTCAGGCCGTCGAAGGACTCTAGGTTCAACAAAGATTGTCTCAATGCCATTCAGACTATGAAAAATCATTTCAAATCTTTAAAGACAATAAAATATCTGCCAACAGAGAACTCTTTCTTCAATGTGTCAAGAAATGCCAGCAGATCCATACTCAAGCGCATGAAATTTGAGCATGACCTGAAACTTCGACAGAAATGTCCGAAAGGCTCAAAATCTTACTGGTCATTCGTTAAAACGATGAACAACAATTTTATTTCTACTTCAATACCAGCTCTTGTTGATGGCGACCGTGATTGATCCGATTGAAAAAGCTAACTTACTGGCAGAAAGTTTCATGCCTACCCCGTTCAAACTAATTGCCTCCTGCTCTAAATGATTCTGGTTTCTGACTGCCTGCAATGCATTTTCGCACGAGTCTTATATCTAGGCTCCTTCGAGAGCTTAACATCCACAAAATGCTCCTCTTCGCAATATTTTCTATCTTTCCTACTCTTCTGGGAGCTTTCCATGTATGTAAGGTCGACGGAAGATCTTTTGGTCTGCTTTACAGAACGTTGGAACTCATGCATACATAAACACGGTGAAGGTCAAGTTGTGGCACTTGACATTCCAAAAGTTTTTAACTGAGTTTGGATTGAATGTTTATGTTTAGTTATGCGTCTTATTGAAACCCTTGTTCAATGGATTGAGAGTTTTCTTTCTGAACGATCTATCCTTCCCAATAGATTCCGACGTCCCTCAATGTTTGTTTTATCTCCTACTCTTTTCTTCGTCTTCATCAACAACCTTCTCTCGTCTACACTCAATCCAATCCATAGTTTTACAGATGACAATACTTTAGATAGCCTAGGGTATAGTCTAGTGGATAGCGTGTTTGGTTTACAATGCGAAGGTCGTGAGTTCAAATCCCGGTCAATGCATAATTCCACCACACTACCTGCTTGAAAATACCTTGGTTACCTCAATCTACGAACATGAAAAATTCGTAGATAGAGGGTAGTGCGAAGAGCTAACAACTCTTCCGCAATAAATAATGAAAATGTTAAGGAACCTGAAGGTCAGCAGGACAAGTCCCGATTTGGGCTGTAGCGTCATTGAAGAAGAAGAAGAATACTTTAGATAGCACCTATGAATTTGACTCTGCTGCATATTCACACAACTACGTTTCACTTCCAATCGCATGAAGTTATTCCGTTCGATGAACTTATATCTCAGCTGAACCCTGGAATGGGACCGGAAAAATATAGTAAAGTTTAACGCCTCCAAAATACAGGCTTGTCATCTATCTCTCAAAAGTGAGTGGTTATCTCACAATGTGACCTTTGGTTGCGCAAGACTTTGACCTTGGAAAATTTCACACTTCTAGGCGTTAAAATTAATGACCACCTGAATTGCGCCCAGCACATCTTTGATGTTGTCGCATTGCTCGACTGCATTTAAAACCATGATTGGATTCTTTCAAGCATTGCAGAAATGTCAGATTACTCAGCGTTTACTATCGCTATTTCCATTACAAATTTAAATAAACAGCCAACAATTCGGGCGCTACTTTATTATTTTTGGGACAAGTTAAAGATGCATGGAAATCATGCTAAGTAATTTCGAAGATATAATCATTTGAAAAAAAAATTCGGCCGGCAATTGGTTTTTAGCCCCCCCCCCCCCCCTTTTTGCACCATAATGGATAAAAAAATTAAATAAATTTAATAATAATTTTTGACGGTATAGCCAGAGATGACCCCTTAGTTATAAGTAACCATTTCCGTACTACTTTCACCACCTCAAATCGTATTATTAGTCTTGAGGATTTCCATTACATATCGAAGTTCGCTTCTACCTAATTAAAGATGGATGATCTTCATATTGAGGAAGCGACCGTTTTGAAGTTTATTTCAAGCATCGCCGGTTTGACTTTATCTTATATATTTAACGCTTCACTCAGATCGTGTATATTTCCTAGTTTGTGGAAATACTGCACTTCCAGACCATTGCTCAAGAAAGGAAAAGAATTGAAGTCTGTAAATATCGACCTATTGCTTGCCATTGCATCCCTAAGTTGTTCGAGGCTGTTGTTTATGATATAATGAATTTTCATTGCAAATCAATCATTAGTCCAGTCCAACACGGGTTTACAATAGATAGGTCAACCACAACAAATCTAATGGACTTTTCCAATTTCACCATTCGACTGACTGAAGGCGGTAAGCAGGTGGACTACATACATGCTGACTTAAGAAAAGCATTTGATAAACTGGACCATGCTTTTCTTGTTTACAAGCCCAAGTTCCTTTTCCTTTCACAGATTGGATCAGATCTTACCTATCTAATCGTACCCAAAAGGTGATTTTTCAAGGAGCTCGTTCCTCTGCTATACCCGACACATCTGGTGCGCCACAGGGAAGCCATCTTAGGCCACTGTTATTGATTTTATTTATTAACGACGTGAGATCGGTTATTTTTCACCCGAAAATTTTGTTCTACGCTACCGACGCAAAATTGTTTCGTGATATTTCGAATCAGAATGATTGCGCACTGCTTCAAAGTGATTTGCAACGCTTTTTTGACTAGTGAATTTTAGACTGTATGTCTTTGGATATTAGTAAATGTGCAAGCGTTTCATTCTTCAGGAACCAATTTTCCCTACATTTCGATTATGTCCTGGGCGATAGCGCACTACAACAGACAGAAAAGGTACCAGATATCGTGCTTATTTTATAACCGTATTTACGTTTGACGTTCATATCGACTACATAATCGGCAAGGCCAACATCGTTTGGGGTTTCATCAAAAGATGCACGGACTTCAGTGATCCTTATATTACTAAGACTTTAATCCGTGCTTTTGTATGCTTGCCAGGTGTGTTCTCCGTATAACGAGGAACATAAGAGTAGGGTCGAGTCTGTACAGCGAAGATTCTTAAGGTTTGCACTAAGGGGCCTTCCTTGGTCTGATGCGTCTTGCTTCTTACTAACAGCGCGTTAAACCTCTAGAGTCGATTGTGAATATACGGATTATTCTTAGGGGTGCTTTTGCATTTATATTAATTTTAGGAGAAAATGTTTCCCATATTTACTCGAAGCCATAACTTTTAGTATTGCGCGTCGATCCTTGAGAAACTATGTGGACAAAACGAACTAATCGCTTCTATTTCTCGTACTTTATTTATTTATTTTCGGGTCAAGTAGTCAAAGATGTATGAACACGTATATATGTATCAATAAGAAAATTAATGTAAACATATATATAAAAACAAAAAAAAAGTGAAAAGAAAATAATAATTAAATAAAAAATAAAATAATAATTCAAAATAAATAGTTATTTAAAATAACAATAAAGTAATAATACGAAATAATAAAAAAATTAAAATAATAAAAAAAAAATTAAACAAATAGTTTACTCTTTTTAATTGAGAGATATCAGTGTTGAAAAATATCAATCAGATCAGAAAATCTGTTAGCAGCTCTTATCATTCTAATTGCGGGTGTATTTTGTCCGTATGATGTTCAATGATGACCAATATAAAATAAACCGTTTGACCTTGTTGAGCGGCTTGGAACATGAAAGTTTATGGCCTCAAGGAATTGCGAACAATCCATTTCATTGTGGAGAATTCGGAAAAGGGCTATAAGTTCCGACTGATCTCGTCGCTTTGATAGGGTGGTTAATCTTTTCAACGAGCAGAGAATTATAGTCAAGTTGCTCTAGCAGAATATGCATCTTATACGTAATATATCTGAGGAATTTAAGTTGTATAGTCTCAATATTATTGCTGTGTATTCCATAATGTGGATTCCAAATCACTGACAGATACTTGAGGTTAGGACGAACTAACGAACAATAAAGCGTTCTAATGGATTGAATGCTGAAAAAGTCTTTAGTGTTCCGAGTAGTAAAACCAAGCATTCTACGGGCTGAATTACATATTGAACTATAATGTGGAACAAATGATAAAGAGCTATCAAAGGGAAGACTTAAATCCTTTATAGTGGAAACCACGAGTATATAAACATTATCAATGTGATAATCATATGAAATGCATTTGCAAGATCTTTTGAAGATGATTTAATTACATTTAACAACATTAAGCATGAGATGATAAGACTGACACCATTTGAAAAGCAAGTCAATATTATGTTGGATTGTTTGGCAATCGTTTGTCGATTTAATTGCCTTAAAGATTTTTGGATCATCGGCAAATAACAAAAATTTAACATCCCGAAACACAAAAGAAATATCATTAACAAACAACAAAAAGAGCACCGGTCCTAAATGAGAACCTTGTGGAACTCCTGATGTCACCCAAAACGGTTCCGACATAGAACATATGGTGGTAACGATTCACGTACGATGGCGCAGATAATCTCTTAACCAGAGAATAAGTTGCCAGCAATTCCATAGGCACTGAGCTTCGAGATGAGTAGGCAGTGATTAACTTTATCAAACGCTTTCGAAAAATCAGTATAAACAGCATGGATTTGTGGGCATTGTTGCATAGTCTCATAGATTGTCCCGATATAAGGTAACAGGTTCGTTAACGTGGATCTACCCTTAAGAAAGCCATGTTGATTGGGGGTGATAATTGGACGAAATAGAGTTGTTAGCTTGGACGCTACAATCTTGTCAAACAATTTAGAAATACACGATTGGATACACTTGGGTATATAATTTTTGACATTACTTTTATGTCCTAACTTATAAGTCGGAACTGTGAAGCTAATTTTCCATAAGTCTGGAAAAATACCAGATTGAATTGAAAGATTAAATAATAGCATTCATGGTTGAGCTGGAAACATTCGACAAGACCAAAGAAACAATGGAGGTTCAATCAGGTCCCATCTCTTTACTAGGATCTAAATCATTCAATAATGATATAAGCATTCACTTCAGCCATCAGCAGCAACAGATTACGATCGAGTTGAAAGGAAAGAATTCCGGATTTCACACTGTTATGTTTAATTATTTGTGACGTTTGGTCTCTGCTTAGACCTTTATCGAACTGATCGACAATCAGAAAAAACTAAGGTTTGAAGACAAAATAAAACGTATTAGTGTCAAATGCGGAAATTTTTCCTTTCAATTCGAAACGCACTGTGAAAACATTCGTCAAATCATCGGACTATGATCGTATTTCACTTGGCTCTTCTAATTTTTCAATTTGTACTTTCGGTCTTTCTTTCAGTAGATGACGAATTTTTGTTATATGTGTGCATTGGCATAAATGGTTACGATTTAATTTGTAATTTAGGAATTGAAACCATTCGCTCAATAAATTTCAAATTACGACGCAGTTACATCAGTTTTCGCCATAAATTTTATTTACAATACTTTGGTAACTAGTTAACTAATACATATAAGAACGAATAAAACTAGACATAAGCAGGGACGAGCAATGAGTTTTCGGCCTCTGGGGATGAAATTTAAGCGTGCCCCTAATAAGAGAGGTCGAACATGGGACAGGGACATTAATAAGAGATTTCATTTGAACCTGCAAGAAAATTTCAGTGGAAAAAATATATGTAATAATTATTTAGTTTTCAACTTCGTGGTCGTATAGATTTGGAGTAAGAAGAATTTTGGCATTTTATGGTACTTCGAGCATTGAAGATTATATTCGTTAGGAAAGCCCTAACTGGCATTAAATTCAACAGTGCAGTATTAGATCAAAACATAAAAGAATTATGATTGGGCGTAAAGCCCAATCATATGATACTCTAGATGAAATGAGAAAGAGTTCAATGTACCGGAAAATATGTCACCTCCAATTCTTTTAAATAATTAATAGTGACTTTTGTATGGGAGGTGGTAGAAGGAGAGGAGGAAGGTTTGTAATTTTTGGATATGACACCTAATGTGGTATGCAAAATATTTCGTGCTGAATTTAAGGTTTGCAGCTTTCATTATTTTCAATTGGACATAGTTTTCCTGAAATTGAGGCATTTGTATGGGAGGTGGCAGGGGAAGTGGAGCGTCTAAGATGATTTTGAAACTGCTTATCATATCATCCTTATCACCACGCTTTTTTCAAATTTGTTAGTTCTAATATATTCGAAGGAGAAATGCTTTTCTTGAATTTAAAATACAGATATTTGTATGGGAGGGGGTAGAAGGAGTGAAGAGGAGCTAATAATTTTTTTTAGCATTTATTACAATTATTAAAAAACAAACTCTGGCAAAATTTTAAGTTTATACTTTTTCTAGTTTTAATGGAAATCGATATAATGCACTTAACAAAAATTATACATTTGTATGGGAGGGAGTAGAAGGAGTGTACGGATCAAAACACATTTTTTTCTCGTTATTGATATTTCTATTTTTATACTTTGTGCAAAATATCAAGTTGATAGCTTTAACAGTTTCGAAGAAAAATAATTTAATTTAAATTTCAAAATTTCGTGAAATTTGTATGGGAGGGGGTAGAAGGAGTGAGGTGAAGTTGATAATTTTTTCAATACTGATTGCAATTATATTAAAATTAATTCTGGCAAAAATTAATTTTTATAACTTTGCTAGTTTCAATGAAAATCGAAAAAATGCATTTTTCCTAATTATGCATTTGTATGGGAGGGGGTAGAAGGAGTGAAGAGGAGCTGATAATTTTTTTTAGCATTTATTGCAATTATTAAAAAACAAACTCTGGCAAAATTTTAAGTTTATACTTTTTCTAGTTTTAATGGAAATCGATATAATGCTCTTAACAAAAATTATACATTTGTATGGGAGGGAGTAGAAGGAGTGTACGGATCAAAACAAATTTTTTTCTCGTTATTGATATTTCTATTTTTATACTTTATGCAAAATATCAAGTTGATGGCTTTAACAGTTTCGAAGAAAAATAATTTAATTTAAATTTCAAAATTTCGTGAAATTTGTATGGGAGGGGGTAGAAGGAGTAAGGTGAAGTACATAATTTTTTTCAATTCTGATTGGAATTATAATAAAATTAATTCTGGCAAAAAATCGTTTTTATAACTTTGCTAGTTTCAATGAAAATCGAAAAATTGCATTTTTCAAAATTATGCATTTGTATGGGAGGGGGTAGAAGGAGTGACAGGATCAGATCAATATTGTGTCATATTAATGATATCTATATCATACTTCTTTGACCTAAATTTAAAATTGGTAGCTTAAATTGTTTCAAAGGAAAATCAATTTCTGGAAATTTCGGAATTTCGTGAAATTTGTATGGGAGGGGGTAGAAGGAGTGGGGGGATGTGGCCCGTTCACGAACTTAAAGTTTCTTTTTAGCTAAAAATTACACACAAAAAATTTCAGCACGATAGCTCAAAGCGTTCGAGAGTTATGCTGTAGACAGACGGACAGACGGACAGACAGCAACTCGGAATCGAAGTTTTTGAGCGACAACAAATATTTCTGTACCCTTGGCGGCTCTGTGCGAGCATTATTTCTCAGCGTTACAAACTGTAAGGCAAACACAATATACTCTCAGATTCCATCTAGAGTATAAAAATAAAGTAGTTTCAGGGTTTACTGAGTGTAGCCTAGTAGGTAGTATTTTGTCTACATTGTCGTGAGTTCAAATCACAGTCAACGTATAACTCCAGGACAGATGGAATAATTCCTGCAGTCTTACCGCATAGCCTGGACAGCATCGGTGTAAGGTTCGTTATTTATTTTTAAGGCCTGTCTTCTTGAAAGATATGTGCCTTTGAAGTGGAAAGAGGACAAGGTGGTTTTCATACCGTAGGCAAATGAAAATAGTCCAACAAGCCGAAGGACTACAAAAACTTGAAATGGTGGTCTGTGAGAATGGAGATGCACAAGCTAGTTTTGAAAATTTACAAATATATGGAACTCAATGAATATACTTTGAGTGCAATTGTGAATGTAAAGGACGCGTTTCGTCACCTTTAATTTAGCTGAAAACCGTATTCTCTCTCAACTAAACACTGCTAATTGTTGCTGTGTCACCTATGCGGTTGACTCTTCGTCCAAATTAGGGAGAAATATTTTCAAACTTCAGGCAGGAGTAAATAGTAAACGTTAGTTAGTTTTTACTTGGACAGCCAAGATGCACTCAAGGCCCTCTCTGATTACAGCTGCAATTCAAGATTCTTGAATCATTGTATGGACATGTTAGAAGAATTGGTAAAAACCTGAACGTTGACTCCGGGTCAACGGATCTACCGCAGCTACCCTTGAGGAAAAGGATAATGTTGGCATTGCCTTCAGAGTCATTAAGACAATCTACTCTAATAAAATGTGGGAAAGAGAAAATCTGAAATGGTTATAAAGCAAATCGTGTAACGCCACGAAGACGCTATGTTAAGCCGATAAGCCGCCAACAAGTTGGGCGCAACTTTATTATTCTTGAAGATGCATGGAAAGTCAATATGCCGGTTAGAGTGGTTAGGGAAGACTAAGTTACTAAGTGATTCTTGGGCATGGCTCTTGTCAATTAAACACTTAATTGCGGATACGATCAATAGCTCAAGTACATATAATCAATATTTCATTCGTTTATTTATGGAAGTTTGGGTTTTTATGAAGAGTGGGGAGGGGTGATAGTAAGGGCGGGTGGATGTAAATAGTTTTTTAATTGATTGCTTCAATTACGTCCAACATTCTCTGTGTAGAATATCAGTCTCATAGACGAAGTTACATAGAATTTTCATTAAATTCGGTGTATTTTACATCCACGAAACCAAAAATATGTATGGGAGGGGGTAGCGGAGGTATAGTAATAGTAAAATTTGTAATGCACTTTTATTTCGTTTCTCTTGTAAGGTGCTCGTACAAAATTTCAAGTGCGTAGCTTTAAATTTATTGGTTATTAGTTCACACTTTTGTATGGCAGGGGGTAGAAGGGCAAGTGCTATCTTAAAATTTTTGAAGGAATTTAGTTTCAACAATTTTTAAAAGTTTTTGTGCAAAATTTCAAATTGATGGGTTTTAATAGTAAGGTGCTAATTGATTTCTTAAAAATGGTCGAAAAAATTAATTTTTGGGAGGGGGTTTTGAAGGTTTTCGACCAGTTAATATTTCAAATTTTTAAAATTTTTTTTAAATGCATTACTCAAATTTTCATGTTTCTACCTTAAAATTTCACACAAAAATTTTCAGTTGATGTGTTTATACTCTAGATGAAATCTGAGAGTATATTGTGTTTGCCTTACCGTTTGTAACGCTAAGAAATAATGCTTGCGCAGAGCCGCCAAGAGTACAGAAATATTTGTTGTCGCTCAAAAACCTCGATTCCGAGTGACCGTCTGTCCGTCTGTCTGTCTGTCCGTCTGTCCGTCTGTGAGTCTGTCTACAGCATAATTCTCGAAAGCTTTGAGCTATAGTGCTAAAAATTTTTGTGTGTCATTTTTAGCAAAAAAGTAACTTTAAGTTCGTGAATGGGCTACATCCCCCACTCCTTCTACCCCCTCCCATACAAATTTCATGAAATTTCGAAATATTAAGAAATTGATTTTTCTTTGAAATTATTTAAGCTATCGACTCGAAATTTAGGTCGAAGTATTATTGTATAGATCTCATTAATATCACATAATAATAACCCGATCCCCTTACTCCTTCTACCCCCTCCCATACAAATGGACAATTTTGAAAAATACATGTTTTCGATTTTCATTGAAACTAGTAAAGCTGAAAAGACGAAATTTTGTCAGTATTAGTTCTGCTATAATTGCAATTTATTTTGAAAACAATTATTAACTTCCTTTCACTCCTTCTACCCCCTCCCATACAAATTTCACGAAATTTTGGAATTTAAATTAAATAATTTTTCTGCGAAACTGTTAAAGCTATCAACTTGATATTTTGTATAAAGTATACAAATAGAAATATTAATAATGTTAAAAAAATTTGTTTTGATCCGTACACTCCTTCTACCCCCTCCCATACAAATGCATAATTTTTGTTTAATGAATTTTATCGATTTCCATTCAAATTAGAAAAAGTACAAACTTCAAATTTTGCCAGAATTTGTTTCTTAACAATTGAAATAAGTGTCTTATCAGCTCCGCTTCACTCCTTCTACCACCTCCTATACAAATATCTGTATTGTAAATTCAAGAAAAGCATTTTTCCGTCGAGTATATGAGAGCTATCGACTATGAAATTGAATCAAAGCATGGTGATAAGGATGATGATAAGCAGTTTCAAAATCACCTTAAACGCTTCACTTTCTCTGCCACCTCCTATACGAATGCCCCAATTTCAGGAAAACTATGACCAATTTCTTTAAAAGTAATGAAAACTAAAAACTTTAAATTCAGCAAAAAACATTTTGCATGCCATGTTCGGTGTCATATTCGAAAAATACAAACCTCCTCCTCTACTTCTACCACCCACCATGCAAAAGTCTCTATTCACTTTTCGAAAGAATTTGAGATGATATATTTTCCGGTATATTAAAGTCTTTTCCATCTCATCTAGAGTAAAGCTTAAAGCCCAATCATAATTCTGTTATGTTTTTTTCATTGCACATGAAACACTTTGTGAACTTAAGACCAGAAGGGTCGGTGTAAAACAATTGTGGAACAAATTAATTTTTTTTCTATGTTAGTCAAATAAATGCATTCACATGCAAATTTTAAACATTGTATCTTTCACCAGAGCCCTAAAAAAATCATTCAAAATTTTCGACATTTTTGCTTACTACCTCCCTCTCCTTACACCCCCAACTTAAATTTCCTACCAAAATTAAAAACTATGCAGTTCTACAATCTGACAAGTTTTCGACTTGATATACCCAATTTTGAGATATCACGATTTGTAATTTTGGAATTTGTGCCTTTTTTGACATGCTTCTCATTTCCCCCCACTAATATTATTTTCACATGTTATATTTTTTCGTATTTCGCTAGTATAGCTTAATATATATTTCTAGTTTCAATTACATAACTTAAAAGTCGAGATATTAATTTTTAAGTGCTTTCATTTGCACTCCTCCCAATCCTTGCCTTATACTAATTTAACTCCCTATAAGCTGATTCTAGTGGACCTATAGGCCACCTTAATGGTCCCAAAATATGAATTTTTTATGACAAGTAATTTCAAAGATATAATCATTTAAAAAATAAAAAATAAATTCGGCTGACAATTTGTTTTTAGCCCAACCCCCTTCTCGGACGCTAATGGAAAAAAAATTGTTTTGGAGTTTGCCCCGCAACCCTCTATATCTCTACTAATTTTCGGCTTCATATCTGCATTCCTGGTGGAGATATTAGTAAGTGTAATTTTTGACTCTTTCCCATCCCCTTCCACCTAACATTCCCCAAAATTTAAACTTAACGAACATTCTACCTTTAACGTCTTAGAGTTTTTTTTTTTTGCATTTTTAGGTTAATTTAGTCATGAAACGAGAAAAGACAAAATTTCAGGGTAGCGAATTTTTTTTTCTCTGTTGATCACAATACACATACAGAAACTACCTCCGGACACTAGAACGTATAGTCACAGGCCACTGTCTTCTTAGAAAACATGCTCGAAGACATTTGTAGAAGTTCCGATGAAGAGGATGAGACCGTAGAGTATTTCCTGTGATAATGCCTATGCTTCCGAACTATTCGAACACAAATCTCGTAGAGTACTCCTACACCGAGCTGAATGATCGCCGGTCACTGATGATGGTCATTATTTTCACGACTAGAGCAGGCTGGCTAAATGATATGTAGATCGACATGGTAGCTTAGGTTAATTGGTGTCCTTCTCCACAAATCTAACCTAACCTTACAAATAGATCGCTCATCTCTTTCTCTGATTGTCTTTGCAGAAAGCTTCCAGATTCCTCTAATACCGATGAACGAGTTATTTTCTCTCCAAATAAAGTGAAACTACTAAAATATTATCAAGAAAATCTCATTTCAATGCAAATCGTAAAATTAATCCCTGACCAATTTCTATACCATATTTTTGATTGCATCTTGAGTAGCTGCATTTTAAGCAACCATAAATTTCCATACACAGAAAAAATTATTCTTTTTCCGATATATTTCCATATTCTTTGAAGAGTCCTCCCGATTTCCGAAGGAAGTACTATAAAAGGAAAAAGAGAAATAAACGTAAAAACATGAAGGCACTATAAATCATCTCTTTCGAAATATGAAGGACTTGAACATCTCGGACTCCAGAAGGATCTCATTAAATTACCTCTCGATAAACATTATGACATTCTCCGACCCCGTTATCAATTCATCGTCCCTAAATCAGGATACTCATCCTTATCCTCATTTTTCAAATTATTATTATCGAGCTATCCATAAAAGTCAATCACAGAGAGAGGATGATTTTGAAGGAGCCTCTTATCGACTTGATTCCTGTGTGCTTTGTTCAGGAAGAGGGTTGGAATCTCATCCTCAAACCTCTTTTTTTACAACTAAGCAGCATTAAAATGTGGTAAGGATATTGCTTGAAGGTAGAATCTAAAAGGGGAAGGATGGCGCGAAATTCGAAAGCAAGCGGACGATCGGACGGACAAAAACCGAGCGCCAGTTTAATGGAAAAGTTCATTACGGACAGCAAACTTAACCAAACTAGACTTTTAATTAAGGCTAATGAATTTTACCACTTCGCTCAAGTAATTGAACTTCTGTGAAAGCTTTTCAAAGAATTTTCCCATTTGTGCGGTACCCTGTCGATTCGATGTGTACATATCCCGGCAGTGATTGGTGGCGGTGATGATGAGGGATGTGGAACGTAATGGGGATGATTGGGAATCGGGCTGGAGAATGGAGGTTCCGCTGTATGAAAGGTGAATGCCGATGGCGTATATTGATGAAGCCCAAAATGGTTCAACGTAGATGGGGTATCTTTCTCGCGTGTATGAGATTCGCACATACAAAAAGAAAGGATGCTTCAAAGGAACCGAATTTCGAAAGGCTTTTGCTATTTAGTGGGAACATTTGATTTCGACGGAAAAAAATTGGAAAATTCCCTTTTCCAAGTTGTCGTACCAATAGAACCTTCATTACCTCGGTTTATTCTCTCGGCTTCTGGTATTTTGTCGGGCGTATCAATGTGGTTTTGGCTCGAACCCGAAAAGGTCCTTTCGATAAATACAAACACGCTATGAGATGGATTTTCAATTACTTTCACCGCCACTCCCCAGGAAATGGAAGGAGTACTCATTCTACGAAATCCATTTCAAGTGAAAGTGAATTGTAATTATCGTAGAACACTTTGAACGAACGCTATTTAAGGACGTTGTGAATTGAGGCACCTTCTCTCGCTTCCCATATCTCATGACTCTTACAATTCCAATTGAAAATTAATGAAATCATCAATTGTTAAGTGATTTTAAGTGGTTTCTTGAAGAAATTCGTCGGTATGTTCGCAGTATTTAAAAAAAAGACAGATAATTTCGTCTTTGTTTCAAATCACTTTCCGAATTTCTCTCAGTCTTATTCCTAAATTTTTTGTCTTCTTACCGGCTGCTTTAAGTCAACAAACTGTATAGGATGGTTCCCAGGTAGAATGCGAATAGCATCTGTGAGTTTACTGAAATGGCTGTGAGGTTAATGATTGGAAAGAGTTGATTACCTTCAAGTGGGTTATTGTAAGTGCCGTCGAAACAAAAGGAATTGAAGTTCAATGAAATGTTGTGGAGATTGGTATTAGGATACCAAAATATTTACTGGCTACGCCATATGAAAAATCCCTACAGTTGACTACAGTATAACAAAGTCGAATGCTTTTCGTTTCGGGACTTAATTCTATGCAATTCATTGCTATTGTTGCATCCAGAATGGCGAGAATGGATGAGCAGTTACAGCGAAATCAACCAAAATAGCTACACTGAATAATTTCCTGAAATTCTAAGAATTTGGAGAAATTGCAAGAGGATTGTAATCGAATGTGAACAATTTAGCAGGAATGACTCGTTAAAAATTTAATGGGTCTATTAACTACATGTTTCTTCATTTCTGGATCTGAGCGTGGTATGTCTTCAACTTCAAAGTGCATTAAGGGCTGAAAAGAAAATCCGAGAAATTCGCAAAATGGAAGAATCAAACATGCTCTATTCCCAGTAAAGTTAACGATTAAATGATAAATAACGTGGCAGCAGTTAAATTTTATTCCCGATCGAAAAACCAATCAAACAGTCTGCATGGGAAAAGAACACCTTCTACCTGAAATCATTGGCTCAAATCCGTTGCCACTTAAAGTCGTAATAAATTCCTCTAAGACCGTGTAATCCGAAGGAGCAAAAAAAAAACATGGCTTAATTGAATATTAAATTTCCATCACAAAGCGAATGAAAGAGACGCAAATCATTGAGTGGCAGCAATGCTGGGAAGGACTCCGAGCCCAATAAATCCGACAGCAATAAATGATTTGATTTAGTGGGGCTCCGAATATTCGAGCCATAGAAATTAATTCCTCTCTTGTTAAGTATATTGAAAGATTCAACCGGTATAGTGGGTTAATGCTAAAGTTCCCATTTCGTTTTTAAGACCAATTAAGTAGGAAATTGGTTGAAGAAATCGTCTTAAAAAATTCAGTATTTCTTATTATGCATGCCTTCGCGAACCGTCCGAACCAGTTAAATGCCCTCGCAGCCCCAATCTTAATCTGTCTGTCTCTCTGGCAAATGACATCGATAGCAATTACCTTTACCGATTTGGGCCCCAGAGCCATAATAAAAATTTCACGGGGCAGTACCACGTTGATTGACGGACCTCCTAGGAATCCAGTCCAATGCCTCTGTGAAATTTTCGCGCCAAAATAAATCTGATTTGAAGTTCTAGGACCCAGCATATACATACCTCCTCTCCTTGGAGTACGAACTGCCTTCCATTAAGCGGAATCGTACCCGGCGGCAAAACATGCCTTCGCGTTGACCCTCGACTCCTGCAAAAAATAATTTGGCGCATGACTAATTGCAGTCATTTGGCCGGATACTACACGAGCAATTTTCTTAAAGGAGCGACGTAAATTGCTGCGCGTAATTTCACCGAAACGTGCACGGAATACCGGAAAATTTGCAGCCATAGGTAGATTTGCGCCCTTTTGCAGCCTCCATCGGCGGGGCAACATACGTAGTTCCGTATAAGATTGCTCAATGTCTCTATTTCAATTTTTTATTTTTTTTTTCTGTCCAGGAAGGAGTTAAGTGTGAATCATTACATGAAAATCATCGGTGGTAATGGTGGAACCGAATGGCAACGGGAGGCGGACAGAAGATGAAAAAATAAAAAAAAGGATAGAAGCATTTTTTATCACTTTGATGACAGGATTTACTAACGCTTATCGCACAAGAAGGACGACCGGGCCCTCTTCTCGACAGGAGAAGCTGCGACTGCAAATCGTCTTACCACGAAATGCTTTTAGGCACTGAAACTCTTCAGGATAATGTCGCGCGGTTTATGCTTCATATACCTCGAAATGGGAAACGGAACCTCATCCGAAGGATTTACTTGCGATAGCTTTTAAGATATGACGGCGGAAATCATTTCCTTAATTTATGGAATGCGAACTTTAATAGCGAATTGTATGCGATTCGGGAAAATGGCGCCCGGTAATTGCAGAGACCCTTGAATTTCCATTTCCAGCGTTAAGGTCGATATCAAAGATTGTTGGCTTTGTGACAGAGCATTTGAGCTCTTAATTGGATCAGTAACCCAGGTTCACTATTTTTCATCAGTATCATATCATCGCTATCAGTTGAAAAAAATTACAGCAGATCTTTAGGACGAAACAATTACCAAGATGGTTTGGTAAAAAGATCCGGATTTCACACTGTACTTTATTAATCATGACGTTTCGGGCTCTGCTGTGATAAATGTTACGATTCCTTAATCAGAGCGGCGTAAAATATCTTTCCTTAAAAATAGATAGAGAATCAAAAAATTTTGTTTAAGAATTCGAAAAGTGAATAAGGGCTGAATAATGTTCATTCCAAAACATTTTTACCCGAAGAATAACTTCCTCGAAACACTATAACTTAATTTCGAAATGTTTTAATGAAACATTTCCAATTCTGTGTACGGGTACATAAATACAATAGTAGCATATGCGGTTCGCTTAAGCATGTACTCTTGATTGATTGTTTGTTACATTGCAAATATGTTTCGATGCAATTAGTCTCGCACACTATCGATAGATAAACCACACGTCTATTGCTATCGCCACCACCACCGATTTACTAAAGGGGTTATGGATTTCATCTAGTAAATTCGCAACGGATTACGTTGCTATGTACTCAGAATTTGATCTGGATCAAATCAATTTGGCCATTTTCGAACAGGCCGGCTTTCAATTCGGTTTTATAATCCTTGCATTAATTAGTACCGGTCACGTATAGAAGCAATTCCGAGGCTCTGTAATCGATCGGCCTAGCGAAACAGCAGCTTTTTGACCATTTCGTTCGAACTTAATAAAGCAGCCGAATAGTTTTTAATAGATGTAGTTGCTGCTTTTATTCGGAATGATTGAACTAGCCATAAGGTTATTATGGATTAAATCCTTTAAATTGTTGTGCGCGACCTGATCAACATTGAGGTATCATCGTATATATATTCCAGAATTATAAACAAAATTAGGGGCTTATTAAGCAAAAAATTTGGTCCTTGATAAATTTTGTTCTCTTCATGAATTTGGTTAAAATTGAAGCGCATTTTCACATGGCCGAAATTACATAATTTCGTCCAAATAATTTACCATACAATGAATTCATTCCGAAATTATTTTATGTTATTGCATTGAAATTACGTTCATTATTACGTGCCGCAGCATTTCTCACATGTGTCCATAATAATAATAGTTTTGTAGGTATAGAAAATTGACAAGAGTCAAACGAAATTCAAAATTCTTTGATGTTTCTGACATTTATTGAAAATAATAATTGCGATAAGTGTCAAAAGAAATTATGTAGATGTTGTGTGAATACTTTCACATCATTTGCAAATTTTCAGTTCGAAATTACGTAATTTCGGTGCAGTGAAAACACACTATTAGTTTGATCAAAATAAAATTAGGTATTTTTTTTACATTTATCGCCATATAAGTGAGATTCACAGAAATAGGTTGTAAATTTTTTCCACAATGTTAATTCTAAAAAAACTGGATTTGGAAGAAATTTGTCCCAGCTTTGTAGAAAAACTAATTATTTCCCGCCAAGTTTCTTCGATTTGTATTTGTATTCTTTTATTTTTTTATTTAATGCTTTATATATTTACATTGATCTTATATTTTTAGAAAAAAACACTACTCTCCCTTTTAAAGCAAACCTTGTGTTAGAGGTGAGGAGTCGTTGAAAATTATTACATAACAATCAATAATTATTTCTATCCTCATATTTATATTCATTCTTACATATTACAATTTTTACAAAAAATTTCTAATGAAAATAGTCGTTTTTGTTAAAATTTGTTTAACTTAATATCAAATATCGATTGCTTTCTATGATTAGTTGTAAAAAATGACAACATTTTGGCTTTATGATAAGGCAGAGAATTGAAGAACTTAATGCCGGAGTTGCAATAATTGGCTTGGCCAGTATTCGTGAATCTGGAAGATAGATTGATTTCCTGCTGGTTACCACCGCAAGTAAGATTTGTGTTGGTTTCCAATATTCCAGTTTTGAATCCTTTAAATATTTGAATGTTAGCAATGATGCTTAAAACTTTATCAAAGCTTAGAATATTAAGCAAATATGAGCCAGGAAGGGGTTCTACGTTTTTTTTTTTTGTAATATAATATTTAGCAACATGTTTTGGGCTACACCATATGCAATAATTCCATATTGTAGAATGGAGTCTTTTTTTTTATGTGACACCGGACGTAGACGGGTTGCCCTTTTGTACTGAAGCTTAGCTCCGGTAGCAATACTAACACAATATAACATTCTTACATTTGTTTTGGATAAATAAGTTCTAACTTCAAGGCATACAGATATTAGTTTTCTTAATCTATTTATAACACTACTTATATGATCTCTCCATTTTAGGTGTTGGTCGAATATCACTCCAAAATATTTTGTTTGAGACACATTATTCAAAGATGAACAATGGCAGTTTAGTAGACACAATGAAGAATGTATTTTTAATCTCAAGTAAGTGGGTTGACTACGTTCTGATAGGGAGAATGTCATGTAGTTACTTTTGCTTATATTTAGAGTTAGCGATTTATTTCAGCCACTCTTTGAATGATGATAAACTATAATTCGATTTCAGTGAAACACTTAAATGTGTAACACTTAAATTATTAGGTAGCGAGGTTACTGACATTGGATCGCACACAGTTTTCAAAAGTCGAAAAAATCGGGAAGCCGGGAGTTTGGAGTTGCGCTTATCTTCGACAAGAAGTTACCAAGTCGACATCACCCGACGGAAGAACATTCAATCAAATACGACACGTTCTAATAGAGAAAATAACGGCCTCTTACATTCTCGACGTGCGTACATGTCGAGGGGCTAATTGCGACATAGATCACTAATTGGTAAAGACCAAGTTCCGATGTCGAATCGCAAGCCGGACACCATAAATTCAACATACGAAAACTCAAGGATGAGAAAGTAGTTGCGAAGTACGTACCAGCCTTAGAGAGGCACTTCACTGCAATACTTAACAACAACGCCAGCATGCCAATAGAAGAAATCTGGCAAAATAACAAAGATAGCATTACATCTGTCGCAGAGGTGAAAGAACAAAAGGTGAAAGAAGAACAACACCGGCGCAAAAAAATGATTGGTTCAACAACGAATGTCAAGATACCTTAGATCGAAAATATTAACAGAACGGCCGACACGGACTAAACAGGACAAATATCCAGGTCCGTCAAGCTGGATATTTTTATCGATAAGTATTCGAAATCCATTTGTTGCACGAACAGCAGCAGCAGACACAATAGCAGGTATGATTGAAGTAACAGCTGATGAAAAATCCGCTTTGAGTCCTCCCATACTCGAATAAGTAAAACCAGCCCTGAGCAGCCACCCAAACAACAAAGCGCCGGGCACTGATCAAACTCCGGCGTCATCTGCATAACGCATCTCCTACATAGATTCGCACGGACATGCGGATGCAGGAGACATTTCCTGAAGATTGGTGCAAGAGCATCATATGTTCAATTTATAAAAAAGGTGACAAACTTTGCTGCGAAAACTACCGAGGAATATTTCTGTTATATACGTCTTATAAGATCTTGACGAAAATTCTGGAAAAGAGAATTAAGCTCTATGCTGACAAAGTAATTGAATACCAAGGCTTCCGTGGCGTAGTGGGCAGCGTGCTTGCTTCTCAGTCAATAGGTCGTGGGTTCGATTCCCACTCCAGACGGGATTTTTTTAAGCGCAAATTTTTCAGTTGCTACTGGTGATAAAAAATTATGCGCAATAAAATGGGGAAACGGTGTAAAAGTGAAACAGTTCCACTTCAAGAAGGCCTAGATACTCAGTAGATGGTTTCTGTTCGCTTTCTATCATTCAGTCCCCCAGTACAACTGAGCAATATACCAGCTTCTCCACTCGCTCCGGTCGTTCTCACTCCCCTTCGCCAACCTTCCCAATCCCATTCCTTTCCCCCATGACTGTGTTTGTGCATTGCACATAAAGGCCGAAATTGCCTATAACACAGGTCATTCTGTAAAAAAAAAAAAAATTTAGAGCTGAATAATCGAACACGGACCAGTTAAGCAGGTGCTGCAAAAGTGCAGAGAATACAATGATCATGTGCACCAGATATTTGTTGACCTCAAGCAAGCATATGACAGTATCGACAAACGCGTACTGAATAAAATCATGTTGGAATTTGGAGTCCCACCGAAACTGATTCGGTCTACAAGAATGACAATGACCTAGTCAGAGGAGAAAATGATTTGACATCCAGTTTTAAAACCGACAACGGCCTTAAGCAAGGTGACGGCCTCGCACTAATGCTCTTCAACTTGACACTTGAATATGTTGTTCCGAAACTTCCCGTTGGCACTATGCTTCAAATCCACACAACTCGTAGTATATGCCGACGACATAGATATCCTTGCAATATCTCTGGAAAGTGTTAAGGAGGTAGCTGTAAACGTTGACACGGTAGCAATGCAAGTTGGACAACGTATTAATAAGAACAAAACAAAAATTACAAAAAAACGAAAATCAGACAAAATATTATAGTAGAAGACTATAACCCAAAAAATGTAGACAACTATATATACCTTCGCTTCCATCGTTCGATAGGGGACCTATCCCAAGCGAACCCAAACAACACGATCAATTAATCAATCAAGTTCCTGTTAAGATCCCCTGTAAGGGCATAGGACAGAAACAACTCTCTTCCACAAGGCGCGATCCTGAGCATCGGCCTTAAGCTTGATACTTCCAATAATTAAACATAACAGGGCTACGATTGCACGTAAAGCGCAATCTTACGATACTCTAGATGAAATAGAATTTTTTGTGATCCCAAGAAATTTTGTATGGGGAGTGTTAGAAGGGGTGATAGCATTGAACTAATTTTTCCCCCATTATGCTAAAGTAGCTATAAAAATGTTTTAAACAAAATGCTTACTCTAAAAATTGAATAGGAGCTGAGAAAATTAGTGTATTAGATTTAGTGAAAATGTGCAGTTTGTATGGGAGGTGATAGAAAGAGTGGAGGGATTTTAGTGATTTTTTTTCAGAAATAACTAAGAATATTATAAAATTGACATCTCTTAAATTTTAGACCAGCAACATTCATACTTTTCAAGAAAATAGATTTTTTGTGAAGTTGTGAAACTTTGTCATATTGTATGGGAGGGGGTAGAAGGGGTAATCAAATATTTTTTTCTGATCTTAGTTATAATACTAATTAAGTATTTATTACAAAATATGAGCTCGATAAATATTTTATGTTCTGAGAAAATTCTCTTAGAGCATTTCATGAAAAAGTGTAGTTTGTATGGGAGGGGGTGGAAGGAGAGTGAGGACGCAAATAATTTTTCTACTGTAGATTAATATCATTACGAAAGTAATATAACCCAAAATTCAAACTTATAGCTTTTATACTTTTCGATTAAATCCATTTATTGTCAAATTGCGAAATAGTGTCATTGTATGGGAGGGGGTAGAAGGGGTGAAGCTAAACGTCTATTTTTTTTTGGTCTTACTAACAATTTTAAATAAATATTTGGTGCACAATTTCAGCCCGCTAAATTTTATACACACTGAGTAAATTGGCTTATAGTAATTCATGACAAGTACAGTTTGTATGGGAGGTGGTAGAAGGAGGGAGAGGACACGCATAATTTTTTTACGGTAGATTGATATTATCATAAAAGTAATATTTTCCAAATTTCAGGCCAATAGCTTTTATACTTTTCGAGCAAATCCGTTAAATGTCAAATTGCGCAGTTGTGTCATTTTTATGGGAGGGGGTAGAAGGGGTGGAGCGATTTGGCCCGTTCACAAACTTGACCTTACTTTTGTGTCAAAAACGACGTGTACGAAATTTGAGCTTTCTAGCTCAACGCGTTCTCAAGCTAGAGAGCGAACGGACTGACGGACGGACATCCGGTTTTGAGATTTTTGAGTGATAATATTAATTTCTGTATTCATCATTTTTTTCTCCGAGCCTTATTTCTTGGCGTTACACACTCCAGAGCAAACTTATAATACTCTCAGATTTCATCTAGAGTATAAAAACAAGAACATACACAGGAAAACAAAACTTAAGCTATAATAAAACGATCATAAAACCTAATGGTTTGGTGAATGTTTGCACACTGCGCATTCTGAATTGAAAGAAAAGATTTATGTATTCTCCACTGTTACGCTTTATTATTCGTGACGTTTCCGTCTTTGCTGAGACTTTTATCAAACTGATCGACAATTAAAAAAGACTATTGTGAAATACAGAATGGGGTTAATTGGGTATGGGAAGGGTAATTAAGATTAATAATAATAGTAATTTATTTCATAAAAAAAATTGATTACTACATTTATGTAGTTAGTTAGAAACAATAAAAAAGAATAAAAATTAATTATATACACAAATATTTAAACTTTATAAATAACCACGATATTTTACTTTTGGAACACTCATCTGAAAATCCAATTGCGAGTAGAAGTTATTGAAATCTCTTAACATGTATGAAACCGGTTCATAAGACCCGTAGTTCGTGTGATGCCGGGGAATTTTACAAAGCTCATAATTTCGGAAAGGACGACATTGAACGTTGATCATAGACAGCAATTTGTCGGAGTCCATTATACCTGAAATGACTTTAAAACTCTGGCATGTATCCACCTTTTCTCAAGGGAATCCATAGACAGCAGATTTAAACGATCAACATATGGCGGTAACTTCAGTGGATCGGACCAGGGAAGGCTCTGAAGGACAAACCTTAAGAACCGACGCTGAACTACTTCGAGTCTATCTATGTGAATGGAATAAAATGGTGACCAGATAGGACTAGCATATTCTAGGATCGATCGGACGAATGCACAATATAACATTTTCGTTGAAAAGAAATCATTAAATTCTTTCGATTGTCTCCTAACGAAACCGAGGATAGCGTTCGCTTTACCAGCAATGTGATTCACGTGATCATTAAAGGTAAAATTACAGTTGAATAGTACGCCCAAATCCGTACTTTGTCAGAACTAAGTAAAGAGCATCCATCTACAACATAGTCAAAATTCATTGATATTCTCTTCTTAGAATACGAAACAGCAGTGCACTTATTAATGTTGAGATGTAAATTGTTAAGTAAGCACCAGTCATGAAAACGCGAGAAATCACTTTGCAATAATAAACAATCATTGCTGTTGGAGATAATCTTCAAGATTTTCGCATCATCGGCATAAAGAAGAATGTTCGAGTTAGAGATAAACGAATTCGCGTCATTAATAAAGAGAAGGAATAGAAATGGACCCAGGTGGCTACCTTGCGGAACGCCTGAAGTATGAAATTTTTCAGAATATAAGGCACCACGAAATTGTACTTTCTGAATGCGATCACTAAGATACGACTTAATCCAAAGGACAAAAATATCAGGAAAACCTAGCAGGCGGAGCTTATGCACAAGAATATTATGGTAAATTTTGTCAAAGGCTTTACTGAAATCAGTGTATATGCAATCGACCTGCTGCCTGTTTTCGACAGCAGAAAGACAGAAGTTCGAGAATTCCATAAGATTAGTTACAGTGGATCTGCCTTTGACAAAGCTATGCTGGAATGATCCAATAATCGACTTGGAATGAAAATACATTACATCACACACAATGGATTCAAATAGCTTAGCAACACAAGGCAGATTCGCTATAGGCCTATTATTACTTATATTATCTCTTTTCCCAGACTTAAACAAGGGCATTATAGTTGAGTATTTCAATGACATAGAAAAAGGTACCCAAGGATAGGTAAAAGGGATAAACTACACTTTTTAATCACAGAAGAAGGAACACCATCTGGTCCACTGGAGAAATTAATAACAAGTTAATCAACGTATTTCAAAATAGTGGAGTCGTCAATAAAAAGAGGAGGAAGAAGGAAACTTTGACATGTAGTGAAAGTTGCCAACGGATGTTAGCGGCGTACTGCAATTGAAAGCGGTCCGGCAACGGTTAGAAAATAAGTTGCTAATTTTAGTAGGATCAGCACTGACTACATCATTAAGAAACATACTGCAAGGATAATCATCAGAGTCTTTCTTAGAGTTGATGAAATCCCAGAATTGTTTCGCTTGATCTTTAAAAGAGTTTTTAATAGTAAAAAGCTATTGGTTATATGCAGCTCGAGACTAACTTATAAAACAATTACATAAGTTTATGTAAATTATGTAGTCCATATCGCTACTTGAGAGCGAGTAAGTTTTCCAAACTTTCGTTTTTCGATTTTTCAAATTAATTAAATCATCGTCAAACCAGGGAAACCTCCTGGTCGGTTTCGAACAAACTACTGGGACACAACGCAAAAATCAGCCATTTAAAATAGTGTAAAAATTAGAAATAGCTTTGTCAACATCAGATTCATTCAACACAGGCGACCAATCGCAGTTGGATATGTCAAGATTAAATTAGTTAATTAAGGTTAGGTAGTTAAATTAGTTAAGGATTTCTGGATACGGATTTTGTTCTTACCAAATTTTAAGGCAGGTAGCCAAACCGCTGATAACTTGTATCCGGTGTCTCGGTTGAAGTTCCGTGGATGTTTATAAATTTCGATTGCTTCTCGTACTATTCGTTGATAATATTGATTTGTCCTGGCCAGTATTTGCACATTGTCGAAATCGATTGCATGTTCCGCGATTGCTGATGATCTAGTTTTTCTGTGTGTATCGTTGATCCTTGTTTGGAATGTTCGCCCCGTTTCTCCGATGTATACTTTGTCACATGAGCCACAAGGTATTAGATTGTTGCAGATGAAATGGCGACCTTCTCGATGAAGTGAAGTAAGTTGGTAGTAATGAATATTAAAGTATAAATACTCCTGCATTTGATCATGGTAAAATTTCAGTTTTGGACTTCATTGAGATCAGAGAAAAAAACATGGAATCGAGTCAAAAACAGTCACTTTTTCTTTACGAGTTCAAACTTGGCCACAACGCAAGGGAGGCAACCAAAAACATCCAAAAAGCATTTGGAGCTGACACAGTAAGCGAACGAACCACACAGCGATGGTTCGAAAAATTCCGATCAGGAGATATGGCCCTCTAAGGTGAGCCACGTGGTCACCCAGGACCATCGATGACAACGACGAGCTGCATTTACTAGTGGAGTCTCACTCACGCGAAACTGTAAGGGACATTGCCGAGAAACTAGGCGTACACTATTCGACAGTTTCCCGGCACTTGCAACAGCTTGGAAAAGTCGAAAAGCTTGATAAGTGCCTCATGTGTCAAAAATAACGATCAAAAAATGCCTCATTTATCAAGAATAACGGTCAAAAAATGAAACGAGTTGCAGTATGAGACTCTTCCTCAGCCACCATATTCACCAAACCTCTCGCCAACCGATTACCACTTTTTTAAACATTTGGATCAGTTTTTGGCGGAGAAACAATTTAACAATGAAGCAGCCATAAAAAATGCCTTCGAGGGATTTCTTCAGTCTAGAAATTCGGACTTCTGCGAAACTGGCATAAATGCACTTGTATCTCGTTGGGAGAAGTGTATTGCATCTGCTGGTACCTATTTTGGTTAATAAAATTAAGTTTTATAAGAGTTAAAGGTGTTTGAAATTTTACTAGCAAAGTCGCCATTTCATCTGCTACAACCTAATACTTTGCATACTCCTTCAATCTCCAATGGTTTTTTATACTTCTGGTTTCCTAAAATTCCTCGGCTAGTAGTCGGAGTAGAGAATGTTGGATTTTCGAAGAAATTTTCCTATCTTATCCGTCGTGCCCTGGATGTAAGGTAGTTTTACCCATCGTTTGTCTGTATTTCCTTCTTAAGTGTCTGCCCGTTCTTTTGTCCTTGAATGCTTCGACCTTGTTAATTTCACTCGCTTTGTATCCATTTGCTCTGAATGCTCGATTCAACTGATCTTTTCTTTTGTAGAATGCCCGGATTTCCTTCAGTTATACATCGGGCTCTGTTTATTAGGGTCTTCAGTATGCCTCTTTTTTGACGTGGGTGTTGATGTGAATGAGCGTGCAGATATCTGTTGGTGTGAGTTCAATCAATCAATCAAATTCCTGTTAAGACCGCCTATAGGGGCATAGGACAGAAACAACTCTCTTCCACAAGGCGCGATCCTGAGCATCGGCTTTAAGCTGTTGCCAGGACTTGTTTATTCCTCTGGCCTCCTGCTCAACTGTTCGCTTCAAAGTATGACCGATCCACTGCCACTTTCGCCGTTGAATCTCAATACCTATTTTAGTCTGGCGAGTTGTACTCCAAAGTTCGTCGTTGGAGATTACTTCTGGCCGGAGGCATTGGTTTACGAAAGTCTGTAGTTTCTTGGTAAGTCGAACGGTCACTTTCCACGTAGTACAACCATATAACAACACGGATTTGACGCATGCGTCAAAAACTCGCAGCTTCGTGCGAAGGGAGATCTCTCTTAACCTCCAGAAAGGGGAAAGGATACCGAAGGCCTGACGAGCTTTATTTAGCCGAGCCTCAACATCCTTTTCGGCTCCGCCGTCCACGCTGACAATGCTTCCGAGATAGCAAAAAACTTGCACCTCTTCCACATCCTATCCATTAAGAACAATCGGTGTGCTTGCGTTCGAACCCATGTGCATGTTCTTGGTTTTACGCACATTTATTTTCAGTCCCGCCTCTTTGCATTTAGAATGCAACGAGCGAACATTTGACTCTAAGTTCGAACGGGTATGTGCAAGCAAACACACGTCATCAGCATAATCAAGGTGACTTAAGATGTTAAATAGTCTCCATTGAAGACCTTTACCTTCTCCACCTTCCAGTGCAGCTTTCAAGATGTCATTTATTACCACCAGAAACAGGGCTGGTGATAATATGCAGCCTTGTCTGACACCCGTTCGCACAGGAAAGCTCTCGGACAGCTCTCCTCTATGCAAGACGCGACACCTTGCATCTTCGTAGGATTCTTTAATCATAGCTATGACCTTATCTGGAATACCTCTCCTACGCAAAGCATTCCATATGTAATCTCGCTTAACGCTGTCGAAAGCCTTCTCGAAGTCCACAAACATGAGATGTAGTGGCAAACCCATTTCGGCTGACTGCTCTAATATTATCCGTAGGGTATTTGTGTGGTCGGTAAAAGACGACCCTTTACGGAATCCAGCCTGATAAACTTCGAGAGTGCTCTCGACGACATCACTAATCCTATTGAGAATTACCTTAGCCATAATTTTTGATACGGCAGTAAGTAGACATATACCATGCCAATTGCCACAATCCCGAAGGTCGCCCTTCTTCGGAATTTTCACAATGACGCCCTCCGAGATCGGATATCTTCCATCATTCCACACCTTAGTGAAGAGTGGGAGGAGTATATCGGCTGTTATTTCCGGGTCCGCTTTGAGGAGTTCGGTTGGTAGTCCGTCTATACCTGGAGCTTTCCTTCCCGCCATTGACCGAATGGCGGAAACTATCTCTTCCTTATCTGGGGGATCGTCCCTAATAGAGGATTGTTGCGGTTGGATGTTTGGAAGTGGTTCTGTTTCCGGAATATCTTCATCTGACAAGATGTTTAAAATATCATAGAAGTATTCCTTCCATCGTCGCAACTGGTGTTCACTCATATTAAGGAGAGTTCCGTTGACATCTCTCACCAGGTGGTTGGCGGTGAAATTCCTGTTCGTCAACTGTTTCATGATTTTAAATAGTGAACCCATATCCCCAAGGTAAGCCGCAGATTCTGCCTTGTTTGCCAGATCTTCAATGGCCTTTCTCTTGTCGCGTCTAACAGCCTTTTTAAGCTGTATATGAGCATCGCGGTAGTTCTGCCTCAAGTCGGGCGTTCGTTGGTTGACATCGGGTTGAGAGATGATTGCCAATTTGGCTTTTTTCCGATTGCCAACCTTATCCCATGTGTTTTGCGACATCCAGGGTTTCTCACCGCTTTGCGCAAATCCCACAGATTCTTCAGCACTAGTTAGAAAAGTGTTTCTGGTTGCCTCCCAATTGGCGTCCAGTGTGCGCATTTCATGGTCACCCAATGTGGATGACTTTTCGCGTAGAATGGTGGTGTATTCGAGTTTTTTGTTGGGATCTCTGAGTTTATCCACATTAAGCTTGCTCTTCATTTGAAGAATTTGTGGTCGTCGGATAGCTGCTGTACACAATCTCAAGCAGGCAACCATCAAGTGGTGATCGCTCCCCACGTCAGCTCCATGTTTCGCTCGCACATCGAGGAGACATCTTCTCCATCGGCGACTTATAGCCAAATGGTCGATCTGGTTCTGAGTAACACCATCAGGGGAAACCCAAGATGTTTTATGATGACTCTTGTATGGAAAAAGGGTCCCTCCGATGACCATTTGCCGAGTACTACAGAACTCCACAAATAATTCGCCGTTTTCGGGTCTCTTAATCCAAGGTCGTGAAGGGTCGACCCAAGGGTCACCATGCCTCCCCATGACGTGTTCTAGTCCAGTGTTGTCTGATCCAACCTGGGCGTTCATATCTCCCGAGATGATAATAATATCACCTCTTGGAACACGTTCGAAGGTGGCACTCAGTTGGCTATAAAACTCCTCTTTGTCACCAGATGTTGCGGTATTAGTTGGTGCGTAGCACTGCAGAATTGTGACGTTTCTGACACTGGTCCTGAGCCTGATGACGATAATCCTATCCGAGATTGGTTCCCAGCTAATGAGACTGTTTCTCGCTCTCGGCGTAAGGACGAACGCCACGCCATTTCTGGCTTCACTTTCAGGGCCAATGACAGAATAGTGTTTCCGCTAGGGGTTCGTTCTTCTCCCGATCCTGTCCACCTGACCTCGCTCAAGCCCAAGATTTGGATGTTATAGTGCTTCATTTCACGGTCGATCACTGATTGGCGGTGCAAGGACCGAGTAACCCCAGCTCTTCCCCCGTCATTCAATGTTCGAACGTTCCAGAAGCCAATCATAGTCCGTTTTCGAATGCCAAAAGTCGTTACCGTAGAATCAGTCCGTATCCGAGGCGATGTATCCGTTTCTCGTATCATTTAGGTCTTAAGATCACGGGTGATAAGCCCATGATCCAGTGAGTGTCCATTTGCCATTTTTAGGGCAAGCAGGACTGGCTGTGGGTGAATTCTACAGCCCCCATTTCAGAGGGGGATAGTTAGCTCAGGTCCGTGGAGTCGCTAACTCTAAAGATAGTTGCAGGAATTGGTAAAACCTCATACTACAACTACCCCCTTGCGGGGGAAGTTGGTTTCCTTTAAACCCCGAAGCTTAACGACGTATCATTCCTTTCTACGAATACATCCAAGAATGGCAGTTTCCCGCTTTTTTCTTTTTCCATGGTGAACTTAGTTTTCTCCTGGTGTGAGTGTGTGCTAAAAATTTGTCGAGCTCTTCTTTCCCATGTTGCCAAATGATGAAGGTATCATCCATATACAGTAGATACAATTTCGGTGTTAATGGAGCTGTGTCCAGTGCAGTCTTTTCGAATTCCTTCATAAAAATTTCCGCTATTACAGGTGAAATTGGAGATCCCATTGCAGCTCCTTTCGTTTGTTTGTAGAGTTTCCCTAAAGCTGAAAAGAAAGTATTATTTAAACGAAATTCTATTGAGTCATACCTGTTGTCTGGAATGAGTTTCCTCATGATACTTAAGGTGTCCTTAATTGGGATGTTGGTGAACAGTGATTCAATGTCTAGGCTGACTAAATTATCAGTTGGTTCCAAGTTGATTTTCTGAAGAATCTCTACTAGATGTGCGGAATTTTTAACAGAGCGTGATGAGTTACCTAGTGGGCGTAACTAAGTCGCGAGAACCTTAGTCAGTTTTTGGATAAGTGATTGCACTGAACTAACGATGGGTCGAAGCGTGGTATTCTGCTTGCGAATTTTTGAAAGTCCTTACATTTTTGGTGTGCATATTTTTCCGATAATATTGGATTTTTCTTGATGAATTGGGTTAATTTTCGGTGGAGGGCCGCGGTATGATCTCTGTTTATTTCGGTGTATGGTCATGTTTGTAAAATATCTCGTATCTTCTCCTCGTATTTTTCCTTGTCCATGCTGCGTTGCGTTACCTTTTTCCACTCGCATAATCTCTATTTCCATCGTTTGTTTAAGCTCTATTAAAGTTTTCCGTTCTTTAAGGGGGATATTCGTCGGAGGTGGTACTGCTCCCTTGATGATGTGAGAGACCTCGTGCCTGATTTCAATCGCTTGCGGATGACCTCTGATTACCGGCTCTATTTGCCGAATGATTTCTTCGGTTGGAATATTTGTTGGAGCAAGCGCAAAGTTGAATCATTTGCTTAACACATCCTCTTGTTCCCTGGTTAACTGCATTGATGAATGGTTGACTACTATTCCAGAAGTGTCAACCTTCATCAAATTTAAGAAGTTATAATGAGCTGGTCATGTGAAGCGTATGGATGCAAGAAGAATTTCCAAACGCACACTAAAAGGGAACGTCAATGGACAAAGGCCGGTCGGAAAACCACGGAAGTGGAGGAAGCATTCGATTGACGCTGACACTGAACCGAGATGGATAGAGGCAAGGCATTCAGGAGGCCAAGGTCCGATTTGGGCTGTAGCGCCATCGTAATTAAGTAAGTAAGTATCACTTTCCCAGTCACTGCCTTCAATTATTAAAATAGTGTTATCTGCAAATGATATTAATTTTTTTTTGAATTGGATGGGAATATAAATCATATACATATAACAGAAATAGAAAATACAATACATGTCCTCTCGAAGAAATCTTTGTGTGGATTGTGCTAGCTCTAACATTTGTAGAGTACAGATATACTTGTTCTCGCGCCAAAATCTCGATTCGAAATGCCAGTCTGCTTGTCTGTCTACAAAATAAGTTATTTCGAACAAAAACGAACCGCATCGAAATCCTATTGCACGGATTTTGATGCGATCTTTGAGTGATTTGAAAAAAGTCAAAAATTTTAAATTAGTCGTCAAAATTTTTTTCTAAGATATTCTTAACACGACTTTTTGCCAGAAAATTTTTAATTTTAGTATAAATCATCCGTACAAAAGTTTTCATCCGGAATTTTGGAAGGCTCTGTACTTAGGAACTGAGTGCTTTCACAAGCATGTTACAAAAAGTCGACAACAGGACGATAAATTAATAATTTGTACGTTTAAATTTCAATGATTTTTATTACAGAATGATCTGTGCTATAGGTAATTTCGGCCTTTGTGTGCAATGCACAAGCACAGTCGTGGAGGGAAAGAATGGGATTGGGAAGGTAGGGGAAGGGGAGTGAGAACGACCGTATCGAGTGGAGAAACTGGTATATTTTTCAGTTTGTCTGGATGCTATTGACAAATATTTGCTGATGTTATGGGAGTCTGAATGATAGAAAGCGAACAGAAACCATCTACAACATACGTTCTTGAAGTAGAGCTGTTTCACTTTTACACCGTTGGCCCATTTTATTTCGAATAATTTTTTCATTGCCGGTAGCAACTGAAAATTCGTGCTTAAAAAAACGCCACTGTTTGGAGTGGGAATCGAATCCATGACTGTGAAGCAAGCACGCTGCCCACTACGCCATGAAAGCCTCGAATGGATGGATTAATAATCATTATAGAGAGTTCCTATCGAGATTGAGCGATGTGTATTGTAAGCCTTTGCTTAAATAGAATGGTTTTCCCCGAAGATCCTTATGTGTGACTTTTTGACGATAGTCTAGAGAAGAGTGATTGAATCAGATCGATATTTTTGGGTTTCCCATAGATCCTTATGAATGGATGAGTTTACTAAAGTAGTTTTGAAAAGAAGATATAGATGAATTGTGAAATATTTAACATATGTAAAACATATCGATTTGGGTGATCGCGATGTCAGTTGCTCAGTGCTACTTGTGAGGTTTAGATTGACCGTCTAAGTTGTAAATTGATTAGAGTCTCGCGTGGCGAAAAACGCCGTAAGTCGGTGTGCACGCTCAGCGCACATTAACTCCCAAACCCTTCAAGATAGAAAGTTCATTTTTAAAAGGATTATAGATAGTTGCGGATCTCAGGCGGATACCTATTTTGGGGGTCTACGGGTTCAGGGGGAGGCGGGGGGAGCGCTCAAACCAAAAAGTACGAATTCAAATATCTCAATCATGGTTACAGCTAGGAAGCTTAAAATCAACATACATATAGAGGGCTTTGTGGGACAACTTCTAAAAATAATTTAATTTTTTTTATCCATTGGCGTCCGAAAAGGGGGGGCTAAAAACAAATTGTCGGCCGAATTGTTTTTTCAAATGATTATATCTTCGAAATTACTTTTTGTAAGAAATTCATATTTTGGAACCATCAAGGTGACGTATAGCTCCATCGGAATCAGCTTAGAAAATGGCTAATTATTGTAAGTGGTAGGGTCAGGGGGGTGCAAATAAAAACACTTAAAAACGAATATCTCAACTATCTCTTAAGCTATGTAATTGAAACTTGAGGCGTATATTAAGCTATACTAGAAAAATATAAAAAAATGTAACATCTTAAAATAATAGAAGTGGGGGGAAATGGGGAGCATTTCAAAAATGGCGCCCCTTTCAAAATTACAAATCCTTATATCTCAAAAAAGAGTACAAATATCAAATGGAAAATTTGTCAGATTGTAGAACTTTACAATGTTTAATTTTGGTAAAAATTTTAAGTTGGGAAGTGTAAGGGGAAGGAGGTGATAAGCAAAACTGTCGAAAATTTTGAGTTATTTTTTTTAGGGCGCTGGTGAAAGATACAAAGTTTAAATTTTGCATGCGGATACGTCTATTTGATTTATATAAAAAAATAATAATAACTTGATCCATAATTGTTATAAACCGACCCCCCCGGTCTAACGTGCACATGGTGTTTCATAAGCATTGAAAAAAACACATAAACTGAAAATTTTTGAGTGAAATTTTAAGGTGGAAACTTCAAAATTTGCGAAATGCATTTAAAAAACATAACATGGCTATGATTGCGCGTAAAGCGCAATCTCACGATACTCTAGATGAAATAGAATTTTTTGTGATCCCAAGAAATTTTGTATGGGGAGTGTTAGAAGGGGTGATAGCATTGAACTAATTTTTTCCCCATCATGCTAAAGTAGCTGTAAAAATGTTTTGTACAAAATGCTTGCTCCAAAAATTGAATAGGAGCTGAGAAAATTAGTGGGTTAGATTTAGTGAAAATGTGCAGTTTGTATGGGAGGTGGTAGAAAGAGTGGGGGGATTTTAGTGAATTTTTCAGAAATAGCTAAGAATATCATAAAATTGACATCTCTTAAATTTTAGACCAGTAACATTCATACTTTTCAAGAAAATAGATTTTTTGTGAAGTTGTGAAACTGTGTCATATTGTATGGGAGGGGTTAGAACGGGTGAAGCTAATCAAATATTTTTCTCTGATCTTAGTGATAATACTAATTAAGTAATTATTACAAAATATGAGTTCGATAAATATTATATGTTCTGAGAAAATTGTCTTAGAGCATTTCATGAAAAAGTGTAGTTTGTATGGCAGGGGGTGGAAGGAGAGGGAGGACGCAGATAATTTTTCTAGTTTAGATTTATATCATTTTGAAAGTAATATACCCCAAAATTCAGACTAATAGCTTTTATACTTTTTGATTAAATCCATTTATTGTCAAATTGAGAAATTGTGTCATTTTGTATGGGAGGGGATAGAATGGGTGAAGCTAATCGTCTAATTTTTTTTGGTCTTACTAACAATTTTAAATAAATATTTGGTGCACAATTTCAGCTCGCTAAATTTTATACACACTGAGTAAATTGACTTAGAGTAATTCTTGCCAAGACCAGTTTGTATGGGAGGTGGTAGAAGGAGAGAGAGGACACGCATAATTTTTATACGGTAGATTGATATTATCATATAAGTAATATGTTCCAAATTTCAGGCTAATAGTTTTTATACTTTTCGAGCAAATCCGTTAATTGTCAAATTGCGCAATTGTGTCATTTTGTATGGGAGGGAGTAGAAGGGGTGGAGCGATTTGGCCCGTTCACGAACTTGACCTTACTTTTTTGTTAAAAACGACGTGTACAAAATGTGAACTATCTAGCTCAACGCGTTCTCAAGCTAGAGAGCGAACAGACAAACGGACGGAAGGACGGACGGACAGACGGACATCCGGTTTTGAGACTTTTGAGTGATAATATTAACTTCTGTATCATTCATTTTTTTCTCCAAGACTTATTTCTTGGCGTTACAAACCTTAGAGCAAACTTATAATACTCTCAGATTTCATCTAGAGTATAAAAATGCCTAAATATACGAAATATTAACTGGTCGAAAACCTTTAAGACTTTTACCCCCTCCCATACAAAATTATTTTTTCGTCAATCTTTAAGAAATCAATTATCACCTAACTATTAAAAGCTATCAATTTAAAATTTTGCGTAAGAGCTTGCAAAAATAATTGAAATGAAATAACGTTAAAAGTTTTGAAATCGTGGTTGGCCTTCTACCCCCTCCCATACAAAAGTATGATTTCGACCAATTTCATTAAATCAACTAATAATAAACAAATTAAAAGGTACGAACTTGAAATTTTGTACAAGCACCTAACAACAAAAAAACAAGAAAATTGCATCACAAGTTTTACGATTCTTCTACCTCCTCTACCCCCTCCCATACAAAATTATTTTTTCGAGCATTTTTAAGAAATCAGTAAGTTTGTGTAAAAACTCAAAAAATTAATTCAAATGAAGTTGCATTAAAAGTTTTGAAATCGCGCTTGCCCTTCTACCCCCTCCCATACTAAACTATGATTTCATTAAATCAACTAATAACCAACAAACTAAAAGCTACGAACTTGAAATTTTATACAAGCACCTTACAAGAAAAGCGAAATAAAACTACATATCAAATTTTACGATTCCCTTACCTTCTCTACCCCCTCCCATACAAATGTTCGGTTTCGTAAATGAAAAGTCCATCGAATTTATGAAAATTCTATGCAACTTCGTCTATGAAACACATTCTATACAGAGGATATTGGACGTGATTCAAGCAATTAATTTAAAAGCTATTAACATCCACCCACCCTTACTATTCCCGCTCCTCCCCTCCTCATAAAAACCCAAACTTGCAAATGCGAATTAAATATTATTAAATTGACAACAGCCCTGCCCAAAAACTCCCTTTCACTTAGCCTTCTCTAACCACTCTAACCTGCATATTGACTTTCCACTCATCCGTAACTTATCCCAGGAATAATAAAGTTTCGCCCGACTTGTTGGCAGTTTATTTATTTAAATTTTAATAAGTTCTTCACATTTTGTAATTGATAATTGAATAATAGTTTTGTAATTTTAACTATCATAATTCGGTTCCGTATTAAGTTATCGTTATTTTTTCTTTATAATGGGATTAAAAGTGCTAAAAATATAACTCCTAACTAAAAATAATAATATTTCTGCTATTATTTTAATTAAAGTGACGATGGCAGGTTTTCTACACTAACTGAGATAATGTCCGGATTTGCACAACTAGTTCAGAGTTGGAGAAGGGGCAAATCTTACCGACAGAATGCGAGTGAAAAGCATTTATTTGTAGTCGAACATCATAGTCAGACAATGCTCGCAATGTCACTTGGCATCGTTTTCCTTTGCGCGCAATTTCTTATTCGTGACACTTTTTGCATACAATCAATCAATCAAATTCCTACTAAAACTCCCCAGGGTGCGATCCTGAGCATAGACCTTTAGTTGCCGTTGCTTCCATGTGCTATATGTTCACCTAAACCGTCGTCTTCCTTGTGGATTATAATAAAGAGCTTTTTGGGCGATTATTCTCTCTGGTTTCCTCAAAGTGTGCCCGATTCACTGCCATTTTCGTCTCCGAATCTCAACGCCTATTTTAGTCTGTCCAGTTGTACTCCAAAATTTGTCGATGAAGATCACTTCTGGCCAGAATATTCTTAAAATACGTCGGACGCATTAGCTCAGAACAGTTTGCAGTTTCCTGATAAGATGAACGATCACTTTCCATGTAGTAAAACCATATAACAACAGGGATTTGACGCATGTGTCAAATACTCGCAGTTTCGTGCAAAGGAAGATCTCTTTGACCCGTTCGCACAGGCAAGCTCTCCTCTATATAAGACGCGACACCTTGCATATTTGTAGGATTCTTTAATCATAGCTATGACCTTTTCTGGAAGACCTCTCCTACGCAAAGCATTCCATATGTAATCTCGCTTAACGCTGTCGAAAGCCATCTCGAAGTTCACATCAGAGACTCGACCAGTCTACACGCATTTCAAACAAATGTGTCGTCGCGTCATCGGGCAAATGTCAAAAAAATAAAATTATTTTTATATACTCGAGCTTATAACGCGTTCTATTAACATTTTTATACTCTAGATAAAATCTGAGAGTATTATAAGTTTGCCACAAAGTTTGTAACGCTAAGAAATAAGGTTCGGAGAAAAAATTGAATGAAACAGAAGTTCATATAATGAAACAGAAGTTCATATAATACTAAAAAACTCGAAACCGGGTGTCCGTCCGTCCGCCCGTCCATGTTCTCTCTAGCTTGAGGACGCGTGGATTCAGAAAGTTAAAATTTTGTACACCTCGTTTTTGACAAAAAAGTAAGGAAAAGTTCGTGAACGGACCAAATCGCTCCAACCCTTCTACCCCCTCCCATACAAAATGACACTATTACGCAATTCGACAATAAACGGATTTGCTCGAAAACTTTAAAAGCCATTAGTCTGAAATTTTGAGTATATTACTTTTATGATGATTTCAGTTTGTCGTATAAAAATCATACATGTCCTCTCCTCCTTCCACCATTGCACTTTTCATGAAATACTCTAAGCCAATTTATTCAGTGCGTATAAAATTTATCTAGCCAAAATTTGGCACTAAACATTTATTTAAAATTATTAGTAAGACCAAAAAGAACTAGACCATTAGCTTCACCCCTTCTACCCCCTCCCATACAAAATGACACAAATTCGCAATTCGACAATAAACGGCTTTTCTCGAAAAGTATAAATGCTATTGACCTGAAATTTGGAGTATATCACTTTTATATTAATTACAATTTGGTGTATAAAAATTTTTTAAGTCTTCCCCTTCCTTCTACCACCTTCCATACAAACTGCACTTTTTCATGAAATACTCTAAACAAATTTACTCAGTACGTATAAAATTGATGGAGCTGAGATTGTGCACTAAAAATTTATTTAGAATTATTCGTAACACCAAAAAAATTAGGCGGCTAGCTTCACTCCTTCTACCCCTCCCATACAATTTGACACCATTCAACAACTTTACAAAAATCGATTTGCCCGAAAAGTATGAATGCTACAGATCTGCTATGCCAAAGAATTGATGTATACAGTTATTTCGAAGAAAGTTATTAATAACTCCACCCTGCTTCTACCACCTCCCATATAAACTGCACAATTTCACTAAATTCAATACACTAAGTTTCTGAGTACCTATTAAATTTGTTGAATCCTATATTTTGAATAAAACATTTTGATAGCAACCTTATCGTGATGTGAAAAAATTATTTCAATATTTTCACCCCTTCTACCACTTCCCCTACAAAATTTCTTAAAATTAAAAAAATTTCTCCTTCATCTAGAGTATCGCACGATTCGGCTTTACGCCCAATCGTAGCTCTGTTATGTTTTTTATATACTCCTGCAACCTTCTCGTAATAATGTACCAAAGTTAAAGTCGAATAACGCGCAGAAATACTGCTGACTGTGGAATGGCATCAAGTGACGTTGTTTTATCACCGTCAAATGATAGAGATATTCTCAGCAAGCTGGATCACATACAAGCGAGCTTAACGGCTGAAATCCGTGGTCTGAAAGAAGAAATGGACCACCGCCTAAAAGAGTTGGAGGGTCGCTACGAAAAGTGCGTTGCATCATTGGAGAAAGAAGTGCAGATTCTTCGGCAACGAAATCACGAACTCGATCCCAAGTCTCGTGAAACCGACATCATGATTAGTAGTATCCCACACGCTGAGGAGGAAAATATTCCAGAAATTTTTCAAAAGATCTGTACTAAACTGACGCCTAAGTCCGGTATGGGCCTTGATGTATTCAGGATTCCTGTGCTTTCAAAAAACTCTACATCCAGAGCCACATCAGTTATCGCCAAATTTGGCTTGTCTTATGATAAAGGTCGTTTCCTAAGTCACGTAAAAGCATCTACAATGACTTTGAGTGACGTCGGCTTCCAATCAGCCTCGTGAGTATATTTCCCTGATAGCCTGAATCGTCATAATGCGCATCTGCATTATTTAGCTCGTCAGCGTAGTACTGGTATACTCTCTACGGTAAAAATTAAAAATGGTATGGTGTATGTCAGTCGCTCCGGCTGTCAGACGCTCTACAAAGTTTTCGACGAAAAATATCATCCGGACAGCGTGATGCAAGAATCCTCTACGTGAGTTATGAGCTCAAAACGAAATAAACTGCCAACAAGTCGGGCGAAACTTTATTATTCTTGGGACAATTTGCGGATGAGCGGAAAGTCAATATGCAGGTTAGAGTGGTTAGGGAAGGCTAAGTGAAAGGGAGTTTTTGGGCAGGGCTGTTGCCAATTTAACAATATTCTCTGTATAGAATGTTTCATAGACGAAGTTGCATAGAATTTTCATAAAATTCGGTATATTTTACATTCACGAAACCGAACATTTGTATGGGAAGGGGTAGAGAAGGTAGGGGAATCGTAAAATATGATATGTAGTTTTATTTCGCTTCTCTTGAAGGGTGCTTGTATAAAATTTCAAGTTCGTAGCTTTTAGTTTGTTGTTTATTAGTTGATTTGATGAAGTTGGTCGAAATCATAGTTTTGTACGGGAGGGGGTAGAAGAGCAAGCACGATTTCAAAACTTTTAAACCAACTTCATTTGAATTATTTTTGTTAGTTCGCAAGTTATGCAAAATTTGAAATTGATAGCTTTTAAGAGTTAGCTGATAACTGATTTCTTAAAAATGCTCGAAAAAATAATTTTGTATGGGAGGGGGTAGAGGAGGTAGGGTAATCGTAAAACTTGTGATGTAATTTTCTTTTTTTTCTATTGCAAGGTGCTCGTACAAAATTTCAAGTTCGTAGCTTTCAATTTGTTGGCTATTAGTTGATTTACTGAAATTGGTCGAAATCATACTTTTGTATGGCAGGGGGTAGAAGGGCAAGCGCGATTTCAAAACTTTTAATGTATTTAATTTCAACTATTTTTAGAAGTTCTTCTGCAAAATTTCAAATTGATAGCTTTTAATAGTTAGGTGATAATTGATTTCTTAAAATGGTCGATAAAATAATTTTGTATGGGAGGGGGTAGAAGTTTTAAAGGTTTTCGACCAGTTAATATTTCATAAATTTAGGAATTTTCTTTAAATGCATTTCGCAAATTTTCAAGTTTCTACCTTAAAATTTCACTCAAAAATTTTCAGTTCATGTGTTTTTTCAATGCACATGAAACACCTTGTGCACGTTAGACCGGGGGGGTCAGCTTATAACAATTATGAATCAAGTAATTATTATTTTTCTATGTACATCAAATAGACGTATCTACATGCAAAATTTAATCTTTGTACCTTTTACCAGACCCCTAAAAAAATCACTCAAAATTTTCGACATTTTTGCTTATCACCTCCCTCCCCTTACACCCCCAACTTAAAATTTTTACCAAAATTATCTATTATATAGCTCTACAATCTGACAATTCGATTTGATATTTGTACTCTTTTTTGAGATATAAGGATTTATAATTTTGAAAAGTGCGCCATTTTTGAAATGCACGACATTTCCCCCCACTACTATTATTTCAACATATTTTTTTTTTATATTTTCCTAGTATAGCTTAATATACGTTTAAAGTTTGAATTACAAAGCTTAAGAGATAGTTGAGATATTCATTTTTAAGTGTTTTTCCTTGCACCCCCCCTGACCCTCACCCTTACAATAATTAGCCACTCTCTAAACTGATTCCAATGCAACTATATGCCACCTTAATGGGCACAAAATATGAATTTTTTACAATAAGTAATTTCGAAGGTATAGTCATTTGCAAAAACAATTCGGCCGATAATTTGTTCTTAGCCCCCCCCCCCCCCCTTTTCGAACGCCAATGGATAAAAAAATTAAATTATTTTTAAAGTTTGTCCCTTCTATATCTGTACTGATTTTCAACTTTCTATCGACTTTACCCTCCCCCCGCCTTCCCCTTCCACCTAACACCCCCGAAAATTTAGAAAATAGAGCTCACTTACCCAATCAACAATCCACCTAAAACCGAACATTCTACCTTTAGCGGTCTCGGAGATATGAGTCCATATGTACGGCGTACGGCGGACGGGGTACGGCGGGACGGATTTTTTTTTGCATTTTTAGGCTAATTTAGTCATGAAACGCGAAAAAAAAAATTTCAGGGTAGCAAAGTTTTTTTTTCTTGTGTCGATCACAATACTTTATTATTAGTATAATAAAGTAAAATGAATGAAACTGAACTGTGGCCTACATGTATGCAATTTGTAATGATCGTGGGAGGCCTTCAGCCCGAACCATCATACTCGCGCCCCATTTTAATTGTAGCGCGAATATACAGCACTACCAAACACCCCTGGAGTACGGCCCTGAAGCAAAGCCCAGGCCTAATTTTGAAGAGGCGCTGACGATGAATGACTGTCACAGTGACGGGTGGAAACAAGACGAGATTTTTTTTGAGAGTTGGTTGGGGACAAGAGATTGGATCGGACGGACGGATAAGTGCAGAGAAAAAAGACACGTTCGCGAAGTTTTGGGAGTGCCGTAGAGACGGACACAAAACACTGTTGGAGTTGAGGATCGCCGTGCGGAATAAGGATATTGCGGAAAAAGAAAGTTCGTGAAGATTTTAAGTGCCGGACGGACGGTAAAGTACAAAAGAAACGCACTCGCACGTGATAAAGATCGCGATACGGACGGAAAAAGAGTGAGGTTATAAACACGGAAAAGAAAGTTCGTGAAGATTTTAAGTGCCGGACGGACGGTAAAGTGCAAAGGAAAAGCACGCGCACGTGATAAAGATCGCGATACGGACGGAAAAAGAGTGAGGTTATGAACACGGAAAAGAAAGTTCAGGAATGTTTTAAGTGCCGTAGAGACGGACGGAAAAGGCGGTTGGAGTTAAGGATCGCCGGAAGGATTAAGTGATATGGTAGAGGAGAAAGTTCATGAAGCTTAAGTGCCGGACGGGCGGTAAAGTGCAAAAGAAACGCACGCGCACGTGATAAAGATCGCGATACGGACGGGAAAAGAGTAAGGTTATGAACACGGAAAAGAAGGTTCATGAATGTTTTAAGTGCCGGACGGACGAAAAAGTGCAAAGGAGAAGCACACCAAGAAACAATCGAGAAAAAAACGCGTTCCGCTGGGTACGAGATACGGGAATGCTGGATGCGAGACGAAGTCTCAACAAGGTCATAGCCAGTCTGATATCCACACCACTGGTATTCGGAGATGAGCGGCGCCTAGAGGGATGTACGCCCTGCAACTAGTCGCTGGAAAAGGTACCATCGAGACGGAAGATCAGCTTAGTAGACAGCATACTGGAATTTTCATGGCATAACGCTTTAGTGAATTTGTAACGTAAACATAATTTAGGGTAAGATCGTATTAATGTAACTCAATTATTATCAACAACCTTTAGGGATAAAGTATAATTCATTATAAGTAATGCTTGCGTACTTGCGATTTTGAAAATACGCAAGGAGAAATATAATTAAGGTGAACATATAATCAAAGAAAAAAAAATTGTTCTCGTTGAGGGATAATCACTTATGTGGACTGTAGATGCATTTGACCATGTACGTGGTTAAATTGGCCTTTATCGTTTTATCATTGTTTGGAAAGTTTGCACTAGCAAATACTTATTCATTGCGCCCTGGTAGTGTGATTCCCAATTCCGGTAATCTATCAAAGTTTGGGCGGGCGTAGATACAGATATGTTGCAACTATCGACTATACGCAGTTCAGAATTTTCGTAACCTTATTACGATAAGGTATTAGTTAGTCGTAGTACATGATACAAAGATATAATTCTTACTGGATATCGCAGGGTGGTTTATTAAGTGTACGAAGCAAAGTAATACAAAAAAAAATTTAATGTTGTTCCAAAGCGAGGGTCTCAAAGTCGGGTGTTGCATGAATAGAGGTCATACCGTAAAATCTTAACTTAAACTCATAATACCTAGTAATGTATGAATTTGTCCAGCCGCGCTATTTCGGATTCTTTTTTTAAACACGGAACATTCATTCAGATATTACACGTATACGCTATCCGGGAAAATAAAGCAAACAAGTACAATGTAAATCGTCCACATAATTTGACGTATTCACAACATGGTAATTTAAGTTGTAGTCATTAGTTAACATACCCAATCCATAAATTTTTGGTCACAAAATATTCAAATACGAGATTCGATAATATTTTTTTGGATTTTATTAATTTAGATTTACAGTAACATGGTTTTAAGTAAAATTACAAATTTAGAACTAACTACATTACGATTTGCAGTCCTTAAGTCTGCGTATTCAGATTTTTCAAAATATCAGTTAAGTATATATGTAGTTTATCACCGAAGTAAATTACTAAGTAACCTTATTAAGCTTAAAGAAAAAAGAGATAATTTAATCGCGAATTACTTATGAAATTTAGATTGTCTTATATTCTAAATTAAAATTTCAGTTTGTTAATTTAACGGTAGTCCATCCATCCATGCGAAAAGAATTGTCCTCATGGTTTGGAATAATCTTTTTAAATGAATTTCGTGAAACTAAATAAATGTATAATGAAGAGTAATTAAAAGATTTTTTTTTGATTCGACGGAACCTCTCCCGTTTTAGGATGACAACTCATGGTCGACGAGTGCTGATTGACAGCGAGAAGCACAAGACCCCCCACACAGAACTTCTCCTTCCGAGAATCATCTGAGATCTGAAGGAATATTGTCTGGGCCCTCAGCCACAATTACACTTGATTCCCCCTGATTTCCTCCTTTGTAAAATAGCGGTTCAGACCGTTAGCAGAATCTTTGGACCAGTCTTTTTCTTTCAACGAGACGGCAGCGCGTCTTTCGCCGGTCGCTCAGGAGCGTGGGTGTGGGAAAAAGAAAATCCCGGAATTGACTGGGCCTAAGAATGCGCGCTGCATATGGGGGCACACGTGGAAGAGGACATGCCAGCCGGTCCTTCTCGGGACGATCACTAGAGATCTCTACTCACTCATGATGGTCTTTGATATTTTTAAAGTAAGTCTAATATTCATTAAAAAAAAACGGGTATATATGTACTTGATTATTTTGGGGATCCCCCGGATGAAAGCAAAAAAAAAAATTTTGTCACTCACTCACTCTTTCTACACTGTGCACACACTCTTTACTGATCACTACCTGTTATACTTTCCCTTGTTATTTGAACTTCACTCGTCGCCGGTCAATCAAAAAGTGATCGTCAACCAACTCCCGAAAAACCTCGTCCCCAGGTCTTTTCGTTTTTTTTTGTTTTTTTTTCATTTTGGTGGCATTGTCGTCCGGTCTTTAGCCGTTTTCAAATTTGAATTTTCCAAATTTGATTTGAATCAATTTTCCAAATTTGAACCCGGCGCGAAAATTAACGAAAAGGGTTTTCGTTACACCTTCCTTAGGTCATTACAAAGCTGCATGGAATTTTTGTCGTAGACGAGATGGCAAGATCCCCCCCGGTGGCCGACGAGCTAAGCCGTGCCAGCCAACAAGCATGCAGCAGCACATCTCAACAACCTCATGACAAATTTTATCCTATGATTTTCTTCTTTCTACTATTCACTTTAATGTATTAATATTTCTTTTAAATGATTATTTTTCTACTGTAACTTTTCATGCCAACATAATCTATGTACACAAATTGTCTGTCTGTGCTTCTACGGCACATCGTAACGCTATTTTTATTATTACTGAAAATGGCTAAAGATTTGGAACTGGACGCAACAGGAACCCTTACAACTTTCAGAGACCAGTCAAAAGGTTTCCATATTATTTTATTATATTCCATATTTATACTCTAGATGAAATCTGAGAGTATTATAAGTTTGCTCTAAGGTTTGTAACGCCAAGAAATAAGGCTCGGAAAAAAAAATGAATGATACAGAAGTTAATGTTATCACTCAAAAATCTCAAAACCGGATGTCCGTCTGTCCGTCTGTCCGTCCGTCTGTCCGTCTGTCCGTCTGTCCGTCTGTCCGTCTGTCCGTCTGTCCGTCTGTTCGCTCTCTAGCTTGAGAACGCGTTGAGCTAGATTGTTCAAATTTTGTACACGTCGTTTTTCACAAAAAAGTAAGGTCAAGTTCGTGAACGGGCCAAATCTCTCCACCCCTTCTACCCCCTCCCATACAAAATGACACAATTGCGCAATTTGACAATTAAAGGATTTGCTCGAAAAGTATTTAAGCTATTGTCCTGAAATTTGGAATATATTATTTTTATGATAATACCAATCTACCGTATAAAAATTATGCGTGTCTTCCCCCTCCTTCTACCACCTCCCATACAAAATGTACTTCTCGTGAATTACTCTAAGCCAATTTACTCAGTGCATATAAAATTTAGCGGGGTGAAATTGTGCACCAAATATTTATTTGAAATTGTTAGTAAGGCGATAAAAAGTTAGACGATTAGCTTCACCCCTTCTACCCCCTCCCATACAAAATGACGCAAATTCGCAATTTAACAATAAATTAATTTACTCGAAAAGTATAAAAGCTATTAGTCCGAGTTTTGGGATATATTACTTTCATAATGATTTCAATCTACAGTAGAAAAATTATTTGCGTCCTCCGTCTCCTTTCACCCCCTCCCATACAAACTACACTTTTTCATGAAATGCTCTAAGACGATTTTCTCAGAACACATAACATTTATAGAGCTCACATTTTGTGATAAATACTTAATTAGTATTATCACTAAGATCAGAAAAAAATATTTGACTAGCTTCACTGCTTCTACCCCCTCCCATACAATATAACACAGTTTCACAACTTCACAAAAAATCGATTTTCTTGAAAAGTATGAATGGTACTGATCTGAAATTTAAGGGTTGTCAATTTTATAATATTCCTAGTTATTTCTGAAAAAATCACTAAAATCCCCCCACTCTTTCTACCACCTCCCATACAAACTGCACATTTTCAGTAAATCTAACTCACTAATTTTCTCAATCCCCATTCAATTTTTGGAGTAAGCATTTTGTATAAAACATTTTTATAGCTACTTTAGCATGATGGAGAAAAAATAGTTCAATGCTATCACCCCTTCTAACACTCCCTATCCAAAAGTTCTTGAGATGACAAAAAATTCTATTTCATCTAGAGTATCGTAAGATTGCGTTTTATTATCGTAGCCTGTTATGTTTTTATTTATATTAATGCAAGAAGTGTGAGAAACAAAATGGCGGAACTATACTATATTCATTGTTTTCTGCCTCAGATATTCATGTTATTATGGTTAGTAAATCGGGTTTGAAAGACCACGTTTCTAGTGCTGCAGTGTGCATCCCCGGTTACGCACTATACCGTAATGATCACAAAGATCGTGCTTTAGGTGTTGTTACTATTTACATTAAAGAGCACTTTATCTCCAAGACTATTACAGTGAAGCCATTGGTCCCTTTGAGTTTAATGTGTTGAATTTATTTGTGGGTCTGAGAAAGTAGTCCTCTCGTCATGTTATTGTCCTCCTGATGCTTTTAATCTAGAGGTTGCTGACCATTTCGCTACAATCATGCTAGACATTACTCATCGTTACAATAATGTCATTGTTGGGTATGACTTTAATATTTTAATTTTACATCTTCTTCAAACTATGAATCTTAGCGTAATTAACTCTCAACCTACTTTTTGTAACGTTCTTCGTCCTTTGGTGCTCGACTTATTTCTTGTCTCTGACTTCAATCGTGTTTTGTTCTTGCATCAATCATCTACAGCCAGTATAATGGATCATGACATCATTTTTTTGTCCTATGATGTTCAGCTTACTGATAACTTACCTAAATCGTTCGCCTTTCGGGACTATAACCATGTTAACATTGTCGATCTCCTTGCTGAGTTACACTCACTTCCGTGGGATAGCTTATTTGTTACTACTGACATCGATGAAAAACTAGAATTGTTCAACAGTCTTGTTCTATACCTTTACGACAAACACGTACCCATCAGAACTTTAAAACCGACTAAAATTTCTTGTCGTTGGTATTCGGGGGTCAATTCATTGCGGAAAGAGAGTTCCTCTATCGCAATTATATAACCACGAAATCTAATAGCGCTCGTAGTCTATATAAATCAGCATGTAACGTAGCAACTTATGCTATACGCAATGCAAAGCGTTGCTATTTTAGCAGAAAGCTTGATCTAAATTTACCTGCGAAACGTCTAAGGAGCAATTTAAAAAGGGTTGGGGAGTGTGGCAAGGAGCAATCTAGTACTAATGTGGATGCAGATGAATTAAATGCCCATCTCGTAAATAATGCATCTAGCTCCTCCATATCTACTTTGAATAGTAGATCGGCCGACTGCCAAAGAACCAATAATAACACCAACTCCTTCTCTTTTCGTTGTATCAGTCTAAGCAAACTTTTCTCTGTTTATAATAGTATTAAATCTCTTTTCGTTAGCGCTGATAAAATGTATGGCAATATATTCTTCATATAAGGAATTCTTGCTTAACAATGAGCTATTTTCCTCTCGCTTTGAAGGTTGCAGCCACTTTGCCTATCCCAAAAATTAAAAATCCTTCCCGTTTAAATGATTTCCGTCCAACCAGCATATTATGCATCCTTTCGAAAGTATTGGAGAGAATTGTTTCCATGCAAATGCGAAAATATTTTTTGAGCAATAAAATGTTATCCTCTTTTCAATCATGGTTTCGGCCTCGTCACAGCTGCGAATCTGCCCTGATTAAAGTAACTTCGGATATTAGAGCCGCTATGGACAAGAATATGATAACCTACCTTGTCCTCTTAGACTTTTCTAAAGCCTTCGACACGGTGGACCACAGAAGGCTCCTAGACAAGCTATCGTTCATTTTCAATTTTTCTACGAGTGCAGTCAAACTTCTTGGTAGCTACCTAACTAACAGATACCAGCAAGTCAATTGATCATGTTCTATCCTCTTCTTTACTCTTTGTGTGTGGTGTCCCCCAAGGGTGAGTCTTAAGTCCACTGCATTTTATCATTTATAGGATATTGCTCGCATATTAAGTTGGTCTCAACTTTACCATCTTAAGATCTAATGCATTGTTTTCTACGCCGGACTAGATAATTCAAATTTCTGGGATCTTCTCCACCCAACGGCACACCTCTTTTGTTCCAAAACTATGTAAAGGATCTAGGAGTAATTCTTAACTCGTCTATGAGCAAGCATGTCGCTTCTGTCCTAAAAAAGGTTTAAGGTAGTCTGCGAAGACTATGGGTATTTGCTAGTGTCCTACCCTTTCATATTAGGCTAATGCTCGTGACGTCACTAATTATACCTTTCATCACTTATGGTAGCCTAGTATTTCCTAGATATGACTCTAATTGTCAACAGAGACTAAATGTGGCTTCAACAACTGTATCCGCATTGTCTTTAGAATAAGTCGTTATGACCATGTATTACAACATCATACGAGCATCTTAGGATGCACTTTATCCTCTTTCTTGAAGCACAGATCACTAATTTGTTTGCATAATATTTTACAGACCGGAGAACCGCTTTATTTATGCGATTACTTAATACCTCTGAAAACCATTAGCCACCGTAAATTTCTTGCTTCGCGTTTCTTTAAGACGGTTGGTGAGTGTTCTTTTTTTGTTCAGACCATAAGAGTCTGGAACAATCTTCCGCCTCATATTCAGTGTGTTGATGATTCGGGTATATTCAGGCGATTTGTGTATTCCTTAGAGTTTTAATTTATTTTCCTTTCATTTATTGTAACTTGTAGTTTCTTCAAAACATAATTTTGGCTTCTTCAATATTGTATTATCTTTTCTGTTTCTTTTTTGGACTTCATTATCAAATAGTTTTGTTCTTTCTCTAGTATTTTTTTTTAAGTTTCTGTTAGAACTAGTTATAGTATTTATTTTTGATGTAATTTTTATTAGATTTGAGAATTTACCACATTTATTATACTTATAAAAGATTTATTGTCTTGTCGTTTAAATAAATTATATATTATATAATAATTGGGATTTTGGCAATGATGCCCTCCTTTCATTCAGCCGGATATCTTTCTTTATTCCACACCTCTAAGAGTGGGAGGTGTATATCGGTAGTTATTTCAGGGTCCTCTTTGAGGAATTCAGTTGGTAGTCCCTCTATACCAGGGGCTTTCTCTCCCGTCATTGAACGCATGGCGGAAACTATCTCTTTCTTATCTGAGTGATCGTCCCTATTAGAGGATTGTTGCGGTTGGATGTTTGGCAATAGTTCGGTTCCTTGAATGTCTTCCTGTGACAAGCTGTTTAAATTATCAGTGAAGTATCCTTTCCATCGCCGTAACTGGCGTGTACTCATATTAAGGAGAGTACGGTTGACATCTCTCACCAGGTGGTTGACGGTAAAATTTACGTTAGCCAACACCTTCATAATTTTAAATAGCGCACCTACATCCCCAAGGCAAGCCGCAGATTCTGTCTTTTTGACGAGATTTTCCATTTGTTTTATTGTAACTTAAATATAAGCGCATATATTATTGCTCGCTTTTCATAAGTAAAACTTTTTATTCGCAAAGGTGCAATGTATTGTGTGTAAGGCCTTCCAAAACCGAAAAATCAATAGAATAGGTTGTCACGCGTAAGTTATTGCAAGTTGTAGATTTAGTTTTCGAATATTATAGGATGAAACAAAGGATATCAAGTGTATTTTATCTATTGAAGTATACTAAAAAAGCACGTAATTACTTTTTTGACAGTTCGAACTATGTACTACAGTGGCGTAACAAATTCGGTTCAAAATTAAAATTAAATGCGACAGCTACAATTTCGTACTTTACTTTTCACTTTGGCTTATATCAATATTCATGTACACTATTTTTATACTTACTATCACTTACGATGGCGCTATAGCCCAAATCGGGCTGTGGCCCCCTGAATGCTTTGCCTCCATCCATCTCGGTTCAGTGACCGCGTCCTCCAGTTTGAAAATCTTAGCAGTTTGCTGTCTGCGTCAATCGAATCCTCCGAGCGCTTTCGTGGTTTTCCGACCGGTTTTTGTCCGTTGACTTTCCCTTTTAGTGTGCGTTTGGGAATTCTTCCGTCATCCATCCGCTCCACATGACCAGCCCATTGTAACTTTTTAAATTTTATGAGGGTTGACACTTCTGGACTGTCGAAGATGGCATACAATTCTCTATTGTATCGTATTCTCCAGATCGAATCTTCCCTAACAGGTCCGAGGATTCTTCTGAGGACCTTTCTTTCAAAGGCGTTAAGGAGTTTTTCGGACGCCTGAGTTAATGTCCACGTTTCGCTGCCATAGCATAGCACAGGTCGTATAATCGTTTTATATATCTTAAGTTTTGTTTTCCTGTGTATGTTCTTGTTCTTAATTATTGGAAGTACCGAATAACACGTCTTGTTTGCCATAATTATTCTTCTTTTAATTTCGATGGGTTCGCTTCCATCCTTCGATAGGTTCGCCCCTAGGTATATAAAGTTGTCTACGTTTTCTAGGTTATATTCTCCTACCGTAATATTTTGTCTGATTGGCGTCTTTTTCCTAGATTGCGTCATAATTTTTGTTTTATTTTCATTAATACGTAGTACAACTTCCCTTGCTACCAAGTCAAGGTTTGCAAATACTTCCTTAGCACTCTCCAGAGATCTTGCAAGGATATCTATGTCGTCGGCATATGCTACGAGTTGTGTGGATTTGAAGCATAGTGTTCCCTTAGTTTCAACGGGAAGTTTCCGAACAACATATTCGAGTGTTAAGTTGAAAAGCATTGGTTCGAGGCCGTCACCTGTTTAAGGCCGTTGTCTGTTTTAAAACTGGAAGTCAGATCATTTTCTACTCTGATTTGTGACAAAGACTCAGTCATTATCATTCTTGTCAGTCGGACCAGTTTCGGTGGGACTACAAACTCCAACATGATCTTATACAGTACGCGCCTGTCGATACTGTCGTATGCTTGTTTGAAGTCAACAAATATCTGGTGCACATCAATATTATATCCCCAGCACTTTTGCAGCACCTGTTGAACTGAGAATATCTGGTCCGTGGTCGAGCGTCCAGTTCTAAATCCGCCTTGGTATTCACCAATTACTTTGTCAGCATAGGGCTTAATTCTCTTTTCTAGAATTTTCGTCAAGATCTTATAAGACGTACACAACAGAGATATTCCTCGGTAGTTTTCGCAGCAGAGTTTGTCACCTTTTTTATAAATTGGACATATGATGCTCTTGCGCCAATCTTCAGGAAGTATTTCCTGCGTCCATATGTCCGTGACTAATCTATTTAGGAGATGCGCTATGCAGGTGTCGCCGGCTTTCAGAAGTTCAGCTGGGACTTGATCAGTGCCCGGTGCTTTGCTGTTTGGGTGGTTACCTAGGGCTGTTTTTACTTCTTCGGGTGTGGGAGAACTCAAAGCGGATCCTTCATCAGCTGTTACATCAGTTATACCTGCTATTGTATCTGCTGCTGCTGTACGTGTAGGTGATAGGCTCGGGTTAAGAAGGTGTTCAAAGTATTGTGCCCATCTTAGTTTTATATCTTCCGCGTTACATATAATGTTCCCTTCTGCATCCTTGCAGAGGGTCGTTTTGTCGGTTTGTATCCTTCTTTCATCCTTTTAACAAGGGAATACGCGGCTCTTGTGTTGTGTAATTTAAATTGTTCGTCCACGTTTTTAATTTCGTCATTATTGTACTTCCGTTTGTTTTGTCTGCATATTTTGTTTGCAAATCGTCTAAAATCCTTGTATTTGTCCTATTTGGCTTTTTTGTTCTAAGGCATGTTGGCATTCGTTGTCGAACCAATCATTTCTTTTGCGCCGGGGTTGTTGTCCTATCACCTCCTCTGTGACAGATGTAATGCCATCTTTGATATTTTGCCACATTTGTTCTATTGTACCAAATCCCTAAGTCCTATTCAATTTTCGAAGCTTAAATTTGGCTCAAAAGATTGTTGTAGCTACTCTAGTATAATGTGAAACAAATTATTTCAATGCTGTCACTCCTTCTACCACTCTTCATACAAAATTTCTTGAGGTCACAAAAATTTCTATTTCATCTATAGTATGGTTTGACTGGACTTTACGTACAATAGTAGTTCTGTTATGTTTTTGAGCTTAATGTCATTTTAATTTCACTTTTTTTTTAGAATTAATACAAGCTACAACTATTTATATTTCCTTAACACTCTTCCCGTGCTCACCCCCGTGAGCACCGGCCTGTCCCATACAAATTCGAGTATCATGCTTTCATTCTTAATAATTTATGATACTGACCCCAACAAAAGACAAGACATACTGTATCCCACATTATGTTGCCACGAAATCCACCTATCCATCGATACATCAATTTCCATAGTGCAACGCACTCAGGAGGCCGAAGTAAAAATATAACCTGCCTCAACAGATCGTTGACCCTAGCATAAAGCACAGAAATTTCAATGTAAGGCTACGGGCATGTGCGTATATCCATGCATCTGCTGAGTTGCATTTTGAGACCCACAATAACAAACGAGGTGAGTGCATAAACTCAATCGTTAACGACACACAAAAAAAGTAGAAACTTCAATGTCAAGCTACGAGCCCGGTTTGCATTCACATTACTGCCGAGTGTCATTTGACACCAACAAACAATAACAGGCGATGTAGCTATGTACTGGCATAGTCTCGCAGCTTATAATTAAGCAAAAAAAAAATTTAAAAGAAACGAAAAGTCCCCATGTGCGTACTACTTAGCATGCAGTCAGGTGCGATTGAATGCCTCGATTGCATTTTCCCACTAGGGAAGTGCAATTAGAGGAAATGGTGGTACGATATGGAACGTAATTTCGTGCCATCACACAGGGTGCGCATTATATGAACATAAAAATAAAAAATGATGACGCGTGAATCTGCGTGAGACTAAAGGAATAGCGCAAAGAGTAGGAACACTTTTCATTGTATATGCTAACTTAGCAACAATAACATTATAAACTAAGTGAAAAAGCCCAGTATGGGACGGAATAACGCTAGTAACTTTTATATCACTACACTAAGAGGTTATCGGAAGAAAAAATACAGACCAACTATGGAGGTAACAAAATTAATTAAAAGCTTTTCATTTTACAGACTGACATAAGCTTAACACAACTGACGAGAACACCTTTGGCTCCTTAAAGCCGATTGACTGTCCGGCACCATTAGTGCTGCATTTCCCAAGCCCCTGCTTGACTTTCGGCTCCTTAGAGCTAGGATCCCCCGCCCCACTGCCACTCTAATTGAGACCAAAACCGGCTCTTTGATGCTGCCTGTTCGGCTCCTTAGAGCTGGAATTTTCGTTCCCCATGGTTCTTTGATAGGAAACAAAACCGGCTCCATAGAGCTGGTAGGTCAGCTTTTTAGAGCTAGAAGCTCCCATCCCTCTGCCTCTTTGATAGGGGACAAATCCGACTTCATAGAGCTGGTGGTTCGGCTCCTTAGAGTTGAGACCCCTATTACCGTGGGATAACCCCTTTCATCTAGAGTGTTATCCTTTCATAAGAGCCAAAATAGAGAGATCTCTTTAGCTTTTAAGTCCCATCCCGGTAGAAGAGGCAGGATATCGGACTATCTCTACTTTCGAAGCATATTCTGGCATAAGACCCAGGGTAGCGGAACTCAAAATAAGTAACCCATAAGAAATTTTGCGTTACAACATTCTATATCCTTCATGATGTATTACTAACTACATTCTCAAACAAAACAGGCCTACGATTGCGCGTAAAGCGCAATCTTACGATACTCTAGATGAAATAGAGTTTTTTGTGATCCCAAGAAATTTTGTATGGGGAGTGTTAGAAGGGGTGATAGCATTGAACTAATTTTTTCCCCATCATGCTAAAGCAGCTATAAACATAACAGGGCTACGATTGCGCCTAAAGCGCAATCTTACGATACTCTAGATGAAATAGAATTTTTTGTGATCCCAAGAAATTTTGCATGGGAAGTGTTAGAAGGGGTGATAGCATTGAACTAATTTTTCCCCTATCATGCTAAAGTAGCTATAAAAATGTTTTATACAAAATGCTTATTCCAAAAATTGAATACGAGCTGAGAAAATTATTGTGTTAGATTTAGTGAAAATGTGCAGTTTGTATGGGAGGTGGTAGAAAGAGTGGGGGGATTTTAGTGATTTTTTCAGTAATAACTAGAAATATTATAAAATTGATATCCCTGAAATTTCAGACTAGTGCCATTCATACTTTTCGAGAAAATCGATTTTTTGTGAAGTTGTGAAACTGGGTCATATTGTATGGGAGGGGGTAGAAGCAGTGAAGCTAAACAAATATTTTTTCCTGATCTTCGTGATAATACTAATTAAGTATTTATTACAAAATATGAGCTCAATAAATGTTATATGTTCTGAGAAAATCGTCTTAGAGCATTTCATGAAAAAGTGTAGTTTGTATGGGAGGGGGTGGAAGGAGAGGGACGACGCCAATAATTTTTATACTGTAGATTGAAATCGTTATGAAAGTAATACATCCCAAAATTCAGACTAATAGCTTTTATACTTTTCGAGTAAATCCATTTATTGTCAAATTGCGAAATTGTGTCATTTTGTATGGGAGGGGGTAGAAGGGGTGAAGCTAATTGTCCAAATTTTTTTAGGCTTACTAACAATTTTGAATAAATATTTGGTGCACAATTTGAGCCCGCTAAATTTTATACGCACTGAGTAAATTGGCTTAGAGTAATTCATGACAAGTACAGTTTGTATGGGAGGTGGTAGAAGGAGGGGGAGGACACGCATAATTTTTATACGGTAGATTTATATTATCATAAAAGTAACAGTTTCCAAATTTCAGGCCAATAGCTTTTAAACTTTTCGTGCAAATCCGTTTATTGTCAAATTGCGCAATTGTGTCATTTTGTATGGGAGGGAGTAGAAGGGGTGGAGCGATTTGGCCCGTTCACGAACTTGACCTTACTTTTTTGTCAAAAACGACGTGTACAAAATTTGAACTATCTAGCTCAACGCGTTCTCAAGCTAGAGCGCGCACAGACGGACGGACGGACGGACGGACGGACGGACGGACGGACGGACATCCGGTTTTGAGATTTTTGAGTGATTATATGATATCTATATATTTTTTCTCCGAGCCTTATTTCTTGGCGTTACAAACTTTAGAGCAAACTTATAATACTCTCAGATTTCATCTAGAGTATAGGTATAAAAATGTTCTATAAAACATAACAGGGCTACGATTGCGTAATGCGCAATCGTACGATACTCTAGATGAAATAGAATTTTTTGTGATCCCAAGAAATTTTGTATGGGGAGTGTTAGAAGGGGTGATAGCATTGAACTAATTTTCCCCCATCATGCTAAACTCGCTATAAAAATGTTTTATTCAAAATGCTTACTCCAAAAATTGAATGGGAACTGAGAAAATTAGTGTGTTAGATTTTGTGAAAATGTGGAGTTTGGATGGGAGGTGGTAGAAAGGGTGGGGGGATTTTAGTGAATTTTTCAGAAATAACTAAAAATATCATAAAATTGACATCTCTTAAATTTGAGATAAGTAACATTCATACTTTTCAAGAAAATAGATTTTTTGTGAAGTTGTGAAACTGTGTCATATTGTATGGGAGGGGGTAGAAGCAGTGAAGTTAATCAAATATTTTTTTCTGATCTTAGTGATAATGCTAATTAAGAATTTATTACAAAATATGAGCTCGATCAATGATATATGTTCTGAGAAAATCGTCTTAGAGCATTTCATGAAAAAGTGATGTTTGTATGGGAGGGGGTGGAAGGAGAGGGAGGACGCCAACAATTTTTCTACTGTAGATGTTGATCATTATGAAAGTGATATATCCCACAATTCAGCCTAATAGCTTTCATACTTTTCGAGTAAATCCATTTATTGTCAAATTGCGAAAATGTGTCATTTTGTATGGGAGGGGGTAGAAGGGGTGAAGCTAATCGTCTATTTTTTTTTCGGCCTTACTAGCAATTTTAAATATATATTTGGTGCACAATTTCAGCCAGCTAAATTTTATACGCACTGAGTAAATTGGCTTAGAATAATTCATGACAAGTACAGTTTGTATGGGAGGTGGTAGAAGGAGGGAGAGGACACGCATAATTTTTATACGGTAGATTTATGTTGTCATAAAAGTAATATATTCCAAATTTCAGGCCAATAGCTTCAATACTTTTTGAGCAAATCCGTTTATTGTCAAATTGCGCATTTGTGTCATTTTGTATGGGAGGGGGTAGAAGGAAAGGAGCGATTTGGCCCGTTCACGAACTTGACCTTACTTTTTTGTCAAAAACGACGTGTACAAAATTTGATCAATCTAGGTCAACGCGTTCTCAAGCTAGAGAGCGAACAGACGGACGGACGGACGGACGGACGGACAGACGGACATCCGGTTTTGAGATTTTTGAGTGATAACATTAACTTCTGTATCATTCATTTTTTTCTCCGAGCCTTATTTCTTGGCGTTACAAACCTTAGAGCAAACTTATAATACTCTCAGATTCCATCTAGAGTATAAAAATGCTTACTCCAAAAAATGAATAGGAGCTGAGAAAATTAGTGCGTTAGATTTAGTCAAAATGTGTAGTTTGTATGGGAGGTGGTAGAAAGAGTGGGGGGATTTCAGCGATTTTTTTCAGAAATAACTAAGAATATCATAAAATTGACATCTCTTAAATTTTAGACTAGTAGCATTCATACTTTTCAAGAAAATAAATTTTTTGTGAAGTTGTGAAACAGTGTCATAGTGTATGGGAGGGGGTAGAAGCAGTAAAGGTAATCAAATATTTTTTTTGATCTTAGTGATAATGCTAAATAAGTATTTATTACAAAATGTGAGCTCGATAAATGTTACATGTTCTGAGAAAATCGGCTTAGAGCATTTCATGAAAAAGTGTAGTTTGTATGGGAGGGGTTGGAAGGAGAGGGAGGACGCAAATAATTTTTATACTATATATTGAAATCATTATAGAAGTAATATATCCCGAAATTCAGACTAATAGCTTGTATGCTTTTCGAGCAAATCCTTTTAATGTTGAATTGCGAAATTGTGTCATTTTGTACGGGAGGGGGTAGAAGGGGTTGAGCTAATCGTCTAATTTTTTTTTACCTTACTAACAATTTTAAATAAATATTTGGTGCACAATTTCAGCTCGCTAAATTTTATACGCACTGAGTAAATTGGCTTAGAGTAATTCATGACAAGTACAGTCTGTATGGGAGGTGGTAGAAGGAGGAGGCGGACACGCATAATTTTTATACGGTAGATTGACATTATTATAAAACTAACATATTCAAAATTTCAGGCCAATAGCTTTTATACTTTTCGAGCAAATCCGTTTATTGTCAAATTGCGCATTTGTGTCATTTTGTATGGGAGGGGGTAGAAGCGGTGGAGCGATTTGGCCCGTTCACGAACTTGACCTTAATTTTTTGTAAGAAACGATGTTTACAAAATTTGAACAATCTAGCTCAACGCGTTCTCAAGCTAGAGAGCGAACAGACGGACGGACGGACAGACGGACATCCGGTTTTGAGATTTCTGAGTGATAATATTAACTTCTGTATCATTCATTTTTTTCTCCAAGCCTTATTTCTTAGCGTTACAAACCTTAGAGCAAACTTATAATACTCTCAGATTTCATCTAGAGTATAAATAAACTGCCAACGAGTCGGGCGAAACTTTATTATTCTTGGGACAAGTTGCGGATGAGTGGAAAGTCAATATGCAGGTTAAAGTGGTTAGGGAAAGCTAAGTGCAAAGGGGTTTCTCGGGCAGGGCTTTTGTCATTTTAACAATATTTCATTCGTTTCTGCAAGTTTGAGTTTTTATGAGGGGAGGAGGAGGGGTAATAGCAAGGGTGGGTGGATGTTAACAGCTTTTTAATAATTGGTTGAATCACGTCCAATATTCTCTGTATAGAATGTGTTTCATAGACGAAATTGCATAAAATTTTCATAAAATTCGGTGTATTTAATTTTCACGAAACCGAAAATTTGTATGGGAGGGGTTAGAGAAGGTAAGGGAATCGTAAAATTTGATATGCAGTTTTATTTCGCTTCTCTTGTAAGGTGCTTGTATAAAATTTCAAGTTCGTAGCTTTTAGTTTGTTAGTTATTAGTTGATTTAATGAAATTGGTCGAAATCATAGTTTTGTATGGGAGCGGGTAGAACGGTAGGTGCAATTTCAAAACTTTTAAAGCAACTTCATTTGAATTATTTTTATAAGTTTTCATGCAAAATTTGAAATTGATAGCTTTTAAGAGATAGCTGATAACTGATTTCTTAAAAATGCTCGAAAAAATAATTTTGTATGGGAGGGGGTAGAGGAGGTAGGGAAATCGTAAAGCTTGTGATGGAATTTTTTTTCTTTTATATTGTTAGGTGCTCGTACAAAATTTCAAGTTCGTAGCTTTTAATTTGTTGGTTATTAGTTGATTTAATGAAATTGGTCGAAATCATGCTTTTGTATGGGAGGGGGTAGAAGGGCAAGCATGATTTCAAAACTTTTACCGTAATTTTATTTTACCTATTTTTTTAAGTTTTTGTGCAAAATTTCAAATTGATAGCTTTTGATAGTTAGGTGATAATTGATTTCTTAAAATTGGTCGAAAAAATAATTTTGTATGGGAGGGAGTAGAAGTTTTAAAAATATTCGACCAGTTAATATTTCAAACTTTTAGAAATTTTTTTTAAATGCATTTCCCAAATTTTCATGTTTCTACCTAAAAATTTCATTCAAAAATTTTCAGTTTATGTGTTTTTTTCATTCCACATGAAACACCTTGTGCACGTTAGACCCCCACTTCGGAGCATAACAATTTTGGAACAAATTACTATTTTTTCTCTCTCTATATCAAATAGATGTGTCGACTTGCAAAATTTAAACTTTGTATCTTTTACCAGAGCCATAAAAAAATCACTCAAAATTTTCAACATTTTCGCTTTCCACCTCCCTCCCCTTACACCCCCCAACTTAAATTTTTTATCAAAATTAGCTGTACAATCTGACAAATTTTTGATTTGATATCTGTACTCAATTTTGATGATTTGTAGTTTTGGAAAGTGCGCCATTTTTGAAATGCTCCCCATTTCCCCCCACTACTATAATGTCCACATATTGTATTTTTTTCATATGTCGCTAGTAAAGCTTAGTATACATTTCAAGTTTCAATTACATAGCATAAGAGACAGTTGAGATATTAGTTTTTAAGTGTTTTTCTTTGCACCTCCCCTGACCCTCCCCCTTTCACTAATTAGATTCTATCTAAACTGCTTCTAGTAGATCTATATATTATCTTGATGGTCTCAAAATATCAATTTTTTATGGGAAGTAATTTCGAAGATATAATCATTTGAAAAAAAAATTCGGCCGACAATTGGTTCTTATGAATGAACTTTCTATCTTGAAGGGTTTGGGAGTTAATGTGCGCTGAGCGTAAACGTCGGCGTACGGCGGACGGCGTACAGACAGACGGATTTTTTTTTTTTGCATTTTTAGGCTAATTTAGTCATGAAACGCGAAAAAAAAAAATTTCAGGGTAGCAAATTTTTTTTTTTTCCCAAGTCGATCACAATACTTTATTATTAAAATAATAAAGTAAAATTGCTTATTATTGCGATTCTTACGTGGACAAAGTCGCGCGCGATCGCTTGTAATAAATAAATGTTAAGATAGTGAAAGGTCAGAGGCCAAGGACTGATTTTCGTTGTAGTGCCAATGAAGAAGAGTAACATTGCAAAGTTGCCAATTTTGCAGTTTCTACTGTATGTATTGCAATTCAAATAAGGCTTCAAAAAATTTGGTAAGATGGTAAGATGCTGTTTCCTGCCTGAGAAAACAATATCTCTGGTCCAAATTTTCTCGGAATCTGTAATTTTTAGGTATTTTGCAGTAATGTCATACCATTAATTAAAGGAAGTTATTCAAAAATTGCACTATATTTACTCACACTATTACCTCCAATAGAAATGTTATTCTTCAATACTTTTGATAACGTACAGGAATAACATTTACTTAGTAAAAGAAAAAAATGTATTTAGATTAGCAGGGATTAGAGTAGAAATGTGTATCAGAGCTAAATGAATAAATAATATTATCCATTTAAAAATTCATATTATAACTTCCACACTTTCTAATTTTCGACCTTTTCAGAAACACTTCGCCGACAGTTTTCCGTTTCTCTTTCAAAATAGCCTGAAAAAAATTTTATCGTGTCAAGGAGATTGATTCGTCCAAATGTTGTTTAAAAATCACGGCTTCCAGACATTCCTTCATTGATTTTAGCTAATTTCTAAATAAAAAATAAACAAAAATAAAAAAAACATAGAATTCCGGAAAATATGCAGAATCTCCATGTGAAGTGGGAAAAATTTCACAGAAATTCCTCAAGGGAAAACCGCATTCCAGTTTTTTCTTTTCGTCAAACATAGCCATGCAATCGTAAGGAAGAGTCTCTGGCTATGTGTGTGGGAAAGAGTTTTCCTCGCACTCGGAAAAGTTCCGAGCGCAGTTAGCCGTTTGGTGAAAAACAAACGGAGGAAAATTCGTTCGTGGTGGAACGCATGTAGCGTGCATTGCTCGACAGGAGCAGCGGCGGCGGTGGCCCTTACAAGACTGTGAATTACGACATGACTATTCCTGGCCATTAGGATCCCGCTGGGAGAATTGAAAACTTTCACAACGTATCGTTGTCGTCGTCAGCACGCAATAAATTTGGTGCACTTTGGTAATTAATTGAGTATTGAGTGACATGTTGTCTCCAGCTCGATCACCTCGTTCCCCACGTGTTGGGATGTAGCGGAGCTCAGTTCAGGTATTCAGGGCTTACGCCGTAATTGGGACAATTTCTCGGCAAGTTTTTTTTCGGGGGGAAGTAAATTAACACGGAGGTCGACGCTAAATACGAAGTCAATTTCCAATACGCTTTTATAGGCAGCCACCTTACCGATTCCTTGGCCCTTTAGATAAAAAGTAATCAAAGCAAAGTTTGAGTCACGTCCAAGGCCCGTCCAGTACCCCTCGAAAATTTCTTGTCCTTTCAACGCCACACTTCCATAAATTATCCCTAATAAGGGCTTACGGAGTGTCCTAAAGTGATGAAACCAGCAGAGCGATAATTTCCATCGAACAGTCGGACCCATCCACTTCGTTCCGGCTCCACCCGGGCAAATACAAACCCCGTAGCTGGGGGGTGAGGTTTCGCTCGTTTCCAGCGGTGATACATGTACCCGTCCACCCACATTTTCGGAAACTGCTTAAAACACCCGAAAAACTTAAAACTCGATGGTGCGGTCTTTGTATTCCCGTGATGTACCTCGGGATAATTGAAGTTTAAACTTTTGTTTAAACACGAAAGTCATTTAAAGTTAGGCAGAGCCGAGGTCTGGGGTGGTCGGTCTGGTTGCTCCGAGTTGACATCGTTTGCCGTGTGACCAATCTCCGGTTTATCGGGTGCAGATTCGTCGTCGACAGGATACAAGAAAGTTATCTGGTCAGATCGGGGATGGTGGGGCTAGTCGGTCGTCCTATTTTGTTTTGTGGTTATTGTTCAGGATTTTTCAGATTCAGTGCGGTTTAGAGACTCGGGGAAGATTGAATGGTGGCAACGACGACGACGGCTTAACAAGTTTTCGAAGAGATAAGCCGAACAAATGAGACTACAGCTTAATTGATACGCACTTGTTTCGAACGCTTAGAGAATTTCTGATAAGACGTGATGACGAAGGCAATGAGCAGGCGATAAGGCTAAATTGGAAAAGTAAAGTCGGTAGTACTCGAAGAAAACGGAAATTTTGTTAACCACATAAAGTCCTAGATTAAGGCAGAAGTTAAATAAGAACTAAGTAGAAAAGAACGGCCCTCACAGGCCACACTTAATTGCAATTTAACAAATTTCTAAATTGATGGCGAAGTTGCAACAAGTAGGTACTTTAACTTAATATGAAACGTTCCTCCATTTTATACCTTGTTTCATGTTCTTAATTTTTGAGCAAATTTTATTTGAAATATTAGCATCTGTATGGAGGCGGGAGAAGGTGATTGCGATAAAATTTTAGCTCAAATTATTTGTTTCAACTTTCAGATCGGTAGCTTTAATATTATAATCGAGGAAAAGTTGAAAAAGAGTGATCGAAAATTTATGCAATGTGCGGAAAGTTAATCCTTTCTCAATTTCCAATTTATTACGTTCGTAGCTCCTTCGCTCTAAACTAATAATAAAATCGTTCGGGACAAAGAGTCTGTAAGTAATTTGAGAAAAAATTATTTGTATCGACTATTTTCGTGTTGTAAAACTCGACGAGGCCAAATTTCGAAATTGTTTGCCTGTTTGTATGCAGGATGAAAATTTTGAAACTTAGCAATGATTCGATAATCCTGTGAAACGCAAAAGCTGCTGGTATGATGTTTAGAATATGCTATTTTGATGGTAATTACGTTTTCCGTTTAAAAATTGTTAGAATCCCTCCCTCTGTTCAAATATTAAGAATTAATTATATTCACTTTGTGAATTTAACAATCTTTTTAAATTGTAGTTTAATTATTTTATAAATAATATAATTCTGTAAAATAGCATGTACAGAGCTTCGGTGGCATACTGGCCAAAATCAAATAAAACCTATTGAAGTATTTAATATTTTTATAAGAAAATCCAATATCCGAGTCCAGTTTTCTGCAAGAATATTAGTCAGTCGAGCCGGATACCGAGCCTTATGATTTAATCGAGAAGAAAAATAATTATTCATTCGGAAAATCGTTGGCGGTTTTTTATACGATTCTGCGATAATTACGAACAGTGTGTCTGGTTAGTTACTGTCCTCATACATAGGTTAGAAGCGGTTTTCTTCCATAAAGTGTAATCCTAAGCATCGACCTTTCGTTGTTGCCCGAAGTTATTTATCCCCTTGGCCAATTGTTCACCTGCCTGCCCCCGTATGCTTTATGGTCGACCAAATCGATGTTTCCTCAAAGTGTGACTGATTCCCTGTCAATTCCGCATTTGAATATCAATGTCTATTTTAGTATTTGTTGGTTGGGAAACCTATCAGGCACGTCCTCAGGTGGTAGACAGAGAACGCCGCAATGTGCCGATAGATCAGACACCCGTCTGTAACCGCCTAGTTGTTAACATAAATTGATGACCATGTTGAATACACAACAAAATTCAGTATGATAGCTCAAAGCTTTCGAGAGTTATGTTTCAGACAGACAGACGGATAGACAGACAGATGGACAGACAGACAGACGAATACACTGAGGTATAGACTGTCACTCGAAATCGAGGTTTTTGAGCCACATAAAATATTTCTGTACCCTTGGTGGCTCTGTGAGAGCATTATTTCTTAGCGTTACAAACGATAAAAAAACACAATATACTCTCAGATTTCATCTAGAGTATAAAAACATAACAGGATTACGATTGGGCGTGAAACCGAATCGTGCGATACTCTAGTGAAAGAGAAATTTTTTTAATTTAAGAAATTTTGTTGGGGAATTGGTAGAGTAGGTAGCGTCATTGAACTTGTTTTTTCACATCACGCTAAAGTTGCAATCAAAATGATATATACAAAATTTAGGATTCAAAAATTTCATACTGAGAAAATTAGTGTATTGGATTTAGTGAAATTGTGCAGTTTGTATGGCAGGTGATGGGAGGAAGCGGAGGACTTGAATAATTTTTATGCTCTATATGGAATTTGAGAGTATTATAAGTTTGCTCTATAGTTTGTAAATCCTTTTATTGTCAAATTGCGAAATTGTGTAATTTTATATGGAAGGGGGTAAAAGGGGTAATCGTCTAATTTTTTTTTTTGCTCTTATTAATAATTCTAAATAAAAATTTGATGCAACATTTCAGCTCGATAAATTTTATACGCACTCTTACTGAGTTAGTTTAGAGCGTTTCATGAAAAAATGCAGTTTGTGTGGGAGGTGATGGAAGGAAGAGGAGGACACAATACACATAATTTTTACAATTTTACAGTAGAATGAAATCATAATAAATGTATTAGATTCCAAATTTCAGATCAATAGTATTTATACTTTTCAAGAAAATCCGTTTTATTTCAAATTGCGAAATTGTGTCATTTTGTATGAGAGGGGATAGAAGAGGTGGAGTGATTTGGCCTGCTCACGAACTTGTCCATAATGTTTTGTCAATAACGATGTATAGAGATGACACAGACGGACAGACGGATGGACGGACGAAAATCCGGTTTTGAGATTTTTGAGTGATAATATGGTAATTTTTTTTTATTATTATTATTTCTCCGAGCCTTATTTCTAATAATACTCCCAGATTTCATCTAGACTATAAACATAACAGGACTACGATTGCGCGTAAAGCTCATTCATTCAATACTCGATATGAAAAGAAATTTTTGTGTTACTAATAAATTTTTTATGGAGAGTGATAGAAGGGGTAACAGTATTGAACTAATATGCTTCACATTATGCTAAAGCAGGTTTAGAAATATTTGATTCGAAATTGAAGTTTACAAAAAACATAACAGGGCTACGATTGCGCATAAAGCGCAATCTTACGATACTCTAGATGTCATCACAAGAAATTTTGGATGGGGAGTGGTAGAAGGGGTGATAGCATTGAAATAATTTTTTCCCCATCATGCTAAAGTAGCTATAAACATAACAGGGCTACGATTGCGCATAAAGCGCAATCTTACGATACTCTAGATGTCATCCCAAGAAATTTTGGAGTGTTAGAAGGGGTGATAGCATTGAAATAATTTTTTCCCCATCATGCTAAATTAGCTATAAAAATGTTTTATACAAAATGCTTACTCCAAAATTGAATGGGAACTGAGAAAATTAGTGAGTTAGATTTAGTGAAAATGTGCAGTTTGTATGGGAGGTGGTAGAAAGAGTGGGGGGATTTTAGTGATTTTTTCAAAAATAACTAGGAATATTATAAAATTGATAAACCTTAAATTTCAGATTAGTAGCATTCATACTTTTCAAGAAAATCGATTTTTTGTGAAGTTGTGAAACTGTGTCATATTGTATGGGAGGGGGTAGAAGCAGTGAAGCTAATCAAATATATTTTTCTGATCTTAGTGATAATACTAATTAAGTATTTATCACAAAATGTGAGCTCTATAAATGTTATATGTTCTGAGAAAATCATTTTAGAGCATTTCATGAAAAAGTAATGTTTGTATGGGAGGGGGTGGAAGGAGAGGAAGGACGCAAATAATTTTTCTACTGTAGATTTAAATCATTATGAAAGTAATATACCCCAAACTCAGACTAATAGCTTTTATACTTTTCGAGTAAATTAATTTATTGTTAGATTGCGAATTTGCGTCATTTTGTATGGGAGGGGGTAGAAGGGGTGAAGCTAAACGTCTAATTTTTTTTCGGCTTACTAACAATTTTAAATAAATATTTGGTGCACAATTTCAGGCTGCTAAATTTTATACGCACTGAGTAAATTGGCTTAGAGTAATTCATGACAAGTACAGTTTGTATGGGAGGTGGTAGAACGAGGGGGAGGACAGGCATAATTTTTATACGGTAGATTGATATTATTATAAAAGCAATATATTCTAAATTTCAGGCTAATAGCTTTTATACTTTTTGAGCAAATCCTTTAATTGTCAAATTGCGCAATTGTGTAATTTTGTATGGGAGGGGGTAGAAGGGGTGGAGCGATTTGGCTCGTTCACGAACTTGACCTTACTTTTTTGTTAAAAACGACGTGTAAAAAATTTGAACAATCTTGCTCAACGCGTTCTCAAGCTAGAGAGCGAACAGACGGACAGACGGACAGACGGACAGACGGACGGACGGACAGACGGACAGACGGACAGACGGACAGACGGACATCCGGTTTTGAGATTTTTGAGTGATAACATTAACTTCTGTATCATTCATTTTTTTCTCCAAGCCTTATTTCTTAGCGTTACAAACCTTAGAGCAAACTTATAATACTCTCAGATTTCATCTAGAGTATAAAAATGTTTTATACAAAATCCTTACTCCAAAAATTGAATAGGAGCTGAGAAAATTAGTCTGTTAGATTTAGTGAAAATGTGCATTTTGTATGGGAGGTGGTAGAAGGAGTGGGGGGATTTGAGTGATATTATAAAATTGACAAACCTTAAATTTCAGATTAGTACCATTCATACTTTTCAAGAAAATCGATTTTTTGTGAAGTTCTGAAACTGTGTCATATTGTATGGGAGGGGGTAGAAGCAGTGAAGCTAATCAAATATTTTTTTCTGATCTTAGTGATAATACTAATTAAGTATTTATTACAAAATGTGAGCTCTATAAATGTTATATGTTCTGAGAAAATCGTCTTAGAGCATTTCATGAAAAAGTGTAGTTTGTATGGGAGGGGTAGGAAGGAGAGGGAGGACGAATATAATTTTCCTACTGTAGATTTAAATCATTATGAAAGTAATGCATCCCAAAACTCATACTAATAGCTTTTATACTTTTCGAGTAAATTAATTTATTGGTAAATTGCGAATTTGCGTCATTTTGTATGGGAGGGGGTAGAAGGAGTGAAGTTAATCGTCTAATTTTTTTCCCCCTTACTAACAATTTTAAATAAATATTTGGTGCACAATTTCAGCTCGGTAAATTTTATACGCACTGAGTAAATTGGCTTAGAATAATTCATGACAAGTACAGTTTGTATGGGAGGTGGTAGAAGGAGGGGGAGGACACAAATAATTTTTATGCGGTAGATTGATATTATCATAAAAGTAACATATTCAAAATTTCAGACCAATAGCTTTTATACTTTTTGAGCAAATCCTTTAATTGTCAAATTGGGCAATTGTGTCATTTTGTATGGGAGGGGGTAGAAGGGGTGGAGCGATTTGGCCCGTTCACGAACTTGACCTTACTTTTTTGTCAAAAACGACGTGTACAAAATTTGAACAATCTAGCTGAACGCGTTCTCAAGCTAGAGAGCGAACAGACGGACGGACAGACGGACAGACGGACGGACAGACGGACATCCGGTTTTGAGATTTTTGAGTGATAACATTAACTTCTGTATCATTCATTTTTTTCTCCAAGCCTTATTTCTTAGCGTTACAAACCTTAGAGCAAACTTATAATACTCTCAGATTTCATCTAGAGTATAATTAGCGTATTGGGTTTAGTTAAATTGCGCAGTTTATATGGGAGGTGGTAGAAGGAATGGTAGGTTTTTAGTGATTTTTTCAAAAATTACTATGAATATTATGAAATCTAATAATAATTCTAATTTAGTATTTAGTACGATTTTCTCAGTGCGTATAATATTTGTTATACGTACTGAGAAAATTTGTTTATAGTAATCCATGAAAAAGTGCACTTTGCATGGGACGTGGTGGAAGGAGTGGGAAATTCGAAAAATTTTTATACCATTTATGACAAGAATAATATTTTCGTAATTTCAAACTGTTAGATTTTATAGTTTCTGGGAAATTTGATTACTGTAAATGATTGGAAATAAGGCATTTTGTGTGGGAGGTGGTAGAACGGATTGAGCGATTTGGCCCGTTCACGAAGGTGACCTTACTTTTTTCGTCAAAAATAACGAGTACAAAATTTGAACTTTCTAGCTCAACGCATTCTCAAGACAGGGAACGGACAGACGGACGCAGAACCGGTTTTAAGATTTTTGATCGACAACAAATATTGCTATAACCTTTGCATCTCTGTGCGAGCATAATTTTTCGGCGGTACAACTTTAGAGCAAACCTATTATACTCTCAGATTCCATCTTGAGTATAAAAATATTTGTGTCAGTATGAAACAAGTGACAGAAGAAATAACTTCTTCCTATTGTTGAAAAATTGCAAAAAATAAATAAATGAAAAAACCCAGAATCATGAATATCAAAAATGGAAAGCTAACTAAAAAATTGAATGGCAAGCTGGCCAGAAAGACGTTTCTCTGACGTTCTTCAAGGATAAAGTGCATTGGACGATTATGCTAATGGGAAATGAAAAATGAATTAAAATAAAAAATCTATTTGAAAACTTTTATGTAGGGTGTAGCGAAAATGGCTAATCCACTTATATTCTGGAAATTGTGGTACTTATTCAAAGAGATCAGAGCACTTGGGATTCCTGTCTGGAATGTTTATGCTAATAATTTTTTGAAAAGAGAACTACATAATAATTGGGTATGGACTACATCCTATTCAAATAAAATTGTCAAATATTTGGGAAAAAACCGGTTTTCAAATTTCGCAACAACAAAAAAATATTTTAAATTTTGAGAGACATTCAACGAAAACCTATAATTAAAACTGTCCTAACATCATGGATTTATCCTTAAATTTCGCACAAAATAAAATAGATCGAAAATATAATTTGAAATAAGAAAATCCGTACAACTAGCTCATTATTCATTTATGAATAGAGTTATCAAACAAGCTTTGTAATATCCCTTTTCATGCCAAGAACCAGGTATTTCTCCATTACTTAGCTTCGCTGGCAAGCAAACTTTTGCATAAAAGTAAGCTTGCATGCATCCTTCGCTCTATAATGAAAGCAAAGATAAAAATGAAAAAATTGAACCAAAATCTCTGAAATTCAGTGACGGAAAAGGAAACACAAAACCCTTTACAATTGGATAAAAGAGCAAATAACGGACGTAGCCGAGTAGTTAGCTGATTTAAACCATTCTTCCATTTTATTCGGCCCGTTTTAAATCTTCCCCGCCGCAATCTACTATATCCTTCTTTGTGCTGCCGTTTTTCTATTTCCTAGCCATAGAACTTTTCCCTGTTTTCCCTGCAAGGCCTTTTCCTGCTAATACTAATAAAAATAAGGAAAATAAGAAGAATATGAAAAACGAAAAGAAAAACAAACTCCTCCAACCGACAAGAACAAGTACAGAAAAATAACCCGAACCGAATATGATGGCAGCGCGGAGGGTGGTATGGAAAATTTTCGAAAAGAAAAGACTTTCATTGGAAAAGGCGATGAAAAGAAGATGCCACAAGGAAATGGCAATAGAATTTCCATGCGAAATACGGAAAATATTTCTTTTAACAATGCAAGACAACCGAAACGGGGATGCCGGAGAAAAGTCAGGGGAAAAAGAATCGTACGACTCTAAGTATCCCGAAAGATTCGAATAATGTTCTTCATTGGCCCAAATTAATGATGAAGATATGGCGCTTTTTCCTTACGGGAAATGCTTTATATGTAGATGTACTATATGCTTACAATGCATCGAAACTAGCTTCCACACTAGATTATCATAATATTCAAGGCCTGGCAGCGAACTGTGGCAGAGTCCTTGAACAAAGCATAAGCTTTGTACAAGGCGAAAAGGAAAATGGGAAATTGCACATCGCTTGATGGAGTGAATATGATTCGCGTTGTTGTACGGAAGAAAATTACTTATACGCGATGTAAATTTCATAGCCGCGAATATAAAGGCATTGTAAATTCGCAATCATTAAAACTCAGAATCAATTTCCTTATTTCCCGGGAAAATTAATTGCTTTTTGGGTTGAACAATTTCTTTAAGCCTTAAATGATTTTATTTCTCTTGAATATTTCATTCAATTTTGACAAAAACTCTTGAATTTTGGAAAAGTAATTGAAGAAATTCACATTTTGACCGTGAGGGTTATTAAACGTGACATTTAATTCTCTGCTGAGACCTTAACCTCAACAGAGACCGGTACGTCACGATTAATAGAGCAGAATAGAGTGAAACCCGAAAATCGTTTCGTTAATTCGAAAGGTAAAATATTCACCGAACCACGTGTTACTTTTTTTGGAAGTACTCATGTCGTCGATGAGCTTTAAAATAAATGTGAGATTTGACCAGGAAGCTATAAGAAGAAATATTTATCCTTACACTATAAAAAACTCTGCGAACACTTTTACATTTTTTATTTACCATACAAATCGCTGTTAAATATTTAAAAAAAAGCTTTCAACGAAAATTCCATTTTTATTCCTTAATTCTTATCTCTGACTTCCGTCTTTGCAGGAATTCATTCATTATTAAATTGTCGCACATTAAACAACAAGAAATGTTGTAGCAAATTGAATACAATTGCTTCCCCATACTCCCTCCCCTCTTCCGAACAATAAATAAACTGTGACTAAGAAATGCAAAAATATTACTCTGCAAACTCCACCCAGCCCGGAACGTACGGCAGGGTTTATTAAAAATTGTTCATTGCATTTTATTTTCGGGAGTGAGGTCCATTATAAGTTTCCCAAGGAAACAAAAACTTTATATATTTTCAGTGCCCTTGTAAACTAATAAATTCGCCGAGTTTTGACATAATTTTCTTGAATTAACTTTTCATTTCTCCAGTTGCATATTTACAACTTTCGAAATCGTAAATAGGACGACATTATTCATGATGCTCACACAAACAGTTTGTGCATAGTTTCTTGGCCTTTATATACCTATAGTGATGATGCTTTTTCTCTGCCGTTGCGAGCACTTAAAAACTTTTATTCCGCTTGCTTCCCTGTTCAGATTTTCCAAAGACTTTCTGTCCTCGAAGCCATTTGTTTACGAATGTTCAATAGTTTATGTCTTGGGTATATGGCGGAGAATGATACGTGTTTTGGATGTAAGTTCATTTTTATATGTTTAATTTTTCGGAATTATTCATTAACTCATAAACCTTCAAGATAGAAAATTCATTTCTGGGTGGGTTATAGATGGTTGCGGATCTCAGGTGGACACTTATTTTGAAGGCTGTATGGGTTAAGGGGGAGGCGGGGGAAGCGCTAAAGCCGAAAACTAAGAATTCGAATATCTCAATCATGGCTCTAGCTAGAAATCTGAAAATCAACATATACATAAATATTTTGATCCATTGTGGTCCATAAGCAGGGGAGGGGGGGTTAAAAACAAATCGTTGGCCGAATTTTTTTTAAATGATTATATCTTCGAAATTAGGTACCATAAAAAATTTATAGTTTGGAACCATTAAGGTGGCATACAGATCCACCAGAATCAACCTAAGCTGATACCTCTAAAGGTAGGCTAATTATTGTAAGGGGGAGGATCAGCAGGGTGCAAAGGAAAACACCTAAAAATTAATATCTCGACTATCTCTTAAGCTATATAATTGAAACTTGGAACAAATATCGAACTATACTAGCAAAATGCGAGAAAAATATAATAACTGAACATAATAGTAGTGGGGGAAAATTGGGAGCATTTAAAAAATGGTACACTTTCCAAAATTTCAAACCGTTATATCTCAAAACTGAGTACAGATATCAAATTGAAATATTGTCAGATTGTCGAACTACATAATCTTTAATTTTAATAAGAATTTGAAGATGAGGAGTGGGGGGAGGTGGTAGGCAAAAGTGCCGAAAATTTTGAGTGATTTTTTAGGGCTCTGCTGAAAGATACAAAATTTAAATTATCCATGTGGAGACATCTATTTGATATACGTTGGGAAAAAATAATAATTTGTTCCACAATTGTTATTCACCGAAGGGTGGGTCTAAGGAGAATATTGGACGTGATTCAAGCAATCAATTAAAAAATTATTAGCATCCAACCACCGTTACTATCACCCCTTACCTCATAACAACCCAAACTGGCATAAACGAATGAAATATTGATTATATGCACTGGAGCTATTGATCATAATAGCGGTTAAGTGTTATGCAATTAATTACAGCCTTACCCTAGAACCCCCTTTCGCTCTAACCTGCATATTGGTTTTCCAAACATTTTCAAATTGTCCCAAAAATAATAAATTTGCGCCCGACTTTTTGGCAGATTATTTTATGAAAATTCTATGCAACTTCGTCTATGAAACTGATATTCTATAAAGGAAATTTTGGACATTATTCAAGCAATTAATTAAAAAAATTATTTACATGTATCCACTCTTTCTATCACCCCTCCCCCTTCCTCTCATAAAAACTCAAACTTGCATAAATAAACGAATTAAATTTTGATTCTATGTCCTGAAGCTATAGTGTGTTATATAATTAACTACAGCCCTGCCCTAGAACCCCCATTAACATAGCTTTCCCTATCCTCCCTAGCCTGCATATTGTCTTCCCACATATCATTAACTTGTACCAAGAATAAAAAAGCTGTGTCCAACTTGTTGGCAGTTTATTTATACTCTTGATGAAATCTGTATTTTTTTTATTTCTGAATATTATAAATTTTGCCACATAGTTTGTAACGCTAAGAGATAAGGGTCGGAGAAAAAAATGACTGATACAAAAATTCATGTAACCAATCAAAAATCTTAAAACCGGATGTCCGTCGGTCCGTCTGTGTTCTCTCTAGTTTGAGAACACGTTGAGTTGGAAAGTTCAAATTTTGTATACGTCGTTTTTGACAACAAAGTAAGATTAAGTTCGTGACAGGCTAAATCGTTCTAACCCTTCCACCCCTACCCATACAAAATAATAAAATTTCGCAACTTGACAATAAACGGATTTGATCGAAAAGTATAAAGGCTATTTATCTGAAATATATTACTTTTATAATGACTAGCAATCGCCCTCGACTTTGTCCGCGGAAGAATCGCAAAATATGCAATTTTAGTAATATGTATAATACATTAAAATAACACACAAAAATTTTTAGCACTACAGCTCAAAGCCTTCGAGAGTTATGCTGTAGACAGATGAACAGACGGACAGAAAGACAGAAAGACAGACGGACAGACAGACATATGGTCACTCCAAATCGAGGTTTTTGAGCGACAACAAACATTTCTGTACCCTTGGCTACTCTGTGCGAGCGTTATTTCTTAGCGTACAAACGGTAAGACAAACACAATATACTCTCATATTTCATCTAGAGTATAAAAAGACGATTAGCTTCACTTTTCCACCCCTTCCCATACAATATAGCACAATTTCACAACTTTACAGAACTCTTTCTAGAAACTAAACAATTTCACTAAATCCAATACACTAGTTTTCTTAGCACCTATTAAATTTCTGAATCCTAAATTTTGTATAAAACATTTTTATAGCAACTCTAGCCTGATGTGAAAAAATTAGTTCAATGTCGTCATCCCCTCTACCACTTCCCCTACAAAATTTCTTAAAATCCAAAAATTTCTTTTTCATCTAGAGTATCGCACGATTGGGCTCTACGCCTAATCTTGTTATGTGTATACTCTAGATGAAATCTGAGAGTATTATAAGTTTGCCACAAAGTTTGTAACTACAAGAAATAAGGCTCGGAGAGAAAAATGAATGATACAGAAGTTCATATAATCACTCAAAAATCTCAAAACCGGATGTCCCTCCGTCCGTCTATCTGTCCGTCCGTCCGTCTGTCTGTCCGTCCGTCCGTCCGTCTCCTCTCTTGCTCGAGAACGCGTTGAGCTAGATAGTACAAATTTTGTACACGTCGTTTTTGACAAAAAATAAAGGTCAATTTCATTAACGGGCCAAATCGCTCTACTCCTTCTCCCCCTCCCATACAAAATGACACAATTGCACAATTTGACAATAAACGGATTTGCTCGAAAAGCATAAAAGCTATTGGTCTGAATTTCGGGATATATTACTTCTATAATGGTTTAAATCTACAGTATAAGAATTATTTGCGTCCTTCCTCTCCTTCCACCCCCTCCCATACAAAATACACTTTCTTATGAAATGCTCTAAGCCGATTTTCACAGAGCGTATAACATTTATCGAGCTCACATTTTTTAATAAATACTTATTTAGCATTATCACTAAGATCAGAAAAAAATATTTGACTACCTTCACTGCTTCTACCCCCTCCCATACAATATGACACAGTTCCACAACTTCACAAAAAATCGATTTTCTTGAAAAGTATGAATATTACTAGTCTAAAATTTAAGAGATGTCAATTTCTTGATATTCTTAGTTATTTCTGAAAAAATTACTCTTTCTACCATCTCCCATTCAAACTGCATATTTTCACTAAATCTAACACACTAATTTTTTCAGCTACTATTCAATTTCTGGAGTAAGCATTTGTATAAAACATTTTTATAGCTACTTTAGCATGATGGGGAAAAAATTAGTTCAATGCTATCGTCCCTTCTAACACTCCCCATACAAATTTATTGGGATCACAAAAAAATCTATTTCATCTAGAGTATCGTAGCCCTGTTATGTTATACTCTAGGTGAAATCTGAGAGTATTATAAGTTTTCTCTAAAGTTTGTAACGCCAAGAAACAAGGCTCGGAGAAAAAAATTAATGATACAGAAATTAATATTATCACTCAAAAATCTCAAAACTGGATGTCCGTCCGTCCGTCTGTGCGCTCTCTAGCAAGAGAACGCGTTGAGATAGATATTTCAAATTTTGTATACATCGTTTTTGACAAAAAAGTAAGATCAAGTTCGTGAATGGGTCAAATCGCTCTACTCCTTCTACCCCCTCCCATACAAAATGACACAATTGCGCAATTTGACATTTAACGGACTTGCTCGAAAAGTATAGAAGCTATTGGCCTGAAATTTGGAATATGTTACGTTTATGATAATAATAATCTACGGTATAAAAATTATGCGTGTGCTCCCCCTCCTTCTACCACCTCCCATACAAACTGTACTTGTCATGAATTACTCTAAGATAATTTACTCAGTGCGTGCGTATCAAATTTAGTGGGCTGAAATTGTGCACCAAATATTTATTTCAAATTTTTAGTAAGACTAAAAAAAATTAGACGATTAGCTCGAAAAATATAAAAGCTATTGGCCTGAAATTTGGAATATGTTACGTTTATGATAATATCAATCTACGGGCTTTACGCCCAATCATAGTTCTATTATATTTTTTCTTTTGCCTTTTAAAAAAACAAGTTGATATTGGGAGAAAGATAAATAAATATAAATGATTCAAAGTATGCGCTACTGCTAGTCACACATTCTCATCATCTTTCTGCCAATTTGTAGATGATATCTTATAAAAAGCTTACATCTTTTGAGGCCATTTTTGAAGTTCACCGTAATTTTTGAAGTGTTGCATGGAGAGTGCGTGAGACATCAATGAAAACATGTGGTAGTCAGAAGGGGCCAAGTCTGGGGAATTCCGCGGGTGCGGCAAGAGCTCCCAGCGAAGTTCAAAAATACTGACTTTGGCCGCTTTTGCTGTGTGTGATGGGGCGTTGTCGTGCTTCAAAATTACTTTTTCGTGTCTTGTATTCCATTCTGCACGCTTTTCGATCGATGCATGGCTCAGACTGATAATTTGTTGGCATTGGCGGACGGTGTCAACTGTTTCATCTGGTTTCAGAAGCTCCTAGTCCACGAAACCCTTCTGATCCCTCGCAAATGTACAGAATTGTCTTTCTTCTTCGGTCGATGTTTAAGATTTTTCTGAGCTGAACCATGATTTTTTGAGTTTTTGGTTCTGTAAATGCATTCATCTTTCACCTCCGGTCACGATCCAATGCAAAAACCTCCAACAAACAAAAACAGCTCCAACAAAAAAGCAAATGTTTTTTTACTTGGCTTAAAACTCGACATGCTTACTAGACGAAACAAAATTGACCCTAACCGGAAATCGTTCAAACATCAATAGCGTTTTGAAAGGTAGCAACAAAATTACATAAGAGGTTAAACTGTGAACCAATCCTTGTTTACAGAACCATATCCTAAAAATAAAAATTATTAACTGCCACACTTAGTAAATTGAAAAAAACTGATTTTTTTAAATGCGTCTTCTGAAAAATTGGCATTTTTGAGATGTTGTTTTTCTCTAACAAGCAGAATTATTGTGCTACACGCAGGGCACAAGGTCTGTAATTAGGTAAAGACTGCAGGACTGTACAACAAATGGAATGCGGAGAATTATTGTGAGAGAAAAGTCTGACCAAGAGTAGTAGTGTACGAAATGCATAAACCGATTTCGTAGCATTATTATTTGATCTTATGATTATGGTATAAAAATATGTAACAAAAATTTCTTGAAAAGTTCGCCTATCTGTCACAAAAAAGTCTTCCGTAATATATAGAGTACATTATCGTACATTGCAGATAAAATAAGCAAGTTTAGCTGCAACTTCTGTTTTAATTCTAATGGGAAAACTATGACTTTTTCCAGAATGAAAATGTTCGAAGTGAAATAATGGGACGAGAACAAGTAGAAAAAAATATAAAAATACTGATTAAGTCTCAAATTCATTCTGAAATTCTTTTCAGTTTCTAATTTTTTTCTTTAAATCAACCGAAAATACTGAGACTCATAGAATAGAAATGTGAGCAGCAAGAGAATCAATGTTCTTAAATGTTATTTATTAATTTTTTTTTTTACTATTTTTGTAGAAATTTTAACTTGCAATCTATTATTAATTATGCATTTTTCGTTGTACACATTTCTTGTTGTATAATAAATATATGAATAAATTTGTTTTTCGTCTGGCTTGAAATGTGAATATTGTTTATACAAATTATTAAAATACATAGAATGATAAAAAAAAGAATGGAAATTTAATGATGTACGATATCGTATAATATATTTTTCTAAAATTGAAAAACTTTAGAATAAAGGCAATTTTACTTTAAAAAAGTAATGGTTTCATTTCAGTTGTGTTTATAATTAGTTTTTTGATAATTATGTCATATTAAATTACCAAAGAACTACCAGGAATTCAATTGTGAATTGTTCTCATGATTAAAATTAATTTCGATATTTTTTTGACCATTGAGATTATTTAATTGAAATATCCCGTAAAGGTTCGGTTGTTTATTTAATAAAATATATATAATTAATTTTTAATTATTTCCAGTCCCTACAAATACTCCTGATTCGCCAAACTCAGTCCAGACCTTAAAATCGGTGTAATGTAATGAAAGAAGTCGATGTTTTATATTAGTGCTTCCTTATACACGACATTTACTATGTTTATACGGAGAAGTTTCGATTGCAATTGTGAATTGTGATTGAAACTTGTGATATGTTTATACGCAAAATAAACTTGCAATGTGAAAGTTCCGAATTAAGATCACAAGTACAGTAAAACCCGCATATAAGCAGATTGACGCGGCACCAGATTGTTTTGCAAATATGCGGGTTGCGTATGTATCCGTTGCCTTTATGTCCTGGTACCCACATTAAGGGGCTACATCGTTCCTTTTTCCCAGGATAATAAGGTCTCCTGTATGCATAGCTCCATTTCAATTAGTTCAGCCTGGAAGATTGTGGCTTCTTTCTCGAGTGCTTCTGAAATCGAGAAGTAAGGACCTTTGACTCCGGCTCCTGTCCCCTCAGAGGTGCGCGAGCTATCTGCACACCAGATAGTTGATTCCTTTTCCATTTCAGGTAACATGGATTGCCAGTCCTTGCGTTCTCTGATTATAACTTTTAAGGGGGTTTCAAAGTTGAATTTTGTCGGCATAGAGTTCGATAGTGAGATGGTTAGAACCTCTATTTTTGAGTCTTTTATGATTTTGAGGTGACGTCTAAATTCCCTGTTTTGTAATTTTTTTCCCTCTGTATGCATAACACCCCTTTGATAGCCTCTTTTTTTATTTGGAGATGTATCGGAGGGATGCTTAGTAACATTTCCATTGCCGCCATAGGACAGGTCTTCATTGCTCTTGTGATACTAAGACAAGCTAGCGTTTGGATTTCTTGTAGCGTAAGCTGTGCTTTTCGTTGTAACATTTTAGTCCACCATATCATTGATCCGTATGTGACTGTTGGAAGAATGATTGTTCTGTAGCACCAGTAAATCATTTTGGATTTTAACCCCCATTTTCTGCCAAAAATGCTTTAGCAGGCCCAAAATGCCTGTAGTGCTTTGACATGAGTCCATTATTTATGTTTGTTCCAGTTGAATTTGCAATCCAATATAACACCTAGATAATTTATCTTATCTGAAGAGGGTATTGTGTTCCATTTATTGAAGGAGGTATGATGTGGATTTTCCTTCTATTTGTAAATGGTACTAACTCAGTCTTACTTAGGTTCAAGTTCTTAAACTGATACCTTTAAGGCTGATTGCATCCTTTCCGATATTATTAAATTGTGTTTGCCTCTAATGATAATGACGAGGTCATCGGCATATCCTATTGTCTCGTGTCCTTGTTCTGTTAGACGGTCCAGGAGCTCATCTACTGCAATTGACCAAAAAAGTGAAGATAGTACCCGACCTTGGGGACAGCCCATATAGGTCTGTGTAGTCAAAGTGTTATCATTCATTGTCATTCGGCTCTTTAGCATGGCGTGTATTCATTTTATCATGGCCGTTTCCAAATCGTTTTTTCTAGCTACCGCTATTATAACTTCATGGGGAGTATTGTCAAATGCTCCTTCTATATCTAGGAATGCGCAAAGGGCAATTTCTTCATAATCGTTTGCCTTTTCAATTTGTCTTACCAAACCATGACTTTGTTGATTTTCCTTTTTGGTAGGCATGTTGGTTACTGTTAAGACAGACCTTGTTAGATCCCGTTCTTATGTGAATGTCCACTAACTTCTGCATCGTTTTGACGAAGAAGGAGGTAAAGCTTATGGGGCGATATGACTAAGGCTGACCAATGGGACGATTCCCTGCCTTCGCTACAAATATCAGCCTCGCTTTCCTCCAGATTTTTGGAATATATCCCCATACAGAGCTGGCTTTAAAGATCCTTACCATTATTGGCATTAGGATCTCTAACCCCTTCTGCAGTAATGCGGGGAAAATTTTATCTACTCCGGCTGATTTGTAGGGCTTAAAGGTGTTGATCGCCCATCTGATCTTTTCCGGAGTGAAGATTTTACCAGCAATGCTTTTGCTGAACGGAGTTTGACGATACGTCCTATCCTCTGCCTCTAAATCTTCGTTGTTGTTAATTATCTTGCAGCTTGAAAATGTGTTGCCAATAACACTTCAAGAGTTTCCATGCTGCTTTTAGTTGAGGACCTATCCGGTCTCTCTAATAGTACGATATCTATCGGGGTGTCTTTTGATAACACCTTTTGTAATCTTGAGACCGTTGGAAGATAATTTTTTTTAACTTTTTCGATTTTTGTGTTGCAGCTAGCTGCTCCGATATAAGGATCTTGTGAGGATGTTCGGTATGTATAATACCGATCCTGATCCCTTTTATCGCAAGTTCTCCATAGCATTGTATATTTGAATCAGAATTAACATACTGTTTAAACTCCTCTTCCGAAATCAATAACTGAACAGTCTCAATCATAATATATCATTTATTTCACTGCTCCCATCTACCTATATATATATCTACACTGGCACTACAGCCCAAATCGGACCTTGGCCTCCTGATATTCAGGTTCCTTAACATTTTTCATTACTTATTGTGGAAGGGTTTTTAGCCCTTCGCACAACCCTCTTTCAACGAATTTTTCATTTTCTTAGATTGAGGTGACCAAGGTATATCCAAGTAGGCAATGTGCCGGAATTATATATTGCGCCGACCGGAATTTGAACTCACGACCTTCGCATTACAAGACCAACACACTACCTACTAGGCTATACCCTAGCTATATATATATATATATATTATATTTCACTGCTCCCATATTTGATAAATTCAACTTTTTTGTAACAATTTTGAATAGTTTGTGGCCTCATTAAATTAATTGTTATTCAAAAATATTAATTGGCTTAGCAAATTGCATCTGCTTTTCTAATGCGAAAAGTTGTTTACTGATGATGATCTGTCTATAATAAGCCTTAAAGCAGTGTATAATATCTTGAGCATGAGGTTAAATATGCACGGAAAAAAAATATAGCTGGTTTTGCCGTTTTTTTTATAGGTTTCTACCTATAAAAATGGCTCTTTTTGTAGTAGTAATGTAAAAAGGAATATTTACTATAATACATAGGTGAATGAAATTAACCAAATGTATAGGTAGAACTGCTATTTATTTTGTTAAAACGCCAATGTATGAAGTTTTCATATAGCTAAATCTACTATTTTTATATGAAAATCTGAAATGGTGTTTAGTAAAAATAGACAATGTCATTGGTGCTTTAACCTTGCTGTTTTCATCAGAATATTTACAAATTGAAATTAAAAACGCAAAATAAAACCCAAAATTTTGGGAAAAAAAGATATATTTAAGAATGCCATCTTACAAGTAATGCATAGGTCATTCTAGTACATGTCAAAAAACATGATAATCAGTATATATTGCTTGTATACAGCCTAAGCCATACCCAAGCAAACTCTTCTTCGGAAGACATTTGACTTATAGCATGTCGAACATAACAAACGTACGAATTATGTACCAAGAAATTTTTTCATACGAAAGGAGTACGGAACGACGCCAGTCAGTATTCCTAAACATTTTAGTAATTTACCCATTTGATTTGTCAATCTAACTTTTAAATGAAACATACATGCTACCATGGTAAAATGGAATATTACCTATGTATAAGGCTAAAACAGCATAAAACTAAATGTCTTTGCACATAGCTGAAATAGCAGCTAATAAACAGGGAGAAAGGACTGTATGCATAGTAAAATAACATTTTACCATAATATAGAGCACAAATAACCTTATAAAATCGTTAAATATGCCATGTTTATGGATCTTTTTACCTTTAAAACTCCACCTATGTTGATTAGGAAATTATGCTATGCATATTTTTTTCCATGTGACTTGTGGTATTTGCTGGGGTAAACTGAATTTCAATATTCTCAATTTGAGTTTTACTATTGTATTTATGGCAAGCGGCGTTATCAAAGAATAATAAAATTTTTATATTTTGCTTACCCATTTTTCCCATTAAGTTGTGTTACAATTTTGATCCATACGAAATCCATAATTTTTTTATTACAATATTTAACTGTCATTTCTTGACTTTCAAAACAGTGCGGCTATTTTGACCAATTCAAACATCCTTATACGAACCATCCGTATTGCATAAAAATAGTGATGTAATTCGATTCTTTCGTAGTTTACCTCCAGAGTTTCACCTATTCTCGCTATAATTCTACTCTAATACTCTTGCCAGCATTAAATATATTTTCTGGAGAATAATTGCTTAGTAAACTTGATAATGAGTTATTTACATATTCCTCAGCCGGTATCTCATCAGCTGAGTTTTTCTCGTCATTCGTGGTGTAGTCGTAGCGTGCTTACTTCCAAATCAATAGGTCGTGGGTTGGATTCTACTCCAGGCAGTGGGATTTTTTAAGTACGAATTTTTCAGTCGCTACTGGCAATGACAAATTATTCGAAATAAAATGAGCTAACGATGTAGAAGTGAAACAACTCCACTTCTAGAAGGTCTGTGAACTCAGTAGATTCTGATCGCTTTCTATAATTCGGTCCCCCATAATATCTGCAAATATTGGTCTGTAGCCAGTAGAACTGAAAAAGATACCAGCTTCACCACTGTTTACGGTCGTTCTCGCTCCCCTTCCCCTATCTTCCCAATTCCATTCCTTTCCTTCATGAATGTGTTTGTGCATTGCACATAAAGTCCGAAATTGCCTATAACACAGGTCATTCTGTAAAACAAAAAAATTCCTTGAAATGCGACATTTTCTCTTCTTTTCCACCGCCATAAACACCCATTGGCAATTTTTATCAGCAATTTGCTGTGTAATTTCAAAACATATTGCAAATTTCATTAATTTGCGTTGGGAATTGCATGAAAATGGTACTTCACACGCTGGATAGTGGCGAAAAATGAATTTATGTGTTGGAATAGTAGGCTGTCAGTTCACTCATTGTTTATACAACATTCTTCGTTCGCGATTGAAGTTTCACTCAGGATTTAGATTCCGAGTGAACTTTGAGTTTCAATCACTGTTTATACGATGTTTTATATCGCGATTGAAGCTTCACTCGTAAAGTTCTGTGTTCGTATAAACATAGTAATTCTTTGTGATGAATTTCCCATTGGCTATACTCTAGATGAAATCTGAAAGTATTATAAGTTTGCCACAAAGCTTGTAATGCCAAGAAATAAGGCTCGGAGCAGAAAATGAATGATACAGTATACAGAAGTTCATATAATCACTCAAAAATCTCAAAACCGGATCCGTGTCCTCTCTAGCTTGAGAAGGCGTTGAGCTAGATAGTTCAGATTTTGTACACGTCGTTTTTGACACAAAAGTAAGGTCAAGTTCGTGAACGGGCCAAATCGCTCTACCCCTTCTACCTCCTCCCATTCAAAATTACACAATCTCGTAATTTGACAATAAACGGATTTACTTGAAAAGTATAAATCCAATTGATCTGAAATTTGGAATATACTACTTTCATGATGTTTCCAATCTACTGTATAAAAATTATTTGATTGCCCCCCTTCCTGTCACTACAAACTGCACTTTTTCATGAAATACTATAAACAAATTAACTCAGTACGTATAAAATTAATCGAGCTCAAATTGTGCACTAAATATTTATTTAGTAATACCAAAAAAAATTAGACGATTATTTTCACTCTTTCTACCCCCTCCCATACAATATGACACAATTTAACAACTTCACAAAAAGAAGATTTTCCTGAAAAGTATGAAAGCTACTGATCTGCAATTTAAAACATGTCAAAAACATGATGTTTTTAGTTATTCTAAAAAGCCATTAAGACTCCCTCCTTCTACCACCTCCCATACAAACTGTACAATTTCACTAAATTTTCTGAGTACCTATTAAATTGTTTAAATCTAAATTTTCTATTTTCTATTTCGGTGGCAACTCTAGCGTGATGTGAAAAAAGTAGTTCAATGCCGGCACCCCCTTCACCACTTCCCCTACAAAATTTCTTAAAATCAAAAAATTTCTCCTTCATCTAGAATATCGCACGATTGGGCTTTACGCCCAATCGTAATCCTGTTATGTTTTTAAATAGCTTCAGATCTTCTTGCTTATAAATAATTTCAAATTTTCCTTGGACTCATGTCATAGCGATATAGAGTTGCCCATGTGAAAATACATTGTCATTGCAAAGTGCTAAGAAAACATTGAAAAAAAAGTTTCTCGGCCTAAAATAGAACCCGCGTGGCAGGCAAGCATTCTACCACACAACCACCGATGCTGATGAACTTGTATCGCCAAAATTTAGCCACAATTTTGGAATCTACTTTAATTAGATTCAAATGGATTCCGTTTTAGACATCAAGTCGTTAGTTTCGATCTAAGAACATCGATTTTTTTTTTCGAACTTACGAGTAGAGGTCAAAAATTTCGCGAAATGAAGGAGATGGACAAGGAAGGGAGGAAATATTTTTACCTGGAGGTATTCTAACACTCAATACAAGTAAAAATACAAAGTTTCTGTCAAATCGAATCACTAACATTTTAGTTATCGCCAAATCAACAAGTCAGTCCGAAAGAAATGGACAAAATTGAGTTTTTCCTTGCTTGGTAAGGAACTATATGACAGCACATATAGTTCCTTACCAAGCAAGAAAAAACACTACAAATCGTTTTAAAAAGAAATTTCATTGCTTACGGGGTCTCTTGCCCTGGAAAAACTATATGTATAACTATATTATAAGTGGCATAGTTAATTCAGGCAAGGCAGAGAGTCAATTGAAGATTATAAACCCTTTGGCCGGTCGATTGAGGCCAGTTACTCAAAAATCGTCGAAAAGTCGAGAAGCTTGTTATCGAAGATGCTCGTTTAAAAAAGAAACAAATCGCACAAATTGTTGGAGTATCGGATACAACCACTTTGAATATCCTTCACGATCATCTATGTATGTCTAAAGTCAGCGCAAGGTTAGTACCGAGGATGCTCTCAGCGGTTCAGAAAAAGCAGCGCAGTGTTCACTTGAGTTCTTGGATCTCTGTAGCGGGAACAGGGATGTAATTTTGACCCGGATTGTTACTGCAAACGAAACTTGGGCTCGTCAATATGAGCCTGCGTCAAAGCAGGAATCAGTGGACTGGCTCCGTGAAGGCGCTCCACCACAAGAAGTTCAAGGTCTCACAATCCGCCGGAAAAATTATGGCCTCTATTTTTTGGGACCAGAGGGAGTTTCAATGATCATCTATAAAAAAAACGACAAAATATCATTTTGTAATAAAAACTTAATTAGTATTATCACTAAGATTAGAAAAAATATTTGATTAGCTTCACTGCTTCTACCCCCTCCCATACAATATGACACAGTTTCAAAACTTCACAAAAAATCGATTTTCTTGAAAAGTATGAATGGCACTAGTCTGAAATTTAAGGGATGTCAATTTTATAATACTCCCAGTTATTTCTTGAAAAATCACTAAAATCCCCCCACTCTTTCTACCAACTCCCATACAATCTGCACATTTTCACTAAATCTAACTCACTAATTTTCTCAGTTCCCATTCATTTTTTGGAGTAAGCATTTTGTATAAAACATTTTTATAGCTACTTTAGCATAATGGGGAAAAAATTAGTTCAATGCTATCATCCCTTCTAACACTCCCCATTCAAAATTTCTTGGGATCACAAAAAATTATATTTCATTTAGAGTATCGTAAGATTGCGTTTTACGCGCAATCGTAGCCCTGTTATGTTTTTTTAATCAGTTATTCCGGTGAAAACCATTGTACTAGCAAGTCGTACAAAAATAAAATATTTTCCAATAAAGAAAAATGAATCTGTTTTTTCTCTCGGTTTATTATTTTAAAGCTGCGAATAATTATTTGCAAATAATTCATTAGTGCAAATTATTCATTATATATATAATTAATAATTATTTAATGTTACATGAAACCGCGCTGACTTGAATGACTACGCACAGAAATACATCCGACTTTAAAAGGATGAGCAAGAGTCGATGCTTTTTACAGTTTACATATTTGTGTTTAAGTAAGCGATTGAGTAAAATATAGAGCTTGTGGTGGTGTTGCTGTTTCAGCCTGATAAAGCATTTTACACCTAGTGAAAACCAAAATAATGGAAAGATTGATTTATAATGCTTTCTAGCGTCGATGTAACTACGTATAGTTGGTTCCTTACATACTTTCCAGATCCCCAGGTGTTCTCAAAACAAAGAAAAGATGTTTTCTAGAGATTTGAACTTTTTTAATGGAATAACAGGTAACTTCATCATCATGAATGAGTGCGTTTGTCAAGTTGCCTCCACGGGGCTCCACGAACCGAGTATAATGGAAGCTGACGAAAGAGAATGTATTTTGCAATACATATTATCATCTTCCTTCCGCCACATTCTCAAAATCCGTGCTTACTGGAGGAAGTCAGCTTCGAGGATAAATGGCCGACGTAACGGAGAATGAGAATATACTCTAACGATTCATAGACTTACTGAGAGGCTGTTCAAATGGCGAAATATCTCGGGGAGACAAGCACTTCTTGAAATAATACAGAGCCCAAGACACCCAACTTAAGAAGGATGAAAAAGTGCCGCCAAGAAGGACGGAGCGGAGCAGCTTCCTCCTCCAGACAACATAGATAGGAAAGAAATGTAACAGTCCGGAGAGGTCAAAGCGGACAAAATTCTAATGAGACAGCGGACTCGCAGTCGATTTCTGCAAGAAGGAATTTGCAATGCAGGACAAACTAGCTCTCTTTAGCACAGCAACCAGAGTTTAGCAGTACTTATCGAAGATAGTGACATGTCCAGTTGAGTCTAAAACACCTCGAAGCTATTACTAAATGAATTGGATGAGGTAGATCTTTGCAAACCTTCAACGTTGATAATTATCTAACACCATCCAGACTATCCCTGCCTACTAGCTCACAGCGCGATCTTTTGCAGTGAATCAGTCGGGGAGGGTCAAATTTGAAATTCACTGCTACTAGATGGACCAAGTCTTTCTGATTTTCTTTTCCGTTCAGAGACAACAACTAAGGATGCCGGTTGTACTCCATCTGACTTGATATACATTTTGTCATGGAAAGCAAAGCCGCACAGTTGTACTAGGAACTTCGACCTAAAAAAGCAATTAGAATTGATCTTTGACGATCATGAAACAGACGACGAAATGTATTTACAGTGAGTTCTAGGAAGCAGAAACACAACGAATCCTCCACGAAATTTATTCTAGAGATGACGAGCTTAGTTGATTGAAAGCGTCAGGGAACACCGGAATCTCGCCCCATCCAAACAATCAAAGGAGGGCTGCTTGCTTATATGGAATACGAACTTTTGTGACAGGTTGTTACTCGCGAGCAACTTATTAGAGCTTGCAAGCATGTCGAAAGTTTTCAACAGCGATGTTTTAAGGATCAATATTGTCGGCCGTCTAATCACGTAAATGCCATGGAATGGCATCTGAAACGCACGATGTTATACATCCTTCTTATTATAACAATGACCTACTTCTGCCACATTCAAATTCAATAGTGACTAGGTTCACAAGATGCAAATTGAAAAATATGTTCACTACTGGAACTGTCGTACGGATAAAGTATGTACTTTTGAAAGCCAAACGTTTTGTTACGGTTGTGGGCGTATGAACATTTACAAACCTTCGTGTAATGTTTGTAGTCCGCAAAACTCGAGAAGACGTGTAATAACTCAAGAGATGTTGAACGTGAAGATCCCTCTGTGAGAAGATGTAGCGACAAATACCGACCCCGAATTATATCGCGCACATTAATCTCGCACTCTAATTATAGTCATTCTCAAAAACGACCACGAAAATCTCTATTTAAAAAAAATCTAAAGCCAGGGTTGTCGTCCTATACCCCGTATACCCTTCTGCTCATTTTGTAAGAAAAGCGTATACCCTCTGTCAGTAGAGCTATATACGGTGGTGTACGCTGTTATGTACGTGATATACGCTATGTTTTTATGTTTCAGTATCAGTGTATTATTCGCATCAAAAATTCGACTCAATCATTCTAAAAAATTGAGCTTTTTCTGCTTATAAATCATATAGCCTGTGAAATGAGAAAAATACTGATTTCTCAAATTGTGTCCTTGGGCTCAAAATTTAGTACACTGATTGACGGATCAACAACGTTAAGTGACAAATCAACCCTAATAATTTATTTGATATGCTATCTCTCTTACTGTTCTGGCCACTTTCCGCGCACGTAGAAAATGGCAAAAGTTCAACCAATTCCCAAGAAAGGAAACAAAGCGTTGCCCGCCAACTATCGTCCCATCGCCATTACTTCCGTTCTGTCTTTCGAAAGTAATGGAAATGGCTGTGAATCGCAAAATAGTCCGTTATCAGGTGACCTCTTGGTATATCTGACTGATCGTTGGAACTCCTGCAACCATAAATTTGGCGAAGGTCAAGTTCTGGCGTTTGACGTCGCTAAGGCGTTTGACAGGCTTTAATAATAACCTCGTAAAATGGATCGAGAGTTTCTTACATGAACGCACCATACAAGTCGTATTGGATGGCGTGGCATCTTCTCCATTTCCCATAGATTCCGGAGTCCCCCAAAGCTCTGTTTTATCATCCACACTCTTTCTTATTTTTATCAATGACCTTCTGTCGTCAACGCTCAATCTGATACATTGCTTTGCAGATGACAGTACCCTGGATAACATCTATGAATTCGACTCGATTACTAACGCTCACCGTGTTCCGGTAGCATCTAAACGTGCCGAACTATTTGGATCATTGAACTCTGACCTAAACCTAATCTTGGAATGGGGCAGGATGAATAGAGTAGAGTTCAACACCTCAAAAGCACAGGCCTGTCATCTTTCCCTTAAACGTGATATCCCGGCGTCAGTTTCTAATGTAACCTTCGGTGGTGTCCTACTAAACTCTTCCGAATACTTCTCACTCCTTGGCATCAAAATAAAGAATCATTTTAATTGAAACCATCATATAATCGACGTAGCACTTGACGCTTCCAAACGCCTAGGAGTTCTCCAAAGATATAAAAAATATTTTACTCCCAGTGACCTAGCAAATATCTATAAGGCCTACATTAGACCACGCCTCGAGTACAATTCGCATTTATGGGCTGGGGCACCCAAAAGCAACTTGCGATGCTTCACCGTGTCCAGAGACAGGCGTTCCGACTAATTGGAGATGAAGCCAACACGGTTTCTTAGACACCCTAGAGCATCGTAGAAATGTCGGAGTGGTAAGCATCTACTACCATTTCTTTCATGGTAAATGCAATGAGGAGCTTGCTAAACTTATTCCACCTCTGTACTCATTTCCTAGAAACACTCGCCTAGCTTCAAGCGCACACAAGTTAACTGTTAAGCTTCCAACTTCCCGCACAGTGCAATATAGGCAGTCATTCATACCCAGAACTTCTAAGCTCTGGAATGCATTGCCTGAAGCTGTATTCCCATTGTCATACGACCTTCGACGTTTCAAACTCAACGTCCACCGGCATTTTAGGCTTTTCCTCCCTTTTAATCCCGTATAACCTTAACTCCTTTTTTCCCTTACCGACAAGACTGTGTTATTTACATTAAAAGGTGACGCCTTAAGTTGTGTTCGGCTACTTAAAAAAATAATCTAGGAGGTGAAAGACTAGAATATATTTTTCTAGATTTGTGTGAGCTAGAATCGCGGCAAATATTGAAAAAAAATTTTTTCAAACTTTGAATATACACGTTTTTACATAAAACTGGATAACGATTGCCAGTGATGGGGTAAGTCTCAATAAAATTCCTGTTAAGACGCCCTATAGGGGCATAGGACAGAGACAATTATCTTCCACAAGGCGCGATTCCGAGCATCGGCCTTAAGCTGTTACCAGGACTTGTTCATTCCTCTGCCCTCCTGCTCAACTGCTGTGTTACATGGTCGACCAACCCGACGTCTTCCTTGAGGATTATAATCTAGAGCCTGTTTGGCGATGTTTCGCTCTAATTTCCTCAAAGTATGACCGATCCAATGCCACTTCCGTCTTTGAATCTCAATACCTATTTAAGTCTGGCCAGTTGTACTCCAAAGTTCGTCGTTGCAGATCACTTCTGGCCAAAATATTTTCTAAAATGCGTTGGAGGCATTGGCTCATGAAAGTCTGTAGTTTCTTGGTAAGTCGAACGATAACTCTCCACGTGGTACAGCCATATAACAACACGGATTTGACGTATGCGTCAAAAACTCGCAGCTTCGTGCGAAGGTAGATCTCTCTTAACCTCCAGAAAGGAGAAAGGATACCGAAGGCCCGACGAGCTTTATTTAGATGAGCCTCAATATCCTTTTCGCCCCCGCCGTCCTTGCTGACAATGCTTCAGAGATAACAAAAAACTTGCACCTCTTCAACATCTTGTCCGTTAAGAACAATTAATGTACTTGCGTCGAACCCATGTGCATGTACTTGGTTCTACGCACATTTATTTTCAGTCCCACCCCTTTGCGTTTAGAACGCAACGAGCGAATATCTCTCGACTCTAAGTCCGAACGCTTATGTGCAAGCAAACACACGTCATCAGCATAGTCAAGGTGACTTAAGATGTTAAATAGTCTCCATTGAAGACCTTTACCTTCACCACCTTCCAGTGCAACTTTCAAGGTGTCATCGAAACAGGGCTGGTGATAATTTACAGCCTTGTCTGACACCCGTTCGCACAGGAAAGCTCTGGTACAGCTCTCCTCTATGCAAGACGCGACACCTTGCATCTTCGGAGGATTCTTTAATCATCATCATTAATGGCGCGACAGTCCGAATCGAACCTTGGCCTCATGAAGTCGTCGCTTCCAATTGCCTCGATCCAAAGGCCGCGTCCCCCAGCTGCTAATTTTTAAGATGGCTTTGCTAGCTTCACCAACGGAATGTTCCCATCGCTTGCGTGGCTTGCCTACTGGCCGGTTACCACTCGCTTTGCCTTTCAGGGCACGTTTGGTGATTCTTCTATCTTCCATTCGCTCTACATGGCCAGCCCACTGCAGTTTACGTAGCTTGATGAACGTTGAAGCTTCTGGCTCATCGTAGAGTTGATACAACTCATGGTTGTATCTTATTCCGTTCATTCCTTCACAGATCCCAAAATTCTTCGGAGGACCTTTCTTTCAACTGCGTTAACTGCTTTTTCGGAAGTTCGCGTTTATGTCCACGTCTCGCTGCCATAACAGAGCACAGGTCGTATAATAGTTTTATATATCCGCAGCTTATTGTTCCTGTGCACTTTCTTGGATTTCATTATTGAAATTACCGAATAATGCATCTTATTTGCTAGTATTATCCGTCGTTTGATTTCGTCTGTTTCATTACCGTCCTTTGCTAGATTATCCCCAAGATATATGAAATTGTCCACACTCTCCAAATTATATTCCGCAATTGTTAAGTTTTGTCTGATAGGCGCTCTCCTTCTTGTTTGCGTCATTACTTTTGTTTTGCTTTCGTTAATGCGCAACCCGACTTCATTTGCGGCGGAGTCAAGATTGACAAATACCTCCTTAGGACTATGGAAGGATCTTGCTAGGATGTTAATGTCGTAAGCGTATGCTACTAGTTGGGTGGACTTGAATAGTAGTGTCCCGTTGGTGTCGACTGGGATTTGTCTGACGACATACTCTAGTGCCAACTTGAAAAGCATGGGGGCTAGACCATCTCCCTGGTTTAAACCACATTCCGTTCGAAAGCTGGTTGTGCAATCTGTTTGTATTTTCACTTGGGATTCAGTGTTCGTCATTGTGAGTCATGTTAGTCGGACTAGTTTTGGGGGAATTCCAAAGTCAAACATGATTGGGTGCAGTACGCTCCTGTCAATACTATCGTATGCTTGTTTAAAATCTACGAAGATTTGGTGCACGTCTTTGTTATATTCCCAGCATTTCCAAGCACCTATTTCACTGAGAATATTTGGTATGTTGTAGATTTTCCGGTTCTGAATCCGCCTTGGTATTTGCCAATTATTTGATTAGTATAGGACTTAAGACGACGTTCAATTATTTTTGTCAGTATTCTATAGGACGTACACAACAATTATATTCCTCTGTAATTCTTATAGCAGAGTTTGTCTCCTTTCTTGTAAATTGGACATATAATGCTTTTTCGCCAATCGTCGGGTATGATTTCCTCTGTCCACATTTTGCATATCATGTTGTGCAGTATTTCAGCGACACAATTTTCACCGTTTTTCAGAAGTTCAACTGGTATGTCATCAATTCCCGGTGCTTTGTTTAGTTTTTGGTCACATAGGGCTGCTTTGATTTCAGCAATCGTGGGTAGTGTCGATGATGGTTCCTCTTCGTCAGTTGAGGCTTCATTTGAAATATTGTCTGTTGTGATCGGTGCTAATGGGGTGGGATTCAAAAGATGTTAAAAGTAAGAAGCCTGATTTCTCGTGTGTCGCTGATGATATTGCCCTGCGTTTTGGCTTATATCCCTTTTTTAGGTCTTTTACTATTACGTACGCGTCCCGCGTTTTATTTTTTCTCATATCGTCGTCCATTTTTTGTATTTTGTCATTATGGTACTTCCTTTGTTTTCGTCTGTAGATCTTTTTCGCATATCGCCTAAGCTCGTCATATCTTTCATTTTTGGCTCGTGTTGGTCGTTCAGTAAAAAATTTATAAGCCACGTTCTTTCTATCTATTGCATCGCGACATTCTTGGTCGAACCAATCATTATTTTTCGCCGTGCTTGATATCCTAGTACCTCTTCTGCGGAGGATTTGATGCCGTTTCGTATTTTCATCCACGCATATTTTGGATATTTTCATATATTGGTGTAAGGTGTTTATTACATGCTAACATGTAAGCCTGCGCCACCGTTTCATCGTTAAGCTTGTCGACATTGAATTTGCGAGCTCTACTCGTTTTCGAATATCCACGACAAGCTACTCTGCATCGATACTTAACTCTGACTAGATAGTGATCAGAGTCTCAATTCGCACCGCGTAGAGTTCGTACAACAAGTATGCTGGAAGCAGCTCTTTTCTCAATTAGAACGTGGTCTATTCGTGGTGGTGTGACCATCTCGTGATGCCCACGTTCGCTTGTGAATATCGCGACGTTGGCCATTGTCGTTGGTTATGCCATGGAGGCTGCCCTCCTGTTGTTCCTCTATGAGCATCCTCCTTTCGGACTTTTGCATTAAAATCCCCTAAGACATTTTTTAGGTCATTCGAGGGCAGTGAATCATAGGTTGTCTCTAGGGTGGCATAAAATTCGTCTTTAGTTATATCGTTCTTGTCTTCTGTTAGTGCGTGAACGTTGATCAACTAAGTGTTGAAAAATTTAGTCTTTATTCGGATTGCACACAATCTTTCACTTACTGTACTCAGAAAAATTAATTATTAAGAATTAATGAAAAACCGTCTTTAATTTGACAATACTGCATTTTATCATGGAAAGAAACAAATTTTTCTTTAATTAAATAATAATTTCATACAATTAGTAAAAAAAATTTAAACTGCAACCACAATAAGTTTTGTTATGCAATGTAGACTACATTATTTTAACAACAAGAATTTCATTAAATATCATGAGTTGCCACTTTAAAAAATGCTCGTTGTAGGTTGATCCTTCCTACAAAACATGCATAATGGCTCCTTGTCACAACTTTTCGCAATGTGGCCTTCCGTTCCACATTTCCTACAAAGCTTGGAGCGGTCTTCTCCGTTTTTACACTGCCTGGCTAGGTGACCAAACTCTAGACATTTAAAACATTTTATAAGCTCCGTTCGTTCGCGAATGCGGTAGTTGACCCAGCCGATCTTAACTCTTCCAGCTTCCAACAACTTTCTAGCGTTTTCTGCAAGAAGGCTGACTGTTGCTGTTTGCGTTTCGCCGTACGCCTTTCGTAGAGTTAATATGTCTCCTTGCGAAACTCCTTCGACTCCAAACTGGGTTTTGATTGCTTCGCTTATGTCATCTTTTGTAGTGGCTTCATCAACATCTTTAATTTCGATGATAGAACGGTGCGTGAGGGACCTTACACTCGCTTGCTCTGCTAAGGCTTCGTTAATGGCGCCTTTGAGTTCGGCAGTAATGTCTCCCGTCTCTTTAAGTTGAATTAGAAGTTCTCCCTTTTGCGTCCTTCTGATTTTCGATACCGCCTTTCCTGCGGCTTCTAATTTAGGGTCTGCCTTTACCTTGCGTAGTATCTGCGCATACGAAACTTCACCTTCGCTTCGATTACAATAGCGTCAGGTCTAGTTTTTTTGGTCCTGACGATCTTATTCCTGTCGGCTTTTGCCGCACCATTCTCTCTTGCCATCTGCTTCTCTCGCTGCTTTTTGGCAGTCTTCTTGCGAAGCGCTATTGACCATCCACCTTCTCTTGTTGATTGCTCACTAATCAATGGAGCCTCAGTGAAGATCATGGCATCCTTATTCAGGCTTTTTGCTGCAGATGAATGTTTCGTTTTCCGCTTTAGCTCTGGAGTTTCGCTATCCGTAACCTGCCTTTTTTTTGTTTCCAGGCTCGATCTTAGCCAGGGAGAAGTTTGAGAGGAGTTGTTTTTTCGGATCACCTCCTTTGCTTTCTCGTCGTGTAGCTGAATCGCCGAGAGCTCGTAGAGTGCTCTTATGCTGTCAATGGCGTCTCTCATCGCTTGGTGGATCGAACGCCTTTTTCCGTCTTCCAGCATTTCTACTAAGCCTCCGATTTGCTCGCCTAGCTTTTGAAAATCTGATAATCGGGCCGACGGTTTGACAGTTGCGCGTATTATTTGGGCCGACTCGCGTCGTTCCGTACCCCTTTGTGATGCTGCATTGTCAACTGGTGACCTCAGCATCCTCGAACTTCCCTTAATGATTTTTTTCTTTCTCCGTTATTTAACTAATATTTATTGTTTCCAACTTGAAAAATATTCATATGAAAATTTCCTTCACATATAATTCACAGTTAGGATATGTTATGTATATTATAACTTAAAACTTGTTCCGTGAATAATTTGCTGAATGCTAATGCGCTTGTGTGCGAGTATGACTGTATAATTAGTGCACACTCCCGATGTGTTGTGCAGACTGATTTCAGTGCTGAATGCTAGTAAATTTTTATTTATATGTGACAGTGAACAGTGCAAATATGATAAAAATATGGAGACTGGATCTCGGTACTAATTATCAATTTTACTCTTTGAGTTATATGTGACTGCGAGCAGTGCACATATAGTAAATATAGAGACTGAATCTCAGTGCTCACGTTGGGCGTCAATTTGTAACAATACTTATTTATTTTATAGGGGAAACAATATTGTTTTACAAGTTAAATATTCTTGAAGTGATGTTAACTGTTGAATGCCGAATCTTGACTGCCGCGCTGTTCGAATAATTCTGTCTTTTATACTCTTTTGTTCAACGACTTCGGTTGAAGTGGGGATGATCGAGTTGATGGTGATGCAGTGGTGGCGTTTGCGCAGTGGTGTCGTTACAATAGCTTTTAATAGTTAGGTGGTAATTAATTTCTTAAAAATGGTCAAAAAAATTTTGTATTGGAGGGGGTAGAAGTTTTGAAGGTATTCGACCAGTTAATATTTCATACTTTTAGGAATTTTTTGGACCAAATTATTTTTTTTTTCTATGTATATCAAATAGATGTATACACATGCAAAATTTAAAGTTTCTATCTTTGACCAGAGTCCTAAAAGAATCACTCAAACTTTTAGACATTTTAGCTTACCACCTCCCTCCCTTTACACCCCCGAACTTAAAATTTTTATCAAAATTATAAATTACATAGTTCTATACTCTGACGATTTTTGATTCGATACCTGTACTCAATTTTGAGAAATAACGATTTCTGATTTTGAAAAGTGCACCATTTTCGAAATGTTCCCTATATCCCCCCACTACTATTATGAGCAATTTTTTTTTTATTTCCCTAGTACAGCTTAGTATATGTTTCAAGTTTCAATTACATAGCTTGAGAGATAATTGAGACCTTAATTCTTAAGTGTTTTTCTTTGCACCCCTCCTGACCAACCCCCTTATAATAATTAGCCTATTTCTAAGCTGATTGTGGTGGATCTATATGCCACCTTAATGGTCCCAAAATATGAATTTTTTATGGTAAGTAGTTTCGAAGATATAACCATTTCAAAAAAAGATTCGGCCGACAATTTGTTTTTAGCCCCCCTTTTTGGACGCCAATGGGTAAAAAAATTAAATTATTTTTGGAGTTTGTCCCACAACCCTCTCTATACATATGCTGATTTTTATCTTCCTATCTGCATTCGTGGTAAGGATATTAGCAAGTGTATTTTTTTACTTTTTCCATTCCCCCGCCTCCCCCTTCCACCTGACACTCCCCAAAATTTGTATAATGGAGCTCACTTACCAAATTAACAATCCACCCAAAAACCAACATTCTACCTTTAACGGATTTTTTTTTTTTTTGCTTTTTGAGGCTGATTTAGTCATGAAACGCGAAAAAACAAAATTTCAGGGCAGCAAATTTTTTTTTCTGTGTCGATCACATAACTTTATTATTAGAATAATGAAGTAAAATTCGTCAGATTATAGAGCTATATAGTTTTTAATTTTAGTAAGAAATTTAAGTTGAGGTGTGTAAGAGGAGGGAGGTGGAAAAGAATTTTAAGGTAGAAACTTGATAATTTGCGAAATGAATTTAAATACAATCCTTAAAAGTTTGAAATATTAATTCGTCGAATAACTTCACAACTTCTACCCCCTCCCACACACAATTATATTTTCCACCATTTTTAAGAAATCAATTATCACCTAACTATATATAAGCAATCAATTTGAAATTTTGCATAAAAACTGCATAAAAAAAGTAGTTGAAATGAAATTTTTAAAGTTTTGAAATCGCACTTGCCTTTCTACCCCCTCCCATACAAAGGTATGATTTCGACCAATTTCATTGAATCAACTAATAACCAACAAATTAAAAGCTACGAACTTGATACTTTGTACGAGCACCTTTCAAGAGAAAGGAAATAAAATTGCGTCACAAATTTTACGATTCCTCTACCTCCTCTACCCCCTAACATACAAATGTTTGGTTTCATGTATGTAAAATACACAAAATCTTTTGAAAATTTTATGCAACTTCGTCTATGAACCTGACATTCTACACACAGAATTTTGAACGTGATTCAAGCAATCAATTTAAGAACTATTAACATATACCAGCTCTTACTATCACGCCTCACCCCTCCCGTCATAAAATCTTAAACTTGCATAAATAAACGAACGAAATGTTGATTATACGTACTGGAGCTTTTGAACGTTTCCGCAAAGTGTTAAATTGGCACTGGCCCTGCCCAAGAACCCCCTTTCACTTAGTCTTCCCCAACCACTCTGACCAGCATATTGACTTTTCACGCATCCGCAACTTGTCCCAAGATTAATAAAGTTTCGCCCGACTTGTTGGAAGTTTATTATACTCTAGATGAAATCTGAGAGTATATTGTGTTTGCCTTACCGTTTGTAACACTAAGAAATAATGCTCGCATAGAGCCGCCAAGGATACAGAAATATTTGTTGTCTCTCAAAAACCTCGATTCCGAGTTGCTGTCTGTCCGTCTGTCTAGAACATAACTCTCGATAGCTTTGACCTATCGTGCTGACATTTGTTATATGTCATTTTTAGCAAAAAAGTAACTTTAAGTTCGTGAACGGGTCACATCCCCCCACTCCTTCTACCCCCTCCCATACAAATTTCATGAAATTTCGAAATTTAAAGAAATTGATTTTTCTCCAAAACCATTTCAGCTATTGACTTGAAAATTAGGTCATAGTATAATGATATAAATGTCATTAACCTCACGAAATATTGATCTGATCTCCTTACTCCTTCTACCACCCATACAAATGCACAATTTTCAAAAATGCATTTATTCCGTTTGCAATGCAACTAGCAAAGTCAAATGAACCAATTTTTATCATAACTAATTTTATTATAATTGCAACTAATTTTGAAAAAACTATCAACTTTACCTCACTCCTTTCACCCCCTCCCATACAAATTTTACGAAATTTCAATTAAATTAGTTTTCTTCAAAACCGTCAAAGCAATCAACTTTAAAATTTGATAAAAGTATACTATTTTAAATATAATTGATGTCAAAAAATTTGGTTTTGATTCGGATATTCCTTCTACCCCCTCCCATAGAAATGCAGAATTTTGGTAAATGCATTTAACCGATTTTCATAGAAACTAGAAGAAGTAGAAACTTGAAATTTTGCCAGAATTTGTCCCTTAATAATTGTAATAAAAGCTAAAAAAAAATATCGCCTTCACCCCACTCTTTCTACCACCTCCCATACAAATTTTTATATTGGAAGTTCAAGAAAACTTTTTCTCCATCGAACATATGAGAGCTATGGACATATGCAAAGCAATATGATTAGGATGTTGATAAACAGATTCAAAATCAACCAAAATTCCCCCTCTGTCTCTGCCACTTCACATACAAATACCATAAATTCAAACAAAAATTGTTCAATTACCTTGAAAATTATGAAAGCAAGAAACTTTGAATTCAGGATGAAATATTTTATATACTACGTTCAGTGTTACATAGAAAAATTACAAACCACCCCCTCTGATTTTACCACCTCCCAAACAAAAGGTAAGTAAGTATTTCATCTAGAGTATCATATGATTGGGCTTTACGCCCAATCATAATTCTGTTATGTTTTTTGTTTTGTTTTCATTAATACGCTTCCAACTGCCTTTGCTACCGAGTCAAGGCTTACAAATACCTCCTTAGCGATCTTGCAAGGATATCTCTATCGTCGACATATGCATAGTGGTCCCTTGTTGTCAACGGAAAGTTTCCGAACGACATACTCGAGTGTCAAGTTGAAGCATTGGTGCGAGGCCGTCAGTTTTGAAACTGGAAGCCAGATCATTTTCTTCTCTGACTTGTGATTAATGCTCAGTCATTGTCACTCTTGTAAGCCGAACCAGTTTCGGTAGGACTCAAAACTGCAACATGATTTTATACAGTACGCTCCTGTCGATACTGTCGCATGCTTGTTTGAAGTCAATAAATTTCTGGTGCACAGCAATATTATACTCCCAGCACTTGTTTGACTGAGAATATCTGGTCCGTGGTCAATCGTCTAGCTCTAAATCCGCCTTGGTATTCACCAATTTCTTTATCAGCATAGAGCTTAATTCTGTTTTACAGAATTTTCATCGAGATCTTATAAGACGTACACAATACAGATATTGCTCAGTAGTTTTCGCAGCAAAGTTTGTCACCTTTTTTATAAATTGGACATATGATGCTCTTGCACCAATCTTCAGAAAGTGTTTCCTGCGTCCATATGTCCGTGACTAACTAGGGTGTAGCCTAACGGGTAGCGTGTTGATCTACAATGCGAAGGTTGTGAGCTCAAAGTCCGGTCGACCCATAATTCGAGCACACTACCTACTTAGCTATACCTTGATCACCTCAATCTACGAAAATAAAAAATTCATAGATAGAGGGCTGTGCAAAGGTTTAACAACTCTTCCACAAACAATAACAAAAAAATATATAAGAACCTGAAGTTCAGAAGGCCAAGGCCCGATTTGGGTTGTACCGCCATTGTAGAAGTAGATATATCAGTGATTAATCTATGTAGGAGATGCGCTATGCAGGTGTCGCCAGCTTTCAGAAGCTTAGCTTGAATTTGATCAGTGCCCGAAGCTTTGTTGTTTGGATGGTTCCTCAGAGCTGTTTTTACTTCTTCCAGTGTGGGACGACTCAAAGCAGATGCTTCATCAGGCTTCCGTGGCATAGTGGGCAGAGTGCTTGCTTTTCAGTCAATAGATCATGGGTTCGATTCCCACTCCAGACGGGATTTTTTAAGCACAAATTTTTCAGTTGCTACTGGCGATGAAAAATTATTCGAAATTAAATGGGCAAGCGGTGTAAAAGTGAAACAGTTCCACTTCAAAAACCTAGATACTCAGTAGATGGTTTCTGTTCGCTTTCTATCATTCAGTTCCCTGTAACATCTGCAAATATTTGTCAGTAGCAGCCAGAACAACTGAAAAATAAATATTAGCTTCTCCACTCGTTACGGTCGTTCTCACTCCTCTTCCCCTACCTTCGTAATCCCATTCCTTCCCTCCATTACTGTGTTTGTGCATTGCACATAAAGGCCGAAATTGCATATAATACAGGTCATTCTATAGAAAAAAAAAACACATCAGTTATACCTGCTATTATGTCTGCTGCTGCTCTTTGTTATTTTGGGGAAATGCATACTTGTAGTATGCTAAAAAATATATTAAAAAAAATCCCCGCCAAAACTCGAGCCCGCGTGGTAGGCGAGCATTCCACCACACAACCACCGATGTTGATGAGCTTGTCTCACTAAAATTTAGCCACAGTTTATAAACCTACTTTAATTAGATTCAAATGGATTCAGTTTTAGACTTCAAGTCGTTAGTTTCGAACTAAATAATTCGATTTTATTTTGAACTTACCCATGGAATAAAAATAATTTTAAATTATAGGGAGTGCAAATTGAAAACTGCCGCTTTTTTCATAATTTGAGCCTATATTGTGAAAAAATATTTAAATATCCACAAATCGACTCAATTTTTGGCTTTTCGGATGAAAGGAAGTACTGTTCAGCCAGGCTATGCGTCATCGATCGGAATAGGTGGTAGTCGGAAGGGGCGATGTCTGGAAAATATAGCGAGTGAGGTAGGACGTCCCATTTCTGAGTTTCCAGGTAGGGTTTTCACAGCGTGCGCAACATGTGGCCGAGCTTTGTTCGACGTTTCCTGGCTTCAATTCGTATGGCACCCAAATTCCTTGCATTTGCATCATTCCTAAGTTTATCAGATGATGTGAAATAGTATGCTGAGCTACGCTCAACGAATCTGCAAGACCTTGGTGCATTCATTCATAGTCATTGTCCAGTAATGCGTCGAATTCTGCGTCTTCTAGCTTTTTAAGCTCTTCGGGATGCTTCATGTCTTCCACGCCGAAATCACCTATTTTATAGCGTTGAAATACTCGCAACACGTTCTTTCGCTAATAGCACCGTCATTATAAGTATCAACAGTCATTCAACAATCCACCTATTAAGAAATGCCGGGTTTCAATTTGTACTCCCGCTGTGATAATTTTACCGTAGTCAAATCGCAAAAAAAATATTCGTAAAAAAGTATATCCGACCGACAAAATTATCTTGGTAAAACTTAGTCACCTACTTCTACCAACTCCATACAAACTGCACTTTTTCATCAATTGCTTTAAAGCAATTGAAGAGTATATAACATATTCGACCTTTGTCAAAAAAAAAGAAAGATTTTTCAAAAAGCTGAAGAAATTTTCATACGATTCTTGGCATAGGTCGTTCTTGGTGAACCACCTAATTTTCTTGCCTTCATCTCTCAGAACTAGGTTAATTTTTGTCCACATTGGCGCTGGTATAGTGATGGTTTCATTGCAGACTAAAAGAATGTGCTGTCATCAGAAAACAATTTTTCTTGTGACAAAGGTCATTCTTGTTATTAACCATTCATTTTTTTTAGTACGTATAACATTTATCGAGCTCAAATTTTGTACGGAATACTTAATTAGTATTATCATTAAGATCGAATAAAATTAAATGATTAGCTTCGCTTCTTCTACCACTTCTACAATGGGATACAATTTCACAATTGTAAGACCAATCATATGATAATCTAGATGAAAGAGAATTTTTTTTTGATTTTAAGAAATTTTGAGTGGGGAGTGGGAGAAGGGGTTGCGACATTGAACTAATTTTTTCACATCATGCTAGACTAGCTACAAAAATGTTTTATTCAAAATTTAAGATTCAAAAATTCAATAGGTATTGAGAAAATTAGTGTAGTAGATTCAGTAAACCTGTGCAGTTTGTATGGAAGATGGTGGAAGGAGTAGGGGTTTCTTCGTGATTTTGGAAATAACTATGAATATAATGAAATTGCCATCTCTCAAATTTCAGACTAATAATATTCATTTTTTCAAGAAAATTGATTTTTTGTGAAATTGTGCCTTATTGTATGAGAGAGGATAAAAGCAGTGAAGTTAATCAATTATTTTTTCCGATCTTTATAATAGTCCTATTGAAGTATTTTGTACAAAATATACGACATATGTTATACACACTGAAAAATCGGTTTATAGTATTTGTTGTACACACTGAAAAATCGGTTTATAGTATTTGATGTAATAGTGCAGTTTGTATGGGAACTAGTGGGAGGAGTGGGGGACTCGAATTTGTATACCATACAATACATTTATGATAAAAATACTGTTTTTAAAATTTCAAATCATTAGCTGAAAAGAAAATTTGATTATTGTAAGAGTTTGAAAATGAGTTATTTTGTGTGAGAGGGTAGAGCGATTTCACCCATTCACGAATCTGACCTTACTTTTTCGTCAAAAATTACGTGCGCAATATTTGAACTTTTTAGCTCAATGCGCTGCCGCTCGGCAGAGAGCGAACGAACGGACATCCGGTTTTGAGATTTTTGAGCAAAAACATATATTTCTGTACTCTTGGCGATTCTGTGCGAGAATCATTTATTGGCGTTACAAAATTTAAAGAAAACTTATGATACTCTCAGGTTCCACCTAGAGTATAAATAAACTGCCAACAAGTCGGGCGAAACTTTATTATTCTTGGGACAAGTTGCGGATGAGTGGAAAGTCAATATGCAGGTTAGAGTGGCTAGGGAAGGCTAAGTGAAAGGGAGTTCTTCGGCAGGGCTGTAGTCAATTTAACAATATTTCATTCGTATCTGTTTGGGTTCTTATGAGGGGAGGAGCAGGGGTAATAGTAAGGGTGGGTGGATGTTAATAGCTTTTTAATTAATTGCTTGAATCACGTCCAATATTCTCTGTATAGAATGTGTTTCATAGACGAAGTTGCATAGAATTTTTATAAAATTCGGTGTATTTTATATTCACGAAACCGAACATTTGTATGGAAGGGGGTAGAGAAGGTAGGGGAAAGGGGTAAAGTTCGATATGTAGTTTTATTTTGCTTCTCTTGTAAGGTGCTTGTATAAAATTACAAGTTCGTAACTTTTAGTTTGTTGGTTATTAGTTGATTTAATGAAATTGGTCGAAATCATAGTTTTGTATGGGAGGGGGTAGAAGGGCAAGCGCAATTTCAAAACTTTTAAATTTGAATTATTTTTATAAGTTTTTCTGCAAAATTTGAAGTTGATAGCTTTTAAGAGTTAGCTGACAACTTATTTCTTAAAAATGCTCGAAAAAATAATTTTGTATGGAAGGTGGTAGATGAGGGAGGGGAATCGTAAGACTTGTGATGCAATTTTCTTTCTTTTTTGTTGTAAAATGCTCGTACAAAATTTCAAGTTCGTCGATTTTAATTTGTTGATTATTAGTTGATTTAATGAAATTGGTCGAAATCATACTTTTGTATGGGAGAGGGTAGAAGGGCAAGCGCAATTTCAAAACTTTTAAAACAACTTCATTTGAAATATTTTTATAGGTTTTTCTGCAAAATTTGAAGTTAATAGCTTTTAAGAGTTAGCTGACAACTTATTTCTTAAAAATGCTCGAAAAAATAATTTTGTATGGGAGGGGGTAGAGGAGGGAAGGGAATCGTAAGACTTGTGATGCGATTTTCTTTCTTTTTTGTTGTAAGATGCTCTTACAAAATTTCAAGTTCGTAGCTTTTAATTTGTTGATTATTAGTTGATTTAATGAAATTGGTCGAAATCAGCGCGATTTCAAAACTTTTAACGTAATTTCATTTCAATTATTTTTTTAAGTTTGTATGTAGAATTGCAAATTGATAGCTTTTAAGAGTTAGGTGATAATTGATTTCTTGAAAATGGTCGAAAAAATAATTTTGTATGGGAGGGGGTAAAAGTTTTAAAGGTTTTCGGCCAGTTAATATTTTGTATATTTAAGGATGTTTATACTCTAGATGAAATCTGAGAGTATATTGTGTTTGCCTTACCGTTTGTAACGCTAAGAAATAATGCTCACACAGCGCCGCCAAGGGTATAGAAATATTTGTTGTCGCTCAAAAACTTCGATTCCGAGTTGCTGTCTGTCCGTCTGTCCGTCTGTCCGTCTGTCCGTCTGTCTACAGCATAACTCTCGAACGCTTTGAGCTATCGTGCTGAAATTTGTTGTGTATCATTTTTAGCAAAAAAGAAACTTTAAGTTCGTGAACGGGCCACATCCCCCCACTCCTTCTACTCCCTCCCATACAAATTTCACGAAATTCCGAAATTTTCAGAAATTGATTTTTCTTTGAAACTATTCAAGCTATCGATTTGAAATTTGGGTCAAAGTATTATGATACAGATGTCATTATTATGACGGAATATTGATTTGATCCCGTCACTCCTTCTACCCCCTCCCATACAAATGCATAATTTTGAAAAATGCAGTTTTTCGATTTTCATTGAAACTAGCAAAGTTATAATAACAAATTTTTGCCAGAATTAATTTTATTATAATTCCAATCAGAATTGAAAAAATTATCAACTTCACCTCCCTCCTTCTACCCCCTCCCATACAAATTTCACGAAATTTTGAAATTTAAATTAAATTATTTTTCTTCGAAACTGTTAAGGCTATCAACTTGATATTTTGTGTAAGATATACAAATATAAATATCTATAACGGAAAAAAAAATTGTTTTGATCCTTACACTCCTTCTACCCCCTCCCATACAAATGCATAATTTTTGTTAAATGCATTATATCGATTTCCATTAAAACTAGAAAAATTACAAACTTCAAATTTTGCCACAATTTGTTTTTTAATAGTTGCAATAAATGCTGGCAAAAATTATCAGCTCAGCTTCACCCCTTCTACACCCTCCCATATAAATATCTGTATTATAAATTCAAGAAAAGCATTTCTCCTTCGAATATATGAGAGCTATCGACTTTGAAATAGAATCAAAGCATAGTGATAAGGGTAATGATAAGCAGTTTCAAAATCATCTAAAACGTTCCACTTCCTCTGCCACCTCCCATACAAATGCCACAATTTCAGGAAAACTATGTCCAATTTCTTTCAAAATAATGAAAACTAGAAACTTTAAATTCAGCACGAAACATTTTACATGCCATTTTCGGTATCACATAGGAAAAATACAAACCCCCCCCTCTCTACTTCTACCACCTCCCATGCAAAGTCTCTACTCACTATTCGAAAGAATTTGAGATGACATATTTTCCGGTATATTAAAGTCATTTCCATCTCATCTAGAGTATCATATGATTGGGCATTAAGCCCAATCATAATTCTGTTATGTTTTGTAAATGCATTTTGCAAATTTTCAAGTTTCTACCTTAAAATTTCACTCAAAAATTTTCAGTTTATCTGTTTTTTTCAATGCACATGAAACACCTTGTGCACGTTAGACCGGGGAGGTCGGTTTATAACAATTATGGATCAAGTTGTTATTATTTTTCTATGTACATCAAATAGACGTATCCACATGCAAAATTTAAACTTTGTATCTTTCACCAGAGCCCCAAAAAAATCACTCAAAATTTTTGACATTTTTGCTTATCACCTCCCTCCACTTACACGTCCCAACTTAAAATTTTTATCAAAATTAACCATTATGTAGTTCTACAATCTGACAAATTTTTGATTTGAGATCTGTACTGAGTTTTGAGATATAAGGATTCGTAATTTTGAAAAGTGCGCCATTTTTCAAAAGCTCCCCATTTCCCCGCACTACTATTATTTCAAGATGTTATATTTTTTTTGTATTTTCTCAGTACAGCTTAATATAAGTTTCAAGTTTCAATTACATAGCTTAAGAGATAGTTGAGATATTCATTTTTAAGTGTTTTTCTGTGCACCCCCCTGACCCTTTCCCTTACAATAATTAACCACTCTATAAGCTGATTCCGATGGAACTATATGCCACCTTGACGGTCCTACAATATGAATTTTTCACAATAAGTAATTTCGAAGATATAATCATTTGAAAAAATAATTTGGCCGACAATTTGTTTTTAGCCCCCCCTTTTCGGACGCCAATGGAGAAAAAAATTAAGTTATTTTTAAAAGTTGTCTCACAAACCGCTCTATATATGTGTTGAGTTTTAGCTTCCTAGCTGTTACCATGGTTGAGATATTTGAATTCGCATTTTTCGGCCTGAGCGCTCCCCCCGCCTCCCCCTGAACCCTCACACACCCAAAATGGGTACCTGCCTGAGATTCGCAACTATCTACAATCCCCCCAAAAATTAACTTTCTATCTTGAAGGGTTTGGGAGTTAATGTGCACTGAGCGTACACACCGGCGTACGGCGGACGGCGGACAGCGTACGGCGTACGGCGGACGGCGTACAGACAGACGGATTTTTTTTTTTTGCATTTTTAGGCTAATTTAGTCATGAAACGCGAAAAAACAAAATTTCAGGGTAGCAAATTTTTTTTTTTTCCAAGTCGATCACAATACTTTATTATTAAAATAATAAAGTAAAATAGATTTTCTCGAAAAGTATGGATGTAGCTGGTATAAAGTATCAGAAATTTTTCATTTGCTTAATTTTCATAGTTTCTTTCCAAAAAAAAAGAAACACTAAGACTCCCCACTCCTTCTTCCACCTCCTATGCAAACTGCGGAATTTCGCTAAATCTTGTACCCTAATTTTCTCAATACCTATTCCATTTTTCAAGCCAAGATTTTGTAAAAAAAAACATTTTTATAGCTACTCTAGCACAATGTGAAAAAAAATTCAATGTTCAATGAAGTCACCCCTTCTACAACTTCCTATACAATATATCTTGAGATCACAAAATATTCTATTTCATCTAGAGTATCGCATGATTGAGCTTTACGCCCAATCGTAGTCCTGTTATGTTTATACTCTAGCTGAAAAGTGATAGTATATTGTGCTTGCCTAACCGTTTGTAACGCCAAGAAATAATGCTCGCACATAGCCGCCAAGGTTACAGAAATATTTGTCGCTTATAAACCTCGATTCCGATTAACCGTCTGTCCGTCTGTCCGTTTGGCTACAACATAACTTTCGAACGCTTTGAGCTATCGTACCGAGATTTTTCCTTGTGTCATTTATAGTAAAAAAGAAACTTTAAGATTATGCAAGTCCTCACCCGTTCTACCCCTCCTTACGAATTTGATGAAATTTCGAAATTTTGAGACATTGATGCTTTTTCGAAGTTATTTGTTTATTTCTTTTTTTTTAAGGCACCGAGTTTAATTTAGGGGGTCACCCTTTTATGCATTGCACACTTAATTCGGTAAAGGAAGTGGATAAAATTTGGGTGTACTAAGGAAATTAGAGTGGAGAGAGATGGAAATGACGGTGAAGATTATTCTTGAAAGACTGGAGGTTATACTTACTTGGGAAAACTTTAGCCGGCAGTGCATTCCAAAGTCTGGACGTTCGGGAGATGAATGACTGTTAATATTTCACTGTACGAGTAGGAATAGGGTTGACGGTGTACTCGTGTGCGCGTTTAGCTTGAAGAGTATTTCGGGCAAAGGTGTGAAGTGAAGGAATGAGTGATCTAAGTTCCGCACTACATTTACCATGAAAGTAGCGATAATAAATGCTGAGTACTCCGACGTTTCTACGATGCTCGAGTGAGTCAATAGAAACCGTAAGAGCTTCATCTTCAATTAGTCGGCACGCAAGTTTTTGGACTCGATCGAGCAGGGCAAGATGAGTTTTGGGAGCTCCAGCCAATAAATGCGAATTGTACTCTAAACGAGGTCGAATATAAGCCCTGTAGATGGGTAGCTAAGTCGCGAGGCGTAAAATATTTTTTACATTTGCCAAGAATACCTATGCGTTTGGAGTTATCAAGGGCAACATCAAAGACATGTTTGCTCCAATCAAGATGGTTATTTAATTTTACGCCTAACACGATAAACTTATCTACAGAGTAAATTGGTATACCATTAAAGTCTAAATTGGACGACGTCGCTGGAACATCAGGCCTGTATTTTAGCAGCGTTGAACTTTACTCCATTTTTCCTCCCCATTCCAGGATTAAGTCGAGGTCGGAGTTCAAAGAACCAAATAACTCCCTGCGTTTGGAAGCAACAGATTGTTTGTGAGAATCCGCAGCAGAGTTAAATTCAAAGGTGTTATCTAAAGTACTGTCATCAGCAAAACTATGGATTGGATTGAGAGTAGAAGACAAAAGGTCGTTGGTAAATACCAAGAACAGAGTAGGCGATAGGACAGAATGCGAAAATGTAACGAAAGCAGCGCAAAACCAGAGGGTGTTGCGATAGGAGGGCTTTGGTTTGAAGGTGGTACTGTGGAGTCTCTCGCAAAGCTTGCTGCCAATAGGTTAAGTTTCTCAACAGGATCGACTACGGTACGGTCACCATCTACGAGTGGCGGTGTTGATGAAGAGGTTAAATTATTGTTGACCGTTTTAACAAAAGACCAGAAAGATCTTGAGCCTTTTGGACTCCGGAGGATCTTCCGTCGAACTTTTTGGTCGTAGTCAAATTTAACGCGTTTGAGAATAGAATTGCAGGTATTTCTTAATTTAATATAGAGCTCTCTGTAAGCTGAGGTTGGATGATTTTTGAAAGTTTGAAACGACTGTTTCTTCGCCTGAATTGCAAGAAGACATTCGTTTGTAAGCCAAGAGTCCTTCGACGACCGGGCTCTCTTAAGACTGAAAGGTATCTAGAGCTTCATACCTTTTAGGATGATCTCGGTGACAAGTTTCCAGGCTACATCACAATCATTGGAATCAAAGCACAATCTCCAATTAAAGGCATTGAAGAACTCGATTAGCGCCTCCCATTTGGCTCTTTTAAAATGCCAAACAGTTCTTCCGTGTGCCTTAGCTGGCAGCGGTTATACTGTTGCAACTGGAAATTGTGCACGAATCAAGAAGTGATCCGTATTATCAATTGGCGATGGAGATATTTTAGAGAGAGGGAATATTACTCAGGTTGGTTAGTAAGAAATAAATCAAGAACATTGGAGAATTGTCCTGCAATTTCAGGTAAACGAGTAGGCTCATTTACCAGTTCTGTAATCAAAGCAAACGGCTCAGTGTCACGTTCCTCATGGTCCGTGTAAGAGGAATATTTAAGCCAGGCAGTGTTGTGAACATTGAAATCGCCCGCGATAACGATTTCAGCGTCTGGGTGTGCAGAATATATGGACTGGATGGAGTCAGAGAGACCATCCAGCTCACTAGCTGTTCTAGCTGCATTCAATGCCGGGCTTCTATAAACATAACAAAAATACAAAATGTGCCATTGGATTAAAAGTTTTATCCAGATATTTTTAAATTCCGGATTGGATCAGGTTCCTAATTGCGGTACTGAGTAAAACTGTTCGCTCCCTGGTACTGACCTAGTCAATAATAAAAATATAACAGGGCTACGATTGCGCGTAAAGCGCAATCTTACGATACTCTAGATGAAATAGAATTTTTTGTGATCCCAAGAAATTTTGTATGGGGAGTATTAGAAGGGATGATAGCATTGAACTAATTTGTTCCCCATCATGTTAAAGTAGCTATAAAAATGTTTTGTACAAAATGCTTACTCCAAAAATTGAATGGGAACTGAGAAAATTAGTGAGTTAAATTTAGTGAAAATGTGCAGTTTGTATGGGAGGTGGTAGTAAGAGTGGGGGGATTTTAGTGATTTTTTTCTAGAAATAACTAGGAATATTATAAAATTGATATAACTGAAATTTCAGACTAGTACCATTCATACTTTTCAAGAAAATCGATTTTTTGTGAAGTTGTGTAACTTTGTCATATTGTATGGGAGGGGGTAGAAGCAGTGAAGCTTATCAAATATTTCTTTCTGATCTTAGAGAAAATGCTAATTAAGTATTTATTACAAAATATGAGCTTGATAAATATTATATATTCTGAGAAAATCGAGTTAGAGCATTTCATGAAAAAGTGTAGTTTGTATGGGAGGGGGTGGAAGAGGAGGGAGGCCGCAAATAATTTTTCTACGGTAGATTGAAATCATTATGAATGTAATATATCCCAAAATTCAGGCTAATAGCTTTTATAGTTTTCGAGTAAATCCATTTATTATCAAATTGCGAAATTGTGTCATTTTGTATGGGAGGGGGTAGAAGGGGTGAAGCTAATCGTCTAATTTTTTTTAGTCTTACTAACAATTTTAAACAAATGTTTGGTGCACAATTTCAGCCCGCTAAATGTTATACGCACTGAGTAAATTGGCTTAGAGTAATTCAAGACAAGTACAGTTTGTATGGGAGGTGGTAGAAGGAGAGGGAGGACGCGCAAAATTTTTCCACGGTAGATTAATATTATCATAAAAGTAATATATTCCAAATTTCAGGCCAATAGCTTTTATACTTTTTGAGCAAGCCTGTTTATTGTGAAATTGCGCAATTGTGTCATTTTGTATGGGAGGGGGTAGAAGGGGTGGAGCGATTTGGCACCTTCACGAACTTGGCCTTACTTTTTTGTTAAAAATGACGTATACAAAATTTGAACTTTCTAGCTCAACGCGTTCTCAAGCTAGAGAGGACACGGACGGACAGACGGACGGACGGACGGACGGACATCCGGTTTTGAGATTTTTGAGTGATTATATGAACTTCTGTATCATTCATTTTTTTTTCCGAGCCTTATTTCTTGGCGTTACAAACTTTGTGGCAAACTTATAATACTCTCAGATTTCATCTAGAGTATAATTAACCATAACCCACGGAAAAAAAAGGTTGAAAAAAAATAAAATACTTTATTATTAGAATAAAAAAAAAATTTGAACACAATTGCCAGGAAAATTAAAATAAATATTAAAAAACACAAAAAAAGGAGAGAGAAAAAAGAAAAATACTGGCAACACGAATTAAAAAAAAAAAAAAAAATAAATAAAAATCAAATAACGTAATCCCAAAGAGAAGAAAAGTACAACCAACAGCACATACAAAAACAATAAACGGCTCAAGTTAAAGTTAATAAACGCACAAGTTAAAAATAAAAAAAAAATAAAAACAGCACTCGCTACAGAAGAACGATAAAACAACATAAAAAGAATGAAAATTAGCACTAAAAAAGGTGAATAGAACAATAAATAACGCGTATGAAATACAAAAAAAAACAAGGTGAGACGGCAGAAGCACGACCGGTACCCAGCACTGTGCGCGCGTCTATTTAAGCTATCGACTTGCAAATAAGATCAAAGTACATTTATATGAATATCATCAACGTCCAAAAATATTGATCTGCTCCCCCAATCCTTCTACCCCCTCCCATAAATGCACAATTTTGAAAAAAGCAATTCTCCGATTTTCACTGAAACTAGCAAAAATAAAAAACGAATGTTTGCGAGAATTATTTTTATTATATTTGCGATCAGTTTTCAAAAAAAAGCTTAACCTCACTCCTCCTACCCCTTCTCATATAAATTTCACGAAATTTCGAAATTTCAGTTAAATTTTTTTTTCTTGAACCTATCGACTTCAAACTATGTATAATAATGCAAATATCCTTAACATCGAAAAATTTTGTTTCGATCCATATGCTCCTTCTACCACCTCCCATTCAAAAGCATTATTTTGGTAAATGCATTATATCCATTTCCATTAAAACAAGAAAAGGCAAAATTTTCAAATTTTGCCTGAACTTTTGTCTTAATAATTTTAATAAGAGCGGAAAATTCCTATTCAAATTTCTATATTACAAATTCAAGAAAAGCAATTCTTCTTCGAACATACGAGAGCTATCGACCTTAAAATTGGAGCTTTAGATGATAAGGACATTGATAAGCGGTTTAACTATACTATAAAGACATTTTCTTCTGTAAGAATACAAAGACTCGCGATTGTCATATCGAAATAGAAATTTTATCCCCATTTTCCCTTGCTTAATTTTTTTTTATACATACATTACTTAACAGTTTTAAGGGCTCTCTCTCTTACATATTTAAGTACATACCGAATTGTCGAAGAATAGATAAATGAATTGAATTGAATGAATTTTTTTTTTTTCAATTATTTAATTGTGTAAGAGGTGACTTCTAGAAAAATCTTTGCGCCTGGCATAATATCTTTTTTTGATGTCTAAATTTATTATTTAATTCAAGTCTTACCATCAATTCATTGTAATAACATCGGAACACAACCAACAAACAGGATTAATCAAAAGCAAAATTAACACGTAGCGAAGGTAAAGTTCATGCATTTTAATTGAACTACAAAAGTATGAAATTAATACGCCTTCATTATCGCGCTAAATATGTTGTAGCTTAAATCAATTTGCAGAATCATAATGTGACAACGAAACAAGAAAACTCTTCATGACAGTTCTAAGCATACATTTACCCACATCGGATCTAAACTAAAACTTTGCAACAAAAAAAAAAGAAAGCAATCGTAACGAATAAGGCGAAACTTCTCCGGTAACAACCGAAAAAAGTTTCTCTGCAAAATTTCACATCGCAGCGTGATAACAAGATGTTCTGGGCGCCATCCTTAAAACCTACATCATAGTTAGCGTGGCGAAACATCCTCCTTGACTAGACGTCCCATGAGAAATATTCTATCCACGATCGACTCCTGGGCTCATAATATCCTGCGGCAATCATCACACTCAATTGCTTTATACAGAGTTGCGGAGAGTCTTGCAAGTATCATTTTGAGAACTTAGAAGTTCTGTGAGTGCTCGGATCACACTATGCGCCGCGCCAACTCAATATCCAAAACCCTCCAGAAATCGAGAAGCTATCTAGAGTAGTGTACATATTTAAAGTCCTAGGCAACGTAGGGTGCAAAGTTTCTCGGATTGGAAAAGTTTCGAAAAACTTCACAAAATGTTAAGCATTTCACAGGCAAAAATTCTTAGGTGGACTTTTCAATCGACTTCAATCGCAGCAGCCAGGACGCTCTGAGAAGGTATTAATAGTTTTTTTTTTACGGACGACTAATTAGGATTCGAATTAAAGAGATGCTTCTTTTATCTTTTTAAGATCACCTGCTGGGTTTCTTTCCCCGATTCCCTATCGTAAATTTTCCAAAAAGGTTTTCACCTTTTTATATGCATTCCTGATTTTTGAGCATTGTGTAGTGCGGAGGAGGACGGACGGAAGGATTACCAACCATCGGTTTGATAGGATAAATTATCACGCACTCTCCTTGTTGAATGGGCACGATCTCAACATCGTGTGTGTTATTAAAACAAATCGATTTCGTTTCACAATTAATTTCAGTCCGTGCGTTGTTGTTTCTGGAGACCTTTTTGGAAACATCAAATTGCCGCTTTAAAATGCTCTAAATCGAAACAACTTTAACAACATCTCTTCCATTCCAAAAACGACGATGAGCATATGTATGTGCACGATTAAATCATGTTCCCTGGAATCGTCGGTAATCTTTAATCTTTAGCCCGCCTACACAGCAGGTTCTATCATCCCCCTCCACAGAGAAAGAGTGAGGTGGTGATAAACAAATAACGGCATAATGGGATACAACCCACAGCCTAAATACATAATTGCTTGATTATCATAAAATTGAGACACTGTTAGGGAGTGATAAAATTTGCAAAGCTTGTTGGCTTATATCCAACGACAAAGCAAATACAGCTTCGTGTAAATTTTTGTTAGAGAGTGTCCTCTGTAAATCTTGTAAATAGATTCAAGAAATCAATGTCGATTATTTTCTAATAATTATTCTCTAGATGAAATCTTAGAGAATATTATGTTTGCCTTACCGTTTGTAATACTCAGAAATAATGTTCGTACAGAGCCGTCGAGGGTACAGAAATATGTCTGTCTGTCTATCCGTTTGTCTATCTGTCGATCTGTCTATCCGTCTATCTGTCCGTATGTACATATGTCTTTCTACAGCATAACTCTCGAACGCTTTGAGCTATCGTGCTGAAATTTCTTGTGTATAATTTTTTACAGTAACTTCAAGTTCGTGAAGGTGCTACGTCCCCCACTCCTTATACTTCCTCCCATAACAATTTCATGAAACTTAGAATTTTTAAGAAATTGATTTTCTTTATTTAAGGAATCGACTTCAAATTTGAGTCAAATTATAACAATATATATATATCACTAATATCACAAAATATTGATCCGATCCCCTCACTCCTTCTACCCCCTCCCATACAAATGCACAGTTTTTATTTTCAATTTATTAGATTTTCATTGAAGTTAGAGAAGCTAAATAAACAAATTTTTGCCAGTATTCGTTTCATTATAATTGCAACCAGTTTTGAAAAAAATCATCAACTTCACCTCACTCCCATGCAAATCTCACGAAATTTTAAAATTTTTATTAAAGTATTTTTCTTCGAAAACGTCAAAGCTATCGATTTAAAGTTTTGTTTAGAGTTTAATAATTGAAATATCATTGACGACGAAAAATTTTGCTTTGATCCGTAAACTTCTTCTACCAACTCCCATACAAATGAATAATTTTGGTAACTGCATTAAATCAATTTCCATTAAAACTAGAAATAGCACAAACATAAAATATTGCCAGAATTTGTCCCTTAATAATTGCAATAAAAAACATAACAGGGCTACGATTGCGCGTAAAGCGCAATCTTACAATACTCTAGATGAAATAGAATTTTTTGTGATCCCAAGAAATTTTGTATGGGGAGTGTTAGAAGGGGTGATAGCATTGAACTAATTTTTTCCCCATCATGCTAAGGTAGCTATAAAAATGTTTTATACAAAATGCTTACTCCAAAAATTGGATGGGAACTGAGAAAATTAGTGAGTTAGATTTAGTGAAAATGTGCAGTTTTTTTTATTTTGGTAGAAATTGTAGGAGATTTTGGTGATTTTTCAGAAATAACTAGGAATATTACGAAATTGACAACTCTTAAATCTCAGTCTAGTGCCATTCATACTTTTCGAGAAAATCGATTTTTTGAGAAATTGTGAAACTATGTCATATAGAATGGGCGGGGGTAGAAGCAGTGACGCTTCTCAAATATTTTTTTCTGATCTTAGTGAAAATACTAATTAAGTATTTATTACAAAATATGAGCTCGACAAAGTTTGAAAACGAGTCACATCGCTGCACTCCTTCTTCACCCTTCTATTAATTTTTTAAATTTCAAAATTATAATACTACTGCAAATGCTTAGTTTTCGAAACTAGTAAGGCAAACATGAAACATGCAATTTTGTCAGGGTTTCTTAAGAAGCAACTACAATTAAAAAAACATAACAGGGCTACGATTGCGCGTAAAGCGCAATCTTACGATACTCTAGATGACATAGAATTTTTTGTGATCCCAAGAAATTTTGTATGGGGAGTGTTAGAAGGGGTGATAGCATTGAACTAATTTTTTCCCCATCATGCTAAAGTAGCTACAAAAATGTTTTATACAAAATGCTTACTCCAATAATTGAATAGGAGCTGAGAAAATTAGTGTGTTAGATTTAGTGAAAATGTGCAGTTTGTATGGGAGGTGGTAGAAAGAGTAGGAGGATTCGAGTAATTTTTTCAGAAATAACTAAGAATATCATAAAATTAACATCTCTTAAATTTTAGACCAGTAACATTCATACTTTTCAAGAAAATAAATTTTTTGTGAAGTTGTAAAACTGTGTCATATTGTATGGGAGGGGGTAGAAGCAGTAAAGCTAATCAAATGTTTTTTTCTAATCTTAGTGATAATGCTAAATAAGTATTTATTACAAAACGTGAGCGCGATAAATGTTAAATGTTCTGAGAAAATTGGCTTAGCGCATTTCATGAAAAAGTGTAGTTTGTATGGGAGGGGTTGGAAGGAGTGGGAGGACGCAAATAATTTTTTTACTGTATATTGAAAATATTATGAAAGTAATATTTCCCGAAATTCATACTAATAAACTATAAAAGGTTTTCGAGCAAATCCATTTATTGTGGAATTGCGAAATTGTGTCATTTTGTATGGGAGGGGGTAGAAGGGGTGAAGCTAATCGTCTAATTTTTTTTGGGCTTACCAACAATTTTAAATAAATATTTAGTGCATAATTTCAGCTCGCTAAATTTGATACGCACTGAGTAAATTGGCTTAGAGTAATTCATGACAAGTACAGTTTTTATGGGAGGTGGTAGAAGGAGAGGGAGGACACGCATAATTTTTATACGGTAGATTAATATTATTATAAAAGTAATATATTCCAAATTTCAGGACAATAGCTTTTATGCTTTTCGAGCAAATCCGTTTATTGTGAAATTGCGCATTTGTGTCATTTTGTATGGGAGGGGGTAGAAGTGGTTTAGCGATTTGGCCCGTTCACGATCTCGACCTTACTTTTTTGTCAAAAATGACATGTACGAAATTTGAGCTTTCTAGCTCAACGCGTTCTCAAGCTAGAGAGTGAACGGCCGGACGGACAGACGGACAGACGGACGGACGGACGGACAGACGGACATCCGGTTTTGAGATTTTTGAGTGATAGTATTAACTTCTGTATCATTCATTTTTTTCTCTGAGCCTTATTTCTTGGCGTTACAAACTTTAGAGCAAACTTATAATACTCTCAGATTCCAACTAGAGTATAATTATCAGCTTCGCCTCACTTTTTCTACCCCTTTCCATACAAATATCTAAATATAAATTTAAGAAAAGCATTTCTCCTTCGAACATATGAGGGCTAACGACTTTGAAAATGAAACAAAGCATGGTGATAAAGATGTTGACAAGCAGTTCTAAAATCATATAAAACCCTCCACTCCTACTCAGCCTCTTATACAAATGCTCCAATTTCAGGAAAGCTATGTCCAATTTATTTCAATATTTTTAAAGCATTATTATAAACATAACAGGGCTACGAATCTTACGATACTGTAGATGAAATAGAATTTTGTGTGATCCCAAGAAATTTTGTATGGGGAGTGTAAGAAGGGATGATAGCATGGTACTAATTTTTCCACATCATGCTAAAGTAGCTATAAAAATGTTTTATACAAAATGCTTACTCCAAAAATTTAATGGGAACTGAGAAAATTAGTGAGTTAGATTTAGTGAAAATGTGCAGCTTGTATGGGAGGTGGTACAGAAAGAGTGGGCGGATTTTAGTGATTTTTTCAGAAATAACCATGAATATTATAAAATTGACATTCCTTAAATTTCAGACTAGTGCCATTCATACTTTTGAAGAAAACCGATTTTACTTTATTATTCTAATAATAAAGTATTGTGATCGACACAGAAAAAAAAAATTTGCAACCCTGAAATTTCGATTTTTCGCGTTTCATGACTAAATTAGCCTAAAAAAGCAAAAAAATTAATACCGCCGTACGCCGTACGCCGTCCGCCGGCTAACTCTTAAAAGCTATCACTTCAAATTTTGCACGAAAACTTACGAAAATAATTGAAATGAAATTCCTTTAGAAGTTTTGCAATCGCGCTTGCTTTTCCACCCCCTCGCATACAAAAGTATCATTTCGACCTATTTCATTGAACCAACTAATAACCCACAAATTAAAAGCTACGAACTTGAAATTTTGTACGATAACACTACAACAGAGATGAAATAAAATTGTGCCACAATTTTGACGGTTCCCCTACCTCCTCTACCCCCTCCCATACATGTGTTTGGTTTCGTGAATGTGAAATACACAGAATCATATAAAAATTCTAAGCAACTTCGTCTATGAAACTGACATTCTATACAGAGAATATTGGACGTGATTCAAGCAATCTATTAAAAACTATTAACATCCACCCACCTTTAATATCAACCCTCACCACTCCCCTCACAAAACTCATACTTGCATAAACAAACGAACGAAATATTGATTATAAGTACTGGAGCTTTTGAACGTTTCCGCAAAATGTTAAATTGACAACTGCCCTGCCCAAGAACCCCCTTTCACTTAGTCTTCCCTAACCACTCTAACCTGCATATTGACTTTCCACGAATCCGCAACTTTTCCCAAGAATAATGAAGTTTCGCCCGACTTGTTGGCAGTTTATTTTGGGAAGTTGTGAAACTGTGTAATATTGAATGGGAGGGGGTAGAAGCAGTGAAGTTAATCAAATATTTTTTCTGATCTTAGCAATAATACAGATTAAGTGTTTATTACGAAATATGAGCTCTGTAAATGTCATATGTTCTGAGATAATCGTCTAAGAGCATTTCATGAAAAAGTGTAGTTTGTATGGGAGGGGGTGGAAGGAGAGGGAGGACGCAAGTAATTTTACTTTATTATTTTAATAATAAATATTGTGATCGACTTGAAAAAAAAAAATTTGCTACCCTGAAATTTTGTTTTTCCGCGTTTCATGACTAAAATAGCCTAAAAATGTAAAAAAAATCCGTCTGTCTGTACGCCGTCCGCCATACGCGGGTGTGCACGTTCAGCGCACATTAACTCCTAAACCCTTCAAGATAGAAAGTCATTTTTGGAGGGATTGTAGATAGTTGCGGATCTCAGGCGGACACCCATTTTATGGGGTGGAAGGGTTCAGCGGGAGGCAGGGAGAGCACTTAAACCGAAAACTAAGATTTCAAATATCTCAAACATGTGTACAGCTAGGAAGCTAAAAATTGATACACATACAAAAGGGTTTTTGGGACAACTTTTAAATTAAATTTAATTTTTTTATCCATTGGGATACAAAAACCAATTGTTCGCCGATTTTTTTTTCAAATGATTATATCTTCGAAATTACTTAGCATACAAAATTTATATTTTTAGACCATCAAGGTGGCATATAGATCCACTCGAATCAGCTCACATAGAGGCTAACTATTGTAAGGGGGAGGGTCACGGGGGGGGGGGGGGGGGGGGGTGCAAAGAAAAACACTTCAAAATCAATTTCTCGGCTATTTGTTGAGCTATGTAATCAAAACTTGGTACTTATAATAAACTGTACTAGAGAAACTAGAGAAACTGTACGAGAAAGATATAACATTTGGACAAAAAAGTAGTGGAGGGAAATGGGAAGCAAAATTGCAAACCATTATGTCTCAAAACTGAGCGCAGATATCAAATTCAAATTTTGCCAAATTGTAGAACTATATAGTTTTGAATTTTGGTAAAAGTCTTACGTTGGGAGGTGTAAGGGGAGGGAGGTGGTAAGCAAAAGTGTCGAAAATTTTGAGTGATTTTTTTAGGGCTCTGGTAAGAGATACAAAGTTTAAATTTTCCACGTGAATACATCTAATCATTGTACATACAGGAAAAATAATAAAAATTATGCAATTGTTATGCACTGACCCCCCTGGTCTAACGTGCACAAGGTGTTTCATATGCACTGAAAAAACACTTAAACTGAAAATTTTTGAATGAAATTTTAAGGTAGAAACTTGAAAATTTGCAAAATGCATTTAAAAAAATTTTTAAAAGAATGAAATATTAATTGGTCAAATACCTTCCAAACTTCTACCCGCTCCCATACAAAATTAATTTTTCGACCATTTTTAAAAAATCAATTATCACCTAAAAATTAAAAGGTATTAATTTGAAATTTTGCAGGAAAACTTTTAAAAATAGTTAAAACAAAATTGCGTCAAAAGTTTTGAGATAGCACTTGCTCTTCTACCCCCTCCCATACAAAAGTATGATTTCGACCAATTTCAATAAATCAACTGCTAATCAACAAAAGCTACGAACTTGAAATTTTGTACGAGCACCTAACAAAAGAAATGAAATAAAACTGCATCAGAAATTTTACATTTCCCTTACCTCCTCTACCCCCTCCCATAAAAATGATTGGTTTCGTGAATGTAAAATACACCAAATTTTATGAAAATTCTATGCAACTTCGTTTATGAAACTGACATACTATGCAGAAAATATTGGAGGTAATTGAAGCAATCAATTGAAAAATTATTGACATTCACCCACCCTTAATATCACCCTTCCCCCTCCCTCATAAGAACTCAAACTTCCATAAACCAATGAAATATTGATTACATGTACTGAAGCTATTGATCGTATTCGCAACTAAGTGTTGAATTGGCATCATCCCTGTCCTAAGGGGGTTTCACTTGTGAAAGGGGGTTTCACTTGTGAAAGGGGGTTTCACTTGTGAAAGGGGTTTCACTTGTGAAAGGTGTTTCACTTGTGAAAGGGGGTTTCACTTGTGAAAGGGGGTTTCACTTGTGAAAGGGGGTTTCACTTGTGAAAGGGAGTTTCACTTCTGAAAGGAGGTTTCACTTGTGAAAGGGAGTTTCACTTGTGAAAGGGGGTTTCACTTGTGAAAGGGGGTTTCACTTGTGAAAGGGGGTTTCACTTGTGAAAGGGGGTTCCACCTGAGAAAGGAGGTTCATTTATTCTTCCCGAACCATTTTAACTTGCATATTGACTTTCCATGTATCTTTAACTTGTCAAAAAAATAATAAAGTTCCGCCCGATTTGTTGGCAATTTATTTATGCTGTTGATTTAAATCATTATGAAAGTGGATACACTACTTTCATAATGATTTAAAATTCAGACTAATAGCTTTTATACTTTTCGAGTAAAACCATTTATTGTCAAATTGCGAAATTGTGTCATTTTTTATGAGAGGGGGTAGAAGGGGTGAAGGTAATCGTCTAATTTTTTTTTGGTCTTACTAACAATTTTAAATAAATATTTGGTGCACAATTTCAGCCCGCTAAATTTTATACGCACTAAGTAAATTATCTTATAGTAATTCATGACAAGTACAGTTTGTATAGGAGGTGGTAGAAGGAGGTGGAGGACACAAATAATTTTTATACGGTAGATTGATATTATCATGAAAGTAACATATTCCAAATTTTACGCTAACTTTTCGAGCAAATCCGTCAATTGTCAAATTGCGCAATTGTGTCATTTTGTATGGGAGGGGGTAGAAGGCGTAGAGCGATTTGATCCGTTCACGAACTCGACCTTACTTGTTTGACAAACACGACGTGTACAAAATTTGAACTATCTATCTCAACGTGTTCTCAAGCTAAAGAGTGCACAGACGAACGGACGGACGGCCGGACGGCCGGACATCCGGTTTTGAGATTTTTGAGTGATAATATTAACTTCTGTACTATTCATTTTTTTCTCCGAGCCTTATTTCTTAGCGTTACAAACTTTAGAGCAAACTTATAATACTCTCAGATTTCATCTAGAGTATAAAAATTATAAATTTTAAATTTAGCACGAAACAACGAAATTACAAACCTTCTCCTTCTGCTTCTACTACCTCGCATACAGACGTCACAATATACTATTCTAAAGAATCTTAGATGTTATATTTTTCTGTATATTAAACTCTTTTCTATCTCACCTAGAGTATCATATGATTATTTTTTTATTTTTTGTGTTCATAGTTCAAGTATCCAAGTAGTTCAAGTATCCGAGCTCTATCCAAGCGGGCAGTGTGCTAGAATTATACGCCGACCGGGATTTAAACTCACGACCTTCGAATTGTACACCAACATGCTACCCATTCGACTACACTCTGCACGTTTACTACTTATGACTTTGCAGGTTAGCAAAGATTTCAATGAATAATTCGTTTTAAAAAGTTGCAAAGTTAAACGTGGCTAGAGTTCAAGACAATTCGATTAAGGAAATGGACAATATTTTGAAAATCTGTTGCGAGGATTTAATGGATTATTAAAAATGTCACAAAAAAATGTTTGACTCTAGTCAGACGTACATCAAATCCGGACTTGAAAATCATTTATTGGAATAACTGCTCAATGTAGCTCCGTTTTCTTAGTTTTCAGTTCGAAAATTTGCATTAACGGGGGTATACACAAAATGGAATATTTAAGTGAAAATATAGTGTTTTATAAACAAACAATTTTGCCGAAGCCGTTGGAATCCTTTAATTTTTCTTTCGAATATACTAGAGAGGGAACTGATTTATTGGCAATGTGATTCGTTGATTGGTTTTGAAGTTTAAATTTAATAATAACCAAAAAATTAAACCTTTCAACGGAGGGAACTGGTGAGAATGTTTTCTAAATTTAAAAATTTTTGTTAATAATATTACATTTTGAAATAGCTATTTTTTTACTGAAAAAGCTTGATTCTTTTCATGAAAACGATATTTTTTTTTAATAATAAAAGGATTTATTTGTTGTGAACCGATATAAAATAAAATTAGTAAAAATTACAGAATCAATCAGATTTTATGACAATTTAAAGATACATCGAATTTTCACAATTAATTTTTTTGAATTCAGCTCCCGGCCATCCAGCTAATCGGACGGCTATTTTCCAGCCAATTTATCACTACTGTATACAACTATTTTAAGCTATTCGCATAAATTTCCGATTTGAGATTACTTCATCTTCAACGAAAAGCCCTATTCGGTATATACGACCCCTTAAATGTAATTTACAAAGTAGAAAGTTTTTGTTAAGTGTTTTTTACGGAAAAACAAGTAAGACCTTCAGTTCATCGAATCCTAAATTATTTCTCACTAAATAAGGCTATAGCTCAATAATTCCGATACAAGAACAAACTATTACTTTTTTGTTATGACGTATTATCAATCGATATTCATTGTAATAATCGTAATTAGATCGAAAATAATTAACACCTAAAACAACAGCATGTGACTCTGTTTCTGGATAAAAAAAAAACGAAAACGACGAAGACGAAAATGAAAAGGAACCGAAAACCTCCCAAATCTAAGATAAATATCACACACTTGGCCATAAAATAAGGTGCTGATCACCATAAAACATATTTTCCTGTCAATTAGACTTCTCCCCAAAAAAAATAATATTTACCTCGATTTCTATCCTAATAAATGTTTGGCCATTTTATTATAATGGACATGTTCCACTCTCTCTGGACTCCCCCTGAATGCTATCCCCTGACCTTTATCCCTGTTTTTGCGTTGAACCCGATGCCTAGTCTCGTGTCCATTAACGTTATTGGTTTTTGTCACAAGTGCTCCGATTTCCCACCACCTAAAAATAACAGCCGTCAAATACACACTCGTAGCCCACAAACCCCCTCCCCACCCCACACAATCCCGACAATTCGAATCATCTTGCTTCTTTGGATTTATATACTAACGTGAATTCTTCTAGAATATTTCGGCCATATTGGTGTATTTCTTAGCTGGCGATCGCCTTACATAAAAGAGCGACCTCTAGTCGTCAATATCATTAATTATTTGTAGCATTAACAATCGATAGGCGAACTCCTCTTGAATAGAGCAGCTCTCAAAAAGAAGGAAAATTACGGAAAACTAAGCAATAAGAAAGGAATGAACAGAAGAAAAAAGGGAAAAACAACCCCAAAGAAAATGAAGATGGAGTGTCGTGAATATGAACAAGGAGCATTATGATGCTACAGCTCTTGAGTAAATGAATTAAATATTAATATGAATCGGTAGGTCTATGGTTTTATTTCTTTTCATACCCAGTTCGTTCCGGATGACCACTGAAATCACTTATAGATGGCGTAGAGCTGGCTTATTACGGGATGACTGCCTCCAGGCAAGACACACAATCAAATATTTGCAGATTCAATGAAATTCGGAGGATTCTCCCACCACGTCTAATTTTCATCTTCGCAGTTCACATCACAATTATTCTGGCGAATAATTTATGAAAAGGGACAAATTCGAAGCACTCGGGTAATGATAAAGTTTTGATCCAAGATGTTCGGTTTTGGGTTTAAATCTTGGCTCTCTTCCCCGATCACAATCACGACCGAAACCGATTCATTTCGATGTCTTTGATATTCCGTAGTTGTGCTGCGAAAAAAAACTCAGTACAGAATTAAAGTACGTGTGATAAGCGTAGACCTACTATGAGTTTCTACCTTTCGCGGTCTCGAATTCGAAGATTCTGTTATGGGTTAGATTTCACTCGAAAAATAAATTTGCAAGTTTAATTTTCGATAACTTTTCATGCAAACGAAGCAAACAAAATTTGCAAAAAAAAGCGGCCTTCGTTTTTCAAAATCCACAAGACTTCATATTATTAGAGTCGTGGATGAAAATGAAATTCATCCCGTTTATTACGTGCCATAATTGAGTTCTGTAAATGTCTGGAAAAATAAACATGAAACCCTTTTCGGAGTGGTTTTTTTTTTCATTATTCTCTACGGTGTATAATTAAGCATGTTGTTCGCCTCAAGGTAATTATTTCGAAACCAACTTCTCAATTTACAAGTGCGTATAATTAGGCAGAAAGCTTAAACAATAAGATAAATAATAACTCGAGGGCATGAATATATAATAAAATTGAAAAATTCATATTTAATATTCTTGAATAATTGACGTGGCGAAATCAGAGATCAATAAAAATGTTGTGCTTGGTAGTTTTCAATCGATTGAAATACGAGGTAAAATTTCAAGGCAAGCGAAAGAGTTTTTTTTTTTTTTACAGAATAACCTGTGTTATAGGCAATTTCGGCCTTCATGTGCAATGCACAAATACAGTCATGGAGGGAAGGAATGGGATTGGGAAGGTTGGGGAAGGGGAGTGAGAGCGACCGTAGCGAGTGGAGAAGCTGGTATATCGCTCAGTTGTACTGGCTGCTTACTGACAAATATTTGCAGATTTTATGGGGGACTGAATGATAGAAGGCGAACAGAAACCATCTACTGAGTATTTAGGCCTTCTTGAAGTGGAACTGTTTCACTTTTACACCGTTTCCCCATTTTATTGCGAATAATTTTTTTCACGAGTAGGAACTGAAAAATTTGCGCTTCAAAAAATTCCGTCTGGAGTGGGAATCGAACCCACGACCTATTGACTGAGAAGCAAGCACGCTGCCCACTACGCCACGGAAGCCTAAGTTGCAATTGTATTGAGTTCTTTTGGGAGGAAATCCCCCTACGCTCCGGAGGATATTTATAAAGCCTTTCATAAAATGTAAATTAAAAAAAAACATTACAAATAATTTCATTTTGAGCATCGCATTTAAAAGCCTTTTTGTACTCTATGGCTGGGAAAAAGAGAAAACACTTCAAAAAAGGTTTAAATTGTTTAAAGTGTGCTGTGGGCACCGCGGTATTAATAATTTTGCAATTTGGACTGGTCATATTTCAGATTGGTCTCAAGATATTGATGATTACATTCTGACTAAAGTATCGTTTCGTTTCGTTTCGTTTCGTTTCATTTACGATGGCGCCACAGCCCAAATCGGGCTTTAGCCTCCTGAATGCTTTGCCTCCATCCATCTCGGCTCAGTGACCGCGTCCTCCAGTTTGAAAATCTTAGCAGTGATTTGCTGTCTGCGCCAATCGAATCCTCCCATCGCTTTCGTGGTTTTCTGACCGGGCTTCGTCCGTTGACTTTCCCTTTTAGTGTGCGTTTGGAAATTCTTCCGTCATCCATACGCTCCGCATGACCAGCCCATTGTAACTTTTTAAATTTTATGACACTTCTGGATTGCCGAAGATGGCATATTCTCCACATCGAGTCTTCCCTCACAGGTCCGAGGATTCTTCCGCGGACCTTCCTTTCAAAGACGTTAAGTAGTTTTTCGGGCGCCTGCACAGGTCGTATAATCATTTTATTTAACTTAAGTTTTGTTTTCCTGTGTACGTTCTTGTTTTTAATTATTGGAAGTACCAAATAATACGTCTTGTGTGCCATAATTATCCCTCTTTTAATTTCGATGGGTTCGCTTCCATCCTTCGATAGGTTCGCCCCGAGGTATATAAAGTTGTATACGTTTTCTAGGTTATAGTCTCCTACTGTAATATTTTGTCTGATTGGCGTCTTTTTCCTAGATTGCGTCATAATTTTTGTTTTATTTTCATTAATACGTAGTCCAACTTCCCTTGCTACCGAGTCCAGATTTACAAATACTTCCTTAGCACTCTCCAGAGATCTTGCAAGAATATCTATGTCGTCGGCATATGCTACGAGTTGTGTGGATTTGAAGCATAGTGTTCCCTTGGTGCCAATGGGAAGTTTCCGAATAACATATTCGAGTGTTAAGTTGAAAATTGGTGCGAGGCCGTCACCTTGTTTAAGACCGTTATCTGTTTTAAAACTGGAAGTCAGATCATTTTCTACTCTGACTTGTGACAAAGACTCAGTCATTGTCATTCTTGTCAGTCGGACCAGTTTCGGTGGGACTCCAAACTCCAACATGATTTTATACAGTACGCGCCTGTCGATACTGTCGTATGCTTGTTTGAAGTCAACAAATATCTGGTGCACATCAATATTATATTCCCAGAACTTTTCCAGCACCTGTTTAACTGAGAATATCTGGCCCGTGGTCAAGCGTCCAGCTCTAAATCCGCCTTGGTATTTGTTCGATAGCCAGCGGGAGAAAATACAAAAAAGGCCGAAAAGGATTTACATTTCTCGGCGCACACAAAATAAAAAAAACTATTCGTAAGCCCACAATAAAACCGGCGATCCTCAAAAAATTTTCATTGTTCAGCGCATATGAAACAGTACGCGAGAAAATAAGAACTAAATTACCCACAATTATTTCTTTAGGATCGCCAAAGAGCTAACAACTTATATTCCTTACTACACTCAATATTTAATAACACAATTTGCCGATTCAATATTCGGCTCGACGGACCATGTTTGATAGCCAGCGGGAGAGCTCCGCCCTGGACTAAGTGCTTACTTTTGAATTTAACTTGCAAGGGAAACACACGAGTTTTATTGGTCTTATTTGTTTTATTTTATTATATTTTCCGTCACAACCTTTCTGTTCGACGGTTCGCTGATGAGTGAGTCCTGTTCGTGTCCAGGTCCGATATCGTCCTCCTTCTCGATCCCCAGTGGTAGCGGAAAACTCCGCCTGACGCTAGTGGCAGCGACGGTTAGACCTCTGCTGGTTGAACAGTATTCACTAATTACTTTGTCAGCATAGGGCTTAATTCTTTTTTCTAGAATTTTCGTCAAGATCTTAAAGACGTTCACAACAGAGATATTCCTCGGTAGTTTTCGCAGCAGAGTTTGCCACCTTTTTTATAAATTGGACATATGATACTCTTGCGCCAATCTTCAGGATCCTGCGTCCATATGTCCGTGACTAATCTATGTAGGAGATGCGCTATGCAGGTGTCGCCGGCTTTCAGAAGTTCAGCTGGGATTTGTTGTTTGGGTAGTTCCTTAGAGCTGTTTTTACTTCTTCGAGTGTGGGAGGACTCAAAGCGGATCCTTCATCAGCTGTTACATCAGTTATACCTGATATTGTATCTGCTGCTGCTGTTCGTGTAGGTGATGGACTAGGGCTAAGAAGGTGTTCAAAATATTGTGCCCATCTTAGTTTTATATTTCCGCGTTACTTAGATTGTTCCCTTCTGCATCCTTGCAGATGGTCGTTTTCGGTTTGTATCCTTCTTTCATGCTTTTAACAAGGAAATACGCGGCTCTTGTGTTGTGTAATTTCAATTGTTAGTCCATGTTTTTAATTTCGTCATTATTATACTTCCGTTTTTTTTGTTTGCATATTTTGTTTGCAAATCGTCTAAGATCCTTGTATTTGTCCTGTTTGGCTCGTGTCGGCCGTTCCGTTAATATTTTGTAAGCTCGATTTTTTCGTTCTAAAGCATCTTGGCATTCGTTGTCGAGCCAATCATTTCTTTTGTGCCGGAGTTGTTGTCCTATCACCTCCTCTGCGACAGATGTAATGCCATCTTTGATATTTTGCCACATTTCTTTTATTGGTTTGCTGGCGGTGGTATTCAGCATTGTCGCGAAGTGCCTCTCCAAGGCTGATACATATTTCGCAACTATTTTCTCGTCTTTGAGTTTTCCTATGTCGAATTTAGGAATCGGTTGTGTTTTGGGTGTCCTCGGTTTGCGATTTGACATTGGAACTTGGCTTTACCAAATAGTGGTCTGTGTCGCAATTAGCCCCTCGACATGTACGCACGTCGAGAACGCAGGAGGCCGTCCTTTTCTCTATTAGAACATGATCTATTTGGTTGAATGTTCTTCCGTCGGGTGATGCCGACGTTCTTTTGAATGTCACGATGCGGGAAGCATGTCGAGCTTACAATAAGGTTTTTGCTGCTGGCGAAATCAGTCAGCTTCTGGCCGTTGTCATTACTAATATCATGTAGACTGTGCCTTCTAATTGTCCCTATATATGTTTCTTCTTTACCCACTTTCGCGTTAAAGTCACATAATATTATTTTAATATCATTCGACGGAAGGGAGTCGAATGTTGATTCTAAGATGCTGTTGAAATCGTCTTTAACTTCGTCGTCTTTGTCTTCCGTCGGGGCGTGGACATTAATAAGCCAAACATTAAAGAAACTTGTTTTGATGCGGATTAGACACAATCGTTCATGGACGGATTTGAAGTTGGTAAGCTTGTTGTCGACGATAAACACAACTCCAAATTCCCGGCTTCCCGATTTTTTTCCTACTTTTGAAAATTCTGTGCGATCTTATGTCAGTAACTTCGCTACCTAACAATTTAGTTTCTTGGAGTGCAATGATGTTCATATTATATTAGCGTGCCTTTTCCAGGAGCGCAATCACTGCTCCTGCTCTTTATAGGGATCGCACGTTCCAAGATCTGAAGGAATAGTCCAGTTTTCATTTGCGTGGTCGTTGCCGTTGAATCAATCCAGTCCGAGGCGTTGCTTCAGGTTTCGAAACGGGTGTGGTTTTTCCGAGGATGAGTTGTTAACTCATCGCCCAACCCCCAACTTGGAGGGCCATATTTTTATAGTTCTAGAATTTTTCTGTTTCATTAGCACTCGCGCCCATCAGTTCAGCAAGTGAAGTCCGGATGGACAAAACCAGTATCCGGTTGCTACCACGTGGAGGTACGATGAGCACAATTGATGTGTATATGACAGTTGCAACATTGGGCGTCGCCTAATGACGCCGATCAGATGCCTACCCTATCTATACCCATCCAACCACCAATAAAGTATCGAGACTTTGTAACTAAAATTAGTGTGGGAAATGATATTTAAGAAAATAGTTTTTTTGATAACCAGGTAGGCCTGTCCTTAATTTTTATCCCAAAAATTAGCGCAGTCTGTTAATCAGTTTGCTTGCAGCAGTTGATTGAATCGGAACACCTAAAAACAATAATATAAACGCAATATACTCTCAGATTTCATCTAGAATATGAAAATAGTACCGTGAACAGGTCATTTTGGACTCGATTGATCGTGCAAATTCTGATCCCACATTCATGGAGCGCATCATAACTGGTGACGAGATAGGGGTCAATGAGTTTGAAATGTAAAGCAGTTAACAATCATCGGAATGGTTGTGAAGTGTTATTCCAAAACGCCAGAACAACCGCGGATAAAAACCTTTTCTTAAGTCTAATAAAGACGGAAGTCACTGGCCCTGCATATGAAGTGATTCGTTTCCACGAGGAAACAGAGCTCCACTCTTCACTTTCGTCCGAGTTAAAAAGAAGTCGGCAACAATCAAGTTAAGACGTGAAAGATTTTACCAAACGTCTCACACGATTGTTGTCAGATCTGAGCAGTGCTTCGAACAACGATACAACGGAGGTAAGAACTTATGTATCTAGCGAAAATGAGAAAAACGCTATCCGCGTTTCGGAAGATGAACTGAGGAACGAGAATTTACGCGTTATCGCAAAAGCTTGTAATGAGAATGATTTCTCAAAGTTGGTGAGTTACGTGATAGAGCACGCTAACCGCCCTGAACAGCGTATCAACTTTCGGCCAAGTCACAGCAAAGGCCTACCACCAAACCGTATTGCGACTTTTGTAAAAGAGCTGGTCATAAACGGGAGACTTATTTTCGGAAAAACAGCTCCCATCCTTCTCAGCTCCCCTAAATTCGGAAATAAAATATATCCAATGCTCTTTCTGTGGTCGAAACGGTCACGAGGTTTCTCAATGCCGAAAAAAGATGAGGCAAAATAATCTTCAAGGCGACCAACACAATTATCGCGCTTCTGATAGAACACAGCCAGCCAAGCCAGAATGGTACAGCTTATTGACTCGTCGGGAAACAAGATAACGCGGGAGGACGAGATCGGCAATCCTCATTGCGTAACAGTACATGCCGATGTTCATATTGTGAAGTAACGGTGAAGTACCTCTGCGTTGTACCAACAATTCTGTTTAGTGAATTTTCCATCTGTTTAAATCCAAAACAACTACGTTTTTATTAGACAAAAGAGCTGAGATAAACCTCCACAAACTCGGTGCAACCAACGGAAATAGCCTAGTATATGAAGGTTCATAATGTGTTATCACAACCTTTACAGGGAATCTCATTGCTTCAGCGGGTTTATCCTATGGAGATATCACCTTAGAGTTTGAATGGGGCAAAGTTCAAATTCAGCATCTTGTCCAACTAATCAGAAATGACAATATTTTGGAATGTGATGGATTACTGTGAAATGATTTACTCCTAGAGCACGGTTTTAGGATTAACTACGCAGACAAGGTGCTTGAGATCGGTATTGAAAACACCGTACCCATCACAAAAACTACAGGGACGATCTGAACAAGTTATTACTGCCATATCTATCGAATTTAGGCACGTGTTGGTATTGCAGAAACAACTGAAGCTTGGTGTTTTTATAGGAAACACGTTAGTAAGGCCGCAATACGGTAAGCTGAGGAATCCCATCATTAATACTAACGCTGAGGCGGTAACTTTTGAAGGTCGTGACCTAAAGTTACACTATGAAGATCCGAACGATTACGAAATAGCACATTTAAGCTATAACGATCCCATTGAAGAACGACTTCAAAAACTGCAAGATCCATTAAAATATGTCATTGGAACCTAGAAGAGAAAGAGTCCATCACGAATTTTATTAGAGAATTTCATCACACATTCTTTTTAGAAGGTGATAGTAGTATAAGTTAAACTGATGCCATAAAGCACAGAATATGTACTCCGGCTGAGAAACCGCCAATATATACTCCACCTTATCACTTACCCGAATTTCAGAAAACCGAAATTAATAAACAAAACGGTGAGATGTTAGAAGATTGCATTATGTATAAGTCCAAGCAGTAGCCCCTGGAACTTTCCCTTATTGTTAGTTCCGAAAAAATCAGATGAAAACGGAAACAAACGATGGAGAGTGGTAATCGATTTCATGAAACTAGACGATTTAACCATAGGATATGCATATACTCTGTCCAATATAACAGATATATTGGACCAGCTTGGAAAATAAAAATATTTTACAACATTGGATCTAGCGAATGGTTTTCACCAAGTTAAAGTGGATGATCAGGATAAGGAGAAAACCACCTTTAACACTCCTTTCGGTCACTACTATTTCGAAAGGATGCCTTTTGGACTTAAGAACGCACCTGCTATGTTCCAGAGAGTAATGAATACCGTTCTCTCCGGACTTCAAGTTTTACACTCTTTTGTGTACATGGATGACATCGTCATCTATGGGTATAATTTGCGAGATCACAACGAAAAACTTCGACAAGTTTTAATGAAACTTACGAACCATCATTTAAAACTTCAGCCTGAAAAATGTCATTTCTTAGAAAAACAAATCACGTACCTTGGGCACATAGTTAGTGAAGATGGAGTACAACCAGACCCAAAGAAATTGAAAGCATTAGTCAATTATCCCGTTCCCAAAAACGAAAAAGACGTAAAATCGTTTCTCGGATTTGCAGGATACTATAGAAGATTCATACCTAATTTCGTAAAGATCGCTAAACCTTTAACCCAACTTCTTAAAAATGATAGTATTTTCAAATGGGATCCATTTTGCGATGTATCTTTCAATATGCTGCCGAAAAAATTGATAACTAAACCTGTGCTATTCTATTCTACAATGGCACTACAGCCCAAATTGGACCTTGGCCTCCTGATTTTCAGCTTTCTTAACATTTTTCATTAATCATTGTGAAAGGGTTGTTAGCGCTTCAAACAACCCTCCATCTACAAATTTTAATTTTCGTAGATTGAGGTAACTAAGGTATACTCAAGCAGGTAGTGTGCTAGAATTATGCGTCGACCGGGATTTGAACTCACGACCTTCGCACTGTAGACAAACACGCTACCCACTAGGCTACACCCTAGCTCCTGTATTAGCCTATCCTCAATATGAAACTACGTTCATTGTAACTACTGATGCTAGTGACATAGCAGTAGGAGTCGTTCTCTCTTGAATAATGCGGAGTTCTAGCACTACTCGAGAGAATTAAATAACAAAACCTGGCTCAACTAAACAAGGAGGAGATACCACCCATAAAGTAGCACAAGCAGCGGCTAGTGACGATAGAGAAGACTAATCATCCAGAAATAATTCGTGGGGTGACTGCAAAGGCTAAACTTTCAGGCACGAATAAGTACAAGAGACCGCCTGTTGAAGATAAGGTTCTAGATTGCGCTATGGTATCCCCCTCTTCCATTGCCTAATTCGCGGACGGACATTCGGTTTTGAGATTTTTGAGTGATTATATGAACTTCTGTATCATTCATTATTTTCTCCGAGCCTTATTCTTGGTGTTACAAACTTTGTTGGCAAACTTATAATACTCTCAGATTTCATCTAGAGTATAAAAAACTAATGACTATGAAATTTTTTTAACACTGATATCGAAGAATAGAATGTTGTTAAGCTTATTCAATGAGTTCGGTATTAGTTTTCATAAAAAATACATCATAATTTTTTGAAAATCAATCAGTAAATTTCGCAGGGAAAATTGGAGCTCAGTATGCCTTGAGACGGCGACCAGAGCAGAGGTCGGTCCGCACCGATTCTCTTGCTGAGCAATCAGTTACGTCACAGACCCTACCGAACAATGTGTTCAGTCTCTCTTAGCAAGAGATCACGGCTTAAAGAAAATAAAGCAATTCAATATTAAAGTAAAATTAATAGTTTGTCTTTTAAACTTTAAAAGTGGAGATCAATAACGATCTCAAGTAGACGAAATACGTCTACGTAACTGGCGCAGTCGGAACCTCGAACCAACACCCTGGAGAGAATTATCGCAAGTCTTGCAAAATTGAAATTTGAGGAACCTGGAGCTATAAACGACGAGATGGACTTCAGACAGATCTCATCATTTATTAGTGCGGTACCTACCTTTGATGGGACCCAAGTGGACCTTTTCCCGTTCATCAATGCAATTGACGCTATCTACCCACAAATCATCCCCAACACTCACAAAGCCGTCCTCTACCAACAATTACTAATGAAAATTGTAGGCCGAGCACGGGAAGTGTTGCACAGCCACATCGTCTCAAATTGGCAGGAAGTTAAGGCTCTACTTATTAATCACTTCGACACCCCCGAGAACGAAACCCAGCCTATGGAAAAATTGTTAGCAGCACGCTTCACCACCTCAGGACAACTCTACGATTATATATGTAAGTGTTTATTTAGATTAAACAATAAAATTAATAATAATAAGGAGTTTAGTGTTAGTCAAAAAAGTGATCTTATTAAAACAAAAAATCAGATAGCCAAATCTACGTTTGTGAACAAGTGTCCTGAACCGATTCGTGGAATTTTGCATTCGTATAAGCCCGAAACATTAGAAGACGCGTATAAAGTGTTAATAAATACGGGATATCTTAATTTTGGTTCAAAATGTCGCGAACACAATTTTAACGAGTCGTCTAATCCTAGTAAAACCGTAATATGAACCCATCTTCATCCAATCGTTCTACACAACCTAGGCACTCTCATGAAAATAGTTACCCTCAACAGCATTTTAATTTTGAGTCAAGGCCTCAAAACGTACCAACGCAAAATAACTTAAGCCTAGCTACAGAGCTTTCAATGAACACCGCTTCATCTCGATCCACATCCCTTCATGCGGATACGGATTTTCGTATACCAGCCTCGGAACAAGACAATTATTACCCATTGTTCCACTAATCATTGAGGGAAAGAAAGTTCGATGTCTAATACACACTGGATGTTCCAACTTCATTATGAATATCAAACTTGTGGCACATTATAAACAACATAGATTAGTAAATCCATTATATATATCATCTATCAATGGTAACTCTTGCGCGGAAACTTGTTTTTTTTTTCGGAATTTCCATATGAATTTCCCATTCAAACTAAAATTGAGTGGAAACTGGTCGATTTGCACAACAAAAACTTCGATTGTATCATAGATCAAAATATACTTGTACCGACAAAAGCAATCATCAATTTTGAGGATAATACATTAAATATCCATAAGATCCCTTTTAACTCGAATGAGGAGGAAGTGTATCAAGCAGTCGTAAAACCCCTCTGTCAACCAGAATTAGTCAATCAAAATAACGAGCATTATTCTAACGAAGAAACTACTTTGATTGAAAGAATAAAAAACGAGTTTAAAGATTTAGAATACAACGAAAATTATCCATTAACATTTGCACATACACATACATGAAACATGAACTTAAACTTACAACTGACAATCCTATTTATCAGAGAAATTATAGATACCCATACTCTCTCAAAAATTTCGTTAAAAAACAAATCGAAGAGGACTTGAGACAGGGAATAATAGAACCTTCTAAGTCACCATACAACTCTCCCATTTGGATCGTCCCAAAAAAAACTCCCGGAAAACATAGAGTAGTCATTGATTTTAGGAAAATTAATATGTCACGGTGGAGGATAAATACCTGATACCTCAAATCGATGACATACTGGGAAAATTGGATAATGCAAACTATTTTACGACTATAGACTTGGCGAAGGGTTTCCATCAGATTGAAATCCAACCTGAAGATCGTCACAAAACCGCTTTTTCGACAGATGAAGGTCATTTTGAGCTTACTCGAATGCCATTTGGTTTGAAAAATGCTCCAGCCACTTTCCAAAAGCTCATGAATCTATTTTAAAAGACTATCTCGGAAAAGATTGTATTGTTTACATGGACGATATTCGCGTCTTCAGCACTTCATTGCAGGAACACGAGATAGCCCTGCGAAAAATTCTCCATACAATTCGTTTAGCCCATTTAAAAATTCAGCTTTCCAAAACTTTTTTTCTTAAGAGAAGCACAGAGTTTCTTGGTCATATTATTACTCCCGATGGAATAAAACCAAACCCGGAAAAACTGAAAGCAATTCAGAACTTTCCGATACCTACAAATCAGAAACAGGTAAAGTCATTCTTAGGACTTACTGGATTTTATCGAAAATTTGTTAAAGATTACGCGCAAATTGCCAAGCCAATTACTGAAACGTTAAAGAAAAACAATAAAGTAAACATCTCTGATAAAAACTATGTCAAAGCTTTCGAAGCACTTAAAAAATACACCTTGAATGATCCCATATTAGCACACCTAGATTTTGAAAAACAGTTTACCCTGACTACTGATGCGAGTAATTTTGCAATAGGTGCCGTCCTTAGCCAAGACAATAAACCTATTTGTTTTGCCTCTAGAACTCTCAACGAACATGAGACTAGATACTCTATGATTGAAAACGAGCTATTCGCTATAGTTTGGGCTACGAAATACTTTAGACCATATTTATTTGGGATAAAATTCATCTTACAAACAGACCATAAACCCCTAGTATTTTTAGAAAATTTGAGAGAAGAAAACGCTAAGTTACAAAGATGGAAATTAAAATTAATGGAGTTCAATTACATAATAAAATATATTAAAGGAAAAGAGAACTATGTTGCTGATGCTCTTTCTAGAATCGAAATCCACGCGATGGACAGCAATGATGTAGGTTCCTTGGCTACTCAACATACTGTCCAAGAGGACAATACAAACTACATAGAAATTTCAGAAAAACCTCTGAATGTGCATAAAGTACAATTAGTTCTAAAGTTAGGTAAAACAAACAATACAACCAAACAACTATTCAACAATAAAAAACGTTTAACATTCACATTCAGAATTTTTGATGAAAAAAACATAAAATATATATTACAAAACCAAATACCCCAGATAGGGACCACAGGTATTAAATTTCCCAGCAAGGAGGTGCTTTTACAATTTCAAAAACATTATAATACTTGGAAACTTAATAACCCTAAAGCCCGCATTGTACAAGCGAATAAACTTTTTTGGAACTGTAATAGATCAGAAATCAATGAAGTGATTGCTAAAGAACATAGAGTTAATAACCACATTGGCATTAATAAAATATTCGAAATGATGTCGATCAAATATTACTTTCCATACCTCAAAGAAACAATATCAAACTTTATTAACAATTGTTCTATATGCGCGCAATCTAAATATGAAAGAAATCCATTTAAACTGGAATTCAAACTGAACCGCACCCCTGAACGTATCCGTATTGATATATGGTTCAGAGACAAAAATTCACCTTACCTCACCTGTCTAGATAAATTTTCAAAATTCTTAACAATTTATAAACTTAAAAACAGGCAATGGGACTCAGTTATACATGCTTTACGGTCAATTCTCAATAAAATTGGAAAGCCGAAATTGATTGTAACTGACAATGAAGGTGTATTAGATTCAGAAAAAAACTAAGGATTGGTTAGAAAAGCAAAATATACAATACCACTTCTGTTCCCCTCATTACAAAACGGGTAATTCAGATATCGAGGCTGCCCACCCATCGTTAAACGAAAATTTACGAACATTTCTTCTTAGAACAAAACAAGAAGATAAATCCCTGCTTGATTTAAACCCAATCGAAGAATGTATCGCAGCATATAACAACGTAATACATTCTAGTCATAAAGAAAAACCAGCAGATATTTTTTTTAATGAATGCAAAACACCTAACTCCGAAATATGTGCAGAATGAAACAGCAATCAATCGAAAGGAGAAATAAAACGCGAAAAGATATCGAATTAAATAATTCTTTGATTAAGCATCCCAATCCCAATAAACTTTCACCTCGATATATTAAACCAAATAAACACTCTAAAATACACCCCCAAAGATTAAAGCCACAACGAAAATTTTTTCATTCCAAGGACAACCCTGATAGTACTCGTAGCAATACTTCCCACGGCGTTGGGTGTAACTTTACTTCCACTCACCCAACAAAGTGGGTATGTAACCATGGAAGTAGCGATAGAACACGCCGTCACAAGCAAAGCAATCATTGGTCACCCGATTCATCAAAACGATCTGGAACAATTAGTAAGCTCTCTCAAGATAGGAGTAGCAATACTAAAAAAACGAACTATACATTTAGATCTCACAACGTCTGAACAAATGATTGACCACTTATATATCGAAATTACTGCTCTATTCCCTGATTTACACAGAAAAAAAAGAGGATTATTTATTCCGATAGGAATTCTCCGAAAATGGTTAGAAGGAACAATGGATGATGAAGATAGACAAATAATTGAACAAAATTTTGACAGGATAGAACATAACGAGGAAACGATACAGATTAATCAATTTAAACTATTAAAATGTAGTAATAACATTCGAGAACATATTCAAAATATTACCTTACAGCAAGAAACCAATAACCGCTTACTCGAAAATTTTACTAATAATATTGCTACAGCAATGAACGATCGTACGAAGATTTTAAACGACTTTAACGATTTTATACATTATCAACAAACATTAAACTTAGCGAGAGACAAAATTGACCATATATTTGAAATATTTTTAAACAATAAGGCACACTTCCTTCATAGAAACATTTTGACAGACGATGATATAAAATCATACAAAATCACACCATTACAACTACAATATATAAAATCAGATGTATTAATCGAAAGCAAAAAATTAACAATTTTTATTGAAATACCCTTGAAAATGGAACCTACATATATCCATAATTCAGATATTCCCGCTACCTAACCAAAATAATCTGCAACTACAAACGCAATTCAATAAATATTTTGTCCAAAATGGTGTTGCGAAGAACATCGATAAAAAAGAACCGATTCAGGATATTTGTGTTAGATCTATCCATAAAGAAAAACCAACAAATTGTACATTAATCGAAGATAATACCCAACACTTTTATCAAATTAATCAAAACACTTTTTTATTTACAAATATATTGTCACAATATTTAAGCTACTCCTGTAATAACTCTTACGAAAAAGAATTACTGATAGAATATCAGAACTTTATTGTAAAATTCGAATTCTGCAAAATTACAATTGATAAATATGTTTTCTCTAATACCATTAAAGAACCATTTATACCACAAATATTAGTTCAGACAAAACCACTTGTTAATTACTCAATAATTCAACCACTAAAATTTCAACATTTGTTAAACATAGAAAACAAAACAATTGAGCTCGGGAAAATGCAGAACCTACAACAAGCATAATCGCCACTATATCACTTGTACTGCTATTGATATATATTTTTAAACAAAAATGTAATAATAATAAATCAAAAATCAATATAATTAACAAATCTGAGGACAGATTTTCCTCAATGTCGGGAGGAGTTACGTCAGAGACCCTACCGAACAATGTGCCATTAAGTACAATTCCAAGGTATTGGCTTAAGTAAATTAGATAAACTAAGAATTTGTTATCATCACATAGGTCATAACATTTGACCCTTGCATGATGACAACGAGTAGTAAGTTAACATAAGATATCATCGCATCGACCCTTATACGATGACGAATAGATAACAATTATTATTTAAGCAAGTTAAATGTAAGTTAAGAGTTCAGTCTCTCTTAGCAAGAGATCGCGGATTAAAGAAAATAAAGCAATTCAATATTAAAGTAAAATTAATAGTTTGTCTTTTAAACTTTAAAAGTGGAGATCAATAACGATCTCAAGTAGACGAAATACGTCTACGTAACTAATCAGCTGCAACAAACGTTGATAACACAGCACAACAAAATTAAACTTTTTTTCTGTTGCATAAATTGACCCTTAGTTTTTTTTCGAGCAGCTCCAGTTTTTGAGATACAGCTACTACGTGCATATTGAGTCTGTTTACATTAACTTTTGCCTATTACGGTCTCGTTTCAGATAAATCTTTGTAATTTCTATCATGTCTTTTCAGGACGGGTCTGCATTAACGATCCAAATATTATTTGTAATATCTGCATTTTAAAAAAATTCGTTTCAGTGTCTCAGATTTCAAGCTATTTGGAGTGTTTTGGTTTTCCATTGGAAACAAAAAACAAGTACTGGGTGCCCAATGTTGTGTGCAAAATCTGTGTTGATGAATTACGTTTATGGACTACTAAGAAGAGAACCTCTTTCAAGCTCCGGTCTCCAATGATCTAGCGTGAACCTCTAAATCATCACGATAACTGCTATTTTTGCGTTGTAAATATATCAGCAATCAACAAGAATAAACGCTCTAATTGGATTTACCCTACATCAACATCAGCTGTTAGATCTATATGGAACTCGAATGATCCATTACTATCACTACCATCTATAGCTAAAGAAATCTCTGACGAATTGGATGAGCTAATTTGCACGAGCTTTGACGAATTCGTCCCAGAAAACCATTTCGAGCTGAGACCATTCAATCAAAACGAGCTTAATGATTTAATTAGAGACCTTGGACTGTCGAAAACTTCTCTGAATTATCAGCTTCCCGGTTAAAAGTGAGAAATCTCATAACAAAAGAAACTAAAGTCCCGTATTACTGCACTCGAGAACAAAGCTTACTTCATTTTTTCGCTGAAGAGTAGGATATTATGTATTGCAGAGATATTTCTGGTTTGACGACTGTCATGGGTTTACAGAGATATGATTCAAAGGAATGGCATTTATTTATCGACTCGTGAAAACGCAGTTTGAAGTGTGTTCTATTGCAGGTAGCTTTGATGTTATAAATGTACCTCTTGTACACCACGAGATCCTATCATATGGCCACTTCTGCATATTAAACTTGGTATGTTGAAACAATATGTTAAAGCACTAAACAAAGACTGCGAATGTTTGAAGTATATTTTAAGAAAGTTTCCGAATCTGATTTCAGAAAAGCTTAAAGCAGGCATATTTGACGGCCCACAAATTCGCAAATTGGTGAGCGATCCTGGTTTCAGATGTTCATTGTCAGAAATTGAGAAGAATGCATGGGATTCCTTTGTTTGGGTTATTCAAATTGCTTAGACAATAAAAAGGATGATGATTACGTTGAACACGATGTCCCACTTCCAGCGACTTGGATGCAACATGAGCATCAAATTACACTTCCTGCGCAGAAATTTTTTTCCTGAAAATCTAGGTGATTTAAGTGAAGAACAAGGCGAATGATTCCAGTGTCGCTGGAATGCACATTTGATGGCCGGTTTTTGATGGAGTATTCAGAGTAGCACTACGTCATTCAACAACAGTAGAAAATCATATAAATGAAAATTTCAGAGTTTGTAGTTTTTTTATAATTAAATATTTTCGTACAATGAGTGCACCTTTTTCTCAAAAAAATACCGCCACCCCCTTATAATTCAAAAACTAGAGCTGATACATAAAAACTGATAACGTATTTGAAATCAGCGTTAAAAATTAACTCAGATTCTTATAAAATATTCTATGCATCAGAAATGCTGTTGGGCGGTGTAATTGTACCGCTCATACAACATTTTCCATGCTGATGAGTAGTTGTCTTCAGTGATAGGTAGAAGTTGAATCAACTGCTTAGCCTCGCCGGATAGGTTGACCACCAGGTAGTGCTGCTGGAAGACAGTTTACCAACTACTATAACCACGGTGAAACTGCGAGCGAAGCAATTTTTGCACGGCCAACTTTTCTGGTGGGGAGCTAGATGCTTCACCTTAAGGCGCTTATAGTAGTTGACGCTTTGAGGTGGAGCAGACTCCATAAGTCATAATCAGCTGTGACGATAACGCACACCACACAATATGGGGAAGTAGTAATATCAATAAAAGAGGTTGGTCACTTTTAGAAGTATTACTTCATTATTAGAATAATAAAAGTACAAATGTAAAATTTTATTTAAACTACTAGCAAACGCCCGCGACTTCGTCCGCATAAAAATCGCATTAATAAGCAATTTTTGAGAATGTAGTTAGTAATACATTATATGGGATATATAATCCGCTAACTTTAATTACTCTTTGAACACAATGTTTTGTATTTTGTTGGAGTCAGTTATTAAGAATGATAGCATGATACTCGCATTTTAATGGGAGAGGCTCGTGATCAAATCAAACCCGTGATTCGAGATCATATGTATACGTGTTAAGGACGTGTGAATAGTTGTACCTTTTGTTAATTGAAAAAAACCCAAATAAAATGACATTAAGCTTAAAATCATAACAGTACTTCGATTGTGCGTAAAGCTCCATTATATGATACTACCGATGAGATCGAAATTTTCGTAATCTTAAGAATTTTTGTGTGGGGAGTGATAGAATGGATGACAGTACTAAATTAATTTTTTTCACACCATGCTAGAGAAGCTATAAAAATATTTTGCACCAAATTTAAGCTTGAAAAACTGAATAGGTAACTTGAGAAACTTAATGCATTGAATTTAGTGAAATTGTGCAATTTGTATGGGAGGTGGTAGAAGGAGTGGGGGTTTTTGGTAATTTTTCTAGATACAACTATCATCACCATGCAATTGATACCTTTTAAATTTCAGATCAGTTAGATTCACACTTTTCAAGAAAATCGAGTTTTTGCAAAGTCGAGAAATTGTGTCATATTGTATGGGATGGGGTAGAAGGAGTAAACCTAATTGGTTAGTTTTTTCCAAAATCTTAGCTCCATCAAAGTTATACGTACTGAGAAAATTGGAGTATGGTATTTCATGAAAAAGTTTAGTTTGTATGGGAGGTGGTGGAAGGAGTTGGGGGATTCAAACTATTTATATACTTGAAAATTGCATTTATAATAGAAATAATATATTTTAAATTTCAAATTAATAGCTTTCATAGTTTCCATGAAAATTTGATTATTTTAAGGTTTTGAAAATGAGTCACTTTGTATGGGGGTAGAAGGCGTGAGGGGAGAAAAATAAAACCTAAAACAGATTACTCCCCGAGGCAGAGCTAATAATCTGTGAAAGTTTCATTGCAATCGGTGCAGCCGTGTTCGCGTGAAAGCCGGAAAGACAGACAGACAGAGAAATTTTTTAAAAACGTTTGATTCTGCTTAGTTATTGCTAAAATGAAGCAAAAAACTTATTTATAGCCATTTATAAACAAATAACAGACAGACACTACAATTATATTTATACAGGTAGATATAAATAAAATAGAAATATAAATAGATTTTAGCTATTTATGATAAAAGTTAGCAGCTTTTTCTTGTATTACTTTATTATTCAAATAATAAAGTATTGTGATCGACACAGCAAAAAAAAAATGCTTCTCTGAAATTTTGTATCTTCGGGTTTCATGACTAAATTAGTCTAAAAATGCAAAAAAATCCGTTCTGACATACGCCGTACATGGACTTATAGCTCCGAGACCGTTAAAGATAGAATGTCTGTTTTTGGGTAGATTGTCAATTCGGTAAATTAGCTCCATTATCTAAATTTTGGGAGTGCAGGTCGAAGGGAGAGGCAGGGGACTGAAAGAGTCAAAAACTACACTTGCTAATATTTCCACTACCAATGCAGGTAGGAAGCTGAAAATCAGCGCAGATATAGAGAGGGTTGTGAAACAAACTCTAAAAATAATTCAATTTTTTTTATTAACTGGCGTCCGAAAAAGGGTGGTTAAAAACAAAATGTCGGCCAATTTTTTTATTTTTTTTTTCAAATAGCTAGATCTTCGAAATTATTTGCCATGGAAAATTTTAAGAACACTAAGGCGGCATACAGATCCACCAGAATCAGCTTAGAGAGAGGCTAATTACTGTAAGAAAGAGGATCAGGGAAAGAGGGTGGGGTGCAAAGAGAAATATAACAGGGCTACGATTGCGCGTAAAGCGCAATCTTACGATACTCTAGATGAAATAGAATTTTTTGTGATCCCAAGAAATTTTTTATGGGAAGTGTTAGAAGGGATGATAGCATTGAACTAATTTTTCCCCATCATGCTAAAGTAGCTACAAAAATGTTTTATACAAAATGGTTACTCCACAAATTGAATGGGAACTGAGAAAATGAGTGAGTTAGATTTAGTGAAAATGTGCAGTTTGTATGGGAGGTGGTAGAAACAGTAGGGAAATTCTAATGTTTTTTTCAGAAATAACTAGGAATATTATAAAATTGACATCCCTTAAATTTCAGACTAGTGCCATTCATACTTTTCAAGAAAATCGATTTTTTGTAAAGCTGTGAAACTGTGTCTATTGTATGGGAGGGCGTAGAAGCAGTGAAGCTAATCAAATATTTTTTTCTGATCTTAGTGATAATACTAATTAAGTATTTATTACAAAATATGAGCTCAATAAATGTTATATTTTCTGAGAAAATCGTCTTAGACCATTTCATGAAAAAGAGTAGTTTGTATGGGAGAGGGTGGAAGGAGAGGGAGGACGCAAATAATTTTTCTACTGTAGATTTGGATTATTATGAAAGTAATATATTTCAAAATTCAAATTAATAGCTTTTATAGTTTTCGAGTAAATCCATTTAATATCAAATTGCGAAATTGTGTCATTTTGTATGGGAGGGGGTAGAAGGGATGAAGCTAATCGTCTAATTTTTTTTTGTCTTACTAAAAATTCCAAATAAATATTTATTGCAAAATATCAGCTCGTTAAATTTTATACGCACTGAGTGAATTGGTTTAGAGTATTTCTTATTATGAAAAAGTACAGTTTGTATGGGAGGTGGCAGAAAAAGGGAGAAAATACGCATAATTTTTATATCGTAGATTTATATCATCATAAAAGTAATATATCCTAAATTTGAGACTAATAGCTTTTATACTTTTCGAGCAAATCCGTTTATTGTCAAATTGCGCAATTGTGTCATTTTGTATGGGAGGGGGTAGAAGGGGTGGAGCGATTTGGCCCGTTCACGAGCTTGTCCTTACTTTTTTGTCAAAAACGACGTGTACAAAATTTGAACTTTGTAGATCAACTCGTTCTCAAGCTAGAGAGGATACGGACGGACAGACAGACGGACGGACATTCGGTTTTGAGATTTTTGAGTGATTATATGAACTTCTGTATCATTCATTTTTTTCTTCGAGCCTTCTTTCTTAGCGTTACCAACTTTGTGGCAAACTTTTAATACTCTCAGATTTCATTTAGAGCATAAACACTTTAGAATGAATATCTGTGCTATGGAATTAAAACTGGGAACATACATAAGTATATTAAGCTATTCTGGCAAAATATGAGAAAATATAACATTTTTACGTAGCAGTAGTGGGGGAAATTACAAACCGTTATATCTCAAAATTCTGTAGGGATATCAAAATGAAATTTTCTAACATTGTAGATTTACATTGTCTTAAATTGTGGTAGAAATTTTAAAGTGGGGGGTGTAAGGGGAGTGAGGTGGTAAGCAAAAATGTTGAAAATTTTGAGTGATTTTTTAAGGCTCTAGTGAAAGACACAAAGTTTAAATTTTACATGTGGATACATCTATTGGATGTACGTAAGAAAACAATAATTTGTTGCACAGTTTTTATGCACCGACTCCTCTGGTCTAATTTAAAGCTATAAATTTAAAATTTTGCATTAATTTTTTTGAGAACAGTTAAAACAAAATTGCATACTTTTAAGATCGCGCCTGCCCTTGTACTCCCTCCCATATAAAAGTATGATTCTGACTAATTTAATAATAAACAACAAATTAAAAGCTACGAGCTTGAAATTTTGTACGAGCAACTTACAAGAGAAACCAAATAAGACTGCATCACAAATCTTACGATCCATTCCTCCTCTACCCCCTCCTATCAAAATGTTTGGTTTCGTGAATGCAAAATACACCGAATTTTAATAAAATTCTATGCAACTTCGTCTATGAAACTGACATTCTATACAGAGAATACTGGACGTGGTTAAAGCAATCAATTAAAAAATTATCAACATCCACCCACCCTTACTATCACCCCTTTCCCTTTCTTCATACAAACCCAAACTTGCATAGATGAACAAATGAAGTATTTGTTCAATATACTGGAGCTATTGATCGTATCCGCAATTAAGTGTTAAATTGACAACAGCCCTGACCAAGAATCCCCTTTCTCCTAGTTCCCCTAATCAGTCTAACCTGCATATTGACTTTCCACGCATTTTCAACTTGTCCCAGGAATAATAAAGTTGCCCCTGTCTTGTTAGCAGTTTATCTTACTACTAACAATTTAGATATAATAAATACAGGCAATACCCAACCTTCATGAATTCCGCGAAGTACTTGAGCTACTCATACCCATGAAAATTGCGAAATTTGGCACCTATCCAAAAAAGCTTTACTTTCAGATCATAGGCAGATCTATTTGTTATAAAGATTTCATGTAGCTATAAATGTAAATTTAGAAATCCTGAACGTACAAACTGGAATATTTAGCAGTCAATCCTTGAGTACGAAGTATGTAGTGCAGAAGAATCAATAAACAGCCCACACTGAATTGATAAAATTGCTAACAAACTCGAGGAAATTGTTATAAATGCTTACAAGTAAAGATGTCCCGTTGTACAGAAGAACAGGCCAAAGCATGCTCCTTGATGGAATAATTAACTGGCTATAAAACGCAAAGAAACTAGGAAATTGTTCAATTGAGCTAAAACCCTTGGTACGTGGAAAAATATAGAAACTCTCTTACTGAATACAATGACTTTTCAAAAAGTTGAGAAAAGAGTCCTGGATAAGATTTTCTGAGGAGAAAGATACCTCCCAACGGCCTCAAGACTCCAAAAGGTGTTAGCAAAAGACATCCCGATTGACTCATAGAAAAACCAATTGGATCTTCGGCAAAAAGTAGCATGGAAACACTTGAAGTAATATTGGCAACACACTTCCTAGACTACAAAATAATCAACAATGAAGATTAATCTTCATCTCCTCCTCAAAAACACTTACGTTCTCTACCCTCGATTGCTTTTTTGTGATTTAAATGAGAAAAGTAACTGATTTTATGATGTTATTTTATTAAAAAAAAGATTTAAATTAATTTTTCTACACAAACATTTCGATTATGTAACTTTTTACAAGCAGCTTTTCACAAAAACAATACGTTGTTTCATACTCGTTGTTTTTGGTGGTAGAATTTTCTTCATGGCAAACGTGACTTCATGCTCTGCCTTTCAATTGCGGTGGAACGCTCTTCGATCTCGTTGGTGGAATAGGTGATAATAGTGTTGAGGGAAAACTTCGTAATAATTGATTTGGGGGCAAACTTCCACATGTAACCGTTACAAGCAAAGATGCTGATGATGCTGATCTGGGTTTACCACTTCTCGATGCCATATATGGTTGTGGAAAAAAATCCAAGTTGACGTAAAAAATTTCTGCGCATAGTCGTTTTTGAGTTGTTTGTTAGTTTGGATCAACTTCCTTGAAGATAATTAATGCATTCAAAGCCGAAATATCGATCATATTTGAAAACACTGACACTGGCCATCGATTTGTTTTTCGTTTGCAGCTATAGCATGAAAGCATTTTATCGACAATATCCACACCACCTACACCGAATGAACCGAAAAAATTATTGAATGTAATAAAATTTGAAGGCACAATGTGTTCGAACAAACCTTTCGTTTTGTTGTAATACTCTATCAATCAAAAAAATCAAATTCCTGTTAAGACCCCCTATAGGGGCATAGGACAGAAACAACTCTCTTCCACAAGGCGCGATCCTGCGCATCGGCTTTAAGCTGTTGCCAGGACTTGTTTATTCCTCTGGCCTCCTGCTCAACTGCTCGCTTCCATGTGTTACATGGTCGACCAACCCGACGTCTTCCTTGAGGGTTATAATCCAGAGCCTGTTTTGCGATGTTTTGCTCTGGTTTCCTCAAAGTATGACCGATCCACTGCCACTTTCGCCGTTGAATCTCAATACCTATTTTAGTCTGGCGAGTTGTACTCCAAAGTTCGTCGTTGGAGATCACTTCTGGCCAGAATATTCCTAAAATGCGTCGGAGGCATTGGTTTACGAAAGTCTGTAGTTTCTTGGTAAGTCGAACGGTCACTTTCCACGTAGTACAACCATATAACAACACGGATTTGACGCATGCCTCAACATCGTTTTCGGCTCCGCCGTCCATGCTGACAATGCTTCCGAGATAGCAAAAATCTTGCACCTCTTCCACATCCTGTCCATTAAGAACAATCGGTGTGCTTGCGTTCGAACCCATGTGCATGTACTTGGTTTTACGCACATTTATTTTCAGTCCCGCCTCTTTGCATTTAGAATGCAACGAGTGAACATTTGACTCTAAGTCCGAACGGGTATGTGCAAGCAAACACACGTCATCAGCATAATCAAGGTGACTTAAGATGTTAAATAGTCTCCATTGAAGACCTTTACCTTCCCCACCTTCCAGTGCAGCTTTCAAGATGTCATTTATTACCACCAGAAACAGGGCTGGTGATAATATGCAGCCTTGTCTGACACCCGTTCGCACAGGAAAACTCTCGGACAGCTCTCCTCTATGCAAGACGCGACACCTTGCATCTTCGTAGGATTCTTTAATCATAGCTATGACCTTATTTGGAATACCTCTCCTACGCAAAGCATTCCATATGTAATCTCGCTTAGCGCTGTCGAAAGCCTTCTCGAAGTCCACAAACATGAGATGTAGTGGCGAACCCATTTCGGCTGACTGCTCTAATATTATCCGTAGGGTATTTGTGTGGTCGGTACAAGACGACCCTTTACGGAATCCAGCCTGATAAACTTCGAGAGTGCTCTCGACGACATCACTAATCCTATTGAGAATTACCTTAGCCATAATTTTTGATACGGCAGTAAGTAGACATATACCACGCCTATTGCCACAATCCCGAAGGTCGCCCTTCTTCGGAATTTTCACAATGACGCCCTCCTTCCATTCAGTCGGATATCTTCCATCATTCCACACCTTAGTGAAGAGTGGGAGGAGTATATCGGCTGTTATTTCCGGGTCCGCTTTGAGGAGTTCGGTTGGTAGTCCGTCCATACCTGGAGCTTTCCTTCCCGCCATTGACCGAATGGCGGAAACTATCTCTTCCTTATCTGGGGGATCGTCCCTAATAGAGGATTGTTGCGGTTGGATGTTTGGAAGTTGTTCTGTTTCCGGAATATCTTCATCTGACAAGATGTTTAAAATATCAGAGAAGTATTCCTTCCATCTTCGCAACTGGTGTTCACTCATATTAAGGAGAGTTCCGTTGACATCTCTCACCAGGTGGTTGGCGGTGAAATGCCTGTTCGTCAACTGTTTCATGATTTTAAATAGTGAACCCTTATCCCCAAGGTAAGCCGCAGATTCTGCCTTGTTTGCCAGATCTTCAATGGCCTTTCTCTTGTCGCGTCTAACAGCCTTTTTAAGCTGTATATGAGCATCGCGGTAGTTCTGCCTCAAGTCGGGCGGTCGTTGGTTGACATCGGGTTGAGAGATGATTGCCAATTTGGCTTTTTTCCGATTGTCAACCTTGACCCATGTGTCTTGCGACATCCAGGGTTTCTCACCGCTTTGCGCATATCCCACAGATTCTTCAGCACTAGTTAAAAAAGTGTTTCTGGTTGCCTCCCAATTGGCGTCCAGTGTGCGCATTTCATGTTCACCCAATGTGGATGACTTTTCGCGTAGAATGGTGGAGTATTCGAGTTTTTTGTTGGGATCTCTGAGTTTATCCACATTAAGCTTGCGCTTCATTTGAAGAATTTGTGGTCGTCGGATAGCTGCTGTACACAATCTCAAGCAGGCAACCATCAAGTGGTGATCGCTCCCCACGTCAGCTCCACGTTTCGCTCGCACATCGAGGAGACATCTTCTCCATCGGCGACTTATAGCCAAATGGTCGATCTGGTTCTGAGTAACACCGTCAGGGGAAACCCAAGATGTTTTATGATGACTCTTGTGTGGAAAAAGGGTCCCTCCGATGACCATTTGCCGAGTACTACAGAACTCCACAAATAATTCGCCGTTTTCGGGTCTCTTAATCCAAGGTCGTGACGGGTCGACCCAAGGGTCACCATGCCTCCCCATGACGTGTTCTAGTCCAGTGTTGTCTGATCCAACCTGGGCGTTCATATCTCCCGAGATGATAATAATATCACCTCTTGGAACACGTTCGAAGGTGGCACTCAGTTGGCTATAAAACTCCTCTTTGTCACCAGATGTTGCGGTATTAGTTGGTGCGTAGCACTGCAGAATTGTGACGTTTCTGACACTGGTCCTGAGCCTGACAACGATAATCCTATCCGAGATTGGTTCCCAGCTAATGAGACTGTTTCTCGTTCTCGGCGTAAGGACGAACGCCACGCCATTTCTGGCTTCATTTTCAGGGCCAATGTACAGAATAGTGTTTCCGCTAGGGGTTCGTTCTTCTCCTGATCCTGTCCACCTGACCTCGCTCAAGCCCAAGATTTGGATGTTATAGTGCTCCATTTCACGGTCGATCACCGATTGGCGGTGCAAGGACCGAGTAACCCCAGCTCTTCCCCCGTCATTCAATGTTCGAACGTTCCAGAAGCCAATCATAGTCCGTTTTCGAATGCCAAAAGTCGTTACCGTAGAATCAGTCCGTATCCGAGGCGATGTATCTGTTTCTCGTATCATTTAGGTCTTAAGATCACGGGTGATAAGCCCATGATCCAGTGAGTGTCCATTTGCCATTTTTAGGGCAAGCAGGACTGGCTGTGGGTGAATTCTACAGCCCCCATCCCAGAGGGGGATAGTTAGCTCAGGTCCGTGGAGTCGCTAACTCCAAAGATAGTTGCAGGAATTGGTAAAACCTCATACTACAACTACCCCCTTGCGGGGATAATACTCTATAATCGACGGAAATTTTTTTTTCGCTAGATCCAATTTCTATAGAGTTATGCATTGTGCTTTGCAGAATAGTGCATTTATTTTTTCTCCCAATGTACAAAACAAGGGCTGTATTTTCGGTGACTGCAAATGTCGATTGATATAAAGGCATTTTTTTACATTGAAGGAACTTTGGAAGCATTATATTCTTTTATTTTTCCTCATCGTGCCAACCATTGAAATGCCTTTCAACAACAACGTTTGCTCAACATCATACGAAGAAAAAAAAATTATCCATCGTTACGTTGTGACCTTTCAAACCACGAACGAGATCCAAAATCTTCCTTTTGGATGTTCAACTGGTTCTGATTGCAACGCAACACCACCTTTTGAAACAAACAGTGGATCCGTATTTTCACTGGCAAAAGCCGTTTGTTTCATTAGATTCCTCTTCAGCATCAAAATTACTATCTTCTGAATATAAACCACCTTCATCTTCACATTCCTTTGACACATATTCATTATCACTGTCTCCTGAAAAATCACCATCATCACTACCATCACTTACACTCAATAGTGCTTCCAGTTCCTCAACCGTTAGGTAGCTTTGTCTAGCAGACATCTCTTTTCCTTATTGAATTCGCAATTACAGAATGAAATTTCACTATCTTACAGAGCATGTCTGTTCAGGCTACGATCGATTTTCAAAGTGCAGAAAATTTTTAAGACCTAAGTAAACAAAAGCCAAAAACAAACAAATATTTTTGCCTTATCAGTGATACTGTTTATTCCATAAGGAGAAGATCCTTATGGGAAAATATGAAAAGGACTGAATTTAGTTCTATCCCTTTTTCATCGAGTGTAAACAAATTAGATATTTTAGCATAGATATTGATGATCTCTTGCTTTTGTTTACACCGACATGCACACTTGCGAACGGTTGTTATAGTTGTTGGTAAATGGTGGTTCGTTCATAAGAAGGCATGATGTTTTGTTTTTTTTTTTTGGCTATCCGACTATCTATATTCGCACACGATCAAGTAACCAAAATCTTCATGCACATAAAGTCCACATGTGTAGAAATCTACACACGAGGGTAGACAACGTAACTTTTGAAACTATAGCTAAAAAAGAATATTAGTTTTACCGCGAAATTTGTTTGAATGATGGTAGAAATAAAGTCACGAAATCCTGTTAGCTTGCATTTTATCGGTTCTTGAAAAAAGTGAAAAAAAGAGCCGTATTTGTGTAGTTTTCTACACAAGGGTGGGATGAAGCTTGAAATGTTGATGGAAGGGATATCGTCAAATTTCATTCAGTTATGGTATTTCTGATAAAATATTCACTCCGGAAAAGATCAGATGGGCGAAAATTAAGATCTAAAAATCAGCCGCAGTAGAAAAAATATTCCCCGCTTTACTGCAGAAGGGTGTTGAGTCGGATGAGGGCAAGACGCAGAGGCCGAACTATAATTGTAGTTTTTCTTTTCAAAATTTTGCCGTCAGCGAAAAATAGTCGATACGCCTATGGCAGTAAGTAAGCGACTACCAATCGAACTTAAAGATCCTTTGTCAGTTGGATGAAAAATAGCACGTGGTAAGAAAAAACGAAAGTGATGAAGCGACGTAAATTTTTTCCGGGTCAAACCAAATTTCGCAGAGATCTCGTGGCCGACGAAATAAATCGATAAATATCGCAGAAACGAGCATTAATCGAAGCTACAAGACATTAAATCCTTTGTCTGTTGCTTACAAAGCAGTCGGCAATATACCGATATATCATTTTGTTGTCATGCTGCGCTATTTTTGAGTTCCAAGTGACGAAGGGGTGCATCCTGAGAACTCTCGCTGTGTTATCCGAGAGTCATCTGTGGCTAATTAGACCCTAAGTCAAATAGAATCGTAAAAGGAAAAGCCCGCGGAAATACGCAAATGCACAACATGCTAAAGCCTGCGAAAAGAGAGACGGCCACCATCATCCTGAGACGTAAATTTGCGTTGTTGAAGAGGCCAGCGTCAAAACTTTAGGGAGTAAAGTCGAGAAGTCCTCCGTGCCCGTGAAGGAAGAGTGAATCTGCAACAGGCAGTCAGTCACCGATCATTTCGCATCAATGAAGTTGTAAATAAGTTTGCCACACATCGACAACAGCAAGAACAAAAGTAACGACAACAGCAAGATCAACAACATTAACGACAACAGAAAACCAACAACGGCCAAAATCGACAACTGCAAGATCGTAACCAGCAACCAACAACAGCAAAGACAACTTCAAGGTCAACAACAGCAAGATCAACGACTTCACATCGACGACAGCAAAATCGTCGACGGCAAACTCGACAAAACCCGCAACTACCAGATTTTCTTTGTAGAAATCGCATTAATTTCGGCTTTCAGTTTTTATGACTTATTTGATAGATTATTCATATTTTGAAAGGAAAGATTTCCGAAATGTACACTGTTATACTTTATTATTCGTGACGTTTCGGTCTCTGCTGAGACCTTTATTAAAAGTCTGAGGTCTCAGCAAAGACCGTTGTATTACGATGTTACGAAGCGTAACAGTGTAGAATCCGGAAATCTTCCCGTTCCAATTGGAAATGCACTGTGAAAATATTCACCAAACTATTATTCATATTTTGTTTTTCAAGAGTCTAATAAGATTAAAAAACATTACGGAACTACGGTTGGGCGTTACATACATTGTTGCAAACTTATAATATTCTCAGATTTCATCTAGAGTATAAAAAAAAAATCCAAACCTACTTTGGGAATAGAACAGGTTTTTTTTAGCTGGAACTTGTTTTGCCTCCTTTTTGGCAAAGTTATGAACCAGAAGGAAAATCAGATGAAATCTGGGAGTATATTGTATAGTTTTACAGTTTGTATCGCTAAGAAATAATGCTGGAACAGAGCCGCCAAGGATACAGAAATATTTATCGTCGATAAAAACCTCGATGCCGACTGACCGTCTGTCTGTCTGTCTACAACATAATTCTCGAACGGTTTAATCTATCGTGCTGAAATTTGTTGAGGGTCATTTTTAGCAAAAAATTAATTTTAAGTTCGTGAAAGGGCTACATCCTCCCACTCCTTCTAACCCTCACACACAAATTTCAAGAAATTTCGAAATCTTACGAACTTGATTTTCCTTTGAAACTATTTAGGCTATTGAATTAAAATTTGGGTCAATGTATAATGATGTATATATTACTAACATCACAAGACATTGGTCCGATCCTCTCACTCCTTCTACTCCCTCCCATACAAATATCCATATTATAAATTGTAGAAAAGCATTTCTCCTTCGAACATATGAGAGCTATCGGCTTTAAATTGAAACAAAGCATGGTGGTAAGGATGTTGATAAGGAGTTTCAAATCATCTAAAACCGTCAACTTCCTCTGCAAACAAATATCTCAATTTCTTTAAAAATAATGAAAGCTACAAATTATAAATTCAGCGCGAAACATTTTGCATACCACGTTCGGTATCATATATACACATAATAGGGCTACGATTGCACGTAAAGCGCAATCTTACGATACTCTAGATGAAATACAGTTTTTGTGATCCCAAGAAATTTTGTATGGGGAGTGTTAGAAGGGATGATAGCATTGAACAATTTTTTTCCCATCATGCTAAAGAAGCTATAAAAATGTTTTATACAAAATGCTTACTCCAAAAATTTAAAGAGAACTGAGAAAATTAGTGAGTTAGATTTAGTCAAAATGTGCAGTTTGTATGGGAGGTGGTAGAAAATGTGGGGGGGATTTTAGTTAATTTCAGAAATAACTAGGAATATTACAAAATTGACATCCCTTAAATTTCAGACTAGTGCCATTCATACCTTTCGAGAATATCGATTTCTTGTCAGGTTGTGAAACTGTGTCATATTGTATGGGAGGGGGTAGAAAAGGTGAAGCTAATCGTCTAATTTTTTTGGCCTTACTAACAATTTTAAATAAATATTTGGTGCACAATCTCAGCTACTTAAATTTTATATTTATTTATATTGAATAAATTGGCTTAGAGTATTTCATGACAAGTACAGTTTGTATGGGAGGTGGTAGAAGGAGGTGGAAGACACGCTTAATTTTTATACGGTTGATATTATCATAAAAGTAATATATTTCAGGCCAATAGCTTTGACACTTTTCGAGCAAATCCTTTTATTCTCAAATTGCGCAATTGTGTCATTTTGTATGGATGTAAAAGGGGTGGTGCGATTTGCCCCGTTCACGAATTTGACCTTACTTTTTTGTCAAAAATGACGTGTACAAAATTTGTACTATCTAGCTAAACGCTTTCTCAAGTTAGAGAGGACACTGACAGACGGACAGACAGACAGACGAATGGACGGACACCCGGTTTTGAGATTTTTAAGTGATTATATGAACTTCTGTATCATTCATTTTTTTGGCCGAATCTTATTTCTTGGCGTCACAAACTTTATGGCAAACTTATAATACTCTCAGATTTCATCTAGAGTATGAAAATTACTAACCTTCCCCTCTTTTACCACCTCCTATACAAAATTCGCTATCCACTATTCGGAAGAATTTGAGGTGATATATTTTCCGGCACATTTAATTGTTTCACTTTCACCTGTAGTATCATATAATTGGGCTTAAGGCCCAGTCATAATTCAGTTGTGTTTTATACTCTAGATGAAATCTGAGAGTATTGTAAGTTTGTAACGCCAAGAAATAAGACTCAGAGAAAAAAATTAATGATACCGAAGTTCATATAATCACTGAAAAATCTCAAAACCGGATGTTCGTCCGTCCGTGTCCTCTCTAGCTTGAGAACGCGTTGACCTAGAAAGTTCAAATTTTGTACAGGTCGATTTTGACAAAAAAGTAAGGACAAGTTTGCGAACGAGCCAAATCGCTCCACCCCTTACGCAATTTGTCAATAAATAGTTTTTCTCGAAAAGCATAAATGATATTAATCTAAAATTTGGAATATAATACTTTTTTGAGGATTTCATTCTACTGTACAAGAATTATTTGTGTCCTCCACCTCCTTCCACCACCTCCCATACAAACTGCACTTTTTCATGAAATGCTCTAAGCCAATTTACTCAGTGCGTACACAATTTATCGATTTGAAATTATGCACTAAATATTTAGTTCGAATTATTAGTAAGAAGAAAAAAAAAATAGACGATTAGCTTTACTTCTTTTACCCCTCTCATACAAAATGACAAAATTTCGCAATTAGACATTAAACGGATTTGCTCAAAAAGTATAAAAGTTATTGATCTGAAATTTGGAATATAATACTTTTTTGAGGATTTTATTATACTGTATAAGAACTATTTGTGTCAGCTTCCTCCTTCCGCCACCTCCCATACAAACTGCGCTTTTTCATGAAATGCTCTAAACCAATTTACTCAGTGCCTATACAATTTACCGATTTGGAATTGTGCACTAAATATAAGAATGTAGCTAGCAACACATCATCCGGGATATATAAACTGATTAGTTTAATGGCTCTTTGAAGACAATGGTTTCTATTTTGTTGGAATCAGAACTATAAATTATTAAGAGTGAAACCACGATACTCGCATGTGTATGGGACGGGCTCGTGATCAAATCAATCCCGTGATCTAAGACCATATTCGTATCGAAGAGCATTAAGGACATGTAAATAGTTGTAGCTTGTGTTAATTAAAAAAAGCCCAAATAAAATAAAATTAAGCTTAAATCCATAACAGGACTACGACTCCGCGTAAAGCCGGATCATACGATACAAAAAATGAAATTTTGGTGATGTTAAGAATTTTGCATGGGGAGTGATAGAAGGGGTGACAGTTCTGAACTAATTTGTTTCACATCATGCTAGAGTAGCTATAAAAATATTTTTTAATTAATTTTAGCTTCAAAAATTGAATAGGTACTGGGAAACTTAGTGCATTGGATTTAGTGAAATTGTGCAATTTGTATGGGAGGTGATAGAAGGAGAGGAGTGGGTTTTGCTAATTTTTCGAGAAACAAAACTGATATATTTTAAATTTTAGTTCAGTAGCATTCACACTTTTCAAGAAAATAGAATTTTTGAAAAGTTGTGAAATTGTGTCACATTGTATGGGAGGGGGTAGCAGGAGTGGAGCTAATCGGTTAATTTTTTTCCCGATATTAATATTTATGCTAATTAAGGATTCGATACAAAATTTTATCTTGATTAAAGCTATACGTATTGAGAGAATTGGTTTAGAGTAATTAATGAAAAAGTGCAGTTTGTATGGGAGGTGGTGGAAGGAGTGAGGGGTTTTTAGTGATTTTTCTAAAAACAACTACAATCATTATGCAATTGAAATATTTCAAATCTTAGATCCGTGACTTTCACACTTTCCAAGAAAATCGAATTTTTGCGAAGTTGTGGAATTGTGTTATATTGTACGGGAGGGGGTAGAAGTAGTGGAGCTAATCGATTAATTTTTTTCTGATATTGATAATAATGTTAATTAAGGTTTCGCTAAAAAATCTTAGGTCGATGGAATTTATACGTACTGAGGAAATCGGTTTACAGTATTTAATAAAAAAGTATAGTTTGTATGGGAGGTGGGCGAAGGAGTCGAGGAATTTAAATAACTTGTACACTTGAAGATTGCATTTGCAATAGGAGTAATATTTTCCAAATTTCAAACTAATAACTCTTATAGTTTCCAAGAAAATTTGATTATTACATATTAAAAATGAGTCACTTTGTATGGAAGGGGGTAGAAGGCGTGGGGGTATTGAAATAAGATTACACGCAGATTACATCTCGGTGCACATCTACTAAACTGTGAAAGTTTCATAACAATCGGTTCAGCGGTTTTTGCGTGAAAACCGGAAAGACAGACAGACAGAGAAATTTTTTATAAACTTTTGTTTCTGCTTAGTTATTGCTAAAATAAAGCAAAAAACTTATTTATAGGCATTTATAAACAAATATCAGACAGACACTACAATTATATTTATATAGATTAATAGTAAGAAAAAAAATAACACGATTAGCTTTACTTCTTCTACCCCCTCCCATACAAAATTACACAACTGCGCAGTTAGACATTAAACGGATTTGCTCAAAAAGTATAAAAGCTATTGATCTGAAATGTGGAATATAATACTTTTTTGAGGATTTGATTCTACTGTACAAGAATTATTTTTCGCCTCCTCCTCCTTCCACCACCTCCCACACAAACTGCACTTTTTCTTGAAATACTCTAAACCAATATACTCAGTGCCTATACAATTTATCGATTTGAAATTATGCACTAAATATTTACTTAGAATTATTAGTAAAACAAAAATATTAGGCGATTTTCTTCATTCCTTCTACCCCTAAGTTAATACAATTCAGCAACTGTACAAAAAATCGATTTTCCTGAAAAGTATGAATGCTACTGATCTGCAATTTAAAACATGTCAATTAAATGATGTTTACAGTTATTTCTAAGAAATAATAACTCTACACTCCTTCTACCACCTCCCATACAAACAGCACACGCGAACTATAGGGGATGCCCGGTCTTCAACTTTATAAATCAACGCATAGCCTCAAATCACCACACCCCACTAACTAGCTCAAGGCTACCAGCAAAAACCAGTACTCCACACATGCAGACTCTGGGCAGACAACATCCTCCTCACCTCCAGTACATCTCTAACGCCCCGACGTATGCAGACGTCGCTAAGTCAAAGCAATCCGACCCCAGTAACCTTGAACGTTTCATTTTGCAAATACTAATGACACTAACTAACAATATTCCACAGCTTAGCCACACAATGCAACAAATGCAAGTAATGCTTTCTAAGCAAACTGAAATTTTAGCAAAACTAATAAAAACATAAGTACACTAAGAATAGGTCAATGGAACGCAAACGGCGTACTAAGCCATAAACTTGAACTTGAAGCATTCCTCCACGAATATCAATTGGATATAATTCTTCTTTCCGAGACACACTTAACCAGCAAAAACTTTCTAAAAATCCACGGCTACACCTGCCATACCGACAACCACCCAGAAGATAAATCCCATGGAGGCACTGCAATACTCATAAAAAACCGCATAAAACACCACGCAATTGTCCACACGCAACTAGCTAACCTCCATTATACAGCTATCTCCATAACTACCTCTCCCGGCACGTTAACAATAGCCTCAGTTTACTGCCCTCCCAAATTCTCAGTCTCTGCAAACGAATTCGACAAATTTTTCAGGTCTCTCAACAATCGGTTCTTCGCGGCTGGAGACTTTAACGCAAAATCACCCCTTTGGGGATCGAGACTAGCTACCCCCAAGGGTAGACAACTCCTCAGCTCCATATACAACAACAACCTATTATGCACTTCCGGAGGTTCTCCTACCTACTGGCCAGCCGACAGGAGGAAGATCCCCGACATAATCGACTTCGGAATCTTCAAGAATATAAACCCACAAAGAATATCTGCAACAACCGTTACCGATCTGTCATCGGACCACTCCCCTACAATTATTAACTTAAGACCCCACCTCACCAACTCAACAAAAAAAAAACCCTTCAACCAAACTGGAAATCAACTCTGTTGTTATAATTATCAATCTAATACAATTATCTTACTCTGCTCAACAGTATACTCTTTTTTGCAAAAATTCAGTCTAATTCAGCTATTGTATTCTGCTTATTAACTATGGAATCTTCTATAGTAAACGGAATCTTCTAGTAAACGCACAACCAACTTGTAAAAAACATAACAGGGCTACGATTGCGCGCAAAGCGCAATCTTACGATACTCTAGATGAAATAGAATTTTTTGTGATCCCAAGAAATTTTGTATGGGGAGTGTAAGAAGGGATGATAGCATTGATCTAATTTGTTCCCCATCATGTTAAAGTAGCTATAAAAATGTTTTGTACAAAATGCTTACTCCAAAAATTGAATGGGAACTGAGAAAATTTTTGAGTTAAATTTAGTGAAAATGTGCAGTTTGTATGGGAGGTGGTAGTAAGAGTGGGGGGATTTTAGTGATTTTTTTTAGAAATAACTAGGAATATTATAAAATTGATATTCCTGAAATTTCAGACTAGTACCATTCACACTTTTCAAGAAAATCGATTTTTTCTGAAGTTGTGTAACTTTGTCATATTGTATATGAGAGGGTAGAAGCAGTGAAGCTAATCAAATATTTTCTTCTGATCTTAGTGATAATACTAATTAAGTATTTATTACAAAATATGAGCTCAACAAATGTTATATTTTCTGAGAAAATCGTCTTAGAGCATTTCATGAAAAAGAGTAGTTTGTATGGGAGGGGGTGGAAGGAGAGGGAGGACGCAAATAATTTTTCTACTGTAGATTTGGATTATTATGAAAGTAACACATTTCAAAATTCAAATTAATAGCTTTTATAGTTTTCGAGTAAATCCATTTAATATCAAATTGCGAAATTGTGTCATTTTGTATGGGAGGGGTTAGAAGGGATGAAGCTAACCGTCTAATTATACTCTAGATGAAATCTGAGAGTATTATAAGTTTGCTCTAAGGTTTGTAACGCTAAGAAATAAGGCTTGGAGAAAAAAATGAATGATACAGAAGTTATGTTATCACTCAAAAATCGTCAATTCGTCTGTCCGTCCGTCCGTCCGTCTGTCCGTCTGTCCGTCCGTCCGTCTGTTCGCTCTCTAGCTTGAGAACACGTTGAGCTAGATTGTTCTAATTTTTTACAAGTCGTTTTAGACAAAAAAGTAAGGTCAAGTTCGTGAATGAGCCAAATCGCTCTACTCCTTCTACCCCCTCCCATACAAAATTACACAATTGCGCAATTTGAAAATTAAAGGCTTTGCTCAAAAAGTATAAAAGCTATTGGCCTGACATTTGGAATAAATTACTTCTATGATAATATCAATCTACCGTATAAAAATTATGCGTGTCCTCCCTCTCCTTCTACCACCTCCCATACAAACTGTACTTGTCATGAATTACTCTAAGCCAATTTACTCAGTGGGTATAAAATATAGCAGGCTGAAATTGTGCACCAAATATTTATTTAAAATTCTTAGTAAGGCGAAAAAAAATTAGACGATTAGCTTCACCCCTTCTACCCCCTTCCATACAAAATGACGCAAATTTGCAATTTAACAATAAATTAATTTACTCGAAAAGTATAAGAGCTATTAGTCTGAGTTTTGGGGTATACTACTTTCATAATGATTTAAATCTACAGTAGAAAAATTATTTGCGTCCTTCTTCTCCTTCCACCCCCTCCCATACAAACAACACTTTTTCATGAAATGCTCTAAGACGACTTTCTCAGAACATATAACATTTATAGAGCTCACATTTTGTAATAAATACTAAATTAGTATTATCACTAAGATCAGAAAAAAATATTTGATTAGCTTCAGTGCTTCTACCCCCTCCCATACAATATGACACAGTTTCACAACTTCACAAAAAATCGATTTTCTTGAAAAGTATGAATGGTACTAATCTGAAATTTAAGGGTTGTCAATTTTATAATCTCACTAAAATTCCCACACTCCTTCTACCACTTCCCATACAAAATGCACATTTTCACTAAATCTACAAGACTAATTTTCTCAGCTCCTATTCAATTTTTGGAGTAACCATTTTGTATAAAACATTTTTATAGCTACTTTAGGTCTGTTGCGTAGATCGCCTCCTCGTGGTGCAGACTCGGTAACGCTAATAGATCTACGGATAGGGGGGAGAAAGTCGAACAGCTTGCTGTCGGCTCCGTATCCTATCAAGATAGGGGGGATCAAGCTGAAAGCTAGCTTTCAGCTCCGTAACCTATCTATGGTCTAAGGCGGATGTGGTAGGGGGGAACAAATCGCTCAGCAAGCTGTTGATTCCGTATCCTACCGCAGCATCGATAAAATTGGGATCTGGTCTGGTCATGTTTCAGGCAGATTTAAATTAAATTGATGGTTACTAGGGGATTCATCCCTATAGTGATTCGCAAGTGTACGTACTACCTATATGGTGACCTTTATAAAGTATGACGCTAGAGGAGTTAACCTCATATATAAAAATCCCCTAATCTACGGTGGAACAGCATATGCCAATGGATGAATGGTTAGTGGGCAACTAACCAATAATATGCGAACTCTGGATACCAGGCGCCCTCCAGTTTAAACAAGCCTTCCCCTGGTAATGCGGAGCTCTGCCGGGGGTGACTCTACTTTCTCGCGCTACTCGTGGGAACCATATGGAAAAACCTAAAGTAACCGAAAGGGCAGATGCATCCCCTAAAGCATCAAAAACAATGGCCGAAGTCGTAAATGAGGATGAAAAAACAAAAACCACCCCTCAACAAGAAATGTGTGAAATGACAGAAGAGACAATTCCTCCAAGCACACAAAAGATTAATAGACCACCACTTAAGGCGGAAAGGAAAACTCCTAGCAAGCCTCTAGTGGACGAGCAAATGTTATCAGACGAACTGAAACAATTAACTCTAGCCGAAAAGAAAAAAGGCTAAGCGGAGCAGCCCGGAAACGATACTCATACCATCGTAATCAAGGGAAAACTGTGAGTGAAGCGTACGATCTTGCGTGCCAGCCGCTCGAAAAGACGCTATCACCAGCACATATACAGGCGAGAAAGAGAGGCAGAACCTCTTCAACAACACCGCCATCTGTGGGAAGTGGATTCAAAAGACCCAAAACCACAATAAAAAGCGTAGTGCATGAACCTGCAGCAGATGCTCAGCCCTCCACGTCAGGAACAAGCTATAGAGACGCAGTTAAAGGGATAAGGATCGGTATTATACATACCGAACATCCACATAAAATCCTAACAGCAGAGCAACTAGCTACGACTCAGGAACTCATTCTGAACGAGATTCCCAAAGCGACAACCGAAGGGATAATTCCACAATTTGGTGGACTCAGCCTTAAGCCGGGTTGGATGCTGATCATATGCCTTGACGAGCAGACAGCATCATGGTTAGAAAAGACAGCTGCAAGCATCAAGCCGGACGAGTCAACGAACATACGGGCAGTCCGAGAGGAGAATATCCCGCGATTAGAAATAATCACGGGGTATTTTCCTCACGAAAAGAAAACACCAAAGGAGATAACCACCCTCATAGATGCTCAAAACGCTGGTTTGTGCGCCTCCAACTGGAGAGTGTTGAGTAGAAAGGTAGAGGGCACAAACACCATTGTAACCTTTTCCATCGACGGCCAATCGATGGAAAAGCTTAAACAAAGGGGGCATAGAGTATGCTATAAATTTTCCAGCATCACTCTTCGCCCTAAGGCCAAGGAGTTCAAAAGCGGCGAGCCGCGGATGAACAAAGATGGCCCAAACTCTAAAGAAAATTAGAGTAATTCAAGCGAATCTCCATCGCGCAGCGGCGGCCATGGATATTCTAACATGGAGATTCGCAAAAGAGGAATATCACATAGCCCTAATACAAGAACCAAGAGCCGCTATGGGGAAAATATTTGATATTCCTAAAAAAATGGGTAAGTTGATCTTTGATAGAAGAAGTGACAGGCCTAGAGCTGCAATTCTGATATCATCAGAAATAAATTACCTAAATATACCTATGTTCATCCGTACAGATTTAGTAGCGGTATTGGTGAATATACCAAAGGTAGGAGGAAGTCAAAAGGTTATAATCGACTCGGCCTACTTTCCAGGGGAGGAGCTAGAGGCTCCACCACAAGGAGTCATGGAGCTGGTAAGTTACAGCAAGGCAAACAACATACCAGTTATTCTTGGTTGCGACGTGAACGCCCATCACACGATCTGGGGTAGCAGCGATATAAACAAACGAGGTGAGTCACTCTTAGAATATATAACTACGAACAACCTAGACGTAATTAATAAAGGTAATTCACCAACCTTTATAAACTCAATTAGGCAGGAAGTACTGGATCGAACCATTACCAGCCCCTGCCTGGTAGACAAGTGCGTGAATTGGCACGTATCAAAGGAAGCCTCACTATCAGATCATAGGCATATCTGTTTTGATGTTGAGACTTCAATTGAATATATCAGGGAATACAGAAATCCGAAACGCACCAATTGGAGTCTGTACCAATCAGTCTTAGAATATGAACTAGGAATCGCAGAAGAATCAATAAGTAACCCAGACTGCATTGATAAAATGGCGAACAAAATCGTAAACAATATTATTAATGCTTACGAACAAAGTTGTCCTGTTCTACATAAAAAAAGGGCCAAACAAACACCTTGGTGGAACGAGGAACTTGCAAAAAAACGCAAGGAAACTAGGAAATTGTTCAACAGAGCAAAAACCTTCGGGAATTGGGACGAATATAGAGTGTCCCCAACCGAATACAACAAACTTCTCAAAAAATTGAAGAAAGAGTCGTGGAGTAGATTCTGTGAAGAAATAGACGATCTCCCAGCGGCCTCAAGACTTCAAAAGGTGTTATCAAAAGACACCCCGATAGATATCGGACTTCTAGAGAGACCTGACGGGTCCTCTACCAAAAGCAGTATGGAAACCCTTGAGGTGTTATTGGCAACACACTTCCCAGGCTGCAGAATAATAAACAGAAATGAAGATTTAGAAGCGGAGCAAAGGACATATTGTCAAACTCCGTCCAGCAAAAGTGCTGCTGGAAAAATCTTCACTCCGGAAAAGATAAGATGGGCGATTAACACCTTTAAGCCTTACAAATCAGCCGGAGTAGACAAAATATTCCCCGCTTTATTGCAAAAGGGGTTAGAGATCTTATTGTCAATAATGATAAGGATCTTTAAAGCCAGTTATAGTTGGGGATACATCCCCAAAATATGGAGGAAAGCAAGGGTGGTATTTATACCGAAGGCAGGCAATCGCCCTATTGATCAGCCCAAGTCATATCGTCCTATAAGCCTAACCTCTTTCTTCGTCAAAACGATGGAGAAATTAGTGGATGCACACTTAAGAACAGGGCCTAACAAGGTTCGTCTTAACAAAAATCAACATGCCTACCAAAAGGGCAAATCAACAGAGTCAGCTCTTCACGATTTGGTAAGACAAATCGAAAAGGCGAAAGACTATAAAGAAATTGCGCTTTGCGCATTCCTAGATATAGAGGGAGCATTTGATAATACTCCCCATGAAGCCATTATAGCGGCAGCTAGGAAAAAAGGGCTGGAAACGGCCACAATTAAATGGATACATGCCATGCTAAGAAGTCGAATGACTATCACGGAATTGGGTGATAGCTCACTGACTGCACAGACCTATAGAGGATGTCCCCAAGGTGGGGTACTATCTCCAATTCTATGGTCTATTGTAGTGGATGAACTCCTGGACCATCTAGCGGAACAGGGTTACGAGGTTATAGGATATGCTGACGACCTCGTCATTATTATTAGAGATAAGTATGGTTCTATTATATCGGAAAGAACACAATCTGCCTTAGATATGATAATGAACTGGCGTCGGTCTAAAAACTTGAACATCAACCCAAGTAAGACTGAGTTGGTACCATTTACAAATAGAAGGAATATCCACATCACACCCCCTTCAATAAATGGAACAATTATACCCCTTTCAGAAGAGGTAAAATATCTAGGAGTTATACTGGATAGAAAACTCAACTGGAACAAACATATAGAATGGACTCATGCCAAAGCTCTAAAGGCATTTTGGGCCTGTAGAAGCTTATTTGGTAGGAAATGGGGACTTAAGCCCAAAATAATTTACTGGTGTTACAGAACAATCATTCTTCCAATAGTCACATACGGATCAACGGTATGGTGGACTAAAACGTTGCAAAGAAAAGCACAGCTCACGCTACAAAAAATCCAAAGGCTAGCTTGTTTTGGCATCACAGGTGCGATGAAAACCTGTCCCACAGCGGCAATGGAAATGTTCCTTAACATTCCTCCGACACATCTCCAAATAAAAAGGGAAGCTATCAAAGGAGTGTTACGCTTACAAAGGGAAAACAACTATAAACCAGGGGATTTTAGAGGCCACCTCAAAATCCTAAATAACCCAAAATGGGAGGCTCTAGCCTCCACTTTGTCGGACGAAATGCCGACAAAATATAACTTTGAAACCCCTTTCAAGGTTATTATTGGTGAACGCACGGACTGGCAATCCACATCACCTGAAATGACAGAGGGTTCAACCATCTGGTACACAGACGGTTCGTGCACCTCTGAGGGGACGGGAGCTGGAGTTAAGGGACCTAACTTCTCGGTTTCAAAATCACTCGGCAAAGAAGCCACAATCTTCCAGACTGAACTAGTGGCAATCGAGCTATGCATCCAAGAAAACATAAGGAGAGCTCATCGCAACAAACCAATGTATATCCTCTCGGATAGTCAGGAAGCTCTAAAAGCCCTATCATCCAACAAACATGGATCGAAGCTAGTTTGGGACTGCCTTCAAGACCTAATAATCCTGGGAAAAAGGAATGACGTAACCTTAATGTGGGTGCCAGGACACGTAGGAATTGAGGGAAATGAGGAGGCAGATCGCTTAGCTAAAAAAGGTGCGGAAGAAAACTTAATTGGCCCAGAACCTTTCTGCGGAAAACCAAAAGGATTTCTTAACTCCTCAATTAAAAAGTGGGTCCAAGAAGAACATATAATCCACTGGAATAGACTTCCTGGTTTATCAACCTCGAAAAAATTAATCCTACCACATAAAAACAAAGTTGAGGATATCCTGAGATTCAGCAAAAGGGACATCAATACTCTAATCGGGCTAATGACGGGGCATAGTGGAGTAAACCATCACCTCAAAAAAATGGGCTTAGCTGAAACCGACATATGTCGTCTCTGTCTCGAAGACTCGGAAACGACAATACATATCCTATGCCACTGCGAAGCAATGGCAAGGAGTAGACTCAAGATTCTTGGGAAGGGCATCCTTTCCACCGAGGAACTAGCCAACATGGCTCCCTCACTAATACTCAAATTAGCTAAAGCTACTGGGATATGGTAGGGAAATGGGGCAATCACCGTACAATAGGTCGGAAAGACCGCAGTGCACTCACGTAGTCCCCATACTATAAAAAAAAAAAAAAAAAAAAAAAATAGCTACTTTAGCATGATGGGGAAAAAATTATTTCAATGCTATCACCCCTTCTAACACTCCCCATCCAAAATTTCTTGTAATGACATCTAGAGTATCGTAAGATTGCGCTTTATGCGCAATCGTAGCCCTGTTATGTTTTTTTTTAGTCTTACTCAAAATTCCAAATAAATGTTTATTGCAAAATATCAGCTCGTTAAATTTTATACGCACTGAGTGAATTGGTTTAGAGTATTTCATGAAAAAGTACAGTTTGTATGGGAGGTGGCAGAAGAAGGGAGAGAATACGCATAACTTTTATATCCTAGATTTATATCATCATAAAAGTAATATATCCTAAATTTGAGACTAATAGCTTTTATACTTTTCGAGCAAATCCGTTTATTGTCAAATTGCGCAATTGTGTCATTTTGTATGGGAGGGGGTAGAAGGGGTGGAGCGATTTGGCTCGTTCACGAACTTGACCTTACTTTTTTGTTAAAAATGACGTATACAAAATTTGAACTTCTAGCTCAACGCGTTCTCAAGCTAGAGAGGACATGGACGGACAGACGGACGGACGGACGGACGGACGGACATCCGGTTTTGAGATTTTTGAGTTATTATATGAACTTCTGTATCATTCATTTTTTTCTCCGAGCCTTATTTTTTGGTGTTACAAACTTTGTGGCAAACTTATAATACTCTCAGATTTCATGTAGAGTATAAAAATACAACAATATGTAGCTAAAAGTAGAATTAGCACTCATAATTATACACTAGATGAAATCTGAGAGTATTATAAGTTTGCTCTAAGGTTTGTAACGCTAAGAAATAAGGCTTGGAGAAAAAAATGAATGATACAGAAGTTAATGTTATCACTCAAAAATCTCAAAACCGGATGTCCGTCTGTCCGTCCGTCCGTCCGTCCGTCCGGCTGGTCATCCTTCCGTCCGTCTGTGCGCTCTCTAGCTTGAGAACGCGTTAAGCTAGATTGTTCAAATTTCTTACACGTCGTTTTTCACAAAAAAGTTAGGTCAAGTTCGTGAACGGGCCAAATCGCTCCACCCCTTCTACCCCCTCCCATACAAAATGACACAATTGCGCAATTTGACAATTAAAGGATTTGCTCAAAAAGTATAAAAGCTATTGGCCTGAAATTTTAAATATTTTGCTTTTATGATAATATCAATCTACCGTATAAAAATTATGTGTGTCCTCCCCCTCTACCACCTCCCATACAAACTGTACTTGTTATATATTAATCTAAGCCAATTTACTCAGTGCGTATACAATTTAGCGCACTGAAATTGTGCATCAAATATTTATTTAAAATTGTTAGTAAGGCGAAAAAAAAATTAGACGATTAGCTTCACCCCTTCTACCCCCTCCCATACAAAATGACGCAAATTCGCAATTTAACAATAAATTAATTTACTCGAAAGGTATAAGAGCTATTAGTCTGAGTTTTGGGGTATATTACTTTCATAATGATCTAAATCTACAGTAGAAAAATTATTTGCGTCCTTCCTCTCCTTCCACCCCCTCCCATACAAACTACACTTTTTCATGAAATGCTCTAAGACGACTTTCTCAGAACATATAACATTTATAGAGCTCAAATTTTGTAATAAATACTTAATTAGTATTATCACTAAGATCAGAAAAAAATATTTAATTAGCTTCACTGCTTCTACCCCCTCCCATACAATATGACACAGTTTCACAACTTCACAAAAAATCGATTTTCTTGAAAAGTATGAATGGTACTAATCTGAAATTTAAGAGTTGTCAATTTTATAATATTCCTAGTTATTTCTGGAAAAATCACTAAAATCCCCTCACTCTCTCCACCACCTCCCATACAAACTGCACATTTTCACTAAATCTAACTCACTAAATTTCTCAGCCCCCATTCAATTTTTGGAGTAAGCATTTTGTATAAAACATTCTTATAGCTACTTTAGCATGATGGGGGAAAAATTAGTTCAATGCTATCATCCCTTCTAACACTCCCCATACAAAATTTCTTGGGATCACAAAAAATTCTATTTCATCTAGAGTATCGTAAGATTGCGCTTTACGCGAAATCGTAGCCCTGTTATGTTTATACTCTTGATGAAATCTGAGAGTATATTGTGTTTGCCTTACCGTTTGTAACGCTAAGAAATAGTGCTCGCACAGAGCCGCCAAGAGTACAGAAATATTTGTTGTCGCTCAAAAACCTCGATTCCGAGTGACCGTCTGTCCGTCTGTCTTTCTGTCCGTCTGTCCGTCTGTGCGTCTGTCTACAGCATAACTCTCGAAAGCTTTGAGCTATAGTGCTAAGAATTTTTGTGTGTCATTTTTAGCAAAAAATTAGCTTTAAGTTCGTGAATGGGCTACATCCCCCCACTCCTTCTACCCCCTCCCATAAAAATTTCATGAAATTTCGAAATATTAAGAAATTGATTTTTCTTTGAAACTATTTAAGCTATCGACTTGAAATTTAGGTCGAAGTATTATAATATAGATTTCATTAAAATCTCGTAATATTAACCCGATCCCTTTACTCCTTCTACCCCCTCCCATACAAATGGACAATTTTGAAAAATACATGTTTTTGATTTTCATTGAAACTAGTAAAGCTGAAAAGACGACATTTTGTTAGTAATAATTTTGCTATAATTGCAATTTATTTTGAAAACAATTATTAACTTCCTTTCACTCCTTCTACCCCCTCCCATACAAATTTCACGAAATTTTGGAATTTAAATTAAATTATTTTTCTGTGAAACTGTTAAAGCTATCAACTTGATATTTTGCATAAAGTATACAAATAGAAATATTAATAATGCCAAAAAAATTTGTTTAGATCCGTACACTCCTTCTACCCCCTCCGATACAAATTGATAATTTTGTTAAATGCATTTTATCGATTTCCATTCAAACTAGAAAAAGTACAAACTTCAAATTTTGCCAGAATTTGTTTGTTAACAATTGAAATAAGTGTTGGAAAAAATTATCATCTCCGCTTCACTCCTTCTACCACCTCCCATACAAATATCTGTATAGTAAATTCAAGAAAAGCATTTTTCTGTCAAGTATATGAGAGCTATCGACTTTGAAATTGAATCAAAGCATGGTGATAAGGATGATGATAAGCAATTTCAAAATCACCTTAAACGCTTCACTTTCTCTGCCACCTCCCATACAAATGCCCCAATTTCAGGGAAACTATGACCAATTTCTTTAAAAATAATGAAAACTAAAAACTTTAAATTCAGCAAAAAACATTTTGCATGCCATGTTCGGTGTCATATTCGAAAAATACAAACCTCCTCCTCTTCTTCTACCCCCCCCCCCCCCCCTCCCCCATGCAAAAGTCTCTATTCACTTTTCGAAAGAATTTGAGATGACATATTTTCCGGTATATTAAAGTCTTTTCCATCTCATCTAGAGTATCATATGATTGGGCCTTAAGCCCAATCATAATTCTGTTATGTTTTTAACTTAAAATGATACTATAGATGAAACAGAAATTTTTTGATTTTAAGAAGCTTTGTAGGGGGAGTTTTAGATGTGGTGACGACATTTAATTAATTTATTCACATCACGCTAGAATTGCTATCAAAATTTTTTATATAAAATTTAGGATTCGAAAGTTTAATATGTAGGTACTGAACAAATTAAAGTATCGGATCCAGTGAAATTGTGCTGTTTGTATGGGAGATGGTAGAAGGAGAGGCGAGATCTTTATGACTTTTTTTAGAAATAACTGTAAATAAACTGCCAACAAGTCGAGCGAAACTTTATTAGTCTTGGGACAAGTTGCTGGATGAGTGGTAAGTCAATATGCAGGTTAGAGTAGGGAGTTCTTGGGCAGGGATGCTGTCAATTTAACAATATTTCATTCGTTTCTGCAAGCTTGGGTTTTTATGAGGCGAGGAGGAGGGTAATAGTAAGGTTGGGTGGATAATAATAGGTTTTTAATTGCTTGCTTGAATCACGTCCAATATTCTCTATATATAATGTGTTTCATTAACGAAGATGCATAGAATTTTCATGAAATTCGGTGTATTTTACATTCACGAAACCGAACATTTGTATGGGAGGGGGTAGAGAAAGTAGGGGTATCGTAAAATTTGACATGCAGTTTTATTCCGTTTCTCTAGTAATGTGCTTGTACAAAATTTCAAGTTCGTAGCTTTTAGTTTGTTGATTATTAGTTGATTGAATGAAATTGGTCGAAATCATAGTTTTGTATGGGAGGGGGTAGAAGGCAAAATTTTCAAGTTTCTACCTTAAAATTTCACTCAAAAATGTTCAGCTTCTGTTTTTTTTCAATGCACATGAAACACCTTGCGCACGTTAGACCGGGGGGTTGGTTTATAACAATTATAGAACAAGTTATTATTATTTTTCTATGTATATCAAAAAGATGTATCCACATGCAAAATTTAAACTTTGTATCTTTCGCCAGAGCCCTAAAAAAAATCACTCAAAAATTCCGATAGTTTTGCTTACCACCTCCCTCCTCTTACACCTCCCAGCTTAAAATGTTTACCAAAATTAGCTAGAAAAAAAATTTCGGTCAACAATTTGTTTTTAGCCCCCCCCCTTTTCGGACGCCAATGGATAAAAAAATTAAATTATTTTTGAAGTTTGTACCACAACCCTCTCTATATTTTTACTGACTTGCAACTTCCTATCTGCATTCGTGGTGTAGATATTAGCAAGTGTAGTTTTTAGCTTTGTCCCTCCCACCGCCTCCCTGTTCCACCGAACACCTCCTAAAATTTAGAAAATAGAGCTCACTTACCCAATCAACAATCCACCCAAAAACGAACATGCCTTCTTTAACGGTCTCGGAGATATGAGTCCATATGTACGGCGGGACGGATTTTTTTTTTGCATTTTTAGGCTAATTTAGTCATGAAACGCGAAAAAAAAATGTCAGAGTAGCAAATTTTTTTGTCCTGTGTTGATCACAATACTTTATTATTAGAATAATAAAGTAAAATCATGATTTTGACCTTATTTAAATTGCAGATCAGTAGCATTCATAGTTTTCAGGAAATCAACTTTTTGTAAAGTTTTGAAATTGTGTCAGATTGTTTGGGAGGGAGTAGAGGGAGTGAAGATAATCGTCTAAAAATATTAGGAGTTCAAATAAGTTTCTGCAGCATTCGGATACCACGTCGGAAGGACTCTTCATAATTTTTGGCTATCCACGAATCAACCCAATTTTTAGTATCTTCATATAATGTAGAGCGCTGCTTAACAGACCATGTGCCATCGACCGGAACAAGTGATAATCGGAAGGGGCAATGGCTAGTTAATACGGCGGGTGGGGCAGGTCATCCCAATTAAGAGTTTTTAAATAGGTTTTGACCGGCGCCGCAATATGCGGTCGAGCATTATCATGTAGGAGAATAATTTTGTCATGTTTGGAGTAGTAATGGGCTCGTTTTTCCTTGAGTGCACAGCTCAATCTCATTGTGTTCGATAGAGAGCGGTTTGAGCAACTCATAATACACAACACCAAGCTGATCAAACCAAATACACAGCATGAGTCCTTTACCATGAATATTCGGTTTGGCTGTCGATGTTGAAGCATGGCCAGCTGGTCCCCATGATTTCCTCTTCTTTGGGTTATCATAGTGGATCCATCTTTCAGCACCAGTGACTATACGATGCGAGAAACCCTTTCTTTTATGCCTGGCAAGTACCATTTTATACATGCAAAATTAGCGTTCAACGTCTCTCGCCTTCAGTTCATATGGAATCCAATTTCCTTGTTTTTGAATCATTTGCAACTGAACGTTGTGAGATTGCTTACGATATTATGGTTACACCTGACAATTTCAACTTAAACTTCTGATGGGAACATCTTTTGCCACACGGCGGAAACTTATTTGTACTTCTAATGTTTACACAAATTTGCACAATTTCGATAAATTTTATACGTACTGAATAAATTTGTTTAGAGTAATTCATGAAAAAGGGCAATTTGTATGGGAGGTGGTGGAACAAAGAGGACTCAATCAATTTTTAAAATTGAAATTGAATTGTTTGAAATCATCATAAAAAACATAACAGGGCTACGATTGCGCGTAAGGCGCAATCTTACGATACTCTAGATGAAATAGAATTTTTTATAATCCCAAGAAATTTTGTATCGGGAGTGTTAGAAGGAGTGATAGCATTGAACTAATTTTTTCCCCATCATGCTAAAGTAGCTATAAAAATGTTTTATACAAAATGCTTACACCGAAAATTGAATAAGAGCTGAGAAAATTAGTGTGTTAAATGTAGTGAAAACGTGCAGTTTGTATGGAAGGTGGTAGAAAGAGAGGGGGGATTTTAGTGATTTTTTCTGAAATAACTAAGAATATCATAAAATTGACATCTCTTAAATTTTAGACTAGTAACATTCATACTTTTCAAGAAAATAGATTTTTTGGGAAGTTGTGAAACTGTGTCATATTGTATAGGAGGTGGTAGAAGCACTGAAGCTAGTCAAATATTTTTTTCTGATCTTAGTGATAATGCTAAATAAGTACTTATTACAAAATGTGAGCTCGATAAATGTTATGTGTTCTAAGAAAATCGGCTTAGAGCATTTCTTGAAAAAGTGTAGTTTGTATGGGAGGGGGTGGAAGGAGAGTGAGGACGCAAATAATTGTTAAAGTGCAGATTGAAATTATTATGGAAGTAACATATCCCGAAAATCATACTAATAGTTTTATAATTTTCGAGCAAATCCATTTATTGGCGAATTGCGAAATTGTGTCATTTTGTATGGGAGGTGGTAGAAGGGGTGAAGCTAATCGTCTAATTTTTTTTAGGCTTACTAACAATTTTAAATAAATATGTAGTGCACAATTTCAGCTCGCTAAATTTTATACGCACTGAGTAAATTGGCTTAGAGTAATTCACGACAAGTATAGTTTGCATGGGAGGTGGTAGAAGGAGGGAGAGGACACGTAAATAGGGTAGATTGATATTATCATAAAAATAATATATTCCAAATTTCAGGCCAATAGCTTTTACACTTTTCGAGCAAACCGTTCACGAACTTGACCTTAGTTTTTTGTCAAAAACAACGTGTACAAAATTAAAACGTTCTAGCTCAACTTGTTCTCAAGCTAGAGAGCGAACAGACGGATGGACAGACGGACAGACGGACGGACGGATAGACGGACATCCGGTTTTGAAATTTTTGAGTGATAATATTAACTATTGTATCATTCAGTTCTCCGATCCTTATTTCTTGGCGTTACAAATTTTAGACCAAACTTATAAAAACCATAAATAAATTCTGTGCCCTTAGATCGAATACAAATCAACCTACAAGTTCACTACCTCGCAATATCACACTAATCTTAAATGCTAATACTCCTCAAACATGCATAGTTATATCCTTTTTGACGACACTACCTTTAAGCTCTTCGTGACCATCCATCACTCTTAATTTGTCCACTAATGCAATCAATGGGGGTGAAAATCGTGAAGGTCCATTCCATTCAACACTTCCTTTATGACTAGGATTTATCTTATCACCTAAACGTCTGGATAATCCTGTTAAATCGATAAACAGGTATTTATGTTTCGACCCCTTCTTCGTTTTCTTCGACCTGGCGGTCTGCACGTAATCAATAACCGAGCAAAGTGTAAAGAGGATTTCTCTATGATATTTTCGCATGTGCGCCATAAGAAGGAAAATATTTATTAGAAACGTCGCAGATTTCTTTTTATTATTCACGGAGTTCTTTGTTTATTTCTTGACGAATTTGTTTGCTTTTGACATGCAATTTTACCATAAACGGATCAACCGAAAAGTAAACAATGGTGGTGGGAAGAAGGACCAGGCGAACTCTTTAAGGAGGCCTGCCTTTTTCACGACAGTCAAATTTTCATCCGCCCAACTACCTCCTCCACTTTACCGCTCAAATACATCGAAACCGAAGAGACAGAGATAAAGTGAGTTTAAATAATGGTGGTCCTGATGTTGAGTATTTATAACACAGTATCTCTAAAGTTTCTATTGAGTGCGAATTCGATTTCGAAATTTGGTCACGTCTTATCACCTGGATTTGTCTGTGGATTCTAATATCCTTAGTAAATTGGCTTAAAAGATTTACGTCAAGTTTGCAAACAAACTCCCGGTCCCAAAGAAAGCGTGAGATCTTATTTTAGTGATGCAGTTTACATGGGAGTTACTGGGGCGATGGTGGTAGGGCTTAGGTTGTCGTGAAAGTTTTAGAAGTAGGTTATGTTATACTTGAAATGGATAAATGGCAAACAATGTTTTAGCATGATTGTATGAGTAGTAATGTAGTTCATCGGTATGTTACTTAGTAAAAACAACAGAAGCTTAGTTTGAAAGTGAAGAGCCATCTGGAAAACGTGCACGAAAATTAAACGTTGCTGGTATTTTTTTTCCAAGAATGGCACCGCTTTAGGAAGAGACCAAGAAAACTGGTGAAATTCAGTTGAGTGAGTTAATATTGAAATAGTTACAAGTTAGTAAGTAGGCGGAAATAAGACGTATCCATCTCATGATTACTCGATGTGCTTCAGATTCTGTATAAGAAGTTACAGAGTATCTGTGAGTACTATGTACAAAATAAACTGCCAACAAGTCGGGCGAAACTTTATTATTCTTGGGACAAGTTGCGGATGAGTGGGAAGTCAATATGCAGGTTAGAGTGGTTAGGGAAGACTAAGTGAAGGGAGTTCTTGGGCAGGGCTGTTGTCAATTTGACAATATTTCATTCGTTTCTGCAAGTTTGGGTTTTTATGAGGGGAGGAGGAGGGGTAATAGTAAAGGTTGGTGGATGTTAATAGCTTTTTAATTAATTGCTTGAATCACGTCCAATATTCTCTGTATAGAATTTGTATCATAGACGAAGTTGCATAGATTTTTCATAAAATTCGGTGTATTTTACATTCACGAAACCGAACATTTGTATGGGAGGGGGTAGAGAAGGTAGGGAATCGTAAAATTTGATATGTAGTTTTATGTTGCTTCTCTTGTGAGGTGCTTGTATAAAATTTCAAGTTCGTAACTTCTAGTTTGTTGGTTATTAGTTGATTTAATGAAATTGGTCGAAATCATGGTTTTGTATGGGAGGGGGTAGAAGGGCAAGCGCGATTTCAAAACTTTTAACGTAATTTCATTTCAATTATTTTTGTAAGTTTTTATGCACAATTGCAAATTGATAGCTTTTAAAAGTTAGGTAATAATTGATTTTTTAAAAATGGTCGAAAAAATGATTTTGTATGGGAGGGGGTAGAAGTTTTAAAGGTTTTCGACCAGTTAATATTTCGTATCTTTAGAGATTTTTTTTAAATGCATTTTGCAAATTTTCAAGGTTCTACCTTAAAATTTCACTCAAAAATTTTCAGTTTATGTGTTTTTTTCAATGCACATGACACCTTGTGCACGTTAGACCGGGGGGGGGTCGGTTTATAACAATTATGGATCAAGTTATTATTATTTTTCTATGTACATCAAATAACCGTATTCACAGACAAAATTTAAACTTTGTATCTTTCAACAGAGTCCTAAAAAAATCACTCAAAATTTTCGACATTTTTGCTCATCACCTCCCTCCCCTTTCACCTCCCAACTTAAAATTTTTACCAAAATTAAACATTATGTAGTTCTACAATCTGACAAATTTTTGATTTGATTTCTGGAGTCTTTTTTGAGATATAAGGATTCGTAATTTTGAAAAGTGCGCCATTTTTGAAATGCTCCTCATTTCCCCCCGCTACTATTATTTCAAAATGTTATATTTTTTTTGTATTTTTCTAGTACAGCTTAATATAAATTTAAAGTCTTAATTACATAGCTTAAGAGATAGTTGAGATATTCATTTTTAAGTGTTTTTCTTTGCACCCCCCCCCTGACCCTCCTCCTTACAATAATTAACCACTTTCTAAGCTTATTTCAAAGGAACTATATGCCGCACTAACGGTTTCAAAATATGAATTTTTTGCGATAAGTAATTTCGAAGATATAATCATTTGAAAAAACAATTCGGCCGACAATTTGTTTTTTGCCCCCCCTTTTCGGACACCAATGGATAAAAAAATTAAATTATTTTGAAAAGTTGTCCCACAAACCCCTCTATATGTGTGTTAAGTTTTAGTTTCCTAGCTGTTACTATGGTTGAGATATTTTAATTCGTATTTTTTGGCTTAAGCGCTCCCCCCGCCTCCCCCTGAACACGTACACCCCCCAAAGTGGGTATCCGCCTGAGATCCGCAACTATCTACAATCCTTCCAAAATTGAACTTTCTATCTTGAAGGGTTTGGGAGTTAATGTGCGCTGAGCGTACATGTCGGCGTACGGCGGACGGCGTACAGACAGACGGATTTTTATACTCTAGATGAAATCTGAGAGTATATTGTGTTTGCCTTACCGTTTGTAACGCTAAGAAATAATGCTCGCACAGAGCCGCCAAGGGTACAGAAATATTTGTTGTCGCTCAAAAACTTCGATTCCGAGTTGCTGTCTGTCCGTCTGTCCGTCTGTCTACAGCATAACTCTCGAACGCTTTGAGCTATCGTGCTTAAATTTGTTGTGTAATTTTTAGCAAAAAAGAAACTTTAAGTTCGTGAATGGGCCACATCCCCCCACTTCTTCTACCCCCTCCCAAACAAATTTCACGAAATTCCGAAATTTTCAGGAACTGATTTTTCTTTGAAACTATTTAAGCTATCGATTTGAAATTTCGTTCAAAGTATTATGATATAAATGTCATTAATATGACGAAATATTGATCCGATCCCGTCACTCCTTCTACCCCCTCCCATACAAATGCATAATTTTGAAAAATGCAGTTTTTCGATTTTCATTGAAACTAGCAAAGTTATAAAAAGGAATTTTTGCCAAAATTAATTTTATTATAATTCCAATCAGAATTTAAAAAATCATCAACTTCACCTCACTCCTTCTACCCCTCCCATACAAATTTCACGAAATTTTGAAATTTAAATTAAATTATTTTTCTTCGAAACTGTTACAGCTATCAACTTGATATTTTGCATGAAGTATAAAAATAAAAATAGCAATACCGAGAAAAAAATATGTTTCGATCCGTACACTTCTTCTACCCCCTCCCATACAAATGTATAATTTTTGTTAAGTGCATTATATCGATTGCCATTAAAACTAGAAAAAGTATAAACTTAAAATTTTGCCAGAATTAGTATTTTAACAATTGCAATAAATGCTAAGAAAATGATCAGCTCCTCTTCACTCCTTCTACCCCCTCCCATACAAATATCTGTATTATAAATTCAAGAAAAGCATTTCTCCTTCGAATATATCAGAACTATCGAATTTGAAATTGAAACAAAGCGTGGTGATAAGGATGATGATAAGCAGTTTCAAAATCATCTTAAACGCTCCACTGCCTCTGCCACCTCCCATACAAATGCCTCAATTTCAGGAAAACTATGTCCAATTGAAAATAATGAAAGCTACAAACCTTAAATTCAGCACGAAATATTTTGCATACCACATTAGGTGTCATATCCAAAAATTACAAGCCTTTTTCCTCTCCTTCTACCACCTCCCATACAAAAGTCACTATTAATTATTTAAAAGAATTGGAGGTGACATATTTTCCGGTACATTGAACTCTTTCTCATTTCATCTAGAGTATCATATGATTGGGCTTTATGCCCAATCATAATTCTTTTATGTTTTTTTTTGCATTTTTCGGCTAATTTAGTCATGAAACGCGAAAAAACAAAATTTCAGGGTAGCAAATTTTTTTTTTTCCAAGTCGATCACAATACTTTATTATTAAAATAATAAAGTAATTGACTAACAAAGTGTTCATGACGATGCTACAGTATATTGAGAAAACTCGTCTTTGATAAATTGAAGAAAAACTATTTGTGAAGTCGGGATTAGGTAAACGTCTATGAGATAGCATCGCGCGCACGACATAATTTCTTTACATGATTCCGAGTGAAAATTCCGCGAAATTAATCATAAATTATTGTCAAAATCGACCACCCAAGACGATTTAATTGCCTCGATAAACATCCAATCAGTGGGTACCCCGAAATGATGCAATCAGGGCAAGATTCCTCATGGCCTCACCATATAAGCGTTAATAACTTCAGTCGTAATTTGTCAATGCCAGTCGCATATTACCGAAAGAATTTTAATTACTCAAAACTCAATCAATGCAGAACAGCGACTGCAAAAGTAATTTCCTCATCAAAGACAACTAACTTACCGCCTCCCGCACTCTTCCCCGCTCTCCGTCACTGGGTAAGCGGCGTATCTTGCATAATTACAGACCTCGGGCACGCTATTTAAAAGACACTTTTGCCGTAAGCTTCTTATAATTATTTTTAATCGGTTTATCGAACCTTAAAAAAAATTCGGATGATCTTATCAGGGAGCTCTAATACATTCCACATTTTCGAAAATGTTCGATCTCTTAACCGCGTTAAAATTAAAAAGGATAATGCCGCCACCTTGTAAAATTACAAACATGGGGAGATGACGGCTTAACCATCTAATACTAATTGGATTTGGGGGCTGGGTTTGATGTCATGTGAAACAATTTTTAACACCTTTTCCCTAGAGTTGTAGCTCGGTCCGCCGTCAAAAAAGACTACCCCAAAAGTTTTAATATGGATTTTTTTTTAAGTCTTTGTCGTTATTTAAAATGTTATTCTGTCTTCTATCGTTTTTCCCTTATTATTCGTCTTGAAAGAAGAATCAATTGCTGTACAATGGTATTTCAAAACGACGGCTCTCAATTACATTTGAATTTCGAATTAATTGAACAAAAACAATTCGGAATCGGATCGGATATGGGGGTCTTCAAGTCTTTCAGTGATTCCCATTAGGGCTATGAACTTAGTTGTGTTGTTCTGAGTTGTTATTATCCTCTTAGGATTTAGAATCTACCTCTACTCAATTCGGGATTATGTCTTATGGTCTCAAGTTATATGTTAATGTCTTTTGTTCTTCTCAATACATGCAACGATACTGAATCACTTACAATATGAGAAGATATCCTTGCTTTGGGTATAATTGTGGGTGTGTTTGTTCTGGCCGTAATAACTTTTTGATGACGAAAGTGGAATTAGTTGATTTTAAATTAAGTTAATTTCATTTTGTTAGGGATTTTTTATTCAGTTTTCTTTATGGAATAATAAGATTTTTCGAGAGAAGTTGTTAGGAAGTTATAGTACATATTTCAATTGCAATTTAGGAGAAACTTTGGTTGAGAAAAAACTTCCATAGGCCATAGTAAGTCACGGTATAGTTGATGGATAATAAGGTAATTTGCGATAAACGGTTAATGAAATACAGATAGTACCTTATGCGTTTAAAGCACAATTATGCAATACTGCAAAATTCTGGAGTATCAGTTGCAGTCTTGGCTATATTTTTGAAATCTTTGGAGTTGCGTAGAAAATCTGACCCTGTGAATCAGCGATTGTTAAATGAGGCTGCAGTTAGACCATCTTGTCGCATTATCATTTGAATTCCGCGATTCAGTTTCACAACAGTTAAAACTCTAAAATAATTATATATCAAATTCCTAATTTTAAACCTTAGTTGCCGCAGAATAATTTGAATATCTTTGCGATGTATTAGTGAGTAAGTCAATGGCATCCCAGCAAACAATTTGAAATCACAGTGAAATCATAATGAAATCTGTAAACGAATGTGGTACATTTTCGCTTCTTTTCGAAGTAACTTCCGATCAACTGTTGTACTAAAAACTTTACCACAGACTGAAATCAGTCAGAAAAAATTGTGGGAGTGAAGCAGAACGAAATTCAAAAAAAAACTTCGGAAAGATATCACAGAATGAATTCACAACATTATTTGCAACTGGAAAAGAACTGATATCTATACAAGAATGCAGCATGCTTTCAGTAGAAGGAATCATAATGATACCTTCAAAATGACGTTGAAGAGAGTGAAAGCAATATCAATTCACGAAGGTAAATTGTATATTATAAATTAAAATATGAGCATTATTGAATACTAATTCTTACCAAAACGCTTCCGTTACTAAACATACTGGCGGCTATGAATAAATATTTAAATTAAGATACATATAATTTATAAAATATACCTAAAACTCACTTTTTACGTATGAAATGTAATTATATCCCTCTACACTATTTTATTTTATTTTGGTAGTTCACAAACTTTAGTAGCAACTTTTTGAATGAAATGAAAGTTGTGAAAAGAATGTGAGGGTCTACAAAAAATGTTTTAGCCATTGATTCAACTCTAGCACAGAACTTCAATAATTGTTTCGACATGCCGTTGCTATCAAAAATATCTTTTAAGAAAACTTTAAATTTATTTTAATTCCGACTTACCTATATACTTTGTCACTTTCACACTTGTTTTTCATTACTGCAAATATTTTTAATTTAATTGTGTATTTTTCGCTTTGACAGTTTTACAGCTGAATGAAAAAAAATTGAAATTATTCCTTTTTTATACGTAGAAACATTTTTCAATACATGATCATATTTTTAAACGTAAGTGAGGCATATAATGTATTTCAGAGCGTGAATTCATTTCGTTTATACTAAGTGACAAAAGAGTGAAAGGCTTAAAAGCATGTTCTCGCGAAGAAAAGAACCTGATTTAGTCACAAGTTAGTCAGTTTTTGAAACCAAAGTGAAACGAAATCTCAGCAAATGATTTCATATAGGCATCATTTATTGAAATTTCACCAAATTATTCGCTGGGATTAGTTGCAGTTTGTGATATAGGTCCGAATGTTTATAATTTAGTTGAAATCTGAGAGTATATTGTGTTTGCCTTACCGATTGTAACGCTAAAAAATAATGTTCTCACGGAGCCCTCAAGGGTCCAGAATGATTTGTTGTCGCTCAAAAACTTAGATTTCGAGTGACCGTCTGTCTACAACATAACACTCGAACGCTTTAAACTATCGTGCTGAAATTTGTTATGTGTCACTTTTAGGAAAAAAGTAACTTTAAGTTTGTGAACGGGCTACATCCCCCCACTCCCATACATATTTCAGGAAATTTCGAAATTTTTTTTTGCCAGTGTCAATTTTATCATAATTGCAACCAGTTTTCAAAAAATCATCAACTTGACCTTACTCCTTCTACCCCCTCCCATACAAATCTCACGAAATTTTGAAATTTGAATTAAATTATTTTTCTTCGAAACTGTCAAAGCTATCAACTTGAAGTTTTGTTGAAAGTTTAAGAGTAGAAATATCATTGATGACGAAAATTTTGCTTTGATTCGTTTACTCCTTCTACCTTCTCCCATACGAATGCATAATTCTGATAAATGCATTACATCGATTACCATTAAAACTAGAAAAGTACAAACTTAAAATTTGCCTAAATTTGTCCCTTCATAATTGCAATAAATACTAAAAAAAATTATCAGCATCGCTGCACTCCTTCCAATCCTTCCCATACAAATATCTGTATTATAAATTCAAGAAAAGCATTTCTCTTTCGAACATATTAGAGCTATTGATTTTGAAATTGAAACAAAGCATGGTGATAAGGATGTTGATGAACTGTTTCAAAATCATATAAAACCCTTTATTTTCTCTACCACCTCCCATACCCATGCTCCAATTTCAGGAAAACTATGTCCAATTTCCGTGAAAATAATAAAAGCTACAAATTTTAAATTCAACGCGTAACATTTTGCATGCCACGTTCGGTGTCATATTTAAAAATTACAAACCTCATCCCTCTACTTCTACTACCTCCCATTCACAATACACTATTCGAAAATATCTCAATATTAGTTTCAATATGATCATATTAATATTGTCAATTCTAAGTATGATTTTCGTAAGGGTGATTATGTCAGATTTAATAATTATTTAGCAAAAATCGATTGGAACTCAGAATTTGAAAGCAACTCTTTCGATCTTGATTATTGTTATGCAAAGTTGCAAGATTTGGTTCAAGTGGGAATTAATAGTTTTATTCCTCGCACCCATTTTTCACCATCTAATCATCCTCTATGGCTTAATAGAGGGCTACTGAGACTAAATAATATCAAAAATAAGGCATATAAAGGTTATAAGTTATTTCCTAGTGAATATAATTGGTGTAACTATAAACTACTTCATAAAGAGTATCACTATGTTCATCAATTCTCCTTTCGAAATTATATTTCGTTGATTGAGAATAATATCAAGAATGATTCTAAAGCTTTTTGGAGTTTTATTAAATTTAAGTGTTCTAGTTCTGCGATAGCTGTATGGAATATAATGGTGTGACCTCTCACAATTTGCAAGAAAGTTGTGATCTACTTGCTGATTATTTTGAGTATATGGACGAACCCGCAACTCTCGCTCGCTTAATTTTGGTAATGCTTATTTTAATGCCGATCTAGGGCTTCTTCAGTTTGATTGTGACGAAATTGAACTTAATTTAGGTAATTTGAATGATGACACATTCTATGGGCCTGATTTATTTTGTAATTTAATGTTGAAGATGTGTAGATCTACTTTATCTTCTGTGTTTAGAGTAATTTTTAATCTTTCATTAAAACTCGGAATATTTCTAGACACTTGGAAATTTCCATTTATTAAGCCTTTATTGAAATCTGGTCATCGTGATCAAGTCATGAGCTACAAGGGTATTGCGAAATTACTTCCCTTACCTAAATTTTTTGAAAGTTTGGTGAAACACAGTTTACTTTCAGCCATTAATTATGGTATATGCGATGAGCAACATGGTTTCATGTCGGGCAAATCTACTACTACAAATCTGGTAATTCTTAAGAACTTTACACTTAATGCCATTGAACGGGGTGTTCAGGTCGATGTCATTTATACAAACTTCACGAAAGCATTTGACCATCAATTTGTAGTATCACATAGTTTTTATCATTATACTCTAGATGAAATCTGAGAGTATATTGTGTTTGCCCCACTGTTTGTAACGCTAAGAAATAATGCTCGCATAGAGCCGCCAAGGGTACAGAAATATTTGTTGTCGCTCAAAAACCTCGATGCCAAGTTGCTGTCTGTCCGTCTGTGCGTCTGTCTACAGCATAACTCTCGAAAACTTTGAGCTACAGTGCTAAGTAAAAAATAACTTATAGCCATTTCTAAACAATATCAGACAGACACTGCAATTATAGATATAGTATATTGGTTATTGTATGGAGGGAAAAGATTTAATTTAAATTGGTATAATCTGAGAGTGAGTTGAAAAATTGAGATAAAGTTTATAATTATACTCTAGATGAAATCTGAGAGTATATTGTGTTTGCCTTACTGTTTGTAACGCTAAGAAATAACGCTCGCACACAGCCGCCAGGGGTACAGAAATATTTGTTGTCGTTCAAAAACCTCAATTCCGAGTGACCGTCTGTCGGTCTGTCCGTCTTTACGTCTGTCCGTCTGTGCGTCTGTCTACAGCATAACTCTCGAAAGCTTTGAGCTATAGTGCTAAGAATTGTTGTGTGAAATTTTTAGCAAAAAAGCAACTTTAAGTTCGTGAATGGGCTACATCCCCCTACACCTTCTAACCCCTCCCATACAAATTTTATGAAATTTCGAAACATTAAGAAATTAATTTTTCTTTGAAACTGTCTAAGCTATCGACTTGAAATTTAGGTCAAAATATTATGATATAGATGTCATTATTATTACGGAATATTGATCCGATCCCCTCACTCCTTCTACCCCCTCGCATACAAATGAGCAATTTTGAAAAATACATATTTTCGATTTTCATTGAAACTAGTAAAGCTGAAAATACGAAATTTTGCCAGAATTAATTCTACTATAATTGCAATTAGTTTTAAAAAGAGTTATCAACTTCACCTCACTCCTTCTACCCCCTTCCATACAAACTTCACGAAATTTTCAAATTTAAATTAAATTATTTTTCTTCGAAACTGTTAGAGCTATCAACATGATATTTTGAATAAAGTATAAACATAGAAATATGAATAACTCAAAAAAATTTCTTTTGCTCCGTACACTCCTTCTACCCCCTCCCATACAAATGTATAATTTTTATTAAATGCATTATATCGATTTCCATTAAAACTAGAAAAAGTACAAACTAAAAATTTTCCCAGAATAGAATTTGTCCCTTAATAATTGCAATAAATGCTAGAAAAAAATATTATTATATATATATATATAATTTATATATCTGTGTTAAAAATTCAAGAAAAGCATTTCTTCTTCGAATATATGAGAGCTATCGACTTTGAAATTGAATCAAAGCATGGTGATAAGGATGATGACAAGCAGTTTCAAAATCATCTTAAACGCTCCACTTCCTCTGCCACTTCCCATACAAATGCCCCGATTCCAGGAAAACTATGTCCAATTTCTTTGAAAATAATCAAAACTACAAACTTTAAAATCAGCATAAAACATTTTGCATACCATGTTCGGTATCATATACAAAAATTACAAACCTTTAAAAAATTAATAGAAGGGTGAAGAAGGAGTGCAGCGATGTGACTCGTTTTCAAACTTAAAGCTACCTTTGTACTAAAAAATTAGATGGAATAGATTTCATCGCGATAGCTCAAAGCATTTAGGGGCTCTTTAGTAGGCGAACAGACAGCAAATATTTTGTGAATGGAACTCATATATGTACGTATGTATGACAAAACTAGAAATTTAAATTAGGTTTTGTTATTGTTAGATCATATTTATCATAATTGTCACTACAGCCCAAATTGAGCCTTGTCCTCCTGACTTTGGAAGAGTTGCTAGCCCTTTGCATGACACTCTATCTATGAACTTTCATTTTCGTAGATTGGTGTGACCCAGATATACACACACAAGCAGTGTGCTGGAATTATACGTCCACTGGAATTTGAACTCACAACCTTCGAATTGCAAACTAACACGCTACCCACTAGGCGTTATTGTTAGTAGATAAGTTAGAATTAGGATGAACTAGGCTAAAGAAGTGAGACTAATTATGAAGATTGATAATAAATAATGTTCAACAACAACGACTGAGAAGGAAATGATTCAAAGAGCGGCATGGCTACCGAGAAGGAAATTATTCATAGATGAACGATACAAAAAGTGCGACCGTTTGTGATGAAGTTTCAGTGGGGATTGAAAGGCCGATCGAGTCGTGTGATTGACAGAGCGCGGTTAGTGCGAGGATTGAGGCGACATATTGAGTCAGTCGGGATCGAGAAGACGATCGAGTGGTGTGATCGATAGAGCGCGATTAGTGCCAAGGCTCATGCAACATATTGGGTCAGTTGGAACTTAAAAGGCGATTAAGTTTTGTGATCGACAGCACAAATAGTGCGAAGAATAAAAGCGATATAGTGTGAACTAGTGTGCAAAGTTATTTATGAAAAACCGATAAATAAAGTTTGTTGGTATTAAAAATCAAAGTGAAATAGTTTTATTATTATACTCTCGATGAAATCTGAGAGTATATTGTGTTTGCCTTACCGTAAACTTAAATGTATGTTAGTGTGAATTATAAAAAGAATGATTCATTTTATCTGACGACAGGGACTGCACTGCCACTCATACAAGAGTAACTATTCTGCATTCTTATGATTTACATATATACGTTATATATTTCTAGTTCATTTAATTCTTTCTCATTTCTACATCGAAAGATTGATCCTAATGCTCATTCATAATTCTGTTTTGCTTACAAAGAAAAAGATTTTAGTCTCCGCTTTAGGTAGCAGTTTTTTATGTTTTTCTCAAGATAAGAAAAGGATTGTTACGTCCAATTACCACAGTTCAATTTTAATCGATGCTATTAAACTTTTATTATTTCTATTGAAATCACCGGAGTTAAATCGATTGCCACTAAATTTCCCATTTCAGTATTGCTAATAACGCCCCTGTGTTACCTACATATGTACATATATTCAACCACACTGAGACCTAGCGGTAACTGTCGTCAACAATTGCGAGAATGAAATTGCCGCACGCATTCCGTTCCATATGCCCCATCAAACATCGCCTTATCACACAATAATTCGGACCATGTCTAAGCGATATTTTGCTCATTAATATCTATAGGTACTTGAGAATTTTGGAAGCCGTGTCTGTGTGCTGCTCGTTAAACTTCCTTCCAATTCGTTAATTAAATTTGAATATCATATACGTCACAAAATCCGTCGAACGATTTTCGCAAACATTCGCAAATATGCAGTCACACACAATGAAAAACGTAAAGTAATCATGAATACCAGAGGCCATAAACCTTGAAATCGAAAATCCCTTTAGTCCTTGTTGGGAAGAAGATTGGTGGCGGAAGGGGATCGCAAATGATAGGTGGTGGATAATTTAATGGAAAGCAAGCCTTTTGTTGTTCGCGAGTGCCGCTTTTCGATATGAAAACTACAGTTTGGTGGAAATCGATTTCCATATTTAATTGAACTGCACATATCATCCTTGTTATCCTGCAGAAGCATATTCTCCTTTTCGCGAAAGCATATGAGCCTGAAAAGCTTTCCGAGTTTATAGCGTCGTATGTCATAAGCAAAATTTGAAATCCAGTTGTTTTCTCGCTAGTTTATCGTCGGCTCCTGTATGCTGGCGGAGAAAGAAGAAGTTTGCTCCTGAAACGAAATCTCCTAAATTCGAGTATAACTCGTAGCATTTATTGATTTTATACAATTTACTGCTCCTTGCTCCGCTTAGTTGATGTGTCATTTCTTCGTGGTGATGGTGTAGTAGATGGGGACCAAATCCACCGATTTTCCCAAGCAGAACAAAGTTTGACTCGAGGGCACAAATTTCCAGATCATTATGAAACTCTCTTGTGAATAACAACAAGGTTGAGCTTGGCTCCTTGCGGGATCTTCTGGGAGATCCTTCGAAAGTTATACCGTGACAACTTTCCTTTTTTTTTCGTCCATCCTGTTTTTCTTTTTTTTTTATTATTCGAATCATCGTTTCGCCCTAACTGCAACCCTTGTGATATCCATTGCCGGAATAGCGGATGGAAGAATCATGACTTGAATTTTTAAGTTGGCCACAAAGAAGACATTTTTCATGGGCACGACGAACATATCGAGACACATTTCGTGTATTGGGAAGTTCGACGAATAAGTGTACAAGTGTGTTTGGTCCTAATTCAAAGTGGATTTTGATTGAGATCGATTTGTTTGGCAATGAAACCGGACGAGAGATTTCGTTCGAGCCGTAAAGTTAACCGGATGATGAGGTTAAAAATAAAGTGGGATGTGATTCAATCGGTCGGAGCAATTAACTACGATGTCACAACCGATCCACGTGACACACATCTCTATTTCTTTCCGGCTTTTGGAGGTCATTTCCATTCTGGAGAGTTTCAATGTCATTTCTAGGATTCACACCGCCGAAAATAAGGCCCTTTTCTCGTTTAGTGACACTCAACCGGTGAAAAGTGAGAATAGTATCTTTAATAAATGTCAACCTCCATCACTTAACCACACCCGACCGCCGCATAGCCCTGCTGGTTTCTTCTGGAAATCTTTTATTAGGTTCGAAGGCTAATCGCACGGTTACGGTTGAAAGAAAATCGATGGGACTATGTATATCCGTTCCTGGCATTACGTCTGAATTTATATCCAATTGAAAATTCGACGAACGTAGCAGTATTGGGAGCCCACTTCATATTCATAACTGGCCGAGAAACGCATTTTCGTGAAACCTATTACAAGGATAATAAAGGTATCGACGATGGCTGGCTGTTTCCGATTTGAGTGGTGTCGATAGCATATTTAGAGCGTTGATTGTATTCTAAACATCTGCCACAAGTTATTCCATAATATGTGAGAAACCTAAAAGGAAAAAATGTTTAAAAAAGATTTGGAATTGATCGCGATTATATTGATGATTGAAAAATATGAGAAAGGAAACGGATTGAAAAATTATGGAATGAAATCAATTCGTTATGAATTTAGGAAAGCTAATTACTTTATTATTTTAATAATAAAGTATTGTGATCGACTTGGGAAAAAAAAAAAATTTGCTACCCTGAAATTTTTTTTTTTCGCGTTTCATGACTAAATTAGCCTAAAAATGCAAAAAAAAAAAATCCGTCTGCCTGTACGCCGTACGCCGACGTGTACGCTCAGCGCACATTAACTCCCAAACCCTTCAAGATAGAAAGTTTATTTTTGGAGGGATTGTAGGTAGTTGCGGATCTCAGGCGGATACCAATTTTGGGGGGTGTACAAGTTCAGGGGGAGGCAGGGGGAGCGCTTAAACCGAAAAATACGAATTCAAATATCTCAATCATGGTTACAGCTAGGAAGCTTAAAATCAACATACATATACAGGAGTTTGTGGGACAACTTTTAAAAATAACTCAATTTTTTTATCCATTGGCGTGCGAAAAGGGGGGGCTAAGAACCAATTGTCGCCCGAATTTTTTTTTCAAATGATTATATCTTCGAAATTACTTCCCATAAAAAATTGATATTTTGAGACCATCAAGATAGTATATAGATCTACTACAAGCAGTTTAGATAGAAGCTAATTAATGAAAGGGGGAGGGTCAGGGGGGGTGCAAAGAAAAACACTTAAGAATTAATATCTCAACTGTCTCTTATGCTATGTAATTGAAACTTAAAATGTATGCTAAGCTTTACTAGCGACATATGAAAAAAATATAATATGTGGACATTATAGTAGTGGGGGGAAATGGGGAGCATTTCAAAAATGGCGCACTTTCCAAAACTACAAATCATCAAATCTCAAAATTGAGTAAAGATATCAAATCAAAAATTTGTCAGACTGTAGAGCTATATAATTTTTAATTTTGGTAAAAAATTTGAGTTGGGGGGTGTAAGGGGAGGGAGGTGGAAAGCGAAAATGTTGAAAATTTTGAGTGATTTTTTTATGGCTCTGGTAAAAGATACAAAGTTTAAATTTTGCACGTCGACACATCTATTTGATATAGATAGAAAAAAAATAGTAATTTGTTCCAAAATTGTTATGAAGTGGGGGTCTAACGTGCACAAGGTGTTTCATGTGGAATGAAAAAAACACATAAACTGAAAATTTTTGAATGAAATTTTTAGGTAGAAACTTGAAAATTTGGGAAATGCATTTAAAAAAAATCTCTAAAAGTTTGAAATATTAACTGGCCGAATATATTTAAAACTTCTACTCCCTCCCATACAAAATTATTTTTTCGACCAATTTTAAGAAATCAATTATCACCTAACTATCAAAAGCTATCAATTTGAAATTTTGCACAAAAACTTAAACAAATAGTTAAAATAAAATTACGATAAAAGTTTTGAAATCATGCTTGCCCTTCTACCCCCTCCCATACAAAAGCATGATTTCGACCAATTTCATTAAATCAACTAATAACCAACAAATTAAAAGCTACGAACTTGAAATTTTGTACGAGCACCTAACAATAGAAAAGAAAGAAAATTTCATCACAAATTTTACGATTCCCCTACCTCCTCTACCCCCTCCCATACAAAATTATTTTTTCGAGCATTTTTAAGAAATTAGTTATCAGCTATCTCTTAAAAGCTATCAATTTCAAATTTTGCATGAAAACTTATAAAAGTAATTCAAATGAAGTTGCTTTAAAAGTTTTGAAATTGCGCTTACCGTTCTACCCCCTCCCATACAAAACTATGATTTCGACCAATTTCATTAAATCAACTAATAACTAACAAACTAAAAGCTACGAACTTGAAATTTTATACAAGCACCTTACAAGAGAAGCAAAATAAAACTGCATATCAAATTTTACGATTCCCCTACCTTCTCTACCCCCTCCCATATTTCGTGAAAATAAAATACACCGAATTTTATGAAAATTTTATGCAATTTCGTCTATGAAACACATTCTATACAGAGAATATTGGACGTGATTCAAGCAATTATTAAAAAGCTGTTAACATCCACCCACCCTTGCTATTACCCCTCCTCCTCCCCTCATAAAAACCCAAACTTGCAGAAACGAATGAAATATTGTTAAATTGACAACAGCCCTGCCCGAGAAACCCCTTTGCACTTAGCTTTCCCTAACCACTTTAACCTGCATATTGACTTTCCACTCATCCGCAACTTGTCCCAAGAATAATAAAGTTTCGCCCGATTTGTTGGCAGTTTATTTTTAGTTTGAATCAATATGACGAATCCCTTATTTAAAATGGTGGTTTCGCCAGGACAGTCATATCCTGTAAGAAAGGTAGAACTGTATGCCGCCGCCCGCATCACACGTTGCGAACAAAGAGAATGTTTTGCATTGTATCGTCGTTGTGTCCTCTATATGCTTATATGAAATCCATTTCTTCCTAACATTTTCATCATTCTTCAAAATAAATGGGCTGGATTAAGATACCCGTGCCGAGAATTCACCAGGTCGAGGGCCCACTCAAACATATAGTTCAGTCCGTACCATTTGCCACTCCTTCCCAGATAATGTTGGATTGCTGATTGCTGAAGCACGAAGCCTCAAAGCAGACCTCATTATTCGATGTGACGATAACGCGCATAATGCAGTATAAGTTAGCTCCAACATCAATGAAAAAGGTGAGGTGCTGCTTGAATTCCTCTTGAGCACTAACCTACTGCTCTGCAACAAAGGCGGGACATAGACAGGAAGCTTTCGACATTACCCTAGTCTCAGAGAATATCACGCATTTGGTTAGGGACTGGAAGATGTCCAATGAACATTCGTTCTCGGACTATCGATATCTCCAATTTGGCTTAGATGACCATCCTTCCGATAAACCGAAACTACAGGGCGAATAACTGGTCCAAATATGGGGATACTGTCAACGAACTGCTTCCATTCGAAATTTCAACTCTTTCGGATACCACCATTGTTCTTGATGGGGTTGTGTCTACCCTCTCTAGGAATCCAAGAGGTAAAAAAAAGCCACCATGGTGGAACAACGGGATTCGAGATCTCAGGAAAGGCCGTAGACGACTTTTACCTTATTATTCTAATAATAAAGTATTGTGATCGACACAAAACAAAAAATTGGTACCCTGAAATTTTGTTTTTTCGCGTTTCATGACAAAATTAGCCTAAAAATAAAAAAAAAAATCCGTCCCGCCGTACGTATGGACTCACATCTCCGAGACCGTTAAAGGTAGAATGTTCGTTTTTGAATGGATTGTTGATTGGGTAAGTAAGTTCTATTTTCTAAATTTAAGGGGGTGTTAAGTGAAAGGAGAGGAGGGGGGAGGTAAAGAGTCAAAAACTACACTTGCTAATATCTCCACCACGAATGCAGGTAGGGAGTTGAAAATCAGTAGAGATTTAGAGGGGGTTGTGGGACAAACTTCAAAAATAATTAAATTTTTTTATTCATTGGCGTCCGAAAAGAGGGGGAGGGGGCTAAAAACAAATTGTCGGCCGAATTTTTTTTTTTTCAAATGATTATATCTTAGAAATTACTTATCGTGAAAAATTCATATTTTGAGACCATTAAGGTGGCATATAGCTCCACCGAATTACAGATAACAAATTGAAAATTTGTCATATTATAGAACTATATAGTCGTTAATTTTAAGTTGGGAGGTGTAAGAGGAGGGAGGTGGTAAGCAAAAATGTCAAAAAATTTGAGTGATTTTCTTAGGGCTCTGGTGAAAGATACAAAGTTTAAATTTTGTATGTGAATACATCTATTTGATATACATAGAAAAATAATAATAACTTGTTCCATAGTTATTATAAATCGACCCCCTCCACTCAAAAAAATAAATGCTGAAAATGAGCAAAATCGCTCTTCAAATTAAGTATGACTATACACGTTTTTCATCTATTCTCATCAAATTCTTATTTCGTGCTTCATGTTAGCAACATTCGTAAATTGAAGTTACTGAATACGAAATAAGCTTGATAATAACAATTGAAGAAATCAACACACACCAATTAAGAACGCAGGATCCTTAATTTGAGGTTCACAAAGTAATGGATTTAGTAATACACATGCTAAATTAACTAATCACTAATGCTTATATGAAGCATGGTATTCTGGATTCAAGCCTTGAGTTTATATATTTGTTTTTAAATTTATTCTTGCAATACTTAATTCATGCATAATATTCTTGATTTAAGCATTAAGATGCTGCGCGCATTGAACACAATCGGTCGAATTCTGTTTCAATATTGTAGATTTGATATTAAAAAGAGCTAAATAATGGTCTATATTTTATTTACGCACTTGTTTGACGAAGCAAGTTAATCTCCTTATGTACAGTATGTCAATAAATTGAATAATTACTTATAGAAAGATTACCTTACTTCACCGAATACGTATGGAAATGAAATTAAGAATAATTATTATCGGGCTCTCTTAAATACATATTAAAATTACAATATTCAACTGAGTTTGGCAAAATTCGGTTTTTAAATTCATTCGGTCTGGTTCATTATGTTTCAACTTTGACGTTCCTCAAATACTTTGCCAAGATTTTGCATTTGAAGTCATATAATGTCCTTCGTAAATATATAGACCGCATAATAGCGAAGTTGAAGCGACACGCTTTTCCTATTAAATCCCTTCTAATGCTGAAATGTTTAAATTATATGCGTATGTATATAATATATGTATGTAAAGATAATATATCAATTTATCATATTTATTGTGGTTAAATATACAAAATATATACATGCTTCTTTATTTATTAATTTATTCAGACGTAGTATAAAACATAAAAATAAAATGATAGAAATTGATTTTTTTTCTTCAAAAAAAGGGTTTGATTCTATAAGCAAATCTACCATTCGGTAGAACACAAGTGTGAATTGGCGCATTACGAATTTCTTTAATTTTTTTTATAGAAAATTATGTATAGAATAATATAATATAATAATATATTATAGAATAATATAATATAATAATATATTATAGAATAATATAATATAATAATATAATGTAATAAATTATAGAATAAGGTTTTTGTGGTTTTATCCTTAATGCTTTCTTTTATAATATGTAAGGCTTTTTCAATAAACAAGTCCCATTTGCTAAATAATTTGCCACCACGTTCGCCATGCAAATATTCGAAATCTAGATTATTCTATAAAATATAAATATGTTATTAATATTATATTTAATTTTTTGTGATTATACATACATAAAAGCTGGATTCATTGCCTTTTAAAATGGGCCATTCTTCAATTATTTTTGCAAATGAAACTCCAGGGTCTTTAAAATGATTTAAGCGAGTCGCAGCAACACTTAAATATTTAATTCTTTTTTCTTCTAACGACACGTTTGTGTTGAATTTAAACCAAGCAGTGACTTCTTGATAAGCTTTTAAATGTTCTAAAAAAGATAATGGCATAAAAATTGGAAAATTTTTAAATTTTAAATATAACACACCTTCATTTACTGTGGCAGTTCGTGATAGCTGATCTTTCTGGAGTAACTGGTCTTTTCGTTTTAGTTTGCTAGGTGACATTAAGCCAACATATCGCAGTTTCCTTTTGCTGTTACGTTGTTTGTTATAGAGCATGACATGAGGATTTCCTTTAGCAGTCCTTTTAATGTAGTAGAAATACTGAAAAATTTCAATATTTCAAAACCCTGATTTGCAAATCCATCAACTATTAATAATTTATCAAATAGCTTCACGGACCGTCTAATATCTTTAAAATGGCACCAGAAATGTCCACATTATATCATATACTAGTACCTTGGTTTCCGTAGGGAATAAATCCTGTATTTGTTGCGTATCATTTTCAATTACGTGCAGAGGCATTGGAGCGAAAACGGTATTTAAATAATTATCGTATATGAGAGCAACTATAATTTGCTTATGCTCTTCTTTGAAGCTCTTATTTTTCTTATAGTAGTGAAGCAAAAATAGTCCTTGAGAAGAAGATTTTAATATTGCATCAAGTTTCTGAAATTTCGAAACAGCTTTTATGTTTTCTTAACAATAATTATTGCATAACGCTTACAGGTCCAGGCTTATTCTTAGGATTTGAAGAATATTGTTTTTCACTGGGAGATGTATTCAGATTCGATGTAAAGTACGAGATTTCGTTCGTTTTGTTTTTCATCCATTTCCTAAAATGAATTTTAAAATCTAGTCTTTCCTTCATTTCTTCTGGAGGGAATATGTCTTCAATATCTCTTTCTGAGAGAACTGCCAAATGGGGAAGTGCCAAGCCTATACCTTATATTTTGAAAATAATTTATAATAATTAATTATTACTTTACACTTGCAGCGTCCCATAACAATATCCGAAGTTATATAATTCTAGTAGCAATTGAACTGAAGTCTCGTTTAACAAAAACATTGTTAAGAAAATAATGCAGATGAAAAAATCAAAAATTTGAATAATTTCTATTTTTTTTAGAAATATTAAATTTCAAATATTTGTATTTTTGAAATCACTAACCTAAACATTTTTCGCATACCCTGTCGCTACACCCCCAGTCTTTTAAAATATTTTGAAGATCGAATTGCTCTTGAGAAATTACTTCAATGAGTGTGGCTGCTGTATCAAGATTAGTGATATGGGCACTTGAACAGTTTACAAAATCGTTTGATGTTTCAAACTCCTCCATTTTTCAAATTTTTGCAATAATCCTTTTCCAGTTATTTAAATTAGAAATAATTTCTATTTTTTCCAAAATTTCATTGGGTTCAAAAATTGAATTTATGTCTGCATGAGTTAAATTTTTCAAATTTTCCACCGTAAAATTTAGATCTGAAAATTGATACATATTGTTAGAAAAAAACTTTGTCTAACAAAATTTCGTGCAAAAAGATTTTCTTCCTAATTTTTTTAATTTTTCTAGTTTATGTTACAAACTAGGTACCTTAAAAATTGATGTATTTAGGGAATGTGTTGATGTTAAACCAAAAATTAAAAACTCGCGCACAAAATTGAAAAACTCTTCGATTTTTTTCAGTGTAGTTGTCTAAACGATTCAATCTACGCTGCATACTGTTTTTTTAAATACTGCTTTAAAACATTACTTTACAATATAATTGCACCAAGCAATCAAATTAAATTTTATCCCTTCAATTTACGCATTTATCCCTATAATACACTCAATTTTTAACACGGCCCTATCAAAAATGAAGTAAGTGTAAACTTATGATTCCTTACCTAAAAATCTTTTCCTGATGTGATTCGGGGTTTTCCAACAATGAAATAAAAATATTATTTCGAGTTCCGCATCCACTTTCTGCATCACTCACTATTCACTCGCGTAAACAAACGACTACTATACGGTAAAACACTACTGAAAGTGACGCGACGCTTTAGCGTTGTTGCTTTTTCAATAAAAAAAACCATTTTATATTTTGCGTGCTTAAATGGTGTGTACACTCTTAAAAATGTTACGCTTGTGCACTTAAATTGTGTGTCTGCATTTATGATTTAAGCACGTCTGAAAAAATAATGTTCTTGTACATGCTTAAATCAAATATTTTTCTGTTATCAACCTTTACGAATGAAAATTATATTAATGAAATGCTTGATTTCAGTTACCACATCTTAAATTGTAAATGCGAATTCTAAAATTATTACTTCTGTAATAACTTAAGTATATTTTCCTTGAATTCAACAAATTTTGATTCAAAATATTGATATACCGTCACGATTTATGTAGAATTGTGCTTAATTTGAGATTCGATTTTGTCATACAAAATTAAGCACGAGTGCTTGACCTAAAAGTTCAAATTATTTTTCTGAGTGTCGGTCTAACGTGCACAAGGTGATTCATGTGCATTGAAAAAAATACATAAACCGAAAATTTTTGAGTAAAATTTTAAGATATTTAAAAAAAATCCTTAAATACACGAAATACTAACTGGTCGAAAACTTTTAAAACTTCTACCCCCTCCAATACAAAATTATTTTTTCGACCATTTTCAAGAAATCAATTATCACCTAACTATTAATAGCTATCAATTTGAAATTTTGCACAAAAACTTTTAAAAATAGTTGATATAAAATTACGTCAAAAGTTTTGAGAACGCGCCTGTCCTTCTACCCCCTCCCATACAAAAGTATGACTTCGACCAATTTCATTAAATCAACTAATAACCAACTAATTAAAAGCTACGAACTTGAAATTTTGTACAAGCACCTTACAAGAGAAATGGAATAAAACTGCATCTGGAATTTTATGATTCCCTTAACCGCTCTTCCCCCTCCCATACAAATGTACGGTTTCGTGAATGTAAAATACACCGAATTTTATGGAAATTCTATGCAACTTCGGCTATGAAACACATTCTATACAGAGAATATTGGACGTGATTCAAGCAATTAATTAAAAACCTATTAACATCCATCCACCCTTACTATTACCCCTCCTCCTCCCCTCATAAGAACCCAAACTTGCAGAAACGAATGAAATTTTGCTAAATTGACAACAGCCCTGCCCAAGAATTCCCTTTCACTTAGTCTTCTTTAACTACTCTAACCTGCATATTGACTTTCCACTCATCCGCAAATTGTCCCAAGAATAATAAAGTTTCGCCCGACTTGTCGGCAGAGTATTTAATAAGGCCCAACAAGCCAAACTGGGAATCCTATGGGAAAACCCTTCGCTTTTCTAAAAAGATCATGAGGGAAGCGCATCGCGAATCTTTGTAAGTCTTTTGTAGTATGGTAGAAGAGACATCTGCAGCGTCGAGACATTGCAAAATTCTCTCTACCTGTCGGTCAATGCCCAGCTACCTGAAGAAATCTGACGGGTCATGGACCTCTTCGAGTAATGACACTGATATTTACTTAAACCAAGAACCACCACCCCAAAGGGAGATTCTGTAATCATAATTTCAAGGAACAAAATCCTCTGGGCAATACGCAGCTTGAAACCGTATAAATCGTCAGGACCAGATGGCATAATACCTGCCGAATTTCAAAACCCCTCTGATATCATCCTTCCCTGGTTGGACGTTAAGTTTAAAAATTCTTTACGATTGGTTCACATTCCTTAAATACGGAAGGAGGTGAAAGTGGTTTTACCACCACCCGGGAAGAAGCTTTCATGCATGTTCGAAGGACCTAAGACTTAGAAGTGCATTCCTTTTAAGAACCTTAGAACGATAGATAGTCATCTACGCAGCAAAATCGATCAGCGAATGTTGTCAGCAGTCAACACGCATACTGTAGGTGAAAATCGGTTGGCTAAACTCACTCGTATACCATATTGGAAAATCTATGGAGGGGGCTTTCAACAACGTAAGACCAGATGTAATTACGGACCCATTTTCAATTCTGAAAGTAAACACTTCGCTTAGCGTGCTGATTAATTTGGTGTTTACATCTAGTATTATCAGCACAAAACTGGGCATCGCATCCGCTATAAGGTTTGTGAGTGGAGGTACTCCGCAAGGCGAAGTTCTCTCTACTTCTTTGGAACGTGGTGGTCAATGGACTACTACTAAAACTGGAAGAGGTAGGCTGTAAAGTGATTGCTTATGCGGACGAAGTTGCTGTAGCCATTTCAGGTAAGCACCCAAGTGCGTGGCTGAAACTACCGGCGAGGGCTCAGGGGCAGAAAAAACTCCAAAGTCGCCGGCGGCTACAAGCGAAAAATCCCCACGATGATTGACGCAGGCCGTGTGGATGGTGCTACTGCTAACTCAACCGGATCAGCGAGTGACTCAGGTTGCCCTGGAGGTATAACCTCTGACCAAACGCACAATCGCAAATCTTCTGAAATCGCTTCGAACACTGCGGACCCAAATTTTTATCAGGAAAGTGCCAAAACTCCAACAGAAGAAGAAGAGGAGCGGCTACTGCGGTCACCCAAGTTGGGTATGTAAGAAATCAGGGTCCTAACACTCGCGGGAGAACCGAAGGTTGCTCGCGGAATATAAAGCCGCGCTTAGATACGAAATAACAATTGGCAATAAGAAAGAGCTTTCTCTGAAGGAGATGAATTAAAACCATGAAAAAAAGCAAAGCAACGCTCAAAGAGAAAAAGGTCCTTGAAACCAAAAACCCAAGTTTTTGCAACAAAGTGCGAGCAACTTCACGGGAAGTGGCTCAACCGATTGGGCGTAAAGCCCAATCGTGCGATATTCTAGATGAGAATTTTTTTGATTTTCAGAAGTTTTGTACTGAAAGTGGTGGAGGGGGTGACGATATTGAACCACCTTTTTCACACCACGCTAAAGTTGCCACCAAAATGTTTTATAGAAAATTTAGAATTAAAAAATTTAATAGGTACTGAGAAAATTTAGTGAAATTATACAATTTGTACGAAAGGTGGTAGAAGGAGGGAGTCTTAATGGCTTTTTAGAAATAACTAAAAACATCATGTTTTTGACAGGTTTTAAATTGCATTCATACTTTTCAGGAAAATCTACTTTTTGTGAAGTTGTTAAATTGTGTCAGATTGTATGGGAGGGGGTAGAAGGAGTGAAACTAGTCGTCTAATTTTTATTGGTCTTACTTATAATTTTAAATAAATATTTAGTCCACAATTTGAGCTCGATCAATTTTATACGTACTGAGTAAATTTGTTTCATGAAAAAGTGCAGTTTGTATCGGAGGTGGTGGAAGGAAAGGGAGGACTCAAATAACGTTTATACAGTAGATTGCAATCTACTGTATAAACGTTATTTGACCGTTCGTCACCATGTAAGTATTTTTTTCCAAATTTCAGATCAACAGCATTTATACTTTTCGAACAAATTCGTTTCTTGTCAAATTACGAAATTATTTCATGTTGTATGGGCGAGGGTACAGGGACAGAAATAATTGTATACAGTAGATTTAAACCATCATAAAAGTATTACATTCCAAATTTCAGATCAATACCATTTAAACTTTTCGAGTAAATCCGTTTATTGTCAAATTACGAAATTGTGTAATTTTGTATGGGAGGGGGTAGAAGGGGTGGAGCGATTTGGCTCGTTCACGAACTTGACCATAATTTTTAATCAAAAACGATGTGTACGTAATTTGAACTAACTAGCTCAACGCGTTCTCAAGCTAGAGAGGACACGGACGGACGGCCGGACAGCCAGATAGACGGACGGACATCCGGTTTTGAGATTTTTGAGTGATTACATAAACTTCTCTGTCATTCATTTTTTTCTCCGAGCCTTATTTCTTGGCGTTACAAACTTTGTGGCAAACTTATAATACTTTCAGATTGCACCTAGAGTATAAACAGGACTTTCACAGGACTTTCTTGCAATGACCACAATTGATTCGGCTTAAAGACGTGCCGGTAGGTAGCGTGAACTTTCCGTCCCCCATGTAATTTTTTTCTTTCTTTCTTCTCCTTTCCCAAAGCTCAACTAGGATGGTGTCTTCCCCGGACCGAATCCTTCCCCCCACGCCCTCAGCCCTGACTTGCCGGCAATTATGCTGTGAGATCCGGAGGAAGCCCATCATGTGATAGCGGAATGGAGTGCTCCATTTCGTTACAAAGGTCGAAGAAAACACACATAAAAGTGTAGAAACAAAAAGGCGTAAGAGGCAGAGATCGGAAGAGGAGAACCAACCACGATCGCAATCTAAAAAGACCAAGCCTAGCCACATACCTCCAGGGATTAGCGCAATTACATCAGGAACTCAGAAGAGGTCGATGGCGGATGTCACTAAAAAATATCTCATAGTAGCTCTTGTCGATCATAGTGACCCACTGGGAAGAATGACTCTCAAAAAGTGAAAAAAATGTGGAAATGGGGCTACTAGCTGAAATCCTTAGGCACATGGAAACCAATGTGGATCAAATCATGCCCATGCGGGGTGGTTTAACCATTGTGAAATTCAATGACTTATCCACTCTAGGCTGGCGTTGGAAGGCAGTGAGCACTCTATTAAATACGTGGGAGGGAGCGAAACTGGAAATAGTGGATTGAAAGAGTCTAATTTCAATACCTAAGGCCAAAGTATTTCTTCCAGGGTAATACCCACAGAATCCAAACATTCTGACGGCCGATTGGAGAGTTATTAAGGTTGTCTAAACGCTGGCAGCGAACGGCGGTCAAGTTTTGATTATCCACAACAATAAAAAAGCCAAGAACTTTATCCGCGTTTCGGGAAAATGACCTGTGTAATCGAGAGTGTCTATGTACGCCATAAAAAGCGAAACCCAAAAGGAAGGGAACAAAAACACTCTCGAGGCCAATGAAGTGGAAAGAGATCTAAAGATAGAGACCCCGACGTCCGCTGCGCAAAAAAATTCCATCGACACGGATGAGGAGAGTGGAAATTAGAGAATGGATCCTGACGTCCTCAATAGCGAATCAGACTCTAGCTCCTCAAGATGCTGAGAGTGATTCAGATTAATCTACATTACAGTAGATTAGATTCTGCTGAACTACTGATTACCCTGAAGGAGGAAAATTTCGATGTGGCTAATACAAGACCCATGGGTCTCCAGAAACAAAGGGGTCAAGAGCCTGACGTCACATAGCCATAACTACTGGCTTCTTAAGAGGAAGGTAAGAAAAGTACGGCCATTATTTCCAAAAACAACTTTCATATCTTTCTAAAGCAGAATTACAGCACAAATGACTTAACGGTGGCACTGACTGAGGGCAAAAACCAACAGCCTCCACTGTTATCGCCTCAGTTTACGTGGCCCATGACATGCCCTCTCCAATCGAGGAGCTGCGAATCCTAACAAAGGAGGCGAAACGGACGAAGTTTAACTTGGTAATTGGTGGGAACGCGAACTCTCACTACACAGTAGAACAGGGAGCTGGGCAAAATACGTAAAAAAGTTCATACGCGGCGTAGCACCGAGAGGTGCACTGGCCAAACAGAAGCATTGGATGAATATAGAGGTTCCTTAAAAGTCTTTAAAAGGCAACTGAGGAAAGCTAAAATAGGAAGCTGGATAAAATTCTGCAGAAGCTTCTAGACTTAGAAAACTCTGGTCCGTCAGCCAAGAACTCTGGTCCGTCAGCCTTACTCAGGAAGCTGGACAAGGGACAGCAAGGAAACGCTTGAGGGGCTTGTAAGCACTCACTTCCCCAGCTGCGGTGATCCGCACATCCCTTTCTCAGAAGCAAGCAACATGTGACAGTGAGCTAAACAGACTAGGTGGGCAATAAGCTCGTTCGACCAGTACAATTAGCCGGGACCAGATGGAATAATACCAGCCATGATACTAAATGAGGGAGAGATGGTAATTCAGTGGCTGATAGCGATATTCAAGGGATATGTCAAACTAAACTACGTGCCTCTAATATGGAAGAAGGCTCGAGTGTTATTCATTCCGAAAGCGGGTAAGGGTAGTCACGTCAACCCTAAGGACTATCGACGTATAAGCTGTAACGAAATGGAGCACTCCATTCCGCTATCAGAAGATGGGCTTCCTCCGGACCTCACAGCATGGTTGCCGGCGAGTCAGGGCTGAGAGCGTGGGGAGGAAGGATTTGGTCCGGGGAAGACACCATCCTGGTTGAGCTGTGAAAGAAAAAAAAACCATATACGGGGATGGGGAGCTCACGCTACCTACTGGCACGTCCTTACGCCAAATTGCAGGTGGTCATTGCAAGAAGGTCCTGAGAAACAGGGCTTCCTTGCAATGGAAGGCGAGGCCAACCGAGAGGCCATCCAACGAGCCACGGCGGACTCCCACAGCGCCCTAAGTAGCTCTATCTCATTTTACCGGCACCACCGCGTTGTGGTGATCACGAAGTACACGAGAGAGAAAAAAAAATATATATATAGATAGAAGAAAAAAAACTTATTTGGGTCGTCTACGCGCTGCAGCCTCCTTTTTTTATTTTTATACTCTAGATGAAATCTGAGAGTATATTGTGTTTGCCTTACCGTTTGTAACGCTAAGAAATAATGCTCGCACAGAGCCGCCAAGGGTACAAAAATATTTGTTGTCGCTCAAAAACCTCGATTCCGAGTGACCGTCTGTCCGTCTGTCTGTCTGTCCGTCTGTGCGTCTGTCTACAGCATAACTCTCGAACGCTTTGAGCTATCGTGCTGAAATTTTGTGTGTGTCACTTCTAGCAAAAAAGTAACTTTAAGTTCGTGAACGGGCCACATCCCCCCACTCCTTCTACCCCCTCCCATACAAATTTCACGAAATTCCGAAATTTTCAAAAATTGATTTTTCTTTGAAACTATTTAAGCTATCGACTTGAAATTTGGGTTAAAGTATTATGATATAGATTTCATTAATATGACTGAATATTGATCTGATCCCGTCACTCCTTCTACCCCCTCCCATACAAATGCATAATTTTGAAAAATGCAGTTTTTCGATTTTCATCGAAACTAGCAAAGTTAGAAAAACGAATTTTTGCCAGAATTAATTTTATTATAATTCCAATCAGCTTTGAAAAAATTATCAACTTCACCTTACTCGTTCTACCCCCTCCCATACAAATTTCACGAAATTTTGAAATTTAAACAAAATTATTTTTCTTCGAAATTGTTAAAGCTATCAACTTCATATTTTGCACAAAGTATAAAAATAGAAATATCAATAACAAAAAAAAAATTGTTTTGATCCGTACACTCCTTCTACCCCCTCCCATACAAATGTACAATTTTTGTTAAGTGCATTATATCGATTTCCATTGAAACTAGAAAAAGTACAAACTTGAAATTTTGTCAGAATTTGTTTTTTGATAATTGAAATAAATGCCAAAAAAATTATCAGCTCCTCTTCACTCCTTCTACCCCCTCCCATACAAATATCTGTATTATTAAGCATTTCTTCTTCGAATATATTAGAACTATCGAATTTGAAATTGAATCAAAGCGTGGTGATAAGGATGATGATAAACAGTTTCAAAATCATCTTAAACGCTCCACTTCCTCTGCCACCTCCCATACAAGTGCCTCAATTTCAGGAAAACTATGCCCAATTGAAAATAATGAAAGCTACAAACCTTAAACTCAACACGAAATATTTTGCATACCACATTAGGTGTCATATCCAAAAATTACAAACCTTCCTCCTCTGCTCCTACCACCTCCCATACAAAAGTCACTATTAATTATTTAAAAGAATTGGAGGTGACATATTTTCCGGTACATTGAACTCTTTCTCATTTCATCTAGAGTATCATATGATTGGGCTTTATGCCCAATCATAATTCTTTTATGTTTTTATTATGTAATGTATGTTTATTTGCACCTCACTATCGAGGGGGACCCACCGGTGGCATTTCACTTTGTTCTTTTTGTTTTCCTTCACTTTTTTTTTCACTCATGAAGTTAACGCCAAAAAAAAAATTTTATTATTCTTTCTTTTTTTTCAGTTCCTTTCCTTTTTCAATTGTGAAAACTTTCTTTCGCGCGACCGACCACCCGAACTCGTCTCCAAAAAAAATCCAAGTCCCCGCCAAAAAAAATTGGCCGATCACTTCCGCCACGATTAAGCAACCTCGAGTGAAGTTGCTCGCAATCCGCCTCGATCCCCAGTGACGAACTCGTCATTCGTCACAAAGCATTACGTCTTTTTTTCTGAAAATGCTGGAAAGGGTACTCTAATTTTATATATTAGAGTTACCATACCTCAAGTGGTATTCAAGTAAATATAGTTACGTCAACCTTAAGGACTACCGACCTAAAGGCCTTAAGTCCTTTTGTCTGAAAAAGCTGGAAAGTGTACTAGATATATACATCAGAGATACCTTAGACCTAGAGCATCTCTCACAACCGCAGCAGAGTACATAAAAGGGATTTCGGTAGATTCATCCATTCATGAGGTGGTGATATACATACATCGAAAAATCCATACAGTATAAGGAGTGCACTCTAGGCTCTTTCCTTGAGATAGCTGAAGCTTTCAACAATGTAACGACGAAAGCTATTGTGGAGGAGTCTGCACAATTGCTCTGCTCAGGTAAATAAAACGACCAGCGTGTGGATCGAAACACTGCTTAGAAACAGATCTATAATATCGAAATGGGGCAAAACGCAATCCTTCAAATACACCAGTACAGCAACGCCACAAGGATGGGTTTTTTCTCCACTTTTGTGAGTACTAACTCTAAATGGCATACTCAAGAATCGGAGACGTTCGGGGATGAATATTGTAGCTTATTCTGATGACGTAGTTATACTAACATCATCATCATCATCAATAGCGCGACAGCCCAAATCGGGCCCTGGCCTCCTGAAGTCGTCGCCTCCAATTGTCTCGATCCAAAGACCGCGTCCTCCAGCTGCTAATTTTTAAGATGGCTTTGCTATCTTCATCAACCGAGTCTTCCCATCGCTTGCGTGGCTTGCCTACTGGCCGGTTACCACTCGCTTTGAATTTCAGAGCACGTTCATGGATTCTTCTGTTTTTCATTCGCTCTACATGGCCAGCCCACTGCAGTTTACGTAGCTTGATGAACGTTGAAGCTTCTGGCTCGTCGTAGAGTTGATACAACTCATGGTTGTATCTTATTCCGTTCATTCCTTCACAGGTCCCAAAATCCTTCGGAGGACCTTTCTTTCAAATGCGTTAACTGCTTTTTCGGAAGTTCGTGTTAATGTCCATGTCTCGCTGCCATAACAGAGCACAGGTCGAACAATAGTGTTATATATCCGCAGCTTATTGTTCCTGTGCACTTTCTTGGATTTCTTTATTGGAAGTACCGAATAATACGTCTTATTTGCTAATATTATCCGTCGTTTGATTTCGTCTGTTTCATTACCGTATTTTGCTAGATTAGCCCCAAGATATATGAAATTGTCCACACTCTCCAAATTATATTCCGCAATTGTTATGTTTTGTCTGATAGGCGCTCTCCTTCTTGTTTGCGTCATTACTTTTGTTCTGTTTTCGTTAATGCGCAACCCGACTTCTTTTGCGGCGGAGTCAAGATTGACAAATACCTCCTTAGCACTAGGGAAATCTTGCTAGGATGTTAATGTCGTCAGCGTATGCTACTAGTTGGGTGGACTTGAATAGTAGTGTCCCGTTGGTGTCGACTGGGATTTTTAGGACGACATACTCTAGTGCCAAGTTGAAAAGCATGGGGGCTAGACCATCTCCCTGCTTTAAAACACATTCCGTTCGAAAGCTGGTTGTGGAATCGGTTTGTATTCTCACTTGGGATTCAGTGTTCGTCATTGTGAGTCTTGTTAGTCGGACTAGTGTTGGAGGAATTCCAAAGTCAAACATGATTTGGTACAGTACGCTCCTGTCGATACTGTCGTATGCTTGTTTAAAATCGACGAAGATTTGGTGCACGTCTGTATTATAATCCCAGCATTTCTCAACCACCTGTTTCACCGAGAATATCTGGTCTGTTGTAGATCGTCCGGTTCTGAATCCGCCTTGGTATTCGCCAATTATTTGATTAGTATAGGGCTTAAGACGACGTTCAATTATTTTTGTCAGTATTTTATAGGACGTATACAACAATGATATTCCTCTGTAATTCTCACAGCAGAGTTTGTCTCTTTTCTTGTAAATTGGACATATAATACTTTTTCGCCAATCGTCGGGTATGATTTCCTCTGTCCAAATTTTGCATATCATGTTGTGCAGGATTTCAGCGACAATATTTTCCACCGTTTTTCAGAAGTTCAACTGGTATTTCGTCAATTCCCGGCGCTTTGTTTAGTTTTTGGTCACGTAGGGCTGCTTTGATTTCAGCAAGCGTGGGTAGTGTCGATGATGATTCATCTTCGTCAGTTGAGGCTTCAATTGAAATGTTGTCTGTTGTGATCGGTGCTAATGGGGTGGGATTCAAAAGATCTTCAAAGTATAAAGTCCATCTCGTTTTGATTTCTTCTGTTGCCCTCTGCGTCTTTGCAGAGACTGGTTTTTGGCTTATATCCCTTTTTTAAGTCTTTTACTATTGCGTATAAGTCCCGCGTTTTATTTTTTCTCATTTCGTCGTCCATTTTTTGTATTTTGTCATTATGGTGCTTCCTTTGTTTTCGTCTGCAAGTCTTTTTCGCATATCGCCTAAGCTCGTCATATCTTTCTTTTTTGGCTCGTGTTGGTCGTTCAGTAAAAATTTTGTAAGCTTCGTTCTTTCTATCTATTGCGTCGCGACATTCTTGGTCGAACCAATCATTACTTTTTCGCCGTGCTTGATATCCTAATACCTCTTCCGCAGAGGATTTGATGCCGTCTCGTATTTTCATCCACGCATTATCCACTGGCATATTTTGGATATTTTCATATATTGGTGTAAGGTGTTTATTACATGCTAACATGTAAGCCTGCGCCACCGTTTCGTCGTTAAGCTTGTCGACATTGAATTTGCGAGCTCTACTCGTTTTCGAATATCCACGACAAGCTATTTTGCATTAATTCTTAGCTCTGACTAGATAGTGATCAGAGTCACAATTCGCACCGCGGGGAGTTCGTACATCAAGAATGATGGAAGCAGCCCTTTTCTTAATTAGAACGTGGTCTATTTGGTTGAAAGTGTGACCATCTAGTGATGCCCACGTTTTTTTGTGAATATCGCGATGTGGGAAGCACGTAGAGCTTACTATGATATTTTTGCTGCTTGCGAAATCAATAAGACGTTGGCCATTGTCGTTGGTTATGTCATGGATGTCTATGAGCCTCCTCCTTTCCGACTTTTGCATTAAAATCCCCTTAGAAACAATAAATGTTTTCACTGACGAGTCTATATCGGAAGGAGGAGTAGGTGCAGCAGTGTACTCAACTGACCTTCAAACGAGTTCGTTCTTCAGGTTGCCGAATGACTACAGCGTTTTTCAGGCGGAAATCCTGCCAATCCAGAAGGCAGCCGAAATCGTTAACACACCTTGAACCGAACGAAAAAAATAATGTCAGATAGTCAGGCTACCTTCAAGCCACTAGAATCACGTATGTACTATCAAGTCGAACACTATTATCAGCTATAATCGCGCACTAAAAAATCTCTATGCCAAAAGAAAGGTCGAACTCAGCAGGGTTCCGGGCCACAGTGGCATAACAGGTAATGAAGCAGCGGACGAGCTGGCAAAAAGAGGTGCTAACCTTGAACGAGATTCCGCAGAAAGTTTACATATCGACCATTGCCTTATTGGAGCACACGCTTACACAATGGGTTTGATAGCACATGAACTTTGCTGAAATTACAAGCAGCCAGGAGTGAAGGAGATGGTGGAGCACGTTTTGTGTAACTGCCGGGCTCTTGCTAGAAGAAGGCTTAAAATCCTCGGCGGACTGTTCTTCCCTGACCTCGAGCTGCGGTATGTGGAATCTGTTGAATTTCGCCGCGGAAACGGAAACCTCGGAGCTCAACAAGGAACTCGTAACAACGCTAGATAATATACATTAGGTTTTCCTCAAATTCATGTGGATCCTTAGGGGTCTAGATCGGCTAAGAGCGCTACACTGATCGAAACTAAGCACCAAAGTACTCTGTGTGAGGTTATGTAAAATGCCCTCTGTTTCAGATGAGGATCTGAAATTATAAAAAAGAAAGAAGAAAAAGCAAAAAAGTTCGTTTGAAAATTAAGTCGTCTACATAACAAACGATTGCGGCCGGAAAATGATTGGGAACGGAACGCAACATCATATGATCGCAATCATATGTTCGGGATGACAGTTCGCATCTGTCATGTTGACTTGCGCCGCGTTGACTCTATCAATGTCGGTTCCAGCAAACAATCGCGAGTCTTTATGGTAACTAAAATCCCAAGCGATATGCGTCTAAGAGTTCAACTAAGTGGAGCTTTTCAGCCGGATTCGTAAACGAATTCAAGTGGAAGTATAGTAATAGTGCAAGTTCAAGTTGCGTCCAATAGCACCACAATTGCTGGTGAGTACAACACCCTCTCAATACTCTCTGTTTAGGATGATAACGATACAAATGTTTTTATCTTTGATTATAATTTTATTGTAATAATGTTTAAGTATAATAATCGAAGTGCAAGCGCACTGACACGGAAAGGCCGCGGCGAGGTCCCGAGTAAGACTGGCGCATAGCAATTTGCTGTGATTGTGTTGTCGTGTTGCCAGCAATCTTCAACATTCCGCCCGCCTCATGTGAAGCATGAAAATTACGCAATGCGAAGATTCCGCCCGCCGTGAGGGATTCCTCTATTTTTGCTATAGTGTTTAGTAGTTGGGCGTTGCTCCATGCTTTGGTGGAACGTTCGTCTGTTCGGCTGAAGTCTCGACTGGAAGCACGCAAACCTTGGTAATCGCTCGTTTTGTTGTTCCGCCAGCATATTTTACGGTAACTGCACGAGATAGCCCATCAGATCCAGGATGTACGTTTGTGATTCTACCCAGAGCCCATCGAGTGGGTGGTAGATTTTCGTCCTTCAATATGACCAGGTCGTTGATTTTGACTTCTTCCTTCACCTTTCGCCACTTATGCCGCAGTTGCAAATGATGCATGTATTCATGTCGCCAACGTTGCCATATATTCTCCTGCATGTTCTGAACTAACTCCCATCTTCCTAGTCGACTAACGGGGTACTGCATGGTGGAAGGTGTCGGAATTGCCAAAAGGCTTTCCCCTACTAAGAAATGCCCTGGCGTTAAGGCAGTCATGTCTTCCGGTTCGTCCGTGATGGGGTAGAGTGGACGCGAATTGAGGCATGCCTCTATCTGGCATGTCAGAGTCAACATCTCCTCGATGTCCAATATGTGGGTCCCGACGACTCGTTTAAAGTGGTGTTTGAATGACTTTACACCAGCCTCCCAGAGGCCACCAAAGTGTGGGGATCCAGGTGGAATGAAGCTCCATTCCGTGCCTTCCCTCAACAGACCCTCAGACGTTTCGGGCGATCTGATTAGGTCTCTGACATGTTTGGTGAGTTGTTTATCGGCGGTCACGAAGTTACGTGCGTTATCGCTGTAGATTTTAGCGCACCGTCCGCGACGACTGACGAAACGGCGAAAAGCAGCAATGAAGGCATCTGCGGTCAGATCGAAGACTAGCTCCAAGTGGACTGCCTTAGTGACGAAACAGACGAAGATGCAGACGTAGGCTTTGAGGACCGTTCGGTTACGACCCTTTCGTGGCTTTACGAAGAAATGACCAGCGTAGTCGATACCCGTGTGAAGGAATGGCTTCGCAGGAGTCACTCGATCGCTTGGAAGATCGGCCATAAGCTGATGCTTTGTGACGGCTCGTAGACGACAGCATACTACGCAATTTCGTATCGTTTGCTTGACCAAACTGCGACTGCCAATGATCCAGTATCTAGAGCGGAGATACTGAAGAGTGATCTGTACGCCGCCGTGTAACGTAACGTTGTGTGCCTGGCGGATCAGTAATCGTGTTAAGTTACTCTCCTTTGGAAGTATAATTGGGTATTTCTCCTCGTATGGTAGCTGCGAGTGAGTGAGTCGCCCTCGGACTCTTAAAATTTGATCTTGATCCATGAATGGCCTGAGTTTCGCGAGTTTGCTGCTATTCGGTATGTCTTCTTGCTTGTTGATGCGTGATATTTCGGCTGAGAAAAAAGAGGACTGAATGATTTTTGTCCACGTTGTACGTGCTGCGTCGATCTCCGTCATGCTGAGCGGTCCGATCCGTTTGTCCTGCGTTCGTGCGTTGTTGTAGAAGCGCCTGCAGTAAGCCGTGATTCGTGCTAACTTCGCGAAAGATGAGTAGATCTTCAGGAGTTCGATGTCTGGATCTGCGGGGTAGCTAGTAACCGTCTGGAAGACTCGCACTTCTTGTGCCGAGGACTCGCTTTCGACTAACTGTGATGACTTCGGCCAGAAATTATGATGTTTCTTTAGCCAGGCAGGTCCAAACCACCAAGAACTACATGAGGTGAGTTCAGTTGCGGAAATTCCCCTAGTTATGCGATCAGCTTGATTTTCTTTGGAATGTATATGATGCCAGATGCCTTGGGGTAGTTTCTCGTGAATCATCGAAACTCTGTTGGCTACGAAGACTTTCCACTTGCTTGGGTGTTCTTTTAGCCAGGACAGCGTGACCGTGGAATCGGACCAAAGGTGCACCTGTATGTTGCTGAGGTTGAGTTTGTCGCGAACTGAGACTACGAGATCAGCTAGGAGAGCGGCTCCGCACAATTCTAATCTAGGTAATGAAACCGTTTTCAGTGGGCTTACCTTAGTTTTAGCGGCCAACAGATTCACTTCAGTGCTGTTTATGTCGGTTGCGATTCGTAGGTAAACGGCAGCTCCGTATGCGTTCAAGGAAGCGTCGCAGAAACCATGTAACTCCAGGCTCAAATACGACTTGGTGATGCCAATCCAGCGGTTGACCTTGACCGTGTGCAAGTCTGTAAGTTCTGCGCGCAGTTTTAACCAATGTTCATTTAATTTCCCAGGCAAAGTATCATCCCAGTCAATTTTCTCCAGCCACAAGCGTTGAAAGAAGATTTTCGACTTGATGGTAACTGGTGCTAACCATCCGAACGGGTCGTATATCCGACTGATGTCGGAGAGAATTGATCTTTTTGTCGCAGGAGTTTCACCAGTTTCAAGACTCAAATGAAATTGAAAACAGTCTGCTTCTGGGTCCCATGTTAAGCCCAAAGTCTTGATATCGCTATCGTGAACAACTTTTGGAGTCGCCTGCCTCTCAAGGTCTTCCGGTGCAATGTTGGCTAGAAGTTCCTTGGTATTGGCTAGCCACTTTCGAAGCTTGAATCCCCCTTCCCTCATAAGGGCAATTAATTCATCTCGGCTTTGAATCGTAGTTTGAATATCGAAAGAACCAAATAGCGCGTCGTCGCAGTACAGGTTTTCCCTGATGATTCGAGCTGCTGCAGGGTGTGACGTTTCATGGTCTTCGGCTAGTTGCAGCATTACTCTGCATGCTAAGTAGGAAGCGCACGTTGATCCAAATAATACCGTGAGTATTCGATAGGTTAGGATTGGATCAGAAAAGTGGCGCCTATAGAGGAGACGCTGTAAATTAACGTCGTTCTTATCGACCCATATTTGCCGGAACATTTTCTCTGTGTCAGCACACAAGACGTATGGAAACACTCTCCAACGTATGAGGATCGTGAAAATGTCGCTTAGCAGCTTGGGACCAGTGTAAAGAATATCGTTTAGGGACTTCCCCGACGTAGTTTTTTGCGACGCGTTGTATACAACCCGTAGTCTGGTGGTTGTACTGGTGGGCTTTAAAACCGCCTGATGTGGAAGATAGTAGGCTGGAACTACAGCTTCTTCGTTCGTAGGAACATGCTCCATGTGCTTCAGCTGCATGTACTCCTCCATAACTTCATCGTAGGAGCATTTCAACTGCTCATCCCTCTGGAAACGTCTTTCAAGGCGTAGTAAAGATTGAGTGGCAGCCTCCTTGGAGGATCCTAATTCCTCTGCTGGACTCTTTAGTGGTAGCTGGACCACGTAGCGGCCATCAACAGAGCGCCGATGGGTATTCCGGAAAATTTCCTCGCAATTTGCTTCGTCCGGAGAGAGCGTTGAAGCCATAGGTGGCTCCTCTATCTCCCAGAAGCGTCGTAGAAGATCATCCACGTCTCTCGCAGATGCATGAAAGCTCACGGTGTTTCGAGTATTAGCCGGAATGTGATGACTCTGCTCAGCTCGCCCTGACAGAATATAGCCAAGTCTAGTGGCCTGTGCAACAGGTGTTCCGGGAGGCCCCCTTCGGATATCGCTTTGAATTATCGATGCGTAAACTTCCACACCAAGTATTAAATCGATGCGAGCCGGCTTTTCGAATTCCGGATCGGCCAATTTCAACCCAACGATGTGCGGCCAGTCGTGTTTCGACACGGATTTGGATGGAATTAATTGACTGAGTGACGGCAGCACTAACGACCGCAAAGAAAAACACACCGATGGATCGTGTATCGAAGTGATCTCATGCGTCACGATGGAATTAGCAGTCCCTGCCTTTACTTGCCCGACACCGTACACCGTCACGTTAACCTGTTCCTTGAAAGGCCGTAACGAATTTGCTAGCGATTGTGACATGAAATTCGATTCGGAGCCTTGATCGATCAGCGCTCGTACCTTTAATCGCCGTCCGTTTGCAGCTATTACTTGTACTATCGCCGTAGCCAACAGTACTACACCTGTCAACGACGCGCTCCACAATGGATCAGTTGGCGATGCCAATGCTGTGTGAGAAGAAACTACTCCGCCATTTGCATGTATCATCGTGTGATGACGTTGCTGACACCGCTGGCAGCGTTTTTCTGACGGACAGCTTGTCGCGTTGTGACCGGCTCTTAAACAGTTTAGGCAAAGGCCCTTTTGCCTGACGAGAGCGGTACGTTGCTCAGGTGTCTTTGCTCGAAATTGCGGACAGAATAGAAGCAGGTGGCTACCTCGGCAGCAGTGGCAACTTCTAACCATCCTAGTGGTATTCGACAATGCAGCTGGATGTGTTGATGCTAGTTGGGGTGTGTGCGAGATCGAGCGACGTGCTCTGTCGATGACGCATAGTGCTTGCATACGGCTCTCGAGAAACTTTGTAAGCTGATTGTACGATGGCACTTCGGTATTTTGTGACAGTGACGTCTCCCAGTCCTTGCGGGTGTTAGTATCTAATTTATCCGTTAGAAAATAAACTAGCCAGTCATCCCATTGTGCAACTGGCCGAGACAGATTTTCAAGAGAGCTCACGTGTTGATTGAAGTTGTCCAACACACGTCTCATTTCATCGGCTGTTTCAGTCTGCATTATAGGCACAGACACCAATGCGTCTATATTCGTATTGACTATGGCCCTTGTGTTGTTGAAGCGAGACAACATCGAATCCCAGGCTGACGAATAGTTATTCGCTGTTACCAACACATGTTTAAGGAGAAGTTCCGCTTCACCACGGACACTTGATTTTAAATAATGAAGTTTTTGCACTTCGCTTAATGACGAGTTCGTATGCACCAAGGACTCGAATAAGTCTTTAAAGGAAGGCCAATTTAAGAATTCTCCATTAAAGACGGGAATTTCTATTTTGGGCAGTTTCATATCGACCTGGGAGCTTTGCATGGTTGAGTTATGCGGGTCATCGTTCGTAACAGTAGGCTGTCGGCTGGCGATTTCTTGAAGGCACCATGCCTTCGCTTCGACGTAAGCCACCTCGACTGTGAAAAAACGATCGTCGTTGAATGTTTCATCTGCATCGATATCTTTGTGTGTAGTGGTTCCCACTAACTCTTCGTACGTGGCACTAAAACTGCTCCAGTATTGTTCTAGCAATTCGATTCGCGCGCGTAAAAAATCCACCGTTCGATTGGTTTTCGCGGTTTTGCTTGTATTCGCGATAAACTTTTCGATTCGTGTCGCCCACATGTTGGCCACTTTAATTAATTTTTCCATAGCGCGGAATCCGGCTCGACGGACCAATGTTTAGGATGATAACGATACAAATGTTTTTATCTTTGATTATAATTTTATTGTAATAATGTTTAAGTATAATAATCGAAGTGCAAGCGCACTGACACGGACAGGCCGCGGCGAGGTCCCGAGTAAGACTGGCGCATAGCAATTTGCTGTGATTGTGTTGTCGTGTTGCCAGCAATCTTCAACACTCTCTAAATGTGGTTTGGGAGTGAACGCATACAAAACCGAGCTAATTCTTTTCACAAGGAAACACAAAACTCCCCTTGTTGACTCTACTAACCTGAATGGTACCAGTCTTGTTTTCGCAGATAGAGCAAAATATCTGGGTCTTATTTTGGATTGGAAACTGGAAACGTGTAAAAAAGCTACGGTTACACTTTACTCCCGCAAGAAAGCCATATTTAAGAAATGCGAATGTAGCCCAAAGTAATGCATTGGCTCAATGTTGTCGTCATCAGGCCTATCTTGCTTTATGGCGCGATTGTGTATTGGACTCCCCTAAAGACAGAGACAAACCGCACTCTCCTCAGCAAGGTGCAGAGAACAGCATGGTTATGCATAAGCGGGGCTCTGAGAACAACCACTTGTGCAGCATTAGAATAATTATTTCAGTTGCTACCTCTCGCTATTATTGGTAAACAGATGGCTGCAAATGCAGCCGCCCGCCTTAACGAAACGCACCAGTGGGCCTGCATTCAAACAGGTCTCCATTAAGTCCCTGGAATCAGTCATGTCTACATCCAATATTGTTCTTGATTGTCGCGCGTATATGAGGAAGATGGCAGACAATTCGACATTCGCTTGTGCTGGATACCAGACATAGGACCTTTCTGGGGAATTGCAGGGCCGACAAACTCGCCCGGCACGGAACCACCATGGATGCGATTAGCAAAGCCAACGACAGATGGGCAAACGGTGTTGCATATAATACCATTAGACATAATAGGTCTGTGCTGGATCTAAAATGCTCTGATAGACTGATTTCGCTATGCAAGCAGACGGTTAGCTCTATAGTACGAGTGGTTTCAGGACATTGCCTGATAGGGGGACATGCTTAGAAGCTTTGCCTTCCATTTATTAATTTTTGCAGGAGCATGACCTACGCGCACACTTGTTAGATAGTCTCGGTAATCTGCCTAATACGGAAGCCAGAAGCCTTTAACACTTCATAGAAAGCTCCCGTTGGTTCACCGAGTAGCAGTCTTTTCGGAAATCCTGTGGCATCACAACGGACCAGCTTATGGTCTACGTGCGTCCGGACTTTTTCTGGACAGCCTCCTCTAGCTACCTACCTACCTATTTAGAATTGAACCACAAACGAATTAAACGCAATATTAATATCCCAGAATGGCAATTTTATGGACTTAGTAAGCTTGAATCTTGAAAAAAGGTTATTGGAAAGCTATCTGCCTACATTTTTTAACAGATTTAGTTATTTGTCATCATGATTTAAGGGAAAGCAAACTCAATTAATCATGCTCTTAATGAGAAACTTAATTATAACTAGAAAGACGATTCACCTAAATCATAATTGCAGTTTTCCTTTAACCAGACATTAAAACTTTACTCTATGACCTAGTATATCATCCGACAAAATGAATACAATAAATTCTCTCGGAGGTTTTTTTCTGTCTTTATAACCTTTTAATGCGTATTTCATAATCTGTCTGTTAATTTAATGTTTTGTTACGTTTTGAGCTCATATTGTGGCAATTTTATTCAAGAGAATTTAACGACGACCGCACATTTCGTGCGTGTAAAGGCGCCTGAAGAATTTCGATAAATAAAAGGAAAAGGAACTCTTTTTAGTGCACCGAGAGCATTTAAGTTTTTAAAAAATTTTATAAACTGCAATAAAAAAAAAGTATTTTAGTGTTATGAAGAGAATTTTATAGCATGCGGTTTCTTTAGGACCCTGAGAAATAAAACAGACATTGGGCTAAACATGCAGAGAAAAATTTATTGAAACATAAAGTTGCAAGTTTTGGTCCTCAGACGTGATGATATGGCAAAAAACACTTTTTATTTCGGAAAATAATTTTCTGAGCTTATATGACTTTTTTGTTGTGCTAAACGACTCTAAGTGAGAATAAAAGTGTGACATAAAAATGGTGATGATTCCAGTCTTATGCGATAAAGGTTAACTGACTTTGAATGGCAATTAGACGTGAACTGTTCAAAACGAACTCTGCTTGCCCTCGAATGGACACTAATTGATGTTTCGCTGGAAATTATCGCCATGTCACCATGCACCAAACACGTCTCCATTCAGTCCAATTACAGATCGTAAAAGACACGAAACACAAATGATGTTTGTTATCGGACGGGTCGGAAAACAGCAAGACCACCTCCTATCCGGACTGATGGCCTCGAATGCCTCCAACTGGAATAGTTATAAACCTAAAGGCCATACTTCTTTGTAGGATGACCATTACGATGCAACTTTAGGTGTCCGTGTCGGTTAAACACCATAAAACCTAGAAATGAAGAGGCCATGTGAATTGAACGATTGTTGATTGGGTTTTGATACGTGTTCGGATCTGATGGTATTGTTACTCATCTGAGAAAATCAAATCCCAGCGATGTTTACAAGACGACCACTGATTTATGTTGGTTTGATGAGGGACGATAGGACACGTTCTTCAATTTTCGATGTCATTAAATTCAAATGATTGAACATTGTTTCAGACACATTTTTGGAGCTGTAATGCCGAAAAGGAATTTACGAGTTCACATTGTTCGTTGTCAGTTATTTAAGGGAATAATTGGTTAGTTTAGAATTTACAGTTAACCTGGGTGGTTTTTGTTCAAACAACAAATTTAAAAATTCGAGTCACATCCCCAATAAATTCCGAACTAAAAAAGACAGTCACAACCGGTAACCATAGCCCAACTAATTAAAAATCATCCCTTGAAAATTATAGGGCTGTAAAAACTCTTCCTCACCATAAACTTTAACGTATTCGATGTCATAAAAAGATTTTTTTTAAGATGTGTAATAAACTAAGCGAAGAATCTCTCGTTCGGGAAAAAATATGTTCCATGAAAATTCACGAAGATGCTTATGCTTCTCGCATAACTTAACCGAGGCTTACAATATTGGCGTACATAATATCATTTCATATATGAATTTTTTCCATCCCATTCCTTGCAAACTTCCCTGTACAACCTTTTCAGTAGCATCCCCTAATCGATACGCTTTTACCCCAAAAATCGAGTTATACAAATGGCAGACAAGATGACGCCATTATCTTCGTTTGTATTTATCCTCTTTTCATACGTGTATCCTGCGTGTATCCTGGCCCACATTCATAGCGTGTAATTCTAGGAATAAAACCACATCCCTCCGAATAAAGCACATACCAAAGAGGTCAGGTCATAAAAATTTGTTTGTTTCATCGTACAAAAAAAACCTGAGGGACGAAAATGGGCATAAAAAAAATTTCTGAACATGGACTCAAACATTCACTCGACTCCATACAGAAATATGCGAAAACTTTTTTTTATATCTGTCACTCATAATTTTAACATTTTTCATAGGGTTTTTAACGATAAAAACAAAAGTTAAACGGATTTGGGGAATGGAAACTTTTGGTTACGCTGGTATATAGAAGGGATGGAATGCGTACGGAAAAGGATAAGGGATCGACGGTGGACAAAGGTCCGAAAATTGTGGTGATGGTCGAAATAAAAGTCCAATATATCCAGTTAAAAGCATATTTGAGGTTTACTAGGGTTGAAAAAGAATTGGTTTGAATTATTGAGTGCAATGGTTGTAGGAGGGGGTAATAGAAAGTGGAAATTATTTGAACAAAAAATATTCGAAATTTATTGATTATTAAGATAGTTAATTTAATTCTGTCGGTATTTAATGCTTATCGTGGACCGGTATGCGCACAATCTTAAGATCACGACGATATGGGAAAGTTTTAGATGAAACTCAAGGCAGAAGTCAGGATTGTATGAGGACGTTCTGCCTGAACCTGGAGATGGAATCAAAGAAATGTGTCTTGTAACGGAGAACTGCTGCTGCACAATACCCTTATAGAAGAATGAACGTTACTGTTAATCACAATCATACATGGACCCAAGAAATCGCTGCACTTCTTCTACCACAGCTCATAAAATTCGATGAAATTTCGAAATTTAAAAAAGTACAACAATTTTTGAATTGAAGGCAGCTGGCGGATAGTGAACTTTGCAAGAGCGTACTGATTCTTAGTCGTTATAATTAGAACTCTAATTTACTCCATGCTGGGTTGAGGACTTGTGAAACAAAAGAGTAACATAAGCCCAAGTCATTCTCGAGCCAATACATTTCTTTAGGTGGGCCTTTTCGGGAGAGCAGAAAAAATCTCAATAAAAGAGATGAGATAAAATAGGTGTTCCGATAAGGTACCTTGTCATAAGGTTGTCAGTGGAACCATTTCCCAAAATTCCACAGTGGGAGGATATCCATATTAAATTGTTGAGAGAGCCCGCATTCTTGAGCTTCAAGAGAAGTTTCATACATTGTAACAACATCCACTGATCTTGAGTAACCCGTGGCGCAGTTAAGAATAGCTGATAGAACTGCAGGGTTATCTAAAGCGATTACTTGTGTGATTGAATATGTTACGTCTGGGCAAGTAAAGAGTGTAGCATAGTGGGTAGCGTATTGGTCTACAATGCGAAGGTTGGTAGCTCAAATCCCGATCGACGTATAATTCCAACATGTAGCCTACTTGGGTATACCTTGGTCACCTCAATCTACGAAAATGAAAAATTCGCAGATAAAGGTTTCAATAAACAATGAAAGTGCTAAGGAACCAGAAGACTAGCAGGGCAAGCCGGCAGTACGATTGTAGATTAAGGTGGTGAAAGAAGGTGGCTATGATTTTGAAAAATACAACAAACCATACATTTGTGTGGGAGGAGTAGAAGTGTTAAGGCATCGTAAAATTTGTAATGCAGTTATCTTTCGTTTCTTTTTAAATGTTTTCGTACAAAATTTAAAGTTCGTTGATTTTAATTTTCTGGTTATTAGGGTGTATGTTTAGGTTATATGAGGGTGGTTCCATAGAATCACATTGCACTGGGGTCATCTAGTTCGGCCAATGGGCACTCCTCCTATTTATTATAAGAAGGAAGTCACTCCTCTTGTTCTAACCACTTGGTTCGGTTTGCGAACAGTAGCAGGCTCCAATGTTGGACGCCTCTGAGGTCGTCTAGTTCTGATAAAAATCTAGAGCATAAGCAAAGGAGACGACTGCTGGAGATTTGCGGACAGTGACAAAGATAATGTTCGATTTATTCTTCGTCTTCCTCGCAACCTTTGCAAAGGCTGTCGCTCGCGACCGGCATCCTAAATGCATGCAGCTTTAGCAAGTAAGGCCAACAATAGTACGGATGCTATAGCCACTACGTTGTTGCAGCTGAGCTGTAATATTTTTATTCGGTTTTTCTCAAAAGGATTTCAGCGCTCTGCAGCTGTCCAGCTACCGCCACCCCGCCAAGAATGAACCCAAAATAGTACTGGTGGTGCTACATCGACTGACTGGAAATGATGTTTGCAGATCCATGCCGTGCAAGCGTGTCTGCTACCTCGTTACCTAGCAGGTCGCTATGACCCGGTATACAAATTAGAAAAACTTCCGTTATGGCCGCTAGGCAATTTAAATTGTGTCTACATATGGACACTAGTTTGGATGTAGTCCTGTAGGATTGGAGTTGTTGAGTGTGACTTTCGGCACTTCTCGCCCTGTGAAATTGCAACATACAGGTGCATTGCACTTTCAGGGTAATGACCTGACATGCTTTCATAGTGCGAGGTGCCGAAGGTATAATTCCATCGAAACAAGCGATTTTTGCTTATGCGATCTAACATATGTCGTAAGAAATTGTAACGTATGATGGATCGCAAAGCAAAGGTTCCTTGGACTTTGAAATTGCAAGTGCAGAATTATACGGGCAATAACTTGCCAGTATGATTGTGCATAATTGTATTTTTTGTTTACGTGACCTGCGAGGTGAGCAACCTTTAATGTAGGTCGCGCGAAATAAGAAATGCAAGCAATTTCAGGGGTCTCGATGGAGTTCGAAAAGCACTGAGTTGACCAACGGACTTCGACGCGAATTGTCGTAGTGTTTTTAATTATTATCAGTCGTGTTATTAAATGTGTGTTTGAATAAACTTAATTATTATTGAGTCTTATGGTGTTTTTAATAATAAAATACAACAATTGGCGCAGCCCACCAGCTGCGAAGGCCTTCTTGGAAACGACTTCTTGTCAAAAAATTGCAATATAGAGGGTCCAGGAAACAATATTCGTTTTCTTCGCACGAAAACAAATCCTGAAGAGTTTGTAGTACCGTTAACACCTTTAGTATACGAAGATGACAGTGGTCAAAATGATCTTCAGCCTCACCTGGAAACGAATATGAAAGAATTAAATGAGCAACCACAGGAAATGAACATAAGTTTACCAAAAGAAATGGAACTCTCATCGCTCGGGACTAGTAACAGCATACTAGTCAACAATGCCGATCGAACTGAAAATTACCATTTGTTTCTACCTAATCCCATTATAATTCCACCAAGATCGCAAATGATCTCAAAAATTCCTCTGAAAATACAAAACGACATGATATGTCTTTCTGACGAAATAGAAAATGGAGTGTACTTAGCTAATTGTCTACTAACGGCCAAATCAGAAACGTTGATAAGCATACTAAATGTAAACAACGAGACAATACAAATCTCTGAAGTAAAGCTAAAATTACTTCCATTAAATACTTTTAATGTACAACCAATTCAACCAAACGCTAAAAATAATCTCGTAGACAACTTGCACAACACTAAGATCATAAACTATATGTCGCTCAAAAATTATAACAGAGAAACAGAAGAAAGAATAGTACAACTAGGCAAAGAGCTACAGTGTGACGATACGTTAAATGAATTCGAAAAATCAACTTTACTGAAATTATGCAATAAATATAACGATATATTTCACCTGAAAGGTGACAAATTGACACATACTAAGGCAATAACACATTCAATACCCATTCTCCAAAATCAACCCGCAATCAACCAAAAAATGTATCGTCTACCTATTTCCCAACGGGAAACCATTAATGACCAAGTTAAAGAAATGCTTGAAAACGACATCATTCAACACAGCAAGAGTCCGTGGAATTCGCCACTTTTAGTTGTTCCAAAAAAACCTGGGAAAGATGGGAATAAAAAATGGCGCGTGGTAGTTGATTTTAGAAAATTAAATGAATCAACTATCGGAGACGCATTCCCACTTCCCCGAATTGAGGATATTTTGGATCAATTAGGTCACTCACGGTACTTTTCAACTTTAGATCTTGCGAGTGGCTATCATCAAGTAGTCGTGGACCCGAAAGATCAACCAAAAACAGCATTCAGCACCGCATATGGGCACTTTGAGTTTAAAAGGATGCCGTTTGGATTAAAGGGTGCTCCTGCGACCTTTCAAAGGCTTATGAATTATGTTCTGACAGGCTTACAAGGTCTTGATTGCTTTGTATATTTGGATGATATCGTCGTTTATGGTAAAAATTTAGAAGATCACAACCAAAAACTAGAGAACATTTTTAAACGATTGCGAGAAAATAACCTTAAACTGCAACCAGAAAAGTGCCAGTTTTTAAGGCGCGAAGTAGTATATTTGGGTCATAAGTGCTCAACCGAAGGAGCACGCCCCGATCCCAGCAAAACGATATGTGTTCAAAATTTCCCACAACCACGTACTGTAAAGCAAATTCAATCATTCAAGGGTTTAGCTAACTACTATAGAAAATTTATCCCAAATTTTTCACACATAATAAGACCAATTTCGAACCTAATAAGAAAGGGAACGAAATTTAATTGGGATGACAATTGCCAAACAGCTTTTCAAAAAATAAAAAATGATTTAGTTTCTCCCCCACTTTTAATATACCCCGATTTTTCACAACCATTCAACCTTACAACCGACGCTAGTAATTTTGCCTTGGGAGCTGTGTTATCGCAAGGTGATATAGGTAAAGATAAACCTATAGCATACGCTAGCAGGAGTTTAAATAATGCTGAAAGAAACTATTCCACAATAGAGAAGGAGTTGCTTGCAATCGTATGGGCGACTCGAAACTTTAGATGCTACCTCCAGGGTCGAAGATTTACGGTCTATACAGATCATAAACCACTCAAAGGTACATTCAAAGTGAAAGACCCAACCACACGACTAGCCCGTTTCCACCATAAATTGTCCGAATTCGACTACACTATAGAATATAAGCCGGGCAAGTATAACACAAACGCGGATTGCCTAAGCCGAATACCGGACAGCTCAGAAGAAAATACATTAAACACAAAAACTAAATCTAATACCGACGATGTAAATCAACAAAATAATGAAGCAAGAATTTCAAAAGAAATCGCCAAAATACATGTACTCACACGAGCTCAAAAACAAAAAGCTGAGAAAAAATGTAATGATTCTCAAAGAGACGCGTCCTTAACACCAAAGCCTTTAGAAGACGACGATAACAACGACGATAATGTCATAGCCAACTCAGAAAATAGCACAGAAGTAACACCAAAACAATCTGAGGACAACGTCTCAGAATTTATAGTTGATCCAAATGAAATCAAAATAATCCTACACGAGTATCATGACACTATATTCGGTGGCCATCAAGGAGTACTGAAAACATATAAGAAGATTAAACGCAAATTTAAATGGAAGAACATGCTCAGAGACATAAAAGACTACGTAAAAAGATGCGAGCTTTGTCAAAAAAACAAGTCCAGTCCAGAACATCGCATGCCTATGGTAATCACTGACACTTCTGAAAAACCATTCGACAAAGTATATCTTGATATAGTAGGACCCCTCGAAGAAACGCACGTGGGTAACAAATATATCCTGACATTTCAAGACAATCTTACAAAGTTTGTAGACTGGTACCCTATGGTGAATGCTGAAGCAGAAACTGTTGCTGATATATTTTTTAACGAAATTATCACCCGCTATCGAATTCCCAAAGCATTAGTGACTGACCAAGGCTCAAATTTTGTAAGTGATCTATTCAAAAGAGTATGTAAGCTACTAAAAATCAAAAAGCTGCAGACAACTGCCTATCACCCGCAATCAAATGAAGCTTTAGAACGAGCCCATAGACCATTAACTGAATATTTAAGGTCAGTAGTGGACAAAAATACTAACACATGGGATACATTCTTAAGAACCGCAGCTTTTGTTTATAATAACAGTGAACATGACAGCACCAAATTAACTCCCATGGATTGTCTTTTTGGATTCACTGCAGACATACCATCTAATTTGAAAAGGGACCCCGAACCAATATACAATCACGAAGACTATTATTTTAAGCTCAAATACAAACTACAGCAGATGTATGCGGTTGCTAGACGTAATATATTAATTAGCAAAAATAGATCAAAGGCTTATTATGATCTGTTAAGTCGACCAATAACAATTCACACTGGTGACAAGGTTCTTCTGAAAAACATGGCGAAAAAGGGCAAACTATCTCAGGTATGGTTAGGACCCTACCAAGTCATCGGAATACCTTCCTCAGTGAATACCACTATCCAAATAGGAAAAAGAAAAGTTACAGTGCATAACAACCGTCTTAAATTATTCTACGAATAACATTATATGTAGATCTTTACCACTAAATTTAACTTCCTATTGTTCTATATTCTTTAGTTTAGATATCGTGGTCAAAATATTTACATACAATAATTACAAATACAATAATTATAAAAAAAAAATTGTTCTATATTCTTTAGTTTAGATATCGTGGTCAAAATATTTACATACAATAATTACAAATACAATAATTATAAAAAAAAAAAATTGTTCTATATCCTTTAGTTTAGATATCGTGGTCAAAATATTTACATACAATAATTACAAAAAATTATAAACGCATCTATATGTTTAAGTTAAAATTATAATGCAACAATTGTTTATAAGCAGCATCATTTAATGTAAGATCTGCTACATAGTCGTAATGAAGACACATTATATATCTAATGTTAAATTCTTATATACAAAAATACGATTGTAAAAATGTAATGATTATGTACGACTATTTTTAGATCATGGCATCAAACATTAGTTCAGTTCAAATATAATATAATAATAATAAATGCAAGACGTAATACAAAAAAAAAAAAAATATGAAAGTAATGAAGAAGTTAATTTCTATGATAAGATTATTCCTGCTTACAAAAAAAAAAAAGGAAAATGCAAAAGATATAAAAAATATGTTACAATTAGAGAATGTAAATGTATGACGCTCTTATTTTGTTTATATGACGCTTTTATTTTGTTTAAACACAAAAAAAAAAAAAAATATGTTATAAGAATCGAAATTTCCGATTCATCTAAATCCGAAATTCCGTCTTTTTGGAGGGAAGGAATGTTGAGTGTGACTTTCGGCACTTCTCGCCCTGTGAAATTGCAACATACAGGTGCATAGCACTTTCAGGGTAATGACCTGACATGCTTTCATAGTGCGAGGTGCCGAAGGTATAATTCCATCGAAACAAGCGATTTTTGCTTATGCGATCTAACATATGTCGTAAGAAATTGTAACGTATGATGGATCGCAAAGCAAAGGTTCCTTGGACTTTGAAATTGCAAGTGCAGAATTATACGGGCAATAACTTGCCAGTATGATTGTGCATAATTGTATTTTTTAATGTAGGTCGCGCGAAATAAGAAATGCAAGCAATTTCAGGGGTCTCGATGGAGTTCGAAAAGCACTGAGTTGACCAACGGACTTCGACGCGAATTGTCGTAGTGTTTTTAATTATTATCAGTCGTGTTATTAAATGTGTGTTTGAATAAACTGTTCTGGAAGATGAAATGAAGTTTGGATGTCGAGGTCGTGGGAATAAATCCCTGCACCTGTTCCCTGGCTAGTTTTAGATCCGTCCGTGTAGAGATGAGGACATGTACAGGTGCTGAGTATCGTGTTTGTTGCCCATTCGTTTCGTGCAGGAAACTTAATGTGAAACTTTCGTTTCCAACCTTGCTATGACCAATTTGTGACGCTGACCAAGAATAAGTGGTTTTACTTTATTATTTTATTTGAGGCTTCCGTGGCGTAGTCCGCAACGTGCTCGTTTGTCAGTCAATAGGTCGTGGGTTCGATTCCCACTCCAGATGGGATTTTTTTAAGCGCAAATTTTTCAGTTGCTACTGGTGATATAAAAATTATTTGCAATAAAATGGGGAAACGGTGTAAAAGTGAAACAGTTCCACTTCAAGAAGGCCTAGATACTCAGTAGATGGTTTCTGTTCGCTTTCTATCATTCATTCCCCCGTAACATCTACAAATATTTGTCAGTAAGCAGCCAGTACAACTGAGCAACATACCAGCTTCCCAACTCGCTACGGTCGTTCTCACTTCCCTTCCCCAACCTTCCCAATCCCATTCCTTCCCTCCATGACTGTGTTTGTGCATTGCACATAAAGGCCGAAATTGCCTATAACACAGGTCATTCGGTAAAAAAAATAAAATTTTAATAATAAAGTATTGTGATTGACTTGGAAAAAAAAAAAATTTTGCTATCCTGAAATTTTGTTTTTTCGCGTTTCATGACTAAATTAGCCTAAAAATGCAAAAAAATTGTAGAACTAAGTAGTTTATAAATTTAATAAAAATTTTACGTCGGGAGGTGTAAGGGGAGGGAGGTGGTAACCAAAAATGTCGAAAATTTTGAGTGACTTTTTTAGAGATCTGGTGAAAGATACAAAATTTAAATTTGCTATGTGGATACAACTATTTGTTGTACATACAGAAAAAATAATAAAAATTCCACAATTGTTACGCACCGACCCCCGTGGTCTACCGTGCACAAGGTGTTTCAGTGAAATGAAAAAATCACATAAACTGAAAATTTTTGAATGAAATTTGAAGGTAGAAACTTGAAAATTTGCAAAATGCATTAAAAAAAAATCTTTAAAAGAATGAAATATTAACTGGTTGAATACTTTGAAAGCTTCTACTCCCTCCCATACAAAATTTTTTTTTCGACCATTTTTAAGAAATTAATTATCACCTAATTAGTAAAAGTTATCAATTTGAAATTTTGCACAAAATCATTTGAAAACAGTTGAAATGGAACTGCGTCAAAATTTTTGAGATCACACTTGCCGTTCTACTCCCTCCCATACAAAAGTATGATTTCGACCAATTTCAATAAAAAAACTGCTAACCAACAAATTAAAAGCTACGAACTTGAAATTTTTTACGAGCACCTTAAAAGAGAAAGAAAGGGAAATTCCGTCACAAAGTTTGCGATTCCCCTACCTCTTCTACCCCCTCCCATACAAAATCATTTTTTCGAGCATTTTTAAGAAATCAGTTATCAGCTAACCCTTAAAAGCTATCAATTTTAAATTTTGCACAATAACTTATAAAAATAATTGAAATGATATTACTTTAAGAGTTTTGCAATCGCGCTTGCCATTCTACCCCCTCCCATACAAAAATATCATTTCGACCTATTTCATTGAATCAACTAATAACCAACAAATTAAAAGCTACGAACTTGAAATTTCGTACGAGAACACTACAAGAGAAAGGAAATAAAACTGCGTCACAAATTTTACGATTCCCCTACCTCCACTACCCCTTCCAATACAAATGTTTGGTTTCGTGAATGTAAAATACACTGAATCCTATGAAAATTCTATGCAACTTCGTCTATGAAACTGGTCAATCAGAGACAGAGAATATTGGACGTGATTCAAGCAATCAATTAAAAATCCGTTAACATCCACCCACTCTGACTATCACCCCTCACCCCTCCCCTCATAAAAACTCAAATTTGCATAAATAAATGAACGAAATATTGATTATATATACTGGAGCTTTTGAACGTTTCCGCAAAGTGTTACATTGACAATTGCCCTGCCCAGAACCATCTTCTCTAACCAATCTAACCTGCATATTGACTTTCCACACATCCGCAACTTATCCCATGAATAATAACGTTTCGCCTGACTTGTTGGCAGTTTATTTAATCTAATGGCAGCTAGGCCCGCTGCTTTTTTTTATAAAAAGATCAAGCGGAGGTAATGAGAGAATTACCTCCAGGGCTACAGTTGGTATGGTTCTAAGGGCACCTGTTATGCACAGACATGCCATCCGTTGGATTAGCTGAAAAGGTACTTGGTTGATATTTAGTACCACCGCTGGCCACCACACCAGCGCGCCATAGCAAATAATTGGTCTGACAATACTGGTATACATCCAGTGGATGAGGTGCGGCTTAAGGCCTGTTGAGAGTCAACATTTAGATGGCGCTAACTTGTCTAAACTGAACATGAATACACTGAACATAAATAAAATCTTGCTTCTTCCGACGAACGTCAAGCCGCAACCAAGTGTTTTTTCTAATTATCCACCAGCATCTACGAAATTAACTTCAGGTTATGGGCCCAGCATACCTTTTAATGGGCTGGATATTATAATTGGTTTGCCGGATAATTGAGATTTTTGGATCTTCTAAAAATTTTTTTTCTTTTTCATAATTCGAATTCGGATCATCGGTTTTGAACATTGAGAGTCACATCGGAACACGTGCAGTTTTGAGTTTTGTTGCTGAAGTGTCAAATAAGTGCGATTGGAATGGCACCAAAAGAGGATGATAGAATTCAGAAGTTAATGGGCGCGTCGAACTACTCGACTTGGGCCCGGGAAATGAAAATTTTGTTAGAATGACACGACTTGGATGGAGCGATTGCAAGCCCGGTTACCATGAAAGATACATTAAGGTTGAAGAAGGCGCGCGCGAAAATACTTATCAACATCGAACGGTCGCTATACGACAATATTGGTGACCATAGCACGGCCCGTGAAGTGTGGGATCGATGTCGGGAGCTATACGACGACGTTAGTTGGATAAGATTAGCCCGGACGATAGGCGATCTTGTGTCATCGCGATTGGAATCATCGTCATCGATGGACGATTATCTCAAGAAGATTGCCACAACAACGCGAGTATTGGCAGATTTGGGGCTAACGATGAAAGATGAAGTGATTTGAGGGATCATTCTTTTCGGACTCACCACCGAGTACGAGTCATTTGTCACCGGTCTCGATGGTGGCATGCTAGGCAACAACAAGAAAGCCTTAACTCTAACCTCAAATGTTCTAAACAGCGACTTATTGACACGGAACGAGCGAAGAAGGCATACAACGGTGGCGAGACTGGCAATGTTTTCAAAGTGGTCACTAATCAACGAAATATAAAGCAGAAGCATTTATCTGGCAAAACTGACAATAAAAACCGCGAGTTCAAATTCACTTGTTTTGAGTGTCATAATCCGGGTCATATACGTCGCGATTGTCCGGTAAGAAAGAAAAATGCTGATGCAAAGTGTACCGAATCAAGAGATGGTCGAAAACCAAAGGCTTTTATTGTACGATCAGCTATTGAAATGATTATGAATGTGAATAAAGACACGAACAAGGAACGTTGTGAATGTGTTGACACAAAAGTAGTGGCTGTTCACGCGATGACAGCAGTCGATGTTGATAGTTCGAGCGGTGTTTGGTACATTGACAGTGGTGCGAGTCAACACATGACCGGGAATCAAGAACTGTTAAGAGATTTCAACGGGAAAACATCGTGTGCGGACATCGCAACAGCGGATAGCACTCAGTTGAAGGTTCTTGGCAGTGGTACGGTCGATTTGTGCGTGAATAACCAGAAGGTCAGTGTAAAAAAAATGGTCAAATCTGGAAAAAGAGTCAAATTCGATGAAAACGGTTGCGTACGTGATCGAAATGACGGCAGTGTAGTTGTGTGTACAAAACCCAGAAATGGTACATACAAAGTGCGAAGCGATGCTGTAGCATTGAAGGCGGCCGCACACAGCGGCGAAAATTCGATGACATGGCACCGTCGACTCGGACACTTAGCATACGGTGATTTGATAAATCTGAAAAACATCGTGGATGGCATCAACATCGTTGGAGAGCAGAATGATTTATCAAAGAGTGTGCCGTGCTTCAAGGGAAAGCAGAGCCGCGAATCCTTTCGCCGCTTGAATACAGAGATCAAAACGAAGCGTGTGTTGGAACTTGTACACACAGACGTATGCGGTCCCATGGAGAATAAGTCAATCGGTGGAGCGATGTATTTTGTGACTTTTATCGACGACTACTCGCGCAAAGTTTTCGTGTATTTTGCCAAGAAAAAGAGTGACATTCAACAGTTGTTCGCTGAATGGAAGGCAATGGTGGAAACTCAAACTGGATCGAAGCTCAAAACAATTCGCTCTGACAACGGAAAGGAGTTTTTCGGACAATTCGAAACAATTTGTCGGGAGAGCGGAGTTGTTCATCAGACATGCTGCGCTTATATGCCGCAGCAAAACGGAGTAGCAGAAAGGATGAACAGGACTTTGGTAGAACGTGCCAAGTGCATGTTGTTCGATGCGGACTTAGGAAAAACATTGTGGGCGGAGGCAATTAATCATGCGGCATATGTGACAAACCGTACGGTGAATCGAACATTGGTCGCTCGAGTTCCGGAACCCGTCTGGTCTGGTCGGAAAGTTGACGTCTCCAATTTACGCATATTTAGCACAAGTGTTATGGTCCATATTCCGAAAGAAAAACGCCGCAAATGGGATGCTAAGTCACAGGAAATGATTTTTGTCGGTATCGCGGCGAACCAAAAAGGCTGGCGATGTTACAACACGGAAAAAAATGACGTAGTTATTAGTCGATATGTCAAGTTCCTGAATCCACCAGTTGTGAAGGTAAATAATCAAATTGTTTTATCTAACGATTCAGGGGATGCCATTGCAGTGAAGGAAATAAAGTTTGAATCTTCTGTCAACGAGTTGGAACAGTTGTCGGGCGAACAAGCGACTGATCATTCGTCGAACTCGATTTAGTTGGGGCAATCACCAAATGTGGATGAATCAAATATTTATGCGGATTCAAACGACTTCGAGGACGCGGACTCTACTTTCATCGACAAACATGATGACAGTGATTATGTTCCACCCCGGCGAATGGTCGTACCTGCCGGATCCCCTAAAAAATCGGAAAGAATCGCCAAGAAGTCGGGAAAATTGTTGATGGCACGCACCGCCGAGATAATTGAGCCTGAAACCGTGCGTGAAGCGTTGGATCTGGTGATAAGCAGCATTGGATCGCCGCAATGAAAGAAGAGATGGGTGCTCATGCACAGAACGCAACGTGGGAGTTGGTTGACCTGCCAGTTGGTCGCAGAACAATTAAAACCAATTGAGTGTTCAAGACCAAGATCGGGACCGATGGCACTGTTGCTCGTTATAAGGCAAGGCTTGTAGCGAAAGGTTGTTCTCAAAAATAAATACGGAATCGACTATGTGGAGACTTTTTCGCCTGTTGTGCGCTACGAATCAATTCGTTTCTTAATTGCGTATGCGGCTAGACATCGAATGAGTTTTCACCAAATGGATGCCGTGACCGCCTTCTTGCAAGGCGATTTGGACGAAGAAATTTACACGGAGCAGCCGGAACATTTTGATGACGGTTCTGGACTTATATGCAGATTGAAGCGTGCCATGTACGCTCTGAAGCAGGCCGGCAGACAATGGAATATTAAATTGAATCGTGCATTGATTGAATTTGGGCTGACAAAGTCAAAAGTCGACCCGTGCATTTATTCCTCATCAGAGGACAAGGCAATTGTCGCAACTTATGTTGACGATGTTTTAATTTTTTATAGAGATCATGAAGCATTGGAGAAAATAAAAGCTAGTTTGTGCACTACATTTAAGATGAAGGACCTTGGTCGAGCTGAACAATGTGTCGAGTACAAAATCGAGTACATTGTAGATCGCATAGCAATTCATCAGTCGAGCTATATTGAGAAGGTGCTTTTGCGATTCGGGATGTCAAACTGCAAGGCCGCACCAATACCGAGCGACCCCGGACAGAAGTTGTCGGTTGCCATGCTGAAGAGTGATGAGGATGTATCCGAAATTCCTTATCAAGAAGCTGTTTGGAGTTTGATCTATCTTGTCCAGGGAACGAGACCCGACATTGCATTTGCGGTTAGTGACGTGAGCCGTTTCAACGCAAACTTCGGTGAAATACATTGGATTGCAGTCAAGAGGATCATGCAATACTTGCGGGGAACAACCGATTTTCGAATTTTGTATCGCTACGGAGGTGGCCAACTGCGTGGCTACTCTATTCAGATTGAGCGTCGACAAGAGACGTTCGTGCACTGGCTACATTTTCATTCTAAGTGACGGGGCCGTTTCTTGGAATAGTTCCAGGCAGCATACAGTCGCACTATCTTCAACTGAGGCTGAGTACATGGCCTTGTCGGAGGCCACCAAGGAAGCAATTTGGTTGCGTCATTTCGCAATGTCATTCAACGATATCAACGGACCAATTGACATCAGTTGCGATAGTCAAAGTGCCATTTCGTTAGCGAATGAAGACATTTTTCGAAAACGGACCAAGCACATAGATGTCCGTTTCCACCATTTGCGGGACAAAATCAGCATCGGGAATATCTCAGTGACGTACGTCGCATCAAAGCAGAATGCCGCGGATGATCTCACGAAGGGAGTTTCCACAATCATCATGCAGAATGGCCTCGCAGTGATGGGCATTGTTACAAGGTAATTTCATATTCGCTATTTAATTGAATTTTTTGAATTATTGTTATTCAGTGAGTTGGGGTGTTGAGCGTCAACATTTAGATGGCGCTAACTTGTCTAAACTGAACATGAATACACTGAACATAAATAAAATCTTGCTTCTTCCGACGAACGTCAAGCCGCAACCAAGTGTTTTTTCTAATTATCCACCAGCATCTACGAAATTAACTTCAAGGCCCCATCTCAAACCGAATGTCTTTTTACAAGCGGAGAAGGCTGCGGTAGTCTTTTTTGCTCGTTCTTGAATGTTGGACTTCCGGAAAAATTTCTATCAAGAACAAGACCTAAATACTTAACTTGATTCGAGAGGACCATAGTGATACCCCGAATGTTTGGTGGATTGAAAACATATGGTCTTCTTCTGGACACAATGGTGGGGCCCGCTTCAGAAAATAATACATAAGCTCGAGAACCCATCAACAACAAAGCGAGAGCTGCAAGAGAGCTCTGGAACAATTATATTTCAAATTTTTTCACCCATAACAAATAATTTTGCGACATTAGATATTATTTTATCTTTACATTTGAAGCCCCAAATGCTGTAGGGTAAACTCATTTAAGATTGGTTTTTCTTACTTTCTCTCTCTTGCTCTCCTCCTCTCTCTATATCTCTCTGTCTGTCTTTCTCTTTCTCTTGAAAACTCTTCTGTCTTTAAATACTCAAAAGCTACCAACTTCAAAATTGGTGGCATAACAGAAGTTCATAAAAAATGATGGGCAATTATTAACTTCTTCATCTCTCATATAAATTTGAATTTTTTTAAATGCCACCCGAATTGTAAGAATTGCCCTTCGGTGCATAAGTACAGAACCGATGATTTGAGCGACTTTCGAATATGAAATCAATCGACCAGAGAATTGCCAAATATCATTTCCATATAGCAATATTAAACACTCAATAACTTAAAATTTATTTATAGAAATTCTCACACCTCTACAAATTTTATAATTTTGTAAAATTCATGCCCTTTAAAACTATGAATATGAAACAAGGGACAATCTTGTGATTCTGATTGTAGCTGTTTAGTATTGCGTCCTGAGGACCCAATGCGCAAACTTGAGGAGGGGGGTATTTCTCCGTCGCAGCTGTAAACAGCTTGATTTGTGCGGGGAGAAGGGATTGAGGGTTGTGTCGAGTCACGCACGAGTCGGGCGCCCCTAGGGACTCCAATATTGACTCCTCGACTTTGTGTATACTTACTTCTGATAATAATCTTCGCAATGTCCAATTAAAACTCCGGGACTTTTTCTGTGGAATTTATTCGATCGTATGTTCTCAATCTAATCTACTTACAAACAGCGGCCTAGATCTAATTAACTTACCTACTTAAATAGCTCATTTTGTCCTACTTGACAAAATGAGTTCATACTTAAACATAATGCATTTCCAAACATTTCTGCTTACCTAAATAATTGTAAACAACATTTTCTTACTTCGTCATAATGAGTTCATAAACATAATTCATTTCCAAACATTTAATTCGCACACGCGAATTCCGTAATTACCTAATTGGCACATGCTGACCTTTCAAGCAATACCGGCTGTAAAAATGTCAATGCCAGTAATATTACCTGACGTAATATTAAGTTGGCATGAACATACCGGTGTAAACAATTATGCCGGTATGAGCTGGCGCTTAAGCATAGGTCAGCAATCGAAGCTCATGCCGTGTGATACCGGCGGTATTGCTCGAAAATAGCGCCATGAGTAATCGCTATTACTTCTAATTTTACTTATCGCTATTACTTCCAATTTTACTTAATGCTAAACAACATAGCCACGAATTTTACTTAATTTTTTAATTATTATTTAAGTTTTTGATTTTCAAGGGTAGTAGACTTGAGTCGTGCTCTTCTTTCGCTTAGTTGAAAATTTGACGAAAAACTCTGTGATCACTAGAAACGAGTTGATATGAAATACGCGGGTATTTTTTTTAGTTTTAAATTTTCTTCAATTGAATACGAAAAGAAAGTTTTCTTTTTATTTAATATGTAATTTTGATTTTTTTTGTACAAATACTTTTTTTCCTATGCACTTCATTTTCGTCTTAAGATCTTTATTTTAATCTTACCACGAATTGATCCGTACTTGGATGTTGGTTTTTTTTTGCATTATGTTTTTCTTTTTAATTTAAATATTTTGCTATCAATTATTTTAAAGTGATCACCGCGCAACGTGTACAACATCTACGATTCGCTTGAGCGAAAAATGAAGTAACAATTTGTACTGATTTCGCGCGAACGAAACCAGAAAAAAACATAACAGGGCTACGATTGCACGTAAACCGCAATGTTCAGAAGCTGAACATAGTAAAAAATAAATAAGTTACATTAAGTTGGGTGAATGATCGAACATGCATATTCAAGTAAGGCATGTCCGATCATTCAACCCAACGTGCAAAAATAATAATTATGTTTACTTGTAAGTAGGTGAACGATCGAGCATAAACGCTAATATGTGTCATCATTTCTTATGCTCGATCGTTCAACTTACGTTTATTGTTATTTTTACCTGTAAGTAGGTGAACGATCAAGCATAAACACCAATAATGAATATGTCATCATTTTTATGCTCGATCGTTCAACTTACGTTCTATGCACATTAATTTTAAGAATTGCACTTTTATTTTTATATATAAGTGCCATTCAAATTTATTTTACTCAGTATCAATCTTACTCAATACACTACATTCATTTAATTACTCGACTCGTATTTTTTATTCATTTAATTACTCGATTCGTATTTTTCCCAGTTTCCTATTACCCTGCTACCATTGCCTTCAGATCCGTTGGCAAATGTAGTTTCCCTTAAAAGCTAATAAGACCGTAATCCTTGACGCCGGCTGGTGTGGCCGATCTCAAGGATTCGACTTTATAAGCTTAACATTGGTCCGTCGAGCCAGATATACTCCTGGTATATATACTCTAGATGAAATAGAATTTTTTGTGATCCCAAGAAATTTTGAATGGGGAGTGTTAGAAGGGGTGATAGCATTGAACTAATTTTTCCCCATCATGCTAAAGTAGCTATAAAAATGTTTTATACCAAATGCTTACTCCAAAAATTGAATAGGGGCTGAGAAAATTAGTGTTAGATTTAGTGAAATTGTGCAGTTTGTATGGGAGGTGGTAGAAAGAGTAGGGGGATTTTAGTGATTTTTTCAGAAATAACTAAGAATATCATAAAATTGACATCTCTTAAATTTTAGACCACTAACATTCATACCTTTCAAGAAAATAGATTTCTTGTGAAGCTGTGAAACTGTGTCATATTGTATGGGAGGGGGTAGAAGCAGTAAAGCTAATCAAATATTTTTTTCTGATCTTAGTGATAATGCTAAATAAGTATTTATTACAAAATGTGAGCTCGATAAATGTTATATGTTCTTAGAAAATCGGCTTAGAGCATTTCATGAAAAAGTGTAGTTTGTATGGGAGGGGTTGGAAGGAGAAAGAGGACGCAAATAATTCTTATACTGTATATTGAAATCAATATGAAAGTAATGTATCCCGAAATTCAGACTAATAGCTTTTATACTTTTCGAGCAAATCCATTTATAGTCGAATTGCGAAATTGTGCCATTTTGTATGGGAGGGGGTAGAAGGGGTGAAACTAATCGTCTAATTTTTTTAGCCTTACTAACAATTTTAAATAAATATTTAGTGCACAATTTCAGCTCGCTAAATTTTATACGCACTGAGTAAATTGGCTTAGAGTAATTCATGACAAGTATAGTTTGTATGGGAGGTGGTAGAAGGAGGAGGAGGACACGCATAATTTTTATACGGTAGATTGATATTATCATAAAAGTAATATATTCCAAATTTCAGGCCAATAGCGTTTATACTTTTCGAGCAAATCCGTTTATTGTCAAATTGCGCATTTGTGTCATTTTGTATGGGAGGGGGTAGATTTGGCCTTACTTTTTTGCTAAAAATGACACACAAAAATTTTTAGCACTATAGCTCAAAGGTTTCGAGAGTTATGCTGTAGACAGACGCACAGACGGACAGACGGACAGACAGACAGACGGTCACTCGGAATCGAGGTTTTTGAGCGATAACAAATATTTCTGTACCCTTGGCGGCTCTTTGCGAGCGTTATTTCTTAGCGTTACAAACGATAAGGCAAAACAATATACTCTCAGATTTCATCTAGAGTATAAAAACAGTTGAGCGGATTAAAAAACACGGCGCGTAGAAAAGAGGGCTTTTGGTTTTTTGGCTCTATGCTGGATGGGTAAAAAAGTTTCTGAGTGTCGGGAAAAAAGTTTTGTTATACAAAAAAATTTGTTATGAATTAGGAAATTTTTAAAATAAAAAAAAGAGAAAGTGTAGTCGAAGTAACCCAGACTCAAATCGTGAATTGTGAAATAAATGGATTAGTTATTTAAAAAAAAAAAGAAAACAAGAATAAAAATTTTGGTGCCGACGAAAAAAAAATCATAACAGGGCTACGATTGCGCGTAAAGCGCAATCTTACGATACTCTAGATGAAATAGAATTTTTTATGATCCCAAGAAATTTTGTATGGGGAGTGTTAGAAGGGATGATTTCTTTGAACTAATTTTTCCCCATCATGCTAAAGTAGGTATAAAAATTGTTTTATATAAAATTCTTCCAAAAATTGAATAGGAACTGAGAAAATTAGTGTGTTAAATTTAGTGAAAATGTGCAGTTTGTATAGGTGGTGGTAGAAAGAGTGAGGGCATTTTTAGTGATTTTTCATAAATAACTAAGAATATCATAAAATTGACATCTCTTAAATTTTAGACTAGTAACATTCATACTTTTTAAGGAAATAGATTTTTTGTGAAGTTGTGAAACTGTGTCATATTTTATGGAAGCAGTGAAGCTAATCAAATATTTTTTTATGATCTTAGTGATAATGCTAAATAAGTATCTATTACAAAATGTGAGCTCGATAAATGGTATATGTTCTGAGAAAATCGGCTTCGAGCATTTCATGAAAAAGTGTAGTTTGTATGGGAGGGGGTGGATGGAGAGGAAATAATTTTTATACTGTAGATTGAAATCATTATGGAAGTAATATATCCCAAAATTCTGACTAATAGCTTTTATAATTTTTGAGCAAATCCATTTATTGTCGAATTGCGAATTTGTGTCATTTTGTATGGGAGGTGGTAGAAGGGGTGAAACTAATCGTCTAATTTTTATTTGGCCTTACTAAAAATTTGAAATAAATATTTAGTGCACAATTTCAGCCCTCTAAATTTTATACGCACTGAGTAAATTGGCTTCGAGTAATTCATGACAAGTACAGTTTGTATGTGAGATGCTAGAAGGAGGGGGAGGACACGCATAATTTTTATACAGTAGATTGATATATATATCATGAAAGTAATATATTCCAAATTTCAGGCCAATAGCTTTTATACTATTCGAGCAAATCCGTTTATTGTCAAATTGCGCAATTGTGTCATTATGTGTGGAAGGTAGTAGAAGCGGTGGAGCAATTTAGCCCGTTCACGAACTGACCTACGTTTTCTATCAAAAACGACGTGTATGAAGTTTGAGCATTCTAGCTCAACGCGTTCTCAAGCTAGAGAGCGAACGGACGGACGGACGGACATCCGGTTTTGAGATTTTTGAGTGATAATGTTAACTTCTGTATCATTTATCTTTTTCTCCGAGCCTTATTTCGTAGCGTTACAAACTAATACTCAGTTTTCATCTAGAGTATAAAAAAAATACAGAAAAGTGAAAAACACAAAAAAAAAGTTAAAGTGGTATACTCCACACAATCGACGAAAAAAAAATCGTAGCCACGAAAACGAGGATTCTGGGTCTCAACGCTGGACGGAAACAGGTACCCAACATTGATCAGTAGCTTCAATTATATTAGGGCTTAGAACAATAAATTATAAAATCTTAATATTTCTTTGTTTTGTTTTTCTCATTATTATTCCTTAAAATTTTTTTATAATTTTTGTCAGGCTTTCATACAGGTATAGTTCCGGTTTTTTCCTCTTTACTGCTACAGGGTGAAAATGAAGTGCTAAGGTCCACAGTGATACCTCGGTGCTCGCCGTGGCCAGTAACTCTATCTACTTCGTCCTTCGCGTCTTACCGCCTTGGGAACTTCTTTAGCCTTTTCGATAGCTACTCGACGCATTAGAGCACGCACTCGTATTCTCGACAGCACCTTCTAGGAAAGGGTGTCTTCCAGATTGAATTCCCCACTCCACGCTCCTGAGCAGCCAGCAGGAAGTGCTGTTCAAACCTGGAGGCCCCCATCAAAAATTCTGTATGCGGAATGACCTCGGAGGTTCATTTCGTATCAGACTGCAATTGAAAATTAAAATAAAATTATGATGAGAGACTTACTTAAGTGGCAGTCATTTTGCAGAGAACGAAAGCTTAAATTATGGATTTAGTCAAATTTTTTTGCTCTTGTTTTTAGTTAATTTATTTTAAACCTAGTAAATCACTCCGTTAGTATTGATCGAAATTTATTTTAATCATCAATTCAAAAAATTCCCAAAATGTCTAACACAACAAACGATCCGAATGCAAGAATTCCTACTAAACTACTTAATTTCTATCGAAGACAGAGCATGATGAATGCAATCCTATCGTAAGATAAATGACCGAATCACTTAAGAGTGACTCATTCTTAATTGACCGTCGTTTACAGCGGAATAGAAAACACGAAGTAGTTTACGCTATCGCCATTGAAACTTACTTAAGTCCTAATGTAACAAATTCATTTTGAAAGTTTTCAACCACAACGCAAGCACCTTTCGATAAGAATCTTAACGCGATAGGCTTAATTCCAGCATAATATCGTGCATTCAAGAGACCGGTTAAGGACGCGACCATTCGTCGTCGAAGAAGCTGTTAATCGGTGCAGGTCATTTGTCTTATCGGGATTACAGACGACAACGTACCGCGTGTATACATCACATGTGTGTGACTCAGGTGAATAAGACTGGTAGGGGTGGGTAATACGATTCATTTCGATTTTTTTCAGAAAAAAATAATATTTTGTGCTTTATGGAAATTTATTCGTACCATCCGGAGCTGTGGATTACACCGAATCGAAATTTATTCAGAAGCTATCGAGAGCAATATTTAAGTCTGTTACCGTATGGTTCCGTTGATGATTTGCTTACAAAGCGTTGTGTTTTAAAACAGCCTTACTAATTCCTCGAGATTTTTTTCAAAAAGATTTTTCTTCCAAGGAAAAATTTCCACGAAAACAAGTGCAAAATCCATTTCATGGAGGGGGTAATTTTCAAGCATATTTCCATACTTTTCTTTTTCATGCTGCCCTCATTGAATTCAGGACCTTCCATTAAATCATTCAAAAAAAACAGGGTCTTTAGAAATCCATTTAGATCCCGAAATATGACGGAAGTTAAAACAACAATAACGACAGCAGCCGTTTCTCAATAAGGACGAAAAATTCTTTCTGAACAAGGAACGTAAGTTCACTTCTTCTTTAATCAGAGCTCCTTAAGCAATACGAGTAGATATGTCAAGTTGATTGATAGGAAATCAATAGCATTTGAGGAGAGGGGGAGAACGTGTATTCAGGAGTCAGTGAAACCTTAAGGAGTCTTCCATCAAAACCACCGTCCTCGTCGTTGGCCCCGTATAGTGGAGCATATACTATACGTAGAGTGTTTTCAGTTTTGAAAGGAAACAGAAACAAAACATCGATATGTATATTATAGATATTGCTTTCATGAATAAGTTAGTCAAAGAATTTTTGCTCTTAGGGATTTTATCGGGTGAAAAATTGGAAAGGAATTCCTTTTAGGATTTAATAAAGTGGAAAACCGCCAAACGGTGGTGAGAGTAGCCGGACTAGACTTTGCTTAGGACAGTCATGGTTGAACTTCGGTTTTATGGGATCAATTTAATTTTTCTCATCAAATATCGGAAACTGAAAAGGTTTTTTTTATTCTAAATATAAATGTCAACAATTTTTTTAGGTTAGTATCTATATAGGTATCTTCTGCAAATTACATTTCAGGATTTAATCCTAAAAGCATTTACTTCATTCTCAGCAGACCTATCCCTGCACTTAACAGGATTAAATTGTCTTTATCAGAAATGGAGCCTTGTCTCATTATTTCAGTTAGTTTAGAAAAAAATTATCATTATCGGAAAGTTCTTGGGAACCAAAATCTTAACCTTTATACTGACCATAATTTCGGAGAATAACTCATGCAAAATGCATCATCAGACCGGTAATTGCACTTCGCTACTGTTGGTCAAAAAATTATTGACTCGAATAAGACTCTGCCTAACACATCATTAAGTAGCGCGGTCACCAATCCACCGCTCTCATCATTTCACATTTATCCAATTACCAGGAATGAAATTGAAGCGAACATAGCTGGATTGAAAGATAATAAAGCTCCAGGTTTAGACGGATTCACTACAAATATCTTAAAATTAGTTGCCAGCTATATTTCTCAGCCGCTTTCTCATATCTTCAACGTCTGTATATCGCAAGGTATTTTCCCTAATAAATTGAAGAGTGCTATAGTTATACCCTTATTTAAAGAAGGTGACAGAAAAGATTGTGGAAACTACCGGCCTATATCTCTATTGTCTAGCCTCGCAAAATTTTTTGAAAAATCCATAAAAAAACGGTTAGTGAAATTCCTTGATGAAAATCTGATATTAGCTACAAATCAATATGGTTTCAGGGCTGGCTCAAATACTTCTGATGCTATTTACGATGTTACGGAGTACATTACTAATGCACTTGATCAAAATGAAAAAGTTTTAGGTTTGTTTTTAGATGTTAAAAAAGCTTTTGATACTGTTGATCATTCTCTCCTCCTTGCTAAGCTTAGATCTATCGGGTTCAGTCGTAATGTATACTCCCTGTTCCAATCTTATTTGACCAATAGAACTGAAGTTGTGAAAATAAATGAAAGTTTAAGTAGTTCAATATACGTTAAATATGGAGTTCCGCAAGGTACAGTGTTAGGTCCAATTTTATTTTTAATATATATTAATGAGCTATGTAAGTTGGATACAAGCGTTATAGAAGGACACATAGTGACCTTTGCTGACGATACAGTACTCATTTTTAAAAGTAACAATTGGACTCACACTTTTGATAAAGCAAACGTCGGCTTAAAAACCGTATATGACTGGTTGACACTACATAAAATGTCACTGAATCTAAATAAAACGAAATTCATTAGGTTCGGTGAATTTGCAAGTTTGGACAACTCTCATCATTCCATGAAGTTTTATAATTGTAATTTAGAGTGTGTCTCAGAAGTCAAGTATCTAGGGGTAGTAATTGATCGTAAATTAAAATGGGACAAACACGTATCATGTATTAGCAAAAGACTCCGTAAAACCTTTTATTTATTTTTAATCCTTCGGAAAATATTAGATATACAACAATTAAGAATAGTGTATTTTGCGCTATTTCAGAGCATTTTGCAATATGGGATACTAGTTTGGGGAAGTACGTTCACGGCTACGTTATCGCCTTTATGTAACATTCATAATAAAATTATTAAAATATGCTTAAATCATAATAAATTCTACTCTACTACACAAGCTTTTCTACAATTTAATGTAATGAATGTTCGACAACTGTTCGCATCTGTTTTATTGAAGTACATTTTTTGTCACCAAGAAGATTTTCCTTTATTTCACACAAGGTATAATTTACGAAGTCTGTCACTTAGAACTATCCATATAGCTAGAACTAAAAAATCATTAACACAGAGGCACCCTAGTTTCTTAGGGCCCAAAGCGTACAACAAAGTACCAGCTGAAATAAAAAATATAATAAATTCGCATAACTACAAAATGGTAATTAAAACATTTATATTTGATAACCCAAATTTCTATAATGCCTTTTCAAATAATGGTGATTAGCTGTAATTAGTATACACACTTAAGTTATTTAATATTATAAAACGAATATAGTTCACTAGAATTTAAGATTTCTTAGTTTAATTTAGAAAATTTTAGTTTAATTTATTAATTTTCTCATACGCAAATGCTTAATAATAGATAATAAATAAATAAAATTTAAAAGATATATTATAAATAAAATTATTTAAAATACAGAATCTGAACTCTCACACACAAGTCACAATGACTTATGTGAGTTGTTGCTATAATTGTTCATTATTATTGTGACGCAAATGTAAATATGTATAGCTTCAATAAATGTCAGTAAACTATAAAAAAAAATTCTCAAGTGGCTATAGAGATCCGCATCTGAACCATCATCATCCAAGTGAAAGATCATTAAAATTTCCATAACAATTCGAAACGTCGCGATAAAGAGGAGAAGAACAGACCAATAATAAAACTGATACGAAAATTCAATTCACTCTGAATTACTGACGTCTTAAAGTGAAATCCTAGGCATACTACACACTCCACACAAACAAAAAAAAAACAGACCACTTAGCACGCAAAGTCAAAGGTCGGTCGAAGAAGAAATTTGCAAATTGATATTCATGGCCCGATAAAAAAAATGATCTACCTCTTCTTCGATTTCATTTTCAGACGTCTTACATAGCACGGCATTGTCTATTTAGAACTCGCAATAAGGTACCACATCAGAATAAGAAAAGAAAAACCGAGAGAAGAAAATAACAACAAGGTATCCACGTCCTTATCACCCCGATATGTACGATAAAATTTCTCTCAATTCTCGTTACATTGAGTGTCACGTAATAGAAAGAAAGCCGAACCGAAATCACTACCACCGTCATCCCCGAAATAGAAACCTTCTTCCTACAAAAAACTGTTTAACTAGGATCTGCTCAAATACGAGAAGTTCAGGTCATCTGATGCGGTCAAGTAAAAATCTCATCCGATATCTCGATACGACCGATTCCTGCTCTTCGAAGGACTCAATCGTAAACTGGGACAAGTACGGAAAATTCCTGATTTCGTCCTTCATCGTTAGTCCTTACTCTTCCCGGGGCCACAATAGACGAGATCTTATCGAGAACAATTTCGATGATAAAACCGTTTTGAGGACACAAAAAAAAACTGGAAGAAACCTCCCTTTGAGCAGGTTATGGTGGTCGTCTCGATTTAATCTCCACACTATCGGGACGAGAAAGAGCAGAAAAAAGGGTCAAAACCTCACATTTAACAAATTTATTTCACTTTATTTTTGACCCTTCCTACGCTCCCTTACATGTCCTCTCGAGCAGGGAATCATATGAAACATATATTTTACAATGTACACAAAACCTTCGAGTGTAACGTGTGTAAAGTTGACTAATAGGCGGTTGTCTTTCTTAAATACTTCAACACCTGATTCCTTCGAGGGTGTGTAAAGAAAAAAAGTTACAAAAAAAAATGATCTGTCGAAAGATTCTCAACATATTGAATTGATTTTTTTTTTGTTATTGTCTATTCCGTATCGGAGTGCTCTGGCATGATTTGAGACGATTCCGATGTTTGATAAAAAACGAAACTCACTATCGAGGTTATCCTACTTCTCCTGCTCCGTGTGAAGACAAAATACAATTTTTAGATGAAATAAGGGATTTACTTTGCTGTGTGTTTTTGTATAGACTTAAGGATATTTTATGCGTTGACATTTCCAAAAAGATTAATTGGCAGTTACTCGTACTTTTAGAGATCATTTTCGATATGGATGTATCGTAATAAATCGAATTATTGACGCCGATTGCGATTCTTATTTGGAATAATGGGACTTTATGTTCTGATCCTAGATTTTTTATTTTCATTATTTTTAAGATATGTGAGCGGGCTAGTGGCGCCATAGTATTGGTTTGGTTCTGAATTGCTAGATGAACTAAAGTTATTGGGTAGATTAGATTAGATTTGTATAGAATAATGGCAAGGCATTTCTAGTCCTAGGCGCACTGCACCCACCACAATTCTGCGTTCCTTCTATTCACATTTTCTTCAAGATACCGGTTGTGTCGAAACGCACTTGTATAGGCAGCGAGTGAGTTGCATTAATCGTGCTTAGAGCATTTCGCCAGGAACTCTAGATTTTCACAGCCAAATCCTATTCCTCTCTAGGTGAGCCACTTCGCGCTCTATGCCATCTTTCATACTCTTCAGAGTGCTTTCCACCGACTCGAAAATTCGCAAGATTTCAGTCTATTTCCAAGAAGAAAGGATGCGAAGCGAGCCCGCTAACTATCACCCTATTGCCATTACCACAGTACTTCTAAAGGTAATAGAAACTGCTGTTAATCGTCTACTACCATGTGGAAAAAACCTGGTCCACGATCGTCTATATGGTTTCCGATCAGGCTGCTATACGAGATATCTCCTAGAATATCTATCGGAACGTCAGAACTATTGCATACACAAATTTGGTGAAGGCGTAGTACTTCCGCTCGACATTGCAAAGGCGCTTGTCAGAGTTTTTCATAAGTGTGTTATAGTAAAACCTAAGGCCCTTAAGTCGTCCTTCATTAAATGGATTGAGAGCCTCGATTCCGAACGTTCCATACAAGCATTTTTAGTTGGAGTTACTTCAGTCCACTTTTCCATTGATTCTGGAGTCCCCCAAGGATCTTTCCTACCACTTTCTTTTTATACTCTAGATAAAATCTGAGAGTATAATAAATTTGCCACAAAGTTTTTAAAGCTAAGAAAGAAGACTCGAAGTTCTTGGTGTCACTCAGAAATCTCAAAACAGGATGTTCGTCCATTCGTCCAAGCCCTCTCTAGCTAGGGAATGTGTCAACCAACAAATTTAAATTTTGTAAACGTCGTTTTTGCCAAAAAAAGTAAACACAAGTCCGTAATTGGGCCAAATCAATCCACGCCTTCCATACAAAATAACAAAATTTCCGAATTTGAAAATAAACAGGTTTTCTCGGAAAGTATAAAAGATATATATTAATCTGAAATTCGGAGGAATATATGATTTTAGTAATGATTTTAAAATACACTAGAAATAAACTGCCAACAAGTCGAGCGAAACTTTATTATTCTTGGGACAAGTTGCGGATGCGTGGAAAGTAAATATGCAGGTTAGAGTGGTTACGGAAGACTAAGTGAAAGGGAGTTCTTGGGCAGGGCAATTGTCAATTTAACACTTAGCGGAAACGTTCAAAAGCTCCAGTACTTACAATCAACATTTCGTTCGTTTATTTATGCAAGTTTGAGTTTTTATTAGGGGAGGGGTGAGGCGTGATAGTCAGAGTGGGTGGATGTTAATAGTTTTTTAATTGATTGCTTGAATCACGTCCAATATTCTCTGTATAGAATGTCAGTTTCATAGACGAAGTTGTATAGAATTTTCTTAAGACTCTGTGTATTTTACATTCACGAAACCAAACATTTGTACGGGAGCGAGTAGAGGAGGTAGGGGGATCGTAAAATTTGTGACGCAATTTTATTTCCTTTCTCTTGTAGTGCGCTCGTACAAAATTTCAAGTTCGTAGCTTTTAATTTGTTGGTTATTAGTTGATTCAATGAAATAGGTCGAAATGATACTTTTGAATGGGAGGGAGTAGAAGGGCAAGCCTGATTGCAAAACATTTAAATTAATTTCATTTGAATTATTTGTGTAAGTTTTTATGCAAAATTTTAAAATGATAGCTTTTAAGAGTTAGCTGATAACTGATTTCTTGAAAATGCTCGAAAAAATAATTTTCTATGGGAGGAGGTAGAGGAGATAAAGGGGTCGTAAAATTTGTGATGCAATTTTATTTCCTTTTTTTTGTAAAATGCTCTTGCAAAATTTCATGTTCGTAGCTTTTAATTTGTTGGTAATTGGTTGATTTAATGAAATTGGTCGATATTGTATGGGAGGGGGTAGAAGGGCAAGTGCGATTTCAAAAATTTTAAAATAATTTCATTTCAACTATTTGTATAAGTTTTTATGCAAAATTTCAAATTGATAGCTTTTAATAGTTAGGTGATAATTAATTTCTCAAAAATGGTCGAAAAAAACATAACAGGGCTACGATTGCGCGTAAAGCGCAATCTTACGATACTCTAGATGAAATAGAATTTTTTGTGATCCCAAGAAATTTTGTATGGGAAGTGTTAGATGGGATGATAGCATTAAACTAATTTTTTCGCCATCATGCTAAAGTAGCTATGAAAATGTTTTATGCAAAATGCTTACTCCAAAAACTGAATGGGAACTGAGAAAATTAGTAAGTTAGATTTAGTGAAAATGTGCAGTTTGTATGGGAGGTGGTAGAAAGAGTGGGGGGATTTTAATGATTTTTTCAGGAATAGCTAGGAATATTATAAAATTGGCATCCCTTAAATTTCAGACTAGTGCCATTTATACTTTTCAAGAAAATCGATTTTTTGTGAAGTTGTGAAACTGTGTCATATTGTATGGGAGGGGGTAGAAGCGGTGAAGCAAATCAAATATTTTTTTTCTCATCTTAGTAATAATATTAATTAAATATTTATTACAAATTATGAGCTCAACAATTGTTATATGTTCTGAGAAAATCGGCTTAGAGCATTTCAGGAAAAAGTGTAGTTTGTATGGGAAGGGGTGGAAGGAAAGAGAGGAAGCAAATAATTTTTCTACTGTAGATTTAAATCATTAAAAAAGTAATATATACCAAAATTCAGATCAATAGCTTTTATACTTTTTGAGTAAATCTATTTATTGTCAAATTGCGAAATTGTGTCATTTTGTATGGGAGGGGGTAGAAGGGGTGAAGCTAATCATCTAATTTGTTTTGACCTTACTAACATTTTTAAATAAATGTTTGGTGCACAATTTCAGCCCGCTGAATTTTATAAGCACTGAGGAAATTGGCTTAGAGTAATTCATGATAAGTGCAGTTTGTATGGGAGGTGGTAGAAGGAGGAGGAGGACACGCATAATTTTTATATGGTAGATTGATATTATCATAAAAGTAATGTATTCCGAATGTCAGGCTAATAGCTTTTATACTTTTTGAGCAAATCCGTTTATTGCCAAATTGCGTAATTGTGTCATTTTGTATGGGAGGGGGTAGAAGGGGTGGAGCGATTTGGCCCGTTCACGAACTTGACCTTACTTTTTTGTCAAAAACGACGTGTACAAAATTTGAACTTCATAGCTCAACGCGTTCTCAAGCTAGAGAGCGCACGGACGGACGGACGGACGGACGGACGGACGGACGGACGGACGGACGGACGGACGGACATCCGGTTTTGAGATTTTTGAGTGATAATATTAATTTCTGTATTCATCATTTTTTTCTCCGCGCCTTATTTCTTGGCGTTACAAACCTTAGAGCAAACTTATAATACTCTCAGATTCCATCTAGAGTATAATAATTTTGTATGGGAGGGGGTAGAAATTTTGTAGGTATTCGACCAGTTAAAACTTCATACTCTAAGGAATTTTTTTTAATGCATTTCACAAATTTTCAAGTTTCTACCTTAAAATTTCATCCCAAAAATTTTCAGTTTTCGTGTTTTTTTGCTGCACATGAAACACCTAGACCGAGGTGGTCGGTTCGAAACAATTGTGGAGCAAATTATTATACTCTAGATGAAATCTGAGAGTATTATAAGTTTGCTCTAAAGTTTGTAACGCCAAGAAATAAGGCTCGGAGAAAAAAATGAATGATACAGAAGTTAATATTATCACTCAAAAATCTCAAAACCGGATGAAATCTGAGAGTATTATAAGTTTGCTCTAAGGTTTGTAACGCCAAGAAATAAGGCTCGGAGAAAAAAATGAATGATACAGAAGTTAATATTATCACTCAAAAATCTCAAAACCGGATGTCCGTTCGTCTGTCCGTCCGTCCGTCCGTCCGTCCGTCCGTCCGTCCGTCCGTCCGTCCGTCTGTGCACGCTCTAGAACGCTCTGAGAACGCATTGAGCTAGATAGTTCAAATTTTGTACACGTCGTTTTTGGCAAAAAAGTAAGGTCAAGTTCGTGAACGGGCCAAATCGCTCCACCCCTTCTACCCCCTCCCATACAAAATGACACAATTGCGCAATTTGACAATAAACGGATTTTCACGAAAATTATAAAAGCTATTGGCTTGAAATTTGGAATATGTTACTTTTATGATAATATCAATCTACCGTACAAAAATTATGCGTATCCTCTCCCTCCTTCTACCACCTCCCATACAAACTGTACTTGTCAAGAATTACTCTAATCCAATTTACTCAGTGCATATACAATTTCGAGAGCTGAAATTGTGCACAAAATATTTATTTGAAATTGTTAGTAAGCCCAAAAAAATGTAGACTATTAGCTTCACCCCTTCTACCCCCTCCCATACAAAATGACACAATTGCGCAATTTGACAATAAACGGATTTGCTCGAAAAGTATAAAAGCTATTGGTCTGGAATTTGGTATTTATTACTATTATGATAATATCAATCTACCGTATAAAATTTATGCGTGTCCTCCGCCTCCTTCTACCACCTCCCATACAAACTGTACTTGTCAAGAATTACTCTAAGCCAATTTACTCAGTGCGTATAAAATTTAGCAGGCTGAAATTGTGGACCAAATATTTATTTAAAATTGTTAGTAAGGCCAAAAAAAATTAGACGATAAGCTTCACCCCTTCTGCCCCCTCCCATACAAAATGACACAATTTCGCAATTTGACAATAAACGGATATACTCGAAAATTATAAAAGCTATTAGTCTGAATTTTCGGATGTGTCATTTTCATAATAATTTTAATCTACAGTAGAAAAATTATTTGCGTTCTCTTTCTCCTTCCACCCCCTCCCATACAAACTACACTTTTTCATGAAATGCTCTAAGACGATTTTCTCAGAACATATAACATTTATTGAGCTCATATTTTGTAATAAATACTTAACTAGTATTAGCACTAAGATCAGAAAAAAATATTTGATTAGCTTCACTGCTTCTACCCCCTCCCATACAATATGACACAGTTTCACAACTTCACAAAAAATCGATTTTCTTGAAAAGTATAAACGACACTAGTCTGAAATTTCAGGGATGTCAATTTTACAATATTCCTGGTTATTTCTGAAAAAATCACTAAAATCTTTCCACTCTTTCTACCACCTCCCATACAAACTGCACATTTTCACTAAATCTAACTCACTAATTTTTTCAGTTCCCATTCAATTTTTGGAGTAAGCATTTTGTATAAAACATTTTTATAGCTACTTTAGCATGATGGGGAAAAAATTAGTTCAATGCTGTCACCGCTTCTATCACTCCCCATACAAAATTTCTTGGGATCACAAAAAATTCTATTTCATCTAGAGTATCGTAAGATTGCGCTTTACGCGCAATCGTAGCCCTGTTATGTTTTTTTTTCTATGTATATCAAATAGATGTATTCACATGGAAAATTTAAAGATTTTTATCTTTGACCAGAGTCCTAAAATTATCACTCAAAATTTTCGATATTTTTGCTTACCACCTCCCTCCCTTTACACCCCCTAACTTAAAATTTTTATCCAAATTATAAATTATATAGTTCTATAATCTGACAATTTTTGATTTGATATCTATACTCAATTTTGAGATATAACGATTTCTAATTTTGAAAAGTGCACCATTTTTTAAATGCTCCCCATTTCCCCCCACTACTATTATGACCAAATTTTATATTTTTTTGTATTTTCCTAGTATAGCTTAATATATGTTTTTAGTTTCAATTACATAGCTCGAGTGATAGTTGAGATATTAATTCTTAGGTGTTTTTCTTTGCAGCAATCCCCCCTGACCCTCCCCCTTATAATAATTAGCCTATTTCTAAGCTGACTGTGATGGATCTATATGCCACCTTAATGGTCCCAAATATGAATTTTTTATGGTAAGCACTTTCGAAGATATAATCATTTCGGCTAATTTAGTCATGAAACGCGAAAAAACAAAATTTCAGGGTAGTACATTTTTTTTTCTGTGTCAATCACAATACTTTATTATTAGAATAATAAAGTAAAATTATTAGAATCCTCCTACTCCTTCTATCACTTCCCATACAAACTACACTTTTTCATGAATTACTATAGAGTGGTCCAACCAAAACGCACGATGTTAATTTCTCGCGCAAAAGAGCCATTGTTTCGTTAGCTGTGTGGCAAGTGGCAACATATTGTTGGAACCACATATCGTCCAGGTCCATATCCTCATTTTCTGGCCACAACAAGTCCGTTATCGCGATAGCGAACACCATTCACGGTAACTGCTTGGCCGTCCTCATTTTCGAAGAAGTACGGCCCAATGACGCCGCCAGTCCATAAGTCGCACCAAACTCTTTGTGGATGCATCGGCTTTTCAACAATCACTCGTGGATTCTCATTTGTCCAAATGCGGCAATTCTGCTTGATAACGAATCCACTGAGGTGTAAGTGTGCCTCATGAAGTGCACGAAATGCATTTTGATTTGAACCCCCATTTTCGTAAAAGGCTTCAACAACCTTAACGCGCTGCTCAATTGTGTACCTCTCCATGGTTGAATTTGTGAAACACTGAAACAAAGAAATGTCAAATTAAGTTGGGCGAAAAACTCGAGGTTAAGGTGTGACTCACAATTAACATCGTGCATTATGGTTGGATATAAACCAAGTCACTCTGTACGTATAAAATTTATCAAGTTGAAATTGTGTAGTAAATATTTTTATACTCTAGATGAAATCTGAGAGTATTATAAGTTTGCCACAAAGTTTGTAATGCCAAGAAATAAGGCTCAGAGAAAAAAATGAATGATACAAGTTAATAATACAAAGGTATTATTATTTTAAAAAAAATATTTATTGAGGAGAAACTCCGATTGTTTACAAGGTTTGCTAAAGACTAAATTTACAATTTTGAATAAGAACTTAATTTTCTAAACTGCTGACCCGAATTCTCACTGCATCGGTGGGAACCATTCCTAGCTCAGCATATTTACAGGTGGATTTATTTTACAGGTGAATTTCCATGAATTTTGTCTGGCTCGTGTTAACTCTTCCCTTCTTAAATTCGCTTGCCCTCAAGCGCTTAGAAGTACGGGATGTCGTTGAACTTAAGTGTTGAGGTGTGCGTAGTTGGCACGGTTCTTGACCTAGGATGACTTTGCGTAGGTTCTATGTGTTTTTCCTGAATGATAATTTCCGTCTTGTTGTTTCTCAGGAACTTGCAGATTGATGCTGTCAGAACCATGGCTAGGATGATGATTGCAAGGAGCCCATATGTGGTGAACCGATGTACTATTGTCTCAGACTGGAATGATTCAATCATATTTGTATTATTTATGTTTATTTCGTTCATCATTTCTAAGGATAGTAATCTTCGGTATTCCTTTTCTTTAGGTAGTGGTTGTAGGACAGCGGGTAGAATTTGATAATTCGATACTTCCCGTGAAATAAAGGTCCTACTATCGATAGTCACGCTGTTATTGTGGAATTTAATCAGGAATGTGCCGTCGAGTTTTCGATCAGTTGATTCTATGGAGATGGTTCCATTGAAATCATTGAGGAGTATAATGCCCGCTGAGATTTCGTCGATCCTTGGAAGTTGCTGGCTGTTGATTATGTTGCAAGTGGCTTTCACGCTTCTGAGTAAGTTTGGGATGCAGCTAGTATTAGATAGATGTACAATATTTTGAGGATTACAAATAGAAACAGAATTATATAATTTACATTGATTTTTTACTCCAAATATTTCAGTATCTGATTTAAGAATTGTTTCGTATAATATTTCAGTTGCTACATTATTGCGTTTAATAGGTTTTAAAAGTAATTTTTGAAAAATTTTCAAGTCTGTTATAGGGATGTTTATTATATAAAGGATTGTTACAGAGTTACTTATGATTTTAATTTCTGAAAAATTGAGTGCTTCTTCAATAGTCATAAATGGTAATTTTTCTTTACTTAAGGTGCTTATGGCAATTTCGATCTCTCGTCTGGACAATATTAGAGAGTTTACAATGCCAAGTTTGGCCCAATGTATGGCATAGTTTATATTTTCAAGTTCTTCTTTTAAAAGCTTAATTTTATATTGAACGTTAATTATTATTTCGTTTTTGATCGTTTTGTTATCTTTTAGAATTTTTACAATTTCATTTGACATTTTCGTAATATTATTTATCCTTTCGTTATGTAATGCGTTTATTATGACTTGTTTATTGTTATTTTGAAGCATATTATTGGTTTTTTCTTTAATAGTTATAAAATCTTCATGGTCGGGGCTACCCGCGATACATTTCCATGCTGTTCCAATAAAATTTAGGGACCTTTTTACCTGTTGTGGCTTGAGATTATGTATTAAATTTTGAATTTGCTGTAGTTCATGATCGAGGTAAGGAAATAAGGAATGGTTTTTATTTTCATTAAGGATTGGGATTATTTCAGTCAAGATGGTTTCGTACTGGTTAATGTCGATTACGTGTATAAGTTTGAAGTTTCCGTTCTGTATCAGTGCGTTCCCTATATGTATTGTCACCACTTGAGAGTTGGAGAAATCCAGAATTTGAACTTCGCCCAAAATGGATTGGAACATCCATCTGAAAGTTAAATATTTAAATGTTAATTCCTTATATTACTTTTATGTATTGTTTTGCCAGATTCGGTTGTAACTATGGTATGTTTGTTTTCCCTAACTATTTCTTTGCGGTACCTAACTGTCAATTTAGACCCTACTCTTTTGTTATGTTTAACATAGATAGTGTCTCCTGGGAGATATTCCTTGATTGGTTTTCTTTTCTTATTGTGGTACGTTATGTCCTTTTCTTGCTTAGCTTTCAACCTTTTGATATTACTTAAACGAGCTTGTTCAAACTTTTCTGGGTTAATATTTGGATTGCGAAGTAATTCCACGGGTTTTTTACCTGTGGTGGAGTGGATAGTAAAGTTATATTCGTTAACAGCCCTTTCTAAGAGCTCCTCGAACGAACGGCGTCGCCCATCTGCTTTCAAGCAACGCATGATCTCGGAAAGTGTAGAGTGGAAGCGTTCGATTTACCCGTTGACTTCGCTCTTATAAGGAGGGGTCGTGAAAACTGTAATATGCAAGTCATCTTCGAGCATAGAGGTTATGGAGGCCGAATTGAGTGATTTTTCGTTATCGATAATCACAATTTCTGGGACACAAAAATAAAACAATATACTTTGCAGGGGGCGTTTAATGTGTTCAACGGATCGCGATTCGATTATTTTTGCTTGTGCAAATTTTGTGAACTTGTCTATTGCTGGTAAAACTAGGTTTTTCTCCGTGGAAAATATGTCGATGTGAAGCGTGTGACCCGGATATCTTGGAATGGGTGTGGGGTTGATTTCTTGGTTATTTGGGTGTCGCTCATATTTGTTTTCCTTGCAGGTACTACAGTTGTTTGTTATGTTTTTAATTTTGGCTGTCATTTTAGGAAAGTAATATTTTTGAAGAATTTGAAGTCGATTTTCCTGAGCATTTCTGTGTGCTCTTCTATGTTCTTTAATTATTATTTCTTCTTGTTGGTCTTCATTTTCCACATCTTCGACTAATATTTGCGTGAAGCGAATTTTGTAGTTTTTAAAATGGAGTGGGTAAATTTCTTGAATTTTTCCCATAATATGTTCTGATGTTAACAGGCCATTCACGATGTTGGGGTTGAGGTATCTTTTAAAAATGTTGATAATATCGGATTGCGTATAATCTGGTTTTTTAACTTCGTGTCTATTGTATCCTGAGAAAATGGGTTTTAATTGATAACTGTTTTCATCTTCTATTTGCAGGATCAATTGATTGCGAAAAACGTTCAGAGGTACCTCGACTGTTGGGATCAAGTTATGAGATGAGCTCTCATCACTATGTTGGGTTGCAGTTAAGGAGTTTACCTGCATTTGAGGTGGAAGTCTTGAAAGTGAATCCGCGACTATGTTTGTTCTTCCAGGTTTATATTTAATTTCGTGATTGTATTCCTCTAGAATAGACTTCCATCGTTTCATTTTAGAGTTCGTATTTTTGTTGCTTAGGGCATATGTTAATGGCTGGTGGTCTGTGAATATGTTCACTTTCCTTGAGCCATATAGAAAGTTCCTGAAAGAGTTTAGTGACCAAATGATTGCCAATATTTCCTTTTCATTAGCGGCGTAACTTTCTTCGGTCTTGTTAAGTGTTCTGGAAATGAATGTAATTGGCTTGTTATCCTGTGATAGCACAGCACCAATCGCATACTCTGAAGCATCTGTAGTCAGCTCGAAATCCTTGTCAAAGTTTGGATGTGAAAGTATTACTTCTTTTGAAACAAGTGCGTTTTTCAGTTTCAGGAAGGCATCCAGTGCATTTTTATCAAGTTGAATAATTTTATTTTTAGACTTATTTTTGGACACGTGTCCATCTTCCCCTCGCAAAAGGGATGTCAGTGGTTTGGCTAATTTCGCGTAATCTTTTATGAAGCGACGGTAGTAGCCTGACATTCCTAAGAACGATCGTAAGTCTTTGAGGTTTTGAGGTGGAGGTAATTCAACTATAGCGCGTACTTTCTGTGGATTTGTTTTAATACCATTAATTCCTACGATGAAACCTAAAAATTCAATTTCTTGCTTTAAAAATTCACTCTTATCAAGTTGAATCTTCATATTTGCTGCTTCGAGAGTTTTAAATACCAGTTCTAGGTTTCTGAAATGATCGTCCTCGTTCTTACCGAAAATGATTATATCGTCGATATAGACATAGCATCTTTTACCAATGTGTTCTCTTAGAACATCATCTAAAGTTCTTTGAAATATGGAAGGACCGTTTTTTAGTCCGAAGGGTAGACGAATGAATTCAAATTTACCGTTATTAACAGAAAAAGCTGTTTTTTCTATATCATTTTCTCTGAGGGGTATTTGGTGAAATCCGCTTTTGAGATCGATTATCGTGAAGAATTTGTTTTGACCAAGATTAGACAAGACTTCGTTTATTTCTGGAATGGGGTACCTATCGGGAATGGTGATGGAATTTAGTTTACGATAATCTATTACCATTCGGAATTTCTTTTCTCCGGATGCGTCCAATTTTTTTGGAACGATCCAAACAGGAGAATTATATGGGGATCTTGAAGGCCTTATAATTCCTTCATTAAGTAATTCGGTGATTTGCCTCTCGACTTCTTCTTTGAGGGCCATCGGGTATGGGTATGATTTTGAGTACACAGGTGTGTCACTAGTGGTACGTATTTCACCCTGTATTTTCGTAGTGTATGTCAACTTTTTGTCGGGGTCCGCAAAAAGATGGGGACAATTTTTGATAATGGTGTTGAGTCTTTTATGTTGGTCCTTGGATAGGTGTGAAGTTCGTAAATTTATGTTATTGACGTTTTCAGAGACATTTTGTTTAAGTGGTATTTTGATATTCGGATAGATTGTCATTAAATTTTCATCGACATGGATAACGGCTTTAAGTTCTCTAAGGGAATCATTGCCTATTATTCCATCGAATGATATCAGACTTGGAAGGATAAAAAATTTCAGTTTTCTGGTAGTTGGCTCAAATAGATTTATTAATGCGTGGTGAGTAATTCTAATGTTTCCTCCGATGGAATTAGCGATAAATGGTTTTTCGTTGGGAATAGGACGGCTTATGTGTCTTGGTTGAACGTAGTTTTTATTGAATCCGGTATCAATAAGGAATTTGAACGTCTCTCCACTTTTTACTTTGAACTCAAAGTATGGAAGTGAAGAGTGCCTTACTCTAAAAAATAAATGTCTTCCAATTCTTGGGTTTCATCGGACCTTACATCTTCGAAGGAGTCTATGTAGTCTTTGAGTGCGTTGTCATCGTCCGTATTTTGTGCAGTCATTTCTTGTCGGTCTTTTTCTTCGTCGTTGTCTTGTTCGGTGTTGTAAATCCTTTGAAATTTGTTCGGAGGGTGCATTTGATAAGATTGATTAGTTTGTTGGCGTTTGTGAGTAACCTGTTGATTTTGTGGTCTGTTTGCGTAATTTACTTGTTTGGTTTGAATACTTCTATCAATGTCCATAGGTTTAGGGGGTAGTTGTTGAGGGGGTGCGTATTGCATCCGTTGCTGAGGGGGTCCATATTGCATCCTTTCGTGCTGTGGTCTGTATTGTGGGTAATTCTGTCTCTCAAAATTTGGTCTTGGTGGCCTTTGTGGGTTATGTAGAAGTTCTGGGTAAAAACTTCTTCTAGGTGCTGGAATCGGCATGATAGGCTGATCTCGAGGGATATTTGGTTTAGATTGTAAATGGGGTGTTATTTGAGGTCTGCGTGAGAAGTGCTGGCTATTGTTTGCATATTGAGCTCGATAGTCAACGTTTTGTAGTTTTAAGCAAAGGTGAAGCGCCTGTGGGAGGTCGGCCGGTTCCTTTATACTAAGGAGGCGTGGTAAGACCTCTAACGAACGTGTCTAGAGCTTTATGTCTGTAAGATTGAGTCATATTAGTTAATGATTCGTGACTCATTTCCATGCAGCCTAATTTATTTAGGATTAAGGAGAGATGCTGGTAAACCATTTGATAGAATTCAGGAATGGTGTTATTTCCTTGTACCAGAGTGGTCATTTGGTACTCAAGTGTACCGATGTCGCGCTTATCTGCATAATGGAGAGTTAAACATTTAGAAATTCTTTTCCAATTCAAGGGGGTATTATAGGATTCAAGTGCAATATCCGCGTGACCAACGATCTTGTTTCTTATAACACTTAGAATGCCATAATATTTTGGGGAGCCTTGCAAATGTTCGTAAATTGTCAATATTCTGTCTACACTTTTTTTCCATGAACTGAATTCTCCCGGTTGACCGGAAAATTCACGTAAACTTTTCACAACGTCCGGTATTTTGTCTAAGTCATTTAGATCCCTATCATTATTTATTTCGATCGTTTGATCCTTATCGTTATTTTCGTCTAGGTTAGGATTAATAATATTATTTACAATATTTCGTCCTTCCCCAGATAATATTTCGGTGACAATTCTGGTGATTTGTTCAGTTAGAGAATTTAAATTCAGGGGTTCGTTGGTGCGAGGTGTATTTTGGGGTGCAGGTGGAGCAGGTGGGACAGGATTGTTAAGGCTTTCGGTACTGTTAAGACGTGCCGGTCTAATTAAATTATTCGGATTCATTTTCCGAAGGTAAAAAGGTGTACACAATTATTAACAATTTCAGATTTACACAGATTTGTCAAAAAAATCTTTTGGTTTACTCCGTTTTGTCACAAATCAATAACAAAAATTTGGTTTACAGTATAATTGATATTTCTTTTTTAAAAAATTTAATTTTTATTATAAAAATTTAAGTTTTATTAGTTTCTGTTTTTTTTTTTTCATATAATTTAATAATTTCTAAAACTGGTAATTTACTTACAAAAAAATAAAAAATCCAAATTGAGCCATAGCTTGTTGTGTGATCTTCGATGTTTCTTCCTTCTGGGCCGGAGGGCAGTCTTCCACTAGAAACGAATAGTCGGCTGTTTTTCCGAAAAAACTCCTTTTTTCCTTGGATGAGGGTACTCGGGGGCCTAATTTCCTATTGCTCCGATCTAGTGGTTTCGCGATGTTTTTTTTTTTTTCTCACTAATTGCTGCCTGTTTGGTGTTTGTATCCCTGTGTTTCACTATTTCACGCGTTATTGTTCGAGTTATCACTTTTATTTTTATTGCACTTTAAAAACTTTTTTTTTCTGAACTCACTCGATTAATTAAACGCACGTTTTTAATGATAATCGCACATTCGGAAGGTTTTAATACAAAACACACAAGTCTTCCGGTCCCTGCTCGGGCGCCAGTTAATAATACGAAGGTATTATTATTTTAAAAAAAATATTTATTGAGGAGAAACTCCGATTGTTTACAAGGTTTGCTAAAGACTAAATTTACAATTTTGAATAAGAACTTAATTTTCTAAACTGCTGACCTGAATTCTCACTGCATCGGTGGGAACCATTCCTAGCTCAGCATATTTACAGGTGGATTTATTTTACAGGTGAATTTCCATGAATTTTGTCTGGCTCGTGTTAACTTACAGAAGTTCATATAATCACTTGTCCGTCCGTGTCCTATCTAGCTTGAGAACGCATTGATCTAAAAAGTTCAAATTTTATACACGTTCTTTTTGACAAAAAAGCAAGGACAAGTTCGTGAACGGACCAAATTGCTCCACCCCTTCTACCCCCTTCCATACAAACTGCACTTTTTCATGAAATGCTCTAAACCAATTTACTCAGTGAGTACACAATTTATCGATTTGAAATTGTGCACTGAACATTTATTTAGAATTATTAGTAAGATAAAAAAAATAAATTAGACGATTAGCCTTAAGCCTACTACCCCCTCCCATACAAAATGACACAATTTCGCAATTTGACATTAAACGAATTTGCTCACAAAGTATAAAGGCTATTAGTCTGAATATTGGGATATATTACTTCCATAATGATTTAAATATACAGTAGAAAAATTATTAGGTGATTAGCTTCATTCCTTCTCACCCCTCTCATACAATTTGACACAATTCAACAACTTTACAAATGTCGATTTTCCTGAAAAGTATGAATGCTACTGATCTGCAATTTAAAATATGTCAATTAAATGATGTTCACAGTTATTTCTAAAAAAGTCATGAATAACTTCACACTCCTTCTACCACCTCCCATACAAACTGCACAGCTTCACTAAATCCAATACACTAATTTTCTCAGTACCTAGTAAATTTTACTTTATTATTATAATAATAAAGTATTGTGATCGACACAAGAAAAAAAAAAAGTTTGCTACCCTGAAATTTTTTTTTTTCGCGTTTCATGACTAAATTAGCCGAAAAATGCAAAAAAAAAAAATCCGTCTGTCTGTACGCCGTCCGCCGTACGCCGTACGCCGACGTGTACGCTCAGCGCACATTAACTCGCAAACCCTTCAAGATAGAAAGTTCATTTTTAGGGGGTTTGTAGATAGTTGCGGATCTCAGGCGGATACCCATTTTGGGGGATATACGGGTTCAGGGGGAGGCGGAGGGAGCGCTTAAGCTGAAAAATACGAATTCAAATATCTCAACCATGGTAACAGCTAGCAAGCTAAAACTCAACATAAATATAGAGGGGTTTGTGGGACAACTTTTAAAAATAATTTAATTTTTTTATCCATTGGGGTGCGAAAAGGGGGGGCTTAGAACCAATTGTCGGCCGAATTTTTTTTTCAAATGATTATATCTTTGAAATTACTTATCGTTACAAAATCATATTTGAAGACCGTCAAGGTGGCATATAGTTTCATCGGAACCAGCTCAGAAAGCGTCTAATTATTGTAAGGGAAAGGGTCAGGGGGGGTGCAAAGAAAAACACTTAAAAATTAATATCTCAACTATCTCTCAAGTTATACAATTGAAACTTAGAAAGTATATTGAACTATACTAGGCAAATACAAAAAAAATATAACATGTTGAAATAATAGTAGTGGGGGGAAATGGAGAGCATTTCAAAAATGGCGCACTTTTCAAAATTACAAATCCTTATATCTCAAAAAATAGTACAGATATCAAATCAAAAATTTGTTAGATTGTAGAACTACATAATGTTTAATTTTGATAAAAATTTTAAGTTGGTAAGTGTAAGGGGAAGGAGGTAATAAGCAAAAATATCGAAAACTTTGAGTGATTTTTTTAGGGCTCTAGTAAAAGATACAAACTTAAAATTTTGCACGTCAATACCTACATTTAATGCACATAGAAAAATAATAATAACTTGATCCGTATTTGTTATAAACCGACCCCCCCGGTCTAACATGCACAAGGTGTTTCATGCGCATTGAAAAAAACACATAAACTGAAAATTTTTGAGTGAAATTTTAAGGTAGAAGCTTCAAAATTTGCAAAATGCATTTAAAAAAAATTCCTAAATATACGAAATATTAACTGGTCGAAAACCTTTAACACTTCTACCCCCTCCCATACAAAATTATTTTTTCGACCATTTTCAAGAAATCAATTATCACCTAACTATTAAAAGCTATCATTTTTAAATTTTGCATAACAACTAACAAAAATAATTAAAATGAAATTGCGTTAAAAGTTTAAAAATCGCGCTTGACCTTCTACTCCCTCCCATACAAAAGTGTGATTTCGACTAATTTCATTAAATCAACTAATAACCAATAAATTAAAAGCTACGAACTTGAAATTTCGTACGAGCACCTAACAATAAAAATGAAAGAAAATTGCATCACAAGTTTTACGATTCCCCTACCTCCTCTACTCCCTCCCATACAAAATTATTTTTTCGAGCATTTTTAAGAAATCAGTTATCAGCTAACTCTTAAAAGCTATCAATTTCAAATTTGGCACAAAAACTTATAAAAATAATTCAAATGAAGTTGCTTTAAAAGTTTTGAAATCGCGCTTGCGCTTCTACCCCCTCCCATACAAAACTATGATTTCGACCAATTCCATTAAATCAACTAATAACCAACAAACTAAAAGCTACGAACTTGAAATTATATACAAGCACTTTACAAGAGACGCGAAATAAAACTGCGTATCAAATTTTACGATTCCTCTATATTCTCTACCCCCTCCCATACAAATGTTCGGTTTCATGAATGTAAAATACACCGAATTTTATGAAAATTCTATGCAACTTCGTCTATGAAACACATTCTATACAGAGAATATTGGACGTGATTCAAGCAATTAATTAAAAAGCTATTAACATTCACCCACCCTTACTATTACCCCTACTCCTCTCCTCATAAAAACCAAACTTACAGAAACGAATGAAATATTGTTAACAGTCCTGCCCAAGAACTCCCTTTTACTTAGCCTTCCCTAACCACTCTAACCTGCATATTGACTTTCCACTCATCGGCAACTTGTTCCAAGAATAATAAAGTTTCGCCCGACTTGTTGGCAGTTTATTTATACTTTAGATGAAATCTAAGAGTACAATAAGTTTACCACAAAGTGTGTAACGCTAAGAAGTAAGGTTCGGAGAAAAAAATTAATTATACAGAAGTTCATGATGATGTAAATCTACCGTATAAAAATCATGCGCGCCCTCTCTCTCCTTCTTCCACCTCCCATACAAACTTATATACTTTTTCATGAAATACTCTAAACCAATTTACTCAGTGCGTATAAAATTTAGCGAGCTGAAATTGTGCACCAAATATTTATTTCGAATTACTGGTAAGACCAAAAAAAATTAGACATTCAGTTTCACCCCTTCTACTCCCTCCCATACAAAATGACACAATTTCGCAATTCGACAATAAACGGATTTTTTCAAAAAGCATGAAAGCTATTGATATGAAATTTGGAATATATTACTTTTATAATAATTTCAATCTGCTGTATAAAAATTAGTTGAGTCCTCTCCTTCCACCACCTCCCATACAAACTGACATTTTTTAATGAAATACTCTAGATAAATTTATCCTGTACGTATGAAATTTATCGAGCTGAAATTATGCACTAAATAATTATTTAGAATTATTAGTAAGACTAAAAAAAATTAGGCGAATAGCTTCAATCTTTCTACTACCTTCCATACAATTCGACACAATTCAAAAACTTTACGAAATGACGGTTTTCCTGAAAAGTATGAATGCTACTGATCTGCAATTTAAAACATGTCAATTAAATGATGTTTAGAGTTATTTCTAAGAACGTCATTAATAAATTCACACTCCTTCTACCACGTCCCATGCAAACTGCACAATTTCACTTAATCCAATACACTAATTTTTTCAGTACCTATTAAATTATTGAATCCTAAATTTTGTACAAAACATTTTGATAGCAACTTTAGAGTGATGTGAACAAATTAGTTCAATGTCGTCACCCCCTCTATCACTTCCCATACAAAATTTTTTAAAATAAAAAAATTCTCTCTCATCTAGAGTATCGTATGATTGGGCTTTATGCCCAGTAGTTGTCCTGTTATGTTTTTAGAATTATTAGTGGTACCGAGAAAAATTAGACGCTTCTAACCCCTCCGATACAATATGACTCAATTTCACAACTTAACAAAAAGTACATTTTCCTGAGAAGTATCAATGCTACTGATCTACAATTTAAAACGTGTCAAATGCACTCCTTCTAACACCTCCCATTCAAACTGTACAATTTCACTAAATCCAATACACTAATTTTCTCAGGATCTATTAAATTTTTGAACCTTAAATTTTGTACACTTTTTGATAGCAATTTTTGCATAATGTGAAAAACCTACCGCTACAAATTTTTTTAAAATCAAAAACATGTCCTTTCGTATTGAGTATCGCATTATTGGGCCTTACACCCAATCATAGCCCTGTTATGTTAGTCTTTATAAGCGACCTTCTATCGTCAACTCTCAATCCTATCAATAAGTTTAAGTTTAGGTTGTGAGTTCCATAGAACCACAATGCACTGGGGCCATCTGGTTGGGCCCATTGTACTCCCCTTATTTATTATGAGATGGAAGTCACTCCTCTTGTTCTAACCATTTGGTACGATTTGCGAGCTGCAGGTTCGAATGTTGGACGCCTCTGAGATCGTCTAGCTCTGAGAAGAATCTAGAGCCTAAAACAAGGAGACGACTGTTGGAGATTTGCAGATAGCGTTCGATAGATTCTTCGTCTTCTTCGCACCTCTACAAAGGCTGTCGCTCGCAATTCGCATCCTAAATGCATGCAGCTTTAGCAAGCAATGACCTGTGGACAGGCCAACATTAGTTCGGATGCTATAGCGACTACATTGTAACAGCTGAGCTGTAATATTTTTATTCAGTTCTTCCCAAATGAATTTGGCCGCTCTGCAGCTATCCATCTGCCGCCACCCCCAAGAAGGAACCCAAATTAGTTTGCTTGAAGCTAGTCTTCAGCACTGTTGGTGCTGCATAGGCGGACTTCGTAGTGGAATTAATGTTTGCAGATCTGCTGCCTCGCTACCTAGCAGGTCGCTATGACCCGGTATCCAAATTAGAAAAACTTCCGTTATAGCCGCTATGCGATTCAAATTGTGTCTACAAATGGAGACTAGTTTGGACGTAGTGCTGTATGATTGGAGTGATAGAAGCGCAGTCCTGCTGTCCGAGAAAATGTAACAACTTCCGAGACTGTTCCGCATATCTAAAATAAGTTTTGTGCACTCGTTTATGGCTAATACTTCCGCTTGGAACATTTTCGCGTATTCTGGAAGATGAAATGAAGTGTGGATGTCGAGGTCGTGGGAATAAATCCCTGCACCTGTCCCCTAGTTAGTTTTAGATCCGTCCGTATAGAGATGAGGACCTATACAGGTGTTGAGTATTGTGTTTGCTGGCCATTCGCTTCGTTCAGGAAACTTAATGTGAAACTTCCGTTTCCAAACTTGCCATGAATTTGTGGCGCTGACCACGAATTAGTGGTTTTCAATCTAATGGCAGCTATGCCCGTTGCTTGTTTTATAAAAAGATCAAGTCGAGGTAGAAAGAATTACCTTCCGGGCTGCAGTAGGTTCTAAGTGCACCTGTTATGCGCAGACATGCCATCCTTTGAATTATCTGTAAAGGTGCTTAGTTGATTTTTATTACCACTGCTGGCCACCACACTAGCGTGCCATAGTGGATGAGGTGCGGCTTAAGGCCCCATCTCAAGCCAATTTTTGCAAGTGAAGATGGCTACGGTAGCCTTTTTTGCTCGTTCTTGAATGTTGGCCTTCCAGGATAATTTACAATCAAGAATAAGACCTAAGTATTTAGCTTAATTCGAGAGGACCATAGTGATACCTCGAATGTTTGGTGGATTGAAAACATATGGTCTTCTTCTTCTGAAGAAGAGGATCAGATGTGTTTTTTGAGGGTTAATAGTAAGTCCTTTATCTAGTGCCCACGTTCAAGTATGGCATCAATGTTGACGTGGTTAAAAGCGCCTTCCACGTCTAGAAAGACACCGAGTGCACCCTCGTTATGATGGAAAGCTTTCTCTATGGCGGCTACCGTCACATGCAAGGCGGTGTCAGTGGACCTACCTTTCAGATAGGAGTGTTGGTGGGGGCATCTAACCAAGAAGTTCAGATTTGCCCGTAGGAAGCAGTCCAGGCCTTTAAGAAGGCAGAAGTCAGACTGATGTGTCGAAAAGCTTTCGGAATGTTGTGCGAGGCTCTGGCTGCCTTAGGTATGAAAACTACCTTAACATCTTGCCATATATCTCAACCAGGTACTGAATATTGTTTCATCCGCATTCTGGATCATTGCGAGATAGACTTCGTCCAGTCCTTGTGACTTGTAAAGTTTTAAAGGAACTGAACGCGATTCCTATGTTTTCTGACGTCATGACTGTATCTACTAGTTCTGAGTTGGCTAGAATACGATAGATACATGAACTTTGTGGCGGGGCTCAAAGCATCTGGGGAAATGCGTTTGCATTAAAAGTTCAAGTGACTCGCCACTAGACCCTGTCCGTGAACCATAGCCTTTATCCAATAATTCAGATATGCATGGGTCTTTGGATCTTTATCTTAGCAGCATCGTTGACGTTAACGATTTCTTTGCAGAATCTCTTCCATGAATTTCGTGTGACGGCTCTTAGCTGTTTTTTATAGAGTGCAAGTGCTGTTTGGTATTTGTCCCAGTCTGTGTCAAGTTTGCTGGAATTAGCAATGTTAAAGAGTTCCCTTGCTCGTTTCTTCAGAATATTGAGATCGTTATTCCAGCAGACAGCATTCTTACTATCTTTGGCGGACTTCGGAGGGTAGGAACTCTTGTATGAGTTTGTTAGTATATTTGTTACCATACCCACTCTTTTATCTAAGGAATCTGGTGTTTTTATTGGGTAAAGAACTATTGCCGGTAGTATTCGGTTTATTAGCTCCTGATATTTAACCCAATACGTTCTTGCTGTAAAACCTGTCAAACCGGCTACTTTTTACTGATTCCACTATTTGAAATCTTATTCACATGTAGTCTGACAAGGATAGCTCTTTCGGAACTCTCCAGTTTCGGACCACTAATAATTTAGAGTTAGTTGCAAGATTCATTCTTGCTCTATTTATGAAGGTGCGACTGCTACTAACATTACAAAGATTTAGACTGTTCATGCTAAGAAATTCCAGAATTGAGTGACCGCGATCGTTGCAGTCTGTGCTAGACCAGTAGGTGTGATGGGCATTGGCATCACAACCTATTACCAAGTCCTCTGTGTTGGACTGGACAAGCTGGCACAGGTCAGTCGCTGGAACATCCCTTGCTTTGTGTGGCTGGTACGATGAAACTAGCTTAATTGGCTCCGGTGTTCCATTAAATGACATCTCCCAGAGCGTCGTTGTTTGGTCCGGGCTGCTGAATTGCGGAATTAATGTGAATTTTAGTGCATTTTTCGCAATGACATATGTCCGTAGCTTATCTGTTTTAGGTCCGTGAAGGACCGTAAAAGTTTCATTGCACAATCCTAGAATGTGGTTAGAGCCACTCAACCACGGTTCCTGGACAAGTGCAACATCCGAGTAACCTCTTAAGAGGTGTTGTTGGAGAGTGGCGGTCGCCAATCTACTGTGATGTAGATTTGCTCGAACCACTCTGAGTTTCCCGGCTTCTGAGGTTGGCTGCGTTTAGTTTCGGTAGTTTGAAGTGGATCTTGTTAAGTCCACAATCCACGAAACCTTTCTCTACAGACAACCTTTCCAAGGAGCTTTGGTCGATTCCGAGAACAAGAAGTTGGCCCTTGTCTTTTTGTTCTCTATGGAAAAGCTTCCATACCTCCGTGGAAAGATTGTTTTGCAGCTTAATGTCCTGCAATAGGATTTCAGGGTCTTCAATGATACCCAACGACCATTTGGCTATAAGTCGCCGATGGAGAAGATGTCTCCTCGATGTGCGAGCGAAACGTGGAGCTGACGTGGGGAGCGATCACCACTTGATGGTTGCCTGCTTGAGATTGTGTACAGCAGCTATCCGACGACCACAAATTCTTCAAATTAAGCGCAAGCTTAATGTGGATAAACTCAGAGATCCCAACAAAAAACTCGAATACACCACCATTCTACGCGAAAAGTTATCCACATTGGGTGAACATGAAATGCGCACACTGGACGCCAATTGGGAGGCAACCAGAAACACCTTTCTAACTAATGCTGAAGAATCTGTGGGATATGTGCAAAGCGGTGAGAAACCCTGGATGTCGCAAGACACATGGGACAAGGTTGGCAATCGGAAAAAAGCCAAATTGGCAATCATCTCTCAACCCGATGTCAACCAACGAACGCCCGACTTGAGACAGAACTACCACGATGCTTATATACAGCTTAAAAAGGCTGTTAGACGCGACAAGAAAAAGGCCATTGAAGATCTGGCAAACAAGGCAGAATCTGCGGCTTACCTTGGGGATATGGGTTCACTATTTAAAATCATGAAACAGTTGACGAACAGGAATTTCACCGCCAACCACCTGGTGAGAGATGTCAACGGAACTCTCCTTAATATGAGTGAACACCAGTTGTGACGATGGAAGGAATACTTCTCTGATAATTTAAACATCTTGTCAGATGAAGATATTCCGGAAACAGAACAACTTCCAAACATCCAACCGCAACAATCCTCTATGAGGGACGATACCCCAGATAAGGAAGACATAGTTTCCACCAGTTGGTCAATGGCGGGAAGGAAAGCTCGGTATAGACGGACTACCAACCGAACTCCTCAAAGCGGACCCGGAAATAACAGCCGATATACTCCTCCCATTCTTCACTAAGGTGTGGAATGGGGGAAGATATCCGACTGAATGGAAGGAGGGCGTCATTGCAAAAATCCGAAGAAGGGCGACCTTCGGGATTGTGGCAATTGGCGTGGTATATGTCTACTTACTGCCGTATCAAAAATTATGGCTAAGGTAATTCTCAATAGGATTAGTGATGTCGTCGAGAGCACTCTCGAAGTTTATCAGGCTGGATTCCGTAAAGGGTCGTCTTGTACCGACCACACAAATACCCTACGGATAATATTAGAGCAGGCAGCCGAAATGGGTTCGCCACTACATCTCATGTTTGTGGACTTCGAGAAGGCTTTCGACAGCGTTAAGCGAGATCACATATGGAAGGAGGAGAGGTATTCCAGATAAGGTCATAGCTATGATTAAAGAATCCGACGAAGATGCAAGGTTTCGCGTCTTGCATAGAGGAGAGCTGTCCGAGAGCTTTCCTGTGTGAACGGGTGTCAGACAAGGCTGCATATTATCACCAGCCCTGTTTCTGGTGGTAATAACTGACATCTTGGAAGCTGCACTGCAAGGTGGGGAAGGTAAAGGTCTTCAATGGAGACTATTTAACATCTTAAGTCACCTTGATTATGCTGATGACGTGTGTTTGCTTGCACATACCCGTTCGGACTTAGAGTCAAATGTTCGCTCGTTGCTTTCTAAATGCAAAGAGGCGGGACTGAAAATAAATGTGCGTAAAACCAAGTACATGCACATGGGTTCGAACGCAAGCACACCGATTGTTCTTAATGGACAGGATGTGGAAGAGGTGCAAGATTTTTGCTATCTCGGAAGCATTGTCAGCATGGACGGCAGAGGCGAAAAGGATGTTGAGGCTCGGCTAAATAAAGCTCGTCAGGCCTTGAGATTCAACGGCGAAAGTGGCAGTGGATCGGTCATACTTTGAGGAAACCAGAGCGAAACATCGCAAAACAGGCTCTGGATTATAACCCTCAAGGAAGACGTCGGGTTGGTCGACCATGTAACATGGAAGCGAGCAGTTGAGCAGGAGGCCAGAGGAATAAACAAGTCCTGGCAACAGCTTAAAGCCGATGCTCAGGGTCGCACCTTGTGGAAGAGAGTTGTTTCTGTCCTATGCCCCTATAGGGGGTCTTAACAGGAATTTGAATGATACCCGGGATCCATACAGACACTTTTGTCAGTCTAGGAGCCTCGGCACCTTCCACCACCTGTAGCTTGATGTCCTTCAAGAGCTCGTTTATCTTGGGAACCTCCTCCTGAAGGAAGACCAGATTGTTTTGGTCAGCACAAGTTATCCTAAGATAACCTGGCTCGAAGTCATACTTCAAAAAGCTTGGTTTAGCTGGTGGATTACCTAAGATGTGTTCCCTCAGAATGTTCCTCAATGAAGAGTAGATCTGAGGCCTCACCGACTCTGGTATAATGCCTAGCAAGTCGTTGGTATTAGTGACTGCTGCTTGGAGGGAACTCCTAGCGACGTCGCTATGGGTAAACGATCTCGGCTGTTTTTTTTTTTGCTGTAAGTAGCGACATGCGCTTATTGCCGGCGACTGTGCCCGCGGACGATGAGGGTTCTTTGGCATTGCCAGAGGCGGTGCCACGAACCGATCGTCCCGAAGCAAGCGGGGATGAAAGTGTTTGAACCACTTCGACATTTTCCACTGGCGGTTGCAAAATGGGCGTAGCAGTTGATTGTGGACCCAGAGTCAAGCTATGAGTCTTACTCCGTTAGGCAGCCATTCTGAGCATACTCCTCCTTTTCGTTGCCGACAGTTTCGGAACCACAGCGCTATCCGTTGCAATGTTCGACACTACTTTCATCGGAGCGGGTGGAGCTTGCAAAGATTCTTTTGCAGGAGGCTTTACTACTCTGTCCACATTCGCTTCGGAAGTACTAGCTTTATTAATCAGAGAGGCTGCTGGGATACTGAGACCTTTCGCCTCCACTCTGATTACTTCGGCTGGGCGTAAAGCTTCTGCAGCTCGTGGATCGTCTGTCACTGAGGACAGTCGACTAAGAACTGCAGCCACTTCAGCATCGACAAACTTTGCTTTCGCAGCTTTTCTTCTTAGATTGGTTTTAGCACGGCGACGGGCGCTATTGCTAATACCACCTTGAGGGAGTTGGATGATCTCAGTACCAAGGCCAGCCGAGATAGTTGTGCAGGATATGGTTGACGCTGCACCTCCTTCGGTTTATTCGGTTCTGAGGCTGCACCCACTAATGTCATTACTGATGCGAGAACACTGAGCTCTGACATGGAAGACTCAATACGCTGGGCGTTTGCCAGTAGCACAGCACTACTAGAGCCTGGTTGCACCGTTCTAGTAGCTCCCGAACCGCGTTCGAGCCCGGTGATTTTAGAACCTTCTTTTGCCGGGGACTGAGGGTCAATACGGGCAGACTCCATCTCATAGATTTTTGGCGTGGTTTGCGGCATAGTTTCTACAGGAAGAATGTTTGCTGCTATATCCACCTATACATGTTCATTCTTATAGGCTCACAACGAGGCGGTTGCCAACGTGCGTCCGATGTGCACGTTGAGGAAGGTACAACTGTCAAACTTAATTCCTTGCTACCATGCTAACCGCAGATGAGGGTCTTGTAACATAACACGGCGTATTCCATCCACCACCTGAGGACGCGCCTGATAGATTGCCCAGCCCACATTCTCTTCACAGTTTTGTGATGACAGTACGCTTGACAATACCTTCCGATTTTCCTTCCTGTGGAGGCAAGTCCGACTTCAGTGTCATGCCGTAGCGAGGTAGTGAAGTCAACAGGTTCATTAAACTCGGCTTCAACTGAATCCTGAAATGGGATAACTTACTTACTTACGATGGAGCTACAGCCCAAATCAGGCTTTGGCCTCCTGAAAGCTTTGCCTCCATCCATCTCGGTTCAGTGACCGCGTCCTCCAGTTTGAAAATCTTAGCAGTGATTTGCTGTCTGCGTCAATCGAACTCTCCCAGCACTGCCGTGGTTTTCCGACCGATCTTTGTCCGTTGACTTTCCCTTTTAGTGTGCGTTTGGGAATTCTTCCGTCATGCATCCGCTCCACATGACCAGCCCATTGTAACTTTTTAAATTTTATGAGGGTTGACACTTCTAGATTGTCGAAGATGGCATACAATTCTCTATTGTATCGTATTCTCCAGATCGAGTCTTCCCTCACAGGTCCGAGGATTCTTCTGAGAACCTTTCTTTCAAAGGCGTTAAGTAGTTTTTCGGACGCCTGAGTTAATGTCCACGTTTCGCTGCCATAGCATAGCACATATCGTGTAATCGTTTTATATAACTTAAGTTTTGTTTTCCTGTGTACGTTCTTGTTTTTAATTATTGGAAGAACCAAATAATACGTCTTGTTTGCCATAATTATTTTTCTTCTAATTTTGATGGGTTCCATCCATCGATAGGTTCGCCCTTAGGTAAATAAAGTTGTCTAAGTTTTCTACGTTATAGTGTCCTACTGTAATATTTTGTCTGATTGGCGTCTTTTTCCTAGTTTGTCATAATTACTTTATTATTCTAGTAATAAAGTATTGTGATCGACACAAGAAAAAAAAAGTTTGCTACCCTGAAATTTTTTTTTTCGCGTTTCATGACTAAATTAGCCTAAAAATGCCGCCGTACGCCGTACATATGGACTCATATCTCCGAGACCGTTAAAGGTAGAATGTTCGTTTTTGGGTGGGTTGTTGGTTAGGTAAGTGAGCTCTATTTTCTAAATTTTGTGGGGTATTAGGTGGAAGGGTGACGCGGGGGGAGGGAAAAAGTCGAAAATTACAATTGCTAATATCTCCCTCACGAATGCAGATGGAAAGTTGAAAATCAGTAGACATATAGAGAGGGCTGTGGGAAAAACTCCAAAAATAATATTAATAAATTAAATAATATAATATTTTGAAACCATCAAGGTGGCATATAGTTCCATTGGAATCAGCTTAGAAAATGGCTAATTATTGTAAGAGGGAGGGTCACGGGGGGTGCAAAGAAAAAAACTTAAAAATGAATATCTCAACTATCTCTTAAGCTATGTAATTGAAACTTGAAACGTATATTAAGCTATACTAGGAAAATACAAAAAAAAATATAATATGTTGAAATAATAGTAGTGGGGGGAAATGGGGAGCATTTCAAAAATGGCGCGCTTTTCAAATTACAAATCCTTATATCTCAAAAAATAGTACAGATATCAAATCGAAAATTTGTCAGATTGTAGAACTACACAATAGTTAATTTGATAGAAATTTTAAGTTAGGGGGTGTAAAGGGAGGGACGTGGTAAGCAAAAATGTCGAAAATTTTGAGTGATTTTTTAGGACTCTGGTCAAAGATAGAAACTTTAAATTTGGCATGTGGATACATCTATTTGATATACATAGAAAAAAAAAATAATTTGATCCACAATTGTTACGAACCGACCACCCCGGTCTAATGGGCACAAGGTGTTTCATGTGCAGCGAAAAAAACACGAAAACTGAAAATTTTTGGATATAATTTTAAGGTAGAAACTTGAAAATTTGGGAAATACATTTAAAAAAAATTCCTAAGAGTATGAAATATTAACTGGTCGAATACTTTCAAAACTTCTACCCCCTCCCATACAAAATTATTTTTTCGACCATTTTTAAGAAACTAATTATCACCTAACTATTAAAAGCTATCAATTTGAAATTTTGCATAAGAACTTATAAAAATATTTGAAATGAAATTACTTTAAAAGTTTTGAAATCACACTTGCCCTTCTACCCCATCCTATACAAAAGTATGAATTCGACCAATTTCATTAAATCAACTAATAACCAACAAATTAAAAGCTACGAACTTGAAATTTTTTACGAGTACTTTACAAGAGAAGAAAAAGAAAATTGCTTCACAAATTTTGCAATTCCCTTACCTCTTCTACCCCCTCTCATACAAAATTATTTTTTCGAGCATTTTTAAGAAATCAGTTATCAGCTAAGTCTTAAAAGCTATCCATTTCAAATTTTGCACGAAAACTTACAAAAATAATTGAAATAAAATTCCTTTGCAATCGCGCTTGCCCTTCTACCCCCTCCCATACAAAAGTATCATTTCGACCTATTTCATTAAATAAACTAATAACCAACAAATTAAAAGCTACGAATTTGAAATTTTGTACGAGCACACTACATGACAAAGGAAATAGAATTGCGTCACAATTTTTACGATTCCCCTACCTCCTCTACCCCCTCCCATACAAATGTTTGGTTTCGTGAATGTAAAATACATAGAATCTTATGAAAATTCTATGAAACTTCGTCTATGAACTGACATTCTATACAAGGAATATTGGACGTGATTCAAGCAATCGATTAAAAAACTATTAACATCCACCGACCCTTACTATCACCCCTCAACCCTCCCCTCACAAAACTCAAACTTGCATAAATAAACGAACGAAATATTGATTATATGTATATACTGCAGCTTTTGAACGTTTCCACAAAGTGTTAAATTGATAACTGCCATGCGCAAGAACCCCCTTTCACTTAGTCTTCCCTAACCACTCTAACCTGCATATTGACTTTCCACGCATTTGCAACTTGTCCCAAGAATAATAAAGTTTCGCCCGACTTGTTGGCAGTTTATTTTTGATTTATTTTCATTAATACGTAGTCCAACTTCCCTTGCTACCGAATCAAGGTTTACAAATACTTCGTTAGAACTCTCCAGAGATCTTTTAAGGATATCTATGTCGTCGGCATATGCTACGAGTTGTGTGGGTTTGCAGCATGGTGTTTCCTCGGTGTCAACGGGAAGTTTCCGAACAACATATTCGAGTGTCAAGTTGAAAAGCACCGTAGCCTTGCTTAAGGCCGTTGTCTGTTTTAAAACTGGAAGTCAGATCATTTTCTACTCTGTCTTGTGACAAAGACTCAGTCATTGTCATTCTTGTCAGTCGGACCAGTTTCGGTGGGACTCCAAACTCCAACATGATTTAATACAGTATGCGTCTGTCGATACTGTTGTATACTTGCTTGAAGTTGACAAATATCAATATTATAATTCCAGCACTTTTTCAGCACCTGTTTAACTGATAATATCTGGTCCGTGGTCGATCGTCTCTAAATCCACCTTGGTACTCACCAATTACTTCGTCAGCATAAGGGCTTAATTCTCTTTTTTAGAATTTTCGTCAAGATCTTATAAGACGTACACAACAGAGATATGCCTCGGTAGTTTTCGCAGCTGAGTTTGTCACCTTTTTTATAAATTGGGCATATAATGCTCTTACGTCAATCATCAGGAAGTGTTTCCTGCGTCCATATGTCCGTGACTAATCTATGTAGAAGATGCGCTATGCAAGTAACGTCGGATTTCCGAAGCCCATCTGAAATTTGATAAGTGCCCGGCGCTTTGTAGTTTGGGTGCTTCCCCCAGGGCTGTTTTTACTTCTTCGAGTGTGGGAGGACTCAAAGCGGATCCTTCATTGTGTCTGCTGCTGATGTTCATGCGAATGATGGGCTCGGATTAAGAAGGTGCTCAAAGTATTGCGCCCATTTTAATTTTATACTTTCCGCATTACTTCGAATGTTCCCTTCAACATCCTTGCAGAGGGTCGCTTTCGGTAGGTATCCCCCTTTTATTCTTTTGACAAGGGAATAAGCAGCTCTTCTGTTGTGTAATTTAAAGTGTTCGTTCATGTTTTTAATTTCGTCATTATTATACTTCCGTTTTTTTTTCTGCATATTTTGTGTGCAAATCGTCTAAGTTCATTATATTTGCTCCGTTTGGCTCGTGTCAGCCGTTCTGTTAATATTTTGTAAGCTTGACTTTTTCGGTCTAAGGCAAGTCGGCATTCGTTGTCGAACCAGTCATTTCTTTTGCGCTGGGGTTGTTGTCCTATCACCTCCACTGCAACAGATGTAGTACCATCTTTGATATTTTGCCACAATTATTCTATTGGCATGCTGGCGTTGTTGTTCAGTATTGGCGCGAAGTGCCTCTAAAGGTGATACGTAGTTCGCAACTACTTTTCATCCTTGGGTTTTCCTATGTCAAATTTAGGAACCAGTTGTGTTTTTGGGTGTTCTCGGTTTGCGATTCGACATCGAAACTTGGTCTTTACCAAATAGTGGTCTGTATCGCAATTAGCACCTCAACATGAACGCACGTTGAAAATGTAGGAGGCTGTGCTTTTCTCTATTAGAACGTGGTCTGTTTGATTGAATGTTCTTCCATCGGGTGATGCCGACGTTCTCTTATGAATGTCACGATGCGGGAAGCATGTCGAGCTTACAATAAGATTTTTTCTGCTGGCAAAATCAGTCAGTCTCTGGCCGTTGTCATCACTAATATCATGGAGACTGTGACTTCCAATTGTCCGTATGTAAGTTTCTTCTTTGCCCACCACACAGCCACCTAATACTTTTTTAATATCGTTCGACGGAAGGGAGTCGAATGCTGACTCGAAGGTGCTGTAGAAATCGTCGTCTTTGTCTTGCGGTTGGGCGTGGAAATTAATAAGCCAAATATTAAGGAATTCTGTTTTGACGCATATTGCACATAATCGTTCATTGACGGGTTTGAAGTTGGTAACTTGTTGTTTTAACTTCCTGTCTACGGTAAACGCAACTCCAAGCTCTCGGCTTCCCAATTTTTTCACACTTTTGAAAATTCTGTGCGATCCAATGTCAGTAACTTCGCTAACTAACAATTTAGTTTCTTAGAGTGCAATGATTTTTATATTGTATTTGCTTGCCTGTTCCAGAAGCGCTCTCACTTCTCCAGATTTGTGCAGGGATCGCACGTGCCAAGATTCGAAGGAATAGTCCATTTTTCGTTTGTTTGGTCGTTGCCGTTGAATCAATCCAGTCCGAGGCGGTGCTTCAGGTTTCGAAACAAGTCTGGTTTTTCCGAGGATGAATTGTTAACATCGCACAACCCCCAACCCGGAGGGCTATATTATTTTGCTAGAATTCTCAGCACCATTTAAGTGAGTATCCATTTTTACTCTACATTTTAATAAAGGAGTGAGCGGCGACAGATTTATTATTTATTGTCTTCAGGTTTGCAGCAGACCAGTCTGATTTAAGCTCTCCGAGTGATTTTCTTGGAGTAAACAGTACCACTGTCATCTTGTTTGGGCTTACGGACAGTCCATGCTTGCCGCGCTATTTTTCAACCGTACCCAGAAGTGACTGTAGGAGTTCGGACGTCGTCATCTTTTCTGCATATCCTTATGCTTTCATTACTTTGTTGTTTAATTCAACCAGTAATCCGTCCATCATCAGTGACCATTAGCGACGACAAGAGTGTTTTCATCCTAAGAAAAAAAAAATATTTATCTCTGTCCAAACTTGTGACATACTGAATTACTGTAGTATGTATATTGGAATACTGCGCTGTCTGAACTCGCTTCTATTCCTGTCATAATCAATCCTTCCCAGCGGGAAATCGAGTTCTCCAGAAGGCATTTGAGAGCGCAACTTTCGAGGCAGTGAAGTGCTCCAAACTCCCTTTCACTCCATATAAATTTTAACATTGTATGTCCTTATAAGTAAGCACTTACGATAAAGTTCATTCGAAACACCTTTGAAGCATGCTCCAAATCTGTTTTTTTTAAAGTATGAAGCATGCTTCCAATCTACTTCCCTTAAAGTGGATTTGAAGCATGTTTATGCTTCAATTATGCTTCCCGCGAAGTACCCTTGAAGCTCACTTTGCTCAGTATGATTCCTTTGAAGCACATCCGAAACGTGTTTTAAAAGCGTGTTGAAGATTTTATATACGCTTTGTGAAGATTTTATATACGCTTTATGTATATAAAATCTTCGACTGCATATTTATACTCTAGATGAAATCTGAGAGTATATTGTGTTTGCCTTACCGTTTGTAACGCTAAGAAATAACGCTCGCACAGAGCCGCCAAGGGTACAGAAATATTTGTTGTCGCTCAAAAACCTCGATTCCGAGGTGCTGTCTGTCCGTCTGTCTGTCTGTCTGTCTGTCTGTCTGTGCGTCTGTCTACAGCATAACTCTCGAAAGCTTTGAGCTATAGTGCTAAAAATTTTTGTGTGTTATTTTTAGCAAAAAAGTAACTTTAAGTTCGTGAATGGGCTACATCCCCCCACTCCTTCTACCCCCTCCCATACAAATTTCATGAAATTTCGAAATAAAAATAAATTGATTTTTCTATGAAACTGTTCAAGCTATCGACTTGAAATTTAGGTCAAATTATTACGATATAGATTTCATTGATATCACGGAATATTGACCCGATCCCCTTACTCCTTCTACCACCTCCCATACAAATTGACTATTTTGAAAAATACATATTTTGGATTTACATTGAAACTAGTAAAGCTGAAACGACAAAATTTTGTCAGAATTAATTTTATTACAATTGTAATTTACTTTAAAAATAATTATCAATTTCACCTCACTCCTTCTACCCCCTTCCATACAAATTTCACGAAATTTTGAAATTTAAATTAAATTATTTTTCTTCGAAACCGTTGAATCTATCAACTTTATATTTTGTACAAAGTATGAAAATAGAAATATCAATAACAGGAAAAAAAATTGTTTTCATCTGTGTACTCCTTCTACCCCCTCCCATACAAATGCATAATTTTTGTTAAATGCATTATATCGATTTCCATTCAAACTAGTAAAAGTACAAACTTCAAATTTTGCCCTAATTTGTTTTTTAATAATTAAAATAAGTGTTAGAAAAAATTATCAGCGCCGCTTCACTCCTTCTACCACCTCCCATACAAATATCTGTATTATAAATTCAAGAAAAGCATTTCTCCTTTAATTATATGAGAGCTATCGACTTTGAAATTGAATCTAAGCACGGTAATAATGATGATAATAAGCAGTTTTGAAATCATCTTAAACGCTCCACTTCCTCTGCCACCTCCCATACAAATGCCCCAATTTCAGGAAAAATATGACCAATTTCTTTAAAAATAATAAAAACTAAAAACTTTAAGATCAGCAAAAAACATTTTGCATGCCATGTTCGGTGTCATAGATGAAAAATACAAACCTTCCCCGCTACTTCTACCACCTCCCATGCAAAATTCTCTATTCACTATTCGAGAATTTGAGATGACATATTTTCCGGTATATTAAAGTCATTTCCATCTCATCTAGAGTATCATATGATTGGGCTTTAAGCCCAATCATAAATCTGTTATGTTTTTTTTTGGTTTGAAACCAGAAATAGTGAGTTGTAAAAAAGTATCTTTACACTAAAATATTTAATGATCGAAATAAAGAAAAAATTCATATAAACTAAAAGTAAAATTCATATTTCTAAATTCTTAATTAAATTAGATTTCATACGATAATTGGGGCTGAAAAGCCTGGTGGATTTTAAAGCAAATTTGTTTTGGTGTCCGTCCCAGTTGACCTTGAGAATGATATCATTGGATAACAAATGGTTTAGACATTTCGATAATCTTGATTGCCTAATTCCGGTTTTATGGCGAATTCATGTGTGTAATCTGTAATATTTTGAAAGAAATAAAATACTTATTATATTTTTGTTTTATAGGAAACTGTTTACCAATTGATGTTCTGGCATGCTTTCAAATTCATCCGGGAACGTTTGCGCAAATACGTAAATGTCCTTCAAACATTTTTCAATCCCAAAATGAACATATTCCCCGGTATCTATTCGAATCGGACTTAGCACATTGCTTTTGGTTTCCTGCAAAGTTTTCAGTGATTTCGGTTGTGACCTGCATTTATTAATATCTTTAATAAGTCATCTCCCGGTGATCGTGTGATTCGATGTTTTACACACCATTGCTGCAGTTTTTTTAAAAAATGCCGATCTTCATTTAAAGAAACTTCATGAAAAGTACTAGAACTAGCCGTTAAACATTCTATATTCGGCGCTAATTGTGAATCTGATGCAGAACTTTCGACATTCGCATTGCCTTGGCTGGCATCAGTATTCAATAAATTGCCAGTTGAACTTTTCAATGATTGGAAAACTAGTATCCTAAAATGTATCTTACTCACTCCCGCTACTCGATCATTCATGGCGATTCTTACGGTCATAAAAATAATGATTTATTATTTTTTGGCCGATATTTTGTTACTGTGACTTTAAGGCAGAACTTGAAAACTTGTGATTTTTTTTTATATACTACATATGTATGTATATACAAATTTGTATGCATAATGCAAATTTAAGTCATTACTCTTTCAGGGGTCAAGAATAAATGATTTAGAAAGAAATTTAATCGGGTTATGTCACTATTATTTAATGGATTAAATTTCTTTCTACATACCTAGTCGTGCCATAAGTTCTGTCACACGTATATGGGCAATTTTTGTATAAATGAAAAAGAGTTTTTGACAAAGGAAAATATATTTTATTTTGGCATACTAATGGAAGTAAAATAAGCAACAAATTATTCAAAGTGGCCGCCTTTAGCCTTAACACAGCTCTTTAATCTGTTGGGCCAGTCATCGATAGCAGTACGCACTGTTTCTAGCGGAAAATTAGCTACTGCTTCTGTCAAAGATCGCTTAAGGCTCTCGATATTTGGGTGTCGTCTCGTGCACACCATGGACTCTAACTCCGCCCACAGTTTGTAGTCCAGGGGATTCAAATCTGGGCTCCCAGAAGGCCATTCCGTCGCCCTTATAAACTGTGGAATATTGGTTTCCAACCACGCTTGTGTGGTTCGAGCTTTGTGGGCTGGCGCAGAATCTTGCTGGAAAACCCAATGTCGATTGTTGAATAGCGTAGAGTTCAGCGGCTTCACACATCCCTCCAGGATGTCCGTTTGATAATTTTTCGCTGCAGTTTTTACGCCTTTTTCGCAAAAATGAAGCTCGGTGACCCCTTCGTAGCTGACACCCCACCATACCATGACTGATGCTGGATGATGTCCTCGCTGTACCCTAGTGGCAACTTGTCGGGCTTCTATGGAGCTGTGGGCATACACCTTATCATTTTGGCGGTTGAAATGTTCCTCCACCGTAAAAATTTTTTCATCGGTAAACAAAATTTCTCGATGTTTGTTGTTGCCGTACCGCCGAAGGAGCTCTTTCGATCTGGTGCTCCTAATTTGCTTCAACTGCTCAGTCAGGAAATGTCCCGTTGATCGTCGAAAGGCACTCATCCCGAGGTCAGATTTTATGATGCGAGACATACTTCGGGTGGAGATGTTCATCTCTCGAGCCATGATTCGTTGTTTACGAAGCGGATTTCGACGAATTCGACTCTCGACCGCTTTGATGGCAGCAGAAGAACGTACATCACGCGGACGTCCAGAACGAGGTCGATCTTCAATAGTCTGGATCGCGTTATATCTCTGGATCGCACGATACACAAATCTTTGCGTTATTTTTAACGGGCACAACAACTTGAAAATTTCACTCTCGGATTTTCCACACTTATGTAGTGCAATCACTGCAGTTCGGTTTTCTATTACACCCCATTCCATCTTCACACGTTAACGAACACACTTTAAATGACCATCAACTGTCAACAACATTATGACGTTTATAAAACTGGCCGATATTGAAATGTCACTCATAAAATAAAGTTGTTGCCAATGTGAGAAATTATGTGACAGAACTTATGGCAGGACTAGGTATATTTCTTTCGAATAGATATTTATTACCAATAGATATTTGTATATAACAGAAATCAAATATTACTTACCTTACTTTTAATTTTTACTTTTCACTTTCAATTTCACTGCACTACGCACTGATCGATTTGCATGAAACAATTGGCAAATGCGTGATCGTTTTTCGTTTATAGATGAAAATATAACGAGAACAAGAAATTCCAGGGAATCAACGAGAACTCCAATTTAGCTTTCATCAAAGCGATTTCCGAGCACTTTAACGATTATACATATAATCAGAAAGCGCAGCAAATGACGTTCCGCTCAATAATGGAGCTTCAATCTATCTTCTTTAAAAGCGATTTCGAAGCATTTCCATCAGCATGTGAAGAAGGAGTGCTTGAAACATGCTTCATTTTAAAGCACTTTGGATTTCTCCCGCTGAGTTCTTCTGTCCTACGTAAGTGTACTCGTTCCCTTCATTTTAAACTTCATTTTTCTTACTCCTCATACAAGCCTTACTACTTATTTCTTCGCTGGTGCAACACAGTTTGCACTTGAACCGAACTGTACTCCTCAAAATTTATAATGAATTTATCGAAATAAATCTCTCGGATGAACTATCACACCGTCAGCCTGTTCGTATTTACTACGAGCTCCCTGAAAGCCAAACATCGATAAAACACCTCTGAAGAATCCATAAACAGTTTCGAAAACTTTTGGTGAAAACTTGTCAGCCTGGAAAATATTCAACTATTCATCTCCTATCTGCGAATACTTGAGAACATTTCCTTTTCTTTCTAACCAGCAGTAAACCACATCGCGATCTCTCTACCGCACTCATTGGTGTACTGTAGGTGCTATCTCATGATTGAATAGCAAAACCAGTAAGTGCGAAGGAGATAGGAGCATGCTTATAGTACTGAACGATAATTAATAAGTATGAATGAATGTTTCATTACTATCGATGAAAGATATTGCTAATTGATGATTTTTTGCTTTAATTACGTATTTTTTCCTGACTATCAAATTTATGATCGCCAGAATTAATACTTTTTAGATTAAAACTATTTATTTAATCACCTTTTCAGATTAAAACTCTTTATTCTCACTTTTATATTTTATTTAATCACTTACGAGGGTCGTTTGATAAGTCCCTGGCCCAAATGACAAAACGTGGTTTCACGAAAAAGTTTTTGCTATCGCTAGGTAGATGGCACTTTCGAACGGTCTCATGAATTTTTTCAGGTTTCTGTAGGTAACAGTTTGTTTTTGGCAGTTGGTTTTTGGTTTGAAGAAAAAGAAGATATAGTTCCACCACGACAACGCCCCTGTCCACACCTGCGCGGTTTCCATGTCCAAATTACACGATTTGCGGTATGAGATCGTTGACCACCCACCTTATTCGCCCGACTTGGCCCCATGTGACTTTTTTTTGTTCCCCAAATTGAAAACTCACCTCGGTGGACAAAAATTTTCATCGAACCAAGAGGTGAAAGACGCCGTTTCCCAATTTTTTGCAGACTGTGACAAAAATTTCTTTTTGAACGGTATGAAAGGACTTGAGAAACGTTGGACCAAATGTATTAACCTCCAGGGAGATTATGTTGAAAAATAAAAAAAAATTTTCCGGAAAAAATGCTTTTTTCTTACTTGGGCCAGGGACTTATCAAACGACCCTCGTATTTCAACAACTTATTTATTTTAGGTATTTTTTATAATTTTTTAACTTTTGACGAACTTTTAACTTTTATAGAGGACACAACTTGCTATTCTGGAGGTTGATGGAAGACTCCTCGACTTTAACATATTTTCTTAAGACGTTAGTTATCAAAATTCGATCCGTTCAAATTCGATCGAATTTTGTTTACATTTTTAAACATGTCTCAACCATTTCATTTAACTAAGTCGTCATGCAGGCGATCTTAAAACCGATCCTTATTCACTCTTTATAGCCCTTTGCATGTGCGACATTTCTAAAATCAATTAACTAGCAGAAGGCTATCAAATTTAATTACTCGCAGAGTAATTATTTTAAATTAAAAAATGAAATTAAAATTAACTGCCAACTCCTTTATTATTCTTGGAACAAGTTGCGGATGCGTGGAAAGTCAATATGCAGGTTAGAGTGGGTAGGGAAAACTAAGTGAAAGAGGGTTCTTGGGCAGGGCAGTTATCAATTTAATACTTTGTGGAAACGTTCAAAAGCTCCAGTATATATAATCAATATTTCGTTCGTTTATTTATGCAAGTTTTAGTTTTGTGAGGCAGGGTTGAGGGGTGATAGAAAGGGTCGGTGAATGTTAATAGTTTTTTAATTGATTGCTTGAATCACGTCCAATATTCCTTATATAGAATGTCAGTTTCATACACGAAGTTGCATAGAATTTTCATAAGATTCAGTGTATTTTACATTCACGAAACCAAACATTTGTATGGGAGGGGGTAGAGGAGGTAGGGGAATCGTAAAAATTGTGACGCAATTCTATTTCCTTTGTCATGTAGTGTGCTCGTACAAAATTTCAAATTCGTAGCTTTAATTTGTTGTCAACTAATAAGATTTAATGAAATAGATCAAAATGTTACTTTTGTATGGGAGGGGGTAGAAGGGCAAGCGCGATTGCAAAACTTTTAAAGGAATTTCATTTCAATTATTTTTCTAAGTTTTCTTGCAAAATTTGAAATGGATAGCTTTTAAGAGTTAGCTGATAACTGATTTCTTAAAAATGCTCGAAAAAATAATTTTGAATTTGAGGGGGTAGAAGAGGTGGGGGAATCGCAAAATTTTTGAAGCAATTTTCTTTTGCTTCTCTTTTAAGGTACTCGAAAAAAAATTTCAAGTTCGTAGATTCCAATTTGTTGGTTATTAGTTGATTTAATGAAATTGGTCGAAATCATACTTTTGTATGGGAGGGGGTAGAAGGGCAAGTGCGATTTCAAAACTTTTATAATAATTTCATTTCAAATATTTTTATAAGTTTTTGTGCAAAATTTCAAATTGATAGCTTTAAATAGTTAGGTGATAATTAATTTCTTAAAAATGGTCGAAAAAATAATTTTGTATGGGGGGGGGGGGGTAGAAGTTTTGAAAGTATTCGACTAGTTAATATTTCATACTCTTAGGGATTTTTTTTAAAGGTGTTTTCCAAATTTTCAAGTTTCTACTATAAAATTACATCCAAAAATTTTCAGTTTTCGTGTTTTTTCCGCTGCACATGAAACACCTTGTACCCATTAGACCGGGGTGGTTTGTTCGTAACAATTGTGGATCAAATAATTATTTTTTTTCTATGTATATTAAATAGATGTATCCACATGCCAAATTTAAAGTTTATATCTTTGACCAGAGTCCTAAAAAAATCACTCAAAATTTTCGCCATTTTTGCTTACCACCTCCCTCCCTTTACACCCCCTAACTTAAAATTTTTACTTAATTTAAGTATTGTGTAGTTCTACAATCTGACAAATTTTCGATTTGATATCTGTACTATTTTTTGAGATATAAGAATTTGTAATTTTAAAAAGTGCGCCATTTTTGAAATACTTCCCATTTCCCCCACTACTATTATTTCAACATATTATATTTTTTTTGTATTTTTTTAGTATAGGTTAATATACATTTCAAGTTTCAATTACAAAACTTAAAAGATAGTTGAGATATTCATTTTTAAGTGTTTTTCTTTGCACCCCCCGTGACCCTCCCCCTTGCAATAATTAGCCATTTTCTAAGCTGATTTCAATGGAACTATATGTCACCTTAATGGTCTCAAAATATAAATTTTTTTCAATAAGTAATTTTGGCGATATAGTCATTTGAAAAAACAGTTCAGCCGACAATTTGTTTTTAGCCCCCCCTTTTCGGACGCCAATGGATAAAAAAATTAAATTATTTTTGAAGTTTGTCCCACAACCCTCTCTATATGTCTACTGATTTTCAACTTTCTGTCTGCATTCTTGAGGGAGATATTAGCGAGTGTAGTTTTCGACTTTTTCCCTCCCCCCGCCTCCCCCTTTCACCTAACACACACCCAAAATTTAGAAAATAGAGCTCACTTACTCAACCAACAATTCACCCAAAAACGAACATTCTACCTTTAGTGGTCTCGGAGATATGAGTCCATATGTACGGCGTACGCCGTACGGCGGACGGCGTACGGCGGGACGGATTTTTTTTTTTGCATTTTTAGGCTAATTTAGTCATGAAACGCGAAAAAAAAAAATTTCAGGGTAGCAAAGTTTTTTTTTTTCTTGTGTCGATCACAATACTTTATTATTAGAATAATATAATAAAGTAATTATTAGAATAATAAAGTAAAATGAAGTCATAAAAAGAAATTGAAACATAACAGGGCTACGATTACGCGTAAAGCACAATCTTACGATACTCTAGATGAAATAGAATTTTTTGTGATCCCAAGAAATTTTGTATGGGGAGTGTTAGAAGGGGTGATAGCATTGAACTAATTTTTTCCCTATCATGCTAAAGTAGCTATAAAAATGTTTTATACAAAATGCTTACTCAAAAAATTGAATATGAGCTGAGAAAATTAGAGTGTTAGATTTAGTGAAAATGTGCAGTTTGTATGGGAGGTGGTAGATAGAGCGGGGGGATTTTAATGATTTTTTCAGAAATTACTAAGAATATCATAAAATAGACATCTCTTAAATTTTAGACTAGTAACATTCATACTTTTCAAGCAAATAGATTTTTTGTGAAGTTGTGAAACAGTGTCATATTGTATGGGAGGGGGTAGAAGCAGTGAAGCTAATCAAATATTTTTTTCTGATCTTAGTGATAATACTAATTAAGTATTTATTACAAAATATAAGCTCAATAAATGTTATATGTTCTGAGAAAATCGTCTTAGAGCATTTCATGAAAAAATGTAGTTTGTATGGGAGGGGGTGGAAGGAGAGGGAGGACGCAAATAATTTTCAACTGTAGATTAAGGTTATTCTAAAAGTGATATATCCCAAAATTCAGATTAATAGCTTTTATACTTTTTGAGTAAATCCATTTAATATCAAATTGCGAAATTGTGTCATTTTGTATGGGAGGGGGTAGAAGGGGTGAAGCTAATCGTCTAATTTTTTTTGGCCTTACTAAAAATCTTAAATAAATATTTGGTGCACAATTTCAGCCCGGTAAATTTTATACGCACTGTGTAAATTGGCTTAGAGTAATGCATGACAAGTACAGTTTGTATGAGAGGTGGTAGAAGGAGGGGGACGACACGCATAATTTTTTTACGGTAGATTGATATTATCAGAAAAGTAATATATTCCAAATTTCAGGCTAATAGCTTTTATACTTTTCGAACAAATCCGTTTATTGTCAAATTGCGCAATTGTGTCATTTTGTATGGGAGAGGGTAGAAGGGGTGAAGCTAATCGTCCAATTTTTTTTGGCCTTACTAACAATTTTAAATAAATATTTGGTGCACAATTTCAGCCCGGTAAATTTTATACGCACTGTGTAAATTGGCTTAGAGTAATTCATGACAAGTGCAGTTTGTATGGGAGGGGGTAGAAGGAGGGGGAGGACACGCATAATTTTTTCACGGTAGATTGATATTATCATAAAAGTAATATATTACAAATTTCAAGCCAATAGCTTTTATACTTTTCGAGCAAATCCGTTTATTGTTAAATTGCGCATTTATGTAATTTTGTATGGGAGGGGGTAGAAGGGGTGGAGCGATTTGGCCCGTTCACGAACTTGACCTTACTTTTTTGTCAAAAACGACGTGTACGAAATTTGAGCTTTCCAGCTCAACGCGTTCTCAAGCTAGAGAGCGAACGGACGGACGGACGGACGGACGGACGGACGGACGGACGGACGGACGGACGGACGGACGAACGGACGGACGGACATCCGGTTTTGAGATTTTTGAGTGATAATATTAATTTCTGTATTCATCATTTTTTTCTCCGCGCCTTATTTCTTGGCGTTACACACTCCAGAGCAAACTTATAATACTCTCAGATTTCATCTAGAGTATAAAAATGATTTTATTACTTCTTATTTTATGCCATCGAATACCGATGGCTTTATGGGCTCAATGAGGTCATGTGGAATGACTTCATCAAGAAGTGACATACGATGTGGTGATGCATATGCAACTCCCCCTCACTTGACCTAGACTCCCGACTAGGTGTCATCCATAGGTTTGGTAAGTCAAAGTTTACAGAATTCTTATGCTTATATTTATAATATATGTATTACTAATACAATAACTGCCGTAGTGGCTATAAAGGTATAATTAATCCAATTTTGTTTATTATAATTTTTATTTTTTTCAAATTTTTCCAAGTTATTAAGTTTCTCTTGTTCTAGTTGTTTTAAATAAACATCATCCAATGAGATGTCCTCTAGTTTTGTGAAATGTACGTCTTTTGCTATGTTAGGCAAAATAAGGTGTTCATAATAAGGAACTTTAAAATTATTAAATGTTATATTTTTAATTGTAATTTTGCAGCTGTCAAAACGAATAATGTTATGACCTGAAAGAGTGATATCTTGCTTTACTTTGATTTTTTCGCAATTATGTTTAATTTTTCATTTTTTAAATTTTTTGTTACAATTATAGATTCTGTGAGTTGTATTATTTCTTCTTTCTCATTCTTCATTAATTTACATCCTATTATTTTTAGTTTTAACAATTCTCTTATACAATCGTCTTCTATCCATATTAAATTTTTTACAAATTTTGTTGGGTAATACAATGTATTTTGAAAACTTAATACATTTTTTATCTTACTTACTAATTGCATTCCATGATAGTTAGGTATTGGTTCAATTTTTAATTTTTTATATTCTCCGTCACTATATTGCGGAATACTGATAATTATTATAATTGTATTTTTTCTTAATGCAACTGCGCATTTAATGTCCGAATATTGCTCAATTTTACTTTATTATTATAATAATAAAGTATTGTGATCGACACAAAAAAAAAAAGTTTGCTACCCTGAAATTTTTTTTTTTCGCGTTTCATGACTAAATTAGCCTAAAAATGCAAAAAAAAAAAATCCGTCTGTCTGTACGCCGTCCGCCGTCCGCCGTACGCCGACGTGTACGCTCAGCGCACATTAACTCCCAAGCCTTTCAAGATAGAAAGTTCAGTTTTGGGGGGAATGTAGATAGTTGCGGATCTCAGGCGGATACCCATTTTCGGGGGTACACGGGTTCAGGGGGAGGCGGGGGGAGCGCTTAAACCGAAAAATACGAATTCATATATCTCAACCATGGTAAGAGCTAGGAAGCTAAAACTCAACATTAATATAGAGGGGCTTGTAGGACAACTTTTAAAAATAATTTAATTTTTTTATCCATTGGGGTGCGAAAAGGGGGGGCTTAGAACCAATTGTCGGCCGAATTTTTTTTTCAAATGATTATATCTTCGAAATTACTTATCGTAACAAAACTATTTTTAGAGACCGTCAAGGTGGCATATAGTTTTATCGGAACCAGCTTAGAAAGCGGCTAATTATTGTAAGGGGAGGGTCAGTGGGGGTACAAAGAAAAACACTTAAAAATTAATATTTCAACTATCTTTTAAGCTATGTAATTGAAACTTGAAACTTATATTAAGCTATACTAGGCAAATATAAAAAAAATATAACATTTTGAAATAATAGTAGTGGGGGGAAATGGGGAGCATTTCAAAAATGGCGCACTTTTCAAAATTACAAATCCTTATATCTGCAAAAATAGTACAGATATCAAATCAAAAATTTGTCAGATTGTAGAACTACATAATAGTTAATTTTGGTAAAAATTTTAAGTTGGGTGGTGTAAGGGGAGGGAGGTAATAAGCAAAAATATCGACAACTTTGAGTGATTTTTTTAGGGCTCTGGTAAAAGATACAAAGTTAAAATTTTGCATGTGAATACCTATATTTAATCCACATAGAAAAATAATAATAACTTGATCCATATTTGTTATAAACCGACCCCCCCGGTCTAACGTGCACAAGGTGTTTCATGTGCATTGAAAAAAACACATAAACTGAAAATTTTTGAGTGAAATTTTAAGGTAGAAATTTGAAAAATTGCGAAATGCATTTAAAAAAATCCCTAAATATACGAAATATTAACTGGTCGAAAACCTTTAACACTTCTACTCCCTCCCATACAAAATTATTTTTTCGACCATTTTCAAGAAATCAATTATCACCTAACTATTAAAAGCTATCAATTTGAAATTTTGCATAACAACTACCAAAAATAATTAAAATGAAATCGCGTTAAAAGTTTTAAAATCGCGCTTGACCTTCTACCCCCTCCCATACAAAAGTATGATTTCGACTAATTTCATTAAATCAACTAATAACCAACAAATTAAAAGCTAAGAACTTGAAATTTTACAATAAAAATGAAAGAAAATTGCATCACAAGTTTTACGATTCCCTTACCTCCTCTACCCCCTCCCATACAAAATTATTTTTTCGAGCATTTTTAAGAAATCAGTTATCAGCTAACTCTTAAAAGCTATCAATTTCAAATTTGGCATAAAAACTTATAAAAATAATTCAAATGAAGTTGCTTTAAAAGTTTTGAAATCGCGCTTGCGCTTCTACCTCCTCCCATACAAAACTATGATTTCGACCAATTTCATTAAATCAACAATAACCAACAAACTAAAAGCTACGAACTTGAAATTCTATACAAGCACCTTACAAGAGACGCGAAATAAAACTACATATCAAATTTTACGATTCCCCTACCTTCTCTACCCCCTCCCATACAAATGTTCGGTTTCGTGAATGTAGAATACACCGAATTTTATGAAAATTCTATGCAACTTCGTCTATGAAACACATTCTATACAGAGAATATTGGACGTGATTCAAGCAATTAATTAAAAAGCTATTAATATCCACCCACCCTTACTATTACCCCTACTCCTCCCCTCATAAAAACCAAACTTACAGAAACGAATGAAATATTGTTAACAGTCCTGCCCAAGAACTCCCTTTCACTTAGCCTTCCCTAACCACTCTAACCTGCATATTGAATTTCCACTCATCCGCAACTTGTCCCAAGAATAATAAAGTTTCGCCCGACTTGTTGGCAGTTTATTTATTTGGAATTTATCTACTTCTTCGTCATCTAAAATGTATCTACTAAGTGTTCCTAGTTTTGAATTTAATATAATTTCTTTTATTTTCTCAATATTTTTAATTAAAATATTGATATCAGTTAATACAAGTGTTTCATATTCTTTTTGTAAGTGAATTCTCTTTAAATAATTTGTTTCTTTAATTAAGTTATTAACGTGATCTTTTATTATCTTTTGATTTTTATTTACTTTTTCCTCAATGATTTTAATTTGGTCTGTAAGAGTATTACTTGATTTTAATAGCTTATTTTGATTTTCATATAACGTATCTTGATTCTTTTCTATTGCTTGAAAGTGTGCTTCTATCATTGCTGAGTCCTGATCATCCATAGATCCTGCTAAAAATTTCATCGTTCTACCCCAAAGATTCAAAAGTCCTCTTTTCTTTCTGTTCCCTGTATTTATGCAACCCGGTTTAAGTCCTAATTCGTTACAATAATCCCATGTTTTTGCATCTCTATTATATCCTGTTTTATATGATTTTCTAGCATCCCTTAATCTTGTTTCTAAACTTATTGGTTGTTGTTTACTATCTTCCTCATTGTTTAATTTTGGTTGTAATGAATGGATTTCGTGTTCCAAATGATGGAGTTGTTGTGCCATATTTTCCAAATCTGTATCTATGAAATTTTGTTGCATTGTTTTCACACTTTCTTGAATTTTACGAAAGTTCTCTTCATATGAGCTTATGTTTATTGTATGTAGTATATATGTGTAATGATCTATAATTTTTATGGTATCTGTCTGCGCTACGGTAAATCCATTTCCGTTGTCTGCATTAATTACTTCTATTACTTGACCATCAGTTCGCATTTGGTTGCAATATACTATGATCAACACTAGTATTATCTTCAGTGCTATCTTTGAGTAGTTGCCTGTAAGAGATTTACGTATTCTAATCGTAATATAAATAATATGATATGATATGATAATAAACTGCCAACAAGTCGGGCGAAACTTTATTATTCTTGGGACATGTTGCGGATGTGTGGAAAGTCAATATGCAGGTAAGAGTGGTTAGGGAAGACTAAGTGAAAGGGAGTTCTTGAGCAAGGCTGTTGTCTATTTAACAATATTTCATTCGTTTCTACAAGTTTGGGTTTTTATGGAGGGGAGGAGGAGGGGTAATAGTAAGGGTGGGTGGATGTTAAAAGCTTTTTAATTAATTGCTTGAATCACGTCCAATATTCTCTGTGTAGAATGTGTTTCATAGACGAAGTTGCATAGAATTTTCATTCACAAAACCAAACATTTGTATGGGAGGGGGTAGAGTAGGTAAGGGAATCGTATATTTTGATATGTAGTTTTATTTCGCTTCTCTTTTAAGGTGCTTTTACAAAATTTCAAGTTCATAGCTTTTAGTTTGTTGGTTATTAGTTGATTTATGAAATTGGTCGAAATCATAGTTTTGTATGGGAGGGGGTAGAAGGGCAAGCGCGATTTGAAAATTTTGAAAGCAATTTCATTTGAATTATTTTTATAAGTTTCAATGCAAAATTTGAAATTGATAGCTTTTAAGAGTTAGCTGATAACTTATTTTATAAAAATGCTCGAAAAAATAATTTTGTATGGGAGGGGGTAGAGGAGGTAGGGAAATCGTAAGACTTGTGATGCAATTTTCTTTCTTTTTAGTTGTTAGGTGCTCGTACAAAATTTCAAGTTCGTAGCTTGCAATTTGTTTGTTATTAGTTGATTTAATAAAATTGGTCGAAATCGGAGGGGGTAGAAGGGTAAGCGCGATTTCAAAACTTTTAACGTAATTTCATTTCAATTATTTTTGTAAGTTCTTATGCAAAATTTCAAATTGATAGCTTTTAATAGTTAGGTGGTAATTGATTTCTTGAAAATGGTCGAAAAAATAATTTTGTATGGGAGGGGGTAGAAGTTTTAAAGATTTTCGACCAGTTAATAATTCATTCTTTTATGGATTTTTTTTAAATGCATTTCGCAAATTTTCAAGTTTCTACTTTACAATTTCATTCAAAAATTTTCAGCTTATGTGTTTTTTCATTTCACATGAAACACCTTGTGCACGTTAGACCAGGGGGGTCGGTGCATAACAATTGTAGAATTTCTATTATTTTTTATGTATGTACAATAAATTGGTATATTGATCTGCAAAATTTAAACTCTGTATCTTTTACCAGAGCCCAAAAAAAATTACTCAAAATTTTTAACATTTTTGCTTTCCACCTCCCTCCTCTTACACCCCCCCACTTATTTTTTTTACCAAAATTGAAAATTATATAGTTCTACAATCTGAAAAATTTTTGATGTGATATCTGCCCTCAGTTTTGAGATATAATGGTTTGAAATTTTGGAAAGTTCAATGCTCCCCATTTTCCCCCACTACTATTTTCTCCAAATATTATATTTTTTTCATATTTCTTTCATATTTCTTTAGTATAGCTTAATATAAATACCAAGTTTCAATTGCATAGCTTAACAAATAGCCGAGATATTGATTTTTAAGTGTTTTTCTTTGCACCCCTCCTGACTCTCCCCCTTACAATAATTAGCCTCTATGTAAGCTGATTCCAGTGAATCTGTATGCCATCTTGATGGTCTAAAATTATAAATTTTTTATGCTAAGTAATTTCGAAGATATAATCATTTGAAAAAAAAATTCGGCCGACAATTGGTTTTTAGCCCCCCCTTTTTGCACCCCAATGGATAAAAAAATTAGATTAATTTTAAAAGTTGTCCCACAAACCCTTTTATATGTGCATTGATTTTTAGCTTCCTAGCTGTAACCATGTTTGAGATATTTGAATTCTTAGTTTTCGGTTTAAGTGCTCCCCCCGCCTCCCCCTGAATCCTTACACCCCCAAAAATGAGTGTCCTCCTGAGATCCGCAACTACCTACAATCCCTCCAAAAATGAGCTTTCTATCTCGAATGGTTTGGGAGTTAATGTGCTCTGAGCGTACACACCGGCGTACGGCGGACGGCGGACGGCGTACGGCGGACGGCGTACGGCGGACGGCGTACGGCGGACGGCGTACAGACAGACGGATTTTTTTTTTTTGCAGTTTAAGGCTAATTTAGTCACGAAACGCGAAAAAACAAAATTTCAGGGTAGCAAATTTTTTTTTTTCCCAAGTCGATCACAATACTTTATTATTAAAATAATAAAGTAATTAGGTAGTTTAAATGGAATTAGTAAGATTTATTCGTTGATTTTAATTGTTTCGTTAAGTTGTACGGTGTTTATGATATCGTTATTAGCTGTTTGATATTTCTTTAGTCTTGGGTGCTGCTGTAAATGATATTTATTTTTGTCCTTACGTGCTCTGATTTTAGCTTTAGGTTCCAATTTTTTGTTTGATTCTATTTTGATGATGTTGGGATTGACTTGATCGTCTTTCCTATGTTTGTTTCGATTTAAAATTGCTTTTTCTTTTCCTTCTTTTACTAGATTTTTTATTTTGGCAATGTCTACGTCTCCTTGATGTACTTTTATTGGTTCTTCTTTAGTTGCGGAATGAATTGTCGTATTGTATATGCGTAAAGATTCCATTATTGGGTCTAATAAGAGTAGCGAATTTTCTTTTTTTTGTCTTATTAGGAATTTTCTTAAGTTTTCATTCAGGGTGTTATGAAATCGTTCGATGTTTGAGTTACCTGTATGATAATTTGGTGTCGTGTAGTGTATTTCAATGCCTTCCTTTACAAAATAATTTTTTATTATTTCACTTTTAAAAGCACTTTCGTTATCCATCGTTAGTTTCTTAGGTTGTCCCATATTATTTAGTATAATGATTATCCCATTTAGTAAATCTGACCAATTGCGTGATTTGAGTTTACTTAATGAAGCATATTTATTAAATTTATCTATGCATGTTAAATAGAAGTTATTTTTGTCTCTGAACCAAATGTCCATATGATATCTTTCTCTCGGTGTATTTACGTTTTCAGTGATTTTAAAAGGTATTTTTACGGGTTTGCGTTCATATTTCGATTTTTGACATATTTCGCAAATATTTATAATTTTAGAAATTTCTTCTCTTAGATTTGGATAATAGTATTTTCTTTTTAGCTCTTCATTCATTTTATTAATTCCTGCGTGATTTCTTTTCACATGTGTCTTTAATACTTCCTCTTGTACTTGTTCTTCGTTCAATTCAGCTAGTCTATAATTTGCTTTTATATATTTTATGTTTGAATTTTGTTCCTTCCATCTTATATACGTTTTTTGCAATTCTTTGAAGATGTCTTCATCTTCTATCATAATTCCTACTATTCCTCTTTTTGGTGAATGATTTTGCAATATATATCTGAAAAATTGATCATTAGGTTCTTTGGTAGTTATATTTATTCTTTTCTTTCCAAAATTTATTTCTTTTCTAATGTTGTTATTATCTCCTTTTTTCAATATAATTTGAGTTCTAAACGTATTTATTGGTCCTTCCGTTATCTCTATATAATGAGTGCTGTCTTCTTCAGCGCTATGTATCGTAGCAGCGGTTGATGCATTTAATACGTTTTCAATATCATATTCATTGGCATTAATCTCGACTCTGGAAAGAGCGTCCGCTATGGCATTTTCCTTTCCCTTTATGTATTCTACATCAAAATTGTATTCTTCCAACTTAATCTTCCATCTCTGAAGCTTGGAGTTGGGTTCTTTGAGCGTACTTAACCATTGTAATGGTCTGTGATCGGTCTGTATCTTAAATCGTTGACCATATAAGTAAGGTCTAAAATACTTTGTTCACCAAACCATTGCCAATAACTCCTTTTCTATTGTCGAGTAGTTTATCTCATGTTCATTGAGAGTTCTACTGGCAAAACAAATTGGGTGGTTATTTTGCGATAACACTGCTCCAAGGGCATAGTTCGATGCATCCGTAGTTAAAACAAATGGCTTGTCGAAATCTGGATATTTCAGTATTGGATCATTTGTGATGAGAACTTTGAGTGTCTCAAAGGCTTCTATATAATCTTGGTCCTCTATCCTTTTTTTGCTATTTTTCTTTAATCTCATTGTTAATGGTTTAGCAACTTGAGCAAAATCTTTTACGAACTTTCTATAGTAACCTACTAGTCCAAGAAATGACTTAATTTTCTTTTTGGTGTCTGGAATTGGAAAGTTTACTATCGCCGTTATTTTATTCGGATTTGGTTTGATTCCGTTTGTTGTAACAACGTGTCCAAGAAATTCAGTTTCCTTTTTTAGGAATTCTGTTTTATCCAGTTGGACCTTGAGATTAACTTCTCGTAGCTTGTTCAATATAATCTTGATAGATTGTAAGTGTTCTTCCAATGAAGTACTGTAAATAATAATATCGTCCATATAGACGAAGCAAATCTTGCCGATGAATTCTCTCAATACTGAATTCATTAGTCGCTGAAAAGTAGCGGGGGCATTCTTCAAACCGAAGGGCATGCGAAGAAATTCGTAGTGCCCAGTGTTCGTAGAAAAGGCTGTCTTATAAACGTCTTCATGGTTTATTTCAATCTGGTAGAAACCTTTGGCCAGATCTAATGTTGTAAAGTACATAGCTCTACCGAATTTGTCTAGTATGTCATCTTGTTTCGGAAAGGGATATCTGTCGTCGACAGTAAGTTCGTTCAACTTTCTGTAATCGATAACGATTCTCCATTTTTGCTGATCCGAAGCGTCTATCTTCTTTTTCACTACCCATAAAGGTGCTGAGTAAGGTGAAGAGCTGTGTTTTATAATGCCTTGTTCAAGCATTTCACCTATCTGCTTTTCTACTTCCTTTTTATGTTCTTCGGGGTACCTGTATAATTTAGTATATATGGGTGCCTCATTTGTAAGCTTTATTTTATGCTTGATTACATGTGTGAAGCTTAAGTCATCTCCCTCTCTGAAAAATACATCGGAAAATTTTCTCACTAAACCTAGGAGTTTATGTTTCTCCTCTTCGTTTAAGTGTGATACTCTTATTTCCTTTGTTATATTTTCTGAGTATGATATTTCATAGTTTAAGTTGTTTATTTCAGCTGGTAAAGTATTCTCATAACTTTCTTCTTCTACTTTATCAAAGTATATTTTCACTTCGGATTTATTTAGTTTCATTATCCTACTTGTGTAATTTATTTCGAAATTATTCGTTTCCTATTAAGCCATCATAAAGGTCATGAAATTTAATAACTAAGAACTCGGGGTTATGAATTGTATTGAGTTCTTCAAACTTGGGGACAATTGCTTTTGATCGAGTAGTAGTAATACCAATCATTGTTTTAATTTGTATGGAATCTGTTTCAGTAACATATTTTGGTTGACAAATTCCTGGATTTATCAAACTATGTGTGGATCCAGTATCCATAAGAAGTCTAATGAATCCTTTATTTGTTTTAAGCTTTATATGTGGTAATTGGTATCCAAGGCTGGTGTTGGAAAATTTTCCACACTTCTTTGTACATTAACTTGGTTGTTGAAGTTTTGTCTCACATTCTGTTGTCTGGATTGATCTACATCCATTGGTTCTGGTGGAGATGCATTTCTCCCTCTGTTAAAATTTCTATTTGGTCCCATATTCGCGTTTCGGTTAAAATTAGGATTGAAATTATTTTGATTATTATACCCATTATAATTTCTGTTTGGATTATTATTACCATGTCTAAATTGTCTGGTTTGATCGGATACATGACGAAACTGATTCCGATTTATTTGTTCAACGTTACGTCTTTGTTGATTGTTCGAATCGAAGTTACGAGTTTGATTGGGGTTTCTATTCGGATTTCTATTAAAATGGGAGTTTTGGTAATTTAAATATCCTCCCTGACTTAGGATATGAAGTGCTGATTCTAAATTAGTTGGATTTCTAGCAAAAATTACACTTTTTAAAGGTTCCGGTAATTTAGATTTGAAAACGTGTAACGCGGTTTCAATATTTGATGGAATTTGATGTGTCATTTCTTCTTGACGTGTTTTAATATTCAGTTCACACAAAGCTAACTGAATGTCATTGTAAAAATTTAAAAGATCTGAACGAAAACTCACATTTCTAAGATCTTCATATATTTGAGCACTATTTTTCGGATTTGCAAAATTATTAATTAACAAAGTTTTTAAACCAACCCAATTATTTACATCATTGTGGGCTTCGAGCAACTGTCTCGCTTTGCCTGTTAACTTAGATTTAATTGTGTTAAAAATAATCAGTCTTGAATCCTCGTTATATCGTAGGATTACCGTTCCGATATCGTCGATTCTTTGAATAAACGTATAGAGTTCCTGTCTATTCCCGTTGAAAGCTCTATTCCCTGAATATATTTTAGGGGGTTAATATTTAGATTTTCATTACCTTCAAAATCCACCATGTTTGGAAAATTCCTCTTTCGCTGTTCCGGATGTAATTGTTGATGGTTCCTGTTTTAGGCTTGGATGTTCTGGATGTAATTGTTGATGTTTCCTTTTTCTGCTTCGGTATTCTGGATTCAATTGTTGATGTTTCCTGTTTCTCACTTCTCTGCTCTGAATGCAATTGTTGACGACTCCTGATTATCACTTGATGATCTCACTTCTCTGCTGCTCACGATATTTTATTAAAAAAATTTTTTGTGTAATTAATTGATTCTAATTAACGTTGTCAGTCGGACTCTCCTGACATTTATGGACGACGTAGTCTTGTCCACGTTAATTTTCGTTGGAAATCAATAATTTATAAATTAAACAATTTTCACTTGTTTTATTTTTATTTGAGTTGTGTTTTTCTTTTTTTAGGATAAACAACGTTTTTGTTTATCCTACCGACTGCGCCAATTACGTATTTTTTCCTGACTATCAAATTTATGATCGCCAGAATCAATACTTTTCAGATTAAAACTCTTTATTCTCACTTTCATATTTTATTTAATCACTTATTTCAACAACTTATTTATTTTAGGTATTTTTTATAATTTTTTAACTTTTGACGAACTTTTAATTCTTATAGAGGACACAACTTGCTATTCTGGAGGTTGATGGAAGACTCCTCGACTTTAACATATTTTCTTAAGACGTTAGTTATCAAAATTCGATCCGTTCAAATTCGATCGAATTTTGTTTACATTTTTAAACATGTCTCAACCATTTCATTTAATTAAGTCGTCATGCAGGCGATCTTAAAACCGATCCTTATTCACTCTTTGTAGCCCTTTGCATGTGCGACATTTCTAAAATCAATTAACTAGCAGAAGGCTATCAAATTTAATTACTCGCAGAGTAATTATTTTAAATTAAAAAATGAAATTAAAAAATGAAGTCATAAAATGAAATTGAAAAATGATTTTATTACTTCTTATTTTATGCCATCGAATACCGATGGTTTTATGGGCTCAATGAGGTCATGTGGAATGACCTCATCAAGAAGTGACATACGATGTGGTGATGCGTATGTAACTCTTTTGTTTACACCGGCATGCACACTTACGAACTTTGGGTACTATACTATTGGTTTGTACATAAGACGGCATGAATTTTTCCGAGTATTGGCTATCAGGGTTTTATGATGTTACTAGCTGTACCCGGCCACGCGTTGCTGTGGCTCAATCTAGTTAAAATTAACAGAAAGAAAACAGAAAGCACACGTTTAAAATATACATATGTTTAATTTGACAGTGCCTGTGGGTAACCAATATTTTTTACAGTCCTATTATTTGTACATATATACAGATTATCTGGTTTGCTGACTCTAGAACACGCAACATACAATTGTCCGCGTGATTGCTGAGCACGTTGTCATATTTGACGCTGATCTGCTGCTTGTTGACGTCTTTCAGCCAAACTCAGCCTTTCGCGTTCATTCCGGTCAAATCGACTCTGATCTGAAGCTGCATAACGCGATCGTCGTGCTCGCAAACGTGCATCTTCAAGTCTGGCTGCACGCCATTCCGCTGTTTCTTCGACACGTATTTGATCCATTCTTTGTCTGTGTCGCTCGGTTGCTGATGCTCGTTCTACCTCAGTTTGATTAGCTATTACTCGTTGCACCGCTTCCGATCCGCGAGTACTACGACCTGTGTTTGATTTTCTGCGAGGCATTATTTCGATAAACTAAAAAAAATCGTTTGAAATGAGGCAAGAAAGTTAAAAAAAAATATAAAATAACTTTTTTTGTAACTAAAAACTTACAGTTTTCCGTGTTTAAGTCTACTGGGTTACTCTGACCAATACGACAGACGTATTCTTTACGATCCAAGACACGAAGGGAACTTTGATTGTTTTTTTTTACTTTAAAATCTTTTGCAGCAATATAAACGTTCACGACCTTTAAAACGAAGAGCAGCATGCTATCCACTCTGCTACCAACGCTTTTTCCATCTATGTATTCATTGAAATGCCATTTTCAAATTGTATTAAAAGCTCCAGCCAACTTTTCCAATTACGAAATTCCCGCACGATAAAGTGTGTAGTGCGTATTCCGGCCAACAGATGGCGATTAGTTTTTATTCTTTTTTACCCGTCTCAGGTGTTAAATCCTTTTAATAAGTATAAAAAAACCTACCTGGAGTCGAATGCAATGGTGTATCGAAATTTCGAAGCAATCGAAAAAGAACTTTTGGAGATCTTTCATTAATCACAAACCAACCATTTACATTTTTATACTCTAGATGAAATCTGAGAGTATATTGTGTTTGCCTTACCGTTTGTAACGCTAAGAAATAACGCTCGCACAGAGCCGCCAAGGGTACAGAAATATTTGCTGTCGCTCAAAAACCTCGATTCCGAGGTGCTGTCTGTCCGTCTGTCCGTCTGTCTGTCTGTCTGCCTGTCTGTCTGTGCGTCTGTCTACAGCATAACTCTCGAAAGCTTTGAGCTATAGTGCTAAAAATTTTTGTGTGTCATTTTTAGCAAAAAAGTAACTTTAAGTTCGTGAATGGGCTACATCCCCCCACTCTTTCTACCCCCTCCCATACAAATTTCATGAAATTTCGAAATAAAAATAAATTGATTTTTCTATGAAACTGTTCAAGCTATCGACTTGAAATTTAGGTCAAATTATTACGATATAGATTTCATTAATATCACTCCTTCTACCCCCTCCCATACAAATGCATAATTTTTGTTAAATGCATTATATCGATTTCCATTCAAACTAGTAAAAGTACAAACTTCAAATTTTGCCCTAATTTGTTTTTTAATAATTAAAATAAGTGTTAGAAAAAATTATCAGCGCCGCTTCACTCCTTCCACCACCTCCCTTACAAATGTCTGTATTATAAATTCAAGAAAAGCATTTCTCCTTTAATTATATGAGAGCTATCGACTTTGAAATTGAATCTAAGCACGGTAATAATGATGATGATAAGCAGTTTCGAAATCATCTTAAACGCTCCACTTCCTCTGCCACCTCCCATACAAATGCCCCAATTTCAGGAAAAATATGACCAATTTCTTTAAAAATAATAAAAACTAAAAACTTTAAGATCAGCAAAAAACATTTTGCATGCCATGTTCGGTGTCATATACGAAAAATACAAACCTTCCCCTCTACTTCTACCACCTCCCATGCAAAATTCTCTATTCACTATTCGAGAATTTGAGATGACATATTTTCCGGTATATTAAAGTCATTTCCATCTCATCTAGAGTATCATATGATTGGGCTTTAAGCCCAATCATAAATCTGTTATGTTTTTTTATATAGATTGAAAATTTTAGGCCCCTTAAAATTAAACAATAGTATTGTTACATGTCAATTCTACTTGGTCATCATCGTGTACGAACACTATAAGGAACCTCAATACAGTTGTGGACTTCACCGCATTATCATCGCGATCGGAAATATAAAAAAAAAAATTAACGCGGTTTTTGTTCTTTTTTGTGCTCGGAAAGTGCTTCGAAAGGGACCCACAAACTGATTGCCAGTAATCCGGTGAGATCTTTCCAAAATATTTTTATTCCAACACCTTGCTTCCCACATCAAATTGTAAAGTCAAAAAAGACAAAGAGTTTATTGTTTATACTCTAGATGAAATCTGAGAGTATTATAAGTTTGCCACAAAGTTTGTAACGCCAAGAAATAAGGCTCGGAGATAAAAATGAATGATACAGAAGTTCATATAATCACGCGTGGCGTGACTTTATAGCAAGGGGAAGCAATTGTCTTGCGCCAAGCTACAAGCGCTGCGTCAATATGCATGACTCCACAAGTTTACATCATTATTTGAAACACTTTTACTCATCCGAGGGAGGTGCGCTTTTCAGCAATCGATTTAAAACCCAGTCTACATTCTTGATCGGAAATAAAAAAACATAACAGGACTACGATTGGGCCTAAAGCCCAATCGTGCGACACTTTAGATGCAAGAGACATTTTTTTATATTAAGAAATTTTGTAGGGGAAGTGGTAGAGGTGGTGGCGACATTGAACTAATTTTTTCAAATCACGATAAGGTTGCTATCAAAATGTTTTATACAAAATTTAAGATTCAAAAATTTAGTAGGTACTGAAAAAATTAGTGTTTTGAATTTAGTGAAATTGTGCAGTTTGTATGGGGGGTGGTAGAAGGAGGATGGAGTTATTAATGAATTTTTTAAAAATAACTGTAAACATCATTTATTTGACATATTTTAAATTGCAGATCAGTAGTATTCATAATTTTCAGGAAAATCGACTTTTTGTAAAGTTGTTAAATTGTGTCAAATTGTATGGGACGGGATAGAAGGAGAGAAGCTAATCGTATAATTTTTTTTGGTCTTACTAAGAGCAAAATTTCAAACCGATAAATTGTATACGCACTAAGTAAATTGGCTTAGAGCATTTCATGAAAAATTGCAGTTTGTATGGGAGGTGGTGGAAGGAGGGGGAGCACACAAATAATCTTATAAAGTAGAATTAAATCCTCAAAATAGTATTATATTCCAAATTTCAGATCAATAGCATTTATACTTTTCGAGAAAACTCGTTTATTGACAAAATGCGTAATTGTGTCATTCTGTATGGGAGGAGGTAGAAGGGGTGGAGCGATTTGGCCCGTTCAAGAACTTGTCCTTACTTTTTCGTCAAAAATGACGTGAACAAAATTTAAACTTTCCAGATCAACGCATTATCAAGCTAGATAGAACATGGACAGACAGTCGGACTGACGGACATCCGGTTTTGAGATTTTTGAGTGATTATGTCAATTTCTGTATCATTAATTTTTTTCTCCGAGCCTTATTTCTTAGCGTTACAAACTTTGTGGCAAACTTATAATACTCTCAGATTTCATCCAGAGTATAAAAATCGATATTTTTTAATTTTTTAGGTATTACTCCCCTGAAACCGATTCTTTTCACTCAAAGCACGAAAAATATGGGCAATATTGCCAGATCTACCTCTTTACAATTTTCTTCCTGATAGTTTGTCGGCTAGTATAGAAATTTCAACACTGGCAATACTTTGATCGAGAGCCAGAGCTTGCGATTGAAAGCACCGGCTGGAAGCAATTGCTTTAACGCATCTCTGCTCGGTATAGAAGTGGAATTTGCTCTCGCTGCGAGCGGTATTGACCAGTGGTCTTGTTCTTTTGTATATGCGACTGGAAGCTATGAGAGGAAGAGTGGAAGCATTTTAATGCGACGCATCTTCCCATCGTATTGTCGGACTTGCAGGAAATTTCGTTCGTATTGGCCGGCGGTCTTGAAAATGCGTTTTTAAAATTGCATCTTTTTCCCTGTAGAATGCTTTTAACTTTCGTTGGTCAGAAAAAGCGTAAGAAAAAAGATGTCCTGATCACGTAAATGCTGTAAGCAGTGGTAGACGAAAATAATGCGCGCTTTCTTTTAAAGAAATTTTTAAATAAATTTGCATATCCGTGCTGTTTTAGTTTAGATTTTCTAAACTGAATAAAGGGCAAAACGTAAGGGAAGCATTGCTTCCCTTGCATCAATGAACGCCACGCCACTGGCAAAAATCTCAAAACCGGATGTCCGTCCGTCCGTCTGTCTGTCCGTCCGCGTCTCTAGCTTGAGAACACGCTGATCTAGAAAGTTCAAATTTTGTACACGTCGTTTTTGACAAAAAAAGTAAGGACAAGTTCGTGAACGGACCAAATCGCTCCACCCCTTCTACCCCCTCCCATACAAAATGACACAATTACGCAATCTGTCAATAAACGACTTTTCTCGAAAAATATAAACGCTATTGATGTGAAATTTGGAATATAATACTTTTTTGATGATTCGATTCTACTGTATAAGAATTAAATATAAGACCAACACTAACATCAACTAAAAACATCGCAAAACAGGCTCTGGACTATAATCCTCAAGGAAGACGTCGGGTTGGTCGACCATGTAACACATGAAAGCGAGCAATTGAGCAGGAGGCCAGAGGAATAAACAAGTCCTGGCAACAGCTTAAGGCCGATGCTCAGGATCGTTTTCCTGGCTGACAAATATTGGCAGATGTTTTGCGGGGCTGAATGATAGAAAGCGAACAGAAACCATCTAATGAGTACACAGACCTTCTTGAAGTGGAACTGTTTCAATTTACACCGTTTGCCCATTTTATTTCGAATAATTTTTCATTGCCAGTAACAACTGAAAATTCGTGCATACAAAAAATCTCACTGTCTGGAGTGACAATCGAACCCACGACCTGTTGACTGTGAAGCAAGCACGCTGGATAAAATAGTAGGGAGGGGGGATGGGGAGCATTTCAAAAATGGTGCACTTTCCAAAATTTCAAACCGTTATATTTCAAAACTGAGTGTAGATATCAAATTCAATTTTTGTCAAATTTTAGAACTATATAGTTTTTAATTTTGGTTAAAATTTTTCGTTGGGACGTGGAAGAGGAGGGATGTAGTAACGAAAAATGTCGAAAATTTTGAGTGATTTTTTAAGGGCTCTGGTGAAAATGCACAGTTTAAATTTTCCACGTGGATACATCTATTTGTTGTACATACAGAAAAAATAATAACAATTCCACAAATGTTATGCACCAACCCCCCTGGTCTAACGTGCACAAGGTGTTTCATGTGCATTGAAAAAATCACATAAACTGAAAATCTTTGAATGAAATTTTAAGCTAGAAACTTGAAAATTTGTAAAATACGTTTAAAAAAAAATCCTTAAATATATGAAATATTAAGTGGTCGAATAATTTTAAAACTTCTTCCTTCTCCCATAAAAAATTATTTTTTCTACCATTTTCAAGAAATCAATTATCACGTAACTATTAAAAGCTATCAATTTGAAATTTTGCATAAAACTTTATAAAAATAGTTGAAATGAAATCAAAAGTTTTGAGATTGTGCCAGTCACGTTACCGTCTTCAAATTTGCTTGATAACAAATTTGTACGGGAATCTACAATCTCTGTAGTTCCTATAGATAAAGCAAATTTCCAGGCGAAACCTAAACCTTCGGAATTTAACCCACATAAGACTTTACTTTTCTGAATGTGAGGAAATAAAGTTTTATGCTGACAATTATTCTAGCAATAAGATTAAGATAGACAATCAAAAATCCAGTTGTTATCTATCGTTCGCCAAGTTCAGTCAGTAAAGAAGAGTTAAATAAAACTAAAGTTTTAATTTTTTTATTTTAATATTTTTTTATTGTTTGTTTTTTGTTAAAAGACATAAGTGGCGCAGTCGGTAGGATAGTGCTCAAAAGAACACTATCCGATACAAAAACGAAACCTAGTGAAGTTTAATCCATTTTAATTTGAAGTTAATTGTGATCTAAATTCAGTTAATTGTGACTAAAATCTCAAAGTTAATTGTGATTAAAATTCAATAAAAAGTGATCAATTATAAACGAAGCAAAATTCAATATTAAGTTTGCGTGGACACAGTGATCAAAATAAGTGAAAAAAGAAACGAACATTTCGATCGAAATCAAAATTTCAACACGATTAACAACATGGCAACGATCGAGCAGTTAACAGCTCAAGTGAATTGGCTCACCCAAAGTTTAAATAAGCAAACCAAAAGTCTCAACGAAATGAGGACGACGAGATTTGAGTTAACGGCGGATCAAGTCATTCGAAATTTCAACGATATTCCTCCATTTTCCAGAGAAGATTCGTTCAAATTAAAATAAGCAATACTGTTTAAGGAAATTGGTCAACAGCAAAATCATCGGCGAGGCAAGAAACGTCATCTTGGAAATTCCGGATCATCGAAAAAACTGGGAAACCGTGATGGAAACGCTCATTCTTAAATTCAGACCCAAAAAGAGAATTCATCAATTACTATTCTACGCAAAGGATTTAAAGGTACATAGTTCAAAAGATTTATTCAATAAGCTTTCTAGTATTAAGTCTGAAACGAGTGAAATCTGTGACTTCGATAACGAAGATAATTTCACTTATGATGCTATTGACAAAGAATTAGTACAAATTTTAAAATCAAAATTAATTCCGATTCTGCAAATTCAAATTGATTATAAAAAAACGTTATTTGAATTGGATAATTGCTTTTGTCAATCGGAAATTTATTTAAGTGAAGATGTGATTAAATAAACTGCCAACAAGTCGGGCGAAACTTTATTATTCTTGGGACAAGTTGCGTATGTGTGGAAAATCAATATGCAGGTTAGAGTGGTTAGGGAAGACTAAGTGAAAGGGGGTTCTTGGGCAGGGCAATTGTTAATTTAACATTTTGCGGAAACGTTCAAAAGCTCCAGTACATATATATAATCAATATTTCGTTCGTTTATTTATGCAAGTTTGAGTTTTTATGAGGTGAGGTGTGAGGGGTGATAGTAAGAGTGGGTGGTTGTTAATAGTTTTTTAATTGATTGCTTGAATTACGTCCAATATTCTCTGTATACAATGTCAGTTTCATAGACGAAGTTGCATAGAATTTTCATAGGATTCGGTGTATTTTACATTCACGAAACCAAACATTTGTTTGGGAAGGGGTAGAGGGGGTAGGGGATTCGTAAAATGTGTGACGCAATTTTATTTCCTTTCTCTTGTAGTGTGCTCGTACAAAATTTCAAGTTCGTAACTTTTAATTTGTTGGTTATTAGTTGATTCAATAAAATAGGTCGAAATGATACTTTTGTATGGGAGGGGGTAGAAGTGCAAGCGCGATTGCAAAACTTTTGAAGTAATATCATTTAAATTATTTTTGTAAGTTCTTGTGCAAAATTTGAAATTGATAGCTTTTAAGAGTTAGCTGATAACTAATTTCTTAAAAATGCTCGAAAAAATAATTTTGTATGGGAGGGGGTAGAAGAGGTAGGGGAATCGCAAAATTTGTGACACAATTTTCTTTTCTTTCTCTTCTAAGGTGCTCGTACAAAATTTCAAGTACATAGCTTTTAATTTGTTGGTTAGCAGTAGTTTTATTGAAATTGGTCGAAATCATACTTTTGTATGGGAGGGGGTAGAGTGGCAAGTGTGATCTCAAAAATTTTGACGCAGTTCTATTTAATCTATTTTCAAAAGATTTTGTGCAAAATTTCAAACTAATAGCTTTTAGTAATTAGGTGATAATTAATTTCTTATAAATGGTCGAAAAAATAATTTTGTAGCTTTCAAGGTATTCGACCAGTTAATATTTCATTCTTTTAGACATTTTTTTTATATGCATTTTGCAAATTTTCAAGTTTCTACCTTCAAATTTCATTCAAAAATTTTCAGTTTATGTGGTTTTTCATTGCACATGAAACACCTTGCGCACGGTAGACCAGGGGGGTCGGTGCATAACAATTGTGGAATTTTTATTATTTTTTCTGTATGTACAACAAATATGTAGATGTATCCACATGGAAAATTTAAATTTTATATCTTTCACCAGAGCCCTTAAAAATTCACTCAAAATTTTCAACATTTTTGGTTACCACCTCCCTCCCCTTACACCTCCCGACGTAAAATTTTTACCAAATTTAACAACTACTTAGTTCTACAATTTGACAAAATTTGAATTTGATATCTGCCCTCAATTTTGAATTATAACGGTTTGAAATTTTGGAAAGTGCATCATTTTTGAAATGCTCCCCATTGCTCCCCACTACTATTTTGTCCAAATGTTATATTTTTCTCGTATTTTCCTAGTATAGCTTAGTATAGGTTCTAAGATTCAATTACAAGCTTAACAAATAGCCGAGATATTGATTTTTAAGTGTTTTTCTTTGCACCCCCCCCCTGACCCTCCCCCTCACAATAATTACCTTTTATCTAAAATGATTCTAGTAGACCTGTGTGCCACCTTATTGGTCTCAAAATATCAATTTTTTATGGTAAGTAATTTCGAAGATATAATCATTTGAAAAAAAAATTCGGCTGACAATTGGTTCTTAGCCCCCGCTTTTCGCACCCCAATGGATAAAAAAATTGAATTATTTTTAAAAGTTGTCCCACAAACCCCTCTATATGTATTGTTAGTTTTAGCTTCCTATCTGTTACCATGGTTGAGTTATTTGAATTCGTATTTTTCGGTTTAAGCGCTCCCCCCGCCTCCGCTTGAACCCGTACACCCCCCAAAATGGGTATCCGCCTGAGATCCGCAACTATCTACAATCCCCCCAAAAATTAACTTTCTATCTTGAAGAGTTTGGGAGTTAATGTGTGCTGAGCGTACACGTCGGCGTACGGCGGACGGCGTACAGACAGACGGATTTTTTTTTGCATTTTTAGGCTAATTTAGTCATGAAATGCGAAAAAACAAAATTTCAGTGTAGAAAATTTTTTTTTTTCCCAAGTCGATCACAATACTTTATTATTAAAACTAGCAAACGCCCGCGACTTCGTCCGCGTAAAAATAAGCAATTTTTGAGAGTGTAGTTAGTAATACATTATGTGGGATATATGTATAATCTGCTTACTTTAATGGGTCTTTGAAGAAAATGGTTTGTATATTGTTGGAATCAGATCCATAAATTATTCAGAATGAAAGCATGATACTCCCATTTTTATGGGACAGGCTCGTGATCAAATCAAACCCGTGATTTGAGATTATATAAGTATGGAAGAGCGTTAAGGACATGTGAATAGTTGTAGCTTGTGTTAATGAAAGAAAAGACCAAATAAAATAACGTTAAGCTTAAAAGCATAACAGGACTACGATTGTGCGTAAAGCCCAATCATACGATACGAAATTTTTGCGGTGTTAAGAAATTTTATATGGGGAGTGGTAGCAAGGGTGACAGCACTGAACTAATTTGTTTCATATCATGCTAGAGTAGCTATAAAAATGTTTTGTACCAAATTTAAGCTTCAAAAATTGAGTAGGTACTGAGAAACTTAGTGCATTGAATTTAATGAAATTGTGCAATTTGTATGGGAGGTGGTAGAAGGAGTGGGGGGTTTTTGGTGATTTTTCGAGAAACAACTATAACTATCATGCAATTGATATACTTTAAATTTCAGATCTGTATCATTCACACTTTTCAAGAAAATCGAATTATTGTATAGTCGTGGAATCTGTCTCATTGTATGGGAGGGGGAAGAAGGAGTGAAGCTACTCGGTTAAGTTTTTTCACGATATTAATAATAATGCTAATTAAGGATTAAGTTCAAATTTTTACCTCGATGAAATTTAAATGTACTGAGAAAATTCGTTTAGAGTATTTCATGAAAAAGTGCGGTTTATATGGGAGGTGGTGGAGGGAGAAGGGGGTTTCTGGTGATTTTTTGAAAAACAACTATAATCATCATGCAATTGATATATTTGAAATTTCAGATCAGTAACTTTCAGACTTTTCAAGAAAATCAAGTTCTTGTGAAGTCGTGGAACTGTGTCACATTGTATGGGAGGGGGTAGAAGGAGTGAAGCTAATCGGTTAATTTTTTCTCGATATTAATAATAATGTTAATTAAGGATTTCATACAACATTTTAGCTCGATGGAAGTTACACGTACTGAGAAATTTGGTGTAAAATAATTCTTGAAAAAGTGTAGTTTGTATGGGAGGTGGTGAAAGGAGTGAATAAACTCAAATAATTTGTAAACTAAAACACTGTATTTATAATAGAAATAATATATTCCAAATTTCAAATTAATAGCTTTTATGGTTTCCAAGAAAATTTGATTAACATATATTTTGAAAATCAGTCACTTTGTATGGGAGGGGGTAGAAGGCGTGAGGGGAGTGAAATGAAACCCAGTGCAGATTTCATTCCGATGGACACCTAACAAACTGTGCAAGTTTCATTACAATCAGTTCAGCCGTTTGTGCGTGAAAAGCGGTCGTACAGACAGACAGACAGACAGACAGACAGACAGACAGACAGACAAAAATTTCAAAAATGTGTTTTTTTGCTTAGTTAGTGATAAAATAACTCAAAAAACTAACTTATAGCCATTTATAAGCAAATAACAGACAGACACTACAATTATATTTATATGTATAGATAATAAAGTAAAATGAGTTCAAAATTCACAAAAGTCAAAAGTTTGATAAAGGCGTGAATGACAAAAACAAAGTCCATCACAATTCTGGCAATAACCAATCTAATTGACCAAACTTTCGAAATTCTTCCAATTTTTATATTACTCCAAGACCTCACTTTAATTGAAACAGTAACAATAACCGAAACTCGGGACAGTATAAGAGAACGAATTACACGCAAAATAACCCAGGACAGTACCGAAACTATAACAACCAACAAGAACCGATGGAAATTGACAATATCAATACAAATACAGACATTAATCAAGAAGTAAATTTTACAAACTAGCCTCGGAAAATAAATTACCAATCTTAAAACTTACATTCAACAATATAGCAATAAATTGTCTGATAGATATAGGATCAGACACGAGCCTCATGAAACCTGATGTTTTACCTTTCAATATTATAAAATTATAAAAAACCCCTTACGTAAAATTCCTTAGGAGGTCCTAATTATGAAAATTTTAAAATGATCACCCCAATCCCAAAAGAACTAAAGAGAAAAGTTACCTTGGAATGGAAAATTTTTCCCCTCAAAAGCGGAAAATACGACGCAATAATAGGCATGAATTTTTTAATTCCCTTTCAAGCTAAGATTAATATTGAAAACCAGTATTTAGAAATTTTCTCCAAATACCAAATTCCCTTCGAAAATATCGATTACCCTAGCGAAATTGCTCCAGCAAATCACCTAGCACCTAAGCGATTTAAAAGAAAATATTTTGAACAAAATAAATCAAAACCATCTAAATTCTGAAGAAAAATCTTATTTAAAAGAACTATTAGTACAGAATAGGGATTTATTTTACAATGAAGGTGATAATTTGACCGCAACACATGAAATTTGTCATGAAATTAGATTAAAACATGAAAATCCCATTTACTGTAAACTATACCGCTATCCTCAAATCCATGAAAAAGAGATAGAAAGACGAATAAGTGACATGTTAAGACAAGGAATTATTAGAGAATCCAACTCACCATATAATTCTCCGCTATGGATTGTCCCCAAAAAATGAACAGCTCTAACATAAAAACATAAAAGAATTAAGATTGGGCGTAAAGCCCAACCATATGATACTCTAGATGAAATAAGAAAGAGTTCAATGTACCGGAAAATATGTCACCTACAATTCTTTTAAATAATTAATAGTGACTTTTGTATGGGAGGTGGTAGAAGGAGAGGAGGAAGGTTTGTAATTTTTGGGTATGACACCTAATGTGGTATGCAAAATATTTCGTGCTGAATTTAAGGTTTGTAGCTTTCATTATTTTCAATTGGGCATAGTTTTCCTGAAATTGAGGCACTTGTGTGGGAGGTGGCAGAGGAAGTGGAGCGTTTAAGATGATTTTGGAACTGCCTATCATCATCCTTATCACCGCGCTTTGATTCAATTTCAAATTCGCTAGTTCTAATATATTCGAAGGAGAAATGCTTTTCTTGAATTTATAATACAGATATTTGTATGGGAGGGGGTAGAAGAAGTGAAGAGGAGCTGATAACTTTTTTTGGCATTTATTGCAATTATTAAAAAATTAATTCTGGCAAAATTTTAAGTTTATATTTGTTCTAGTTTTAATGAAAATCGATATAATGCACTTAACAAAAAATATACATTTGTATGGGAGGGGGTAGAAGGAGTGTACGGATCAAAACACAGGTTGTTCTCGTTATTGATATTTCTATTTTTATACTTTATGCAAAATATTAAGTTGATATCTTTAACAGTTTGAAAGAAAAATAATTTATTTTAAATTCCAAAATTTCGTGAAATTTGTATGGGAGGGGGTAGAAGGAGTGAGGTGTAGTTGATAACTTTTTTCATTCTGATTGGAATTATAATAAAATCAATTCTGGCAAAAATTCGTTTTTATAACTTTACTGGTTTCAATGAAAATCGAAAAACTGCATTTTTCAAAATTATGCATTTGTATGGGAGGGGGTAGAAGGAGTGACGAAATCGGATCAATATTCCGTTATATTGATGACATCTATATCATAATACTTTGACCTAAATTTCAAATTGATAGCTTAAATAGTTTCAAAGAAAAATCAATTTTTGAAAATTTCGGAATTTCGTGAAATTTGTATGGGAGGGGGTAGAAGGAGTGGGGGGATATGGCCAGTTCACGAACTTAAAGTTTCTTTTTTGCTAAAAATGACACACAACAAATGTCAGCATGATAGCTCAAAGCGTTCGAGAGTTATGCTGTAGACAGACGGACAGACGGACAGACAGCAACTCGTAATCGAAGTTTTTGAGCGATAACAAATATTTCTGTACCCTTGGCGGCTCTGTGCGAGCATTATTTCTTAGCGTTACAAACGGTAAGGCAAACACAATATACTCTCAGATTTTATCTAGAGTATAAAAATGGAAAATTGTTGCCGACTATAGGAAACTCAATGAGATATCAATAAATGATAAGTTTCTGTCCCGAATATTGATAGCATTTGAGACAAATTGGCCAGGGCGCAATATTTTACATTTCTCGACCTTGCAAAAGGCTTTCATCAAATCTTGGTGAAGGAATAAGTTCAAAAGAAAACTGCATTTTCTACGCCATTTGGACATTATGAATATATTCGAATGCCCTTTGGTTTAAAAAACGCACAGTCAACGTTCCAAAGGTTGATGAACTCAGTTCTTCGAGAATTTATTAAAAAAATAACAGGGCTACGATTGCGCATAAAGCGCAATCTTACGATACTCTAGATGTCATCCCAAGAAATTTTGGTTGGGGAGTGTTAGAAAGGGTGATAGCATTGAAATAATTTTTTCCTCATCATGCTAAAGTAGCTATAAAAATGTTTTATACAAAATGCTTACTCCAAAAATTGAATGGGGACTGAGAAAATTAGTGAGTTAGATTTAGTGAAAATGTGCAGTTTGTATGGGAGGTGGTAGGAAGAGTGGGGCGATTTTAGTGATTTTTTCAGAAATAACTAGGAATATTAGAGTATGACAACCCTTAAATTTCAGATTAGTACCATTCATACTTTTCAAGAAAATCTATTTCTTGTGAAGCTGTGTCATATTGTATGGGACGGGATAGAAGCAGTGAAGCTAATCAAATATTTTTTTCTGATATTAGTGATAATACTAATTAAGTATTTATTACAAAATGTGCGCTCAATAAATGTTATATGTTCTGAGAAAATCGGATTAGAGCATTTCATGAAAAAGTGTAGTTTGTATGGGAGGGGGTGGAAGGAGAGGGAGGACGCAAATAATTTTTCTACTGTAGATTTAAATCATTATGAAAGTAATATATCCCAAAACTCAGACTAATAGCCCTTACACTTTTCGAGTAAATTAATTTATTTTTAAATTGCGAATTTGCGTCATTTTGTGTGGAAGGGGGTAGAAGGGATGAAGCTAATCGTCTAATTTTTTTTTCGGCTTACTAACAATTTTAAATATACATTTGGTGCACAATTTCAGCGCGCTAAATTTTATACGCACTGAGTAAATTGGCTTAGAGTAATTCATGACAAGTACAGTTTGTATGGGAGGTGGTAGAAGGAGGAGGGGGACACGCATAATTTTTATGCGGTAGATTGATATTATCATAAAAGTAAAATATTTCAAATTTCAGGCCAATAGCTTTTATACTTTTTGAGCAAATACTTTAATTGTCAAATTGCGCAATTGTGTCATTTTGTATGGGAGGGGGTAGAAGGGGTGGAGCGATTTGGCCCGTCCACGAACTTGACCTTACGTTTTTGTCACAAACGACGTGTAAAAAATTTGAACAATCTAGCTCAACGCGTTCTCAAGCTAGAGAGCGAACAGACGGACGGACAGACGGACATCCGGTTTTGAGATTTTTTAGTGATAACATTAACTTCTGTATCATTCATTTTTTTCTCCAAGCCTTATTTCTTAGCGTTACAAACCTTAGAGCAAGCTTATAATACTCTCAGATTTCATCTAGAGTATAAAAATTGTATAGTATATCTCGACGATATTTTAATTTTCGGAACATCACTTCAAGAACACATAACAAATGTGAAAAGAGTTTTCAATAAGCTCCTGCAAGCAAACTTGAAAATTCAAATACACAAATGCCAATTTTTTCGCAAAGAAACGGAATATCTCGGACATGTATTGACCCCTAATGGAATAAAAGCTAACCCTAACCAAATTAAAGATATAATTGAACTAAAACTTCCTATTACGCCGAAACAAATCAAATCATTTTTAGGAATTACCGGGTACTATAGGAAATTTATAAAAAATTATGCCAAGATAGCTCAACCAATTACAAAATACTTAAAGAAAGATGCTAAAATAAATAAAATGGATCCGTCTTATATTAATGCTTTTGAACAGATGAAAGCTCTAATAACTTCACATCCCTTACTTGTGTATCCCGATTTTAATAAACCATTTAAGCTGAATACAGATGCTAGTCATTATGCTCTAGGTGCTGTCTTACTTCAATATTATCATCCAGTTGCTTATGCCAGCAGAACCTTAAATACCCATGAAATCAGATGTGGTACTACTGAAAAAGAACTATTGGCCATAATATGGGCAATTAAATATTTTCGACCTTATCTCTATGGTAAACAGTTTGAACTACTAACGGATTACCAACCTCCAAAATGGCTACATACCAAATATTTAGGAAAAGATTTAAATCCAAGGTTACAAAGATGGATTTTGTCCTTAGGCGAATATAACATAAAAATTGAACATTTAAAAGGAAAAGAAAACAAAATCGCAGATTTTCTTAGTAGAATTAATACTGACGAACATGAAATCAACGAATTGATCGAGACGTTCAATTCTAACGAAGGAAGATAACCCTTAGAAAATATTAACGATCTTTCAGAAAATCTATATGGCAACCTTTCCCTTCAACCTACAATTCATTCTCAAGAAGACAAACTTAACGATCACATTCCAATTTTAGATACCATAGTAAACAGATTTCGATCACAAATCATTATCACCCCAAATTTTACACAAGAATTTGAACTAATATCAGGAAACAGAAGAATATACATAAATCCTGATTCAACCCCAGAAGACTTAATCAGTACAATAAAAAACTACTTAACAGGCAATAAAACAGCTATTTACCTAGTCAAGTCATAAATATTGGTACACAGAAAAATCGACGCCAAATGAAAACGAATTAATATTTTTCAAAACTTTTTTTTTCTTTTTATTGGGTCATTCACTGGCTACAAATCTTAGAACAACTTATTCAAAATGACTTCCATTTGCCTTCCAGCACGACTTGAGACGATCTGGCCACTCATCGATCGCGAGACGCACTTCATGCATGGGGAAATTGTCCACTGCACGGACAAGGGCTCGCTTCAACGACTTAATATTTGGGTGTCGAGTAGAGCAAGCCATGCCCTCTAATACGGACCACAACTTGTAATCCAACGGGTTGAGGTCTGGACTACCAGCTGGCCAATCATCCGTTGATATGAAGTCCGGAGCTTTGTTTTTGAGCCACAGTTAAGTCGTTTTTGCCTTATGACCTGGAGCAAAGTCTTGCTGGAAAGTCCAAGGCTTGATGGCGAATATTGATTGGTTGAGAGGCTTCACAATGGGTTCCAAGACGGTCGATTGATATACTTTGGCCGATGTTTGAAATGGAGCTTGGTAACGCTATCCGAGCTCACTCCCCACCATACCATTACAGACGCGGGATGGTGGCCTCTTTGGACCCTCGGGATGAGTTGGGATGCTTCTCTGGATGACCGAGCATACACACGGTCGTTCTGTTTATTGAAGGATTCTCTACGGTAAAGATTTTCTCGTCAGTAAACAGAATTTGTCAGTGAGCGTTCTTCGCGTACCGGCTGTGTGACGCTTTCGATTTTCGCTTGCGTTTTCCTTCAATACGGCCGTGAGCAGGTGTATCGCTTGTACGCACTAAGTCTTAAATCTTCTTTGATAATGCGAGACATAAATTTTTGCGAAATTTGCATTCCCCGCGACAAGATTTTCTGTTTTCGCAACGGTTTTCGGTCGATTCGTTTCTTCACGGCTTTGATCGATTTCGGAGTTCTCACAGTGCGCAGACGGCCGGATCTTTGACGGTCTCGTACTCCATCAGTATCCTCAAACAACTTCACAGCACGATACGCAAAATTGCGAGTGATTCCAAGTGGTCGCAACGTTCAAAAGATATCGCCTTTTTCCATATTGCATTTTAGTAGGCCAACTACAACAATACGATTTTCGATGTCGCCCCATTCCATGATTGTAAACAATTGATGCCAAAAACTTTTTACGTGGCAATGAAGCAGAAATGTCAACTGTCAAATCGCAGTCAAGACGAAATGGATGCGCCTAATATTGCATTCGTAATGAATGCGTTTAGTTGTGTACCAATATTTATGACTTGACTAGGTACACTGAAATAACCGATCATGAATTTAATATCATTCAACAAATATTAACCAAAGAATTTCCAACCATTAAATTTGTGAAATGCTCTTATTTACATAACCAACAAAACATCCCGGTATAATTGCACTTTATGAAGATTTAAAAACTAAAGTTTATCATAAGCAATTCAAAATTACTATCAATAAAATCACCAACAATTGCGATATATGCAATCAAGGAAAATATGATAGAAACCCCATTAAACCCAAGTTTAAGAAAACAGAGATGCCTATAGAAAAAAAACAAATAATACATGTCGATACTTATGTGATCAAAAAACAATCGTTCATGATCTTCATCGATAAATTCACTAAATTCGCTACTGCTTATCCTATGAAACATAAGAACCATAAAGAAATTGTAGAAAAACTCCGAATGTACTTTAACCATAAAAAACCGAAAAAATTAGTAGGTGACAATGAATTTAAATACATCACTGTGAAAGAGTTTCTAAAAACAGAAAACGTTGAATTACATTTATCTAAACCTAACAGCCATACTGGAAACTCAGATATAGAAAGACTTAACAGTACTATCACAGAAAAATTACGTAAATTTAGATCAACCGAACCCTGTAAGAACACAAATGTTAGTCGCTATAAAATATTATAACACTCAATACCACAGTACAATTAAAACAACTCCATTAAATGCCGAAGAAGGAAAAATCCCAAATGAACAAATATATAATAATCTTGTTAAATCACAGGAGAAAAGGTTAGAAAAGCACAACAAAGATAAGGAAGATTATGAAGAGACAAGAAAACAAGGTTACATAAAAAATTACAAATCTTTAAGACATAAAGATCAACCGAAATTTAGAAAATATAATTTATCCAACGTACATCCCTCTAATGTTAAACGATCTCTTAAATTTCTAGGTAATGTTGATTGTCATGCTAATATATACTAGCAACGTTACAACCGACAGTTAGCCAACTCCAAGACGACAAAATAGAATCTAACACCGGATATACGATAGTACAAGAAAAAGAAGTTTTAATACCAAAGAGCTACAACTATTCGTTACATATTATTAACTTATTTCAAATCGAAGGAATAATACACGAACTGATAACTACCGCGATACTACTCCCACAAAACATTAGAGACCAATTAGTACAAGATATTGACAAACTACAAGACAAACTTTCAACTTTAGGTAATGGAAACCACACTATACAAAAACAAGGATTATTTAATTTTGTAGGAACAATGAACAAATGGATAACAGGAACAATAGACGACGAAGACAGACAGACCATAAACAATCATTTAGAAATTATTGATACGAACAACCACAACTTAATTACAACATGAATAAACAAATACAGATAAACGAGAATTTTAACACATCATTAAACAATCTACTTAGTGCAATTCAAAACGACAGAAAAATAATACAAGACTTTATAAAAACAGAAAGTGACAAAATCAGATTGAGAATTGCTACTTTTGAGACCAAACTAAGTATACAAGAAATAGATAAAACAATAACCGAATTACAAAATAATATCATTCTCTCCAACCTTAATGTCATTCACCCATCACTTTTAACTCATGAAGAAATTATTGATTATCAAATTAATGCAAACAAAATAAAAGGTCTTAAAGTTGGTTTTTCTAAAACAACAACTCATAAACTGATATTTCTAATCAAAATTCGTACAACATGACACCAATTAACAAAAAATTAATAATACCAATAGCAAACGAAAATATAACAGAATTATGATTGGGCGCAAGGCCCAATCATATGATACTCTAGATGAAATACTTACTTACCTTTTGCTTGGGAGGTGGTAAAAACAGAGGGGGAGGTTTGTAATTTTTATATGTAACATTGAACGTAGTATATAAAATATTTCATGTTGTATTTAAAGTTTCTTGCTTTCATAATTTTCGAGGAAATTGAACAATTTTTGTCTGAATTTATGGTATTTGTATGGGAGGTGGCAGAGAAAGTAGGAGATTTTGGATGATTTTGGATCTGCTTATCAACATCCGAATCACATTTCTTTGTTACAATTTTAAAGTCGATAGCTATCATATGTTCGAAGGAAAGAAACTTTTCTTGAATTTCCAATACAAAAATTTGTATGGGAGGAGGTAGAAGGAGTGAGGTGAAGGCGATATTTTTCTTAAGCATTTATTACAATTATGGAAGGGCAAATTCTGGCAAAATTTCAAGTTTCTTTTTCTTCTAGTTTCTATGAAAATCGGTTAAATGCATTTACCAAAATTCTGCATTTATATGGGAGGGGGTGGAAGGAATATCCGAATCAAAATCAAATTTTTCGACATTAATCATATTTAAAATAGTATTTTTTCACATTTTAAAGTTGATAGCTTCAACGGTTTTGCACAAAAATAATTTAATTGAAATTCCGAAATTTCGTAAAATTTGTATGGGAGGGGTAGAAGGAGTAAGGTAAAGTTGATAGTTTTTCCAAAATTAGTTGCAATTGTAATAAAATTAATTATGACAAAAATTGGTTCATTTAGCTTTGCTAGTTGCAATGCAAACCGAATAAATGCATTTTTGAAAATTGTGCATTTGTATGGGAGGTGGTAAAAGGAGTGGGGGGTTCAGATCAATATTTCTGGAGGTTAATGATATTTATATCATTGTACTATGGCCTAATTTTTAAGTCAATAGCTGAAATGGTTTCGAAGAAAAATCAATTTCTTTAAATTTCGAAATTTCATGAAATTTGTATTGGAGGGGGTAGAAGGAGTGGCCCGTTCACGAGCTTAAAGTTAATTTTTTGCTAAAAATGACACACAAAAATGTTTAACACTATAGCTCAAAGCTTTCGAGAGTTATGCTTTAGACAGACGGACAGACAGCAACTCGGAATCGAAGTTTTTGAGCGACAACAAATATTTCTGTACCATTGGCGGCTCTGTGCGAGCATTATTTCTTAGCGTTACAAACGGTAAGGCAAACACAATATACTCTCAGATTTCATCTAGAGTATAAAAAACATGTAATATTATAAACTCTCCAATTACAAAAACATTAGAATACCACGATAAATATTATGAATACAATGAAAATAAAGCATTGCACCAATTAAATAGTTTGAAATATTGTATTATGTATAAAAATTGTGAAAACATAAAAAGTTGTATTACGGAAATTTATAACATAGATGACAGTAGTATAATAATTCAATTAGCGAATAATAGAACTTTAAGCTCAAATTGTGACGAAAGAAAATTTAAACTATTCGGAAATTACTTCATTAAATTCTATAATTTTACAATCAATATTGTCAATAAACTTTTTATAACAACATCAGAGAAATAAAAAATAAATATGTTATACCAAACCTGAATTATAAATCTGAAAACAATACTTTAACATTCAGTGAAATTATATTAGAAACAAAAAGAAACATAGAAAAATTCAAGAATTAAAATATTACAAAATTATGGTATATTCAGGAATTAGTCTTACCACTCTAATTGTATTCATTGTAATTGTAATAATTATATATAGTAGGTACATATATTGTAAACAAGGAAAATTTAAGTTAAAAATTATTAATCGAATTCCGGAGAATTCAAATCTTAACGAAGGAAGAGTCACGTTACCGTCTTCAAATTTGCTTGATAACAAATTTGTACGGGAATCTACATTCTCTGTAGTTCCCATAGATCAAACAAATTTCCAGACGAAACCTGAACCTTCGGAATTTAATCCACATAAGACTTTACTTTTCTGAATGTGAGAAAATAAAGTTTTATGCTGACAAATATTCTATTCTATTCTATTCAATTTTTTTGTTTTAACATTTTTTTATTTTGATTTTTGTTAAAAAACATAAGTCGCCTGCTCTTTTACTCCCTCCTTTACAAAAGTATGATTCCGACCAATTTCATTAAATTAACTGCTTACCAACAAATTAAAAGCTACGAACTTGAAATTTTGTACGAGCACCTTGCAAGAGAAATGAAATAAAAGTGCGTCACAAATTTTACGATTCTCCATACAAATGTTTGGTTTCGTGAATATAAAATGCACCAAATCTTACGAAAAATGTATGCAACTTCGTCTATGAAACTGACATTCTATGCAGAGAATATTGGACGTGATTCAAGCAATCAATTAAAAAACTATTAACATCCACCCACCCTTACTATGACCCCTCACCCGTCCCCTCATAAAAACTCAAACTTGCATAAATAAACGAATGACATATTGAAAGTTTCCGCAAAGTATGTTGACAACAGCCCTACCCAAGAACCCCCTTTCACTTTGTCTTCCCTGGCCACTCTAACCTGCATGTTAACTTTCCACGCATCCGCAACCTGTCCCAAAATTAATAAAGGTTCGCCCAACTTGTTGGCAGTTTATTATTTGTTCCAAATTATGTTCTGGTGCCTGTAGTTTTTAGACAACGCGGGATTGCATTGTACTTCCGCAATAAATATCTTCTTGATCTTTTCTTAACTTCAGACCCAGCTAAATATTCGACTTCTGTTAATTCTCCACTCAGAAGTTCAGACTACTGCTTAATTTCCGCCGGTTTCCTAGTTTCCATCTCGGCGCCAATCACACAATCTCTTAAAAAGTTGGTATGGCATAACGGAAGTGCCGATTGATTCAGTCTTAAGCAATTTTATCATTCATTTGATTGGTTAATATGCTTCAACATTCGTCCACGTAACGTATATCGAGTTCTTAAGAATCTAGATGCAAACAAATCGTCCGGTCCAGATGGAATATTTGCCCTTGTCTTTAACAATTGCTGCGCTTCTCTTGCTGAACCTCTATGCAAACTTTAACGTCTCTCCTTATTGTCCTCAATTGTCCTATCTTCATGGAAGCTTGCAAATGTTCAGCCAGTTCCAAAAAAAGGAGAACGCAACAATCCCGCTAATTATCGCCCAATAGCAATAACTTCAATTCTGTCGAATCATCAACAATAGAGTAATAGAATAACTCAACATCAATGATATTATGGATTCCGCAAAAAACGTTCCACAGGAGACCTTTTAACCACCCTCACTGAACGTTGGAACAAGAGCATTCAACATTTTGGTGAATCTTGTATTATCGCTCTCGATATTTCGAAGGCTTTTGACAGAGTATGGCACAATGCCCTTTTAATCAAACTCAATGCTATTGGTTTGGGCGACTGTTTCATTTCCTGGATTGCAAGTTTTTTAGCCAATCGTTCAATGCGTGTGGTATTGGATGGAGTGGTTTCCCTTTCTTATAAAATTAACGCTGGTGTCCCTCAGGGCTCGGTTCTTTCGCCTACCCTTTTTCTGATATTTATTTATGACTTGCTATCTTCAACTTTCAATCCTATACATAGCTGCTGACAGCATTTTAGACTTCTCCTATCACTTTAAAACTGCGTCCTTAGCCGGATGTACTAGCTTAGTAGAACAAGGTAGGTACATGATTCAATCATTGAATGACGAATTGGCTGAAATTCTTAGTTGGGACAATAAAAATCAAATTGAATTTAATGCTTCGAAAACCCAGTTCTGTCTTGTGTCCCACAAACGTGACTCTAACCTTGACCCAATCACGTTCGGAGGACATAGAACCATGTCTTGATAGTTTATCGTGCACGCCAGACACTAGGCCGCTAGCACACGGTTGTCTTTAGCAATCGCGGGTTGTTTTTGTGACGACAATCATTAGCGCCCCCGAAGGTAGCAGTTTCTACTATTTGCAGGGTAAGTATTCATAATGTTAGAAGCGAGACCTATCTAAATCTCTGCCAATCTGTCGTTCATGGCAACAGGTTGTTAATCTAAATCACGCAACATTAGCCAAGCTATTGCTCTGCCCGCGATGTGGGCACCACAGCCACATCGTGTATGTCGAAGACATCCTCAACCAACGCTGGGGGTGGAAGTAACCTTCCATGGGCTCCCCAACTCCCGATGTACCAGTTTACCCCTGGCAAGACTACACATCTGAAGCATAGATCCCTGCACTATGATCAGTTGCACCCCTCGGGTACGTGGGAACGGTAGGCCCCAAAAGTAGTTACTGGAATCGCCGAAGCTTTCTGGACCAGCACTTTCTTCCCTGCGCGATAGGTTGCGGAGCTGACGGACCATGCGGTCTGTTCAACTTTATACCACCTATCGTTGTAGGTTTCGGAGCCGACGCTATTAGTATGATTAAATTGATAAATCAATTTAATATACAAGCATTCGAATTAATCCCCCCTACTTGGGTATGACAGATTGGAGCTGACGGACCATTCAACTTTATCCCCCCCACCTAAATGGGTTGCGGAGCTGACGGTCCATCAACTTGATCCTCTCTGTCATTGTAGGAACGGAGCTGACGCCAATAGTATGATTGAACTGTGGCAGGTTCAATATACAAGGCATCAGCTTAATCCGTCCTACAGCTTGTCGGATTTCGGAGCCAACGAATATAGCATAGTAAACCCTCTTAAAGAAAGTTTAATACACCAGACGTTGACTTGCTCCCCCCCAGTGGGATAGATTTCGGAACCGACAGCAAGCTGCCGACTTGCTCCCCCCTATCCATTGTGGCTCAATCGTACATCCAAGGTTTGCCACCAAGCAATGCCGGCTATACCGTACATCTACTTTTCGCGCCCCCTGTCCGTCGTATCGAGCCACATGCTTCAACTTTCGCCGCTATGAACAACTACTTGTATCAGGCAAAATTAGTTCAACTAATCAACGCGTCAGATTTCGCTCGTCATTGAAAAACTTCTCCGATCGATCTACTTTCTATGCGACTATCGTATCAATATCTTTACGCACTAAGATTTCGCACAATAATACTTTCTTTTGTACTGCCATGTTTTTACTTCGTTAATTGTCCAACCGATTTTTCTTTCTTTTATACGTCACGTCTTCTTTCGTACATCAGAAACCATCTTTCGTACATCAGAAACCATCTTTCGTACATCAGAAACCATCTTTCGTGCATCGTTTTCAAACCATCTATCATAAATCATAAGCCAACTTTCACACATCATTTTTCAACCATTTTAATACATCTTTTATACGGCAGGGATAGGTTCAGACATTGTCTTCCCCCATCCAGTAGGGTTGCGGAGCCGGTGTAATATATTGCAATAAGTATTGAACTCAAAGCAACTACTCCGACGGATTCCCCCCATGGACAGGTTTCGGAGCCGACAGCAAGGTGCCGACCTGCTCCCCCTATCCATTGTGCCTCGACCGTACCTCTAAGGTTTGGTACCAAACAATGCCGGCTATACCGTACATCTACTTTTCGCGCCCCCTGTTAGTCGTATCGTGCCGCATTGCTTCAATTTTTGCTGCTAATGGATCTCTCCGCAACTACTTATATCAGCCAAATTAGTTCAACGGATTAACGCGTCAGATTTCGTTCGTAATCGGGATGGAAGGGGCTTCCAAGGACGATCACTTCAATTTCGCTCAATGCTACTCTCTCTTGTACTGCCATGTTTTTACTTCGTTAATTGTCCAACTGAATTTACTTCTTTTATACGTCACGTTTTCTTTCGTACATCAGAAACCATCTTTCGTACATCAGAATCCATCTATCGAACATCAGAAACCATCTTTCGATCATCATAATTCATCTTTTGGGGCATCATTTTATACAGCAGGGATAGGTTCAGACATTGTCTTCCCCAATCCAGGATGGGTTGCGGAGCCGGTATAATATATTGCAATAATTATTACATTCAAGGCAATTACACCGACGGATTCCCCCCCATCTGCAGACCTCTTAGCGTTACCCAGCCTGCACCTGCAGGCCCACCTTCGAAGGACAGTCATGAACCAACTCTTCCAGTGTTAAGATGTTAGGTATCCAAATCACAGATAACTTATCTTGGAACGATCGTATATTTAACATCGCCAAGGGAGTATATGAATGTTTAAGCTACCTAAAACGATTTAAAAACTTCTTCTCCGCTTCTGGGTTACTGACAATTTATAAGGCCTGTATTAGACCACGTCTTGAGTTTGATTCCCACCTATGGGCGAGAGCTGCAAGAACTGCTCTCTCCTATCTGGATAGTATTCAGTCTCGGACTATTAAAATTATAGGAGATTCTGGCATCACTTCTTCGCTCGATTCACTCGAGCATAGACGAACTGTAACCTCCCTAACCCTTTTGTATCGCTACTACAATGGAGATTGTTCGGGCGAAATCTCTAATCTCTTGCCCCATGTATGCCCTTACCCCGTAATACTAGAGCTGCTTCACGCGCTCATAAGTATTCTCTTAACCCCACCTTCGGTCGCACTGTTAAATTTCATGATTCGTTTTTAAACCGGACTGTTCGAATATGAAACTCGCTGCCCATTTCAGTGTTCCCGCATGACTACAACATTCAGCCATTCAAAAGAAATATTCATAGCCACTTCCGTCTCTATCCCCCTAAGACCAATATCCTTCCCCCCTCACTGGAGCTGTGCTTCAGTATAAAAGGGCAACCGCTTTTGTTCCGGTGTCAAAAAAAAAAAAAAACCTGTATGAACGCAATGCGAATAGATCGGAGTGTTCAAGTTCTCAACAAACAGTAATAAAAGACCTCCTGCATTCTAGAACACGCGATTACTGAATGTTCTGTAGACTTTGAACATTCAACAGCCATCCAACAGCATTTACACGGGCAATGTAGAGAAGCGGCAGACAGCGATCGTACAACGAGAAAATAACTCGGATGAGAAAGAAATAATTCGGAGCACCAAGAAAGCAACAACAACCTTACGCATAGACTCGGCCGACAGGGGAAAAACTCGGACGCTTTATATAGAGGGTATCCCATTTTAATGTACCACCACCGATATTTTTCCAGACATGAAGTTTGATGAAAACTGACCTGGACAAAAGTTAAAAGGTTTGAAGGAGATCATCTGATTATGATTTTGCCGTTGACCTTAAAACCAGTTTTCAAGGTCAAGGCAAGGTCAAGTTGGATTTTTGAATGGAATCCCATACTTTTTATTTGATATTCGTACTCTATCAGAAAAAATACGTACTTTTTGTAGGAAACATTTTTTCGAAAATACTCTGAGTTCTCGATAGCGCGTTTCATTTCATCTGTCCCAGGATAATTGTAGTATATCAAAAACAAGAACCACCATTGGAAGGTCACACCACAACTAGGAAAAGTTTTCGAAACCTTAAAACATTTGTCTTCGTTCTCGAGATACTACAACTAGCCTGGTACAGTTGAAAACGCCGTCTATCGAGAAACGGGACCATTTCCGAAAAAAATATTTCCTGCAAAAACTACGTAACCTAACCTCGCTCACTGAGGGGCGAAATCTCTGGCAACAAAGATAGCAGTGGCGCAGTTTTATGCGCTCAATTTGCTAGTCGTTGATGGTACCTTTCCAGCAGGCGTTGGAGTTCGGCTAAATTGCGAGCTTTCAAAAGTGTTTCTCTTCCTCGGTGATACAGGCTACATTGCGCCAGGATTTTTTGACTTAAAAATTATGTTTTTGTTTTGGAGAAATTTTTTTGGGGTGGTATTCTCGAGAGCAGGGATGTGGAGGAGGAGTTTCATTGAGCAATTTTCGGCCAAATGAAAACAAATAGAGTTCTATGCGATGCCGTAGGTTCAAATGGAGATGTGTGTAATCTCAATCCAGGATCATTCGAAGAGCAACTTTTTGCATTGAAATTCATCTGATCATCATAGAAAGAACTTTTCAATTGCGGTCTAAAAATTATAATTCTAAAGGCATAGAGTGATGTTCCTGTTTGATTCCCCGGGCAAACGGTATTATATGTAATATGACCAGACAGATTAGGCATGTGCTGGATCTAAAACGCTTTGGTGGACTAATCCTGCTAAGCAGGCAGATGATTAGCTCCATATTAGGAGTCTTTAGTCTGTTGGAGACATGCTCAGAGGCTTGGCCTTCCGTTTAATGATTTTTACAGGAGCTGTAAAGATAAGAAAGAGGAACAGACAATTCTTCATGTATTATATACTTGACTGGCTTTTTCCAGAAGAAGGAGACGCCACCGCACACTTCTTCGATAGTCTCGGTAATCTGGTAAATGCGGAAGAAAGGAGCCTTCAAAGCTTCATAGAAAGCTTCCGTTGGTTCACCGAGAAGGAGTCTCTTCTGCGATCCTGTGTCATCCCAACGGACCAGCTAATAGCCTGTGCGCCCGCTGCTTTATTTAAAGTCGTAGCAGTATTTAGTAATAGTTCAATATGCAATAGTTCAATGCGTAGCCACAAATTAATCTATTATTATTATATCTTAGGTTTAATTTTACTACCCTCACGCCTTCTACCCCTCCCATACAAAGTGACTCATTTTCAAAAAATTATACTAATCAAATTTTCATGGAAACCATAAAAGCTATTAATTTGAAATTTAAAACATACTAATTCTATTTTAAATGCAATCTTCAAGTATATAAATAATTTGAATCCGCCTACTTCTTCCACCACCTCCCATACAAAATACACTTTTTCATGAAATCCTATACACCAATTTTTTCAGTACTTATAACTTTCATCGAGTTAAGATTTTTTACTAAATCCTTAATTAGCATTGTTATTAAAACCAGGAAAAATGTAACCAATTAGCTACACTCCTTCTACTCCCTCCCATACAATCTGCCATAAATCCACGACTTTTCAAAAATTTGATTTTCTTGAGAAGTGTGAATGTTACTGTTCTGAAATAAAAAAATATCATTTGCATGATAATTATAGTTGTTTTTCAAAAAATAACTAAAAACCATCCACTTCTTCCACCACCTCCCATACAAACTCCACTTTTTCATGAAATACTCTAAGCCAATTTTTTCAGTACGTATAACTTTGGTCGAGCTAAAGTTTTGTATTAAATCCCTAATTAACATTATTGTTATTATCGGGAAAAAATTAACCGATTAGCTCCACTCCTTCTACTTCTTCTCGTACAATGTGACTCAATTCCACGACATTGCAAAAACTCGATTTTCTTGAAAGTGGGAATCTAACTGATCTGAAATTTAAAACATATCAATTGCATGGTGATTATAGTTGTTTCTAGAAAAATTACCAAAAACCCTACATTCCTTCTACCACCTCCCATACAATTTGCACAATTTCACTAAATTCAATGCACTAAGTACCTATTCAGTTTTTTAAGCTTAAATTTGGTGCAAAATAATTTTATAGCAACTCTAGCATAAGGTGAAATAAATTAATTTAGTACTGCCACTCCTTCCATCACTCCCACACAAAAATTCTCAAGATCACGAAAATTTCAATTTCTTTGGTATTATCATATGATTGGGCCTTACGCAATCGAAGTCCTGTTATGTTTTTGTACTATAGATGAAATCTGAGAGTATTATAAGTTTGCTCTTAGATTTGTTACGCTAAGAAATAAGGCTCGGAGAAAAAAATGAATGATACAGAAGTTAATATTATTACTCAGAAATCTCAAAACCGGATGTCCGTCTGTCCGTCCGTTCGTCCGTCCGTCCGTTCGCTCTCTAGCTTGAGAACGCATTGAGGTAGATAGTTCAAATTTTGTACTCGTCGTTTTTGACAAAAAAGTAAGGTCAAGTTCGTGAACGAGCCGAATCGCTCCATCCCTTCTACCCCCTCCCATACAAAATGACACAATTGCGCAATTTGACAAATAACGGATTTACTCGAAAAGTATAAAAGCTATTCGCCTGAAATTTGGAATATGTTACTTTTATGATAATATCAATCTACCTCATAAAAATTATGCGTGTCCTTCCCTTCCTTCCATCACCTCCCATACAAACTGTACTTGTCATGAATTACCCTGAGCCAATTTACTCAGTGTGTATAAAATTTAGCAGGCTGAAATTGTGCGCTAAATATTTATTTAAAATTGTTAGTAAGAACAAAAAAAATTAGAAGATTACCTTCACACAAAATGACACAATTTCGCAATTTGACAATAAATGGATTTTGTAGCGTTTATCACGTTGTTCTGCGCGTCGGAAAATTAAACACTCTTTTTTGTCTGAGTAAATAAACACTTTATTAAGATTTGAATAATACTTTAGAATACTAAAAGATGATGAAAGCGGCACCGAGACAAACTGACTGTGGCTGAAGCGGTAAAACGACTGGCCGAGAGATTTTAAAACGACAATTGAATTTTATTACCAGGAATGACCTAACGGGATTTTATATAATTGAAAATGTCCAGGGACGGATTCAAGAACCTTAGAGTTGTTACTTTTACGAATTTATTTAGCTTGTTGTCGGAACATTCCGCCCGCCTTTGCAATCATGCAAGGATTGTCAATTATGAGATGAGGTACTTAAGTTGCTATTGTTAGTAGTTTCTTCATTTTGCAACGTTGATACTGGTAGTAGACATAGTTTTACAATCGGTCGTTTGAAGATTGCCGATTGTGTTTTGACCGTGGCGACTCGAACTAACCCATCGTCACCTGGATGTACATCGATTATGCGTGCGAGTGCCCACTTCGACGGAGGATAACGTTCGTCCTTTACGACAACAAGCGAACCAATTTGAAAACAATCTCGCTGATGATGCCATTTGGAGAGAGTTTGAAGTTGATGCAGGTATTCGGAAGCCCATCGTTTCCAGAAGTGGTCCAACATTTGTCGCAAAAGTTGCCATCGTGATAGGCGAGATCCAGGCATGTCCGTGAGAGAAGGCTCTGGTACTGTCGTCAATACGCTACCGATCAGAAAGTGACCAGGTGTAAGCGCGCCTAGATCTGAAGGGTCATCTGATAGCGGACAGAGAGGTCGAGAATTGAGAACTGCTTCTATCTGCACGAGTAGAGTCGAAAATTCTTCGAATGTAAGATGTGTGTCACCAATCACTCTCTTCAAGTGAAATTTGACTGATTTAACAGCCGCTTCCCATTTTCCTCCAAAATGCGGTGTAGAAGGAGGGTTGAATTTCCATTGAGTTCCATCATTTGCAAGAGTATTTGCTAAAAAAGCAAATTCTTGAGACGATGCTTTAAAGAGTTTTCGCAATTCTCGATCTGCTCCCACTAGATTCGTTCCACAATCGCTTGTGAGTGTAGAACATATTCCTCGTTGGCCAGTGAAGCGCTTAAACGCTGCAATAAATCCCTCTGAAGTGTAGTCGCTCACAAGCTCCAGATGAACTGCAGATGAGGAGAAGCAGACGAAGACAACGATGTATCCTTTAATGTATTTGGCACCGCGACCACGAAAAGTGGAAATCGTAATGGGACCCGCATAATCCACTCCGGAATGCTGAAATGGACGAGAGCAGCGAGTTCGAGTTTGAGGTAATTGTCCCATTATTTGCTGTCCGACAACAGCTCGATGTCGAACGCACTGGACGCAGCGATGAATAAATGCGCGTACAGGAACACGACCACCTAATATCCAGTACCACTGTCGTAAGGTTGCGAGAGTCACCTGCGTTCCACCATGAAGGGTAATTTGATGGGTGTAATCGATTATTAGAGTCGTTAGTGGAGACTCACGTGGTAATATAAGAGGATGCTTTTCGTCGTGATCCAGTAACGTATTTTTGAGTCTGCCGCTCACTCGTAAATATCCATGCGCGTCAACGAATGGAGCGAGCCGTACGAGCTGGCTTGAGCGCTGGAGTTGCTTCCCTTGCATAATTTGTTTAATATCTGATGCGAAATACGAGCATTGCACTTTCTTTATCCAGAACATTCGAGCATTATCAAGCTCGTTTGGATTAAGAGGTGTATAGAATCCAGGAGCGTCCAACAATTTCTTAAAGCGATGAGAAACTCGGAAACACCAAGCTGTAATGCGAATTAGTGTAGACAGTTTTGAAAATCGCGTTAAAAGATTCCAGATGTCTTGATGATTTTCCGCAACGACTGTTGTGGCTGATTTAGAGCGGATTTCAAAAATAGCATCTCGAGGCAGCGGAGGAGTTGATGAAGGCCAACTGACTGAGTTTTCTTTAAGCCATGGCGGTCCTGTCCACCAGAGAGAATTCTCCTTAAGTTGATGAGGCGATGATCCACGAGATGCACAGTCTGCAGGATTTTCTTTTCCAGAAACGTGATGCCACCGAGAATTGGGAAGTTCCTTGATTTCAGTGACGCGATTCCGAACGTAGTCAGCCCACCGATCTGGATTGCCTTCAATATATGCAAGCGCTACCGTGGAATCTATCCACAGATGAACGGGAGCTGTTTCGAGGTCGAGAACTTTTCGAACGTGAGAAATTTGCCGAACTAAAAGCAGTGCGGCTGAGAGTTCAAGTCGTGGAATCGTAACTTGCTTTAGAGGTGCTACTCGTGTCTTCGCAGAAACGAGAGAGATGCGGATGTCGTTGAAATCAGCCATAACGCGTAGATAGATAACAGCTCCGTAGGTGGTTTGAAAAGCGTCCGAAAATCCGTGCAGTTCCATTGCGATTGACGAAGAGCGAGATCCTAGCCACCTCGGCACAGTGAGTTCAGAAACTGCTTGCAACTCATCGTATTCCTTGATCCAACGAGCCGCAAGCTCATCCGGAAGTTGTTGATCCCACTTGAGACCGACTGCCCACAGCTTCTGCATGAAGATTTTAGCACGTAGTACAACTGGTGCTAACCAACCAAGAGGATCGAAAAGCTGTGAAATCGTTGAGAGCACAGAGCGTTTTGTCACACTAGCGTATGTTTCCGGATGATATGATGTAAAGACAAAAGAGTCTAAGTTTGGCTGCCATGATATTCCAAGAGTACGAACGAGAGGATTTTCCGTGAACGAAACAGGAACAGTATTTGCTTGTCGTGTGAGAGTAATGTCGGATAAGACTTCATCATGATTTGAAGTCCACTTTTGTAGGGTAAATCCGCCCGCCTTGAGAAGGTTGTCCAGTTGATGAATTTTTTGTTTTGCTTCTATCTGGTCATCTGCTCCTGACAACACATCGTCCACATAGGTTTCGCGTTGAATGATTTCGACCGCACATGGAAAACGATGCCCTTCATCGGTAGCGAGCTGCCGAAGTGTCCTTAGTGCAAGATATGGTGCACTTGTGAGACCGTATGTAACAGTGCAGAGTTGATACGAGAGTATGCTTTCTGTGGGATCTTTTCTCCAGAGAATCCGTTGAAAGTCTCGGTCATCTTAATGAACGAGAATCTGGCGAAACATTTTTTCGACATCTGCAGAAAATACGACAGCATATCGACGCAAACGTGTGATTACGTCAGCGAGATCTGTTTGAATTTTCGGTCCAGCATGTAAGAGATCGTTGAGTGCTATTCCAAAATTCGAACGATGAGAACCGTTGAAAACTACTCGTAGTTTTGTAGTCAAGCTGCCTTCACGTACGACATCGTGATGGGGCAGATAGAAAGTGTGTTGAGGAGACCGTACACTTTCTTTAGCGAGGTTCATATGTCCAAGAGTTTTGTATTCATCGAGAAAGTCTGAGTAAGCCTGTTTGAGCGATTCATTATTGGAAAATCGTTTTTCTTGCCGCAATAGAGCTCGAAACGCAGGGACGTACGAGTTGCCAAGATCGCTTGGTAGGTTTTTGAAAGGCAGCTTAACTATATAGCGTCCTTCTGGTGTCCGTGAGTGTGTAGATGAAAAATGCTCTTTGCACTGAGCATCTTCTTTAGAATACGATCTTGGATTAGTGGAGACTGTTTCTTCTTGAATCCAGAATCGTTGCAGTGATTTAAGCAGCTCGTGATCCACTGAACACTGGAGTCCCGTTACCGCATGATCAATATCGTGAAAACCGGGCTGAGCATTCCCGGGACCAGAAATAATCCACCCGAGAGCAGTTTTTTGCGCGACTGGAGTATCGGAAGATCCCTTGCGTAGACCTTCCTCGAGGATTTTACTACAAATTTCTGCGCCAAGTACGAGATCGATTGGTCTTGCTGACGAGAATTCAGGGTCAGCAAGATCGAGGTTCATCAAATGAGTCCATGTGTTTGCCATGACTCTTATTGGTGGCAAGTATGATGTTAATTTTTTCAGGACATATGAATTAACTGAACATGAGAATTCTGGGTTCAATCGCGAACGAAGCGTAATCATCACCGCTGAGCGTGACACACTAGAGCGGTGTCCTCCTATTCCGTTGATCGGCAATGAGACGCGACGACTCGGTAGATTAAGGCGTTGTGAAAGAGACTCGATCATGAATGAGACCTCTGATCCCTGATCCAATAAAGCACGAACTTGTATCATATCACCATAACTTGATTCGATGTTAACGAGAGCAGTAGCTAGGAACACTGGCGTGTATTTAAGACTGACTGTTGCAGCAACATGAGATGCAGCTGAGCTTCCTTTTTGTATGAAACTGCAACTAGGAGTTGCTGTGGTTTCATCCGAATTTGCTGCAATAGGCTCGAATACTGTAGTCCTTGACGTACCTTGTTTTTCGCCTTTCATCTCTGTCCGATGGATAGAGGTGTGATGAGGTTTACCACACTGTTGACATCTCTTTTGAGTCCGACAATTTCGGATTTGATGTGGACCGAGGCAATTATAACACAAGTTCTTTTGAATAACTATTTCACGTCTTTGATCTGGAGATTTTTTGCGATACTCTGGACAAGATGATATGTAGTGTTCAGCACTACAGAGAATGCACGTTTTCGTAGAATTGTTATAGGCAGAAGACGTTGTTGCATTGTCGAGTATCGGAACTATACTAATCAAATTCCTGTTAAGACCCCCTATAGGGGCATAGGACAGAAACAACTCTCTTCCACAAGGCGCGATCCTGCGCATCGGCTTTAAGCTGTTGCCAGGACTTGTAACTATCTACTGTCGGAACTATACTAGTTTGATGTGATTTGGCATGTTGCTGTGACTTCGGAGCGGCTTTTCGTTATTTGCGTGATACTGATACTCTTTCGATTGCTTTCAATGCTCGTGTTCGGCCAAGGAGGAAGCTCTCAAGGTCAGTAAATGAAGCAGGCTCATTTTGATTACCGAGATGTTTTTTCCCAGTCTTTTAGCGAATCCGAATCAAGCTTACGAGTTGTCAAAAATACGAGAATATTATCCCACAACTTATCCTTAGAATCGATTGCTTCGAGTGCACCAACAGCTTCTTTAATGTCGCTGAGAAGTCGCTTAATTTCGGTGGCAGATTTGAATTGAACTTGTCTGGTATTTACTAGTGCTGTGAGATGTGTCTCTTGTAGAACACGCTTATTTTCATAGCGATCTACGAGAATCTTCCATGCGCGATCAAGATTTTCATCTGTTACTGCGATATTTTTTATAAGTTGGGATGCTTCACTTGTCAAACTCATGTTCAGGTATTGAAGCTTTTCGACGTTCGTGAGTGACGTGTTTTTGCGGACCATGGATGTGAACATATCTCTAAAATGTTCCCATGCACTGTATGATCCTGAAAACTGGAGAAGTGTGATTTGCGGAAGTTGTCTTGCACCGATATTGTTCCGTTCGACTTGGTCGTTTCGCTATTACGGACGCTTTTTGAACAGGTTGCAGAGTATCCATGAATTCAAGCATTTCCGCTTTGACATTCATATACGTTTCCTCGCACTTGAAATAGACTTCATTAACGAAGTAGTCGATATTTCTTTTTTCCTTTGAGCTTTGTGAGCGTATACTGTCATGGTTAGCATTAAATTTTGCCCAATTTGCATCAAGATTCTCGATTCTTGTTTTGACGTTATTTACTGTACGCTTTTTTAGCTCTAGCTTTCCTATGTTGGTCATACTGCGAGCAATAAGTCCCGCAAGTTCTTCTTGCCGTTCGATGAGGGACTCAACGGTCGTTGACATGTTCGGTTTTTGTTAATATAGCTGCACTTTGATTTTATCACTATCACGAATTGATTTAGATCGAATCGCACCGAATTGTTATGCCTTTGATTTTATCACAGCCGCGAATTGATTGAAATCGAATCGCACCGAAATGTTCACGAAACTTTATCGTTTCCGATCGAAACACCGAAAGTGTTGAGTAATTAATTTTTCCGATTTTTTGCACAGAATCCGACACGACGGACCAAAAATGTAGCGTTTATCACGTTGTTCTGCGCGTCGGAAAATTAAACACTCTTTTTTGTCTGAGTAAATAAACACTTTCTTAAGATTTGAATAATACTTTAGAATACTAAAAGATGATGAAAGCGGCACCGAGACAAACTGACTGTGGCTGAAGCGGTAAAACGACTGGCCAAGAGATTTTAAAACGACAATTGAATTTTATTACCAGGAATGACCTAACGGGATTTTATATAATCGAAAATGTCCAGGGACGGATTCAAGAACTTTAGAGTTGTTACTTTTACGAATTTATTTAGCTTGTTGTCGGAACAGATTTACTCGAAAAGTATAAAATCTATTAGTCTGAATTTGGGGATTTATTGCTTTCATAATGATTTCAATCTACAGTAGAAAAATTATTTGCGTCCTCTCTCTCCTTCCACCCCCTCCCAAACAAACTACCCTTTTTCATGAAATGCTCTAAGACGATTTTCTCAGAACATATAACATTTATCGAGCTCATATTTTGTAATAAATACTTAATTAGTATTATCACTAAGATCAGAAAAAAATATTTGATTAGCTTCACTACTTCTACCCCCTCCCATACAATATGACACAGTTTCACAACTTCACAAAAAATCGATTTTCTTGAAAAGTATGAAAGGCACTAGTCTGAAATTTAAGTGATGGCAGTTATATAATATTTCTAGTTATTTCTGAAAAAATCACTAAAATCCCCCCGCTCTTTCTACCACCTCGCATATAAACTGCACATTTTCACTAAATATAACTCACTAATTTTCTCAGTTCAATTTTTGGAGTAAGCATTTTGTATAAAACATTTTTATATCTACTTAAGCATGATGGGGAAAAAATTAGTTCAATGCTATCATCCCTTCTAACACTCCACATACAAAATTTCTTGGGATCACAAAAAATCTCATCTAGGTATCGTAAGATTGCGCTTTACGCGCAATCGTTGCCCTGTTATGTTGAAGCTTAATGTCATTTTATTTGTGCTTTTTCTAATTAACACAAGCTACAACTATTCACATGTCCTTAACGCTCTGCAACACGTATAAGATCTTGAATCACGGGTTTGATTTGATCACGAGCCTGTCCCATACAAATGCGAGTATCATGCTTTCATTCTTAATAATTTATAGTTCTGATTCCAACAAAATACAAAGCATTGTGTTCAAAGAGCCATCAAACTAAGCAGATTATTTATCCGACATAATGTACTACTAACTACATTCTCAAAAAATGTTATTATTGCGATTCTTGCGCAGACAAAGTCGCGGGCGATCGCTAGTTTGAAATATGATTAGTAACGGTTTGCATCAACTACATATATCCAATAAAATAATTCTTCATGAAAGCCTAATCCAAACATAATTCATTTTTTTTTCTCCACCCCATTCTTTTTCCTCCATCACATCCAAGAGATAAGCCTAATAGTTTGAATAATTTTTCCACCATCATAAATCATTTATCAAAACATCCGTACGGAGTTCCCTTATCATGCTAAATTGGGTGCATGCTACCTATGTCCCACTTTAGTCCATCCAAGAAGGCTACAACACAAGGAAAAAAGGGAAAACCGGGGGGGAAGAAACTAAAATGTACGTAAAATCTGTTCAGCTTTCCATAAATCAGAAAAACTATTTGTTCGAGTCTCGTCCCTTTGCGCCATAGCATCATCTTCGTTCGGGCTTGTTCGATGGCGGACGACGATGATGACGACGACGAAGTCAGCAAATATTTGAGGAAATTATTAAATTTTCTCAAGTTTAGAAGCACAAGCCGAGTCTTTTTCAAAAAAAAAAATATATATATGTATATACTTATCATAGCACTCCACTCTACCATGATGTTAGAATCCTCATCACAGATCTTCCCATTTCCCCAGTCGAATGCAAAGTTTGCAGATGGCTTGGCTACGCTCTTTAAAGAACTAGGCAGGAAGATGATGGCGGCACGACATGTTGTACCCCAGATGAAATAGTAAAAATCGGACTGGCGAACAGACATCCTCCAAAAAGGATATTTGTACAGTGTGTGAACGTCATTAGGAAAGTTCCATGGCGGCAGCAGCGGCGGTGGCATGGGTCTCCATTGCGCAAACTTTTGAAACTCTGTGAAGGACCAAAACAAGGATGCCGACGAAAGACGAGGATGATCCCAGCTGTATAGACGAACTGCAAGGACTTTGTTTATTGTTTGCTTTCACCGATAAAGATTGCTTCTGTTTGCTCGTATTTCGGTTTCACTATGCCGACATGCCGTGTGTGTCCTTTCATTTGCCTACTTCTACAATTTTTCATATCCCCATGTTTGAATAGTTTTTTTTCCCCATTCCTTTTTTTCACTCTCGACTGGACTACAAAGTCTTTTTTGCGGAACTAACGACTACAGCGGCATAACAACAAAATGACATAGCTCGAAAAATTTGCTTAATTAGGTTGCATGCATTCCACTCTAATTCATTTCGGTCTTTTCTTAACCAATTATTTATCAGCGACATTCGCTATAATGACCCTAAATCGGAATTTTAGATTCACACTCGATACATGGCCGAGGGATAAAGAATTTCGGTGCAAATAAATTAATAGGGCAGGACGACCTTTTTCAACAAAACCCAGTTCGGCCACATCGTTTATTCCAACGTGCCCACATACGGCTGACCGTGCAGCTTAATGCGAGGCTTTAAGCAAAATACGTAGGTACTCGAATGACGCAGGATTCTACCGAAATTTGAGCTCTCGGAGGTCAACCAGAACTACAGGCTGGGCGGGAAATGGCCGGAAAAGCACAAAATCCCATTATTAATGGAAATCAATGAAAATATCGGGACCACCAATTGAAGGTATTTCATATTTAACTGGAGGTACACGTTCGCGGTTGCGACATAGGCAAACTAAACGTGAGGCATGGTTGGGGGAAAGGAGCGGTGGTGGTGTGTTAATGGGCAATTGAGGTATGCACCCAAGCCGAGTTTATAATGCCATGTTAACACACACCTGTAGTTTCGGGCTTAGCGTGAAAATCCTTGTCCAGCGGAGAGATTAACGTAGGCGATTCCGATAGTGTAATGATGGGGATTTCGTGTGTATACTGTGTGCGGTAAAAGGTCCTGTTTTTCAACTGAAACTACTTAAGTAGGATAACATTTCGATTATTAACAGGTTTTGGTTCACGTTTTGACGTTAGTTAGGTGAAATTTATCTTTTTCCGTGACCGGTGATCGTTGTGCGACCAGGTGCTAATTTGCAAACATTTTCGAATCGAAACTGATTAGGACGACGTGAGCGATAGGTATTACGAAACATTGGCGAAGGAAAGTAGAAAATTTGTTTCCTTTTGTTTCAATAGAAGTGGGTATTTAATGTGGTTTTGATTACTGTTCCGTATCAGGAATATTGATAGGGTTCAATGTATTTTAAAAGGCTTTGATGATGGGACGGCTTAAAAAGATTATGATACTTTCGAATCGTTTTTTAATAAAAAACATAACAGAATTATGATTGGGCTTAATGCCCAATCATATGATACTCTAGATGAGATGGAAATGACTTTAATATACCGGAAAATATGTCATCTCAAATTCTTTCGAATAGTGAGTAGAGACTTTGCATGGGAGGTGGTAGAAGTTGAGGGGGGGGGGCTTGTATTTTTCCTATGTAACACCGAAAATGGCATATAAAATGTTTCGTGCTGAATTTAAAGTTTTTAGTTTTCATTATTTTGAAAGAAATTGGACATAGTTTTCCTGAAATTGTGGCATTTGTATGGGAGGTGGCAGAGGAAGTGGAACGTTTTAGATGATTTTGAAACTGCTTATCATTACCCTTAACACTATGCTTTGATTCAATTTCAAAGTCGATAGCTCTCATATATTCGAAGGAGAAATGCTTTTCTTGAATTTATAATACAGATATTTGTATGGGAGGGTGTAGAAGGGGTGAAGTTGAGCTGATAATTTTTGCCAGCATTTATTGCAACTATTTAAAAACAAATTGTGGCAAAATTTGAAGTTTGTAATTTTTCTAGTTTTAATGGAAATCGATATAATGCATTTAACAAAAATTATGCATTTGTATGGGAGGGGGTAGAAGGAGTGTAAGGATCAAAACAATTTTTTTTTCCGTTATAGATATTTATATTTTTATATCTTACACAAAATATCAAGTTGATAGCTTTAACAGTTTCGAAGAAAAATAATTTAATTTAAATTTCAAAATTTCGTGAAATTTGTATGGGAGGGGGTAGAAGGAGGAAGGTGAAGTTGATAATTTTTTTAATTCTGATTGAAATCATAATAAAATTAATTCTGGCAAAAATTTGTTATTATAACTTTGCTAGTTTCAATGAAAATCGAAAAACTGCATTTTTCAAAATTATGCATTTGTATGGGAGGGGGTAGAAGGAGTGACGGGATCGAATCAATATTCCGTCATAATAATGACATCTGTATCATAATACTTTGACCCAAATTTCAAATCGATAGCTTGAATAGTTTCAAAGAAAAATCAATTTCTGAAAATTTCGGAATTTCGTGAAATTTGTATGGGAGGGGGTAGAAGGAGTGGGGGGATGTGGCCCGTTCACGAACTTAAAGTTTTTTTTTTGCTAAAAATGACACACAACAAATTTCAGCACGATAGCTCAAAGCGTTCGAGAGTTATGCTGTAGACAGACGGACAGACGGACAGACAGCAACTCGGAATCGAAGTTTTTGAGCGACAACAAATATTTCTATACCCTTGGCGGCGCTGTGTGAGCATTATTTCTTAGCGTTACAAACGGTAAGGCAAACACAATATACTCTCAGATTTCATCTAGAGTATAAACAAAGCCTTTCAAATGTTCCAAAGAAACAAACTCCGTAGAAAATCAACCTACAAAATTATGAGCTAAGCAACTTTTCCGCTGAATAGAAACGCTATCGAGAAAAATGAGTAAAGAAGCCCTCTTAAAAAAAAAATTTATCTCCTATTCCGCATTCGACATATTCGAAAAAAAATTTGACTGAAAAAAAGCAGGAAGAGTCCGTAAGAATATTTTTAAAAACCTTCACTATCTGTATCCCCTCTCAAAAATGCATCAAAAATAAACAACAATAAACACCCTCAAGGAATGCGACTACGTATGAGCACATTTTTCATTTACGTTGATTCGCAAAAATCTATTATGATGATGCAAAAGTTCTATCGCATTTTCAAGAAAACATTTGAATCTATTCTAGAAACGTTTGTTTAAACTTTAACCAATTATTCAATTTCCATTATTGCTAGAGTGTAGCCTAGTGGGTAGCGTGTTGGTCTACAATGCGTGTGGTCGTGAGTTCAAATCCCGGTCGACGCATAATTCCAACACACTACCTGCTTGGATATACCTTGGTCACCTCAATCTACGAAAATGAAAAATTCGTAGATAGAGGGTTGTGCGAACCCTTCCACAATAAATAATGAAAAAATATTAAGGAACCTGAAGTTCAGGAGGCCAAGGCCCAATTTGGGCTGTGGCGCCATTGTAGTAGAATAGTAATCCGATGCAATGCCAGGTGAATATGGTTGGTGGCAAAGAACTTCCCATCCAAGGTCATTCAACTTTTGTTGTGTCACCATTGCGGTGTCTGATCTTGCATTATGCTATCTTGATGGAATACAATTCCTTTTCAGTTTACTAATACTGGACGCTTTTCCAGGATAACTGCATTCGATCTAAAGATGGTTACCTAAGGTATTCGCATTCATAGTTTGTTCCTGTTTAAGTAGATTACAGGACACTGGACCTCTTCTATACCACCATAAACAGAGTATCACCTTCCATTGATGAAGACCTGGTTTTGGAATATTTGTGACGGATGTTCCAAATTTGAAGTAAACTTTTTCCTCTTGACGTTCTCGTACAGAATCCACTTTTCATCTATCATAATCAACTTGTCCAAAAACAATTGATGTGATGAACTGTCCTTTAGCTACTCTAACGTTAAAATAATGACGGATGCCAAGAGTATATCTTCCACATTAATAAAAAGGCCTAAGATATATGTTTAGGTGTTGGTAATAGGAGGGTGGTTCCGGAAAGAGAACCACATTGCACTGGGACCATCTAATTGGGTCGCTTGTATTCATCCTATTTAAAAATATGACAATTAGTAAGATTTGCAAACTGAAGCAGGCTCGAATGTCTCACGCCTCAGTCTATCTTGTTCTGAGAAGAATCTAGAGCGTAAAGAAAAGAGACGACTGTTGGAGATTGTGGACAATGACAAATATGGCTTTCGATTAATTCTTCGTCCCACTCGCAACCTCTGCAAAAGCTGTCGCTTGCTATCCGCAACCTCAAAGCAAGGAGACTGACATGACTTGTGATAATAGTTCGGATGCTATAGTGACAACGTTGTAACAGCTGATCGTTGATGTTTTATGCGGTTTATTACGGCTTTCTCCGTCTGGGAAAACGCAAAAGAACAAAATAGGCCCTGAACCTCGGGGCGAAACGTGCCTGACGGCCAACACGTGGTGATGAGCCATGGGCACCAATGATCCTTTTACAAGTTCACTAGCCAGGAGGGAGATTTCACAAATCAAATAAAAAAAAAATAACTTCCGCGAACTGGCTAGAAAGGAGTTCAAAAAATCTTACATGTAAATATTCAAGAAGAAAAACGCAAAGTCAGTGGTCTGTTGGGTAGATCACCTCCTCGTGGTGCAGACTGGGTAATGTTAAAAGATCTACAGATAGGGGGAAAAAGCTGAATAGCTTGCTGTCGGCTCCGTATCCTACCAAGATAGGGGGGAATAAAGACGAACAGCTTACTGCCGGCTACGTATCCTATCTATGGTCCTTGGCAGATGTGATAAGGGGAATTGAAATCGTTCAGCCAGCAGTCTTATCACAGCATGGATTCTTTTGAAATCTGGACTTGTAATGTTTCAGACAGTTGTCAAGAAGTTCTATAGTTACAAGCGAATCTATCGCTTAAGTGATTCGCAAGTGTACGTACTATCTATATGGTGACCATTATAAAATACGACGCTAGAGTAAATCTCGTATATAAAATTCCCCTACTATACGTTGGAACATCATATGCCAATGGATGAATGGTTAGTGGGTAACTAACTCTTAATGTGCAAACTCTGGATACCAGGTGCCCTCCAAATTCAATCAGCCTTCCTCTGGTAATGCGGAGCTCTGCCAGGGGGGACTCTACTTTCTCGCGCTACTCGTGGGATTTCCATCAATAACCAAATAAATAAATAAGGGGCTGATGCTTCCTCCAAGGCATCACAAACAGCGCCTAATACCGTAAAAGAGGTGGTAAGCGGAATAATTACCCCTCCAGAAACCGCGCTCGTAATGACTGTAGATGCTAATCCTTCGGTCACTAAAAGATTTAAGAGACCGCCACTTAGAGTAGACACGAAAACCACCAGCAACCCTCAAATAGTCGAACAACTGCTACCAGCAGAGCTGAACAAATAGAGTCTAATAGAAAATAAAAAGAGGTCAAGCGGGGCCGTTAGAAGGCAGTACACGTACCACCGTAATCACAGCAAAACTACGAACGAGGCATACGACCTTCCCCGCATGCCAATGCAAGATACTCTAGCACCGGCCTAATCAACAACCCCGCCTTCTGACGGAAATGAAAATAAGAGGCACAAGACTTTAAACAAAAGCGTCACGAATAGACCTACAGCAGAGGCTCAGCCTTCCACGTCGGCAATAGCTAAATATAAAGGCACGTTCAAAGGAATAAGGGATAGGGATCATACATACCGAGCTTCCGCTCAAGATCGTAACTCCGGAGCAGCGAGCTGGTATTCAAAAATCCATCCTGGCCGAAATCCCAAAAGTAGCCAAAGAGAGTACCAATCCACATTTTGGTGGACTTGACCTCAAGTCAGGGTGGATGCTAATTATTTGACTGGCTGAGCAAACTGCATCTTGGCTGGAACGAACAGCTGACTGCATCTTGGTTTGAATGAACAGCTGATTGCATCTTTGCTGGAACGAACAGCTGACAGCATCAAGCCGGATGACACCACCAATATCACGGCTGTCCGGGACAAAAATATTCCAATTAGAAATAATCACGGGATATTTCCGGAAGAAGACTCGTTAAAGGATATAACCACTCTCATCGATGCTCATAACGCTGGTTTATGCGCTTCGAATTGGAAAGTGCTCAGTAGGAGAAAAGAGGGCACAAATACAATAATAACCTTTTCCATCGACGGTCAATCGATGGATAGGCTTTAACAGAAAGGGCATCGAGTCTGCTTCAAATTCTTGAGTGTGACACAGTAAACAATAATCTAGTTAAATCTAACTAGAATGGAATCTAGTTCAGATTAAATAAACTGCCAACAAGTCGGGCGAAACTTTATTATTCTTGGGACAAGTTACGGATGAGTGGAAAGTCAATATGCAGGTGAGAGTGGTTAGAGAAGGCTAAGTGAAAGGGAGTTCTTGGGCAGGGCTGTTGTCAATTTAACAATATGCATTATACGCATTTGCAAGTTTGGGTTTTTATAAGGGGGGAGGAGGGGGAATAGTAAGGGTGGGTGGATGTTAATAGCTTTTAAATTAATTGCTTAATTCACGTCCAATATCCTATGTATAGAATGTGTTTCATAGACGAAGTTGCATAGAATTTTCATAAATTCGATGTATTTTTCATTTACGAAACCGAACATTTGTATGGGAGGGGGTAGAGAAGGTAAGGGAATCATAAAATTTGATATGTAGTTTTATTTCGCTTCTTTTGTAAGGTGCTTGTATAAAATTTCAAGTTCGTAGCTTTTAGTTTGTTGGTTATTAGTTGATTTAATGAAATGGGACGAAATCATAGTTTTGTATGGGAGGGGGTAGAAGGGCAAGCGTGATTTCAAAACTTTTAATGCAACTTCATTTGATTTATTTTTTTGAGTTTTTACACAAAATTTGAAATTGATAGCTTTTAAGAGTTAGCTGATAACTGATTTCTTAAAAATGCTCGAAAAAATAATTTTGTATGGGAGGGGGTAGAGGAGGTAAGAGAATCGTAAAACTTGTGATGCAATTTTCTTTTTTTTCTATTGTAAGGTGCTTGTACAAAATTTCAAGTTCGTAGCTTTTAATTTGTTGGTTATTAGTTGATTTAATGAAATTGGTCGAAATCATACTTTTGTATGGGAGGGGGTAGAAGGCCAAGCGCGATATCAAAATTTTTAACGTAATTTCATTTCAATTATTTTTGTAAGTTCTTACGCAAAATTTCAAATTGATAGCTTTTAAAAGTTAGGTGATAATTTCTTAAAAATTGTCGAAAAAATAATTTTTTATGGGAGGGGGTAGAAGTCTTAAAGGTTTTCGACCAGTTAATATTTCGTATATTTAGGCATTTTTTTTAAATGCATTTCGCAAATTTCACTCAAAAATTTTTAGTTTATGTGTTTTTTTCAATGCACATGAAACACCTTGTGCACGTTAGACCGGGGGGGCGGTTTATAACAATTATGGATCAAGCTATTATTATTTTTGTTAATACATCAAATAGACGTATCCGCATGCAAAATTTAAACTTTGTATCTTTCTATCTTTCACCAGCGCCCTAAAAAAAATTTTCAAAATTTTCGACAGTTTTGCTTATCACCTCCCTCCCCTTACACCACCCAACTTAAAATTTTTACCAAAATTAAACATTGTGTAGTTCTAGAATCTGACAAATTTTCCATTTGATATCTGTACTCTTTTTTGAAATATAAGGATTTGTAATTTTGAAAAGTGCGCCATTTTTTAAATGCTCCCCATTTCCCCCCACTACTATTATTTCAAGATGTTACATTTTTTTTGTATTTTTCAAGTATAGTTTAATATAAGCCTTAAGTTTCAATTACATAGCTTAAGAGATAGTTAAGATATTAATTTTTAAGTGTTTTTTTTGCACCCCCCCTGACCCTCCCCCTTACAATAATTAGCCATTTTCTAAGCTGATTCCGATGGAACTATATGTCACCTTGATGGTTCCAAAATATGAATTTTTTACAATAAGTAATTTCGAAGATATAATCATTTGTAAAAACAATTCGGCCGACAATTCGTTTTTAGCCCCCTTTTCGGACGCCAATGGATAAAAGAATTAAATTATTTTTAAAGTTTGTCCCACAACCCTCTCTATATCTCTACTGATTTTCAATTTCCTATCTGCGTTCGTGGTGGAGATATTATCAAGTGTAGTTTTTGACTCTTTCCCTCCCTCTGCCTCCTTGTTCCACCTAACACCCTCGATTTAGAAAATATATAGTTCACTTACCCAATCAACAATCCACCTAAAACAAACATTGTACCTTTAGCGGTCTCGGAGATATGAGTTCATATGGACGGCGTACGGCGGGACAGATGTTTTTTTGCATTTTTAGGCTAATTTAGTCATGAAACGCGAAAAAACAAAATTTCAGGGTAGGAAATTTTTTTTTCTTCTGTGTCGATCACAATTCTTTATTATTAGAATATTAAAGTAATATACCAGTTTCTCCACTCTTTACGGTCGTTCTCACTCCCCTCCCCCTACCTTCTCAATCCCATTCCTCCCTTCCATGACTGTGTTTATGCATTGCACATAAGCGCCGAAATTGCCTATAACACAGGTCATTCTGTAAAAAAAATACATATACGTGACTCAGACGCTATGCTAGTGTTTGGCTCCCCAAAATACTATGAGTGATTCAGATATCTATACATATAAATATAATTGTAGTGTCTGTCTGTTATTTGCTTATAAATGGCTATAAGTTAGTTTTTTGAGTTGTCTGTCTGTCTCTCTGTACGACCGCTTTTCACGCACAAACGGCTGAACCGATTGTAATGAAACTTGCACAGTTTGTTAGGTGTCCATCGGAATGAAATCTGCACTTGGTTTCATTTCACTCCCCTCACGCCTTCTACCCCCTCCCATACAAAGTGACTCATTTTCAAAATATATATTAATCAAATTTTCTTGGAAACCATAAAAGCTATTAATTTGAAATTTGGAATATATTATTTCTATTATAAATGCAGTCTTTTGGTGTACAAATTGTTTGAGTTTCCTCACTCCTTTCACCACCTCCCATACAAACTACACTTTTTCATGAATTACTTTACACCAAATTTCTCAGTACGTGTAACTTCCATCGAGCTAAAATGTTGAATTAAATCCTTAATTAACATTATTATTAATATCAGGAAAAAATTAACCGATTAGCTTCACTCCTTCTACCCCCTCCCATACAATGTGGCACAGTTCCAAGACTTCACAAGAATTTGATTTTCTTGAAAAGTCTGAATGCTACTGATCTGAAATTTCAAATATATCAATTGCATGCTGATTATAGTTGTTTTTCAAAAAATCACCAGAAACCCCCTTCTCCTTCCACCACCTCCCATATAAACCGCACTTTTTCATGAAATACTCTAAACGAATTTTCTCAGTACATTTAAATTTCATCGAGGTAAAAATTTGAACTTAATCCTTAATTAGCATTATTATTAATATCGTGAAAAAACTTAACCGAGTAGCTTCACTCCTTCTTCCCCCTCCCATACAATGAGACACATTCCACGACTATACAATAATTCGATTTTCTTGAAAAGTATGAATGATACAGATCTGAAATTTAAAGTATATCAATTGCATGATAGTTATAGTTGTTTCTCGAAAAATCACCAAAAACCCCCCACTCCTTCTACCACCTCCCATACAAATTGCACAATTTCATTAAATTCAATGCACTAAGTTTCTCAGTACCTACTCAATTTTTGAAGCTTAAATTTGGTACAAAACATTTTTATAGCTACTCTAGCATGATGTGAAACAAATTAGTTCAGTGCTGTCACCCCTGCTACCACTCCCCATATAAAATTTCTTAACACCGCAAAAATTTCGAATCGTATGATTGGGCTTTACGCACAATCGTAGTCCTGTTATGCTTTTAAGCTTAACGTTATTTTATTTGGTCTTTTCTTTCACTAACACAAGCTACAACTATTCACATGTCCTTAACGCTCTTCCATACTTATATGATCTCAAATCACGGGTTTGATTTGATCACGAGCCTGTCCCATAAAAATGGGAGTATCATGCTTTCATTCTCAATAATTTATGGATCTGATTCCAACAAACCATTTTCTTCAAAGACCCATTAAAGTAAGCAGATTATACATATATCCCACATAATGTATTACTAGCTACACTCTCAAAAATTGCTTATTTTTACGCGGACGAAGTCGCGGGCGTTTGCTAGTTCTAAAATAAAATTGTTTAGCTTCTTCTACTACTTTTCTGTGCGGAAGACTGTAACTACGACACCAGAAATCCTTGCTGTCTACTAGTGGAAATATCGAGGTTTGTATCATATTGTTGTATATCAGCTCTAATCGTTCTTCGAAAATTCGCGATCTTCAGCTATCTACTATTCTGCAAACACATACACGCACATATTGGACTACTCATAACAATTGTGGAACAAATTATTATTTTTCTCTATGTATGTACCTATATATCAAATAGATGTATCCACATGAAAAATTTGAACTTTGTATCTTTCACTAGACCCCTGAAAAAATAAATAAAAATTTTCACATTTTTGCTTACCACCTCCCTCTTCTTATACCCCCCAACGTAAAATTCTTATCAAACTTAAAGACTATACCGGGTGTTTGGTACTCCGTGTGCCACCTTGAAAGGCGTTATTCCTAGATATATTTTGAGAAAAAAATTGTTCTACGGAGATGGTCAATTTTCAATATCCGCGGAGATACAGGGTGATCAAGAAAAGGGTTTCGGACCTGTACCATCACTCACTCAAAACGCTATATCTTGAAAACTAGTTATCACAATTCAAAGTGTTATAGCTTGTTTTTTGGAAAATCAAATTACCTTTCATTTGGTGTAATAGCCCGCATTGTAACTATACCCAATCTTGAGGTATTTGCATCAGAACACAAATTTTTGATACTTTGACATTTCAAATTCTGGGATCATTGCAGTTTTTCTCAAAAAAACGCATCATAAAAATGGCATTTTAATGTTGTTTTTTTATGTGCCATATTATTGTCTAGGATTAGTGATGTCGTCGAGAGCACTCTCGAAGTTTATCAGGCTGGATTCCGCAAGGGGTTGTCTTGTACCGATCACACAAATACTTTACGGATAATATTAGAGCAGTCAGCCGAAATGGGTTCGGCACTACATCTCATGTTTGTGGACTTCGAGAAGGCGTTCAACAGCGTTAAGCGAGATCACATATGGAATGCTTTGCATAGGAGAGGTATTTCAGATAAGGTCATAGCTATGATTAAAGAATCCTACGAAGATGCAAGGTGTCGCGTCTTGCATAGAGGAGAGCTGTCCGAGAGCTTCCCTGTGCGAACGGGTGTCAGACAAGGCTGCATATCATCACCAGCCATGTTTCTGGTGGTAATAAATGACATCTTGAAAGCTGCGCTGGAAGGTGGGGAAGGTAAAGGTCTTCAATGGAGACTATTTAACATCTTAAGTCACCTTGATTATGCTGATGACGTGTGTTTGCTTGCACATGACCGTTCGGACTTAGAGTCAAATGTTCGCTCGTTCCATTCTAAATGCAAAGAGGCAAGACTGAAAATAAATGTGCGTAAAGCCAAGTACATTCACATGGGTTCGACCGCAAGCACATCGATTGTTATTAACGGACAGGATGTGGAAGAGGTGCAAGATTTTTGTTATCTTGGAAGCATTGTCAGCATGGACGGTGGAGCCGAAAAGGATGTTGAGGCTCGGCTAAATAAAGCTCGTCAGGCCTTCGGTATCCTTTCCCCTTTCTGGAGGTTAAGAGAGATCTCCCTTCGCACGAAGCTGCGAGTTTTTGACGCATGCGTCAAATCCGTGTTGTTATATGGTTGTACTACGTGGAAAGTGACCGTTCGACTTACCAAGAAACTACAGACTTTCGTAAATCAATGCCTCCGGCGCATCTTAGGAATATTCTGGCCAGAAGTAATCTCCAACGACGAATTTTGGAGTACAACTCGCCAGACTAAAATAGGTATTGAGATTCAACGGCGGAAGTGGCAGTGGATCGGTCATACTTTGAGGAAACCAGAGCGAAACAGCGCAAAACAGGCTCAGGATTATAACCCTCAAGGAAGACGTCGGGTTGGTCGACCATGTAACACATGGAAGCGAGCAGTTGAGCAGGAGGCCAGAGGAATAAACAAGTCCTGGCAACAGCTTAAAGCCGATGCTCAGGATCGCGCCTTGTGGAATAGAGTTGTTTCTGTCCTATGCTCCTACAGGGGGTCTTAACAGGAATTTGATGGTTGATTGATGTTATTGCCTACAAAAGATATATACACTTGCATTGCATAAGTTTCATAGTTTAGCAAAAACTATCATTCCAATAATTTAGCACTTTTATCAAAAAAACAAGAATATGTTGATCAACACTCTCTGCTTGAACTAAAAGAACTTAAGAATGGTTTTTATGGTTTATTTCAAATTTCCTTAATTACAATAAATGTTCAAAATGACCACCTTCATTTTGAATGCACGCTAAAGCTCGTTTTGCCAGTGTTCTCTTTGTGTTCATACTCCTCAACTGCTGCCTTACTTCTGTTGCTGCCGCATCGATTTTGGTGTTTAGATACTGCAACGTTACTACCTCCGTTGCGTAGACAAGGTTCTTCATCCGTCACCATACAAAGAAATCCATAATAGTTAAATCGGGAGATCTTGCAGGCCAGTGTATCGGTCCATTTCTAGCAATCCAGCGATTGCTATAATCGGAATTTAACCAATCTGTGATTTGTCGGCCGTAATGAGCTGGAGCACCATCGTGTTGGTAAAACATGGAAGCCAATCGTTGCAGTGGCATATCATCCAATAACTCTTGTAGACCATTTGTCAAAAAATGCAAGTAATTGGAACTATTTAAGGTAGGCGGAAGCCTAATAGGACCAATGAAATCGTCACCAATCACACCTGCTTATAAATTGACACTGAATCTGTGCTGAAATCATGCCTCTCTTCTTGTATGTGAATTGTTCTCAGCCCAGATGTCTAAGTTGTGGAAGTTTGTGATACCGTCCCTGGTGAATTGGGACTCATCCGTCCAAGGAATGTTGTTCATAAAATTTTCGTCACTTAGTTGTCGTTCAATGAGCCAATTGCAAAACTCCATCCTTTTGGGCAAATCAATGGGTACCAGCTCCTGCACTGGTGTTTGGTGGTAGGGATGCAAATGCTCTGCTTTTAGGACACTCCAAACTTTCCAGGTAGAGACGTTTAACTGCAATGCCAAGCGTCGGATACTGATTGATGGATCATTTTGAACTGCATGTAGTAGTCCTTCATCAGTTGGAACAGCGATTATCGGCGCAGGATTTGCATTTACTCTGCTTGTCCAAACGCTGCCTGATTTCTGAATCCTTCTGTAAACTTCTTGGAATACTCTCCTGTATGGTATCCGACGATTAGGAAATCTCTGATGATACAAAGTTCGCGCCGCTCATGTATTTCCCTGACACTCTCCATAAATGGAAATGATGTCTGCATATTCTTCATTCGTGAACTCAGGCATTTCGAAACTATTTTCTAAATTTTAGTGACACCTTGTACTTTTAACAATGTAACTTAAACTGATAAAAATATGAAGTAAGATTTGCTTTTATACGCCTTTCATTTTGTTAGGAACCCTATTAAAAAAGGCAAAGTGTTGCACCTAGTTGTGTTGAAACTCATTTGAATTTAATTCATTTCGTCGGTAATTTAAATACTAATTAAAGGACGTTCCTCGATAGTTTAAATAGTAACTAAAGGACAATAAGAATATTTCAGTTTAACAACATTTCAGGCAGTTTTTTTAGAACGAGGGTTGCTTTATGGCACATTTAATTTTTAAGCCATATGTATTTTCGCTTATTTCCTGGAAAACGGGAAAACCCAAGTCATAAGTATGTGTGCGTCATTTGTAGGCAATAATATGGCACATAAAAAACAACCTTAAAATGATATTTTTATAATGCGTTTTTTTGAGAAAAACTACATTGATCCTAGAATTTTGAGGGTCAAAGTGTTAAAAATTTGTGTTCTGAGGCAAATACCTAAGGATTGGTTACAATGCTATTACACCAAATGAAAGGTAATTCGATTACCTAAAAAACAAGCTATAACACTTTGAATTGTTATTATTAGTTTTCAAGATATAGCGTTTTGAGTGCGTGAGGGTACAGGTGCGAAATCCTTTTCTTGATCACCCTGTATCTCCGCGGCTATTGAAAATTGACCATCTCCGTACAATAATTTTTTTCTCCAAATATATCTAGGAATAACCCCTTACAAAGTGGTGCGCGGAGTACCAAACACCCTGTATAATTTAAATTTTATATCTGTATTCAGCTTTGAGGTATAACAGTTTAAAATTGTGGAAAGCGCACCATTTTTGAAATGCTCTCCATTTTCTCCCACTACTACACAAATGTTATATTTTTCTCATAATTCGCTAGTATAGCTTGACATATGTTCCAAGTTTCAATTACACAGCTTAAGAGATAGTCGAGATATTCATTTTTAAGTGTATTTCTGTGCACAACCCCCTAACCCTTCACATTACAATAATAGCCTCCGTCTGAGCTGATTTTGGTGGATCTGCATTAAGTTGGGACCTAAATGCTCTCATAGTATGAATTCTTTATGGTAAGTGATTTCGAAGATATAATCATTTAGAAAAAATTGGCCGACAATTTCGGACCCCCCCCTCAGACATCAATGGATAAAAAATTAAAATTTTTTAAAATTTGTACCACAAACCCCACTATGTATATGTTGATTTTCAGCTTCCTAGTTTGAACCATGGTTGAGATATTCGAATTCGGTTCCAGCGTTCCCCCCGCCTGCCCCTTAACCGTTAGGCCCACCAAAATGGGTGTACGCCTGAGATACGCAATCATCTACAATCCACTTAAAATGAACTTTCTATCTTGAAGGGTTTGGGAGTTAATGTGCGCTGAGCGTACACGCACAGCGAACAGACAGACGTTTTGCGTTTCTAGGCTATTTTAGTCATGAAACGCGAAAAAACAAAATATAATGATAGCAATTTTTTTTTCCAAGTCGATCACAATACTTTATTATTAAAATAATAAAGTAAAATAATATATCGAAACAATATTTTGTTGAAGATATCCTCGGAATGAAGAAATGCACGCACTTTTAAGGAAACTAACAGGGGAACTTCATAAGGAGTTTGTTATCTCTTCTTCTGCGGGTACTCTGGACAGCGCAAGTTGTGTCTTACGCCGATGTTGTAGCTATAGAGCAAGTTCAAAAATATGAAACACGGAAACCGCTCTTAAAAGGATTGCATAAATGTGCAAAGAAAAACAGGCTTAAGGCAAATCCGAGGGAAACGGAGTTACTACTCTTCACAAGACTGAACTAAATTTCATGAGTTCCGACTACTAAATCTCTGTACTTTAACATACAGTTTTCTGAATGATAAAATATGAAATTAATCTATGAAGAGGTATTAAAAGGAATTCCTAATCGTGGTTGTTATGTTAATGTTTGCACTATAGAAGCTTGCACTGGATACCTTCATCCTTCTTAGGTTTGAATAGAGCTCTTGAGCTTTGTAAATAACTTCTTTCTAACATCTAACTTTAATTTGGTAAATTTTCTCTCCAAAGCTTTTAATATCCCATAATTTTCAAACTTATCCACAAGTATTTTTTCCAAAATACCTTCAAGGTATACCTGTCATGTTTTTGCATTGCCATGGAATTTTCTCAAAATTGTCCTTGTTCTAGAATTCGCGTCCTTTATTCTATGCTGGAAAGTTTGCAAAATAAAGAGTCTTTTAGTTATGTTATAACCCAGAAATTCGGCATTATTGAAACTTCTCTCTAATTTATTTTAGAGTAAACTGGAGAGCTATCAAAATTCTTATAATTTCTAGCCAGGAGCTTAAAGCTATTCATCTCTTGGTATAATCTTTAATTGGCCAGATTCTACAAAATGAACTTTGATATTTAAGCTTTGACATATTCACCCAAACTCCCAACTATGGATTCAATTTGAAATTAAATACAATTCTGCAGTATTCAAGTCCAAGAAGTTGCATTCAATTTTGCCTGAATTCAGGACCAGGCTGCATAGCATATACATACCACCGTACTGCACTCGGTACAATAGTCGACATAAAGAGCCGTTTAATTTCAATGCATTCAATTAAAGGACATCATACTTGAAAATGAGATTTGGCTCTAATTGAGTTCGTCCACTGCCACCGGGAGCTCAATTAGGTATTCCTTGGAGCATGTTGGCCACTGGCTTCTTAGACCCAAGATCCGAGTACCTACGCTGCTTGCATGCTTGACATAGCCAAGAAGTTTCCAAAGTGTCTCGTCTTGCATAACCAAAGTCCAAGATACCTCCTCTACCTACCTTATTTCATATCCCCGTCTCTTCTGAGATGTTTAAGGTCTGATCGCACGATGTTTTCCTGCTTTGTTTCTGAAATATTATTACCTTGTTTCGAATTCATGGAACATCAAGACGGATGGTGTCCGTAATGAGATCCCAATCTTAGGGTACATTCGCATAGGAAGGGCCGACTACGAAGATGATAGTGCGATGCGAAGGAATCGAGGGAGAACGAGATCACGGGTCGGGAGGTAGAGTGTTATATCCCCTTAATCGCCTCCGAGAAATTTCAAGAATTCCCGAACTTGCAAGTGTCGAGGCTCAGGCTGTGGCTGAATTAATGCTGCAGTACTGAAAGGTAGACGAGATATTTGGTGGTGTGCCCACTTAACAAGATTTAAGACACCAAATTACAAGGGAGACAGGGCGATTAAGTTAATCAGTGGCCCTAAATGGTCTTAAAGACTTCTTGCGTTTTCGGGTGAAGAAATCGGAGTCGGAGGAGGGCATCAAGTTGTGCGTGAAGTTTGTTCGGTAATTTGAGAATAATTTTAAAGTTGTAAATCGATAATTGGTCCTTAACAGGCTTGCTTGCTAGGAAGTTTGCAGAATTTAAAGTTTAAGAATGATTTAAATGCGAAAAATTTAAGATTACGGTCAAACTCTCATGAATTCATCGAATAATCCCGGATAAAATTGTTCTTTCTAATTTCCTTACATGATTTAAAATTTTGTGGGTACTTCCGCCCCTTAAAAGCCGGATACTTTCGTACTATAAGTCACAACATTTTCAATAGTTTTTTTTTAGTCTGCATGCATTTGGAGCTGCCGTGAAGTTGGATATGTGTAATAGCGCTACTAATAAAGGAGCGAGCAGGCGTATCAAAAATGCAAGCTGATTTCAATTTCACAGTGCATTTCGATTTGAAAGAAAAGATTTCCGAATTCTACACTGTTACGCTTTGTTATTCGCGACGTTTCGGTATATAAAGGTCTCAGCAGAGACCGAAACGTCACGAATAACTAAGCGTAGCAGTGTAGAGTCCGGAAGTCTTTTCTTTCAAATTTAATTTTAATGTTTTTATTACTGATATGCAAGGCACCTATTAATAATGTCTTAAGTTCAGTAGTGTAGTCGTCCAGATGGTCGTCAACTTTAGTAGGTTTGGTTTTTTCCCAAATATGAACCTATAAGGAAAACACGACTATTTTCCATATTAATTCCGTATTCGAGTGTTGGCCATACCGTGAGCTTCAAACTTTTTAAAAGGATTTCACCGTCAATTCAGATATAGATAATTAGTATACTCTAGATAAAATCTGAGATCATTATAACTTTGCCACAAAGTTCGTAAAACTAGGATATAACGGTCGCACAGAGTAACCAATGGTACAGAAAATATGTTGTCGGTCCAAACTCCCAGAACCAGACATCCGTTCGTCCGTCCGACCGTGCCCTCTCTAGCTCGAGGACATCTTGAGTTAGAAGTTCAAATTTTGTACACATCGTTTTTGACACAAAAAGACAAGTCGCACTACCCGTTCTATCCCTTCCCATACAAAATGCCACAATTTTGGAATTTAATATAAGCGCATTTTCTCGAAAAGTACACAAGCTATTGATCTGAAATTTGGAACATTTTAACTTTTAAATTTAATAATAAAGTATTGTGATCAACTTCGAAATAAATAATTTGCTACCCTAAATTTTTATGTGCAAAGAAAAAAAATCCATCCGTCTGTACATCATACGCCGTACGTGTACGCTCAGCGCACATTATCTCCCAAACCCCTTAAGATAGAAAGTTCATTTTTGGGTGGATTGTAGATAGTTGCGGATCTGAAGCGGACACCTATTCTCAGGTGTGTAAGGGTTAATTGGTAGACGGGAGAGCGCTTAAGCCGAAAACTAAGAATTCGAATATATTGATCATGGCTCTAGCTAGGAATCTTAAAATCAGCATATACATACATAGAGGGGCTTGTGGCACAAACTTTATAAATAATTTAAATTTTTTATTCATTGGGGTCCAAAAAGAGAAGGCTAAACACAAACTGTCCGCCGAGATTTATTTTTTCAAATGCTTATATCTTCGAAATCACTTAGCATAAAAATTTATACAGGGTGTTTGGTACTCCGTGCATAACCTTGTAAGGGGTTATTCCTGGATATATTTTGAGCAAAAAATTGTTCTACGAAGATGGTCCATTTTCAATATCCGCGGAGATACAGGGTGACCAAGAAAAGTGTTTCGGACCTGTACCCTCACTCACTCAAAACGATATATCTTGAAAACTAATAATAGCATTTCAAAGTGTTATAGCTTGTTTTGTAGGGAATCAAATTACCTTTCATTTGGTGTAATAGTCCGTATTGTACATGTACCCAATCCTGAGGTATTTGCTTCAGACCACAAATTTTTGATACTTTGACCCTCAAAATTCTGTGATCAATGTAGTTTTTCTCAAAAAAACGCATTATAAAAATGTCATTTTAATGTTCTTGTTTTATGTGCCATATTATTGCCTACAAAAGATGCATACATACTTATGACTTAGGTTTTTCCGTTTTCCAGGTAATAAGCGAAAATACATATGGCTTAAAAATAAAATATGCCATAAACCAACCCTCGTTCTAAAAAAACTACCTGAAATGTTGTTAAACTGAAATATTCTTTGTGTCCTTTAATTACTATTTAAATTATCGATGAATGTCCTTTAAGTAGTATTTAAATTATCGAGGAAATGAATTAAATTAAAATGAGTTTCAACACAACGACGCTGTCCGACGCTTGGCATTGCAGTTAAACGTCTCTACGTGGAAAGTTTGGAGTGTCCTCAAAGCAGAGCGGTTGCATTCCTACCACCACACACCAGTGCAGGAGCTAGTACCCATTGATTTGCCCAAAAGGATGGAGTTTTGCAATTGGCTCCTTGAACGACAACTAAGTGACGAGAATTTTATGAACAACATTCTTTGGACGGATGAGTCCCAATTCACCAGGGACGGTAACACAAACTTCCACAGCTTACACACATGGGCTGAGAGCAATCCACATACAAGAAGAGAGGCATCATTTCAGCACAGATTCAGTGTCTATTTATGGGCAGGTGTGATTGGCAACGATTTTATTGGTCCTATTAGGCTTCCGCCTACCCTAAATAGTTCCAATTACTTGCAGTTTTTGACAAATGATCTACAAGAGTTATTGGATGATGTGCCACTGCAACGATTGGCTTCCATGTTTTACCAACACGATGGTGCTCCAGCTCATTACGGCCGACAAATCAGAGATTGGTTAAATTCCAATTATAGCAATCGCTGGATCGGTAGAAATGGACCGATACACTGGCCTGCAAGATCTCCTGATTTAACTATTATGGATTTCTTTGTATGGGGACGGATGAAGCACCTTGTCTACGCAACGGAAGTAGTAACGTTGCAGGATCTAAACACCAGAATCGATGCGGCAGCAACAGAAGTAAGGCAGCAGTTGAGGAGTGTGAACACAAAGAGAACACTGGCAAAACGAGCTTTAGCGTGCATTTAAAATGAAGGGAGCCATTTTGAACATTTATTGTAATTAAGGAAATTTGAAATAAACCATAAAAACCATTCTTAAGTTCTTTTAGTTCAAGCGGAGAGTGTTGATCAACCTATTCTTGCTTTTTTGACAAAAGTGCTACATTATTGGAATGATAATTTCTTCTAAACTATAAAACTTATGCAATGCAAGTGTATGCATCTTTTGTAGGCAATAATATGGCACATAAGAAAACAACATTAAAATGACATTTTTATAATGGGTTTTTTAGAGAAAAACTACATTGATCCTAGAATTTTGATAGTCAAAGTGTCAAAAATTTGTGTTCTGAAGCAAATATATATATATATTGGATACAGTTACAATGCGGACTATTACAGCAAATGAAAGGTAATTTGATTTCCTAAAAAACAAGCTATAACACTTTGAATTGTGATTATTAGTTTTCAAGATATAGCGTTTTGAGTGAGTGAGGGTACAGGTCCGAAGGACTTTTCTTGATCACCCTGTATCTCCGTGGATATTGAAAATTGACCATCTCCGTAGAACAATTTTTTGCTCAAAATATATCCAGGAATAACCCCTTACAAGGTTATGCACGGAGTACCAAACACCCTGTATTTCGGGACCATTAAGGTGGTATACAGACCAACCAGAATCAGCTTTAAAGGAGGCTAATTGTTAAAAGGGGAGGGTCAGTGGGGTGGATGGGTGCAAGGAAAAACACTTATAAATCGATATTTCGAATATCTCTTAAGCTACGTAATTGAGACTTGTACCATATATTAAGTTGTACTAGGGAATTATAAGAAAAATATAAAATTTGAACATAATATTAATGGGTGAAAATGGGGAGCATTTCAAAAATGGTGCACTTTTCAAAATTTCAAACCGTCAGATCTCAAAACTGAGTACAGATATCAAATTGAAATGTTGTCAAATTATAGAACTACACAGTCTTTAATTTTGGTAAGAATTTTATGTTGGGGGTCTAAGGAGAGGGAGGTGGTAAGCAAACATGTCGAAAATTTTGAGTGATTTTTTTAGGGCTGTGGTGAATGATACAAAGTTGTAATTTTGCTTGTGGACACAACTATTTGATGTATATAGAAAAAAATAATAATTTGATCTACAATTGTTGTGCACCGAGGTGGGGTTTGAGCGTACTCAAGGTGTTTCATGTGGAATGAAAAAAAAAATATAAACTGAAAATTTTAAGGTTGAAAATTGAAAATTTGAGAAAACAATTTAAAAAAAATCCCTAAAAGTATGAAATATTAAATAGTTGAATACCTTCAAAACCTCTACCCCCTCCCATACAAAATTACTGTTTTGACCATTTATAAGAAAGCAATTAAATTTATAAAAACGCAAACTTGCATAAACGAATGAAATATTGATTACATGTACTGGAGTTATTGATCGTATTAGCAACAAAGTATTAAACTGATACCATTACTGCCCTAAAGAGAGTTCCACTAATGAAAGGGGGTTCCACTTAGTCTTGCTTAACAACTCTAACCGACATATTGACTTTTCATGCATCCTCAACTTGTCCCAAAAATAATAAAGTTGCGCCCGAATTGTTGGCAGTTTATTTAAGATGATTTCAATCCAGAGTATAAAAATTATTCAAATCCCCTCCTTTTTACTCCACCTCTCACACAAACATCACTTTTTCATGAAATACTATAAACCAATTTATTCATTACGTATAAAATTCATCAAGTTGAAATTGTGTACTAAATATTTATTTAGAATTGCTAGTAAGACCAAAAACATCAGATGATTAGCTGCACTCCTTCTACCCCACACAATATGTCACAATTTCACAACTTAACAAAAAGTAGATTTTCCTGAAAAGTAGGAATGCTAATGATCTGCAATTTGAAACATGTGAAATGTTTAATGTTTGTAGTTATTTCTTAAAAAGTCTTTAAAAACCCGCACTAATTTCCCAACCTCCCATACAAACAGCGCACATTCACTAAATCCAATACACTAATTTTCTAATTTTCGACCAAGAATGTCGCGACGCGAGTGTACGCTCAGCGCATATTAACTCCCAAACCCTTCAAGATAGAAAGTTCATTTTTGGAGGCATTGTAGATATGAAAGAAAAGATTTCCGGATTCTACACTGTTATGCTTTATTATTCGTGACGTTTCGGTCTCTGCTGAGATAGTTTGATAAAGGTCTCAGCAGAGACCGAAACGTCACGAATAATAAAGCATAGCAGTGTAGAATCCGGAAATCTTTTCTTTCATATCTACAATGCCTCCAAAAATGAACTTTCTATCTTGAAGGGTTTGGGAGTTAATGTGCGCTGAGCGTATACACCGGCGTACGGCGTACGGCGTACAGACAGACGGATTTTTTTTTTGCATTTTTAGGCTATTTTATTCATGAAACACGAAAAAACAAAATTTCAGAGTAGCAAAATGTTTTTTTTCCAAGTCGATCATAATACTTTATTATTAAAATAATAAAGTAAAATTACAAGAGTATCCTCCAACATAGAGCACTTTAAGAAGATATCGTTTTATTAAAATGCGACAATTTCATAAAACTGATTTTACTAAGTTTTGGAACATATTAAAATCTAAAATACTTTTTTTCCAGATTATAGTGTACATGAGCGAATTTCCTGAATATAAATTTTTATTATTTTTAACTTTGTTTTAGACATTGATTTTGACGCCTTCTTTCAAATAGAGTTATTGCATACGACCCAGAAAATAATTTAACGGGTTGTTACAAATAATGTTCTTAAAACGAATATAAAATGATACAAGAAAAATAAATTGTGTGGTTACCTTAAACAAACCAAACATCAGTGTAAACAAAAATGGTGAGACAACGTCGATCTTGTTACAAAGAATCAGTTTTCGTCTCACCATAAGCATTGACAGTCCCAAAAACTAATTCGTGTCGATATCTCAAAGTATTGCAAACACTAACGGTGAAAAACTTCGAAATTTACTTTACAGAGGAAAAGAAAGGTCCTCCGAAGAATCCTCGGACCTGTGAAGGAAGACTCGATCAGGAGAATAAGTATGCCATCTTCCATAATCCAGAAGTGTCAACACTCATAAAATTCAAGAAGCTACAATGGGCTGGTCATGTGGAGCGGATGGATTACGGAAGAGTTCCCAAACGCTCACTAAAAGGAAAACTTAGTGGACAAATACCGGTCGGGAAACCATGGAAGCGCTGGGAGGATTCCATTGACAGGAGGACGCGGTCATTGAACCGAGTAAGATGAAGGCATAGTACATTGGAGGCCAGTGCTCGATTTAGGCTGCAGCGCCATCGTAAGCAAGCAAGTATTAGTATTGTAGGCAATACAAAAACAAGTTCCTCTTTAAAAATGCAATAAAATGAACAAAATTAAATTGTTTTCCATGTATTATGGCTTCATTAGTAAGAGCAAACATTCCCATTAATGATGGAACACAACTTCGTTCAAGTGGCTGCCTCCGCTGGCTTCGCAGTAGCGCATTCTGTCACTCCAATTTAAAAAGAAACCACTAGATTGCTCATCCTGTATTTACGGCGATGACTGTCAGCATAAAGCAGCCAACTGCAACAAGATGCTTTTACCACGTTAGATCTCAACGAACGCTGCACAGCTGGTCAATCAAGGAGAGATGACGGCGATGAGGCATTCGGCGTGCAGCAATCGAGTCGACCACGTTTTCTTAAAAAAATGAAAAAGAAGAGAGGCAAAAGTATGATATAAATGGACTCGCAGCGTAGCTGTGAGAACTCCAACATGTCATATTTAGCTAAGAACTCTCACCTATTACCAGGTTGTAATAAATAAGTAGAACTGACCCTCCAGGTCATGGGTTGGGCTGGGTTGATATTTAGAAGACTGCGATAGCTATAAAATTTTACACGGTTAATAGTACTTACTTTTGAGCAAATTTTACCTAGCTTCCACTATCGTAACACCCTTTAAAGGGCTTCGACCTGTGACAGTTTTTCTCAAATATTTTTGATTGAATTTGTGAGTTGTGACAGTATTGCGGAAAAATGATTGCTCTAGAAACACACAAAGAGGCTGTATTTTTAATATTTTTTAAATCATTTTCACAAAGTTGAAACAAAAAGTTGGTAGAAAAATTAAGGTTATTGGGTAAACCCAGAGATAAGTGAAGAAATAAATATGCCTCACTCAGCACAAGAAAATAGTCATATGAAGAAAAAGCTCGCCGCATTGTCTCGCATCCAATTAATTACCGGTGCCAGCACGAAGGGGAAACAAAGTTCAAGGCGAATGACGACATAGTGTGGCAGAAATTGATAATCCACTGGTTATGGCCAGGTCGAAAATACACGATACTTAGAAAAGGGATACTTGAGCTCTGCGGTTTTTTTTCGTATGCAGAATTGAATTGATCTCCTGAACGTTTTTGTTTCTTTTAGCATAGCCAGTACCGTGGTTTTGTTTTTGATTTCATGAATCAATGTGAATCTTTAGTAAAGCGTTTGTATGATTTATGAATGAATGAAATTGTCTCTTGGACATTTTGGATCTTAGAATAATTTAGAAACGTAATATTATGCATAAAATTATTCAATACCCTTCGAACTGCAAACTTTTTAATACATGCGCATATGACGGTTGGCATGCATACTTGTTGCAGTTTGTTGGACTCTCATTTACAATATACCTCTAAAAGGATTAATATACATACGTAGAATAATCTCGAGCCTCTAAATAATGTTTATAACATGGATTTTCAACAGAAAACCAAAATGATAAGTTAGGGGTATTATGTGCATTTAAGATATCTACATCTCTACAATGGCGCTACAGTCCAAATCGGACCTTGGCCTCCTGATATTCAGGTTCCTTAACATTTTTCATTACTTATTGTGGAAGGGTTGTTAGCCATTCGCACAACCCTCTTTCTACGAATTTTTCATTTTCTTAGATTGAGGTGACCAAGGTATATCCCAGGAGGCAATGTGCCGGAATTATATATTGCGCCGGCCGGGATTTGAACTCACGACCTTCGCATTACAAGACCAACACACTACCTACTAGGCTATAGGCTATAGCATTTAAGATATAGGATTATGTTATAATTGGTTTTAAGCAATTGAGTGATGTACTTTCTTCTTAAACTTTTTTGAACTGTTTAAGACATACTTTTGAAATCTTAAAAAAAAATCCGTTGGAACTTCAAACTGCCAAAAGCAAAATGTGCGGAATAATTCTTATGGAGTATAAAAGACTCAGATGCTCATTCCAAATTAATTATTACGTCAGATCGGCACATGTCATGTGAACATTGAAAACAATCATTCTTCGGAATCATTTTAAAGGCAATATAGCCTACGAAATACCTTAGCAATGCATCGTGAATTAAAATTTCTTCAGTTACATACTGTAAGTAATTTTGCTGCAAGTCTGTATTTTCTTCTTCTAATCTATAAAGTGATATGTTCGGATTGTCTTGAGTGTCACAATTTGTTTCATTGACATTAGTTTCTGCAAAATTTGTATATTGAACCAAATAACTTTCATCGTCGTCTTCGCAATTATTATTTTGGTCAGATTTTATTTATTAGAAATTCAATTTTGTTTATTTTGACTTGTTGGGATGGATGTGTGGAGTGTGAAATGTGAGGTTTTTTCGTGCGATTCCAGCAAACGAAAGGATCATAATTTAAATTTCCAGATCGAGAGAAAAAGGTGGCACAATTCGAAAAGTAGCTGATAGCCTGCGCGTTGATAAGTCCACCAACACGTGCAAATGCATATGTTTGTGGGAAACATTTCAAACATAACCAAACTGAGATAAAATATTTAAAAAAAGTGTGCAATACCAACATTAAATATTTGTTCTTCACCGAAATTGGGATCCGATTTTGAGTATATGCAAATTTAACCTTCCTTCGCTGTGTTCAATTCATCCGTGGTTTCTGTAGACCTACAGTTTTTAAAAGGAAACCACATACATTTATTTCAAATGTTAAAAAATAGATTTATTCATGGGACGACAGTTCAAAAGAAGCAATACTTTTGCTCTATGAAATATCACTTCGAAAAGGCTTAACATATGATTCTATTGAAGACCAAATAGTGGGATATGCCCAATCCCATTCCTTCCCTCCATTACTGTGTATGTGCATTGCACATAAAGGCCGAAATTGCCTATAACACAGGTCATTCTGTAAAAAAAAAACTAATTTAGGAAAAACTATCAACTCTACCTCACTCCTTCTACCCCTCCCATACAAATTTTACGATATTTCGGAATTTCAATTAAATTAATTTTCTTCAAGACCGTTAAGGCTTTAAGCTTTAAAATTTGAAAAAGTATACCATTTTAAATATAATTGATGTCAAAAAATTTGGTTTTGATTCGGATATTCATTCCACCCCCTCCCATACAAATGCAGAATTTTTGGTAAATGCATTTAACTGATTTTCATAGAAACTGGAAGAAGTAGAAACTTGAAATTTTGCCAGAATTTGTCCCTTAATAATAGTAATAAATGCTAAAAAAAATATCGTCTTCACCCCACTCCTTCTACCACCTCATACAAATTTTTATATTGGAAGATCAAGAAAAGTTTGCCTCCTTCGAACATATGAGAGCTATGCACATTAAAATTGTAACAAAGCAAAGTGACTAGAATGTTGATAAGCAGATTCAAAATCATCCAAAATCTCCCACTTTCTCTGCCACCTCCCATACAAATACCATACATTTGGACAACAATTTTTCAATTTCCTCGAAAATTATGAAAGCAAGAAACTTTGAATTCAGCATGAAATATTTGATATACTACGTTCAGTCTTACATAGAAAAATTACAAAACTCCCCCACTGCTTTTACCACCTCCAAACAAAAGGTAAGTATTGTTATGTTATGTTTTGAGTTACAGAATACAGACATGCACCAAATCTTCGTAGATTTTAAACAAGCGCACGACAGTATCGGGTGGTTGGGTGTGTATAGATAGGGTAGGCATCAGATCGACGTCATAAGGCGACACCCAGTGTTGTAACTATCATATACACATCAAATGTGCTCACCATACCACCAGGTGGTAGCCACCAGGTACTGGTCTTGTCCATCCGAACTTGACTTGCTGAACTGATAGGCGCGAGTGCTAATGAAACAGAAAAATTCTACCACAATAATATAGCCCTCCGAGTTGGGGGTTGGGCGATGAGCTAACAACTCATCCTTGTTAAACTTGTTTTGAAACCTGAAGCACCGCCTCGAACTGAACAACGAACACGCAAACGAAAAATGGACTATTCCTTCAGATCTTGGAACGTGCAATCCCTATAAAGAGCAGGAACAGTGATAGCGCTCCTGAAATAGGCACGCTAATATAATATGAACATCATTGCACTCAAAGAAACTAAATTGTTAGGTAGCGAAGTTACTGACATTGGATCGCACAGAATTTTCAAAAGTGGGAAAAAAATCGGGAAGCCGGGAATTTGGAGTTGTGTTTATCGTCGACAAAAAGTTTAAACACCAAGTTACCAACTTCAAACCCGTCAGTGAACGATTGTGTGCAATCCGCATCAAAACGAAATTCTTTAATGTTTGGCTTATTAATGTTCACGCCCCAACGGAAGAGAAAAATGACGAAGTTAAAGACGATTTCTACAGCACCATAGACTCAACATTCGACTCCCTTCTGTCGAACGATATTAAAATAGTATTACGTGATTTTAACGCAAAAGTGGGCCAAGAAGAAACTTACATAGGGACAATTGAAAGACACAGTCTCCATGATATTAGTAACGATAACGCCCAGAGACTGACGAATTTTGCCAGCAGCATAAATTTTATAGTAAGCTCGACATGCTTCCCTAGCGTGGCATTCATAAGAGAACGTCGGCATCACTAGACGTTAGAACATTCAATCAAATAGAAAACTTTCTTATAGAAAAAAGGATGGCCTCCTGCATTCTCGACGTGCGTTCATGTCAAGGGGCTAATTGCGACCACTATTTGGTAAAGACCAAGTTTCGATGTCGAATTGCAAACCGAGAACACCCAAAAACAAAACCGGTTTCTAAATTCGACATAGGAAAGCCCAAGGATGAGAAAGTATTTGCGAAGTACGTATCAGCCTTAGAGAGGCACTTCGCGCCAATACTGAACAACAACGACGGCATGACAATAGAAGGAATGTGGCAAAATATCAAAGATGACGATTACTGCTGTCACAGATTAGGTGAAAGGACAAAAACCCCGGCGCAAAAGAAATGATTGGCTCGACAACGAATGCCAAGGTGCCTTAGAGCGAAAAAATCAAGCTTACAAAATATTAACAGAACGGCCGACACGAGCCAAACGGGACAAATATAATGATCTTAGACGATTTGCATACAAAATATGCAGAAAAAAAAGGAAATACAATAATGACGAAATTGAAAACAACAACGAACAATTCAAATTATACAACAAAAGAGCCGCGTATTCCTTTGTTCAAAGAATCAAAGGAAGATACTAACCGAAAACAATAATACAGAAGGGAACATTCTAAGTAAAGCGGAATATATAAAATTAAGATGGGCGCAATACTTTGAACACCTTCTTAATCCGAGCCCTCACGAACAGCAACAGCAAACATAATAGCAGGTATAACTGATGTCACTATCAGAATTCCTTAATGCAAGGAAATGCCATAAAATCGATTCCAAGTATAAAAGATGGAAATCATTTTATCCTTTGGCTCATCATTTAGTGAAGGGACAAAACAAACATCAATATCCCTACACCAACACATTTATAACAGAGCACAGTAAATAGACAAAACCTGACATAAATTGGTGTCAACTAGCGTTAAGTCTACGTCTCAAACATACTTTATCAATAGAGAAGTCAAATACCTCAATATTCTCGTTAACTTCTATTGCAAGACGCGAAATCGGTTCACTCATACCATAGTTAGTCCGGTGAAAGCAAATATGCAACAATCTAGGATGCCTTGGTAAAAATTGACCAACAGCAAATTGCATCAAACCCAAAAGTGAGGAGGAATCAACCACCCCAGTGAGTAGTTGGTGAGCAAAAACGACGTCAGCAACCTCACGTCGTCTCGAGAGTGATGACATATTTAGTAGCTGAAGCCGGTCAATATAAGGAGGAAGACGAACTCTGTCATTCCAATTGAAGTGACATAAAGCTATTCTCACAAATTTGCGCTGAATAGATTCAATTCTGCCAATATGCACATCATAATAAGGAGACCAAACTTGAGAAGCATACTCAAGATGAGATCTGACAAAAGTGTTATACAGACTCAACCTAACAAAGGAATTGTTAAATTCCTTGGATAAGCGAGTGGTGAAACCCAGCATAGAATTACCCTTTTGCACAATCTTATTTATATGTAAACCAAAATCAATCTTTTGGTCAAATGTAACGCCTAAGTCAGTAACTGAATTAACACGATCTAAAATACAGTCATTGAGACTGTAAGTTACTTCAAACGGTAAGAATTTTCGAGTAAATGACATTACATGACATTTATCCAAATTCAATCGAAGGCCATTATTGCGACACCAGTTACTAAAATTAAACAAATCCTCCTGAAGAAGATTGTCTGAGTTAGAACTAATGCAATTAATAGATCTAAAGATTTTAATGTCATCAGCATAGATGAGTACTTCCAAAAATTTAAAAACAGAGGCTACATCATTAATGGCCAGGATAAATAGAAGTGGTCCCAAATGACTTCCTTGAGGGACCCCAGAATGCGCAGTAAATGGCTTAGACGTACAATCACGAAAGATAACTTGGTAAATTCTATTAAATAGATAAGACTTAATTCAATTTATAAACCATGTCGGAAAACCCAACAATCTTAGTTTTAACAAAATTATTGAATGGGGCATTTTATCAAAGGCCTTACTAAAATCAGTGTATACACAATCCACTTGCTTACCATCCCCAATAGCCAAAAGGGATTTATTCGTAAACTCCATCAGATTAGTAACAGTAGATCTATTCCTAACAAAACCATGTTGTTTACTCGAAATTATTGATTTACAGTGAAAAGACATGCATTCATACACTATAGACTCAAACAGTTTAGGAATAGCCGACAGTTTAGCTATTGGCCGATAATTTTCAACAGCAGATTTTGCACCGCTCTTGTGAGTAGGTATGATGAAGGACGACTTCCACACATTTGGAAAAATCCCCGTTCTTAAGGATCTTTGAAAGAGATGAGAGAGTGGTTCAGCAAGAGAGAGACAACAACGCTTAAGGACAACAGCAGGAACACCATCTGGGCCAGGAGAAGACACATCTTTAAGGCGGGAGATGTGATTGACTATATCATTATAGAAAATTGGTAAATCAGACAAAGAAGTCGAAGTAGCATCTCTAAAGTCATTAAAATACGCCATATCAGGAAAAAAGCTACTACTAGTAAAAGATCCACTGAAGAATGTGGCAAAAAAATTACAAATAGTAAATTGATCATTACTATCGTTGCCCAGGAGTGAAGCCAATCACCTAATTTTTTTATTCTGACTAATAATTCTAAATAAATGTTTAGTGCATAATTTCAGCTCAATAGATTTCATGCGTACTGAGTAAATCGGTTTTTAGTATTTAAAAAAAAAGTGCAGTGGAAAGAAAGAGAGGACTCCAATAATTATGCAGCAGATTGAATTTAAGATGGAATCTGAGAGTATTATAAGTTTGCTCTAAAGTTTGTAACGCCAAGAAATAAGGCTCGGAGAAAAAAATGAATGATACAGAAGTTAATATTATCACTCAAAAATCTCAAAACCGGATGTCCGTCCGTCTGTCCGTCCGTCCGTCCGTCCGTCTGTGCGCGCTCTAGCTTGAGAACGCGTTGAGCTAGATAGTTCAAATTTTGTACACGTCGTTTTTGACAAAAAGTAAGGTCAAGTTCGTGAACGGGCCAAATCGCTCCACCCCTTCTACCCCATCCCATACAAAATGCCACAATTGAGCAATTTGACAATTAACGGATTTGCTCAAAAAGTATAAAAGCTATTGGCCTGAAATTTAAAATATGTTACTTTTATGATAATATCGATCTACCATATAAAAATTATGCGTGTCCTCTCCGCCCTTCTACCACCTCCCATACAAACTGTACTTTTTCATGAAAAACTCTAAACCAATTTACTCAGTGCCTATAAGATTTAGCGGACTGAAATCGTACGCCAAATATTAATTTAAAATTGTTAGTAAGATTAAAAAAAAATTATACGATTAGCTTTACCCCTTCTACCCCCTCCCATACAAAATGACACAATTTTGCAATTTGACAATAAATGGATTTACTCGAAAAGTATAAAAGCTATTAATCTGAATTTATATTAATATTACTTTCATAATGGTATAAATCTACAGTAGAAAAATTATTTGCGTCCTCTTTCTCCTTCCACCCCCTCCCATACAAACTACACTTTTTCATGAAATGCTCTAAGACAATTTTCTCAGAACATATAATATTTATCGAGTTCATATTTTGTAATAAATACTTAATTAGTATTATCACTAAGATCAGAAAAAAATATTTGATTAGCTTCGCCCCTTCTACCCCCTCCCATACAATATGACACAGTTTCACAACTTCACAAAAAATCTATTTTCTTGAAAAGTATGAATGTTACTGGTCTAAAATTTAAGAAACGTCAATTTTATGATATTCTTAGTTACTTCTAAAAAAATCACTAAAATCCCCCCACTCTTTCTACCACCTCCCATACAAACTGCACATTTTCACTAAATCTAACACACTAATTTTCTCAGTTCGCATTCAATTTTTGGAGTAAGCATTTTGTATAAAACATTTTTGTAGCTACCTTAGCATGATGGGGAAAAAATTAGTTCAATGCTATCACCCCTTCTAACACTCCCCATACAAAATTTCTTGGGATCACAAAAAATTCTATTTCATCTAGAGTATAGTAAGATTGCGTTTTACGCGCAATCGTAGCCCTGTTATGTTTATACAGAAGATTGAAATTATTATAAAAGTAATATATTCTAAATTTCAGATCAATAGATTTCATGCTTTTCGAAAAAATCCGTTTATTGTCGGATTGCGAAATTGTGTCATTTTGTATAGGAGAGGGTAGAAGGGGTGAAGCTAACCATCTAATATTTTTGGTCTTACTAATAATTCTAAATAAATAATTAGTGCACAATTCCAAACCGATAAATTGTATACGCACTGAGTAAATTGGCTTAGAGCATTTTATGAAAAAATGCAGTTTGTATGGGAGGTGGTAGAAGGAGAGGGAGGACACAAATAATTATTATACAGTAGAATGAAATCATCATAGAAGTATTATATTCCAAATTTCATATCAATAGCATTTATGCTTTTCGAGAAAATCCGTAATTGTGCTATTTTGTATGGGAGGGGGTAGAAGGGGTGGAGCGATTTGGATCATTCACGAGCTTGACCTTACTTTGTTGTCAAAAATTACTTGTGCAAAGTTTGAATTATCTAGCCCAACGCGTCCTCAAGCTACAGAGCGCACAGACGGACGGACAGACGGATGGACATCCGGTTTTGAGACTTTTGCGTGATTATATGAACTTCTGTATCATTCATTTTTTCTCCGAGCCTTATTTCTTAGCGTTACAAACTTTAGAGCAAACTTATAATTTTTTCAGTTTTCATCTAGAGTATAAATAAACTGTCGACAAGTCGGGCGAAATTTTATTGTTCTTGGGACAAGTTGCGGATAAGGGGAAAGTCAATATGCAGGTTAGAGTGGTTAGGGAAGACTAAGTGGAAGGGAGTTCTTGGGCAGGGCTGTTGTCAATTTAACAATATTTCATTCGTTTCTGTAAGTTAGGGTTTTTACAAGGGGAGGAGGAGGGGAATTATTAAGGGTAGGTGGATGTTAATAGCTTTTGAATTGATTGCTTGAATCACGTCCAATATTCTCTGCACAGAAAGTGTTTCATAGACGAAGTTGCATAGAATTTTCATAAAATTCGGTGTATTTTACATTCACGAAACCGTACATTTGTATGGGAGGGGGTAGTGCGGTTAAGGGAATCATAAAGTTTGTGATGCAGTTTTATTTCATTTCTCTTGTAAGGTGCTTGTACAAAATTCCAAGTTCGTAGCTTTTAATTTGTTGGTTATCAGTTGATTCAATGAATTTGGTCGAAATCATACTTTTTTATGGAATAAAAGTTTTTGTGCAAAATTTCAAATTGATACCGTTTAATAGTTACGTGATAATTGATTTCTTGAAAATGGTCGAAAATATGACCATATGGCATATGAAACACCTTATGCACGTTAGACCGGGGGGTTGCTTTATAACAATTATGGAACAAGTTATTATTATTTTTCTATGTATATCAAATACAGTAGAACCCCTCTAATCCGTCACCTTTGGGACTGGGAATATAGTCGGAACGCGAAAAAGGTCGGAATATCCGAAAATACAGAAAAATATGAATTTAAAATAAAATAAAACATTCTCTGAACTCAAAAATGGCTATATTGTTCTCTACAGTAAAAAGCTTGCAATAAATTACAACAACAAAAAAACCTGTTGTTATTATTATTATTGAAAATATAAAATTGAAGATAGTCTACAATAAAAAAAAAATTATTTAGAAAAAAAGGTAGTAATAGATTTTTGTTTAGAACATGAAAGTCTAGACTTAGCTGCAATGTTTCTCCATTTCTGAATCCACAAAATGTCCATAGGTGTTGAGTTTGAGTTCTGCACGATGTACTAAAGGGCAATATCAAAAGCGTTCTTGGCATCGGTATGTGAAATCCGGGTAGGGGATTCGTCGTTATCACCATCCGAGTCCTCAATAACAGTTCCTTCGCTTTCATTTTTCAAAACAGCGGCAATGATCTGGTTATCATCCTGCTCTTCACTGGTTTCACAGTCTTTGTCACATTGGGAAAGCCACTCCTCAACTTTACTGGCAGGAACATTAGGTTGAACAGTTTGTAGATCTTTAACGATTTCTAGCATGTCGTTGTTTTTCTCATCTTCGATTTGATCAATTCCACTCATAACTTCCGGCCAAAGCTTGCGTCAAGATTTTTGGAGCGTGTCAGGTTTCAATTCCTCTCATGACTCAGCAAGCGTATAGATAGTATCCTTGATGTTGAGGGATTTCATAGCTTCGAATATGTTCTAAAATTGAGCTGATGTACTTTCTGCGATACCGCCTCTTTAGCCATTCTATAAATCCCTGATTCATTGGTTGGATAAGTGATGTGACATTTGGTGGAAGGAACATAGACTTTATGTCCCCTTTCACTAATTCCTCCTCAGATGGATGTGATAGTGTATTATCCAGCAGCAATAGAGCACGAACAGGGAGTTTTTTTTGTTTCAAATTTTTTTCAACAGATGGAACAAACTCGTCAAAAAACCAAACTAAAAAGATTGCAATCGATCTTTGCTGGATGTGTTTATATTTTTATTATAAACTTTTAATTCAGCAAATATTTTATTATGATAATTTATTATTTTTATTTATCACATATAATTAATTAAACAACACAATATTTGATATTTTAATTGAACACTGCAATATATATTTTTGTTACACATTTATTATTAATAATTACTTATTTTTCTTTTTGTATATTTTATTTATGAATATTTAAAATTAATAGCAACGTTTTATTTTTAATGTCTAACTAGCAATCAATTTATTTTTCATCTCATTTTCTATTTTCGACTGACTTCATATCTATAAAATTTTTTAATTTTCGAAAACAAAAGTTACTAATTCCAAAATTCTCGTTAATAAAAATCAAAGTGATTTTTATCAACAAGTGAATTTATAAATGTGTTGGAGCACCACAGATCCAAGCAGATTTCTGATTGCGGTAATAAACCGGCAAGGAGGATAAGTTAATGTTTTTGAATGCCATAGTCTTCTTAGATTTGCTAATAACGAAGGGTGGAAGCTTGTGTGTACCAACAGCGTTGCTGCAAGGAGCAACGGTTAGCCTATCTTTTATAAGTTTCGTTCCTGCCACGGTTTCATTTGCTGCAGCGAGCGTTTTGTTTGGCAGCATTTTTTAGTTTAGGCCTGTCTCGTCTATGTTATAGACTTGACAAGGAAACAGTTCATATTCTTCGACAATTTCATGAAACTTCACAGAAAACTTTTTAGCCGCCTTAGCATCAGCAGATCATTTTTCACCAGACACGGAAACACATCGGACTCCATGACGGGTTTTCCAGCGATCAATCCAGCCTTCACTAGCTGTAAACTCACTTCCGGCTTCTAGTTTCTTGTGCAAAACTATTGCCTTTTCTTCTACAGGGTGTTTGGTACTCCGTACATAACCTTGTAAGGGGTTATTCCTGGATATATTTCGAGCAAAACATTGTTCTACGGAGATGGCCAATTTTCAATATCCACGGAGATACAGGGTGATCAAGAAAAGTCCTTCGGACCTGTACCCTCACTCACTCAAAACACTATATCTTGAAAACCAATAATCGCATTTCAAAGTGTTATAGCTTGTTTTTTAGGGAATTAAATTATCTTTCATTTAGTGTAATAGTCCGTATTGTATCTGTACCCAATCCTGAGGTATTTCCTTCAGACCACAAATTTTTGACACTTTGACCCTCAAAATTCTGTGATCAATGTAGTTTTTCTCAAGAAAACGCATTATAAAAATGTCATTTTAATGTTGTTTTTTTATGTGCCATATTATTGCCTACAAAAGATGCACACATACTTATGACTTAGGTTTTCCCGTTTTCCAGGTAATAAGCGAAAATACAAATGGCTTAAAAATAAAATATGCCATAAACCAACCCTCGTTCTAAAAAAACTACCTGAAATGTTGATAAACTGAAATATTCTTTGTGTCCTTTAATTACTATTTAAATTATCAATGAATGTCCTTTAGGTAGTATTAAAATTATCGAGAAAATGAATTAAATTAAAATGAGTTTCAACACAACTAGGTGCAGCACTTTGCCCTTTTTAATGGGTTACCTAACAAAATGAAAAGCCTATAAAAGCAAACCATACTTCATATTTTTATCAGTTTTAGTTAAATTTGTAAAAAAACAAGGTGTCACTAAAATTTAGAAAAGAATTTCGAAATGCCTGAGTTCACGAACGAAGAATATGCAGACATAATTTTCCTCTATGGAGAGTGTCAGGGAAATGAGCAAGCGGCGCGATCTTTGTATCATCACAGATTTCCCAATCGTCGAATACCTTACCCGAGAGTATTCCAAGACGTTTACAGAAGGATTAGGGAAACAGGCAGTGTTAGGACAAGCAGAGTGAATGCAAATTCTGCGCCGGTAATCGCTGTTTCAATTGATCAACGAATCCTAGCTGCAGTTCAAAATGATCCATCAACTAGTATACGACGCTTGGCATTGCGGTTTAACGTCTCTACGTGGAAAGTTTGGAGTGTCCTGAAAGCAGAACGTTTGCATCCCTACCACCACACACCAGTGCAGGAGCTGTTACCCATTGATTTACCCAAAAGGATGGAGTTTTGCAATTGGCTCCTTGAACGACAAATAAGTGACGAGAATTTTATCAGCAACATTCTTTGGACGGATGAGTCCCAATTCACCAGGGACGGTATCACAAACTTCCACAACTTACACACATGGGCTGAGAGCAATCCACATACAAGAAGAGAGGCATCATTTCAGCACAGATTCAGTGTCAATTTATGGGCAGGTGTGATTGGCAACGATTTTATTGGTCCTATTAGGCTTCCGCCTACCTTAAATAGTTCCAATTACTTGCATTTTTTGACAAATGATCTACAGGAGTTATTGGATGATATGCCACTGCAACGATTGGCTTCCATGTTTTACCAACACCATGGTGCTCCAGCTCATTACGGCCGACATATCAGAGATTGGTTAAATTCCAATTATAGCAATCGCTGGATCGGTAGAAATGGACCGATACACTGGCCTGCAAGATCCCCTGATTTAACTATTATGGATTTCTTTGTATGAAGACGGATGAAGGATCTTGTCTACGCAACGGAAGTAGTAACGTTGCAGGATCTAAACACCAGAATCGATGCGGCAGCAACAGAAGTAAGGCAGCAGTTGAGGAGTATGAACACAAAGAGAACACTGGCAAAACGAGCTTTAGCGTGCATTCAAAATGAAGGTAGCTATTTCGAACATTTATTGTAATTAAGGAAATTTGAAATAAACCGTAAAAACCATTCTTAAGTTCTTTTAGTTCAAGCGGAGAGTGTTGATCAACCTATTCTTGCTTTTTTGACAAAAGTGCTAAATTATTGGAATGATAATTTCTTCTAAACTATAAAACTTATGCAATGCAAGTGTATGCGTCTTTTTGGCAATAATATGACACAAAAGAAAACAACAATAAAATGACATTTTTATAATGGGTTTTTTAGAGAAAAACTACATTGATCTTAGAATTTTGACGGTCAAACTGTCAAAAATTTGTGTTCTGAAGCAAATATCTCAGAATTGGATACAGTTACAATGCGGAATATTACACCAAATGAAAGGTAATTTGATTCCCTAAAAAACAAGCTATAACACTTTGAATTGTGATTATTAGTTTTCAAGATATAGCGTTTTGAGTGAGTGAGGGTACAGGTCCGAAGGACTTTTCTTGATCACCCTGTATCTCCGTGGATATTGAAAATTGACCATCTCCGCAGAACAATTTTTTGCTCAAAATATATCCAGGAATAACCCCTTACAAGGTTATGTACGGAGTACCAAACACCCTGTATAATGGGCCCAGATACTGGGATTCCTTTTCTTCTTTCTTGACAGAACCACATCCATAATGCGTTAAAAAGCAGTTCAAGTTTGGGTTTTTTTAATGTTTTGCGATTCTTAACAGCGTTTTCCCCATCAATCGTCAATGTATATAATTCAAGGTCTTTCCGATTTCCTCCCCAGTCTTTACGTTCGGCTTGAACATGGTCGGATTAACCGGAGTGACGAACTAGCCGAGGGCGGACCAGAGGGGTTCTACTGTAGATGTATCCACATGCAAAATATAAACTTTGTATCTTTCACCAGAGCCCTAAAAAAATCACTCAAAAATTTCGACATTTTTGCTTATCACCTCCCTCCCCTTTCACTTCCCAGCTTAAAATTTACCAAAATTAACGACTATGTAGTTTTACAATCTGACAAATTTTCGATTTGATATCTGTTCTCTGTTTTGAGATATAACGATTTGTAATTTTGAAAAGTGCACCATTTTTGCTCCCCATTTCCCCCCACAACTATTATTTCAACATACTCTATTTTTGTCATATTTTCCTAGTATAGCTTAATATATGTTTCAAGTTTCAATTACATAGCTTAAGAGATAGTTGAGATTTTCATTTTTAAGTGTTTTTCTTTGATTTTCAACTTCCTATCTGCATTCGTGGCTTCCACCTAACGCCCCCAAAATTTAGGAAATAGAGCTCACTTACCCAATCAATAATTCACCTAAAAACGAATATTGTACCTTTAACGGTCTGGGAGACATGAGTCCATATGTACGGCGGACGGCGTACAGCGGGACGGATTTTTCATTCTTAGGCTAATTAAATCATGGTAGCAAATTTTTTTTATTTCTGTGTAAGTAGTAAAACTAGTCAACGCAGGAAAGGAACTTCACATTTTGAACTACTAATCGGCACTAAAATGAATTACCTGGTTATCTAAGATTTGCGGAAGAAACTGACCAGCAGCTTATCCATGGGCATCAAGAAGAAAGAGCAAAACAACGTAAGCTTGTTTCAGAAAATGAAGGCAACTTGAAAATCAATGTTGATACAGTCGGAAAAGGAATCCCGCGATCAAATATTTTGAATTAGATTTGGTAACCATAAAAAGGATTCAATTTGGAATTATCCTAAAATAAGCCCTGGATATCTAGGACCATATCGCGTGGTAAAAGAGAAACAGTAGATACGACGTCGAAAAAGTAGGGAGTCTTGAAGGTCCGAAAAAACATCAACAGCCATGGAATATATAAAGTATTATGCGATGTTCAATTCAGATCACGAAAGATCAGAATATAACTTAGAAGTACAAATTCCGCAAGATCTTTCATACACACTTTTTAATTAAAATTATAATTTCTATAAGCAATTTTTTAAAAACCTTTAAAGTATTAGCAAGAACAACGTTTAGCCTAAATCGTGTAAAAAAATACACCCATAAAAACGACGAAGAAGATAACAAAGCACTCGACGACGACTATGCAAACGTAGAGGACACCGTGAAAAGCAAAAACAAAAGAAAAAAAGGAAGCTGTAGCACCGAAGCCACCTCTGCAACGACGACGATGAGACCGAGTAGACGACTAAGAATAAGAATTCTTAAGAAACTGAAGCTAAAATAAGACCGAAAATAAAAACGAAGACAACTTTGCAAAAACTACGAGAAGGACGAATAAGTTAACGACGTAAAGAAGATGTTGTCAATCGTTCGAGGCTGACAGGCAAACCAGAAGAGCCGAAAGTAGGCAATATTTGCGGCGAAAAACGAAAATTATTTTCAAAACATAACAGGGCTATGATTGCGCGTAAAGCGCAATCTTACGGTACTCTAGATGAAATAGAATTTTTTGTGATCCCAAGAAATTTTGTATGGGGAGTGTTAGAAGGAGTGATATCATTGAACTAATTCTTTCCCTATCATGCTAAAGTAGCTATAAAAATGTTTTATACAAAATGCTTACTCCAAAAATTGAATAGGAGCTGAGAAAATTAGTGTGTTAGATTTAGTGAAACTGTGCTGTTTGTATGGGAGGTGGTAGAACGAGTGGGGGGATTTTAGTGATTTTTTCAGAAATAACTAAGAATATCATAAAATTGACATCTCTTAAATTCTAGACCAGTAACATTCAAACTTTTCAAGAAAATAGATTTTTTGTGAAGTTGTGAAACTGTGTCATATTGTATGGGATGGGGTAGAAGCAGTAAAGCTAATCAAATATTTTTTTCTGATCTTAGTGTTAGTGCTAAATAAGTATTTGCTAAATAAGTATTTATTACTAAATGTGAGCACGATAAATGTTATGTATTCTGAGAAAATGGGCTTAGAGCAATTCATGAAAAAGTGTAGTTTGTATGGCAGGGGTTGGAAGGAGAGGGAGGACGCAAATAATTCTTATACCATATATTGAAATCATTATGAAAGTAATATATTCCGAAATTCAGACTAATACCTTTTATACTTTTCGAGCAAATCCATTTATATTTGAATTGCGAAATTGTGTCATTTTGCGTGGGAGGGGGTAGAAGGGGTGAAGCTAATCGTCTAATTTTTTTTGTCTTACTAACAATTTTAAATAAATATTTCGTGCATAATTTCACCTCGCTAAATTTTTTACGCACTAAGTAAATTGGCTTAGAGTAATTCATGACAAGCACAGTTTGTATGGGAGGTGGTAGAAAGAGGGGGAGGACACGCATAATTTTTATACGGTAGATTGATATTATCATAAAACTAATACATTCCAAATTTCAGGCCAATAGCTTTTATACTTTTCGAGCAAATCCGTTTATTGTCAAATTGCGCATTTGTGTCATTTTGCATGGGAGGGGGTAAAAGGGGTGGAGCGGTTTGACCCATTCACGAACTTGACCTTACTTTTTTATCAAAAACAACGTGTACGAAATTTGAGCTTTCTAGCTCAACGCGTTCTCAAGCTAGAGAGCGAACGGACGGACGGACGGACATCCGGTTTTGAGATTTTTGAGTGATAATATTAACTTCTGTATCATTCATTTTTTTCTTCGAGCCTTATTTCTTGGCGTTACAAACTTTAGAGCAAACTTATAATACTCTCAGATTTCATCTAGAGTATAAACGTAACAAAATTATGATTGGGCTTAAAGCCCAATCATATGATACTCTAGATGAGATGGAAATGAATTTAATATACCGGAAAATATGTCATCTCAAATTCTTTCGAATAGTGAATAGAGACTTCTGCATGGGAGGTAGTAGAAGTAGATAGTACTTACTTACTAACGATGGCGCTACAGCCCAAATCGGACTTTGGCCTCCTGAATGCTTTGCCTCCATCCATCTCGGTTCAGTGACCGCGTCCTCCAGTTTGAAAATCTTAGCAGTGATTTGCTGTCTGCGTCAATCGAATCCTCCCAGCGCTTTCGTGGTTTTCCGACCGGTCTTTGTCCGTTGACTTTCTCTTTTAGTGTGCGTTTGGGAATTCTTCCGTCATCCATCCGCTCCACATGACCAGCCCATTGTAATTTTTTAAATTTTATGAGGGTTGACACTTCTGGATTGTCGAAGATGGCATACAATTCTCTATTGTATCGTATTCTCCAGATCGAGTCTTCCCTCACAGGTCCGAGGATTCTTCTGAGGACCTTCCTTTCAAAGGCGTTAAGTCGTTTTTCGGACGCCTGAGTTAATGTCCACGTTTCGCTGCCATAGCATAGCACAGGTCTTATGATTGTTTTGTATAGCTTAAGTTTTGTTTTCCTGTGCACGTTCTTGTTTTTGATTATTGGAAGTACCGAATAATAAGTCTTGTTTGCCATCATTATCCTTCTTTTAATTTCGATGGGTTCGCATCCATCCTTCGATAGATTTGCCCCTAGATATATGAAGTTGTCTACGTTTTCTAGGTTATAGTCTCCTACTGTAATATTTTGTCTGATTGGCGTCTTTTTCCTAGTTTGCGTCATAATTTTTGTTTTGTTTTCATTAATGCGTAGTCCAACTTCCCTTGCTACCGAGTCAAGGAGGTTTACAAATACTTCCTTAGCACTCTCCAGAGATCTTGCAAGGATATCTATGTCGTCGGCATATGCTACGAGTTGTGTGGATTTGAAGCATAGTGTTCCCTTGGTGTCAACGGGAAGTTTCCGAACAACATATTCGAGTGTTAAGTTGAAAAGCATTGGTGCGAGGCCGTCACCTTGTTTAAGGCCGTTGTCTGTTTTAAAACTGGAAGTCAGATCGTTTTCTACTCTGACTTGTGACAAAGACTCAGTCATTGTCATTCTTGTCAGTCGAACCAGTTTCGGTGGGACTCCAAACTCGAACATGATTTTATACAGTACGCGCCTGTCGATAATGTCGTATGCTTGTTTGAAGTCAACAAATATCTGGTGCACATCAATATTATATTCCCAGCACTTTTCCAGCACCTGTTTAACTGAGAATATCTGGTCCGTGGTTGAGCGTCCAGCTCTAAATCCGCCTTGGTATTCACCAATTACTTTATCAGCATAGGGCTTAATTCTCTTTTCTAGAATTTTCGTCAAAATCTTATAAGACGTACACAACAGAGATATTCCTCGGTAGTTTTCGCAGCAGAGTTTGTCACCTTTTTTATAAATTGGACATATGATGCTCTTGCGCCAATCTTCAGGAAGTATTTCCTGCGTCCATATGTCCGCGACTAATCTATGTAGGAGATGCGCTATGCAGGTGTCGCCGGCTTTCAGAAGTTCAGCTGGGATTTGATCAGTGCCCGGCGCTTTGTTGTTTGGGTGGTTCCTTAGGGCTGTTTTTACTTCTTCGAGTGTGGGAGGACTCAAAGCGGATCCTTCATCAGCTGTTACATCAGTTATACCTGCTATTGTATCTGCTGCTGCTGTTCGTGTAGGTGATGGGCTCGGGTTAAGAAGGTGTTCAAAATATTGTGCCCATCTTAGTTTTATATCTTCCGAGTTACTTATAATGTTCCCTTCCGCATCCTTGCATAGGGTCGTTTTCGGTTTGTAACCTTCTTTCATCCTTTTGACAAGGGAATACGCGGCTCTTGTGTTGTGTAATTTAAATTGTTCGTCCATGTTTTTAATTTCGTCATTATTGTACTTCCGTTTTTTTTGTCTGCATATTTTGTTTGCAAATCGTCTAAGATAGAAGTAGATAGGGAGGTTTGTATTTTTCGTATATGATACCGAATATGGCATGCAAAATGTTTTTTGCTGAATTTAAAGTTCTTAGTTTTCATTACTTTTAAAGATATTGGTCATAGTTTTTCTGAAATTTGTATGGGGGGTGGCAGAGGAAGTGGAGCGTTTAAGATAATTTTGAAACTACTTATCATCATCCTTATCACCATGCTTTGATTCAATTTCAAAGTCGATAGCTCTCATATACTTGAAAGAGAAATGTTTTTCTTGAATTTACAATATAGATATTTGTATGGGAGGTGGTAGAAGGAGTGAAGCGGAGCTGATAATTCTTTCTAACACTTATTTTAATTATTAAGAAACAAATTCTGGCAAAATTTGAAGTTTGTACTTTTTCTACTTTGAATGGAAATCGATAAAATGCATTTAACAAGAATTATGCATTTGTATGGGAGGGTCTAGAAAGAATATACGGATCAAAACAAAATTTTTTCGCATTATTAATATTTCTATTTGTATACTATGTACAAAATATCAAGTTGATAGTTTTAACAGTTTCGAAGAAAAATAATTTAATTTAAATTTCAAAATTTCGTGAAATTTGTATGGGAGGGGTAGAAGGAGTGAGGTGAAGTTGATAATTATTTTTAAAATAAATTAAAATAAATAATTTGCAATTATACAGGGTGTTTGGTACTCCGTACATAACCTTGTAAGGGGTTATTCCTGGATATATTTCGAGCAAAAAATTGTTCTACGGAGATGGCCAATTTTCAATATCCACGGAGATACAGGGTGATCAAGAAAAGTCCTTCGGACCTGTACCCTCACTCACTCAAAACGCTATATCTTGAAAACCAATAATCGCATTTCAAAGTGTTATAGCTTGTTTTTTAGGGAATCAAATTATCTTTCATTTAGTGTAATAGTCCGTATTGTACCTGTACCCAATCCTGAGGTATTTCCTTCAGACCACAAATTTTTGATAATTTGACCCTAAAAATTCTGTGATCAATGTAGTTTTTCTCAAAAAAACGCATTATAAAAATGTCATTTTAATGTTATTTTTTTATGTGCCATATTATTGCCTACAAACGATGTATACACTTGCATTACATAAATTTCATAGTTTAGAAAAAAATATCATTCTAATAGTATAGCACTTTTTTCAAAAAACAAGAATATTTTGATCAACACTCTCCGCTTGAACTAAAAGAACTTAAGAATGGTTTTTATGGTTTATTTCAAATTTCCTTAATTACAATAAATGTTCAACATGGCTACCTTCATTTTGAATGCACGCTAAAGCTCGTTTTGCCAGTGTTCTCTTTGTGTTCTTACTCCTCAACTGCTGCCTTACTTCTGTTGCTGCCGCATCGATTCTGGTGTTTAGATCCTGCAACGTTACTACTTCCGTTGCGTAGACAAGGTCCTTCATCCGTCCCCATACAAAGAAATCCATAATAGTTAAATCAGGAGATCTTGCAGGCCAGTGTATCGGTCCATTTCTACCGATCCAGCAATTGCTATAATTGGAATTTAACCAATCTCTGATTTGTCGGCCGTAATGAGCTGGAGCACCATCGTGTTGGTAAAACATGGAAGCCAATCGTTGCAGTGGCACATCATCCAATAACTCTTGTAGATCATTTGTCAAAAACTGCAAGTAATTGGAACTATTTAGGGTAGGCGGAGGCCTAATAGGACCAATAAAATCGTTGCCAATCACACCTGCCCATAAATTGACACTGAATCTGTGCTGAAATTATGCCTCTCTTCTTGTATAAGGATTGCTCTCAGCCCATGTGTGTAAGTTGTGGAAGTTTGTGATACCGTTCCTGGTGAATTGGGACTCATCCGTCCAAAGAATGTTGTTCATAAAATTCTCGTCACTTAGTTGTCGTTCAAGGAGCCAATTGCAAAACTCTATCCTTTTGGGCAAATCAATGGGTACCAGCTCCTGCACTGGTGTGTGGTGGTAGGGATGCAACCGCTCTGCTTTTAGGACACTCCAAACTTTCCACGTAGAGACGTTTAATTGCAATGCCAAGCGTCGGACAGCGTCGTTGTGTTGAAACTCATTTTAATTTAATTCATTTCCTCGATAATTTAAATACTACTTAAAGGACATTCATCGATAATTTAAATAGTAATTAAAGGACACAAAGTATATTTCAGTTTAACAACATTTCAGGTAGTTTTTTTTAGAACGAGGGTTGTTTATGGCATATTTTATTTTTAAGCCATATGTATTATCGCTTATTACCTGGAAAACGGGAAAACCTAAGTCATAAGTATGTATGCATCTTTTGTATGCAATGATATGGCACATAAAACAACAACATTAAAATGACATTTTTATAATGCGTTTTTTTGAGAAAAACTACATTGATCACAGAATTTTGAGGGTCAAAGTATCAAAAATTTGTGGTCTGAAGCAAATACCTCAGGATTGGGTACAGGTACAATACGGACTATTACACCAAATGAAAGATAATTTGATTCCCTACAAAACAAGCTATAACACTTTGAAATGCTATTATTAGTTTTCAAGATATGGCGTTTTGAGTGAGTGAGGGTACAGGTCCGAAGGACTTTTCTTGATCACCCTGTATCTCCGTGGATATTGAAAATTGACCATCTCCGTAGAACAATTTTTTGCTCAAAATATATCCAGGAATAACCCCTTACAAGGTTATGCACGGAGTACCAAACACCCTGTATTAGAATTAATTTTGACAAAATTTCGTCTTTTTAGCTTTACTAGTTTCAATGAAAATCGAAAATATGTATTTTTCAAAATTGTCCATTTGTATGGGAGGTGGTAGAAGGAGTAGGGGATCGGGTCAATATTCCGTGATATTAATGACATCTATATCATAATACTTTGACCTAAATTTCAAGTAGATAGCTTAAATAGTTTCAAAGAAAAATCAATTTAATAATATTTCGAAATTTCATGAAATTTGTATGGGAGGGGGTAGAAGGAGTGGGGGATGTAGCCCATTCATGAATTTAAAGTTACTTTTTTGCTAAAAATGACACACAAAAATTTTTAGCACTATAGCTCAAAGCTTTCGAGAGTTATGCTGTAGACAGACGCATAGACGGACAGGCAGGCAGACAGACAGACGGACAGACGGTCACTCGGAATCGAGGTTTTTGAGCGACAACAAATATTTTTGTACCCTTGGCGGCTCTGTGCAAGCGTTATTTCTTAGCGTTACATACGGTATGACATAATGTACTCTCAGATTTCATCTAGAGTATAAAAACAAAAAATTTGAAATAAAAACATCCAAGTTTTTAATTCATATTTCATTCATCTATAAATATTCGTCCTTGTATCCGTATACTACGAAATATGGGCTTTGATTTAATTTAAATGTGAAGAAATCTAAAAATAAATCTGAAATATTTCGAGACTTAAGTCGCCACAAGAGCAAGTACTATGAACTGGTTCTGGCATTTGTGAATATTTGGTCCTTGTTATACATAAGTACTAGCAAAAAAAGTACTTTGCTTAAGTTTTTTCAACTATTAGTACTGAGGTACTTGATTACAAATACGAGTACTAGTACTGATAATGACGCTCTTACTGGTATTTCAAATTTCGCAACTCTGAGCATTACTTCTGCCATGAATGCATTTATGGATTCGAATTTATTAGATAATATTATTTGATATTAGTCAGTCAATTCTTAGAAATGTTCATAGTAGCCATTTGAAGAATGTCCAGAATGATAATTTACAGAAATTTCATGAAAATATGACGGAATTCTCGGGTCATATGGTGATAAATTTCCCCGATATTTTTTCGACAATTTTGTAACGAATTTCCCAGTGTGTTCCATCAGAAATCATGCTCCATCCAGTTAAACTCTCATATCTTGCTCTATTTCATTATTTTTGATGCAATAATAAAATTGTTAGTTGCAGTGTTACATCAAAATAACGAACTTCGATTAAATTTCTTCGACTCTGAGCATCCTAATTAGCTTACAACTTGTTTAAATCAAATCCCCCTTATTTTACAATCTCAGATAAACAAAACTACTACCAAAGCATTCAAACCCTATTTTGGCACTCAATACATTCCGCTCCTCTCCATTGAAACTATTTTAATGGTTTGTGCTCGTTTTCCGGACACGATGCATACTACATTCTACTTCAAAAATCTTTGAAAGATTCCATCATTAAATTGTTTTGTCCTTTGTATCTTTTACTACTTCCCTCCAATCCCGTTCCACAACAAAAGAAAAATGCCACTCGAGTATATCTTACTCGCTGCACTTAAGTTAAAGCTATCGAGCGGAAAATACCGTGTTGAATTTGTGCCAAAATTCTTGATTGCTGAAATGGTTGGCAATGGTCTGTCGAAATAATTTTCAGTTTTCTTGGCCCCACAAATTCTCATTGTAATCGCGATAAATTAAATGTCCTGACGCCATACTATTTAATAGTGATTGTGTGTCGGTTTTTTTTTATTTTTTATTCGGGATTTATGCAGTCTAAATGAGATTTTTAAGGGAGGAAAAAAAGAAATTTTTTGAAATAAATGTCTGGAAGTCTAAGAATAATGCGTGAATTCATAATTCTAACATTTCTAGCAATTATGATAGCTCATACTTGAAACAATTTAAAAGTCTTTTTTTTTTGCACTTCAATCTCTTTTTCCAACCCAGAGACAAAAAGAATTTTTGAGACGTCGGGACAAAATTCAACATTTCCTGAACAGAAGGTGGTGATTGTGGTTTTTGTGTGGTAGAAAGCATGAGGGACCTGCAAAGGAATTGATTTGTTCCTAGGGATAAAGTTTGGGCGGCTCTAAAAAAATATTTTCATGTAGTTTGGTGAATGTTTTTACAGTGCATTTTGAATTAAAACGAAGGATTATTTTTCACTTTTTAATTTTTCTTCATTAAATTTCAACTCAAGGGAATTCATTATTTAATGAAACGCACAGTTGAATAGGTATAGGAAGATATGATGAAAAAAATACTAGCAGTGAAAGACGAAAGTTACGGTGGACCTTTTACTTAGAGCGCTGTAGGTTATATTTGTTCAAAAACGCCTAGCTATCAATACAGTGTAGTTGCAGTTCGAGTAATAAAAGTTATCAGTACGAAATGATGAAAGTTTGATAGCGATATTTTGTGCGCATTCAACATGCTAACTATGACACAGAAAAGTGAGAACAAGATGATATTTCCAGTGAAACTAGCGACAATAATTGTTTTTAATGTTGCATAAGTCATAGAATTTTTGATTGAATATTATAACTTATTAGAATTGATTCGGTCGGACAGTCCAATCGTGCGACATAATATTCAAATTGTGTGCACTGCAAAAAAAAATGTTTATTCAACTGCTTGAAATTTTTATTTCAGCAAATCGGCCAATTTAAGGAAATAACCAATTATATTTTACTTCAACATTTTTTTTTTTACAGAATGACCTGTGTTACAGACAATTTCGGCCTTTATGTGCAATGCACAAGCACAGTCATGGAGTGGAGGAATGGGATTGGGAAGGTAGGTGAAGGTGAGTGAGAACGACTATAACGAGTGGAGAATTTTTTATATTTTTCAGCTGTTCTGGCTAGTACTGAAAAATATTTGCAGATGTTATGGGTGACTGAATCATAGAAAGCGAACAGAAACCATCTACTGTGTATACAGTTCTTGAAGTCGAACTGTTTCACTTTTACATCGTTTGCTCATTTTCTTTCGATTAATTTTCATTACCAGTAGCAACTGAAAACTTCGTGCTTAAAAAAATCTACTGCCTGGAGTTTGAATCGAGCCCACGACCTATTGACTGTAAAGCAAGCACGTTACCCACTACACCTTAGCCTCAAACATTCGCATTTCTTGAGTAGTTAAGAGAACTTCGCACCCATGTACATGATTTGTTTTGTCTGCAATTCAAAAAATGCATGGCTCCACAAATTAATTGATATTCCAATATTTAATGTTTCCTTGTCACAATTGAAATCAACTCTTCTGTATTTTTGCCCAGCGAGGAAATCATAACATCTGATCGCTTGTACATCTTACATGGATTGGTTCTTTTTTTAGAAACTTTTAGAAGTATGATTTTGAATTAGTAGATGGTAGTAGTTAGATTTGAGCAGAGTGACATCTTGCATTTTAACCAATTTCAATAACTATCTAGGGGGTGGGCCCTATCAAATTGCACCATTCTGAAATCAAATTACAATATATTTTTATTTGTGAGCATTAACATTCTTAGTATATCGGCGATCTCCAGACAAATCTAAAGCACGCAGTGGACTGAAAATTTTAACTAATAAACCATGACACTTCGTGAATGGGCCAATTCGCTCCACCCCTTTCACTCCCTCCCATTTAATATGACACAATTTCGGAATTTGATAATAAACGGATTTTCTATCTATTGATCTGAAATTTAAAATGTATTATCTCTATACCGATTTCAATCGTCGGTATAAGAATAAATCGAATCCCCCTACCCCTTTTATCACCTCTCATACAAACTGCAATTTTTTATGAAATACTATATAAATAATTTTACCGACACAGCTCTGCATAGGATTATAGGGTGACCCCCTAAGTTGTGTTCGGTTCCTTAAAAAAAAAAAAAAAACTATAAACTAATTTAGTATGCACAAAATTTATCGAGCTGAAATTGTGCACTAAATACTTATTTAGAATTATTAGTAATACTAAAATAAAATAGAAAATTAACTTCATTCCTTCTATACCCTCCCATACAATATGTCACATTTTCACAACTTTATAAAAAGTCGATTTTCCTGAAAAGTATGAATGCTACTGATCTGCAATTTAAAACATGTAAATTGAATGATATTTATAGTTATTTCTGAAAAAGTCAATGCAGTGCACAATATCACTAAATCTAATACACTAGTTTCTCAGTACCTATTAAATTTGTTAATCCAAAGTTTTATATAAAACATTTTGATAGCAACTCCAGCATGATGTGAGAAGAAAATTAGTTCAATGCTTTATATCAAAAAATCTCTCTTTCATCTAGAGTTTCACATGATTGGGCCTTACCACCAATAGCAGTACTGTTATGTTTATACTTTAGATGAAATCAGAGAGTATTATAAGTTTGCCACAAAGTTTGTAACGCTAAGAAATAAGACTCTGAGAAAAAATGAATGATACAGAAGTTCATATAATCACTAAAAAATCTCAAAACCGGATGTCAGTCCGTCCGTCCGTCCATCTGTCTGTCCCTCTGTCCGTCCGTGTCCTCTCAAGCTTGAGAACGTGTTGATCTAGAAAGTTCAAATTTTCGGCACGTCGTTTTTGACAAAAGACTAAGGTCAATTTCATGAACATGCAAAATCGTTCCTAATAGTATCTCGGAGGAGTCCAACAAAGTCACATGCAGGCATATTTTGTGAATTTTTTCCAGAATGAATAAAGTTATAAGGTAATCTCAAATTTTGACCATATATGTAGCATCTATGCTGGAGTTGCATTGACATCTTCTCTCAAAGAAGAGTGAAGACCAGGAAGAACGAAAGGTAGCTCGACTGACCAATTACTTTATTATTTTAATAATAAAGTATTGTGATCGACTTGGGAAAAAAAAAAAATTTGCTACCCTGAAATTTTTTTTTTTCGCGTTTCATGACTAAATTAGCCTAAAAATGCAAAAAAAAAAAATCCGTCTGTCTGTACGCCGTACGCCGTACGCCGTACGCCGACGTGTACGCTCAGCGCACATTAACTCCCAAACCCTTCAAGATAGAAAGTTAATTTTTGAAGTGATTGTAGGTAGTTGCGGATCTCAGGCGGATACCAATTTTGGGGGGTATACGACTTCAGGGGGAGGCAGGGGGGGCGCTTAAACCGAAAAATACGAATTCAAATATCTCAACCATGTTTATAGCTAGGAAGCTAAAAATCAACATACATATACAGGGGTTTGTGGGACAACTTTTAAAAATAACTTAATTTTTTTATCCATTGGCGTGCGAAAAGGGGGGGCTAAGAACCAATTGTCGGCCGAATTTTTTTTTCAAATGATTATATCTTCGAAATTACTTCCCATAAAAAATTGATATTTCGAGACCATTAAGATAGTATATAGATCTAATAGAAACAGTTTAGATAGAAGCTAATTAGTGAAAGGGGGAGGGTCAGGGGGGGTGCAAAGAAAAACACTTAAAAATTAATATCTCAACTGTCTCTTATGCTATGTAAATCAAACTTGAAATGTATACTAAGCTTTACTAGCGACATATGAAAAAAATATAATATGTGGACATTATAGTAGTGGGGGGAAATGGGGAGCATTTCAAAAATTGCGCACTTTTCAAAACTACAAATCATCAAATCTCAAAATTCAGTACAGATATCAAATCAAAAATTTGTCAGATTGTAGAACTATATAATTTTTAATTTTGGTAAAAAATTTGAGTTGGGGGGTGTAAGGGGAGGGAGGTGGAAAGCGAAAATGTTGAAAATTTTGAGTGATTTTTTTATGGCTCTGGTAAAAGATACAAAGTTTAAATTTTGCATGTCGACACATCTATTTGATATAGATAGAAAAAAAATAGTAATTTGTTCCAAAATTGTTATGCTCCGAAGTGGGGGTCTAACGTGCACAAGGTGTTTCATGTCGAATGAAAAAAACACATAAACTGAAAATTTTTGAATGAAATTTTTAGGTAGAAACTTGAAAATTTGGGGAATGCATTTAAAAAAAATCTCTAAAAGTTTGAAATATTAACTGGTCGAATATTTTTAAAACTTCTACTCCCTCCCATACAAAATTATTTTTTCGACCAATTTTAAGAAATCAATTATCACCTAACTATCAAAAGCTATCAATTTGAAATTTTGCACAAAAACTTAGAAAAATAGTTAAAATAAAATTACGGTAAAAGTTTTAAAATCATGCTTGCCCTTCTACCCCCTCCCATACAAAAGCATGATTTCGACCAATTTCATTAAATCAACTAATAACCAACAAATTAAAAGCTACGAACTTGAAATTTTGTACGAGCACCTTACAACAGAAAAGAAAGAAAATTTCATCACAAATTTTACGATTTCCCTACCCCCTCTACCCCCTCCCATACAAAATATTTTTTTCGAGCATTTTTAAGAAATCAGTTATCAGCTATCTCTTAAAAGCTATCAATTTAAAATTTTGCATGAAAACTTATAAAAGTAATTCAAATGAAGTTGCTTTAAAAGTTTTGAAATTGCGCTTACCGTTCTACCCCCTCCCATACAAAACTATGATTACGACCAATTTCATTAAATCAACTAATAACTAACAAACTAAAAGCTACGAACTTGAAATTTTATACAAGCACCTTACAAGAGAACCGAAATAAAACTGCATATCAAATTTTACGATTCCCCTACCTTCTCTACCCCCTCCCATACAAATTTTCGGTTTCGTGAAAGTAAAATACACCGAATTTTATGAAAATTTTATGCGATTTCGTCTATGAAACACATTCTATACAGAGAATATTGGACGTGATTCAAGCAATTATTAAAAAGCTGTTAACATCCAACCACCCTTGCTATTACCCCTCCTCCTCCCCTCATGAAAACCCAAACTTGCAGAAACGAAGGAAATATTGTCAAATTGACAACAGCCCTGCCCAACCACTTTAACCTGCATATTGACTTTCCACTCATCCGCAACTTGTTCCAAGAATAATAAAGTTTCGCCCGACTTGTTGGCAGTTTATTTTAACTTTGTCTGCACCTAAAAGATTCCGTTAAAGCCATCTTTCGAGCATACCATTAACTTTAGTATGGTAAGTAGTTGTTCTATTGCGCTTGAATCGTATCACTTTATCTAAATCCAAGAACAATCATGATTTAAATTGAGTAACTTGGTCAGTAATAATAGTGACTGGTGTTCCATAACGTGGAATATACTCCTTAATTAATTTGTCAGCGACTGTTTCGACGCAAATAGCACTAAGAGGATATGCTTCTGGCCATCTGGTGAAACAATCAATTACTGTTAAACAGTATCGGAAACCATTTGATATTGGTAATGGATTTTCCGATTCAATATGGACAGAGTTAAATTTTTCCGAAATTTACTCGAATTCGCCAAGAGGACTTTTAACATGCCGAGAAACTTTTGCATTCAGGCATGCAGTACTCTTTTTAGTCCAGTTGCGACAATTTTTGATGATTGATTGCCAGATAAATTTTTGTCGTAGCTTTTATGACTGGGTGAGATAATTCATGCACCGTACGAGGAACACGCCTACGTAAGGGCTCAGGAATGTACGGTCTTAATCTTTTTTGAGAGAAATCACACCAAAGAGGATGTGTTGTGCCTTCGAGACTAGCTGGCTGTAATTTCAAGCAGGGCATAGTTTTGACATAGACTAATTACTATCCGAAAGCTGTGTGCGATTTCAGAATAGTCAATCGTCGTTGGTAAGAACAATTCATCAATTCTAGACAACGCATCAGCAACTACATTTTCTCGACCTGAAATATGTCGAATGTCGGATGTAAATTGACTAATAAAGTCAAGATGTCTAAGTTGACGTGGCGAAGCCTTGTTCAAACTCAGAGGGTTATGGTCTGTGAAAAACTGAAATTTCTGCTTTCCAGCATAAATCGAAAATGTTTAATTGCTACATAAGCTGCTAATAACTCTCTATCGTACGCGCTGTATTTCTTCTGAGCTGAAGAAAACTTTCTTGAAAAGAAGGCTAACAGTTGCCAGCCATTAGCAACTTGTTGCTGTGAATAAGCTCCTAAAGCAGTATCAGACGTTGAAGATAACGTGTAGACCATAGAAGGGAATGCTAGTAGCTGCCTGAGATATGTAGTTGACTTTTACAGCATTCAAAGGTCTTTTTTTTTTATTTATTTACAATAGTCGACAGATTATAAATACCACTGACCATAAAAAAAAAAAATATAAAAATTATTAGAATTAATGAATGATTGCAATAATTAAAATAAAATAATGGAAAGAATAACAATAATATAATAGAGAAAAATAATGAAAAATTACTTACAAACAAATAAAGCATTAAAAATATAAAAGAAGAAATTAATAAAATGAAACATTATTTATGAAGCAAAACTAGATAAGGCCGATTTTATACAATTTTTACTAACATTAAAATCGATAAGCTCATAGTAACGGTTAAAATCTCTACAAACAACATCAAGAGGTTCCCCTTGCCCATAATCAGTTCTATGAGAAGCAGTATAAAAGAAGTCATGAAACCGTAGAGATCTAGCAGGTACACAGACATTGAGAAGTAACAGCAGATCGGGAGCATCAATATTACCTATGAGTAAGCCATGAGCGAACAAAACATTGATAACCTCTCGACGACTGGACAGATTATCTAAACATAATAATTTCAAACGCTCAGAATAAGGTGGGAGAGATTCAGGGTTATTCCAAGGAAGGAACAACAAGGAAAAATGAAGAAAACGCTTTTCAACACCTTCAATACGATTAATATGGACAGCCTAATGTGGACACCAAACAGGGGAAGCATACTCTAAAATAGGTCTTACCAATGAGACAAAAAGGGATTTAAGTACGTAAGGGTCACTGAAATCACGAGTATAACGACGTACGCTGCCAAGCATTTTATTAGCTTTACTCACTATAGTGTCATAGTGCAAGGTGAAGCTCAGCTTACTATCAAAGGTAACACCAAGATCACAAATATGATCAACCCGGTTAAGGGCTGTATTATTTAAAGTGTATGAGGTTAAAATAGGTGCAAGTTTACGAGAAAAGGATAAGACATTACATTTATCAATATTTAAAAATAACTTGTTACGAACACACCAGTCATGAAAGATAACAAGATCACGTTGCAGAGATAAACAGTCAGATTCAATATCAATTTTTTTTAAAAATTTTAATATCGTCAGCATATAAAAGTAAGTTAGTGTTCGGTAAAACAAAGGAAAGGTCATTTACAAATAAAATAAAAAGTAGTGGCCCAAGATGACTTCCTTGTGGCACACCGGACGTAGACATGATATCATGGGAAAAACAAGATCTAAATATAACTGATTGAGTTCTACTTGACAAATATGAGCAAAGCCAGCGTAGTAGTATAGGAGGAAATCCTAATTTATCCAATTTCAGAAGTAGAATTTAATGAGACAATTTATCAAACGCCTTGCTGAAATCCGTATATATACAGTCAACTTGAGATTTATTTTCAATACAGCGGTTTACGAAATTGGTAAAGGAGAGAAGATTAGTTACAGTTGATCGTCCCTTAAGGAACCCATGTTGCTTTGCAGAAAGTGAAGATTTAAAATTAAAGTAAATCACTTCAGTCAAAATGCATTCGAAAACTTTAGGAATTGCGGAAAGCTTCGCAATAGGTCTATAATTTTTAATGTCAACAGTGCTACCCTTTTTATGAACAGGTATAATAAAAGATTTTTTCCAGATGTGTGGAAAAGCGCCTAACACAAGGGACTTGTTAAACAGCAATGAAAGAGGGAGACTTAAGACATCAGCACAGTGATACGAAATGGCACTGGGAATCCCGTCCGGTCCCGAACTATAGGAGATTTTAATCTACTTAAGGGGCTGGAAAATAGTATCATCACTGATTGTTATAAAATTACAGCGAGGGATTGTATGACAAGGCAAAGAACTAGACAAAGCAACAAAATCCGATGAACCATCGTCCAGGATAAATGATTGGGCAAAGTAGTTGGCAAATAAATTAGATATGATATCTGGGTCGTCAGAAAAGTTTCCATCAAACGATAAGCTCGACGGAAAACCATAATTTTTACGTTTGGAATTAATAAAAGCCCAGAAAGATTTAGGATCCGTCTTAATATCGGTTTGTACTTTCTCAATGTACCTATTGTAGGCTAAAATCGCGTATTGTTTAAAATTCAGCCTAGCTATTGAGAAATCATTGTAAGAAGCAGATGACCTACTCTTACAGTAAGCTTTCCACAAACGATTCTTAACACGCTTCAAACGACACAGGTGTTCATCAAACCAGGGAGCACGCCTTACTGAGTTAATGTTGTTTATAGAGATTGGAACACAAAGCAGGAAAGAATCAAATAAAATATTATAAAAACGAGACAAAGAATCATCTAAATTATTAATATTAAGAAGAAACGACCAATCTACATTAGTTAGGAGAGAATGCAATTTTTCAAAGTTAGTTTTACGAAAATTAAAATGCGACTTACAAGAAAAACTATGGCCAGAACATTCTAAAATTAAATTAACTTCTAAAGCTGGATGATCAGGAACCTCAGGAACAAGCGGAGAACCAGAACGTAAAAGTGCAGTATTTGACGGATCCGAAACGAAGACAAGGTCAAGAATTAGTTTACGTGCATTAAGAACACTGTTGATTTGATTAAGATCAAGACCATTAAGCCTGTCGATAACATCACATTCAACGCGAGATGATGGTCTTCATTGACTCTGAAGTCCATCTCAATTTGGTCGTGTTATTTTACTTTATTATTCTAATAATTTTTTTTATTAGAATAATGAAGTATTGTGATCGACACTGAAAAAAAAATATTGCTGCCCTAAAATTTTGTTTTTTTCGCGATTCATGACTAAATTAGCCTAAAAATGCAAAAAAAAAATCCTTTCCGCCGTACATATGAACTCATATCTCCGAGGTCGTTAAAGGTAGAATGTTCATTTTTGGGTGGATTTTCGATTGGATAAGTGAACTCCATTTTCTAAATTTTGGGAGTGTTAGGTGAAAGGGGGAAGCAGGCAGAGGGAAAGAGTCAAAAACTACACTTTCTAATTTTTCCACCTGGAATGCAGATAGTAACCTGAAAATCAACAGAGATATTGAGAAGGTTGTGGGACAAACTTTAAAAATAATTTAATTTTTTTATCCATTGGTGTCCGAAAAGAGGGGCTAAAAACAAATGGCATGCCGAATTTTATTTTTTTTTTCAAATGATTATATTTTCGAAATTACTTATCATAAAAAATTCATATTTTGGGACCATTAAGGTGGAATACAGATTCACTAGAATTGGGTGCAAAAAAAACACTTAAAAATGAATATCTCGACTGTCTTTTAAACTATGTAATTGAAACTTGAAATATTTATTAAGATATATATATATAAGATAGATAGCGAAATACGAAAAAATATAACATGTGGAAATAATAGTAGTGGAGGGAAATAGACAGCATTTAAAAAATGGCGCACTTTTCAAAATTACAAATCGTTATATCTCAAAACTGAATACAGATATCAAATTCAAAATTCGTCAGATTGTAGAACTATATAGTTTTTAATTTTGATAAAAATTTTAAGTTGGGTGGTGTAAGGAGAGGGAGGTGGCAAGCAAAAACGTCCAAAATTTTCAGTGATTTTCTTAGGGTTCTGGTGAAAGTTCTGGTGAAAGATACAAAGTTTAAATTTTGCACGTGGATACATCTATTTGATATACATAGGAAAAAAAATAAAATTTTTGTCTACAATTGTTATAAACCAACCCCACGGTCTAACGTGCACAAGGTGATTCATGGGAATTGAAAAAACACATAAACTGAAAATTTTTGAATGAAATTTTAATGTAGAAACTTGAAAATTTTCAAAATGCATTTTAAAAATATCTCTAAATATATGAAATATTAACTGGTCGAATACCCTTAAGACTTCTACCCCCTCCCACACAAAATTATTTTTTCGACCATTGTTAAGAAATCAATTATCACCTAACTATTAAAAGCTATCAATTTAATATTTTGAACCAGAACTTTTCAAAACAGTTGAAACAAAATTTCGTTAAAAGTTTTGAGATCGCGCCTGCTCTTCTAACTCCTCCTATACAAAAGTATTATTTCCACCAATTTCATTTAATCGACTAACAACCAATAAATTAAAAACTACGAACTTGAAATTTTGTACAAGCACCTTACAAGATAAATAAAATAAAATTGCATCACAAATTTTACGATTCCCTTACCCACTCTACCCCCTCCCATACAAATGTTAGATTTCGCGAATGTAAAATACACCGAATTTTATGAAAATTCTATGCAACTTCGTCTATGAAACACATTCTTTACAGAGAATATTGGACGTGATTCAAGCAATAGAAGTTAATCATTCCGAGAAAACGACGCATTTCTTTAACGTTTGATGGTTATGGATAGTTGACAATAGCTTCGACTCGGGAAATAATTGGTAGTATTTCACTGGCGTCAATTGAATGTCCTAAGAATTCGACTTATCTGGAAAACATGCTTTTGGTTTGATTTATTATCAGACCATATTCGTTAAGCCGTTTGAATATTGTTGCTAAATGCTGCAGATACTGACTTTCTGACTTTGAGGCTATCAACATGTCGTCAATATAGACGAAACAAAAATCGAGATCACTCAAAATTGAGAAAATGAAGCGTTGAAATGTTTGTGCTGCATTTCGAAGTCCGAAAGTCATTCTTATCATTCTTACAAACTCAAATATACCAAATCGCGTTGTAATTGCCGTTTTTGGAATGTCTTCCTCATTCAAGGGTACCTGATGATACGCTCTTTCCAAATCAATAGTAGAGAAAATGGAAGTACCATCTAATTGTTGAGTTAAATCTTAAATGTGAGGAATTGGGTATTTATCCAGAACTGTTAATGCGTTTAATACGCGGTCATCTCCGCAAGGTCTCCAAGAACAGTCTTTCTTTTTGACCATGTGTAACGGTGATACTCATGCGCTATCGGATGGTCTGCAAATACTGCGATCGACCATAGATTTAAATTCCGCCTTGGCTGCTTTTAATTTATCTGGATCTAGTCGACGTGGCTTAGTGAAAATTGGACGTCTTTTGGTCAAGATAAAATGTCGTACTTTAAGTGTTTCGGTGAAACCATAATCCATAGGACGTTTTAAGTTTTCATTTTTTCACTAGCCTGAAAGAGTTTTTTAACTCTGGAATATATTGCTGGCAGATTCACGGCTACCAAACGATGGTCCTGTAATAACATAACGTGTTGTTACGCAAAGAGTATGTATAAGGTGTTTGCGTTTGATGTCGACGATAAGACCGAAATAGTTCAAAAAATCTTCACCGATTATTGGCTTCTCTACATCAGCGACGATAAATTTCCACTCGAAAATCCTTCACAGCTGAAGAGAGACCTGCAACATTTTTGAACATAAGTCTTCATTTTTGTTGTGTTTGCGGCAAATAAAATTAATGTATTATCACAAACTTTTTGTTGTTAAGCACTAGATGGGAGAACTGACAATTCAGCTCTGCAACTTGATCATCTAGTAACGAGATTTGCCTATGCAAATTCTCTAAGCTAACTTGTTCATGTACTTTAGGTACACCGTTAGAAATTGCTGCTATGTTTGAATCGAACTCCGTTTCCATAATTTTGTCAGGAAGGTCACTCAATTTTTCAAGAGTCGCATCTGCGACTGCTAAAATTGTCTGTACATTTTTAGGCAATTTTCACAGCCACAATTTTCTTAGAAGCGCCCCTCCGACTGAATCGCCCGCCAAAGATAACTTAAATGCTAAGAGCAAACTAGGCTTGGGATCTCCAAGCTTCATATTGTTGAGTAATTTATCGAACTTGTAGTCATACGTTTCACCAAAACAAGCAAGCATTTTCGCTTTTAAATCAAGATAGGGCGTCTCATCAGAAATATTTTCAATAATATCGCTGATGCGTTCACACTCTTCCTGATTAACAGTGCTCATAAAATGGGTAAACTTGGTTATTTTACTGGTGATTCTAGCTGAGCCAAACTGAATTTCAAGTGCTTAAAGCCAAGCTGCCGGATTTCTAGTCCAAAAGCAAATTTGGATATCAACATCCGCGATATTTGCTGAAAAAAAAAACTGGATGATTAGAGCTACACTCCTTCTACCCCCTCCCATACAACCTGCCACGCTTTCGTAACTTCACAGAAAGTCGATTTTCTTGAAAAGTATGAATGCTACTGATCTGCAATTTAAGACATGTTAAAAGTATGACATTTATAGTTAGTTTTGAAAAATTCATTAAGAACTCGCCCCTCCTTCTACCACTTCCTATACAAACTGCATAAATTCACTGAATCCAATGTAATAATTGTCTCTATACCTATTAAATGTTTGAATCCTGTATTTCGTATAAATATACGTATATATACCGTGATGTGAAAAAATTAGTTCAATGTCGTCACCCTTCTACCACTTCCTCTACAAAATTTCTTAAAATCAAACATAACAGGACTACGACTGGGCGTAAAGCCCAATCGTGCGATACTCTAGATGAAAGAGAATTTTTTTCATTTTAAGGAATTTTGTAGGGGAAGTGGTAGAGGGGGTCACGACATTGAACTAATTTTTCCACATTACGCTAAGGTTGCTATCAAAATATTTTATACAAAATTTAGGATTCAAAAATTTAATAGGTACTGAGAAAATTAGTAGTATTGGATTTAATGAAATTGTGCAGTTTGAATGGGAGGTGGTAGAAGGAGTGTGAATTTATTAATTACATTCTGAGAAATGACTGTAAACATCATTTAATTGACGTATATTAAATTACAGATCAGTAGCGTTCATACTTTTCAGGAAAATCTACTTTTTGTAAAGTTGTTGAATTGTGTCATATTGTATGGAAGGAGGTAGAGGGAGTGAAGCTAATCGCCTAAGATTTTTTAGTCTTACTAATAATTCTAAATAATTATGTAGTGCATAATTTCAGCTCTATAAATTTCATACGTACAGAGTAAATTTATTTAGATTATTTCATAAAAAAGTGCAGTTTGTATGGGAGGGGGTGGAGGGAAGGGGAAGACTCAACTAATTTTTATATAGCAGATTGAAATTATTATAAAAGTATTGTATTCAAAATTTCAGATCAATAGCTTTCATACTTTTTGAAAAAGTCCGTTTATTGTCGAATTGCAAAATTGTGTCATTTTGTATGGGAGGGGCTAGAAGGAGTGAAACTAAATGTCTAATTTTTTTTGGTCTTACTAGTAATTCTAAATAAATATTTAGTGCACAATTTCAGCCCGCTAAATCTTATACGCACTGAGTAAATTGGTTAAGAGTATTTCATGAAAAAGTACAGTTTGTATGGGAGGTGGTAGAAGGAGAGCGAGGACACTCAAAATTTTTATATGGTAGATTGATATCATCATAAAAGTAATATGTTCCAAATTTCAGAGCAATAACTTTTATACTTTGCGAGCAAATCCGTTTATTGTCAAATTGCGCAATTGTGTCATTTTGTTTGGGAGGGGGTAGAAGGGGTGGATCGACTTGGCCCGTTCACGAACTTGTCCTTACTTTTGCTTCAACAACGACGTGTACAAAATTTGAACTTTCTAGATCAACGCGTTCTCAAGCTAGAGAGGACACGGACGGACGGACATCCGGTTTTGAGATTTTTGAGTGATTATATGAACTTCTGCATCATTAATTTTTTTTCTGCGAGCCTTATTTCTTAGCGTTACAAACTTTGTGGCAAACTTATAATACTCTCAGATTTCATCTAGAGTATAAACATTTCTCTTTCGTCTAGAGTATCGCACGATTGGGCTTTACACCCAATCGTAGTCCTGTTATGTTTATACTCTAGATGAAATCTGAGAGTATTATGAGTTTGCCACAAAGTTTGTAACGCTAAGAAATAAGGCTCTGAGAAAAAAATTAATGATACAGCAGTTCATATAATCACTCAAAAATCTCAAAACCGGATGTTTGTCCGTCCGTCCGTCCGTGTCCTCTCAAGCTTGATAACGCGTTGATCTAGAAAGTTCAAATTTTGTACACGTCGTTTTTGACAAAAAATTAAGGACAAGTTCTTGAACGGGCCAAATCGCTACACCCCTTCTACCCCCTCCCATACAAAATGACACTATTACGCAATTTCACTATAAACGGATTTGATCGACAACTATAAAAGCTATTAGTCTGAAATTTGGAATATATTACTTTTATAATGACTTCATTCTATCGTATAAAAATTACGCGTGTCCCCTTCCTCCTTCCATCACCTCCCATACAGATTTACTACTAAGACTAAAAAAAAATTAGACCATTACCTTCACTCCTTCTACTCCCTCCCACACAAAATGGTACAATTTCGCAATTCGGATCAGGTACCGTAGATTGCAGCGATACCACTAAACGCTCGTTGGAAACGTAACAAGCGTTCCTTTGGGTGTATAAACATTGAAATTGGTGTGTTTGATGTTTTGAAGCATTTAGACAAAGCTGGCTACAAAAAGAAGCTCGATGTATGGGTTCCTCATAAGTTGAACGCTAAAAACATGATAGACCGAAGTAACATGTGCGATGCGCTGCTGAAACGCAATGAAATCGAGCCATTTGTGCAACGTGTCATAACCGGTGATGAAAAATGGATCAGGTACGATGATCGGAAGCGTCAAAGATCGTGAAAAAGAGATGGTGAGCCAAGATTGACGCCGAAAAAGGTGATCCTGTATCTATAGTGGGACTAGAAGGGAATCGTCTACCATGAGCTACTTCCAGTTGGCCAGACGATTGATTCTCAACTCTACTATGGACAACTAGAGAGATTACGCCAGGGAATTGAAAGAAAACGGCTCGAATTGAATAGTAGGAAAGGTGTTGTCTTCCATCATGACAACGCCCGACAACACACTTCTTTAATGGCCCGTAAAAAATTGCGAGAGCTTGTTTGGGAAGTTTCGATACATCCACCGTATAGTCCAGACATAGCAACCTCTGACTATCACTTGTTCCGATCTCTGCAGAGCTCTCTCAATGGAATTAAGCTGGTTTCAAAAGAATCCTGTGAGGACCACTTGATTCCGGTTTTCAACAAGAAACCACAGAAGTTCTTCACCGATGGCATCATGGCTCTACCCGAAAAATGGCAAAACATTGTCTATAATAATGGAGCATATTTGGTTTAAATAAATTTATTTTCATACCTTAGAAAAACCAGTTGAATTTTACTAAAACCATTACAGAATTATGATTGGGCTTAATGCCCAATCATATGATACTCTAGATGAGATGGAAATGACTTTAATATACCGGAAAATATGTCATCTCAAATTCTTTCGAATAGTGAGTAGAGACTTTGCATGGGAGGTGGTAGAAGTTGAGGGGGGGGGATTGTATTTTTCCTATGTGACACCGAAAATGGCATATAAAATGTTTCGTGCTGAATTTAAAGTTTTTAGTTTTCATTATTTTGAAAGAAATTGGACATAGTTTTCCTGAAATTGTGGCATTTGTATGGGAGGTGGCAGAGGAAGTGGAACGTTTTAGATGATTTTGAAACTGCTTATCATTACCCTTAACACTATGCTTTGATTCAATTTCAAAGTCGATAGCTCTCATATATTCGAAGGAGAAATGCTTTTCTTGAATTTATAATACAGATATTTGTATGGGAGGGTGTAGAAGAGGTGAAGTTGAGCTGATAATTTTTGCCAGCATTTATTGCAACTATTAAAAAACAAATTGTGGAAAAATTTGAAGTTTGTAATTTTTCTAGTTTTAATGGAAATCGATATAATGCATTTAACAAAAATTATGCATTTGTATGGGAGGGGGTAGAAGGAGTGTAAGGATCAAAACAATTTTTTTTTCCGTTATAGATATTTATATTTTTATATCTTACACAAAATATCAAGTTGATAGCTTTAACAGTTTCGAAGAAAAATAATTTAATTTAAATTTCAAAATTTCGTGAAATTTGTATGGGAGGGGGTAGAAGGAGGAAGGTGAAGTTGATAATTTTTTTAATTCTGATTGGAATCATAATAAAATTAATTCTGGCAAAAATTTGTTATTATAACTTTGCTAGTTTCAATGAAAATCGAAAAACTGCATTTTTCAAAATTATGCATTTGTATGGGAGGGGGTAGAAGGAGTGACGGGATCGAATCAATATTCCGTCATAATAATGACATCTGTATCATAATACTTTGACCCAAATTTCAAATCGATAGCTTGAATAGTTTCAAAGAAAAATCAATTTCTGAAAATTTCGGAATTTCGTGAAATTTGTATGGGAGGGGGTAGAAGGAGTGGGGGGATGTGGCCCGTTCACGAACTTAAAGTTTTTTTTTTGCTAAAAATGACACACAACAAATTTCAGCACGATAGCTCAAAGCGTTCGAGAGTTATGCTGTAGACAGACGGACAGACGGACAGACAGCAACTCGGAATCGAAGTTTTTGAGCGACAACAAATATTTCTATACCCTTGGCGGCGCTGTGTGAGCATTATTTCTTAGCGTTACAAACGGTAAGGCAAACACAATATACTCTCAGATTTCATCTAGAGTATAAAAACGCCACGAAATTTTTCCCAGACCTAATATATCAGTCGAAGGTAAGACACACCCAGTCTTTGGGCCTCTAGGAGATCGTTATTTTTCTTTCTGAACATTTTCTAGGCATTGACGACGCCCTGATGTTTCACGAAACCTATCAACAGTTCCTTGGAACCATTTTCGAACCATCAGAAGTTCACAGTATCATGGTACTTTATCCCGATCTTTTCGCTTTTAAGGGATTACTGACTTGAATATGAGAAAACAAATTGATTTTTTTCGCGCTGATTTTCGCTTCTAATTCAATTTAACACAAAATAAAACAAACCGCAGATTTTTCCGCTACAAAAGTGGTCAAAAAATTAATGCAAAGTTAGGAAGGTCAGTGCAAATCGTACTACCAGTCTGTTAGTTTTTCTGCTCTCCTGAAAAGTTTTTATTTTCACATTTTTATCCATATCGGTACATTTTTCTTGAAAACGATAACAAATATCAGTATGACTTTTTTTTTGTCGATAGCGAGCAGTACTAGCTAACTACAGTACAGAGGAAATTTCAAATATACCTATTATATACATTTTTTTCAAAACAACATGAAAAAGTTTGAAACTTTCACAGCTTATCAATGACTTAGTTTTGAATATTTTTGAAATTTCTCTGCTATGTAGCATTAGTTTCACTAAAGTAATAAGTATACAATATAAACTGCCAACAAGTCGGGCGAAACTTTATTATTCTTGGGACAAGTTGCGGATGAGTGGAAAGTCAATATGCAGGTTAGAGTGGTTAGGGAAGGCTAAGTGAAAGGGAGTTCTTGGGCAGGGCTGTTGTCAATTTAACAATATTTCATTCGTTTCTGTAAGTTTGGGTTTTCATAAGGGGAGGAGGAGGGGTAATAATAAGGGTGGGTGGATGTTAATAGCTTTTTAATTAATTGCTTGAATCACGTCCAATATTCTCTGTAAGGAATGTGTTTCATAGACGAAGTTGCATAGAATTTTCATAAAATTCGGTGTATTTTACATTCACGAAACCGAATATTTGTATGGGAGGGGGTAGAGAAGGTAGGGGAATCGTAAAATTTGATATCTAGTTTTATTTTGCTTCTATTGTGAGGCGCTTGTATAAAATTTCAAGTTCGTAACTTCTAGTTTGTTGGTTATTAGTTAATTTAATGAAATTGGTCGAAATCATGGTTTTGTATGGGAGGGGGTAGAAGGGCAAGCGCGATTTCAAAACTTTTAAAGCAACTTCATTTGAATTATTTTTATAAGTTTTTCTGCAAAATTTGAAATTGATAGCTTTTAAGAGTTAGCTGACAACTTATTTCTTAAAAATACTCGAAAAAATAATTTTGTATGGGAGAGGGTAGAGGAGGGAGGGAAATCGTAAGACTTGTGATGCAATTTTTTTTCTTTTCTGTTGTAAGATACTCGTACACAATTTCAAGCTCGTAGCTTTTAATTTGTTGATTATTTGTTGATTTAATGAAATTGGTCGAAATCATACTTTTGTATGGGAGGGAGGGAAATCGTAAGACTTGTGATGCAATTTTTTTCCTTTCTGTTGTAAGATGCTCGTACAAAATTTCAAGCTCGTAGCTTTTAATTTGTTGATTATTAGTTGATTTAATGAAATTGGTCGAAATCATACTTTTGTATGGGAGGGGGTAGAAGGGCAAGCACGATTTCAAAACTTTTAACGTAATTTCATTTCAATTATTTTTGTAAGTTTTTATTCAAAATTGTAAATTGATAGCTTTTAAAAGTTAGGTGATAATTGATTTTTTAAAAATGGTCGAAAAAACAATTTTGTATGGGAGGGGGTAGAAGTTTTAAAGGTTTTCGACCAGTTAATATTTGGTATATTTAGGGATTTTTTTTAAATGCATTTTGCAAATTTTCAAGATTTTACCTTAAAATTTCACTCAAAAATTTTCAGTTTATGTGTTTTTTTCAATGCACATGAAACACCTTGTGCACGTTAGACCGGGGGGGGCGGTTTATAACAATTATGGATCAAGTTATTACAATTTTTCTATGTACATCAAATAGACATATTCACATGCAAAATTTAAACTTTGTATCTTTCAACAGAGTCCTAAAAAAATCACTCAAAATTTTCGACATTTTTGCTTATCACCTCCCTCTCCTTTCACCTCCCAACTTAAAATTTTTACCAAAATTAAACATTATGTAGTTCTACAATCTGACAAATTTTTGATTTGATATCTGTACCCTTTTTTGAGATATAAGGATTCGCAATTTTGAAAAGTGCGCCATTTTTGAAATGCTCCCCATTTCCCCCCACTACTATTATTTCAACATGTTGTATTTTTTTTGTATTTGCCTAGTATAGCTTAATATAAGAAGCTTGCAGCTACTTTAGAGTGAGAATTTATAATACATTTCGTTTTTCGTTTTTGAACTGAATTGGCTCTTTAAATTCAATAGATATCTTGGAAGTGGGACGCTTCAAAGGCATGTAGCATCTGTTTACCGGATAAGTAAACAGCATTTCGGGACCATCTTGGCTGATGTGTGCGATGCTATAATTGCATCACTCAAAGAACAAATTCCAAAATTGGACAAAGTAAAAATGGTGGATGCTGCTAATGATTTCCAGGATAAGTTTCAGTTTCCAAATTGCTTGGGAGCACTTGACGGGAAACACGTGAGAATAAAGTGCCCCTCCAATTCAGGAAGCCTGTTCTACAATTATAAGGTAAGATTCTGCTTCAATTTGGACGTTAACTTTTTCCTAATGGCAACAATTTAACAGGGATTCCACAGCATAGGACTGCTAGCTGTAGCCGATGCTGACTATCGCTTCACATTCCTTGATGTAGGAGCTTACGGAAGCGAAAGTGACGCCTCGGTTTTCGCAAATAGCAAACTAGGGAAAGCAGTTCTCACCGATCGGCTGGAGTTTCCTGCCGATGCAACAGTAAATGGAGGAAAGCTTCCCTTTTTCTTCGTGGGAGATGATGCGTTCCCACTTCATAGACGTATTATGAAACCATACGTGCCAAAACGAAGCGTTCCCCTTCCGGATACACAACGAATATTTAGCTACAGGTTAAGCAGAGCTAGGCGCTGTATCGAAAACGCTTTCGGGATATTGTGTTCACGTTTCTACTGCCTCGCGCGTATTATGCACTGTTCTCCAGAGAAAGCGTCAAAAATTATCACCGCGCATTATTTCCTCCATAACTTTTTGATTTCAAAGGGTCGCAGCTCATACTGTTCACCGCAGCATGGCGATTATGTCGATCAGGAAGGTAATTTAGTGGAAGGAGATTGGAGGCAACACATTCCTGATAATTCTATGTTCACCACCAGTATAAATTTTACTCAAGGTAGACCGAGCAACATGGCGAATATGATGAGACAAAGCTTAGAAATATATGTAAACTCCTCTGTAGGCTCTGTGCCATGGCAACAATAATCTTGCAGATTAGAATGAATCAATAAACGCTATTTTGAAATAGGAAATTATTCTGTTTTATTTTTCGGTACACTACTACGAGCCTTCTTTCGACACTTTTTTGATGGCTTCTACAGCCATTGAAACGTATTTGACGTTCAGGTCGAGAACTTCATTCTCGGGAAGCTTCTGCAGTAAAGCGTCGAGGTTCGACCACATCCCGAGATACTTCAACGTTGGCTCTCCAGCCGATTGGGTGACGTCCGATATTATGGAGATCAACTGGTTCGTCTGGTCCTGGAGTTCATTTGACTTCCTTTTCTTATTATTTATTCCATCCTACAAAATAAATGCCATCAATATTTACGGAAATAAAGTATTGTATATTGAGTTACATGAGAATATGAGCTCAGTCTGGAGCCCGAAGCGTCGCGAGCATCTTCGTCAGAAACGACGGTGGAAAAAGTTCTTTAAATTGCATTAAGATTACCAAATTATAATAAACGTTTCATGTGCGACCAACTTACGTTCGTTGTGTTGACGTTTCGCCTAGAAACGACAACGAGTTCATCATTTCGCCCGCATTTGGTTCTTCCACGGTGTTGCTTTGAGTCTCCCATGGCGCTGACTCAGTATCGAGCCCGCTACCCGATTTCTGCTTGTTCACATTTTTTTTAAAGTAGCGCTGGCTGTCTTTCAACGCCCTCCACGCATGTTTGCAATCATCTACTGTGAAATAAAACGAAAATTATATTGGATAATACAATCGTATAAAACATTTGTAACTGACTAACCCGATTTTCCCATTTCCACTGCAATGCGTTGCCAGCTTCTGCCAACCACATCAATATTACGGTGGTCAGCATTTTGAAGACTCCAAACAGCCGCTTCTGCTTCCACCAAACCCGCGAGCTTCTTTTTTTCCACCGCACTTGAACAAACTCTCCTGCGTTTCTTTCCTTCCATTTTAACTTTCTTAACTTTTAAATTGAACTGTCACTTCTCAAAACGTCAAACTTTTCGCTCTTGTTCAAAGGGTACCGCAGCTTGTAAAGTCGCGAAATTTATTTCGCAGCGCAAGGCGCCATCTATTGCGTACTGGAAAATCCGCGCTATTCCGCTTAAGAACACAGTACTGCAAAGCGAAACGAAAATTTTCGCCGACGAAATGAAACGAAAAAATCATGCTTTTTATATGGGATTTGACAGTTCGTTTCGTTTCGCGACGAACACAGTACTAGGCTTCTAGACGAAATCTGAAAGTATTATAAGTTTACCACAAAGTTTTTAACGTGCCAAGCAAAATGACACAATTTCGCAATTCGACAATAAACGGATTTACTCAAAAAGTATAAAAGACATTGATCTGAAATTTTTAATACATTACTTGTATGACGATTTCAATCGATTGTATAAAAATTATTTGATTGCTCTCCTTCCTTCCACCGATTTCCAAACAAACTTCACTTTTTAAAGGAATACTCTACACCAATTTACTCAGTACGTATACTTTACGTCCAATCGTAGTCCTCTTATGTTTATACTCTAGATGAAATCTGAGAGTATATTGTGATTGCCTTACCGTTTCTAACGCTAGAAATAATGATCGCACAGAGTCGACAAGGGTACAAAAATATTTGTTTTCGCTCAAAAACTTCGATTCCGAGTGACCGTATGTCCGTCTGTCTGTCCGTCTGTCTGTCGGTCTATCTACAATTTAACTCTCGAACGCTTTGACCTATCATGTTGAAATTTTTCATATGTCATTTTAAGCAAAAAATAAACCTTATGTTTGTGAACGGGCCACATCCCCCCACTCCTTCTACCCCCTCCCATACAAATTTAATGAAATTTCGAAATTTAAAGAAATTGATTTGTCATTTCAGCTATTGACTTGAAAATTAGGTCATAGTATAATGATGTAATTATCATTGACGTCACAAAATATTGAAATGATCCCCATACTCCTTCTACTCCCTCCCATACAAAAGCACAATTTTCAAAAATGCATTGCAACTAGCAAAGCTAAAAGAACCAACTTTCATCATAATTAATATTGTTATAATTACAATCAATTCTGGAAAAACTATCAACTTCACCTTTCTCTTTCAACCCCCTTCCATACAAATTTCCGAATTTTAAATAAAAAATTTTTTCTCCAAAACCGAAACCGAATTTTTCGACATCAACGATATTTATAATAGTATAATTTTTTCAAAGTTTAAAGTTGCTAGCTTTGACGGTTTTGGACAAAAATAATTTAGTTAAAATTCCGAAATTTCGTGAAATATGTTTGAGAGGGGGTAGAAAGAGTGAGGTGAAGTTGATACCTTTCACAAAAGCAGTTGCAATTGTAATAATATTATTTATGACAAAAATTGGTACTTTTAGCTTTACTAGTTGCAATGTAATCCGAATAAATGCATTTTTGAAAATTGTGCATTTAGATGGGAGGTGGTAGAAGGAGTGAAAGGATCAGATCAATGTTTTTTGACGTCAATGATATTCACATCGGTATACCTAATTTTCAAGCCAATAGCTGAAATGGTTTCGAAGAAAATTAAATTTCTTTAAATTTCGAAATTTTATGAAATTTGTATGAGAGGGGGTCCTTCTACCTCCTCTCATACAAAATTTCACGGGGGGATTTGGTCCGTTCACGAACTTAAAGTTACATTTTTGCTGAAAATGATATATAAAAAATTTCAGCAATATAGGTCAAACCTTTCGAGAGTTATGTTTTAGACAGACGTACTAACAGATAGACAGACGAACGGACAGACAGACGGACAGATGGTCACTTGGAAGCGACGTTTTTGAGCGACAACAAATATTTCTGTACCCTTGGCGTTTCTGTGCGATCATTATTTCTTAACATTGCAAATGGTAAGGCAAACACAATATACTCTCAGATTTCATCTAGAGTATAAAAATATGAGCTTCGCTTCACTCATGCTACCACCTCCCATACAATTTTTTGTATTGCAAATTCAAGAAAAGTATTTCTCCTTCGAGCATATGAGTAACAGAGCAATATAATTAGGATGTTGATAATTAGATTCAAAATCAACCAAAACCTCCCACACTCTCTGCCACCTCCCACACAAATGCCATAAATTCAGACACAAATTTTTAAATTTCGTCGAAAATAATGAAAGTTACAAACTTTAGATGCAGCATGGAACATTTTGTGTATTACGTTTGGTATTATGTACAAATATTATATACCTCCCCTTTCTGCTTTTACCACCTCCTATACAAGAGTCACAATTTACTTTTCAAAAGAATTTGAGTTGACACATTTCCTGTACAAAAGAGTCTTTCCTATTTCATCTAGAGTATCATTCTGTTATGTTTTATACTCTTGATAAAATTTAAGAGTATTATAAGATTGCTCTAAAGTTTATAACGCTAAGAAATAAGGCTCAGAGAAAAAAATGGATGATAGAGAAGGTAATATTATCACTCAAAAATCTTAAAACCGGATGCTCGTCTGTTCGTCCGTTCGTCTGTTCGCTCTGTAGCTTGAGACCACGTTGAGCTAGAACGTTCAAATTTTGTATACATTGTTGTTGACAAATAAGTAAGGTCAAGTTCGTGGAAGGGCCAAATTGATCGAACCTTTCTACCCCCTCCCATACAAAATGACGCATTTTCGAGATTTGGCAGTAAGCCGATTTTCTCGAAAAGTATGATCAGAAATTTGGAATAATTTCAATCTACGGTATAAAAATTATTGGAATCCCTCTACCCCTTCTACCACCTCTCATATAAACTGCACTTTTTCATGAAATACTATAAACTAACTCAGTACGTATAAAATTTATCGAGCTGAAATTTTGAACAAAATATCTATTCAGAATTATTAGTAATACACAAATTTTCTCAGTTCCTGTTAAATATTTGAAGCTTAAATTTTCAATAAGGCATTCTGATAGCAACTCAACCATAATGTGAAAAAATTGGATCAATGACGTGACCCCTTCTACCACGCTCCATACAAAATTTCTTAAGACCAAAAAATGTCTGTCTCATTTAGAGTATCGCATGATTGGGCATCACGCCCAATCGTTTTATGTTTTAATACAGTAACAGTCTAAATTTCTTATCAAGTGGCCTTCAGAAATTTTTGCATAGTGATACAAAATGAACCTTCGAGGTCCATTCCGCATACAGAAATTAATGAAGTCTCCAAGGTCGGGACAGCACTTCCTGCTGGCTGCTCAGGGGTGTGGAAATTCGACCTGGAACATCCTCATCCTAGAGGGTGCTGTCGCAATTTCGGTGTGTGCTCCAATGCGTCGCCGATCATTTTGACCCGGGGCTCCGTACATGGCCACCTAAACTATACGAGGCCCCAGGGCAGTACGACAAGATCACGGGGGCGTAGACTGACGGAGACGAGTTTCTTCGGATATAGTGAGCGCCAAGGCCCTTATAACAATTAAGCGGAGAGAAGAAAAAACAATAAAAACTGACACTATCGTCCGTACCTGCATGGAAGCCTAACAAAAATTATAAAGTAAAATTTAAGTGAAGAATAATGAGAAAGAATTGAAAGAAAGAATAACAAACAAAGAAATTTTGTGACTTTAGTATAATTTACTCTGCTAAGTCCTAATATAAATTAAGCTGCCTATCGATGTTGAATACCTGTTTCTATCCGGCGTTGGGGACCAAGATCATCGTTCTCGTTGTCACGATTATTCCTCGGTGGTGTGGCGAAGATCACTTTAACCTTTATTTTCTTTCGTTGGCACCAACATTTTTGTTCTCGTTGTTCGTTTTTTTTTTTTTTAGTTTTATATATAGTATTATTTTTTTAAATGACTCACAGTTAAGTAAATTCAAAATTCACAATTTTTGAGTCCGGGTTACTCCCGACTTTTTTTTTGTTAAAAAAATTTCATAAGCTAAATCGTCTCAAAATTTTCTTTTTTCCGCCACTCCGAAAACTTTTTTCCACTCATCCAGCATCCAACTCAAAACCAAAAAAAGCTCCATTTTCACTGCGCGCCGCGTTTTTAAGTCCTCTCAACGGTTTTTATACTTTAGATGAAATCTGAGAGTATTATAAGTTTGCTCTAAGGTTTATAACGCTAAGAAATAAGGCTCGGAGAAAAAAATGAATGATATAGAAGTTAATATTATCACTGAGAAATCTCAAAACCGGAGGTCCGTCTGTCCGTCTGTCCGTCCGTCCGTCCGTCCGTCTGTTCGCTCTCTAGATTGAGAATACGTTGAGCTAGATAGTTCAAATTTTGTACACGTCGTTTTTGACAAAATAGTAAGGTCAAGTTCGTGAACGGGCAAAATCGCTCCACCCTTTCTACCCCCTCCCATTCAAAATGACACAATTGCGCAATTTGACAATTAACGGATTTGCTCGAAAGTATAAAAGCTATTGGCCTGAAATCTGGAATATGTTACTTTTATGATAGTATCAATCTACCTCATAAAAATTATTCGTGTCCTCCCCCTCCTTCTACCACCTCCCATACAAACTGTACTTGTCATAAATTACTCTAAGCCAATTTACTCAGTGTGTATAAAAGTTAGCGGGCTGAAATTGTGCACCAAATATTGTAGATGTATCGGAGGGATGTTAAGGAACATTTCCATTGCTGCTGTGGGACAGCTCCTGTGATACCAAGACAAGCTAGCCTTTGGATTTTTTGTAGCGTAAGCTGTGCTTTTCTTTGTAAAGTTTTAGTCCGCCATATCGTTGATCCGTATGTGACTATTGGAAGAATGATTGTTCTGTAGCACCAGTAAATCATTTTGGGCTTTAGTCCCCATTTTCTGCCAAATAAGCTTTTACAGGCCCTGCCTTTAGTGCTTTGGCATGAGTCCATTCTATATGTTTATTCCAGTTGAGTTTGCTATCTAGTATAACCCCAGATATTTTACCTCATATGAAAAGGGTATTATTGTACCATTTATTGAAGGAGGTGTGATGTACATTTTCCTTCTATTTGTAAATGGTACTAGCTCAGTCTTACCTGGGTTGATGTTCAAGTTTTTAGACTGACACCAGTTCATTATCACTTCTAAGGCTGATTGTATCCTTTCTGATATAATTAAATCATGTTTGCTTCTAATGATAATGACGAGATCATCGGCATATCCTACAGCCTCGTATCCTTGTTCTGTTAGACGATCTAGGAGTTCATCTACTACAACTGACCAAAGAAGTGGAGATAGTACCCCACCTTGGGGACAGCCTCTATAGGTCTGTGCAGTCAATGTGCTATCCCCTAGATCCATGTCATTCGGCTCTTTAGCATGGCATGTATCCATCTAGTCGTGGCCGTTTCCAAACCCTTTTTCCTAGCTATTATGGCTTCATGGGGAGTATTGTCAAATGCTCCTTCTATATCTAGGAATGCACGAATTGCAATTTATTTATAGTCTATTGCCTTTTCGATTTGTCTTACCAGACCGTGAAGGGCTGACTCTGTTGATTTGCCCTTTTGGTAGGCATGTTGATTAGTATTAAGACGAACCTTGTTGGGTCCTGTTCTTAAGTGTATATCTACTAACTTCTCCATCGTTTTGACGAAGAAGGAGGTAAGGCTTATAGGACGATATGACTTAGGCTGATCCATGGGACGATTCCCTGCCTTTGGTACAAATACCACCCTCGCTCTCCTCCAAATTTTTGGGATGTATCCCCAAATAAAGCTGGCTTTAAAGATCTTTATCATTATTGGCATTAAGATCTCTAGCCCCTTCTGCAGTAATACGGGGAATATTTTATCTACTCCGGCTGATATGTAAGGCTTAAAGGTGTTGATCACCCATCTGATCTTTTCCGGAGTGAAAATTTTACCAGCAATGCTTTTGCTGTGCGGAGTTCGACGATATGTCCTTTCCTCCGCCTCTAAGTCCTCATTGTTGTTTATTATTTTGCAGCCTGGGAAATGTGTTGCCAATAACACCTCAAGGGTTTCCTTGCTGCTTTTAGTAGAGGACCCATCCGGTCTCTTAAAAGTCCGATATTTATCGGGGTGTCTTTTGATAACACCTTTTGAAGTCTTGAGGCTGTTGGGAGATCATCTATCTCTTCACAGAATCTTCTCCAAGACTCTTTTTTCAACTTTCTTAGAAAATTGTTATATTCGGTTAGAGACTTTCTGTATTCGTCCCAATTCCCAAAGGTCTTTGCTCTGTTGAACAATTTCCTAGTTTGCTTGCGTTTTGTCGCTAGTTCCTCGTTTAACCAAGGTGCTTGTTTGGCCCTTTTTTTCTGTAGAACAGGACAACTTTGTTCGTAAGCATTAATTATATTGTTTACGAGTTTGTTCGTGATTTTATCGATGCAGTCTGGGCTGCTTATTGATTCTTCTACGATGCCTAGTTCGAATTCTAGGACTGACTGATACAGACTCCAGTTGGTGCGTTTAGGGTTTCTGTATTGTCCGATATATTCAAATGAAGTCTCAATATCAAAACAGATATGCCTATGATCTGATAATGAGGCTTCCTTTGATACGTGCCAATTTTCGCACTTGTCAGCCAGGCAGGGGCTTGTTATTGTTAGGTCAAGTACTTCCTGCTTAACTGAGTTTACGAAAGTCGGTGTGTTACCTTTATTTATTACGTCTTGGTTGTTAGTAGTAAGATACTCTAAAAGTGACTCACCTCTTTTGTTGATATTACTACTACTCCAGATTGTGTGATGTGCGTTAGCGTCACAGCCGAGAATAACTGGTATTTTGTGGATTCTACTGTATTCCACCAGCTCCATGACGTCTTGAGGTGGCGTCTCTTGCTCCTCCCCCCGGAAAGTAGGCCGAGGCAATTACTACCTCTTGGCTTCCTCCTGCCTTAGGTATTCTCACCAGTATCGCTACTAAATCTGTACGGATGAAAATAAGCATATTTAGGTAATTAATTTCTGATGATATTAGAATTGCAGCTCTTGGTCTGTCACTTCTTTTATCAAAGATCATCTTACCCATTTTTTTAGGAATCGCAATAATTTTGCCCGTAGCGGCTCTCGGTTCTTGAATTAGGGCTATGTGGAATTTCTCTTTAGCGAATCTCCATGTTATTGTGTCCATGGCCGCTGCTGCACGATGGAGATTCGCTTGTATAACTCTAATTTTATTTTGAGTTATGGCCATCTTCGTTCAACTGCGGCTTGCCGCTCTTGAACTCCTTGACCTTAGGGAGGAGAGTCACACTAGAGAATTTAAACTAGACTCTATACCCCTTTTGCTTAAGCTTTTCCATCGATTGGCTGTCGACGGAAAAGGTTATGATGGTGTTTGTGCCCTCTACTCTTCTGCTGAGAACCTTCCAGTTAGAGGCGCACAAACCAGCATTTTGCGCATCAATGAGGGTGGTAATTTCCTCTGATGTTTTTCTCTTGAGGAAAATATCCCGTGATTATTTCTAATCGCAGGATATTCTCCTCCCGGACTGCCCTGATGTTTGTGGACTCGTCCGGCTTGATGCGTTCTGCTGTCTTTTCCAACCATGCTGCGGTTTGCTCATCTAGGCAAATAATCAGCATCCAACCTGGTTTAAGGCTGAGTCCACCAAATTGTGGAATTATATCCTCTTTTGCCGCGTTGGGAATCTCGTTTAATATGCATTCTTGACTAGTGGCAAGCTGCTCCGCTGTAAGGATCTTATTAGGATGGTCGGTATGTATAATTCCGTTCCTGATTCCTTTTACTGCGTCTCTATAACAATTTTATAATACTCCTAGTTATTTCTAAAAAATCACTAAAATCCCCCACTCTTTCTACCACCTCCCATACAAACTGCACATTTTCACTAAATCTAACTCACTAATTGTCTCAGTTCCCATTGGAGTAAGCATTTTGTATAAAACATTTTTATAGCTACTTTAGCATGATGGGGAAACAATTAGTTCAATGCTATCATCCCTTCTAACACTCTCCATACAAAATTTCTTGGGATCACACAAAATTCTATTTCATCTAGAGTATCGTAAGATTGCGCCTTACGCGCAATCGTAGCTCTGTTATGTTTTTTTCTCGTTTTTCGTGCGAAATATCGTAGTCTGCACCAATTGTTATTTAACTTTTCGTTTGACTTCTTAGATGTCGTTATTCGCGTTGTGTGGTGATTATTTTAAATAGCAAAATATTTAGATATTCAAATAAAAAAAAATAATGCAAAGGAGAATAAAAGAACCCACATCCAAATACGGATCAATTTGTGATAAGATTAAATTAAAAGAACTCAAGACGAAGATGAAGTGCATAGGCAAAAGGAGAACAGAAAAAAAAAATTTTAAATGATAAAACTTTCTTTTTTTGTATTCTTTAAAAAAAATTATATATTAAAAGAAAATACACGCGCATTTCGTATCAATAGTTGAAATGCCAAAAAGCTATAGAAAATTCCGCACATGCTACTTAGCAGTAGATAAACAGCTTTAAATTTTCCACAACAAAAGCAATAGAAAAACAAAGTAAATCGAACCAAAAAGAAAGGATTCCATTAATGAAGCATGTGTGCCTATTTTTCCCAACCACATCCCATCTGTCTACCAACAAAAATATCCAAAAAATCACCTTTAAAATAACTGTTGAACCATGAAAAACTCCAGACCCGGATAGCCGATTTTCGCCATTGAAATTTCGTACTGTCGCTCTAAATCCACGGGCCGTCTTTGTATCTTCAATCCCCTCTCCCCATTTCCCGTGTTGCTTTATCAGATCCTGTGGACTGTAAGCACGAGACAAAATGAAATTGGATTATAATTGGGGGCAAACGCAATCATGAAATGGGAAAGTGTTTGATGTACCGCAAAATATGTCATCTCAAATTCTTTCGAGTAGAGAATGGTGACTTTTGTCAACATAGATGGAGGTTTGCAATTGTTGCATATGACACCTAATATTGTATGAAATGTATGTTTCCTGCTAAATTTAAAGTTTATTACTTTCAAAATATTCAGGGAAATTGGATATTGTTTTCAAGAAATGGGCCATTCATATGGGAGGTGGAAGATTTTGGATGATTTTGAAACTGCTTATAAACATCCTTATCACCATGCTTTGTTTCAATTTCAAAATCGATAGCTCGCATATGTTCGAAGGATAAATGCTTTTCTTGAATTTATATTATACAAAGTTGTATGGGAGGTAGTAGAAGAAATGAAGCGAAGCTGATAATTTTTTTAGCCATTATTGCAATTATTAAGCGACAAATTCTGGATAAATCTCAAGTCTTACTTTTTTTTAGTTCTAATGGAAATCGATATAAAGCATTTAAAAAACATAAAAGGACTACGATTGTGCGTAAAGCCCAATCGTGCGATACTCTAGATGAAGAGAAATGTTTTTACTTTTATGCAGCAGATTGAAATTATTATAGAAGTAATATGTTCCAAATTTCAGATCAATAACTTTTATACTTTTCGAAAAAATCCGTTTATAGACAAATTGCGTAATTGTGTCATTTTATATGGGAAGGGGTAGAAGGGGTAAAGCTAATCGTCTACTTTTTTTGGTTTTACTAATAATTATAAAATAAAATAATTAGTGCACAATTTCAGCTCGATCAATTGTATACGCACTGAGTAAATTGGTTTAGAGCATTTGATGAAAAAGTGCAGTTTGTATGGGAGGTGGTGGAAGGAGGGAAAGGACACAAATAATTTTTATACAGTAAAATGAAATCATTATAAAAGTATTATATTCCAAATTTCATACCAATAGCATATATACTTCTCGAGAAAAGCCGTTTATTGATAAACTGAGTAATTGTGTCATTTTGTTTGGGAGGGGTAGAAGGGGTGGAGCGATTTGGCCCGTTCACGAACTTGTCCTTACTTTTTTGCAAAAAACGATATGTCCAAAATTTGAACTTTCTAGATCAACGCGTTCTCAAGCTTGAGAGGACACGGACGGACGGACGGACATCCGGTTTTGAAATTTTTGAGTGATTATATGAACTTCTGCATCATTAATTTTTTCTCCGAGCCTTATTTCTTAGCGTTACAAACTTTGTGGCAAACTTACAATACTCTCAGATTTCATCTAGAGTATAAATAAACTGCCAACAAGTCGGGCGAAACTTTGTTATTCTTGGGACAAGTTGCGGACGAGTGGAAAGGTCAATATAATATAATTAGGGGAGGCTAAGTGAAAGGGAGTTCTTGGGCAGGGCTGTTAATTTAACAATATTTCATTCGTTTCTGCAAGTTTCGGTTTTTATGAGGGGAGGAGGAGGGGTAATAGTAAGAATGGGTGGATGTTAATAGCTTTTTAATTAATTGCTTGAATCACGTCCAATATTCTCTGTATAGTGTTTCACAGACGAAATTGCATAGAATTTTCATAAAATTCGGTGTTCAAAACTTTTAAAGCAACTTCATTGGAATTATTTTTATAAGTTTTTATGCAAAATTTGAAATTGATAGCTTTTAAGAGTTGATTTCTTAAAAATGCTCGAAAAAATAATTTTGCATGGGAGGGGGTAGAGGAGGTACGAGAATCGTAAAACTTGTGATAAAATTTTCTTTTCTTTATGTTGTAAGGTACTCGTACAAAATTTCAAGTTCGTAGCTTTTAATTTGTTGGTTATTAGTTGATTTAATGAAATTGGTCGAAAACATACTTTTGTATAGGAGGAGGTAGAAGGGCTAGCGCGATTTCAAAAATTTTAACGTGATTTCATGTCGACTATTTTTGTAAGTTTTTGTGCAAAATTTCAAATTGATAGCTTTTAATAGTTAGGTGATAATTGATTTCTTAAAAATGGTCGAAAAAATAGTTTTGTATGGGAGAGGTTAAAAGTCTTAAAGGTTTTCGACCAGTTAATATTTCGTATATTTAGGGATTTTTTTTAAATGCATTTCGCAAATTTTCAAGTTTCTACCTTAAAATTTTCCTCAAAAATTTTCAGTTTATGTGTTTTTTTCAATTCACATAAAACACCTTGTGCACGTTAGACCGGGGGGGTTGGTTTATAACAATTATGGATCAAGTTATTATTATTTTTTTATGTACATCAAATAGACGTATTCACGTGCAATTTCAACTTTGTATCTTTCACCAGAGCCCTAAAAAAATAACTCAAAATTTTCGATATTTTTGCTTATCACCTCCCTCCGCTTACACCTCCCAACTTTAAATTTTTACCAAAATTAATCAGTTCTACAATCTGACAAAGTTTCGATTTGATGTGGGTACAATTTTTTGAGATATAAGGATTTGTAATTTTGAAAAGTGCGTCATTTTTGAAATGCTCCCCATTTCCCCCCACTACTATTATTTCGACATGTTTTTTTTGTATTTCCTATTATAGCTTAATATACGTTTCAAGTTTCAATTACATAGCTTAAGAGATAGCTGAGATATTAATTTTTAAGTGTTTTTCCTTGCACCCCCTGACCCTCCCCCTCCCCCTCCCCCTTTCTAAGCTGATTCCACTGGAACTATATGCCACCTTGACGGTCTTAAATATGAATTTCTTACGATAAGTAATTTCGAAGATATAATCATTTGAAAAAACATTTCGGCCGACAATTTGTTTTTAGCCCCCCCTTTTCAGACGCCAATGGATAAAAAAATTACATTATTTTTAAAGTTTGTCCCACAACCTTCTCTATATCTGTACCGATTTTCAACTTTCTATCTACATTCGTGGTGGAGATATTAGCAAGTGTAGTTTTCGACTTTTTCCCTCCCCCGCCTCCCCCTTCCCCTTAACATCCCCCAAAATTTAGAAAATAGAGCTCACTTACCCAATCAACAATCCACCCAAAAACGAACATTTAACCTTTCACGGTCTCGGAGATATGAGTCTATATGTAAGGCGTACGGCGTTACCGTAAATTTGAGACTGGTAGCATTCATACTTTTCAAGAAAATAGATATTTGTGAAGTTGTGAAACTGCGTCATATTGTATGGGAGGGGGTAGAAGCAGTAAAGCTAATCAAAAATTTTTTTCTGATCTTAGTGATATTACTAATTAAGAATTTATTACAAAATATGAGCTCGATAAATGTTATATGTTCTGAGAAAATCGTCTTAAAGCATTTCACGAAAAAGTGATGTTTGTATGGGAGGGGGTGGAAGGAGAGGGAGGACGCAAATAATTTTTACACAGTATATTGAAATTATTATAAAAGTAATATATCCCGAAATTCAGACTAAAAACTTTTATACTTTTCGAGCAAATCTATTTATAGTCGAATTGCGAAATTGTGTCATTTTGCATTGGAGGGGTAGAAGGGGTGAAGCTAATCGTCTAATTTTTTTTAGCCTTACTAACAATTTTAAATAAATATTTAGTGCACAATTTCAGCTCGCTAAATTTTATACGCACTGAGTAAATTCGCTTAGAGTAATTCATGATAAGTACAGTTTGTATGGGAGGTAGTAGAAGGAGGGGGCGGACACGCATAATTTTTATACGGTAGATTGATATTACCATAAAAGTAATATATTCCAAATTTCAGGCCAATAGCATTTATACTTTTCGAGCAAATCCGTTTATTGTCAAATTGCGCATTTGAGTCATTTTGTATGGGAGGGGGTAGAAGGGGTGGAGCGATTTGGCCCGTTCACGAACTTGACCTTACTTTTTTGTCAAAAACGACGTGTACAAAATTTGAACTTTCTAGCTCAATGCGTTCTCAAGCTAGAGAGCGCACGGACGGACGGACAGACGGACGGACGGACGGACGGACGGACGGACATCCGGTTTTGAGATTTTTGAGTGATAATATTAACTTCTGTATCATTCATTTTTTTCTCCGAGCCTTATTTCTTGGCGTTACAAACAAGGTGGCCAAATGGTAGTAAAAGGTCTCGGGTCTGCATTGGTTTACTGGTTTCCAATAAAGTATTAAAAGCCGAGAAAAGCCTACTGTAAGAACATCGTCAGCTCTGCTACCGAATCCTACCTACACCTCCTCGTGGTGGCCGCTGGGAACTCTCACTTGAGAATTGCTAACGTAGGAGGGTGAAGGCGAGTTTTCCGCGCCTGATAACGGAAACAACAATAATAACCACTCCTCCAGAGCGGAGGTTGGGCGAAGGGTTAACTCCCCTGTCACCGTAAAAAATCTTCATTGTTTTGGAACCCAAGACGAAGCCTCGGATAGGATTGGACCAACGGAAACGACCGCGCAAACGTACAACGGACTATGCTTTTGGATCCTGGAATATCAGATCATTAAACAAACCCGGTGCTGTTAAAGAATTACTACAACAGGCCAGTCAGTACAAATTAAATGTGTTGGCAGTCCAGGAAACGAAATGGACTGGTAGAGAGATTCAGGACATGAGATCGCACACAATTTTTAAAAGTGGGAAGCCCTCAGGAAGCCGTGAATTTGGAGTCGCCTTTATTGTGGATAGGGAATTTAAATCACACGTCATCGACTTCAAGCCAATTAACGAACGGATGTGTGCGATCCGCATCAAAGCGAAATTCTTCAAAATATGGCTAATAAATGTGCATGCCCCGACGGAAGAAAAAGATGAGGAAACGAAAGATGCCTTTTATACGAGCCTTGAAAGGCTATTCGACTCATTGCCCTCAAACGACGTTAAAATAATACTTGGCGACCTCAACGCTAAGGTCGGGAATGAAGAGACTCATCGTGGAACAACTGGAGGGCATAGCATCCACGACGAAAGTAACGACAACGGCCAGCGCCTGATAGACTTTGCATGCAGCAGAGACATAGTTATAAGTTCGACATGCTTCCCACATCGACGCATCCATAAAAGAACATGGGCATCACCAGATGGCAATACCTTTAACCAAATAGACCATGTCCTTATCCAGCGGAGATGGGCCTCCAGCATCATTGACGTTCGAACATTCAGAGGAGCAAATTGTGACTCGGACTACTACTTGGTCAAATCCAAATATCGATGTCGTCTGTCAAAGGCGTATCAAACAAAGACCAGCCCTCTTCGTAAGTTCGACATCGAAAAGCTCCAAACGGCGTCAGTTGCGGAAAATTACGCAGCAGCACTTGAAAGAGAGCTCACTCCGATTCTGCAGGATGACATACCGAAGCCTGTGAACCAAGTTTGGATGGATATAAAGGCAACCATAAAGACCGTTGCGGAACAAGTGGTTGGGTATGAAGCTCGGCGCAAAAGAAATGACTGGTTCGACGACGAATGCCAGGATGCGTTAGATAAGAAAAATCAGGCGTACAGACAGTTTCTCGAAAGGAATACCAGAACGAAGAGAGAAAAATACGAAAATCTCCGACGAGTAGCAAATAAGGTCATTAGATGTAAGAAAAGAAAATATTATGACGACCAATTGAGAAATATCGATGACAATCTTGCGAGCAATAAAACAAGACAAGCCTACAAAGTAGTGAAAAGCCTAAGACGTGGATATCAGCCTAAGACAACCCTCTGTAAAGACAGAAATGGCACTATCATCGCCGAGGATAATCAGATTAAGGAAAGGTGGGCGTCATACTTTAAAGAACTCCTTAATCCCGCACACGGCTCCCGAACATCGGAGCTGATAGGTCTCCAAACCTCCGACGAATGTCCACTGGATCCTCCAACGTTGGAAGAAGTTGAATTTGCCATCAGAAGCCAGAAAAGCAATAAAGCGCCGGGCATCGACGAAATTCCAGCGGAATTAATTAAATATGGCGGAAGCTGCACCCGAAATGCCATCCATAAAGTGATTCAGTACATCTGGAATCAGGAGCAAATACCGGAGGAGTGGTGCCAATGCATTATTTGCCCTATCCACAAAAAGGGAGACAAACTGCAGTGCGAAAACTACAGAGGTATCTCACTACTTTGCACGTCATATAAGATACTGACAAAAATATTAGAAAATAAGATTAAAATGTACGCTGACAATGTGATTGGGGAGTACCAAGGCGGTTTTAGAGCTGGTCGATCAACGACTGATCAACTTTTTACGGTCAAGCAAGTGCTTGAAAAATGCTGGGAGTTCAACATCGACGTTCACCAGGTTTTTGTGGACTTTAAACAAGCATACGACAGTATTCATCGAAACGTACTGTACAAAATAATGCTGCATTTTGGCATCCCAGCAAAACTAGTCCGACTGACCAAAATGACGATGACATCAACAACATCACAAGTCAGAGTCAACAACCAACTAACTGATGCCTTTGACACAAATGTCGGACTAAAACAGGGTGATGGGCTGGCCCCTCTGCTTTTTAACCTAGCTTTAGAATACGTCATCAGGAAGTTACCCGTTGACACAAGAGGTACGCTGCTTTATAAATCCAGCCAGATAGTGGGTTATGCGGACGATATCAACATATTATCACGCTCTTTCACATCCGCAAAAGAAATTCTACTAAGCCTCGATCAAGCAGCAAAAGAAGTTGGCTTGAAAATTAATGAAACAAAAACGAAAATAATGACACAAACAAGGAAAAGGACCCCCAATAGACAAAACATTACAATTGACGAATATAATTTGGAAAATGTGGACGAATTCATATATTTAGGCACAAAATTGACAAAGAGTGGAAATGAAACGAACGAAATAAAAAGACGAATCCAGCTCGCAAATAAAACGTATTATTCAGTCTTAGCTATTCTTAAGGCCAGCTGCGTACACAGGAAGACCAAGCTCCAAGTTTACAAATCAATAGTAAGACCTGTGCTTTGCTACGGATGCGAAACATGGACCCTTACACAAGCATCCGCAAATATGTTGAACGCTTTCGAAAGACGGGTCCTGAGACGAATAATTGGAGCGAAACGTGATGGTGACCGATGGCGAATTAGATACAACAGTGAGCTGTATGATATATTCGACGAACTGGAGGTTTCCACTATCATCAGACTGCGGAAGCTGCAATGGGCTGGCCATGTACAAAGGATGGACGAAACTCGAATACCTAAAAAGGTATTCGAGGGAAAAACGGAGGGCCGGAGGCCAGTGGGAAAACCGAGGAAACGCTGGTCCGACTCTGTTGACGAAGACTGTTCATCGCTGCTCGGATATCAAAATTGGAGGACGCGGTCACTGGACCGAGATCGATGGAGACTTCGGTTACGGGAAGCCAAGGCCCGAAAGGGGCTGTAGCGCTGCGACGAGAGACAAACCTTAGAGCGAACTTATAATACTCTCAGGGCTACGATTGCGCGTACACCGCAATCTTACGATACTCTAGATGAAATAGAATTTTTTGTGATCCCAAGAAATTTTGTATGGGGAGTGTTAGAAGGGGTGATAGCATTGAACTAATTTTTCCCCATCATGCTAAAGTAGCTATAAAAATGTTTTATACATAATGTTTATTCCAAAAATTGAATAGGAGCTGAGCAAATTAGTGAGTTAGATTTAGTGAAAATGTGCAGTTTGTATGGGAGGTGGTAGAAAGAGTGGGGGGATTTTAGTGATTTTTTCAGAAATAACTAAGAATATCATAAAATTGACATCTCTTAAATTTTAGACCCGTACCATTCATACTTTTCAAGAAAATAGATTTTTTGTGAAGTTGTGAAACTGTGTCATATTGTATGGGAGGAAGTAAAAGCAGTAAAGCTAATCAAATATTTTTTTCTGATCTTCGTGATAATGCTAAATAAGTATTTATCACAAAATGTGAGCTCGATAAATGTTTTATGTTCTGAGAAAATCGGCTTAGAGCATTTCATAAAAAGTGTAGTTTGTGTGGGAGGGGGTGGAAGGAGAGGGAGGACGCAAATAATTTTTGTACTGTACATTGAAATCATTATGAAAGTAATATATCCCGAAATTCAGACTAATAGCTTTTATACTTTTCGAGCAAATCCATTTATAGTCGAATTGCGAAATTGTGCCATTTTGTATGGGAGGAGGTAGAAGGGGTGAAGCTAATCGTCTAATTTTTTTTAGCCTTACTAACAATTTTAAATAAATATTTAGTGCAAAATTTTATACGCACTGAGTAAATTGGCTTAGAGTAATTCATAACAAGTACAGTTTGTATGGGAGGGGTAAAAGGAGGGGGCGGACCCAAATAGTTTGTATACCGTAGATTGATATTATCATAAAAGTAATATATTCCAAATTTCAGGCCAATAGGTTTTATACTTTTCGAGCAAATCCGTTTATTGTCAAATTGCGCATTTTAGTCATTTTGTATGGGAGGGGGTAGAAGGGGTGGAGCGATTTGGCCCGTTCACGAACTTAAAGTTACTTTTTTGCTAAAAATGACACACACAAATTTTTAGCACTATAGCTCAAAGCTTTCGAGAGTTATGCTGTAGACAGACGCACAGACGGACAGACAGACAGGCGGACAGACGGACAGACGGACATACGGACAGACGGACAGACGGTAACTCGGAATCGAGGTTTTTGAGCGACAACAAATATTTCTGTACCCTTGGCGGCTCTATGCGAGCGTTATATCTAAGCGTTACAAACGGTAAGGCAAACACAATATACTCTCAGATTTCATCTAGAGTATAAAAATTTTCAGCCCGATAGTACAATACGTTCAAGAATTATATTCTAGATATACGTACAGACAGATAGACAAAAGGTCACTCGGAATTGAGGTTTTTGAGCGACAAAAAATTTCTGTACCCTTCGCGAGTTTGTGGGAGTATTATTTCTTAGCGTTACAAACGGTAAGGCAAACACAATATACTCTTATATTTCATCTAGAGCATGAAAAGAGAGTGAGAGAGAGAGAAAAAAATTGAAGTCGAGAGCGTTGTTAGTTCATCGTGTAGTTCTGCTCGAGGGGAATTGAATAGTTTTTGGCGTGGTCAGAGTAAAATAATATGAATTAGTTCTAAGGAGTTATTAATAAACCACTAGTATAAGAGCTAGCAATAAGTTGAACAAAATAATTAATTGACGAGCTGTCACTATGATTGAGTGCCTTAAATACTCGTAAAAATATCTAAGGTATGCGAAAAATTAAACACACTTCACTAATTCCCTACATTTTTATCAAATAAATAAAATCAATTCAAATTAAAATAAACGATAAATGAATTTTTAAATAGACTGAAATTTGAATAAACCTAAAAAATAGTTGTACACGACCACCCGCGAAACTGATTGTGCGAGCTTTCCAAAATATCCGATTATGAAAATGATGTCTCTATACGCGTGCTAAACTATATTCAGAAATTAATTTCTGTAGGTACGTATCGAATTTTAAGAGGATTATTTTGATTCGAATATTTTTTTTTATTTTCACCGAAAATAATATTCGAATTTTATTCAGTGGGCAGAAAAAAGAGGTGCAAAAAACAACAGAAATTGCCAATTCGATTGCCAGTAACCCCATTTTTCGTAATCCACTCCTTTATTACGAAAATATTAATCGTTAGCAGGACTAGATCAAGCATATTGGAACTTTATGCAGTGATTTAATTAATTTCAATTTACGCTTTTTTTCCGCTAAATCCGCCGTTTTTTGGCGTTCATATTTCTATATTGAAGCCGATTATTACTTTATTATTATAATAATAAAGTATTGTGATCGACACAAAAAAAAAAAAAAGTTTGCTACCTTGAAATTTTTTTTTTTCGCGTTTCATGACTAAATTAGCCTAAAAATGCAAAAAAAAAAAATCCGTCTGTCTGTACGCCGTCCGCCGTCCGCCGTACGCCGACGTGTACGCTCAGCGCACATTAACTCCCAAACCCTTCAAGATAGAAAGTTCATTTTTGGGGGGATTGTAGATAGTTGCGGATCTCAGGCGGATACCCATTTTCGGGGGTATACGGGTTCAGGGGGAGGCGGGGGGAGCGCTTAAACCGAAAAATACGAATTCAAATATCTCAACCATGGTAACAGCTAGGAAGCTAAAACTCAACATTAATATAGAGGGGTTTGTGAGACAACTTTTAAAAATAATTTAATTTTTTTATCCATTGGGGTGCGAAAAGGGGGGGCTTAGAACCAATTGTCGGCCGAATTTTTTTTTCAAATGATTATATCTTCGAAATTACTTATCGTAACAAAATTATATTTAGAGACCGTCAAGGTGGCATAAAGTTTCATCGGAACCAGCTTAGAAAGCGGCTAATTATTGTAAGGGGGAGGGTCAGGGGGGGTGCAAAGAAAAACACTTAAAAATTAATATCTCAACTATCTCTTAAGCTATGTAATTAAAACTTAAAACTTATATTAAGCTATACTAGGCAAATACAAAAAAAATATAACATGTTGAAATAATAGTAGTGGAGGGAAATGGGGAGCATTTCAAAAATGGCGCACTTTTCAAAATTACAAATCCTTATATCTCCAAAAACAGTACAGATATCAAATCAAAGATTTGTCAGATTGTAGAACTACATAATAGTTAATTTTGGTAAAAATTTCAAGTTGGGAGGTGTAAGGGGAGGGAGGTAATAAGCAAAAATATTGAAAACTTTGAGTAATTTTTTTAGGGCTCTCATAAAAGATACAAAGTTAAAATTTTGCATGTAAATACCTATATTTAATCCACATACAAAAATAATAATAACTTGATCCATATTTGTTATAAACCGACCCCCCGGTCTAACGTGCACAAGGTGTTTCATGTCCATTGAAAAAAACACATAAACTGAAAATTTTTGAGTGAAATTTTAAGGTAGAAATTTGAAAATTTGCGAAATGCATTTAAAAAAAATTCCTAAATATACGAAATATTAACTGGTCGAAAACCTTTAACACTTCTACCCCCTCCCATACAAAATTATTTTTTCGACCATTTTCAAGAAATCAATTATCACCTAACTATTAAAAGCTATCAATTTGAAATTTTGCATAACAATTAACAAAAATAATTAAAATAAAATTGCGTTAAAAGTTTTAAAATCGCGCTTGACCTTCTACCCCCTCCCATACAAAAGTATGATTTCGACTAATTTCATTAAATCAACTAATAATCAACAAATTAAAAGCTACGAACTTGAAATTTCGTACGAGCACCTTACAATAAATAAACTGCCAACAAGTCGGGCGAAACTTTATTATTCTTGGGACAAGTTGCGGATGAGTGGAAAGTCAATATGCAGGTTAGAGTGGTTAGGGAAGGCTAAGTGAAAGGGAGTTCTTGGGCAGGACTGTTAACAATATTTCATTCGTTTCTGTAAGTTTGGATTTTATGAGGGGAGGAGTAGGGGTAATAGTAAGGGTGGGTGGATGTTAATAGCTTTTTAATTAATTGCTTGAATCACGTCCAATATTCTCTGTATAGAATGTGTTTCATAGACGAAGTTGCATAGAATTTTCATAAAATTCGGTGTATTTTACATTCATGAAACCGAACATTTGTATGGGAGGGGGTAGAGAATATAGGGGAATCCTAAAATTTGATACGCAGTTTTATTTCGCGTCTCTTGTAAGGTGCTTGTATAGAATTTCAAGTTCGTAGCTTTTAGTTTGTTGGTTATTAGTTGATTTAATGAAATTGGTCGAAATCATACTTTTGTATGGGAGGGGGTAGAAGCGCAAGCGCGATTTCAAAATTTTTAAAGCAACTTCATTCGAATTATTTTATAAGTTTTTATGCCCAATTTGAAATTGATAGCTTTTAAGAGTTAGCTGATAACTGATTTCTTAAAAATGCTCGAAAAAATAATTTTGTATGGGAGGGAGTAGAGGAGGTAGAGGAATCGTAAAACTTGTGATGCAATTTTCTGATCGAATGAAGTTTATTTATTTATTTATTTTATTTATTTATTTAAGGACTTGATGAACAGAAAGTAAAATATTCCAATTATACAAGAGGTCCAAAACAAATATAAGTGAATTACAATATTAATAATAGAAAAAAATGAAAGTTAAATAGAAATTCAATATATGTACAAAGTTATTTAATAGAAAACTTGAATTTTAAATATACCTTGAAAGATTGTAGACTGAAGTCATGAAAACTAAGGCAAGATTGATTGAAAATTCGAGGCAGCCTGAGTAAGGAAGAGTGAAAATATACGTTCAGCCGCGCATGTGGTACAACGAATAGAGTATGTGATCTAGTATTACTTATATTAGAACGCAATTGAAGTTCACGTTGAAGATTAGTATTGAAAACGAAATTTACTTTAAATAAAAATATCATGTCAAAATAAATTCTTCTGTCCTTTAAACTAGTTAGGCCAAGTAATTGTAATCGACTCTTGTAGCAAGTGTCAGGTAAGTTCAGTTTTCGGAAAACAGATTTGGTAAAACGTCGTTGTACTGATTCCAATGCAGTCTCAAGATATTGGTAGTGAGGGTTCCAGACAACAGAACAATACTCTAGACGAGACCGAACCAAACTATTAAACAAATTCGTATAAACATGCATATTATGGAAAGTATGGGCAGTTCTTAATATAAAACCACATAATCTAAATGCGTGTTTGCAGACTTCGTTGCTTTAAAAATTTTGAAATCGCGCTTGCGCTTCTACCCCCTCCCATACAAAAGTATGATTTCGACCAATTTCATTAAATCAACTAATAACCAACAAACTAAAAGCTACGAACTTGAAATTCTATACAAGCACCTTACAAGAGACGCGAAATAAAACTGCGTATCAAATTTTACGATTCCCCTATATTCTCTACCCCCTCCCATACAAATGTTCGGTTTCATGAATGTAAAATACACCGAATTTTATGAAAATTCTATGCAACTTCGTCTATGAAACACATTCTATACAGAGAATATTGGACGTGATTCAAGCAATTAATTAAAAAGCTATTAACATCCGCCCACCCTTACTATTACCCCTACTCCTCCCCTCATAAAATCCAAACTTACAGAAACGAATGAAATATTGTTAACAGTCCTGCACAAGAACTCCCTTTCACTTAGCCTTCCCTAACCACTCTAACCTGCATATTGACTTTCCACTCATCCGCAACTTGTCCCAAGAATAATAAAGTTTCGCCCGACTTGTTGGCAGTTTATTTTTTTGTTGATGTAACAAGTTACTTAATGAAATTGAAAAAAGTTAGAGAGTGATCCGGTTTTTGATTACACGACAGTGAAAATACGTTCTGCACAAAGATGATGATTATTAGTTATTTTTTTCCCGAATGCAATTAGTTTATTGGATTATAAACCGAAGAATGGTTTGTCGAATGAATTCTTCAGCACTACAATTTGCATCATTGTAAATAATTAAAAATATTATCATTAAGAAAGTAAAATAATTACCTGAACTCGATACTAGCGAAAAAGAACAGTTGGTAGATTAGTTTACCGACGATTTTGAGTTATAAATTTAACAGTGGTGGCACGTCAGAGTCAGGGTAATTACTACAGTAAAACGAAAAAAATAAATTTTATTATTTGATAAGTTTTAAAAATGAAATAAAATAGGATAGATTTATAGATAAATGTATTCATTAATTATATAATTTTTCTGGTTAAAATTCAATTATGTAATTATTCATTTTGACATTTCTCATTATTTGTTGATTATTTATCGATTTTAATATATTTGGGGAAAATTCGTGATAAAAAACCTCGTGAAACAACTTAACCCAAAGCAACAACTTTAATATTGCTAAGTTAAATTATAATACATAAAAACTGTTAATCTAATTTAAATGATGTTTCATTGCTATAAAGATGTAAGTAGCAGATTAAGCGATTGATCGAAATTTCACAAGAAAGTTTCACTAACAAGGAAATATTTCCCTAGTGTCCTACGCCGATTTTGACAATTTTTATACTCTAGATGGATTCTGAGAGTATTATCAGTTTGCTCTAAAGTTTGTAACGCCAAGAAATAAGGCTGGGAGAAAAAAAATTAATGATGCAGAAGTTAATATTATCACTCAAAAATCTCAAAACTGGATGTCCGTCCGTGCGCTCTCTAGCTTGAGAACGCCTTGAGCTAGAAAGCTCACATTTCGTACACGTCGTTTCCGACAAAAAAGTAAGGTAAAGTTCATAAATGGGCCAAATCGATCCACTCCTACCCCCTTCCCATACAAAATGAGACAATTGCGCAATTTGACAATAAATGGATTTGCTCGAAAAGTATAAAAGCTATTGGTCTGAAATTATTATGCGTGTCCTTCCCCTTCTTCTACCACCTCCCATACAAACAGTACTTGTCATGAATTACCCTAAGCCAATTTACTCAGTGCGTATAAAATTTAGCGGGCTGAAATTGTGCACTAAATATTTATTTAAAATTGTTAGTAAGTCCAAAAAATTAGACGATTAGCTTCACCCCGTCTACCCCCTCCCAGACAAAATGACACAATTGCGCAATTTGACAATAAACGGATTTACTCGAAAAGTATAAAAGCAATTGGCCTGAAATTTGAAATATGTTACTTTTATGATAATATCAATCTACCGAACAAAAATTATGCGTGCCCTCCCCTCCTCCTACCACCTCCCATACAAACTGTGCTTGTCATGAATTACTCTAAGCTAATTTACTCATTGCGTATAAAATTATGCACCAAATATATATTTAAAATTGTTAGTAAGGCCAAAAAACAATTAGACGATTAGCTTCGCCCCTTCTACCCCCTCCCATACAAAATGACACAATTGCGCAATTTGACAATAAACGGATTTGCTCGAAAAGTATAAAAGCTATTAGTCTGAATTTTGGGATATATTACATTCATAATAATTTCAATCTAGAGTAGAAAAATCATTTGCGTCCTCCCTCTCCTTCCATCCCCTCCCATACAAACTACTATTTTCATGAAATGCTCTTAGACGATTTTCTCAGAACATATAACATTTGTCGAGCTCATATTTTGTAATAAATACTTAATTAGTATTTTCACTAAGATCAGAAAAAAATATTTGAGAAGCGTCACTGCTTCTACTCCCGCCCATTCTATATGACACAGTTTAACAACTTCACAAAAAATCGATTTTCTCGAAAAGTATGAATGGCACTAGACTGAGATTTAAGAGTTGTCAATTTCGTAATATTCCTAGGTATTTCTGAAAAATCACCAAAATCTCCTACAATTTCTACCAAAATAAAAAAAACTGCACATTTTCACTAAATCTAACTCACTAATTTTCTCAGTTCCCATCCAATTTTTGGAGTAAGCATTTTGTATAAAACATTTTTATAGCTACCTTAGCATGATGGGGAAAAAATAGTTCAATGCTACCACCCCTTCTAACACTCCCCGTACAAAATTTCTTGGGATCACAAGAAATTCTATTTCATCTAGAGTATCGTAAGATTGCGCTTTACGCGCAATCGTAGCCCTGTTATGTTTTTTTTTTTGTAAACGATTGATTTCTATAAAAACAAGCTGGCGTTAATGCTTACGTAAAAGCTGAGTTTGAATACTTTTGCTTTTTTGTTAAGTACTGTTAGAGGTGTATAAAAGGCGTAGTGTGTGCGAACTTCAGTTTCCAGATCAGATCACGCCGTGACTATTCAAACAGAAATCTTGTAAACGTCTGTTTCGTCGTTTGTTGGTTTCTATCACATAAATTTACATTTGCTAAATATCCATAACTCGTAATAGCGAAGGTGGCTTTCAACCGTTTCTACAACGACTGTTAATTTCTGATTTCTTCGTAAACTAATATTTTCCATGAAAAACAGGATAAAATTTCTTCATTCAAACTGATCTATACATCTGAATAATATTCTGCGATTTTCTATAGCTCATGTACGTCCGACAATATTGTCGATATTTGGATGTTTGAAATGTATTGTTCCACGCAAACCGAAAAATCTCCGTTTTTAGGGATTATTTTTAAGCCGTTAAGTAATTAAAATAATTTTCTTAAAAACATTATGCATCATATTTATTACAATGATGGTGGTCGTGGAAGAAGAGTTTGAGGCACAATGCTTTTTTACACCAAGAGCATCGTATCATTGGTACTGCATCGCAAATTGAACATTTCATAACCAAACATCTTTCGATGTTGAGTTTGTGCGAGCATTATTTTTGAGCGTTAGAAACGGTAAGGCAAACACAATACACTCTTAGATATCATCTGGAGTATACACATTTTCTCAGAGAATGAATATTTATGTTAAATCAGCCAATATCTGAGATATTGTTGCTAAGTTGTTTTAGCCTTGATATAAGAGAATTAGAGCTGAAATTTGTTCTGAGAATCTTAATATGATATAAAGTCAAATGATCTAGTTACTCTGGTGGGAATATACCTATATAAACTAATTTTATATAAAATATCTGGAGCATTTATTTTACTATTCAAGAGATCGTATAGAAAAGCAGCATCGTCAAAATTCTTCTAGATTCTAATGAGGAAATGTTCAAAAACTCCATCAAATCAGAATATATAATATTTCCAGAATTCATTCCCATTTTATAACCAATATAGATTAAGAATTTGTGCTGCACCGTTTCAATGCCATCGACATAGCATATTGAGTGCGGATTCCAAAAGGTAAATACATATTCTAGTTTGCTTCTTACACGCGAAGAGTGTAATCTTTTTAGGGTACCAATCTTGGAGAAGCATTTTGAATTTCTAATAATAACTCCAAGCATTCTTCGTGCTTGTCCTATAACATTATCAATGTGAGATAATAGCAAATGTAGCATTATGAGAAACAAATAAGTTCAATGCCGTCAGCCACTCCTCATTCAAAATTTCATAAGATCACAAAAATTTCTCTTTCGTCTAGAGTATCGCATAGTTGGGCTTCACGCAAAATCATAGTCCGATTATATTTTGCTGTAGAAGGTTGATATGATTTGCTCAGGTCCTTTGTGTTCGATTGTAAAGCTGTATTTTAGCGAAAGTTGTATTTTTTCAATTGGATGAGTTAGGAAGATGCGATTTGTAAATATTTTAGAGCATAGGACTAAGACACGAGCCCTGCGGAACTCCTGCAAGAATCTACCGATATTTAGAGAAAATGGAATTTATTTTGACAGCAAAACTTTTATCATCAAAAAGAATGCTGATAGTCATGAAACCTGTGTAATAAGCCCTGATGCTATACCGTATCCAAAGGTTTTTCGACAACCAGAGTGTCATAGCAATCGACGTTTTCTTCGTGAAAACGTTATTGATATCTGAAGTAACCATATATGAGTGGCGGATTGTGCAGTGTCCTAGCCGAAACCAAAACTGGAAATCTGGTATGAGGAGCAAGTACCTCAGTTGTTGATTTATATGATTTAGTGAAGTTTTTTCCGAAAATCTTATTCACGATAGATAGTAAAATGATATGTCTATAATTTGGTGGTTGGCTGCAGTCTTTACCGGGCTTGGGAAAACATCTGAATTTGAGAAATGCATTAAATATGAAGTTCAGCCAGACCAACCCCTTTTTGGGAAAATTTTTTAACATGACAATGATAGTTGCGTCGAGCCATGGTGCTTTTTTATTTTTAAATCATCGCAATATTTGTCAGCTTTGCTCAAAGATAGCTTGCATAATTGTTCGGGAAAGATTCCAACAGATCATGTTAACTGTGAAGTTCGCAGGGTAACCGGGTAAAGGCCTAGCCCCCCATGTCCGCACCGAGAGACTTGCACAACGGGAGTGTACCGGCTAGGCCTGCAGACCCTGTTTCTTGACCCAAAAAAACTATTTCTAAGATGAGCAGATCGACATTCAAGAATAAAAAATACCTCAGCTGCACGGAATATTTGTACATGGGTCATTCTTTTACAAACCGTACGGATTTGCCGAAAAAATTCACGTCTGTTTCTAGAATCGCTTTATTTTTTTTTATGTATTATATATATGAAATAAACCGACACGTATGCGGGGATTTTTTTTTAAATTGTTTATTCTAAAAAATATGGATGTTTAAACATTTTGAGAATCGTTGGTTTTTCTCTTCTTAAAAAGCTATTATCTTCGGTTCTATTTGTCCCACAGATTTCGTTTTTATCTCATTTTAAAGGTAATTTTGTAACCTTTTTACTACATTGTTCCAAAAAAAATTGTTTTGTTAAATAATTGTAGTTATTAGCAATTAAAGCGCTTAAAGTTGATTTTCATACTTGCGCCCAGTCGATAAAAAATTGAAAAAAATACCATCGTATTCCTTGATTGATTCTCTAAAAAATCCATTTAAAAAAACATAACAGGGCTACGATTGCGCGTAATGCGCAATCTTACGATACTCTAGATGAAATAGAATTTTTTTGTGACCCCAAGAAATTTTGTATGTGGAATTTTGGAAGGGATAGCATTGAACTAATTTTCTCCCCATCATGCTAAGGTAGCTATAAAAATGTTTTATTCAAAATGCTTACTCCAAAAATTGAATGGGAACTGAAAAAATTAGTGAGTTAGATTTAATGAAAATGTGCAGTTTGTATGGGAGGGGGTAGAAAGAGTGGGGGAATTCTAGTGATTTTTTCAGAAATAACTAGGAATATTATAAAATTGACATACCTTAAATTTCAGACTAGTGCCATTCATACTTTTCAAGAAAATCGATTTTTTGTGAAGTTGTGAAACTGTGCCATATTGTATGGGAGGGGGTAGAAGCAGTGAAGCTAATCAAATATTTTTTTCTGATCTTAGTGATATTACTAATTAAGAATTTATTACAAAATATGAGCTCGATAAATGTTATATGTTCTGAGAAAATCGTCTTAAAGCATTTCACGAAAAAGTGATGTTTGTATGGGAGGGGGTGGAAGGAGAGGGAGGACTCCAAGAATTTTTCTACTGTAGATTTATATTATTATGAGTGTAATATATCCAAAAATTCAGATTAATAGCTTTCACACTTTTCGAGTAAATCCATTTATTGTCAAATTGCGAAATTGTGTCATTTTGTATGGGAGGGGGTAGAAGGGGTGCAGCTAATCGTCTAATTTTTTTTGGCCTTACTAACAATTTTAAATAAATATTTGGTGCAAAATTTCAGCTAGCTAAATTTTATACACACTGAGTAAATTGGCTTAGAATAATTCATGAAAAGTACAGTTTGTATGGGAGGTGGTAGAAGGAGGGGTAGGACACACACAATTTTTATACGGTAGATTGATATTATCATAATAGTAATATATTCCAAATTTCAGGTTAATAGCTTATATACTTTTCGAGCAAATCTCTTCATTGTCAAATTGCGCAATTGTGTCATTTTGTATGGGAGGGGGTAGAAGGGGTGGAGCGATTTGGCCCGTTCACGAACTTGACCTTACTTTTTTGTCAAAAACGACGTGTACAAAATTTGAACTTTCTAGCTCAACGCGTTCTCAAGCTAGAGAGCGCACGGACGGACGGACGGACGGACGGACGGACGGACGGACGGACGGACATCCGGTTTTGAGATTTTTGAGTGATAATGTTAACTTCTGTATTCATCATTTTTTTCTCCGAGCCTTATTTCTTGGCGTTACAAACCTTAGAGCAAACTTATAATACTCTCAGATTCCATCTAGAGTATAAAAATGGAGAAATAACGGGATCAACAGAAAAAAATAATTTGCACCACCGAGCGCGCAGCACGACGAAACAATTTAGTGTGTTAGTGACGTGTCGACTTTTTTATTCCTCTGCGTTGGCCAAAAATCCTGATTTTATTTATTTTAAGGATAAATAATTGAAAGGAATATGAATTTATTCATCAAAAAATAGGATGTAACTGCACTTATTACGAGTAAAAATAACGTTATTATTAAAAAAATCTTAAAATCTGCAATAAAAAGTTCGATATCTCGGCTGGGGGTAAGTCAAATTGAATTTCAAGCCCCACAAATTCCTTATCAGAATGTCCACAATACAATAAGACTATAAAGGTTAGTTGGAAATTTCATTTAGTCCTTCTGCCTTATAAAAAGAGTTAAGAAAAAATTTACTCGAAAAGTAATTTTCTACTAAATTCATGAGGTGAAATTTCTATGAAACCGGCTAAATTTGGGCTGAATTTTGATTCAGTTATTTAAAGTGTATTTATTAAGAGACAATGCCGCAAGTTTTGGTAGAATATCTTTTTTACAGTCCATGAGATACTCATTTCCTTCCAAAAACACAGATTCTTTGAAAATTGTCAAAAACGTCTGAAATAACAGTCTACATATCAGGTTTAAATGAACCGAATTTAACAAAGTACTACTCAAATGAAAGGTCTAAGTGTCTGCAATCGAACCTTATTTTTAGTTTTTCAATATTGTTTAGTATGACGTAATAAAACTCAAAAAACCTCTAAAACAGACGAATATTTGTGAATTTTGCTATTTCTCGAGTCTTTCCCCCACTCCCCCAGTGGCCGCAATATTTTTATCGTAATCTACGCAAAAAAAACAATGAGGTTAAAAAAAACATCGAAATCGCAGCATTTCGCCAAACAGACCTTTTTTGATCTAATCCGACTGGACTAATTGTGCACTCGCTCTGTCAGAAAAATGTATGATTTTATTGATATTATGTAAGTTCGTTTTGATAAAATTGAGGAAATGCCATTGGAATACGTGAACGGCTACGGTGTCATGATGCAAACATTCGGAAATCATTAGTAAGCTTTTCATTTATAGTACGTGTTTATTGCTTTTGTTGTAAATCGCAAACGGATGCACTGTTGCCTGATCATTGAATAGCATTTCGGATCACAAAAGCGTAGCTCTCAGAAAAATCACAAATAACAATGCATTCATTTTGCCCTAAATTTTTTCTTTTATTATTCATACGCGCCCGGTGGTGCAAATTATTTTTTTTCTGTTGATCCCGTTATGTCTCCATTTTTTTTTTTTTAATGTATTTTTTAGAGAATCAATCAAGGAATACGATGGTATTTTTTTCGATTTTTTATCGGCTGGGCGCAAGTATGAAAATCGACTTTAAGTGCTTTAATTGCTAATAACTACAATTATTTAACAATACAATTTTTTTGGAACAATGTAGTAAAAAGGTTACAAAATTACCTTTAAAATGAGATAAGAACGAAATCTGTGGGACAAATAGAACCGAAGATAATAGCTTTTTAAGAAGAGCAACACCAACGATTCTCAAAATGTTTAAACATCCATATTTTTTAAAATAAACAATTTAAAAAAAAATCCCCGCATACGTGTCGGCTTATTCGATGTATACTACCTATAGAAAAATTTTGGAAGCAATAAAAAATATGTCGTCCAATTAGGTGTACGGTTTGTAAAAGAATGACCCACATACATCATACATTGTGACCATAAAGTAAGGACACTTTGTTAATAAAATTACTATGGGGAATGATATTTAAAAAAATTTTTTTAGTGAGCAGGTAGGAATGTTCTTAATTATTATCCCAAAAATTTACGTGGTCTGTTAATCAGTTTCTTTACAGCAGCTGAATGGGTACAACTTAGTAGTCCACGGCGATTTTGACAATGGATAAAAATATGGAACAAAGAATTTATCTCAAATTTTGTGTTTCCAACCAATTTTCGTGTACGCAATCGATGCAAATGTTGGGAAAGGTTTACGGTGTAATATCAGTTATATCAAAAACACAGTTCAATGCCTTTAAGGACGGTCAAGAGATCGTTGAAGACATGCCTCGTTCTGGACGACTTTCGACCTCTTCAACTGACGAAAACATTCAAAAACTGATGGAAATAGTGCTCGAAAATCGTCATACCAATGTTAGGGAGATAGCAAGAAAGCTCGACATCTTTGAGTCTGTGAGTCCGCTCGTTCGATTCTGATGGATACTTTGGCCATAAAACGCGTCCTTTCTCGACTCTTTCCAATAAAGCTGAATTTTATTAAAAAAAAAGTACCATGAATAAGTCACTTTGGACATGCTTGAACATGCGAATTCAGATCCCACATTCATAGAGCACATCATAATTGGTGAAGCCAGTCAAAAATCGTCGAAATATAGGAAAAAAATGAGCCGAATCAGAAAAAACCACGCCGAGCTGCTCACAAATCAAGACGATGCTCATTTTTTGCCATATTCGAGGTTTGATCCATCATGAATTCGTTCTGGAGGGTCAGATGGTCAATAAAGAGTACTATTCAATCATATTGAAGCATTTGCGTGAGTAAATCCGTACAAAACGGCCGGAATTATAGAAGGACAATTCATGGATTTTCCACGATGTATATGCGCCAGATTGAGCCTCAATTGTGACCGAATTTAAGACTAGAAAAGGAACAAATTGCATGAATTAGCCACCGTATTCACTAGATTTGGCCCCGTTTGACTTTTTCCTATCACTGAAACTGAATTTACCGCTCCGTGGAACCCGTTTTGAGTCGATCGAGGACATAAGACAAAAATCGCCGTGGACTACTGAGGTGTACCCATTCAACCAACTGCTGTAAACAAACTGATAAACAGACCGCGCTAATTTTAAAAATAAAAAAATAAAAATGCCTGCTTACCAAAAAAAAATTTTTAAATATCATTCCCCAGAGCAATTTCATTTACAAAGTGCCCTTACTTTATGGTCATATGGATGAAACATGGGTTCATCTCTTCACACTTAAGAAATTTCTTCCTCACGCACCATATTCGCAAGATTTATCCCTCGGGCTCTTTTCTATTTACAAACTTGAAAAATGGCTCGGTGCTAGGAGATTTCCCAACAATGAAGAGGTGGAGTCTGAGGTTGATAGCTATTGTGAGAAGTTCGATTCTCCCTATAAACAGGGTAGGAAGCTGCAGAACATCGCTGGAAAAATTATATCGAACTAAAAGGAGACTATGTAGAGAAATAAAGATTTTTTTCCCAAATTTTTCATGTTTTCGGGTATTATTTCGGGTATACCCTCGTACCTACACCAGAGTTTACAGTTGATTATTTTTAAAATAACTCAAATCAATGGATCTTTTAAGTTTGACCATTTTACTTTATTATTCCAATAATAAAGTTTTGTGATCGACAAAAAAAAAAAATTTTTTTTGGACACGCCCTGCACTGCATTTGTCTGCCGCAGACTTATGTGTCGATCGCTTTTTGAGCCTATGTTCATTAAGTCAACATAATAAAAACACTAATCATCGTGGAAAGATTCTTGACCTAATTTTTTCCAATGTTAGTGTTTCCCAAATTAGTGTTGTCACCTACATTGGATTAGTGCCACCCGACCCTTATCATACTCCTCTCCAGATTAATATGCAGATTGAATTATCGAATCCCTTTCTTAATAGTGCGATCAAAAAATACAACTACTACAAGGGTAATTATGAACAAATCTGTGAAATTAGTAATGTCGATTGGGTTGAACTCCTTAATAACAAAAGCTCTAAGGAATCTTCTATTCAACTATATTCAATTCTTGATGACATAATTCATCGGAATGTTCACTATCGATGGAATTCTAAAGAAGAATACCCAGAATGGTTTACCCACTCGGTTATTAAAGCTCTTCATAAGAAAAAAACGTCTGCATAAAAAGTATAAGCGTACTTCCCTCTTATCAAACTATAATAACTTTTCCTCTCAGCGTAAACAGGTTAAATCGGATATCAAGAAAGCTTTCTCTGAATACATTTCTGAGCTTGAGGCGTCTATCACGTAATGAAACCAAACCATTCTGGTCACACGTTAGAAAGCGTAGCAAAAATCATTATTTTCCGTCCCAACTTAAGTTTGGGGATATTACAACTTCCACGCCGCAAGAAATGTGTGAACTTTTTGTCAAATACTTTTCCTCTGTGTTTACCTTCTCCAACAAAGACCAATCATGACTTTTTTATCCCACCACAGAATTACATCAGTGAATTGTCCATTAGCGAGAGTGATGTTATCTCCATTATCAATTCCCTAGATCCAAAGACCAGTGGCGGTCTTGATGGGATTCCTAATCTCTTTCTGAAATTTGCCTCTTCGGAGCTCTCGGTGCCACTTTCTCTTTTGTTCAATAATTCACTTGAGGAAGGCTGTTTTCCTGTTTGATGGAAGTTAGCTAATGTTGTTCCCATTTTAAAGAAAGGAGACACCAAAAATCTCGCCAACTATCGCCCAATTTCTACCTTAAACTACTGCGGTAAACTTTTTGAAAGATTAGTCCACAATGCAGTGTGGGAGAAACTTAATCATTTAATATCACCCGTCTAGCATGGATTCGTTAAAAGAAGGTCAACTTCCACGAATTTATGTGAACTCACTGACTTCATAGCACAATTCGTAGATCATCATAACACTGTTCATGCCATATACACTGATTTCTCGAAAGCCTTTGATACTGTTAATAGAAAAATTCTTATTGCAAAACTTGAAAGGTACGGTGTCACTGGCTCTCTCCTGAATTGGTTTAATTCTTCCCTCACGGATCGTCGTCTGCGAATAACGTTCAATGGACATTCTTCTGCTGAGTTTCTCTCTAACTCTAGTGTTCCACAGGGATCTATTCTTGGTCCACTGCTATTTACGCTCTTCATTAACGATCTGCCCCAATTCCTATCATCAAATTGTCTATTACACGCGGACGACCTCAAAATGTTCCGTGAAATTTCTTCTTATTCTGACTGCTTGGACCTCCAGACTGACTTGTCTACTTTGTCCAGTTGGTGTTCTAACAATGATATTTGTCTGAACATTGAGAAATGTTTTGCTATGGAGTTTTCGTATAAGAAAACCTCTCCTGTCCTCACTTACTCTATTAACGGATCCACTCTTGTAGCAGTATCTACAATAAAGGATCTAGGAGTGACTTTCGATCGCAAGCTTAAATTCGTCAATCATTATTCTGAGATTACAAAGAAGGCATACAGACTGGCTGGGTTCGTCCTCCGTACGACAGTCCAATTTAACCGTTCGGGAACAGCAGCCCTGCTATTTTCCACTCTCGTCCGTAGTATCTTAGAATATTGCTCCATCGTGTGGAACCCTCACCATGTTTGCCATGTTGTGGCCTTCGAATCCGTTCAGCGTAAATTTACTCGCACCCTTTTCTACAGACTCAAAAAGCCTCATATCAGCTACAATGACAGACAAATTTTTCGCCGTGATCGTCATCTTGAACTTTTGGATGCCAATGTTGGTGGTGGAGTCCTCTGTGCGGTTCGAAGTCAATTTCCGGCAGAAGTTATCGTCATCACTGCAGTTACTGATATTTAAATATTATGCGTCGTTCTCGCACTTCAGGGCAAGAAACTATATACCACCACTATCACCCTATGTTGTCTACGAGGCAGTATACAATGGAATTGATTGTGTCAGTAATCTTATGCAATCTTGTGATGAGCTACTCGTATTTGGAGACTTCAACATGCCTCTTGTCACTTGGTCTCTCTCCGACAATGAAGATTGCCTACTGCCAGCTCTTTCTTCCTGTTCACGGCAAGATGCAAAATTTTTGGATAGTATGTTTTCAACGGGCTTACTTCAATCTAATCCAATACCTAACTCGTTCGGAACATTTCTCGAATTAGTGTTCTGCTCGGATTTGAGATACTCAACGATCAACAGATGCTATTTGCTTTTCAAATACTGGTGCTGATAATGTTAATAATTTTGATACTGCTATTTCTCATCGATTTAACTTTAATAAAGCTGACTTTGTTGCCTTGAATGAAGATATTTTAAAACGCGATTGGTCATGCGTACTTAACGAAACAGACATTGAAATTGCTGTTAATAATTTTTACAATATTATATTTGGTTGTTTCACTCGGTGCGTCCGGTTACAAGTCGTGGTTCATGTAACAGATTTTCATGGTTTGACGACGATTTAATAAATCTAAAAAAATTGAAAAGTAAAGCATGGAAGACGTACTGTCTCTCAAGGATTGAATCTGACTATTCTCTGAGTTATTTCTTACCAATTCAAAATTGGCCTATCAATGTTATCTGATTGATATGAAAAAAGCAATTAAAGACAGGCCTAAGCAGTTTTGGAATTTCGTCAATTCTAAAAGGCGAACAGTTTTCCTGCGACTCAGTCTTTTGACGGGGAAGTTAGCGACGACCCCAAAATAATTAGCAACTTTTTCGGGAATCATTTTCGTGCAGCACTTGACGCCCCAGACTGTGATATTAATTTTAAGAATTTTCAATACTTGACAAAATTTCCCTCTACTTGAGACGAAGGATCTCATTATAGATGAGTCCACTATATCGAAGTTCATCATGAACATCTCTGAGAGTTTCAATAGCGGCCCAGATGGTATACCGTCAGTTGTGCTTAAAAGGTGCTCCTCTGCACTTTTATCTCCACTGAGCTCCTTATTTAACGTATCACTTCGTTGTGGGGTTTTCCCTAGTCTATGGAAATACTCGACAATAACTGCCCTGTTCAAGAAAGGCAAAAGGAACGACGTATGTAATTACTGGCCTATAGCTAGGCTGTCTAGTGTTCCAAAATTATTTGAGGCGATTGTCTGTGACGTAATGTACTTTCATTGCAAATCAATAATTAGCCCAACCCAACACGGATTCACCAAAGGTAGATCCACAACAACAAACCTGCTGGAATTTTCAAATTTTGTGATTCCAGCGATTGAAGCAGGCAAACAAGTTGACTGTATATATACAGATTTTAGTAAGGCCTTTGATCAAATTAATCACAACTTACTAATATGGGTCATTCTTTTACAAACCGTACACCTAATTGGACGACATATTTTCTATTGCTTCCAAAATTTTTCTATAGGTAGTATACATCGAATAAGCCGACACGTATGCGGGGATTTTTTTTTAAATTGTTTATTTTAAAAAATATGGATGTTTAAACATTTTGAGAATCGTTGGTTTTGCTCTTCTTAAAAAGCTATTATCTTCGGTTCTATTTGTCCCACAGATTTCGTTCTTATCTTATTTTAAAGGTAATTTTGTAACCTTTTTACTACATTGTTCCAAAAAAATTGTATTGTTAAATAATTGTAGTTATTAGCAATTAAAGCACTTAAAGTCGATTTTCATACTTGCGCCCAGCCGATAAAAAATCGAAAAAATACCATCGTATTCCTTGATTGATTCTCTAAAAAATACAGTTAAAAAAAAAATGGAGAAATAACGGGATCAACAGAAAAAAAATAGTTTGCACCACCGGGCGCGTATGAATAATAAAAGAAAAAATTTAGGGCAAAATGAATGCATTGTTATTTGTGATTTTTCTGAGAACTACGCTTTTGTGATCCGAAATGCTATTCAAGGCGTACATTGGAACAATGATCAGGCAACAGTGCATCCGTTTGCGATTTACAACAAAAGCAATAAACACGTACTATAAATGAAAAGCTTAGTAATGATTTCCGAATGTTTGCATCATGACACCGTAGCCGTTCACGTATTCCAATGGCATTTCCTCAATTTTATCAAAACTAACTTAGATAATATCAATAAAATCATACATTTTTCTGACAGAGCGAGTGCACAATTAGTCCAGTCGGATTAGATCAAAAAAGGTCTGTTTGGCGAAATGCTGCGATTTCGATGTTGTTTTTAACCTCATTTTTTTTTGCGTAGATTACGATAAAAATATTGCGGCCACTGGCGGAGTGGGGGAAAGACTTGAGAAATAGCAAAATTGTTTTAGAGGTTTTACTTTATTATTATAATAATAAAGTATTGTGATCGACACAAAAAAAAAAAAAAGTTTGCTACCCTGAAATTTTTTTTTTTCGCGTTTCATGACTAAATTAGCCTAAAAATGCAAAAAAAAAAATCCGTCTGTCTGTACGCCGTCCGCCGTCCGCCGTCCGCCGTCCGCCGTACGCCGTCCGCCGTACGCCGTCCGCCGTACGCCGTCCGCCGTCCGCCGTACGCCGACGTGTACGCTCAGCGCACATTAACTCCCAAACCCTTCAAGATAGAAAGTTCATTTTTGGGGGGGATTGTAGATAGTTGCGGATCTCAGGCGGATACCCATTTTCGGGGGTATACGGGTTCAGGGGGAGGCGTGGGGAGCGCTTAAACCGAAAAATACGAATTCAAATATCTCAACCATGGTAACAACTAGGAAGCTAAAACTCAACATTAATATAGAGGGGCTTGTGGGACAACTTTTAAAAATAATTTAATTTTTTTATCCATTGGGGTGCGAAAAGGGGGGGCTTAGAACCAATTGTCGGCCAAATTTTTTTTTCAAATGATTATATCTTCGAAATTACTAATCGTAACAAAACTATTTTTAGAGACAGTCAAGGTGGCATATAGTTTCATCGGAACCAGCTTAGAAAGCGGCTAATTATTGTAAGGGGGAGGGTCAGGGGGGGTGCAAAGAAAAACACTTAAAAATTAATATCTCAACTATCTCTTAAGCTATGTAATTGAAACTTAAAACGTATATTAGGCTATACTAGGCAAATATAAAAAAAATATAACATGTTGAAATAATAGTAGTGGGGGGAAATGGGGAGCATTTCAAAAATGGTGCACTTTTCAAAATTACAAATCCTTATATCTCCAAAAATAGTACAGATATCAAATCAAAAATTTGTCAGATTGTAGAACTACATAATAGTTAATTTTGGTAAAAATTTTAAGTTGGGAGATGTAAGGGGAGGGAGGTAATAAGCAAAAATATCGAAAACTTTGAGTGATTTTTTTAGGGCTCTGGTAAAAGATACAAAGTTAAAATTTTGCATCTGAATACCTATATTTAAGGTACATAGAAAAATAATAATAACTTGATCCATATTTGTTATAAACCGACCCCCCCGGTCTAACGTGCACAAGGTGTTTCATGTGCATTGAAAAAAACACATAAACTGAAAATTTTTGAGTGAAATTTTAAGGTAGAAATTTGAAAATTTGCGAAATGCATTTGGAAAAAATCCCTAAATATACGAAATATTAACTGGTCGAAAACCTTTAACACTTCTACCCCCTCCCATACAAAATTATTTTTTCGACCATTTTCAAGAAATCAATTATCACCTAACTATTAAAAGCTATCAATTTGAAATTTTGCATAACAACTAACAAAAATAATTAAAATGAAATCGCGTTAAAAGTTTTAAAATCGCGCTTGACCTTCTACCCCCTCCCATACAAAAGTATGATTTCGACTAATTTCATTAAATCAACTAATAACCAACAAATTAAAAGCTACGAACTTGAAATTTCGTACGAGTACCTTACAATAAAAGTGAAAGAAAATTGCATCACAAGTTTGACGATTCCCCTACCTCCTCTACCCCCTCCCATACAAAATAATTTTTTCGAGCATTTCTAAGAAATGAGTTATCAGCTAACTCTTAAAAGCTATCAATTTCAAATTTGGCGTAAAAACTTATAAAAATAATTCAAATGAAGTTGCTTTAAAAGTTTTGAAATCGCGCTTGCGCTTCTACCCCCTCCCATACAAAAGTGTGATTTCGACCAATTTTATTAAATCAATTAACAACCAACAAACTAAAAGCTACGAACTTGAAATTCTATACAAGCACCTTACAAGAGATGCGAAATAAAACTGCGTATCAAATTTTACGATTGCCCTATATTCTCTACCCCCTCCCATGCAAATGTTCGGTTTCATGAATGTAAAATACACCGAATTTTATGAAAACTCTATGCAACTTCGTCTATGAAACACATTCTATACAGAGAATATTGGACGTGATTCAAGCAATTAATTAAAAAGCTATTAACATCCACCCACCCTTACTATTACCCCTACTCCTCCCCTCATAAAAACTTACAGAAACGAATGAAATATTGTTAACAGTCCTGCCCAAGAACTCCCTTTCACTTAGCCTTCCCTAAACACTCTAACCTGCATATTGACTTTCCACTCATCCGCAACTTGTCCCAAGAATAATAAAGTTTCGCCCGACTTGTTGGCAGTTTATTTTGAGCTTTATTACGTTATACTAAACAGTTTCGAAAAACTAAAAATGAGGTTCGATTGCAGACACTTAGACCTTTTATTTGAGTGGTACATTGTTAAATTCGGTTTATTTAAACCTGATATAGTATAGACTGTTATTCAAGACGTTTTTGACAATTTTCAAAGAATCTGTGTTTTTGGAAGGAAATGAGTATCTCATAGACTGTAAAAAAGATATTCTACCAAAACTTGCGGCATTGTCTCTTAATAAATACACTTTAAATAACTAAATCAAAATTCAGCCCATATTTAGCCGGTTTCATAGAAATTTCACCTCATGAATTTATTAGAAAATGACTTTTCGAGTAAATTTTTTCTTAACTCTTTCTTAAGGCAGAAGGACTAAATGAAATTTCAAACTAACCTTTATAGTCTTATTGTATTGTGGGCATTCTGATAAAGAATTTGCGGGACTTGAAGTTCAATTTGATTTACCCGGAGCCGAGATATCGAACTTTTTATTGCGGATTTTAAGATTTTTTTAATAATAACGTTATTTTTACTCGTAATAAGTGCAGTTACAGCCTATTTTTTGATGAATAAATTCATATTCCTTTCAATTATTTATCCTTAAAATAATAAAATCAGGATTTTTGGCCAACGCAGAGGAATAAAAAAGTCGACGCGTCACTAACACACTAAATTGTTTCGTCGTGCTGTGCGCCCGGTGGTGCAAATTATTTTTTTCTGTTGATCCCGTTATTTCTCCATTTTTTTTTTAATGTATTTTTTAGAGAATCAATCAAGGAATACGATGGTATTTTTTTCGATTTTTTATCGGCTGGGCGCAAGTATGAAAATCGACTTTAAGTGCTTTAATTGCTAATAACTACAATTATTTAACAAGACAATTTTTTTTGGAACAATGTAGTAAAAAGGTTACAAAATTACCTTTAAAATGAGATAAAAACGAAATCTGTGGGACAAATAGAACCGAAGATAATAGCTTTTTAAGAAGAGCAAAACCAACGATTCTCAAAATGTTTAAACATCCATATTTTTTAAAATAAACAATTTAAAAAAAAATCCCCGCATACGTGTCGGCTTATTTCATATATATAATACATAAAAAAAAAATAAAAGCGATTCTAGAAACAGACGTGAACTTTTTCGGCAAATCCGTACGGTTTGTAAAAGAATGACCCACATACAAGCTTTGCTCACTCGGATTTCCTGCTATTTTTACTACGTGGATCAATTCCTATCTTTCTAATCGAACCCAACAAGTACGATTTCGAGAAACTGTCTCATCGATTATTCCTAACACTTCTGGTGTACCTCAGGGTAGCCATCTTGGTCCACTTCTGTTTATTTTATTTATTAATGACGTGAGTTCGGTCATATCCAACTCTAATATTCTCTTGTATGCTGACGATGCGAAAATATTTCGTACTATCACCTGTACGAATGATTATCTACTTTTGCAAAATGACATAAAGCTATTTTTTGACTGGTGTACCTTAAACTGTATGCCTTTGAATGTTGGGAAGTGCACCATGGCATCTTTCTCCAGGAAAAATAATCCATTCGAATTTATCTATGTTTCAGAGGGAATTGCTTTACGGTAATTTAGCAAAGTACGCGATTTAGGTGTACTATTCAATGATAAATTTACCTTCGACGACCATGTCGATTGTATTGTTATCAAGGCTAACTCCTGTTGCGGCTTTGTAAAACGATGGTGTAAAGATTTTAACGACCCTCACATTACAAAAACACTTTACTGTGCTTTTGTTTGTTCAATTCTAGAATACGCCTGCCCTGTTTGGACTCCGCAAGGGGGTAGTTGTAGTATGAGGTTTTACCAATTCCTGCAACTATCTTTGGAGACTAGCGACTCCACGGACCTGAGCTAACTATCCTCCTGTGGGACGGGGGCTGTAGAATTCACCCACAGCCAGTCCTGCTTGCCCTAAAAAATGGTAAATGGACACTCACTGGATCATGGGCTTATCACCCGTGATCTTAAGACCTAAATGATACGAGAAACGGATACATCGCCTCGGATACGGACTGATTCTACGGTAACGACTTTTGGCATTCGAAAACGGACTATGATTGGCTTCTGGAACGTTCGAACATTGAATGACGGGGGAAGAGCTGGGGTTACTCGGTCCTTGCACCGCCAATCAGTGATCGACCGTGAAATGGAGCACTATAACATCCAAATCTTGGGCTTGAGCGAGGTCAGGTGGACAGGATCAGGAGAAGAACGAACCCCTAGCGGAAACACTATTCTGTACATTGGCCCTGAAAGTGAAGCCAGAAATGGCGTGGCGTTCGTCCTTACGCCGAGAGCGAGAAACAGTCTCATTAGCTGGGAACCAATCTCGGGTAGGATTATCGTCGTCAAGCTCAGGACCAGTGCCAGAAACGTCACAATTCTGCAGTGCTACGCACCAACTAATACCGCAACATCTGGTGACAAAGAGGAGTCTTATAGCCAACTGAGTGCCACCTTCAAACCTGTTCCAAGAGGTGGTATTATTATCGGGAGATATGAACGCCCAGGTTGGATCAGACAACACTGGACTAGGACACGTCATGGGGAGGCATGTTGACCCTTGGGTCGACGCTTCACGACCTTGGATTAAGAGATCCGAAAACGGCGAATTATTTGTGGAGTTCTGTAGTACTCGCCAAATGGTTATCGGAGGGACCCTTTTTCCACACAAGAGCCATCATAAAACATCTTGGGTTTCCCCTGATGGTGTTACTCAGAACCAGATTGACCATTTGGCTATAAGTCGCCGATGGAGAAGATGTGCGAGCGAAACGTGGAGCTGACGTGGGGAGCGATCACCACTTGATGGTTGCCTGCTTGAGATTGTGTACAGCAGCTATCCTCGTCGTTCTTCAAATGCGGCGTAAGCTTAATGTGGATAAACTCAGAGATCCCAACAAAAAACTCGAATACACCACCATTCTACGCGAAAAGTCATCCACATTGGGTGAACATGAAATGCGCACACTGGAACATGAATTTCACCGCCAACCACCTGGTGAGAGATGTCAACGGAACTCTCCTTAATATGAGTGAACACCAGTTGCGACGACGGAAGGAATACTTCTCTGATATTTTAAACATCTTGTCAGATGAAGATATTCCGGAAACAGAACAACTTCCAAACATCCAGCCGCAACAATCCTCTATTAGGGACGATCCCCCAGATAAGGAAGAGATAGTTTCCGCCATTCGGTCAATGGCGGAAAGGAAAGCTCTAGGTATAGACGGACTACCAACCGAACTCCTCAAAGCGGACCCGGAAATAACAGCCGATATACTCCTCCCATTGTTCACTACGGTGTGGAATGGGGGAAGATATCCAACTGAATGGAAGGAGGGCGTCATTGTGAAAATTCCGAAGAAGGGCGACCTTCGGGATTGTGGCAATTGGCGTGGTATATGTCTACTTACTGCCGTATCAAAAATTATGGCTAAGGTAATTCTCAATAGGATTACTGATGTCGTCGAGAGCACTCTCGAAGTTTATCAGGCTGGATTCCGTAAAGGGTCGTCTTGTACCGACCACACAAATACCCTACGGATAATATTAGAGCAGTCAGCCGAAATGGGTTCGCCACTACATCTCATGTTTGTGGACTTCGAGAAGGCTTTCGACAGCGTTAAGCGAGATCACATATGGAATGCTTTGCGTAGGAGAGGTATTCCAGATAAGGTCATAGCTATGATTAAAGAATCCTGCGAAGATGCAAGGTATCGCGTCTTGCATAGAGGAGGAGAGCTGTCCGAGAGCTTCCCTGTGCGAACGGGTGTCAGACAAGGCTGTATATTATCACCAGCCCTGTTTCTGGTGGTAATAAATTACATCTTGAAAGCTGCACTGGAAGGTGGGGAAGGTAAAGGTCTTCAATGGAGACTATTTAACATCTTAAGTCACCTTGATTATGCTGATGATGTGTGTTTGTTTGCACATACCCGTTCGGACTTAGAGTCAAATGTTCGCTCGTTGCATTCTAAATGTAAAAAGGCGGGACTGAAAATAAATGTACGTAAAACCAAGTACATGCACATGGGTTTGAACGCAAGCACACCGATTGTTCTTAATGGATAGGATGTGGAAGAGGTGCAAGATTTTTGCTACCTCGGAAGCATTGTCAGCATGGACGGCGGAGCCGAAAAGGATGTTGAGGCTCGGCTAAATAAAGCTCGTCAGGCCTTCGGTATCCTTTCCTCTTTCTGGAGGTTAAGAGAGATCTTCCTTCGCACGAAGCTGCGAGTTTTTGACGCATGCGTCAAATCCGTGTTGTTATATGGTTGTACTACGTGGAAAGTGACCGTTCGACTTACCAAGAAACTACAGACTTTCGTAAACCAATGCCTCCGGTGCATTTTAGGAATATTCTGGCCAGAAGTAATCTCCAACGACGAGCTTTGGAGTGCAACTCGCCAGACTAAAATAGGTATTGAGATTCAACGGCGAAAGTGGCAGTGGATCGGTCATACTTTGAGAAAACCAGAGCGAAACATCGCAAAACAGGCTCTGGATTGTAACCCTCAAGGAAGACGTCGGGTTGGTCGACCATGTAACACATGGGAGCGAGCAGTTGAGCAGGAGGCCAGAGGAATAAACAAGTCCTGGCAACAGCTTAAAGCCGATGCTCAGGATCGCGCCTTGTGGAAGAGAGTTGTTTCTGTCCTATGCCCCTATAGGGGGCTTAACAGGAATTTGAATGTTTGGACTCCGTATTATGATATTCATATCAATAAGATAGAGTCTGTACAGCGAAGATTTTTAAGATTTGCTCTTATAGGTCTTCCCTGGTCAGATCCGGTATGTCTTCTTCCTTATCAAGAACGACTTCAACTATTTTCGTTGGAGTCACTCGAACATAGGCGATCAATTCTTAGTGCTGCAGTCGCGTTAGAATAATTTCAGGTGAGATTGACTCTCCGCACTTGTTAGGAGCTCTCTCCTTCAAAATACCTCGATCCTTGAGAGACTACGTACTTCTCGACACTCCATTCCATCGCACTAATTACGGCCAGCACGAACCAATAACTTCCATTTCACGGGCTTTTAACGTTAATTATAGCAACATTGATCTTAATCTTAATATTGCTGAGATAAATCAGCTTTTTTAAAATAACAATACGATGTTTTCACTGTAATCTTTGTAATTTATATGGTAGTATAATTTGTAAGTAATCATTTGTTGATGAATTCTAAATAAATAAAAGACTTATAGCTCTTCAACTCCAGCCTTTGCATCTACGACGGTCTTTTCTTGATGCTTGCTTCCTATACAAACTTTACAATAACTTGCTTAATACCTACCTCTGCAATGACCTAAATTTTCGGCAGGGAACAGTCTCAACCAGGAATTCAGATATTTTCTATCTTCCTCGAGCTTCACTCGATATTTACTACCACTCCATGATGTTGGGAATGCAAAGGAACCACGATCAACTCCAACTTGGATCTTTAACTACTTCTTTTGTTTTATTTAAAAATAGAGTAAAAACTTTTTTCTTTAATGTTTGAATTCTTATCATCACTGCTCTAATATTTCTGCTTTTGTATAAATGAAAATGTTATATTTTTGCTCAAAGCGTTTAAATAAATAAATAAATGGCATTGGCTCTACTACCCTTGGACATCTAAATCGTGCAGTTTCCTTTTCTATCAAGTCTACAGTTAATCCTACTCTCTCACTTGATGTAGAAGCTTTCGTTCTTAAAAAGCTTACAAATATGCTGCCTGATACCAAAATCACAATTACCAACTGGCCCACAGACTGGAGTGTTCCATTAGCTGATCCTGAGTTTTATGAACCGGCCAAGGTAGATATTATTCTCGGTGCTGATGGTCAGATTGTGCTAGGAGGTGTACTAAGAATCGCTGACCATTTACCAACTGCTCAAAACTCAGAATTGAGATGGGTTCTGTTTGGCAATATAAGTGCACCACAACAGGAACACGTTCGAAATATCAATACCTTTCATGTTATGAATATGGATGACAGTCTTCATTTATTCTGGGATTTAGAAGAAGTCTTACCACAGTCAGAAGTACTCAGCGAAGATGATCGAATCTGTGAGCAACTGCATCAATATACCTTCATACGAGGAAATTCACACGCTGAAATTACCTTTAAAACATAACACGGCTACGATTGCACGTAAAGCGCAATCTTACGATACTCTAGATGAAATAGAAATTTTTGTGATCCCAAGAAATTATGTATGGGGAGTGTTAGAAGGGATGATAGCATTGAACTAATTTGTTCCCCATCTACAGCTACTTTAACATAGCTATAAAAATGTTTTGTACAAAATGCTTACTCCAAAAATTGAATGGGAACTGAGAAAATTAGTGAGTTAAATTTAGTGAAAATGTGCAGTTTGTATGGGAGGTGGTAGTAAGAGTGGGGGAATTCTAGTGATTTTTTTTAGAAATAACTAGGAATATTATAAAATTGATATCCCTGAAATTTCAGACTAGTACCATTCATACTTTTCAAGAAAATCGATTTTTTGTGAAGTTGTGTAACTTTGTCATATTGTATGGGAGGGGGTAGAAGCAGTGAAGCTTATCAAATACTTTTTTCTGATCTTAGTGAAAATGTTAATTAAGTATTTATTACAAAATATGAGCTTGATAAATGTTATATATTCTGAGAAAATCGAGTTGAGCATTTCATGAAAAGTGTAGTTTGAATGGGAGGGGGTGGAAGGGGAGGGAGGACGCAAATAATTTTTCTACGGTATATTGAAATCATTATGAATGTAATATATACCAAAATTCAGGCTAATAGCTTTTATAGTTTTCGAGTAAATCCATTTATTATCAAATTGCGAAATTGCGTAATTTTGTACGGGAGGGGGTAGAAGGGGTGAAGCTAATCGTCTAATTTTTTTTGGTCTTACTAAAAATTTTAAACAAATATTTGGTGCACAGTTTCAGCCCGCTAAATTTTATACGCACTGAGTAAATTGGCTTAGAGTAATTCAAGACAAGTACAGTTTGTATGGGAGGTGGTAGAAGGAGAAGGAGGACGCGCATAATTTTTTCATGGTAGATTAATATTGTCATAAAAGTAATATATTCCAAATTTCAGGCCAATATCTTTTATACTTTTTGAGCAAGCCCGTTTATTGTGAAATTGTGTCATTTTGCATGGGAGGGGGTAGAATGGGTGGAGCGATTTGGCCCGTTCACGAACTTGACCTTACTTTTTTGTTAAAAATGACGTATACAATGTTTGAACTTTCTAGCTCAATGCGTTCTCAAGCTAGAGAGGACACGGACGGACAGACGGACAGACGGACGGACGGACGGACATCCGGTTTTGAGATTTTTGAGTGATTATATGAACTTCTGTATCATTCATTTTTTTCTCCGACCCTTATTTCTTAGCGTTACAAGCTTTGTGGCAAACTTATAATACTCTCAGATTTCATCTAGAGTATAAAAATAGTGATGACGTGAAACGGCTAACACATTCACGAAAAGCTCTAGATGGAAACACCTCTCCGCAACTATGCAACATGCACAATACGAAGAACTAGGTCATATGACACCTATAGAAGAATTATCAACAAGTGAGCCTTTGATCAATTACTGCCTACCTCATCATGCCGTACTTAAAGAGCAAAGTTCTACTACCAAGCTACGAGTACTTTTCAATGCTTCCAGAAAAACTGAGTCTGCCTTAGCACTTAATGATTGTTTACATAGGGGACCTAAGTTACAAAATGAACTTGCCGACATCATACTAAGATGGCGAATGTACCCAGTTTTTTTCACCGCTGGCGTGGAAAAAATGTACCGTCAAATATAGGTCAATCAAGAGGATAGAGACTTGCAAAGAATTGTCTGGCGAAGTTCGTGTTATAAGCCCATAAGAACTTATCAGCTTTCAACTGTGACTTATGGAACAAACTGCGCTTCATACTTAGCGCTGAAAACACTACATGAGCTGGCCAAAGACGAAGCGAACAGATTTCCTAAGGCATCCCAAATACTTCTTAGGGACTTCTACGTTGACGATGTACTTTCAGGAGGAGAGTACATTGACTCTGCTATCCACACTCAACGAGAATTATCTGCACTACTAAGAAGTGGCGGCTTTGTGCTACGGAAATGGTCGTCAAACTGTCAAGAATTGCTTGATGGAATACCTGAAGAAGATCACGAAATCAAAGGAATTGTGCAGTTTAATTTCGAGCAAGAACTTAAAACTTTTGGAATTTTGTGGTACTATAATACCGACAATTTTGGCTTCAAAGTTACACTAGAATGGGCACCTTGCAAGGTTACTAAACGCAATTTACTATCCGATGTCGCTCGAATCTTTGACCCTTTGGGGCTGCTTTCACCAAGCATCATAACTGTGAAAACACTTTTTCAACAACTACGGAACTCGGCCTGGATTGGGATGACCAGTTACCCAATAATATAACAAACACTTGGCTACGATACCGGGAACAGCTGTTCTACCTAGAAGATATAAATGTACCTCGCTGGACTGGAACTAACCAAAATCAGATCTCATGTCAGATACATGGATTTTGTGATGCCTCAATGATTGCCTATGCAGCTGCCTTATATCTACGGGTCGAAAACGCTGAAGGAATCCAAGTTACTCAACTTACAGCAAAAACGAAGGTTGCCCCTCTAAAAAGAGTAACGCTACTCCGACTTGAACTGTGTGGCGCAGTTTTACTTTCGAAACTTTTTCATTAAATGCAACAGACTAAGAAATTCGACAAAGAGCTGATTCCTTGGTTCGCTTGGACCGATTCAACTGTAACACTTGGATGGCTTCGATCTAATCCTAATCGATGGAAACCTTTAGTGGCGAACAAAGTTGCACAAATTAACCAGTGGCATTATGTACCAACTAAAGATAATCCACCTGATTGCGCTTCGCGAGGAGTGCCTCCATCCAAACTAAAAGACCATGGACTTTGGTGGTCTGGACCAAGATGCAAGATGGAAGATGCGGAAGAAAAGGCACGTCAACTAATATCAGTATATGTACAACATTGCATGCAACTCTCTTACTTGGGAACTACTCGAACGCTACTCATCACTACAAAGGCTTCTTCGCATCACCGTTTTATAACAAAAATTCATACATAACTTGAAAGTTGCGCGGGATAAACGTTTTACGAACCACATAAGTAACGATGAATTATGAAGAGACCGACAGTCTTGGGTTTCGCATGTACAACACCATTGCTTCGATATGGAATATCATATGTTATCGAAAAATAAAAACATAAGCTCAAAGAGTAAACTTCTTAAACTCAATCCGAGGCTGGACCAATGCGGCGTTCTACGCGTTAATGGACGGCTCCAGAACTCCCTCCTAACATATTCTGAGTGGAGTCCCATAATTCTACCAAAAATCTGCCATCTCACGAGTCTTATCATAGCCGAAGCGCATGCCGCGACACTACACGGTGGCGTCCAATTGACGTTGTCGCACTTGCGGAGAACCTATTGGATTATCGATGGCAGAAATCAGGTCAAAATGTTTATTCATCGTTGCAAACCGTGTTTCGTCCAAAAAGCTAAAGGACAAGACTAGCTTATGGGAATACTTCCCGCATCGAGAGTAACTCCAGCTAAACTATTCCTTCATACTGGTGTGGATTACGCTGGCTCAATGAACATACGAACTTCGAAAGGAAGAGGTCATCAACCGCCGTTTTTGTGTGTTTTGCTACGAAAGCAGTTCACATCGAACTTGTCAGTGATCTTACAACTCAATCATTAAACGCTGCCTACAACAGATTCACTTCACGTCGAGGAATTTGTACCGATCTTTATAGCGACTGCGGTACCACCTTTGTAGGAGCAAATGCTGAATTGCTGCATCGACTAGGAGCTACTACGAAGCAGTTGGATGACATCGCTGATATATTGGTAAATCTAGACACAGCATGGTACTTCATCCCTCTCCGCTTCAGCGGTTTGTGGGATGCCGGAGTAAAATCGGTGAAAGGTCATTTGAAACGTGTTATAGGGGTTACGACTTTAATCTTCGAAGAGATGACAACGTTGCTAACTATGATCGAAACTTGCTTAAATTCGAGACCTTCGACACCTATAACAAATGACATCGAAGACTTGGCTGCGCTTACCCCAGGACACTTCTTGGTGGGCGGCGCCTTAACTACGGTACCAGAACCGAATGTTTTGGAAATCAAGGTTCACTGCCTTACCCGCTGGCAACAGGTGCAGCAAATGTTACAACACTTTTGATCAAACGAATATCTGCAGCAACTACAAACGCGACCAACACAAATGGAACGTTTCCAGTCTGCATGTTGGCAACCTTGTGCTCATTAAAGATGAGCGTATCCCTCCAGCTTAATGGCTGATGTGCCGTATTATCGAGGTACACCTTGGAACCGATGGCTGCGTACGTGTTGCTACAGTCCGCACATCACGGTCAACGATTAAACGATCAATCGCCGAATTGTGTCTCCTGCCTATTGAGGAAAATGATAACGTTTAAATAAAATTATTATGTTTCGCCACTGGGCCCTTCTGGCGAGGTGGGCGGATAGTTCAATCAAGTAAGCCCAATTATTCTCTTAATAATAATTTCAATGTTCAATCTTGTAAACTCTCTGTTGCAAATTCAATCTCAATACTTTCTACCATAGCTCTCTAAAGAATTATGTATAGTCCACTAAGAGCTTCGGTAGCATACCGACCAGTATCGAACGAAAATAAAAATTATAATTATTCACAAAAAGTATTTTTCTTAAAAACCGATATCCGCGCCCCGATACTATCTTCGAGAACAAATTATTATGCACCGAAGGGAGGGTTTAACGTGCACAAGGTGTTTCATGTGCAATGAAAAAAACATTTTCGAATGAAATTTTAAGCTGGAAACTTGAAAATTTGCATAATGCTTCTAGAAAAAAATCCTTAAAAGTATGAAATACATATTACCTTCAAAACTTCTACCCTCTTCGATATGAAATCTTTTTTTCGTTCATGTTCAAGAAATCAATTATCACCTAACTATTAAAAGCTATTAATTTGAAATTGCACGTAAGCTTGTAAAAATAGTTGAAACCAAATTGTGTCAAAAGTTTTGAGATCGCTCCTTCTCTTCTAACTCCTCTCATACAAAAGTATTATTTCGACCAATTTCATTAAATCAACTAACAACCAACAAATTAAAAGCTACGAACTTGAAATTTTGGACAAGCACTTTACAAGATAAATGAAATAAAATTACATCACAAATTTTACGATTCCCTTACCTCCTCTACCCCTCCCATACAAATGTTTCGTTTCGTGAATGTAAAATACTCCGAATTTTATGAAAATTCTATGCAATTTCGTCCATGGAACACATCCTATACGGAGAATATTCGACATGATTCAATCAATCAATTAAACAACATCCACTCATCCATACTACAACCCGTCCCCCTTCCCTTCATAAATAAACTGATGGAATATCGATTATTTGTACTAGAGCTAGTGATCGTACCCGCAATTAAGTATTAAATTGACAACAACCCTGCCCATGAACCCCCTTTCACTTAGTCTTCCCTAACCACTCTAATCTGCATATTGACTTTCCACGCATCCGCAACTCGTCCCAAGAATAATAAAGTTTCGCCCGACTTGTTGGCAGTCTATTTTTCTGATTTTCATAGCGATGTACCTAATAATTCCACAGTTTTTTTAGTTTAAACTTAATTTAGTTACTAAACGACTACCAACTGACCATAAAATGAAATTGATCGGTTATTTAGTACAGTAGCTTAGTCACTTGGTGGTTGGATGGGTATAGACAGGGTAGGCATCTGATCGGCGTCATTAGGCGACGCCCAGTGTTGTAACTGTCATATACACATCAATTGTGCTCATCATACCTCCTCGTGGTAGCTACCGGATACTGGTCTTGTCCATCCTGACTTGACTTGCTGAACTGATGAGCGCGAGTGCTAATGAAACAGAAAAATTCTAGCACTATAATAATATGGCCCTCCAAGTTGGGGGTTGGACGATGTGCTAACAACTCATCCTCGGAAAAACCACACCCGTTTCGAAACCTGAAGCAACGCCTCGGACTGGATTGATTCAACGGCAACGACCACGCAAACGAAAAATGGACTATTCCTTCGGATCTTGGAACGTGAGATTCCTGTACAGAGCAGGAGCAGTGAGAGCGCTTCTGGAACAGGCAGCCAAATACAATATAAACATAATTGCACTCCAAGAAACTAAATTATTAGGTAACGAGATTAATGACTTAAGATCGCACACAATTTTCAAAAGTGGGAAATCATCGGGAAGCCGGGAATTCGGAGTTGCGTTTATCGTCGACAAGAAGTTTAAACACCAAGTTACCAACTTCAAATCCGTCAATGAACGATTGTGTGCAATCCGCATCAAAACAAGTTTTTTTAATGTTTGGCTTATTAATGTCCACGCCCCAACGGAAGACAAAGACGACGAAGTTAAAGACGATTTCTACAGCACCTTAGAAACAACATTCGACTCCCTTCCGTCGAATGATATTAAAATAGTATTAGGTGACTTTAACGCGAAAGTGGGCAAAGAAGAAGCATACATAGGGACAATTGGAAGGCATAGTCTCCATGATATTAGTAACGACAACGGCCAGAGGCTGACTGATTTCGCCAGCAGCAAAAACCTTATTGTAAGCTCGACATGCTTCCCGCATCGTGACATTCATAAGAGAACGTGGGCTTCACCCGACGGAAGAACATTCAATCAAATAGACCATGTTCTAATAGAGAAAAGGACGGCCTCCTGCATTCTCGACGTGCGTACATGTCGAGGGGCTAATTGCGACACAGACCACTATTTGGTAAAGACCAAGTTTCGATGTCGAATCGCAAACCGAGGACACTCAAAAATACAACCGGTTCCTAAATTCGACATAGGGAAACTCAAAAACGAGAAAATAGTTGCGAAATATGCGTTAGCCTTGGAGAGGCACTTCGCGACAATGCTGAATACCACTGTCAGCATGCCAATAGAAGAAATGTGGCAAAAAATCAAAGATGGCATTACATCTGTCGCAGAGGAGGTGATAGGACAACAACCCCGGCGCAAAAGAAATGATTGGTTCGACAAAGAATGCCAAGATGCCTTAGAACGAAAAAATTAAGCTTGCAAAATATTAACGGAACGGCCGACACGAGCCAAACAAGACAAGTACAAGGATCTTAGACGATTTGCAAACAAAATATGCAGACAAAAAAAACGGAAGTACAATAATGACGAAATTAAAAACATGGACGAACAATTTAGATTACACAACACAAGAGCCGCGTATTCCCTTGTCAAAAGGATGAAAGAAGGTTACAAACCGAAAACGACCCTATGCAAGGATGCGGAAGGGAACATTATAAGTAACGCGGAAGATATAAAACTAAGATGGGCACAATATTTTGAACACCTTCTTAACCCGAGCCCATCACCTACACGAACAGCAGCAGCAGATACAATAGCAGGTATAACTGATGTAACAGCTGATGAAGGATCCGCTTTGAGTCCTCCCACACTCGAAGAAGTAAAAACAGCCCTAAGGAACCACCCAAACAACAAAGCGCCGGGCACTGATCAAATCCCAGCTGAACTTCTGAAAGCCGGCGACACCTGCATAGCGCATCTCCTACATAGATTAGTCGCGGACATATGGACGCAGGAAATACTTCCTGAAGATTGGCGCAAGAGCATCATATGTTCAATTTATAAAAAAGGTGACAAACTCTGCTGCGAAAACTACCGAGGAATATCTCTGTTGTGTACGTCTTATAAGATTTTGACGAAAATTCTAGAAAAGAGAATTAAGCCCTATGCTGATAAAGTAATTGGTGAATACCAAGGCGGATTTAGAGCTGGACGCTCAACCACGGACCAGATATTCTCAGTTAAACAGGTGCTGGAAAAGTGCTGGGAATATAATATTGATGTGCACCAGATATTTGTTGACTTCAAACAAGCATACGACAGTATCAACAGGCGCGTACTGTATAAAATCATGTTCGAGTTTGGAGTCCCACCGAAACTTGTTCGACTGACAAGAATGACAATGACTGAGTCTTTGTCACAAGTCAGAGTAGAAAACGATCTGACTTCCAGTTTTAAAACAGACAACGGCCTTAAACAAGGTGACGGCCTCGCACCAATGCTTTTCAACTTAACACTCGAATATGTTGTTCGGAAACTTCCCGTTGACACCAAGGGAACACTATGCTTCAAATCCACACAACTCGTAGCATATGCCGACGACATAGATATCCTTGCAAGATCTCTGGAGAGTGCTAAGGAAGTATTTGTAAACCTTGACTCGGTAGCAAGGGAAGTTGGACTACGCATTAATGAAAACAAAACAAAAATTATGACGCAAACTAGGAAAAAGGCGCCAATCAGACAAAATATTACAGTAGGAGACTATAACCTAGAAAACGTAGACAACTTCATATATCTAGGGGCAAATCTATCGAAGGATGGAAGCGAACCCATCGAAATTAAAAGAAGGATAATAATGGTAAACAAGACTTATTATTCGGTACTTCCAATAATCAAAAACAAGAACGTGCACAGGAAAACAAAACTTAAGCTATACAAAACAATCATAAGACCTGTGCTATGCTATGGCAGCGAAACGTGGACATTAACTCAGGCGTCCGAAAAACGACTTAACGCCTTTGAAAGGAAGGTCCTCAGAAGAATCCTCGGACCTGTGAGGGAAGACTCGATCTGGAGAATACGATACAATAGAGAATTGTATGCCATCTTCGACAATCCAGAAGTGTCAACCCTCATAAAATTTAAAAAATTACAATGGGCTGGTCATGTGGAGCGGATGGATGACGGAAGAATTCCCAAACGCACACTAAAAGGGAAAGTCAACGGACAAAGACCGGTCGGAAAACTACGAAAGCGCTGGGAGGATTCGATTGACGCAGACAGCAAATCACTGCTAAGATTTTCAAACTGGAGGACGCGGTCACTGAACCGAGATGGATGGAGGCAAAGCATTCAGGAGGCCAAAGTCCGATTTGGGCTGTAGCGCCATCGTAAGAAGATAAGCTTAGTCACTTACTAAACTACTCCGCTAAAATTGTGTTGTTCAGAAACGTTTAGTAACTAAATCACTCGCCACTCGACTAAATTACTAGCCTAGTGCGAACTAGGCTTTACGGTCAAAGACAGTACAATATAATTTCGTATGAGTCGAGAAGGGATTAAAGCCTACATTAAGCGACAGCTAGGCTCATTACCGGTTCGTAGACGCTCTTCAGCCCAAAAGCGATTATTTTATCCTCCACTTCCTTCTGCTCCAGACTGATTACTTCAATACACAAAGGAATAAGGAATCGCAGACACACACACGCACAGTTAAGGTACCTTCGCCAGCATAGTAAAATTTCAATCTTCACCTTATCCAATATTCCAACCCTAATAAAAGAAAATTCTAACCGTCAACGACATCCTTAGATTGAATCACTTCTCTGCCACCCCGTCAATATTGTCACGTCTAGAGCGAAGTATTCTTCGTCCTTACAAGAAGAGCCTCGTTTATTATTCAATAAATATTTACACGATTGTTAGCATAAATAAACCGCAGCATCATGTGCTTAAATTCCTTTGCGGGTATCGTCAAGTCGAACTCCACTATTGGCCAGAGCTCTCAAATTTTGCTGAAACGGCGCGTAAGTATAACGCGCTCAAGTGTAAAGGGAGGTGGCGGCGCTGGGAGTTAACCGGAATGGAACTTTTACGCTACTAAAAAGCATTTCAGAGTTTTGTTTGCATAGCTCTTGAGCACTATGGCCAAGAATATCATCACTGACTAAAGGATGTTTACTTTCCTTTACGTCGAGAACGGTTCGCCTGCTTCTTCGTCGTCGTCGACGGAATTTTTGTTGTAGTCCTTTATGCCTTTCGAAAAAAACAGGACCCCCGTTTTGTCGATTCGCATGCGAAATCTATTGAATAGGACGCATCAAGAGAGAGAGAGAGAGAGAGGGAGAAAGAGAGATGCAGGTGTTATTAGGGCTTCTTTTTTTGGCTAGACAGTATTCACTTGTAGGCATCAAAAATATTGGTGTGCTGTAGAACGACGAGGCGTATTACAAGCGTGTACGAAGTGTTTTCGTATTGAACATTGTCCGGAACTAAATGGAAAAGCGATTTGGGTATAACATGTGCCCAGAAGTTATGTTAAGTCCTTAGAAAAAGAATAATACCTGATTGCGAGGAAAGATCTTTTCAAAGCTTTTGTGACAGTGTAAAACACAAGGAAAAGTCTTTATGGAGCCGAGAGAACATTCGAAATTGTTGAAACAACTTTCAATGCAACCGATTGCGCTTTCAGAAAAATTGACAAATGCACCGATAACGTTCCATTTAGGTTAGAGGATTATGTGGAACAGTTCCTTGAATTGTGATTTGATTTTCAGTGATTTAAGGAAATTTTTTTTTTTTAAATTTCCATTTTGCGGGAGACAAATATTTATACTCTAGATGAAATCTGAGAGTATACATATTCTGTTTGCCTTCCTGTTTGTAACGCTGAAAAATAATGCTCGTACGGAAATATTTATTGTCACTCAAAAACCTCGATTCCGAGTGTCCGTCTATCTGTCTTTCCGTCTGTTTACAACATAACTCTCGAACGCTTTGAGCAATCATGCTGACATTTTTTTTTGTGTTATTTTTAGCGAAAAAATAAGTTTAAGTTCCTGAACGGGCCTATATCCCCCCACTCCTTCTACCTCCTCCCATGAAAATTTCATGAAATTCCGAAATTTTATGAAATCGAATTTTCTTCGAAACTATTTAAGGCATCGACTTGAAATTCAGGTCAAAATTTAACAATCTATATATTATGAATATTACAAAAAAATATTGAACCGATCCCTTCACTCCTTCTACCTCCTCCCATACAAATGCACAATTTCCAAAAACGTATTTATTCGATTTTCATTCAAGCTGGCGAAGATAAATGAACAAATTTTTGCCAGTATTAATTTGATTATAACTGCATCCTGTTTTAAATAAACTGTCAAGAAGTCGGGCGAAACTTTATTATTCTTGGGACAAGTTGCGGATGAGTGGAAAGTCAATATGCAGGTTAGAGCGGTTAGGGAAGGCTAAGTGAAAGGGAGTTCTTGGGCAATTTAACAATATTCCATTCATTTCTGTAAGTTCGGGTATTTATAAGGGGAGGAGGAGGGGTAAGGGTGGGTGGATGTTAATAGCTTTTTAATTAATTGCTTGAATCACGTCCAATATTTTCTGTATAGAATGTGTTTCATAGACGAAGTTGCATAGAATTTTCATAAAATTCTTTGTATTTTACATTCACACATTACACACAACCGAATATTTGTATGGGAGGGGGAAGAGAAGGTAGGGGAATCGTAAAATTTGATATGTAGTTTTATTTCGTTTCTATTGTAAGGTGCTTGTAAAAAAATTCAAGTTCGTAGCTTCTAGTTTGTTGGTTATTAGTTAATTTAATGAAATTGGTCGAAATCACAGTTTTGTACGGGAGGGGGTAGAAGGGTAAGCGCGATTTCAAAACTTTTAAAGCAACTTCATTTGAATTATTTTTATAAGTTTTAATGCCAAATTTGAAATTGATAGCTTTTAAGAGTTAGCTGACAACTTGTTTCTTGGTAGAGGAGGTAGGGGAATCGTAAAACTTGTGATGTAATTTTCTTTTTTTTCTATTGTAAGGTGCTCGTACAAAATTTCAAGTTCCTACCTTTTATCTTGTTGGTTATTAGTTGATTTAATGAAATTTGTCGAAATCATACTTTTGTATGGGAGGGGGTAGAAGGGCAAGCGCGATTTCAAAATTTTTAATGTAATTTAATTTGAACTATTTTTAAAAGTTTTACAAAATGATACCTTTTAATAGTTAGGTGATAATTGGTTTCTTAAAAATGGTTGAAAAAATAATTTTGTATGGGAGGGGGTAGAAGTTTTTCGACCAGTGAATATTTCATATATTTACGGATTTTTTTTAAATGCATTTCGCAAATTTTCAAGTTTCTACCTTAAAATTTCACTAAAAAATTTTCAGTTTATGTGTTTTTTTCAATGCACTTGAAACACCTTGTGCACGTTAGACCGGGGGGTCAGTTTATAACAATTATGAATCAAGTTATTATTATTTTTCTATGTACATTAAATAGACGTATCCACATCCAAAATTTAAACTTTGTATCTTTCACCAGACCCCTAAAAAAATCACTCAAAATTTTCGATATTTTTGCTTATCACCTCCCTCCCCTTTCACCTCCCAACTTAATATTTTTACCAAAATTAATCATTATATAGTTGTACAATCTGACAAATTTTCGATTTGATATTTGTACTCTTTTTTGAGATATAAGGATTTATAATTTTGAAAAGTGCGCCATTTTTGAAATGCTCCCCATTTCTCTCCACTACTATTATTTCACCATGTCATATTTTTTTTGTATTTTCCTAGTATAGCTTAATATACGTCTCAAGTTTGAATTACATAGCTTAAGAGATAGTTGAGATTTTCATTTTTAAGTGTTTTTCTTTGCACCCCCTGACCCTCCCCCTTACAATAATTAGCCACTCTCTAAGCTGATTCCAATGGAACTATATGCCACCTTAATGGTCCCAAAATATGAATTTTGTACAATTGTTAATTTCGAAGATATAGTCATTTGAAAAAACAATTCGGCCGACAATTTGTTTTAGACCCCTTTTCGGACGCCACTGGATAAAAAAATTAAATTGTTCTTAAAGTTTGTCCTACGACCTTCTCTATATTTGTACTGATTTTGAACTTTCTATCTGCATTCGTGTAGGCGATATTAGCAAGTGTAGTTTTCGGCTTTTTCCCTCCCTCCGCCTCCCCCTTCCACCTAACACCCCCTAAAATTTGAAAAATAGAGTTTATTTACCCAATCAACAATCCACCCAAAAACAAACATTCTACCTTTAGCGGTCTCGGAGATATTAGTCCATATGTACGGCGTACGGCGGGACGGATTTTTATACTCTAGATGAAATCTGAGAGTATTATAAGTTTTATAATCTAGATGAAATCTGAGAGTATTATAAGTTTGCTCTAAGGTTTGTAACGCCAAGAAATAAGTCATGGAGAAAAAAATGAATGATACACAAGTTAATATTATCACTCAAAAATCTCAAAACCGGATGTCCGTCTGTCCGTCCGTCCGTCCGTCCGTCCGTCCGTCCGTCTGTTCGCTCTCTAGCTTGAGTACGCGTTGGGCTAGATAGTTCAAATTTTGTACACGTCGTTTTTAACAAAAAAGTAAGGTCAAGTTCGTGAACGGGCCAAATCGCTCCACCCCTTCTACCCCGTCCCATACAAAATGACACAATTGCGCAATTTGAGAATTAACGGATTTGCTCGAAAAATATAAAAACTGTTGGCCTGAAATTTGGAATATAGTACTTTTATGATAATATCAATCTACCGTATAAAAATTATGCGTGTCCTCCCCCTCCTTCTACCACCTCCCATACAAACTGTACTTGGCAAGAATTACTCTAAGCCAATTTACTCAGAGTGTATAAAATTTAGCAAGCTGAAATTGTGCACCAAATATTTATTTGAAATTGTTAGTAAGATCAAAAAAAATTAGACGATTAGCTTCACCCCTTCTACCCCCTCCCATACAAAATGACACAATTTCGCAATTTGACAATAAATGGATTTAATCGAAAAGTATAGAAGCTATTAGTCGGAATTTTGGGATATATTACTTTCATAATGACATAAATCTACAGTAGAAAAATTATTTGCGTCCTCTCTCTCCTTCCACCCCCTCCCATACAAACTACACTTTTTCATGAAATGCTCTAAGACAATTTTCTCAGAACATATAATATGTATCGAGCTCATATTTTGTAATAAATACTTAATTAGTATTATCACTAAGATCAAAAAAAAAATATTTGATTAGCTTCACCCCTTCTACCCCCTCCCATACAATATGACACAGTTTCACAACTTCACAAAAAATCTATTTTCTTGAAAAGTATGAATGTAACTGGTCTAAAATTTAAGTGATGTCAATTTTTTGATATTCTTAGCTATTTCTGATAAAATCACTAAAATCCCCTGGCTCTTTCTACCACCTCCTATACAAACTGCACATTTTCACTAAATCTAACTCACTAATTTTCTCAGCTCCTATTCAATTTTTGGAGTAAGCTTTGTGTACAAAACATTTTTATAGCTACTTTAGCATGATGGGGAAAAAATTAGTTCAATGCTATCACCCCTTCTAACACTCCCCATACAAAATTTCTTGGGATCACAAAAAATTCTATTTCATCTAGAGTATCGTAAGATTGCGCTTTACGCGCAATCGTAGCCCTGTTATGTTTTTTTTTGCATTTTTAGGCTAATTTAGTCATGAAACGCGAAAAAAAAAAATTTCAGGGTAGCAAAGTATTTTTTTTTCTTGTGTCGATCACAATACTTTATTATTAGAATAATAAAGTAAAAAATCATCAACTTCACCTCATTCCTTCTACCCCCTTCCATACAAATTTCTCGAAATTTGAAACTGCCAAATCTATCGACTTGAAGTTTTGTAGAAAGTACAATAATAAAAAAATCATTGATGACGAAAAATTCTGTGCTTATCCGTATAGTCCTTCTACCACCTCCCATACAAATGCATTATTTTGGTAAATGCATTATATCGATTTCCGTTAAAACTAGAAAAAGTAGAAATTTTAAATTTTACTAGAATGAGTTCCTCAATAATTGCTAAAAAAATTATCAGCTTCACTGCACTCCTTCTACCTCTTACAATAAATAAATTCAAGAAAAGCTTTTCTCCTTCGAACGTATGGGAGCTATCGACTTTAAAATTGAAACAAAGCATGGTGACAAGGATATTGATCACCAATTTCAAAATTATATAAAACCCTCCAATTTCTCTACCAATTTCAGGAAAATTATGCCCAATTTCTTTGGAAATAATAAAAACTATAAATTTTAAATTCATATTTTCCAGTATATTAAATTCTTTCCCATTTCATCTAGAGTATCATATGATTGGGCTTTACGTCCAATCATAATTTTGTTATGTTTTAAATTCAATTTACATTAAATTGGGCTCCGTTTATGCGATCATTTTGGAATAATTCGAGGAAATTCCCACACCACATACTAACAGTTTTCTCACAAAAATTCTAACAACTGTTAGAAATTTATTTTCTAAAAATTTTAATAACAAATTCGAATAAATTGAAATTTTATATTTTTGAAATGTTTGTAATTTTCAAACTACACTTATTATGAGTAAGTTATATTCGAGGTAAGTGAATACAGAAAGATGTCTCACTTCCCAGTTAGAAATTGATTTATAGATTAATTTCATTTTTTTTCGTTTTTTATTAAAGTATCTCAATCGTACATACCAGATGTGTCATATATCAAAGAGAATTCCTTCTTTTATTACACATGTTATTCATAAAACTATTTTATCTTCAAGAACTTAACAAAAGTTTATATTCGATATTTGCTCATGACATTGCAAAAAAATAAATACACAAAACATAAAATATTAAAAATGTTGAAAAAGTGATATTAATAAAATAAAAAATAATACTAATAATAAATAAACTTTCAACAAGTCGGGAGCAATACTATTATAATTCGGACAAGTTGAGGATGTGTGGAAAGTTAATATGCAGGCAAGACTGGTAAGGGAAGATTAAGTAAAAGAGGGTTCTAGGGCAGGACTATTGTCAATTTAACACTTAATTGCGAATACGATCAATAGCTCCAGTGCATATAATCAATAATTCATTCGTTTGTTTATGCAAGTTTGGGTTTTTATAAGGGGAGGGAGAGGGGTGATAGTAAGAGTGGGTGAATGTTAATAATTTGTTGATTGATTGCTTGAATCACGTCCAATATTCTCTGTATTGGATGTCATTTTCATAGAAGAAGTTGTATACAATTTCCGGTGTATTTTACATTCACAAAACCAAACATTTGAATGGGAGGAGATAGAGGAGGTAAGGGAATCGTAAAACTTGAGATATAGTTTTATTTTGTTTCTCTTGTAAGGTGCTCGTACAAAATTTCAAGTTCGTTGCTTTTAATTTGTTGTTTATTAGTTGATTAAATGAATTTGGTCGAAATCATACTTTTGTATGGGATGAGGTAGAAGGACAGGCACGATCTTAAAACTTTTGACACAATTTCGTTTGAACTATTTTTGAAAGCTTACGTACAAAATTTCAAATTGATAGCATTTAATAGTTAGGTGATTGATTTTAAAAAACGATCGTATTCAACCAGTTAATATTTCATACTTTTAGGGATTTTAAATGCATTTCGCAAATTTTCAAGTTTCTACCTTTAAATTTCATTTAAAAATATTCTGTTTTTGTTTTTTGCGCATGAAACACCTTGTGCATGTTAGTGCACTTTGGTGTGTCACAATTGTGGAACAAATCATTATTTTTGCTCTATGTACCTAGTCCTGCCATAAGTTCTGTCACATAATTTCTCACATTGGCAACAACTTTATTTTATGAGTGACATTTCAATATCGGCCAGTTTTATAAACGTCATAATGTTGTTGACAGTTGATGGTCATTTAAAGTGTGTTCGTTAACGTGTGAAGATGGAATGGGGTGTAATAGAAAACCGAACTGCAGTGATTGCACTACATAAGTGTGGAAAATCCGCGAGTGAAATTTTCAAGTTGTTGTGCCCGTTAAAAATAACGCAAAGATTTGTGTATCGTGCGATCCAGAGATATAACGCGATCCAGACTATTGAAGATCGACCTCGTTCAGGACGTCCGCGTGATGTACGTTCTTCTGCTGCCATCAAAGCGGTCGAGAGTCGAATTCGTCGAAATCCGCTTCGTAAACAACGAATCATGGCTCGAGAGATGAACATCTCCACCCGAAGTATGTCTCGCATCATAAAATCTGACCTCGGGATGAGTGCCTTTCGACGATCAACGGGACATTTGCTGACTGAGCAGTTGAAGCAAATTAGGAGCACCAGATCGAAAGAGCTCCTTCGGCGGTACGGCAACAACAAACATCGAGAAATTTTATTTACCGATGAAAAAATTTTTACGGTGGAGGAACATTTCAACCGCCAAAATGATAAGGTGTATGCCCACAGCTCCATAGAAGCCCGAGAAGTTGCCACTAGGGTACAGCGAGGACATCATCCAGCATCAGTCATGGTATGGTGGGGTGTCAGCTACGAAGGGGTCACCGAGCTTCATTTTTGCGAAAAAGGCGTAAAAACTGCAGCGAAAAATTATCAAACGGACATCCTGGAGGGATGTGTGAAGCCGCTGAACTCTACGCTATTCAACAATCGACATTGGGTTTTCCAGCAAGATTCTGTGCCAGCCCACAAAGCTCGAACCACACAAGCGTGGTTGGAAACCAATATTCCACAGTTTATAAGGGCGACGGAATGGCCTTCTGGGAGCCCAGATTTGAATCCCCTGGACTACAAACTGTGGGCGGAGTTAGAGTCCATGGTGTGCACGAGACGACACCCAAATATCGAGAGCCTTAAGCGATCTTTGACAGAAGCAGTAGCTAATTTTCCGCTAGAAACAGTGCGTACTGCTATCGATGACTGGCCCAACAGATTAAAGAGCTGTGTTAAGGCTAAAGGCGGCCACTTTGAATAATTTGTTGCTTATTTTACTTCCATTAGTATGCCAAAATAAAATATATTTTCCTTTGTCAAAAACTCTTTTTCATTTATACAAAAATTGCCCATATACGTGTGACAGAACTTATGGCACGACTAGGTATATAAAAAGATGTATCCACATGGAAAATTTTAACTTTGTATCTTTCACTCGAGCAGTTGAGCAGGAGGCCAGAGGAATAAACAAGTCCTGGCAACAGCTTAAAGCCGATGCGCAGGATCGCGCCTTGTGGAAGAGAGTTGTTTCTGTCCTATGCCCCTATAGGGGGTCTTAACAGGAATTTGATTTGATTGATTGATCTTTCACTAGAGCCCTAAAAAAATAACTCAAATTATTTGACGTTTATGCTTGCCACCTCCGTTCCCTTACACATTCCAACTTAAAATTTAAAAAAAAATTCAAAAATACGTATTTCTACAATATGACAAAATTCATTTGATATCTGTACTCAGTTTTGAAATCTAAGAGTTTAAAATTTTGGAAAGTGGACCATTTTTGAAATGCTCCACAATATCCCCCATTACTTTTATCTACAAATTTAAACTATTTTTCTCGTATTTTGCTAGTATAGGTTAACACATGTTCCAAGTTTCAATTACACAGCTTAGGGGATAGTCGAGATATTAATTTTTAAGTATTTTTCTTTGCACCCATCCTGACCCTCTCCCCGTTAGAATAAGTGGCCCTGTAAGCTGATTCTGGTGGATCTGTATGTCATATTAATGATTCCAAAATATAAATTTTTTATAGTAAGTTATATCGAAGATATAATCAAAAAAAAATTCAACAATTTGACCCCCTTTCGGACTCCACTGGATAAAAAAATAAAATTATTTTTACAATTTGTCCTTCTACTTAAGCCTTTTACCACTGAAATGGGTGTCCGCCTGAGATCCGCAACCATCTATAATTCACCCAAAAATTAACTTTCTATCTTGAAGGGTTTTGGAGTTAATGTGTGCTGAGTACACGTATGCCGGACGGCATACAGACAGACAGTTTTCTTTTTTTTTGCATTTTTAGGCTAATTTAGTCATAAAGCTAAAAAAAAAAATTTTTTTGAACCGATTGTAATGAAACTTTCACAGTTTGTTAGGTATGCAATTTGCGTTTGGTCTTATTCCAATACCCCCACGCCTTTTACTCTCTCCCATACAAAGTGACTCATTTTCAAAAATATATAATAATCAAATATTCTTGAAAACATAAGAGCAAATAATTTGAAATTTTGAATATATTATTTTTATCATAAATGAGATCTAAGGTATACAAATTATTTGAATCCCCTCACTTCTTCCACCATCCCCCACACAAACTGAACTTTTTCATTACATATTTTAAACCAATTTGCTCAGTACGTATAACATTTATCGGCTTCAAATTTTGTACTAAATCCTTAATAGCATTATTATTAATATCGGGGAAAAATAAACCGATTGGCTTCTACGCTTTTACCCCCTTTCATACAACGTGACACAATTTCACATCTTTTCCATAATTCCATTTTCTTGAAAGTATAAAAGTTAATGATCTAAAATTGAAAATATATCGATTGCATGATAATTATAGTTGTTGCATGATAATTATAGTTGTTTTTCAAAAAATCACTAAAAAAACCCCCGTTCCTTCTACCACTTCCTATATAAACTGCACAATTCCACTAAAAACAATGCACTAATTTGCTATCTATTCTATCTATTCCATTTTTGAAGCTTAAATTTGGTACAAAACATTTCTATAGCTATTCTAGCGGGATGTGAAACATATTATAGTTCAATGCTGTAACCCCTTCTACCACTCCCCATACAAAATTTCTCAAAATCACAAAAATTTTTATTTCATCTATAATATCGTATGATTAGGCTTTATGCACAATCGTAGTCCTATTATGTTTTTAAGCTTAATGTTACTTTATTTTGTCTTTTGTTTATTAATGAACACAAGCTACAACTATTCATATGTCCTTAATGCTCTTCAATACGTATATGATTATTGATTTAATCACGAGCCTGTCCCATTCAATTGCGAGTATCATGGTTTCATTCTTAATAATTTATGGTTCTGATACCAGCAAAATAGAAAGCATAGTGTTCAAAGAGATATTAAACTAAGCAGAATATACAGGGTGTTTGGTACTCCGTGCATAACCTTGTAAGGGGTTATTCCTGGATATATTTTGAGCAAAAAATTGTTGTACGGAGATGGTCAATTTTCAATATCCACGGAGATACAGGGTGATCAAGAAAAGTCCTTCGGACCTGTACCCTCACTCACTCAAAACGCTATATCTTGAAAAATAATAATCACAATTCAAAGTTTTATAGCTTGTTTTTTAGAGAATCAAATTACCTTTCATTTGCTATAACAGTCCGCATTGTAACTGTATCCAATTTTGAGATATTTGCTTCAGAACACAAATTTTTGACACTTTGACCATCAAAATTCTAGGATCAATGTAGTTTTTCTCTAAAAAACCCATTATAAAAATGTCATTTTAATGTTGTTTTCTTATGTGCCATTTTATTGCCTACAAAAGATGCATACACTTGCATTGCATAAGTTTTATAGTTTAGAAGAAATTATCATTCCAATAATGTAGCACTTTTGTCAAAAAAGCAAGAATAGGTTGATCAACACTCTCCGCTTGAACTAAAAGAACTTAAGAATGGTTTTTATGGTTTATTTCAAATTTCCTTAATTACAATAAATGTTCAAAATGGCTCCCTTCATTTTAAATGCACGCTAAAGCTCGTTTTGCCAGTGTTCTCTTTGTGTTCATACTCCTCAACTGCTGCCTTACTTCTGTTGCTGCCGCATCGATTCTGGTGTTTAGATCCTGCAACGTTACTACTTCCGTTGCGTAGACAAGGTCCTTCATCCGTCCCCATACAAAGAAATCCATAATAGTTACATCAGGAGATCTTGCAGGCCAGTGTATCGGTCCATTTCTACCGATCCAGCGATTGCTATAATTGGAATTTAACCAATCTCTGATTTGTCGGCCGTAATGAGCTGGAGCACCATCGTGTTGGTAAAACATGGAAGCCAATCGTTGCAGTGGCACATCATCCAATAACTCTTGTAGATCATTTGTCAAAAACTGCAAGTAATTGGAACTATTTAAGGTAGGCGGAAGCCTAATAGGACCAATAAAATCGTTGCCAATCACACCTGCCCACAAATAGACACTGAATCTGTGCTGAAATAATGCCTCTCTTCTTGTATGTGGATTGCTCTCAGCCCATGTGTGTAAGTTGTGGAAGTTTGTGATACCGTCCCTGGTGAATTGGGACTCATCAGTCCAAAGAATGTTGTTCATAAAATTCTCGTCACTTAGTTGTCGTTCAAGGAGCCAATTGCAAAACTCCATCCTTTTGGGCAAATCAATGGGTACCAGCTCCTGCACTGGTGTGTGGTGGTAGGAATGCAACCGCTCTGCTTTGAGGACACTCCAAACTTTCCACGTAGAGACGTTTAACTGCAATGCCAAGCGTCGGACAGCGTCGTTGTGTTGAAACTCATTTTAATTTAATTCATTTCCTCGATAATTTAAATACTACTTAAAGGACATTCATCGATAATTTAAATAGTAATTAAAGGACACAAAGAATATTTCAGTTTAACAACATTTCAGGTAGTTTTTTTAGAACGAGGGTTGGTTTATGGCATATTTTATTTTTAAGCCATATGTATTTTCGCTTATTACCTGGAAAACGGGAAAACCTAAGTCATAAGTATGTATTCATCTCTTGTAGGCAATAATATGGCACATAAAACAACTACATTAAAATGACATTTTTATAATGCGTTTTTTTGAGAAAAACTACATTGATCGCAGAATTTTGAGGGTCAAAGTATCAAAAATTTGTGGTCTGAAGCAAATACCTCAGAATTGGGTACAGGTACAATACGGACTATTACACCAAATGAAAGGTTATTTGATTCCCTAAAAAACAAGCTATAACACTTTGAAATGCAATTATTAGTTTTCAAGATATATTGTTTTGAGTGAGTGAGGGTACAGGTCCGAAACACTTTTCTTGGTCACCCTGTATCTCCGCGGATATTGAAAATGGACCATCTCCGTAGAACAATTTTTTGCTCAAAATATATCCAGGAATAACCCCTTACAAGGTTATGCACGGAGTACCAAACACCCTGTAGATCCCACATAATGTATTACTAGCTACATTCTCAAAAATAAACTGCCAACAAGTCGGGCGAAACTTTATTATTCTTGGGACAAGTTGCGTATGTGTGGAAAGTCAATATGCAGGTTAGAGTTTTTAGGGAAGACTAACTGAAAGCGGGTTCTTGGGCAGGGCAACTGTCAATTTAACACTTTGCGGAAACGTTCAAAAGCTCCAGTACATATAATCAATATTTCATTCCTTTATTTATCCAAGTTTGAGTGTTTGTGAGGGGTGGGGTGAGGGGTGATAGTAAGAGTGGGTGGATGGTAATAGTTTTTAATTGATTGCTTGAATCACGTCCAATATTCTCTGCATAGAATGTCAGTTTCATAGACGAAGTTGCATAGAATTTTCATAGGATTCGGTGTATTTTACATACATTCACGAAACCAAACATTTGTATGGGAGGGGGTAGAGGAGGTAGGGGAATCGTAAAATTTGTGATGCAATTTTATTTCTTTTCTCTTGTAGTGTGCTCGTACAAAATTTCAAGTTCGTAGCTTTTAATTTGTTGGTTATTAGTTGATTCAATGAAATTGGTCGAAATGATACTTTTGTATGGGAGGAGGTAGAAGGGCAAGCGCGATTGCAAAACTTTTAAAGTAATATCATTTCAATTATTTTTATAAGTTTTTGAGCAAAATTTGAAATTGGTAGCTTTTAAGAGTTAGCAGATAACTGATTTCCTAAAAATGCTCAAAAAAATAATTTTGTATGGGAGGGGGTAGAAGAGGTAGGGGAATCGCAAAATTTGTGACGCAATTTTCTTTTTTATCTCTTTTAAGGTGCTCGTACAAAATTTCAAGTTCGTAGCTTTTAATTTGTTGGTTAGCAGTTGTTTTATTGAAATTGGTCGAAATCATGCTTTTGTATGGGAGGGGGTAGAACGGCAAGAGTGATCTCAAAAATTTTTACGCAATTCTATTTCAACTATTTTTAAATGATCTTATGCAAAATTTCAAATTGATAGCTTTTACTAATTAGGTGATAATTAATTTCTTAAAAATGGTCGAAAAAATCATTTTGTATGGGAGGGAGTAGAAGCTTTCAAGGTATTTAACCAGTTTATATTTCATTCTTTTAAAGATTTTTTTTAAATGCATTTCGCAAGTTTTCAAGTTTCTACCTTTAAATTTCATTCAAAAATTTTCAGTTTATGTGGTTTTTTCATTGCACATGAAACACCTTGTGCACGGTAGACCAGGGGGGTCGGTGCATAACAATTGTGGAATTTTTATTATTTTTTCTGTATGTACAACAAATAGATGTATCAACATGGAAAATTTAAATTTTGTATCTTTCACCAGAGCCCTTAAAAAATCACTCGAAATTTTCGACATTTTTGGTTACCACCTCCCTCCCCTTACACCTCCCAACGTAAAATTTTTACAAAATTTCAAAACTACCTAGTTCTACAATTTGACAAAATTTTAATTTGATATCTGTACTCAATTTTGAATTATAACGGTTTGAAATTTTGGAAAGTGCATCATTTTTGAAATGCTCCCCATTCCCCCCCACTACTATTTTGTCCAAATGTTATATTATTCAGGTATTTCTCTAATATAGCTTAGTATAGATTCTAAGATTCAATTATATAGCTTAATAAATAGCCGAGATATTGATTTTTAAGTGTTTTTCTTTGCATCCCCCTTGACCCTCCCCCTTACAATAATTAGCTTCTATCTAAACTGATTCTAGTAGATCTTGATACTATCTTAACGGTCTCAAAATATCAATTTTTTATGGGAAGTAATTTCGAAGATATAATCATTTGAAAAAAAAATTCGGCCGAGAATTGGTTGTTAGCCCCCCCTTTTTGCACCCCAATGGATAAAAAAATTAAATTATTTGTAAAAGTTGTCCCACAAATCCTTCTATATGTATGTTAAGTTTTAGCTTCCTAGCTGTTACCATGGTTGAGATATTTGAATTCGTATTTTTCGATTTAAGCGCTCCCCCTGCCTCCCCCTGAACCCGTATACCCCCCAAAATGAGTATCCGCCTGAGAACCGCAACTATCTACAATCCCCCCAAAAATGAACTCTGTATCTTGAAGGGTTTGGGAGTTAATGTGCGCTGAGCGTACACGTCGGCGTACGGCGGACGGCGTACGGCGTACGGCGTACGGCGAACGGCGTACGGCGGACGGCGGACGGCGGACGGCGGACGGCGGACGGCGGACGGCGGACGGCGGACGGCGGACTACTTTGACGTAAAGCCCAATCATGCGATAATCTAGATGAAATGGAAAAGAGTTTAATGTACAGCAAAATGTAATATAATGTCAAACTCTTTGAAATGTGTATAGTGACTTTTGTATGGGAGTGATTTTAATTTATTATTCTAATAATAAAGTAATGTGGTTGGATGGGTATAGATAGGGTAGGCATCTGATCGGCGTCATTAGGCGACGCCCAGTGTTGTAACTGTCATATACACATCAATTGTGCTCATCATACCTCCACGTGGTAGCTACCGGATACTGGTCTTGTCCATCCTGACTTGACTTGCTGAACTGATGAGCGCGAGTGCTAATGAAACAGAAAAATTCTAGCACTATAATAATATGGCCCTCCAAGTTGGGGGTTGGACGATGTGCTAACAACTCATCCTCGGAAAAACCACACCCGTTTCGAAACCTGAAGCAACGCCTCGGACTGGATTGATTCAACGGCAACGACCACGCAAACGAAAAATGGACTATTCCTTCGGATCTTGGAACGTGAGATTCCTGTACAGAGCAGGAGCAGTGAGAGCGCTTCTGGAACAGGCAGCCAAATACAATATAAACATAATTGCACTCCAAGAAACTAACTAACTAACTAACTAGACCATGATCTAATAGAGAAAAGGACGGCCTCCTGCATTCTCGACGTACGTACATGTCGAGGGGCTAATTGCGATACAGACCGCTATTTGGTAAAGACCAAGTTTCGATGCCGAATCACAAACCGAGGACATCCAAAAACACAACCGGTTCCTAAATTCGACATAGGAAAACTCAAAGACGAGAAAATAGTTGCAAAATATGTATCAGCCTTGGAGAGGCACTTCGCAACAATGGTGAATACCACCGCCAGCAAGCCAATAGAAGAAATGTGGCAAAATATCAAAGATCGCATTACAACTGTCACAGAGGAGGTGATAGGACAACAACCCCGGCGCAAAAGAAATGATTGGTTCGACAACGAATGCCAAGATGCCTTAGAACGAAAAAATCAAGCCTACAAAATATTAACGGAACGGCCGACACGAGCCAAACAGGACAAATACAGGGATCTTGGACGATTTGCAAACAAAATATGCAGACAAAAGAAACGGAAGTACAATAATGACGAAATTAAAAACATGGACGAACAATTTAAATTACACAACACAAGAGCCGCGTATTCCCTTGTTAAAACGATGAACGAAGGATACAAACCGAAAACGACCCTCTGCAAGGATGCAGAAGGGAACATTATAAGTAACGCGGAAGATATAAAACTAAGATGGGCACAACACTTTCAACACCTTCTTAACCCGAGCCCATCACCTACACGAACAGCGGCAGCAGATACAATAGCAGATATAATTGATGTTCCAGCTGATAAAGGATCCGCTTTGAGTCCTCCCACACTCGAAGAAGTAAAAACAGCCCTAAGGAACCACCCAAACAACAAAGCGCCGGGCACTGATCAAATCCCAGCTGAACTTCTGAAAGCCGGCGACACCTGCATAGCGCATCTCCTACATAGATTAGTCACGGACATATGGACGCAGGAAATACTTCCTGAAGATTGGCGCAAGAGCATCATATGTCCAATTTATAAAAAAGGTGACAAACTCTGCTGCGAAAACTACCGAGGAATATCTCTGTTGTGTACGTCTTATAAGATCTTGACGAAAATTCTAGAAAAGAGAATTAAGCCCTATGCTGATAAAGTAATTGGTGAATACCAAGACGGATTTAGAGCTGGACGCTCGACCACGGACCAGATATTATCAGTTAAACAGGTGCTGGAAAAGTGCTGGGAATATAATATTGATGTGCACCAGATATTTGTTGACTTCAAACAAGCATACGACATTATCGACAGGCGCGTACTGTATAAAATCATGTTGGAGTTTGGAGTCCCACCGAAACTAATCCGACTGACAAGAATGACAATGACTGAGTCTTTGTCACAAGTCAGAGTAGAAAACGATCTGACTTCCAGTCAGACAACGGCCTTAAACAGGTGACGGCCTCGTACCAATGCTTTTCAACTTAACACTCGAATATGTTGTTCGGAAACTTCCCGTTGAAACTAAGGGAACGCTATGCTTCAAATCCACACAACTTGTAGCATATGCCGACGACATAGATGTCCTTGCAAGATCTCTGGAGAGTGCTAAGGAAGTATTTGTAAACCTTGACTCGGTAGCAAGGGAAGTTGGACTACGTATTAATGAAAATAAAACAAAAATTATGACGCAATCTAGGAAAAAGACGCCAATCAGACAAAATATTACAGTAGGAAACTATAACCTAGAAAACGTAGACAACTTTATATACCTAGAGGCGAACCTATCGAAGGATGGAAGCGAACCCATCGAAATTAAAAGAAGAATAGTTATGGCAAACAAGACGTATTATTCGGTAATTCCAATAATTAAAAACAAGAACGTACACAGGAAAACAAAACTTAAGTTAAATAAAACGATTATACGACCTATGCTATGCTATGGCAGCGAAACGTGGACATTAACTCAGGCGTCCGAAAAGCTTTTTAACGCCTTTGAAAGAAAGGTCCTCAGAAGAATCCTCGGACCTGTGAGGGAAGACTCGATCTGGAGAATACGATACAATAGAGAATTGTATGCCATCTTCGACAACCCAGATGTGTCAACCCTCATAAAATTTAAAAAGCTACAATGAGCTGGTCATGTGGAGCGGATGGATGGCGGAAGAACTCCCCAACGCACACTGAAAGGGAAAGCCAACGGACAAAGACCGGTCAGAAAACCACGAAAGCGCTGGATTCGATTGACGCAGACAGCAAATCACTTCTAAGATTTTCAAACCGAGATGGATGGAGGCAAAGCATTCAGGAGGCCAAATCCCGATTTGGGCTGTAGCGCCATCGTACGTAAGTAAGTAAGCAAGTAAAGTATTGTGATCGACACAGAAAAAAAAATTTGCTACCCTGAAATTTTGTTTTTTCGCGTTTCATGACTAAAAAAGCAAAAAAAAAATCCGTCCCGCCGATCGCCGTTCGCCGTCCGCCATACATATGGACTGATACCTCCGAGACCGTTAAAGGTAGAATGTTGGTTTTTGGATGGATTGTTAATTTGGTAAGTGAGCTCCATTATCCAAATTTTGGGAGTGTCAGGTGGAAGGGGGAGGCGGGGAGATGGAAAAAGTCAAAAAATACACTTGCTAATATCTTCACCACGAATGCAGATAGGAAGATGAAAATCAGAGAGGGTTATGGAACAAACTCCAAAAATAATTTAATTATTTTACCCATTGGCGTCCGAAAGGGGGGGGGGGGGGGGGCTAAAAACCAATTGTCGGCCGAATATTTTTTTGAAATAGTTATATCTTCGAAACTACTTACCATAACAAATTCATATTTTGGGATCATTAATGTGGCATATAGATCCACCACAATCAGCTTAGAATTAGGCTAATTATTGTAACGGGGGGGGTCAAGGGTTTGCAAAGAAAAACACTTAAGAATTAATATCTCAACTATCTCTTAAGCTATGTAATTTTAACTTAAAAATATACTAAGCTATACTAGGGAAATAAAAAAAAAATATAAAATTCGGCCATAATAGTAGTGGGGGGAAATGGGAAGCATTTCAAAAATGGTGCACTTTTTAAAATTAGAAATCGATATATCTCAAAATTGAGTACAGATATCGAATCAAAAATTTATCAGATTAAAGAACTATATAATTTATAATTTTGAACTATATAATTTATAATTTTAAGTTAGGGAGTGTAAAGGGAGGGAGGTGGTAAGCTAAAATGTCGAAAATTTTGAGTGATTTATTTAGGACTCAAAGGTACAAACTTTAAATTTTGCATGTAGATACATCTATTTAATATACAGAGAAAAAAAAATAATTTGATCCACAATTGTTACCAACCGACCACCCCGGTCTAACGGGCGCAAGGTGTTTCATGTGCAGCGAAAAAAACCTGAAAACTGAAAATTTTCGGATGTAATTTTAAGGTAGAATCTTGAAAATTTGGGAAATGCATTTAAAAAAATCCCTAAAAGTATGAAATATTAACTGGTCGAATACCTTCAAGACTTCTACCCCCATACAAAATTATTTTTTCGACTATTGTTAAAAAATTCATTATCACCTAAGTATTAAAAGCTATCGATTTCAAATTTTGCATGAAAACTTACAAAAATAATTGAAATGAAAGTTTTGCAATCGCGCTTGCTCTTCTACCCTCTCCCATACAAAAGTATCATTTCGACCTATTTCATTAATCCAACTAATAACCAGCAAATTAAAAGCTACGAACTTGAAATTTTGTACGAGCACACTACAAGAGAAAGGAAATAAAATTGCGTCAGAAATTTTACGATTCCCCTACCTCCTCTACCCCTCCCATACAAATGTTTGGTTTCGTGAATGTAAAATACACAGAATCTGATGAAAATTCACTGCAACTTCGTCTATGAAACTGACTTTTTATACAGAGAATATTGAACGTGATTGAAGCAATCAATTAAAAAACTATTAATATCCATACACGCCTCACCCCTCTCCTCATCAGAACTCAAACTTGCACAAATAAACGAACGAAATATTGATTATAAGTACTGGAGCTTTTGAACGTTTCCGCAAAGTGTTAAATTGACAACTGCCCTGCCCAAGAACCCTCATCCACTTAGTCTTCCCGAAACACTCTAACCTGCATATTGACTTTCCACGCATCCTGTCCCAAGAATAATAAAGTTTCGCCCGACTTGTTGGCAGTTTATTTGTATATGACTCCGAATATTATACATAAAATGCTTCGTGCTGAATTTAAAGTTTGTAACTTTCATAATATTCTAGGACATTGTCTTTCTGAAATTGTCGCATTTGTATGGGAGGTGGCAGAGGAAGTAAAATGTTTTGAATGATTTTGAAGCTAATTACCAACATCGTTATCACTAAGCTTTGTTGCAACTTTAAAGTCGATGTTTTCAAAGGAGAACGCTTTTCTTGTATTTATAAGGAGGTGATGGAAGGAGTAAAGAGATGTCAATACTTTTTTAGCATTTATTGCAATTATTAAGAAAAAATTTTGGCAAAACTTTAAGTTTATATTTTTTTAATTTTAATACAAATTGCTATAATGAATTTACCAAAATTTTGCATTTTTATGGAAAGTGTAGAGATGATTGCAAAATCGATAAAACCATAATTTTTCCATGTTAAAACCTTTATTACAGTTTCTATTTTATGACAATTTAATAACAACACAGTTTCACCTTTTTCGTAGGTTTTATTTATTATTCGAAAACTATTAAGTTCGTGGTCGTAGTCCACACAACGACCGATTCGATTTTTGCATTTTACATTTTAGGCCTAAAGATCGGAAAAATGATCGTCATCATTTAATTTTGTGTGCTAGCATTGCAGTTACATTAGCAGCCAAAGTTACTAATCTGATGACCCTATCACTCAAAATCCTATCAACATATAGTTTTATTTCGAATGCTCGAGTGTTAACATATTGTCGAAATTCTCAGGCAGGTGGAACGGGTATATCTAACAAAGTCAGTAGAAACGCATGGACTCTTAACCGCTGACGTAGCAAATTTGTATGCAGATAACATTGAGGTTAACCTCTGAGATATTCTACAGTTGCACCATAGAAAAAATTTTGGTGAAAGGAATCTGAAGACAGCTTTACGCCTCTAAGGGAACCAGTAGTACTCGTTAGACTGAGAAATTTCAAAGGGCCTAGGGCAGCTTCTACTAAACCGTTATGGTGCTCTGCAATGAATTCAATCAACTTTCTGTTAAGACCCGTAGTGCGGCATACGACAAAAACATTTCTCTCCTACAAAGCGTGATTCTGAGTATCGGCCTTTACTTGTCGCCAGGATTTGTTTTTCTCTGGCATCCTGCTCAACTGCTCACTTCCATATGCAACATGTACTTCCTCGAGTATTATAGTCCAGAGATTATTGGCAATGTTTTCCTTAAAGTTTGACCGATCCACTGCCAGTTCCGCTTTCGAATCTCAATGCCTGTTTTATATAGTATAGTATAGTTATGGCCAAAATAACTCTGAAATTCGACGAAGGCATTGGTTCACGAAAGTTTACAGTTTCTTCTTAAGTCGAACGGTCACTTTCTATGTAGTACAAAGTTAAGGACAACCGTCAACTTGCGACCTAATGTTGGGCTGTTTACGTTAAACGATCAAGATATGGTTCTCTGACCAGTCCTCAAATGGCCCCCCACTTGTTGCGTGTTACAGCCTTCTTAATCTGTATATGATATCGTGGTAGTTCCGTCTCAAGTCATGAATTCTTTCATTGACATCGGCTGTAAGGTGATTGCCTTGTGGCTTTATTCCGATCGCCAACCTTGTGCCATTTGTCTTGCGACATCGAGGATTTCTCACCGATTCACGCATATCCCACAAATTCTAAAGTACTTATTAGGGAAATGTATCTGGTTGCTTCCCAATCACACATATCCTCCCAATGTGCATGAATTTTCGCATATCAAAAACTGACGAAATAATTCCAATAAATTTCAACAGAGTCAACAGTCATATTGAAAAAATTTGGCCAAAAACATCAAATGATACGATATTAATGGACGTAGATAGAGCCATAGACAGAGTGTACCATGGGGGCCTCTTAAATAAACTTTTAAATCTCGGCTTTTCAAGCGTAACTTTCACGTCAAAGTTCATACGACGAAATCAACATCGCGTACAATTCCAGCTGGTGTCCCACAAAGTTTATATCTGAACCCTATTTTCACAGCACATGTTTCAAAAGTCGCTAATTGTGAACTTGCTGTGTATGCTGATGACACTTTGGTTGATACTTCTTTCGAAAACCCAAACATAAAAACATAATATTTGCCAATAAAAAAGATAAAAAATAGAAAAAAAAAATTGTATGCTAATTGAAAGTTTTCAGGTGATGTTTAATTAAATAAACTGCCAACAAGTCGGGCGAAACTTTATTATTTTTGGGACAAAATACGCATGCGTAGAAAGTCAATATGCAGGTTAGAGTAGTTAGGGAAGACTAAGTGAAAGGAGCTTCTTGGGCAGGTCAGTTGTCAATTCAACACTTTCCGGAAACGTTCAAAAGCTCCATATTTCATTCGTTTATTTATGCAAATTTGAGTTTTCATGAAGGGAGGGGGGAGGGTGATAGTAAGGGTGGGTGGATGTTAATAGTTTTTTAATTAATTGCTTGGACCAAATCCAATATTCTTTGTATAGAATGTCAGTTTCATAGACGAAGTTGCATAGAATTTTCATTGGATTCGGTGTATTTTAAATTCATGAAACCAAACATTTGTATGGGAGGGGGTAGAGGAGGTAGCGTAATCGTAAAATTTGTGATGCAGTTTTATTTTTTTTTCTTGTAAGGTGCTTGTACAAAATTTTAAGTTTGTAGCTTTTAATTTGTTAGTTATTAGTTGATTTAACGAAATTGGTCGAAATCATACTTTTGTGTGAGAGGGGGTAGAAGGGCAAGTGCGATCTGAAAGCTTTTAACGTAATTTTATTTCAAATATTTTTGTTAGTTCTTGTGCAAAATTTCAAATTGATGGCATTTAATAGTTAGGCGATAATTGATTTCTTAAAAATGGTCGAAAAAAAAAATTTTGTATGGGAGGGGGTAGAAGTTTTGAAGATATTCGACCTGTTAATATTTCAAACTATTAGAGACTTTTTTCGAATGCATTTCGAAAATTTCAAAGTTTCTACCTAAAAATTTCATTCAAAAATTTTCAGTTTATGTGTTTTTTTCATTGCACATGAAACACTTTGTGCACGTTAGACCCCCACTTCGATGCATAACAATTTTGGAACAAATTATTATTTATTTTTTGTGTACATTAAATAGATGCGTCGACGTGCAAAATTTAAAATTTTTATCTTTTACCAGAGCCATAAAAAAATCACTCAAAATTTTCAACATTTTCACTTTCCACCTCCCTCCCCTTACACGCCACACTTAATTTTTTTACCAAAATTAAAGACTATATGTATAGCTCTATAATCTAACAAATTTTTGATTTGATATCTGTACTCAATTTTGAGATTTGATGATTTGTAGTTTTGGAAAGTGCGCCATTTTTGAAATGCTCCCCATTTCCCCCACCACTATTATGTCCATATGTTATATTTTTTTCATATGTCGCTAGTAATTACATAGCTTAAGAGACAGTCGAGATATTAATTTTTAAGTGTTTTTCTTTGCACCCCCTGACCCTCCCTCCCTCTTACAATAATTAGCTTCTATCTAAAGTGATTCTAGTAGATCTTGATGTCATCTTAATGGTCTCAAAATATCAATTTTTATGGGAAGTAATTTCGAAGATATAATCATTTGAAAAAAAATTCGGCCGACAATTGGTTCTCAGCCTCCCCTTTTTGCACCCCAATGGATAAAAAAATTAAATTATTTTTAAAAGTTGTCCCACAAATTCCTCTATATGTATGTTGATTTTTAACTTCCTAGCTGTAACCATGGTTGAGATATTTGAATTCGTATTTTCGGTTTAAGCGCTCCCCCTGCCTCCCCCTGAACCCGTACACCCCCCGAAATGGGTATCCGCCTGAGATCCGCAACTACCCACAATCCATCCAAAAATGAACTTTCTATCTTGAAGGGTTTGGGAGTTAATGTGCGCTGAGCGTACACGTCGGCGTACGGCGTACAGCGTACGGCGGACGATGGACGCCGTACAGACAGACGGATTTTTTTTTTTTGCATTTTTAGGCTATTTTAGTCATGAAACGCGAAAAAAAAAGTTCAGGGTAGCAATTTTTTTTTTCCCATGTCGATCACAATACTTTATTATTAAAATAATAAAGTAAATGGTGTCTCTTATTTCAAACCAATCACAGAAAAAGAAGAGCTCATGTTTACGATATATATATATATACTGTTTCTAATTTTTTGGAAATGATTTTATTTTTATTTGCCAAAATTTGTTCGTTTAAGTTTTGAACTGATTACTGATTATTAATTAACTGATTGCCATAACTTGAAATCATAAATCGATCTGCGCGGTACAAGTAAACAAGAAAGCGATCCTTCTTCGTTTGAATAATTTAATTGAAATGACTGCCTCTCGAACAATAAGGCAAATATTATGAATAATATTCAAATATCTGACGGGTGATCTATTGTTTTAGTAGCATCACAGAAATCTCAATTATTAACTGAATATGGAACCCTTCTTCTTGTATTCCTCCCTCCAAATTACTCTATCTGGAAACAAAAAGCAAAATCTAGCAATTTATTATTCATGCGTTTGATGAAGGCAAAGGACCAAAAACACTGTATTTGACTTTTGAGTGTTTTTAAGTTTTCGAACTCGAACTGAATCTATGAATATGGTTACAATAATTTTTCGATAGTCCATCGTCCTGAAAATGATTTCACAATGGAGACGATGCCAGTCAAAATTGATAATCGAGTGGACTGTGATGATGATAATTATCCATTCTCATTCGTATTCCCGAATGTCATTTTCAGATAGAGATTCCATTAAAATTTTCATGAAAGGATATTTTTCAATATGCATGAAATTATTATAATCTTTGTGATCGAAGAGAATTTTATAAGAAAAGTTTCGAAAGCTTTCCTGTGTTTTTTGTTTTCCGTTCATCCTCGATGAACGTTCTCTAAAGTAAGAACATACACACACCGGAAACTTTTGTCAGGTCAATGTTTAAGTAAGTAAATAATGAACTATTTTCCTCCATTGCATGATTACTTACGACTCGGAACGTAACGTACACACTATCGTTGGTCTTGCTTTGTGACTCCACACCGCCCTGAAGGAGCACCGAGGAGTTCAACATCCTTAAACGCAAAGTCAACAGTTGTTTGGAAAGTTAACTATACTTGCCGAATGAATAAATTAGATGGCCCCCGGGGACTGTTAAGTTTCTCATCTTATCCTTTTTTTCTGTTTTTTTTTTCTGCTCCTGTTTTTCTCTCATTTTAGAGTGCTGAGGTATCCTGTCGTATGTTTGTCTGGCCATTATAGCGTCACTTACAAAAGTTGAAAAGGTATATGTAGCTACTACCTCACCTCCGATGCACTCCATGTCCGCCGTTCTTTTCTGGTTTTTTTTTATCCCCAGATGAAATCTAAATTAGTTGTACTAGTTGGACTTATGAATTTTTAATCGAATCTCTCCTCGACTATCTTTCCTCTTAATGGCGATGTAGGTTGTATAGTCTACCTAGCTATACGTATGTTGTACATAGAAATTGTAGTGTATTAAAGATCCGTGCAAACAGCATAGTCTTGCAACAATAGAAAAGTGATTCGCCCATGGTGAATGGCAAGTAACAATTCCAGTGAAGTTGCGAGTGAAATAGGAAAAACGGAGCAAGGGTGAAAGAAAAGTCGAAATATTTACTATCCTTTTGTGTGGATTGATGGAAAGGATAATTCTATGACAAGAATTGTATAAACAGACTGTGAAAAGCAACAACAAAAGTAATGTTTAACCTGATGAGCGTAGCCAGACTAGGAACAAGAATAGCTATTACGGAGCGGAGTCGGTCAGTGTGTTCTAGTGGTACTGTAGGACATTAGAGCTGCGATGGTAGAATAGTGTGTACCAACGAATGAACGAAAAAAGAATTCCGAAAACCCAAATGGAATTGGAAACATTAAAAGCTGAGAGATCGCTGCCATTTGTCCCAGTTAGCTTGCACTTCGTCTTAAATAATTCATCGCTAATGAAAAAAACATTTTCCAGGATTTCCCATATATCTATGTCCCTAATTTTCTCTTTTCGTTTTTCTCAATCTTTTCTGTGCCTGGTTCCAGACATTCTGGCGACCGGCTGAATCTCTATATTCCCACTCTCCATCTCGTCCGATCCTTCGGATATTTTCCTCGGAGAAAGGCGGCATTCGATTCGATGTGTTGGGCTGTTTGCCATCAGAGCTATCTTTCACCATATCCTGTCAACGTCGCCAAACTTTTTGGCTTGTACTAGTCCTTGTCTCGGCCGAACTATAGTATAGCTGTCCTTTTGATTACGTAGTATTGCGCCAGAATCTGAAAACGACATAATGTCGTCTCTCTGTACTGCCGTACCCTATACAAGAATCCACTTACTCAACTTCTTATTGTTCTTTCGGTTGTCGGTATGGGGAAGAAATTTCTGCTCTAGGGTACTGAACCGCTTTTCCTAAGTTGATTATTCGTCGTTTTCGTAAGGATATGCTCAAGATCTAGATTTTAGATAAATATTAAATGGTTCTGGGAGATATGCCAGGAATTTAAATGTTATGAATTGCTCGACAGAAGGACCGACATCGAACGAATGAATGGCTTGTTCTATAAGTGAATGCAGTATCGGTCCTCCTTGTCGTAGTCGTCGCGTAAAAAAGGATGTTTTCTATTTTTGAGTAGAGAGTGTTTCGCTATAGGAGTATTGGCGTCGAACAAGTTCGCTTCAATGACCTATTCTGGAACTCGTTGAGGAATACATTCGTCTATATTCGATGCAGAAAATAATTTTTAATCTTGGCAGTAATATGAAAGTTGCTTTTTTATACTCTAGATGAAATCTGAGAGTATTATAAGTTTGCCACAAAGTTTGTAACGCCAAGAAATAAGGTTCGGAGAAAAAAATGAGTGATACAGAAGTTCATATAATCACTCAAAAATCTCAAAACCGGATGTCCGTCCGACCGTTCGTCCGACCGTTCGTCCGTCCGTCTGTCCGTCTGTCCGTCTGTCCGTCCGTGTCCTCTCTAGCTTGAGAACGAGTTGATCTTGAAAGTTAAAATTTTGTACACGTCGTTTTTGATAAAAAAGTAAGGTCAAGTTCGTGAACGAGCCAAATCGCTCCACCCCTTCTACCCCGTCCCTTACAAAATGGCATAATTGCTCAATTTGACAATAAGCGGATTTGCTCGAAAAGTACAAAAACTATTAACCTGAAATTTGGAATACATTACTTTTGTGATAATATCAATCTACTGTCTAAAAATTATGCGTGTCCTCCCTCTCCTTCCACCCCCTCCAATACAAACTACCCTTTCTCATGAAACGCTCTAAGAGATTTTCTCAGAACATGTAACATTTATCGAGCTTATGCTTTGTAATAAATACTTATTTAGCATTATCACTAAGATCAGAAAAAAATATTTGATTAGCTTCACTGCTTCTACCCCCTACCATACTATATGACACAGTTTCACAACTTCACAAAAAATCGATTTTTTTCTAAAAGTATAAACGGCACTAGTCTGAAATTTAAGGGATGCCAATTTTGTAATATTCCTAGTTATTTCTGAAAAAATCACTAAAATCCCACCCACACTTTCTACCACTCCCATACAAACTGCACATTTTCACTAAATCTAACTCACTAATTTTCTCAGTTCCCATTCAATTTTTGGAGTAAGCATTTTGTTATAACATTTTTATAGCTACTTTAGCATGATGGGGAAAAAAAATATAATAGTTCAATGCTATCACCCCTTCTAATACTCCCCATACAAAATTTTTTGGGATCACAAAAAATTCTATTTCATCTAGAGTATCATAAGATTGCGTTTTACGCGCAATCGTAGCCCTGTTATATTTTTTTAAACAAAATGAATCTTGTTCAATTGTGTTGAGATATGCCGAAGAGCGGGTTTGGCAGAATCAGAAAAAAATTTGTTTTCAGTTCTTCTTTTGTTTTCCTTTTTTTCTGTAAATTACTTTTATAATCGTAGCTGACTTCACGAGTATTACTCGAGGTGACTAATTTTTTTCACGACGGAGGCAATAATATATCTGTATATGCTGACTCCGACATTTTTACAATGTTCAAAGCAGTACCATGGTTAACTTTACTAAGAATATTTTATTTTTGTGTTTCCACTGAGAATACTTTTTAATTCTACATAATATTGAATATTGTTGCATGTTAGTTCTAGTCGTTCATCAAATATCCGCGGTCTTCTACTATACTCGAAGCAATGCGAAATGTCAGCTCTACTTATTTATCATCTACCACTTAACACTGAATGAAAATAATGCGCGCGTACCAGCACTCCATGCACTAAAGAACGCACGATCATCGAGTGTTCAGGGATCTTTAGCATTCCACCAATCTGCGAACTACACATATTGACTCGACCGGCAGGAAAACGATTCGAACGAGAAAGAAATAATTCTGAGCACGTGCAAGGGCTTTACCAAGAAAGTAATGATAGCGATCAGCCTAGGGTGTAACCTAGTGGAGAACATGTTGGTTTATAATGCGAAGGTCGGAAGTTCAAATCCCGGTCGATGCATAATATTAACACACTGCTTGCTTGGGTATATCGAGGCCAGCTCAATCTACGAAAATGAAAATTTGTAGATAGAGGCACGGTTAACAACCTTTTCACAATAACCAAACTAAAATGTTAAGGACCCTGAAGGTCAGGTGGCCAAAGTCCGATTTGGGCGTAGTGCCATTGAAGAAGAAGAAGATCGAGTGACATAAGTATTACTCGATCATAGATGAAATGCTTTAAAGGTCTCAACAAACAGTCGGAAAAGAAAAAGTGCAACCTAGCACGCACGATCATTGAGGGTCTCCAACAAAAATAACACGACCAATGTAGAGAAGTGGCCGACTGCGATCGGGCAATACGAAAAGACTCGAGTAACGATGAAAAACTTTACTGAAAGCAACAACAACCAAACGTTTGGGCTCGTAAAAATGAGAAAAGATTCGGGCGGTTGCACGAAAACTTAATCCAATTATCAAAATACTTACTTACTTACTTACGATGGCACCACAGCCCAAATCGGGCTTTGGCCTCCTGAATGCTTTGCCTCCATCCATCTCGGTTCAGTGGCCGCGTCCTCCAGTTTGAAAATCTTAGCAGTGATTTGCTGTCTGCGTCAATCGAATCCTCCCAGCGCTTTCGTGGTTTTTCGACCGGTCTTTGTCCGTTGCCTTTCCCTTTTAGTGTGCGTTTGGGAATTCTTCCGTCATCCATCCGCTCCACATGACCAGCCCATTGTAACTTTTTAAATTTTATGAGGGTTGACACTTCTGGATTGTCGAAGATGGCATACAATTCTCTATTAGTAGTGGGTATGTAAGGCTTCTGGCTCACGGTAATGCAGTTCGCTTTCTCCTTAGCGACACTAGCGCCACGAGCGGAGGTGGCTAATAGCAATACTAATTACAATAGTTGTACGAATTATGATTCATATATGATGAAATTGATATTTACATTGATAGGAATGAACACGTGGGTTATATTTTTAGTTGGACTTTAAGAATGCTTTCGTTGTTTATATTGTGAAATAGGTTGTGCTCAGCATTTTAGTTTTATGAATTTGGTTTCATATATGATGAAAATTGATAGATTGTGTGTATGGAGATTGTTATTGTTATTAATAGCGTGATATTTTTTTTTATGAAGTCATCATCGAGTAGGAATAATTCTTTCGAATTGTTTATGGTTTAGAGTATTCATATGATAGGTTATTTACATTTTTTTGTGTATGGAATTTTTTGGTTTACGAGTGAGATTGATATGAAAATTTCACTTCAATTCGCTAACATATATGAACATTTTTTGATAAACGAGTTCAAGCTCTTGCACATTACCTGCTTAGATACACCTTGGTACCCCTTTACCTGTCGATATTAATTTTAGAGTAGATTATTGGTTGTAAGAGATAATTGGTTATTGGTGAGTATATATATTGGTTAATGGAAGAGAGAGAGAGAGAGATGATGTATTAGTATTGATCCAGATAGGATGCTGGATAGGGGGATGTTGTATTAGTCCAGATGGGGTATAGATTGTGGTGTATGTGTATATGTGTGTGTGTGTGTGTGTGTGTGTGTGTATGTGTGGAGATTGTTATTGTTATTAATAGCGTGGTATTATTTCATGACGTCATCATCAATTGGAGTTGCCATAATGTCAAAAAAAATAAAAAAAAATAAAAAAAAAAAATAAAAAAAAAATAAAAAAAAAAATAAAAAAAAAATAAAAAAAAAAATTAAAAAAAAATAAAAAAAAAATTATTATAAAAATATATATTTATAATAAAAAATTATAAATTACATTATTTTGCTTTTCTTTTTATTATTACACTTTTACTTAATATTATTCCACTGCTTCTTCACTTACGAACAGGAATAAACACGATCGATCCATTCTGCTTGTTTGTGTGTGGTCAGCATATTTTCGATGATGAAATTGATTTTTACATTATCAGGAATAAACACGTTCGTTATCAATTGAAATTTAAGTTTGGTGGTTTTAGGTTTCATATATGCTAAAATTAACGATTGAATTCTGTGTGAGTAAAAGTAGATAAGAATTTTTTGTTATTATTATAGGTTGTTTATAAATAATTGTTTATAGTTTTGCGGTTCCTTGTTCTTATGGAAAAAGATCCATTCTGCTTGGATATACGTTGGTCAGCATATTTTCGATGATGAAATTCATATTTACATTAACAGGAATAAACACGTTCGTTCGGTTGTTTATGAATAATTGTTTATAGTTTTGTGGTTTTAGGTTTCATATATGCTAAAATTAACGATTGAATTCTGTGTGAGTAAAAGTAGATAAGAAATTTTTTGTTATGATAGATTGTTTATAAATAATTGTTTATAGTTTTGCGGTTCTTTGTTCTTATGGAAAAAGATCCATTCTGCTTGTTTGTGTGTGGTCAGCATATTTCTGTATAAATAAGATTTTATTATAGATAAGAGTTTTAGTATAAAAAGAACAGCAACAACCTCATCGGCTATAGTTTCTCTTCGAAATTCGTCAAGTGAAGTTAATCAAGTGATTTTTTTATACATATAGTTTGTCTTAGAAATTCGTCAAGTGAAGTTAATCAAGTGATTTTTTATACATATAGTTTGTTGTTAGAAATTTGTCAACGAAAGTTAATCAAGTGTGAAGTTAATCAAGTGATTTTTATATAAAAAAGTAATGGAGTCTGTACTTTGTGAAGTGTGTGGAGTGATTTGCCCGACGGCTGATGGTCTGAAAAGACATGTAGAAAATACTCACAGTAAGTGTTGGCTTAAGCTTTTAATTTTTTCTAGCTTTTACAAAAATGTATATATTTTAAATAGAAAATACTACGATGAACCGCAACGCAATAGGAGGGAGGAAGGAACTATCTTCAATGAAACGATTGGGGACACCAGTTAAGAACATCATACCACATAAAACGATTAAACTTAGCCCACCTTCATCTTTCAAACTTTGTGATTTGTGTCAGGTGATGGTGAAAATACTAGACTGGAATCACCACATTCGTACAAACACACATAAAAGGAATAATATTCAAAGTTTTGATCAGCATTTCAAGTTAATTAAGAGCACCTATAAGAATAGAATTCAAACGCTTATATACGAAAATAAAAGCGATAATATATTAATTCCGGAAATATTTTTAAAAAGTCTAGAGGAACCACTAATGGTCATCTTAAAAAAAATATTAGAAACATCATCCGCTATAAAGTTTAATATTGAGCTATTTGCGGATTACATGAAAACCTGTTTGAAAGATGACAAGGAAGAAAGCGAATGTGTGATAAGCATTAAATCGTTTCAACCAAAAATGCAAACCATTCTGGATGAATGTGACTTGCAGTTAGCATTCAAAAATAACGTTGATAGCATTATTAAGAAAATGCAAGAGTTCCAAGAAAGAGATAGTGGATGGACTCTTGTGAAAATAACACACTGCGAAATTTGCGTAAACGAATACAAGCCGCTTAGGGGAACAAAATACGTGCGTTTACCGCCTTTCATAACAAAGAAACATGCTTGTATTAATGTAAGAAACAACGATGAATTCTGTTTTAAATGGAGTATCATTTCCGCATTATCGCCGGTGCTGAAAAATTCAGACAGACCATCGTCATATCAAATATCCGATATAACACAAAGTGTTATACATCTTTCCAATGGAATAACATTAAAGTTCAACGATCTCGAGTTTCCACTGAACGTGCAGAAAGTAGCGAAATTTGAGGAATTAAACCCATCAATAAGCGTCAATGTGTTTGGGTATGAAGCAGAAAAAATTGTGGGCCCATATTATCACACAAAGAATGAGAAAAAGTGTCATATAAATTTATTACTGATACAAGACACTGATGAGCTGAATCACTACGTCTGGATCAAGAACATTTCAAGGTAATAACATTGAGTTTTTTTCATATTCTTTTTTTTTAATTATTTTTGTTTTTCTTTCTGTTTAAGGTTGATCCGTCATCAACAGACTCTAAACAAGATTAAAATTTTCATATGTAATACATGTCTGCAACATTTCCATAATGAAGAAGCCCAATTACAACACAAAAATGAGTGTGGTAAGGTTGTATCCAGCATGCCAAGTCTCGAAAAAACCATATTGCAATTTCAACACTATGAGCGCCAATTGGATGTACCATTCGTTATATATGCAGACTTTGAGTGTTTACTTGAAGAGGTTAGTACCTGTTTTGCTAACCCAGAAACATCTTCATCAGCTGTTGTTCAGGAGCACACACCATGTGCCTTTTCGTATTACATTAAGTGTACTTTTAATTCGTCATTAGATAGGTTAAGAGTGTATAAGGGAAAAGAATCCTCTAAAAATTTTCTAGATTCGCTTGTTAGGGATGTGAGGTGGCTCTATTCCAATTATATTATGAAACCGAAACCTATACCTAGACTGACAACACAACAGATGAAAATTCAGACTGAAACGGAACTTTGTTACATGTGCAAGAAACCTCTTCTCAACGATCGAGTAATAGACCACTGCCATTTAACGGGGGAATATAGGGGTCCAGCTCATAATCAATGTAATTTATTATTTAGAGTGCCTAAATTCTTTCCAGTCTTTTTTCACAACTTTTCTGGGTATGATTGTCATTTATTCGTAAAAGAACTAGGGAATATTGATGGTGATATAAAAGTAATACCTCAAAATAAAGAACGATACATTTCCGTATCGAAGAGAATTACGGTTAGCGATACCAATACAATAGAATTAAGATTTTTAGATTCAATTAGATTTATGAATAGTAGTTTAGATGAGCTTGTTAGATATTTACCCGAGGCAAAACTGAACACAATACGTTCAATATACGGTGAAGAAAGCAAATTTAAACTGCTCACAAGAAAGGGTGTATTTCCCTATGAGTATATAAATTCGTGGACTCGTTTGGATGATGTTTGTTTGCCACCAAGGGAAAATTTCGCGAGTAAATTAACAAATAGTGAGTGCAGTGAAATCGATTATGAACACGCACAAAAAGTTTGGAAAGAATTTAATTGTAAGACACTTTGGGATTATTTAGAGTTATATTTGAAAACAGATGTTTTGCTTTTAACGGACGTATTTGAAAATTTCAGAAAAATTTGTAAGCAAATCTATGAGCTGGATCCCTGTCAATACTATACTGCTCCGGGGTTAGCGTGGGACGCTATGTTAAAAACCACAAACATTAAACTAGAACTTTTGACTGACATTAACATTTATAATTTTATTAAACGCGGTATTAGAGGGGGTATTACACAATGTTCGCATCGACACTCTGTGGCCAACAACAAATACATGGACAATTTCGATGAAACGAAACCCTCAAAATACATTACATATTTGGATGCCAATAACTTGTACGGGTGGGCAATGTCTCAACCTCTTCCACATTCTTCATTCGCATGGGTTGAAAATGTCAATGAAATCGACATTCGCAATATTCCGCTGGATTCCGATATTGGATACATATTAGAGGTCGATTTAGAGTATCCCGATTCAAAACACAATGATCATAACGATTTACCTTTTTGTGCAGAAAACAAAGCAGCACCCGGTTCTAAAACAAACAAGCTTATAACGGATTTAACAAACAAACATAAATATATTATCCACTATCGGAATCTACAACAGTGCCTAGAGAATGGTTTGAAACTTGTTTGCATTCATAGGATTTTACAATTTAAACAGTCTGATTGGCTAAAGAGTTATATTGATTTGAATAATTATCATCGTACAAAGAGCACAAATTCATTTGAAAAAAATTTCTTCAAGCTATTAAACAACGCGGTATACGGGAAAACGATGGAGAATGTGGAAAAAAGGAAAGATGTAAAATTAGTTACAAAATGGGAGAGTAAGGGAAGAAGTTTAGGTGCCCGCGCTCTTATAGCCAAACCAAACTTTCATAGTGTAGCTATATTTTCAGAAACTATGGTTGCTATCCAGATGGATAGAGTAAAAGTGTGCTATGATAAGCCAATTTATTTAGGTTTTACCGTTCTTGATATTTCCAAGCTAAAGATGTACGACTTCCACTATAACTACATAAAACCAAAATACACGGACAATGTTCTTCTAAACTATATGGATACGGATTCATTTATTTATACAATTCAGACAGACGATTTTTACAGAGACATTATAGACGACATTGACAGACACTTTGATACTTCAGAATATTCGAAAGACAATCCCTATAACATTCCTTTGAAAAATTGCAAAATATTAGGACTAATGAAAGACGAGACGCACGGAAAAATAATAAAGGAATTTATAGGGTTAAGATCGAAAATGTATTCTATAAGTATAGATAACAGTAAAACTATAAAAAAGGCCAAAGGTGTTAAAAAGACTGCAACAGACATATTGACAATAGACAATTATAGAGAATGTTTATATAGGGAGAAAGTTTTTAGAGGAAATATGTATATATTTAGATCTAAGCTTCATAAAATTTATACAGAATGTATTAATAAGATAACTTTAAGCCATTTAGATGATAAGAGACTAATTAAGGATGATAAAATTAGTACATATGCATGGGGGCATTATAAAATTTAAATTTAAAATAATAATAAAATATGTATATATTTAGGTCTAAGTTATATAAAATTTATACTGCATGTATTAATGAGATAGCTTTAAGCCATTTAGATGATAAGAGAGACATTGTGATATTTAGAATTTAAGATAATAATAAAAATAATTCTTAATATATAACAGCTTTGTTTCAATCACAATTAGAAACCTTTTTATACATTTTTCAGCACATAAAGCCAATTTCTTATTTTCTATTTTTTAAATTACACTACATTTGAATTGTATTCAACTCTGCAATATCGTCAACTTTACATGTTCCAACAGGAATCTCGTTATCAGCATTCATATGTTTGAAAGTCAACCAAGTCCAATAGAGGAAAAAAAAAAATATTCTGCGTTTAAGATAAAAGTGTTTGCATACAAGATCAAGGTCATCGATATGACTAAACATAAAATTCGCACATCTTGCATATTTATAGAAATTTTAAAACATTTCACTGAATCAAAGTCTTCATATTGATTATATATATAGTAGTTGTATTTATTTGATATTGGATAAATTTTAGAATACATGACTGCTGAGTGTTGTAGGGAAAAGTATAGATTTTTAAATATTCGAGAATTAATGTTATTATAAGATGATATCAAGTTAGGTAAGATGGTTTCATGGTGGTATTAGTTGGTTGTATAGTTGTATAGATGGTTGATTGATTGGTTGTATGTTGTATAGCTGTATAGTTGGTTGTACAGCTGTGTGGTTGTATAGCTGTATAGCTGTATAGTTGGTTGTACAGCTGTGTGGTTGTATAGCTGTGTGGTTGTATAGCTGTATAGCTGTATAGTTGGTTGTACAGCTGTGTGGTTGTATAGCTGTGTGGTTGTATAGCTGTATAGCTGTGTAGTTGTATAGCTGTATAGTTGTATAGTTGGTTGTACAGCTGTGTGGTTGTATAGCTGTGTGGTTGTATAGCTGTATAGCTGTATAGTTGGTTGTACAGCTGTGTGGTTGTATAGCTGTATAGCTATATAGTTGGTTGTACAGCTGTGTGGTTGTATAGCTGTATAGCTGTATAGTTGGTTGTACAGCTGTGTGGTTGTATAGCTGTATAGCTGTATAGTTGGTTGTACAGCTGTGTGGTTGTATAGCTGTATAGCTGTATAGTTGGTTGTACAGCTGTGTGGTTGTATAGCTGTATAGCTGTATAGTTGGTTGTACAGCTGTGTGGTTGTATAGCTGTATAGCTGTATAGTTGGTTGTACAGCTGTGTGGTTGTATAGCTGTATAGCTGTATAGTTGGTTGTATAGCTGTATAGTTGATAGTTGGTTGGTTGTATAGCTGTGTGGTTGTATTAAATAGAGCAAGAACACAATGGAAACTAGTAACGAACTATCGAGTTGTAAAGCATTGATTATTATTATTAAAATATCGGACTTGAAGTTGGGAAAGCGATACCGTATCACAGCAGGGGAAAGAATGATACCCCGGTAAGTCTCTAATCTGTAAATTTATGATTTTTTTTTTCATTTTTTTTTCTTTTATTCTAGATATGGATGTCATTTTTTCTCATATTCTAAATGTAGAAAAGCTATTGTCGTAGAACTGGAGAATAGAATGAGACTGTTTTTACCTTCGCGATATAATAAATGTAGCGATAAAGTGTTGGAAGAATTCAATACGGGGACACTAACTTTAAGATGCATCAGCAGAGAGAAGAAGAAGTATATAGAATTCCATGAAGTCGAAGTCGGATTTTATGCTAAAGAAATGCAAAATTTAACTAAACCTAATGAAGTTTTAATCTGGTGTTAAAAATACAAAATCAAATTTAATGAAATATATGTTTTATTGTTGAATAAAAGGAAAAAATCAATCTTTACAACTTTCATTTCTTAACCTATTGTAAAATTTTATAAGTCGTTTAACGTTGTTGTATTTCCGATAAACACTATGACAAGCGCATGTATCTGGTCCGGATTTTGCGTCATCTTTAGACCAAGGACAGCTGATGAAATGTCTTCCGTATTTTGAATTTGCTTCATCCATTTTATTGTATTGTATTAAAAATAGTATATCTCTTACAATTTCTTCGTGGTGTTCTTCCAACAAGATGGAATTATATTTAATTAAAAATATCAAGTACTTTTCCAGCTCCATTTTATTTCAGCTTTATAAGTTTGGTCGTAGGTGGTGGACTGCTTCTCTTTTACTAAGTATTTTATTTGTGTTCAACTACTTCATAAGACTTATTGATTTCGTCATTTTGTGTAAATCCAATGGATTACGTCATGTTGCGTAACTATACTGCAAATTTATTATTGATTTCGTCATTTTGTGTAAATCCAATGGATTACGTCATGTTGCGTAACTATACTGCAAATTTCAATGATAACAACAACAACAACACCACTAAAAACAACAACAATAACAACAAAACCAGAGGAGAAATACGTTACTGTTCAAGAAGCAATTGAGGGTTTTAGGCAGGATTTACTTAAAAAAAAGAACGTGAAATTGCTGGAATTATTGAAAGTGAACGGCCTTTTTTTACAGACACTTCAAACTACAGTTCCAAGACGACTTGCTACTTACAATCCGTTATACTTATGATATCAACTTTGAAAGAAAGAATTCTTAGCAATGGAGAAGTGGAACTTATTCGGATTCAGGACGCAGAATACAAATCCGATGTCGAAATAATCGATGCTAGAAGTGTAAAACAACTTTATGAAATGGAAATATCATAAGTCAAAGAAAAATAATATATGATTAAATTTTTTATAATTATTATTTTATTTTATTAAAATTGATTTTTTTTATTAGAAATACATTTTTTTGTTTTTTTTATTTATTATTTTTTTTCTCGTTTCGTCATTTAATTAGAACTTGTAATATGAAAAGAGCATCTGGTGGCTTTTTCCGGTTGAGGGTCCTCTAGCCACGCTGTAATTTTGTGTGTTGAGTTGTGCTAAAGTCTCGTTTGATAATTTACTATATCTCGATGGTAAAAATACTTCATTATCTTCCAGTTCAAGTAATATACTTGATCCAAATTCCGTCCTACATTTCTTCGCGTTAACTATCTTGAATAGTTTGTATGGTTCCATATCCTTAACCTTGAGAAGCGGCTTGGAATTTAAAGAATTTAATTCTTTAATTGCATCGGAACCCTCGACGTCAATTATCTCATCGAATGGTGGTTGTGATTCCATTTCAAACATGTTTTGTAATCTAAAAAAATTATTATTATTATTTGAATATTAGTTTATATAATATATGCTTACCTAATGGTTGTTTGTTGAATTATATTTCTTGACTTGATTAACTTTACACTTGATTAACTTCACTTGACGAATTTCGAAAAGAAACTATAGCCGATGAGGTTGTTGCTGTTCTTTTTATACTAAAACTCTTATCTATAATAAAATCTTATTTATACAGAAATATGCTGACCACACACAAACAAGCAGAATGGATCTTTTTCCATAAGAACAAAGAACCGCAAAACTATAAACAATTATTTATAAACAACCTATCATAACAAAAATTTCTTATCTACTTTTACTCACACAGAATTCAATCGCTAACTTTAGCATATATGAAACCTAAAACCACAAAAATATAAACAATTATTCATAAACAACCGAATGAACGAACGTGTTTATTCCTGTTAATGTAAATATGAATTTCATCATCGAAAATATGCCGACCACACAGCAAGGATATCTTTTTCCATAAGAACAAAGAACCGCAAAACTATAAACAATTATTTATAAACAACCTATAATAATAACAAAAAATTCTTATCTACTTTTACTCACACAGAATTCAATCGCTAACTTTAGCCTATATGAAACCTAAAACCACCATACTTAAATTTCAATTGATAACGAACGTGTTTATTCCTGATAATGTAAATATCAATTTCATCATCGAAAATATGCTGACCACACACAAACAAGCAGAATGGATCTTTTTCCATACAATCGTAAATATGCTGACCACACAAGAAAAAACTAATTGCAATAACAAACGATCGTGTTTATTCCTGTTCGTAAGTGAAGAAGCAGTGAAATAATATTAAGTAAAAGTGTAATAATAAAAAGAAAAGCAAAATAATGTAATTTATAATTTTTTATTGTAAATATATATTTTTATAATAATTTTTTTTTTTTTATTTTTTTTTTATTTTTTTTTAATTTTTTTTTTTATTTTTTTTTTAATTTTTTTTTTATTTTTTTTTTTATTTTTTTTTTTTTTTGACATTATGGCAACCCCAATTGATGATGACGTCATGAAATAATACCACGCTATTAATAACAATAACAATCTCCACACATACACACACACACACACACACACACACACATATACACATACACCACAATCTATACCCCATCTGGACTAATACAACATCCCCCTATCCAGCATCCTATCTGGATCAATACCAATACATCATCTCTCTCTCTCTCTCTCTCTCTCTCTCTCTTCCATTAACCAATATTTATACTCACCAATAACCAGTTATCTCTTACAACCAATAATCTACTCTAAAATTAATATCGACAGGTAAAGGGGTACCAAGTTGTATCTAAGCAGGTAATGTGCAAGAGCTTGAACTCGTTTATCAAAAAAAATGATCATATATGTAGCGAATTGAAGTGAAATTTTCATATCAATCTCACTCGTAAACCAAAAAATTCCATACACAAAAAAATGTAAATAACCTATCATATGAATACTCTAAACCATAAACAATTCGAAAGAATTATTCCTACTCGATGATGACTTCATAAAAAAAAATATCACGCTATTAATAACAATAACAATCTCCATACACACAATCTATCAATTTTCATCATATATGAAACCAAATTCATAAAACTAAAATGCTGAGCACAACCTATTTCACAATATAAACAACGAAAGCATTCTTAAAGTCCAACTAAAAATATAACCCACGTGTTCATTCCTATCAATGTAAATATCAATTTCATCATATATGAATCATAATTCGTACAACTCTTATCAATCTTGGCATTTCAAAAAGGAGTCAGTTAGGGGCATAATTTATAAAACTCTTATCAATCTTAACATTTCAAAAAAAAGTCAGTTAGGGGTACTGCTAGGCGCTAGTGTCGCCAAGGAGAAAACGAATTGCATTACCCCACCCCACTAATTAGTATTGCTATTAGCCACATCCGCTCGTGGCGCTAGTGTCGCCAAGGAGAAAACGAACTGCATTACCGTGAGCCAGAAGCCTTACATACCCACTACTTCTATTGTATCGTATTCTCCAAATCGAGTCTTCCCTCACAGGTCCGAGGATTCTTCTGAGGACCTTTCTTTCAAAGGCGTTAAGGAATTTTTCGGACGCCTGAGTTAATGTCCACGTTTCGCTGCCATAGCATAGCACAGGTCGTATAATCGTTTTATATAACTTAAGTTTTGTTTTCCTGTGTATGTTCTTGTTCTTAATTATTGGAAGTACCGAATAATACGTCTTGTTTGCCATAATTATTCTTCTTTTAATTTCGATGGGTTCGCCTCCATCCTTCGATAGGTTCGCCCCTAGGTATATAAAGTTGTCTACGTTTTCTAGGTTATAGTCTCCTACCGTAATATTTTGTCTGATTAGCGTCTTTTTCCTAGATTGCGTCATAATTTTTGTTTTATTTTCATTAATACGTAGTCCAACTTCCCTTGCTACTGAGTCAAGGTTTACAAATACTTCCTTAGCACTCTCCAGAGATCTTGCAAGGATATCTATGTCGTCGGCATATGCTACGAGTTGTTTGGATTTGAAGCATAGTGTTCCCTTAGTTTCAACGGGAAGTTTCCGAACAACATATTCGAGTGTTAAGTTGAAAAGCATTGGTGCGAGGCCGTCACCTTGTTTAAGGCCGTTGTCTGTTTTAAAACTGGAAGTCAGATCATTTTCTTCTCTGATTTGTGACAAAGACTCAGTCATTATCATTCTTGTCAGTCGGACCAGTTTCGGTGGGACTCCAAACTCCAACATGATTTTATACAGTACGCGCCTGTCGATACTGTCGTATGCTTGTTTGAAGTCAACAAATATTTTTTCGCAGCAGAGTTTGTCATCTTTTTTATAAATTGGACATATGATGCTCTTGCGCCAATCTTCAGGAAGTATTTCCTGCGTCCATATGTCCATGACTAATCTATGTAGGAGATGCGCTATGCAGGTGTCGCCGGCTTTCAGAAGTTCAGCTGGGATTCAATCAGTGCCTGGCACTTTGTTGTTTGGGTGGTTCCTTAGGGCTGTTTTTACTTCTTCGAGTGTGGGAGGACTCAAAGCGGATCCTTCATCAGCAGTTACATCAGTTATACCTGCTATTGTATCTGCTGCCGCTGTTCGTGCAGGTGATGGGCTCGGGTTAACAAGGTGTTGAAAGTGTTGTGCCCATCTGAGTTTTATATATTCCGCGTTACTTATAATGTTCCCTTCTGCATCCTTGCAGAGGGTGGTTTTCGGTTTGTATTCTTCTTTCATCCCTTTAACAAGGGAATACGCAGCTCTTGTGTTGTGTAATTTAAATTGTTCGTCCATGTTTTTAATTTCGTCATTATTGTACTTCCGTTTTTTTTGTCTACATATTTTGTTTGCAAATCGTCTAAGATCCCTGTATTTGTCCTGTTGGCTCGTGTCGGCCGTTCTGTTAATATTTGGTAGGCTTGATTTCTTCGTTCTAAGGCATCTTGGCATTCGTTGTCGAACCAATCATTTCTTTTTATCAAAATACAAACTTTATTAATTTGCTTCTAAAAATTACTAAAATGCTTTTTGCATATAGTGTGTCGGTTTATTATTCGCACTGTTACTCCTGTCGATTACACATTTTAGTCTCTTTCGAATCACGAATGTGTCCACTTGCCGCAAGCTAACGCTTTTATATACTCCAACGTCTGTTTCAAGAGTTCTCCGCTGTTTCATGTAGTTTTTTTACACTCTAGATGAAATTTGAAAGCATTATAATTTTGCCACAAAGTTTGTAACGCTAAGAAATAAGGCTCGGAGAAAAGAATGAATGACAGAAGTTCAAATAATCAATCAAAAATTTCAAAACGGGATATCCGTCTGTCCGTCCGTCCGTCCGTTTGTCCGTGTCCTTTTTAGCTTGAGAACCTGCAGAGCTCAACTTTTGTACACGTCGTTTTTGACAACAAAGCAAGGTCAATGTTCACAGTACCAATAAAATTTTCGAATCCTAAATTTTGTATAAGACATTTTGATGGCAACTCTGCCTTGATGTGAAAAAAATAGTTCAATGGCGCCATCGCCTCCACCTCTTCCCCTACAAAATTTCTTAAAATCAAAAAAAATTCTTTTTCATCTAGAATATCGCACGATTGGGCTTTACGCCCAATTGTAGTCCTCTGATGTTTATACTCTAGATGAAATCTGAGAATATATTGTGTTTGCCTTACCGTTTGTAACGCTAAGAAATAACGCTCGCATAGAGCCGCCAGGGGTACAGATATATAAACTGCCAACAAGTCGGGCGAAACTTTATTATTCTTGGGACATGTTGCGGATGTGTGGAAAGTCAATATGCAGGTAAGAGTGGTTAGGGAAGACTAAGTGAAAGGGAGTTCTTGAGCAAGGCTGTTGTCTATTTAACAATATTTCATTCGTTTCTACAAGTTTGGGTTTTTATGGAGGGGAGGAGGAGGGGTAATAGTAAGGGTGGGTGGATGTTAATAGCTTTTTAATTAATTGCTTGAATCACGTCCAATATTCTCTGTGTAGAATGTGTTTCATAGACGAAGTTGCATAGAATTTTCATTCACAAAACCAAACATTTGTATGGGAGGGGGTAGAGTAGGTAGGGGAATCGTAAATTTTGATATGCAGTTTTATTTCGCTTCTCTTTTATGGTGCTTTTATAAAATTTCAAGTTCATAGCTTTTAGTTTGTTGGTTATTAGTTGATTTATGAAATTGGTCGAAATCATAGTTTTGTATGGGAGGGGGTAGAAGGGCAAGCGCGATTTGAAAATTTTGAAAGCAATTTCATTTGAATTATTTTTATAAGTTTCAATGCAAAATTTGAAATTGATAGCTTTTAAGAGTTAGCTGATAACTTATTTTATAAAAATGCTCGAAAAAATAATTTTGTATGGGAGGGGGTAGAGGAGGTAGGGGAATCGTAAGACTTGTGATGCAATTTTCTTTCTTTTTAGTTGTTAGGTGCTCGTACAAAATTTCAAGTTCGTAGCTTGCAATTTGTTTGTTATTAGTTGATTTAATAAAATTGGTCGAAATCATACTTTTGTATTGGAGGGGGTAGAAGGGTAAGCACGATTTCAAAACTTTTAACGTAATTTCATTTCAATTATTTTTGTAAGTTCTTATGCAAAATTTCAAATTGATAGCTTTTAATAGTTAGGTGGTAATTGATTTCTTGAAAATGGTCGAAAAAATAATTTTGTATGGGAGGGGGTAGAAGTTTTAAAGATTTTCGACCAGTTAATAATTCATTCTTTTATGGATTTTTTTTAAATGCATTTCGCAAATTTTCAAGTTTCTACCTTAAAATTTCATTCAAAAATTTTCAGCTTATGTGTTTTTTCATTTCACATGAAACACCTTGTGCACGTTAGACCAGGGGGGTCGGTGCATAACAATTGTAGAATTTCTATTATTTTTTATGTATGTACAATAAATTGATATATTGATCTGCAAAATTTAAACTCTGTATCTTTTACCAGAGCCCAAAAAAAATTACTCAAAATTTTCAACATTTTTGCTTTCTACCTCCCTCCTCTTACACCCCCCCACTTAATTTTTTTACCAAAATTAAAAATTATATAGTTCTACGATCTGACAAATTTTTGATGGGATATCTCCCCTCAGTTTTGAGATATAATGGTTTGAAATTTTGGAAAGTTCAATGCTCCCCATTTTCCCCCACTACTATTTTCTCCAAATATTATATTTTTTTCATATTTTTTTAGTATAGCTTAATATAAATACCAAGTTTCAATTGCATAGCTTAACAAATAGCCGAGATATTGATTTTTAAGTGTTTTTCTTTGCACCCCCCCTGACTCTCCCCCTTACAATAATTAGCCTCTATGTAAGCTGATTCCAGTGAATCTGTATGCCATCTTGATGGTCTAAAATTATAAATTTTTTATGCTAAGTAATTTCGAAGATATAATCATTTGAAAAAAAAATTCGGCCGACAATTGGTTTTTAGCCCCCCCTTTTTGCACCCCAATGGATAAAAAAATTAGATTAATTTTAAAAGTTGTCCCACAAACCCTTTTATATGTACATTGATTTTTAGTTTCCTAGCTGTAACCATGTTTGAGATATTTGAATTCTTAGTTTTCGGTTTAAGTGCTCCCCCCGCCTCCCCCTAAACCCTTACACCCCCAAAAATGAGTGTCCTCCTGAGATCCGCAACTACCTACAATCCCTCCAAAAATGAGCTTTCTTTCTCGAATGGTTTGGGAGTTAATGTGCTCTGAGCGTACACACCGGCGTACGGCGGACGGCGTACGGCGGACGGCGTACGGCGGACGGCGTACAGACAGACGGATTTTTTTTTTTTGCATTTTTAGGCAAATTTAGTCACGAAACGCGAAAAAACAAAATTTCAGGGTAGCAAATTTTTTTTTTTTCCCAAGTCGATCACAATACTTTATTATTAAAATAATAAAGTAATTTGTTGTCGCTCAAAAACCATGATTCCGAGTGACCGTCTGTCCGTCTGTCTGTCCGTCTTTCCGTCTGTCCGTCTGTCTGCAACATAACTCTCGAACGCTTTGAACTAAAATTTGTTATGAGTCATTTCTATCAAAAAATTTCCTTTAAGTTCGTGAATTGGCTGCATCCCCCCACTCCTTCTACCCCCTCCCATACAAATTTCATGAAATTTCGAAATTTTAAGAAATTGATTTTTCTTTGAAACTATTTAAGCTATCGGCTTGAAATTTGGGTCAAAGTATTATGATGTAGATGTCATTAATATCACGGAAAATTGATCCGATGCCTTCACTCCTTCTACCCCCTCCCATACAAATGGTCAATTTTGAAAAATACATATTTTCGATTTGTATTGAAACTAGTACAGCTAAAAAGACGAAATTTTGCCAGAATTAATTCTACTACCCCCTCCCATACAAATTTCACGAAATTTCGAAATTTAGATTAAATTATTTTTCTTCGAAACTTGATATTTTGTATATAGTATAACAATAGAAATCTCATTAACGCTAAAAAATTTGTTTTGATCCGTACACTCCTTCTTACCCCTCCCATACAAATGCACAATTTTTGTTAAATGCATTATATCGATCTCCAGTAGAACTAAAAAAGTACAAAATTAAAAGTTTGCCAGAATTTGCATTTTAATAACTGCAATAAATGCTAGAAAACATTATCAGTTCCACTTCACCCCTTCTACCCCCTCCCATACAAATATCTGTATTATAAATTCAAGAAAAGCATTTCTCTTTCAATATATGAGAGCTGTTGACTTTGAAATTGAATCAAAGCATGGTGATAAGGATGATAAGCAGTTTCAAAATTATCTTAAACGCTCCACTTCCTCTGCCACTTCTCATAGAAATGACCCCATTTCTGGAAAGGTATGTCCAATTACTTTAAAATTTATGAAAACTAGAAGCTTTAAATTCAGCACGAAACATTTTGCGTGCCATGTCAATATATGCTGAAAAAATATGAACTTCGCTTCACCCCTTCTACCACCTCCCATACAAATTTTTGTATTGGAAATTCAAGAAAAGTATTTCTCTTTCGAACATATGAGAGCTATCGACTTTAAAATTGTAACAAAGCAATATGATTAGTATGTTGATAAGCAGTTTCAAAATAATCCAAAACCTCCCACTTTCTCTGCCAATTCTGACAAAAATTGTTCAATTTCCACGAAAATTATGAAAGATACCACCTCCTATATACAAGTCACTTTTCACTATTCGAAAGAATTTGAGATGACATATTTTCCGGTAAAATAAACTCTTTCTATTTCATCTAGAGTATCACATGATTGGGTTTTAGGGCCAATCATAATTTTATTATGTTTTATTATAAATTTAATTTGTGGTTTAAAAATTTTTTGAATCACTTCACTCTTTCCACTACCCCCCATACAAAATGCACTTTTTCATAAAATACTTTAAAACAGTAGGGATAACGTTTGTCGAGCCAACATTTTTTACTAATTACTTAATTAGCCTTTTTATTGAGATTGAATTAAATTAACAGATCTACTTCACTGCTTCTTCCCTATACCATATGACACAATTTTACAACTTTATAAGAAATCGATTTCGTACTCTAGTACGAAATGAAAAAAAAAATTAGTTCACTGCTGTTACTCCTTCTACCACTCCCCATACAACATCTCTGGGAATCACAAAAATTTCTGTTTCATCGAGAGTATCGTAGTCCTGTTATGTTTTTTTTCATAGCACCGAACATAACTTAGGAGAACATTAATGCATTGAATGCCCAGTCAAGTCTGTAAAAAATAGGTTAGCGATGGGGTTACAAAGGAGTTTCTGGAAGGGAGAGCTTAAATTGGCAGTGGATGTTAACTTTGAAACGATGAATGTTGTAAGTGGATGAGAACATGCAGCCCGATGCATTCCATAGTTTCCACATACGGGTGATGAGGGACTGACTATACTTCACTATACGCGACGATAAAGAAATAACAGTAAACTCATGGGCGTGGGCGGCTCTTCGAGTATTCCTGGGATAGTTGAAAAGAGGAAGGATGAGGGTGCATTTACCGCGGAAATATCGATATTAAGCGCTGAGTACCGAGACGTTTCTACGATTATCGAGGGCATCTCTTATAGTCTCATATCCGACTAAACGGAATGCATACTTTTGGATTCGATCAAGTACACCAAGTTATGTTTTGGGTGCTCCAGCCCGAATGTCTGAGTTGTACTCGAGATGGGGAGGAATGTAGGCCTTTTAGATATTAGCTAGATCGTGAGGCGTATAATACTTTTTCAATCTTCGATGGAAAGGCGTTTGGAGGCATCAAGTGCAACATCAAAAATTATACATCGGTCAAGAAGTACCGAGGCTAACTACAAAAAACAGATTTTTTTGGCAAAATTCGATATTATTTATCCTTCTTGAGTGATACATCTCGGTGGTTTTCAGCTTGACCCTCAAAATAAGCATTTTTTCGGCTACGACCTCAGCATTTAACTGAAATCTCTTTCTCGGAAGCATCCTTTTGAGGTATGCGACCAACAAGTAGTCGCTGGGCTCCAGATCTGGAGAATACGGTGGGCATGGAAGCAATTTGAGATTCGATTCGTGCAATTTGGCCATGGTTAAAATCGACTTGTGACACGGTGCACAGGCTTGGTGAAAGAGTATTTTTTTGGTCTTCATATGGGACCGATTTTTCGCAATTTCGTCATTCGATCGCTGTAACAACGCGCTTGATGGATTTTCCTTCTCAATGTAGTTCCTAGCGTATTTCAAAACAATGAGGCCGAAACCTTACCGGCGGACATTAGTATTGTTGGTCGTTTCGGAATTTCACCGGCTGCTCTCCGCTCAGCTGACTGCCGATGTGATTTCGGAGTGTAGTGATGGACCCATGTTTCATCTTTTGTCACATATCGACGGAAAAAATCCTGTTTATTCCACTTAAACAGCTCCATTTGGTGTTCTTTTAGGAATCGCAACAGCCACTTTGGACACAGCTTTTTCATAGACAAGGGTTCATGCACGATAGTGAACACACTGCCTTTTAATATCTTTAGGATTTAAGCTATCTCCTGCAGCTCACTTTATGGTCTTCCGAATGGATTTTATGCATCACTGTCTCCATAACACACACATTATCACGCCAAACTTCCGGTTGGACAGTATTTTCGGAATATCTAAAGTAGCATCACTAAAACCACTGTAACTTGTATACTAATGGTCGAAATGTCATGAAAGAGAGTTTGGGATACAACTGAATATTGAGGGACACCGGAATTGATATGAAATGGTTGGGATGTATCGATCGTTTAAAAAGGAAACTGTAAATTGATTTGATAAGGGCAGTGTTACAACCTATGACAATGAGTTTTGCCAATAGACCTTTGTAGTTCAGTAGGATTATATCTAAAAAGGTATATTTGGCGAAATGCTGCGATCTCGACATTTTTTTTTGTAAATCTCATTGGTTTCTTGCGTATATTACGATAAAAATATGGCGGCCACGGGGGGAGCAGGGGAAGGACTCGCAAAATAGCAAAATTTCCCTGTTTTAGAGGTTTTTTTAAGATTTATGACGTTGTACTAAACTATAATGAAAAACTAAAAATGAGGTTCCTTTGCAGACATTTAGACCTCTTACATACATACAAATTCGGTTTATGTAAGCCTGAGATATGGACTGTTATTGAAGACGTTTTTGGCAATTTTCAAAGAATTTGTGCTTTTGGAAGGAAATGAGTATCTCACAAACTGTAAAAAAGATATTCTACCAAAACTTGCGGCATTGTCTCTTATTACATATATTTTAACTAATTAAAACAAAATTCAATCTAAATTTAGCCGGTTTAATAGAAATGTCATCTGGTGAAGTTATTGCAAAATATATCTTCGAGTAAATTTTTTCATAATGTCTTCTTCAAAAAAAGATGGTCTAAATCAAGTCTCCGCCTGAAGTCTATCCAGTTCGAAAGCCAAGTTCGAAGCTTTTCATTTGTTAGTTACTAGTTGACTTATTGAAATTGGTCGAAATTATACTTTTGTATGGGAGGGGGTAGAAGAGCACGAGGGTTTTCAAACCTTTTGATGCAGCTTTGTTGTAATTGATTTTAGAAGTGTTTGTGCAAAATTTCATGCTTTTAATGGTTTGGTGATAAATGATTTTTGAAAAATGGTCGAAAAAAACTTTTGTATGAGAAGGGGTAGAAGCTTAAAGTCATTCGACCAGATAATATTTTAAACTTTTAATTATTTTTTTTTAAATGAATTTCACAAATTTTCCCGCTTGTAGCTTAGAATTTCAATCATAAATTCTGAGTTATTGTGTTTTTCAATACCCATGAAATACCTCTTCCCGCCCGCCTTTAAGCACATAACAGTTCTAGTTGAAATTATAATTTTTTTTATGGACATTGTGATAAAAAATACCGGTAATTTGTAAATAAAATTACTCTGGGAAATTGTATTTCACAGTTTTTTTTTTTTTTGGTAAGCAGGTAAGACTGTTCCTAATTATTATCCCAAAAATAGCGCGGTCTGTTAATCAGTTTGTTTACTGCAACTGGTTGAATCGCAACAGGTCTGTCAAAAGGGGATGTCCTAATTGTAGTGCCAAAAATCGTTATCTAGTGAGATTGTAGACACAACACTAACAACATTTTTGAAAATAAACTGATAAATATATATGTTTACATGGGTGTTGTATGTATCCAGCCTAACTCTGAAAACTATAAATACCACGACATTCTTGAAATTTCTCATAGTCTTAATTGCTTCTTAACAGAAAATGACAATATCTTCCTTCTCGGCGATTTTTATCGCCCAAATATCTCTTTTCAGACTAATCATTCCGATAACACTATTATACCGTGGAATATTATGTCTGATATTGACACCACTATTATCGACACACTGTATAATAACGACTTACATCAGGTAGTGAATTTTCCCAATAAAATGGGAGATGGTTTGATATGATCTTTACCGACGCATATGATGAAGTAATTGTTAGCCTTGCCTCTGACGCGAAGAATCTTTTCTCTAACACACAACATCACTCTGCTATCATAGTAGAACTACCATGCAACAACACTAATTTTGTTCACTCTTACAATAATAATATTGCATTTGACTTCCGTAATGCTGATTTCAATTGCATTAATAACATACTGTCCTCGACAGACTAGACATCTCTTTTCTCATGTAATGATTCTGACAATGCCAAAACATCGTTCTATGATGTGATCTTTGAAATTTTCGATAATTATGTCCCCGTAGTAAAACAAAAAGACAAAGTTTCAGAAACCAGGTTAGATAAAAACCTCAGATAACTGCGGAATAGAAGAAATAAACTATAACAGGGCTACGATTGCGCATAAAGCGCAATCTTACGATACTCTAGATGTCATCCCAAGAAATTTTGGATGGGGAGTGTTAGAAGGGGTGATAGCATTGAAATAATTTTTTCCCCATCATGCTAAAGTAGCTATAAAAATGTTTTGTACAAAATGCTTACTCCAAAAATTGAATGGGGACTGAGAAAATTAGTGAGTTAGATTTAGTGAAAATATGCAGTTTGTATGGGAGGTGGTAGAAAGAGTGGGGGGATTTTAGTGATTTTTTCAGAAATAACTAGGAATATTATAAAATTGACAACCCTTAAATTTCAGATTAGTACCATTCATACTTTTCAAGAAAATCGAGGTCGAGGCGTTGCCTTTCTCTGTTATATCTAAGTTTTTAGTAGTAAGATATTCAAAGTGACTCATCTCTTCTATTAATATCACTACTTCCCCAAATTGTATGGTATGCGTTAGCGTCGCAGCCCAGGATGATTGGTATTTCCTGGATTTTTTTAACTTAATCTTTTATATCTTATCTTTTATTTAAACATTTTTTAGAATTAGTGTAAGGGATACAATGGTTAACACCTCCATATCCAATAGTTGACAAACAGTCAGTACATGGACTTTATGTGCTTAAAATATTATAAGTGAGTATTGTTCAGAAAGGGTCTATCTTTTTTTAATTCATGAAAATTCAGTTGTGAAACTGTGTCAAATTGTATGGGAGGGGGTAGAAGCAGTGAAGCTAATCAAATATTTTTTTCTGATCTTAGTGATATTACTAATTAAGTATTTATTACAAAATATGAGCTCTATAAATGTTATATGTTCTGAGAAAATCGTCTTAGAGCATTTCATGAAAAAGTGTAGTTTGTATGGGAGGGGGTGGAAGGAGAGGGAGGACGCAAATAATTTTTCTACTGTAGATTTATATCATTATGAAAGTAGTATATCCCAAAACTCAGACTAATAGCTTTTATACTTTTCGAGTAAATTAATTTATTGTTAAATTGCGAATTTGCGTCATTTTGTATGGGAGGGGGTAGAAGGGGTGAAGCTAATCGTCTAATTTTTTTCGCCTTACTAACAATTTTAAATAAATATTTGGTGCACAATTTCAGCCCGCTAAATTTTATACGCACTGAGTAAATTGGCTTAGAGTAATTCATGACAAGTACAGTTTGTATGGGAGGTGGTAGAAGGAGGGGAAGGACACGCATAATTTTTATACGGTAGATTGATATTATCATAAAAGTAATATATTCCAAATTTCAGACGAATAGCTTTTATACTCCAATTTTTTTTACATAACACTCATACGCAACCCGGGACTTAGAAGAGAACTCTGAGGCCAGCGTTGGAGTAATCGCGCCCGTTTTCTCATGTTTATACTCTAGATGAAATCTGAGAGTATTATAAGTTTGCTCTTAGGTTTGTAACGCTAAGAAATAAGGCTTGGAGAAAAAAATGAATGATACAGAAGCTAATGTTATCACTCAAAAATCTCAAAACCGGATGTCCGTCTGTCCGTCCGTCTGCTCGCTCTCTAGCTTGAGAACGCATTGAGCTAGATTGTTCAAATTTTTTACACGTCGTTTTTGACAAAAAAGTAAGGTCAAGTACGTGAACGGGCCAAATCGCTCCACCCCTTCTACCCCCTCCCATACAAAATGACACAATTGCGCAATTTGACAATTAAAGGATTTGCTCGAAAAGTATAAAAGCTATTAGTCTGAATTTCGAGATATATTACTTTCATAATAAATTCAATCTACAGTATAAAAATTATTTTCGTCCTCTTTCTCCTTCCACCCCCTCCCATACAAACTACACTTTTTCATGAAATGCTCTAAGCCGATTTTCTCAGAACATATGACATTTATCGAGCTCACATTTTGTAATATATACTTATTTAGCATTATCACTAAGATCAGAAAAAAATATTTGGTTAGCTTCACTGCTTCCACTCCCTCCTATACAATATGACACAGTTTCACAACATCACAAGAACTCTTATTTTCTTGAAGAGTATGAATATTACTTGTTTAAAATTTAAGAGATGTCAGTTTTATGATGTTTTTAGTTATTTCTGAAAAATTCACTAAAATCTCCCCACTATTTCTACCACCTCCCATACAAACTGCACATTTTCACAAAATCTAACACTCTAATTTTCTCAGTTCCTATTCAATTTTTGGAGTAAGCATTTCGTATAAAACAATTTTACTTTATTATTTTAATAATAAAGTATTGTGATCGACTTGGAAAAAAAAAAAAATTTGCTACCCTGAAATTTTGTTTTTTCGCGTTTCATGACTAAATTAGCCGAAAAATGCAAAAAAAAAACATAATAGAATTATGATTGGGCTTAAAGCCACCTCCCAGCTTAAAATTTACCAAAATTAACCATTATGTAGTTCTACAATCTGACAAATTTTTGATTTAATATCTGTACTATTTTTTGAGATATAAGGATTTGTAATTTTGGAAAGTGCGCCATTTTTGAAATGTTCCCCATTTCCCCCCACTACTATTATTTCGACATGTTATATTTTTTTTGTATTTGCCTAGTATAGCTTAATATACTTTTTAAGTTTCAATTACATAGCTTAAAAGATAGTTGAGATATTAATTTTTAAGTGTTTTTCTTTGCACCCCCCCTGACCCTCCCCCTTACAATAATTAGCTGCTTTCTGAGCTGGTTCCGATGGAACTATATGCCATCTTTACGGTCTCTAAATATAATTTTTTTACGATAAGTAATTTCGAAGATATAATCATTTGAAAAAAAAATTCGGCCGACAATTGGTTCTTAGCCCCCCCTTTTCGCACCCCAATGGATAAAAAAATTAAATTATTTTTAGAAAATGTCCCACAAACCCCTTTATATGTATGTTGAGTTTTAGCTTCCTAGCTGTTACCATGGTTGAGATATTTAAATTCGTACTTTTCGGTTTAAGCGCTCCCCCCGCCTCCCCCTGAACCCGTACACCCACCAAAATATCTACAATCCCTCCAAAAATGAACTTTCTATCTTGAAGGGTTTGTGAGTTAATGTGCGCTGAGCGTACACGTCGGCGTACGGCGGACGGCGTACAGACAGACGGATTTTTTTTTTTTGCATTTTTAGGCTAATTTAGTCATGAAACGCGAAAAAAAAAAATTTCAGGGTAGCAAACTTTTTTTTTTTTTTGTGTCGATCACAATACTTTATTATTATAATAATAAAGTAAAATTCGTCTGTCTGTACGCCGTCCGCCGTACGCCGTCCGCCGTCTGCCGTCCGCCGTACGCCGACGTGTACGCTCAGCGCACATTAACTCCCAAACCCTTCAAGATGGAAAGTTCATTTTTGGAAGAATTGTAGATAGTTGCGAATCTCAGGCGTATACCCATTTTGGGGGGTGTACCGGTTCAGGGGGAGGCGGGGGGAGCGCTTAAGCCAAAAAATACGAATTCAAATATCTCAACCATGGTAACAGCGAGGAAGCTAAAACTCAGCACACATACAGCAGGGTTTGAGGGACATTTTTTAAAAATAATTTAATTTTTTTATCCATTGGTGTCCGAGAAGGGGGGGGCTAAAAACAAATTGTCGGCCGAATTGTTTTTCCAAATGATTATATCTTCGAAATTACTTATCGTAAAAAATTCATATATTGAGACCGTCAGTGAGGCATACAGTTCCTTTGGAATCAGCTTAGAGAGTGATTAATTATTGTAAGGGGAAGGGTCAGGGGGGGTGCAAAGAAAAACACTTAAAAATGAATATCTCAACTATCTTTTAAGCTATGTAATTGAAACTGAAAACGTATATTAAGCTATACTAGGAAAATACAAAAAAAATATAAAATTTGGTCATAATAGTAGTGGGGGGAAATAGGGAGCATTTCAAAAATGGCGCACTTTTCAAAATTACGAATCCTTATATCTCAAAAAAGAATACAGATATCAAATCAAAAATTTTTCAGATTGTAGGACTACATAATGTTTAATTTTGGTAAAAATTTTAAGTTGGGAGGTGAAAGGGAAGGGAGGTGATAAGCAAAAATGTCGAATATTTTGAGTGATTTTTTCAGGACTCTGTTGAAAGATAGAAAAATTAAATTTTGCATGTGAATACGTCTATTTGATGTACATAGAAAAATAATAATAACTTGATCCATAATTGTTATAAACCGACCCCCCCGGTCTGACGTGCACAAGGTGTTTCATGTGCATTGAAAAAAACACATAAACTGAAAATTTTTTAGTGAAATTTTAAGGTAGAAACTTGAAAATTTGCAAAATGCATTTAAAAAAAATCCCTAAATATACGAAATATTAACTGGTTGAAAACCTTGAAAATTTCTACCCCCTCCCATACAAAATTATTTTTTCGACCATTTTTAAAAAATCAATTATCACCTAACTTTTAAAAGCTATCAATTTGCAATTTTGCACAAAAACTTACAAAAATAATTCAAATGAAATTACGTTAAAAGTTTTGAAATCGCGCTTTCTCTTCTACCCCCTCCCATACAAAAGTATGATTTCGACCAATTTCATTAAATCAACTAATGATCAAGAAATTAAAAGCTATGAACTTGAAATGTTGTACGAGCATCTTACAACAGAAAAGAAAGAAAATTGCATCACAAGTTTTACGATTCCTCTCCCTCCTCTACCCCCTCCCATACAAAATTATTTTTTCGAGCATTTTTAAGAAATAAGTTGTCAGCTAACTCTTAAAAACTATCAATTTAAAATTTTGCAGAAAAACTTAAAAAAATAATTCAAATAAAGTTGCTTTAAAAGTTTTGAATTCGCGCTTGCCCTTCTACCCCCTCCCATACAAAACTATGATTTCGACCAATTTCATTAAATCAACTAATAACCAACAAACTAGAAGTTACGAACTTGAAATTTTATACAAGCACCTCACCAGAGAAGCAAAATAAAACTATAGATCAAATTTTACGATTCCCCTACCTTCTCTACCCCCTCCCATACAAATGTTCGGTTTCGTGAATGTAAAATACACCGAATTTTATGAAAATTCTATGCAACTTCGTCCATGATACACATTCTATACAGAAAATATTTGATGTGATTCAAGTAATTAATTAAAAAGCTATTAACATCCACCCACCCTTACTATTACCCCTCCTCCTCCCCTCATAAAAACCCAAACTTGCAGAAACGAATGAAATATTGTTAAATTGACAACAGCCCTGCCCAAGAACTCCATTTCACTTAGCCTTCCCTAACCACTCTAACCTGCATATTGACTGTCCACGCATCCGCAACTTGTCCCAAGAATAATAAAGTTTCGCCCGACTTGTTGGCAGTTTATTTATAGCTACTTTAGCATGATGGGGAAAACATTAGTTCAATGCTATTACCCCTTCTTACACTCCCCATACAAAATTGCTTGGGGTCATAAAAAATTCTATTTCATCTAGAGTATAGTAGCCCTGTTATGGTTTTTAAGATGGCTTTGCTATCTTCATCAACCGAGTCTTCCCATCGCTTGCGTGGCTTGTCTACTGGCCGGTTACCACTCGCTTTGCCTTTCAGAGCACGTTTGGGGATTCTTCTGTCTTCCATTCGCTCTAAATGGCCAGCCCACTGCAGTTTACGTAGCTTGGTGAACGTTGAAGCTTCTGGCTCGTCGTAGAGTTGATACAACTCATGGTTGTATCTTATTCGCCATTCCGTTCCTTCCTCTACAGGTCCCAAAATTCTTCGGAGGACCTTTCTTTCAAATGCGTTAACTGCTTTTTCGGAAGTGTAAATGTCCATGTCTCGTAACCATTACAGAGCACAGGTCGTACAATAGTTTTATATATCCGCAGCTTATTGTTCCTGTTCACTTTCTTTGATTTCATTATTGTAAGTACCGGATAATGCGTCTTATTTGCTAGTATTATCCGTCGTTTGATTTCGCCTGTTTCACTACCGTCCTTTGCTAGATTAGCCCCAAGATATATGAAATTGTCCACACTCTCCAAATTATATTCCGCAATTGTTATGTTTTGTCTGATAGGCGCTCTCCTTCTTGTTTGCGTCATAACTTTTGTTTTGTTTTCGTTAATGCGCAACCCGACTTCTTTTGCGGCGGAGTCAAGATTGACAAATACCTCCTTAGCACTAGAGAAGGATCTTGCTAGGATGTTAATGTCGTCAGCGTATGCTACTAGTTGGGTGGACTTGAATAGTAGTGTCCCGTTGGTGTTGACTGGGATTTTTCGCACGACAGACTCTAGTACCAAGTTGAAAGCATTTCTCAAGCACCTGTTTCACCGAGAATATCTGGTCTGCTGTAGATCGTCTGACTCTGAATCCACCTTGGTATTCGCCAAATATTTCATTAGTATAGGGCTTAAGACGACGTTCAATTATTTTTGTCAGTAATTTAAAGGACGTACACAATAATGATATTCCTCTGTAATTCTCACAGCAGAGTTTGTCTCCTTTCTTGTAAATTGAACATATAATGCTTTTTCGCCAATCGTCGGGTATGATTTCCTCTGTCCAAATTTTGCATATCATGTTGTGCAGTATTTCAGCGACACAATTTCCACCGTTTTTCAGAAGTTCAACTGGTATTTCGTCAATTCCCGGCGCTTTGTTTAGTTTTTGGTCACATAGGGCTGCTTTGATTTCAGCAAGCGTGGGTAGTGTCGATGATGGTTCATCTTCGTCAGTTGAGGCTTCAATTGAAATGTTGTCTGTTGTGATCGGTGCTAATGGGGTGGGATTCAAAAGATGTTCAAAGTATGAAGCCCATCTCCTTTTGATTTCTTCTGTGTCGCTGATGATATTGCCCTCTGCGTCTTTGCTGAGACTGGTTTTTGGCTTATATCCCTTTTTTAAGTCTTTTACTATTGCGTATGCGTCCCGCGTTTTATTTTGTCTCATGTCGTCGTCCATTTTTTGTATTTTGCCATTATGGTATGTACTTCCTTTGTTTTCGTCTGCAGGTCTTTTTCGCATATCGCCTAAGCTCGTCATATCTTTCTTTTTTGGCTCGTGTTGGTCGTTCAGTAAAAATTTTGTAGGCCTCGTTCTTTCTATCTGGTGCTTCGCGACATTCTTGGTCGAACCAATCATTATTTTTTCGCCGTGCTAACACCTAACACCTCTTCTGCGGAGGATTTGATGCCGTCTCGTATTTTCATCCACGAATTCTCCACACGCATATTTTGGATATTTTCATATATTGGTGTCAGGTGTTCATTACATGCTAACATGTAAGCCTGCGCCACCCTTTCGTCGTTAAGCTTGTCGACATTGAATTTGCGAGCTCTACTCGTTTTCGAAAATCCACGACAAGCTATTTTGCATCGATACTTGGCTTTGACTAGATAGTGATCAGAGTCACAATTCGCACAGCGGAGAGTTCGTACATCAAGTATGCTGGAAGCAGCCGTTTTCTCGATTAGAACGTGGTCTATTTGGTTGAAGGGGTGACCATCTGGTGATGCCCACGTTCGTTTGTGAATTTCGCGATGTGGGAAGCACGTAGAGCTTACTATGATATTTTTGCTGCTTGCGAAATCAATAAGACGTTGGCCATTGTCGTTGGTTATGTCATGGAGACTGTGCCCTCCTGTTGTTCCTCTATGAGCCACCTCCTTTCCGACTTTTGCATTAAATTCCCCTAAGACAATTTTTAGGTCATTCGGGGGCAGTGCGTCATAGGTTGTCTCTAAGGTGGCATAAAATTCGCCTTTAGTTATATCGTCATTGTCTTCTGTTGGTGCGTGAACGTTGATCAACCAAGTGTTGGCCTTTATTCGGATTGCACACAATCTTTCACTTACTGGTCTGCTGTTTAAATTTTTTGTCAACGACAAAAGCGACTCCAAACTCTCTGCTTCCCGACAATTTTCCACTTGGATAGATTGTGTGTGATCTCATGTCCATGATTTCGCTACCGAGCCATTTCGTTTGTTGGATGGCAGGTTTGTTGATGTTGTGTTTTGCCACTTCTTGAAAACTTAATTATTTATTATTCGTGACGTTTCGGTCTCTGTTGAGTGGTGGAAGGAGGGAAAAGACACAAATTATTTTTATAGAGTAGATTGAAATCATCATAAAAGTATTACATTCCAAATTTCAGATCAATGTCATTTGTACTTTTCGAGCAAATCCGTTTATTGTCAGATTGTGAAATTGTGTCATTTTGTATGGGAGGGGGTAGAAGGGGTGGAGCGATATGGCTCGTTCACGAACTTGACCGTACTTTTTTGTTAAAAATGACGTACACAAAATTTGAACTTTCTACCTCAACGCATTCTCATGCTAGAGAGGACACGGATGGACAGACAGACAGACAGACAGACAGACGGACGGACGGACATCCGGTTTTGAGATTTTTGAGTGATTATATGAGCTTCTGTATCATTCATTTTTTTCTCCAAGCCTTATTTCTTGGCGTGATAAACTTTGTGGCAAACTTATAATACTCTCAGATTTCATCTAGAGTATAAAAATCCGTCTGTCTGTACGCCGGTGTGTATGCTCAGCGCACATTAACTCCTAAGCCCTTCAAGATAGAAAGTTCATTTTTGGAGGGATTGTAGATAGTTGCGGATCTCAAACGGTCACCCATTTTGAGGGGTGTAAGAGTTCAGGGGGAGGCGGGGGAGCACTTAAACCGAAAACTAAGATTTCAAATATCTCAAACATGTTTACAGCTAGGAAGCTAAAAATCGATATACATATAAAAGGGTTTTTGGAACAACTTTTAAAATTAATTTAATTTTTTTATCCATTGGGGTGCAAAGAAAAACACTTAAATATCAATATCTCGGCTATTTGTTGAGCTATGTAATTGAAACTTGGTACTTATATTAAACTGTACTAGAGAAATACAAAAAAAATATAACATTAGGACAAAATAGTAGAGGGCGAAATGGGGAGCATTGAACTTTCCAAAATTTCAAACCATTATATCTCAAAACTGATAACAGATATCAAATTCAAATTTTGTCAAATTGTAAAACTATATGGTTTGGAATTTGGCAAAAGTTTTACGTCGGGGGGGAGGGAGGTGGTAAGCAAAAGTGTCGAAAATTTTGAGTGATTTTTTTAGGGCTCTGGAAGGAGATACAAAGTTTAAATTTTCCATGTGGATACATCTATTTATTATACATACAGGAAAAATAATAAAAATTCTGCAATTTTTATGCACCGACCCCCCTGGTCTAACGTGCACAAAGTGTTTCATTTGCACTGAAAAACACATAAACTGAACATTTTTGAATGAAATTTTAAGGTAAAAAATTCAAAATTTGCAAAATCCATTTAAAAAAAAATCTCTAAAATAATGAAATATTAACTGGTCGAATACCTTCCAAACTTCTACTCCCTCCCATACAAAATTAATTTTTCGACCATTTTTAAAAAATCAATTATCACCTTAAAATTAAAAGCTACTATTTTGAAATTGCACAAAAACTTTTAAAAATAGTTGAAACAAAATTGCTTCAAAAGTTTTGAGATCGCACTTGCCCTTCTACCCCCTCCCATATAAAAGTATGATTTCGACCAATTTCAATTAATCAACTGCTAACCACCAAATTAAAAGCTACGAACTTGAAATTTTGTACGAGCACCTTACAAAAGAAATGAAATAAAACTGCATCACAAATTTTACATTTCCCTTACCTCCTCTACCCCCTCCCATACAAATGATTGGTTTCGTGAATGTAAAATACACCGAATTTTATGAAAAATCTATGCAACTTCGTTTATGAAACTGACATTCTATGCAGAAAATATTGGACGTAATTGAAGCAATCAATTGAAAAATTATTGGCATTCACCCACACTTAATATCACCTCTCCCCCCTCCCTCATAAAAACCCGAACTTGCATAAACGAATGAAATTTTGATTACATGTACTGGAGCTATTGATCGTATTCGCAACTAAGTGTTGAATTGGCATCATCCCTGCTTTAAAGGATGTTCCACTTGTGAAAGGGGGTCTCACTTGTGAAAGGGGGTTCTACTTGTGAAAGGGGGTTTCACTTGTGAAAGGGGGGTTCCACTTGTGAAAAAGGGTTCCACTTAGTTTATTTCCTAACCACTTTAACTTGCATATTGACTTTCCATGCATCTTTAACTTGTCCCAAAAATAATAATGTTGCACCCGACTTGTTGGCAGTTTATTGCTAGTTGCAATTAAAACCGATTTACTGCATTTTTGAAAATTGTGCTTTTGTGTGGGAGGGGGTAGAAGGAGTAAGGTGATCAGATCAATATTTTGTGATATTAATGGTATTTAAATCGTTATACTACGACCTAATTTTCAAGTCAATAGCAGAAATGTTTTCAGATAAAAATTGATTTCTTTAAATCTCGAAAATTCATGAAGTTGGTATGCGTGCAGGTAGAAAGACTGGGGCATGTGGTCCGTTCACGAGCTTAAAGTTACTTTTTTGCTAAAAATGACACATGACAAATTTCATCACGATAGGCCTTCTGAAGTCGTCGTCTCGATCCAAACACCACGTCCTCCAGCTGCTAATTTTTAATACGGCTTTGCTGTTTTCATCAAACGAGTCTTCCCATCGTTTGCGTGGTTTGCCTACTGGCCGGTTACCACTCGCTTTGCCTTTCAGAGCACGTTTGGGATTCTTCTGTCTTCCATTCGCTCTAAATTGCCAAACTGCACATTTTCACAAAATCTAACACTCTAATTTTCTCAGTTCCTATTCAATTTTTGGAGTAAGCATTTCGTATAAAACAATTTTTATAGCTACTTTAACATGATGGGGAAAATATTAGTTCAATGCTATTACCCCTTCTTACACTCCCCATACAAAATTGCTTGGGGTCATTAAAAATTCTATTTCATCTAGAGTATCGTAGCCCTGTTATGTTTTTTAAGATGGCTTTGCTATCTTCATCAACCGAGTCTTTCCATCGCTTGCGTGGCTTGCCTACTGGCCGGTTACCACTCGCTTTGCCTTTAAGAGAACGTTTGGAAATTCTTCTGTCTTCCATTCGCCTTACATGGCCAGCCCACTGCAGTTTACGTATCTTGATGAACGTTGAAGCTTGTGGCTCGTCGTAGAGTTGATACAACTCATGGTTGCATCTTATTCGCCAGTCCGTTCCTTCCTTCACAGGTCCCAAAATTCTTCGGAGGACCTTTCTTTTAAATGCGTTAACAGCTTTTTCGGAAGTTCGCGTTAATGTCTACGTCCCGCTGCCAGAACAGAGCACAGGTCGTATAATAGTTTTATAAATCCGCAGCCTATTGTTCCTGTGCACTTTCTTGAATTTCATTACTGGAAGTACCGAATAATACGTCTTATTTGCAAGTATCATCGTTTGATTTCGTCTGTTTCACTACCGTCCTTTGCTAGATTAGCCCCAAGATATATGAAGTTGTCCACACTCTCCAAATTATATTCCGAAATAGTTATGTTTTGTCTGATAGGCGCTCTCCTTCTTATTTGCGTCATTACTTTTGTTGTGCTTTCATTAATGCGCAACCCGACTTTTTTTGCGGTGGAGTCAAGATTGACAAATACCTCCTTAGCACTAGGGAAGGATCTTGCTAGGATGTTAATGTCGTCAGCGTATGCTACTAGTTGGGTGGACTTGAATAGTAGTGTCCCGTTGGTGTCGACTGGGATTTTTCGAACAATATACTCTAGTGCCAAGTTGAAAAGCATGGGGGCCAGACTATCTCCCTGCTTTAAACCACATTCCGTTCAAAAGCTGGCTGTGGAATCGGTTTGTATTCTAACTTGGGATTCAGTGTTCGTCATTGTGAGTCTTATTAGTTGGACTAGTTTTTGGGGAATTTTAAAGACAAGCATGATTTGGTACAGTACGCGCCTGTCGATACTGTCGTATGCTTGTTTAAAATCTACGAAGGTTTGGTGCACGTCTGTGTTATATTCCCAGCATTTCTCAAGCACCTGTTTCACCGAGAATATCTGGTCTGTTGTAGATCGTCCGGTTCTGAATCCACCTTGGTATTTGCCAATTATTTCATTAGTATAGGGCTTAAGACGACGTTCAATTATTTTTGTCAGTACTTTATAGGACGTACACTACAGTGATATAACTCTCTAATTCTCACAGCAGAGTTTGTCTCCTTTCTTGTAAATAGAACATATAATGCTTTTTCGCCAATCGTCGGGTATGATTTCCTGTGTCCAAATTTTGCATATCATGTTGTGCATTATTTCAGCGACACAGTTTCGCCCGTTTTTCAGAAGTTCCATTGGTATTTATTCAATTCCTAGCGCTTTGATTCGTTTTTGGTCACATAGGGCTGCTTTAATTTCAGCAAGCGTGGGTGGTGTAGCTGATAATTCTTCGTCATCAAATTTAATTTAAATTAAATTAAATTTTATATCGCCTGATCAAGGTTTTGAGCGACAACAAATATTTCTGTTCCCTTTTGACGACTCTGTGCGAGCGTTCTTAGCGTTACAAACGGCAATCAAATTCCTGTTAATTTGATTGATGACAACAGCCCTGCCCAAGAACTCCCTTTCACTTAGCCCTCCCTAAAGCTACAAAAGGCAAGGCAAACACAATATACTCTCAGATTTCATCTAAAGTATAAAATTTATTTTCTTACCATAAACAGAAATACAAATAGGTAAGTATTTCTGTTTATGTCACCCATTCAGTTTTGGCTCGATTCCAAATGCAACCAGTTCATTACGAAAATCGAGTATACAAATCGCCTTACTTATTGTTGCGAGCTAGGGGGTTCGCCGGATTTCAAATAAAACACAATTCGTTTAAAAATAATGGATAATTTATTTATTCGCAGTCTTTTTACTTAATTTTCACGTTAACTTAATTCGCCGTAAAACGCACTACCGATATTTGGAGTTTACAGGAAGTTGCTAGAAACATGTTTATGGCGTTTTACATGTTGAGGGACTTTTCTGGATGTTTCTGGAAACATCGAGGTTGCCAGATTTATAACATTACCCTCTCCTTAGTCCCTGTTCGTCCCGAACAGAGTTGTTCACTTCCTCCATGGCACCATGGTACTTTGTTAGTCGGTCGAGATGTACCACTTTCATTTTAGTGCGAGGCTTTTGATGTAGTTGAATCCGATAGACGACATCATTTAACCGGTTGATGATCTGGTAAGGGCCTTCCCAGTTGCGCTGTAGTTTCGGCGATCTGCCCTTTTGTCGTTTGGGATTGTATAACCAAACCAAGTCGCCGTCTTGGAATCCTGATGAATTCGCCCGTTGATCATACCTCGTCTTCATGCGGTCGGTCGCCAAATCAATTTTATCTCTGACCAGGTTATAAATTGTCTTTAGTCGACATCGAAGATCCGAGACGTAATCTTAAGCATTGGTTGGTTGGTCTGGTGGCACTCCAAACATTAGTTCCGCAAGGACTCAAATATTTCATCCAAAAATGACTCGGGACGGAGTTTCTCCTGTTATTGAATGCACCGATGTTCTGTAGGCCATTAAAAAAAGGGATGTGCTGGTCCCAGTCCTGTTGCCTCTCGCTGACGAGTTTGGATAGGTTTGAGTTCAATGTCCTATTGAAACGTTCCACCATTCCATCGGACTGTGGGTGTAATGGAGTTGTCCTCGTTTTGTTTATTCCCAGCATTTGGCACACCTGTTTGAATATTTAAGATTCAAAATTGCGCCCTTGATCGGAGTGTAGTTCACGTGGAGCTCCAAATCTGCTCACCCAGTTGGTAACAATTTGTTCTGCGACGGTTACTGCTTCTTGGTTTGGAATTGCGTAGGCTTCAGGCCACTTGCTGAAATAATCAATGACCACTAGAATGAGCGATTACCATTTTCTGATTCCGGAAATGGTCCAGCAATATCTACGGCAATTCTCTCAAATGGGACTCCCACGCTGCATTTCTCCCTTTGATCTGCGGTGTGGGCCCTGACTTGATGCACACGTAGTACATTTACGGCACCAATTTTCGACATCATCTCGGAGATGGATCCAATAGAACCTTTCTCGTATCTTTGCCAAGGTTCTATTTACACCCAAATGCCCACCGGAGGTACCTCCATGATATTCCTTCAAAACCTCCTCGACTTTACAATGCGGGACGATGGTTTGCATGTGATACGACTTTCGGTCAGCGTTTTCCCATTTCCGTTTTAATAATCCGCCGTCTAGGTGAAGGGAGTTCCATTGTGCCCAATAACACTTTAGGGTTTCGCTGAATTGTGAGATGTCTTTCCACTCAGGCCGTTTCATTTCGTCCTTCCATGCCATGATCGGTGAAATATCTGGGTCTTTACGTTGGGCATCTTTCAGTTCTTGCTGACTCCATCCATTCTTTGGTTCGGTCGTTATCCTCTGAATGGTTTCTCCGGCTTCTTTTCCTTCTACACGGTGACAATGCTTGCAGTTCGGTGGACAAGAACGACTTGAAAGCGCATCGGCATTACCGTGGATTCTTCCTGTTCGATGAACAATTTCAAAATCGTAGGATTCAAGCCTTTCAATCCATCTGGCTACTTGGCCTTCGGGGTTCTGAAACTGAGGTAGCCATTTAAGCAATGCGTGATCCGTTCGAAGAAGGAACTCTAGACCATAGAGATATTTGTGAAAATGTTTCGTTGCTTCTAGAATGGCTAATAGCTCTCGGCGAGTTACGCAATAGTTCCTTTCTGCTTTTGAGAGTACTCGGCTGTAGTATGATAGCACTCTCTCCTGCCCGTCGATCTCCTGTGATAGCACTGCTCCGATACCGACACTGCTGGCGTCAGTATCAATGATGAAACCGTAACCTGGTTTTGGGTACGCCAGAACTGGGGAGTCGCAGAGTTGGTCTTTTATTTTCTCAAATGCTTCCTGGCACTGTTGACTCCATGTAAATGACTTTCCTTTTTCCGTTAACTGATGCAGACATTTCGCCGTGTTGGCAAAGTCTTTTACGAATCGACGGTAATATGTCGCTAAGCCTAGGAAGCTGCGCAACTGGTGTTTATCACTCGGAGTAGGCCAATTTTTCACCGCCAGTATCTTCTCCGGATCCGTCTTTACGCCATCAGCTGAAACGATGTGACCCAAGTACTTGACTTCTGCACTAAACAAAGTGCACTTTTTCGGACTCAGCTTTAATTTTGCCGCTCGCAGTCGCTGGAAGACTTCCTATAGATTTTTTAGATGTTCCGTGAATGTTTTGCCGATAACGATCACATCATCCAGGTAAACGAGACAAGTTTTCCAGCTCAGGCCACGCAAAACGAATTCCATTAGTCTTTCAAACGTAGCTGGAGCATTGCACAGGCCAAATGGCATTACGATGAACTGCCACAGTCCACTGCCGACAGAGAATGCTGTCTTCTCTCTATCTTTTTCATCTATCTCTACTTGCCAGTAACCACTTTTCAGGTCCAACGTTGAGAACCATTTAGCACCAGTCAGGGTGTCCATCATATGGTCGATTTTAGGTAGTGGATAGCTATCCTTTTTCGTAACGTCATTCAGTTGCCTGTAGTCCACACAAAAACGGGTACTGCCGTCCTTCTTCTTTACCAGCACCACAGGCGATATCCATGGGCTCTTTGATTCTTCGATGATTCCCTGATGCTCCATAGTTTTGACCATTGAATTGACTTCTCCTTGTTTCGCTAATGGTACTCTTCTTAGAGGTTGACGTATCAGTGTAGCACTTCCGGTATTTATGCGATGTTTCACTAAGTTTGTTCTGCCATAGTCGTCATCACCGGTGGAAAAGACGTCGCTGAATCCTTCGATTAGATCTACTGCTTGCTTGTGTTGTTCTCCTCTAAGGTTGCTTAACTGAAGAAGTGTTGAAGTTACATCGTCCTTCCTTCTTGGCTTATTTTTAGAGGGTACGTCATGTGGTTCTGCCTTGTCGATACTCGTCACCGCCGATATTGGTTCACAGCTGCCAATTACATCTCCTTTCTTTACTCTGGTAATACTGTCCGAAACGTTGAGGACTCTTATTGGTACCATCATCTTCTCATTCCTTTTTACGAGCGTTTTTCCTAGTATTAGACTTCGTAATGCAGGTGTCGTTTCCGTTTCTATGAGGTAGAATCAGTGGTTCCCGGGATCACCATCGAGCTCTGCCCAAATAACATTTTCTGATGACTTTGGTATATCCGCATCTTCGCACAGTATAACTCGCAGTTTTGTTGAGTTGGAGGATGTTATTTCCATCGGGATTTCGATATTCCGCCACTTCATTATTCGTTGTCCTAAGTCCAGCTGGATACCGTGTGGTTTCAGAAAATCCATTCCAAGGATACACTCATCGGTAATGTCAGCTACCACGAATACATGCGAGAAGGTCAAATCCCCAAGCTGTATGTCACGAGCTATTTCTCCATGGACCGTTGTAGTTTCTCCTGTAGCAGTGCGAAGTGCGTACTTCTTGGTGTTGTGAAGCCAAGTACGATCTACGAGGTCAGATCTTAGCACTGACAGTGTTGCGCCTGTGTCGACTGTTATGATGCAGTTTAATTTGCCGACTCGACCACTCATACATAAGTCGTTTTCACAACGATGTAGTCGAGAAACTGCGATGATGGTTCCGGGGGCGTCGATTCTACCAGCCAACTTCTGCCCCAAGAAGTTGGCCTTTACTCGTTTCCCGGACTGTCATTAGGCGAAGCGTACTCTCGTGATGGTTCGCCCCTTCCTCCTCTTTGTTTAGCAGCGCAGCCGGAACAATAGTTGATCGCTTTTCTGGGTTTGCGGCAGTCGCGTCTTAAGTGTCCTGCCTGTCCACAATTCCAGCATCGGGGAGCACCAGATCCTTCGCTCCGCTTGGTGTACTCGGCTTTCTGACACACATATTCTTCTACTATTTCTCGAACTCGATAGTTACTCCGCGAGCTTTGCTTGGCAGTTTCGAACGTCAGCCCATATACTGAGGCTTCGCCAATCGTTTTCTTACCTGCCAGTTTTAACGCCTATTGCAGCTCTCTGTCCTGTATAGGATTGTTAAATGCGAAAACAGCTGTATCGTTGCGTTGCTCTGTTTGTGCGTTAGACAGCGATAATAGTGTGAGTCGTTCAATATCGCGTGCCAGCTCTTGAAGTGTTTTGCCATTCTTTTGAGTTCGGTTGTTCAGTTGAGTTTTGTAGATCTCTCGCATGTGGTCACTGCCGTAATGAAGATCCAATGTCCGGACTAACGTTGAAAAATCTTGTTGTTGCTCCTGCGGAATCGTTTGAAGAACTTCCGCTGGTGGGCCTCTTAACTCCAATATAAGAGCCGTTCCTCGTTCCAGATCATTCCAATGGTTGTTTCTTGCGGCAGCCTCAAATTGTGTCTTATAAATAGCCCACGGTGTTTGTCCATCAAAGATTGGAGCCTTGAGACCCTTGTGCGCAACGTGTTCTGCCTTGATGACTCCAGTCGCTTTGACGTTATCGAAGTCTCTTTTTAGGCGTTCGACTTCTTCTGCAATCCCGGATTTCTTTTCCGTAATTTGCTCTTCGAAGATTCGAAGTTTCTTCCCTACGTTTTCTTCTATTGCCTTACCCATGGTGTCTATTTTATTATTCTGCAGCTCCAATTTTGGTTGAGTTCCTTTGAGGTCTGATCTAATTTTTCATTGAGGTCCGCTGACAGCTGACTTTGTTGGTCCAGTTTCTGCTTAATGTCCTCTGATTGTTCATCTAACTTCTGATTCATGTCCGCAGATTGTTGTTTAGTGTCCACTGGTTGTTGCTCTAATTTGTTCATCATTTGTTGCATTAACTGTGTTAGAGCATCCGTTGCACCAGAACACTCCTCTCCACGAGCTTCTTTGATTTGGAACTCAAAACTTTCTGCATCTTCACCCTCAGCCTGCAGTGTCTCGATCATACGGCTGACAAGTTCAGACTTGCTCCCTGTCGTAGGTAACTCTCGTCTACTGAGCTCTTCCTTCAGCTCCGTTAATTTTAAGTCCTTCAAATAACGCGGCATTTTCACTACCGATTATTTCCAGTTTTTCCGCGATTCGAATTCACAAAATTCTCACTGTCCGTTCAAGAATTTTAGTTCCGCGATTTTACTTCGCTAATTAAAGTCACTGTTCACTAGAGCACTCGACAATATTCGATTTCACAAAATTCTCACTGTCCGTTCGAGAATTTTAGTTTCACTTTTTCGCTCTCACAAAATTATCCGTTCGAGAATTTTAATTTCACTCGCGATTTTTAACCCGAATTTATCTTTGAAATCCCACTTCTGACACCAGTTGTTGCGAGCTAGGGGGTTCGCCGGATTTCAAAGAAAACACAATTCGTTTAAAAATAATAGATAATTTATTTATTCGCAGTCTTTTTACTTAATTTTCACGTTAACTTAATTCGCCTTAAAACGCACTACCGATATTTCGCTTTCTATCGCTTTCACTACCGTTCGCGTTCAGATGTCGCTGACTGACTGACTTGGCTGTCTGAAAGTTCCCGGATATTTTTACCAAACCTCCCAGACAGGTGTCGTTGTGTATGTGTGTCTAGACTACTCTAGATTGCCTACATTATGGAGTTTACTGGAAGTTGCTAGAATCATGTTTATGGCGTTTTACATGTTGAGGGACTTTTCTGGATGTTTCTGGAAACATCGAGGTTCCCAGATTTATAACAATATAATAAAAACATAACAGGGCTACGATTGCGCCTAAAGCGCAATCTTACGATACTCTAGATGAAATAGAATTTTTTATGATCCCAAGAAATTTCGTATGGGATGTGTTAGAAAAGATGATAGCATTGAACTCATTTTTTCTCCATCATGCTAAAGCAGCTATAGAAATGTTTTATACAAAATGCTTACTCCAAAAATTGAATGGGAACTAAGAAAATTAGTGAGTTAGATTTAGTGAAAATGTGCAGTTTGTATGGGAGGTGGTAGAAAGAGTGGAGGGATTTTAGTGATTTTTTCAGAAATAGCAAAGACTATTATAAAATTGACATCCCTTTAATTTCAGCCTAGTGGCATTCATACTTTTTAAGAAAATCGATTTTTGTGAAGTTGTGAAAGTGTGTCCCATACAATAGGAGAGGGTAGAAGCAGTGACGCTAATCAAATATTTTTTTCTGATCTTAGTGATAATACTAATTAAGTATTTATTACAAAATATGAACTCGATAAATGTGATATGTTCTGAGAAAATCGTCTTAGAGCATTTCATGAAAAAGTGTAGTTTGTATGGGAGGGGGTGGGAGGAGAGGGAGGACGCAAATAATTTTTCTTTTCTAGACTGTAATCATTATGAAAGTAATATATCCCAAAATTCAGACTAATAGCTTTTATACTTTTCGAGTAAATTTATTTATTGTCAAATTGCGAAATTGTGTCATTTTGTATGGGAGGGGGTAGAAGGTTTGAAGCTAATCGTCGAATTTTTTTTGGCATTACTAACAATTTTAAATAAATATTTGGTGCACAATTTCAGCCCGCTAAATTTTTTACGCACTGAGTAAATTGACTTAGAGTATTTCATGACAAGTACAGTTTGTATGGGAGGTGGTAGAAGGAGGGAGAGGAAACTCATATTTTTTATTCGGTAGATTGATATTATTATAAAAGTAAGATATTAGAAATTTTTGGCCAATAGCTTTTATATTTTTCGAGCAAATACGTTTATTTTCAAATTGCGCAATTGTGTCATTTTGTATGGGAGGGGGTAGAAGGGGAAAAGCTAATTTTTTTTCGCCTTACTAACAATTGTAAATAAATATTTGGTGCATAATTTCAGCCCGCTAAATTGTATACGCGCTGAGTAAATTGGCTTAGAGTAATTCATGACAAGTACAGTTTGTATGGGAGATGGCAGAAGGAGGAGGAGGGCATGCATAATATTTATACCGTAGATTGATATTATTATAAAAGTAACATATTCCAAATTTCAGGCTAATAGCTTTTCTACTTTTCGAGCAATTCCGTTTATTGTCAAATTGCGCAATTGTGTCATTTTGTATGGGAGGAGGTAGAAGGGGTGGAGCGATTTGGCCTGTTCACGAACTTGACCTTACTTTTATATCAAAAACGACGTGTACAAAATTTGAACTATCTAGGTCAACGCGTTCCCAAGCTAGAGAGCGCATGTGATCCCAAATTATTTTGTATGGGGAGTATTAGAAGGAGTGATAGCATTGAACTAATTTTTTCCCCATCATGCTAAATTAGCTATAAAAATGTTTTATGCAAAATTCTTACTCCGCAAATTGAGTAGGAGCTAAGAAAATTAGTGTGTTAGATTTAGTGAAAATGTGCAGTTTGTATGGGAGGTGGTAGAAAGAAATAACTGAGAATATCATAAAATTGACATCTCTTAAATTTTAGACTAGTAACATTCATATTTTTCAAGAAAATAGATTTTTTGTGAAGTTGTAAAACTGTTTCATATTGTATGGGAGGGGGTAGAAGCTAATCAAATATTTTTTTCTGATCTTAGTGATGATACTTAATAAGTATTTATTACAAAATGTATGCTCGATAAATGTTGTATTTAGATGTGGCCCATTCACGAAATTAAAGTTACTTTTTTGCTTATATAAAAAATTTCAACACGATAGGTCAAAGTTTTCGAGAGTTATGTTGTAGGCAGACGGACAGACAGAAGGACAGACGGACAGATGGAGAGACAAATAATCGAAGCTTATGCTTGGAATAAGCTCAAACTATCAGTCAGCCAAAGTACTGAAAAATTGCTGCTACCCTCTGCAAATAACTGAAAATTATCAGAACTCTTAACAGTCTCATCGCTCATAACCATATACGATCCGTATAATTCGATTGCACCCAACTATCACAAAATCTACGCAACAAGTTACCTACCTGGCAGCTTTTCATTTAGATCTCGTTAAGTGAAAATACCTGAACTTTAGAAGTATCGCAAAGTTATGAAAAATTCATCTTTCGACTCTTCGAAACTCATTCCGGGTGACTGCTAATGAGCAACTATAAAGGTTTATCGTCATCTGCAAGTACTATTACTTTGCCATCAGAAGCCATTGTAGCAAACACCGAGATAGCGTTAAGGAAGTCACCTGCAACCGAGAAGCATATCCTGGCTGCCACCATCATATCTCAGCGATTCCTTCTTATTCGTCCTTTTTTTTTTGGTAGTATTACAAATGTAAGGGAGGATTGTCTTTACGACATTATCACGAATTCATGAGGATACACCTGAGTAGCAGCAGCAGCTAACTTGTATGAGAAAAAGAGATGAATCAGTGGCAGAACATAGGGAGCAAGAAAGATAACAACAGGCGCAACATGGAAGTCTGAAAAGGACAAAATGCGTGAGTGTTCTTTGAGACAAGATACGACAGTTATGTGTAGTCTGAACTGGCTTTTAATCGGTTTCTCCTTGCCAAGCTGTTCGAATCGTACAGTACACACAGCGCCCGATATGAATTTAAAATAACAGAAGACATAATCCCAAATGAATTATTCATGACAAAACACTGGTTCTGGCATTGCCATCATTCATTATTGGCATTGCCATGTAGAACGACATGTATACCTTGTTCCGTCTGACTCGGAAGAAAATTACAGGCAGTCGGAATTTCAAAAGCGAAATGACACGAGTCTCAGGAATTCTAAGGATAATCGGAAACTAAGGATGCCGCATATAGAGCATCGCTCCGAAAATCAACTTGTCATGGTTGTACGGCACCCTTAGCTTATTTTGAGAGATGAACATCTCCATGAAATTTCATATTCCTAAGTATCTTGGGAAGCATTTAACACAGAAGGACGGAGAGGTGAAAGTTTCGGAATGAAACGATTGTGATGTGTCGCAGGTGGTGTTGTTTTAGCTCTGAAATAATTTCACCCAACATGTGTTCAGTAATCATTTTAGATTAAATAAGGTCATCGTGATAATTTGGGAAATATACGACAATTTTTAGGAGTTGATTAAAATGAAACCGTGATCTGGTAAGTCATTTTCACACATTCTCACGGGACCATGCACTGTTGATGTGCACATATTTTGTATTGTTACAAAGTTTTCAAGACTTCTGATCGCAGTGGGTACCCAACGCAAACTGAAAAATCCATTAGATATTGAAATGAGTAGATTGGATATGTCCGCCCGTGGATATCCTACTTAAATAGGGCCTTGGCCTCCTGTATAGTTTTTGTGCAGGTTCACGTTACCTACTGGTACAATCTTAAGCACCACGTTAAGTGCCACTGTATCGGACCTCGGGATATCACAGCATGGTAAGGACGTAGGAGATAAGTTTTGTTCTCGGGTCTGCCATGAAGAACCTGCTTTACTTTAGGACGTTTTGACAATGATTTACCAAAAGCTTACGAATAAGCCGGTATGCAACGTGAACCACTACTGTCTTTCATTTTTCTCCTTTCCAACACAGTTCTGCATGGATGGTGTCTACTCCGGAGACTAACCCCTCCCCCTTCTCTTTCTCCACGCCCACAACACTTCAATTTCCATATAATGCAGTACCAGCAATCCTGCGTTTAGTATTTTATAAAACTAAAGAAAGACCTAAATTTCAATTTTAAATTTTTTGGCACAAGGAGCTACCTCAGCGTCGTACACTTTTGCACTCCCACTAAAACATTACCCGCCCTGTGTTTAAGATTTGTCATGACTGCCGAATGAGGAAATTTTTCATACAACATTTATTGATTTGAAATTTATTGCAAAATTTCATTACAAAAGTATTATGAGACCTCCATAACATAGTGGCAGCGTATTTGCTTCACATTTAATTGTTTGTGTGTTCGATTCCCACTCCAAGCGGTAGGATTTTTTTAATTACGAAAATTATTCGAAATAAAATGGGCAAACCATGTAAAAGTGAAATAGTTTCACTTCTAGAAGGTCTATGTGCTCAGTAGACGGTTTCTATTCGCTTTCTGTCATTCAGTTCCCCATAACATCTGCAAATATTTATCGGTAGCATCCAGTACAACTGGAAAATATACCAGCTTTACCACTCGTTACGATTGCTCATATTCTCCTTCCTTCCATGACTGTGTTTGTACATTCCACATAAGAGCTGAAATTTTTGCAATATTTAGTGTGTAGCACTGCAGAATTATGACACATCTGACCATGGTCCGGAGCCTAGCGATAATAATCCTATCCGAGATTGGTTCCCAGCTGATAAAACTAGGTCTTGCTCTCGGTGTAAGGACGACTGCCACGCCATTTTTGGCATCACACTTAGGACCAACGTACAGAATGATATTTCAGCCTGGGGTTCATTATTCTCCTAATCCTGTCCACCTGACCTCGCCCAAGCCCCAGTCATGCAATGTTCGATCGTTCCAGAAGCCAAGCATAGTCCGATTTCGAATCCTTAAAGTCGTAAACGTAGAATCTGTCCGTATCCGAAGTGCTGTATCCATTTCTTGTATTAGTTTGACTTTAAGATCACTGGTAATAAGCCCATCGTCCAGTGGGTGTCCACTTACTATTTTAAGGGCAAACAGGACTGGCTGTTGGTGTATTCTACTGCCTCCATTCTACACGGGGTGCTAGAATATTACCCGAGTATTACAGCATAATACCCATCATGATCTGTATACAAATATTTTGACTGAAAATTTATTAATCTATTTTTTCATTTTCCTAAGGCTATAACAAAAAAAAAATAAACCAAATTCAGAAGAAAATTTTAAAAAAGAGAAAAAAATTTGCTCCAAAATGCCCAAAAATCGAATTTCCAAGAAACTGTTCATTACAAAAAAAAAACAAACAAATGAATTTCTTTTTTGTACTGTCCTCATATGTTATAAACAATATATACATATAGCGAAATCTCCTATAACGGACACTTTTCGGACTGAAGAAAATGCCACCTAAAGAGAGGTGTTCATTCTAAACGGTGTACAAAGATATTGATAATTTTTTTCCAAATTTCATTTTCGTTTACTAACGTTATGTTCTAATTGATAATAACATAATAACATTATTATAAAAATGTTACATGTTACCATTCGCTCATCGCATGTTTGCAATCTTCCACTATTCTCAAAAGTATATAAGAACACGCGTGCAACTCATCGAATGTACAAAGTCTCCAACAACAACATTGTGCTAATAAAAAGAACACCTGTGAGTTCTTCACCGAGAGACAAGAGAATGATTCGGACAAAAAGGAAATGCTTCATAGAAGTAAATAACAGCGAGCGTCTAAGAAAGAAATAATTCAGACGAGAACGAAATGATTCAGATGACAATGCGAAGATTTATAGAACTGCGAACGGCCAAGGTGGAAATGATTCGGACGAGAAGGAGATGATTTAAAGAAACGGCCTCGGTTGGTCGATAGCGGCCTTAGTCGGCCGACAGCGGCAAAAATGACATAAACGATATAAAAAGAGCAAGCGTTTCAAGGAATAGGCAGTCTGGATGGAGTAATTGACGAACCAGTCGCAGTTTGGAAAGCGAGAGTCAAGATTGGAAAGCGATAATTTTTAAGTGAAAAACTCTCAACTGCAAGTGTAAAAGCGATAAATAAAGTTTTTGTTTAATAAAATTAGAGTGAACTTATTAAACTAGTATCCAGCGACCCCTTGCGCATTTCAATACTATTGAATATTATTCCCAGCTACAATACAGGTTTTTAAGAAGATATAACTGTTCTTTTTTTGTTATAGAAACCCTCGAATCGATGAAATAATTAGTTCTAGATAATTAATTACGTCTCATCAAATAATTCATAAATTCTTAATAATCGATTCCAGTAAAGAACGTATCCACTAAGACTGCGGCCTAGTACACCGAAATGTTAAGGCGATCGGTTCTGTAAGCCGAAAGAGATCCATCGTCGCCTACCGATATCATTACAGAACCAATTCTGTAAATATTAGGTATTACTGGGTCCAGTCACAAAATAAAAAAAAAATTGTCGCGCAATTTGGAACACCCAAATTATATTTAGCCAGGGTATAGCATATTAAGTAGCGTGTAGGTCTGCAATGTGAATGTCTTAAGATCATATCCTTGTCGTTATGTAATTTCAGCACACTGCCTGCTTAGATATACCTTGGTTACCTCAATCTACGAAAATGAAAAAAACGTAGATAGAGAGTTGTGCGAAAGGCTAGCAACCTCTCCATAATAAGTAATGAAAATATTAAGGAACCTAAAAGTCAGGAGGCCAAGGCCCAATTCGGACTGTAGTGCCGTTGTAGAGTAAGAGGAAGTTGTATTTAATGCAAATAAAATTTACCAGCTCTCTTCTCATGAATTTCTGAAAATCATCTCTACAAAACTTACAAATACAAACGAAATTTACTTCTCAATGAGTTTCGCAAATTATAATTTACATAGGAAATATGTGTAAAAAAATTTTAGTGAGAAATCATTTCAATAATTCGAGTATTTTCGAGCTTACAACTCAACACTCAACACCATGAAAATTTCCAGGGGATATCCCACAAAGAACAACTTTTTAACGTAATTTCAATTCGAATAAACCTACACTTCAGGTCCCCATAACCATACTCAAAGACGGTTGAATATGTGACACAACGAGAATTTACCAGAACATACTCTCCCCTCGTCCTGCCAAGCCACGTATGTCCTTAGTACTATTCATTCGTCCTCCAAACTTTGGACTATTTCAACATTTACAATCCTCGTAGAATCAGTTTGCGAGCACTTTTTATAGAGCAAACACGAAAAACACACACTAATGCTGCAGAACGAAAATATAGGGTACGGAAAATTATCCTGAAGTACGTCTAAGGATGTTTTATTTGGTCCTTCATTTATCTGACCATCTTACGGGGACAGCGGTCTCTTGAGTGTTTTACGGTTATTTAGCTGATTGTTTAAAAATTGAATCATTGTATGGTGGTCATCGATTTTTCTTCGTGCTCGTCCTTCATCCTTCGTCCTTTTTGACGACAATAATTTCCTTTTTTGGGTTTTATTTTCTATATAGGATGGAACTTCGTGAACGTGCCATGAATTGTAGAAATGAAAAACACACAAACCGTTGGATTTTTTTTTTGTTTTGGTTATCTCTGACCTTAGTTTAAGTAGTTACGCTCATCTATAAAGAGAGGGGGTTATTCCTGTAAAATATTCATGGATTTATTTAATAAAATTGACGAGGAAAGCCTGGCTGAACGCCGGTCCCATTTACCAGTAATTACACGCTTGGAAAATTTAAGTGGTATAAATTTGAATCAATTTGTTTTAGGTTGGGTACGAGCATAATAAAATAGGCGATCATTAGAATTTATATTTCAGTGATTTGTCGTGTTTTAAGTAATCAATATTTTGGTTTAAATTTTTTTTGGAAAAACACAACCAACCCACTCTGAAGGCGGCACGGAGTATTTTTACTAAGTTGCCATTGTGAAATATTTTGTTATCTGAAGTATCAGTACAACGTACCACAAGCCGTTTAGCTTTAGGTTGTAGGAGGGTGGTTACGAAAAACCATGTCCATTGTACTCCCCTATTGATTTTGAGACGGGGGTTACTCCTCTTGTGCTAGCCACTTGCTTCGGTTTACGAACCGAAACTGGCTCGAATGTTTGACGCCTCGTCGGCGCTCTGAGAAGAATCTGTGACAAAGATAATGCTTGATAGATACTTCATCTTCATTACAACCTCTGCGAAGGCTATCACGCGTGATCCGCAGCCTGAATGCGTACAGTAATAGTTCGGACGCTATAGCGAGTACGTTGTAACAATTGAACTGTGATGTTTTTATTCGGTTCGTTCTACCGCCATTCCGTCGAGAAAGAATCCAAAATAGTTTGTTTGAAGAAAGTCTTCAGCACTGTTTGTACTGCATCGATTGACTTCCTAGTGTAGTTTATTTTTGCAGATCCTTGCCATTCAAGCGTGTCTGCTGCATCGTTTCCTAACAGGTCGCTACGACTCAGTAACCAAGTTAAAAATACTTCCATTCTAGCCACTAGGCGATTCAAATTATGTCTATCAATAGACACTAGTTTGGATGTCGTCCTGTAGGACTGGAGTGTAACTGCAGCCCTGCTGTCCGAGAAAATTTAAAAATTTCCGAGACTGTTCTGCTTATCTAAAATAATTTTTGTGTACTCATTAATGGCTAATACTTCCGCTTGGAACACAGTCGCATGTTCTAAAAGATGGAAAAAAGCGTGTACGTTGAGGTCATGAGAACAAATTCCTGCGCCTGTCTCCTAGTTAGTTTAAGATCAGTCCGTATAGAGATGAAAAGCTACACAAGTAATGAGTATCGTGTGAGTTGCCCATTCGTTTCATTCAGAAAACTTAATATGAAACTTCCGTTTCTCTACCTGTGATTGGTTCGTACAATCATACTCACAGTCTAAAATGAAAGTTGCGTCTCTAATTACGTTTAAAATTTTTCCATGACCAATTAATGGTGCTGACCACGAATTAGTAGTTTTTAATATAATGGCAGCTAGGACTTCTGTTTGCCTTTTAAAAACACCAAGTGGAGGTAGTGAGAGAATTACCTTCAGGGTTGCAGTTGGTGTGATTCTAAGAGCACCTGTTACACACAAACATGACAGCCGTAAGATTAGCTGTGAAGATGCTACGTTGCGCGCCATAGCAAATAATGGTGTAAAAATACTGGTATACATCTAGTGGATGAAGTGCTGCTTAAATCCCCATCTCAAGCCGAATGTCTTTTTACAAGCCAAGAATGTTACGGTTGCTTTTTTCGCTCGTTCTTGAATGATAGCCTTCCAAACCATCAAGAATAAAACCTAAATATTTCACCTAGTTTGAGAGGACCATAGTGATTCCTCAAATGATTAGTGGTCATATGGTCTTCTTCTTCTGGAGAAGAGGATCAGATCTGTTTTTTAAGGGTTGATGGTAAGTCCTTCATCTAGTGCTCAGCTGTCTAAGAGTGGACTGCATAAAGTCACCTAGAAATTGTTCAAACTTATCAGTTAGCATGAAGACAAGATGCATATGCTACTGTGGGGTAGTCGTTCCGGTTTACAATGGAAAAGGGTTCATTCGCGGACCCACAAAAGAGATGATATTATGCAACCCTATGGCGTTCCTTTGTGGACAGAGCATTTTCTTGCCTCCTTACCCCTCCGTACTACGACCATAGCTAGGCATGCAATCAGGGGAGGCTCTATACTTTGGCTGCGCAAAGCATCAACTATAGCATCAATATCGATGTAGTTAAATGCGCCTTCTACGTCTGGGAAAGCACCGAGTACAACATCTTTATGGTTGAAAGCTTTCCTTAGGGCGGCTACAATGCCATGTAAGGCGGTATCAGTGGATATACCTTTCAGATAGGCGTGTTGGTGTGGGCACCTGACCGAGAGGCTAAGATTTGCACATAGATAGCTGTCCACCACTCTTTCCAGGCCTTTAAGAAGGAACGAAGCTAGACCGATAGCTCAGAAAGCCTTCGGGATGTTATGAGAGGCTCTGACTAACTTAGGTACAAAAACCACCTTAACCTCTTGTCATAGCTTCGGTATGTGACAAAGACTGATGCATGCTTTGTTTATGTCAACCAGGCACTGAATTATCATTTTATCCATATTCTGCATCATAGCGTGATATATCACGTCCAGTCCTGGTGTAAGTTTTGAAGGAAAGCTGCACGTATTTAGATCACTATCAGGATTCCTTAATGCAAGGAATTGCCCATAAAATTGGTTCCTTATATAAAAGATGGAAATCAATTTTTCATCTGGCTCATCATTTAGTGAAGGGAGAAAACAAACATCAAAACCCCTACACCAAGACCATGAATAAACACAGCACAATAATTTGACAAAAATTTACATAAATTGGAGTCGTCTGCGTCTTAAACATATTTGATCCATGGAGAACTCGAATACAGCAACATTCTTGTTAACTTCTCTTGTAAGACGCGAAATCAGTTCACTCTTACCATAGTTACTCCGGTGAAAGCAAATCTGCAACAATCTAGAGTGCCTCGGTAAAAATTGACCAACAGCAAACTGCATCAAACTCAAAAGTGAGAAGGAGTCAATCACCCCAGTAAAAAGTTGATGAGCAAAAACTACATCAGCTACTTCACGTCGTCTCGAGAGCAATGTCATATTTAGTAGCTGAAGTCGGTCGGTATAAGAAAGAAGACGGACTCTGTCATTCCAATTAAGATGACATAAGGCCATTCTCACAAATTTATGCTGAATAGATTCAATTCTGCCAATATGCACCTCATAATAAGGAGACGAAACTTGAGACGCATACTCAAAATGAGATCTAACAAAGGTGCTATGCAGACTCAACCTAACAAAGGAATTGTTAAATTCCTTGGATAAGCGAGTGGCGAAACCCAACATAGAATTAACCTTTTGCATAATCTTATGCAAGCCAAAATCAATCTTTTGATCAAATGTAACACCTAAGTTAAAAATGGAATGATCCAAAATACAGTCAATGAGACTGTAAGTTACTACAAACGGTGAGATGTTCCTTGTAATTGACATTACATGACATTTATCAAAATTCAATCGAAGGTCATTATGGTGACACCAGCTACCAAAATTTATCAGATCCTCTTGAAGAAGATTATCAGAGTTGGAACTAAGAGACCTAAAGATTTTAATATCATCAGCATAAATGAGTGCTTCCGAATTTTTAAAAACATCGTTAATGTCCAGGATAAATGAAAGTGGTCCTCAATAACTTCCTTGAGGGACCCCAGAATGCGGAATAAAGAAGTACAATCACGAAAGATAACTTGATAGGATCTATTTCATAGATATGACGTAATCCAATTTATAAACCATGTAGGAAAACCCAATAATCTTAATTTTAACAAAATTTTAGAATGGGGTAATTTATCAAAAGCCCTACTAAAATCAGTATATATACAGATGCTTACCATCGTCAATAGCTAAAGTGGATTTATTCTTAAACTCCATCAAATTAGTAACAGTAGACCTATTCCTAACAAAACCATGTTGCTTACTCGAAATAAGGGATTTACAGTGAAACAACATGCATTCATACACTATAGACTCAAATATTTTAGGAATAGCTATGGGCCGATAATTTTCAAAAGCAGATTTTGCACCACTCTTATGAGTAGGTATGGTAAAAGACGACTTCCACGCATTTGGAAAATTCCCGTGCTTAGGGATCTTTGAAAGAGGAGGGAGAGTGGCTCAGCAAGAGAGAGACAGCAGCGCTTAAGGACAACTGCAGGAAGGCGGGAGATGTGATTGACTATATTATTATAAGAAATTGGTAAACCAGACAAAGAATTGAAAGAAAAGATTTCCGGATTCTACACTGCTATGCTTTATTGTTCGTGACGTTTTGGTCTCTGCTGAAACCTTTATCAAACTGATCGACATCCGGAGTCTCGGTTGAAGTTCTGTGGATGTTTGGAAATTTCTGTTGCTTCTCGTACTGTTCGTTGACAATATTGATTTGTCCTGGCCATAATTTGCACATTGTTGAAATCGATTGCATGGTCCTCTGTCGTTGCATCCATAGAACTTCAACCGAGACACCGGATACAAGTTATCAGCAGTTTGGCTACCTGCCTTAAAATTTGGGAAGAACAAGATCCGTACCCAGAATTAACTATCTGTTACTAATTAACTAACTAATTTAACCTTAATTACCCTACCCACACTCAATTTACCCCCCTTTTCTATATAATAATTGTCTTTTGTAATTGTCGATCAGTTTGATAACGGTCTTAGTAGAGACCGAATCGTCACGAACAATAAAGCGTAACAGTGTAGAATCAGGAATTTTTTTTTTCAATTCGAAATGCACTGTGAAAACATTCACATCAGCCAAAGAAGTTGAAGCAATATCCCTAAAGTCATCAAAATATGCCATATCAGGGACAAATCTACTACTTTTTACTAGTAGTGATCTAGTACTGATCCACTGAAAATGTGCCAAAAAATTACAAATAGTAAATTCATTACTATCGTTGTCAAGAAATTGAAAAGAAGCTGGGTAACTATCCGATTTACACTTTTAACACATTTCCAAAACTTCATGGGATCTCTAACGATGTCCGCCTGCATTTTAATTCAATATTAAATAGCAGGTAAATCTTTGAAAAGGTCATAATATTCCTCATACAAACAAAAATCAGTATCATTCGTCGTCCTATTACACCTATTCCAGCCAGCATTGCGAATTACGCGCAACTCACTAGTGTACCAAGGGTACGACGATGAGATATTCTTGCGATAAGTAATAGGAACTGTAGCAACAAAAAATTGATACGGAACATTATAAAACTCAACTACGGCACCTTCAAAATCAAGAATGCCAAAACTTTCACTAAAGTTAAAATTAGATATAAGGTAGTCCAACCGAGAAAAATCTGCTTTATTAAAATCAAAAGAAAGCTCTGTCTCACTAGGGCTGACAATATGCTCCTCGTCAATTATAAGAAAAATATTAATACGGCATCAATGGTAGAAATTGGAGTTAAGCTCTCTTCCACGGAACAGGCACAATAGTCAAAATAAAACATAACAGGACTACGACTGGACGTAAAGCCGAATCGTGCTATACTCTAGATGAGAGAGAATTTTTTTTAATTTAAGAAATTTTGTAAGGGTAGTGGTAAAGGGGGTGACGACATTGAACTAATTTTTTCTCATCACTATAAGGGTGCTAACAAAATGTTTTATACAAAATTTAGGATTCAATAATTTAATAGATACTGAAAAAATGAGTGTATTGGAATAAGTGAAACTGTGTAGTTTGTATGGGAGGTGGTAGAAGGAGTGTGAATTTATTAATAACGTTTTTAGAAATAACTGTAAATATCATTTAATTGACATGTTTTAAATTGCAGATCAGTAGCATTCATACTTTTCAGGAAAATCGTCTTTTTGTAAAGTTGTTGAATTGTGTCAAATTGTATGGAAGGTGGTAGAAAGATTGAAGATAGTCGCCTAATTTTTTTTGGTCTTACTAATAATTCTAAATAATTATTTAGTGCATAATTTCAGCTCGATAAATTTCATACGTACAGAGTAAATTTATTTAGCGTATTTCATAAAAAAAGTGTAGTTTGTATGGGAGGTGGTGGAAGGAGGGTGAGGACTCAATTAATTTTTATACAGCATGTTGAATTTTTATAAAAGTGATATATTTCAAATTTCAGATCAATAGCTTTCATGGTTTTTTGAAAAAAATCCGTTTATTGTCGAATTGCGAAATTGTGTCATTTTGTATGGGAGGGGGTAGAAGGAGTGAAACTTAATGTCTAATTTTTTTTGGTCTTACTAATATTTCTAAATAAATATTTAGTGCAAAATTTCAGCTCGCTAAATTTTATACGCACTGAGTAAATTTATTTAGAGTATTTCACGAAAAAGTACAGTTTGTATGGGAGGTGGTAGAAGGAGGGAGAGAACACGCATTTTTTATGGTAGATTGATATCATCAAAAAAGTGATATATTCCAAATTTGAGATCAATAACTTTTATACTTTTTGAGCAAATCCGTTTATTGTCAAATTGCGCACTTGAGTCATTTTGTATGGGAGGGGGTAGAAGGGGTGGAGTGATTTGGCCCGTTCACGAACTTGTCCTTAATTTTTTGTCAAAAACGACGTGTACAAAATTTGAACTTTCTAGATCAACTCGTTCTCAAGCTAGAGAGGACACGGACGGACAGACAGACGGACGGACATCCGGTTTTGAGATTTGTGAGTAATTATATGAACTACTGTATATTCATTTTTTCTCCGAGCCTTATCTCTTAGCGTTACAAACTTTGTATAAAACTTATAATACTCTCAGATTTCATCTAGAGTATAAAAACTAGGTGAAGCTGTCTTCCATAGGAATTCCGAACAAGGGATAGTTGATGGAGACCAAGTGCAAAGATATTATCTATCAAAAAATCAAAAAAAAACTTTCAAGCGAGGCCGAAGAATCACAAACTAAGAGAGTAGAATCATCGTCAGAGAGACACCAAGAAATACCTGAATATTAAAATCACCCAGTAAAATAAATTCGGCAGAGGTATTCATATTATTATGAACAAAAGTCATACAGTCAACTGTTTTTTCGTATAAAATACAAGCACTCGACGAGGGAATTATGTCAAAAAAACATAAATATCCTTATTGCTAAACACGAGTTTAACACACAAGATCTCCAGACCGTGAGAGCTCGGTACAGGAACAACTACACAATTAATGCAGCTACGGACTGCTAATAACACTTCGCCAACGAAAGACTTGGAAGTCTGGACTAAAGAGTTCACAGTCAGAAAAACTACTACTTAGTCCCGTTTTAGTTAGAGCAATAACATCCTAGGGAGAATTCTGAGTCGAAACAAATATCACTTGGGTTTTAGTGCCCAGTCCATTTATGTTTTGATAGTAATGTGACAATTGTCTAAGTGTTTTGGACCAGAACCGGGTGATCTATTATGACGAGAAATAAATTCCTTAAGAAATGCCCCAGAGGGCCATGAATTATTATCTAACAACTGATTGAAAAGTTGCAAGGCATATCCTCTTGCTTGTTGCAAGGCATATCCTCACAAAAAGTCGAGGCATCAACCGAAATTGAATTGTCTGTACTCGTCGCTGCGGATCGCGACCGACAGCCTTTGCAGAGGTTGCAAGGAAGACGAAAAATCCATCGAACATTATTTTTGTCACTGTCCACTAATCTCCAACAGTCGTCTCCCTTGCTTAGCCTCTAGATACTTCTCAAAACTAGACGACCTCAGAGGCGTCAAACATTTGATCCTGCTACGGTTCGCAAATCGAACCAATTGGTTAGAACAAGAGGAGTGACATCCATCTCATAATCAATAGGGAGAGTACAATGGCTCCAACTAGATGGCCCAGCGCATTGTGGTTCAACGAAACCACCCACCTACAACCTAATCCTAAACCTAAGATTTGAAGGAACTGAACACGATTCCTATGTTCTCTGACTGTATCTATTAGTTCCGAGTTAGATAGAATACGATCGATACATGAATTTTATGGCGGGGGCTCAAAGCATTCGTGGAAATGCGTTTGCATTAAAAGTTCATGTGACTCGCCGCTAGATTTCGTCCATAAACAATCGCCTTTATCCAGTAATTCAGGCATGTATAGGTCTTTGGATAGGGTCCTCTTTATCCTAGCGGTATCGTTGACCTTAACTATTTCTTCTCGGAATCTCTTCCATGAATTTCGTTTGACAGCTCTTAACTATTTTTTATACAGTGTAAGTGCTGCTTGGTATTAGTCCGAGTCACGTTTGCTGGAATCAGCTTTGTCAAAGAGCTTCCTGTCATGTTTTTTTAGAATGTCAAGATCGTTATTCCACCAGTCAGCGTTCTTACTATCTTTGGCGGGCTTCTGATGGAAGAATATATTTGTTAGCATACCAACTCTCCATCTAAGGAATCTGGTGTTTTCATTGGGTGGGGAACTATTGCCCGTAGTTTATGGTTTATTATCTCCTGATATTTTACCCAAATCTGTGCTTTTTTCGATTCCTGTAAGACCGGAAACTCTCCAGTTGCGGACCACTAATAATTTAGAGTTAATTGCAAGAGTTAGGTCGATAACCTCGCTTCTCACTCTATTTATGAATCTGGGACTATTACCAACATTACAAACATTGAGATTGTTGATGCTAAGAAATTCTTTAATTGATTTACCGTAATCTATACAGTCTGTCCTAGACCAGTAGGTGTGAGGGACATTGGCATCACCACCTATTACGAAGTCCCCTGTGTTGGACTGGACATGCTGGCACAGGTCATTTATTAGAATATCCCTTACTTCGTATAGCTGGTATGATAAAACCGGCTTAAAAAGCTGCGGTGTTCCGTTAAAGGACCTCTCTCAGAGCGTCTTTGTTTGATCTGGAGTGCTAAATTGTGGAACTAATGCGAATTTTAGTACTTTTTGCTATGACACATGTCCGTAGCTTACCAGATTGAGATCCATTAAGGACTTTAAAAGTTTTGCTGCACAAAGCTAGAATGTGATTATAGCCACTCAGCCACGGTTCCTAGATAAGTGCAACAACCGAATTTTATTGAAGAATGGAGCTGACGTCGCTGTAAGTAGCCGATCCCAGATGTTTCCTTTTCGCTGCGAGTATTGGTATATTACTAACATCCGATCGAATGCGCTTGTGTTTCTGCTTCAGTGGTTCCAGCTTATTACCGGCGACTATGCACGCGGATGGTGAGAGTTCGTTGTCATTTGTCAGAGGTGGTGCCACGAAATAATATCGTCGCGATGCAAGCGGAGATGAACGTATTTGAACCACTTCGACATTTTCCATTGACGGCTGCGAACTCGGAGTAACAGCTGATTGGAAACCCACAATAAAGCTGCCGAGAGTTTTGGAATCACAGCACAGTCGTAGCATTGTTTAACGCTACTTCCATCGGGGCATGCAAAGACTTTTTTTGTAGGAGGCTGTACTACCCTAACCACATTTGCTTCGGAAGTGCTAGCTTTATTAGAGGTAATGGGATCTTTTGCCTCAATTCTGACTTCTTCGGTCGGCACGCTGGTTGGGAGTGAAACTTCTGCAGTTTGCGATTCACACGTCCCAGAAGACATTTGACTCAGAACTGCAGCCACTTTAGACGCTACGTATCGTCAAACCTTGCGTTGGCAGCCTTTCTTTTTAGCTTGGTCTCAGCTCGGCAGCGGGCACGATTGCCAAGTCCAACTTGAAAGGTTAGGATGGTCTCAATACCAAAACCAGCCGAAATAGTTGTGCAGAATATTGTCTTCGTCGAATCATGAACAACATCTGTACCCACCTCCATCAGCTTATTCTGTTCTGATGCATCCAGTGCCATTAAGGCGAGAGCACAGATCTTTAACACCGAAGACTCAGTGAGCTGGATGTTTGCCAGTAGCACAGCACTACTGGAACCTGGTTGTACCGTTCTAGTATCGCCCGAACCGCATTGGGACTCGGTGATTTTAGCACCCTCTTTTGCCGAGGACTAGTTATTATATTGACCTCCACGTGTTCATCAATTTAGGCTAACAACGAGGGGGTTGTCGACGTGTGCCCGATGAGCACGTTGAGGAAAGCACAACTGTCAAACTTAATTCTTGCTATTGCCATGCTAACCGTGAACGAGGGTCTTGCGACACACCGCGGTGTTATCTATCCACCACCTGAGGACGCGCCTGATTGGTTGCCCAGTCCACGATCCGTTATGGTGCAGATATAGAGATAATGTATTTAAGTCTGATCTAGGTTCAAAAAGCGATCGGTTTGAGCATCGGGTTAGAATCCTAGATATAAGCCGCATGAAAGGAATGTGGTATGTATGTACTTTTCCCCATTTTTAGTAGATACCTTTTAGATACTTATTCTTTTGCACTCTTAAAGCGAACCTAAAATTACGGAAAGAAGCACATATTTTTTCTTCATCAAGCGCGTGTTTAAATATTTCCGCTGGTAAATTCAGAAAGTTTGGATGGAACAGACTTGGCAGAGAATTTGTTCCACCGGCACAATGCTACTCGCCAAACTGCTCCCGAAAATATTGACTTGCAGCAAGATAAATTTCTGGATCATTTGTTCCTTCCAATTTTTTTTAATCTTTATTATTTGAAATTCTACTCAAATACATTTTGAAATCGTCGAATTTCATCACAATGATACTGGCAAAATAGTATAAATTCAAAATATAAACACTTCCGAAATTATACCTATACAAAATATTGCACTCAAAATTAATGACAACAATTCAAATATCAGAACCAAATAATAAACTCTTGAAATAATTAATTAATAATAATAATAATAACAATATGGAATTAATTAAAAACACAAACGCTTTCCGCAATGGCAATATTATTTGCAATTATGTGCTAGAATGAATGAATTACGCAAATATCTCTACAGTTCTCGCTGCAAAAAAAAAACAAATACACACACACACAAAACTATATTCATAACACTTCAAGCCCCTATCTCATTTATTTTCGTTTTGAAATTTCCCGAAAATTAATGCAATAATGAAAATAACAAAAATATTATTAAAATTTATTCAAATAGGAAAATTTTAATGGATTTTCGATTTTCTCCGTGTTTTTTTTTCGCTCTCAATCATTTTAGTTATTTTTCCCGCATATTTATGATTAATAATCGCAGAGTTTTCATCACTATCGAGAAAATTTGATAATAATTTGTTGTTGAAACGAAACAATTCTAGATCGGTAGCTCTAAATTTACTACGTGGATAATGGAAAAATGTACGAGGAGGACATGACGGACGTTAATATTTTCGAACAAGGAACATTTTAAATTAAATAAATTCCATGTATCGAGCTTGAAATGTGAAAGGATTCGAAATTTAAGTTGGATATTTTAATATAAGAGAGAGAAAATACTTTCCAATTTACTACCTTCCAGTACACATGCTACCAGGGAGTTGTATTTACAATGCCCGGAAAAGTTCTTACCATTTTGTCCAGATTGAAACTAGAAAACTACCCCCTTTCGACCTTACTTCAATTTTTTTTTCTCTCGTTGTGTTCAGTATTACTTTCCATTTAAGCGCTTCGAACTTTGCCTCAACTTTTCTTCTTATTGACCAGAATAACGGCCAACATTCGACCATCACTATCACCATCACCACCAACAGCTACCACCGCGATAATCCTTTCGTATTAGTTATCCGATTGCGTGACCAAATGTTTCGAGCTTAACATGAGTATGGGTAGTTCTTAAGGGACTTTACCAAATCGAGACATTGATTTTGGATTTTATGAAGGCGGCAGGAACGTGGAGGCAGGTGTGGTGGAGGGTGATAAAGTTCGATCGTCGACAACGAACTAAAATTTCACGTTCGAACAATATACGAGTACTAGCGACAAATTGTAATTAGACACATGAGGTTAAGTAGAAAAAGGGTTAAATGCTAGCTATCGAATTGCTAATGTGAGATATTTTTCAATTAAATACCGTGACAAATAACATTGTTGGGAACGAAGCATTTGGTATTTTGATTTTTATGGGAGAAATCGGGGGTTGAAATAGATAGGAAAACTGAAGGTTATTGAATAAAATAAATATGAGCTTAAACTTAATCTTAGCGTAAGGATATAAAATGAGCGAACGCAAGAGGACACAAGAAAACGCATCGCTACTCGCTTTCACTCTAACCGTACCCATGGTCGGAGGCCATAGTACTACTCACTACTATAAAATACAACAAGAATATTATCCCAACATGTGCCACTTCCAAGTACGAAATACCTCTTAATTTCTTTCTCTCTTTTTTTTTAAAATAAAGCGTTTATTTACGAAACGCATAAGACGTTGATTCATTACCTATGGTTGAACATAATCCCATTAATCCTGTGACAAGTGTTTCCATTTCGAATCCGAAACAATTTCAGCAAAAAAAAAACTAGAAAAGTACTGCAAATGCTGTTTGGTAAAAGCAAATTTACCATGACATAAGTCCTGAATATGTGTTGCTTCTCGTAAACATTTTTATCCGCAAATTTGAGTTTTCACTTAGACTACTAGCGTAACTGTGGCAACAGCAATCCCATTTACCTCCACATCTCGTCATCGTCATCATTTGTATATCCGCACGTGCACTTGACAAGCAATTTCTTTTCCGTTTTTCACCTCATCTATCTCGATATACCTAATAAAAGGAATTTATGCCACTTTCGACTATTGTGTCGTTCTTGCCGATGTGCACAGCATAGTCGATACGCGAACACTCATTCAATCATCCTCCAACTCTCGAAAATCTCAAATCCTATCAAAATCAAAGGATATATTAGCGGATTCGAAGGAACAGACTTTTCTTTCATGCAACCATTTTCCAGACTAAGGATGAAGTTAAAACTGGCTGAGCTACCCGACAACTTCTTTGGGGATAAGAGGTGGGGCATAGCTTCGACATACCAATTTTGTACGTCCTAAATTTTTCGAGCTCCTTTTTTTCGATCCCGCCAAAACTTGTCTACCAAAATGCAAAACCACTAGATATACTATACTTTATATGTAAGGATCTATCTATAGATAGTACTCTTCCTTTTTTCTTCCTTCTTCTTTACTCAAAAGTTACATCCTGCCTGAGAGATAGATATCTTTTGTTTCTGGAGTGACATTAAAGATAATCCCCTGAAACCATTTGCATTAACCGGAATTAGAGTCCGGGAAAAAAGAAACTGGGGTGGCAAAAAAAATGAATACGGAAAAATCTAAAGTAGTACTTGAGGTTGGGGGACACCGTAGGAAAAGCACATCCATACTACGATTCTATTAAGGGATGATTGCATTCCTGTCGGGGTGCTGCGAATCAAAGAAGATGCCGCCGTCAAGCTTACTGTTTGATGGATAAACGAGGAACAGCAATATTACTTTAGATCACCAAAGGAGAATTTTTTTTTTTTTTTGATTTTAGAGACGGAAGTGAAGTTAAGGTGCGCGGTGATTTCGTGCCGAATTGATTTCAAAAAGTCTTTTCATGTTCTGATTTGCATTGATGGCATAATGGATTTGCAGAGATTTATGATGGACTAGCAAACGCCCACGACTTCGTCCGCGTAAAAATAGCAATAATAAGCAATTTTTGAGAGTGTAGTTAGTAATACATTATGTGGGATATATAATCTGCTAACTTAAATGTCTCTTTGAAGAAAATGGTTTGTATATTGTTGGAATCAGAACCATAAATTATTAAGAATGAAAGCATGATACTCCCATTTTTATGGGACAGGCTCGTGATCAAATCAAACCCGTGATTCGAGATCATATACATACGTGTTGAAAGCGTTAAGGACATGTGAATAATTGTAGCTGGTGTTATTTAAAAAAAAAAATAAAATAACATTAAGCTTAATAACATAACAGGCCTACGATTGTGCGTAAAGCCCAATCATACAATACTATGTATAGATGAAATCGAAATTTTTGCGGTGTCAAGAAATTTTGTATGGGGAGTGGTAGAAGGGGTGACAGCACTGAACTAATTTGTTTCACATCATGCTAGAGTAGCTATAAAAATTTTTGTACCAAATTTAAAAATTGAATTGGTACTGAGAAACTTAGTGCATTGAATTTAATGAAATTGTGAAATTTGAATGGGAGGTGGTAGAAGGAGTGGGGGGTTCTTGATGATTTTTCGAGAAACAACTATAACTATCATGCAATTGATATATTTTAAATTTCAGATCTGTACCATTCATACTTTTCAAGAAAATCGAATTGTTGTATAGTCGTGGAATGTGTCTCATTTTATGGGAGGGGGAAGAAGGAGTGAAGCTACTCGGTTAAGTTTTTTCCCAATATTAATAATAATGCTAATTAAGGATTAAGTTCAAATTTTTACCTCGAGGAATTTTAAATGTACTGAGAAAATTCGTTTAGAGTATTTCGTGAAAAAGTGCGGTTTATATGGGAGGTGCTGGAAGGAGAAGGAGGTTTCTGGTGATTTTTTGAAAAACAACTATAATCATCATGCAATTGATATATTTGAAATTTCATATCAGTAACATTCAGACTTTTCAAGAAAATCAAATTCTTGTGAAGTCGTGGAACTGTGTCACATTGTATGGGAGGGGGTGGAAGCAGTGAAGCTGATCGGTTGATTTTTTACCGATATTAATAATAATGTTAATTAAGGATTCAATATAACATTTTAGCTAGATGGAAGTTACACGTACTGAGAAATTTGGTGTAAAGTAATTCATGAAAAAGTGTAGTTTGTATGGGAGGTGGTGAAAGGAGTGAGGAAACTCAAACAATTTGTAGACGAAAAGACTGCATTTATAATAGAAATATTATATTCCGAATTTCAAATTAATAGCTTTTATGGTTTCCAAGAAAATTTGATTAATACTGTTACAGATCTGGCAACCACGCAGTTCGATCTCTCTCTCGAATCGTCGAGAATGACGTAGAACATTATCCCCTACTGTGTAAAACGCCATCTAGAACGTTCAAGCAAAACCTGGAATAGTCTAGACACACACACACACCCACCCGAAGAATATACCACAAGGTTCGAGAATTGGGAAAAAACCCAATATAAATACCGCAGCTTTCAGACCAGCACAGTTAGTCATAGACCGACACCTATCGTTGGAAGAACGCGAACCGGTACAAGAAAGCGATAGTAAAACACGCGACAGTGTTGTGAAAAATGCGAAGTGATCGAGAAATTGTGAAAAAGTGCAATTAAATAAATTATCCTTATATTTAAACGAATTGTGTTTTACTTGAAATCGGCGATCCCCTAGCTCGCAACAATTGGTGTCAGAAGAGTGGGATTTCAAGGATAAATTCGGGTTAAAAATCGCGAGTGAAATTAAAATTCTCGAACGGATAATTTTGTGAGAGCGAAAAAGTGAAACTAAAATTCTCGAACGGACAGTGAGAATTTTCTGAAATCGAATATTCTAGAGTGCTCTAGTGAACAGTGACTTTAATTAGCGAAGTAAAATCGCGGAACTAAAATTCTCGAACGGACAGTGAGAATTTTGTGAAATCGAATAATCGCGAGTGATTTAGTGAGCAGTGACGTAAATTTAAGTGAATTCGAATCGCGGAAAAACTGGAAATAATCGGTAGTGAAAATGCCGCGTTATTTAAAAGACTTAAAAGTAACGGAGCGGAAGGAAGAGCTCAGTAGACGCGAGTTACCTACAACAGGGAGCAAGTCTGAACTTGTCAGCCGTATGATCGAGACACTTGAGGCTGAGGGTGAGAATGCAGATAGTTTTGAGTTCCAAATCGAAGAAACTCGTAAAGAGGAGTGTTCTGGTACATCGGATGCCTTGACACAGTTAATGCAACAAATGATGAACAAATTAGATCAACAATCTGTGGACATGAATCAGAAATTAGAGCAACAATCAGTGGACATTAAACAATAATCTGCGGACATTAAACAACAATTAGACCAGACCTCAAAGGAACTCAACCAAAAATTGGAGCTGCAGAATAATAAAATAGACACCATGGGTAAGGCAATAGAAGAAAACGTAAAGAAGAAACTTCGAATCTTCGAAGAGCAAATTACGGAAAGGATATCCGGGATTGTACAAGAAGTCGAACGCCTAAAAAGGGACTTGGATAACGTGAAAACAGTCGGAGTCATGAAAGCAGAGCACGTTACGCATAAGGGTTTCAAAGCTCCAATCTTCGATGGACAGACACCGTGGGCTATTTATAAGATCCAATTTGAGGCTACCGCCAGAAACAACCATTGGAATGATCTTGAACAAGGAACGGCTCTTATATTGGCGTTAAGAGGTCCACCAACGGAGGTTCTTCAAACGATTCCGCAGGAGCAACAACAAGATTTTTCAACGTCAGTCCAAACATTGGATCTTCATTACGGCAGTGACCGCATGAAAGAGATCTACAAAATAGAGCTGTACAACCGAACTCAAAAGAATGGTGAAACACTTCAAGAGCTGGCACGCGATATTGAACGACTCACACTATTATCGCTGTCTAACGCACAAACAGAGCAACGCAACGATACAGCTGTTTTCGCATTTAACAATGCTGTACAGGACAGAGAGCTGCAACAGGCGTTGAAATTGGCAGGTAAGAAAACGATAGGCGAAGCCTTAGTATATGGGCTGACGTTCGAAGCTGCCAAGCAAAGCTCACGGAGTAATGATCGAGTCCGAGAAAGAGCAAAAGAGTGTATGTGTCAGAAAGCAGAGTACACCAAACGGAGCGAAAGATTTGGTGCCCCCCGATGCTGGAGTTGTGGACAGGCAGGACACTTGAGACTCGACTGCCGAAAAGCGACCAACTATTGTTCCGGCTGCGCTGCTAACCAATGCGAAGATGGAAATCGGGCAGGTAGTTCGTGGTCAAGAACTAGTCGTCAGAGTTCAAATCTTACACACGGTTTTGATAAAAGACGCCGGAGTCGATCGAAAACCCCGAGTCGGCAAGCTCGATTGCAACAAGAACAATACATCGGGAAAGATCATGGAAGCAAAGATGGACAATCGAATAAGGATCGAACGAACGGGTATAAGTCGTGACGGTCAAGTACTTCATGCGAATAATCGTGACAACACCAAACATGGGAAGCGATATGATCGAGAAGATCGCGAAAGGAAGAATGCGGAACGAGAAAAGGGAAGTAAACGTGCCGCTAAGGAGGAGAATGAGCGCGAAAAGGAAACGGAGAAAGAACGCGAACGTGAGAAGGAAAAAGAAGCCGGAAAAACCATTCGGAGGTTAACGATCGAACCAGAGGATGGATGGAATCAGCAAAAACCTCGTACTAAAATGAAAGTGGTACATCTCGACCGACTAACAAAGTACCAGGGTGCCATGGAGGAAGTGAACAACTCTGTTCGGGACGAACAAGGACTAAGGAGAGGGTAATGTTACAGATCTGGCAACCACGCAATTCGATCTCTCTCTCGAATCGTCGAGAATGACGTAGAACATTATCCCCTACTGTGTAAAACGCCATCTAGAACGTTAAAGCAAAACCTGGAATAGTCTAGACACACACACACACCCACCCGAAAAATATACCACAAGGTTCGAGAATTGGGAAAAACCCAATATAAATACCGCAGCTTTCAGACCAGCACAGTTAGTCATAGACCGACACCTATCGGTGGAAGAACGCGAACCGGTACAAGAAAGCGATAGTAAAACACGCGACAGTGTTGTGAAAAAGGCGAAGTGATCGAGAAATTGTGAAAAAGTGCAATTAAATAAATTATCCTTATATTTAAACGAATTGTGTTTTACTTGAAATCGGCGATCCCCTAGCTCGCAACAATACATATTTTGAAAATGAGTCACTTTGTATGGGAGGGGGTAGAAGGCGTGAGGGGAGTGAAATGAAACCAAAAGCAGATTTCATTCCGATGAACACCTAACAAACTGTGCAAGTTTCATTACAATCGGTTCAGCCGTTTGTGCGTGAAAAGCGGTCGGACAGACAGACATACAGACAGACAGACAAAAATTTCAAAAATGTGTTTTTATGCTTAGTTAATGCTAAAATAACTCAAAAAACTAACTTTTAGCCATTTATAAGCAAATAACAGACAGACACTACAATTATATTACTATGTATAGATTGGCTGATTGTTAAAAATCTAGAAGAATAATACCAAATGAATTGCGCTCATGTCAACGAGGCTGTCCTTTTGAGATAAAGGTGTTTCAGCCAAATATTGATCAAGGAAAGTACTGCTTCTCTTCTAAAAATATTTTTTCATCTGTTCATAACTGTTACAGTCTGTTTTGTAAGGAAAGAAAGGTATCCATTATTAGCTGTTTGTATCGGAATAACTTGGCAACAAACGAAATTTATACTTGGCTACTTAAAGGGTCACTTCCCCCTGTGTCTTTCCATTAAGGGGCCGTATGTACCCAAAAGTTTTTCTTGGAGATGAGGTAATTACGAATCAAAATATCGTACGAAAAGCTCGAAATAGTTATAGTAGTGATAAATTGACTGAAAAAGAGCGATCCCATTAGCTGGATTGCCAGGAGCTGACTGAAAAAATGGACTATGGAAATTTGATGTACATTTAAATGATCATAAGATCTAGTTGGTCGTGTAATTTTTATTTAAATCAATCTTTATACTAATAAATAAACAGGATCGAAAAAATGCCATTTACATGCAAAGAATTTAAAATCAGAATGCAGCTTTTTTATGTTAAAGAAGTAGCTCTTTCAGAATGTAATATTATTAAGAAAAAATTTGTAATTTGGAAAATTTTCTAACTAGTTCCCTCCATAGAAATGTTTGCTTTTTGTTTTTCAGAACAAAAAATTAACACTTCCTCACAAAATATAACAAAATATTTGTTCATAAGGTTTGCATTTTTTGAAAAACTTCCTTCACGAAAAAATTTATAACTTCAAAATCAATTAACCAACATTGCCATTAAAGCAGTTCTCTCACCAAACCTTTGATTTAGGGATATTCAAAATTGTTCGTTTATAAAACACTACTTTTTCACTTAAATATGGGATTACGTAAATAAACCACATTAAACAACTTATTATTAATCGATAATTCCATCCAAGACCACTACTTATTCAAAATAGAAATTCACGATGACTTGAGAAATTTTGCGTGTTTCAAAGACAAATTGTTCGAGAACTTAATACTGACTCATTCTTAATTGAAATACATTAACTACCTATAAACTCATATCTAATGCCCAGAATAGCCCAAAAATTTTCACCATCCTTATTGAGAATTCCCCAGGATTACATGGCACATCTTTCCTGATATATCATACATTGCCGTCTCGCCTAGAATAAAGTCGTTTAATTCACTGCGATGAAATTGGTGTTTTGTGAAATCATAATTTCTTAATAGAATCTTCATTTAATTTATCTAAATTGTATAGAGGTGATAAAGCTTTTTTAAGGGACATTGAGATTAAAAGACTATGAGTAATAGTTGATCTACTCATTGCCAAAGCGAACAAATTTTTGAACTGGTATTAACTACGAGACGAAAATAAGGAAACCTACTAGTAGCTGACAATCGGGAAATACTAATCTCTAAAGATTGCTGGCTTGAAACGTCGAGATCTCTTTCGATAAAAACCGGAAAGGAATCAGACCTGGCTAACCTCCGCATTCAGAAACCAACGCTCGGCCGTTCTGTAAGGAGGAGACTGAATTAGCAGCTCAGCGAAGGTGAAGAGTTCGCTGAAGAGGACACCAACCATTCAAACCGATAGAAATATAGAAGCTACGTACACGGAGGCTGCCGAAAGAGGCGTGGTTGCGATATGCGAGAAAACTCTCATGGATATCAAGCTGCTTGCAATCCTGCAAGGTACAATCGTCGCGAAGTTAGACAAAACGATAACGATGAGGGTCCCTGATTCTGTCTCGCGCGTAGAATGTTCAAGCCCTGTTAGTTGACCGTTCTATACACGGACAACCATAATTATGAATGGCTGTTCAAAACGCTAGAAGCAGAGCTATCTAGGTTGTTGCCAAGTTGGTAGCGTATTGGTTTACAATTCGAAGGTAGTAAGCTGAAACCATCGGTCGACATACCATATGATTGCAGCACACTACCTGCTTGGATATTCCTTGGTTACATCAATCTACGAAAATAAAATAAATCGTAAGAGGCTTATGCGAAGGACTAACAACCCTTCCACAGTAATTAATGACTACGTTAAGAAACCTGAAGGTCAGGAGGCCAAGGCCCGATGTGGGCTGTAGTGCCATTGTAGAAGTATAAGAAAATGCAGAGCTTATGGTTCTGATAGGGTAACGCACTCAGTCGGAACGGTATTAAATCCATAGCTTAGAAAACATAATGAGTGGGATTTAGCGATAAATTAGAGACGACTGCTGAACAGAATAAAAAATTAGATGGGCCAGAAACTGACGTTTGGTAGCGATAAGCTTTTCCGCGAAGCACTGCTCAAGGTGGACTTTAGATCCTACTTCACTTTTACCAGAGTCCAGTTCCGTATAAAAGACGGCACACACAAGCCGTTAAAGAACCAGTACCACCGGGCAAGAAAACAGCCTTAAATAAGGGGACAGCCTCGCACCAATGGTTTTCAACTTGACACTAGAATATGTTGTTCGGAAACTTCACGTTGATACTACAGGAGCACTATGCTTCAAATCTACACAACATATGCCGACGACATAAATGCTCTTGCAAGACCTCTGAAGAGTGCTAAAGAGGTATTTGTAAGAGGTATTTGGAGCAGGTATTAACGAAAACAAAACAAAAGTATGACACAAACTAAAAAAACGACGCCAACCAGACAACACATTACAATATTATGATAGCAAAGAAGACGTATTATTCAGTACTCCCAATAATCAAAAATAAGAACGTACACAGTAAAACTAAACAAGAAATATATATATAAAACAATTATAAGACCTGTGCTACGCTATGGCAGCGAAACGTGGACATTAACTTAAGAATCCAAAAAATTAATTAACGCCCTTGAGAGAAAGGTCCTCAGAAAAATCCTCGGACCTGTGAAGGAAGACTCGATGTGGAGAACACGATACAATAGAGAATTGTATGCCATCTTCGAAAATCCAGAAGTGTCAACCCTCATAACATTTAAGAAACTACAATGGGCTGGTCATATGGAGCAGATGGATGATGGAAGAATTCCCAAACGCACACTCAAAGGGAAAGTTAATGGACAAAAAGCGGTCGGAAAACCACGAAAGCGCTGGGAGAATTCGATTGACGCAGACAGCAAATCACTGGTAAGATTTTCAAACTGGACGACGCGGTCACTGAATCGAGATGGATAGAGGCGAAGTATTCTGGAGGTCAAAGACAGATTTGGACTATGCCATCGTAAGTAAGTAAGTACCACAGGGCTGGTCCGGAGTGGTACAGTTGAAAAAAGCTTGTAGCGAAACTCCAAGCGGATTCTTATTGAAACTTATCACTCCCGTCAGCCCGCTTGCCCTCAATCGACCAAACTCATGCAAACAGTGACATGCCGGTAACAAGAAAGCAAGCAAAAGTGGCATTCGATACTAGGAAAAAAATTACAAGGACAAGGCTAGGGAAAGCAACTAGACGTAAACTGCAATGGCTCTGGTGTTCAAATAAAGCTGAAATTATCAAAGACAGCAAATGTTGTTTTATGTGCTTGCCTTCTGCTCAAGAAGGTCATTACATTTTTACTTATTCCAGAATTTTGCATAGACGACCTGGTCGCGAACACCATGAAATGCCACTGATAGGGTTGCAAGTACAATCTAATTATTGGCTCGAGCTAGAACCCATGTGACTCGACGAAGACCATTTTGAATAAAATCTGTTGGCTGCCTGCCGGAACAAAAACATGCAGCTGCTGATGGGTTTCGGCGCTCATTAAAGAGGCTGGCGTAGCAGCAACACCAACAAAAGACGTTTCTGCCTATCGACTCGAATAGAATACTTAACAACGGGAACAACCCTTCCTCTTTTCTAACGAACTTAACGTAATAGTTGGTTTGATCTAGGTGTATATTACCACACTAATCACTAATTTGCACGTATTCAATGAGATCTCAATGTCAGATCATACCCAGGTAAGATTTCACAATAGGAATGCAAGAAAACAGGTGATAATGTTTTGTAATGTCAGGTTCAAAAACTGGGCTAAATATAAAACACAAGTGAAAGACGAATCTGGAAATATTATAACAACATTACAACTATTGCAGACATCGAGTCCTTCCTGGAGACGTCATCAACAAGGCCTACCACCAAAATGGTTCTAATAAAGTCAGAGCGACGAATAGAAACATCTCAAGGTGGAACTAATAACTAGTTGCGGGAAAAAAAATGTGCAGACCCTTCAATAAGGCCGAGATCTCAAAGTATTAGGAGTTCTGAAATACCTTGTCAGAAGTAAAACACATAACTGAGGAAGTCCAAACGGCAATCTTGGGCAAGGCTCTGCGACGACATAAGTAACACTTCGAGTCCACCCAACTAGTAGCAAACGCTGACGACATTAACATCTTAGCAATATCCTTCCCTAGTGCTAAGGAGGTATTTGTCAATCTTGACTCCACCGCAAAAGAAATTGGGTTGCGCACTAATGAAAGCAAAACAAAAGTAATGACGCAAACAAGAAGAAGAACGCCAATCAGACAAAACATAACAATTGCGGAACATAATTTGGAGAGTGTGGACAACTTCATAAACCTTGGGGCTAATCTAGCAAAGGACGGTAATGAAACAGACCAAATCAAACGACGGATAATACTTGCAAATAAGACGTATTTTTCGGTACTTCCAATAATAAAATACAAGAAAGTGCACAGGAACAATAAGCTGCGGATTTATAAAACTATTATACGACCTGTGCTCTGTTATGGCAGTGAGACGTGGACATTAACGCGAACTTCCGAAAAAGCAGTTAACGCATTTGAAAGAAAGGTCCTCCGAAGAATTTTGGGACCTGTGAAGGAAGGAACGGACTGGCGAATAAGATGCAACCATGAGTTGTATCAACTCTACGACGAGCCACAAGCTTCAACGTTCATCAAGATACGTAAACTGCAGTGGGCTGGCCATGTAAGGCGAATGGAAGACAGAAGAATTTCCAAACGTTCTCTTAAAGCAAAGCGAGTGGTAACCGGCCAGTAGGGAAACCACGCGAACGATAGGAAGACTCGGTTGATGAAGACAGCAAAACCGTATTAAAAATTAGCAGCTGGAGGACGTGGTCTTTGGATCGAGACGATTGAAGGCGAAGATTTCAGGAGGCGAGGGCCATAATCATCAATGTGGGCTTTCGCGCCAGTGATGATGATGAGAAGGAGTGAGTGAGTGCACAATTTCACTAAAACAAATGCACTAATTTTTTCAGTATCTATTAAATTTTTGAAGCTTAAATTTCGAACAAAACATTTTTATAGCTACTCTAGCATGATGAGAAATAAATTAGTTCAATGCTTTCACCACTTTTAACAATCCCCATGCAAAATTTCTTTAAGATCAGAAAAATTTCGATATCATCTATAGTATCGTATGATTGAATTTTACGCAGAATTGTAGTCCTGTTATGTTTTAGAGCTTAATGTTATTTTATTTGGGTTTTTTTTCTTTAATTGTCACAAGCTACAACTATTCACATGTCCTTAACGCTCTCCAATACGTATATGATCTCAAATCACGAGATTGATTTGATCACGAACCTGTCCCATACAAATGCGAGTATCATTATTTAATTTTTAATTATTTATGGTTCTGATGCCAGCAAAATAGAAAGCATTGTGTTCAAAGAACCATTAAGGTAAGCAGAGTGCATATTCCACATAGTGTATTACTAACTATATGCTATTCTAAAAATTTGCTTATAATTGTGTTTCTTCAGCGGACAAAGTCGCGAGGGATCGCTAGTAAAGAACAACAATTTCTCAATCTAAACTTTTGATTTTCAGTAATTTCGCAAATTGTGACCTCTAATTATCATGCTGCATGTCCGAAATAGCGCAGGGGGGTAGTTGTAGGAAGAGGTTTTACCAATTCATGCTATCTGTCTTTGGAGACTAGCCACTTCGCGGACCTGAGCTAACCTTCCCTCCGCAGGATGGGAGCAATAGAATTCACCCACAGCCAGTCGTGCTTGCCCTAAAAATGGCAAATGGACACTCACTGGATCAAGGGCTTATCACCCGTGATCTTAAAACCTTACTGATACGAGAAACAGATTCAATGCTTCGGATATGGACGGATTTTACGCTAACTACTTATAGCTTTCGAAAACGGACTACGATTGGCTTCTGGAATGTTCGAACATTAAGTGACGGGAGAAGGAATGGGCTCACTCAGTCTGTGCAAATGGAACAATATAACATCCAAATCTTGGGCTTGAGCGAGGCCAGGTGGACAGGATTAGGAGAAGAACGAACCTCGAGCGGAAACACCATTCTGAACGTTGGTCCAAAAAGTGTAGCCAAAAATGGCGTGGCGGTCGTACTTACACCGAGAGCAAGAAACAGTCTAATAAGCTGAGAGACAATCTCGAATAGAATTATTGTCGTCAGGCTCAGAACCAGTATCAAAAACGTCACAATTCTGCAGTGCTACGCACCAATTAATACCGCAACACTTGGTGTCAAAGAGGATTTTTATAACCAACTGAGTGCCGCCTTCGAGCGTATTCCAAGAGGTGATATTAGTATCATCTCAAGAGATATGAACACCCAGGTTGGCTCTGAAAACACTGGACTAGAACACATCATGTCGCATCACGACCTTGGAATAAGAGATCCAAAAAGGGCGAATGATTTGTGGAGCTTTGTAGTACTCGGCAAATAGTCATCAGAGGGACCCTTTTTCCACGTTACCATACGACATCTTGGGTTTCCCCTGATGGTTTTTTCTCAGAACCAGATCGACCATTTGGCTATAAGTCGCCGATTGAGAAGATGTCTTCTCGATGTGTGAGCGAAGCGGGGAGCTGACTTGGAGAGCGGCCACAAATTCTTCAAACGAAGCGCAAGCTTAATGTGGACTATTTTTGGTCTGACCACAAGTCATTGCTTACTAAAACTGCACGCATTTACGATGCGACCTCCATTATAAAAATAGGGGGAGTACAATGGGCCCAACTAGATGGCCCCAGTGTATTGTGGCTTTATGGACCAGAAGCACGTTTCGAATTATAAATTAAATTATCTGTGGGATATGTGCAAAGCGGTGAGAAACCCTGGATGTCGCAAGACACATGGGACAAGGTTGGCGATCGGTAGAAAGCCAAATTGGCAATCTCCTGATGATCCGATGTCAACCAACAAACGGTCGACTTGGGACAGAACTACCGCGATGCTCAAATACAGCTTAAAAAGGCAGAATCTGCAGCTTACCTATTTAAAATTATGAAACAGTTGACGAACAGGAATTTCACCGCCAACCACCTGGTGAGAGATATCAACGCAAGTTTCCTTAATATGAGTGAACACCAGTTGCGGCGATGGAAGGGATACTTCGCTGATATTTTAAACATGTTGTCAGGGGTAGATATTCCGAAAACAGAACAACTACCAAACACCCAACCGCAACAATCCTCTATTGGGGACGATTCCTCAAATAAGAAAGAGATAGTTTCCGCCATTCGGTCAATGGCGGGAAGGGAAGCCCCAGGTATCGACGGACTAACAACCGAACTCCTCAAAGCGGACCCGGAAATAACAGTCAATATACTCCTCCCACTCTTTACTGAGGTGTGGAATGAAGGGAGATATCCGATTGTGAAAATTCCGAAGAAGGGCGACCTTCGGGATTCTGGCAATTGGCACGGTATATGTCTACTTCCGACTGAATGGAAGGAGGCCGTCATTGTGAAAATTCCGAAGATGAGCGATCTTCGAGATTCTGGCAATTGGCACGGTATATGTCTACTTACTGCCTTATCGAAAATCATGGCTAAGGTAATTCTCAATAGGACTGGTGTTCACAAGCTGAACATAGGGTATAACAAAAACAACGCCAGTTAAGCAGTGAGGTCAGGTTACCTGCTGACCGACATAAGTGCATTATGCATTACTCACATTTATTTCCGTACGAAATAAGTTGAATGATCGCACACACGTATCTATCGAGGGTAAATGACTTGATATACCATCATTCAACTTATTTCACGTACATGGCATCTTTTTTATAAATGCCTGCGCGAAAGGTATTATTAATTCTTATAAGCAAATTTTTGTCTATGATAAGCAAATTTTATACGGGTCAATGTATGAACCCAATTTATAGATTGTAAGCATTTTTTTATTATAAATATCATTGAAATCAATAAAATAAATCATCGAATGTATTTCTTTTCGCTATCCAAAGTAACCTAAATCTATATCATAGACTGGTGTGGTCGGTCATTGTAGAAATTCTTCCTTCCTTAATCTAAATCTATATCATCGACTGGTGTGGTCGGTCATTGTAGAAATCCTACCTTCCCTAATAATTCTATATCATCGGCTGGTGTGGCCGGTCTATATAGAGGTAACCCGCTCCACTCAAGCTACTGATCGGTGCATTAGAAGATCAACTCAGCTGGTGTGGCTGCGTCTGATCAACCTGTTGCCGAACAACTGGCGATGTCGTGGAGAACACTCTCGAAGTTTATCAGGTTGGATCCCATAAAGGGTCGTCTTGTACCGACCACACAAATACCCTACGGATAATATTGGAGCAGTCCGCCGAAATGAGTTCGCCACTACATCTCGTGTTTGTGTCGAAAATGATTTCGACAGCGTTAAACGAGATTACATATGAAATGCTTTGCCTAGGAGAGGTATCACAGATAAGGTCATAGCTATGATTAAAGAATCCTGCGAAGATACAAGGTGTCGCGTCTTACATAGAGGAGAGCTGACCGTGAGCTTTTCTGTGCGAACTGTGCCAGACAAGGGGCTGCATATTATCACCAGCCCTGTTTCTGTTGGTAATAAATGACATCTTGAATGCTGCACTGGAAGGTGAGGAAGATAAAGGTCTTCAATGGAGACTATTTAATATCTTAAGTCACCTTGATTATGCTGATGACGTGTGTTTGCTTGCACATAACCGTTTGGACAAGAAGAAATCACTGCAATCTATTTATTTGTCTTTAAAATTTGACGGCTGGCTCTATTGCCACCAGAGATAAAACCCTTTCTAATTCATTCAACAAAAAAAAGTGTCTCCTTAACTGCCAATAAATCGCAAATAATGGCGTTTTTCTTAAGATTTTCCACCAAAGCTGCTAACTATATGCTTTGAATCTTGACTCGTGCGCAATTGATGAACAATAAACTCGGAAACACCTAAATATATTGTAAATGGTCATTCCGTGATTGTCTTTTCTTATCCACGAGCCAATCAAATCTAAGTCAAGACAAACGTCTTAAAAGCCAATTCATTTCTGATTTATTTCAAAAAAAAAAACACTCGACCCGCTTTAGCACTCGAAACGAAGAAAGAAAATGAAGAAACGTCGACGACCACCACGGGATAGGATAGACCTAGGGAATTCGCAAAGCACAATTTAAATCGCGTCTTATTACATTAAAACGGAAAGTACTAATTGAGTTAGTAAATTGTTTGATTGACATCGTCACGTTGGGTGCTGGTGCGGGCGACGACGACGGGATTACCCGGCGAAATTGAATTTTCAAACATTCGTAGCGAACCGGCTATAATTTGAATAGTGTGATTAGATTCAGTTGGGATCCCTATTGTGCTATGTTCCTGTCATCACCACCACTCTACCAACTATGGTCCTTGTCCTGTCCTTTCGGTCACAACTTGACAACCACCCAGCCAGCCTGTTCTCCGAGAGATGTTTTCAGTTTGAAGTAAATTAACAATTAAGTCATTTAACTGCCTCGGGCTGGCTGGCTTCATCTCGGTTCGCGAAAGCGGAGAAGCCCAGACCACCGAAAGCGTAGAGGTCATCATCAAGTGCACGACATCCTTGGCAATTTCCTAATTGAACGACTTCAATGTTGTATTTTCTTAATTCGTTTCACTCTTGTTCAGTGAGAAAATTGAATTTGATAAAATTTTTCCGGTCTTTTGTTCGAAAAACGATTGAAAAATCGCTGCAAAATTGGTTCATAAAATAATCTTTAGAAAGATGGAATCAATTATATTCCTTGTTATCAAACTTTGAATAATCTTCCATCGAACCTAACTAGGCTATTCATCAATAACGAAAAAAAAACTAACTAGATTTTTCTATTCCCAAAAACACAACGACAACATTATTAATTACCACTTGACCTACTTCCTCAAACTTATTGACGTTTATCAACCATTTCCGAGACTTGAACCACAAAACAAAATATGTATTGGGTACAAAAGCACCCTCCGACCCCCAACACCAAACCTCATACAGCTAGAGACTACTATTATTTTCGAATTAAATACTCCATTGACGACATTATTCGAACGTCTCGGAAAGTCTGTACATTCGTCCTTCCGCCAGGCCATTATCAGGATGGGCAACAAATACCCACCACAATATCGTAGGCACTTTAACAGAACTGCACAGGTACTTGTGGTCTGGGACAGAACTAGGTAATTGGTTTGTTTGCTCACGGTAAACAATTGCCATAATTATTAATAAAGAACACGATTGAACTGAATAATTCTTAAGCACTATTTTCTCGAGAAAAAAAAAACAAACGACAAAGAAGAGAAAATACTAAAAACAAGACACAATAACATGAAAAAACTTGAGAAAATTAATAAGGAAAGTGAAATACAATTAAAAAGATATTAAGATTAAAGTCAATTGTTTTTCTGGGGTTTTTTTCTATCGGAAGGTATTATAATTATCTACGTTGTGAATGTTGAGAACATGTCTTTATCGAGTTCAGATTTGGTTTAATTCGGATCAAGTTAACATGTGAGTAAGCTATCTTAAGAGTTCATGTATGTCGCGATACCTGGTAAAGCCTAAAATGAACCCACAATAAAGGGTTTAAATGAGGACCTCTCTATGCAAAGAAGTTGCTCATATTGCCATTATTTCATTTTTTGGTCACCCCACACTTCTTTAAGAGAGCACTCGGCAAACCAAATAACGAGAGGATGCAACATTATTCTGCCAAAAATCAAAACGATTCGCTTTTGGTATAAAAATTTTTTATTTTCAAATTATGATAAACACTTGGAGATCATATACATAAATAAACTGCCAACAAATCGGGCGCAACTTTATTATTTTTGAGGCAAGTTGAAGATGCATGGAAAGTCAATACGCAAGTTAGAGTGGTTAAGGAAGATTAAGTGGAACCCCTTCCACAAGTGGAACCCCTTTTCACAAGTGAAACCCCCTTTCACAACTGCACTTCCTTTAGGGCAGGACTGCTGTCAATTTAACACTTAATGGCGAATAGAAGCTATATGTAATCAGTATATGTAATCAATATTTCATTCATTTATACAAGTTTAAGTTCTTATGAGAGAGGGGTGATATTAAGGGTGGGTGTAGAGATGGTATGCTATTTCACATACCTGCGATTTTTTCAATGCTATTTGAAAATTTAAAAGAGCTGCGATTAGAAGAGCAGAGCAAATGCATACTGCTTACGTTCTATCACCAATAAAATTGCCGCAATGATCATCGCTACAAATTCCAGAGTTTTTGTTTGCACTCGCACATTAATCCCGCAACTCACGCATTCCACGTAACCCCAACGAGATCGTAGCTCAGAATAAAGCTCGCTAAACAAACTGCCACTTACCCATCGCTTATATACAAACCAAATAAAAACAAACACCAGGTCATAGAAAACCGAACCAAAAGGGTCTTTTGTTTTCTTTTTTTCTTTTCAAATAAAAAGCGGCCAATCTGACAGGCTGACCTAACGCTTTCAGGTGCTATATGTTTTTTGTTTTGTTTGGTTCAATAGAGTAATTCTATTATCCCAGAAAGCGTTCCACCTCATCGATCGCTAAGCAAATCGTAATTTTCCTAAAACATCTATCAATCAGGCAAGACTTAGTCTCATAGCTCAGCATAGTGAACACTTCCCCCATTTCCCCTGGGAATGAAAAGGTTTTCTTTTACTATCCAATGTACGAAAAAACGATCGAGCGCAATCGAGTCAGGATGGCAAAAATGTCAATCGCATTTCATATACACAAGCCAAATAAAAAAAACACCCGATCATCGATCGCAACGCATATATACAAGCCAAATAACGAAAAAAAAACAACCGGTCATAGAAAACCAAACCAAAAGGGTCTTTTGTTATCTTTTTTCATACGACATTACCTACACGAGCAATTTCATCATGAACAACGTAAAGCTCTTATCAGATCCCGAAACCCATGGAAGTCAAATTTTACCCAAGTCCCACCGCTAAATATCAATCGCGCGAAGGAAGAGCTTGAACGTTGTTATTCCGATTGCTCTCGATTGCTCTTTCGTTGCTGTTATATCGCTTGAACGTTGTTATTCCGATTGCTCTCGATTGCTCTTTCGTTGCTGTTATATCGCTTGAACGTTGTTATTCCGATTGCTCTCGATTGCTCTCGATTGCTCGATAGCCACTTGGCATATCCGATATATTCCATTGCCTTCGTATCTGTTATATCGCTCGCGATCAGCGATATATCAGCTCTGTGATATTAAAGACTCGATCTTGCTTTAGACTAATGAATGAATGAATTGGAGCTAGATGAAACGATTGCGATTTGATAAGCGGTTTGTTTAGCGATATTTTGATCGGTGAGATCTGATCTGATAGGTGAGGTGTGGAACGTCCGAAGTGGTCAATGATACGCTTTGCTAGAGTTTTTTTGGCGGATTTTGTTCTGAGTTTCGATCTGGTCGGTTGGTAGGACATGTTGCGCCTATTGCAAGTTTCGCCAAATTATGTTGCAGTCCACCGTGTCGATAAGAGCTTTACGTTCTTCATGATGAAATTGCTTGTGTGAGGTAATGTGTGAAAAAAGTAAACAGTAGACCCTTTTGGTTTGGTTTTCTATGACCGGGTGTTTTTTTTTATTTGGCTTGTATATATGCGATGCGATCGATGACCGGATGTTTTTTTTATTTGGCTTGTGTATATGAAATGCGATTGGCATTTTTGCCATCCTGACTCGATTACGCTCGATCGTTTTTTCGTACATTGGATAGTAAAAGAAAACCTTTTCATTCCCAGGGGGAAACAGGGGAAGTGTTCACTATGCACACTGAGCTGGTGGTACTGAGAGGGTCTGCCTGATTGTTAGATGCAGGATTTCGCAGAAAATCACTATTTTGTCTTCTTTTTTTTTAATTGCGAACTAGCATGGGAGGTGGAAAAATCACTGCTATTGGAAGAGCTGCTCTTTTTCACAGATATTGAAAGAGAGCAATCGCAGTGGATAACTGCGATTGGAAAATAGCAGATTTTGCCATCCCTAGGTGGGTGAATGTCAACAATTTTTCAACTGATTGCTTCAATTACGTCCAATATTTTCTGCATAGAATGTGGGTTTCATAGACGAAGTTGCAAAGAATTTTCATAGAATTTTGTTTATTTTACATTCACGAAACCAATCATTTGTATTGGAAGGGGTAAGGTAAGGGAAATGTAAAATTTGTGATGCGGTTTTAATTTATTTCTCTAGTAACGTGCTCGTACAAAATTGCAAGTTCGTAACTTTTAATTTGTTGGTTAGCAGTTGATTTATTGAAATTAGCCGAAATCATACTTTTGTGTGGGAGGGGGTAGAAGGGCAAGTGCGATCTCAAAACTTTTGACGCAGTTTCATTTCACCTATTTTCGGAAGTTTTTGCGCAAAATCTCAAGGTGACAGCTTTTAATTGTTAGGTGATAATTTCTTAAAAATTGTCGAAAAAATAATTTTGTATGGAAGAGATAGAAGTTTGAAAGGTATTCAACCAGTTAATATTTCATTCTGTCAGAAATTATTTTTAAAGGCATTTCGCAAATTTTCAAGTTTGTACCTTAAAATTTCATTCAAAAATTTCAGTTTATGTGTTTTTTCATCGCACATGAAACACCTTGTGCACATTAGACCAGGGCGGTCGGTGCATAACAATTGTAGAATTTTTATTATTATTTCTGTATGTACAACAAATAGATGTATCCACATGCAAAATTTAAACTTTGTTTCTTTTACCAGAGCCCTAAAACAATAACTCAAAATTTTCGAAATTTTTGATTACCACCTCCCTCCCCTTATACCTCCCGACGTAAAATTTTTACCAAAATTAAAAACTATATAGTTCTACAATTTGACAAAATTGTAATTTGATATCTGCACTCAGTTTTAAAAGTACCAATTTTCAATCACATAGCTCAACAAATAGTCGAGATATTGAATTTTAGGTGTTTTTCTTTGCAACCCCCCCTGACCCACCACTTTACAATAATTAGCCTCTATCTAAGATGATTCCAGTGGATCTCTATGCCGCATTGATAATTGGTTTTTAGCCCCCCCAAAGGATAAAAAGAAATTAATTATTTTAAAAACTAACCCATAAACCCCTTTATACGTATATCGATTTTTATACACTAGATGAAATCTGAGAGTATATTGTGTTTGCCTTACCGTTTGTAACGCTAAGAAATAACGCTCCCACAGAGCCGCCAAGGGTACAGAAATATTTGTTGTCGCTCAAAAACCTCGATTCCGAGTGACCGTCTGTCCGTCTGTCTGTCCGTCTGTCCGTCTGTCCGTCTGTTCGTCTGTCTACAGCATAACTCTCAAAAGCTTTGAGCTATAGCGCTAAGAATTTTTGTGTGTCATTTTTAGCAAAAAAGTAACTTTAAGTTTGTGAATGGGCTACATCCCCCCACTCCTTCGACCCCCTCCCATACAAATTTCATGAAATTTCGAAATAGTAAGAAATTGATTTTTCTTTGAAACTATATAAGCTATCGACTTGAAATTTAGGTCAAAGTATTACGATACAGATGTCATTAATATCACGGAATATTGACCATATCCCCTTACTCCTTCTACCCTCTCCCATACAAATGGACAATTTTGAAAAATACATATTTTCGATTTTCATTGAAACTAGTAAAGCTGAAAAGACGAAATTTTGTCAGAATTAATTCTACTATAATCGCAATTTATTTTAAAAATAATTATCAACTTCACCTCACTCCTTCTACCCCTTCCCATACAAATTTCACGAAATTTTGAAATTTGAATTAAATTAATTTTCTTCGAAACTGTTAAAGCTATCAACTTGATATTTTGTATAAGATATACAAATGCAAAAATTAATAATGCGAGAAAAATTTGTTTTGATCCGTACACTCATTCTACCCCCTCCCATACAAATGCATAATTTTTGTTAAATGCATTTTAACGATTTCCATTAAAACTAGAAAAAGTACAAACTTCAAATTTTACCAGAATTTGTTTCTTAATAATTGAAATAAGTGTTGGAAAAAATTATCAGCTCCGCTTCACTCCAAATATCTGTATTATAAATTCAAGAAAAGCATTTCTCCTTCAAGTATATGAGAGCTATCGACTTTGAAATTGAATTAAAGCACGGTGATAAGGATGATGATAAGCAGTTTCAAAATCATCTTAAGCGATCCCCTTCCTCTGCCACCTCCCATACAAATGCCCCAATTTCAGGAAAACTATGACCAATTTCTTTAAAAATAATGAAAACTAAAAACTTTAAATTCAGCAAAAACCATTTTGCATGCCATGTTCGGTGTCATATACGAAAAATACAAACCTCCCCTCTATACTTCTATTCGAAAGAATTTGAAATGAAATGTTTCCCGGTGTATTTAAGTCATTTCCATCTCATCTAGAGTATCATATGATTGGGCTTTAAGCCCAATCATAATTCTGTTATTATATTATGTTTAGCTTCCTAGCTGCAACCATGGTCGAGACATTTAAATTCGTATTTTTCGGATTAAGCGCTCCCCCCGCATCCTCCTGAAGTCTTACAACTCCAAAATGGGTGTCCACCTGAGATCCGCAACTATCTACAATCCCTCCAAAATTGAACTTTATATCTTAAAGGGTTTGGGAGTTAATGTGTGCTGAGCTTACACACCGGCGTACGGCGTACAGACGGACGGATTTTTTTTTTGCAATTTTAGGCTATTTTAGTCATGAATAGAATATATGTATACATACTTTATTATTAAAATAATAAAGTAAAATTATAAAAAAATAAAAAAAAAAAAAAATTAATATTTTCCTTAGTTCCGAACTGAAGATTTCCGAACTTTTGGTTCACTGCCTATTTGAATTTTACAAATAGAAAAATAGAGTTTGTGCTATCGGTTTCAATATTTCAATTTCGATAAGGGCCAGTTCGAATTGATTACAAAAATTGCCTGCAGTGAAGATTTAAAAAAAAGTGCATACTCTCTCCGTTCGTTCGCATTCTATCTTGAAAACGTATTCAATTATTAAATACATGTTGTTTTTATGAAAAAAATTAACGGAAAGTTCATCAATGGGTCAAATCTCTCTACCCTTTCTACCTCCTCCCACATAAAACGAAAAATTGGGAGTACAACTTGAAAAACGTAGTTTTTTTTCAAAATTCGAGCCTTTATTGTGCAAAAATGGTTAAAAATTAATTATTCATGGAAATGCCCATCGCTAGCCACAACTTTTTTCCATCTTTTTGGCAACATTCGGATTCTTCCACAATGGCACTACAGCCCAAATCAGGCCTTGGCCTCCTGGCCTTCAGGTTCCTTAACATTATTTTTTTCACTATTTATTGTGAAAAGGTTGTTAGACCTTCGCACAATCCTCTGTCTACGAATTTTTCATTTTCGTAGATTGAGGTGATCAAGCTATATCCAAGCAGGCATTATACTGGAATTATGCGTCGACCAGGATTTGAACTCATAACCTTCGCACTGTAGACCAACATGCTACCCACTAGGCTACACCCTAGCTAACATTCGGATTCCGCGTCGAAAAAAATGTTCTTCTTTGAAGCTGATCCTCGAGTCGACCCAACTTTTGGGTTCTTCGTAAAAATGGAAGTGCTACTCAGCCAGGCCAAGCGTAATCGATTGGAGAAGGTGGTAGTCGAAAGGGGCGATATTTGTTGAATACGGCAGGTGGAGTAGGACGTCACATTTCCAGTTGGGTTTTCGTTCGACGTTTCTTGACTTCACCCATTTTACAACCTTGAAAACATCCGTGATACGTTCTTTCACTAATAGCACCCTCACTTTAAGATTCAACAATCATTCGACCCGCCTCAGGTGCAGATTTTTTTGAATTGAAGACAAAAAGCAAAACTTCCTGCAAATAACGCTTATTTGGATCAAAATTCGACATATCCGCGCACAAAAAAAGTATATGACGCCGATAAGACTTCATAAATCTAATGATGAGTAGTTGTTGACAGATGTCTAAGTTTACCATGCGACGTATCTGATTCGCCATTGTTGATCAGCATTAATTGCAGGCGGCATCTATTGGGAAACGACGGGTTTCAATTTGTACTCCCGATATATTGAATTTTTCGAAATGTGCTATTGATCTGAAGTTAGTAGTACTAGCAGTATTGCACAGTGTAAAAGAAATAAACCGAGTTGTTTCCTCGAGCCGTGCAGGAACTGAAACTTATTAGAAAACAACAGAACTCTGATTGAGCGTACAGCCTATTCATGCGATACTCTAGATGAAATGGGAAAGACTGTAATGTACCAGAAAGTATAATGTTATCTCAAATTCTTTCGAATAGCGAAAAGTGACTTTTGCATGGGAGGTGGTAAAAGCAGGTTTATAATTCTTGTATATAGATAGGTTTGTAATTCTTGTACACTGCATATTGTATGCAAAAGGTTTCGCGCTAAATTTAAAATGTATAGCTTTCATAATTTTCATAATCCAATGCCTCTGGTGCATTTTAGGAATATTCTGGCCAGAAGTGATCTCCAACGACGAACTTTGGAGTACAACTGGCCAGACTAAAATAGGTATTGAGATTCAACGGCGGAAGTGGCAGTGGATCGGTCATACTTTGAGGAAACCAGAGCAAAATATCGCAATACAGGCTCTGGATTATAATCCTCAAGGAAAACGTCGGGTTGGTCGACCATGTAACACATGGAAGCGAGCAGTTGAGCAGGAGGCCAGAGGAATAAACAAGTCCTGGCAACAGCTTAAGGCCGATGCTCAGGATCGCGCCTTGTGGAAGAGAGTTGTTTCTGTCCTATGCCCCTATAGGGGGTCTTAACAGGAATTTGATTGATTGATAATTTTCAAGGAAATTGGACAATGTTTTTTTGAAATCGGGGGATTTGTATTGGAGGCGGCAGAAGAATTGGAAGGTTTTGGAAGATTTTGAAACTGCTTATCAACATCATTATCACTATCGATAGCTTCCAAAGCGAAATACGAGCGAAAAATGCTTTTCTTGAATTTCTAATATAGCAATTTGGATGGAAGAGGCTAACAGGAGTTAGGCGGAGTTGATATTTTTTCTATAAATAAGCAAATATTAAAAGGCAAATTCTTCCGGAGTTTTAGGTTTCTACTCTGTTCCGACAACAAGCTGAAAATGCAATACACTCACACCAAAGTACAGTTGCAGTTTTTCGGTGCAGCTTTTCATCGTCATTCAGTCTGTTTTCTAACCCTCAGAACAAGTAACGTTTTAGTAAAACCTCTCAATAAAGTCTTTATAAAATTAACTAAGGCTTTGACCTGTGTTTAGTTTTTCGATAAATACAAAAGTTGCGCAGAACTTCGTGAGCTACTCTATATGCTCTTTCTAGTTTAAACGAAAATCGATATAATGCATTTAATAAAATTATGCATTTGCTTAGGAGGGGTAGAAATTTCGTAAAATTTGTATGTGGGGGATAGAAGGAGTGAGTTAATAGTTTTTTTTTCAAAATTTCTTGCAATTATAATAAAATTAATTCTGACAGAAATTCATTCTTTTAGCTTTGCTAATTGACTGCAATGAAAACCGAATAAATGGATTTTTGGCAATTGAAAGTTTGTATGGGGTAGAAAGAGTAAGGAGATCGAATCAATATTTTTTGACGTTAATTATATTCATATCATTATACTTTGCCATAATATTGAACTCAATAGCTTAAACATTTTCGGAGAAAAATTTGTGTCTTTATAAATATCATAGAATTTGTATGGGTAGAAGAAGGTAGAAGTAGTGGGGGGATGTAGCCCATTCACGAACTTAAAGCTCATTTTTGGCTAAAAATTAAATAAGCACGAAAGCTCAAAGGGTTCGAAAGTTTCGTTGGAGAAAGTCGGACAAGCAGACGGACAGACAGGCGATCACCCGGGATGAGCGACAACAAATATTTCTGGACCCTTGGCGACTCTGTGCGAGCATTATTTCTTAGCGGTACAGACGGCAAGGCAAACACGATTTCATCTAGATTATAAAAACACCGGGTTAAGCCCTTATCTACTTACAACTACATACTCAACACTCTCCCTCGCTGAGCAGTTTGCTACTTAAGCCCTTCCAGCTTTCGAATGCACTCGAACTTATTCTTGGGTTGAGCCAGTAGCGAGCTAACTGCCACGATTGGGAAGGACTTGGATAGATTGATGGAGAGAGAGAGAGGGAGAGAGTGCTAAGAAAACAGGATATATTGCATAGTCACTTTAAAATCTGTAAAATCCGCAGGGCTCGTGTCCCAGTCTCATGCTCTAAAATATTTACACATTGAATCACCCTAACGCATCCAATTGTCAAATTGACACTTTTGCCGAAGATACAGCATTATACTCAAGCACAAAAGACCCGAGCAGCTCATATCAACCTCATCATCATTCGATACTCTAAATCAATGGTCCATAAAGTAAATTTCGCGGAACCATGGGTTCCACCAAAAAAGTGAAGGGTTCCGCGTAACAGCCTTGGCGGAAAAATTTTATGTTATTCATAAAAAACGTCGAAGAATGGGCGACAGACGGCGACAGTCAAAAACACATCATCGTATGGGCTGCGGCTAAGCCGACAGTCAGGAACACGTCATCGTGTGATGGCCGGCCGGCGACAGTCAGAAAGACACAGGAACACGTTGTCGTCCATGCGAAGGCCGAGCCAACAGTCAGGAACACATCGTTGTATGGACGTCGGTCGATGTGTTGCCGTTATGGACGGACACGGTGGTATAGATGATGGTTGCTAAGGAGTCGCTATGGACGGCGATGGAATAGACGACAATCGGTTTTGCTGAGTATGAAAAGGGCGAGCGTTCGTCACTCGATAGCGGAAGCAAAAAAATCGAAAGGTGGAAAGCAAAAGAATCGCAGATAGAAAAGCGACAATTGGTGAACGGTAAAAGTTTTTGTGATAGTTAAAGAAAGCGATTAATAAAAGAAACTAACGAAAATTAGTTTAATTTTTACTTGAAATCCAGCAACCCCTTGCTCACTTTAACATGTTGACATTTTGTCCTCCCACTGTCTCAAGCCTTGGCTCCACGACACTCTAAAACAAACCAAAATCCGACTACACTAATAAGTTTCCTTATTTTTATACTCTAGATGAAATCTGAGAGTATATTGTGTTTTCCTTACCGTTTGTGACGCTAAGAAATAACGCTTGCACAGAGCCGCCAATGGTACAGAAATATTTGTTGTCGCTCAAAAACCTCGATTCCGAGTGACCGTCTGTCCGTCTGTCTGTCTGTGCGTCTGTCTACAGCATAACTCTCGAAAGCTTTGAGCTATAGTGCTAAAAATTTTTGTGCGTCATTTTTAGCAAAAAAGTAAGGTCAAGTTCGTGAACGGGCTAAATCGCTCCACCCCTTCTACCCCCTCCCATACAAAATGACACAATTACGCAATTTGATAATAATCGGATTTTCTCGAAAAGTACAGAAGTTATTGAACTCAAATTTGGAGCATGTTACTTTTATAATGACTTTAATCTATCGTATAAGAATTTTGTGTGTCCTCCCTCTCCTTCTACCACCTCCCGTATAAACTGCACTTTTTCATGAAATGCTCTAAGCCAATTTACTCAGTGCGTATACAATCTAGCGAACTGAAATTGTGCAAAAAACATAACAGGACTACGATTGCGCGTAAAGCGCAATCTTACGATACTCTAGATGAAATACATAGAATTTTTTGTGATCCCTAGAAATTTTGTATGGGGAGTGTTAGAAAGGATTATAGCATCGAACTAATTTTTTCCCCATCATGCTAAAGTAGCTATAAAAATGTTTTATACAAAATGCTTACTAAAAAAATTGAATGGGAACTGAGAAAATTAGTGAGTTAGATTTAATGAAAATTTGCAGCTTGTATGGGAGGTGGTAGAAACAGTGGGGGGATTTTCGTAATTTTTTCAGACATAACTAGCAATATTACAAAATTGACATCCCTTAAATTTCAGACTAGTGCGATTCATACTTTTCAAGAAAATCGATTTTTTGTGAAGTTGTAAGACTGTGTCATATTGTATGGGAGGGGGTAAAAGCAGAATCAAATAGTTTTTTCTGATCTTAGAGATAATACTAATTAGGTATTCATTATAAAATATGAGCTTGATAAATGTTATATGTTCTGAGAAAATCGGCTTAGAGCATTTCATGAAAAAGTGTATTTTGTATGGGAGGGGGTGGAAGGAGAGGGAGGAGGCAAATAATTTTTCTACCGTAGATTTAAATCATTATGAATGTAATATATCCCAAAATTCAGACTAATAGCTTTTATACTTTTTGAGTAAATCCATTTATTGTCAATTTGCGAAAATGTGTCATTTTGTATGGGAGGGGGTAGAAGGGGTGAAGCTAATCGTCTAATTTTTTTTGACCTTACTAACAATTTTAAATAAATATTTGGTGCACAATTTGAGCTCGCTAAATTTTATACGCACTGAGTAAATTGGCTTAGAGTAATTTATGACAAGTTCAGTTTGTATGAAAGGTGGTAGAAGGAGGGGGAGGACACACGTAATTTTTTTACTGTAGATTGATATTATCATAGAAATAATATATTCTAAATTTCAGGCCAATAGCTTTTATACTTTTTGAGCAAATCCGTTTATTGTGAAATTGCGCAATTGTGACATTTTGTATGGGAGGGGGTAGAAGGGGTGGAGCGATTTGGCCCGTTCACGAACTTGACCTTACTTTTTTGTTAAAAATGACGTGTACAAAATTTGAACTTTCTAGCTCAACGCGTTCTCAAGTTAGAGAGGACACGGACGGACGGACGGACGGACGGACGGACAGACGGACATCCGGTTTTGAGATTTTTGAGTGATTATATGAACTTCTGTATCATTCATTTTTTTCTCCGAGCCTTATTTCTTGGCGTTACAAACTTTGTGGCAAACTTATAATACTCTCAGATTTCATCTAGAGTATAAACATTTATTTAGAATTATTAGTCAGAGCAATAAAAATTAGATGATTAGCTTCACCCCTTCTACCCCCTCCTATATAAAATGACACAAATACGCAATACGACAATAAACGGATTTGCTCAAAAAGTATAAAAGCCAGTATTCTGAAATTTTGAACACATTACTTTCGTGGTGATTCCAATCTAGCATATAAACATAACAGGACTACGATTGGGCATAAAGCCCAATCGTGCGATACTCTAGATGAAAGAGAATTTTTTTGATTTCAAGAAATTTTGTAGGGGAAGTGGTACAGGGGTTGACGACATTGAATTAATTTTTTCCCATTACGCTAAAGTTGCTATCAAATGTTTTACACAAAATTTAGGACTAAAAAATTTAATAGTTGCTGAGAAAATTAGGTTATTGGATTTATCCAAATTGTGTAGTTTGTATGGGAGGTGGTACAAGCAGGGGCGAGTCCGTAATCATGCTTTTGACATGTTTTAAATTTGTAGATCAATAGCATTCATACTTTACAGGAAAATCCGCCTTTTGTAAAGTTGTGAAATTGTGTCAGATTGTATGGGAGGGGGTCGAAGAAGTATAAATAATAGCTTCATTTTTTTGGGCTTAGTAATAATTCTAAATAAATATTAAGTGCACAATGTCAGCTTGATAGATTTTATACACACTGAGTTAATGTTTTAGAGTATTTCATGAAAAAGTAGAGTCTGTAAGACAGGGGAGGACTTAAATAATTTTTATATGATAGATTGAAATCATTATAAAAGTAATATACTTCAAATTTCAGATCAATAGCATCCATGCTTTTCGAGCAAATCCGTTTATTGTCGAATTCTAAAATTGCGCCATTTTGTATGGGAGGTGGTAGAAGGGGTAGGACTTAACTTTTAATTTTTTTTGGCCTGAATTATAATTCCAAATAAGTTATTAATGCACAATTTCAGTTCGATACGTTTTATACGTACTGAGTAAATTGGTTTGGAGCATTGTAAGAAAAAGTGTAGTTTGTTTGGGAGGGGGTGGAAAGAAGAGGATGACTCAAAAAAATTTTATGCAGTAGATTGAAATTGTCATAAAAGTATTATATTCAAAATTTCAGATCAATAGCTTTTATACTTTTCGAGCAAATCTGTTTATTGTCGAGTTGCGAAATTGTGTCATTTTGTATGGGAGGGGGTAGAAGGAGTGAAGCTTATCATCTAATTTTGTTTGGTCTTGCTAATAACTCTAAATAAATATTTACTGCTAAATTTGAGCTCGATAAATTTTATATGCACAGAGTAAATTGGTTTAGAGTATTTCATGAAAAAGTGCAGTTTATACGGGAGGTGGTAGAAGGAGAGGGAGGACACACATAATTCTTATACGATAGATTGAAGGCATTATAAAAGTAACATGCTCAAAATTTGAGTTCAATAATTTCTATACTTTTCGAGCAAATCCGTTTATTATCAAATTGCGTAGTTGTGTCATTTTGTATGGGAGGGGGTAGAAGGGGTGGAGCGATTTGGCCCGTTCACGAACTTGACCTTAATTTTTTGCTAAAAATGACACACAAAAATTTTTAGCACTATAGCTCAAAGCTTTCAAGAGTTGCTGTAGACAGACGCACAGACAGACAGACGGACAGACGGATAGACGGTCACTCGGAATCGAGGTTTTTGAGCAACAACAAATATTTCTGTACCCTTGGCGGCTCTGTGCAAGCGTTATTTCTTAGCGTTACAAACGGTAAGGCAAACACAATATACTCTCAGATTTCATCTAGAGTATAAAAATATTTTAAATAAACTGCCAACATGTCGGGCGAAACTTTATTATTTTTGGGACAAGTTGCGGATGAGTGGAAAGTCAATATGCAGGTTCGACTGGTTAGGGAAGGCTAAGTGAAAGGGAGTTCTTGGGCAGGGCTGTTGCCAATTTAAAAATATTTCATTCGTTTCTGCAAGTTTGCGTTTTTATGAGCGGAGGAGGAGGGGTAATAGTAAGGGTGGGGTGATGTTTATAGCTTTTTAATTAATTGCTTGAATCACGTCCAATATTCTCTGTATAGAATATGTTTCATAGACGAAGTTGCATAGAATTGTCATAAAATTCGCTATATTTTACATTCACGAAACCGAACATTTGTATGGGAGGGGGTAGAGAAGGTAGGGGAATCGTAAAATTTGAAATGTAGTTTTTGCTTCTCTTGTAAGGTGCTTGTATACAATTTCAAGTTCGTAGCTTTTAATTTGTTAGTTATAAGTTGATTTAATGAAATTGGTCGAAATCAGAGTTTTGTACGGGAGGGGGTAGAAGGGCAAGTGCGATTTCAAAACTTTTAAAGCAACTTCATTTGAATTATTTTTATAAGTTTTTATGCAAAATGTGAAATTGATAGCTTTTAAGAGTTAGCTGATAACTTATTTCATAAAAATGCTCGAAAAAATAATTTTGTATGGGAGGGGGTAGTGAAGGTGAGGGAATCGTAAAACTTGTGATGCAATTTTCTTTTTTTTTTTTTTGTTGTAAGGTGCTCGTACCAAATTTCAAGTTCGTAGCTTTTAATTTGTTGGTTATTAGTTGATTTAATGAAATTAGTCGAAATCATACTTTTGTATGGGAGCGGGTAGAAGGACAGGCGCTATCTCAAAACTTTTGACGCAATTTCATTTTAACTATTTTTAAAAGTTCTTGTGCAAAATTTCAAATTGATAGCTTTTGATAGTTAGGTAATCATTGATTTCTTGGAAATGGTCGAAAAAAGTAATTTTGTATGGGACGGGGTAGAAGTTTTAAAGGTTTTCGACCATTTAATATTTTGTGTAGATAGGGATTTTTTTTAAATGCATTTCGCAAATTTTTAAGTTTCTACCTTAAAATTTCACTCAAAAATTTTCAGTTTATGTGTTTTTTTTCAATTCACATGAAACACCTTGTGCACGTTAGACCGGGGGGGTTGGTTTATAACAATTATGTATCAAGTTATTATTATTTTTTAATGTACATCAAATAGACGTATTCACGTGCAAAATTTGAACTTTGTATCATTCACCTGAGCCCTAAAAAAATCAGTCAAAATTTTCGACATTTTTGCTTATCACCCCCCTCCCCTTAGACCTCCGAACTTAAAATGTTTACCAAAATTAATTATTTTGTAGTTCTACAATCCAACAAATTTTTGACTTGATATCTGTACTATTTTTTGAGATATAAGGATTTGTAATTTTGAAAAGTGCGCCATTTTACTTTATTATTTTAATAATAAAGTATTGTGATCGACTTGGGAAAAAAAAAAAATTTGCTACCCTGAAATTTTGTTTTTTCGCGTTTCGTGACTAAATTTGCCTAAAAATGCAAAAAAAAAAAATCCGTCTGTCTGTACGCCGTCCGCCGTACGCCGGTGTGTACGCTCAGAGCACATTAACTCCCAAACCATTCGAGATAGAAAGCTCATTTTTGGAGGGATTGTAGGTAGTTGCGGATCTCAGGAGGACACTCATTTTTGGGGGTGTAAGGGTTTAGGGGGAGGCGGGGGGAGCACTTAAACCGAAAACTAAGAATTCAAATATCTCAAACATGGTTACAGCTAGGAAGCTAAAAATCAATGTACATATAAAAGGGTTTGTGGGACAACTTCTAAAATTAATCTAATTTTTTTATCCATTGGGGTGCAAAAAGGGGGGGCTAAAAACCAATTGTCGGCCGAATTTTTTTTTCAAATGATTATATCTTCGAAATTACTTAGCATAAAAAATTTATAATTTTAGACCATCAAGATGGCATACAGATTCACTGGAATCAGCTTACATAGAGGCTAATTATTGTAAGGGGGAGAGTCAGGGGGGGTGCAAAGAAAAACACTTAAAAATCAATATCTCGGCTATTTGTTAAGCTATGCAATTGAAACTTGGTATTTATATTAAGCTATACTAAAAAAATATGAAAAAAATATAATATTTGGAGAAAATAGTAGTGGGGGAAAATGGGGAGCATTGAACTTTCCAAAATTTCAAACCATTATATCTCAAAATTGAGGGGAGATATCCCATCAAAAATTTGTCAGATCGTAGAACTATATAATTTTTAATTTTGGTAAAAAAATTAAGTGGGGGGGTGTAAGAGGAGGGAGGTGGAAAGCAAAAATGTTGAAAATTTTGAGTAATTTTTTTTGGGCTCTGGTAAAAGATACAGAGTTTAAATTTTGCAGATCAATATATCAATTTATTGTACATACATAAAAAATAATAGAAATTCTACAATTGTTATGCACCGACCCCCCTGGTCTAACGTGCACAAGGTGTTTCATGTGAAATGAAAAAACACATAAGCTGAAAATTTTTGAATGAAATTTTAAGGTAGAAACTTGAAAATTTGCGAAATGCATTTAAAAAAATCCATAAAAGAATGAATTATTAACTGGTCGAAAATCTTTAAAACTTCTACCCCCTCCCATACAAAATTATTTTTTCGACCATTTTCAAGAAATCAATTACCACCTAACTATTAAAAGCTATCAATTTGAAATTTTGCATAAGAACTTACAAAAATAATTGAAATGAAATTACGTTAAAAGTTTTGAAATCGTGCTTACCCTTCTACCCCCTCCAATACAAAAGTATGATTTCGACCAATTTTATTAAATCAACTAATAACAAACAAATTGCAAGCTACGAACTTGAAATTTTGTACGAGCACCTAACAACTAAAAAGAAAGAAAATTGCATCACAAGTCTTACGATTCCCCTACCTCCTCTACCCCCTCCCATACAAAATTATTTTTTCGAGCATTTTTATAAAATAAGTTATCAGCTAACTCTTAAAAGCTATCAATTTCAAATTTTGCATTGAAACTTATAAAAATAATTCAAATGAAATTGCTTTCAAAATTTTCAAATCGCGCTTGCCCTTCTACCCCCTCCCATACAAAACTATGATTTCGACCAATTTCGTAAATCAACTAATAACCAACAAACTAAAAGCTATGAACTTGAAATTTTATAAAAGCACCATAAAAGAGAAGCGAAATAAAACTGCATATCAAAATTTACGATTCCCCTACCTACTCTACCCCCTCCCATACAATTGTTTGGTTTTGTGAATGAAAATTCTATGCAACTTCGTCTATGAAACACATTCTACACAGAGAATATTGGACGTGATTCAAGCAATTAATTAAAAAGCTATTAACATCCACCCACCCTTACTATTACCCCTCCTCCTCCCCTCCATAAAAACCCAAACTTGTAGAAACGAATGAAATATTGTTAAATAGACAACAGCCTTGCTCAAGAACTCCCTTTCACTTAGTCTTCCCTAACCACTCTTACCTGCATATTGACTTTCCACACATCCGCAACATGTCCCAAGAATAATAAAGTTTCGCCCGACTTGTTGGCAGTTTATTTGAAATGCTCCCCATTTCCCCCCACTACTATTATTTCAACAAGTTATATTTTTTTTTGTATTTGTCTAGTATACCTTAATATACGTTTTAAGTTTCAATTACATTGCTCAAGAGATAGTTGAGATATTCATTTTTAAGTGTTTTTCTTTGCACCCTCCCCTTTACAATTATTAGCCACTTTTTAAGCTGATTCTGATGAACCTATATGCCACCTTAATGGTTTCAAAATATGAATTTTTTACAATAAGTAATTTCGAAGATATAATCATTTGAAAAAACAATTCGGCCGACAATTTGTTTTAAGCCCCCCCTTTTCGGACGCCAATGGAAAATAAAATTAAATTATTTTTAAAGTTTGTCCCATAACTTTCTCTAAATCTTTACTGATTTTCAACTTTTTATCTGCATTCGTGGTGGAGATATCAGCAAGTGTAGTTTCGACTTTTTCCCTCCCCCGCCTCTCCCTTCCACCTCACACGCCCAAAAATTCGAAAATAGAGCTCACTTACCCAATCAACAATTCACCCAAAAAAGAACATTTTACCTTTAACGGTCTCGGAGATATGAGTCCATGTGTACGGCGTACGGCGGGACGGATTTTTTTTTTTGCATTTTTAGGTTAATTTAGTCATGAAACGCGAAAAAAAAAATTTCAGGGTAGCAAATTTTTTTTTTTTCTTGTGTCGATCACAATACTTTATTATTAGAATAATAAAGTAAAAATCTTTCAGATTTTTTTTCTATCGTGTGCTTAAGTTGAACACATCACGCTTATAAAAAGCCTAATCTATTGGAAGGGAATATAGACATTGTCAGATGAATGGTCATTTCTTCCGCAAATTTCCTTCACCTCTCAGCGCTGTTTGTTGTATTATAGATGCGGCTCTCCAAACGTCACCAGAATTGCTGAGATGGAGAAGGCGCAATCCCATTCCCCCAACATCTTAACTCGACATTTAAACTGGCATTTAAAAACTGCGGATGGATTTGGTCAACAAATCATATTTTACACTGACATGAAGTCATATACTCGTATATGGACATAACAAGAACAACGAGTTTTTTCATCGTCCATAGCCTAAGTCTACCTTTGTGTCGTGGCATCGCCTTTTGGAGAGCTTTGGATTTAGCTAACAAAATCAATCAGGGATTCACACCTACCTAAATAGAATTTCATTTCATTTTTACCAAGCTACACTAACTTCTTAACACATGATTCAGTTCGAAATAGTGAAGGTCCGGCATTCATCTTGTGCTATACTCGGACTACGAAAACCTAGTTAAGAAAAATATAACATTGATGTGGGATCAGCCGAGCCTATCACGAAAATTGCGTCGTCTTCCATTAGAACTTTCACAATACGGAAATCCATCATTGCTCGGGAGATAAATCAAGTCATACGGTTCAAAGGTATCGTATTCAGAAAGACAACAAGAACCTGCCTTAAACTGAATACGATACCAACAACAAATTTTCAATGTCAGGCCGCGTACCAAAGAATAATACGCTCTAGCCTGACGTTAATGAAAATAATAAAACAAACCAAACGTCACAGCACATGCGATTAAGTATATACATATCGACATACCGCGGAGACGGGTAAAGAACCATTCTGGCCCATGCGAGTATGTATACCGATATATATCTACATACCGACATACGCGGCTATAATAATGTATAAGATCCAAGTGCATGAAATGCAACGAGCAATGTATGGAAGAAGAAAAAAAAAAGATATATGAAGAAAAGTTCTTTAGGAAAAAAAAAAGTGATAACCGCTTGTTACCGCACTCAATGGGCATTTTCTTTCGTACGGTGGAAGAAGGAAAAAAAAGAGGAGAAAAGGTAAACAAATAGAATTTTATTTTATTAAAAATATGGAAAATGAAATTTGTTACCTTTGAATAAAAGTTGAAGCAAATTATGCTTACTTGGCAAAGAATTAGACTTTGCTGCATTTATGGTAAATGAGTTTTTTTTATACTCTAGATGAAATCTGAGAGTATATTGTGTTTGCCTTACCGTTTGTAACGCTAAGAAATAACGCTCGCACAGAGCCGCCAAGGGTACAGAAATATTTGTTGTCGCTCAAAAACCTCGATTCCGAGTGACCGTCTGTCTGTCTGTCTGTCTGTCTGTCTGTCCGTCTGTCCGTCTGTGCGTCTGTCTACAGCACAACTCTCGAAAGCTTTGAGCTGTAGTGCTAAAAATTTGTGTGTGTCATTTTTAGCAAAAAATTAACTTTAAGTTCGTGAATGGGCCATATCCCCCCACTCCTTCTACCCCCTCCCATACAAATTTCATAAAATTTCGAAAAATTAAGAAATTGATTTTCTTTGAAACTATCTAAGCTATCGACTTGAAATTTAGGTTAAAGTATTATGATATAGATGTCAATAATACCACAGAATATTGACCTGATCCCTTTACTCCTTCTACCCCCTCCCATACAAATGGACAATTTTGAAAAATACATATTTTCGATTTTCATTGAAACTAGTAAAGCTAGAAAGACGAAATTTTGTCAGAATTAATTCTACTGTAATTGAAATTTATTTTAGAAATAATTATCAACTTTACCTCACTCCTTCTACCCCCTCCCATACAAATTTCACGAAATTTTAAAATTTAAATTAAATTATTTTTCTTTGAAACAGTTAAAGCTATCAACTTGATATTTTGTATATAGTATACAAATAGAAATATTAATAATGCGAAAAAATTTTGTTTTGATCCGTACACTACTTCTACCCCCTCCCATACAAATGCAAAATTTTTGTTAAATGCACTTCATCGATTTCCATTCAAACTAGAAAAAGTACAAACTTCAAATTTTGCCAGAACTTGTTTCTTAATAATTGAAATAAGTGTTAGAAAAAATTATCAGCTCCACTTCACTCCTTCTACCACCTCCCATACAAATATCTGTATTATAAATTCAAGAAAAACATTTCTCCTTCAAGTATATGAGAGCTATCGACTTTGAAATTGAATCAAAGCATGGTGATAAGGATGATGATAAGCAGTTTCAAAATTATCTTAAGCGCTCCACTTCCTCTGCCACCTCCCATATAAATGCCCCAGGAAAACTCTGACCAATTTCTTTAAAAATAAAGAACACTAAAAACTTTAAATTCAGCAAAAAACATTTTGCATCTTCGGTGTCATATACGAAAAATACAAACCTCCCCCTCTACTTTTACCACCTCCCATGCAAAAGTCTTTATTCACTATTCGAAAGAATTTGAGGTGACATATTTTCCGGTATATTATTCCATCTCATCTAGAGTATCATATGATTGGGCTTTAAGCCCAATCATAATTCTGTTATGTTTTATGTAATATAATAGTAAATAGGTTAAGAAAATTTTGTATAAAAAGCCGACCTCAACGCAGGTTCGGTCTGATTAATTTTGAGCCTTCCAAGCGCTCCACCTGACTCTTCTAAAGCCTACCAAGCGCTAAAGAAACCAGCAGAGCCTCCCAAGCGCTCTGAGTTGTAAATATCAGAAGTTTATTTTGAATCAAAACCTAAGATATAAAATAAAGTATTTTTAAAAAATAACCATCGCGCTTTTTTTCACACCATGGAGGTAATAAACACTAATTATTAATTTCTCACTTTACAGGGTCTCTATTAAACCCGCCCCCGGCCTTACCGGGCTTTGAGCGAGCGACTGGCCCTTTGGGCTAGATAGTACTCCCCCCCCCCCAACGAACCTAAAACCTCACTCGAGATACCACGGCTTCTCATAGCCATGAATAAACGGGCCCTCCTTATGGGCCTAAAACTCGAGTGATGGCAATTTTGCGGTTGGAGTCCTAAACAAAACCCAACCTGCCTCTCAAGTAAGGTGACTTTGAGACTACACTGAGTAGTCTCTTAGTACATTCTTACTCTCCTTGCACCTTCTAAATATCTTCGGCTATGAGTCTACATTGGGTAGACTTGTGGTGCTCCAGCACATTAATCAATTCATTTGTTAATAAAAAATCACTCTAATTTTTTTATTAACGAAAATTTAGAAATCAGTAACTTTTGCCCTTCGTTAATAAAAAATCACTCTAATTTTTATTAACAAAAATTTCGAAGTCAGTAACTTTTGTTTTCGAAAATAATAAAATTTTTCTTATATGACTTCAGTCGAAATTAAAAAATCCGTTGATCAGTACGATTTAAAATTTAAGACATTAAATATTCCATTGTATTAAAAATAAATAAAAATAATAATTCAAGCTAATTAATAGAATTAAAAGTGGTGAAATAAAATGCTGTTAATATAATTTTATTGAAATAAATATTGTTGGATAATATAAATTTAATTTACTACAACCATTATCACAACGAATTGGTGACCCCGACAAAAACCAATAAGCAATTTATTGGTGAACAGCAGAACAACATCGGCTACAGCAGAGCAACATCGGCTACAGCAGAGCAACATCGGCTACAGCAGAGCAACATCGGCTACAGCAGAGCAACATCGGCTACAGCAGAGCAACATCGGCTACAGCAGAGCAACATCGGCTACAGCAGAGCAACATCGGCTACAGCAGAGCAACATCGGGTACAGCAGAGCAACATCAGCGACAGCAGAGCAGCATCAGCTTCAGCAAAGCAACATTAGCAACAGCAACATCAGCTTCAGGAGAACAACATTAGTAACTCTACAACAGTAACAGCAATTCCAATAGCAACAGACAATTCATCTGAAGTATAAATGAAGACATTTCTGGATAAAACGCATCAATAATTGAATTCATGGAATCAATATAGGAACCAGTTCAAGAATAAGACGGCAAGATTTAAACAAGCTTTTAGCAACTCTAACAAGATTATTACAGATATTACAGATACGTAGTTTTCACCATATTATTTTATCTTAAATTATTTTTGATATTTTCTTTTTTTTCTACATATTAATTGTACCGTCACGTCAACTTGATTTTTATTTACGCGAAAGTTTTCATTTTTTGTTAAAAAATTTAACAGTATGGAAAATAATGATGGGTTGGCGCCACATACTCCACCTTTTCCTGATTTGCACGCACCTAATCCATTTCAGGGATTAGGTGATTTTCACGTGTCATCTGTTGCAGTACAGAAAATATGTTTTTGGAGAAGAAATCCAACTGCATGGTTCAATGCCTTGGAAATACAATTTACGTCAGCAGGCATATCGTTGGAGACTACAAAGTTTAGTCACACGATAAGCATGTTGACCCAGGATAAGTGTGACAAGGTTTTGGACGTCATCGCAAATTCTTCATCTGAAACACCTTATACCGATTTAAAAGCAACCATCATCGCTAGATTTGGCGAATTCGAAGATCATAAACTTCACAAGTTATTAAATGGTCTTGATCTTGGTGATGATAAACCATCAAATTTGTTAGCTAAAATGAAATCACTAGCAGGAAATTCAGTTGGTGATCCTCTTTTAAAGAAACTTTGGTTAAATAAACTTCCACAAAACGTTCAATCAATTTTAGCCGTTGCTAATGTGCCGTTAAATGAATTAAGCATTCTGGCAGATCGAGTTTTTGAAAGTTCTCCTGGTTTCTCTTTTAATGTTTCTAGTGCTTCACATTCTAATGGCAACAATGGAGGATCTGATCGTTTTGCATTCGAAAATGCAATCATCCATCAAAGGTCGTTACTGACTAAGCAAATTGAAACTTTGATTAATCGGCAAAACCATTTTGCCGGACAAATTCGATCACATTTTAAGAACCGTTCGCGATCCCGAAATAAATCTTGTGATAATTCTGATTTATGCTTCTATCATAAAAAGTTCGGTGTTAACGCGACCAAATGTCGGCAACCTTGCTCCTTTAATTCGACAAAAAACTAAATAAATTGTCGGTAATGACGACAACCGACATTGTAACAACTTCAAGTCGTCTATTTATATTTGACAAATTGTCAAATTATAGTTTTCTTATCGATACCGGCTCTGACGTTTCAGCCCTCCCAGTCACAGCATTAACTGATTTGACTTGTGACAATTCATTAATTTTAACAGCGGCAAATTCGACCAACATCAGAACTTATGGATTCAAAGAAATCGAAATTTCCCTCCAGTTAAGAAGAGTTTTCAAATGGAGATTCATCGTAGCTGACGTCGAAAAGCCTATCTTGGCGCGGATTTCCTAAAATACCACGGTTTAATTGTTGATATTCGTCAAAAATGTCTTATTGACCCACTTTCGCGAATTACCTCTACAACTGGCAGTTTAGTTAAAGGACCATCTTCGTCCCTGGCTGTTTTATCAACTTCAATTATAAATGCTAAGGTTTAGCGAATTTTAACAAAATACGAAAACGTTCGTCGATCTTTAAATTACAGTAACTTAGGATTGAGCACAGTGCAACATCTTATCGTTACTGAAGATCGCCCCGTTTTTGCTAGACCACGTCGTCTAGACCCAATTAAATTAAAAATTGCTAGAGCCGAGTTTTATCGCATGATCGAACACGGTATTTGCAGACCTTCCGATAGCCCATGGGCATCACCTTTGCACATGGTTAAAAAAAAAGATGGTACTTGGAGACCCTGTGGAGATTATCGAGCCCTTAATGCGATAACTACACCAGATACTTATCCAATCCCTCACATCCAAGACTTTAGTCAACAGTTGGAAGAATGTAAAGTTTTTTCAACTGTTGATCTAGAAAAAGCGTATCATCAGATACCCATTCGAGAGGAAGACATCCCAAAAACAGCTATCACAACACCTTTCGGATTATATGAATTCATGAGGATGACTTTTGGACTGCGTAATGCAGCGCAAACTTTTCAACGCTTCATCTTTTCCATTTTGAAGGATTTCGATTTTTGTTTCGTCTATATTGACGACATCCTAATAGCTTCTAAGTCGGAAAGTGAACATCTCAATCATTTGGATAAGCTATTTGAACGGTTAAACTCACACAACTTGGTAATTAACCAAAATAATTCCAAATTCCTTAAAGCATCAGTTGATTTCCTTGGTCATACGATTGACGAATTCGGATTCAAACCAATCGCTTCTCGAGTTTGAAGCCATTTTAAATTATCCTCGACCATCTACGGCTAAAGATATTAGACGTTTTCTTGAGATGCTCAATTTCTATCGACGTTTCATTCCACACGCTGCTGAAGCACAATCCACTTTGGACAGCTTCACAAACGGCAGTAAAAAGAAAAACGACAAGACAGAGCTTTAGTGGACGAACACTTCCATTGAAGCCTTCAACTGTTGCAAAAAGTAACTGGCTCATGCTACTACTCTAGTTTTCCCATAAAAATTTTCGACATTATCTTTGGCAGTAGACGCATCGGACACTGCTTTAGGAGCTGTGCTTCAACAGCGACATACAGGAGACTGGAGACCATTAGCCTTTTTCTCCAAGAAACTCTCTTCCGCACAAAAAAAATATAGTGCTTACGACAGAGAATTATTGGCAGCCTATGTATCAATCAAGCATTTTAAATACATGCTTGAAGGCAGGAATTTTATCTTGTTTACTGACCATAAGCCATTAATTTTCGCGTTAAAACAAAATCGAGAAAAAGCTTCACCACGTAAACTAAAACATCTCGATTTTGTCAGCCAATTTACATCGGACATTCGACATATTTCTGGACAAGACAACATAGTTGCCGATACGTTGTCAAGAATCGAGATACTAAATCTTTCGACAACCATAGATTATTCTGAAATTGCTAACGTTCAAGCAACAGATATTGAGTTAACCAAAGTTAGAGTTATACCAAGCCTTAACTTCATTCCGGTTTCAATTGAACGCACCACAAATCCCCTTTGGTGTGACTCATCTATGCAGCAATTAAGGCCGTATATACCTGCAAAATTGCGCTTACATGTTTTTCGTAAGGTACACGATTTGTCTCATCCGGGAATTAAGGCTACCGTAAAACTAATGAGAAGTAAATTTATTTGGCCATCAATCAACAAAGACAGTCGTAACTGGACTAAAGAATGCATTGCGTGTCAAAAAGCCAAAGTTTCACGACATGTCAAAAGTCCTCTTGGTCAATTTGAACCAATTTCACAAAAATTTAATACTATTCATATTGATCTAGTTGGTCCGCTACCAATTTCAAACGGTTATAGATACTGCCTAACAGTCATTGATCGCTTCACTAGATGGCCAGAAGCATACCCAATTCACGATATTCATGCGGAAACAGTCGCTAACACACTTTTCAAAGAGTACATACCACGTTATGGAACACCAGTTTCAATCATTACAGACCAAGGCGCTCAATTCGAGTCGCGATTGTTTACCGAATTAGGAAAGATGATTGGTTTAAAACGTTGTAGAACGACAGCATACTATCCTAAAGCTAATGGAATGCTTGAGAGATGGCATAGGGTTTTTAAAGAAACAATCTTATGCAAATCAAATGACAGGTGGTCAGACAGACTTCCTTTAATTCTTCTTGGTTTGCGTACGATAGTTCGCGAAGATGCTAACGCGACACCAGCCGAACTGCTTTATGGTCAAAATATCAGACTTTTTTATGATTTCGTTCATCAAACCGATCAAAAGCAAAATGCAACCGCAAGCGAATTTGTCGAGATTCTTCGAGATCGCATCAATAACACCAAGCCACAACCTCCTTCAAAACACAATCATGAAACCCCTTTCATTTTCAAAAACCTCAAAACTTGCAGTCATGTTTTTATCAGAACCGATGCAGTTCGAACTAGCTTACAAACACCTTATGAAGGACCCTTTGAAGTGCTACAAACACACAAAAAATATTTCATAGTCAAAGTAAAAGAGAAACCAACAACAGTGTTCATTGATAGGCTTAAGCCATGTTACAAAAGCTCTTCCGAACAAATTAATCTAGCGACGATCCACGAAAAAATAACTTTCGGTAAATCGGAAACGCAAACATTTCGCTCCACAGACAAATCTTATTTAATTAATAGTAGTATCAAGAAGGTCCGTAACCTTCTCTAGGAGGGGGGTATGTGGTGCTCCAGCACATTAATCAATTCATTCGTTAATAAAAAATCACTCTAATTTTTTTATTAACGAAAATTTAGAAATCAGTAGCTTTTGCCATTCGTTAATAAAAAATCACTCTAATTTTTATTAAAAAAAAATTTCGAAATCAGTAACTTTTGTTTTCGAAAATAATAAAATTTTTATACTCTAGATGAAATCTGAGAGTAGTATAAGTTTGCTCTGGAGTGTGTAACGCCAAGAAATAAGGCTCGGAGAAAAAAATGATGAATACAGAAATTAATATTATCAGTCAAAAATCTCAAAACCGGATGTCCGTCCGTCCGTTCGCTCTCTAGCTTGAGAACGCGTTGAGCTAGAAAGCTAAAATTTCGTACACGTCGTTTTTGACAAAAAAGTAAGGTCAAGTTCGTGAACGGGCCAAATCGCTCCACCCCTTCTACCCCCTCCCATACAAAATGACACAAATGCGCAATTTCACAATAAACGGATTTGCTCAAAAAGTATAAAAGCTATTAGCCTGAAATTTATAATATATTATTTTTATGATAATATCAATCTACCGTATAAAAATTATGCGTGTCCTCCCACTCCTTCTACCACCTCCCATACAAACTGTACTTGTCATGAATTACTCTAAACCAATTTACTCAGTGCGTATAAAAATTTAGCGATCTGAAATTGTGCACCAAATATTTATTTAAAATTGTTAGTAAGGCCAAAAAAAATTACACGATTAGCTTCACCCCTTCTACCCCCTCCCATACAAAATGACACAATTTCGCAATTCGACTATAAATGGATTTGCTCGAAAAGTATAAAAGCTATTAGTCTGAATTTCGGGATATATTACTTTCATAATGATTTCAATATACAGTACAAAAACTATTTGCGTCCTCCCTATCCTTCCAACCCCTCCCATACAAACTACACTTTTTCATGAAATGCTCTAAGCCGATTTTCTCAGAACATATAACATTTATCGAGCTCACATTTTGTAATAAATACTTATTAAGCATTATCACTAAGATCAGAAAAAAAATATTTGATTAGCTTTACTGCTTCTACCCCCTCCCATACAATATGACACAGTTTCATAACTTCACAAAAAATCTATTTTCTTGAAAAGTATGAATGCCACTGGTCTAAAATTTAAGAGATGTCGATTTTATGATATTCTTAGTTATTTCTGAAAAAATAACTAAAATCCCCCCACCCTTTCTACCACCTCCCATACAAACTGCACATTTTCACTAAATCTAACACACTAATTTTCTCAGCTCCTTTTCAATTTTTGGAGTAAGCATTTTGTATAAAACATTTTTATAGCTACTTTAGCATGATGGGGAAAAAATTAGTTCGATGCTATCACCCCTTCTAACACTCCCCATACAAAATTTCTTGGGATCACAAAAAATTCTATGTCATCTAGAGTATCGTAAGATTGCGCATTGCGCGCAATCGTAGCCCTGTTATGTTTTTTATATGATTTCAGTCGAAATTAAAAAATCCGTTGATCAGTAAGTTTAAAATGTAAGACATTAAATATTCCATTGTATTAAAAATAAATAAAAATAATAATTCAAGCTAATTAATAGAATTAAAAGTGGTGAAATAAAATGCTGTTAATATAATTTTAGTGAAATAAATATTGTTGAATAATATAAATTTAATTTACTACAACCATTATCACAACAGACTCCGGCCTTACGTTAGGTCAATCTTGTACTTCGGTACATACTTACTTACTTTAAAATTATGAGTCTACATTGGGTAGACTCATAGTCGAATTTTACGTTCGAGCAATTTCGAATTCCAGAGCTTATGGAATTTCTGTGGGTGATTCCCATAGTTCATCACTTTGTTCTTCAAAGTTTTGATAAGCATTAGAGCGGGCGAATTCTTAATCCCGCATAAAATCAAGTAACAAGAAATTACAGAAGAAAAGTCTCTGTTAGTTATGGGTTTACACTGGGTAAACCCATAACGTAAATTTCTTGGCATTACATACAGCAGTGTTGGTGATAAAGAAGAGAAAAAACGCGTGAGGCTCTCCGGTGGTGTTGTTCCATAAGCCCTGGTAAACAAAAAAAAACTGCGCCTGAACGAAAAATTGAGACCGTGACCAGGAAGAAGGCGTATCTACTATCGCATATCAATATACTACTAAATCGATTGTAACACAACAGATTTGACTCCAGCATCGACTTAAAAGAACGTCGCACTACCAGATGACGATCATGCGTCCGGCATTATTAACGCTTTACAAGACTACAAATGATATGCAGACTGATGGACAAAGGAATTTCAGTCTCTTTAAGTGATAATTTGTTTGTACATTTCGACGATTAGTTATCTGTACAGACTTTAAAACTTATCTACCAAGTTTCAAAAGGCTACCAAGACTGAAGTGGCAGATTTATTACACCAAATTGGACTAACGATAAATGTGGACATAAGTAATCAAAGTTGAATACTTAGACTATATCGTGACAATGGAAGAATCCAGGAAAAGTATCGGCAATCTCATCATTTTTCGTACCTAAATGGATGGTTCCGACGTTATATTAATGATTACTCAAACATCCCTGCTCCCATCACGGAGTGTCTGAAAAAATCTACAAAATTTGAATAGTCGAAAGAGGCTGGTAAGGCATTAGAAGACCTTAAATCCTCCTGTTTTCGCTAGTCCAGATTTCAACAAACCATTCAGCTTCTGGTGTCGTAAGAAGGTAACGTCAACCATATAACATTCTTTCCATAAAAATTGAATGCAGCGCAAAACAACTAGAGCGTAATTGAGTTGGAGTTTTTAGCAGTTGTCATGAGTCTAGAGAAGTTCCGTCCGCACGTGGATTGCAAGTCGCTCGTGTCATTATGGATCACTTCAGGCTACAATGTCCCATGCAACAGAAACACCTGAGTGGACGACTGGCCAGGAGGAGTTTTAGCTTATAGGCATTCGATTTGGCTATCGCCTCTGAAGAATATACCCTGCTATTACTAAAGTGGTCAATGTCTTACCAGATCGGAAGGTATTGGACAACTACGTCTATAAGACAACAGAATGTTTAACAGGAAACGACACGAAAACTGTGGGTGCCTACCGAACTAACTACTCCTTTGATAAAACAGGAGCATGACTCTTGGCGTGCTTTACAAGGTGCAATGCAAAAACCCTTCACTTTAAAATATTATTGGACCGGCATGTTCGGAAATATGTTTTCTGCTGCGGCTCCCAATGTTGTAACTTCCCAGAAGCAACACCTCTGAGTGTCCATATCAGCGTTCCAAAGCTGGCTATACTGTCTTATTTATTGCCTTGATCATATGAGCAAATTTGAGTTACTAAAACCAATGGCTAATGCCGCAGCTACAATAGTCTTACGATAAAATTCCTGAAAAACGACGTGTTTCACGTCATTTCAAGATAGAGTTCTGGAGTCAAGTATTTTTCCCCGCTTTTAATTTACCAGGAGCAAACTCTTCGGAACTGGGTGTAGCCTAATGGGTGGCGAGTTGGTCAACAATGCGAATGTCGGGAGATCAACTTCCGTTCCACGTATAATTCTAGTACACACACAGCATGGGCAACAGCTGCTATCAGCTCAAAAAACTAAAAGGTGTTTTTTCGCTAAAGATATGCGGCAATAGCGCTCTTCCTGTTTCCACAGACGTCAGTCACACTTCCAAGCCTGTAACTATTACATCCAAAAAGATTGAGGATAGCAATAACTGTCAAGTCCCCATAGAAAATCTAGAAGAAAAACGTAACAAGGCTTCGCAATCGAAATTTTTGTGATCCCAAGGAATTTTGTATGAGGAGTGGTAGAAGGGGTGATAGCATTGAAATAAATTTTTCCCCATCAAGCTAAAATAGCTATAAAAATGTTTTATATAAAATATAACCTCCAAAAATTGACTAGGAAATGAGAAAATCAGTGTATCATATTTAGTGAAATTGTGCCGTTTATATGGGAGGTGGTAGGAGTGAGGTGATTTTTTCAGAAATAATTGCGAATATTATAAAATTGACATCTCTTAATTTAAGATTAATAACATTCATAGTTTTCAAGAAAATCGATTTTTCAGATGTTGACAAATACTTTAGATGACATACTTACTTACCTTTTGCTTGGGAGGTGGTAAAAGCAGAGGGGGAGGTTTGTCATTTTTGTATGTAACACTGAATGTTGTATATAAAATATTTTATGCTGAATTTAAAGTTTCTTGCTTTCATAATTTTCGAGGAAATTGAACAATTTTTGTCTGAATTTATGATATTTGTATGGGAGGTGGCAGAGAAAGTGGAAGATTTTGGATGATTTTGAATCTGCTTATCAACTTCCTAATCACATTGCTTTGTTACAGTTTTAAAGTCGATAGCTCTCATATATCTTGGCCTTTCAATACAAAAATTTGTATGGGAGGTGGTAGAAGGAGTGAGGTGAAGGCGATATTGTTTTTTAGCATTTATTAGAATAAGTAAGGGACAGATTGTGGCAAAATTTTAAGTTTCTACTTCTTCTAGTTTCAATGAAAATCGGTTAAATGCATTTTCCAAAATTCTGCATTTGTATGGGAGGGGGTAGAAGGAATATCTGAATCAAAACCAAATTTTTTGACATCAATTGTATTTATAATAGGATACTTTTCTCAAATTTTGAAGTTGATATCTTAGACGGTTTTGGAGAAAACTAATTTAATTGAAATTCCGAAATTTCGTAAAATTTGTATGGGAGGGGGTAGAAGGAGTGACGTAAAGTTGAAAGTTTTTCGAAAATTAGTTGCAATTATATATTAAAATTAATTATGACAAAAAGACAAAAATTGGTTCATTTAGCTTTGCTAGTTGCAATGCAAACCGAATAAATGGATTTTTGAAAATTGTGCATTTGTATGGGAGGTGGCAGAAGGAGTAAGGGGATCATATCAATATTTCTTGAGGTCAATGATATTTATATCATTATACTATGACCTAATTTTTAAGTCAATAGCTGGAAAGGTTTCGGAGGAAAACCGAATTCCTTAAATTTCGAAATTTCATGAAATTTGTATGGGAGGGGGTAGAAGAACTAAGGTGAAGTTGATAATACTTTTTAAAACTAATTGCAATTATAATAAATTAATTCTGGCAAAATTTCGTATTTTCAGCTTTACTAGTTTCAATGAATATCGAAAATATGTATTTTTCAAAATTGCACTTTTGTATGGTAAGGGGTAGAAGAAGTGAGGGGATCAGATCAATATTCCGTCATATTAATGACATCTATATCATAATACTTTGACCTAAATTTCAAGTTCATAGCTTAAACAGTTTCAAAGAAAAACAATTTCTTAATATTTCGAAATATTATGAAATTTGTATGGGAGGGGGTAGAAGGAATGGGGGATGTGGCCCATTCACGAACTTAAAGTTACTTTTTTACTAAAAATGACACACAACAAATTTCAGCACGATAGCTCTAAGCGCTCGAGATTTATGTTGTAGACAGACGGACGGACAGCAACTCGGAATCGAAGTTTTTCAGCGACAACAAATATTTCTGTACCCTTGGCGGCTCTGTCCGAGCATTATTTCTTAGCGTTCCAAACGGTAAGGCAAACACAATATACTCTCAGATTTCATCTAGAGTATAAAAAAACTTTGCTACCCTGAAATTTTTTTTTTCGCGTTTCATGACTAAATTAGCATAAAAATGCAAAAAAAAAATCGTCCCGCCGTACGCCGTACATATGGACTCATATCTCCGAGACCGCTAAAGGTAGAATATTCGGTTTTAAGTGGATTGTTAATTGGGTAATTGAGCTCTATTTTCTAAATTTTGGGGGGTGTTAGGTGGAAGGGGGAGGCGGGGGAGGGAAAAAGTCGAAAACTACACTTGCTAATATATCCACCACAAATGCAGATAGAAAGTTGAAAATCAGTACAGACATAGAGAAAATTGTGGGACAAACTTTAAAAATAATTTAATTTTTTTTATCCAATGGCGTCCGGAAAGGGGGGGCTAAAAACAAATAGTCGGCCGAATTGTTTTTTCAAATGACTATATCTTCAAAATTACTTATTGTCAAAAATTCATATTTTGGGACCATTAAGATGGCATATAATTAAATTGGAATCAGCTTAGACAGTGGCTAATTATTGTAAGGGGGAGGGTCAGGGGGGGTGCAAAGAAAAACACTTAAAAATGAATATCTCAATTATCTCTTAAGCTATGTAATTCAAACTTATAACGTATATTAAGCTATAATAGGAAAATACAAAAAAAATATAGCATGTTGAAATAATAGTAGTAGGGGGAATGGGGAGCATTTAAAAAATGGCGCACTTTTCAAAATTACAAATCCTTATATCTCAAAAAATAGTACAGATTTCAAATCGAAAATTTGCCAGATTGTAGAACTATATAATAGTTAATTTTGGTAAAAATTTTAGTTGGGGGGTGTAAGGGGAGGGAGGTGATAAGTAAAAATGTCGAAAATTTTGAGTGATTTTTTTAGGGGTCTGGTGAAAGATACAAAGTTTAAATTTTGCATGTGGATACGTCTATTTGATGTACATAGAAAAATAATAATAACTTGATCCATAATTGATATAAACCGACCCCCCCGGTCTAACCTGCACAAGGTGTTTCATGTGCATTGAAAAAAACACATAAACTGAAAATTTTTGAGTGAAATTTTAAGGTAGAAACTTGAAAATTTGCGAAATGCATTTTAAAAAAATCCCTAAATATACGAAATATTAACTGGTCGAAAACCTTTAAAACTTCTACCCCTCCCATACAAAATTATTTTTTCGATAAATTTTAAGAAATCAATTATCACCTAACTATTAAAAGATATCAATTTGAAATTTTTCATAAAAATAGTTGAAACTAAATTACGTTAAAAGTTTTCAAATCGCGCTTGCCCTTCTACCCCCTCCCATACAAAAGTATGATTTCGACCAATTTCATTAAATCAACTAATAACCAACAAATTAAAAGCTATGAACTTGAAATTTCGTACGAGCACCTTACAATAGAAAAAAAAGAAAATTACATCACAAGTCTTACGAGTCCCCTACCTCCTCTACCCCTACCATACAAAATAATTTTTTCGAGCATTTTTAAGAAATAAGTTGTCAGCTAACTCTTAAAAGCTATAAATTTCAAATTTTACATAAAAACTTATAAAAATAATTCAAATGAAGTTGCTTTAAAAGTTTTGAAATCGCGCTTGACCTTCTACCCCTCCCGTACAAAACTATGATTTCGACCAATTTCATTAAATCAACTACCTTCTCTACCCCCTCCCATACAAATATTCGGTTTCGTGAATGTAAAGTACACCGAATTTTATGAAAATTCTATGCAACTTCGTCTATGAAACACATTATATACAGAGAATATTGGACGTGATTCAAGCAATTAATTAAAAAGCTATTAACATCCAACCAAAAGATACATTTTTTGATTTTAAGAAATTTTTGAAGGGGAAGCTGTAGATGGGTCCACGACATTGAACTAATTTTTTTGCATCACGCTAGAGTTGCTTTAAAAATATTTTGTACAAAGTCTAGGATTCAAAAATGTAATAGGTACTGAGAAAATTAGTGCATTGGATTTAGTGAAATTGTGCAGTTTGTGTGGGAGGTCGTACAAGGAATGGGGAGTTCTTAATGACGCACTGAGTAAATTGATTTAAAGCATTTCATGAAAAAGTGCAGTTTGTATGGGAGGAGGTGGAAGATGTGGGAGGCCTTGTATACGGTAGATTTAAATTATCGCAAAAGTAAAATATTCCAAATTTCAGGTGAATAGGTTTTATACTTTTCGAGCAAATCCGTTTATTGTCAAATTGCGAAATTGTGCCATTTTGTATGAGAGGAGGTAGAAGGGGTGGAGCGATTCGGCCCGTTCACGAACTTGACCTAACTTTTTTTAAACTTTTTAGCTCAAAGCGTTCTCAAGCTAGAGAGCGCACAGACGGACGGACATCTGGTTTTGAGATTTTTGAGCGGCAACAAATATTTCTGTATACTTGGCCTCTGTTCGAGCATTTTCTCTTTAGAGCAAACTTATAATACTTTCAGATTCCATCTAGAGTATAAAAAACAGTAAGGAGAACAAGCGAATTCAGGACAGCCCCCGTTAGTTGAATAATCACCAAATTACATCTCCCAAATTAAATACTCAACGCGAAGCATATATTCATTCCCATTAACTTCCTCCTTTAAATTTTAAAAATAATCTAAAATTTCCCTCTTCTCCTCATTAATTATATCTACTATTATTACCACAACAGAATTTTCTCAGAGCAAAAAAAACCACAGATTTTTATATATTATTTAAGTTGAGAGCATTGAGAGCCTTTGTAGTTCCCCTTCCAAAACCACATCTGACGAAAATTTTCTTTCTTTTGCAGGACATTGGACAGAGATTGGGGTTCCATCCCTCGAGGCAAATACAATTTGCATACTTTCACTAAAGGAATAAAAGGATCTGGACAGAAAAAAAATTTCGAAACCAGAAAAAATAGTAATGTGTCCAGATTTTTTTTTCCGGAGAGATGAGGAAAATTTACAAAGTTTATGTCACTTTATATGCCACCGTTTCCGAGCATATGTTCGACCACCTCCACCTTTCATATATTTTCTTTTAGCTTGCTCTAGTTTCTCGGTGTGATGGAGAGAGAGAGCAATTGGAAGAATTGGGAGGGTGTGGAGATTTTCCTTTGTTGTTGCGTAGAGTTTTCTACTCAGGCCTACATTTCCCCTAGGGCCATGCAACAGGGAGAGTATTTTAACTTTAGTTTCCTTTTATACTTGAACGGATCCACATCAGAGATAAATATTTGGTTGCCTTCCATATTTTTCGTACATGTCCCTTCTTTTGATGACAACAATACTTTGGGGCTTAACGTGAAAGTTTTAGTAAAGAATTTTTGCGGCACATCCTTTATGCGAAAAATCGTCATAATTTTATTTTATATTATTCACGGTGGAATTTCGTTTTATGGGCTAAAGTTGAGTGACTTTTACAAATTTTATTTTCTTTCATACTGCGTTGTTTTTAAGGTGGACCATCTGTAAAACATCACACAGGGTGATACTTGTTTAATGTCTATCCTACATCCCATCTAACCAAACATAATTGAACAAATCCAATTTAGTTAAAACGACTACCATAACAGAACTATCTCTATTAAGCTAAGTCGATACTATCGCTCTTTTCTTGTTCACCAGGATGCGAGTTCAACCTCCTATAGGGTGGAAATTGGCATAGATGGCAACTCACCATGCATATACCTTTTACGTATTAAAAATTCATGGTGGCTTCTTTGGGGACAGACTAATTTTGATCACACATCTGCGATAAAGGGATGCAGGCAAAAAAAAAAAACAAGAAAAAAAAAGAAGCTTTACCCATTCACTGCACAGAATTCCAACATATAAAAAAAATGAAAAGGACACTCCTTTCGTTAATTATTTAAAAATTGCAAATTAACTTTTGGACAATTGTAGGAAAATGCGCGCGTTCTATTTAAATACTGAAATACTAGTCTCATCGCATTTCAGTGTAGTACCAAAGGGTATTAGATGGAGAGAATAAAAAAAATCTTCCTTATTCAAGCAATGCTAAAGTAGAAAACCGAATTTTGCCTCCCTATAAATTGTCATAATGGCTACCAGAGCAGCCATTCGAGCAGCATTATCGCAAAACTTAATGGAAATGCCAGGGAAATCGATAGAAGGCACTTTAATTATTCACTATATCCCGGGCTGTAGACTTAATAATGAATGCACTCAGGCGAATCATCATCCTCTAGAAACGGAGCATCAGGACTGTGTGAATTTTGTATTTTAATTGTTTAGTGAGACGATACATTCGACGACTCCGGTAGACGGATTAATATGTATGAGAATTTAAGGGATATCGTTCGAGCTTAGATTTTTTGAATAAAATTTGTGTTACCACATGCTTTATCTAGTAATGATTATTCAAGGAGGAGCAGATGGATATAGGAAATCAAGAGACGAATTTGGCAATGGAATAACTACAGTTTCAAGGCCAAGCAAACCTTTTCTGCTTTCGAATTCATTTTATTGCCCAAAGATTTAGTTTAAGCTCGAAATAACTAGTTATATGATTTAACGAAATAACATATTTAAAATTGGATTGTTTTTTTTTTTTTCTTTCATTATTTCAAAAAAAAAATTAATTTTCTATGAATCCAAAAAGACTTTTTATAGAGATTGAGGCATCCAATCATAATCAATTGATAACTACAACAACCAAGGGTCGTCAATATTTTTAAATCATCTCTAACATTCACTTATGATTCATGAAGAACCCAAATATTTTCCAAGCCTATTAAAAAAATTAACAAAACTATTTTTAACATATTTTACTTGCAATCAGACATCTGCAATGTCGGAAAATCATGGTCCAAAATGGAAACTTTTTTTGCTCAAATCTCCCATTTTGATAGCCTCGGCATAGAGAACCAACGAAAAAATGTATAGAGTAGGTACCTGCGTATGCAAATGCAGCTCCTCTACAACTATTACTATACTACTAGAACATAACCTGCAAAATGCATAGTTCCGCTCCTTCCTATTTCAAAATGCAAATTTTCCCTGCCGAATCGATAACGAAATGTAAGGGAACGGTCTCGGGATACCCCACGGCGGAAGCTGCTTGCCAGCTTGGCAGATAGCCATAAGCCGAGTTGAGTACGTTCCTGTGGCGATTATTCTCCACAGGACTTCCATATGAACCTGTAGTAGGATCTATAATACTCTACCTATACCGTCAGTGCACATTTGTACATATATGGTATAGGATGATTTTCCGCAGCATGGTATTACACGACCAATTGATCCACGTTGACATTAATGCGTAATTTCGATGACGATAGACACGTTTTATATTTTCTTGAATTGAAGTTGCCACAGTTATTAGTAAGTGTCACTGTTGAAATAATAATTGTAGTCGGGAATAGAATGGTTGTGGTTATTTTAAGAAATGCCGATTAATAATAAATGTAATAAGGTAAAATGGTTGATAGTTGTGTCTTGTCGTCATGTGGATCATTGAAAGTTAAGGTTCCTCATTATTAGCCGCATTTTTCGCTTCACGAAAATTACCTATACCTCATGGTAACTTACTAAGAAGCAATGACGCCAGCGAAACAAATTTTTATGCAAAAATGACAATGGAAGTCATCGATCAGTCAATGAATATCCTGCTAAGACCCTTTCTAGGGGCATTGGAAATAAAACGTTCTCTTACATAAGACGCGATATTGAGCACCTGGCCTTTTCTGTAGAAAGTCTTAATTGACAATTAATTGATACTTTACGATATTTTGGAAACCGGCAGCTCAATATACGCTTGAAATATTAATTTTGTATCAAAATGTAGCCCAAAATATTATAATGTTTTGGACCATGGGAGAGGTTCACCAAGAAAGGGGGGAAGAAGATATCTTTTAGCTCTGGGCTTTATAAAAACTATACCCTACATTTTGAAAGCATTAATTTTTTTCTGATATTATTCCCGATTGATTTGAAGGTTGTTGACGTGGATCTAGTTCTGATGATGAAATAACCTTGTCATATGCGAAGCATGTATGTTAAGGTCATGTACCTTGGTTCGTTTTTCACTTAATGCTTGAAATTTCTCATTTGCATTGTTCTAAGGATACAGGATCTCAGCTTCAAGTTCTATGTAACAACTGAATAGAATTCCCTTTGGACTGAAATCAAAATGGGAGTGTAATTTTGGAAATTCGGACAGAATTGTAAAATGACTTATTGATCATAACGAATTCAAATCAAATCTTGAAAAGCAAGATTTATGGATTTCATACTGTTATGCTTTATTAAATGTGATGTTTCAGTCTTTGTTGCGACCACAATCGTGGGCACAAGGAACAACCATCGCAGTGAGGCTATTTTGAAATAAAGCTCGTCAGCAACTACCAAACATCCAACCGCAACAATCCTCTATTAGTGACGATCCCCAGATAAGGTGGGAGGGAAAGCCCCAGGTATAGACGGACTACCAACCTTCCTCCTCAAAGCGGACCCGGAAATAACGGCCGATTTACCCCTCCCACTCTTTACTGAGGTTTGGAATTAAGGAAGATAGCCAAATGAATGGAAAGAGGGGTGTCATCGTTAACATTCCGAAGAATGGCGACCGGGATTGTGACAATTGGCGTGGTGAAGAGCACTCTCGAAGTCTATCAGGCTGGATTCCGTATAGGGTCCTCTTATACTGACCACACAAATGGTCTGCGAAGTAGTGCCCCTCCCTCGTGATGCAGGCTGGATAACGCTGAGAGATCTACATATAGGGGGAAAAACTCGAATGATTGGTATATTGAATTTTTCAATTTATTATACTGTATTCATCAGCTCCGAATCCCATCAAGATAGGGCGGACAAATTTGAACAGACCGTCAGCTCCGTAATCCATTTAGGTGGGGGGGATACAAATGAATGGTGCGTCAGCTCCGCATCATATCGATCGCAGGGAAGTAAGTGCTGGTCTAGAAAGCTAAAGCAATTACATTAACTTCTTTTGGAGCGCGGAAAATTCACGAACCCGAGCTGTTTGGTCGGTATCAAAGATATACGTGAACTTAGACCGAAGTGAAGCTTGCTTCACGGGGGTTCTCACCAAGGACTTTAAACTTGGTACTACGGGAAGTTGTATTGGCAACCCTGTACCAGTTGCATCGATTATATTATCAAGAAACAACTTAGTAGCAAATATGGGTCATTCTTTTACAAACCGTACACCTAATTGGACGACATATTTTCTATTGCTTCCAAAATTTTTCTATAGGTAGTAGTGTCGAATAATTCGACACGTATGCGGGGATTTTTTTTTAAATTGTTTATTTTAAAAAATATGGATGCTTAAACATTTTGAGAATCGTTGGTTTTGCTCTTCTTAAAAAGCTATTATCTTCGGTTCTATTTTTCCCACAGATTTCGTTCTTATCTCATTTTAAAGGTAATTTTGTAACCTTTTTACTACATCCAAAAAAATTGTATTGTTAAATAATTGTAGGTATTAGCAATTAAAGCACTTAAAGTCGATTTTCATACTTGCGCCCAGCCGATAAAAAATCGAAAAAAATACCATCGTATTCCTTGATTGATTCTCTAAAAAATACATTTAAAAAAAAAATGGAGAAATAACGGGATCAACAGAAAAAAAATAATTTTCACCACCGGGCGCGTATGAATAATAAAAGAAAAATTTAGGGCAAAATGAATGAATTGTTATTTGTGATTTTTCTGAGAAGTATGCTTTTGTGATCCGAAATGCTATTCAATGATCAGGCAACAGTGCATCCGTTTGCGATTTACAACAAAAGCAATAAACACGTACTATAAATGAAAAGCTTAGTAATGATTTCCGAATGTTTGCATCCTGACACCGTAGCCGTTCACGTATTCCAATGGCATTTCCTCAATTTTATCAAAACTAACTTACATAATACCAATAAAATCATAAATTTTTCTGACAGAGCGAGTGCACAATTAGTCCAGTCGGATTAGATCAAAAACGGTCTGTTTGGCGAAATGCTGCGTTTTCGATGTTGTTTTTAATCTCATTGTTTTTTTGCGTAGATTACGATAAAAATATTGTGGCCACTGGGGGAGTGGGGGGAAAGACTCGAGAAATAGCAAAATTCGCAAATTTTCGTCTGTTTTAGAGGTTTTTTGAGCTTTATTACGTTACATTAAATAGTTTCGAAAAACTAAAAAAGAGGTTCGATTGCAGACACTTAGACCTTTCATTTGAATGGTACATTGTTAAATTCGGTTTATTTAAACCTGATATATAGACTGTTATTCAAGACGTTTTTGACAATTTTCAAAGAATCTGTGTTTTTGGAAGGAAATTAGTATCTCATAGACTGTAAAAAAGATATTAAACCAAAACTTGCGGCATTGTCTCTTAATAAATACACTTTAAATAACTGAATCAAAATTCAGCCCAAATTTAGCCGGTTTCATAGAAATTTCACCTCATGAATTTATTAGAAAATGACTTTTCGAGTAAATTTTTTCTTAACTCTTTTTTTAAGGCAGAAGGACTAAATGAAATTTCCAACTAACTTTTATAGTCTTATTGTATCGTGGACATTCTGATAAAGAATTTGCGGGGCTTGAAGTTCAATTCGACTTACCCGGAGCCGAGATATCGAACCTTTTATTGCAGATTTTAAAATTTTTTTAATAATAACGTTATTTTTACTCGTAATAAGTGCAGTTACAGCCTATTTTTTGATGAATAAATTCATATTCCTTTCAATTATTTATCCTTAAAATAAATAAAATCAGGATTTTTGGCCAAAGCAGAGGAATAAAAAAGTCGACACGTCACTAACAAACTAAATTGTTTCGTCGTGCTGCGCGCCCGGTGGTGCAAATTATTTTTTTCTGTTGATCCCGTTATTTCTCCATTTTTTTTTTTTAATGGATTTTTTAGAGAATCAATCAAGGAATACGATGGTATTTTTTTCAATTTTTTATCGACTGGGCGCAAGTATTAAAATCAACTTTAAGCGCTCTAATTGCTAATAACTAGAATTATTTAACAATACAATTTTTTTTGGAACAATGTAGTAAAAAGGTTACAAAATTACCTTTAAAATGAAATAAGAACGATATCTGTGGGACAAATAGAACCGAAGATAATAGATTTTTAAGAAGAGCAAAACCAACGATTCTCAAAATGTTTAAACATCCATATTTTTTAAAATAAACAATTTAAAAAAAAATCCCCGCATACGTGTCGGTTTATTTCATATATATAACACATAAAAAAAAAATAAAGCGATTCTAGAAACAGACGTGAATTTTTTCGGCAAATCCGTACGGGTTGTAAAAGAATGACCCATATGCAGAATTAGTAGCTAATTGACGTTGTGAAAAGCCGGGGTCCAGTATAGCCGAGACGGCTTAGTAGCAACCGGCGTGAGTGAAAATTCAAGCTAAAACATAATAGGGCTACGATACTCTAGATGAAATATAATTTTTTATCATCCCAAGAAATTTTATATGGGGGGTGTTGGCTTGCGAAGTAGACCCACCTCCCCGCGGTGCAAGCTGGGTAACGCTAAGAGGTCTACAGATGGGGGGGGAACCCGTCGGTGGCAGTTGCATTGAGTTCATTTACCCTTGGAGTCAGCTTATGGCCCTTGGAACTTATTGCAATATATTGCACCGGCTCCGAAACCCATCCTGGATAGGGAAAGACAATGACCGAACCTATCCTGACAGTAGGAAATGTGCCCGAAAGATGAAGCTGTATAGCCCGAAAGATGAAATTGGCTCGATACGACCGACAGGGGGCGCGAAGAGTAGATGTCCGGTATAGCCGGCATTGCTTAGTTGCAATAGTAGGGGGGACCAAGTCGGCACCTTGCTGTCGGCTCCGAAACCTATCCATGGGGGGGAATCCATCGGTGGTAGTTGCCTTGAGTCCTGCGACTCATTGCAATATATTACACCGGCTCCGCAACCCATCACTTGCCGAACGGATACCAGATGGTTGACTTGGCCCTGCGTGGTACCGCTGAGGTCCCAAGGAAGTAAAATCCGAGCATATCAGTATGATGTAAAGCGAATGGGCAGTGAATGGAAGAATAAATGAGTGTGTATGAAAATCGGCGGCTCTAAAATGTGTAAAACAGTGTGCATGATGCGAGGACAGTAACGACTGGAAGGCCCGAAGCGGCATCGTCGTGGGGCCCTGTCGCCATACTGGCTGAAGTTCTGCAATAACTGGTGCAAAAACCGATGCAGAGACGGAAATTATTGAAGAATATTGCCGAATTTGAGATCTGTGCGGGGGGACAAGGTCGATGCTGGCGTGAGCCTGCACGCATTGCGTCTTCTTTGAATCCCAACACAGATAACCATGTGCAAAGGTGAGCCAATAAGAGGTAACAAATGACGAACTGAAGAACGGGTGTGCTTAGGCCGCGATGTTCGAAGTCAAAGTTATTAAATCACGAGCACGAATAGTTGTAAATTGAGGCAGCCAAAGAAACTAGTTGCGAAACGCCGAGGCATAGTAGCAAGGTTACTGAGGACTGGCAAAGTTGAAAATAGTATGAGCCCGTACAACTGATGAAAACATCCGAAGTTGAATAAGTCGGCATACTGAAGCTAATAAATGTGCAATGGATAGGGGGGACCAAGTCGGCAGCTTGCTGTCGGCTCCGAAACCTATCCAACCGGGGGGGAGCAAGTCAACGTCTGGTGTATTAAACCTTCTTTTAAGAGGGTTTACTACACTATATTCGTTGGCTCCGAAACCCGACAACTGTGGGACGAGTCGATGTCTTGTATATTGAACTTAGTTCAATCATACTATTGGCATCGGCCCGATCCTGCAATGATAGGAGGATTAAGTTGGTTGACCGTCAGCTCCGTAACCCATTTAGGTGGGGGGGATAAAGTTGAACGGTCCGTCAACTCCGACTATCATACTCAAGTACGGGGGATCAAGTCGATGTTGTATATTAAATTGAGCAATCAATTTAATCATACTAGATCATCGGCTCCGAAACCTACAACGCAGGGAAGAAAGTGCCGGTTGAAAGCTGAAAGGTGATTCCAGTAACTACTTCTGGGGCCGGCCGTCCCCAGGTACCCGAGGAGTACTCTGATCATAGTGCAGGGATCTATCCTTCAGGGTGTAAGCCTTACCAGTGGTAAACTGGTACCACGGGAGCCGGGGAGCCCATGGAAGGTTACTTCCACCCCCGGCGATGGTTGAGGATGTCTTTGACACAAGTCTTCGACATACACGTGGTGGCTGTGGTGCCCACATCGCGGGCAGAGCATTCCAAAGCTCGGCGTAAGGTTGCGTGATTTAGATTAACAACCTGTTGCCTTGAACGACAGATTGGCAGAGAGTTAGATAGATCTCGCTTCAAGCAATAAGATTACTCACCCTGCTAAAAGTATAAACTGCTACCTTCGGGGGCGTTAATGATTGTCGTCTTAAACAATCCGCGTTGCCAAAGACAACTGTGTGGCAATTCCACCAAGTGAGTTATGCACCACAAGAAACAAGATTGACACTCACTCATGGGGGGTGTTAGAAGGGGTGATAGAATTAAACTAATGTTTTCCCCATCATGCTAAAGTAGCTATAAAAATAAACTGCCAACAAGTCGGGCGAAACTTTATTATTCTTGGGACAAGTTGCGGATGAGTGGAAAGTTAATATGCAGGTTCGAGTGGTTAGGGAAGGCTAAGTGAAAGGGAGTTCTTGGGCAGGGCTGTTGCCAATTTAAAAATATTTCATTCGTTTCTGCAAGTTTGCGTTTTTATGAGCGGAGGAGGAGGGGTAATAGTAAGGGTGGGGTGATGTTTATAGCTTTTTAATTAATTTCTTGAATCACGTCCAATATTCTCTGTATAGAATATGTTTCATAGACGAAGTTGCATAGAATTTTCATAAAATTCGGTGTATTTTACAGTCACGAAACCGAACATTTGTATGGGAGGGGGTAGAGAAGGTAGGGGAATCGTAAAATTTGAAATGTACTTTTATTTTGCTTCTCTTGTAAGGTGCTTGTATAAAATTTCAAGTTCGTAGCTTTTAGTTTGTTAGGTTTAAGTTGATTTAAAGAAATTGGTCGAAATCAGAGTTTTGTACGGGGGGGGGTAGATGGGCAAGCGCGATTTCAAAACTTTTAAAGCAACTTCATTTAAATTATTTTTATAAGTTTTTACGCAAAATGTGAAATTGATAGCTTTTAAGAGTTAGCTGATAACTGATTTCTTTAAAATGCTCGAAAAAATAATTTTGTATGGGAGGGGGTAGAGAATGTGAGGGAATCGTAAAACTTGTGATGCAATTTTCTTTTTTTTTTGTCGTAAGGCGCTCGTACCAAATTGCAAGTTCGTAGCTTTTAATTTGTTGGTTATTAGTTGATTTAATGAAATTAGTCGAAATCATACTTTTGTATGGGAGGGGGTAGAAGGACAGGCGTGATCTCAAAACTTTTGACGCAATTTTATTTTAAATATTTTTAAAAGTTCTTGTGCAAAATTTCAAATCGATAGCTTTTGATAGTTAGGTAATCATTGATTTCTTGGAAATGGTCGAAAAAATAATTTTGTATGGGAGGGGGTAGAAGTTTTAAAGTTTTTAGAACCAGTTAATATTTTATGTATACATATAGGGATTTATTTTAAATGCATTTCGCAAATTTTCAAGTTTCTACCTTAAAATTTCACTCAAAAATTTTCAGTTTATGTGTTTTTTTCAATTCACATGAAACACCTTGTGCACGTTAGACCGGGGGTGTTGGTTTATAACAATTATGGATCAAGTTATTATTTTTTTTTTATGAACATCAAATAGACGTATTCACGTGCAAAATTTGAACTTTGTATCTTTTACCTGAGCCCTAAAAAAATCAGTCAAAATTTTCGACATTTTTGCTTATCACCTTCCTCCCCTTAGACCTCCGAACTTAAAATGTTTACCAAAATTAATTATTATGTAGTTCTACAACCCCACAAATTTTTGACTTGATATCTGTACTATTTTTTGAGATATAAGGATTTGTAATTTTGAAAAGTGCGCCATTTTTGAAATGCTCCCCATTTCCCCCCACTACTATTATTTCAACATGTTATATTTTTTTTTTATTTGTCTAGTATACCTTAATATACGTTTTAAGTTTCAATTACATTGCTCAAGAGATAGTTGAGATATTCATTTTTAAGTGTTTTTCTTTGCACCCCCCCTGACCCTCCCCCTTACAATTATTAGCCACTTTTTAAGCTGATTCTGATGAACCTATATGCTACCTTAATGGTTTCAAAATATGAGTTTTTTACAATAAGTAATTTCGAAAATATAATCATTTGAAAAAACAATTCGGCCGACAATTTGTTTTTAGCCCCCCCTTTTTGGACGTCAATGGAAAAAAAAATTAAATTCTTTTTAAAGTTTGTCCCATAAATTTCTCTAAGTTTTTACTGCTTTTCAACTTTTTATCTGCATTCGTGGTGGAGATATTAGCAAGTGTAGTTTTCGACTTTTTCCCTCCCCCTCCTCCCCTTCCACCTCACACGCCCCAAAATTTCGAAAATAGAGCTCACTTACCCAATCAACAATTCACCCAAAAAAGAACATTTTACCTTTAATGGTCTCGGAGATATGAGTCCATATGTACGGCAGACAGCGTACGGCGGGACGGATTTTTTTTTGCATTTTACTTTATTATTTTAATAATAAAGTATTGTGATCGACTTGGGAAAAAAAAAAATTTGATACCCTGAAATTTTTTTTTTCGCGTTTCATGACTAAAATAGCCTAAAAATGCAAAAAAAAAAAATCCGTCTGTCTGTACGCCGTCCGCCGTAAGCCGTACGCCGACGTGTACGCTCAGCGCACATTAACTCCCAAACCGTTCAAGATAGAAAGTTCATTTTTAGAGGGATTGTAGGTAGTTGCAGATCTCAGGTGGATACCAATTTTGGGGGGTGCACGAGTTCAGGGGGAGGCGGGGGGGAGCGCTTAAACCGAAAAATACGAATTCAAATATCTCAACCATGGTTACAGCTAGGAAGCTTAAAATCAACATACATATACAACAGTTTGTGGGACAACTTTTAAAAATAACTTAATTTTTTTATCCATTGGCGTGCGAAAAGGGGGGGCTAAGAACCCAATGTCGGCCGAATTTTTTTTTCAAATGATTATATCTTCGAAATTACTTCCCATAAAAAATTGATATTTTGAGACCATTAAGATAGTATATAGATCTACTAGGAGCAGTTTAGACAGAAGCTAATTAGTGAAAGGGGGAGGGTCAGGGGGGGTGCAAAGAAAAACACTTAAAAATTAATATCTCAACTGTCTCTTATACTATGTAATTGAAACTTAAAATGTATACTAAGCTTTACTAGCGACATATGAAAAAAATATAATATGTGGACATTATAGTAGTGGGGGGAAATGGGGAGCATTTCAAAATGGCGCACTTTCCAAAACTACAAATCATCAAATCTCAAAACTGAGTACAGGTATCACATCAAAAATTTGTCAGATTGTAGAGCTACATAATCTTTAATTTTGGTAAAAAATTTGAGGTAGGGGGTGTAAGGGGAAGGAGGTGGACAGCGAAAATGTTGAAAATTTTGAGTGATTTTTTTATGGCTCTGGTAAAAGATACAAAGTTTAAATTTTGCATGTCGACACATCTATTTGATATAGATATAAAAAAAATAGTAATTTGTTCCAAAATTGTTATGCTCCGAAGTTGGGGTCTAACGTGCACAAGGTGTTTCATGTGGAATGAAAAAAACACATAAGCTGAAAATTTTTCAATGAAACTATTAGGTAGAAACTTGACAATTTGGGAAACGCATTTAAAAAAAATCTCTTAAAGTTTGAAATATTAACTGATTGAATATTTTTAAGACTTCTACTCCCTCCCATACAAAATTATTATTTCGACCAATTTCACGAAATCAATTATCACCTAACTATGAAAAGCTATCAATTTGAAATTTTGCACAAAAACTTAGAAAAATAGTTGTAATAAAATTACGGTAAAAGTTTTGAAATCGTGCTTGCCCTTCTACCCCCTCCCATACAAAAGCATGATTTCGACCAATTTCATTAAATCAACTAATAACCAACAAATTAAAAGCTACGAACTTGAAATTTTGTACGAGCACCTTACAACAGAAAAGAAAGAAAATTCCATCACAAATTTTACGATTCCCTTACCTCCTCTACCCCCTCCCATACAAAATTATTTTTTCGAACATTTTTAAGAAATCAGTTATCAGCTATCTCTTAAAAGCTATCAATTTCAAATTTTGCATGAAAACTTATAAAAGTAATTCAAATGAAGTTGCTTTAAAAGTTTTGAAATTGCGCTTACCGTTCTACCCCCTTCCATACAAAACTATGATTTCGACCAATTTCATTAAATCAACTAATAACTAACAAACTAAAAGCTACGAACTTGACATTTTATACAAGCACCTTACAAGAGAAGCGAAATAAAACTGCATATCAAATTTTACGATTCCCCTACCTTCTCTACCCCCTCCCATACAAAGTTTCGGTTTCGTGAAAATAAAATACACCGAATTTTATGAAAATTTTATGCAATTTCGTCTATGAAACACATTCTATACAGAGAATATTGGACGTGATTCAAGCAATTATTAAAAAGCTGTTAACATCCACCCACCCTTGCTATTACCCCTCCTCCTCCCCTCATAAAAACCCAAACTTGCAAAAACAAATGAAATATTGTTAAATTGACAAAAGCCCTGCCCAAGAAACCCCTTTGCACTTAGCTTTCCCTAACCACTTTAACCTGCATATTGACTTTCCACTCATCCGCAAATTGTCCCAAGAATAATAAAGTTTCGCCCGACTTGTTGGCAGTTTATTTAGGTTAATTTAGTAATGAAACGCGAAAAAAAAAATTTCAGGGTAGCAAATTTTTTTTTTTCTTGTGTCGTTCACAATACTTTATTATTAGAATAATAAAGTAATTGTTTAATACCAAATGCTTACTCCGAAAATTGAATAGGAACTGAGAAAATTAGTGTGTTAGATTTTGTGAAAATGTGCAGTTTGTATGGGAGGTGGTGAAAAGAGTGGGTGGATTTTAGTGAAATATTCAGAAATAACTAAAAATATTACACAATTGACACCTCATAAATTTTAGACAAGTAACATTCATACTTTTCAAGAAAATAGATTTTTTGTGATGTGGAGGGGGTATAAGCAGTGAAGCTAATCAATTACTTTATTATTTGAATAATAAAGTATTGTGATCGACTTGAAAAAAAAAAAAAATTTGCTACCCTGAAATTTTGTTTTTTCGCATTTCATGACTAAATTAGCCTAAAAATGCAAAAAAAAAAGAAATCCGTCTGTCTGTACGCCGTCCGCCGTACGCCGGTGTGTAATTAACTCCCAAACCGTTCAAGACAGAAAATTCATTTTTGGAGGGATTGTAGATAGTTGCGGATCTCGGGCGGACACCCATTTTGGGGGGTGTACGGGTTCAGGGGGAGGCGGGGGGAGCGCTTAAGCCGAAAAATACAAATTCAAATATCTCAACCATGGTTACAGCTAGGAAGCTTAAAATTAACATACATATAGAGCGGTTTGTGGGACAACTTTTAAGAATAATTTAATTTTTTTATCCATTGGGGTGCAAAAAGGGGGGCTAAGAACCAATTGTCGGCCGAATTTTTTTTCAAATGATTATATCTTCCAAATTACTTACCACAATAAATTGATATTTTGAGACCGTTAAGCTGGCATACAGATCTAATAGAATCAGTGTAGACAAAAACTTATTATTGTAAGGGGGAGAGTCAGGGGGGGTGCAAAGAAATACACTTAAAACCCAATATCTCGGCTATTTATTAAGCTATGTAATTGAATCTTAGAACCTATATTAAGCTATACTAGAGAAATACGAAAAAAATATAATATTTGGACAAAATAGTAGTGGGGGGAAATGGGGAGCATTTAAAAAATGGTGCACTTTCCAAAATTTCAAAGCATTATAATTCAAAATTGAGTAAAGATATAAAATTCAAATTTTGTCAAATTGTAGAGCTTAATAGTTTTTAAATTCCGTAAAAATTTTGGGCCGGGAGGTGTAAGGGGAGGGAGGTGGTAACCAAAAATGTCGAAAATTTTAAGTTATTTTTTAAGGGCTCTGGTGAAAGATACAAAATTTAAATTTTCCACGTAAATACATCTATTTGTTGTACATACAGAAAAAATAATAAAAATTCCACAGTTGTTATGCACCGACCCCCCTGGTCTACCGTGCACAAGGTGTTTCATGTGCAATGAAAAAACCACATAAACTGAAAATTTTTGACTGAAATTTAAAGGTAGAAACTTGAAAATTTGCGATAAGCATTGAAAAAATATCCCTAAATTTACGAAATATTAACTGGTCGAAAACCTTTAAAACTTCTACCCCCTCCCATACAAAATTATTTTTTCCAACCATTTTTAAGAAATCAATTATCACCTAACTATTAAAACCTATCAATTTGAAATTTTGCATAAAAACTTACAATTATAATTGAAATGAAATTACGTTAAAAGTTTTGAAATCGCGCATGCCCTTCTACCCCCTCCCATACAAAAGTATCATTCGACCAATTTCATTAAATCAACTAATAATCAACAAACTAAAAGCTACGAACTTGAAATTGTATACAAGCACCTTACAAGAGAAGCGAAATAAAACTACATATCAAATTTTACAATTCCCCTACCTTCTCTACCCCGTCTCATACAAATGATCGGTTTCGTGAATGTAAAATACATCGAATTTTATGAAAATTCTATGCAACTTCGTCTATGAAACTGACATTCTATACAGAGAATATTGGACGTGATTCACGCAATCAATTAAAAAATTATTGGCATCCACCTACTCTTACCATCCCGCCTCACCACTCCCCTCATAAAAACTCAAACTTGCATAAATAAACGAACGAAATATTGATTATAAGTACTTGAGCCTTTGAAAGTTTCCGCAAAGTGTTAAATTGACATTTGCCCTGTCCAAGAGCCCCCTTTCACTTAGTCTTCCCTAACCACTCTAGCATGCATATTGACTTTCCACGCATCCGCAACTTGTCCCAAGAATAATAAAGTTTCGCCCGACTTGTTGGCAGTTTATTTTTTTTTCTGATCTTAGTGATAATGTTAATTAAGTATTTATTACAAAATTTGAGCTCGATAAATGTTATATGTTCTGAGAAAATCGGTTTAAAGCATTTCATGAAAAAGTGTAGTTTGTATGGGAGGGGGTGGAAGGAAAGAGAGGACGCCAATAATTTATATACTGTAGATTGAAATTATTATGAAAGTAATATATCTCAATATTCAGACTAATAGCTTGTACACTTTTCGAGCAAATCCATTTATTGTCGAACTGCGAAATTGTGTAATTTTGTATGGGAGGGGGAAGAAGGGGTGAAGCCAATCGTCTAACTAATTATACGGCAGATTGATGTTATCATTAAAGTAATATATTCCAAATTTTAAGCCAATAGCTTTCATATTTTCCGAGCAATTCCATTTATTATCAAATTGCGCAATTGTGTCATTTTGTATGGGAGGGGGTGGAAGGGGTGAAGCTAATCGTCTAACTTGTTTTGGCCTTGCTAATAATTTTAAATAAATATTTAGTGCACAATTTTAGCCCGCTAAATTTTATACGCACTGAGTAAATTGGCTTAGAGCAATTCATGATAAGTATAGTTTGTATGGTAGGTGGTAGAAGGAGGGGGAGGACACTCATAATTATACGGTAGATTGATATTATCATAAAAGTAATGTATTTCAAATTTGAGGCCAATAGCTTTTATACTTTTCGAGCAAATCCGTTTATTGTCAAATTGCGCAATTGTGTCATTTTGTATGGGAGGGGCTAGAAGGGGTGGAACGATTTGGCCCGATCACGAATTTGACCTTACTTTTCTGTTAAAAACGATGCATACAAAATTTTAACTTTCTAGCTCAACACGTTCTTAAGCTAGAGAGGACACGGTTTTGAGATTTTTGAGTGATTATATGAACTTCTGTATCATTCATTTTTTTCTCCGAGCCTTATTTCTTGGCGTTACAAACTTTGTAGCAAACTTGTAATACTCTCAGATTCCATCTAGAGTATAAAAATGATGTAAATTGATGCTAAAATGCTGAAATATGCTGTAAAAGAATGTATGAAATGATGTAAAATGATGTAATATGATGTAATTGATGTTTGAATGAAGTTATGAAGCGTGCAAAATTGATGTAAGACTGATGCAACTGAAGTGTGCTGTATCTGACGTTGCCATATGTGAACTGAAAATTGTTGAACAACCGTTGATAATTATGCTGTCTAAAGTGTACGAAAAGCAGGGGCTCCATATAACCGCGACGGCTCAGTAGTTATGGATGAAGATAATTTGATGCAAATAAGACAGACTGAGATATTGATGTGTATTGATTGCGCATGTTTAAAAGCGCATCCAGAAGGTCTGAGGGGACACTTTGGCATTGCCCACCATAGATGTCACTGATGACACGACGGAAGCAAAATCTTGTGCAAAATGATCGAACATATGATGATCGTACGAAGTGTGAATAAACTTGAGACATTTCGATATGACGCAGTGCGGGCAAACCAATACAGCCATGGTAAGGTCCCTTCGGGAATTACGTAGTGGCTGTGGTTTACCACCTACATCACGGGTAGAGCGTTATTCGTATTGCTGTGGGTTATATCGTACGATATAACTTATACAGTATGCGATCTCTTGGAATGCCTAGTGCAAGCCTTGTGCTCAACGTGGAGTTGCGTATCAATCGGTATTGGGAAAGGTTTATGATAGGCCTTGCTAAATACAGAACAAGTAAAGAAGTATAGACTGGTATCATCCACCGAGATACGTCGGGCGTCTTTACGTCTGGCGTTAAGCTTGGTGAATGCAGACGTTAATGATTGTCGTTAAAATATCAATCCGAGTTGCTAAAGACAACAGTGAGGTTAAACCATAGGGTAAATAATCACTTAAAATAACAATAGAGAAATCTGACCACACAAATACCCTAGGGATAATATTAGAGCAGTCCGCCAAAATGGGTTTGCCACTCCATCTCACGTTTGTGGACTTCGAGAAGGCTTTCGACAGCGTTTAGGGAGATTACATATGGAGTGCTTTACGTAGGAGAGGTAGGTATCCCAGATAAGTTCATAGCTATGATTAAGAAATCCTACGAAGATGCAAGGTGTCGCGTCTTGCATAGAGGAGAGCTATCTAAAACAAGGCTGCATATTATTACCAGCTCTGTTTCTAAATGACATCTGCAAAGCTGTACTGGAAGTTGGGAAAGGTAAAGGCCTTCAATGACTATTTAACATTTTAAGTCACCTTGATCATGCTGATAACGTATGTTTGCTTGCACATAACCATTCGGACTTAGAGTCAAATGATCGCTCGTTGCATTCTAAATGCAAACAGGCGGGACTGAAAATAAATGTGTGTAAAACCAAGTACATGCACATGAGTTCGAACGCAAGCACACCGATTATTCTTAACGGACAAGATGTGAAAGAGGTGCAAGATTTTCGTTATCTCGGAAGCATTGTCAGTCTGCACGGCGGAGCCGAAAAGGATATTGAAGCTCGTCTAAATAGAGCTCGTCAAGACTTCGGCATCCTTTCCCCTTTCTGGAGGTTAAGACAGATCTCCTATTGCACGAAGCTGCGAGTTTTTGATGCATGCGTCAATTCCGTGATGTTACATGTTTTTACTACGTGGAAAGTCAACGTTCAACTTACCAAGAAACTGCAAACTTTCGTGAACCAATGCCTCCGACGCATTTTAAAAATATTCTGGCCAGAAGCGATCTCGAACAACAAACTTTGGAGTACAGACTAATATAGGCATTGAGATTCGAAGGCAGAAGTGGTACTGGATTAGTCACACTTCAAGGAAATCAGAGCGATACATCGCCAAATAGGCTCTGGACTATAATCTTTAAGGAAGACGTCGGGTTGGTCGATTTTTAGCATATGAAGGGATCAGTTCAGCAGGAAGCCAGAGGAATAAACAAGTCCTGGCACCAACTAAGGGCCGATGCTTGGGATCGCGCCTTATAAAAGAGAGTTGTTTCTGTCCTATATCCTATAGAGGGTCTTAACAGGAATTTTATTGATTGATTGAGTCAGTAGCTCTTGAGGAATGACATCAAACAAGAAGAAACATAAAAGAACTGTGATTGGGCGTAAAGCCCAATCATATGATACTCTAGATGAAATGAGAGAGAGTTCAATGTAGCGGAAATATGTCAGCTCCAATTCTTTTAAATAATTTATAGTGACTTTTGTATGGGAGGTGGTAGAAAGAGAGGAGGAAGGTTTGTAATTTTTGGATGTGACACCTAATGTGGTATGCAAAATATTTCGTGCTGAATTTAAGGTTTGTAGCTTTCATTATTTTTTTAGTTGTCCTGAAATTGAGGCATTTGTATGGGAGGTCGCTGAGGAAGTGGAGCGTTTCAGACGATTTTGAAACTGCTTATCATCATCCTTATCACAACGCTTTGATTAAATTTCAAATTCGATAGTTCTAATATATTCGAAGGAGAAATGCTTTTCTTGAATTTATAATACAGATATTTGTATGGGAGGGGGTAGAAGGAGTGAAGAGGAGCTGATAACTTTTTCTAGCATTTATTGCATTTATTAAAAAACAAATTCTGGCAAAATTTTAAGTTTATACTTTGTTTAGTTTTAATGGAAATCGATATAATGCACTTAACAAAAATTATACATTTGTATAGGAGGGGGTAGAAGGAGTGTACGGATCAAAACACATTTTTTTCTCGATATTGATATTTCTATTTTTATACTTTATGCAAAATATCAAGTTGATAGCTTTAACAGTTTCAAAGAAAAATAATTTAATTTAAATTTCAAAATTTCGTGAAATCTGTATGGGAGGGGGTAGAAGAAGTGCGGTGAAGTTAAAAATTTTTTCAATTCTGATTGAAATTATAATAAAATTAATTCTGGCAAAAATTCGTTTTTATAACTTTGCTAGTTTCAATAAAAATCGAAAACTGCATTTTTTTCAAAATTAGGCATTTGTATGGGAGGGGGTAGAAGGAGTGAAGAGGAGCTGATAATTTTTCTAGCATTTATTGCAATTATTAAAAAACATATTCTGGCAAAATTTTAAGTATATACTTTTTCTAGTTTTAATGGAAATCGATATAATGCACTTGACAAAAATTATACATTTGTATGGGAGGGGGTAGAAGGGGTGTACGGATCAAAACACATTTTTTTCTCGGTATTGATATTTATATTTTTACACTCTGTGCAAATTATCAAGTTGATAGCTTTAACAGTTTCAAAGAAAAATAATTTAATTTAAATTTCAAAATTTCGTGAAATTTGTATGGGAGGGGGTAGAAGGAGTAAGGCGAAGCTATTAGTTTTTTCAATTCTGATTAAATTTATAATAAAATTAATTCTGGCAAAAATTCGTTTTTATAACTTTGCTAGTTTCAATAAAAATCGAAAAAATGCATTGTTCAAAATTAGGCATTTGTATGGGAGGGGGTAGAAGGAGTAATGGGATCAAACCAATATTCCGTGGTATTAATGACATTTATATCATAATACTTTGTCCCAAATTTCAAATCGATAGCTTAAATAGTTTCAAAGTAAAATCAATTTCTGGAAATTTCGGAATTTCGTGAAATTTGTATGGGAGGGGGTAGAAGGAGTGGGGGGATGTGGCCCGTTCACGAACTCAAAGTTTTTTTTGCTAAAAATGACACACAACAAATTTCAGCAAGATAGCTCAAAGCCTTCGAGAGTTATGCTGTAGACAGACGGACAGACAGCAACTCGGAATCGAAGTTTTTGAGCGACAACAAATATTTCTTCATCTAGAGTATAAAAATAAACAATTGACATTTAAATTTAAATTTCGCATGGAAAATTATAAATAATCACATAACACATTTTACTTTATTATTTTAATAATAAAGTATTGTGATCGCATTGAAAAAAAAAATTTGTTACCCTGAAATTTTGTTTTTCCGCGTTTCATGACTAAAATAGCCTACAAATGCAAAAAAAAAACTATCTGTTTGTACGCCGTCCGTAGTATGCCGTCTGTCGTCCGTCGTCCGCCATACGCCGGTGTGTACGCTCAGCGCACATTAACTCCCAAACCCTTCAAGATAGAAAGTTCATTTTTGGAGAAATTGTATAAGTTGCGGATCTCAAGCGGACACCCATTCTGGGGGGTGTAACTGTTCAGGGGGAGGCGGGAGGAGCACTTAAACCGAAAACTGAAAATTCAAATATCTCAAACATGTTTACAGCTAGGAAGCTAAAAATCAAATACATATAAAAGGGTTTGTGGGACAACTTTTAAAATTAATTTAGTTTTTTTATCCATTGGTGTGCAAAAAGGGGGAGGGGGCTAAAAACCAATTGTCGACCGAATTGTTTTTCAAATGATTATATCTTCGAAATTATTTAACATAAAAAATTTATATATTTGGACTATTAAGGTGGGAAATAGATCCACTGGAATCAGCTTACATAGAGGCTAATTATTATAAGGGGGAGGATCAGGTGGAGTACAAAGAAAAACACTTAACAATCAATATCTCGGCTATTTGTTGAGCTATGTAATTGAAACTTGTCACTTATATTAATCTACTACTAAAGAAATACGAGAAAAATATAACATTTAGACAAAATAGTAGTGGGGGGAAATGGGAAGCATTGCACTTTCGAAAATTCCAAACTATTATATCTCTAAACTGAGTGCAGATATCAAATTCAAATTTTGTCATATTGTAGAACTACATAGTTTTAAATTTTGGTAAAAGTTTTACGTTGAATGGTGTAAGGGGAGGGAGGTGGTAAGCCAAAATTTCGAAAATTTTGAGTGATTTTTTATGCCCCTGGTAAGAGATACAAAGTTTAAATTTTCCATGTAGATACATCTATTTATTATACATACAGAAAAAATAATAAACATAACAGGACTACGACTGGGCGTAAGTGACGACATTGAAATAATTTTTTCACATCACTCTAAGGTTGCTATCAAAATGTTTTATACAAAATTTAGGATTCAATAATTTAATAGGTACTGAGAAAAATAGTGTATTGGATTAAGAGAAATTGTGCAGTTTGTATGGGAGGTGATAAAACGAGTGTGAATTTATTAATGACGGTTTTAGAAATAACTGTAAACATCGTTTAATTGACATATTTTAAATTGCAGATCAGTAGCATTCATACTTTTCAGGAACATCTTCATTTTGTAAAGTTGTTGAATTGTGTCAAATTGTATGGAAGGTGGTAGAAAGATTGAAGGTAATCGCCTAATTTTTTTTTGGTCTTACTAATAATTCTAAATAATTATTAAGTGCATAATTTTAGCTCGATAAATTTCATACATACCGAGTACATTTATTTAGAGTATTTCATAAAAAAGTACAGTTGATGGGAGGTGATGGAGGGAAGGAAAGGACGCAACTAATTTTTATAAAGCAGATTGAAATTATTATAAAAGTAATACATTCCAAATTTCAGATCAATAGCTTTCATGCTTTTTGCAAAAATCCGTTTTTGTCGAATTGCGAAATTGTGTCAACTGAATGTCTAATTTTTATTGGTTTTACTAAAAATACCAAATAAATATTTAGTGCACAATTTCAGCTCGCTAAATTTTATACGCACTGCGTAAATTGGTTTAGAGTATTTAATGAAAAAGTGCAGTTTGTATGACAGGTGATAGAAGGAGGGAGATAATTTTTATATTTTTATATGGTAGATTGATATCACTATAGAAGTAATATGTTCCAAATTTGAGACCAATAGCTTTTATACTTTTCGAGCAAATCCGTTTAATGTCAAATTACGTCATTGTGTCATTTTGTATGGGAGGGAGTAGAAGGGGTGGAGCGATTTGGTTCGTTCACGAGCTTGATTTTACTTTTTTGTCAAAAACGACGGGTAAAAAATTTGATCCTTCTAGATCAATTCGTTCTCAAGCTAGAAAGGACACGGACGGACAGACGGACGGACGGAAGGACGGACGGAAGGACGGACGGAAGGACGGACGGACACCCGGTTTTGAGACTTTTGAGTGATTAAATGAATTTCTGTATCATTCATTTTTTTCTCGAGCCTTATTTCTTGGCGTTACAAACTCTGTGGCAAACTTATAATACTCTCAGATTTCATCTAGAGTATAAAAATCTCTAAAAGAATGAAATGTTAACTAGTGGGATACCTACCAAACTTCTACCCCTCTCTTATAAAATTATTTTTTCGATCATTTTTTAAAAATTAATTACCAACTAAAAATTAAAAGCTATCAATTTGAAATTTTGCACAAAAGCTTTCGAAAATAGTTGAAAAGCAACTGCGTCAAAAGTTTTGAGATCGCACTTGCCCTTCTACCCCTCCTATACAAAGGTATGATTTCGACCAATTCCAATAAATCAACTGCTAACCAACAAATTAAAAGCTACGAACTTGAAATTTTGTACGAGCACCTTACACAAGAAATGAAATAAAGCTACATCACAAATTTTACATTTCCCTTACGTCCTCTACCCCCTCCCATACAAATGATTAGTTTCGTGAATGTAAAATACACCAAATTTTATGAAAATTTTATGCAGAAAATATTGGACGTAATTGAAGCAATCAATTGAAAAATTATTAACACTCACCCACCCTTACTATCACCCCTCACCCCTCCCTCATAAGAACCCAAACTTGCATAAACGTATGAAATATTGATTACATTTACTGGAGCGATCAATAGTATTCGCAACTAAGTGTTGAAATGGCATCATCCCTGCTCTAAAGAGGGTTCCACTTATGAAAGGGGGTTCCACTTATGAAAGGGGGTTCCACTTATGAAAGGGGGTTTCACTTGCGAAAAAAGGGGGTTTCACTTGTGAAAGGGGGTTCTACTTGTGAAAGGGGTTTCCATTTATAAAAAGGGGTTCCATTTAGTCTTCCCTAACCACATTAACTTGCATATTGACTTTCCATGCAACTTTAACTTGTCCTAAAAATAATAAAGTGGAGCCCGACTTGTTGGCAGTTTTTTTGGTTAAGTTTTCATAGATAGAGATGATTTCAGTAAAACAATTAGTGAATTCAGTTTATTAATATTCAAACCAATTAGGAAATAGTGGAAATTTGGCTAGAATGTAGCCTAGTGGGTAGCGCGTTGGTCTTGTAATGCGAAGGTCGTCAGCTCAAACCCGGGTCGACGCAATATAAAATTCAGCACATTGCCTGCTTGGATATACCTTGGTCACCTCAATCTACGAAAAATGTGTAGAAAAGAGGGTTGTGCGAAGTGCTAACAACCCTTCCACAATAAGTAATGAAAAATGTCAAGGAACCTGAATGTCAGGAGGCCAAGGTCCGATTTGGGCTGTAGCGCCATTGTAGAAGTAGAAGAAGGACATTTGGCTGAAACTAATAGTTAAATTTACTCAAAGTGGTATAACCTCAATTTAATTCAGTGTAACGTCATGGTTAAGACATGCAACAAATGTAAATTGGTAGTCAGTCACACCTCTCTAAATGTTACCTGCGTATCTTGCAGTCAGATAATCTACTGTAATTGTGGCAAAGTAAGCGAATCTCTTCTCGAAAGAATTTGTAAAAACAGTGTGAAATGGTCTTGCTCAACTAAACTTAAACTTTCGTTTAAGCCAAAACCACAACTCCACTGGAGACTCTTCCGGTGAAGAATCCGAAGTGAATGACGTTACTGCTGGCAGCAATTCAAAGTCTGGTAGACCCGGTTAAAACTCTGTATAACCTTAATAACGAGGTAACTAACAACAAACGGAGAATCGCAGCCTCGGAAACCGAAAATTGTAGTCTAAAAACTCAACTTGAGATACATGAGTGAAGGATCAATTACATCGAAAAAAAAGAATTTGACAATCAACTAGTCATATTCAACGTTCCGTCTATTCAATTTAATTTAATTCAAATCATTTATTGCTTACATATAACCAGAATGACCAGATAACAAAGATTACATTTCGTTTTATAAATTTACTTTGCACTTTAGGAATGCTTAAACGTACTTCAACGACACTTACATAATTAATAGTGATAATTCAAAAGTGTTTTAAATGAGAGAAAAAAGATGCTAATTTCATATCATATAGGAGTAAAAGAAAAAATTATTCACAATAAAAAATAATTATATACAATGTTTTTCTGTATAGATATTGCACAAACCCCAAAACAGAGCACAGAATTTTCTGCGCTGTTAATTTCTCTTTTACACTTACATATATATACAGTACATTAATTGATTAGTTGAGTCGGTATAATTAAATCCAAACAAAAAAAAAATATTAGGAAAACGGAAGAAGATAGTAATCATCATCCGCGACGGTGAGCATTGTCTTTTTTATCATAAAACTCAATAGAATGTTTATACTCTGAGAGTATTATAAGTTTGCTCTAAGGTTTGTAATGCTAAGAAATAAAGCTTGGAGAAAAAAATGAATGATACAGAAGTTAATATTATCACTAAGAAATCTCAAAACCGGATGTCCGTCCGTCCGTCCGTGTCCTTTCTAGCTTGAGAACGCGTTGAGCTAGAAGGTTCAAATTTTGTGTACGTCGTTTTTACCAAAAAAGTAAGGTGAAGTTCGTAAACGAGCCAAATCGCTCTACCCCTTCTACCCCCTCCCATACAAAATGACACAATTGCGCAATTTGACATTTAACGGATTTGCTCAAAAAGTACAGAAGCTATTAGCCCGAAATTTGGAATATATTACTTTTATGATAATATCAATCAGTCGTATAAAAAATGATGCGTTTCCTCGCCCTCCTTCTACCACCTCCCATACAAACTGTACTTATCATGAATTACTCTAAGCCAATTTACTCAGTGTGTATAAAATTTAGCGGGCTGAAATTGTGCGCCAAATATTTATTTAAAATTTTTAGTAAGACCAAAGAAAATTAGACGATTAGCTTCACCCCTTCTACCCCCTCCCATACAAAGTGACACAATTTCGCAATTTGACAATAAATGAATTTGCTCGAAAAGTATAAAAGCTATTAGTCTGAATTTTGATATATATTACTTTCATAATGATTTCAATCTACAGTAGAAAAATTATTTGCGTCCTCCTTCTCCTTCCACCCTCTCCCATACAAACTACACTTTTTCATGAAATGCTCTAAGACGATTTTCTCAGAACATATAACATTTATCGAGTTCATATTTTGTAATAAATACTTAATTAGTATTATCTCTAAGATCAGAAAAAAATATTTGATTAGCTTCACCACTTTTACCTCCTCCCATACAATATGACACAGTTTCACAACTTCACAAAAAATCGATTTTCTTGAAAAGTATGAAAGGCACAAGTCTGAAATTTAAGGAATGTCAAATTTATAATATTTATACTTTAGATGAAATCTGAGAGTATATTGTGTTTGCCTTACCGTTTGTAACGCTAAGAAATAACGCTCGCACAGAGCCGCCAAGGGTACAGAAATATTTGTTGTCGCTCAAAAACCTCGATTCCGAGTGACCGTCTGTCCGTCTGTCCGTCTGTCCGTCTGTCTGTCTGTCCGTCTGTCCGTCTGTCCGTCTGTCCGTCTGTCCGTCTGTCCGTCTGTCCGTCCGTCCGTCTGTCCGTCTGTGCGTCTGTCTACAGCATAACTCTCGAAAGCCTTGAGCTATGGTGCTAAAAATTTGTGTGTGTCATTTTTAGCAAAAAAGTAACTTTAAGTTCGTGAATGGGCTGCATCCCCGCACTCCTTCTACCCCCTCCCATACAAATTTCATGAAATTTCGAAATATTAAGAAATAGATTTTTCTTTGAAACTATTTAAGCTATAGACTTGAAATTTAGGTCAAAGTATAACGATATAGATGTCATTAATACCACGGAATATTAACCCGATCCCCTTACTCCTTCTACCCCCTCCCATACAAATGGACAATTTTGAAAAATACATATTTTCGATTTTCATTGAAACTAGTAAAGCTGAAAAAACGAAATTTTGTCAGAATTAATTTTAGTATAATTTCAATTTATTTTAAAAATAATTATCAACTTCACCTTACTCCTTCTACCCCCTCCCATACAAATTTCACGAAATTTTGAAATTTAAATTAAATTATTTTTCTTCGAAACTGTTAAAGGTACCAACTTGATATTTTGTATAAAGTATACAAATAGAAATATTAGTAATCCAAAAAAAATTTTTTTTTGATCCGTACACTTCTTCTACCCCCTCCCATACAAATGTATAAATTTTGTTAAATGCATTTTATCGATTTCCGTTCAAACTTGAAAAAGTACAAACTTCAAATTTTGCCAGAATTTGTTTCTTAATAATTGAAATAAGTTCTAGGAAAAAATATCAGCCCCTCTTCACTCCTTCTACCCCCTCCCATACAAATATCTGTATTATAAATTCAAGAAAAGCATTTCTCCTTCGAATATATGAGAGCTATCGACTTTGAAATTGAATCAAGGCACGGTGGTGATAAGCAGTTTCAAAATCATCTAAAATGTTCCACTTCCTCTGCCACCTCCCATACAAATGTCCCAGTTTCAGGAAAACTATTACCAATTTCGTTAAAAATAATGAAAACTAAAAACTTTAAATTCTGCAATAAGCATTTTGCATGCCATGTTCGGTGTCATATAAGAAAAATACAAACCTTCCCCTCTACTTCTACCACCTCCCATGCAAAAGTCTCTATTCACTATTCGAAAGAATTTGAGATGACATATTTTCCGGTATATTAAAGTCATTTCCATCTCATCTAGAGTATCATATGATTGGGCTTTAAGCCCAATCATAATTCTGTTATGTTTTTAGTTATTTCTGAAAAAATCACTAAATCACCCACTCTTTCCACCACCTCCCATACAAACTGCACATTTTCACTAAATCTAACTCACTAATTTTCTCAGTTCCCATTCAATTTTTGGAGTAAGCATTTTGTACAAAACATTTTTATAGCTACTTTAGCATGATGGGGAAAAAATTAGTTCAGTGCTGTCATCCCTTCTAACACACCCCATACAAAATGTCTTGAGATCACAAAAAATTCTATTTCATCTAGAGTATCGTAGCTCTGTTATGTTTTTTATTTGGCACCGGTGATATTTGTGATGAGTTTATTAAATTCATAGGCGATAGATAATAGGAATTTTCTACGGCTGGAACTTACTTACTTACGATGGCGCTACAGCCCAAATCGGTCTTTGGCCTCATGAATGCCTTGCCTCCATCCATCTCGGTTCAGTGACCGCGTCCTCCAGTTTGAAAATCTTAGCAGTGATTTGCTGTCTGCGTCAATCGAATCCTCCCAGCGCTTTCGTGGTTTTCCGACCGGTCTTTGTCCGTTGACTTTCCCTTTTAGTGTGCGTTTGGGAATTCTTCCGTCATCCATCCGCTCCACATGACCAGGCCATTGTAACTTTTCAAATTTCCGAGGATTCTTCTGAGGACCTTTCTTTCAAAGGCGTTAAGTAGTTTTTCGGACGCCTGAGTTAACGTCCACGTTTCGCTGCTATAGCATAGCACATGTCGTATAACGGCTGGAACATTCTCTGCATATACTGTGAATAATATTGAAACCCGAATAAAACGCGCCTTTTTTATAATTATTACAACTTTAAACTCGTTAGTAGTAACATTAACTCGTTAGTTTGAACCTATCGTTACGGGGTCTCGTTAATTACTAATTCTCGGCAAGTAGTGCCGATCGCTACTCAATCTCTTAAACCCGAGCTTTGAGCTTTATATTTTTCCAACATCCTCCGGCCGGGCAGTAGGAAGGTCTTTCATCTCGATAGGATAGAGTAGTTGTACTGGACGTCTCAAAGTTGTATTATCTGCAAACCGCACTTCACAGGCTCGTACTTTTCCATCGCGCCCTGGATATGTAGCACTGATAATTGCCAGCTTCCAGTGAACTCGAGAAGTTGATGGATTATGGACCAGCACTATATCGCCAGTTTGAATATGCGTAGCAATTTGATTAGTACCATGATGTAACGACCTTAACTGCAATAAATACTCTGATTTCCAACGCTTCCAAAAAAACTCAGTGCACCTTAAGCGTGATCTCCATTTTGCTTGGATTTGTTCGTTCGTAGGTTGAATCTCTCTCGTAGCTATGTCTCGATGAAAGGCCAACAGAAAATGTGCTAGGGTAAGCGGTGTTAAATCTAACGGATCGTCACTAGTATACGTCATAGGTCTCGAGTTTATAATATTTTCAGCTTCCGTAAAGAGTGTATGTAGTTGCTCGTAGTTAAGGTTAGCCTTACCGACAGCAGCCTTGAGCAATCTTTTTACGCTTTGGATTAGCCTTTTCCAAAAACCTCCCCACCACGGAGCCCTTTCAACGATAAAGTGCCAGGATATGTCTCGTTGACTTAAAAATCCATGGAATTCCTCGCTATTCATTATGTCGCCAATAAATCCCAATTCAAGTGAAGCGCGTTTGGACGTTCTAGCATTATCGGAATAGATAATTCTTGGAGCTCCTCTTCGGGCGTTAAATCGTCGTAAGGCCATAAGACAACTCTCCGTAGATAAGTTAGGGACCAATTCCAAGTGAACTGCACGAACAACAGCGCAAGTAAAGATCATTATATAGCATTTGTTCAATGTGTTCTCATTCGGCTCATCTTTTGAATACATAGGTCCAGCAAAGTCAACGCCGATGATCTCAAATGGCTTTGATGCGACCATTCTGTCTCTGGGTAGTGGAGCAAACGGTTGAGAAATGGGTCTCCTTCTTAATTTTATACAAAAACGGCAGCTCTTCGTTATCCTCTTTATAAGCTGGCGTCCTCGTGGTATCCAGAATCGCTCCCGCAAACGGCTGAGTACAATGTTAATTCCGTTATGTAAAACGCGTTCGTGCATATCTTTAACCATTAATTCCGTTATCCTAGAGTACCTTGGTAGTATAATAGGATTTATGACATCAGAAGTACAGTCGAGCAACGTTAAGCGACTACCAACTCGTAGAACACTATCTTCGTCTAACATCGGTCTAAGTGTTAACAGTGCTGATGTTTTAAGAATTTCTTTGTTATGCTCCAATGCATGTATTTCATTATAAAAGGAGCACCTCTGTATGTACTTTATCCAATAACTTTCAGCACGCGCTATCTCTTCAGCTTGAAGAAATCTGCTTTCTACTTTAATTTTTTTTATAGTACAATAAACGAATCGATAAATGTACGCCGTTATTCGGAGCAAGCGCTTCCAATTGCTAATTTTCTCCAAATCCACTAAAGGTTCGATTGACGCTTCGATCTGCCTCGATTCAACAAGTAACGTTGTTAATGTAACTGGACAATCCAATAATGGTTTCTCGATTGGCCAATCTGCTGTAGGATTATTCAACCATCTTGGGCCCGCTTCCCATAATTTAGAACGCAAAAGATTTTTTCCGGATATCCCCCTGGTCAAAAGATCGGCAGGGTTTTTATTGCCAGGGCAGTGCCTCCACTGTAAAATACTAGTCAACCGACGTATCTCCTTAACACGATTATAAACGTAAGGTTTCCATTTATCCAAATCACCCTGAATCCAATACAGAGTTATCATCGAATCCGTCCATAGGAAAAAATTGTCGACTGAAATCCTTAGGATGCTCTTTAGATAATTGTACAATCTGGCTGCTATTACTGCTGCTGTCAGTTCAAGTTTCGGTAAGGTAAGTTCCTTGCTTCCATCTTCTTTAATTGGAGCTACTCGACTCTTAGCGCAAAGGAAATTTACAGACGTGCCTCGTCAAGTACTTTAGCTTCTTACGTACGCAACAGTGCCGTATGCACTTAAGCTGGCATCAGCAAATATATGAATTTGTATTACACTTACTTGATTTGAAGGAAATATGCATCTAGGAATAGACATCTCTTTTAATGTTACCAAATCGGTTGTGCAAGTATTCCAGATCGAAAGTAAGTCCTCATCTAAAGTATCGTTCCAATCTAATTTCTTACGCCAAATCATTTGAAAAAGCAATTTTAATTTTATTACAGTTGGTCCAAGGATGCCTCAGGGATCAAAAATTCTTGATATTAGTTGAAGAACGTTGCGTTTTGTACCTTTTATAGGAGAACTTAGGAAATTTTCGATTGACTCGAAATTGACTGCAAGCTCGTCGCTTACTATAAACCATTTTATACCAAGCACCTTCTGGGACTCTGTGCAATCTGTGGAACGAAAGAGTTCTCGCATGGTAGCATGATTCGAATTCCACTTTCTCAGATTCATTGCTGCCCGCTGGAGTATCTCTAAAGATTCCAAATATATCCGTTTTCCCGAATCCACGTCCGGTAGACTGAAGATTAGATCGTCCATGTAGAACGAATCGCTTAAAACTTGGCATGTTTCTGGATAACTTTGTGCCTCTCCTTTTATGTGAGATTTAAGTGTAGCCGCCAAAAGAAAGGGACTGCATTTTACGCCGAAGGTGACCCTTGTCATATGATATTCTTCCACTTCTAGTGGACAGTTTACGGATTGTAAAGCGTTCGCGTACCAGAAAAACCGGTGAGATTCTCGATCCCTTGGAGATAAAGCTATCTGTAGGAATGCCTTTTCAACGTCAGCCACCATTCCTATAGCTCCAATTCGAAAATTCAGTAGAATCCTCAATATATCTGGAAGCAGATTCGTGCCAGCATGAAGATGATCTTTTAACGAAAGGTTCCCATCTTCATGAGCTGAGGCGTCAAAAACGATACGCAACTTCGTGGTTGCCTTATCGTCGCGATAAACACCTCGATGAGGCATATAATATTGGTGGTCACCTTGAATTCCTACTGGAGCACGCTCGACGAATCCTGCGTCTATTTGCTCTCTCATTGCATTATCATAGTCCATCAGCCTTTTCGGTTCTCTAGCGAGTTTTCTTGTTAAAGACTTTAATCTGCTCAAAGCACCTTCTCGATAAATTTGAAGTGAGACACTCAAATTTTTCCATGGCAGAGCTGCTTCGTAGCGGCCCTGACCCTTGGTTATACATTCTTGCATCAACTTGTCCGTCAATGCACTCTTTTCAATGTGGTCATTGCTTATTCCGAGTACTTCTAGATCCCAAAAGACTTGCCACTGGTTCTGGTCCACTGCACATGTACAAAGCGCCATGTCGTTTGACGCTGTATTTGGTGTATCGTTAGATGTCGCGGTGAAAGGACCTTGTAAAGTCCATCCGAAAATAGTCTGAACAGCCATTAGTCTATCCGTAATTCGCTGAAGCCTTCCTGTTGCTATTCGCCAATAATTATCTGCTCCTATGAACAAACTTAATCCATCTTCTCGTTGTAAATCAGTAGAGCATGAGTCCGCGAGAACAAAATTGCACAATTCCGGGCTGTCACTGCTAGGGACCGCCAAAACATCCACACAAATTTCAGGAACAACAAACGCGCAGATGTCCATGGATCCGGCATCAAACTGACTTCTTAAAACAACCGACACTACCTTGAATTCCGTCGGGGCGAAATTTTCGTCTCTCCGAAAGGCAAATTGCTTAATTTTTTCGTCGCGACAACCGGCAATTTGAGTCTCTCAGCTATGCTTTCACGAATGTATGATTTTTGGCTTCCACCATCTAGCACTATCCGAATTAATAGTCCACTATTCTGATTTAAAGCGGTTGCGTACACTCTTGCGGTTTGAAGGTACACTTCATTGTTATTGTACGCGCACAAATTTAACGACTGTTGTACCGAATTTTTCGTAAAACTGGGATCACACAAAGAAGTGGGATGTCGGCGGTTGCAGTTTCGGCACATTATACCCTTCACCTTACAAACCTTGAGTTGTGGCCTCTTTTAGTACAACGATAGCATCGCTTGTCCTGCTTTAACAGTTCCTTTTTGTGTGCGAGCGATAACTTTGCGTCACATTCTACAGCGGCATGACTATTCGATTTGCAAAAAAAGCACAAAACACTTACGTTAGTATTTGTGGTCATTAGCCCAGCTGCTGTCGAAGTATTTCTAATGCTTTCCCTTGGGCGGCCTTTTTCCACAAGTGCGTTCTCCAAAGACTGCACCTCTCGTTGTAAGAATTTGATGATGCTCTTTACTTGCCCGTCACCATCAAACGCAATAGAGCTTTCATCGTCATCGTTCTCTTCCTGATGCGACTGTGCATCCTCACTCTTTTCAGAGAGTAACGAATTGCATGAACGATGGTAATCAACTCTTAGCTCACTCGGTAAACATCTCAATAAAACCGTTTTCAGCATAATATAATAATGACTAGGAGGTACTCGTAAAGATGTAAGAGATCTGCTACAGGTTTGCACTGTGTTATATAGATGACGAAGACCTTTTGCGTCCGTTCTAGAATGAACGATTTGCAACGCCATAAGCTCTTGCATTATTTGGTCTATGAGCTTTACGGAATTTCCGTACTCTTCAAGCAGCAGCGCAATGGCGCCGTCGTAACATGCTTGCGATGGAGTAAAACCGGCGATAGTTCTCTGAGCAGATCCCTTTAGCGCAGTTTGCAAATAATGGAATTTCTCTAAGGCTAGGATTTTCGTGAACGGCCGACCTGAATTGCTCCCAAAACGGAATCCAGTCTCTGTAGATACCTGAGAACTCTCTTGAACGAAGAGTTGGTAATTTCACCGCACTGCACGCAGGAATTTCGTTAGGTAAATTAAGAGGATCTCTAGAGCGCGGGAGATTCACTCGCTTTAGTTTATCTAACCGTAAATTGATTCTACATATGGTCCCTATTGCTAAATCCTCATATTCCGCGATTTTTTCGAATTCGTTATCCGCGTCTTCCAATTTGAGTAGCGATTTCTCGCGAACTTGCACATTGATCGCAATAAGACTGTCATGAGCGGTTGTTAATCGTTGCAGAAGAACCGACAGATCTTCCTCTATTTTATCAAAATTCGCGGAATTATCTTTGATAACCCGATAATCCGAACTACTTAAATAATCATTAGCACTATTCGTTAATCGAGTCACTTGCCCACAATATGTCGCACGCGATATCAAGTCCATTATTTGAAAAGAAACCGTTAATGCCGTTAGCCACGCGTGCAAAATTGAGGATAGCACTATTTCGTTATTTTGTTCGTTAATTGTCCGATTTTAAACGCAATTTCCCGGGTTTCGGCACCAAAATGTGAATAATATTGAAACCCGAATAAAACGCGCCTTTTGTATAATTATTATAACTTTAAACTCGTTAGTAGTAACATTAACTCGTTAGTTTGAACCTATCGTTACGGGGTTTCGTTAATTACTAATTCTCGGCAAGTAGTGCCGATCGCTACTCAATCTCTTAAGCCCGAGCTTTGAGCCTTATATTTTTTCAACATATACACTTCTTAAAAGAGAATTTGGGTGATCGTACAGCTTCTTGGCTCTCTTGGTCCACAAATCGGATAGATATTGCATAAGTGGTTCCAAGTTCGCTGCCTTGTAAATTTCTAAGTTTGAGTATAGCTTATTTATATTCTTGAACTTCATTGACAGACAATGTCTTAAGACCTTTCTTTCAAAATATTCTAACTTATTTACTCAATATCTACTACTAGATATTGAGAACCAACTTGAAAAACCATATGCAATGACAAGTCTTATTAACTGTTTGTATAATAAGAGCTTGGTTTTTCTAACAAGTTTGGATTTATAGCATAAACTGGCATAAGCATGTTGAATACTCGGTTTGCCTTTATGAGAGACAAACGCGCGTGATTATTAAATTTAAGTAAGTTGTTCAGATGTATACCCAAATATTTAATATTATTCACTAAAGTTATTTGTGTGACGTTTAGTGACAGACTTAGTAATTTGCTCTTTTCGCTGGCATTCCGAAAACAAATTAAGGATGATTTGTCTGAGGTTATGTCGATACACCACTTTTGGTAGTAATTGTTTATGGCTTGCAAGTGACTATCAATTAATTTCAAACCATGGGTTGGATCGCGGGCATTAGTGTAGATGAGAGTGTCGTCGGCATATAGGATTGCCGTTGACCTTAAATTGAAGTTTTCACATACTTTTTTGTGTGGAAAGTCGTGCAAATAGATATTGAATAGCTTCAGACCGAGGATAGAACCTTGTGGGGCACCAGATTTAACTTCTATTTCCGTGGACCAGCAATTGTCAATGCAAATTTTCAATTTCCTTTCCATAAAGTAACTGAACATTAACCTTAAGGTTACATTCGGCATTCCCGTAGAGTTTAACTTGCATAGTAGACCCTTCACCCATACAGAATCGAATATATATATGTATAGTGAACACATTACAGTAGTTTCCTTATTTCTAAGATTCATAGTAATGTCGTTTTGCACTTTAACTAGTGCATGCTCAGTCGAGTGGAATTTTTTAAACCAAACTGTTCCTCGGGTATTAGCGAGTTTTCTTCGCAGAATTGGTCAATATCACGCTCCATAATTTTTTCTAGGATTTTTCCGACATTAGAGAGAAGGGATATTGGTCTGAAGTTGCTGACTTCATAAGAAGAGTTGGTTTTGATAATAGGGACCAACTTAGCTTTTTTCCACTCGCTAGGGAAGTAGCCAGTGTTTATACAGTTATTAATAAGACATACCAAGTAATTTTGAGCATTTTTTGACAATCTTTTCAGAATAAAAGAGGATACATCATCAAGCCCGAAAGACTTTTTTGGTTTGATTGTTTTGAGCAGTTCTCTTAGGTATTTTCTATTAATGAAGGGTCGCTCGATTTCATCGTCATTAGATTTGAGACTGTCCGAAAAGTTGATTAGATCTGTTTCTGAGCCCAAGGAGTTTATAAGGTTATGAACATCGTTCAATATTTGGTTCGTATTAGTGACAGTGTCCGGTGGAAGTTTCTCTCGGTACAGATTTGTATAAAAACGCTCAAAAGCTAATAGCTTGTCCGTAGTGCTATAAAGAACATGGGTGCCATCCGAAACTTTTGGAAATTCCTTCGGTTTATTCCTACTAACAATGCGATTTATATCCTTATAGACCGCTCGACCAGGTTTGAGACCTTTTAATCTTTTTTCGAATTCAGCATTAAGGTGCAGATTAATTTGACTATCTATATCCTGTGATAAGTGTCGGATTCTACTACTAAGGTTTCTTGTTTCTTGATTGTGTATAAAGCAGTTTCTTTCCAACCTCAATTTAAGATTTCTACGCCCACATTTGTGGATTTTAAAAAGCCCTTGAATATGCTGCGGAAGTTTGATTCTTGTTTTAATATTGTTACCTAAAGTGGAATGCTTGTCGATAGTTAACAAAACCGCTTGATTGAATTATGCTAAATATTCGTTTATTTTTGCATTAGTCTGGTTCGTATTTTCAAATGGGGGCAGCAATTCAAAATTGGAGTCCATATCCAGCATAAAAGTCCGCCAGTTTGTGTTACGAAACGATCTAAAGCTTGGTGGGTACACGATTTCGGGGACGAGCGAGGAAAAGTTAATTTTAAGCTTAACTCCATAGTGGTCGGAGAATGAATCTACAGTTTGACATGTATAATTTGGTGTTAAAGAGTTGATTATATTGCTGGAGACTATAAAAAAATCAATCACACTGCTACTTAGAGGAAAAGTTATTGTGTTAGGATGCACAATAACAAAATTATTGATATGCGCATTTTGATCAAACCAATCGTTGATAATTCTACCGTTATTATGTATTTTAGCGTTGGCCCAGCTAGGATGTTTTGCATTTAGATCTCCCCCCAGGATAACAAAGTCAAATTCATTACTTTCGTACATAGAGTTTATTTCGCTTAGAAGATTACGAATATCCGAAGCACTTAGAGTTTTAGGCACCATGTACGCTGATATAATGAGCATTTTTTTCTGCGAGTTGTCCTTTTCTAAAAATGTTAAAACCGCAGAAATTGTGGGTATATTAGAGAACTGTAGTGATACCGTATTAACATTCAAATTGTGTCTGCATATAATCGCGACACCCAGTTTATCATCGTTTCTAAGCACTACATGGTTAACTATGGATAGACGATTATTTGCTTTTGATCTTGTTTCGTTTAACAGAAGAACATATGGTTCATTCTCCTGAATCAAATCAAGAAGCGATAACTTCCTAGCATTGGAGACTAGTGATCTTGCATTTAAAGTAATAATTTTAATTGATTGAAGCATTTTTGCATAAAGTAAAGAAGAACTCGAAGTAGTGTGCCTGCTTTTCATTTCTGTCTTGCAGGGATATAAAGTCAGGTAAGAATTGGTTAAACCTACTAATAAGCTCTGATAGGTTCATACCGAAAAGATTTTGGAACAGGTTTAAGAAATCGTTGGAAGTAAATACATTGTTCGCTCTTGGGATTGGTTTATTTTTAAATTGACTTGAAAATTGTACGTTATCTCTTCGGTAATTGTTGACAGCTCTGTTCACAAAGGATCTACGGTCTTCTCTCCTAATTTCCGCTCTTTCCTTATGAGTTTCCCTATTTTTCACTAATAAAAGATAGTATGGGCATTTCCTGTAATTAGCAGGGTGGCCGTATTTCTGACAGTTTGTACAGTACGGTGGGAACTCTGAGTCTTTGCTTCTTTGACATGTGCCTGGCTCATGTCTTTCCGAACACTTAACACATCTGTAACCAAGGTTACAGTTGGGTGCTGAGTGGCCACACTTCTGACAGCTCTTGCACTGCAGGACGGTTGAGGATTTTAAAGTCTCCCAACTGACTTTCTGATGGAGAATGTATTTGATTCCTGCCAAAATATTTGGTTGTTGTTCCGAGGGAAGTCTACTCCTTTAAGTAAAAATGTGTTTGAGCTCTTTTGGAGTGTATGTGTAGAAACGAATTCCATCCCGCTTGAATTCATTAAATAAGGTGTTATGTACTTTGTAATCATCTACGAATATTTTACAGGTGCCATTCTTCGTTTTTTTTAGGTAGTAATTTGAATTTGGAAACTTAGATTTAATCATCTCATTAACCAATTTTACATTCGCTCCCATTAGAAAAAGGGGACGGCAAAAGAGTTTTTTCGTACTGGTCAATGTTTTGGACAAATGAATATTTTTACGGTTGTTTAAGGAGTTATTCCTATTGATATTTATTTATTATATTTATATTAGGGGAACACGTGAGAGCACTGCGGTCTTTTTGGCCTATTGTGCGATTATTGCCCCTATACCCTACCATAACTCAGTAGCTTTGGCTAATCTGAGTATCTGTAAGGGAGCCATGTTGGATAGTTCCACGGTGGAAATGAAACCTTTCCCCAGAAGATTATGCCTTTTCCTTGCCACTGCTTCAGAGTGGCATAGGATATGTATTGTCGTATCTGAGTCTTCGAGACAGATGTCGGTTTCAGCTAAGCCCATATTATTGAGGTGGTGGTTCACTCCACTGTGCCCCGTCATTAGGCCGATTAGAGTACTAATATCGCTCTTTCTGAATTTCAGGATATCCTCCACTTTGTTTTTTTGTGGTATGATTAGTTTTTTTGAGGTTGATAAGCCTGGAAGTCTATTCCAGTAGATTTTGTTTTCTTGTTCAACCCACTTCTTAAGTATCGAGCCTTGAGGACCTTTTCATTTTCCGCAGAATGGCTCTGAACCAATAAAGTTTTTTTCCGCGCCATTTTTTGCAAGGCGATCAGCCTCTTCGTTTCCCTTAATTCCCATATGTCCTGGTACCCACATTAAGGCTACGTCGTTCCTTTTCCCCAGTATGATTAGGTCTTGAAGACAGTCCCAAACTAACCTCGATCCGTGTTTATTGGATGCTAGGGCTTTGAGAACCGCCTGACTATCCGATAGGATATAAATTGATTTGTTGCGATGAGCTCTCCTTCTTTTATCTTGGATACATAGCTTCATTGCAATTAGTTTAAACTGGAAGATTGTGGCTTCTTTGCCGAGTGGTTTTGAAACCGAGAAGTTAGAACCTCCTGTCCCCTCAGAGGTGCGCGAACCATCTGTATACCAGATGGTTGAACCCTCTTCCATTTCAGGTAGCGTGGATTGCCAGTCCTTGCGTTCTCTAATTATAACTTTGAAGAGGGTTTCAAAGTTAAATTTTGTAGGCATAGCGTCCGATAATGTAGAGGTTAGAACCTCCAATTTTGGGTTTTTTAGGATTTTGAGGTGGCCTCTAAAATCCCCTGGTTTGTACTTGTTTTCCCTCTGTATGCGTAACACCCCTTTGATAGCTTCCTTTTTTATTTGTAGATGTATCGGAGGGATGTTAAAGAATATTTCCATTGCCGCTGTGGGACAGGTTTTCATAGTTCCTGTGATACCAAGACAAGCTAGCCTTTGGATTTTTTGTAGCGTAAGCTGTGCTTTTCTTTGTAAAGTTTTAGTCCTCCATATCGTTGATCCGTATGTAACTATTGGAAGAATGGTTGTTCTGTAGCACCAGTAAATCATTTTGGGCTTTAGTCTCCATTTTCTGCCAAATAAGCTTTTACTTACTTACTTACGATGGTGCTACAGCCCAAATCGGACTTTGGCCTCCTGAATGCTTTGCCTCCATCCATCTCGGTTGAGTGACCGCGTCCTCCAGTTTGAAAATCTTAGCAGTGATTTGCTGTCTGCGTCAATCGAATCCTCTCAGCGCTTTCGTGGTTTTCCGACCGGTCTTTGTCCGTTGACTTTCCCTTTTAGTGTACGTTTGGGAATTATTCCGTCATCCATCCGCTCCACATGACCAGCCCATTGTAACTTTTTAAATTTTATGAGGGTTGACACTTCTGGATTGTCGAAGATGGCATACAATTCTCTATTGTATCGTATTCTCCAGATCGAGTCTTCCCTCACAGGTCCGAGGATTCTCCTGACGACCTTTCTTTCAAAGGCGTTAAGTAGTTTCTTGGGCGCCTGAGTTAATGTCCACGTTTCGCTGCCATAGCATAGCACAGGTCGTATAATCGTTTTATATAACTTAAGTTTTGTTTTCCTGTGTACGTTTTTGTTTTTAATTATTGGAAGTACCGAATAATACGTCTTGTTTGCCATAATTATTCTTCTTTTAATTTCGATGGGTTCGCTTCCATCATAGGTTCGCCCCTAGGTATATAAAGTTGTATACGTTTCCTAGGTTATAGTCTTCTACTGTAATATTTTGTCTGATTGGCATCTTTTCCCTAGATTGCGTCATAATTTTTGTTTTATTTTCATTAATACGTAGTTCAACTTCCCTTGCTACCGAGTCCAGATTTACAAATACTTCCTTAGCACTCTCCAGAGATCTTGCAAGGATATCTATGTCGTCGGCATATGCTACGAGTTGTGTGGATTTGAAGCATAGTATCCCTTGGTGTCAACGGGAAGTTTCCGAACAACATATTCGAGTGTGAAGTTGAAAAGCATTGGTGCCAGGCCGTCACCTTGTTTAAGGCCTTTGCCTGTTTTAAAACTGGAAGTCAGATCATTTTCTACTCTGTCTTGTGACAAAGACTCAGTCATTGTCATTCTTATCAGTCGGACCAGTTTCGGTGGGACTCCAAACTCCAACATGATTTTATACAGTACGCGCCTGTCGATACTGTCGTATGCTTGTTTGAAGTCAACAAATATCTGGTGCACATCAATATTATATTCCAAGCACTTTTGCAGCACCTGTTTAACTAAGAATATCTGGTCCGTGGTCGAGCGTCCAGCTCTAAATCCGCCTTGGTATTCACCAATTACTTTGTCAGCATAGGGCTTAATTCTCTTTTCTAGAATTTTCGTCAAGATCTTATAAGACGTACACAACAGAAATATTCCTCGGTAGTTTTCGCAGCAGAGTTTGTCACCTTTTTTATAAATTGGACATATGATGCTCTTGCGCCAATCTTCAGGAAGTATTTCCTGCGTCCATATATTCGTGACTAATCTATGTAGGAGATGCGCTATGCAGGTGTCGCCGGCTTGCAGAAGTTCAGCTGGGATTTGATCAGTGCCCGGCGCTTTGTTGTTTGGGTGGTTCCTTAGGGCTGTTTTTAGTTCTTCGAGTGTGGGACGACTCAAAGAGCATCCTTCATCAGCTGTTACATCAGTTATACCTGCTATTGTATATTCTGCTGCTGTTCGTGTAGGTGATGAGCTCGGGTTAAAAAGGTGTTCAAAATATTGTGCACATATTAGTTTTATATCTTCCGCGTTACTTATAATGTTCCCTTCTACATCCTTGCAGAGGGTCGTTTTCGGTTTGTATCCTTCGTTCATCCTTTTAACAAGGGAATACGCGGCTCTTGTGTTGTGTAATCTAAATTGTTCGTCCATGTTTTTAATTTCGTCATTATTGTACTTCCGTTTTTTTGTCTGCATATTTTGTTTGCAAATCGTCTAAGATCCTTATATTTGTCCTGTTTGGCTCGTGTCGGCCGTTCCGTTAATATTTTGTAAGCTTGATTTTTTCGTTCTAAGACATCTTTGCATTCGTTGTCGAACCAATAATTTCTTTTGCGCCGAGGTTGTTGTCCTATCACCTCCTTTGCGACAAATGTAATGCCATATTTGATATTTTGCCACATTTCCTCTATTGACTTGCTGGCGGTGGTATTCAGCATTGTTGCGAAGTGCCTCTCCAAGGCTGATACATATTTCGCAACTATTTTCTCGTCTTTGAGTTTTCCTTTGTCGAATTTAGGAACCGGTAGTGTTTTTGGGTGTCCTCGGTTTGCGATTCGACATCGGAAATTGGTCTTTACCAAATAGTGGTCTGTGTCGCAATTATCCCCTCGACATGTACGCACGTCGAGAATGCAGGAGGCCGTCCTTTTCTCTATTAGAACATGGTCTATTTGGTTGAATGTTTTTCCGTCGGGTGATGCCCACGTTCTCTAATGAATGTCACGATGCGGGAAGCATATCGAGCTTACAATAAGGTTTTTGCTGCTGACGAAATCAGTCAGCCTCTGGCCGTTGTCGTTACTAATATCATGGAGACTGTGCCTTCCAATTGTCCCTATGTATGAGTCTTCTTTGCCCACTTTCGCGTTAAAATCACTTAATGCTAATTTAATATCATTCGACGGAAGGGAGTCGAATGTTGATTCTAAGGTGCTGTAGAAATCGTCTTTAACTTCGTCGTCTTTGTCTTCCGTTTGGGGCGTGGACATTAATAAGCCAAACATTGAAGAAACTTGTTTTGATGCGGATTGCATACAATCGTTCATTGACGGATTTGAAGTTGGTAACTTGGTGTTTAAACTTATTGTCGACGATAAACGCAACTCCAAATTCTCGGCTTCCCGATGATTTCCCACTTTTGAAAATTCTGTGCGATCTAATGTCAGTAATCTCGCTACCTAACAATTTAGTTTCTTGGAGTGCAATTATGTTTATATTGTGTTTGGCTTCCTGTTCCAGAAGCGCTCTCACTGCTCCTGCTCTGTACAGTGATCTCACGTTCCAAGATCCGAAGAATAGTCCATTTTTCGTTTGCGTGGTCGTTGCCGTTGAATCAATCCAGTCCGAGGCGTTGCATCAGGTTTCGAAATGGGTGTGGTTTTTCCGAGGATGAGTTGTTAGCACATCGCCCAACCCCCAACTTGGAGGGCCATATTATTATAGTGCTAGAATTTTTCTGTTTCATTAGCACTCGCGCCCATCAGTTCAGCAAGTCAAGTCCGGATGGACAAGACCAGTATCCGGTGGCAACCACGTGGAGGTATGATGAGCACAATTGATGTGTATATGACAGTTACAACACTGGGCGTCGCTCAATGACGCCGATCAGATGCCTACCTTATCTATACCCATCCAACCACCAAATTATAAATTATATAGTTCTATAATCTGACGATTTTTGATTCGATATCTGTACTCAATTTTGAGATATAACGATTTCTAATTTTGAAAAATGCACCATTTTTGAAATGCTCTCCATTTCCCCCACTACTAATTATGACCAAATTTTATATATTTTTTTGTATTTCGCTAGTATAGTTTAGTATATCTTCTAAGTTTCAATTACATAGCTTAAGAGATAGTTGAGATATTAATTCTTAAGTGTTTTTCTTTGCACCCCCCCTGACCCTCCTCCTTACAATAATTAGCCTATTTCTAAGCTGATTGTGGTGGATCTATATGCCACCGTAATGGTCCCAAAATATGAATTTTTTATGGTAAGTAATTTCGAAGATATAACCATTTCTAAAAAGATTCGGCCTACAATTTGTGTTTAACCTCCCCCCCCTTTTCGGATGCCAGTGGTTGAAAAAATTAAATTATTTCTGAAGTTTGTCCCACAATCCTCTCTATACGTATGCTGATTTTCATCTTCCTATCTGCATTCGTGGTGAAGATATTAGCAAGTGTATTTTTTGACTTTTTCCATCCCCCTGCCTTCCCCTTCCACCTGACACTCCACAAAATTTAGAAAATGGAGCTCACTGGCGTAAAGCCCAATCATATGATACTCTAGATGAAATACTCACTTACCTTTTGTTTGGGAGGTGGTAAAAGCAGAGGGGGGGAGTTTTGTAATTTTCGTATATAACACCGAACGTACTATACAAAATGTTTCATGCTGAATTTAAAGTTTATTGCTATCATAATTTTCGAGGAAATTGAAAATTTTTTGTCTGAATTTATGGTGTTTGTATGGGAGGTGGCAGAGAAAGTGGGAGATTTTGGATGATTTTGAAATTGCTTATCAACATTTTAATCACATTGCTTTGTTACAATTTTAATGTCCATAGATCTCATATGTTCGAAGGAGAAAAACTTTTCTTGAACTTATAATATAAAAATTGGTATCGGAGGTGATAGAAGGAGTAAGGCGAATGCGATATTTTTTTTAGCTTTTATTAAAATTACTAAGGGACAAATTCTGGCAAAATTTTAAGTTTCTACTTCTTCTAGTTTCTATGAAAATCGGTTAAATGCATTTACCAAAATTTTGCATTTGTATGGGAGGGGGTAGAAGGAATATACGAATCAAAACCGAATTTTTCGATATCAATCATATTTAAAATAGTATACTTTTTTCAAATTTTAAAGTTGATAGCTTTGACGGTTTTGAAGAAAACTGATTAAATTGAAATTCCGAAATTTCGTAAAATTTGTATGGGAGGGGGTAGAAGAAGTGAGGTAAAGTTGATAGATTTTCCAAAATTAGTTGCAATTATAATAAAATTATTTCTGACAAAAATTGGTTCATTTGGCTTTGCTAGTTGCATTGCAAACCGTATAAATGCATTTTTGAAAATTGTGCATTTGTATGGGAGGTGATAGAAGGAGTAAAGAGATCGGATCAATATTTCTTGAGATTAATGATATTTATAGTCAATAGCTGAAATAGTTTCGGAGAAAAATCAATTTCTTTAAATTTCGAAATTTCATGAAATTTGTATGGGAGGGGGTAGAAGGAGTGGGGGGATGTGGCCCGTTCACGAACTTAAAGTTAATTTTTTGCTAAAAATGACATAAAACAAATTTCAGCGCGATAGGTCAAAGCTATTGAGAGTTATGTTGTAGACAGACGGACAGACAGACCGACAGACGGACAGACGGACAGACAGCAACTCGGAATCGAGATTTTTGAGTGACAACAAATATTTCTGTACCTTTGGCGGCTCTGTGCGAGCATTATTTCTTAGTGTTACAAACGGTAATGCAAACACAATATACTCTCAGATTTCATCTAGAGTATAAAAATAGGGAGACTTATTAGTGTAGTCGGATTTTGGTATGTTTTAGAGTGTCGTGGAGCCAAGGCTTGAGACAGTGAGAGATCAAAATGTCAACATGTTAAAGTGTGCAAGGAGTTGCTGGATTTCAAGTAAAAATTAAACTAGTTTTCGTTAGTTTCTTTTATTAATCGCTTTCATTAACTATCACAAATCTTTTACCGTTCACCAATTGTCGCTTTTCTATCTGCGATTCTTTTGCTTTCCACCTTTCGATTCTTTCGCTTCCGCCATCAAGTGACTCCGTCAATTTTAGTACGTGATGCCCTGATATCAACTTCCCTTTTCACGAACGCTCGCCCCTTTCATACCCAGCAAAACCGACTGTCGTCTATTCCATCGCCGTCCATAGCGACTCCTTAGCGACCATCATCTATACCACCGTCTCCGTCCATAACGGTAACACATCGACCGACGTCCATACAGGTGCCATTCTTCGTTTTTTAGGTAGTAATTTGAATTTGGAAACTTAGATTTAATCATCTCATTAACCAATTTTACATTCGCTCCCATTAGAAAAAGGGGAGGGCAAAAGAGTTTTTTCGTGCTGGTCAATGTTTTGGACAAATGTATATTTTTACGGTTGTTTAAGGAGTTATTCCTATTGATATTTATTTACTATATTTATATCAGGGGAACACGTGAGAGCACTGCGGCCTTTCCGGCCTATTGTGCGATTATTGTCCCTTTACCCTACCATAACTCAATAGCTTTGGCTAATCTGAGTATCTATAAGGGAGCCATGTTGGCTAGTTCCTCGATGGAAAGAAGGCCTTTCCCCAGAAGATTATGCCTTTTCCTTGCCACTGCTTCACAGTGGCATAGGATATGTATTGTCGTTTCTGAGGCTTCGAGACAGAGGCGGCAGATGTCGGTTTCAGCTAAGCCTATATTTTTGAGGTGGTGGTTCACTCCACTGTGCCCCGGCATTAGGCCGATTAGAGTACTAATATCTCTCTTACTGAATTTCAGGATATCCTCCACTTTGTTTTTTTGTGGTAGAATTAGTTTTTTTGAGGTTGATAATCCTGGAAATCTATTCCAGTAGATTTTGTGTTCTTGTTCAACCCACTTCCTAAGTATAGAGGTATGATGCTCTTTTGATTTTCCGCAGAATGGCTCTGGACCAATAAAAATTTTTTCCGCGCCGTTTTTTGCAAGGCGATCAGCCTCTTCGTTACCCTCAATTCCCATATGCCCTGGTACCCACATTAAGGTTACCTCGCTCCTTTTCCCCAGGATGATTAGGTCTTGAAGACAGTCCCAAACTAACCTCGATCCGTGTTTATTGGATGCTAGGGCTTTGAGAACCGCCTGACTATCCAATAGGATATAAATAGATTTATTGTGATGAGCTCTCCTTTCTTGGATGCGTAGCTCCATTGCAATTAGTTCAGCCTGGGAGATTGTGGCTTCTTTGCCGAGTGGTTTTGAAACCGATTTCAGGTAGCGTGGATTGCCAGTCCTTGCGTTCTCTGATTATAACTTTGAAGGGGGTTTCAAAGTTAAATTTTGTCGGCATAGCGTCCGATAATGTAGAGGTTAGGACCTCCAATTCTGGGTTTCTTAGGATTTTGAAGTGGCCTCTAAAATCCCCTAGTTTTTAATTGTTTTCCCTCAGAATGCGTAACACCCCGTTGATAGCTTCCTTTTTTGTTTGGAGATGTATCGTTTCCCGTAATACCAAGACAAGCTAGCCTTTGGATTTTTTGTAGCGTAAGCTGTGCTTTTCTTTGTGAAGTTTTAGTCCACCATATCGTTGATCCGTATGTGACTATTGGAAGAATGATTGTTCTGTAGCACCAGTAAATTATTTTGGGCTTTAGTCCCCATTTTCTGCCAAATAAGCTTTTACAGGCCCAAAATGCCTTTAGTGATTTGGCATGAGTCATTCTATATATTTGTTCTAGTTGAGTTTGCTATCCAGTATGACACCTAGATATTTTACCTCATCTGAAAAGGGTATTATTGTTCCATTTATTGAAGGGGGTATGATGTACATTTTCCTTCTATTTGTAAATGGTACTAACTCAGTCTTACTTGGGTTGATGTTCAAGTTCTTAGACTGACACCAGTTCATTATCACTTCTAAGGCTGATTGTATTCTTTCCGATATAATTAAATCATGTTTACCTCTAATGATAATGACAAGGTCATCGGCATATCCTATAGCCTCGTATCCCTGTTCTTTTAGACGGTCTAGGAGTTCATCTACTACAATTGACCACAGAACTGGAGATAGTACCCCACCTTGGGGACAGCCTCTATAGGTCTGTGCAGTCAATGTGCTATCACCTAGATCCATGGTTGTCATTCGGCTCCTTAGCACGGCATGTATCCATCTAGTCGTGGCCGTTTCCAAACCATTTTTCCTAGCCGCCGCTATTATGGCTTCATGGGGAGTATTGTCCAATGCTCCTTCTATATCTAGGAATGCACAAAGTGCAATTTCTTTATAGTCTGTTGCCTTTTCGATTTGTCTTACCAGACCGTGAAGGGCTGATTCTGTTGATTTGCCCTTTTGGTAGGCATGTTGATTAGTATTAAGACGAACCTTGTTGGGTCCTGTTCTTACGTGTAGGTCCACTAACTTCTCCATCGTTTTGTCGAAGAAGGAGGTAAGGCTTATAGGACGATATGACTTAGACTGATCAATGGGACGATTCCCTGCCTTCGGTACAAATACCACCCTCGCTTTCCTCCAGATTTTTGGGATGTATCCCCAAATAAAGCTGGCTTAAAAGATTGGCATTAAGATCTCTAACCCCTTCTGCAGTAATGCGGGGAATATTTTTTCTGCTCCGGCTGATTTGTAAGGCTTAAAGGTGTTGATCGCCCATCTGATTTTTTTTCCGGAGTGAAGAATTTACCAGCAATGCTTTTGCTGTGCGGAGTTCGACGATATGTCCTTTCCTCCGCCTCTAAATCCTCATTGTTGTTTATTATTTTGCAGCCTGGGAAATGTGTTGCCAATAACACCTCAAGGGTTTCCGTACTGCTTTTAGTAGAGGACCCATCCGGTCTCTCCAAAAGTCCAATATTTATCGGGGTGTCTTTTGATAACACCTTTTGAAGTCTTGAGGCTGTTGGGAGATCATCTATTTCTTCACAGAATCTTCTCCAAGACTCTTTTTTCAACTTTCTTAGAAGATTGTTATATTCGGTTAGAGACTCTCTGTATTCGTCCCAGTTCCCAAAGGTCTTTGCTCTGTTGAACAATTTCCTAGTTTGCTTGCATTTTGCCGCTAGTTCCTCGTTCCACCAAGGTGTTTGTTTGGCCCTTTTTTTGTAGAAGAGGACAACTTTGTTTGTAAGCATTAATTATATTGTTTACGAGGTTGTTCGTGATTTTATCAATGCAGTGTGGGCTGCTTATTGATTCTTCTTCGATACCTAGTTCAAATTCTAGGACTGACTGGTACAGATTCCAGTTGGTGCGTTTAGGGTTTCTGTATTGTCCGATATATTCAAATGAAGTCTTAATATCAAAACATCTATGCCTATGATCTGATAGTGAGGCTTCCTTTGATACGTGCCAATTTTCGCACTTGTCAGCCAGGCAGGGGCTTGTTATTGTTAGGTCAAGTACTTCCTCCCTAACTGAGTTTACGGAAGCCGGTGTGTTACCTTTATTTATTACGTCTAGGTTGTTAGTAGTAAGATACTTTAAAAGTGACTCACCTCTTTTGTTGATATCACTGCTTCCCCAAATAGTGTGATGAGCGTTAGCGTCACAGCCCAGAATGGCTGGTATTTTGTGGATTCTACTGTATTTCACCAGCTCCATGACGCCTTGAGGTGGCGCCTCTTGCTCCTCCCCCGGAAAGTAGGCCGATGCAATTATTACCTCTTGGCTTCCTCCTGTCTTAGGTATTCTCACCAGTACCGCTACTAAATCTGTTCGGATTAAAATAGGCATATTTAGGTAATTAATTTCTGATGATATTAGAATTGCAGCTCTTGGCCTGTCACTTCTTTTATCAAAGATCACCTTACCCATTTTTTTAGGAATCCCAATAGTTTTGCCCATAGCGGCTCTCGGTTCCTGAATTAGGGCTATGTGCAATTCCTCTTTAGCGAATCTCCATGGTATTGTGTCCATGGCCGCTGCTGCACGATGGAGATTTGCTTGTATAACTCTAATTTTATTTAGGGTTATGGCCATCTTCGTTCATCTGCGGCTCGCCGCTCTTGCATTCCTTGACCTTAAAGCGGAAATTCACGCTAGAGAATTTAAAGTAGACTCTATACCCCTTTTGCTTAAGCTTTTCCATCGATTGGCTGTCGATGGAGAAGGTTATGATGGTGTTTGTGCCCTCTACTCTTCTGCTAAGAACCTTCCAGTTAGAGGCGCACAAACCAGCATTTTGCGCATCAATGGGTGGTAATTTCCTCTGATGTTTTTGCCTCGTGAGGAAAATATCACGAGATTATTTCAAATCGCGGGATATTCTCCTCCCGGACTGCCCTGATGTTTGTGGACTCGTCCGGCTTGATGCCTTCTGCTTTCCAACCATTTAATTTTGATGTTTGTTTACTGTTATGTAGTGTTGTTGTTGTTGGAACACTTCGTGTTGTTGTTGCTGTTCTAATGCAGCTCGCTGGCGCGACGATTTAGATGATAAGCACTGATAAGAACTGTTAATTTAGTATATACCTCACACGTCACACTTCAATTAATTGTTGTTTGAAGGCCCGCGGGCCTTATTTCACTTTCAACTGATAGTATGACAAATACGAAAATACGAAAACTCGCAGGATCAATTACATCGAAAAAAAGAATTTGACAATCAACTAGTCATATTCAACGTTCCGTCTGCTCCTTCTGAGAATCTGCACTCGATTATTGGAAAAATTCAAGGAGTTTTGTCTAGTTTCCACTTTCAAGAGAAGACATTGTAGGTATTAAAAAACTTTCTTCAAAAGTCGGCACAACCAGATCTCCTATTATCGAACTGTAAGAAATAAAACTATACGTGATCGATTATTAAAGGCTATAAAATTACATGTAATAAAACTTTGGAACATAGGTTTCCAGGATGATACACTAAAGGACAAAGTAATATTTATGAACCTGTGGGTTGGGCAACCTATCAGGCGCGTTCTCAGGTGGTAGATGGAGGACGCCGCGGTGTGTCGCAAGACCCTCGTCCGCGGTTTGCATGGCAATAGCAAGAAATTAAGTTTGACAGTTATACTCTCTTCAACAAGCTCATCGGACACACGTAGGCAACCGCCACGTTGTGAGCCTAAATGAATGAACATGTTGAGGTGGATATGGCAGCAAACATCTTTCCTGTAAAAACCATGCCACGAACTAGCCCAAACAACCATGAGATGGAGTCACCCCGTATTGGTCCTGAGTCCCTGGCAAAAGAGGGTGCTAAAATCACCGGGTCCGAACGCGTTTCGGGAGCTACTAGAACGGTGCAGCCAGGTTCTAGTAGTGCTGTGCTACTGGCAAACACCCAGCGCACTGAGTCTTCCATGTCAAAGCTCAGTGATCTCGCTTAATGCAATATAATGGCATTAGAGGATGCTATAATGGCATTAGAGGATGCAAACTCAGAACCGAGTAAGCCGATGGAGATAAGTATAGATGTTGGTCACGCTTTGACGTCGACAATATCCTGCTCAACTATCTCGGCTGACCTTGCTACTGAGACGATCCAAACCCCTCAAGGCGGTATAAGCAACCGAGCCCGTCGCCGTGCTAAAACCACCCTGCAGAAGCTTCACGCCCAGCCAGCGTCCCGCCGAACTGATCAGAGTCGAGGCGAAAGGTCTCAGAACCCCAGCAACGTCTCTGATTAATGAAGCTAGTACTTCCGAAGCGAATGTGGACAGAGTAGTAAAGCCTCCTGCGGAAGAGTCCTTACAAGCTCTGACCACTCCGCTGAAAGTAGTATCAAACATTGCAACGGATAGCGCTGTGGTTCCGAAACTGTCGGCAAGAAAAAGGAGAAGTATGCTGAGAAGGGCAGCCAAACGAAGCAAGACTCATAGCTTGATTCCGGGTCCCCAATCAGCTACGACTTCCATTTTGCAGCCGTCAGTGGAAAATGTCGAAGGGGTTCAAATAGTTTCATTCCCGCTGGTTTCGGGACGATCAGTTCATGGCACCGCCTCTGGTAAGGCCAAAGAACCCTCATCGTCCGCGGGCACAGTCGCCGGTAATAAGCTTGCACCACTGAAGCAGAAACATAAGCGCATCCGTTCGGATGATGGTAATACGCCGATACCTGCAGCCAAAAAGAAACAGCCGAGATCGGCTACCTATAGCGACGTCGCTAGAAGCTCCAGGCAGCAGTCATTAACACCAACAACTTGCTAGGCATTATACCAGGGTCAGTGAGGCCTCAGATCTACTCTTCATTGAGGAACATTCTGAGGGAACACCTCTTAGGTAATCCACCAACTAAACCAAGATTTTTGAAGTATGACTTCGAGCCAGGTTATCTTAGGATAACTTGTGCTGACCAAAACAATCTGGTCTTCCTTCAGGAGGAGGTTCCCAAGATGTACGAGCTCTTGAAGGACATCAAGCTACAGGTGGTGGAACTAAACCAAGATTTTTGAAGTATGACTTCGAGCCAGGTTATCTTAGGATAACTTGTGCTGACCAAAACAATCTGGTCTTCCTTCAGGAGGAGGTTCCCAAGATGTACGAGCTCTTGAAGGACATCAAGCTACAGGTGGTGGAAGGTGCCGAGGCTCCTAGACTGACAAAAGTGTCTGTATAGATCCCGGGTATCATTGAAGACCCTGAAATCCTATTGCAGGACATTAAGCTGCAAAACAATCTTTCCACGAAGGTATGAAAGCTTTTCCATAGAGAACAAAAAGACAAGGGCCAACTTCTTGTTCTCGGAATCGACCAAAGCTCCATGGAAAGGTTGTCTGTAGAGAAAGGTTTTGCGGATTGTGGACTCAACAAACGCAGCCAACCTCAGAAGCCGGCAAACTCAGAGTGGTTCAAGCCAACCTACATCACAGTAGATCGGCGACCGCCACTCTCCAACAACACCTCTTAAGAGGTTACTCGGATGTTGCACTTGTCCAGGAACCGTGGTTGAGTGGCTCTTACCACATTCTAGGATGGTGCAATGAAACCTTTACGGTCCTTCACGAACCTAAAACAGGTAAGCTACGGACATGTGTCGTTGCGAAAAAAGCACTAAAATTAACTTTAATTCCTCAATTCAGCAGCCCAGACCAAACAACGACGCTTTGGGAGAGATCACTTAATGGAACACCGCAGCCAGTTAAGGTGGTTTCATCATACCAGCCATATGACGCAAGGGTTGTTCCAACGACTGACCTGTGACGGCTTGTCCAATCCAACACAGGGGACTTGGTGATAGGTTGTGATGCCAATGCCCATGACACCTACTGGTCTAGCACAGACTGCAACGATCGCGGTAAGTCAATTCTAGAATTTCTTAGCATGAACAATCTAAATGTTTTTAATGTTGGTAACAGTCCAACCTTCATAAATAGAGCAAGAATCGAGGCTATCGACCTGACTCTTTCAACTAACTCTAAATCACTAGCGTTCCACAACTGGGAAGTTTCGAAAGAACCATCCTTGTCAGACCACATGTAGATAAGATTTGAAATAGTGGGATCTACAAAAAATAGCCGGGTTCACAGGAATCCAGCAAAAACGGATTGGGTTAAATATCAGGAGCTAATAAACCAAAAACTACCGGCAATAGTTCCTTACCTAATAAAAACAACAGATTTCTTAGATAAAAGAGTGGGTATGTTAACAAATATACTAACAAACTCATACAAGATTTCTTGCTCTCAGAAGTAAGCCAAAGATAGTAAGAACACTGTCTGGTGGAATAACGATCTCGATATTCTGAAAAAACGGGCAAGGGAACTCTTTAATAAAGCTAACTCCTGCAAACTTGACACAGATTGGGACAAATACCAAGCAGCACTTACACTGTATAAAAAACAGCTAAGAGCCGTCAAACGAAGTTCATGGAATAGATTCTGCGAAGTAATCGATTACGTCAACGAAACTGCTAGGGTAAAGAGGACCCTATCCAAAGGCCCATACATGCCCGAATCACTGGATAAAGGCGAACTTTTAATGCAAACGCATTTCCCAGGTTGCTTTGAGCCCCCACCACAAAGTTCATGTATCGATCGCATTCTAACTAACTCAGAACTAGTAGATACAGTCGTGACACCAGAAAACATAGGAATTGCGTTCAGTTCCTTCAAACCTTACAAGTCACCAGCGCTGGACGAAGTCTATCCCGCAATGATCCAGAACGCAGATGAAACAATAATTCAGTACCTGGTAGACACATATAAAGCATACATCAGTCTTTGTTACATACCAAAGTTATGGCAAGAGGTTAAGGTAGTTTTCATTCCTAAGCCAGGCAGAACTTCCCACAACATCCCGAAGGCTTTTCGACCCATCACACTTCGTTTCTTCTTAAAGGCTTGGAAAGACTGGTGGACAGCTACCTGCGGGCAAATCTGAACCTCTCGGTTAGATGCCCCCACCAACACACCTATTTGAACGGTAGGTCAACTGACACCGCCTTGCATGTGACGGTAGCCGCCGTAGAGAAAGCTTTATATCATAAAGAGGTTGCACTCGGTGCCTTCCTAGACGTGGAAGGCGCTTTTAACCACGTCAACATTGATTGATGCCATACTTGAGGCCTTGCGCAGCCATAGCGTGGAACCTCTCCTGACTGCATGGAAAGCAAAGCTTCTTCGTTTACGGAAAATCGTAGCACGGATGGGTGTCGAGACAAGAAAAGGCTCTGTTCACAAAGGAACGCCACAGGGTGGTATAATATCGCCTCTCATACTTCCTTAATGCACAGTATTGATCGGGCCAGAATATCCACGTCGCGGTTAATCATGTGAGGTATCCTGTTTGGCTTTCACCACAAACTTTATTTGCATTAAAGCCCAAAAATAAAGTGCGTCGTCTAATGAAAAAACACATATCAGAAATAAATTAACGGATTTAAGAGATAGCTTTGCTTATTTTCAAAAAGTGACTAAATCTCTGATAAAATCGGACTATCTGTACATTTCAAATGTTGAAGAATATGTCAAAAAGACCTGAAATACTTATAATCCTACACCAAAATTATAAAGTTAAGTAATAAAATTCCACAGGAAGTTAACTTAGGTGACATAAAAGCAACTAATTCTACAGCCTGCTGTAATCTACTTACAACTTTCTATGGAAATAATTATGTAAAGGGTGCGCCTATTCAACCCGACTATTTGTCATCTTTACAGCAAACTAGCTTAGCAATTGAAGCTCTACACATTAATCTTAATACTTAAATCGTTAGATATAAGTAAGAATGCAGGTCCTGATGGGATTCAATTTAAATATCATATTTCAAAACTGCCCGGTCGTTTTATGCAAGCCTCTATCTATTTTATTCAATAACCTCAAAAGTTCATATATCTTAAAGAACAATTGCGGATCTGATGTTACAAATTTTAGACCGAAATCTTTTTCTAGTTCTCTTGCTCTTATCTTTGAGAAGGAAATATCTACACATATAAATATAATTTTAGTGCCTGTCTGATATTTGTTTATAAACAACGACTATAAGTTAGTATTTTGCATTTTTGGACAGTAACTAAACAAAAACACACGTCTTTCAACTCTGCCTGTCTGTCCGGCTTTCACGCAAAAACGGCTGAACCGATTGTAATGAAACCAAGCTTTGTTAGGTATGCATCGAGATGTAATCTCCGTTTGGTTTTATTTCAATGCCTTCCAACCCTCTCCCATACAAAATGACTCATTATTCCCCCCACTCCTTGCACCACCTCCGATACAAACCGAACTTTTTCATAAAATACTCTAAACCATTTTGCTCAGAACATATAACATTTGTCGAGCTCACATTTTGTACTGAATCTTTAATTAGAATTTTAATTAATATCGCGGAAAAATAAACCGATTAGCTTCTCTCCTTGTACCCCTCTCATACAATGTGGCACAATACCACAAATTTTCAAAAACTCGATTTTCTTGAACAGTGGGAATGTTACTGATTTGCATTTTAAATATACAAAAACCAAGATAATTCTAGTTATTTTCACTCCTTATTCCACCTCCCATACAAACTGCACAATTTCACTAAGCCCAATATACTAATTTCTCAGTACCTATTCAATTTTTCAAGCTTAAATTTGGTACAAAATAGTTCGATAGCTATTCCAGCATGATGTCAAGGAAATTAGTTTAATCCTGTAACCCCTACTTCTACTCCTCATACAAAATTACTTAAGAACACAAAAAATTATATTCCATCCAGACTACCGTATGATTGGGATTTGCGCGCAATCGTAGTCCTGTTATGTTTTTGAGCTTAATATTATTTTACTTACACTTTTTTCAGAATTAACACAAGCTTCAACTATTTACGTTTTCTCAACACTCTTCAAAACGTATATGATCTTAAATCACCCCTGTGAGCACGGGCCCATCCTACACAAATATTTTTATCACGATTTCATTCTTATTAGTTTAGGGTTCTGATTCCAATCGGCGTTGTGTTCAAAGAGTCATTAAACTAAGCATATTATGTATCCCACTTAATGTATTACAAACTACATTCTCTAAAATTGCTTATTACTGCGATTTTTACGCGAGCGAAGTAGTGGGGGATCGCTAGTATATTAACATATGTTATGTGTGACGAATTCACGCCATCTGTTGCCGATCTTAAAAAAATCCCCAACAATTACCCAATCATGCACATTGCAAAAAAAGGTCAGCAGAGACCTTCGGCAAGAGACGTCACCGAACGGAAGTAAAAATTGGAGATGCCGGAAAACGGCGCTATCTCACTTGGGGGTATAGTGCCGACCAAGCTACACGAAAGTGGGACGAGATAAGCGGGGTCTCATGTACACGACTGAACGAGCCGAGCGTTCATGAGGACTGAAGACGGCTGAAGAGCCGAGCTAACGTCGTATGTCCTTGGAGTGGTAGATGCCCACACGTTTGCCTCCAAGATCCTCTAACTCATATCGTGAGTTCCCTAGCACACTCCGAATCCGGCACCGTAAGAATTTCTTCGCTAGCTTAGCGTTATAGTTTTGTGTGGCTGTGGACAGGGTGAAGTTTCTTCGGTACACTTCCTGTCCTTCTCTGTACAGAGCTTTAGCTGTTCGCACGTTATAACGCCTGCTACTCTTTTCGTGTGCACTTTGGATGTTGGCTTGCGCTAGATCTCTCACGATCGAGATTCCTTCGCTAGGTCGAAGTTGCAAGTCTGCATCACCTAGCGCTTTCAAACGATGTAACAGAGAATAGTCTTTCCCATGCGTCATCATATGAGTGCCAAACAAAACCTGATAGGGAGAGAACTTACTGGCTTGGTGGACTGAACTCCGAAGAGAACAGGCAATTTTGCTTAAGTTCTCATCCCATCGTGTCTGATCCTCAATGATGAACGCTCGGAGTCCCGCTAAAACAGATCGGTTGACTCTCTCCGATGCATTCGCTTGAGGCGAATATTTTGGGGTGTATAGGTGTTTAATTCCATACTTTAAAAGCATAGAGTTAAATATCGCTGACTTGAACTGCGACCCGTTGTCGGATAGAATGGTCTCGGGAGTACCAAACATATGGAACACCTCCCGCTCCAAGAACGTCGTGATCTCCGCTGCCGTAATTTTACGCAGGGGATGAAGGATGGGAAATTTGGACAGATGGTCCAGGATGACAAGGATTGCAATTTTACCGCACTTGGTTCTAGGATATGGTCCAAGTACATCAATGTAGAGATGTTGGAAGGGTCTCTGCGTCTTGAAGGCCTCTCCCATTGCTGCTCTGAGTGGACGATTCGGGGACTTCGTTTCTTTACAAGTCTCACACGAAAGAACTCGTTCGCGGACTTGTGTAGTCATCCCGGGCCAATACAAGTACCTTCTGATGCGCTCTAGCGTTTTGGCGAGCCCACCGTGAACCGTGGTATCCGCTTCATGGGCCTGAGCGATAACAGCAGACGTCAAGCTCGACGGAATCCAAGATCCAGGCTCGGTCCTCCGCAATTGGGTCGCCATTGTGAGGCTCTGTGCGCTTGTACACGAAGCCATCCCTCACGCATATGTCAGGAAGCCGATCAGTATTTGCCTCAATAGTAGACTTGAGCTCTTCATATTCTGCGTTAGAGAATTCTGAAGAATCCAAATCCACTAAAGGGGCAACATCGATCAGCGCATTTACTCCTTGTTCATACACGCGAGAGAGTGCGTCCGGAACTACGTTCAGGCTCCCACGACGGTGTTCAATTTTGAAGTCGTAGCCCTGAAGCTTGAGACTCCAGCGAGCCAACCGCCCGCTGAGATCCTTTTGGGACATCAACCATTTTAAGCTTGCATGAATATCTTAAACGATGTCCCTTCCACGTACGCTCTAAACTTTTTCACGCTCAGTACCGCAGCATAGCATTCTTGTTCAGTAACACTATAGTTGCGTTGAGCGGAATTGAGCTTTTGGGACATGTATGCAACAGGAGATTCCAACCCGTCGTCGTTTTCTTGGAAGAGTACACTTCCCACCCCAGACTTGCTTGCGTCGCACTGGATAGTAAATGATCTACCGAAATCTGGGTTAATTAGCACTGGTGCCCTTGTTAACATGGACTTCACAGACAGAAACGCTGCTTCGGCCTCTGGAGTCCATGTGAACTTGGCGCACTTTTTGAGCGTGTCTGAAATTAGTGAGACAGCGGCAGCATAGTTGCAGATGAATCGTCGATACCAGCCTGCCATGCCAAGAAAGCGGCGAACTTGCCGTGCGGACTTAGGCGAAGGGCAATCGACGATGGCCGAGACTTTGTCGGGATCGGTCTTCAGGCCTCCATCTCCAACTATGTACCCAAGGTATTTCACCTCCTTCAGGCAAAATTTGCTATTTGCTACGTTTATCGTTAACCCTGCCTTCGACAAGCATGCGGCAACTTTTGCGAGCAAATCGAGATGAGAGTTGAAATCCCCCCAACAGGTCGTCCAAGTAAACAAACACTTGGTCCTTCAATTCCGGTGGGATGACATAATCCATCAAACGGCACATACGTTGGGTTGCATTGCACAAACCAAACGGCATTCGGGTAAAGTGATAGAAAGGTCGGCCAGGGATTGTGAATGCGGTCATTTTTCGGGACTTGGCTTCAAGACCAATCTGCCAAAAGGCGTCTTTCAGGTCAAGTGAAGTTATGAAGTTGGCTCGTGGCAACCTGCTTACAGTGCCATCGATGTGAGGTAAAGGATATGCATCTTTCACCGTCACCTCGTTGACCTTTCTCGAGTCTAAACATAACCTCACTTTACCTGGTTTCCATACAACCGGCGAACTCCACGCACTCTGGCTTACTTCTATCACTCCCATTTCCAGCATACGATCGACCCCGCCATACATGAGGTTTTGAATCGCAGGTGATACCGGATAGTGGCGTTGCTTGATGGGTGTTGCATTTCCCACATCTATGACATGTTCGAGAACGTCAGTCTTTCCCAGTCCTTGAGCTTCGTATGACGGAAATTCCGACTTGGCGTTCTCGAGCCTTAAAACATCTGCTCTGCTTAAGGTGTGCGTGGTATTAGTCTCACATTGTGGTGAAGTGGGTAGTTCTTCGACACCACTGATGATGCTTGGGGCAAGTTGAAAGGCCCGCCAGAAATCTACTCCAAGATATAAGTCTTGCGAGAGAGTAGGCACAATATAAAGGGTGATTGGTTTTGATACGTCACGAAATGTAATGTCAGTCGTCACACTACCGACCACTCTCTGTGAAGCGCCATCAGCTGTCTTCACTTCGCTACAAAGCGGCTTCCAATTCACTTGCGTTCGCTCTAGGCGTTCCAGTGAATTGGATCCTAAGCAACTAATACTTGCACCACTGTCGAGTAGGCCCTTAAGCTTGACACCGAATATGCAGACCGTAGCATAGGGACGAATGTCGTAAGGTTCGGGTATAATTGAAGACACTAAAGTCTTCTTTCTCATCCGAACTTTACGCCAAAACTCGCGCAGACGTAGAATTGCTTTCTTAGGTTCTTGGGAAGTGGAAGGTTGAAATTGGGAAGAAGATGAAATTTGTGAAACAAAAGGGGGAGTGTTGAAAATTCTGTCCCTAGCCTCCATGTAATCTCGAAGCCGCAGGTGGTATGGCTTCCGAGGTACAGTTTTGGCGGGAATAGGTAATGAGGAATTGTGTAAAATGGTGGTAGCGTTGGTTGAGTCTGGTGTAGGGGTCGGTCTTTTCGAGATCTCTACCTTAGGTGTGGTGGTAGAATCTCTGCACGGATCGAATGAAGTCGGGTTTAATTGTGCGGCGGTGGTGATGTTTGCGGGTTTTGAGCAACCGGACGAGGGAGACCCGTGGCTCGTCAGTCCGAACTCCAGTTTCCCCGGACACAAGTCGGGCATCGCGGTCTTAAAACCTCTTTCGCTCCGCAGCCGTAACAGAAGATGCGTTTGGGAGCTTCACCACAATGTCTGTAACCGTGGCCAGGTTGATCGCAGTTCCAGCATACTAGAGAAGAAACCGCAGCAACCTCTGCTCGGGCTTCGGCGTCGACATCCGAACTCGCGTCCAGTGAAACCAGAAGCCGGTCAATCTCCGTCACTCTCGCATTCGTTCCATATATGTAAGGCGCTCTTACAGGATTAGAAGCAGAATAACCGGACTGAGTGCTTTAACGCACGTCCTCTATGCGGCAAACTAACTGTCTCAGGTGGTCGAGTGACCAAACTTGCTGTAGACTCAACTGTTGTTGGTTAATCGCAGTTAAGTTTCCTCTCACCAGCTCAACGAACTCCATCTCGTTCATGGGGTTTGATAGGAGCGTCCTAAATTCCAGCATATCTTGCTCGAATGTCTGATATGGTTCGTTCGGATTTTGACGTCTTGCCAGCATTTGCCGCCGAACATCCCAGTCGGACATCCTCTCTCCCCAGGTTTGTAAGAAGGCGTGTTTCAGGGCGGCCCAAGTAGGAACCTGATTTGACCGATGCCAAATCCAGTACCATTTGTTGGGTCGGCCTTGCAACAAAAGATGAAAATGTTCGGCCAGGAAGTCGGTGTGGCTGCCTAGCTCAGTTGTTGCGAGACATTCCGCTCGATATATGAGCTCTTCGGCTTGGAGTACTGAGTTGTCTCCATTATATTTCAATCCCCATGAACGGAGGGGACTGGTGGTTAGTCGTTGTCGGTAGGAGGTTGTTGTTTGTCGATAATTCCGTCTTGTAGCGGATGAATGTAGTTCACGCTGTCCCACGGAAGGAGGTATGAAAAGAGGCCGTGTAGCTTGAATTAAGAGTTCATTCGATCGTGAAGGTGGTTCCTGCAGTTCACGAGATCGTTCCTCTCGCAGTATACTGCGTCAACTCCAGGATCCACTCTCAAACGATCTGTCGAAGTTCTGTTTTGCCGTCTAGGCATAAAGTCATTCGTATTGATATTCTTTTGTTTCCTGCGATCACTTCCGATGGACGACCGACCGCTAGCTGATGATAGTCGCGTCTTGTTCTGTGGCACAGGCAGAGATGGATTTGGGTCTGGGACTACTGTTCCGTCCGGAGCATAGAGAGCACGTCCACCCGTCTCCTGCGGAAAATCTACATTTAACCCCAAGGGAGAAATTCCGCTACTTAGAGGTTTTGGACCCAGAGCCCTGCTCACGCTTCTGGTTACTGGTCCAGAACGAGCCGTCGCGCCCTCCACACCCCGAACAGACCAATAGTACAAAGGTCCTATTTGGTTTTGGCATAGTGGACACGATTGTTTTTCGTTCACCCATGTTTCTATGCACTTCTCATGAAAGTGGTGACCGCACTTGGTAATTATTTGATTCGCCGCCGTCACCTCTTTCATGCACACAAAACAGACCGGTTCCGACGTCCTTTCGGGTGTTCGAAATAAGGACATGCTCTAGAATATATATCGTCACCAGACTATCTCCAAAAAAAAGAAATGAATTGCAATAGGGATAATTCTGCTATCCGTATTAGCTGAAGGATTGTCAGGGAATAGTCCGTGGACAGTATATATATTCGAAAATCAGTGAAGGTATCGCTGAAGTTCGAGCGAAAAATAGAGAAAATTTTAAATCCAGCCAAATTTAGCGGATGTAACTGGTAAAGGCAAATGCTAAATTTGTGTGTTAGCAAATATGAGAAGGAAATTTTATATCCTATTTGTACAGTACGAGAAAAAAAATTGAGAAAAATCAAAATTAATCGACGTTGATAAAAAAATCAAAATTTATCGACGCTGATCAAAAAAAAATCAAAATCAAAATATTAAAAGAGCCTCCCCGTATCTCCACAAATCCACTCCTCTCCTTTACAGGTGTCGTCGAAACATCTAATCGCGTCAACACGCGACCAGGCGGAAAAGGATTCAGGAAAGTATTCAAAAAAAAACTTTAAAAAAAAAACATCTACGTTAAAATTTCCAACAATAATCAAAACGCGAGATTAGTCCAAATGACTAATTTTTGTAAAAGGAAACGAAAACAACTCTACATGGATAGGATTCAAGGATTAAAGGTACTTCTGGAAATTCCGTAAATGAGCAAAATGGATATTTCATTCGCAGACACAAATATTTTACCCTCTGTCGGACAACTTGGCTGCCAAGACAAGCCAAGTTCCGCTGTCAAGAGGGTACTTATGCCTGCCAATGGAACACACACCCTGTTTCATTCATCTCTCACTAGTCCCGGCGACGAAAATATCTCGGTTGTTGAAGAAATTCCCCTAAGGAACATCATTGGCGCCTCAAGGTTGCCAATGAAGTTCTTCGTTGGTAAAACCTCAGCCCCAACCGCGACACTTCCGCCTCCGTAACAGGCGAGCAGAACTCCAAAAGCTTACGCGATGGACTATAGGTGCCGTGCAGGCTAAAACAACTGTCTCCGGCGACAGTCAGAGTCCTTTGATGCACCGAATTTTTACACGGAATCTTTCCGTCTCATGTGTCAATGCATCGCGCGATCGGTATCACGCTCGTGAAGGTCGTTTCGGGCCCCACGTTGGGCGCCATTTTGTTATGTAGCGAAGGCCTAGGACGAGAATTATTTTGACCCTAAAGCCAAAATAATTCTGTAAGGAAAAATAAGGTTCGGGATAGACAGGGCTGAGATTCACCTACATCCATCTCAATGGCATTCTGGTGCAGCGAACCCCCCCACGACTCCCGCAGCTAGACCCGGCATCAAGCTAGCGCGTCGCACCAGCACATAGAATGTCACTGAGATGGATGTAGGTGAATCTCAGCCCTGTCTATCCCGAACCTTATTTTGCCTTACAGAATTATTTTGGCTTTAGGGTCAAAATAATTCTCGTCCTAGGCCTTCGCTACATAACACATAATTTCTCTTATAGCTACGCATATCAATGATAAGAACTCGGATTTATGCCCGGTAAATCAACTATCACTAATCTGGCAGTGTCCACAGATATTTGCGATAGTAAACACAAGTTAACACTAATTACAATGACTTTCGCAAAGCTATATTCTAGAGTAATATTATAATATTATACTATATACAGGGTGTTTGGTACTCCGTGCATAACCTTGTAAGGGGTTATTCCTGGATATATTTTGAGCAAAAAATTGTTCTACGGAGATGGTCCATTTTCAATATCCGCGGAGATACAGGGTGACCAAGAAAAGTGTTTCGGACCTGTACCCTCACTCACTCAAAACGATATATCTTGAAAACTTATAATCGCATTTCAAAGTGTTATAGCTTGTTTTTTAGGGAATCAAATTACCTTTCATTTGGTGTAATAGTCCGTATTGTACCTGTACCCAATCCTGAGGTATTTGCTTCAGACCACAAATTTTTGGTACTTTGACCCTCAAAATGTCATTTTAATGTTGTTGTTTTATGTGCCATATTATTGCCTACAAAAGATGCGTACATACTTATGACTTAGGTTTTCCCGTTTTCCAGGTAATAAACGAAAATACATATGGCTTAAAAATAAAATATGCCATAAACCAACCCTCATTCTAAAAAAATTACCTGAAATGTTGTTAAACTGAAATATTCTTTGTGTCCTTTAATTACTATTTAAATTATCAATGAATGTCCTTTAAGTAGTATTTAAATTATCGAGGAAATGAATTAAATTAAAATGAGTTTCAACACAACGACGCTGTCCGACGCTTGGCATTGCAGTTAAACATCTCTACGTGGAAATTTTGGAGTGTCCTCAAAGCAGAGCGGTTGCATTCCTACCACATCACACCAGTGCAGGAGCTGGTACCCATTGATTTGCCCAAAAGGATGGAGTTTTGCAATTGGCTCCTTGAACGACAACTAGGTGACGAGAATTTTATGAACAACATTCTTTGGACTGATGAGTCCCAATTCACCAGGGACGGTATCACAAACTTCCACAACTTACACACATGGGCTGAGAGCAATCCACATACAAGAAGAGAGGCATCATTTCAGCACAGATTCAGTGTCAATTTATGGGCAGGTGTGATTGGCAACGATTTTATTGGCCCTATTAGGCTTCCGCCTACCCTAAATAGTTCCAATTACTTGCAGTTTTTGACAAATGATCTACAAGAGTTATTGGATGATGTGCCACTGCAACGATTAGCTTCCATGTTTTACCAACACGATGGTGCTCCAGCTCATTACGGCTGACAAATCACAGATTGGTTAAATTCCAATTATAGCAATCGCTGGATCGGTAGAAATGGACCGATACACTGGCCTGCAAGATCTCCTGATTTAACTATTATGGATTTCTTTGTATGGGGACGGATGGAGGACCTTGTCTACGCAACGGAAGTAGTAACGTTGCAGGATCTAAACACCAGAATCGATGCGGCAGCAACAGAAGTAAGGCAGCAGTTGAGGAGTATGAACACAAAGAGAACACTGGCAAAACGAGCTTTAGCGTGCATTCAAAATGAACAAATTGAACATTTGTTGTAATTAAGGAAATTTGAAATAAACTATAAAAACCATTCTTAAGTTCTTTTAGTTCAAGCGGAGAGTGTTGATCAACCTATTCTTGCTTTTTTGACAAAAGTGCTACATTATTGGAATGATAATTTCTTCTAAACTATAAAACTTATGCAATGCAAGTGTATGCATCTTTTGTAGGCAATAATATGGCACATAAGAAAACAACATTAAAATGACATTTTTATAATGGGTTTTTTAGAGAAAAACTACATTGATCCTAGAATTTTGAGGGTCAAAGTGTCAAAAATTTGTGTTCTGAAGCAAATATCTCAGAATTGGATACAGTTACAATGCGGACTATTACAGCAAATGAAAGGTAATTTGATTCCCTAAAAAACAAGCTATAACACTTTGAATTGTGATTATTAATTTTCAAGATATAGCGTTTTGAGTGAGTGAGGGTACAGGTCCGAAGGACTTTTCTTGATCACCCTGTATCTCCGTGGATATTGAAAATTGACCATCTCCGTAGAACAATTTTTTGCTCAAAATATATCCAGGAATAACCCCTTACAAGGTTATGCACGGAGTACCAAACACCCTGTATAATAGAGAGCATGCCTTTTAAGAATTCTTAAAAATTTTAATAATTGAATTGGGTCGCTCGTGTTAAATGAAAATGACTCGCGTAAAAAGAAAATGAACTATATTTTTATATTCTAGATAAAATCTGAGAGTATATTGTGTTTGCCTTACCGTTTGTAACGCTAAGAAATAAGGCTCGCACAGAGCCAAGGGCACAGAAATATTTGTTGTCGCTCAAAAACCTCGATTCCGAGTTGCTGTCTGTCCATCTGTCCGATTGTGCGTCTGTATACAACATAACTCTCGACCGAAAATTGATTTTTCTTCGAAACTATCCAACCTGTTGACTTTAAATTTGGGTTCAAGTATAATAATGTATACATATATCATTTCCGTCACAAAATATTGAGCCGATCTCATCACTCCTTCTACCTCCTCCCATACAAATACATAATTTTGAAAAATGCATTTTTTCGATTTTCATTGAATCTACCAAAGTTATAAAAACAAATTTTTGTCAGAATTAATTTTATTATAATTCCAATCAGTATTGAAAAAATTATACTTCACCTCACTCTTTCTCATCAAATTCCTGTTAAGACCCCCTATAGGGGCATAGGACAGAAACAACTCTCTTCCACAAGGCGCGATCCTGAGCATCGGTTTTAAGCTGTTGCCACGACTTGTTTATTCCTCTGGCCTCCTGCTCAACTGCTCGCTTCCATGTGTTACATGGTCGACCAACCCGACGTCTTCCTTGAGGGTTATAATCCAGAGCCTGTTTTGTTATGTTTCGCTCTGGTTTCCTCAAAGTATGACCGATCCACTGCGATTTTAGCCGTTGAATCTCAATACCTATTTTAGTCTGGCGAGTTGTACTCCAAAGTTCGTCGTTGGAGATTACTTCTGGCCAGAATATTCCTAAGTACAACCATACAACAACACGGATTTGACGCATGCGTCAAAAACTCGCAGCTTCGTGCGAAGGGAGATCTCTCTTAACCTCCAGAAAGGGGAAAGGATACCGAAGGCCTGACGAGCTTTATTTAGCCGAGCCTCAACATCCTTTTCGGCTCCGCCGTCCATGCTGACAATGCTTCCGAGATAGCAAAAATCTTGCACCTCTTCCACATCCTGTCCATTAAGAACAATCGGTGTGCTTGCGTTCGAACCCATGTGCATGTACTTGGTTTTACGCACATTTATTTTCAGTCCCGCCTCCTTGCATTTAGAAAGCAACGAGCGAACATTTGAATTCTAAGTCCGAACGGGTATGTGCAAGCAAACACACGTCATCAGCATAATCAAGGTGACTTAAGATGTTAAATAGTCTCCATTGAAGACCTTTACCTTCCCCACCTTCCAGTGCAGCTTTCAAGATGTCATTTATTACCACCAGAAACAGGACTGGTGATAATATGCAGCCTTGTCTGACACCCGTTCGCACAGGAAAGCTCTCGGACAGCTCTCCTCTATGCAAGACGCGACACCTTGCATCTTCGCAGGATTCTTTAATCATAGCTATGACCTTATCTGGAATACCTCTCCTACGCAAAGCATTCCATATGTAATCTCGCTTAACGCTGTCGAAAGCCTTCTCGAAGTCCACAAACATGAGATGTAGTGGCGAACCCATTTCGGCTGACTGCTCTAATATTATCCGTAGGGTATTTGTGTGGTCGGTACAAGACGACCCTTTACGGAATCCAGCCTGATAAACTTCGAGAGTGCTCTCGACGACATCACTAATCCTATTGAGAATTACCTTAGCCATAATTTTTGATACGGCAGTAAGTAGACATATACCACGCCAATTGCCACAATCCCGAAGGTCGCCCTTCTTCGGAATTTTTACAATGACGCCCTCCTTCCATTCAGTCGGATATCTTCCATCATTCCACACCTTAGTGAAGAGTGGGAGGAGTATATCGGCTGTTATTTCCGGGTCCGCTTTGAGGAGTTCGGTTGGTAGTCCGTCTATACCTGGAGCTTTCCTTCCCGCCATTGACCGAATGGCGGAAACTATCTCTTCCTTATCTGGGGGATCGTCCCTAATAGAGGATTGTTGCGGTTGGATGTTTGGAAGTTGTTCTGTTTCCGGAATATCTTCATCTGACAAGATGTTTAAAATATCAGAGAAGTATTCCTTCCATCGTCGCAACTGGTGTTCACTCATATTAAGGCGAGTTCCGTTGACATCTCTCACCAGGTGGTTGGCGGTGAAATTCCTGTTCGTCAACTGTTTCATGATTTTAAATAGTGAACCCATATCCCCAAGGTAAGCCGCAGATTCTGCCTTGTTTGCCAGATCTTCAATGGCCTTTCTCTTGTCGCATCTAACAGCCTTTTTAAGCTGTATATGAGCATCGCGGTAGTTTTGCCTCAAGTCGGGCGTTCGTTGGTTGACATCGGGTTGAGAGATGATTGCCAATTTGGCTTTTTTCCGATTGCCAACCTTGTCCCATGTGTCTTGCGACATCCAGGGTTTCTCACCGCTTTGCGCATATCCCACAGATTCTTCAGCACTAGTTAGAAAAGTGTTTCTTTGCCTCCCAATTGGCGTCCAGTGTGCGCATTTCATATTCACCCAATGTGTATGACTTTTCGCGTAGAATGGTGGTGTATTCGAGTTTTTTGTTGGGATCTCTGAGTTTATCCACATTAAGCTTGCGCTTCATTTGAAGAATTTGTGGTCGTCGGATAGCTGCTGTACACAATCTCAAGCAGGCAACCATCAAGTGGTGATCGCTCCCCACGTCAGCTCCACGTTTCGCTCGCACATCGAGGAGACATCTTCTCCATCGGCGACTTATAGCCAAATGGTCGATCTGGTTCTGAGTAACACCATCAGGGGAAACCCAAGATGTTTTATGATGACTCTTGTGTGGAAAAAGGGTCCCTCCGATGACCATTTGCCGAGTACTACAGAACTCCACAAATAATTCGCCGTTTTCGGGTCTCTTAATCCAAGGTCGTGAAGGGTCGACCCAAGGGTCACCATGCCTCCCCATGACGTGTTCTAGTCCAGTGTTGTCTGATCCAACCTGGGCGTTCATATCTCCCGAGATGATAATAATATCACCTCTTGGAACACGTTCGAAGGTGGCACTCAGTTGGCTATAAAACTCCTCTTTGTCACCAGATGTTGCGGTATTAGTTGGTGCGTAGCACTGCAGAATTGTGACGTTTCTGACACTGGTCCTGAGCCTGACGACGATAATCCTATCCGAGATTGGTTCCCAGCTAATGAGACTGTTTCTCGCTCTCGGCGTAAGGACGAACGCCACGCCATTTCTGGCTTCACTTTCAGGGCCAATGTACAGAATAGTGTTTCCGCTAGGGGTTCGTTCTTCTCCTGATCCTGTCCACCTGACCTCGCTCAAGCCCAAGATTTGGATGTTATAGTGCTTCATTTCACGGTCGATCACTGATTGGCGGTGCAAGGACCGAGTAACCCCAGGTCTTCCCCCGTCATTCAATGTTCGAACGTTCCAGAAGCCAATCATAGTCCGTTTTCGAATGCCAAAAGTCGTTACCGTAGAATCAGTCCGTATCCGAGGCGATGTATCCGTTTCTCGTATCATTTAGGTCTTAAGATCACGGGTGATAAGCCCATGATCCAGTGAGTGTCCATTTGCCATTTTTAGGGCAAGCAGGACTGGCTGTGGGTGAATTCTACAGCCCCCATCCCAGAGGGGGATAGTTAGCTCAGGTCCGTGGAGTCGCTAACTCCAAAGATAGCTGCAGGAATTGGTAAAACCTCATACTACAACTACCCCCTTGCTCACTCTTTCTACTCCATACAAATTTCACGAAATTTTGAAATTTAAATTAAATTATTTTTTTTCGAAACTGTTAAAGCTATCAGCTTGATATTTTGCATAAAATATAGAAATAGAAATATCAATAATGAGAAAAAAGTGTGTTTTTATCCGTACACTCCTTCTAGCCCCTCCCATACAAATGCATAATTTTTGTTAAATGCATTATATCTATTTCCATTAAAACAAGAAAAAGTATAAACTTAAAATTTTGCCAGAATTTGTTTTTTAATAATTGCAATAAATGCTAAAAGATTATCAGCACCTCTTCACTCCTTCTACCCCCTCCAATATAAATATCTGTATTATAACTTCAAGGAAAGCATTTCTCCTTCGAAAATATGAGAGCTATCGACTTTGAAATGGAAAGAAAGCCTGGCGATAATGATGTTGGTAAGCAGTTTCAAAATCTTCTAAGCTCCACCACTTCCTTTGCCACCCCCATATAAATTCCCCAATTTCAGGAAAACTATTTCCAATTGAAAATAATGAAAGCTATAAAACTTAAATTCAGCACGAAATATATTGCATATCACATTAGGTGTCATATCCAAAAATTACAAACCTTCCTCCTCTACTTCTACCACCTCCCATACAAAAGTCATTATTAATTATTCGAAAGAATTAGAGGTGACATATTTTCCGGTACATTGAACTCTTTCTCATTTCATCTCGATTATCATCAATCATAATTCTGATATGTTTTAATTCGTGTTTAGTCAAATTCGTGTAAAAACATAACAGGGCTACGATTGCGCGTAAACCGCAATCTTACGATACTCTAGATGAAATATAATTTTTTGTGATCCCAAGAAATTTTGTATGGGGAGTGTTAGAAGGGGTGATAGCATTGAACTAATTTTTTCCCCATCATGCTAAAGTAGCTATAAAAATGTTTTATAAAAAATGCTTACTCCAAAAATTTAATAGGAGCTGAGAAAATTAGCGTGTTAGATTTAGTGAAAATGTGCAGTTTGTATGGGAGGTGGTAGAAAGAGTGGGGAAATTTTAGTGATTTTTTTACAAATAACTAAGAATATCATAAAATTAACATCTCTTAAATTTTAGACTAGTACCATTCACATTCATCGTTACTTTTCAAGGAAATCGATTTTTTGTGAAGTTGTGAAACTGTGTCATATTGTATGGGAGGGGGTAGAAGCAGTGAAGCTAATCAAATATTTTTTTCTGATCTTAGTGATAATGCTAAATAAGTATTTATCACAAAATGTGAGCTCGATAAATGTTATATGTTCTGAGAAAATCGGCTTAGAGCATTTCATGAAAAAGTGTAGTTTGTATGGGAGGGGTTGGAAGGAGAGGGAGGACGCAAATAATTTTTATACTGTATATTGAAATCATTATGATCAGACTAATAGCCTTTATAGTTTTCGACCAAATCCATTTATAGTCGAATTGCGAAATTGTGCCATTTTGTATGGGAGGGGGTAGAAGGGCTAAAGCTAATCGTCTAATTTTTTTTAGCCTTTAGCCTAAATAAATATTTAGTGCAAAATTTCAGCTCGCTAAATTTTATAGGCACTGAGTAAATTGGCTTAGAGTATTTCATGAAAAAGTGCAGTTTGTATGGGTGGTGGTAGAAGGAAGGGGAGGACACACATAATTTTTATACGGTATTGATATTATCATAAAAGTAATATATTCCAAATTTCAGGCCAATAGCTTTTATACTTTTCGAGCAAATCCGTTAATTGTCAAATTGCGCATTTGTGTCATTTTGTATGGGAGGGGGTAGAAGGGATGGAGCGATTTGGCCCGTTCACGAACTTGGCCTTACTTTTTTGCTAAAAATGACACACAAAAATTATTTTTAGCACCACAGCTCATAGCTTTCGAGAGTTATGCTGTAGACAGACGCACAGACGGACAGACAGACAGACAGACGGTCACTCGGAATCGAGGTTTGTGAGCGACAACAAATATTTCTGTACCCTTGGCGGCTCTGTGCGATCGTTAATTCTTAGCGTTACAAACGGTAAGGCAAACACAATATACTCTCAGATTTCATCTAGAGTATAAAAAGTTCGTGCAAAAACAGAATCAGGTGTAAACTGCACTTTTTCATGAAATACCTTAAACCAATTTACTCAGTACGTATGAAATTGATCGAGCTGAAATTTTACGCTAAATATTTAGTTAGAATTATTAACGAACAGCACACGTAAAAAAATTAGATTATTACCTTCACTCCTTCTACCCCCTTCCAACAAAAGACACGATTTCACAACTTTTCAAAAAATTGATTTTCCTGAAAAGTTACAATGCTACTGATCTGCGATTGAAAAGATGGTGTTTATACTTATTTCTGAAAAACTCACTAAGAACTGCCCTCTCCTTCCGCTACCTCCCATACAAACTGCACAATTTCACTAGATCCAATACTCAAATTTTCTCAGTACCCATTACATTTTTGAAGCTTAAATTTTCAATAAATCATTCTGATAGCAACTCTAGCACGATGTGAAAAAATTGGTTCAATGCCGTCACCCCCTCTACCACTCTCCATATAAAATTTTTTAAAGTCAAAAAATTTCTCTTCATCTAGAGTGTCGCATGATCGGCCCTTACGCTCAATCGTAGTCCTGTTATGTTTTTTATCTTAGTATTCGTCACGAGGAGTTACAGTACTACCAACTTACACAAAAAAATTAACCGACATCTTTTCAACTGAAAAATATTTAAAATGCTAGTTTTATTTAAGGGGGGTGAAAGGAACCAGGAGCGTGACCATGTTTGCTTTCAATTCTGTCTACCAAAACAGAATCCTTCAACCCCAGTGTATTTGATTGCACTTTAACGAAACCCCAAAATTGAATGAAACTTAATTTACATTCATTCTGTTTCGCTACACATTTCGCTTGAGGGACACTAATTAAAAGTTCTTCATTGAGGTAAAATTTGGTTCGACATATTCAGAAATCACTTTTTGGAAATGGTCAAAATTTAGTTCCAACAGTTTCAATCTCGTAAGCTATCTACAGAATAAATGTCATCGAATAACTCATCAGCCATATAGATGGACCAAAGAATATTCCCTCTCTATCTCTATAACGATCTATCGCATATCGTTCTGTCCAACTAGTTCATCGGTAAAACAAACCCGGAAAATCCAAGCAACCCGAAACTAAAACAATTACAAATCAGACGAACCAGCAGAACAACAGAGGTACCACCATCATCATATCACTAACCTACCCAAAAGGGACCAAACCCCATCTCTCTTTTGTAGCGATTTAGTTAAAACTCTTTCTACACAGGCTTTAGTGCATTTAACGTATATCGATTTAATCCTTTTAAAACATTAAATCCCATTTAATTGACACTTATTGGACAGTTAAAGGGATTTTTTTCCCGTTTAAATCGACTTTTATTAAAAATGTATCTCAACTAACTAGGAATATAGCCGGCAGGAAGTTTGTCTGATGCTTTTCATATAGCTAATACCTAATCCGATTAGAAAACATTGTCTTTCAGAAATTATATTAAGAAAGAAAATTAAAATTGAAAATTTATGTAAAGAAATAAATGAAAACATCTTAATAAAATATAGTTAAAATGTTGGAAAATGACATGAAAAATGAATTAAATTAGTAGCAAGAAAAATAATGACAAAATATTTTTTTTCTTATTATGACTAAAAAACAACTTTTCAATTATGCAAATGTTCATTCTCGATAAAGTTTTCTAATTAGGCAAGTCCTGGGACAAATACCTTGAGTAGCTCCTCAACTTCTTGAAGATCTGCTCTGGCCTTCTTGCATTGGAGGACACCCCTTCCTGCAGTCCTGCTTCTTCAACCACCCGAAAACCCACAAATCTATTCTTTCTTTCCAGCTCCATGCCGAAAATCGAGTCCCAAATCTTACTTCCAATATCCTTAAATTTCGGTTTTATTGATGGGCAAACTTTTCAGATTTGTTATGCCGCTTGGTTGGCCCACTCGACGCGCACACACTCAAATTTATTAAACTCTGACCTGTGAATAGGATTGAGAGAAATATTAAGTAACTGAGAAATGCTATTCGGGTGATATTTTGCCGCCCGTATCGTCTCTGCCCATCGACGAATAAAAGGGGTTCACTCTATTTTCTATAAATGGAGTTATCACATAGCAACCAGCCATCTCTCTCCAGCTCCCAATTTTCTTTATTGGGTGAAAAGTGTATCCATTATTCGGCATCATCCCCTCTGCCGTAGGGGCAAGGACGGGGACGATATTGAGGTTTTCTCCGGGCATGCACAAGATGTAAAACTTTTGCTTTTGTTTACACCCGTAACATTTGCCCCGGAATTGATGTATCTAACCATGAATAATTCAACCGCAAATCGTGTCATTACTCATTATTGACAGAGACATGTGTAACGAACGGAAACATCCAAATGGAGTAATCATCTCCTTCAGATTGCGAAACATTCGAACACACTGGGTTTTTTGTGTGCAATCATTTTGCGAGTGGATTTCTTTCGTGGTGGCTCTTTCGAAAGATCTTACTGGTTGTACTGTGCACTGTGCTTGCTCACTGTTCTTATGAGAGTGTATTCGGTGATGGCTTGACAATAAAAAGATTTCGAACTTAGATTTTGCTTGTTCTCAGTTGGCGCCCGACAATAAATTCTCGTCTGTCGAAGTTATTCGATACTGTCAAATGATTGATACTCGACGAATTGAATTGAATTAATGGAAAAGAAACCGGATAAAGGCTTTGTTATGTGTTTTTTTAGAGATTTCGAACAGCAGTTGTAGTTGGAGTACCGCAGCTTTAGTCATATTCTAAGAAGTGGAGTATATTTCTTAGGGAATAAAATTGAACCATTTGAATTGGTTCACTATAGATAATAATCTATGGAATAATAAGTACGATTATATCTTTGGAAGGCGTGTTTGAAATGAAACTGAAAATGTATTGAAGGCTAATTTCGAATCTTTTATGAAATTTTTGAAAAATTTGACATCAAATTTCAAAAGTTTCAAGAGTCTTTGCTAATTTGGATACTTTTGTTTTTCATTCAAGAGATTTTTAAATTTTGAATCGAAATAGAATAGTAATACAGGTTTTTAGCACGCTGACGTTGTTCTAATTGCTAATAATTTATTATCCGTACAAATTATACTGGCTGAAATTATTAGCTTAATAGTGTTGTAGACCGTTCTTTGTGAGTCTGTTGTTTCGCATTGGTTGGAATTTTCCAACCACCTGGTGTATTTGTTTAAGTTTTAAAATTTAAAATTTATTCAATTCGGTAACGGTAATACCTGAGATTCAGCATTACTTGGTATATAAAAAAACTAGTACGTAGCCGACAGTACGAATCAGTTCCCCATGTGCGCAGCCCTTTTTTGTTTCAAGTAATTTCTTTCTGCTCTAAGTCATTCTGATTAATTAAAATAGATTCCAACATTCATTTTGGATACTAGTTTTCAATTCAACCCCTTTTATACACTCGAAGCAATAAAGGTCAACTCCGCCATAGCCGATCCCAAGTCCGGTAGAAAAAAGAGGAGGAAGCATGGAGTTAACCTGGATGGCCAGTAATACCAGTGCGTCTCAGGAAGTAGGCAAAAAGTATGACATAATTGGACTCGCTGCATAGCTGTTAGAACTCCAGCATTCATTTTTAGCTGAAACTTCCACCCTTGTTTTACCAGGGTGCAATAAGTAAGTAGAACAGGCCCTCAAGGGCGAAGGTTGGGCGAAGGTTGGGCGAGGCGCTGACAACGCAACACCGAAAAAAAACACACTGTCCAGAAAACTGAAGAACATCCTCAGAAAGAATGGACTCAACGGCAAAGACTCCGCGAATAAAAATTGGACTAATCTTTTGGGTCTTGGAATGTTCGATCCCTATTTACGACAGGAGCACTGAAAGAGTTTTTTGAAAAAGTGGCAAAACACAACATCACCATAACTGCCCTCCTAGAAACGAAATGCTTCGGTAATGAAATCATGGACACAATCACACAATCTTTACAAGTGGGAAATTGGCGGAAAGCAGAGAGTCGCTTTTGTCGTTGACAAAAAATTTAAGCAACAGGCCACGAGTGAAATATTGTGCACGATTCCAATAAAAACTTATTTTTGTCAACGTTTAGCGGATAAACGTCCACGTACCAACAGAAGACCAACGACGAATTTTATGCCACCCTAGAGACAATCTATGATTCACCGCCCTCGAATGACTTAAAAATTGTCTTAGGGAATGTTATTGTAAAAGTCGGACAGGAGGATGCTCATATACGAATAACAGGAGGGCACAGTCTCCACAACATAACCAACGACAATGGTCAGCGTTTTATTGATTTCGCGAGCTAAGTGAGCTAATTATCGCTGCCAAATAGATTGTCGTAGATATTCCAAAACGAGTAGAGTTCGCATATTCAATATCGACAAGCTTAAAGGCGAAACGGTGACACGGGCGTACATATCAGCACTGGATAAACACTTGAGACTAGTATATGAAAACATCCAGAATATGGTGGAGAATATATGAATGAAAAGACGAGACGGCATTACTTCTTCCACAGAAGAGATATTTGGATGTCAAGCATAACGAAAAAATAATGACTGGTTCGATCAAGAATATCGCGAACCAATAGATAGAAAGAACGAGGCTTACAAAATATTGACTGAACGACAAATACAAGAAAAAAAAGATATGACGAGCTTAGGCGATATACAAAAAAAAAAACCTGCAGGCGAAAACAAAAGAAGTACCATAATGACAAAAATAGATTACTAGAGGGAAACATATCAGACGATTGGTGAAAAAGTATCATTTGTCCAATGTACAAAAACAACAAGCAACAATATCTGCTGTGAAAATTACGAAGGAACATCATTGTTGTGTAAGTCCTACCAATAAAATAATTGGCGAATACCAAGGTGGATTCAGAGCCGGACGATCTACAAGGGACCAGATGTTCGCAGTGAAATGCTGGGAATATAACACAGATGACACCAAATCTTCGTAGAATTTAAATAAGCATATGCTACACATAATCTCGCTTCATTTAAAAATTCCCCCCAAACAAGTCGGACTAACGAGAATCACAATGGCGAACACAATCCCAGGTTATTCCACAACCAGCTTTCGAATGGAATGTGGTTTAAAACAGGGAGATGGTCTAGACCCGCGATTTTTAGCTTGGCACTAATGTATGTCGTTCGCAAAATCCCAGCCGACACCCACGGTACACTGCTATTCACGTGCACCCAAATATTAGCATACACTGACAACATTAATATCCTAGCAACATCCTTCCCTAGTCCTAAGGAGGCATTTTTCAATCTCGACTCCGCTGCAAAAGAAGTCCGGTTGCGCATTGACGAAAGCAAAACAAAAGCAATGACGGAAATAAGAATCAAAACGCCAATTATACAAAATATAACAATTGCGGAACATAATTTGGGGAGTGTAAACAACTTCAGATATATTGGAGCTAATCTAATCTTGTCATCTTGTCATATAGCAAATAAAACGTGTTATTCGGTACTTCCAATAATGGAATCCAAGGAAGTGCACATTGATGGGAACTTCCGAAAAACAGTTAACCCTTTCGCTCGAGATGGTACATATATGTATGTACCAATAAAAGTTAAAACATCTCTAACAAATCATAAAAGTTGTGTGATTTGGTGATTGGACACAATTGAGAAAATAAATCAATCTAGTCGCCATCGGAAACAATTGAATATTCAAGATGTCAATATTTTTTCAGTTCTCGTTCTGTATCAATCGTCGAACCAAGCACATTAATTCAATAAATATTATAACGTTTAATCAACTCAAGAGTTTTTAATTCAATATTTTGGCCCTTCACAAAACCAGTTTATCGTTAACAGCTTAATCAGCAACATTTTGGTCCGTCGAACCTGGATATTTAAAAAATAGTGCGGTTGTGCGGTATTTTCGTTTATCAAATTATAAAAAATGGATGTGCTAAGAGCCCGCCGTGGACATGTTAAGGGAATTTTAACACGATTAAATTCCTATCTTGTGAACTTATGCGTCGGGAATCGAACAATCGAAGATTTGTCTGTACGTGATAAACGATTGGACGACGCGTGGAAGGATTACCAAGCCATTCATACGAATTTGATGGAAACGGCAGATGATCCTAGCGAATTTATTGATGATGGTGATAGTATCGAATTTGAAGAGCGATATTTTCAGTGCAAACAAATTTTATTGAGATACATTCGTGAACTCAATGTCGTGTCGGTTAATCAAAATTCGTCCAACTGTGGTTGTGGTGTTTCCGATAATATGTCAGACAATAAACCGATTAAAGGTTCTTGTCTTGTTGAAAGTCAATTACCTAAAATTAAAATTCCATCATTTTCCGGTGATTTCAATGAATGGTGTTCATTTAAAGACCTTTACATTAGTTCGGTTCACAATAATAAAAACCTTTCGGGCTCGCAGAAATTGCATTATTTGAAGAGTTTTCTGTCGGGAGATGCTCTTAATCTATTAAAACATTTAACGATCTCAGATGCCAATTATCTCGAAGCTTGGGACAAATTAAATGCTCGTTATGATAAAAAGGGTCCTATTGCCAAGGCGTTCGTTAATAAACTTTTATCGCTTCAATTCTCGGAGTCGAATTCCGCCGCGGCACTTAGAACTTTCTCCGATTCAGCTGATGAAGTCATTCGAGGACTTCGAGCATTAGGTCCAGAAGCTGAAACCAGAGATATTTGGTTGATTCATATCTTATTGACCAAGGTCGACGAAAAAACTCGATACAGATGGGCTGAGGAAAATACAGAAGATTTTCCTTCTCTCAATATTTTTTTGAAATTTTTGGAGAGACGCTGTGAAACGCTTGAGAAATCACATTCATCTTTTACTACTAACAAGAGTGGTCAGCAGAAATCTTCTTCAAAGAATTGCCATTTTTCTTCAACCACAATGGTTTGTCCTAAATGTAAGGAAAATCATTTACTGATGCGCTGCGATAAATTTAATTCTCTTGATATAGAATCAAAACGTACATTCGTAAGCAAACACGGTGTTTGCTTCAACTGCCTTCGCACAGGGCATTCGTCTATATCATGTCATTCGAAACATCGCTGCCAGAAATGCAATAAAAGACATCACACTCTGCTGCATCCTGAAATGAACAATATGACAAATAATCGAAAATTTAGTGCTGCCAATCTGTCAACGGAATCGCAACTATGTACCAGTTCAATTCCATCGACATCCTCGGATTCAAGTGAATCGATAGCGCAGGCACTAATAAATAATCATTCGACTCATACAAGCAGTCACAATTCCTGTCAAACACTTTTACCAACGGCATTGGTTCTAGTTCGTGATAATTATGGGAAGTACCAACCCTGTCGAGTACTTCTGGATACCGGATCACAACTATCGTTCATATCCGAACCATGTCTACAACGTTTAAAACTACCTCGGACTCATGCACGCGTCGCAATTAATGGATTATCATCGGTCAACGCTGGATTTACACGAGGACGCACTTCTGTTATACTCAAATCACGTGTTAATCAGGAATCCTTACAAATAACAGCATACGTGCTAAGCAAAATCAGCTCTGTGCTTCCCAGCTCGCATATTCACCAAAATTCGCTTGCGCATTTATCACATCTTCAACTTGCGGATCCAAAACTTCATATTCCAAGTAAAATCGACATTCTTTTGGGTTGTGATCATCTGTTCAATATCATCAAACCGGAAACATTTTGTGGTTCTAGTGGTCAACTGTCAGCAATATCTACAATTTTTGGTTGGGTTGTAGCCGGTCAGTTGCAATTACCTGACTCGTCAACTTCCAATGTACCAATTACATCGTGTTCATCAAATTTGGCTTGTGCTGACCTGGACTTAACTCTGAGAAGATTTTGGGAGATAGAGGAGGTTTCTTTTGTATCTCATCTATCTGAAGACGAACTAAAGGCTGAAAATAATTATTCCACCACACATACGAGGAATAATGAAGGAAGATATGTAGTTGAACTTCCGTTTAAAGATATCTCTTCAATCCCTCTTGGAAATTCTATCAACGCGGCTATTAATCGTATGAAGGGAATGGAGAGACGATTTATATTGAATCCTGATCTTAAGACTCGATACTCTGAATTTATGTCTGAGTATATATCACTTGGGCACATGACTCCTATACCACAAAATGAAATCAACAACTCAAATTCCTACTACCTTCCACATCACGCTGTTTTTAAGGAAGACAGTACAACTACCAAACTACGTGTAGTTTTCGATGGATCTGCAAAATCGTCAAATGGTTTTTCCTTGAATGATCATTTGCTTCCTGGACCTCCAATTCAAAGAGAACTATTCGCAATCTGTTTGCGATTTCGGCGACATCAGTTCGTGTTTACGGCTGATATTGAGAAAATGTTTAGGCAAATATTAATTGCAGGTAGTCATCAAGATTATCAAAGAATTTTATGGCGAGAAAATAGCGCTGAGCCATTTACACATTATCGTCTGTGTACTGTTACTTATGGTACCACTTCTGCGCCATTTCTGGCTGTTCGTACTTTAAAACAGCTTGCTCTCGATTATCAACAACAATATCCAGACGCATCCGCAATTATTCTCAATGATTTTTACATGGATGATCTTCTATCAGGAGCCGATTCTGCGGAAACTGCTAAGAATTTATATCATCAGCTCGTGAACCTGTTATCAAAAGGAGGATTCAATCTGCGTAAATGGAGCTCAAACTGCTGTTCTCTGCTGGCTTCAATACCAATAGAAATCCGAGAAATATCGCCACTGAACTTTGAAAACACAACCATCAAGGTACTCGGGCTACGATGGCATCCTGCGTCTGATAATTTCTCCTTTAAGGTCTTATTGCCAACCGAATATAGCTACACAAAACGGTCATTCCTATCTGATGCTGCCAGAATATTTGACCCACTAGGATTTTTGGCACCGGCAATCATTTTGGTAAAGATCTTATTTCAGGAGCTGTGGCTACACAAGGTTGGATGGGATGATGATATACCGTATGACATAAAAAAACAATGGAATGAAATCCGTAGTCAACTGCCGCTACTTGACAAAATTCTCGTTCCGCGTAAAATCGTAAATTCTCATACATGTGAATATCATGGATTTTGTGATGCCTCCGAAAAGGCGTACTCCGCTGTAATATACTGTCGTAACTACTTATCGGATAGCTGTCGTGTCATATTAGTGGTTGCAAAAACAAAGGTAGCGCCTCTCAAGCAAATTACAATTGCAAAACTCGAACTCTGCGCAGCTATATTGCTATCTCGATTATTTGAATCAATTAAAACATCGTTACAAATTGAGTTAGAAAAGTGCTTCGCGTGGTCCGATTCTCAAATTGTACTAGCTTGGTTATCTGTACAACCGCGGACTCTTAAGACTTTTGTGGCAAACCGGACGGCAGAAATATTAAATGTGCTTCCAAGATCGTGCTGGAACCACGTATGCTCGAATCTTAATCCAGCGGATTGTGCTTCACGTGGTTTATTACCAACTTCTCTGTTAAACTATTCTCTTTGGTGGAACGGACCTGACTTTTTAAGATCAGCAGAATCAACCTGTTCAGTTCCTCGAATACATCTAACAAACGCTGAGCAACATGTTGTGAATGAAGGATGTCGTAAGAGTAACTCTCATCTTGTTCAAATAGTTACTCAATCGAATATATGTATACTTAACGATCATTTTCTCGTTACCTTAATCGATCGAGTTTCTTCCTGGACGAAATTGATCCGTACAGTTGCATATTGTCAACGTTTTATAAGCAATATACGTACTATTGTTAGTAATCGAAATACCAATCCACTTAACACTAATGAATTATTCAGTGCAAAAATTATCTGTCTGAAATTCTGTCAAAGATCTGCCTTTTCGATAGAACTAAGAATACTCCAAGAACAAGGAGAACTGCCTACTAAAAGCAAACTTCTTCAGTTATCACCAATTTTGGACCCAAATGGCTTACTACGTGTTGGTGGACGTATCCAACAAGCACATTTATCTTATGCGGTGACACATCCTATAATATTGCCGAAGGGTAATCGTATTACAAACCTGATCGCCGAATATACGCATAAGAAATACCTTCATGTTGGAGTTGGAGAACTGTTCACAATTCTTCGTCAAGAGTATTGGATATTCGGTTGCCGTAACTTAATTCGCAGTATTGTTTTTAATTGCATAGCTTGTTTCCGACAACGGAAGGCAACATCCAGTCAACTTATGGGACAACTTCCTGAAGAGAGGGTAACATATGCAAGACCATTTGCTCGTGTTGGTGTTGACTATGCTGGTCCTTTGAGTCTACGATTGGCTGGAGGAAGAAACCCAAAATTTACAAAAGGTTACATCGCTCTATTTATTTGTTTTACAACAAAGGCATTGCATTTGGAACTTGTATCCGATCTGTCATCAGAAGCATTTTTAGCAGCACTGCGCCGTTTTACTTCCAGAAGAGGTAAATGCTTAGAAATCTTCAGCGATAATGGGACCAACTTCAATGCTTTCCGATATGCACAAGCATATTCTCTCAGAAACTCATAATCGAATTATCATGGAAAGTTTGGCAAATGACGGCATATCATGGCATTTTATACCACCTGGTGCTCCACATTTTGGTGGATTATGGGAATCCAACGTGAAGTCTATGAAATCACACCTTAAGACTGTGATTGGAAACCAAATATTAACCTATGAGGAGATGTATACGCTTCTTACTGAAATAGAAGCACTACTTAACTCAAGACCACTATACTCTATATCCGACTCAGACTATGACGTACTTACTCCGGCACATTTTTTAATCGGACAACCATATACAACTATTCCCGAAGCTAGTATCTCAATTAATACTAATTATTTAACTAATTGGCAACTTTTGCAGCAACTTAAGCAGAGTTTTTGGAAACGATGGCACCAATCCTATCTAACTTCACTACAACATCGCAGAAAGTGGTCAAGGGAGAAGATAGACTTGACACCGGGAACCATCGTTGTGGTAAAGGAAGATAACGTGCCTCCTTCTAAATGGATGTTGGGTCGAATATCCGAATGCTATCCAGGTCGAGATGGAAGAGTTAGAGTGGTCAAGATCCAGACTAATAGAGGTTCATTCGATCGGCCAATTACAAAGGTTGCTGCACTACCCTTACTGCCAGCCAAAGCTGGCAGGAGGCCGGAGGATGGACACAATTGAGAAAATAAATCAATCTAGTCGCCATCGGAAACAATTGAATATTCAAGATGTCAATATTTTTTCAGTTCTCGTTCTGTATCAATCGTCGAACCAAGCACATTAATTCAATAAATATTATAACGTTTAATCAACTCAAGAGTTTTTAATTCAATATTTTGGCCCTTCACAAAACCAGTTTATCGTTAACAGCTTAATCAGCAACAGTGATATTGCGCTCCATTTCGTCCGTACAACAGTCCAAATGTTGACTTCTAATGGGACACGTTCGTGCGTGTCTATTTTGTCCAATCAGTTTTTGTTTTCAGTAGAAGAAGTCAGCCGCAAAAACGCAATTTCTTTAGCTTTTGCTCAGTTTCAGTGCGGTGTGGATAGGGTGTCTTACATACAGTTACTCAAACACTAAAATTAAACGTATTTTATTGATATCATCACAACAGGTAAGAATATTTTTTCATTTATTGCTTTTTATCGATAGTTATAGTACGTGGACATATGTACCACCAGACTGCTTTGTTGGTGCATACCGTGTACCTTTAGCCCTCTAGGTATTATTTGTTTTGTTGCTCCTTTTCGTAGAAGTGGCGAAATCTCTGAGCGCAATCGATATGCAAACGATTCTATCATCTCATATCACTGAAGATAGTGAAAGCGATCAGGATAGCAACGCAGGGGACTTTTCATCAGGAAGTGATGAGGTTTATGTGCCAAGCAAGGCAGGGAAAACGATGAAGGTAACGATGTAATTTTTGAAATGAATGCAGACGAAGATGAAGAAAATGGAAAGGAAAGTAACGTCAACACACCATGAGATAAAACTTTTATCTGAAATTCACCCGACCAACATTTTGTTCCGAAACATGCTCCCAGTGCTCCTCGTGTTTGCAAGGTAGGTTCGCATATTCCACGCACTTCAACTGCTCTTGATGTGTTCCATAAGTTGCTACCAAAACCAGCTTTCATGTATATTGCACAATGCACAAATGATTTGATTTCGGAAAAAAGCGCAACCAAGCAAGGAAAGAATTAAAATTACAAAGACGAATGATGGTGAAATCAAAATGATTGTCGGACGCATGATTATTATGAGCTACAACAGAGTACCAGAGTACCCTCCCTAAAAGATTATTGGTCTACCCAGAACTCATTGGAAAACCGTGCAATTTAAGAAGCAATTGCACGCGATCGTTTTACATTTGTAGCATCTAAGATGTATTTTGCGAATCTGGAAAAACCACAAGATTGCAATAAAACATACTACACAGAAAAAACGAGAATAGATTTTCCATGTAATTGCTATCTATGATTAATTGAATTGAACATTGTATAAATATAATTGAATAAATATAAATGAATCTTTCCTTACTAAATGACTGATTCATATATATACAAAATAGTAGATGGTCCAGTTTAGACTTTTCAAATATATTTATTGTGTGATTCCGAATTTATTTGATTTATCCCAAATAATTTATTTATTAAATTTTCTTACATAAGGAGATTCAATATTTTATATAGAAGATTATATGACATATATTATATTATTAGTTGTATATGATCCAAACATAAATAACAAATGAATCGTTTAAAATGCGTATATAGTTCAAACCAAAAATTTTATTCTAAGAATCATTAATTATTAATTATTTGACGTTGAAAACATTTCGTACGAATATAATTCACACTCGAAAATTGTTGCGGCGCACATATAGTCTGGTTCATTCGGTGTATAGAGTTAAGACTAAATTCAACAAGACATTTCTGTAGCAAGTTTTCAAACGCTTTCATTTAATTAAAGGAAGGACATATATTTAATACACATATATTGTACTATTCCAAAAATATGAAATTTGATTTCAAATATTTTTAAAAATCTTTGATTCACCTTCACCTAACAAAATTACGATATGGCTTTTTTTCGTATTTGTTTTGGTTGCTCAAAATTTTTGATTCAGCGAACAAAAGTAGATCATATGGTTATTTGTCGTATTTGATTTTGTTACCAAAAATCTTCGATTCACCTAACAAAAGTATTAGGTTGTTACAGATGAAATGGCGACTTTGCTAGTAAAATTTCATACAGCTTTAACTCTTATAAAACTTAATGTTATTAACCAAAATAAGTACCAGCAGATGCAATACACTTCTCCCAACGAGATACAAGTGCATTTATGCCAGTTTCGTAGAAGTCCGATTTTTTAGACTGAAGGAATTCCTCGAAGGCATTTTTGATGGCTGCTTCATTGTTAAATTGTTTCTCCGCCAAAAAATGATCCAAATATTTAAAAAAGTGGTAATCGGTTGGCGAAAGTTCTAGTGAATATGGTGGCTGAGTAAGAGTCTCATACTGCAACTCGTTTAAATTTTTGACCGTTATTCTTGATAATTGCGGCATTTTTTGATCGTTATTTTTGACACATGAGGCACTTATCAAGCTTTTTGACTTTTCCAAGCTGTTGCAAGTGCCGGGAAACTGTCGAATAGTGTATGCCTAGTTTTTCTGCAATGCCCCTTACAGTTTGGCGTGAGTCATACTCCACTAGTAAACGCAGCTCGTCGTTGTCATCGATGGTCCTGGGTGACCACGTGGCTCACTTTGAAGGGTCATATCTCCTGATTGGAATTTTTCGAACCATCGCTGTGTGGTTCGTTCGCTTACTGTGTCAGCTCCAAATGCCCTTTGGATGTTTTTGGTTGCCTCCCTTACGTTGTGGCCAAGTTTGAACTCGTAAAGAAAAAGTTACCGTTTTTGACTCGATTCCATATTTTTTTCATTTTTTTTTTCTCCGATTTCAATGAAGTCCAAAACTGAAATTATATCATGATCAAATGCAGGAGTATTTATACTTTAATATTCATTACTACCAGAGCCACCTGGTAGCAGTTTGAGACATGAAAATCGCAACTAACTTCACTTCATCGAGAAAGTCGCCATTTCATCTGCAACAACCTAATAGATGACATGGCTATTTGTCATATTTGCTTTTGTTACTAAAAGTTTTTGATTTATATAAAACGATACTTCGGCAAACATAGACTTATGATTAGATGGAACAAAAATTTTAAATATTTGGTCGGAAATCATATAAATACAGTACATGAATTGATGAACTCAATAAACGATTTTTCTAATCTTTTTTTTCTATGTACTTAGATGATTTGGTGGAATGTTTGAAAGCTAATTTTCAAAAATGTAAACAAGACAGTTGCTACCAGAGTATTGACGAATCAATGACAAAGTTCAAAAGGTGCAATATATGCCCCTCAAGCCAATTAAACGTGGAATAAGGATGTGGCTTTGATGCGATGCTCTTACAGATTATACGTATGATTTCAACATATACTGTGGAAAAGAGCTTCAAGGAAGTGCAGGTTCGCTTGCGGAGCGGGTAGTTAATAAATTGGCGAGTTCCATTAAGAAAAAAAAGGTTTTTTTTTTAAAGCACCGATTATAACTTAGGGGGTCACCCTATAATGCATTGCACAGTTATGTCGGTTTAGAAAGAGGATAAAACTTGGTAGTGTTATAGGAATTTTGGGGGAGAGAGACGGAAGTGCCGATGGACATTATTTTTGAAGCGCTGAAGGTTATACTTGCTTGGAAATATGCTAGCAGGCAATGCGTTCCAACGTCTGGACGTTCGGGGGATGAATGACTGCCTATTCACTGTACGAGTAGGAATAGGGTTGGTGGTAAACTCGAGCGCGCGTTTAGCTTGACGAGTATTTCAGGGAAAACTGAAAAGTGGAGGAATAAGTGATCTAAGTTCCGCACTACAATTACCATGAAAGTAGCGGTAGTAAATGCTGAGTACTGCAACGTTCCTACGATGCTCGAGGGAGTCAATAGAAATCGTAATGGTGTCGTCTCCAATTAATCGGAACTCATGTTTTTGTATTCGATCGAGCAGCGCAAGGGTGTAACTTTATGTTTTGACCGGTTCCTTACATCCGAACTTTTATTAAACTCAATATCGTATATAGCTGTGGGAACTGTAATGGCGAACAGAAAAAATTTACCAAATTATAGTAAGACAAAAATGTAACGCTGTGAAGCAAAATTCAAGAGCACATCATCTGGATTGTTCTGTGGAAAAAGGCAAGTCACCAAATAGGTCTTAGTACTAAGTAATTGGCACGAACCAAAGATGACCACAGTCACAAAAACTTTACAAACAGGTGAAAAAATTTTATTGAAATGCTCGGAGCAAATAAAGTTTTATCGTGAAATCATGGGTGGCGTAGATCGAGCTGACCAAATGAGGGGATTGTATGAATATGATAAAAAGTCAGATAAGTGGTGGAAAAGGGTATTCTACCGTTTGATTATGATGACAGCGGTAAACGCATGGATAGTTCATTCAAATCCGATAAGTGGTGGAAAAGGGTATTCTAACGTTTGATTATGATGACAGCGGTAAACGCATGGATAATTCATAATAACCTAAATCAAACAAAGGTACCATTCAAAATTTTTTTGGTAGTTTTGGCCGAATCTTTGAAAGAAGATGGTTTGAAAAATACAGGCGTTCGTCGGTCTCTAAAACCTGGCAGAAGACCCCAGCAAATAGCAGCAAATAACCATCTTCCAATTGAAGGCAAAACTAGACGTCGATGTACCAAATGGAACTTGGAAAAAACAACTTGGAAAACATACAAGTACAAAACAATATGCCAGGAGTGCGATTTACCATTGTGCAAAACGTGTTTTGCACCATACTATTCCTAATTATTTTCTAATATTTATACTCTAGATGAAATCTGAGAGTATTATAAGTTTGCCACAAAGTTTGTAACGCCAAGAAATAAGGCTCGGAGAAAAAAATTAATGATACAGAAGTTCATATGATCACTCAAAAATCTCAAAACCGGATGTCCGTCCGTCTGTCTGTCTGTCTGTCCGTCCGTGTCCTCTCTAGCTTGAGAACGCGTGGAGCTAGAAAGTTCAAATTTTGTACACGTCGTTTTCAACAAAAAAGTAAGGTCAAGTTCGTAAACGAGCCAAATCGCCCCACCTCTTCTACCCCCTCCCATACAAAATGACACAATTGCGCAATTTGACAGTTAACGGATTTGCTCGAAAAGCACGAATGACATTGATCTGAAATTTGGAATGTAATACTTTTATAATGATTCCAATCTACTCTATAAAAATAATTTGTGGCTTCCCCTCCTTCCACCACCTCCCATACAAACTGCACTTTTTCATGAAATGCTCTAAGCCAATTTTGTTGCGATTGCGAGAAATAAAACCACTCAAGTTGATTTGGTTTACTTTATTTTTAGATTTTTGATGGTTTTTAAAAACAACGATAGTTACACGGCAGTGGTTCAGTCGTAACTAATTCAACGAGACTCTGGTCCGGCCTCGAGATCCAGTCTGCGAGTGTTGGCGAATAGGTAGCGCGTTTCAGTCAGCGTACAAACCCGAACATTTCCGCCCGCCTCGGTTCAGTGTGAACCGATGATGACTATGTAATTGAACCGCTCCGCCCGCCGTGACGTATGTGAAACTAAAGATTATGTTGATGGTGACGAATTCTCATGAGGGTCGGTAACCGTGCGTGGTAGTAGACACAGCTTGACAATTGGTCGTTTAAGAGTTGATGTAGCAGTACGTACTGTAACGACCCGAATTTGTCCATTATCACCTAGATGCACTTCGGTTACTCTGCAAAGAACCCACTTCGCAGGGGGAGATTCTCATTCTTCAGAATCGCCAAATCTCCTACTTTCACTGATGGTTGAGGATGACGCCACTTTGGAAGAGTTTGTAATGATTGCAGGTATTCTGTTACCCACCGATGCCAGAAATAGTCCCTCATTTTTTGAATCAGTTGCCACCTATTGCGAAGGGGGACTTTTAGATTCAACAGTGAAGGTTTAGGCACTGATGTAAGAGGCACTCCGATTAGAAAGTGCGCCGATGTTAGCGGTGATAAATCGGATGGGTCATCTGATAAGGGTTGCAGCGGCCGAGAGTTCAAGCATGCTTCGACTTGACTCAAAAGGGTGGACATCTCCTCAAATGCAAATGTAGCAGTACCAATGACTCGCATGAGATGATGTTTAGTCGATTTAACTGTGGCCTCCCACAGTCCGCCAAAGTGTGGCGCACCAGGAAGGTTAAAGCACCAGGTAGTACCGCCTCTGGCAACTGCATCTGCGATGATTGTTGATTGTTTCGATGCAATTGTAAAGAGTCTTCGTAGTTCAACATCTGCTCCAACGAAGTTTGTACCATTGTCGCTAGTTATGGTGCAAGGAACTCCCCGACGAGACGTAAATCTCCGAAATGCAGCTAAGAAGGATGAGGTTGAATAGCTACAAACTGCCTCGAGGTGTACAGCGCGAGTAGCCATACAAGCAAAAACTGCAATATAGCCCTTTTGAGACTTGTGTCCACGTCCAGGACTGGTACGTAGATCAATTGGTCCTGCATAATCCACACAGCTATGCAGAAAAGGACGACTTCGCTGTACCCTTGAAGGCGGTAAGCTTCCCATCTGCTGAGAGCAAGTGGAGGCTCTATGTCGGATACATGGAGCACATTTCGAAATACAAGCCTTGACAGCATGACGTCCTCGTGGAATCCAATATTGACGCCGGTGTGTTCCAAGAGTTAATTGTGTACCACCATGTAATACCTTTCGATGGTAGGAATCAATAATCAATTTCGTGATTGGTGCATCTCGCGGCAAAATTATGGGATTCTTTTCATCTGGATCGAGAACAGCATGCTTTAAGCGACCGTCGACACAAATTAGACCTCTCTCATCTATGAACGGATTGAGCGCAAGCAATGAACTCCCCTTGAGCTGGCAGGGTTTGGAGGAAGTTAGTTGTGCCATCTCAGAGGAAAAGAAGGCGTGTTGAAATGTTTTTATCCAATAGATTCTGGCAGCTTCCAACTCTAGTGGAGAGAGAATATGTGTGTGAACAACGTATTGCGCAGATTGTTGTTCATTCCGCATTCTAAAGCGATGAGCTAATCTTTGACACCAAGCAGTTACTCGCAATAGTTTAGATAAACTTGAGGTTGATGAAGCGAATCATTCCCAAAGTGGACGTTTGTGTATTGTCGTTTTCAGGACAACTACACGTCTATCCAAGGATTCCTCATGTTGGGAAAGTGGCTCAAAAGTTGGCCATAGAGGTGAATTTGATAACCGCTCCGGTCCTTTCCACCATAATGTGAATTTATTAAGTTGACGAACCGTTTATCCACGAGTGGCACAATCGGCGGGACTATCAACGCCAGCGATGTGATGCCAGATAGCTTCAGGTGCTGCACATTGTATACCAGCTACTCGGTTTGCTACGTAAGTTTTCCAGTGTGATGGTGTTGATTTAATCCAAGCTAGTGTAGTTGTGCTGTCTGACTATAGATGTAATGGTGTCGACTGAAGTGAGAGCGTTTGACGAACTTGAGATGCCAATTTTGCAAGTAGAAACGCGGCACAAAGTTCCAGGCGAGGTATCGCAACTTGTTTCAACGGAGCGACTTTAGTTTTTGAAGATATCAACGTAATGCGTATGTCTTCGGCTGCGGTGCAAACGCGCAAGTAGAGAACTGCAGCATAAGCAGAAATTGATGCATCTACAAATCCATGCATCTCCACAAAGTGCAAGCCGTGAGAAAATCCCAACCAACGTGGTATAATGGTATCCTCTATTTCTTGTACATAAGCATAGAGCTCTTGCCACCGTGTGATCGCATTTTGTGGTAAAGCATCATCCCATCCAACGCCTAATGTCCACAGTCTCTGTATAAAGATTTTATGCTCTATGGTTATTGGGGCTAGCCAACCCAGCTTTGATATTGTTGATAACACCATCCTCTTCGTAATAGGTTCGCTAAGTTGTGATAGACGTGCTCGAAATGTAAAAGAATCCGCATCAGGTTGCCAGATTTGCCCGAGCATAATTCAGGCTCCTAGTGCCAAGTCCTTGACTGCGATGATGCGATCAAATCTTGCGGAAGAGATGAAAGAAGCCGTTTGTCGTCCGAAACCCATTTTCTTAGTGGAAATCCACCTGCAGTAAACAGTGCGAAAATTTCTTGTTGAAGAGCGAGAGCCGAATTGATGTCGTCAGCTCCTGAGAGAATATCGTCAACGTAAGTATTCTCGTTCAAAACCAAGGCTGCGCGAGGATAACGATGACTTTCATCTTGCGATAGCTGCTGCAAAGTACGCAATGCAAGATATGGAGCTGATACAAGTCCATATGTGACCGTTCTTAGACGAAACTCTGAAATAGCTGCGTTATCTGTTGAACGCCAAAGAATCCGTTGATAATTCTGATCGTCCTGATGGGCGGCGATTTGTCGAAACATCTTTTCGATATCCGTAGAGAAAACTACCGAAATCATGCGCCATCGAAGTAAGATGTCCGAAAGGTCTGGCTGAAGTTTCGGTCCGATGTGCAGATAGTCGTTTAGGGAAGTCCCAATTGATGTGCGCTGTGAACCGTTGAACACGACTCTCAATTTAGTGGTCGTGCTGGTCTCCTTGAAAACGCCATGATGTGGTAGATAGAAACACGTATTAGGTTCTCTAGCGATTTCAGTTAACTCCATGTGACCCAATATATGATACTCACGTAAAAAGTTGGAATATGATTGAGAAAGTTGTACGTTGTGAGAAAGTCTGCGTTCCATTTTTTGCAGCATAAGTTTGGCTGGAGTGTGAGAGTCGCCAAAATCGTAAACGACAGATTTAAATGGTAGACGCACTATATAACGTCCTGTTTCGTCCCTTGAATGAGTAGACTGGAAATTTACTTCGCATTGAGTCTCCTCCTCGGTAAGTAGTGACGAAGCCGGTGCGTTGATCTCCTCCTGTTCGCAAAAGCGTACCAATAAGTGAGATAAGTGAGATGATTCCTGAGTGAGCGTACATGGCAAGCTGATGATAGGTCTGGGTGTAAGTTCATCAGTAATGATTTTCGTGTTAGAGGTAGGAGTTGTTGGACCCGTAAGAATCCATCCTAGTGCAGTTTCCTGTGCGATGAGGCCACCAGGTTCACCTGTACGCAAACCCGGTCTTATAATTAAGGCGTAGACTTCACTACCCAGAATAATGTCGATGGTCTCTGCAGAATCGAAGTTCGGATCCGCTAGTGTGAGTCCGTTGAGAAAAGACCAGTTTTGTTGATAGCGACGTTGAAGTGGCAGATAATCTGTGAGGCGTGGTAGTACTAGAGCTGAGGTTTCGCACCGAAAGTGTGATGACAAACGTGGCGAAATAATGATGCTCACAATTCCACGAGAGATCCCTGATGGGGTTGCACCAATTCCAGAGAGTGGTAAAGATGCTGAATGACAAGGTAAATGAAGACGATGCGCTAATTTTTCCGAAATGAAATTACTCTCGGCGCAGGAATCGACAAGGGCACGAGCCCGAGTTGAAGCTCCATTCTGGTCGTAGATTTTGATAATAGCTGTAGCAAGTAAGACAGGAGTTGTAACGCCTGTTATTGTTTGGGTCACAAGAGCGTTAGTTGCTTCAATGCTGGCTGTCTGGGCACGAACTCTTGAGCTTGACTGTCCTTAAAAGTCATGCGTGCAGTTGGAGAGTCATGCAGAAGCGAGTGATGAAGTCCACGACATTCACGACAAACATTATTAGAGCGGCAGTCCTTCACTAAATGTTTACCGAGACAATTGAAGCAAAGATGATTACAGGCTACAAATTCTTTCCGCCGACTTACTGTCTGGTTTCTGAACGTTTCACAGAATGCAAGATAATGCTTTTGTTGGCAGAATGAACAATTGTTTGATGAAGGCTTCTTATTTGCAGTCAACGGCTGAGTAGTGGAGAGAGCTTTGATAGACCGCACTGATTTGTTTCCCGATGTTTTTGGTGGATCGGCTTTCGATGAAAGACGTTGTCGATCAGTATGATCAAGAGACTCCAGTGTTCGAATGCGAGTCAGTAAGAAGGTCTTAAGTGCCTCGAATGTTGGTGGATCAGTTACTGTTCCAAGTGAAGTTTCCCAGGATCGACGCGATTGATTATCGAGCCTTTGGACGGTTATATAAACTAACCAATCGTCCCAACTATCGACTGGACGTCCATGAGCCTTAAGAGCTCCAATTGCATCAGTCGTATCGTTATAAGCGCGTTTTAAATCAAAAGCAGACTCCTTGGCAATTGGTTCTATGTTACAGAGTGAATCTACTTGTGCAGATATTAACAATCGCTTATTGTCATATCGCTCCAAAAGTATACTCTATGCTCTCGTAAAATTGTCTGGGGTAGTTGGTATATTATTTAGTAATTGAGCCGGTTCGTCCTTTAAGCTCAATTTCAGATAATACAAGCGTTCGACGTTTGTAATAGTCTGATTAGACGAGACCAGAGAATTAAAAAGATCCCGAAAATTAGGTCAATCTTGATAGCGACCACTGAATTTTGGCGGTTCAATTTTGGGATGATGAAAGTTATTCTCTTTGGACACTGAAAAGGAATTTGATGTGACATCTTGCGGTGCATTAAAAGATTCCAAGTTGTCGAGAAACTTTCCTTTTTCGAGAAGGTAAGCCTCCTCTGCAAGGTTCCAATGATCATCTTTCAGGTAATTTATAATTTTATCTGATTCTTGTGCGATGTCAAGAATTTCAATATGTGCACTTTAAAAGGCCGTCCAATACTTCTCTAAATTTTCAAGTCGAGCTTGGCAGGCACCTCGAGTCATATTAGTTGCACCGATTTTCGTAAAATTAAGAAAGGACCGTTGTATCCATCTCCTCCTTTTCTCCTGCGATTCAATTAGGTTAAGTATTTGCTGAGAATTACTGCAACTTTGCCGTTCGATGTGCTAGACTCGGTTGTCATGGTCGGAAGAAAATTAACGTACACCGTACAGAGTAATATGCACTACACCGGCGGATGAAAAAATGTATGTATTCCACTATGGGACACGACCTTTCGCTTTGGTCAAGTTCAATGTAGTATAAGTATTACAAGTTTCGCTCGCGATCACGCACACTTGTTTGAGGCTTATAGCGAACACCGACTGGGAACAGTGAAATCTGATGGAACACGGCTATGCTATTCAATACAAGTTGAGATTGAAATGTCGCACGCGATCACGCACACTTGTTTGAGGCTTATACCGAGAACCAACTGGGAACAGTGAAATCTGCTGCAACACGGCTATGCTATTCAATACGAGTTGAGAGCCAAGTTTGAGACGCGATCACACACACTAGCTTGACGTATATACACACTAAGCTAATCGACGCGCACTAATATACTGTTATGCACAGTTAATGTTTTAAAAATCAATTTCCATATATTGATATGAAAAATCATGTGAGGATAATTACCGAATCAATAAATCCGGCTTGACGGACCAAACGTTGCGATTGCAAGAAATAAAACCACTCAATTTGATTTGGTTTACTTTATTTTTAGATTTTTGATGGTTTTTAAAAACAACGATAGTTGCACGGCAGTGGTTCAGTCGTAACTAATTCAACGAGACTCTGGTCCGGCCTCGAGATCCAGTCTGCGAGTGTTGGCGAATAGGTAGCGCGTTTTAGTCACCGTACAAACCCGAACAAATTTACTCAGTGCGTATAATAGTTATCGAGCTGAAATTGTGCACGAAATATTTATTTAAAATTATTAGTAAGACCAAAAAAAATGAGACGATTAGCTTAACCACTTCTACCCCCTCCCATACGAAATGACACAATTTCACAACTTTATAAAAAGTCGATTTTCCTGGAAAGTATGAATGCTACTGATCTGCAATTTAAAACATGTCAAAAGCATGATGTTTACAGTTATTTCTGAAAAGTCATTAAAAACTCGCTTCCCCTCCTATCACCTCCCATACAAACTGCACTACTTCACTACACCCAATACACTAATTTTACCTATTAAATTTTTAAATCTTCAATTTTGCATAAAACATTTTGATAACAACCTTAGCGTCATGTGAAAAAATTAGTTCAATGTCGTCACCCCCTCTACCACTTCCCCTACAAAATTTCTTAGGATACAAAAATTTCTTTTTCATCTAGAGTATCGCACGATTGGGCTTTATGCCCAATCGTACTCCTGTTATGTTTTTTATACTCTAGATGAAATCTGAGAGTATATTGTGTTTGCCTTGCCGTTTGTAATGCTAAGAAATAAAGCTCACACAGAGCCGCCAAGGGTACAGAAATATTTGTTGTCGCTCAAAAACCTCGATTCCGAGTGACCGTCTGTCCGTCTGTCTGTCTGTCCGTGTGTGCGTCTGTCTACAGCATAATTCTCGAAAGCTTTGAGCAATTGTGCTAAAATTGCAAAAAAAAATTGTTTTAATCAGTGTACTTCTTCTACCCCCTCCCATACAAATGCATAATTTTTGTTAAATGCATTTTATCGATTTCCATTCAAACTAGAAAAAGTACAAACTTAAAATTTTGCCAGAATTTGTTTCTTAATAATTGAAATAAGTGTAAGAAAAAATTATCAGCTCCACTTCACTCCTTCTACCACCTCCCATACAAATATCTGTATTATAAATTCAAGAAAAGCATTTCTCCTTCAATTATATGAGAGCTATCGACTTTGAAATTGCATGGTGATAAGGATGATGAGGAGCAGTTTCAAAATCATCTAAAACCCTCCACTTCTTCTGCCACCTCTCATACAAATGCCCCAATTTCAGGAAAACTAAGACCAATTTCTTTAAAAATAATGAAAACTATAAACTTAAAATTCAACAAAAAACATTTTGCATGCCGTGTTTGGTGTCATATACGAAAAATACAAACATTCCTCTCTACTTCTGCCACCTTCCAAGCAAAAGTCTCTATTCACTATTCGAAAGAATTTGAGATGACATATTTTCCGGTATATCAAAGTCATTTCCATCTCATCTAGAATATCATATGATTGGGCCAATCATAATTCTGTTATGTTTTTATATTATATCCTATTACTATTCTTGTTATTCAAACAAATGTGATATGTTTTTTTTTATATATTCTTATAAATAAATAATGAATTATATCTATTTATGCGTTGTTTTCTCTGAAATCATTATCTCGCATATTAATTTCTACAGGACGGATGGTACACTTCTATACCAGTTAACAGGACGAGTGGTATAATAGTATACCCCCTCCCACTGCGCACCCAATACTTGCATCTATGCTTTTCCACCTCAGATATGTTTAATATGATACATATGATATATCCCACTTACTCAGCTTATCTTAGATTTACCTCTCGAAAGCCGGGGCGAAAGGGTTCGAAATAAAGGTTCTCCAAAAAGTTTTGGGACCTTTGAAGGAACGGAATGGCGAATAAGGTATAACCATGAGTTGTATCAACTATACTATGACCCAGAAGCCTCAACGTTTATCAAGCTATGTAAGCTTCAGTGGGCTGCCCATGTATAACGAATGGAAGATAGAAGAATCCATAAACGTGCTCTTAAGGGCAAAGCGAGCGGTAACCGGCCAATAGGAAAACCACGCAAGCGATGGGAAGGCTTGGTTGATGAAGACAGCAAAACTATCTTAAATAAACTGCCAACAAGTCGGGCGAAACTTTATTATTCTTGGGACATGTTGCGGATGAGTGGAAAGTCAATATGCAGGTGAGAGTGGTTAGGGAAGACTAAGTGAAAGGGAGTTCTTGGGCAGGGCTGTTGTCTATTTAACAATATTTCATTCGTTTCCGCAAGTTTGGGTTTTTATTAGGGGAGGAGGAGGGGTAATAGTAAGGGTGGGTGGATGTTAATAGCTTTTTAATTAATTGCTTGAATCACGTCCAATATTCTCTGTATAGAATGTGTTTCATACACGAAGTTGCGTAGAATTTTCATAAAATTCGGTGTATTTTACATTCACGAAACCGAACATTTGTATGGGAGGGGGTAGAAAAGATAGGGGAATCGTAAATTTTGATATGTAGTTTTATTTCGCATCTCTTTTAAGGTGCTTGTATAAAATTTCAAGTTCATAGCTTTTAGTTTGTAGGTTATTGGACGATTTAATGAAATTGGTCGAAATCATAGTTTTGTATGGGAGGGGGTAGAAGGGCAAACGCGATACCAAAACTTTTAAAGCAACTTCATTTGAATTATTTTTATAAGTTTCTATGCAAAATTTGAAATTGATAGCTTTTAAGAGTTAGCTGATAACTTATTTCATAAAAATGCTCGAAAAGATAATTTTGTATGGGAGGGGGTAGTGGAGGTAGGGGAATCGTAAGACTTGTGATGCAATTTTCTTTCTTTTCAGTTGTAAGGTCCTCGTACAAAATTTCAAGTTCGTAACTTTCAATTTGTTAAGTTGGTGAGCTCTGTTTTCCATCATTGGTGCCGAAACCCGGGACACGAAAGAAAGAAATAAGTTCAGTGATAACGGACATAAAAATGGACGCATCATACCGCGCGGTTTATCGTGGCCAGATCACGAAACTAACGAAAGCGGCAACGGAATATCTTCAATCACAAACGGCAAAAGTGCGTGATGAAAACGCTGACGAGGTAGAAGAGAAGGTGTGTTGTTTTTTGGAACGTATAAAAGTGGCGAACGCGAACTTGGTGAGGGCGAATGAAACGGTCCTTCCTGGGATAAGAGAGGAGGAATTGGAACGAGAATGTGAGATTTCCGCTGAATACGAGGATAAAGCAGTGGCTGTCATGGCACGCTTAAATCAACGTCTTCTTCAAATTCAACGGCTCAGAATTCAATTAAATTCCTCAGTTCCTGCAACGAGTCGTGATTCGTGCATGAAAAATTCGGTCAAGCTTCCGAAATTGCAATTGCAAAAGTTTTCTGGCAATACGAAAGAATGGCTTCCATTTTGGGAGCAATATAAGAGTTCAATACATGAGAATACCTCTTTATCGAGCGGGGATAAGTTCCATTATTTGCAGTCACTGTTAACTGGAAAGGCAGCAATGACTCTAGCTGGTTTTACTCCTACATCAGTGTGCTACGACGGAGCAGTGGCGCTTTTATTAGAGCAATTCGGAGATCGCGACAAAAGTATCGACCATTGCATGTTGCAGTTTATGGCGCTTCCCAAAATAAAGTCGAAAGACGATTTTGTAGGACTGAGGAATTTATACAATATGGTCACCTCATCTATGCGTTCTCTAACCGCTCTTGGCGTTCCCGCGAATAGATATAGTCTCATGCTGAAGAGCGCTTTATTAAAGTCTTTACCGGGTGATCTTCTTGTGAATTTTCACCGGTTCCAAGAAAAAACTAAGGAGCATGCCGAGTCTGATAACCCTACGGAAAGAGAAGATGATACCAGCTCAGTAGAAGAGAGTTCATCACCATTGAAATTTCACGGCGACAGCCAAATAGCCGCTATCATTAAATTTTTGAAACGAGAAGTGACTTCGCTGGAGAAATCTATCGAGATAAGAGAATCGTCACGTAGTGTGAGTGCGTTAAATACAAAAGCGGTGCCCACTGCAACAGGCTTAATGACACTAGACAGTAATAGTTTGTGTTTTTTCTGCAAGGCTCCCGACCATAAGTCAAGTTCATGCAGTGCTAACCTATCACATATCCAAAAAAGAGAAATGTTGAAACGAGATAGACGTTGTTTTCGGTGCACTGCTGGTGGTCATTCGGCTAAATTCTGCAAAGCAAAGCTAGTATGCAAAACCTGTAAAAGAAAGCATGCAACTTCTATGTGCGATCCAGATTTCGCTGGTAAATCTAAGGTGATTTCAAATGAGAAAGAAGAAGACAGAAAGAGTGCACCGCTGCCACCACAACAGTCACTAAACTTGTGTACATCAAATAGTGGAGCTGTCATTAATACATTTCTTCAAACTGCCCGTGTTGTGATTTCGAAGAATAACTTGGAAGGAAATTGTGTCGTACGTATAATTTTTGATGGAGGAAGCCAAATGTCCTTCATACAAAAGGCAGTATCATCTAAGTTGCAGTTGCCCGTTGTTGCAACACAACAACTCAGCGTTATACCATTTGGCAGCATGGAACCTACACCGAACAAAACATTTAACCGAGTCAGTATGTATCTTAGAAGCCAACATGGTGGTAATTTTCTTTATTTTGAAGCAATCGAAGTGCCGGAAATATGTCTAGATGTCGTAAAGTCACCTGAAACATGCAGACAATTTAAGGAGTTTGCACTAGCTGACGCAATCTTACCAGGAAACGTATTGGAGGAAGGCATTAGTATTTTGATCGGAGCAAACGAATACTGGAAGTTTATGACAGGAGCACATAAAAGAATCGATGGAAATTTAACCGCAGTGGATACCTTATTTGGGTGGACAATTATGGGCCCATCCGCTACTTGTGTTGCTCCTAATAATTGTAGCATATCAGCTCTTTCGCTAATGAACGAAAAAACTGTTGAAGACTTTTGGAAATTGGAGGCCATTGGTATTGACAATAGTGAATCGTATGACCCTATCATTAATACTTTGGAGCATAATATTAAGAAACGAGAGAAAACATATGTAGCATCCTTGCTATGGCGAGACCTAAATTTAGTTCTGAAGGATAATCGCCACATAGCGCTTCAGCGACTTTCTGGTTTGATAAGAAAATTATCCAGAGAACCACGGAAGCTACTAGAATATGATGTCGCTATAAAAGAGAGGATAATAGCGGGATTTTCCGAAAAGGTAGACGCTAACGTAGCTCCTTGCGAGCGTTTATATTATATGCCTCATAGACCAGTCTACCGAGAAGATAAAGACACAACGAAGCTTCGCATTGTTTTCGACGCCTCTGCAAAAGGGAAGGGTGCACTATCGCTCAACGATCACCTATCAGCTGGACCAAACTTGCTTCAGGATTTATTAAAGATTCTTCTTAATTTTAGAATCGGCAGATATGCGTTGGTGGCTGACATCGAGAAAGCCTTTCTACAAATTGAATTGGCTGAGTGCGACCGTGATGTTCATCGTTTCGTATGGTTTGCAGATGCCCTTAACTCTACTGATGATTTGCCGCCGTACCAAGAGTACAGGATGACGAGGGTGACATTTGGCGTTACATGTAGCCTGTTCTTATGGTCGGCTACTATTCTGAAGCATTTGAGCGGGTACGAGACGGAGTATCGTGAAACTTGCGATATTTTGAAGAATTCTTTCTACATGGATGATTTCGTATATAGCCACGACAGTCTGGAAAAAGTGAAGCGAATAAGTCAAGAGGCTATAGAAATAATGGAAGATGCCTCCATGAACTTAAGGAAATGGAATTGTAATGATCAGTCCACCAGAAAATCATTCGCAAATTTATCAAGCCAGACTACAATTCAAAAGGTTTTGGGTATAAATTGGTTTATTTGTACGGACGAATTAGCGGTAGACTTGGAGTCCGTACAGAAGTTTCTATTGCACCCCACGGCTGGAACAAAACGAAAGTTATTGCAGCTACTGTCCAGAATCTTTGATCCATTGGGGTTGCTCGGACCGTTCGTCATCGGATTAAAGATCCTTTTTCAGGATATCTGGAGACTAAAACTGGACTGGGATGAAAAACTTCCTGAAGAGTTTTTAAAGACTTGGAGCGATCACGGAAAGCACATACCATACTTAAAAGAGCTAGTATTTCCACGACATGTTGCTACGAAAGGTGATAACACAGTGAGAAAAGAACTTCATATTTTCGCCGATGCCAGCTTAAGAGCATACGGAGCTGTCACTTACGTACGAACGATCAAAGAAGGTATGATTTATATTAAATTACTTTGCTCCAAAAATAGAGTCGCGCCCTTAAAACAAGATGGAGAAAGGGAACTAACTTTGCCTAAATTGGAGATAACCGCGGCTTTAATTGCAGTAAGACTTCACGATTACCTACAAAAGAACTTTACAATAACATTTGACCAAGCATATTTCTGGTCTGATTCCAAAATTACATTGTTCTGGATATGCGGCGATGTTGGTCGATGGAAACCGTACGTAGCAAATCGTGTGCGAGAAATTAAGGCCAAGTCAAATACTGATTCGTGGAGACATTTTCCAGGGGATAGTAATCCAGCAGACTTATTGACACGAGGATTAACGGGGAAGGCCATACTTGAGAACACCACATGGATGTCTGGACCTACGTGGTTACTACAACAACCAAAAAAATTGGCCCAGTGGAGAGTTTTTCACTGAAGTTCCTACAGTGTTGACTTGCTTACGAGCGGAAGAATCAATTAAGGAAGAAACTGTTTTATTGGAACCTTTGCTACTCTACAAAAATTACAGTTCATGGAGAAAAATATTACGCATTATTGCGTACATATTTCGTTTTATCGCCAGGTTGCGAAAAACTTCGGATCGCAAAAGCGGTTATCTTACTGCTACTGAATTAATACTAGCTGAGTCGTATTGGATCAAGTATATCCAGTCACAAAATTATTCCTGTGAAATTACTACTTGTCGGAAAGGTTTCGGCGTTGTCAATTCATCGAAACTTCGTGATTTAAATCCTGTTTTAGAAAACGACGGAATTCTTCGAGTTGCTTTTAAACTACAGATGCTACCAGATAATATGGACTTAATTCTTCCCATAATTTTGCCAAAATCATCACATATAACGCACTTGATAATTCAAGATATTCATGAATGTGTACTCCATGGAGGAGTAAATTTGGTTTTAACTCATTTAAGACGCCGATTTTGGGTTCCGAAGGCTCGACAATTGATAAAAGGAATCATAAAGCGATGTGTTATATGCAAGCGTTTGACAGGGAAGCCTGCTTCTCAACCCTTCGCCCCGCTGCCAAGCAGCAGATTGAACGCAACTAGACCTTTCGAGACAACGGGAGTTGACTTCGCCGGCCCACTCTACGTTAAGTCTAAACGCGAAGATCCATCAACTTGTAAAATGTATATAATGCTGTTGACCTGCTCTGTGGTCAGGGCTGTTCATCTCGAGCTTCTTCCGAATGTGACTACTGAAAGCTGTTTGCTTGGCCTACGACGCTTCATTGCCAGGCGTGGTGTTCCTCACCTTATCATATCGGACAACGCGAAGACATTTAAACGCGCTTCATTGGAATTGGCGCAACTTGCTGTATTTATTTCATCGGAGGAGCTAGATTATCTTAGCTTCAAAAATATAAAGTGGGAGTTCATCGTGGAGCGAGCTCCCTGGTGGGGTGGATTTTGGGAGCGGCTAGTACGCTCTGTTAATATTGCTCTCAAGGCCACTATAGGACGTGCGGTACTTAATGAGCCGCAGATGCAGACATTATTGTGCGAAGTTGAAAGTGTCATAAACTCAAGGCCGTTGACATACATTTCGGATGATCCATCGGATTTGACACCACTAACTCCATCACATTTTTTAACTGGTACTAACGCTGTTCTTCCATCGCCAGATTATCGTCCTGCGTCTGTTAACGAAGACATCCGTCAAAACAACGTTCTATAAATTTCTTCTGGAAACGTTGGAGAGAAGAATATTTGCAGCAGTTAAGGTCTGCTCATATTTATAAGGCGGCCAAGCCGTCAAATTTGGCACCTGGCGCTGTTGTCCTAGTACATGACTCGTCCTGTCCTCGGGTTTTATGGAAACTGGCGTTGGTAGAAACTACTTTCGTTGGACGTGACGGTAAAATGCGTTCCTGCGAAGTAAAGATGCCGAATGGAGTACAAATGAGACGACCCGTGCAGCTTCTTTATCCGCTAGAGATAACTGGAGATCAATCCAGCCGGCGCCCGGAGGATGTTAAAAATTAAACCAGCCGCTCTTATAAAAACTAGTCTAACGGTTAGACTGCAAACCATGCGCATAGACCAGTTGGTTACGAATTCGCCATCGACGCAGTTACTCTCAAAACGTTGCCTAATTCGATCGCCATTCTTGTACAATTAATGAATTATCGAATTAACAATTAAAACTTGAGTTTAACTTTGATCCGGGATTTTTTTTAATAAGTTGGTGAGCTCTGTTTTCCATCAGTATGGAAGGGGGTAGAAGGGCAAGGGCGATTTCAAAACTTTTAACGTAACTTCATTTCAATTATTTTTGTAAGTTTTAATGCAAAATTTCAAATTATAGCTTTTAACAGTTAGGTGATAATTGATTTCTTGGAAATGGTCGAAAAAATAATTTTGTATGGGAGGGGGTAGAAGTTTTAAAGATTTTCGACCAGTTAATAATTCATTCTTTTAGGGATTTTTTTTAAATGTATTTTGCAAATTTTCAAGTTTCTACCTTAAAATTTCATTCAAAAATTTTCAGCTTATGTGTTTTTTCATTTCACATGAAACACCTTGTACACGTTAGACCAGGGGGGTCGGTGCATAACAATTGCAGAATTTTTATTATTTTACTTTATTATTTTAATAATAAAGTATTGTGATCGACTTGGGAAAAAAAAAAAATTTGCTACCCTGAAATTTTGTTTTTTCGCGTTTCGTGACTAAATTAGCCTAAAAATGCAAAAAAAAAAAATCCGTCTGTCTGTACGCCGTCCGCCGTACGCCGTCCGCCGTACGCCGTCCGCCGTACGCCGTCCGCCGTCCGCCGTACGCCGTACGCCGGTGTGTACGCTCAGAGCACATTAACTCCCAAACCCTTCGAGATAGAAAGCTCATTTTTGGAGGGATTGTAGGTAGTTGCGGATCTCAGGAGGACACTCATTTTTGGGGGTGTAAGGGTTCAGGGGGAGGCGGGGGGAGCACTTAAACCGAAAACTAAGAACTCAAATATCTCAAACATGGTTACAGCTAGGAAGCTAAAAATCAATATACATATAAAAGGGTTTATGGGACAACTTTTAAAATTAATCTGATTTTTTTATCCATTGGGGTGCAAAAAGGGGGGGCTAAAAACCAATTGTCGGCCGAATTTTTTTTTCAAATGATTATATCTTCGAAATTACTTAGCATAAAAAATTTATAATTTTAGACCATCAAGGTGGCATACAGATTCACTGGAATCAGCTTACGTAGAGGCTAATTATTGTAAGGGGGAGAGTCAGGGGGGGTGCAAAGAAAAACACTTAAAAATCAATATCTCGACTATTTGTTGAGCTTTGCAATTGAAACTTGGTACTTATATTAAGCTATACTAGAGAAATACGAAAAAAATATAATATTTGGACTAAATAGTAGTGGGGGAAAATGGGGAGCATTGAACTTTCCAAAATTTCAAACCATTATATCTCAAAATTGAGGGCAGATATCACATCAAAAATTTGTCAGATCATAGAACTATATAGTTTTCAATTTTGGTAAAAAAATTAAGTGGGGGGGTGTAAGGGGAGGGAGGTGGAAAGCAAAAATGTTGAAAATTTTGAGTAATTTTTTTAGGGCTCTGGTAAAAGATACAGAGTTTAAATTTTGCAGGTTAATATATCAATTTATTGTACATACATAAAAAATAATATAAATTCTACAATTGTTATGCACCGACCCCCCTGGTCTAACGTGCACAAGGTGTTTCATGTGAAATGAAAAAACACATAAGCTGAAAATTTTTGAATGAAATTTTAAGGTAGAAACTTGAAAATTTGCGAAATGCATTTAAAAAAAATTCCTCAAAGAATGAATTATTAACTGGTCGAAAATCTTTAAAACTTCTACCCCCTCCCATACAAAATTATTTTTTCGACCATTTTTAAGAAATCAATTACCACCTAACTATTAAAAGCTATCAATTTGAAATTTTGCATAAGAACTTACAAAAATAATTGAAATGAAAATACGTTAAAAGTTTTGAAATCGCGCTTACCCTTCTACCCCCTCCCATACAAAAGTATGATTTCGACCAATTTCATTAAATCAACTAATAACAAACAATTTGCAAGCTGCGAACTTGAAATTTTGTACGAGCACCTTACAACTAAAAAGAAAGAAAATTGCATCACAAGTCTTACGATTCCCCTACCTCCTCTACCCCCTCCCATACAAAATTATTTTTTCGAGCATTTTTATGAAATAAGTTATCAGCTAACTCTTAAAAGTTATCAAATTCAAATTTTGCATTGAAACTTATAAAAATAATTCAAATGAAATCGCTTTGAAAATTTTCAAATCGCGCTTGCCCTTCTACCCCCTCCCATACAAAACTATGATTTCGACCAATTTCATAAATCAACTAATAACCAACAAACTAAAAGCTATGAACTTGAAATTTTATCAAAGCACCTTAAAAGAGAAGCGAAATAAAACTGCATATCAAAATTTACGATTCCCCTACCTACTCTACCCCCTCCCATACAAATGTTCGGTTTCGTGAATGTAAAATACACCGAATTTTATGAACTTCGTCTATGAGACACATTCTACACAGAGAATATTGGACGTGATTCAAGCAATTAATTAAAAAGCTATTAACATCCACCCACCCTTACTATTACCCCTCCTCCTCCCCTCCATAAAAACCCAAACTTGTAGAAACGAATGAAATATTGTTAAATAGACAACAGCCCTGCCAAAGAACTCCCTTTCACTTAGCCTTCCCTAACCACTCTTACCTGCATATTGACTTTCCACACATCCGCAACATGTCCCAAGAATAATAAAGTTTCGCCCGACTTGTTGGCAGTTTATTTTATGTATGTACAATAAATAGATATATTGACCTGCAAAATTTAAACTTTCTATCTTTTAACCAGAGCCCTAACAAAATTACTCAAAATTTTCAACATTTTTGCTTTCCACCTCCCTCCTCTTACACCCCCCACTTAATTTTTTTACCAAAATTAAAAACTATATAGCTCTACGATCTGAAAATTTTTGATTTGATATCTGCCTTCAATTTTGAGATATAATGGTTTGAAATTTTGGAAAGTTCAATGCTCCCCATTTTCCCCCACTACTATTTTGTCAAAATATTATTATTTTTTTCGTATTTCTCTAGTATAGCTTAATATAAGTACTAAGTTTCAATTGCATACCTCAACAAATAGCCGAGATTTTGATTTTTAAGTGTTTTTCTTTGCACCCTCCCTGACCCTCCCCCTTACAATAATTAGCCTCTGTATAAGCTGATTCCAGTGAATCTGTATGCCACCTTGATGGTCTAAAAATATAAATTTTTTATGCCAAGTAATTTCTAAGATAAAATCATTTGAAAAAAAAATTCGGCGAACAATTGGTTTTTAGCCCCCCCTTTTGCACCCCAATGGATAAAAAAATTAAATTAATTTTAAAAGTTGTCCCACAAACCCTTTTATATGTATATTGATTTTTAGCTTCCTAGCTGTAACTATGTTTGAGATATTTGAAGTTAGTTTTCGGTTTAAGTGCTCCCCCGCCTCCCCCTAAACCCTTACACCCCCCAAAATGAGTGTCCTCCTGAGATCCGCAACTATCTACAATCCCTCCAAAAATTAACTTTGTATCTTGAAGGGTTTGGGAGTTAATGTGCTCTGAGCGTACACACCGGCATACGGCGGACGGCGGACGGCGGACGGCGTACAGACAGACATTTTTAGGCTATTTTAGTCATGAAACGCGAAAAAACAAAATTTCAGGGCAGCAAATTTTTTTTTTTTTTCCAAGTCGATCACAATACTTTATTATTAAAATAATAAAGTAAAATTAGCAACTGGAGGACGCGGTCTTTGGATAGAGATGATTGGAGGCGGCAACTTCAGGCGCCCAGTGCCCGATTTGAGCTGTCGCGCCATGATGAAAGGTCAGGTTAGAATTTGTCCGTAGGAAAAAACTTTTGCCATTATTATGTTTTGCACGAAATACAGCTCTTACCAGCACAGTTCATTTCAGTTAAATAATTTTCATACCATCACTCTATCATAGCAGCTACCCATTTAGTTGTCAATTTTTAGTAATAAAAAATTAAATTAATTTTTCCTGCAGATGATATTTTGGCGTTGGATATAACTTCGTACTTAGACGCAAGCTTTTCTTTATGAAAAGTTCAACCAGCCATATCAAGTTGTTCGATCCCGCCATCCAATAAGACAATGAAGTTCGTTTGGGGAAAAAAATTATTATTCCCCAATGACTGTATTATTTCCAGCCGCATCATCTGAGAGTTACCGTGAGTTGAAACCATATCACCAATCCGAAAATCTTTGTAACGAAGCCAACATCTTCGACGAATCCAAAAAAAATATGCTAGTTTTCTTGGTAAAGGCAATCCCAATATCAAGAACTCAAAATTTTTATTAGAAATTTAGTAATAAGTGGTTACAACTACCATAGCCGCGATCGAGCGTTTTGGAGTAATGATGAAGTCCTACACAATAAGACGTTTCCTAAGTCCTTGCGCAGAAATCGTTATCAAGAAATATTGCAATTGCTCCATTTCGCAGATAGCTGCAAAACAGATGCCAATAGCGACAAAATGTGGAACCGTCAACCAGATCAGTTGAAGGCGAATATGCTCAAAAACTTTCATCCGGAACAAAATCTTTCACATGATAGCATATTTTGGTCGTCAATTAATAAAAGGAAAGCCGTTACGCTTTTGATATAAGGTTTGGTCGTTATGTACTCCAGCACAGTGGCAAAAACTGTACTCCCGCTGACCTTGCGTTGCGAGGGACGCCAGGGCTTAGTGGTGCCGACTGGAGGGGCTTAAAGCAAGTTAAAAGTTAATTATTCTCGAGAGATTGGGACTTTTCCTTAACAAGTGTAAGAACCTTCTACTAAAAAAAAGGGTATTTTGAGATTCTTCTGAAAGAACAATTTTATTCATTTTCTTGCTCACCTTAATTCGAATTTGACTCATTTTCGTTTAGTTTTCAGCATCTCTCTGCGGCGCTTTTGCGGTCTGTATAAATTTCAGGAATTAAATACAACACACGACTAATACTAAATAGTTCAGAATTAACACTGGTAAGTGCAAGACCTATCTAAAATCTTTTCCAATCTTTGAGGTTCACTGGATTGCCTTAGCGAACGAAGCAGAAAGGTAATAAACCGTATACCGAACATTGTATAATGCAGTTCCACCCTTGACATCCATATCGTGAGGAGAGCTATATACATACAGGCGATATGAACGGCAACCGGAGCCACCTCATGTACCTCGAAGGGTCCTCAACCATAGCTGATTCGCCCGCACCACATCGTATCAGTCAATCTATCCGTCAAATCCGAACATCTGTCGAACCCTGAATCTCCTCCATTAAGTCTAAAACTCATCCGTCAAATCTACAACACAGTGTTTACCTCCGATGTCGATCCCTTCGGGTCTTAGATACTTCGCATGCATTTCCCTCGCCTCACTTCACTACTTTCTTCTAGACAAACCCACTATCTAGTACTCCTTCAATGAAATGTTTCCTTCCATTTTCGATCTCCCAAGACCCAAGTCTTTGGTAATTTTGCTTTTCCGCCCGGATTACCGAGGGAATTTTTTCTAAAAGCCTTGAACTTCAAATTTCCGTGCAGAAGTAAATAATAGGCAAGGTAGTTTTTACTCGAACAGCAAAGCTACACTGAATCTCCTCTCTGCTTACAGATTGGAGAATTTGGGGAAAAAACCGTGTTATGGGCCCCCGGGATATACCTGAAAACGAACTAGCAGACAAGCAGGCCTGAAGCCGATCTGCCGTTGCCACCGTTTAGGACTGGGGACAATGTTGGCTTTAGCTTGAAAAGCTATTATGTCAACCAGCGCCGAAAGAGTGGAATAAACAAGAAATGTCAAATGGTTGCGAAGTGATCCGTGTAGCACCTCGAAGATGCTATGCGGTGGGAAATTGGGAAAGGGAATTGAATTAAAGTTTTGAGACTTGACAGAAACTCCCTCCGGACACCTTCGAAGACTTTGCTATACAACTGATAACATTTTACTGACCCGCAGTGAGGATGTGTCGAGCATTTCCTCTGCCCATTCCACCATTCTGCGCCGATCTGAATGATCTCTGGTTTCAATAACCTTTGAAGCTCATTAGTCTCACCGCAGGCTGGCTAAATAATATGTAGGTCGACATTGTATAATGTTTGCCTCCGTGCATTGGTATCCAACCACTCTACATGGACGTACACTATTCAGCTGCGAGCATCAAACTGTGAGCGCTGTTTGCTCTCACCTCTCAGTTACTCGATCTAAGTTCCCAAATTACTGTCCACCAGTGGTAATTTCCACTATCTTTCCTACCACCTCCTATGTAACATCTTTCTTCCCATAGTTTGTAGACAAAAAAGTTTTAAACTCTTACTGCTACCATCTTTTCCTACACCACAGCCTCCACCCCTTATAACTACCAATCGAAAATAAGGTCGCGATTAACTCGATGAAAACCGAAACAATTTTCACATCTCTTAATTTATCTAATCTCCTTTTAATCATAATGATGAGATAGCACTCGCAATATCTAAAATAAAATAAGATCGCGAATAACTCGATGAAAACCGAAACAATTTTCACATCTCTTAATTTATCTAATCTCCTTTTAATCATAATGATGAGATAGCACTCGCAATATCTATGTGCTCTCATATACGAACCCTTTATTAATTCAGTTATCAAAACACCGAGTTTCTAGTTTATTAGGTCACCACCTTCTTGCGAAAAATATCAGCAAATCCATCTAATTTGCATCATGCACATCGTGTGACTTTCATCATCATAACCACACAATACACACTACCACCATGTCGTCGTCCTGTTTTGCAATAAAAACCGTATTAGAAAGGTTCGTCTTGAGCATAACACGGATCTCAAAACTTAGCCCCGCAGCCTTTAACAACACTGTGTTACTAAGTCCTACAGGTTGAATACACATAACATAACCCTGCAAAAATCTTAACTCTCATAATTCCTTACACGCACGCCAATGTCCAGACACGGACAATCATAACGCATTTCAAGGTCCTGCACGGACGCAAGTACAAGGTGAAAGTCCTTTTTTCTTTTACTTTTCTGCCATTTATCATGCACAACTTGCAAAAATTCCTTACGATAAGCAACAAAAGAGTTAAGTAGTTTAAAAAAGACGAGTGTGATCCACTCTTCGTGCAAACTAAGGTATAGGATAGATAAAGGGAAGATTCCTAGCCAGGGCTTACCTTTTCAGAGTTCTCGCGCGCCATATGATCATGCCGCATATCAATTAAACGTATGCAAGGTTCAGCTGTGCCAGCTACGACTCTACGTCTAAAGATAATCTTGTGTGTAAGGAAAGCAAGAAAAGAAAGTAGTTGGCCTCGACAGAAGGACTCATCTCGGTTTTTTTTGCCTATACCATTCTCTTAGCATGGTTTTTTTTCTAGAACTTTCTTTTGATAGAAAATTCCATTTCACCCATATATTCTTTTTTAGAAAACATTTTTTTTTTTCTGCAAATTTTAAGAAGTCAAGCCCATTGTTTTCGCCGATTGAATTTATGCGCTTTTGTACGTTTATCTTAGAAGTTACCTTCACTACTCTCTTCCATCCTCCTTCATCCCCCATCAAAGACGACTGACTATCCCTCGCGCGCACTATCTCTTTTGTACTCTCAACTCAATTCAATTTCATTTCAGTTGAAAAGTTGGTGTGTGTAAGAAAATCCTACCTTGAAGATGCCGCTTGATATAAAACAATAGATTGAATGCCGGTAAAAAAAAATGGGAAGAGATCCTGCCACCACCGCCCATCACACTAGGTTTAGTACCAAAGTGCAGTATTTTTCTAGTGGGCAGGCAAGGGATTTTGAAAATAAGGTTCAATTACCCCTTGCTTATATCCTATCCCAAGTGGATCTTTTGAACGCGTCCTTTGAATTTCATGAATTTTTCTATGCGGATCGTTTCCAGAAAGGTTCAAATTGCAAGTGCAACGTAAAACCTGTGCAGTGATTGAAATTTTAATTCAAAAGCGATAAATCTTTCATGAGATATTCTCTTGCCGTTTGTTTCCACCCAGCTTCCATGATAATTTTATGTGATAGGAATAGTGGAAAATTTGGGCTTTCACTGTATTTGCCGTGTATATTTTAATTGCGAAGAAAGGACACGAAATTGTATTCAGTTAATGGAAATGATTTTTAAATAAAAGAAAGTTGGGTCGTCGAAACGGTTTGAAAATATACAAAAGGGTGTGAGTCTTATTAGGTTGTTGCAGATGAAATGACGACTTTGCTAGTTAAATTTCAAACAACTTTAGATCTTATAAAACTTAATTTTATTAATCAAAATAGGTACCAGCGGATGCAAAACACTTCTCCCAACGAGATACAAGTGCATTTATGCCAGTTTCGTAGAAGTCCGATTTTCTAGACTGAAGAAATTCCTCGAAGGCATTTTTGATGGCTACTTCATTGTTAAATTGTTTTTCCGCCAAAAAATTATCCAAATCTTTAAAAAAGTGATAATCGGTTGGCGAGAGGTCTGATGAATATGGTGGATGAGGAAGAGTCTCACTGCAACTCGTTTAATTTTTTGACCGTTATTCTAGATGCATGAGGCCGTTCGTTGTCATGAAGGAGTATAGCTCCATTTCTGTTAATCAGTATATAATAGGCCGTTGAACGCGCAATTTCTGGTGCATTTCATTGAGTTGGGTACAATACTTCTCTGCATTAATGGTTTCACCACCTTGCAAAAAGGAATAGTGAATAAAGCCAGCTGCAGACCACCAAACAGTCACCATTATCTTCTTAGGATGAAGACTTTGTTTCGTGTTTTGAGGCCTCATCAGCATCTAGCCATTGTGCCGATTGTCGACGATTGTCGTACCCACTTTTCATAACATGTCCCTTTTCTGTTCAGAAACGGATTGCTTCTGTTCCGGAAGAGCAAAAAACTGCAAATTTCCATTTGACCCGTCATGTTTTGCTCAGTAAGCTCATGCGGAACCCAGTTATCAAGCTTTTTGACTTTTTCAAGCTGCTGCAACTGACGGGAAACTGTCGAATAGTATACGCTTAGTTTCTTTGCAATCTCCCTTACAGTTTGGCGTGAGTCAGACTGCACTAGTAAACGTAGCTCGTCGTTGTCTACCGATGATCCTGGGTGACCTCATGGCTCACTTTCGAACCATCGCTGTCTGGTTCGTTCGCTTACTGTGTCAGCTCCAAATGCCCTGTTGATGTTTTTGGATGCCTCCCTTGCGTTGTGGCCAACTGAACTCGTTGTGGCCAACTGAACTCGTAAAGAAAAAGTAACCGTTTTTGACTCGATTTCATGTTTTTTTTTATTTTTTTTTCTCTCGATCTCAATGAAGTCAAAAACTGAAGTGATTCCATGACCAAATGTGGGAGTATTTATACTTCAATATTTATTACTATCAGAGCCACCTGGCGGCAGTTTGAAACATGAAAATCGCAACTAACTTCACTTCATCGCGAAAATCGCCATTTCATCTCCAACAATCTAATAATTAAACGTATTAATGCCTTGATTTGTAATCAACGTGAACCTAAGAGTCATCCCGATTGATCAGAGACACCAGTGTATCTCAGGAAGTAGGCTTAACGTCTTTGGAAAAAAGCTCTTTACATGAATTCTCGCACCTGTAAGGAAGACTTTACCTGGAGCATACGATACAACAGAGCGAAGAATTTCTAAGCGCACACTAAAGGGATAGTCAGTGGACAAAGACCTGTCTAAAATACAGGGAAAAGCTGAAAGGATTATATTAATGCAGTCAGTAAATCACTGCCAAGATTTTCAATCTGAAGTGTCCACTAAACGGAGAAGAATGGAACCGTTACACATAAGAGGATAATGCTTAATAGAACAATAAAAAAATGCTTCTAACAAAATTAGACATACGTTTTTTCGCGGAATGAAGGGGATGGACAAGGAAGGGGTAAAATATTTTTACCTGGAGGTATTCTAGCACTCAATATATGTATATGTATATGTACAAAGTTTCAGTTAAATCGACTAACATTTTAGTTATCGCCAAATCAACAAGTCATTCGTAAAAAAAACGTTAACTATATTAGGAGTCAATGCAGCGGCTCCCTAAAGGGGCTTATATGTACAAAGTTTCAGTTAAATCGACTAACATTTTAGTTATCGCCAAATCAACAAGTCAATCGTAAAAAAAACGTTAACTATACTAGGAGTCAATGCAGCGGCTCCCTAAAGGGGTTTTACCCCCCAAGAAATTCAAGGTGTCACAATCCGCAGTAAAAGTCACGGCAATTTTTTTTGGTATTCAGAGGAAGAAGGAAGAAAATTTACCAACGATGAAGAGGTGCAGTCGGCAATTTCAGCCTATTTGGAAGGCCTTGCTAAAACATTTTCTTTAGAAGGAATTAATAAATTTTGTGGGAGATGTGACAAATTTATTAGGCTTAAAAGAGAATACATCGAAAAAGAAAAATAATAACCTGTTTAATTCCCCCCCTCCACCCCTCTTCATTGTCACTCCGAGAAATTTTTGACCGCCCTCGTATTAAATTGTTACCGAAGGTTAATTCACTAATAAGCCTCCACTTACCAAAGACACGAGCATACGATCAAGACCATATTGATTTTTGCATTTTAATTGAATCATTTAATCTTATCAATATACTTGTAATTAGATTCTGTCTATTTGATTTGAAATTCTCTACGAAAAGGCTAAGTGCCTGAAGGAAAAGCCATCAATGCGGCAAGGACGATGATAAAAGGAGCCGTATAAATCCTCCACACACACACACAAATGCACAGAACTCGCACACTCTAGTGGTATGATTGATTTCGACTCAAGCATAAGCGAGAGACATAGAATACAAAGTGCACATTTCAATTAGTGCCATGATAAGATGGGTGCCTCAATTAATTTTCGTCTCCCTCCTCCCCTAATTAGGTTTTATGTTATTCCCTTCCCTCCTCCTTCTAACCCACCAAATCCAAATACGCATTATGCCGGGATTGCTCCTACTGCTGCTGGCTCTCCTCCTTCAAAAAACCAATTTCGGTTCGAATTTGGATCCTTTCGGAAACATCTCGAATATGATTTTGTGTGGTGGTAGCAATATTGCCTTTCTAGCCGGCCGATATGGGCTATGATTCCTTTGATTAGAATATCCTTGAGATATACTCTACGCTTCGTCCAAATATCTAAACATTTTAGTTGTGAATATTTTACTATGCTTCGGGCTATTGAGGAATGGCTCTTGTCGTCGTCGTCGTCGACTGCTATCCGTTTTATATGAAATCATCGTTTAGGGACCTACGAAAATGCCAGAAATATGACTATAATGGCGCTTTGAGACGTTTTATATCCTTCGGGTGTAATGGTTCGGACTTTTGTCCAAAAAATAGTTTTGTGTTGTTTGGTCAGATATATGGAGCGATAGAGGTCAAACATATCCCTGGAGGCATTCTCCTTTCTTTGCCGTCATCGTCTTCGTTTATTGGACAAATTTCTTTTAGTATGCGATTTCAAGTTATTATATGTTTTCTGATGAATCTTTATGGAGGGAATTTTTTTTCAGTCCTTTTTATGAACGATATTCGAAAGACTGCTGTGCTGGCCTTAATAAACGATGAAAATAGGAAGAAAAATTAAAAGATTTATGAGTACGATTACGAAAATCAAAGCAATCATTAATGTTTTACTTTAAGGATGGTAGTAAAATATCATATCAGCTTTATCATTCGAAAAAATAGGTTTTGTTTAAGTACATCGGATACAACTGCAATCAGTCAAGCAGACATGGAACCTCCATTTATAACTTTAAAAATAAAAATATATGTTATAAAAATACAAGAGTGTTCTTCAGCTGTTTGCAATCATCAACTGTTTACGACCGTCAAACCACTAAGAACCTTCTAATACATATACAGAGTAAGCTTAAACGAGTGACTGGACAATCATCATAAGCACAATTGTGGACAATTTTTTTTTCCAAATTTTAAAGTGACATTAGTACAAACTTCAAGCGTTTTAGTAAAAATTTTGGTGTGGAACTATAATTATCACGAATATTATTTCTGGTAAATACTTTATTTATAATTTTTTAAATTTGTGCAATGGAAGCAGGGAGCGGACTCAAAAATGCCCCTTAAAGGCTTGGCTAAGTCGAATCCGGTGAAAATTAAGGCAGTTGGTATAGAAGGTAAGAGGAGGGAGGAGTCGCTCATAGCAGACAATGAATTAAGTCGGGCTGAGAGCAGTTTCCCTAGGAAAGACCTAAAAAGTCTAAGATGACGGTGAAGATGAAGGTTCTAAATGAGGGATCCTCTGAGAGTGGTAGAGAAAAACAGATCGGTATGGTTGCCGCAGTAAAAGTTTAGACTGTCAAGTCGTTAGGAGAAATCCTCGATTTCGGTAAAAGGTTGGATGGACGATAGGCGAGCTTAGATTCCTTAAGATGATCAGGAAGGTCTTCGATCTGTTTCCGCCATGATAGCAGAGTTGGTGATTCGGATAGAAACTCCAGAGTGCATGAGCTGTAGACTTCCACGGTGGCACTGGAGAAGTAGGTGAGAGAGTTCCATAGAGAGTGTCGTTCCTAAAGAAGAAAAACAGTGCGATCTGTAGAGAAGTGGCCAGGGGCAGCGAAACAGCCGTCAATAGAACTGACTTTGCCTCCATTCACGAAGCCAGTTGAAATCTTATTACTGGCAGTAAAAAGTAGAGATAACGTAAGCCACGCAGAAACAAGTTACCGAAGAGGTAGTCTTGGAGATTGAGTGACTATATGGATGCATGGAGTTTCCTTGATCAAGAATCGTGGAGCGCCAATTCGCATCCCCTTGAGGCAAAGGAAAAAGTTTAAGAAGTGAGTCCTACCAGTCTCGGTCAAGAACAACCTTGGTCCGAGAATGACACTCCAGATCATAAATGATCACTATAGCACTAATAACCATATGATGAAGATCTATGAGAACTATCTCAAGGAGAAGATGCCTCTGGAGATGAACGAAGAGGGTTAAAGGTGGAGAGTCACTCGTTCAAGGTACTGTTATACGCGATTTAGCTCTGCGAACACGTTGCTCAAGAGTGCAGGTCGAAGGTAAGGTTTGTTACTTACGCTTCGGAAATTCTTTTTTTGGATTCGAAAATAAGGCCATTTCATTAAGACGATTTAATAAGCTCTATCGCAAATCTCTTAGAGAGTAATGGATCGGTGGTATGAACTGCTACGACTGTTTAAGCGCGTGTTTGAAACCGTATAGAAACCAAGCACTGCAAATAGCCTGATAATGAAGAAGAAAGAAGAAAATATAAATGAACTTACCTACCAATGAGCATCCGATAGTGGGAGATTATCCGACAGATGACAATTGGAACAGGATAGGTCCAAATATCAACCACGAATTGAATTGGACAGAGTTAACGTCGAACGCGAATTGTTATCTAGGAATCGTTTCTGTGTGTTTTCTTTTTTGAGCGAAAATAAGAGCAAGATCTGCGAAGTATCTGGAAGTCGTCAATGCAAGGTTGTTTCTGATTACCCTAATCGATATTTGGACCTTGAAAGCTTCCTCTACTTCTTGGGTTGAACCGCGTGTGAATAATCTCTCTGAATTCAAATTGTTTTATTTTTTACTATCGAGGAAACTTTGGGAAAAAAGGTGCCTCACATTTTGATGACCGCCGTGGACTGCACGTTTTCTTCTTCTTCTACAACGGCACTACAGCCCAAATCTGGACTTGGCCTCCTGACCTTCAGGTTCCTTAACAAGTTTCCTCATTACTTCTTGTGGTAGGGTTGTTACCTCTTCGCACATCCCTCTACTTACGAATTTTTCATTTTCGTAGATTGGGGTGGCCAAAGTATACCCAATCAGGTAGCGTGCTGGAATTATTCGTTGATCGGTCTTTCAACTCACGACCTTCGCATTGTAGATCAACACGCTACCCACTATGCTACGCTAGCTTGGACTGTACGTATTGAGAAGTATTTTCTTTGGTTTGATTTAATATATTATAAAACTGTTATATAAAATTAGATAAGAGTGCGCACGTTCCTCGACATAATTGGGTCGAACTGAGTACGCTTAACATCCACGTTGAATTTTCTTCTGGATTCATGGACCACCTTATTTTATTCGTACCGAAAATTTGGGGCGATCTCGCAACTTTGCCCTATAAGAAGGCGCTGAAAATTTACATAACGTCAACAAAAACAAATTCAAGACCCACCCTGGTCTTCAACTGGGATCTGACCTGATGTGCGAGTGGGTACCTCTCAAAAGTTTTCCTTCGCATCCTCCGCGCTTCTCCATAAGGTCGTATAAAGTGAGAACCTGCGTACCCACATGTGTTCTTCACAGGAGGAGGTAGAGAAGCTGTGGTGGTAGTTTGCGAATCCAATATTCAAAATGACAGGCCATAGCACCTGAATGGGTGGTCTAGGTACCCGTGGAACTCTATGGGCCAGCCTACCTGGTGAGTGTCTATTAGGATTTCGGGAGAAGCTTGACTCGTTCTTGTGGCAAATGGACTGAGTTATGCAACAGGAGCGCGGCACGCCTCTCATTAATGGAGTGGACACCAATTCCCGATCTCGATGTGGTTCAGTAAGATTGCTAGACGAACATTGATCATTCGTGGACTGTATCGGAAGAAGCCGTTGGGTTGGGTTAGGTTCGTAGAGGAGTTGGACACCAATGTCCGTATGCCACCAATAGATCTATTGTACGCCTCTACGTTTTCACCATGTGAACCTACATATCATTGCCAGAGCCAGCTCGCTCTACCGGCGAAACTAATGAGCTTTATCAGTTCATGGGACCGGAGATCATTGAGCTCAGGGAAGAAGTACTCTTCGAGAATTTGTCTTCGAATTGTTTGAAGGCATGGGCAATGATTTGGTCTGTAGTGCCATTGAAGAGTAAAAAGATGTGTAAGAGCATTTGATGCTCCATTGCCGTATCTGTAGCTTCCATTTTCTAGCAATGCTTCCAGAATCCATTTTCCATACGGGTCCTTCTAATATTTATGGATATTTGAGTGAAAAGGTTGTGGTTGAAAAGCTAACACTCAAGAAGTGGCTGTCTGGCCAGAGGTTACGCAATACTGTGTGGAAGATCAGCCAGTGTCCCATTTATTTCGGTAATATTCTGGAACATCTCGCGGATTCATACAGCATCTGCTCGTAGTGGTAGAGAAAACTTCCGAACTGATCTCAAGGTCTTTGGTACGTGACAAGCGTCAAGTACATGAACATCAAGATTTCTAAATGATAGGAATTCGAGCTGCATTTGCTCAAGAATTATCTCCTTGCAACTGTGGAACAAGTTCGCAGAGTTGTGCAACATTAATGGGGCCTTACCAGGCGATCGGTATGCACCATTTTTTGGCTTATTCGTGCGAATTTAGAATTTAGTGCATTAGTGTGAGACGAAATCTTGGCGACTGGCAAGGGGATGCGATTGACACCTACCAACGAGTTTCCACGTACGCCATGCAGGTTCCCTCGACTATTTGGCTATTTGACTTGAAAGTGAAGCTACATGATAATATCTACAAAATTTAGTAGAGCCTCCAAGGAGAAAGGAGCTTTTGAGTATGTGAAAAACTCTATGAACTGGAAATCCCGTCAATATGGCAAGCCAGGTCTGCGAAGAGAACCTCACGCACAAAGAGCACTTTAGTGTCCTTCTCAAATGGAGTCTGAGCGATCCGGTGGGTTGCGTTCGCAGAGCGACGTCTGAAAGCTGGCTGCATATCTTTTTGACGAATGTCCAAGATACGGAAACGTCACGCCACTAGAAAACATGGATGTTATGGAGTGTGAGAAGGAGTTAGACATAGAATTAGGTACCTTGCGATTGGGGAGACCATTGAATAGCTTCGCGCCTTCACTTGCATAGCATTCGGAAGAAAGAGGTCTGGGAGAGATGTATTGAAAACAAATCCTTCTTTCTTCACCAGTTAGGAACAATTTGTCCCCATTATCAGTTGAACAACTCATGTCAATTCCGGTAACGGCTCAGTGTATGCTACTAATCTCGAGTTGCATGAAACCTTGAGGTCTCCGTGGCGTAGCGGACGACTTGCTTGCTTCACAGTCAATATGGCGTGGGTTCAATTCCCAATCCTGACAGTAGGATTTTTCAACCATGAATTTTTCATTTGCTACTAAAAATTATACGAAATAAAATGGGCAAACGATATATATACTCAGAAGATGGTTTCTGTTTGCTTTCTTGCATTCAGTCCCTCATAACATCTGCAAATATTTCTCAGTAGCAGCCAGTGCAACTGAAAAATATACCACTCCTTGTGATTGTTCTCACTCGACATCCCCTACTTTCCCAATCCCACTCCTTCCCTCCATGACTGTATTCATGCATTGCACATGAGGGCTGAAATTGCATATAACACAAATCATTCTGTAAAAAAAAAAAATCTAAGTACCGGGCTTGCAAAATGATTTAAATAGATCTCGCTCTTATCTTAATCAGACTGTCGATAGAACTAACGTATCCCTTCTATTACAAGCCAAAACAGAAAATCTTTCTTATTCCATATATGTACTCGTAAATATTTCTTTTCTGTAATCTTTCCATTACGAAGCTGAGACAGTTGCGCAAGACAATTCCGTTTGCCGGTCAATACTTCGAATTCATTCCCTCTGATTTCGCGGAAATCGTTATGTAAAATGCTAACTGGGTGCATCTGAACCAAATTTATTATTCTTGTGATTGATCTGAATGTTTCACAAGAAATTTTGAGTATGCGACTTCCGATTTAACCCTACCAATCTATAATTCCCTAGTTCCTTCTCTCTTCACCAGTTCAACGGTTCTGCACACCGTTATTATCTAAAGAAAAATTCAAAGCGTTTACAGAAAATTCTCGATTTTTGGTAATAAATCTAATTTTAAAGTTTATATACCAAATTTATGAAACTATTAGTTTTGGTCGCATGGATAAGAATTGGGTATAGGAACACCTCAGATTTGATTCCAAAGCAATGATTAAGCAATGTAATAGAGTAAAATAAATTATATTTTACATTACGTCTTCCTCTAAGATCTCTATGACTAATGCCGCTAGGTATGTATATCGAAAACAGCTTCTTTGCACGAAGCCATAATCATAATCATAATAATAACAATAACGACTAAGTGATTCGGTGTAAAATCTAGCCAAGTATTCAATTCTCATTATGATTTCACGGAAAGTGATTTACGTAGGAGTTGCGGTGCGTACCGCACATTTTTGGTGAATACAATACAAATTTTCCGAACCATATATCTACTTTTGTTTCCCAAGTCGTTACCATACACGGCGAAACCTAATAACTTAAACTGAATTATCTCCTCTTGATGGTTCCCGGTATCTTTAATTGTGTAATGAAGGATTCCGTAACAAGAACAACAACTTGCAGCTTGTGAAGCTTATTATTCTCACTATTACTCCTGGATAAATACGATGCGATGTTCTGTTCTATGTAAGATGTTCGCATTTTGAGGGTGAAAAACATTCAATTTAATCCTCTCCTTTGAAGACGAATCTAATTAGCTGGAGCGAACCAAAAGACTAAATGAACCTCTAAATTGCACCGATACATATGGTATCATGTGTGCGACTACACACACTACACCTTGATGTTGTTTTATATTAAGGGTCTCCATTTCAGCTCTAAGCCTGAAGTTTCCTTCCTTCTAGGTTACAAGTCCCAAGTGCAATGCAATTCCATTCTCAAGTGCATGTTGAGATTTTCGTAGACATCCTTGTCGTATTACCTTGCATTTTAAGCCCTTCTCTGCCTCGTTGTACAGAATATTATGCCATGTGTGTGTAGAGCGGGGAGAAACGGCGACTATTATAATACCGCAGCAGCGCTCAGATGAGGCTACTGACACGTTTGCGGTTCCATAATTTGAACTTCTAGGAACTTGCTTACCCAACCGGGAATCTTGTTGAGGACGAAGTGGAGGTGCTATACAGGTCCTTGTGCAATGGAATTAAGTCGTCTTCGTAATTATTCTACCTCAAGTTTTCTAAAACATAAGTTGTGCGTTTCTGACTATCGTGGTTCTCATAGGTCTCAGGGCTTGAGGTCGATGAATCAGGAGGAAATTTTAAGTAGTTAGGATATGTTCATATTTTCTTTGGAATTAGGTCAAAATATTATGCAAAATTTAAGATCAAAGTGGAGTTGGAAGTACGAGCAGAAGAAGATATTCCGTTTTCTCGTCTAGGATGAACGTTAGCAATTTAATCAGAGATTAAAGGATTTTCCAGAAAGTTCTCTAGAAGGAAGTGAATGGACATTCTGCTGAAAATACATGCGAAATTATTTCCAAGTAAGCGCTATGGTATCGTCGTAATGAAAATAGTTAAAGCATTATAATAGTCGCTTAATTCTGAAATTAATTCGTATTTTGGTGCTGTTATCACAAATTTACCTCGTATCGTTCGATTTCTCTATTAGATTTTGTCCACTATGATTCCCAGATAAATTACTGTATCTGGAAGGCTTAGAGTAATTCCCTCTATTATGATTCTCAATCCAAACGAATTAGACCAACTGCATCAACTGATCTAACATTATCGCGAATTTCTCACTAATTTGGATGACTTAGTCGTACGCATTGGCGGAAGTGCAGCAACGCTAAAGTAAAGGTTGAATAACTTCTTCATATATTAATATAATTAGCATTGTGTTACAGATTTTAATGTATCACAATGAAAATAAGAAAAACGATTGGTACTGATTTAAAAAGTACTTTATTGTTTGAATCGTTTCGAGTCTAACTACTGACTAATCTTAATTATAAAATCATACATGCCTGAAAGTTCTTGTGCGAGAATTGCATTATGCCTTCGTCATCAAAAGGTATTGAATTACCATCGTACGATCTGTGTATTTCTTAGAATCGACATCGATGGTGGCAAGCGTTATCAGTATGAAATGCACGGTAAGCAGTAAATGCGTCCGCTCGCACAAGTTACAGTTTTGCTTTGCAACAATGTATCATTGATACAAAGTATCAATGTACATTCCTACATTCCTACAGCTTATGATCATTATATGATTGCTCCCCCCTTTAGTTTTTCGCGTCCCGCGAAAATGGATCTGATACGGGTTGTTTTATTTCGAACGTTTCGTCCTTTTCCTTCATTTGTATGTCAACGTTTACGTTTGATTTAAATTTTCTGTTATTGTTAAAGTAATACGTTAGGCCAATTATTATGCAAAAAATTACAATTATTACAAATGTGGAAGTTATGAATAAACCGTTAGTTAATTTTGTTTTGAAGTTAATGTAAGTGATTTCTTTTCTGTTTTCTATAGTTTCTAAATTGATCTTTTGTAATGTTATATTGTTATAATTTTTCGTTACATTTACATAAGCTGTGGGTAACAAAATTGTATCTTTGAATTCTTTAATCTCGCTAGTATACAATAAATCTTTAATTTTTATTATGCAATTGTGAAATTTAATGATATTATTTCCAGAAACTGTTATTAATTGGTTTGAACAAGAGTGTTTTAATTTTGTAAGTTTTAAGTTTTTGGTTACAATAATATTATCATTTATCATTTCGATACTTTCTTCGTTATTTATAATGTAATTACATGTTATATTTTCTGATATTAAACTTTTTATACATTTATTATTGTGTTCAGTAAGTTTATTCTTCTTGTATTCATTCTTGTTGTAAATTATGTTTCCTTTACTTAGTACGATTTGACTAATTTCGTCAATTTCTTCGTTGTTTGGACCTGGCATAGGTATTATTAAAGTATTATAATATTTTTCTTCAGTGAATTTAGGTATAAGCAATGCAAAAATGATAAGTTTTTCTTTGAAAATAACGTTATTTCTTATGAAAGGTATTACTTCTACTGTAATGTTATAACTATTTATCTCCTCTTCCGTCAGAATGTCGTGTGCTAGTACGTCTAATTTGCTTAGTAAGATTATATCTTCTATTTTATCTAATTGCTTAATTATCGTGGTTAAATCTAAGTGCAATTGGTATGTATATTTAAAGTTGTAAATAGTCTTTTCTAAATCTGTTGTGGTCGTCTGTAGTTTGTTTAAGTATTCTTGAATTTGTGTTTGTTCTCTATTAACATGGTCTTTTATCTTGTCCAAATTTTTTATTAAATCATTATTAATGATTACTTGTTCGTTTATTTGATTTGTCAATTGTTTTGAGTTTTCATCTAGGTTTTGTAAATGGTTGTAAATTTCGTCTGCGTCGTCATTGTCCATAGTTCCTGCTAGAAATTTCATGGTTTTACCCCAAATGTTGATCAGTCCTCTTTTATAACGTTTACTTGTGTATACATCTGGTATAATCCTATTTAATTTATTCCTAATCTCATTTAATTCCCTTGTCAAGGTAGCATAATCTAAATCATTACTGTCTAGGTGCAAACTATTAAAATTTTGATTAAACTTATTTATTATTTCACTGTATTCAGTTGTATTTATAATGTGTAGAATTTTTATGTATTTTTCGACGATAGGTGTGTCGTCCAATCTGAGTAAAATGTATCCGTTGTCGCTACGTATTGGTGTAATTTCAATCTTTTGACAGTTCAGTGTCGCGTATGTAGTACAAAGCGTCAACAGTATTATCACAATCATTGTTGATGGTTGAAAAAAAAATTTCCTTGATTTTGGTGTGTGTACTGTCTATTTTATAAAAAGTTTAGTCTTGATTTTGGTACTTGTATCGTCTTTTTAGCTGAGTTTTGTAAAATTTTCGTTTGTATTTCCCTTCTTCTTGTTGGTAATCCACTGGATTAGTGTTCCTTACCGGTATTTTTTCGTATTTAGGGTTACTTTTGCCTATTCTCCTATTACTTACTATGTTGTGTGCACGAGGTTTGTTTACCTGTCTACTTTCGTTTAGTTTATTAATTCTTTTCGTTTTGTCGTGTACAAGTTTTTTGTAAAGTTTATCAATGTCTTCCGAAGAAATATTTTTATTAATGAAATCGGTGGGTTTGTAGTTTGTAGTACTGTGGATAGTTCTATTGTAAGACATAATAGCTGTGAAAACCTTGTCGTCTACTGGATTTTTGGGTTCGCTCACATTTAGTAAACGCATGTGCTCGTTAAGAGTTAAATGAAGTCGTTCGACGTCTGAATTTCCAGTTTTCAATGCAGCTGTTGTCGTATGTAAGTCAATGTTATTGTCCGTTAAAAATTGTTTAATATTCTGGTTGATAATACAAGATTCATTGTCAGTAACAATTTTATCAGGTTTACCCAAGTGTATGAATCTAGTTTTTAATGCTTTAAGTACTTCAATCCAGTTGCGATCTTCTAGCTTATGTGCTGTTGCATATTTCGAAAACTTATCGATTGTTGTCAAATAGGGTTGATTTCGAATAGGAAACCAAATATCTAAATGAATTATGCTGTTAGGTCGCGAAGGTGTTTCAGTAATTTTAAATTTCTCTATAATAGGATGTCTATCAAACTTCGCTAAATTACAAATTTCGCAATTATTAATTTTCTTTTGAATTTCGATCAATAGGTTTGGGTAGTAGTACTTGTTTTTTAGTTCCGTATAAACTGAATCTATACCACGGTGATTTTTATCCTTGTGTTCTTTGTCAATTAAGTAGCTTAAATAGCTTTTGTCGATTACGTCTTCCAATTTTTTCGAAGAACATACTGTTTTTAATTTTCTATTGCTTGCAAAATAAAGTTTGTAATTCTCTTGGAATTTAACATGAAGATCCGTGTCTGAGAAATGAACGCAAACGGAACCCTTATTCGGAATTATTTGCCTCATAATTTCTAATAAATTGGATCTCCTAGTTATCTGCACATGGTGCTGGTTTTTATCAAAAACATTTTTAGATTCAATCAGTTCTTTTCTGCCTTTGCTCAAGTAGATTTGAGTTTTGTAAATATTTATTGGAGATTCAGTTATATTAATTAATAGGTTTGAGTCTTCTTCTGCTGAGTGTACAGTGCCTTCAGTTGACATATTTCTCGTTCTTTGCTTGTTTATATCTATTTCATTAATAAAAGTGTCCATAATTTTTGGATTCCTGCTACTTCCTTCTGGTGGTCGACTAAGTCCATCAGCCACGTAATTCGTTTTACCCTTTACATAATCAATTTCATAATCGTATTCATTTAACATGATCTTCCACCTTTGTAATTTAAGGTTTGGTTCTTTAAGGTTTTGTAACCAACATAATGGTTTATGATCGGTTTGAATTTGAAACTTGCGTCCGTAAAGATATACTCGAAAATACTTAACGCACCAAACTATCGCGAGTAGTTCCTTCTCTATTGTGGAATATTTCCTTTCGTGGTTATTAAGTGTTCTACTGCAATACGCGATGGCTTTATTATTTTGTGATAAAACTCCACCGATCGCATAATTGGATGCGTCGGTTGTAAGAGTAAACTGTTTACTAAAGTTTGGGCTAACAAGAATTGGATCATTCGTTATTAGTTTCTTCAGTTTATTAAATGATTTGACATAATCCTTATCGTTTATGTCCATTTTAGAATCTTTTTTCAAGAATTTTATCATCGGTTGAGCTACTTTAGCGTAGTCTTTCACAAATTTGCGATAGTATCCTGTAATCCCTAAGAAAGCCTTTATTTCCTTCTGAGTCCTTGGAAGGCACAAGTTATTTATGGCCGCGACTTTTCCAGGATTTGGCTTTATACAACCGTTAGCAACTATATGTCCCAGGAATTCGGTTTCGACTTGTGCAAAATTGCATTTGTCTATCTGGATCTTCAAATTCGCTTCTCTTAAGCGGTTTAAGATCTTTTTGATAGACTGCAGATGTTCTTCCAAACTCGTAGAGAAGATTAAAATGTCGTCTAAATAGACAACACAAATCTTGTTGATGAATTCACTGAGAATCGAATTCATTAGCCTTTGGAAGGTGGCTGGTGAATTTTTTAGGCCAAAAGGCATTCTCGTGAACTCAAAATGTCCGCCTCTGGTACTAAATGCTGTCTTTTGTCTATCTCTTATGTCCAATTCAATTTGGTGAAACCCCTTAGCGAGGTCGAGCGTGGTAAAGTAGTTTGCTTTACCCAGCTTATCAAAGAGATCATCTATGTTGGGGATAGGAAATCTATCGTCTACCGTCGCCTCATTCAGCTTTCTATAGTCAATCACTATTCTCCACTTTTGCTCGCCACTATTGTCTAATTTTTTGGGCACCACCCAAATAGGGCTGTTAAATGGACTATTGCTGTATTTTATAATACCATTGTCCAACATCTCCTGTATTTGTTTATCGACTTCATTTCTATGCACTTCTGGGTAACGATAGATTTTAGAATAAATTGGAGAATCAGTCTTTGTTATGATTCTATGTTTAATTTCACTTGTGAAAGTTAGTTTATCGTTTTTTTTTAAGAAAAGATCTTTGAATTTGCTTAAAACAGCTTTTAGTGCATACGCATCTCTATTATTGAGATGTGATGGAATTTTGTATAAGGACTTATTTTCCTCGTAGTCCAATTGAAAATTTTGTGGAATGTTATTTAAGTGTGTATTATAGTGGTAATCTTCTTCTTCTTGGTTCAAAAAAAATTTCAAGGTTGCGTTCTTTGTAATCAAAAGTCGCTTCGGAAATTCAACGATCGTATCGAGTTTTATTAAAATGTTATTACCTATGATTCCATCGAAATCGTCGTGAAAATTTATTTCTAGGAACTCGACTTCATAGTTACTTAGGTTGAATTCTTTGAATAACGGAAATCTACACACTGTATCCGTGTTATTTAACTTTTTAAATGATCGAATAGTTGTAAGTGGGATTTGAAATCTGTATTTCGGTTGACATAAGCCTTTGTTAATTATACTGCTCTCCGCTCCAGTATCTACAAGGAATCGCAGTTTTCTTACACTTGTTTCGATCACTAAATAGGGAAGTTGTTTGGGCCGTGCTGCTGAAAATTTTGAGGTTTACTGCGCGTTTGCCCATTTTGATTTACGTTAGTGTCCATTGGCTCTGGCAATTGGTTATTATTTCGTCTATTTTGGAAGGAATTATTATTGGCCCAGGACTGTTGGCTATTTGATCGCCCGTTCGAGTTAAAATTATTTCTACTATGTCCGTCATAGTTTTGTCTAGCGTTATTTCTGTTACTGTTCGTATATTGCGGATGTCTGTTGAAATTAAAGTTTTGTCTGTTTGGATTTCTATCATTGTACGTGTTATAGTTTTGTCTGTTAGAATTTCTATCATTGTTCGTATGTTGAGTTTGTCTGGTTGATGGTGGTCTGTATGTCTGTCGTGTATGGTTGTCTGGTGTAGCGTTACTTGCGTATTGTGTTTGATTGTTAGTTGCTCTATCTGTTTGTCGTCGATAATAGTTTGGATTATATTTGGTTTGTGCATAATTATTGAAATTATGTTTTAACCCTTGAAAGTTTGTGTACCCATTAATCTGGACTATTTTGTAAGCTTCTATCAAATTAAGTGGGTTTCTGTTAATGACGATACCTCTAATAGGCTCCGGTATTTCTTCTTTGAAATGATCCAAAGCAATTCTATTATGTGAGGCCAACATTTCACCACTATTTTCTGCTTGTAGCATAGAAATAGTGTTGAGTTTACACAAAAGTGAGTTTAATTTATTATAAAAATTCTCAATAGTTGAGTCACACTTACTTTTTGTAATTTGGTCGATTAGTTTGTTTCTAGGAGTACTGTCAGCAAAATTTCTGATCAGAATTTCCTTTATTTCTGTCCAATTTGAAACAGTCGCATTATGTGTTGTTAAGCTAATTCTAGCTTTATCCACAATTTTATCTTGTATATAACCCATCAGAATCAATTTCTGATTGTTATCTAAACCCTCCATTGAAGGAAAAAGTGACTCAATCCTCCCAATGAAATATACCAAATCTGTGGGATTACCCCCAAATGGCGTTATGCAGTTAATACACTGCAGCACTAGTTTAAATTGTTGAACGAGTGCCATTTTTTTTTCTCTTTACTATTTATACCTTTACAATTGAGAAAAAAAAAATTTTAAGACTTGGGAGAAAAATATTTTTAAATAAGAAAGAAAGAAAAAAAAATTCGGAAAAATATTTACGGTTCCTTTATGCTGAACTTAAACGAATGATGTGCGTTGTATTTGCCGAATGATGTAAATTTGATGAATTCTTCCTTTTTTTTTTTTTTGCTTGATGATTGTTGTGAACTTGATGATTGTTGTAAGTTTGATGGATGTTGTAAGCTTGAAAACTGTTGTAAACTTGATGATTGTTGTAAATTCGATGATTGTTGTAAATTTAACTGCATTTAATTTCAGTTGCTTTTATATTAATTTCAACCGCGTTTTTATTTTATTTGAATTTGTTTTATTTTAATTTTGATTTTAATTTTGATTTTATTTTATTTTATTTTATTTTCAATTTTATTTTATTTTAATTTTATTTTATTTTAATTTTGATTTTATTTTATTTTCAATTTTATTTTATTTTTAATTTTATTTTATTTTAATTTTGATTTATTTTAATTTTGATTTTATTTTATTTTAATTTATTTTCAATTTTATTTTATTTTAATTTTATTTTATTTTAATTTTGATTTATTTTAATTTTGATTTTATTTTATTTTCAATTTTATTTTAATTTTGATTTCATTTTATTTTAATTTTGATTTTATTTTATTTTAATTTATTTTCAATTTTATTTTATTTTAATTTTATTTTATTTTAATTTTATTTTATTTTAATTTTGATTTATTTTAATTTTGATTTTATTTTATTTTAATTTTGATTTTATTTTATTTTAATTTTGATTTTATTTTATTTTAATTTATTTTCAATTTTATTTTATTTTAATTTTATTTTATTTTAATTTTGATTTATTTTAATTTTGATTTTATTTTATTTTAATTTATTTTCAATTTTATTTTATTTTAATTTTATTTTATTTTAATTTTGATTTATTTTAATTTTGATTTTATTTTATTTTAATTTATTTTCAATTTTATTTTATTTTAATTTTATTTTATTTTAATTTTGATTTATTTTAATTTTGATTTTATTTTATTTTTAATTTTCACTTTACTTTCAATTTCGCTTTTTTTCACAAAAAAACTTTAATTTCATTTATTTTACTTCGTTTTCACTTTACTTTCAATTTCGCTTTTTTTCACAAAAAAACTTTAATTTCATTTATTTTACTTCGTTTTCACTTTACTTTCAATTTCGCTTTTTTTCACAAAAAAACTTTAATTTCATTTATTTTACTTTCAATTTCCCGAGTTTCCCGACTGCGCCATTAATATAATTAGCATTGTGTTACAGATTTTAATGTATCACAATGAAAATAAGAAAAACGATTGGTACTGATTTAAAAAGTACTTTATTGTTTGAATCGTTTCGAGTCTAACTACTGACTAATCTTAATTATAAAATCATACATGCCTGAAAGTTCTTGTGCGAGAATTGCATTATGCCTTCGTCATCAAAAGGTATTGAATTACCATCGTACGATCTGTGTATTTCTTAGAATCGACATCGATGGTGGCAAGCGTTATCAGTATGAAATGCACGGTAAGCAGTAAATGCGTCCGCTCGCACAAGTTACAGTTTTGCTTTGCAACAATGTATCATTGATACAAAGTATCAATGTACATTCCTACATTCCTACAGCTTATGATCATTATATGATTATATGGAGTCAGTAATTTGGCAGCGGCTATTAACGCATTGATGCATACATTATTGAACGCACCCTCTACTCTTTGAGTGCCATAGACTTTTCAATTTATAGTACTTCTAGCAAACGCCCACAACTTCGTCCGTGTAAAAATCGCAATAATAAGCAATTTTTGAGAGTGTAGTTAGTAATACATTGTGTGGGATATACATATAATCTTTTTACTTTAATGGCTCTTTGAACAAGATGTTTTGTATTTTGTTGGAATCAGATCCATAAATTATTAAGAATGAAACCATTTGAATGGGACAGGCTCGTGAACAAATAAATCCCGTGATTATTATACATAATTGTAGCTTGCGTTAATTAAAACAAGCTCAAATAAAATAACATTAAGCTTAAAAACATAACACGACTTTGATTTTGCGTAAAGCCCATTCATAAGATACTATAAATGAAACCGAAATTTTCGTGGTGTTAAAAAATTTTGTATGGGGAGTGATAGAAGGAGTGACAGCACTGAACTAATTTGTTCATTATGTTAGAGTAGCTATAAAAATGTTTGTACCAAATTTAAGCTTTAAAAATTGAGTAGGTACTGAGAAACTTAGTACATTGAATTTATTGAAATTGTGCAATTTGTATGGGAGGTTGAAGAAGGAGTGGGGGTTTTTGGTGATTTTTCGAGCAACAACTATAATTATAATATCATGGAATTGATCTATTTTAATTTTCAGATCTGTATCATTCACACTTTTCAAGAAAATCGAATTCTTGTAAAGTCGTGGAATTGTGTCACATTGTATGGGAGGGGGTAGAAGGAATGAAGCTAATCGGTTAATTTTTTCCCGGTATTAATAATAATACTAATTAAGTATTGAGAGAAAACTGTTAGCTCGATAAAAGTTAAACGTACTAAGAAAATAAATTTAGAGCATTTCATGAAAAAGTGCGGTTTGTATGGGATGTGGTGGAAGGAGTAGAGGGGTCTTAGTGATTTTTTGAGAAACAACAACAATTATCATGCAATTGATATATTTTAAATTTCAGATTAGTAAAATTTACGCTGTTCAAGAAAATCGAATTCTTATAAAGGCGTGGAACTGTGTCACATTGTATGGGAGGGGGTAGAAGGAATGAAGCTAATCGGTTAATTTTTTCCCGATATTAAAACTAATGCTAATTAAAGATTTAGTACAACATTTTAGCTCGATGAAAGTTACACGTACTGAGAAAATTGGTGTATAGTATTTCATGAAAAAGTGCAGTTTGTATGGGAGGTGGTGGAAGGAGTGGGGCAATTTAATTCTGCAGAGCGACTGTAGTTGAACGCCGCGTGCTTTGTCTCTTCTCCTTGATCTGGACAATCTGGACAAAGAGGTGAGCGATTGTATCCAAATCAGTGTAAGTACTTACGGTAGCTCTTGTCACCTACTAGAAACTGCGTGAGTTAATATTTACAATCGCCATACACACGCTTTGTCCAGACCTCATTGGTGGGAATTAGCATATTGGTCCATCTGCCTTTTGTAATGTTTTCCCAATTGATGTTGCTTTTATCTCTTTTTTATTTTTCTGACAACTGCTGCCCCTTGTTGAATCGAGGCTCTTCTTTTATAGATCATTAGAATCTCATTCGCGAGATTGTCGATGAGGATCATTCCGGCTATGAGACAGGCTGCTTCATCTGCTATTGTTCGGGTACCGCTGATTGCTCTTATCGCGCAGAGCCTATACGTTGACGACAGCTTTCTCCTTGTTTCCTTTGTCACTATCGCCGCCACCCAAACCGGAGCAGCGCAAAGGAGGACCGAGCAGACTACTCTAGAAAGCATTGTAGACTCCTTCTAGCGTATCCACGTATACCGATGTTTGGCAATATTTGGGAAAGGGCTGCGTGTATTTGTGATGCCAGCCCCCAAGAACTTTAAACGTTTGTCTACTACCGAGCATAGCTCATAGAAGTTTAATTGCTTTCTTGGATCTGATGGTTTGACGACCGCCTAGAATGTTCGTATATTCAATTTTCGGTCGACTAGTTATTAGAGCAGCTAGCTCTAAACCGGCCGACTCTAACCAGTCTTTAATTTTTATGACTGCTTCGTTTGATGCTGGCTCTATTTCGATTATTCTACCTTTAACGGTAACGGAAATATGAGTCCATATTTGCGACGAGACGCATTTGTCTTTATACTCGACATGAAATCTGAGAGTATTATAAGTTTGCCACAAAGTTTGTAACGCTAAGAAATAAGGTTCGGAGAAAAAAATTAATGATGCAGAAGTACATATAAACACTCAAAAATCTCAAAACCGGATGTCCGTCCGTCCGTTTGTCCGTCTGTCCGTCCGTCCGTCCGTGTCCTCTCTAACTTGAGAACGCGTTGATCTAGAAAGTTCAAATTTTCTACACGTTGTTTTTGACAAAAAAGGACGACTTCGTGAACGCCAAATCGCTCCACCCCTTCTACCCCCTCCCATACAAAATGACACTATTACACACTATTTAACAATAAACGGATTTGTTCGAAAATTGTAAAAGTCATTAGTCTCAAATTTTGAATATACTACTTTTATGATGATTTCAGTCTATGGTATAAAAATTATACGTGTATACAAACTGCACTTTCTCATGAAATACTCTAAGCCAATTTACTCAGTGCGTATAAAATTTATCGAGCTCAACTTTTGCACTAAATATTCATTTAGAATTATTAGTAACACCAAAAAAAAATAGTCCATTAGCTTCACCCCTTCTACCCCCTCCCATGCAAATTACACAATTTCGCAATTCGACACTAAAAGGCTTTTCTCGAAAAGTATAAATGCAACTGTTCTGAAATTTGGAATATAATACTTTTATAATAATTTCATTCTACTGTATAAGAATTATTTGTGTCCTTCCACCACGTCCCATACAATCTGCACTTTTCATGAAATGCTCTAAACCAATTTACTCAGTGCGTATGCAATTTATCGATTTGAAATTGTGTATTAAATATTTATTTAGAATTATTAGTAGAACCAAAAAAATTAGACGATTTACTTTACTCCTTTCACTCCTTCCATACAAAACGACACAATTTCGCAATTCCACAATAAACGGATTTTTTCCAAAAGCATAGAGGCTATTGATCTGAAATTTGGAATATATTACTTTTATAATAATTCCAATCTGCTGTATAAAAATTATTTAAGTCTTCTCCTTCCTTCTACCACCTCCCATGCAAACTGCTCTTTTTTAAGAAATCCTCGAAACAAATTTACTCAGTACGTGTAAAATTGATGGAGCTGAAATTGTGCACTAAGCATTTACTTAAAATTGTTCATAAGACCAAAAATTAGGCAATTAGCATCACTCGTTCTACTCCCTCCCATACAATTTGACACAATTCAACAACTTTACAAAAAGTCGATTTGCCTGAAAAGTATGAATGCTACTGATCTGCCATGCCAGATAAATGATGTTTGCAGTTATTTCTAAGAAAGTTATTAATAACTCCATCCTCCTTCTACCACCTCCCATACAAACTACACAATTTCACTTAATTCAATACACTAAATTTTTCAGTACCTATTGAATTTTGAGTCCTAAATTTTGTATAAAACATTTTGATAGCAACCTTATCGTGATGTGAAAAAATTAGCTCAATGTTGTTACCCAATCTACCACTATCCCTACAAAATTTATTAAAATAAAAAATTTATCCTTCATCTACAGTATCGCACGATTGGGCTTTACACCCAATCGTAATCCTGTTATGTTTTTTTTTTGGTCTAATTTAGTCATGAAACGCGAAAAAATTTTTTTTTCTGTGTCGATCGCAATAATTTATTATCTATATATGACCAACCCGACGTCTTCCTTGAGGATTATAATCCAGAGCCTGTTTTGCGATGATTCGCTCTGGTTTCCCCAGAGTATGACCGATCCACTGCCCCTTCCGCCGTTGAATCTCAATACCCATTTTAGTCTGGCGAGCTGTACTCCAAAGTTCGTCGTTGGAGATTACTTCTGGCCAGAATATTCCTAAAATACGTCGGAGGCATTGGTTTACGAAAGTCTGTAGTTTCTTGGTAAGTCAAACGGTCACTTTTCACGTAGTGCAACCATATAACAACACGGATTTGACGCATGCGTGCGAAGGGAGATCTCTCTTAACCTCCAGAAAGGGGAAAGGATACCGAAGGCCTGACGAGTTTTATTTAGCCGAGCCTCAACATCCTTTCCGGCTTCGCCGTCCATGCTGACAATGCTTCCGAGATAGCAAAAATCTTGCACCTCTTCCACATCCTGTCCATTAAGAACAATCGGTGTGCTTGCGTTCGAACCCATGTGCATGTACTTGGTTTTACGCACATTTATTTTCAGTCCCGCCTCTTTGCATTTAGAATGCAACGAGCGAACATTTGACTCTAAGTCCGAACGGGTATGTGCATGAAAACACACGTCATCAGCATAATCAAGGTGACTTAAGATGTTAAATAGTCTCCATTGAAAACCTTTACCTTCCCCACCTTCCAGTGCAGCTTTCAAGATGTCATTTATTACCACCAGAAACAGGGCTGGTGATAATATGCAGCCTTGTCTGACACCCGTTCGCACAGGGAAGCTCTCGGACAGCTCTCCTCTATGCAAGACGCGACACCTTGCATATTCGTAGGATTCTTTAATCATCGCTATGACCTTATCTGGAATACCTCTCCTACGCAAAGCATTCCGTATGTAATCTCGCTTAACGCTGTCGAAAGCCTTCTCGAAGTCCACAAACATGAGATGTAGTGGCGAACCCATTTCGGCTGACTGCTCTAATATTATCCGTAGGGTATTTGTGTGGTCGGTACAAGACGACCCTTTACGGAATCCAGCCTGATAAACTTCGAGAGTGCTCTCGACGACATCACTAATCCTATTGAGAATTACCTTAGCCATAATTTTTGATACGGCAGTAAGTAGACATATACCACGCCTATTGCCACAATCCCGAAGGTCGCCCTTCTTCGGAATTTTCACAAAGACGCCCTCCTTCCATTCAGTCGGATATCTTCCCTCATTCCACACCTTAGTGAAGAGTGGGAGGAGTATATCGGCTGTTATTTTCGGGTCCGCTTTGAGGAGTTCGGTTGGTCCGTCTATACCTGGAGCTTTCCTTCCCGCCATTGATCGAATGGCGGAAATTATCTCTTCCCTGTCTGGGGGATCGTCCCTAATAGAGGATTCTTGCAATTGGATGTTTGATAGTTGTTCTGTTTCTAGTATATCTTCCTCTGACAAGATGTTTAAAATATCAGAGAAGTATTCCTTTCATCGCTCCGTTGACATCTCTCACCTGGTGGTTGGCGGTAAGATTCCTGTTCATCAACTGTTTCATGATTTTGAATAGTGAACCCATATCCCCAAGGTAAGCCGCAGATTCTGCCTTGTTCGCCAGATCTTCAATGGCCTTTCTCTTGTCGCGTCTAACAGCCTTTTTAAGCTGTATATGAGCATCGCAGTAGTTCTGCCTCAAGTCTGGCGTTTGTTGGTTGACATCGGGTTGAGAGATGATTGCCAATTTGGCTCTTTTCCGACTGCCAACCTTGTCCCATGTGTCCCGCGACATCCAGGGTTTCTCACCGCTTTGCACATATCCCACAGATTCTTCAGCACTAGTTAGAAAAGTGTTTCTGGTTGCCTCCCAATTGGCGTTCAGTTTGCGCATTTTATATTCACCCAGTGTGGATGACTTTTCGCGTAGAATAGTGGTGTATTCGCGTTTTTTGTTGGGATCTCTGAGTTTATCCACATTAAGCTTGCGCTTCATTTGAAGAATTTGTGGTCATCAGATAGCTGCTGTACACAATCTCAAGCAGGCAACCATCAAGTGGTGATCGCTCCCCACGTCAGCTCCACGTTTCGCTCGCACATCGAGGACACATCTTCTCCATCGGCGACTTATAGCCAAATGGTCGATCTGGTTCTGAGTAACACCATCAGGGGAAACCCAAGATGTTTTATAATGACTCTTGTGTGGAAAAAGGATCACTCCGATGACCATTTGCCGAGTATTACAAAACTCCACAAATAATTCGCCGTTTTCGGGTCTTTTAATCCGAGGTCGTGCCGCGTCGACCCAAGGATCACCATGCCTCACCATGACGTGTTCTAGTCCAGTGTTGTCTGATCCAACCTGGGCGTTCGTATCTCCTGAGATGATAATAATATCACCTCTTGGAACACGTTTGAAGGTGGCACTGAGTTGGCTACAAAACTCCTTTTTGTCACCAGATGTTGCGGTATTAGTTGGTGCGTAGCACTGCAGAATTGTGACGTTTCTGACACTAGTGCTGAGCCTGACGACGATAATCCTATCCGAAATTGGTTCCCAGGTAATGAGACTGTTTCTCGCTCTCGGTGTAAGGACGAACGCCACGCCATTTCTGGCTTCACTTTCAGGGCCAATGTAGAGAATGGTGTTTCCGCTAGGGGTTCGTTCTTCTCCTGATCCTGTCCACCTGACCTCGCTCAAGCCCAAGATTTGGATGTTATAGTCCTCCATTTCACGGTCGATCACTGATTGGCGGTGCAAGGACCGAGTAACCCCAGCTCTTCCCCCGTCATTCAATGTTCGAAAGTTCCAGAAGCCAATCATAGTCCGTTTTCGAATGAATGCCAAAAGTCGTTACCGTAGAATCAGTCCGTATCCGAGGCGCTGTATCCGTTTCTCGTATCATTTAGGTCTTAAGATCACGGGTGATAAGCCCATGATCAAATTTGAAATTTGGAATATATTATTTCTATTATAAATGCAGTCTTTTTGTACATAAATTGTTTGAGTTTCCTCACTCCTTTCACCACCTCCCATACAAACTACACTTTTTCATGAATCACTTTACACCAAATTTCTCAGTACGTGTAACTTCCATCGAGCTAAAATATTGTATTAAATCCTTAAGTAACATTATTATTAATATCGGGAAAAAATTAACCGATTAGCTACACTCCTTCTACCCCCTCTCATACAATGTGACACAGTTCCACGACTTCACAAGAATTTGATTTTCTTGGAAAGTCTGAATGTTACTGATCTGAAATTTAAAATATATCAATTGCATGACGATTATAGTTATTTTTCAAAAATTTACCAAAAACCCCCTTCTCCTTCCACCACCTCCCATATAAACCGCAATTTTTCATGAAATACTATTAACGAATTTTCTCAGTACATTTAAATTTCATCGAGGTAAGAATTTGAACTTAATCCTTAATTAGCATAATTATTAATATCGGGAAAAAAATTAACCCAGTAGCTTCACATCTTCTACCCTCTCCCATACAATGAGACATATTCCACGACTATATAACAATTCGATTTTCTTGAAAAGTGTGAATGATACAGATCTAAAATTTAAAGTATATCAATTGCATGATAGTTATAGTTGTTTCTCGAAAAATCACCAAGAACCCCCCACTCCTGCTACCACCCGCCATACAAATTGCACAATTTCATTATATTCAATGCACTAAGTTTCTCAGTACCTACTCAATTTTTGAAGCTTAAATTTGGTACAAAACATTTTTATAGCTACTCTACACTGAGAGAAAAATGAAATATTAAAATAACTATTTCGCTATTTTAATATAACATTTTCTCATTAATTTCAGTTTAAAATGTTATTTACTATTTTTAAATAAAACATAACAGGGCTACGATTGCGCCTAAAGCGCAATCTTACGATATTCTAGATGAAATAGAATTTTTTGTGATCCCAAGAAATTTTGCATGGGAAGTGTTAGAAGGGGTGATAGCATTGAACTAATTTTTTCCCTATCATGCTAAAGTAGCTATAAAAAAGTTTTATACAAAATGCTTATTCCAAAAATTGAATAGGAGCTGAGAAAATTAGTGTGTTAGATTTAGTGAAAATGTGCAGTTTGTATGGGAGGTGGTAGAAAGAGTGGGGGGATTTTAGTGACTTTTTCAGTAATAACTAGAAATATTATAAAATTGATATCCCTGAAATTTCAGACTAGTGCCATTCATACTTTTCGAGAAAATCGATTTTTTGTGAAGTTGTGAAACTGGGTCATATTGTATGGGAGGGGGTAGAAGCAGTGAAGCTAAACAAATATTTTTTCCTGATCTTAGTGATAATACTAATTAAGTATTTATTACAAAATATGAGCTCAATAAATGTTATATGTTCTGAGAAAATCGTCTTAGAGCATTTCATGAAAAAGTGTAGTTTGTATGGGAGGGGGTGGAAGGAGAGGGACGACGCCAATAATTTTTATACTGTAGATTAAAATCGTTATGAAAGTAATACATCCCAAAATTCAGACTAATAGCTTTTATACTATTCGAGTAAATCCATTTATTGTCAAATTGCGAAATTGTGTCATTTTGTATGGGAGGGGGTAGAAGGGGTGAAGCTAATCGTCCAAATTTTTTTGGGCTTACTAACAATTTTGAATAAATATTTGGTGCACAATTTGAGCCCGCTAAATTTTATACGCACTGAGTAAATTGGCTTAGAGTAATTCATGACAAGTACAGTTTGTATGGGAGGTGGTAGAAGGAGGAAGAGGATACGCATAATTTTTATACGGTAGATTGATATTATCATAAAAGTAACAGTTACCAAATTTCAGGCCAATAGCTTTTAAACTTTTCGTGCAAATCCGTTTATTGTCAAATTGCGCAATTGTGTCATTTTGTATGGGAGGGGGTAGAAGAGGTGGAGCGATTTGGCCCGTTCACGAACTTGACCTTACTTTTTTGTCAAAAACGACGTGTACAAAATTTGAACTATCTAGCTCAACGCGTTCTCAAGCTAGAGAGCGAACGGACGGACGGACGGACATCCGGTTTTGAGATTTTTGAGTGATAATATTATCTTCTGTATCATTCATTTTTTTCTCCGAGCCTTATTTTTTGGCGTTACAAACTTTAGAGCAAACTTATAATACTCTCAGATATCATCTAGAGTATAAAAATGTTCTATAAAAAATGCTTACTCCAAAAATTGAATAGGAGCTGAGAAAATTAGTGCGTTAGATTTAGTCAAAATGTGCAGTTTGTATGGGAGGTGGTAGAAAGAGTGGGGGGATTTCAGCGATTTTTTTCAGAAATAACTAAGAATATCATAAAATTGACATCTCTTAAATTTTAGACTAGTAGCATTCATACTTTTCAAGAAAATAAATTTTTTGTGAAGTTGTGAAACAGTGTCAAGGTGTATGGGAGGGGGTAGAAGCAGTAAAGGTAATCAAATATTTTTTTTGATCTTAGTGATAATGCTAAATAAGTATTTATTACAAAATGTGAGCTCGATAAATGTTATATGTTCTGAGAAAATCGGCTTAGAGCATTTCATGAAAAAGTGTAGTTTGTATGGGAGGGGTTGGAAGGAGAAGGAGGACGCAAATAATTTTTATACTATATATTGAAATCATTATAGAAGTAATATATCCCAAAATTCAGACTAATAGCTTTTATGCTTTTCGAGCAAATCCTTTTAATGTTGAATTGCGAAATTGTGTCATTTTGTACGGGAGGGGGTAGAAGGGGTTAAGCTAATCGTCTAATTTTTTTCGACCTTACTAACAATTTTAAATAAATATTTGGTGCACAATTTCAGCTAGCTAAATTTTATACGCACTGAGTAAATTGGCTTAGAGTAATTCATGACAAGTACAGTCTGTATGCGAGGTGGTAGAAGGAGGGAGTGGACACGCATAATTTTTATACGGTAGATTGACATTATTATAAAACTAACATATTCCAAATTTCAGGCCAATAGCTTTTATACTTTTCGAGCAAATCCGTTTATTGTCAAATTGCGCATTCGTGTCATTTTGTATGGGAGGGGGTAGAAGCGGTGGAGCGATTTGGCCCGTTCACGAACTTGACCTTAATTTTTTGTAAGAAACGACGTTTACAAAATTTGAACAATCTAGCTCAACGCGTTCTCAAGCTAGAGAGCGAACAGACAGACGGACGGACAGACGGACATCCGGTTTTGAGACTTCTGAGTGATAATAACATAACAGGGCTACGATTGCGTAATGCGCAATCTTACGATACTCTAGATGAAATAGAATTTTTTGTGACCCCAAGAAATTTTGTATGTGGAGCGTTAGAAGGGATGATAGCATTGAACTAATTTTTCCCCCATCATGCTAAACTCGCTATAAAAATGTTTTATTCAAAATGCTTACTCCAAAAAATGAATGGGAACTGAGAAAATTAGTGTGTTAGATTTTGTGAAAATGTGCAGTTTGTATGGGAGGTGGTAGAAAGGGTGGGGGGATTTTAGTGAATTTTTCAGAAATAACTAAAAATACCATAAAATTGACATCTCTTAAATTTGAGATAAGTAACATTCATACTTTTTAAGAAAATCGATTTTTTGTGAACTTGTGAAACTGTGTCATATTGTATGGGAGGGGGTAGAAGCAGTGAAACTAATCAAATTTTTTTTTTTTGATCTTAGTGATAATGCTAATTAAGAATTTATTACAAGAGAGGGTGGAAGGAGAAGGAGGATGCCAATAATTTTTCTACAGTAAATTTAGATCATTATGAAAGTGATATATCCCACAATTCAGCCTAATAGCTTTCATACTTTTCGAGTGAATCCATTTATTGCCAAATTGCGAAATTGTGTCATTTTGTATGGGAGGGGGTAGAAGGGGTGAAGCTAATCGTCTAATTTTTTTTTGGCCTTACTAACAATTTTAAATAAGTATTTGGTGCACAATTTCAGCCAGCTAAATTTTATACGCACTGAGTAAATTGGCTTCGAATAATTCATGACAAGTACAGTTTGTATGGGAGGTGGTAGAAGGAGGGGGAGGACACGCATAATTTTTATACGGTAGATTTATATTATCATAAAAATAATATATTCCCAATTTCAGGCTAATAGCTTATATACTTTTCGTGAAAATCTATTCATTGTCGAATTGCGCAATAGTGTCATTTTGTATGGGAGGGGGTAGAAGGGGTGGAGCGATTTGGCCCGTTCACGAACTTGACCTTACTTTTTTGTCAAAAACGACGTGTACAAAATTTGAACAATCGAGGTCAACGCGTTCTCAAGCTAGAGAGCGAACAGACGGACGGACGGACGGACAGACGGACATCCGGTTTTGAGATTTTTGAGTGATAACATTAACTTCTGTATCATTCATTTTTTTCTCCGAGCCTTATTTCTTGGCGTTACAAACGTTAGAGCAAACTTATAATACTCTCAGATTCCATCTAGAGTATAAAAATAATCAATCCTACGGTATATTCATTTGTTTTAATTCATGCCATTATTTTTTTTTTAAATGGTAAAAAGATTTGATAAGAAAATTCTTGGCTGTTAATTTGAAAATGTTTGTGTATTTCGTTTTATATTGTAGAATTTGAAACTAATTCGCGCATTTTGTTTTGAAATGCTCACTTATTAGAGTAAAATGTTACCATTTTATAGCAATAACGCATATTCAACTCTAACTGTAAACGAGTAGCAAACTAATGCGCAGTAGATTTTTAGTAATTTCCAGTGAACAACGACGCGTCTTTTCAGTTCTCAATTTGTACAGCGAAGATCAATTGAGGGTGACGGAAATGGTTAAAAGAAAGTGTGAAAATGGATAATGATAAAGTTTGTAAAGTGGCTGCCAGCTGCGAAATGGATCAATTAATCGTATTTCACGAAACAAATGAATTCGCCGAAGATCTCATTGTTATCGATCTTTTTAAATTTTTAAAATATGTATGTACTCCGTGTGCCACCTTGTAAGGGGTTGTTCCTAGATATATTTTGAGAAAAAAATTGTTCGACGGAGATGGTCAATTTTCAATATCCGCGAAGATACAGGGTGATCAAGAAAAGTGTTTCGGACCTGTACCCTCACTCACTCAAAACGCTATATCTTGAAAACTAATAATTGCAATTCAAAGTGTTATAGCTTGTTTTTTAGGGAATTAAATTACCTTTTATTTGGTGTAATACTCCGCATTGTAACTATACTCAATCCTGAGATATTTGCCTCAGAACACAAATTTTTGATACTTTGACCCTCAAAATTTTGGGATCAATGTAGTTTTTCTCAAAAAAAACGCATTATAAAAATGTAATTTTAATTTTGTTTTTTTATGTGCCATATTATTGCCTACAAATTATGCACACATACTTATGACATAGGTTTTCCCGTTTTCCAGGTAATAAGCGAAAATACATATGGCTTAAAAATGAAATGTGCCATAAAGCAACCCTCATTCTAAAAAAACTGCCTGAAATGTTTTTAAACTGAAATATTCTTATTGTCCTTTAATTACTATTTAAATTATCGAGGAATATCCTTTAAGTAGTATTTAAATTATCGAGGAATTGAATTAAATTAAAATGAGTTTCAACACAACTAGGTGCAACACTTCGCCTTTTTTAATAGGGTACCTAACAAAATGAAAAGCGTATAAAAGCAAATTTTACTTCATATTTTTGTCAGTTTTAGTTACATTTTTAAAAATACAAGGTGTCACTAAAATTTTGAAAATAATTTCGAAATGCCTGAGTACACGAATGAAGAATATGCAGACATCATTTTCATTTATGGGGAGTGTCAGGGAAATACACGAGCGGCGCGATCTTTCTATCATCAGAGATTTCCTTATCGTCGGTTACCTTGAGGGTCAAAGTATCAAAAATTTGTGTTCTGATACCTCAGGATTGGGTATAGTTATAATGCGGACTACTACACGAAATGAAAGGTAATTTGATTCCCTAAACAAGCTATAACACTTTGAATTGCGATTAATAGTTTTCAAGATATAGCGTTTTGAGTTAGTAAAGGTACAGGTCCGAAACACTTTTCTTGATCACCCTATATCTCCGCGGATATTGAAAATTGACCATCTCCGTAGAACAATTTTTTTCTCAAAATATATCTAGGAATAACCCCTTACAAGGTGGCACACGGAGTACCAAACACCCTGTTTATACAATAATGAATTAAATTTGTTTTATGTTATATTTATGTTATAAACTTATTGAACCGAATTAATTTGTAAAATTATGCCAAAATGTTTTTTTTAATGGACAGTATGCAAAAGAATATGTTTTATGTTATATTTTAAGTCAATAAAATATTGAACCGAGTTCATTTTTGAAATTATACCAAAATGTTTTCATTTACAGTATGCAATGCAAAACCTTCTCTAACATGGCGCGATTCAAGTATAAATTGGTAAAAATTCGTTATCTTTTATTTATAAAAAGCTTATTTAATTAATATATGAAAATCTCGGGAAGAGGCGGTGGGGGGATAATCTAAAATTAAGTTTTAAAAAGAAAAAATCAGTTTTTGAAATAAAAAGTGAAGAACTCGTGATTTCGAAATGAAATAAATTGATTCAAAACGGAAAATTATTAATTTCAAAATATTGTTACTTTTAAATGCAAATGATATCCACTTATATCTAAAATATAGAGTAGTTGTTAAATAATATTGGAATTTTGAATACAAAAATGATATGGATGTATATCAAATAAGAAACATTTTGAAACTGCTGAAATAATTATTTAAACCAAATATTTCGAAACAAAATGTTTCACTATTTAACTACAAAGTGCCATTCATTTTGCGCAAAATCTATATACGTTTTTTTTTTATTTTACCTATGAAACATTTTAAAATCAAATTTTTTTTTTTGTGATTCCAAGAACTTTTGTATGGGAAGTGTTAGAAGGGATGATAGCATTGAACTAATTTTTTCCACATCATGCTAAAGTAGCTGTAAAAATGTTTTATACAAAATGCTTACTCCAAAGACTGAATGGGAACTGAGAAAAATAGTGACTTAGATTAAGTGAAAATGTGCAGTTTGTATGGGAAGTGGTAGAAAGATTGGGGGATTTTAGTGATTTTTTCAGAAATAACTAGAAATATTATAAAAATTACTTCCCTTAAATTTCAGACTAGTACCTTTCATACTTTTCAAGAAAATCGATTTTTTGTGAAGTTGTGAAACTGTGTCATACTGTATGGGAGGATGTAGAAGGGGTGAAGCTAATGAAATATTTTTTCTGATCTTAGTGATACTACTAATTAAGTATTTTCTACAAAATATGAGCTCGATAAATGTTATATGTTCTGAGAAAATCGTCTTAGAGCATGTCATGAAAAAGTGTAGTTTGTATGGGAGAGGGTGGAAGGAGAGAGATGACGCAAATAATTTTCATACAGTAGATTGATATTATCATAAAAATAACATATTCCAAATTTCAGGCCAATAGCTTTTATACTTTTCGAGCAAATCCGTTAATTGTCAAATTGTGCGATTTTGTCATTTTGTATGGGAGGGGGTAGAAGGGCTGGAGCGATTTGGCCCGTTCACGAACTTGACCTTACTTTTTTGTCAAAAACAACATGTACAAAATTTCAACTATCTAGCTCAACGCGTTCTCAAGCTAGAGAGCGAACAGATGGACGGACAGACGGACATCCGGTTTTGAGATTTCTGAGTGAATATATTAACTTCTGTATCATTCATTATTTCTTAGCGTTACAAACCTTAGAGCAAACTTATAATACTCTCAGATTTCATCTAGAGTATAAAAACCGTATATGACTGGTTCGGCCAAATTGCAAGTTTGCAATTCCTATCATTCCATGAAGTTTCGGAATTATAATTTAGAGTGTGTCTCAGAAATCAAATATCTAGGGTAGTAACGGAAACGGAAAATTAAAATGGGACAAACACGTATCGTATATTATCAAAAGACTTCGAAAATTTTTTTTTTTATTTTGTATGTTGAATGTACAACAATCAAGAATAGTGCATTTTTAGCATTTCGCGATATGGGATACTTATTTGGGGAAATACGTTTAGGACTACGTTATAGCCCTTTCTCAACGTCCATAATAAAATATCAATCAATCAAATCAAATTCCTGTTAAGACTCCCTATAGGGGCATAGGACAGAAACAACTCTCTTCCACAAGGCGCGATCCTGAGCATCGGCTTTAAGCTGTTGCCACGACTTGTTTATTCCTCTGGCCTCCTGCTCAACTGCTCGCTTCCATGTGTTACATGGTCGACCAACCCGACGTCTTCCAGAGCCTGTTTTGCGATGTTTCGCTCTGGCTTCCTCAAAGTATACCTATTTTAGTCTGGCGAGTTGTACTCCAAAGTTCGTTGTTGGAGATTACTTCTGGCCAGAATATTCCTAAAATGCGCCGGAGGCATTGGTTTACGAAAGTCTGTAGTTTCTTGGTAAGTCGAACGGTTACTTTCCACGTAGTACAACCATATAACAATACGGATTTGACACATGCGTCAAAAACTCGCAGCTTCGTGCGAAGGGAGATCTCCCTTAACCTCCAGAAAGGGGAAAGGATACCGAAGGCCTGACGAGCTTTATTCCGCTTCCGAGATAGCAAAAATCTTGCACCTCTTCCACATCCTGTCCATTAAGAACAATCGGTGTGCTTGCGTTCGAACCCATGTGCATGTACTTGGTTTTACGCACATTTATTTTCAGTCCCGCCTCTTTGCATTTAGAATGCAACGAGCGAACATTTGACTCTAAGTCCGAACGGGTATGTGCAAGCAAAGACACGTCATCAGCATAATCAAGGTGACTTAAGATGTTAAATAGTCTCCATTGAAGACCTTTACCTTCCCCACCTTCCAGTGCAGCTTTCAAGATGTAATTTATTACCACCAGAAACAGGGCTGGTGATAATATGCAGCCTTGTCTGACACCCGTTCGCACAGGAAAGCTCTCGGACAGCTCCCCTCTATCCAAGACGCGACACCTTGCATATTCGTAGGATTCTTTAATCATAGCTATGACCTTATCTGGAATACCTCTCCTACGCAAAGCATTCCGTATGTAATCTCGCTTAACGCTGTCGAAAGCCTTCTCGAAGTCCACAAACATGAGATGTAGTGGCGAACCCATTTCGGCTGACTGCTCTAATATTATCCGTAGGGTATTTGTGTGGTCGGTACAAGACGACCCTTTACGGAATCCAGCCTGATAAACTTCGAGAGTGCTCTCGACGACATCACTAATCCTATTGAGAATTACCTTAGCCATAATTTTTGATACGGCAGTAAGTAGACATATACCACGCCTATTGCCACAATCCCGAAGGTCGCCCTTCTTCGGAATTTTCACAATGACGCCCTCCTTCCATTCAGTCGGATATCTTCCATCATTCCACACCTTAGTGAAGAGTGGGAGGAGTATATCGGCTGTTATTTCCGGGTCCGCTTTGAGGAGTTCGGTTGGTAGTCCGTCTATACCTGGAGCTTTCCTTCCCGCCATTGACCGAATGGCGGAAACTATCTCTTCCTTATCTGGGGGATCGTCCCTAATAGAGGATTGTTGCGGTTGGATGTTTGGAAGTTGTTCTGTTTCCGGAATATCTTCATCAGACAAGATGTTTAAAATATCATAGAAGTATTCCTTCCATCGTCGCAACTGGTGTTCACTCATATTAAGGAGAGTTCCGTTGACATCAGTTTCCTGTTCGTCAACTGTTTCATGATTTTAAATAGTGAACCCATATCCCCAAGGTAAGCCGCAGATTCTGCCTTGTTTGCCAGATCTTCAATGGCCTTTCTCTTGTCGCGTCTAACAGCCTTTTTAAGCTGTATATGAGCATCGCGGTAGTTCTGCCTCAAGTCGGGCGTTCGTTGGTTGACATCGGGTTGAGAGATGATTGCCAATTTGGCTTTTTTCCGATTGCCAACCTTGTCCCATGTGTCTTGCGACATCCAGGGTTTCTCACCGCTTTACGCATATCCCACAGATTCTTCAGCACTAGTTAGAAAAGTGTTTCTGGTTGCCTCCCAATTGGCGTCCAGTGTGCGCATTTCATGTTCACCCAATGTGGATGACTTTTCGCGTAGAATGGTGGTGTATTCGAGTTTTTTGTTGGGATCTCTGAGTTTATCCACATTAAGCTTGCGCTTCATTTGAAGAATTTGTGGTCGTCGGATAGCTGCTGTACACCATCTCAAGCAGGCAACCATCAAGTGGTGATCGCTCCCCACGTCAGCTCCACGTTTCGCTCGCACATCGAGGAGACATCTTCTCCATCGGCGACTTATAGCCAAATGGTCGATCTGGTTCTGAGTAACACCATCAGGGGAAACCCAAGATGTTTTATGATGACTCTTGTGTGGAAAAAGGGTCCCTCCGATGACCATTTGCCGAGTACTACAGAACTCCACAAATAATTCGCCGTTTTCGGATCCTCTTAATCCAAGGTCGTGAAGGGTCGACCCAAGGATCACCATGCCTCCCCATGACGTGTTCTAGTCCAGTGTTGTCTGATCCAACCTAGGCGTTCATATCTCCCGAGATGATAATAATATCACCTCTTGGAACACGTTCGAAGGTGGCACTCAGTTGGCTATAAAACTCCTCTTTGTCACCAGATGTTGCGGTATTAGTTGGTGCGTAGCACTGCAGAATTGTGACGTTTCTGACACTGGTCCTGAGCCTGACGACGATAATCATATCCGAGATTGGTTCCCAGCTAATGAGACTGTTTCTTGCTCTCGGCGTAAGGACGAACGCCACGCCATTTCTGGCTTCACTTTCAGGGCCAATGTACAGAATAGTGTTTCCGCTAGGGGCTCGTTCTTCTCCTGATCCTGTCCACCTGACCTCGCTCAAGCCCAAGATTTGGATGTTATAGTGCTTTATTTCACGGTCGATCACTGATTGGCGGTGCAAGGACCGAGTAACCCCAGCTCTTCCCCCGTCATTCAATGTTCGAAAGTTCCAGAAGCCAATCATAGTCCGTTTTCGAATGCCAAAAGTCGTTACCGTAGAATCAGTCCGTATCCGAGGCGATGTATCCGTTTCTCGTATCATTTAGGTCTTAAGATCACGGGTGATAAGCCCATGATCCAGTGAGTGTCCATTTGCCATTTTTAGGGCAAGCAGGACTGGCTGTGGGTGAATTCTACAGCCCCCATCCCAGAAGGGGAGAGTTAGCTCAGGTCCGTGGAGTCGCTAACTCCAAAGATAGTTGCAGGAATTGGTAAAACCTCATACTACAACTACCCCCTTGCGGTTAAATAATATACAATAAATATATAATGAAATATGCTTAAATCATAATAAATTCTGCTCTACAATACAAACTTCTCTGGAATTTAATATAATGAATGCTCGAGAACTGTTCCCATCTGTTTTACTGAAGTATATGTCTTGTCCTTGATTTTCTACAAGGTATGCTTTCCAAAGTCAGTCACTTAGAACTATCCATATAGCTAGAACTGAATATCATCAACATAGAAACACCCTAGTTTCCTGGAGTTCAGGGGATATAGCAAAGTATCAGCAGAAACCAAAAATATAATGTATTTGCATAACTACAAAATGATAATAATTAAAATATTTATTTGCAATAATCTGAATTTCTACGAGTATAATGACTTTTTAAATAGTGGTGATAAGCTAGAATTACTGGATACACTTAAGTTATTTAATATTATAAAACAAATGTAGATTATTAGAATTTAAGATTTCTTAGTTTCATTTATAATAAATAAGAAATAAATAAAATTATAAAATAAAATTAATCGCTGTTCATAATAATTGTAAAGCAAATGCCAAAATATGTATAGCTTCAATAAATTAAATTATTATAATATTTCTTTATCCTCCATCACCATCTTTCTCCTTGTATTGCCTCAGCTACTATATCAAGTACTGCTTTTATGGCATTAGCAACGCGATTTCTCGAATCGGAACTGGCAAGCAGTGCATTCCATTAATTTTTGCTTGTACGAAGTCCTTCGCCTATTCACTAATTTCTTGCTTTATTTTGTCACAGATCTGGATATTACCGTCAAAAATTTTCTACGGTTCGCTAATCAAAACGATATCCGCTCCCTTATCCTTAGCAGTTTGTGTCACAATATCCTCAGCTGCCCAGAGGTTCAAATTAATCTGTATTATCTTCATGGTTTTTGCTAGTGATGGCTCTCCTGAGTACCGGGCATTTGCTGATGCCGGCTTCGCATTTTCTGGCTGATCCTTTCCACAGAACATGCACGATGGCTTCTTGTCGCAGCTCTTTACAATGTGACTTCGTTCCACATTTTCTACGAGGTTTGGAGCGGTTTTCTCCATTTTTGCACTGCTTGGCTAGGTGACCAAGCTCTAGATATTTGAAATATTTTGTAACTAACGTTCTTTCGCGAATGTGGCAGTTGACCCAGCTGATCTTAATTCTTCCAGCTCCTAACGAATTTCTGACATTTTCTGCAGGAAAACTGACTGTTGCTGTTCTGGGTCACGCCGTTCGCCTTTCGCAGTGATAAGATGTCTGCGAAATATTTGAAATATTTTGTAACTAACGTTCTTTTGCGAATGTGGCAGTTGACCCAGCTGATCTTAATTCTTCCAGCTCCTAACAAATTTCTGACATTTTCTGCAGGAAGACTGACTGTTGTTATTTTGGGTTACGCCGTTCGCCTTTCGCAGTGATAAGATGTCTACGAAACTCCTTCGACTCCAAGCAGGGCTTTGATTGCTTCGCTTATGTCATCTTTCGTGGTGACTTCATCAACATCTTTAAATTCGTTAATAGAATAGTGCGCGAGTATCCTCGCTAAGGCTTCGCGAATGGCGCATTTGAATTCGGCAGTCATCCCTCCCATCTCCTTAAGTTGAATTAGGAGATCTCCTTTTTGTATACCTCTGATCCTCGATACCGCCTTTCCAGCTAATTCCAGTTTAGGGTCTGCCCCTTCCTTTCACAGCATCTGCGCATAAGTTCACCCTTCGCATTGACGATCATAGCGTCAGGTCTAGTTTTTTTGGTCTCTAGCTTTTTCTTCACGATCTTCTTCCTGGCGACTCTTGACCCTTTGTCCTCTCCTGCCGCCTGCTTCTCTCGATGCATTTCGGTGGTCTTCTTGTGAATGGCTTTTGACAATCCATCTTCTCCTGTCGTTTGCTTCATGTCCGAGGTCTCAATGACTGTCATCGTAACCACCATTTGGTTTTTTTCCTACAGGTTTCCATAATATTGTGTGTGCCGAACAATCCGTGTGATAAAGCCTTGGAGGCAGGAGGTTCATCATCTAATAACAAGTCGTCCTCAGTTAAATTGATATCTTTTAGCGATTTATCACAACCAAAGATGCTGCCAAGCAGCATATTCTCACGACTAACTTCACCATCATTTGAAGCAGAAGTTGTTTCCATTGCAATATTCTGACCTCGACCTGCAGCATTGGATGGATCAGCAAAAAGATAACTGTCGCGAGCTGTTGCAGATGTCTCTACTCAAATCCATTCCTTTAATTATATGCTTCACAGCTTGATGATCGTTATTTCTAGGAAAACTTTTAACGAAAATTTACATTCGGATAATGTGTTGCACTCTACAAATTAATTGCCTATCGATAACATGGATTTCCAATCAGAGAGTTAATAGTACTCATTTTAATGTTCATCCCTCATGTATCTAGTGCACCAGTTTCCATCCCTTTCATTACTATTTTTTTAAATTTTTAAATCGTCTGAAAACTATTTCAACCATTTTACTTTATTATTTTAATAATAAAGTATTGTGATCGACTTGGGAAAAAAAAAAAATTTGCTACCCTGAAATTTTTTTTTTCGCGTTTCATGACTAAAATAGCCTAAAAATGCAAAAAAAAAACATAACGGGGCTACGATTGCGCATTAAGCGCAATCTTACGATACTCTAGATGAAATAGAATTTTTTGTGATCCCAAGAAATTTTGTATGGGAAGTGTTAGAAGGGATGATAGCCTTGAACTAATTTTGTCCCCATCATGCTAAAGTAGCTACAAAAATGTTTTATACAAAATGCTTACTCCAAAAATTGAATGGGAACTGAGAAAATTAGTGAGTTAGATTTAGTGAAAATGTGCAGTTTGTATGGGAGGTGGTAGAGAGAGTGGGGGGATTCTAGTGATTTTTCAGAAATAACTATGAATATTATAAAATTGACATCCCTTAAATTTCAGACTAGTGCCATTCATACTTTTCAAGAAAATCGATTTTTTGTAAAGTTGTGAAACTGTGTCATATTGTATGGGAGGGGGTAGATGATCTTAGTGATAATACTAATTAAGTATTTATTACAAAATATGAGCTCAATAAATGTTATATGTTCTGAGAAAATCGTCTTAGAGCATTTCATGAAAAAGTGTAGTTTATATGGGAGGGGGTGGAAGGAGAAGGAGGACTCAAATAATTTTTCTACTGTAGATTTAAATTATTATGAAAGTGATATATCCTAAAATTCAGATTAATAGCTTTTATACTTTTCGAGTAAATCCATTTAATATCAAATTGCGAAATTGTGTCATTTTGTATGGAAGGGGGTAGAAGGAGTAAGGCTAATCATCTAATTTTTTCTGGCCTTACTAACAATTTTAAATAAATATTTCAGCCCGCTATATTTTATACGCACTGAGTAAATTGGCTTAGAGTAATTCATGACAAGTACAGTTTGTATGGGAGGTGGTAGAAGGAGGAGCAGGACACGCATATTTTTTATACGGTAGATTGATATTATCATAAAAGTAATATATTCCAAATTTCAGGCCAATAGCTTTTATACTTTTTGAGGAAATCCGTTTATTGTCAAATTCCGCAATTGTGTCATTTTGTATGGGAGGGGGTAGAAGGGGTGGAGCGATTTGGCCCGTTCACGAACTTGACCTTACTTTTTTGTCAAAAACGACGTGTACAAAATTTGAGCTTTCTAGCTCAACGCGTTCTCAAGCTAGAGAGCGAACGGACGGACGGACGGACGGACGGACATCCGGTTTTGAGATTTTTGAGTGATAATATTATCTTCTGTATCATTCATTTTTTTCTCCGAGCCTTATTTCTTGGCGTTACAAACTTTAGAGCAAACTTATAATACTCTCAGATTCCATCTAGAGTATAAAAATCCGTCTGTCTGTACGCCGTACGCCGACGTGTACGCTCAGCGCACATTAACTCCCAAACCGTTCAAGATAGAAAGTTCATTTTTGGAGGGATTGTAGGTAGTTGCGGGTCTCAGGCGGATACCAATTTTGGGGGGTGTACGAGTTCAGGGGGAGGCGGGGGGAGCGCTTAAACCGAAAAATACGAATTCAAATATCTCAACCATGGTTACAGCTAGGAAGCTTAAAATCAACATACATATACAAGAGTTTGTGGGACAACTTTTAAAAATAACTTAATTTTTTTATCCATTGGCGTGCGAAAAGGGGGGGCTAATAACCCAATGTCGGCCGAATTTTTTTTTCAAATGATTATATCTTCGAAATTACTTCCCATAAAAAATTGATATTTTGAAACCATTAAGATAGTATATAGATCTACTAGAAGCAGTTTAGACAGAAGCTAATTAGTGAAAGGGGGAGGGTCAGGGGGGGGTGCAAAGAAAAACACTTAAAAATTAATATCTCAACTGTCTCTTATGCTATGTAATTGAAACTTAAAATGTATACTAAGCTTTACTAGCGACATATGAAAAAAATATAATATGTGGACATTATAGTAGTGGGGGCAAATGGGGAGCATTTCAAAAATGGCGCACTTTCCAAAACTACAAATCATCAAATCTCAAAACTGAGTACAGGTATCAAATAAAAAATTTGTCAGATTGTAGAGCTACATAATCTTTAATTTTGGTGAAAAATTTGAGGTGGGGGGTGTAAGGGGAAGGAGGTGGACAGCGAAAATGTTGAAAATTTTGAGTGATTTTTTTATGGCTCTGGTAAAATATTGTTACGCGTTTTCCCCAACTTAGGCTTAACTTCCTAGTTGTTTTTTTTTTCTTTCTGTGTTAGTGTCACTTAAGTCGACAGAGTTTCAACCGTTTCACTCATTTCGGATGAGCTTATTCTTTCGCCATCGTCCGCTTCGTTGTCTCCGTCGCTGTTATCGCATGATTATGATTTGGCGTCAAGTCTTAATGACAGTTCGCGATTGTTTACGTTTTGGGCGGATCGCGCTAGTTAATTTTCGCGTCGTCAGTTTTCGTGTCGTCCGAGTGTCCTGGAGTTCAGTGTTCATAGGGGAGTGGCGCCAAGGATAAGGCGCGTATGAAACTGTCGTATGTGAAGTGATGGTGTGAAAATATCGGAATAGTGTTCGTATTTTGGACGCCAAGCGTGGTCGCTGTTGTTCAACAAATGGGGCGTAGTCGATATTTCCGCCGCTTTAGTTTTCCTCTGGTAAGTAGGACGCGTGTGTCCATCGGAGCACGATCGACGGGTCGGAGTGTTGCAGCTCGTGTCATTCCGGGTGGAGACTCAGGTAAGTAAGATTCTTTTGTATTTCTACCTTCGATTCTGGTAGTTTGTGGTTACGACTCGGCGGCAGGTAAGCGTTGGGATTTCTTCGCGGCCTGTATTGAACGTCGTGGTGGGTGTCCGGTGCCAGCTCTGTATTGGGAGCCAAGCCTTGCGAGTCGATGTATTTTAGTCGCTCGGTTCCTTGTCTTGGTGCACTGGGACGGAGCTTGCGTTTCGACGGTATTTCGTTGTCGCCGATGTTGTTGGTGCGTCGTACGTCGTCGCCTATCTTCATATGGTATTATTTGAACGTTAACACTCTTTTCTCGTTACAGACAATGTTTCCACTACTCTACGTTATTTTGTACTTCTAACCGGGCTACGAGACGGGGTGGACATTAGGTTTAATGGTAGCCCTAATTCGGAAGTATGGAAGGTTGTCTCGCGGAGTGTTAGTGGTAAATTCTTTTAAATTCAAACGTATGTTGGAATTGATCGCTAACAATCTTATTTTTCAGGAAACCTAAGCCTCGTTACGATGAAAGCGTAACAAGATACAAAGTTTAAATTTTGCATGTCGACACATCTATTTGATATAGATAGAAAAAAAATAGTAATTTGTTCCAAAATTGTTATGCTCCGAAGTTGGGGTCTAACGTGCACAAGGTGTTTCATGTGGAATGAAAAAAACACATAAACTGAAAATTTTTCAATGAAATTTTTAGGTAGAAACTTGAAAATTTGGGAAACGCACTCAAAAAAAATCTCTTAAAGTTTAAAATATTAACTGGTCGAATATTTTTAAGACTTCTACTCCCTCCCATACAAAATTATTTTTTCGACCAATTTCAAGAAATCAATTATCACCTAACTATGAAAAGCTATCAATTTGAAATTTTGCACGAAAACTTAGAAAAATAATTAAAATAAAATTACGGTAAAAGTTTTGTAATCATGCTTGCCCTTCTACCCCCTCCCATACAAAAGCATGATTTCGACCAATTTCATTAAATCAACTAATAACCAACAAATTAAAAGCTACGAACTTGAAATTTTGTACGAGCACCTTACAACAGAAAAGAAAGAAAATTCCATCACAAATTTTACGATTCCCCTACCTCCTCTACCCCCTCCCATACAAAATTATTTTCTCGAACATTTTTAAGAAATCAGTTATCAGCTATCTCTTAAAAGCTATCAATTTCAAATTTTGCATGAAAACTTATAAAAGTAATTCAAATGAAGTTGCTTTAAAAGTTTTGAAATTGCGCTTACCGTTCTACCCCCTCCCATACAAAACTATGATTTCGACCAATTTCATTAAATCAACTAATAACTAACAAACTAAAAGCTACGAACTTGACATTTTATACAAGCACCTTACAAGAGAAGCGAAATAAAACTGCATATCAAATTTTACGATTCCCCTACCTTCTCTACCCCCTCCCATACAAAGTTTCGGTTTCGTGAAATAAAATACACCGAATTTTATGAAAATTTTATGCAATTTCGTCTATGAAACACATTCTATACAGAGAATATTGGACCTGATTCAAGCAATTATTAAAAAGCTGTTAACATCCACCCACCCTTGCTATTACCCCTCCTCCTCCCCTCATAAAAACCCAAACTTGCAGAAACGAATGAAATATTGTTAAATTGACAACAGCCCTGCCCAAGAAACCCCTTTGCACTTAGCTTTCCCTAACCACTTTAACCTGCATATTGACTTTCCACTCATCCGCAACTTGTCCCAAGAATAATAAAGTTTCGCCCGACTTGTTGGCAGTTTATTTATATTTAATTGAAAACATAAACTGTCGGAGATTTTTTCTTTCAATTTTCACACTACTTGATTAATTCCTTTCGCTCTATCTAACAAATCAATTAGATAATCATAAATCTTCGTCACTGTCTAAAGTAGATTTTAATTAATACGCTCTAAATTTATAATCGATTGGTTAAGTATCGTTTCCCGATTTTCATATGAATACTAATACAGATACTCACTAACTAATTCATTTTTCAATTTTCACACAACAATTTCGTAATATGAACGGAAAAAAAATTTTAATTTAAATCATTCATAATATGTTTCACCCCTATGTAATCCGCCATTATTAAAAATAAAACACGACCAAACGGAGGTCACATATTTCAGCGCCTCTAATGAGCCCACAGGTAATTAATAGCCTATCGTCTATCACTTTGCCACGAGTGGGAAGCCGTAAAACGAATTGTGTACTAAGAGAAAAACTTTCATTTGGTTTTTCTTCATACATATATGTGAAAATTTTTTTCATCCTCTTCTGCTGCCCGCCTCCTCTTCTACATATGTGCGACCTTACCGCCACGCGCTCCGAATCGAGACTTCAACAGTTTTCCCATGACTATTTCGGTTCGAATATGTGTGGCCTGCATTAGGAGAATTTCGTCCGGAATGATAGTAGCTCGTGTAGAGGGCAATCTAAAGATTACCAGCCTGGGATTTCAACAAGGAATAAATATCAGCAAGATGATATGGCACACACTAGTAACTGCAAGAAAGGCGAAGATTAATTACTTGAACATCAAGGATGATCTCGTGTAAATGAGTGTATACAGTAGAACGTGGTTGGTTAGAGGATTGAAATACGATGCCCTCAAAGAAATTCGTCTTTTCTTCGTGCCTTTCGAGGTAGAGATTTTGATGAGGGACCATTCTTCATATGGTGCCGGAAGCAGAAGATTCTCGTGCAACAAGTGTTTGGACATTTTTCTCGAAATCTTCTGGTAAATGATGATTCTGTGCGACTTAATTTTATCGTTATCTCTTAGCTTAGACCTTCTTATTCGTATACCTGTTGATATAAGCTCGCGTAGAATAAAATTTGAATTTGATATGTTCACTACTTTTTTTCGACTTGGATAAATTAGACTGGACTGGATTGGAGTCTATTTTCAACGTTTCGTAGGATTTTGATTCAAAATTTTGTGGCTCTCCACGTAAGCTTAGCTTTATCGTGATAAAAAAAAAGAATACCGAAAATGGTTTGCAGCTAAAAAATGTCACAATCATGTGCAGAAAAAAAAACATATTTGCCATACATTTCTGTCACAATTTTTCAAACTTTTCATTGATACTAATAATTTTTCTTGTTCAAAGCGACGGAGGTGGAAACGGAAGAGTTTGGGATTAAGTTGAAAACCAATTTGTGGCAATTTCCTTAGCCACATTTCACCATGACAGAAAAACTGAAATACGTTTTGTTGAATAATAAAATGCCTTACAAGATTCCATTAAAAAAAACACGAACATATTCATAATAATTTCATAAAGAGTGATAAAGCTTTATAAATCAGTGACAGAAGAACCAGTTACCATATCGAAAGGACCAAATCCAACCAACCATTACACCCAAGATTATCATTTAGTTATTTAAGGATTATGTTCTAGAAGAAAGTCATCCGAATGTCCTAGTTCCCTCGCTCGAAACGACGTTTTGTCCCATAATCCTCGAAAACCGAAAACAATATTTGAACACGATATTTATTTAGGCACAAAAGTTATGCCCGTCCATAAAACATAAGCCATCATTTCGAACACGCCGAATGTATGTGAATGGGAAGAGTCTGCGTTGAATTGAGCCGGTTGATAGAGTACGACCCAAACTTCCATTTAGCCCCTAAAATGGCAGGACAATGCCGTGTATATATCGGAATCCTCCAATCACAATTTATCAACGATTATTACGAGCTCGAACAAGGACCATGAACATAAAGACGTGCAGTATACAAGAGCAATCTGTCCGATCCGAGGACGGAGATGGATCAATTCGTGATTTGTGTTTTGTTTCAAAAAGGATATAAAGCCAATTTGAGATGGATAAAGCAAAGGATAAGGAATAGCGCATTCTCTTCTCTCTGTACCTCCGACGTTGGTTGAACTATTTTCAATATAAAAGTTAAGACAGTTAAGCGAAAGTATTGTGTGGTCGCGATGAGAACGTGTATGAAAGAACAGCAGGTCCTCGAGTGGAGTAGTAAAAATTATATATACCACAGCTTTCAAATCGAAAGTTTTCCAATAAGAAAGTTTTTAATGGTCGGGTCTGTGTAGGGGTCCTGTAAACCTGTAATTGGTTTATGCACCAGGTATATTAACATAATTTCGAAGGGTTGGCTGACTGGATGGAACCGTACCAACACGAGATAAACTGCCTTTCAGTTCAGTCCTTCAAGTTTTCTGACAATTTCTCAAGCAGCCAACTCTCATCAAACGAATTTATTTATATATTTCAATAGAAAAGACGCGCGGGGTGACGAATTCAAGGAGACCCTTAGACGGGTAAAAGTTCATTAAGTGTAGTGTACCAAAAAGCGAAGCAAGAAGAGTAGAGCTAGAGCTAGAGTCGAGAGATCGACGAGGAAAACTTTGAGGACTTTTAATTACGGCAAATGAATTCACCACTTTGCATATCTAATACTCTTGACATTCTATAACTCCTTTTCGAGCGTCGTATGCCTTAAACATTTTCCAGCTCTTTGGGGCGCTTCTGAAAAGCCACTCTTTTCGGGATAGAGTTCTATGTTTTTTGTTCAACCGATTTCCTTTTTCATTTTTTCGGAATAGCAGAAAGGACTCGAAGGACTTTCTAAGAGCTTTTCAACCTAATAAATGAGTTCTCAGCCGAGAAAACAATGTTTGTTTGGCTGCATGGTTTTTATTTTTGTGTGTGAGATACCAAAAGCCAAGGCAAAATTGAACATAAGACACAACTAATGTACATAGTTCGCATTGAATTTGAAAATCGTTTGCTTTTCTTTCGAGCGAAGTTGAGAGAGATAGTGACGGATGATATGACTTCGACTCCGGACGAATCATTTTCAATTAGAAATGGCAAATGCTTGCTTTTTTAGCGTAACATGCAGCAGGGTTTATGCTTTGGCTGACTGCAATGCTTTGAGTGCAATGCTTTGAGTTTAATGGTCTGAACGTAATGTTGAGTAAGTTAGCTCGCTAATGGTGATCGTAATATCGTTGGTGGAAATGGCGATGGATTTCCTTTGTTGGAAAATTATGGTTAGCTTAACTCTTCCATTCGAGTAAGAGAGCTGATCTTCTAAGCCAGCATTAAAAGCGCATTTCATAAAATTGAAAGGGAAGGGTATTGAATGAGCAAAGAATATGTTAATGGATGTAATGGAGTTATGTTATATCAGATCATTTTATCCATCTAATAACAAAGGTGCGGGATGGTTTCTGCCATGGGCCGTTCACAAATTTCAGATTAAAATCGATATCGATTTTCCGAAGGCATGCGATAAGGTTAAATATAACTTCCTTTTTTCCAATCTCAATATGTATCGCCCCTTCAGTTTTTTCTTGGTAGGTTCCATTCCTGTCTGTCAAACAGAAATCATTTTGTTTGTTTTAATGATACATATTATTTCTGTTTTTTTTCCGGTATCTTCCAAGGGTCCATTCTTAGGCCTCTAATCTTCATATTTTTTCCATCACTAAGGACAGAAACTTAAGATAAAGCAATGAGCCATCTATTTGCTCCGAAAATATGAACATTGTTTTAAGTAATCAAAAGTAAGCTGTATTGCATTCGCTTAGAAACACGTCAAATAGGCAAAATCGAACAATAGCATTCTATAACATAGGAAACGTGGACAACTTCATATATCTAGGATCCAATCTCTCCAAAGACAGCTATGTAATCAACGAAATCTAAAGGCGTAAGACATTCAACTCGGTACTTCCAATAATAAAATGTAAAGACATGCATAGAAAAACAATGCGAATCTACAAAACTGTAATCAGACCTGTACTCTACTATGGCAGCGAAACATGGACATTAATACAGGCATCAGAAAAAATGGTCAATGCTTTGGAGAGGAAGGTATTACGACGATTTATCGAACCGGTAAGAGAACAAGGCGAATGGATAATTCAATACAATCAGAATTGTATATTTTTAACGACCCAGATGTCTTTACACTAATCAAACTGCGAAAGCTACAATAGGTTGGTCATGTAGAGCGAATAGAGGACAGGAGAATACCCAATACAAAAAGTGAAGGCGGAAGGAAAAAGGCTAGTCGGAAATCAAAGGAAATGCTGTGAGTATTCAATCGACGAAGACTGCAAATCGCTTCCGGAATGTTCAACATAGAGAACGCGGTCACTGGACCTAGAAAATTTGAAACAAAACATATAGGAGTCCAAGACTCGAATTGGGCCGTAGCGCTATTAATGATGTTGAAAGTGTTAAACGATTGCAAAGATTCCCTCTTTTCAGACCCCAATGGATATAAAAATTAAATTGTATTTATAGTTTGTCCAACGAACCCCTTTATTTAAGTCGTAAGTAATGTAGGCTGACTTGAAAGCAAGTCGTCATTCCAAAATAATAAAAAAAAAATTAAAATATTAATTAATTAATTGATAAATGTTATCTAATCTGTGAATTTATCATGTCGTGCGGTAAATGGTCTAATGCTATAATATCTGATACCCTTCATTGTTCTGGGATTTGTGGTATGTTATTTCACCCCTCATACGTGAATGCATAACAACGACAAGATATTTTACTGCTATGGCTCGAGTTGCGACTCGACTGGTACTCGGAGCCTATTCGATCAAATATGCTTAAGAGGGGTCTTAGTCGAAAAATGAAAAAAATTTAGAAAATTTTTTTTAGCCTAAAAAAATCTCCATGGAATTCTGGTCATGTGAGTAAAAAATGGTGAAAATATTTTCATTTTAAATTGGTTAAAAAAATATATTTTATCGAACAACTATGTGCGATAGCCTTCTAACATTCCTCAATTGCAATAGTTGTTCTGATACTAAATAAAATCAATAATATTTTTCTATAGGTGCTTCTACAAAATACTTATCTATAGGTACCTAACTTTTATAGCTTTGCACAAGGTACATATATTATAAGGACACAAAAAGGAACAAATATTAAAAAACGATAATATACAAAACCATATATTTTACACTAAAATATTTATTTACAAATTATTTATTTACAAATTAATGGCCCCGTGGAATGTAAGATGGTCCAGCTGCTTGTTGCTCTTTCTCCTCTTGTCGCAATTGTCCCTTGATAAGTTGCGACGGGCAGGTTTTGCCAACTGTTTTTGGTCCAGTTCAGCCTTTTTCAATCTCCTTTTATCAAACATAAGCATTGTACTGACAACCTTTTCACCTACGTTGATGTCTGCTTCCTCCAATACTCTGCTGCGAAAAATGTTGCCTTCATTGAAGAACCCTACTGCTTCGTACACTCCCATTCTCAGGGTTGGTAATGTAACAAACGTTGTTTTGGGGATGCGCTCCCAAATGAGATTGAGGAAGCTCTCATTTGGGTTCTGCGTCTTCCCATGCAAACACTTTTCGAGGAGCGAAGGCTGGCTGAGGTCCCTAAATATAGGACGCAATGCTTCCATTATTGCCGGTGCGAAGTGGAAGTGTTTGTTGTGGTCGTAAGCAGTGTTTGTCACCTGTGCCTGCATATACTTGCACCATTCTATGTCGCAGAGTCCATGCTGAGAAATGTCGTTTGTGGATGATATATGATAAAACTCAACCCAAATTGATTGTTTCATTTTTTCAAATCATCAGGACACTTCCTAATAGCCTCTCCATAATAATTTTGAATGAGTCCAATTTTGTAATCAGTGAGACGATTTTTCCACCAAGAGGCTTTCCGTCCCTCAACTTTCACCCCTTTTCGGCAGCCTTCAACCTCCGAATCCGAGTGCCCATCCTCTTTTCGACGTGGCCGACACACTCCACCTTTTTATACTCTAGATGAAATCTGAGAGTATATTGTGTTTGCCTTACCGTTTGTAACGCTAAGAAATAACGCTCGCACAGAGCCGCCAAGGGTACAGAAATATTTGTTGTCGCTCAAAAACTTCGATTCCGAGTGACCGTCTGTCCATCTGTCCGTCTCTCCGTCTGTCCGTCTGTCTGTCTGTCTACAGCATAACTCTCGAAAGCTTTGAGCTATAGTGCTAAAAACTTTTGTGTGTCATTTTTAGCAAAAAAGTAACTTTAAGTTCGTGAACGGCTTACATCCCCCCACTCCTTCTACCTCCGCCCATACAAATTTCATGAAATTTCGAAATATAAGGAAATTGATTTTTCTTTGAAACTATTTAAGCTATCGACTTGAAATTTAGGTCGAAGTATTCTGATATAGATCTCATTAATATTACGGAATATTGATCCCATCCCCTCACTCCTTCTACCCCCTCCCATACAAATGGACAATTTTAAAAAATACACATTTTCGATTTTCATTGAAACTAGTAAGGCTGAAAAGACGAAATTTTGCCAAAATTAATTCTACTATAATTGCAATTAGTTTCAAAAAGAATTATCAACTTTACCTCACTCCCTCTACCCCCTCCCATACAAATTTCACGAAATTTTGAAATTTCAATTAAATTATTTTTCTTCGAAACTGATATTTTGTATAAAGTATAAAAATAGAAATATCAATAACGGAAAAAAAAATTGTTTTGATTCGTACACTCCTTCTACCCCCTCCCATACAAATGCATAATTTTTGTTAAATGCATTATATCGATTTCCATTAAAACTAGAAAAATTACAAACTTAAAATTTTGCCAGAATTTGTTTTTTAATAGTTTCAATAAATGCTAGAAAAAATTATCAGCTCAGCTTCACTCCTTCTACCCCCTGCCACATAAATATCTGTATTATAAATTCAAGAAAAACATTTCTCCTTCGAGTATATGAGAGCTATCGACTTTGAAATTGAATCAAAGCATGGTGATAAGGGTGATGATAAGCAGTTTCAAAATCATCTAAAGCGTTCCACTTCCTCTGCCACCTCTCATACAAATGTCCCAATTTCAGGGAAACTATGTCCAATTTCTTTAAAAATAATGAAAACTAAAAACTTTAAATTCAGGAAAAAACATTTAGCATGTTCGGTGTCATATACAAAAATTACAATCCTCTCCTTCTACTTCTACCACCTCCCATGCAAAAATCTCTATTCACTATTCGAAAGAATTTGATATGACATTTTTTCCGGTATATTAAAGTCATTTCCATCTCATCTAGAGTATCATATGATTGGGCTGAATCATAATTCTGTTATGTTTTATTGTGCGATTGGACAACTTGTGTGTAGACTTTGCTGTCACCATCGCCCAAGTATTCCGTGTAGCGGACAAGCCTCTCTTTGCATCTCTCAAAAATCTCCTGGGCACCAGCAACTTCCATTCCTCCACTTGTCCCTTAGATAAGAAAAAGTAGTGTATGTAGAAAGGCACGATGACTTCAAACATATTAGTTACCTTTATAATTGGCAATGCAGTTATCTTTATGGACGTCACTGTATCTTGAAGGGCAATGGCAAAATTTGGACAGGACAGGAACATCCAGGACCTTGCCATTGAAGACACTTGTTGCTGTCACTACTCCGTTCAAGGATTTGAAGCCCACCTTTTGCCAAGAACCGTCCAATGCTACTGCAAGGTCGGTTTTCCCATCATTGTCAATGATTTCCTTACCACCATGGATTCTTTGGAGACCTAAAACATGAGGAAAACAATTGATTATAGTTTTTATCTAACTGTTCAGATAGCTATTACAGTTTGAAACTTCTCCTCGTATCCAACTAAAATAAGTTGAAGTGATGGAAAAAACATAACAGGGCTACGATTACGCGTAAAGCGCAATCTTACGATACTCTAGATGAAATAGAATTTTTTGTGATCCCAAGAAATTTTGTATGGGGAGTGTTAGAAGGGGTGATAGCATTGAACTAATTTTTTCCCTATCATGCTAAAGTAGCTATAAAAATGTTTTATACAAAATGCTTCCTCCAAAAATTGAATATGAGCTGAGAAAATTAGTGTGTTAGATTTAGTGAAAATGTGCAGTTTGTATGGGAGGTGGTAGATAGAGTGGGGGGATTTTAGTGATTTTTTCAGAAATAACTAAGAATATCATAAAATTGACATCTCTTAAATTTTAGACCAGTAACATTCATACTTTTCAAGAAAGTAGATTTTTTGTCAAGTTGTGAAACTGTTGTCATATTGTATGGGAGGGGGTAGAAGCAGTGAAGTTAATCAAATATTTTTTTCTGATCTTAGTGATAATACTAATTAAGAATTTATTACAAAATATGAGCTCAATAAATGTTATATGTTCTGAGAAAATCGTCTTAGAGAATTTCATGAAAAAATGTAGTTTGTATGGGAGGGGGTGGAAGGAGAAGAAGGACGCAAATAATTTTTCTACTGTAGATTTAAATTATTATAAAATTAATATATCCCAAAATTCAGATTAATAGCTTTTATACTTTTTGAGTAAATCCATTTAATATCAAATTGAGAAATTGTGTCATTTTGTATGGGAGGAGGTAGAAGGGGTGAAGCTAATCATCTAATTTTTTTTGGCCTTACTAAAAATTTTAAATAAATATTTGGTACACAATTTCAGCTCGCTAGATTTTATACGCACTGAGTAAATTGGCTTAGAGTAATTCATGATAAGTACAGTTTGTATGGGAGGTGATAGAAGGAGGGGAAGGATACGCATAATTTTTTTACGGTAGATTGATATTATCATAAAAGTAACATATTTAAAATTTCAGGCCAATAGCTTTTATACTTTTTGAGCAAATCCGTTTATTGTCAAATTGCGCAATTGTGTCATTTTGTATGGGAGGGGGTAGAAGGAGTGAAGCTAATCGTGTAATTTTTTTTTGGCCTAACTAACAATTTTAAATAAATATTTGGTGCACAATTTCAGCCCGCTAAATTTTATACGCACTGAGTAAATTGGCTTAGAGTAATTCATGACAAGTACAGTTTGTATGGGAGGTGGTAGAAGGAGGTGGTAGAAGGAGGGAGAGGACACGCATAATTTTTCTAAGGTAGATTGATATTATCATAAAAGTAATATATTCCAAATTTCACGCCAATAGCTTTTATACTTTTCGAGCAAATCCGTTTATTGTCAAATTGCGCATTTGTGTCATTTTGTATGGGAGGGGGTAGAAGGGGTGGAGCGATTTGGCCCGTTCACGAACTTGACCTTACTTTTTTGTCAAAAACGATGTGTACGAAATTTGAGTTTTCTAGCTCAGCGCGTTCTCAAGCTAGAGAGCGAACGGACGGACGGACGGACATCCGGTTTTGAGATTTTTGAGTGATAATATTAACTTCTGTATCATTCATTTTTTTCTCCGCGCCTTATTTCTTGGCGTTACAAACTTTAGAGCAAACTTATAATACTCTCAGATTCCATCTAAAGTATAAAAAGCTAACTGTGGTTTGGTCTAAAATAATTGATTTTACTGCACTATACAGATGTTACCTTTTCAATGGCAGCACTCATTATCTTTTCATAAGTTGAAAATGCTGAAAATGAAGGACAATTCAAATTCATCATTCCTAAAACGAGACGCATTGCACTATGTCCTTTTCCAGCTGCTCGGAATGCGTACACAGTTTGCAGATTTATTTGGTACGCCATTCGCCTTGTATCTGGGTAAACAAAAATATTTATGTAAGAACCACAAATAAATTTTCAAAATACTCTAATTTATTCAAATAATTTACATTTTACAAAGAAAAAATGTGAAAAAATTGCTTCCCATACATTTTTTAGACTTGGAACATTCCCTGCACTCTATTTGTATTTTTGATGCTAGGCCAATTCTCTGGACGACGGAAAATGCAACCGATCCATGGCAGTCCTTACAATCCAAAAAATCATTGGCATTTTCTGTCAAAATTGACATGTCGACGATATCGTAGGTTTTTTTTAGCAATATCCATCGTATAGGCTCAAATTTTGACTCATCTTAGAATGGGATGATGACGTTGACCTGCCACTTTGCGACACACTTTCGCCATCTGAATGTTCAGGAGAACTCGCACTTTCTTGCACACTTTCCTGCACATTTTCCGCATGTTCCCTCCGATGTCTTCTTCCAGGTCCGGGTCGCATCTTTCTTTTTTTGAAAACCTTGAGTCCGCTTCGAGGCATCGTAATGTGGGCAAAAAACAGTTCGGAATCCAACGAAACACTAATAGGGAGATTATATAAGATCGTACGGATCGATTAGATTTCAAGCCTAGTCTCAATGATAGCCGAAGTATCGAAATATGTCACGAAACGTCATCCATTCGAAAAAGTGCTCTCCTAAAAAATCATGTTTTTCAGTCTTTTATGTTCCTTTTCTCGGAATCTATCAATCCTATAGAGCTCAATTTTTTCTGACGTATTCTAGGATAGTACCTGTATGTTTTAATGTTGTTTTATATTTACAAAATTTCTTATTATAAACATCGGAAAAAATTTCCGAAAGATTGTGGAGTCGAGTAAATTTTTTCCACAACAATAAATTCATATCAAACATTTAAAAAACGTTGAAATGAAAAATGGAACGACAAAATGTTCATCTTTTATTCCTTTATTCATAGAAAAAAGAAAAATTGAAAAAACTTCAGCAGTTTTTGTATAACGGTACATTAACTAGATGAACCTTCGTAAGGACATCGAATGGCGGACATTGGGTTAATGCTAGTTCTAATTCAATAAACCAGCACATCGTTTTAAAGAAGAGACTAAAACAAACCAAACAAAAAAAAGATGATTGATCTAGCTTCAATAGCTTCGGATTTATGACGAAACAAAAAATTAAAATTTTTTCACCCGACTTTTCGACTGAGACCCTCCTTAACGTCATCCACTCTCAATGAACTTCTTTCGGACTTTAAGGAGCTAAAATTAGGGTTTGATCATCTACAGTTGCCGAGATCATCGACATTGGTTGAAAACCCCAATCTAATTCTACCAAATTCCATAGTGGTAACGTGAAGTAAGGCTGAGTTACTGGAACGAGATGAACATCAACATCAACATGATAAGAATCTCAACAACGTTACTTCTCCGAAGGCTTCAACGGTTTCAACAATTTTAACACGAATGCCTTACCTCACCCGATTGAACCGCCTCCCAAAACTGCACCTAATATCAATGCATCATCTCCCGCACAAACCGTACAATGTTCTGCGCCTTTGGCTGGCATGAATGCTTGCTGTCCTCTGCGTGTGGTGATACCACCTAAAGCGGTTTTTATACTCTAAATTAAATTTGAGAGTATTATAAATTGGCCACAAAGTTGGTATTGCTAAGAAATAATGCTCGAAGAAAAAACGAATGATACGGAGGTTCATTTTACCAATCAAAAATCTCAAAACCGAGTGTCCGTCCGTCCGTCCATCCGTTAAAGCAGTGTAATCAGTATAGAATTTATTAACACACCTTCTAGCTCCTCCCAGACAATATGACACAATTTCACAACTTTTCAAAAGTTGATTTTCCTGAAAAGTTTGAATGGTACTGATCTACGATTGAAAAAATATCAAATTAATGATTTTTATAGTTATTTCTGAAAAACTTACTAAGAACTCCCCACTCCTTCTACCCCCTCCCATACAAACTGCACAATTTCACTAAATCCAATTCACTAATTTTCTCAAAAGACCTGCAGGCAAAAACAAAGGAAGTACCATAATGACAAGATACAAAAAATGGACGACTATAAGAGACAAAATAAAACGCGGGACGCATACGCAATAGTAAAAGACTTAAAAGAGGGATATAAACCAGAAACCAGTCTGTGCAAAGACGCAGAGGGCAACATTATCAGCGACACACAAGAAATCAAAAGGAGATCAGATTCCTACTTTGAACATCTTCTCAATCCCACCCCACTTGCACCTATCACAGACAACATTTCAATTAAGGCCTCAACTGATGCAGAAGAACCATCATCGGCACCACCCACGCTTGCTGAAATTAAAAAAGCCCTATGTGACCAAAAACGAAATATGGTGCCGTGAATTAACGAAGTACCTCTGAATTAACGTTGGACCTCTGAAAAACGGTGGAAACTGTGTCGCAGAAATACTGAACAACATGATATGCAAAATTTATTTATTCATTGGACAAAGGAAATCATACCCGACGATTGGCGAAAAAGCATTATATGTCCAATTTACAAGAAAGGAGACAAACTCTGCTGTGAGAATTACAGAGGTATATTATTGTTGTGTAAGTCCTATAAAATACTGACAAAAATAATTAAACGTCGTCTTAAGCCATATACGAATGAAATAATTGGCGAATACCAAGGTGGATTCAGAACCGGACGATCTACAACAGACCAGATATTCTCGGTGGAACAGGTGCTTGAAAAATGGTGGGAATATAACACAGACGTGCACCAAATCTTTGTAGACTTTGAATAAGCATACAACAGTAAATCATGCTTGACTTTGAAACTCCCCCAAAACTAATTTGACTAAAAAACACTGACGAAAACTGAATCCCAAGTGAGAATACAAACCGATTAAACAACCAGCTTTCGAACGAAATATTGTTTAAATCAGGGAGTTAGGCTAGTCCCCATGCTTTTCAACTTAGCACTAGAGTATGTCGTTCGCAAAATCCCAGTCGACACTAACCTACTATTCAAGTCCACCCAACTAGTAGCATACGCTGACGACATTAACATCCTAGCAAGATCCTTCCCTAGTGCTAAGGAGGTCTTGACTCCGCCACAATAGAAGTCGGGTTGCGCATTAACGAAAGCAAAACAAACGTAATGACGCAAACAAGAAGGAGAACGCCAATTAAACAAAACACAACAATTGCGGAATATAATTAGGAGAGTGTGGACAACTTCATTTGGTAATGAAACAGACGAAATCAAACGACGGATAATAATAGTACTTCCAATAATGAAATCCAAGAAAGGGCACAGGAACAATAAGCTATAAAACTATTAAACTAATATACGACCTGTGCTCTGTTATGACAGCGAGACGTGGACATTAACGCGAACTTCCGAAAGAGCAGTTAATGCATTCGCATGGTCCCGAAATCCTTCCGAGGACCTGTGAAGGAAGAAACGGAATGGCGAATAAGACACAACCATGAGTTTTTTTATTAACTCTACGACGAGCCAGAAGCTTCAACGTTCAACTAGCTACTTAAACTGTGGGCTGGCCATGTAAGGCGAATGGAAGACAGAAGAATCCCCAAACGTGCTTTCAAAGGTGAAGCAAGTGGTAACCGACCAGTAGGCAAACCACACAAGCGATGGGAAGACTCGATTGATGAAGACAGCAAAGCTGGAGGACACGGTCTTTGGATCGAGACGATTGGAGGCGACGACTTCAGGAGGCCAGGGCCCGCTGTCGCGCCATTGATGATGAATTTTCTCAGCGCCCATTAAACTTTTGAAGCTTAAAATTTCAATAAATCATTCAACTCTAGCATGATGAGAAAAAATGGATGCAATGCCGTCACCTCTTCTACCACTCCCCATACAAAATTTCTTAAAATCAAAAAATTTCTCTTCATCTAAAGTATCGCATGATTGGGTCTTCGCCCTATCGTAGTCCTGTTATGTTTATTTCTCGGTTGGAATTCTCAACTACCGAGAGTGAAGTTTTGCAATACGTTGTGGAAAATTTACGGAATCATTCACTTGCAAGCATAAATTTAACCAAGGAGCATTTCAGTAGCATAAATCTGACGCCAAAAACATCGTAAATCGCCGTATCTGACCAACCAATAGTCTTGTAAATGAATTTTTCAATTGGAAAAACATTTTTCGCGCCAATCCTCGTCAGCAACCTCTCACATAATATCAATTGACGACACAATGAGAAGTAGGTGCTGCTCTGCCGATGGCAACATCTTAACTACTCCCGCCAACTCCTCTAATAACTTCTCGATATACTACCAGAACGTTGGTGGTATACGCACAAAAATTCATGATTTTTTATGGCTTCATTTCTTCATGAATACGACGTCTTAACAGAGATTTGGCTCAACGATAATTTTCTTTCAACTGAGTTTTGTGACTTTATCGATGTCACCGATCAGCATCTAAAGGTATGGACCGTGGTGGCGGGATACTTGTTGCTGTCCGCCCTTCACTTCGAAGTAAGCAAGTTAAAAACCTTAACTTAGATGCCTTAGATCAACTTTGTATATCAGTAGAATTTTCCGCTACACTTTACTCCTAAAAAAATAACTCATTTTCAAAAATGTATAATAATCAAATTGTCTTGAAAACTATTATTTGAGAGATAACTATTTGAAATTTAGAATATATTATTTTCATCATAATAGTGAAAAAATAAAAATGATTCCTCCCTCAACCAACTCCCATAAAAAATGCACAAACCAATTTTCTCATTACATATAACATTTAGCGAGCTCAAATATTGTCGAAAAAAATTAACCGATTAGTTTCACTCCTTTTACCCCGACCCACATAATATGACACAATTTCAAAACTTCACAAAAAATCGATTTGCTTGAAAAGAATGAATTTTACTGGTGTGAAATTTTAGAAATTTGAATTGCATGATATTATTGATAGTTATTTCTGAAAAAATCCCAAAAAACACCAACTTTTTCAACCCCCTCCCATAGAAACTGCGCAATTCCACTAAATCGAATATACTAATTTTGTCATTACGTTTTCAAATTTTGCACAAAATATTTTTCTAGCCACTCCAGCATGATGTGAAAAAAATTATTTCAATGCAGCCACTCCGTCCACCACTCCCCATGGAAGTTAATGTTATCACTCAAAAATCTCAAAACCGGATGTGCGTCCGTCCGTGCGCTCTCTAGCTTGAGAATTTGCTGAGCTAGGAAGTTCAAATTTTGTACACGTCGTTTTGGACAAAAAGTAAGGTCAAGTTCGGTAACAAGCCAAATTGCTTCACTTCTTCTAAGCCCTCCCATACAAAATAACTCATTTTCAATAATTAACAATAATCAAATTTTCTAGCATAATATTTTTATCATAAATGTGATCTCTGGTATAAAAATTATTTGAATTCCCCTACTCCTTCCGCCACCTCCAATACAAACTGCACTTTCTTGTGAAACATTATAAGCCAATTTTCTCAGTATGTATGCACAACATTTATCCAGTTCAAATTTTGCACTAAATACTTAATTAGCACTATCAATAATATCAAGAAAAAATTAACTGATTCACTTCACTCTTTTTACTCCCTCTCATAAAATGTGACACAATTTTACAACTTTGCAAAAAATCAATTTTCTTGAAATGTATAATTGTTAATGATCTGAAATTTTAGAGAAGTCAATTAAACATTAAACAACATCAAAATTTTACATATCCTAACGATACGATAAGAATTCAAGAGGATTCTTCTTTTGATTACTTTTCACACAAATGTAATGAACTAAAATTTCACGCTGACCTATAAGAAAAAAATACCCACATCTATTTTTGCCCGAGGTGAACTCAACCAAAATTAAAGTTATCCTAGCACCTTGTCACTAAGGACCTCTTATATCCCTTTTAAAAACTTTAAGAAGTATGAAATTGATGGAACAGTAAAGGAAGTGGTAGATAAAAAAATCTCCGAGAAAAAAATTGCTACAAAGAAATCACCTTTCATAGTCTAACTTTTAACAATGTCCAGATATTAAGGATACAAAACTTATCCGTTACGGTCTATATAGAAAAGCTTAACATTACTCGGATGTCCTTACAATTCCTGTGCATAATACGCTTAAAATTCGATAGAAGTTTCTGCTGCTCTCTCTCCCTCTTTTTTTTACTTTTTTAGATCTGGTTATTGTCATGGAAATTATTAATATTTTAAGTAACGATGAAAATTATGTGGAATATGAAGCTACCTTTAAAAATGTATGACATGGATAATTTTGTAAAAAATTAAAGAAAAGTTGACAGTAATTTTGATAAGAGGTCAGATTAATATAAGATGGAGTATTCAATTGGCGTAGACAGCAAATCGCTTCTGAAATTTTCGAAATGATGGACGCGATCATTAAAATTGGAGACGAAGCACACCGGAGGCTAAGACTTGAGCTATAGCGCCATTCTTGATGATAATAATTATGAGATTTAAAAATAATTTTAGGCAGAAATTAGCAAGAAATTGGAGCGTGAAGTTAAAAATTGCGTTTTAGAATTTTTAAAAGAATTGTTGTTACATTGATAAGGGTATTTCAAAAACTGGAATGACAAATGAATGCCACCAGTAACAACATTTGATGGAGATGATGTTTAATTATGGTAAGACAACGTTTTTCTAAATTAGAGACGACATTCAAAGAATTCATTTTCGTTAAATTTTCATTAAAGCTTATTGTTAAAGTTGCATTATATCTTTTTGTAAGATTCCAACATGTAGAGATGGTAGACTAGTAGTTGGGTTGAAAAATTTCCTCAATATCTGCTACTAAATAGAAATCAGTTCATACTATTAGTGGGTATCCTAACTGCTTACTTTTTCTTCTTCAGTGGCTCAAATCAGGCGATGGCCTCCTGAACTTCAGGTTCCTTGTGATTTATTTGTTATTGTGGAAGGTTTGTTAACCCTGCGAGAAATTTTTGCAGATTGATGTGGTTCAGATATACCCACGCAAGTAGTGTGCTGGAAATATACGTTGGCCGCGATTTGAACACGGTACCCGCTAGACTACATCCAGGTTCATACTACCATTGGAAAAAAAAACTTTCTTATAAATAAACTCTCAGAGGAGAATCTCTGCAGAATTTACAATAAAGATGAGGAAGCACCGGAGCACATTCTCTGCGATTGTGAACCACTCGTGAACACAAAAGACTCTCTCACTTTGGTGATTCGACTCAAATGCATTTCTGATCAATTCCCTTCGAAATATCTTAAACTTTTTCAACAACACAAAACTTATTTACAGGAAGATATCACAATAGAGCTAAAGACCGCAGTGACAATAATGAATAGTTTTATCTAAAAAAATTTGAAATGACCTCCTTTTAAATCAAAGCAAGCCAGAGCTTGCGTTAATAGACGTCAATTGAATTACGCACCTTTTCTAGTGCAAACTCTTCCCTTGCATTGATTAGGGATCTCTTTAGGCTCTGCTACTTTGGATTCCGTCTTTGGCAGACCATGTCCTAAAGGGTAGACCATAAGGAGTAGTCCAGCAGATTGAGGTATGCGCTCACAGACGACCAATCTGAGGCCCTTATGAACTCTGGAATGCTTTCCTCAAGCCACAGCAGAGTTGATCTGGCCTTGCAAGTGGATGTAAAATCCTGCTCGAACAGCCAGTGTCGTCCCCCTTACATGGTACCGCGGAAATGCATCACAATTCGCTCTAAAATGTTTTCTTGATAATTACTGACCCGAGTTTTTACGCCCTTTTTACAAAAAAAGTGGATTGTGGAGCTTCCACCCAGACCATCACTAATGAGGCATGATGACTTCTTTGCAACGGTTCAACTTTTTTCTCATACTTCCCGAAAGCTGGTAGCATAGACCCAGTCATTTTAACGGCTAAATTTCTCATCGACCGTGAAAATTTTCTCATCTCTTCTTTAATTTGTAAACAATCAACATTTAAAATATGCATGCAAGCAATTCTCACGGTCCAACGTTCATTCAAGTGCATTCCATTTGATGACACCCAATCCAACTCATAATTTACAAACTTTCGCACGGAAAATAGATGCAGTATCATCAACATTTTTGTATTTATGGTAAGAAATTTATATGATAGTCGTCTAGTAATTCACCTGCGAGCGGAAGCTCTGCCCGATCGAATAAAGAACATTTTTCCTAACTAAAAGAATTATCTTTTAAATTAATTATTTCAACAAGTTTACGAAGATCAGTTAGGCTCTCGTAACAAATAAATGGTGGCAGCGGTGGGATTTGCTGTGTAAAAATAAAATTTCGCGAAATTTAGTCAATACGTTGACATCAGTAAATCATTTTCGAGTGTTCAAAGTATTCAAGATCGAATATTGGGAAGGCTGCTAAGTCCCAGTAATTTCTGGAGAGGTCGACTGGAAATATTCGAAGAAGAACCGGACAACAATTCGACGAAGCAGTACGTAGGTCGTAAAGTGCTCTCGTCAGCGACGCTTAGAACGAGCTACTTAACTACTAGGACCAATTTGAAACGGTGTACCAGCATTTCTTAGGAAATTTGCAGCGTTTTTCTAGAATTCGATTCAACTCTACATCCAAGGATATCAACGGAGTCGATTGAACCGAAAAACCTGCGGCTGATAGAATACAGTTTAACAACAGAAAGAAGCTAAAATTTGAGGATGCAACGCTTAACTTTTGTTTTCGGATTAATATTGTAAGTACGTTTTGAATATTAATTTTATAAAAGTGATAAATTAAGATCACTAAAAATTTAGAGGATATAGTGAGAAAAATAGTTTGTGTAAGAAAATTGTTGTGAAATGCAAAAAACAATTATCGTGTAATTTTTAGCAAGTGAAATTGAAATTTAAAGGTGTGTTCTCTGAAAGTCCAGAATTTTCGTGCGGCATTTACAATAAATAAAAAAAAATATTTAAAGAAAAATTGAAGAAAAACGAAAAACCAGATTAGAAAAACAAATAAGTATATGAATTTTGTGAACTAAATAAAAAGAAATAATAATTTTGGTGTAATGAATAAAAAAAAAATATTTTTGGTGTAATCGTTGTAATTTATAGCAAGTGAAACCCGAATTATAATTGTTAGTTTTTCGAAACAACAAAAGTTTCTTGCGATATTTATCTGCTATTTCTTTTACCGATTTGGTTACTTTTATAAGAAACCTAACTTAAAGCCAAGGAATAAGCTTTTAATAAAAATTTGTGTACAATTTTCGAATTACCAATTAAATATTGTACGTCAAATACCTGTTTGTGATTTCTCTTGAACCTGTCAATTTATCTTACCCTTCATATAAAAGTGGTAGCAAAATTACAGGGAAATTAATTTCAAATGAGTGATTTCTATACGATCTGGGTTGGAACACATAAGTACAAAGCAACCCTAAGTGAAATTTTGAACCTTCATACAGAGGAGGAACTCTTAATAGAGGTAGAAAGTGAATCAGGGAAAAAGTGTCTGAAATATTTAGAATTCGTAGAATATTATGCTGAAATCGGTTTTAATAATAAAGATATAGGAATAAAAGGCCAACCTAGCACAAGTAGAGAAATAGAACAACAAAGTGATAGTGATAGTTTAAATAGTTCAGAAATAATCGGAAATATAACTTTAATCGAAATGGCAACGTGTAGTATGAGTGAACTTTTTAAATTCATTCAGACATTCTCCGGAAAGTCTGACGATGTGTTTAACTTCCTAAATAGTTGCACTCAGGCTATGAATCTAGTGTCCGAACCTCAAAAGGACGTACTTTTTAATCTAAAATTTTAAACATTGAACAGTCCAGTATTCGACTTAAAATTAACGAAATTATAGATGCTGTAAAAGAAATTCAGAACAATACTAACAAACATCAATCACTTTTAAATTTAGAAATTTATTATGCCGAAATTTATTTTAAAATCAGTCACAAAATTGAAGTAATGGATTTAAAACTTGAAATCTTAAGAGATTCTATACTTTTCCTCCAAGCTGGTATCTTACATCCAAATATTATAGAACCTGAAAACCTAATAAAAGAACTTACCGCATTAGCTGATCAAGATAATTTAGCAGTAGATCCCATGATAGGTATTTATCAAGAAATAATAAAAGAACTCAAGCTAAGAGCGTTTATTAAAGGCAAGCAAATTGTAGTACTTATTGAATTAGATGTTGTCTCGGAAGATGAATTTGAACTTTATGAAGTTATCACAATTCCATATCTGCGATCCAATGATATAATTTTGTTATATGTTCTGAGAAAATCGTCTTAGAGCATTTCATGAAAAAGTGTAGTTTGTATGGGAGGGGGTGGAAGGAGAGGGAGGGCGCAAATAATTCTACTGTAGATTAAAATTATTATAGAAGTAATATTTCCCAAAATTCAGATTAATAGCTTTTATACTTTTCGAGTAAATCCATTTAATATCAAATTGCGAAATTGTGTCATTTTATATGGGAGGGGGTAGAAGGGGTGAAGCTAATCGTGTAATTTTTTTTGGCCTTACTAACAATTTTAAATTAATATTTGGTGCACAATTTCAGCCCGCTAAATTTTATACGCACTGAGTAAATTGGCTTAGAGTAATTCATGACAAGTACAGTTTGTATGGGAGGTGGTAGAAGGAGGGAGAGGACACGCATAATTTTTTTATGGTAGATTGATATTATTTTAACAGTAATATATTCCAAATTTCCGGCCAATAGCTTTTATAATTTTCGAGCAAATCCGTTTATTGTCAAATTGCGCAATTATGTTATTTTGTATGGGAGGGGGTAGAAGGGGTGAAGCTAATCGTCTAATTTTTTTTGGTCTTACTAACAATTTTAAATAAATATTTGGTGCACAATTTCAGCCTGCTAAATTTTAAACGCACTAAGTAAATTGGCTTAGAGTAATTCATGACAAGTACAGTTTGTATGGGAGGTGGTAGAAGGAGGGAGAGGACACGCATAATTTTTTTACGGTAGGTTGATATTATTATAAAAGTAACATATTCAAAATTTCAGACCAATAGCTTTTATACTTTTTGAGCAAATCCGTTTATTGTCAAATTGCGCCATTGTGTCATTTTGTATGGGAGGGGGTAGAAGGGGTGGAGCGATTTGGCCCGTTCACGAACTTGACCTTACTTTTTTGTCAAAAACGACGTGTACAAAATTTGAGCTTTCTAGCTCAACGCGTTCTCAAGCTAGAGCGCGCATAGACGGACAGACGGACGGACGGACGAACGGACAGACGGACGGACAGACGGACGGACAGACGGACGGACAGACGGACGGACAGACGGACGGACAGACGGACGGACGGACGGACGGACGGACGGACGGACATCCGGTTTTGAGATTTTTGAGTGATAATATTAACTTCTGTATCATTCATTTTTATATGCCATAGTAAAAGACTTGAAAAAGGGATATAAACCAAAAACCAGTCTCTGCAAAGACGCAGAGGGCAATATCATCAGCGACACAGAAGAAATCAAAAGGAGATGGGCTTCATACTTCGAACATCTTTTGAATCCCATCCCAGTAGCACCGATAACGACAGACAACATTTCAATTCAAGCCTCAACTGACGAAGATGAGCCATCATCGACACCACCCACGCTTCCTGAAATCAAAGCAGCCCTATGTGACCAAAAACGAAACAAAGCGCCGGGAATTGACGAAATACCAGTTGAACTTCTGAAAAACGGTGGAAACTGTGTCGCTGAAATACTGCCAGCATGATATGCAAAATTTGGACAGAGGAAATCATACCCGACGACTGGCGAAAAAGCATTATATGTCCAATTTACAAGAAAGGAGACAAACTCTGCTGTGAGAACTACAGAGGTATATCATTGTTGTGTACGTCCTATAAAATACTGACAAAAATAATTGAACGTCGTCTTAAGCCCTATACTAATCAAATAATTGGCGAATACCAAGGCGGATTCAGAACCGGACGGTCTACAACAGACCAGATATTCTCGGTGAAACAGGTGCTTGAGAAATGCTGGGAATATAACACAGACGTGCACCAAATATTCGTAGATTTTAAACAAGCATACGACAGTATCGACAGGAGCGTACTGTATCAAATCATGCTTGACTTTGGAATTCCTCCAAAACTAGTCCGACTAACAAGACTCACAATGACGAACACTGAATCCCAAGTGAGAATACAAACCGATTCCACAACCAGCTTTCGAACGGAATGTGGTTTAAAGCAGGGAGATGGTCTAGCTCCTATGCTTTTCAACTTGGCACTAGAGTATGTCGTCCGAAAAATCCCAGTCGACACCAACGGGACACTACTATTCAAGTCCACCCAACTAGTAGCATACGCTGACGACATCAACATTCTAGCAAGATCCTTCCCTAGTGCTAAGGAGGTATTTGTCAATCTTGACTCCGCCGCAAAAGAAGTCGGGTTGCGCATTAATGAAAGCAAAACAAAAGTAATGACGCAAACAAGAAGGAGAACGCCAATCAGACAAAACATAACAATTGCGGAATATAATTTGGAGAGTGTGGACAACTTCATATATCTTGGGGCTAATCTAGCAAAGGACGGTAATGAAACAGACGAAATCAAACGACGGATAATACTAGCAAATAAGACGTATTATTCGGTACTTCCAATAATGAAATCCAAGAAAGTGCACAGAAACAATAAGCTGCGGATTTATAAAACTATTATACGACCTGTGCTCTGTTATGGCAGCGAGACGTGGACATTAACGCGAACTTCTGAAAAAGCAGTTAACGCATTCGAAAGAAAGGTCCTCCGAAGAATTTTGGGACCTGTGAAGGAAGGAACGGAATGGCGAATAAGATACAACCATGAGTTGTATCAACTCTACGATGAGCCAGAAGCTTCAACGTTCATCAAGTTACGTAAACTGCAGTGGGCTGGCCATGTAGAGCGAATGGAAGACAGAAGAATCCCCAAACGTGCTCTTAAAAGCAAAGCGAATGGTAACCGGCTAGTAGGCAAACCACGCAAGCGATGGGAAGACTCGGTTGAATTTGACAGCAAAGCCATTCTAAAAATTAGCAGCTGGAGGACGCGGTCTTTGGATCGAGACGATTGGAGGCGACGACTTCAGGAGGCCAGGGCCCGATTTGGGCTGTCGCGCCATTGAAGATCATTCATTTTTTTCTCCGAGCCTTATTTCTTGGCGTTACAAACTTTAGAGCAAACTTATAATACTCTCAGATTTCATCTAGAGTATAAAAAGGCCAATAATTAGTTTTTAGCCTCCCCTTTTTGTACCCGACTGGATAAAGAAATCAATTTTACTTTATTATTTTAATAATAAAGTATTGTGATCGACTTGGGAAAAAAAAAAAATTTGCTACCCTGAAATTTTTTTTTTTCGCGTTTCATGACTAAAATAGCCTAAAAATGCAAAAAAAAAAAATCCGTCTGTCTGTACGCCGTCCGCCGTACGCCGTCCGCCGTACGCCGTACGCCGTACGCCGTACGCCGACGTGTACGCTCAGCGCACATTAACTCCCAAACCCTTCAAAATAGAAAGTTCATTTTTGGAGGAATTGTAGGTAGTTGCGGATCTCAGGCGGATACCAATTTTGGGGGGTGTACGAGTTCAGGGGGAGGCGGGGGGAGCGCTTAAACCGAAAAATACGAATTCAAATATCTCAACCATGGTTACAGCTAGGAAGCTAAAAATCAACATACATATACAGGAGTTTGTGGGACAACTTTTAAAAATAACTTAATTTTTTTATCCATTGGCGTGCGAAAAGGGGGGGCTAAGAACCATTTGTCGGCCGAATTTTTTTTTCAAATGATTATATCTTCGAAATTACTTCCCATAAAAAATTGATATTTTGAGACCGTTAAGATAGTATATAGATCTACTAGAAACAGTTTAGATAGAAGCTAATTAGTGAAAGGGGGAGGGTCAGGGGGGGTGCAAAGAAAAACACTTAAAAATTAATATCTCAACTGTCTCTTACGCTATGTAATTGAAACTTATAATGTATACTAAGCTTTACTAGTGACATATGAAAAAAATATAATATGTGGACATTATAGTAGTGGGAGGAAATGGGGAGCATTTCAAAAATGGCGCACTTTCCAAAACTACAAATCATCAAATCTCAAAATTGAGTACAGATATCAAATCAAAAATTTGTCAGATTGTAGAGCTAAATAATCTTTAATTTTGGTAAAAAATTTGAGTTGGGGGGTGGAAGGGGAAAGAGGTGGAAAGCGAAAATGTTGAAAATTTTGAGTGATTTTTTTATGGCTCTGGTAAAAGATACAAAGTTTAAATTTTGCATGTCGACACATCTATTTGATATAAATAGAAAAAAAATAGTAATTTGTTCCAAAATTGTTATGCTCCGAAGTGGGGGTCTAACGTGCACAAGGTGTTTCATGGGGAATGAAAAAAACACATAAACTGAAAATTTTTGAATGAAATTTTTAGGTAGAAACTTGAAAATTTGGGAAATGCATTTAAAAAAAATCTCTAAAAGTTTGAAATATTAACTGGTCGAATATTTTTAAAACTTCTACTCCCTCCCATACAAAATTATTTTTTCGACCAATTTTAAGAAATCAATTATCACCTAACTATCAAAAGCTATCAATTTGAAATTTTGCACAAAAACTTAGAAAAATAGTTAAAATAAAATTACTGTAAAAGTTTTGAAATCATGCTTGCCCTTCTACCCCCTCCCATACAAAAGCATGATTTCGACTAATTTCATTAAATCAACTAATAACCAACAAATTAAAAGCTACGAACTTGAAATTTTGTACGAGCACCTTACAACAGAAAAGAAAGAAAATTCCATCGCAAGTTTTACGATTCCCCTACCTCCTCTACCCCCTCCCATACAAAATTATTTTTTCGAGTATTTTTAAGAAATCAGTTATCAGCTATCTCTTAAAAGCTATCAATTTCAAATTTTGCATGAAAACTTATAAAAGTAATTCAAATGAAGTTGCTTTAAAAGTTTTGAAATTGCGCTTACCGTTCTACCCCCTCCCATACAGAACTATGATTTCGACCAATTTCATTAAATCAACTAATAACTAACAAACTAAAAGGTACGAACTTGAAATTTTATACAAGCACCTTACAAGAGAAGCCAAAAAAAACTGCATATCAAATTATACGATTCCCCTACCTTCTCTATCCCCTCCCATACAAATTTTCGGTTTCGTGAAAATAAAATACACCGAATTTTATGAAAATTTTATGCAATTTCGTCTATGAAACACATTCTATACAGAGAATATTGGACGTGATTCAAGCAATTATTAAAAAGCTGTTAACATCCACCCACCCTTGCTATTACCCCTCCTCCTCCCCTCATAAAAACCCAAACTTGCAGAAACGAATTAAATATTGTTAAATTGACAACTGCCCTGCCCAAGAAACCCCTTTGCACTTAGCTTTCCCTAACCACTTTAACCTGCATATTGACTTTCCACTCATCCGCAACTTGTCCCAAGAATAATAAAGTTTCGCCCGACTTGTTGGCAGTTTATTTTATTTCACTTTTCGCCCATAAATCAATATTTCCGAATATCGAGTTTCAGCTTTCTCTCTGTATTCGTAGTGCAGATATTAGCCAACGTAGTTTTCGACCTTAACTCAGCCCCGTCTCCTACTTCCACCCTACACTCTCCAAATGTCTATAAATGTCGTTGGAGCGTACGAATTTTTTTTTGCATTTTTAGGATAATTTAGTCATGAGACGCGAAAAAAAAATCAGGGTGGCATTTTGTTCTGTTGATCATAATACTTTATTATTAGAATAATAAAGTAAAACAAAAACTGAATTATGCTCATGGAATTAACCTGAACCTGACTATAACATCACATATATGTACAGGGTGGGCCAAATACAAGTTTCTTTTTAAAAATGCAGTAAAATGAACAAAATTAAATTTTTTTCCATGTATTGTGGCTTCATTAGTAAGAGCAAACATTTCCATTAATGATGGAATACAACTTTGTTCAAGTAGCTGCCTCGGCTGGCTTCGCAGTAGCGCATTCTGTCACTCCAATTCTCCAAGACCATCGATGGTTTCGGGCTGTAGCTCACGCATTGCTTGGATGATATTGGCCTTAAGTACTTAAATTGTTTGTGGATTATTGGCATAACATCAGTCTTTCACGATTCCCCAGAAAAAAAAGTCCAAAGGGGTCAAATCGCAGCTCCGAGGCGGCCAATTGACATCGCCAAGACGGCTGATAACACGATTTGGGAATTTGGTGCGTGAAAGATCGATTGTGGCATGGGCTGTGTGGCATGGCGCGCCATCCTGCATGAACCAGAGATCGTCCAAATCCATGTCTTCAATTTCAGTAAAAAAAAAGTCAGATAACATGGCTCTGTTACGTTCACCGTTGAACGAAACATTGTTCCCAGCCTCATTTTCGAAGAAAAATGGTCCAATGATGCCACCACTCCACAATCCGCACCAAACTATCACTCTCTGTGGATGCATTGGCTTCTCGACAATAACGTGCGGGTTTTCCGAGCCCCAGATGCGGCAATTTTGTTTGTTAACGTAGCCTCCGAGATGAAAATGCGCCTCTCCGGAAAGATGATTTTTCGCACAAGATCGTTGTCCAATTCAAGCTGCTCTAAGGCCCAAACTGCGAAGCGATAACGAAGCGGATGGTCGTGCGTGAAATGTTGAGCTATTGAGATCGACGGCGAGTTGATGTTCGTGGAGTGAGTCTCACACTCTCGGCTACAGCAGCCACTTTCTCGTCTGTGCGCACCGTACGACGACGGGGACCATTAGTGTTGTCCACTAGTATGCCAGTCTCACGAACTTTTTGCACAAACTTGCGTACAGCAGGCGCGGTGGATGCTTCATTTCGGCAAAAAACCTCTTTTCAAAAAACGCACTGTTTGGGCTACACAGCACTCACTTTGGAAATAAGTTTTCAATATTTCCCAACGTTGTTCAAGTATAAAGCAACTCATTTCGTTCCGCGAAGGTATGATACTGACTTTCTATCAAGATTTCGAGCGGGAATCAGCTTTCAGTGTCAAAATAACCTATGATTTAAAAAGAAACCACTAGATGTCCCACCCTGTACATTGCTATCTATTTGTTTTTATTTTATTTAGGGAAACACTTGAGAGCATTGTGCGTTTTTTGCCCCTGTACCCTACCAAAACTTAATAGCTTCAGGGGCGGGTGTGAGGAAAAACACAAGTATTAATATCTCGACTGTCTCTCAAGCTGATGTAAAATTTTGATTGGGGCGTATAAGCAGAGGGAAGAAATAAGCCAAAATATCGAAAATTTTGCATATATTTTTTGGTTTCTGGTAAAAGATACGAAGCTAAAATTTTGCACCTGCATTTAATTTCGTACAGATAAAACAATAATTTGAACCAGAATCGTTATCTACCGAAAGTGGGTCCAAACCTGCAGAAAATACAAAAAAAAAACTAAAAATTTTTGATTGAAGCTGTAAGCAACAAAATTTTGAAAATTTATTTAAAATAAATGCATAAGAGTTTAAAATACCCTTACAACTTCTACCATCTCCCATAGAAATGTATTTAGTCTACCATTATTGAGAAATAAATTAACCATTAAAAGCTATCAGCTTCAATTTTTTCTCAAACACTTTTAAAAATATTTAAAACAAAGTTGAATCAGAAGAACCTCTTCCCACACAACAGTATGATTTCGACCAATTTCAATAAATGAATAAATAACCAACAGATTAAAAGCTACGAACGACTTGAAATTTTGAAAAATGCACCAAGTTAAAAGTATTAGCCTTCTAAGTTTATTATGTTTGGCCTATGGGCCACAGCCGCAATACATGAAATTATTACATTAAGTAATTTTAAAGATATCATTTGAAAAACATAATAGGACTACGATTGCGCGTAAAGCGCAATCTTACCTTACTCTAGATGAAATAGATTTCTTTCTGATCCCAAGAAATTTTGTATGGGGAGTGTTAGAAGGGGTGATAGCATTGAACTAATTTTTTCCCCATCATGCTAAAGTAGCTATAAAAAATGTTTTATACAAAATGCTTACTCCAAAAATTGAATAGGAGCTGAGAAAATTAGTGTGTTAGATTTAGTTGAAATGTGCAGTTTGTATGGGAGGTGGTAGAAAGAGTGGGGGGATTTTATTGATTTTCTCAGAAATAACTAAGAATATTATAAAATTGACATCTCTTAAATTTAAGACTAGTCAAATTCATACTTTTGAAGAAAATAGATTTTTTGTGAAGTTGTGAAACTGTGTCATATTGTATGGGAGGGGGTAGAAGCAGTAAAGCTAATCAAATAATTTTCTCTGATCTTAGTGATAATGCTAAATAAGTATTTATTACAAAATGTGAGCTCGATAAATGGTATATGTTCTGAGAAAATCGGATTAGAGCACTTCATGAAAAAGTGTAGTTTGTATGGGAGGGTTTGGAAGGAGAAGGAGGACGCAAATAATTTTTATACTGTATATTGAAATCATTATGAAAGTAATATATCCCGAAATTCAGACTAATAGCTTTTATACTTTTCGAGCAAATCCATTTATAGCCGAATTGGGAAATTGTGTCATTTTGTATGGGAGGAGTTAGAAGAGGTGGAGCTAATCGTCTAATTTTTCTTACACTTACTAACAATTTTAAATAAATAGTAAATGCAGAAATTCAGCTCGCTAAATTTCATACGCACTGAGTATATTGGCTTAGAGTAATTCATGACAAGTACAGTTTGTATGGGAGGTGGTAGAAGGAGGAGGAGGACACGCATAATTTTTATACGGTAAATTTAAATTATCATAAAAGTAATATATTTCAAATTTCTGGCCAATAGCTTTTATACTTTTCGAGCAAATCCGTTTATTGTCAAATTGCGCATTTGTGTCATTTTGTATGGGAGGGGGTAGAAGGGGTGGAGCGATTTGGCCCGTTAACGAACTTGACCTTACTTTTTTGTCAAAAACGATGTGTACGAAATTTGAGCTTTCTAGCTCAACGCGTTCTCAAGCTAGAGAGCGAACGGACGGACGGACAGACGGACGGACGGACGGACGGACGGACGGACGAACGGACGGACGGACATCCGGTTTTGAGATTTTTGAGTGATAACATTAATTTCTGTATTCATCATTTTTTTCTCCGAGCCTTATTTCTTGGCGTTACAAACCTTAGAGCAAACTTATAATACTCTCAGATTCCATCTAAAGTATAAACATAACAGGGCTACGATTGCGCGTAAAGCGCAATCTTACGGTACTCTAGATGAAATAGAATTTTTTGTGATCCCAAGAAATTTTGTATGAGGAGTGTTAGAAGGGGTGATAGCATTGAACTATTTTTTTCCCCATCATGCTAAAGTAGCTATAAAAATGTTTTATACAAAATGCTTACTCCAAAAATTGAATAGGAGCTGAGAAAATTAGTGTGTTAGATTTAGTGAAAATGTGCAGTTTGTATGGGAGGTGGTAGAAAGAGTGGGGGGATTTTAGTGATTTTTTCAGAAATAACTAAGAATATTATAAAATTGACATCTCTTAAATTTAAGACTAGTCAAATTCATACTTTTGAAGAAAATAGATTTTTTGTGAAGTTGTGAAACTGTGTCATATTGTATGGGAGGGGGTAGAAGCAGTAAAGCTAATCAAATAATTTTCTCTGATCTTAGTGATAATGCTAAATAAGTATTTATTACAAAATGTGAGCTCGATAAATGGTATATGTTCTGAGAAAATCGGATTAGAGCACTTCATGAAAAAGTGTAGTTTGTATGGGAGGGTTTGGAAGGAGAAGGAGGACGCAAATAATTTTTATACTGTATATTGAAATCATTATGAAAGTAATATATCCCGAAATTCAGACTAATAGCTTTTATACTTTTCGAGCAAATCCATTTATAGCCGAATTGGGAAATTGTGTCATTTTGTATGGGAGGAGTTAGAAGAGGTGGAGCTAATCGTCTAATTTTTTTTACACTTACTAACAATTTTAAATAAATAGTAAATGCAGAAATTCAGCTCGCTAAATTTCATACGCACTGAGTATATTGGCTTAGAGTAATTCATGACAAGTACAGTTTGTATGGGAGGTGGTAGAAGGAGGAGGAGGACACGCATAATTTTTATACGGTAAATTTAAATTATCATAAAAGTAATATATTTCAAATTTCTGGCCAATAGCTTTTATACTTTTCGAGCAAATCCGTTTATTGTCAAATTGCGCATTTGTGTCATTTTGTATGGGAGGGGGTAGAAGGGGTGGAGCGATTTGGCCCGTTAACGAACTTGACCTTACTTTTTTGTCAAAAACGATGTGTACGAAATTTGAGCTTTCTAGCTCAACGCGTTCTCAAGCTAGAGAGCGAACGGACGGACGGACAGACGGACGGACGGACGGACGGACGGACGGACGGACGGACGGACGGACGGACGGACGGACGGACGAACGGACGGACGGACATCCGGTTTTGAGATTTTTGAGTGATAACATTAATTTCTGTATTCATCATTTTTTTCTCCGAGCCTTATTTCTTGGCGTTACAAACCTTAGAGCAAACTTATAATACTCTCAGATTCCATCTAGAGTATAAACATAACAGGGCTACGATTGCGCGTAAAGCGCAATCTTACGGTACTCTAGATGAAATAGAATTTTTTGTGATCCCAAGAAATTTTGTATGAGGAGTGTTAGAAGGGGTGATAGCATTGAACTATTTTTTTCCCCATCATGCTAAAGTAGCTATAAAAATGTTTTATACAAAATGCTTACTCCAAAAATTGAATAGGAGCTGAGAAAATTAGTGTGTTAGATTTAGTGAAAATGTGCAGTTTGTATGGGAGGTGGTAGAAAGAGTGGGGGGATTTTAGTGATTTTTTCAGAAATAACTAATAATATCATAGAATTGACATTTCTTAAATTTGAGACTGGTAGCATTCATACTTTTCAAGAAAATAGAGTTTTTGTGAAGTTGTGAAACTGCCTCATATTGTATGGGAGGGGGTAGAAGCAGTAAAGCTAATCAAAAATTTTTTTTCTGATCTTAGTGATAATGCTAAATAAGTATTTATTACGAAATATGAGCTCGATAAAAGTTATATGTTCTGAGAAAATCGGCTTAGAGCATTTCATGAAAAAGTGCAGTTTGTATGGGAGGGGTTGGAAGGAGAGGGACGACGCAAATAATTTTTACACAATATATTGAAATTATTATAAAAGTAATATATCCTGAAATTCAGACTAAAAACTTTTATACTTTTCGAGCAAATCTATTTATAGTCGAATTGCGAAATTGTGTCATTTTGTATGGGAGGGGGTAGAAGGGGTGAAGCTAATCGTCTAATTTTTTTTACCCTTACTAAGAATTTTAAATAAATATTTAGTGCACAATTTCAGCTCGCTAAATTTTATACGCACTGAGTAAATTGGCTTAGAGTAATTCATGACAAGTACAGTTTGTATGGGAGGTGGTAAAAGGAGGAGGAGGACACTCATAATTTTTATACAGTAAATTGATATTATCATAAAAGTAATATATTCCAAATTTCAGGCCAATAGATTTTATACTTTTCGCGCAAACCCGTTTATTGTCAAATTGCGCAATTGTGTCATTTTGAATGAGAGGGGTAGAAGGAGTGGAGGAATTTGGCCCGTTCACGAACTTGACCTTACTTTTTTGTCAAAAACAACGTGTACAAAATTCAAACGTTCTAGCTCAACTTGTTCTCAAGCTAGAGAGCGAACGGACGGACGGACGGACAGACGGTGTTGAGATTTCTGAGTGATAATATTAACTTCCGTATCATTCATTTTTGTCTCCGAGCCTTATTTCTTGGCGTTACAAACTTTAGAGCAAACTTATAATACTCTCAGATTTCTTCCAGAGTATAAATAAACTGCCAACAAGTCGGGCGAAACTTTATTATTTTTGGGACAAAATGCGCATGCGTAGAAAGTCAATATGCAGGTTAGAAGGGTTAGGGAAGACTAAGTGAAAGGAGCTTCTTGGGCAGGGCAGTTCTCAATTTAACACTTTCCGGAAACGTTCAAAAGCTCCATATTTCATTGGTTTATTTATGCAAGTTTGAGTTTTCATGAAGGGAGGGGGGAGGGTGATAGTAAGGGTGGGTGGATGTTAATAGTTTCTTAATTGATTGCTTGAACCAAATCCAATATTCTGTGTATAGAATGTCAGTTTCATAGACGAAATTGCATAGAATTTTCATTGGATTCGGTGAATTTTAAATTCACGAAACCAAACATTTGTATGGGAGGGGGTAGAGGAGGTAAGGGAATCGTAAAATTTGTGATGCAGTTTTATTTCTTTTTTTTTGTGAGGTGCTTGTACAAAATTTCAAGTTTGTAGCTTTTAATTTGTTAGTTATTAGTTGATTTAATGAAATTGGTCGAAATCATACTTTTGTGTGGGAGGGGGTAAAAGGGCAAGTGCTATCTCAAAACTTTTAACGTAATTTTATTTCAATTATTTTTGTAAGTTCTTGTGCAAAATTTCAAATTGATAGCATTTAATAGTTAAGTGATAATTGATTTCTTAGAAATGGTCGAAAAAAATTTTTGTATGGGAGGGGGTAGAAGTTTTAAAGATATTCGACCAGTTAATATTTTAAACTCTTGGGGATTTTTTTTAAATGCATTTCGCAAATTTTCAAGTTTGTACCTAAAAATTTCATTCAAAAATTTTCAGTTTATGTGTTTTTTTCATTGCACATGAAACACTTTGTGCACGTTAGACCCCCACTTCGGTGCATAACAATTTTGGAACAAATTATTATTTTTTTTCTATGTACATTAAATAGATGTGTCGACGTGCAAAATTCCAACTTTGTATCTTTTACCAGAGCCATAAAAAAATCACTCAAAATTTTCAACATTTTCGCTTTCCACCTCCCTCCCCTTACACCCCCCAACTTAAATTTTTTACCAAAATTAAAGACTATATAGCTCTACAATCTGACAAATTTTCAATTTGATATGTGTACTCAATTTTGAGATTTGGTGATTTGTAGTTTTGGAAAGTGCGCCATTTTTTAAATGCTCCCCATTTCCCCCCACTACTATTATGTCCATATGTTATATTTTTTTCATATGCCACTAGTAAAGCTTAGTATTCGTTTCAAGTTTCAATTACATAGCTTAAGAGACAGTCGAGATATTAATTTTTAAGTGTTTTTCCTTGCACCCCCCCTGACCCTCCCCCTTACAAGAATTAGCTTCTATCTAAACTGATTCTAGTAGATCTTGATGCCATCTTAATGGTCTCAAAATATCAATTTTTTATGAGTAGTAATTTCGAAGATATAATCATTTGAAAAAAAAATTCGGCCGCCAATTGGTTCTTAGCCCCCCCTTTTCGCACCCCAATGGATAAAAAAATTAAATTATTTTTAAAAGTTGTCTCACAAACTCCTCTATATGTGTGTTGATTTTTAGCTTCCTAGCTGTAACCATGGTTGAGATATTTGAATTCGTATTTTTCGGTTTAAGCGCTCCCCCTGCCTCCCCCTGAACCCGTACACCCCCCAAAATGGGTATCCGCCTGAGATCCGCAACTACCTACAATCTCTCCAAAAATGAACTTTCTATCTTGAAGGGTTTGGGAGTTAATGTGCGCTGAGCGTACACGTCGGCGTACGGCGTACGGCGTACGGCGTACGGCGTACGGCGTACGGCGTACGGCGGACGGCGTACAGACAGACGGATTTTTTTTTTTTGCTTTTTTAGGCTAATTTAGTCATGAAACGCGAAAAAAAAAAATTTCAGGGTAGCAAATTTTTTTTTTTTCCCAAGTCGATCACAATACTTTATTATTAAAATAATAAAGTAAAATACGTCACAGCTTAAATGATGCATCATGGAAAAAATGTAGAATATTTAATGAATTAACTGTTTTCTTTGATTTCTAATATATAATAGGACCGCCTTTATGATATAATACTGCCTGAAGCCGTTTTGGAATAGATTCAGTAATACTAGTGTCCTCATATAGCTTGGGGATATTTTATTCCACTGTTCCAACAGCGCTTTTTATACTCTAGATGGAATCTGAGAGTATTATAAGTTTGCTCTAAGGTTTGTAACGCCAAGAAATTAGGCTCGGAGAAAAAAATGATGAATACAGAAATTAATATTATCACTCAAAAATCTCAAAACCGGATGTCCGTCCGTCCGTCCGTTCGTCCGTTCGCTCTCTAGCTTGAGAATGCGTTGAGCTAGAAAGCTCAAATTTCGTACACATTGTTTTTGACAAAAAAGTAAGGTCAAGTTCGTTAACGGGCCAAATCGCTCCACCCCTTCTACCCCCTCCCATACAAAATGACACAAATGCGCAATTTGACAATTAACGGATTTGCTCGAAAAGTATAAAAGCTATTGGCCTGAAATTTGAAATATATTACTTTTATGATAATATAAATCTACCGTATAAAAATTATGCGTGTCCTCCCCCTCCTTCTACCACCTCCCATACAAACTGTACTTGTCATGAATTACTCTAAGCCAATTTACTCAGTGCGTATAAAATTTAGCAAGCTGAATTTCTGCACTTAATATTTATTTAAAATTGTTAGTAAGGGTAAAAAAAATTAGACGATTAGCTCCACCCCTTCTACCCCCTCCCATACAAAATGACACAATTTCCCAATTCGGCTATAAATGGATTTGCTCGAAAAGTATAGAAGCTATTAGTCTGAATTTCGGGATATATTACTTTCATAATGATTTCAATATACAGTATAAAAATTTTTTGCGTCCTCCTTCTCCTTCCAAACCCTCCCATACAAACTACACTTTTTCATGAAGTGCTCTAATCCGATTTTCTCAGAACATATAACATTTATCGAGCTCACATTTTGTAATAAATACTTATTTAGCATTATCACTAAGATCAGAGAAAATTATTTGATTAGCTTTACTGCTTCTACCCCCTCCCATACAATATGACACAGTTTCACAACTTCACAAAAAATCTATTTTCTTCAAAAGTATGAATTTGACTAGTCTTAAATTTAAGAGATGTCAATTACTTTATTATTATAATAATAAAGTATTGTGATTGACACAAGAAAAAAAAAAAGTTTGCTACCCTGAAATTTTTTTTTTTCGCGTTTCATGACTAAATTAGCCTAAAAATGCAAAAAAAAAAAATCCGTCTGTCTGTACGCCGTCCGCCGTCCGCCGTACGCCGACGTGTACGCTCAGTGCACATTAACTCCCAAACCCTTCAAGATAGAAAGTTCATTTTTGTGGGGATTGTAGATAGTTGCGGATCTCAGGCGGATACCCATTTTCGGGGGTATACGGGAACAGAGGGAGGCGGGGGGAGCGCTTAAACCGAAAAATATGAATTCAAATATCTCAACCATGGTAACAGCTAGGAAGCTAAAACTCAACATTAATATAGAGGGGTTTGTGGGACAACTTTTAAAAATAATTTAATTTTTTTATCCATTGGGGTGCGAAAAGGGGGGGCTTAGAACCAATTGTTGGCCGAATTTTTTTTTCAAATGATTATATCTTCGAAATTACTTATCGTACCAAAATCATATTTAGAGGCCGTCAAGGTGGCATACAGTTTCATCGGAACCAGCTTAGAAAGCGGCTAATTATAGTAAGGGGGAGGGTCAGGGGGGGTGCAAAGAAAAACACTTAAAAATTAATATCTCAACTATCTCTTAAGCTATGTAATTGAAACTTAAAACTTATAATAAGCTATACTAGGTTAATACAAAAAAAATATAACACGTTGAAATAATAGTAGTGGGGGGAATTGGGGAGCATTTCAAAAATGGCGCACTTTTCAAAATTACAAATCCTTATATCTCAAAAAATAGTACAGATATCAAATCAAAAATTTGTTAGATTGTAGAACTACATAATGGTTAATTTTGGTAAAAATTTTAAGTTGGGAGGTGTAAGGGGAGGGAGGTAATAAGCAAAAATATCGAAAACTTTGAGTGATTTTTTTAGGGCTTTGGTAAAAGATACAAAGTTAAAATTTTGCATGTGAATACCTATATTTAATCCACATAGAAAAATAATAATAACTTGATCCATATTTGTTATAAACCGACCCCCCGGTCTAACGTGCACAAGGTGTTTCATGTGCATTGAAAAAAACACATAAACTGAAAATTTTTGTGTGAAATTTTAAGGTAGAAATTTGAAAATTTGCGAAATGCATTTAAAAAAAATCCCTAAATATACGAAATATTAACTGGTCGAAAACCTTTAACACTTCTACCCCCTCCCATACAAAATTATTTTTTCGACCATTTTCAAGAAATCAATTATCACCTAACCATTAAAAGCTATCAAATTCAAATTTTGCGAAACAACTTACAAAAATAATTAAAATGAAATTGCGTTCAAAGTTTTAAAATCGCGCTTGCCCTTCTACCCCCTCCCATATAAAAGTATGATTTCGACTAATTTTATTAAATCAACTAATAAGCAACAAATTAAAAGCTATGAACTTGAAATTTCGTACGAGCATCTAACAACAAAAACGAAAGAAAATTGCATCACAAGTTTGACGATTCCCCTACCTCCTCTACCCCCTCCCATACAAAATTATTTTTTCGAGCATTTTTAAGGAATAAGTTGTCAGCTAACTCTTAAAAGCTATCAATTTGAAATTTTGCATAACAACTAGCAAAAATAATTAAAATGAAATTGCCTTAAAAGTTTTAAAATCGCGCTTGACCTTCTACCCCCTCCCATACAAAAGTAAGATTTCGACTAATTTCATTAAATCAACTAATAACCAACAAATTACAAGCTACGAACTTGAAATTTCGTACGAGCACGTTACAATAAAAATAAAAGAAAATTGCATCACAAGTTTTACGATTCCCCTACCTCCTCTACCCCCTCCCATACAAAATTATTTTTTCGAGCATTTTTAAGAAATCAGTTATCAGCTAACTCTTAAAAGCTATCAATTTCAAATTTGGCATAAAAACATATAAAATAATTCAAATGAAGTTGCTTTAAAAGTTTTGAAATCGCGCTTGCGCTTCTACCCCCTCCCATACAAAAGTATGATTTCGACCAATTTCATTAAATCAACTAATAACCAACAAACTAAAAGCTACGAACTTGAAATTCTATACAAGCACCTTACAAGAGACGCGAAATAAAACTGCGTATCAAATTTTACGATTCCCCTATATTCTCTACCCCCTCCCATACAAATGTTCGGTTTCATAAATGTAAAATACACCGAATTTTATGAAAATTCTATGCAACTTCGTCTATTAACCACATTCTATACAGAGAATAATGGACGTGATTCAAGCAATTAATTAAAAAGCTATTAACATCCACCCACCCTTACTATTACCCCTACTCCTCCCCTCATAAAAACCAAACTTACAGAAACGAATGAAATATTGTTAACAGTCTGCCCAAGAACTCCCTTTCACTTAGCCTTCCCTAACCACTCTAACCTGCATATTGACTTTCCACTCATCCGCAACTTGTCCCAAGAATAATAAAGTTTCGCCCGACTTGTTGGCAGTTTATTTTATAATATTCTTAGTTATTTCTGAAAAAATCAATAAAATCCCCCCACTCTTTCTACCACCTCCCATACAAACTGCACATTTCAACTAAATCTAACACACTAATTTTCTCAGCTCCTATTCAATTTTTGGAGTAAGCATTTTGTATAAAACATTTTTTATAGCTACTTTAGCATGATGGGGAAAAAATTAGTTCAATGCTATCACCCCTTCTAACACTCCCCATACAAAATTTCTCGGGATCAGAAAAAAATCTATTTCATCTAGAGTAACGTAAGATTGCGCTTTACGCGCAATCGTAGTCCTATTATGTTTTTAAACTGTTTTTATTGGTAATGGGGTTTTTTAATTTCTAGTTTTAGTTTTGCCGATATATGCTCAATTACATTTATGTCGGGTAATTGTGGTGCCCTTTGGATGATATGAGTGCAGCTGTATAGCATCCATGCCCTAACAAGATAGGATGAATGCTTTGGGTCATTATCTTGGAAGAAGCTAAAATTGTCAGTTATTTCCATATTTTCGGCACTGCTTTTCAAATTCTGCTTAAGGCTGTCCATGTATGTACATGTGTTTGTCCATATTGCCTTCTATAAACTGGAGTTTTGCGACGCCAGCAGAGGACATTAGCCCTAAACTATAACATGACCTCCACCATGCTTAACAGTAGGCCGCAAATTCACAAGTTTTAGCTCCACATTTGGCTTTCTCCAACCAGAAACCTGTCTTGGGAGCTGTTTCGGTATGTACGGGAACACACCTTTCAAAGACGTACGTTCTTAGAACTAATCAGGGGCTTGTTTCTCGCTACTCGTCCATGTCAATTTTCTTTACGCAATATTCGTCGCACTGTTTCAGGATGACACTTCTTTTCTAACCATTTCTCCGCTTCAGACGTGAGCTTTGGAGCCCTGAGGTTCTTTCCGGGATTTCCTAGTAATCCATGGTTCATCGTGGTCTGTGAAAATTTTGTTCGGGGCTTTCCTCCCTTTATTTTCAATCTAATTTTCGCGTGAATATCTTTCAATAATATGTTGTACAGTAGATGCACTTTTGTTAACAATTTTCGCGATGCACCTTTAACTTTTTTCAGAAATAAAATGGTGTATTATTAATTCGTGTCCCTCAATGGTTGTACGACGACCCATTTTCGATAAGCGATACGATCCGGAAGAAACTAAAATAATGAACTTCACTTTGCGACTAGAAATCCCTATTGTAATAGTAAGAAATCATACATAGTCTGTGAACATGGAGTGAAGACTATCCGTTATATTCTCGGAAATTTTCTGACTGCATCATTTAAGCTGTGACGCTATTTAAAAGAGTATTCACCGAATTATTTATATATGTTTCATCTAATTTCAGCTGCAAAATTGCTTTGATATCAGTGGAATTAAGAAGAACTCATACAACAGTGTGACTATTTGAAGATGTTAATCGAAACTTTATTTAAATACTTTTTTATAGGAAACTTACAAAAATTCTTGACTGAATCATTTAAGCTGTGAGTGACTGTACAGAAAAAATAATAAATAAGCTACCAACAAGTCGGGCGCAACTTTATTATTCTTGGGACAAGTTGAGGATACATGGAAAGTCAATATGCAGGTTGGAGGCTAGGGTGTAGCCTAGTAGGTAGCGTGTTGGTCTTGTAATGCGAAGGTCGTGAGTTCAAATCCCGGTCGATGCAATATATAATTCCAGCACATTGCCTGCTTGGATATACCTTGGTCACCTCAATCTACGAAAGTGAAAAATTCGTAGAAAGAGAGTTGTGCGAAGGGCTAACAACCCTTCCACAATAAGTAATATAAAAATGTTAAGGAACCTGAATATCAGGAGGCCAAGGTCCGATTTGGGCTGTAGCGCCATTGTAGAAGTAGAAGGTTGGAGGTTGAGGAAGACTAAGTAGAACCCTCTTTCACAAGTGGAAACCACTTTACGGCAATTTGACACTTAACTGCGAAAACGATCAATAGCTGTAATCAATATTTCTTTCGTTTATTCAAGTTTTGGTTTTTAGAGATGAGGAGGAGGGATGATAGCAAGGTTGGATGGATTTGAATAATTTTTTTTTTAATTGATTGCTTGAATCACGTCCAATACTCTCTGTTTTATAGACAAAGTTGCATAGGATTTTTATAAAATTCGGTGTATTTTACATTCACGAAACCAATCATTTGTATGGGAGGGGTAGAAGAGATAAGGGAATAGTGAAATTTGCGATGCAGTTTTATTTCGTTTCTATAATAAGGTGCCCGTACAAAATTTCAAGCTCTTCGCTTTTAATTTGTAGGTTATTAGTTAGTTATTAGAAACACGTTTCTAACTAGTATTGAAGAATCTGTGGAATACGTGCAAAGCGGAGAGAAACCCTGGTTGGCGATCGGAAAAGAGCTAAATTGGCAATCATCTATCAACCCGATGTAAACAAACGAACACCCGACTTGAGACACACCTACCGCGATGCACTGATAGACGCGACGAGAGAAAGGCCATTGAAAATCTGTCCATTAAGGCAGAATCTGCGGCTTACCTTGGGGATATGGGTTCACTATTTATAATAAAATCATGAAACAGTTGGCAAACAGGAATTTCACCGCCAACCATTTGGTGAGAGATGTCAGCGAAACTCTCCTTAATATGAGTGAATACCAGTTGCGGCGATGTAAGGAATACATCTCTGATAGTGTAAACATTTTATCAGAGGAGGATATTCCGGAAACAGAACAACTACCTAACATCCAACCGCAACAATACCCTATAAGGGACGATCCCCAAGATAAGATAGTTTCCGCCATTCGGTCAATAGCAGGAAGGAAAGCCCCTGGTATAGACCCTGGTATAGACTACCAACCGAACTCTTCAAAGCGGACCCGAAAATAACAGGCGAAACACTCCTCCCACTCTTTACTGAGGTGTGCAATGAAGGGGAAGATATCCGACTGAATGGAAGGAGGGCATCATTGTGAAAATTCCGAAGAAGGGCGACCTTCGAGATTGTGGCAATTGACGTGGAATATGTCTATTTACTGCCGTATCGAAAATCATGGCTAAGGTAATTCTCGATAGGATTAGTGATTTCGTGGAAAACACTCTCGAAGTTTATCAGGTTGAATTTCGTAAAAGATCGTCTTGTACCGATCACACAAATACCCTACGGATAATATTAGAGCAGTCCTCCGAAATGGGTTCGCCACTACATCTAATGTTTGTGGACTTCCAAAAGGCTTTCGACAGCGTTAAGCGAGATTACATATGAGATGCTTTGCGGAGGAGAGGTATTCCAGTTAAGTTCAGAGATATGATTAAAGTATCCTACGAAGTTGCAAGGTGTCGCGTCTTACATAGAGAAGAGATGCCCGAGAGCTTTCCTGTACGAACGAGTGTCAGTCAAGGCTTTATATTATCACCTGCCCTGTTTCTGTTGGTAATAAGTGACGTCTTTAAAGCTGCACTGAAAGGTAAAGGTCTTCCATGGAGACTATTTAACATCTTAAGTCACCTTGATTATGCCGTTGACGTCTGTTTGCTTGCACATAACCGTTCGAACTTAGAATCAAATTTTCGCTCGTTACTTTCTAAACGCAAAGTGGCGGTACTACAAATTAATGTGTGTGAAACCAAGTACATGCACAAGTACATGCACATGGATTCGAACGCAAGTACACCGATTGTTCTTAACGGACAAGATGTCGGAAGCATTGTCAGCATGGTCGACTGAGCTGAAAAGGATATTAAGGCTCGTCCAAATAAAGCTCGTCAGGTCTTCGGTATCCTTTCCCCTTTCTGAAGGTTAAAAGAGATCTCGCTTCGCACGAAGCTGCGAGTTTTTCTTCCTTAACCACTCTAATCTGCATATTGACTTTCCATGCATTCTCAACTTGTCCCAAGAATAATAAAGTCACGCCCAACTTGTTGGCAGTTCATTTTGTAATATAGTAGAAGGAAACTAAGAAGAATAAGGGATAGAGATCGGAAGAGGTGAACCAACCCCGACCGTAGTGCAAAAAGACCAAGCCCAGCCATACAATGCAGAGATCAAGGCAACAACGTCATGGACTCTAAAAGAATCGATGGCAGATGTCATTAAAAAAGGAAATGTGGAAAATAGTAGAGATGAAGCTATTGACCGAAATCATGAAGCACATGGAGAACAACGTGGATCAATCCATGCCCTAGTTTGATGGAGCAGGATGGTTCAATGAGCTCTAAATTATAAAGTACAACGAATAAATTCGTCATATACTGGTCTAGGAAGACGGTAATATATGGAGGTGAGCGAAGCTGAAGATAGTAAACTCAAGGGGAATACCTTCAACGCTAAAAACGAAGTTATTATACTCTAGATGAAATCTGAGAGTATTATAAGTTTGCCACAAAGTTTGTAACGCCAAGAAATAAGGCTCGGAGAAAAAAATGAATGATACAGAAGTTCATATAATCACTCAAAAATCTCAAAACCGGATGTCCGTCCGTCCGTCCGTCCGTCTGTCTGTCCGTCTGTCCGTCTGTCTGTCCGTCTGTCCGTCCGTGTCCTTTCTAGCTTGAGAACGCGTTGAGCTAGAAAGTTCAAATTTTGTATTCGTCGTTTTCAACAAAAAAGTAAGGTCAAATTCGTGAACGAGCCAAATCGCTCACCCCCTTCTACCCCTTCCCAAACAAAATGACACAACTGCGCAATTTCACAATAAACGGATTTGCTCAAAAACTATAAAAGCTATTGGGTTGAAATTTGGAATGCATTCATTTTATGACAATATCAATCTACCGTATAAAAATTATGCGTGTCCTCCTCCTCCTTCTACCACTTCCCATACAAACTGTACTTATCATGAATTACTTTAAGCCAATTTACTCAGTGCGTATAAAATTTAGCGGGCTGAAATTGTGTACTGAATATTTATTTCAAATTTTTAGTAAGGCCAAAAAAATTTAGATGATTAGCTTCACCCCTTCTACCCCCTCCCATACAAAATGACACAATTTCGCAATTCGACAATAAATGGATTTGCTCGAAAAGTATAAATGTTATTAGTCTGAATTTTGAAATATATTACTTTCATAATAATTTCAATCTACGAAATAAAAATTATTGGCGTCCTCTCTCTCCTTCCACCACCTCCCATACAAACTACACTTTTTCATGAAATGCTCTAAGCCGATTTTCTCAGAACATACCTATAACATTTATCGAGGTCACATTTTGCAATAAATACTTAATTTACTTTATCACTAAGATCAGAAAAGAATAATTGATTAGCTTCACTGCTTCTACCCCCTCCCATACAATATGACACAGTTTCACAACTTCGCAAAAAATCTATTTTCTTGAAAAGTATGAATTTTACTGGTCTAAAATTTAAGAGATATCAATTTTATGATATTCTTAGTTATTTCTGAAAAATTCACTAAAATCCCCCCACTCTTTCCACCACCTCCCATACAAACTGCACATTTTCACAAAACATAACACACTAATTTTGTCAGTTCCTATTCAATTTTTGGAGTAAGCATTTTGTATAAAACAATTTTTACAGCAACTTTAGCATGATGGGGAAAACATTAGTTCAATGCTATCACCCATTCTAACACTCCCCATACATAGTTTCTTGCGATCATAAAAAATTCTATTTCATCTAGAGTATCGTAAGATTGCGTTTTACGCGCAATCGTAGCCCTGTTATGTTTTCTGCCTAGGATGAAGCTGCCCTAGCGGCAGAACCCCGATATTCCGACGGTCGATTGGAGAGTCATTAAGTTTGGCAAACCGCTGTATGCTGACGGCGTTCAATTATTGATTCTCGAATCAAACCAAAAAGCCGAGGATGTGCTCTAACCGCACTTGGAAAAAATAGCTCAGGGAATCAGAAATGACTTCCGCTACGAAAAAAAATTTTCCAATAACACACAGAAGTGAGACAGCAAATCGAGACGCTACTCCTACCTTGTCCAAAACACTGAATCCAACTCGAATTCCTCATAATGCTAAGAAAGATACAGTAATCCTGCGCTACAGTTGATTAGCTTCGGCTGAACTGCTGCTCGTCCTGAAGGAAGGAAATTTCGATCTGGCAATTATACCAGAGTCATGGATCTCCAGAAACTGAGATACCAAGAGCATTACGTTACAAAACCACAAGCTACTTTTTTAGCTAAGAAATACTAGATGATTATGACCAAAAGTAACTTTAATGTCTTACTAATGACAAATTGCAGCACAAATGACTTAATGGTGGCACTGATTGCGGGCGAAAACCAACAGCCGCCACCGTTGTTCGCATCGATATACGTGGCCAATGATATTCTATCTCCAACAGATGAGATGCGGACAAAAGCGAAGGCGGCCGCACAGACGAAGCTCAACTTGGTAATCGACGGAGACGCAAACTCCCACCAAACAATATGGGGAGAGACGGACACCAACGAATGAGGTGAGTCTCTACTACTCTTCATACTAACTACTTAACGACTAATCGGTAACCGCGGCAGAGTGCCACCCTATATTAACCTTACTCACGGAAGCGTTCTCGATATAATACTCCGTACCGACTCAGATGGATGAAAGTTGAAAAATTTGAAGGTCCTTGACTAACAAACCTTCGCTCTCCGATCACAGATGTACACAGACTGTAGAACGTTCCATGACTTCTCACAATATTCATACTAAGACGGGAAATAAGCTTGTTCGATCCTTGCAAGTAACGGAACCCGGTTGGAGTAATATCAGCCATGATACAAAATACGGAAGGGCTGGAGATTCCGTGACTGCCAACGATTCTCAAGAGATGCCTCAAACTTAACTACGTACCGAAAACATACAGGGAAGCTCGAGTGGTATTCATACTAGAAACAGGTAAGGGAAGCCACGTTAATCCTAAGAACTACCGACCCATAAATATTGCATTTGGAAAGGGTGCTTAGATGTTACAAGTATACATAAGAAATACCACAGACCCAGCACGTCTCTCACAAGCTCAGCACGCGTACGTAAAAGGATAATCGAAAGTTATAGTCATTTATGAGGTCATAGGCACCAAAAAATCCCTACAGTACAAGGTGCACTCTAGGTGCTTTTCTAGACACGGAGGTAGTTTTCAACAATATAACTAAATAAGCTATTGTGGAGGCTCTCCGCTCTGATCAAGTAAATAAAACGATCAGCACAAGGATGGAAACATTGTGTCGACAAAGATCAGTCGTGGTGGACTAGGGCAAAGTACACTCCTGCAAACGCACCAGTAGATGATCACCACAAGGAGGAGTATTATCTTCACTTTTGTAGGTATTGACTCTGAATGGCATGCTCACGGCCCTAGGAAGTTCGGGTGTAAATATTGTGGGCTATGCAGTTTGACGTAGTGACACTAGTATCAGGTATGTACACCAGCACAATATCCTAACTCACCCAACTACACGACTGAGCAAAATTAACCGGCCTTAAGCCTGCATCAAACGGAACAGGTGCTCTTCACTAGGAACACCAAAACTCAGGAGGCAATCGAAAATAGGAAACACGGAACTAAATCTGACTAGAGTCACTGTATAACTGAGCTACTCGGTCCAGGAGTCTGGCAGATGCGTATCAGAGTTGAAACCGTTAAGTTTGAATTTTTTGGTGTATATACATATTCGGTTAGATATTTATCAAAATGCAATTGGAATTCGATTATGTGCCCTGAAAAATTAATATCATTGTGCCATTCCATTAGAAACAGCCAAAAATTCAATTTTATTTTGCAATTTTCTGCACCCAAACATCTTTACCAAACAGGTTTTTAGTCTAGTTTATGATTCTGTTTGTTGACACATGGCGGAAAAACATCCCAACAGGGATTTTTGCAATCCATTCCCTTTTATTGAAAATCATTCAAATCGAGAAATCATTCAAATCGACCTAAGGAATTTGCAATGCATTCTAAAGTAATGTGAAGGCTTTGCATAAAGTAGCAGTTTATTTAGGGAATTTGATATGCATTGCAAGGTAATGTGTGGAGATTGCATAAAATAAATGATCATCGTCAAAACGTGCCGCGCACAAAACGAAAGATTATTAATAGAAAACATTAATGTCATATTTGCTTTCTAATATTGCCGTAAAATTTTACAAGTTGTTCGTTGCAAGAAAAAAATCTGAAGTTACACCGTACTTTTCCAGCAACAAAATTAGTTAAATTATAGCAACAGAATTTAAAATACTGAATTCATATTAAAAGCAGGATCCCATTTCATCACATTTTTCAATATTAATTCAAAATGAATCGCTCCCTCAATGTTAGAATACCTTCTCAAAGATTAATTTGCTTTCTATTCTTTTGCAACCATTCCATCATAGATTCTATTGCGACCATTATATTGTCGATTTTTTTTCCAATCATTACATTATTCATTCGTTTCCCTAGATTCCAGTGTCGATTCTTTGTAATGCAGAAAGTAGAAAAAAACGAATGCTTGCCTATGACATTGCAATGTTAAAATAATCTATGTTTTACGACAGGAAGTAGCTGTAATAGCTTCATGGCGCGGTAATGATTCCACTCCCAACTGGGATATGTCAGAATGACTACACACTCTACACCTATTTTCACCAACACTTTGATCTTTCGAACGTTCGATTTTTAGTACCAAATTTTTTAGCACGTTCGATTTTTGTACTAAAACAGCTATCTGCCAGACTCCTGGACCGAGTAGCTCAGTTATACAGTGACTCTAAATCTGACCACCCATGCGAAGTATCTAGGATTAATCATATATAATTAGGTAACATGGAAACAAAATATTTAGGAGCGATCAACTAAGGCCAGCGTGCAAAAGGATGTTCGGCAGAAAGTGAGTACTGAGCCCGAGTATAACGCAGTGGATTTACGCGGCTATAACAAGGCCAATTCTGCTGCACGGCATACTGATATGGTGTCCTGTACTGAATATATTGAAGAGTGCTAGGGGTCGCTGGATTTCAAATAAAAAATAATAATACTAACTCGTTTTTAAGTCAAACACAACCGCAACTTTATTTATCACTTTTGGAACTATTTTTGGGGCTTTTCCAACCTTTCTTGCTTGCCCTTCTTATCGCCTTTTAAATTCCGACTCGAACGGCTTCTCAATCCTGACTGACTCTCTCATATCCATCTTGTCGACAACTTTGGGCCCGTAATTCTGTCGGCCCGTAATTCTGTCGGCCCGTAATGCTGTCGGTCCGCCGTGCTGTCAGTCCGACGTGCCGAATTATTTCCTTTATTGTAATTTGTGCGCGCGTGTAATTGTTGTTGCCTTTTGTGTTGGCTAATGATCTCTAACATTAGAAGACCGGCATGGTGTTGGCATGTAATAGTATTAACGGCAATGATTGGAAAGAACACAAAGACATGCATGTCAGGAAATGGCATAGGGCTACTAAGACCACATCCTCAGATTCGCTGATGGTCGTTTTATCAATAGATTTGCACACTAACGGATCCAAAATGAAAGGACGAATGGATAAAGCAGTGAACACACCTGACCTTCCAGCGGACTCGTGCTTCAGGTTGCCGAATAACTGCAGCATTTTTTAAGCAAAAATTCAGGCAATCCAGAGGACTGCCGAAATCATCTATACAGATAGTAAGACTGCCTTAAAGACACTGCAGTCCTGTACTATCAAGTCTAAGAGAGTATTCAGCTATCAATGCGAGCTGCAGAACCTCTGTTCAAAAAGAAAGGTCGAGCTTTGCTGGGCTTTCAGGCGTGAAGCGAAGGAGACTATCATTACCCAGGAAACAATGTATGACGATTGTTAGAATTGTTACCGGTCATTGCATTATTGGAGCACATGCTTACAGGGTTGGGAAACGTATGATCTCTGCAGAAATTGCAAACAACCAGAAAAGAAGGAGCTTGGTGTATCCTAGTGGGTAGTGTGTTAGTCTACAATGCAAAGGTCGGGAGTTCGTGTGTCGGTATATCCGGGTCACTTCAATCTGCGAAAATAAAAATTAGTAGATAGAGGATTGTGTGTTTCCCTTCCACAATAGCAATTAAAAATGTTAAGGAACTTGAAGGTTAGAAGGCCACAGCCCGATTTGGGCTGTTGAGTTATTAATAATGATGATAACAACCCTTTCACAATAGCAAATAAAATGTTGGGATACCTGAAGGTGTGGAGGCCAAAACTTGATTTGGGCAGAAAACAGAAAACAGTAGAGCACGTGCTGTATTAGTGCCAGGCTCTTGCTAGAACCTCCGTTCTTCACCGACCCCAAGCAGATCTTGAGCTGCTGTACACTGTTGAATTTCGCCGTAGCAACGGAAACCTTTGAGCTCAACAAGGAACTCGCAACATTACTTGATGTACGGATACATTAGGTTTTTCTTATCTTTATGTGGTATCACTATGGATCCCAAAGGGTCAATGTGGATTAAGGCCGCCACTCTAACCTAACTAGACTGCTAGATAAAGCGGATATTATGAAAATGATGGTAAATTTCACCTTTTCGTTAATCAATTTTATTATTTTGGTTGAAAATAGAAATCCATTCTATATTTAATAAAAACTTTTGCATTCATTTAAAAACCTTTTAGCCATCAATTGATTTGTTTATCAAATTCAATAAAAACTCCCAGTTTGATTTATAAAAGGTTTTTTCAAGCGAATTCAAATGCTCCTCGTGATTCAATGACCGACGATAAATTTCCCGTAGAAAATTGCTGGAATGAAAATGTATAGAAATTCCAGTTCAATTAGGCTTAGAGTGCCGCCAATTTATTTTTTTTCAATTTTTCAGCTATTGATCTCTTTTTTATATGTATGTGTAATTGCATCATAACACTATACTAACTCGGTTATTGATTGAGTAGAGATGACATCACAATCATCGTCTACATCATCATCGTCACCAGCATTCTAACAGTCAGCTAGTAAAAAGCTAACAGAAAAGTTATGAACTATAGTGTAGCTAGGATAAAAAAAAACTATACCATACAGGATAACATTGAGTAAACGGATACGTTCCACTTAAAACTAGGCTCTTCTCTATAGTCCAGGACTATTATTCCTTGAATTGCCGCATCCTCGAACAAAATTCATCGGATACGGAAAGGATTCGCCGAGTAATTGTGTGTCGCTTTTGTAGAAAGAGTTTATGGAATACCAAACACACATAGTAGATACTACTTATACATATAATACGGCATGGCGCAATTCTCTGGATATCCTGGCTATGCAAATATTGATGTTTCTTCTCTCGATATATTCTCGATGCGACTGTATACGCCATTATATTGTCACGAGGACATTTCGTTTACTTTTAACGAAAATCTTGTCATCTCTTCTACTTTGTACTAGTGCTCTCATTGTCGTTATTATGTTTGCTTGTATTGAAAGAAAATACAAAATATTTCGTAGCGCAAAATACATATACGACAGGCAAGGATCTCTCCTTCCATGTAAAGAACATTTTCTATGCTCTAACGTTTTACAATTTGTCAGGATTTCAATGGTGTGGAGATTTCTATCGCTATGAAAAATCGTTGCGGTATACTATACATATGTATGTATATGGTATAAGTAGGCAGCCCACACCTCGATGCGATCCCTCCGTAAATTATGAAACGCAGTTGGAGGAACGGGAAGGATGATTGATTACACGAAATTGAGAAGTTCGACAATGTTTCTGAAGAATCAGGATGAGGCATATGAATATTTCTTAGCAATATTTTCATCCTTATCACACCCTCAATCATTCTCCGACTCTAGATTCCTCGTACCCATAACTGAAACTATTAAAGAATTACTACGGATCAATTTTAACTCTCCTAATTGAAAAGCATATATATATTGTTATGTTTGAAAGGATGAAAAAAGCAATTTCTCCTGTTCTTTATAAAAAACCCCATAACCTTGCCTTACAACGAGTTGTTAACTCTCGAGAATTGAATACAAAACACAAGCACGGGCTGCCATTCATCACCATAATTTCAGCTTTAGAATCTTCATAAATGACTTTCACACTACAGGCAAACATCCAAAAGGGAGCAAAATGCTGCGAACTCAGTGATTGTGTAGAAGAATTAAGCCCACCCCCATTTTGCTAACGTCTCCTATAATGTACCTTCCTTCTGCTTCTTCTTAATAGACTCGACCAAAAATCCTTGCAGTCCCCCCGAATCCTGCATATTGCAACTGCCGAAACGTACAGTTCAACTCCTAGTATAATCACAGTGCCGGGGGTGGTGGGCATTGTGTCTTGCATCCTTCAATCTTCGTCGTTCTGCCCGAAAGGCTGCAACTGCATTTTCCAACTCAGTATTGCATGTTGCAAAAATGCAGATTTATGGGCTTTTGTGCTTAGAGAAGGAGCGCGAGGAAAATGCTCACATTCATACGTAAACGACTCTGCATATCTTCGTTTAGCCAACCGACATTTGACCTTCCGCTTTACTGCCTTCCGGCTAGAGAGCATATATAGAAAGTAAAAAAGATTCGAAGAGGTGGCGGATTCAAAAGGAACGATGACGACCTTCGTTTATGGAATGGTTCTATGTATGAATGTGAGAAGGTTAGACTGCGAGCAACTAAGCCAGAATTACCCTATTACGATTTTCATGTCCAAAAAAGACCATTTTTTCCCAGTTCTAGTCTGCTCTTTCCTTCCATGTTTTCCCATCTAATATAAACATTTATGCACCCGGTATGACTTAAATCAGAATATTTCTTATTAGTGGCGAGTTGCGGGAAAATGGTTTTATGGTATTTATACAGCAGAGGATTCGCCTCTAGTTCGGGGTTCGGGTTTTTCCTCTTGTTGTCCTGAATACTCATAATGGCCAAAAATTTGCTTGACTATAAGGAATGGCTGCGATTATCTTGGCGAGAAAATCTAGAACGTTGACATCGAAATTGGTCGAAATTGGAGACAGTTTTTCCGTCTTAAGAGCCACTGGCGACTAAAACCGTACCGCTCTGGGGTGGGTGGTTCATGTCTAACAATTTTTAGAGACAAGCGATAAGGACTAGGATTGTATGAAGGTCTTAGAGATAGTAAAGTGAATGGCGCCAGCTTAAAGGTTCATTGAGTTGTGTATTCGGCGAGGACAGGATAATATCGTTATTATGAGAAAGATGATTCGTAAAATGTTATTGGTGCTTTGTATTGTGTGAGGATAATGTTGTTTGAAATTAATTTACTGCAGATGAAGAAGGTATTGTTTGTGGACGGGAATTCAAGTTACAGGCAATAATTGTGTTATGAGACTTAGCATTTACAATCATTGAGCTCAGTCCTGAAGAAACCGATTACACGGACGTTATTTGTGATATTCGGAAATCTTAAATTGAATTATCGGGGTATAATGCTTTTGGCATGCATGCGCTAAAGAATCCGAAGCTGTTTAATGACTTAAAAACGTACAAAAACAAATGTGATAGACATATATTAATTAATTATTAAAATATCCTACTCCTTCCACCACCTCCCATACAAACTACACTTTTTCATGAACACTTTACACCAATTTTCTCAGTACGTGTAACTTTCATCGAGCTAAAATGTATTAAATTCTTAATTAGCATTATTATTAATATCGGGAAAAATTAACCGATTAGCTTCACTCCTTCTACCCCGTCCCATACAATGTGACACAGTTTCACGACATTACAGGAATTCGATTTTCTTGAAAAGTGTGACCCTCACTGATCTGAAATTTAAAATATATCAATTGCATTATGATTATAGTTGTTTTTCAAAAAATCGTTAGAAACCCCCGCCTCCTTCCACTACCTCCCATACAAACCGCACTTTTTCATGAAATACTCTAAACCAATTTTCTCAGTACATATAAATTTCATCGAGCTAAAATTTTATACTTGATCCTTAGTTGGCATTTTTGTTAATACCGGGAAAACAATTAACCGTGTAGCTTCACTCCTTCTACTCCCTCCCATACAACGAGACACAACTCCACGACTACATAGCAATTCGATTTTCTTGAAAAGTGTGAATGATACAGATCTGAAATTTAGAGTGTATCATTTGCATGAGAATTGTAGTTGTTTCTCGAAAAATCACCAAAAACCCCTCACTCCTTCTACCACCTCCTATACAGATTACTTCATGGGGCAGAAGTTGGCTGGTAGAATCGACGCCCCCGGAACCATCATCGCAGTTTCTCGACTACATCGTTGTGAAAACGACTTATGTATGAGTGGTCGAGTCGGCAAATTAAACTGCATCATAACAGTCGACACAGGCGCAACACGGTCAGTGCTAAGATCTGACCTCGTAGATCGTACTTGGCTTCACAACACCAAGAAGTACGCACTGCTACAGGAGAAACTACAACGGTCCATGGAGAAATAGCTCGTGACATACAGCTTGGGGATTTGACCTTCTCGCATGTATTCGTGGTAGCTGACATTACCGATGAGTGTATCCTTGGAATGGATTTTCTGAAACCACACGGTATCCAGCTGGACTTAGGACAACGAATAATGAAGTGGCGGAATATTGAAATCCCGATGGAAATAACATCATCCAACACAACAAAGTTACGAGTTGTATTGTGCGAAGATGCGGATATACCAAAGTCATCCGAGAATGTTATTTGGGCAGAGCTCGATGGTGATCCCGGGAACCACCGATTCTACCTCATAGAACCGGAAACGACACCTGCATTACGAAGTCTAATACTAGGAAAAACGCTCGTAAAAAGGAATGAGAAGATGATGGTACCAATAAGAGTCCTGAACGTTGCGGACAGCACTACCAGCGTAAAGAAAGGAGATGTAATTGGCAGCTGTGAACCAATATCGGCGGTGACGAGTATCGACAAGGCAGAACCACATGACGTACCCTCTAAAAATAAGCCAAGAAGGAAGGACAATGTAACATCAACACTTCTTCAGTCAAGCAACCTTAGAGGAGAACAACACAAGCAAGCAGTAGATCTAATCGAAGGATTCAGCGACGTCTTTTCCACCGGTGATGACGACTATGGCAGAACAAACTTAGTGAAACATCGTATAGATACCGGAAGTGCTACACCGATACGTCAACCTCCAAGAAGAGTAACATTAGCGAAACAAGGAGAAGTCAATTCAATGGTCAAAACTATGGAGCATCAGGGAAGAATCAAAGAGCCCGTGGATATCGCCAGTAGTGCTGGTAAAGAAGAAGGACGGCAGTACCCGTTTTTGTGTGGACTACAGGCGACTGAAGTGGAGATAGATGAAAAAGATAGAGAGAAAACAGCATTCTCTGTCGGCAGTGGACTGTGGCAATTCATCGTAATGCCATTTGGCTTGTGCAATGCTCCAGCTACGTTTGAAAGACTAATGGAATTCGTTCTGCGTGGCCTGAGTTGGAAAACTTGTCTCGTTTACCTGGATGATGTGATCGTTATCGGCAGAACATTCAAGGAACATCTGAAAAATTTACAGGAAGTCTTCCAGCGACTGCGAGCGGCAAAATTAAAGCTGAGTCCGAAAAAGTGCACTTTGTTTAGTGCAGAAGTCAAGTACTTGGGTCACATCGTTTCAGCTGATGGCGTAAAGACAGATCCGGAGAAGATACTGGCGGTGAAAAATTGGCCTACTCCGAGTGATAAACACCAGTTGCGCAGCTTCCTAGGCTTAGCGACATATTACCGACGATTTGTAAAAGACTTTGCTAACACGGCGAAATGTCTGCATCAGTTAACAGAAAAAGGGAAGCCATTTACATGGAGTCAACAGTGCCAGGAAGCATTCGAGAGGATAAAAGACCAACTCTGCGACTCCCCAGTTCTGGCGTATCCAAAACCAGGTCATGGTTTCATCATAGACACTGACGCCAGCAATGTCGGTATCGGAGCAGTACTATCACAAGAGATCGATGGGCAGGAGAGAGTGCTATCTTACTACAGCCGAGTACTCTCAAAATCAGAAAGGAACTATTGCGTAACTCGCCGAGAGCTACTAGCCATAGTAGAAGCAACAAAACATTTTCACAAATATCTCTATGGTCAAAAGTTCCTTCTTCGAACGGATCACGCATCGCTTAAATGGCTACTTCAGTTTAAGAACCCCGAAGGCCAAGTAGCCAGATGGATCGAAAGGCTCGAATCCTACGATTTCGATATTGTTCATCGAAGAGGAAGAATCCACGGTAATGCCGATGCGCTTTCACGTCGTCCTTGTCCACCGAACTGCAAGCATTGTCACCGTGTAGAAGGAAAAGAAGCCGGAGAAACCATTCAGAGGATAACGACCGAACCAAAGGATGGATGGAAACAGCAAGAACTGGAAGATGCCCAACGTAAAGATCCAGATATTTCACCGATCATGGCATGGAAGGACGAAATGAAACGGCCTGAGTGGAAAGACATCTCACAATTCAGTGAAACCTTAAAGTGTTATTGGGCACAATGGAACTCCCTTCACCTAGACGGCGGATTATTAAAACGGAAATGGGAGAACGCTGATGGAAATTCGTATCACATGCAAACCATCGTCCCGCATTGTAAAGTCGAGGAGGTTTTGAAGGAATATCATGGAGGTACCTCCGGTGGGCATTTGGGAGTAAACAGAACCTTGGCAAAGATACGAGAAAGGTTCTATTGGATCCATCTCCGAGATGATGTCGAAAACTGGTGCCGTAAATGTACTACGTGTGCATCGAGTCAGGGCCCACACCGCAGATCAAAGGGAAAAATGCAACAATACAACGTGGGAGTCCCATTCGAGAGAATTGCTGTGGATATTGCTGGACCATTCCCGGAATCAGAAAATGGTAATCGCTACATTTTAGTGGTCATTGATTATTTCAGCAAGTGGCCTGAAGCTTACGCAATTCCAAACCAAGAAGCAGTAACCATCGCAGAACAAATTGTTACTAACTGGGTGAGCAGATTTGGAGCGCCACGTGAACTACACTCCGATCAAGGGCGCAATTTTGAATCTCAAATATTCAAACACGTGTGCCAAATGCTGGGAATAAACAAAACGAGGACAACTCCATTACACCCACAGTCCGACGGAATGGTGGAACGTTTCAACAGGACGTTGAACTCAAACCTATCCAAACTCGTCAGCGAGAGGCAACAGGACTGGGACCAGCACATTCCTCTATTTTTAATGGCCTATAGAACATCGGTGCATTCAACAACAGGAGAAACTCCGTCCCGAGTCATTTTCGGAAGAAATATTCGCGTCCTTGCGGAACTAATGTTTGGAGTGCCACCAGACCAACCAACCAATGCTAAAGATTATGTCTCGGATCTTCGATGTCGACTAAAGACAATTTATAACCTGGTCAGAGATAAAATTGATTTGGCGTCCGACCGCATGAAGACGAGGTATGATCAACGGGCGAATTCATCAGGATTCCAAGAGGGCGATTTGGTTTGGTTATACAATCCCAAACGACAGAAGGGCAGATCGCCGAAACTACAGCGAAACTGGGAAGGCCCTTACCAGATCATCAACCGGTTAAATGATGTCGTCTATAGGATTCAACTACATCATAAACCCCGCACTAAAATGAAAGTGGTACATCTCGACCGATTAACAAAGTACCATGGTGCCATTGAGGAAGTGAACGACTCTGTTCGGGACGAACAGGGACTAAGGAGAGGGTAATGTTATAGATCTTGCAATCACGCAATTTGGATGTTGCCAAAATTATCGAGAAAAGTCCATCAACATGTAAAACGCTATAAACATGTTTCCAGCAACTTCTACCGAACTCCACAATGTAGGCAATCTTTCTAGACACACACACACAACGACACCTGTCTGGGAGACTTAGTATAAATATCCGCCAACTTTCAGACAACCAGTTAGTCATTCGGCGACACCTATCGGTGGAAGAACGCGAATCGGTACAAGTAAGCGAAAGAATAAGATCGACGGCATTGCCAAATCGGCGAATATAGTGCGAATTAATTAAAAGTGATCAAGAAATTAAGAAAAGTGCGATTAAATAAATTATTCATTGTTTTTAAACGAATTGTGTTTTCCTTTGAAATCGGCGATCCCCTAGCTCGCAACAATATATATTATCTCGCTTTTCGATATTACTAGTGTGATTATCCTATATATAATTCAGCCTACTTATATCAAAATAGGAAGTTGATATATATTAGCTTGCATCGTCTGTCGAAGGCATAAGGGGATCAGATCAATATTTTTTGACGTTAATCATATTTACGTCATTATAATATGACCTTATTTTCAAGTCAATAGCTATAATGGTTTCGGAGAAAAGTCAATATCTTTAAATTTCGAATTTTCATGAAATTTGAATGGGCGGTGGTAGAAGGAGTGAAAGTATGCTCACCAACTTAAAGCTCCTTTTTTGCATAAAATGGCATATGACAAATTTCTACACGATAGGTCAAAGCGTTCGAGAGTTACGTTCTAGACAGACGGGCAGACAGACAGACGGACACACAGACAGACAGACGGACAGACAGATAGACGCACAGACAGACAGACGGACGGACAGACGAACAGACAGACAGACAGACAGACAAACGGACAGACAGATGGACAGACAGACAAACGGGCAGACGGTCACTCGGAATCGAAGTTCTTGAGCGACAAAACATATTTCAGTACCCCTGGCGACTCTGTGCGAGCATTATTTCTTAGCTTCTACAAACGGTAAGGCAAACACAATATACTCTCAGATTTCATCTAGAGTATAAAGAGGGCCGAAAAGTTACCATATAAAAGAAATCAAAATCAAGCTTTTTCAGGTAAAAAAGAGCGTTTTTCAGAAAGTAATATCATTAGTAAAAACTTTGAAATTAGTAAAACTTTCTATCCATTTGCTTCGTTTTTCGGATACGGACAAAGATTAATATTTCTTCAGAAAAAAAAATAAATGTTTATAAAATTTGAATTTTAATATTTTTTAAATTCGTCCTGCTCTAAAGCGTTGAAAACTTCTAAACTAATCAACTTATCATTTTGCCATTAAACCAGTTCCCTCACCAAGGCTTTGATTTATGAATATTCGAAAAAAAAGTTTAAGTTTCTAGTGGCTTCGACAAAATCGTTTGTTTATAAAACACAACATTTTAACTTAAATTGGTGATTTCGTGTTTAAGAAGAGAGGCGATCTACTGTTGCTTATTAGTGAATTAATCTTCGTTAATACGAGGGGAGGTAAAAATGTCGCAGAATAACAGGAGTAAAATTAAACATTATTTTTCCTTTTCAATATATGCTCCTTTAAGCCTAATATTTTATTATTAAGTTTAGTAATTCCTTCTAAGAACATGTTTTATCAAGGCCTTCAAAATAGGCTGAAATTGCATCGTTGGTAAATTTTCTTCCCCGAAGTTCTTTCTTCAGTTTTGAGAACAAATAGTAGTCGGAACGGTCCAGATCTGGACTATAAGCGGGGTGGTCCAATATTCTGTAGCTGCATTTCTGTAGGGCAGCCATTACAACGCGGCTCTTGTGAGGTGCGTTGCCATGCAAAAGCAACACACCTCGAGTTCACTTTCCCCTTCTTTTTTCTTTTATGACATCCTTTAATTTTTATAGCAGTTTGGTATAGTATCCCTCTGTAATATTTTGTCCTTTTGCTTTATAGTCGATAATCAAAACCCGCTCTGAAGCCCGAAAAATAGTGGCCGTGAATTTTTCGGCGGAACGTGGGACCTTGCACTTCTTGCGGAGTGAAGCAACTTTACGGAACCACTGCATTGATTCCTGATTTCATTCAGGCTCATAATGATGAACCAAAATTTCATCTCCAGTAACAATCTCGGCTAAAATTTCATCCCTATTCTCGCTACAGAGATCAAAAACTTGCGTGAACACTCGACGTGCTGCTTTTTCTGAACCGCTGAGAGCAGACTCGGTACCCATCTTGCGCTGACTTTAGTCATGCCGAGATTTTCGTTGAGGATATTCAAAATTGTTGTATCTGATACTCCAACCATTTCTGCGATTTATTTCTTACATTAAATGAGCAAATTTGAGAACAAGTTTATCTACTTTTTCGACGGTTTTTGATGAAGTGGCCTCAATCGGCCGTCCCTAGTGCTTATCATCTTCAATTGTCTCTCTGCCTTGCCTAAATAAACTATGCCACTTATTCGTCACCGTTCATCCAGGATAAGAGTCCCTGTAAACAGATGACATTTCTTCTAAAATGATTTGTGGCATTATTCTTTGCTTTGTAAGGAGTTTTATGACAGTACGAAACTCAATTTTGTCCATAGTTAGCGTTTTCTTTCCGATTGGCTTGTTGATTTGGCGATAACCAAAATGTTAGTGATTTGATTTGACGGGAACTTTGTATTTATACCTATTGTAACAGCCGCGATGAGTGGTTTCACCAGAAACCCTCTCATCGACACCCTGCTGACACGCCACCTTGGCAGTGTCCCATGAAGGTCTACGAAGTGACTGGTGGTACATCTAGCACACGCACGTACTAGCTCGTCGGTGGGGGTGGGTTTGTCACTTCTTTTCATGGACATGTTAAAACTAATGTACCAAAAGGTGGCTGACCACCAGGTTTGGGAAGTAATGGTGAGGTAGTCAGCGGGCTACGATCGGAATATCTATAAAAAGAAAAAAGGGGGAAAACGAGTCTGCAGTCGGGGTGGACCTCTCGACCCAAGGGGCTAATGCATCATCGTCTCTCTCTCTCTCGCCCTCCTCTCGTCCCCTTTACTCCACAGTTCTAGCCTTCCATGTTATTTGTTTTTAAATAAAAAATTGTTAAATCAGAGTAGACGACCGTGCACTTTACTGCTATTTAGATTTTGATCAATTTGAGCAATACAATCGGAGATAGTTCGATTGAGCTATAGAATACATTTACATTTGAATATGTACCTGTACTCAAAAAAAAAAAAACGCTTGATTCTCGACAATTTGCAAGAATTAATTGCTCGAATTGTAGACGAAATTTTGTTTTACACGTACGTAAACATCTTACCTATTGGTAATTTACTAACCGACACAATTGCGCACGACCGCATTAGAAATATTTAGCGTTAACAAATCGTTTTTGGAGAGACATGAAAAGAAATATAATTAAAGTAAAATGATAGAACAACCGATCTCAGAAACGTTACGTGTGGTGGAAGATAAATAAAATCGAAAAAAGGATAAGAATTAATTTAAATTTACCTTATCTGATTATATATACTAAATTGTTTTATAATTCACGGTCATTTCATTTAATAATTTTACTTTGTTTTATTGTAACTCGATTTTTATTTTAGTCTTAAATTATTACGTCAGGCAATTTGAACTTATTCCGTAAAAATAGTAATTATCTATTTCTTATTTTCAAATAGTTTTTCTTGTATTTAATTTATATATCTCTCTTATTATTTGTATATATACTGGGTGTTTGGTACTCCGTGCATAACCTTGTAAGGGGTTATTCCGGGATATATTTTGAGAAAAAAAATGTTCTACGGAGATGGTCAATTTTCAATATCCGCGGAGATACAGGGTGACCAAGAAAAGTGTTTCGGACCTGTACCCTCACTCACTCAAAACGCTATATCTTGAAAACTAATAATTGCATTTCAAAGTGTTATAGCTTGTTTTTTAGGGAATCAAATTACCTTTCATTTGGTGTAATAGTCCGTATTGTACCTGTACCCAATCCTGAGGTATTTGCTTCAGACCACAAATTTTTGATACTTTGACCATCAAAATTCTGTGATCAATGTAGTTTTTCTCAAAAAAACGCATTATAAAAATGTCATTTTAATGTTGTTGTTTTATGTGCCATATTATTGCCTACAAATGTTGCATACATACTTATGACTTAGGTTTTCCCGTTTTCCAGGTAATAAGCGAAAATGCATATGGCTTAAAAATAAAATATGCCATAAAGCAACCCTCGTTCCAAAAAAACTGCCTGAAATGTTGTTAAACTGAAATATTCTTATTGTCCTTTAATTACTATTTAAATTATCGAGGAATGTCCTTCAATTAGAATTTAAATTATCGAGGAAATGAATTAAATTAAAATGAGTTTCAACACAACGACGCTGTCCGACGCTTGGCATTGCAGTTAAACGTCTCTACGTCGAAAGTTTGGAGTGTCCTAAAAGCAGAGCGGTTGCATCCCTACCACCACACACCAGTGCAGGAGCTGGTACCCATTGATTTGCCCAAAAGGATGGAGTTTTGCAATTGGCTCCTTGAACGACAACTAAGTGACGAGAATTTTATGAACAACATTCTTTGGACTGATGAGTCCCAATTCACCAGAGCCGGTATCACAAACTTCCACAACTTACACACATGGGCTGAGAGCAATCCACATACAAGAAGAGAGGCATCATTTCAGCACAGATTCAGTGTCAATTTATGGGCAGGTGTGATTGGCAACGATATTATTGGTCCTATTAGGCTTCCGCCTACCCTAAATAGTTCCAATTACTTGCAGTTTTTGACAAATGATCTACAAGAGTTATTGGATGATGTGCCACTGCAACGATTGGCTTCCATTTTTTACCAACACGATGGTGCTCCAGCTCATTACGGCCGACAAATCAGAGATTGGTTAAATTCCAATTATAGCAATCGCTGGATCGGTAGAAATGGACCGATACACTGGCCTGCAAGATCTCCTGATTTAACTATTATGGATTTCTTTGTATGGGGACGGATGAAGGACCTTGTCTATGCAACGGAAGTAGTAACGTTGCAGGATCTAAACACCAGAATCGATGCGGCAGCAACAGAAGTAAGGCAGCAGTTGAGGAGTATGAACACAAAGAGAACACTGGCAAAACGAGCTTTAGCGTGCATTCAAAATGAAGGGAGCCATTTTGAACATTTATTATAATTAAGGAAATTTGAAATAAACCATAAAAACCATTCTTAAGTTCTTTTAGTTCAAGCGGAGAGTGTTGATCAACTTATTTTTGCTTTTTTGACAAAAGCGCTACATTATTGGAATGATAATTTCTTCTAAACTATAAAACTTATGCAATGCAAGTGTATGCATCTTTTGTAGGCAATAATATGGCACATAAGAAAACAACATTAGAATGACATTTTTATAATGGGTTTTTTAGAGAAAAACTACATTGATCATAGAATTTTGACGGTCAAACTGTCAAAAATTTGTGTTCTGAAGCAAATATCTCAGAATTGGATACAGTTACAATGCGGACTATTACAGCAAATGAAAGGTAATTTGATTCCCTAAAAAACAAGCTATAACACTTTGAATTGTGGTTATTAGTTTTCAAGATATAGCGTTTTGAGTGAGTGAGGGTACAGGTCCGAAACCCTTTTCTTGATTACCCTGTATCTCCGTGGATATTGAAAATTGACCATCTCCGTAGAACAATTTTTTGCTCAAAATATATCCAGGAATAACCCCTTACAAGGTTATGTAGTAGAGTGTTGATCAACCTATTCTTGCTTTTTTGACAAAAGTGCTACATTATTGGAATGATAATTTCTTCTAAACTATAAAACTTATGCAATGCAAGTCTATGCATCTTTTGTAGGCAATAATATGGCACATAAAACAACAACATTAAAATGACATTTTTATAATGCGTTTTTTTGAGAAAAACTACATTGATCACAGAATTTTGAGGGTCAAAGTATCAAAAATTTGTGGTCTGAAGCAAATACCTCAGGATTGGGTACATGTACAATACGGACTATTACACCAAATGAAAGGTAATTTGATTCCCTACAAAACAAGCTATAACATTTTGAAATGCGATTATTAGTTTTCAAGATATATCGTTTTGAGTGAGTGAGGGTACAGGTCCGAAACACTTTTCTTGGTTACCCTGTATCTCCGCGGATATTGAAAATGGACCATCTCCGTAGAACAATTTTTTGCTCAAAATATATCCAGGAATAACCCCTTACAAGGTTATGCACGGAGTACCAAACACCCTGTATATTTGTTTTGTTGATAAATTTTTTTTTTTTTTGTTAATATAGTTTTTTTTTATTGAATATAATTCTCATTAAAGTTGTTGGGCTTTTTCTTATCTTTCCTTAAAAAAATATAATGCAAAAAAAATTGTGATTTTCGAAAAAAATGCGATTTCACTTACCTTCGCGAAATCCACTGTGAACCGGAATAGCGGGGATATAATTAAACAGGAAAAAAAATTTCACTAAGGAAACCCATGCGTTTTTTCAGATTTTTTTACGGGAAAATTTTCACTATTAAAATTTTCAATTATCACGGTTTCCGATAAATTTCACTAAGAAAACCCATGCGTTTTTCAGATTTTTAACGGGAGAAATCTCACTATTAAAATTTTTGATTATCACTAAGAGGCAGGAAAGCATGCGGTTTCCGATAAATTTCACTAAGAAAACCCATGCGTTTTTCAGATTTTTAACGGGAGAAATCTCACTATTAAAATTTTTGATTATCACTAAGAGATAGGAAAGCATGCGGTTTCCGATAAATTTCACTAAGAAAACCCATGCGTTTTTCAGATTTTAAACGGGAGAAATCTCACTATTAAGATTTTTGATTATCACTAAGAGGCAGGAAAGCATGCGGTTTCCGATAAATTTCACTAAGAAAACCCATGCGTTTTTCAGATTTTTAACGGGAGAAATCTCATTATTAAAATTTTTGATTATCACTAAGAGATAGGAAAGCATGCGGTTTCCGATAAATTTCGCTAAGAAAACCCATGCGTTTTTCAGATTTTTAACGGGAGAAATCTCACTATTAAAATTTTTGATTATCACTAAGAGATAGGAAAGCATGCGGTTTCCGATAAATTTCACTAAGAAAACCCATGCGTTTTTCAGATTTTTAACGGGAGAAATCTCACTATTAAAATTTTTGATTATCACTAAGAGATAGGAAAGCATGCGGTTTCCGATAAATTTCACTACTAGAATGACCGAGTATTACTACTAGAAATCGTGGCTCCGGGAGGGAGTCCGTTCGCCTCGACGTACAAAAAACAAGCCCCCAACCAAAACTGCATCTGTTCCCAAGAAACCTCGGCCTAACCGTTAATGGATAGTTTGCGCACGTCACTTAGGTTTTCTGGTGACGTGGCTGTTTATAGCGCCATCTATGAACTGATAGGGCGACCAAACGCCCAGCAGCAAATTGGTTCTTAATTTAAAATTTTTTTTTTTTTTTTTAAAATAGTTTCTATCCGTGCGACCATTACAGGGCAGGTTGCTCGGTAGAGCGTGCCTGCTTCCGAGGAAGCTGAAACATGGGAGCTATGCCAACGTGTGGTTTCGACCCACCCCTGAGATTAAGAGTCTCATGCTCTACCGACTGAGCTAGCCGGGCTCTAAGGATCTTGGAGATGTAACACACCTCACTTTGAGTTCGACAAACGATAAAGTGAATTTTCCTTATATAACGCGCGTTAGGAACCGGTAAATTGAGCCAACACCAGGGTACTGTTGATGCCTGCTGTCCGAGCGATTTGGAATTCATATTTTGATGTCGATTTCAGTGTTCAATGACCCGGCTACTACGCAATTTGGTTGGTTATCATTGTTGAGACGCAAGGAGATTAAGTTCGACTGAACCAATGTAATGAGCAACCTTACCGCCCATTAGCATTTGTTTATTTTCATATATATATATATGCACCTTTTTTTTCTACGTTTGATTTTTGGGAACCCTCTCAGTGTGCTTTGTAAAAAAAAGGTTTTAAAGTAAGAATTGAGAATTGGGGTTGTCTCTCTCTTCTCTCAGCAGCTAAGCACCTTCTCATCTGTGAAGATAAAAAAAATTCTGGTATGATTCCCTTTTATAATTATGCTGTAGATATTTGTTCGATGGCCGTAAGGACGTGTTATAGGTCACACTCTGTTAATTATTAAGTTGATGCGATATGCCAATATCTCTCCGTCAAGACCACATTGTACCTTTGGTAATGGGTATGATCCGATCAAAGGCATCTATTAATGGTAATAGTTCTTCACTATGTTACCATTGTCCATATTTATTGAGTGTATTATTGGTGTTTGTACACCTCACCATCATTCAATCATGGTAGCGATGTTCGGACCTTTACGGCGACTATCCCGCAGCATAATTATATTCTTGGGGTTTAGATAAAACTTGAGACTGAAGGCCGCCACTAAGAGACAAGAGCACACATCCAACGGGAGAATTCACTCCATATTGACGAGGTACTGCACGCTGGGAGTGATCTCAGTAATTACGTATTTATGCATATATATATATATAAATTCACTTATTTGGTTATTTATGTTTTTTTTTTTTTTTTTGTAAAAGAACTTCTTCAAATTCCATCGTAGTCGGTCATTGGGTGGATTTAGGCCATTTTACATAAACGCGAAGTCGTCCAGCATCCACCACCAGTGTTTTGATCCCGGCTCACCGCAATGAATTAATGGTCTCATAACAGTGACGTGTGTTTGCACCAGCCAATGATCATTTAGCCAGGATAACATGATGTATTCGTCAACATATTTGAAACTAAAAGAAAGAATGGTGCCTTCGAAAGTCAATCAATTCCAAGTCAAGACTATTTCACTTCGATATATTTAATTGGACTTGAACGGAGTAAGTCCCAGTACAAGAACATCCTATACTGCTCTAGATTACTTGAGAATTATAAAAAAAAATTTTTTTTTTTTTGTATAGAATCAATAATTTCTTTTTGTATATGATCAAACAATTAATAATTTAATTCATCGATAGCACCCAAATTCCCCCTTATGAAATCGGTGTATTATTGTATCCAAACCATTTATAAATAAGGTATAATAACTAATTAATAGGTGTTCATATATACTGGAATATTTCTAATCCGATTAACTTTATAACTTGGAATACCTCACGCTCTTAATATCATGGCTAGGTAATTTTTCTTACGTGGGTCCAGTCATAACTTCCGTTTCCTATATGTACTAGTCGTGAATATATATTGGGATTGCCATTTCATTCTTTTGGTGATTTAATTGACAAGTGTAATACACATATAAATACCTCCTGTCTATTTTGTCATGTTTAAGATTTAATTGTGATCTATAGTTATACTACTGTATAGGGAATGAATCGACAGACGTCTATCTTTTAAATTACAGGGTGAAGGAGGTCTGAATCCGGTACGAGTAAAAACCTCCCTGGATTCCCTGATATGGAACTGACTTTTCATAGTTAAATGCTACACTTATTATCTCGCTTGCCTGATGTCCGAAATGTGGCGCCATCTTGCCATCTGTCATGGCTGTGCCTGGGTTTAGTTTACGAAATGCTCACCGAGATAGCAAAGAAAAGCTAATCTACTGCTTCAGATCCTTTGCGTGGTAGTTGCCGAGAATTTTACCCTGTAAGTCTTCTACAGTGTAGATGCTATTTCCGATTTTATTTGTTATTCTGCACTTGACAAACTTCGGGGCTAATTTGGCACTATACGCTTTAGTAGCGTCACTGAGCGTGAAGTTACGACGGAAAACTTCTTGGCCGGGGACAAATTTCGTTTCTCTAGTTCTTAAGTTATACCTTTGGGCGTATTTCGCGTGTGCTTTTGACAGGTTCTTCGCCACTTGTACCCGGATTAGTTGCATTCGGTCTGTTAACGCTGTACACGGGACCTCGCTGGTAGAGATGTCATTCAACCGTCTCAACAGGGAATAGGCTGACCCATGGCAAATCATATTTTCACCGAAGTTTAAGTAGTAGGGTGAATAGCCTGTTGCCTCGTGCACGGTAGTACGGAGGGCGCAAGCTATTTCGCTAAGATGTCTATCACACTCCCTATGATCAGTGCCAATATATGCTCTAATAGCGGCCAAGATGGACCGATTTACTCTCTCCGACGCATTAGCTTGAGGAGAATAAATAGCGGTGGGCGTATGCTTGACTCCATATAGCGACATTAAGGAGGCGAAGTCATTGGAAGCGAACTGTGTTCCATTATCCGAAACAAGGAGTTCTGGCACGCCAAACGTATGAAAAACTTCTGTTTCATGAAATTTCCTGATGTTCTTAGTCTAAGCGTTTCGCATGGCCTTTAGCAACACGAATTTGGAAAATTGATCCAAAACGATCAGGATAGTAGTATTTCCATCTTTGGATCTGGGGTATGGACCCAACAGGTCTATATAAATTCGTTGCCAGGCACGTAATGGGGTAATTTGCGATAGCATCGGGGGTCTCAAAGAAATGTTCGGGGCTTTCGTTTCCTTGCATAGGTCGCAGGATTTGACGTAGTCTTTGACCTGAGCTGCCATTCCGGGCCAAAAATAACGCTGCCTTAACCTTGCTAGTGTTTTTCCCATGCCTCCATGGGCTGCTAGGGGTGGATCGTGCGCTGGTTTGACCAGTGGGTGCGTCAGCTTAGATGGGATCCACAACCTCCACGAGTTAGTGTCCTCATCAAGATCACCGGAGCGTGGTATCACACGTTTGTATACGAAATTTTCTGAAATGCATAGGTCTGGCAGTTTTTCTTCCGCTTCTTCGATGTGTGTTATTAATTCTTTATATTCCTGAGATGTAAATTCTGGAGATTCCAGATCAACTTCCGGAGATATTTCCTGCCCCATTGTCAATTCTTCGGCAAACATGCGAGACAATGCATCCGGCACGACGTTTTGACTACCTTTCCTATGCTCTATTTTGAACTCAAATGCTTGCAGTTTTAAGGACCATCGAGCCAGTCTCCCACTGAGGTCCTTCTGGCTCATCAGCCATTTCAGGCTGGCATGATCAGTGACAATAGTGAAAGGAAGTCCCTCAACGTATGCACGAAATTTCTTGACGCAAATCACTGCCGCTAGGCATTCTAGCTCCGTGATGCTATAATTTTTCTGAGCTGCGTTCAACTTTTGTGAGATATAGGCGATTGGTCTATCTTCGTTTGTCTCACCTACTTGGTATAGGACACCTCCAACGCCAGTTGTGCTCGCATCACACTGAATCACAAACGGTTTGGTAAAGTCAGGATTGTGAAGTACAGGTGCTGTGGTAAGGGCTGTTTTCAGCTTTTCAAACGCTTCTTGAGCATCAGCCGTCCAATGAAATCCTGCTGTGGGTTTTTTTAGGCAGTCAGTGATGGGGCCTGCCAGAGTGGCATAATTTGGTATGAATCGGCGGTACCATTCAGTCATTCCCAAAAATCGCCGGGTGTGTTTAAATGATTTAGGTATGGGAAAATCGGAGATGGCTGACACTTTGCCTGGGTCCACTTTGAGTGAGCAATTTCCCACTATATGTATAGCCTAAGTATTTCACCTCAGTCATACAGAAATGACTTTTCTTGATGTTAATAGTTAGTCCAGCGTTTTTTATGCCATTCGCGACTGCTTGTAATGAGTCATGGTGTGACTGAAAATCTGAGGAAATGACTAATAAATCGTCAAGGTATACAAACACTCGCTCTCGAAGTGAGACGGGAAGTGGCGCCATTACTTTATCCATGAGCCGACACATTCTTTGAGGTGCATTGCACAACCCAAACGGCATGACTTTAAAGTGATAAAGAGGTCTTCCTGGGACCGTAAATGCTGTCTTTTCTCTGGAAGCGGCTTCCAATGGAATTTGCCAGAAGGCATCTTTTACATCGATCGAGGATATATAACGTGTATCCTGTAGTCGACTTAATAATCCATCTATGTGAGGCAATGGGTATGCGTCTTTTATGGTCACTTCATTTAGCTTCCGGGAGTCCAAGCAAAGCCGAACTTTACCTGGCTTTCTTACTAGGACAACGGGGGAATTCCAGGCGCTCATGCTTTCCTCAATGACCCCCAAAGACAGCATCCTGTCCAGCTCATCATACATTAACTTTTGTATTGCTGGCGAAACCGGGTAGTGTCTTTGTTTAATTGGGGTAGCATTACCTACGTCAATCACATGTGTCTCGACAGTAGTTTTCCCTAATCCCAATTCTGCAAAAGCAGAGAATTGGTCGATGATATTTTGTAATGAGACTTGCTCTGAATCAGACAGTGTATGAGATTTCGGAACTTCTTTTTGCTCACCGTCTTCGAGTGCGACCGATTCAAGAAATATTCCGTCCAGTCCAAATGCCTTCCAGAAGTCGATACCTAAGTAGAGTTCTTGTTCCAGATCAGGGATTACATAAATACGCAGTCGTTTGGTTCTATTTTTATAACTAACCACTGTTCTAAAGGAGCCAACGATCCTGTGCGAAACGCCTCCTGCTGTGCGTATATTAGATTGCGCTGGGTGAAATTTTATATTTAACTTGTTCAACAGTTCGAGCGCCCCTGCTCCTAAGCAACGAACGCTAGCCCTAGTATCAAGTAAGCCAGTGATTGACTCCCCTTCTATGCTCACGTCGGCATACGGCCTAGAATCACCCTTCCGGTTCTTAATGGATGATATCGCTAGACACCTTTGATGTAACTTTCGTTTGTACCACTCTCTCAAGCGCAGAATTGATTTTTTTGGGTTTTTCATCGAAAGCTGAATTTCAGCTACGTCTCTAAAAATGTTAGCCCGAGCTCTCTCGTAATTAGTCTGCCTTTCCTGCAAGCTTTTGCGATGTAGAGGGATCGATGATGAAGTGAATGACGGCAAGTAGTTTGGCTTGGATGGAATGATACAACAGGGGTCCTGGTTGGTATCATCTGTCTGCGTTTGCACTGACACAACCGGTAGACCTGGCTGCTTTTGCGACTGAAAATTTACTGAGAGGCTGTCCGGAACGGATGTTTCACCGCATTCTTCTCCTGCCGCGGTGGAGTGGTGAAAGGGTTTGAAACTGCTGGGCGTGTAGGACCAGTCCAAGCGGCCTTGGGCCGGCCCCCTGTCAGGTTTTTTGACATGCAACGTGGGCAGTCGATGCAGGTTCTTCCCTTCTCTCCACATCGATAGCAAAAGAGTCGCCGCACTTGGGATGGACATTCGTGAAAACCGTGGCCGACTGCATTACAGTTCCAACAGGTCCATTGCCGATCCCGAACATTCTGTTCCGATTCCAAGGCAGCCACTTCTTTATGTTTGGTGCTGAAAGCCTCAACATCCTCGTATGGACAAGACTGTAATTCCGCCACGTGGTAAGGTCTATTACCCGGCTGGTTAGTAGATCGGCGTTCATAGTCCGGAAGCGCTCGCAAGTAGATTTCCGCCTTTCTACATTCGTCACGGAAGCGATCAACGGTAGAAAGGTTCATGGCGTATATCAACTGAGCGATACGAGAATTAATATTTGGCAGCATCATCCTAACCAACTCCTCGTCTCTCAGGGGCTGATTTCTTTGCACATTCAGTGCCTCTATTGCGGACACGAACTCCTCTACAGGCTCCCGTATCCCTTGTCGGCGTCGTTCGATGGTGTGTGTGATTTCCGAATCTGAATTCCACAGTTTGAACCTTTTAGTCAGGGCCTGCTTCAGCTCCGGCCATGATGGGTTATTTCGCATTCGTAGATATTGCCAATACCAGGCTTCCGCTGAACCAGCTACGCATCGGTGAAAGTTGTTCACCCAGTATTCCTCTGGTACTTGATTTAGCATCTTGAGTCGCTCTAGTCGGAAAAGGAATTCATCGACAGGGATGTTTTGTGCCATTCCATCGAACTTCATATTGCATCGACTAAGCGGGCTCTTCGATCTAGGCTGGTGACTGTCGAATACTGAACGCGAAGGCTGAGTAGGCTGATAATTGAACTGCTGATGCGGACTCGGACGCGCGCGTAATGGATTATGAGGATCGGATGACTGATTTAGAAAAGAGTCTTGACTTGGGTTTACTCGTCCCAACTGCAGCTGCAGCTTTTCCACACATTGCTGCAATTCTACTAGTTTAAGATCGTTGAGTTTACTTTGTGAGCGGTGCTTCATTCCAGGTGGGGGGAATGCGTATGCTGCTTCTCCGGCTCCAAGTATTTGTTCATTAGGATTGTAATCCCATTGAAGGTCTAGTGTGGATGTGTTTGTTCTCCCTCTTGAGGTTGTCTGAGGGGCAGATTCCATACCGGAAACATTGAAGTTCGGTGGCGGCACTGACAGGTCTGGCTGATTCCTTCCTCGCAAGGTCTCTAGTCCGACGGCTAAGGGAGTGTTCGTTCGCGATGGTACTTCTGACCTTTCCCGACTTGGCGGCTGTGTAGTCGTTTCTCTGATAAAGTCTCTGTCTAGAGAAGCTGAAGGATATGCGGGAAAATCCAGAGAAATTTCTCGCGCTTGTTGTCTTGTTTTAGGTCTTCCTTTGGGCACCGCACCACTAGCGGTGGGAGTTCGTGACGTAGGCATTTAAGGCTGCCAAAGAAAATCTTAAGAAACGCCTAAATTGTTTCTTTATGGCTCAACTGTAATTTCACTAGTTCGAGCTCAGAACAAGACGCTATCCGTTACTCTAATTTCCATTCAGATCAACCTGAGTTAATACTGAATATTAAAACCGTCAATTTGAGACTTTAACAAAAAAAATTCAGGAAGTCACACTTGTACTCAATCTATTTGCTCGGAAAACTTGTTTGGGCAAGCGAAATTGTATAGTTAGATTCCTTATTATTTATTGATTGTAATAAGAAATAAAAATATTTTTCTTTAAACGAATTGCAAAAGAAAATTTTTAAAAGCACTAATATAATATATAAGTATTTGTTCAAAACCGACTTCGAAAATTAGGAAAACGAAAACGTACGTATGCACCAGCAACTTAGTGGAAATTTTTTGTTCATTCACGGAGCCAATGAAATGGGACCCGGTGATTTTAATGTTCCGAAAGGAGTGAGTCTGTCTATATAAACGTTTGCTTCTCGTTCTCGCTGGATCATTCAGCAATTAGTAACTCAAAAATTTTTTTTTCTAATAAGATTTTATTGACTCCAAAATTTAAAACGCAAATGGAACTGGATCTGGGAGAGAGAGAGAGAGGGATTCCACTGGAGACAAGAAGTCCAACCAGCCTCTAGAATTGGCATAGTAATACTAGCTCCAGGCCTATGAGCTGATAATCAGTCCCTAAGATGGGATACTTCTCCAGGCACATGACAAAGAACAACAAAAATATACTATTTACTTTAATGATGATGTTAGTTACATGGGCTTTCTCGGGTCGAGGGGTGGATCCAAAAGGTGTGTTTAGCAGTGCTCTTGGAGACACAGAATCACTCGGCGAGCTGTATATGAACAGACTCGCTCCGTGAGCTGCTCCAAACCAACAAAGTCACGATGTCAGGAGTATGATTCGAGTTAACACCCCAAATCCGGGATACAATCGGGATTTGTCAGTCTGTTCCGCAGCAGTGCTGCCTTCTATCACGATATCTTACCCGTGCACCAACCGTAAGGAATGGCGTATTCCGGGACAAGATATCATGAATTCTTATCCACTACAATCGACATTTGCTCATAGGATGATCCATGCAAAGCCGCACTGCCTTCTTGGGCTAATAGGCGACCTGAGAACTCAATGTCTCATCTTATATGAGCCAATGCAGTCAATTTTATCCCTTCGACCGCTCGTGAAAAGAATTAAAATTTAAAAAAGTTTATAAGTCCACAGAATGCCGAGTGGGCAGATGTGGGGGGGCAGATAGGGGTTCTGGGACTTAATGTAGTAAAATTGCATGAAAGCAATTGAAATGTGATCATAATTACACAATTAGTTAAAGATTCACAGGTAATAGACAGATCCAAGTCTCATTCAACTAGAAATCCGTTAAGGAATGTTGATAGTGTCTTGTAAGTACAAGTCACCGAAACTTGGCCGTCCGTTGGGCGCCAAATATGTAACAGCCGCGATGAGTGGTTTCACCAGAAACCCTCTCATCGACACCCTGCTGACACGCCACCTTGGCAGTGTCCCATGAAGGTCTACGAAGTGACTGGTGGTACATCTAGCACACGCACGTACTAGCTCGTCGGTGGGGGTGGGTTTGTCACTTCTTTTCATGGACATGTTAAAACTAATGTACCAAAAGGGGACTGACCACCATGTTTGGGAAGTCCTGGTGAGGTAGTCAGCGGGCTACGATCGGAATATCTATAAAAAGAAAAAAGGGGGAAAACGAGTCTGCAGTCGGGGTGGACCTCTCGACCCAAGGGGCTAATGCATCATCGTCTCTCTCTCTCTCGCCCTCCTCTCGTCCCCTTTACTCCACAGTTCTAGCCTTCCATGTTATTTGTTTTTAAATAAAAAATTGTTAAATCAGAGTAGACGACCGTGCACTTTACTGCTATTTAGATTTTGATCAATTTGAGCAATACAATCGGAGATAGTTCGATTGAGCTATAGAATACATTTACATTTGAATATGTAGCTGTACTCAAAAAAAAAAAAAAAAACGCTTGATTCTCGCCAATTTGCAAGAATTAATTGCTCGAATTGTAGACGAAATTTTGTTTTACACGTACGTAAACATCTTACCTATTGGTAATTTACTAACCGACACAATTGCGCACGACCGCATTAGAAATATTTAGCGTTAACAAATCGTTTTTGGAGAGACATGAAAAGAAATATAATTAAAGTAAAATGATAGAACAACCGATCTCAGAAACGTTACGTGTGGTGGAAGATAAATAAAATCGAAAAAAGGATAAGAATTAATTTAAATTTACCTTATCTGATTATATATACTAAATTGTTTTATAATTCACGGTCATTTCATTTAATAATTTTACTTTGTTTTATTGTAACTCGATTTTTATTTTAGTCTTAAATTATTACGTCAGGCAATTTGAACTTATTCCGTAAAAATAGTAATTATCTATTTCTTATTTTCAAATAGTTTTTCTTGTATTTAATTTATATATCTCTCTTATTATTTGTATATATATATATTTGTTTTGTTGATAAATTTTTTTTTTTCTTGTTAATATAGTTTTTTTTTTATTGAATATAATTCTCATTAAAGTTGTTGGGCTTTTTCTTATGTTTCCTTAAAAAAATATAATGCAAAAAAAATTGTGATTTTCGAAAAAAATGCGATTTCACTTACCTTCGCGAAATCCACTGTGAACCGGAATAGCGGGGATATAATTAAACGGGAAAAAAAATTTCACTAAGGAAACCCATGCGTTTTTTCAGATTTTTTTACGGGAAAATTTTCACTATTAAAATTTTCAATTATCACGGTTTCCGATAAATTTCACTAAGAAAACCCATGCGTTTTTCAGATTTTTAACGGGAGAAATCTCACTATTAAAATTTTTGATTATCACTAAGAGATAGGAAAGCATGCGGTTTCCGATAAATTTCACTAAGAAAACCCATGCGTTTTTCAGATTTTTAACGGGAGAAATCTCACTATTAAAATTTTTGATTATCACTAAGAGATAGGAAAGCATGCGGTTTCCGATAAATTTCACTACTAGAATGACCGAGTATTACTACTAGAAATCTTGGCTCCGAGAGGGAGTCCGTTCGCCTCGACGTACAAAAAACAAGCCCCCAACCAAAACTGCATCTGTTCCCAAGAAACCTCGGCCTAACCGTTAATGGATAGTTTGCGCACGTCACTTAGGTTTTCTGGTGACGTGGCTGTTTATAGCGCCATCTATGAACTGATAGGGCGACCAAACGCCCAGCAGCAAATTGGTTCTTAATTAAAAATTTTTTTTTTTTTTAAAAATAGTTTCTATTCGTGCGACCATTACACTATATTGAGTGTTAGAATACCTCCAGGTAATAATATTTCCACCTTCCATGTCCATGCCCTTCATACCGCGAAATTTTTGACTTCCCCTGTATATGGCACAACAACCCCGGCACTAAAGGAATGATTGGTACGACAATGAATGCCAAGATGCCTTGAAACGAAAAAACCAAGCTTACAAAATATTAACGGTACGGCTGACACGAGTCGAACGGGACAATCTTCGACAATTTGCAAACAAAATATTCAGACAAAAAAAAAAAGAAGTACAGTAATGACGAAATTAAAACCATGGAAAATGGTAAATTACACAACACAAGAGCTACTTATTCTCTAGTTAAAAGGTTAAAAGAGCAATACCAACTGAAGACGTAAGTAGTATGGAAGATATAAAACTAAGATGGGCACAATACTTTGAACAACTCCTCAATCCGAGCGCATCATCCGCATGAACGGCGACAGCAGACATAAAAGCAGATATAAATTATGTAACATCCACTTTGAGTCCTTTCACTCTCGAAGAAGTAAAAATGGCTTAGAAGAACCACCCAAACAACAATGCGCTGGGCATGACCAAATTTCAACTGAACGTTTGAAAGCCGGATACACCTGCATAGCATATCTCGTACACAGATTAGTCACGAACATATTGACACAGGACACACTTACTGAAGATTGGCGAAGGAGCATCTTGTGTTACATTTATAAAAAACATGACAAACTCTGCTGCGAAAACTACCGAGGATTATCATCGGTGTGTACGTCTAGTAAAATCTTGACGAAAATTCTGGAAAAGAGAATTAAGCCCTGTACTAACGAAATAATTCTACCTTCTACAATGATACTGCAGCCCAAATCGGACCTTGGCCTCCTGACATTTAGGTCCCTTAACATTTTTCATTACTTATTGTGGAATGGTTGTTAGGCCTTTGCACAACCCTCTTTCTACGAATTTTTCATTTTCGTATATTAAGGTGACCAAGGTATATCAAAGCAGGCAATGTGGAATTATATATTGCGTCAACCGGGATTTGAACTCACGACCTTCGCATTACAAGACCAACACGCTACCCACTACACCATAGCTGACGAAATAATTGGTGAATTCCGAAATGAATCTAGTGCTAGAAAATCGACCACGGATCACCGGATATTCTCAGTTAAACAGATGCTGTAAAAGTGCTGGGAGTATAACATTGATGTACACAAGATATTTGCTGATTTCAAACAAGCATGCGACAGTATTGACAGGCGCGTACTCTATAAAATCATGTTGGAGTTTGGAACCCACCGAAAATGGTTCAGTTTACAAGAATGACAATAACCGAGCCTTTGTCACAATTCAGAGTAAGAACCGATCTGACTTCCAGTTTTAAAACAGACAACGGCCTTAAAAAAGGGGCGGCTTTACACCAATTCTTTTCAACTTGACACTCGAATATGTTGTTCGGCAACTTCCCACTGACACCAACACTACGCTTCAAATCTTCACAACATGTAGCATATGCCGACGACATAGATGTCCGTGCAAGATCTCCGGAGAGTGCTAAAGAGATTTTTGTAAGCCTTGACTCGGAAGCAAGGGAAGTTGGACTACGTATTAACGAAAACAAAACAAAAGTTATGACACAAACTAGGAAAAACACGTTAATCAGACAAAATATTACAGTACGAGACTATAACCCAGAAAACAAAGACAACTAGTGGAAAACCTATCGAAGGATGGAAGCGAACCCTTCGAAATTGAAAGAAGGATTATGATAGCAAATAAGACGTATTATTCGGTACTTCCAATAATTAAAAACAAGAACGCACATAGAAAAACTAAACTAAAAATATATAAAACAATAATAAGGCATGCGAAAAATTACTTAACGCCTTAAAGAGAAATGTTGTGAGGGAAAACTCGATCTGGAGAAAACGATACAACAGAGAATTGTATGCCATCTTCGACAATCCAGAAGTGTAAGCCCTCATAAAATTTAAGAAACTACAATGGGCTGGTCATGTGGAGCGGATGGATGGCGTAAGAATTCCCAAACGCAAACTAAAGGGAAAAGTCAATGGAAAAAGACCGGTCGGAAAACCACGGAAGCGTTGGGAGGATTCAATTGACGCAGACAGCAAATCACTGCTAAGATTTTCAAACTGGAAGACGCGGTCACTGAACCAAGTCCGATTTGGGCTGTCGCGCCATCGTAAGTAAGTAAGTGTATACGAACTAAGTAAGTAATAATAAATTAATCTTTTATAATAGAAGATTTAATGCAAATGATCTTTCGAAGTTGTTGTTTACTTTTAACAAACTTGAACGTATTTAAAATTTTTTGAAAAATGTGTCAAGAAATTCAAAGCAATCGCAAAATTTAAGTTTGCATCTTACATTCTCTCTCATAAATACCAATCAATTTTCCAATAATTTCTTATCAAATTTTTTTCTCAACGATTTCATTCCTAATTTACTTGTTAACGCAACGACAAGATGATGTTTTAGACGACCACATTTATAGCGCGTTCCACGATAATTAACAATTAACGACGTACGGAAAACGTTGTTGAGGTTTTTTTCCCAGATGCTTTCACTTTTTCATTTGATATTCGTGACAGAATTTCATACATTACACCAAACACGTGTTCGACATGACAATTAGAATTTATGATAGCGACGTATCGAGTTAAAGAGTTAAGGGCGGGATGTTTGCTTTTCCTTTTTTCTCTTGTTATTTTCGGGTTTGGGATTTATGGCGAACATCAGAGTGTTCGGTATGCAGTAATGCTTCTCATAAAAATGTCTTATTTGGAGGAAATTTGAATTAATTTTAAAATAAATTCGATTTAATTGTGAATTTTAAAATGTTACAGAAATTGGAATTTCTTTTCGAAAATGTAGAAAACTAGGCAGTTTTCTAGAATATTTTAGAAAAAAGAAAAGTGATTCGAAATTTTGAACTTCAGGACTGCCATAATTAAAATCGTTCCGGACTTTTTTTTAAGAATCCAGAAAATGAAGTCCTGGTGCGATGAAAACAGCTGTGCCGCAATGGAAATTAAATTAATTTTTCACATTTTCGGACACAAAGCTATGTTTACATTTTACATTTATCGAACTTATCGATTGAATTTCAATCAGGATTATTTAGTAATGAAAACTCTCAATGGAGTTGGAATAAGGATAACTATTCAAATCTCACACTCACATATTGTGAATGGAATTGAAAGCACTTCGAAGTAGATCATTACTCACGCCTCAAAGAATTGAAAAAAATAATGAATTCTCATAACTTCCGCATTACTTACAAGCAAAGAACAATTCTAAGTTCGAAGAAGTGGCACAATGTAATCTTTTCTCTGATCCCAATTACATACTATTCAAGAGGACTATATTTACCATCTTTGTAATAATTGCCTTTAAGTACACCCCAGAGAAAATTCTTGCACATAGCTAATTAGACGCAAGCTCTCTACAATGCCCAACATTTGTGCTAAGGGCGAATTTAAAGTGGACATAGGTACCATTGGATCATATCTCCGGACTCATCCAAAAAAGGAGGATATAATACACTGCCAGGATTCTGAGTTCGGGGAGTGAATTTTAAAATCTCCCTGGAGACTCATAACGAATGACCAATGTGAAAATTCATGAACCGAACGGGTCATTATTACCAAGTTGGTTCGTCGTCAACAAAGTGATGGCGACGTCGATCTTTTCACATCGATTTCGTTTTGTTCTGGCGCCACCAATTCAAAACTAACTAGAAGTTAGAGCAACGAAAAAAATACCCCTCTTTGTGACGGCAGCGGTCCGTTCAACACACTCTACAATGGCTACAGGAAAAAAAAAGTTTGAAAAGGATTCAGTTTTTTCTACCGCGTCCGGATGTGGTCATTAACCTACCGGATGTTGAGCTTTTAAATTATTCGCGCCATTTCTGCAACGTTCCACCTCACTATCTCTTTCCGGAATAATTAATGGCGAGACTATAATTGCACACACACACCGGAAGAATTTTTCTACTTGAACTTTTCGGGTGGTTGGTTTCTTCTTCTTTTTTGCAGAATTTATATATGTATACAAGTGTTGGAAATGGGGCTAGATAGGTCACACTACCCACTCCACCTTTCGCCGAGAGATGAAGAATGGCGGCCAAGCCTATTTCTATGGTTATACGGTCATTAATTAAAAATTTATTTCTAGTGCTTTGCAGAGAATCGTTTCGAAGGCAAGTTGGAAACCGATTGGCATTTTATAGTCGCATATGTTTCACAGAATGTTTGTTTGGTCGACTAAAATATTCATATGGGTTTTTTTTGCCGATCCCTTAGCCGCCGAGCTTTTAGTTTATTGGAATTTGAGTATTATTGCTTTCTAATCAGAGACACATAATTTAATGGGCCTGTTTTTATGAGTGGCAATAAAATGTTCGGGATTGTCTCCGTTATCCTCTCGGGTTGTAAATGGTTAGATAGATATATTTTTAAGTTATCTGAAATTAATCCTCCTGTGAATCTTTCAAATTAATTTCAATCAAAGTCATTCCAAATCTTTTAAATATGATCAATCACCGACATGTTCAGGCTCCACAGTCTCAAATGTGTTGCACTTCATGTCTTTGGTTTTATTATGCAGAAAAGATTATCATCATTATAATCAACATATTTTAACCAATACAGTCTTAAAATGTGCACTAATCACATAAGATGATCTGAATTTTAACCAATTATTCTCACAGCCGAACCAGTGGGGTGGCGTAACTTTATATCTAGGGGAAGCAATTATTTTGTTTATATATTGGCTTATTACGTTTGGGCAATAAATTATAGATATTACTAAAATATCTCTCGTCAGCTGTTAGAAACATTACATTACGATCTAAGAACAAAAATACACTTGCTCAAATAAATTATAGATTTATAAAAAACGGTCCACATTCACCCCTCTTGCTACACTGAATTCATAAGAAAGAGTTTGCATAGTGCTCGATGCCGGGCGTGCTTTTTGTCGTTTCACTTTTTTTTAAATTTTTCAAAACAGATTTTTTTTATTCATTTCTTACCGTTTCTCTGTTGCGGGTGTTTTTTTCATTCTATTAATCCTTTTCAAAATAAATAAATTTTGAATTGTGGCTTTTTCGAGGGGGGTCACACCGCCTTCGGATTTCCAAGTCTCCATTTCAAGCTAAGTGTCGGCTAACGGACCGGGGTCTTCGGTGTGTTGGTTGTTCCCGTGCATAGGTCTAGTACTTGCACGGGTCTTGTAATTGCGGACCCCGGAGCGTTAATTGTTTTTCGTTAGTGTTGTTGTCTATACTGCTTGTTTTTTTTTTTAATTTTTGCTTTGCAATGCTTGCGTTTCTATTTCGTGTTGCCATATTCTCCTTTCTATTTTTTTTTAATATGTGTAATTTTATTTTTAGTTATTTATTTTATTTTTTTTGGCATGACGAACTCTTAGTTATTAGTTTTTCTTGTAATGCGTGCGTTTTTATTTCACGTTCCTATATTTTTAGTTTCTTGTTTCATTTAACTTGAATTTACGATTTTTGTCTCGAATCGTTTTCTCCTTTTACTTATTGTGATCGACACAGAAAAAAAAAAATTTGCTACACTGAAATTTTGTTTTTTCATGTTTCAATTAGCCTAAAAATACAACAAAAAAAATCCGTCCCGCCGTACATATGGACTCATATCTCCAAGACCAATAAACGTAGAATGTTCATTTTTGGGTGGATTGTTGATTGGGTAAGTGAGCTCTATTTCCTAAATTTTGGGGGTGTTAGGTGAAAGGGGGAGGCAGAGGGAGGGAAAGAGTCAAAACTACACTTGCTAATATCTCCACCACGAATGCAGATAGGAAGTTGAAAATCAGTAGAGATATAGAGAGAGTTGTGGGACAAACTTTAAAAATAATTTATTTTCTTTATCCATTGGCGTCCGAAAATGGGGGGTTAAAAACAAATTGTCGGCCGAATTATTTTTTTTTTCAAATGATTATATCTTCGAAATAACTTATTGTAAAAAATTCATATTTTGGGAACATTAAGGTGAAATATAGCTCTACCGGAATCAGCTTCGAGAGTGTCTAATTATTTTAAGGGGGAGGGTCAGGGGGGGGGGGGTGCAAAGAAAAACATTTAAAAATGAATATCTAAACTATCTCTTAAGCTATGTAATTAAAACTTGAAACATATGTATATTAAGCTATAATAGGAAAATACGAAAAAAAATAACATGTTGAAATAATTGTAGTGGAGTGAAATGGGGAGCATTTCAAAAATGGCGCACTTTTCAAAATTACAAATCCTTATATCTTAAAACAGAGTACAGATATCAAATCGAAAGTTTGTCAGATTGTAGAACGACATAGTTGTTAATTTTGGTAAACATTTTAAGTTGGGTAAGGGGAGGGAGGTGGTACGCAAAAATGTCGAAAATTTAGAGTGATTTTTTTAGGGCTCTGGTTTAGTGTAAATTTTGCATGATACATCTATTTGATATAAATAGAAAAATAATAATAACTTGTACCATAGTTGCTATAAACCGACCCTCCGGTCTAACGTTCACAAGGTGTTTCATGTGCATTAAAAAAAAAAAAAACACATAAACTGAAAATTTTTGAGTGAAATTTTAAAATAGAAATTGAAAATTTGGGAAATGCATTTAAAAAAAATCTCTAAATATACGAAATATTTACTGGTCGGAAACCCTTAACACATCTACCCCCTCCCATACAAAATTATTTTTTCGACCAATTCCAAAAAATCAATTATTACCTAACTATTAAAAGCTATCAATTTGAAATTTTGCACAAAAGCTTTTAAAAATAGTTAAACGAAATTGCGTCAAAAGTTTTGAGATTGCGTTTTTCCTTCTACCCCCTCCCATATGAAAGTATGATTTCGACCATTATTAAGAAATCAATTATCACCTAACCATTCAAAGCTACCAATTTGAAATTTTGCACAAAAGCTTCTAAAAATAGTTAAAATAAAATTGCGTCAAAAGTTTTGAGATTGCGTTTGTCCTTCTAACCCCTCCCATACAAAAGTATGATTTCGACCATTTTCAAGAAATCAATTATAACCTAACTATTTAAAGCTTTCAATTTAAAATTTTGCTTAACAACTTTTAAAAATAGTTGAAAGAAAATTGCGTCAAATGTCTTGAAATCGCTCTTGCCCTTCTCCCCCTCCCATACAAAAGTATGATTTCGACCAATTTCATTAAATCAACTAATAACCAACAAATTAAAAGCTACGAACATGGAATTTTGTGCAAGCACCTTACAAGGGAAATGAAATAAAACTGCATCACAAATTTTATGATTCCCTTACCCGCTCTATCCCCTCCCATACAAATGTTCGGTTTCGTGAATGTAAAACACACCGAATTTTATGAAAATCCTATGCAATTTCGTCCATGAAACATATTCTATACAGAGAATATTGGACGTGATTCAAGCAATCAAATAAAAATCTTTTAACATCCACCCACCCTTACTATTATCCCTCCTCCTCCCCTAATTAAAACCCAAACTTGCAGAAACGAATGAAATATTGTTAAATTGACAACAGTCCTGCCCAAGAACTCCCTTTCACTTAGTCTTCCCTAACTACTCTAACCTGCATATTGACTTCCCACTCATCCGCCACTTGTCCCAAGAATAATAAAGTTTCGCCCGACTTGCTGGCAGTTAATTTATATTGTTTTAGATTTTTTCTCCGTTTATTTTCAACTTTTTGATTTTTAATTCAAGTACTTTTTTTTTCTATATATGCATTTATTTTTTGTACACCGTTCTATTTTCAGTAGCAACTTTTACGATCGACCAGGTCAGCGTTCGGGGATTGAGTTCTCCCTGTACATTTACACCCAAACATCAAAGCCAGAAATAGTAACACTTGGCGAGTGCAGGAAGTGAAAAGTTTTATTCTGTTCCCGGATATCACCTTATCTCAGCATTTTTTCGCCAGCGGGGGATCACACTCTACATTCGCGATAGTATGCCCTTCCAATAAATTCCGCATTTAGATACCTGCTCCAATCAGGAGTTTAATTACGACTGGATAAAACTTTTAATCTTGTATTTTTGTTACGTTTATAGACGGGCTTCATTGAATGCAGCTAAAACAGCTGGTGAGCCTCAAAATTTTCCAACTCCAGCTAACAGAGAGCTTTATAATGCATCGCTAATCTATTCTTAAATGTGTTAAATTTGATCACGACCAAAATCTTCGGCGAAAGATCCTTCGGAGTCCAAAAAGTTCAAGATCTTTCTGGTCTTTTGTCAAAACGGTCAGCAATAATTTCATCTCTTCATCAACACCATCGCTCGTTGAAGCCGACCCTACCGTTATTCATCCGGTTGAGAAAGCTAACCTGGTAGTAAGTGCAACACCATCAGGTTTTTCACAGTTTCCGCTGCATTTTTGCACGCGTCTCATATTCAGTATCCTGCGAAAGCTCAATGTTCGCAAGTCCGCTGGCCCTGATGGCATTCCCCCCATCACCCTTAAAATGTGCTCCTCTTCTCTGGCTAAGCCACTTCGCAATCTTTTCGATCTATCTTACTCTTCCGGGTGCTTTCCACAATTGTGGAAAGTTGCGAATGTTCAGCCAATTCCCAAGAAAGGAAGCAAAGCGATCCCTGCTAACTACCGCCCAATATTTCAGTGCTCTCGAAAGTAATGGAAACTGCTTTCAATCGCAAAATCGTTCATTTTCTCGAGTATAAACAGCTCATCCATGATCGCCAATGCGGTTTCCGTTCTGGGAGGTCGACGGGAGATCTCTTGGTCTACCTGACGGAACGTTGAAACTCCTGCTTGCACAAATACGGCAAAGGTCAAGTTTTTGCTCTTGACATTGCAAAAGCTTTTGACAGAGTTTGGCACGAATGTCTTCTTGTTATGTTCCCTTATTCAATGGATTGAGAGTTTCTTGTCCAATCGCACTATACGAGTCGTATTAGATGGCGTTACTTCCGCCTCCTTTCCAATTAACTCCAGTATCCCTCAGGGTTCTGACCTATCCCCTACTCTGTTCTTAGTATTCATTAACGACCTTTCGTCTTCTACTCTCAATCCAATCCATAGTTTTGCAGATGAAAGTAATTTAGATAACACTTTTGAATTTAATTCTGCTGCGGATTCTCACAAGCAACCTATTGCTTCCAAACGCAGGGAGTTATTCGGTTTGCTGGACTTCGACCTCAATTTAATTCTGGAATGGGGCAGGAAAAATAGAGTAGAGTTCAAAGCTGCTGAATCACAGGCCTGTCATGTTTCCCCTAAACGTAATGCTCCAGTGTCGTCGTCTAATTTAGCCTTTAATAGCGCATCAACTAGCTCTTTGGATGAGTTTATCGTATTAGGGGGAAAATTAAATAACCATCTTTATTGGAGCAAACATATCTTTGATTGCTCTTGATACCTCCAAGGGTCTAGGTATTCTTCGCAAATGGAAAAAATATTTTACGCCTTATGACTTAGCTACCATCTACAAGGCTTACATTCGATTAGTTGTTTAGAGTACAATTTGCATTTGTGGGCTGGGCCACCCAAAACACACCTTGCGCTGCTCGATCGAATCCAAAAACATGCGTTCCGACTAATTGGAGACGACACCATTACGATTTCTGTTCTCTGTTGACTCCCTCAAGCATCATAGGAACGTTGGAGTTCTCAGCATTTACTATCGCTACTTTCATGGTAAATGTAGTTTGGAACTTAGATCACTCATTCTTCCACTTTACAGTTTTCCCCGAAATACTCGTCAAGCTAAACGCGCGCACGAGTTTACCGTCAACTCTATTCCTACTTGTACAGTGAAATATAGACAGTCATTCATCTCCCAAATGTTCAGATTTTGGAACGCATTGCTTGCTAGCATATTTCCAAGCAAGTATAACTTTCAGCGCTTCAAAAATAATGTCCATCGCCACTTCCGTCTATCTCTCCCCAAAATTCCGATAACACTACCAAGTTTCATCCTCTTCATATAACGAAATAACAGTGCAATGCATTAGCTACTTAACGGACAATTCATATTACTCAATCTCCTACAATGTTAGTTGCAGATCCTTCCATTAAATATAAGCTTTAAGCGTGTATGAGGAAGCCCACATATAAAACATCGACTTCTTTCATTACAATACACAGATTTTAATTTCTGGACAGAGTTTGGCAACTCAAGAGTGGTTGAAGGGAATAATTGAAAATCAATTGTATACATATATATATTTTATTAAATAAACAAATATTTCTAATAGGAGAAATAATTTTCACTTATTTATTTTTCGACTTATTTAGCAATAATAATAAGGTGGTCCTGACAATATGTCCTTCCTTTTCGTACGAAATACGCGTGGGAAGCACTATTGCATCTGGTGGTTACAATATAAGACAATTCTCTCGGAAGATATAAATGCTATTGACCTGAAATTTCAAAGTTACCATTATCATGATAAATACCGCCCCTTTTATCAGCTCCCATACAAAGTGACACGATTTTATAATAAGTAAATTTCCTTTTTATTTTCTCAGTACCTATCAGAGTTATGAAGCTCAAATCTAATAAAAAAGCATTTTAAAAGTGAATATAGTGAATATGTTCGATCCCGTCACCCCTTTATTCCCAACAATATCACAACTTTATAATGTGTTCATTCTTTGGAACGTATAAAGGTTCAATCAATTTCCTGTTAAAAAACCCTATAGGGGCAGAGAACAGAAACAGTTCTCTTCCACAAGCCGCGATCCTGAGCATCGGCCCTTTAAGTGTCGCCAGGACTGGTTTATTCCTCTGGCCTCCTGCTCAAATGGTTTCTGATCAAAAATTTAAATACATTTCTTTATCGGTTTTAAATACTTTTGTAAAAATCGTTGAAATTTCTACACTTCTTCTTCTACCTCCCGTACAAAAGCCGCAGTTTAACGATAAACACGTTAAAACCGTTTTCAAACAAATTATGCTTTATTTAAACGTAATATACTTTTATAAGTAGGTGCCTGATATATTAGGAAAAGCTCCTTCTGAAGTCACTGAAACTTTCATTCCATCTAGAGTATAATTGTGGCTTACACGCATCCATTGTTCTAATATGTACCAAGGAGCTCACGAAATTTATCAGCCGCAGATCTATCGACGTCAACTGTAGAAAGGTTTGGTGAATTCTTACCCGGAGTGAAATGCCGAAAACTCTCGGCGCCCTTAAGCCCTGGCGCTACCATGGACCGCAGGGTCAGCGGGAGAGGGGGGAGGGGGTTGCTATTTACGCGACTGCTTGCTGATCCGGAGTCCAATAAACCTAAAAAGGTCAACATTCAAAATGGAGCTGAGCATTACGCTGATGTCCATTGGACAAATCAAACTTGACAATTCCTTACCCTCTTTTCAAAACATCATGCATGGATGGATAGTAATTGGTAAAGCAGTCGAATCAAAAAGCTGTAGTGGAGTCGCTGAAAACGAAGAGATTGTGGCTGATGTGTTTTCTAGGACCGAAGCAGGAATAAACAGCCAAGACTTCAAGGACAACAAAGCACCAAAACACCAATTAGACTTTTCATCAGCTTGAAGTGATAGCTGGATAAAAACGCCCACCTAAAGGTAAATTATTTGGCTTTCACGAAGGAGTACCAACTACTCAATCACATGCAGGAAGTGCGCGAAGAACAGTTTAGAAAATCTGATTATTTCATGCCTCATTATTTTTAGAATCCATTTAATGAAATTTCGAGTTGTTTACGACGCATCGTGTCGAAAATTGTGAAATCTATCACTAAATAAGGCTGTGGTTGGATGATCTATTCATCATACTTATGCGCTTTGCATAAGGATATGTTTACAGCGGACATTGAGAAAATGAGCTGTCAAGTTCGAGTAGATTCTTGAGACCATCCCCACCAATCGTCATCAACCATTCAATTAAAAAATCATATTCAACAAATTTTAATCAAATTATTAATTTAAGTGAAAGTTTATATTCAGACAACAGCCAGGACTGTAATGACGTGCTCAAATAGCTCCTTAATTTAGACATTTCACTGAATTATCGGATCATACATGACAAGCATAATTCAAACTAAAACCCCCAGCATAAACACATGTTCGATAATCTCATCAGGCTCCTGGATTCGCAACAATTCATTTAATTTATACCAACAATGGATCAAATTCGTCGAATTAATACCGGTATAGAATTGCATAATAAGGACATTGCCCCTCTCCCCTGTACCTAGACAAAGAGGAATTCCGTACAATTTTCACCCAGTTAAATGCACGAAAATCATCGAAATGCATTTCAGCAATTAATTAATAATTCGCAAGCAGGTGTCGTTGGCTACACTCTACAATGTAAAATGCATTTCGCAAATACACAGGATCCATACAGATTTATGTACAATAGCAGAGCAATCATCGTTATCATCATGCGAATGTCAAGAATCATGTACGAAATTTCTGAAATCGGTTAAGTTATAGCGAAAAGGATGACAGAATAAAGCACAAGTTCATATGTACCAGTGAATCCTTCTGGGGATTTATCACCGTCGCGTACCACCTGATTATTGTCTCCTGTAGTACACCAGAAAAGTCGTCTTCCCTAGACATATACGAAATTCAATAATGTCGCCGACATGAAATAAAATTCTATGGAATCAAGTTAAAACGCTGTTCCTACTGCTGCAGCCGCTACCCTTTCCCAGTGAGCTCCTGCCAACATCCCGAATCCTTTCTGACTTCTGCTTCACTACAAAATATCAACTTGTGCATGCTGAAATCGTCACCGTTTCTTAAAGCCTTTCCACGGGGTAGTAGTGAAGAATATATAGGGTAGATGATGCTATAGCGTTTTTCTTCGTCCGCGACGCTGCCGTGTAAAAGCAAGAATCCTTGATGCCGAAAGTATTTCATATTTGGATCACGTAGCTGGAATCGTCTTAAATTGGAGCGTTGATATCAGTTTTATTGGAGTTTGCACATTTCGTAAAAAAATGAAATGGATAGGAACGGTGAAAATTCTAAGAATTTTTTCAAGGCCCAATAGTGAAGAAGTAGGTTTCATCCTTTTTCATATTAGGAATTTTTTTCATGTTTTTTTTTCTTAAGAATTGTCCCGTTTCAAAGACATGACTAGTGATATAAAATACTTCGAGATCAAGATTAAAGGATTTAAAAGGATGTAGAAAGAAAGTAGCTAGCTTAGCGTGTACCTGATTTTGGAAAACATGAAAAAATATGTTTTTTAAATTCTCTCGTTTCTTCGGCATATGTATAACCCCAATTTAATCAATCAAAACTTTTTTATTTGAAAAATAGGAACTTGTAAAAATTTTGACAGAACAACAATATTATAAAAAAAAATAAAATAAAATTTAAACATATTGAATTCTGAATGAATAAAAAAACACCCAAAAATACATATTGTTATAAATCTGCCCTTCTACGACGTTCTCAGAAACATCTAGAAAAGTCCGTCAACATGCAAAACGCTATAAACATGTTTCTAGCAACGTCCAGTAAACTCCAAAGGGTAGGCAATTAAATTTCTAGAATAGTCGAGACATACACCCGGGAACATCTACGATCGCAACTTCTAGAACTGGCAACAATTGTATATAAGCACGAAGCTCTTAGACCAGCTGTTAGTTAGTTCAGCAACTTCCGCGAGAGAACTTGAACCGATACAAGAACGCGATAACAGTGGTGCCGTATAGTAAAAGTGTAAACTAAATTAAAAGTGCGAATTAAAGTGAAACGTACGAATAAATAAAATTATCTATTATTTTTAAACGAATTGAGTTTTCTTTGAAATCTGGCGAATCCCCTAGCTCGCAACAACTGGTGTCAGAAGTGGGATTTCAAAGATAAATTCGGGTTAAAATCGCGAGTGAAATTAAAATTCTCGAACGGACAGTGAGAATTTCGTGAAATCGAATATTCTCGAGTGCTCTAGTGAACAGTGACTTCAATTAGCGAAGTAAAATCGCGGAACTAAAATTCTCGAACGGACAGGGAGAATTTTGTGAAATCGAATATTCTCGAGTAATTTAGTGAGCCTTGACGTAAATTTAAGTGAATTCGAATCGCGGAAAAACTTGAAATAATCGGTAGTGAAAATGCCGCGTTATCTAAACGACTTAAAATTAACGGAGCTGAAGGAAAAGCTCAGAAGACGCAAGTTATCTACGACAGGGAGCAAGTCTGAACTTGTCAGCCGTATGATCGAGACACTTCAAGCTGAGGGTGAGGATGCAGATAGTTTCGAGTTCCAAATCGAAGAAGCTCGTAAAGAGGAGTGTTCTGGTATATCGGATGCCTTAACACAGTTAATGCAACAAATGATGAACAAATTAGATCAACAATCTGCGGACATGAACCAGAAATTAGAGCAACAATCAGTGGACATTAAACAACAATCTGCGGACATGAATCAGAAATTAGATCAACAATCTGCGGACATGAATCAAAAATTAGAGCAACAATCAGTGGACATTAAACAACAATCGGCGAACATTAATCAGAAACTAAAGAAATTAGATCAGACCTCAAAGGACCCCAATCAAAAATTGGAGCTACAAAATAATAAAATAGACACCATGGGTAAGGCAATAGAAGAAAACGTAGAGAAGAAACTTCGAATCTTCGAAGAGCAAATCACGGAAAAGACATTCGGGATTGCAGAAGAAGTCGAACGCCTAAAAAGAGACTTTGATAACGTCAAAGCGACTGGAGTCATCAAGGCAAAACACGTTGCGCACAAGGGTCTCAAGGCTCCAATCTTCGATGGACAAACACCGTGGGCTATTTATAAGACCCAATTTGAGGCCGCCGCAAGAAACAACCATTGGAATGATCTGGAACGAGGAACGGCTCTTATATTGGCGTTAAGAGGCCCACCAGCAGAAGTTCTTCAAACGATTCCGCAGGAGCAACAACAAGATTTTTCGACGTTAGTCCAGACATTGGATCTTCATTACGGCAGTGACCACATGCGAGAGATCTACAAAACTCAACTGTACAACCGAACTCAAAAGAATGGTGAAACACTTCAAGAGCTGGCACGCAATATTGAACGACTCACACTATTATCGCTGCCTAATGCACAAACAGAGCAACGCAACGATACAGCTGTTTTCGCATTTAACAATGCTGTACAGGACAGAGAGTTGCAACAGGCGTTAAAACTGGCAGGTAAGAAAACGATTGGCGAAGCCTTAGTATATGGGCTGACGTTCGAAGCTGCCAAGCAAAGCTCGCGGAGTAACTATTGAGTTCGAGAAATAGTAGAAGAATGTGTGTGTCAGAGAACAGAGTACACCAAGCGGAGCGAAGGATCTGGTGCCCCCCGATGCTGGAATTGTGGACAGGCAGGACACTTAAGACGCGACTGCCGCAAACCCAGAAAAGCGATCAACTATTGTACCGGCTGCGCTGCTAAGCAAAGAGGAGGAAGGGGCGAACCGTCACGAGAGCACGCTTCGCCTAATGACAGTCCGGGAAACGAGTAAAGGCCAACTTCATGGGGCAGAAGTTGGCTGGTAGAATCGACGCCCCCGGAACCATCATCGCAGTTTCTCGACTACATCGTTGTGAAAACGACTTATGTATGAGTGGTCGAGTCGGCAAATTAAACTGCATCATAACAGTCGACACAGGCGCAACACGGTCAGTGCTAAGATCTGACCTCGTAGATCGTACTTGGCTTCACAACACCAAGAAGTACGCACTGCTACAGGAGAAACTACAACGGTCCATGGAGAAATAGCTCGTGACATACAGCTTGGGGATTTGACCTTCTCGCATGTATTCGTGGTAGCTGACATTACCGATGAGTGTATCCTTGGAATGGATTTTCTGAAACCACACGGTATCCAGCTGGACTTAGGACAACGAATAATGAAGTGGCGGAATATTGAAATCCCGATGGAAATAACATCCTCCAACGCAACAAAGCTACGAGTTGTATTGTGCGAAGATGCGGATATACCAAAGTCATCCGAGAATGTTATTTGGGCAGAGCTCGATGGTGATCCCGGGAACCACCAATTCTACCTCATAGAACCGGAAACGACACCTGCATTACGAAGTCTAGTACTAGGAAAAACGCTCGTAAAAAGGAATGAGCAGATGATGGTACCAATAAGAGTCCTCAACGTTTCGGACAGCATTACCAGCGTAAAGAAAGGAGATGTAATTGGCAGCTGTGAACCAATATCGGCGGTGACGAGCATCGACAAGGCAGAATCACATGACGTACCCTCTAAAAATAAGCCAAGAAGGAAGGACAATGTAACATCAACACTTCTTCAGTCAAGCAACCTTAGAGGAGAACAACACAAGCAAGCAGTAGACCTATTCGAAGGATTCAGCGACGTCTTTTCCACCGGTGATGACGACTATGGCAGAACAAACTTAGTGAAACATCGCATAGATACCGGAAGTGCTACACCGATACGTCAACCCCCAAGAAGAGTACCGTTAGCGAAGCAAGGAGAAGTCAGTTCAATGGTCAAAACTATGGAGCATCAGGGAATCATCGAAGAATCAAAGAGCACTTTGTTTAGTGCGGAAGTCAAGTACTTGGGTCACATCGTTTCAGCTGATGGTGTAAAGACGGATCCGGAGAAGATACTGGCGGTGAAAAATTGGCCTACTCCGAGTGATAAACACCAGTTGCGCAGCTTCCTAGGCTTAGCGACATATTACCGTCGATTCGTAAAAGACTTTGCCAACACGGCAAAATGTCTGCATCAGTTAACGGAAAAAGGAAAGTCATTTACATGGAGTCAACAGTGCCAGGAAGCATTTGAGAAAATAAAGGACCAACTCTGTGACTCCCCAGTTCTGGCGTACCCAAAACCAGGTTACGGTTTCATCATAGATACTGACGCCAGCAATGTCGGTATCGGAGCAGTGCTATCACAGGAGATCGACGGGCAGGAGAGAGTGCTATCATACTACAGCCGAGTACTCTCAAAAGCAGAAAGGAACTATTGCGTAACTCGCCGAGAGCTATTAGCCATTGTAGAAGCAACGAAACATTTTCACAAATATCTCTATGGTCAAAAGTTCCTTCTTTGAACGAATCACGCATCGCTTAAATGGCTACTTCAGTTTAAGAGTCCCGAAGGCCAAGTAGCCAGATGGATTGAAAGGCTCGAATCCTACGATTTTGAAATTGTTCATCGAAGAAGAAGAATCCATGGTAATGCCGATGCGCTTTCACGTCGTCCTTGTCCACCGAACTGCAAGCATTGTCACCGTATAGAAGGAAAAGAAGCCGGAGAAACCATTCAGAGGATAACGACCGAACCAAAGGAGGGATGAAGTCAGCAAGAACTGAAAGATGCCCAACGTAAAGACCCAGACATTTCACCGATCATGGCATGGAAGGACGAAATGAAACGGGCTGAGTGGAAAGACATCTCACAATTCAGCAAAACCCTGAAGTGTTATTGGGCACAATGGAACTCCCTTCACCTAGACGGCGGATTATTAAAACGGAAATGGGAAAACGCTGACGGAAAGTCGTATCACATGCAAACCATCGTCCCGCATTGTAAAGTCGAGGGGGTTTTGAAGGAATATCATGGAGGTACCTCCGGTGGGCATTTGGGTGTAAATAGAACCTTGGCAAAGATACGAGAAAGGTTCTATTGGATCCATCTCCGAGATGATGTCGAAAAATTGGTGCCGTAAATGTAATACGTGTGCATCGAGTCAGGGCCCACACCGCAGATCAAAGGGAGAAATGCAACAATACAACGTGGGAGTCCCATTTGAGAGAATTGCTGGACCCTTTCCGGAATCAGAAAATGGTAATCGCTACATTTTAGTGGTCATTGATTATTTCAGCAAGTGGCCTGAAGCTTACGCAATTCCAAACCAAGAAGCAGTAACCGTCGCCGAACAAATTGTTACCAACTGGGTGAGCAGATTTGGAGCTCCACGTGAACTACACTCCGATCAAGGGCGCAATTTTGAATCTCAAATATTCAAACACGTGTGCCAAATGCTGGGAATAAACAAAACGAGGGCAACTCCATTACACCCACAGTACGATGGAATGGTGGAACGTTTCAATAGGACATTGAACTCAAACCTATCCAAACTCGTCAGCGAGAGGCAACAGGACTGGGACCAGCACATCCCTCTATTTTTAATGGCCTATAGAACATCGGTGCATTCAACAACAGGAGAAACTCCGTCCCGAGTCATTTTCGGAAGAAATATTCGAGTTCCTGCGGAACTAATGTTTGGAGTGCCACCAGACCAACCAACCAATGCTAAAGATTATGTCTCGGATCTTCGATGTCAACTAAAGACAATTTATAACCTGGTCAGAGATAAAATTGATTTGGCGTCCGACCGCATGAAGACAAGGTATGATCAACGGGCGAATTCATCAGGATTCCAAGAGGGCGATTTGATTTGGTTATACAATCCCAAACGACAGAAGGGCAGATCGCCGAAACTACAGCGAAACTGGGAAGGCCCTTACCAGATCATCAACCGGTTAAATGATGTCGTCTATCGGATTCAACTACATCATAAACCCCGCACTAAAATGAAAGTGGTACATCTCGACCGATTAACAAAGTACCATTGTGCCATCGAGGAAGTGAACAACTCTGTTCGGGACGAACAGGGACTAAGGAGAGGGTAATGTTATAAATCTGCCCTTCTACGACGTTCTCAGAAACATCTAGAAAAGTCCGTCAACATGCAAAACGCTATAAACATGTTTCTAGCAACGTCCAGTAAACTCCAAAGGGTAGGCAATTAAATTTCTAGAATAGTCGAGACATACACCCGGGAACATCTACGATCGCAACTTCTAGAACTGGCAACAATTGTATATAAACACGAAGCTCTCAGACCAGCTGTTAGTTAGTTCAGCAACTTCTGCGAGAGAACTTGAACCGATACAAGAACGCGATAACAGTGGTGCCGTGTAGTAAAAGTGTAAACTAAATTAAAAGTGCGAATTAAAGTGAAACGTGCAAATAAATAAAATTATCTATTATTTTTAAACGAATTGAGTTTTCTTTGAAATCTGGCAAATCCCCTAGCTCGCAACAATATGTCAATATTTAATGAAAATATTTTCAAAATGTTTCCATAAAAAAATAAAAATTTTCAAAAATCTAATTCCTTGAAAAGTAAACTTCCAACAAGTCGGGCGAAACTTTATTATTCTTGGGACAAGTTACGGATGAGTGGAAAGTCAATATGCAGGTTAGAGAAGGCTAAGTGAAAGGGAGTTCTTGGGCAGGGCTGTTGTCTATTTAAAAATATTTAATTCGCATTTGCAAGTTTGGGTTTTTACGAGGGAGGGAGGAGGGGGAATAGTAAGGGTGGGTGGATGTTAATAGCTTTTAAATTAATTGCTTGAATCACGTCCAATATCCTCTGTATATAATGTGTTTCATAGACGAAGTTGCATAGAATTTTCATAAAATTCGATGTATTTTTCATTTACGAAACCGAACATTTGTATGGGAGGGGGTAGAGAAGGTAGGGGAATCGTAAAATTTTGATATGTAGTTTTATTTCGCTTCTCTTGTAAGGTGCTTGTATAAAATTTCAAGTTCGTAGCTTTTAGTTTGTTGGTTATTAGTTGATTTAATGAAATGGCACGAAATCATAGTTTTGTATGGGAGGGGGTAGAAGGGCAAGCGCGATTTCAAAACTTTTAATGTAACTTCATTTGAATTAATTCTTTGAGTTTTTACACAAAATTTGAAATTGATAGCTTTTAAGAGTTAGCTGATAACTGATTTCCTAAAAATGCTCGAAAAAATAATTTTGTATGGGAGGGGTAGAAGTCTTAAAGGTTTTCGACCAGTTAATATTTTGTATATTTAGGCATTTTTTTAAATGCATTTCGCAAATTTTCAAGTTTCTACCTTAAAATTTCACTCAAAAATTTTCAGTTTATGTGTTTTTTTCAATGCACATGAAACACTTTGTGCACGTTAGACCGCGGGGGTCGGCTTATAACAATTATGGATCAAGTTATTACTATTTTTTTATATACATCAAATAGACGTATCCGCATGCAAAATTTAAACTTTGTATCTTTCACCACCGCCCTAAAAACATTACTCAAAATTTTCGACAGTTTTGCTTATCACCTCCCTCCCCTTACACCTCCCAACTTAAAATTTTTACCAAAATTAAACATTGTGTAGTTCGACAATCTGACAAATTTTCCATGTGATATCTGTACTCATTTTTGAGATATAAGGATTTGTAATTTTGAAAAGTCCGCCATTTTTGAAATGCTCCCCATTTCCCCCCACTACTATTATTTCAAGATGTTACGTTTTTTATGTATTTTTTTAGTATAGCTTAATATACGCCTCAAGTTTCAATTACATAGCTTAAGAGATAGTTAAGATATTCATTTTTAGGTGTTTTTCTTTGCAACCCCCCTGACCCTCCCCCTTACAATAATTAGCCATTTTCTAAGCTGATTCCGACGGAACTATATGTCACCTTGATGGTTCCAAAATATGAATTTTTTACAATAAGTAATTTCGAAGATATAATCATTTGAAAAACAATTCGGCCGACAATTGGTTTTGGCCGCCCCTTTTCGGACGCCAATGGGTAAAAAAATTAAACTATTTTTAAAAGTTGTCCTACAAAGCCCTCTATATGTATGTTGATTTTTAGCCTCCTAGCTGTAACCATGATTGAGATATTTGAATTCGTATTTTTTGGTTTGAGCGCTCTCCCCGCCTCCCCTTGAACCCGTACACCCCCCAAAATAAGTATCCGCCTGAGATCCGCAACTATTTACAATCCTTCGAAAAATGAACTTTCTATCTTGAAGGGTTTGGGAGTTAATGTGCGCTGAGCGTACACACCGGCGTACGGCGGACGGCGTACAGACAGACGGATTTTTTTTTTTTGCATTTTTTGGCTAATTTAGTCATGAAACGCGAAAAAACAAAATTTTAGGGTACCAAATTTTTTCAAGTCGATCACAATACTTTATTATTAAAATAATAAAGTAATAGGTAAAACCACGATCACAAATAATCGAGATTTTTGGCTCAAACATTTTTAAAATTCATGCAAGGAATTTGCCCAAGACACATTGAACTTTACGGAAACTTTTTTTACGAAATCCTCAATTTTAAGAATTTAGTTTTGAGTTAATTCAATGACCGAAAATGTATGTGATAATTTTTATACTCTAGATGAAATCTGAGAGTATTATAAAAGTTTGTAACGCCAAGAAGTGAGGCTCGGAGAAAGAAATGAATGATACAGAAGTTCATATAATCACTCAAAAATCTCAAAACCGGATGTCCGTCCGTTCGTCTGTCTGTCCGTCCGTCCGTGTCCTCCCTAGCTTGAGAACGCGTCGAGCTATTTTGTCAAATTTTGTTTTTCGTCGTTTTTAACAAAAAAGTAAGGTCAAGTTCGTGAACGAGCCAAATCGCTCAAGCCCTTCTACCCCCTCCCAAACAAAATGACACAATTGCGCAATCTGATAATTAACGGATTTGCTCGAAAAATACAAATCACACTGCTCTGAAATCTGGAATGTAATACTTTTATCATCATCATCAATGGCATGACAGCCCAAATCGGGCCCTGGCCTGCTGAAGTCGTCGCCTCCAATCGTCTCGATCCAAAGACCGCGTCCTCCAGCTGCTAATTTTTAGAATGGCTTTGCTGTCTTCATCAACCGAGTCTTCCCATCGCTTGCGTGGTTTGCCTACTAGCCGGTTACCATTCGCTTTGCCTTTAAGAGCACGTTTGGGGATTCTTCTGTCTTCCATTCGCTCTACATGGCCAGCCCACTGCAGTTTACGTAACTTGATGAACGTTGAAGCTTCTGGTTCGTCGTAGAGTTGATACAACTCATGGTTGTATCTTATTCGCCATTCCGTTCCGTCCTTCACAGGTCCCAAAATTCTTCGGAGGACCTTTCTTTCGAATGCGTTAACTGCTTTTTCGGAAGTTCGCGTTAATGTCCACGTCTCGCTGCCATAACAGAGCACAGGTCGTATAATAGTTTTATAAATCCGCAGCTTATTGTTCCTGTGCACTTTCTTGGATTTCATTATTGGAAGTACCGAATAATACGTCTTATTTGCTAGTATTATCCGTCGTTTGATTTCGTCTGTTTCATTACCGTCCTTTGCTAGATTAGCCCCAAGATATATGAAGTTGTCCACACTCTCCAAATTATATTCCGCAATTGTTATGTTTTGTCTGATTGGCGTTCTCCTTCTTGTTTGCGTCATTACTTTTGTTTTGCTTTCATTAATGCGCAACCCGACTTCTTTTGCGGCGGAGTCAAGATTGACAAATACCTCCTTAGCACTAGGGAAGGATCTTGCTAGAATGTTAATGTCGTCAGCGTATGCTACTAGTTGGGTGGACTTGAATAGTAGTGTCCCGTTGGTGTCGACTGGGATTTTTCGGACGACATACTCTAGTGCCAAGTTGAAAAGCATAGGAGCTAGACCATCACCCTGCTTTAAACCACATTCCGTTGGAAAGCTGGTTGTGGAATCGGTTTGTATTCTCACTTGGGATTCAGTGTTCGTCATTGTGAGTCTTGTTAGTCGGACTAGTTTTGGAAGAATTCCAAAGTCAAGCATGATTTGGTACAGTACGCTCCTGTCGATACTGTCGTATGCTTGTTTAAAATCTACGAATATTTGGTGCACGTCTGTGTTATATTCCCAGCATTTCTCAAGCACCTGTTTCACCGAGAGTATCTGGTCTGTTGTAGATCGTCCGGTTCTGAATCCGCCTTGGTATTCGCCAATTATTTGATTAGTATAGGACTTAAGACGACGTTCAATTATTTTTGTCAGTATTTTATAGGACGTACACAACAATGATATACCTCTGTAGTTCTCACAGCAGAGTTTGTCTCCTTTCTTGTAAATTGGACATATAATGCTTTTTCGCCAGTCGTCGGGTATGATTTCCTCTGTCCAAATTTTGTATATCATGTTGTGCAGTATTTCAGCGACACAGTTTCCACCGTTTTTCAGAAGTTCAACTGGTATTTCGTCGATTCCCGGCGCTTTGTTTCGTTTTTGGTCACATAGGGCTGCTTTGATTTCAGGAAGCGTGGGTGGTGTCGATGATGATTCATCTTCGTCAGTTGAGGCTTGAATTGAAATGTTATCTGTCGTTATCGGTGCTACTGGGATGGGATTCAGAAGATGTTCGAAGTATGAAGCCCATCCCCTTTTGATTTCTTCTGTGTCGCTGATGATATTGCCCTCTGCGTCTTTGCAGAGACTGGTTTTTGGTTTATATCCCTTTTTCAAGTCTTTTACTATGGCGTATGCGTCCCGCGTATTATTTTTTCTCATGTCGTCGTCCATTTTTTGTATTTTGTCATTATGGTACTTCCTTTGTTTTCGTCTGCAGGTCTTTTTCGCATATCGCCTAAGCTCGTCATATCTTTCTTTTTTGGCTCGTGTTGGTCGTTCAGTAAAAATTCTGTAAGCTTCGTTCTTTCTATCTATTGCGTCGCGACATTCTTGGTCGAACCAATCATTACTTTTTCGCCGTGCTTGATATCCTAATACCTCTTCCGCGGAGGATTTGATGCCGTCTCGTATTTTCATCCACGCATTATCCACTGGCATACTTTGGATATCTTCATATATTGGTGTCAGGTGTTTATTACTGCTAGCATGTAAGCCTGCGCCACCGTTTCGTCGTTAAGCTTGTCGACATTGAATTTGCGAGCTCTACTCGTTTTCGAATACCCACGACAAGCTATTTTGCATCGATACTTAGCTCTGACTAGATAGTGATCAGAGTCACAATTCGCACCGCGGAGAGTTCGTACATCAAGTATGCTGGAAGCAGCCCTTTTCTCAATAAGAACGTGGTTTATTTGGTTGAAGGTGTGACCATCTGGTGATGCCCACGTTCGTTTGTGAATATCGCGATGTGGGAAGCACGTAGAGCTTACTATGATATTTTTGCTGCTTGCGAAATCAATAAGACGTTGGCCATTGTCGTTGGTTATGTCATGGAGACTGTGCCCTCCTGTTGTTCCTCTATGAGCCTCCTCTTTTCCGACTTTTGCATTAAAATCCCCTAAGACAATTTTTAGGTCATTCTAGGGCAGTGAGTCATAGGTTGTCTCTAGAGTGGCATAAAATTCGTCTTTAGTTATATCGTCCTTGTCTTCTGTTGGTGCGTGAACGTTGATCAACCAAGTGTTGAAAAATTTAGTCTTTATTCGGATTGCACACAATCTTTCATTTATTGGTTTGAAGCTCGTGACCTGCTGTTTAAATTTTTTGTCAACGACAAAAGCGACTCCAAGCTCTTTAAATTTTTTGTCAACGACAAAAGCGACTCCAAACTCTGTAATACTTTTATGATGATACGAATCTACTTTATAAAAATAATTTGTGTCTTCCCCCTCCTTCCACCACCTCCCATACAAACTGCACTTTTTCATGAAATACTCTAAGCCAATTCACTCAGTGCGTATAATAGTTACCGAGCGGAAATTGTGCACGAAATATTTATTTAAAATTGTTAGTAAGACCAAACAAAATGAGACGATTAGCTGTACCCCTTCTACCCCCTCCCATACAAAATGACACAATTTCGTAATTTCACAATAAACGGATTTGCTCGAAAAATATAAATGCTATTTATCTCAAATTTGGAATATATTACTTTTATGATGATATAAATCTACTGTACAAAAGCTATTTGAGTCCTCCCCATCCTTCCACCACATCCCACACAAACTGCACTTTTTCATGAAATGCTCGAAGCCAATTTACTCAGTGCGTAAAAGTATAAAATTGATCGAGCTGAAATTGTGCACTAAATATTTATTTAGAATTATTAGTAAAACCGAAAAAAAATTAGGCAATTAGCTATACCCATTCTACCCCCTCCCATACAAAATGACACAATTTCACAACTTTATAAAAAGTCGATTTTCCTGAAAAGTATGAATGCTACTGATCTGCAATTTAAAACATGTCAAAAGCATGATGTTTATAGTTATTTCTGAAAGTCATTAAAAACTCGCCCCTCTTTTTATCACCTCCCATACAAACTGCACTACCTCACTACATCTAATACACTAATTTGCTCAGTACCTATTAAATTTTTAAATCCTAAATTTTGTATAAAACATTTTGATAGCAACCTTAGCGTCATGTGAAAAAATTAGTTCAATGTTGTCACCTCCTCTACCACTTCCCCTACAAAATTTCTTAAGATACAAAAATTTCTCTTTCATCTAGAGTATCGCACGACTGGGCTTTATTCCCAATCGTACTCCTCTTATGTTTTTTTATCGTAATATTTACTGCTCTCTGCGTGTGTGTGAAGTTGGTAAAAGGAAATAGTGAAGAAGAGTTAATAAAATTTCAAAATTTTATTGCAGGACATTGACGATTTTGGAACTATGCTCATCAACATTTTCATCGACGTGTCTACTTTCATTTTTTTTTTTCTGAAAAAGAAAAAGCTTTTTCTAATCGCGGAGAAAAAGGGACTAAAGGCAGTGCACTGAGACTGATGGCTTTGTTGAAATTACTAATAAAGAAATCTTGCAAAATCTCAAATTTTAAGAAAATTTAAGTTATTTTTTTTTTTTAATTGTACATATGTACATTTGATTCAGAGGCGGTAGAAGGCTTAACTGGATTGAAAATTTTTGGGATATCTCATTAGCATAGATTGATCAGAATTTACAAGTCGATAGATATGACCTAATAAAGTATTGTGATCGACTTAGAAAAAAAACCTATTTGCTACCCTGAAATTTTGTGTTTTTCGCGTTTCATGACTAAAATAGCAAAAAGACATAGCAAAATTATGATTGGGCTTAAGGCCCAATCATATGATCCTCTAGATGAGATGGAAATGACTTTAATATACCGGAAAATATGTCATCTCAAATTCTTTCGAATAGTGCATAGAGACTTTTGCATGGGAGGTGGTACAAGTAGAGGGGGAGGTTTGTATTTTTCGTATATGACACCGAACATGACATGCAAAATGTTTTTTCCTGAATTTAAAGTTTTTAGTTTTCATCATTTTTCAAGAAATTGGACATAGTTTTCCTGAAATTAGGGCATTTGTATGGGAGGTGGCAGAGGAATTGGGACATTTGAGACGATTTTGAAACTGCTTATCATCATCCTGCCTTGATTCAATTTCAAAGTCGATAGCTCTCATATATTCGAAAAAGAAATGCTTTTCGTGAATTTATAATACAAATATTTATATGGAAGAGGGTAGAAGGAGTCAAGCGGAGCTGATAATTTTTTCTAGCTCTTATTGCAATTATTAAAAAACAAATTCTGGCAAAATTTGAATACTTTTTCTAGTTATAATGGAATTCGATATAATGCATTTAACAAAAATGATCCATTTGTATGGGGTAGAAGGAGTGAGTATACGGGTGAAAATAAATTTTTCCGCGTTATAGATATTTCTATTTTAATACTTTATACAAAGTATCAAGTTCATAGCTTTAACAGTTTCGAGGAAAAATAGTTTCATTTAAGTTTCAAAATTGTGAAATTTGATTGGGAGCCAGTAGAAGGAGTGAGGTGAAGTTGATAATTTTTTTTAAAACTAATTGCAATTATAGTGGAGTTAATTCTGGCAAAATTTCGTCTTTTCAGCTAACTAATTTCAATGAAAATCGAAAATATGAATTTTTCAAAATTGTCCATTTGTATGAGAGGGGGTAGAAGGAGTGAGAGGATCCAATCAATGGCATCTATATCATAATACTATGACCTAAATTTCAAGTAGTTTCAAAGAAAAACCAATTTCTTTAAATTTCGAAATTTCATGAAATTTCTATGGAAGGGGGTAGAAGGAGTGCGGGGATGTAGCCTATTCACGAACCTAAAGTTAGTTTTTTTGCTAAAAATGACACAAAATAATGTTTAGCACTATAGCTCAAAGCTTTCGAGAATTATGCTGTAGACAGACAGACGGACAGACACTTCGAATCGATGTTTTTGAGCAACAACAAATATTTCTGTACCCTTGGCGGCTCTGCGCGAGCGTTATTTCTTAGGGTTAAAAACGGTAATGCAAACACAATATACTCTCAGATTTCATCTAGAGTATAAAAATCCTTAAAAGTACGAATTATTAACATACAAAACTATTTTTCGACCATTTTTAAGAAATCAATTATCACCTAACTATTTAAAGATATCAATTTAAAATTTTTCACAAAAACTTATAAAAATAGTTGAAACGAAATTGCGTCAAAAGTTTTGAAATCACTCTTGCCCTTCTACGCCCTCCCATACAAAAGTATGATTTCGACCAATTTTATTAAATCATAATAACCAACAAATTAAAAGCAACGAACTTTAAATTTTGTACGAGCACCTTACAAGAGAAAGGAAATAAAATTGCGTTACAAATTTCGCGATTCCCCTCCCATACAAATGTTTGGTTTAGTGAATGTAAAATACACCGAATGCTATGAAAATTCTATGCAACTTCGTCTATGCCTTTCTATACAGAGAATATTGGACGTGATTCAAGCAATCAATTAAAAAATCATTAACCTCCACCCACTCTTACTATCACCCCTCCCCCTCCCCTCATGAAAACTCAAACATCCGTAAATAAACGAATGAGATATTATGTACTGGAGATATTGATCGTATTCTGTACTCAGTTTTTGAGGTATAACGGTTTGAAATTTTGGAATGTGCACAATTTTTGAAATGCTCCCCATTTTGCCCCACTACTGTTACGTCTAAATTTTATACTTTTATCAAAATTTCCTAGTATAACTTAATATGTGATCCAAGTCTCAATTACGTAGCACAAGATAATTTTTAAATGTTTTTCCTTGCACCTCACCCTTTCAATAATTAGCAGTCTTTAGAGCTGATTCTGGTTGGTCTGTATACCACTTTAACGGTTCCGAAATATGAATTTTATATAATAAGGAATTACGAAGATATAATCATTTGAAAAAAAAATCAGCAAACAATTTATTTTTAGCCCCCCCTTTTTGGACCCTAATAGATAAAAAAATTTAATTATTTTTAAAGTTTGTCCTACAAGCTCCTCTAAGTGTATGTTGATTTTCAGCTTCCTAGCGGGAACCATGGTTGAAATATTTGAATTCCTGGTTTTCGGTCTTAGCGCTCCCCCCGCCTCCCCTTGAACCCTTATACCCCCCAAAATGGGGGTCCGCCTGAGACCCAATCACCCCAAAAATGAACTTTCTATCTTGAAGGGTTTGGGAGTTAATGTGCGCTGAGCGTACACGTCGGCAGACGGCGTACAGACAGACGGATTGATTTTTTTTTTGCATTTTTACGCTATTTTGGCCATGAATAAGTTCACAATTTGGTAGACTCAGCCTTAAGCCACTTAATTATTTACTTATGATGACGCTACAGTGCAAATCAAACCTTCGGCTCCTGAATACTTCGCTTCCTTCCATCTCAGTTCAGCGACCGCATCCTCCAGTTTGAAAAGCCTTAAGTCTGGATGAACGTTAATCGTCTAGCAAGAGGGTATAGGGCTCAAACACCATTATAATCTTTTCCATTGACGGTCAATGAATGGAAAAAATGGATCTTAATAATAATACTGTGCAACAATTTGAAGGTCAATTTCTGCAACAAGAATCCCATGCTACTTTTTAGATTCTTTGGGGCCTGGATAAAATTTTTCACGAAGAAACATACTCCCACCACATCTGGTTTTTTTGCAATGAGCCGTCAAAACCTCATAGGTGAGTTACGACGGTTTTATTATTTTTTCTCGATAACGGTGCACATTTCGATCTTCATGTCTGATGATAGATTATAGATGACACTCAAAACATTAATTTTGTCCTCCGGATCAAAATCCTATCTTGTCATTTTAATATGAATTTCGGTAATTTTAGTTGGATTCCACACTTCGAGAATCTCAAATATGGTGAAGGGTTGAGAAAAGTATTATACCGTATCGGCAAAAATATTCAGGTTTAAAAACGTCATTGGGTCTGCGAACAAGTGGAAGCGATCAGACTTTTCGTTTACAAAAAATTCTAGTCGCGAAATTCAAAATCTTCACTAATTCATAAATTCCACGGATTGTTAAAACGGTGCAAGTTATCATTTTTATGTCTGAAGTTCAATTAAAAAGAATATTTTAGCGGATAATTTTGACTTTGACGTCCAGTTTCTATCTTGAAGTCTCGCTGTGATTTTTGGCAATTTTATTTAGGTTCCACTGATCAGAAGTTGAAAACGCGTTGAGCCGGAAAGCTCGAATTTTGCACACGTCATTCTTAATAAAAAAAAACAAGGTGAAGTTCGTGATCGGGTCAAATTACTTTACTCCTTCTACCCAACAAAAAATTACTTATTTTAAAAAAATGTACAATAATCAAATTTTACTGGAAACTATAAAAACTAATAATTTGAATTTTAGAATATACTAATTTTATCATAAATGTGACGTATGGCATGCAAATTATTCGAATCCTTCAACTATTCAACCACCTCCCATACAAACTACATTTTTCCCTGAACAGCTATATGCACATTTCCTCAGTTCTTATAGAAATTATATATTATATACTATAGATGAAATCTGAGAGTATATTGTGTTTGCCTTACCGTTTCTAACGCTAAGAAATAACTCGCACAGAGCCGCCAAGGGTACAGAAATATTTGTTGTCGCTCAAAAACCTCGATTCTGAGTGACCGTCTGTCCGTCTGTCTGTCTGTCTGTCTGTCTGTCTGTCTGTCTGTCTGTCTGTCTGTCTGTCTGTCTGTCTGTCTGTGCGTCTGTCTACAGCATAACTCTCGAAAGCTTTGAGCTATAGTACTAAAAAATTTTGTGTGTCATTTTTAGCAAAAAATTAATTTTAAGTTCGCGAATGGGCTACATTCCCCCACTCCTTCTACATACCCCCACCCATACAAACTTCATGAAGCTTCGAAATATTAAGAAATTGATTTTTCTTTGAAACTATTTAAGCTATCTGCTTGAAATTTAGGTCAAAGTATTACGATATAGATGTCATTAATATCACGAAATATTGACCCGATCCCCTTACTCCTTCTACCCCCTCCCATACAAATGGACAATTTTGAAAAATACATATTTTCGATTTTCATTGAAATTAGTAAAGCTGAAAAGACGAAATTTTGTCAGAATTAATTCTACTATAATTACAATTTATTTTAAAAATAATTATTAACTTCACCTCACTCCTTCTACCCCCGCCCATACAAATTTCACGAAATTTTGGAATTTAAATTAAATTATTTTTCTTCGTAACTGTTAAAGCTATTTTGTACAAAGTATACAAATAGAAATATTAATAATGTGAAAAAAAATTATTTTGATCCGTACACTCCTACTGCCCCCTCCCATACAAATGTATAATTTTTGTTAAATGCATTTTATCGATTTCCATTCAAACTAGAAAAAGTACAAACTTCAAATTATGCCAGAATTTGTTTCTTAATAATTGAAATAATTCTCAGCTCCGCTTCACTCCTACCACCTCCCATACAAATATCTGTATTGTAAATTCAAGAAAAGCATTTCTCCTTCAAGTATATGAGAGCTATCGACTTTGAAATTGAATCAAAGCATGGTGATAAGGATGATGATAAGCAGTTTCAAAATCATCTTAAACGCTCCGCTTCCTCTGCCCCCTCCCACACAAATGCCCCAAATTTCAGGAAAACTATGACCAATTTCATTAAAAATAATGAAAACTAAAAACTTTAAATTCAGCAAAAAACATTTTGCATGTTCGGTGTCATATATGAAAAATACAAATTTCCCTATCTACTTCTACTACCTCCCATGCAAAAGTCTCTATTCACTATTCGAAAGAATTTGAGATGACATTTTTTCCGGTATATTAAAGTCATTTCCATCTCATCTAGAGTATCATATGATTGGGCTTCAAGCCCAATCATAATTCTGTTATGATTTTATACTCTAGATGAAATCTGAGAATTGATTGTGTTTGCCTTACGGTTTGTAACGCTAAGAAATAATGATTGAACAGATGCCAAGGATACAGAAATATTTGTTATCGTTCAAAAACTTCGACTCCGAGTGACCGTCTGTCCGTCACCGTTTACAACATAACTCTCGAACGCTTTGAACAATCATGCTGAAATTTTCTGTGTGTCATATATAGCAAAAAAGAAACGTTAAGTTCGTGAACAGGCTACATTCTACCTCCTTCCATACAAATTTCATGAAATTTCGAAATGTTAATAAATTGATTTTTCTTCGATTCGATTTAAGTTATCGACTTGAAATTTAGGTCAAAATATAATGATGTACATATATACTCCGCCATAGACGGTCCCAAGCCCGGTTTTGAGAAAGTAGGAGGGAACATGGAGTTAACCTGAATGGCCAGTAACGCCAGTGCTTCTCTGGAAGTAGGCAAAAAGTATGACATAGTTGGACTTGCAGCATAGCTGTGAGAACTCCAGTATGTCATATTTAGTTTAAAACTCCCACCCTTTTTCTACTAGGGTGTAATAAATAAGTAGGACCGGTCCTCCAGGTTGGCGGTTGGGCGAGGTTCCGACAACGCATCACCGGAAAAAGAACACTGTCCAGAAACCTGAAGAAGCCTCGAAAAGGATGGACTCAACGGCAACGACACCGCAAACGAAAAATGGACTACTCTATTGGATCTTGGAATGTTCGATCCTTATTTAGGACAAGAGCTCTAAAAGAGTTCCTCGAAGAAGTGGCAAAACACAACATCAACATAACCGCCATCCAAGAAACGAAATGGCTCGGTAACGAAATCATGGACATCTATCGAAGTGGAAAATTGTCGGGAAGCAGAGAGTTTGGAGTCGGTTTTGTCGTTGATAAAAAATTTAAACAGCAGGTCACGAGCTTCAGACCAGTAAGTGAAAGATTGTGTGCAATCCGAATAACGACCAAATTTTTCAACACTTGGTTGATCAACGTTCACGCACCAACAGAAGACAAGGACGATATAACTAAAGACGAATTTTATGCCTCCCTACAGACAACCTATGATTCACTGCCCTCGAATGACCTATAAATTGTCTTAGGGATTTTAACGAAAAATTCGGAAAGAGAGGAGGCTCATAGAGGAACAACAGGAGGGCACAGTCTCCATGACATAACCAACGACAATGGCCAACGTCTTATTGATTTCGCAAGCAGCAAAAATATCATAGTAAGCTCTACGTGCTTCCCACATCGCGATATTCACAAACGAACGTCGGCAACGCCAGGTAATCACACCTTCAACCAAATAGACCACGTTCTAATTGAGAAAAGGGCTGCTTCCAGCATACTTGATGTACGAGCCCTCCGCGGTGCGAATTGTGACTCTGACCACTATTTAGTCAAAGCTAAGTATCGATGAAGAATAGCTTGTCGGGGATATTCGAAAACGAGTAGAACTCGCAAATTCAATGTCGACAAGCTTAACGACGAAACGGTGGCGCAGGCTTACATGGTAGCATGTAATAAACACCTGACATCAATATGTGAAAACATCCAAAATATGCCAGTGGAGAATGTGTGGATGAAAATACGAGATGGCATCAAATCCTCCGCAGAAGAGGTGTTAGGATATAAAGCACGGCGAAAAAATAATGATTGGTTCGACCAAGAATGTCGCGATGCAATAGATAGAACGAATGAGGCTTACAAATTTTTTATTGAACGACCAGCACGAGCCAAAAAAGAAAGATATGACGAGCTTAGGCGATATGCGAAAAAGACCTGCAGACGAAAACAATGGAAGTACCATAATGACAGAATACAAAAAATGGACAACGAGAAAAAATAAAACGCGGGACGCATACGCCATAGTAAAAGACCTAAAAAAAAGATGTAAGGCAAAAACCAGTCTCTGCAAAGACGCAGAGGGCATCATCATCAGCGACACACAAGAAATCAAAAGGAGATGGGCTTCCTACTTTGAACAGCTCTTGAATCCCACCCCATTAGCACCGATCACGACAGACAACATTCCAATTGAAGCCTCAACTGACGAAGATGAACCATCATCGACACTACCCACGCTTACTGAATTCAAAGCAGCCCTATGTGACCAAAAACTAAACAAAGCACCGGGCATTGACGAAATACTAGTTGAACTTCTGAAAAACGGTGGAAATTGTGTCGCTGAAATACTGCACAACATGATATGCAAAATTTGGACAGAAGAAATCATACCCGACGATTGGCGAAAAAGCATTATATGTCCAATTTACAAGAAAGGAGACAAACTCTGCTGGAGAATTACAGAGGAATATCATTGTTGTGTACGTCCTATAAAATACTGACGAAAATAATTGAACGTCGTCTTAAGCCATATACTAATCAAATAATTGGCGAATACCAAGGCGAATACCAAGGCGAATTCAGAACCGGACGATCTACAACAGACCAGATATTCTCGGTGAAACAGGTGCTTGAGAAATGCTGAGAATATAACACAGACGTGCACCAAATCTTCGTATATTTTAAACAAGCATACGAAAGTATCGACAGGAACGTACTGTACTAAATCATGCTTCACTTTGGAATTCCTCCAAAACTAGTCCGACTAGCAAGACTCACAATGACGAACACTGAATCCCAAGTGAGAATACAAACCGATTCCACAACCAGCTTTCGAACGGAATGTGGTTTAAGGCAGGGAGATGGTCTAGCCCCATGCTTTTCAACTTGGCACTAGAGTATGTCGTCCGAAAAATCCCAGTCGACACCAACGGGATACTACTATTTAAGTCCACCCAACTAGTAGCATACGCTGACGACATTAACATCCTAGCAAGATCCTTCCCTAGTGCTAAGGAGATATTTGTTAATCTTGACTCCGCCGTAAAATAAGTCGGGTTGCGCATTTACGAAAACAACAAAAAAAGTGATGACGCAAACAAGAAGGAGAGCGCCTATCAGACAAAACATTACAGTTGCGGAATATAATTTGGAGAGTGTGGACAATTTCATATATCTTGGGGCTAATCTACCAAAGGACGGTAATGAAACAGGCGAAAAGAAACGACGGATAATACTTGCAAATAAGACATATTATTCGGTACCGGTAGCTGGTGGACGCGGTCTTTAGATCGAGACGATTGGAGGCGACGACTTTAGGAAGCCAAGGCCCGATTTGGGCTGTCGCGCCATTGATGATGACATATATACATATCACCAACATCACAAATTATTGATCCGATTCCGTCACTCCTTCTACCCCTTCCATGCAAATGCTCAATTTTGAAAAATTGGTCTTTTCGATTTCTATTGAAACTAACAAAACTGAAAAGACGAATTTTTGTCACAACTAATTTTATTCTAATTGCAATCAGTTTGGAAAAAAATATCAACTGCACCACACTTCTTGTACCAAACAAATTTCACGAAATTTCGAAATTTCAATTTAATTATTTTTCTTCAAAACCATCAAAGCTATTAACTTAAAATTTTGAGAAAAGTATTCTATTACGAATATAATTAATGTCGAAAAATTTGGTTTTGAGGGAGGCCGTATAAATTTCACGAAATTTTGAAATTTCCATTTGACTATTTGTCTGCGAAACTATCAAACCTATCGACTTGAAGTTTTGTAGAATGTACAATAATAAAAATATCATTGACGACGAAAAATTTTGTTTTGATCCGATCTAACCCCTCCCATACAAATAAATAATTTTGTTAAATGCATTATATCGATTTCCAAAAAAACTGGGAGAAGTACAAACTCGACTACTGTCTGACCAAGAAAATGCTAAATAAGTCGAATTTCAGAAAACAACAAATTTTTGTAGCAAGCATAAATTTAATCAATCATGGCAGATTGTGAACTTTTCACGAATTATACAAAAGTGCAATACGCTTCATATTTTCGCGGATAAATATCTCCGACACATATTAAAAATATTGTAGCCAGATCTCATCCCCAAAAACGAACTTTGAAGTACAACCAGATAGAATAAAATAGTTACATATAGAGATTCAAAGACGGAAGTAGCATCGAATTGATCACATTTTGATGAAATCAGAGTTTTGCTCTGATTTCATCAAAATCTTCAAAAGTGCTCTGGACTACAACGCTCAAGGAAGACGTCGGATTGGTTGACAATGCTGCATATGGAAGCGAGCAAATTCAGAGGAATCAACTACCAGAGAATGAGCTCAGAATCGCGGCTTATGGAAGAAAACTGTTTCGGTCCTATGCTCCTATAGGAGGTCTTAACAGGGAATTGATTGATTGAAGAGTGAGACTTGTGGTTTTTTTCCTTAACGCTCTTGTTATAATTATTCTTAAAAATTATTAATATTCCAGAAAGAAAATTGAATCACAGTTCGTCGAGTGACTTTGTGCATTCAACTAAGTTTTGTTCTTGACGAGTTTACGAGTTGTTTATACTCTAGATGAAATCTGAGAGTATATTGTGTTTGCCTTACCATTTGTAACGCTAAGAAATAATGCTCGCACAGAGCCGCCAAGGGTACAGAAATATTTGTTGTCGCTCAAAAACGTCGAATCCGAGTTGCTGTCTGTCCGTCTGTCCGTCTGTCCGTCTGTGCGTCTGTCTACAGCATAACTCTCGAACGCTTTGAGCTATCGTGCTGAAATTTGTTGTGTGTCATTTTTAGCAAAAAAGTAACTTTAAGTTCGTGAACGGGCTACATCCCCATACTCCTTCTACCCCCTCCCATACAAATTTCACGAAATTCCGAAATTTTCAGAAATTGATTTTTCTTTGAAACCATTTAATCTATCAACTTGAAATTTGAGTTTAAGTATTATGATATAGATGTCATTAATATGAATGAATATTGATCCGATCCCTTTACTCCTTCTACCCCCTCCCATACAAATGGACAATTTTGAAAAATACATATTTTCGATTTTCATTGAAACTAGTAAAGCTGAAAAAACGAGATTTTCTCAGAATTAATTTTACTATAATTGCAGTTTATTTTAAAAATAATTACTTAATAACTTCACCTCACTCCTTCTACCCCCTCCCATACAAATTTCACGAAATTTTTAAATTTAAATTAAATTATTTTTCTTCAAAATTGTTAAAGCTATCAACTTCATATTTTGTATAAAGTATACAAATACAAATATTAATAATACGAAAAAAATTTGTTTTGATCCGTATACTCCTTCTACCCCTTCCCATACAAACGTATAATTTTTGTTAATGCATTTTATCGATTTCCATTCAAACTAGAAAAAGTTCAAACTTCAAATTTTGCCAGAATTTGTTTCTTAATAATTGAAATAAGTTTTAAAAAAAATTATCATCTCCGCTTCACTCCTTCTACCACCTCCCATACAAATATCTGTATTATAAAGTCAAGAAAAGCATTTCTCCTTCAAGTTTATGAGAGCTATCGACTTTGAAATCGAATCGAAGCATGGTGATAAGGGTGATGATAAGCAGTTTGAAAATCATCTAAAACGTTCCACTTCCGCTGCCACCTCCCATACAAATGCCCCAATTTCGGGAAGACTATGACCAATTTCTTTAAAAATAATGAAAACTAAAAACTTTAAATTCAGCAAAAAACATTATGCATGCCATGTTCGGTGTCATATATGAAAAACACAAACCCCCCCCCCCCCCCTCTACTTCTACCACCTCCTATGCAAAAGTCCCTATTCACTATACGAAAGAATTTGAGATGATATATTTTCCGGGATATTAAAGTCATTTCCATCTCATCTAGAGTATCATATGATTGGGCTTTAAGCCCAATCATAATTCTGTTATGTTTTTTATACTCTAGATGAAATCTGAGAGTATATTGTGTTTGCCTTACCGTTTGTAACGCTAAGAACTAATGCTCGCACAGAGCCGCCAAGGGTAAAGAAATACTTGTTGTCGCTCAAAAATCTCGATTCCGAGTGACCGTCTGTCTGTCTGTCTGTCTGTCTGATTGTCTGTCTGTCTGTCTGTCCGTCTGTCCGTCTGTGCGTCTGTCTACAGCATAACTCTCGAAAGCTATGAGTTATGGTGCTAAAAATTTGTGTGTGTCATTTTTAGCAAAAAAGTAAGGTCAAGTTCGTGAACGGGCCAAATCGCTCCACCCCTTCTACCCTCTCCCATACAAAATGACACAAATGCGCAATTTGGCAATTAACGGATTTGCTCAAAAAGTATAAAAGCTATTGGCCTGAAATTTGGAATATATTTCTTTTATGATAATATTAATCTACCGTATAAAAATTATGCGTGTCCTCTCCCTCCTTCTACCACCTCCCATACAAACTGTACTTGTCATGAATTACTTTAAGCCAATTTACTCAGAGCCTATAAAATTTAGCGAGCTGAAATTGTGCACTAAATATTTATTTAAAATTGTTATTAAGGCTAAAAAAAATTAGACGATTAGCTTCAGCTCTTCTACCCCCTCCCATACAAAATGGCACAATTTCGCAATTCGACTATAAATGGATTTGCTCGAAAAGTATGAAGGCTATTAGTCTGAATTTCGGGGTATATTACTTTCATAATAATTTCAATATACAGTATAAAAATGACTTGCGTCCTCCCTCTCCTTCCAACCCCTCCCATACAAACTACACTTTTTCATGAAATGCTCTAAGCCGATTTTCGCAGAACATATAACATTTATCGAGCTCACATTTTGTGATAAATACTTATTTAGCATTATCACTAAGATCAGAAAAAGCTTCTACCCCCTCCCATACAATATGACACAGTTTCACAACTTCACAAAAAATCTATTTCCTTGAAAAGTAACGATGAATATGAATGGTACTAGACTAAAATTTAAGAGATGTTAATTTTATGATATTCTTAGTTATTTCTGAAAAAATCACTAAAACTCCCCCACTCTTTTTACCACCTCCCATACAAACTGCACATTTTCACTAAATCTAACACACTAATTTTCTCAGCTCCTATTCAATTTTTGGAGTAAGCATTTTTTATAAAACATTTTTATAGCTACTTTAACATGATGGGGAAAAAATTAGTTCAATGCTATCACCCCTTCTAACACTCCCCATACAAAATTTCTTGGGATCACAAGAAACTCTATTTCATCTAGAGTATCGTAAGATTGCGGTTTACGCGCAATCGTAGCCCTGTTATGTTTTCATTCGGTGTACTTGTTGAGCTAGAGAAAATAGATTCAAAAAAATATATCGGGAGTATGGCAGATCAGAAACATGAGATAGTAAACTTAGGCATCTGTCAACAAATCCTTATCATTAGGTTTGTGAAGATTTATCGGCATCATATACATTTTTGCGTTCGCACACAAAAAAGTATATGTCGAAGTTTGAGCCAAATAAGCGTCATTTGCAGGATGTTTTGCTTTTTGCATCAATTCAAAAAAATCTGCTGCTGATCTGCAAATGATGTTTTAAACTTATGGTGAGGGTGCTATTAGTGAAAGAACGTATCGCGAATAGTTTCAACGCTATAAAATGGGTGATTTCGGAGTGGAAGTTACGAAGCGTCCCGGAGCGAATAAAAAGTTTGAAGACGTTGAGTTAGAGGAATTACTAGACTAAAAGCCAAATGCAACAAGAACTTGCAAATTTATTGAGCCTAGCCCAACAACCCATTTCACATCGTTTGAAAAGCTTGAGAATGATGCAAAAGCAAGGGAATTGGGTGCCCTACGAGTTGAAGCCAAGAAACATCGAACGGCGTTTTTCACAAGCGAACAGCTGCTCCAACGGCAAAAAAGGAAGGGTGTTTTGCATCAGATCGGCACTGGTGACAAGAAGTGGATCCATTACGATAATCCAAATCGAAAAAATCGTAAGGACACTGCGGTCATGCATCAGCATCGAAGACCAAGCCCAAAGTTCATGGCTCGAAAATCATGCTGTGTGGTGGTGGTGGGTGACCGGGTGAAACCATCACGGGAGGTCGCTACAAAAAACAACTAATGCGTGTGAGCCGAGCATTGAAGGAGAAACGGCCGTAATATGAGGAGAGACACCACAAAGTGATTTTGCTGCACGACAATGCTCGTCACACGTTGCTCATGTTGTGATAACCTGCCTGGAAACACTGAAATGGGACATTCTACCCCACTCACTGTTATTACCCCTTCCGACTACCTATTCCCATCGATGACGCATGGCCTGACTGAACAGCACTTCCATTCGGCTCAAAAGAAGAGTAGTTTTTTCGACGCGGAATCCGTATGTTGCCAGAAGATGGGAATAGTTGTGGCTAGAGATGAGCATTTCTTTGAATAATAAAAAATGAACCATTTTTGTACAATAAAGGCTCGAATTCTGAAAAAAAAACAGTGGTTATCAATTTGTACTCCTAATATACATATAATAATATATTCAATTTTTTCGTAGTGTTAATAGTTTTCTGGTGCGAACGAAGATCTCACAGTTTCTGCGTTAGATATACTTTCTAACTTTGATTTTTTGGATTTTGATCTTTCACATCTGATCTCAATCCTTTTAATGTTGCAGCTTTTAAAAATGGTAGCTAGCCATCTAGTAATTGCAGAAGGATTGAAGAATAAATTTGATAAAATTTAAATTACTTACGATTCCTTCGATTTCACTGGGAGACACTTTATATGTTGGAAAAATGGAAATTATATTCTTATCTGGTGTAATTTTATCTTCCTTCTTTAGGTAACTCCCAAAAATGTTCCTTAAAAATTGTGTTGCTACTCAGACCATAAGCCTTCTTCTTTCGGCGTACTTCTTCAAAATGTTTATTTGCCAATTGTTTTTGAGGAAACTCTGGAAGGTCTAAGAAATAAAAAAACGAAATATTTACAATTAAATTTAAATGGTAATTATAATATACTTACTTCAATATTTATATAAAGCTCAACGCCTACAGCGTTACACCTTTTCGACAGCCGCACCCAAGGAGGACATATAAAATGGAGTAATTTTGATTCGGAAATTTTCGAAAATTGTGTCCAAGCTTAATTTGGCTTCAAACTTTTACAAAAAAAATACCATAATTTGTATTCTCTCTTGGTCGTTAATATTCAGTCGGCAATAAAGTAATTTTCAGTACAATGGAGTTTGCTGTTTTACTTCAGAAATCTTTATTTTTCAATTTTTATTAGGTTTTGGTTCGTGTCTAAGCTATGCACTTTAGCAACGGACAATTTAACGATGGACAGAGATAGTTGCTTTGGGTTTAAGTATGCCAAACAAGGATAGCGAGACAATTATTTCGAAAATTTGACAATTGTTTCGGAAAATTTAACGTGGGAAAGAGTTAGTTGCAATATTCTTAAGTGTGCCAGACAAAGATAGCGAAACGAATTTTTTCGAAAAATTTCGAGCATCTCGCCAGTAAGGGAGGAAAATACTTTCATTCCCATTTTCTTACGCGGCAAAGCATGCTCATAATCACTCCTTATTATATATCCTCCTTGGCCGCACCATTTGATTCTTTTCTACAATAGATAATGCATTGGCTTTTGAAGATGCTCTGTAATAGGTTATACTCGTACCTTGTTTAAAACTATGGAAAAACATGTGAATTTGTCGAATTTCGAAATTATTCTTGGAAGGAGATCGTAATGGACTACCGAACCAAAACTACAAAATATTTCCAACTATATGCTTTCGTCATATAAAGATGCAGCAAAAACTAGGATCGCAATAACACGAATAAGGAAATATATTATGATGATTGATTTTCTATTAAATTTGTAACAAATGAAATTTGTCAAAAATGTCCCCAAAAAAAAAAAATTTTGTCATAATTGTATAATATAAATTGTATATAAAAAAAATAAAAAGAGAGCGAAAACTAAGAAATATTGCGACGAAGTGCTGCATCATCGCCAGCTGGAGTTATGGAGTAAGCTCTCAGATAGGAGAAGATCATTTTAAAAAAAAAAATAAAATTTCTGAGGGTCCGAGGCTTGAAGCGGAGTCTAAGCGCGCTCTTCTAGACCTAGACGCTGGCTGCTAAAGGTCGTCCGCAGAAAAAAAAAAAATCCGGACAGAACAAAACTACGAATATAAAAATATTTAAAAGATAAGATTTCCGGATTCTACACTGTTACGCTTTATTATTCGTGACGTTTCGGTCTCTGCTGAGACCTTTATCAAACTGATCGACAATTACAAATGACAATTATTGTATAGACAAGGGGGGTTAAGTTAGTTAATTGGGGTTAATTAATTACTATCAGGTAGTTAAATTAGTTAATGATTTCTGGGTACGGATTTTGTTCTTGCAAAAAGGTATCCGTCGGTAGAAGGCTACCAAGGAGGAGGTGAAGGGATAGGTCTTCTTTGTTGAGGTAGTCCAGCTTAGTTCTCTTGAGTTTGATGTCATTCCTCAAGAGCTGCTGACTCACTTTCGTCAAAATAGCCTTGCTACGATGGTTGTCCCATGTGCCCAGAAATCCTTAACTAATTGAACTACCTGATACTAATTAATTAACCCTAATTAACTAATTTAACCCCCCTTGTCTATATAATAATTGTCATTTGTAATTGTCGATCAGTTTGCTAAAGGTCTCAGCAGAGACCGAAACGTCACGAATAATAAAGCGTAACAGTGTAGAATCCGGAAATCTTTTCTTTTAATTCAAAATGCACTGTGAAAACATTCACCAAACCACAAAAAAATTTCTTAGAAAAAAAAACGCACCTACGAAAAAATCGTCAAGAAGATCCAACCAGCAGCGATTTGGAACGGAGGCAGCATATGGAGTACGGGGCCCCCAACAAACCGATAAGTCAGAAAAAAAAATATAATTATAATTAATTTTGTTCTATTTTTCTTGAATTTTGAATTTTAAAATTAGCGAAATAAAAATTGTGAATGATCAATTTCATTGCATTTAAATAGTTTTCGGTAAAATGTGCTAGACGGCAATAAAAGGACGTGTGGTGAAAAGATGGAGGAGGACAGGTGAGTGAGTGCTTTTTTTTTGCTCTGAAATGTGTGTGTAGCGGCAGCACCTGTGATATTAGGTGGCCCCAATTCCAAAAATCCATGGCCCGACTTAGGCAAAAGTACTGCTGGAATCGGGTATAGCCCACTCAATAAAAATTCCTTTTTTTTTGCGACGGAAAATTAGGAAAATCGCAGATTTTCCCGACGCGTTCGTCACAAATCACGCTCACTAAATAATAAAATGTCCTCTGAATTTAGATACGACGAATCAAATTCACAATTCTTTTTTAAAACCACAAATTTTGGAATTTATCTTCGCCGTATTAAAAAAAAAACCATTGCGCACAAAACTTTCATGCTGAACCGAACGAGCTAAATGCATTTGGAATGCATTTGAATATTGCTAGAATGATCATCAGAAGCATGTCTGAACGTCCAACAATTCTTAAATACATTTGAAATTATTAACGACATTAAAAACCTAAAAGGTAAAAAGTCTTGGCACTCCTTACCTGTATTAAAATTTAATCTTGATAGATTACATTCATTGAAACAGTAAATATAATATAATTTTTTTTTTAAAGAATGACCTGTGTTATAGGCAATTTCGGCCTTTATGTGCAATGCACAAGCACAGTCATGGAGGGAAGGAATGGGACTAGGAAGGTACGAAAAGAGAAGTGAGAGCGAACGTAACGAGTGGAGAAGCTGATATATGTATATTTTTCAGTTGTACTGGCTGCTACTGACAAATACTTGCAGTTGGATTTGAATAGAAAAGTTTAGATCGATTTCATTTCATTTCAAGAAAGATTCAATTTTATTCTTAAAATAAATATCAATCAATACAAATAATTTCATTTTAAATGTCGTATTTTCACTACAATAGTTTACAAATAATCCCAAAATATATTGAAATTTTTTTTAATTTTATTCAATAATTGAGATTCAACTCTAAGTGCATTTAAGTAAGCTGCCAACGAATCGGGCGCAACTTTATTATTCTTGGGACAAGTTGAGGATGCATGGAAAGTCAATATGCAGGTTAGAGTGGTAAGGGACGACTAAGTGAAAGGGGGTTCTTGTGCAGGGCTGTTATCAATTTAATACTTAATTGCGGATGCAATCAATAGCTCCAGCACATGCATTGTGACAAGCACGTACCGGAAATTTGTAATTAAAATTGATCTGCGGAATGATATTTAAAAAAACAATGTTGTTTTTGGTAAGCAAGTAGGACTGTTCTTAATTATTATCCCAAAAATCAGCGCTGTCTGTTAATCAGTTTCTTTACAGCAGCTGGTTGAATCGGATACCTCAGCAGTCTACGGCGATTTCTGTTTTAAGTCCTCGGTCGTTTGAAAACGATAATTTCAGTTTCGAGGATAGGAAAAAGTCGCACGGGGCCAAAGCTGGTGAATGCGGTGGTTGATTGATGCAATTTGTTGCTTTTTGGGCCTCAAATTCTGTTAGAATTTAGGCTCAATGCGATGGCGCATTTTTATCGTAGAAAATCCATGATATCTCCTTCTACAATTCCGTCCATTTTTTAAGGATTTGTTCACGCAAACGCTTCAATATGGTTAATTAGTAGTAGTAGTCTCTCCCTCCGGAATGAATTCATGATAGAACAAACCTCGAATATCAAAAAAAAAAAAAAAACATTGAGCATCGTCTTGATTTTTCAGCGGCTTTGGGGTAGTTTTTTCGGTTTCGAATCATTTTTTCCTCCACTCCGACGATCGTTGACTGGTTTGCATCACCATCATCACCAGTTATGATGCGTTCCATGAATATGGGCTCAGAATACACGATCAAGCATGTCCAAAGTAACCTATTCACAGTACTTTTTTTAAGGAAATTCTGCTTTATTGGAAAGAGCCGAGAAAGGACGCGTTTCATGACCAAAGTATCCACCAAAATCGAACGAACGGACTCGCAAGAGATTTCGAACTCTCCTGCTATCTTCCTAACCCTGGTATGACGATTTTGGAGCACCATTTCCTTCACTTTTTGAATGTTTTCGTCAGTTGAAGAGATCGGAGGTCGTCCAGAACAAGGCATGTCTTCAAGGATCTCTCGATAGTCCTTAAAGGCATTAATATACTCGAAAGCTCGTGTTTTTCATTGTGATAAATGACCTTTAAGCCTTAAGCCTTAAGCCTTTTCCATCATTCGCAACGATCCCGCACACGAAATTTGGTTGGAAACTCAAAATTTGAGACAAAATCTTTATTCCATCTTTTATCCATTGTAAAAATCGCCGTGGACAACTGAGGTGTAACTATTCAACAAACTGATTATCAGACCACGCTAATTTTTGGGACGGTCCTACCTGCTTACCAAAAAAAATTGAAATATTATTTTTCAGACTAATTTTAATTACGAATTCCCGGTACGTGCCTGTCACAATGTTTAATCAATATTTCATTCGCTTATTTACGCAAGTTTGGGTTTTTATCAGGAGTGGGATCAGGGGTGATAGTAAGGGTGGGTCGAAGTTAATAGTTTTTTGATTGATTGCTTCAATTACGGCCAATTTTCTCTGTATAGAATGTCAGTTTTATAGACAAAGTTGCATAGAATTTTCATAAGATACACTGTATTTTACATTCACGAAACGAAACATTTGTATGGGAGGGGGTAGAGGAGGTAAAAGAATCGTAAAATTTGTGATGCAGTTTTATTTCATTTCTTTTGTAAAGTGCTCGTACAAAATTTCAAGTTAGTAGCTTTTAATTTGTTGGTTATTAGTTGATTTAATGAAACTGGTCGAATTCATACTTTTGTATGGGAGGAGGTAGAAGAGCAGGCGTGATCTCAAAACTGTTGACGCAATTTCGTATCAATTATTTTTAAAAGTTTTTTATGCAAAATTTGAAATTGCTAACTTTAAAAAAGTTGAAAAAATAATTTTGTATGGGAGAGGGTAGATGTTTTGAAAGTATTCGACCAGTTAATATTTCATACATTTAGGAATTTATTTAAATAATTTGTAAATAATTTGTATCTTTCACCACAGCCCTACAGAATCACTCAAAATTTTCGACATTTTTGCTTACCACTTGCCTCTCCTTACACCCCCTAACTTAAAGTTTTTACAAATTTTCGATTTGATATCTGTTCTCAATTTTGTGATATAATGATTTGAAATTTCGGAAAGTGCACCATCTTTGAATGCTACCCATTTCCCCCACTACTGTTATGACCAAATTTTATATTTTTCTTGTATTTCGTTAGTATAGCTTAATACATATGCTTTTTGAGTTTCAATTACATAGCTTAAGAGATAGTCGAGCTATTCATTTTTAAGTGTTTTTCCTTCTACCCCCCTAGCCTCCCCCTTACAATAATTAGCTTCCTCCTAAGCTGATTTTGATGGATCGGCATGCCACCTTAATGGTCCCATAATATAATTTTTTTAATAAGTAATTTCGAAGATATAATTCATCATTTGAAAATAACACTCGACCGACAATTTGTTTTTAGTCACCCCTTTACAGTCGCAATGGATAAAAAAATTAAATTATTTTTAAAGTTTGTCCCACAATCCTCTCTATACGTATGCTGATTTTCAGCTTCCTATCTGCGTTCGTAGTGGAGATATTAGCATGTGTAGTTTTTGACTCTTTCCCTTCCCCTTCCACCTGACACTCCCTAAAATTTAGGTAATCACTTACTGAATTAACAATCCACCCAAAAACGAACATCCTACCTTGAATGGTCTTGGAGATATGAGTTCATATGTACGGCGTAGACGGCGGGACGGATTTTTTTTTTTTTTTTTGCATTTTTAGGCCAATTTAGTCATGAAACACGAAAAAAAAAAATTTCAGAGTAGCAAATTTTTTTTTTCTGTGTCGATCACTATACTTTATTATTAGAATAATAAAGTAAAATTGAATTGAATTCTTCAGGATGTATTAAAAACGATTTCAAGATTTTCGACCGTGCATTAAGCCACATCGCGATCTCTTTATCGCACCGACGGTGCTATTTCATAACTGAATAGCAAAATCAGTGAGTGCGATAAAGATTGGAACATGTTAATTGCACTGAGCGTTCATTAATAAGTATTAATGAATGCTTCATTATCATTCATCGGTGAAGGATATTGCCTAAATACGTATGAAGTTCCTACTACCGATCTGCGATAAGCGGTAATTGAGAATTCACAAGTGTTGAATCGATGCTTGGCTATCAGGCCTCAGAGACTAATATATAGTATTGATGAGTTGTATAAGATATTTAGATGCTCTTTGGTTTTTTAACCAGAATGAACTTTCGTTTTCTTACTGATCAGACGATGATCGATCTTCAAACTGCACAAAATTATTAAGATCTAAAGTAAACATAAACCGAAAACAATGAAATCTTTTTTTTTCTATTTACCATTGATACTGTTTACTGTCCAGAAAACATAAGTGTATTACCAGGAATATCCGCAAACATGATCTTCAGGTTCCACTTCAAAAGGAAATGTCCATTTTGAGCATTATATTTACTAAAAATATGACATGGAACCAAACGATTCAAAAAACTGTTAAGTGTCTAAGCATAAAAACAATGCTCTTAAAATGATCTGCTCGCCTAAAAAAGGACTACACATAGACATGCCTCTAAAAATAGCACGCGTACTAGTCGAAGATGCATTTCAGCATGGAATAACTTTATATCACTGGATATCTACTGAAAACACTCACAGCCATTGGACCATTGCGACCGACACAAATCTCAGTTCCACAAATAGAAGAAGGATACCAGCCTCTACGGAAATTCGTCGCTACCAGAGCCCGCAAACTAGCAAACAAGGCTTAAACACTTTCACAATATTCCTTTCATGCTTTATTAAAATATGAGAACGAATCAGTAAAAGTTTGTAGATATGGCTGCGAATGAGGCATATGTTCTACCACTGCAAGCTGAGGTCCCTACCAACTGATCCGCAATGAATTAATTTACCAACGCAACAGTGAAACCATCAACAGCTGGAATGTTAACTCCAGCTTTCTCGCATAATCCAACGCCACATCCCTCTTATCATATCAGACTATTAAGAGATAAAGGAATAAAACTAGCCGGGATGCGACTGGGTAAGCCATTATTTATTATTATTTATATTAGGGGTACACGTGTGAGCACTGCGGCCTTTTTGGCCTATTGTGCGATTATTGCCCCTATACCCTACCATAACTCAATAGCTTTAGCTAATTTGAGTATCTGTAAGGGAGCCATGTTGGCTAGTTCCTCGGTGGAAATGAAACCTTTCCCCAGAAGATTACGTCTTTTCCTAGGCATAGGATATGTATTGTCGTTTCTGAGTCTTCGAGACAGAGACGGCAGATGTCGGTTTCAGCTAAGCCCATATTATTCAGGTGGTGGTTCACTCCACGGTGCCCCGTCATTAGACCAATTAAAGTACTATCGGACTACTATATCGGACTTTCTGAATTTTAGGATATCTTCCACTTTGTTTTTTTGTGGTATGATTAGTTTTTTTGAGGTTGATAAGCCTGGAAGTCTATTCGAGTAGATTTTGTGTTCTTGTTCAACCCACTTCTTAAGTGTCGAGCTTTGATGCCCTTTTGGTTTTCCGCAGAATGGCTCTGGACCAATAAAGTTTTTTTCCGCACCATTTTTTGCAAGGCGATCAGCTTCTTCGTTTCCCTCAATTCCCATATGTCATGGTACCCACATTAAGGTTACGTAATTCCTTTTCCCCAGGATGATTAGGTCTTGAAGACAGTCCCAAACTAACCTCGATCCGTGTTTGTTGGATGCTAGGGCTTTGAGAACCGCCTGACTATCCGATAGGATGTAAATTGATTTGTTGCGATGAGCTCTCCTTATATTCTCTTGGATACATAGCTCCATTGCAATTAGTTCAGCCTGGAAGATTGTGGCTTCTTTGCCGAGTGGTTTTGAAACCGAGAAGTTAGGGCTTTTGACTCCAGCTCCTGTCCCCTCAGAGGTGCGCGAGCCATCTGTATACCAGATGGTTGATCCCTCTTCCATTTCAGGTGGCGAGGACTGCCAGTCCTTGCGTTCTCTGATTACAACTTTGAAGGGGATTTCAAAGTTATATTTTGTCGGCATAGCATCCGATAGTGTGGAGGTTAGAACCTCCAATTTTGGGTTTCTTAGGATTTTGAGGTGGCCTCTAAAATCCCCTGGTTACTTGTTTTCCCTCTGTATGCGTAACCCCCCTTTGATAGCTTCCTTTTTTATTTGTAGATATATCGGAGGGATGTTAAGGAACATTTCCATTGCCGCTGTGGGACAGGTTTTCATAACTCCTGTGATACCAAGACAAGCTAGCCTTTGGATTTTTTGTAGCGTAAGCTGTGCTTTTCTTTGTAAAGTTTTAGTCCACCATATCGTTGATCCGTATGTGACTATTGGAAGAATGATTGTTCTCAATCAAATTCCTGTTAAGACCCCCTATAGGGGCATAGGACAGAAACAACTCTCTTCCACAAGGCGCGATCCTGCGCATCGGCTTTAAGCTGTTGCCAGGACTTGTTTATTCCTCTGGCCTCCTGCTCAACTGCTCGCTTCCATGTGTTACATGGTCGACCAACCCGACGTCTTCATTGAGGGTTATAATACAGAGCCTGTTTTGCGATGTTTTGCTCTGGTTTCCTCAAAGTATGACCGATCCACTGCCACTTTCGCCGTTGAATCTCAATACCTATTTTAGTCTGGCGAGTTGTACTCCAAAGTTCGTCGTTGGAGATCACTTCTGGCCAGAATATTCCTAAAATGCGTCGGAGGCATTGGTTTACGAAAGTCTGTAGTTTCTTGGTAAGTCGAACGGTCACTTTCCATGTAGTACAACCATATAACAACACGGATTTGACGCATGCGTCAAAAACTCGCAGCTTCGTGCGAAGGGAGATCTCTCTTAACCTCCAGAAAGAGGAATGGATACCGAAAACCTGACGAGCTTTATTTAGCCGAGCCTCAACATCCTTTTCGGCTCTGCCGTCCATGCTGACAATGCTTCCGAGATAGCAAAAATCTTGCACCTCTTCCACATCCTGTCCATTAAGAACAATCGGTTTGCTTGCGTTCGAACCCATGTGCATGTACTTGGTTTTACGCACATTTATTTTCAGTCCCGCCTCTTTGCATTTAGAATGCAACGAGCGAACATTTGACTCTAAGTCCGAACGGGTATGTGCAAGCAAACACACGTTATCAGCATAATCAAGGTGACTTAAGATGTTAAATAGTCTCCATTGAAGACCCTTACCTTCCCCACCTTCCAGTGCAGCTTTCAAGATGTCATTTATTACCACCAGAAACAGGGCTGGTGATAATATGCAGCCTTGTCTGACACCCGTTCGCACAGGAAAGCTCTCGGACAGCTCTCCTCTATGCAAGACGCGACACCTTGCATCTTCGTAGGATTCTTTAATCATAGCTATGACCTTATCTGGAATACCTCTCCTACGCAATGTAACGCTAAGAATTTTCGCGTTATGGGTTTACCCAATGTAAACCCATAACTAGTTACATGTTATTTTGTAACGTTGAGAAAAGTAGTGTTATGGATTTACTAAATTGTAAACCCATAACTGATTTTAATTCTTTAGGTTACTTTTACTATTGAGATTTGCCCGGTGCAAATCCTTAGTTCTCAAACGAGAATTGTTAAGATTGCATTACGAATTTACCCAATGTAAATTCGTAATGACTGGAGTAATTTCTACTGAATATTAGACTCACTAAAGATTTACCCTATGTAAACCTTTAGTGGTCGGAAGTGGCGACTTGAGCTTTGGCCATAACCCAAGCGCGGACTAATAGATCAGCGTTGTACTTCAACGCTGTCGACTAAAAACGAGAAAGTTGTCCCAGCCTGGTCAGCTCTCATCGGAGCTAACCCCGTACTCTCAAGGCCTTGTGGGGCCGGGGACGGGCTAGAATTCTTTCTCGGACGTGAGGGGGAAGAGTGGTTGTCCTAGCCGGTCAGCTCCATTGGAGCTAACCCCGTACTCTCGGCCTTGTAGGGCCGTGGACGTGCTAGTATTTAATGACACTGTAAAAAGGGAAGTTTAATCGTTAGTGACATATTTACCTCCATCGTAATTAAAACTCTTGTTGAATTCTTCACTTTTATTTCTCCAATTCTTCACTGTAACAGTCCTAATTTTCACTTAACAGTCTTATTTTCTTAATTCGATATAATTTTCACTAAAACAGTTTTATTTTCTTAATTCGATTCTTCACTTTTTAATAATATATAATTTTCACTAAAACAGTTTTATTTTCTTAATTCGATTCTTCACTTTTTAACAATATATAATTTTCACTAAAACAGTTTTATTTTCTTAAGTCGATTCTTCACTTTTAACAATATATAATTTTCACTAAAAATAGTACTTTAAAGATATTACTTACAAGCGCTTGGAAGGTTTGGGTGTTCTTTTGTTAGCACTTGGTAGGCTTTAAGAACAAGAGCCCTAGTAGCGCTTGAGAGGCTACTCAGACTAAGGCCCCGAACTCATATTGAGTTCTGGTATTTATACAAAATTCTTATGTACTAGTTTCCTATATTCTTATTTCCTAGTTACCAATAACTGCATCGTCGTCGATAAATTATTATAACATTTTTTTAACACTTTCGGTCGTATGACCTTAAGTGTTCCAGTTAAATTTTATTTTGTTTATAATATCACCGTCCGAAAGAAAATACCATATAGTGCCGTAACACCAAATCGGCATTTCTTATCATCGAACTTTTCTTCGCGTAATAATTTTAATTACCCAAAACATTGCCCGCTGCATTTCTTTGAGTCATAATTCATAGCCGAACCGCATTTCCATGTACGTATATCTACAAACCGATATACTTATTTTCACATGCGTTCATATGGCTAACAATTCATATGCCGGCTGCATGGGTACGCATATGTACATACATACCGACATACGTATCGCTCGTATGCGCTTGCCTTGATATATTTACATATCAGTAGGTTTTGGTCGCATAGGCTTTGAATTGTTGTTGTCATTTCTTTTCGTCGAGCTAGAACATATTTTAGCTATGTTGCACTAGATTTATCTGGCGCAGCATCACTAAAAATTTTTTAATTGTTTTAAAATAAAACGATTAAATGATTTTTATATTAAGTGTTTTTTATTATTAATTCTTTTTTTAAAAACTTCTCTCTTCATAAATATTTTTAATCTATCTTATTTTTTTATTTTTTTTATCAAAGCTTGTTGAGAATGAATTTTTTTTAAAACTTTAAAAAATGACAAAATTTTTACAAAATTAAATTCGACTATAGTAGTCTACTCTAACTCTACTACACAGTGAATTGAAAATGAAAAATGTCGCCACACTACTCTCCCTCCAGTGACTTGGTCACGATAAAAATCTTGTTGGAGCTTTAATAATGCGTCCTCTTTTTGATACTTGGATTGGAGGTGTGTCTTGAAAAACGACTTTTTTCTTTATTTTATTATTAATATTATTCTGATTATCTAACGTTACATTTTTATGAGTATCATTGCTATTATTATTATTGTTTTTTTTAGAATTAACATTTTGATTTAAGTTTTGAACAGTATTATTTGGTATATTAAATTCCTCATCATTTTCTATAAACGCTACCTTCAAACGATCAATGGCAACTTCTTGTTGTTTTTTTTTAACTTCGATTATAAACGTATTTGGTTTTCTCGCCAACACCCTAAATGGCCCATCGTATGGCGGAGTCAATGGTGGAGATACCGAATCGTTCCGTAAAAAAACATATGTACAATTGTTAAGTTCTTTCTGAACGAATGTTTTACGAGTCGTGTTATGATTCGCTGATGCAGTCGGTCTTATATTATCAAATACGATTCTCAAATCTTTAACATACTCGGATTGTGGTGTAGCTATATTGTTTGGTTCGAAAAATTCACCAGGTAAACGTAGCGTTGAACCATATACCAACTCGGCTGGTGTTGCCTGAATATCCTCTTTTAGAGTAGTTCTGTGCCCTAATAAGATTTGCGGAAGGCAATCGACCCAATCATTGGCATTGTTGCATTTTAACGCCGATTTGATTGTTCGATGTAATCGTTCAATCATACCATTGCTTTGTGGATGATACGATGTCGTTCGATAATGTTTAATTCCTAATAATTTTGTTAGTTCATCAAATAATCCGGACTCAAACTGTCTACCTCGGTCTGTTGTGATATTTTTAGGAACTCCAAAACGTGCAATCCATCCTGACATTAATGCTTTGGCGACGGTTTCGGCTGTTATATCGATAATCGGTATAATTTCTGGCCATCTCGTATAGCGATCAATACATGTGAGGCAATATTTAAATCCACGCGATGATGGTAACGGTCCTATTAAATCGATATTTATATGACTAAATCGTTCTCCGGGTATTAAAAATTCGGAAAGCGGTCGTTGATTATGTCGATTTATTTTGGATTTTTGACATTGGATGCATTGTTTAGACATTAAATTGCAATCTTTTTTTATATTTGGCCAAACGAATCTATCGGTTATTTGTTTTGTTGTAGATTTGATGCCTGGATGATTCAACTGATGAATTAGTTGAAAATATGTTTTTCGTAATTTTACTGGTATAAATGGACGCGTTTTATTATTTGACGTATCGCAATATATTGTTATTTCCGTCCCGGGTATTTTTATTAATTCGAGTTGTAGCTTTGAGTTGTTTTCTGTTATTAATTCTTTCAATTCGTCGTCGATTAATTGTTCATTTTGTAATTTTTCGTAATCATTAGCATGTATTTCTGTTACTTCTGGATCTTCGATGCGCGAAAGCATATCGGCCATCCAATTATCTTCACCCGAAATGTGCCGAATATCGACGGTAAATTGTCCAATAAAATCTATGTGTCTTAACTGACGCGGTGTGCATTGATCAAATTTTTTATTAAACATTGACGTTAAAGGTTTATGGTCGGTGTAAATTGTAAATTCTCGACCTTCCAATTGTGTACGAAAATGTTTGATTGATTGATAAATTGCAAGTAATTCGCGATCGTAAGCACTATACTTTTTTTGTGTCTCTGTCATACGTTTTGAAAAAAATCCGAGCGGTTCTTGTTTGTCCTTTATTATTTGATGTAACGCGGCACCGACACGGAAATTAGACGCATCTGTGAACAGATTTACTTTTGCAGTTGCACATGGGTGTGCTAATAAGGCTGCTGTTTTTAATTCCATTTTGCATTTTTCAAATGCGCTTCTAGCCTCATTAGTCCATTCTATCAATGTCTTATCATTTTTTATATTGCCGACAATTAACTTTTGTAAAATGCCTTGCGATTCTGCTGCTTTCGGAATGCAACGTCGATAAAAGTTTAATGACGCGATAAATTTGCGTAAGTCTTTGGCCATTTGCGGTAATTCTACGTTTTGAATGGCTTTGACTTTTTCGTCGGTTGGCTTTATGCCATTTTCGTTAATGGTGAAACCGAGGAAATTTATTTCTGATTTTCCGAATTCGCATTTGGATGCGTTAATTCGCAATCCGTGCTCACGGAACCTATCTAATACGATTTTTAAATGTTGTAGGTGTTCTTCATGACCCTTAGATGCAACTTGAATGTCATCGATGTACTTAAAAACGAATGGTAGCCCTTTCAGAACTTGATCGATAAATCGTTGAAATGTTTGTCCGGAGTTTCGTAACCCAAACGGCATCCGCGTATACTCAAATAATCCGAAAGGTGTTATTATTGCGGTTTTTGGAATATCCGGTTCATACACGGGAATTTGATGATAAGCACGCGTTAAATCGATCTTTGAAAATACCGTACATCCATGTAAGTTGATTGTGAAATCTTGAATGTTTGGAACCGGATACCGATCAGGTGTTGTAACTGAATTTAATCGTCTGTAATCGCCACATGATCTATCTGATCCAGATTCTTTACTTACAATATGTAACGCGCTTGACCATGGTGATGTAGATGGTCTGCAAATGCCTAATTTGATCATATGCTCGAAATCTCTTTTCGCTGAATCGTATTTATCCGGGGGTAATCGGCGAGCTTTGGCATACACAGGTGGACCTTTTGTCTCGATGTGATGGTACACACCCGTTAAATTAATATTTTTTAACTCATTAAAATTTGTTGGAATCGTTAAATCGTGATATTCTTTAAGTATTTTTATGTACTTTGACTCATGAAGATTTGAAGTTTTGCTATTTATGGTTGTTATATTAATTTCGTTACACGAGACGATATCCATTGAGCAGATCGTATTTATTTTTGTAACTGTGTCAATTAATTTGCGGTTTTTAAGATCGACCAATAAATTGAAATATTTTAAAAAATCTGCACCGATAATTGGTTTGTTTACGTCTGCGATTATGAAAGACCATTGGAAACTACGACGTAACCCTAGTGAGATGGTTATTGTCTTTTGTCCATACGTTTTAATATTAGTACCATTCGCGGCGAACAATTCAATTGCATTATATAGATTTTTATTTTTTTCTTTAAATGTTGGTGGAAGAATTGATATATCTGATCCTGTGTCAATTAAAAAATGATTGTCGGATCCTTTATCAAAAATGAAGAGGCGGCTTGTGTTAAGTAACGCCGTTTCGGCCGCCATGCAACACGGCGAAACTAGTTTTTTTGGTTTTTAATGCAATCAGTGTTGAATTTGCACCACTCGCTGCAATTACGCGCGTTATCTTTATATTTGTAATGATACCAACATTGTTCGTATTTCTTCCTGTCTCGTCCGTCGTTTGAATTTAAATCTTTATCTCGCGACTGAGATCGAGGCCGAGAACTTGAACGTGAACGCGAAAAATCCTTAAACTTTTTTGACAATTGTCTTATTTGTTTGGATAATGTTTCTATTTTACTGTTGAGGGCATACTTTTCACTTTCTTTTGGACCCTTGATTTCGTTCATGATCGCATGTGTATGTGATGTAGCTGATGTTTCGAATCTGGCTACATCTTGAATTTTATCAGCTGTTTCAGCTTTGTCTGAAACACTGATTTGTAATGTTGTTATGATTGAGCGTGTTGTAGCGGGTAATTTTGATGCCCAAAGCTTTTCTAAAACTTTATCGCTTATCATGCCTTTTGAAATCTCTCGCATTTCACGTAATAATACGGATGGTTTTTTATCGCCTAAATCTATGCCTTGTAATAATTGAGTTAACCGTTTTTCATCCGAATCTTGGAACTCTTTTATTAACGTTGTTTTTATTATTTCGAATTTATCATTTAGTGGGGGATCTCGAATAATATGTGCTACGATATCTAAATATTTCGCTTCGAGAGCTGCTACCACAATATCATATTTGGTTTGATCACGAGTAACATTATTATTTCGAAATTGTGATTCGATTTGACAAAACCAAAGATCTGGTTTGCTGTGATAAAACGGTGGTATTTTAGTTGCCACTTTGTAACTTTCATTATTTGTTCGCGACATCTGGACATTATTAAACGGATTGATATTATTATTCGCGTTTGTATTTATTTGGCTCTGTAGTTGATCGTACTTAGCCATTAAATCTTCCATTTCCTCGCGCATTCTATTTAATTCAACCGTATTGTAACTTTCCGACTGCGAATTCTCAATGTTTTGATTGCTTAAATCCATATTTGAACCAAAACCGACTGCACCTTGTTGATCCTGATCATTGTCTCTCTTTTCAATTGTAGAGAGATTTTTATTTGGATTAAGACTGACCATGACTTTTACCGGTGTGTGTTGTAATGGCATTTAAGATGTTATAAAGACAACCAATTATAAACGATGTTTACTGTTTGAACACCTTTGATCGTTTGAAAAACACTATTTTGTTGATTACTAATAACATTGATTAAATATCTATCGTTCTTTATATTTGAGTAAAAATATTTAATTAACTTGAAAAAATGTTAAATGTGTCATGAATTATTTTAAATCTCCCTTAAAAATAAAATTTGTCCATATTATTTTTGAGAATTCTTACATATAAAATTTTGTAATTTATTTAATTTTATAAATGTTCGGAAATTTGATGCGAATCGCTGAGTTTGCTAACCTTGTTGAGAACTTGATAACTGCGCAATCCTTGATGATCGGGCAATCCTTGTTGAGATCTTGATAATTGGTCAATTCTTGTTGAGGACTGGATGAATTTACTTCTTGTCCACAAATGTGTTGTCTTGATTCCAGTTATTATCTTCCGTTTATTAAATGTTCGAAACAATTAGATCGATAACGTTGCGTATTTATATCTGAACTCGATTCGACGCACATTTTTCGAAACACAAAAACCGAATTATATTCGTTATCGTTGTATAATGGCAATTTTATGTCGACGCCATTTTTATTTTTGTGACTTTTTAAATGAAACACTTTTTCCGTAACTTTTCACTAGTTGATATTGGTTTTTTTGTTGCAAAACGTTTATTTAAATGTTTTTCATTAATTGCATTGTTTTTATCGCGTATTTTTTCACTTATTTTACGCGTCGGGGTCACCAATTTTAGCTATGTTGCACTAGATTTATCTGGCGCAGCATCACTAACAATTTTTTAATTGTTTTAAAATAAAACGATTAAATGATTTTTATATTAAGTGATTTTTATTATTAATTCTTTTTTTAAAAACTTCTCTCTTCATAAATATTTTTAATCTATCTTATTTTTTTATTTTTTTTATCAAAGCTTGTTGAGAATGAATTTTTTTTAAAACTTTAAAAAATGACAAAATTTTTACAAAATTAAATTCGACTATAGTAGTCTACTCTAACTCTACTACACAGTGAATTGAAAATGAAAAATGTCGCCACAATATCATCATTTTTTTTATTTGATATGCAGCTCGACATTGAAATTTTTTGTTAATGTTTTGATCATATTCGGCTAGGTCAGGTTCTTTCTGTTCTACCGAATATGATATCTTTTTCTCATGATTATGACTCTTAGTTTCTCGAGCAATGTTTTTGCGAATGTTCTGATGAAAAGATGACCAGATTTCGTGTCACAACACTCCTTCGCCCTTTAATGAGAAATTTCTGCGTACGTAGTAAGCAGAAATTTCAAAGGTTTCGGGGTGGTAGCAATTTCTTCGACGATGAGGAAGAAAGTAGTTAATTGGAATTATTGGTCTTAATGATCGACTTGCAGTTTATGGTTTACAGTTATTTTTACATTGTTAAGTTCTTTGTAATACCATTTAATAATAGTTAATATCTACTTTGTTTTTATAGTTTTTAATTTAGTTATTTATTATGTTGTAAGTTTTTTAGAAGGTGTGATGATCTAGTTGTTGAATCCAATGTTATGCTGCGTTGTTGACTTGTTGTATTTTTGCGTTTTGTAACAGATCCTTCCCGATTCTTTTGATATCTTTTGCTTCCGGACTGTCTTTATTCCATGTTGTATGATGTATGACGGTTGGCTGAATCGTGCTTATGCTGTATTTCTGTCTATGTAATGCGTCTTCTTCCTTTTTGCTTCTGGTTCCGTTGAGTTTGATGATTTATTATTTGATTTTAGTGTTATCGTTGTTAAAAAAATTTTTTATTTTATTATTATTGGGTTTGGTTATTTTTATTATTTATCTTTTTAAATTTATATTTCGTGTTTGAAATTTTTTTTTTTTTTTATAAATTACATTTTGAATGGTTTAATCAGAAGTTATAAATCTATGTACATATGTAATATAGAAAAAGAGAAAAATTTATTATTACAATTATTAGTATATTTTTTTTTTTGTTTGCATAAATATTTAGTTTGATTTTAGTCTTAGCGATACATAGTACTTATTTTAACAATTTGTATATAAAAGTTTAAATTCATAAAAATTAAACATTGTAATAAAAAAAATTAAATATCATTTTAAACGTGGAAATCAATATCATTGTTTATATTGCTCATGTGTTTTCATTTTGTAATAACTTTATAATTACTTTAGTTTGTATAAAATTTTTTTTTAATTTAATAAGCATTTATGGTTATTTATATTTCCATTTATAATAATGTACCATATCTGTAATTTTTTTACTTCTTAGTATTTCCATATACATATAATAATATTATCCATATTGATATAGGATACATGGTTTACAATATTTGGGGTAATACACGTGTTATACAATTCATTTATATGTGTGGTTTTATTTTTATCAAATTATTTTCGACAAATTTATTAATAATATTATTGTTTTTATTTTTATTTGAATGTTTGACAAATTGTATATTTATACAGGATAATTAAGAGTTTAACATAATCATTTGTATTGTGTGGTTTATTTATTTTAAATTTATTTATTTATTTGTTTTTATAGCTTTAATGATTATTATTTCAGAAATAATAAAATAAAACAATATCTTGTTTAGCGTTCCAAGATTTTACTTTTTCTTTCAGGAATTACTATTTATTATTTTTTTTTTTTTTAAATAACAAAAATTCTTCAAATCGGGGTGTCGACTAATTTAATCAATTGTTTTAATGTTAATTTGTTTAATTGACAAATTGACATTAAGAAAATTGTTTTTATTGTTGTTTTTGTTTACGACATCTAGTTCTCATTTTAAAATGAGGATCGTAAGCTTTATTTTGTCTTTTAAAATTGGGATTATAAAATTTACCGGGTGTTAGTAATTTTGATCGTTGCCTTAACTCGGCACGATTTTCTATCGTTTATCTTTTTTAGTGTATCTTGGAATTGCTTTTGCAATGATTTTCTTTGGTTCTCAAGGAAACTGTATGATTTCTGATTTATTGGGAAGCGGTCCATTGATGTTGGCATTTTCTGTTTTATTGCATCTTTTACTTCTTCACCGGGCAAATAAAATAATTGTTTCTTTTCTTTGTTTATACTTTCATCTGTTTTTATTAACTTTCTTATCTCCTTATTTTCATATTTCGCCTTTTTCGCGATTCTATTATATATATTTCTTGTCGAGCTTTCATCCGTCGCATTATTTTCTTTATCCCATTTTCGTTTTCTTGTTACTATATCTGCCCTTATTGGCTCTAATATGGGTTCGTTTATTTCTTCTAGATTATTTTTATCTAGGATATCAATGATTACATAATCATCTTCCGGTTTCAGAATGCAATTTGGGGTGTATACTCCCTTTCTTATTTCTTGTGCTGGACATAAAAATTCCTCATTCCACAGTAGTTTGAACTTAATCAACTGTTCGGTACGTGCCGGTATAATGATTTCGTTTGGTAGGTTTTGATTTAATATTTCCTCAGAAATTGATGCTAATGGAGACGTTGTTACATTGGCACTATTCAATTTCTTGGATTTATTGTTTGCAAGAACTGATGTAACCCGCAAATCAGCGTTAGGTTTGCTAGACCTAGTCTGATTGTTGGTTACACTACGCAATTCTGTTTTGCAAATATCCTCACCTGACGGATGTTGACTTAAAGATTTTAGATGTTCTCCAAAGGTTTTTTCTAAGATTTCATTTGAATTAAATTTCGAGAGAATTGATGCAAACGGGTCATCAACATGACTAGATTCTAAAGATCTAGATTGATTTTCGTTTACATTTATTAATTCTTTTTCGTTACTTAACCCATGAATCTCAGGTATTACAGGTTGTGTCGAATGGACTTCCTTGGTTTGTAAGGAGTAATCCTTACCCAAGATCCCTTCGCTTACACTAACCTGACCTCGCGAAATTGATGCAACAGAGCTGCTCATGTTGCTAGGATGAGGCTCTGTTACACTTGACAATTTCTCAGAGAGTATTGGCAAACTAAAATTTTTCAAGTTTGTTTCCGTTTGAGGAAACTCCAAACGTTGTTGCGGTCCGTACACGTTGCAATTAATCGACAGGAATTCGTTCCCGAGTAAGCCATCACCAGGTATGTGTGGCGTGTCACTGATTACATGGAATTCACATGGTATATTCCGTTCCAACATATTTTTTCCCTGACATGTACCCTTAGTTCTGCCATGTCCATGTATGCTATTTATTATTATAGCTTCATTTTTATTTATTTGAGCATTATCGTCCAATGCTTTTTCTTTTAATAAATTTATTTCTGCTCCTGTGTCAATCAGGAGTTCAACAGATTCTTCTCTGCTGACATCCAATGGTATTCTTACCATTGGGGTTATGACCCCTTGGGGACACCTTTCTGTGTTATTTTCTAATGGTGTGGGTTGGCCGAGGTGTCTCCGGTCAACCCCTTGGGGTTTTCCGAGACTAATCTCGTCTCCCATCGGTGTTTCGCATAACACTGGTTGATGTTATGATCGAAACTTAAGCAAAAATCGCATTTTGCTTGTGACGTTGAAGCTATTGGAGCTTCCAATCTATTTATTCTCGTTTTGTTTGTTTGACACTCATTATTATAGTGTCCTGGTTTCTGACATATATTGCAGAATTTATTCTTGGAACGGCACTCCCTTGAGGTGTGTCCTGGTTTGCCACAGGTGTAACAGGTAATCGGTTTCCTGTTATTTTGCACCTGGTTCTGGTTGTTTTGGTTGTTATTATTACTGTATCCAGTTCTCTGCTGGTTTTGGTGTCGTTGATTATTAAAATTATTGTTTTTAGCGTTTCCGTTACGCTGTTGGCTGTAATCTTGCCTTCTGTCGTTGTTGTAATGACTATTTCTGTTTGCGTTGTTGTTGTTGCTTGAATTCAGATCCAAACTAGTCAGAATTTGTGCAATTAGGTCAGGAGTAACAGCATTTGCTGTTGATGCTCCGCTTGTGGTATTTTCCAAGCGCTCCATTTCGCTGACCTTTTGCGTAATTTCTTTCAACGAGGTTTCCTTTAAAGTTAAGGAGTACCTCTTTAGAGACTGGCTAATTATTCCAGTTCTGAACACCAACATGGCGTTTTTCTCATACTCCATCAATAGAGCATCTGGATTTTCGGGATATTTTATCCCAATAACTGTCTTACAGTCAGCTAACTTGCGTTCAAGTTTCGCGGCATACTGTAGAATGCTTTCACCATTGAGTTGTTTAATATCTCTCAATTCTTCGTGAAGTATTGTTAAATCCTTTATAGGCAAATATAACTGATTAAGTTTTGCCTCAATGTCTGAAAACCTCTCAAAATTCTGATTCCTTAATGTTTGGTAAGCGTCTCCGCTTACTGCCATTTTTGGAAAAATAGTGAGAAATGTTTTCTGCTCATCCTCAGCTAATGTACCATATGCGGCTTTTGAGAGAGCTAAGAATTTTTCTAATTCCATATTGACATTTTGCCCGATTTCACCAGTGAATGTGGGAATCTTCGAAATAATTTCGAAGATTTCCTTTAGTGACGATGACGTCATACTGGTATTTGATTTATCTAGTGGCATGTCTGAGACTTTATCATCAACCGTAACTGGTATGTTCAAGGTTGCAGGAACCGAAGCAGTATGTTCGGTAACTGATTGGCTTCTAGGATAAGTACTTGATCTTGTTCTCAACAAGTCAATACTTGTCCTAAGTTTACTATCGATGACGTTTATTTGTCGATTCGCATCCAAAATTAATTTTCCAGCTTCTTTTGAGCTTGTTGGAATTTCCCTTGGCATTACTTTTTCAGAAATGCTTCTGGAAAATCCCAAAGTTTTAATTTTGGTTCGTTTGCTTTCCTTGAGTAGCTCTTCTAACTCGTTGTTAGCAAGCTCAGCAGACTCAAGTTGGTGTTTTAGCGATACAACAATTTTTTCTAAATGTTCTTGCCTTTTCTGGCTGTCATTTAGTTGTTGATCTATTTTCAATTCGTGCTGTTTAATTACACGTAGTGCCTCTGTCAATATGTCGTCGACAGCTTCGGCACTTTCTCCTGAGATTGAGTCGTTACTCGGATCTCTTCTTAATACCTCTTCATGCAGCCTATCTGCTATGAAGCTCCAATTTTTTTCATTGAATTCTACGAACTTTTTAAGTTCATTTATTTCCTCTTCTTTGTTTAGAAGTTCCTGTTGTGTTGTCAGAAATTTTTTAATCTCTTCTTTTGTTATTCCGTATCCTTCGGTATTGTCAACGTTCATTACCGGTGGGGAAACTTACATTCAAGATCAATCAAAATTAATCTTGTGGGATATTTTGTTTGATCCTAATGATCCAAAATGTAATTTATAATTTTGAAATTCTGTACCTTGTCTATAGTACTTAAAACATTTTTATTTTTCAAAAGTACTTGTTTTTAGGAGCAATTTTGCTCAATGGTAGGTGAGTTTCCACACTTAATACCCCATATGTCAGAAAGAAAAGAGAAGAGTAACAAACAAAACCCCTTTTGTTTTTTTTTTTTTTTTTTTTTAAGTTGTCATAAATGAAAGAAAATAAGCTGGGTTATAATAAGTTTTATTTATCCTTTTTTTGTTTTTTTATTACTAACAGAATATTATTATATATATTTATATTATAACAGAATATTATTAAAAAAAAAAAATATTTATTTTATGACTATTAACTACGATGGCGGCCTCCCGAATCGTCTCTGCCAATGCTGCCATTCGAGTTCGAATTCCTTCATTAGTAGTCGTCGGCAATTCTCCTGGAACTTTCGGTCCTCTTCGCTAACCTCATTATCCTGTGGAGGTTGCGCCTGTTGTTGTTGTATCTTTTGTTGTTCTTCCAATATTTGTTGCTGCCGTAGTCGTTGTTGCTGGATTTGTTGCCGTATTTTATCTTCTTCTTTACGGGAGCAAAGTTTTAGTTTTTCCCGCCATTGGTTTTTCTCGTTGTTTGTTATTGAGACGGCTATTAGGCGGTGGCACTCCTTCCGCTCCCGCCTCAGCCGTGCCCTTATTCCGCTTCTCTTCTTTGGCCCTGGTATTACCGGCGATGCGGGGCGAGCTCCACCCGTTCTCCTCCTGTATTCCGCTATTGTTATCGGCTTCGGCCCGCTCGCTGGGTCTTCTTTAATTACGTCTTTTAGTGGTTTGTTCTGGTAGAGATGAGAAAAACGAAACAAAATTATTTTTCACTCAAAAAAAAAAATTTTTTTTTTGTTAAAGGTACAACCTATTTAGTTGTACCCGCAAAACAAGTGGTTTTAAACCAGAAAAGGAATTTGATGCATTAAATGCAAAAAAATAAAAATTCATTGCTGCGCCAGAATGTAGACAACATTCGAAAAGATGTGGCTGGGCGGTAAGGTATGCGTGAAGTTCGCATATCAGCTGCGCCAATTGTAACGCTAAGAATTTTCGCGTTATGGGTTTACCCAATGTAAACCCATAACTAGTTACATGTTATTTTGTAACGTTGAGAAAAGTAGTGTTATGGATTTACTAAATTGTAAACCCATAACTGATTTTAATTCTTTAGGTTACTTTTACTATTGAGATTTGCCCGGTGCAAATCCTTAGTTCTCAAACGAGAATTGTTAAGATTGCATTACGAATTTACCCAATGTAAATTCGTAATGACTGGAGTAATTTCTACTGAATATTAGACTCACTAAAGATTTACCCTATGTAAACCTTTAGTGGTCGGAAGTGGCGACTTGAGCTTTGGCCATAACCCAAGCGCGGACTAATAGATCAGCGTTGTACTTCAACGCTGTCGACTAAAAACGAGAAAGTTGTCCCAGCCTGGTCAGCTCTCATCGGAGCTAACCCCGTACTCTCAAGGCCTTGTGGGGCCGGGGACGGGCTAGAATTCTTTCTCGGACGTGAGGGGGAAGAGTGGTTGTCCTAGCCGGTCAGCTCCATTGGAGCTAACCCCGTACTCTCGGCCTTGTAGGGCCGTGGACGTGCTAGTATTTAATGACACTGTAAAAAGGGAAGTTTAATCGTTAGTGACATATTTACCTCCATCGTAATTAAAACTCTTGTTGAATTCTTCACTTTTATTTCTCCAATTCTTCACTGTAACAGTCCTAATTTTCACTTAACAGTCTTATTTTCTTAATTCGATATAATTTTCACTAAAACAGTTTTATTTTCTTAATTCGATTCTTCACTTTTTAATAATATATAATTTTCACTAAAACAGTTTTATTTTCTTAATTCGATTCTTCACTTTTTAACAATATATAATTTTCACTAAAACAGTTTTATTTTCTTAAGTCGATTCTTCACTTTTAACAATATATAATTTTCACTAAAAATAGTACTTTAAAGATATTACTTACAAGCGCTTGGAAGGCTTGGGTGTTCTTTTGTTAGCACTTGGTAGGCTTTAAGAACAAGAGCCCTAGTAGCGCTTGAGAGGCTACTCAGACTAAGGCCCCGAACTCATATTGAGTTCTGGTATTTATACAAAATTCTTATGTACTAGTTTCCTATATTCTTATTTCCTAGTTACCAATAACTGCATCGTCGTCGATAAATTATTATAACATTTTTTTAACACTTTCGGTCGTATGACCTTAAGTGTTCGAGTTAAATTTTATTTTGTTTATAATATCACCGTCCGAAAGAAAATACCATATAGTGCCGTAACACCAAATCGGCATTTCTTATCATCGAACTTTTCTTCGCGTAATAATTTTAATTACCCAAAACATTGCCCGCTGCATTTCTTTGAGTCATAATTCATAGCCGAACCGCATTTCCATGTACGTATATCTACAAACCGATATACTTATTTTCACATGCGTTCATATGGCTAACAATTCATATGCCGGCTGCATGGGTACGCATATGTACATACATACCGACATACGTATCGCTCGTATGCGCTTGCCTTGATATATTTACATATCAGTAGGTTTTGGTCGCATAGGCTTTGAATTGTTGTTGTCATTTCTTTTCGTCGAGCTAGAACATATCATCATTTTTTTTATTTGATATGCAGCTCGACATTGAAATTTTTTGTTAATGTTTTGATCATATTCGGCTAGGTCAGGTTCTTTCTGTTCTACCGAATATGATATCTTTTTCTCATGATTATGACTCTTAGTTTCTCGAGCAATGTTTTTGCGAATGTTCTGATGAAAAGATGACCAGATTTCGTGTCACAACAGCAAAGCATTCCATATGTAATCTCGCTTAACGCTGTCGAAAGCCTTCTCGAAGTCCACAAACATGAGATGTAGTGGCGAACCCATTTCGGCTGACTGCTCTAATATTATCCGTAGGGTATTTGTGTGGTCGGTACAACACGACCCTTTACGGAATCCAGCCTGATAAACTTCGAGAGTGCTCTCGACGACATCACTAATCCTATTGAGAATTACCTTAGCCATAATTTTTGATACGGCAGTAAGTAGACATATACCACGCCTATTGCCACAATCCCGAAGGTCGCCCTTCTTCGGAATTTTCACAATGACGCTGTAGCGATACAAAGAAATAAATTTATATTTTGCTATTATTTATTAAAATTAAATTTTATCTGTACTGTACTTGGTTTGAGTTTCAGACAATTTTTTCTCTGCAAATATCTCAAGGGAGAAGATCTCGATCACGTTTTCGATCAAATAATCGATCACAATCGCATACACGTTTGCAATCGAAACGAAAAGTGTACGATAAGAACGGAAAATTCTGCTGGTATCATTTTCGCTACGGAAAAGAATCCACTAAGTGTACGAAACCGTGCAAATTTGAGAAAAAGGAAAACTCTCAGGGTTGAGTGCATCTTTAGCGACATGCACCCAATCCCGTCAAAATAGTCGCTTATTCATACGAGATGCATTAACACAGATGGATTTTCTTATCGACACTGGAGCGGACTTATCAATATGTCCTCCGTCCTTTTATGATAAAAAGAAAAAACCATCACCATTTAAACTGTATGCTGCAAACGGATCAACTATTGATACGTATGGCGAAAAAATGTTGTCTTTAACATTAGGTCTTAAACGAAAATTTAATTGGACATTCGTCATTGCCAATGTTAGTAAGCCAATAATAGGCGCAGATTTTTTGAAGGAATTCAACCTACTCGTTGATCTTAAGAGTAGACGTTTGATCGATACTGCAACTAATATTAGTTCAGTAGCCACAATAGAAAAAGGCAGTAAAAGTGAAAAAATTACAACAGTACGAAACACAAATTATTTTACAAATATATTAGTCAACTATCCAAATATAACAAAACCCCAATCAAACTATGCAATCATAAAAAACCAAACAACGGTTACACATGTAATCGAAACTCGGGGACAGCCTCTTTGTTCAAGACCACGAAGATTATCACCCGTACGATATAAAATTGCCAAAAATCATTTTCAAATAATGGTTGAACAAGGAATTTGCCGATCTTCCAAGAGCCGTTGGGCCAATCCGCTACATCTGGTACCCAAAAAAGGAGGGGACTGGAGACCTTGTGGGGACTATAGACGCCTCAACGCTATAACAATACCTGATAGATATCCTATACCACACCTGCAAGACGTCACACATTTTTTACATGGAAAAAATATATTTTCAAAATTAGATTTGATTAGAGCATACCACCACATACCAATGAATGATAGAGACATCGAAAAAACAGCAGTCACTACGCCATTCGGATTATTCGAATTCGTGGTGATGCCCTTTGGACTGTGTAACGCCGCACAGACGTTCCAAAGATATATCAACGGCATTCTAAGCGATCTCCCATTTTGCTTCGCGTATATCGACGATATATTAATCGCTTCATCATCAAAAGCTGAACATGAAGAACACTTAAAAATTATATTTCAACGCCTCAGTGAAAATCACATTTCTATCAATTCCACAAAATGTATTTTTGGTACAAATACCATCAACTTTTTGGGATATGAGCTTTCTAACGACGGTGCAAAACCATCAAAAGAGAAGGTCCAGGCAATAGTTAACATGGTTCAACCAACGAACGTTAAGTCGTTGCGACGATTTCTTGGAATGCTAAATTTTTACCGTCGTTTCCTTCCATCAGCAGCAGCAGTACAAACACCGTTAAACAACCTGACAACAGGAAATAAAAAGGAGAACAGAACCATACTGTGGTCTACTGAAACCGAGGAAGCATTTAAAAGATGCAAGGAAGCAGTAACACAAGCAACAACTTTAGTTCATGCAGCACCTTTAGCATCACTCGTACTAATGACAGATGCATCCGACACATCAATCGGTTCAGCTCTCAATCAAATACAAAACGGTCGAATGGAACCTTTAGGATTTTATTCGAAGAAATTGTCTGAAACTCAAACCAAGTACAGTACCTATGATCGGGAACTTTTAGCAATTTATGAATCAATAAAACATTTTAGGCATATGCTAGAAGCAAGACCTTTCACAATAGTAACTGATCATAAACCATTAATATACGCCTTCCAACAAAAACCGGAAAAAGCATCACCACGCCAACTACGTCAACTAGATTTTATATCACAATTTTCAACAGACATAAAATACACCGCCGGTAAGGATAATACTGTCGCTGATTTTTTATCTCGTTTAGAGACAATAACAGTGCCATCAACATTCGACTACAACAATATCCAAGCAGATCAAAAGCAAGATGATGAATTAAAGAAATTGCTAAACGAACCTGACACACATTCATTGAAACTAACATTAGTAGAAATTCCTAATACAGAATTTAAAATTTATTTTGATACGAGTAAGAAACATAACAGGGCTATGATTGCGCGTAAAGCGCAATCTTACGATACTCTAGATGAAATAGAATTTTTTGTGATCCCAAGAATTTTTGTATGGGGAGTATTAGAAGGGGTGATAGCGTTGAACTAATTTTTTCCCCATCATGCTAAAGTAGCTACATAGAAAAATGTTTTATACAAAATGCTTACTCCAAAAATTGAATAGGAGCTGAGAAAATTAATGTGTTAAATTTAGTGAAAATGTGCAGTTTATATGGGAGGTGGTAGAAAGAGTGGGGGGATTTTAGTGATTTTTTCAGAAATAACTAAGAATATCATAAAATTGACATCTCTTAAATTTTAGATGAGTAAGATTCATACTTTTCAAGAAAATAGATTTTTTGTGAAGTTGGGTAACTGTGTCATATTGTATGGGAGGGGGTAGAAGGGGTGAAGCTAATCAAATATTTTTTTCTGATCTTAGTGATAATACTAATTAAGTATTTTTTACAAAATATGAGCTCGATAAATGTTATATGTTCTGAGAAAATTGTCTTAGAGCATTTCATGAAAAAGTGTAGTTTGTATGGAAGGGGGTGGAAGGAGAGGGAGGACGCAGATAATTTTTTCTGCTGTAGACTTATATAATTACTAAAGTAATATATCCCAAAATTCATACTAATAGCTTTTATACTTTTCGATTAATTCCATTTATTGTCAAATTGCGAAATTGGGTCATTTTGTATGGGAGGGGGTAGAAGTGGTGATGCTAATCGTTTAATTTTTTTTGGTCTTACTAATAATTTTAAATAAATATATGGTGCACAATTTCAGCCCGCTAAATTTTATACACACTGAGTAAATTGGCTTATAGTAATTCATGATAAGTACAGTTTGTATGGGAGGTGGTAGAAGGAGGGGGAGGACACGCATAATTTTTATACGGTAGATTGATATTATCAGAAAAGTAATATATTCCAAATTTCAGGCCAATAGCTTTTATACTTTTCGAGCAAATCCGTTAATTGTCAAATTGCGCAATTGTGTCATTTTGTATGGGAGGGGGTAGAAGGGGTGGAGCGATTTGGCCCGTTCACGAACTTGACCTTACTTTTTTGTCAAAAACGACGTATACAAAATTTGAACTTTCTAGCTCAACGCGTTCTCAAGCTAGAGAGCGAACAGACGGACAGACGGACAGACGGACAGACGGACGGACGGACAGACGGACAGACGGACAGACGGACATCCGGTTTTGAGGTTTTTGAGTGATTTTATGAACTTCTGTATCATTCATTTTTTTCTCCAAGCCTTATTTCTTGGCGTTACAAACCTTAGAGCAAACTTATAATACTCTCAGATTCCATCTAGAGTATAAAAATGCAAGACTTTATGTTCCGAAGAACACCAGACATCAAGTTTTTAACATTATACATAACATAGCTCATCCAGGCATTAAAAAAACCATACATCAGAATAAAGAAAAATATATTTGGCCATCTATTAATGAAGATACGAAACAATGGGTACAATCATGTGCAGCATGTCAAAAATGTAAAATAGGACGCCATACAAAATCTGGTTTCGCACACTATCCTGAAGTGTCTTCAAGATTTCAACACATCAACATCGATCTAATAGGACCATTACCAATGTCTGAAGGAAATCTTTATTGCCTAACCTGTATTGACAGGTACAGCAATTGGCCAGAAGCAATACCAATCGAAAATATTACCGCAGAAACAGTCGCGCGAGCTTTGTACAACAATTGGATCGCTAGATATGGAGTACCAGAAAAGATAACAACTGACCAAGGTCGTCAATTTGAGTGTGAGTTATTCAAAAATCTCACAAAATTGTTAGGCATACAACACATAAGAACAACACCATATCATCCACAGTCTAATGGAAAAATAGAGCGATTACATCGCACTCTAAAAACAGCATTAAAGTGTCACGCAAACAATCGATGGACAGAAATTTTACCAACAGTGCTATTAGGACTTCGTTCAGTGATAACAAATAGTAACGCTACACCCGCGGAAATCGTTTACGGACAATCATTAAGACTACCTGGTGAATTCTTTGATGAAAGTAACATTAACACAGAACCATTAACATTCGTGAATAATTTAAAGGAGACAATAAAATCATTTTCAATTAAACATAATAACCCTAATAAAAACATTTTCATTCACCCAGCACTTAATACATGCACACACGTTTTCGTACGTCACGATGCCATCCGAAAACCTTTACAACCTCCCTATGATGGACCCTTCAAGATAACAGCGCGATCAGAAAAATATTTTACTATTGATTTAAATAATAAAACAAAAAATATTTCTATTGATAGATTAAAACCCATGTTCACCACTCAAGATAATCAGCCACAACCAAAAGATTTTGATACAGCTACACGACAAGTCACACAACAAGCCACACAACAAGCCACACAACAAGCCACACAACATACACACATCACATATAACAGCGAAGAAACCAAGGATACAACACCAGAATTTTCACGATATGGACGAAAATTAACAAGAACTGTCCGTTTCGCAAAGTAACGCATCTGCTGGAAGGGGAGTACTGTAGCGATACAAAGAAATAAATTTATATTTTGCTATTATTTATTAAAATTAAATTTTATCTATTGTAAATCAATTTTTATTTTTATATTACACGATTAGAGTAAAATTCCCTATATTTTATAATTATCCATAATTTGTTACATCGGGCAACATTGTAATATTATTGTATAAAAACTAAAGAATTAAATATAAAGCACACTTCTCTACTAAACCGCCGAGCGTTTCGTTTATTAAAATAATCCTCCACAGGTACCAAACCGACGATCCCATAACGCCCTCCTTCCATTCAGTCGGATATCTTCCATCATTCCACACCTTAGTGAAGAGTGGGAGGAGTATATCGGCTGTTATTTCCGGGTCCGCTTTGAGGAGTTCGGTTGGTAGTCCGTCTATACCTGGAGCTTCCCTTCCCGCCATTGACCGAATGGCGGAAACTATCTCTTCCTTATCTAGGGGATCGTCCCTAATAGAAGATTGTTGCGGTTGGATGTTTGGAAGTTGTTCTGTTTCCGGAATATCTTCATCTGACAAGATGTTTAAAATATCAGAGAAGTATTCCTTCCATCGTCGCAACTGGTGTTCACTCATATTAAGGAGAGTTCCGTTGATATCTCTCACCAGGTGGTTGACGGTGAAATTCCTGTTCGTCAACTGTTTCATGATTTTAAATAGTGAACCCATATCCCCAAGGTAAGCCGCAGATTCTGCCTTGTTTGCCAGATCTTCAATGGCCTTTCTCTTGTCGCGTCTAACAGCCTTTTTAAGCTGTACATGAGCATCGCGGTAGTTCTGCCTCAAGTCGGGCGTTCGTTGGTTGACATCGGGTTGAGAGATGATTGCCAATTTGGCTTTTTTCCGGTTGTCAACCTTGTCCCATGTGTCTTGCGACATCCAGGGTTTCTCACCGCTTTGCGCATATCCCACAGATTCTTCAGCACTAGTTAGAAAAGTGTTTCTGGTTGCCTCCCAATTGGCGTCCAGTGTGCGCATTTCATGTTCACCCAATGTGGATGACTTTTCGCGTAGAATGGTGGTGTATTCGAGTTTTTTGTTGGGATCTCTGAGTTTATCCACATTAAGCTTGCGCTTCATTTGAAGAATTTGTGGTCGTCGGATAGCTGCTGTACACAATCTCAAGCAGGCAACCATCAAGTGGTGATCGCTCCCCACGTCAGCTCCACGTTTCGCTCGCACATCGAGGAGACATCTTCTCCATCGGCGACTTATAGCCAAATGGTCGATCTGGTTCTGAGTAACACCGTCAGGGGAAACCCAAGATGTTTTATGATGACTCTTGTGTGGAAAAAGGGTCCCTCCGATGACCATTTGCCGAGTACTACAGAACTCCACAAATATTTCGCCGTTTTCGGGTCTCTTAACCCAAGGTCGTGAAGGGTCGACCCAAGGGTCACCATGCCTCCCCATGACGTGTTCTAGTCCAGTGTTGTCTGATCCAACCTGGGCGTTCATATCTCCCGAGATGATAATAATATCACCTCTTGGAACACGTTCGAAGGTGGCACTCAGTTGGCTATAAAACTCCTCTTTGTCACCAGATGTTGCGGTATTAGTTGGTGCGTAGCACTGCAGAATTGTGACGTTTCTAACACTGGTCCTGAGCCTGACGACGATAATCCTATCCGAGATTGGTTCCCAGCTAATGAGACTGTTTCTCGCTTTCGGTGTAAGGACGAACGCCACGCCATTTCTGGCTTCACTTTCAGGGCCAATGTACAGAATAGTGTTTCCGCTAGGGGTTCGTTCTTCTCCTGATCCTGTCCACCTGACCTCGCTCAAGCCCAAGATTTGGATGTTATAGTGCTCCATTTCATGGTCGATCACTGATTGGCGGTGCAAGGACCGAGTAACCCCAGCTCTTCCCCCGTCATTCAATGTTCGAACGTTCCAGAAGCCAATCATAGTCCGTTTTCGAATGCCAAAAGTCGTTACCGTAGAATCAGTCCGTATACGAGGCGATGTATCCGTTTCTCGTATCATTTAGGTCTTAAGATCACGGGTGATAAGCCCATGATCCATGATTGTTCTGTAGCACCAGTAAATCATTTTGGGCTTTAGTCCCCATTTTCTGCCAAATAAGCTTTTACAGGCCCAAAATGCCTTTAGTGCTTCGGCATGAGTCCATTCTCTATGTTTATTCCAGTTGAGTTTGCTATCTAGTATAACTCCCAGATATTTTACCTCATCTGAAAAGGGTATTATTGTACCATTTATTGAAGGGGGTATGATGTACATTTTCCGTCTATTTGTAAATGATACTAGCTCAGTCTTACCTGGGTTGATGTTCAAGTTTTTAGACTGACAGCAGTTCATTATCACTTCTAAGGCTGATTGTATCCTTTCTGATATAATTAAATCATGTTTGCCCCAAATGATAATGACGAGGTCATCGGCATATCCTATAGCCTCGTATCCTTGTTCTGTTAGACGATCTAGGAGTTCATCCACTACAACTGACCAAAGAAGTGGAGATAGTACCCCACCTTGGGGACAGCCTCTATAGGTCTGTGCAGTCAATGTGCTATCACCTAGATCCATGGTTGTCATTCGGCTCCTTAGCATGGCATGTATCCATCTAGTCGTGGCCGTTTCCAAACCCTTTTTCCTAGCCGCCGCTATTATGGCTTCATGGGAAGTATTGTCAAATGCTCCATCTATATCTAGGAATACACATAGTGCAATTTCTTTATAGTCTATTGCCTTTTCGATTTGTCTTACCAGACCGTGAAGGGCTGACTCTGTTGATTTGCCCTTTTGGTAGGCATGTTGATTAGTATTAAGGCGAACCTTGTTGGGTCCTGTTCTTACGTGTATGTCCACTAACTTCTCCATCGTTTTGACGAAGAAGGAGGTAAGGCTTAAAGGACGATATGACTTAGGCTGATCCATGGGACGATTCCCTGCCTTCGGTACAAATACCACCCTCGCTTTCCTCCAAATTTTTGGGATGTATCCCCAAATAAAACTGGCTTTAACGATCTTTATCATTATTGGCATTAAGATCTCTAACCCCTTCTGCAGTAATGCGGGGAATATTTTATCTACTCCGGCTGATTTGTAAGGCTTAAAGGTGTTGATCGCCCATCTGATCTTTTCCGGAGTGAAGATTTTACCAGCAACGCTTTTGCTGTGCGGAGTTTGACGATATGTCCTTTCCTCCGCCTCTAAATCCTCATTGTTGTTTATTATTTTGCAGCCTGGGAAATGTGTTGCCAATAACACCTCAAGGGTTTCCTTGCTGCTTTTAGTTGAGGACCCATCTGGTCTCTCCAAAAGTCCGATATTTATCGGGGTGTCTTTTGATAACACCTTTTGAAGTCTGGAGGCTGTTGGGAGATCATCTATCTCTTCACAGAATTTCTTCAAGACTCTTTTTTCAACTTTCTTAGAAGATTGTTATATTCGGTTAGAGACTCTCTGTATTCGTCCCAGTTCCCAAAGGTCTTTGCTCTGTTGAACAATTTCCTAGTTTGCTTGCGTTTTGACGCTAGTTCCTCGTTCCACCAAGGTGCTTGTTTGGCCCTTTTTTTCTGTAGAACAGGACAACTTTGTTCGTAAGCATTAATTATATTGTTTACGAGTTTGTTAGAGATTTAATCGATGCAGTCTGGGCTGCTTATTGATTCTTCTTCGATACCTAGTTCAAATTCTAGGACTGACTGATATAGACTCCAGTTGGTACGTTTAGGGTTTCTGTATTGTCCGATATATTCAAATGAAGTCTTAATATCAAAACATCTATGCCTATGATCTGATAATGAGGCTTCCTTTGATACGTGCCAATTTTCGCACTTGTCAGCCAGGCAGGGGCTTGTTATTGTTAGGTCAAGTACTTCCTGCCTAACTGAGTTTACGAAAGTCGGTGTGTTTCCCGTATTTATTACGTCTAGGTTGTTAGTAGTAAGATACTCCAAAAGTGACTCACCTCTTTTGTTGATATCACTGCTTCCCCAGATTGTGTGATGTGCATTAGCGTCACAGCCCAGAATGACTGGTATTTTGTGGATTCTACTGTATTTCACCAGCTCCATGACGCCTTGAGGTGGCGCTTCTTGCTCCTCCCCCGGAAAGTAGGCCGAGGCAATTATTACCTCTTGGCTTCCTCCTGCCTTAGGTATTCTCACCAGTACCGCTACTAAATCTGTTCGGATTAAAATAGGCATATTTAGGTAATTAATTTCTGATGATATTAGAATTGCAGCTCTTGGTCTGTCACTTCTTTTATCAAAGATCATCTTACCCATTTTTTTAGGAATCCCAATAATTTTGCCCGTAGCGGCTCTCGGTTCTTGGATTAGGGCTATGTGGAATTCCTCTTTAGCGAATCTCCATGTTATTGTGTCCATGGCCGCTGCTGCACGATGGAGATTCGCTTGAATAACTCTAATTTTGTTTAAAGTTATGGTCATCTTCGCTCAAACGCGGCTCGCCGCTCTTGAAGTCCTTGACCTTAGGGCGGAGAGTCACGCTAGAGAATTTAAAGCAGACTCTATGCCCCCTTTGCTTAAGCTTTTCCATCGATTGGCCGTCGATGGAGAAGGTTATGATGGTGTTTGTGCCCTCTACTCTTCTGCTCAGAACCTTCCAGTTAGCGGCGCACAAACCAGCATTTTGCGCATCGATGAGGGTGGTAATTTCCTCTGTTGTTTGAGGAAAATATCCCGAGATTATTTCTAATCGCGGGATATTCTCCTCCCGGACTGCCCTGATGTTTGTGGACTCGTCCGGCTTGATGCCTTCTGCTGTTTTTCCTAACCATGCTGCAGTTTGCTCATCTAGGCAAATGATCAGCATCCAACCTGGCTTAAGTCTGAGTCCACCAAATTGGGGAATTGTCTCCTCTTTTCCCGCGTTGGGAATCTCTTTCAGTATGTTTTCTTGTATTGCAGCTAGCTGCTCCGCTTTAAGGATCTTATGAGGATGTTCGGTATGTATTATTCCAATCCTGATCCCCTTTACTGAGTCTCTGTAGCATGTGCCCGACGTGGAGGGCTGAACCTCATCTGTAGGTGTACGCACTACATTTTTGCTTACTATTTTCGGCCTTTTGTTACCACTTCCCACAGATGGCGGTGTTGTAGAAGAGGTTCTGCCTCTTTTCATTGCCTTTTTCTGTGTTGGCGATAACGTCTTTACGATCGGCTGGCAAGCAAGATCATACGCTTCATTTGCGGTTTTCCCTTGATTACGATGGTAAGAGTACCGTTTCCGGGCAGCTCCGCTTAGCCTTTTTTTCTTTTCTGTTAGCGTTAACTGTTTCAGCTCTGCTGATAACAGTTGCTCATCCACTAGAGGCTTACTAGAGGTATCCGCTTTGAGTGGCGGTCTGTTTTTCTTCATTGTGCTCGGAGGACTAGCCACTGCTTCACGCACTTTTGGTGGAGGATCTGTTGTTATTTTTTCCTCCTCATTTACGACATCAGCCGTTATTTGTGATGCTTCAGGGGGTGCATCTGCCCTTTCAGTTACTTTTGGATTATCCCTGTGATTTCCACGAGTAGCGCGAGAACGTAGAGTCACCCCTGGCAGAGCTCCGCATTACCAGGGGAAGGCTAATTTAAACTGGAGGGCGCCTGGTATCCAGAGTTCGCATATTAATGGTTAGTTACCCACTAACCATTCATCCATTGGCATATGCTGTTCCACCGTAGATTAGGGGATTTTTAAATGCGAGGCTTACTCCTCTAGCGTCGTACTTTATGAAGGTCACCATCTAGGTAGTACGTACACTTGCGAATCACTTTAGAGATAAATCTCCTTGTAACTATCAATATCTTGAAATCTGCCTAATACATGACCAGTCCAGATTACGAGAATATCAATGCTGCGATAGGATACGGAACCGACAGCTAGCTGAACGATTTGATCCCCCCTACCACATCCGCCAAAGACCATAGATAGGATACGGAGCCGAAAGCAAGCTATTCGACTTTTTCCCCCTATCTAGATAGGATACGGAGCCGACAGCAAGCTGTTCGACTTGTTCCCCCCTATCTGTAGATCTTTTAGCATTACCCAGTCTGCACCGCGAGGAGGCGATCTACGTAACAGACCAGGGTAAGCCATTGCTCACCATCTTACTTTATTTCTACTGCACACTGCCATAGAAGTGCTGGACGTGTGACACTACACTTACGGTACAACACGTATTGACATCGTGCCCCAGGTCGCAGATCTTTCCATCCAGTCTCAGCCTTCGTTTGGATGAGGTACTAGACCCCGGGTATCCAAACACAATCGATCGGATCCGGAAAGCAGCTACAGCATACAATATTCATCATAAAATTTAAATCTTAATTTTTCTCTCCCTGGGACTGTCATAAATTCGCATAAAATTAACGTTATGTTTTACTTGTAATTAAAATAGATGATGTCCCATAGCCTCGTTGCTCAGACACCTTGTAAATGCTTAGTTTATAAGAATTTAATTATATAAACTAATTATAATAAAATAAAAAAAAATTGAATTAATTTTTTGTCGAAAATACATAAAGGAAGAGGTCCAAAATTCCAAATCAATATTTTCAAGGAAACATAAATTTCTTCATAAATTGTATTAAAATTATTTTTAAATAGTTTTAGCGATTTTAACTTAATTAAATTGATTCTGTCAGTATATGGATACAACTTGACTTCTTATCCGGTTGAGTTAATTGAAATATGTTTCCTTGTAATTCAATCAATTACCTAAAGACATAAATTCAGTCTGCTAAGAAGCGAACTTCTGAGGAGTGTGTCTAAATTTTTATGTATTTTTCTTAAATTACACGGCGGCCAAGAATCTTTTGGGGTTTTTGTTTTTCTATACATACACTCACGCAAAGGGATAATCACTCGTCCGGGTGACATTGAAGAAACGGCAGTTTCATAGTGTGTTCACCTCATTAGCATGGAACCGAGAGCCGTAGTAGTCATCAGGACTCAGAACCATTAACGGAACGTTATTAATTGTGAATACACGAGGTTTTCTCCCAAGTAAAATGACGATGACACAATGTTGTTAAAGTGACGAACATACAATCGCACAGTTGTACACCGAACCTCTATTCCTCCGCCTGGTCGTCGTTGTCGTCCTCGTCAAAGTCAACTTTACAGAACAGCAGAGTTCTTAGGTATTCATTCAACTAGAGATCTTATTATAGCACTCGTATACCTACAAGAACGACAGGTATTTTTAGATTATCTGGCATCTTCGTCTTGACTCACATAGCACAGCCCGCCCAGTACAATGTTATGCTACGTGTCCCATTTTTCGGACGAGCTTCCTTTTATTTCGTGTACGTGACAGAACTTTAACGCTCTTAAAATTCAATAACTTTTCCGTGTTTTAAATACAAGCAATGATGTCTGAAGGATTCTTTTGAAATTGTCAAGATTCCGGTTTTTATGCGTTCCACTCTATGGTTATTGATTAATTCCGGTGGTGCTCTGCCTCTGGAACTATGACGGATTTCAATTGGAAGGAATCATAATTTGATCAATAAACCCAGTTGGGAGGATTTAGCTCACGATTGGAATTGGATGTAAAACCAATAAAAATTCACACTTGTAGGTATTTGAATTGAAGAAAGCCTTGAAGAATCGACACTCATACTATTCAATGTCTACCATACCCTGGAATATGCAAAGTTCATTGCGTGGATTATACACTGGGTTGATGGCATCTGCATGCTCACCTTTTGGTAAATGTGAGAGCTTTGTGGAGGAGTTGGACGTAAACCACCAGTGGGCACATTGTACACTTCAGTGTTTCTAATATGTGGACCTACATATCATTTAAGGTTGTAAGGCGAAATCTTCGAGCGTGTGTTGTGAGAAGACAGTAGCCCTTGACTATTATTACTAGAGTCCGTAGGGAATTTCTGTCAAGTCTCAATATTTTTATTAATTTCCCCTTCCTCAAACCCTCTGCAAAACATCTACGTGGTGTTACACAAGTTGCATTGTAACTGTTTGAGACTCACGCTTTCCCATACTTTATTGGCGTAGACTGTCTTAATGACTCTCAAGGCAATACCAATATTGTCCGTTTCCTCAATGATGGCAACGGCAGATCCGTTTCTGGCCAGCCTATCCGCCATTTCGTTTACAAGTATATCTCGATGACTCGAAACTCAACAAAGTCGCAAAGTGTAGGTTTCCCCAATTTCTTTCAACAATAGTTCAAGTATCTTGAATAGCAGCTGAGGCAGATAGGGCCTTCAGTGCAGATTGGCATTTATTCCTGCATGCAATGTCAGCTGTGCGCCTTTCGCAATAGCCAATACCTCTAATTACAAAACCATGGCAAATGTTGGTAGATCCCTGGATTGTTGCACTTTAAGGCTTTCAGAAAAGATGCCTCTATACTCCCTACTCCCTCTTCTATTTTCGATACATCAGCAAATATCGCAGTCTCGTCATTCTGCATAAAGTAATTATCAATCTATTTCTGCCGTCATGTAGAGTGACTTCATAGTGATTCACAAAGTACAAGAAGAGATATGGAACTAACATTTCCTTTGCTGTTTTCGTCTTAACACCGGAGATTGCTTCCGCACTCTTTTTCTCCCGCTGGGGCTTTCTCGAGGTTTCATAGGCTGTATGCGTGGGTCCGGTGATGAGTTTTGGAAACGATTCGCTGCGAGTTTTTGTTGCTTTTCCTCTACAGTCCTTTTTTTGGCTGCAACACTCCGAAAGGACCAGAAACTAGAGCTTTGATACTGGCTGGCTTTTTCGTCGGCTTGAGTATGCCGTCTTTTATATGGAAGTGGACGCTGGTAATAGTATAAGTTGTCGGTATCAAAAACCCATCTTATTTTCTACCCAGTTCAGCAGTCGCCATTTTGTTATCTTCAAGCCCCTGTTCTGTCTTGTAAACGTGTCTATTATGGCTTCTGAATCTAAAGAGTTTTTCCTGGATTTTATAACACCACGACGTTAGGTTCGGGCACTCTTCATCCTTCCAAAAGTATAAGCTCTGCCTCTGGCCATGGCTTTATTAGCTTCAGCGTTTGAGATAACAATTCGCAGAAATGGTTGTCCACGCATTGAACGATCAACCAATCAGGGTTGAAGGAGCTAAGCGTGATCTCCGGTTGGAGACAACAGAGTTATCGTTTTGGGATATTTTCATCGACTCCTCGACACTTGCTCCTTCCAGGATTGCAAGTAACTCGTTCTCCATGGGAATCCTGTCACATATCGTAAACGGGACACCTTCAACAACCTCCTTATTTGCCTTCATGTCGTTACAAAGACGACACCATTCGCTCAAACTGACAGACCGGATGGTATTCTCTTTTCTGAGCATTTCCTCTTAGTAAAGGTCGTCGATGTCATAAACAGTTGTTGAATGCAGAGTTTAAATGCTTCTGTGTATTTTATATCTTTACTGAGGTACTTCAGCTCCCTTTTTGTAGCACGGCTGAGCCTTGAATTTTGAATGCCCCCAGTTTGTATCAAAAGTGACCTCGTTCATTGCTCCATTGCGATCATTCGGAAAGAGAGACCATGCCCTCTGTGTCCGTCGTTTCAGTTTCAATAGTGTTACTACGAGCAACCTGTCGAGAGGTTTGACCTAGAGTTACTTCATCACCTGAGTTGGTATTGTGTTTTCACAATGTGTACCGTTCGCGGTTGAGCACCCCCTGAATCGAGATAACGTTTTGACAATGCCAGCTAGGTTGGATCACCGACATGTTCTTTAGATATCGACCTACTAATCAAGCCGGCAAACTTGAAATAGTGCACAGCTGTCACCTAATAGAATGTATTTCCTGTAAGAATAGCAAAATGCACAATTTAAACATAACCGAATTATGATTGAGCGTAAAGCCCAATCATATGATACTCTAGATGAAATTGGTAAGAGTTTATTATACAGGAAAATATGTCATCTTAAATTCTTTCGAATAGTGAGTTGTGACTTTTGTACCACCTCCTAGGTAAAAGCAGAGGGGGAATGTTTGTAATTTTTGTGTATAACACCGAACGTAGTATATAAAATGTTTCATGCTGAATTTAAAGTTTGTAGCTTTCATAATTTTCGAGGAAATTGAACAATTTTTGCCTGAATTTATGCATTTATATGGGAGGCGGCAGAAAAAGTGAGAATTTTTGGATGATTTGAATCTCCTTATCAACATCCTTATTACATTGCTTTGTTACTCATATGTTCGAAGGAGAAATAATAATAATAATAATTTATTATCAAAAAATTGACTACTACATTTATCCACAGTTATGCACAGTTGAAAACAATAAAAAAGGAATAGAAATAATAAAACAGAATTAGGTACACAAAAATTTAAACTTTTTACAAAATCAAACATTATTAACCTCAAGAAAGCTGACTTTTTACTTGTGAAACACTAATGTGAAAATCCAATTGCGAGAAGAAGTTATTGAAATCTCTTAACATGAATGAAACTGGCTCATAAGACCCGTAGTTCGTGCGATGCTGCGGCATTCTACAAAGCTCATAATTTAGCAAAGGACGATATGAAACGTTGAATTTAATCATAGACAGCAATTTGTCAGAGTCAATTATAACTGAAATGACTTTAAAACCAAAAACAACTCTGGCATGTATCCGCCTTTTCTCAAGGGAATCCATAGACAGCAGATTTAAACGATCAACATATGGCGGTAACCTGAGTGGATCGGACCAGGGAAGGCTCTGAAGGACAAAACTTAAGAACCGACGCTGAACTGCTTCGATCCTATCTATGTGAATGGAATAAAATGGTGACCAGATAGGACTAGCATATTCTAGGATAGATCGGACAAATACACAATACAACATTTTCGTTGTAAAGAAATCATTGAATTCTTTCGATTGTCTCCTAACAAAACCAAGGATAGCGTTCGCTTTACCAGCAATGTGATTCACGTGATCATCAAAGGTAAAATTACAGTTGAATAGTACGCCCAAATCACGTACTTTGTCAGAACGAAGTAAAAGAGCATCCATCTACAACATAGTCAAAATTCATTGATATTCTCTTCTTAGAATACGAAACAGCAGCACTTATTAATGTTGAGATGTAAATTGTTAAGTAAGCACCAGTCATGAAAACGCGAGATATCACTTTGCAATAATAGACAATCATTGCTGCTGGAGAAAATCTTAAAGATTTTCGCATCATCGGCATAGAAAAGAATGTTCGAGTTAGAGATAAACGAACTCACGCCATTAAAAAAGATTAGGAATAGAAGTGGACCCAAATGGTTACCTTGCGGAACGCCTGAAGTATTAAATATTTCAGAAGATAAGGCTCCACGAAAGTATACTTTCTGAATGCGATCACTAAGATACGATTTAATCCAAAGGACGAAAATATCAGGAAAACCAAGCAGGCAGAGCTTATGCACAAGAATATTATGGTCAATTTTGTCAAAGGCTTTACTAAAGTCAGTGTATATGCAATCGACCTGCTACCCGTTTTCGATAGCAGAAAGACAGAAGTTCGAAAATTCCATAAGATTAGTTACATCTGCCCTTGACAAAGCCATACTGTAATGATCCAATAATCGACTTGGAATGGAAATACATTACATCACACACAATAGATTCAAATAGCTTAGCAACACATGGAAGATTCGCTATAGGCCTATAATTACTTACATTGTCTCTTTTACCAGACTTAAGCAAGGGCATTATAGTTGAGTATTTCCATGACATAGGAAAAACTCCACTACGAAGCGATGAATTAAAAAGATACCCAAGGATAGGTAAAAGGGACGAACTACACTTTTTAATCACAGAAGAAGGATCACCATCTGGTCTACTAGAGAAATTAGTAGCAAGTTTATCAATGTATTTCAAAATAGTAGATTCGTCAATGAAAAGATCTTTTGGAACCAAGGACGAAGAAGGAAACTTTGACATGTATTGAAAGTTGCCTGCGGATGTTAGCGGCGTACTGCAATTGAAGGCGGTCCGGAAACGGTTAGAAAATAAGTTGCTAATTGTAGTAGGATCAGCACTGACTACATCATTAAGAAACATACTGGAAGGATAACCATCAGAGTTTTTCTTAGAGTTGACAAAATTCCAGAATTGTTTCGGTTTATCTTTAAAAGAGTTTTTAACAGTAAAAAGGTATTAGTTATATGCAGCTCGAGACTGACTTATAAAACACTTACATAGGTTTATGTAAATTATGTAGTCCGTATCACTCCTTGAGAGCGAGTAAGTTTTCCAAGCTTTCGTTTTTTGATTTTTCAAATTAATTAAATCATCGTCAAACCAGGGAAACCTCCTGGTAGGTTTCGAACAAACTACAGGGACACAACGCAGAAAGCAGCCATTTAAAACCGTGTAAAAATTAGAAGTGGCTTTGTCAACATCAGATTCATTCAACACAGACGACCAATCGCAATTGGATATGTCAAGATTTAAAGTTTCAAAATCAGCTTTGGCGAAATTAAAATAATTACTAACAATACATTTCGAGTTCGTAAATTCTGTCTGAGAGTTGAATGTTGCGTGAAACGCAGGATGAATTGGCAAGTCAGGCAGCAAATGGCTGTGACTTCTATCAACCGTCGTAAGGCTGGCATCAAATAATACTTAATAATACAAATAATACTTTTCTTGAATTTTCAATACAATAATTTGTGTGGGAGGTGGTAGAAGGAGTGAATCGAAGTTCGTATTTTTTTAGCATTTATTGCAATTATTAAGGGACAAATTGTGGCAAAATTTTAAGCTTGTACTTTTTCTAGTTTCAATGAAGATTAATTAAATGCATTTACCAAAATTGTGCATTTGTATGGGAGGGGGTAGTAGGAGTATTCGAATCAAAACCAAATTTTTAAGCATCAATGATACTTGTAATAGTATACTTTTCTCAAAATTTAAAGTTGATAGCCTTGACGATCTTAGAGAAAAATATTTTTGTTCAAATTCCGAAATTTCGTGAAATTTGTATGGGAGGGGGTATAAATGCATTTTTGAAAATTGTACATTTGTATGGGAGGGGATAGAAGAAGTAAGAGGATCAATATTTTTTGACAGTAATGATATTCATATTATAATACTATTACCCAATTTTCAAGTCAATAGTTGAAACGATTACGGAGAAAAATCACTTTCTTTAAATTTTTAAATTTCATGAAATTTGTATGGGAGGGGATAGAAGGAGTGGGGGATGTGGCCCGTTCACGAACTTAAAGTTACTTTTTTGCTAAAAATGATATATGAAAAACTTTAGCACGATAGGTCAAAGCTTTCGAGAATTATGTTGTAGACAGACGGACAGACGGTCACTCGGAATCGAGATTTTTGAGCAATAACAAATATTTCTGTACCCTTAGCGACTCTGTGCGAAAATTATTTCTTAGCGTTACAAACGGTAAGGGAAACACAATATACTCTCAGATTTCATCTAGAGTATAAAAAGTAACGAAACAACCTCAACAGAAACATATAAAACCTTTCACAGTTGAATCTTGTTCAACTGGAAAACTTCTCGCAGGAAAAATTAAACACCAACTCCTTCGCACATCTGCCAAGAATAATCTCACCACCCTTTTAACTGCCCACGAAATTCGGTTCGAAAACTGCTTCTCCAATTGACTACTTTTTGTTGAAAAACCCTCCGAGTAAGTGGCTAAACGAAATCTTCTCGAACCGCAGAAAATAAAATTACCTCACCGCACCTTACGTCGCCTACTTAGAGGTGTATATTTCTCCATCTCGAAAAATATCCTTCCTTAAAAATTTTACACATGAAAAAGTTTAAAGGACATACTTCGGTTGCTTCATATTTTTTCTGTTTTTTTTTTTTTTTTTTATAAACTCGGTGACGAAGTAATGCTACTTCTTCTTATTTAATATAACTATATTTATATCTACTTAGATATGAAAAAACAGGACTAAGGGCTCTACAGAAAGGGCATACTGTAACTATACACCGCAGGTAAATAGAGAGGTTCTCCCTCATACATAAGGAAACTGTGTCAGGTGGAACAATTTTATAAGGCGTACAACATCGGAATATTGTCACTCGGAAAACGTTCTGTTTAAGCTTTTCATAAATTTATTGCCACCACCCTTGTAATATGAAATGTTCGTAGTAATGTCAGCTATAATTGTTTTAAGGTAGTGGTGCTGATGCTGCTGCTTTATAGCGCGGGAAGGATAATGTGGAGTAGAGGTACTTTGGTTTTTTTTTGTATTTCCCTAGGAGCCAGACTGCGAAGAAATTTAAGACAAATGGCAGCCGTGTTCTTGTGGGGGTGGTAGGTATTTTAGGGACGTCATTTAACAAATTAAGTCTTTGATAAGGGAGGGGTGCGATGTGATATGGTTTACTATAGAGGAATTGGATGTGTCTGGATGAATTTATGGTAGCTGTGAGTTCGAAAAGATTAGCGATAAAATCATTAAAATTTGTGGAATTTAGGCGGGTGAGAAGATTCTCGAAAACTACAATTCTCGCAATTTCATTGATTCTTAAAATAAATCCGAAATTTGTGGGAGGTGAGAATAATTGTTCTTCTTGGCATCACTTCTTAGCCGTACAGTGATATTTCGAGATACATTCCTAAACAGTTGCACGATAAAATCAATTCACTTGGCAAAGGTATCTGAATAAAAACGACACATTTTCCCGAAAAATAGGACGAAAGCTTACGACCCAAAAGCAAAAAAACTAGGCCAATAGTTCTGATTGCGTGACCTGCATTCCTTTTACGTTCTAAACTGAAAACCATCAACCACGCATAACAGCATAAACGCTTCAAGCACTTAGCTAAGCACCTGAAACTAAATTTCGAAAAGTTACTCCGATTTACATCCATCCTTTCGTATTCCAATCAGGTCCATGTACTAAAGAATTCATTTATAAATATGAACGTACTATACACATGAATCCTTCGGAAAACCTTTATGTTTACTACAAAATTTATTTAACCCAACACTTTATGATTTTTTCATACTTTAATCACAATTTCAACAGCCAATTCGCCTATATTGAGATGTAGAGAAAAACAAAGTTTCATCATATACAATGTTGGGGTTGAAGATGAAAGGACCTAACTCCACCATCCAAACTGGAGATAGTTTTACACCCTAAAGGCACAAATAAATCCATACAAAGGCCAATAATGTTCAACAATTTTCCAAGTTTGTCGAATTTTCCAGGACGAAAATATTCATTGGCCCCCAGTCGATAGCGCGGCACCAGAATCGATAGCTCTAAAATTTTCCGATATTTGTATATATATAGAGAGAGAGCGAGTATCAACAAGTACCACGAAAATGTTTTACTTGTTTTCAATTCCCGGGATGATAGTGGTGAATAGGAAGCCATATCGATGGTAGAGATGGCTTGATCCGGGATAATCCGAATTTTTGGAATTACGATCAAAGACCCCTTACGGCAGACATCAGTGGTGGGAGTGAAATGAATAAAAGTGTTCAGGATTCCGTTCAACCTCTCCGAAAAACAAAAAAAAACCTAAAGGACATAAAGCATAACCTTTGGCGGTTGAAATACATCGGCATCCAACCACCCTGCCGAAAAAAATTCACATAGTCCACACAGGACGATGAGAGCATTAAATTTTTCATTTCCCTACCACATGAGATTCTCGTAAAAAGGGTGGTCGCCGAGTATGATGGGGTCAGGCTGCAGGCTTAAAAATCTTTTTCGTCCTTGTTCACTCTTGTGTTTCATTCTAGTCATAGTTGCGAATGAATTTATTGCAGCAACTGGGACCCAATTAGGTGCAATGTAGAGTGAATGTGTGGGCATTCTGCACATGTTTTAATGGAAATAGTGGGGTTTTCTCCGAGGCGGCGCGACGAGAAAAAAAAAAACTTGTCCTTAACTAGGGACAAGGAAAAAATTTAGTTCGACTTTTTGTTAGACTTCAAAAGAAATTTTTCAGGGGGAAAGTTAATTCAAATAGGACTTGGCAAATTCATTTTCGTGATTAATTAATAAATACAATATATTTTACGCTTAATAACATCGGCTTGGTTACCTATTATTTTTAAAAAAAATTAAAGGCATTTGTGTTTATTTTCGGCAAAGTGCGTTGAATTATTTTTGAGTTATCCTTGAAATAGGGAAACAGAAAAAGCAGAGGTTACATGGCTTATGAATTTGTTTATCTATCCGTTTGCCTCTACGATTGCGCGTAAGGACCAAACATATGACACTCTATATAAATAAACTGCTAACAAGTCGGGCGAAACTTTATTATTCTTGGGACAAGTTGCGGATGCGTGGAAAGTCAATATGCAGGTTAGAGTGGTTAGGGAGGACTAAGTGAAAGGGGGTTCTTGGGCAGGGCAATTGTCAATTTAACAATTTGCGGAAACGTTCAAAAGCTCCAGTAGTTATAATCAATATTTCATTCGTTTATTTATTCAAGTTTGAAGTTTTATGAGGGGATTGTAAGAGTGGATGGATGTTAATAGTTTTTTAATTGATTGCTTGAATCACGTCCGATATTCTCTGCATAGAATGTCAGTTTCATAGACGAAGTTGCATAGAATTTTCATAAGATTCTGTGTATTTTACATTCACGAAACTAAACATTTGTATGGGAGGGGGTAGAGGAGGCAGGGGAATCGTACGAATTGTGAGGCAATTTTATTTCCTTTCTCTTGTAGTGTCCTCGTAAAAAATTTCAAGTTCGTAGCTTTTAATTTGTTTGTTATTAGTTGGTCCAATGAAATAGGTCGAAATGATACTTTTGTATGGGAGGGGGTAGAAGGGCAAGCACAATTGCAAGACTTTTAAAAGAATCTCATTTCAAATATTTTGGTAAGTTTTCATGCAAAATTTGAAGTGGATAACTTTTAAGAGTTAGCTGATAACTGATTTCTTAAAAATGATCGAAAAAATAATTTTGTATGGGAGGGGGTAGAAGAGGTAGGGGAATCGCAAAATTTGTGACGCATTTTCTTTCCTTTCTTTTGTGAGGTACGAAATTTCAAGTTCGTAGCTTTTAATTTGTTGGTTATTAGTTGATTTAATGAAATTGGTCGAAATCATACTTTTGTATGGAAGGGGGTAGAAGGGCAAGTGATATTTCAAAACTTTTAACGTAATTTCATTTCAACTATTTTTATAAGTTCTTATGCAAAATTCTAAATTGATAGCTTTTAATAGTTAGGTGATAATTAATTTCTTAAAAATCGTCGAAAAAATAATTTTGTATGGGAGGGGGTAGAAGTTTTGAAGGTACCCTACCAGTTAATATTTCATACTCTTAGGGATTTTTTTTAAATGCATTTCCCAAATTTTCAAGTTTCTACCTTAAAATTGCATACAAAAATTTTCAGTCTTCGTTTTTTTCGCTGCACATGAAACACCTTGTGCCCGTTAGACCGGGGTGGTCGGTTCGAAACAATTTTTGATCAAATTATTATTTTTTTTCTATGTATATCAAATAAATGTATCCACATGCAAAATTTAAAGTTTCTATCTATGACCAGAGTACAAAAAAAACACTCAAGATTTTCACCATTTTTGCTTACCACCTCCCTCCCATTACACCCCTAACTTAAAATTTTCCTCAAAATTGTAAATTATATAGTTTTATAATCTGGCGAATTTTTGATAAGATATCTGTACTCAATTTTGAGATATAACAATTTCTAATTTTGAAAACTGCACCATTTTTAAAATGCTCCCCATTTCCCCCCACTACTATTATGACCAAATTTTATATTTTTTTTGTATTTCGCTAGTATAGCTTAGTACATGTTTTAAGTTTCAATCACATAGCTTAAGAGATAGTTGAGATATTAATTCTTAAGTGTTTTTCTTTGCACCTCCCCTAAACCTCCCCCTTACAACAATTAACCTATTTCTAAGCTGATTGTAGTGGATCTATATCCCACCTTAGTGATCCCAAAATATGAATTTTTTTATGGTAAGTAGTTTCGAAGATATAATCATTTCAAAAAAAGATTCGGCCGATAATTTGTTTTTAGCACCCCCTTTTCGGACGCCAATGGGTAAAAAAATTAAATTATTTTTGGAGTTTGTCCAACAACCCTCTCTATACGTATGCTGATTTTCATCTTCCTATCTCCATACGTGGTGAAGATATTAGCAAGTGTATTTTTTGACTTTTTCCATCCCCCCGCCACCCCCTTCTACCTGACATTCCCCAAAATTTGGATTATGGAGCTCACTTACCAAATTAACAAACCACCTAAAAACCAACATCCTACCTTTAACCGTCTCGGAGGTATGAGTCCATATGTACGGCGGACGGCATACGGCGGGACGGATTTTTATACTCTAGATGAAATATGAGAGTATATTGTGTTTGCCTTACCGTTTGTACCGCTAAGAAATAACGCAGAAAGCCGCCAAGGGTACAGAAATATTTGTTGTCGCTCAAGAACCTCGATTCCGAGTGACCGTCTGTCTGTCTGTCTGCCTGTGCGTCTGTCTACAGCATAACTCTCGAAATCTTTGAGCTATAGTGCTAAAAATTTTTGTGTGTCATTTTTAGCAAAAAAGTAACTTTAAGTTCGTGAATGGGCTACATCCCCCCACTCCTTCTACCCGCTCCCATACAAATTTCATGAAATTTCGAAATATTAAGAAATTGATTTTTCTTTGAAACTATTAGGTCAAAGTATTATGATATAGATGTCATTAATATCAGGAAATAGTGACCCGATCCCCTTACTCCTTCTACCCCCTCCCATACAAATGAGCAATTTTGAAAAATACATATTTTCGATTTTCATTGAAACTAGTAAAGCTAAAAAGACGAAATTTTGTGAGAGTTAATTCTGCTATAATTGCGATTTATTTTAAAAATAGTTATCAACTTCACCTCACTCCTTCTACCCCCTCCCATACAAATTTCACAAAATTTTGAAATCAACTTGATATTTTGTATATAGTATACAAATAGAAATATTAATAATGCGGAAAAATTTTGTTTTGATCCGTACACTCCTTCTAGCCCCTCCCATACAAATGCGTAATTTTTGTTAAATGCATTTTATCGATTTCCATTCAAACTAGAAGAAGTGCAAACTTCAAATTTTGCCAGAATTTGTTTCTTAATAATTAAAATAAGTGTGAAGTGTGAAATTATCAGCTCCGCTTCACTCCTTCTACCACCTCCCATACAAATATCTGTATTATAAATTCAAGAAAAACATTTCTCCTTCAAGTATATGAGAGCTATCGACTTTGAAATTGAATCAAAGCATGGTGATAAGGATAATGATAAACAGTTTCAAAATTATCTTAAACGCTCGACTTCCTGTGCCTCCCATACAAATGCCCCAAATTTCAGGAAAACTATGACCAATTTCATTAAAAATAATGAAAACTAAAAACTTTAAATTCAGCAAAAAACATTTTGCATGTTCGGTGTCATATACGAAAAATACAAACCTACCCCTCTACTTCTACCACCTCCCATGCAAAAATCTCTATTCACTATTCGAAAGAATTTGAGATGACATATTTTCCGGTATATTAAAGTCATTTCCATCTCATCTAGAGTATTATATGATTGGGCCTTAAGCCCAATCATAATTGTTATGTTTTTTTTTCTTTCTTAGGCTAATTTAGTCATGAAACGCGAAAAAACAAAATTTCAGGGTAGCAAATTTTTTTTTTTTTCTGTGTCGAACACAATACTTTATTATTAGAATAATAAAGTAAAATGGAAATAGTTAAAAATATGTTAATTTCTATTCGTCAGAATACCCCACAATCCTAGAATACAAATTTCCCATTACCGAAACAGGAAATTTAAAACAACCTACAGCGATAAGCTCAAAATCTCTATCGTTTAGAAATATCGCATCAGTACTAATCTGTTATAAGTTGTTTCTGAAATGCTCCGCGTAAAATTTTACATTCATTCTGAATGTCTACTGAGCAACTACTTAATAATTACATGTTCAATATAATTTCAGTATCGGCTCAGTACCGATACAGTACCAAATCGATGACAGTATTTACTCGCTTATTGTCGGTTACAGCTGTATTCCGCCAGTTGATGCAAGGACTTACTCACGCCTGTCGATCACAGGACCTACTTGCTCACTCATCCCGGACGTCGATCGCACTTGCCTATCCACTCCCCTTACTGTTCCGAACCTTCTGTCCAATTATCAACTCACAACTGACTGCTCCTTCACCAACACTCGCCCTTCTTATATCCTTCTTTTCGACCGCTTTCATTTCCTTGTCGGCTGTTCAAATCATTTCCCTGTCAGTCAAATCTAGGCATCATTTATTTTTTGGACGCTTCTGTAGATCATTGTCGATGAGTAATATGTACGCCCCTGCAATCGTTGTTGCTTTCTCGGTAAAGAACTTGCAGGTGTTTTTAGTACTGCAGAATTGTTCTTGGATGAAGGTCTTGAACATTCGATGAGCGGCATAGTGAGGGAATGTACGTCAATACATGATCAGAATTCGGGTGCGAGCGTGTAATTGTGGTTGCAGCTTTCGATATTAATGGAAGATTGCTAAGATAGGACTAGGCTTATATATAACAATATGAATTAATATGCAGTAGGGTGCGCCGTGTGTGAAGTTTGTTTCTAGTTTTAATGGAAATCGATTTAATGCATTTAACAAAAGTTGTGCATTTGTATGGGAGGGGGTAGAAGGAGTGTACGGATCAAAACAAACTTTTTTCGCGTTATTGATATTTCGATTTTACTTTATTATTATAATAATAAAGTATTGTGATCGACACAAGAAAAAAAAAAGTTTGCTACCCTGAAATTTTTTTTTTCGCGTTTCATGACTAAATTAGCCTAAAAATTCAAAAAAAAAAATCCGTCCCGCTGTACGCCGTACATATAGACTCATATCTCCGAGACCGTTAAAGGTAGAATGTTCGTTTTTGGGTGGATTGTTGGTTGGGTAAGTGAGCACTACTTTCTACATTTTAGGGGGTGTTAGGTGGAAAGGGGAGGCGGGGGGAGGGAAAAAGTCGAAAACTACACTTGCTAATATCTCCCTCACGAATGCAGATAGAAAGTTGAAAATCAGTAGACATATAGAGAGGGCTGTGGGACAAACTCCAAAAATAATTTAATTTTTTTATCCATTGGCGTCCGAAAAGGGGGGGCTAAAAACAAATTGTCGGCGAATTGTTTTTTCAAATGATTATATCTTCGAAAATACTTATTGTAAAAAATTCATATTAATCAGCTTAGAAAGTGGCTAATTATTGTAAGGGGGAGGGTCACGGGGGGTGGAAAGAAAAACATTTAAAAATGAATATCTCAACTATCTCTTAAGCTATGTAATTGAAACTTGAAATGTATATTAAACTATACTAGGAAAATACAAAAAAAACACAATATGTTGAAATAATGGTAGTGGGGGGAAATGGGGAGCATTTCAAAAATGGCGCACTTTTCAAAATTACAAATCCTTATATCTCAAAAAATAGTACAGATATCAAATCAAAAACTTGTCAGATTGTAGAACTATACAATAGTTAATTTTGATAAAAATTTTAAGTTAGGGGGTGTAAAGGGAGGGAGGTGGTAAGCAAAACTGTCGAAAATTTTGAGTGATTTTTTTAGGACTCTGGTCAAAGATAGAAACTTTAAATTTGGTTTGTGGATACATCTATTTGATATACATAGAAAAAAAATAATAATTTGATCCACAATTGTTACGAACCGACCACCACGGTCTAATGGGCACAAGGTGTTTCATGTGCAGCGAAAAAAACACGAAAACTGAAAATTTTTGAATATAATTTTAAGGTAGAATTTTGAAAATTTGGGAAATACATTTAAAAAAAATCCCTAAAAGTATGAAATATTAACTGGTCGAATACTTTCAAAACTTCAACCCCCTCCCATACAAAATCATTTTTTCGACCATTTTTAAGAAATTAATTATCTCCTAACTATTAAAAGCTATCAATTTGAAATTTTGCATAAGAACTTATAAAAATATTTGAAATGAAATTATTTTAAAAGTTTTTAAATCGCACTTGCCCTTCTACCCCCTCCCATACAAAAGTATGATTTCGACCAATTTCATTAAATCAACTAATAGCCAACAAATTAAAAGCTACGAATTTGAAATTTTGTACGAGCACACTACATGAGAAAGGAAATAGAATTGCGTCACGATTTTTACGATTTCCCTACCTCCTCTACCCCCTCCCATACAAATGTTTGGTTTCGTGAATGTAAAATACATAGAATCTTATGAAAATTCTATGCAACTTCGTCTATGAAACTGACATTCTATACAAGGAATATTGGACGTGATTCAAGGAATCAATTAAAAAATTATTAACATACACCGACTCTTACTATCACCCCTCACCCCTCCCCTCACAAAACTCAAACTTACATAAATAAACGAACGAAATATTGATTATATATACTGGAGCTTTTGAACGTTTCCAATAAGTGTTAAATTGATAACTGCCCTGCCCAAGAACCCCCTTTCACTTAGTCTTCCCTAACCACTCTAACCTGCATATTGACTATCCACGCATCCGCAACTTGTCCCAAGAATAATAAAGTTTCGCCCGACTTGTTGGCAGTTTATTTATACTTTATACAAAATATCAAGTTGATAGTTTCGAAGAAAAATAATTTAATTTGAATTTCAAAATTTCGTGAAATTTGTATGGGAGGGGGTAGAAGGACTAAGGTGAAGTTGATAATTCTTTTTAAAACTAATTGCAATTATAGTAAAATTAATTCTGGCGAAATTTCATCTTTTCAGCTTTACTAGTTTCAATGCAAATTGAAAATATGTATTTTTCAAAATTGTACATTCGTATGGGAGGGGGTAGAAGGAGTGAGGGGATCAGATCAATATTCCGTGCTATTAATTACATCTATATCATTATACTTTAGCCTAAATTTCAAGTCGATAGCTTAAATAGTTTCAAAGAAAAATCAATTTCCTAATATTTCGAAATTTCATGAAATTTGTATGGGAGGGGGTAGAAGGAATGGGAGAATGTAGCCCATTCACGAACTTAAAGTTACTTTTTTGCTAAAACTGACACACAGAAATATATATTTAGCGCTATAGCTCAAAGCTTTCAAGAGTTATGCTGTAGACAGACGCACAGACGGACAGACAGACGGACAGACGGACAGATGGTCACTCGGAATCGAATTTTTTGAGCGACAACAAATATTTCTGTACCCTTGGTGGCTCTGTGCGAGCGTTATTTCTTAGTGTTACAAATGGTAAGGCAAACACAATATACTCTCAGATTTCATCTAGAGTATAAACATAACAGAATTATGATTGGGCGTAAAGCCCAAAAGATGCTAAAAATTTAAATTCGTCGACAAATTATGAAACATTTGCTAAATAAAATTGTGTACATAGCTTTTGTAGTATATTGTAATAGAATCGAAGCTCCACTGAACTGTAACTGGCAGCGAGCTGTCATGACGACCGACAGAGTGCAGCCATTCTGGTCTGGGCCCTGACAGAGTGCAGTCATCTCAAGAAAGAGTTATCATTAATAAATCAGTTTTAAGAAAAAGAATCGTTTTTGCAATAAGAATAATACAGCTTTGAAAATTACTATCCCGGAAATATATTCTTTCAACATTGTTCTAGCTAGAAGCAAAAACTATATGCATTTGTATACAATTCCGGCTCTAGTATCGTAATAACTGCTTGCAGTGCGAACGAATACTCTTTCACCGAATATGAATACGAACACGAATGTCAAAGCCACTATTCGCCTAGAACGAATATGAATAATTAAAGATGAATGAAAAATGAATCGAAAAAAATATCAGCCAATAAGTCGGGCGAACTTTATTATTCTTGGGGCAAGTTGTGGGTGCGTGGGAAGTGAATACGCAGGTCTTGGTAGATAGAGAAGACTAGGTGAATCAGGGTTCTACTGCAGGGCTGTTGTCAATTATTTAACACTCAACTGCGACTACGATCAATAGCTCCAGCACAAAGAATCAATATTTCGTTCGTTTATAAATGCAAGTTTGGTTTTGTATAGGGGTGGGGTGCGGCAGAAGAGATGGTTACATGTCAATAATTTTTTAATTGATTGCTCAAATCACATTCAAAATTCACTGTTTAGAATGTTAGTTTCATAGACGAAGTAAATTCTTTGAAATTCTCGGTGTATTTCATATTCTTAAGACCACACCTTTGTTTGAGAGGGGTGAGGTAATAGCAAAACTTTTGATGCAGTTTTGTTAAGTTTCATTTGAAAGGTGTTCGTACAAAATTTTAAGTTCGCAGCTTTTGATGATTAATTGAAATTGGTCGAAATCATACATTTGCACGGGAGGGGGTAGAAAGACAGGAGGATTTCCGAACTTTTAAAACATTTTTATTTGAAATATTCTTAAAAGTGCTTGTGTAAAATTTCAAGTTGATAGCTTTTAATGGTTTCCTGGTAATTGATTTCTTCGAAATGGTCGAAAAAAACTTTTGTATGAGAGGAGGTAGAAGTTTTGAAGGTATTCGACCAGCTAATATCTTAAACTTTTAAGCATTTTTATACTACACATGAAATCTGAGAGTATTATAAGTTTGCCACGAAGTTTGTAACGCTTAGAAATAAGGCTTGAAGAAAAAAATGAATGATACAGAAGTTCATATAATCAATCAAAAATTTCAAAACCGGATGCCCGTCCGTCTGTGTCCTCTCTAGCTTGAGAACGCGTCGATCTAGAAAGTTCAAATTTCGTACACGTCGCTTTTTGACAAAAAAGTAAGGACAAGTTCGTAAACAGGCCAAATCGCTCCACCCATTCTACCTTCTCTCATACCAAATGACTCAATTTCACAATTTGACAATAAACGGATTTTCTCGAAAAGTATTAATGCTATTAATCTAAATAAACTGCCAACAAGTCGGGTGAGACCTTATTATTCTTGGGACAAGTTACAGATGAGTGGAAAGTCAATATGCAGATTAGAGTAGCTAGTAAAGACTAAGTGAAAGGGAGTTCTTGGGCAGGGCTGTTGTCAATTTAACAATATTTCATTCGTTTCTGCAAGCTTGGGGTTTTATGAGGGGAGCAGGAGGGATAATAGTAAGAGTGGGTGGATGATAATCGATTTTTAATTGATTACTTGAATCACGTCTAATATTCTCTGTATAGAATGTGTTTCATAGACGAAGTTGCATAGAATTTTCATAAAATTCGGTGCATTTTACATTCACGAAACCAAGCATTTGTAGAGATTTCTAGAGCGGGTAAGGGAATCATAACATTTGTGATGTAGTTTTATTTCACTTCTTTTGTAAGGTGCTTGTACAAAATTCCAGGTTCGTAGCTTTTAATTTGTTGGTTATTAGTCTATTTAATGAAATTGGTCGAAATTAAACTTCGGTATGGGTGGGAGTAGAAGGGCAAGAGTGATTTCAAGACTTTTGACGCAATTTTGTTTCAATTTTTTTTAAAAGTTCTTAAGCAAAATTTTCAATTGATAGCTGTAAATAATTAGCTGATAATTGATTTCTTGAAAATGGTCGAAAAAATAATTTTGTATGGGAGGGGGTAGAAGGACAGGCGCGATCTCAAAACTTTCGACGCAATTTTATTTCAACTATTTTTAAATTTTTTTTCTCAAAATTTCAAATTTATAGCTTTTAATAGTTAGGTGGTAATTGATTTCTTAATAATGATAGAAATCATACTTTTGTATGGGAGAGTGTAGAAGGACAAACGCGATCTCAAAACTTTTAACGCAATTTTATTTTAAATTTTTTTTGCAAAATTTCAAATTGATAGCTTTTGATAGTTAGGTGATAATTGATTTCTTGAAAATCGTCGAAAAAATAATTTTGTATGGGAGGAGGTAGAAGTTTTAAAGGTTTTCGGCCAGTTACTATTTCGTTTATTTAGGAATTTTTTTAAATGCATTTCGCAAATTTTCAAGTTTCTACCTTAAAATTTCACTCAAAAATTTTCAGTCGATGTGTTTTTTTCAATGCACATGAAACACTTGGTGCACGTTAGACCGGAGGGTCGGTTTATAACAACTATGGAACAAGTTATTATTATTTTTCTATGTTTATCAAATAGATGTATCCACATGCAAAATTATATTTTCTATCTTTCACCAGAGACCTAAAAAAATCACTCAAAATTTTCTACATTTTTGCGAACCACCTCCCTCCCATTACACCTCCAAACTTAATATTTTTAGAAAAATTAACGATTATGTAGTTCTACAAGGTGACAAATTTTTGATTTGATATATGTATGTTGTTTTGAGATATAAGCATTTGTAATTTTGAAAAGTGCACCATTTTTGAAATGGTCCCCATTTCCCCCCACTACTATTATTTCATTATATTATATTTTTTTCGTCTTTTCCTAGTAAAGCTTAATATATGTTTCAAGTTTCAATAACATAGCTTAAGAGATAGTTGAGATATTATTTCTTAAGGGTTTTTCTTTGCACCCCCCTCCCTCACCCCTTCCCCCCTTACAATAATTAGCCATTCTCTAAGCTGATTCCGGTAGAGCTATATGTCACCTTAATGTTCCCGAAATATAATTTTTTTACAATAAGTAATTTCGAAGATATAATCATTTGAAAAACAAATTTGGCTGACAATTTGTTTTTAGCCCCTCCTTTTCGGACGCCAATGGATAAAAAAATTAAATTATTTTTGAAGTTCGTCCCACAACCCTCTTAATATGTCTACTGATTTTTAACTTCCTATCTGCATTCGTGGTGGAGATATTAGCAAGTGTAATTTTTGACTCTTTTCCTCTCCCCGCCTACCCTTCCACCTAACACCTCCGAAAATTTAGAAACTCACTTACCTAATCAACCATCCACTCAAAAACGAACATTATACCTTTAATGGTCTCGGAGGTATGAGTCCATGTATACGGCGCACGGCGGACGGCGTACGGCGGGACGAATTTTTGTTTTGCATTTTTAGGCTAATTTAGTCATGAAACGTGAAAATACAAAATTTCAGGGTAGCAAATTTTTTTATTTTCTGTGTCGATCACAATACTTTATTATTAGAATAATAAAGTAAAATTGGAATATAATACTTTTATGATGATTTCATTCTACTACATATATATATTACAAGTATTTGTGTCCTCCCCTTCCTTCTACCACCTCCCATACAAACTGCACTTTTTCAAGAAATGTTCTGAACCAATTTAATCAGTGCGTATAAAATACATCAATACAATTTCAGTGTAGTAAATATTAATTTAGAATCTATACATATAAATAGAATCGTAGTGTCTGTCTGTTATTTGCTTATAAATGGGTATAAGTTAGTTTTTTGAGTTATTTTAGCAATAACTAAGCATAAAAACACAATTTTGAAATTTTTGTCTGTTTGTCTGTCTGTCCGGCCGCTTTTCACGCGCAAACGGCTGAACCGATTGTAATGAAACTTGCACAGTTTGTTAGGTGTCCATCGGAATGAAATCTGCTTTTGGTTTCATTTCACTCCCCTCACGCCTTGTACCCCCTCCCATACAAAGTGACTCATTTTTATACTCTAGATGAAATCTGAGAGTATATTGTGTTTGCCTTACCGTTTTTAACGCTAAGAAATAAGGCTCGCACAGAGCCGCCAAGGGTACAGAAATATTTGTTGTCGCTCACAAACCTCGATTCCGAGTGACCGTCTGTCTGTGTGTCTGTCTGTCTGTCTGTCCGTCTGTGCGTCTGTCTACAGCATAACTCTCGAAAGCTACGAGCCATGGTGCTAAAAATGTTTGTGTGTCATTTCTAGGAAAAAAGTAAGGTCAAGTTCGTGAACGGGCCAAATCGCTCTACCTCTTCTACCCCCTCCCATACAAAATGACACAAATGCGCAATTTGACAATTAATTTTTGATTTGCTCGAAAAGTATAAAAGCTATTGGCCTGAAATTTGGAATATATTACTTTTATGATAATATCAATCTACCGTATAAAAATTATGCGTGTCCTCCCCCTCCTTCTACCACCTCCCATACAAACTGTACTTGCCATGAATTACTCTAAGCCAATTTACTCAGTGCCTATAAAAGTTAGCGAGGTGGAATTGTGTACTAAATATATTTAAAATTGTTAGTAAGGCTAAAAAAATTAGCGGATTAGCTTCAGCCCTTCTACCCCCTCCCATACAAAATGGCACAATTTCGCAATTCGACTATAAATGGATTTGGTCGAAAAGTATAAAGGCTATTAGTCTGAATTTCGGGATATATTACTTTCATAATGATTTCAATATACAGTATAAAAATTATTTGCGTCCTCCCTCTCCTTCCAACCCCTCCCATACAAACTACACTTTTTCATGAAATGCTCTAAGCCGATTTTCTCAGAACACATAACATTTATCGAGCTCACATTTTGTGATAAATACTTATTTAGCATTATCACTAAGATCAGAAAAAAATATTTGATTAGCTTCACTGCTTCTACCCCCTCCCATACAATATGACACAGTTTCACAACTTCACAAAAACTCTATTTCCTTGAAAAGTAACGATGAATGTGAATGGTACTAGTCTAAAATTTAAGAGATGTTAATTTTATGATATTCTTAGTTATTTCTGAAAAAATCACTAAAATTCCCCACTCTTTCTACCACCTTCCATACAAACTGTACATTTCCACTAAATCTAACACACTCATTTTCTCAGCTCCTATTCAATTTTTGGAGTAAGCATTTTTTATAAAACATTTTTATAGCTGCTTGAATTTTATCGAGGTAAAAATTTGAACTTAATCCTTAATAAGCATAATTATTAACATCGGGGAAAAAAATTAACCGAGTAGCTTCACTCCTTCTACCCCCTCCCATACAATGAGACACATTCCACGACTATATAACAATCCGATTTTCTTGAAAAGTGTGATTGATACAGATCTGAAATTTATTGTATAACAATTGCATGATAGTTATAGTTGTTTCTCGAAAAATTACCAAAAACCCCCCACTCCTTCTACCACCTCCCACACAAATTGCACAATTTCATTAAATTCAATGCACTAAGCTTCTCAGTACCTACTCAATTTTTGAAGCTTAAATTTGGTACAAAACATTTTTATAGCTACTCTAGCATGATGTGAAACAAATTAGTTTAGTGCTGTCACCCCTTCCACCACTCCTCATACAAAATTTCTTAACACCGCAAAAATTTCGATTTCATCTATACATAGTATCGTATGATAGGGCTTTACGCACAATCGTAGTCCTGTTATGTTTATACTCTAGATGAAATCTGAGAGTATTATAAGTTTGCTCTAAAGTTTGTAACGCTAAGAAATAGGGCTCGAAGAAAAAAATTAATGATACAGAAGTTAATATTATCACTCAAAAATCTCAAAACCGGATGTCCGTCCGTCCGTCCGTCTGTGCGCGCTCTAGCTTGAGGACGCGTTGAGCTAGATAGCTCAAATTTTGTACACGTCGTTTTTGACAAAAAAGTAAGGTCAAGTTTGTGAACGGGACAAATTGCTCCACCCCTTCTACCCCCTCCCATACAAAATTACACAATTGCACAATTTGACAATAAACGGATTTGCACGAAAAGTATAAAAGCTATTGGCCTTAAATTTGGACTATGTTACTTTTATGATAATATCAATCTACCGTATAAAAATTATGCATGTCCTCCCTCTTGTTCTACCACCTCCCATACAAACTGTACTTGTCATGAATTACTCTAAGCCAATTTACTCAGTGCGTATAAAATTTAGCGGGCTGAAATTGTGCACCAAATATTTATTTAAAAATTTTAGTAAGGCCAAAAAAAAGTAGACGATTAGCTTCACCCCTTCTACCCCCTCCCATACAAAATGACACAATTTCGCAATTTGACAATAAATGGATTTACTCGTAGTAGTATAAAAGCTATTAGTCTGAATTTTGTGATATATTACTTTCGTAATAATTTTAATCTACAGTAGAAAAATTATTTGCGAGGGAGGACCTCTCCTTCCACCCCCTCCCATACAGAAAAAAATATTTGATTAGCTTCACTGCTTCTACCCCCTCCCATACAATATGACACAGTTCCACAACTTCACAAAAATTCGATTGTCTTGAAAAGTATGAATGACACTAGTCTGAAATTTCAGGGATGTCAATTTTATAATATTCCTAGTTATTTCTGAAAAAATCACTAAAATCCCCCTCCCCCAATTTTTATACCACCTCCCATACAAACTGCACATGGTCACTAAATCTAACTCACTAATTTTTTCAGTTCCCATTCAATTTTTGGAGCAAGCATTTCGTATAAAACATTTTTATAGCTTCTTTAGCATGATGGGGAAAAAATTAGTTCAATGCTATCATCCCTTCTAACACTTCCCATGCGAAATTTCTTGGGATCACAAAAAATTCTATTTCATCTAGAGTATCGTAAGATTGCGCTTTACGCACAATAGTAGCCCTGTTATGTTTTTAAGCTTGATGGTATTTTATTTTTTTTTTCTTTAATTAACACCAGCTACAATTATTCACATGTCCTTAACGCTCTTTAACACGTATATAATCTCGAATCACAGGTTTGATTTGATCACGAGCCTGTCCCATAAAAATGGGAGTATCATGCTTTCATTCTTAATAATTTCAGGTTCTGATTCCAACACTATACAAACCATTTTCTTTAAAGAGCCATTAAAGTAAGCAGATTATATATCCCACTTAATGTATTACTAACTACACTCTCAGAAATTGCTTATTATTGCTATTTTTACGCGGACGAAGTCACGGACGTTTGCTAGTTATTAATAAAACCAAACAAATTAGACGATTAGCTTCACTCCTTTTACCCCCTCCCATTCAATCTGACACAACTCAACAACTTCACGAAAAGTCGATTTTCCTGAATAGTAAAAATGCTACTGATCTGCATTTTGAAACATGTCAAAGGCATGATGTTTATAGTTATTTTTGAGAAAGTCATTAAGAACTCGCCCCTCCTTCTACAAAGTGCACTATTTCACTACATCCAATACACTAATTTTCTCAGTACCTATTATATTTTTAATCCTAAATTTTGAATAAAGCATTTTCAACCTTAGCGTGATGTAAAAAAATTATTTCAATGTCGTCACTCCCTCTACCACTTCCCCTACATTATTTTATACATATATTAAAAAACTTCTCTTTCATCTAGAGGCTTTAAGCCCAATCGTAGTCCTATTATGTTTATACTCTAAATGAAATCTGAAAGTATTATAAGTTTGCCACAAAGTTTGTAACGCCAAGAAATAGGGCTCGGAGAAAGAAATGAATGATATAGAAGTTCATATAATCACTCGAAAATCTCAAAACCGGATTTCCGTCCGACCGTCCGCCCGTCCGTCTGTCTGTCTGTCTATACTCCACTACATCCAATACACTAATTTTCTCAGTACCTATTAAATTTTTAAATCCTGAATTTGGTATAAAATATTTTGATAGCAACCTTAGCGCCATATGAAAAAATTATTTCAATGTCGTCACCCCCTCTACCAATTCCCCATCAAAATTTCTTAAGATTTCTCTTTCATCTAAAGTATCGCACGATTAGGCTTAATGCTCAATCGTACTCATCTTATGTTTCTTTATATTATTATACTCTAAATTAAATCTGAGATTATTAGAAGTTTGCCACAAAGCCAAGAAATAAGGCTCGGAGAAAAACATGAATGATGCAGAATGATAAAAGTTGTTGTTCCTTCCATCACCTTCCATACAAACTTCACTTTTTCATGAAATACTATAAACAAATTTACTCAGTACGTATAAAATTAATCGAGCTGAAATTGTGCACTTAATATTTATTTAGAATTATTAGGAAGACCAAAAAAAAATAAACTGCCAACAAGTCGGGCGAAACTTAATTATTATTGGGACAAATTGCGACTGCGTAAAAAGTCAATATGCAGGTTAGAGTGGTTAGGGAAGACTAAGTGAAAGGGGGTTTTTGGGCAGGGCAATTGTCAATTTACCACTTTGCGGAAACGTTCAAAAGCTCCACTAATTATAATCAATATTTCGTTCGTTTATTTATGCAAGTTTGAGTTTTTATGGGAGGAGGGGGAGGGGTAAGAGTAAGAGTAAGAGTGGGTGGATGTTAATAGTTTTTTAATTGATTGCTTGAATCACGTCAAATATTCTCTGTATAGAATGTCAGTTTCATAGACGAAGTTGCATAGAATTTTCATAAGATTCTGTGTATTTTACATTCACGAAACCAAACATTTGTATGGGAGAGGATAGAAGTGGTAGGGGAATCGTAAAAATTGTGACGGAATTTTATTTCCTTTCTCTTGTAGTGGGCTCGTACAAAATTTCAAGTTCGTAACTTTTAATTTGTTGGTTATTAGTTGGTTCAATGAAATACATAGGTCGAAATGATACTTTTGCATGGGAGGGGGTAGAAGGGCAAGCGCATTCGCGAAACTTTCAAATGAGTTTCATTTCAATTATTTTTGTAAGTTTTCATGCAAAATTTGAAATTGATAGCTTTTAAGAGTTAGCTGGTAACTGATTTCATAAAAATGCTCGAAAAAATAATTTTGTATTGGAGGGGGTAGAAGAGGTAAAGGAATCACAAAATTTGTGACGCAATTTTCTTTCCTTTCTTTTATTAGGTACTCGAACAAAGTTTCAATTTCGTAGCTTTTAATTTGTTGGTTATTAGTTGATTTAATGAAATTGGTCGAAATCATACTTTTGTATGGAAGGGGGTAGAAGGGCAAGTGCGATTTCAAAACTCTTAAACTAATTTCATTTCAACTATTTTTATAAGTTTTTATGCAAAATTTCAAATTGATAGCTTTTAATAGTTATGTGATAGTTAATTTCTTAAAAATGGTCGAAAAAATAATTTTGTATGGGAGGCGGTAGAAGTTTTGAAGGTATTCGACCAGTTAATATTTCATACTTTTAGGGAATTTTTTTTAAATGCATTTCCCAAATTTTCAAGTTTCTACCTTAAAATTACATCCACAAATTTTCAGTGTTCGTGTTTTTTTCGCTGCACACGACACACCTTGTGCCCGTTAGGCCGGGGTGGTCGGTTCGTAACAATTGTGGATCAAATTATTATTTTTTTGCTATGTATATTATATAGATGTAGCCACATGCAAAATTTAAAGTTTCTATCTTTGACAAGAGTCCAAGAAAAATCGCTCAAATTTTCGACATTTTTGCTTACCACCTCCCTCCCTTTAACTTAAAATTTTTATCAAAATTATAAATTAAATAGTTCTATAATCTGACGAATTTTTGATTCGATGTCTGCACTCAATTTTGAGATTTAACGATTTCTAATTTTGAAAAGTGCACCATTTTTGAAATGCTTTCCATTTCTGCCCTCTACTATTATGACCAAATCTTATATTTTTCTTGTATTTCGCTAGTATACCTTAGGCTACCGACATACGATGCGAGTTAATATATATTATCTCGCTTTTCGATATTACTAGTGTCATTATCCTATACATAATTCGGCCTACTTATATCAAAATAAGAAGTTAATATATATATTAATATATATATTAACTCGCATCGTGTGTTGGTAGCTTTAGTATATGTTTTAAGTTTTAATTACGTAGCTTAAGAGATAGTTGAGATATTAATTCTTAAGTATTTTTCTTTGACCCCCCCCCCCCCCACTGACCCTCCCCCTTACAATAGCTAGCCTATTTCTAAGCTGATTATAGTGGATATGCCACCTTAATGGTCCCAAAATATAAATTTTTTATGGTAAGTAGTTTCGAAGATATAACCATTTCAAAAAGAGATTCGGCCGACAATTTGTTCTTAGCCCCCCCCCTTTTCGGACGCCAATGGGTAAGAAAATTTAATTATTTTTGCAGTTTGTCCCAAAACCCTCTCTATACGTATGCTGATTTTCATCTTCCATCTTCCTATCTGAATTCGTGGTGAAGATATTAGCAAGTATATATTTTGACTTTTTCCATTTCCCCGCCTCCCCCTTCCACCTGACACTCCCAAAAATTTGGATAATGGAGCTCACTTACCAAATTAACAATCTACCCAAAAACCAACATTCTAACTTTAACGGTCTCGGAGGTATGAGTCCATATGAATGGCGGACGGCGTACGGCGGGACGGATATTTTTATACTCTAGATGAAGTCTGAGAGTATTATAAGTTTGCCACAAAGTTTGTAACGCCAAGAAATAAGGCTCGGAGAAAAAAATGAATTATACAGAAGTTCATATAATCACTCAAAAATCTCAAAACCGGATGTCCGTCCGTCCGTCCGTCCGTCTGTCTGTCCGTCTGTCCGTCCGTGTCCTCTCTAGCTTGAGAACGCGTTGAGCTAGAAAGTTCAAATTTTGTATACGTCGTTTTCAACAAAAAAGTAAGGTTAAGTTCGTGAACGAGCCAAATCGCTCCACCCCTTCTACCCCCTCCCATACAAAATGACACAACTGCGCAATTTCACAATAAACGGATTTGCTCGAAAACTATAAAAGCTATTGGTCTGAAATTTGGAATGCATTAATTTTATGACAATATCAATCTACCGTATAAAAATGATACGTGTCCTCCTCCTCCTTCTACCACCTCCCATACAAACTGTAGTTATCATGAATTACTCTAAGCCAATTTACTCAGTGCGTATAAAATTTAGCGGGCTGAAATTGTGTACTGAATATTTATTTCAAATTTTTAGTAAGGCCAAAAAAATTGAGACGATTAGCTTCACCCCTTCTACCCCCTTCCATACAAAATGACACAATTTCGCAATTCGACAATAAATGGATTTGCTCGAAAAGTATAAATGTTATTAGTCTGAATTTTGAGATATATTACTTTCATAATAATTTCAATCTACGATATAAAAATTATTGGCGTCCTTTCTCTCCTTCCACCACCTCTCATACAAACTACACTTTTTCATGAAATGCTCTAAGCCCATTTTCTCAGAACATATAACATTTATCGAGGTCACATTTTGCAATAAATACTTAATTTACTTTATCACTAAAATCAGAAAAGAATAATTGATTAGCTTCACTGCTTCTACCCCCTCCCATACAATATGACACAGTTTCACAACTTCACAAAAAATCTATTTTCTTGAAAAGTATGAATGTTACTAGTCTAAAATTTAAGAGATATCAATTTTATGATATTCTTAGTTATTTCTGAAAAGTTCACTAAAATCCCCCCACTCTTTCCACCACCACCCATACAAACTGCACATTTTCACAAAACATAACACACTAATTTTGTCAGTTCCTATTCAATTTTTGGAGTAAGCATTTTGTATAAAACAATTTTTACAGCAACTTTAGCATGATGGGGAAAACATTAGTTCAATGCTATCACCCATTCTAACACTCCCCATACATAGTTTCTTGGGATCATAAAAAATTCTATTCCATCTAGAGTATCGTAAGATTGCGTTTTACGCGCAATCGTAGCCCTGTTATGTTTTTTTTTGCTTTTTCAGGCTAATTTAGTCATGAAACGCGAAAAAACAAAATTTCAGGGTAGAACATTTTTTTTCTGTGTCGATCACAATACTTTATTATTAGAATAATAAAGTAATTAGACGATTAGCTTCACTCCTTCTACCCCATACAATCTGAAACAATTTCACAACTTTACAAAAAGTCGATTTTCCTGAAAAGTATATATGTATGTTACTGATCTGCAAATTAAAACATGCCAAAAGCATGATGGTTACAGTTATTTTTGAAAAGTCAAAAGCCACTAACTTTCACAGTACCTATTAAATTTTTCAATTCAAAATCTTACATAAAACATTTTGATGGTAAATCTAGCGTGATGTGAAAAAAGTAGTTCAATGTCGTCATCCCCTCCACCACTCTCCCTACAAAATCTCTTAAAATCAAAAAAATTCTCTTTCATCTAGAGTATCGCCCGATTGAGCCTTACGCAATCGTAGTTCTGATATGTTTTTTCGTTCTTTTCAATTTTCTATTCTTTTCCTCTTTGTTTTAATTAATTATTTTTATTATTATTTTTGAAATTTAATTGGTTTTTGTCTTCATTGTCTATTTCCTCTTAAGAATCTTATACTCATGTAGTACCTTTACATGAAATAAATGAATTTGAATATGAATGAATATAATGATTGCGTACATCACTTTAAGGTACGTAAGTTACTGACACTATTCAAAGTTTTACTATATCGTTCGATAAGTTCGTGGGATGACATATAGATGGTGCCACTATTGACAAATCCAAATGATTCTTAGTAGTTTTCTTAGAAGTACCAACCTTCAAACGGTACTTATTGAATATTCATTACAATCTGACGTTTAGTTCAGAAGTTGAAGTGATATACATACATAAGTGACGCTATTCTTGTAATTTTCAATACAATGGAATAATCTGAATTGAAAATCCACAAAATAGTTTTGACCGATCGTATTGTGAAGGTACATGAGATAGCTGCCACCTAAAAGATATCAGCAGGCAGTGTTTTCAACATTTTGCATGAACATTTTCCCAAGGGAAAGCTCTGTTAGAAGTGAAAAAGAATGCTGGACGGAAAGAGGTTTACCGCCAATGAAGATGTGATTGCCGACACTGAAGCCTATTTTGAGGCCAAAAATAAATCGTTCCACAAAAAAGGCATCGAAATGTTAGAGGAGCGTTGGAGTAAATGTATTACTCTTGAAGGAGACTAAGTTGAAGAATAAAGTCGAATTTCGCCTAAAAGTTGATGTTGGTCATCCTACGAACTTATTGAACTATATGTTAAATGCTGCTGGACCTGATGAGATACAATTTATTGTCGATTTCGCAACATTCTTTCTTCGTCCAGACTTTCCGTTTGTGCCACTCACTCACTGTGAATATTTATAGTGCGTGTAATACTGATTCAGCAAGTTAGGATAAACGGTAATGTTTCCAATTGCCTCCCAGTTCAGTGTGGCGGTTCGCAAGGATCTTTTTTGGGACCCATACTATTTTCTATATGGTTTGATATTTGTTCGGTTTTTGCTGCTATAATCCTTGCACTTTTGGAAATGATTCTTATTTTTTTTAATTTCAAATGTTTATAATCACCTTAAAGGTTCCTGGGACCATTTTTAACCCGAGGGTTCCACTCTTGTATCAAAACAATTACTGCTCAACAGTACATCATTCAAAAGAAGAAAGCATTGGGCCAGTTATATGTGACTCACATCCCATTTCACAGTCCATATTTGGACGAAATAAGATATTTTAAAACCTAAGGACCAGTCATTGTTAATCTCAAACAAAAAACTTAAATAGCAATTCGCTATCCCAAGTAACACTCAACATTTTTGAAACTAGAAACCGCATCCGATCAGAACATGAGAAAAATAAACAATCCTTATTCTAAGTAAATTACCGGGATAACAAATTGGTATGTAAACCCGAGCGAATGTTGGCTCGAGGTTCTTTAAATAACTATAAGTCCAAATGTAAAGTTAAGTGTGAAGTAAATAAAATAAAGTTTTGATATTAATAATAATGGATGTTTCAATTAGAAGAGCTAGTGATTGAAATCGAAAGTAGATTCGATTTGCTTTAATTTTATCGTAACGTGAAAACGTAACTGGCTCACACATTTCATTGAAATCCGATTCAATTTTCATAAGCCACACTTAAAGAAATAAAAACACAAACAGCGCTCAAATATAAAATAATCCTTTAAAAAAAACACACAGATAAACATAACCTACAGTGCTAACAAGCATACCGATAATTAACTTTTATGCACTTGAATGGACAAGGCAGTGTTTGAGTTTGAGTGCATGCATACCGACATCTAATTAAGAGACAAACTTTCAATTTAAATTAAAGTTAAATGTTCATCCAACATCATGTCCTAGAAGTTCCATAATATCCCTCCCTGACTGATTCCCTTTTTTTTGTTTATAATACATTCTTAGTTGCAGCTTTTATACGCAATCCGTTTTTATCGCGATATCCTGTCTCGGTTTTCAAACCTGAATAGTTTGAATACGGAATTTAGCGTTAGCTTATTTATTTGAGTATTTAGTATTAGAACAGAAAAAATAAAAGCTTACTGGAAGGTTGGAGCAAAATTTAAGGATCATGCGCGATAAATTCATAGAATTTCCTCATGTTGGATGAAAATGGATTATTGCTGTTAGGCAGTTGTAGCAACATATCTCCAAACAAAAGTTTCCAGCAACAAAGTTGCTTCTATAGAGTTAAGAAACATTCGAAATTCTACATTCAAAGCTAGGGCAACAAAGTTGCCTTGTGTGTTAATACTCAACTCAACGATGTTTCCAACAACCAACAATTTCGATTTCTGCTAAGATCATTTGATAAAGGTCCAAGAAGAGACCGAAACGTCACGATTAATAAAGAAGAATAGTTTTAAATCTAATAAAACACTTTTATTGCATGAGTCTGGGATAATAATTTAGTAAACATGATTGTTGGAAACATTGTTCTACGATACTAAACAATTTTACTGTCAGAACTTTGAATCTAGCATCTTGAATGTTTCTTAACCATATTGAAGCAGAAGTGTTGCTAGACACTTGAATTTCGGAGATATGATGCTTCAATGTTGACAAAATTATGATCCTAAGCTCATGCAACAAAAGTGTTTTTTCAAGATTTCACACTTTATTAATCGTCTCTTCGGTCTCTTCTTGAAACTATATCAAACGATCCCAGCAGAAATAGCAGATTGTTAAAGCATTAACAATTTAACCATTCTGATGGCTCGATTCTGTCGAGAAAGATTTGATAAGGTTCCCAGCAATTGAGTTGACCAAATTTATATCCCAAATTCAAGTTCTTAGGAAGACAATTTTCCTACCCATTAATTTATTTTTATACTCTAGATGAAATCTGAGAGTATATTGTTTTTGTCTTACCGTTTTATAACGCTAAGAAATAATGCTCGCACAGGGTACAGAGATATCCGTTGTCGCTCGAAAACCTCGATTCCGAGTGACCGTCTGTCTGTCCGTCTGTCTACAACATAACTCTCGAAAGCTTTGACCTATCGTGCTGAAATTTTGTCACTTTTAGCAATAAAGTAAAAAGTTCGTGAACGGGCCACATCCCTCTTCTCCTTCTCAATCAATCAAATTCCTGTTAAGACCCATGTATGGTGCATAGGACAAAAACAACTCTCTTCCACAAGGCGCGATCCCGAGGTTCGGCCTTAAGCTGTTGCCAAGACTTATCTATTCCTCTTGACCTTCTCCTCAAATGTTCGCTTCCACGTGAAACATCGTCGACTAATTCGACGTCTTCCTTGAGGATTATAATCCAGAGACTGGTTGGCGATGTTTTGCTCTGGTTTTCTCAAAGTGTGACCGATCCACTGCCTCTTCCGCCTTTGAATCTCAATGCCTATTTTAGTCTGTCCAGTTGTCCTCCAAAGTTCGCCGTTAGAGATCACTTCTGGTCAGAATATTCCTAAAATGCGTCGAAGGCATTGGTTCGCGAAAGTTTGTAGTTTCTTGTTGAGTCAAACGGTCACTTTCACTGGAAACAATCACATAACAACACGGATTTGACGCATGCGTCAAGAACTCACAGCTTTGTGCGAAGGGAGATCTCTCTTAACCACCAGAAAGGGGAAAGGATACCGAAGGCTTGACGGGATATATTTATACGAGCCTCAATATCCTTTTCGGCTCCGCCGTCCATGCAAGTATCTTGCACTTCTTCCACATCTTGTCCGTTAAGAACAATCGGTCTGCAAGCAAACACACGTCATCAGCATAAGCTAGAGAATTTGACACAGTGATCCGTTCCGGACGTGCTTTTCGCCGTCCCCTTCCTTCCACCACCTCCCATACAAGCTGCACTTTTTCATGATATATTCTAAACAAATTTACTCAGTACGTATAAAATTGATCGAGCTGAAATTGTATACAAAATATTTATTAAGAATTATTAGTAAGACCAAAAAAAATTAGACGATTAGTTTCACTCCTTTCACTCCTTCTACCCCCTCCCTCTGACACAATTTCACAACTTTACATAAAGTCGATTTTCCTGAAAAGTATGAATAGTACTGATCTACAATTTAAAAAATGTCAATGCGTGATGTTTATAGTTATTTCTAAAAATAAAATCCATTAAGAACTCGCCCCTTCTTCGACCTCCTCCCATACAAACTGCACAATTTCACTAAATCCAGTACACCAATTTTCTCAGTGCCTATTAAATTTTTGAATCCTAAACTTAATATAAAACATTTTAATAGTAACTCTAGCGTGATGTGAAGAAATTAATTCAATGTCCTCACCGCCTCCACCACTTTCCCTACAAAATTTTTTTTAAATCAAAAAATGTCTTTTCATTTAGAGTATCGCACGATTGCAATCGTAGTCCTGTTATGTTTTTATTTTTTTCTCTGTTTATTTTTAGCTTTTTAGTCTTTGATTCAAGTCCCTTTTTTCCTTATTTTTACATTTATTTTTCGTGCACCCTTCTTTTTAACGGCAACTTTTACGATCGATCATGTTAACGTTCGGGGATTGAGTTGTGCTTACCTCTCCCTGTACATTCACACCCAAACTTCAAAGCCAGAAATACTAGGAATTGGCGAGTGCAAGGTGCTACCAGGAAGCAGTTTTACTCTGTTGCCGGTTATAACCCTATCCCAGTATTTTTTCGCCAGCGGGGGATGGCTCTGTACATCCGCGATGATATGCCCGTCCAATTGGTTCCTCATTTGGGTACCTGCTCCAATCCGGAATTTAATTATAACTGGATAAAACTTTTAATCCAAGGGCATATCTTGTATTTTTGTTATGTTTATACTGATTGCAGCTAAAACAGCTAGTGAGCTGGATGGTTTGTCTGAATCCATCCAGTCCATTTACACTGCACACCCTGACGCTGAAATCGTTATCGCGGGAGATTTCAATGTTCACAACACTGCCTGGCTTAAATATTCCTCCTGCACGGACCAAGAAGGACGTGATACTGAGCTCTTTGCCTCTTTAAACGGTCTAACACAGCTTGTAAATGAGCCTACTCGCTTACCAGCAAAATGTTCCAACTCCAACTAACAGAGAGCTTTATAATTCATCAAGAAATACTTGCAAATCCATCCTTAAACGTATTGAATTTGATCACACCGAAAAACTTTAGCGGAAGATTCTTCAAAGTCCAAAGGGCTCAAGATCTTTCTGGTCTTTTGTCAAAACGGTCAACAATAATTTCATCACTTCATCAACACCACCACTTGTCGATGGCGGCCGTACCGTTATTGATCCCATTGAGAAAGCCAACCTATATTGACAGTAAGTTTCGCGACAAACTCACGCTACCACCTTCAAACCAAACCCCTCCTATCGCAACACCATCAGGTTTTTCGCTGCCTCAGCTACATTTTCGTCTTATATTCAGAATACTGCAAAAGCTCAATGTTCGCAAGTCCGTTGGCCATAATGGCATTCCCCCATTACCCTTAAAATGTGCTCCACTTCTCTGGCTAAACCACTTCGCAATCTTTTTCATCTATCTTACTCTTCTAGGTGCTTTCCACGATTGTGGAATGTCACGAATGTTCAGCCAGTTCCCAAGAAAGGAAGCAAAGCGAACCACGCTAACTACCGCCCGATAGCCATCACTTCAGTGCTATCGGAAGTGATGGAAACTGCTGTCAATCACACTATCTCGAGGATAAACAGCTTATCCACGATCGCCAATACGGTTTGCGTTCTGGAAGATCGACGGGAGATCTCTTGGTCTACCTGACGGAACGTTGGAACTCTTGCTTGCACAAATGCGGCGAAGGTCAAGTTCTTGCTCTTGACATTGCACAAGCTTTTGACAGAGTTTGGCATGAATGTCTCCTTGTTAAGCTAAAGGCCATTGGCCTCGATGCTACCCTCATCCGATGGATTGAAAGTTTCCTGTCCGAACGCACTATATGAGTCGTATTAGATGGCGTTACTTCTTCCTCTTTCCCAACTAATCCTAGTGTCCCTCAGAGTTCTGTCCTATTGCCTAATCTGTTCTTAGTATTCATTAACGACCTTTTATCTTCTACTCTCAATCCAATCCATAGTTTTGCAGATGACATTACTTTAGATAATACCTTTGAATTTAACTCTGCTGCGGATTCTCACAAGCAATCTATTGCTTCCAAACGCAGGAAGTTATTCAGTTCGCCGGACTCCGACCTGGACTTAATCTTGGAATGGGCCAGGAAACATAGAGTATAGTTTAACGCTGCTAAAACACAGGCCTGTCATCTTTCTTTTGAGCGTCATGTTCCAGCGTAGTCATCTAATTTAGCCTTTAATGGCATACGAATTGGCTCTTTAGATGAATTTATAGTATTAGGCGGAAAGTTAAATAATTATCTTGATTGGAGCAAACATGTCTTTAATGATGCCCTGGATACCTCCAAACGCCTAGGTATTTTTAGTAAATGCAAGAAACCCTATTCCTACTCGTACAGTGATATATAGACAAATATTCATCCCCCGAACGTCCAGACTTTGGAACGCATTGTCTGCTAGTATATTTCTAAGCAAGTATAACCTTCAGCACTTCAAAAATAATGTCCATTGTCACTTCCGTCTCTCTCCCCCAAAATTCCCAAAGCACTACAAAATTTCATTCTCTTCCTATACCGACATAACTGTGAAATGCATTATAGGGTAAACCCCTAGGCTATAATCGGTGCCTTAAAAAAAAAAAAATAAGCAAGGTGACTTAAAATGTTAAATAGTTTCCATTAAAGACTTTTACCTTCCCCACCTTCAAGTGCAGCTTTCAAGATATCATTTATTACCACTAGAAACAGGGCTGGTGATAATATGCAGCCTTATCTGACACCCGTTCGCACAGAGCTTTCCTGTGCTCTCGGACAGCTCTCCTCTATGCAAGGAGCGACACCTTGCATCTTCATAGGATTCCTTAATCATTGCTATGACCTTATCTGGAATACCTCTCCTACGCAAAGCATTTCATATGTAATCTCGCTTGACGCTTTCGAAGTCCACAAGCATGAGATGTAGTAGCGAATCCATTTCGGCTGACTGCTCCAATATTATCCGCAGGGTATTTGTATGGTCGGTACAAGGCGACCCCTTACGGAATCCAGCCTGATAAACTTCAAGAGTGCCTTGACTACATCACTAATTTTATTGAGAATTACCTTAGTCATGATTTTCGATACGGCAGTAAGTAAACATATACCACGCCAATTGCCACAATCCCGAAGGTCGCCCTTCTTCTGAATTTTCACAATGACGCCCTCCTTCCATTCAGTCGGATATCTTCCCTCACTCCACACCTTAGTAAAGAGTGGGAGAAGTATATCGGCAGTTATTTCCGAGTCCAATTGGAGGAGTTCAATTGGTATATCTGGGGCTTACACCATTGACCGCATGGCGGAAACTATCTATTCCTTTTCTTGGGGATGGGCCCTAATAGAAGATTGTTTCGGTTGGATGATTGGTAGTTGTTCTGTTCCTGGAATATCTTCCTCTGACAAGATGTTTAAAATATCAGAGAAGTATTCCTTCCTCCGCCGCAACTGGTGCTCACTCATATTAAGGCGAGTTCCGTTGACATCTCTCACCAGGAGGTTCATGATTTTGAATAGTGAACCCATATCCCCAAGGTAAGCCGCAGATTCTGCCTTGTTAACCACATTTTCAATGGTCTTTCTGTTGTCGCGTCTAACAGCCTTTTTAAGCTGTATATGAGCATCGCGGTATTTATTTATTTATTAATCATAACAAGATAGTTTACAAATAGATTGCTTAATTTAATTTATTTTAATATATCCTAATATGGTTTGGTGAATGTTTTCACAGTGCATTTTGAAATGAAAATCAATTTTGTAATTGTCGATCAGTTTGATAAAGGTCTCAGCAGAGACCGAAACGTCACGAATAATAAAGCATAACAGTGTAGAATCCGGAAATCTTTTCTTTCATATCCTAATATATTTAAATTTACCTTAATTAATTAAACATAATTTGATATACATATATGATATATGATAGACACTGGTGGAAGGGTTAAGTGGGATGTGGGGACCTTATAAAACGGAGCGTAGTCTCAGTTTATATGACAGCTTATTTATTGGAGGTGTATAGTGGGCGCTGAATTTGTTAAATACTCTACAGCATCTGTTAATAGGTTCATTTTCTCCGTAATCAGTACGATGTGCATATTCCTTAAGTGGTTTTGAATGTCTCGTCAGCCTGACATTGTCATTGAGTCTGAATTTATTTGAGATATGGTCAACCTTAATATCGCCATTCAAAACATCTAAGGTAAAACAGGATGTGAGCATAGTTCTTTTAGAACCAAGCGGTAAAAGATTTAATAATTGCAGCCTAACTGTGTAGGGTGGAAGGTTTTCAAAGTCTCTAGGATCATACAAGTCCCTGAGAGCAAAAGGAAAGAATTGCTTCTGGATTGACTCTATTCTGTTGCTGTATAACTGGAAAAAAGGGTCGCAAATGGGACATACATTTTCCAGAATAGGGCGGACAAGAGAACAGAATAAAGATTTTGTAACCCATACATTCTTAAACTCTTTGGCTCTTCTCTTAATGAACCCAAGAAGTCTATTGGCTTTCGAAATTATTCGATTATAGTGAGATTTGAAGCACAGTTTGTTGTCCAGTAGTAAGCCGAGGTCCTCAATTTGATCAACACGGTGTAGTTGAGTTCCACTTAAGACATAGTCATGGTGATATGAGGATGATTTACGTGAGAAACTTATAACGTGGCATTTACTGACACTAAGCTCTAATTTGTTCTGAATGCGCCAATGATCTAGCGCAATAAGCTTGGATTATAGGAATGCGGCATCTGCGGGCGAGGTTATGGCATGATATATTTTTAGATCATCAGCGTACATCAGATGTGAAACATTTTCCAATACTTCTGATAGATCTGAGATGAACACATTAAATAAGAGAGGTCCCAAGTGACTTCCTTGGGGTACCCCAGAGGACACTAATATTTCCTTGGAAATAAGACCTTGAAACTTAACAAATTGAGTTCTATTATTAAGATAGGATTTAAGCCAGTCAAGTAAGGATCCTGTCACACCAATTTTTTTTAACTTTAAAATCAGGACATTGTGATCAACTCGGTCGAACGCTTTGCTAAAGTCGGTGTATATTTTATCGACTTGATGCCTATTTTCAAATTCGCAGAGCGTATCAGATACAAGAATCATGAGATTCGTTGTAGTCGAGCGACCTTTTCTAAAGCCGTGCTGTTGGTCATTAAGAACAGGGTTGATCATATTACCTACTATATCATACTACTAATTAGTAGTTCTGTCTCAAGTTGGGTGTTCGTTGGCTGACATCGGCTTGAGAAATGATTAGCTTAGCTTTTTTCCTTTCGCCAACCTTATCCCATGTGTCTTGCGGCATCCAGGGTTTCTTACCGACTCTCACATATCCCACAGATTCTTCAGCACTAGTTAGAAAAGTGTTTCTTATTGCCTCCCAATTGACGTCCTGTGTGCGCATTTCATAATCGCCCAATGTGGATGACTTTTCGTGTAGAATGGTGGTGTACTCGCGATTTTTGTTGGGGTCTCTGAGTATATCCACATTAAGCTTGCATTTGAAAAATTTGTGATCGTCGGATAGCTGCTGTGCACAATCTCAAGCACGCAACCATCAAGTGATGATCGCTCCCCACGTCAGCTCCACACTTTGCTCGCCAATCGAGGAGACTGTTACGGGAGGAAGAAAATCCTTCATCCCGCTTCAGATAATGGGGATTTCTTAGGCCGGGGCAGCACGATTTTGCTGGCGGCTCAGGAGCCTGGGGTGGGTCATTGGCCTAAAAAAATCCTCATCCTTGTTCATGCTGATTCTACAGAAACGGGAAAGGATCATGACCATCCCATACTATGAGTGGTAAATCCGCCTAACCGGAGGATTTCATGGCCGCTATTGTAACTACCGGGAAAATTCACTTTCGTCGCATGTCACTCATGACTCGCATAAACGCTTACCTAGCCTCGGGAGAAAGCCCGGGAACCCTCTTATGAGTTCCTCACTCACTCATATTGCACTACTTCGCGTACAAAAATTGAAATATTCTGTTCCGCCGTAATTACAACAATCTTAAAACTGAAATTATAATAAAATGTCTCCCTATTTTTTATACTCTAGATGAAGTCTGAGAGTATTATAAGTTTGCCACAAAGTTTGTAACGCCAAGAAATAAGGCTCGGAGGAAAACATGAATGATACACAAGTTCATATAATCACTCAAAAATCTCAAAACCGGATGTCCGTCCGTCCGTCCGTCCGTCCGTCCGTCCGTCCGTCCGTCCGTCTGTCTGTCCGTCTGTCCGTCCGTGTCCTCTCTAGCTTGAGAACGCGTTGAGCTAGAAAGTTCAAATTTTGTATACGTCGTTTTCAACAAAAAAGTAAGATCAAGTTCGTGAACGAGCCAAATCGCTCCACCCCTTCTACCTCCTCCCATACAAAATGACACAACTGCGCAGCTTCACAATAAACGGATTTGCTCGAAAACTATAAAAGCTATTGGCCTGAAATTTGGAATATATTAATTTTATGACAATATCAATCTACCGTATAAAAATTATGCGTGTTCTCCTCCTCCTTCTACCACCTCCCATACAAACTGTACTTATCATGAATTACTCTAAGCCAATTTACTCAGTGCGTATAAAATTTAGCGGGCTGAAATTGTGTACTGAATATTTATTTCAAATTCTTAGTAAGGGTAAAAAAAATTAGACGATTAGCTTCACCCCTTCTACCCCCTCCCATACAAAATGACACAATTTCGCAATTCGACAATAAATGGATTTGCTCGAAAAGTATAAATGTTATTAGTCTGAATTTTGAGATATATTACTTTCATAATAATTTCAATCTACAATATAAAAATTATTGGCGTCCTCTCTCTCCTTCCACCACCTCCCATACAAACTACACTTTTTCATGAAATGCTCTAAGCCGATTTTCTCAGAACATATAACATTTATCGAGGTCATATTTTGCAATAAATACTTAATTTACTTTATCACTAAGATCAGAAAAGAATAATTGATTAGCTTCACTGCTTCTACCCCCTCCCATACAATATGACACAGTTTCACAACTTCACAAAAAATCTATTTTCTTGAAAAGTATGAATGTTACTAGTCTAAAATTTAAGAGATATCAATTTTATGATATTCTTAGCTATTTCTGAAAAATTCACTAAAATCCCCCCACTCCTTCCACCACCTCCCATACAAACTGCACATTTTCACAAAACATAACACACTAATTTTGTCAGTTCCTATTCAATTTTTGGAGTAAGTATTTTGTATAAAACAATTTTTACAGCAACTTTAGCATGATGGGGAAAACATTAGTTCAATGCTATCACCCATTCTAACTCTCCCCATACATAGTTTCTTGGGACCATAAAAAATTCTATTCCATCTAGAGTATCGTAAGATTGCGTTTTACGCGCAATCGTAGCCCTGTTATGTTTATACTCTAGATGAAATCTGAGAGTATTATAAGTTTGCTCTAAGGTTTGTAACGCTAAGAAATAAGGCTTGGAGAAAAAAATGAATGATACAGAAGTTAATGTTATCAAAAAAATAAGATCAGAAGAAAATATTTAATTAGCTTCACTGCTTCTACCCCCTCCCATACAATATGACACAGTTTCACAACTTCACAAAAAATCGATTTTCTTGAAAAGTATGAATGATACTAATCTGAAATTCAAGGGTTGTCAATTTTATAATATTCCTAGTTATTTCTGAAAAAATCACTAAGATCCCCCCACTCTTTCTACCACCTCCCATACAAACTGCACATTTTCACTAAATCTAACTCACTAATTTTCTCAGTCCCCATTCAATTTTGGAGTAAGTATTTTGTATAAAACATTTTTATAGCTAATTTAGCATGATGGGGAAAAAATTATTTCAATGCTATCACCCCTATTAACACACCCCATCCAAAATTTCTTGGGATGACATCTAGAGTATCGTAAGATTGCGCTTTATGCGCAATCGTAGCCCTGTTATGTTTTTTTACTATGTTATTAAAGAAACAAAAGAACCAGATACTATAATTGTATTTAAAATTTCTTTTTTTTATTTAGTTCGAAAAATCTTAAAACGAGTTACTTGAGAACGTTGGGGCCCTTGCTCCTTCCAGTGGTATTCTTTCTTTTAAATATCGATCGTTGTTTTAATGCGATGCACTTATTATTTTGCGGGGAAATTCACTCAAAAAAAAAATTAATATGAGGCTGAGTCTTTTATTGGTTAATTATACTCTATAGATGAAATCTGAGAGTATATTGTGTTTGCCCTACCGTTTCTAACGCTAAGAAATAATGCTCGCACAGAGCCGTCAAGGGTACAAAAATATTTGTTGTCGCTCAAAAACCTCGATTCCAAATTGCTGTCTGTCCGTCTGTCCGTCTGTGCGTCTGTCTACAGCATAACTCTCGAAAGCTTTGAGCTACAGTGCTAAAAATGTTTGTGTGTCATTTTCAGCAAAAAAGTAACTTTAAGTTCGAAAATGGGCTACATCCCCCATTCCTTCTACCCCTTCTCATACAAATTTCATAATATTTCGAAATATTAAGAAATTGCTTTTCTTTGAAACTGTCAAAGCTATCAACTTGAAATTTAGGTCAAAGTATTATGATATAGATGTCATTAATATGACGGAATATTGATCTGATCCCCTCACTTCTTCTACCCCCTACCATACAAAAGTGCAATTTTGAAAAATACATATTTTCGATATTCATTGAAACTAGTAAAGCTGAAAATACGAAATTTTGCCAGAATTAATTTATTATAATTGCAATTAGTTTTAAAAAGTATTATCAACTTCACCTTAGTCCTTCTACCCCCTCCCATACAAATTTCACGAAATTTTTAAATTTAAATTAAATTATTTTTCTTCAAAACTGTTAAAGGTATCAACTTGATATTTTGTATAAAGTATAAAAATAGAAATATCAACAAAGTTTAAAAAATTTGTTTTGATCCGTACACTCCTTCTACCCCCTCCCATACAAATGCATAATTTTTGTAAAATTCATTATATCGATTTCTATTAAAACTTGAAAAAGTACAAACTTACAATTTTGCCAGAATTTGTTTTTTAGTAATTGCAATAAATACTAGAAAAATTATCTGCTCCGCTTCACTCCTTCTGCCCTCTTCCATATAAATATCTGTATTTTAAATTCAAGAAAAGCATTTCTCCTTCGAATATACGAGTGCTATCGACTTTGAAATTGAATCAAACCATGGTGATAAGGATGATGATAAGCAGTTTCAAAATCATCTTAAGCTCTCCACTTCTTTTGCCACCTCTCATACAAATGCCTCAATTTCAGGAAAACTATGTCCAATATTTTTTAAAAATAATGAAAATGAAAACTTTAAATTCAGCAAAAAACATTTTGCATGCTATGTTCGGTGTCATATACGAAAAATACAAACCCCCTGATCTACTTCTACCACCTCCCATGCAAAAGTCTCTATTTACTATTCGAAAGAGTTTGAGATGACATATTTTCCGGTATATTAAAGTCAGTCCCATTTCATCTTGAGTATCATATGATTGGGCTTTACGCCCATTCATAGTTCTGTTATGTTTATACTCTAGATGAAATCTGAGAGTATTATAAGTTTGCCACAAAGTTTGTAACGCCAAGAAATAAGGCTCGGAGAAAAAAATGAATGATACAGAAGTTCATATAATCACTCAAAAATCTCAAAACCGGATGTCCGTCCGTCCGTCCGTCCGTCCGTCCGTCCGTCTGTCTGTCTGTCTGTCTGTCTGTCTGTCCGTCCGTGTCCTCTCTAGCTTGAGAACACATTGAGCTAGAAAGTTCAAATTTTGTATACGTTGTTTTTAACAAAAAAGTAAGGTCAAGTTCGTGAACGAGCCAAATCGCTCCACCCCTTCTACCCCCTCCCATACAAAATGACATAATTTCGCAATCTGGCAATAAACGGATTTGCTCGAAAAGTACAAATGATATTGATCTGAAATTTGGAATGTAATACTTTTATGATAATTCCAATCTACTCTAGAAAAATAATTTGTGTCTTCCCCCTCCTTCCACCACCTCCCATACAAACTGCACTTTTTCATGAAATGCTCTAAACCAATTTACTCAGTGCGTATAATAATTATCGAGCTGAAATTGTGCACGAAATATTTATTTAAAATTATTAGTAAGACCAAAAAAAATGAGACGATTAACTGGACCCCTTCTACCCCCTCCCATACAAAATGACACAATTTCGTAATTTCACAATAAACGGATTTGCTCGAAAAACATAAATGCAATTGATCTGAAATTTGGAAAATATTACTTTTTTGATGATATAAATCTGCTGTACAAAAGTTTTTGAGTCCTCCCATTCCTTCCACCACCTCCCACACAAACTGCACTTTATCATGAAATGCTCAAAGCAAATTTACTCAGGGTGTATAAAATTGATCGAGCTGAAATTGTGCACTAAATATTTATTTAGAATTATTAGTAAAACCAAAAAAAATTTAGACGATTAGCTTCACCCCCTCTACCCCCTCCCATACAAAATGACACAATTTCACAACTTTATAAAAAGTCGATTTTCCTCAAAAGTATGAATGCTACTGATCTGCAATTTAAAACATGTCAAAAGCATGATGTTTATAGTTATTTCTGAAAAGTCATTAAAAACTCGCCACTCCTTCTATCACCTCCCATATAAACTGCCCTACTTCACTACATCTAATACACTAATTTTTTCAGTACCTATTAAATTTTTAAATCCTAAATTTTGCATAAAACATTTTGATAGCAACCTTAACGTCATGTGAAAAAATTAGTTCAATTACGTCACCCCCTCTACCACTTCCTCCACAAAATTTCTTAAGATACAAAAATTTCTCTTCCATCTAGAGTATCGCACGATTGGGCTTTATGCCTCCTGTTATGTTTTTTTTTTGTGTTTGTTTTAGTCTTGTATTGCTTTATTATTCACTTTTGATTAATTCACTTCTTTTTTCTTTTTCTATTCTAGCGCACTTTTTCACCATCCCAAAAAAACAATCCTTCACTCTGTATAGTTCTATTCCTTCTCCCCCACAAAGTTTTTCGCTGTTTTGCTTGAGCCGGCAGACCAGATTCCACAACGGCTTTCGTTTGTTTGTATTTAACAAAACGAGCTAATACAAAGTACCTAACGTACTTAGGAGGTGGTTGGATGGGTATAGATAGGGTAGGCATCTGATCGGCGTCATTAGGCGACGCTCAGTGTTGTAACTGTCATATACACATCAATTGTGCTCATTATAACTCCACGTGGTAGCCACCGGATACTGGTCTTGTCCATCTGGACTTGACTTGCTGAACTGATGCGCGAGTGCTAATGAAACAGAAAAATTCTAGCACTATAATAATATGGCCCTCCAAGTTGGGGGTTGGGCGATGTGTTAACAACTCATCCTCGGAAAAACCACACCCGTTTCGAAACCTGAAGCAACGCCTCGGACTGGATTGATTCAACGGCAACGACCACGCAAACGAAAAATGGACTATTCCTTCGGATCTTGGAACGTGCGATCCCTGTACAGAGTAGGAGCAGTGAGAGCGCTTCTGGAACAGGCAGCCAAATACAATATAAACATAATTGCACTCCAAGAAACTAAATTGTTAGGTAGCGAGATTACTGACATTAGATCGCACACAATTTTCAAAAGTGGGAAATCAAATCCGTCAATGAACGATTGTGTGCAATCCGCATCAAAACAAGTTTTTTTAATGTTTGGTTTATTAATGTCCACGCCCCAACGGAAGACAAAGACGACGAAGTTAAAGACGATTTCTACAGCACCTTAGAATCAACATTCGACTCCCTTCCGTCGAATGATATTAAAATAGTATTAGGTGACTTTAACGCGAAAGTGGGCAAAGAAGAAACATACATAGGGACAATTGGAAGGCACAGTCTCCATGATATTAGTAACGACAACGGCCAGAGGCTGACTGATTTCGCCAGCAGCAAAAACCTTATTGTAAGCTCGACATGCTTCCTGCATCGTGACATTCATAAGAGAACGTGGGCATCACCCGACGGAAGAACATTCAACCAAATAGACCATGATCTAATAGAGAAAAGGACGGCCTCCTGCATTCTCGACGTGCGTACATGTCGAGGGACTAATTGCGACACAGACCACTATTAGGTAAAGACCAAGTTCCGATGTCGAATCGCAAGCCGAGGACACCCAAAAACACAACCGGTTCCTAAATTCGACATAGGAAAACTCAAAGACGAGAAAATAGTTGCGAAATATGTATCAGCCTTGGAGAGGCACTTCGCGATAATGCTGAATACTACCGCCAGCAAGTCAATAGAAGAAATGTGGAAAAATATCAAAGATGGCATTAAATCTCTCGCAGAGGAGGTGATAGGACAACAACCCCGGCGCAAACGTAATGATTGGTTCGACAACGAATACCAAGATGCCTTAGAACGAAAAAATCAAGCCTACAAAATATTAACGGAACGGCCGACACGAGCCAAACAGAACAAATACACGGAACTTAGACGATTTGCAAACAAAATATGCAGACAAAAAAAAACGGAAGTACACTAATGACGAAATTAAAAACATGGACGAACAATTTAAACTACACAACACAAGAGGCGCGAATTTCCTTGTTAAAAGGATGAAAGAAGGATACAAACCGAAAACGACCCTCTGCAAGGATGCAGAAGGGAACATTATAAGTAACGCGGAAGATATAAAACTAAGATGGGCACAATATTTTGAACACCTTCTTAACCCGAGCCCATCACCTACACGAATAGCAGCAGCAGATACAATAGCAGGTATAAGTGATGTAACAGCTGATGAAGGATCCGCTTTGAGTCCTCCCACACTCGAAGAAGTAAAAACAGCCCTAAGGAACCACCCAAACAACAAAACGCCGGGCACTGATCAAATCGCAGCTGAACTTCTGAAAGCCAGCGACACCTGCATAGCGCATCTCCTACAAAGATTAGTCACGGACATATGGACGCAGGAAATACTTCCTGAAGATTGGCGCAAGAGCATATGTCCAATTTATAAAAAAGGTGACAAACTCTGCTGCGAAAACTACCGAGGAATATCACTGTTGTGTACGTCTTATAAGATCTTGACGAAAATTCTAGAAAAAGAATTAAACCCTATGCTGACAAAGTAATTGGTGAATACCAAGGTGGATTTAGAGCTGGACGATCGACCACGGCCCAGATATTCTCAGTTAAACAGGTGCTAGAAAAGTGCTGGGATTATAATATTGATATGCACCAGATATTTGTTGACTTCAAACAAGCATACGACAGTATCGATAGGCGCGTACTGTATAAAATCATGTTGGAGTTTGGAGTCCCACCGAAACTGGTCCGACTACCAAGAATGACAATGACTGAGTCTTATTCACAAGACAGAGTAGAAAATGATCTGACTTCCAGTTTTAAAACAGACAACGGCCTTAAACAAGGTGACGGCCTCGCACCAATGCTTTTCAACTTAACACTCGAATATGTTGTTCGGAAACTTCCCGTTGACACCAAAGGAACACTATGCTTCAAATCCACACAACTCGTAGCATATGCCGACAACATAGATATCCTTGCAAGATCTCTGGAGAGTGCTAAGGAAGTATTTGTAAACCTTGACTCGGTAGTAAGGGAAGTTAGACTAAGTATTAATGAAAATAAAACATCTAGGAAAAAGACGCCATTCAGACAAAATATTACAGTAGGAGACTATAACCTAGAAAACGTAGACAACTTACAATACCTAGGGGCGAACCTATCGAAGGATGGAAGCGATCCCATCGAAATTAAAAGAAGAATAATTATGGCAAACAAGACGTATTATTCGGTACTTCCAATAATTAAAAACAAGAACGTACGCAGGAAAACAAAACTTAAGTTATATAAAACGATTATACGACCTGTGCTGTGCTATGGCAGCGAAACGTGGACATTAACTCAGGCGTCCGAAAAACTACTTAACGCATTTGAAAGAAAGGTCCTCAGAAGAATTCTCGGACCTGTGGAGGAAAACTCGATCTGGAGAATACGATACAATAGAGAATTGTATGCCATCTTCGACAATCCAGAAGTGTCAACCCTCATAAAATTTAAAAAGTTACAATGGGCTGGTCATGTGAAGAATTCCCAAACGCACACTAAAAGGGAAAGTCAACGGACAAAGACCGGTCGAAAAACCACGAAAGCGCTGGGAGGATTCGATTGACGCAGACAGCAAATCACTGCTAAGATTTTCAAACTGGAGGACGCGGCCACTGAACCGAGATGGATGGAGGCAAAGCATTCAGGAGGCCAAAGCCCGATTTGGGCTGTAGTGCCATCGTAAGTAAGTAACGTACTTAGAAACAGAAAGAAAAAATATCACAAAGGAAATTCTAATTTATGCTATGAGTGACTTAGGATATTTGAATTCTCTGGAGAGAGAAAAAAATGAATCAAAGGAAATATATTGCAACAAGACATCTTTTCCATCGGCGACTTATAGCCTAATGGTCGATCTGGTTTTGAGTTACACCATCAGGGGGAAACCCAAGATGTTTTATGGTAACTCTTATGTGGAAGAAGGGTCCCTCCGATGACCATTTGCCGAGCACTACAAAACTCCACAAATAATTCGCCGTTTTCGGGTCTCTTAATACAAGATCGTGACGCGTCGACCCAAGGGTCACCATGCCTCCCCATGACGTGTTCTAGTCCAGTGTTGTCAGAGCCAACCTGGGTGTTCATATCTCCTGAGATGCTAATAATATCACCTATTGGAACACGGTCGGAGGTGGCACTCAGTTGGCTATAAGAGTCCTCTTTGTCACCAGATGTTGCGGTAATAGTTGGTGCAAAGCGCTGTAGAATTGTGACAATTCGGACACTGGTCCTGAGCCTGACGACGACAATCCTATCCGAGATTGGTTCCCACCTGATGAGACGTAAGGACGACCTCAGTCCCTTCCCCCGTCATTCAATGTTCGAACGTTTCAGAAGCCAATCGTAGTCCGTTTTAAAATTTTGCCAGAATTTGTCTCTTAATAATTGCAATAAATGCTAAAAAAAAATATATGAACTTCGCTTTACTCCTTCTACCACCTCCCATACAGACTGGGCTTTACGCCCAATCATAATTCTGTTACGTTTCAATTTCATTTGAAGATTGAAACTAAAATTGGGGTTAAACTTCGAAATTGTTCAACAAATCTGCACTTTATGCGCGTTTTGAATTGCAATCAAATTCCAAATAAATCCTTTCATCCTCCTCGAGAAAAACTTCCTTCATGCCAATATTCTCTCACTGCCAATAAAAATAGCAGAGCTGAAATTGTGTTCTACATTCCATAGCGAACAAATTAAACTGGTTAACCTTTTCTGTTCTACTCGTTTTTAATGCATGCAGTTTTTTTAGTCCAAGACAATTTTGATAAATTGCCCAATTATCGTTGTTTCCCAAACAGGAAGCAATTTTCAGTCTTTGAGAGAGCTATGAGGTAGATTACGAATTCATTTAAATCGATCGTTATAGGCGTCTAACATTCACCATCGAAGCTAAGTATTACAATTTCTGTGCCTCCTCCTTTATCGTGTTTTATCGAAGACTGCAGAATTCTATTGGGCTCGGTTTGGCTTAAGAAACAGACGACGAAATCGATATTAGATATCATCGTTGCCGTCAAACACCTCTACATTATATACAGAATGCATAATAGAGGCATCCATTAAACATTAAAGGAACAATTTTACAGTGATGATGGCATTAACTATTCACTGTAACGTCATGCTGATTTTGAAATACATAACGAAACTGAATGTCATGAGGGATGATGGTATAGTTACGGAACTACTGGGAGTGAATTGGATATCTCGGTCGGTTCAATTGAATAGGATTTTCAATCCATAAATATTAGATATAAAGTTATTGTGTTTCAAAGAGAGAAACACCAATAGAATTTGATTATAAATTTGCTATTTACATAGTTATTGCGTTTTAAAGAGGAAAACAACATTGGGATTTGGTTAAAAAGGTGTTAGTCGTATATTGTTGTCAGATAAAGTTGCTTTTGGAACGTTAAAGTAATTAATGGGACAACCATTTTGTTGGAGTAGTTACAAAAATTTTAAAAAGCAGCACTGGAAGTATTACTCTTATAGCCGAAAAAAAACATGACAGAATTACAATTTCGCATTGTTGACCAACACGCAACTCAGTATGCTACACCCAAGGTTAGGTCAGGTTTGTGGAGGGGTTGGACACCTATGTACAAAGGCCACCAGTGGACTCATTGAACGTCTCCGCATTTGTACCATTCCAACTATTTTTATTAATTTCCCTTTATCAAACCCACCCCAGAGCATCTAAGTGGTGCTACACAAGTCGCTTTGTAACCATTACAGATTTTCCCTTCCCCACACTTTGTTGGCATAAATTGTACTAATGACTCCCAAGGCAATGCCAACATTGTCCGTTTCCTCAACGGTAGCAGCGGCAGATCCGTTCCTGGCCAATCTGTCCACCATTTCGTTTCCAGGTATATCCCGATAAGGCGGAACCCAGCAAAGTCGCAAAGTGCTGGTTTTTTTTCCCAATTCTTCTAACATACAATGATTCAAGCATCTTAATCTACAGCTGTAAGCGGGGAGGGTTTTCAGTGCAGCTTGGCTATCCGAGTAAAAACTAACTCGCTTATCATTTACTCCTGCACAAAAGGCCAGTTCCGCCCTTTTGCAATAGCCATTACCTGCGATTGGAAGACTGCGGTATATTCTGGTACTAGATGCCTGGAGATGTGCAGATCAAAAATTTCAGAAGAGATGCCATAACTTACTCCGTCTTCCATTTTCGAACCATAAGAAAATATCGCCATCTTGTCGTTCTGCATGACATGATTATCAATCCATTGTTGCCTGTCAGGGAGAGTAACTTCATAGTGCTTCACAAAGTACATCTTTGATAGCATTGTATCACTACTATAACTTGGGAAAGAAGATTGCCTTTTCATGCGCTGCAGGATGGTGGCATGAGATTTTTTTAAATTGGTCCCAAGCCATGCTCCAAAAATTTCAAGTCTCAGAGCCGTAATGAATTACAGCATTCAGCGCAAGAAGACCCAAAATGCCCTCGTTCTGCCTATACAGGCCTTTCTCTGAATGTGACTCAATTGTGATTGGATATACTTCAGTTCGGTACTTTCCCACCATACCAGCGCACCGTATGTATTATACTGATATACATCCACCTTACCATATTTGTTTCCAGTCCCCATTTTTTGCTAAAAGGTTTTTTTACATAAGAAGAAGGCATTATTTTATTATTAGTCTTGTCGAATTCGACCAACTGGCAACAAGGTTTAATGCTCTTCGCATCAGTTCGCCTAAAGTTGTAGTGTATTTCCCACTAATATGAATGCCTAAGTCATCCGCATAGGCAACAGGGTAATAATTAGCGTTTACCTACGAGAGGATACCATTCAAGGCTAGCAGCCAAAATAAAGGTAACAAAACCCCACCGTGTGGTGATCCCCTATTCACTTGTAATACTCTAGATGAAATCTGAGAGTATTATAAGTTTGCTCTAAAGTTTGTAACGCTAAAAAAATAAGGCTCGGAGAAAAAAACGAATGATACAGAAGTTCATATAATCACTCAAAAATCTCAAAACCGGATGTCCGTCCGTCGGTGCGCTCTCTAGCTTGAGAACGCGTTGAGCTAGATAGTTTAAATTTTATACACGTTATTTTTAACAAAAAAGTAAGGTCAAGTTCGTGAAAGGGCCAAATCGCTCCACCCCTTCTACCTCCTCCCATACAAAATGACACAATTGCGCAATTTGACAATAAACCAATTTGCTCGAAAAGTATAAAAGCTATTGATCTCAAATTTGAAACATATTACTTTTATAACAATATCAATCTACCATATAAAAATTATGCGTGTACTCTCCTTCCTTCCCATACAAACTGTACTTTTTCATGAAATACTATAAGCCAATTTACTCAGTGCGTATAAAATTTAGCGAGCTCATATTATGCACCAAATATTTATTTAAAATTATTAGTAAGACCAAAAAAATTAGACTATTAGAATCAATCACTTATTTAGAGTCATTAGTAAGATCAAAAACTCGTTCTACCCCCTCCCATACAAAATGACATAATTTTGCAATTCGAAAATAAAAGGATTTGCTCCAAAAGTATAGATGCTATTGATCTGAAATTTGGATTATATTACTTTTATTATAATTTCAATCCATTATATAAAAATTATTAAAGTCCTTCCCTTACTTCCACCACCTCCCCTACAAACTGCACTTTTTCATGAAATACTCTAAACCAATTTACTAAGTGCATATAAAATTTATCGAGTCGAAATTGTGCACTTAATATTAATCTAGAATTACTAGTAAGGCCAAAAAAAGATTATACTATTAGCTTTACTCCTTCTACCCCTTGCATACAATCTGACACAATTTTACAACTTTACAAAAAGTGGATTTTCCTGAAAAGTGTGAATGCTACGGGTCTACAATTTAAATCATAACAAGCGTATGATGCTTATATTTATTTCCGGAAAAGTCTTTAAGAACTCGCCCTTTCTTCTACCACCTCCCATACAAACTGCACAATTTCACTAAATCCAATAAACTAATTTGCTCAAAATTTTGAAACTAAATTTTGTGTAAAACATTTTGATAGCAACTTTAGCGTGATGAGAAAAAAATTAGTTCAATGTCGTCAACCCCTATACCATTTCTCCTACCAAATTTCTTGAAATCAAAAAATTTCTCTTTCATCTAGAGTATCACACGATTGGGCTTTACGCTCAATCGTAGTCCTGTTATATTTTTGTTCTAAAGTCGTTTCCCAGTAATATTCCTGCTCACCAACATGTTATGAATCCATTCAGTGAGCATTGAATTTGCATATGTGCGGTTAACGCGTCTATTAGCACATTGGTGCAGTAGTCAGTATTATTGAACGCGCCCTCTACATCCAGAAAAGCACTCAAACTGTACTCCTTGAGTTCCATAGATTTTTCAATTTTCAACTACAGACTGTCCTTTCATGTAATCATGTTAAGAAGGACTGAGGTCGGCGATGTTTACGGTGGCTCTTATGTGAATATCTATCAGTCTTTCAAAAGTTTTTAGAAAGAAAATATCAGACTTATTGGCCTGTATTCCTTCGGCTGTGTATGACTACTTTTGTTTGCCTTCGGTATGAAAACCACCTTCACCTCTTTCCACTTTAAAGGAACATATCTTAGAAGAAGACAGGCCTTGAAAATGTTAACCAGTCTTACAACGACGCTGTCCAGATGGCTACGCCCAAGCTCTTTGTGTTTTTTGGCTCTAAGAAATTTTTGTTTTTTACAGTCGGTTTCTTCAAGAAGAAAATATCGCTGGATATTTTGCTTTCTTTGCTCTGTTCACAAGATTCTTTGAAGCATTACAAATTAAGAGCTAAATTATTTACATCCAAATCAATAATGATCATTGAAAGTTGTTTGCAATTCTGTAATGAGTTCAAAGAACTTGGCAACGGATTGGATTCATTTCCAACTTTTTTCTATAGCTTAACTCAAGTCTTTTATCGCAAGTAGCGATTGGAAAGTCGACTGTTTACCAACTTTTCTATTGCAAAGAAATCGCAATGCATGGGTTTTTAAAATAATAATTATAGAACTGCTGCTCAGTGGAAAAATTAGTATTACTTGAACCGTCATAGACCCTCATCTACTTTAAAACTCTGACTGCGCTCGGGTAGGAGAAATCTGTGGCGGTACGGGGAATACGGGGGGTAAAATGTGCGAGCGAGACCAAATTTTTTTTGCTATAACTGCCATGCATGTTGTTCTAAAGAAAGCCATCGTTCACCCGCAAAACTTTTATGTTAGTAAGACGGCTAACAGACTAGCAATTTTCAACTCCACAGACCTATCCACCCGCAACTACTTTTTCGAAAGAAAGCAGAAGAAAAAGTCCAACAACAAAATTTTCGATGGGTACCTCAACACCATACTTTAAGCGTTAGCTGCTTGAGCGAGCACTCTTAAACATCCTTGGAACAACCGCCACCACCTCGGAACTGATTCCGACAGCGAGAATTTCACAGGTCCTTGGTTTCGGTTTTTGTCAGTTTTGTATAGACTTTATCCCAGCAATCTAAACTTACTTGTTACAATGTGGGGCTGGTGGAAGCGGGCGAAAGTACACAAGTTTCAGTTTACTACTCTCTACGAACTATATATGTATGTATATTGGGTTCACTGTAAAGTTGTTACGAAACTTTTAAATGGTATTGTACGCAAGTCCTTAATTTGGTTTTAATGATGCTGTCGGAAAGGATATGAAATGTTTACGTTGATGTTACTCGTACGAATAGTTAGCGTTTTAGAAGATAAACAGCAGCAGTGGCGAAATGGATTTCGAGGATTTTGAATGTTTCTTTTTAAGGAGGAATCAAGTGGAATGTGCCATGTTTACTGGCAGTCGATGGCGCTACATGTAAAATTTTTACAATTTACAGTCTCATATTTGTTGAGTGTTTGTAGTGAATTCAACCAAAAATACTTAATTTTTTTATAGTTTTGAAAAATAGAAAATTGGTTTCCTTTTCCAAAACATTTACAACTCGGAAAGAACGAATTTGAGCATTTTATTCACAAAATGATTTTTTTTTCGGTTCTCAGAGTTTTAGAAAAACTTTCAACTTTTAACAGTATAATCGGTATGCTCATTTAAAAACCTGGGTGTAGCCTGGTGGATAGCAAGTTGATCTACAATTCGAAGGTCGTTAGATCAAATCCCAGTTGACGAATATTTTCAGTAACCTGCCTACGTAAGCCAAAAACATAACACGACTACGATTGGGCGTTATGACCAAGCGTGCAATACTCTACATATATGAAAGAGAAATTTTTCGATTTCAAAAAATTTTGTTGGGGAAGTGGTACAGGGGTTAACGACATTGAACTAATCTTACTTTATTATCCTAATAATAAAGTATTGTGATTGACACCGAAAAAAAATTGCTACCCTGAAATTTTGTTTTTTCGCCTATAAATGCAAAAAAAAATATCTCCGAGACTGTTAAAAGTAGAATGTTCGTTTTTGGGTGGATTGTTGATTGGGTAAGTGAACTCTATTTTCTAAATTTTGGGGGGTGTTAGGTGAAAGGGGGAGGGAAAGAGTCAAAAACTACATTTGCTAATATCTCCACCACAAATGCAGATAGGAAGTTGAGAATCCGCAGAGATATAGAGAGGGTTGTGGGACAAACTTAAAAAATAATTTAATATTTTATCCATTGGCTTCCGAAAAGGGGGGACTAAAAACAAATTGTCGGCAGAATTGTTTTTTCAAATGATTATATCTTCGAAATTACTTATCGTAAAAAATTCATATTTTGGGACCATTAAGGTGGCATATAGCTCCACCGAAATCAACTTAGAGAGTGGCTAATTTTTGTAAGGGGGAGGGTCAGGGAAAAAAAAACCACTTAAAAATGAATATCTCAACTGTTCACAAGCTAAACATAGGCTATAAATCAACCCAAAACAATATCAGATTACCGACATAAATGCATTTTGCATTTCCGTACGAAATAAGTTGAATGATCGCGTACACGTATCTATCTAAGGTAAATGACTCGATATGCCATCATTCAACTTATTTTTACACACATTGCATTTTTTTATACTTGCGTTTTTTATTCCTACAAGCAATTATAATTGTAAACATTATTTTGTAAGCTTTTTTTTATTATAAATAGCATTTAAGTCAATGAAATAAATCACTCTTTCCTTTAACACCGAATCGAACGTATTTCTTTTCGTAGTCTTTCCCAAATACTTTACCTAGTACTTCCCAAATACATCTATAGCATCGACTGGTGTGGTCGGTTACTATAGAATCCTCACATCCCCCAAAAATATCTATATCATCGACTGGTGTGGTCGGTCATTATAGACTCCCTCTTAAAAACTCACCCGCTCCACTCATCATTGACTGGAGCCACTGATCGGTGCTAACCAGGATCAACACAGCTGGTGTGGCTGCGTCAGATCCAACCTGTTGCCGAACAAGGTCCGTCGAATCCGTAATAATCAGCGACTTTCAAGGTCCGTAGAATCCGTGTTAATCAGCGACTTTCAAGGTCCGTCGAATCCGTGTTAATCAGCGACTTTCAAGAGATTCTCGAGCATTCGCCTTTGGAAACTCACAATACCAGCATTTGACCATCGGATCTTCAAGCCAACGCTTCTTGAGGATTCGCAGAGATTCCCGAGCACTCGTCTTTGGAAACTCGCAACACGAGCCATAGATCGTCGCATCTTCAAGCCAACGCTTCTTGAGGATTCGCAGAGATTTCCGAGCAATCAGTCGTCTTTGGAAACTCTGAACATCAGCCATTACCAGACAACTACTGGTACTAAACGTGACGTCAACACAATCAATTGAAGACGTAATAAACAGCAGTTACTTCTGAGCGCCATAAGAAGCAAACTTAACAAGCAGTATGGAGCAAGAACTTATTGCAGATCAACAGAAGATTGCTGAATCCCTTGAAAATTTGGGAAGAAATTTCCGAAAGGATAGCAATTCTCGAAAAACTAAGGAATACTACTCCAAGAAAATAGCCGAAATTGATCGACTATGGGAAACCTTCCTTGAGAATCATTCCAAACTTTCAAAGATATTACCAACTGATCATCTTTATTTCGCACAAGAAATATTAGAGAACACTGAGCGGCTATTTAATCAAACGAAAACGACATACGAGGATGGGCAAACATCCACTAACACAACAACAACAGCAGGAGATTTCAAGATGCCTGAGACCATATGGTATCCTCCTGCAAACACGGCTGGGCTTGGATCTCATAGTCCAGTTGGCAATCCTGTAAACTTCATTGCCAACAACCTTCCGAAACTACCGCGCCTGGAAATCCCAAAGTTCAACGGTGACTACAGGAATTGGAAAAGTTTTATTGACATGTTTAAGAACATTATACACGTCAACCCAACGATCGGTAATATCCAGAAGATGCAATATCTCCTCAGTTACCTGGATGGAGATGCACGAGACGCTATCACCCATCTCACACTCTATGGGTCCAATTACGAAGCTGCGTTAACAATCTTGCAAGATCGGTTTTGCAACAACCGAAAATTGGTTACGACATACATCGATACACTGCTCGATGTCGAAAAAATCGGTCATCGAAGCCCAACAGGTTTATTAAGACTTTACGACACTCTGATAAACTGCTTGACAGCATTGAAGAACATGCAGTATAATACCGACGAATGGGATCCGCTTGTTGTACGAATCGCAATGAGAAAACTCGACAACGAAAGTGCTCGTTTGTTTGAAGAAGGAATTGAAGATATTAAGGAGATGCCATCTTTAAGCCAACTATACAAATTCCTGTTAAAACGACGTCAAACTTTATCGTCAATCAAATCATCGGATAACTCAACCAGTTCAAAACGATATGACATGCAAAAACAGACAAACAAGAAGAGTTCGTTCGTGTCAGCGACGAAACGGCTCAACAATGATACGCAAGTTAATTGTGCCTACTGCAAGGGCACAAATCATCCAATCTCTCGCTGCGATGGTTTCAAGGGATTAACCGTAAACGAGCGACAAACATTTGTAACTTCTGCAAAACTTTGTAAAAATTGCATTTCGCACAACAAGGATGCAAAATGCAAAAGCAAACACACCTGTTTCGAGTGCGGTAAACCACATCACATCTTGCTGCATTATCAAACTCTAACACCGTCAGCCGTAACAGCGAACGTGGCTACAAAGAAGAGCAAAATCCAATCGACAGTTGGGAAAATCGCTTATCCACAGCATGGAATAATTGTGCTCGCAACCGCGCTGATCAACGTAAATTCAAACACCGGAGAAAGGATACAGTTTAGAGCTCTCATCGATCCAGGATCCCAAAGTTCCTTCATATCATCCAAAGCTGCCAAAAGGCTGAATATACGACCAGAAAGTATAATGGCAACCATCACGGGAATAGGATGTGTTGAAACAAAAACCGTGCGAAAAAGAATTTCCATTACAATAACACCAAGATTCACGTCAAATTTCACCGTTTTAACTGAAGCTCTTATCATGCCAAAGTTAACGTCAGTGCTTCCAGACCAACCAATAGATATCCACCAGGCAAATCAGATTTGGTCCTTACAACTGGCAGATCCAAATTTCAACAAGCCGGGCGTAATTGATATTATTCTCGGTGCAGATGTATATGAGGACATCATTGAAAATGGAATGAAGAGGGGAAATCCTCTGCTATACCAAAAGACTAAGCTGGGCTGGATAATTTCCGGAAAGATCAAGGCGTCAGGTGACACGCAAACACGAAAGATAACATCCATGATCTCGATGGCGAAATTTCACCAAAAAATGGAAAGATTCTTCGAGATGGACTGTGAAGATGGCCAAGCTGAACCATCCATGGCGGAAACAAGGTGTGAAGAATCATTTCAAACCACTCACGAAAGAGACGTCAAAGGACGATACATAGTGCATCTTCCATTCAAGGATGACGTCCACATAAAACCCTTGGGTGAATCACGAAACATGGCCATGATGCGGTATCGACAAGTCGAAAAACGATTAAAGAAGAATCCAGAACTCGAAATTCAATACAACCAATTCCTGGAAGAATATTTGCAACTTGGCCACATGGATAAAGTCACACCCTTTGTCGGTGACGAAAAGAACGTGTTCTATCTACCCCACCATCCAGTTTTCAAGGAAGATAGCACCACTACAAAACTACGTGTAGTGTTCGACGCTTCAGCCAAAACTCTAGGCGGAAGTAGCCTAAATGATCTATTATACACAGGTGCAAAATTGCAGCAAGATCTCGCACAAATCCTACTTCGTTGGCGAAAATACAAATACGTATACACTGCCGATATTGAAAAAATGTTCAGGCAGATTCAGGTAGCAGAATCTGATCGTGATTTCCAGAGAATCTTGTGGAGACGCAACAAGAATGGAGCTGTTGAAGAGTATCGACTTAACACTGTGACATATGGTACGGCAGCAGCAACATTCTTAGCAGTAAGATCCCTGATGCAGTTAGCTAATGACGAAGGAGGTGACAGTAACTCGGCTGCGGCAATACTGAAAAACGATTTTTATGTTGACGACATGATGACTGGCGCACAAACACTAGACGATGCCATAAAACTACAAAATCAGATACAGGAACTACTGAAAAAGGGTGGTTTCAACCTGAGAAAATGGACATCTAACACACCTGAACTACTGGCAGCGATACCAGAAGAAGCCAGAGAGCAAGGACTGCTAAACATAACAGAAGACTCATCAATCAAAACGCTGGGACTAAATTGGCATCCGATCCAGGACGAATTCCAATTCAAAATTGTGGAATTCGACAAAACTAAAAAATTGACTAAACGACAACTACTATCAAACATTGCTACAATTTACGACCCACTACAATGGCTTGCCCCAGTTACAATCAAGGCCAAGCTGTTAATGCAAAAGGTCTGGAGATCAGGCATAGATTGGGACGACGTTCCAGATAGTGACATCCTAACTGACTGGAATAAAATGGATTCAGAACTACGCTCACTAGAAGAAATCGCGATACCACGCTGGATAAATTTTCAAGACGATCCTCGAATCGAGTTTCACGGATTTTGTGACGCCTCGGAAGTAGCATACGCTGCGGCTGTGTACAGCAGAATAATAGATTGTTCGGGAGCTATAACAACGCGACTCCTGTGCGCCAAAACAAAGGTTACGCCAATCAAGGCAACCATATCTCTCCCGAAATTAGAACTCAACGGAGCTCTCCTGTTGGCAAATTTGATACATCAAACAGTCACCGCAATGGATATAAAACCCGTACGAATATACGCCTGGTCCGACTCTACAATAACGCTTGCTTGGTTGAAGAAAAATCCAACAACACTGGAAACCTACGTAGCGAACAGAGTATCAAAAATACAAAAGCTCGACCAAGGACACTGGATCTGGAACCACGTACGATCCGAAGAAAATCCAGCAGACTGTGCCTCAAGGGGCATCAGTCCAAAACAGTTAAAAGATCATCACTTATGGTGGAATGGCCCGAACTGGCTAAAAGCTACAACTCTCCTAGATAGCCACATGAATATAACTTCTATGATCACAACTCATGACGAAAAGACATTCTTTGAAAGGTACTCAGATTTTTCAAAGCTTACAAAAATTGTGGCACTTTGCTTAAGATTTATAAACAACTTCAAAGTCAGAAGCAAACAGAAGAAGTTCGGGAGAATTACAACAATAGAACTTGAAGAAGCACACAACAGAATAATTCTTCTCACTCAACAATCCGAATTTCGTGAAGAAATAAAGGATTTGAATTCCAAGGGATCTAATAACAGACTAACAGCGTTAAATCCCTTTATAGACAGACACGGTATTCTACGTGTTGGCGGCAGGCTCCAAAATGCAGGCATCTCGGAAGACGCAAAACATCCCATGCTACTACCACAACGGCATCATGTCACGTATCTGATCATTAGAGATGCACACAAAAGGACCATGCATGGAGGACTTCAGCTTGTACGAAATTATCTTCGAATAAGATATTGGATAATCAACGATCAGAAAGTCATTCGCTATGAGATCCATCGCTGCATATCTTGTTGTAAATTTGCTAATAGTCAAAACAATCAATTGATGGGAAACTTACCTGCTGTTCGGATAACGCCAGCGAACGCATTTACTTATTGCGGCGTTGATTATGCAGGACCCTTCAAGACACGTATGTCAAAAGGACGAGGAGCCACGACACTGAAAGGCTACATCGCCCTTTTTGTATGCATGGTAACCAAGGCGATACACTTAGAACTTGTCAGCGACATGACAACTGAAGCATTCTTAGCGGCATTTAAACGGTTTACGAGTCGAAGAGGACTATGTTTGGAGATCTACAGTGACCACGGAACAAACTTTGTGGGGGCAAACAACAAGTTGGACAAGGACATTCAGGAAGCCATAACCAACTCCACCAACGAAATTGCAAGAATTTCTGCTAAGGATGGCATTACTTGGAAATTTATACCTGTGGCCAGCCCGCACATGGGTGGATTATGGGAAGCCGGTGTAAAGTCTGCCAAGGGACATCTCAAACGCGTTCTTGACGAAACATCAATAATACCAACATTCGAAGAGTTCACAACAATTTTGTGCCAAATAGAAGCTTGCCTCAATTCCAGACCGCTCACTCCAATATCCAGTGATCCAAATGACCTCGAGGCTCTAACACCCGGACATTTACTTATTGGCCGCCCTCTCCTGGCACTTCCGGAGCCAGACGTATCCTACAAAAATCTACACGACCGGTGGAAGACTCTGACAGCAGTACACCAAGAATTTTGGAGACGATGGTCCACAGAGTACCTTCACACTCTTCAACGACGTTCAAAATGGACAAAAGAAAACACCAATCCAGCTGTAGGAGAACTGGTGTTAATAAAAGAAACCGACACCTCGCCAACGAAGTGGCCACTTGGACGAATCCACAAGGTCCACCCTGGGAAGGACGGAAAGATTCGAATGGTAACCGTAAGATATCACGGAAACAATCTCAAACAAACAGCCATTACAAATCTCTGTCAATTGCCGATAGAAATCCCAGTAGATAACAGCCCTGCGACTCCCGAAATGATTAAGACGTCGTCACATATTGCAACTACATCAAGACTTACTGAAAAAACCATCAAAAGAAAAGAACAAGAACCACCAAAGAATCCGACAACAAAGAAGAAAAGACGAATTGCCCCATGTACCTGGGCAAGAAATTTGTTGAACATAGCTATAATGCTGTTTTCACTTTTAACCGTAGGCGCATCGGATATCTTCAACGAATCAATACCAACTAACTTCAAAGTCGTCAAACCACACAGCGGTTATTATATAGAAAAGATGGGTTACACTCAAATCGTAAGAGGTAATTTGAGACTAGAAGTAAGCTTCCCCTTGAAAGGCATTCTGGAAGACAAAGAATACATATCAAGGACCTGGAAGCAAGTTGATGACATGTGCAAAAAAACTAGAGAATTATCTGAACTAACTCATTGCGAAACGCTTCTTCTACACCTTAAGACTAAGCACGATCAACTCCTGCATCAAATTCAGGAAATACTCAGAAAAGAATCCTCAACACCAAGACAACGAAGAGGTGTACTAGGCAATCTGCTAACGAGTGTGTTCGGAGTAAATGACGAAGCATATGAGAACATCGAGACCTTACAGCGAAATCAGCAAAACATCTTGCAAACAACTACCCAACAAGCAATCTTAATCAACAATCGCATAACACACTCCGATCTGATCATGAACAATAAGCTCAAGGAGTTCGGGAACAAAATGAATCAAGTCATAGATTCGGTAAATCACATGAGCAAATGGTATGTAAAGGTCGATCATAACCAAGTCAGCATTCAAGTAATTTCAACGTACTTAACTGCTGTAGACTACTATGATGAAATGCAAATGAAGTACACCAAACTCACAAAAGCACTTCTCGGACACGGAAACTTCCTTGACTTTCTCACCATGGACAAAATAAATGAAACATTAGAAGGCTCCTCGAACAAACTAGGCTCACATTTCAGGATCATTACCACTCCAGAAAAACGAACCACAATACAAAAGAAGGACGGTGAAATAAATGTGTACGGATACTTCCACATCGTTGAAACACTGAAGTACGACTTGATACACATGACAGCGATTCCTCACAAGAAGCAGCAGCATCTTTACCTTATCCCCGTGATAAAGTGCTCAACGATCGCAGTAAGCTTCAACCATCAACTATATTTTGAAATAAGCGAAGAAAAATTGAAAGAATGCGTTATTGAAGCTGGAGTATACCTATGTAGCCCAGATATGACCAACGACATGAACACTAACCCAAATTGCGCACCAGACGAGCTCTACAATAGACATAACAGAAAGTCATGCGAAACGATCGAAGTTATGAATACACAAACTATTTGGAAGGAGCTAATGATGCCGAACACCTGGCTTTTCATCACAGATACAGTCGTAGCAGCCGCTATAATTTTCTGATAAATCCCTAATTAGTATTATAATTATTATCGGGAAAAATTAACCGATTAGCTCCACTCCTTCTACCCCCTCCCTTACAATATGACACAATTTCACGACTTTGCAAAAACTCGATTTTCTTGAAAAGTGTGAATCTAACTGATCTGAAATTTAAAAGATATCAATTGCATGGTGATGATAGTTGTATCTAGAAAAATTACTAAAAACCCCCACTCCTTCTACCACCTCCCATACAAATTGCAAAATTTCACTAAATCCAATGCACTAAGTTCCTCAAGTTACCCATTCAGTTTTTCAAGCTTAAATTTGGTGCAAAATATTTTTATAGCTACTCTAGCATGGTGTGAAAAAAATTAATTTAGTACTGTCATCCCTTCTATCACTCCCCACACAAAAATTCTTAAGATTACAAAAATTTCGATTTCATCGGAAGTATCATATAATGGGGCTTTACGCACAATCGAAGTCCTGTTATGTTTTTAAGCTTAATGTCATTTTATTTGGGATTTTTTCAATTAACAGAAGCTACAACTATTCACATGTCCTTAACACGTATACATATGATCTCGAATCACGGGTTTGATTTGATCACGAGCCTCTACCATTCAAATGCGAGTATCATGCTATCATTCTTAATAATTTATGGTTCTGACTCCAACAAAATACAAAACATTGTGTTCAAAGAGCCATTAAAGTAAGCGGATTATATATCCCATATAATGTATAACTAACTATATACATTCTCAAAAATTGCTTATTAATGCGATTTTTATGCGGACGAAGTCATAATACATAATACATATTAAACGAAATAAAATTAATTAAAACGAAATCATTTTTATTAAATCATATCGTTATATTCTTATCATCATTTTTACATGTATTACGAATTTTGTGTGTATCTAGGAATAGACATTCAAATTCAGTTAGATGCGATTTCACATGAGTGAGTGAGAAACTCATAAGAGAGTTCCTGGGCTTTTTCCGGAGGTAAGCGTTTATCCGAATCATGAGTGATACGCGAAAGTGAAGTTTTCGGCTAATTACCAGTAGCAGCATTGAAATCATCCGGTTGGGCGTATTTACAGCTTAAATTGGTACGGGATCGTCATGGTCCTTTTCCCGTTCCTGTAATGTCAGCACGAACTAGGATGAGGGTTTCTTGGGCCAATGATCTACACCCAAGCTCCTGAGCCGCCGTTATAATTGTGCTGCCCGGCTTAAGAAATCCCCATTACCTGTTAGCGGGATGAAGGATTTCCTTCATCTCGTTACACGCTTGGCCAAGAGGAAAATTCGCTTTTGTTGTGCGAATTTTCTTCTTGGCCAAACAAAAGCAACATAAACAGGCGAGCATTTTTGGTGAGCGGACAGCCCAGTTTGGAGCGATCGACAAGTCAGTCATAATCGAAAAAGTCAAGTGAAAGTGTAAAAACTATTTTGTTGAAATTAAAATAAAGGTTGCGGTTTAAATTAAAGTGGAACTGGCGGTTTTATTTATTTATAATAATTGCAGCATTTTTTATGAATTCGATGTGTTTCGATGGGGCAGAGTATGTTGTCGATGTTGCACCTGCAGCTATGTTTGCTAGAGCAAATCGATGATAAATGCCCTAGCTCTAAACAGTTAGTACACAAGCCTTGATTGTAACAAATTTTGTAGCGTTATTCATCGCGAGAAATTCTTGACATTGTCAAAGATTGTGTAATTGAGAGCATACAGAAAAAATAGATGTAATGGTAGTGTGAAATGCTCTGGTTTGCCAAAATCCCATTCCTGGCTACATTTAGGATATGATGGCTTGGTGAACTTGATGGAAATGCTTCCAATGCTTAAAGCGACATTCCTAATAATTCCGAACTTCCTACCATGTCGTCGGCGCCTGGATCTGACTCTAGGTTCCGATTTTAAATTGAAACACGCGTGTACAGTAGCATATGCCAATTGGGAAAATGCAATAATGCATATTTATGGTTACCGTGAAGGTAAGCCAAATTGTGGATTACAAAAACTATCCTTTAATTTGAAACTCATTAACATTAAAAGACCTCTAAAGTTCAAAACTTATTTTTAAAAGCGTCAAATTTCACAAAAAACACAAATTAAAAAAAGAAATAGTGTTGATGCTTCTGAAAGGCTGAAAGTTTGAAGAACACATATTTCTACGATCACAACTTTTTTATTACTATCAGGATTCCTTAATGCAAGGAATTGCCATAAATCGATTCCAAATTTAAAAATTAAAAGTATCTGGCTCATTATTTAATGGAGGGATGAAACAAACATTAACATTCCAACACCAAGTATATCTGTATAAAAACAAGACATTGACAAAAAAATTCCCATACATCGGTGTCAACTAGCGTTAAGTCTACGTCTTAAGCACTGCTTATCAATAGAGAAGTCGAATACATCAGCATTCTTATTAACTTATCTCGCGAGACGCGAAATCGGTTCATTCATACCATAGTTTATCCAGGCGTCCATTGATGAAAGGGAGGCAATGCTTCCCTTACGTGTTGCCCATTATTCAGTTTAGAAAATCTAAATTGAAATCAGTACGGATATGAAAATTTATTTCAAAAATTCTTTAAAAGAAAGCGCGCATTATTTTCGTCTAACACTGTTTACAGCATTTACGTGATCAGGACAGCTTTTTTCTCACGCTTTTTTTAACCAGCGAAAGTTGAAAGCCTTGCACAGGGAAAAAGATGCGATCTTAAAAATGCATTTACAAGACCGTCGGCCAATACGAAAGAAATTTTTTGCAAGTTCGACTACAATATGGAGGGAAGATACGTCGCATTAAAATGCTTCCACCTTTTCTCTCATTGCTTTTAGTCGCATTCGCGTTCTCTTGTATAACGAGCGCAAGTTCCATTTCTATACGAAGGAGAGACGTGTTAATGCAATTGCTTCCAGCCGGTGCTTTCAGTCGCAAGCTCTGGCTCTCGATCAAAGTATTGCCAGTATTAAAATTTCTGTACTAGCCGAAAAATGATCAGGAAGAAAAATGTGAAGAGGTACATTTGGCAATATTGCCCATATTTTTCTTGCTTTGAGTGAAAAGAATCGGTTTTAGTGGAGCACTACCTAAAAAAATTAAAAATATGGATTTTTTTATTACCGATTAATAATGTAGACTGGATTCTAAATCGATTGCCGAAAACCGCAACCCCATCGGATGAGTAGAAGTGTTTCAAATAATGATGTAAACTTGTGCAGTCATGCATATTGACGCAGCGCTTGTAGCTTGGCGCAAAATAATTGCTTCCCCTAGCTATAAAGTCACGCCACGCTACTGAGTTTATCCGGTGAAAACCGATCCGCAGCAATCTAGGATACTTTGGTAAAAATTGACCAAGCACATCAAACCCAAAAGAATGGACGAATCAACTAACCTTGTAAGAAGGTTATGAGCAAAATTTACATCAGCTACTTCACGTCTTTTCGAAAGCGATAACATATTTAATAGCTGAAGTCGAGCAGTATATGGAGAAAGACGAGCTCTGTCGATCCAATTAAGGTGACATAAGCCTATTCTTACAAATTTACGCTGAATCGATTCGATTCTGCCAATGTACTCATTATAATAAGGTGACCAAACTTGAGAAGCATAGAGATCGAAGGTATTATATTATAACAGCTGAACCTGCTAAAATAAATTTTTTTGTCAGCAAATAATTAATGACATCATCTTAGTTAGTAGATGTGTAGGTAAGGTAGAAGAAAACTTGTGAGATTGGTATTAATTGGATGCGTTTGTGAAGTCGTAGAAACTTGGACAGATTTCGAGAGTGTAGCATTTTTATTAGAGGGTGCTTTTGAGGAAGTTTGGCTATTTTTAGAAAAGGTAGAGTTGTTCACTCTAGTCTTTCTGCGGGTAAGACGTGGACGAAGTGCTGGACTATTTATATTGCTACTAATATCCACTACAACTGAATTGCAATTATCATTTCCAGCAACACAATTCAAACTATATATAGAGTTAGTTGAGTCAGTACCAAAAGGAATATCCTTATTGCTGGGCATATTTTAACAGCAAGTCGGGCATATTTTAACAGCATCAACCATTGTTGGATTGTCAGTACCAGTCGAAAAGTCAACTAATGTGGGAATTTTTTGAAGTGAATTAAAAAATTTGTCAAGGTTGACAAACGCACCAGATAAATTGACCAATTCCACCTTAATTCTAGCCATCTCTGCACCAATACTAAATATCTTGAATGATAGCGAGGATACTGAGAGGTTCCTACAATCTTGACAATACCAATATAGCCCAGGCGTAGAGTTCAACCTCTCGGCAAAAATATTAGTGATTAATTTCTACCATAGATACCAAAACACGCAAATATGGGTGTCAAAGATTTTGATTCAGTGCACGATAAACCCATATTTAACTTTGTAAGAAACTTCTAAAGACAAATACTCGATTATAAAATATTCTAAACTAGCTAATAGCAAAGTCATAAAATTTTAGCAAGCAAAAATAACACAAACAAAAAAAAATAATAATAATAAAAACACAGCTGGTTAACTTGGAATAATAACAAGTACACTGAATAAGTAAACAGAGAAGTGCACCGTAAAAAAACAACAACAACTAAGCTACTAGAAACAAAGCAAAAAGTGCACGGTAAAAAAGCAACAACAATTCCGATGAATAAAACTAAATGTCGAAACGAAAAAATTATTAGAAAGAAAATTCATGCATTGAATAATAAAATTAAGATCAAAATTCACCGGAAAAACTGTGAATATTTGATACAATACAATAAAATACAGATTAAAAAGAAAATGAAAAATACAACTCAGAATAAGATGAAAAAGTGACCCCAAACGCAAGTTGACACCGCAACACATAGAGACAAACTTGAAACTTAAAATAACTGTCTTATATTTTTCAATATTATAAAGTCAATCCGACTCTCTTCTTCGCAATTCAATTGAAATGGAAGATTCTAAAGCTGCATCGTGCTGAAAACAAACTGTGGCGAAGTTTTCCCTTGTTGTTTCTGTAATTTCTCTAATTAAACGAGTAATGAGTCTTTTCAATTAGCTACGAGCAAAGAACACCGACAACGGAAAAAGGAAAATTAAATAAATCCAAGTCATTGAACAAAGTTGACCAAAGATCAATCGGAAGGCAAGAGACAAGGATATATTCAAAACCTTTGGAAATTCTTCCAACACTTCTTAGGTGCATGGCAGTGAGGTTGATTACTAACGTGAGTTCACCTTTTTAATTCAGTAAATCGGAAACGAAAATTTCAATGGTCAAAATTACGTGCATTATGTAAAAGCCAAGATTTAACACACAGATTACCCAGACTAGACTAAAGAATCGGGAACGAATGAGCTTACAAATCTGCATATCTCCATGTTCAATCTAGAAAATTACACGACAAACCGCCAACATAGAAGTTCCATGCCGGACGCTTCCTAGCTACTCGTAACTAGAAAAAAAATCATTCCATCACGAGTGCTTTGCTTTGTACCACATATTTTTACATTATCCCTTATCCATCCTGACATTACACTAAAAATAAAATGCATGAATGTCGCCTCGCAAGCATCCTATGCAAAAGTTGGAATTTTTCAAAAGTTTACAAAGCCATTCATGCTGCTCTTGTTTATTTTATTTATTCTCAAATTGAACAAGAATTTCGTAGAATCGTGCAACATGTGAGTTTTGATTTGCGAAATACACTGCTTGAATTCCGTTCTTTGTGCTGTACAGATGGATTATCTAGAAAATGAATTGTAAGGAATTGTATTTAATTAGTTTTAAGGATTCTTTGTAGTAACCTGTTTATTTTTAATGTTTCTTTTTCAATTTTGAATAATCGAGTTATGAATGACTGCTTATTGTTGTAATCAAAGCCAAGAAAGTGATAAGACTGCAGCAACAGGTTGTTTAAGAGAACAACAGAGAAATGCCTTGAATTTTGGAGGCTTTGAAATCGACGTATTCCACCTTGTTAGATCAGAGTCCAATGACGGACGATATCATAAATACTTACTTAGGATGGCGCTACAGCCCAAGTGGGGCTTGACCTCCTCCATTCAGTGCCCGCATCCAACAGTTTGAATCATGAATACTGCCACTTTAAAGAGTGCGAGTAAAAGCAGAAAATTGGGAATATAATAGGAGTGAGCAGTAAGCCTTGAGAAACGCCAGAGGAGGAAAACGCAACATACAACTTTAACTAAATGTGTGACATTGTTCCACAAGCAACTATGACCTGAAAAAATTTTCCTTCATAATTTATAAAATAAGAACAAAGTTTTTTTAAAAAAAATAACCAAAACACTGCTAAGTAAGCCTCTTTTCATTCCGCGATTTTATAATGCAATTAATTGAAACGGAAAACAACAAAAAAAATTCACGCTCAAATTGGCACTCCCAGCTCCACAACAACGACGCGTAAAGCCAAAGCATTCAAATTGAAATATTAATTGCTAAAATAACTCTGAAATTGGTTTTCTATCTTTTGATTGCAATTATCCTCATATTTTGTCGAAATATTTTTCAACCCCAAAACATATAACTGAACCGAATGTTCTGAAACTCCATTCGGCCAGCGAAAAAAAACCCAAACAACTGCAAACTACTCTAGTGTAGTGCAAAAATTAATTAAAAAATTGCTATTTTTTCAGCTGCACCCATTCTTAACGATATTTCATTCCGATCCGTCTGTATTTCTCTCATGCAATATCCTTGAAACTTTATTTCTGTATCGTCTTTTTTTTGTATTATTAAATTATTTGTTCCTTAAAATTCCGCAGTTCAACGTAGCAGAAGAAGGAAAAAAATGAAACAAATTGAATCGATTTATTCGAGAATAGCACGAGTGCTTCTGACAATTTGGCATTATCATCGCACCGTCGTGGTGGTGATGCTGTTCCTCGCACAAACAGTACGAAATAAATAAATACAAAAAAATCTTTTTCACAAAATGCGATTTTGGTACGAAAAGAAGAAAACATCGGTAATGGGTCACGGTACTTCAATTTGATAAATCAGTTTTCAATCGGAGCTGACAATCAATTCAAGTTGTTATCCTTGAGTGTCCTGGAGACTCAATAGCAATACACTTTGGCATACAGGAGTCCGTGTGTTCGTCTCTGTTTGAAGAATTGAACGAAGCCAAACCATTGCAATGCCAGACCGAAAAAAACAGCCTGAAATTTTTCTCAGGATATTCGTCCGTACATCCCGATATGACAGAACTAACTATAGCCGGCACTCGCACAGGTGCCATTTAGAGTTTAAATTACTCCGGAATAGACACGTTTGGGTGATGCGGTTTTACGTCGTCCCAGATACACCGGTTCGTGTATTTTCGCCATCGAACTTAGAGCTGAAGCATACTGACAACTAATGAAGCGAAAATGGTTCGACCATTAGAACCATTTTTTCTGTTTGTTTTTTTTTTTTGCAACAGAAACTTGATGGACTTTTCATTAAGTTTTATGTCCTAGTGAATTTCAACTAGCAGCGATACTCGATACACACTAAAACTTCTCTCCTAACAGAGTTTGGATAATGTATGTACAGCGATTGCGTGGGAAACTTTGTCCGAAATTTGAGTTTTCTGAATTTTTTTTTCTTTTATGAAGTAAACATAATCATAATGAATTGTTGTTTATGAAAGTCATAATTATTTTCGGTTCTAATAAGTATTCTATTCAAAAACTTGTAGTTTAACGCAAGTTTGTGCTCATGTCCGTACATTTGAAAACCGTCAAACTCAACTTAACTGTTTTTCACATTTCCTATGTTGCCTTCTTGTGCTTCTAAACTCATGCTGAACTGTTGGTATTATAGCATTGTCCAAACTTTATTAGGACAGAAGTGTTAGTGTGTATAGAGTATCTCTAAGCTACCCCAGTGAAACCACTGAGGTAACTAGTCTTCTCTCGAAAAATAGTTTTTGTGTTCATAAATAGGTGGTTCAAAAGTTGGGACTTTCACTTCCCAGCCGTTGATAGCAGTAATCGTTGAAAATCCTGAAAAAAATAACGGAAAAATTTTGAATTATTTTAAGTATTTTATTTCGTTTTCGATTGGGGAAATAAGCGGCATGTCATGGTGGTCACCAATACACTATTAAAAGGAAGCTCCACGCACTTGGCGACAGCGGCAAGTGGTAAAACGTTCATCGGGTAAAACGTTTAAAAGGTAAAACGTTCATCGGGTAAAACGTTCAAAAGGTAAACCCTTCAAGAGGTTCGTAACCTTCATAAGCGTTTTCGTCGTCCCAACAAGGAATTTTGATCATTGTTGATTATTTGCAACTTGCAACGAACTCCCGCGACTCTATTATAAACACCTATAAACACCTTTGGGCGCACCGTCGGACTTGCGCGTGCAAGATATTTTTTCACAAGTTTCACTAAATTCTTAAAACAGTTTTTTGGTGGAATGCATTTAAATAAAAACGGTTGACACGAACAAGAAACTCTACTCATTACACAATTACTATGTTTATACGGACACCAAACTTCACGAGTGAAACTTCAATCGCGAAGTAAAACATCGTATAAACAGTGATTGAAACTCAAAGTTCACTCGCAATCTAGATCCTGAGTGTAACTTCAATCGCGAACTAAAAATATCGTATAAACAGTAAGTGAAGGCTGTCAGCCTACTTTCCCCAGAAATGAATTTATTTTTCGTCACTATCCAGCATGCGAAATACCATTTTTATGCAATTCTCAACACAAATTAATGAAATTTGCAATGTGTTCTGAAATTATACAGCAAATTGCTGATAAAAATTGCAAGTATTTTCACTTTGATGGGTTGAGAAACTGTCATTATAATTGCGATCTTAATTCGGAACTTTTACATTGGAAGTATATCTTGCGTATAAACATATCGCAAGTTTCAATCTCAATTCTAAATCACAATCGAAACTTCCTTGTATAAACATAGTAAATGTCAATCTTGATCTTGTTTTAAGCTAGTCAAGAATCTCACTCAATTTGTACTTGCAAACATACTCAGACAAAACTTTCACAAAAAAAATGTTTACATATGCTCCTCAGAAAATCCCGTGAATCTCGAATATAAAACTTCCGTTGGAAAACTCAACTACACAGATGTCGCTGCGAATCCTTTCAGTTTGATTCGTCATCATGCTAAATGTCTCTGTTGCTGTGAAAAAAGCTTTAGCACAGACACTCACCGACAGGGCCGGGTAAATTTACCTTCGTTCAATGGAATAATCTCTTCGAAAACATCTCCAAATTTTTGCAAGGAATTTTACAAATTTAATCCGAGTTGTTTTTCCCCCGAATCACATGAAACGTAGAAAAATAAATCAATAGCAGTCGAGCCAAGGAGTATTCAATTATAATTATAGAATAAAGGAAACAGTTTTACTCACAGTTTTCCCTTGTCCTAAAGGAAATAATTCCCTCTTTGATCTTACTTCAATTTCACTTCACTACCACTTCACTAAGCAATCTATTAAAACAACACTTTCACTTTTTAAAACACTTAAAGAAAAACTTTATTTAACAACTTCACAATTATGTCTTAGTTATATCTTAATTACGTCTGAATTACGTCTGAACTACGTCTGAACTTGCTGTCGTTGGCTATGCTCTATTTATACAGTTTCTAACAAGGAGTAATTCGATCCGTTTGTAAACTATCATTATTTTTTAATATTCGATTGTTTACCAATTTGATTCCGATGTGGACACTTGTCCAAATTATGTTTATCGCTGCAGCAATATTCGCAGTGATAAAGTCGCTGATATTTTGGTTCCGCGCTAAGTTAATTTCCTATTGTTTGTAAACAATCTGTGGAGCGAAATATTTTATGATAATGTATCATTAGATTTTTGGGAACTGAGTATCGATTTATGTTTATGCTTGATTTGAGTATGTTTATAGAATGAAAATTAATTTCATGCACTTTAAATAAACATTGATGGCGTGCATCAAATAAATAACGAATTTTAAGCAACAAATGAATAGATTAGTCGATGATTCACTCAGAATGTCGCATATTCTGCAACATACGCGCTACTTCTGATGAATTCGAATTTGGTGATGAAACAGCAGTATTTTCTGCTGGAACAATTCAAAACACGATTCAAACACTAAAAAACCCGCATTATTTGTTCAGCAAAATTATTTTTAATTTTCGGATAAAATAAAGAAATAGAAAATTAACACGACATAATTGAAATTGAGTGGGGATTCATTGTTGGGCAGAGATAACCAAACAACGAATCCCCACTCTAATCATCGATCGTCTCAAAGGCAAAGAAAAACGAAGGAGAATCAAAAATACCCGAATCACTCTCTACTGTTCCATGGTTTCCACGGAAACTTGTGGATCGTTTGGGGGTGGACGTGGATCCTGCAAATCATCGGGGCCGGCTCCGGGACCAGGCAATGCTGCCGTTGACGAAGACGATGACGAACTTGTACCCGTCTTAGCAGGTGTACGATCCAAATAGTATTTGTTCTCTTCGTCGCTTAGAACCTTGAACGGTTGATCTTTTCCAACGATTGCAATAGAAATGTCCTGGAAAGCGAAAATGAATAAGAATGGAGTTCAAAATTTGCGTTCTCTATAACTCACCATTAGTGTTGAAAGTGAATCATCATTCGGCAATGAACTCTTCAGAGCCTTGATTCCATCGATAATGAGTTCGTCTTTGGTGCGATTCTTGAACTCATTCAAATGCCTCTCCAAATAGGTACGAGCACTTTGCGACCGCGATCCAATCGACATGGCCTTACAATTGTAATAGTTAGCAGACGGAACAACTTGATAGATATGCGGTCCGTGATCATCGTAGCCGGCTACGAGTAAGCCAACGCCGTACGGTCGACGATCGTAACGTTGCGTTGTCACCTGCATTTTATTGCCCAGACTCATGATTAGACGCGGAACGGGATACGGTGTATCGTATGAATACTTATAGTTCAAGCATTCGGAACGCAGCCAACGGCTTAGTAGTCGCGCGTCGGCCGTAATTCCGGCAATCGAAATTCCCAAGTGATCGTCGATGGGAATAATTTTCTTCTGGTACGATGCCAGTTCAGATGAGGCGCGTTTTAAAGCGACCAGAACTGCATAGTCGGTATTCTTTAAGCCAACTGTTGCCGAACCGAGCTTGACCGCTTCCATAGCATACTCGACTTGATGGAGACGTCCCTGAGGACTCCAAACGGTGACATCACTGTCGTATTGATTGCGAAACTGGAGAGTGAAGAATTTGTTTTTAAATTATTTGTACATATATTATCACAGCTATTGAAAAAATGATTCCTAAGCAACCACAAAGTGAGAATTCAACAGAATATGAGGAAATATTGTTTCACCCCAACGCTACATTATTTATTTAATTTCAATATTGAAAACAAAACTAATATCGTCTCCACAGGGTTAACAAGAGGTGATGTTACCTTTACAATCCCAGAGTAGTAAGAAGAGTTGTTGTTTTTTTTTCTGAAGTTTGCAAAATAAGAGTCCAGATTATTGGGAAAGGAGCCTCCACGTACAACTCAGTTAAAGGCTGACAAATTAAATATTAATTCAATTTAACTGATTTCGCAGCAGTGCATTTTGAGCAAGATCAATTTTCAAACAATCGGTAATTACCAGCGAGTAAAGCTGTGTTGGCCGGGGCCGTCGCGACTGAACGTTGTGTTGAAGAAAATATCGCCGGTCCGAGGAAGGAAACAAACCATTCGCAGATTCTCTCTGGCCGGCGTCAAAAGTGTAAAACTAATTACAAACCAAATCTCACCGCCATCATCGTCTTAAAACTTGTGTCAATGAGAAAAAAAAACATACACACTCATCTATACATGGCCACATTATTTTATATGAAAATTCTTGATATTTATACTCTAAATGGAATCTCAGAGTATTATAAATTTTAAAGTTTTAAAGCGAAGAAATATTGCTCGCACAGAGGCGCCAAGAGTACAAAAATATTGTTGTCGCTCAAAATTTCAAAACCGGATGTCCGTCCATCCGTCCATTCGGTCTCTAGCTTATGAACACGTTGAGTTAGAAAGTTCAAATTCTGTACATGTCGTTTTTGGTGAAAAAAAAGGAAGGTGAAGTTTGTGAACGGGCCAAATCGCTCCACCGCTTGTACCCCTTTCCATACAAAATGAATCATTTTCAATCATTTACATTAATCCAATTTTCTTGGAAACCATAAAAGCTCATAATTTGAAATGTAGAAAATATTATTTTTATCATAAACGTGATGTATGGTAGAAAAATTGTTCGAATCCCCCACTCCTTCCTCCACCTCCCATACAAATCAAACTTTTCGTGACATACAATAAACCAATTTTCTCAGTACATTTGACGATTGTCGCGCTCAAGTTTTCTACTAAAAACTAAATTAGCATTATTATTAAGATCGCAAAAGATCAACTGATTAGCTTCACTGTTTCTACCCCCTCCCATACAATATGACTCAATTTTACAACTTCACGAAAAATCGTTTTTCTTGAAAAGTATGAATGCTATTGATCTGCAATCTATACATCTATACATACAAATATAATTGTAGTGTCTGTCTGTTATTTGTTTATAAATGGCTATAAATAAGTTTTTTGCTTTATTTTAGCAATAATTAAGCAGAAACAAACGTTTTTAAAAATTTTCTCTGTCTGTCTGTCTGTCTTTATCGTTCTTATGATCGTTTTATATAGCTTAAGTTTTGTTTTCCTTCTTTTGATTTCGATGGGATCGCTTCCATCCTTCGATTGAATCGCCCCTAGGTATATCAAATTGTCTACGTTTTCTAGGTTATAGTCTCGTACTGTAATATTTTGTCTGATTGACGTCTTTTTCCTAGTTTGTATCAATTTTTTGTTGTGTTGTCATTAATACGTAGTCCAACTTCCCTTGCTACCGAGTCAAGGTTTACAAATACCTCCTTAGCACTCATCAGAGATCTTGTAAGGATATTTATATCGTCGGCATATGCTACGAGTGGTGTGGATTTGAAGCATAGTATTCCCTTGGTGTCAACGGGAAGTCTGATCGTTTTCTACTCTGGCTCGTGACAGAGATTTGGTCATTGTCATTCCTATAAGCTGAACCAGTTTCGGTATGACTCCAAACTCCAACATGATTTTATACAGTACGCTCCTATCGATGCTGTCGTATGCTTGCTTAAAGTCAAAAAATATCTGGTGCATATCAAAATTATATTCCCAGCACTTTTCCAGCACCTGTTTAATTGAGAATATCTGGTCCGTGGTCGATCGACCAGCTCCAAATCCGCTTTGGTATTCACCAATTACTTTGTCAGCATAGGGCTTAATACTCTTTTCTAGGATTGTCGTCAAGATCTTATAAGACGTACACAACAAAGATATTCCTCGGTAGTTTTCGCACCAGAGTTTGTCACCTTTTTTTATAAATTGGACATATGATGTTCTTGCGCCAATCTTTAGGAAGTGTTTCCTGCGTTCGTGACTAATCTATGTAGGAGATGCGCTATGTAGGTGTCGCCGGCTTTCAGAAGCTCAGCTGGAATTTGATCAGGACCTGGGGCTTTGTTGTTTGGGTGGTTCCTCAGGGCTGTTTTTACTTCTTTTAGTGTGGAAGGACTCAAAGCTGTTATATCAATTATATCTGCAATTGTGTCTGCTGCTGCTATTCGTGCGGGTGATGGGCTCGGATTAAGAAAGTGTTCAAAGCATTGCGCCCATCTTAGTCTTAAATTTTCCACATTAATTAGAATGTTCCCTTCTCCATCCTTCCAGAGGGTCGTTTTCGGTTGGTATCCCCCTTTCATTCGTTTAACAAGGGAATACGCGGTTCTTGTGTTATTTAATTTAAAGTTTTCGTCCATATTTTTAATTTTGTCATTATTGTACTTCCGTTTTTTTTGTTTGTCTGCATATTTTGTTTTCAAATCGTCTAATATCATTATTTTTGTCCCGTGTCGGCCGTTCTGTTATTATTTTGTAAGCTTGATTTTTTCGCTCTAAGGCATCTTGGCATTCATTGTCGAACCAGTCATTTCTTTTGCGCCGGGGCAGTTGCCCTATCACCTCCTCTGCGACAGATGTAATGCCATCTTTGATATTTTGTCACATTTTTTCTATCGGCATGCTGGCGTTGTTGTTCAGTATTGGCGCGAAGTGCGTCTCTAAGGCTGATTCGTACTTCGCAACTACTTTCTCATCCTTGAGTTTTGCTATGTCGAATTTAGGAACCGGTTGTGGTCTGTGTCGCAATAAGCATTTCGACATGTAGGCACGTCGGGAAGGCAGGAGGCCATCTTTTTCTCTATCAGTACGTGGTCTATTTGATTGAATGTTCTTCCGTCGGGCCCACGTTCTCTTATGAATGTCACGATGCGGGAAGCATGTCGATCTTACAATAAGATTTCTGCTGCTGGCGAAATCCGTCAGTCTCTGGCCGTTGTCGTTACTAATATCATGGAGACTGTGCCTTCCATTTATCCCATGTAAATTTCTTCTTTGTCAACTCTCGCGTTAAAGTCACCTAATACTATTTTAATATTGTTCGACGGAAGGAAGTCGAATGTTGACTCTTTACGTTTATTGCATTACGCTAATTATATGTCAAGATTCAATTATGAAATTAATTACAGGAACACGAAGGAGCATGGAAATGCAGATTTCCTGTCAATATTTCCGGTTGAAACTTCAGATCCCGACGAAAAAGATACAGTTTTTGCATGTCAAATCACACAGTAACACATTCTGAGATAAAAAAAAGAAATCTCGAAAGACGGAGATTTCAGAAAATACTTCAATGTTATACAATCAGGAGCACCTTTACCAAATGGCGAATTTCAAGCATTATTCTCTCTTCAAGATGGTTGTGTTTTTATGGAACGCGAATGATCATACCAAAAAGCTTACAAAATCGCGTATTGAAGGAACTACATATCGCTCATGCTGATATGTCCAACATGAAAGCTCTTGCAAGAAGCTATGTATGGTGGTGGGGGATGGACAAGATAAAGGACAACCCAAGAAAACTACCTTTACATTCTTGGGAGTATCCAAGTCAACCCTCGGAAAGAGTACGCATTGACTATGACAAGAACACTAAGAAGACAATCGAGATACTTCGAGACAAATTTGATTTACAAATTTGATTTACCAAACATCATCGTAAGTAAGAGCAAACATTCCCATTAATGATGGAACACAACTTCGTTCAAGTGGCTGCCTCGGCTGGCTTCGCAGTAGCGCATTCTGTCACTCCAATTTTCCAAGACCATGTCGATGGTTTCGGGCTGTAGCTCACGGATTGCTTGGATGATATTGGCCTTAAGTGCTTGAATCGTTTCTGGATTGTTGGCATGACATCGGTCCTTCACGGTTCGCAGCTCCGAGGCGGCCAATTGACATCGCCAAGACGGCTGATAACACGATTTGGAAATTTGGTGCGTAAAAGATCGATTGTGGCGTGGGCTGTGTGGCATGGCGCGCCATCCTGCATGAACCAGTGGTCGTCCAAATCCATGTCTTCAATTTCAGTAAAAAAAAGTCAGATAACATGGCTCTGCAATGTTCACCGTTGACCGAAACGTTGTTCCCAGCCTCATTTTCGAAGAAAAATGGTCCAATGATGCCACCACTCCACAATCCGCACCAAACTGTCACTCTCTGTGGATGCATTGGCTTCTCGACAATAACCTGCGGGTTTTCCGAGCCCCAGATGCGACAATTTTCTTTGTTAACGTAGCCTCCGAGATGAAAATGCGCCTCGTCAGAAAAGATGATTTTTCGCATAAAATCGTTGTCCAATTCAAGCTGCTCTAAGGCCCAAACTGCGAAGCGATAACGAAGCGGGGTCGTGCGCCTTCAATTACTGAGTCAATTGGACCTTGTAAGCGAAGAATCCGAGATCTTTTTGCAGAATTCTCCTCAGGCTAGTGCGTGAAATGGTGAGCTGTTGAGATCGACGGCGAGTTGATGTTCGTGGAGTGAGTCTCAAACTATCGGCTACAGCAGCCACATTCTCGTCTGTGCGCACCGTACGACGACGGGGACCATGAGTGTTGTCCACTAGCATGCGCGGTGGGTGCTTCATTTCGGCCAAAACTTCTTTTCAAAAAACGCACTGTTTCGGCTACACAGCACTCACTTTCGAAATGAGTTTTCAATATTTCCCAACGATGTTCAAGTTCAAAGCGACTCATTTCGTTCCGCGGAGGTATGATACTGACTTTCTGTCAAGATTTCGAGCTTTCAGTGTCAAAATAACCTATGATTTAAAAAGAAACCACTAGATTCTTAACCGGCAGCGGTGGCGGCGGTTCGTTCGAGCTGTCCTCGCTGCTCTCACCTCCGAACGAATCTAAACTCTCGCCCAGCGAGTTCTGACTTTCGAATCTTTAAATTCACATATTTGTCGATTTCCTCCGATTCCTCGTGGAACAGCTTGAATTGTCCTTCTTAATCGAATAATTGTAGAATTTCACAGCCTGGTATGCAGCGTCCGGATTTTGATTTTGCTCGTCCTGTGTGATCTGCGGATCTCTAAGTCGCCCGTAATTTGGTTCTTACTGACGTGCTGCATAAAATTCGTCGGCATCCCGATCTCGGAAATTCGCGACTTTTTACTAAACCAACAACCTTTAGTACCGTTGAAACTCGTCATGTTTCAAACTTTTTTGTGCCCCGAAATCGAACTTGGAATTAGCACAACGCGATCGCGACCCGATTGGTGCATAATTTTCCGATAGTTTTGAGCACTTTGGCTGAATAAGGTCGAGCGAATTTCAGAAAACAGGAGTGGCACGGAAAAAAACGTTTCGTCACATAAAAAAACTTGGCAGAACCAGCCTCTACTACCCTCCAAATCATTATTTGTCAGAATTATCCGCATGCTCGATTCCTCTTATCGCAAAAGGATTAAGTCTTCTAAATTATCACAACATTTATATGTGGAAGTATGTTTTTTCCTTTTGAAACTATATGGCGATTGATTTAAATTGTGATCCTAAATGAAGGATAAAAATTGGTTAAAATTAATGTAAATATCGCAGATTAATAAAAAAAAACTATGTATTACAAGCGCCGAGAATTGACAACAGACTAGCGGAACATCTGTAGACGTTGGTGATGATAAAAGTTCCCATAATCGTGTCGCCAATCTGAACCCTGTATAAACGTACCAATCGTATAAATGCCATACAAAATGTAAACGTTAAATTGAAATGAAATAAATCACTCCATTTTGGACCTCTAAACTGAGCAGTCGTGTTTGCATTCCGCTTTAGCACTTACAACAGGTTGCTTCCGTTATGAGCAGTCGAATGATGCAGCCGAATGCTGGTCTCTCGACGTGTGGTGTTTCGAAGGAGTCGCCAAATTCGTCGTCACAGAAGCAAAACAAACAATATAGAAGGATAAAACAAGATTAAACTTTATTCGGATATAGCTAGCCATGCTCTATCTATTCGCATTCGCACGAGTGCCCAACAATCTTCGGTCCAAGAATGAGAAAGGTAGCCAAGCGAAATATGGCCCTAACCCGTGGTCAAGGTAGGCCGTTAGAATTTCATTCCCCTCAGAACCAATCCTTCATTTCTTTTGCCTTCCTCTTCGAAACGAACACACACTTACGTTACGAACCGTAACAAATAATCTGAAGGGAATAAAGGTTCGAGGACAGAGCGGGCCAGAACCTAACTCAAGTTAAATCTACTGGTAGTATCCGAGCTCGAGCGGCGTTCGGGCTAGCTTCGTTTGTAGGGAGTTCTTTGCTCGGGTGTTCATGTCGGAGTTCAGGTTAGCGTGCCTTGCACTCTCTATTTCACAATGGGGAATCGGAAACTCGATCCACATCCTCGTTTGATCGTGCCGGTAAATCGAGGAGGCCAAGTTGCAAAGGGAAGATAATTTTTCAGACTCCTGTAAACTGACAAATGTCAATCTGACAAACGTTCTGGGAAATCATACAAAGTCTGGCAAGTGAGAATCTGGCAAAATGACGTGCCTGGGAAAAAACTAAAAGCTTAAGAAGCATACAAGTTTCTCGACTATAAACTCAATTTCTGAGCTAATTTATAATGCCCTAAGATCTTGCTTTCATAATTTTGATCCCAGACAAGTTTCTTATTTTGCTAGCACAATATTAAAACTTCTCGACGGTGCATAAACCAAAAACCAGAAGCAAATTTTATTAAATTCTTAGCCAAATCAAATTGAAATTTACCACTGTTCACCATTTTTTTGTTTGGAGCATTCTTTTAGACATAGAAAACTAAGAAAATTCCATTCTACAGCTCAAACATTCACCGAAAACCCAAATAATTCCAAAAAATCAGTCTGAACGAATCTTTGTGAACAAGCAAATGTGAGGTTAGGGTTGCTCAGAAAAATTATTGCAATCCAATTTACATCGCCGCAAAAATTAACATTTGATTAAATCCAAACGCCAAACAATCCTCTGCGAATTTAAATTCGTACAATCACTACAAATAGCAAATTCTTACCATTTTTAAGCCGGACACGAATGACAAACAAAAATTTTACCGGAGATCTCACTGACTTGACTTTTCGACGATTTGCAAATCACAAACCGAATGAAGTTGGCAACGGATAATACAGAAGGGGAAACTTCGTACTAAACTGTGCCGTACCGAATCCATTCAAATTTGAATCCAGTTTTAAGCAAAATCGGAATAAATCGAAATCGAACTTCAGCTTAATTAGTCTATAAAAATTAAAAAATCTGTATAAAACAACAAAAAATCCAATTCAGCACATTTCCCCTCCTTACAATTTCCCATTAATTCCCCTTTCGTTAGAGCTTTTTTTTCCGCTGTCAAACTTCGAGCGTTTTTTTTTTCTTTCTTCTTTCTAAAAGTCCAAAAATCTCCCATAACAAAACTGTCACCTGACAGTTGACATTTTGCAGAAATTGGTGTCGTCGTCTCGAAAGTTCACACTCCTTGTTTATTGTTCGGACAAAAAAGAAAATTGCAACAATTTTGATTTTTAATTCACGGCTGGAAAATGGCATCAGTTAACGTGGAAACGCGTGAGGACCGCTGGAAAAGGGTATTTTTTAATATTTTGGGTATTTTTTCTCGTTGTGTTTACATCGCATTTCTCTCGGGGGTGGTGCAAGGTCTTTCGCTATGGGGTAATGAACAATGACGCATCATCCACTCTGTAAAATACAAAAAGAATTTGACCATATCAGTGGATTTTTTCTCTGCTTCCAATTAGCGCGACTTCGACGACGATTGTGATTGAGTGATTCACCAACCGTAAAGTGCGGTCAAATCGAAGCCGTACAAAAATACGCAAAATAGAAGCAGCTCTCGATTTTCTAGCAGCTTCAGTGGTTTTGTGCAATTCCATGTCTGGAAGCGAGCGCGCGAGCACAGGAGGTGTAGAGTTTATGGAGCGCAATTGATGCTAAGACGTCGGGGTAATTGGTTTTCATGAGTTACAAACTTGCGAATTTGGTAATCAGGTGCTGCGTTATCGCGTTTTTAGCTGCCCGTTTCTTATCGAATTTTCCGATAAAAGAGCCCAATCGAACGTTGCAAACTCACTTTTTGATTGTAGCTTATCAAAGCGTAGCATCTGTTCATTTGTTGGTCGCACTTGAATGTATTTCTATCATTCCTTTATTCGAACCTTGTCTTTGCCTGATGGGATTCTTCGCAAGGATTCCCTACTGTCCAGAAAGTGACTTCATCTTTCCGGAACTTTGTTAAAGTAGATTCCCTCTAGGAAAGAAACAGTTATCTTGCAGTAGGCACAATTCTGAGCATTGGCCTTTAGTTGTCGACCGACCCGACATCTTCCTTGAGAGCCATATTCCAGAGCTTGTCAGGAGATGTTTTGCTCTTGTTTCCATAAAGTGGGACCGATCCACTGCCACTCCTGCCATTAAATTTCAATATACTTCTCGTTTTGTCCAGTTGTACATCAAAGGCCTTCTTTAGGTATCAGATCCCACCAGAATACTCCGCATCGATTTAATGTCGATGAAAAGTTTGAATTCCCTTTAGTTCTCTATTGGAGTTAATTGGCGCTCTTGCATTTCCGTTTCTCCCCTTAACCCGAAGTACTTACTTGGGTTAAACAGAAAGGTCAGGTTTCACATTGCAAGTGTCTGAGGATTTAAACTCGTTGGATTCAATGTCGCCGACTTGAATTGGGAGCCATTGTCGGAAAGTATCGTCTCGCTGGTCCCAATCGTGGGACAGACAGTCCTCTCCAAGAGCGTATTGACTTCTGCCATCGTAATTGAAGAATAAGGATTAGAAATTCGGACAGTTGGCAATTTTTCTGATTTTTTTCGTAGGTAATAGTTCAGGTACATAACGTCTAAGGGGTTTTCCGTCTGGAAGGCAAGTCGCAAAGGTAGTTTCGAAGACTTCGTTTCTTTACTAGTCTCACACAAAAGAACTCGTTCGCGAATTTATGTAGTCATCCCTAGTCAATACAGCTAACGCCTGATGAGTTGTAGCGTTTTAGCGAACCCACTTCGGGGGTTGAGCGATCGGTGCAGGCATCATACTTGATGGAGTCCAGAGCTTGCAGAGGTTCCTCTTTATTTCACGTGTTTTTGTTTTTTTTGGTTACGTCGTGGAGGTATGCAATCTTAATTAGATGAAAATAGCCTGTGCCATTGGTGTGCACGATTCACATACCTGATCCTGACAGAGAGCTACCAGCCGTTATCCGCCAGCGTACTAAATCACATCCCCGCACTCAGACTTCTACCACTCTCCCCGCGAAACTGCCGTTAGGCATTACTTCGCGGGGCTGGCTAGCATTTTATGCTGTGCTCCTTATATTGCTTCTGCTCTCCTTTCTCTCTCTATTCTCCGAAGATGCTTTTGCACATTCGTTACGAGCAGAGCACAGTACACCGAGTAAGATAACTGAGCTAAAAATACGACCCGGCGCCGAAAATTGCCGAAAACAGACTCGTGTTTCATCTCCGATACAGTGAACATTTGATCTGATCTTTCCATTTCATTTTCGCGAAATTTTTTTTTTATTAGACAAGAGCAAGCGAAATTGTAAGAAGCGCCGACCATGACCCGCGCACCCACCGTCCAAGTTTAATACGACGCGAGCAAAAGCTTTAAGAACGCCATGTACAAGAATGAGGGATAAGAGGTGTCGCGGACTCGGTAGGACACGTAGCGAATGAGTCCGTCAGTACTTTTGTCTCTTTTTTTTCAGAGGTAGCACGTGAAAAATATGTCAACCCAGGCAATATACAAAGTTATCTTACTCGGTGTATTGTACTCTGATTACGAGTGTGCAAATTTTTATCCAATTTCCTCTGATTTCATATTGTCTATGATGGATGGTGGACTCGGCATATTATTTATACATTTTGCGAAGCGACTGTAGTTGAAAACAGCGTGTTCTATATCTTCTTATCGTGTCCAAATCTGTGTAGATATTTGGGGTAACCGCGGTGACCTGATAGGAACTGTGTGAGGTGATAGTTGCATGGGATTAGCTTATATGTAGATGCATCTGCCTTTTGTAGTGTTGTCCCACCTGGTTTGCCGAATAGATGTTGATGTTGCCTTTTCTCTCTTCTTTTATTTTGCTTACAACAGCTGCCACTAGTTGGATGAAGGCTTTTCTTTCGTAGACCCTTAGCATCTCATTCGTGAGAATGTCGATAGTGATCATTCCGGCTATGACATAGGCTGCTTCGTCCGATGTTGTTCGGAAGCCGCTGATTGCTCTTATCGCGCAGATCCTATACGTTGACGACAGCTTTCTCCTTTTTTCCTTTGTCGCTAACGCCGCCTCCCAAACCGAAACAGCGTATAGGAGGACCGAGTTGACGACTCTGGCAAGTAGAATTCTTCTTGCATATTCAAGTCCATCGATGCTCGGTGGAATTCGGGAAAGGGCTGCCTGCATTTATGACGCCATTGAAATTATTCCCGTAGTATAGTGTATCCATCCTGACTAACGATCTTTTTATAAGGTAAGAGTACCAAGTATTGGAGCTTCCATGGTTGAGGAAAGACTCCTTTCTATAAACACTTTTACATCGTTGTTATAAAGATGTCGGACCTCTTTTGAACAGCCACTTTTACTGCCATATTTGGGATGCCATCGGGTCCAGGTGCTTTGTTGTTGCATATGTTCCTGCATGCTTCAAATAGTTCTTCCGACGTAGTTTCGGGTGGATTCTATGGTGATCTCTCTGATCATGCTACACATAGCAGTTGGCCTGTGAGGGAACACTATGGATCTTAGCATTATCGGACAAGTTTTTTGTTGCGACCTATCATGTACATATGCTATACCCCAGGGATTTATATCCACTTCGTTACACACATTGTCTTACTCTGTTTAAGCGCCTTGTTTAGATCCCGTCTCACCATTTCGAAAGTTTCTAATTTTCCATTGATCGTTGGACTCTGCGTCGTGGTGCACCTCTTCCACAAGTTGTTCTTCTGGGCATGGCTGCATCGCACGCTGTAATAATAGTGTAGGTGAGCTCTTCCGCGAGGATCTTTGCTGTTTCACTACGAGTTCATTATTTCTTCGAACATGTCCCTGTCGAAGAGTTCCTAGCCACTCCATTGACTTAGCGTGAATCAAAACAAAAATAACCTCTTTTCGTCACGAGGGTAACCAGCGAAACTTCTATCGCACTCATGGCCAGCATCAGATCGACCTAGCTGTCATTAAGGGCTTGAATGGCTAGTGATATGGTATAATGCCGATTTTTTATGGAACGTCTCCCACATCGACAATGAGCTCGAGAAGTGTAATACTGCCCAGCATGACGGAAATTTGAACTTAACGCTCTTCAACCGTCCAACATCTGTTATACTTAAGCAGTACATTGTGTTAGTCTCGGCCTAATACCTCGTTAACCCTTTCATTCAATATACAGACCATAGATACTTCAAAGGGTTCAAAAAGATTTATAAATTCGAGTGCAGAATTAGAGATACGCAAACGGAAAAATGTCCTTTTCAGTTTAGGGTTTGGAGATGGTTGAAATTGAGGTACTGATGATGAAATGTTGATAGGTTGGTTGAGTTCAAAATTTTGTCCACTCCTCCATACACTCCCAAGGATGTATGTGACACAGCTTTCGAGCTAAATTTATAATTTAAGCAGTTTGTACGGAACTAGGACTGTGAAATTGTCGACGGTAACCAGAAGTTGATCGTGGCTGGTGTAATTGCAACTTCTTGGGTGCGCCGAATTGGGGAGATTGAAACATCTCCTGAGTGGTGGTGGTTTTGTGCTCATTCCACTCAGACGAGGCAAACCGAAAGCCTTTCTGTCCGATCCCAAGTTTCTCTGGGTACTATACCACAGTGTCTGTAACCGGATTGTTCATAATTCTAATATTTCTGCCAGGGTTTCGAAACTAATACGCTCACCTGTGACCGAAACTCTTATGTAGCCAACTTGAACAGGTCTGCTTAGATAAGCGAAGTCAGTTCGCAAATGGTCTAGCGACTATATTCGCTATGAGCAACATCTTTCCTCAAACCAGTTCCATGATCTCTAAATCATAGGACTGGATAACAGGATTCGTAATTCAAGTATGTCTGGTTCGAATATGTGATTGAGTTTTCATTACGGGCTTGCCGATTCACAAGCATCTGGCGGATAAATGTCTGGTTCGAATATGTGATTGAGTTTTCATTACGGGCTTGCCGATTCACAAGCATCTGGCTTTCGCATACTTCGTTAATGAAACCTCCCAGTCCAAACCCAAATTGTCTGAAACGGCTTCAACACTATGGAGCCCATCACACAGGTGATGAAGCTTTTGACGCCCTCACCCGAGATTGTGCCTTAGCTGAAGATAACACATTATCCGCTAGACCACTTCAGTTTGATTTTCTACAAGTAGCCCGTAAAATTCGTCTAGAAATCTAACTTCTGCTACTTCATATCGAAGGTTTCACTTCAACCATGGTTTCGTAGGATTGCAGAACGTCTGAACTGCCGAAAAGTAATATTTGTCTCTCGCTTCACTATCAAACATAATGCCCTCTGTAACCACTGGCATAAAGTCGGCATAATTGACAGCTCACTCTGTGGACGAGCATGAAGAGACTAACCACGTATTCCAAGGCTGTGTAATGGTCGATTCTTAGAGACAATCAATTTCAACTTAAACTTGGCTTACAACGCTTTTATTAATTTTCCTTATCACATTTCATCTATGTTATTTTTGTTCTTATCTCAACTCTACGATAAGAATTAAAAAAAAGAGCAAGTAAAACATGTGTATCTAATTTTTGCACACAATTTTTTTCTGGAAATTTTAGGCAATGGTTGGACAACTGCCACCCGATTTCTTGCGAGTTGCAACACCGCGCGAAATTCAAGAAGCAGCCGATTGCCAAGCAGCTATGGCTCTCTATCAGCAACAAGCCGTCTCATCTTATGTGGTAGGTGCAATTTTTTCGCATTAATAAAATTTTTTCTGTTTTTTACTTCGTATTCGAATTTCCAGGCGCCAAACATTGTCGGTCGCCTCAGCATAACCATTGCTCAAGCCAAACTAGTTCGTAATTACGGTCTGACTCGCATGGATCCGTACGTCCGGATTCGTGTCGGACATTTCGTATACGAAACACAAACCGATCCGAACGGTGGTAAGACACCGCACTGGAACCGCGTCATACACAGTCAACTTCCATCCGGTGTTAGTTCGATAAATCTCGAAATCTACGATGAATGCAGCTTCAAAATGGACGAACTAATAGCCTGGACCGAAATCCGAATTCCCGAGAAAGTTTTGCGCGGCGAAACGCACGAAGAATGGTATCCGCTGAGCGGAAAGCAAGGCGACGGTATCGAAGGCTCGATTGATTTAGTATTCAGCTTTACAACACAATCGTATGTTTATCCGCCGCAAATTGCCGCCGCTCCGGCTCCAGTTGTTATGGTACCGAGCGTTACCGGTCGCCCGTTGCCGATTTTCGTGACGCCACAACAGCCGCAAGTTCCGCCGCCAGCATTGGAAATTAGTGAAGCTGATCTTAAACAGGTAAAATTTCGGATTGAATCGTATTTCGAATATTTAAAATTTGATCACCATCACGATGCTTTTTTCGCTAGGTTCAAGAAATGTTCCCGAACATCGACAAGGAGGTCATTAAATCGGTTTTCGAAGCGAATCGAGGAAATAAAGACACAACGATAAATTCGCTACTGCAAATGACTGATTAGGAAAAGCTTCGTTCGAAATGTTAAAAAAAAACCTTTAATTTCTTTTTTGTTTTAGTTGTTTAAGTAATTTTTAGTAATTATTTTCGAAATCTTCCAAATGCACTATTTTTCTTTTTTTTTCTCTTAATTTATTTTCCTCATAGTTTACTTTTTTTTTTTGTAGGGATCGAAATTGTTTTTAATTATTGCTATTCAACCGATTTTCGGGGTCTTCTAATCGATAATATCCCAAAAAAACGAAATAGAATTTAACCTTTGAATATTTCACATAAATTTACATATTAATGAAAAATAATTAAACAGAGCCATGAAAAAATAAACATAGAAATATCTATTTATATTTACTAATTGTACTTATTGCTTTATCAAATTAAATTATTATGCGGAAAATCCACGGAAACAATTGTGTAATGTGTACAGAAAAAAAGAACATATTAAAATTAGAATGCTATTTTATTCCAATGTAAAATATTCGTAAATTGATGTTTTTTTGATTATTAATAAGTTAAGTGATTTTTTGGCATAGAAATTACCTTGTTAATACCCCTTCCACCCTCGACTTTACACCGAGCAACGCAAGCTAGAAATGATGTAGGTTTAGGTTTAGGTAGACGCTTCGAAGATGAAGAACCATTGAGCCCATCTAGTTGGGCCATTGTACTCCCCGTATAGATCATGTGATGATGGATGAATCTCCTCTTGTGCGAACTGAAGCAGGGTCAAATGTTTGACGCCTCTGAGGTCGGCTAGTTCTGAGAAGAATCTGAAGCCTAAAGAAAGGAGACGACTAGAAATAGTTACCTTAATATACAACTTCACCTGCCTCATATAAAAAAGAAGAACTAATAAATAACGCATGATCTCAGAAACCTAATGACTAACCTCTACCTCTTACAGTCGATTTAACTTCAGGAAAAATATAATGAAATTATTCTATACTCTAAATCAAAGAGAAATTTTTTTGAGGTGAACTAATTTTTTCATATCATGCTGGAGTTGCAATCAAAATGTTTTATACAAAGTTTAAAGCTTCAAAATGTTTATAGGTACTGAGTAAATTGGATTTAGTGAAATTGTGTAGTAAATAAACGTACTGAGTAAGTTGGCTTATAGTATTTCATTAAAAAGGGCAGTTTATATGGGAGGTGGAAGAAGGAGTGCGGCGATTCTAATAGTTCTTATACTGTGAACTTACGCCATCATAATTACAATGTTTTTCAAATTTTATATCTATAGCTTTTATGCTTTTCGATAAAAAATCAGGTTAATGTTAAATTTCGAAATCGCGTCATTTTGTATGGGAGAACATAGAAGGAGTGCAGCGATTCGACCAGTTCACGAACTTGATCTTACTTTTTTTTCAATAACGACGTGTACTTTATGACTCAACGTATTCTCGAGCTACAAAAGAGACGGACGGACGGAAGGAGACTCGATTTTGAGATTTTGAGTGATAATATGAACTTTTATATCATTTATTTTTTCTCCGAGTATTATTTCTTGGCGTTATAAACTTTATGGCAAACTTATATTACTCTCAGATTTCATCTAGAGTATAATCAATCTTGATAATTTTCTAACATGTTTCAGAGCCCTTGTATTGCACAAAAATTATAAGAATATTCAATTCAAATAAGTTCCTTTTGTCACCTGAAATCACAGAATCGATTTTTTTAGTATTGGACCTACGACGGTATTCTTAGTGCATGTGAGCCACGAATCGAGAAAATCGCGGTAGCGTCTTTCCAAGGTAAGCACTCCGCCATAGACGGTCCCAAGCCCGGTTGAGAAAGGAGGAGGGGAGGATTATTGTAACCGGAATGGCTGTAACAGACTAGCGTCTCCGGAAGTAAGAGGGGTAAACATGATGAAAAACCCTGTGTGCTCAGAGTTGCAGTTTATTTGTCAAAACTCAGACACGCATGAATACTCTGAAGCAATAATCCAGGCCAAGATCGAAAAAGATCCGAATAGGAGGAGATTGGCGTATACACGGAAGAAGGACATTAAGATGGAGACCAGTAAAATCTTAATTATGGCATACTGGAAAATGAATATATACAAGATAGCATTGGGCTGGTGACTGTGCTATTCTGTTACATCAGTAAGCAGGAGTGACATCCTGCAGAAATGGCTTTCAGGCTAATACCACAGCTGCCTCCGTCCCGTTAAAACCCTGGCAGGCCTGAAAGTACGCTCGAAGTTCATCATCATTCAGTTGGTAGTGTAGGCTCAGATGTAACATTCCTGACTAACGCTGATCCGGCCCTGAACGCAATTCCTCACAAAGGTTTGTGTCAACCCTTGCATGGCCTCACTGCTTGCATAGACAACCATGGGATCTTAAAGTGACTACACAAATGAATAGAGATAACGACTTTCAGTGGGGACCCTTAAGACATGAGTTTAACCAATAATAATAACAATAATGAATTGCCCCGGCGATAGCAATTGGTGAAGAGGAAGACCGTAAATTTGATGCTCTTGATAGGCTGGGTGAGAAAATCAAGGAGTTGGTCGAAATGATGGGTGGTGGAAGGCGAACGATACATCAACCTATGAGAGACGCGATGAGCGCAATCGTGGCTATGCACAAACGCGCTACAAGGGACATACGTAGTAAAACGGAGACAGGGAAGTTCGATAAAAGCGCCCAAAAGGACATACGTCGACAAGCAAAGGGAGGGAAGACTGATAAAAGTGCTCAAACCTCACCATCACTAGAGTGCAGCAATAATGATCCACAACAAAAAAAGGGAGATAAAGGGCACCTGAAACGAGCCACCCCGCCAAAAAAGCCGAGAAAGGAAAACGCGCTCGCAGATACTCGTAACATACAACTACATGAAGTATCAACAGAGAAACTAAAGAAGAAGGAGCCTAAAGAAATAGGATGGACGAAAGTCATGAAAAAAAAGATAAATAGGCGAGATAAACGTCAAAGTATGAAATCCAAACCTAAAGCGGTTAGACCTGATCATTACCAAAACAGGAGAGATTTCATACAGTGACATCCTACGATTGGTGAAAGACACGAAGCATTGAATAAATATAGTGAAAATGTGTCAAAAATAAGGAAGACGGCAAAAGGACAAATGCTGTTGGAACTCAATAAGCAACGAAGTGAAGACTCAGAGGAGTTCAAGAAGGAAATAGAAAAGATCCTGGCGGCTAAAGCTGAAATAATTACGCAAGACACTCAACTAGAACTGAAAGATTTAGATGAAATTACGACAAAGGAAGATATCGTAGATGCTATACGCATGCAGATAGAGGGGCTAAGTTCCTTCAACCCTTCTTGGATTAAGTCAGTTAGGAAGGGTTATGCTGGAACACATACAACTGTGATTAAGTAGGATGGGTCGTTTGCCGATTTAGAGAAACGGTAAATGTAATGAGGTGCTACAGGTGCCTTTCTTTCGGCCATTTAGCAAAAGCATGCAAAAGCACCGAAGATCGCAGTGCAAGATGCATGAAATGCGGTAAAACAGGCCATTTCGCGAGAGATTGCAATAGCCTACCATGCCGCATGCTATGCAAGAGCAACGGAGGTGCCGACTCTAACCATCCTACAAGCAGTCGAACATGTCCTGCATACCTAGAAGCACGCAAAATTAAAAAAAACATGAAAATAGTTCAGATTAATCTTAAGCACTGTGAAGCGGCTCAGGATATATTAAAGCAGAGAATATACGAAGAGAAATTTGACATAGCGATCATTAGTGAACAATATCGAAACTTAGGAGATTTAGGATGGATCTCAGACAGAACACAAAAGGCAGCAATCTGGGTCTGTGGAGACAAGACTTTCCAAGAAAAGCCACACACTGATAACCAGTACTACATAAGAGCAAAGATTGGCGGAATAAATATATATAGCTACTATATACCACCGAGTGTTGGCAACGATGAATATGAAAGGATTCTCGATGGACTCACGATCGATGTTAAGTCAACAATCCCAAATATCATTGCTGGTGACTTCAACGCATGGGCCACGGAATGGGGAAGCAAACGCACGAATGGGAGAGTAAATATGCTACTCAAAGCCTTTACGTCGCTTGATGTTATCGTTTTAAACAGTGGGCGCAAAAACACATTTGAAAAAAACGGAAGAGGTTCCGTAATAGATATTACATTTGCAAGCAGAACATTAATCCAGCACACAGAATGGCGGTTAAGTGATGCATACACGCATAGCGACCATCAGTCTTCTGGTAGAAGAAATCGTCAAAAGCGCCAGCATGCGAAAGCGCAGACAAAAGAATGGAAAGATAATACACTAGATGAAGAAATCTTCAAGATGGTACTGAATGCCGAACATGATTCGCAAGAAGGTATAGAAAATCATGCTCAAAGTGTAGTAAACGAACTGAGTAAAGCCTGTTACGCGGCAATGGTGAGAAGAAAATCTCACAACACGAGGGAACCAAACTGCTGGTGGAACGATAACATTGCTCGGCTACGCACTAGATATCACAAAGCTAGACGACAGCTGCAGCGGAAAATAACAACCGTAAATAGTAGTACTCTAAACGAGATATACAAAAAAGCCAGATCAGACCTTAAAAAGTCAATTAGGCAAAGTAAACAAAAATGTTTCAGAGAGCTTTGTAATAATATGAACGGCAACTTATGGGATGGAGCATATAGGGTAGTGATGTCGAAACTGAAGGGACCAAGGGGACAAGCACCAACGTGTCCTATACTTATGGAGAAAGTGGTCGAATCGCTATTCTTGAAACGCTCCGATAGTAATGCTCCGGCAATAATAGAAAGCCCCACTGAAGAGAATAACGAACCAGCGGTGGTGACTGCGGAGAAGGTACTCCAAGCAGCTAAGCGGCTTGAGAACAATAAATCACCAGGATTAGATGGCATACCAAATAGAGCGCTTAAACTAGCTATAAAGCTCAATGCAGACGTCTACGCAGAAATGTACACGAAATGTCTAAAGGATGGTATTTTTTCCCAAAATATGGAAACGCCAACGTTTGGTTCTACTCCCGAAACCAAACAAACCACCCGGAGAGCCGAGTTCTTACAGGCCGCTGTGCATGCTTGACTCACTGGGGAAAATCCTGGAACGGTTAATTCTTAACAGATTAGAACAACATCTACAAGAGAATGAAAATATTTCAGAAAATCAATATGGATTTCGCAAAGGGCGCTCTACAGTCGACGCAATAAAAAAAGTAATAGACATTGCTGAGAAAGCCATTGAAGGCAGTAGATGGAAGAATGGTACTAAAGAATACTGCGCTATGATAACACTAGACGTAAAAAATGCATTCAATTCGGTGACGTGGCCTCACATAATTAATGCTCTACTAAAATGGGAAACTCCACCATATCTCCTACGAATGGTCAGAAGTTATCTCGCAGATAGAGTATTACTATATGATATCGAAGAAGGAGTGAAGAAGTATAGCATAACATGTGGAGTCCCACAGGGCTCAGTACTAGGACCCGTGTTATGGAATATACAATATGATGACATCTTGCGACTTCCAGTACCAAGAGGCGTACAAATAATTGGCTACGCGGATGATATAGCAATACTGTGGTAGCAAAAGACTTACAGAGCATCAAGAACGTAAGCACCAATGTGATTTCTGACATTAAGAACTGGCTTAGAGCATCTAATCTAGAGCTAGCTGCACAAAAAACAGAAGTAGTTCTTATTACAAGCAGGAAACAAAGAGAGCATATAACGCTAAATATAGATGGACTTGAAATCGTTTCCCAACCCTCCATTAAATACTTGGGTTTTATGATTGATGCAAGATTATCCTTCAAGACGAACATCGAAACAGTCTGCGCAAAAGCAGGACGAGTGAACTCCGCGCTATGCAGAATAATGGCGAACATTGGAGGACCCATCCAAAACAGAAGGATACTTCTTTCAAGAGTGACGCGAAGTATCATAATGTATGCTGCACCGATATGGAACGGAGCACTACGATACAAATCTTACGCGAATATGTTAAAAAAAACTCTATAGAGTAAGTGCGTTAAGGGTATGCAGTGGATTTCGCACAATTTCATATGACGCCGCGAATGTCATAGCCGGTTTGCTGCCGCCAGACTTACTAGCTGCTGAAGCACAACGATTATTTCACAAAAAGAATACAATAAGCCGATGCTTAACAGTGGAAGAGAAAAAAGAAGAGCAACGGATAAGTACCAATGCCTGGCAACTGCAATGGAACACCGTAAACAAAGGCCGCTGGACATATAGACTCATAAAAGACGTAGATAAGTGGGTCGGACGGAAGCATGGCAAAGTAGATTACTACATTACCCAATTTCTGTCAGGGCATGGCTGTTATAGAAGCTATTTGTACAAATATGGCCATGATTCCTCTGCGTCATGTCCAAGTTGCACAGATGCAATAGAAAATGCAGAGCATCTATTCTTTCACTGCCCAGCCTACGAAATGGACAGAAGGAGAGTTGAGGACATCGTTGGAGAAAATATTAACGACAACATAGTTCCATATATGCTGAGCAGCAGCGAAATATGGAATGCGATGACTCAGATGTGCGTGAAAGTTCTCACCGAGCTGAGGAGACTTGAAAGACTACGTAGGGAATAAGTAGTTGAATAAAATAGTAAGTGAAATATACAGAGGGTGACATAAGACATTATATGTGACATGACAAAAAATTGACGTTTGAGCTTTAAGCTCCTCCCTCCTCCTGACGAAATACTTAACAGTTGTCCCGGGGGGTAGTGGGTTAGGCGAGGGGTTTTTAGCGGGTTCAAGTCCCGCACTTCAAGGCTTTCGATGCTTTTCCCCGCGTTAAAAAAAAGGTAAGTAGCAGAGGACGCGGTCGCATACAGTAACTCTAATGGTAAGTTGGTGCGAATTCTCAAAAGGAAAAAACTGTTGAGTCGCCTCAAAAAACGGATTAGTAGTAACTCTAGCTCAACACTAGAAAATAAAAATAAAAAAAAGTTAAAAGAAAATATAAAGGGAATTTCAAAGAAGTAAAAAGTGTGATGCTACCTACGACGCTGTACGGCAGAGGACAAAATACAGCACAGTGGGTTTTGTATCGTAAAAAAATAATCATTGCATCAAGGCTACAAATTCAGGACCCCGGCGTCATTAGGCTATGCCCAGTGTTGTAACTATCATATACACATCAATTGTCCTCATCATACCTCCACGTGATCTTGTCCATCCGGACTTGACTTGCTGAACTGATAAGTGCGAGTGCTAGTGAAACAGAAAAATCCTAGCTCTATAATATTACCCTAAAAGTATAAGGTTGGGAGATATGTTTACAACTTACCCTCGGAAAAACCAGACTTGTTCCAAAAACTGAAGCACCGCTTCGGACTGGATTGATTCAACGGCAACGGTCACGCAAGCGAAAAATGGACTATTCCTACGGATCGTGGAACGTTCGATCCCTGTACAGAGCAGGAGCAGTGAGAACAGGCAAGCAAATACAATATGAACATCATTGCAGTCCAAGAAACTAAATTGTTAGGTAGCGAAGTTATTGACATTGGATTGCACACAATTTTCAAAAGTGACAAAAATCAGGAAGCCGGAAGTTTAGAGTTCCGTCTATCGTTGACAAGAAGTTTAAACACCAAGTTACCAACTTCAAATCAAAACAAAATTCATTAATGTTTGACTTATTAATGTGCATGCCCCAACGGAAGACAAAGATAACAAAGTTAAAGAAGACTTCTATAGCACGTTAGAATCAACATTTGACTCCCTCCCGTCGAACGATATTAAAATAGTATTAGCTGACTAACGCGAAAGCGGGCAAAGATGAGGCTTACTGAGGGCCAATTGGAAGGCACAGTCTCCATGAAATTAGTAACGATAACGGCCAGAGGCTGACTGATTTCGCCAGCAGCAATAACCTTATTGTAAGTTCGACATGCTTCCCGCATCGTGAAATTCACAACAGAACGTGGGCATCACCCGACGGACGAACATTCAATCAAATAGATCACATTCTAATAGAGAAAAGGACGACCTCCTGCATTCTCGTGCGTACATGTCGAGGGGCTAATTGCGACCACTATTTGGTAAAGGCCAAGTTTTGATGTCGAATTGCAAACCGAGAACACCCAAAAACACAACCGGTTCCTAAATTCGACATAGGAAACTCAAGGATGAGAAAGTAGTTGCGAAGTACGAATCAGCCTTAGAGAGGCACTTCGCGTCAATACTGAACAACAACGCCAGCATTCCAATAGAAAAAATGTGGCAAAATATCAAAGATGGCATTACATCTGTCGCAGAAGAGGTGATAGGACAACAACCCCAGCGCAAAAGAAATGACTTGTTCGACAATGAATGCCAAGATGAGTCAAAGTAGAAAACGATCTGACTTCCAGTTTGAAAACAGATAACGGCCTTAAGCAAGGTGACGGCCTCGCACCAATGCTTTTCAACTTGACACTCGAATATGTTGTTCGGAAACTTCCCGTTGACACCAAGCGAACACCATGTTTCAAATTCACACAGCTCGTAGCATATCCCGACGATATAGATATCCTTGCAAGATCTCTGGAGAGTGCTAAAGAGGTAATTGTAAATCTTGATTCGGTAGCAAGGGAAGTAACGAAAACAAAATAAAAGTTATGACATAAACGGGGAAAAAGACGCCAATCAGGCAAAATATTACAGTAGGAGACTATTACCTAGAAAACGTAGACAGCTTTGTATACCTAGGGTTTAACCCATCGAAAGATAGAAGCGAATCCATCGAAATTAAAAGAAGGATTATGGCAGCAAATAAGACGTATTATTCGGTACTTCCAATAATTAAAAACAAGAACATACACGGGAAAACAAAACTTAAGCTAAAACAATCATAAGATCTGTGCTATGCTATGGCAGCGAAACGTGGACATTAACTCAGGCGTCCGAAAAACTTTTTAACGCCTTTGAAAGAAAGGTCCTCAGAAGAATCCTCGGGCCTGTGAGGGAAAACTCGATCTGCATAAATAGAGAATTGTATGCCATCTTCGACAATCCAGAAATGTCAACCCTCATAAAATTTAAGAAGATGTTATGGGCTGGTCATGTGGAGCGGATGGATGATGGAAGAATTCCCAAACGCACACTAAAAGGAAAAGTTAATGGACTAAGACCGGACGCAGACAGCAAATCACTGCTAGATTTTCAATCTGGAGGACGCAGCCACTACTAAGCTGAGATGGATGGAGGCGAATTATTCAGGAGGCCAAAGTCCGATTTGGGCAATAGCGAATGAGCGGCTGCTGGGGCTTGTTCGTTTCGTTCTTAGACTGCTTTACGACGGACTCCTCAGCAAGGCTTGTTCAATCAGAGCTCCTAGCCTAGATGCGAATGGGATGCCGTGCATTTAGATAGAATGGAACAGCTGGAGATCTAGAATTAAAGGGCGGTCGTGGAGATCACCGAGCTATCTAGGTCAATATACAATGGATGCAGCATATTAATTGTACCGGTACGGATGCAAACAGGTTTGTGTTCCCTTTTTTAATAAATATTAATAAGAAAAAAGTCCTCAGATGAGACCTCTGAGCTCGTTATGAGTGGCTACGATGATTCTTCTCTCGCTCCTTTTCCCGCGTTGTACCGCCTTTGGGTGCCATCCATACGAATCTCGGGATCAAGAACATCTGTGATGGCTAGAACACATAGTCATCCCTTCACGCTATGTCTGACTCTAGGATAAATTTTTTCCCACCCCGACATCCTGAGCGGCCGGCAAAAAGTACTTTTCAGACCTAGAGGAGCTCCCATTAATTTCTGCATAAAGAAAGTCTTGGTAGACGGTAGCTCTCACCTTCGTAACAATGTTTAAGAATGTCGGTATACGTAAAAACATAGTAGCTAAGGGTTTCAAACTCATGATCACTCGGGACAACCATCGCAGCAATGCTATTTAGAAGAACGCAATTCAGTAGCTCCTGAGAAACGACATCTAACTCAAAAGAGCTAAGCTGGATTGATTAAATCAAGTAGTCCTATCGCTTCACCTCTTGCTCGGTAGCCTTGCATCATATGATACTTTTAACTATTTTGATTCTTTCATTCTAGAATGGTGACAAGCGGAATTCAGCAAGAAGAAAGCCACACAGAAACGGAAATCCAAGAGTTTAGAATTCACAGTAATAGCGATGCAGACGACCAGCAAACTAATCAACCTGTCATCACTGCCGTTAACCAAATAACAAGAGGTTGTTTTAAACAATGGATTTAACTTCACGCCATTTCTAGTAAATTTTTCTAGCAGAATCGGTCGTTGTTTTGTTAAGTTTAACGCTAGGAAAATTGGATATTTTGTATTAAAAACGGTGTGAAAAATGGCACAAAAACTCTTTGCGGTGCTCCTGGCGATCGTTCTTTGCGCTCGGCCTGGCGAACAGGACGTTTTAGATTTAGGTGATGATGATTTTGCAACGAGAATAGCCGAACTGGTCACATCCTTTTTTGCAGCATGGTAAGAATTTTCATTTTATTTTTTCAATCTCATTGCTGAACTGGACACTACCTTACGTTCAAATGGTGAAATGTCCAAATGGTAGAATGTTCAAACGGTATAACGTCTAAATGGTAGTAAACTCAAATGGTTAAACGTTCAAATGGTAGTAAACTCTAGCATTAGCCTACTTCTCAACTTCGCTGCCCATGCAAAGTAGTCACCGCTTATGACTACCGTTAGATTATCTAACATTCCCATTTCATTTTCAAGTATACCAACTAAAGAAGTCATCCAGCAAATACAACTGGCGATTAGAAGTCTCCCTCAAGCAATTGAAAACAGAAACCAGAACTTCCACATCGTTAAGGGAGCAGCGCCTCATGCGTCAAATAGCCACACTCAAGAGAACGCAACCTCTAATGGAACTAAAACAAATCAAGCGGACATCGATTATGTGAGCGGATAAAGGAAACATAAATGTAGTCATTGACAAGAAACAATTCAAAGAGAAGATACCAGATTTGGCAGGACCCTATACCGAAATAAAAAGAAATCAAATCGCTGACTTCCACCAAAAGCAAACGCTTTTCATAAAAAAAACATTGAATGATGGTGGAAAGGGTGGCGACACTCGGCCCATACATACTGATAGGTCAGTGATCGACCATGAAATCGACAGGATCAGGAGAAGAACGAGCCCCGAGCAGAAAAACCATTCTGAACGAACGTTGTTCTAGCCAAAAATTGCGTGTTTTACGAAATTCAGTGTATTATCTTCAATGGCACTGGCACTGCTGCCCAAATCGGGGGTGTCGGCTTCCTGCCCTTCAGGTTCCTTAATATGATAGCCAAAACTCGGAAAAATTTATGCTTTCTTATGTACGAACCAATACTATAGTACCGAACGTTCGCACGTGTACATGCCGATGTAAACAAAAACAAAAGATTATCAATTAGCAAAGATATCTCATTTGCTTACGCTCGCTGAAAGAAGGGAAAGGACTAAATTCAGTCCATTTCATATTTTCCATTATTCCTTACGGAATAAACAGTATCAATGATGAACAGAAAAAAGATTTCTTTGTTTTTGGTTTATGTTTACTTGGATCTTAAAAAGATCGATCTTAGTCTGAGTGCTCGGTAAGAAAGCGAAATGTCATTCCTTTTTTAGAACTTAACGAAATTTACCGTGACGCTATTTACATGCGATAGTCCCGCACGATAATTTTTAGCTGGTGCGCAAAACCAAGAGGCATCTAAATTTCTTAAGCGACTCATCAATACCATTTCTCTCTTTAGGTAAGTAGAATTGGCTGCCCTGACACAAGTCCGGGCGCATATAGACCATGAGCTGGTTCGTTGTGATGCCACAGGATCTCATAAGAAACTCCTACACGGTGACCAACCGGCACTTCCTATGAAGCGTTGAAGGCTCCTGGCTTTTGCCAGATTACCGAGACTATCGAAGAAATATGCGCCTAGCTGGCGTCTCCTCCTTCTAGAAAGAGCAGGGCAATTAAATAACAAATGAATAATCGTCTCTTCCTCTTCCTGGTCTTTGCAGCTCCTGCAAAAACCATTAAACGGAAGACCAAGCATCTTCCCCTACCGGAAAGTGTCCTGTAACGACTCATACTACGGAGCTAATCATTTGCCAGCTTAGCGAGATCAGTCCACCAGAGCGTTTTAGATTCAGCTCAGGCCAAATCTGTCAGGTGGTATTACATGTAACACCGTTTGCCCATTTATCGTTGGCTTTGCAAACCGCATCCAATTTAAATTGCAGTTCAACAGAATGGCCTATGCCCTGGTACCCAGCATAGGAGCTATCTCCCTCAGAGACGCGCGACAATCAAGAACAGTCTTAGATGTAGACATAACTAATTCCAAAGATTTAACAGCGGCCTGGCTATCAGTGAAGATGCCAATATCCTTAGTGGATATTACATGACACGTCAGCCAGGCCAAGGCTTCTCTTATCGCCATCACTTCTGCTTTGAACACACTGCAATGATCCGGAAAACGGAAAGATATGCTTAAGTTAAGCATTACGGAGAAAACACCTTCTTCCACTCCACTTTTAGTTTTGGAACCATCAATATGGAATGATATAGACTCTTCGTCCTATCTCTGTAAGTGAAATGAACTCTGATAGCCAAACATCAATGAAACATCTGTTAATCCTCAATTACCGCTCATCGCTGATCGATAATGGGAACTTCATACGCATTTAGGAAATCTCCTTCATCGATGAATGGGAATGAAACATCAATAAATACTTATCATTAATCGTTCAATGCCTGGATGTAGCCTACTGGGAAGCGTGTTGGTCTACAATGCAAAGATTATCATCATCGTGATCTATGACGCAACACCAAATCGGGCCCTGGCCTCCTGAAGTCGTCGCCTCTTATCGTATCGATCCAAAGACCGCATCCTCCAGCTGCTAATTATACTCTAGATGAAATCTTAGAGTATATTGTGTTTGCCTTACAGTTTGTAACGCTAAGAAATAATGATCGTACAGAGGCGCCAAGGGTACAGAAATATTTATTGTCACTCAAAAACCTCGATTCCGAGTGACCGTCTGTCCGTCTGTCTTTAACATAACTTTCGAAAGCTTTGAGCTATCGTGCTGAAACTTTTCATACATCATTTTTAGCAAAAAAGTAACTTTAAATTCGTGAACGGGCCACATCCCCCCATTCCTTCTACCCCCTCCCATACAAATTTCATGAAATTTCGAAATTTAAAGAAATTGATTTGTCTCCGAAACCATTTCAGCTATTGACTTGAAAATTAGGTCAGAGTATAAAGATGTAAGTATCATTGACGTCAAAAAATATTGATTTGATCCCTTTACTCCTTCTACCCCCTCCCATACAAATGCACAATTTTCAAAAATGCATTTATTCGGTTTGCATTGCAACTAGCGAAGCTAAAAAAAACAATTTTTGTCATAATTAATTTTATTACAATTGCAACCAATTTTGTGGAAAACTATCGACTTCACCCCACTCTTTCTACCCCCTCCCACACAAATTTCACGAAATTTCGGAATTTTATCTAAATTATTTTTCCCAAACACCGTTAAAGCTATAAACTCTAAATTTTGAAAAAAATGTATACTATTGCAAATATCATTGATATCAAAAAATTTGGTTTTGATTTGAGTAGTCCTTCTACCCCTCCTAGCTAGGGTGTAGCCTAGTGGGTAGCGGGTTGGTCTTGTAATGCAAAGGTCGTGAGTTCAAATCCCGGTCGACGCAATATATAATTCCAGCATGGTGCCTACTTGGATATACCTTGGTCACCTCAATCTACGAAAATGAAAAATTCGTAGAAAGAGGGTTGTACGAAGGGCTAACAACTCTTCCACAATAAATAATGAAAAATGTTAAGGAACCTGAATGTCAGGAGGCCAAGGTTCCATTGTAGAAGAAGTCCTTCTACTCCCTCTCATACAAATGTACAATTTTAGTAAATGCATTAAATCGACTTTCATTGAAACTAGAAAAAGTACAAACTTAAAATTTCCACAATTTGTCCGTTAACAATTGTAATAAATGCTAAAAAAAATATGAACTTTGCTTCACTCCTTCTACCACCTCCCATACAAATTTTTGTATTGAAAATTCAAGAAAGTATTTAAGTATGATTGGGCACTAATGCGTTAACTGCTTTTTCGGAAGTTCACGTTAATGTCCACGCCTCGCTGCCAGAACAGAGCACAGGTCGTATAATAATTTTATATATCCGCAGCTTATTGTTTCTGTGCAATTACTTGGATTTCATTATTGGAAGTACCGAATAATACGTCTTATTTGCTAGTATTATCCGAGAATATCTGGTCAGTTGTAGATCATTTAGTTCTAAATCCACCTTGGTATTCGACAATTGTTTTATTAGTATAGGCCTTAAGACGGCGTTAAATTTTTTTGTCATTATTTTAAAGGACGTACAAGAAATACGTTTCTAACTAGTGCTGAAGAATCTGTGAGATATGTGCAAAGTGGGACGAGGTTGACGATCGGAGAAAAGCCAAATTGGCAATCATCTCTCAACCCGATGTCAACCAACAAACACCCGGCTTGAGGCAGAATTACCGCGATGCTCATATACAGCTTGAAAAAGCTGTTAGACGCGACAAGAGAAAGACCATTGAAAATCTGGTCAACAAGGCAGAATCTGCGGCTTACCTTGGGGATATGGGTTCACTATTCAAAATCATGAAACAGTTGACGAACAGGAATTTCACCGATGTCAACGGAACTCTCCTTAATATGAGTCAACACCAGTTGCGGCGGTGGAAGGAATACTTCTCTGATATTTTAAACATCTTGTCAGAGGAAGATATTCCAGAAACAGAACTATTGCCAAACATCTAACCGCAACAATCCTCTATTAGGGACGATCCCCAAGATAAGGAAGAGATAGTTTCTGCCATTCGGTCAATGGCGTGAAGGAAAGCCCCAGGTATACCAACCGAACTCCTCAAAGCGCACTCAGAAATAACTACCGATATACTCCTCCCACTCTTTACTGAGGTGTGGAGTGAAGGAAGACATCCGACTGAATGGAAGGAAGGAGTCATTGTGAAAATTCAGAAGAAAGGCAACCTTCGGGATTGTGGCAATTGGCGTGGTTTAGGTCTACTTACTGCCGTATAGAAAATCATGGCTACGGTAATTCTCAATAAGATTAGTGCTGCCGTGGAGAGCACTATCGCACACAAATACCCTACGGATTATATTGGAGCAATTCGCTGAAATGAGTTCGCCACTACATCTCAATTTTGTGGACTTCCAGAAGGTTTTCGACAGCGTTAAGCGAGATCAAATATGGAATGCTTTGCGTAGGAGAGATATTCCAGATAAGGTCATAGTTATGATTAAAGAATCCTACGAAGATGCAAGGTGTCGCGTCTTATATAGAGGACAGCTGTCCGAGAGCTTTCCTGTGTGAATGGGTGTGAGACAAGGCTGCAAATCACCAGCCATGTTTCTGGTAGTAATAAAGGACATCTTGAAAGCTGCACTGTAAGGTGGGAAAGGTAAACTGATATTTCGTCAGCTCCAGGCGCGTTTTTTAGTTTTTCGTGGCATAGGGCTGCTTTGATTTCGGCAAGCATGGATAGTGTTGATGATGGTTCTTCTTCGTCAGTTGAGGCCTCAATTGAGATGTTTTCTGTCGTATTCGGTGCTAATGGGGTGGGATTGAGAAAATGTTCAAAATAGGAAACCCATCTCCTTTTCATTTCTTGCGTGTCGCTGATGATTTTGCCCTCTGCGTCTTTGCAGAGACAGGTTTTTAGCTTATATACCTATTTCAGTTGCGTCCCGCGTTTTATTTTGTCTCAGATCGTCGTTTATTTTTTGCATCTTGTCATTATGGTACTTCCTTCTTTTTTCACCTGCAGCTCTTTTTCAGATATTGCCTAAGCTCGTCATATCTATCTTTTTTGGCTCGTGCAAAGATCGTACGTTCAAGTCCCGGTCGGACGCATAATTCTAGCACACTACTTGTGTGGATATATTTGGGTTACCTCAATCTGCAAAAATAGAAATTCGTAGATAGAGGGTTTTGCGAATGGCTAACAACCTTTCTACAATAACAAATAAAATGTTAAGAAACCTGAAGGTCAGGAGGCCATGGCCCGATTCGGGCTGTAGCGCTACAAACATGTTTTTGTCTCTTTCGCACTCACTAATTTTGCTATTCAATCCTGAGATAGCACCTACAACGCACCAATGAATATGATAGAGAGATCGCGATGTGGTTTACTGCAGGTTAGAAACAAAAAGAAACACTCTCATGTATTCAAAGATAGGAGATTTAAATGTTTAAGGTTTCTCCAGGCTGATAATCTGAATCGACAAGTGCGTATTAGTTCTATGATAATCGACTTACGTAAAACTAGCCCCATACAGCTCGGCCTAAACTAAGTCCATGTTGTCTTTCAAAAATTTTGTAATTAAATGAGAGGGGTTAAAATACAAGGGGATCGAATCAAAATACCTGTGGGAGAATATGGCCTAATCACGAACTTAAAGTTTAATTTTTGCTAAAAATGACTTTAAAAAAATTTCAGGTCGATAGCTCAAAGCGTTTGCGAGCTATGTTGTAGAGAAACAGAGGGTCACTCGGAATCGGCGTTTTTAAACTCTAGATCAAATCGGAGAGTATTATAAGTTTGCCATAAAGTTTGTAACGCCAAGAAATAAAGCTCGGAGAAAAAATGAATGATACAGAAGTTCTTATAACCACTCAAAAATCTCAAAACCGGATGTCTGTCCGTCCGTCCGTCCATCTGTCTGTCCGTCCGTATCCTCTCATCTTGAGAACGCGTTGATCTAATTCTCTCAAATTTTGTACAGGTCGTTTTTGGCAAAAAAGTAAGATTAAGTTCGTGAACGGGCCAAATCGCTCCACCCCTTCTACCCCTTCTACCCCTTCAATTCGCAATTTGACAATAAACGGATTTGCTCAAAAGTATTAATGCTATTGTTCTGAAATTTGTAATGTAATACTTTTATGATGATTTCAATCTACTGTATAGAAATTGTTTGTGTCACACCTTCTTCCACCACCTCCCATACAAACTGCACTTTTTGATGAAATGCTCTAATCCAGTTTACTCAGTGCGTATAAAATTTATCGAGTTGAAATTGTGCTTTAAATATTTATTTAGAATTATCCAAAAAGTCCAAAAAAAATTTAGACGATTAGCTTTACCCCTTCTACCCCCTCCCATGCAAAATGATACAATTTCGCAATTTTACAATAAATGTATTTGCTCGAAAAGTATGTATGCTATTGATCTGAAATTTGGAATATGTTACTTTGGTAATGATTTCAATTTACTGTATAAAAGTTTTTTGAGTCCTCCCCTTCCTTCCACCACCTCCCATACAAACTACACTTTTTCATGAAATACTATAAACAAATTTACTCAGTACGTATAAAATTGATCGAGCTAAAATTGTGCCCTAAATATTTATTTAGAATTATTAGCAAGACCAAAAAAAAAAAAAATTAGACGACTAGTTTCACTCCTTCTACCCTCTTCCATACAATTTGGCACAATTTCACAACTTTTCAAATAGTCGATTTTCCTGAAAAGTATAAATGCTTCTGATCTGCAATTTAAAACATGTCAAAGCATAATGTTTATAATTTTTTCTCAAAAAGGCATTAAGAACTCGCGAACAGTCTCCCTGCAAAATTTCTTAAAATCAAAAAATTTCTCTTTCATCTAGAAAATCGCACGATTGGGCTTTACGGCCAATCGTAGTCCTGTTCTGTTTATACTCTAGATGAAATCTGAGAGTATATTGTGTTTGCCTTACCGTTTGTTACGCTAAGAAATAACGCTCGCACAGAGCCACCAAGGGTACAGAAATATTTGTTGTCGCTCAAAAACCTTGATTCCGAGTGACCGTCTGTCCGTCTGTCCGTCTGTCCGTCTGTCCGTCTGTCCGTCTGTCTGTCTGTCTGACTGTCCGTCTGTCCGTCTGTCCGTCTGTCCGTCTGTGCGTCTGTCTACAGCATAACTTTCGAAAGCTTTGAACTATAGTGCTAAAAATTTTTGTGTGTCATTTTTAGCAAAAAAGTAACTTTAATTTCGTGAATGGGCTACATCCCCCGGCTCCTTCTACCCCCTCCCATACAAATTTCATGAAATTTCGAAATATTAAGAAATTGATTTTTCTTTGAAACTATTTAAGGTATCGACTTGAAATTTAGGTCAAAGTATAATGATATAGATATCATTAATATTATGGAATATTGACCCGGTCCCCTTACTCCTTCTACCCCCGCCCATACAAATGGACAATTTTGAAAAATACAAATTTTCGATTTTGATTGAAATTAGTAAATCTGAAAAGACGAAATTTTGTCAGAATTAATTCTACTGTAATTGCAATTTATTTTAAAAACAATTATTAACTTCACCTCACTCCTTCTACCCCCTCCCATACAAATTTCACGAAATTTTGGAATTTAAGTTAAATTATTTTTCTTCGAAACTGTCAGAGCTATCAACTTGATATTTTGTATAAAGTATACAAATAGAAATATTAATAATGCGAAAAAAATTTATTTTGATCCGTACACTCCTTCTGCCCCCTCCCATACAAATGCATAATTTTTGTTAAATGCACTTTATCGATTTCCATTCAAACTAGAAAAAGTACAAACTTCAAATTTTGCCAGAATTTGTTTCTTATTAATTGAAATAAGTGTTAGAAAAAATTCTCAGCTCCGCTTCACTCCTTCTACCACCTCCCATACAAATATCTGTATTGTAAATTCAAGAAAAGCATTTCTCCTTCAAGTATATGAGAGCTATCGACTTTGAAATTGAATCAAAGTATGGTGATAAGGATGATGATAAGCAGTTTCAAAATCATCTTAAACGCTCCACTTCCTCTGCCACCTCCCATACAAGTGCCCCAATTTCAGGAAAACTATGACCAATTTCTTTAAAAAAATGAAAACTAAAAACTGTAAATTCAGCAAAAAATATTGTGCATGCCATGTTCAGTGTCATATATGAAAAATACAAACCTCCCCCTCTACTTATACCACCTCCCACGCAAAAATCTCTATTCACTATTCGAAAGAATTTGAAATGATATATTTTCCGGTACATTAAGCTTTTTTCCATTTCATCTAGAGTATCATATGATTGGGCTTTAAGCCCAATCATAATTCTATTATGTTTTTTTAGTTACAAACGTTACTGCAAACGCAATATTCTCTCAGATTTCGTCTAGAATATAAACTATGAATAAAATTGTAGAGCTTTGATGCTTTTAACGATTTAATTGGAACACAAACCGGTAGTACCGTACCGGAAATAATTAGTTAGATCCGGACTCAAGCCCTATATTCCATTATACAAAAAACAGAAGGTAAATGTCTTCCCTATGTAAGGATAAGGATTATGGTATAGCTACAGCATCGACTTTTTAAAAGAAGTACCTAAAGTGAACGTACCATTTAACATTTTAAGTAGCTACTCCTCAGGCTAGCGATTACAAGAAACTAACCAAACACCTTTTTGGCCACAATAGAGGAAATTAGCTACCCACTTCTCCAAGAATCTTCTACACTATGGCGCTTTAGTCACAGTACATACAACCGAAGACGTCATTATTCTACCAACACAAAGCTTCCACCTCCTCCACTTCACCTCTTGCTGCTACTGTTAACCCAATTCGCCGGCATCATTTCCACTTTAAGCATTTTTCGAAGAGCAAAAGTTCATCCTCAGAAGATAGCGCGTACCCAACAAAGAAAACACTGCCCGCCCTTACCCCGGCAATACAAGAATAATTGGACATGCTCCAGTAAGACCTATTGAAACCGAGACACTAAGTTGGTGCAGATGCTTTCGATAAAAAAACAACAACAATAACTACACTATCTACTACACCCGATGATTTGGCTGTATTTTTCATGCTCGAATAATTTTCTAAGTGTTCTTTTTTTCTTACCTGTCGAAAAAGCCATATTGCACAGGTGGAAGGAAATAGTAAATGAGGTGCAGAGGTAGAACGTACGTGTGTTACGCACAAATAAACTTAAAGCCTTGATGTTCCAGTGCTAAAAAAAATACATGGGAAAATTTTTGGGACTAGATATACTGCGAGTCTTTTTTAAATAACGAGAGCAACAATTTTGTTATTTATGATGGTTTTTTAACGGGGTTGATACATACGCAGTAGATGTGTTTTATGAGAATTAGATACGTGAAACAGTTCTATCTACCCTGTTTAGAGTTCATCACTGCCTTAAAATTTTTTGTTCGCAATGATGATCATTACCTATCATATTCTCGGTAATGCCATGCAATCTCCGTGGAAGTTCAAAACCCTAACCAAGAACAATATTTTTGGGAAAATCTCCTTAATTGACAGAAATTTCTCATCTTGGGATTGGGAGGACTTCAACGAAACGAAACTGCCTCCGGGCTCAGCCAATCATTTTTTCCGAAATGGAATCTAATCAAACAACTTTTCTTCAAAAATCCTTGATTCATAACTTTCTATATAAACCCTATCAAGGACATAAATACCAAATCAATTTCCCATCGATTCTTATACTTTTAAGAAAGCGCATAGAAATAAAACCCAGTAAATTCTCGTCTTGCATAAATGAATAAATTTATGAAAATGCGATAAGACATGAAAGCATACTTTCGTCCCGCCCAACAAAAAAAATGGATAAATTTTCAACTAGAGTAAAGTAAATATAAATAAGGCGAGTGTGTTCTCTGCCATAACTCTCCACTATGTTGATGTACCCGTAGGGTTGTTATCCTTGCTGGCTGTTTTTTTTTTTTGTTTTTTTTGTGCACTAGAATTCATGCTCTCCTCATCAATCCACCCGCAAGGTTTTGAGCAGCGGATATTGAAATAGTGAAGGGTAATGGTAGATTTTGTATGTTTCTATTTCCTTGTACAGCTTCACTATCAGTCCGTGTAGGAACGATGTCGATATACGAATAGCTGACTCCAAGAAGGATTGAGGGATACACGGTTAGTTTTCAGGTGGATATGCTTGGAGAAGAAGAGCCATTCGAAAGGGAATTCCCCGGTAAATTTATGGCAGTCGTTTTGTTTAAATAATTCAAGGTGCGGTCTGAAACGTTTGTACATTTTTCTGTCTGGAATCGGGTCGCTCATATGGTTCGTCCTTTATTTTGAAAACGGAGAAACATGCATGGGAAGGTCGATTCATGAAGGTTAACTTTATGGGAAATGAATAAATTTTACTGGTTTGGTTGTTGCTGTTTCTAGGTGGTGGAGAAGGCTAGCGCTATTGTCCTTTGAGGGTTTATTAGGGTTAGTACAAGTCAACTATCGAATTTGTGATTTGATCAGGAGGTGTAATAGTGAGAATTCATTTTGAAGTTAAGTTGTTTGGGTTCGGTTAAGTCTTGATCATTAGGTTTAAGTGATTTGCTATGAACTAAGATAAATCTGGTTGGGTCAGTCAAGATCAATATCTAATAGCTTTTTTTACTCTGCCTTTCCTGTTTTGCTTAAAATCATTTTTTTCATGATTTATTAATTTATATTTCAATAGATTTTAGATTCAAAGAAGAAAGTTGTAGTGGATCGGTCGCACTTTCAGGAAACCAGAGTAAAAAGAAAACTGCAAACAAGCTCTGGGTTATAATCCTCAAAAAATATGTCGGCTTGATCGACATTGTAGTATACGAGATTTTGCTAAGAGGATGCAAGAGAAAAGTCTTGGCGACAACCAATAGCCAATACTCAAGTTCAGGCAATGTGGAACGGAAGTGTTTCTGTTGATGCCTCTCTTGAGTACACTGCAACCATCTTAGTAGTTCTTCGCTTCTACCACAGAACAGCTCACCTGTATCGGAAATAGTAGCTAATCGAAGCCTGTTTTAGATGAATGTTATATTTCTTCTTTATGACGATATGTCCCGAATCGCTCATACTCCTTTTGATCAAGCAATTCCAAAAACCGAGGATTTTTTCTTTAAGTTGAAATTTAAGAATTAAGTTCTAAGGGACGAAATTAGATTCTGTCTGAAAATTAACAAAAATTGTCAATAAAGCCCAGAAAAAAGTATCGATCATACAAATTTATTTCATCTCCTTTAAAATAGAAACAATGCAGTTCTTCATACAATCCAGTCCTCCCAACATTTTTTATAAGCATATTCCGTAATGACTTCCAAATCCTTCAGTTATCATTTTTGGCTACTATGTTTTCAAACCGTATTCCACGAAGTGGTAATTTCAGCTTTGGGAAGATGAAAACGGAGATTTTTCAATAATAATCGTGGCTTTTTGGCATTATATTTTTGATTAAACTGCGTTAATATAAGAATTTTCAAAAACATTTATCTGCAAATGTAATTCCTTCGAAAAACACAAAGTTTCAAACAAACTCTTTGCTCAACAGTTTTATCCGTTACAAAAATCGTCGAACGCAAACAACCAACGAAATCAAAATCTGATTATAAACTAGTTGAAGGATGGCGCTCAAACTCGCGTTACATGAAGAAAAACACTTAAAAATTAATATCTCTAATATCTTGAAACATGTATTGAACTATAGTAGCGGAGTACCAAAAAAGTTTCAAAAATGATTCTCTTTTCAAAATTTCAAAACTATTATATCTCAAAATTCAATATTACGTTGAAATTTCATCAGATGGATGAATTTTATCGCTATTTCAGCACAAGACTGTCAAAATTCAAAAAATATTAAATGCGGACAAAACTCATAGGACGAATGGTAATTTGGTATAAGCTATGTAAAATTTGCTATTAAAAGTAAGTACTTTCAAAGACTATGAGTAATAAAACATAAAACTCATGATCCCCGCTAGTTACCAGCTATCCGCGCGCCTATATCCAACAGCCAACCCAGCAAATAAATTAATTCGTTAAGCAATCGTTAACGAATTATATTAACGAGCGATTTCATCGTTAACGAGACATTAACGATTCATCAAACGGACTAAATGAGCATTCGTTAATGAAATACTTTTAACAATTCATTAATGAATTGTAAAATGCGTACAAAAAACGAGTAAATAATTTAAGTATATAAATTCGTTTTAAGATCGTTATTTGCAAGCCCTCGTTAAATTGTTTGCTGGGAAGCCATCATCACTTTGAGTGTTTGAAACCTTTTCGACACATCTCATTGGGTAAAATTTATATTAAAATAATATTTTATATTTATCTCTAGAAATCTGAGAGTATTAAAAATTTGCCACAAAGTTTGTAACGCTAAAAAATAAGGCTCAGAGCATAATCCCTTAAAAATCCCAAAACCGAATGTTCATCCGTCTGTCTGTCCGTGTCCTCTCTAGCTTGAGAACGCGAGCTAGGGAGCTTTTGTACACATCGTTTTTGACAAAAAAGTAAGGCCAAGTTCGTGAACCCCTTTCTACCCCGCTCCCATACAAGATTACACAATTTTGCAATTTGACAATAAACGGATTTGCTCGAAAAGTATAAATGCTATTGATCTGAAATTTGGAATGTAATACTCTTATGATGATTTCAATCTACTGTTAAGTTATCGAGCTGAAGTTGTGCGCTAAATATTTATTTTAAATTATTAGACCAAAAAAAAAAATTATACGACTAGCTTCACTCCTTCTACACCCTCCACACAAAATGACACAATTTCAAAATTTGGCAATAAATGGATTTATTCGAAAAGTGCAAATGCTATTGATCTGAAATGGAATATATTACTTTTAAGATGACTTCAATCTACTGTATAAAAATTACTTGAGTCCTCCCCTTCCTTCCATCACCTCCCATACAACCTGCACTTTTTCATGAAATACAACAAAAAAATTTAATCAGTACGGATAAAATTGATTGAGCTTAAATTGTGCACTTAATTTTTATTTAGAATTATTAGTAAAAAAAAACTAGGCGATTAGTTTCACTGCTTCTACCTCCTCCCATACAATCTGACACAATTTCACAACTTTACAAAAAGTCAATTTTCCTGAAAAGTATTAATGTCACTGATCTGCAATTTAAAACATTTCACAAACATAATGGTTTCAGTTATTTCTGAAAAAGTCATTAAGAATACGCCCCTCCTTCTACCACCTCTCGTACAAACTGCACAATTTACCTAAATCCAATACAATAATTTTCTCAGTACCTATTTAATTTTTGAATCATAAATTTTGTATAAAACATTTTGATGGACACTCTAGCGTGATATGAAAAAATCAGTTCAATGTCATCACCCCTCCACCACTTCCCCTACAAAATTTCATAACATCAAAAAATTTCTCTTTCATATAGAGTATCGCATGATTATTATGTTATGTTTTTGATAGTCTTTGGTACTAGTAACCTTATAAAATTCTCATGCTCTAGAAGTTTTCAACATATCAAAATTAAAGCTTCATTAAGTATTAGTGAAGTTAAATAGGTAATTTCCCGAAATTCGCATTTTCTCCTGCTGTGGCAAATTCAAAATTAACTACTATACCGGCCGATAAAGGCACTAAAAGCGATTCAAAAGTGTGGAACGAACGCAGATAATGGTTCATATTTTTCGCCCACACATATTTCCTGAAGTAAGTGAATCGTTTCATGCTCGATTGGTCGAGTAAATTGAATATTCGGTTCTAATTGTTCGGTTGTTGGGTAAAAAATTTGGTCCTTTCGCCATAGAACTTCTGTGGTTTCTGGCCAAAAATCGCCTACAAGTGGTTTTCGCAGTCATTTTGTGAACTCGATTTTTTCCCTGTAGGGTATTTTGAGTCGACCGGAGTAAATATTAGTCTGAAGGTACAAGATCAGAGCTATAAGGTGGATAAATCAAAACTTCCCAACCAAGCTCTTCCAGCTGTCCCCGTGTCCCTGATTGCATGCGAAAATTCGCTTTTTGACAAATCCAGGCGAACGCAAATGATTCAAAACAGTTTTTTGAGCAATGCTTAGACTCCTGCAACGAAATTCACTAGTTTGCTAAAAAGCTCTAAAGGAATTTAAAAATTATGTGGATGTTCAAAATGGAGTACAATTTCAGCACCTTCTCCATCATTAACCCAAAACCAATCCATTTCAACCAATCGGTTTTTTTGTAACCATTATACTATCGATTTTGTGCAATAGATTCCAAGGACGATTCCTTGTAATGCAGAAAGTATCTAGCACGGTTGCTTGCCTATGACATCGCAATGTTAAAGTAATCTATGTTTTAAGGCAGAAAGTAGCCGCAGTAGCTTCAAGGTATGAATTACACCATCGGTGCAGTACTGATTCCACTCCCAAATGGGTTATCATATATTCCAATAGAATGATACCCAGTTTCTTCTTTTTTGTATTTTTTCGCCTTGGAGTCTGATATTATTAATTTCTCTATGGATACACTTAACACGCTACTAAGGAGAAGGAGTTTACATTATGTACTCAAAAAATTCTTTGGAAAATGTACAATTTTCTATTTACTACGTCAATGTCCACAAATTCATGTATTGACGAACATATCAAAAGTTGGCAAAAGTTTACATTTTTGACTGTCTAGATTTCAAAATTCTTCGATTTTAGTGTGCCTAAACTGGAACTAACAGTGATGAAGATACAAAAAAAAAGATTACGGATTTTCGAATTGCTTCATTTTTACCAGACTTTAGAAACATTAATATAAAATAAATTCGTATATAAAGATTATACACACAGACTTAATGTATATTAATTAAATAATAACTAATCTAGTGCTCATTGACAAAAGAACATATTTCTAAAACTGATTTTACCATAAAGTAATATGGAGTAACTTGCTTTTGAAAATTAAGTCCAGATTAAAAAATGGCTGTTTGACGAAATGTTGCGATCATTCGATGTTCTTTTTGCCCTCATTCCAGATTTAATAATTTCAACCAGAACTGTTATGTATCGAAATATAAAATACTCCGAATTTCGTACTTCGGCTATGAAACTAGCATTCTATATTGCGAATTTTAAACATGATTCAAACAATCAATCAAAAAATTATTAACATTCACCCATCCCATCTATCGCCCTCTAACCCCCCTCCATACAAACCCAAACTTGAATAAATAATCGAATGAAATATTGATACTACTTACTGGAGCTAGTGATTGTAATCGCAGTTAAATGTTAAATAATTCGCAACATCTCTAGAACCCCCATTCACTTAGTCTTCCCTATTCACCATAACCTGCATATTGACTTCACACGCATCCTCAACTTGTCCCAAGAATAATAAAGTCGCGACCGACTTGTTAGCAGATATTATTATTTTCTTGAAACCAAACATTTGTATGGGAGGGGTTAGAGGAGTTGAAGAAATCGCAAAATTTGTGATGTATGGTAGTATTATTTTGTTTATATTGTAAGCTGGTCGTACAAAATTTCAAGTTCGTAGATTCTAATTTGTTGGTTAGTAGTTGATTTATTGAAATTGGTCGAAATCACACTCTTGTATGGGAGTGGGTAGAAGGGCAGGAGGGATTTCAAAATTTTTGGCTTAACTTTGTTTTGCATATTTTTAAAAGTGATTGTACAAAATTTCAAGTTGATAGCTTTTAATGGTTTAGTGATAATTGGTTTCTTAAAAATGGTCGAAAAAAAAACTTTTGTATGTGAGGGGGTAGATGTTTAAAAGGTATTCGACTAGTTAATATCTTAAACTTTTAAGCATTTTTTTTTAAATGAATTTCACAAATTTTCACGTTTGTCGATTAAAATTGCAATCACAACTTTTGAGTTATTGTTTTCTTCATTATACATGAAACACCTCGTGCAGGTTAATGCCCCTTTTCGGCATTTAATAAGAGGCAATGACGCATCTTTTTTACAGTTCGTGATCTATAATTTTAACTATGTACCACTCAAATGAACCACAATTTTAGTTTTTCCATATATTTTAGTGCAACGTCATAAATTTCAAAAAACTTCTAAGATATGCGAAAATTTGCTAATTTTTCTATCGTCCGGAATATTTTTATCGTAATCTACGCAAAAGAAAATAAACTGCCAACAAGTCGGGCGAAACTTTATTATTCTTGGGACAAGTTGCGGATGAGTGGAAAGTCAATATGCAGGTTAGAGTGGTTAGGGAAGGCTAAGTGAAAGGGCAGGGCTGTTGTCAATTTAACAATATTTCATTCGTTTCTTCAAGTTTTGGTTTTTATGAGGGGAGGAGCAGGGGTAATAGTAAGGGAGGGTGGATGTTAATAGCTTTTTAATTAATTGCTGGAATCACGTCCAATATTCTCTGTATAGCATGTGTTTCATAGACGAAGTTGCATAGAATTTTCATAAAATTCGGTGTATTTTACATTCACGAAACCAAACATTTGTATGGAAGGGGGTAGAAAAGGTAGGGGAATCTTAAAATTTGATATGTAGTTTTATTTTGCTTCTCTTGTAAGGTGCTTGTATACAATTTCAAGTTCGTAACTTTTAGTTTGTAGGTTATTAGTTGATTTAATGAAATTGGTCAAAATCATAGTTTTGTATGGGAGGGGGTAGAAGGGCAAGCGCGATTTCAAAAATTTTAAAGCAACTTCATTTGAATTAATTTTATAAGTTTTTCTGCAAAATTTGAAATTGATAGCTTTTAAGAGTTAGCTGGCAACTTATTTCTTAAAAATGCTCAAAAAAATTATTTTGTATGGGAGGGGGTAGAGGAAGTAGAGGAATCGTAAAACTTATGATGCAATTTTCTTTCTTTTCTGTTGTAAGATGCTCGTACAAAATTTCAGGTTCGTAGCTTTTAATTTGTTGGTTATTAGTTGATTTAATGAATTTGGTCGAAATCATACTTTGTATGGGAGGGGGTAGAACGGCAGGCGCGATTTCAAAAATTTTAACGCAATTTCATTTCAATTATTTTTTTAAGTTTTTGTGCAAAATTGCAAATTGATAGCTTTTAATAGTTAGGTGATAATTGATTTCATAAAAATGGTCGAAAAAATAATTTTGTATGTTTAAGTTTTTGTGCAAAATTGCAAATTGATAGCTTTTAATAGTTAGGAGATAATTGATTTCTTAAAAATGGTCGAAAAAATAATTATGTATGGGAGGGGGTAGAAGTTTTAAAGGTTTTTGACCAGTTAATATTTCGTATATTTAGGGATTTTTATACTCTAGATGAAATCTGAGAGTATATTGTGTTTGCCTTACCGTTTGTAACGCTAAGAAATAATGCTCGCACAGAGCCGCCAAGGGTACAGAAATATTTGTTGTCGCTCAAAAACTTCGATTCCGAGTTGCTGTCTGTCCGTCTGTCCGTCTGTCCGTCTGTCTGTCTGTCCGTCTGTCTACAGCATAACTCTCGAACGCTTTGAGCTATCGTGATGAAATTTTTATGTGTCATTTTTAGCTAAAAAGAAACTTTAAGTTCGTGAACGGGCCACATCCCCCTACTCCTTCTTCCCCCTCCCATACAAATTTCACGAAATTCCGAAATTTCCAGAAATTGATTTTCCTTTGAAACTATTTAAGCTACCAATTTGAAATTTAGATCAAAGTATTATGATATAGATATCACTAATATGACAGAATATTGATCTGATCCTGTCACTCCTTCTACCCCCTCCCATACAAATGCATAATTTTGAAAAATGCAATTTTTCGATTTTCATTGAAACTGGCAAAGTTATAAAAACGAATTTTTGCCAGAATTAATTTTTTTATAATTCCAATCAGAAATGAAAAAATTATGTACTTCACCTCACTCCTTCTACCCCCTCCCATACAAATTTCACGAAATTTTGAAATTTAAGTTAAATTATTTTTCTTCGAAACTGTTAAAGCTATCAACTTGATACTTTGCAGAAAGTATAAAAATAGAAATATCTATAACGGGAAAAAAATATGTTTTGATCAGTACACTCCTTCTACCCCCTCCCATACAAATGCATAATTTTTGTCAAGTGCATTATATCGATTTGCATTAAAACTAGAAAAAGTATAAACTTAAAATTTTGCCAGAATTTATTTTTTAATAATATCAATAAATGCTAAAAAAACTATCAGCTCCTCTTCACTCCTTCTATCCCCTCCCATACAAATGCATAATTTGGAAAAATGCATTTTTTCGATTTTCATTGAAACTAGCAAAGTTATAAAAATTGATTTTTCCTAGAATTAATTTTAATATAATTGCAATCAGTATTGAAAAAATTATCAACTTCACCTCACTCCTTCTACCCCCTCCCATACAAATTTCACGAAATTTTGAAATTTAAATTAAATTATTTTTCTTCGAAACTGTTAAAGCTATCAACTTGATATTTTGCACAAAGTATACAAATAGAAATATCAATAACGAAAAAAAAATGTGTTTAGATCCGTACACTCCTTCTACTCCCTCCCATACAAATGTATAATTTTTGTTAAATGCATTATATCGATTTCCATTAAAACTAGAAAAAGTATAAACTTAAAATTTTGCCAGAGTTTGTTTTTTAATAATTGCAATAAATGCTAAGAAAATTATCAGCTCCTCTTCACTCCTTCTACCCCCTTCCATACAAATATCTGTATTTTAAATTCAAGAAAAGCATTTCTCCTTCGAATATATTAGAACTATCAAATTTGAAATTGAACCAAAGCGTGGTGATAAGGATGATATGACAAGCAGTTTCAAAATCATCTTAGATGCTCCACTTCCCCTGCCACCTCCCATACAAATACCTCAATTTCAGGAAAACTATGTCCAATTGAAAATAATGAAAGCTGCAAACCTTAAATTCAGCACGAAATATTTTGCATACCACATTAGGTGTCATATCCAAAAATTACAAACCTTCCTCCTCTCTTTCTACCACCTCCCATACAAAAGTCACTATTAATTATTTAAAAGAATTGGAGGTGACATATTTTCCTGTACATTGAACTCTTTCTCATTTCATCTAGAGTATCATATGATTGGGCTTTACGCCCAATCATAATTCTTTTATGTTTTTTAAATGCATTTTGCAAATTTTCAAGTTTCTACCTTAAAATTTCACTCAAAAATTTTTAGTTTATGTGTTTTTTTCAATGCATATGAAACACCTTGTGCACGTTAGACCGGTGGGGTCGGTTTAGAACAATTATGGATCAAGTTATTATTATTTTTCTATGAACATCAAATAGACGTATCCACATGCAAAATTTAAACTGTGTATCTTTCACCAGAACCCTAAAAAAATTACTCAACATTTTCAACATTTTCGCTTATTACCTCCCTCCCCTTACCCCTCCCAAATTGTTACCAAAATTAACCATTATGTAGTTCTACAATCTGACAAATTTTCGATTTGATATCTGTACTCTTTTTTGAGATATAAGGATTCGTAATTTTGAAAAGTGTGCCATTTTTGAAATGCTCCCCATTTCCCCCCACTACTATTATTTCAAGAAGTTATATTTTTTTTGTATTTTCCTAGTATAGCTTAATATAAGTTTAAAGTTTCAATTACATAGCTTAAGAGATAGTTGAGATATTCATTTTTAAGTGTTTTTCTTTGCACCCCCCTGACCCTTCCCCTTACAATAATTAACCACTCTCTAAGGTGATTCCGATGGAACTATACGCCACCTTGACGGTCCCAAAATATGAATTTTTTACGATAAGTAATTTCGAAGATATAATCATTTGAAAAAACAATTCGGCCGACAATCTGTTTTTAGCCCCCCCTTTTCGGACGCCAATGGATAAAAAAATTAAATTATTTTTTAAAGTTGTTTCATAAGCCCCTCTAGATGTGTGTTGAGTTTTAGCTTCCTAGCTGTTACCATGGTTGAGATATTTGAGTTCGTATTTTTCAGCTTAAGCGCTCCCCCCGCCTCCCCCTGAACCCTTACACCCCCTAAAATGGGTATCCGCCTGAGATTCGCAACTATCTACAATCCCCCCAAAAATTAACTTTCTATCTGGAAGGGTTTAGGAGTTAATGTGCGCTGAGCGCACACACCGGCGTACGGCGTACAGACAGACGGATTTTTTTTTTGCATTTTTAGGCTAATTTAGTTATGAAACGCGAAAAAACAAAATTTCAGGGTAGCAAATTTTTTTTTTTTCAAACAATGACGTTAAAAAAAATCGAGATCGCAACAATTTGCCCCAAAATTCTAATCCGACTGGACTTTAGGCTTTCCACTATGATTCCTTTAAAGTTACATCGTGGATCTTCGGACAAATTATCTAAAATTTATATCCGTTATTCACTTTGGTCAAATTCTACAATTGTTTGATGAGTTATTAATTCCAACTTTCTCAGCATTGCCTCTTTTTTATACCCTAGATGGAATCTGAGAGCATTATAAGTTTGCCACAAAGATTGTAACGCTAAGAAATAAGGCTCTGAGAAAATTAATGATACAGAAGTTCATAAGGAGTGTTTTTTTGAAGGAGGAAAGCTTTAAATTGAAATAAAACACAGAAAAATGTTTTTAATATCTATGGAATTAGCTTTATTTGAAAGATAATTTTATGGCATTAATGTTTGAATATGATTTCGGGCATGTGGCCGCCGTGACTGGCGTGTACATGGCGTAATCTGAACATCTAATTTTCACACACTCTTCGCAGTAAATCAGGCTGTATTTCGGCAATAACTTCCAAGTGGTCAATAGTTTCTGATTCATCGTAGACATGTGTTTTTTCATAACTCCAGAGAATAAAATATGATGGCGTCAAATCGCACGAACGAGGTGGCCAGTTAACAGGTCCATTTCGTAATATTAATCGATCATCAAATGTTTCTTTTAGTAAATTAATTGTATCGCGCGCCGCATGGCATGTGGCGTTGTCCTGTTGAAACCACATGTCTGCAACATTAATGCCTTCCAATTGAGACACGAAAAAGTTAGTAATCATGTCTCTGTACCGCTCATCATTAACTGTAACGTTCTGACCATCATCATTTTTAAAGATATACGAACCAATGATTCCACCAGCTCATACGGCGCACCAAACGGTGACTTTTTCTGGATGTAATGCTGTTTCGACAATGGCAATTCGAGAGAGTAAATTTTTCGTACCCAATTTATTCGGCATCCACTCATCGAACTTCTTGACAAATCCAGCTGCACGCAAATGATTGAAAACAGTTTTGTGAACTCAGCACCGATCTCATAAGTGGCCGCAGGTAGATTTTCATGGACTTTTTGAAGAATTTCGTCGACAGAGCATCTTTCATAACGAAATTTCCTAAACAAAATCACTTCAATCATTGTTGCGCTACACGTAGCGATAGCACAATTTTTTTCACGAACCTGAGACGCATTTTTGCTTTTAACAACTTTAACTTGAACAACTTTTAATTAGTTTTTTTTTTGTTTTGACAAATGTGTTCTCTGAAATTTCTTACACGTTTTTATTTTATAAATTCTGTTTGGTTTAACCAGAGATAATTGACTTTTAAAGACTGTTGCCAAAAATTTATGAAAAGAGTTTTTAACTCGATATACTGAACTTCATAGGATTCGCTTCGTCCATGGCACTTCCATTCTATCCATAGAATTTTGATCATGACGCAAGCAATCAATTGAAAAAATATTAACATCTATCCATCCCTCCCCATTCAAACGAATGAAATATTGATTATATGTTGTAATTCGCAACAGCCCGACCCTAGAGCCCCATTAACTTAGTCTTCCAGATCCAATTGACTTCCAACGCGTACTCAACTTGTCCCAAGAATAATAAAGTTACTCCCGACTTGTTGGCAGATATTTTATTTTAATGCCTAGAATTAGCTACACTTTGAGCAATAGATTAAGCTGGACACTTTTATAGCCTTGAAGCAGCATTTAATTCAAAGAATCGAAAAATGCCACAGTTTTACCGTTTAGTTTCCGATATTTTTTGGTCCAAAAAAGACTTTTAATAATCACACTATTATTTTTCATAAGGACTCATTTTACCTACATTTTATTATTTTTTATAATTCTTGGGACAATTTGAGGATGCGTGGAAAGTCAAAATGCAGGTTAGAGTCGTTGTAGCTTCACTCCTCCTGCCCCCTGCTATACGATCTAACAGAATTTCAAAACTTTACAAAAAGTCGATTTTCCTGAAACGCATGAATGCTACTGATTTGCAATTTACAACATATCAAAAGCACGATGTTTATAGTTATTTCTGAAAAAAGTCATTAAGAACGCGCCCCTCCTTCTACCACCTCCCATACAAACTGCACTATTTCACTAAATCCAATACAATAATTTTTTCAGTACCTATTAAATTTTTTAATCCTAAATTTTGTATAAAACACTTAGAACTCTAGCGTGATGTGAAAAAATTAGCTCAATTTCGTCACTCCTTCCACCACTTCCCCTACAAAATTTCATGAAATCAAAACGTACCGCACGATTGGGCTTTACAACTATTCGTAGTCCTGTTATGTTTATACTCTAGATGAAATCTGAGAGTATATTGTGTTTGCCTTACCATTTGTTACGCTAAGAAATAACGCTCGCACAGAGCCGCCAAGGGTACAGAAATATTTGTTGTCGCTCAAAAAACTCGATTCCGAGTGACCGTCTGTACGTCTGTCTACAGCATAACTCTCGAAAGCTTTAAGCTATAGTGCTAAAAATTTGTGTGTGTCATTTTTAGGAAAAAAGTAAGTTTAAGTTCGTGAATGAGCTACATCCCCCCACTCCTTCTACTCCCTCCCATACAAGTTTCATGAAATTCCGAAATATTAAGAAATTGATTTTTCTTTGAAACTATTTAAGCTATCGACTTGAAATTTGGGTCAAAGTATAACGATATAAATGTCATTAATATGACGGAATATCCATCCAATCCCCTCACTCCTTCTACCCCCTCCCATACAAATGGACAATTTTGAAAAAATACATATTTTCGATTTTCATTGAAACTAGTAAATATGAAAAGACGAAATTTTGTCAGAATTAATTCTGCTATAATTTACAATTTATTTTAAAAATAATTATTAACTTCACCTCACTCCTTCTACACCCTCCCATACAAATTTCACGAAGTTTTGAAATTTAAATTAAATTATTATTCTTCAAAACTGTTAAGGCTATCAACTTTATATTTTGTATAAAGTATAAAAATAGAAATATCAATAACGTGAACATTTTGATCCGTACACTCTTTCTACCCCCTCCCATACAAATGTACAATTTTTGTTAAATGCATTATGTCGATTTCCATTTTAACTAGAAAAAGTACAAACTTAAAATTTTGCCAGAATTTGTTTTTTAAGAATTATGCAATAAATGTCAGAAAAAATTTTCAGCTCCGCTTCACTCCTTCTACCCCCTCCCATATAAATATCTGTATTATAAATTCAAGAAAAGCATTTCTTCTTCGAATATATGAGAGCTATAGACTTTGAAATTGAATCAAAGCATGGTGATAAGGATGATGATAAGCAGTTTCAAAATCACCTTGAACGCTCCACTTCCTCTACCACCTCCCATACAAATGCCCCAATTTCCGGATATGTTCAATTTCTTTAAAAATAATGAAAATAACAACTTTAAATTCAGCAAAAAACATTTTGTATGTCATGTTCGGTGTCATGTACGAAAAATACAAACCCCCACCCCTCCCCCTCTACTTCTACCACCTCCCATGCAAAATTCTCTATTCACTATTCGAAATGACATATTTTCCAGTATATTAAAGTCATTTCCATTTCATCTAGAGTATCATATGATTGGGCTTTACGCCCAATCATAATTCTTTTATGTTTTTAATCAAAATATCAAAATTTTACAATTTCAACACGGGGCATAAATTTAAGATATTTATCTGAATAACATGTTTATCCAAATTTTTTTACCAAATCGCAGCCATATCATCAATATTTTCAAAATATGCATTATTTCAAAGGTTTTGGCACGTTAATAAATATTACACAACGAAAGAATAATGTTTTTAAAAAATTGATACCTAAAAATCAAAAAAAAACCTTGAAATTTATGCCACTAAAGTCTACACACAGCAAGTATGTACATTTCTAGAAATAACGGTTCTCTAGCATCATTATTCCGATTCTGCGAAACATTTTAGTGGTTCGTCATTGCTATTGTTTCAGTTTGCATTGTGAGTTAGTACAGTTACAATATTTAAATACAAAAATCGGTGAAATGGATGCTCGAAATACGAAATACGAAATTTAGTGATAAAATTAAATCAAGAGTATAAATCGCTGGGCGAAATAGCAAAAATAGTGAAAAAAGCCAGGCTACTGTACAAACAATAATAAAAATTTTTAATTTAACTGGCAGTTTGAAAAGTAAAGCTCGATCTGGTCGTTCTAACATCTTGAATGACCTTGACGTCAAAATAGTGTTACGAAAAGTTATAAGTGCACCAGATATAAGCAATGAAAATGAATTGGGAAAAGCAGTGCATCCACAAACTATTCGTAGGACTTTGAGATCCGCAGAATTTCACGGACGCGTGCCAAGAAACAAACCATTTATTTCTGAGGCAAACCGAATAAAACGATTGGAGTTCGCGAAAAAATACCACAGCTTTTGGAAAACAGTGTTTGTTACGGACGAAAGTCGCTTCAACATATTTGGATGTAATGGCCATGGAAAAGTTTGGCGAAAACTAAATGCGCAGAGATGCAGAAAGAAAATGTTATCCCAACTGTTAAACACGGTGGAGGTAACGTAATGGTTTGGGGTGGGATGGCACCAGCTGGTGTAGGAAATATTCATGTCACTGAAGCCATAATGGACCGTCACCAATACCTCAACATACTACGAGCTAACCTGAGACCATCTGTTAAGCGCTTAGGACTAGGACCGGCCTGGATATTTCAACAAGATAACGACCCAAAGCACACTGCTTTGGTCGTTCGGGAGTGGATCCTTTACAACGTCCCGAAACAGTTGCATTCGCCACCACAATCGCCTGATCTCAATCCAATTGAACATCTTTGGGATGAACTTGAAAGAAGAGTTCGAAAATATAACGTCAGTAACAAGGAGAAGTTAAAAAATGCGTTATTGAAGTGAAATTAGTCCAGATATAACAGAAAACCTAGTCCTTTCGATGCCTAGGAGATTGGAAGCTTTTATAGTGGCGAATGGTGGCCCAAGTCGATATTAAATTTAAAATTATCTATTAACAAATGGTACATTTTATCATTTTTTTTCATAATTTTATCTGCTGTATGTAGACTTTGGAGGCATAATTTTTTTATATTTCTTAAATTTCTGTTTACATACATACATAATAATTTTATAATTTTCTTTCACAATATGTATTAGGTCGTTGCAGATGAAATGGCGACTTTGCTAGTGAAATTTCAAGCAACTTTAACTCTTATAAAACTTAATTTTATTAATCAAAATAGGTACCAGCAGATGCAATACACTTCTCCCAAGGAGATACAAGTGCATTTATGCCAGTTTCGTAGAAGTCCGACTTTCTACACTGACGAAATTCCTCGAAGGCATTTTTAATGGCTGCTTCATTGTTAAATTGTTTCTCCGCCAAAAAATGATCCAAATGTTTAAAAAAGTGGTAATCGGTTGGCGAGGGGTCTGGTAAATATGGTGGATGAAGAAGAGTCTCATACTGCAACTCGTTTAATTTTTTGACCGTTATTCTTGATAAATGAGGCATTTTTTGACCGTTATTCTTGGCATAAAAGGCACTTATCCGGCTTTTTGACTTTTCCAAGATGTTGCAAGTGCCGGGAAACTGTCGAATAGTATACGCCCTGTTTCTCTGAAATGTCCCTTACAGTTTGGCGTGAGTCAGACTCCACTAGTAAATTCAGCTCGTCGTTGTCATCGATGGTCCTGGGTGACCACGTGGCACACTTTGAAGGGTCATATCTCCTGATCGAAATTTTTCGAATCATCGCTGTGTGGTTCGTTCGCTTACTTGTCAGCTCCAAATGCCCTTTGGATGTTTTTGGTTGCCTCCCTAGCGTTTTGGTCAAGTTTGAACTCGTAAAGAAAATGTGACCGTTTTTGACTCGATTCCATGTTTTTTTCATTTTTACTTTATTATTCTAATAATAAAGTATTGTGATTGACACAAGAAAAAAAAAATTTGCTACCCTGAAATTTTTTTTTTCGCGTTTCATGACTAAATTAACCAAAAATACAAAAAAAAAACCGTCCCGCCGTACGCCGTACATATGGACTCATATCTCCGAGACCGTTAAAGGTAGAATGTTCGTTTTTGGGTGGATTGTTGATTGGGTAAGTGAGCTCTATTTTCTAAATTTTGTGGGGTGTTAGGTGGAAGGGGGAGGCGGGGGGAGGGAAAAAGTCGAAAAATACACTTGCTAATATCTCCACCACAAATGCAGATAGAAAGTTGAAAATCAGTAGAGATATAGAGAAGGTTGTGGGACAAACTTTAAAAATAATTTAATTTTCTTATCCATTGTTTTTTCAAATGATTATATCTTCGAAATTACTTATCGTAAAAAAATCACATTTTGGAACCATCAAGGTGGCATATAGTTCCATCGGAATCAGCTTAAAGAGTGGCTAATTATTGTAAGGGGAAGGGTCAGGGGGGGCAAAGAAAAACACTTGAAAATGAATATCTCAACTATTTCTTAAGCTATGTAATTGAAACTTGAAACTTATATTAAGCTATACTAGGGAAATACAAAAAAAGATAACATGTTGAAATAATAGTAGTGGGGGGAAATGGGGAGCATTTTAAAAATAGCGCACTTTTCAAAATTACAAATCCTTATATCTCAAAAAAGAGTACAGATATCAAATCGAAAATTTGTCAGATTTTAGAACTACATAATGGTTAATTTTGATAAAAATTTGAAGTTGGGAAGTGTAAGGGTAGGGAGTTGATAAGCCAAAATGTCCGAAATTTTGAGTGATTTTTTCAGGGCCCTGGTGAAAGATACAAAGTTTAAATTTTGCATGTGGATATGTCTATTTGATGTACATAGAAAAATAATAATAACTTAATCCATAATTGCTATAAACCAACCCCCCCGGTCTAACGTGCACAAGGTGTTTCATGTGCATTGAAAAAAACACATAAACTGAAAATTTTTGAGTGAAATTTTAAGGTAGAAACTTGAAAATTTGCGAAATGCATTTAAAAAAAATCTCTAAGTATACGAAATATTAATTGGCCTCCCATACAAAATTATTTTTTCGACCATTTTTAAGAAATCAATTATCACCTAACTATTAGAAGCTATCAATTTGAGATTTTTCATAAGAACTTACAAAAATAATTAAAATGAAATTACGTTAAAAGTTTTGAAATAGCGCTTGCCCTTCTACCCCCTCCCATGCAAAAGTATGATTTCGACCAATTTCATTAAATCAACTAATAACCAACAAATTAAAAGCTACGAACTTGAAATTTTGTACGAGCACCTTACAACAGAAAAGAAAGAAAATTGCATCACAAGTTTTACGATTCCCCTAATCCCTCTACCCCCTCCTATACAAAATTATTTTTTCGAGCATTTTTAAGAAATAAGTTATCAGCTAACTCTTAAAAGTTATCAATTTCAAATTTTGCATAAAAACTTATAAAAATAATTCAAATGAAGTTGCTTTAAAAGTTTTGAAATCGCGCATGCCCTTCTACCCCCTCCCATACAAAACTATGATTTCGACCAATTTCATTAAATTAACTAATAGCCAACCAACTAAAAGCTACGAACTTGAAATTTTATACAAGCACCTTACAAGAGAAGTGAAATAAAACTACATATCAAATTTTACGATTCTCCTACCTTCTTTACCCCCTCCCATACAAATGTTCGGTTTCGTGAATGTAAAATACACCGAATTTTACGAAAATTCTATGCAAACTTTTAAAAATAATTGAAACGAAATAGCGTCAAAAGTTTTGAAATCGCACTTGCCCTTCTACCCCCTCCCATGCAAAAGTATGATTTCGACCAATTTCATTAAATCAACTAATAACCAACAAATTAAAAGCTACGAACTTGAAATTTTGTACGAGCACCTTACAACAGAAAAGAAAGAAAATTGCATCACAAGTTTTACGATTTTCCTAATCCCTCTACCCCCTCCTATACAAAATTATTTTTTCGATCATTTTTAAGAAATAAGTTATCAGCTAACTCTTAAAAGTTATCAATTTCAAATTTTGCATAAAAACTTATAAAAATAATTCAAATGAAGTTGCTTTAAAAGTTTTGAAATCGCGCATGCCCTTCTACCCCCTCCCATACAAAACTATGATTTCGACCAATTTCATTAAATTAACTAATAGCCAACCAACTAAAAGCTACGAACTTGAAATTTTATACAAGCACCTTACAAGAGAAGTGAAATAAAACTACATATCAAATTTTACGATTCCCTTACCTTCTTTACCCCCTCCCATACAAATGTTCGGTTTCGTGAATGTAAAATACACCGAATTTTACGAAAATTCTATGCAAATTCGTCTATGAAATACATTCTATACAGAGAATATTGGACGTGATTCAAGCAATTAATTAAAAAGCTATTAACATCCACCCACCCTTACTATTACCCCTCCTCCTCCCCTCATAAAAACCCAAACTTGCAGAAACGAACGAAATATTGTTAAATTGACAACAGCCCTGCCCAAGAACTCCCTTTCACTTAGCCTTAACCTAACCACTCTAACCTGCATATTGACTTTTCACTCATCCGCAACTTGTCTCAGGAATAATAAAGTTTCGCCCGACTTGTTGGCAGTTTATTTTTTTCTCCGATCTCAATGAAGTCCAAAACAGAAATTACACCATGATCAAATGCAGGAGTATTTATACTTTAATATTCATTACTACCAGAGCCACCTGGCGGCAGTTTGAGACATGAAAATCGCAACTAACTTCACTTCATCGAGAATGTCGCCATTTCATCTGCAATAACCTAATATATACAAGTAATAATCATCAAAATAAACTAAATTTGAATTAACTGTTTTGTTCAGTTATGCATAATATGAAAGATTTTTCGGGTGTATGTAGACTTTTGTGATTGAGTGTAAATGTTTTTCTGTTTCTTTTATTTTTCGGTATATATTTAATACAAATCGAATTTCAGTGAAGTCGATTTATCTATTTATTTTTGCGGTAGTAAAATTTTCAAAATCCTTCAATTTTTGCATCATGCTCCATACTCAAATATTTACGTGTACTATCCAAAAATTTTAATGACCTAAGGTAGTGGCCACTCGGACATTTGAAGAATCTACTATCATGCAGTAAGATGCTCAGCCATCTGTGAAATACGCAAAAATAAAGATACAAAGACTTCCTAAGCGCACACAAGAACGATCGAACGAACGTTTAACCTCAATGGACCCCAATAAGACGAGCGTCCCCGCAAACATATCGACTTACCGACTACGCGCCAATACCCACTATCAATTTGCGGTCATTGGAGTGACGTCGTTTCGGTCCGTTCGGCGATGATTGTTGAATGCCTCTCCCCTGGCAACACTTCCTTTCTATCGGGGAATCCCCCCTCGGAACCGGAATCGACCCGGATGGGGTATGTAAAAAGTCAACACCTTTCGGCTCCACCACGGTGACTCGACAGCGGCGGCCTCCCGACCAGCTGTGCGCACTATGACTGTATTCGAATGTATTCGAATTCGACTGGAACTTGGAAGCTCCACCACGGCTCCATCGAGATTCCGCGCCAGTTCACCTGAATCTGCGCATGAGTGCGATACGTCAGCCCGCTCCGAGTATCACACATATCGCGTTCACCTGCGAATTCCGTCAGTCTCTCGTCGTCGTACTTGGAGTTTGGTCATCTGGAAGTGTATGCCGTGCCGCCGCGATCAACTCGCTCGTTCCAATCAACACTGCTTGCCCGCTCCAGGGGACGAGCCTGACTGTCGCCCAGTGTCCTCGAAAGGACGATCCACGCCACGAAAATCCATCATCCGTGTCCGTTCCGCCCACCCACCACCACTACGTAGTGTGTCCGTTCGGGAATAACGCCGAATCGACGAAGAAAGGTTCGCGGAGCGGAAGCAACGCAGGAAGTCGGGAGTGCTTTCACACAGTCGAGTCGTGTTCTCGGCTTTGTAGTTGCCCGCCGCTTCACCTGTGCCCGTCGTCGTCTCGTCGTCGCGTCTCACCTGGTGCTCGGATGGTAGTGGTCAAGTAGTGTTACTTAATCTCGTGCTCGTCGATTAAATCCCAAGTAGCCCGAGCTACAACAATAAAATCCCAAACAGAGAGTGAACGAGTGGTCTGGAGTGAAAGGTGAAGTGGAATATTTAAAATTCTTGTGCGAAACTAAACGCAAATAATTCAGGCAAAGAATTCCTCAACAACGGGGTGGTTGTGATTTTCCCGGTGGTTCCGCCTGCCCTTTTCTCGAGGAGGTGGTTTTGTTTTGATCCTGCGAGCCCAATCGGATTTACTGCTCGTTGTTATCGTGATTCGCAGAAACCAGACCGCGCCGAAAGGACCGGATTAAACGTAAGTCGACAGCAATTAACCATCCCTCCATCCTGCTTCTCGTACTTCCTTCAACTCTCGTCCTGCCACGCTCTAGGCAATCAAGGAGCAGATTTCTCCATCGAAGCACCCCCATCGCAACTTCCAGTCCCCCTCGTCTACGAGTAGCACTTTCGATAGGCGTAAAGTTCACAGGATTTTCCTTGACCTCTGTACCAGTGTTAATGGCAAAGAAAATCAAGAACTTTGTCGAGAATGAGCGAAGGAACGAAGGAAAACCGAAGGGGAGTGCGGAGGGTGGAGTGAGCTGAGGGATGTTTTAATTGAAAAAAATGAGGCAGATTATTAAGGTGTAAATATGGAAATTCGTTCGCTGTTTTTCGGTTCATTTTTTCTCCCCCGCAACCCTGGGAGTTTGTTGAGGGTTGTTTCGGGCTTCCGGAACTTGTTATAAATGCAAATGAGCCTGATGTAATGCGATTTAGGACCTAGGGTGGAGTTTATTACGTATTCAACGAACATAACGAAGGATTTAATCGTAATGCTCGATGTGTAGAACATGGTTCGGGTTTTAACGGATCCGTTTAAAGCTGAACGAGTTGAAAGAGAAAAAAAAAATTTAATCGAAGCAACCCCGGTAGAACACGACCTTATCATGAAATTGTTAAAAATCTTTAAGATATGACTCTGAGAACTTTAATTTAAGTCAGAGCGTCTAAATTGAATAATTTTCCGATCTTAAGGTTCAAAAATTTGATGATTTGGTAAATTTTTCTAAATGTACGAATAGAGGTAATCAAACCCGAACAAATTTTAAAAGGACTGTAGAAGCATGAATAAAACTACATACATCTTAGGCCATGGAAACTGAGAATTTCAAAAATAGCAATAAGATAAAAAAAATTATTAAATCGTTAATTTTTAAAATTATTGTACTAAAAAAAATAGGAAATTTTAATACAATTTTACTTACTGTAAACTTAGTAGAAACACTCAAATCGTTGAACTAACATTGGAGTATTTTCAGGAGTTATCTTTTTCTGTTTTTTTTTTAGTTAAAGGGTATTTCTCTGTTAGGGTTTTTTTCTTTTGGGATTTTCTTGTTTGGGCATTTTTTGAGAAAATTCAATAGAAAAAACCCGCACTAAAAATCTCAACCTTAATACTGTATGCGAAAAATAATACCACAATGCCAAAATATCCCAAGAAAAAATCTAACCTAAAATTGTAAGGTGGGATTTTTTTTTGATTTCTCGGCGTTGTGGTATTATTTTTGAGGGTACAGTGTTATGGTTGGGATTTTTTTATTGGATTCGCTCCAGGTTATCGAACCATTTCTAAATTACTCTCTTCTGCAAAAAAAAAAACCCACCCGATATGTTTTAGGTAGTTCTTTTCTGATTGAAATATTTTCAGTGTATTTTTCCTTGGGTTTTTTGTTCTGAAAGGAGTTTTTTCTCGTTGGGGTTTTTTTCCGGCACAGATTCTGGTTTGCAACTTTTCGGGTGGGTTTTTTTTTTGTTGTTTTTTTTTCTTGTTCGCTTTTCTAAATCACTGAAATTGATGCTAAAACAGTAAACTAATTCAGCAATAAAAAAATCATTGAATTCGTATTTAAATACTGAGAAAACCACACTCATTTATGACCAGAGATCAGATCGATTGACCCACACCTCCAATCCTAAGCCATTACGTACTTCTGTCTTTAATATAACATTTTGTCTTGAATACAACTATTCGGTAAATCGTGTGGGTTTCTCGGTTACGACTATCACATGTCCCATTTCACTTGACCGATTTCTTTCGAAAAAAGAAGCAATTTTCGTACAACTTAAACAATGATCCGAGTCGGCGACAACGACAGTAAACAATGTTAAGAAACAATGAAACCGAAATACGATACGAAAATTGGTTTCAATTTACTCTTCCTCCCAAAAAAAAAAATAAATAAATAAATAAAAACCCCAATTGTCACAAACGTAGCTGTGTTCACACACCTTGAACTAAAAATGAATGAGTTTTCGTTTCGGTCGAGGCAACTAAGGCAAATATCGATTTGTGACCTTTTTTGAAACGACGGAATAATCGATAGTGGCCAGTACAGTATTAGGACGTTGTGTCGTATTGTTGTGTTGGCGTTTATTCGGCCGGCATGTTACCAACTGGACTATATAGCCCATCTACCTCCCCGTATTTTTAGAAAAATATCTTACCACCTTATCACGTCTGTTTCGATGATATCTCAGGTGGCCGGATTTGTCGTCCAGACCTATCGGAGAGCTTAGCGCACATGAAGGTAATCATCATCATCGTTCACCGTACAATGTTTGCCTCCAATTCAAACTGACTTTCATTATCAACGGTCTTATAATAGCTTGTGCCACCAGTTCGGATCGATTGTGTCGTTCATGTCAATCTCGATTTTCCATCATAAATTGCGAATTTCGGAAATCTAAAACAAACATTTTTATTTTGAGAGCACAAACTGTAATTCCAGTCGAGTAGTATTCGACCGTACGTACTATGGAATAAGATAAATGTTTATAAGAGGTTTATGCTTTGTTGTCGAATAAAAATGTTGATTTAAAGCCGTTTTAAATTTAGCATAAGATGAGCGTGACTGAAGTGAGAGATTAAAGAGTATTTTTTTTTTTTTGTTAATGAAAATTGAATATTTTTGGACGATTATAAATAGTAAATGTGAAGAATTGATGATGGAAAATGCGTGCTGAGAGCACATGATTTGTTCGTGCTGTACCAGAAATTTCAGACAGGTAGCTTTCATATTTGAAAAAAAATCTATTTTTAGCATTTCGGAATTCCAAAATTCGCTTAAAAAATTCTATAAAATGTCCACGAATTTCTTAATATTCAAAAATAATAACCATCCCAGCAAGCACTGCCAATACGATGACACCGAAATTGCAAAACATCAATACTCCGACAGCATAATTTTCAAAGTATTTCTAAGATTACAAGACAAGCAAAGATCGGTAGATATCGAGTATAAGCAGCAATACCGGTATATTATCTGGTAGTGCTAACCAAATATTCCCAAGTAACACGATTTCCCATTATTTTTTTTTGACATTAAAAGCGCATTCGCAGCTAAAATTTCTGGTTAATTGTCTGTCCTTTCGCTGTCGTATCAAATATGAAATGCAGCTGTTATTTTTAGATTTTAACACAAAATTACATGAGATTTAAAAAAATTGTCAAAATGATTGAGTGAAATAATTTATTTATTACAATACAAACACAAAATTACATGAGATTTAAAAAAATTGTCAAAATGAATGAGTGAAATAATTTAATTATTTCAATACAAACGGAAGCAGCATTATATCGGTGTTTGTATACTTAAAAAAAATCATGCGTTACTACTGAATTAATTTCAAACTTTGAACAGATCATAACTGATGGGTATGAACTGACTAGCAGCGTTTTGAAGATACTCTACGATGGGAGATAAACAAATTCGAGGAATGAAGGGGATGGACAGGGAGGTATTCTAACACTCAATACAGATATAAATACAATGTTTCTGTCAAATCGAATCATTAACATTTGGGTTATCGCCATCAATCGGAAAGAAAACGCTAACTATGGACAAAATTGAGTTTCGTGCCGCAATAAAGTGCCTTATCAAGCAAGGCTAAACGCCACAAATCATTTAAGAAGCAATGTTAAAAAGCGTGGGTGCTACTTTTTACCACATTCCTTTCGAAAGCTGGTTGTCAAATCGGTTTGTATTCTCACTTGGGATTCAGTGTTTTACATTAGGGTATAGCCTAGTAGGTAGTGTGTTGGTCTTGTAATGCGAAGGTCGTGAGTTCAAATCCCGGTCGGCGCAATATATAATTCCGGCACATTGCCTGCTTGGATATACCTTGGTCACCTCAATCTAAGAAAATGAAAAATTCGTAGAAAGAGGGTTGTGCGAAGGGCTAACAACCCTTCCACAATAAGTAATGAAAAATGTTAAGGAACCTGAATATCAGGAGGCCAAGGTCCGATTTGGGCTGTAGCGCCAATGTAGATAGAGAGATTCAGTATTTTACATTGTGAGTCTCGTTAGTCGGACTAGCTTTGGAGGAATCCAAAATCAAGCATGAACGGTACAGTACCCTCCTGTCGATAGTGTCGTATGCTTGTTTAAAATCTGTGAAAATTTGGTACATGTGTGTCTTATATTCCCAGCATTTCTCAAGCACCTGTTTCACCGAGAATATCTGATCTGTTGTACATTGTCTCCGTAGATTGTCCACCGTTTATCAGAAGTTCAACTGGTATTTTGTCAATTTCCGGCGCTTTCTATAGTTTTCGGTCACAAAGGGCTGCTTTAATTTCGTCAAGCGTGGGTGGTTCTTCGTCAGTTGAAACCTCGATTGAGATGCTGTCTTTCGTAATAGGTTCGAATGGGGTGGGATTGAGTAGCTGTTCAATATAGGAAGCCCATCACCTTTTGATTTCTTGTGTGTCGCTGATGATGTTGTCCTCTACGTCTTTGCAGAGACAGGTTTTTGGCTTATATATCCCTTTTTTAGGTCTTTTACTATTGGTTATGCGTCCCGCGTTTTATTTTTTCTCATATCGATCCATTTTTTGTATCGTATCATTTATTTAGTTATTTACAGCTTTAGTACAGATATCTACAGTAATGTAAAGCCGACATTAATAAAAGTGGTACGAAATGTTATGTAGAAATAACAATTACGATATTAGTAAATGATTGATTACTCTATATGGCCAATATATATAAGTATATAACTGGCAATGAGAATTCCAAATGGGTGAACAGTACTCTAAAATATAGGATGAACTAACGTTTTGAACAGTAAAACAACAACAGTTATACTCGAAAAGGATTTTACTTTATTATTTTAATAATAAAGTATTGTGATCGACACAGAAAAAAAAAAAAATTTGCTACCCTGAAATTTTGTTTTTTCGCGTTTCATGACTAAATTAGCCTAAAAAAGCAAAAAAAAAAAATCCGTCCCGCCGTACGCCGTACATATGGACTCGTACCTCCAAGACCGTTAAAGGTAGAATGTTGATTTTTGGGTGGGTTATTAACTTGGTAAGTGAGCTCCATTATCCAAATTTTGGAGAGTGTGGGGTGGAAGGGGGAGGCGGGGGGATGGAAAAAGTCGAAATATACACTTGCTAATATCTTCACCACGAATGCAGATAGAAAGATGAAAATTAGCACACGTATAGAGAGAGTGGGACATATTCCAAAAATAATTTAATTTTTTTATCCATTGGCGTCCGTAAAGGGGGGGCTAAAAACAAATTGTCGGCCGAATCTTTTTTTGAAATGGTTATATCTTCGAAACTACTTACCATAAAAAATTCATATTTTGGGACAATTAAGATGGCGTATAGATCCACCAGAATCAGCTTAGAAATAGGCTTATTATTGTAAGGGGAAGGGTCGGGGGGGGGGAGGGGGGGTGCAAGGAAAAACACTTAAGAATTAATATCTCAACTATCTCTTAAGCTATATAATTGAAATTTAAAACATATACTAAGCTATACTAGCGAAATACAAAAAAAATATAAAATTTGGTCATAATAGTAGTGGGGTGAAATGGGAAGCATTTGAAAAATGGTGCACTTTTCAAAATTAGAAATCATTATATCTCAAAATTGAGTACAGATATCGAATTGAAAATTCGTCAGATTATAGAACTACATAATTTATAATTTTGATAAAAATTTTAAGTTAAGGGGTGTAAAGGCAGGGAGGTGGTAAGCAAAAATGTCGAAAATTTTGAGTGAATTTTTTAGGACTCTGCTCAAAGATAGAAACTTTAAATTTTGCATGTGAATACATCTATTTGATATACATAGAAAAAAAATAATAATTTGATCCACAATTGTTATGAACCGACCACCCCGGTCTAATGGGCACAAGCTGTTTCATGTGCAACGAAAAAAACACGAAAACTGAAAATTTTTGGATGTAATTTTAGGGTAGAAACTTGAAAATTTGGGAAATACATTTAAAAAAAATCCCTAAAAGTATAAAATATTAACTGGTCGAATACCTTCAAAACTTCTACCCCCTCCCATACAAAATTATTTTTTCGACCATTTTTAAGAAATTAATTATCACCTAACTATTAAAAGCTATCCATTTGAAATTTTGCATAAGAATTTATAAAAATATTTGCAAAGATATTATTTTAAAAGTTTCAAAATCACACTTGCCCTTCTACCCCCACCCATACAAAAGTATGATTTCGACCAATTTCATTAAATCAACTAATAACCAACAAATTAAAAGCTACGAACTTGAAATTTTGTACGAGCAGCTTACAAGAGAAAGGAAATAAAATTGCGTCACAAATTTTGCAATTCCCCTACCTCTTCTACCCCCTCCCGTACAAAATTATTTTTTCGAGCATTTTTAAGAAATCAGTTATCAGCTAACTCTTAAAAGCTATCCATTTTAAATTTTGCACGAAAACTTACAAAAATAATTGAAATGAAATTCCTTTAAAAGTTTTGCAATCGCGCTTGGCCTTCTACCCCCTCCCATACAAAAGTATCATTTCGACCTATTTCATTGAACCAATTAATAACCAACAAATTAAAAGCTACGAACTTGAAATTTTGTACGAGCACCTTACAAAAGAAAGGAAAGAAAACTGCGTCACAAATAAATAAATATACCCCCTCCCATACAAAATTTATTTTCTGAGCATTTTCAAGAAATCAGTTATCATCCAACTCTTAAAAGCTATCCATTTTAAATTTTGCACGAAAACTTACAAAAATAATTGAAATGAAATTCCTTTAAAAGTTTTGCAATCGCGCTTGCCCTTCTACCCCTCCCATACAAAAGTATCGTTTCGACTTATTTCTTTGAACCAACTAATAACCAAAAAATTAAAAGCTACGAACTTGAAATTTTGTACAAGAACACTACAACAACCACCCTAACCACTCTAACCTACATATTGACTTTCCACCCATCCGCAACTTGTCCCAAGAATAATAAAGTTTCGCCCGACTTGTTGGCAGTTTATTTATTTTAAAATGATGGTAGGTCATTTATATAAACAAAAAATTAAAGAGCACCAAGAATGGAACCCTGAAGAACTCCAGAATTCGCCGAAAAAATAGAAGATGATTTGCCGAGAAAGGTCACTCTCATACTTCGATCAGATAAATATGAAGATATCCAATTGAGAAGCGAACCACAGCTACCGTACTTTTTTAATTTTGAGATAAGTATCTTAGGATTCACAAAGCCAAATGCTCTGCCAAAGTCGGTATATATGGTGTGCACGGATCTATGTCTTTCAAAGGATTTCGCAACAATATTAGTAAGTTCGAGGAGATTTGAAGTCATGGACTTGTCGTTAAGGAACCCATGTTGCTATGGAGAAATAAGATATGAAAGATGTTCGAAGACGGAGTCATTATGGTACTTCCTTTATTTTCGCCTACAGGTCTGTTTCTTCTTTGAGGATTAAAATCCAGAGCTTATCTAGCGATGTTTCGCTGTGGTTTCTTTAAAGTATGACCGATTCACTGCCACTTTCACCTTTGAATCTTAACGCCTATTTTAGTTTTTCCTCCAAAATTTGTCGATGGAGATCACTTCTGGCCAAAATATCCCTAAAATGCGTCGGAGGCATTGGTTTACGAAAGCTTCCAATTTCTTGGTAAATCGAACGGTCATTTTCCATGTCGTACAACCATATAACAACACGGATGTGATGAATGCGTCAAACACTTACTGCTTTGTGCGAAGAGAGATCTCTCCTTACCTCCAGAAAAGGGAAAAGATATCGAAGGCGTCGTGAGTCTCAATATGATTTTTGCCTCCATTTTATTATTCCGTACTTCCAATAATTAAAAACAAAAACGAGCACAGGAAAACAAAATTTTAACTATATAAAACGATTATAAGACCAGTGATATGCTATGGCAGCAAAACATGAATATTAATATTCATGCATCATTCATTCAGGCATCCGAAAAAATAGTTAACTCCTTCGAAAGAAAGTTCCTCGGAAGAATCGGAGAGCTTGATCTGGAGAATACGATGCAATAGCGAATTATATGCCATATTCGACAATCCAGAAGTGTCCACCCTTATAAAATTCAAGAATCTACAATAGTTAACTCCTTCGAAAGAAAGTTCCTCGGAAGAATCGGAGAGCTTGATCTGGAGAATACGATGCAATAGCGAATTATATGCCATATTCGACAATCCAGAAGTGTCCACCCTTATAAAATTCAAGAATCTACAACAGGCTGGTCATGTGGAGCGAATGGATGATGAACGAATTCCCAAACGCACGATAAAGGGGAAGTCGATGGACAAAGACCAGTTGGAAAACCACGGAAGCGCTGGGAGGATTCTATTGGCGCATACAGAAAATCACTGCTAAGATTCGACTCCAGCACACTTCCTGCTTGGGTATATCTGTGCTACCTCAATCTGCGAAAATGAAAATTTGTAGATAGAGGGTTTTGCGAAGAGCTAACAACCCAGCAATAACAAATATGTAATTAGAAAAAAAGTTTAGGAGGTAGAAGGTCAGGAGGCCAAGGTCCGGTTTGGACTGTTGTGCTAATTTTGTCAAATAAATTTAGCTACAAGAAGTTTTTAGAGCTGTTATTGTTATTGCAATGTCTATGTTTCTTCTTTTTTGTGAGCTCCATTGCCCATCCCCAGTATTGTAGTAGTTGACTCGATTTTAAGCGCAGTGTTTGAGTTTTTAAAAAAAAAATTTTTTTATCAAGATTTGCAGTTTTTTCGTTATGATTTTTCTTGATGGCAATTAGTGGGAAAGGAAAAGAAATATTACTGTTGGAATTTCTCAAATTGTACGAAAAAATATCTTACGTTCTTTTTGAAAAATGACAAATAGTTGTGATTCGATTTAAATATAAATCAATCAAATTCTTCGTTAGTTTCCGTTTACAATAGTGTCATATCAAAAATCGGATAGTAATCGTTCCGAGCATATCACAGAAATTTTTCACAACTTTTTTAATTTTTCCAAACGATTCTGTCAAATAACATTTAGAAGCCTGTATATTGTCAGGTAGGTAATTGACCTTCAAATATGGATCAGATATAATTCGGACATTATTTGTCAGCACTGGGGTACGCGAGCGAAAAACGTTGAGTACCACTGAGCTATAGATTAGTAGCACAGTTTGCTGGAATTCATCATTTCTTACTTCATTGTCTTCGAGTACAATTACCACATGCAAGGCTGCCATAGAGTCCGGCTGAAATGTCAATTTACCTTCCACAATCTTACGAACTCACTATTCGTGGAGTGATAAGTTTAGTGATTTTCTTTTGGAAATTGAATCTATATTAAAATAAATTGTTTCATTAAAATTATTGTTTGTGACATATTAGCTAAGTACTGTAAACTGTGCACAGTCTTGAAATTAAAAACGTAAAAAATATGTCGGCACTGTTTGTAAATATTTCTCCAATTTTAAGACTTTATGTTTATCATCACTTTGACCCAGTGCCTCTAGTATCCCATGCAAACCTTTGGGATGTCACAGAGCTCTCTCTCTCTCTCTCTCTCTCTCTCCCTCTCTCTATCTATCTCTCTCTCTAAAAGTAACCATGCTTCTTTGACAAATCCTTTAATTCAAATGAAATAAAAAGGTGAAGTCATTAAAGTTTAACGTTTTCAAACACAACAAACAGTATTTAATTCATGTACAATTAAAGGGAACGGGGCACTGTTTCGGCCCCTCCCCATCTCCATCCGAATAGCATATTGTCTCTATGGATCAAATTAATGAAAAAAAAATAAAACAAATTCTACCAACTGAAAATATGTTTTAATTAATAAGTCACTAGTCTAAATCTTTATAGCTAGAATAAGCTAAGGTGTGGTCTAGTGGATAGCGTGTTGGTCTACAATGCGAAGGTTGTGAGTTCAAATCAAGATCGACGCATAATTCCAGTACGCTGCCTGCTTCGGTGTACCTTGGTCACATCAATCTACGAAAATAAAAATTCGTAGATAGAAGGATGTGCGATAGATTAACAATCATTCCACAATAAGTAATAATATATGAAAAAAAAAATTGTTAAATCTTATGGACTAATTTTCAGCTTTCATAGGTTGAAAAAAACGCAATAAAACACTCTTTTCATATGGCTATGCATTTTCGAAAAATACTTTTGATCCTACAAACTACACTAAGTACTCATAGCATAAAAAACTCTAATGAATCATCATTCAAATCGGGCAAATTTATAAGAACTTTATGTCTCAAACTAAAATGGCTTTAATAAATAAATATCTTCTTAAAGTAATCTTAAAAACTGGTTTGAAATTTTAATACCCAATTTGCAATGATACAGAAATTGTCCACCAAGGCCGTTTTTTTTTCTTAAACGCGAAGGTAAATATTTTCTTGTAGATACTCGTATGATTACAAGTGAGTGAGTAAGTTTAGTAGGTCTCTGTAACATCGTCATTCTCTCTTGGACTTGGATATGAAACAAGTTTACGATATAAATTCTTTTTTGTTCTTCTTCTTCAAATGATCTTAATGCTTTCTCGTCTCAAAACCAAGTCACGATTATTCTTATAATCGCGATTATAAAAAAAATGTGATGCTCAGTGACGTTGTTAATTATAATTACATCACCATCATCATTAACTTTTTTTTTGCTAACAACAATTGAAAGTTTTCTTTAAATTTTCTTTCATTTTTATATTTTCTAGATCTTTTTCTTTTTCTATGAAAAAAAAAGAAAAAAAAATTAATAACTATATGGTCCGGTTTCAATGAAATAATAATAAAAATATTAACAATGTAACCCAGTTGTGATTAACCTGAGAAAAACAAAAATTGTTTAAATCTGATCGTGACTGAGACAAGAAAACAAAGAAGAGGTTTTTGTTTATTAGACACGATGATTTCAGCTTAGTTTTCATGGTTATTGTAATTTTTGTGTTGCTATAAAATGATAGGTGTAAGTGAATCATAAAATGAGGATATTTTGGATTACTCATTCAATGCATAGGTTGCATATTGCTGAGGTCATTTTAGATACGAATGCCCATTAATTTATTAAGAAGATGAAAGGTGTATAAGATGCATATCGTAAGGTAAACGGTGTCTTGACCTATGAAAGTTATTGTCTTGGATTCATGACCTACAGAGTAAAATGATTTGGTTTAACAATGTTAGAAATTCAGATCAAGATTTTATCGATTTGGCCACGGTAGACGCCATTAGGTTATTTAATGGAATAAATTATTCGTAACTGAGATGTTAAAATTTATAATGAAGATTCTCTATGTATGTATTAAAGGAAACTCTTAGTTGCTTGAAAGGAAAGACCAACCAAATTGCTAGGTTTTCTGTTCTTAAAAAACGTGGTGAAATCATGTGACTCGAATCGAGTACCAAAGTCGAATTTGAAGTGACAGTACGCCTATTGTGTTTCTCGTTTCGAGATATTACAGTCGAAGTAGAGAAGGTGTTGCGTAAAAACCTCAAATATGTTGCTATATACCTTCGAAAGCTTGATTGGGCTGGTCACCGAATGGAGGACAGAAGAATACGCAAAAATGCACAAAAAAGGCGAAAAGAAAAAGGTCTGTCGGAAAACCAAGAAAACGATGGGAGAATTCAATTGACGAAGATAGCAAATCACTCTTGAAATTTTCAAGATGGAGGACGCGGTCATTGGACCGACAAAACTCGAGACAAAGCATACAGGAGGCCAAAGCCCGACCTGGGATGTAGGGCCATTGATAATGATAATGCTGCTATTCAACAGAAATCATATAATTTTCGACAGCATCTACATACGCTTTCATCTCGTTCGAGACGAAGCTAACTCTCGTCACTGGAAGCTCGATTCGAGAAACATAATTCCACGCCAGATCTAATCAACTTTTAATTAAATTTCATTAACAAAATCAGAACACCGCCGATGTCTCTAAACTTTAACTAATTAACAATATTATTTCAATAAAAATTATAAAATTTTTCAATAGTAAACGGACCCCTTACCGCGCAAATAAATAAACAGTAAACAATTTTCTGCTAATCAAAAATCACATTCGAATGTGTAAATAACTGAGCAACTTTGTTATTCGTCAATCAATTAAGAACTGATTATGATTATTATTATTGTGCTGTCGTGATGAATGGTTCAAGTTTTAATTAATCTAACATGTAAAGTTTTTATTGTTACTATTTTGTTTAGTACTGTTGCAAAATTATAAATTTGTTATTAACGGAGAAAATTTTTTTTCTCTAATCCACGAAATATCTCTAATGGAAATTATACAAATGTTTTTTTTTTTTGAAAAACTGTAGATAATAAATACATGGATTACAACTGGATTTTTTTTCTTCTGAAAGATTATGTCTTTATGGCATATTTGCAGAAATAACAATAAATAATTTAATTTATGATGATTAATTAACGAACAGAGAAGATAATAGGGATGTTCGGTAATTTTTTATTCTTAAAAATAATTTGCCTTTGAAATGAAAGAAACCTCTTAGGGGGTCATGAGTCTGAACGATTTGCTAATTTTGAGACCTTTCTCAAGCTTATCTCAGCAGAGACCGAAACGTCACACATAATAAATCAAATAGTGTAAAATTCGGAAATCTTTCGTTTTAATTCAGAATACACTGTGAAACCATTCACCAAACCAAGTTAAACGTTGCTATTAACAAATTTCACCGAACAACGCCAGAAGCACTTCAATTAATTAAAAGAAAGTTTAGATTTAGATTAATACTTCAAATTTAACTAATTAATACTTAAACTGCCAACAAGTCAGGCGTAACTTTATTATTTTTGGGACAAGTTGAGGATACGTAGGAAGTCAATATGAAATTAGGGTGGATACGGAAGACTAAGTGAATGGGAGTTCTAGGACAGGGCTGTTGTCAACTATTTAACACTTAGCTGTGATAACGATCAATAGCTCCAATACGTGGTATCAATTTTTCAATCGATTATTTATGCAATTTAGGTTTATAATGGAGGGGAGAGGGGTTAAACTTAAAGGGTAAGTGAATGTTAATAATTTTTTAATTGATTCGTTGAATAACGTTCAAAATACTCCGTATAGAATGTAAGTTTAGTAGACGCAGTAAATTCTATGAAATTCGATGTATGTATTTTATATTCTTAAAACCATACATTTGTATGGGAGGAGATAGAGGAGGAGAGGAAGTCGCAAAGTTTGTGATGCAGTTTTATTTAGTTTCTCATAAGAGGTGGACGTACCAAATTTAAAATTCATAGCATTTTTTTAATTATTTCAATCAAAAATTCTTTGTGTGTTTTTTCAATACACATGAAGCACCTCGTGCAAGTTAGGCCCCCCTTCCATACATAAGAGTTTTGGTTCAAATTATTATTTTTTCTTAATGTATAACAAACAGAAGTATGCAAATTTAAACTTAATATCTTTTACATTATTAAAAATCTCGACATTTTGCCTCACCACCTCCCTCCTCTTAAAAATATTACTAAAATTATAGGATATAGAGCTCTACAATCTGACACAATTTGAACTTAATACCTGCATTGAATTTTGAGATATAACGGTTTGAAATTTTGAAAAGTGGAAAATTTTTGTAATGTAATTCTCCCGCATAATGTTCAAATGTTATATTACTTTACTAGCAAACGCCCGCGACTTCGTCCGCGTAAAAATAGCAATAATAAGCAATTTTTGAGAGTGTAGTTAGTAATACATTATGTGGGATATAGGTATAATCTGTTTACTTTAATGGCTCTTTGAAAAAAATGGTTTGTATATTGTTGGAATCAGAACCATAAATTATTGAGAATGAAAGCATGATACTCCCATTTTTATGGGACAGGCTCGTGATCAAATCAAACCCGTGATTTGAGATCATATACGTGTTGAAAAGCATTAAGGACATGTGAATAATTGTAGCTGGTGTTATTTAAAAAAAAAAACAGATAAAATAACATTAAGCTTAAAAACATAACAGGACTACGATTGTGCGTAAAGCCCAATCATACGATACTATGTATAGATGAAATCGAAATTTTCGCGGTGTTAAGAAATTTTGTATGGGGAGTGGTAGAAGGGGTGACAGCACTGAACTAATTTGTTTCACATCATGCTAGAGTATCTATAAAAATGTTTTGTACCAAATTTAAGCTTCAAAAATTGAGTAGGTACTGAGAAACTTAGTTCATTGAATTTAATGAAATTGTGCAATTTGTATGGGAGGTGGTAGAAGGAGTGGGGGGTTTTTGGTGATTTTTCGAGAAACAACTATAACTATCATGCAATTGATATACTTTAAATTTCAGATCTGTATCATTCATACTTTTCAAGAAAATCGAATTATTGTATAGTCGTGGAATGTGTCTCATTGTATGGGAGGGGGAAGAAGGAGTGAAGCTACTCGGTTAAGTTTTTTCCCGATATTAATAATAACGCTAATTAAGGATTAAGTTCAAATTTTTACCTCGATGAAATTTAAATGTACTGAGAAAATTCGTTTAGAGTATTTCATGAAAAAGTGCGGTTTATATGGGAGGTGGTGGAAGGAGAAGGGGGTTTCTGGTGATTTTTTGAAAAACAACTACAATCATCATGTAATTGATATATTTGAAATTTCAGATCAGTAACATTCAGACTTTTCAAGAAAATCAAATTCTTGTGAAGTCGTGGAACTGTGTCACATTGTATGGGAGGGGGTAGAAGGAGTGAAGCTAATCGGTTAATTTTTTCCCGATATTAATAATAATGTTAATTAAGGATTTAATACAACATTTTAGCTCGATGGGAGTTACACGTACTGAGAAATTTGGTGTAAAGTAATTCATGAAAAAGTGTAGTTTGTATCGGAGGTGGTGAAAGGAGTGAGGAAACTCAAACAATTTCTATACCAAAAGACTGCATTTATATTAGAAATAGTATAGTCCAAATTTCAAATTAATAGCTTTTATAGTTTCCAAGAAAATTTGATTAATATATATTTTGAAAATGAGTCACTTTGTATGGGAGGGGGTAGAAGGCGTGAGGGGAGTGAAATGAAACCAAAAGCAGATTTCATTCCGATGAACACCCAACAAACTGTGCAAGTTTCATTACAATCGGTCCAGCCGTTTGTGCGTGAAAAGCGGTCGGACAGACAGACAGACAGACAAAAATTTCAAAAATGTGTTTTTTTGCTTAGTTAATGCTAAAATAACTCAAAAAACTAACTTATAGCCATTTATAAGCAAATTACAGACAGACACTACAATTATATTACTATGTATAGATTATTCTAATAATAAAGTATTGTGATCGACACAGGAAAAAAAATTTGCTACCCTGAAATTTTTTTTTCGCGCTTCATGACTAAATTAGCCTAAAAATGCCAAAAAAAAATCTGTCCCACCGTACGCCGTCCGCCGGTTTTTTTATACTCTAGATAAAATCTGAAAGTATTATAAGTTTGCCACAAAGTTTGTAACGCCAAAAAATAAGCCTCGGAGAAAAAAATGAATGATACAGAAGTTCATATAATCACTCAAAAATCTCAAAACCGGATGTCCGTCCGTCCGTCCGTCCGTGTCCTCTCTAGCTTGAGAACGCGTTGAGCTAGAAAGTTCAAATTTTGTATACGTCGTTTTAAATAAAAAAATAAGGTGAAGCTCGTGAACGGGCCAAATCGCTCCACCTACCTCCTCTCATACAAAATGACACAATTGCGCAATTTCACAATAAACGGATTTACTCGATAGGTATAAAAGATATTGGTCTGAAATTTGGAACATATTACTTTTATGATGATCTTACTGTATAAAAATTATGCGTGTGCTCCATCGCTTTCTCGTACCTCCCATACAAACTGTACTTTTTCATGAAATACTCTAAACCAATTTACTCAGTGCGTATATAATTGAGCGATCTGAAATTATGCATACAACATTAATTTAGAATTATTAATAAGATCATAAAAAATTAGATGATTTGCTGTACCCCTTCTACCCCCTCCCATACTAAATGACACAATTTCGCAATCTATACATCTATACATAGTAATATAATTGTAGTGTCTGTCTGTTATTTGCTTATAAATGACTATAAGTTAGTTTTTTGAGTTATTTTAGCACTAACTAAGCATAAAACCACATTTTTGAAATTTTTGTCTGTCTGTCCGACCGCTTTTCACGCACAAACGGCTAAACCGATTGTAATGAAACTTGCACAGTTTGTTAAGTGTCCTTTGGAATGAAATCTGCTTTTGGTTTCATTTCACTCCCCTCACGCCTTCTACCCCCTCCCATACAAAGTGACTCATTTTCAAAATATATATTAATCAAATTTTCGTGGAAACTTTAAAAGCTATTAATTTGAAAGTCGGAATATATTACTTCTATTATAAATGCAGTCTTTTGGTATACAAATTGTTTGAGTTTCCTCACTCCTTTCACCACAAACTACACTTTTTCATGAATCACTTTACATCAAATTTCTCAGTACGTGTAACTTCCATCGAGCTAAAATGATGTATTAAATCCTTAATTAACATTATTATTAAAATCGGAAAAAAATTAACCGATTAGCTTCACTCCTTCTACCCCCTCCCATACAATGTGACACAGTTCCACGACTTCACAAGAATTTGATTTTCTTGAAAAGTCTGAATGTTACTAATCTGAAATTTAAAATATATCAATTGCATGATGATTATAGTTGTTTTTCAAAAAATCACCAAAAACCCCTTTCTCCTTCCACCACCTCCCATATAAACCGCACTTTTTCATGAAATACTCTAAACGAATTTTCTCAGTACACTTAAATTTCATCGTGGTAAAAATTTGAACTTAATCCTTAATTAGCATTATTATTAATATCGGGAAAAAAAATTAACCGAGTAGCTTCACTCCTTCCACCTCCTCCCATACAATGAGACACATTCCACGACTATACAGGGTGTTTGGTACTCCGTGCATAACCTTGTAAGGGGTTATTCCTGGATATATTTTGAGCAAAAAATTGTTCTTCGGAGATGGTCAATTTTCATTATCCACGGAGATACAGGGTGATCAAAAAAGTGTATCGGACCTGTACTCACTCACTCAAAACGCTATATCTTGAAAACTAATAATCACAATTCAAAGTATTATAGCTTGTTTTTTAGGGAATCAAATTACCTTTCATTTGATGTAATAATCCGCATTGTAACTGTACACAATCCTGAGGTATTTGCTTCAGAACACAAATTTTTGACACCCCTCAAAATTCTGGGATCAATGTAGTTTTTCTCAAAAAAACGCATTATAAAAATGTCATTTTAATGTTGTTGTTTTATGTGCCATATTATTGCCTACAAAAGATGCACACATACTTATGACTTAGGTTTTCCCGTTTTCCAGGTAATAAGCGAAAATACATATGGCTTAAAAATAAAATATGCCATAAACCAACCCTCGTTCTAAAAAAACTACCTGAAATGTTGTTAAACTGAAATATTCTTTGTGTCCTTTAATTACTATTTAAATTATCGATGAATGTCCTTTAAGTAGTATTTAAATTATCGAAGAAATGAATTAAATTAAAATGAGTTTCAACACAACGACGCTGTCCGACGCTTGGCATTGCAGTTAACCGTCTCTACGTGGAAAGTTTGGAGTATCCTAAAAGCAGAGTGGTTGCATCCCTACCACCACACACCAGTGCAGGAGCTGGTACCCATTGATTTGCCCAAAAGGATGGAGTTTTGCAATTGGCTCCTTGAACGACAACTAAGTGACGAGAATTTTATGAACAACATTCTTTGGACGGATGAGTCCCAATTCACCAGGGACGGTATCACAACCTTCCACAACTTACACACCTGGGCTGAGAACAATCCACATACAAGAAGAGAGGCATCGTTTCAGCACAGATTCAGTGTCAATTTATGGGCAGGTGTGATTGGTGACGATTTTATTGGTCCTATTAGGCTTCCGCCTACCCTAAATAGTTCCAATTACTTGCATTTTTTGACAAATGATCTACAGGAGTTATTGGATGATGTGCCACTTCAACGGTTGGCTTCCATGTTTTAACAACACGATGGTGCTCCAGCTCATTACGGCCGACAAATCACAGATTGGTTAAATTCCAATTATAGTAATCGCTGGATCGGTAGAGATGGACCGATACACTGGCCTGCAAGATCTCCTGATTTAACTATTATGGATTTCTTTGTATGGGGACGGATGAAGGACCTTGTCTACACAACGGAAGTAGTAACGTTGCAGGATCTAAACACCAGAATCGATGCGGCAGCAACAGAAGTAAGGCAGCAGTTGAGGAGTATGAACACAAAGAGAACACTGGCAAAACGAGCTTTAGCGTGCATTCAAAATGAAGGGAGCCATTTTGAACATTTATTGTAATTAAGGAAATTTGAAATAAACCATAAAAACCATTCTTAAGTTCTTATAGTTCAAGCGGAGAGTGTTGATCAACCTATTCTTGCTTTTTTGACAAAAGTGCTACATTATTGGAATGATAATTTCTTCTAAACTATAAAACTTATGCAATGCAAGTGTATGCATCTTTTGTAGGCAATAATATGGCACATAAGAAAACAACATTAAAATGACATTTTTATAACGGGTTTTTTAGAGAAAAACTACATTGATCCTAGAATTTTGACGGTCAAACTGCCAAAAATTTGTGTTCTGAAGCAAATATCTCAGAATTGGATACAGTTACAATACGGACTATTACAGGAAATGAAAGGTAATTTGATTCCCTAAAAAACAAGCTATAACACTTTGAATTGTGATTATTAGCTTTCAAGATATAGCGTTTTGAGTGAATGAGGGTACAGGTCCGAAGGACTTTTCTTGATCACCCTGTATCTCCGTGGATATTGAAAATTGACCATCTCCGTAGAACAATTTTTTGCTCAAAATATATCCAGGAATAACCCCTTACAAGGTTATGCACGGAGTACCAAACACCCTGTATAACAATTCGATTTTCTTGAAAAGTGTGAATGATACAGATCTGAAATTTAAAGTATATCAATTGCATGATAGTTATAGTTGTTTCTCGAAAAATCATCAAAAACCCCCCACTCCTTCTACCACCTCCCATACAAATTGCACAATTTCATTAAATTCAATGCACTAAGTTTCTCAGTACCTACTCAATTTTTGAAGCTTAAGTTTGGTACAAAACATTTTTGTAGCTACTCTAGCATGATATGAAACAAATTAGTTCATTACTGTCACCACTTCTACCACTCCCCATACAAAATTTCTTAACGCCGCAAAAATTTCGATTTCATCTATACATAGCATCGTATGATTGGGCTTTACGCACAATCGTAGTCCTGTTATGTTTTTAAGCTTAATGTTATTTTATTTATTTTAAATAACACCAGCTACAATTATTCACATGTCCTTAACGCTCTTCAAAAAGTATATGATCTCGAATCACGGGTTTGATTTGATCACGAGCCTGTCCCATAAAAATGGGAGTATCATGCTTTCATTCTTAATAATTTATGGTTCTGATTCCAACAATATACAAACCATTTTCTTCAAAGAGCCAATAAAGTAAGCAGATTATATATCCCACATAATGTATTACTAACTACACTCTCAAAAATTGCTTATTATTGCTATTTTTACGCGGACGAAGTCGCGGGCGTTTGCTAGTTTGACAATAAACGGATTTGCTCGAAAAATATAAACGCTATTGATCTGAAATGTGGAATATAGTACTTTTATGATGATATAAATCTACTCTTTAAAAATTATTTGCGTCCTCCCCTTCCTCCCACACAAACTGCACTTTTTCATGAAATGCTCTAAACCAATTTACTCAGTGCGTATAAAATTGATCGAGCTGAAATTGTGCACGAAATATTTATTTAAAATTATTAGTAAGACCGAATAAAATTAGATGATTACATTCACTCCTTCTACCTCTTCCCTCGCAGAATCTGCGGCTTACCTTGGGGATATGGGTTCACTTTTCAAAATCATGAAACAGTTGACGAACAGGAATTTCACCGCCAACCACCTGGTGAGAGATGTCAACGGAACTCTCCTTAATATGAGTGAACACCAGTTGCGACGATGGAAGGAATACTTCTCTGATATTTTAAACATCTTATCAGATGAAGATATTCCGGAAACAGAACAACTTCCAAACATCCAACCGCAACAATCCTCTATTAGGGACGATCCCCCAGATAAGGAAGAGATAGTTTCCGCCATTCGGTCAATGGCGGGAAGGAAAGCTCCAGGTATAGACGGACTACCAACCGAACTCCTCAAAGCGGACCCGGAAGTAACAGCCGATATACTCCTCCCACTCTTCACTAAGGTGTGGAATGAGGGAAGATATCCGACTGAATGGAAGGAGGGCGTCATTGTGAAAATTCCGAAGAAGGGCGACCTTCGGGATTGTGGCAATTGGCGTGGTATATGTCTACTTACTGCCGTATCAAAAATTATGGCTAAGGTAATTCTCAATAGGATTAGTGATGTCGTCGAGAGCACTCTCGAAGTTTATCAGGCTGGATTCCGTAAAGGGTCGTCTTGTACCGACCACACAAATACCCTACGGATAATATTAGAGCAGTCAGCCGAAATGGGTTCGCCACTACATCTCATGTTTGTGGACTTCGAGAAGGCTTTCGACAGCGTTAAGCGAGATTACATATGGAATGCTTTGCGTAGGAGAGGTATTCCAGATAAGGTCATAGCTATGATTAAAGAATCCTACGAAGATGCAAGGTGTCGTGTCTTGGATAGAGGAGAGCTGTCCGAGAGCTTTCCTGTGCGAACGGGTGTCAGACAAGGCTGCATATTATCACCAGCCCTGTTTCTGGTGGTAATAAATGACATCTTAAAAGCTGCACTGGAAGGCGGGGAAGGTAAAGGTCTTCAATGGAGACTATTTAACATCTTAAGTCACCTTGATTATGCTGATGACGTGTGTTTGCTTGCACATACCCGTTCGGACTTAGAGTCAAATGTTTGCTCGTTGCATTCTAAATGCAAAGAGGCGGGACTGAAAATAAATGTGCGTAAAACCAAGTACATGCACATGGGTTCGAACGCAAGCACACCGATTGTTCTTAATGGACAGGATGTGGAAGAGGTGCAAGATTTTTGCTATCTCGGAAGCATTGTCAGCATGGACGGCGGAGCCGAAAAGGATGTTGAGGCTCGGCTAAATAAAGCCCGTCAGGCCTTCGGTATCCTTTCCCCTTTCTGGAGGTTAAGAGAGATCTCCCTTCGCACGAAGCTGCGAGTTTTTGACGCATGCGTCAAATCCGTGTTGTTATATGGTTGTACTACGTGGAAAGTGACCGTTCGACTTACCAAGAAACTACAGACTTTCGTAAACCAATGCCTCCGGCGCATTTTAAGAATATTCTGGCCAGAAGTGATCTCCAACGACGAACTTTGGAGTACAACTCGCCAGACTAAAATAGGTATTGAGATTCAACGGCGAAAGTGGCAGTGGATCGGTCATACTTTGAGGAAACCAGAGCAAAACATAGCAAAACAGGCTCTGGATTATAACCCTCAAGGAAGACGTCGGGTTGGTCGACCATGTAACACATGGAAGCGAGCAGTTGAGCAGGAGGCCAGAGGAATAAACAAGTCCTGGCAACAGCTTAAAGCCGATGCTCAGGACCGCGCCTTGTGGAAGAGAGTTGTTTCTGTCCTATGCCCCTATAGGGGGTCTTAACAGGAATTTGATTGATTGATTGACCTCTTCCCATACAACCTGACACAATTTCACAACTTTATAAAAAGTGTTTTCCTGAAAAGTATGAATGCTACTGATCTACAATTTAAAACATGTCGAAAGCATGATGTTCCAAGTTAGTTCAGAAAAGTAGTTAAAAACTCGCCCCTCCTTCTATCACCTCCCATACAAACTGCACTATTTCACTACATCCAATACACTAATTTTCTCAGTACCTATTAAATTTTTAAATCCTAAATTTTGTATAAAACATCGTCATGTAAAAAAATGAGTTCAATGTCGTCACTCCCTCTACCACTTCCGCTACAAAATTTCTTAATATTCAAAAATTTCTCTTTCATCTAGAGTATCGCACGATTGGGCTTTATGCCCAATCGTACTCCTGTTATGTTTTTTTTTTGTTTTCAAGTTTCTACATTGAAATTTTCAGTTTTTGTGTTTTTTTCAATGCACATGAAACACCTTGTGCACGTTAGACCGGGGGAATCGGTTTATAACAATTGTGGAACAAATTATTATTTTTTTTCTATTTACATCAAATAGATGTATCGACATGCATAATTTAAAATTTGTATCTTTCACCAGAGCCCTAAGAAGGTCATTCAAAATTTTCGACATTTTGACTTACCACCTCCCTCCCCTCACACCCCTAACTTAAAATTCTTACCAAAATTAAAAACTATGTAGCTCAATAATCCGACGAATTTTCGATTTGACATCTGTACTCAGTTTTAAGATATAACGGTTTTCCTCTCATTACTGCTATGACCAAATTATATATTTTTCTTGTATTTTGCTAGTACAGCTTAATATATGTTGTAAGTTTCAATTACATAGCTTAAAAGATAGTTGAGGTATTCATTTTTAAGTGTTTTCTTTGTACCCCCTGACCCTCCCCCTTACAATAATAAGCCTCCTTCTAAGCTGAATTTGGTGGACCTGTATGCCGCATTAATGGTCTCAAAATATGAATTTTTTATGGCAAGTAATTTTGAAGATATAATCATTTGTAAAAAACAACTCGGCCGAAAATTTGCTACCCCCCCTCCCCCCTTTCGGACGCAAATGGATAAAAATAAACTGCCAATAACTCGGGCGAAACTTTACTATTCTTGGGGCAAGTTGCGGATGCGTGGAAAGTCAAAATGCAGGTCAGAGTGGTTAGGGAAGACTAAGTGAAAGAGGCTCTTGGGCAGGGCAATTGTCAATTTAAACGTTCAAAAGCTCCAGTACTTATAATCAATATTTCGTTCGCTTATTTATGCAAGTGTGAGTTTTTGTGAGGGGAGGGGTGATAGTAAGAGTGGGTGGATGTTAATAGTTTTTTAATTGATTGCTTAAATCACGTCCAATATTCGCTGTATAGAATGTCAGTTTCATAGATGAAGTTGCATAGAATTTTCATAAGATTCTGTGTATTTTACATTCACGAAACCAAACATTTGTATGAGAGGGGGTAGAGGAGGAAGGGGAATCATAAAAATTGTGACGCAATTTTATTTCCTTTCTCTTGTAGTGTGCTCGTACAAAATTTCAAGTTCGTAGCTTTTAATTTGTTGGTTATTGGTTGATTTAATGAAATTGGTCGAAACCACTTTTTTGTATGGGAGGGGGTAGAAGGGCAAGTGCGATTTCAAAACTTTTAAAATAATTCATTTTAACTATTTTTATAAGTTTTTATGCAAAATTTTAAATTGATAGCTTTTAATAGTTAGGTGATACACCCGCTAACTTAAAATTTTTATCAAAATTATAAATTATATAGTTCTATAATTTGACGAATTTTTAATTCGATATCTGTACTCAATTTTTAGATATAACTATTTCTAATTTAAAAAAATGCACCATTTTTGAAATGCTCCCCATTTCCACCCACTACTATTATGACCAAATTTTATATTTTTCTTGTATGTCGCTAGTATACCTTAGTATATGTTTTAAGTTTCAATTACATAGCTTAAGAGATGGTTGAGATATTAATTCTTAAGTGTTTTCTTTGCAAACCCTCCTGACCCTCCCCCTTACACCTTCCCAAATTATGAAATTTATGGTAAGTAGTTTTGAAGATATAACCATTTCAAAAAAAGATTCGGCCGACAATTTGTTTTTAGCCCCCCACCCCCTTTTCGGACGCCAATGGGTAAAAAAATTGAATTATTTTTGGAGTTTGTCCCACAATCTTCTCTATACGTATGCTGATTTTCATCTTCCTATCTGCATTCGTAGTGAAGATATTGGCAAGTGTATTTTTTTACTTTTTCCATCCCCCCGCCTTCCCTTCCACCTGATACTCCCCAAAATTTGGATAATGGAGCTCACTTACCAAGTTAACAATCCACCCAAAAACCAACATTCTACCTTTTACGGTCTCGGAGGTATGAGTCCATATGTACGGCGGATGGCGTACGGCGGGACAGATTTTTTTTTTGCTTGTTTAGGCTAATTTAGTCATGAAACGCGAAAAAAAAAATTTCAGGGTAGCAAATTTTTTTTTCTGTTTCGATCATAATACTTTATTATTAGAATAATAAAGTAAAATTAAATTATTTTTTAAGTTTGTTCCACAACCTTCTCTATCTTCTCCTTCAATGGGCTACCACCCGAATCAGGCCTTAGTCTCCAGACCTTCAGGTTCCTTAACATTTTCATTATGTATTGCGGAAGAGTTGTTAGCTCATCGCACATCCCTCTATCTACGAATTTTTCATTTTATTAGATTGAGGTAACCAAGGTATATTCAAGCAGGCAGTGTGCTGGAATTATGCGTCGACCGGGATTTGAACCCTCGCATTGTAAACGAAACACGCTACCCACTAGGCTACACCCTAGCTTACCCATGCTGATTTTGAGCTTCGTATCTGTAGTTTTTAAATCTCCCCCCGCCTCCCCCTTCCACCTAACACTCCCCAAAATTTAGATAATGGAGCTCACCTACCCAATTAACAATCCACCCAAAAACGAACATTCTGCCTTTAACGGTCACGAAGATATATGTCGATCACGATACTTTATAATTAGAATAATAAAGTAAAATTAAACTATTTTTGTATGTTGTCCCACAAGCTCATCGAATTTCTGCTTTCTAGCTAAAACCATGGTATAGACATTCGAATTAATATTTTTCGGATCTAGCGCGTCCCCCACGTCCCTCGCCTCCCCCTTTAACCCTACACACCACAAAAATGAAGTCCGGCAGAGATCAACACCCATCTACAATCCATCCAAAAATTAACTTTTTATCTTAAGGGCTTGGGAGTAATTTGCTCTGAGCTTACACGTACGGCGTACAGACAGACGGTTTTCTTTCTTATTTGCGTTTTTAGGCTAATTTAGTTAATGATACGCGAAAAACAAAATTTCAGGGTAGCAAATTGTTTTTCCAAGTCGATCACAATACCTTTATTAATTTATCTTTAAATAAATAAATAAGTAGAATTCTATATATTTCGAAATATTGTTGAAATCTTTTTTCGGTCATTCATCAAATTTCGAATTTTTTATGGCATTGCCAAATTATTGATTGAAGCAAAATTTTGTTTCAAGCCAAATTTGAAATTGTTATAATTATGTGGTGCTATATTTTTACCTCAAAATCTAGACCTGAAAATTACCAAGGATACCTAACTTTTAATTTAAAAATATCGTCAATACTTAATGTTTGGATCCAAAATCAAAAATTTTAGTAAATCCAGATATATCGATTTTTTTTTTTGAAGCAATTTTTTGTTATTTTGAAAAATTCCAAATTTTAATTGTTCTAATGTTTGGCTTGCCTTTTCAACTCGCCATTGTTGTACGACTAAAAATCATGATACTCAGGGCAATTGCGCTTCCCTAACTTTCTAGCGATTCAAATTTCTTTTATAATAAGACCAAGAACTCTTTCAATAACTCAAATATGCCCACTCTAATTGATCCCTAATTACTATAATTTACTCCATGAATTTCCCGACTGCAAAGACTATCCGGTAGCATTAAGTTTTCTCAAAGTTTTTTTTACGAAGCTTTTAATTAGTAGGATTTGTTTATCTTCCCGGTAGAAGTTATGCACTCTAAGTAAATATATTAATTAATGTTTTTCTTTTTTCGTTATTACAGAGATTAATTGCGGTCGATTCAATAAAAAAGGGAATGACATCGCAACTTTAATAGTGCTGAGTGGTTTTTTTTACAGGTAATAATTATTTTAATTATTATGATTAATTATACGGATCTTGCATGGTCTTGCGATGCAAAATCATTGTTAGCATTTTCTCTTTAAATATGTTAAAACAAGATAAACAAAATAAATGTATGCTGAATGTTTTCACAATGCATTGTTATTAAAAGAAAAATATTGGTAGTGTGAAATTCGGAAATCTTTGTTTTTTGTAAGCTCTCAAATACTGGTCCGTACTATACCGATTTTCGAAACTAATATCTAGCTCATATGCAGGATTATGAGATCGTTAGGTTCATGACCAATCTGGGTGTAGCCTAGTGAGTAGCGTATGGGTCTACAATGGGAAGGTCGTCGTGAGTTCGAATTCCGGCTAATGCATGACTTCTCTGTGTGAAGGGCTTTCACAATAAGAAATAAATGTTGTGGAATCTAACGAAGGAGGAGGCCTGATTTAGCATGTAGTGCGATTAAAGAAGTATTGTCTAAGTCAACACATTACATCGAACAGTACAGAAACTTCTAAAACGCGAAATGATGCCCAAAATCATAGAATGATTCGAAAATGCTCGATGACGAAAAAAGGGCAAACATTCCTGTTAAAGTAAACGATATTCAAGTGACGTAAATTCTAATCAACCAGTTGGAAGTAAAGTATGTGACGAAATCTAGCCATTGATGAATATGAACCAACTAAGAGCCTAGGTTTCAAATACAACACCAAGATATCACCCCACGTGGATGCACAGTTCTATTCTTCTTTCTAAATAATTTCTAACCAAACTATGTATATCCTTTCTTCTGTACCACAGAACAAAAACTACTCCCCCAGCTAAATACACCCAAGAGGCTAAAAAACCGCTTTTAAATTAAAAATATTTAAAAACATAATTTCTTTCATTACTACAGCTATTTTATTCATGTAATACTATGACAATGCACTCTTCGGTTGTCGGACAAAAACCAACCATGTAAATAAAAGCCACAACAAAACTAACAATTTACAACTGAATTGTTAAGCCGAGCAAGCAAGCTATCTATAATAGTGTATAAAGACGGATGACACTTTTATACACTGTATCTCTCTGTACGTGCGCGCTGTACATTTTGGGTTTTTATTAGTGTGTCCCCCGGAAAAGCTTCATTGTTATAGATACCAGCTAGCTAGACAACTATTGTCTGTACTGGGAACAATGGTCGAATCATTTAATAATTAGCGATTTTCTGGCTTTGAAATATACGAGCGTAACAATGTGAACGAACCATTAACTAGAGGAAGTAATTTTATGCCTTTGTATCGGCTGAACTATTAAACTGACCATTGGGTCTACCCTAGATGCGTTAATATTTGAAAATAATTCGATTGGAAAGAAGTGAGTGCTGGATTTTCCTCTCTCGTCCCGATGAGCAATAATGGTTATGGCCCAGTGGGGAATTGAGAAGTAATAAAACTGTTCGGTACCTAATTCATAATTTAATTATTAACAAAGCTTTGCAACACTATACTTAACAGCTTGACTGTTAATTTAGATGTGTTCAACGGAATGAACATTATTTGATAACCGCCGTTTAATTATTCATTTACGCGCCTTCGAGACAGGTGATTATGGTTTATTGATCTTCTTATTTTTTGGAATGATAAAATTTGTGTTTTATGGAAGTTATGGGTTTAAAATTCGTGGATTATTATCAATTTAATATGAAATATCGTGATTAAATACAATTTGGCAATATCAATTATTTAAGAAACTTAGGTGCAGCCTAGTGAGCAGCGTGTTGTTCTACAATGCGAAGGTCGTGAGTTCAAATTCCGCTCGACGCATAATTCCAGCACACTGCCTGCGTGGATATGTCTGAGATACTTCAATCTTCGAAAATGAAAATTCTTAATAAATGGACATTGAACCTGATTTTTTAAATACGACCCTCAGATTGATTTTCAAGGCGCTATGCGGTTGATCTCGTGATGGCAAGATCATGGCTAGTCCTACTAAGGCACAAATGGAGTAATTGCATGCGGCGAAATACTGGAGGGAGGCAACATCGTCAAAAGAATTAAATATTAAGACGAGCGCAACGAAATTGGAGACTGCATTCTGTCAACAGACAATGGGCTTCAGCCAGACCTCTCAGCATCTGGCAAGTCACCGGAGGGACGAGGATTTGGTCCGGGGAAGACACCATTGTTACAGGTACAATCTTAAGCCCCCTGTTAGGCGCCGCTGTAAACAAATTAAAGACTCCATTCCGCCAAGAGATAATGGACTTCAGACTTCAAGCATGATAAGGGCATGGCAGGTAAGTTATGTTCCTGGTATTGACATCACTCCTTACAAGGAGGACATACTGTGAATGATTTGCCCAAAGCAGGCATAATATTGTACCGGTAATCGACATGAGCTCGTACTTTCTTTCTTGTTTTACTCCTTTCATCCCAGCTGTTAAAGGATAGCGTATTCTTCGGGCGTCAAATTCTCCCCTCCCTCCAATCCTCGGCCCTGACTTTCCGTACAATTTCGTGCCAGATGTTCGCGTCAGCCCTGCGCTCACCATTTCATAACAGTTATATGACTTTGTCTTAATTAAAGGCAACAAAATACTAAAAATTAGTAGGTAGGGGGAGTTAACAAAAATTTTGGGGTGAGCTTAGGAGAGCTTTATGAACTATGCAGATAATAAACACATCCGGCAACAACTTAAAACCACCATTTTTCAACTCCAATATTCAAAAAGCCATAGTTCTCCAAATTTGGACATTTTCACGCGATTTTTTTGACATTCCCTTTAGAATTTTGTGTGTTTTCTAATGGTGCAAACAGCTCAGTTTCAAGCAAAAGCAAGATGAGATCCATTTTCTCATGCGCGTCAAATATTAAAAATTCGTTAAGACTTTCAAACGCGGAAATTTTTCACACAATAGTGGTTCAAAATTGATTGTCCAGAAATTTTTCGGAAAATTTCATTACAAAAGTGTGTAATAAATTTCAGTGTTGTGTCGGAGCACTTTCGTATTTTTTTCCCAATTGTAACTTTGTAATATTTTTTTCATAAAATTTCAGGCACAGAATATCACAATTTTAATCTCAAATGCCATACATTTAAACTCTTTTGTCACACAATTTGTTTAGAAAACAAAAAAAAAATTTGTAGCATTTCAATAGCAATATTATGACATTTGTTGTGGGTATAGTAAAAACTATGATGAGATATGCTCTGCAACAATATTTACAAGAATTTTGTTATTTTGGCTCTCTTTCTAGCAATTAAGATCAACCTTTGTGAGCAAATCATCCATCTAATTTCTATTGTTGTGTGGTTGTGGCAAAAGGAGGTTAAAATTTTGAGGCGTGATGCGCGCGTAGCATTGAATGAGTCACAACATAACTTGAAGATGCAAAGCAAAATATCACAAATTGGGCTCTCGGCTGTAAGAAAAGTAATTGGAAAGGGCACACTATCATTAAAATGATCCGGGCGGCAAATCAACTTAAGCTGGCGCTGGGCAGGATGAGACACCCGAAATGTGCCGTAATAACAGTGGAGTCCAGGTTTCTGCATTTGAGCCTCACCCTGATACATCACCATTTAATGTCAGAGCACGTTTTTTTTTGCTGCCCGGAAGTACAATGGGTCCTTTCAAAAACGTATTTTGAAGCCATACTTTATTGGTGATGATGCAAATGAGAGGGATATCCATTGCGGGGATCTACCCTTGAAGCAGGTTTGGTTAGACAACTGCAGAAATTGTGTCATGAACATAACTGGTACATGTTGGATTTAAAGCTGCTGCTCATTCTATTCCTAATGACCAAAAGGACTTCCATGTAGTGACTAATACCTTTTGGAGAGCACTGAGGTCGCTACCAGATATGCGGCAATTCTCATTGGCGGCCAGAACTGGCTGACTTTGATAGCTACAGGACTATGGAGCGTTAAGGCGACGAATGCTATCTACTTCTGTTCCGCAAGCTCTCAATCAATTTCTAGCCGATATGTATGCGTAAGAGAGACGACCAGAAAAGGCTAAGGAATGAGGAGACCACCAGTTATCAGAGCTAGCCAAGTTTCCTCTTTTACTACTTCCACTTGTGTACTCAAACTGCGATGGCGTATGTGGGGCGTTTTGGACGGTCGGATTTTTTATTACATCTGAAACAAGGTCATAAATCACACGATAGACATGACATAGGTTAGCTTAGGTTAGGCCACCAGTGGGCCTATTGCATGCTTCAGTATTAATATCATATGGACCTCCACATCATTCAGCCACCCTGCTTTACCGGTGAAACTAATGATCTTCATCGATTGAAGAGAGCAGAAATCGGCGAAGAAGTACTCTGCACGAGTTTATCTTCGAATTTTTCAGTAGCATGAACAATGACAGAGAAAATGCTCTACGGTCTCATCCTCCTCACCACAGTCTCTGCATGGACATGACATATTGGCGAAGGTATTCCTGAAGCAAATGATTAAATTCCTCACTATAGTCACTAAAGATGGCATTTCGGCTCGACTAGGTGTCACATGTACTCCGTAGAATGGCAAAAATGTGACTCCCCACGCTAGACGATAATATAAGATCAGAGTGAATTGATAAAGTTATGAGTTACACGGCCCATTTGTACTCCACAGGAACTCCTATCCTGAGTGTAGCCTAGTGGGTAGCGTGTTGATCTACAATGCGAAAATCATGAGTTCAAATCCCGGTCGTTGTATAATTTTAGCACACTGCCTGCGCAGGTATATCTAGGTTACGTCAATCATAAATGAAAATTCGTAGATATGGGATTGTGCGAAGATTTAACAACCCTTCCACAATTACAAATAAAATGTGAAGAAACCTAAAGGTCAGGAGGCCTAGGCCCGATTTTGGCTGTAGCGCCATTGAAGGAAAAGAACAGAAACTCACCCTGTATGGTAGTTGGCGTCTGCACCAAGAAAAACTCATTGCTCTTTCTGAAGAAAATTCAAACCGGAGAGAATGACTATCCTCACAATCGTAGGCGGTCCTATGAAATGGTGGGCTCACCGCCAACATTAGTGGAGTCGATCTTGCCAATCGCCGGGTGGTGCCATGTAACTCCATCCCGTCTTGCTTTGCAGTCCCTATAAATGTTGAGTACAGCAATTCAGTTCAATCCATTAAATACATTTACAAGTATATTAACAAATTATCTGACAAGGCAACGATCACAATTAAAAAATATACAAGCTGGTGAAGTATAAGGCAGGACGATACATTAGCAGCTCGAAGACAACCTGACGCATTCTCTGCATCCCTATTCACCAAAGATTTCCCAGAGGATTTAATAATCTAATTTAATCTTTAATCTTCCGGAAACTACACTTCTAGTTTTTTTTAACTGTACCAGGTCGAGGCTTTTGTGAAGACCTTTTTGTATAGCGAAGTTATGAGTTACTACTTTCGGAAAATCGACCAATTCTGCAAAAGAAAACAAGGAAAGTCTGTACCAGGATACCCAGGAATGAAGAAACATCAAATTTTGGGTAGAATGTAAACCGTCCCGGCAGTACGCCTTCTCTTGCACGAGATCCGTTACCTTAAAAAAAATTGTAGCAAGGATAGTCCAATCAACAGTTCAGGCTGTGTGCAGAGCACATGGCTTGTCCTCTAGATGTTCGCTGGGACCGCAATCAGAAGAAGTCACCATCTCTGACGCTCCTAAAAAAATTTGTGTGCTGTTTACCATCATGTTGGTTTTCTGCAAAAATTGTGGTTGAAATATCGCCTTGTGGGAGACGTCAAATGGCAAATGGAAAGAGAGAGTGAAGATGCATAGCTGTTCCTCGATTCTTCTTGAGAATATTGTCATATCCATGTCGGATAAAACATTTCTGCAGTTTCAACCTTCTCAAGAGAAAGAAGCTTTTATCGCTGCTGAGAGCCTTAACAAACTGATCGATCAGTTTTATAAAAGCCACAGCAGTGACCGAAACGTCACATTTAATAAAGCATAAAAGTGTGGAAACCGGAGGTATTTCCTTTTAATTCAAAATGCGCTATGAAAACATTCACCATACCATCACATGGTGCAAAATGTTGATAATTTACGGGCAAAACTGCTTCAATAGTGGAAAATTTTTCTTATCTCGTAATTTTCCGTGTATAAGGCAATTGTCATCAAATATACGGGGTCCTGCTTGTCAATCTCAATTTCGTGTTAGGGGCATAGGACAAAAATAGTTCTCTTCCATAAGGTGCGATCATGAGCATCGGTTTTTAATTGTCGCCAGCCCTTGTTTATACCGATCTGCACTTTTTTAAATTTCGCATCGTCGATTCACAGCCGCCATACATCGATATACTCGTTTGCCGTATGGCGTTAATGCCTCAGGTGGACTGTAAACGAAAAAGTGTGGAAGAGAGAGAGAGAGAAGAAAAAAAGTGACAAGAGCGCTAACGATAATCCCCGTAGTTTCGCTGTTGGATCAGCGCGCGGTTCCTATCGAGTACAATTGGGAGATTTTTGATCTGGTCAGAGTTGCATAATGATAAATAGCTCTAGATAATATTTTTTTTTAACTGCTTAAACGTATATGTAGTGAAAAACAAGCTAGCAATGCAATAAAATTGTAGAAAATGATATTTATATTATATGTCTGCAGTGCCAACCTTGCCTTACTTGACGAGCCGCCACTGACTAGGATTCGCATCAAAATGAACTAATGACAACTCTCAGGCGAAATACCGTAGCTCTGTTGGACTCTTCTGATAAACAAGTCAATAAAAATCTAACGATATAACATGCAACCAAGTTTCTCTAAATCAACGAATGATTAAGAACCACAGTCGTCCTTGTTGCTTAATCTAATTAAAACAACTTAGAGCGCGTAAAAAAATAAATAAACGGAAATCTTATTAAGTCATCGAATTTGCTAAGCTTTCCAATAAAATTGAGGCCAGAATATCGATTTTTTCATTTTTTGTTGGTTCCTCTTTGTGCCAATCAGAGATGCATTATTCGAAAAATTGCGACCGTAATCTAATCCATGGTATATCTTCATATTTTTCCGGCATCAATAAAAAAAAGAGGTAATTCTAATCACTTTCGCCCAGAAAATAAATTTCGGGGGGCTATCAAATATCTGGTAGTCTCTACTCTATATGTGCTCGTAATACGATTAATCTATAATTGAACAGGTGTTATGTATGAAGATTACATCAGAGATCATGAAAGCATGACACAAGCAGAGAACGCAACCTACTCGGGTCGAAGATGAAATTGTAGTGAATTCATGTTAATGAGCATTGGGAAATGAAAATAATGAGGCAACCATCGTGGAGGATGAGATATTTCCCGATTGTATTAAGTCCGGGGGGATGAAAATGTCGGGGCTTGGCAGGGTTGGATGCGAAGCCTTCCACTACTACTTGACTAATTTACATTGGTTAATTACAGGCAAGACTTTAGATCGTTCATTTCAGGGTGTGTTTCTCCCTAGTGGATGATAGTCACTACTAATTCAGGAAAACAAGACCCTGCTATTTTCAAAATTTCTAACTAATTTGATAATCTTCTTCGTGTTTCTGTGTTATTCAATGCACTATACTACTACCAACGTTGGCATCCATGTAAATCGCTAAAGAAGAAAGCAGTTTTTCGGAATCAGGTCAAATCTTTGATTTTTCGTCGGTTATCGTGACGACCGTTAAATTGATTTCATTTTATCCACACTTTAAATTAAAACGTTATTGTATGGTTTTTTTTTTAAATATAGAAGTCGACATGTGTGTGACATGAAATCAATGGACTCTTTTCAGTTCACTAATTCAGTTTAGTGGATGTTTTTAATTGAAATTGGTTGCGACATTTTAAGCTGATTTGAAAAGATATTGCGTCGTGTAGGTTTGAAGAGCTGGAAATCTTTCAAGTTTGTGCGCAAGTGTGCCTTAAACCTAAACCTTTATATGTATAAAAGAAACAGTTCTATTCCACAAGGCACTAGCCTGAGCATCGGTCTTTGGTTATCGCCAGGACAATATACTCATATTTATTTCTTAAATTGTACTTAGTTAATTTCGCAACTATGTTAATATGACGTCCAGTCACCGCTGTTACATGTAATTGCCAAGCATCTTCTTTGACAACTTTGGCTCAATTTTTTAGCGTAATCCACACTTAGACCTCTCCAAATTTGTTTTAAACTTCGAATAAGCTGTTGCGTAGTGGATATTTTTTTCCTTTTTAGTTAACCCTTCATGAGCGACCACACATTTTCAATGGGGTTTGCATCGAGACTCGTGGTCGTTGTCTTCTTCGAGAATCCATCCATCGTTTCGGGATCTATACAGCAACTTAGCAGACTTTAACAATCCCTTCTTGTATAAATTCAGCATTAAAATTTCTGGTGAAAGCAAGTAACTTTTCGAATCATTTTTCAGCACCCATAAACATGCACCTTTGCTAGATGTTTGACGGTACGTTGCAATAATCTCTAACCGCTTTTTATCCAAGCCTTCTTCGAGTGATTGAAGATAACAAAAGATTACTCATCGGTAAATATGCCGTTGCTGCAATCGCGTTTCAAATTCTCCGTGCCCAACTCAATCTTTTTTGTACATGTTTTGCTGTTAGTAGCGGTTTGGGGTTTGTGCTCCTGTTTTTGATGACAGGTTCTTCAAGCCTGCTTTTAATTGTATTAATGGACATCCGAACTCCTTTTCAATTAGTTTTCCTTTCGCCAGTCGCAGAGTTAATGTCGGGTTTTTCCTGAATATCTGAGCAACCAATTTATCGTTCCTTTTTGATATGTCTCTCTTAAGGCCTCTACCTCACCCTGCTCTTAATACCTCGTCCACTTCTTTACATATGAAGCACTGGTTTTGGTATATTTGGTGACCTACCTCACACTCATTCTGGGTCCCTTAGGATCGGTAACCAGAAAAATAATTTCGAAACATTTTTTATAAAGAACACTCATTTCTTAATTCTTATCCTTACGAAAGATCAAACTATACTGACTTAATGAATCTAACGCGAAATCGGCAGTGGTATGGCACACATAATTTTTCATAACAAATAAATGGTTGAGCAGGTAGGAAGGAATTACTTGCGACACGTTCTTCTTGAACAGTACACTGAAACGACATACACTCATACAATATAAACTCAAAAAGTTTTGGAATAGCTGACAGTTTAGCTATTGGTCGATTTTTTACAACAGCAGATTTTACTCTACTTTTGTGGGTCGATATGAAAAAGGAGACCTTCCACATAGGGAAAATCTCAGTTTTAAGGGATCTCTGAAATAGTAGAGACAGTGGCTCAGCAATAAGGAGATAGCAGCGTTTAAGGACAACTGCTGGAACCCCATCAGGAGTCAGGTGAAGAAATATTCTTAAGGTCAGACATGTCAGGAATAAAGTTTCTAGCACGAAAAATTGGAACAGAATATAATAAAAATCAGGAATGGCTCCCTCAAAATCAGGATTGTCAAAAATTTCACTGAAGTTGAAATGTCGAACTGCGAAAAATCTGCCTTAATAAAATCGAAAGGTAGCTCTTTCTCTGTGACCGGTCCTCTACCACTCCCGCCTTTTAATCTCAATGTCTATCTTAGTCTGTTAAGTTGTATTGCAAAGTTCGTCGTTGGAGATGAAGTCTGGCCACAATATCCGAAAAAAGAATCGGTTGTGTTGTTCACGAAAGTTGAAGAATCTTTGACTGATTTTGAAGGTTGGTTCTATACGTAATGCGTATCATAAAATTATCTTCAAACTAAACTATAATACTTTTATTTTTTTTTTAAATCTTTCGAAAAATTCTAATTAAAGTTAGCAGCGAAACATACGAAGTTTGCGATTTCTAATCGATTCGTTTTTTGCAATGTATTCATATCTAATCACTAAGCGGCAAAGATAACAAAATTTGATTTCAGCGTAATGTACTTACTTTTCAACTACGATATGTTTCTCTTACTACTCTAAAACAAATACGATAATAATCAAAAATAAATCATGACTAATGGACAATGGCTATCAATTAAGTGATATTTTCAAAATTTATTTTTCAAGTGGTCGTTCATTGGTCACTACCTCACCAATTAAGGACGGAAGATGATTTATGGAGTTGGCCAACCCGCAAATTCACCTGGGATCGGTTCAAACTGTTGCAATTGACCCCCCGATAGTGCGAATCTCTAGATGCACCCGGGCTCGGGCTCGTACTAAATCATGTCGAATAGGTACATAGTTGTTCTACTTGGCCAAGTTCTCGCCATGGGTACGGTTTCGCATATCTGTTTGGGAATTTATCATATCGCCCAGGTAAATAATTATATTCACACGTTGTCAGGTGAAACTGTGTCTCTTTGCCTCTTCTCTTCGTGCAGGCATTGTTCGAACGTGAAAAGGTTAAGGTAAATTAAGCAGTAGTTTAGTGTGTACACCTGGCTAGGTAATTAGAGCTCAGGTTTTTCTCATATGGAAGATTCTCGGATGATGGAAAATTTCTTTTAATAGATTCGCCCTCGATGCCACCACGAATAAGTCTTCAAGGCAGAGAACTGCTGCTTTTTCTGCCCATAGAATTGTGATCTTTTGAACTATATTTTCTCTTACTACACTACGGCGTACTGTATTATTCTTTCTGTTTTTCGCTCTATTGTTATGATATATGGTTGGGAAAATTTTATTCCAGCTACAGAAAGAACACATCATCGAGTCATATGCGGTTATGGAGGACAAATCGAGAGCACTGCATGATTTAATATGAAAAATTGCAGAAAATTTTCCGAATATATACATATATGAAATTGGAAAGGTTTTAAAAAACAGCAACATTTTGCCAGCGATCTGTCTCTCTAGAACCAAGTTTTTTTTTTCTCTCCATATTTTTTTATGGAGAAAGTCTTGTACAGAATTCGATATGAGAGATGTAAAATTGCACCATATAAAGCAAAAAATCGAGGTCCTTTTTTGCTACATATCAGAGCATATCGCAGAAGGACTCCGTCAAGTTTAAATCTTGAAATTGAGTTTTCAATAGATGAAAATAATGTTTTTTTTTTCGTCGTTCATTTCGCTTCAAGCCAGACATGTTGTAATTGAAAATTTTTTCCGAAATTCGATAGTGAAATTTTCCATGTGGAAAATTTTTTCACTTTTCTTTGCGAAAGTAAATAATTGAATGGGATCTAATGAAATATTTTCTATTGTTCGGTTAAGGAGAATATGTGATAGTACACTAGTCTATCGAGACTGAAAATCGTAGATAATGAAACTAAGAATTGATTTTTCACCACTTCTGATAGACCATTAACTCTGATTGATCGCCTCTGATGCAATAGCACATACCATGTTCTTGTGTTTTCTGATGTTCAATTGCCCATTATCGTCATCTCGCTGTGCATTTTCAAACAACACTCAAGCAACTATCTCTGGATTGCTTCTTTCAATTCCACACTTAATGCTATTGTATTGTAATTTTGGTTTTCGAAACATAACTTGTAGCTATAAGCAAGTTCTCCCAAATATTGTCTACACTTTCATGTATGAAACGTCAACACATTCTCTTAAAAATTTAGCCCAAATTGAACAATTCGATACAAAAAAAAACGAAAAGAAGAACATATATTAATTATTTTTACAATCTGAAACAAATTAAAAAAATATATCATAACTTGTTAAAACAATATACAGTACAACTAAGTACGGCAGGGTTGGCACTGACAAACGCTTTAACTGTATAGAAAAATGATCATTATTTTTAAATCAATTTACACAGCGTAATTGCATTACTAACTCTTGCTCAATTGCACTCGAAAAACACCGTCCAATGATATAACATTGAAAAAACTAACAATTCATTTAAATTCATTTAAATCAAAATTAATTATAACGATTTAAACTGTAATGGAAATGTGGTGACCCAAAAAAGAAGTGATTCAAGCTGTATCGAAATTAACTCGGGATCATTTCCTTGAAAACATTTTTTGAATTGTCTAGCACCAAGAAAAAACATAACCGGACTACAATTGCGATACTCTAGATTAAAGAGAAATTTTTTGATTTTAAGAAATTTTGTATGGGGGATGGTAGAAGAGGTGCCGATATTGAACCAATTTTTTCACATCATGCTAGAGTTGTTTTATACAAAATTTAAGCTTCAAAAATTGAATAGTTACTGAGAAAATTAGTGTATTGTATTTAGTGAAATTGTGTAGTTTGTGTGGGAGGTGGTGGAAGGTGTGGGGGGTTTTTAGTAATTTTTTTCAGACATATCTATAAACACCATGCATTTGACATGATTTAAATTCTAAATTAGCAGCATTCATACTTTTCAGCAAAATCGACTTTTTGTGAAGTTTTGAAATTGTGTCATATTGCTTGGGCGGGGCGATGAAGGAGTGAAGCTAATCTTCTAATTTTTTTTGGTCTTACTAATAATTCTAAATAACTATTTAGCGCTATTTCACCTCAATAAGTTTTATACGTACTGAGTAAATTGGTTTAAAGTATTTCATGAAACAGTGCAGTTTGTATGGGAGGTGGTAGAAGGATTCAAATAATTTTTATACCGTAAAAAATAATATCTATCCAAATTTTCGAAAAAATCTGTTTATTGTCAAATTCCGGAATTGTGTCATTTTGAATGGGACGGGGTAGAAGGGGTGGAGCAATTCGGCCCGTTTACTTTTTTATCAAACACCACGTGTACACAATTTTAACTTTCTAGCTGAACGCGTTCTCGAGCTAGAGAGGACACAGGCAGACGGACGGACATCCGATTTTGAGAATTTTTGAGTGATAATATGAACTTCTGTATCATTTATTTTTTCTCTGAACATTTCTCAGCGTTACAAACTTTGTGTAACGAAACCTCAGTCTCGTAAGCAATAGTTAAGCCAAAATTGTTTAAGCTATATCTTCAAAGTTTGTGCTGCGTACTTTAACGAGGAAACAGAGTAAACTCGATTTGTTTGTGACGAAAAATGGAAACACTGAAAAACTTGTATAAAACGAAATACGAATCCAAATAGTCGAAAATTACATTTGCATTCAGCATGTTGATGTGCACGCATACTTAGGTAAGGGAGACCGGACTAGGTGGCATAGATTTTAGTGTTTCATTTTTATATTTTTGTGTGCAATACTTGAAAAAATTCTGGTGAATGCGAAAGACAGCACAACTTTTTGACTACACCATCATGTAGAGTCCATTAATTAAATCCGTGTTAAGATAACCCTAAAAACACTTACCATAAAAATTTGTCAACTAGCTCAGGGTGTTATTTAATTGCTATACCCCTAAGAGTTATTGACATACCAATATATGGGTAGAAATACTTACGCAGAACACAGCAGTTTTTAAACAAAAAATTGTATTCAAAAAAAAAACCCTCGATCCTGCGGACGGCTGGGCTTCGCCCCCCACTCGCTTCACTCGCTGATGTGAACCACGAACATAAGAGTTGGGCGCTCGTTTATTTGAACAGGTGAGTTAAATTTTTGCACAATTTTACTTTGGTCGTACCAAATCGAATCATCCACATCTGGACATCTCCAGTTTTCCCCTTTTTTTAACCATGGTGGACACACGAATCTCGTTGCCATCGGCTTCGATAAACTTGCCAGGGTACTGGCGGGCGTGGTACTTCACCAAAACAAAATCATTTACATGGTACTCAGGGTTATCAGGATGCCCTTCAGATTGTGAGAGATTCGTTATTGATCTTGTTTGATGTGACCAACTGGCATTTTTTTGCGGTTCTCCAGGGTTCGTGGGAACTGTCGAGTGCAAACCCTCACCATCGTCTTGGAAAGGAGGCAGAGAATGAAAGCTCTTCGCCATGGCGACTCTGCAGCCTCTGAGCTAATAAGGAAGGCCAAGCTATCGTCACTTTTGGCAATGTCGGATACGCAGAAATGCAACTCAACGTTTTCTTGTGAATTTTTTCTTCTTCGACTTGCCAATCTTAGCAACGTCGCTCTTCTTGGCTGTACATAGCTTTTTCTTCTTATTGGCCCTTTCAGCCGCGATTTTATCTTTACTGGGAGTATCTGTTAGAATAGCAGTAAATCTTCTTTTCCGCCATGGTTCGATTGCTGTCGTGGTCCATCTTTGGGGAAAGGGTGATTTTTCTCGGGGGTGATGTATTGGGAACATTATGGAGTTATCACCAATGTCGGTTTGCCTTTAAGGTAATTTGTCGTTAGAGCGAGTTCATTGGGGTCACTAGTCATAGCTAATTAAAAGGCTATTTTCATAATTGCTGGGATGTCGTAAATAGTTTTGTATGACCGGTATAACTGGTCATCCACGCGTTACAAGATGAGTTGATATAGTTTTTTTAAGGGGTTCAAATGCGCTTTTGTCCAATGGTTGCAATTTATGGCTGCAGTGTAGAGAAAATGGTAGAACAGTACCCCATTTCCCTTAAACATTATCGAGGACAAGCAGCACAGGTCGTTAGTCCTATTGAAACTAGTGGCTCGAGTATTGCTAATGACCTCAGATATTCGAAGAGATAAGGATTTGTTCCTTTTCATAATATAACAAAGCTACTTAGGTCCGACCATTTCCTTACGTTCCCAGGTATACCAACGTGACTTTTCCCTGATACTGGTAGGCGACTTCTTTTGTTGAGAGACGTTGCCTTTTTGCAACATCTTGCTAAGCTCCGAACTAGGATGTTATCACTAGGTACTTAATCCAAGCTTTTGCCCTCAACATTATGAGCGTAAACGACCTTCACCCTCTCTTGTACTTTCTCATAACCAAAAACAATAATTGGCTATTATGCTCTCAGAACCTTGTTTATTTGTAAGTCGTCATTAAAGATTATTTTAATACCTTTAGTTATTAATTTTTTACAAAAAGAGTTTATATTTCAATGTACAGAGGTTAGTTGGCATAGATGTGGAGCGAAAAGCTCTAGCTATACTGGCTAAACCCATACCTAACTATGCCAACTAGCCCCACAGGATATCTAAAACAAAATAGATACCACACAATCCCAAACATCAGAAATAAATTATTATAATACATCCATGCAAGCACAGTTAACCACTCTTTCGAGGACCGCATTTATCAATGCCTCAATTGATTCGATCTACAGGTTTACCAGAACGAAAAAATTCACCAAGGAAAAAACTTACTCACCAGTCAGAAAACACGAGTCCTTCATTTTTGAAGCTTTCAAGCAGATTGAAGTTACTGTTGATGGTGCACCTTTACATGCACTCCTAACTAGCAAGATAACAGCGCTCTACCTCCACGGTGAAATAGAACCCGTGTGCCAACTAGCCTCTTATGCCAACTAACGCCGGTCTCACCTACTCATTGCTAGCAGTTGCAGCACATTAGGTGAACCGCATAAGGCAACGACTCAACCGCTCGTCCTTATCATTTTTCATATATTTTACATATTCGATTCATATCACCGATTCAACCTAGTGGGTAGCGTCTTAATCTACAAAGGTCGTGATTTCAAATCCCGGTCGACGTATAATTCCAAAACATACTGTTTACGTGAGTATATTTGGACCACCTCAATCCGCGAAAATGAAAAATTCGTAGATCGAGAGCTAACAACCCTTCCACAATAACAAATAATTGTTAAGGAACCTGAAGACCCAATTTGGGCTGTAGTGCCATTGAATAACAAGACTTATCACCGATTTGCATCTGTATTTTTGCCCTTTGCATTCCATACATTAACTGGCAAATGAATTCAAAGAAAAAAGCCTCAGCTTTATTTCAAATTATCCTTCCTTGCCGGCTTGAAATTAGTTTTGAGTGTTTTATAGATTTTTTTTTTAAATGCACCGAGTATAACGTACGAGTATAAAGCAATGCTCAGTTATATCGGTATAAAAATTGAAAAAAATTAAAATTGGACTAATTTGGAACGGAGCGACGAAAGTGACGTTGGAAATTGTTTTTGAAGCAGGTTGTCAATCAAATTTCTGTTATGCCTCCTACGCATTTTAGGGATATTCTGGTCAGAAGTGATCTCCAACGATAAAATTTGGAGTACAGCTGGACAGACTAAGATAGGCATTGAGATTCAAAGACGGAAGTGGCAGCGGATCGGTCACGAGCGAAACACCGCCAAATAGACTCTGGATTATAATCCGTAAGGAAGACGTCGGGTTGGGCGACCATGTAGCGGGAGACCAAAGGAATAAAGAAATCCTGGTAACAGCTTAAGACTGATGTTTAGGATCGCGCCTTGTGCAAAAGAGCTGTTTCTGTTCTATGTCCCTATAGGGGGTCTTAACAGGAACTGTAGGTTGTACTCGTTGGGAAAAATGTTGGCACTGTACGAGAAGGCAAGAGATTGACGGTGTACTCGTGTACGCGTTCAGCTTGGCAAATATCCTGGCGAAAACACAGTTATACAAGTATATTGGAGGAATAAGAGCGCTTAGTTCCGCACTAACCGTAAAGATGGTATTCTAAAAAAAATAATAGTGCTACCGACAGCAGACTTATTGAATAATTTTGACAAACCTGATATTTTTATACTCTAGATGAAATTTGAGAGTATTATAAGTTTGCCACAAAGTTTGTAACGCTAAGAAATAAGGCTCGGAGAAAAAAATGAATGATACAGAAGTTCATATAATCACTCAAAAATCTCAAAACCGGATGTCCGTCCGTCTGTCTGTCTGTCTGTCCGTCCGTCCGTGTCCTCTCTAGCTTGAGAACGCGTTGAGCTAGATAGCTCAAATTTTGTATGCGTCGTTTTTAACAAAAAAGTAAGGTCAAGTTCGTGAACGAGCCAAATCGCTCCTTCTACCCCCTCCCATACAAAATGACACAATTTCGCAATCTGACAATAAACGGATTTGCTCGAAAAGTACAAATGACATTGACCTGAAATTTGGAATGTAATCCTTTTTTGATGATTCCAATCTACTCTATAAAAATAATTTGTGTCTTCCCCCTTTTTCCACCACCTCCCATACAAACTGCACTTTATCAAGAAATGTTCTAAACCAATTTACTCAGTGCCTATAATAGTTATTGAGCTGAAATTGTGCACGAAATATTTATTTAAAATTATTAGTAAGACCAAAAAAAATGAGACGATTAGCTGTACCCCTTCTACCCCCTCCCATACAAAATGACACAATTTCGTAATTTCATAATAAACGGATTTGCTCGAAAAATATAAATGCTATTGATCTGAAATTTGGAATGTATTACTTCTATGATGAAATAAATCTGCTGTACAAAAGTTATTTGAGTCCTCCTCTTCCTTCCACCACCTCCCACACAAACTGCACTTTTTCATGAAATGCTCTAAGCCAATTTACTCAGTGCGTATAAAACCTATTAAATTTTTTAGCGACCTTAGCGTCATGTGAAAAAATTAGTTCAATGTCGTTACCCCCTCTACCACTTCCCCTACAAAAATACCAAAATTTCTCTTTCATCTAGAGTATCGCACGATTGGGCTTTATGCCCAATCGTACTCCTGTTATGTTTTTTTATATGTATATTGTCTATATTTTTTTTTTTCAATAATAAACACCCAACCTGCCTCTCCTCCGAATATTTTCTAAGCAGAGAGCTGCCTATCGGACAAGTCACTGATGTCTAGAACATAAGAGCTAGCCAACGTCCTAAGTCATCAAGATCCTCTTCCCTCTCTCCACCCCTTTTACTGCACTTATGGGCTTGAAACAAATATGCAGATAAACATAACAGCATTATGATTGCGCGTAAAGCCTAGTCATAAAATACTCTAGATGAAATGGGAAAGAGTTTAATGTAATATGCCATCGCAAATTCGTTCGAATGGTAAACAGTAACTCTTATATTGGAGGTGGTAGAAGCAGAGGGGAGAGTAATTTGAATTTTTGTATAAGACACCGAATATGGCATGCAAAATGTTTCGTGCTGAATATAAAGTTTGCAGTTTTCATTAATTTCAAAGAAATTGAACATATAGTTTGTTTGAGCTAGGGTGTAGCCTAATGGATAGCGTGTTGGTCTATAATGCGAAGGTCGTGAGTTCAAATCCCGATCGACGAATAATTCCAGTACACTGCCCACTTGGGTATACCTTGGTCACCTCAATCTACGAAAATGAAAAATTCGAAGATAGAGGGCTGTCCGAAGGTCTAACAACTATCCCACAATAAATAATGAAAAATGTTAAGGAACCTGAATGTCAGGAAGCCAAGGCCCGATGAGTTGTTTATTTAAAAAAAAGTCTAAAATTAATAAATAGAGAGGAATATAATTTTAGTGGTGCTACTTGCCTTATATTACATTTTTGTACTGAAAATGATATATATTTTAAATTAATATCAATATATAGATCGCCTAGCTTTTGCGCAGACACTTTTAATATAGAATTAGAAAGATTATTTCACAGTGTTAAGGGGGATAATATAATATTCACAGGCGATATCAATATTGATCTAATTGCAACGACAAGTAGAGAACGAGATGACTATGTTAATGTTCTAAATGGAAATGGTTTAATATCAGTTATTAATTCTGAAACTAGAGAGCGAAGTTGTATTGATCATATTTTTGTAAAAATAAAACAGAATACTTTTAGTAAAGTACAATCTGCCATCATTGAGACAAATATCACTGATCATAAGAGCATAACTTTAGTTCTACAAACGAATCTCCGATCTTGTATAAGAAAACATAGTAATACTGGTTTTTAAAAAAAAGTAGATTTTAATCTACTTACTGAAAAAATCAAATTACTTACATGGAATAATGTATTATCTTTAAATAATGTTAACCACTGCGCGAATAATTTTCATTATGCTCTAGGGGAAGTAATAGAGGATAGTACGATAACAAGTAATATTGCGAAGCCAAAATTTGTGAAATTGAGGCCTTGGATAACACAGGGTCTCATAACATCAATCCGAAGAAGAGATAGATTAAGCAAAGCCTTAAGAAAAAACCCTAACAACGATAAACTAAAATCTTACTTAAAAAAATATCGCACTAAATTGACCTATATTATCAAAAAAACTAAATATCAATACTTTGAGAATATGTTACAAGGAGCTGGAAATAATGGAAAACAGGTATGGAAAACAATCAATTTAGCTATTGGGAATAAAAGACAAAATGCAAATCTGGAAAGAATAAACCATATGGGTGAGGTTTTAGATGTTAACAATAACGCTAAAAAAATTGCAAATATTTATAATGAATATTATACAAATGTGGGAAGTAATTTAGCAAAAAAATATAATAAATAGTACAAATACTACGCAAACTAAAACATATATAACTACAAATAGTTCAAACATTGATGTAGTGACGGAAGAAGAAATAGCCTTGGTTATTGCAAAAATGGGTGGAGGAACATCTCCTGGGTTTGACGGATTAACAATTGAATGCATCAAACATATTAGCACTTATATCACAAAGCCCCTTTGTCACATAATAAACCTTAGTTTTAAGACAGGACTGTTTCCTGATATATATAAAAAGGCAATAATAACTCCTATCTTCAAGGCAGGAAATAAAGAGCTCATTACTAACTATCGTCCAATATCTATCATTTCTAATATAGGAAAAATAATTGAAAAAATAGCCAAAATAAGACTTGTTACTGAAATAGAAGAAAAAAAATTGTTGGCAAATAACCAATTTGGCTTTAGAGCGAATCGCAGTACTCATGATGCCATTGCACTTTTGAGTAAATATATCATCTTGGCTTTAGATAAAGGGTTGAAATCTTGTGCTGTTTTTTTAGATCTAGCCAAAGCTTTTGATTCGATTCCACACACAAAAATTATTTGCAAGTTTCATAAAATGAACGTAAATAAATCATTAATAGATTGGATATTAAGCTATCTTACAATAAGAACACAAGTAGTTAAAATAAATAATGTTCTAAGCAACGAGCTGACTTTTGATTTTGGTGTACCACAGGGGACTGTTATGGGGCCTATATTATTTTTACTATACGTTGACGATCTACATTCACGAAACATAGACGGCCAACTTATCTCATATGCTGATGACACAATTCTTTTCATTGAGGATAATACCTGGGAAGGCGTAAGTGTTAAAGCTAATTACAGTCTATTACTATTAAAAGATTGGATGAATTTTAATATATTGACATTAAATACACAAAAAACTAACTACATCACCTTTTCTCCAAACAAATTTGGACAACCCACCAATTTAGCTTTGTGCATTCATTCAAGTAACTGTTCTTCAAACTGTCACTGTCAGCAGATTGAAAAAGTAACTCATTCAAAATATTTAGGGGTAATCTTCGATCAACATCTCAAATGGGATATTCAGATACAAAATGTGATAGCTAGATTAAAAAAACTAATACCAATATGTTTCGAAGTAAGAAATTTTTTAACCAGAGTTGCAATAAGATCTTTTTATTTTGCTATCATCCATTCGGTAATTCAGTATGGTATTATAGCCTGGGGGTCAGCCTCACCTTCAATAATAAAACCATTAGAGATTATACAAAAATTACTTATAAAAATACTATTGCACAAACCGGTAAGATTTCCAACAAATAGCTTATTTCCCTTGTTGTCTGTTCTCTGCATTAAGAATGATTTTAAACTCATAACAAATATCCAAATTTTCAAAGAATATACAACTGGAGTAATTAAAGTTAATTCAAACTACACTAGAGGTGGTAGTCGTACTGAATTACTGTTGCCAAAGCGGAAATCATATATAGGTCAATGCCACTATACTTACATTGGGATCAAATTTTTTAATGATCTACCAAGTACAATTAAAGAGAGTAGGAATCTGGCCATTTTTAAATCTAATATCAAGAAATTGTATTATTCGGGCTAATCAAAGCGAATTTTCTGATACTTTCGAGTGTTCTTTTGTTCTTTTCTTTATTTACATTTGTAATACCTACTATTTACATACTTATATTTTGTTTGTCATAATAATTGTATCTCTATCTAGCGTCATCATTTTTAATCTGTAAGCCATTACTCCTCACCCCTACCACAAGAATTATTCTTACAAGGGGGAGTAGTTCAATATTTAAAATGTTCAAAAAAATTGTGTTAAAATAAAACTTGAATTATTATAATAAAATAAAAAATAAATAAATTGTAGAAGAAGAAGGGTGTTTAAGCACGAGGTGTAAGGTGGGAAAGACCTATTATTTGACAGTTGATCTCTTGACAGTTGTCAAATGTTGTCATTTGTCATCTATAAACGCGGGAAATTTACCATGGAACGCTACACAGTCGTTGCATTTTATTACGTTCAATCGCAGTTACGATGCGCAAAATTCGAGCAAATTTTGATCGTAATCATGTGCCTTCTAGGACGTTTGTCAAAAAAGTCCCAAGAAAGTGGGTCAGTGCAAGATGTGAAGACCCCGAAACGACTTCATCCCGGACGTTCAACCAAAAATATCGCCGCAGTAAAGGACAGTGTTCAAAACGACCCAAACACCTCAATTCGTCACTTTGCTCAAGAGCTCAATCTCTACACGACCACACTGCAGAATATTGACGAAAGATTTTTCAACATTGTGCATTTGTATTGGAGGAACTAGAAGAAGTGAGGGGATCGGATAAATATTTTGTGTTATGTTAATGATATATAATGTTGACCTAAATTACAAGTCGATAGCGTTAATAGTTACGAAGAAAAATCAATTTCTTAAATTTTCGAAATTTCATAGAATTTGAATGGGAGGTAGTAGAAGGAGTGGAGGGATGTAGTCCGTTCACAAACTTAAAGTACAGTAAGTAAGTTTCTTTTTTTGCTAATAATAATACACAACAAATTTCAGCACGATTGCTCAAAGTGTACGAGAGTTATATTGTAGACAGACGGACAGACGGTCACTCGGAATCGAGGTTTTTGACATACAACAAATGTTTCTGTGCCCTTGGCGGCACTATCCGAGCATTATCTCTTAGCGTTATAAACGGTAAGGCCAACTCAATATACTCTCAGACCTTTATACTACTGCAGCTTTCATCGAATTAATTATATGTATATGATAGCTAGGTCATAGTGCTTCCAAAATACCGGGTCCATCTTGTCGATCTGTATCTAAGAAATTTCGCATTGCCGACACAAACCCGCCAAGAAAAAAACAGAAGCTTGTTTGCCGTGTCGCGTAATTATCTAATTTGAACTGTGAGCATGAGAGATAGAGTGAGAACAAAAATACTTGTGTTTCGAAATCAAGAGCGCCAGCGATAAACCGCCTAAGTTTAGTCGTTGTGTCATCGTAAGGATCCGTTCGAGTAAAATTGCAGAATTTTCGATGTGGTTAAAGTTAGAGTTACTCTATCAAGAAGAAACAACAAGGCACCTGAAAGAGTTAGGTCAACCTGTCAGATTCGGCGCTTTTTATTTTTATATGTATGAGTGCAACGTATCCGTGTAACTTTTTAGTCGTTTTATTTCGCAAAGATCTTTTATTTGCAGAGCTTTTAAGAGTTAAAAAATGTATTTGTTAGGTTTCACGTACCAATGAGTGGTTTGCAATAAAATTTGCTTATTTATCGCATACTGGAAAATAGGTGGGGGCTTTTTCAAATTTAAACTATATAATAAAAACTGGTTATCACCTTCACTGAACTCTATTACCAGATGTCTTGTTCTTTCTTCTCCATAGAGTAACTCTAGTCAAAGTTAAATAATGATAAGCAGCTGTTAAGAATTATTAATGAATCATAATTTTTATTGTATGCTTCGAATTATATGCAGGAAAAGGGCTAACTAGGATGTAGCCTAGTGGGTAGTACGTTGGTCTGAAAATCTGAAGCTCGGGAGTTCAAATCCCGGTTGACGTATAATTTCAGCTCACTACTTTCGCGGGTATATCTTGGTCAACTCAATCTACGAAAATGAAAATTCGAAGATAGAGAGTTGTACGATAAATAATGAAATAATATTAAGGAACCTGAAGGTCAGGAGACCAAGGCCCGATTTGGTACAAAATGATATTTTTGCGATTAATGTTATGCCGTAGTTGACGAGCCGCCACGGTTAAAAGCGCTACCTGGTAGACAAGTTGAAAGCATCGAGAGAGGCATCATGGAATTTGCTTAAACACGGGCACCGCGACTCAATTGCCCAGGAATCAAAGTATTTCAGATGCATGCACTTCTGAAAATTATTACCTATCCCGTTCAGCTATGTAAAATCTCCATAATTCCGTAATGTACTATAGAAAAAAAGTGACTAACCGATTAATATTTATTGTAAAACAACAATCTAACGTCATCCTCATATCAAAATCAAGCTCGCAGTAATAAATTTCCCTCAATGAGTAATCACTGTCCATTTTCTTTACACTAGACACGTATCGTTTTTTTGCCAATATTACGCCATATTTTCAGTGAATTGCTTGGCGAAATAATAATCGACCATCGTATCGCAACAACATAAGAAACCGACGAACTGACGATTACCTAAGTAAGAACCACTTGGCGTGGCTATTTAACCAGGTGAAACTTGAATTACTTCATGGCGAATTGCCTATACGGTGGTGGCCGCCAAGAAATCATTATTACGACTTCTTTAGAGCACAACCGGGCGAGGTTATCCAGGTATCGGGTTGTAGTACCTGTTGTGTTGTTTTTTCACAAGTGACTTAATAATAATAACTCTCTCACTTACTGGCTAGTATAGTTGCTTGAATATCGTGTAATTCTTACGATCGCATTACTCGCGCGGTAAGATAGACCGGAGCCGCTTGTTTAACTGCTGCGCCACCGTAAGTAAAACCTTAACAATTACTACAACTACGAGTATGGGTTGCCCTTTAATATAGTTTTACGCGCTTCTTGGTCGCAATTAATATCGCTGGGCTGCCCTTCTTTTCTTACGGTGGGAAATGACCATTTCTTTGAAACTATTTAGAAATCTAAGTGTAGTTGCTACGTTATGGTGCAGCAGATTACGAGATTTAATCAAGAAAATTAATGGGAAAAGTTTTATCGGGGTTGTACAAGAGGTTATTTAATTTGTTCGAGCCGTTAGAAATAAGTGCCAATATCCGTGGTATTTAAGACGAGATGATGATTAAGATAGAAGAGAGAATATCACACGTATAGAGTTGGAACGTGGTAAAGTTTTTAAGATAATTTTTGCAAGTTTGTTTAATTTAAGCCATTCTGCTCTCAATTCTCTTTTACTGCAATTTATCTTGATGGTTAACGATTTTTTGGAAAAAATTGTTAAATTAACTAAATTGCGAAGTTCAATTGCAGTTCAATTGGAGCGTGCTATGTCTTAAACTAAAGGTTTAAAAACTATTTAGAATCTCAGCAGCAATTTTTGGCAAAGTCCAAAAATTCAAATTTTTTTTTAAACTTTTCTCTATTTTCAGAAACTTACCGTGCTGCTGGAAATTTCTAAATTTTTCGAAATAACCCTTTACTTTTGCTATGCATAAGTCTCAATCATTATTTGAACTTTTTTGAAATATTGTCAAAATTTTGTGCACAATTTTGGGCATTTTTTTGTATTTTATATTTAGACAGTACAAAATGGAATCTCTTTAATTGGATTGCATTTAGAACATTTAAAACAATCAAACCCTATCAAGGAATCATCTCTTACTTCCTAAGCATAGCAGTTAAGATGTCATTATCCAAACTGGGTCACTCATTGTGCTGCAACCCTTACAACTCCTCAGCACTAATTAAATTTTACAAATACTTAACAAGGAAAAAAAACCTGAAATAAGATCGTTACGCTCGTCAAGAGACCAATTAGTGTTAAATTAGTTTCCTTCGCATCTTACATTCCACTCCTTTAAACAGAAATATTGCACTGGAAATCTAGTTGCAAAAAAAACTACATCATCCCGTGAAGGATGTGGCTTTTCTATTTAATTAAATATGTCAAGAAGGATCACATCTCAACCCAGCAAAAACATATTTAATGCTTACAACTAAAAACACACTCTATCAAATTAAGGATCAACCCTGATTTAGTCCTGCCACTATACAAATTCGTCCAATGAATTATAATTCTAGATTTCCATCTCATTGAGATATGTTAAATCAAAATTATTCTATGAAACATTCCCGACTAATTAATGGTTAGTTGGAGCACATTATATCTATGGAAGTTTCACTAGATAAAAATATAGCTATACACTAATTTCTATCTTTTAAAACTATCGTCGTCAACTTTATCTGAATGAATTCATTTAGAAAAAAAAGTATGTATAACTACACGGAATTAAAATCATTTCCTTCGTAGAATTTCAGTGGCGGAAGTCGAGACAGTTTAAGGGGGCAGGCATAGGGGTATGCAATATGCATAATATAATATAATCATCGGGTGGTGGCATGGTACATTAGCATTTTTTATTTCTAGCTTTACTTTAGTTGGAGCACAATAGAGCTCGTTAGACATTTTTTTTTTACGAAAATTAATTATAATGTTGCGGCAAGAAGAAGTACGAGCTTGTATGATATTTTGGCAGAGAAGATAATGCACATCGTCATCGTTTCGTTGGAATGCGGGACGGTAAAGTAAAGGTAATGGCGATAGTAATGCCACGAAGAGAGAGAGTCAAGTATTATGGGCATTTTAATGAATCTACATGTGCGCGTCCTTTTACTTTCATTATGTGTACACGGTAATTGCCCATTCCTAGATATTCCAAATGTGTGCGATTCATAAAATTGTGGCGTATTGTACTATTGAATGTGGTGAGAAAAGAATTTTGATTTTTCGCACTTTCAACGGTTTTTAGGTTTTTAATTGCAGTAATTTGTTCTCGCAATTCACGGAATATAATGGGACATATGTAGAAAAACGAAATTTTCTAAATGTTAGTTTCTGTGGTACTGAGATCGGGTGGTCGATAGACTGCAAGTTAAGTTAACATCAAGACCGTTTTTTAGCGATTTTTCTTATGTTTAATAATGTCATGAAATCAATGCACCAAAAACTCAATGCTTAGTAGTAGATCAGAAAGAAATTTGTGGAATTAACATAAGAAGAAAAATTACTAAACTCATTAACTACTTACTCTGGGTATTGAAAGATTTCTTGTTTATACTTCGCTGGTTTGTCCTTGATCCAAATTGTCCATGCTAAGATTTCTATTTGGTGGATATTCGCCACGTGGTCTTAACTCTTCGGTTCTCTTCGAAAACAAATTGATACCACAAGTGATAGTAACCATTTTGTTTTACAGATGCAACCCCGATTCGCTTATCAGTAGTGTGATTGAGATTTTGAAGATGCAGACCTACTTCAATAAATCGCGCAGAGTAGTACGAAAGAAGGCCCTCACCTGCAAGTATCGCCTTAAGATTGTTATTCTGAATGAGCAACTGGACCGTAACAAGGATGACGAAGAGGAGAGTTTACTTAACGAAATTTGCAATATAGCTTTAATACGCAAGGAAGGGATAATTTATGTTAACAATATACCGGATGAACGATAAAGATCAATTCCAGTATAACCTTTGAAGAGTACCGATCCTAGTTCCTTAATCGGGTTGCTACGAGTCACGTGATGGAAAAAATGCAACTGAAAGTAATTTTCAAATTACGAAACCTGACCGGAGATTTTCAAGTACCACCATCAACGGTTACAGATTAACCCAAATCACGGGAAGAGTTCTTGGGAGTTCGGAGTGGAGTTGCCTTTTTAGCAATCAGAAGCCTTGACCCACAGACCAGGAGAGATGTTAGATAGGCTTCGCATCCAGCAATATGACTGCCGAACTTGGTATAAACTTAAACCGAACCAGGAGCGTTAATGATTGTCTCAAAAACAATCCATGTTGCTAAAGAAAACCGTGAAGCAAATCCGTAATGGAGGAAGACTTCGGCCCGAGCATTCATGTTAAACGAATACATAGCAACTGAATAGTTCGCCAATTTCAGTTGGACTTTTCGAGAGTTTCTATAGACCAGAGAACCGCAGGGTGAATGCAACTGGTTTAACGGTTTGCCAATTCCAGTAGCTGGGTTGTTCACACTTGCAAGAGTTAGACCTAAGCGGGTGGCGGCCGCTCGTATTCCTGCCGTGTGAGCACCTGAATTGGCGCAGCTGCACCACAGGTTATCTGGCGCCACGGACTTGATGTCGAAATTTATCGTATCAGTGATATGCCTAATGTATACGCGCTATAGTTATATGGTTATATGGATATATGATTTTTGATGCAAAATGACGTGGTGTGGTAATACATTGCATCAAATGCAGCCCCGCACGGGAGTAAGTGCTGGTCGAGAAAGCTGTGACGATTCCAGTAACTGCTATTGGAACTTAGCGATTTCACGAACCCGAGCTGTGCGATCGATATCGTGCTTACAGGTAAGAGGACACTGCATGATCATCACGTGTATGTGTACAATCTCTGTGAAACCCTACCAATGGTTATCGGGTACGACGGGGGCAAATTGTCTCTGCCTGCAGTCGTCTATTACATATTGATAAATGAGCTATTTCTTTTGTGTAAAGGATGAAAGACTACTGAAGCAGGACAATGTGCCATGGGTGAAGTTGACACTCGCGGGCAGAGGTCTAAGCCGATTTGCTTCGGTATCCTGGATTTTCAGCGTGAAGTTGTGTGAATATAACAGGATGTCTTGATCCTGATAAAGACAGAGTGCGTTCCTAATAAAATATTGTAATCTGATACCATCTCGACACTTAGAATATATCGTCGGTTGACAAGCAGAGGTATCTAAGTCACAAAATGAAAATTCTGCATCAGAGAATTTTGATACCGAAAATCACTGTGATAATTAAGCTGGAAAATAAAATTATGTCGATATTTTTCACATTTTGAATAATTTTAACCCGGATATATGAACTTTTAAAATTTTAAAACATTTTAAAGACAGTAGTATACTGATTCTAAAAAAAATTCTATTTGGCTGGGATGTTTGTTAATGATTGTCTTTACAATCCAATTCGTGTTGCTAAAGACAATCGTGGCATCGAGAGTTAGTGTCAGGCTGTCTACGTTAAATCAAACAAGATATGGTTCTATGTATCAAATGCAGATGAAAGAAGTGTATAGAAGCCATCTAAAGACATGTTATTTACACTTGGAAGTCTAGTAACCAGCAGATGCGAAAGGAGCTGCCGGATGAGATTAGCAACCGGAAGTTAGCAAAAGACTCGGTCCAGTTACGAACTTCTTCCACTTCTTCTACAATGGCGCTACAGCCCAAATCGGGCCTTGGCCTGCAGACCTTCAAAATCCTGAACGTTTTCCATACTTATTGTGGTAAGGTCGTTAGCCCTTCACATGACCCTCCTTCTACGATTTTTTTCATTTTCGTAGACTGAGGTTACCAGTCAAGCAGGCAGTGTGCTGGAATCATACGTCGACCAGGATTTAAACTCACGACGTTCGCATTGTAAACCAACACGCTACCCACTAGGCTCCAACCTAGCTCCAGCAACTACCTAATGGGTGCGAAATCTGTGGCCAAGAAAAGATATATGGTTGTGGGGTAAGAGCGAGGGATATATAGAATTAAAGGTGGATAAAAGTAACGGTCAGGAGTTGTTGAAAGACTTGGTCTAGCAACGAACCCATGGAAGCGATATTTAATGCAAAAAGAGCTTAGTGGAAAACGAAAGTAGGCAGTGAAATTATCTAATCCAGCAAAGTTGGGAATAAGGTAGCGATTCGAAGAGACCGAAATCGGAAGCAAAATTGATAGTCAACATTGTGACAATGAAGAGCAGAACACCAAGGCGGTGAAGGAGAGAGAAGGAAAGTAGAGGGAAGACTGATATGATATGAGGAAGAATAATCGACACTGCATTAGTATGATATTATGAAAATAACGAGATAAGAAATAGTATAAAATAGTATAAAATGAAAAATATAATCATGCAACTCTGCTCGCGATTGAAGTACAACACACTCATGACAACGTGTACTTCAAAGGAGGCTATACCATGTTAGTGTCGGATATTCCTTCTTCGTCGTATTAGTCCATCTCCAAATCAAAAGGACACTTCAACCTTATACTTAGAGAGTGGATTGAACAAGAGCATAGAATCTACTGGAATAGACTTTCAGGCTTATCAATCTCAAAGGAATTTATCCTACCACAAAAAAACAAAGTCGAGGATATTCTAAAATTCAGCAGGAGTAATATTAGTACTCTAATCGGCCTATTAACGGGGCATATGGAGTAAACCTTCATCTCAAAAATATGTGTCTAGTTGAAACCGACATCTGCCGCCTCTGCCTCAAAGACTCAGAAACGACAAAGCATGTCCTATGTCACTGCGAAGCAGTAGCAACGGAAAGATTCAATCTTCTAAGAAAAAATTTCCTTACAACTGATGAACTAGCCAACATGGCTCCCTTAAAGATACTTAGATTAGCCAAAGCTATCGAGTTATGGTAGGGTAAAGGGACAATAAACGCACAATAGGCCACTTACGTGTTCCCTGAATAAAATAATAATAGTCCATCTCTCACTTCTCCTCTCTTCAAAAACTGTTTACGCCCCGTTTTTTTGATATCAATGCCTCAAAAACATCGTACATGAATTCAGCCCTCAAAGAATGCGATCCATGAAAAGATGGATAAATCCATATAAATAGTAATTAGAACCTCTCCTATAACCTCCTATAGAAAAAAAACACACAAATTGGGTCATGTTGAACCGATAGCATTTTATTTCAACCGAAATAAACATACCGCATAAATAAATTATTACCCCAACTAAATTAGACAGCACGAGAAAATCGATTTTTTACCCCAGTATTTCGAGGTAATGTTTATATTTCATTTGAGTGAATTATTAATACAATGTTTTTCCAGTCCCTTCGATTTTTTATTTCTTTTTTCGTTAGGAAGGGCGTTTAGAAGATGTCACCATTAATCGCATACATCCTGAAATAGGGGATCGTACATAGAAAGAGGAAAGTGGTATGTTGGGGGAAAGCAAGCCATTATAATTTCAGCATCTTTATCTCCTTTTGGAGTTGTCTTGATATACGATTGTGTATGAGTTTCGGCTAGTACTTGCTAAAAGTGGGAGTATGGTGGAATTGCTTCGAATCCTTCGTGAAAATGAAAATGTAACCTTAACTTATATCTGTACTTCATTTAGTTAGCCCTGACCTGCCGTCAACCATGCTGTGAGGGTCGAAGGAAAGCCCAGCGGAATGAAAACCTCAACAATATGTGTCTCAATACCATCCGGACAAAAAAAAAAGACAAGAGTTCCATATTTAAGGGCGACCAAATTTTGAACAAATGCTTCGCCGAAAGCTTTTTGATTCCCGTAAAGGCTCGCAGTAATTTTCTTTCTTCCTCAACACCTCCATTCCCTCGCAGAGGAATAGTTACTGTTCCAGGAAGATTCGCTGATTCCAGTAATGTGACCTTGGAGCTTGGCAACACTACGTACACAGCTGATGGATCAGTATCAAAGTTATGCACGAACTAAGACTGAAGTGGTTGACAGCTCACGAAGACCGGACCAAAAGCCTAGAACCTGGTACTACGTGGGAGGTGCTGAAGTCGGTAGTATGCAAAAGGTATACGGGGTACAGGCAACAGACCCACAAAGCAAAACTTTTGAGCAGACGTAACAGTTGAATTAATGAAAATAAGATGAACTGACGGAACGTGGAGTTACTGAATCGTTGAATTGTTGGTGATGGGAGTAGTGAACCGAAGGAAACGAAACGCAGGAGTTTGGTATATCCGGAATGGCTTAGTAGCGTATTAAGTGATGGTATGGATCGAACATCTAATAATCAGACAGAAGTAAAAAAGATGAACTGATGCCACATATAGATTCGAAGACCAAGTCAATTTTCACTGTGGCTGCTCATGTGTTATATCTCTCTATGTTCTTGTTTATGAGCTCATCATCATCATCAATGGCGCGACAGCCCAAATTGAGCCCTGGCCTCCGAAAGTCGTCGCTTCCAATCGTCTCGATCCAAAGACCGCGTCCTCCAGGTGCCAATTTTTAAAATGGCCTTGCTGTCTTCATCAACCGAATCTTCCCATCGCTTGCGTGGTTTGCCCGTTGGCCGGCTACTATTCTCTTTGCCTTTAAGAGCAGGTTTGTTTCCGAAGAAGGGCGTCCTTCGGGGTTATGACAATTGCCATGGTATATATCTACTTACTGCCGTATAGAAAATCATGGCTAAGGTAATTCTCAATAGGATTAGTGATGTCGTGAAGAGCACTCTCGAAGCTTATCAGGCTTGATTCCGTAAAGGGTCGTCTTGTACCGACACGCAAATTCCCTACGGATAATATTGGAGCAGTGCACCGAAATGGGTTCGACACTACATCTCATGTTTGAGAGAAGGCTTTCGACAGCGTTATGCGAGATTACATATGGAATGCTTTGCGTAGGAGAGGTATTCCAGATAAGGTCATAGCTATGATTAAGGAATCCTACGAAGATGCAAGGTGTCGTGTCTTGCATAGAAGAGAGCTGTGCGAGAGCTTTCCTGTGCGAACAGGTGTCAGACAAGACTGCATATAATCACCAGCCATATTTCTGGTGGTAATAAATGACATCTTGAAAGGTGCACTGGGAGGTGGGTAAGGTCCAATCCAATCCAATTCCTGTTAAGACCCCCTATAGAGGCATAGGACAGAAACAACTCTCTTCCACAAGGCGCGATCCTGAGCATCGGCCTTAAGCTGTTGCCAGGACTTGTTTATTCCTCTGGCCTCCTGCTCAATTGCTCGCTTCCATGTGTTACATGGTCGACCAATCCGACGTCTTCCTTGAAGATTATAATCCAGAGCCTGTTTTGCAATATTTTGCTCTGGTTTCCTCAAAGTATGACCGATCCACTGCCACTTCCGCCGTTGAATTTCAATACCTATTTTAGTCTGGCCAGTTGTACTCCAAAGTTCGTCGTTGGAGATCACTTCTGGCCAGAATATTCCTAAAATGCGCCGGAGGCATTAGTTTACGAAAGTCTGTAGTTTCTTGGTAAGTCGAACGGTCACTTTCCACGTAGTACAACCATACAACAACACGGATTTGACGCATGCGTCAAAAACTCGCAGCTTCGTGCGAAGGGAGATCTCTTTTAACCTCCAGAAAGGGGAACGGATACCGAGCTTTATATAGCCGAGCCTCAACATCCTTTTCGGCTCCGCCGTCCATGCTGACAATGCTTCCAAGATAGCAAAAATCTTGCACCTCTTCCACATCGTGTCCGTTAAGAACAATCGGTGTGCTTGCGTTCGAACCCATGTGCATGTACTTGGTTTTACGCACATTTATTTTCAGTCCCGCCTCTTTGCATTTAGAATGCAACGAGCGAACATTTGACTCTAAGTCCGAACGGTTATGTGCAAGCAAACACACGTCATCAGCATAATCAAGGTGACTTAAGATGTTAAACAGTCTCCATTGAAGACCTTTACCGTCCCCACCTTCCAGTGCAGCCTTCAAGATGTCATTTATTACCACCAGAAACAGGACTGGTGATAATATGCAGCCTTGTCTGACACCCGTTCGGGTGCCAGGGAAGCTCTCGGACAGCTCTCCTCTATGCAAGACGCGACACCTTGCATCTTCGTAGGATTCTTTAATCATAGCTATGACCTTATCTGGAATACCTCTTCTACGCAAAGCATTCCATATGTAATCTCGCTTAACGCTGTCGAAAGCCTTCTCGAAGTCCACAAACATAAGATGTAGTGGCGAACCCATTTCGGTTGACTGCTCTAATATTATCCGTAGGGTATTTGTGTTTTTTTTTTTTTTATAGCACCGATTATAACTTAGGGGGTCACCCTATAATGCATTGCACAGTTATGTCGGTTTAGGAAGAGGATGAAATTTGGTAGTGTTATGGGAATTTTGGGGGAGAGAGACGGAAGTGCCGATGGCCATTATTTTTGAAGCGCTGAAGGTCATACTTGCTTGGAAATATGCTAGCACCCAAAGCGTTCCAGAGTCTGGACGTTCGGGGGATGAATGACTGCCTATATTTCACTGTACAAGTAGGAATAGGGTTGATGGTAAACTCGTGCGCGCGTTTAGCTTGACGAGTATTTCGGGGAAAACTTTAAAGTAGAGGAATAAGTGATCTAAGTTCCGCACTACATTTACCATGAAAGTAACGGTAGTAAATGCTGAGTACTGCAACGTCCCTACGATGCTCGAGGGAGTCAAAAGATCGGCACAAGACGACTCTTTACGGAATCCAGCCTGATAAACTTCGAGAGTGCTCTCGACGACATCACTAATCCTATTGAGAATTACCTTAGCCATAATTTTTGATACAGCAGTAAGTAGACATATACCACGCCAATTGCCACAATCCCGATGGTCGCCCTTCTTCGGAATTTTCACAATAACGCCCTTCTTCCATTCAGTCGGATATCTTCCTTCATTCCACACCTTAGTGAAGAGTGGGAGGAGTATATCGGCTATTATTTCCGGGTCCGCTTTGAGGAGTTCGGTTAGTAGTCCGTCTATACCTGGAGCTTTCCTTCCCGCCATTGACCGAATGGCGGAAACTATCTCTTCCTTATCTGGGGGGTCGTCCCTAATAGAGGATTGTTGCGGTTGGATGTTTGGTAGTTGTTCTGTTTCCGGAATATCTTCCTCTGACAAGATGTTTAAAATATCAGAGAAGTATTCCTTCCATCGCCGCAACTGGTGTTCACTCATATTAAGGAGAGTTCCGTTGACATCTCTCGCCAGGTGGTTGGCGGTGAAATTCCTGTTCGTCAACTGTTTCATGATTTTGAATAGTGAACCCATATCCCCAAGGTAAGCCGCAGATTCTGCCTTGTTTGCCAGATCTTCAATGGCCTTTCTCTTGTCGCGTCTAACAGCCCTCTTAAGCTGTATATGAGCATCGCGGTAGTTCTGCTTCAAGTCGGGCGTTCGTTGGTTGACATCGGGTTGAGAGATGATTGCCAATTTGGCTTTTTTTCCGATTGCCAACCTTGTCCCATGTGTGTTGCGACATCCAGGGTTTCTCACCGCTTTGCACATATCCCACAGATTCTTCAGCACTAGTTAGAAAAGTGTTTCTGGTTGCCTCCCAATTGGCGTCCAGTGTGCGCATTTCATATTCACCCAATGTGGATGACTTTTCGCGTAGAATAGTGGTGTATTCGCGTTTTTTGTTGGGAAGTTTATCCACATTAAGCTTGCGCTTCATTTGAAGAATTTGTGGTCGTCGGATAGCTGCTGTACACAATCTCAAGCAGGCAACCATCAAGTGGTGATCGCTCCCCACGTCAGCTCCACGTTTCGCTCGCACATCGAAGAGACATCTTCTCCATCGGCGACTTATAGCCAAATGGTCGATCTGGTTCTGAGTAACACATCAGGGGAAACCCAAGATGTTTTATGATGACTCTTGTGTGGAAAAAGAGTCCCTCCGATGACCATTTGCCGAGTACTACAAAACTCCACAAATAATTCGCCGTTTTCGGGTCTCTTAATTCAAGGTCGTGACGCGTCGACCCAAGGGTCACCATGCCTTCCCATGACGTGTTCTAGTCCAGTGTTGTCTGATCCAACCTGGGCGTTCATATCTCCTGAGATGATAATAATATCACCTCTTGGAACACGTTCGAAGGTGGCACTCAGTTCGCTATAAAACTCTTCTTTGTCACCAGATGCACTGCAGAATTGTGACGCTTCTGACACTGGTCCTGAGCCTGACGGCGATAATCCTATCCGAGATTGGTTCCCAGCTAATGAGACTGTTTCTCGCTCTCGGTGTGAGGACGAACGCCACGCCATTTCTGGCTTCACTTTCAGGGCCAATGGATGTTATAGTGCTCCATTTCACGGTCGATCACCGATTGGCGGTGCAAGGACCGAGTAACCCCAGCCCGTCATTCCATGTTCGAACGTTCCAGAAGCCAATCATAGTCCGTTTTCGAATGCCAAAAGTCGTTACCGTAGAATCAGTCCGTATCCGAGGCGCTGTATCCGTTTCTCGTATCATTTAGGTCTTAAGATCACGGGTGATAAGCCCATGATCCATTGAGTGTCCGTTTGCCATTTTTAGGGCAAGCAGGACTGGCTGTGGGTGAATTCTACTGCCCCCATCCCACAGGGGGATAGTTAGCTCAGGTCCGTGAAGTCGCTAGTCTCCAAAGATAGTTGCAGGAATTGGTAAAACCTCACCCTACAACTACCCCCTTGCGGCCCTTGGGTAAGGTAAAGGAGACTATTTAACATCTTAAATTACCTTGATTATGCTGATGACGTGTGTTTGCTTCCACATAACCGTTCGGACTTAGAGTTAAATGTTCGCTCGTTGCATTCTAAATGCAATGATGCAGGACTGAAAATAAATGTGCGTACAACCAAGTATATGCACATGGGTTCGATCGCCCACCGATTGCTCTTAACGGACAAGATGTAGAAGAGATGCAAGATTTTTATTATCTCGGAAGCATTGTCAGCATGGACGGCGAAGCCGAAAAGGATATTGAGGTCCGTCTAAATAAAGCTCGTCAGGCCTTCGGTATCCTTTCCCTTTTCTGGAGGTTAAGAGAGATCTCCCTTCGTACGAAGCTACGAGTTTTTGACGCATGCGTCAAATCCGTGTTGTTATATGGTAGTACTACGTGGAAAGTAACCGTTAGACTTACCAAGAAACTACAAACTTTCGTGAATGAATGCCATTTTAGAAATATGCTGGCCAGAAGTGATCTCCAACGACGAACTTTGGAGTACAACTGGACAGACTAAAATAGGTATTGAGATTCAAAGGCACTACCCGTGAAAGCTTTTCCAAGTGTATTAAATTCAAGTGGCCCTACTCCAACTATTAATTCGTAGTCTTCTTTTTGGGTTGTTTTAACCCATCTAGCTACCAGGGCCGGTGCGAGGGGTTATTCTCTGAAGTGGTTGCTTCAGCCTACAGATCGCTGAGGCTAATATAAAACATAACAGGGCTACGATTGCGCGTAAAGCGCAATCCTACGGTACTCTAGATGAAATAGAATTTTTTGTGATCCTAAGAAATTTTGTATGAGGAGTGTTAGAAGGGGTGATAGCATTGAACTATTTTTTTCCCCATCATGCTAAAGTAGCTATAAAAATGTTTTATACAAAATGCTTACTCCAAAAACTGCATGGGAACTGAGAAAATTAGTGAGTTAGATTTAGTGAAAATGTGCAGTTTGTATGGGAGCTGGTAGAAAGAGTGGGGGGATTCTAGTGATTTTTTCAAAAATAACTAGGAATATTATAAAATTGATATCCCTTAAATTTCAGACTAGTGCCATTCATACTTTTCAAGAAAATCGTTTTTTTTGTAAAGTTGTGAAACTGTGTCATATTGTATGGGAGGGGGTAGAAGCAGTAAAGCTAATCAAATTTCTTTTCTGATCTTAGTGATAATACTAATTAAGTATATATTACAAAATATGAGCTCAATAAATGTAATATGTTCTGAGAAAATCGTCTTAGAGCATTACATGAAAAAGTGTAGTTTGTATGGGAGGGGGTGGAAGGAGAAGGAGGACGCAAATAATTTGTCTACTATAAATTTAGATCATTATGAAAGTAATATATCCCAAAATTCAGAGTAATAGCTTTTACACTTTTCGAGCAAATCCGTTTATTGTCAAATTGCGCAATTTTGTCATTTTGTATGGGAGGGGGTAGAAGGGGTGGAGCGATTTGGCCCGTTCACGAACTTGACCTTACTTTGTTGTCAAAAACGACGTGTACAAAATTTGAGCCTTCTAGCTCAAGGCGTTCTCAAGCTAGAGAGCGAACGGACGGACATCCGGTTTTGAGATTTTTGAGTGATAATATTAATTTCTGTATTCATCATTTTTTTCTCCGAGCCTTATTTCTTAGCGTTACAAACTTTAGAGCAAACTTATAATACTCTCAGATTTCATCTAGAGTATAAACATAACAGGGCTACGATTGCGCGTAAAGCGAAATCTTACGATACTCTAGATGAAATAGAAACTTTTGTGATCCCAAGAAATTTTGTGTGGGAAGTGTTAGAAGGGATGATAGCATTGAACTAATTTTTCCCCATCATGCTAAAGTAGCTACACAAATGTTTTATACAAAATGCTTACTCCAAAAATTGAATGGGAACTAAGAAAATTAATGAGTTAGATTTAGTGAAAATGTGGAGTTTGTATGGGAGGTGGTAGAAAGACTGGAGGAATTCTAGTGATTTTTTTCAGAAATAACTAGGAATATTATAAAATTGACATTCCTTAAATTTCAGACTAGTGCCATTCATACTTTTCAAGAAAATCGATTTTTTGTAAAGTTATGAAACTGTGTCATATTGTATGGGAGGGGGTAGAAGCAGTGAAGCTAATCAAATATTTTTTTCTGATCATAGTGATAATACTAATTAAGTATTTATTACAAAATATGAGCTCAATAAATGTTACATGTTCTGAGAAAATCGGGTTAGAGCATTTCATGAAAAAGTGTAGTTTGTATGGGAGGAGGTGGAAGGAGAGGGAGGATACAAATAATTTTTCTACTGTACATTTAAATTATTATGACAGTAATATATCCCAAAATTCAGAATATTAGCTTTTATACTTTTCGAGTAAATCCATAAACGGTGTAAGAGTGAAACAGTTCCACTTCAAGAAGGCCTAGATACTCAGTAGATGGTTTCTGTTCGCTTTCTATCATTCAGTCCCCCATAACATCTGCAAATATTTGTCAGTAAGCAGCCAGTACAACTGAGCAATATACCAGCTTCTCCACTCGCTACGGTCGTTCTCACTCCCCTTCCTCACCCTTCCCAATCCCATTCCTTCCCTCCATGACTGTGTTTGTGCATTGCACATAAAGGCCGAAATTGCCTATAACACAGGTCATTCTGTAAAAAAAAAAAAAAATTTAATATCAAATTGCGAAATTATGTCATTTTGTATGGGAGGAGGTAGAAGGGTTGAAGCTAATCGTCTAATTTTTTTTGGCCTTACTAACAATTTTAAATAAATATTTGGTGCACAATTTCAGCCCGCTTAATTTTATACGCACTGAGTAAATTGACTTACAATTATTCATGACAAGTACAGTTTGTAAGGGAGGTGATAGAAGGAGGGAGAGGAGACGCATAATTTTTATACGGTAGATTCATATTATCATAAAAGCAACATATTTCCAATTTCAAGCCAATAGCTTTTATACTTTTCGATAAAATCCGTTTATTGTCAAATTGCGCAATTGTGACATTTTGTATGTGAGGGGGTAGAAGGGGTGAAGCTAATCGTCTAATTTTTTTTGACCTTACTAACAATTTTAAATAAAAATTTGGTGCACAATTTCAGCCCGGTAAATTTTATAGGCACAGAGTAAATTGGCTTAGAGTAATTCATGACAAGTACAGTTTGTATGGGAGGTGGTAGAAGGAGGGGGAGGACACGCATTATTTTCATACGGTAGATTGATATTATGATAAAAGTAATATATTCCAAATTTCAGGCCAATAAATGTTATACTTTTCGAGCAAATCCGTTTATTGTCAAATTGCGCAGTTGTGTCATTTTGTATGGGAGGGGGTAGAACGGGTGGAGCGATTTGGCCCGTTCACGAACTTGACCTTACTTTTTTGTCGAAAACGACGTGGACGAAATTTGAGCTTTCTAGCTCAACGCGTTCTCAAGCTAGAGAGCGAACGGACGGACGGACATCCGGTTTTGAGATTTTTGAGTGATAATATTAATTTCTGTATTCATCATTTTTTTCTCCGAGCCTTATTTCTTGGCGTTACACACTCCAGAGCAAACTTATAATACTCTCAGATTTCATCTAGAGTATAAACATAACAGAATTATGATTGAGCCCCAAGAGTATCATATGATACTAGCAAAATTTTAAGTTTGTGCCTTTTCTAGCTTCAATGAAAATCGATTAAATGCATTTACCAAAATTGTGCATTTGTATGGGAGAGGATAGAAGGAGTATTCGAATCTAAACCAAATTCTTCAACATCAATGATATTTGCAACAGTATACTTCTCTTAAAATTTAAAGTTGATAGCATTGGCGGTTTTGAAGATAAATAATATAATAAATTAAAATTCCGAAATTTCGTGAAATTTGTATGGGAAGGGGTAGAAAGAGTGAGGTGAAGTTGATAGTTTTTCCAAAATTTATTGCAATTGTAATAAAATTAAGTGTAACGAAAATTGGTTCTTTTTGGTTTGTTAATTGTAGTGAAAACCGAATAAATGCATTTTTGAAAATTGTGCATTTGCATGGGAGGGGGTAGAAGGAGTAAGGGGATCAGATCAATATTTTTTGACGTTAATGATATTTACATCATTTTACATAATATGACCACATTTTCAAATCATTAGCTGAAGTGGTTTCGGAGAAAAATCAATTCCTTTAAATTTCGAAATTTAATGAAATTTGTATAGGAGGGGGTAGAAGGAGTGGGAGTATGTGGTCCGATCACGAACTCAAAGTTACTTGCTAGCTAAAAATGACATTTGAAAAATTTCAGCACGATAGGTCAACGCCTCCAACGAGCTATGTTGTAGACAGACGGATAGGCAGACGGACAGACGGTCACTCGGAATCGACGTTTTTGACTGACATCAAATATTTCTACACTCCTGGCGACTCTGTGCGAGCATTATTTCTTAGCGTTACAAGCGGTAAGGCAAACACAATATACTCTCAGATAGATGTTTCCATAAATTAAAATAGTCTACTACTCTTTTTCAAATTTTCAGAATATTATATATAATATAACTTTTTCAATTTATTAAGAACATGATAATGTCGTTTTGCATTGGATTATTCCCGAAGATATTATTTTGTATGAAAAAAAAACATACCCTGCTCGTATAACTCGGATAATACAGAATTTCAATTTCTCAAGATGTGATAAATGTGTCTTATCAATCAGATAAAAATGTATAACGCGTTAAGATTTATCTTAGACAGACACGGAAGAAAGGATATATGAGAGGAAAAACGAATGCGTGCCGTGTACACACGAGTATGAAAAGGAAAAGAAATTGATTAATGAGCCTATTCGAAGAGATTTTGACGCGAATTTCTCGTAGCGACTTGTCTAAGCAATTTTCTATTGAATATCGTAATAAGGGATGAGACACATAATTTATGGCTTAAGAAAATTTATTTATCTCTAGTTTAACAGAATAATATGGCTCAACTCTCTTTTTCGGCTTCAAACTATGGCTACGTATAGAAGCAACATTTGTATTGCATTATGCTTTGACATTGAACTGTATGTATTCAATCTATTCCAACGCATCGAGATAGTGGTCGCGGTATCCTTCAGCTTCTTCTACAATGGCACTACAGCCCAAATCGAGCCTTGGCCTCCTTAAAATTTTTTTTTTTCATTATTTATTGTGGACTAGCAAACGCCCGCGACTTCGTCCGCGTAAAAATAGCAATAATAAGCAATTTTTGAGAGTGTAGTTAGTAATACATTATGTGGGATATATAATCTGCTAACTTTAATGGCTCTTTGAAGAAAATGGTTTGTATATTGTTGGAATCAGAACCATAAATTATTAAGAATGAATGCATGATATTCCCATTTTTATGGGACAGGCTCGTGATCAAATCAAACCAGTGATTCGAGATCATATACATACGTGTTGAAAGCGTTAAGGACATGTGAATAATTGTAGCTGGTGTTATTTAAAAAAAAAAACAAATAAAATAACATTAAGATTGATAACATAACAGGCCTACGATTGTGCGTAAAGCCCAATCATACAATACTATGTATAGATGAAATCGAAATTTTTGCGGTGTTAAGAAATTTTGTATGGGGAGTGGTAGAAGGGGTGACAGCATTGAACTAATTTGTTTCACATCATGCTAGAGTAGCTATAAAAATGTTTTGTACCAAATTTAAAAATTGAGTTGGTACTGAGAAACTTAGTGCATTGAATTTAATGAAATTGTGCAATTTGAATGGGAGGTGGTAGAAGGAGTGGGGGGTTCTTGGTGATTTTTCGAGAAACAACTATATCTATCATGCAATTGCTATATTTTAAATTTCAAATTTCAGATCTGTACCATTCATACTTTTCAAGAAAATCGAATTGTTGTATAGTCGTGGAATGTGTCTCATTGTATGGGAGGGGGAAGAAGGAGTGAAGCTACTCGGTTAAGTTTTTTTTCCCGATATTAATAATAATGCTAATTAAGGATTAAGTTCAAATTTTTACCTCGATGAAATTTAAATGTACTGAGAAAATTCGTTTAGAGTATTTCATGAAAAAGTGCGGAGGTGGTGGAAGGAGAAGGGGGTTTCTGGTGATTTTTTGAAAAACAACTATAATCATCATGCAATTGATATATTTGAAATTTCAGATCAGTAACATTCAGACTTTTCAAGAAAATCAAATTCTTGTGAAGTCGTGGAACTGTGTCACATTGTATAGGAGGAGGTAGAAGGAGTGAAGCTAATCGGTTAATTTTTTCCCGATATTAATAATAATGTTAATTAAGGATTTAATACAACATTTTAGCTAGATGGAAGTTACACGTACTGAGAAATTTGGTGTAAAGTAATTCATGAAAAAGTGTAGTTTGTATGGGAGGTGGTGAAGGGAGTGAGGAAACTCAAACAATTTGTATACCAAAAGACTGCATTTATAATAGAAATAATATATTCCAAATTTCAAATTAATAGCTTTTATGGTTTCCAAGAAAATTTGATTAATACATATTTTGAAAATGAGTTACTTTGTATGGGAGGGGGTAGAAGGCGTGAGGGGAGTGAAATGAAACCAAAAGCAGATTTCATTCCGATGGACACCTAACAAACTGTGCAAGTTTCATTACAATCGGTTCAGCCGTTTGTGCGTGAAAAGCGGTCGGACAGACAGACAGACAAAAATTTCAAAAATGTGTTTTTATGCTTAGTTAATGCTAAAAAAACTCAAAAAACTAACTTTTAGCCATTTATAAGCAAATAACAGACAGACACTACAATTATATTACTATGTATAGATGGGTTGTTAGCCCTTCGCAAAACCCTCTATCGACGAATTTTTCATTTTCGTACATTGAGGTAATAAAGGTACATCCAAGCAGGTAGAGTGCAAGAATTATATTACGTCGACCGGGATTTAAACTAACGACTTTTGCATTGTAAGACCAACATGCTAACCCATTAGGCTACACTTTAGCTGGTCGCGATACCCTGGAAGCTAGAAATTAAAAACTCGCATATTTGGCATTTAATATCATTGGCTGCGTTTCAAGTCAACTCGAGTTAGATCGAGTTAACACCACTGCCATCCCCAAACGAGATGCACAATATCAAAACAGCTCGAAACTCGAAATCAAAGGTCGCCACAAAAGTATAATAACTCAAAATATAAAGGCTTTCGTTTCAAATTCAACTAGCCTACAAACCCTTCGCGTAGAACTCTCAATTTCACTGACCCCAATTTCTTTTCATATTGTCTCCTGCATTAATTCTAGAACAATAACGTAAGTAATAGACTCCAACAAAATAAGTATATTCCTTCGTAATACTAAATTTCTACCGCAACAAAAGCACAGATTCATGATTTACATACATAATTCAAATTACCATTCTACAAAACTAGCTCTGACGAAACGATCTTATGGAAATATTATAAAATTTTGCAATTCATATTTGCTAGAATTAATAAGTTTATAAAGCTCTGTGGCTCCTATGAGACACGCGCATGGTCTAGATTTCTGACTGTATTGTGAACTTGAATAATTCTCCTAGAAATTCGGAGAGCTCTTTGAAAACATTGGATGTTATTTTGTATGGTAATTGAATAAATTTCAGGTTTGCGTTGTCTTCGTGCAATGGTTATGAAATTCTGGCATATTATTATAATTTATTAATGCAAGAAGTTTAGTGAATTTTGTGCTAAACAATTCATATCCCAATATTGGTTATCGTAGTTTATATGTTATTGTTTCTTGATGAACCAACTCGGTCTTTATTTCCTGAAACCTTTAAATATTATAGAGAAGAAGGCGAGCAAGACTTTCGACTCATTTTAGAGATATTCTGGCCAGATGACATCTCTAACGACGAACTTTGAAGTTCAAATGATGGACTAAGATAGGCATTGAGATTCGAATGCGGAAGTGGCAGTGGAGCAGTCACACTATGAGAAAACCAGAGCAAAACATCTCCAAACAAGTTCTAGATTATAACCCTCACGGAAGACAGCGGGTTGGTCATCCATGTAGCTCCATGGAAGCGAGCAGTTGTACAGGAGGTCAGAGAAATAAACAAGTCCTGGGGATAAAACAACCAAAGGCCGATTACTCTTCATTTTTATTCTACAAAAAACCCACCCATTTTATTCTAAACTCCCATTTCTTAATTATAATTAAAAGTAAACAAAAAAAACCATACTCAACCGCCAATTAATTTCTGAAATTTATTCTTAAACATGCCTGCCATAAATAATTATGATAACAAAGACAAAAAAGGACTAACAGGAACGTGCAAAGTAGCTAAAATTAATTTAAAAAAAAAAGCAAACTCCTTTCTTGCATCCTGAGCGGATCCTATTGTGTTTGTATTAATAAAATAAAACCTTTTTAGGTGCTGCTGCTGTTGCTTCTTGTGTAGATAGATTACGCCAACTTCTTTTAATACGTTAACGTCATAGTTTAACGAATATTTTCCTAGCAGATTTTCAGTATACACACAGGTGGTACTCTCATATATCAAGTACTTCGTCATGGGACAAAAAATGAAGGAAAGGAAAAAAATTCGTGAAATACCAATTTAAAAAAGAGTGCTGAGATTCTAGTGGAATAATTTAATTAAAAATCTTAGAATAAGATTTTCTGTTGTTTCATTTTTTGAGAGTTCAGACTGATGTCAAAAATATCCTGCTCTTTAATTTTTGATGATTGCGAAGGTGATGATTTCGTAAAATAGATGTGTGAAAAATTTTTGTAAGTTAGCAAGAATTTTTATGTGATATTCACGGAATTTAAGCTCAGATGAAATTTTCAGCACTCAGGCTAAGAAATTTTTTTGCCATTTGTTTTTTTTTTAATTTTTGGGTTTTTCTTTTTTTAATTTTCCGCGATTTTTAATAAGTTTCTTTAAAATTTATGGAAAAACAATGTCGCGAAAATAACGGAAGTCGCGAAAGAGAAACTGAAGGTCATTTAGGTGATCGGTCTCAGGCGAATAAGCTCTGAGCAGACTTCTTTTTCAATTTATTTCGCGTGTACATCCCTGCCGTCGATGACGAAGCTTTCGGTATTATTGAGATCCCAGTAGATGAGGAATATATAACTAGGACATGGGAGATTCGGGAATGGTAATATCACTCCTTTGGAAATTCGTAAAGCTCAACATTTATCTAAGCTAAATGATTCGATTGGTGTGAATTGGGGAAACCCTTATTCCAAAATCTTGCTTTTAAACTATGTAGAGTGCCTCGGTCCGCTTATCCTAATGAGACTTTTTAAATCCAAACCCATATTTTGCGATTATTGCCAACGTTTTATCGATGTAGGGAAGTTTTGCTTGAATAGGACAAGTGTGATCATGTAACATCATCATGTGTAAGCGGTGAAACCGACCATCTTACAGTTTCTACGATTTGTGAAAATTTTGTGGCAACCTAACAAAAAGGTATGAAGAAACCAGAATTGAACTAATTACAATCATATACGGAGATTGTATCGCCAGTTGAATCTGCCTCAGAACTGTAAGAAGCAGGTTACGGATCAATCAAGCAGCTGAGGAGATTGTTGAACAACTGAGCATCTTACGAAGCAATTGAGCAGATGAGCAGGGTACGGAACAACTGAGCAGGTAACGGAGCATCTGAGAAGAAGAACATGTTACTGAGCAGATGAGCTATTTGCGGAGGAACTGAGCCTGTTACTGAGCAACTGAGGAGATGAGTAGGCTACTGAGCAAATGAACAGGTTAATTAGCACTCAGCAGATGAGCAACTGAGGAGAGGACCAGGCCACAGAGCAGATGAGCAGGCTACTGAGCAACTGAGGAGATGAGCAAGTTACTGAGCGGATGAATAGGTTACAGAGCAACCGAGCAGAAGAGCAGGTCACAGAGCATATGAACAGACGAGCAGGTTCTGAGCAACTAAGCAAATGTGCACGTTACTGAGCAGAATGATACAGTACGAGCAGATCGGCTTAGTACCACTGCGATTTGGTTGGAGTGGGGACCGAAATGCGATTTGGTGGATGGGATGCAATTGGTTCGATCGGTGGACTACGATCTGGTCGAGGTTACGGAGCAAGTGAGCAGATGAGCAGGTTATTGTGCGGATGAGCAAAATTTACACCTTTTCTGTGTGGATTCCGGAGAGGTCAGCCAACAATCGGTTTTTTTTTAGATCCTACGCCTTGTTGCATACGATCTCGGTATTCCTCTACTAGTGGCGCAGTTTCTTTACGCTCTAATGCATTGAAGATATTTTCACTTCACAATCAACTGCAAGGTCGTCGAAGTGAAAACAGGACTAGCGCAGGAGTCAGTTCTGTCACCCCTTCTCTATTGTCTTAACAGATTTCGGCTGGTCCTACTACGAGTTCTCACATCATTTACCGAAGTTTTGTAGTTTAAATCATCGTGAAAGCTGAGGAATCCACATTTTAATTTAAGATTTGAATTCATTTACTTCATAAATTCCAAATCACGACACAGTTAGTTCAGCTTTCGCCGTGAATTAAATTGCAGAAATATAATGACAACTAATGTAAGAACACGCAAGACTGGCAGAAAGTACAATTTATACTTTAAAATCTAAAACTTTGCAAAAAACACATAAGGTAAAAGCACTTCCCTTCTTCTTCGTTTCCAGTCCTGACTCTAGAGCGGTTCAGTTAGAACTGACTCTTGAAGCCTATTAAAGTTGTCTTGGGCTAGATCTCCTTTGGGTGGCTATTTTGACTCTGAGGTCACATGAAAGTGTCAGCAAGGAGGCAAAATATTTGCGCGCCGGGTGAACATCATTTAGTCAGTATCCGGAGCTTGGTGGTGTGTAGAATAGAATACAATACTATTGTACGATTATGGGTCGGTTGTGCTTTACCTGAGGATCCCAGAGTTCTTCGTTCAGTTTTACTTCCTTGAAAAATGGCATTAGGTGGACTCTGCATTGATCGTCGGTATCAATGTTCATTCTCTTAAGGTGCTCTGTCAGTATTCCTATAATGATTCCTAATTTGTTTCTGTTTTACAAATGAAGCAGTTGTTTGGCTCGTTTGACGGAAAAGTTTAGTAGGATATGTTTGACCTGACCTAAGTTTTGGAAGCACAGTCCAACAATGACTTCTCTGTTGTTCTGTCCATTGTCTAATGCTCTTTTTAATGTAGCGGGTTGGAATTTTGTAGAAGGGTTCAAAACCTATCGGGTAGGATGAGAATCATCAACCATATGCCAGCGATTTCAGGTCACGAGACTCCGCAGTTTAATAAAAGCATACATTCATGGAAGCATAAAATGTTTCCGCCTTAGAAGCCAAATGCAAACTCAGTTGATAGAAAGATTGTCCACCTCGCGCACTAAAATCATCAGACCGCTCATAAATTTCGGAGTTAATTGTGCAAGTCCGACTCCGCTGCGAGTATGTAATTGACGGGATAGCAAAACTTACAAAGCCGTGTTGGGTATTGTAGACGTACATCCTGGAAAGAATGGACCGCGAGCTTTCCAATAATTCCTCTTCTTCGCAATCTTTTCCAACTTTCCTACTATTCTGGATGCTTTCCACACATGTGGAATGTTACAAATGTTCAGTCTTCTCCCAAGAAAGGAAGCAAAGCGAATTCCGCCAACAAACGCCTGATGGCCATCACTTCAGTACTCTCGAAAGTAATGGATACTGCTATCAGTCGCAAAATCGTTTAACATCTCAAGGATAGCCAGCAAACCCATGATCGTCAGTATGGGTTCCAATCTGGAAAGTCGACAGGAGATCTTTTGGTTTACTCATGCATACATAAACACGGCGAAAGTGAAGTTCTTGCACTTGACATTGCAAAGCTTTGATAAGTACATGAATGTCTCATAGTTAAGCCATAGGTCTTAATGTTACCCTTGTTCAATGGAGTGAGAGTTTACTCTCTGAACGCAATAAACGAGCAGTACTTCCTCCTTCCCAACAGATTCCGGAGTCCCTCAGGGCTCTGTTTTATCTCCAACTATTTGCTTAGTTTTTATCAACGACATTATTTCGTCTACTCTCAATCCGAATCATAGTTTTGCGGATGACAGTACTTTAGATAACCCATGAATTTCACTCTGCTGTGGAATAAAGCAAACATTCTGTTGCTTCCAATCGCATGGCGTTATTCCGTTCGCTGAACTCAGATCCCAGCTTAATACTGGAATGGGAGAGGAAAAATAGAGTAGATTTCAACACCTCCAAAACACAGGCCTGTCATCTATTCGTCAAACGTGATGTTCCAGTGTTATCTCACAATGAGGTCATATTGTGGTGGCGCTCAACAAACTCGACGCCTCTAAGCGGCTAAGTGTTCTCCGAAAGTGCAAAAAAAATATTTCACGCCGAACGACCAAGTAACCATCTATAAGGCATACATAGACCACGTTTAGAGTACTACTCGCATGTTTTGACTGGGGCATCCCAAACATAGTCCGCGTTGCTCGGCCGTATTCAAAAATATGCATTACGACTGATTAGAGACGAGACCATTACGTCTTCTATCGATTCTCTCGAGCATTGCAGAAATATCGAAGTACTCAACGTTTACTATCGGTACCTTCCATGATAAAAACTCTGCGGAACTAAAGACACTTATCACGTCAGCATTGATACCATACTTGATGCCTCGCGCAGCCAAAGTGTGGAACCTCTCCTGACTGCATGAATAGCTAAGCTTCTTCGCTCACGAAAAATCCTAGCACGGATGGGTGAACTGTTTGATAAAGGCCTCAGCAGCGACCGAAACGTCACGAATAATAAAGCGTAACAGTGTAGAATCCGGAAATCTTTTCTTTCAATTCGAAATGCACTGTGAAAACATTCACCAAACCATTCCGGGAATTTGTAAAAAAAACGGAAAATATTTAATTAATTGTCAATATTTATTTTGTCACCTTCAAAGTAATCCCTATTACATGAAACACACATATTCCAGTGTTTTTTTTTCAGTCCTCGAAACACTTTTCATAAGCACTTTTTGGTATGGCCTTCAGCCCCTTCGGCGATTTTTGTTTTATGTCCTTGATCGACTGAAAACGGGTTCCACAGACCGGTAATTTCAGTTTCGGGAATAGGAAAAAGTCCCACGGAGTCAAATCTGGTGAATACGGTGGTTGATTGATGGAATTTTTTGCTTTTTCGGACTGAGCATCGTTTTGATTTTTGAGCAGCTTTGACGTGGTTTTTTCGGTTTCGGCTAATTTTTTTTCCTCCATTCCGATGATTGTTGAATGGTTTGCATGTCAAACTCATAGACCCATGTCTCATCACCAGTTTTGATGCACTCCATGAATGTGGGATCAGAATTCGCATGATCAAGCATGTCCAAAGAGACCTGTTCAAGGTACTTTTTTTTAAGAAAATTCAACTTGATTAAAAAGGGTCGAGAAAGGACGCGTTTTATGGCAAAAGTATCCACCAAAATTGAACGAATGGATTCGCGATAGATGTCGAGCGGTTCTGCTATCTCCCTAACACTGTCATGATGATTTTCGAGCACCATTTCCTTCACTTTTTGAATGTTTTCGTCAGTTGAAGAGGTCGGAGATCATCTAGAATGAGGCATGTCTTCAATGATCTCTCGACTGTCCTTAAAGGCATTTTATCATTCGTGGGCTCCTATTTTTGATATTTCCAACATTCGCAATGATTCAGCACACGATATTTGGTTGGGAAAACAAAATTTGAGAAAAACCCTTTGTTCCACATTTTTATCCACTGTAAAAATTGCGGTGGACTACTGAGGTGTGCCGATTCAACCAGCTGCTGTAAGCAAACTGATTAACACACCGCAGTAATTTCTGGGATAATAATTAAGGACAGTCCTACCTGCTTAGCAAAAAAAATTTTTGAAATATCATTTCCCAGGGTAATTTTACTTACAAATTCCCAGAACTTTGTTGCCTTAATGTATGTAGTTTAAACAGAACCAATGAATTGGAGAATCCAATGATTTCCATCAGGAATAAATCGATGAATTCTTTATTGTCCATTTGCGATAGTGACACATTTATTTTCAAATTTCTGAATTAACTTTTCGACTTCTTTTTTGGTATTTCTTTATTCTATTGTTTAGTTCTTATGGGGATTAAAGCCGAGCCATATATGGCTTCCGGATGCTTAAACTAAAGACCTCTTTAAGATACACCGGTCTCAGTGACCAACAATAGACTACAAAATATTAATCGAACAGCTGCCACCTACTCATTTACCTCAAAAATGGCGTTTTATTACTTCCAAAGACGCATTTTCGTTTAAATTTCCTTAAACCATTAACAGCTTCTACTTTGCATAGATTTATCGAAAACCTTGGCATTATCATATTTTTCTTACCTATGTTTCAATCTTCAATCTTGTTATCGAAAATTCCAACTTAGATCTTCTGCGATGACTCGAATCAAGGTCAAATCTTCCAATTTCCAGTTTCTGTTGAACAGTGCAAAAAAAAAAAGAATGAACAACAAAAGTGCAAAATAATTCACCTAAGATTTTCACCTTCACGAGTATTATTATACTGCGAGTACCTCTTACACGACTTAATCTTGGCGAGTTGTAGATAAATTCAAGATGTGAAAGATAAGGCCAACTATGAGTCACTCAATCTTACCTAATCGTTCGGTCATGTTGACCTGTAAAATTATTCATGGACTGATTAAAAACATTATTGCGTAACCCGAACGGTTGTAAAGAGATTTTTGCTCAATGAAAACGTAGTTGTTGTTTTTCTCGTCTTTTTCTTCGATAAGATGTTTGTTATTGTTGTTGATGGTGGTTGCGTGCAAGGTTTAAAACTAAAGAAAGTATAACTGGATCAGCGGAATAAATTGGTGCAAGCAAGATTGGAGAGAATAAAGGTGGCGAGCAACCAACCTTGAGGGGAAAATCTCATATTATTAGAGTGAACGGATACACTATGACTTAATTGGTTTTTTTTTCATTCCATGACGCACATAAGACGAATCAAAAGATCGTTAAAAAATAACTACAATGCAGAGACACATGACCCGTGTCAAATAGGTATATCTACTCCGTGATGAAAAGAAAAGAAAACCAAAAGAAAACATTAAGAAATACACTCTGGAATAATTTGAAGTGCAATAGCCTCGTCTTTGTTTTGAGCTTAAGTTGGTCTTGTAGCAAATAAGGAAGCGCTAATCATGGTTATGCTGAAATTATGTGGTTAACACTTTGTTTCGGCCAGAGGCAGAGAGAATAGATCTTACGCCATTACGAATTAAAAGTAACTAAAACGATCGGCTTTGTCTGTCATGGGTTGCGCGCAGTGCTTATTGGAAAGGAAACGATGCAGAATTATTTATGACCCCCCCCCCCCTGTAATGATAATGGATATTAAGTGTATTACGAATTTAATTGCTAATTAAATCAAGTTAGCAAAGTACTGGTTGATAGTTGAAGAGAAGTATCTAGAAAATTTATTTGATTAGGAGAAGAAGGAACTAACTTTTGATGAAATCTGTGCGAAATTCCATTTTCACGATCTGCGATTACATATTACAGAGGGGTGGTGTCGATCACGATTATTACTTTCGTAGTAGCAGTCGCTTAGTTCGCGGTTGCTAGTGTTTTTCGAAAACTGCTGCAAACGGCAGTCTTCATCTCTTACTAACTTCGCGGCTGGTGATTAACGAAATTCAGATGCAACCCAATCCATTTTCTCAGAAGGTAAACTAGAGATGGCTGAGCTCTACTTTTACTTAAATAAAATTCCGCCAATTATCTGTAAGCTACTATAACTCGAGTCGAGCATTAAAATCGAGCTTCGAGTCGTTTTGGTGCTTTATTATCTCGTTTCGAGATGTAATTTTACTCGAAGTAAAAAAAAATATTCTAGATTAAAGCTTTTGCCGTATTACCTAAATTTGTTATTGCTCAAAGCAATCAACCAATTAATTTCCTGTTAAGACCCTCAATAGGGGCATAGATTAGAAACAGTTCTCTTTCACGAGGCGGGATTCTCAGCTTCGGTTTTTAGTTGTCGCCAGGACTTGTTTATTCCTCTGGCATCCTGCTCAACAGCTCGCTTCTATGTGCTACATGGTTGATCAACCCGAAGTATTCTTAAAGGATTATGAACCAGAGCTTATTTGGCGATATTTCGCTCTGGTTTCCTCAAAGTGTGACCGATCCACTGCCACTCCAAAGTTCGTCGTTGAAGATCACTTCTGGCCAAAATATTGAAATGCGCAAGGGGTCGCTGAATTACAAGTAAAAATCAAACAATCAATTAAATTCCTCTTTAGGCTGGGACATAGGACAGAAACAGCTTTCTTCCACAAGGCGCGATCCTGAGCATCGGCCTTAAGCTGTTGCCTGGACTTGTTTATTTCTCTGGCCTCCTGCTCAACTGCTCGCTTCCATGTGCTACATCGACCAACCCGACGTCTTCCCTCAGGATATGTGTGCAGGATCCTTCCTAATTTCGCTGAGGGCCCGGGGAGAGGGATCCCCGTGGTATTGATGATTGAACAGCCGCGACAAGTCGTCTTCTCGGAAACTTGAAGAGTCGCTTCGTACATGTTGTCGGTGCGTGACGCGCTTTGCGGCCAGCCAGCTTTCATTTGGAGTGAGGCCACTTTTCCACTACTCTTGCTGTTCACACTCCGTGATGCACAGTACAAACATAGTAGGATAACTCAGCTAAAAATACGACCCGGCTCCGAAAATTGCCGAAAACACACTCGTGTTTCATCTCCGATACGTGTGCTTCCTCTCTCTCAAGCTTACAGTGAACATTTAATCTAATTTTTCCATTTCATTCTCGCAAAGATTTTTTTTTATTAGACAAGAGTAAGCGAAATTGTAAGAACCGTCGACCATAACCCGCGCACCCGTCCAAGTTGAATACGACGCGCGCAAAAGCTGTAAAAACGCCATGTACGAGAATGAGAGATAAGAAGTGTCGCGGACCCGGCGGGACACGTTGCTCTCTTTATTTTCAGAGGTAAGGACGTCAATTTTCAGAGGTAGCACGTGACAAACATGTCAACCCAGGCAATATACAAAGTTATCTTACTCGGTGTATTGTACTCTGCCGTGATGTATCCCTCGATCTCCACTCATTCACTCCGACACTTGTGCTCGCCGCTATCCTTTTCTGGTTGATAGTCGTGTTTCCAGTTCTACCGAGATGAGCAATACCGTTCTCGGATTGCGGTAGTCACGTCATATGCCCTGCGCTTCCGCAATCCCAACATTGTGGAGCTCCATGTCTTAAACGTTGTCTTGCTAGCTCTACTTTAGGCTTTTTATATGTCCTAGTCATGTTTCCCTTGTCTCGCCAATTAGTTCGCAGAACAGTATTCTGCACAAGAATCTGATGTTCTCCTTCATTTACCGCAATCGCGTCGTAAGTGTCCCGTCTGTCTGCAATTCCAACTTTGTGGGCCTTTGCTGCTTAATCAATCTCTTCTTTCTGGCACAATCTTTGCACGGTTCCCACCGGAACTCTCCGGATCCGCCGATCATGTGGCGACGCTTGCTTGACGACACAGTCTGCTCAATTCATTCCTCTTCGCTGTCTACTTCTGCCGTCACGTCCGTGCATAGGTCATTTTTGCCGCGATGAAGTCGCTCCGTCGTCCATGCTGACAATGGTTCCGAGGTAACAAAAATCTTGCACTTCTTTCACATCTTATCCGTTATAATAATCAGTGTGCTTATGTTCGAACCTACATACATATATGGATGTAATTGGTCTTACGCACATTCAGAACTGCCTGTTTGCAATTAGAATGCAAGCAAACATACGTCATCAGCATAATCAAGTTGACTCAAGATGTTAAACAGTACCCACTGAAGACCTTCATCTTCCCCATCTTGCAGTGCAGCTTTCAAGATGTCATCAGAAACAGGGCTGGTGATAACATTCAGCTCAAATCTAGTTGTATTTTTTTTTTTTTTCCATATTCAAAAGAACGCATGCAAGAAAAACTCAGAACAACATTTAATATAAACCACACCAAACTTGGCAGCTGCTAGTACGTTTTTCGCTTTCTATTCGAACAAGATTGATTATAAATAAAACAAACTCGAAACGAATTTAGAGATACTCGAATTAAGAGTCTCGATTCGAGATAATCGGCCTAAAAGGCTGAGATAAGGCCTGAGATAATTCTCTTATCTTCAAACCCCTTCCAAATCCAGATAAGAAAGAAAAGAAAACTGTAACACAAGAAAGTGATAACAAGCACTTGACTTTTTAAAGCTCTATACATATTACAAAAGACATTTTTATTCACAAAGCTATTTTTCTCTCTCTCACACAAACATATTCTTCCTGTTTTTTTTTTCATAATCTTAAAACCAAAGAAATAACGAAAATAACGAAAAAAAAATAAATAATAAGATATCTCTGCTTTTGTCTCGTGGCGTAAAAATTAAGAAGAAAACATGTTTCAACCCCAGAAGTATGTCTTAAAGAGGATTTAACTCACTGTACGAGATACAGAGACAGAAAATTCTAGACAGAGAAAAATAGTTAGGAAAAATACGACAGAGCTTAGCTAGAAAAACATGGGATTTTTTTTTGTTTTTGTTTTTCGTCGTATCCTTGGAAGCCTGCCGGCCTAGTTTTTTAGTTGGAAAACATGACCTCAACCTCCATCCTTGCACCCACTTAAATTTTTCTCTAATGTGACATTATTATTATTATTTCGGTTCCTCTTTCTCACTCAGATCTTCTAGCTCACACTATACAAACCCCTTTCATCCTCCCACTCTTTTTCCATAAGCTTTATGGTCTATAAATTTTGAATCATTTGCTCTTTTGCTACAAATGTCCTTGTTCCTTCCGCTCTCTTAATCATATTTGGGACTGGGTGGGTTTATAGTTCTTTTTTAGTTTCCGCTTTCAATTCGATTTACGTAGCCTTTAAGGACGAAATATTATCTCGCTTTCCGTCGTCGTCGTCGTTGTGAAGAGGACAAAAAGGCTTCAGAAATGGTTTGGAGAAGTGCCAACGAGCAGATGCTTGCAGGGTGGGAGTTCTTCCGGTTTTTTTCGAGTGTGGGAAAGTCGGAAAAGTTTTTGAAGAACCACCATGATAGACGAGTGTTAAAGTCTATCCGGGATAGAAGAGTTTATTATTATTTCGGAAGATGAGAGGACAAGGGTGTTAATAAAATCTAAACTCCTCATTTTTTCGGATTTGCTTTCTGTTTTTTTCGAGGGAAACAGAAAAATGAATGGATGAATACAGGAATGGCTTTTTATGGAGATTATCTGTGTGAGATGTGTAGCATTCGTTATTTACATGTTAGCTGGATTTTTGAAGTTCTTGATTCAGGAGGACTTTATTTTTTTTAATCAACTCATAAGAATCTCCTTTTGTTGGGAAATTATTATAAATCGAATTGTAGTTGAGAAATGCAATTGAATATTGTTATTGAATTGCGCAAGGGGTCGCTGGATTTCAAGTAAAGAACTAAGACCACCAGTTCACTTTAATTTAACCGCAAAACTTTATTTAATTTAACTAAATCCCACTTGAGACTTTTTCGCTCACAAATTATCGCTTAATTCCTTCGCTTTCAAAACATCGACTCGCGCTTCGACCGCTCTAAGCCAGAAAAATGCAGCGTTTTTTCAAAATTTCAAACTGTTATATCTCATAAAGATATTGAACTGAGATTTAGTAAAATTGTAGAGCTCTATAATTTTGGTAAAAAACTTAAGTTGGGGAGTGTAAGGGGATAGAGGTGATGGGCCAAGAGAAAAGATACAAAGTTAAAATTTTGCACGTGCACATCCGTTTGATATACATAAAGAAAAAATAATAATTTGAACCAAAGCTGTTATCTACCGAAGTGGGGCTCAACCTGCCCTAGGTATTTCAAGTGAATTGAAAAAAAAACACAACAACTCAAAGTCATATCAGAGTCAAATTTTAAGCTACAAGCTTGAAAATTCCTAAACTTTATGTAAAAAAAAACACGTAAAAGTTCAAGATATTAGCTGCTCGAATATTTTCAAAACTTCTCCCACCTCTCATACAAAAGTATCTTTTCGACCATTTTTAAGAAATCAATCATCACCAAACTATCAAAAGCTATCAACTTCAAATTTCCTACAAACACTTTTAAAAATCTATACATAGTAATATAATTGAAGTGTCTGTCTGTAATTTGCTTATTAATGGCTATAAGTTAGTTTTTTGAGTTATTTTAGCACTAACTAAGCATAAAAACACATTTTTGAAATTTTTGTCTGTCTGTCTGTCCGACCGCTTTTCTCGCACAAATGGCTGAACCGATTGTAATGAAACTTGCACAGTTTGTTAGGTGTCCATCAGAATGAAATCTGCTTTTGGTTTCATTTCACTCCCCTCACGCCTTCTACCCCCTCCCATACAAAATGACTCATTTTCAAAATATATATTAATCAAATTTTCTTGGAAACCATAAAAGCTATTAATTTGAAATTTGGAATATATTATTTCTATTATAAATGCAGTCTTTTGGTCTACAAATTGTTTGAGTTTCCTCACTCCTTTCACCACCTCCCATACAAACTACACTTTTTCATGAATTACTTTACACCAAATTTCTCAGTACGTGTAACTTCCATCTAGCTAAAATGTTGTATTAAATCCTTAATTAATATTATTATTAACATCGGAAAAAAATTAACCGATTAGCTTGACTCCTTCTACCCCCTCCCATACAATGTGACACAGTTTCACGACTTTGCAAGAATTTGATTTTCTTGAAAAGTCTGAATGTTACTGATCTGAAATTTCAAATATATCAATTGCATGATGATTATAGTTGTTTTTCAAAAAATCACCAGAAACCCCCTTCTCCTTCCACCACCTCCCATATACACCGCACTTTTTCATGAAATACTCTAAACGAATTTTCTCAGTACATTTAAATTTCATCGAGGTAAAAATTTGAATTTAATCCTTAATTAGCATTATTAGTAATATCGGGAAAAAACTTAAGCGAGTAGCTTCACTCCTTCTACCCCCTCCCATACAATGAGACACATTCCACGACTATACAATAATTCGATTTTCTTGAAAAGTATGAATGATACAGATTTGAAATTTAAAGTATATCAATTGCATGATAGTTATAGTTGTTTCTCGAAAAATCACCAAAAACCCCCCCTCTTCTTCTACCACCTCCCATACAAATTGCACAATTTCATTAAATTCAATGCACTAAGTTTCTCAGTACCTACTCAATTTTTGAAGCTTAAATTTGGTACAAAACATTTTTATAGCTACTCTAGCATGATGTGAATCAAATTAGTTCAATGCTGTCACCCCTTTTACCACTCCCTATACAAAATTTCTTAACACCGCAAAAATTTCGATTTCATCTATACATAGTATCGTATGATTGGGCTTTACGCACAATCGTAGTCCTGTTATGTTTTTAAGCTTAATATTATTTTATTTGTTTTTTTTTTAATAACACCAGCTACAATTATTCACATGTCCTTAACGCTTTTCAACACGTATATGATCTCGAATCACGGGTTTGATTTGATCACGAGTCTGTCCCATAAAAAAGCGAGTATCATGCTATCATTCTTAATAATTTATGGTTCTGACTTCAACAATATACAAACCATTTTCTTCAAAGAGCCATTAAAGCGAGCAGATTATATATCCCACATAATATATTACTAACTACACTCTCAAAAATTGCTTATTATTGCTATTTTTACGCGGACGAAGTCGCGGGCGTTTGCTAGTATTTAAAATAAAACTGCATGAAAAGTTAAGAAATCCCTCCTGCCTTTCTAGTCCCTCTCATACAAAAGTATGATTTTGACCAATTTCAATAAATCGCTCTGCATATTGACTTGATAAAGTTGCGCCCGATTCGTTGAGATATTTATTTTTTTAATGTCATGCACCGATTAGGGATTCCTTGGAATATAAGATATTTTAATATATCAATCTGTTAAAAAAAATTATATTTGGTATTGAAGTGTGCAAGAATTCGCTGGATTTCAATTAAAAATAAGTTCACTTTAATTTTATTTTACACAAACTTTAGTTATCGCTTCACTTTAGTCTTTTTCGCTCACAAATTATCGCTTAATTCCTTCGCTTTCAAAACATCGACTCGCGCTTCGACCGCTCTAAACCAGAAAAATACAGCGTTTTTTCAAAATTTCAAAGTGTTATATCTCATAAAGATATTGAACTGAGATTTAGTAAAATTGTAGAGCTCTACTATTTATAATTTTGGTAGAAAATTTAAGTTGGGGAGTGTAAGGGGATAGAGGTGATGGGCCAAGAGAAAAGATACAAAGTTAAAATTGATATGATGATATACATAAAGAAAAAATAATAATTTGAACCAAAGCTGTTATCTACCGAAGTGGGGCTCAACCTGCCCTAGGTGTTTCAAGTGAATTGAACAAAAACACAACAACTCAAAGTCATATCAGAGTCAAATTTTAAGCTACAAGCTTGAAAATTCCTAAACTTTATGTAAAAAACATAACAGGGCTACGATTGCGCGTAAAACGCAATCTTACGATACTCTAGATGAAATAGAACTTTTTGTGATCCCAAGAAATTTTGTATGGGGAGTGTTAGAAGAGATGGTAGCATTGAACTAATTTTTTCCCCGTCATGCTAAAGTAGCTATATACATGTTTTATACAAAATGCTTACTCCAAAAATTTAATGGGAACTGAGAAAATTAGTGAGTTAAATTTAGTGAAAATGTGCAGTTTGTATGGGAGGTGGTAGAAAGAGTGGGAGGATTTTAACGATTTTCTTAGAAATAACTAAAAATATTATAAAATTGACATCCCTTAAATTTCACACTAGTGCCTTTCATACTTTTCAAGAAAATCGAAGTTGCGAAACTGTGTCATATAGTATGGGAGGGGGTAGAAGCAGTAAAGCTAATCAGTAAATTTTTTCTGATCTTTGTGATAACACTAATTGTGTATTTATTACAAAATGTGAGCTCGATAAATGTTATATGTATATTCTGAGAAAATCGACTTAGAGCATTTCATGAAAAAGTGTAGTTTGTATGGGAGGGGGTGGAAGGAGAGGGAGGACGCAAATAATTTTTCTACCTTAGATTGGAATTATTATGGAAGTAATATATCCCAAAATTCAGACTAATAGCTTTTATACTTTTCGAGTAAATCCATTTATTGTGAAATTGCGAAATCGTGTCATTTTGTATGGGAGGGGGTAGAAGGGGTGAAGCTAATCGTCCAATTTTTTTTTGACTTACTAACAATTTTAAATAAACATTTGGTGCACAATTTCAACCCGCTAAATTTTATAAGCACTGAGTAATTTGGCTTAGAGTAATTCATGAAAAAGTGCATTTTGTATTGGAGGTGGTAGAAGGATGGGGAGGACACGCATCATTTTTATACAGTAGATTGATATTATCATAAAAGAAATATATCCCAAATTTCAGGCTAATAGCTTTTATACGTTTCGAACAAATCCGTTTATTGTCAAATTGCGCAATTGTGTCATTTTGTATGGGAGGGGGTAGAAGGGGTGGAGCGATTTGGCTCGTTCACGAACTTGACCTTACTTTTTTGTTAAAAACGACATATACAAAATTTGAACTTTCTAGCTCAACGCGTTCTCAAGCTAGAGAGGACACGGACGGACAGACGGACAGACAGACAGACGGACAGACAGACGGACGGACGGACATCCGGTTTTTAGATTTTTGAGTGATTATATGAACTTCTGTATCATTCATTTTTTTCTCCGAGCCTTATTTCTTGGCGTTACAAACTTTGTGGCAAACTTATAACACTCACAGATTTTATCTAGAGTATAAAAACACGTAAAAGTTCAAGATATTAGCTGCTCGAATATTTTCAAAACTTCTCCCACCTCTCATACAAAAGTATCTTTTCGACCATTTTTAAAAAATCAATCATCACCAAACTATCAAAAGCTATCAACTTCAAATTTCCTACAAACACTTTTAAAAATATTTAAAATAAAACTGCATGAAAAGTTAAGAACCCCTCCTGCCTTTCTACTCCCTCTCATACTAAAGTATGATTTTGACCAATTTCAATAAATCGACTGCATATTGACTTGATAAAGTTGCGCTCGATTCGTTGACATATATATTTTTTTAATATCATGCACAGATTAGGGATTCCTTGGAATATAAGATATTTTAAAATATCAATCTGTTAAAAAAAATTATATTTGGTATTGAAGTGCGCAAGAATTCGCTAGATTTCAATTAAAAATAAGTTCACTTTAATTTTATTTTACATAAACTTTAGTTATCGCTTCACTTTAGTCTTTTTCGCTTACAAATTAACCCTTTCCAATCTCCGACTTTTCGCTTTCCAAACATTTACTGACCCGTTGACTTATTCGTCATCATTATTGTTCTTTTCATCTCGATGAGTTTGCTTCCATCCTTCGATTAGTTTGCCCATAGGTATATAAAGTTGTCTACGTTTTCTAGGGTATAGTCTCCTTCTATAATATTTTGCCTAATTGGCGACTTTTTCCTCGTTTGTGTCATAACTTTTTTTTTTGTTTTCGTTAGTATGTAGTCCAACTTCCCTTGCTAGCTACCACATGAAATATGTGTTTCCTCTTCAGAGATCTTGCGAGTATGTTTATACCGTCGACATATGCTAAGAGTTGTGTGGACTTGAAACATTGTGTTCCCTTGCTGTCAACGGGAACGAATGAGTGCCAAATTGAAAAGCACTGGTACCAAACTCTCACTTTGTTTAAGGTCGTTGTAAGTTCTACAGCTAGAAGTCAGATCATTTTATACTCATTGTAATCCTTATAAGCCGAACCAGTTTTGGTGCGATTCCAAACTCCAACATGATTTTATACAGTACGCGTCTGTTGATACTGTCGTTTGCCCGTTTACAGTCAACAAATATCTGATGCACATTGATATTAAATTTCCAGTACTTTTCCAGCATCTGTTTAACTCAGAATATCTGGTCCGTGGTCGAGCTCTAAATCCGTCTTGGTATTCACAAATTACTTTGCCAGTATAGGACTTAATTCTTTTTTCCCAGAATTTTCGTCAAGATCTTATAAGATGTACACAACGCTAATATTCAGGGAGTTTTTCTGCGTTCATATGTCCATGATTAAGCTGTATAGAAGATGAACTATGTAGGTATCGCCGGCCTGCAGAAGCTCAGCTGGAATTTGATCCTTGCAGAGGATCGTCTTCGGTTGGTATCCCTGTTTCATCCGTTTAACAAGAGAATACGCGTGTTGTGCAATTTGGAATGTTCATCCATGTTTTTAATTTCGTTATTATTGTACTTCAGTCTATCTGCAGATTTTGTTTGCAAATCGTCTAACATCATTATGTTTATCTTGTTTGGCACGTGTCGGCCGTTGCGTTAATATACACCTAGTTCTAGTTTTTACACGAACTTTTTTTACACGAATTTAAAAAAATATATTTCATTATCTTTTTGCGCGAGTCATTTTGATTTAACACGAGCGGTCCAATTCAATTACTAACAAATTTATTTCACTATCAGAATTCCTTAATGCAAGGAATTGCCATAAATCGATTCCAAATTCCAGAGGAATAAACAAGTCCTGGCAACAGCTTAAAGCCGATGCTCAGGATCGCGTCTTGTGGAAGAGAGTTGTTTCTGTCCTATGCCCCTATAGGGGGTCTTAACAGGAATTTGAATGAAATGAATGATTCCAAATTAAAATATGGAAATCAATTATCCTCTGGCTCATCATTTAGTGAAGGGACGAAACAAACAATAAAATCCCTACACCAAGTACATAAATAAAAATAAAATAAACAAAAATTGACAAAAAATTGGTATCAACTAGCATTAAGTCTACGCTTTAAACATAATTTGTCGATAGAGAAGTCGAATGCATCAGCATTCTTATTCACTTCTCTCGCGAGACGCGAAATCGGCTCATTCATACCATAGTTTGTTCGGTGAAAGCAAATCTGAAGCAATCTAGGCTGTCTTGGTATATATCGACCAACAGCAAACTGCATCAATCCCAAAAGTGTGGAAGAATCAACTAAACCAGTAAGAAGTTGATGAGCAAAAACTACATCAGCTACCTCACGTCGTTTGGAGAGTGATGACATATTTAATAGCTTAAGTCGATCAATATAAGGAGGAAGACGAACTCTGTCATTCCAATTAAGGTGGCATAAGGCAATTCTCACAAATTTACGCTGAATTAATTCAATTCTGCAAATGTGCTCATCATAATGAGGAGACCAAACTTGAGAAGCATATTCAAGGTGAGATCTAACAAAGGTGTTATAAAGAATCAATTTAACAGAGGGATTTTTAAATTCCTTGGATAAGCGAGTGGTAAATCCCAACATACAATTACCCTTTTGCACAATCTTATTTATATGCAAGCTAAAATCAAGTTTATGGTCAAATGTAACACCTAAGTCAATAGTAGAATTGACACGATTCAAAATACAGTCATTAAGTTTATATATTATTACAACCGGCGAGACTTTCCTAGTAAAAGACATAACATGACATTTATCCAAATTCAGACGAAGATCATTATGGCGACACCAATTACTAAAATTAATCAAATCTTCCTGAAGAAAATTGTCCGAGTTGGAACTAAGAGATCTAAAGATCTTAATGTCGTCGGCATAAATAAGTACTTCCGAGTATTTAAGCACAGACGCAACATCATTAATGGCCAAGACAAACAAAAGTGGCCCCAAATGACTTCCCTGAGGAACACCAGAATGGGCAACAAATGGCTTAGAAGTACAATCACGAAAAAGAACTTGATAAGTTCTATTGAGTAGATATGACTTAATCCAACTAATAAACCATGTTGGAAAACCCAGCATGTCTAATTTCAATAAAATAATTGAATGGGGCAATTTATCGAAAGCCTTACTAAAATCAGTATAAATACAATCCACCTGCTTACCCTCCTCAATTTCTACAATGGATTTATTCGTAAACTCCATCAGATTGGTGACTGTTGACCTGTTTTTTACAAATCCATGTTATTTACTTGAAATCAGGGATTTACAGTGAAACGACAGGCACTCATACACCACAGATTCAAAGAGCTTTGGAATAGCTGACAACTTAGCTATTGGTCGATAGTTGACAACAGCAGATTTTGCACCACTCTTGTGAGTCGGTATGATAAAGGAGGCCTTCCATACATTCGGGAAAATCCCAGATTCTAGCGACCTTTTAAAGAGGAGAGAGAGTGGCTTAGCAATAGAGAGACAGCAGTGTTTAAGGACAACTGCAGGAACACCATCTGGGCCAGGAGAAGAAACATCCTTTAGGCGAGAGATATGGTCAACTATATCGTTATAAGAAATCGGTATACCAGACAACGTAGTTGAACAAGTACCTTTAAAATTATCAAAGTACGACATATCAGGGATAAAGTCACTACCAGAAAAGGAACCACTGAAGAATGTGGCAAAAAAATTACAAACAGTTATTTGGTCATTACTATTACTACCAAGGAATTGAAAAGAAGCTGGATAACCATCAGACTTACGCTTACAATTAACAAACTTCCAAAAATTAAAGGGATCTCTAATAATATCCGACTCCACTTTAAGTAAGTATTCAGAATATAAGCGATTTGATAATTCTTTGAATAAGTCATAATATTCTTCATACAAACGAAAATCAATGTCATTCTTCGTCCTAGTATACCTATTCCACGCTGCATTACGCGAGTTGCGAATCGCACGCAACTCACTCGTGTACCAAGGATACAACAATGAACTATTCTTACGATAAGTAATATTATTATTTTAATAATAAAGTATTATTTTATTTTAATAATAAAGTATTATTTTAATAATAAAGTATTTTCATCGACTTGGAAAAAAAAATTGCTACCCTGAAATTTTGTTTTTTCGCGTTTCATGACTAAAATAGCATAAAAATAGAAAAAAAAACATAACAAGACTACGATTTGGTCTAAAGCCCAATCGTGCGATACTCTAGATGAAGGAGAAATTTTTTTATTTTAAGAAATTTTGTAGGGGAAGTGGTACAGGGGGTGACAACATTGAACTATTTTTTTCACATCACGATAAGGTTGCTATCAAAATGTTTTATACAAAATGTAGGATTCAAAAATTTAATAGGTACTGAGGAACTAAGTGTATTGAATTTAGTGAAATTGTGCAGTTTGTATGGGAGGTGGTAGAAGGAAGGGAAAGACTTAAATAATTTTTATACAGCAGATTTGAATTATCATAAATGTAATATATTCCAAATTTCAGATCAATAGCATTTATACTTTTAGAGAAAAGCCGTTTATTGTCGAATTGCGAAATTGTGTCATTTTGTATGGGAGGGGGTAGAATGGGTGAAGCTAATGGTCGAATTTTTTTTGTCTTACTAATAATTCTAAATAAATATTTAGTGCTAAATTTGAGCTCGATGAATTTTATACGCACTGAGTGAATTGGCTTAGAGTATTTCATGAAATAGTGCAGTTTGTATGGAAGGTGGTGGAAGGAGGAGGACACTTATATTTTGTATACGATAGACTGAAATTATCATAAAAGTTATATATTCAAAATTTCAGACTAATGGCTTTTAAAGTTTTCGAGTAAATCCGTTTATTGTCAAATTGCGTAATAGTGTCAGTTTGTATGGGAGGAAGTAGAAGGGGTGGATTTTTGAGTGATTATATGAACTTCTGTATCATTCATTTTTTTCTCCGAGCCTTATTTCTTAGCGTTAAACTTTGTGGCAAACTTATAATACTCTCAGATTTCATCTAGAGTATAAATAAACTGCCAACAAGTCGGGCGAAACTTTATTATTCTTGGGACATGTTGTGTATGTGTGGAAAGTCAATATGCAGGTTAGAGTGGTTAGGGAAGACTAAGTGAAAGCGGGTTCTTGGTCAGGGCAATTGTTAATTTAACACTTTGCGGAAACGTTCAAAAGCTCCAGTACATATAATCAATATTTTATTCGTTTATTTATGCAAGTTTGAGTTTTTGTGAGGGGTGGGGTGAGGGGTGATAGTAAGAGTGGGTGGTTGGTAATAGTTTTTAATTGATTGCTTGAATCACGTCCAATATTCTCTGCATAGAATGTCAGTTTCATAGACGAAGTTGCATAGAATTTTCAAAGGATTCGGTGAAACCAAACATTTGTATGGGAGGGGGTAGAGGAGATAGAGGAATCGTAAAATTTGTGACGCAATTTTATTTCCTTTCTCTTGTAGTGTGCTCGTACAAAATTTCAAGTTCGCAGCTTTTAATTTGTTGGTTATTAGTTGATTCAATGAAATAGGTCGAAATGATACTTTGTATGGGAGGGGGTAGAAGGGCAAGCGCGATTGCAAAACTTTTAAAGTAATATCATTTCAATTTATTTTAAAAGTTTTTGCGCAGAATTTGAAATTGGTAGCTTTTAAGAGTTACCTGATAACTGATTTCCTAAAAATGGTCGAAAAAATAATTTTGTATGGGAGGGGGTAGAAGAGGTGGAGGAATCGCAAAATTTGTGACGCAATTTTCTTTTTTTTTTCTCTTTTAAGGTGCTCGTACAAAATTTCAAGTTCGTAGCTTTTAATTTGTTGGTTAGCAGTTGTTTTATTGAAATTGGTCAAAATCATACTTTTGTATGGGAGGGGGGAGAACGGCAAGTGTGATCTCAAAAATTTTGACGCAGTTCTATTTCAACTATTTTCAAATGATTTTGTGCAAAATTTCAAATTGATAGCTTTTACTAATTACGTGATAATTAATTTCTTAAAAATGGTCGAAAAAATCATTTTGAAGGGAGTAGAAGCTTTCAAGGTATTCAACCAGTTTATATTTCATTCTTTTAAAGATTTTTTTTAAATCCATTTCGCAAATTTTCAAGTTTCTACCTTTAAATTTCATTCAAAAAATTTTAGTTCATGTGGTTTTTTCATTGCACATGAAAAACCTTGTGCACGGTAGACCAGGGGGGTCGGTGCATAACAATTGTGGAATTTTTATTATTTTTTCTGTATGTACAACAAATAGATGTATCCACATGGAAAATTTAAATTTTGTATCTTTCACCAGAGCCCTTAAAAAATCACTCAAAATTTTCGACATTTTTGGTTACCCCTTCCCTCCCCTTACACCTCCCAACGTAAAATTTTTACCAAATTTAAAAACTACCTAGTTCTACAATTTGACAAAATTTTAATTTGATATCTGTACTCAATTTTGAATTATAACGGTTTCATTTTTGAAATGCTCCCCATTTCCCCCCACTACCATGTCCAAATGTTAAATTTTTTTCGTATTTCTCTAGTATAGCTTAATATAGGTTCTAAGATTCAATTACATAGCTTAATAAATAGCCGAGATATTAATTTTTAAGTGTTTTTCTTTGCACCCCCCCCCCCCCTGACCCTCCCCATTACAATAATTAGCTTTTATCTAAACTGATTCTAGTGGACCTATATGCCACCATATTTTTGACAATCCCGATTTTGAGGGTGCCGTTGTTGATTTTTATTATATTCTGTACCAATTTTTTGTTGCTACAGTTCCTTTTACTTATCGTAAAAATATCTCATTGTCTTATCCCTGGTACACTAGTGAGTTGCGTGCAATTCGCAATTCTCGTAATGCTGCCTGGAATAGGTATACTAGGACGAAGACTGACACTAATTTTCGTTTGTATGTAGAATATTATGACTTATTCAAAGATTTATCTACTCGCTTGTATTCTGAATACATACTTAAAGTGCAGTCGGATATTATTAGAGATCCCGTGAAGTTTTGGAAATTTGTTAATTGTAAGCGTAAATCTGATGGTTATCCAGCTTCTTTTCAATTCCTTGGCAGCAATAGTAATGATCAATTTACTATTTGTAATTTTTTTGCGACATTCTTTAGTGGCTCTTTTTCTGGTAGTAACTTTATCCCTGACATGACGTACTTTGATAACTTCAGAGGTATCGCTTCAACTACTTTGTCTGCTATACCGATTTCTTATAATGATATAGTTAGCCATATCTCTCGCCTTAAAGATGTTTCTTATCCTGGCCCAGATGGAGTTCCTGCAGTTGTCTTGAAACGCTGCTGTCTCTCTATTGCTGAACCACTCTCCCTCCTTTTTCAAAGGTCCCTAAAAACTGGGATTTTCCCGAACGTATGGAAGGCCTCTTTTATCATACCGACTCATAAGGGCGGTGCAAAATCTGAAATCGTTAACTATCGATCAATAGCTAAGCTGTCAGCTATTCCAAAGCTTTTTGAGTCTGTAGTATATGAGTGCCTCTCGTTTCACTGTAAATCCCTGTTTTCAAGTAAACAACATGGATCTGTCAAAAACAGGTCAACTGTCACCAATCTGATGGAGTTTACGTATAAATCCATTGTTGGTATTGAGGAGGGTAAGCAGGTGGATTGCATTTATACTGATTTTAGTAAGGCTTTCGATAAATTACCCCATTCCATTATTTTGTTGAAATTAGACATGTTGGGTTTTCCTACATGGTTTATTAATTGGATTAAGTCGTATCTACATAATAGAACTTATCAAGTTCTCTTTCGTGGTTTTACTTCTAAGCCATTTACTGCGCATTCTGGTGTTCCGCAAGGAAGTCATTTGGGACCACTTTTGTTTGTCTTGGCCATTAATGATGTTGCATCTGTTTTTAAATATTCTGAAGTACTTATTTATACAGACGACATTAAGATCTTTAGGTCCCTTAGTTCCAACTCTGACAATTTTCTTCAAGAAGATTTGATTAATTTTAGTAATTGGTGTCGCCACAATGATCTTCGTTTGAATGTGGATAAATGTCGTGTTATGTCATTTACTAGGAAAGTCTCACCGTTTGTAATTATTTACAGTCTTAATGACTGTATGTTGGATCGTGTCAACTCTATTATTGACTTAGGTATTACGTTTGACCATAAACTTGATTTCAGCTTGCATATAAATAAGATTGTGCAAAAAGGTAATTCTATGTTGGGATTCACCACACGCTTATCGAAGGAATTTAACAATCCCTTTGTTAAATTGATTCTTTATAACACCTTCGTTAGATCTCATCTTGAATATGCTTCTCAAGTTTGGTCTCCTTTTTATGCTGATCACATTGGTAGAGTTGAATCAATTCAACGTAAATTTGTGAGAATAGCCTTATGCCACCTTAATTGGAGTGACAGACTACGTCTTCCTCCGTACATCGAGCGACTCAAGCTTTTAAATATGTCGTCACTCTCAAAACGACGTGAGGTAGCTGATGTAGTTTTTGCTCATCAACTTCTTACAGGGATGGTTGATTCTCCTACACTTTTGAGTTTGATGCAGTTTGCTGTTGGTCGATTTTTACCAAGGCAGCCTAGATTGCTACAGATTTGCTTTCACCGGACAAACTATGGTATGAATGAGCCGATTTCGCGTCTCGCGAGAGAAGTTAATGAGAATGCTGATGTATTCGACTTCTCTATTGATAAGCTTTGTTTAAAGCGTAGACTTAATACTAGTTGATGCCAATGTTTTGTCAATTTTTGTTCTGTGTTATTTATATTTATGTTTTTGGTGTAGGGATGTTATTGTTTGTTTCGTCCCTTCACTAAATGATGAGCCAGAGGATAATTCGATTTCCACATCTTAATTTGGAACCGTTTTATGGCAATTCCTTGCATTAAGGAATTCTGATAGTGATACCTTTATGGTCTCAAAATATCAATTTTTTATGGTAAGTAATTTCGAAGATATAATCATTTGAAAAAAAAAATTCGGCCGACAATTGGTTCTTAGCCCCCCCTTTTCGCACCCCAATGGATAAAAAAATTAAATTATTTTTAGAAGTTGTCCCACAAACCCCTCTATATGTATGTTGAGTTTTAGCTTCCTAGCTGTTACCATGGTTGAGATATTTGAATCTAAAAACCAATTGTCGGCCGAAATTTTTTTGTTTTTCAAATGATTATATCTTCGAAATTACTTATCATAAAAAATTGATATTTTGAGACCATTAAGGTGGCATGTAGATCCACTAAAATCTGCTTAGATAGAGGCTAATTATTGTAAGGGGGAGGGTCAGAGGGAGTGCAAAGAAAAACACTTAAGAATTAATATCTCAACTATCTCTTAAGCTATGTAATTGAAACTTGGACCGTATATTAAGCTATACTACTGAAGTACGAGAAAAATATAACATTTAGACAAAAAAGTAGTGGGGGAAAATGGAGAGCATTTCAATAATGGTGCACTTTCCAAAATTTCAAACCATTATATCTCAAAACTAAGTGCAGATATCAAATTAAAATTTTGTCTAATTGTAGAACTACATAGTTTTTAATTTTGGTAAAAATTTTACATCGGGCGGTGTAAGAGGAGGAAGGTGGTAAGCAAAAATGTCGAGAAATTTGAATGATTTCTTTAGAGCTCTGGTAAAAGATACGTAGTTTAAATTTTGCACCTCGATACATCTATTTAATATACATAAAAAAAATAATAATTTGTTCCAAAATTGTTATACACCGAAGGGGGTGCACAAGGTGTTTCATGTACAATGAAAAAAACACATAAACTGAAAATTTTTGAATATAGTTTTAAGGTAGAAACTTGAAATTTTGTGAAGTACATTTAAAAAAAATCTCTAAAAGAATGAAATATTAACTGGTCGAATACCTTTAAGACGTCTATCCCCTCCCACACAAAATTATTATTTCGACCATTTTTAAAAAATCAATTATCACCTAACTATTAAATGCTAAGAATTTGAAATTTTACATAAAAACTTACAAAAATAGTTGAAATGAAATTGCGTTAAAAGTTTTGAAATCGCGCTTGCCCTTCTACCCCCTCCCATACAAAAGTATGATTTCGACAAATTTCAAAAAATTAACTAATAACCAACAAATTAAAAGCTACGAACTTGAAATTGAATTGTACGAGCACCTTACAAGAGAAACGAAATTAAACTGCATCACAAATTTTACATACTCTACCCCCTCCCATACGAATGATTGGTTATATCACCCCTGCCCCCTCCCTCATAAAAACCCAAACTTGCATAAACGAATGAATTATTGATTACATGTACTGGAGCTATTGATCGTATTCGCAACTAAGTGTTGAATTGGCATCATCCCTGCCCTAAAGGGAGTTCCATTTGTGAAAGGGGATTTCACTTGTGAAAGGGGGTTCCACTTGTGAAAGGCGGCTTCACTTGTGAAAGGGGGTTCCACTTGTGAAATGGGGTTCCACTTAGTCTTCCCTAACCACTTTAACTTGCACATTGACAGTCCATGCATCTTCAACTTGTCCCAAAAATAATAAAGTTGCGCCCGACTTGTTGGCAGTTTACTTATGAATTGTTAAAAGGCATGCTCTCCTAATATAAAAATTAAAGATGAAACTGCATCTGCACATGAATCGACTGCTAAAGTATTCCCGCAGAAACTTGCTAAAATTATGCTAAAATTAAAGATGCAGCATACACTTCTGATTAAATATGGAATCCATATGAAAGTGGTCTCTTATGGAATCGAATGCCGAGCAGAACGTACGTAAACAAATCGCAGAAAACTGTTGGTGGTAGCCAAGGATCGTGTTACCTTATTATTTTGCTCGAACTCCCGGAGATCATATAATGAAACTACTGCTGGTAAATCGAGCCCTAAGCCTTCGTTCAATGAAAAGTGTAGATATGAATAAACTGCCTGTTCACTGGATGGCAAACAAGAAGACCTGGGCGACCACTGCTATCGTTACAGAATAGTTCAACAAATGTTTCGTCCCAGAAGTCAGACGTTACATGAAGTTGAAAGGTCTTGAATTTAAAGTTCTTCCAATTCTTGACAATCGATGCACCTGGCCATCCTGTCCTGGAACACCCAAACGTACGAATTTTATTTCTACCACCTAATACTACAACCGCTTAACCAATATTTTCGTATGGTTTTTGCTGATTTTTTAGATCCGGAACTAAACTTCGTTTCTTCCACAGAGACAATGGCTTTTTTACACGTATTTTTCAGGAACGTATCTATCATGTAAAAACAGAACCAGGTGTATTGTAAACCTGATTTTTTCGCTCTAAGACATACAGGGGCTGCGCCTGGAACAAAGTTACAGCCTGATCTAGACTGCTTGAATTAGCTTATAGGTTTATTCGACGCCCAAATGCATGTAGTAAAATAGATAGAACCACAAATGACTTTTTCTGTCCTATAAAGGCATGATCTTAACGACAGTTTCACATCTCTTTGTTGTATGTCCTAGCATTAAATTTTTATCTACAGAAGAAAAAAAATTAAAATTTCTAACTCCAATCCGATCTTTCACTACACTCAACAAAATAACATTTTCCGACAACTCTAGACACATTCCAAGATTTTTAAATTAATTATTAACTATACAATGACTCATGTATAAGGCTAATCCCAGTAAGGTTCGCATCCATGTTATCTTCCTGTCTTTTGCGGTTTTCATTACTGGTTGGAAAAAGACAATTATCTTTTTATGACTTGCTCTGTAAAATAAAGATAGATCGATTCTTTTGTGGTTAATTTTTCCGCAAACCAAGTGGACGAATTTTTACAATGTTCGGTTTCAATTCATTTTCATAGAAAAGTTCTTACTTTCCTTTATCATATCCCAGTCGGACCCGTAAAGATAACAGAATCGATTCCGTAATCGGTAATTATCATCGGATATCTTCTGATTACTACACATTACCAGAATCGATTAAATTTAACATTGTCATGTCTGAGACGGGAATAGCATCTTTTTGTGCATTATAAATTTTTGCATTTTAAATAATCACCCTTTTTTCGCATAAAAAATTCCTACTTCCCAAATGAACGATTTTGAGACATATTTTACACGTAAATTGTGTGTAGATTGTACGCATATTGGTGTGTTTACTTCGAGAAGCTCTTTTGAGCCTGTCTACTTTGTGTTTCTTTTTAATCTGATCCCTATGTTGCTCCTTTAACTAGACCAAGAAAGATTTGCAATTTTATATGAAGGCAATGAGCGAAAGCCCAAAAAAAAAACAATAAATGAAAAATATTCCAAACAGATTATTTGAAGTAATCAGTAATAAAGGTGGTCCAACCAAATATTCTTTTATTAGATTTTATTTGCTTGCGTTTATAGTTATGCTTCGGCTAAATTTAAGCAAAGTTAAACTAACGGTAATTACAACCATCAGTTGTTGCTAATTGTTTTTATTCTTTGGTTCTTTTAGCTTTGCTAGTTGCAATGCAAACCGAATTTTTAAAAATTGTGCATTTGTATGGGAGGTGGTAGAAGGAGTAAGGGGATTAGATCAATATTTGAGGTTAATGATATTGACATCATTATACTATGACCTAATTTTCAAGTCAATAGGTGAAATGGTTTCGGGGAAAAATCAATTTCATTGAATTTCGATATTTCATGAAATTTGTATGCGAGGGGATAGAAGGAGTTGGGGGTTGTGGCTCCTTCACGAACTTAAAGTTACTTTTTTGCTAAAAATGACATATGACAAATTTCAGTATGATAGGTCAAAGCGTACGAAAGTTATGTTGTAGACAGACAGGCAGATAGACGGTCACTCGGAATCGAGGTTTTTGAGCGACAACAAATATTTATGTATCCTTGGCGGCTCTGTGCATTATTTCTTAGCGTTACAAACGTTAAGGCAAACACAATATACTCTCAGATTTTATCTAGAGTATAAAAAAGGTTCATCGGTATTAAACAACCTTCAAAAAACAAATCAGGACCTCTTCTCCAGAAGAAGAAGACCATATGTTTTCAATCCACCAAACATTCGAGGAATCAATATGGTCCTCTCGAGCCAAGTTAAATATTTAGGTCTTATTCTTGATAGTAAATTATCCTGAAAGGCAAACATTCAAGAACGAGCAAAAAAGGCTATCGTAGCCTTCTTCGCTTGCAAGTCATTCGGTTGAGATGTGGCCCTAAACCGCACCTCATCCAGTGGATGTGTACCAGAATTGTCAGACCAATTATTTGAAATGGCGCGCTGGTGTGGTGGCTAGCGGTGGTACTAAAATCCAACCTAGCACGTTTACAGCTAATCCAACGGATGTCTGTGTATAAAAGGTGTTCTTAGAACCACACCAACTGCAGCCCTGGAGGTAATTCTCTCACTACCTCCTATTGATCTTTTTATAAAACAAACAGCGGGCCTAGCTGCCATTAGATTAAAAACCACTAATTCATGGTCAGCACCATAAATTGGTCATGGCAAAATTTTAAACGTCATTATAGACGCAAACTCCCTTTTATATTGCGAGTCTAATGGCATGAATAAACCGCAGGTTGAGAAACGAAAGTTTCACATTAAGTTTCCTGAACGAAACGAATGGGTAGCAATCACGATACTCAGAACCTGTACAGGCCCTCAAGTCAACAACGTAGTCGCTATAGCGTCCGAACTATTGTCGGCTTGCTCCAGCTGCATTCATTAGGCTGCGGATCGCGAGCGACAGTTTTCGCAGAGGTTGCGAGGAAGACGAAGAATCTATCGAACATTATCTTTGCCACTGTCCGCAAATCTCCAACAGTCGTCTCCTCTGTTTAAGCTCAAGATTCTTCTCAGAACTAAACGACCTCAGAGTCGTCAAACATTCGAGCCTGCTACGGTTAGCAAATCGAACCAAGTGGCTAGAACAAGAGTGACATCCATCTCATAATCAATAGAGGGAGTACAATGGACCGAACTAGGTGGCCCCAGTGCATTGTGATTGTACGAAACCAGCCTCCTACAACCTAAATCATAACATGCCCCAGATAAAACAATAAAAAAAAAATATTTAGTATTCTAATTTATTTAGTTTGTTGCGATGAAAAAGAAATTCCTTTCATGCAAACCCCTTGCATGAAGGACAATTTCCTAAATGACCCTCCCAACCTCGCTTCCCCATGCAATCCAAATCTAAAATAAAATACATATATAAAATAACTGCTAATTAAACGTCTAAGTCACAAAACAAATTGTAGTTAGGCTAATAGGCTCAACCCTTGAACGCTTTAATCATCTCCTCCCGTTTTCGATCGCAATAATCCGCCGCTTTCTTCTTGATTTGTGCGTGCCACTTATTCATCAGGTTCTCCACTATTCCGTTCACCAAACCTAGCAGTTCTTCCACCTAAAAGTAAATTATTGTAAAAATAAGATTCGTCATCGGAGGATGGAACAGCTTCCCAGCGGCGTCCTACCAACAATTCCCTCTCGGGTCGCCCCAATTTCACGAAAGCACACTGCGGTGCGTGCTTCTGATGCTCAACCCAAGGATCGTCCTCGGGCTCCCAGCCGTCTAAGACCTTTTCGCAGGCAAAGCATGCAGCCGTGTCGTTTTCACGCTCGTTTCCGCACCAGTAAAATCCGGCTTCGGCCATCTGTGCCGTTCGGGAAGATTGCGTTATTTTCAAATCCGATTTAAAGCAAAAAATATACCTTGCGGGTGCTGCATGGTACAGACTCTTCGAACGGCCACGATTTGTAACTTTCCAAGCGATATTTCTCCAGAAGGAAATACTTTCGGGCCAGTTCGCTATTCAGGACGGGTGTCGCAACCGCTGGAGTTGTTGACGAGCAGCTCATTGAGAAGGCGAGAAGCAATGAAATTCACATAAAATGCACTGAATTTAAAAGCGAAACTGAAAAACACAACCGGCGCGCGACAGTTCGAAATTCAAACGGCTGTCAAACAACTCGACAAGGCCATAGAACTCGCGCATGAGTGGATGGAGCGAAAGTGATTTCGTGCGGTGTAGAAAATGTGTTCATTGACGTAACATAAGGATCAGGGTTGAGTTGAGCGTGTAGCAAATTGGCGGAATTTTTTGCTATTATTTTTTCTTGCGTTCTGTTGGGCGAGTTTACAAAAAATCGTTTAATCATAAATTAAAGAAAATAAAAATGGGGGAAGTTAGCTTATTACTCTACACAGTTGGCTCACTTTGGTAGCAGCAATAAATCATGCTCGAGGTAACCAGGTAACCAACCATAAGTGATTTCTATTCTAACAAAAATGTGACCCCTTTTTCCTTTATACTATGTCGTCAAATGTCAAACCGTACAAATGCTTTTCGCTCGGAATAGCTTTGCCTCAAACAGGCGCTTTACAATTCTTCCAGGCAGAAGAAGAGAAACCAGGAGCTTTTCAGGGGAGCTTTTCGAAATCTACTGAAAAGAAAAGGTGGAACATAAAGTCTCTTTGGTTTTAGTATTGAATAGTGAACAGTTTGAGAGCATTGCATAATAAATATTTAAAGAAGCTTTTACAGGAAATTCGGAAAGTATTGAGAAACATTAAATCTTGAGTATATGTGAGTACGAAGAAGTTCGTCCTAATAGGAATTGTAATGAGTGCTACATACGAGTAAGTGCCACCCACATAATCGATGTGTAATATTTTCTTCGCCAGAAGCTGACTGGAAAAATGGCTAACTTTAGTCTAAATCTTTTCCAGTAATGCTTTTCTTCTTTGCCTGAAAATAATAATTAATTATCCCTAATCCTAATTCCACCGAAGAAAATTATCCAAGTTCCACCGAAGACAACTTGCGTTTCTAACTACTGTATTAGTATTATTAGAACGATATTAAGCAAGCCTTGCAAAGCTTATTTAGTTGAGACCAGAACCGCCAGTTTTTGTCCCAAATACACGGCAAAACAGTTTTTTTTTTCTGTGCACTTTTAGTTTTGGGTGCAGAGACATCTGTTGGTAACGAGTTTGTAAAAATCGCTTAATCTTTTTATGTTGATCAAAAATTAAAGAAGATTACACTTTTCTTTAGAAGGTAGTGCTTGATCGGCAGGGACATCCTTAAACACTTTGAAGTCACGTGACTAAGATGACTAAATTTTGGCAAGATAAGTTCATTAACATTGGTTACAATTTAGATTACAAAGATTGTAGTAAAACATCAATTTTTAAAAAAGCTGACAATATTAAGATTAAAATCAATCTTAACGTTAAAAGCCTTTGAAATACCGATAACTTCGGTTCGTGCTAGCCGTAATTAGAGTCACTGTATAACTGAGCTACTCGGTCCAGGAGTCTGGCAGATAGCTATTTTAGTACAAAAATCGAACGTGCTAAAAAATTTGGTACTAAAAATCGAACGATCGAAAGATCAAAGTGTTGGTGAAAATAAGTGTAGACTGTGTAGTCATTCTGACATATACCAGTAGGGAGTGGAATCATTACCGCGCCGATGATTCTTACCATGAAGCTATTACAGCTACTTCCTGTCGTAAAACATAGATTATTTTAACATTGCAATGTTATAGGCAAGCATTCGTTTTTTTTCTACTTTCTGCATTACAAAGAATCGACATAGGAATCTAGGGAAACGAATGAATAATGTAATGATTGGAAAAAAATCGACAATATAATGGTCGCAATAGAATCTACGATGGAATGGTTACAAAAGAATAGAAAGCAAATTAATCTTTGAGAAGGTATTCTAATATTGAGGGAGCGATTCATTTTGAATTAATATTGAAAAATGTGATGAAATTGGATCCTGCTTTTGATATGAATTCAGTATTTTAAATTCTGTTGCTATAATTTAACTAATTTTGTTGCTGGAAAAATGCGACTTAAGATTTTTTTTCTCGCAATGAACAACTTGTAAAATTTTACGGGAATATTAGAAAGCAAACGCGTTATAATGATAATAATGTTTTCTATTATTAATCTTTCGTTTTGTGCGCGGCACGTTTTGAAGATGATCATTTATTTTATGCAATCTCCTCACATTACCTTTCAATGCATATCAAATTCCCTAAATAAACTGCGACTTTATGTAATGCCTTCACATTACTTCAGAATGCATTGCAAATTTCTTAGGTCGATTTAAATGATTTCTCAATTTGAATGATTTTCAATAAAAGGGAATGGATTGCAAAAATCCCTGTTGGGATGTTTTTCCGCCATGTGTTAACAAACAGAATCATAAACTAGACTAAAAACCTGTTTGGTAAAGATGTGTGGGTGCAGAAAATTGCAAAATAAAATTGAATTTTTGGCTGTTTCTAATGGAATGGCACAATGATATTAATTTTTCAGGGCACATAATCGAATTCCAATTGCATTTTGATAAATATTTAACCGAATATGTATATACACCAAAAAATTCAAACTTAACGGTTTCAAGTCTGATACGCATCTGCCAGACTCCTTTACCGAGTTGCTCAGTTATACAGTGACTCTAGCCGTAATTAGTTGACGGAATTTTTGGAACACTTATTCTCTCAAGAATCGCGGAGAGTCGATTGCACCTGAAATTAATTAAGCTGCAACTGCAGCACTAAGAATAAATCGCCTATCTTTGCGTGACACCAATGAAAACAGATAAAGTCGTTCTTGATAAGGAGGAAGACATATTGGATCTGACCAAATCGTAAAAATCTTCGTTGCACAGAATCGATTCTTTTCCTATGAATATCGTAATAAGGAGTTCAAACAGGGCAGGCATGCAACGTACTAAAACACAGTAAAGTGTCTTTGTAATGTACGGGTCTTTGTAAGTGTCTTTGTAATGTACGGGTCTTTAAAGTCCGTGCACTATAGTTTTATAAAGCCCCAAATGTAGTTAGCCTTGATAACAATACAGTCTGATCGTCGAAGGTAAATTTGTCATTAACTAGTACACCTAATTCGCATACTTTGCTTAAATAGATGAATTCAAATGGATTATTTTTTTAGAGAAAGATATCGTGGTGCACTTTTCATAATTTCAAGGCAAATAACGTATTTCGACCAATTGCCAAACGCCATTTTTTTCTAATATGACAGCAACGTTCCGGCAACAGTCGAAAGATGGCGCAATACGAGGAGAAAAGTATTACGCTTCATTCACAACGAAACGTACAAAAGTAGATAACCGTTCTGACCAATAAGGCAGAATCTGCGGCTTACCTTGGGGATATGGGTTTACTATTTAAAATTATGAAACAGTTGACGAACAGGAATTTCACCGCCAACTACCCGGTGAGAGATATGAACAGAACTCTCCTTAATATGAGCGAACACCAGTCTCTGATGTTTTAAACATCTTGTCAGAGGAAGATATTTCAGAAACAGAACAACTACCAAACATCCAACCTCAACGATCTTCTATCAGGGAAGATCCCACAGATAAGGAAGAGATAGTTTCCACCATTTGGTCATTGGCGGGCGGGAAAGCTCCAGGTATAGACGGGCTACCAACCGAACTCCTCAAAGCGGACCCGGAAAAAACAGCTGATTTTCTTCTCTCACTCTTTATTGCGGTGTGGAATGAAGGGAGATATTCCACTGAATGGAAGGAGGGCGCCATTGTTAAAATTCCGAGGAAGGGCGACCTTCGGGATTGTGGAAATTGTCGTGGTATATGTATACTTACTGCCGTATCGAAAATCATGGCTAAGGTAATTCTCAATAGGATTAGTGATATTGTGGAGAGCACTCTCGAAGTTTATCAGGCTGAATTCCGTAAAGGATCGACTTGTACGGACCACACAAATACCCTACGGATAATATGAAATGAAATGGGTTCGCCACTACATCTCATGTTTGTGGACTTCGAGAAGGCTTTCAACAGCGTTAAGCGAGATTGCATATCATCATCAATGGCGCGACAGCCCAAATCGGGCCCTGGCCTCCTGAAGTCGTCGCCTCCAATCGTCTCGATCCAAGGACCGCGTCCTCCAGCTGCTAATTTTTAAGATGGCTTTGCTATCTTCATCAACCGAGTCTTCCCATCGCTTGCGTGGCTTGCCTACTGGCCGGTTACCACTCGCTTTGCCTTTCGGAGCACGTTTGGGGATTCTTCTGTCTTCCATTCGCTCTACATGGCCAGCCCACTGCAGTTTACGTAGCTTGATGAACGTTGAAGCTTCTGGCTCGTCGTAGAGTTGATACAACTCATGGTTGTATCTTATTCGCCATTCCGTTCCTTCCTTCACAGGTCCCAAAATTCTTCGGAGGACCTTTCTTTCAATTGCGTTAACTGCTTTTTCGGAAGTTCGTGTTAATGCCCATGTCTCGCTGCCATAACAGAGCACAGGTCGTATAATAGTTTTATATATCCGCAGCTTATTGTTCCTGTGCACTTTCTTGGATTTCATTATTGGAAGTACCGAATAATACGTCTTATTTGCTAGTATTATCCGTCGTTTGATTTCGCCTGTTTCATTACCGTCCTTTGTTAGATTAGCCCCAAGATATATGAAGTTGTCCACACTCTCCAAATTATATTCCGCAATTGTTATGTTTTGTCTGATTGGCGTTCTCCTTCTTATTCGCGTCATTACTTTTGTTTTGCTTTCATTAATGCGCAACCCGACTTCTTTTGCGGCGGAGTCAATATTGACAAATACCTCCTTAGCACTAGGGAAGGATCTTGCTAAGATGTTAATGTGGTCAGCATATGTTACTAGTTGGGTGGACTTGAATAGTAGTGTCCCGTTGGTGTCGACTGGGATTTTTCGGACGACATACTCTAGTGCCCAGTTGAAAAGCATGGGGACTAGAACATCTCCCTGCTTTAAACCACATTCCGTTCGAAAGCTGGTTGTGGAATCGGTTTGTATTCTCACTTGGGATTCAGTCTTCGTTATTGTGAGTCTTGTTAGTCGGACTAGTTTGGGGAAATTCCAAAGTCAAGCATGATTTGGTACAGTATGCTCCTGTCGATACTGTTGTATGCTTGTTTAAAAGCTAAGATGATTTGGTGCACGTCTGTGTTATATTCCCAGCATTTCTCAAGCACCTGTTTCACCGAGAATATCTGGTCTGTTGTAGATCATCCAGTTCTGTGTCCACCTTGGTATTCGCCAATGCAAAAGTATGACTTCGACTAATTTCAATAAATCAATTAGTAACCAACAAATTGAAAGCTACGAACTTGAAGCACGTTACGAGAAAATCGAAATAAAACTACACCACAAAGTTTACGATACACTTACCTCCTCTACCCCCTCTCATACAAATGTTTGGTTTCGTGAATGTAAAATACACAAAATATTATGAAAATTCTATGCAAACTTTTAAAAATAATTGAAACGAAATAGCGTCAAAAGTTTTGAAATCGCACTTCTACCTCCTCCCATACGAAAGTATGATTTCGACCAATTTCAATAAATCAACTACTAACCAACAAATTAAAAGCTACTAACTTGAAATTTTGTACGAGCACCTTACAACAGAAATGAAATAAAACTGAATCACAAAATTTACATTTCCCTTACCTCCTCTACCCCCCACACAAATGTTTGGTTTCGTGAATGTAAAATACACCAAATTTTATGAAAATTCTATGCAACTGCGTCTATGAAACTGACATTCTATAAAGAGAATATTGGACGTGATTCAAGCAATCAATTAAAAAATTATTAACATCCACCAACCCTTACTATCACCCCTCCGTCCTCCCCTCATAAAAACCCAAATTTGCATAAAAAGACAAATGAAATATTAATTCAATGTACTGGAGTTATAGATCGTATTCACAATTATGTGTTAAACTGACAACAGCCCTGCCCTAGAACCCCCTTTCACTTAGTCTTCGCTAACTACTCTAACTTGCATATTGACTTTTCACGCATCCTCAACTTGTCCCAAGAATAATAAAGTTGTGCCCGACCTGTTGGCAGTTTATTTATTCTGTCCCGGACAATCGTCAGTATAGATTATGAGCTCTTTAGCTGAAGTAATAATTTCATTTAAAAATTTTAAAATTTAGCTAGGGTGTAGCCTAGTGGGTAGCGTGTTGGTCTTGTAATGCGAAGGTCGTGAGTTCAAATCCCGTTCGACGCAATATATAACTCCAACACATAGCCTGCTTGGATAGGCCTCGGTCACCTCAATCTACGAAAATGAAAAATTCGTAGAATGAGGGCTGTGCGTAAGGCTAACAACCCTTCCATAATAAGTAATGAAAAATGTTGAGGAACCTGAAGGTCAGGAGGCCAAGGCCCGATTTGGGCTGTAGTGCCATTGTAGAAGTAGATACGCACAGTTCTTTATGTTAAGAACGAACCAAAACAAAAAAAAGATCAACATTTTTTCAAATTGTACTCCAAACATAGGGCTTCACCTTAGCCAATAACCTATCTGTTTGAAAAGGTCATCGATCAATTTGATAAAGATAGGCAAGGTCGAAGAATATTAGACGTGCATAATTATTGCCTGATCGAAAAGTTTCGGAAATTTTGCAAACAACTTTGTCTGCATGGCACAATGAAGCAAAGGGCGAATATTTCGCTAAATTTTCGTTCTTTGAGAACAAATCCCGGTCGCTTTGCCAATTGTGATTAATGAATGAACGCTATGAGATAGTTTGATAAAGGTCTCAGCACAGGCCAAAACATAACGAATAATAAAGCGTAACAGTGTAGAATCCGGGAAGCTTTTCTTTCGAAGCTATGAGATGTTTCAATATATTATTCACAGAACACTTTGAATCATAGGCATTTCATAACAAAGGTTTATTTTCATATCATTCACAATGGAGTCGATATTTTTAACATACGACAAAGAAATCATCCTGATTTGTAACTCTAAGTCGTTGTCATGCTGTTATGATCGAAAATTATTATACTCTAGATGAAATCTGAGAGTATATTGTGTTTGCCTTACCGTTTTTAACGCTAAGAAATAACGCTCGCACAGAGCCGCCAAGGGTACAGAAATATTTGTTGTCGCTCAAAAACCTCGAATCCGAGTTGCTGTATGCCCGTATGTCCGTCTGTCTACAGCATAACTCTCGAAAGCTTTGAGCTATAGTGCTAAAAAATTTTGTGTGTAATTTTTAGCAAAAAAGTAACTTTAAGATCGTGAATGGGCTACATCCCCCACTCCTTCTACCCCCTCCCATACAAATTTCATGAAATTTCGAAATATTAAGAAATTGATTTTTCTTTGAAACTATTTAAGCTATCGACTTGAAGTTTAGATCAAAGTATAACGATATGGATGTCAATAATATCACGGAATATTGGTCAGATCCCCTTACTCCTTCTACCCACCCCCCCATGCAAATGGACAATTTTGAATATAATAAATAAATTTTTCGATTTTCATTGAAACTAGTAAAACTGAAAAGACGAAATTTTGTCAGGATTAATTCTACTATAATTGCAATTTATTTTAAAAATAATTATCAACTTTACCTCACTCCTTCTACCCCCTCCCATACAAATTTCACGAAATTTTAATTAAATTATTTTTCTTCGAAACTGTTAAAGCTATCATCTTGATATTTTGTATAAGTATACAATTAGAAATATTAATAATACGAAAAAATTTGTTTTGATCCGTACACTCCTTCTACCCCCTTCCATACAAATGCATAATTTATGTTAAATGCATTTTATCGATTTCCATTCAAACTAGAAAAAGTACAAACTTTAAATTTTGCCATAATTTGTTTCTTATTAATTGAAATAAGTGTTAGAAAAAATAATTAGCTCTGCTTTACTCCTTCTATCACCTCCCATACAAATATCTGTATTATAAATTCAAGAAAAGCATTTCTCCTTCAAGTATATGAGAGCTATCGACTTTGACATTGAATCAAAGCATGGTGATAGGAGGATGATAAGCAGTTTCAAAATCATCTTAAACGCTCCCCTTCCTCTGCCACCTCCAATACAAATGCCCCAATTTCAGGAAAACTGTGACCAATTTCTTTAAAAATAATGAAAACTAAAAACTTTAAATTCAGCAAAAACCATTTTGCATGCCATGTTCGGTGTCATATACGAAAAATACAAACCTCCCCCTCTATTTCTACCACCTCCCATGCAAAAGTCTCTATTCACTATTCGAAAGAATTTGAGATGAAATATTTTCCGGTGTATTTAAGTCATTTCCATCTCATCTAGAGTATCATATGATTGGGCTTTTTGTTATATTTTTAACTAATTTTGTTATCCAACTTACCTGTAAAGTTAAAGAGATTTGAAAGCGAAGATGAATAATTTGAATGCATTTCATTTAATATGACATTTTATCCACATTTGTCCAATCGACGTTTCCTGCAGTTTTTTCAACTCATTACTAACACGTGCGGTTTCGTTAGTGTCACCGACGCAAGACGCGATCTCGGCCTCTGTTTGTAGTTGCGTCATTTGGTGCCTCTTCCGATCGCGGTAGCCCTGGAGTCGCGGCGCCACGAAATCCTCCAGCATTTTCTCAAAAGTTTCGTATTTGCACGGCATATTTTCGTTATCGAGTGGGTACATACGTACCGTTGGTAATTTGGTGCGCAGTTTAAGTTGGGTAAAAACTTGGCTTCTCCAAAGCTTCTCCAGTTTGCCTGGAGGAAAAGTTACATGTATTGCAACGTCTTTTTCGTTGTAGAGCCGCTCCTCATAAGACGATATGAAGTTTTTCTTCTTAACTTCGTCTAGAACTTCTTTTGTGTAGAACGATTTGGTTTTGCCAATAGGCGAAACAGATATATGCACTTGGTCCTCTCCGGTTACCTGGAAAACACCTTCCGCTACGATGCCACTACGCGGCAGGAAACGAACTTCACCACCAAAGCCTCTAAACCACGGCAGAAGGGGCGACTGCCGCTGACCGGCCAATAGCTCGCGAGCGTTCCGTATTAAGTCCAGTGGATTGTAGTTTGGTGTCCATTAATTAAAGCGGAGAAAACAACAACAAGAACACAACTCGTCGGCCTAACAAAGTTGGACTGAAATCAAACACGGAATCTCCCGACGAGATCATAGCTCAGAACAAAGGCCGCCAATCAAATCGCTGCTTACCCACGAAACCACACCTCATTGACCACCTCGCACGTCCCACCTCATTATTTGGTTTGTGTACATGCGATGCGATTAACATTTTTGCCATCCTGACTCGATTGCGCTCGATCGTTTTTTCGTACGTTGGTAGTACTGAGCATGAGATTGGGTCTGCCTGATTGTTAGATGCAGGATTTCGCAACTGGTTTTTTATTGAATTGTGTTATTTTATTCAACATGTAAATAAATATTTTGAATTTTTCGGATTTGATTTCATTTTAGTTCTCTGTGCTCTTCCATTTAATTCATTGAGTTTTTCTATTACAATTTGAATCATTGCTCAATTAAAAAAAAATGAAATAGCTCTTTTCGAAGATATTTATCACTGCAATAGCAGTTTTTGCCATCCTGTGTTGAAATTATGCGTCGACCGGTATTTACACTCCCACATTGCAGATTAACGCACTGTACGCTATGCTACCCCTAGTTGCTAATGAAACCCTTGTATGCGAATTTGCCGAAATTGAAACATCAATAACATTACTGTTACCGGGATTAATGTCCTCATCAACAACAGAGGAAGTCCTTACAAAAAATCACGATTATATGAAGAGTTTGATCTTCAATTTAAAAAACTGCAAAGGCAATTTCTAACCATCCACGATTCTTAAGAATTTTGAAATCTATACATATAAATATAATTGTAGTGTCTGTCTGTTTTTTGCTTATAAATGGCAATAACTTAGTTTTTTGCTTTATTTGGACACTAACTAAGCAGAAACAGACTTTTTAAAAATTTTGTCTGTCTATCTGTCTTTCCGGCTTTCACGTAAAAACGGCTGAACTATAATGAAACTTTCACAGATTATTAAAAATATATATAAAAGCTATTAATTTGAAATTTAAAATATATTATTTCCATTATAAATGCGATCTTCAAGTATATAAATAATTTGAATGTCCTTACTCCTTCCACCACCTCCCATACAAACAAAACTTTTTCATGAACCAATTTTCTCAGTACGTATAACTTCGATCGAGCTAAAATTTTGTACTAAATCTTTAATTAACATTATTATTATTATCGCGTAAAAATTAACCGATTAGCTCTACTCCTTCTACCCCCTTCCATACAATGTGACACACTTCCACGACTTTGCAAAAACTCTATTTTCTTGAAAAGTATGAATCTAACTGATCTAAAATTTAAAACATATCAATTTCATGATAACTATAGTAGTTTCTAGAAAAATTAGTAAAACCCCCCACTCCTTCTACCACCTCCCATACAAACTGCACTTTTTCATGAAATATTCTAAACCAATTTTCTCAGTACGTATAACTTTGATCGAGCTAAAATTTTGTATTAAATCCCTAATTAGCATTATTATTATTGTCGGGAAAAATTAACCGATTACCTCCACTCCTTCTACCCCCTCCCTTACAATGTGACACAATTACACGACTTTACGAAAAATCGATTTTCTTGAAAAGTGTGAATCTAACTGATCTGAAATTTGTAAGATATCAATCGCATGGTGATTATAGTTGTTTCTAGAAAAACTACAAGAAACCCTCCACTCCTTCTACCACCTCCCATACAAATTGCACAATTTCACTAAATCCAATGCACTAGGTTTCGCAAGTTACCTATTCAATTTTTCAAGCTTAACATTGGTGCAAAATATTTTTATAGCTACTCTAGCATGATGTGAAATAAATTAATTTAGTACTGTCATCCCTTCTATCACTCCCCACACAAAAATTTCGATTTCATCGGTAGTATCATAAAATTGGGCTTTACGCACAATCGAAGTCCTGTTATGTATTTAAGCTTAATGTCATTTTATTTGGGTCTTTTTAATTAACACAAGCTACAACTATTCACATGTCCTTAACGCTCTTCAACACGTATACATATGATCTCGAATCACGGGTTTGATTTGATCATGAGCCTGTCCCATACAAATGCGAGTATCATGGTCTCATTCTTAATAATTTATGGTTCTGATTCCATCAAAATACAAAACATTGTGTTCAAAGAGCCAACAAACTAAGCAGATTATTTATCCGACATAGTGTACTACTAACTAAATTCTCAAAAAACGTTATTATTGCGATTCTTACGCGGACAAAGTCGCGGGCGATCGCTAGTGGATAAATATAGCAGTGAGCCGATAATCCACTGGAAAGAAAGACATTTGCAGTACTGGAGAGAAAAATAAAACTTACTTATCCTCTGAACTGAACGAAAAGATTTCCGGATTCTACACTTTTACGCTTTATTATTCGTGACGTTTCGGTCTCTGCTGAGACCTTTATCAAAACTGATCGACAATTACAAAACACAATTATTATATAGAAGGAAGGGTAATTAAGGTTAAATTAGTTAATTAAGGTTAATTAATTAGTATCAGGTAGTTAAATTAGTTAAGAATTTCTGGGTACGGATTTTGTTCTTACCAAATTTTAAAACAGGAAGCCAAACTGCTGATAACTTGTATCCGGTGTCTCGGTTAAAGTTCTGTGGATATTTAGAAATTTCTATTGCTTCTCGTACTATTCTTTGATAATATTGATTTGTTCTGGCCAGAATTTGCACATATCTACTGAATTCCTAACCATTCACAAGACCTTTATTAGACAGAGACCGGAGTTCAACTCCCGGCCTTGGACAAGCGCTGCTAAAACTACACTCACATAAACTCGATCGTGATCAGTTTTGGTCGAAAAAATTTATAGGAGATCCAGAAGTTTCTTCAACTCTGGACTCACTTTTTTTATTTACAGAATGACAATTTCGACCTTTATGTGCAATGCACAAACACAGTCATGGAGAGAAGGAATGGGATAAGGAAAGTAGAGGAAGAGGAGTGAGAACGACCGTAATGAGTGGAGCAGCTGATATATATTTTTCAGTTGTACTGGCTGCTAGTTGAATACAGACGAAACATCAGCCGGCTTGTTTTCTTCCTTCCTCGCATTTTCTACTCTCGCAATACTCGTTTTGCTTACATGCCCACGAGTAAGTGCTCAAGCCCATCTTCAGCCTCATTGTGATGTTTCGTGATTTGTTCGTCTACCGTTCGATGAGATTTTAGAACGCAGCAAGACGAACATAACCTATCACTTCTGACTCAATCCCCCTATGTCTTGATTCACTTTTTTCCTTACACTTCATTTGTGTCGTGTTCCCTTTTAATATATGAAACACTCAATTCTTGGTTATAACTTATAAATTTTAATATATTGATGGATATTACTGATGCATCATCAGCAATATCCATAATTTCGTTGAGTTACCTTCACGGTAACCATAAATATGCGTTATTGCTTTTTATACATGACACCGTACACGCGAGTCTCAATTTAATATCGGGATCCAGAGTTGGATCCAGGCCCCGACATTGGTACTGTGTCTATACTTAAGGGTAATACCACTTGTTCCGGTGTTCCTTAAAAAAAAACTAAATCAGGCCTTGGCCATCTGACTTTCAGGTTCCTAAACACTGTTGTTAGCTTCTATCTACGAATTTGACGCAAGGTGAGGTGGTCCAGATATACTCACGCAGGTAGTGTGCTTCAACCCTGCGTCGGCAGAATTTGAGCTCATGACCTTTGCATTGTACACGCTTCCCAATAGATTTCACGCAGTTCTGCTACTTCATTCTTTTTTACACTCAATCAAAACCTCAAACCGAAAAACTTAATTTCTTTCTCATTATTTTCAGAGAGATGAAATGGAGGACTACAAGTTCCTATTCAAAGTAGTGCTGGTCGGCAATGCTGGCGTCGGTAAAACTTGTTTGGTACGTCGCTTCACTCAGGGACTATTTCCGCCCGGACAAGGTGCCACAATAGGAGTTGATTTCATGATCAAAACCGTTGAAGTTGAAGGTGAAAAAATCAAGGTAAGAAAATCACAATATTCCATATCAGCATCATTCTCATCATCCCCTCCCTCAAAAAATTTACAGCTCCAAATCTGGGATACGGCCGGCCAAGAACGGTTCCGTTCAATTACACAAAGTTACTATCGATCAGCTCACGCCCTAATTCTAGTCTATGACATAAGTTGCCAGCCAACGTTTGACTGCTTACCGGATTGGCTACGCGAAATCCAGGAGTATGCTAATTCAAAAGTATTGAAAATACTCGTCGGTAATAAAACGGATCGTGACGATCGTGAAATACCAATGCAGATCGGTGAGGAGTTCGCCAAACAACATGACATGTACTTTCTGGAGACGTCGGCTAAGGAAGCGGAAAACGTCGAACGGCTATTTTACGAAATCGCAGCCGAATTGATTGAACAGGCACGTAGTAAAGAGCCAACGTCATCGTCACAGCAGAGAAACACCGATTCGATTGGTCTAGGATCGAAAGCGAATTATCTTAGTCAAAGCAGTTGCTGTTCTAGTTTAAGTAGTCAGAATCAGAATAGTACGTAAGGACTTAGTTTTTATTTGGAAGGGATTTTCTTTTAGGACTATTCCAATCATTTCTCCCTTCTTTCCATTAAGACTCTAAAATTTTATAAAGAACGAAAAATTTCAAGTTATTATGCCGAGAAGTAGTAAAAAAAAAGAGGAAAAGAAATAGGAAAGTTTTTATTCAAAATACTTTTAGGAGATCAATTTTAATTGCATTTCACCTGCTAGAATATTCGTAATCATATCAAGAATTACCAAATGATATAAATTATACATTTTTTTCTGTTTCGAGAACGGCAAAGTATCTTTCGAGTTTAATTTACTAATTAGGAATAGGAGTTTCAAATCTAAACGATAATTTAATGAAGACGAGCTGTGATCGCTTCCTGAGATTGAATTTAAGCCGATGAAGGAGATTTTCCCTATGGGTCAGATCCTTCTCGGAATTTATTTGCATTGCAATGAACATTTTAGAAGTTGGATATATTCATGTTGATAGCATTGCGAAAGTCGTGAGCTCAAACCCCGATCGATGCATAATTCCAGCTCATAGCCTATGTTGATATATCCGAACCGAAGATGAGGAATGAATTCACTGATTTGCTAAGTAATCTAGTAACTAATAATCGGTCCTTTCCCTGTTATATTCCTTCAATCAAAGTGAAGCTGAAGAGAAATGAAAATCAGCTCTAATTAGCTACTAATTTAACATTTCTACTCATTTAATAATTCTTCTATATTTGAAACAAATTAAAAAAAAAACACAAAAATTTGACCAAAATCTAAATAACATCTTTTTCAACTAACAACACAATGACCAAAGATCATCATCAAGGCGAGCAGATGAAATGCACAATTTTAGCATAAACAAAACAAAAAACAAAAATAATCAATTTAGTATCTAGCAAATTTAAAACTTAAAAAAACACATAAATAAATAAAATAAAAAATTGTTTATAAAAAATTTATACATAAAAAAAATTGTAATTTATGAGTATGATATAATTTTTTTCTATCTCTTCTTAAACCTTTTGTAAAAATACATTGAAACCAACAAACAAAAAATTATTGATACGTAGGTAATGGCGACGGTTTTTAAGTTATTTGTAAATTATTTTTGTTTTTAATTTAGTTAGTTTTAAGAGGACGTGAATTTGAAAACATTAAAAAAAAAACAAATATCTGCACGTTATTGTTTTATAAGTATTTTTTTGTTTGCAGTTTTTTGCCGCTAAGTGCAACACAAAATGCTGTGAATTGTTTGTACATATAAGTTAATTTTTTTTAAGTTATTTTTTTGTACATGTTATATATTTTATGTGTAATATGAGAATTTTTTTTGAAATGACAAAAAATAAGATATGAAAATAATGAAATAAATAAAATTGAAAATTTCTTGGTTTTGTTGTTAGTGTGTTTATACTCTAGATGAAATCTGAGAGTATATTGTGTTTGCCTTACCGTTTGTAACGCTAAGAAGTAATGCTCGCACAGAGCCGCTCAAAAACTTCGATTCCGAGTTGTTGTCTGTCCGGCTGTCCGGCTGTCCGTCTGTCTACAGCATAACTCTCGAACGCTTTCTGCTATCGTGCTGACATTTGTTGTATGTCATTTTCAGCAAAAAAGTAACTTTAAGTTCGTGAACGGGCCACATCCCCCCACTCCTTCTACCCCCTCCCATACAAATTTCACGAAATTCCGAAATTTTCAGAAATTGATTTTTCTTTGAAACTGTTTAAGCTATCGAATTGAAATTTGGGTCGAAGTATTATGATATAGATGTCATTAATATCACTGAAAATTGATCCGATCCCGTCACTCCTTCTACCCCTCCCATACAAATGGACAATTTTGAAAAATGCATTTTTTCGATTTTCATTGAAACTAGCAAAGTTATAAAATCAAATTTTTGCTAGAATTAATTTTTTTATAATTGTAATCACTATTGAAAAAATTATCAACTTTACCTCACTCCTTCTACCGCCTCCCATACAAATTTCACGAAATTTTGAAATTTAAATTAAATTATTTTTTTTTTCGAAACTGTTAAAGCTATCAACTTGATATTTTGCACAAAGTATACAAATAGAAATATTAATAATACGAAAAAAATTTGGTTTGATCCGTACACTCCTTCTACCCCCTCCCGTACAAATGCATAATTTTTGTTAAATGCATTTTATCGATTTCCATTCAAACTAGAAAAAGTACAAACTTTAAATTTTGCCAGAATTTGTTTCTTATTAATTGAAATAAGTGTTAGAAAAAATTATTAGCTCTGCTTTACTCCTTCTATCACCTCCCATACAAATATCTGTATTATAAATTCAAGAAAAGCATTCCTCCTTCAAGTACCTATATGAGAGCTATCGACTTTGAAATTGAATCAAAGCATGGTGATAAGGATGATGATAAGCAGTTTCAAAATCATCTTAAATGCTCCACTTCCTCTGCCACCTCCCATACAAATGCCTCAATTTCAGGAAAACTATGACCAATTTCTTTAAAAATAATGAAAACTAAAAACTTTAAATTCAGCAAAAAAAAATTTGCATGCTATGTTCGGTGTCATATACGAAAAATACAAACCTCCCCCTCTACTTCTACCACCTCCCATGCAAAAGTCTCTATTCACTATTCGAAAGAATGTGAGGTGACATATTTTCTGGTATATTAAAGTCATTTCCATCTCATCTAGAGTATCATATGATTGGGCTTTAAGCCCAATCATAATTCTGTTATGTTTTTTTATGGCAAATAAGAGGAAAAATGGGAACAAATTTTTAGTGGAATAAGACTAAGATTTTGATCTGTATCTTTTTTTTAAAGGCCGAGCCGCCATATTGGAGTTTTTTTTTGGTGAAATCAAACAATACACCAAGAACGGCAGAGTCATAAAATGAACTGACAAAATATCAGTACAATGAAAATTGTACAATTTTATTGCATTACTAGCTCTTTCACTGCTCATAGTTCGAAGTATTCAATTATTTGCCTCTGATCTAAGCTTAAAAATTCCACAATTTTACTCGAAATGCACCATGCCAAACTCCGGGGATAATCGCTCATGCTCTCGACTTCTCTCACATGTTTGTTACAGCCCACATGAGGCAATGACGCCACACGGCAAATGAGCTTCTGCGAACTTTTTTTCAGGAAATTGTAGATGTATGGCGGCCCGATATGGACGGATGATCGGCTTGCCGGACCCAATTTTTTTGTATTAACCGTCTATTTTGTGATCTGTAAGTGTAACCTTACGGATGTATTTTTTTTATTACTGAAGAATTAAACTCTTGTAAACGGATGAGATTTTATTACGGAAAGCGAAATAATCCCTAAGTAACCCTTTAATGTGTAATGCATAGCTAGATCGACATGTGTAAGGGAAACAAGTGGAAATGGGAAAGTTAGAAAGAAAACGTAAGAGGGACAAGTCTGAAATGGAGGTGGACGTTGTTTTTGAATTGTTGGGGATTGTACTTCGTTCGAAACAGATTGCCCGGTAATGTATTTCACATCATTGACGTCCGAGGATTGCTTAAATTTCACTGTTCTCCACGGCATATGCCCCACAGTATGCTCGCGAGCGTCTGCAGCTTGGCGAGTATTACGTAGGGCATGTAAGAGAGGAGGTATTAGATCTGTGGCAGCACTAAGCATCTGGCAGCACTAAGCATCTATGCGAAAACACTAAAAAATGTTTACGGCTACCAGAATACAAAAAGTCGCATCTCCGCGTGGCCGGACGAAAACCAAAATTGAATCGAGAAAATAAGCGTGTTAACAGAAATAAAAAATAAAGTGTTTTTTTTCAACGAGTATAAAAAACCACAGATCCTTCAGTTTCTTACTACATTTAACATGGAAATATTTATAATAAATGCAGAGTACTCCAAAATTTCAGCGATGCTCAATACAGAATTTTCCGATTTCATCTTCCATTAGACGGACCGCATCTTTTTGGAAACGACCGAGCAACGCCAGGTGTGATTTTGAGTCTCCAGCCAAAACATACGAGTTGTACTCAAGACGTGGCCGGATATAAGCCTTATACATAGTAGCCAATTCAGACGCAGAAAAGAATTTCTTACACTTACGCAGAATACCTAAACGTTTCAAGGCGTAAAGAGCGACTTCGTAGATATGTTGATTTCAATCAAGACGATTGTTAAATTTTACGCCAAGTAACAAAGTCTGCAGAAGGTAAAATCTGCACGCCACTGAAGAACATTATAGCGGCCGACTCCGGAACATTTCATTTCATTTATTTGGTGAATACTACAAGATTATAAATCTCTTTTACGTACATAATATGTGGTGGAAACTCGGAACTGATAGAATTTAAATTATTTGAATTATAACTAAATACAGTAAGTTATATATACAAAGAGAAATAATGAAAAAATAAGAAAGCAATAATTATACTCTAGATGGAATCTGAAAGTATTATAAGTTTGCTCTAAGGTTTGTAACGCCAAGAAATAAGGCTTGGAGAAAAAAATGAATGATACAGAAGTTCATAAAATCACTCAAAAATCTCAAAACCGGATGTCCGTCTGTCCGTCCGTCCGTCTGTTCGCTCTCTAGCTTGAGAACGCGTTGAGCTAGAAAGTTCAAATTTTGTACACGTCGTTTTTGAGAAAAAAGTAAGGTCAAGTTCGTGAACGGGCCAAATCGCTCCACCCCTTCTTCCCCCTCCCATACAAAATGACACAATTGCGCAATTTGACAATACACGGATTTGCTCGAAAAGTATAAAAGCTATTAGCCTGAAATTTGAATATATTACTTTTCTGATAATATCGATCTATCGTATAAAAATTATGCGTGTCCTCCCCCTCCTTCTACCACCTCCCATACAAACTGTACTTATCATGAATTACTATAAGCCAATTTATTCAGTGTGTATAAAATTTAGCGGGCTGAAATTGAAATTAAAAAAAATTAGACGATTATCCTGACCTCTTCTACCCCCTCCCATACAAAATGACCCAATTTCGCGATTTGACAATAAATGGATTTAATCGAAAAGTATAAGAGCTATTACTCTGAATTTTGGGACATATTACTTTAATAATTATATAAATTTACAGTAGAAAAAATTATCTGCGTCCTCCCTCTCCCTCCACTCCCTCCCATACAAACTACACTTTTTAATGAAATGCTCTAAGACGATTTTCTCAGAACATATAATATTTATCGAGCTCATATTTTGTAATAAATACTTAATTAGTATCATCACTAAGATCAGAAAAAAATATTTGATTAGCTTCACCCCTTCTACCCCCTCCCATACAATATGACACAGTTTCCCAACTTCACAAAAAATCTATTTTCTTGAAAAGTATGAATGTTACTCTTCTAAAATTTAAGAGATGTCAATTTTATGATATTCTTAGTTATTTCTGAAAAAATCACTAAAATCCCCCCACTCTTTCTACCACCTCCCATACAAACTACACATTTTCACTAAATCTAACACATTAATTTTCTCAGCTCCTATTCAATTTTTGGAGTAAGCATTTTGTATAATACATTTACTTTATTATTATAATAATAAAGTATTGTGATCGACACAAAAAAAAAAAAAGTTTGCTACCCTGAAATTTTTTTTTTTCGCGTTTCATGACTAAATTAGCCTAAAAATGCAAAAAAAAAAAATCCGTCTGTCTGTACGCCGTCCGCCGTCCGCCGTACGCCGTCCGCCGTACGCCGACGTGTACGCTCAGCGCACATTAACTCCCAAACCCTTCAAGATAGAAAGTTCATTTTTTGGGGGATTGTAGATAGTTGCGGATCTCAGGCGGATACCCATTTTCGGGGGTATACGGGTTCAGGGGGAGGCGGGGGGAGTGCTTAAACCGAAAAATACGAATTCAAATATCTCAACCATGGTAAGAGCTAGGAAGCTAAAACTCAACATTAATATAGAGAGGCTTGTGGGACAACTTTTAAAAATAATTTAATTTTTTTATCCATTGGGGTGCGAAAAGGGGGGGCTTAGAACCAATTGTCGGCCGAATTTTTTTTTCAAATGATTATATCTTCGAAATTACTTATCGTAACAAAACCATTTTTAGAGACCGTCAAGGTGGCATATAGTTTCATCGGAACCAGCTTAGAAAGCGGCTAATTATTGTAAGGGGGAGGGTCAGGGGGGGTGCAAAGAAAAACACTTAAAAATTAATATCTCAACTATCTCTTAAGCTATGTAATTGAAACTTGAAACTTATATTAAGCTATACTAGGCAAATATAAAAAAAATATAACATGTTGAAATAATAGTAGTGGGGGGAAATGGGGAGCATTTTAAAAATGGCGCACTTTTCAAAATTACAAATCCTTATATCTCCAAAAATAGTACAGATATCAAATCAAAAATTTGTCAGATTGTAGAACTACATAATGGTTAATTTTGGTAAAAATTTTAAGTTGGGAGGTGTAAGGGGAGGGAGGTAATAAGTAAAAATATCGAAAACTTTGAGTGATTTTCTTAGGGCTCTGGTAAAAGATACAAAGTTAAAATTTTGCATGTGAATACCTATATTTAATCCACATAGAAAAATAATAATAACTTGATCCATATTTGTTATAAACCGACCCCCCCGGTCTAACGTGCACAAGGTGTTTCATGTGCATTGAAAAAAACACATAAACTGAAAATTTTTGAGTGAAATTTTAAGGTAGAAATTTGAAAATTTGCGAAATGCATTTAAAAAAAATCCCTAAATATACGAAATATTAACTGGTCGAAAACCTTTAACACTTCTACCCCCTCCCATACAAAATTATTTTTTCGACCATTTTCAAGAAATCAATTATCACCTAACTATTAAAAGCTATCAATTTGAAATTTTGCATAACAACTAACAAAAATAATTAAAATGAAATCGCGTTAAAAGTTTTAAAATCGCGCTTGACCTTCTACCCCCTCCCATACAAAAGTATGATTTCGACTAATTTCATTAAATCAACTAATAACCAACAAATTAAAAGCTACGAACTTGAAATTTCGTACGAGCACCTTACAATAAAAATGAAAGAAAATTGTATCACAAGTTTTACGATTCCTTTACCTCCTCTACCCCCTCCCATACAAAATTATTTTTTCGAGCATTTTTAAGAAATCAGTTATCAGCTAACTCTTAAAAGCTATCAATTTCAAATTTGGCATAAAAACTTATAAAAATAATTCAAATGAAGTTGCTTTAAAAGTTTTGAAATCGCGCTTGCGCTTCTACCCCCTCCCATACAAAAGTATGATTTCGACCAATTTCATTAAATCAACTAATAACCAACAAACTAAAAGCTACGAACTTGAAATTCTATACAAGCACCTTACAAGAGACGCGAAATAAAACTGCGTATCAAATTTTACGATTGCCCTATATTCTCTACCCCCTCCCATACAAATGTTCGGTTTCATGAATGTAAAATACACCGAATTTTATGAAAATTCTATGCAACTTCGTCTATGAAACACATTCTATACAGAGAATATTGGACATGATTCAAGCAATTAATTAAAAAGCTATTAACATCCACCCACCCTTACTATTACCCCTACTCCTCCCCTCATAAAAACCAAACTTACAGAAACGAATGAAATATTGTTAACAGTTCTGCCCAAGAACTCCCTTTCACTTAGCCTTCCCTAACCACTCTAACCTGCACATTGACTTTCCACTCATCCGCAACTTGTCCCAAGAATAATAAAGTTTCGCCCGACTTGTTGGCAGTTTTTTTATATCTACTTTAGCATGATGGGGAAAAAATTAGTTCAATGCTATCACCTCTTCTAACACTCCCCATACAAAATTTCTTGGTATCACAAAAAATTCTATTTCATCTAGAGTATCGTAAGATTGCGCTGTACGCGCAATCGTAGCCCTGTTATGTTTTTAATATAAAGTTAAGTTTAGAAAACTATAAAGCAAAGAAGAAAAAGAAGAAACAACTAGGATAGAAATATATAACAAAATACAATAAAGTAATACGCAATTATTATTTAACTAATTAAGACAATGTTATGAGGATATTAGAAAATATCAACAAGAAGGAAGCGCCAAGAGACATATTAAAGATAAACAGATTAAAACTCAAGGAAATACACAAATTGCCTGAATGCATCCGGATCATCAACACGCTGAACATGAGGCGGAAGACTGTTCCAGATTCTTATGGTCTGGACGAAAAAGGAACCCTTACCGACCGTCTTACCGATACGCGGAGCAAAAAATTTACGATGTCTGTTGGTTTTGAGAGGTATTAGGTACTCACATAAATACAGAGGCTCATTTTGCTGTAAAATATTATGCAGGAAAATTAGTGATCTGCGCTTAAGGAAAGAGGATAATGTGCAGCCTAGAATGCTCCTCTGATATTGTGATATATGGTCATAGCGCCTTAGTCCAAATACCTAGCGGATACAGTCGTTGAAAGCCACATTTAGCCTATGTTGACATTTGTAATCATGTTTAGGAAATACTAGACTACCGTATGTAAAGAAAGGTATAATTAGGAATTTCACCAACTTCAATCTAGTATACCCAGGAAGGACACTAGCAAAAGCCCATAGTCTTCTCAGACTACCATATGCCTTTTTTAGGACACCATCGACTTGCTTACATCCGAACATTGCCGAGTCAAGGATTACTCCTAAATCTGTTACATGGGTTTGAATTGCTAGGGGTGTATTGTTAACTATTGGGTGAGGAAGATCACATGTGTTAGGATTGACAAGTCCAGTGTAAAATACAATGCATTGAGATTTTTTCTCATTGAGCGTCAGATGATTAAGTTGAGACCAACTTAATATGCGAGCAATATCCCGATTTACGCGTTCTACACAGTCTTCAACTAATCCAATAAGGTCTACTACTCTGAGTATCGTCCGCGTACAAATGAATACTGCAGTCCTGTAGTATCTCAGGAAGATCATTAATATAAATGCTGAAAAGTAGTGGGCTTAAGACTGACTCTTGGGGAACACCACATATAAGGGGTAACGACGAGGACAGAACATGACCAATTCTAACTTGCTAATGCCTGTTAGCTAAGTAGCTACCAATTAGTTTGATCGCATTAGTGGAGAAATTGAAGATTGACGATAGCTTGTCTAGAAGTCTGTTGTGGTCCACCAAGCCTTTGGGCTTTAGAGAAGTCTAAGAGAACAAGGTAGGTTATCATATTCTTGTCCAAAGCGGCTCTAATATCCGAGGTTACTTTAACTAGTGCAGATTCGCAACTGTGTCGAGGCCGGATTGAAAAGAGGATAGCATTTTGTTGCTCAGTATATAATCCTGCATTTGTATAGACATGATTTTCTCTAATATTATAGAGAGGATACATACAATGCTGATAGGACGGAATTCATTAGCAAATAGAGGGATTTTTATTTTTCGGAATAGGTATCACGGTGGCAACCTTCCAAGCGAGTGAGAAAGAGTTGGTGTTATTATTGATCCTAGGGCTGATCTATTACTCGAAGAGCTATTGGAAGGAGAGCTACGAGTAGATGCATTATTCAGGAAATGGGCATTTAATATATCTGCATTCAAATTATTACCGAATCGCTCCTTAACACATACATTTTCCATCTTTAAGTTGCTCCATATCCGTTTCGAGGGTAAATTTGGATCAAGCTTTCGGCTGAAATACTGACGTTTTGCGTTGCGTATAGCACAAGTCACAATGTTTTAAAGATAGATGACAGGACTGAGTTTTTGCAGAATTAAACTCTTTTTTGCCTGCCGCATTCCAGTTTTCTATTTTAATTTTTGAAGGATTTCAAAAAGGGCTTAAACCTTCAGGGAATTGAAATATGCTCCAAAATTTGTTAATGTGTAGATAAAACAAGGAATATAGAACATATTGTTATGGATCTGGCAAAACCGTCGATATTTCTGGAAAATACAAGAACAGTATCCCCTACTGTGCAAAACGCCATCTAGAACGTTCTAGCAAACACCCGACGGAACTTGAATAGTCTAGACACACACCTAAAACCGCCTGACGGAAGCTTCCAGAACTAGGGAGATTTGCTATAAAAAGCACGGAGCTGTCAGCAGCCAGTCAGTTAGTCAACCACATCTGAACACGAACGGTAGTGAAAGCGATAGTAAACCCGCGTCGGTGTTGTCATAAGAAAAGCGATAGATAAACAAGCAGCGGTGTTGCCAGAAGAGTGTGAAGTGATCGGGAAATTGTATAAAAGTGCGAATAAATAAATTATCACGTATTTTTAAACGAATTGTGTTTTCTTTGAAATCCGGCGAACCCCCTAGCTCGCAACAATATAAAAGGAAAATAATACATAAATGTGGTTGCAGATTACTAGACCTGTAATTATTGCGATTGCTGTGAAACTAAAACTTTCAATTATTATTATATTTCATTAATACCTATATAAATATATTACAATATTACTGCTTAAGTACTAGTTACTTAGACCATAGACTTAAGTTTAATTATTAAATTCTGAATTTTTAATTTGAAGTTTTAAATTAATTTTATTATGTTGTTGTTTTATATTTCTGTAACATTTTTCTAAAATTTCTTTTTCGTTCCAGTTGTATAATATTGGTTTTAAATTAATGAGTGGGCATGTTAAAAGGTGATTAAAATCTAAGTGAACTTTGCAGTGATCGCATGCGGGTGGTGAGTCCTAGTTGAGAGCGTGAGGTTGGTGTGACCGAGTCTCAATCTGGTGATGGCTACTGCTTCTGTTCGCGTAAGCGCACTTGGTATTTTGAATTTTTATACTCTAGATGGAATCTGAGAGTATATTGTGTTTGCCTTACCGTTTGTAACGCTAAGAAATAATGCTCGCACAGAGCCGCCAAGGGTACAGAAATATTTGTTGTCGCTCAAAAACTTTGATTCCGAGTTGCTGCCCGTCCGTCTGTCTACAACATAACTCTCGAACGCTTAGAGCTATCGTGCTGAAATTTGTTGTGTGTCATTTTTAGCAAAAAAGTAAGGTCAAGTTCGTGAACGGGCCAAATCTCTCAACACCTTCTACCCCCTCCCATACAAAATGACACAAATGCGCAATTTGACAATAAACGGATTTGCTCGAAAAGTATAAAAGCTATTGGCCTGAAATTTGGAATATATTACTTTTATGATAATTTCAATCTACTGTATAAAAATTATACGTGTCCTTCCCCTCCTTCTACCACCACCCATACAAACTGTACTTGTCATGAATTACTCTAAGCCAATTTAATCAGTGCGTATAAAATTTAGCGAGCTGAAATTGTGCATTAAATATTTATTTAAAATTGTTAGTAAGGCTAAAAAAAATTAGACGATTAGCTTCACCCCTTCTACCCTCTCCCATACAAAATGGCACGATCTCGCAATTCGACTATAAATGGATTTGCTCGAAAAGTAAAAAAGCTATTAGTCTGAATTTCGGGATATATTACTTTCATAATGATTTCAATATACAGTATAAAAATTATTTGCGTCCTCCCTCTCCTTCCAACCCCTCCCATACAAACTACACTTTTTCATGAAATGCTCTAAGCCGATTTTCTCAGAACATATAACATTTATCGAGCTCACATTTTGTGATAAATACTCATTTAGCATTATCACTAAGATCAGAAAAAAATATTTGATTAGCTTTACTGCTTCTACAATTGTGACGAACGCGTCGGGAAAATCTAGATTTTCCCAATTTTCCATCGCAAAAAAAATAAGGAGAATTTAATTGGGCGGGCTATACCCGATTCCTGCAGCACTTTTGCCGGCTTTTGCCTCAGTCGGGCCATGGGTTATTTCGGAATCGAGCCCACGCAATATTGCATGTGCTGCCACTACACACGTTCCAAAACCGAGAAAAAAAAATACTTTCACCCATTTGTCCTACATCACACGTCCTTTCACTGCCGTTTAGCACATCTTACCGAGAATTTACTTGTAACGCAATGAAATGGGTCATTTACAAGAATTTATTCATTTTAGTAATATGACTTTAATAACAAACTCAAAGAAAATTTTTAAAGCAAAAAAAAAAGATTCAATTATAATTACTATCGGTTTGTTGCGGGCCCCATACTCCATAGGCTGCTTCTCTGTTGTCAGATCGCTGCTTCCTGCTGCTAGATCCTCTTTTTTTTTTCTTTCGAATGTGAGTTTCCTTTTATTCTGCTGGTTCGCCAAAACGTATCTTTTTGTTATTCTCGATTTGTTCCGACGACCTTTCGTGGCCAGGTCTAGATCCAGAAGAAGGTGCTTAGCCTCATCTTCAAGCTTCGGACCCTCACTCAATTTTTTTGAAAAATTCGCTTGTTCATCTCGAAAGCTTTGCTTAATAAAGAGGTCCAGCTGCCGATGCTGCAGCACTTCGTCGAAATGTCTCTTAGTTTTTTTTTTTTCTCTTTTTTTCTTTTATTTTACAATTCAGATTATATAACTAGTATTTTTTTTTTTTTTCAAGAAAATTCTGAAGGATTTCATTTGTTACAACGCGGGGACGACCCATCCCAAGAAAGGAGGTCTCAACAACGCCGGGCTTTTAAATACCGCCGATATATACATATACACACATATAATTTTAATTAAATTCAAAAGAAAACGTAAAACTAAGTTTTTATATTTCGCGCATGATAAATGCCTAAAAATTTTCAGTCCTTATCTTTCAACCGGTATGCTACATTTCCGACTGCACACTCAATAAAAGCCTCATTGAATTTAGGAGCAAGTTTTGCAGAATATTTTTTTGGCAAACTACTCAGTGAGAAATCCTTAACAAATACTCTTTGGCCAGGAGCGAATACTCGAGTCCGCGATCGCAGATTATAACGTTTCGCATGCCGAGCATGGGCTTCAGCTAATTTTTCCTCAACATCTTTTTGGAGTAATTGCAGCCGACAATTAGTAGGATAAATAGCAACTTCTCCATTTTCTAAACTCTCCAACTTACGAAGGAGCTCATAACTAGAACCATGAGTGATCATATGTCTTCCAAAGGTGAGATAGTAAGGCGAACATCCAATCGAAGTGTGGTTCGCGTTTCGGATAGCAGCACCTATTTCTGCCAGGTTTTCATCCCAGCGATTATGTTCGATTCCAATATACGATCGAATCATACTAAGCAGATCTCGGTTGGCTCTTTCGGAAGGATTGGATTGAGGACTATACACCGGCGTGAAGGTATGGGTAACGCCATAGAGATTCAAAAAAATCTTGAAGTTTTTTTGATTTAAACTCTGAACCATTATCTGAATGCACAGTTTCTGGGACATTATAAACAAAGAAAATATTCTCCCTCAAGAATCTGATCACATTATCGCTATTTGCACTGGAAAATGCTCGCAACACTACAAATTTCGAAAACTGATCGCGCATAAGCAAAATAAATTTGTTACCAGCACGGGAGCGGGGGTAAGGTCCTAGAAAATCCAAACAAATTCTTTGAAACGGACGTTTTACGAGGATCTGATTTCCCATTGGCACTTGGAGAGTATGGTTTACCGGTTTGCAACGTTTACAAGTCACACAATTTCGAATGAAGTCTTGAACTTCAGTGACCATATGAGGCCAGTAATAATACTTTCTGAGATTTATAATTGTTCGGTCTATTCCACCATGTCCTCCGACTGGTGAGCAGTGTGCTTGACGTATCAAATCATGGGTAACCTGTTTCGGAATCCATAGCTTCCAAATTGGACTGCCTTCTTCTGGTTTAAAACTTTCCTCTGCAAGATTTATATACAGACGGTCGTCCAGAATCCTTAAATTCGGTGTGAGCTGAAGGTTTTCTCGGACAGATTCTAATTTCTCCAAATATTCCTTATTACTAAAGGCTGGGTTTTGCAAGTCGATAAAACAAGGTGGTGTTTGGATATCGAGTATTTCTTCCACGTTGATTTTTACGCTAACATCCTCATACAAGCGCGATAAGACATCCGGAACGATATTTTGCGATCCCTTCCTGTATTCAATAGAGAAATCGAAGGACTGAAGTTTTAAACTCCATCTAGCAAGTCTGGCTGACAAATCCTTTTGTTCCATCAACCACTTCAGGCTTGCATGGTCCGTGATCACGGTAAACCGTACGCCTTCGATGTAACACCTAAATTTCTTTATACTTAGCACAACTGCCAAACACTCAAGTTCTGTTACACTATATTTTCTTTGAGCAGCATTTAGCTTATGTGAATAAAAGGCAATTGGATGTTCTATACCATCATCGGCACGCTGAAATAGCACGCTACCTACCCCTGTAGTGCTTGCATCGCATTGTAAGAAAAATGGTCATTCATAATCTGGATTAACAAGGAGAGGTGCTGACGTCAAACATTGCTTTAGTTGATCGAGGGCGGCTTGTTCTTTGTTTGACCATTCGAATTTACTTTTCTTACCCTTAAGAAGGTCAGTCAAGGGCGTGGCAATCGAAGCAAAGTTCGGTATAAATCGTCTATACCAGCCGAATAAGCCCAAGATGCTGCGGACATTTTTTTGAGACTTAGGGGGTGGCAACTGCGATATGGCCGATACTTTATCAGGGTCAGCGCGTAGGTGTCCGTCACCAACTACATATCCTAGGTATCTAATTTCCTTAAGAACAAACTCACTCTTCTCCACATTGATTGTTAAACCGGCTGTTCGAAGTAATTGGGCTACTTCAGCCAGTAACAACATGTGTTCTCGAAATGATGGAGAGGCTACTAGTAAGTCATCCAGATACACAAATACCCTGTCATGCAGCCTATGAGGGATCACTTTGTGCATTAATCTGCACATAGTCTGTGGCGCATTGCACAGCCCGAATGGCATCACTGTAAATTGGTAAAGTGGCCTTCCAGGGATAGTGAAGGCCGTTTTGTCACGCGATTCTTTAGCCAAGGGGATTTGCCAGAATGCGTCCTTTAGGTCCACCTTTGAAATAAAATGCGTTTCGTGCAGCCTTGCAAGTAAACCATCAATAAGTGGTAAGGGATATGCATCTTTGACAGTAATACTATTCACCTTTCTGGCGTCCAAGCAGATGCGAACTTTTCCAGGCTTACGTACTAGTGTAATTGGGGAGCTCCACGAACTTTGTGACTCTTCGATTACCCCCAGTGAGAGCATACGGTCAAGTTCGGCATCTAAAAGTTTCTGGATTGCCGGAGAGATAGGGTAGTGCCTCTGTTTTATGGGGGAACTATTCCCCACGTCTATGACATGTTCGATAAGATGCGTTTTCCCTAAACGATCTTTTGAGGATGATGGGAATAGTTCACGTACTTTTTGCAGAGTTTCCCATTCGCTGTCGCGTAAACTATGTTGCGCAGAATTAATTTTAACTGACTCTAAGGAATCAAGGAAGTTAACTTTCGGCATTATGCATGGTTTAATCTCAAATCTGTTCCAAAAATCCATACCAAGATACAGATTTTGTGTTAATGTGGGAACAACTACTACACTCATCATTTTAGAGCGACCCTCAAACCTTACCAGACAGTCCACGTAGCCAATTATGGATTGGTTTTGCCCATTAGCAGTGGATACATTGCCTCGATATGCTTTTAGGGAAGACCAGCTTTTGCAATGAACTCAGAAGCATCTTTGCCCAGAATGCTGATGCTTGCACCACTATCTAGTAAACCGGTAATTTGTTGCCCTCTAATGGAGACAGTGACGAATGGGCGATTTTCCACAAAATCGCAGATGGTAGTAGCTGAAACCTTATGGCGAATACATTTTTTTTTAAAGAAATATTTTGTAGTCGTTGTAATTGAAGTGTGAAACTAATTTCGGCGATATAATTCGGGGTCGGTGTTTGTCGCTACATCTTCTCGCAGCGGCGCTTTGACGTGCAATATCCCCGGAGCTACTACACGTCTTCTCGAGTTTCCCGGACTACAAACATTACACGAAGGTTTGTAAGTATTCAAGCGCCCGCAACCGTAACAAAACGTTTGACGTTCAGCAGTGCATACTTTGTATGTATGTCCAACCTTACGACAGTTCCAACAGTGAACATTTTTTTCAATATTTATTGCGTCTAAGTTCACAATAGAATTTTCACGTGGCATAGACATGTCATTGTTAGAATAAGAAGGATGTACCATGTTGTGCGTTTCAGATAGAGACGTCAAATGCGGCTCCCATTCCATAGCATTTACGTGATTAGGTGGACGGCGATATTGATCTTTAGAACATCTCTGTTGAAAACTTTCGATGTGCTTGCAAGCCCTAATAAGTTGCTCGCGAGTAACAATCGGTTGCCACAAAAGTTCGCGTTGCATATGAGCAAGCAGCCCTCCTTTGATTATCTGGACAAGACGAGTTTCCGGTATTCTCTGGCGCATTCGACCAGCTAAGCTCGTCATCTCTAATAGAAATTCTGTAAAGGATTCGTTGTGTTTCTGCTTCTTAGAACTCAGCAGTAAATATATTTCGTCGTCTGTCTCATGATCGTCAAAGGTCAATTCTAATTGCCTTTTTAGGGAGAACCAATCAATACAGTGATCATCGCGTCGAAGCTCCCAGTACAACTGTGCGGCTTTCCCTTCCAAGCAGGATGGCAAAATTGATATCAAGTCATATGGAGTACAACCGGCATCCTTAGCTGTTGTCTCTAAACGAAAAAGAAAATCAGAAAGACTTGGACCATGCTTAGAGGCAGTAAATTTCAAATTTGACCCTCCCCACTTAATTCGCTGCAAAAGATCGCGTTGTGAACTAGAAGGCATGGACAATCTTGGTGGTGTTAGATAATTAGGCCTATCATAGGTAGTTACATGTGGATTTGGATCCAGGTTCGGTAAAGCCTCGCAATTAAAATTTATATCAACATATTGCCCTTGCCTTGGAAAAAAATCATGTTGAGGCATTTGACTGGAAGGACCAGAACTCAACCTTATATCATTTAGAGCCGATAACACTTTATCACTTTCAGCACCAGTTCCATAATTACGATTGCTATTCAGCAACGTTGAAGTTTCGTATGAATCTACCTCCTCCAAGTCATTTAATTTTAGTTTAGAGGTGTCGAGAGCTGGTATTGCCGGAGTTGATATTCCATTGGTCATGTTACCTAAAGATTCCAGTAGTAACTGGCACTCTATACCCGCCTCAATGGCAATCGAATTCGCTGATTTTGAACGTGCTATACGTTCTAGACGGAAAAGTATGTGAAGAAGTTTCGTAGTTGTTCTCTGTATCGAATCGTATTCTTTAAGAGCGGCAATTCGCTTCACAAATGCAGCCAAATCAACTAAACGATGTGAGCACAATTGGACTTCCCTTTTTGGATTTTTACAGGCATTAATATGAGGGTTTCTGGGAATCAAAGAATGTTTAGTTTGCTCCCGGTCAAAGCATTCCTGTAAGGCTCTCACTCTATGTTCCGGAAATTGTTGAATACTTCGGATTTCGCATTCAACTGCTATTTCGTCTTCCGCTAAAAATTCTGCGTCCATTTCAAAAAGAATTTTTGCAAAAGTAAGTTAAATCGATGTATATTTTTTTTTTTCTTATCGTTTACAATATAAATATTGCAGTTATGTGTAGCAAAGTAACTTATTTTAGGACTTGCTCCTAAAATCAACACGAATATGTAATATAATATAAGTATGTATGTATAAAATAATAATAACCAAAGAAAATATTAATAAGAATCGAAAATGATTTTCAAATTGCCTATACTATTGAAAGATAATACCAGATTTCGGATAAAAATTGCTTCCTATTATTTCGGGCATTTATCGACTGTGAAATTATAATATATTTTTCATTCAAAAAAAAAATATAGGAAAGGATAAACGTATGTTCCAAATTACTGTATAATGTGTATGTATATATAACAAAGGACGTGTGATGAGAGTGTAGACGATGTGTGAGATTGTTTTTTGTAAGAGTTGATAATGTTATTAGTCAGTTCGTGTGTGAAACGTGTGTGCTTTCCCTTATTTTGAGCAATGACTTCAATTGTATTAGTAATTTATGCTAAAATGAGTTGAATGTGTTACCTTTCAATGCAAATCCCATTCACCAGAATTTTAAAATTCACGAATTACTTATAAGGTAATCAGATTAGGATGCCAGGTAACAAAAACACTAAAACTGAAACTATTAAAGCAAATACAACAAATTATTCAACCGCCGATAATTAGACAACTACGATACTTATAATATAATTGTAGCGAAATATTTGCGTCACTTCAAGAAAAATATTTAACTCACTAAAACTATAATATTTAAAAATGTCAAACATCTGATTTCGTCAGATTATATAATCACAAAGTACACAAAGTACGCTGGAACACCCGATGCGATTTTAAACATGACAATTTAATAAGAGAAAACCAAGGAGGATATATAAAAGGAGTACCTGATAGTCTGTCTCATGTAGGAATATTTTTTGATTCGGAAATTTTCGAAAATTGTGTCCAAGCTTAACTTGGCTTCAAACTTTTACCAAAAAAATACAATAATTTGTATTCTTTCTTGGTTGCTAATATTCAGTCAGCAATAAAGTAATTTTCAATACAATGGTGTTTGCTGTTTCATTTCAGACATTTTTATTTTTTCAATTTTTATTAGTTTTGGTTTGTGTTTAAGCTAAGTACTTTAGCAACGGACAATTTAACGCGGGACAGAGACTTACTTTGGGTTTAAGTATGTCAAACAAGGATAGCGAAACAATTTTTTCGAAAATTTGACAACTGTTTCGAACAATTTATCGTGGGAAAGAGTTAGTTGCAATATTTTTAAGTGTGGCAGACAAAGATAGCGAAACGATTTTTTTCGAAAAATTTCGAGCATTTCGGTAGTAAGGGAGGGAAATACATTCATTCCCATTGTGTTTACAAGGCAAAGCATGCTCATAGTCACTCCTTTTTATATATCCTCCTTGGAGAAAACGCAATCAATTGAAGTCACTTCAAAACAAGTTACTCAAAATCAAAAAAAAATCCGTAAAATTTAATACGTATACTAAACAACTGAAAACAAATTTATTTATAGCTATTCTGCTGTAATAGAAATTTATTTTAGGCTAACTGCACAGCTCTCAGATAAAATTTTTTTTTTTTTTTTTTTTTTTTTTTTTTTTTTTTTTTTCAAAATCGCAACAACAAAACCGGTAATGCTTCTTCACTGGAACAATAGATCTATAATCCCATTGCAAAACTTTTAAATAGGCAACTTGGGTATACACATTTAACTATTTACCTTTTTGTTGTTGCTAAATGCAAACGATATGAAGATTTTACTTTTTTTTATATTTTAAAAAAATGGAATTTTCACGCTAGAGGGAAATGTTTTTTTTTGGAAAATTAAGCACAATTTAATTATTAATATAATAGGGAAAATAACTGGTTTGGTGAAGCCAAATCCACCTTTGTACCTTTGGGCGCCATTTTGTGACGAACGCGTCGGGAAAATCTAGATTTTCCCAATTTTCCATCGCAAAAAAAATAAGGAGAATTTAATTGGGCGGGCTATACCCGATTCCTGCAGCACTTTTGCCGGCTTTTGCCTCAGTCGGGCCATGGGTTATTTCGGAATCGAGCCCACGCAATATTGCATGTGCTGCCACTACACACGTTCCAAAACCGAGAAAAAAAAATACTTTCACCCACTTGTCCTACATCACACGTCCTTTCACTGCCGTTTAGCACATCTTACCGAGAATTTACTTGTAACGCAATGAAATGGGTCATTTACAAGAATTTATTCATTTTAGTAATATGACTTTAATAACAAACTCAAAGAAAATTTTTAAAGCAAAAAAAAAAGATTCAATTATAATTACTATCGGTTTGTTGGGGGCCCCATACTCCATAGGCTGCTTCTCTGTTGTCAGATCGCTGCTTCCTGCTGCTAGATCCTCTTTTTTTTTTCTTTCGAATGTGAGTTTCCTTTTATTCTGCTGGTTCGCCAAAACGTATCTTTTTGTTATTCTCGATTTGTTCCGACGACCTTTCGTGGCCAGGTCTAGATCCAGAAGAAGGTGCTTAGCCTCATCTTCAAGCTTCGGACCCTCACTCAATTTTTTTGAAAAATTCGCTTGTTCATCTCGAAAGCTTTGCTTAATAAAGAGGTCCAGCTGCCGATGCTGCAGCACTTCGTCGAAATGTCTCTTAGTTTTTTTTTTTTCTCTTTTTTTCTTTTATTTTACAATTCAGATTATATAACTAGTATTTTTTTTTTTTTCAAGAAAATTCTGACGGATTTCATTTGTTACACAATACGACACAGTTTCACAACTTCACAAAAAATCTATTTTCTTGAAAAGTATGAATGTTACTGGTCTAAAATTTAAGAGATGTCAATTTTATGATATTCTTAGTTATTTCTGAAAAAATCACTAAAATCCCCCCACTCTTTCTACCACCTGCATGATGGGGAAAAAATTAGTTCAATGCTATCACCCCTTCTAACACTCCCCATACAAAATTTCTTGGGTTCGCAAAAAATTCTATTTCATCTAGAGTATCGTAAGATTGCGGTTTACGCGCAATCGTAGCCCTGTTATGTTTTCTTTCTGGGATTGATTGTTGTAGAATAAAAATTTCTTCTCTGCATTTAATTTAGCTAAATTCGGATTCCACCAAGGAACGTCTTTTTTGTTTTAGTTGGGGTTTGCTTTAGTATGAGGAATTGCGATGTTAGCGCCGGAGAGTATGGAGCGTTTGATTGTAGCTGCTTCCTAATTAATATTGAAAGATATTGGTGCATTTTGTAGGCATTCGTCTACCTTGGCGGAAAATTTATCCCAATTAGCTAGCTCCGTTTTAAATTTCGGAAGGGTTTCGGTCTCAAAGTTCTTTTCTATGTTCACTGTTGTTATTGATGGGAAGTGATCGCTTCCATGTAGGTCATTCAATGTGCGCCATCCGCTAATTGGGCTTAATATCGGTGAGCAAATTGAGAGGTCTATGTGAGTGAAGGTATTGTGTGTGCTGTAATGTGTGGGAGATCCATCATTTAAAGCAATTAGATTGTTAATAGTAATCTACAATGAGTTTGCCTCTACTGTTTATTTGCTCCAGCTGTTAAAGTCTCCAACGATAAGATATGGTGAAGGGATTTGTTGGGTAATCTTATTTAGATCTCCAACTGAAAAATTTTCAGCTTTGTGTATGTAGAAGCAGATGATTGTAAATTTGAGAGACGAAATAACTTCTATTGCTAGAGAGATAAATTTGCTTTGCAAGTCAATAAGGCTACCTCTTTTCTCACCATTAAAGAGATACCGTTTTTGGTTCTTGTATTTGAGGGCTTCTTTAGAAACAATGCGTCAAAGTTATTTAAAAATTGTGGATGCGAGTTATATGGGCAAACATCTTGTAATGCAATTACATCTATATCGTGAGTTTTGGATCAAGGGACTTGTAGTTATTATAAAAGCCGTTTATATTCCACTATAACATGTGAAATTGATTCATGTTGACATATCTTTGGATGTATGTGGATTTGCCTTAACGTTAGATTTATTGTTGGTATTGGTCTGTTGTATTGTTTCGTATGTTGTTGCGTTGTTAGTTTTTCCATATTTTTGGTATAGTGATTTAAGATTTGGTATTTCCTGTGAGGGATTGTTAGTGTTTTGATTGATTAGTGCGGTGCTTTCTGTTATGGTGTTATTTACATTTTCTGTGTTATTTGTATACAGTGTGTTGTTTGTTAGTGTTTCTTCATTGGTATTGGAAGCGAAGGTTTTTGGTTCGATATACGTTTTTTTATACTCTAGATGAAATCTGAGAGTATATTATGTTTGCCTTACCGTTTATAACGCTAAGAAATAACGCTAGCACAGAGTCGCCAAGGGTACGGAAATATTTGTTGTCGCTCAAAAACCTCGATTTCGAGTTGCTGTCTGTCCGTCTGTCTACAGCATAACTCTCGAAACCTTTGAGCTATAGTGCTAAAAAATTTTGTGTGTCATTTTTAGCAAAAAAGTAACTTTAAGTTCGTGAATGGGCTACATCCCCCCACTCCTTCTACCCCCTCCCCTACAAATTTCATGAAATTTCGAAATAATAAAAAATTGATTTTTCTTTGAAACTATTTAAGCTATCAACTTGAAATTTACGTCAAAGTTTTACGATATAGATGTCATCAATATCACGGAATATTGACTCCTTCTACCCCCCCCCCCCATATAAATGGACAATTTTGAAAAATACATTTTTTCGATTTTCATTGAAACCAGTAAAACTGAAAAGACGAAATTTTGTCAGAATTAATTTTACTATAATTGCAATTTATTTTAAAAATAATTATTAACTTCACCTCACTTCTTCTACCCCCTCCCATAAAAATTTCACGAAATTTTGAAATTTAAATTAAATTATGTTTCTTCGAAACTGTTAAAGCTATCAACTTGATATTTTGTATAAAGTATACAAATGGAAATATTAATAATATGAAAAAAATTTGTTTTGATCCGTACACTCCTTCTACCCCCTCCCATACAAATGCATAATTTATGTTAAATGCATTTTATCGATTTCCATTCAAACTAGAAAAAGTACAAACTTCAAATTTTGCCAGAATTTGTTTCTTAATAATTGAAGTAAATGTTAGAAAAAATTATCAGCTCCGCTTCACTCCTTCTACCACCTCCCATACAAATATCTGTATTATAAATTCAAGAAAAGCATTTCTCCTTCAAGTATATGAGAGCTATCGACTTTGAAACTGAATCAAAGCATGGTGATAAGGATGATTATAAGCAGTTTCAAAATCATCTTAAACGCTCCACTTGCTCTGCCACCTCCCATACAAATGCCCCAATTTCAGTAAAACTATGACCAATTTCTTTAAAAATAATGAAAACTAAAAACTTTAAAAATACAAACCTCCCCCTCTACTTCTACCACCTCCCATGCAAAAGTCTCTATTCACCATTCGAAAGAATTTGAGATGACATATTTTCCGGTATTTTGAAGTCATTTCCATCTCATCTAGAGTATCATATGATTGGGCTTTAAGCCCAATCATAATTCTGTTAAGTTTTTTATTTCCAAAGCGTCTTTTAATGTCTCAACAACAGGTGTTTGAGACACCCGTCGGTTCCCGCGTTTAGGATTTCGGTGGCTTTATGGTATGGAATCTTATTGGTGGTGGAGATTTGAAGGATTCTTTTTTGTTTAATATATTTGGGGATCTATGTTCTCCATTGCAGTTGATGCAATTTACAATGGTGTAGTCTGTGGGGTCGTGTGCCGGACCCGCGCAAGTATCTTTTTTTTGTGTGTCCTATACGATGACAATTTTTGCATTGCATTGGTGTGGTATATAAATTTCTACTTCGACTTTTAGGAAACCAATTTTTTCTTTTGGGATTTCGTATGTATTGAAGGTAAGTACATGGACAGGGGTATTGGGAGCAGTGTGAGTTTCGGGATTGTATTTGGTTATCTTGTAACAATCAATGACGTGTTGCTCTTTTAGTTCGTCAACATATGCTTTCTTTTGGTATATTAGTGAGATCTCGACATTTAATGATTCCCTTGCATTGGTTAAGTGTTGGATGAAGGAGGATTTCAATTTCGCATAGATTTGATAATTTGGTATACGGCGTGGGCGCTATTTTTGGCTAGGACTATTAAGTTTCCTAAACGATCGAATGAAGTATTCAGAAATTCAGTGAGAGATCGTTTCAAGGGCTTTGTGGAGTAGGAAAATGTTTAGGGATCTTAAAGGTTTATTGGGATCTTTGTTCTTGATTAGTAAGAATTTTCGATCGTAAATTTTTTGTGGTCGTTTTTATTTGATGTGTCGGATAATTTTTGTGAGTTAGTGTAGGCCGGTATGAACGGTTTTTGTTTGGGTCTGGAAAAGGAAAGTGAGAAATGAGTGCTTGGGATGGTTTGGGTTTTTTTCTATATCTTGAATGATCGGCATCGAGTATCTCGTAATAGTTTCGGCGGGTTTCCCCGTCGAAATCTACATACATGGACGGAGCTTACCTTGTTAATTACAGGTGATAAAGTATTTTATGAAGATAAAACGATTTTTTCACTTAGGTACCAGAACTAAACTAACTGTGCTAGCTAACTGCTAGAGAGAAAAATTGATAAACGCTATGTTGTGATGTGAACGCTTTGACTGATCAACTGGTTCTGAAAACTTTCAATTATTTTGATCTATTCTTTTCGTTGGTAAATATATCTAAAGTATTGGAAATCAGAAACCGGTAGGCAGACGGCCCACCGGCAAACCCAGACTTTGATGACATCGCCATCACAGGTAAGGACAACCACGTACACATTTAGCCAAACATAAAAGAGGTTTTGGGACGGTGATTGCCATTGAAACTGAGCAAGTGCGCATTTATGCAACCCTCAATCGAATATTTGGGACATATAATCAGCAAAGAAGGTATACGACCGTCAGAATCAAAATTGGTTGCTATTGACAATGTGCCAACACCAACCAACGTGAAGGACCTCAGATCTTTCTTAGGTTTAATAAATTTTTATGAACGATTTATATATATATATATATATATTACATATGTATATTTTCATTGATAGGGACGTGAAAACGATGGACATGGGGTCCAGCGAAATTACAGACAACCGAGAAGATAAAGGAAAAGGTAGTGAAAGCCAATGTTAATATATCTTACGACCAAAACCGCCAATTATATGTAGCATGTGACGCATCTGAGCAGTTATATTTCATAAAACTAATGTGCAAATCGAGAAGCCTTGCATTCCGCAAACTTACTACCACCGAGCAAAAATACTGCAATCGTATACTAATTCCTGACGGTGTGGTGCGAAGACGATACAGCGATCACGTGCACGAACGTTGAAAAAAAAACATTCTAACAAACTTGCAAATCTCACCAAATGTACCAACAACACCGAAGAAACACAGCCGACTACGACCAGTACTTCAACATCCCAAGTCGGATCACAAGAAACTGGGATGGAAAATATGGAGCTATCATCTGCCCCTGGACGAAGCAACCGTATTCGAAGAACATCATATCGCTTCAGAAGCAGTGCTTATTTATCAATCAAATTCCGTCAGTTACATATTTACTGCTTTTCTTAATATAATTATTTGAATTCATTTAGCCTGTAAATGTGTTTGTGTAATAATGTTGCGAATAAACCCGTTGCAGTTAGAATTCGAACTTGTTCGGTCGTTTCAGTGCAAACTTAACAGCCTGTGCTAACGAAACGTGAACATTAACAATGGCGTCCGAAAAACGACTTAACGTCTTTAAAAGAAAGGTCCTCAGAAGAATCCTCGGATCTGTGAGAGAACACTCGATCCGGAGAATACGAGAGAATTGTATGCCATCTACGACTATTCACAATGTCAACCCTGATAAAATTCAAGAAGCTACAATGACCTCACTGAACCGAGAAGGATGGAGGTGAAGTATACAGGAGGCCAAGGCCCGATTTGGGCTGTTCCGCCATCTCAAGTAAGTAAATACTAAAGGTTCACCAAGCTATTAGCTATAATATCACAAAATTTGTAATGCTACAGCGATCAACACCGCATTGAATACCAACAGCGTAGCAAGATTTTAGAAGTGAATCGAATTGAATATACAAATTGAAATCTTGTCCTGACTTTGATTCCACATATATTCCACTCGAGGACCGCAACCAGGAAGCTGTCTGACACCAAACCTCATCTTATTAGGCGGTTATTCGAATGGTCACCAATCGCCTGACAACTTCAACGATGATTCGATTCTCTTTCGGAAAAAACTGGAAGGTTGCGCAAAAGCTATCCAACAACTACTTATGGAAATGCTGGGTGCAAGAAAATTAAAACTAACGGTGCCGTTACTGTCGATTCAAGGACAAACTCGCCAGTCTTAGAGATGAGGCGTAGTTCTCCAAACGACCGCTGGAACTGGTCAATTCCTTCAGTATCTTATTGGTTAAACAAATGCAACTAATGGAATTGGAAATTTAGTGTTTTATTTTGGCATAACAAAAATTGTCTTTTTTCGTCACACAAAATTTTGACGTATGAAGGCTTTCCAGCAAGAATCTCCATACAATCTATTGTTACTTGACAACACTAAGCCGTTCATCGAATATTCGCAATATTCAGCTGTCTACTATTTTGCTCACAACATCATTGACAATCCACTATCATCAATTGCTTGTGACCTCGAACTGCTCGTGCGCACTCAGAAGCAGATGAATGGTGGCCGACTAGAACGATATAAAAAGGCGAGCTTGAAAGAAGCAGTCTGAATTGGGAAGCGAAAGTGTCAAGATCGGGTCGTCGCGTGGTAAAGTCACGATAGTCAGTCGAAAGGTGGAAACCAAAAGAATCAGATATATAAAAGCGACAATTGGTCGACGAAAAAGGTGTTTGTTTACTTATGTAAGCGATAAATAAAAGTTTGCGGGTATTTTAATTTAACGAAAACTAGTTTAATTTTTATTTGAAATCCAGCGACCTCTTGTGCACTTCACTATATTAGAAAAACAGAACCTGGAACAGAAACTAAGAAATTTTTTCCCAACAGAATAAATGAACTTTGGAAGGAAAATATGCATTTTCGAGAAACGGGTGGATTTCAATTTTCACCAACAGTTTCGAATAAGAAGTGTAAATAAAATAAAATTTTTTGGATCAATGCCAAAAGGCCATCCACAGATAAATCCAAAATTCTTGATAAATCGGTCCGATAAATTTTCAGATCCCCTATCCACCAGACGTTTAATTTTTGAAATCACTGATACAATTCTCTTTTCGTTCACTGCCTCAATATTTCTATGCTGCCCAATATTTTCGGTGTATACTGTGACTTCAATGAGCATGACTGGCACCAACTTTGCTAAGCACACCATCCACGATGAAACCAACGAACAATCCTAATTATTTCAAATATGCTAGCCAGCCATGATTTTAAAGAAAAAATAAAATTAAATCAGTAAATTCCACGAAAAGTGAAAATCGATTCAAAAATGTAAATTCATTGAAAAAAAATCCTAACAACTAAGCGGAAACTGATATAAAAATAATATAGAAAAACTAAAAATAACTCAAACTTGGTGTGAAAAAAGAAATAACCAATTCAAATTCGAATCATAAATCGTTAATACTTGATTACTTGATTATTTTATTTTTATATCGTTATTTTACGGAACATAATTAATTCAATTCAAAAACTTAAATCTATGAATGTTCTCAAGAGACATAATTGTCTGAATTATTACTAAAAGCTTGAAAAAAATCAATCTAAAATAATGACATCGACATCCTTTTTTCTCGAACCTTGAACTCCACCACCGCCACTATTATTTCCACTCGCTGCTCCGCCGCCACCACCGCTTCCGGGTCGATGACTTGAGCTTTCATTAAGCGCATTAGCTTTCTGTCGTTCCGCTAATTTCTGTTGTAAAGTCTTTGTCGGACTGCTTTGAATAATTGTCGTCGTTGCTGGCGGTGTAACACTTTTTCGTGCTGCAGCGAGAGCAGCCACTGCCGGCGCTAATCCAGGCGACTGATTCGGTGAATGCGCCAATATCGGAGAGTTCGACAGTGGAACATTGAACGGTGGGACAAAGGATTGTGGTTTGGATTTTGTCAACGACGATGACGATGGAATCGGAATGGCGGTTATACTGTCCGGTAAACGTGGTGTTAAAGGAAGTGTACCGGTTGGTGGTGGTAGGGGAGTTTGCTGGGGTGGTAGAGTGAAACGTGTTTGGGTTTTTGGAGCACGAGGTTGTTTCTTATTGTACGCTCGTTTTTGTGGTACGGGCATTTGAAATTGAGGTGGCATTTGTGCTAGGCCTGATCCACCTGGCGGCATACCCATACTCGTCAATAAGTCGGCATAGGTTTTAAGAAGATTCACTTGGGAATGATAGTTTTGTAGATTAAAATTACCGACCAGGGGCATTTGCTGGGCGAGAGCTGCAAGATTGGTAAGCTGGGAGGCCGTTGCGCCCGGGAATGAGGCCGATAAAGAAGGAGATTGTGTACGAGAATAAGGAGATGAAGGACTTACCTTGGTCTTGGAGGATGTTTTCAATTTCGCGGTGTATTTATCTCTCAGCTTTTCCGGATGCATTGAGATTTGCGGCAATTGGGATTGCAGTTTTGCGATTTTATTGTCCGGGGAATAGGCAGGAGCTGGAGTTATGGTCAGAGATTTTGGTAGGTCGGGGAGCAAGGAGAGCTGAGATGACATCGCAGTTCCTGACGGCAGATCTAATTTGGGACTAGGAATCGGCACTTTTGTCATCGATACGGAATTTCCGGACAAGCTTGATGAGAATATTTGCGATGATAGTGGTGTGGTGCGAGCAGATTTCGATTCTTTTATCGACATGGATGTTGACGGTTTAGAAGTGGTTGGTGTTATGGTTAGTTCGCCGCTTCCGATACTGATTGTAGCCGATGGTTGGGGGATTTGAGTGGACGATTTAACCACTTGGGAAGCAGCAACCGATGCCATTAAGTTGTTCATATCGAATTGTGGAACGTGGGATTTTTGTTGCTGACCGACATTTGTGGCTGCTGGCAGTGGCGGTGTTGAGAGATTTGCCTTAGTGGCAGTCGATGACGATGATTGCTTCATTGAATTGTGTAGAGGTGATAGTGATGCTGGAAATGATTGACCGATCAGGAATTTATAGTACTCCTGTGTTAGAGTTTTAAGGTAGTTTGGATCCTGGAAATTGAAACTCATTGCAGAAATTCGAAAAAAAATAAAGTGTAACTACCTTCATCAAACTACTGTTCAAACCAGTATTTCCATACAATGACATCATGGCCGAGAGTGACGCCGGATCCATGAGTGACGGCGGCATAGTTATAGCCGGATTTTTATTTTGATTCTTACTTCCGACTGGTCGTCCTCTGGGTCGAGATGTTATACCAGGAATACTTGCTGGTTTTGTAGTCTGAAAAAAAAATTCAAATTAAACTACACAGAAATGATTTCACGAAGCGAATGTATACCGGAATTACGGAGCTCGGACTGTTTGTAGCCGGTTTCGATACCGATGTGATCGTAGTATCCATCAAATTAAACGTTGTTGTACAACCTTGACTTGCAGCGATCGCTTGTTTTTCCTGATTTTTACGCACGTTGATCTCCTGTGCGCACAATTTAACCGCCAAATCAATGATATTTGCATTATCCGGCATTTTCGCAACCTTATCCTGAATGTAAAACTTATAAGCATCGGCCAAAATCTGTTCGAAGAGCGATTCTTTTTGGGTCATGTATTTCGAGCAAATCTTCTGTGCCTTGTAGATATCGATAATCAAATTCAACAGTTCCTCGTCGTTTCTTTTATCCATTTGTTGTTTCAGGGTGTCGCGCATGATTTGAATACAAAACGATAGGGCTTGTTCGCACAGTTCTTTACGTTCGGCTTCCTTTATGTAGCGTCTAAAATCACAAAAACGATCAGAAAAGTTCAAAGCCTAAATTCTATGCTCGCTCACTTATCATTATCCGGCGGCCTATGAAGTTGTAAAGCCAAATCGATTAAGATCTTATGATCACGACATTTTCGCAATACTTCCAACAGTATGACAACACATTTCACCAGGTGCGACGAGAAGCTACCGGGGCGATCGATTTCGGATGATGGTATTCTCCAAATCCCATTGAAAAAATTGTTATTTTTTCGATCGCAGAACAAACCAATAATTTGATTGCCCAGATTCGTTTTGTACGAACCCAACAGCAATTTTTTACACATTTCCAGATCTTTGAGTTTATCGGGAGCATGGAGATAGTGATTGACCAGGCGATAAATTGACTTGTAATGTTCCGAGAAACGTGTAACACATTCTTCGAGATTTCGTATACAGCTACGATAGATTGGCTCCAGCTCGGACTCGGAAAGAGGAGTTGATTCATCGGGTTTCTCAGACTCATCATCGCTTGAATCTGAATCCGACTCCGAACTGGATGAATCGGAACTGCTTGAATCCGAACCGCTCGATGATGATGTTGAACTGGTCGTACCCGTTCCAGTAGTTGATGTTACACCACTCTCCTGGAATTGAAAAAAAGAAAGAATTATTTTTAAACGAATTTTTCGTTAAGAACGCATGATCCATACATTTTCGAACCTATACCATTGTTTTGATGTTATAAATCTTGTGAGCAACGTTAGAAATCGGGCAATTCAAAAAATTATGCAGCGTTTCTTTTTTTTAATAAAATGAAATCCCATCTTAGAAAAATAAAAATCTCAACCCATATAAATCTTCATATATCAAAGACAGACAATTTCATTTAATTTTATTACCATCCAGCAGTTCAGCTCTCGAGACTGATAACAAAAATGCTTGTATACCAAGAAATTCCACACCAGCAAAAAGAAGAAAAAAAAAGTTAAAATGCCATAGCAGTTTCCATCCAGACCAAAGAAAGGAACATCTCGTCTCAGACGTATACGAAGCCCAATATCATCATCATCACAATCTCAAGTTGCATGCATTAACCTAGAGACAAATCGAGATGGAATTCCCCGCGTATAAACAACAAAACGAAAGGCGAAGCGAAGCCTTATTCTCAAAAATACCAGAAAAGAAGAAACGCATATACCACCACCGCATTCGCTACTAAGCTATCATTTAACATTAAATGGGTTTTGTTTACATTTGTGGAATGCTAAATATGAACAAAACGAAGTTTCAGCTCGGCACCACCCCCTTCTTCCCGTTTGAGCTAGAGCAGAGCAGTACATAAAGGCAGCCTTAAATTGATACTAAAACCCTAATCCTACCAGAATGTTGGGATAAGTAGCAAAAAGAGAGTGAAGTTAAGTCACGTTCGAAGGAATAGGAACTGATAACAGGTCGATATGATGGTATAGTGCGTATATCGCCCTCCCCCCGCACTAACGACATAGATACGTTGTGTGTTATCGATGAAAAAGTGTCAAATGTCGAGGGAGCGACAGGGCACATATCTAGCTCCAGCCATTCGAGAAGCGTGTATGTCTCTTCGGGCCGATTTGCTACTAACATTTTCCGTATACAATACAACAACTACGCTTAAATTAAGTTGAGTGATACGAAAGCTATCATGATTAGAACCAGAAGTATGGCACAAGAATATAGGGGATGATATTTTGCCTCCCGCCAAATTCCTCCCTTCCATCCGAGGATTTCCTATGTTATTTACGAAAGTATAGGAGAAAATTGAAAACCGCAGTTTATAACGATTCTTTTCTTCGTTGTATTCTTGTACGGTTTTTGCATGCACACAATACCCACTTTGTCATTCGAAAACGGCGACACTAACTTGGAAGAAAAATGGAGATACGAAGCGTGAGGACATAAAGAAAAAAAAACAACATTTACAGACTTTTATCGAACGATTTAGTAATTTGATATTTTACTATGTACTCTCAAAATATACGAAGATTTTTTCCATTCGATTTGAAAAATTGGCTTCCATTCGAATCAATTAAAGGATATTTAAGGGATATTAGAAAATATGGATATTCCGGTGGGATATTTCATTGAATTTTTTTCCCTCTATTTGTAATTTAGGGGTTCAACATTAGCATTCCTCGAAGGCATTTTTGATGGCTGCAAATGTTAAAACAAGTGGGAGTCGGTTGGCAAGAGGATATGGTGGATGAGGAAGGGTCAACTCGTGTAATTTTTGGATCACTATTCTTGAAACATAAGGCCATGCGCAGTCATGAAGCAGTATAACTCCGTCTGTGTTGATCAATCTAAGCCGTTGAACAGGCAATTTCTGATACCTTTCACCAAGTTGGGTAAATACTTCTACGTATTGATAGTTGCAAAAAAGGAATAGTGAATAACTCCAGCTGCCATCAAACAGTCACCATTAGCTGCTGTGCCGGTCCAAGTTAGATTGCGATCCAAGTTAGATTGCGGTCCGGATCATTTTATTAACATCACGCACATCCAAATTACTAATCCTGGATACTTTAGTTTTTCAGGCAACAGCAAATCAAATTATATTTTGCTGTGCATATACAATATGTGGTGTTGTGGTCCATTCATTGCCATTTGCGTCTTCAAATGTTCAACTCTGTGATGCGGAACCCACTTATCAAGCTTTCTGACTTTTCCAAGCTGTTGCAAGTGTCGGGAGACTGTCGAATAGTGTACGCTCAGTTTCTCTTAAATGTCCCTTACAGTTTGGGGTGAGTCAGGCTCCATTAGTAAACGCAGCTCGTCGTTGTCTATCGATGGTCCTGGGTGACCACATGGCTCACTTTGAAGGGTCATATCTCCTGATCGGAATTTTTCGAACCATCGCTGTGTGGTTCGTTCGCTTACTGTGTCAGCTCCAAATGCCCTGTTGATGTTTTTGGTTGCTTCCCTTGCGTTATGGCCAAGTTTGAACTCGTAAAGAAAAAGTAACCGTTTTTAACTCGATTCCATGTTTTTTTTATTTTTTTTCCTCTCCGATCTCAATGAAATCCAAAACTTAAATGATGCCATGACCAAATGTAGGAGTGTTTATACTTCAATATTCATTACTACCATAGCCATCTGGCGGCAGTTTGAGACATGAAAATCGCAACTAACTTCACTTCATCGCGAAAGTCGCCATTTCATCTGTAACAATCTAATATAATATTTGTTGTGTACGTCTTACAAAATCTTGACGAAAATTCTGGGCAAGCGAATTAAGCCCTATGCTGACAACGTACATAATTGGGGAGTACCAAGGCGGATTTAGAGCTGGACGATCGGCCACGGACTAGATATTCTCAGTTAAATAGGTGCTGGAAAAGTGCAGAGAATATAATATTGATGTGCACCAGATATTTGTTGACCTCAAACAAGCATACGACAGTATCGACAGGCGCGTACTGTCTAAAATCCTGTTGGAGTTTGGAGTCACACCGAAATTGATTCGACTTACAAGAATGACAATGACCGAGTCTTTATCACAAGTCAGAGTAGAAAACGATCTAACTTCCAGCTTTAAAACAGACAACGGCCTTAAACAAGGGGACGGCCACGCACCAATACTTTCAACTTGACACTCAAATATGTTGTTCGGAAACTTCCCGTTGACACTAAGGGAACACTATGCTTCAAATCCACACAACTCGTAGCATGTGGCGACGATATAGACATCCTTGCAAGATCTCTGGAGAGTGCTAAAAGAGGTATTTATAAATCTTGACTCGGTAGCATGGGAAGTTGGACAACGTATTAACAAAAACAAAACAAATGTTATGACACAAACTAGGAAAAATACGCTAATTACGCAAAATGTTACAATAAGAGATGATAAGCGAGAAAACGTAGACAACTTTGTATACCTAAGGGTAAACCTATCGAAGGATGGAAGCGAATCCATCAAAATTAAAAGAAGGATTATGATAGCAAATAAGACGTATTATTCGGTACTTCCAATAATCAAAAACAAGAACGTACACAGGAAAACTAAACTAAAAACATAACAGGACTACGATTTGGCGTAAGGCCCAATCATGCGATACTCTAGATGAAGGGAAATTTTTTGATTTTAAGAAATTTTGTATGGGGAGTGGTAGAAGGGGTAACGGCATTGAACCAAGTTTTTCACATCATGCTAGAGTTGCTATCAGAATGTTTTATTGAAAATTTCAGCTTGAAAAATTTAATAGGTACTGAGAAAATCAGTGTATTGGATTTAGTGCAAATAGGCAGTTTGTATGGGAGGTGGTAGAAGGAGTGGGGAGTTTTTAGCGAGTTTTTCAGAAATAACTATAAACATCATGCATTTGACATGTTTTCATCGCAGATCTGTAGCATTCAAACTTTTCAGGAAATCGGCTTTTTGAAAAGTTGTGAAATTGCGTCATATTGTATGGGAGGGAGTAGAAGGAGTGAAGGTAATCATCAAATTTTTTTTGGTCTTACTAATAGTTCTAAATAAATACTTTGTTCAAAATTTCAGCAAGATAAATTTTATATGTACTGAGTAAATTGGCTTATGTATTTCATGAAAAAGTGCAGTTTATATATATAAGAGGTAGTATATGGAGAGGGTTTCAAATAATTTTTACACCGTAGATTGAAATTGGCATAAAAATAATATATTCCAAATTTCAATTCATTTACACTTTTCGAGAAAATCGGTTTACTGTCAAATCTCGAAAATGCATCATTTTGTATGGAAGGAGGTAGAGGGGGTAGAGCGATTTGGCCCGTTCATGAACTTTACCTTACTTTTTTGTCAAAAACAACGTTTTAACTCACCGTGTTCTCAAGCTAGAGAGCGAACAGACGGACGGACGGATAGATGGACGGACGGACATCCGGTTTTGAGATTTTTGAGTGATAATATTAACTTCTGTATCTTTCATTTTTTTTTTCCGAACCTTATTTTTTAGCGTTACAAACCTTAGAGCAAACTTATAATACTCTCAGATTTCATCTAGAGTATAAACATAACAGGACTACGATTGGGCATGCTCTAGATGAAAGAGAAATTTTTTTGATTTGAAGAAATTTTGTAGGGGAAGTGGTACAGGGGTTGACGACATTGAACTAATTTTTTCTCATCACGCTAAAGTGGCTATCAAAATGTTTTATATAAAATTTAGCAAAAAAAATGTAATAGGTACTGAGAAAATTAGAGTATTATATTTAGTAAAAGCAGTTTTTATGGAAGGTGGTAGAAGGACGGGCGAGTTCTTAACGACTTTTTCAGAAAAAACTGTTAATATCATGCTTTTGATATGCTTTAATTTGTAGATCAGTAGCATTCATACTTTTCAGGAAAATTCACTTTTTGTAAAGTTGTGAAATTGTGTCAGATTGTATGGGAGGGGGTAGAAGGAGTAAAGCTAATAGTCTAATTTTTATGGCTATACTAATAATTATATTCTAGATGAAATCTGAGAGTATTATAAGTTTGCTCTAAAGTTTGTAACGCCAAGAAATATGGCTCGGAGAAAAAAATAAACTGCCAACAAGTCGGGCGAAACTTTATTATTTTTGGGACAAAATGCGCATGCGTAGAAAGTCAATATGCAGGTTAGAAGGGTTAGGGAAGACTAAGTGAAAGGAGCTTCTTGGGCAGGGCAGTTCTCAATTTAACACTTTCCGGAAACGTTCAAAAGCTCCATATTTCATTGGTTTATTTATGCAAGTTTGAGTTTTCATGAAGGGAGGGGGGAGGGTGATAGTAAGGGTGGGTGGATGTTAATAGTTTCTTAATTGATTGCTTGAACCAAATCCAATATTCTGTGTATAGAATGTCAGTTTCATAGACGAAATTGCATAGAATTTTCATTGGATTCGGTGAATTTTAAATTCACGAAACCAAACATTTGTATGTGTAATTTGTGATGCAGTTTTATTTCTTTTTTTTTGTGAGGTGCTTGTACAAAATTTCAAGTTTGTAGCTTTTAATTTGTTAGTTATTAGTTGATTTAATGAAATTGGTCGAAATCATACTTTTGTGTGGGAGGGGGTAAAAGGGCAAGTGCTATCTCAAAACTTTTAACGTAATTTTATTTCAATTATTTTTGTAAGTTCTTGTGCAAAATTTCAAATTGATAGCATTTAATAGTTAAGTGATAATTGATTTCTTAGAAATGGTCGAAAAAAATTTTTGTATGGGAGGGGGTAGAAGTTTTAAAGATATTCGACCAGTTAATATTTTAAACTCTTGGGGATTTTTTTTAAATGCATTTCGCAAATTTTCAAGTTTGTACCTAAAAATTTCATTCAAAAATTTTCAGTTTATGTGTTTTTTTCATTGCACATGAAACACTTTGTGCACGTTAGACCCCCACTTCGGTGCATAACAATTTTGGAACAAATTATTATTTTTTTTCTATGTACATTAAATAGATGTGTCGACGTGCAAAATTCCAACTTTGTATCTTTTACCAGAGCCATAAAAAAATCACTCAAAATTTTCAACATTTTCGCTTTCCACCTCCCTCCTCTTACACCCCCCAACTTAAATTTTTTACCAAAATTAAAGACTATATAGCTCTACAATCTGACAAATTTTCAATTTGATATGTGTACTCAATTTTGAGATTTGGTGATTTGTAGTTTTGGAAAGTGCGCCATTTTTTAAATGCTCCCCATTTCCCCCCACTACTATGTCCATATGTTATATTTTTTTCATATGCCACTAGTAAAGCTTAGTATTCGTTTCAAGTTTCAATTACATAGCTTAAGAGACAGTCGAGATATTAATTTTTAAGTGTTTTTTCTTGCACCCCCCCTGACCCTCCCCCTTACAAGAATTAGCTTCTATCTAAACTGATTCTAGTAGATCTTGATGCCATCTTAATGGTCTCAAAATATCAATTTTTTATGAGTAGTAATTTCGAAGATATAATCATTTGAAAAAAAAATTCGGCCGCCAATTGGTTCTTAGCCCCCCCTTTTCGCACCCCAATGGATAAAAAAATTAAATTATTTTTAAAAGTTGTCCCACAAACTCCTCTATATGTGTGTTGATTTTTAGCTTCCTAGCTGTAACCATGGTTGAGATATTTGAATTCGTATTTTTCGGTTTAAGCGCTCCCCCTGCCTCCCCCTGAACCCGTACACCCCCCAAAATGGGTATCCGCCTGAGATCCGCAACTACCTACAATCTCTCCAAAAATGAACTTTCTATCTTGAAGGGTTTGGGAGTTAATGTGCGCTGAGCGTACACGTCGGCGTACGGCGTACGGCGTACGGCGTACGGCGTACGGCGGACGGCGTACAGACAGACGGATTTTTTTTTTTTGCTTTTTTAGGCTAATTTAGTCATGAAACGCGAAAAAAAAAAATTTCAGGATAGCAAATTTTTTTTTTTTCCCAAGTCGATCACAATACTTTATTATTAAAATAATAAAGTAAAATGAATGATACAGATGTTCATATAATCACTCAAAAATTTCACAACCGGATGTTCATCCGTCCGTCCGTTCGCTCTCTAGCTTGAGAACGCCTTGAGCTAGAAAGTACAAATTTCGTACTCGTCGTTTTTGACAAAAAAGTAAGGTCAAGTTCGTGAACGGGCCAAATCGCTCCACCCCTTCTACCCCCTCCCATACAAAATGACACAATTGCACAATTTTACAATAAACGGATTTGCTCGAAAAGTATAAAAGCTGTTAGTCTGAATTTTGAGATATATTACTTTCATAATAATTTCAATTTACAGTATAAAAATTATGCATGTCCTCCCCCTCCTTCCACCACCTCCCATACAAACTGTAATTATCATGAATTACTCTAAGCCAATTTACTCAGTGCACATAAAATGTAGCGAGCTGAAATTGTGCACGAAATATTTATTTAAAATTGTTAGTAAGACCAAAAAAATTAGACGATTAGCTCCACCCCTTCTACCCCCTCCCATACAAAATGACACAATTGCGCAATTTGACAATAAAAGGATTTGTTCGAAAAGTATAAAAGCCATTGGCCTGAAATTTGGAATATATTACTTTTATGAAAACATCAATCTACGGTATAAAAATTATGCGTGTCCTTCCTCTCCTTCTACCACCTCGCATACAAACTATACTTGTCATGAATTACTCTAAGCCAATTTACTCAGTGCGTATAAAATTTAGCGAGCTGAAATTGTACACGAAATATTTATTTAAAATTTTTAGTAAGGCAAAAAAAAATTAGACGATTGGCTTCACCCCTCCTACCCCCTCCCATACAAAATGACACAATTTCGCAATTCGACAATAAATGGATTTACTCGAAAAGTGTAAAAGCTGTTAGTCTGAATTTCAGGATATATTACTTCCATAATGATCTCAATCTACAGTATAAAAATTATTTGCGTCTTCCCTCTCCTTCCACCCCCTACCATACAAACTAAACTTTTTCATGAAATGGTCTGAGACGATTTTCTCAGAACATATAACATTTATCGAGCTCACATTTTGTAATAAATACTTATTTAGCATTATCACTACGATCAGAAAAAAATATTTGATTAGCTTCACTGCTTCTACCCCCTCCCATACAATATGACACAGTTTCACAACTTCACAAAAAATATATTTTCTTGAAAAGTATGAATGTTACTAGTCTAAAATTTAAGAGTTGTCAATTTTATGATATTCTTAGCTATTTCTGAAAAAATCACTAAAATCCCCCCACTCTTTTTACCACCTCTCATACAAACTGCACAAATTAGTTCAATGCTATCACCCCTTCTAACACTCCCCATACAAAATTTCTTGGGATCACAAAAAATTCTATTTCATCTAGAGTATCGTAAGATTGTAGCCCTGTTATGTTTTTATCATCATAAAAGTAATATAATCCAAATTTCAGATCAATAGCATCTATGCTTTTTGAATAAATACGTTTATTGTGGAATTGCAAAATTGTGTCATTTTGTATGGGAGGGGTGGAAGGGGTAAAGCTAATCGTCTAATTTTTTTTTTGGTCTTACTAAGTAAGTTATTAGTTCACAATTTGAGATCGATAAATTTTATACGTACTGAGTAAATTGGTTTAGAACATTTCATGAGGACGTCGGCCACAAAGATGGGGAGATGAACGACGTGGAGGACATAGTGGATCTAGACGTTCCAACGTTTTCAATTTGTTTACTTAATTGAAATGTAAATCTGTTAGAATTAAAAAAATAATAATTTTTTGGAAACCGGCCATGTTTTAGTTATATGTTTATCTGGCCACAACGAATAAATGTGAATTGGAAATAGAGCAATTTCAAGAAATTCGAAACGATTTAATTGAGCTAAAAATAGTCGAAAAAATACTTGTGCTTGGGAGCGGATAGAAGGGATGACAAATTAACACGCTATACCAGTTGCCTGCAAAATTTAAACTTTGTATCTTCTTTAGGAACCCTAAAATAATTGTTCAAATATTCGATACTTTTGCTACTATATCTCTCTCTTCCTTTACACCTTCAACTTAACAACTTTAAGCAAAATTATAAGCCATACATATATCTATTCGATTTTGACATATAGAAGAGAGAGAATTTTGTACCACTTTTTAAAAGCTTCCCACTTCGTACTGCTGCTGTTATGTATATACAAATCATTTTTTTTTTTGTGACAATGAATTGGTTTCCTTGGAAACTGTGAAAGTACCAAACATTAAATTCAGCACGAAACGTTTATATACAAAGTTCAGTTTCGTTTCGAAAAGTTATAAACCCACTCCTTCTACCACCTCTCATACGAAAACCACTATTCACTGTTATAAAGAAATTGAGATTATATTTTTTCATGCAGAGTATCGCATAATTGAGCAAATCCTGATTCTATTGATTGAATAATTTACGATAAAAGAAATTTGGTGAGAAAACGAACTACTCCATTATGGGTGAATCGGAGGAGACACGGAGGTGCGACAAATTTCCTATTCTCGCACTAAACTCACAACATTATAAAATCAAGAATTCATCGACGGATTCAATGCAAGTATTTTGTTAGTTAAATATTTTAAAACAAACTTTTCATACTCTAAATGAATTCTGAGAGAATATTGTGTTTGTCTTACCATTCATAACGCTAAGAAATAATGATCGCACAGAGTCACCAAGGGTACAGGAATAACAGCTATCGGGCTGAAGTTTCGTTTATAGCATTTTTCGCAAATAAGAAACTTTAAGTTCGTCAAAAGGCTACATCTCGCACTCCTTCAACCCTCTCCCATCCAAATTCCGCGAAATTTCGACATTTCAAGACATAGATTTTTCTCCGAAACTATCAACTATCAATATCAATTTCAAAATCAACATTGTTTCGATCCGCTCAGTCCTTATACACTCTCACATACATATGGAAAAATTTGAAAAATGAATTTTCTCAATTTTCATTAAAACTAGAGGTAAAAATACAATTTTTTATAATAATTGCAATCAATTTTGAAAAAATTATCAACTTCATTTCATTCCTCTTACTCCTTCCCATACAAAAAGCACGAAATTTCAAGAAAATTATGTTTCGTCGAAACTGTGAAAGCTATCAACCAGAAATTTTGAGTATAGTATCTATACATATAAATATAATTGTAGTGTCTGTCTGTTATTTGCTTATAAATGGCTATAAGTTAGTTTTTTGAGCTACTTTAGCACTAACTAAGCATAAAAACACATTTTTGAAATTTTTGTCTGTCTGTACGACCGCTTTTCACGCACAAACGGCTGAATCGATTGTAATGAAACTTGCACAGTTTGTTAAGTGTCCATCGGAATGAAATCTGCTTTTGGTTTCATTTCACTCCCCTCACTCCTTCTACCCCCTCCCATACAAAGTGACTAATTTTCAAAATATATATTAATCAAATTTTCTTGGAAACTATAAAAGCTATGAGTTTGAAATTTGGAATATATTATTTCTATTATAAATGCAGTCTTTTGGTATACAAATTGTCTGAGTTTTCTCACTCCTTTCACCACCTCCCATACAAACTACACTTTTCCATGAATTAGTTTACACCAAATTTCTCAGTACGTGTAACTTCCATAGAGCCAAACTGTTGTATTAAATCCTTAATTAACATTATTATTAATATCAGGAAAAAATTAACCGATTAGCTTCACTCCTTCTACCCCCTCCCATACAATGTGACACAGTTTCACGACTTCACAAGAATTTGATTTTCTTGAAAAATCTGAATGTTGCTGATCTGAAATTTAAAATGTAGCAATTGCATGATTATTATAGTTGTTTTACAAAAAATCACCAAAAACCTCCTTCTCCTTCCACCACCTCCCATATAAACCGCACTTTTTCATGAAATACTCTAAGCGAATTTTCTCAGTACATTTAAATTTCATCGAGGTAAAAATTTGAACTTAATCCTTAATTAGCATTATTATTAATATTGCGACAAAAATTAACCAAGTAGCTTTACTTCTTCTAGCCCCTCCCATACAATGAGACACATTCCACGACTATATAACAATTCGATTTTCTTGAAAAGTGTGAATGATACAGATCTGAAATTTAAAGTATATCAATTGCATGGTAGTTATAGTTGTTTCTCGAAAAATCACCAAAAACCCCCCACTCCTTCTACCACCTCCCATACAAACTGCACAATTTGATTAAATTCAATGCACTAAGTTTCTCAGTACCTACTCAATTTTTGAAGCTTAAATTTGGTACAAAACATTTTTATAGCTATTCTAGCATGATGTGAAACAAATTAGTTCACTGCTGTCACCCCTTCTACCACTTCCCATACAAAATTTCTTAACACCGCCAAAATTTCGATTTCATCTATACATAGTATCGTATGATTGGGCTTTACGCACAATCGTAGTCCTGTTATGTTTTTAAGCTTAATGTTATTTTATTTGTTTTTTTTTTTTTTAAATAACACCAGCTACAATTATTCACATATCCTTAACGCTCTTCAACACATATATGATCTCGAATCACGGGTTTGATTTGATCACGAGCCTGTCCCATAAAAATGAAAGTATCATGCTTTCATTCATAATAATTTATGGTTCTGATTCCAACAATATACAAACCATTTTCTTCAAAGAGCCATTAAGGTAAGCAGATTATATATCCCACATAATGTATTACTAACTACACTCTCAAAAATTGCTTATTATTGCTATTTTTACGCGACGAAGTCGCGGGCGTTTTCTAGTTGTAATATAAATCTCATCAACGCCGGTAATTTTGTTTTGATTCGCTTCCCCCTTCTACAAATGCACAATTCTGTTAAATGCAGTATATCGATTCTTATTGAAACTAGAAAAAGTAGAAACTTTAAACTTTACCTGAATTTTTCTTTTATTAATTGCAATAAATGCTAAGAAAATTTTCAGCTTCACCTCACTCCTTCTACCCCCTGCCATAGAAACTACTATAAAAGGATTAATTTCCCATCGAATATACATATATGAGAGCTATCGACATCAAAATTAGAAAAAAGCAAGGTAATAAGAATGTTTGTAAGCGGTTTCCAAATCGTCCAATAACAATAACTACTCCTTCTCTCACCTCCCATACAAATACCAATGATTAATTTTTTTTTTTAATTATGAAAGTTACAAAAATTAAATTTAGTACCAAACGTTTGCATACCTAGATCAGGGTGATATTTATACTCCCCATACATAAATCACTATTCTGTAGAATTTGTGGTGATATATTTTCGTGTACATTAACTTCTTCTCCATTTCATCTAGAGTGAATGAGTGAATCATAATTATGTTATGTTTTGAGGTGCGATGTGTGATACTTAAAGGGCCGTGTGTAGCAAATGGCGATTTTTTTTCGAAAAGAGCCTATTTTTGAACGAATATCTCTGATTAATGGCACAAGGTAATGAACTCTTATGTTTTCCATTTAAATCTATACATATAAATATAATTGTAGTGTCTGTCTGTTGTTTATTTAGAAATGGCTATAAGTTAGTTTTTTGCTTTATTTTAGCAATAACTAAGCAGAAACACGCGTTTTTAAAATTCTTCTCTTTCTGTCCGTCTGTCTGTCCGGATGTAACGCAAAAACAGCTGAACCGATTGTAACGAAACTTTCACAGTTTATTAGGTATGCTCCGAGATGTAATCTGCTTCTGATTTTATATCACTCCCCTCACGCATTCTACCCCCTCCCACACAAAGTGACTCATTTTCAAAAATATGTAATAATCGATTTTTTTTTCTAAACTATAAGAGCTATTAATTTGAAGTTTAAAATATATTAATTTTATTACAAATGCAATCTTTTAGTTTACAAATTATTTGAATTCCCCCACCCCTTCCACTACCTCCCATAAAAACTACACTTTTTCATTAAATGCTATACACCAATTGTAAAGATTCCTTTGCTTGAAAAGAAACTTTAGTTTATAATGTATTAAAAAACACTTGAAGTTCAATTCTCTACTAGAATTTATTTAGAACTTAATAATACTTACAATCATCGTTGCTTATATAGTAATTAATTGCTGATTATAATGAGTATATGACACACATTATAACGTTTACATGACACACAAAAAATGTCTGAAATTACTTGTCGATATTGACCTACAAATGTTATGCTATGACATAAGATTTTATTTACATAGCATATCAATGTCATAATCAATGAAGACAAGTAATTTTACAAAATGCTTGATTTGCTTAATTCTAATTAACAATAATACAAGCGAGACAGTGCTTGTGTAAAGTATTTGACTACTTCAAGCAATGTCTTCTTGCACACCAATTTTCTCAGTACGTATAACTTCCATCAAGCTAAAATTTTGTACCAAATCCTTAATCGGGAAAAAATTAATCGATTGGCTTTACTCCTTCTACATCCTCCCGTACAATGTGACACGATGCCACGACTTTTCAAAAATTCTATTTTCTTGGGAAGTGTGAGTGCTACTGATCTATATTATATACGCTCTTCCATACTTATATGATCTCAAATCACGGGATTGATTTGATCACGAGCCTGTCCCATATAAATGATCTGATTCCAACAAAATACAAACCATTGTATTTAAAGAGTCATTAAACTAAACAGATTATATATCTCACATAATGTACATATTACTAACTACATTCTCAAAAATTGCTTATTTTACCTTTATCAAACACATTTTCTACCTATATTTCACAAGATGACTACTTACTTTTTGTTGCTATAACAATAGATCAAGGTCTCGAAAAGGGTTTCAATTTTTATAAGTTTTTTTAATAATATATTATATGAAAAAGATGTTTTATTTCGATTATTTTTTATATCGTCATCAAACTGGCCAGTTTGATAACGATCTCAGCAGATACCGAAACGCCACTTATAACAAACCAAATAGTGTAAAATCCAGAAATCTTTCGTTTTAATTCAAAATACACTATGAAAACATCCACCAAACTATTTTCAGCTATTCGCATAATTGTTCAATTCGAAATTACCTCGTCGTCAAAAACGCCTTTTTGCAGCTTACGCCACCTTAAATGTTGTATTTTAAATTTACATTTATAGTAGTATATACAATTTTTTCACATTTGATATATAAAACTATTCGCAGAAAAATTTTTAATTTTTTATTTTTCAAAATAAAATAAAAATTTACATATTTGTTCAGTTGTAATGCAACGGACTTAATTAGAAATAATAAAAAGAAAAATATGGAAATAATTTTGCATTTCTAAAAATTGCCATATTTTCAGCACAGACTTTTTCAGCGATAAAAGAACGCAGTAATAATCAATTCAGCTCCAGAATTTAGCGTTGACGGAAGCAATCGTAACTGAGGTAGCTTGCTTTTAAATAAATTAAATATAATTTCTAATAACTTTAACTTTAGATATCATGAAGGCAATTTTCTTATTCTCCGGAGTTATATTACTTACTTTTGATGTCGTAAGAGCTCAGAGTATTCCAATGACTATGGCACCGACTACGACTGACTATCCCTGGTATCAAGGCGGACATCAAGGCTGGGTACGTCGACCACATGGAGATGGACGACGTGGCGGATTTTCACGTTATATTTTCAATTTTTTTACATAATTGAAATATAAATCTGTCCGTATTAAAAAATTTTGTTTATTGAATTTTTCGGATTGCATTAAAGAAGTCTACAACATTTTTAACCGTGTAAATTTTTTCTATGTATGAATGTCTGGCAACGTTGAAAAAATTAAATTTGGCAATGCCTTTTGGAAATAGAGCAAATAGAGCAATTGCAAGAAATTCGGTGTAATTAAGTATTCATATATTTATTTATTAATGGTTATGAATGTGTTGAAGATAATGGTCGAAAATTACACTTTTGTTAGGGAGGTGGTAGAAAGGATGAAAGTATTTCACCAGTTAGTACGCTACACTAGTTATACCAGTTAACGTGCAAAATTTGAATTTTCTTTCGCAGCTCTGAAGTATTTATTCGAAATGTTCGACATTAAAGCTAGTCATCTCTCCCCTTAACAATTTTACCAAACATTTATAAGCCATATATATTTGAACAAATTTCTATTGATCCCCCTGTGGGATGAACTGGTAGAGTTCACCCACTGCCAGTTAAACTTGCCCTAAAAATAGCTAACGGACACTTACCTGATCATCCACTTATAACCCGTAATTTTAAAACACTAAATGATACGCGAAAGGGATGCAATGGAAGGGACATATTCTTTTTGGTTTTCGAAAATGGACTACGATTGGTTTCTGGAAAGTTCAAACATTGGCTGACGGTGGAAGGAATGGGATTACTCGGTTCGTATACCGCCAATCAGTGTTCGACAGTGAAATGTAGCACAGTAACATGAAAATTTTAGGCTTGAGCCAAGTGGACAGGATTAGGAGAAGAACGAACATCAGGCGGAACACCATTCAGTTCGTTGGTCCTGAGTGTAAAGCCAAGTTTGATGTGGTGATCGTCTTTACACTGAGAGCGAGAAACAGACTCAACCAATCATGGATAGGACTATTGTCGTCAGAATCAGGACCAACGTCAGAAACGTCACAATTCTGCAGTGCTACGCACCACCTAATGCCGCAATAGAAAAGTACTGAAGAAACAGTGGAATATGTGCAAAGTGGTGAATACCCCTGTATGCTACTAAACACATGACACAAGGTTGTCAATTGAAAAAAAACCTAATTGGCAATCACCTCTCAACCCGATTTTACCGAAGAACTTTCAACTTAAGATTGAACACCCGCAATGATCGTATACAGCTTAAGAAGCTTCTTGTACGCGACAAGAGAACAGAAAAGGAAGATCTGGCCAATAAAGTGGAATCTGCGGCTTACCTTGAGGATAAAGGTTCGCTATATAAGTCTAGGAAGCAATTGATGTTGAAGTAACTCTCCTTAATATGAGCGATAAAAGGAATACTTCTCAGAAATTTTGAACATCTTGTCTGATGAAGATACTCCAGAAACAGAACAATTACCAAACATCCAAACGCAACTATCCTCTATTAGGGACGATGCCCCAGATAAAAAAGGAATTGCTTGCGCCATTTGGTATATGTCGGGAAAGAAAAACCCAGATCTAGACGGACTACCAATCGAAAATCTTAAAGCGGACCCGGAACTAACAGTTTATATTCAGTTTGGATCAATTTGATAAAGGTCTCAGCAGAGACCAAAACATCACGTTTGATAAAGCATAACAGAGCCAAATACATTTATTCTCATCTCACTCATTATTAAGGAAGGATCAAGGAAGATATCCGGCTGAAAGAAAGGAAGGCGCCATTGCAAAAGTCCCGAAAAAGATTGTGGCTATATGTCTACTTACTGCCGTATCGAAAATCATGGCTAAGGTAATTCTCAATAAAATTAGTGATGTAATCAAGGCACTCTTGAAGTTTATCAGTCTGGATTCCGTAAAAGGTCCTCTTTTACAGACCATAAAAATGCCCTACGGATAACATTGGAGCAATCCGTCGAAATGTTTGTGGATTTCGAGAAATCTTTCGAAAGCGTTAAGTGAGATTACATATGGAATGCTTTGCGTAGGTGAGGTATTCCAGATGAGATCATAGCTATGATTGAAGAATCCTACGAATATGCAAGATGTCACGTCTTACATAAAGGAGAGCATCCCGAGAACTTACGGCGGAACCCTTTAATGCGTAATGCACTGTTAGATCGACATGGGTAAGGGAAACAAATGGAACTAGGGAAGTTAGAAGGGAAACGTAGGAGGGGTAAGTCTGAAATGGCGGTGGACGTTCTTCTTGAATTGCTATGGACTGTACTCCTCTGGAAACAGGCCGCCTGGTTATGCATTTCACATCATTGTCATCCATGTACCCTTTGATAAATGATAGAAGCCAAAACTCTCACTGCACTCTCTAATTTGATGAAAATTGTTGTCAACCGTAAAATTGCCCGTTGTCTACACTAGAGTTACTCAAAGTAGAAGGAAGAACAATACATCTGTACAGGAGTTTGGCTAAGATGTTCCTGAGTAATTTTATTAAGTTCGAAAATGGACACAGGTTTTTTTTCAGCACACGATAAGTATGTGAATATAATTGCAAATTGTTTATCACGACATAGAGTATGAGAGTAACTCTAGATCGGAGGATAAAATCAGCACACTCGTCGAGATGTACGCACTCGTCTACACAGTAAATCCCTAATATATCCGTGCAGTGAAATATAGTCAATACTTTGCTTCTGTAACTACAAGCACAAACGATGAATACCCAAATAAGATTTCATAGAACGGACGTCAATCTCCTGTCTGATGAATTATTTTCTCAGAAAAATGTAAAAAAACTCAAAAATCAATGAAACCAAACTGAAATAATATTTTTTTTTTTCGATCTTAGTGAAGTTACAAACCATGCATAAACAATCCTGAGCACTTCACATAAAAAAAATGTACTAAGTTTTGACAAAAAACCAGGAGTTTTTCAAAAACTAAAATAGGCATTGAAATTGAAAGGAGGAAGTGACGGTCACACTTTACGAAAACCATAGCAAATATCTCCAAACAAGTTCTGGATTTCAACCCGCAAGGGGTTATCGGGTTGGTCGATCGTTCAACACACGGAAGCGAGCAGGGGCCTAGAGAAATTAAGAAGTCCTGGCGAAAACTAAAGGCCGATACTCAGGAGCGCACCTTTTGGAAGAGAAATGGTTTCTGTTCTACGCTTTTCTAGGGTGTTGATTGACTCAGGCACAAGACAAAAGCTCATCCAAAACGCGCTTGTTTCTCTAATCTCCTGTTAAACCACTCACAACTGCATACGCATAATTTTATCTTAAACTAACATGTAAAATTTTTAACGAGAATTAAAGGATACAAGATTTAGATATTTTATCTCATCAGAAGAAAATTCAACCAACGAAATTATGCTGAACTGAACTGAAGCCATTCATTTACCCCTATCTCTTTTATGATTCATATAATATAATTAATATTCATTAGTCGAATCCGTTTTGCATCAAATTCATTCCGTCAATAGGATTATGGACAATGCGTGTTATAATGTTCGGGGAATGTCATAGTTGCTTGCTTCCTTTTGGATATCCTGTTACAACTTAATACGACTGTTTCATTAAATATTGTGAAGGAGTTGAAACGTGTAAAGTAAAGTTGTTTCAAGCCAGATAAGGGTGATTTTATCGATAAACGTGCCGAGCTTATAATTCAGTAGTTTAGTTACTTTCATGTAAGGAATATTAATTTTCTCACTGTGATTAAATAAGTCATTTTCAAGATCTTATGATTCTAAGAATTTCCATGTTCGCAGATTGAGGTAGCCCCGACATACCTACGCAGGTGTGTGGTAGAATTATGCGTCGACCGAGATTTGAACTCACGATCCTCGCATTGTAAACCAACACGCTACCCACTAGACTACAGCGAGGATATCTTGTGATTAATTTTTAATAATTAAATTAATGATTGTGAAACAAAAATTCTTAGACCAGACAAAAATGTAAAGGGTTTCCAATGAACAGTCTAAGATGGAATTCTGTGGATTGGTCAAAACACATCAGGCTAAAGATAAAACGCATACAATCATTGAAAGCTAAATTTAGCTTATGCTGACAAATGGAATCAATTATAGCATTAATTTAAGCGCATAATAGATTTTATGAGCATTATGCGCAAGCTAGTAGACGTTAACGTTAACAGATAGCAACAACCTTCGTAGGATAACATAGATTTTACTTAGCATACTAGCTATATGCGAACATCAGTGAGGGGGTGGGCGGAGGAGGCAGAGCTTATAAAAAAGAATATTGTTGCGAGCCAGGGGTTCGCCGGGATTTCAAGTAAAAACACAATTCGTTTAAAAATAAGTGATAATTTATTTATTCGCACTTAATTCGATTTTTAACTTAATTCGCACTATATGGCCCTACCGCCGCGTACTGTATCGCTTTCCTGCACCGGTTCGCGTCTTCCATAAATGTCGCTGAATAACTGACTGGTTCCCGACTGAAAGCTTCGTGCTTTTATACATTTTCCCCCTATTCTCGAAGCCTCCGTCGTGTAGGTTGTCGGGTGTATGTCTCAACTATACTGGAAAGTTCTAGATCTTTAATTATGACTTTTTACATATTGGGGGATACTGTTCTACATAATTTTCGTCGATTCGAGAGAAATCGAATTGCGTGGTTGCCAGATCTGTAACATTACCCTCTCCTTAGTCCCTGTTCGTCCCGAACAGAGTCGTTCACTTCCTCAATGGCACCATGGTACTTTGTTAGTCGGTCGAGATGTACCACTTTCATTTTAGTACGAGGTTTTTGATGTAGTTGAATCCGATAGACGACATCATTTAACCGGTTGATGATCCGGTAAGGACCTTCCCAGTTGCGCTGTAGTTTCGGCGATCTGCCCTTCTGTCGTTTGGGATTGTATAACCAAACCAAATCGCCCTCTTGGAATCCTGATGAATTCACCCGTTGATCATACCTCGTCTTCATGCGGTCGGTCGCCAAATCAATTTTATCTCTGACCAAGTTATAAATTGTATTTAGTCGACATCGAAGATCCGAGACGTAATCTTTGGCATTGGTTGGTTGGTCTGGTGGCACGCCAAACATTAGTTACGCAGGGACTCGAATATTTCTTCCAAAAATGACTCGGGAGGGAGTTTCTCCTGTTGTTGAATGTACCGATGTTCTGTAGGCCATTAAAAATAGAGAGATGTGCTAATCCCAGTCCTGTTGCTTCTCGCTGACGAGTTTGGATAGGTTTGAGTTCAATGTCCTATTGAAACGTTCCACCATTCCATCGGACTGTAGATGTAATGGAGTTGTCCTGGTTTTGTTTATTCCCAGCAGTTGGCACACGTGTTTGAATATTTGAGATTCAAAATTGCGCCCTTGATCGGAGTGTAGTTCACGTGGAGCTCCAAATCTGCCCACCCAGTTGATAACAATATGTTCTGCGACGGTTACTGCTCCTTGGTTTGGAATTGCGTAGGCTTCAGGCCACTTGCTGAAATAATCAATGACCACTAGAATGTAGCGATTACCATTTTCTGATTCCGGGAATGGTCCAGCAATATCCACAGCGATTTTCTCGAATGGGACTCCCACGTTGTATTGTTGCATTTCTCCCTTTGATCTGCGTTGTGGGCCCTGACTCGATGCACACGTAGTACATTTACGGCACCAATTTTCGACATCATCTCGGAGATGGATCCAATAGAACCTTTCTCGTATCTTTGCCAAGGTTCTATTTACACCCAAATGCCCACCGGAGGTACCTCCATGATATTCCTTCAAAACCTCCTTGACTTTAGAATGCGGGACGATGGTTTGCATGTGATACGATTTTCCGTCAGCGTTTTCCCATTTCCGTTTTAATAATCTGCCGTCTAGGTGAAGGGAGTTCCATTGTGCCCAATAACACTTTAAGGTTTCGCTGAATTGTGAGATGTCTTTCCACTCAGGCCGTTTCATTTCGTCCTTCCATGCCATGATCGGTGAAATATCTGGATCTTTACGTTGGGCATCTTCCAGTTCTTGCTGATTCCATTCATCCTTTGGTTCGGTCGTTATCCTCTGAATGGTTTGTCCGACTTCTTTTCCTTCTACACGGTGACAATGCTTGCAGTTCGGTGGACAAGGACGACGTGAAAGTGCATCGGCATTACCGTGGATTCTTCCTCTTCGGTGAACAATTTCGAAATCGTAGGATTCGAGCCTTTCGATCCATCTGGCTACTTGGCCTTCGGGGTTCTTAAACTGAAGTAGCCATTTAAGCGATGCGTGATCCGTTCGAAGAAGGAACTTTTGACGATAGAGATATTTGTGAAAATGTTTTGTTGCTTCTACAATGGCTAATAGCTCTCGGCGAGTTACGCAATAGTTCCTTTCTGATTTTGAGAGTACTCGGCTGTAGTATGATAGCACTCTCTCCTGCCCGTCGATCTCCTGTGATAGTACTGCTCCGATACCGACATTGCTGGCGTCAGTGTCTATGCTGAAACCGTGACCTGGTTTTGGATACGCCAGAACTGGGGAGTCGCAGAGTTGGTCTTTTATTCTCTCAAATGCTTCCTGGCACTGTTGACTCCATGTAAATGGCTTTCCTTTCTCTGTTAACTGAGGCAGACATTTCGCCGTGTTGGCAAAGTCTTTTACGAATCGACGGTAATATATCGCTAAGCTTAGGAAGCTGCGCAACTGGTGTTTATCACTCGGAGTAGGCCAATTTTTCACCGCCAGTATCTTTTCCGGATCCGTCTTTACGCCATCAGCTGAAACGATGTGACCCAAGTACTTGACTTCTGCACTAAACAAAGTGCACTTTTTCGGACTCAGTTTTAATTTTGCCGCTCGCAGTCCTGGAAGATTTTTTAGATGTTCCTTGAATGTTTTGCCGATAACGATCACATCATCCAGGTAAACGAGACAAGTTTTCCAACTCAGGCCACGCAAAACGAATTCCATTAGTCTTTCAAACGTAGCTGGAGCATTGCACAGGCCAAATGGCATTACGATGAACTGCCACAGTCCTTTGCCGACAGAGAAAGCTGTTTTCTCTCTATCTTTATACTCTAGATGAAATCTGAGAGTATTATAAGTTTGCCACAAAGTTTGTAACGCCAAGAAATAAGGCTCGGAGAAAAAAATGAATGATACAGAAGTTCATATACTCACTCAAAAATCTCAAAACCGGATGTCCGTCCGTCCGTCCGTCTGTCTGTCTGTCTGTCTGTCTGTCCGTCCGTGTCCTCTCTAGCTTGAGAACGCGTTGAGCTAGAAAGTTCAAATTTTGTATACGTCGTTTTTAACAAAAAAGAAGGTCAAGTTTGTGAATGACCCAAATCGCTCCACCCCTTCTACTCCCTCCCATACAAAATGACACAATTTCGCAATCTGACAATAAACGGATTTGCTCGAAAAGTACAAATGACATTGATCTGAAATTTGGAATGTAATACCTTTATGATGATTCCAATCTACTCTATAAAAATAATTTGTGTATTCCCCCTCCTTCCACCACCTCCCATACAAACTGCACTTTTTCATGAAATGCTCTAAACCAATTTACTCAGTGCGTATAATAGTTATCAAGCTCAAATTGTGCACGAAATATTTATTTAAAATTATTAGTAAGACTAAAAAAATGAGACGATTAGCTGTACCCCTTCTACCCCCTCCCATACAAAATGACACAATTTCGTAATTTCACAATAAACGGATTTGCTCGAAAAATATAACGGCTATTTATCTGAAATTTGGAATATATTACTTTTATGATGATATAAATTTGCTGTACAAAAGTTATTTGAGTCCTCCCCTTCCTTCCACCACCTCCCACACAAACTGCACTTTTTCATGAAATGCTTTAAGCCAATTTACTCAGTGCGTATAAAATTGATCGAGCTGAAATTGTGCACTAAATATTTATTTAGAATTATTGGTAAAACCAAAAAAATTTAGACGATTAGCTTTACCCCTTCTACCCCCTCCCATACAAAATGACACAATTTCACAACTTTATAGAAAGTCGATTTTCTTGAAAAGTATAAATGCTACTGATATGCAATTTAAAACATGTCAAAAGCATGATGTTTATAGTTATTTCTGGAAAGTCATTCAAAACTCGCCCCTCCTTCTATCACCTCCCATACAAACTGCCCTACTTCACTACATCTAATACACTAATTTTCTCAGTACCTATTAAATTTTTAGACCCTAAATTTTGCATAAAACATTTTGATAGCAACCTTAACGTCATGTAAAAAAATTAGTTCAATGGAGTCACCCCCTCTACCACTTCCTCTACCTCCTTCCTCTATCGTACTCCTATTATGTTTTTCATATATCTCCACTTGCCAGTAACCACTTTTCAGATCCAACGTTGAGAACCATTTAGCATCAGTCAGAGTGTCCATGATATCGTCGATTCTAGGTAGTGGATAGCTATCTTTTTTCGTAACATCATTCAGTTGCCTGTAATCCACTCAAAAACGGGTACTGCTGTCCTTCTTCTTTACCAGCACCACTGGCGATATCCACGGGCTCTTTGATTCTTCAATGCATCAGGGAATGATGCTCCATAGTTTTGACCATTGAATTGACTTCTCCTTGTTTCGCTAATGGTACTCTTCTTGGAGGTTGACGTATCGGTGTAGCACTTCCGGTATCTATACGATGTTTCACTAAGTTTTTTCTGCCATAGTCGTCATCACCGGTGGAAAAGACGTCGCTGAATCTTTCGATTAGATCTACTGCTTGCTTGTTTTGTTCTCCTCTAAGGTTGCTTGACTGAAGAAGTGTTGATGTTACATTGTCCTTCCTTCTTGGATTATTTTTAGAGAGTACGTCATGTGGTTCTGCCTTGTCGATACTCGTCACCGCCGATATTGGTTCACAGCTGCCAATTATATCTCCTTTCTTTACGCTGGTAATGCTGTCCGAAACGTTAAGGACTCTTAATGATACCATCATCTTCTCATTCCTTTTTACGAGCGTTTTTCCTAGTATTAGACTTCGTAATGCAGGTGTCGTCTCTGGTTCTATGAGGTAGAATCGGTGGTTCCCGGGATCACCATCGAGCTCTGCCCAAATAACATTCTCAGATGACTTTGGTATATCCGCATCTTCGCACAATATAACTCGCAGCTTTGTTGTGTTGGAGGATGTTATTTCCATCGGGATTTCAATATTCCGCCACTTCATTATTCGTTGTCCTAAGTCCAGCTGGATACCGTGTGGCTTCAGAAAATCCATTCCAAGGATACACTCATCGGTAATGTCAGCTACCCCGAATACATGCGAGAAGGTCAAATCCCCAAGCTGTATGTCACGAGCTATTTCTCCATGGACCGTTGTAGTTTCTCCTGTGGCAGTGCGAAGTGCGTACTTCTTGGTGTTGTGAAGCCAAGTACGGTCTACGAGGTCACATCTTAGCACTGACCGTGTTGCGCCTGTGTCAATTGTTATGATGCAGTTTAATTTGCCGACTCGACCATTCATGCATAAATCGTTTTCACAACGATGTAGTCGAGAAACTGCGATGATGGTTCCGGGGACGTCGATTCTACCAGCCAACTTCTGCCCCATGAAGTTGGCCTTTACTCGTTTCTCGGACTGTCATTAGGCGAAGCGTGCTCTCGTGACGGTTCGCCCCTTCCTCCGCTTTGTTTAGCAGCGCAGCCGCAACAATAGTTGGTCGCTTTTCTTGGTTTACGGCAGCCGCGTCTTAAGTGTCCTGCCTGTCCACAATTCCAGCATCGGGAGGCACCAGATCCTTCGCTCCGCTTGGTGTACTCGGCTTTTTGACACACACACTCTTCTACTATTTCTCGAACTCGATAGTTACTCCGCGAGCTTTACTTGGCAGCTTCGAACGTCAGCCCATATACTAAGGCTTCGCCAATCGTTTTCTTACCTGCCAAATTTAACGCCTGTTGCAGCTCTCTGTCCTGTACAGCATTGTTAAATGCGAAAACAGCTGTATCGTTGCGTTGCTCTGTTTGCGTATTGGGAAGCGATAATAGTGTGAGTCGTTCAATATCGCGTGCCAGCTCTTGAAGTGTTTCACCATTCTTTTTGGTTCGGTTGTACAGCTGTGATTTGTAGATCTCTCGCATGTGGTCACTGCCGTAATGAAAATCCAATGTCTGGACATTTTCACTACCGATTATTTCAAGTTTTTCCGCGATTCGAATTCACTTAAATTTACTTCACTAATCACTAAAGCTCTCGAGAATACTCGATTTCACAAAATTCTCACTGTCCATTCGAGAATTTCAGTTTCACTTTTTCGCTCTCACAAAATTATCCGTTCGAGAATTTTAATTTCACTCGCGATTTTTAACCCGAATTTATCCTTGAAATCCCACTTCTGACACCAATTGTTGCGAGCTAGGGGTTCGCCGGGTTCGTTTAAAAATAAGTGATAATTTATTTATTCGCACTTAATTCGATTTTTAACTTAATTCACACTATATGGCACTACCGCCGCGTACTGTATCGCTTTCCTGCACCGTTTCGCGTCTTCCATAAATGTCGTTTAATAACTGACTGGTTCCCGACTGAAAGCTTCGTGATTTTATACATTTTCCCCCTATTCTCGAAGCCTCCGTCGTGTATGTTGTCGGGTGTATGTCTCAACTATACTGGAAAGTTCTAGATCTTTAATTATGGCTTTTTACATATTGGGGGATACTGTTCTACATAATTCTCGTCGATTTGAGAGAAATCGAATTGCGTGGTTGCCAGATCTGTAACAATATGATCACTCTGAAATCTGAGGGTGTGGCTAGTCGTCCCCTTCTGAATACTTCAGTTGTACACTACCATCACTACATCGAAGTAAGGGACCTAAGATCGAACGTTGAAAAACGCCAGACGAAAGGCCACAGAATGAAGAGAAACTCGACCATCGTTTAGTTCTTTGTATCTATTACTGAAAAAGCTTTTAATTAGTTCAACCACATTCGTAGAAGAAGACAAAGAAACGAAAAGTTTCTTAAGAAGAATAAGATAGGATCAAACGCAAACCGAATATGTTAATTCATCGTTGCCAACAGCTTTACGTATAACGGTCACCTTTAATATCGCAGTTTTCCGGCTGTGACCAGATTACCAATCCAATAGATCAAATGTTTGTATATGACTATTGTTTCGCTGAGACATTACACGTTTAAGACTCTTTAAAAGGAAGCACGATGTGCTGATAGAATCTTTGGGAAACATTTTGTATTGGAATCAAATTTGCAATTTCTCACATTGTTGGAAAAACATGAGCAGTATGGCAGTTATTGTTAATGTTGAGAAGTTCTGGGCACTCACAATCAAAATTATTTTAGTTTATTTTCACTACGTACTTCACTTTAAATTTCAAAAAATTACATGTTTTCACCCAGCAAGCGCACAGCGCCATACGATAAATATTTTCGAACTTTAATCAAGAACTAACATAGCCGTCTCTGAACAATTTTTAAAAAGCATTCACGTTCTTTAATTTGTCATTTTATAGTTTTTTGAAATAAAAAATATTAAAATCACAATGAAATGTCATATTTTTTATTTCCAGTAGGATACTTGCACCTACATTGGTGACCCCGATAATTGGATTAACGCAAAAATAATTTCGATTGTGCACGTTTTCGCATCGTCATTTTTTTTAGTCACGTATGCTGTGTATTACTTATCGATCGCATCATTGATTTTACACAATATTTTGAATCAATCGAGGAAAAGCAACATGCTCAACGAATACGACAAAATACGATGAAGTCGTTTCATCGCTCGACCCAAAATTTCTCCAATTAGTTTCGGAAATCATTCGCAACCCCTCGCAAAGTGAAAAATACAATTAAGAAAAAACTCAAACTGACAGGTACAATATACCGCATATTCAAGATTGTACGCAGTTGCTGCATGCAAAAAAGATTTGTCAACCATCGACTGGGAAAAAGCATACATTCAAATACCAATTGCACCTGAAGATCGACTCAAAACCGCAATTATTACACCATTCGGTCTTTTTGAATTCAACGTCATAAACTTCGGCCTATGCAATGCAGCGCAGACGCAGCAGCGATTTGTGAACGAAGTGTTTCGCGACTTGAATTTTATTATCGTCTACATTGATGACATCTGCATAGCGTCCGAGAACAGTGATCAGCATCGACGACATCTCAGAATCGTCTTTCAACGTTTATTTGACTACGGCTTGAAAATCAACATCGCCAAATGCGTATTCGGTCAAACCGAAGTAACCTTTCTGGGACACAAAATCTCAAAAGCTGGCATTGCACCGGATACTGAAAAAGTCGAGGCAATCGTCAAATGTCCAAGACCGAAAGAACCACACGGACTTCGTAGTTTTATCGCATCCTCAATTTTTACCGCCGTTTTTTACCACATGCTGTGACCAAACAGGGTAAACTGCAAGCGATGATCAAAGGCAATAAAAAAACGATAAAACAAACTTAATTTGGTCCGAAGAAACCGAAAAAACATTTGAGGAAAGCAAGCGCCATATCATCGACGCAGGCCCGATACCAAACGCTAAGTTGGTCTTAACCGTCGATGCAAGTGATTTTTCTGTCGGCGCAGTGCTTCATCAACTGAACAATGAAATGCAGCCGCTTGGATTTTATTCAAAACGCATGACTGATAAACAGAAACGGTACAGCACCTATGACAGAGAACTGTTAGCTAGATACCAATCAGTTAAATTTTTTCGGCATATGATCAAAGGAAGAAATTGTACGATTTTAACTGATCATAAGCCGATCACATTCGCGTTCCAGCAAAAGCCAGAAAAAGCTTCACCTCGTCAAGCGCGGCAACTCAGTTTCATTAGCGAATTCACTATCAACATTCAACACGTACCCGGTAGCAAAAATGTCGTTGCTGATTTCCTCTCACGCATCGAAGCAATTCAAACCGACGGTACCATCGATATTGAGAAATTGGCACAGCAACAAAAAGAAGACTATGAACTCAAAAAATTGCTTTCAAATAAGTCAAACACATCGTTGCAGCTGAAACTACAGAACTCAAGCAATGCAATTTACTGTGATGTTGCAATAGATCGAGTACGCCCGTACATACCGAAGCAGCTCAGACAACACGCATTCAATTCACTACACAATTTGGCACACTCGAGCAAAAAATCATAAAAACAATAAAGTTCTTGCTATTTTGATACTGTTAATCACGAGCTTCTGTTGCAGAAACTAAAAAGGTTAGGCTTTTCGAACAGAACGTATGACCTGAGTACGATTTTTCAAATAAGAGCTGATCTTATTTGAAAAATCGTACTCAGAGTGTAAAGTTGTGTTCTGAAATCAGTAGACCTATGGTACTGAAATGTGGAGTACCACAAGGCACAGTTTTGGGGCCCATTCTGTTTAACATCTACCTGAATGACCTACTCGACATTCAGGTAAAATATCGCAACAGTCGTATTGTTTCCTTCGCAGATGACACAGTAGTACTTGTAAAAGATAACACATTCATTGATGTCAGTACTACGGCGGAGTCTATCATGAACGATATACATTCTTGGCTATCACTCCATAGACTAGCTTTAAATACTGATGAATTCCGGGAAACCACAGGCATTTACTGTGGTTTCCCGGGATTCGACGTGGAAGCACTGGAAATAAAAATATATCCTTTCGTGGTAATATAATTCAGGAAGTAGTGGAGGTACGTTATCTCGGAGTTATCTTAGTTAATAGGTTAAATTGGAAATCGCAAATCTCAAACCTTTGTAGCAAGATTAGGAAAATTGTATTTAAAATTAAAACCCTATCACATATACTAGACCTGCATCTTATGAAAGTAACTTACTTCGCTCTTGTGCAATCCGTATTGCAATATGGAATACTCGCTTGGGGTGGGACATACACCGCAACTTTATCACCGCTTCTCAAGTTACACAACAAAATAGTTAAAATATGTTTGAAAAAATCAAAATTTGACTCAACAACACAAGCTTTTAACGAATTCTCAGTCATGACAATCAGGGAATTATACGTGTTTGATCTTTTGAAATTTATGTTTTGTAATCAAGTCAATTTCCCAATTCATCGCTCAATATACCCTACCCGAAGGCAATTAGGTAATCCTCTAGCTGTAAGCAAGTGTAATAAGAATACCGCTCGTCGTCATTTCCAATTTTTGGTCCCAATAATGTTTAATAACCTTCCAGCAGAATTCAAACATGCACTTAATATTAGAAATTAGAAATTAATGTTAAAGAATTTTGTTCTAAGTAATAAAAATTTGTTTGGGAGTTTAATTGTATAAATTGTCAATTATATCTGCTGCTCTACAGAATTATCGAGAATGAAGCAATACTGTAAATCTTTCATTTTTCCAAAAAGATAAGTAATACTTTTGTAATATTAATCAGATTGATGCCCTGTGGCTCTCACACACAAGAATTCTTTCGTGAGAAGCCGACTTGTTTAAACACTAATTTGTAAGTTTCTGTTTCTAAAATGAAAAAAAAAATCAAATTGATCAGCGAACGTTTCGTGTGGCCAAACATGAAAAATTACATCGCTTAAATGTCAAAAGTATGCATTGCATATCAAAAGTCAAAAATCATTCACAGCAGATCGACCATCGAAAGTTTTAAAGTTCCAGACAATCGTTTTCAACATATAAATATCGATCTGATCGGGCCTATGCCGTCGTCGAATGGTTTTCAATACTGTCTGACATGCATCGATCGATATAATCGTTGGCCTGTCGCAATTCCAATTGAAGACATGACAGCCGAGACGGCGGCAAAAGCGTTGATAAGCGGGTGGATTTCGCACTACGGCGTTCCAGCAAAAATCACAACGGATCAAGGGAAACAATTTGATTCGAAATTATTCAACTAACTGTCAAAGGCATTGGGTATCAAGCATTTGAGAACTACAGCGTATCACCCACAGGCCAACGGAATCATAGAGCGGTGGCATCCAACACTAAAAACCGCAATCAAATGTCAACAATCAAACAATTGGTGCTAATTGGGATTCGTGTAATATTCAAAGATGATCTGAACGCATCGCCGTCGGGTATGGTCTATGGCACGACAATCAGTTTGCCTGGTGAATTTTTCGACGCAAGGAAAATGACGTGTTGCAGACCGATTTCGTGAAAAATCTACGCAACTGCATGCAAAATATTCGACCAGTTGCTACATTGAATCATGCAAAAGGAAGCGTTTTCGTCCAAAAGCAACTGAAGGATTGCACAAACATATTTCTACGTGACAACTAAGTGCGATCGCCATTGAAAACGCCATATGATGGCTCGTGAAAAAACCATCGACATCCTCGTAAAAAGCAAAATCGTCAAAGTCAGCATCGAGTAAAAGCAGCATTTTTGCTAGTTGATGATTACGACGCAATATTGAAGACTTCGACGAAATCGATTGCAATTGCACTAAGACATCAAAATGTTAATTCAAACAAAAGCAAATCCAAAGTATATTTTCCAAAACGGTTCATACATCTCTCATCGTGACTTTTTTTTTATAGCACCGATTATAACTTAGGGGGTCACCCTATAATGCATTGTACAGTTATGTCGGTTTAGGAAGACGATGAAATTTGGTGGTGTTATGGGAATTTTGGGGGAGAGAGACGGAAGTGCCGATGAACATTATTTTTGAAGCGCTGAAGGTCATACTTGCTTGGAAATATGCTAGCAGGCAATGCGTTCTAGAGTCTGGACGTTCGGGGGATGAATGACTGCCTATATTTCACTGTACGAGTAGGAATAAGATTGATGGTAAACTCGTGCGCGCGTTTAGCTTGGTTCAGCCAATGGTGGGGGAGTACTGTGGGCACACCCAATCAAAATAATTCAATTTATTTTCGCTACATACTTCACTTTAAATTTTAAAAAATCACATGTTTTGACTCAGCAAGCGCACAGCGCCATACGATAGATATTTTCGAACTTTAATTAAGAACTAACATAGCCGTCTCCGAACAATTTTACTTTATTATTCTTAACTCCGCCATAGACGGTCCCAAGCCCGAGTTGAGAAAGGAGGAGGGTACATGGAGTTAACCTGAATGGCCAGTAACACCAGTGCGTCTCAGGAAGTAGGCAAAAAGTATGACATAGTTGGACTTGCAGCATAGCTGTGAGAACTCCAGCATGTCATATTTAGCTCAAAACTCCCACCCTTTTTCTACTAGGGTGTAATAAATAAGTAGGACCGGTCCTCCAGGTCGGGGGTTGGGCGAGGCGCCGACAACGCATCACCGGAAAAAGAACACTGTCCAGAAACCTGAAGAACAGCCTCGGAAAGGATGGACTCAACGGCAACGACCCCGCAAACGAAAAATGGACTACTCTATTGGATCTTGGAATGTTCGATCCTTATTTAGGACAGGAGCTCTGCAAGAGTTTCTCGAAGAAGTGGCAAAACACAACATCAACATAACTGCCATCCAAGAAACGAAATGGCTCGGTAGCGAAATCATGGACATGAGATCACACACAATCTATCCAAGTGGAAAATTGTCGGGAAGCAGAGAGTTTGGAGTCGCTTTTGTCGTTGACAAAAGATTTAAACAGCAGGTCACGAGCTTCAAACCAATAAGTGAAAGATTGTGTGCAATCCGAATAAAGACTAAATTTTTCAACACTTGGTTGATCAACGTTCACGCACCAACAGAAGACAAGGACGATGTAACTAAAGACGAATTTTATGCCACCCTAGAGACAACATATGACTCACTGCCCTCGAATGACCTAAAAATTGTCTTAGGGGATTTTAATGCAAAAGTCGGAAAGGAGGAGGCTCATAGAGGAACAACAGGAGGGCATAGTCTCCATGACATAACCAACGACAATGGCCAACGTCTTATTGATTTCGCAAGCAGCAAAAATATCATAGTAAGCTCTACGTGCTTCCCACATCGCGATATTCACAAACGAACGTGGGCATCACCAGATGGTCACACCTTCAACCAAATAGACCACGTTCTTATTGAGAAAAGGGCTGCTTCCAGTATACTTGATGTACGAACTCTCCGCGGTGCGAATTGTGACTCTGATCACTATCTAGTCAGAGCTAAGTATCGATGCAAAATAGCTTGTCGTGGGTATTCGAAAACGAGTAGAGCTCGCAAATTCAATGTCGACAAGCTTAACGACGAAACGGTGGCGCAGGCTTACATGCTAGCATGTAATAAACACCTGACACCAATATATGAAAATATCCAAAGTATGCCAGTGGATAATGCGTGGATGAAAATACGAGACGGCATCAAATCCTCCGCGGAAGAGGTATTAGGATATCAAGCACGGCGAAAAAGTAATGATTGGTTCGACCAAGAATGTCGCGACGCAATAGATAGAAAGAACGAAGCTTACAAAATTTTTACTGAACGACCAACACGAGCCAAAAAAGAAAGATATGACGAGCTTAGGCGATATGCGAAAAAGACCTGCAGACGAAAACAAAGGAAGTACCATGATGACAAGATACAAAAAATGGACGACGACATGAGAAAAAATAATACGCGGGACGCATACGCCATAGTAAAAGACTTGAAAAAGGGATATAAACCAAAAACCAGTCTCTGCAAAGACGCAGAGGGCAATATCATCAGCGACACAGAAGAAATCAAAAGGAGATGGGCTTCATACTTCGAACATCTTTTGAATCCCATCCCAGTAGCACCGATAACGACAGACAACATTTCAATTCAAGCCTCAACTGACGAAGATGAACCATCATCGACACCACCCACGCTTCCTGAAATCAAAGCAGCCCTATGTGACCAAAAACGAAACAAAGCGCCGGGAATTGACGAAATACCAGTTGAACTTCTGAAAAACGGTGGAAACTGTGTCGCTGAAATACTGCACAGCATGATATGCAAAATTTGGACAGAGGAAATCATACCCGACGACTGGCGAAAAAGCATTATATGTCCAATTTACAAGAAAGGAGACAAACTCTGCTGTGAGAACTACAGAGGAATATCATTGTTGTGTACGTCCTATAAAATACTGACAAAAATAATTGAACGTCGTCTTAAGCCCTATACTAATCAAATAATTGGCGAATACCAAGGCGGATTCAGAACCGGACGATCTACAACAGACCAGATATTCTCGGTGAAACAGGTGCTTGAGAAATGCTGGGAATATAACACAGACGTGCACCAAATATTCGTAGATTTTAAACAAGCATACGACAGTATCGACAGGAGCGTACTGTACCAAATCATGCTTGACTTTGGAATTCCTCCAAAACTAGTCCGACTAACAAGACTCACAATGACGAACACTGAATCCCAAGTGAGAATACAAACCGATTCCACAACCAGCTTTCCAACGGAATGTGGTTTAAAGCAGGGAGATGGCCTAGCTCCTATGCTTTTCAACTTGGCACTAGAGTATGTCGTCCGAAAAATCCCAGTCGACACAAACGGGACACTACTATTCAAGTCCACCCAACTAGTAGCATACGCTGACGACATTAACATTCTAGCAAGATCCTTCCCTAGTGCTAAGGAGGTATTTGTCAATCTTGACTCCGCCGCAAAAGAAGTCGGGTTGCGCATTAATGAAAGCAAAACAAAAGTAATGACGCAAACAAGAAGGAGAACGCCAATCAGACAAAACATAACAATTGCGGAATATAATTTGGAGAGTGTGGACAACTTCATATATCTTGGGGCTAATCTAGCAAAGGACGGTAATGAAACAGACGAAATAAAACGACGGATAATACTAGCAAATAAGACGTATTATTCGGTACTTCCAATAATGAAATCCAAGAAAGTGCACAGGAACAATAAGCTGCGGATTTATAAAACTATTATACGACCTGTGCTCTGTTATGGCAGCGAGACGTGGACATTAACGCGAACTTCCGAAAAAGCAGTTAACGCATTCGAAAGAAAGGTCCTCCGAAGAATTTTGGGACCTGTGAAGGAAGGAACGGAATGGCGAATAAGATACAACCATGAGTTGTATCAACTCTACGACGAGCCAGAAGCTTCAACGTTCATCAAGTTACGTAAACTGCAGTGGGCTGGCCATGTAGAGCGAATGGAAGACAGAAGAATCCCCAAACGTGCTCTTAAAGGCAAAGCGAGTGGTAACCGGCCAGTAGGTAAACCACGCAAGCGATGGGAAGACTCGGTTGATGAAGACAGCAAAGCCATTCTAAAAATTAGCAGCTGGAGGACGCGGTCTTTGGATCGAGACGATTGGAGGCGACGACTTCAGGAGGCCAGGGCCCGATTTGGGCTGTCGCGCCATTGATGATGATGATGATTCTAATAATAAAGTATTGTGATCGACTAGGAAAAAAAAATTTGCTACCCTGAAATTTTGTTTTTTCGCGTTTCATGACTAAATTAGCCTAAAAATGCCTGTACGCCGTCCGCCGGTGTGTACGCTCAGCGTCCCAAACGCTTCAAGATAGAAAGTTCATTTTTCGGGGGATTGTAGATAGGTAGTTGCGGATCTCAGGCGGATACCCATTTTGGGGGGTATACGGGTTCAGGGGGAGGCGGGGGAGCACTTAACCCGAAAAATACGAATTCAAATATCTCAACCATGGTAACAGCTAGGAAACTAAAACTCAACACACAACATATAGAGGGGTTTGTGGGACAACTTTTAAGAATAATTTAATTTTTTTATCCATTGGGGTGCGAAAAGGGGGGGCTAAGAACCAATTGTCAGTCGAATTGTTTTTTCAAATGATAATATCTTCGAAATTACTTACCATAAAAAATTGATATTTTGAGACCATTAAAGTGGCATATAGGTCCATTAGAATCAGTTTAGATAGAAGCTAATTATTGTAAGGGGGAGGGTCAGGGGTGCAAAGAAAAACACTTAAGAATCAATATCTCGGCTATTTTTTAAGCTATGTAATTGAATCTTAGAACCTATATTAAGCTATACTAGAGAAATACGAGAAAAATATAACATTTGGACAAAATAGTAGTGGGGGGAAATGGGGAGCATTTCAAAAATGATGCACTTTCCAAAATTTCATTTCGTTATAATTCAAAATTGAGTGCAGATATCAAATTCAAATTTTGTCAAATTGTAGAACTAGGTAGTTTTTAAATTTGGTAAGAATTGGTGTAAGGGGAGGGAGGTGGTAACCAAAAATGTTGAAAATTTTGAGTGATTTTTTAAGGGCTCTGGTGAAAGATACAAAATTTGAATTTTCCATGTGGATACATCTATTTGTTGTACATACAGAAAAAATAATAAAAATTCCACAATTGTTATGCACTGACCCCCCCTGGTCTACCGTGCACAAGGTGTTTCATGTGCAATGAAAAAAACACATTAACTGAAAATTTTTGAATGAAATTTGAAGGTAGAAACTTGAAAATTTGCAAAATGCATTTCAAAAAAATCTTTAAAAGAATGAAATATTAACTGGTCGAATACCTTGAAAGCTTCTACTTCCTCCCATACGAAATTCTTTTTTCGACCATTTTTAAAAAATTAATTATCACCTAATTAGTAAAAGCTAACAATTTGAAATTTTGCACAAAATCATTTGAAAATAGTTGAACTGGAACTGCGTCAAAATTTTTGAGATCACACTTGCCGTTCTTCTACCTCCCATACAAAAGTATGATTTCGACCGATTTCAATAAAACAACTGCCAACTAACAAATTAAAAGCTACTAGCTTGAAATTTTGTACGAGCACCTTAAAAGAGAAAGAAAGAAAAATTCCGTCACAAAGTTTGCGATTCCCCTACTCCTTCTACCCCCTCCCATACAAAAATATTTTTTCGACCATTTTTAAGAAATCAGTTATCAGCTAACCCTTCATTGAATCAACTAATAACCAACAAATTCAAAGCTACGAACTTGAAATTTCGTACGAGCACACTACAAGAGAAAGGAAATAAAATTGCGTCACAAATTTTACGATTCCCCTACCTCCTCTACCCCTTCCAAAACAAATGTTTGGTTTCGTGAATGTAAAATTCACCGAAACTGACATCCTATACAGAGAATATTGGACGTGATTCAAGCAATCAATTAGAGAACTGTTAATATCCACCAACTTTTACTGTTACCCCTCACCCCTCCCCTCCTAAAAACTCAAATTTGCATAAATAAACGAACGAAATATTGATTATATGTACTAGAGCTTTTGAACGTTTTCGCAAACTGTTAAATTGACAATTGCCCTGCCCAAGAACCCTCTTTCACTTAGTCTTCCCTAACCACTCAGCATATTGACTTTCCACACATCCGCAACTTGTCCCAAGAATAATAAAGCTTCGCCCGACTTGTTGGCAGTTTATTTAAAAAGCATTCACGTTCTTTAATTTGTCATTTTTTAGTTTTTTGAAATAAAAAATATTAAAATCACAACGAAATATCATATATTTTATTTCGAGTAGGATACTTGCGCCTACAAAGTTATGACAGAGTGAATGGGAACAAAAATATTATAAATCTAGGGCAACTATTATCGTAACAAATTACTTGTATCAGGACCAGAAATGCCAGCTTGGCGTATACTTTTTCAAAGATATAAATGCGATAAATTATAGTCAAATAGTGATATTATTAGATATCGTCGCAGATTCGATCCCTGCGGCTTTTTATATATTTTCTAATCGGTTCGCCGAACGCTCCATCATGGAAATAACTCGTGACTGCAGGATCGAAAAAGTGGGTTACGAAGTTTTAGAATCACGCCAACGATATGAGTTCCAAGGCGCTGCCAGACAGTCCTCAATCAAATTCGTCTCGTTGATGTTACCGTACCGATTTATTCCGTTTTTCCTTTTCAAAGCAAATAATATTAGGAATAAGAAGTCTTGATTGCTAATAGCGAGAGTGTTGTCACATAACATGACGGGTTGACGGTTTGAGTGACAAATTGCGACGGGGCACTTTTTCAATGTCTTCTTCATTCAAAGGAACATCTGATAGCTTGCGTTGGATTATGGTTTAGGTAGTAGGAAGGTGGTATTGCAGTGTCGTATGCAAAGTTCGCGACGGTGTTATTTTCCAAGTTCGATAGGTGATAGGTGTATAAGAGATAGAGAACCGGTCCAAGTACAGTTCCTTAAAAAATTCCCGCTTTGATCTCCTTAAGCTTGGAATGAAGAATCTTTCTGATGTAGATGATTTTAATATATCTGCGAATTGTGCGGGAAGGATCGTTATCAGTTTGTACATGATGCTCTCATGCCATACATTGTGACCATAAAGTACCGGCAATTTGTAAATAAAATTAGTCTGGGAAATGATATTTCAAAATTTTTTTCTTAACCAGGTACAATTGTCTTTAATTATTATCCAAAAAATTAGCGCGGTCTGTTAATCAGTTAGTTTGCAGCAGCTGGTTGAATGGGTACACCTTAAAAGTCTACGCCGATTTTTACAATGGATAAACAAATGGAAAAAAGAGTTTGCTTCAAATGTTGCGTTTCCAACCAAATTTCGTGTGCGGAATTGTTGCGAATGTTGGAAAAGACTTACGGTGATTCAGTAATATAAAAATAAACGATCCTATGAGTTGTACAATGCGTTTAAGGACGGTCGAGAGATCCTTGAAGACATGCCTTATTCTGAAAACATTCAAAAAGTGAAGGAAATGCTGCTTAAAAATCGTCATACCAGTGTTAGGGAGATAACAGGAGAGCTCGACATCTCTTGCGAGTCTGTTCGTTCGATTTTGGTAAATACTTTGGCCATGAAACACGTCCTTTCTCGACTTTGTGAATACTTTGGCCATAAAACACGTCCTTTCTCGACTCTTTCCAATAAATCTAATTTTCTTAAAAAATAGTACCGTGAACAGGTCATTTTAGAATGCTTGATCGTGCGAATTCTGATCTCACACTCATGGAGTGCATCATAACTGGTAAGGAGACATGGGTCAATGAGTTTGACATACAAACCAGTCAATAATCATCGGAATAGAGGAAAAAAATGAGCCAAAACCGAAGAAACCAAAAATCAAGCTCATTGTTCTTGTCGATATTCGAGGTTTGATTCATCATGAATTCGTTCCGGAGGGACAGACGGTCAATAAGCAGTACTTATTTGACCGTATTGAAGCGTTTGTTTGCGTGAGCAAATCCGTAAAAAATGGCCGGAATTATGGAAGGAGTATTCATGAATTTTCCACGATGAAAATGCGCCATCGCACTGAGCTTCAATTGTGACCGAATTTGAGGCCAAAAAAGCAACAAATTGCTTCAATCAACCACCGTATTCACTAGATTTGACCCCGTTTGACTTTTTCCTATCCTCGAAACTGAAATTACCGCTCCGTGGAACCCGTTTTCAGTCGATTAAAGACATAAAACAAAAATCGCCGTGGACTACTGAGGTGTACCCATTCAAACAGCTGCTGTAAAGAAACTGATTAAAAGACCGCGCTAAATTTTGGGATAATAATTAAGGATAGTCCTACCTGCTTACCAAAAATAAAATTTTAAAATATCATTTCCCAGACTAATTTTATTTACAAATTGTCGCTACTTTGTGGTCACAATGACTTTATCAAAAGCACAACCAGAAACACCGTTTAGTAGACTTTTTTTCTTTCAAGTGTTTTTTCAATGTTAGTTATCCGAGCTTTAATATACTCTCCTCCCTGCGGGCAACCTTTAGTCATGGTGGTTTCGGTGCCTGTAGTCGTCTCAATTTCGCGGTAAGCTGTTAAAATAAAACATTTTAATTAAACAGGAAATTTTTAAACAGTTAAGTTCGTGTCGTGTAAATCACACACTTATTAGAATGAATGCTAATTTCGAATATGAGTCAATCCAGTTATGTTCACCCTTCCAATATCAAGTGTTAAATTATCCAGGTACTTCTACTATACCAGAATCGTATGCATTCCAATTAGACCGGCCGGAAATCTTCAGGTAAAAATCGTGATAAATATCTTAGTCAACATTTCAGCCGTATACTGTACTGTGTCGAAGTACACTAATACCAGGAAACTGGAAAACCGGTGGTTTTAATGTGCCGCGCGCCATCTTATACTCTCGACCGAACCAAAAAGAGCGCTCAATACCCATATGCAAGTCATAGAACCACATCCATTATTGTATACCATAGCCAGGCCAGACGCACCAGGCCAAAGTCAAAAATGAATACCATCAAAGATAGCAGTTGCTATCGAACCATCAACAGTATGGGACAGTAACGGTCGTATCGAGTTTAACATTGAAAATAAATACCGAGTGCGATATTATTATGTTGTTGTTTTTGTGTCATACGAGAGTATAGCGAGTCAGCTTCGGCGAAAGTTTGCTTTGTTGACTAAAAAAGAACACGAATCATCTCTGTCGCTATTTTTACCATACCAAAAAAAAAACAGTACCACCCGCAGACGAAGGAGTGATAAGGTGAACGTGCTTCATAAGCCAGAGCAGGGACATATCGCATCCATCCGACCAGTTCCAAAAAACGAAAAATGCTCGCAGGCAAAATATAAACCAGCAGCAGCGGTAGTAGTAGTAGTAGCAGCAGCAGAACAAACAACAACAATGCAGTGCACAGAGTGTACTCAGAATAGCTGCTAGTGTAATAATGACACATGCGTATTAACCGCAGACGGTACGAAACGACGACAACCGACAGGAATCGGGAATTCGGATACGGATATACACCTAACCACCCCGTTCCAGCGCATAGCAAATATATAAAAGTATGTGCAATTCTCTTTCTCTCTCGGTCGCAATACCCGGATAGTAAAGGGGATGGAAATTATGGAATATCTCTGGAGAAAAAAAAATGAAAATCCATTCACATAGTATAGCACACCATCATCATCAACGGAAGCAGAATAAAGCAGCCGGAGCAAATAATATCCCGATTCTTGGTTTTGGTATTTCTGGATACCTTTAAGAAGATAGCACCATATCTATTTGCTGGTTGTTGTTTTTTTTTGTAATGTTCCACCAACTATTAAATCCACGCTAGTATTTGTGTTTCTCATTCATCAAAAAAATCCTTGGTATGGTTTTTTTTTAGAAATTATAAATCAAATGTTTATAAACTTCTAAATTCAATTATCACGATTTACACGAATCTCATTGATATTTCGCGCGAAGTTGTGTTAAATTCATCAAGAAATCATCCCCCATAAAATAGTTTTGAGTAGTGCAACCAAAAAAGTGTAGTGCGAGAGAATGCAATCGGTGGCAGTGGTGAAATTTAAATTACAAAAATAGTTACAATCATAAAAATGATAATGAAAAGTTTATAATAGTTAATGGCAAGCAAAACAACAACTTAAAAAAATCGTTGTTTTGTTTCGAAATAATCATTCATACTATTAATACCAAAGATAAAAATATCCAGGATCGCCGATAACAATGATTAAATGCAAAATTCTTTTATGGATTTTAATAGTACTCGAAGGATACTATTGTAAAGCATCATCGGCAAGCAGTGAGGATAATAAGGATGGCTTCTATCGTCGTGCCAAATTCATAACATTTAATGGGTTGGTTTCAACTAAATTATGTAGTTTTTTTTTTTCCTATTTTTTAGCTCTTCAAAATTACTCTTCTAGGTGTACACAGGCACAAAAATTCTTACTCTATAGTGCCGATATAATTATGCCGGAGCAAATACCTATGACTTTTCTATACCGACACGATAATTGAATTTCACGAGTCCCTCCCCCATTAACAGGATAAAATTATAATTACATGTAAACCAATTTTGCAGTTTCTGTTAGACTTTATGGAAGCAACTAGCTGGGATGCTGAAGGCCTAGTTTACATAGTCCGCGATAAGGACCTACAAGTTTTATAGACTATGCACAACATAAGAGAATTTACAATTTAAATTTCTGTATACAGGAACATTTTTTGTAATTACATTAGAAAGTTTCTTCTCATGCGTTTAAAGATGAAATATGAATTATAATTTCAAATTTTATTCTTGTCGTGTTTTGATTTCTTCGTCCTTTTTTTCTAGTTGATAGAATTCATTGTTACGATTAATTTTTCACTTTTCCATGTTTTGAACAATGTTTGTTTGGTGCGAGAAGAGCGTGCTGAATTGTTTGAGATGAGGATTGAAGTTGTTTTTGATGGTTATGATGATGATGATGGCTTGTTTATGTCGTTGCATACGACAACCCCTAGAGAGAATCTCAGGAGGAAGGAGTGAGTTCCTTGTTTTTGTGACGAGCAGGCTTCGTGAATTTTAATGAAATCATGATGAATAACTGAAAATATTAATGGAATGGTAATTAAAATACAATTGTTGCGATAAAAGCACGTTTCATACCCGTTTTGATGTTGTTTTGAGAATAATTTTCCAAAGAATTTGTTTTCATTGTTTCGGGGCAGAGAAGCCACGAAATATAGACGCCGCAGCTACTCGAAATTAAGGCCATAAAAAGTTGGACAAGAAAAGCAAAAAAAAAAGAAGCCAGAAACATTTTAGTTATGGAAAAACAGAAGTCTAGGGTTAATAAAAAAAAACTTAAAGAGAGATGCTGGAGGAGACCTGCTGAGGTTTTTGAAACTAAACAAAGGGTTCTGTCACAATGTGATATAGAGGGAACACAATAGATGCGGATAGTTGGGGTCGCACTGTCCACAGAAGCACAGAACCGTTGAAAAGAGAAGGGAATGGGAGCTTAGAAGAGTTAAGCTGGAATAGCCGGTTGATATTCGCCCTAAAGTTCGGAATGTTGTATTGGTTTGGGAACACATCGGATGGTAGCGTGTTTCATATGCGCGTCTAACCGTGCATGAACGAACATTAAAATTTCACTGTACGACCTAAAACAGACTTCACAACATACTCGTGCATAACGGTACGAGTGTAACGTGGATGAGAGAGTCAACAGTCTGCATTAAAATATCGGTAAGGGAGAACAAGGCAGACCTTACGTCTGTGTTCGCGCCAATCCAGTGCTTAGATCACTGACAATGTTCTAGCCCGAGATTGAAAATGATCTAGAAAGAAGAGTGTAGTTTTCATTGCAGAAATTTTCTTGGATCACCTAAACGCATCCAAACATTGGGATGTTGCCTTAGCAATATTTGTATGATAGTCGAGAAACATAGGTAAGACCTCATTGTCAAAAATCCAAATTTAACTCAACTATTATTATTTCCAGCCCATTCGAGAACATCTGAGAGGCCTTTGTTCTGGGACCGAGTCATAATATAGGAGTTTATGTCAGAGTTAATATCCGGTTGAAATGGTACAAGAAATCGATCGTGTTGTGCGAATTGGATTCGATGATCAGCAAATCATTTACGAAAATTAAGAAGAGAATCGGTGAAATGATTGATTCTTGCGGGACCCCAGTTCGTCCAATACCATATGAATTGAACGATTGGTTGCCAATTGCCTTGAGTTTGGCTGGAAGAGCGAGGTGTCATACTCCACCAAACGCCTTGGAAATGTCCATAGCGACAATGTAAGATTCACCAAATGGATGCTTACTGTTTGATCCAATGATCGGTTAAAACTATCAAAAGATCAATATATTTCATCACTCTTTGGACTGTTTTCATACCCTTCGAGCTACTTCGACATCATGGTTTAATTTTTTTCGGAAGCCCTTTTGATGTGAATTATGGTAACGGGGTAGCTTCGGTTGAGCACAGTAATCCCTTGATATTCGCGGGGTTACGTTCCAAAAAAAACTCCCCAAAAGTCAAATTCGCGAATGTCAAGTCTATTTTCCTGTGTAAATAGAGGGTTGCGTTCCGTGAGGGTTACTTAGTGATAACACATATTATATTTTTAGGTTTTTAGAACTGTTTAATTACGAATAAGGACTTACATAATATCGTAAACCATAGTGGACAGTACGAAATAACGGGTTATTTGGAGTTCTTTTGCCATTTCTCTTAAAAACAAAACAGAATTATGATTGGGCGTAAAACCCAATCATATGATACTCTAAATGAAATGAGAATAAACTCTTTCTACCGGAAACTATGTCATTTCAAATTCTTTCGAATACAAGAATACACCGGAAAATATGTCATCTCAAATTCTTTCGAATAGTGAATAGAGACTTTTGCATGGGAGTTGGTAGAGAGGGAGGTTTGTTTTTTTCGTATATGACACCGAACATGGCATGCAAAATGTTTTTTGCTGAATTCAAAATTTTTAGTTTTTATTATTTTTAAAGAAAGTGGACACAATTTTCCTGAAATTGGGACATTTGTATGGGAGGTGGCAGAGGAAGTGGAACGTTTAAGATGATTTTGAAACTGCTTATCATCATCCTCATCACCATGCTTTGATTCAATTTCCAAGTCGATAGCTCACACACATTTGAAGGAGAAATGCTTTTCTTGAATTTATAATACAGATATTTATATGGGAGGGGGTAGAAGGAGTGAAGCGGAGTTGATAATTCCCTCTAGCATTTATTGCAATTAGTAAAAAACAAATTCTGGCAAAGCTAAAGTTTGCACTTTTTCTAGTTTTAATGGGAATCGATATAATGCATTTAACTAAAATTATGCATTTGTATGGAAGGGGGTAGAAGGAGTGTACGGATCAAAACAATTTTTTTTCGCGTTATTGATATTTCTATTTTTATACTTTATACAAAATATCAAGTTGATAGATTTAACCGTTTCGTAAAAAAATAATTAAATTTAAATTTCCAAATTTCGTGAAATTTGTATGGGAGGGGGTAGAAGGAGTGAGGTGAAGTTGATAATTCTCTTTAAAACAATTGCAATTATAATAGAATTAATTCTGGCGAAATTTCGGCTTTTCAGCTTTAGTAGTTTCAATGAAAATCGAAAATATGTATTTTTCAAAATTGTCCATTTGCATGCTCAGAAACCTATCGGAAGCAGCACCCGTCCAGCTTTATCGAAGAATGGCAAGAGGGTCACAATGAGCCTCTCATCGAAACCTTCAGGTCCCATTCCAAACTCTGGTTATTTCACTTTTATTATTTTGTATTTGTGGTATATGGCGTTGCATACCGGATTGAAGTATTCCTACTTCAAGCTCTTTCGTTCTGGAAACAAAAAGAATTTGAATTCAATTTTCTTAATAATAATTTATAATCATTTATACCTTTTATGTTGAGATTCTTTACTTTGGAGTTTATTGGATTTTTTCCATTGTAATTCCCGGTGCAGTAACGCAACACTAACACTGGATTGAGATCATTTAACTTGAATCGAATAACAAATTCGCTTTTTGAATCATGTTTACGTTTCTCGTTTCGAGATCTCATTTTATTCAAAGTAGATAAAAATTATTGTAGCTCTTAGTTTCAGCTGCAGTATCGAGGCGCTAAGAAGCTCGAAATAGTAAAGCCTAGTGTAATATTCAAGTATAATAAAATATTTATATTAAAAATTTGTACAATTTTATTGCAACTCCTATGTCCCGCAGGAGCTTCTGGATTATGGCGAGTCCACGTACCCGATCTGTTCGATCGGTATCATGCCACCCAGAGCTAGTCCGAAGCAGGGAGCGGTCACAATCATGTGTGTGTCCAATCTCCGCCAAGCGCCGCCAGAGGTTATCTGGCGGATTGTTTCTGCCAACTTCATGCCCAGCAGGCGTCTTTTGCATTTTGGTGAGCACGTGTCTTTTGTGTTCAGGACATTGAATACAGTGCACAGGCAGAACCATATAACAATGATGAGGTCCATTCAGGGTGGCCATCACGTGATGGCTGTTGGTTGATGCCCACACGGGCAGAGAATTATGTTTGCTGCGTAAGCATTATTCAAGTTTAAGGGTTGCTGCCTCCTTAGAAAGTAATCCTATCCTCAGCGTCGAATTGCGTAACAACCGGGTTTTTTGACCCAGAGATAAGAAGAGATAGATCTCGCACCAGCCAGTAGGTACATTAATGATTGTCATCGCAATTTAAATCCGTGTTGCTAAAGACAACCGTGGGACTAAGCCCTAGTGGCAGGTACTCACGTTAAAACACCGACGTTATCTGCGCCTGCTATGATTTCAGCGTACTAGACTTTACTATCGAGTCCGTTTATTTCTGGCAGAATATTTAAAAATATTTATTATTTTGAGCAGTCTGCTCAAAATATTTATTATTTTGAGAAGTCTGCTGAAATGGGCTCGCCACTATATCTCAGATTTATAGACATCATTTAGCGATATTATATATGGAATACTTTGCCTGGGAGCGTTATTCTAAATAACACCATAGCTGTAATTAAAGAATTCCACGAAGATTCAGGCTGTCGGAGAGCTTTCCTGTGCGAACTGGAGTCACACAAGGCAGCATATTATAACCAGCCCTATTTCTGGTGGTACTGAATGCCATTTCGTAAGCTGCACTGGATTGTGGAGCAGGTAAAAGCCTTCAATAGGAGACTGTTTACCATCTTAAGCCACATTGATCATGCTCACGATGTTTGTTTGCTTGCGCTTAATCGTTCGAAATTAGATTCAAATGTCTGCTGGCAGGACTGAAAATAAATTTTCGTGAAACCAAATGCATGACCATGGATTCGCGCACAAGCACACCGATTATTCTTAACGGACAAGATGTCGAAGAAGATTTTTATTATCGCGGTAGCTTTTTCAACATGGACATAGCAGCCGAAAAGTTGAATGAGGCTCGTAGAAATAAAGCCTGTCAAGCTTTCGGCATCCTTTCCCCTTTCTGGAGTTAAAAGAGATCTCCTTTCGCACGAAGCTTTGGTAAATCCGTGTTGTTATATGATTGTGCTACAAAGAAATTGATCCTTAAGCTTACTAATAAACTGCAGACCTATACCTTCAACGCATTTTAGGGCTATTCTGGCCAGATCCTATTTCCAACAACGAACTTTGAAATACAACTGGACAGACTAAGATAGGCATTGAGATTCATAGGCGGAAGTGACAGTAGATAGGTCACACTTTGAAAAAACCACTGCAAAGCATAGTTTATAACCTTTAAGGAAGATTTCAGGATGATCGACCGTGGAAGCGAGTAGTTGAACTGGAGACCAGTCAGAACCAAGTCTGGCGCATTCTGGAAAAGAACCGTTTCTTTCCTATGCTCCTATAGGGGGTGTCAACAGTTAATGAAGTACCCATTTCGCTTTCAAATCTATGAAGATGAAAAAAACATAAATGAGTTTAAAACCACTCGAAGCTAGCAACTCGTTTCGAGTTACATGATTGCAATTTTCTTGATGGCGTTGAATCTTTTCCATGGATATAAGAACTTAACTCTCTTCCTTAGAGAAAAGAAATAGAAAATTACAGAACTCGTATTGAGCAGATATCGTTAAAACCGGAGTCCCTACTCAATTAAGAGTATAAGTATCGGAAAAAAATTCCTTTCCAAGTGAAATTAATAAATCAATAATTCATTGAAGGAGTTCGAGAAAACTACGATCCATTTTTATTGCACTCTACTAATTTTAAGGATTCGATGGTTTCATTCGATTTCGAAAGATGGATATGAGTATTAAAAGAAAAAAAAAGTGAACTTTCCAACCGAGCAGAATAATAAGAAAAATTAAGTTGTTAATTAAAAGTTTTCCGCCAAAGAAGTTTTGAGACGGAACATTTTTTGAAAATATCTCGTAAGCATTAATCAAAAATTTTTAATTTTATATGGTTTATTATTTATTTGCTACATAAACATTTTAAGTTTTTTTTTCGATTTATTGGCGCCATTTTTTTTCCGCTAACTTAAAATTTGGAAAATTGAATTTTATTGGCGCCAGATAAAAGAGTTTTATTGGCACAATTTTAGCTTGTTCTCGATTGGAACGAAACTCAGATATATTATCAAAATTAATTACTAGCACTAGTTTTATGCGGCAAATAAAAACCTTTAATAATTTGGTGAATGTTTTCGAAGCGAATTTTGGATTGAAAAGAAAGATTTTCAGATTTCGTACTATTGTGCTTATTAAAACGTACCGTTTCGGTCTCTGGTTAGACCTTTATGCAACAAAAGTGATAAACGTCTTAGCAGAGACCCAAAACGTAACGTTTAATAAAGCGAAAGTTTAAATTGGAAACCTTTTTGTTATGATGAATAAAATTAATAAATTGTGGATTACTGTGCGCGACAAAGCGAAAAAAAAGTACAAATACATGTAGCAAGTTTATAATTTTTATAGAAAATAAGATGCCTACCGATACTATACAATTCATTATTAATACCCGACAATCATAAAACACAATAACGTTTATCACCATTCATGACTATCGATGACATTCGTTAACACCTTTTCCTTTAATCTCTTCGAGAGATTCTCCATACATTGTGTTTTCATAAGATACGTACTCGTGGGAAAAGAGACAAAAACCTATTTAAATATTCATGACCACTCAGAAAATGTTTGTTTATTTATTCACGATTAATAGTGAGTATTTCGTGAGGGGGAAGAATATCTACTAGCTACTCTTTAATACGTTGTAATTCACAATTGGATGACTGGCTCCTGGGAACGAAATTGTAAGCTTTCGTTCTCTATCAAACTATTACGAAAATGTAAAAGTTATTTTAATGAATTTAAATATTTTATTAGTTCTTTTTTGTTTAGTTTAGTAATCTAATAGAACAGGAATATGGGTTTATAAAAGGTTTATTTGAATAAAATGGAGATGTTTAGGACAAAATGTCTGCTACGAAAGACGGATACACTGCCTCGCCTACGAACAGATTCTACGACAACAACTTCTGGCACTCAAAAATTTAACAAATCCTAACAACAAATAAAGGCCGGTGATAGGGATCGCACCTTGTGATCTTTTTTTGTCCTAAGTCCATAGGGGTTCTTAACAGAAAATTGATTGATTGCCTGAAAAAAACATAATTTTGTTAATTGGAATTGGGGATTTTAGGAAGTTTCGAAAACTTCTCAGAATTCCTTTTGCAAATCGACGGCAATTCCGACCACGCCGTAATTGACGAGCCGCCAGTATCTCAATCTGCGAAATGTAAATTTATGCGAAGGGTTAACAACTCTTCGATAATAGTAAGTCCGTGATGCCAGAGACCAAGAACTGGGGTATAGTGTCATTGAAGAAAAAGAAATTAAAACCAACTTAATAATTTTTTTTTAATATTGAAAAATTTACGATTTTATCGATGAGAATTAGATAATTTCGATTGCGTTGTTTCTAAAAAAAATACTAGCGCAACACACTTAGCCTTAACAACTTAAATCCGAAATGCAATTCCACTTATTTGGATTCCACTTTACACCATATATATCTACGACGCATTATGTGGGCTGAAAATAATAAAAATGAAAAAACCAACAATAATCGAACAATTTATCTAACACCATAAAAGAAAAGTGAAAGATTATTCCTCCATCGAAGATACACTTTGAAATAGATTAAAAAGCTAATACTAAGCAACTAAAAATACACTTATCATGTTCAATTAACTTCCGTACAGACGCTATCCAATCAAGCATTACAACAACAACGCAGCAAACGAGATAAATCTCATTTATTTTATTACACAACGCATTCGAAATTAACTCAATATATAAAAATAGAAAAAAAAATATCATATCACATATGATACTGTTCCTCGAATAATTTTTTTCTTCCTCTAAGATTGTTAAGAGATCTCTGATTCAATTAATTTCCCCCTCCTTACTCTTCTTATAATAGAGTTAGAGTGGTAATTAAATATAAAAAATCCACCCCATCTTTAGAGGTCTTCAAGTTCTTTATCTGAAAATGACAAAAAAAAAATACTCTTTCAAGTGTTTCTTGAAATTATTTCTTGCTCTTTGTTTCAAGAAAATTACCTAAATTGTTGGTGGAGAGAAATATCGAAAGATGAAATGGCTCCATAAATTTAGCTGTTAAGGAAATGGATCCGAGTTTTATGATTTCATTACTTAAATGCCATTTGGAATCAAATTTTTTTTTTCTAAGAATGAACTTATGAGTAGCTAAATAATGGCGCAAAAGATGCAAACTGAAGTGACTATGTTAGAGAATTGAATTTTAATCTATGATTTTTAGTAATGAAACACTACAGACGGTATTTCATTTGTAATTACTGCGCTGAAGTAGTTTCAAGTACATTTTAATTTATGGGTCTGATCTGCTTTCTACCATATTTTATACAAAAGTCATATGTATCTATATCTTACATCAATTCGGTGGCAGTTTGTTCCCAAAAACAATTTTTCCATATCGCGCTTTGACTGGACGAGGTATCTTCCTTAATATTAAGGTCGGTGGACCTAAATTCTCATAAAGTAATGGACCTAGTTCAAAGACATGAACTTAAACTTAAGCTGCTCAGATAATTGATGGGCCAAACCTGTCTACTCCTTCTTCCACCTCCCATGTAAAAGTCGAGTGTTTCAAATAAATTCAAGATACGTTTTTAGTCTAGCAAAGCATTGAACTCAGTCTAGGACATATTTTAAAATCGGAAAAATAAATTATCGAAAAATGTTCACTCCTTCTGCCACCTCCCATACGAATGGTGATAATTTCGGAACGCTCAAAATACAGAAAAAATTTTCTGGGTAACTGCCACAGATGTTCAGTTTTAATTACATATATGGCGTATGTGTAATAGTTTGTGATCACTCCTGACTTTTGTATGGGAGTTGGTAATAGGATGGTCTTCCATAGCAGCTTTTGTAAAAAAATTGGATTGCGAAATAAAAAAAAACTAAAATTTACCGCCACCATGGGTGGAAACATTTTTTTTTTAATTCTATAAACATTGCGTTCAAATTTAGTGCAGATAATTTCCGTAACAAGAACCGAAATTCGCCAGTATCGCTAAATTATGACAACTCTTCCTATTTCCTAACATAGAAATCAATTTTTTTTACATATTTTCCATTGTATCGTTCTCGATTTATTTTTCTCCAGCATCTGTTGAAATATTTTAACGAGTTTGTGCAGTCGATGTAAAGCTATGCAATAAACTTTATTCGTGCGTCAGGACACTGAAGAATCCTCGCGGATAGTAGGAACATGATATTGTTGGGCTTGAGAGAAGAGAAATAGGCAAAAGTACGTTTGATGTGCAATGTACCCACCAACTCCCTTAATACAAAGATTCGGAATTTGTGATGGAACAAGTTGGTGTTTTTCCCCCCTCAGCAAAATCCCAACAAACTCACATTTTTTTCATTGTCAATAATTATTCTGTATATGCACGGAAGGATTTTCTGGATATCAAAACCCCAAATTTTTCCCTAAACTTATTACCATCGGCTTGCAAAACCTGAAGCAGTATTCATCTTAAGGTAGATCTCCAAATAGCGACGGGTTTGGAAAATGGATTAAGTGAAAACATAGGGGTGAGTTTTTTCCATTTTTTTGTTTTCCTTTGTGTCTTGTATCTCTCATACAATCCTGAAAACTAGTTGAGCTTGGTTATATTTCTGTGGGACTTTCTTCCTTGGACAAATATTATTCTTTCTGAGATTACCTAGACGGGATATTATCTTATTTACAGTATCCCAATGGGAATTGTTTTGTTTTTATTTTTTTTTGTGAAACTTTATTTTATATCTCTTATCGGGATTTTCGTTTTTTATTTGCTAGAATGCCTTCATGTATAGTGTGGACTGGGTTAGATGATGTGTCTTATCCGTTGTCTCGAAGTTTCCCAATTCCGAGAGAAGTTTTCCATTAAGATAACTCTATCGTGGAAGAAGGATTTCTTGAACTGCCGATAATTTTAGTTTAAAAAAAAAACGTAATTAATAAGAAAGGATAAAAATTACCATCTCACTCCATTTTTCTAACAAGGTTTTTTAATTTTACTTTATTATTTTAATAATTAAGTATTGTGATCGACTTGGAAAAAAAAAATTTGCTACCCTGAAATTTGGTTTTTTCGCGTTTCATGACTAAATTAGCCTAAAAATGCAAAAAAAAATCCCTCTGTCTGTACGCCGTCCGCCGTACGCCGGTGTGTACGCTCAGCGCACATTAACTCCCAAACCCTTCAAGATAGAAAGTTCATTTTTGAAGGGACTGTAGATAGTTGCGAATCTCAGGCGGACACCCATTTTGGGGGGTGTACGGGTTCGGGGGAGGCGGGGGGAGCGCTTAAGCCGAAAAATACGAATTCAAATATCTCAACCGTAACAGCTAGGAAGCTAAAACTCAACATACATATAGAGGGGTTTATGGGACACTTTTAAAAATAATTTAATTTTTTTATCCATTGGGGTGCGAAAAGGGGGGGCTAAGAACCAATTGTCAGACGAATTTTTTTTTCAAATGATTATATCTTCGAAATTATTTACCAAAAAAAATTTATATTTTGAGACCATTAAGGGGGCATATAGTTCCATCGGAATCAGTTTAGAGAGTGGCTAATTATTGTAAGGGGGAGGGTCACGGGGGGTGCAAAAAAAAACACTTAAAAATGAATATCTCAACTAAGCTATGTAATTGAAACTTGAAACATATATTAAGCTATATCAGAAAAATACCAAAAAAATATAACATGTTGAAATAATAGTAGTGGGGGGAAATGGGGAGCATTTCAAAAATGTTGCACTTTCCAAAATTTCAAACCGTTATAATTCAAAATTGAGTGCAGATATCAAATTCAAATTTTGTCAAATTGTAGAACTAGGTAGTTTTTAAATTTGGTAAAAATTTTACGTCGTCAGGTGTAAGGGGAGGGAGGTGGTAACCAAAAATGTCAAAAATTTTGAGTGATTTTTTAAGGGCTCTGGTGAAAGATACAAAATTTAAATTTTCCATGTGAATACATCTATTTGTTGAACATACAGAAAAAATAATAAAAATTCCATAATTGTTATGCACCGACCCCCCTGGTCTACCGTGCACAAGGTGTTTCATGTGCAATGAAAAAACCACATAAACTGAAAATTTTTGAATGAAATTTGATGGTAGAAACTTCAAAATTTGCAAAATGCATTTCAAAAAAATCTTTAAAGGAATGAAATATTAACTGGTCGAATACCTTGAAAGTTTCTACTCTCTCCCATACAAACTTATTTTTTCGACCATTTTTAAGAAATTAATTTTCAGCTAATAGTAAAAGCTAATTTGAAATTTTGAAAATCTTTTGAAAATAGTTCAAATAGAACTGCGTCAAAATTTTTGAGATCACACTTGCCGTTCTACACCCCCTCCCATACAAAAGTATGATTTCGACCAATTTCAATAAAACAACTGCTAACCAACAAATTAAAAGCTACGAACTTGAAATTTTGTACGAGCACCTTAAGAGAGAAACAAAAGAAAATTGCGTCACAAATCTTGCGATTCCCCTACCTCTTCTACCCCCTCCCATACAAAATTATTTTTTCGAGCATTTTTAAGAAATCAATTATCAGCTAACTCTTAAAATCTATCAATTTCAAATTTTGCATAAAAACTTATAAAAATAATTGAAATGAAATTTTTTTAAAAGTGTTGCAATCGCGCTTGCCCTTCTACCCCCTCCCATACAAAAGTATCATTTCGACCTATTTTATTGAATCAACTAATAACCAACAAATTAAAAGCTACGAACTTGAAATTTTGTACGAGCAGACTACAAGAGAAAGGAAATAAAATTGCGTCACAAATTTTACGATTCCCCTACCTCCTCTACCCCTTCCCATACAAATGTTTGGTTTCGTGAATGTATAGTACGCCGAATCCTATGAAAATTCTATGCAACTTCGTCTATGAAACTGACAATCTATACAGGGAATATTGGACGTGATTCATGCAATCAATTAAAAAACTATTAACATCCTCCCACTCTTACTATCACCCCTCACCCCTCCCCTCATAAGAACTCAAACTTGCATAAATAAACGAACGAAATATTGATTATATGTACTGGAGCTTTTGAACTTTCCGCAAAGTGTTAAATTGACAATTGCCCTGCCCAAGAACCCCCTTTCACTTAGTCTAACCACTCTTACCTGCATATTGACTTTCCACACATCCGCAACTTGTCCCAAGAATAATAAAGTTTCGTCCGACTTGTTGGCAGTTTATTTATCATTTAGATAGATTGAACTTAAAGATTAAGAACTGTAGAATAATTTTTAGTAATTTAATTTGTATTCATACAGAAGATCTCCATCGCTCTTGCTTGGGGCACAAGTGGATATAAATAAAGCTTTCGACAGAGTGTCGTTGCTTGCCAAATTAAATGCGGTAGGCTTGAACGCATCGATGGATTGCGGGTTATCCGCGAATCAATTTCGGCGCTGCCACACGCTCTTCATCCTTATCAACGACCTTCCTCTATCGTGTACTCTCAATCCCATACATAGTTTTACAGATGACAGTACCATTGATTGGATCTTCAATTTCCAATCGATGTTAGCTGCAAAATCAACAAGCATTGGCTTACTATTACGCCCAACGCTCCCACTATTATACTTCGATCCTAGAATGGAACAGGGTAAATATCGACTCTATTTAGCCTGCTCCATCCCAAAATGCTTCCAAAACTCAAGCCTGTCGTCCGTCCCTTAAACACTCCATCTTTATTGTTTGACGGCGTTCGTTTAAATATATCTAAAAATGTCCACCTCCTTGGCATGACTTGCAATAAACATGTTAATTGGAGCCAGCATATCTTCCAACTAGCCTTCGTTGTTGCCTTCGAATATATAACCAATATTTTACTCCTTCTGAGCTATCTACAAAGCCTTAATTCGACCGCACCTAGAGTACAATTCACACAGATGGGCAGGAGTACCCAAATCATCACTTGCATTTCTTGATTCGCGACTGATAGGTGCTGACATCACGGCTCTTATTGACACCATCCACCGCGGCGGTATGTTGGTGTACTTTGTATTTACTACAGATCAGTGGCGGCTCGTCGAGTACGGCACTAGGCTCGCGCAGGTGAGAAGCTACTGATTCAAGGGCACGCCAATTACAGGAGATTTCGAAACTTAATAATACCACGGACCCAAGACTTTGAATTGATAATGCTTTGTAAGGGACCCAAGTGGTTGGCGGAGCCCACACATCTCAGCCATATACAGAACAACAGCGGTAGTGTCGAGGACCCCAAATTATGTCGCACCAGTGATATGTCTTAACTATACGGTTCTCTGTGGATCTATCTTCTTCTTCAATGACACTACAGCTCAATTCGAGCCTTGTCCTCCTGATTATCAGGTTGCTTAACATGTATTTCTTTTTATGGAAGAGTTGTTAGATTTTCACACAACCCTCTATCTACGTTTTTTTTATTTTCGCAAATTGAGGTGACCCATATATACCCACGTAAACAGTGTGCGGGAATTTCACGTCAACCGGGATTTGAACTCCCGACCTTCGCATTGTAGACCAACACGCTACTCACTAGGTCACACCCAGGATGTGGATCTATATCTGTCCAGATCTACATAGCGAGGCTGGTCGATACGTGGTATCCTAGTAGACGAAAGAACCGGATTGACCGAAATCCCTAGCATAGTAGCAACCTGAAGGGAGCAAAATCGAAATATTGAATAAGAGGAATGGTAGTACATGGTAAGGTGGTTAGCGGAAAAGAGTAGCGAACCAAGTTAGCCAGCAGATAAACTAGCAATCTGAAGCGAACGAAATTGAGGTAAAAGAGGGATGAAAGAGAAACAGCCAGGGTTCAGGTTCCTTTGTGGTACATGTAGTGACTGTTGTTGACGTCCATATCACGAGCAGAAAAGCTCGAAACTTGTTCCTGTAGAGTTGGAGAATATCCCTAGAATGCGTCGAAGGCATTGGTTCAAGAAAGTTTACAGTTTCTTGGTAAGACTAACGGTTACTTTCCCGTACAGTGTAGTAAACAAAAATATCAGCGACCGTAATGCGCCCGTCCGTTGCACAACGAATCATTATCAAGTTTTTAACTCGGGAAGGGTCCCGTCCAGCTAAAATTTTGCGAAGATTGCGCGAACAGTTAGGTGGAAACACCCGCATTCTCTGAAAAACGAGAGAAAGCCGATAATGAAATCCACGTTCGCCAGCCTAGGATGAGTTTGACTGAACAACACGTTCAATCGGTTCGTCAACTTTTTGAAAATTACTGCCGACTCACCATCGCTGAAATTGCGTCAGAAGTTGAAACCGAGCATTTCTCGGTTTAACAAAGAATTCGGCTCGTTGGGTCTCACAACTTTTTTCTGGGGATCAGAAAAATCTGCATCTGCCAAACGCTTTTCGCTCGTTATTGAGTTGAGGGCAACCATTTTTTTAGTGGCATTATAACCTGTGGTGAAACTTAGGCACTCCCAGAAGCGAACAGGTGCGCCAAGAATAGCGAAGAAAAGGAGAGGTCCCGCCAGTGAAAAATAAAACGCGTTTGTCAACTGGGAAAATTCGTGCAAATGTGTTTTGGGGTTCCACCATAAAGAGAGATCAAATTAATGCTGCACTCTCTTGGATGATGTTAAGACTCATTATTAGAGTAAAAGACGATGAGAACCGATCAAGAACGCTATTTTTTTTCATGACAATCTCCGGCCCGAAAAGGCAAATCAAACGGATCACGTATGGTCACGGATCAAAAGACGATGAAAGCTCATCAGGAATGCAATTTTTCTTCAAGATAATCTCCGGCCCGAAAAGGCAAATCAAATGGGTCACAAATTACAGAGTTATCACCTTACGATTACCACATGTTTGGACCACTAAAAGAGATTTGTGGTGAATTTTGGGTGCCCCAGCCCAGTTATGCGAATTGTGCTCAAGTCGGAGCCTGAAAAATCGGATAGTGAAAAATATATTTTATATCGGAGAAAGCCTAGGAACTTGAAGGCATCACAGTGATAATGTGCTGGCTCCAGTCAAATTTTTTATTATTGTTCATTTCTAGAAGCCGGAAATTATCCAAAGGATCAAATGTCACACTACTAAAGGTTAGATCAGAAGAGAAAGATGACTAGCTTGTGTTTTTTGACATTGAACCGTATTCGATTCGCCCTGCACCATTTCAAAATTGTGTCGAGTTTGGAGCGTAATGAACCAAATACATGGTCGCTGCATTTAAAGGGCAAGTAAACTGTCATCTGCATAACTATGACTCGGACTGAGCATCGACGATAGAAGGTCATCAATAAAAATTTAGAATAAGATAGGAGATAAAACCGAGCCTTGAGGAACGCCAGAATTGATGGAGAACGAAGACGAAGAACTTCTATGGCGCCCTTCGAAAGAAAGAACCGTCGAAGCAACATGCTTTGAGCGTTCAAAGTACGGATTGGTGCCTAACTCTGTCCAAGGCTTTCGTTACCACCAAATTTGTTTATTTAAAAAAAAAAAAGTAATTCTGCATTAAGTAATACTATGTAGTGAGCTGAAAGATTGCTAACAGTCGGTATCGCACTCGTAGTTCTAAAATGACAGTCGAAATCACGAAATCATAATTTCACTTTATTTCCACTTCTCGCAAACAAATTTCACAGCACATTCTATTTTTCCTGTACATTGACCTGCAAAACCTTTTACAGAAATCCTTTCGTAGATTTCTATAGTTATCCCAAAAAGTTCTCACCATAAAAAATTGAAATTTGCAACAATTCCCATCGCGTTCTGAATGTTAAAAAAACCATTCATTTGAAATTCAAAGAAAAATTTGTTTCTCCCTTGGTAACATAGAAAATATTTTACCTCTCTGCACTATTTCCGCCTCCTGATGACCATTACTTTGCTAGTTGACTTGATAGTAGTTTTGATATGGTAAGAAGCTCGAAAGGAGTACGACAATAATATACAGAAGGAGGTCGCCATAATGTAGCTGAGTGACTTCTTGAAACTCACTTTTTGAATAGTAGGTGGTAACAGTAGTATGATTTGTATTTGAATAGTTTACCCTTAGTCCTCCGTCCATTACGAGTCATACAATTTCCAACCCTTAAGGTAGCGTTTTGATAATTTTATGGCTTTCGAAGTAAATTTGATATCACACCGAATGAGCTTTAGACATGCAACATGATACATTGAACCAGTTGAATTCGCTGCCTAAAATATGCGAGGTGAAATTTGTCACCGAATTCTCAGTCTGATTTTATGGGGGTTAATTGAAAACGAACTGGGGAATACAGTCCTTCCCATAAATTTGATATTTTTATCGTTAATTTGAGACGAATAGTCGCCGTAAGGGTGTGTTAAGAATACCGCATCGATTTTAATTTTGAACTCAGTTTGAACAGAGAGGATGTCATTTTAATACAGTGTACAATGCAGCCGGCTTAGAAGTGGGATAAACTAGACTAAATGGAAAGTGTCAGTGAATGGTATTCTTGACACTCTAAACAGTAATTATACTGATTTAGGTAGTCACTCTGAGAAATTAGATGTACAAGATTGCCCACTGTACGAAATGACGAATGCTTCTCTAACAAGCCTATAAAATCCTGATTCGATTATTTAAATAGGAATATATTGTACAAGAAGTCAGTAGCCTAGAAAGATCCATCCCAAAGTATTGGGTCATGAAAAATGTATTACTTTTTTTTTCTGCAATAAAATATATACCTACACTTATTCGAAATAACGTCCACACATATTTATTTATTTTTTTTTTATCCCTGTTTGTCGCTCATTCAGCAGCAGCAAAAGTGATGAGAGATGGTACGGGCTTCTTGTTATTTTTATTGACATGATATAAAGAATTCATTCGGCTCGAAATTGACATAATATTTGCGAAGCAGCTGAGCTACCACCACACCATTAAGCATGAAAGGACGTTAAGCCGTGCGACTATCAAAAATATTTTTGTCATCGTTCCAATTAGGGAAATTGCGTTTTTGTCGGGTTTTTGTTTATTATTATTTCGACTTACAAAGATATTAAGGACATGTAAAAGACTTAAATTCTCCTCCTCCTCGTAGTGTGTGTAGGACCTATCTATACAGAATTTTGTCGCATAGCTATTTCCAAATAAATTACTAAAATAATCGGTACAAGCAGAATGTTTTCTACGTATTGTGGCGGCGACATATGTAGAACCTCAACAAGGACACAAAGGACTATCAAATTGGATTTTAAATTGCCATCATCACTTATTTTGTCCGGTCGTATTTTCAGTATTGATTTTATGTTAACGCAAAGTTATAAGTGGTTCGGAGTATAAAGGATGCTATGAACGTTTGTAATCGAATTAAAATCTATTAAAAAAAATAGGTCCTTTGAATATAATGGATAATTTTTTTTGCGAAATTAATGCTTTTAAGCGAACTGAGAAAAAATCAGTTACCTTAAAAGCATCATTACTAAAGCGAAAATTATATTTTAAGTAATCACAAAATTGTTTTTTTTTTTCAGTTGGCTTTATTTACACCCGAATGAATATGAGTCTGCTAGTTATAAGTTTTTGATAGCTGGAGAAAATTTCTAGATGAAAGCAGAGCACAGACTTTAGGCCAATAGAATATGAAAACCCTTTCAGGAGGATGAAGCTCATCAAAAGAAAACCACCAGTACGGTTTCTACAAAAACGTTCAACCGCCAATCTCTTGGACATTTCCGAAGCATTCAATAGAGTATGGCTCGACGCTCTCCTAGCCAACTCAGGACAATTGGTTGAAATTCGAAATTCGATGGCATAATAGCTTTCTAGCCAACCGTTCAATTCGTGTCGCATTGGATGAAATGGGATTGCTCAAGGATCAGTCCTTTCACCGACTCTCTTCTTAGTTTTCATAAATGACTTGCTTTCATCAACATCCAAATTTTTCATCGAATTGTTTCGAATCTTTACAATCAGTTTGGAAAAATCTGGCTCCCATTTTCTCTTTTACATAAAACGAACAGATCGAATCCCTGAATTTCTCCACCCCAAAACGTATATTTATGTATCTAGTAGTTCATGCATTAATCAATGCCGAAAAAGTAAAATAAAATTTTATTAACTGAACAAATTTATGAAATCCAATATCATTCGAATCCGCGTACACATTCAGAGAGTTTAACGTCGTCATAAACATGCACAGACGACGACGACGTACTCAATTACATTACAATAACATTTACTAGCAGGATAATAAAGTCTGAGATTTCAAGATACGAGAAAATATCTCACCATCCGAAAAAAAACCTCGATTTGATTTCGCTATCGAAATATTTTAGTTCTGGAATTTCGGTTCATTATCAATAAGAAAGTTTAGATGACCGCAAGAAATTCGGCAATTCTAAAATATGCAAAGTAGACGAAAATATGTTGAAAACAAGTCGATTATATGGTCGAAATGTATTTTGGAGTAGTTTGCGAATTTTCGGAAGTAAACAAAGTTATGGAGAAAACTATAAGTAGGAACCTACCTAAAATTTGTGTAGAATGTGTTGTGTGTTAAAAAGGATGAAGAAAATTGTTTCTTATGTGTCATACTTGGCATCCTGATTCTAATGGAGCATGATCTGAATCTGAAAGATTCTTGTTTGGGAAAATACTGCGAGATTTATATGAGAGGTGGTAGAAGGGGTTCCAATCATGCATAATCTATAGATGAAATCGAAAAGAGTAAAATGCACCGAAAAATATATCATCTGAAATATTTTAAAATATTGAATAGTGAGTGATTTTTGTATGGGAGGTGGTAGAAGGAGTGCGAAGAGAGACTTGGCATACAAACGTTTCGTGTTGAAATAAATGTTTATAACTTTCGTAATTTTTCAAAGAAATTGCTGCATTGTCTTTTGGAACTTGTGGCATTGCTATGGGAGGTGATAGAATGAGTAGAAAGTGTCGAGCGAATTTGAATTTGGCCTCCTTACCCTCAGGTTCCTTAACATTTTTCATTATTTATTGTGGAAGGGTTGTTAGACATTCGCACAATCCTCTAAAAATTTTAAAATTTTGTTAGATTGAAGTGACCAAGGTATACCCAAGTAGGCATTGTTGGCATTAGTTGCAATCATAGAAAGAAAAATTTTGGTAAAATTTGATGTTTCTTGTTTCTCCAATTATAATGAAAATCGATAGAATGTATTTTTCAAAATTATGCATTTGCTCCGTTTTCCTAAGACGGAGTAACCAGAACGGAACAGAATTTTTAGTATTTACAGCCAAAATCGGGCTTTGATATACTACGTCTTCATCTTTCTCGGTTCAGTGAGCTAATTTACATCATAAGTTTGGGCCACGGCCCACATTTTAGATACAAATCAAAAATAATAGGTTCTAATTTGTGTAAACAATTGATATGCGGTCTAGTCTGGTTTGGGTCGGGACTCTTTTTTATGTGCCGCGACCTGGTCTAGGCCAAACGATTTTTTTTTGTGCGATTTGTTGGAATCCTGTTTTTCAGATTTCCATTTTGCCACAATTTGTATGAAAATTAGGGTTTGAGCAGTGCGTGTGTATGGCTTTTACCCCAAAATCATCTTTTATTTGCAACAGAAATGCATTTTTTGCTGCTAGCAACAGATAGCAATTGCACTGGACTAAAATTTTAGACACGTGTATCAAATAGAATCCAAAATGTAATGGCCTATCGAACTTGATTTGAATCTAAAATGTGGGTCGGCGCCAAAACTTACGATGCAAATTATCTCAGTGACCGTCTCCTCTAGTTTGCAACTTTGGGCAGTAATTTGCTGTCTGCGTCAACAGAATTCTCCCAGCGCTTCCGTGGATTTCCAACTGAACTATGCCCATTGACTTTTTTGATCGTCTGAGATCGTCTGAGAGCCATAGTCAGATGCGGTAAATGATCAGCTGCTCTATAATCTGTAACTGCAAACAATGAAAGAAAATGTCTCAACCTTCTTTGCAGAGTAGCTACCACTAATAATTTGTATTAGCTACTGCAAGAGGCAGAACTTATTGTTGTTCAACTCATCTCCCGGAACCTAAGCAAGAACAATCAATAGAAAAGTTGGTAAACGAAAAAGTTTTGGAGTTCTATCCAAAGGATAACAAAAGGGTACAAGTCAAACAATATCAGTCGCATGCCTAGAAGGTTGAAAACGAGAAAGAGCACAGGTATAAATGGCATCTACAACATTCTCCTGAAAAAACGTCCTAAATAAAGGATTAATGTACGCAAACGCTATATTCAACAGCTCTCTTAAACTTGGATATTCTCCAAATATGTAGTTACTCGTAGCAAGATGAAGAAGACACATGTAGTCTAATAGTACTAGTAGGTCCTTTGACGTTAAAATCAAATCCGCATTTTCAACTACTCGGAGTCCCTCAAGGTTTTTGCTTGAGTCCGCTGTTTATATGGTCACTTCAGCTATCCCGATGAATCCATTTGTCACATGTAAAGACGTGCACAGAAAAACGAAGCTGCAAATCTACAAAACTATAAAAAAAAACTATATTCCGCTATGGCAGTGAAACGTGAATCTTAATACAGACATCAGAAAAAATTGTTAATACAGGTATTATGACGAATCTTCCGACCGGTGAGAGAACGAGACACATAGCGAATTCGATACAATCATGAATTGTGTTTGAGGAGCTACTCTCATCAAACTTCGAAAACTGCTGTGGGCTGGTCACGTACATCGAATGGAGGACAGAAGAATACCCAAATGTATACAAAAAGGAACGACGAAAGGAAAAAGACCAGTCGGAAAACCACGAAAACGCTGGGAGGATTCAATCGAAAACCGCAAACGCTTCTGAAATTTTCGACATGGAGGACGCAGAGGAAGCAGTCAAGAGGTCAGTTCTATTAATTCTACCTTATTTTGTTCCGCATGGTGCTCAAATTAAGAGGTAGCCTAGTGGGTAGCGTGATGATCTACAATGGGAAGGTCGGGAGTTCAAATCCGGGTCGATGTATAATTTCAGCACACTACTTGCGTGGGTAAATCTTCGCCACCTCAATCTGCGAAAATGTAAATTTGTAGATAGAGAGTTGTGCGAAGGGCTAACAACTTTTTCACAATAAAAATTAAATGGTAAGGAACCTGAATGTCAGGAGACCAAAGGCCGATTTGGGCTGTAGTGCCATAGAAGAAAAGATGGTGCGCAGCAACCCACAAAACGAAACTCCAGATAGGGATAGCATTTTCGTATCACACAATGATAAAATACAAAGCTGGAACACAAAGCTGAAATGAGTGAGCAGATCAGTAAGGAGCAGGTTACGAAGCAACTGAGCTGATGAGCAGGTTAAGGAGCAGATGAGAGGGTTACTGAGTTAATGAGCAAATTACTGAGCAACTGAGCAGATAAGAAAGTAACTGAACAGATGAGCAGGCAACTGAGCAGATGACCAAGTTACTGAACAGATAAACAGGTTATGGAGTAACTGAGCAGACGAATAGATTACTGAGTAATTGAGCAGATGAGCAAGTTACGGAGGAAATGACCAAGTTACGGAGCAGACCAGGTTACTGAGCTTTGAGCAGATCGATGCGCTTAGAACTGGCTACGATATGGTCGATCAGACGTATAACGTCGTCGATGAGGTGCGAACAAAAAGCCTGCGATTGCGACGAATGAGTAAGTGAGCTGACGAAAATTTTATTGACGACACAATTACTAAGCAATTTGTAAATTTCAAAAGGAAATGTGAAATTTCAGATAACATGTAAATCAAATAACCTAAGTTCATTTACCTCTTACTCAGCCTCCCCTTTCATCTCTTAGCCTTAAGTTTTAAAAATAACTTTATTAATAGTAAGGTTTCTTTCATTTTGTTTTCCATAAATGAAATATAACACTATAACTATCGCAAAAAGTCGGAGTGCTCATCATTAAGTCCGAAGGATTTCCAAATTTCACACTGCTATGCTTTATTAAACGTGACGTTTCGGTTTCTGCTGAGACCTTTATCAGTTTAATAGAGGTCTGAAATTCAAAAATCGTTGCTTTATACACACTATGCACTTACACGGTGAATGCAGTATAGAACTACGTAAAATAATTGTTCCCCTTTTCACTTTCCTTGCCATACTCGTCGAGCTGAACGCAACACAAGTATAACGTCAAACCTTTTTCATTCCGTGCAGTGAAATATAAGCAATTACTTCATTTCTGTAAAACTGTGGAAGGTGTTACTAGTTGGCATCTTCCCTAAGAAATATAGCCCGCAGCACTATGTGTAAGCAATGGGATTGGAAAAATATCTTCATCTTTAATACAGTCGGGACTAGGCCTCCTGACCTTCAGGCTCCTTAAATTTTTTTTATCATTATTCATCGGGGAAGGGTTGCTAGCTTCTCGCACAATTCTCCATCTACGAACTTTTCATTTGCAAATTCATATTTTTCCTTGATAGCGCTGGAATTCCATTTTTAAAGTGCCTCCAAGTATGTACGAAATACAAACAACCAATCGACTTGTACTAATGTGCAATGCTATGGCAGACTTGCGTTCGAAGCTACTCCGAACGTAGTAAAGTACACGAATGTAAGGTTTAGGATAACATTTTGATACGTTATTTTTTAAGCATTATTTTTCACAAAAAAAAACCTAAAATTGACTACCTTCATTCTTCACGACAAAAAAATCGAACCACTTTCTAATACTTTAAAATGAAATCTAATTAATGAAGTAAAACCCTTTTTACTCATTTCCAAATTTATTACCCATTAGATTTTCTAAGACGCTCGTCTTTTTCAATATTTTTCACATTTTTTTTAGTCTTTAGTTCTCCGGTTCAACCCCGGAAAAAATCAAAAGATGATACCCATGATCGGTGTGCAATGAATCGGAGAATTTTCTCTTTCTGTCAATATTTCACAAATGACTAATTAGTGTCGTTTTCGAAATAAGCTTAAAATACATCAAAAACCTTTGTTCGATATGAGGAAAACTAAGTTATGGTGTGATCCCATTTAAAAAGATTAATCTCTCGTCAACAAACGAATCAATGAGTGGAAATATTTTAATGTGAAGTTGTTTTTTTTGTACAAGACGCGCTCCCAGTACTTGTTTATTCCTATGTCCTCTCCTTTTAATGCGAATATTAAAATTCTACTAAAGTTGTATTATGAACCTCAAATCGAGTTACTAATTTCGAGTGTTTATACTCTAGATGAAATCTGAGAAATCTGTTTATACTCTAGATGAAATCTGAGAGTATTATAAGTTTGCTCTAAAGTTGATACAAAAATTAATATTATCACTCAAAAGTCTCAAAACCGGATGTCCGTCCGTTCGTTAGTCCGTCCGCTCGCTCTCTAGCTTGAGAACGCGTTGAGCTAGAACGTTTAAATTTTGTACACGTTGTTTTTGACAAAAAAAGTAAGGTCAAGTTCGTGAACGGGCCAAATCGCTCCACCCCTTCTACCCCCTCCCATACAAAATGACACAATTGCGCAATTTGACAATAAACAGATTTGCTCGAAAAGTATAAAAGCTATTAGCCTGAATTTTGAGATATACAGTGCTGTGCAAAACTTAAGCAACTCACTACATGTCGGAATGAAAAGGAAAATTGCAATCAAAATATAAAGATTTTTTTTTCCTTTCTTTTTAAATTTACACGTTAGCATGTTGCTTAAAGTTCTGCAATAAAAAAAGTACATCAGTATTTTAACTGTTCTTAAAAAAAACAAAAACAAAATACACCAAAAAAAGGCTGTGCAAAATCTAAGCAACTTTTATTAATATTTCGTGTAATAGCCGTTATTTTTTATAACAGCGGCACATCTGCGAGGCATTGATTCAACTAAATTATTTAAAATTGATATGTCAATTTTTTCCCATTCGGTTTTTAGGTTCGTAAACAATTGGTCCTTGTTTGCAAACTGTACTGTTCCCATACGCCGTTTCAATATACCGAATAAGTTTTCTATAGGATTCAAGTCGGGCGATTGTGCCGGCCAATCAAGAACTTGAATCCTTTTAGAGCTAAGCCATTCTTTAACCAACTTCGATGTGTGTTTCGGGTCATTATCATGTTGAAACACCCATCGAAGTGGCATATTCCACTCTGCATAAGGTAACATTCTAGATTCTAAGATGTCCTTATACATGAATCTGTCCATAATTTCTGGTATTCTATGAAAGGGATCAAGACCTAATGCTGAGAAACATGTCCAGACCATGACGCTTCCTCCCCCATGTTTCACCGTTTTCCTACAGAAGCGTGGATTGAGTTGTTGTCCCTTCTCACGCCTCACACGGGAGAAGCCATCAGAATTGAAGAGGTTGAACTTGGATTCGTCGCTATATAAAACGGTCTTCCATTTAGCAACTGACCAGTCAAGATGGTTTTTAGCGAATTCAAGCCTAAATGATATATAAAACGATATAAATAGTAAAACAATAATGTTTAAAAGTGTTGTTCGAGCAGTTTACTTTTTCCTTGCATGTCTTTTTGTGAGCAATGGTTTTTTTAAAGGTGTATAGCTTTTTAGATTGAGTTCAATTGCCCGTCTGCGAACAGTGCTTGAGTTGACAGCCTAGCTCTTTTACAACTTCTTTTGACGAGATAGACGGTTTTCTTTTTATCAATTGTTTAATTTGTAAGTCATCTCTAATGGTAGTTTTACGCGGCCTTCCACCAAAATTTACACTTTTCACACTACCCGTGTTTTTATATTTCGTAATCCATCTTGAAATTAAAGATTTGTTTATATTTAACGATTTGGCAATCTCTATTTGCGTTTTTCCAGAATAATATAGCGGAATTACATTTGATTTAAATCTTTTATCGTATTGATCACGCTACATTTTAAATATTATTTTTTTAGACACAATTAAACCCAAAGGGAAGACGATCTATTCTGATCTCATTGACACGAACATCAGAATATAAAAACAACATCGGGAAATCCCCGTTATGTTTTGTTCTGACTGGGAATCGCAGCTGCGTTTTGAAAGTTGCTTAGATTTGCACAGCCTTTTTTTTGGTGTATTTTTTTTTTTTTTTTTTAAGAACAGTTATAATACTGATGTACTTTTTTATTGCAGAACTTTAAGCAACATGCTAACGTGTAAATTAAAAAAAAAAAGGAAAAAAAATTCTTTATACAGGGTGTTTGGTACTCCGTGCATAACCTTGTAAGGGGTTATTCCTGGATATATTTTGAGCAAAAAATTGTTCTACGGAGATGGTCAATTTTCAATATCCACGGAGATACAGGGTGATCAAGAAAAGTCCTTCGGACCTGTACCCTCACTCACTCAAAACGCTATATCTTGAAAACTAATAATCACGATTCAAAGTGTTATGGCTTGTTTTTTAGGGAATCAAATTACCTTTCATTTGCTGTAATAGTCCGCATTGTAACTGTATCCAATTCTGAGATATTTGCTTCAGAACACAAATTTTTGACACTTTGACCCTCAAAATTCTAGGATCAATGTAGTTTTTCTCTAAAAACCCCATTATAAAAATGTCATTTTAATGTTGTTTTCTTATGTGCCATGTTATTGCCTACAAAAGATGCATACACTTGCATTGCATAAGTTTTATAGTTTAGAAGAAATTATCATTCCAATAATGTAGCACTTTTGTCAAAAAAGCAAGAATAGGTTGATCAACACTCTCCGCTTGAAATAAAAGAACTTAAGAATGGTTTTTATAGTTTATTTCAAATTTCCTTAATTGCAATAAATGTTCAAAATGGCCACCTTCATTTTGAATGCACGCTAAAGCTCGTTTTGCCAGTGTTCTCTTTGTGTTCATACTCCTCAACTGCTGCCTTACTTCTGTTGCTGCCGCATCGATTCTGGTGTTTAGATCCTGCAACGTTACTACTTCCGTTGCGTAGACAAGGTCCTTCATCCGTCCCCATACAAAGAAATCCATAATAGTTAAATCAGGAGATCTTGCAGGCCAGTGTATCGGTCCATTTCTACCGATCCAGCGATTGCTATAATTGTAAATTAACCAATCTGTGATTTGTCGGCCGTAATGAGCTGGAGCACCATCGTGTTGGTAAAACATGGAAGCCAATCGCTGCAGTGGCACATCATCCAATAACTCTTGTAGATCATTTGTCAAAAACTGCAAGTAATTGGAACTATTTAGGGTAGGCGGAAGCCTAATAGGACCAATAAAATCGTTGCCAATCACACCTGCCCATAAATTGACACTGAATCTGTGCTGAAATGATGCCTATCTTCTTGTATGTGGATTGCTCTCAGCCCATGTGTGTAAGTTGTGGAAGTTTGTGATACCGTCCCTGGTGAATTGGGACTCATCAGTCCAAGGAATGTTGTTCATAAAATTCTCGTCACCTAGTTGTCGTTCAAGGAGCCAATTGCAAAACTCCATCCTTTTGGGCAAATCAATGGGTACCAGCTCCTGCACTGGTGTGTGGTGGTAGGAATGCAACCGCTCTGCTTTGAGGACACTCCAAACTTTCCACGTAGAGACGTTTAACTGCAATGCCAAGCGTCGGACAGCGTCGTTGTGTTGAAACTCATTTTAATTTAATTCATTTCCTCGATAATTTAAATACTAATTAAAGGACATTCATCGATAATTTAAATAGTAATTAAAGGACACAAAGAATATTTCAGTTTAACAACATTTCAGGTAATTTTTTTAGAACGAGGGTTGGTTTATGGCATATTTTATTTTTAAGCCATATGTATTTTCGCTTATTACCTGGAAAACGGGAAAACCTAAGTCATAAGTATGTACGCATCTTTTGTAGGCAATAATATGGCACATAAAACAACAACATTAAAATGACATTTTTATAATGCGTTTTTTAGAGAAAAACTACATTGATCACAGAATTTTGAGGGTCAAAGTATCAAAAATTTGTGGTCTGAAGCAAATACCTCAGGATTGGGTACAGGTACTATACGGAATATTACACCAAATGAAAGGTAATTTGATTCCCTAAAAAACAAGCTATAACACTTTGAAATGCGATTATTAGTTTTCAAGATATATCGTTTTGAGTGAGTGAGGGTACAGGTCCGAAACACTTTTCTTGGTTACCCTGTATCTGCGCGGATATTGAAAATGGACCATCTCCGTAGAACAATTTTTTGCTCAAAATATATCCAGGAATAACCCCTTACAAGGTTATGCACGGAGTACCAAACACCCTTTATATTGATTGCAATTTTCCTTTTCATTCCGACATGTAGTGAGTTGCTTAAGTTTTGCACAGCACTGTATTACTTTCATAATAATTTCAATCTACAGTATAAAAATTATGCGTGTCCTCCCCTCCTTCTACCACCTCCCATACAAACTAACTGTACTTGTCATGAATTACTCTAACCCAATTTACTCAGTGCGTATAAAATTTAGCGGGCTGAAATTGTGCATATTTATTTCAAATTGCTAGTAAGGCCAAAAAAAATTAGACGATTAGCTTCACCCCTTCTACCCCCTCCCATACAAAATGACACAATTTCGCAATTCGACAATAAATGGATTTACTCAAAAAGAATAAAAGCTACTAGTCTGAATTTCTGAATCTACAGTAGAAAAATTATTTTCGTCCTCCCTCTCCTTCCACCCCTTCCATACAAACTTCACTTTTTCATGAAATGCACTAAACCGATTTTCTCGGAACGTATAACATTTATCGAGTTCACATTTTGTAATAAATACTTAATTAGCATTATCACTAAGATCAGAAAAAAAATATTTGATTAGCTTCACTGCTTCTACCCTCCTCCTATACAATATGACACAATTTCACAACTTCACAAAAGATCTATTTTCTTGAAAAGTATGAATGTTACTAGTCTAAAATTTTGGAGATGTTAATTTTATGATATTCTTTGTTATTTCTGAAAAAATTACTAAAATCCTTTCACTCTTTTTATCACCTTCCATACAAACTGCACATTTTCACTAAATCTAACTCACTAATTTTCTCAGTTCCCATTCAATTTTGGTTAAGCATTTTGTATAAGACATTTTTATACTTTCTTTAGCATGATGGGAAAAAATTAGTTCAATACTATCTCCCCTTACACTCCCCATACAATATTTCTTGGGATCACAAAAAATTCTATTTCATGTAGAGTATCGTAAGATTGCGCTTTACGCGCAATCGTAGACCTGTTATATTTTTAAACTCGTTTCGAGTATTAATCTCGAAATTTATGTGGTTTCTATCAAATTGCATCTTTCTAGCGGATTTTCCTTCTATTGTTTCGCTTTTCTGATAGAATATGAACAACAGAAAATACCATTGAAACTAGAAATTAATACCATTTCTATTTCGAGTACAATGACATCTCGAAACGAGATACAGAATACCAAAATCATTTGAAACGCTATTTCGGTGCACGATTCGAGTTAAATAATTCAACCCACATAGCTTGTTTGAAGATGTTTTGCTATTTTTAAACACAATGAAGAGTTAATTTATAAGGAAAGCAATGATTTCCTTGTTTCAACTGTTCGCTTTCATGTGCTACATGGTCGATCAAGCAAGCCTTTGGGGATAAATCCCATATGTCTGGAGATATTTTGATCTGGTTCCCGAGCAATGTGATCAATCGACTACCACTTTCCCCTTTCAATCTTAAAAGCTATTGTAGTTTGTCCAGCTCTACAGCCTCCCATAAGAATGAATCTCATGGGAATTAATAGAAGAGTGATTACTACGATGTTATCGTTTTCATTCGATTTTCATTACGCGCAACTTACACAGTTAAATACACACGAACGGAGACAAGATTTCGGTGCGTGAAATTCGAATTACAAATTTTTTCCTGATTTTTATTTTCCAGGCAGGAAAATAAATTGTCCAATTGCTCGTACAATCGAAACCACTTAACGTTGGTTGGGTAGAGAGTTAAAAACAAACAACGTCATTCGCTCTCTTTCCAATCCAATTCAATTCCGTCATTCTTTGCTGCTCCCGGAACATACACGCACCTATCGGATACAATAAAATATAAACGGTCCTGCCAAAAACATTTGTAATCCTTCAGCATTAAATCACATTTAATGAAACGTAGAGAGAACAGAACAGAAAAAAATGGAAAATAATTCAATATATGTATTGGAGTACAAGGGTTCCTTTTTCTTTTTGCCAATATTACAATCGCCTTGGCTTCTATCAATAAAAAAAAAAAAATAAAAAACAAAATAAAGGACGAAATGTTTTATTTCGTTCTAATATAAATAAAAAAAGGGATACAAACTTGTTTGCCAATGTTCTGCTGGAGATATTTTCGAAAGCACAACTACCAATTTAAGTTGAATGAAACAATTTTTTTTAATTATAAGCGAGCCATTGAGTATTCTTTTTTATTGGACATTATACAGAGAATGAGAATAAAGAAGAGAAGTGACCTGTGAACAATTGGGTCTATTTCCGGTGAGAGGAAAAATGAATAAAAAAAAAGTTTATTTCCATATTGATTTGAATGGCGAGAAGAAAGAGGAGAAATTCGTAATGTGAATTGTATTGAGAAATGAGTCTTACTAAATTTTAATTTAGAAGGTTGCTAATCGACCTGAATTCAACGATTAACAGTCAGTTTAGACGGGGTAAAAGATGGATATTTAAGCGCCCAGGGCACGTACGCCTACTTTTTCTTCTTTGTTGTTATTTATGTATTCTGGAAAACTTTTATTTACAGTGTAATCTTTTCCGCTTGGCTTTAGTATAAGGTCTGTTTTGATAAGATATACAGATGCCAAGATTCATAAAGGGAGGAGAGTAAGGGGTGCCACTCTAATAGACAAGACGGTACTTTAGACTTTACAAGCAGTCACTATAAAATCTAGGACCACTTTTAACGTCTGTATTTTATAATCGTCTGGAAGACTTGATAGCGTGCTCCACATTTGTGTCGAACTGGGGACAGCCACCTCTCTTCCCCTTTCCCGACCCCCCAGTCGCTACTGATTTTTTGAAAATATTTTCATTATTCATACGCAGCAATATTATGGTGAGGCAGTGCTTCACCTGCCTCATTTGATGAGCCACCATTACAATAAATTTCATATAAAATTGCTTTCAAGCAGGAGTTATAATCTCTTAGAAAAAAAAACAATTGCATAATCCCTCTTTCATCAAGTTGTTACGACCGATCACGACCTGCTTATCTGATAATATTCAAATTTTTTCTTTTTTTCTCCGTAGATTTCTGAAATAATACATTTTGCTATGCACAATTTCACCCCATAAACATGCACGCAGGAAATAAATGGTTCACGTTAATTCCTTCCCCCACCTCTTTGCGTAAAAGTAAAGTCGAGGATTATTCATTTACGTGTCACCTTCACGTTTCCGATTGCTTAATCCGATTGAAATTAATTAAGAGAAAATTCTTCATCCTATTAAAGGCAAAGACGAAAAAACGCGAAAACTTATAATAATAAAAAAAGCCCGGTTCATAATTTTCATTTTTGTTTCTATTATTTTAATCCGTCATGCAATCTGAACTTGTGTATCCCTCCGCGACTAACAGTACTTTTAATTCATTTCGCCTGTTCCATAGATTTTCATTAAAATTAATTTCTATTTCATGTCCTTTTTATATTTTTTTTTCTTGCAGGATTAATGCTCATGAAACAGAGCATGTACACGTACGAAACACCCCAATGTATCATGGTAGCAGCAGCAACAACAATAATGAAGAGGTAAGTTTCGTTTTTCCACAAAATATGTATAACGATGATATCTTAACATCAGCGTTAAGGTTTCAAATACACTACCATCGCGCCCCACCACCATTTCAGGTGAAATATAGTGAAATTGAATATTAACACACCTTTTTGTATATGGGTGTTGCTGTCCTTATTATTGTGTGGTCTTGGTCATGTCCTTTTTTTTCTTTCGAACAGATACCGCAGGGAATATGCCAACTCTATAATGGAACAACTTGTGAAAAGTTTCTACGAAATCAAACGGTTTTCGTACCACCCGATTTAACTATGGAAAACATTGAGGAAAGATTAAAGGCAGCTTATGGCGTTATTAAGGAATCAAAGTAAGTGAAAATTTATTGTTTTCAGCAATTCAGGTAGGTTAGAAAGGTTAAAAAGGGGAGAGAGAGAATGGAGGCGGTATTCTTTCAGTTTAAATGATATACACCTCATCTCTAGATTCAACAAAATGTTCTTCGTGGAATTATGTAACTCGAATCGAGTATAAAATTGCAATTTAGAGTGTTTTTCGTATTATGCGTCTCTCTTTCGAGATGTTATTTCACTCGAAGTATGCGTTTGCTTTCTTTACATCCGTTTCAGAAAGCCACACCATACACTCACAAATGTTATGCTGTTTAACAGAAATCATAGAATTTTCGACAAAGAGATTGGTGATACTAAAACAAACTTGAATCAAGTTTAAAAACACACGAAACTAGAAAGACGATTCGAGATACATATAGTTCCATTCCAGTCTTAATTATTTTTACGATTACTTTTTTCATTTCCTCCATCCCAGTAAAGCCTAACTGGCAGTTTTTGATCATCGGGGATGCTGGAGGATTTCTACCTCGATATTTCTCCAATAATCAATCAACGGTCGTTCAAAACGATTTCATGGATGATTTTTTTGCGATTATTCTTTCGATAATCACCTCATTAAGACTAGGATTTCAACGTTTGATTAATTAAGTTGCAAATTTTCAATCAACTGTGGACCACACATAATTTCATGCACGGTTCTTGCAATTATTTCCACCACAATTAAGAATCTACGGTGATAATCGTTTGATTCTGTTTCTGAAACTTATCTCAATTATCAATTGGTTCAAAGATTGATACTCCAAATGCAACGGTAATGCGATGAACCGTTCTCGTACTGCAGCAATCTTGTGTGTGAATCCTGTTTCTCTAGATGAGAAATTTTCATACCAGCAAGGCTCGTAACTCGAATCGAGCATCGAATTCGATTCCTGATTTGGAGATGGCTTCTTACTCAAAAAATTATCTAGTTTCTAACATCTAAAAAGTAGAGATATCAACTGGCTTTCTTCGAAATTACAATAAATTAATGGAGAAATACGAAATAGTAGTGGACCCAACACAGAACAATAGGTTCCTCATGGTTGCAAAATAGTAGTAAATCCACCGCTGAACCTTGTGAAACTCCACTTGAAATATAATTAATAAAGAAATTCAAAATACTGGTGGAACCTGTACAGAATCTTCAGAGTTCTATTCGACATATCATTAATGAGCCATAGGTCCATTATGGTTGCAAAATACTAGTGTATCAAGCACTGAATCTTGAGGGATCCCACTCGACATATCAGTAATAAGAAAATGCAAAATAGTAATGGACCCAGCACAGAACCATGGATCCCTCATAGCAGTGGACCCAGCACAGAACCTTGAGAATCCCACTCGACATAGAAGTGTAAGAAAATTCCATATATGCAATTTTATATTTTTGTTGAAATATAGATGACAGGATTTGTGAAGCATTAAACTTTGCTCCGATTTTCCTACCACACATTTAAGTTGAGGTCTGAGTTAAATGAATCAACTCTACCGACTGAGGGCACTGAAGTCAAAATGCCTCGGCAAATGATGCCGTCAAGTGTAACATGAGCGAAATTGTGAATAAGACTGAGAGTTGACGACAGAAGATCGGTTATAAAGAGTAAAAAGAGGGTAGGTGATAATACTGAGCCTTCAAGGGCGCCGGAATCAATAAAAAAGGGGGTAAGAGCATCTCCATCTAGCACGGCTCGTGTAGAGCGATGGAAGGGGAATCTTTCAATCGATTTAGGAAAATACGAGCTAACCCCAAACACTAATGTGCCGAATTCGTGTATGCAACGTTCAGTTCAATATACCAGGAGATCCTCCGTAAAGCGTCCTGAACGGAAAAACATATCGGCGATTGTGATTCAGTTTTTCTTCACAAGGCAGTTGACTATTCTGCGATTAGCAGCAGTTTTAATTACCTTCAAAATCACTGGAATAATGGCAATAAGTCGAAAAACTTAACAATAGCCAGACAAACAGTTATAAGGAAACAAATTGTCTAGCCGAAGAACAGTTGTATTAGTTCGAGTACAACAAGGACGAAAACATTTTTCACCTCAGCGGTAGCAAACAAATTAACGTTAGCACTGATGGAATAATTTGCATCATGGAATGAGACCCAGGTGCATCATTGTCTGCCAGTCGCCAGTAGGAGAAAATTGGAATTCCGCTCAGTGTGAGAACGAAACTGCCGTACGCTAGAAGCAGCACATACGTAGTACACGCCGCTTTTCGAGGGTTTGAAATGAATAAGTTAAGGATTTCAATCCAAAAATAACCTAGTGGGATGGGCGACTCCAATCGTAAATGTTCCGAAAAAGGATGACAAAATCATATTATACGATGATTTCAGGACAATAAATCCTGCTATTGTAATAGACACACACTCTGTAACCTTATTTGATAGTTCGAGACGACATCTAACAGATGGAGAAAAGTATTCCAAAATCGTCCTGAAGGATGCATATCTGCAGTCCGAGGTAGTACCATACTCCAAAATTTGTTAGACAACATCTACACACAAAGGATATAACCAATATAACAGAATCCCCTTTGGGTTAAACGCTTTGGTAATTTTTCAGCGGTTCCTCGAAGCACTACTAGGAAGTATTCCAAATACAGTCATCTACTTCGACGATATTGTAGTAACTGGTATCAGCAAAAAGACCTAAAAAACCTTGAAGACGTTTTCAAAAAATTGTAGTCACACGGATTTTCAGTACATCACATTAAGTGTATATTCTTACAAACTTCCATTGATTACCCCTTTGAGATCGAAGCTTAATTCGATAAGATACGCTGCACCCCAACAAAGAAAACTGAATTCAAGATCGTTTTTAGGACTTAATTAATTATTACAGATTTGGCAGTAGACTCCACGTCTACAAAAACCTTTAAACAAAATTAACGCGCAAATTACCACAACCAGGCAGACATTGATACCATAAGATGCCAACAAAATGTTATAGCTGCCATGCGACGCCAGTACTATTCCGTGAGAACCAGAAAGTTAAACGGCCGGAAACTCTAAGAATCAAAAGACAGGGCAATTATAGACATGGAAGTGACGTCCATCGACATCCTTATACATGAGGGGTACCAGTACTAGACCACACCCCATTGCAACACTCGTCATTTCAGAGAGACTGCGTAGTGAATCCTTGAAGCATCTGCACGAAGGACACCCTGGAATAGTCGCGATATACATATCAATAATTTTGTAAGAATTTGTAACAGCTGCCACGAACAACCGAGCCGAATTTATCAGAATTGCCCATGTTTATATATATGACCGCCGAAAATTTAGTGACGTGTGACCCAACTCACATAAGACAAGTCCAAACATTTTTGCGAACAACAAGCTATTTGCCAAATCACATAATGTCCAATTCCTTAAGGAAATAAAACCGAACGAGAAACTCTAGGATGACTCTAGAGAAAGTACTCTGAGATAAAGAATAATAGAAGGCACAGTGCTTGGAGGACCGAGTCATTTCGCTTGCAATAATATTTTAATTATAGGTCTATCATTTCATCGCCATATCATCGGAGAACCAATGGATTAGCCAGTTTTGTTTCGTGATGGCTTTCAAAACCAAAATTTGTTCAACCCAAAACAAATAAGGGTGACGCTAAGAACAACTCACTATTGAGCTTTCCACAGAAATACACCACGCACAGTAACAGTAAAATCACCAGCTCAAATGATGATCTGGCAAATGTGAGTCTGGCATATGAAAGTCAGGTAAATGTTTATTTCGCAAATGAAAGATTGGGAAATGAAAGTCTGGTAAATGTAGTCTGACAAATATAGTCGGACGAATGAAAGTCTTGGCATCAATTTTTTTACATCGTTTGCCCATTTTATTTCGAATAATTTTTATTGCCAGTATAGCAACTGAAAAATTGTTGCTCAAAAAAACTTCTGCCTGGAGTGGGAATCGAACCCACGACCTATTGACTGTGAAGCAAGCACGCTGTCCACTACGCCACGAAAACCTCATCAAATTGTGGAATACCCTGGCAGAGTGCAAGTACACAATCCAGGATGAAGGTCACACCGATTGGGTTTCGCGCGTCCGTTTGTCGCCAAATCAGTCGAACCCGATCATCGTATCGTGCGGTTGGGATCGTACCGTCAAGGTCTGGAACTTGGCCAACTGCAAGTTGAAGAGCAACCATCACGGACACAGCGGCTACTTGAACACCGTGACTGCTTCGCCCGATGGCTCACTATGCACGTCCGGCGGCAAGGACGACAAGGCTCTCCTGTGGGACCTTAATGATGGCAAGAACTTGTACACCTTGGACCGAAATGATATCATCAACGCTTTGTGCTTCTCGTCAAGTCGGTATTGGTTGTGTGTCGCCTACAGACCTTCCATCATACCAGACTCGAAATGTAAGCGTACAGGAAAAACAACTCTTCTTCTGAAACTTACCTCCATTATAACCAGACTTACAAGAAAATGCTTTAGCTAGGTGTCATCTTCAAAGCTTGACACTTAAAATTCAAGAAGTAGTGCAATGAAGCAATTTTTATCTTTCTGGTACTGCAATCTTGCATTATTCGTCTATTCGGGAGTGGATTTCGCTTCTCTCTTGGACAAACCTATTTGCTTGTATTACTTAAATTCAAAAACACATCTTTTAAAATTTAAATAATTTCTTTTTTTTGCTTCCCCTCCCCCAGAGACATGAACATAAACTGTCGCGTCTATGCCCTACCAAGTCTATGCTACAGTACTCTTCCGATATGTCGTACCCCGGAACGTACAAATCATCAATTTTTTGCGTATCTAGCCACCTCGAAAGATCGTCGTACGAAAAAATCAAAGAATCTCGGTATCAATACAAATCCAACAACAACGCGGAATCCATCGGAAAACTATCAACAATCGCGTAGCAAACGTTTTCTCGATTGGAAATTCGACGAGAATTTTCTACGAAACAGACAATCGGCACTCTACGATGATGCTTCTTTTACACCGTATCGTCGAGGCGATTATCCACCGACTAAAGAAACCGAAAATCTTCGACGAATCTGTCGTGATGAATGCGAACTACTCGAAAACGAACTGTGCCAGAAGGAATATGCTATTGCAAAACGGCATCCGACTATAGGACAGAAATTGCCGCTGGAAGATTGCCATAATCTTCCGATCGATACGGATTGTTCGTCATTTGGGATTGCAATTGATGTTTCGCCCGATGAAAATTGCTACTGGGAGAATGGTTCGGGCTATCGTGGAACTGTTGCTGTTTCGGCATCGGGACGACAATGCTTGAAATGGTCGTGGCTTATGAAAGAGATTGCCGACTATCCAGAATTGGCTGGACAGAGCTATTGCAGGTATAGTGTATAGTTTTGGGTTTTTTTCTCTTCTGTTTGGTAGCCAGGAGTAATAATCCTTAGTCATTAATTAATCGAATATGCTGAATAATTGATCGTTATTTTCAATCCTGTAGAAATCCGGGCAATAGCGAAGTGAAACCGTGGTGTTTTGTTGATGATAAAACAATGGAACATTGCAATATACCGAAATGTGCAGAACAAATGTGGTTGTATATCATCATATCATTTATTTTAATTTTGGGATTTATTATATCGAGTATCGTGTTCGTTTGCTATAAGCGAACTAAAAAGCAGGGAATGACAAATATACAAAATGTGAGTGAGATTTTTGGTAGTTTATTATGAGTTTTTTGAATAACACGGATTTTAATTACACGAATCTAAATAGCACGACTTTAATTGCTCGAACCCAAATAACATGAACTTTCTTCACTAAACAAAAGTCTACATCTCGGTTTCCTTTCAGATAAGTTTACCGAATGCCGACAAAAACATTTATGGTAATTCACAAATGAATTCATCGTTCGAGATGTCACGTCTCTTCAATCAGAATAACATACCGAACGGGCAACAGAGCTCGGGACGAAGTACGACACTACGTGTACCGCAATACACATTGCAAGATGTCGAATTTGTCGAGGAGTTGGGTGAAGGAGCATTCGGTAAGTTTCTACATGTTTTTCAAGTGATGCAAGTGTGCAAGCCAAGTATGCAGAAATCACACACTATTGCCTAGCATCCTGGCGACTTAGTACCGCACTCAAGCGGTCAAGTGACCGTATTCCTGTAATTTTCAATTTTAAATCCTAAACCATTGTTACAACACATATTCCATGGTGTTCGTAAATAGCTCTGACAGTTTTTTTGTTTGCATAAAGAATAAAGATAAGTGCACGTTCCTAATAACACACTGCGATGAACTTGTGTATAAAGAAATTTGAAAGGGATGCAATTTCAAACAAACAGAAAAGAAACACACACACACACACACACACACACACACAATAAAAATAGGCCAGAACGCTTTGCCTTTGAAATGTAGAGAGTTCCTTTTCTCGGAGCGGAATAGAAAAAAAAATATTTTTCCTTCATAATAAAACAATTCCGAACAAAATTTTAAGATTAAATAACTTTTTCACATTTTTCAGGAAAAGTCTATAAGGGCGAATTAACACAAACTTCGGGTGAGAAAATCTTTGTAGCCGTTAAAGCCTTAAAGGAGAATGCATCGACTAAAACACAAACTGATTTCAAGCGTGAAATTGAACTTATTTCGGACCTGCGGCATGATAATATTGTTTGTATCCTCGGTGTAGTATTGAATAAGGAGCCGCTCTGTATGCTCTTTGAGTATATGTCGAATGGCGATTTACATGAATTTCTGATTGCAAATTCGCCGAACGAAAGTAAATCACTATCGCAATTGCAATTTTTATATATTGCAATGCAAATTAGTGAAGGTATGGAATATTTGTCGGGGCATCATTACGTTCATCGGGATTTGGCCGCACGAAATTGCTTGGTTGGCGAAAATTTGACAGTGAAAATATCGGATTTTGGATTATCGAGAGATATTTATAGTTCGGATTATTATAGGTAAGATTGGTTTAATTAGAGAAAAAAATAGTAACAATTTGTATTTTAGGGTACAATCAAAATCGCTACTACCTGTCCGATGGATGCCATCGGAATCGATTCTGTACGGCAAATTTACGACGGAAAGTGATGTATGGTCATTTGGAGTTGTCTTATGGGAAATATATAGCTATGGATTGCAGGTAAGATGCCTAGCATATTGGAAGTAAAAAAAAAAGAAAACTAACTTCCAAAAACTACCCTTTCAGCCGTACTACGGTTATAGCAATCAAGAGGTCATAAATATGGTACGTGCCCGACAACTCCTACCATGTCCTGAGGCTTGTCCCACAGCCGTTTATTCCTTAATGATTGAATGCTGGCATGAACAAGCCGTTCGACGACCATCCTTCTCCGAAATCAGTCATCGTTTGAAAATCTGGTATCAAACACAGAAAAAGAATCATCCACCAATCAATCAGAATCATTATTCCAATTCAAATTTAATTGCATCACAATAAAGAAAATGAAACGATGACGTAAAATATGAAAAAAAGCCTTAAGCCAATAGAATTTGTTTTCAAGCCAAATATAAACGCATAACGCTCTAAGAAAAGACGACGAAAAAAAAATGATTACCATTACTTAAAGAAATGATGAAACGGATTCCATAGCTTTAGACTAGTCTGGAAATCTTATTAATTGTATTAATTACGATTTAAAAAAATAATACAAGTTATTGATTTATTTACAATAATATTTATAAAAAAACATGGATTTTTGTAAGAGAAATTTTATGTAGTCATTATTTATGTGTGATCATGGAAAAAACAATATGAAGAAATTCTGATTAAAATGAATGAAAATGAAAATAAACGAAAAAGAAAGACACCAAAAAAGAAAGAAGAAAAAACAAGCAGAATACTAATAAAACAAGGTGAATAAATAAATAGTTTGGTCCTTGCGTCCGTGTTGTTTCTATTTCACACCTATATAACCATTTCTATGCGCAAACGAATAATCTAGGACTGTAAGCCGATGACGAGAATATACAGAATAGGATACTCGAGATCGTGTTGTTGAGGACCGTATTATTCGAGTACCCAGGTCGTGAACTACACGATTTAGTGCCATTAAAGAACGAGAGAAGTTAAATTCAAAATATTTTTTTTTATATTACTAGCAAAATTTGAGATGACAGCCCACGACTCCCCGGTAAATACTCTCCAAATTTTGGTTCTTCTAAACGTGATTCTAATTTGCGTATTCAATTTCCTTTTCGTGTATATTGCGAATGAACACGTTTTGAGTATTACGGCACCGCTAAAATATTAGGGCTGTTTCCCGAACATTACAGAAAATTCGCCTCTTTTGATCAGGAGTATTACAAACCTAGAAGAATCATATTAGATTTCGTCTAATTGTCTAAAGTTACCAAACAGTCGGGCGAAACCGCGCTTTACACGACCGGCGAAAAAGTGATTGGGTGATTGCGAATGCGATCCGCGGCGGAAAAAATTTCATCATAGGTCCCCAGAATATTGGTTTGATCAATCAATTTCGTTTTAAACATACACCGTCTCGCAACTCGCGCCAATCAATAGCCGCTAAAATATCAGATTTGGGTAAGCTGGGCGAATTGGTTACTGTCATCATCAAACGTCCGTGGTTTCGCCAGGACAATCCCATCCTGTAAGAAAGGCAGAACTGTATGCCACCGCTCGCCTCACAGGTTGCGGATAGTGAATGGCCGACTTGGGTTGGTTAGTTGCCGAATAAGCAAAGCATGCAAATAGGCAACAGCTGACAAAGACACTGTTTTCCCATTGTATTGTCGTTTTCCAGTTTCCTCTCCTACAAACCTTTATTATGAAATCCATCTTCTTCCTAAAATCCTCATCCTTCTCCAAAATAAATGGGCTGGATTAAGGTGCCCGTGCCGAGAATCGATCAGGCTGAGGACCCACTTAGGTAGCTCAGAAGCTAGCGGAAGATCCCGATACCAGACGACCTCCAGATAAAGCCTTGCCTGCACAATGCGGATCTCTGTGCGATTTTCTCCGCTACTAATGAGATCATATGTCCAATAAAATAAGTCAAATCCAAGAAACCAGCTCTCTTGGAATGCCGGAAGGAAGCAAGCACGCTTCCTCCAAGGCTTCCACGGCCACCAAACCTGGTCTGAAAATAAGCGATGCGAAGACCGTGAATACCAAACCTGGTCCATGCCAAAAACGCAAGCCCCCCAACATGGGAATAGCTGGATTTTTAGACTCTAAACCTGAATCTAGCGGCATAAGGCACGTGGGTAAGAAATTTGTTTCCCCTGTTTTCATAGCTAATGCAAATAGCACAAGGCCGGTGAAGTCAAAGGACACCAAACCTGGACCCACTAACGGTATCCACTGTGGATCTGGTGGAGGAGACCCAACCAAATCCCCGGCGGTTAAATCAGTGGGAATCAAAATATTCCACCATCGAAACGGCTCTTTAGGGAGCGACGTAGCGCCCAAATGTTTCTGAGTCGCCTGGGAAATATCCCGGAATACCTCAGAACCGTAAAGCGGCTTGGGCTACCAATTCGATCGCCAAATGTACAGACCGGAAAGCGTACAAGATCTCAGGATGAGTCCTCGAAGGAAGCAAAGAGGCCGAAGACAAACAACACCAGTACCGGGAGTTTGGCAAGGTCCTTTAGCGATGTCCTTAAGAATAGCCTGGTAGTGGCGATGATCGGCGAGAGTGATGCAGATGGAAGCAAACTTTTAGCCAACTTCCTAAGCATCATGTGTGACCACCATCCTGGTCCTCCATCGATGAACAGAGACGGCAGATGGCACATAAAACTAATCCAGTCAAGATATGAGATCCCAAGCCGTCCTCAAGCACGTGTATGGTTACCTTCAGAACCAAGCGATGCAGATGCAATTTTGAACATTATTCGGTCCTGCAATCCAAATCTTTCTACTCATAATTGGAGGCTTGGGAAGCTGAAGGATATTAAAGAGAACTATAGATGCTCCTTAATAGTGATCAACAAAGAGTCCCTAGCGCCCTTTGCAAAAACCGAATGCTTTATCAATTATGGGTTCGGTGCCAGCACAATGAAAGTATATAAAAAGGACGTTCCTCCAGCACCCATGATGGACACGGAAGAGGAAGACTTTGCTTCCTAATCCGATCCAGTACTTCACATAGCTAGTCTATCCGTTAGCCAAGACGACTCACAGTCGCCAGGCCCAGAGATGAAGGACCTTAGTTTGCATTTGCTCAATGAGGACGAACTGTTGGCTTCCGATCCGGAAGAAGCGAACGTCACCATGGTGGAAATTGAACACAGAAATTACTCAAAAACTGAAGTTTTTGCAAATTAACTTCACCACCAAAAACCATGGACTGTTGGGCTCAAAACTTCTAACTATACTCTTATCTACGCAAGGAATCAAGGTAGACCTAGATATTGTATTCTAGCATTAACATATTTTTACTCCCAGGTCACAGTAACCAGGATATTGTTGCAGCTAGTCTTGAAACGAAAGAAAAAAACTGCTGGCTGATTTCGGCTTATCTGGCTCATGATCACCCTAGGCCACTCTCCCCCCCCCCCCCCTCCCAATTATTGAATGCGACGATAACGCACATCATACTGTATTGGGTAACTCCGATATCAATGAAAGAGGCGAAGTGCTGCTTGAATAGCTCTTGAGCATCAACCTTCTGCTCTGCCAATAGAGCGGGAAACCACTTTTAGTACTAAAAGTAGACAGGAACTCCTAGACATTAGTCTCAGATAATATCACGCATTTGGTTAGACTAGAAGGTGTCCAATGAACATTCCTTCTTGGACCATCGATACATCCAATTTGGTTTAGGTGACTATCTTCCCGATAAGCCAGTCTTCAGGAAATACAGGAAGACTAAATGGTCCAAGTACAGGGATACTGTCAAGGAACTGCTTCCCTGGTTGCGCTAGGTGGGGTCGTGTCTACCCTCACAAGGGCTTTAAATGGGGCAATGTCACACTAAGAAGCCAAGAGGTAAACAGAAGTCACCATTGTAGAACAATGAAATTTGAGATCTTAGCAAAGGCTGTAGACGAATTTTTAATAAGGCCAAGCAAACCAAAGAGTCCTCAGACGGAAACCTATAAGGAAGCCCTTCGCTGTTAACAAAAGAACTTGAGGAAAACGCAGTGCGAATCCTGGAAAGTTTATTGCGGTATGGTAGAAGAGACATCCGAAGCGTCAGGACTTCGCAAAACTCTCACTACCTCTCCCTGAATGCCCAGCTATATAAAGAAACCCGACGGGTCATTGACCGGGGAAATCGACCCTACACTCACTCGTATGCCATATCGAAAAATTTCTAAGTATTAAAGAGTACACGATGGTAGCATTTATCGATATCGAGGGGGCTTTCCACAACGTAAGACCAGAAGCAATTACGGACGCATTTCCAATTCTGAAGGTGGACGGTTCTCTTGGCGTGCTGATTAATTTGAAGTTTGCATCTTGAATTATCAGCCCAAAACTGAGGGTCGCATCCGCTAGAAGGTTTCTGAGTAGAGGTTCTCCGCAAGGCTGGGTTCTCTCCCCACTTCTTTGGAACGTAGCGGTCAATGGACTACTGCCAAAATTGGAAAAGGCAGGCTGTAAAATAATTGCTTATGCGGACGACGTTTCTATAGCCAACTGTGGTAAGCTACTCCGGGCTATAGATGGCTGAGCGAGGTTATGCAAAATACCCTCTCAATACTCCACAGCCCACAGGAAACCGTGTGTGTGGTTGTGTGGTGAACTGCCCTAGAGACAAACAAACCGCACTCTCCTCAGTAAGGTGCACAGAACAGCATGTTTATGCATAAGTGGGGCTCTGAGAATAACCCCCTCTGCAGCATTAGAAGTACTGTTTCACCTGCTACCTCTCGATATTATTGGTAAATAGATGGCAGCCGCTCGTCAATGAACCTACATTCAAACTGGTCACTCCTTAATTTTGGAAGATTTCGAGAATTTAACCGAAAATACAGACACACTACTAAAGATTATGGCATCTTCACTGATAGCCAGGCCGCTATTAAATCCCTGGAATCAGTCATGTCTACATCCAAGGCTCTTCTTGATTGTCGCGCGTCTCTCAGAGAGATGGCTAAATAATTCAACATTCGCCTGTGCTGAATACCAAGGCAAAGGAGCATTCTGGGGAACTGTAAGGCCGACGAACTCTCCTGGCATGGAACCACCTTGCAGATTCAGTCTGAAAAAGAGAAACTGAGTATGCCTCTCGCAACTTATAAGCTGCAAATTAAGTTGGATGCGATTGGCAAAGCCAACGGCAGATGAGCAAACGATGTTACATGTAATACCACCAGACAGATTTGGTTTGTGCTGGATCTAAAACGCTCTTTTAGACTGATTTCGCTAAACAGGCAGGCGATTAACTCCGCAGTAGGAGTCGCTACAAGTTACTGCCTAATAGGGAAACAAGCTCAGAGGCTTGGTCTTAATGATTTTTGCAAAGATGAGGAAGAGACGATTCTTCACCTGTTAAGTACTTGCCCTGCTCTCTCTAGAAGAGGGAGCCTGCAACGCTTCGTTATTATTTATTATTTTATCTAGAAAACCCCTGAGAGGACCGTGACCTTTATGCCCTATTGTGTGTTTATTGTCCCTTTACCATAACTCGATAGTTTTGGATAATGTAAGTATTTTTAAGGGAGCCATGTCGACTAGTTCATCAGTTGTAAGGAATCCTTTTTCTAGAAAATTTAATCTTTTCCTTGGTACTGCCTCGCAGTGACATAGGACATGCTCTGTCGTTTTTGAATCTTTGAGACAAAGGCGGCAGATGTCGGTTTCAGCTAGACCCATATTTTTGAAGTGGTGGCTTACTCCACTATGCCCCGTCAGGCCGATTAGAGTACTAATATCACTCTTGCTGAATTACTTTATTATTCTAATAATAAAGTATTGTGATCGACACAGAAAAATAAAGTTGCTACCCTGAAATTTTTTCTTCTTGCGTTTCAGGACTAAATTAGCCTAAAACATAACAGAATTATGAAGCGTAAAGCCCAAGCATATGATACTCTAGATGAAATTATAGAAGAGTTTATTGTACCGGAAAATATGTCATTTCAAATTCTTTCGAATAATGAATAGTGACTTTTGTAGGTGGAAAAGCAGAGGGGAGGTTTGTAATTTTTGTGCATAACACCAAACGTAGTATACAAAATGTTTCATGCTGAATTTAAAGTTTCCGGCTTTCATAATTTTGGAGGAAATTGAGCAATTTTTGTCTAAATTTTTGGCATTTGTATGGAAGGCGGCAGTGAAAGTGGGAGGCTTAGGATGATTTTGAATCTGCTTTTCATCATCCTAATCACATTGCTTTGTTTCTCATGTGTTCGAATGAGAAATACTTTTCTTGTATTTTCAATACAAAAATTTGTATGGGAGGTGCTAGAAGGAGTGAAGCGAAGTTCATATTTTCTTTAGAATTTATTGCAATTATTAAAGGACAAATTGTGACAAAGTTTTAAGTTTGTACCTTTTCTAGTTTCAATAAAAATCAATTAAATACATTAACTAAAATTGTAGTCAGTTCATAGTTTTTATAGATGTGGCCCATTCACGAACTTAAAGTTACTTTTTTGCTAAAAAAGATATATGAAAAATGTTAGCACGATAGGTCAAAGCTTTCGAGAGTTATGTTGTAGACAGACGGTCACTCGCAATCGAGGTTTTTGAGCAACAACACATATTTCTGTACCCTTGGCGACTCTGTGCGAGCATTATTTCTTAACGTTACAAACGGTAAGGCAAACACAATATACTCTCAGATTTCATCTAGAGCATAAAATGAAAAAATAAAATCCATCCCGCCGTACGCCGTACATATGGACTCATATCTTCGAGACCGTTAAAGGTAGAATGTTCGTTTTTGGGTGGATTGTTGATTGGGTAAGTGAGCTGAGTGTGAAGAGTGTTAGGTGGAAGGAGGAGGCGGGGGGAGGGAAAGAGTCAAAAACTTCACTTGCTAATATCTCCACCACGACTGCAAATAGGAAGCTGAAAATCAGCAGAGGTATGAAGAGGATTGTGGGACAAACTTTAAAAATAATTAAAATGCTAAAAACAAATTGTCGTCCGAATTTTTTTTTCAAATGATTATATCTTGGAAATTACTAATCACAAAAAATTCATATTTTGGGACCAATAAGATGGAATATAGATTCACTTGATTCTTCGAAAGAGGCTAATTATAGTAAGGGGGCGGGTCAGGGGGGTGCAAAGAAAAACACTTAAAAATCTGTCTCTTAAGCTATGTAATTGAAACGTATACTAAGCTTCATTAGCGAAATATGAAAAAATATAACATGTGGACATAATAGTAGTGGGGGGAAATGGGGAGCATTTCAAAAGTGGCGACAAAATTACAAGTCGGTATATCTCAAAATTGAATACATACAGATATCAAATCAAAAATCGGTCAGATTGTAGAACTATTTAGTCTTTAATTTTGGTAAAAAATTTAAGTTGGGGGTGTAAGGGGAAGGAGGTGGAAAGCAAAACTGTTGAAAATTTTGAGTGATTTTCTTAGGGCTCTGGTAAAAGATACAGAGTTTAAATTTTGCACGTCGATACATCTATTATATTTGATGTACATAGAACAAAAATAATAATTTGTTCCAAATTTGTTACGTACCGAAGTGGGGGTCTAACGTGCACAAGGTGTTTCATGCGCAATGAAAAAAACACATAAACTGAAAATTTTTGAATGAAATTTCAAGGTACAATCTTGAAAATTTGCGAAATGCATTTCAAAAAAATCTCGAATACCTTCAAAACTTCTACCCCCTCTCACACAAAATTATTTTTTCGACCATTTTTAAGAAATCAATTACTACCTAACTATTAAGGGCTGTCAATTTGAAATTTTTCACAAGAACTTACAAAAATAGTTGAAATGAAATTACGTTAAAAGTTTTGAAATCGCACTTGCCCTTCTACTCCCTCCCATACAAAAGTATAATTTCGACCAATTTCATTAAATCCACAAATAACCTTCAAATTAAAAGCTACGAACTTGAAATTTTGTACGAGCACCTTACGAGAGAAAGGGAAAAAAATTGCACCACAAATTTTACGATTCCCCTACCTCCTCTACCCCCTCCCATACAAATGTTTGGTTTCGTGAATGTCAAATACACCGAATCCCATGAAAATTCTATGCAACTTCGTCTATGAAACTGACATTCTATATAGAGAATATTGGACGTGATTCAAGCAATCAATTAAAAAACTATTAACATTCACCCACCCTTACTATCACCTCTCACCCCTTCCAAAATGAAAACTCAAACTTGCATAAATAAACAAACGAAATGTACTGTAGCTTTTGAACGTTTCCGCAAAGTGTTAAATTGATAACTGCCCTGCCCAAGGAACCCCTTTCACTTAGTCTTCCCTAGCCACTCTAACCTGCATATTGACTTTCCACGCATCCGCAACTTGTCCCAAGAATAATAAAGTTTCGCCCGACTTGTTGGCAGTTTATTTTAGAATATCCTCCACTTTGCTTTTTTTTTTTTTGTGGTAGGATAAATTTCTTTAAAATTGATAAACATGAAAGTCTATTCCCGTAGATGCTATCCTCTTGTTCAATCCACTTTCTAAGTATTTATAAGTATATATAAGGTTGAAGTATCCTTTTGGGTTTCCACAGAATGACTCAGGTCCAATAAAATTCATTTCTGCGGCATTTTTGGCGAGGCGGTCTGCCTCTTCATTTCCCTCAATCCCCATATGTCCTAGTTAGGATCTATGACTCCGGCTCCAGTTCCCTCCGAGATGCGCGAGCTATCTGTGTGCCAGATGGTTACTCCCTCTTCCATTTTAGGTAGCATGGATTGCCATTCCTTGCGTTCTCTGATTATGTAGTTATGTTACCGAGTAGGAATCTTTTTTGAAATCCTGTGGCATCCCAACGGACCAGCTAATGGCCTATGTGCGCCCGGACTTGTTCGACATCCCACAGGGATCTCTATTCTCCGGGATACTGTTTTATTCCTACAAGAAAACGCTAGTCGACGCTCTGCAACGATTATTACCCGGACTCAGCATTATCGTTTTATAAGCGGATAGTTTTTATGTAGCTGCATCGGGAAATCCAGAAGACATGCAAGCTATAAGGATTGCCGACGCATGATCTCAACAAAGAGGAGCCATAATGATTGTGAGAAAGAGGGTCAGCCGATTTGGCAGAACGCTATTGTCGATTAAAATAAACGAAATGTTTGTTTTTCTTCCTCAACTTTAATTCATTTCGTCGTTATAATAAATACACCCAACTCTCCAGTGGATAGTGTAATCACTGGTTTCGCGGTATAAAACAAGAAAAATAATTTAACGTGGGCGGATGAATAAAAGAGCTCACTCGCGGCATAAACACTTGGTATGCAAGTTTTTAAGAAGTGTAATTTTTTTCCGGACTTTTGTGCTTCCACATAAATCTCATATTTTTCTCGAAAATTTCCTCATCCAGCAATTCGTCGTAGCAAAAAAGAAATTCTCACTAACCTGTGATCCACGTCTCGATGGACTGTCGTTCTTTGTCGTGTCGACATTTGGTGTTTGCGATCGGCTTTTCGTTTTTCTTCCGTCACCGCTGCTATGCGGAACATTTCTTGACAAATCATCACCACCACTTGCCACCATCACTTCAACATTTTGCACACTTTTCACTTCACTTAATTGGCGCACTTCACCACTTTTCACCACTTCATCACTTTGCTGCACTACAGCAACCGTTGGTGGTGGTGTCACCACTGCAGCCGGCACTGCCGTCGTCGCCTGATTTATTTCAATCGCATCTAATTTCGGTTGTTTTGCAATATTTTCAGCCTTTTCAGCCATTTTACGTTTATGCAGTAGTACGCTGGTGTCTAGAATTTTCAAGGAAATAGAATTAAATAAAAAAAAATCAACAAAAATCTTACTATCAACTTTTGCCTGATTCTGGGCAAACGGACTGGCGGCCAAATTTTTCAAAACTTGAATAAAGAGGCGACCAATTTCGCGACTTATTTCCCGATGTTGTTCGAGATATTTTATGATTGCCGAAGATGTTCTATAGAAAACTTCAAGAGCTTCAATCGAAAGAGTCGAAGGATTATTATGATTGATCTTAAACGGATATGCAGCATTATTTTCGTACAGGTATTTAGCGGCCTGCACATAATGATCGAGAAAAACTTTCGGATGTTCTTTACGCTTTTCGGCAATCTTTCCGAGCATGTAATGATGCAACCATTTCTCATCGTGTGAGTCGGTTTCTTCGTTGACAACTTCATCTTTTGGATGGTGCATATTTTTTTCGGCCGTTGAAAAGCATTCGTAGGAGATTTTTAAGTACTGTTCTTTGCGTGTTTCCACGAAAGCAAACCTATTTCGAAAAAAAAAATTTAATCAATGAAAAATAATAAGTTCGAATTAAATTACATATCCATGGATAGTGTATCACTAGAATGCTTAATATTTCGCGAACAAAACGAATGAATAGTATACGCAAACGATCCGTATTCAATCCAGAAAAGTGTATGCTCTCGATTCAATTTGATGCACTGTTCAAAACAACGTAATGCATTTTCGCTTTGCAGAAGAAAATCTTTTAATCTGAAGCAATAGAAAAAATTAATAAATCGCTCACAATCATCCTCCCGATTACTCACTCTAACGGCGTACAAGAATTCAATCTTGTCTCCAATTTGCTGGCTTTCGATAGCGCCAGACCAGCCCACGAATCGAAACGTCTCGGCTCACACGTTAAATCGAGAACATAGTATTTTAAGGTTTTCGAAAAGTCACGACTTTTAAAATAATAGTCGGCCAAAAGGTAAAAAATACACGAAATACGTTGCGGTAGAAGATCGAATTCTTGCGGCAGCTCTTCGATTTTGCCAGCTATAAAATCTCGAATGTTATTGCTCGATGAATTCGGATCGATTTCTTTCGGAATGAGCGGCAAGATTTTCAGCAGGAGTTGCTCCATATCGGCTGAGATTGAATCGCCCCTATTTTGTTTTTGATTTAAGTTGATTGAAAATTTTTGGATTTTGTAAAAACCCTACTTGTAAGAATTGAATTCTGGTAAATTCTCCGGCCGATAGATATCGAAGAGTTGAATCGCTCGTTTCCAGGTCATGTCGATTTGGCAGGCATCGTGCTCTTCGATATGGCGCGATCGAGGCTTCTTCGGCGGATAGCCGTAGAGGCAGTAAGTTATCTGCTCCAAATATTCGGAAACATAATCGCGAAAAGCATCCATAAAAGGAGCACGCATTTTCGGGACAACAACATCCAAAGTGTATAAAAGTAGCTGACCATTATCGCGAGTACACCACTGTCGTCTGCAAAAAAAAATGTTCTTCGGAACTGCTGTAATATTTTGTCAATTAAAAATCTACCTTCCAAGAAATTCATGAGCCGTGAATAGAATAAGTAGCGTGTGCGGTATCAGCTCTTCGATGTCTTCGTTTTCGGGTAGAATTTCAGGATTTCGGATCTTAATTACAACCGGACTGTTGTCCTCATCCCTTTTATGAGTAAAGAGATGAAAAAGAGATTCCAATGATATTGTGATTACGGTTTTTACCTTTGCAATACTTGTTGAAGAACTACCCATGGTTTTTTAGCATTCACCAGATGATTTGGATTGTTGTTCTTATCGAAAGTTGCATCCAATTGATGAGTTAAGAGTTTCGCTAAGCTTTGGACTAGACGTGATTGATATTTTTCGAGCGCGCATACTGCAAGCAAATAAAATACAATTGAATTTTGTCGATTAAACTAATTGCCTACCAAATACTCACATATATTGTAACTTTCCTTTAAAACCAACTCTTCAATATAAATCAGAATGAAATTAACTGATTCGGCCCATTCACGATAGCGATACGTATCAGTCGGTGCTGCTATCAAATTATCCACAGCATGTTTCAAGCATCTCTCCGACCAAATTAGGCATTCCTGAAAAAAAAGTAATTTTTACCAGATTGATTACCGAGTGATGTTCCTCGTCCTAACCTTAAACTTTCCGATATTCCAAAATGATTCCAACAACACTTCAAATTGTGTCTGTATCTTCATCAGTGTATTATCTGAATTTTTAATTTCAATACAGTTCACCATGCTGTCCTTTAAGATCTCAATTAAACTTGGAAATTCATGATTATCGTACAGATTTTTTACATTATTTAAACTGATTTTTCTGTAGAATGAATTGAAAAAAAAAGAGATTATTTCTTCCCGATTATAATCCGAGCAATTCCCACCTTTGCAAAGTTATTCGTTTATTTTTAATACAATCCAAATCCAAAATGTTATTATCCTTCAGATTTCTGTATTCGATTTTGAAACCGTCCTTTTGTTTTCCAATTAGATATTCCAAATATAACAAACATTCGACCGATCGATCCAAGTCGTTCTCATACTTTGCCGAACAATAATCCAACCAAATGAGTCGGATTATGTTTTTCTCGTACATTTCATCGGCTATTACGAATGCCACACCCGAATTGAACATCAAGTGATGATAGAGCATTTTCCAGCGTGGATCGATTTCACTGAAAAATCGAAACTATAATAGTTACCGTTGCCGGCGACAAAATTTAAAAAAACTTACTTCCGAATCTGTCCTCTCGACCGAATCAGATCTTTTTCATGATCCAATTCCATAAAAAATAAAGTCATGCGAAACGATGCATTAAAATCATCGTTGGATAATTGATTCCAAGTTTGCAAATCGTAGTGATTTCTAAAGCAGAAAATTCTTCAGTTTTTTTTCCTCACGAAAAAAAATCCGTACTTACAAATAAAATCCATATATTTCATGATATAATTCTTTCATGTCCTCCGTAATTGGTTGTTCCCAAAATTTCGAAATATATTTCAACCAAAAGAATATCAATGCAATCAAATCGAAATTTTTAGCCTAAAAAAAACAATTCGTCAAAATTTCATTCCGAAAAGAATACAAAACTAAACCCCGCCTTCAATTCTTTTAAAAACTCCTTAAATTCATCTTCGGTTTCTTTTTGAAAAACATCATAAGTAGCCTGCACAGCTTTCACTTCGTCAGCATGCTTTTCGGATTTTAACGGAACATCCGTATCGATCTTAGCATCAGCCAAAAATGGCGACTCATAATCGAAATTTTCTCTGAAGAAACAAAAAAAAAATCAGTAACAATAAAATTCGGAAAATTTCCAAAACATACTGGAAATATTTCGCGAGAATGCGTCGTAAGAAACCATTCAAAGTTGTATCGATTTCGGGTCGATCCTGTTGGCTTTTCTTCCGCGACGAATATCGACGATTCTTATGCCATCCCCATTGTTCCAGAAAACTTAAATCGCTGCATCTTCGACGCGGCTTTGGTTTTGCCGATTCCGTTTCTTTATTTGGATTATTATCGGAGTCCTCAGCATTCGAATCGGGCTGTGAAGTTGGCGCACTCGGTGTTGTATCGGATGTTGCCGGTGCTAGAAATACAGTTGAATCCTCGACGGATTTATCCACTCCTGCGAAATGAATTTGACGAGAATTGAGAACAATCTGAATTGATTTTTATACCATTTTCAGACGGTTCACAAACTGCATCTTCCGATGAATATTCAAGTCGCATTTCAACATCACTGTCGCTATCGGCGTGACCGTTACGCATTTTATTTTCGCAGTTCGCCTCGAGCATATCATCGACGGTGATTATGAAAATAATCGATTGTTTTGTTTCGATCAGGTGGTTATAGAGACGTGTAATGAAGCGACCAATCGTAAGCCAATTCAATTTCTTTACTTTGAAGTCGTCCAGATTTGGGGTGATCATGTATTCGACTTTTTCGATGATTATTTCCGGTGCGGGAAATACACTTTTCTTCTTGGACTTTGGCAAAGATTCTCTATTTGGGGGAGGGTGGAAGACTTGCTTCCAAACACTGCAGAACGACCGAAAATGTTCTGAATTATTTTTTTGAATAAATTAAAATTTACATACCTCTCGAAAAACGGAAGAAGATGATTGAATTTCTCATTGATTTCAGTTAGTACATCGATGGCTCGGTCGTATTTGCTATTTTTGTTGTACCATTTCAAGGCCCAGCCATATGCTCCTAGGATGTTTTCGTTGTGGCACAATACTTGCAAAACTCCATCGCCTGATGGCCAATGATTTGGATTTTTCGCAAGACATTTCTCGAATGCGTATTGCGCTAATTCCATTCGTTTCAGATTTAAAGCGAGTTGACCTAAACGATTCATGGTGTACACTTCAGTATCGTCCAAGTCCATTGCCTGCAAATTGAAAAAAGTAATGAAATTTAGGATGATTTAAAAATTATGATTAGTTTGGTAAATGTTTTCACAGAGAAATTTTAATCAAAGACAAGATTTCCGGAAGATTTCACAGTGATCTGCTTTATTAATCATGACGTTTTGGTCTCTGCTGTCAAACTGTTTGTGCTATCAAACTGTTTGCCCATAAGAACCTGAGAACCAATTTTCGGAATTTTTTAAAATACCAATCCTCATTCCTACCATTTGAATTTTATCAACTACATCTTTGATTTTTTTACAATTATTCAAATTCAATTCATACTGTTGCATGTCAGCCCTAGTCGCTCGCCGTAAGTCTGCATCTTCAGTTATTTTTGTAATAATAATTAAAATTTAGTGACCCACTGTAATAAGAGTAGTCAGTTTGACGTCTCTCAATTCACTGTAATGAGAGCTGCCAATTGATTGCTCAGTTGATTGTTAACCCTCAAGTAATAAACATTGTTACAACCATCTACGCTAATAAACTTTATTACATGATGTCAGAAGTAAATAAATAAACTGCCAACATGTCGGGCGAAACTTTATTATTCTTGGGACAAGTTGCGGATGCGTGGAAAGTCAATATGCAGGTTAGAGTGGTTAGGGAAGACTAAGTGAAAGGGGCTTCTTGGGCAAGGCAGTTCTCAATTTAACACTTTGCGGAAACGTTCCAAATCTCCAGTACATATAATCAATATTTCGTTCGTTTATTTATGCACGTTTGAGTTTTCATGGTGGGAGGAGTGAGGGGTAATAGTAAGGGTGGATGGTTGTTAATAGTTTTTTAATTGATTGCTTGAACCACATCCAATATTCTCTGTATAGAATGTCAGTTTCATAGACGAAGTTGCATAGAATTTTCATGGGATTCGGTGTAATTGATATTCGCGAAACCAATCATTTGTATGGGAGGGGTAGAGGAGGTAGGGGAATCGTAAAATTTGTGATGCAATTTTATTTCCTTTCTCTCGTAAGGTGCTCGTACAACATTTCAAGTTCGCAGCTTTTAATTTGTTGGTTATTAGTTGATTTAATGAAATTGGTCGAAATCATACTTTTGTATGGGAGGGGGTAGAAGGGCAAGCGCGATTTCAAAACTTTTAACGTAATTTCATTTTAACTATTTTTGTAAGTTTTTATAAAAATTTCAAATTGACAACCCTTAATAGTTAGGTAATAATTGATTTCTTAAAAATGGTCGAAAAAATAATTTTGTGTGAGAGGGAGTTTTGAAGGTATTCGAGATTTTTTTGAAATGCATTTCGCAAATTTTCAAGATTGTGCCTTAAAATTTCATTCAAAAATTTTCAGTTTATGTGTTTTTTTCATTGCACATCAAACACCTTGTGCACGTTAGACCCCCACTTCGGTGCATAACAAATTTGGAACAAATTATTATTTTTGTTCTATGTACATCAAATAGATGTATCGACGTGCAAAATTTAAACTCTGTATCTTTTACCAGAGCCCTAAGAAAATCACTCAAAATTTTCAACAGTTTTGCTTTCCACCTCCTTCCCCTTACACCCCCCAACTTAAATTTTTTATCAAAATTAAAGACTATATAGTTCTACAATCTGACCAATTATTGATTTGATATCTGTACTCAATTTTGAGATGTACCGACTTGTAATTTTGGGAAGTGCGCCATTTTTGAAATGCTTCCCATTTTCCCCCACTACTGTTATGTCCATATGTTATATTTTTTTCATATTTCGCTAATGAAGCATAGCATACGTTTCAAGTTTCAATTACATAGCTTAAGAGACAGTTGAGATATTCATTTTTAAGTGTTTTTCTTTGCACCCCCCTGGCCCGCCCCATTACAATAATTAGCCTCTTTCTAAGCTGATTCTGGTGGATCTATATTCCATCTTATTGGTCCCAAAATATGAATTTTTTGTGATTAGTAATTTCTAAGATATTAAAACTTGAAAAAAAAATTCGGACGACAATTTGTTTTTAGCCCTCCCTATTCGGACGCCGATCGATAAAAAAATTAAATTATTTTTAAAGTTTGTCCCACAATCCTCTTCATACCTCTGCTGATTTTCAGCTTTCTATCTGCACTCGTGGTGGAGATATTAGCAAGCGAAGTTTTTGACTCTTTCCCTCCCCCGCCTCCCCCTTCCACCTGACACTCTCCAAAATATAGATAATGGAGCTCACTCACCCAAAAACGCTAGTGTTCAAGTTTGGCTACGAAATGGCCAAAATAGAAATAAAATTTCATCGTATATTTACATGCATACAATAAGATTAATGATACAGCAGCAGTGAAAATTGCTACGTTTTTTGTGGCTAATTGGGGAACGTGGAGTTTAAATATACAACACTCTATTTCTGAACAAAGGCTATTTTGAGAGCTTGTTTGGATATGCCCCAGTTCCAGTAAATCAGCCCCACGACAAATACAGCGGCAGCAAAATCAGCAGGAGGAAGAGTGACAACAAGTGGACACCGTCAATGGGGAAAAAGTGAATCTAGAATTATGTTGAGTGATGTGATCAAAGCAGTTTCACACTATCATACAAAAAGAAAGACAGTTATTCGGGAAATTTGAAACCGAACTACGTACACAGTTGCAATTCTGCGACTTCAAATGCAGATGAAATTACTTGATAGTGACACATGCAAAATATACGAAGCTGCTGAATCAAATAGAAGCGAGGGTGCAGAATGTCAATGTGAGTAAACCATCCATGATCAACTGTTTCAATTGTAGACAGCCTTACAATGGAACTCATCGTCGATATTGTCCAGCGTTAAACATAAACTGCAAAAATTGTGGAAGAAAGGGACATTTCGGGAAATACTGTCGTTCAAAGAAAGAAAGCGAGAAAATATAGCCATCAATGAAGAAAACAGGGACGAAACCTGTAAGAACAGTCAACTGGAATGAATTTGGTAATATTCAGCTTGAAAAAAAATGAAAAAAAAAATAAATAAAAATAAAAACAAACAAACAAATAATGTACTTAATGATCATGTAAATTTAATTTAAAAAATACTTCTTGTAGCTTGAGTTCTAACCAGAGTACAAGCTGTCGAAATTTGTAATTACACGGCTTTCCGCAAAGTAATTTATAATCAAACATCAGTTTAAAATCGTGGCTATAAAATATATACAATTAAAAAAGATGATAATAGATCTTCAATGCTGACAACGCTCTTTATGAACCTTACCATGCGATTGACATTTTTCTTGTTCATATTTATTTATCAGAAGAAAAAAGCCCGGAAAAAAGCCTGGAAAAAGCTTGGAAAAAGCCTGCAAGCCTATTAAAAAGATGAAAGTGATAAACGAATTCACGTAAGCAGCCTAACTAAAAATTCTGTTCGGGACGAACAGGGACTAAGGAGGGGGCAATGTTGCTTATCGGCCCAAGTAGCTCGCCAAATGTTTGCGTCTTCTGCTGTCTACTATTCTGTACACACCTACACAAATTTAATTACTTATCGGTTATTCGCGATCATCAATTGCTTGTGACCTCGTCCCGCTCGCGCGTACTCAGAAACAGCATAGAAGGCCGAAAAACGGCTAAAAAGGAAATGATTCATAGAAGCGGCATGGAGAGCCGAAGAGGCAATGATTCATAGAAACAGCATAGAAGGGCGAAAAACGGCCGAAAAGAACGAAATAAAAAGAGCAAGCGCTTGTGATAGAGAGACAGTCGGAATTTAGAAGGCGATGTGTGATCGACAGCACGAATGGTGCGAAGAGTAAAAGCGACATATTGAGAGCGAAAAAGTGTAAAGAGTTATGAAGAGGCGATAAATATATTTTGTTGTTATTTAATTTAAAAACGAACTAGTTTTATTTTTACTTGAAATCCAGTGATCACTAGCGCACTTCAATGTTAATAGTTAAGTAAAGTGGGAAAAAACCACGTTAACTTACAGTAACAGTAATACAAATTTAATAAATAAAAAACAAAAAATAAAAATAAAAGATGGAATATTTGGCAAATTTACTCATGAATAGCAGAAAGAAGAAAAAACAAAACTAGATAAAATACAATTATTGTATTTAGGAGCCAGAAAATTATTCCAATGTTGAATTGCTTGAACGAAGTAGGAGCACTCATTTAGAGATTTAAAAAAAAATCGCGTTACAAAAAGTTTTAGGTATCGAATTGAGTTCAAGGCTGTAATGAAGTCATCTCTATAATAAGGTTCTATTCTATTCTACAATGGCACTACAGCCCAAATCGGACCTTGGCCTCCTGATCTTCAGGTTCCTTAACATTTTTCATTACTTATTCTGGACGAGTTGTTAGCCCTTCGCACAACCCTCCATCTACAAATTTTAATTTTCGTAGATTGAGGTAACTAAGGTATACCCAAGCAGGTAGTGTGCTAGAATTATGCGTCGACCAGGATTTGAACTCACGACCTTCGCATTGTAGACTAACATGCTACCCACTAGGCTACACCCTAGCTAATAATAAGGTTCGCCAGTATGAATAATGCTAAATGGAAATACGAGAATTTTACGTTTCAAGTATACCGAAATCGTATAGCCGAGTATATCGTGTTTGTAGGGAGATACATGATCATAGCGTCGCAACAGAAATACAAATCGAGTGCAGTCACTAGAAGCAATGTCTAATTTATTAATTTTTCATCTATTGAATTATAATTCCACAGACTACTAACAAGTACTTAAATTATACTATAAAATTAAATTATAGATTATCTAAAACAACATTTCTCAAATCATTCCTATCAATGCTAAAGTCAATGTTGTCGCTTAGAGAATTGTAATTCTGGTGGAAACAAAACACATCAATTTTCTGCGCGAAAATAACTTTACTAATCCATGTACTTGACATCTTATATCATACAGTGGTAATTCAAAACTCAGAAGTGAAACTTGTGTAGAGCATATTTTGTGAATTTTCGTTGAATTCTTTTAATGGGGCCGACATAACTCTTAAAAGAGGAACTCGAAACAATATAGCAATATTCCAGAATCGATCGTACCAAAAAAAGGCGAAAAAGATTTCCAAAGTCTGTAGAATTAGGCTTGATGAACCTCGGCATAGAATTGGCTTTAGAAATACAGTAATCCAGGTTCGACTCGAAACTAAATTTATGATCAATTACGTTGGCAGTTTAGGAAATATTAAACTACCCATACGTGAAGAAAGAAATTATTAAGGATCTTACAAGGCTGAGCCGAATACTAAGCAGCAAGATGCAAGCAAAAAGTCACAGCCTTCGTATCAATTAAATTTTTCAGTAAGATTATATCAATAACGATAAAATTGTACAGGAATGTCTGGAGGAATTGGGTAGATTGGTGTGAGTTGCACTGATAGGGAAACGAGCTTTATGTAGCGTGGTGTGAGTTGCACTGATAGGGAAACGAGCTTTATGTAGATTGGTGTGAGCAGTACTGTGAGGGAGATGAGCTTGACCTTCCTTGGTCTTAATACGGTAGATACATAGTTGCACCAAGTCATAGAAGAGTATTGTGTAATTCCTAATTTTGACAAAAGCAGTAAAAAGAAGACAAGTACCATTCAACACAACTCTAGGCAAATTTCGTGAATGAAGATCATTAATTCCTGGATAATAGACGAAACACTGTGACCTTTTCCCATTAAGCGTTTAACTATTTCCAGTTGAGCAGCCAAAAACTCTGGCTATATCGCCTTTAATACGCACAACAGTCATCAATAAGACGTACCGTTCTACTCAAATAAAGCTGAACATCGTAAGCGTATAAATTAAAATTACAGTCGTGAAGTACGTTAGGCAAGTTAGAGGCTGAACAGTAGCAGCCCCAGTAAAGGGCCTTGTGGACCACCCCGCAAAAGAGGTAGAGACGAAGGAAACTCATCTTTGACTCGCACTTCGTGCCAGCGGTCACACAAGAAATCATGCAAAAGTTTTATGGCGCCAGAGAACTTTAAACAAAAAGCAATCAGTGACCGCATGAGGAGAATTCTTTGAGTTTTTCAGGGGAGAGTTTAAAAAAAATATGTGTTATACATTTTTTGTCAGTCCGTGGTAATTCCGTTAACAAATGTATACATGTAAAAGAAGTAGTGAAAGGAATCAAATTACTAAGTAATCCGAGAAAGAAAAACGGCTCTTATGCCGAAAAACTTGGTCGAAGAGCGGCTCTTATGCCGAAAATCTTGGTCGAAGAGCGGCTCTTATGCCGAAAAAACTTAGTTAAACAAGATGTTGGGAAACAGGATCCCGGCCCAAAGGCCGCACGCACATCTGGCCCTAAGGCCCAAGGCGAGCTTCCGTCAACTAATTCAGCTGAAAATAATTAAAAATGCATTAGATATTTACCATATTGTTTATTTAACTTGTAGTAACTCTGCAGTCGGTTATGAATTTAGATTAATTCCAACGAATCGTTGAAAGATGATGACTTAATTCTCCTTAGTTTTGCCGAATTGTTGAAGGATGATGACTTAATTCTCCTTAGTTTCGCCGAATTGTTGAAGGATGATGACTTAATTCTCCTTAGTTTCGCCGAATTTGTTGAAGGATGGTGACTTAATTCTCCTTAGTTTCGCCGAATTTGTTGAAGGATGGTGACTTAATTCTCCTTAGTTTCGCCGAATTTGTTGAAGGATGGTGACTTAATTCTCCTTAGTTCCGCCGAATTTGTTGAAGGATGGTGACTTAATTCTCCTTAGTTTCGCCGAATTGAGTTCCCTCGTTGACAATTTGTTAACTAGCACTGTTATTTATCACTGTCTATCTTTTTATTAACTTATTTAAATGTCACTTATTTGTTTACTTATCACTGTCTTTCTCTTTACTAATTTGGTTTCAATAATACTAGTTCTTACTTTTTATACTCTAGATGGAATCTGAGAGTATATTGTGTTTGCCTTACCGTTTGTAACGCTAAGAAATAATGCTCGCACAGAGCCGCCAAGGGTACAGAAATATTTGTTGTCGCTCAAAAACTTCGATTCCGAGTTGCTGTCCGTCTGTCCGTCTGTCTGTCTGTCCGTCTGTCCGTCTGTCCGTCTGTCTACAGCATAACTCTCGAACGCTTTGAGCTATCGTGCTGAAATTTTTTGTGTGTCATTTTTAGCTAAAAAGAAACTTTAAGTTCGTGAACGGGCCACATCCCCCCACTCCTTCTACCCCCTCCCATACAAATTTCACGAAATTCCGAAATTTCCAGAAATTGATTTTCCTTTGAAACTATTTAAGCTACCAATTTTAAATTTAGGTCAAAGTAGTATGATATAGATATCATTAATATGACACAATATTGATCTGATCCTGTCACTCCTTCTACCCCCTCCCATACAAATGCATAATTTTGAAAAATGAAATTTTTCGATTTTCATTGAAACTAGCAAGGTTATAAAAACGAATTTTTGCCAGAATTAATTTTATTATAATTCCAATCAGAATTGAAAAAAATTATGTACTTCACCTCACTCCTTCCACCCCCTCCCATACAAATTTCACGAAATTTTGAAATTTAAATTAAATTATTTTTCATCGAAACTGTTAAAGCTATCAACTTGATATTTTGCATAAAGTATAAAAATAGAAATATCAATAACGGGAAAAAAATGTGTTTTGATCAGTACACTCCTTCTACCCCCTCCCATACAAATGCATAATTTTTGTCAAGTGCATTATATCGATTTGCATTAAAACTAGAAAAAGTATAAACTTAAAATTTTGCCAGAATTTGTTTTTTAATAATATCAATAAATGCTAAAAAAAACTATCAGCTCCTCTTCACTCCTTCTACCCCCTCCCATACAAATGCATAATTTGGAAAAATGCATTTTTTCAATTTTCATTGAAACTAGCAAAGTTATAAAAATTAATTTTTGCCAGAATTAATTTTAATATAATTGCAATCAGTATTGAAAAAATTATCAACTTCACCTCACTCCTTCTACCCCCTCCCATACAAATTTCACGAAATTTTGAAATTTAAATTAAATTATTTTTCTTCGAAACTGTTGAAGCTATCAACTTGATATTTTGCATAAAGTATAAAAATAGAAATATCAATAACGAGAAAAAAATGTGTTTTGATCCGTACACTCCTTCTACTCCCTCCCATACAAATGTATAATTTTTGTTAAGTGCATTATATCGATTTCCATTAAAACTAGAAAAAGTATAAACTTAAAATTTTGCCAGAGTTTGTTTTTTAATAATTGCAATAAATGCTAAAAAAAATATCAGCTCCTCTTCACTCCTTCTACCCCCTCCCATACAAATGCATAATTAGGAAAAATGCATTTTTTCGATTTTCATTGAAACTAGCAAAGTTATAAAAATTAATTTTTGCCAGAATTAATTTTAATATAATTGCAATCAGTATTGAAAAAATTATCAACTTCACCTCACTCCTTCTACCCCCTCCCATACAAATTTCACGAAATTTTGAAATTTAAATTAAATTATTTTTCTTCGAAACTGTTAAAGCTATCAACTTGATATTTTGCATAAAGTATAAAAATAGAAATATCAATAACGAGAAAAAAATGTGTTTTGATCCGTACACTCCTTCTACTCCCTCCCACACAAATGTATAATTTTTGTTAAGTGCATTATATCGATTTCCATTAAAACTAGAAAAAGTATAAACTTAAAATTTTGCCAGAGTTTGTTTTTTAATAATTGCAATAAATGCTAAAAAAAATTATCAGCTCCTCTTCACTCCTTCTACCCCCTGCCATACAAATATCTGTATTTTAAATTCAAGAAAAGCATTTCTCCTTCGAATATATTAGAACTATCAAATTTGAAATTGAACCAAAGCGTGGTGATAAGGATGATATGATAAGCAGTTTCAAAATCATCTTAGACGCTCCACTTCCCCTGCCACCTCCCATACAAATGCCTCAATTTCAGGAAAACTATGTCCAATTGAAAATAATGAAAGCTGCAAACCTTAAATTCAGCACGAAATACTTTGCATACCACATTAGGTGTCATATCCAAAAATTACAAACCTTCCTCCTCTCCTTCTACCACCTCCCATACAAAAGTCACTATTAATTATTTAAAAGAATTGGAGGTGACATATTTTCCGGTACATTGAACTCTTTCTCATTTCATCTAGAGTATCATATGATTGGGCTTTACGCCCAATCATAATTCTCTTATGTTTTTTATTTATTTTTGCCGAAAACTTCCAGCAGTCATGATCAAGAATACTGACAACATTTTAGGCTTTAGGCTTAGCTTATATTTTATTTTATTGCTAAGCTAAACATAAATTTTAGTACAACCAAAATGCATAAGTTCGTTGCCCTGGGTTGAACTCTGAAATCTAGGTCATTATTTTGCTTATTGATTTCAGAGTCCAATCAATACATTTCCATTAATTTCCCCATTCAATTATTTTATTATTTTTTCCTCTTAGGAAAATGTTGAGTACGTGTGATAGCACGAAACCGAAATTCTCATCGTACAATGACTTTAATTTCTTAAGATATTAGTCACACCTGGGCACATACATATCAGTGCGCACATGGGGACTTGTTTTTATTTTATTTTTTGTTTACTTCTTACAAGTATTGCATAATTGCATAGTGAGAACAGAGGTCTTATGCCGTTGTACGTTCATATCAGTTGTTATTGTTTACAATAACATGTAGTAGATATGCGTACTCGTGTCTTGGCATTGAATTACAGTTTAAGGCAGGTTATGATTTGATTTTGCCATCTGAATATTTTACGACATTGATGGATGATCGGATCTCGTGTTATCACATATGCAATATGTACTAGAAATTCGACTTTTCCTTCACAAACACAGAAATTATTTACTGTTTCATATAAAAAATATGACTTAGTGGTTATAGTCACCCTAATTCATTGTACCTTTCTGACTTATATGCCTTTACACAACGGTCAAAGAATTAGTTTTTGTGGTAGATGCAACTTTCCACAATATAGAAAAGGTAGAAGGGCCATCACAACAGGCAACGAGGACTCAGGTTCCGAAGAATCCAGTATCATCATTTCGCATGATTATATCAACGTAGATAGTAAGCTCGTCACATCTGGATTTTTAACCGATTATGACATCATTTCTTCAAAAATTAAGTGAAACTAGTAGATTCCTATAATCGAATGCATCGCAAACTATCCTTAAAATAAAGTGTTGGAGCAGGAGGTGTAGGATTGGTAAAACCTATTATTGATCGCTTAACAGTAATCAAATTTGGACATTTGCCATATATAAGCGCGGGAAATTTACCATGGAAGCTACACAGTCGTTGAATTTTAATACGAAAATTCGCGTTCAATCGCAGTTACGATGCGTAAAACTCGAACAAATTTTGATCGTAATCATGTGGCTTTTTGAGACGTGTGTGCGCAACCTGCTTCAAGAGACTGCCTCAGTGCAAGATGTGAATACACCAAAACGGCTTCGCCCCCAAATACCGAAAATATTGCCACAGTGAAGGAGTTGAAAATGACCCAAACACCTCTGTTGTGCACACCTGGTCTACGTGACAAAATACCAAAGTCAGCAAAAGTAATCGAACTTATACGCATTGCACCTGAGATCGATTACTGCAGCTAAATTATGTTGTATCAGGAATTAATTGCACGCGCGCGTATAAATAATGCTGATCGGCAATAAAGGTCACGTAGACTTGGAGTTTTCCCGAATTCGGAATCGAAGAAGCGATGAGTCTGATTTTAACCGCCAATACAATCGGTCTTATATAGTCTTATATAGAGAAAAGTTAAAATTAGGTCTCCGGGTGTTTAGTTCCGAAAAACAAAACACAACCCCTCCATTCGTCACCGTGGTCAAGAACTCGATCTCTCTACATTCACACTGCAGCGAATATTGACGAAAGATTTGGCTATACATGCATACAAGGTCCAATTGACTCAAGAACTGCAGTCGGCTGACCGCCAGCAGCGCCGTACGTTCTTTAATTACTACTACTACTACTACAATGGCGCTACAGCCCAAATCGGACCTTGGCCTCCTGACATGCAGAACCTGCATTACTTATTGTGGAAAGGTTGTTAGCCTTTCGCACAACCCTCTTTCTACGAAATTTTCATTTTCGTAGAATGAGGTGACCAAGGTATCTCCAAGCAGGCAATGTGTTGGAATTATATATTGCGCCGACCGGGATTTGAACTCACGACCTTCGCATTACAATACCAACACGCTACCCACTAAGCTACACCCTAACGTTCTTTAATTGGGTCTTGAAGACAAATCTTACACCTCTTGTTTATACACCCCATATAAATAATATACGTATGAGTTTTGAGAAGATGAATTTGAACTCAATGATGTACATAACTTATCAATTAAAATTTTTCATTTTTTTGATAGTTTAAAAAATACGATACTATTTATTTTACCTTTTTTCTGTTCTTGAATTTCAATCTATCTATCTATTTAAATAAAAATTAAATGCTGTTCGTTGGTAAGCGAATCACTTGAGAACGGCTGGACCGGTTTGACCAATTTCATTTTTGAAATATCCGTAATAATCCGAATAAGGTTTTTAGGAAAAGAAAAATTGGAAAGGGTGCCCGGAAAATAAGAAAATTTAGGGAAAAAAACTGAAAGTGTTTTCTACTCACGATGAGTAATATTTTTTTGTTTTGAAAAAAAAAAAATCTAAACAATTCCAAAGGAAAGTTGGAAAATTTATAGAAACTGCAAAAATCATAATTTTTGTGTGCACTTTCAATCATAACTGACGATAGGAACGACATATTTCGTTGATTTTTTGATTTGTTCGTTACGCTCCCGGGATGGAAATATTTCAATTGAACGTTTTCAATTGAAAAAATCTAGAAAAACGCATTACAGCCTAAATTAAAACCAAATTAGATTTGTTTCACTTTTATGTTGTTTCGCGATCTGTCCAACAAATGTAGTTATTTTATTTCTATTCAAATTTATTTAGTTCGCTAATTATTGCCAAATTGTGAATCAAGACAATCGGTTACATAGTGACGAAAAATTGATTTAGTTGTTTATTTTCAGTTGAATTGTGATTCTGTTATAAGTTCATCCCTTGAATGGAATTGACACAATTTAATCACATTGCAATGCCGCCAATAAGACGGAGCAATTTGTGTGGTAGAATTCGCCAATGCAATGAAACGAATTTTCGATCTAATCGAACTGCAGAGCGAACAGCGAAATGAAATTGAACGGAATCGATTATCACATTCCAGGCACATCACTCATTTGCTGCATTTCAGCAGTGTACTGCCGAAAGAATTTATTTCGTGTAAAATTTCCCATTGGCGTACTTCGTTACACGTTCGGCCACAATCGTTAATAGATGCAATGATCACTCAGAAATACGTATTTTTCTCATTTTCACTTTGTTTGCACATTTTCAATAGATTTTCAGAAATTCACAAAACGATCACAAACAAATTTATTCAAATTTGGACAGGTCAACGTCAGCTAGTACTGAAAAAATAATTACTTGTGTACAAGTAGAACTACTCTTATGCGTATTCTTATGCTACCGTCTGTAACGAACATCGACTATGGCGAACTAATCTTCCCGGTTCTCTGAGTTTCGTTCTAACCGGAGTTGACTGACTGGCTTAGAATGTTTACCATTTTAAATAAAATTATATATATATTATATATATCGGGCATGTATCTATTAATGAAGTGTTTATTGAGTTCATCAGCCCCACAATTACAGGTCGTCAGTTTCTTACCGCAAAACACCCTTCTTCGTCTACAATGGCACTACAGCCCAAATCACACCTTAGCCTCCTGACCTTCAGGTTCTTTAACATTTTTCATTATTTACCCTCTATCTACGAATTTTTCATTTCCGTAGATTGAGGTGACCAAGGTATACCCAAGCAGGCAGTGTGGTGGAATTATGCGTCGACTCGGATTTGAACTCACGACCTTCGCATTGTAGACCAACACGCTACCCACTAGGCTACACCCTAGCTCCACAAACACCAGCGTTCTTTAAAATGGTCCTAGTTCTCTTGGAAGGTAACGCAGTATCAAACTTTTGACTATAATAAGAACGTTTGATATTCCTTATAGTAGCAGTATTAGCAACATTTCACGCAGATTTCTATAACTTTTTAGCGCGATCTATTTTTAAGCGTCGATATTGGTGGTGCAGACACTCTTGCAGCTATTAAGGATGATATAAACTACTTGATGGGTTGGTTATCCAAGGACAGGCGAAATTTTTTATTTTTACCTTACGCAATGGTACACACTTATCATGTAGGACCGCCGAATTAGGTTCGCCACTACATCTCAATATTGTGGAAATGGCTTTCGACAGCGTTAAACAAGATTAAATATGTAATGCTTTGGGTAGGAGAGGTCTCCCAGACAGATGCAAGATGTTGCGCCTTACATAGAGAAGAGCTGTCCGAGAGTTTTCCTGTGCGAACGGGTGTCGGACAAGGCAGCATATTATCATCAGCCCTGTTTGTGATGAGAAGAAATGACATTTTGAAAGCTGCACTGAAAAGTGGGGAATATAAACGTCTTCAGTTAGGACTGCTTGACATCTTAAGTCAACTTGATTATGCTAATGACGTGTCTGCTTTCACTTAGAGTCAAATGTTCGCTAGTTGCATTTTAAAAACGGGACTGAAAATAAATATGCGTAAAACCAAGTGCATTCACATGGGTTCGAACCCAACCTCACCGATCGTTCTTAACGGGCAAGGTGTGGAAGAGCTGCAAGATTTTTATTACCTCGGAAGCAATGTCAGCATGAATATTGAGGCCTCCGGTATCCCTTCCCCTTCCTGGAGGTTAGGAGATCTCTCTTCGCACAAAGCTGCGAATGCGTCAAATCCGTGTTATTATATGATTGTACTACATGAGAAGTGGCCGTTAAACCTACCAAGTAACTGCAAACTTTCTCGAACCAATGCCTCCGACACATTTTAGAGATATTTGGTGGAAGAGGCCGTAGAGCAGTCACACTTTGAGGAAATCAAAGCGAAACATCGGCAAACAAGCTTTGAATTATAATCATCAAGGAAGACGTCATCGGGTTGGTCGACCATGTAGCACATGGAAGCGTGCAGATGAGCAGGAGGCCAGAGGATCAAACAAATCCTGGCGAAAACTTAAAGCCGATGCGCCTTGTTTACGAGAACTGTTTGTGTCCTATGCCACTACAGGAGACAATAACACATAAATACGAAGGAACCTGAAGAGAGGGCTGTAGTGCCACTGTAGAAGAAGTCTACTCTAAAGTCATACGTTTCTCTGAATCCATTAAACAACTCAGAGAGATATGCACTCTGAAGTCATACCTGATAAGCCCTAGCGAGAGATTATTGCAAATTTTTAACGCGCTTCCGGTTCAGCCAAAAGGGTCGTTTTGAGGGATGTTTGAATATAAAATGAATGGAGCCTCAGGTGAGTTAGGCGGAGATACTGCAGAAAATAGAGAGGCAAGATTGGAGGAAAATTCTTCAAACTAAGTAGAGTTGTCCGCGATTGGTTGGCTGTGAACATTACCTCCGAGCCTTCGACTCAATGAATTTTGATTGGATAATGAACTGCAAAACTCTTAAAAAGACTGAAGCTTTTTATCGTAAAGTAAACGGTTTAGTTCACTCACCATTGATTACTTTATATATGGGATACATTCTTTCGAAAAACGAACTAGAATTTGTCAACAAAACATAGAAAATAGTATCGAATTTCCAACTTATTTCATTTCCTTCAGAATGACACAATCAAGTCATTGAAACATTATTTATACGCAAATTTCGAAATGTCCTATCTACAGGTTTTCCAAACTACCGAAATTGTATCTGTCGTCTCACTTTATGAAAAATGGGCAATAAAAAACAAATGAGCGATGTAAATGTTTTTATGGTGTTTCATTCCGTCGACATATTTTTCCGCGTTTCAATTAGATCTTATTAAACTTCTGACATTTATTGTGGTCAATGATGGTATATACAATTTAATAACAAGCATTGCACAAATAAATTTTCCACACCAACAACAAAAAAAGTGTTTTAGATATGATAAATACATTTTCCGTACCAACAAAAAAAAAACCCTTGCGTCGAGATGGAGAATCGAAAACCGGCGTCGTCCGACTAACACATTGTAAAGCAAGCACGCTGCCCGCTAAGCCGCACACTCAGCTTTTGTCTGATGTGATCGTTAGATGTTTGTATTTTCGCCCCTCTTTTTGCGTTTCGAATTTGTCTGGGCCGAGCTTTTGCCTTTGCTGGGTGCTTTTACTTTTACTGGGCCGAGCTTTTTCGTTCGCTGGACGCTTTTACTTTTACTGGGCCGAGCTTTCGCATTAAACCGTACAAATGTTTCATATCATGTAAACGTTACTTAAATAGCAATAAACGTTAATTATTTACACGTAAATCTAGAACACCATGTCCGACTTCATCCTCTGAATCCATACCGCTCTTCTCCAGCCTGAACTTGTTCCACGAAATAGTAATTGCAGCTTTGGGAAGATGATGAAGTCGCATGGAGTACCTGCCGAGATATGTTTCTTTGCGCTAAGAGTCGAATAGCTCTAATTAAAGAAGATGGAAGCAAGTAGCTTACCTCGCCGAAACTTGAACTAACAGAACCAGATTATGTTTTATTCGCCAACTTTATTCTATGGACGGTTTCGATGATAACTCTGTACTAGATTCAGGGTGCAATCGCCCTGAAGGGGATACGTCAGTTGACTGATATTTCACATTGGAGACACTGCCGTGGCATTGAAACCCCTGCGATTTTTAAACCAGAGGCATAACGTGGAATCAAAGCCTAAATTTCATTTGAAGAGTAACCGACTGGCTTCCAGAAAAGGAATCTATAGAGCTTAAAATGCTTTTTCTTTTTCAGAACTGCCGTACAGGAGCTTAAGCACCCGACATTCGAAACTTCCTACTATCACTAACCCCACTTTACCTGCATAAAATGTTCCAACGCGAGCTCCTTTTCGTCCTTCTCTTCATAAATAAGCGCCAAATTCTTATGACAATTGTACCGCACCGAAAACAGTTTATCATTCTTATCCTCAAAGGAAATCTGCCGAGAAAAAAGAACTCCAATAAAACTGAATCTTCTGCCGCAATAAATACCCAGTCCTTCTTACCTCATTTAAAACCCTCGTCTCCAGTAGTTCGCTCAACAAAATCCTGGCATCGTCAATCCTACCCTTCTGCTTGAACGATAGCGCTCGCATATATTCCGAAACAGCAATTGTTTCCTGAAACGGCAAAACATTTTCAATATCCTTCGCTTTTGGAATTTGATCCTCACCTCCGCTTCCTTCGTAACCTGGATTTCATCTTCGTTCTCGTCGTTTTCGGCACGACTTTGAACCTCATTCAAAGCTACTATTCGCATCATTTTTCTGCTCTCTAAAATTTCAACGCTATCGAATTTAACACCTTAAGAAAATTATACAATTGTAAGCATTTTAGAACCGCGCGAATTCCATCCAATCAAGAGGAAAATGCCGCTTGTTTTGTGCTGCGTGCGGCTGACGGTGGGAATCTGTCAAAACATTCCAGGGAATCAGATGTACTGGAAGTGGATTTTGTTCTTGGTTCAGAAGCGTTCAAAGCTAACGAAGTGGGCGTTATTGTGGGCGTTATTGAAATAAGTGGTTAACGAAAGAAAAGTAATGACGCAAACTCTTCTTCTTCTCCTTTTCGCTGCGCTCGTTTTCGCTGCGCTCGTTTTCGCTGCGCTCGTTTTCGCTGCGCTCGTTTTCGCTGCGCTCGTTTTCGCTGCGCCCTTCTTTTGCGATTCGAGCTTTTGTTTTTTCTGTGCCGAGCTTTCGCATTATGCGCAAAAACCGTACAAATGTTGCACAAGTAAGTTGTGCCACTTTTTGTCACGGCATTTGAGCGTTCTACCATTTTAGCGTTTTAGCTCAGTTGAACGTTTTGCCATTGACAGTGAAAACAGCTTAATCTGTTAATGTCGATCAAAAATTAAAGAAGATTGTACTTTTCTCTAGAACCTTGATCGGCAGGGACCTACATCCATAATAATAAGTAAACACAGTGCATACATTTGAAGTCACGTGACTTACATTAATAAGATGACTAAATGTTGGCAAGATAAGTTCATTAACATTGGTGGATCAATAACATATATGATTTTTGTAACGAAGGATTTTAAGACGGAATTTTACGAAGAGGTGGACAACTTTATATATCATGGGGCTAGTCTGGCATGGGACGGCAATGAGTGGACAACTTCATACTGTTACAGATCTGGCAACTCCGCAATTCGATCTCTCTCGAATAGACAAGAATTATGTAGAACGGTATCCCCCAATATGTAAAAAGCCATAATTAAAGATCTAGACCTTTCCAGTATAGTTCAGACATACACCCGACAACATACACGACGGAGGCTTCGAGAATAGGGGGAAAATGTATAAAATCACGAAGCTTTCAGTCGGGAACCAGTCAGTTATTAAACGACATTTATGGAAGACGCGAAACGGTGCAGGAAAGCGATACAGTACGCGGCGGTAGGGCCATATAGTGCGAATTAAGTTAAAAATCGAATTAAGTGCGAATAAATAAATTATCACTTATTTTTAAACGAACCCGGCGAACCCCTAGCTGTATACTATATATATATATATATGTATACTATTCTCTATGTATAAAAGGCACGAAAGCTTTCAGTCGAGAACCAGTCTTTTTGATGACGGAGACGCGAACCAGTGCAGGAAAGCGATAGAACAGTACGCGGCGGTAGTGCCATATAGTGCGAAATAAGTTAAAGTGCGAATAAATAAAGTATCACTTATTTTTAAACGAATTGTGTTTTACTTGAAATCCCGGCGAACCCCTAGCTCGCAACAATACATATACATATCATAAGGCTAGCCGAGCAAGGGACGGCAATAAATCGGACGAAATCAATCGACGGAAAATATTAGCAAATAAAACCTATTATTCGGTACTTCCAAAAATGAGATCCAAGAATGTGCACAGGAGCTATTAGCTGCGAATATATAAAACTAATATATGACATGTGCTCTGTTATGGCAGCGAGACGTGGACATTAACGCGAACTTCCGAAAAATTAATTAACGCGTTCGAAAGAAAGGTCTTCCGAAGAACTTTGAGACCTGTTAAGGAAGGAACAGAATGGCGAATAAAATAGATCCATGAGTTGTATTAACTCAACAACGAGCCAGAAGCTTTAATTTTCATAAAGCTTACATGAGCTGGCCATGTAACCCAAATAAAAGGTAGAGGAATCCCCAAACGATCTCTTCAAAGCAAAGCGAGTGATACGATAAGGGGAGGCCAGGAGAGGGGGAGGCTGGGAGGGGAGAGGGGTTGCTTATATAATGTCATAAGAACCCTTGACCTGAATAGCAAAATTTATGTCACGCCAGCTTACCTTAGACGACACAGTCTCCCAACAAAAAAATGGTAACCCATCTTTGTCGCGATCCCAATTATTCCAAGTATCTGAATGAGGTGTCGGATGTTATGACACCACCAAGCCAGTCTCCAATAAAACTTCATCGCGTGGCCACATGAAGAGAGGAGGAGGATGATGGTGAGGAAGTTCGGGCTCCAGTTAAATAATACTATTAGCAATTCGTTTCACATAGTGCTTTTTTTATATTTTGAATTCATAACACAGAAACTATATAACTCTTCAGGTCCTTCGTTCAATACATAGTACTCTTATTTTTATGCAACTTAAATAATATTAGTTACCCTTTTTACCAACTACATATTTCTGACAATGCATTGATTTATTGCTGCTCCTTATTTTATTCCTTTTTTTGTATTTCTCTTTCTTTATGTATAAAGACAGTTTTCAAATTCGTTGCATACCGAAACGAATATTAGAAGAAATGAAGTAAGGATAATCATATAATACACCAAAGAAAACTATCGCAAGAAATGCGTACGCAGTTGGACTTGGTTTTCGAAACAAAAACTATAAGCACAAAAAAATTTCAGGTGGTATTGAATACAATTACATGGGATTCTTTTTTTGGTTTTTTCAAATTTATGAAATAATTAATTTTAATAAAAATAATAATCCTCCGTCACTTCATCATCTAGAGTTGCTTTTATTTAAAAGAATATTTTATTTACTCTTTTTTACCTTTTTTTCTTTTATTTATTTATTTTATTATTAAACATTAATTAAACATTGCTTCCATTTTTGTTTTAAGATATGTTCCACATTTTCTAACATATTCTTTTGTTTTGTCGAAAGGTGATTAAAAAAAAATTAAGTACAAAATTTAATTTATGAAAATGATTCCTGGTAAACATTTAGTCTTGGATAGAATAGAGAATTGAACGATTACTTATAAATGAAAATAAAATTCGAAACATCTAGCTAGTGTTCCGTGAGCAGGATCTGAAACAAAATAGAGAAAAGAATTAAAAGTAAATATTCGAAGTTGAATAATAAGTAAGAAAAAAAAGAAACTTATTTGACATTAAAATTATTTTTGGCAATGCATTCTGCATTTACTTATTTACTAAAAACGATGAGTAGCATCTTCCACCGGTGAACAGAACCTTCTCCAACTGCGGGGGCAGAACAATTAGTAATCAACCTTATTTTCATTTTCCATTACCCAGTCCTGTTATCCAGTTTTCTTGTACGACAGTTTCCTTTTCTTGCTCGCCTAGTCGCATTTGCCTGCTGGAGGAATAACAGATCCATATGTATGGTTTCTTTCTGAATTAATGGCGTATAATAGCGCGTGATTTCCAGTATCACCAATATTTTCCGGCATTGACCAAATAAGGTAAAGGTGGCCTAGCTGGACGCAAGTAATTGTGCGTCCTTCGGTGTGGAAATATGCTGCATTTTGCTGGTCCAGAATCATGATGTGGGGAGAAGAAAAATTCAGCGCCTACAAAATTTGTTTTAAATCTGCGCGAAGAGTCCCATCCCCGCATTATGCTTCGCTTTTTGGGCAACAAAGATATTTCTAACAACCCAAGTTTTATTCTTGTATGTTGAGCACGTGGTGACGTGTATTTACTCCATTCTTCTTTGCTTCTCTTGCTTGTTTGGCGATTTTACACTTCCCTTATTTCTTCTATTCAGGTAGAGGAAGGGGGAGGGGAATCTGCTCTACCCCTGGTTATTACAGTAAAGTCCGGTTATAACGATCCTCAAGGGACCAGGAGATTGGTTCGCTATAGCCAATGTTCGTTACAGACTGTGGCATGAAAATTCGCAAAACAGTAGTTCTACAATTAATTTTTATATGTGAAATCTATTTTTCTCCGAAATCGTTTAAGCTATTGACTTGAACATTAGATCAGTATAACGATGTGAATATCATTAACACAAAAAAATTAATCTGATCCCCTTACTCCATCTACCCGCTTCCAATGCAAACAAGTAATTTTTAAAAGTGCATTTCTTCAATTTTCTTTGAATCTAGCAAAGCTAAGCAAACACAATTATCCCTGTCACAATTATTCCTTTTATAATTGCAAAAAAAAACTCAACTCATCTCTACTTTACTCCATCTACCACCTGCCACACAAATTTCACAAAATTTCGAAATTTTAATTAAATTATTATTTTTCTAAACTGTCAAAGCTTAAACAATTTTGAGCGAAGTGTAATACTGCAAATATCATTATAGTTGAAAATTTTGTTTTGATTCGTGTAGAATCCTCCCATACTAATGAATAATTTTGGTAAATGCATAAAACTAGCAAAAGTAGAAACTGTAAATTTTTACGGAATTTTTCGTTTAATATACAGGGTGTTTGATACTCCGTACATAACCTTGTAAAGGGTTATTCCTGGATATATTTTGAGCAAAAAAATGTTCTACGGAGATGGTCAATTTTCAATATCCACGGAGATACAGGGTGATCAAGAAAAGTCCTTCGGACCTGTACCCTCACTCACTCAAAACGCTATATCTTGAAAACTAATAATCACAATTCAAAGTGTTATAGCTTGTTTTTTATGGAATCAAATTACCTTTCATTTGGTGTAATAGTCCGCATTGTAACTGTATCCAATTCTGAGATATTTGCTTCAGAGCACAAATTTTTGACAGTTTGACCGTCAAAATTCTAAGATCAATGTAGTTTTTCTCTAAAAAACCCATTATAAAAATGTCATTTTATTGTTGTTTTCTTTTGTGTCATATTATTGCCTACAAAAGACGCATACACTTGCATTGCATAATTTTTATAGTTTAGAAGAAATTATCATTCCAATAATGTAGCACTTTTGTCAAAAAAGCAAGAATAGGTTGATCAACACTCTCCGCTTGAACTAAAAGAACTTAAGAATGGTTTTTACGGTTTATTTCAAATTTCCTTAATTACAATAAATGTTCAAAATGGCTACCTTCATTTTGAATGCACGCTAAAGCTCGTTTTGCCAGTGTTCTCTTTGTGTTCATACTCCTCAACTGCTGCCTTACTTCTGTTGCTGCCGCATCGATTCTGGTGTTTAGATCCTGCAACGTTACTACTTCCGTTGCGTAGACAAGGTCCTTCATCCGCCCTCATACAAAGAAATCCATAATAGTTAAATCAGGGGATCTTGCAGGCCAGTGTATCGGTCCATTTCTACCGATCCAGCGATTGCTATAATTGGAATTTAACCAATCTCTGATTTGTCGGCCGTAATGAGCTGGAGCACCATCGTGTTGGTAAAACATGGAAGCCAATCGTTGCAGTGGCATATCATCCAATAACTCCTGTAGATCATTTGTCAAAAAATGCAAGTAATTGGAACTATTTAAGGTAGGCGGAAGCCTAATAGGACCAATAAAATCGTTGCCAATCACACCTGCCCATAAATTGACACTGAATCTGTGCTGAAATGATGCCTCTCTTCTTGTATGTGGATTGCTCTCAGCCCATGTGTGTAAGTTGTGGAAGTTTGTGATACCGTCCCTGGTGAATTGGGACTCATCCGTCCAAAGAATGTTGCTGATAAAATTCTCGCTCCTTGAACGACAAATAGTTCAAGAAGCCAATTGCAAAACTCCATCCTTTTGGGTAAATCAATGGGTAACAGCTCCTGCACTGGTGTGTGGTGGTAGGGATGCAAACGTTTTGCTTTCAGGACACTCCAAACTTTCCACGTAGAGACGTTAAACCGCAATGCCAAGCGTCGTATACTAGTTGATGGATCATTTTAAACTGCAGCTAGGATTCGTTGATCAATTGAAACAGCTATTACCGGCGCAGGATTTGCATTCACTCTGCTTGTCCTAACACTGCCTGTTTCCCTAATCCTTCTGCAAACGTCTTGGAATACACTCGGGTAAGGTATTCGACGATTGGGAAATCTGTGATGATACAAAGATCGCGCCGCTTGCTCATTTCCCTGACACTCTCCATAGAGGAAAATTATGTCTGCATATTCTTCGTTCGTGAACTCAGGCATTTCGAAATTCTTTTCTAAATTTTAGTGACACCTTGTTCTTTTACAAATTTAACTAAAACTGATAAAAATATGAAGTATGGTTTGCTTTTATAGGCTTTTCATTTTGTTAGGTAACCCATTAAAAAGGGCAAAGTGCTGCACCTAGTTGTGTTGAAACTCATTTTAATTTAATTCATTTTCTCGATAATTTTAATACTACCTAAAGGACATTCATTGATAATTTAAATAGTAATTAAAGGACACAAAGAATATTTCAGTTTAACAACATTTCACGTAGTTTTTTTAGAACGAGGGTTGGTTTATGGCATATTTTATTTTTAAGCCATATGTATTTTCGCTTATTACCTGGAAAACGGGAAAACCTAAGTCATAAGTATGTGTGCATCTTTTGTAGGCAATAATATGGCACATAAAAAAACAACATTAAAATGACATTTTTATAATGCATTTTCTTGACAAAAACTATATTGATCACAGAATTTTGAGGGTCAAAGTATCAAAAATTTGTGGTCTGAAGGAAATACCTCAGGATTGGGTACAGGTACAATACGGACTATTACACTAAATGAAAGATAATTTGATTCCCTAAAAAACAAGCTATTACACTTTGAAATGCAATTATTGGTTTTCAAGATATAGCGTTTTGAGTGAGTGAGGGTACAGGTCCGAAGGACTTTTCTTGATCACCCTGTATCTCCGTGGATATTGAAAATTGGCTATCTCCGTAGAACAATTTTTTGCTCAAAATATATCCAGGAATAACCCCTTACAAGGTTATGTACGGAGTACCAAACACCCTGTATATATGCTAAAAAAAAATCGACTTCGGTTTACTTCTTCTTCCCCCTCCCATACTAATCACTATGCTAGAAATTCTAGAAAAGCATATGAGAGCTCTAGATTTTGAAATTGGAACAAAGCGTGATAAGGGTGTCGATAAGGATACTGAAAAGCCGTTTCATCCAAAAACTTCCACTTTCCTTACCACCTCCCATACAAATACCCCAATTTCAGGAAAACAATATTCAATTTATAAGCCCTTGATAAGACCACGTCTTGAATTTAATTCCCACCTATTGGCAAGAGCTGCAAAAACTTCTCTCTCCTACCTGGATAGTATCTAGTTTCGGACCATTAAAATTATAGGACATTCTGACATCACTGCATCGCTCGATTCACTCGACCATAGCCGAATTGTAAGCTCCCTAACCCTTTTATATCGCTACTACAACGGAAATTATTTGGACAAAGTCTCTAATCTCTTACCACCAAGTGACCCTTTACACCGTAATATACGAGCTGCTTCACACGCTCATAAGTATTCTCTCAACCCTATCTTCAGTCGCACTGTCAAATTTTGTCATTCGTTTATAAACCAGATTTTTCGAATATGGAACTCGCTGCCCATCTCCCTTAATTCCCAAAATCCAATATCCTTCCCCCTCACCGGAGTTGTGATTCAGTACAAAAGGGCAACTCCACCAGTTCCGATGTTATATAAAAAAACATAACAGAATTATGATTGGGCGTAAAGCCAAAAATTTTTAGCACTATAGGTAAAAGCTTTCGAGAGTTATGCTGTAGACAGACGCAGAGACAGACAGACAGACAGACGGACAGACGGTCACTCGGTATCTAGGTTTTTGAACGAAAACAAATATTTCTGTACCCTTGAAGGCTCTGTGCGAGCGTTATTTCATAGCGCTACAAACGGTAAGGCAAACACAATATACTCTCAGATTTCATCTAGAGTATAAAAATATACACTATTGGGTGTCATAAACAAAAATTACCATCCTCCCCCTGCTTCGACTACCTCCCATAAAAAAGTCACTATTTACTAATCGAAAGAATTTGAGGTGAAATATTTATATGTACTGTACCAGTATATTAAACTCTTTCATTTCATCTAAAGTATCGTATGATTGGGCTTTACGCCCAATCATCCGTTATGTTCTTATACGCGCATTCACTAGTCAGCATGCTAACTAGTATACGCTAAAGATACTCGATACACACTAAAACTTCTGTCTGGAAAATGCATGTACAGCGATTGCACGGGAAATTTGGTCCGAAATTTTAATTTTCGCAATTCTTTTTCTTTTATGAAGTAAACACAATCACAAGGAATTGTTATTTATGAAAGTTATATATTTTTTCAATTGCAATGAGTATTCTATTCAAAAACTTGTAATTTAACGCAAGTTTGTGCTCGTACATTTGAAAACCATCAAACTCAAGTTTGCCAGTTTTTCACATTTCTTATGTTACATTCTTGTGCTTCTGAACTTACGCTGAACTGTTGGTATTATAGCATTGTCCAAACTCTGTTAGGACAAAAGTTAAAAGTTGTGCAGCATTTCCTAACCTGGGCGCGGTGTATCTATGGGCTTTCACTTTTACGTTTTTGAACATTACACTGAAAAGATTTCTAGTATTTCTAGTATCTCTTGGCAGAATCTGTTAAAAGAAAGGATTGAGGACGACTTCGAATTTCATCGTCAACTACTACACTTACTCTGTGGTCACTGCCAAGGCCTGCAGCACACTATTCATGTAACAAGTGTTGCCTAAATTTGTAAGCACCACTGGCGTTGAACTGGCCGTTGTTTCGCAGGCAACATGCGGCGGAGACTGTGTCTGTGCGTCCCGCGTCTTCGGTGGCGATGGCGGCGGCGTGACAGCACATACACTTAGAAATGGCTCGGTGATGGAGTCATCGTCATCTTCTTGATTGGTGTTGCTTTCGATCTAAAAAAAAAAAAAATTTGTTAGTTTATGTTTGCCGAAAGTTTTCCGTTCTCTTACCACTTCGAACCTGTCGAGTGCTTCCTCCAAATCGCTGAGGCGCTGAAGGAGAATCGACTCAGTCGTCTTCGATTGAAGTCGACTCAGTTCAGATTTTTTTTGTTCCAGCAGTGGACCACCGCCACTCATTTATTTTTTTTTTTATTTATTACTCGTAGACAATTGAAGTCCATTTAACAAAAAGGAAAAATACAAAAATTCTTAATACTAATCATAAAATCGAAAAATACATGTAGAATAACAAAAAATGTTAACAATATAATGATACAATAACTAATTACTAAGCAAACTAAGACAACTGAAAACAAAAACAAAAAATGACTATGCTAGACCTAAGCAATTTAATAATATCTTAAATATTATCTTGCAAATAATGTCTTAAATTTAGTCATAATTTTGTCCCTGTAAGTATTTCTGCTTACAGAACAGTTAAAGCAATCTGAATGCAAGTTAAAATTTTTTATGGCACAAACAATAGCGTCATTCATCATGAAGTTAGAAGAATTATGCTCCATTTTCAGGATTCTGCCGTTTCGAAGACTAAACCTGTGATCAACAAAAATAATGCGGGAGAGGAGCTCGCTCGAAATCAAGTTGGAATTAATTAAGTCGAAAGCAAGGGCTGCCGAAGCAAGTTCTCTTCTCTTCTCAAGCGTGGTCATATTCAGCAAAAGTAGCCTACACTTGTAAGAGGGCAAACGGTAGCTATTAAACTGAAGGCTTCGTAAAGCAAACAGCAAAAATCGAACTTGAACTCTTTCAACCCTGTACGAGTCAATCTGGGTCGAGGGTGACCAGACAACACTTGCATACTCTAGCAGAGGCAACAACAGCGTACAGAAAAGAGTCTTACACAAATGGGGGTCATTGAATTCTTTGACTCTTCTTTTTAAGAAACCCAGCATAGCCATACCACTATTCGAAATCTTATCTATGTGGGACTTGAAAGTCAACTTTGAGTCAAATATTACCCCAAGATCTTTGATTTGTGAGACACGTTTTAACTTTTCATTGCTGATATTGTAGTCAAACTGCAACGAGCTGGCTTTTTTCCTAGAGAAGGTTATTGCTGCACATTTTTTTACGTTTAATTGCATAGCGTTATTTAAACACCAATCAGATAAAATGTCAATATTGCTTTGCAATATAAGACAATCCTGATTTGAGTCAATTGTTCTGAAGATTTTTAAGTCATCAGCGTAAAAGGATGCTTTGCAATCGTTTAAAAGTAATGGTACGTCATTTATGAAAATTATGAATAAGAGTGGCCCCAAAATGCTACCTTGAGGAATACCCGAGGAAACTGAGGTTGTTTTGGATAAATGCGATAAAAATTTTACTTTTTGTGTACGTTCGGATAAGTAGGACTTCAACCAATTCAAAAAAACTCCTCTTATACCATATCGCTCCAGCTTAAATAGTAGCAGACCGTGATCCACTACATCAAAAGCGCTAGAAAAATCCGTGTACACTGAATCTACCTGTTTCCCGTGGCCCAAATTACATCTGATGAACGCAGAATATTCTAAAAGATTAGAAACAGTAGATTTTCCCTTTAAAAAACCATGCTGACATGGATGAATAATAGGACTTACAATTTCTACTAGTACTTCAGCTACCAGTTTTTCGAAAACCTTACCAATAGAAGATAAAATGCTTATTCCTCTGTAATTTTGAATGTCCGATCTATCTCCAGACTTAAAAATGGGTGTTATATGTGCCAATTTAAAACACATAGGAAAAATGGAATTTTGAAGAGACAGATTAAACAGAGGAAGCAATAATCGAGATAACGTGTAGGCGGTTTTATTCAAAAAGATTGGGGGAATGAGGTCTGGACCAGCACCTTTATTAGTGTCTAGATCAAGCAAACCAGTAATTATTTGATCATTAGTTAGGATCATATCAGTTAACTTCGGATCGTGGAAAGGAATATGTGAGAAATTAACTGGATCAAAATTATAAGGACTGGCAAATTTCGATTCAAAGTGTTTAGCGAATAAGTTTGAAATTTTTACGGGATCTGAAGAAGAACTATCATTAAGCTTCATAGAAGCTGGATAGCCTTTAGTTCCACGTTTGTCATTAATGTGTTGCCAAAAATTTTTAGGACGATCGATCAGGCTGTTTAATATTTTGCGGTTATGCAATGCTAGGGCTGCCGCTTCACTAATATTGAAATGTTCACGAAGGTGCAGGAATGCAGTGTGATCCTCTACTGATTGAGATTTACACCATTTCCTATAGGCTTTATTACGCTTGTTACGTAGTACTCTAAGACTTTTATCCATATGGGGGGGACAAGATAACTTTGTACTAATGCGCTTAGGAGTGTGCTTATCTATTATTTGTAATAAAGACTCAATGAGGTTTTCAGCTATCACATTCACATCTGTAATATTGTCTGAAAATTGTAAATTAGAAATTTCAAAATTAATCTTTTCATAGTCTGCATTAGTAAAATCATATGTTATGGTCTTGTTAGAGTCCTTACGAAAATCATGTTTAGAGGAAAAATAATTTAATGCAAGTATTTTGTGAAAAATACTCGTCTTTTTCGTCAAAGTGGAAGTTGCTTCAGATAATGAAAAATTTGAAGTAAAATTAGTGAAAACAAGGTCCAATACGATTCCGAAACCATTAATTTTATCACAAACTTGGAACAAACCAAGTGAGTGAATTTCAGTTAAAAATGTAATCTGATGGTCGCTTACGTTAAGTGGGTCAAACACAGAATTAAAAATTTCACTGGTCTCCCATTTTATACCACTCAGGTTTGCGTCGCCATATAACAAGAAATCGTCTCCAGGAAGGATTGATGAATGTATCAATGTTATGGATGCTGCGAGATCGGCATAGTGCTGCTCAGTAGAATCTGGTGGTATGTAAAAACAGACTAATACCAGACTTCTATCTAGCATTTGAATTTTACATGCGCAAACCTGAAAAATTGCATTAACCGGCAACTGAACCGAAATGGGATAGCTAGAGAGCTTATTGCTTACTGCAATAAAGACACCACCTCCACGCTGATCAACCAAATGAGATGGTTTAAATTTATCCATCCGAAAAATGGACCATCCTGACGGGATGATTTCCGCATCCAAGTGTGTTGAGAGGAGCCAAGTTTCAGTGATCATTGTATTGTCATAAGGACTGTTTGCCAAATCGTTACGAAACTGGGGCAGAGAGCTTCTCATTCCTGACATATTATGAAAGTAAAAATTCAAGTCAGTATTATTACTGAAAAGGTCAGGATTAGTTTTAACTTGTTTTAGACAGCGCTGATGTCTGCCAAAATTATGAGCTGAGTTAATAATAATATTAGTTTTAGATTCATTAGGAACAGTGCCATTAGGCACGAAAAAACCTGTTATGATCTTCACGTGCTCTTTGGAGATCAGAGATGTGTCTAGAAGACACATGAGAGCCGTAGGCATCGAGATCTTTCTGAACCTGCTCAGGGGAAAGACTAAATTGTTCGTGAAAGCGAGTATAAATTTGACGTAAGCTCTTAATATCAGTCGGGAGTCCTTCTTGTTGAATAGACAGAACCGTACTGGTTTTAGTTTTTCCATTGATGCAGGTCGTGTCAGATTTGTTGTGCAGATAGGCAAGATAAAGCCGCACGTTGTCGAAAATTCTGTGATCTCTTAACCGCGACAGTAAGTAGCTTCAAATAGGGGAATATTGTTGGAGCCAGCGAAATCCTGCGTAATTTTGATTAAAGTGTTTATGGCTACTGCGGGAGAGCAACAATAGCCCGTGTGTTGCCGCAGCTCCTCCGCCAACAAGGCAACTTGCACGTTTTCTGTATTCCTTCGGGAAAACATGACGTGAAGCAACCGCCTCTGAATTCACACCAGGCTGTGAACGACGGATGGTAGTCGCCTCCTCACCGACGTAATCCAGAACTTGGTCATGCCAATCTCTATGAATTCTTTTAAATTTATCACGCTCTTCCATGCGGCCTGCTCTCCCTCTTCGTTGTGCACGTCCCGCCTCGCAGCGTCCGCACACTTGAGGACGATCCATTCCTGTCGAAGTTTGGACCGAGTCGAGCTAAACGCCATGTCCATGGCTCTGTCGTCGGCCTTCCCTTCCAGTCTCACTACGACGCAGTTTCGTGGCATGTCTTCGATTAAATGCCGCGTCTCCTCCCGCGAGCAGGACGACAAACTCGTCACCCTGCTCACGTTGAAGGACCGGTACTGGGGGGGTACTGCGCTACCACTCTCTCCAGTCGCATTCTGATTGGAAAGTGATAATCTCATTCCCTCTGCTTGCTCGCAAGCCGGGCACCCTCAAAATTCGTAGGTAGTGTGTGCGCATCAAGTCCGGGCGGAGGGTGTGGAGGGCGTTGATGATGAGTCCCCCCATTAGCAAGCCGTCATCGTCGGGATCTACAGCCAGCACCATAGAGCCGTACCTCAATCTTCTTCCTCTTCCTCCAGAAGTGGTCCGCACACCAGCAACCTCCATCAATTCCTCGTAGGCCGAAGAACCGCGTTTGCGGACATTTCCGGTTCTGCTAAGCAACGCATACACGCCGTGACGTGCGCGTCCCACAGTGCGCGTGATTGCGCGCATCAGGACTGCTTTTGACGACAACCCTTCTGCGACAAGTAAAGTGCAGTGGGCGGCGTTCCCTGTCCCCGCTTCATGCGCGTCACTTAATACTGGCCTCTGTCGCTATGGGTGATTAAAATGATAAATGCCGGTCACATAAGCACACATTGTTTGTGAGGGGAAAAATATTTACCACCAAGCGGGCCCGTCCCGTTGTTGCATGCACTTTCTTCCGAAATGTGCTTACTTCCGGAATCGTTTTCGAGGGAAACTTTCCACTCGCCGATGCAGGTCGACTGATTCGAATCGACGAAGACCGACTTTCCTCGTTTCTATTTGGCCCGCCGTCTGTTCTACCGTTCTCAAGTGAAATCTGGAGATATTTTTTATTGAAATTCCATCGTCGCAAATTTTTCCTCGGACTGAACAATCCGTTGGGATTGGACCAAGAGCAGGGAAAAGAACTCACCACCATTTCAAATTTTATCTTATTCAATTCAATTTAGTAGAAAGTACGAATTCGTTGCTTTCGAAACAAAACTTTGATTCGCACACAACAAATCGCACAAAACACACAAACAATCAAAAACAATCACACAAAATCAAGTACACCACAAATCGATAGCAAAACTAAAGTTATATTTTGGAAACATAAGTTATTTATTATATATATTTTACAACTTGTGTATTTTGAAATCAAAATAAATCGCCTAATTCTCACAAAAAATCTAATTCACAGATCGATATCGACACTACTAACAGCGAATTAGACGGATGAAAGCACATGATCGACAAGGGTTGACCTTGCAAGAGTTCAAATCATTTAACGCAATTCACATTTTTCGTCATAAGTGAATGTTTTAAAAAATAACCTGGGCTAGAACAGCAATTGGTTCCTGAAACGGCAAAACATTTTCAATATCCTTCGCTTTTGGGTGCCGGACTTTTGCTTTTTCGCAAAAACCCTACAAATGTTGATCATGTTTTTTAAAAGTTGAGGAGAAAGATAAAAACGACAAATAAAAATAATGCTGATTTAATAATAATAATTAATTTAACAATAATATCGTATTTTATACGTTTCAAATCCACCGTCAAATCTACAGCGACCGAACGCAGCCCACTGATTCGCTCAGAATTTCATCGACCGCCATTTTAATCTCACACACACACACTACCCCTTTCGCGAGCAGCAGATACGAAAAAACAAAAATCTAACACGACGAAGGAAAAAAACGTAGAAAAAAAGCAACGAAAAAGGACGACGTTAAAAGTGCCCCGAAAAAATTTCTCTCATAGCCCGAACAACGGGAAATTTCTCAAGTCCGCGCCAAATAGAAAAAAACAAAACTGCGGTCCAATTCGTACGGTGGAAAAAATTGTGCCATTCATTTTTTTGGAATCGCGCGCGCGATGGAAATTCAAGTGCGCATAAACAAAAAATAAAAAAACGCCATTTAGGAAAAAAAATCGGGAGTTCTTCCCCCGCGGAAGGGACGGCTGGAGCAGCGAGTTTCCTGCCGAGACGGTGCGAAGTTCGAGGCTTCGCTGCCGTTGTGGAATTCCGAAAAAAACCACCGAAGTTTTGTTGAGTGAAATTCTCGTAAGTTATCGCTGCCAAGTGAATAAATTGCGCGCGCGCGATTTGTTGCGCGAAAATTGGCTGAAAAACACCCGAAGGATCTTCGAAGGAAAACCATCCTCCCGCTGAATCATTTCCAGGAGGAAAACAAGGAAAATTCCATGCGGTATGGGCTTTTAATTTCAGAAATCCTTCACACTAAAACTTATTTCAATCTTTCTGTCTCCTCCCCGTTCTTTTATGTAACGCGCGCGAGAAAAATTATTTCCAACTCAAAATGTTTCCAGGAAGCTGGCGGTCTGGCGAACGAAGGATCTATGAAATATATGCACTTCGGAGGCACTTTTGATTGCGTGCCCCGTTTCTTATGCGATATGAAAGTTGGTGCGTCATCAAAAAGAATAAAAAAACTTGCAATTTTTTTGGACTCGTCGATTCACGCTGATATCACGCTGAATTTTTATTCGGGGTGATTTCGCATTTGATTCGACATTGAATCCGGAAATTTTTGTCATCTGCCCTGTTGGTGAATTTTGAAGCTCAGCTGTCTCGCTCGTACGCGTGTGGGTCGCATATTTCTGTCTTTGTTTGGCGTGTGGAGTTCGGAGGAAGATAAAATTGTTAAATTGGAAGGGTTTCGAAGTCGTTTTGAAGGGTTTTCGGCCGGAAATTGGTTTCGGAAAAGCTGGTTAATATGGAAACTCAGTTTTTCGGTGTAATAGGGGCATTGGGGATGGTTTTTTATTTTGTGGTAAAAATTCAAGGATTAAGGGCTGCGAAGGTTCTGAAGGGTTGCAGCGATAAAATATTTGCATGTTTATAACCACTAAATCTGGAAAAGTATGTTTTGTAGGATGTGGCTTTAGATCCAGTGCACATGCATACTAATCAGCTTACGGAAAAAAATCAGTGCAGCGACGAACGTTAAAGTGATTGCATCGCCTCACGATAACATCTTGAATGCATCGCCTTCTCCACGGATTGCGCTTGTTTCTACGACGGTTAATTGCTCGTTAGCTAATGATAATGCTGTAATGCAATGAAGTAACTAACCAAACTTTGAACTAACTGAGTTATTACTATCACAATGTAAATGGAATGAGGACGAAGACTCGCAGATATGGCTTCACGGAGGTGTTTTATGGAGAATTAAAACATCAATAATAATTTCCCACTGTTTCGCAGTGATAGACATGGAACATGACTAATACACCATTATCATCACCATCAATGGCACTACAGTCCAAGTCGGGTCTTGACCTCCTGTGTGCTTCGTCTCCCAATTTACTCGGTCCAATGACCGCGTCCTCCATATGTAAAATTTCAGAACCGATTTGCTGTCTTCGTTGATTGAAACCTCCCAGAATTTTTTCGATTTTCCCGCTGACCTAAAGCCTTTTTTTTTGTGTACGTTTGGGTATTCTTCTGTCCTCCACTGGATGTACGTGACCATTTCACTAGCTTTCGAAGTTTGATGAGAGTAAAGACTTCTGGTTCCTCAAAAATGATAAGCAATTCCTGATTATATCGAATTTTCCATTCGCCTTATGCTTTCCCCGATCCGAGGATACTTCGTAATACCTTCCTCTCGATGGCATTTTTTTCTAATGCCTGTATTAATATCCACGTTTCACTGCCATAGTACAGGTCTTACAGGTCGTTTTTCTATGCACTTCTTTACATTTAATTATTGGAAGTATCGAGTATTATGTCTTGTTTGCTACCATTCTGCGTCTTTTGATTTTATTGTCGCCTTTGGAGAGATTGGCTCCTGGATATAAGAAGCTGTCCAAGTTTCCTATGGTATAGTGTGCTCTCATTAGATTTTGTCTGATTGGCGAGTTTCTTCATGATTGCAACATAACTTTCGTCTTGTATTTGTTTATACGTAGCTCTGCTACTCGTGCTGGCTTGTTAAGATTAACAAAGTCTTCCTTGGAGCACATTTGTGATCGCGCCATTATGTTTGTCGTCTACGTAAGCTACTATCTGCGATAATTTGAATAGTACCGTCCGTTTGGTGTCAACTGGAAGTGTTCTTACGAAATATTCCAAAGCCAGATTAAAAAGTATAGGTGCAGGGCCATCTCCTTGCTTCAGCCCGGAAAGTGTTTGGAAAAACGTTCTGCATCATTACTTAGAATCTTAAGTTCATCATTGTAAGCCTATTCCTATTTCCAGCATTATGTTGTACAGTGCAATCCTATCGATAAAGTCGTATCTTGCCTTCAGCTCCTTCGGCGATGTTCTCGATCGAATGAAAACGGTTTCTACGGAGCGGTAATTTCAGTTTCGGGAATAGGAAAAAGGCACACTTGGCCAAATCTGGTGAATACGGTGGTTGATGATTGATGAAATTTGTTGCTTTTTTGGCTTTAAATGCGGTCACAATTGGGGCTCTATGCGATGGAGCATTCCATCGTGGAAAATCCATGAATTAAACTTCCATAATTCCGGCCGTTTTTTACGGATTCGCAAAACTTCAATACGGTCAAATAGTACTCCTTATTGAACGTCTGTCCCTTTGGAACGAATTTCTGACGGATCAAACCTCGAATATCGAAAAAAAAACAATGAGCATCGCCTTGGATTTTTAAGCAGCTTTGGCGTGGTTTTTTCGGTTTCGGCTAATTTTAATTCGCACGATCAACCAGGTCCAAAGTGACCTGTTCACTGTATTTTTTATTTTTTTTTGTATTTAAGAAAATTCAGCTTTATTGGAAAGAGTTGAGCAAGGTCGCGTTTCATGGCCAAAATATGCACCAAGTTCGAACGAACGGACTCGCAAGAAATGTCGAGCTCTCCTGCTATCTCCCTAGCACTGGCATGATGATTTCTGAGCACCATTTCCTTCACTTTTTGAATATTTTCGTTACTTGATCAGGTCGTAGGGCGTTCAGAACGATGCATGTCTTGAACTATCTTTTTACCGTCCTTAAAGGCATTGTACCTCTCGTAGGCTCGTGTTCTTAATATTACCGAATCACCGTAAGCCTTTTTCAACACTCGCAACCATTCCGCATACGAAATTTGGTTTGAAACACAAAATTTGAGATAAACTCTATGTTCCATATTTTTATTCATTGTAAGAATCGCCGTGGACTTCTGAGGTGTACCGATTCAACCATCTCTGTAAACAAACTGATTAACAGACCGCGCTAATTTTCGGGATAATAATTAAGGACAGTCTTACCTGCTTATCAAAAAAAAAAAAAATTTAAATACTATTTCCCAGGGTAATTCTAATTACAAATTCCCGGTACTTGATTGTCTTAATGTATAATACTTTTGCGCCAATCATCAGGTAGTGTTTCATATGTTCAGCACCATAACACGAATTTACCTAGCGATGCAGTCACCACCGCTCTTTAGAAGTTCCGCTGGTATATCGTCTATGCCCGGCGTCTTGTTGTTTTTTAAGTTTTCAAGGCATGTTTCACTTCTACTGTTGGGAGGAAATCTGAAGTTTTTATAGCGTCTGCACTCGTAATTTGGAGTTTCTTTCCGTTTTCATTAAATTTAGGAAGAAGAAACTATCTGTAGTGCTACTTTATATATTGACCCAAAGTCTCCAATGAATGAATATAAAAAATATGTTCGCGCCATTAACATTGCTGTGGACCTCTGCGGAGGATAATATTTTTCTATTTGGCGATTTTCATATTTTATTGCTTGTTTGTGATCCATACGAATATGGAGAATACTTCTGTGACTACAATACTTGTCCCGAAGTAGAATTGTTTGCCCTTTCTGCACAAAAGGCCGGGTAGTTTTATCTATAGATACTTTTGTCTGTAGACACTTATCTTTAGATAAATTATGTTCAAATGTAATATTTTGCTCATATTTCGCTATTATAGTTTAATTCTATTCTACAATGGCACTACAGCCCAAATCGGACCTTGGCCTCCTGACCTTCAGGTTCCTTAACATTTTTTCATTACTTATTGTGGAAGGGTTGTTAGCCCTTCGCACAACCCTCTATCTTCAAATTTTAATTGTTGTAGATTGAGGTAACTATAGTATACCGAGACAGGTCTACAATGCAAAGGTCGGGAGTTCAAATCGAAAAGGGCTCATCTCCAATAATTGAAATTTGTTGCACACTTGAAAAACTCAATAATTTTGTCCGAACTGCTTAGGAAAGGATATTAATTTTTTATAATATAAAACTACGGTGAAATGTCGAACGAAAGATGTGTCCATTTCGCTGGATTCGATTCAATCAAGGCTTCAACAGCACGAAAAGTCGTCGATCGAAAAGTGAAAAATTGGAGAGAGCCGTTTTCGAAATGAATGATTAAATTTTTAAATCTTTTTATTTGCATTTTGTGACGAACGAGTCGTGAAAACTACAGTTTTTTTTTTCCGTGGGCTGTACTCGATTCCTGCAGGACCTTTTTTACGGGTTTTGCCTCAGGCAGGCGCAGGTGGCGCTACAGGCCAAATCGCGCCTTGGCCTCCTTTATGTTTCGCTTCCATCCATCTCGGTTCAGTGACCGCGTCCTCCAATTTGAGAATCTTATCAGAGATTTGCTGTCTGCGTCAATGGAATCCTCCCCGTGCTTCTGTGGTTTTCCGACCGGTCTTTGTTCATTAACTTTTCCATTTAGTGTGCGTTTGGGAATTCTTCCGTCATCCATCCGTTCCATATGACCAGCCCATTGTAGCTTCTTAGATTTCATGAGGGTTGACACTTCTGGATTGTCGAAAATGGCATACAATTCTTTATTGTATCGTATTCTCCAGATCGAGTCTTCCCTCACAGGTCCGAGAATTCTTCTGAGGACCTTTCTTTCAAAGACGCTAAGTAATTTTTCGGATGCCTGAGTTAACGTCCACGTTTCGCTGCAACAGCATAACACAGGTCTTATTATTGTTTTATATATTTTTAATTTAGTCTTCCTGTGCCCGTTCTTGCTTTTAATCATTGGAAGTAGCGAATAATAAGTCTTATTTGCCAACATTATCCTTCTTATTTTCGATGGGTTCGCTTCTATCCTTTGATAAGTTTACGCCTAGGTATACAAAGATTTCTAGGTATTCTAGGTTGTCGTCTACTGTAATATTTTGTCTGATTGGCGTTAATTCGTAGTCCAACTTCCCTTGCTACCGAGTCAATGTTCACAAATACTTCTCCAGAGATCTTGCAACGATATCTATGTCATTGGCATATGCTAAGAGTTGTGTGGATTTGAAGCATAGTGTTACCCTTGTGTCAACGGGAAATTTCCGGCCGACATATTCGAGTGTCCAGTTGAAAATCATTGGTGCTAGGCCATCTCCTTGTTTAAGGCCGTTGCCAGTTCTAAAGCTGGATGTCAGATCAATTTGTACTGACTTGCGACAAAGACTCGATCATTGTCATTCTTTTGAGCCGAATCAGTTTCGGTGGGACTCCAAACTCCAACATAATTTTAAACAGAACGCGCCTGTCGATACTGGCGTCGGTTTGTTTGAAGTGAACAAATATCTGGTGCACATCAATATTATATTCCCAGCACTTTTCCAGCACCTGTTAAACTGAGAATATCTGATCGGTGGTCGATCATATAGCTCTAAATCCGCCTTGGTATTCACCAATTACTTTGTCAGCATAGTGCTTAATTCTCTTTTCTAGAATTTTCGTCAATATCACACACAACAAAGATATTCCTCGGTAGTTCTCGCTGCAGAGTTTGTCACCTTTTTTATAAATTGGACATATGATGCTCTTGCGCCAATCTTCAGGAAGTGTTTTCTACGTTCATATATCCGTGACTAATCTGTGTAGGAGATGTGCTATGCAGGTGTCGGTGGCTTTCAAAAGTTCAGCTCGAATTTGATCAGTGCCTGGCGCTTTGTTTTTCGGGTGGTTCTTCAGGGCCGTTTTTATTTCTTTGAGTGTGGGAGAACTCAAAGAGGGTCCTTCATTATTTGTGCCTGCTATGATGTCTGCTACTGATGTTCGTGCGGATGATGGGCTTGGATTGAGGAGTATTGCGCACATCTTTGTTTTATATTTTTCGCATTACTTATGATATTGCCTTCTGTATCCTTGCAGAGGGTCGTATTCTGTTGGTATTGCAACTACTTTCTCATCCTTGAGTTTTCCTAGGTCGAATTTAGGAACCGGTTGTATTCTTGGTTTGCGATTAGACATCGGAACTTGGTTTTTATCAAATAATGATCTGTGTCGCAATTAGCCCCTCGACATGTACGGACGTCAAGAATGCAGGAGGCCATCCTTGTCTCTATTATAACGTTGTCTACTTGGTTGAATTTTCGTCTGTCGGGTGATGCTCATGTTCTCTTATGAATGTCACGATGCGGGAAGTAATATAATCACTGTATGACACTTATCGGTCTTGTTGAGGGTCCCGTACTCTATAAGTAATCTCTGTTCCGAAGTTGACTGCTTCCAATCCTGTAAACTGGGTCCTCTTTCCGATCTTATGTCGGTGGTGCACTTTTCGTTTCAATCCTCCGAAAAATCTATGTATACATAATATATTTTGTTGAAGAAATATTTGTATTTCCTATTTGTTCCGGCGACCTTTCGCAGCCAGGTATAAGTTGAGAAGTTAGTGCCTAGCCTGATCTTCAGCACTCGGACTCTCAGAAATTCTTAAAAAGTTTTATTTCAGAAAGCTTTGCTAAAGAGGTCCAGCTGGCGATGATGCAGCACTTCGTCGCAATCTCTCTTTGATTTTTCTCTTTATTTATTTTTTTTTGCGATTCATGTTATACAATATTACAAACTAAACCACATTGCTGCCACTTAAAGTAAAGTTATAGAAATATAAATAAAACATAACAGGGCTACGATTACGCGTATAGCGCAATCTTACGATACTCTAGATGAAATAGAATTTTTTGTGATCCCAAGAAATTTTGTATGGGGAGTGTTAGAAAGTATTATAGCATTGAACAAATTTTTCCCCCATCATGCTAAAGTAGCTATGAAAATATTTTATATAAAATGCTTGCTCCAAAAATTGAATGGGACCTGAGAAAATTAGTGAGTTAGATTTAATGAAAACTTGCAGTTTGTATGGGAGGTGGTAGAAAGAGTGGGGCGATTTTAGTAATTTTTTCAGAAATAACTAGTAATATTATAAAAATGACATCCCTTAAATTTCAGATTAGTGCCATTCATACTTTTCAAGAAAATCGATTTTTTGTGAAGATGTGAAACTGTGTCGTATTGTATGGGAGGGGGTAGAAGCAGTGAAGCTAATCAATTATTTTTTTCTGATATTAGGGATAATGCTAATTAAGTATTTATTACAAAATATGAGCTTGATAAATGTTATATGTTCTGAGAAAATCGTCTTAGAGCATTTCATGAAAAAGTGTAGTTTGTATGGGAGGGGGTTCCAGAGGACGCAAATAATTTTTCTACTGTGAATTTAAATCATTATGAGTGTAATATATTCCAAAATTCAGACTAATAGCTTTTATACTTTTCGAGTAAATCCATTTATTATCAAATTGCGAAATTGTGTCATTTTGTATGGGACGGGGTAGAAGGGGTGAAGCTAATCGTCTAATTTTTTTTGACCTTACTAACAATTTTAAATAAATAATTGGTGCACAATTTCAGCTAGCTAAATTTTATACGCACTGAGTAAATTGGCTTAGAGTAATTCATGACAAGTACAGTTTGTATGGGAGGTGGTAGAAGGAGGGGGATCACATGCATAATTTTTATACTGTAGATTGATATTATCATAAAAATAATATATTCCAAATTTCAGGCCAATAGCTTTTATACTTTTCGAGCAAAACCATTTATTGTTAAATTGCGCAATTGTGTCATTTTGTATGGGAGGGGGTAGAAGGGGTGTAGCGATTTGGCTCGTTCACGAACTTGACCTTACTTTTTTGTTAAAAACGACGTATACAAAATTTGAACTTTCTAGCTCAATGCGTTCTCGAGCTAGAGAGGACACGGACGGACAGACGGACGGACGGACATCCGGTTTTGAGATTTATGAGTGATTATATGAGCTTCTGTATCATTCATTTTTTTCTCCGAGCCTTATTTCTTGGCGTTACAAACTTTGTGGCAAACTTATAATACTCTCAGATTTCACCTAGAGTATAAAAAACCTTGCTGCCTCTTATATTAAAGTTGTTATGTTTTAAGCCGTCGGAACGAACTATTTTGACTTAAAGCCAAAATAATTCTGAAAGGAAACGAAAACGTCCAGGTTCGGGACAAGAAAGGGCCAATTCCTCCTACTTCCGAATTGGTGGCTGACTAAGGAACGGAAGCGACACGCTTGCTGGCGGCCGGGACTAGCTACGGCAGTGTGGGGGGGTACTTGTTCCTTAATCAGACCATAAAACCCATGGCCTGTATAACAAAAATTTCGTGTCGGCTTACTCCGGGTTAGGGTGAAAATTGGGATAATTTTCCCCAGTGGTCGTGAAAGACCATGAAGCGATGGAGTTGCCGACTTCGCGATTTGTGTTAGGGCGCTATGGTGGTTTTAGCGCCCTCTCTGCCCTCCCTACCTCAGCCACGACTTTCCTTAAAAAGAATTATTATTTGTCGTGGCCCCATGTCGAGGTTCGGGGCTAATGAGCTAAACGCTCGGGTTCATTCAAAATGGCTCTTTAGCCTTTAATCATCTTTACACAACAACAATATAAATGTTTGCCAAGAAAAGAAAAAAAAATAAAAATCAAATAAAGAAAAAAAAAAACAAACTCACCCCTTAACGATAGGTTCGGTTTGGTCCGGTCAATTTTAAATCTTTGTTCATTCTGCCATTTGAGTGTGGATCCATTCTCTATTTATTCTTTTTTTTTACTCCAGTGGGTGCATTTCATTTCATTTTTATTATTTTTCTTATTTCGTCCTAATTTTTAGTTATTTATTCTATTTATTTATTTTATTTTTAATTAGTTAATTTATTCTTATTCATTTCGTTTATTTCATTTAATTCTTAGTTAATTTATTCTATTTTTCTTTATTGTATTTTTAATTAGTTGAGTTATTCTTACTCATTTCGTTTAATTCATCCTAATTTTAGTTATTTTTTCTATTTTTCTATGTATTTATCATTAGTTGAGTTATTCTTATTCATTTCGTTTAATTCATCCTAATTTTTAGTTAATTACTCTATTTTTCGGTTTATTTTTAGTTATTATATATTAGTTAATTTATTCTTATTCATTTCGTTTAATTCATCCTAATTTTAGTTATTTTTTTATTACTTATTGTTTATTTTTACTTAGTTAATTTATTCTCATTCATTTCGTTTAATTCATCCTAATTTTAGTTATCTTTTTATTACTTAGTTATTCTATTATTAATTAGTTGATTTATCCTGATTCATTTCATTTAATTCATCCTAATTTTTAGTTATTTACTCTATTTTTCGGTTTATTTTTAGTTATTATATATTAGTTAATTTATCCTTATTCATTTCGTTTAATTCATCCTAATTTTTAGTTATTTTTTTATTACTTATTGTTCATTTTTACTTAGTTAATTTATTCTCATTCATTTCGTTTAATTCATCCTAATTTTTAGTTAATTACTCTATTTTTCGGTTTATTTTTAGTTATTATATATTAGTTAATTTATTCTTATTCATTTCGTTTAATTCATTCTAATTTTAGTTATCTTTTTATTACTTAGTTATTCTATTATTAATTAGTTGCTTTATCCTAATTCATTTCATTTAATTCTTAGTTAATTGTTTCTTTTTTTTTTTTTTTGAAGAAAGGCGAATGCGATTTGTTCGGGAAAACGCCACGAGCAAAATAGGACTTTAAATGCGCGTTTTCTACCACTCAACTACATGCACCGAAGACCCAAAACGATCTTTTTTTTTTTTTTAGATTTTTTTTTTCTAAGTTAAAAAAAATTTTAACCTGCATGCGCAACGAACTCGATTCCTGATCATCCCAAGACCGACTTGATCCAAATTTTCTTTCGATTAAATCACTAAACTTTCACTGAAGAATTCTGCCTTCTTTTTTTTTTTTTATTATAGCCGAAACCACTTCTTGTTCCGAACCGACAAAAAAATATCCGCGGCGTTCCGCGATTGTAGTTTGCTGCACTTTTTTTTTTCTTTTCCGTCGTAATTACTTTTCGACACGATTGATTTCGGGCCAAAGATTTTTTTTAAAGAGACAACCACTTCCGAAATCCGACAAATTTACACTTTTTCTTTTGTTCGCCGCCTCATCCGCCAGAGAAAAAAAACAAAACCTGCCTCCCCGAAAGTATCGCACCGCTCGACTCCACGCGGTCTTTTTTTTTTCCGTCCTCCGCCGGCAACAAAACTAACGGCACTTCTTTTTGCCGCGTGTCACTGTTGTTATGTCGAAAGGCTCAGGGTTGGCAAACCTTTTCGATGATCAGATGCTTGCATCGAAGGCGGGAAAATTTTGAAAAAACAAAAAAATATGGTGTATATATTTTCTTTTTTTTTTTTTTTCTTTACTTTTCGGGCGACGGACTCAACAAAGTTAATATTTAAATATACATATATCTATAAAAATTCAACTCTATAGCCATATTTATAATAAATTGATTCGCAACTAAATAATTGATATGTGGCAGCACTGCGGCTTAGACTTAGAATATTTTTGCGGAAATAAAACGGAAATACTATATTAAATGTTCACTGTAAGCTTAATAGAGAGGAAATACATGCCTGTTATCGAAACCAAGATCGATATTTTGCTGAGTAGTTATACTGGGTATACTGTGATCTCGACTGACTGTTTTCGCGAACGCCCGCTCCTTCTTATACCCAGCACAACCGACGTATTCGCTGACTCAGGCTTTTCTCGGCAAAGAACTCGCAGGTGTTCTTTTATTGCTGTATAATTGTTGTTGTCGAGACTAGTGGAAGATTGTGAACATGCGATGAGCGACTGAGCGCAAAAATAGTTTAAGAGATTAAACAAAATCATATATTGAAGTGCGCAAGGGGTCCTTTCTCGACCGAAACTTTTCTTCTCGTTGTTTTTGGTAAAGAACTCACAGATAGATAGATAACGTTTATTAGCTTTCTCAGCTATTAATTATTATAAAAATTTGTTTAAAAATTATTCTTAATTTCTAGCTTCCATCACTTATCGCCTACTTATCATAATGATCAATCTTACTTTATTTACATTCAAATTTTCATAACAAACATTCACATTTATACAATACTTAGCTTATGCAATCTAACTTATAATAACTTAATTCTAGTTACAACTTATATTTTTTACATATGCTCTCAATTTCTGTTTAAAACTATTTACATTTCCAGCATTTCTAACATCTAGTGGAAGCTCATTATACATTTGAAAGCCCTCATAACATATATCTTTTTGAGATTTATTACTTGATCTTTGGAATGTCTTGTTTGGTAGCTATGAGAATCACTTATACAGGGTGCTTGGTACTCCGTGCGCCACCTTGTAAGGGGTTATTCCTAGATATATTTTGAGAGAAAAATTGTTCTACGGAGATGATCAATTTTCAATATCCTCGAAGATATAGGGTGATCAAAAAAAGTGTTTCGGACCTGTACCCTCACTCACTCAAAACGCTATATCTTGAAAACTAATAATCACAATTTAAAGTGTTTTAGCTTGTTTTTTAGGGAATCGAATTACCTTTAATTTGGTATAATAGTCCACATTGTAACTGTACCCAATCCTGAGGTATTTGCTTCAGAACACAAATTTTTGATACTTTGACCCTCAAAATTCTGTTATCAATGTAGTTTTTCTCAAAAAACGCATTATAAAAATGTAATTTTAATGTTGTTTTTTTTATGTGCCATATTTATTACCTACAAAAGATGCACACATACTTATGACTTAGGTTTTTTTCCCGTTTTCCAGGTAATAAGCGAAAATACATATGGCTTCAAAATGAAATATGCCATAAAGCAACCATCGTTCTAAAAAAACTGCCTGAAATGTTGTTAAACTGAAATATTCTTATTGTCCTTTAATTACTATTTAAATTATCGAGGAATGTCCTTTAATTAGTATTTAAATTATCGAGGAAATGAATTAATTTAAAATGAGTTTCAACACAATTAGGTGCAGCAGTTAAATTGTTAAAAGTACAAGGTGTCACTAAAATTTAGAAAATAATTTCGAAATGCCTGAGTTCACGAATGAAGAATATGCAGACATCATTTTCATTTATGGGGAGTGTCAGGGAAATACACGAGCGGCGCGATCTTTGTATCATCAGAGATTTCCTAATCGTCGGATACCTGACAGGAGAGTATTCCAAGACGTTTACAGAAGGATTCGAGAAACAGGCAGCGTTAGGACAAGCAGAGTAAATGCAAATCCTGCGCCGATAATCGCTGTTCCAACCGATGAACGAATACTACATGCAGTTCAAAATGATCCATCAATCAGTATCCGACGCTTGGCATTGCAGTTAAACTTCTCTACGTGGAAAGTTTGAAGTATCCTAAAAGCAGAGCGTTTGCATCCCTACCACCACACACCCGTGCAGGAGCTGTTACCCATTGATTTGCCCAAAAGGATGGAGTTTTGCAATTGGCTCCTTGAACGACAACTAAGTGACGAAAATTTTATGAACAACATTTTTTGGACGGATGAGTCCCAATTCACCAGGAACGGTATCACAAACTTCCACAACTTACACACCTGGGCTGAGAGCAATCCACATACAAGAAGAGAGGTATCATTTCAGCACAGATTCAGTGTCAATTTATGGGCAGATGTGATTGGTGACGATTTCATTGGTCCTATTAGGCCGCCTACCCTAAATAGTTCCAATTACTTGCATTTTTTGACAAATGATCTACAGGAGTTATTGGATGATATGCCACTGCAACGATTGGCTTCCATGTTTTACCAACACGATGGTGCTCCAGCTCATTACGGCCGACAGATCACAGATTGGTTAAATTCCAATTATAGCAATCGCTGAATCGGTAGAAATGGACCGATACACTGGCCTGCAAGATCTCCTGATTTAACTATTATGGATTTCCTTGTATGGGGACGCATGAAGGATCTTGTCTACGCAACGGAAGTAGTAACGTTGCAGGATTTAAACACCAGAATCGATGCGGCAGCAACAGAAGTAAGGCAACAGTTGAGGAGTATGAACACAAAGAGAACACTGGCAAAACGAGCTTTAGCGTACATTCAAAATGAAGGTGGCCATTTTGAACATTTATTGTAATTAAGGAAATTTGAAATAAACCATAAAAACCATTCTTAAGCTCTTTTAGTTCAAGTGGAGAGTGTTGAGTGTTGATCAACATATTCTTGTTTTTTGATAAAAGTGCTAAATTATTGGAATGATATTTTTTTCTAAACTATGAAATGCTTTAACATATCAAGCTTTGAATGAAAATCACAAGAATTTTTCTAAGTTTCTACTCGTCAATTGGATTGGTGCTCGCTCCTCGAGCCTGTTAATGCAATGCTTTTTCGGTTTAAGCACTGCATTGGATTTGCTCTCGTCTTGACAAGGCCTTCTGAAAAGCGGCCGTCAATATTTTCTACATTAACGTTTACGTAGACAAAAGCTTACCTAATAATATACAAATATTGTTATTAATATTTCAGGTTACATCTGACCCAGCGCAGCTCCAATTCTAGCATTTTGAGAAACATACTCGAAGTGTTAAGACCCCTATACAAATGGGGCATATGGCCACCACCATCTCCATCAAAATTCTAAGCCGTCGTCGCCAGCGAATGATGCCACTGTCCACTCGATAGAGGTTGTACCGTTACCGTGCCACATGCTAAAAAATTCCCATCTTGAGCTACTCTCGTCCAGCACACACAATGGAGTGGCGATGGTGACGGCCATTTCGCTCATTGTGTATAGGAGCCATTATATTTATTACTACCCAGTAAGAAATAATGCCTTAAAAACTATGACCCGTCTCGTTATCGAAGCATATGTAACTTCGGCTGATTCCAACTTTCCAACATAAACGTCGAAGAGTGTCGAAAAATTAAAATATGCCTTTGATTTCCGTTATCAAGCCTCGCAAAAGGTTTATTTTTATAAATTTAACCGTAAATTGTATGAATTGCTCGCAGGCAAGAGCTATATGAAATCTGAGGTGATAAGCTTTACCGATCAAGACTCGAAAAATTTTGATATTGTGAGCGCTGTAGTATAATCCACTAGGACTTAAACTTATGAAATTTTTTTAAGGCCAATCAAATATTCCGAAATTTCTGGAAATTCTTTGAAATCAATCACTAAGCTCAAAATCTAGAAAATTGCTCTCACATTTTACAAGTCTGATTTAATTGTTTAATTTAAAAAACTCTGTGAAAATTTACGGCTTTGAAGATGTGATCGTTTTGGAAGGAAGTTACATCGAAACTGTGCCGTTGCAGATACCGTGATCGAATTGAAGTGTGACTTGACTGGAATTCGAAATGTTTTCCTCACCTGAGGATTGATTACTCGAATGGAAAATTCCTAAGAAGTACTAAAAAAACAACTCAAAATCAAACTGTTACAAAAAAGAAAACAAAAGAACTTCGTCATTTTAATCGTTTAACAACAATTCTGTTTTATTTTGTCTATATCGGTATGCAATTCCCTCTATATTCGTAATCATTTCGAGACTTTTCTTTCCGCCTCTTTCATTTTCTTCTTCATTCGCTTTCTTCGTCTCTCTCGGTTCTTCTTCTTCTGTTTTATATTAGTTCCCAAATCCGTTGAGTCCGTACTACTAGTTCGCTCGGCCAATCGTCGCCTATCTCGGTAAAAGTTCATACCAAGTCGAAGTTCTTGTCGAGCTACTTCTGGATCTGGTGTTGGAACCACCAAATTTTCCGGTATTTGTATGTTCTTATGTTTCATTAGAAACAACGTAACGGCTGCTTGTAAATCTTCCGAATCCATTGCGAATAATCTGTACATGTCTTCCATTGTACAATCGTTCAAATTTTGGGCAAGTGATAAACAAAAACAGGAAAATAAATTTACATAACAAATTCTTTAGACTTTAAACAAATTGAACAAAAAACAATGATGGTCGAACGGCTGGCGGCTACAAACTGATCGAGAATTACCATCATTCGGATCCAATTCAAAATTTTCATGAAATATATTTTACCGTAAAATTAACTGAAAATGAAATATTGAAAAAAAAAAACCGGGTGACTCGTAAGATTTGAATTTTTTTTATGTTAAATCAAGTTTCATAACAATATAATGTTCACTCCTGTTGAAATGGGGCCAGAATTATTCCACAGCAGGACTGCTAGTTGTAAATGGCGACTAATCGTCAATTTATCTGCCTCTGTGGGATGAGGGCAGTAGAGTTTAAAAATTTGAAATTCGGATACATGTGACACGAACTAATAGTTTTCTCTTTTTTTCTTCCACAGAAAAGTATCAAATTAAATCGCACCGACAAAACCAAAAGAAAAATGGAAGAACCAGACGAAACACAACAAAATATGGTCTCGAATTTGCCATTATTATTTGCCAACGGGTACCCGACATCATTGGATAAAATCACGGAACAGGCTCTCGAAAATTTCATACCATTTATGGTACAATGTTCGTTGGGCCATATAAATGTTCAGGGTGGAAAAAATGATACAAGCGAACCGGAATGGTGGCCAGAAGATGTTCCATTTTCAATACCAATCGCTAAGCCAAAGAAATTTGAAGGCGTACGTATCGACGGCATTTAATGCAAAACAAATTTTAATAATTTTTCTTCACAGAATTGGGTTGATAAAATGAAAGAAATTGTCGTAATTTGTTATCAATTTCATAAAAGCATATTTTTACTACGATTTTGTTATGATCTTGCTGCATACGAACCGACCCGGTTACGTTTTATTAATAATTACAATTCAACAACATCGTTATACGATCGGCGTTGTAATAAATTGCTGGTTACATTCCGTAATGAAAATATGGTAAAGATTTGTTGTTTTAAGCTTAGTACGCTTTATAAATTGAATGAATATTACTTGAAAGCGTACCAGGCTTAAAATATCAAAATACAAAAGACAATTGCCTTGTATTAGTTTTGTTTCATAGAGTTTAAAGCACGTTCTGTATTTTGTGTTTTTCCAGTCGTACGATCAACCGCAAAAATCTCGGAAAAATTTACTCTTACAAAAATCCAGATCTCAAACAACTGAAAATAATAATTCACAACAACAAATGGTCGAGCCAGCGCTATTCGAGATCTACTTATGTGATAATTGTGATGCCGAATTATATTCTTTAGAGGCAATAACGGTATGTATGCGATTGATTCTGTTTGTTTTTTTTATCAGGAAATTTGTGTTGAGGTTAATGGTTTAGTGTTGTAGATGTGACGATTGTTTATTAATTCTGATATTTATTGATTAGGAAATTACGAATTGGTTTGTAGAAAATGTACGTATACATTTTAATCATTTTTCGGTTGTACTGAATGCTAACAGCAGTATTTTTGCTAACACAATTAATGAAAAAAATGTGATTTCTGGGAAAAGTTAATTTTTAATTATCTCGTGACTTTGAACTCAATAAACTAGCGCGAAATTATTGTTCTATTCAACAGTGGATCCAACTGTATACTTAGAAACGCTGGATAATAATAAGTACATAATTCCATGATATGATGCAGAAATTTCTATAACACCGATGATACCAATTTAATTTTTCAATATAACCTAACAAAGTTATAGACTCACTGTAGGAATTATTGAGTAAAATATCACATTCGTCCCTGGATTCCCTGCTTATTACGAAATACAAGAAATTCTCCCCTACGAAGCCTTAGTTTTTCATACAGTTGGGACAAATCCCTACGTTTGGAAACACTATTATTTTTCACGATTGACGATAGGTAGGAGACTTATTTGCCACCGAGATGAGCGAACTTGCTACTATGTCTGCTAGTTTTTTTTAATATTTGTACTCATCATCATCATCATCAATGGCGCTACAGTCCAAGTTGGGGGTTTTTCTTTGCACGTTTTTACATTTTATTATTGGAAGTACCGTGTAGTATGTCTTGCTTGCTACCATTATGCGTCCTTTGATTTCTTTGCTGCACTTGGAGAGATTGGCTCCTTGATATATGAAGTTGTCCACGTTTTCTACACTATAGTCTGCTATCGTTTGATTTTGTCTGATGGGCGTGTTTTTTCGTAATTGCAACATAACTTTCGTTTGGTTTACATTTATGCGTAGCCCTACTTTTCATGCTGTCGGATCAAGATTAACGAAGACTTCCTTGGCGCCCAGTTGTGATCGCGCCATTATGTTTATATCGTCGGCGTAAGCTACTATTTGCGATGATTTAAGCAGTAGCGTCCCTCTGGAATCAACTGGGAGTTTTCATACTACAATTATGTTTTCTGTATTGGATTTAATTCGGGACTCTATGATCTTTGTCAGGATTTTATAAGATGTGGAGAGCAATGAAATTCCTCTATAGTTTTCGCAGCAGAGTTTTTCGGCCTTTTTGTAGATCGGACATATAATGCTTTTACGTCAATCATCAAGTAGTGTTTCATATGTCTAGATTTGCGACAGCATAACGTGAATTTTCCTAGCAATGCATTCACCACCGCTCTTTAGAAGTTCCGCTGGTATATCGTCTATGCCCGGCGCCTTGTTATTTTTAAAGTTCTTAAGGGCATCTTTCACTTCTTATACTGTTGTTTGGCTCAATATGCTTTTGTCGTCAGCAGGTGCCTCGGTCTAGAGCTAGGGTGTAGCGTAGTGGGTAGCATGTTGGTCTTCAATGCGAGGGTAGGGAGTTCATATCTCGGTCGACGTATAATTTCAGCACACTAATTGCGAGGGTATATCTTGGCCACTTCAATCTGCGAAAATGAAATTCGTAGATAGAGGTTAAGGAACCTGAAGGTCAGAAGGGCCTAGCCCGATTTGGACTAGTAGTGCCATTGAAGTTGAAGAAGGTGCAACGGTCAGCTGGTCATTTATAGTAGTTGTCGATGACAAATGAGTGCTACGCAACTGTTGCAAATATTGCCCCTATCTCGTTCTTATCTCCTTCGCATCACTAATTATGTCTCCCGCTGTGTCCTTCCAAAGGCTCGTTTTCGGTGGAAATCCTTCTTTCTGCTTTTTATGTAGACCGTAAACTCCTCTCGTCTTGTTGAATTAAAATCTTCATCCATTTTGCATAGTTCATCACTTCCGACCTTCGCATTAAAGACCAACAAGATTTTCACTAGGCTACATTCAGGTAATTCAAACTTGCCATACCCTAAAAAATGTATTATGGAAAACTTGGCTAACCGAGAACGCTTTGAAATGATTACCCAATCGGATATCACCGGAATCTTCAAATCGCAATAAAGAGGTAGCAAAACTGAAAAAATAAATCCGCCTTTAAGTCTACCCCTATAACTCATTCCAACCCAAGCTCACGAAATCAACCCCAATGTTTCATCCAGTGTAAGAACACTTACTGGCTCCAAATCAAACTCTCTCCCACTCTCTTCAACTGCCTAACTTTTCGAACGGTCCAAAAAGATCCAAAAAGAATAAGCAAGACTGCATTGCGTTTGCCTAATTTCTTAAGCCCTTCCCCAAGAATGAGTAGCATGGTTCTCTTGCATCTCTCTTGCACTCTTTCTTTCCTTTTAAAATTCTTCTCTGCTTTTCACGCAAAAACGGCTGAACAGATTATAATGAATTTATTAGGTATGCCCCGAGATGTTATCTGCGTTTGGTCTTTTCTCAATAACCCTACGCCTTCAACCCCCTCCCATACAAAATGACTCATTTTCAAATATATATAACAGTTTGTTAGGTTTCGAACAAACTACAGGGACACAATGCAGGAAGCAGCCATTTAAAATAGTGTAAAAATTAGAAGTGGCTTTGTGAACATCAGATTTATTGCCAAGATTTAAAGTTTCAAAATCAGCTTTGGCAAAATTAAAATAATTATTAACAATAAAGTTCGAGTTCGCAAATTCTGTCTGAGAGTTGAATGTTGTGTGAAGCGCAGGATGAATTGGCAAGTCAGGCAGCAAAGGGCTGTGACATCTATCTACTATCGTAAGGCTGACATTAGATAAGAAAATCAGATCCAAAAATCTACCATTATCTTTCGAAATCGGACACACTTGAAAAGTCTAGAAACAAGCATGTTGTCCACAAATTACATTTCATGTCGGGCACAGGAGGTATGCGAAGAAGGCAAACTAAGCTCATTATCATCAGACCGTTAACACTATATTTGTGGTAATTTAATTAAAATATCGTCTGATGAATGTAGAAGACCAAGCAAGGTTTCAAACGCATTATAAACCGCATCGTAAACTCAAGTAGGTGAAGCCGATGTGAAGTATACAGTCACGAGGTATAGCTTGCGGTTTCCGAGTGTTACAACTACACACAAGAACTAGATTCTCAGTTTGATTAAATCACGAGCCTGTTCCATACAAATATGAGTATCATGGTTTCATTCTTAACAATTTATGGTTCTGATTCCAATAAAATACAAAGCATTGTGTTCAAAGAGCTATCAAACTAAGCAGATTATATATCCCACATAATGTATTACTAACTACATTCCCAAAAATTACTTATTATTGCGATTGTTACGCGGACAGTCGCGGGGGATCGCTAGTATCTTAATAAAAAATGACACAGAAAAAAAAACTTATGGCAGAGATGAAAATGAAACGGTTGTCATTGAAAACACGAAACTGAAAACCCCTAATACTTCGAAAACTTTAGTGTAATTTTACGACTGAAGAGCTGAACAGTGAACTTACCAGTTTAAATCACGATATAACAAAAGAGATGAAGTTAAAGTACTACACGCAAAGCTGAGCAAGCTTAACGTTTAAGAAACTGACAAACAAAAACATAAACATTGAGTGGAAAAGCTACTTCATAGTCAATCAATCAAATCAATCAAATTCCTGTTAAGACCCCCTATAGGGGCATAGGACAGAAACAACTCTCTTCCACAAAGCGCGATCCTGAGCATCGGCCTTAAGCTGTTGCCAGGACTTGTTTATTCCTCTGGCCTCCTGCTCAACTGCTCGCTTCCATGTGTTACATGGTCGACCAACCCGACGTCTTCCTTGAGGATTATAATCCAGAACCTGTTTTGCGATATTTTGCTCTGGTTTCCTCAAAGTATGACCGATCCACTGCCACTTCCGCCGTTGAATCTCAATACCTATTTTAGTCTGGCCAGTTGTACTCCAAAGTTCGTCGTTGGAGATCACTTCTGGCCAGAATATTCCTAAAATGCGCCGGAGGCATTGGTTTACGAAAGTCTGTAGTTTCTTGGTAAGTCGAACGGTCACTTTCCACGTAGTACAACCATACAACAACACAGATTTGACGCATGCGTCAAAAACTCGCAGCTTCGTGCGAAGGGAGATCTCTCTTAACCTCCAGAAAGGGGAAAGGATACCGAAGACCTGACGAGCTTTATTTAGCCGAGCCTCAACATCCTTTTCGGCTCCGCCGTCCATGCTGACAATGCTTCCAAGACAGCAAAAATCTTGTACCTCTTCCACATCCTGTCCGTTAAGAACAATCGATGTGCTTGCGTTCGAACCCATGTGCATGTACTTGGTTTCACGCACATTTATTTTCAGTCCCGCCTCTTTGCATTTAGAATGCAACGAGTGAACATTTGACTCTAAGTCCGAACGGTTATGTGCAAGCAAACACACGTCATCAGCATAATCAAGGTGACTTAAGATGTTAAATAGTCTCCATTGAAGACCCTTACCTTCCCCACCTTCCAGTGCTGCTTTCAAGATGTCATTTGTTACCACCAGAAACAGGGCTGGTGATAATATGCAGCCTTGTCTGACACCCGTTCGCACAGGGAAGCTCTCGGACAGCTCTCCTCTATGCAAGACGCGACACCTTGCATCTTCGTATGATTCTTTAATCATAGCTATGACCTTATCTGGAATACCTCTCCTACGCAAAGCATTCCATATGTAATCTCGCTTAACGCTGTCGAAAGCCTTCTCGAAGTCTACAAACATGAGATGTAGTGGCGAACCCATTTCGGCTGACTGCTCTAATATTATCCGTAGGGTATTTGTGTGGTCGGTACAAGACGACCCTTTACGGAATCCAGCCTGATAAACTTCGAGAGTGCTCTCGACGACATCACTAATCCTATTGAGAATTACCTTAGCCATAATTTTTGATACGGCAGTAAGTAGACATATACCACGCCAATTGCCACAATCCCGAAGGTCGCCCTTCTTCGGAATTTTCACAATGACGCCCTCCTTCCATTCAGTCGGATATCTTCCCTCACTCCACACCTTAGTGAAGAGTGGGAGGACTATATCGGCTGTGATTTCCGGGTCCGCTTTGAGGAGTTCGGTTGGTAGTCCGTCTATACCTGGAGCTTTCCTTGCCGCCATTGACCGACTGGCGGAAACTATCTCTTCCTTATCTGGGGGATCGTCCCTAATAGAGGATTGTTGCGGTTGGATGTTTGGTAGTTGTTCTGTTTCCGGAATATCTTCCTCTGACAAGATGTTTAAAATATCAGAGAAGTATTCCTTCCATCGCCGCAACTGGTGTTCACTCATATTAAGGAGAGTTCCGTTGACATCTCTCACCAGGTGGTTGGCGGCGAAATTCCTGTTCGTCAACTGTTTCATGATTTTGAAAAGTAAACCCATATCCGATAAGCCGCAGATTCTGCCTTGTTTGCCAAATCTTCAATGGCCTTTCTCTTGTCGCGTCTAACAGCCCTCTTAAGCTGTATATGAGCACCGCGGTAGCTCTGCCTCAAGTCGGGCGTTCGTTGGTTGACATCGGGTTGAGAGATGATTGCCAATTTGGCTTTTTTCCGATTGCCAACCTTGACCCATGTGTCTTGCGACATCCAGGGTTTCTCACCGCTTTGCACATATCGCACAGATTCTTCAGCACTAGTTAGAAAAGTGTTTCTGGTTGCCTCCCAATTGGCGTCCAGTGTGCGCATTTCATATTCACCCAATGTGGATGACTTTTCGCGTAGAATAGTGGTGTATTCGCGTTTTTTGTTGGGATCTCTAAGTTTATCCACATTAAGCTTGCGCTTCATTTGAAGAATTTGTGGTCGTCGGATAGCTGCTGTACACAATCTCAAGCAGGCAACCATCAAGTGGTGATCGCTCCCCACGTCAGCTCCACGTTTCGCTCGCACATCGAGGAGACATCTTCTCCATCGGCGACTTATAGCCAAATGGTCGATCTGGTTCTGAGTAACACCATCAGGGGAAACCCAAGATGTTTTATGATGACTCTTGTGTGGAAAAAGGGTCCCTCCGATGACCATTTACCGAGTACTACAAAACTCCACAAATAATTCTCCGTTTTCGGGTCTCATAATCCAAGGTCGTGACGCGTCGACCCAAGGGTCACCATGCCTTCCCATGACGTGTTCTAGTCCAGTGTTGTCTGATCCAACCTGGGCGTTCATATCTCCTGAGGTGATAATAATATCACCTCTTGGAACACGTTCGAAGGTGGTACTCAGTTGGCTATAAAACTCCTCTTTGTCACCAGATGTTGCGGTATTAGTTGATGCGTAGCACTGCCGAATTGTGACGTTTCTGACACTGGTCCTGAGCCTGACAACGATAATCCTATCCGAGATTGGTTCCCAGCTAATGAGACTGTTTCTCGCTCTCGGTGTAAGGACGAACGCCATTTCTGGCTTCACTTTCAGGGCCAATGTACAGAATAGTGTTTCCGCTAGGGGTTCGTTCTTCTCCTGATCCTGTCCACCTGACCTCGCTCAATCCCAAGATTTGGATGTTATAGTGCTCCATTTCACGGTCGACCACCGATTGGCGGTGCAAGGACCGAGTAACCCCAGCTCTTCTCCCGTCATTCAATGTTCGAACGTTCCAGAAGCCAATCATAGTCCGTTTTCGAATGCCAAAAGTCGTTACCGTAGAATCAGTCCGTATCCGAGGCGATGTATCTGTTTCTCGTATCATTTAGGTCTTAAGATCACGGGTGATAAGCCCATGATCCAGTGAGTGTCCATTTGCCATTTTTAGGGCAAGCAGGACTGGCTGTGGGTGAATTCTACAGCCCCATCCCAGAGGGGGATAGTTAGCTCAGGTCCGTGGAGTTGCTAGGCTCCAAAGATAGTTACAGGAATTGATAAAACCTCATCCTACAACTACCCCCTTGCGGGGATTCATAGTAGAGGACTTTAATATTTAATACACCGTAGCGAAATGTTCTGATACTATTAAAACTTGAGCAAAATGCAGTGAACATCACGAAACTCAAAGCTGTCAAAATAGCTATGAAAAATGCACGAACTGCTGATAAAAACACGGAGCACCATCACAGAGCAGACAGCTGGATTTGCCCAGAAAGTAGTGAAGTATTGCATGTACTGAGAGAATCAATAATGACACAAAAAAAAAATAATTTAACATGAATATGAATTCAAAACTGGAAAAAGGATTACTTCTCAAGTCAAATCTAGCACAAAACTTAGTCTAAACATAGTTTATGCTAACTTGAGGAGTGTTAGGAATAAGATACCAGAGATTGAAATTCATATACTGCAAAACCCTGAATTAGATATACTGGTGTTCAATAAAACATGGCTGTACAGCGCTGAAATTAAATTTTTAAATTTTAATGATCTTACTTCAGTTCATAATTGGTGTGATGAGGAAAAGGGTACGGCTATTTTCATAAAAAACACGTGCAAATTCAACACATTATTTATAGACCAAAAATTTAACACCAAAATCGAAACAAAGCGCCGGGAAATAACGAAATATCAGTTGAACTTCTGAAAAACGGTGGAAACTGTGTCGCTGAAATACTGCACAATATGATATGCAAAATTCGGACAGAGGAAATCATACCCGACGATTGGCGAAAAAGCATTATATGTCTAATTTACAAGAAAGGAGACAAACTCTGCTGTGAGAATTGCAGAGGTATATCATTGTTGTGTACGTCCTATAAAATACTGACAAAAATAATTGAACGTCGTTTTAAGCCCTATACTAATGATATAATTGGCGAATACCAAGGTGAATTCAGAACCGGACGATCTACAACAGACCAGATATTCTTCAGAAATGCTGGGAATATAAGACAGACGTGCACCAAATATGTATTACCATTTATATTTTAGTTTTGACTTGACTTTTTTTTTGTTTTTCTCTTGTTACTTTTAATTTTTATATTGACTTTTTTAGTTTTGTTTTTTTTTTCCCTAATTTCACTGCATTTCTATTTACGATAAAATTGTCTTCCCTCCTTTCATTTCTACTACAAAAAATTTTCCAGAATCACTGTTTTTTGCAATAGTCAATTTCGTAATTGATCAAGACAATGTTCGAGGGTTGGAATCTGCTTACCTCTCGCTATACATCCACACAGAAAAACAAAGACCAAATACACAGGGTAGGCAATCTAGTGGTTTCTTTTTAAATTGGAGTGACAGAATGCGCTACTGCGAAGCCAGCCGAGGCAGCCACTTGAACGAAGTTGTGTTCCATCATTAATGGGAATGTTTGCTCTTACCAATGAAGTCATAATACATAGAAAAAAATTTAATTTTGTTCATTTTGTTGCATTTTTAAAAAGAAACGTGTATTTGGTCCACCCTGTACTTGCACTGAGCGAAAGTAAAGTATTGCCAGGTTGTGAGAAGTTTTATGCCATACCTAATTCTCGTCTCTTGCCTACTTTTTTCGCCAGCGGGGTATCACTATTTACATCCGTTATGATGTCGTTTTTCAGATAGTTCCGCATTTGGGAACATGCTCCAATCCAGAATTCAAATTTAACTGGATAAAAATAAATGTCCAAAAGCACATTATTGATTTCTGCTATTTATCTAGAAGTCCGGCAATGAGTACAGCAAATACCATCATAGAACTTAATAAGCTCAAAAACTCAAGATCTTTCTGGTCGTTTGTGAAATCGGTCGACTAGAATTTCATTACATCTTCAACACCTCCTCTTCTTGATGGGGACCGAATCGTTGTTGATCCTATTAAAAAAGCAAACCTTTTGGCAGCAAACTTCGTAAGAAACTCGAAGCTTCCACAGTCGAACCAGATTCCTTCGTACTTACCAGACTCTGGTTTCTCGCTGCCACCACTTCGTTTTCGAATTAGGGTTATTTTCAGGATCCTGCAGGGGCTCAATATTCACAAGTTTGCTGGCCAGATGGCATCCCCCCTATTGTCCTTAAAAACTGCGCTTCGTCTCTAGCTAAATCACTTCGTAATCTCTACCATCTTTCATACGCTTCAGGGTGCTTTCCTAAGATCTGGAAGATCGCGAATGTTCAGCCAATTCCAAAGAAAGGAAGCAAAGCGAATCCCGCTAGTTACCGCCCCATGACCATTACCTCCGTGCTTTCAAAGGTAATGGAAACTGCTGTCAATCGCAGGATAGTTAACTTTCTTGTGGATAAAAATCTCATTCATGATCACCAATATGAATTTTGCTCGGGTCGTTCTACAGGCGATCTTCTGATCTTTCTTACCGAACGTTGGAATGCCTGCATCCGCAAATTTGGTGAAAGTCCAGGTTTTATTCTTGACATCGCCGAAGCGTTTGAGAGAGTTCGGCACAAATGCCTCTTAGCCAAGCTAAAGGCCTTTGGTTTTAACACTTTGTTTCTTGAATGGATTGAGAGTTTCCTCTCCGAGCGCTATATTCCAGTCGTACTAGATGGAGTAACTTCTGCACCCTTTTCTATTGATTTCGGCGTCCCTCAGGGCTCAATTTTATCTCCCATACTCTTTTTAGTCTTCATAAACGACCTTCTGTTGTCTACCCTCAATCCTATTCACTGTTTCGGAGATGACAGCACTCTAGATAACATCTACTAATTCGACTCTCCTGCGGACGCTCGTCCGATATCGTTGGCCTCTTATCGTAATGAGTCGATACAATCACTGAACTCTGATCTCAGTTTAATCCTGGAATGGGGCAAGAAAAACAGAGTAGAGTTTAATGCCCTAAAAACACAGTCATGTCATCTATCTCTCAAACATAACGTTCCGACGTCGGTCACTAATATGTCCTTCAATGGCGTACAGATTCCACCTTCTGCAGACTTTACATTATTAGGCGTAAAATTTAACAATCGCCTAGATTGGAGCCAACACATTTACGAAGTCGCTCTTGATGCTTCGAAACGTTTAGGTATTCTGCGGACGTGTAAAAAATAATTTTCTGCCTCCGAACTAGCTTATATCCGACCACGTCTTGAGTACAACTCGCATGTTTGGTTTGAGGCCCCAAAAACACATCTGGCTCTTCTTGACCGTACCCAGAAACAGGTATTCCGATTAATTGGAGATGAAGCTATACCGGCCTTAATTGACTCCCTCGAGCAACGTTGAAATATCGGAGTACTCTGCATTTACTATAGATACTTCCATGGTAAATGCAGCAAGGAACTCAAAGTCCTTATACCACCTATATTCAATGCCCCCCGAAATACTCTCCAAGCTGCACGCTCACACGAGTACACTTTGAAGCCCTTGCCGTGGAAAACAGTGAAATTTAGGCAGTCCTTCATCCCTCGGACGACAGTTTCGTGTAATTCATTACCAGGCAATCTCTTTCTAACGGATACAACCTCCAACAATTTAAGAACAACGTTCACCGCCACTTCAAAATCTCCCCTCCCATGTTTCCATACTAATTTTCCTGTATTCACTTTTTTCCCCGTACCCATATCGACTTAACTGTGCATCGCGCATTAAAGGGTGACCCTCTAAGTTATTTTTGACGGCCGTAAAAACAAAAAAAGATTATGTCGTCCGAAAAATTCCAGTCGACACCAACGGGACACTACTATTCAAGTCCACCCAACTAGTAGCATACGTTGACAACATTAACATCCTAGCAAGATATTTCTTGACTCCGCCGCAAAAGAAGTCGGGTTGCGCATTACCGAAAGCAAAACAAAAGTAATGACGCAAACAAGAAGGACAACGCCAATTAGACAAAACATAACAATTTCAGAATATAATTTGGACAACTTCATATATCTGGGGGCAATCTAGCAAAGGGCGGTAATGAAACAGACGAAATCAAACGATGGATAATACTAGCAAGTAATATGTATTATTCGGTACTTCCATTAATAAAATCCATGAAAGTGCACAGGAACAAAAAGCTGCGGACTTATAAATCTATCATACGACCTGTGCTCTGTTATGGCAGCGAGACGTGGACATTAACGCGAACTTGCGAAAAAGCAGTTAACGCAAACTTGCGAAAAAGCAGTTAACGCATTCGAAAGAAAGGTCCTCCGAAGAATGAATTTTGAGACCTGTGAAGGAAGAAGCGGAATGGCGAATATGATACAACCATGTGTTGTTGATTTCAGAAGGCCAGTGCCCAATTTGGGCTGTCGCGCCATTGATGATGATGAAAGATTTAACACAGTAGTTGAAAAGTTCAAAGGTGAAAATAGGCACTTTCTATAAATCACCCTCTGATACTAATCAGGACTTTTTAGACCACCTAGATCAAGTATTGCTAATATGGAGCCAAACACCTGCACACAATATCAATCGAATAGGAAGACTTATGAATAAAGGACTGAAAGCTGTTCATAACCTGCCCACACCGACCCTGACAAATTAAATCTATGAACTTACAGCAAGTCTGAATATTGACCAATATACCTATAACGTTGGAGAAATCTAAATACATTTATAAACTGGTACATCAACTTACTAAAGGCTCAGTAAAATTAACAAATGAAGGGAATAATTATGGAACAAGAAATACTGACCAAATAAGAACAGCAACTCCCCGAACAAATCGTTTTCAAAACGTCCCGATCAAGCAAGCCATTAAGGTTTTCAACCAGATACCATACAACATCCGCAAAAGCAAAAATATTGCAATATACAAAAACTAATTGAGATGCCACATCCTTAACATCATCCGCCATGACTGACCAGTATTGCCTAAAAGTGTGAAGCGTCGAACTTTGGCTTCTATTCTGGTAGGCAATCTTCCTCTTTAATCAACTTCCCTTATACCAATCGAGAATTGTCTGAGAAGTTTTGTGATATTATTATTATATTAGCCAAACTTTGGAGGGTGTTTCACCCTTTAAATGCTCATCACTGCCGATGAAAAAATACATGTTCCTTAGATTTCCGAGTTCTACAACATACATATATGAAAATTGTCAAAATCGACGTATGAAACACTTGGTAATTCTTACTAGTTAGTCACTTTTTGCAATAAACGGACGAAATACCAATCAAACTCAAATTCAGTACTTTTTCTACTTCGGAACGAGATACATAATACCAAAATCACTCGAAATTCGAGTTGCATAAGTTCACCCCAGCAAAAAATAATTAGACGGCAAACCAAAAATTTCGTAGTGATTTCAATCATATCATAGCCAAACCGAAAAATCAATAATAAAGGACGGGAAACTGGTTTTCATTTTTTGGAGCGGTCAAAACTCGTATGTAGTTTCGAAAAACCAGTTTTAAATAGTTAATTCGAAACTATCTTCAAAAATTCGTCTCATCACTCTTCAAATGTCGAATTCTTCATAAAATATCCTCATTTTCCTCCATCTTAGTGCTTAGTCATCCTTTCATTTTCATTTCATCTCTATTTTCATTTTTCACAAATCCTTTGCTAACCTGTTTTTTTTTTTTATTGCAAACCTTTCCTCAACATAGAATTGACTGCGTTATTCATGTTTTTAAATATTTCACTCACGTATAATTCGCAGTCGATGAATGCTCCATGCAGTACATAGGCTTAAAGTCCGGTGGTACTCTTTAGCTTTGCGCAGAGGCGATATCGTAACCAATGAGGTCCAACCGAGGTGCGATTATTGCTAGTTGAAAACTTTAACCAATACCCCGCCATGGGCACGTGAAACATCGTGCGCTACGGCAATTTTTGGAAGCCCGAGAGGGCTAATTATTTATACTTAACAAAAAAAAAAGAAAACTTTCTATTCAAACGTGAAGAGTGAAAAAAAAATAAGGAACGTATTTCCTCAATTAAGTTTCCGGGTTCGGGAACTGTCTTCTTCACTCGTAAGTCTTGAATTTTATCAAGACTTACTTTAAAATAATCTCACGGTTTGACCGTGTGATAAAAAAAACGATACAATAACTTTAAAAACGTTTATTCATAAAAAGTACCTTTACTGCAAGAAGGTTGTAAAACTAGTGCGCCTTATTGGTCCTTGGTTCGGGTTTATATGCATTTCCTTACCGGACGCTATCTACAAAATTATCTTAATTTATGACTATTGTAAGGAGGTCTAAGGAGACCTCACACGGTTGACCTCACACGGTTGACCTCACACGATTGACCTCACACGATCGGCTTCACACAATCGGCTTCGGGTTCTTTTGATGTTCAGGCCAATCTTCTTTACGTGTCACCGGCTTAGGCACGCCGCATGGGGTGGTCGGTTTCTGACCGTATGGCGAAGAGTATGTAACTCCTCCCCCCTTAGGATAATCAGGCTCCTGACTGACGTGTGTGGGTTCTGTTTTTTGTTCTGGTGTATATTTTACCGAAGGTAAGGTGATCTGGACATTATTTCCTTTCATACAATATCTTATATATAATATTAGGAGTGCAATTGTACATAATAGTGCTAAGAATCCGTAATTGATCCAGCTTTGTGTTGTATACTTATTTCTATCGAATTCTATGAATTTTATCTTTTTTACATTTTCCAAGTGTCTTATATGAATTTCCTGAAGGGTTACATTTTCGAACTTCGTTACATTAATTTCTTTTATTGTATTAGGTAATATTAGGTGTTGATAGTACATATTATATTTGCAATTATAAGTTTGGTTATTTATTGATATAGTACAGTTGTTAAATCTTATTATGTTATGTTTAGAAATATGAATTTCTTGATCACTACAAGTGTGTGTTACAATAGTTTTTTCTATATTTTTTGTGATTATTATAGTGTCTGTAATTTGTACAATTTCCATTCTCTTATTAATTTCTAGTTTACAGCTAATATATTCCTTAAATATGTTTCTAATACACTGATCATTGACTTCAAGCAACTTTCGTGCATCAATGTCAGGGTAGTACAAAGAATTTTTATAAAGCAGTAGTTTTCTAGTATTCGTTACAATTTGCATATTCTTATTGTTTGGTACAGGTTCGATTAGTATTTCTTGATATATTTTATTAGTATAATTTGGTATATTTATTATTATTATTATTTCATCTTTTTTTGTAGCTAAGGTAATCTTAATGTCTTTAAGTTTTTCGAGTGTGATCTGATATTTATCAGTTTCTTCATCGGTTAAAATATATCGGTTTAATGTTCCTAATCTACTATTTAGAATTGTTTCTTTAATTCTCTCAATGTTGTCCGTTACTCTAATAATATTTTCATTGATCATTGTCTGGTATTCTTGAAAAATGTTTGTCTCGACAAAATGTTCTGTTAATGTTTGGACGTGCTTTAATCTGTCTGATATAATTTTTTGGTCTGAGTTTATTTTAGTCGTCAAATTTTTGATCTGGTCGTTGTATTTGTCGTTAAAGTCGATTAAGGCATCTATTTGTTTCTTTTCATTTTTTTCGTTTATTCGTAAATTATCTAATTCTGCGTTAATTCTGTCTAAATCTTCGTCATCCATGGTACCGGCTATTACTTTCATCGTTCTTCCCCATAAATTAATTAGTGCTCGTTTCTGTCTATATCCTACATGTGGATGTAATGTGAGTATCTCATGTTCTAGGTGATGGAGTTTTTCTGTTAAATGTGAAAAATCCATATCGGGGTTGCTGAAAATGATCTTCATTGATTTTATATTCTCGTTTATTTTGTTGTAGATTTCTTCAAATTGCGTTATATTGATTATATGTAAAATGTGTGTATAATTTGCGATTAATTGTATCTTATCTTGTTGTATAATAGTATATTCAAATTCCTGTTAAGACCCCCTATAGGGGCATAGGACAGAAACAACTCTCTTCCACAAGGCGCGATCCTGAGCATCGGCTTTAAGCTGTTGCCAGGACTTGTTTATTCCTCTGGCCTCCTGCTCAACTGCTCGCTTCCATGTGTTACATGGTCGACCAACCCGACGTCTTCCTTGAGGGTTATAATCCAGAGCCTGTTTTGCGATGTTTTGCTCTGGTTTCCTCAAAGTATGACCGATCCACTGCCACTTTCGCCGTTGAATCTCAATACCTATTTTAGTCTGGCGAGTTGTACTCCAAAGTTCGTCGTTGGAGATCACTTCTGGCCAGAATATTCCTAAAATGCGTCGGAGGCATTGGTTTACGAAAGTCTGTAGTTTCTTGGTAAGTCGAACGGTCACTTTCCACGTAGTACAACCATATAACAACACGGATTTGACGCATGCGTCAAAAACTCGCAGCTTCGTGCGAAGGGAGATCTCTCTTAACCTCCAGAAAGGGGAAAGGATACCGAAGGCCTGACGAGCTTTATTTAGCCGAGCCTCAACATCCTTTTCGGCTCCGCCGTCCATGCTGACAATGCTTCCGAGATAGCAAAAATCTTGCACCTCTTCCACATCCTGTCCATTAAGAACAATCGGTGTGCTTGCGTTCGAACCCATGTGCATGTACTTGGTTTTACGCACATTTATTTTCAGTCCCGCCTCTTTGCATTTAGAATGCAACGAGCGAACATTTGACTCTAAGTCCGAACGGGTATGTGCAAGCAAACACACGTCATCAGCATAATCAAGGTGACTTAAGATGTTAAATAGTCTCCATTGAAGACCTTTACCTTCCCCACCTTCCAGTGCAGCTTTCAAGATGTCATTTATTACCACCAGAAACAGGGCTGGTGATAATATGCAGCCTTGTCTGACACCCGTTCGCACAGGAAAGCTCTCGGACAGCTCTCCTCTATGCAAGACGCGACACCTTGCATCTTCGTAGGATTCTTTAATCATAGCTATGACCTTATTTGGAATACCTCTCCTACGCAAAGCATTCCATATGTAATCTCGCTTAACGCTGTCGAAAGCCTTCTCGAAGTCCACAAACATGAGATGTAGTGGCGAACCCATTTCGGCTGACTGCTCTAATATTATCCGTAGGGTATTTGTGTGGTCGGTACAAGACGACCCTTTACGGAATCCAGCCTGATAAACTTCGAGAGTGCTCTCGACGACATCACTAATCCTATTGAGAATTACCTTAGCCATAATTTAATAATAGTATAACCGTTTCCGTTAATTATTTCGGTTACTTCGATCGATTGACAACTCACTGTGGGTATCATCATTAGAAGGATAATAAGGGATCCTGAAAATGGATTGGATTCTCGATTAATTTTCATATTTCTTTCTTTTTGCTAGTTGGTTCTTAACATAACGTTTATTTCTATCAGAATAATGATTTGGTGTATTTGATTTATTTAATGCCGTTCTATACTTGATTGGTTTTTTCTTTTCTTTAATTAATTCATTTATTTTAACGTAGTGAGGGCTAGCTTCTTGGACCTTTTTATTTTTATTTATTTTGGAAATGTAGTTTTCTTTCTTCTTTTTTATAAGTTCCTGTATCCTGTTGAAATCGTTCACTATTCCATTGTCTAATTCATATGGTTTCTCTTTTGTAGTGGAGTGTGTGGTGAAGTTGTAGTATCTCAATGCTAATTCCATATTATTTTCATCTAGGTCTAGTTCTCCGGCTTGTTTCCTTGCAAATATTACTCTGAGTTGTTCGTTAAATGTATTGTGAAGTCTTTCTACATCTGAATTTCCTGTATGCGCTTATGGAGTTGTAAAATGTACTGATATGTTATTTTCTCGTAAATATTGCTGTACATCTTGTTGTTTCATGCTGGTTTCATTGTCACTAGTTATGGATATAGGTAATCCCATTCGTGCAAATATTTATTTTAGTGCTTTTAATACTTCTATCCAATTCCTACTTTTCATTTTGATTGCTTGTGCATATTTCGAAAATTTATCGATGCAAGTGAGGTATGGTATGCGTTCTTTGAAATATATATCTACGTGGTATTTTTCTCTAGGTTTGCTTGGTGTTTGCGTAACCGTTAGTGGCTCATCTATTGGTGATCTATCATATTTTGTTATGTTGCATATATGACAGTTATTTATATATTTCTGAATTTCTTGTTTTAGATTTGGAAAGTAATATTTTTTCCTGATGATTTCATATGTTTTTAGTATTCCAGGGTGGTTGTTATGTTTATTATGACTTGCACTTATTTCTATAAATAATTGTTCTTTATCTTCGAGTTCTACTAGGTGGTAATTACTTTTAATCATTTTTATACTTTTATTGGTTTCACGTATTTGAATGTCCTCGTTTTGAAATATGTTAAAGTCTGCTATCTCTTCAATCATTACCCCGATCGTTCCCTTTGTTGGAATATGATTTTTGAATAGATATTTTATAAGCTGTGCGTTGAAATTGTTGGTCTTAACCATGATTAAAGTTTTGTTTCTTTTTTGTTTTCGTGATTGAACTCACTTTTGCTTTTTTTATTATCAATTGTGTTTTAAATATGTTAAGCGGGAGTTCCGATATTTGTATATAGTCTGTATTATCTTCAGTTGCGCTATGTACTGTTGCCGCATTTAATTGTGCGTCGTTTTCGTTTTCTGCATCTTTTTCATTACTATAATTTCAACTCGGCTTAGAGCGTCTGCTACCACATTTTCCTTTCCCTGTAAATATTCCATGGTAAAATTATATTCTTCGAGGCGTATTTTCCAGCGTTGCAGTTTTGAATTTGGTTCTTTTAAATTGGATAGCCATACTAAGGGTCTATGGTCTGTCCTGATTATAAATTTTCTCCCGTACAAATATGGTCTATAATATTTGGTTGCCCATACAATTGCCAATAATTCTTTCTCAATCGTGCTATAGTTATTCTCATGTTCATTGAGAGTTCACCTTGCGAAACTAATGGGGTGGTTGTCTTGGGATAGGACTGCCCCTATCGCGAAATTACTAGCGTCCGTTGTTAAAATGAATTTTTTATTGTAATCTGGGTATTTGAGTATAGGGTCCGTACTGATTAGTTTTTTCAGTGTCTCAAATGAGGTTTTATAATCATTATCTTGTGGATTTATTTTGTGACCTTTCTTTAGTCTCGTTGTCAGAGGCTTGGCAACTTTAGCGAAGTCCTTTATAAATTTCCTGTAGTAGCCGACTAGCCCTAAGTATGATTTAATCTGCTTTGGTGTCGTAGGAATAGGAAATTTCTCAATTGTTTTTAATTTATCTGGGTTTGGCTTTATACCGTCAACTGTTATTATGTGTCCTAAGAATTCTGTTTCTTTTTTCATGAATTCGGACTTATCCAGTTGTACTTTTAAATTGACTTCTCTTAGCTTTCTGAATATTAATTTTATTGAATTTAAATGCTCTTCCAGCGATGTACTGAATATTATAATGTCATCTAGGTATACAAGGCATATTTTGTTAATGTATTCTTCCAATACTGTGTTCATCAGTCTTTGGAATGTGGCAGGTGCATTTTTTAGCCCAAAAGGCATACGTAGAAATTCGTAGTGGCCTTGGTTGGTGGAAAATGCTGTTTTGTGTCTGTCTTCCTTAGCGATTTCAATTTGGTGAAAACCTTTTGCTAAATCGAGGGTTGTGAAATATTGGCATTTACCTAATTTTCCTAATATCTCTTCTATATTTGGTATTGGAAATTTGTCTTCCACAGTTAGTTCATTAATCTTCCTGTAGTCAATCACAATACGCCACTTGGTTTTACCTGAAGCGTCTGTTTTCTTAGGTACTACCCAGATTGGACTTGAGTATGGAGATTGAGTTTTTTGAATTATACCTTGTTGTAGCATTTCTTGTATTTGTCTGTTCACCTCTTCTTTGTGAATTTCAGGATATCTGTATGTTTTAGTGTATATAGGTGTATATGATGTTAATTTTAAATTATGCTTAATTGCATGAGTAAATGTTAGATCATCGCCTTCACGAAAAAAAACGTCTTGCACTGGATTTAAAACATGCATTAGTTTGTTTTTCTCTTCGTCGTTAAGGTGTGTAGTTCTTATGAGAGTTTTTATGTTATCGGATTGATTCAAGAAATAAATTTGGTTCATAAGCGTATGAGCTTCATTTGGTGGGTTATAGTTTTCGGTTTGTAATTCTTCATCTTTATTGAAAAAGAATGGCACTCTTTTCTCGTTTAATGAGATGAATTTATCTTCATAATTGATTTTAAATCTATTAGGAATTAACAAATCGTTGCCAATTAATCCATCAAATTTGTCGTGGAATTTGTATAGTAGGAATTGTGGTTCTTTTTCCGTGTTAAGTTCGTTTAATTTTGGTAGTTGTGCGAAATAGTTTATTTCGACATTTCCGCTAATGGTTTTTATAATAATCTTATTTTTTAGTTGATGTATATATTTAGGTTGACATATCTCTGGATTTATTATAGAGTTTGTTGCTCCAGTGTCGATTAAAAGGCGGATATGACCAAATCTAGTTTTAATTTTTACATATGGTAGTTTATTTGGGGTTCCGAGGCTTGTGAAAGAAAAATTTCCTGCCTGATAATTATGTTTTTCGTGGATATTAGTGTTAATGTCTCTGGGTCTATTTGTCTGTCTAGTCTGCATAGTTTGATCTCTATCGTTATTCTGTTGGTGGTAATTTTGATAGTTTGGGTTTCTCGAGGTGTTCTGTCTGAACTGGCCAGAGTTCCGATTTGGGTAATTAGGATAATTGGTTCTGGGTGTTTGGTAATCGGCATTTCCGACGTATGGTTGTTTATAGTTATTGTCTCTAGGTTGATAGTTTTGTCGCAAATTTTTTCGTCCGTAAGTGTTAGGATTTTGTAAGTTACCTTGTCTGTACTTATTTTGCTGCGGATTATTTATTTGGTTTGGTCTATCGTATAATAACCCTGCTTCACTTAGTACTTGTAAACATGTTTCGAGGGTTAGAGGGTTTCTAGAGTAAAGAATAGTTCTTGCGGGTTCTCTGATTCGATATTTAAAGGTATCTATCGCGGTTTCTATGTTTTCCGGGATTTTGCTTAGTGATCCTTCTTGCTTACATTTTCCATTAAGTTCACTTAATTTATTTAAAATTACATTATAAAAGTCTAATATTGAATTACCACATTTTATTTCTTTAAGTTCATCATAAAGTCTACGACTGGTTTTTAAGCTAGAAAACTGATTTATTAGCAGCTGTTTCATGGTTGCCCAAGTATTTAGGTGGCCATGTGTCTCTAATATTATTTTAGTTCTGCCCGTCAGTTTAGTCTTTATGATATTAAAAATTATTTGCTGTGAAGCAGCATTATACATTGATATTGCTGGCATTACATCATCTATTGATAGTATAAAATTACTTAAATTATTTTTATTTCCATCAAACTCACTTATATACTTGAGATGGTCCAACGGTGACAGATTCAGCTGCAACTCCATGTTGTCTTGAAAATTTTCCTGTACCAAATTTAATGGATCGTCCGCGATATAGTTTTCTTCTATGAAGGAGACTCTTCATTCGTCGAATTGTTGATTTCGTCTCATATGAGTTATTATGAACTCTTATATACTACCGCTCCGGATAGTGTTAATTAATGTTTTTTATTTTGATCTCTTTAGGATCCACTGTTCAGATTATGGTTCTGGAGGACCTTTATTAATAAAAGACAATTTCTTAGATCCCTCACAGTCTCATGAGTTGTTTCAAGAGAGTTTAGACTTGTTGCACTCTCTCTAAGAAATTGTCAGTTTTCATTTTGTTTCACAATTTTTTATTACGCCGGGCGACTTTCAATGTCGATTAAGCAATGTTACTTGCCCCTTTGTACACTAAACGAGTTTGATCTACGAATACTTTTAATATTCGTAAGATATAAGCAAATTTGTTTTTATTAAGCCTGATCAATACTGTCAGGGAGCGATTCCTTTGAAGATTCTGCTCGTACTCAATGCTAGAGTTTGTTAAAGTCACTTTTCAATTTTAATTTGGATTTTATCACTTAATTTTGGTTAGTGCATTTTACTTACTTTTGCAGCGTAAGAAATTAAAGGATCTCAACAGTTTATTGAGATCCTACCGACTGCGCCAATTAAGTTTCCGGGTTCGGGAACTGTCTTCTTCACTCGTAAGTCTTGAATTTTATCAAGACTTACTTTAAAATAATCTCACGGTTTGACCGTGTGATAAAAAAAAACGATACAATAACTTTAAAAACGTTTATTCATAAAAAGTACCTTTACTGCAAGAAGGTTGTAAAACTAGTGCGCCTTATTGGTCCTTGGTTCGGGTTTATATGCATTTCCTTACCGGACGCTATCTACAAAATTATCTTAATTTATGACTATTGTAAGGAGGTCTAAGGAGACCTCACACGGTTCTTCAATCTTCTTTACGTGTCACCGGCTTAGGCACGCCGCATGGGGTGGTCGGTTTCTGACCGTATGGCGAAGGGTATGTAACTCCTCTCTTAATAGTTAAAATACAACTCAAATTTTATTTTTTATATTATATTAATAATGAATGCTGCTACTGTACTTCCGTTATCGGCGGTGAGTTTTAAAATAAACACAACGAGGTTACTGTCGGCGGAGAGTTTTAAAATAAACACAACAACCTGTTCGGTCGGAGTCGATGTTAACAAGTGATTTTTATTTCATAATAATACTACTAATCCTGAACAATATTTAGTACATGGCGCATCTCTTATGTATATTGAATTCAATGTTATTTACTCTTTTTTGTACTTCGCGCGTAACAGGGTGATTTAGGCTACCGAGATGCGAGTTAATATACAGGGTGTTTGGTACTCCGTGTGCCACCTTGTAAGGGGTTATTCCTAGATATATTTTGAGGAAAAAATTGTTCTACGGAGATGGTCAATTTTCAATATCCGCGGAGATACAGGGTGACCAAGAAAAGTGTTTCGGACCTGTACTCTAACTCACTCAAAACGCTATATCTTGAAAACTAATAATCGCAATTCAAAGTGTTATAGCTTGTTTTTTAGGGAATCAAATTACCTTTCATTTGGTGTAATAGTCCGCATTGCAACTGTACCCAATCCTGAGGTATTTGCTTCAGAACACAAATTTTTGACACTTTGACCCTCAAAATTCTGGGGTCAATGTAGTTTTTCTTAAAAAAAAACGCATTATAAAACTGTTATTTTTTTATGTGCCATATTATTGCCTACAAACGATGTATACGCTTGCATTGCATAAATTTCATAGTTTAGAAAAAAATATCATTCCAATAATTTAGCACTTTTATCAAAAAAAAAGAATATGTTGATCAACACTCTCCGCTTGAACTAAAAGAACTTAAGAATGGTTTTTATGGTTTATTTCAAATTTCCTTAATTGCAATAAATGTTCAAAATGGCCACCTTCATTTTGAATGCACGCTAAAGCTCGTTTTGCCAGTGTTCTCTTTGTGTTCATACTCCTCAATTGCTGCCTTACTTCTGTTGCTGCCGCATCGATTCTGGTGTTTAGATCCTGCAACGTTACTACTTCCGTTGCGTAGACAAGGTCCTTCATCCGTCCCCATACAAAGAAATCCATAATAGTTAAATCAGGAGATCTTGCAGGCCAGTGTATCGGTCCATTTCTACCGATCCAGCGATTGCTATAATTGGAATTTAACCAATCTCTGATTTGTCGGCCGTAATGAGCTGGAGCACCATCGTGTTGGTAAAACATGGCAGCCAATCGTTGCAGTGGCACATCATCCAATAACTCCTGTAGATCATTTGTCAAAAAATGCAAGTAATTGGAACTATTTAGGGTAGGCGGAAGCCTAATAGGACCAATGAAATCGTCACCAATCACACCTACCCATAAATTGACACTGAATCTGTGCTAAAATGATGCCTCTCTTCTTGTATGTGGATTGCTCTCAGCCCATGTGTGTAAGTTGTGGAAGTTTGTGATTCCGTCCCTGGTGAATTGATACTCATCCGTCCAAAGAATGTTGTTCATAAAATTCTCGTCACTTAGTTCTCGTTCAAGGAGCCAATTGCAAATCTTCATCCATTTGGGCAAATCAATGAATAACAGCTCCTCCACTGGTGTGTGGTGCTTTTGCGCTCTGCTTTTAGGACACTCCAAACTTTCCACGTAGAGACGTTTAACTGCAATGCCAAGCGTCGGATACTGATTGATGGATCATTTTGAACCGCATATTCCTTCATCGATTGGAACAGCGATTATCGGTGCAGGATTTGCATTTACTCTGCTTGTCCTAACGCTGCCTGTTTCCCGAACTCTTCTGTAAACGTCTTGGAATACTCTCCTGTCAAGTATCCGACGATTAGGAAATCTCTGATGAAACAAAGATCGCGCTGCTCGTGTATTAGCCTGACACTCCCCATAAATGAAAATGATGTCTGCATATTCTTCATTCGTGTAGTCAGGCATTTCGAAATTATTTTCTAAATTTTAGTGACACCTTCTACTTTTAACAATGTAACTAAAACTGGTAAAAATATTAAGTAAGATTTGCTTTTATACGCTTTTCATTTTGTTAGGTACACCATTAAAAAAGGCAAAGTGCTGCACATAGTTGTGTTGAAACTCATTTTAATTTAATTCAATTCCTCGATAATTTAATACTAATTAAAGGACATTCCTCGATAGTTTAAATATTAATTAAAGGACACAAAGAATATTTCAGTTTAACAACATTTCAGGTAGTTTTTTTAGAACGAGGGTTGCTTTATGGCATATTTTATTTTTAAGCCATATGTATTTTCGCTTCTTACCTGGAAAACGGGAAAACCTAAGTCATAAGTACGCGTGCATCTTTTATAGGCGATAATATGGCGCATAAAAAAACAACATTAAAATTAAATTTTTATAATGCGTTTTTTTGAGAAAAACTACATTGATCTCAGAATTTTGAGGGTCAAAGTATCAAAAATTTGTGGTCTGAAGCAAATACCTCAGGATTGGGTACAGGTACAATGTGGACTATTACACCAAATGAAAGGTAATTTGATTCCCTAAAAAACAAGTTATAACACTTTGAATTGCGATTATTAGTTCTCAAGATATAGCGTTTTGAGTGAGTGAGGGTACAGGTCCGAAACACTTTTCTTGATGACCCTGTATCTCCGCGGATATTGAAAATTGACCATCTCCGTAGAACAATTTTTTTCTCAAAATATATCTAGGAATAACCCCTTACAAGGTGGCACACGGAGTACCAAACACCCTGTATATTAACTTCCTATTTTGGTATAAGTAGGCCGAATTATGTATAGGATAATGACACTAGTAATATCGAAAAGCGAGATAATATATATTAACTCGCATCGTGTGTCGGTAGCCTTAGGTTATTTCATTATTGTAGATTTTCAAATTATTGTAGAGGATGAGGCGAATCCACTAAACACTTGATCAAATTGAGAGCTATGTCGACTGATTATACACTAATTACAGGATATTTATATGATCTTAGAGGTTCAGGTAAGAACGTTTTACTTTATAAAAGGGATTTTGTATGAAAAAGGAGGTTTAAAAGAAAGGCAATAAAATATGTAAAAATGGGATAAGTTTGAACTGAGAACAAGCAGAATTGCCGCATTTGGGCAAATGAGAATCTACGAGTGATTGTTGAAAAGCCGATGCATCCACAAAGAGTGACTGTTTGGTGTGGTTTATGGGCTGGCGGCGTCATCGAGCCGTACTTCTTCGAAAATGAGGACGGCCAAGCAGTTACCGTGAATGGTGTTCGCTATCGTGAGATGATAACGGACTTCTTGTGGCCAGAAATTGAGGATATGGACCTGGACGATATGTGGTTCCAACAGGATGGTACCACTTGCCACATAGCCAACGATACAATGGCTCTTTTGCGCGAGAAATTAACATCGTGCATTTTGGTTGGACCATCCTATAAAAGGAAGCATTCCCCGTAATTCGGAAATACCATTAAAAATATTTTATAAATATGTTTTAATCCGAAAATCTTTTCTTTCATTTCAAATCTTACCCTAATAAAAAATGTTGCTTAAAAGGACTTAAAACTTTACATGAAGTATGCGATATTAGTGCATACGTAACTTACGAACACGGAATGACTAAAAATAATGAATGATTTCTTATGTACCTACAGGATAAGGTTTTTAATTAATTTAATAATTATCCGAAAATCTTATCCTACAAAAAGGGTCTTCCTAAAACTCTAAGATTGTGGGAATACCTGAAATTAATATTTGTTATTTCAGGTGCGATGCATATCGATACCTATTGAGGTGTGAATAGGCATCGGTCTGCACTTCCCTTGTTTTATTGTTTTATGGGGGTGTCGAGATGCCATGCAGATCGACCCACATCATATGAAAATATACCACTCTCGGTACGTATGTCTATTAGGGGTTGCATTACCAAATGTATATTGTTATAGATCTGGCAATGATCTTTCCCGAATATGCCAGAATTTTACAGAACAGTCCCCCAATATGTAAAAACCCATAATCAAAGATCTAGAACCTTCCAGTATAGTTGAGACACACCCAGTATAGTTGAGACACACCATTGAAGGTTCGAGAATTGGGAAAATGGTATAAACGTACGAAGCTTTAAGACCACCAGTCAGTCATTTAATGATCGAGACACGAACCAGTGCAAGCGATACGCGGCGGTAGTGCCAAATAGGCGAATTAAGTTAAAGTGTGAATTAAGTAAAAGTGCGAATAAATACATTATCCCTTGTTTTTAAAAGAATTGTGAAATCCCGGCGAACCGGGACAATCGCAACAATATGTAACTAAACTACTGATTTTTCAGGTTTAAAAATGAATGTATTTCCTCTTTTAATGTCGAACACGGAGCGACTAAAAATATTGAATAATTAAGTTTCCGAGTTCGGGAACGGTCTTAATTCACTCGAATTATGTAATTCGAACTTAAATAACGATATATAAAATATCTCTATAGTTCTAACGAGTGAAACTCTTCGACTTCAATAAGTCTTTTTCGCGGTCTGACTTATGTTTTAGAAACTTTGAGTTCTCTGGAAAAATTCAAATAAAATACTCGGTTTAAATATTTATAAATTATTTATTGTTCTCGGTCTTAGGTGTAACTTAGAACTAACTTTCGGCTTCAGTTGCTTTCCCTTTTATAATCATTCAAGACACATTCTGGGTGGTATGTTTATGTGTCGGCGATATCCTTTGGAACAGTTGGTTCTCGTGATGTCGTCTTATCTTGTTGTGTGATAAGTAGATTTTGTTTACGAAATGAAACCGGCAATCTCGGCTTAGGTTTTGTTTATTAAACCGATGATGCGGCTTACATTGAAAGATTCTGGGTGGTATGTTTATGCTTCATCGATATCCTTTGAAAATGAAAATATCGCGATGCTAGCAGCGGCTGGTTCTTGTGAAGTGGGTATTTAACTCTCGTAAGTCTTGATTTTTTATCAAGACTTACTTCAAAATAATTTCGATTTTACCGGGTCAGACGTTACACTCTTTTTAGTAAAGGTAAAAAAAAATAAAAAAGAAAGTCTTATTTTAACAGTAAATTCTTTATTAATAATTTGACCTCACTCTACTGAGGTTATCAAAATTGAGTGCCGTGTCTTAAAATCTACTTCCTTAAATACTAAAAAGACATTGGTTATAAATATTTATGACTTATTTGTGCAGGATTCATCTGGTATCGTTTCTTTAGATACTACATGCTTGTATATTGTCTTTTTTTTTTTTTTTTCAATTTTTCTATATGCCTTGTATGAAAGTATTCCAAAGCTATCTTATCAATTACATTAGTATTCTATTTTTGTTATGTATTTTTTTTACTCATTTACTCAATTCGTGATTTTATCATCAAATTTTTATATATCCATAATACTGGAATTTTATAATTTTGAAATAAAGTTATGTTTTATTCAAGTTTTCCTCAGATTCCTTGTTATTACATTTTCTGTGATTTTCATTGTTTTTCCATTTTTATTTCTTCTAAATTAAACTGTATTTATTATTAAAGATATTTTTAATACATCAATTGACAACTTCAAGCAACTTTTGTGCATTGTCTTCGAAGTAGTACATAGTATTATTATTTGTTAAATATTTTTTTGTATCTCTTATAATTATCTGACTATTTACCTTATCCGGAGTAGGTTCAATTATGATTTTAGAATATAATTTATCTGTATAATTCGACACGCTAATGATTATTATAATTTGAGATTTTCTTAATGCTTTGGATATTTTTATTTCTCTAAGTTTTTCGGTGATATCATATTCTTTGTCATTAAAAACATATCTATTCGTTATCAGTTCTACTTTACAATGCAATTGCTTTGATTTTCCTTATTTTATTATTTATTCTATCATTAATTTCTATAAGTTTATTTGGTGTTGTCGTTATATTTCTATCATTCTGTTCTTTGTTATCTAGCATTGCGTTTATTCTTTCTTGGTCTTCGTCATCCATGGTTTTTGCTAAGAAATGCTTGGTTCGTTCCAAATGTTATTATCTCATATTTTGGATGTTGCAGTATGTGTGTTAATAGAATAGTGTCTGAGTCTGTTAGTTCAGTTAGTTTATCTAAATTTTCTGTTGGATATTTCTTCAAATTGTTTTGTTTCTTTAATATAAGTAATTCTGTATTAAGTTTACTTTTCATATTTCTTTTTATTTGCTAGTTGATTTTTTATATATCTTTAATTTGTAGTTTTGTAATGATTTTTTATACTGGTTTCTTTTATTATTTCCCTATTCTTTAAAGCGTCTCTTTTCGTCTTAGTGTCTGAGTTTTTTTTTATGTAATGCTTGCATCTTTAGTTTTTCGTTTTTCATTAATTTTATTTATGTATCTTTCTTTTGTATTTACCATTTTGTCTTTAAATTTTGTTAAGTTCTGTATCATTCCGTTATGTAATTCGAAAGGTTTTTCTCATGTAGTGCCATGCTGTAAATGATTGTGTAAGTCTAATGCTTCATATATGTATTTCGTCTCCTTGTTGAGTTTGAATCTCTTCTTTTAATAGTCTTCTGGTTCTTAGTATTCTGATATTTTCATTAATTGTATTATGTAAGCGTTCTATATCAGCGTTACCTGTATGGGTATATGGAGTTGCGAAGTGTATCGGAATTGGTTGATTAGCCATAAAATTCTGTACATCGCTCTGTTTAAAAGAGCTCTCGTTGTCTGTAGTTATATTTCTGGTTTGCCCATTATTGAGAAGATTTGTTTTATTCCATTCAGGACGTCTATCCAGTTTCTAGATTTTAATTTAAATGATCTTGCATATTACAAGAATTTATCTATGCAGGTGAGATATGGTTCCTTTATGGGGTCTCTATCGTATTTTGAAAGGTTACAAATGTGGCAGTTGTTTATATATTTTTGTATTTCCGTTTTTAAATTGGGAAAATACTATTTTTTTCTAAAAATGTCATAAGTTTTTATTATACCTGGGTGATTGTGATTTTTGTTATGTTCTTCGCTTATTCTTTGTAATAATTCTGATTTTTCATCTATTTCGTACAGATAGTAATGACTTTTGATTAGTTTTATATTTTTGTTGTTTTCTCTTATGTTTATACATATGTTTTGAAATATATTAAAGTCCGATATGTCTTCGATTAGGGCTTCTATGGTTCCTTTGGTTGGTATATGATTTTTGAATAAGTAGTTTATTAAATTTTCGTTGAAGTTGTTGGTTTTTACCATAATTAACTTTTTGTTTCTCTTTTTAGTTTTATTAATTGAGCTTAAGTTTGCTTTCTTAATTATTAGTTGTGTTTTAAAAATGTTTAATGGCAATTCAGAAATTTGAATATAATTGTGATTATCTTCGTTAGCACTGTGGACTGTCGCAATATCTGATCTTGCATCTTCTTCAATTTCGATTTCATTCCTAATATTTGCATTTATTTCTACTCTGCTTGCAGATGCGCTGCAACTATATTGTCTTTACCCTTTAAATATTCAATGGTAAAATTAAATTCCTCGAGTTTGATTTTCCATCTCTGAAGTTTACAATTTGGTTCTTTTAATATCAATTTTATGGAATTCAAATGTTCTAGTTCTAGACTAGTTGAATAAATTATTATGTCGTCTAGGTATACTAGGCATATTTTGTTAACAAATTCCTCTAGGACTGTGTTCATTAGTCTCTGAAATGTGGCGGGTGCAGTTTTTAATCCAAAAGGCATACGCAAATATTCGTAGTGTCCTTAATTGGTGGAGAATGCAGTTTTATATCGGTCTTCTGCATCAATCTCTATCTGATGCAAGCCTTTCGCCAAATCTAATGTAGTAAAGTATTGACATTTGCCAAGCTTTCCTAGTATGTCTTCTATCTTAGGAATTGGGAATTTATCTTCCACTGTTAATTCATTAATTTTTCGATAGTCGATCACTATACGCCATTGGGTTTTAACTGAGGCGTCCGGTTTCTTGGGTACTACCCAAATTGGACTTGAGTATGGTGATTGGCTTTTCTGAATTATTCCCTGTTGCAGCATTTCTTGTATTTGTTCGTTTACTTCGTTCTAATAAATTTCTGGATATCTACATACAGTGCCGAAAAATAAAATAGCACCACCACGACATTTTTTCTATTTGTTAAAAAAAAACATTTCGTCTCGAAAATTGTTTGTACATTGCTGATTAATATATCACACAACATGTTCTCTTTCCGCAGAAAACAGTTTTTTGTTTATAATGATAACGGTTCTTTTCAATTTAAGCGATTTTCAGAGAAAAATGCAAAATAGAAGGAAAAAAATAATAGCACCGCTGACAATTCTGTTGAAGAGCACATTAGTTGAGTTTATTAATTTGACCCCTGTACAATTTAAAGTTTTATTGTTCGGTTAGTTCTTACACAAATTTAAAAGTAAATGGGACGCGTTGTAGTGCTGAAAAAAGAGACTTTATTCGAAAACTTATTTCAGAGGGCAAAACTTATAGCGAAGTGCGTCATTTTGTTGGATGTTCAAACAAAATGATACGCAATGCCATAACTTTCCAAGAAAAAGCTAAAACACGTGGACGTAAACGCGCCATATCGAAGTTGCTTGATCCGCCAGAGCAAGAAGGGGCCTTTTAAGCCTGCAACTGAACTGAAAAAGGATCTCAATATAGCTGCAACGGTGCAAACAGTTTGTAATTGTTTAAGACATCACAATTTAAAAGCCTGTAGCCCAAGAAAAGTTCCACTCCTAAGTGTGAACCATGTAGCCTAACGTATTGAGTTTGCAAAAGAACACCTAAAATGACGAGTTGAAAATGGAGGAACATCTAGGGTCAGACGAGAGCAAAATTGTTCTGTATGGCGGAAAAGGCTCTCGTTCATACGTCAGATGCCCTCCGAATGCAAAATACAATCCTCAATACACATGTAAAACTATTAAACATGGGGGTCAAATTAATGGTGTGGGCTCGCTTTTCGCATTATGGCATAGGCCCAATACATTGGATAAAAACAATTATGGACCAACACGTTTACAGTAAAATAATTGAAAAAATTTTTTTTCGCCTTATTTTTATGTTTTTACAAGATTTGTTTAAATATCTTTCAAATGGTAAATAAAACCTTACATATTTTTATTACACAATTTTTATAAAACTTTTTTACTTTTAAAAATATGTTCATTAGTTGTTTAAACTAACAAATAGAATTACAATGCCTTTGGAAAGATTGTTGGTGACGTTGGTGCTATTATTTTTTTCGCAGCTGTATATGTTTTTGTGTAGATGGATTTTTCGGATGTTAATTTTAACTTATGCTTGATCGTAGGTGTTAACGTTAAGTCATCTCCCTCGTAAAGGAAGACGTCTTGCAGGGGTTTTAAAACATGCAGCAGGCCATTTCTTTCTTTGCTATTCAGATGTTGTGTCCTGAGTATGTTTTTAATATCATCTTTATTATTTAACGAATAGAGTTCGTACATTGGTTCCTGAATTTCATTAGGAGGTTTATATTCTTCATAATGGCTTTCTTAACTTTCATTGAAGAAGAAGGGAATAGTTTTATTATTTAGTTTTAAAGTTCATGTTTCATAATCTATTTTGAATTTATTTTCCATTAGTAAATCGTTTCCTAATAATCCATCGTACTTATTATGGAATTTAATTAATAGAAAGGTTGGTTCATTTATTGTGTCGAGCTCATTAATTTTTGGAACTTGCACATATTGTTGGATTTTTATATCGTTATTTATAGTTTTTATTGGGATTGTTTCGTCTAAATTGTGTATATATTTGGGCTGGCATATACCGGGATTGATAAGTGAGATGGTAGCACCTGTATCAATCAGTACCCGTATATGTCCTAATCTTGTTTTTATCTTGACATATGGTAGTTTGTGTCCGAGGCCTGTGATCGAAAATTTTCTCCACTTGGTTCTGTTGTAAACTCAAACAATATTTATTTTAAAAATTTATTAACACATCAACATTAAGTATATTAAAATTTCACGTCGAACCGCGTCGAGCGTAAACTCAAACAATATTTATTTTAAAAATTTATTAACACATCAACATTAAGTATATTAAAATTTCACGTCGAACCGCGTCGAGCTCTGTTCATCAACTCAGTGCTTTTCGAACTCCATCGAGACCCCTGAAATTGCTTGCATTTCTTATTTCGCGCGACCTACATTAAAGGTTGCTCACCTCGCAGGTCACGTAAACAAAAAATACAATTATGCACAATCATACTGGCAAGTTATTGCCCGTATAATTCTGCACTTGCAATTTCAAAGTCCAAGGAACCCTTGCTTTGCGATCCATCATACGTTACAATTTCTTACGACATATGTTAGATCGCATAAGCAAAAATCGCTTGTTTCGATGGAATTATACCTTCGGCACCTCGCACTATGAAAGCATGTCAGGTCATTACACTGAAAGTGCAATGCACCTGTATGTTGCAATTTCACAGGGCGAGAAGTGCCGAAAGTCACACTCAACATTCCTTCCCTCCAAAAAGACGGAATTTCGGATTTAGATGAATCGGAAATTTCGATTCTTATAACATATTTTTTTTTTTTTTTTGTGTATAAACAAAATAAAAGCGTCATATAAACAAAATAAGAGCGTCATACATTTACATTCTCTAATTGTAACATATTTTTTATATCTTTTGCATTCTCTTTTTTTTTTGTAAGCAGGAATAATCTTATCATAGAAATTAACTTCTTCATTACTTTCATATTTTTTTGTATTACGTCTTGCATTTATTATTATTATATTATATTTGAACTGAACTAATGTTTAATGCCATGATCTAAAAATAGTCGTACATAATCATTACATTTTTACAATCGTATTTTTGTATATAAGAATTTAACATTAGATATATAATGTGTCTTCATTACGACTATGTAGCAGATCTTACATTAAATGATGCTGCTTATAAACAATTGTTGCATTATAATTTTAACTTAAACATATAGATGCGTTTATAATTTTTGTAATTATTGTATGTAAATATTTTGACCACGATATCTAAACTAAAGGATATAGAACAATTTTTTTTTTTATAATTATTGTATTTGTAATTATTGTATGTAAATATTTTGACCACGATATCTAAACTAAAGAATATAGAACAATTTTTTTTTTTTTTATAATATTATTTTTTTTTTTTTTTTTTAATTTATTTATTATTAGTAAAATTATTATTCCCTTTTTTTTATATATATCGCTTGGATCTGTGCTGAGGGGAAAACTTTTACAGTACTTGGACAAATCGAATTCGAGAATTCATATCACTCGATTCAACACTAGGCGAATGATCTCTCTCCCTTTGATCTTCAGCTATGGTTGGTATTGGAAGCACGATCTTTTGCGGCTCCTTATTGGCTTCTTTTGAAATGACCAGCTCAATATTTTCTATTTTGCTGCCCTTCTTCTGGGTTCTGAATTTCTTACAAAACACTTTAGTTTTATAAATAACTAATGTTATTACAGATAATAGTGCTAATATACTTAAGGATAATGACGAAGTATGAAGTTGAAAGAATTGGACTTTTTCCGACCGCGACTTTTGAAGCTCAGTAACTTGTCTTTGTAAATCATTTATTTCGTGGGTACCGCGACGAAGAATTTCATTTGTGTTGTCATCTTTTAATAATACCATTGAGGTTTTTGGTTTATTTACAAGTGTTGACAATATGGCGTTGATGGAATTGTTTACATATTTATTGGGAATGCTTAAGATGTCGAGTTGAAAAATTTTGATTTGTTGGTGATCCTCATCCTCAAATAGTATTTGCTGCTTGTTTATTTGAAAATTACAGGGCTCGTTTAGAATTAAAATACCATTTGAGGAGATGGTGGAACTATGAAATTTGTCCTGGCATGTAATTTGAATTTTCTCTGGTAAAGAAAATGAATACAGCCAACTGTTTCTAGTGGTTAATTTGATTAATAGTTGATGGAAACTTGGTCGTATTAAGTACTCACACGTAGAAACTTCGTTAAAGGGATTGAAAATAAAATTTATTGGACATATGCTTGATACTTCTCCTTTAAGAATGGGAGTTCTTAGTGGTGCCACATACAATGACTCGTTAAGGCTAATAGTAATTTTTTTTCCTAGAGTGAATTCATTATTACGTAGTAAAATGAACGATTGGGTAGCGGTATTGTTTGCTATGTAACTATGTTCTATATTAAGTATAAAAGAGTAGTTGTTAGGTGTTGATATAGGAAAAAGATGTATTTGTTGTAACGTAAACGGTGGGAGGTTAAAAATGGGAAGTATGATTTTTATTACTAGGCCATCATTGATAATTTTCGTTTTAATTGTTAGGCTTTGGGTTAAAATGCTGATGTCTTGATGTGTTTCTCTCCTTTTAGGATGAGCTCTATAGTATATGTCTAAAAGTTTAGAGGGTGTTATGAGGAGTGGGTGTAGATCATTATTCTTTAAAGATGTAAGAATATCTATAAATGCCTGTTGTCTAAACTCTAATTCAAGAATCTGCAAACCAAGTGTGTTAAGGGCCTCTTGAACTTTTTGATTGGTGATAACATCGCCTTGCACCAGATTTGTCAGGTTATTAATTGCTTGGGTGATAATTTTTTGGTTAGCTTGGGTCTGACGAATTGGTTTTTGGATGCTCTCAAATGCTGTTTTTACAACAGAGATTTGATGTTTTTCTAATTCAAACAATTTTTCATTGTCTGTTTCCAAGCTTGCAATTTTACTGTATATGGAAACTTCATTATCATTGTCCATAGTACCAAAAAGGTAATGTAAACCTTTACCAACACCATCAAATAGTGACCTGGTATGCCGATGAGGGCAAAGTAATTCTTTTATAATAGTTATCCTTTTTTGGATTGTTTGGATCAACGTTTGTAGTATTGGTTTTTGAGCTATACAAGGAATAAGACTATCATTATGTACTGAGCATACTCTCAAGATATGAGATTCTGCTTGTTCTATTATATAACTTTGATGCTCGATTTCACTCACGTTTAGCTGCATGAAAATGTTCCAGTTATCATGGAAGAACCGTATCTCTCCAAGTTCCTCAAGCAATATTCCTGTGTTGTTAATTCTCTGTAGAGTGAATGGGTCTGCGGTTGTTAGGGGCCAGAATAGCAGAAAAAGGTATAGTACCATTGTAGCAAGTATAAAGCCTGTTAGTAAAAAAAATAATAATGAAAATAAAAAGAGTAAGGCTATTTTTTTTTTTTTTTTATACCTATAGGAAGTTAAATTTAGTGGTAAAGATCTACATATAATGTTATTCGTAGAATAATTTAAGACGGTTGTTATGCACTGTAACTTTTCTTTTTCCTATTTGGATAGTGGTATTCACTGAGGAAGGTATTCCGATGACTTGGTAGGGTCCTAACCATACCTGAGATAGTTTGCCCTTTTTCGCCATGTTTTTCAGAAGAACCTTGTCACCAGTGTGAATTGTTATTGGTCGACTTAACAGATCATAATAAGCCTTTGATCTATTTTTGCTAATTAATATATTACGTCTAGCAACCGCATACATCTGCTGTAGTTTGTACTTGAGCTTAAAATAATAGTCTTCGTGATTGTATATTGGTTCGGGGTCCCTTTTCAAATTAGATGGAATGTCTGCAGTGAATCCAAAAAGACAATCCATGGGAATTAATTTGGTGCTGTCATGTTCACTGTTATTATAAACAAAAGCTGCGGTTCTTAAGAATGTATCCCATGTGTTAGTATTTTTGTCCACTACTGACCTTAAATATTCAGTTAATGGTCTATGGGCTCGTTCTAAAGCTCCATTTGATTGCGGGTGATAGGCAGTTGTCTGCAGCTTTTTGATTTTTAGTAGCTTACATACTCTTTTGAATAGATCACTTACAAAATTTGAGCCCTGGTCAGTCACTAATGCTTTGGGAATTCGATAGCGGGTGATAATTTCGTTAAAAAATATATCAGCAACAGTTTCTGCTTCAGCATTCACCATAGGGTACCAGTCTACAAACTTTGTAAGATTGTCTTGAAATGTCAGGATATATTTGTTACCCACGTGCGTTTCTTCGAGGGGTCCTACTATATCAAGATATACTTTGTCGAATGGTTTTTCAGAAGTGTCAGTGATTACCATAGGCATGCGATGTTCTGGACTGGACTTGTTTTTTTGACAAAGCTCGCATCTTTTTACGTAGTCCTTTATGTCTCTGAGCATGTTCTTCCATTTAAATTTGCGTTTAATCTTCTTATATGTTTTCAGTACTCCTTGATGGCCACCGAATATAGTGTCATGATACTCGTGTAGGATTATTTTAATTTCATTTGGATCAACTATAAATTCTGAGACGTTGTCCTCAGATTGTTTTGGTGTTACTTCTGTGCTAGTTTCTGTGTTGGCTATGACATTATCGTCGTTGTTATCGTCGTCTTCTAAAGGCTTTGGTGTTAAGGACGCGTCTCTTTGAGAATCATTACATTTTTTCTCAGCTTTTTGTTTTTGAGCTCGTGTGAGTACATGTATTTTGGCGATTTCTTTTGAAATTCTTGCTTCATTATTTTGTTGATTTACATCGTCGGTATTAGATTTAGTTTTTGTGTTTAATGTATTTTCTTCTGAGCTGTCCGGTATTCGGCTTAGGCAATCCGCGTTTGTGTTATACTTGCCCGGCTTATATTCTATAGTGTAGTCGAATTCGGACAATTTATGGTGGAAACGGGCTAGTCGTGTGGTTGGGTCTTTCACTTTGAATGTACCTTTGAGTGGTTTATGATCTGTATAGACCGTAAATCTTCGACCCTGGAGGTAGCATCTAAAGTTTCGAGTCGCCCATACGATTGCAAGCAACTCCTTCTCTATTGTGGAATAGTTTCTTTCAGCATTATTTAAGCTCCTGCTAGCGTATGCTATAGGTTTATCTTTACCTATATCACCTTGCGATAACACAGCTCCCAAGGCAAAATTACTAGCGTCGGTTGTAAGGTTGAATGGTTGTGAAAAATCGGGGTATATTAAAAGTGGGGGAGAAACTAAATCATTTTTTATTTTTTGAAAAGCTGTTTGGCAATTGTCATCCCAATTGAATTTCGTTCCCTTTCTTATTAGGTTCGAAATTGGTCTTATTATGTGTGAAAAATTTGGGATAAATTTTCTATAATAGTTAGCTAAACCCATGAATGATTGAATTTGCTTTACAGTACGTGGTTGTGGGAAATTTTGAACACATATCGTTTTGCTGGGATCGGGGCGTGCTTCTTCGGTTGAGCACTTATGACCCAAATATACTACTTCGCGCCTTAAAAACTGGCACTTTTCTGGTTGCAGTTTATTTTTGTTGGTTGGTTTTTACCATAATTAACTTTTTGTTTCTCTTTTTAGTTTTATTAATTGAGCTTAAGTTTGCTTTCTTAATTATTAGTTGTGTTTTAAAAATGTTTAATGGCAATTCAGAAATTTGAATATAATTGTGATTATCTTCGTTAGCACTGTGAACTGTCGCAATATCTGATCTTGCATCTTCTTCAATTTCGATTTCATTCCTAATATTTGCATTTATTTCTACTCTGCTTGCAGATGCGCTGCAACTATATTGTCTTTACCCTTTAAATATTCAATGGTAAAATTAAATTCCTCGAGTTTGATTTTCCATCTCTGAAGTTTACAATTTGGTTCTTTTAATATCAATTTTATGGAATTCAAATGTTCTAGTTCTAGACTAGTTGAATAAATTATTATGTCGTCTAGGTATACTAGGCATATTTTGTTAACAAATTCCTCTAGGACTGTGTTCATTAGTCTCTGAAATGTGGCGGGTGCAGTTTTTAATCCAAAAGGCATACGCAAATATTCGTAGTGTCCTTAATTGGTGGAGAATGCAGTTTTATATCGGTCTTCTGCATCAATCTCTATCTGATGCAAGCCTTTCGCCAAATCTAATGTAGTAAAGTATTGACATTTGCCAAGCTTTCCTAGTATGTCTTCTATCTTAGGAATTGGGAATTTATCTTCCACTGTTAATTCATTAATTTTTCGATAGTCGATCACTATACGCCATTGGGTTTTAACTGAGGCGTCCGGTTTCTTGGGTACTACCCAAATTGGACTTGAGTATGGTGATTGGCTTTTCTGAATTATTCCCTGTTGCAGCATTTCTTGTATTTGTTCGTTTACTTCGTTCTAATAAATTTCTGGATATCTACATACAGTGCCGAAAAATAAAATAGCACCACCACGACATTTTTTCTATTTGTTAAAAAAAAACATTTCGTCTCGAAAATTGTTTGTACATTGCTGATTAATATATCACACAACATGTTCTCTTTCCGCAGAAAACAGTTTTTTGTTTATAATGATAACGGTTCTTTTCAATTTAAGCGATTTTCAGAGAAAAATGCAAAATAGAAGGAAAAAAATAATAGCACCGCTGACAATTCTGTTGAAGAGCACATTAGTTGAGTTTATTAATTTGATCCCTGTACAATTTAAAGTTTTATTGTTCGGTTAGTTCTTACACAAATTTAAAAGTAAATGGGACGCGTTGTAGTGCTGAAAAAAGAGACTTTATTCGAAAACTTATTTCAGAGGGCAAAACTTATAGCGAAGTGCGTCATTTTGTTGGATGTTCAAACAAAATGATACGCAATGCCATAACTTTCCAAGAAAAAGCTAAAACACGTGGACGTAAACGCGCCATATCGAAGTTGCTTGATCCGCCAGAGCAAGAAGGGGCCTTTTAAGCCTGCAACTGAACTGAAAAAGGATCTCAATATAGCTGCAACGGTGCAAACAGTTTGTAATTGTTTAAGACATCACAATTTAAAAGCCTGTAGCCCAAGAAAAGTTCCACTCCTAAGTGTGAACCATGTAGCCTAACGTATTGAGTTTGCAAAAGAACACCTAAAATGACGAGTTGAAAATGGAGGAACATCTAGGGTCAGACGAGAGCAAAATTGTTCTGTATGGCGGAAAAGGCTCTCGTTCATACGTCAGATGCCCTCCGAATGCAAAATACAATCCTCAATACACATGTAAAACTATTAAACATGGGGGTCAAATTAATGGTGTGGGCTCGCTTTTCGCATTATGGCATAGGCCCAATACATTGGATAAAAACAATTATGGACCAACACGTTTACAGTAAAATAATTGAAAAAATTATGCTATCTTATGCAGAGTACGAGATGCCTTTGCTGTGGGTCTTTCAACAAGACAACGACCCCAAACACACCAGCAGAAAAGCGAAGAAATGGTTCAGAGAGCATTCTGTGAACGTCATGGAGTGGCCTGCGCAGTCACCAGATCTCAACCCTATTGAGAATTTGTGGGCTGATGTAAAAAAAGCAGTTGCTGCTGCCAAGCCAACCAGCAACGAATCACTTTGGAATGTGATTAAGGAGTCCTGAAGCGAAATTCCGCTAAGTTGATGGCAGGGCTTGGTTGATTCAATGCCAAAAAATTATGCAGCCGTTATTGCCAATAAAGGTCACGCAACTAAATATTAAAACTGAAGGACGTCATCAGCTGGAACAGATAACTATCGCAAACTAATAAAACTAATTCATTTTATCTATTTTTTTTAACCTTAAGTGCACTTTGGAATTGTGGTGCAATTTTTTTTTCGCCTTATTTTTATGTTTTTACAAGATTTGTTTAAATATCTTTCAAATGGTAAATAAAACCTTACATATTTTTATTACACAATTTTTATAAAACTTTTTTACTTTTAAAAATATGTTCATTAGTTGTTTAAACTAACAAATAGAATTACAATGCCTTTGGAAAGATTGTTGGTGACGTTGGTGCTATTATTTTTTTCGCAGCTGTATATGTTTTTGTGTAGATGGATTTTTCGGATGTTAATTTTAACTTATGCTTGATCGCAGGTGTTAACGTTAAGTCATCTCCCTCGTAAAGGAAGACGTCTTGCAGGGGTTTTAAAACATGCAGCAGGCCATTTCTTTCTTTGCTATTCAGATGTTGTGTCCTGAGTATGTTTTTAATATCATCTTTATTATTTAACGAATAGAGTTCGTACATTGGTTCCTGAATTTCATTAGGAGGTTTATATTCTTCATAATGGCTTTCTTAACTTTCATTGAAGAAGAAGGGAATAGTTTTATTATTTAGTTTTAAAGTTCATGTTTCATAATCTATTTTGAATTTATTTTCCATTAGTAAATCGTTTCCTAATAATCCATCGTACTTATTATGGAATTTAATTAATAGAAAGGTTGGTTCATTTATTGTGTCGAGCTCATTAATTTTTGGAACTTGCACATATTGTTGGATTTTTATATCGTTATTTATAGTTTTTATTGGGATTGTTTCGTCTAAATTGTGTATATATTTGGGCTGGCATATACCGGGATTGATAAGTGAGATGGTAGCACCTGTATCAATCAGTACCCGTATATGTCCTAATCTTGTTTTTATCTTGACATATGGTAGTTTGTGTCCGAGGCCTGTGACCGAAAATTTTCTCCACTTGGTTCTTGGGATTTGTTATTTTCGTGTAAATTAGTTTCGGTTCTATATGTCTGTCGAGTGTGCATTGTTTGGTCTCGATCATAATAGTTGTGGGGATTGGGGTTTGGAAAATTCCTTACATTATTTCTTCTGAACTGTTGGGATAATTCATATAATTAGTACTTGGGGCTTGATAATTAGAATCCTCAACATAGGGTTGTCTGTAATTGTTGTCTCTGACTTGGCCATTAATTCTTTGAGGATTATTAAATGATGGTTTTGGAATCGGGAATTTTTGGGTCTGTGGTTTCGTGTGAAGTTTGGTGCGGGATTACTTTGTCGGTTATCTCGTTGCGTAAAGTTTTGTCTAGAGTTGTTGTCTCCTAGAAGACTTGCTGTACTTAAAACCTGTTAGCAGTCTTTCAATATTTGTGGGTCTCTTGAGTACAGGATAGTTCTTCCTGGCTCGCGGATATTAAACTTGAACGTGCTAAGGGCTGTAATTATGTTTCTAGGTATTTCGTCTAGGTTATTTTCTTGTCTACATTTGCAATTTGGTTCGCTTAGTCTGTCTGTAATAGTATTGTATAAGTTTAGTATGGATTGTCCACATTTAGTATTTCGTAACTCATCGTAAAGTTGTCTCCTTTTTTTAGACTTGAAAATTGATTAATTAAAATCTGTTTAACTTCTCCTCATTGTGAGTTTCTAAAACTCTTCTTGCTCTATCCACTAATTTCGGTGTAATTAATTTGAGCATTATTTGTTGAGAAGCAACATTGTATCGATCAAGAGATGGTATTAAATCATCTACATTTTGTATAAATATGCTTAAACTATTTTGATTTCCATCAAACTCACTTATATTTATTTGAGATGGTCCAACGGTGAGAGATTCAGTTGCAATTCCATGTTGGCGTGAAGATTCTCCTGTACCAAATTTAATGGGTCGTCCTCGATATAGTCTTCTTCTATGATGAGTCTTCCTTCGTCGAATTGTTGGTTGCGTCTCATGTGAGTTATAATGAAACTCTTATTTACTACCGCTCCGGATAATATTAATCAATGTTTTGTTTTGATCTCTTTAGGATCCACTGTTCAGATTATGGTTCTGGAAGATCTTTATTAATAAAAGACTTTCTTAGATCTCTCACAGTCTCATGAGTTGTTTCAAGAGAATTTAGACTTGTTGCACTCTCTCTAAGAAATTGTCAGTTTTTATTATGTTTCACTATTTTTTATTACGCCGGTCGACTTTCAATGTCGATTAAGCAATGTTACTTGCCCTTTTGTACACTAAACGAGTTTAATCTACGAATACTTTAAATATTCGTAAGATATAAACAAATTTGTTTTTATTAAACCTGATCAATACTGTCAGGGAGCGATTCCTTTGAAGATTCTGCTCGTACTCGATGCTAGAGTATATTAAAGTCACTTTTCACTTTTGATTTTATCACTATTTTAGATTTGTGCACTTTACTTACTTTTGCAGCGTACGAATTTAAAGGATCCCCACAGTCTATTGAGATCCTATCGACTGCGCCAATTAAGTTTCCGAGTTCGGGAACGGTCTTAATTCACTCGTCAGTTTTGATTTTTTATCAAGACTTCAAAATAATTTCGGTTTTACCAGGTCACACGTTATACTCTTTTTAGGAAAGGTAAAAAAAATAAAAAAGAAAGTCTTAGTTTAACAGTAAATTCTTTATTAATAATTTGACCTCACTCTACTGAGGTTATCAAAATTGTGTGCCGTGTCTTAAAATCTACTTCCTTAAATACTAAACTGACATTGGTTATAAATATTTATGACTTATTTGTACAGGATTCATTTGGTATTGTTTCCTTGGTGTGCCGACTCAGATGAATCCCGACTTTCCGGGTACTTATTGCATATACGTTTATTAGTTTGGTGAAGGTGTACGTAACTTTATGGTTATTTGTAGAGAATTTGTCTGGTATGCAGATACTACATGTTTGTATATTGTCTTATGGATTTATGACCCAATTTTATCGTTTCTTTGTACTCAGACGAATACTGACTTTCCGGGTACGTAAATGAATGGTTTCTTATGTACCTACAGGATAAGGTTTTTAATTATCCAAAAATCTTATTCTACAAAAGGAGTCTTCCTAAAACTCTAAGATTGTGGGAATAACACAAATTAATATTTGTTATTGGTGCGATGCATATCGATACCTATTGAGGTGCGAATAGGCATCGGTTTGCATTTCCCTTGTTTTATTGTTTTATGGGGGTGTCGAGATGCCATGCAGATCGACCCACATCATATGAAAATATGTATACCACTCTCGGTACGTATGTTTATTAGGGGTTGCATTACTAAATGTATATGTATTTTGAGAATCCACGGATAGATGAATTTTAGATGATTCACAATAAAAGTGAATCCCGGATCGATGATTCTGCGATTGTTATCAAAGTAAAAAAAGAAACTTCGTTTTATTTGTAAAGACGCTTTTTATAATTATATTTTTTCACTGAACTTTGATTAAACAACAACTTTAATTTTTCATGTTTTTATAATAAATAAGCACTGAACCCCCCGTAATTTTCGAGCAGGAATTTAAAATTATAATTTTATATCAGCTTAAAACATATACATACTAAGCTATACTAGCGAAATACAAAAAAAATATAAAATTTGGTCATAATAGTAATGGGGGAAATAGGGAGCATTTCAAAAATCGTGCACTTTTCAAAATTAGAAATCGTTATATCTCAAAATTGAGTACAGATATCGAATCAAAAATTCGTCGGATTATAGAACTATATAATTTATAATTTTTAAAAAAATTTTAAGTTAAGGGGTGCAAAGAGAGGGTGGTAAGCAAAAATGTCGAAAATTTTGAGTGATTTTTTTAGGACTCTAGTCAAAGTTAGAAACTTTAAAATTTGGATGTGGATACATATATTTGATATACATAGAAAAAAAAAAATAATTTGATCCACAATTGTTACGAACCGACCACCCTAGTCTAACGGGCACAAGGTGTTTCATGTGCAGCAAAAAAAAAACACGAAAACTGAAAATTTTTGGATGTAATTTTAAGGTAGAAACTTGAAAATTTAGAAAATGCATTTAAAAAAAAATCCCTAAAAGTATGAAATATTAACTGGTCGAATACCTTCAAAACTTCTACCCCCTCCCATACAAAATTATTTTTTCGACCATTTTTAAGAAATTAATTATCACCTAACTATTAAAAGCTATCAATTTAAAATTTTGCATGAAAACTTACAAAAATAATTGAAATGAAATTCTTTAAAAGTTTTGCAATCGCGCGTGCCCTTCTATCCCCTCCCATACTAAAGTATCATTTCGACCAATTTCATTGAACCAACTAATAACCAACAAATTAAATGCTACGAACTACAAGAGAAAGGAAATAAAATTGCGTCACAATTCCCCTACCTCCTCTACCCCCTCCCATACAAATGTTTGGTTTCGTGAATGTGTTTGTCTTATGAAAATTCTATGCAACTTCGTCTATGAAACTGACATTCTATACAGAGAATATTGGACGTGATTCAAGCATTCAATTAAAAAACTATTAACATCCACCCACTCTTACTGTCACGCCTCACGTCTCCCCTCATAAAAACTCAAACTTGCATAAATAAACGAACGAAATATTGATTATAAGTACTGGAGCTTTTGATCGTTTCCGCAAAGTGTTAAATTGACAATTGCCCTGCCCAAGAGCCCCCTCTCACTTAGTCTTCCCTAACCACTCTAACCTGCATATTGACTTTCCACGCATGTCCCAAGAATAACAAAGTTTCGCCCGACTTGTTGGCAGTTTATTTATATTTATATACATATATATACCTATATATTCATTTTTTTTTCAGTTTCATTATTTTCAATATTCTCATTATTATCATTACTTTTAATTCTGAGCTCATTAGCATTTATTATTTCAATGTAATTATTATTTAACCAAAGACGTGACAATGCGTCAGCGACAGAATTTTCCTTCAATCAAATTCCTGTTAAGACCCCCTATAGGGGCATAGGACAGAAACAACTCTCTTCCACAAGGCGCGATCCTGAGCATCGGCTTTAAGCTGTTGTCAGGACTTGTTTATTCCTCTGACCTCCTGCTCAACTGCTCGCTTCCATGTGTTACATGGTCGACCAACCCGACGTCTTCCTTGAGGGTTATAATCCAGAGCCTGTTTTGCGATGTTTTGCTCTGGTTTCCTCAAAGTATGACCGATCCACTGCCACTTTCGCCGTTGAATCTCAATACCTATTTTAGTCTGGCGAGTTGTACTCCAAAGTTCGTCGTTGGAGATCACTTCTGGCCAGAATATTCCTAAAATGCGTCGGAGGCATTGGTTTACGAAAGTCTGTAGTTTCTTGGTAAGTCGAACGGTCACTTTCCACGTAGTACAACCATATAACAACACGGATTTGACGCATGCGTCAAAAAACTCGCAGCTTCGTGCGAAGGGAGATCTCTCTTAACCTCCAGAAAGGGGAAAGGATACCGGATACGCGACACCTTGCATCTTCGTAGGATTCTTTAATCATAGCTATGACCTTATTTGGAATACCTCTCCTACGCAAAGCATTCCATATGTAATCTCGCTTAACGCTGTCGAAAGCCTTCTCGAAGTCCACAAACATGAGATGTAGTGGCGAACCCATTTCGGCTGACTGCTCTAATATTATCCGTAGGGTATTTGTGTGGTCGGTACAAGACGACCCTTTACGGAATCCAGCCTGATAAACTTCGAGAGTGCTCTCGACGACATCACTAATCCTATTGAGAATTACCTTAGCCATAATTTTTGATACGGCAGTAAGTAGACATATACCACGCCAATTCCCACAATCCCGAAGGTCGCCCTTCTTCGGAATTTTCACAATGACGCCCTCCTTCCATTCAGTCGGATATCTTCCATCTTTCCACACCTTAGTGAAGAGTGGGAGGAGTATATCGGCTGTTATTTCCGGGTCCGCTTTGAGGAGTTCGGTTGGTAGTCCGTCTATACCTGGAGCTTTCCTTCCCGCCATTGACCGAATGGCGGAAAATATCTCTTCCTTATCTGGGGGATCGTCCCTAATAGAGGATTGTTGCGGTTGGATGTTTGGAAGTTGTTCTGTTTCCGGAATATCTTCATCTGACAAGATGTTTAAAATATCAGAGAAGTATTCCTTCCATCGTCGCAACTGGTGTTCACTCATATTAAGGAGAGTTCCGTTGACATCTCTCACCAGGTGGTTGGCGGTGAAATTCCTGTTCGTCAACTGTTTCATGATTTTAAATAGTGAACCCATATCCCCAAGGTAAGCCGCAGATTCTGCCTTGTTTGCCAGATCTTCAATGGCCTTTCTCTTGTCGCGTCTAACAGCCTTTTTAAGCTGTATATGAGCATCGCGGTAGTTCTGCCTCAAGTCGGGCGTTCGTTGGTTGACATCGGGTTGAGAGATGATTGCCAATTTGGCTTTTTTCCGATTGTCAACCTTGTCCCATGTGTCTTGTGACATCCAGGGTTTCTCACCGCTTTGCGCATATCCCACAGATTCTTCAGCACTAGTTAGAAAAGTGTTTCTGGTTGCCTCCCAATTGGCGTCCAGTGTGCGCATTTCATGTTCACCCAATGTGGATGACTTTTCGCGTAGAATGGTGGTGTATTCGAGTTTTTTGTTGGGATCTCTGAGTTTATCCACATTAAGCTTGCGCTTCATTTGAAGAATTTGTGGTCGTCGGATAGCTGCTGTACACAATCTCAAGCAGGCAACCATCAAGTGGTGATCGCTCCCCACGTCAGCTCCACGTTTCGCTCGCACATCGAGGAGACATCTTCTCCATCGGCGACTTATAGCCAAATGGTCGATCTGGTTCTGAGTAACACCGTCAGGGGAAACCCAAGATGTTTTATGATGACTCTTGTGTGGAAAAAGGGTCCCTCCGATGACCATTTGCCGAGTACTACAGAACTCCACAAATAATTCGCCGTTTTCGGGTCTCTTAATCCAAGGTCGTGAAGGGTCGACCCAAGGGTCACCATGCCTCCCCATGACGTGTTCTAGTCCAGTGTTGTCTTATCCAACCTGGGCGTTCATATCTCCCGAGATGATAATAATATCACCTCTTGGAACACGTTCGAAGGTGGCACTCAGTTGGCTATAAAACTCCTCTTTGTCACCAGATGTTGCGGTATTAGTTGGTGCGTAGCACTGCAGAATTGTGACGTTTCTGACACTGGTCCTGAGCCTGACGACGATAATCCTATCCGAGATTGGTTCCCAGCTAATGAGACTGTTTCTCGCTCTCGGCGTAAGGACGAACGCCACGCCATTTCTGGCTTCATTTTCAGGGCCAATGTACAGAATAGTGTTTCCGCTAGGGGTTCGTTCTTCTCCTGATCCTGTCCACCTGACCTCGCTCAAGCCCAAGATTTGGATGTTATAGTGCTCCATTTCACGGTCGATCACTGATTGGCGGTGCAAGGACCGAGTAACCCCAGCTCTTCCCCCGTCATTCAATGTTCGAACGTTCCAGAAGCCAATCATAGTCCGTTTTCGAATGCCAAAAGTCGTTACCGTAGAATCAGTCCGTATCCGAGGCGATGTATCCGTTTCTCGTATCATTTAGGTCTTAAGATCACGGGTGATAAGCCCATGATCCAGTGAGTGTCCATTTGCCATTTTTAGGGCAAGCAGGACTGGCTGTGGGTGAATTCTACAGCCCCCATTCCAGAGGGGGATAGTTAGCTCAGGTCCGTGGAGTCGCTAACTCCAAAGATAGTTGCAGGAATTGGTAAAACCTCATACTACAACTACCCCCTTGCGGGGGAATTTTCCTTACGCTTTACATATTGAATATCATAATTAAACTCTTCAAGTTTAAGTTTCCATCTCTGTAATTTTCAATTAGGCTCTTTTAGATTAGCCAACCATGTTAATGGTTTATGATTAGTTTTTATTATAAATTTTCTCCCGTATAGATAAGGTCTGAAGCATTTTGTAGCCCAAATAATGACTAATAAGTCTTTCTCTATTATTGAATATCGGATTTCATGTTCATTAAGGGTGCGTGAAGCATAACATAAGGGATGACCGTCTTTTTTTTTTTTTTACAGAATGACCTGTGTTATAGGCAATTTCGGCCTTTATGTTCAATGCACAAACACAGTCATGGAGAGAAGGAATGGGATTAGGAAGGTAGGGGAAAAGGAGTGAGAACGGCTGAACCGAGTGGAGAAGCTGATATATATTTTTCAGTTTTGTACTGGCTGCTACTGACAAATATTTGCAGATGTTATGGGGGACTGAATGAAAGAAGCAGACAGAACCATCTACTGAGTATCTAGGCCTTCTTGAAGTGGAACTGTTTCACTTTTACTCCGTTTGTCCATTTTATTTCGAATAATTTTTCATCGCCAGTAGCAACTGAAAAACTCGTGTTTAAAAAAATCCCGTCTGGAGTGGGAATCGAACCCATGACCTATTGACTGAAAAGCAAGCACGCTGTCCACTACGCCGCGGAAGCCTCCAACTTGAGAAAGTACGGCTCCAATAACGTAATTAGAAGCATCTGAAGTAAGAGTAAATGTCTTACTAAAATCCTACCCCCTCCAGAACAAATTTCATGAAATTTCGAAATTTAAAGAAATTGATTTTTCTCCGAAATTATTTCATCTATAGACTTAAGAACTACGTCATAGCATAATGATGTGAATATAATTTACGTCGATAAATATTCGTGCGATACTCCTTCTAACATCGAGCTACATTTTTTTACCAAATCCTTAATTAGCATTATTATTAATATCGGGAAAAATAAACCGATTAGCTCCACCTCTTCTACCCCCTCCCATACAATATGACACAATTCCACGACTTTGCGAAAATTCCATTTTCTTGGAAAGTGCGGAAGTCACAGATCTAAAATTTAAAATATATCAATTGCATAATGATTGTAGTGGTTTTTCAAAAAATCAATAAAATCCCCTCACTCCTTCCATCACCTCCCATACAAACTGCACTTTTTCATGAAATACTTTAAACCAATTCCATCAATACGTATAACTTTCACCGAGCTTAAATTTTGTCTTAAATCCTTAATTAGCATTATTATTAATATCGGGAAAAAATTAATCGATTAGCTTCACTCCTGCTATCCCCTCCCATACAATATGACACAATTTAACAACTTTTCAAAAATTCTATTTTCTTGAAAAGTGTGAACGTTACTGAACTAAAATTTAAAATATAGCAGTTTTGTTTCTCGAAAAATCAGCAAAAAACACTCCTCTCCTTCTACCACCTCCCATACAAATTGCTCAATTTCACTAAATCCAATGCAGTAAGCTTCTCAATACCCATTCAATTTTTGAAGCTTAAATTTGGTACAAAACATTTTTATAGCTACTCTAGCATGATGTGAAACAACCCCTTCTACCACTCCCCATACAAAATTCTTAACATCACCAAAATTTCATCTGTAGTATCGTATGATTGGGCTTTACGAAGAGTCGTAGTCCTGTTATGATTTTAAGCTTAATTTTATTTTATTTCGGATTCTTTTTTAATTAACACAAGCTACAACAGCTAGCTAGGGTATAGCCTAGTAGGTAGTGTGTTGGTCTTGTAATGCGAAGGTCGTGAGTTCAAATCCCGGTCGGCGCAATATATAATTCCGGCACATTGCCTGCTTGGATATACCTTGGTCACCTCAATCTAAGAAAATCAAAAATTCGTAGAAAGGGGGTTGTGCGAAGGGCTAACCACCTTTCCACAATAAGTAATGAAAAATGTTAAGGAACCTGAATATCAGGAGGCCAAGGTCCGATTTGGGCTGTAGCGCCATTGTAGTAGAAGCTACAACTATTCACATGTTCTTAATGCTCTTTAATACGAATATGGTCTTAGATCACGGGATTGATTTGATTACGACCCTGTCCCATACAAATGCGAGTATCGTGGTTTCATTCTTAATAATTTATGGTTCTGATTCCAACAAAATAGAAACCGTTGTCTTCAAAGAGCCATTAAACTAATCAGTTTATATATCCTGGATAATGTATTATATTACTAACCACATTCTCAAAAATCGCTTATTTCTCGATTCTTTCACGGACAAAGTCGCGGGCGATCGCTAGTTGCAAATAAAATTGATAAATATTTGGTTTTGATTCGAACCCCTCCTATAAAAATGCATAATTTTTGTAAATGCATGTCATCGATTTGCATTGAGATTAAAGAAAGTAAAAACTTAAAATGTTGCCAAAATTTTTTCCTTAATAATTGCAATAAATGCTAAAAAAAAATTTGAATTTCGCTTCATTCTCCTACCACCTCCCATACAAATTTTTGTATTGGAAATTCAAAAAAAATATTTCTCCTTCGAACATATGAGAGCTATCGACTTTAAAATGGTAAGAAAGCAATGTCATTAGGATGTTGATAAGATTTAAAATCATCCAAAACCTTCCACTTTATCTGCCACCTCCCATACAAATGCCATAAATTCAGAAAAATTTTTTCAATTTCCTCCAAAATTATGAAAGCTACAAACTTTAAATTCAGCATAAAACATTATGCATACCGCGTTCGGTGTCATATATACAAAAATGACATTGCTTCTAAAAAGTCTACCAATTTTGAATACAATTATATGCAAAAAATTGATTAAAAAATTTAATTATTAAAAATATTAAAACACAGGGTATACATATTCTCAGGTTCCTGCGTGCTCTCAACATCAAATATTCCTAGCAGCTGATGGAAGAAGTTAAAATATAATTATGTTACTTAATTGTATGAAGTGTAAGAAACCATATTTTATAAAAGTAATTGTTTTTTTCTCTTATCCATCCGCTCCACATTACTATCCCATTGTATCTTCTTAAATTTTATGAGAGTCAACATTTCTGTATTGTCGAAGCTGGCATACAATTCTCTATTGTATCGTATTCTTCAGATCCAGCGACCCCTTGTGAGCGACAAAATCTTAATAGCATTAAAATATTCATTAAAATTTCTAAAAATATTCATAAATCATGTATATCTCTCTTTCAGCAACATGAAAAGACTTGTATCCAAGACGATGATGTTATCATCTGCGAATCACCACCGCCCGAAACAATTACAGAGCCAAACGTGACAAATGAACCGGATAAAATCAATGATGAATCGCATCGAGCATCATTTCTATTGAATTTCGGACTACAAAGTCGTAACATTCCTCATCCATCAAAATTAGATAGAAAATTCAATGACGATACGAAAAAGAAAACATCGTCAACGGCAATGATGATGATGATGCCGAGCAGCAAAACCCCCGCCACCGCTACAACAACCCTCAACACTTCCACCAAAGAAGATAGCGATAGTTTAAACGGTCGACTGACAAGGAAATCAAAAGATTCTCCCGTCGAAAAACTGAAACGTTTACCACGACGAAATCGTGCCGTCTATGCCCTATCACGTTGTCCAACAGTGCCACTATCATCGCCAGCCGGTCAACTTATGATCAAAACCTCGAAAACCCTTATGACTGAAGATTACCTCTACGAGCGATTGGACCGTATGGAACGATTCTGTCACGCACCATTACTATCGTCCGGCGTCATACGTCCAAAATTTCTTTCGCGAAAATTCAATCTGCCCCACGCGACAGTCTCATTTAAAAAACCCCTCGAACAAATCTTACACATGTATACATTTCCACGACGACAGTTCTTCAATCGATATCGTGTCGAAAGTTTCTTGTTCCTAAATTCGCTTCTGTTGAAACAGTGTCGTCCGATATCCGTGCGACTTAAGAAACTGAACGAACTGACGATTATGAAAAAGGAGAAAACAGACTGGGATCGCAGTACGACGAGCAGCAGTAAGGTCAATAATATTCGTTTACATCGGGAGAATTCGGAAAGTCGAAATTGGAAAATCTCACCGAATTCATCGGAAATCGTTGTCGACACAATCGATTTGTGTTCATCGGACGATGATGATGATAACCATGTTAAGAGCAACAGCCCCAAGGATAGTAACGTTGTCGACAGTAATTGTAACGATGTTGCTACCGCTGTTGAAAGCGATATTAATGCCACCGCGACTGCTGCTGCTACTGAAATCCTATCAACATCGTCGTCCAACTCACAAGCACAATTCCTAGGTTCCGAAATCACATTAACACCAATCTATAAAAATTTAGAAAAAGAATTCGAAGATATTCGTAAGAAAAGTAAATTCGAAGGAAACTTTCTCCTCTCACAATCGATTACGAGCCAACCGAAACCGCTTCAACCGTCGGTATTTCTATTTTCAAATTACACAACCGAAAGCATTCATTTCCATCTGAACAATACAAATAACTGCGGTGGTGGAGCGAGTACTGGCGTTAGTACTACAACTGTTGCCGGAACGGGTGGCCAGCAACAACAAGTACAACAACAAAAACTACTAACAATAACTAACAATACAAACAGCAATAATTTACAAAATCAAGAGAATCTAGAGAGAAATATCCATAATAAAAATAATAATACAAATGGTGATGATTGGTTACCAAATCTCAATCGTACTGATCGAAATAGTAGTAGTAATAAACTTATGCAATTATTATCGTGTTCCGAGAGTGACGTAGTCCTTAATAAAATTAGTTCGCCAAATCGAACGATTTCAATAGACCTGACTTTATAATTGAATTTATGAATTAATAATAAAAAAAAAATCATAGATTCATAGTATTCTAAGTTTTTAAGTAAGGAATTAATAGTTATTGTTTTTTTATATTATTATAAACTGTAACGTGTAACTGTAAAAAAAACAAAAACAAAAACATGAAACCTTGAAGAAACAAAGTGAAATTAAAATGTTCTCCTTATTTTTATTATTATTATTATTATTTTATTACTAGAAAATAAATTGAAAGTAAATGTCGAGCCTGGTTAAGACTAACGATTTTTGTTAATATTTATTTAATAAGAAGAAAACAAATAGTTATGTCCATCTTTCTTTTAAGCATCAATCGTTTATTATTATTATCATTATTACACATTCTTTTTTTTTTATAAATTTATCATCCGTAATTCTAAAACGAGTCAATTTCCTTTGATTCATATTATTTTTCCGAGATAATAATTTTCGTTTTGTTTTTCCTAATACATCATCAGCAGAAAAATGTAAATTAATTGAATAAAAATGAAATCATTAAAAAATTTAGATAAAGATAGAATCGAAAAGAAAATATTTTTTGGATTCATTTTATCCCAATTGTTTGGCGGAAGTGTGACAATTCATTTCAATTTTAACTAGAAAAAATCGATGCTATGGTAAATAATAAAACGAAAGAAAATAAGGTCGTTATAAGGAAATAAAAAAGGAGTATATTATATTAATTTAAATTTTTGTTTTAATATTTTTTTTTTTTTTCAAATTCAGAAAATTTTTCGTGATTTTTCTTTTTAATTTTAAGTTGGTAATTAGTGGTATGTTTCTTTATTCTGGAGTAGAATTCTGAATCGCGAATCGTTTCGAGTTGTTTTAGTCTTATCAATCACGATCGAGTTGAAACCGTAAAATGTTCTAAACGCTTTCGAAAATTGTATGCTTTCCATTAAATTCAAACTTTTTCGACATTAGTACATTTTCTACATCAAGTACAATAAAATCTCAAATCGAGATACATACATAATACCAAAACCACTTGGAATTTCCACAACGGACAAAACATAAACATTTTTCAAAAGTTTTGTAATTTCTCTGATATTTAAAAACAGAAATTTTTATCACCAGCTTATGAAATGAGTAAATCGTGAGCAGTTACTCATAGTAGGTAGGTATAGGAGAGATCATAAGCTGGTCCGTTGAACCAACCGAAGCTTTCTTTGAGGCGTTGAAAGCTCCTGGCTTCTACATTTGCCAGTCTATCGAAGAAATCTAGGTGGCGTCTCCTAGAGACAGTAGGGCTGCAGCTGAAGAATCATCTCTTTCTCTTCCTCATCCTCGCAGCTCCCGCAAAAACGGAAGGTCAAGTCTCTCAGCATGTCTCCCTATCAGGCAGTATTCTGTAACGACTCATACTACGGAGCTAATCATCTGCCTGCTTAGCGAGTTCAGTCTACCAGACCGTTTTAGATCCAGTACTGGCCAATTCGGTCTGGTGGTATTACATGTTACCCCGTTTGCCCATTTCTCGTTGGCTTTACTAATCGCATCCAACTTAACCTGCAGCTTATAAGTTGCGAGAGGCATACGCAGCTTCTCTTTCTCAGATTAAATCTGCAAGGTGGTTCGGTGCCGGGTGAGTTTGTCAGACTAATGTTGAATTGTGCAGACGCGCGACAAACAAGAACAGTTTTAGACTATCCGCAGCCATAGCACTGTAAGGCCGAATTACAGATTTAACTTTCTTTTCAGAAGTGTGATGTCACGAAATCCGCCCACCTGTCGCTTTAGTGCAACACATTCAGAAGGCATAAATAAACCTTAACCTGCCTCATCTGATTGTGGATGCACAGCAAATTTCAATGTCAAACAGCCAGGTGTGACTAATGAATGCCTCCATTGTATTTTGCGACATGGAAAATGCAACGAAGAGGAGTCATCGTACGATGGAAATTGTGGTTTCGTGTAGTCGCACTTGGTCAGCATTTTTAGCCTAGGAGAAATGAAAATAACAAAAATGTATATGATGAATATTAAAGTTCAGTGACTGGATTTCGAAATCTACTTGCAAATCAATGATCTAAATTTAGAAGATCAATCAATCATTTACAAAAAATTGAACTATGCATTAATTGGTAATAAAAACGATTGTAAAACTTAACACAAATGAACTATAAAAATAGGCACCGAACAGGAAACGGTGCGAATAGATGATCGCCCAGCGGCGCTTCGAGAAAGACTGGACTATCTTGAAGAAAATAAGTTAGCGACTCGACTATCTTAATTAAACTAAAACAACTAATAAAGTGAAAAAATGGAGGTAACCGTCTTAACTCTTTGTTCTTTTTTTCAGCGACAAACAAATGACAGTAAAAGACTGACTACGGTTCGCCCCCGATCATCGTCGTCCAGCCATGGTTTCATCAGATCTGCGGCCGTATGCGTCGTATTCGGCCCTCCTTCGTGTCTGCCGACCTTCTGAACTTCATAGCGGTCGTTCCTCTTTACGTTCATAACCTTGTATGGGCCTAGATATTTCGTGTAAAGCTTTAGACCTGGCCCAAACTGCGTCCTCTTGATCGTGACTAAATCGTTGACTCCGTGGAGCTGCCGGCTTCTGTAGGAGTCGTATACCCGAAGACGCTGCCCGACATGAGTCCGGCCCTGAACCCCCTATCTTCTTTCTCGCAATTTGGGATCAACTCCGGCTCCGTGTAACTGTATACGTGTTCCCTGGAACTCACTTTGTTCCCTGTCATCGTCGTCCAGCCATGGTTTCATCAGATCTGCGGCCGTATGCGTCGTATTCGGCCCTCCTTCGTGTCTGCCGACCTTCTGAACTTCATAGCGGTCGTTCCTCTTTACGTTCATAACCTTGTATGGGCCTAGATATTTCGTGTAAAGCTTTAGACCTGGCCCAAACTGCGTCCTCTTGATCGTGACTAAATCGTTGGCTCCGTGGAGCTGCCGGCTTCTGTAGGAGTCGTATACCCGAAGACGCTGCCCGACATGAGTCCGGCCCTGAACCCCCTATCTTCTTTCTCGCAATTTGGGATCAACTCCGGCTCCGTGTAACTGTATACGTGTTCCCTGGAACTCACTTTGTTCCTTGTAATTGGGATCGACTCCGGTTCCGTGGAGCTGCGTAACCGTTCGGTTTCTTATTATTATTATTATTTATATTAGGGGAAAACGTGAGAACACTGCGGCCTTTCCGGCCTATTGTGCGATTATTGTCCCTTTTTCCTACCATAACTCAATAGCTTTGGCTAATCTGAGTATCTGTAAGGGAGCCATGTTGGCTAGTTCCTCGATGGAAAGGAAGCCTTTCCCCAGAAGCTTATGCCTTTTCCTTGCTACTGCTTCACAGTGGCATAGGATATGTATTGTCGTTTCTGAGTCTTCGAGACAGAGGCGGCAGATGTCGGTTTCAGCTAAGCCCATATTTTTGAGGTGGTGGTTCACTCCACTGTGCCCCGTCATTAGGCCGATTAGAGTACTAATATCTCTCTTACTGAATTTCAGGATATCCTCCACTTTGTTTTTTTGTGGTAGAATTAGTTTTTTTGAGGTTGATAATCCTGGAAATCTATTCCAGTAGATTTTGTGTTCTTGTTCAACCCACTTCCTAAGTATAGAGTTATGATGCTCTTTTGATTTTCTGCAGAATGGCTCTGGACCAATAAAATTTTTTTCCGCGCCGTTTTTTGCAAGGCGATCAGCCTCTTCGTTACCCTCAATTCCCATATGTCCTGGTCCCCACATTAAGGTTACGTCGTTCCTTTTCCCCAGGATGATTGATCTTGAAGACAGTCCCAAACTAACTTCGATCCGTGTTTATTGGATCCTAGGGTTTTGAGAACCGCCTGACTATCCGATAGGATATAGGTAAATAGATTTATTGTGATGAGCTCTTCTCTCTTGGATGTGTAGCTCCATTGCAATTAGTTCAGCCTGGGAAATTGTGGCTTCTTTGCCGAGTGGTTTTGAAGCCGAGAAGTTAGGACCTTTAACTCCGGCTCCTGTCCATTCAGAGGTGCGCGGACCATCTGTATACCAGATGGTTGATCGTTCTTCCATTTCAAGTAGCGTGGATTGCCAGTCCTTGCGTTCTCTGATTATAACTTTGAAGGGGGTTTCAAAGTTAAATTTTGTCGGCATAGCGTCCGATAATGTAGAGGTTAGAACCTCCAATTTTGGGTTTCTTAATACTTTGAGGTGGCCTCTAAAATCCCCTGGTTTTTAATTGTTTTCCCTCTGTATGCGTAACACCCCTTTGATAGCATCCTTTTTTATTTGGAGATGTATCGGAGGGATGTTGAGGAAAATTTCCATTGCCGCTGTAGGACAGGTTTTCATAGCTCCTGTAATACCAAGACAAGCTAGCCTTTGGATTTTTTGTAGCGTAAGCTGTGCTTTTCTTTGTAAAGTTTTAGTCCACCATATCGTTGATCCGTATGTGACTATTGGAAGAATGATTGTTCTGTAGCACTAGTAAATCATTTTGGGCTTTAGTCCCCATTTTCTGCCAAATAAGCTTTTACAGGCCCAAAATGCCCTTAGTGATTTGGCATGAGTCCATTCTATATTGGTTTGGTGAATGTTTTCACAGTGCATTTCGAATTAAAAGAAAAGATTTCCGGATTCTACACTGTTACGCTTTATTATTCGTGACGTTTCGGTCTCTGCTGAGACCTTTATCAAACTGATCGACAATTACAAATGACAATTATTATTTAGACAAGGGGGGTTAAATTAGTTAATTAAGGTTAATTAATTAGTATCAGGTAGTTAAATTTGTTAGGGATTTCTGGGTACGGATTTTGTTCTTACCAAATTTTAAGGCAGGTAGCCAAACTGCTGATAGCTTGTATCCGGTGTCTCGGTTGAAGTTCTGTGGATGTTTAGAAATTTCTATTGCTTCTCGTACTATCCGTTGATAATATTGATTTGTCCTGGCCAGAATTTGCACATTGTCGAAATCGATTGTATGGTCCTCTGTAGTTGCATGTTCCGCGATCGCTGATGACTGTATCTGGTTTTTCCGTGTGCATCGTTGGTGCTCGTTGATCCTTGTTTGGACTGTGCGTCCCGTTTCTCCTATGCATACTTTATCGCATGAGCCGCATGGTACTTTGTATACTCCTTGAGTCTCCAATGGTTTTTTGTCCTTCTGGTTTCCTAAAATTCCGCGGATTGTAGTCGGGGTAGTGAATGTTGTCTTGATGTTTGATTTTCGAAGGACTTTTCCTATCTTATCCGTCGTGCCTTGGATGTAAGGTAGTTTTACCCATCGTTTGTCTGCATTTCCTTCTTCAGTGTCTTCTCGTTCTGTTGTCCTTGGATGCTTCGGTTTCCACGCCTTGTTAATTTCGCTCGCTTTGTATCCATTCGCTCTGAATGCCCGATTCAACTGTTCCTTTTCCTTTCGTAGACTGCCCGGATTTCCTTCAGCTATGCGTCGAGCTCTGTGTATTAGGGTCTTCAGTACGCCTGTTTTCTGACTTGGGTGGTGATGTGAATGAGCATGGAGATATCTGTTGGTATGAGTTGGTTTCCTATCTACCCCGAAGCTTAGCGACGTATCATTCCTTTCAACGAGTACATCCAAGAATGGCAGTTTCCCGTTGCTTTCTGTTTCCATGGTGAACTTAATTTTCTCGTGGTGTGAGTTCAGGTGTGCTAAGAATTTGTCGAGCTCTTCTTTTCCATGTTGCCAAATGATGAAGGTGTCATCCACATACCGTAGATATAATTTCGGTGTTAATGGAGCTGAGTCCAGGGCGTTCTTTTCGAATTCCTCCATGAAAATTTCCGCTACCACTGGTGAAATCGGAGATCCCATTGCTGCTCCTTCCGTTTGCTTGTAGAGTTTTCCTAGAGCTGAAAAGAAAGTATTATTTAAACAAAATTCTATTAAGTCATACCTGTTGTCCGGAATGAGTTTCCTGATGATACTTAAGGTGTCCTTAATCGGGATGTTGGTGAACAGTGATTCCACGTCTAGGCTGACTAAAATATCCGTTGGTTCCAATTCGACTTTCTGAAGAATCTCTACTAGATGAGCGGAATTTTTAACAGAGCGATACCTGTTCTTTTAAACGGTCTAGGAGTTCATCTACTACAATTGACCACAGAAGTGGAGATAGTACCCCACCTTGGGGACAGCCTCTATAGGTCTGTGCAGTCAATGTGCTATCACCTAGATCCATGGTTTTCATTCGGCTCCTTAGCATGCCATGTATCCATCTAATCGTGGCCGTTTCCAAACCCTTTTTCCTAGCCGCCGCTATTATGGCTTCATGAGGAGTATTGTCAAATGCTCCTTCTATATCTAGGAATGCGCAAAGTGCAATTTCTTTATAGTCTTTTGCTTTTTCGATTTGTCTTACCAAACCGTGAAGGGCTGACTCTGTTGATTTGCCCTTTTGGTAGGCATGTTGATTAGTATTAAGACGAACCTTGTTAGGCCCTGTTCTTATATGTATGTCTACTAACTTCTCCATCTTTTGGACGAAGAACGAGGTAAGACTTATAGGACGATATGACTAAGGCTGATCAATGGAACGATTCCCTGCCTTCGGTACAAATACCACCATCGTTTTCCTCCAAATTTTTGGGATGTATCCCCAAATAAAGCTGGCTTTAAAGATCTTTATCATTATTAGCATCAAGATCTTTAACCCCTTCTACAGTAATGCGGGGAATATTTTATCTACTCTGGCTGATTTGTAAGGCTTAAAGGTGTTGATCGCCCATCTGATCTTTTCCAGAGTGAAGATTTTACCAGCAATGCTTTTGCTGTGCGGAGTTTGACGATATGTCCTTTCCTTCGCCTCTAAATCCTCATTGTTGTTTATTATTTTGCAGCCTGGGAAATGTGTTGCCAATAACATCTCAAGGGTTTTCATACTGCTTTTAGTAGAGGACCCATCCGGTCTTTCCAAAAGTCCGATATTTATCGGGGTGTCTTTTGATAACACCTTTTGGAGTCTTGAGGCCGTTGGGAGATCATCTATCTCTTCACAGAACCTTCTCCAAGACTCTTTTTTCAACTTTTTTAGAAGATTGTTATATTCGGTTAGAGACTCTCTGTATTCGTCCCGTTCCCAAAGGTCTTTGCTCTGTTGAACAATTTCCTAGTTTGCTTGCGTTTTGCCGCTAGTTCCTCGTTCCGCCAAGGTTTTTTGTAGAACAGGACAACTTTGTTCGTAAGCATTAATTATATTGTTTACGAGTTTGTTCGTGATTTTATCAATGCAGTCTGGGCTGCTTATTGATTCTTCTTCGATACCTAGTTAAAATTCTAGGACTGACTGGTACAGATTACAGTTGGTGCGTTTAGGGTTTCTGTATTGTCCGATATATTCAAATGAAGTCTCAATATCAAAACAGATATGCCTATGATCTGATAATGAGGCTTCCTTTGATACGTGCCAATTTTCGCACTTGTCAGCCAGGCAGGGGCTTGTTATGGTTAGGTCAAGTACTTCCTGCCTAACTGAGTTTATAAAAGTCGGTGTGTTATGGCTCTCAGGTGCCGAGTAAGCCACTCTTAAGCCAACCCCGGATCGGTTTTGGCTCTTTGGAGCTGCTTATACGTTCGACTGCCGTCGAAGCTGGCATCCGGTGATTCTGTATTCAACCCGGCATAAGAGCTCGGTTGAAAATACCATCTAACTCTTATTAGTTTACGTATGGGCCTTACATTTGAGTAAGCCCATAGTTCGTCTCTTCATCCAAAGTAATCGTTAAATAAGATATGAGCTTATATAGGGTACACCCATATTTCATACGATTGGTTTTTACCAAGGAACCAAAATTTTATGTTATGGATTTACATCAGGTAAATCGCAAAATAAAAGAAATGATCTCTACACTGTTGTTAAGTCGCTCCCTTCGTTTAACGCTTACCGGTTCAACCCTATTACTGTGGTTTCGCTTGCGATAAAATTTATCTCGTGTAGAACCTGTAAAATTACGAAATTAATGTGGAATACGAGTGACACGAAGGAGACAATATTCTTGCTATCATTAACCAGGATGCAATGTGCGACAGTAGTTGGAATGGTTACCGGGCATTGCCTTATTGGAGCAGGGTTTGGTACCATATGATCTCTGCAGAAATTGCAAACAGCCAGGAGTGAGGGAGACGGTGGAGCACGCGTTGTGTAACTGCCCAACTCTTGCTATAAAAAGGCTTGAAATCCTCGGTGCACCGTTCTTCCCCGACCTCAAGCAGGTCTCGAGCTGCGGTATGCGGAATCTTTTAAGCTCAACAAAGAACTCGTAACATCGCCGAAAGATACACATTAGGCTTTCCTCCAATTCATGTGGTATCACTATGGATCGTCTATGTGGGCTATGGTCGCCACACTAACCTAATCTAACCTAGCGCGGAGACTTCATGGAGATAGACAAATTAATCATTGCCAGTGCGAGTGTTATTATTGAGCAGCCGAAAGAAACTAAACGAATGAGAGCTCCAGTGGATCTTTATTTAAAAAAACGACGCGAGAAAGGGTACTCAAATTGGTTTTATTTTACAATGACTTAAAGCACAAGTTTTTCTTTAATTCTTTCAAGTCGCTTATTTGACACGAATCCCCTTGAAATTTATGGAAATCCATATGACAGTGGATACGTTCGAAAAACTTTTTGGCATGGTTGAAACGCATCTGCAGCCACAGGCGTACTCATTCATTCAACCAAATCACTCCAAAAGTAAAATTGAAGATTGTTTTGGAATTAGTTTATGTTTAAATTTTTGGTGCATTGCTTTTTATAGGTGTTTCTGTAGCGGGACGTTGCAAAGACATGCCGCTTCGGGTTATTGAATAAGCAAGTAACATTTCGATATAATTTTGAACAAAGTTTGCAACGCAATTACTCTGGGGCTTTAGACTGAGATCCCCATTTTTGGGCGAAATGAAAAGATAGGAACAGGAAACACTTTCAACTCGAAGTGGCAGTACCCAAATTGCGTAGTTGTTATTAATGGAAACACGTTGCCACCAAATGTCCACGAAAGTCAGGTAGTTTTTCCTATAACTATAAGGTATTTATTATGATTTTTCTTAATGCATAATTCTATAAATTTTATTTTCCAGGGATTCTACAGCATAGTGCTGCTAGGTATTTCGGAAGCTCAGTACCGCTTCCTGTACACCGACATTAGCGTCTACGCCAATGAAGATGATGCGAAAGATTACGTTAAATTTCAACTTAAGATAACATCGAATTGGAAATAAATTTTATCGCAAGCGAGAGCACAGTCCTAGGCTTTAGATATTAATGGGGTATAGTTTTGGGTAGGACAAGAATTTTTGGCCCAAGTTTGTATGTAATTTGAGGTGGTACAATGTCGCACCTCAAATGAACCAAGGCACATGGCGGGTTCGCATACTTACAATTTGTCTTATTGGCATACATACAATTCGCCTCACCTCAAATGTGGTGTAAAGTGAAATTGCGAATGAGGCAAAGGCATAGGGCTAAACCATTCTATGCACAGTACATAAGAGCGTAATTTATTATCCGTGGCCCTGGGAAGCTCTCCTAATCATGCATACATGTCTATGTCATTACCTCATTCGCTCATTTGCCACTATCATATCTCAATAAGACAAATCTTGTGTATGCGAACTCCTGACAGTGAGACATGTGATAGTGCCACAATTTCATTCATACCTCATTTGAGGTTCTCATCAGCTTTCCTGGTCACACAACATACTATGTCATTGCCTTATTCGCTTTCACACCACTCCTCAGTCCCCATTCGCACGGCTCTCTCAAAACAGTGTAGTGAGTGGTACAAATATTGTCTTGGTACGGCAGCCACACACATGCATGACTGTTATTCAAATGGGACAAAAACTGAAGTGGAACAAAAATATTTCTTGTAGTGATTTGACATTTTGAATTGCATAAATGTATGAGTATCCCAACACTAATGGTGTAACCGTCTTTAGTTCACGTGGGTACTGTGCGATTACAATCTTCTTCGGCTTTCGCTTTAATTCGCTACCGTTCTTCCTGATGCATGAAGGATCAGGTAACGTCGATGCAGAATCACCGCATACTACTCTTGCGGCACTAACCGTTGCTTTGGTCCTTCTCTTCTGCGTTGTTATGCCATATCACGTTGTCGTCCGCGTATGATAGTCCGTGAACTCGACTTTTATCCTTATATGCCAGAGTCGTTCTTCTTCGCGTCTGTGCCCTTGAACGACGGTCGCTTATCGACAATGACCATTGGCGCGAGAATTAAGTACTAGTGAGTTTTGATGACTCAAAAGCTCCTCGTGTCTTAACAAGTCATCCCCAGTCGACTTGTTGGTGAGTGATGGACATCTTACAATACGTCGCTATCACTGATACTGTCCGGCAGCGTACTTTCGCGGTTGTTGTTGCTATCAATCCAACGAGTGGTACTTTCGATAGTAACAGCCTGCTTGATTACTGCTTGATGGATCCGTAATATGATCACTTCCACGACCTGGTCCAGAGGTTGTAGAACCTATTCTACTAGTGACTTAAGAGGTGACATTACCTCCTGACCCCACAGACATCCCTACCCGTGTTTTCTGCCTGTCGTCCTTCAATGTCACGCCACTATCCGTAACCTGTAGACGCACTTAGTAGCATGCAGCTTTACAACTTCTAGGCAGATGAGTACCACGATGTGCGCTCGACGGCTTCTAAGCACGAATTTGTACAGATTTTTTAATACTTGAGAAAGATCAAAATTATTTTCTAAGAAACCTCTAAAAACAAAAATTGCAAGCACTTAATTCTTCGAATAAAACCTAACGGAAAACTCTACTTCCTACGCGTAGCAGTATAATTTATACCATTCCTCAGCCAATCCCATCACTTTCCCCTCAACGTTCGACCAATTCACCATTCGTTGAAAGTACAAAACGTCACTTGCGAAAATGTCAAAATACGAACATAACCGCACAAAAACAAGGTGATTAAATAGTCAGGTCGCGTGTTTTTTTTTCAAAAGAAAATAAACCCCTTGCAATTATTTGAGTTAAGATTTTCGTTTCTACAAAAACACGCGATGTAAGCGCGAAATTCGCGGCAAGTGCAGAGCAAAGAAATGGATTCGAAATATTCAGCAATATCAAAAACAGTGGAACCCTCCTTCTTCGGGAGCTTTAACCGCCCCGCGAAACGCAAAGTGCCGAACGGCAATAACGGCGAGAAAATCCCGAAAAAGTTCAAATTCCAGCTAAACAGCAAGGATTCGAATAAACTGAATGGCCAAGCAAACGGAAGAGGTGGAGTCGGCGGCGGTGAAAATGGGCAGCGGGCGGCTAAGCCGCAATCGATTCAGGAGCAACGACAAAATCTGCCAGCGTTTCTTTGCAAGCAAAGGTAAACAAGTACATAATTACTTTAAATTTTAATCCACTTCCTCTACCGACTTAACTGTGCAATGCATTAAAGGGTGACCCCCTAAGTTATACTCGGTGCCTTAAAAAAAAAAAAAGTGGGAAACGAGATTGCGACGTGATTTCAATTGAAATTTTCTTCCAGACTTGTTCAGGAGATTCGGAAGTTCGATACGGTGTTGATCATGGGCGAAACAGGGTCCGGCAAAACCACACAAATGCCGCAATTCCTTCACGAAGCAGGCTATACGAACAAGGGCATGATAGCAATCACGCAGCCTCGCCGGGTGGCAGCGATCACTGTGGCAAAGCGTGTTTCGCAGGAGCTGGGCTGCAATTTGGGCGAGACGGTCAGCTTTACGGTTCGATTCGAGGACTGCACATCGAAATCGACGAAAATTCGGTTCGTTACGGACGGCTCGCTGTTGCGTGAAGCACTCTCCGATCGGCTATTGAAAAACTACAGCGTTGTGATTTTGGATGAAGTCCACGAGAGGACAATCAATACTGACGTGCTGTTCGGCATTGTGCGAGAGGCACAGAAACAACGGCGACAGTCGAACATGATGCCGCTGAAAATTATCGTGACTTCCGCAACGATGGATATCGATCATTTTGGTAAATATTTCGGCGTACGGGGAATGTACCTGGAAGGTCGTGTCCATCCGGTTAAAGTCATGCATGCTAAGGAGGCGCAGAGCGATTATCTGCATGCCTGCTTAGTTACGATCTTTGAGATTCATCGCAATGCGCCGGCAAAGTAAGTGATTTTTTATTTCTCGCTTAATTCTCGGGTTAACAATTTGGGTTCTTATAGTCACGATATTTTGGTGTTTCTGACCGGGCAGGAAGAAATCGATGCGATGTGTGAGCAAGCGAGACTCATTGAAAAGGTAAGGGACAAAGCATGTCTCTTTCAAATCTGTATATCTCCAACCCTACAATCGTATTGTAAAAACTTCTCACGACCGAAATTATTCCCAGGGCAACAACACGGGTGCACCTAGTTTACGTGTCTATCCGCTCTACTCGCAGCTGCCACAAAACAAGCAACTCGAATGCTTCATCCCGTCGGCCCCGAACTCACGAAAAGTAATCATGGCAACGAATATCGCGGAAACTTCAATCACAATACCGGGAATTAGGTATGTGATTGACAGCGGCTTCGTAAAGCGTCGCGTTTACGATTCGCAAACCGGAATGGAATCGCTGAAAGTCGTACGCATATCGCAAGCCCAAAGCTGGCAGCGATGCGGCCGTGCCGGTCGCGAAGCTGAAGGTGTCTGCTATCGGACGTACACCCGATCTGAAATGGATGCCTTTGAAACGATGCCGATCCCGGAAATACTCCGAAGTAATATCACATCGACGGTAATCGCCTGTTCCGTTCACTTCTCGATGGTATTTTAAAAACCCTGTTTTTCTCCCCCGCAGGTCCTACAACTCCTCGCACTCGGAATCGATTGCCGTACATTCGATTTCCTCGATAAGCCGTCGCCGCATTCAATCGACACAGCCTATCAACAATTGCATTTACTCGGCGCCATAAAATCACTGAAATCGCCGGAATTGACTACGCAGGGTCGTCGCATGGCCCTCTTTCCGCTCGATCCGCGCTACAGTAAGCTGCTTTTAGTCGCACCGGAATTTCAATGTCTCGACGAGATGCTCAGCATCGTTGCAATCCTTTCGGGCGAGAATATATTCGTTATGAGTACTGAGAAACGTGATCAGGCCGCACTAGCACATGCGAAATTCGAATCGAAATATGGCGATCATTTAACACTGCTCAACGTTTACAAGGCATTTCAGAAAACCGAGAAAATTAAGGTAAGCGAAAAAAAATCTCCTTTTTGAAAAATATTGTGAAACATTCTCTGCGTTTCAAGCTATGGTGCCACGATAATTCCCTAAATACCAGAAACCTTCTCTACGCTCGCGATGTGCGCAATCAATTGCAGGAGATTTGTTCGAAATGCGGACTGCAACCGTCAAGTTGTGGTACGAATTTCGATAAAGTTCGAAGGTGCCTTATTGCCGGACTTTTCAATAACATAGCGGAATTGCAACGCGATCAGTTCTACCTGTCGATAGCGAATCGTCAGAAAGCTAAAATTCATCCGTCGAGTGTGCTCTGCGGTAAGGCACGTGCTTCGTACGTCCTTTTCACCGAGTTCGTTTCGACCGAGCGGAATTTTCTACGAGTCGTTACCGCTATTGATCCGGAATGGATCGGCGAAATTGTTCCACACCATCCATACCTGAGACGAATTCAATTCAATGCCAATAATTCTTGAAAGAAGAGAAAAAAAATTAATTAGGATTTAATTTGAATTCTAAATTCGCAGTTTTTTCATAAGTAAAATAAGTTTTGATGATGAAACTACTTGAGTAAGTTATGTAAAAGTCAATTGAATTGCTTTTAGAAGACGATCATTTATTTCCTTTTTAATACTTTTAAAGTTTAATGTTGTCTATATTGTTGTTTTGTAAATAATAAAGGAAAATGTTTTTTTTTGTAATGTTATTCGACGAATATGGAAATGATAATTGAATTTCGTACTGTAAATAATTAATAAAGTTATAGGTATATCATCGGCTTTTTCATTATCTTCGAACACGTGAGAGCTCTGCGACCTTCTCGGCCTATTGTGCGTTTATTGCCCTTGACTTGATAGATCTTGCTAATTTAAGTATGTTTATCAGCTGTAAGGAGCTAGGGTGTAGTCTAGTGGGTTGTGTGTTGGCCTGCAATGCTAAGGTCGTGAGTTCAAATCTCGGTCGACGCATAATTCCAGCACACTGCCTGCTTGGGTATACCTTGGTTGCCTCAATCTACGAAAATGAAAAACTCGAAGATAGAGGGTTGTGCGAAGGTCGACTGGGATTTTTCGAACGACATACTCTAGTGCCAAGTTGAAAAGCATGGGGGCTAGACCATCTCCCTGCTTTAAACCACATTCCGTTGGAAAGCTGGTTGTGGAATCGGTTTGTATTCTCAGTGTTCGTCATTGTTAGTTTTGGGGGAATTCCAAAGTCAAGCATGATTTGGTACAGTACGTTCCCGTCGATACTGTCGTATGCTTGTTTTAAATCTACGAAGATTTGGTGCACGTCTGTGTTATATTCCCAGGATTTCTCAAGCACCTGTTTCACCGAGAATATCTGGTCTGTTATAGATCGTCCGGTTCTGAATCCACCTATTTCATTAGTATTGGGCTTAAGACGACGTTCAATTATTTTTGTCAGTATTTTATAGGACGTACACAACAATGATATACCTCTGTAATTCTCACAGCAGGATTTGTCTCTTTTCTTGTAAATTGGATGCTAAATGCTTTGTCGCCAGTCGTCGGGTATGATTTTCTCTGTCCAAATTTTGCATATCATGCTGTGCAGTATTTCAGCGACACAGTTTCCACCGTTTTTCAGAAGTTCAACTGGTATTTCGTCAATTCCCGACGCTTTGTTTCGTTTTTGGTCACATAGGGCTGCTGATTTCAGGGGTGGGTGGTGTCGATGATGGTTCGTCTTCGTCAGTTGAGGCTTCAATTGAAATGTTGTCTGTCGTGATAGATGCTAATGAGGTGGGATTGAGAAGATGTTTAAAGTAGGAAGCCCATCTCCTTTCGATTTCTTGTGCGTCGCTGATAATATTGCCCTCTGCATCTTTGCAGAGACTGGTTTTTGGCTTATATCCCTTTTTTAAATCTTTTACTATTGCGTATGCGTCCCGCGTTTTATTTTTTCTCATGTCGTCGTCCATTTTTTGTATTTTGTCATTATGGTACTTCCTTTGTTTTCGTCTGCAGGTCTTTTTCGCATATCGCCTATGCTCGTCATATCTTTCTTTTTTGGCTCGTGTTGGTCGTTCAGTAAAAATTTTGTAAGCCTCGTTCGTTCTGTTTATTGCATCGCGACATTCTTGGTCGAACCAATCATTATTTTTTCGCCATGCTTGATATCCTTACACCTTCTGCGGAGGATTTGATGCCGTCTCGTATTTTCATCCAAACATTCTCCACTGGCATATCTTGGATGTTTTCATATATTGGTGTCAGGTGTTTATTACATGCTGACATGTACAAGTCTCCGCCACTGTTTCGTCTTTAAGCTTGTCGACTTTGAATTTGCGAGCTCTGCTCGTTTTCGAATCTCCACGACAAGCTAGCAACTCGGCATCGATACTTAGCTTTGACTAGATAGTGATCAGATCTAATTTAACCTTAATTACCCTTCCCACACTCAATTAACCCCCTTTTATATATAATAATTGTCTTTTGTAATTGTCAATCAGTTTGATTAAGGTCTCAGACGGCAAAATATCAAAGATGGCATTACATCTGTCGCAGAGGAGTTGATAGGACTACAACCCCGGCGCAAAAGAAATGATTGGTTCGACAACGAAATGCCAAGATGCATTAGAGCGCAAAAATCAAGCTTACGAAATGTTGACAAAACGGTCGACACGAGCCAAACAGGACAAATATAATGATCTTAGATCTCAGCAGAGACCGAAACTTCACGAATAATAAAGCATAACAGTATATAATCCGGAAATCTTTTCTTTCAATTCGAAATGCACTGTGAAAACAGTCAACAAATCATATATTGTCTCTTCTTCTTCTAAAATGGCGCTACAGCCCAAATTGGACCTTGGCCTCCTGATTTTCAGGTTCCTTAACATTTTTTATTACTTATTATGGAAGGGTTGTTAGCCCTTCGCACAACCCTCTTTCTACGACTTTTTCATTTTCATAGATTGAGGTGACCAAGGTATATCCAAGCAGGCAATGTGCTGGAATTATATATTGCGTCGACTGGGATTTGAACTCACGACCTTCGCATTACAAGACCAACACGCTACCTACTAGGCTACACCCCAGCTTCTGTTGTCTCTAGGGTGGCATAAAATTCGTCTTTAGTTATATCGTCCTTCTCTTCAGTTGGTGCGTGGACGTTGATCAACCAAGTGTTGAAAAATTTAGTCTGTATTCGGATCGCACACAAACTTTCACTTACTGGTTTGAAACTCGTGACATGCTGACTAAATTTTTTGTCAACGACGAAAGCGACTTCAAATTCTCTGCTTCCCGACAATTTTCCACTTGCATGATTTCGTTACCGAGCCATTTCGTTTCTTGGATGGCAGTTATGTTGATGTTGTGTTCTGCCACTTCTTTGAGGAACTCTTCCAGAGCTCCTGTCCTAAATAAGGATCGAACATTCCAAGATACAATAGAGTAGTCCATTTTTCGTTTGCGGGGTCGTTGCCGTTGAGTCCATCCGTTCCAAGGCTGTTCTCCAGGTTTCTGGACAGTGATTTTTTTTCCGGTGATGCGTTGTCGGCGCCTAGCCCAACCCCCAACCTGGAGGACCGATCGAAATCAATAGAAGGATCATCATCAATGGCGTGACAGCCCAAATGGGACACTAGCCTCCTGAAGTCGTCGCCTTCAATCGTCTCGATCCAAAGACCGCGTCCTCCAGCTGCTAATTATACTCTAGATGAAATCTGAGAGTATTATAAGTTTGCCACAAAGTTCTTAACGCTAAGAAATAAGGCTCGGAGAAAAAAAATGAATGATACAGAAGTTAATATAATCACTCAAAAATCTCAAGACCGGATGTCCGTCCGTCCGTCTGTACGTCTGTCCGTCCGTGTCCTCTCTAGCTTGAGAACAAGTTGATCTAGAGAGTTCAAATTTTGTACACGTCGTTTTTGACAAAAAAGTAAGGACAAGTTCGTGAACGGGCCAAATCGGGGTAGAAACCCCCTCCCATACAAAATGACACAATTTCGTAATTTGACAATAAACGGATTTGCTCGAAAAGTATAAAAGCTATTGGTCTCAAATTTGGAACACTTTTATGATGATATCAATCTACTACATAAAAATTATGCGTGTCCTCTCCCTCCTTCTACCACCTCTCATACAAACTGTACTTTTTCATGAAATACTTGAAACCAATTTACGCAGTGCGTATAAAATTTAGCGAGCTGAAATTGTGCACTAAATATTTATTTGGAATTATTAGTGAGACCAATTAAATTAGACATTCAGTTTCACCCCTTTAACCCCCTCCCATACAAAATGACACAATTTCGCAATTCGACAATAAACGAATTTTTTCAAAAAGTATGAAAGCTATTGATCTGAAATTTGGAATATATTACTTTTGTAATAATTTCAATCTGCTGTATAAAAATTAGTTGAGTCCTCTCCCTCCTTCCATCACCTCCCATACAAACTGCACTTTTTTTATGAAATACTCTAAATAAATTTACTCTGTACGTATGTAATTTATCGAGCTGAAATTATGCACTAAATAATTATTTAGAATTATTAGTAGGACCAAAAAAAATTAGGCGATTACCTTCAATCTTTCTACCACCTTCCATACAATTTGACACAATTCAACAACTTTACAAAAAGACGATTTTCCTGAAAAGCATGAATGCAATTTAAAATATGTATGTCAATTAAATGATGTTTACAGTTATTTCTAAAAACGTCATTAATAAATTCACACTCTTTCTACCACCTCCCATACAAACTGCACAATTTAACTTAATCCAATACACTAATTTTCTCAGTACCTATTAAATTATTGAATCCTAAATTTTGTTGAAAACATTTTGATAGCAACCTTAAGCCTAGTTCGCACTAGGCAAGAAATGTAGTCGAGTTGCGAGTGATTTAGTTACTAGACGTGTCTGAACAACACAATTTTAGTGGAGTAGTTTAGTAAGTGACTAAACTACTCTACTAAATAATCGATCCATTTCATTCTATTTTTTTCAGGCGAGTAGCGTCCCGCACTACCATCATTCCATCGTGTTTCAACCACTAAACAAGTAAAAACCTGACGATTTAGTCGAAATGTAATGTACTGTGTTTAGTGACTAAACTACTCGCCGCTGGACTAAATCACTAGCCTAGTGCGAACTAGGCTTTAGAGTGATGTGAAAAAATTATCGCACGATTGGGCTTTATGCCCAGTCGTAGTCCTGTTATGTTTATACTCTAGATGGAATCTGAGAGTATTATAAGTTTGCTCTAAAGTTTGTAACGCCAAGAAATAAGGCTCGGAGAAAAAAATGAATGATACAGAAGTTAATATTATCACTCAGAAATCTCAAAACCGGATGTCCGTCTGTCCGTTCGCTCTCTAGCCTGAGAACGCGTTGAGCTAGAAAGTTCAAATTTCGTACACGTCGTTTTTGACAAAAAAGTAAGGTCAAGTTCGTGAACGGGCCAAATCGCTCCACCCCTTCTACCCCCTCCCATACAAAATGACACAAATGCGCAATTTGATAACAAACGGATTTGCTCGAAAAGTATAAAAGTTATTGGCCTGAAATTTGGAATATATTACTTTTATTATAATATCAATCTACCGTACAAAAATTATGCGTGTCCTCCCCCTCCTTCTACCACCTCCCATAGAAACTGTACTTGTCATGAATTACTCTCAGCCAATTTACTCAGTGCGTATCAAATTTAGCGAGCTGAAATTATGCAATAAATATTTATTTGAAATTGTTAGTAAGGCCAAAAAAAATTAGACGATTAGCTTCACCCCTTCTACCCCCTCCCATACAAAATGACACAATTTCGCAATTCCACAATAAATGGATTTGGTCGAAAAGTATAAAAGTTATTAGTCTGAATTTCGGGGTATATTACTTTCATATTGATTTCAATATACAGTATAAAAATTATTTGCGTCCTCCCTATCCTTCCAACCCCTCCCATACAAACTACACTTTTTCATGAAATGCTCTAAGCCAATTTTCTCAGAACATTTAACATTTATCGAGCTCACATTTTATAATAAATACTTATTTAGCATTATCACTAAGATTAGAAAAAAATATTTGACTGCTTAAATATTTACTGCTTCTACCCCCTCCCATACAATATGACACAGTTTCAGAACTTCACAAAAAATCTATTTTCTTGAAAAGTATGAATGTTACTGGTCTAAAATTTAAGAGATGTCAATTTTATGATATTCTTAGTTATTTCTGAAAAAATCACTAAAATCCCCCCACTCTTTCTACTACCTCCCATACAAACTGCACATTTTCACTAAATCTAACACACTAATTTTCTCAGCTCCTATTCAATTATTGGAGTAAGCATTTTGTATAAAACTTTTTTATAGCTACTTTAGCATGATGGGGAAAAAATTAGTTCAATGCTATCATCCCTTCTAACATTCCCCATAAAAAATTTCTTGGGATCACAAAAAATTCTATTTCATCTAGAGTATCGTAAGATTGCGCTTTACGCGCAATCGTAGCCCTGTTATATTTTTTAAAATGGCTTTGCTGTCTTTATCAACCGAGTCTTCCCATCGCTTGCGTTGTTTGCCTTCTGGACGGTTACCACTCGCTTTGCCTTAAGAGCACGTTTCGGGACTCTTCTGCCTTCCATTCGCTCTACATGACCAGCCCACTGCCGTTTACGTAGCTTGATGAACGTTGAAGCTTTTGGCTCGTCGTGGAGGTAATACACTCATGGTTGTATCTTATTTGCCATTCCGTTCCTTCCTTCACAGGTCCCAAAATTCTTCGGAGGACCTGCGTCGACTCCGATTTTTCTGACGACATACTCTAGTGCCAAGTTGAAAAGCATGGGGGCTAGACCATCTCCCTGCTTTAAACCACATTCCGTTCGAAAGCTGGTTGTGGAATCGGTTTGTATTCCCACCAGGGATTCAGTGTTCGTCATTGTTAGTTTTGGGGGAATTCCAAAGTCATGCATGATTTGGTACAGTACGCTCCTGCCGATACTGTCGTATGCTTGTTTAAAATCTACGAAGATTTGGTGCACGTCTGTGTTATACTCCCAGGATTTCTCAAGCACCTGTTTCACCGAGAATATCTGGTCTGTTGTAGATCGTCCGGTTCTGAATCCACCTATTTCATTAGTATAGCTTAAGTATAGTATAGTATAGGCTTAAGACGACGTTCAATTATTTTTGTCAGTATTTTATAGGACGTACACAACAATGATATACCTCTGTAATTCTCACAGCAGAGTTTGTCTCCTTTCTTGTAAATTTGACATATAATGCTTTTTGGCCATTCGTCGGGTATGATTTCCTCTGTCCAAATTTTGCATATCATGTTGTGCAGTATTTCCGCGACACAGTTTCCACCGTTTTTCAGAGGTTGAACTGGTTTTTCGTCAGTTCCCAGCGCTTTGTTTCGTTTTTGGCTACATAGGGCTGCTTTGATTTCAGCAAGCGTGGCTGGTGTCGATGATGGTTCTTCTTCATCAGTTGAGGCCTCAATTGAAAAAAAATTTTGTTTGTCGTGATAACTGCTAATGGGGTGGGATTGAGAAGATGTTCAAAGTAGGAAGCCCATCTCCTTTTGATTTCTTGTGCGTCGCTGATAATGTTGCCCTTTGCGTGTTTGTAGAGACTGGTTTTCAGTAGAAGGATAATGATGGCAAACAAGACGTATTATTCGGTACTTCCAATAATTAAAAACAGCAAAACAAAACTTAAGCTAAATAAAACGATCATAAGACCTGTGCTATGCTAGGGCGGCGAAACCTGGACATTAACTCAGGCGTCCGAAAAACTACTTTACGCCTTTGAGTGAAAGGTCCTCAGAAAAATCCTAGGACCTGTGAGGGAAGACGTGATCTGGAGAATACGATACAATAGAGAATTGTATGCCAACTTCGACAATCCAGAAATATCAACCCTCATAAAATTTAAGAAGTAAAAATTAGTTATTTAGAGCAGATGGACGACGAAGGAATTCCCAAACGCACACTAAAAGGGAAACTCAATGGACAAAGACCGGTCGGAAAACCACGGAAGCGCTGGTAGGATTCGATTGACGCAGACAGCAAATAACTGCTAAAATTTTCAAACTGGATGACGCGGTCATCGAACCGAGATGGATGGAGGCAAAGCATTAAGGAGGCCAAGGTTCGGTTTGGGCTGTAGCGCCATCATAAGTAAGTAAGTAAGCATTCACCGATTAACCTCTTTCTCATTTCATGATGAGTATCGCATGATTGGTAACTACGCCACACCATAAATCTGTTGTTTTTTAGTTGTTATTGTGGAAGCGTTGTTAGCCCTTCGCTCAACTCTCTACCTATGAATTTTCATGTTCGCAGATTGTGTGATTGAATTATACGTCGACCGGGATTCGAGCTCGCGACCTTTGCATTGTGGACCGACACGGTACATACTAGGTTACACCCAGGCTCTATATAACCTACAGGCATTAAATTGCATGCCTTAAAATTTCAAATTCACGTCAGGATCACAATTTTATACATATTATTCTTACTCTGCACCGGACGGTATTCCTTTTATAAACCTTAAAAAATGATTCTCATGTATGACTAAACCTCTTGTAGCGAAATTCAGCGAAATTCGCACATAGCTGAAAAGAAGCGAATGTCCCGTCAAGATTCAGTTTTATCACAAAATTTTCCTTTTTTATACTCTAGATGAAATCTGAGAGTATATTGTGTTTGCCTTACCGTTTGTAACGCTAAGAAATAACGCTCGCACAGAGCCGCCAAGGGTACAGAAATATTTGTTGTCGTCTGTCCGTCTGTCCGTCTGTCTACAGCATAACTCTCGAAAGCTTTGAGCTATAGTGCTAACAATTTTTGTGTGCCATTTTTAGCAAAAAAGTAACTTTAAGTTCGTGAACGGGCTACATCCCCCCACTCCTTCTGCCCCCCTCCCATACAAATTTCATGAAATTTCGATATATAAGGAAATTGATTTTTCTTTGAAACTATTTAAGCTATCGACTTGAAATTTAGGTCGAAGTATTATGATATAGATGTCATTAATATTACGAAATATTGATCCTATCCCCTCACTCCTTCTAACCCCTCCCATACAAATGGACAATTTTAAAAAATACACATTTTCGATTTTCATTGAAACTAGTAAAGCTGAAAAGACGAAATTTTGCCAAAATTAATTCTACTATAATTGCAATTAGTTTTAAAAAGAATTATCATAATTATACTCCTTCTACCCCTTCCCATACATATTTCACGAAATTTTGAAATTTAAATTAAATTATTTTTCTTCGAAACTGTTAAAGCTATCAACTTTATATTTTGTATAAAGTATAAAAATAGAAATATCAATAACGGAAAAAAATATTGTTTTGATCCGTACACTCCTTCTACCCCCTCCCATACAAATGCATAATTTTTGTTAAATGCATTATATCGATTTCCATTAAAACTAGAAAAACTGCAAACTTAAAATTTTGGCAGAATTTGTTTTTTAATAGTTGCAATAAATTCCAGAAAAAATTATCAGCTCAGCTTCACTCCTTCTACCCCCTCCCATATAAATATCTGTATTATAAATTCAAGAAAAGCATTTCTCCTTCGAATATATGAGAGCTATCGACTTTGAAAATGAATCAAAGCATGGTGATAAGGGTGACGACAAGCAGTTTCAAAATCATCTAAAGCGTTCCACTTCCTCTGCCACACCTCCCATACAAAGGCCCCAATTCAGAAAAATCCTAGGACCTGTGAGGGAAGACGTGATCTGGAGAATACGATACAATAGAGAATTGTATGCCAACTTCGACAATCCAGAAATATCAACCCTCATAAAATTTAAGAAGTTAAAATTAGTTATTTAGAGCAGATGGACGACGAAGGAATTCCCAAACGCACACTAAAAGGGAAACTCAATGGACAAAGACCGGTCGGAAAACCACGGAAGCGCTGTTAGGATTCGATTGACGCAGACAGCAAATAACTGCTAAAATTTTCAAACTGGATGACGCGGTCATCGAACCGAGATGGATGGAGGCAAAGCATTAAGGAGGCCAAGGTTCGATTTGGGCTGTGGCGCCATCATAAGTAAGTAAGTAAGCATTCACCGATTAACCTCTTTCTCATTTCATGATGAGTATCGCATGATTGGTAACTACGCCACATATTAAATCTGTTTATTTTAGTTGTTATTGTGGAAGCGTTGTTAGCCCTTCGCACAACTCTCTACCTATGAATTTTCATGTTCGCAGATTGTGTGATAGAATTATACGTCGACCGGGATTTGAACTCGCGACCTTTGCATTGTGTACCGACACGGTACATACTAGGTTACACCCAGGCTCTATATAACCTACAGGCATTAAATTGCATGCCTTAAAATTTCAAATTCACGTCAGGATCACAATTTTATACATATTATTCTTACTCTGCACCGGACGGTATTCCTTTTATAAACCTTAAAAAATGATTCTCATGTATGACTAAACCTCTTGTAGCGAAATTCAGCGAAATTCGCACATAGCTGAAAAGAAGCGAATGTTCCGTCAAGACTCAGTTTTATCACAAATTTACCTTTTTTATACTCTAGATGAAATCTGAGAGTATATTGTGTTTGCCTTACCGTTTGTAACGCTAAGAAATAACGCTCGCACAGAGCCGCCAAGGGTACAGAAATATTTGTTGTCGCTCAAAAACCTCGATTCCGAGTGACCGTCTGTCCGTCTGTCTGTCTGTCCGTCTGTCTACAGCATAACTCTCGAAAGCTTTGAGCTATAGTGCTAAAAATTTGTCTGTGTCATTTTTAGCAAAAAATTAACTTTAAGTTCGTGAACGGGCTACATACCCCCACTCCTTCTGCCCCCTCCCATACAAATTTCATGAAATTTCGATATATAAGGAAATTGATTTTTCTTTGAAACTTTTTAAGCTATCGACTTGAAATTTAGGTCGAAGTATTATGATATAGATGTCATTAATATTGCGAAATATTGATCCTATCCCCTCACTCCTTCTAACCCCTCCCATACAAATGGACAATTTTAAAAAATACACATTTTCGATTTTCATTGAAACTAGTAAAGCTGAAAAGACGAAATTTTGCCAAAATTAATTCTACTATAATTGCAATTAGTTTTAAAAAGAATTATCATAATTATACTCCTTCTACCCCCTCCCATACATATTTCACGAAATTTTGAAATTTAAATTAAATTATTTTTCTTCGAAACTGTTAAAGCAATCAACTTGATATTTTGTATAAAGTATAAAACTAGAAATATCAATAACGGAAAAAAAATTGTTTTGATCCGTACACTCCTTCTACCCCCTCCCATACAAATGCATAATTTTTGTTAAATGCATTATATCGATTTCCATTAAAACTAGAAAAATTACAAACTTAAAATTTTGGCAGAATTTGTTTTTTAATAGTTGCAATAAATTCTAGAAAAAATTATCAGCTCAGCTTCACTCCTTTTACCCCCTCCCATATAAATATCTGTATTATAAATTCAAGAAAAGCATTTCTCCTTCGAATATATGAGAGCTATCGACTTTGAAAATGAATCAAAGCATGGTGATAAGGGTGATGACAAGCAGTTTCAAAATCATCTAAAGCGTTCCACTTCCTCTGCCACCTCCCATACAAATGCCCCAATTTCAGGAAAACTATGTCCAATTTCTTTAAAAATAATGAAAACTAAAAACTTTAAATTCAGCAAAAAACATTTTGTATGTTCGGTGTCATATACGAAAAATACAAACCTCCCCCTCTACTTCTACCACCTCCCATGCAAAAGTCTCTATTCATTATTCGAAAGAATTTGAGATGACATATTTTCCGGTGTATTTAAGTCATTTCCATCTCATCTAGAGTATCATATTTCTGTTATGTTTTAATTTTTATTGACGATCTTCTGACGTCGACTCTCAATCCAATTCACAGCTTTGCAGATAAAAATTTCTCCGAAGATGCAAGAAATATTTTACACCATCTGATATTGCAAGTCATTTACAAGTCCCACATCAGGCTCCGACTCGAGTACAATTCGCATATCTGGACTGGAGCACCATAACTCATTTAACTGAGTTCAGAGGTTCGCGTTCCGACTTATTGCAAATGATGCCATTAGACTCCCCTTGAACATTGCAAAAATGTCGGAGTACTCAGGTATTGCCATCGCCGCTATAGTGGTAAAATTTATCGTCTTATCGCTACTTTATATAAATTCGCGCGTAGTACACCTGCTGCGCGAGCTCACGACTATACGGTTTAGCCACCCAAATCACGTACAATAGAAAATAGGCAGTAGTTTCTATATGTCGAGCAAGCAAAATGTGGAATGCACTACTCGCGGTCGATTTTCCTAGTTTATGGCATACAAAAATTGAAAAGAAGCATTCGCCAAATTCTTTAATCTTGTAAGTCCTTTCTCAATTAATTTTTATTTCCACAATGGCACTACTGCCCAAATCGCGCCTTGGCTTCCTGAACTTCAGGTTCCTTAACATTTTTATTACTTATTGTGGAAGGGTTGTTAGCCCTTCGCACAACCCTCTATCTACGAATTTTCATTTTCGTAGATTGAGCTAACTAAGGTATACCAAAGCAGGTAGAGTGCTGGAATTATGCTTCGACCGGGATTCAATTTGCATATTGTTAATTTTCGTTTTGTTTTTTCCCTCTCTAAGCCTGTACTGTATTGTACTGTATAGTAGCGTACAGTACGCTACAGTATTAAAGGGTGACTCCGAAGCCCTGCGTGGTGTCTTAAAAAAACGATCATTCTTCCACCAATGGGCACGCCCTAAACTCACATCGCTGCTCGCGTCCTTTTTGATCTACGGCCAAGGGTACGAGCAGAGTAAACGCGATTGATTCAATTAATTAAAATCTTATCTTTCTGAAAATGTTCACCACCTCATGGAGAAAACCCTGTAGACTTGTGGCCGGCTGTTGAAATTTTTCAATGATAAGAGCGCCTGCAAGCTCCCTGCTTCCCGACAATTTTCCACTTGTAAAGATCGTTTGTGATCTCATGTCCATGATTTCGTTACCGATCCATTTCGTTTCTTGGAGGGCAGTTGTGTTGACCTTGTGTTCTGCTACTTCTTCGAGGAACTATTTTAGAGCTCCTGTCCTAAATAAGTATCGAATATTCCAAGATCCAAAAGAGTAGTCCATTTTTCGTTTCTGGGGTCGTTGCCGTTGAGTCCATCCTTTCCGAGGCTGTTTTTCAGGTTTCTGGAGAGTATTTTTTTCGGTGATGCTTCGCCCAATCACTAATCTGGACGACCAGCCCTAATTTAGTTGCTCCCTGGTAGAAAAAGGGTGGGAGCTGACATGCTGGAGTTCTCACAGATATGTTGCGATTTCGACTATGTCATACTTTTGCCTATTCCCTGAGATGCACGGGCTTGTTACCGGCTATGGCGGAATTGAAATGTTCATACCGTCATTTTAATTCTTAGAATTGAATCTACTTACAATATTTCTTGCAATTTGAATTGCAACTGGAATAAACTAAATTTTAAATCGATTGTTGCTACTACACAAATTCGAAAAACATTCTAACCAGCAAAGAACTTTGGCCTACAAACTAACCCTTTTCGAAAATAATAATCGGAGAAAACCCAAAAGTGAAAAACTTTAACAGTTGCACTTATTTTAATTTGTTATGCCTATTAATTTAATATTTCAATTATTTATTAAATGAAGTCTAAAAATAAAACACCCTAATCGATCGGCGGCTAGACCAAGAAGAATTTTCTTCTTCATAATTTAACTTAAAAGTGGTTACTGACGTAATGATCTAACTATATTAATTTACTTAATACATAAAAATTGTTTCAAATTCTTTAAGATGCCGTAACCGATTAACGGAGAAGATTTGTTAATAGCACGAGTTGTAAATAAATATTAACTTAATTCTATTTGTAGATTTGGACATATTTCAGTTAAAGTCGAAATGATTATTTTAGAGTGTTTATTTTCAAAATACTAAAAGAATATTTTTCTCTGGTGGAATTACTGCTACACATTCATAATTGTTTCGATTCAAAATCGTGTGGTTAGAGCTAAAGATAAATGTGAAAATAAGGGTTAAAAAAATTGCATGGCTGGAGAGTAGGTTAGGCCCTAACTACGAAAAACTCAATTAAAAAAATTGGTATTTAGAGAACTAGTACACATGGTTTGAAGAATGTTTTTACAGTGCATTTCGAATTAAAAAAAAGATTTCGGGATTCTACACTGTTATGCTTTAGTATTCGTGACGTTTCGGTCTATAATAATAAAGCATAACAGTGTAGAATCCGGAAATTACTCATCGCTTGCACTATGGGTTATTTTTATCCTATATTTCCCAAATTAAAGTCCTTTCCAGTGAAGGGATTTTTTTTTTGCATAGACGTAGACATTGCGATGGTGTAACGGTTTTATTTTGAGGAAGGGTTTTTCGATGAGAGTTTACATTGATATTTCTTTTTATTTTTTAAATATATTACAGTTTAGTATTTTGAAGTGGGATTTTTTTCGGCTAGAGTTTTTAATGCGACTTTCTCGGGATCGGAAGGTTCAAATTGAAGAAACGTAAGGAGAACATTTAAATTAATTTCAATATTTATTTGGTTTCATCAATCGAGGTTTTCACACACATTTATACATTTAAAACTAGGCACTAAATTACGACTTCTAGAACTCTACTTAACAAATATCCTTAAATTGCGCTTATAAATTAATTAATTATCATCCTAAGATATCAATTATCTTTCGAAAGAAATCCTTCTATGGTCCGCCAAAAAACTTCCAAGGCATAGCTTTGTGTACATCGTCCAAAAGATTCGTTTTCTTCACTCTGATGAAGGCTTCCCAGTTCTTCTGCTTTCATGCCCAATCGCTGTTTCATGATTTCGTCGAAATTAAATACCGAATTCTGTTCGGGCTCGTCTTCTTGAAGAGGTAGTTCGCCAAACTGTCGAGGACCAGCATAGCCAATCGTTTTGACCGAATCGTCATCGACTCGACGACTGGTTCTCGCTTCCAGGGTATTGTAAAGTTTCGAATTAGGCCGGTATAATGTGTAGAGGTGCGGCTTAGATGGTCCTTGAAATGAATTAAGATCGTGCTTAGCGACTCCTTGATACGCGTAAAGATTCTGTATTTGATAGTTGCTGAGATCTTGTTGTGCTTGATACGCGCTTTGTCGCTCCACATAATCTTGCTGCGCTTGTTGTCCTTGATAGTCGCTAAAATCGGAAGAGCTCATTTCGGCAACCTTTGTACCTACCGTTGAATCATTTCCGGCCATTAATCCTCTTATGTATTCCATAGCGTAACGATATGTAGCGTGGACTAAACGTACAGCATTTTCAAAATTCATTCCCGCAAGGACGGCAGGGTATTCCCGTTTAACGAATTTCCCAAGACATCGGGTGTAGGAGATTTCGGGAAAGTAATAATTGTAGGTGTTGAGGATTTGTCCAGCTATGCCTCGCATTGTGCTGAAAGTGGACCGGAGCGATTTAAACATCTCCGGCAGCTTAAGTGCTTGGGTTCTGAAAATAACGAATTTAAGTGGAATGGGGTATTGAGCTGAACAATCCTGGCTTACATTTGCTTGGATCCTTCATGACTAGCTCCATTTTCCAAGAAATTCTCCAAAAACAACGTCACATGCTGAACAGTTTTCAAAATTCGTCTCAGAATATCGAATAGTTCGGTCAACTCGGCTGGCGAAGTGCTAATTGACGAGACAAATTAGGAACTTTTCTTTTCACTTTTCTATTTCACTTACTTATTTTCACTTTTCATAAATTGATCACTGGGTAAAAATTTGCCAAGAGCTTCTGCGAAATTCCATATACCCATCAGGTAAGTTCGAAACGTAGTCTTAACTATCCTTTGGTTTAGAAGAGCTTGTGTAGAATTCCTGGAATTTTCGGGATTCATTTAGATCTTATAAATAATCCGAAATGATTATTTACCAACATTTCTTTTGGGGTCCCAGAATCACCGCGATCGGTCCCATTTGCAGCACAAATAGCACTCAACACTCCGAAAATTATTACAAAACAGAAACGCTGTTTCTTATGCACTAAACGGAACATCTTAAAGATAAGTGTTAATTATTTTATTTTATAGTTTAACCGATGATCTTGCTCGTATAATGCTGGCGGCTTACTAAGGTCCAAGCGATAATGACCTTCTCAAAAATTTTACACGCGAAAAATATTTATGAACTACCGAAATTTTTAGAAATGACAATTTTTCGGGTAAATTGATGTCCTCAGGCATCGCATACCGACGGTAGACGGAACGATCTTAATTACACTATGCGGATTCTCAAGAAGTCGGAATGACCGGAACCTCTAAGGTGCCTGGCTGGCTATTGATTTGTGTGAACACCCGCCTAATCATGGCCGTGCCGCGACCACTCTAGAGACGGAACAAATATTGTTTCAGAGAGATGTGCGTTACCAGAAAAATGAAACGCTTCTGAAATCTACATGGGCGAGTCTTAAAAGACGCGCACGGTTTACTTACGCTTGTTTCGGGGTCAATTATCGGTGTTTTTGGGAGAGATGAAACATCGTTACTGCAGAAGTGCTAAATGGAAACTTGATTTGCGATTTTATTTGTTTTGGATATCATGTTTAAAACATGGGGAAAAAATCAAGCGGATGGAAAACCTTATTAATGTGGGAAACCAAAGAGAATCCAAGTTAACGCCTTCTTTCAATTACGAATTTAATTCAATTCCGATTCGATTAAAAATATTCATGTTATGCATCGAAATTCTAGATATTCACATTAATCAATCGATTTCCTGTTAAGACTCTATATAGGGGCATAGGAAAGAAACAGTTCTCTTCCACACGGCGCGATCTTGAGCATCGGCCCTTAGTTGTCGCCAGAACTTGCTTATTCTCCTGGCCTCCTGCTCAAATGCTCGCTTCCTTGAAGATTATAATTCAGAGCTTGTTTGACAATGTTTATCAAAGTGTGACCGATCCACTGCCACTCCCGCCTTTGAATCTCAATGCCTAGTCTGTTCAGTTGAACTCCAAATTTCGTCGTTAGAGATCACCTTTTTGCCAAAATATCCCTAAAATGTATCTGATACATTGGCTCACGAAAGTATGCCGTTTCTTGGTAAGTCAACGGCCACTTTCCACGTAGTACAAACAGAAAACAACACGGATTTAGCGCATGCATCAAATGTTGACAGCTCCGTGCGAAGAGAAATCTCTTTTAACCTCCAGAAATGGGAAAGGATACCGAATGCTTCACGAGCTTTGTGTATACGAGCCTCAGTATCCTTTTCGGCCCCGGCAGCCATGCTGACAATGCTTTCGTGGTGACAAAAATCTTGCACTTCTTCAACATTTTGTCCGTTAAGAACAATCGGTGCACTTATACTTGAACCCATGTGCATGTACTTGGTTTTAGGCACATTTATTTTCAATCCTGCAACGAGAATGCAACGAGCGAACGTTTGACACTCACTCTTGTGTCCGTACGGTTATGTGCAAACAAACACAAGTCATCAGTAAAGTCAATTTAACAACTTTACAAAAATTCGATTTTCTCGAAAAGTATGAATGTTACTGATCTGTTGTTTCGCGAAAAATTAATAAAATCCTTCCATTCCTTCTACCACCTCGTATACAAACTGCACAATTTCTGTAAATCAAATAAACTAATTTTCTCAGTATCTATTCAATTTTTGGAGCTTAGATTTTGTATAAAACATACTCCAGCATGATGTGAGAAAAATTAGTTTAATTCTGTCACCCCTTCTACCGCTCCCCATACAAAATTTCTTGAAATCAGCTAATTTCTCTTTCATTTAGAATGTCGCATGATTGGCTCAATCGTAGCTCTGTTATTTCTGTATTTTTTCGACCAATTCTAAGAAATCACTTAGCACCACTAGAAGCTACCGACTTGAAATTTGGTACAAGAACTTTTAAAAATATTTAAAACAAAGTTCTATCAAAAGTTTTAAAATACCCCTTGCTATTCTATCTCCTCCCATACAAAAGTATGATTTCGATCAATTTCAATAAATCTACTAATAACTAATAAATTAAAAGCTACGAACTTGAAATTTTGTCTCGAACAACTTCCAAGAAAAACTTAATAAGGCTGCGATTCCCCACCTCCTCTACTTCCCATACAAATGCCTGGTTACGTGCATATAAAATACACCGAATTTCATAGGAATTCTAAGCAACTCTGTTTGAAAAACATAACAGAATTAAAGCCCAATCATATGATACTCTAGATGAAATAGGAAAGAGTTTATTGTACTGGAAAATATTTCATCTCAAATCTTTCCAATAGTGAATAGTGACTTTTGTATGGGAGATGATAAAAGCATGGGGGGAGGTTTGTAATTTTTGTATATAACACCGAACGTAGCTTTATGCTGAATTTAAAGTTTGTAGCTTGTATGGGAGGTGGCTGAGAAAGTGGGAGGTTTTGGATGATTTTGATTCTGCTTATCATCATCCTAATCACGTTGCTTTGTTACAATTACAAAGTCGATAGCTTCCATAAGTTCGAAGGAGAAATACTTTTCTTGAATTTCCAATACAACAATTTGTATGGGAGGTGGTACAAGGAATAAAGCGAAGCTTATATGTTTTTAAGCATTTATTGCAATTATTAAGGGATAAATTCTGGCAAAATTTTAAGTTTGTTCTTTTTCTAGTTTCAATAAAAATCGATTAAATGCATTTACCAAAATTGTGTATTTGTATGGGAGGGAGTAGAAGGAGCATTCGCATCAAAACCAAATTCATCACGACATCAATGATATTTATAGTAGTATACTTTTCTCAAAATTTAGAGTTGATAGCTTTGACGGTTTTGGAGAAAAATAATTTAATTGAAATTCCGAAATTTAGTGAAATTTGTATGGGAGGGGGTAGAAAGAGTGAGGTGAAGTTGATAATTTTTCTAAAATTTGTTGCAATTATAATAAAATTAATTATGACAAATTGGTTATTTTAACTTTGTTAGTTGCAAAGCAAACCGAATAAATGCATTTATGAAGATTGTGCATTTATATGGGAGGAGTTGGAAGTAGTAAGGGATTGGATCAATATTTTTTGACGTTAATGTTATTCACATCATTATACTATCACCTAATTTTGAAGTCAATAACTAAAATGGTTTTGGAGAAAAATCAATTTATTAAATTTCGGAATTTCATGAAATTTGTATGGGAGGGGGTAGAAGGAGTGGGGGGATGTGGCCCGTTCATGAACTTAAAGTTAATTTTTTGCTAAAAATGACATTTGACAAAATTCAGCACGATAGGTCAAAGCTTTCGAGAGTTATGTTGTAGACAGATGGACAGACAGACAGAGAGACAGACAGACGGTCACTGGGAATCGAGGTTTTTGAGCGACAACAACTGCCAAGGGTAAAGACCCTTGGCAGCTCTATGCGAGCATTATTTCTTAGCGTAAAACAGTAATGCAAGCACAATATACTCTCAGATTTCGTGTGGAGTATAAACAAACAATCTACGCAGACAATCTCGATCGTGTTTCAAGCAATCATTTAAAAACTTATCCACATCCACCCACTCTTTTTACTGCCACCCACTCCATCCCTAGAAGTCCAAATTTGTATAAATAAACAAATGATATTGTTGCATGTTAGCCCTAGCCAAATGTACGTTGTCTTCCATTGTACTCTCTACTTGCTTATCATCAAACTAATGCGCGCGTACGAACACCACAAAGAACGCTTTGCTCCTGGACCAGAATTTCTTCACCCAAAAACAAATATACGCGCGATCATCAGCCATAAAGAACATCTGAATTGCATTTTTCCCATCGTACTGAGTTAGCAAACTACTCGAGACCCGACAGGAAAAAGAACCGAACAAGAACGAAATAATTTCGAATATCGATTGGAATGTTCAACAAGAATAACAACAACAACGACAGGGAAAAGACTCGGAGACGACCGATGACGAACGGCAGCGATCGGGTGGACTCGGGTAATGATGAAGTGCTTGAAGGAGGTCAACGGAAACAACACAGGCAACGAAGAGAAGCGGCCGACTGCGATTGTTTTAATCTCGCGCAACGATTAAATGCTTTAAAGAAAACAATAACAACCACATGTATAGGATCGTATGAACCAGAAAAGACTCAGGTTAGCGAGGAAATGCTTTATAGAAGCAATGAAACAGTGGAGAAGGCCGACTGTGACCGATGAATGAATGATTTAGTGGAACGGAGAAGGCCGACGGCGAACGAATAGCGAACGAGATATGAACTAAGCAATATAAATAGCCGAGCATTTTTGGTGGACAGGCAGTTGAGTTGAGACTCAGAAACGAAAGAGTCTGGATTGGACCCGTCGGCGAGTGAGTCGTATGGAGATTCGGAAGCGAAAGATTTAGAAGTGATAATTTGTGAGCGGTGGTTTTATTTCTATACTTGAAATCCAGCCACCCACTGCACACTTCAATATATTGATTATGGAGCTATTCATAGTAATAGCAATTAAGTGTTATATAATTGGCAACAGCCCTCCCCTAGAACCCCCATTCAATTAGACTTTCCTTGAATATTCAGGCTAGGGTGCCTGAATATTCTTAACTTGCCCCAAGAATAATAAAGTTGCGCCCGACTTATTGGCGGTATATTTCTTTTTAATTTATTTTTTAAACAATATATTGTTATGAAATAAATATCGATTCTCCATTTTTAATTTATCTCATATTTTTCTTTACAATCATTTGTGTTAAATTTTTTGTGCCGTGTCTTAGGAGCCAGTATAAACTGTTGCAGAAATATATTTAATAATATTTTTAGAAATTTTTCTTCTGTTATCTTTAGAAGAGATCTTCATAAAGGACCCCATGGGGTGCTGCTCAACATCATATGGAGTTCACTCCTCTCTCATAATCCTCTCGCTCGTTTCTTGCAGCTCTAAGCAAGAATAGTTGCTTCTCCGGGTTATTTGTATCTTACCCCAATGCTCCTAAGCAGCCAGCAGGAGGTACTGACCGACTCTGAGGCGCCCTATTATAGAATCTGTGCCGAAAGCGAGTCTCCACAATCGGATTTTCGTTACAAAGTGGAACAAGAAAATGTACAAAATTATTCTTTCAAGGAAAAAAAAAACTTTCGTTTCTGGGAAAAGATTTTTACGCTTGTAAAGGAGAAACCGGGATCTTAAAGTTCGATTATAACTTCCTTTCAGCTTCCTTTAGGCACCTATTTACGCCAATGGCTGCAACTGTAAACCTTAAGCAAACGGATGGTTTGCTGATACTTTGCACTATCCTTGATTTCTCAATTCTTGACTTCATACAACTCGCTACGGACCAAGGTACAAGTAATAAATAAGATTAAGGGCAAGGATCGCCCGACTTGTTGGCAGTTTATTCTTACCTCAAATTAATATTTTTTACAAATGGTATTTCCTAGGAAGTTTTATTTTTCAAGATGTGTGAGAAACTTAATTTCCCTAAAAATTCACTTGTTCTGAAAAGCGGAAGATGTTTATTATTCACTAGAAAACGCCCGCGACTTCGTCCGCGTAAAAATAGCAATAATAAGCAATTTTTGAGAGTGTAGTTAGTAATACATTATGTGGGATATATAATCTGCTTACCTTAATGGCTCTTTGAAGAAAATGGTTTGTATATTGTTGGAATCAGAACCATGAATTATTAAGAATGAAAGCATGATACTTTCATTTTTATGGGCCAGGCTCGTGATCAAATCAAACCCGTGATTCGAGATCATATATGTGTTGAAGAGCGTTAAGGATATGTGAATAATTGTAGCTGGTGTTATTAAAACAAAAAAAAAACAAATAAAATAACATTAAGCTTAAAAACATAACAGGACTACGATTGTGCGTAAAGCCCAATCATACGATACTATGTATAGATGAAATCGAAATTTTTGCTGTGTTAAGAAATTTTGTATGGGGAGTGGTAGAAGGGGTGACAGCAGTGAACTAATTTGTTTCACATCATGCTAGAATAGCTATAAAAATGTTTTGTACCAAATTTAAGCTTCAAAAATTGAGTAGGTACTGAGAAACTTAGTGCATTGAATTTAATCAAATTGTGCAATTTGTATGGGAGGTGGTAGAAGGAGTGGGGGGTTTTTGGTGGTTTTTCGAGAAACAACTATAACTACCATGCAATTGATATACTTTAAATTTCAGATCTGTAACATTCACACTTTTCAAGAAAATCGAATTGTTATATAGTCGTGGAATGTGTCTCATTGTATGGGAGGGGCTAGAAGGAGTAAAGCTATTCGGTTAATTTTTGTCCCAATATTAATAATAATGCTAATTAAGGATTAAGTTCAAATTTTTACCTCGATGAAATTTAAATGTACTGAAAAAATTCACTTAGAGTATTTCATGAAAAAGTGCGGTTTATATGGGAGGTGGTGGAAGGAGAAGGAGGTTTTTGGTGATTTTTTGTAAAACAACTATAATAATCATGCCATTGCTATATTTTAAATTTCAGATCAGTAACATTCAGATTTTTCAAGAAAATCAAATTCTTGTGAAGTCGTGAAACTGTGTCACATTGTATGGGAGGGGGTAGAAGGAGTGAAGCTAATCGGTTAATTTTTCCCCGATATTAATAATAATGTTAATTAAGAATTTAATACAACAGTTTGGCTCTATGGAAGTTACACGTACTGAGAAATTTGGTGTAAAGTAATTCATGAAAAAGTGTAGTTTGTATGGGAGGTGGTGAAAGGAGTGAGGAAACTCAGACAATTTGTATACCAAAAGACTGCATTTATAATAGAAATAATATATTCCAAATTTCAAACTCATAGCTTTTATAGTTTCCAAGAAAATTTGATTAATATATATTTTGAAAATTAGTCACTTTGTATGGGAGGGGGTAGAAGGAGTGAGGGGAGTGAAATGAAACCAAAAGCAGATTTCATTCCGATGGACACCTAACAAACTGTGCAAGTTTCATTACAATCGGTTCAGCCGTTTGTGCGTGAAAAGCGGTCGTACAGACAGACAGACAGACAGACAGACAGACAGACAGACAGACAGACAGACAGACAGACAAAAATTTCAAAAATGTGTTTTTATGCTTAGTTAGTGCTAAAGTAGCTCAAAAAACTAACTTATAGCCATTTATAAGCAAATAACAGACAGACACTACAATTATATTTATATGTATAGATTATTTCGTATTGTTCATTATTTTCATGTGCGATTTCATTCGATCTTCCGAAGTCGTTTAATGAGAATCATGATCACAAATAAGTTGACCGATTGACCTGTTCGTAAATTAAATTCACACTTGCATGCAAAACATATCAATTTGAATTCATGAATAATTTTAAATACGAATTTAGTCGCGTCTCTTTATACTCATACTGCCATGTTTACTCGATAATTTGACCTCTCTCCGTCGCGAAACGTCCTGTGTAATTCTTAAAGCTTTTACTACGTATACTTGTTAAGGTCATTCATTACAATGCTATTAATCATAAATGTTTATACATATTCGAGATAATTGAGATATTGTATAGATCTTCATCTCCGTGAGTTTGTGTGTGTGTGTGTGTGTGATTTTATTTCTTAAGTTGGGGTACTGTGAATGGATTCCTAAAGATTTGTCTAAGGGTCGATGATATGATAATTCTGTGCCCATATGTCCGCAAATAATCTACATATGTAGGAGATGTGCCATACAGGTATCGGCGAGCTCACCTGAAATTTGATCAGTGCCTGTCACCTTATTGTTTGGGTAGTTCCTCAGGGCTGTTTTTACTTCTTTCTTCAAGTGTAGGAGGGATCAAAGAGGATCCTTCATCAGTTGTACCATAGACTATTAAAAAATTAGATATGCCTACTAGAGCAAACTCAAAAAATTTCAAATACACTCCGTTTCATATTTACAACCCATCTACCAATTTGATATTATTTTCGCCTTAAAATAATTTTGCCCCAAATTAAATACAGGGAAAGATTGAGAAACTCTGTGCAATGATTTTTCTGTAAATAATTTCTCATTACCGTTCTTTTTGCTGCAGCTCTTGAAAATTCGTCATTTTTGTGCGTTTCATATTTATAACCCACAAGGTGATTAGTGTTGTTAGAAATCGACACACTGAATCAGTTTAGTTGTTGTTTACAAGAGGGTTTCGTAATAATCTAATTCTTTAAAATGCCGCGCGGTGTGTCTTGAAATGATGTCGAAAAAGGTGAAATTTTAGCGTACAAAGGTAATGGTTTGAACATAAGTGAAATTTCGAGAAAAGTTGCTCGCAGTCGGCGTGTAATTCGAAACTTTGTAAAAGATCCGGAGTTATATGGGAAAACGAAGCGAAAGGGAAGAAAAAGAAAACTATCTCCGCTTGGAGAGAGGAAAATTGTACGGACAGCAAGCAATTCGATACTAATACCATTAACACATAGCGGTCCTAATTATAATTTGGCTAATTCGTAATTTAGCTTGTCTTCATCTTTAGTAGATTGGTGACACACAGCACTTTGCTAAAAAGTTGAATTGCTTAGCCAATAGGCAATCAAATTTTGCAAGGAAGGCGACAAAAGAAGAAAAACGATCCTTTGTCCTGTTTTAGAATCGTTTGCGAGGCGTTTAAATCACGATTCCAAGATTTTGTATAATTCAGAGCTGTCAGAAAATGACGTTTCTTCTCTCTTGCACGACGAAGCTTTTATGAAAGCTCCAACTCTAGTACTACATTTTTCATAAATTATGAGAAAAATGAGAGGATTTAGCTAAATGATATGATTTAGCTGAGAGCATGACGAGATTATTTAGCTGCTAAATGATCACTATTTTGGTAATTTAGCTAAATTAGCGTATGACACACAGCCGTTTAATGATAATTTAGGCCTTAATTATAATTTAGCTGCGCTATGTGTCAATGGTATAAGTTGCAATAAATTGGCAGCTCTTGTCCCAACAAAGTTGTCAAAAACAACGGTTTGGAGAACGATTAAACGTAATCCTAGCATTTCTAGAGGTAAAATGAAGAGTGGTCCTCGAAAATTAGATCGCCATAAGAAAGCTCGGATGTAATTCTCAGAAAACCACATGGCTACAGATTAGTCTTTTGTAAGACATACTGGCTTTCGTACTTCTTCATTGTTTAAGCTCAAGATTTCATTTTCAGGTGAAATTTTCTGATGAAAAGAAATGGAACTTAGATGGACCCGATGATTTTAGTTTTTACTGGCGTGATCTGAGGAAGGAACCTCTCTATTTCTCAAAGAGGAATTTTGGTGGCGGTTCTGTGATGTTGTGGGGATCATTTTCTGCAGCAATGGGTTTGGATATACAATTTATTTCATCGCGGATGAACAGTAGAGATTACATCCAAGAACTCGAAAACAGTTTACTGGTATTTCTGGCAGAACATGGCGAAAAAAACAAGATAATGCCAGAATTCATACCAGTCGTGAAACAATGGGTTGGATGGAGACAAATCCCATTAGGGTGATGAACTGGCCGGCATGTTTTCCCGATCTGAATCCCATTGAAAACATTTGGGGAGTTCTTGTCAGACGGATATGCTGAAAATCGCCAGTATGAATCACTGGCGGAATTGAAAGCTGCAATCCTTGATGAATGGCAGAATCTTGACCATGAAATGTTAAATAAATTAATCCAATCGATGAAAAAAACGATTTTTGAAGTCATAAAATTCAAAGGAGGCCCTATTAATTATTAAGTTTTGTATAAAATTTTTTATTTAAAATTTATATGAAATAAACACTTTATTTTGTTGGAAACTTCAACTGGGTTATACATATACAGGGTGTTTGGTACTCCGTACATAACCTTGTAAGGGGTTATTCCTGGATATATTTTGAGCAAAAAATTGTTCTACGGAGATGGTCAATTTTCAATATCCACGGAGATACAGGGTGATCAAGAAAAGTCCTTCGGACCTGTACCCTCACTCACTCAAAACGCTATATCTTAAAAACTAATAATCACAATTCAAAGTGTTATAGCTTGTTTTTTAGGGAATCAAATTACCTTTCATTTGGTGTAATAGTCCGCATTGTAACTGTATCCAATTCTGAGATATTTGCTTCAGAACACAAATTTTTGACAGTTTGACCGTCAAAATTCTAAGATGAATGTAGTTTTTCTCTAAAAAACCCATTATAAAAATGTCATTTTATTGTTGTTTTCTTTTGTGTCATATTATTGCCTACAAAAGACGCATACACTTGCATTGCATAAGTTTTATAGATTAGAAGAAATTATCATTCCAATAATTTAGCACTTTTGTCAAAAAAGCAAGAATAGGTTGATCAACACTCTCCGCTTGAACTAAAAGAACTTAAGAATGGTTTTTACGGTTTATTTCAAATTGCCTTAATTACAATAAATGTTCAAAATGGCTACCTTCATTTTGAATGCACGCTAAAGCTCGTTTTGCCAGTGTTCTCTTTGTGTTCATACTCCTCAACTGCTGCCTTACTTCTGTTGCTGCCGCATCGATTCTGGTGTTTAGATCCTGCAACGTTACTACTTCCGTTGCGTAGACAAGGTCCTTCATCCGTCCCCATACAAAGAAATCCCTAATAGTTAAATCAGGGGATCTTGCAGGCCAGTGTATCGCTCCATTTCTACCGATCCAGCGATTGCTATAATTGGAATTTAACCAATCTCTGATTTGTCGGCCGTAATGAGCTGGAGCACCATCGTGTTGGTAAAACATGGAAGCCAATCGTTGCAGTGGCATATCATCCAATAACTCCTGTAGATCATTTGTCAAAAAATGCAAGTAATTGGAACTATTTAAGGTAGGCGGAAGCCTAATAGGACCAATAAAATCGTTGCCAATCACACCTGCCCATAAATTGACACTGAATCTGTGCTGAAATGATGCCTCTCTTCTTGTATGTGGATTGCTCTCAGCCCATGTGTGTAAGTTGTGGAAGTTTGTGATACCGTCCCTGGTGAATTGGGACTCATCCGTCCAAAGAATGTTGCTGATAAAATTCTCGTCACTTATTTGTCGTTCAAGGAGCCAATTGCAAAACTCCATCCTTTTGGGTAAATCAATGGGTAACAGCTCCTGCACTGGTGTGTGGTGGTAGGGATGCAAACGTTCTGCTTTCAGGACACTCCAAACTTTCCACGTAGAGACGTTAAACCGCAATGCCAAGCGTCGTATACTAGTTGATGGATCATTTTGAACTGCAGCTAGGATTCGTTGATCAATTGAAACAGCGATTACCGGCGCAGGATTTGCATTCACTCTGCTTGTCCTAACACTGCCTGTTTCCCTAATCCTTCTGTAAACGTCTTGGAATACTCTCGGGTAAGGTATTCGACGATTGGGAAATCTGTGATGATACAAAGATCGCGCCGCTTGCTCATTTCCCTGACACTCTCCATAGAGGAAAATTATGTCTGCATATTCTTCGTTCGTGAACTCAGGCATTTCGAAATTCTTTTCTAAATTTTAGTGACACCTTGTTCTTTTACAAATTTAACTAAAACTGATAAAAATATGAAGTATGGTTTGCTTTTATAGGCTTTTCATTTTGTTAGGTAACCCATTAAAAAGGGCAAAGTGCTGCACCTAGTTGTGTTGAAACTCATTTTAATTTAATTCATTTTCTCGATAATTTTAATACTACCTAAAGGACATTCATTGATAATTTAAATAGTAATTAAAGGACACAAAGAATATTTCAGTTTAACAACATTTCAGGTAGTTTTTTTAGAACGAGGGTTGGTTTATGGCATATTTTATTTTTAAGCCATATGTATTTTCGCTTATTACCTGGAAAACGGGAAAACCTAAGTCATAAGTATGTGTGCATCTTTTGTAGGCAATAATATGGCACATAAAAAAACAACATTAAAATGACATTTTTATAATGCGTTTTCTTGAGAAAAACTACATTGATCACAGAATTTTGAGGGTCAAAGTATCAAAAATTTGTGGTCTGAAGGAAATACCTCAGGATTGGGTACAGGTACAATACGGACTTATTACACCAAACGTTTAATTATATAAAACTCACGGAGTAATATTTAAATTAATTTTATTTATAATCACTGTTTCTAACTTATTTATTATTTAAAATAACATTTTAAAAATTTATTATTATATTATTATTAAAACAATGTGGAATTTTTTTTTATAATAATTTTCAATTATATCATTATCTATTTTTATTTTTATATCTATTATTTTCAACACGTCGCTTACTACTGATAATTATTAGTGCAAAAGTATTTTTAATATAAACGATAGAAATTTTAAGTAGTAGGTCGATTTAATACTGAATAAACTAAATGTCGATATCGCTACATCACTCCCCCTCCAGCATAGCGTCACTTTATTTTAAATGAAACCACTCTTGGTTTGTTATAATCATAAGGCACGGTATCATTACTGCTATATGCTGGTTTTAATCTGTCAATACTAATTGATTTATTTTTTCCATTTACATCCACAATGAAAAATTTTTTTAATTTTCTGATTATTTTATATGGACCTTCATAAGGTTGAGCTAATGCTGTTTTGACTTTGTCTGTGCGAACAAAAACAGATTCTGTGTTCTCAAGAGAACTAGGGAGATAAACATTAGTTTTAATTGTACTCCTTGGTTTTTTTTTTTTTTTTTTTTAAATAGGGGATCATGCGAGAGCACTGCGACCTTCTCGGCCTATTGTGCGTTTATTGCCCCTTCACCCTACCATATCTCAGTAGCTTTAGCTAATCTGATGATCTTTAAGGGAGCCATATTGGCTAGTTCTTCGGTAGAAAGGAACCCTTTCCCAGTAAGATTGTGTCTTTTCCTAGCTACTGCTTCACAGTGGCATAGAATGTGTTCTGTCGTTTCCGATTCTTCGAGACAAAGGCGACAGATGTCGGTTTCAGCTAAGCCCATGTTTTTGAGGTGGTGGTTTACTCCACTGTGCCCCGTCATTAGGCCGATTAGAATACTAATATCCTTCTTACTGAATTTTAGGATATCCTCCACTTTGTTCTTTTGTGGTAGGATCAGCTTTTTTGAGATTGACAAGCCTGGATGTATATTCCAGTAGATTCTATGTTCTTGTTCTACCCATTGTCTAATTATAGTGTTGAAGTACCCCTTTGGTTTTCCGCAGAAAGGTTCTGGACCAATAAAATTAGATTGAGCACCGATTTTTGCTAGGTGATCAGCCTCTTCATTTCCCTCAATTCCCATATGTCCTGGTACCCACATTAAGGTTACATTATTCCTTTTCCCCAGGATTATAAGGTTTTGAAGGCAGTCCCATACTATCTTTGATCCATGTTTATTGGACGCAAGAGCTTTGAGAACCGCCTGACTATCCGATAGGATATAAATAGATTTGTTGCGATGAGCTCTCCTTATATTTTCTTGGATGCATAGCTCCATTGCAATTAGTTCGGCTTGGAAGATTGTGGCTTCTTTACCGAGAGGTTTTGAAACCGCGAAGTTAGGCCCTTTGACTCCGGCTCCTGTCCCCTCAGATGTGCGCGATCCATCTGTATACCAGATGGTTGACCCTTCTTCTATGTCAGATAGCATGGATTGCCAGTCCTTGCGTTCCCTGATAATAACTTTGAAAGGGGTTTCAAAGTTGAATTTTGTCGGCATGGCGTCCGAAATAGTGGAAGTTAAAATCTCCATTTTTGGGTCCCTTAGGATTTTGAGGTGACCTCTAAAATCCCCTGGTTTGTAATTATTTTTCTCCTGTAAGCGTATCACCCCTTTAATAGCCTCCTTCTTTATTTGGAGATGTATAGGAGGGATGTCCAGGAACATTTCCATTGCCGCTGTAGGACAGGTTTTCATAGCACCTGTGATACCAAGACATGCTAGCCTTTGGATTTTTTGTAGCGTAAGCTGTGCTTTACGTTGTAAGATTTTAGTCCACCATACCGTTGATCCGTATGTGACTATAGGCAGAATGATTGTTCTGTAGCACCAGTAAATCATTTTGGGCTTTAGTCCCCATTTTCTGCCAAACAAGCTTTTACAGGCCCAAAACGCCTTTAGTGCTTTGGCATGAGTCCTTTCTATATGTTTATTCCAGTTGAGTTTGCTATCTAATATAATACCTAGATATTTTACCTCATCTGAAAGGGGTATAGGTGTTCCATTTATTGAGGGAGGTGTAATGTTGACCTCTCTTCTGTTTGTGAATGGTATTATCTCAGTCTTGCTTGGGTTTATGTTTAAGTTCTTAGACCGACACCAGTTCATTATCACCTCTAACGCTGATTGAATTCTTTCCGAAATTATTGAATCGTGTTTGCCTCTAATGATAATGACGATGTCATCAGCATATCCTATTGCCTCGTATCCTTGGCTTTCTAGACGGTCCAGAAGCTCATCTACTACCATTGACCAAAGAAGTGGAGATAGTACCCCACCTTGGGGACAACCCCTATAGGTCTGTGCAGTCAATGTGCTATCACCTAGATCCGTGGTTGTCGTTCGGCTCCTTAGCATGGCATGTATCCAATTTGTTGTTGCCGCTTCCAAACCCTTTTTCCTAGCTGCCGCTATAATTGCTTCATGGGGAGTGTTATCAAACGCTCCTTCTATATCTAGGAATGCGCAAAGGGCAATTTCTTTGTAGTCTTTAGCCTTTTCGATTTGTTTAACCAATCTATGAAGGGCTGACTCGGTTGATTTACCTTTTTGATAGGCATGTTGGTTCTTATTTAGACAGACCCTCTTGGGCCCCGTTCTTATGTGAATGTCCACTAACTTCTCCATCGTTTTGATAAAGAAAGAGGTTAGACTTATAGGGCGATATGACTTAGGCTGTTCACTGGGACGGTTCCCTGCCTTAGGTATAAATACCACTCTCGCTTTCCTCCAGATTTTAGGGATGTATCCCCATGCAAAACTTGCTTTAAAGATCCTCATCATTGTTGGCATTAGGATCTCTATCCCCTTCTGCAGTAGTGCGGGGAATATTTTGTCTACTCCGGCTGATTTGTAAGGCTTAAAGGTGTTGATAGCCCATCTGATCTTTTCCGGAGTGAAGATTTTACCAGCAATACTTTTGCTGGACGGAGTTTGACGATTCATCCTTTCCTCTACCTCTAAATCTTCATTGTTATTGATTATCTTACAGCCTGGGAAATGTGTTGCCAGTAACATTTCAAGAGTTTCCATGCTGCTTTTAGTTAAGGACCCATCCGGTCTCTCTAATAGGCCGATGTCTACCGGGGTGTCTTTTGACAACACTTTTTGTAGTCTTGATGCCATTGGAAGATCATCTATTTCTTCACAGAATTTACTCCAAGACTCTTTTTTTAACTTTTTTAAAAGTTTATTATATTCAGTAAGGGACTTCCTATATTCGTCCCAGTTACCTGAGGTTTTAGCTCTATTAAACAATTTTCTAGTTTGTTTGCGTTTTACCGCTAATTCCTCGTTCCACCAAGGAGTTTGTTTATCCCTTTTTTTGTGTAGAACTGGACAACTCTGTTCGTAAGCACTAATGATATTGTTTACGAGTTGGTTTGCAGTTTCATCAATACAGTCCGGACTGCTTATTATTTTGTGTTCGATACCTATTTCGTACTCTAATATTGACTGGTAAAGATTCCAATTGGTACGTTTAGGGTTTCTGTATTGTTCCATGTAGCAAAATGTCGTCTTGATATCAAAGCAGATATGCCTATGGTCTGATAGCGACGCATGTTTTGATACGTGCCAATTTTCACACTTATCAGCCAGGCAGGGGCTAGTAATTGTAAGGTCCAGTACCTCCTGCCTAACTGAATTTATGAAGGTCGGTGTATTACCTTTATTTAATATATCTAGGTTGTTAGTAGTGAGAAACTCCAAAAGCGACTCACCTCTTTTGTTGATGTCACTGCTTCCCCAGATAGTGTGGTGTGCGTTTGCGTCACAGCCCAGGATGACCGGTAGCTTGTGGATTCTGCTATATTCCACTAATTCCATGACGCCTTGAGGTGGATTATCCGGCTCCTCACCAGGAAAGTATGCCGAGGCGATTATGACCTCTTGATATCCACCTGCCCTTGGTACTTTCACCAGTGCAGCAACTAGATCTGTCCTAATGAAAATTGGGATATTTAGATAATTGATCTCAGATGATATAAGAAGTGCTGCCCTTGGCCTGTCGCTTCTTCTATCATATATCAGCTTACCTATTTTATTTGGAATTCCAATTATTTTACCATGCGCGGCCCTTGGTTCTTGTAGGAGCGCCACATGGAATTCCTCCTTTGCAAATCTCCACGTCAGAACGTCCATCGCCACTGCTGCACGATGGAGATTTGCCTGGATGACTTTTATTTTATTAATTTGCTTGGCCATCGTTGGTAGATTGCGGATTACCGCTCCTTACCTCCTTGGCCTTAGGGCGTAGAGTCACACTCGTAAATTTAAACCAAATTCGGTACCCTACCTTTTTTAGCTCCTCCATGGATTGGCCGTCGATGGAGAAGGTAATTATGGTGTTTGTGCCCTCTTTCCTTCTACCGAGGATCTTCCAGTTTGAGGCGCACAAACCGTCGTTTTGCGAGTCGATGAGGGTTGTGATAACCTCTGTCGAGTCTTCTTCTTGTGGGAAGTATCCCGTGACCACTTCCAATCGCGGAATATTTTCTTCCCGGACAGCCATGATGTTGGTCGAGTCGTCCGGCTTGATTGTTTTGGCTGTTAGCTCAAGCCACGACGCGGTTTTCTCGTCCCCGCACACTGCTAGCATCCACCCTGGTTTGAGACTAAGTCCGCAGAACTTAGGCTTAGTTCCCTCTATAGACGCTGCCGGAATCCTTCCCAAAATGGTTTTTTGAATTGCAGCTAACTGCTCTGGGGTAAGGACTTTGAGCGGATGCTCGGTATGTATTAGTCCAATCCTAATACCTTTTACCGCGTCTCTGTAGCTTATACCCGACGTTGATGGTTGTACCTCTACTGTGGGTCTGTACACGACGCTCTTGCTGGCGGTCTTTTGCCTCTTGCTTTCGCTTCCGGCTGAAGGCGGTGTGTTTGATGAGGTTCTACCTCTTTTTACCGCAGATTTTTGTGCCGGTGCTAACGTGTCCTTCATAGGCAAGCAGGCAAGATCGTATGCCTCGTTAGCATTTTTTCCCTGGTTACGATGGTACATATACCTTCTTCTAGCTGCACCTCCTAACCTCTTCTTGTTTTCCCTCAGACTTAACTGCTTTAATTCCGCTAATAGCAGTTGTTCGTCCGTTTGGGATTTTTTTGCGGTTTTGCTATCCGCTTTTAATGGTGGTCTCATTATTCTTTTGTCGACGGAGGTATTAACCTCTGCTGTCGACAGTCCATTTTCTGGAGGAGTGCTTATATTGCTGCCCTCTTCCGTTGCGATATTAACCGCTGTTTTTGATGCATTAGAGGAAGCATCAACCTCTTGTGTGTTTTTATTTGTTTTTGTGTACATGTGATTCCCACGAGAAGCGCGAGAAAGTAAAGTCACCCCTGGCAGAGCTCCGCATTACCAGGGGAAGGCTTATTAAAACTGGAGGTCGCCCGGTATCCAGAGTTCGCATATTTATGGTTAGTTACCCACTAACCATTCATCCATTGGCATATGCTGTTCCACCGTGGATTAGGGGATTTTTATATGCGAGGTTTACTCCTCTAGCGTCGTACTTTATTAAGGTCACCATATAGGTAGTACGTACACCTGCGGATCACTTCAGGGATAAATCCCCTTGTAACCATATAGCCCCCTGAAAACTGCCTAAAACATGACCAGTCCAGATTTCAAGAGGATCCATGCTGTGATAGGATACGGAACCGACAGCTAGGCTGATCGGTTTTAATCCCCCCCATCACATCCGCCCTAGACCATAGATAGGTTACGGAGCCGACATAAGACTGTTCGACTTAATCCCCCCTATCTTGATAGGTTACGGAGCCGATAGCAAGCTATTTGGCTTAATCCCCCCTATCAGTAGATCTTTTAGCGTTACCCAGTCTACACCGCGTGGAGGCGATCTACCTAGCAGACCCGCATTTTTATACTCTAGATGGAATCTGAGAGTATTATAAGTTTGCTCTAAAGTTTGTAACGCCAAGAAATAAGGCTCGGAGAAAAAAATGATGAATACAGAAATTAATATTATCACTCAAAAATCTCAAAACCGGATGTCCGTCCGTCCGTCCGTCTGTGCGCGCTCTAGCTTGAGAACGCGTTGAGCTAGATAGTTCAAATTTTGTACACGTCGTTTTTGACAAAAAAGTAAGGTCAAGTTCGTGAACGGGCCAAATCGCTCCACCCCTTCTACCCCCTCCCATACAAAATGACACAATTGCGCAATTTGACAATAAACGGATTTGCACGAAAAGTATAAAAGCTATTGGCCTGAAATTTGGAATATGTTACTTTTATAATAATATCAATCTACCGTACGAAAATTATGCGTATCCTCCCCCTCCTTCTACCACCTCCCATACAAACTGTACTTGTCATGAATTACTCTAAGCCAATTTACTCATTGCGTATACAATTTAGAGAGCTGAAATTGTGCACCAAATATTTATTTGAAATTGTTAGTAAGCCCAAAAAAATTTAGACTATTAGCTTCACCCCTTCTACCCCCTCCCATACAAAATGACACAATTTCGTAATTTGACAATAAACGGATTTACTCGAAAAGTATAAAAGCTATTAGTCTGAATTTTCGGGTATGTTATTTTCATAGTAATTTTAATCTACAGTAGAAAAATTATTTGCTTCCTCCTTCTCCTTCCACCCCCTCCCATACAAACTACACTTTTTCATGAAATGCTCTAAGACGATTTTCTCAGAACATATAACATTTATTGAGCTCATATTTTGTAATAAATACTTAATTAGTATTAGCACTAAGATCAGAAAAAAATATTTGATTAGCTTCACTGCTTCTACCCCCTCCCATACAATATGACACAGTTTCACAACTTCACAAAAAATCGATTTTCTTGAAAAGTATAAATGGCACTAGTCTGAAATTTCAGGGATGTCAATTTTACAATATTCCTAGTTATTTCTGAAAAAAATCACTCTAATCGCCCCACTCTTTCTACCACCTCCCATACAAACTGCACATTTTCACTAAATCTAACTCACTAATTTTTTCAGTTCCCATTCAATTTTTGGAGTAAGCATTTCGTACAAAACATTTTTATAGCTACTTTAGCATGATGGGGAAGAAATTAGTTCAATGCTATCATTCCTTCTAAAACTCCCCATACAAAATTTCTTGGGATAACAAAAAATTCTATTTCATCTAGAGTATCGTAAGATTGCGCTTTACGCGCAATCGTAGCCCTGTTATGTTTATATCTATTATTTTCAACACGTCGCTTACTACTGATAATTATTAGTGCAAAAGTATCTATACATATAAATATAATTGTAGTGTCTGTCTGTTATTTGCTTATAAATGGCTATAAGTTAGTTTTTTGAGCTACTTTAGCACTAACTAAGCATAAAAACACATTTTTGAAATTTTTGTCTGTCTGTCTGTCTGTCTGTCTGTCTGTCTGTCTGTCTGTCTGTCTGTCTGTCTGTACGACCGCTTTTCACGCACAAACGGCTGAACCGATTGTAATGAAACTTGCACAGTTTGTTAGGTGTCCATCGGAATGAAATCTGCTTTTGGTTTCATTTCACTCCCCTCACTCCTTCTACCCCCTCCCATACAAAGTGACTAATTTTCAAAATATATATTAATCAAATTTTCTTGGAAACTATAAAAGCTATGAGTTTGAAATTTGGAATATATTATTTCTATTATAAATGCAGTCTTTTGGTATACAAATTGTCTGAGTTTCCTCACTCCTTTCACCACCTCCCATACAAACTACACTTTTTCATGAATTACTTTACACCAAATTTCTCAGTACGTGTAACTTCCATAGAGCCAAACTGTTGTATTAAATTCTTAATTAACATTATTATTAATATCGGGGAAAAATTAACCGATTAGCTTCACTCCTTCTACCCCCTCCCATACAATGTGACACAGTTTCACGACTTCACAAGAATTTGATTTTCTTGAAAAATCTGAATGTTACTGATCTGAAATTTAAAATATAGCAATGGCATGATTATTATAGTTGTTTTACAAAAAATCACCAAAAACCTCCTTCTCCTTCCACCACCTCCCATATAAACCGCACTTTTTCATGAAATACTCTAAGTGAATTTTTTCAGTACATTTAAATTTCATCGAGGTAAAAATTTGAACTTAATCCTTAATTAGCATTATTATTAATATTGGGACAAAAATTAACCGAATAGCTTTACTCCTTCTAGCCCCTCCCATACAATGAGACACATTCCACGACTATATAACAATTCGATTTTCTTGAAAAGTGTGAATGTTACAGATCTGAAATTTAAAGTATATCAATTGCATGGTAGTTATAGTTGTTTCTCGAAAAACCACCAAAAACCCCCCACTCCTTCTACCACCTCCCATACAAATTGCACAATTTGATTAAATTCAATGCACTAAGTTTCTCAGTACCTACTCAATTTTTGAAGCTTAAATTTGGTACAAAACATTTTTATAGCTATTCTAGCATGATGTGAAACAAATTAGTTCACTGCTGTCACCCCTTCTACCACTCCCCATACAAAATTTCTTAACACAGCAAAAATTTCGATTTCATCTATACATAGTATCGTATGATTGGGCTTTACGCACAATCGTAGTCCTGTTATGTTTTTAAGCTTAATGTTATTTTATTTGTTTTTTTTTTGTTTTAATAACACCAGCTACAATTATTCACATATCCTTAACGCTCTTCAACACATATATGATCTCGAATCACGGGTTTGATTTGATCACGAGCCTGGCCCATAAAAATGAAAGTATCATGCTTTCATTCTTAATAATTCATGGTTCTGATTCCAACAATATACAAACCATTTTCTTCAAAGAGCCATTAAGGTAAGCAGATTATATATCCCACATAATGTATTACTAACTACACTCTCAAAAATTGCTTATTATTGCTATTTTTACGCGGACGAAGTCGCGGGCGTTTTCTAGTTTTTAATATAAACGATAGAAATTTTAAGTAGTAGGTCGATTTAATACTGAATAAACTAAATGTCGATATCGCTACATCACTCCCCCTCCAGCATAGCGTCACTTTATTTTAAATGAAACCACTCTTGGTTTGTTATAATCATAAGGCACGGTATCATTACTGCTATATGCTGGTTTTAATCTGTCAATACTAATTGATTTATTTTTTCCATTTACATCCACAATGAAAAATTTTTTTAATTTTCTGATTATTTTATATGGACCTTCATAAGGTTGAGCTAATGCTGTTTTGACTTTGTCTGTGCGAACAAAAACAGATTCTGTGTTCTCAAGAGAACTAGGGAGATAAACATTAGTTTTAATTGTACTCCTTGGTTGTGTTGGTTGAATATTTTGCATTTGAGTTTTTAACTGCTTTGCAAAATCGCTTGAAAGTGGTTCATCTGAATGTGTACTTGGTAATGCGAAATCTCCGGGAACGCGTAATGTTTCTCCGTAGACTAATTCTGCAGGACTACACTTCAAATCATCTTTAGATGTGGTACGAAGTCCTAGTAGAATTAATGGTAACTCATCACTCCAATTTATGGTGTTGTTGCGAGCCATTAATGACGCTTTTAAAGTACGATGAAATCGCTCTACCATACCATTTGCTTGTGGGTGGTATGCAGTCGTGCGAATACGGGTACAACCAAGAATTTTGTTTACTTCTGCAAAGAGCTTTGATTCGAATTGGCTGCCACGATCAGTGGTAATCAATTTAGGGATTCCAAATCGTGAAATATATTGATGAACGAATGTCTTAGCGACTGAAATTGTGCTCATATCTTTGAGAGGATATGCCTCCGGCCATCGGGTAAACCTGTCTATCACTGTGAGAATGTAGTTATTATTATTAGATGACGGAAGTGGTCCTACTAAATCAATATGAATGTGGTCAAATCTTTTAGTAGGCGTATTGAACTGTCCAAGTTCAGATTTGATATGCCTATGTACTTTTGATTTTTGACATGAAATACATGATCTTGACCACTGATTTACTTGTTTGTTGAGATTGGGCCAGAAGTACTGAGAACTTATTAATTTTCTAGTAGCACGAATACCTGGATGAGACAGATTGTGAATTGAATCGAAGATTTGTCGTCTCAATTCTTCTGGAATGTACAACCTAGTCTTATTTGTACTAATTTCGCACCATAGTTTATTATTCAATAATGGGTATTCTAGTAATTTCAATTTAAATTTCGAACTAGTATTCTCGGATTTAGTTAACAGAGTTTTAAGTTCTTCATCTTTTTCTTGTAATCGCATTACCTGATCGATATCTGAAGAAATCGATAGAGTGTCTACGTCTTTAAAAGACCGTGAAAGGGTATCTGCTACTACATTATTCTTTCCAGATATATGAATAATTTTATTTGTAAATTGGGAAATGAATTCCAATTGACGCGTCTGACGAGGACTACGTTCAGTTTTTGATGATAACGCTCTTGTGAGGGGTTTTTGATCCGTGTAAACACTGAAATCTCTGCCCTCCAAGAAATATCGAAAATGTTTAATTGACAAAAATATTGCTAATAATTCTCGGTCGAACGCGGAATATTTTTGTTCGGCCGAAGTTAACTTTTTGGAAAAGAAAGCTAATGGTTCTAATACTCCATTATTTATTTGTTGAAGTACCGCTCCTACAGCTATGTTTGAAGCATCTGTTGTAAGAGTAAGTTGTGAGTTGTCTATCGGATGAGATAGCAAAGTTGCTTCACAAAGTGCTTTTTTAATTTTCGAAAAAGATTCCGTACATATATCTGGCCACTCAACTATCTTTTTACTTTTAGATTGCAGTAATTTTGTCAAGTGTGCATGGATAGGTGCTAACATTTCTGCTAATTTTGGTAGAAATCGATGGTAATAATTCACCATGCCAATAAATTGTTGTATTTGTTTAATAGATGTCGGAATTGCTAAGTTGTTAATAGCTTCTACCCGATCTTTGGACGGTGAAATTCCGTTTTTTGTGATATTATGACTTAAAAAGTCCAAAGAAGTGGAACCTAAAACACATTTGCTCGTCTTTATTCGTAAACCATAGTGTTTAAGACGTTGAAATACCATGTGTAGATGTTCACAATGTTCTTCTTTGGTTTTACTTGCAATAAGAATATCATCAATATAAACAAATACGAAATCGAGGCCTTTAACAATTTCATTCATAAAACGTTGAAATGATTGAGCTGCGTTTCGTAAACCGAACGGCATACGAACGAACTCGTACAATCCAAAAGGGGTTGTTATGGCTGTTTTGTATACATCTTCTGGCGCGACTGGAATGTGATGATACGCACGCACAAGGTCGATTTTCGAAAAAATTTTACAATTATGTAGTTGAAATGAAAAATTTTGTATGTGAGGTATTGGATACCTGTCTGGTATCGTTGCGGCATTGAGTTGCCGATAATCCCCACATGGTCCCCAATCTTCAGTGTTTTTCTTAGCTACCAAATGCAGAGGAGATGATACTGAAGAGGATGATGGACGACAAATTCCAAGATCTACCATATGTTGAAATTCCACTAAAGCAGCTTTGTGCTTTTTAGGGTCCAATCGACGTGGTTTGGAGAAAGGTAATTGACCTTGAGTCATAATATTATGAACTATGCTATGCATAACAGGTTGATTGAAATCGGGAGTTTGTGTTAATGTTGGGTATTGTCCCAATATATTGCCAAACTCATTGTTGATTGTACTAAACTTAGGAGTAGGTGTGTCAACAAATGCGGAAATAGCATTTACAAACAATTTAGTCTTCGAATCAACAAGTTTTTTATTTTTTAAATCCACTAACAATTCATATTTGGATAAAAAATCGGCACCAAGTATAGGTCTATTGACAGATGCAATAGTAAATACATGCAGAAACCTCCTACGTACTCCTAAATTAATTTCTAAAAGTTTAGTTCCGTACGTTGTTATCGATGAATCATTATCTGCGGATAGGACTAAATGCGAAGTCTTTTTATAACTTTTAAAAATGTTTACAGGAATTACTGATATATCAGCACCTGTATCAACTAAAAAATTCAAATTGTTTATATAATCCTTAACAAAAAGGCGGCCAGAATAATAATTATTCCTACTAGTCGCCGCTTGAACTGTAGGATCCATTAAAAATTTAAGTTAGTTGATGGAGTTGGTGTATGATTCAAATTTTCGGAACAAGGAGCAACACATTTTGTGGCTTTATTTCCGAATTTGTGATGATACCAACATTTTCGCTCAACATTTTGAGTACGATTTCGACTGCTAGATCTACTTCGCTTGGGAAAACGTTGATATTGTTTTTCTTTCGAGAGCAATTTCGAAACCATGGATTTTAAGGAATTAATTTCATCTTTGAGATCACTAATTGTAGGATCAGTTACTGAATGATTTTTGTTTTTAAAAGATGAAAAGTTTTGCGACTTTTTATTATCAATAATTGATAAATTATGTTGTTTTGGTAAGACTTCCCAAAGCTTATCAGCCAATGAAGTCAAATCAGTTATGTCTTTATCACCTTGAGGAATTAACGATATATTAATTAAATGGGGTAACCTTCTAAGCCAAAGTTTTTTAACAAGACTACTCCCAATAGTACCTGATGTACCTGCCAATTGTTGTAAATATCTGAAAAATTCCGAGGGCTTTCTATCACCCATTTCTTCGTTCGAAAGAAGTTGTTCAATCCTACGTTCTTCGCTTACTGAATGGCGTTCAATAAGGATTTTCTTTAATTGTGGATATAAATCAGATAAAGGTGGATTTTGAATAAAATCCAAAATTGACTCTACTATCTCCTGCGGCAATGAAGCAATAATATGATAATATTTAGTAGAATCACTTGTAATTCTACTCAATTTAAATTGTGCTTCCGCTTGCACAAACCAAGAGTTGGGAGAATTTACCCAAAACAATGGTAACCGCATTGTTGTTACCGACTCTAATCTCTGATTTACTGGAAATGTAGCGCTATCGGAATGATTTCCAGTTTCAATTTCGATATTTTGATCTGTTTCAGTCATTTTGCACTCGAATATTGATTTTTATTTTCCTTTGACAAATTTATTATGAGGATAATAAATTTCGTGTAAATTGTTTTTAATAAGCCCAGTCAAAATAGATAATGATTAACAATACAATACATATACTAACAATATATGTAGAAGAAATAACAGTAATAATAATAATCTAATTTACCAATACTTTGGAAAAATGTGCAAATCCATATTCAAGTTCTAGCTTGCTGTTGATGATTTTTGAATTTTTTTTTTTTGAAGTTGATAATTATGTTGAATAATTGCTTGTTGTAGTTGTTGATCCTCTGCCTAAATCGGTTGTTTAATGTGATGCGCTTTAAGGATGATTCACCACAATTTTTGTGACTGATTGCTGATGTTGTTATTGAATATTAAATGTCGCTTCAGTTAAATGTGGGCCATCTGGTGGTACGGGCGTTTGCAATTGTAATGCTGGACATTGGTTTACTGAGTACATCAGGTGAAGCGATGGTTGAACACGTCTTGCTGAATATTTTCTCAAATTTTCTTTTTTTAGATGTTCGAAATTGTTGAATATTTCTTCAGATTCTTGAAATTGTTGAAAATTCCTTGAAATTGTTGAATATTCTCTTTTTTGAATTACTCTGGCTTAAAGCCAGGTCGGGGTCACCAATTATTACACCAAACGTTTAATTATATAAAACTCACGGAGTAATATTTAAATTAATTTTATTTATAATCACTGTTTCTAACTTATTTATTATTTAAAATAACATTTTAAAAATTTATTATTATATTATTATTAAAACAATGTGGAAATATTTTTTATAATAATTTTCAATTATATCATTATCTATTTTTATTTTTATATCTATTATTTTCAACACGTCGCTTACTACTGATAATTACTAGTGCAAAAAGTATTTTTAATATAAACGATAGAAATTTTAAGTAGTAGGTCGATTTAATACTGAATAAACTAAGTGTCGATATCGCTACAGACTATTACACTAAATGAAAGATAATTTGATTCCCTAAAAAACAAGCTATAACACTTTGAAATGCGATTATTGGTTTTCAAGATATAGCGTTTTGAGTGAGTGAGGGTACAGGTCCGAAGGACTTTTCTTGATCACCCTGTATCTCCGTGGATATTGAAAATTGGCCATCTCCGTAGAACAATTTTTTGCTCGAAATATATCCAGGAATAACCCCTTACAAGGTTATGTACGAAGTACCAAACACCCTGTATATGAAACGAGCAAAAAACGTATAATAGCTGGAGCTGTTGCAAAAATAACGAATTCTTACAAATAATTTCAGCTCCAGGCTGTCTACATTTAGCAATCAAATAGAAAAGCATAATGATTTTCCGAGTGGAAATAACCTAAAATTTCTACGTGGGTTATAAATATGGAACGGAGTGTATAAAACCATATACCATAGTCATAGAATATATACTTTTACGCATGCAAACACATTGTCGTTTATTTCGTGTATCGTGTGCATCATGCATTTTTAATATGCATTTGGACGTACACACATATGCAAGTGAATTTTTGGGTCACGACGCTTTGTATTTTGCGATTTATGAATGAATAAAAAAGTTTCCTCAGTGGATTTAATTTCAAACAATTAACCGAATTGATAAGAAAAATCGTAACCACTATTATATGTACAGTTTTTATACTCTAGATGAAATCTGAGAGTACTATAAGTTTGTAACGCCAAGAAATAATGCTCGGAGAAAAAAATTAATGATACAGAAGTTCATATAATCACTCAAAAATCTCAAAACCGGATGTCCGTCCGTCTGTCCGTCTGTCTGTTCGTACGTGATCTCTCTAACTTGAGAACGCGTTGAGTGAGATAGCTCAAATTTTGTCCACGTCGTTTTTGACAAAAAATAAGATCAAGTTCGCGAACGGGCTAAATCGCTCCACCCCTTCTACCCCCTCCCATACAAAATAACACAATTTCGCAATTTGATAATAAACGGATTCGTTCGAAAAGTATTAATGCTATTGATCTGAAACTTGGAATATATTACTTCTATGACGATTAAATCTACTATATTAAAGTTATTTGAGTACCTTTCTTCCTTTCACCACCTCCCATACAAACTGCACTTTTTCATGAAATACTATAAACAAATTTACTCAGTACATATAAAATTAATCGAGCTGAAATTGTGCACTAAATATTTATTTAGAATTGTTAGTAAGACCAAAATAAAATTAGACGATTAGTTTCAGTCCTTCTACCCCCCTCCCACACAATCTGACACAATTTCACAACTGCACAAAAAGTCGATTATCCTGAAAATTATGAATGCTACTGATCTACAATTTAAAACATGTCACAAACATTATATTTTCAGTTATTTCTTTAAAAGTCATTAAAAACTCTCCTCTCCTTCTACCACCTCCCATACAAACTGCACAATTTCACTAAATGCAATACACTAACTTTCTCAGTACCTATTAAATTCTTGAAACCTAAATTTTGTATAAAACATTTTGATGGCAATCAAAACAAATTCTCTTTCATTTAGAGTATCGCACGATTGGGCTTTACGTCCAACCGTAGTCCTGTTCTGTTTTTCTTATATTTTCATTAGTAAAAAATATGTGAAATATTTTTTTATATATTAGTAATTATGTTTTGGCTTTTTGATTAAAACTCCGGAATATTCTTCAATCGTTGGCGTCGATTGAAAAATTGTTGGTAATAACTTTTTTCTTATTTTTTTTACCCAATTTGAGAAGTTTCAAAATGTCCATAACAATTTTTTATTGTTTTCAATGTCCTTACCATCTAGTCTTCATATCTACTTTTGTGGCAGAATAGAACTTGTTTTTGTTTTAATAATGATTTTTCGTCTTCGATATATATAAACATAATAATATTTATTGATCGAATATTCTGGCAAATACAACGTACACAAATAGAATATATGATTTTATTACAATGTATATAATCATTACAAATATTGATACAATAATAATTTACATCTTTGTTAGATCCAGTGGCGACTCGTCAAGAACGGCAGGTTCGCCACTGCCGGTCCATAAAATGAGTTCAGGGTATCCATACACAACCGTGGACTTGGATAAAGAATACGAAATTTTAAAGACGAAGATCAGCTAGCCGAATCTAAATTATTCTTAGTCCTTTACGCCATTTTTGAAGGTGGTCGATTTGGTGGATGATATGTTATCTATATCTTTTTTGAATCCAACATCAAATGAGCACTGTTAATTCATTTTATTTTTAAAATATTTTTTGATTTGATTTGTTTTGTTTTTTTATTGGCTTCGTAATGAAAATATTGAAATTTAACTACTGCCAACTTTTAAGTAGCAAGTTGATACGAAATGCGCAATTAAATTTGTTTTTATTTTTTTTAATCTCTTTTAAATTTGATCATTCTTTTAAATAGCATTTCATTTTCTTTTCTATTTTGTTTCTTTATTTCTTCGTTACATGAATTGGTTATCCGTACTTGTATTATTATTATTTATTATTTTAAAAATTATGGCTAAGGTAATTCTCAATAGGATTAGTGATGTCGTCGAGAGCACTCTCGAAGTTTATCAGGCTGGATTCCGTAAAGAGTCGTCTTGTACCGACCACACAAATACCCTACGGATAATATTAGAGCAGTCAGCCGAAATGGGTTCGCCACTACATCTCATGTTTGTGGACTTCGAGAAGGCTTTTGACAGCGTTAAGCGAGATTACATATGGACTGCTTTGCGTAGGAGAGGTATTACAGATAAGGTCATAGCTATGATTAAAGAATCCTACGAAGATGCAAGGTGTGGCGTCTTGCGAGAGCTTCCCTGTGCGAACGGGTGTCAGACAAGGCTGCATATTATCACCAGCCCTGTTTCTGGTGGTAATGAATGACATCTTGAAAGCTGCACTGGAAGGTGGGGAAGGTAAAGGTCTTCAATGGAGACTATTTAACATCTTAAGTCACCTTGATTATGCTGATGACGTGTGTTTGCTTGCACATACCCGTTCGGACTTAGAGTCAAATGTTCGCTCGTTGCATTCTAAATGCAAAGAGGCGGGACTGAAAATAAATGTGCGTAAAACCAAGTACATGCACATGGGTTCGAACGCAAGCACACCGATTGTTCTTAATGGACAGGATGTGGAAGAGGTGCAAGATTTTTGCTATCTCGGAAGCATTGTCAGCATGGACGGTGGAGCCGAAAAGGATGTTGAGGCTCGGCTAAATAAAGCTCGTCAGGCCTTCGGTATCCTTTCCCCTTTCTGGAGGTTAAGAGAGATCTCCCTTCGCACGAAGCTGCGAGTTTTTGACGCATGCGTCAAATCCGTGTTGTTATATGGTTGTACTACGTGGAAAGTGACCGTTCGACTTACCAAGAAACTACAGACTTTCGTAAACCAAGGCCTCCGACGCATTTTAGGAATATTCTGGCCAGAAGTGATCTCCAACGACGAACTTTGGAGTACAACTCGCCAGACTAAAATAGGTATTGAGATTCAACGGCGAAAGTGGCAGTGGATCGGTCATACTTTGAGGAAACCAGAGCAAAACATCGCAAAACAGGCTCTGGATTATAACCCTCAAGGAAGACGTCGGGTTGGTCGACCATGTAACACATGGAAGCGAGCAGTTGAGCAGGAGGCCAGAGGAATAAACAAGTCCTGGCAACAGCTTAAAGCCGATGCGCAGGATCGCGCCTTGTGGAAGAGAGTTGTTTCTGTCCTATGCCCCTATAGGGGGTCTTAACAGGAATTTGACTTGTATTTTGGCCATGACTCTTTCTTCTTCTATGTAATATTTTTTTTCTTAAAATCTCTATGTATAATAATAACAATAATAAAAAAAAACATAACAGAATTATGATTGGGCTTAAAGCCCAATCATATGATACTCTAGATGAGATGGAAATGACTTTAATATACCGAAAAATACCATATGTCATCTCAAATTCTTTTGAATAGTGAATAGAGACTTGCATAGGAGGTGGTAGAAGTAGAGAGGGAGATTTGTATTTTTCCTATGTGACACCGAAAATGGCATGTAAAATGTTTCGTGCTGAATTTAAAGTTTTTAGTTTTCATTACTTTTAAAGAAATTGGACATAGTTTTCCTGAAATTGTGGCATTTGTATGGGAGGTGGCAGAGGAAGTGGATGATTTAGAGGAAGTGGATGATTTAGATGATTTTGAAACTGCTTATCATCACCCTTATCACTCTGCTTTGATTCAATTTCAAAGTCGATAGCTCTCATATTCGAAAGAGAAATGCTTTTCTTGAATTTATAATACAGATATTTATATGGGAGGGGGTAGAAGGAGTGAAATTGAGCTGATAATTTTTTCCAGCATTTATTGCAACTATTAAAAAACAAATTTTGGCCAAATTTTAAATTTGTAATTTTTCTAGTTTTAATGGAAATCGATATAATGAATTTAACAAAAATTATGCATTTGTATGGGAAGGGGTAGAAGGAGTATAAGGATCAAAACATTTTCCGGTTATTGATATTTCTATTTTTATACCTTATACAAAATATCAACTTGATAGCCTTAACAGTTTCGAAGAAAAATAATTTAATTTAAATGTCAAAATTTCGTGAAATTTGTATGGGAGGGGGTAGAAGGAGTGAGGTGAAGTCGATAATTTTTCTAAAACTAATTGCAATTATAATAAAATTAATTTTGGCAAAATTTTGTCTTTTCAGCTCTACTAGTTTCAATGAAAATCGAAAATATGTATTTTTCAAAATTGTCCATTTGTATGGGAGGGGGTAGAAGGAGTAAGGGGATCGGGTCAATACTCCGTAATATTAATTGCATCTATATCATAATACTTCGACCTAAATTTCAAGTCGATAGCTTAAATAGTTTCAACGAAAAATCAATTTCTTTATATTTCGAAATTTCATGAAATTTGTATGGGAGGGGGTAGAAGGAGTGGGGGGATGTAGCCCATTCCCGAACTTCAAGTTAATTTTTTTCTAAAAATGAAACACAACAATTTTTAGCACTATAGCTCAAAGCTTTTGAGAGTTATGCTGTAGACAGACGCACAGACAGACAGACAGACAGACAGACAGACAGACGGACAGACGGTGACTCGGAATCGAGGTTTTTGAGCGACAACAAATATTTCTGTACCCTTGGCGGCTCTGTGCGAGCGTTATTTCTTAGCGTTACAAACGGTAAGGCAAACACAATATACTCTCAGATTTCATCTAGAGTATAATAATAATAATAACATAATACTAATAAAGGCACTGACATCTAGTGCTTCGGCAAAGAAACTAAAAATAACAATTGGTGCAGACTGACACGCATTTAGCGCGAAAAACTAGAAAATAAAAGCCGTTGAGTGAGAATATAAATCGCCGCGGAAGAAAAATCGGGGCTTTTTGGTTTGGATTTTTGAAAAAAAGAGTGAACAAGGGTGAAATTTAAAAAAGTTAAGTTGGCTGAGTAGCTTAAGTAGAAATAACAGAAAGTTTTGAGTTTTTTTTTAGTAATCTCGAAATTTAAAAAGTTGAGTTGGCTGAGTAGCCTAGCGGAAATAATAATAAAGTTTGAGTTTTTTTTTTGAATTAATCTCGGAATGAGTAACAAGAAAGTGGGGAGTGAATCGATCCCAAGATACAATTAAACGTGAATTAAAGAAAAAAAAAATACCCCCTTTATATACCTTCATAACGAAGTGAAAAGTGGAAATCATCGCGCACAAGAACCAACGACAGCGAAGACAGAACGGAGCGAGCACGACGACGAACAAAGAAAAGAAACAGGAGGAACGGAAAACAAAATAAAATTCAGCCAAGGTACCCAACGACTTAGATACTCTGTATTAGGGAATTTATAAAAAGAAGTACATATACAAAATACAGAATTCATTAGTTTTAACTTAAGTATTTTTCTTTTATAACAAATGTTTTTGTAAGGTGTAAGTACAGGTACGGACGGACTCCAAAAGTGGATTTTTTTTTTTTGTTTTAAGACATAGGAAAAATAAAATGAAGTGCTAAGTCGCCTAGTTGTGGGCTCGGCGCTCCTCATGGCTAGGATGCTCTTCATCACGCCTCTTCTCTCCTTTGCTCGTAACGTCCTGGAGCCCAGTATAGCCTAGGCGGCCATATATGGAGCCCGGGCCAAGATGATTCGTGACGATGGTTAGAGCACACACTTTCCACACACTTGCGACAGCACCCTCCAGAACGAGAGTCTTCCAGGACAAATTCCCCCACGCCCAAGCTCCTGAGCAGCCGACAGGAAGTGCTGTCCCGACCTGGGGGATCTCATTAAATTCTGCATGCGGAATTGGTCTCAAGAGGCTCATTTCGTATCAAAGTACAGAATTTAACCTTTGTCAAAGTGTTTGGGTTTTCGCATATTATCTATGCGAAAATCTAAACAAATTTCTGCGGTGATCGTTAGTGATGTCAAAAAGGTAACTATTCGTCACACAAGTACTCGTTACCGACCGAAATCCGAAGTATCGAGTACCGACGCAGACTTATATTTGTTACTAAAGTAACGAAATAAGCTCTCGAAAAAGTAACTGAATTGTCAAAACTTTTCGTTACTCGAGTATTCGTTCCACATACAAAAAAAGTACTTTTACCGAAAGTAACGTTTAGTTGCTTTTTTCGTTACATCACAGTAGGGATGTACAGGTTATTTGTGCATAACGCCGTACCATCATTATACAGCAAGAACAAGAAAGAATACTCTACTCTACCTTACAGCAAAGTCCACTGAGAAAATGATGTTTTTATACTCTAGATGAAATCTGAGAGTATATTGTGTTTGCCTTACCGTTTGTAACGCTAAGAAATAATGCTCGCACAGAGCCGCCAAGGGTACAGAAATATTTGTTGTCGCTCAAAAACTTCGAATCCGAGTGACCGTCTGTCCGTCTGTCCGTCTGTCCGTCTGTCTGTCTGTGCGTCTGTCTACAGCATAACTCTCGAACGCTTTCAGCTATCGTGCTGAAACTTGTTGTGTGTCATTTTTAGCAAAAAAGTAACTTTAAGTTCGTGAACGGGCCACATCCCCCCACTCCTTCTACCCCCTCCCATACAAATTTCACGAAATTCCGAAATTTTCAGAAATTGATTTTTCTTTGAAACCATTTAAGGTATCAACTTGAAATTTGGGTTTAAGTATTATGATATAGATGTCATTATTATGATGGAATATTGATCCGATCCCTTTACTCCTTCTACCCCCTCCCATACAAATGGACAATTTTGAAAAATACATATTTTCGATTTTCATTGAAACTAGTAAAGCTGAAAAAACGAAATTTTCTCAGAATTAATTTTACTATAAGTGCAGTTTATTTTAAAAATAATTATCAACTTCACCTCACTCCTTCTACCCCCTCCCATACAAATTTCACGAAATTTTGAAATTTAAATTAAATTATTTTTCTTCAAAATTGTTAAAGCTATCAACTTCATATTTTGTATAAAGTATACAAATAGAAATAATTATAATACGAAAAAAATTTGTTTTGATCCGTACACTCCTTCTACCCCCTCCCATACAAACGTATAATTTTTGTTAATGCATTTTATCGATTTCCATTCAAACTAGAAAAAGTACAAACTTCAAATTTTGCCAGAATTTGTTTCTTAATAATTGAAATAAGTCTTAGAAAAAAATTATCAGCTCCGCTTCACTCCTTCTACCACCTCCCATACAAATGTCTGTATTATAAAGTCAAGAAAAGCATTTCTCCTTCAAGTATATGAGAGCTATCGACTTTGAAATCGAATCAAAGCATGGTGATAAGGGTGATGATAAGCAGTTTGAAAATCATCTAAAACGTTCCACTTCCGCTGCCACCTCCCATACAAATGCCCCAATTTCGAAAAGACTATGACCAATTTCTTTAAAAATAATGAAAACTAAAAACTTTAAATTCAGCAAAAAACATTATGCATGCCATGTTCGGTGTCATATATGAAAAACACAAACCTCCCCCTCTACTTCTACCACCTCCTCTGCAAAAGTCCCTATTCACTATTCGAAAGAATTTGAGATGATACATTTTCTGGGATATTAAAGTCATTTCCATCTCATCTAGAGTATCATATGATTGGGCTTTAAGCCTAATCATAATTCTGTTATGTTTTTTGTTTCGTTTCTTTCACACAAAGAATGTTGTCGAGTAGAGTTGTATACAGCGCTCGACTTGAGTGGCACAGGTCAAGGGCAGGCAGTCGTTCAGGATTGTGGGATCAGTGATATCAGATTGTGAAATTTAATGTTTGAAATGATAAAGGGATTTTCTTTTATTCTTTATTTTGAAGAAAAACTTATTAGACAAGATAAATTTGTAAAATATTGTGAAGATAATTAAAAAATCGGACTTGGCGTCATTGTGTTGATACACATACTAGACCAACGAAATCAAGGGCGCTTCACAAGCGATTTTTTGTTGCATATAGTTACTGCATGGGGCACTAGAGACGATTTCTTCTATTTGAATTTCTGATTTACCCATTTGCAGAGATGGGTAAGCCAGTTTTGGAAATTTTAAACTTCATGTTAAATTACATCGAACCAAAGCCCTCTAAAGTAGAAAGCCATGTAAGTCAGTCCAACAACAACACCTTGGAGTCATAACAAAAATGACAGTTCCATTCGAATTCGCTCGCATTTGTATGGAGCAGACACGGCAGGCTTCGTAAGAATCGCGTTTATTCTTAAATGCTGTGTTAAAGATAGTTCAGCTTTCCAAGGTACTTTATTAGCAGTGCTCGGCATGTAATTTAAAAATATTGATATCAATGCAATAGATTTTTAATTGAAAAAAGTGTGATCAAAGTTAAATCTCGGTTTCTCACACCGAAGAGAATCTGTCGCTTCTGAGGCTTCTGTGGCGTAGTGGGCAGCGTGCTTGCTTTTCATTCAATAGGTCGTGGGTTCGATTCCCACTCCAGACAGGGGATTTTTTCAAGCACGAATTTTTTCAGTGCTACTGGCGGAGAAAAATTATTCGAAATAAAAATGGGCAAACGGTGTAAAAGTGAAACAATTTCATTTCAAGAAGGCCTAGATACTCAGTAGATGGTTTCTGTTCGCTTTCTATCATTTAGTCCCCCATAACAACCAAATATTTTTCAGTAGCAGCCAGTACAACTGGAAAAGCTTCTCCACTCGTTACGGTCGTTCTCACTCCTCTTCCCCTACCTTCCTAATCCCATTCATTCCCTTCATGACTGTGTTTGTGCATTGCACATAAAGGCCGAAATAGCCTATAATACAGGTAATTCTGTAAAAAAAAAAATATTGTGCAGAGTTCCTCGGTTAATTTCCACACCGAAAACTGTAGTATTTTAGTTATTACAAAAAAGTATGCACTCGCGCAATATTTCCGTGCTTAATTTGATTTAATTATGCTTTTGTGGTGTTTTCGGTAAAACGTGTTTTTACAACAAGTTTATACAAAAATTATACAGGTGGTCTTTTTAAATGGAAAAATACATGACGTCAGACCCACTGGAGCCATTCAAGATGGCCGGTGCGTCAGTTCTGCCTAGCTTGGTATGTAGAAAGCTTTGATCGATCACATCGAGGAATTTATGCGTTTCATCCCTTTTTACACAATCCGCTATACTACTTAAGACGCCATAAGGTTATTGATTTACATACAATAAAAAAAAGTCGGTTTAGAGTTTAGAGAAATATTGTAAATGGGAGTCCGACAAATCCCAACCAAATATGCATACCAACCGTCATATGGGCATGGATTAAAAAGTTTCCAGTTCGAAGGGTAAAGCTGAGGAGACCAATTCAATTCTACATACGAAAAAACGCACAGCTCAAGTATCCCTTTTCTAAGGATCGTGTATTTTCAACCTGGTCATTACCAGTTCATTATAAATTTGGGCCACACTACGTCATCATTCGCCTTGAACTTTGTTTCCCCTTCGTGCTGGCACCGGTATTTAATTCGCCTGGATGCGAGAGAATGTGGCGAGCTTTTTCTTCATATAACTATTTTCTTGTACTGAGTGAGACATCTTTATGTCTTCACTTATCTCTGCTTATACAAATGTTATGAAATTTTGTCATTTTCTATGGGAGGGCGGTAGAAAGTGGAGCGATTTAGTCCATTCGCGAACTAAACCTCCATTTTCGCCGAAAATAACGTGTACAAAATTAGGGGTTTCTACCTCAACGCGTCCTCAAGCTATTTCTCCTTCGAACATATGGGAGCTATCGACTTTAAAATTGTAACAAAGCAATGTGATTAGGATGTTGATAAGCAGATTCAAAATAATCCAAAACCTTCCTCTTTCTCCGCCACCTCCCATACAAATGCCATAAATTCAGACAAAAATTGCTCAATTTCCTTCAAAATTTTATTATGAAAGCTACAAACTTTAAATTCAGCATAAAACGTTTTACATACTATATTCGGACTACCAGTAGCGTCGTAAGTTCTCTGGATCTTGGAAACAAATCCTACACCTCTTGTTGATACACCTCATATTTTCATTACCTCAGAAGTATTGTCAGGAATCGTATAAATAAAGCTCATCTGGCCGTCGGTAACCTTTTTTTCTGAATGTCAAGACAAATTCCCCTTCGCGTGAAGCTACTGGGTTTTGGGACGTGCGACATATATGTAGTTGCACTATGTGGAAAGTGACCGTTAGGCTTACGAGCGAACTGCAAACCAAAGCCTCCGACACATTTTAGGGAAATTCTTGACAGATGTTATCTCCAACGACGAATTTTGGAGCAGAACTGGACTGACTAAGATAGACATTGAGATTCAGAGTTGGAAGTGGCAGTGAATCGGTTGCACTTGGAGGAAACCAGAACGGAACAAGCTTGGATTACTCCACGTAGTACATGGAAGCGAGCGGTGGCGATAACGTAAGGTCAGGATCGTGCCTTGTATAAGTTGCCACTAAAGGTGGTCTTATTGATTGGCCCTTGTATCCTTTCATCCTTTTAACTATGGAATATGCGGTTCTTGTGTCCGAAGGAATACTCGTTGCTGATTGTAAATTCTGTTAATGCGCTGATCCAGTTAGTTGCATGTACCTTCTCTCACACAGCACACTGTCTAGAAGGCAATGAAGTCTTGAGAGGTATCCGGTCGAATGATCGAACATTTTTAAAAAAATCTCAAAAAGCTGATATAACACAGATCACCCTGTTAACAATACTCACCAACTACGGCCGCAACAAGCCGGAAAAAAAGCTCATTACTATCTCGACTTGATGTGAAAACTTTCCAGCAATACTATACGATTTTTCTTCGATTTCCCACAGAAGGAAAACTTTTCTATTTTATGGATCAATAAAGCACTGCACGATTGTGGTATAATACCCGATTGCCACGTTTTAATCGAGTCAGCTAAGTCGCGACTTAGTGCTAGCTGGCAGCGGTTCATGTGTACTTTATTTTCCGATTTGATCATATTGTGGGCGCTTACGAATTAACCAGTGCGAACTGCTTAATCTGTGTGTTGAAAAAAAGCTCTCGAAATAACGAATAACCGCGGTGCGATAGTGTGAATCTAGAAAATCGCTAGAGCCACATAGTTCGATTCTGCACTTTTTGCAGTGCGGTACGACGACGGTGCAATTAAAAATAAGAAATCGCTATCTCCAATTGAAGTGTTGTTTTTTTTTTAAGAAAAAAGGTGCAAACAAATTTTACTAAAATTTACCCAATTAGTGCCCGGTTAGTCTTAACGATGGTGCGCGACATTCATATCCTCGCACGTAATTTTCGCTAAAAATAGCGCGTGATTTCAAAACTGCAAGTCGCAAAAGTTTCAAAGTGTAGGTGATTTCCTAAGTGATTCGCTCTAGTGATGTAGAAAATATATTTATAGTCGGATATAATAAATGTGGTAAAGCAGGAAAAAAATTATTATTATTATTGTTGTTTATGTGGCGCCAAATTTCAAAAATCAGTGGCACTGTCCAGTTCGCACAATTGAGAGCGTAACTGTGGATTTGGATTACTCATAACGAGGTTCATTGCGGCGGATATTACGAAGCATTTTGTAACGCTAGTTATACGGTCGATGTGAAAAACGCAGGCAGATAACAGCTGAGTGCAAGCAAGTACCTACTCCACCTGTTTTTATGGCTTTTTGAGAAGCACCTATCAGCTTATCACAGTTGTTGTGGTCTGGAAAAGAGTGGCGGACGAGGGGGGTTGTAAAACCGATAAAAACTTTAAAGCGTAATCCATTCCACAATTGTATGCGGTGAGGAACGATAGCGGCTTTTTTTTTCGTGTGTGCCATTAATAATGCAGGTTGACTGTGGGAACAAGTTATTCTTGAGGTGGCGGACTTGCGAGTACACGGCCAAGGACAAAAATCTTGGCCATTGCCTTCTTAGTGCAGTTCGATTCCAAGTAGATGTCGCGAATAAGAAGAAATGCAGAAGCAGAAAAAGTAGAAGTAACATATTACCTTAGCATTTCAACAGAGAGAGCGCCAGTACCTCTATCTATCTATTTGCCCCCATATCAGCAATGTTAGTAGTTGAACGTTTTTTACGTGAAAAATTCGCACACTCTCTAAACGAAACGTATATAATCTTATTTATATAATTTTGTTGATGTCATCGGTGTCTTGATTGATGACTATTGGAATTAACGTCATCGATTTGTAAATAATTAGATACTGCTTCTTTAAAGACATTCGATGTTGTTTTTGTTTCGAGGTGCGGAATTTCATGCTCAAAGATTGCCCAGTGTGTACGTGATAGTGCATTTGATCACAAAAAAAATTTCGGGCTGGATTGGAGACACTTTGAAAACCATATTAGGAGTTTTTGGGGGGATTTTTCAAAAAATATTCTTAATTATTCGAATATTAATCACACCCATTCTTCGAGAGAAATTGTTGGCTAAATTATGGAATCGAAATATTTTGCATTCCAAATCCAAAGAGGCAGGACAGAAAATAAATGTGCGTAAAACCACGTACATACATATGTATGTATGTATGTACATGCTCATGGGTTCGACCAAAAGCAGACAGCTTGCCCTTAGAGGACAATGTGTGGAAGAGGTGGAACATTTTGTTATCTCGGAAGCATGGACGGCGAAATCGAAAAAGATATTGAAGCTCGTATAAATACAGCTCGTTAGGTTTTTGGTATCCGTTTTTCTTTCTGGGGGTTAAGAGAGATCCCTCTCGCACGAAGCTGCAAGTGTATTACACATTCGCAAATCCCTGTTGTTATATCGTGCTACATGGAAAGTGATCATTAAGCTTACCAAGAACTGCAAACTTCCGAGAGCCAACGTCTCCGACGCATTTTAGGGATATTCTGGCCAGATCTTATCTCCAACGTCGAACTTTTGAGTACAACTGGACTAGAGGCAGTGAAGGCAAAACTTCTCCAAAAATGCTCTGGATTATGACCCTCACGGAAGGGTTGGTCGACCATGTAAAATGGATGCGAACAGTTGAACAGAAGGCGAGAGTAATAAACCAATCCTGGCAACAGCTAAAGGCCGATGCTCAAGATCGCGCCTTGTGGGAAGGAACTATTTGTGTCCTATGCAACTATAGGGAGGGGAAGTCTTATGAGGAAATTAATTGATATATTTGGCAGTAGCAGCCAGAAGAAACCCCCTTCACTGCACTTATCACCTCGATATCTCCTCCAGCAAACAATTTAACGAGCGTTCGCAAATAACGATTTTTAAACGAGCATGAAATGCCGTAAAACAAATAAACTACGCGCTGATCTTAAGCAAACCGAACAAATAGGGTCGCTCAACGTCGATCTTGTTATATACCAGCAGTTTTCATTTCACCATGCGCATGAACAGAGCAAAAAATTATTTCGTGTCGATATCTCAAATGCAAACGGTGAAAAACCTGGAGTTTACAGAGAGACCGCGTTAAAATATCGTTTATGAATCGTTAACGATATCTATTAATAAATAAAAAAAAATAAAAATCATTAACGACACACCTTAATGATTCATTAATACTTGCTTATATACTAGTTTCTTGTAAGCGTTTTATAATTCATTAATGTATTGTTAAAAATAATTCATTAACGAATGTCCATTTAGTCCGCTTGATGAATCGTTAATGGCTCGTAAACGATCAAATCGCTCATATAATTGAGGCTTCCGTGGCGTAGTGGGCAGCGTGCTTGGTTCGATTCCCACTCCAGACAGGGGACTTTTTTAAGCGCAAATTTTTCAGTTGTTACTGGCGACGAAAAATTATTGGAAATAAAATGGGCAATGGGTGTAAAAATGAAATAGTTCCACTTCAAGAAGGCCTAGATACTCAGTAGATGGTTTCTGTTCGTTTTCTATCATTCAGTTCCCTATAACATCTGCAATTATTTGTCAGTAGCAGCCAGTACAACATATTATCACGCTCTTTCACATCCGCAAAAGAAATTCTACTAAGCCTCGATCAAGCAGCAAAAGAAGTTGGCCTGAAAATCAATGAAACAAAAACGAAAATAATGACACAAACAAGGAAAAGGATCCCCAATAGACAAAACATTACAATTGACGAATATAATTTGGAAAATGTGGACGAATTCCTATACATATTTAGGCACAAAATTGACAAAGAGTGGAAATGAAACGAACGAAATAAAAAGACGAATCCAGCTCGCAAATAAAACGTATTATTCAGTCTTAGCTATTCTTAAGGCCAGCTGCGTACACAGGAAGACCAAACTCCAAGTCTACAAAGCAATAGTAAGACCTGTGCTTTGCTACGGATGCGAAACATGGACCCTTACACAAGCATCCGCAAATATGTTGAACGCTTTCGAAAGACGGGTCCTGAGACGAATAATTTGAGCGAAACGTGATGGTGACCGATGGCGAACTAGATACAACAGTGAGCTGTATGATATATTCGACGAACCGGAGGTTTCCACTATCATCAGACTGCGGAAGCTGAAATGGGCTGACCATGTACAAAGGATGGACGAAACTCGAATACCTAAAAAGGTATTCGAGGGAAAAACGGAGGGCCGGAGGCCAGTGGGAAAACCCTGGTCCGACTCTGTTGACGAAGACTGTTCATCGCTGCTCGGATTTCCAAATTGGAGGACGCGGTCACTGGACCGAGATCGCTGGAGACTTCGGCTACGGGAAGCCAAGGCCCGAAAGGGGCTGTAGCGCTGCGACGAGACGAGCAGCCAGTACAAATGAAAAATATACCAGCTTCTTCATTCGGTCGTTCTCACTCCTCTTCCCCTACCTTCCTAATTCCATTCCTTCCCTCCATTACTGTGTTTGTGCATTGTACATAAATGCCGAAATTTCCTATAACTCAGGTCATTCTTTAAAAAAAAAATTAACGATTTTTTAACGAATTAATTTACTTGCTGGGTACCTACTTAGCGATAATCTAATCCTACTATTAACTAATAACAAACCATGTAATGCCGAAATTTCTGAACATAATGAGTCCTTGACAATTACCTGCACCATAGCCTTCGAGTTTATTATTAAAGAAACGTATAAAACATAATTAAAGAAGAAAATTGACAATTTTCATTATCAATTCGATAGCATGCTGAAGAATGTAGTTTAATCGAAGAATATTTTATTTATACAACTTTTCAATCGATTAGATTGAAGTGATATGTCCAGACGTTAACCCATTTCGTGGCTAATATTAGGCGGAAATTGGTTTTTATTTCTTAATCAAGAAGAAAACGTTATTGTTTCTATTTAGGTATTTTTTTTTTATTTCGGTTTCATTAAGTAGTTAATTTATTATGAATGTTATATAATTATGGGGTGGTTTAAAAATGTATTAAACACGAACCTAAATGATTGGCGAGTCTAGGACCTTGAGACATTTCAGTTCTTTTTATTAACTCTTTTTTTTCGGATTTATACAAATTAAAAGTTTGTAGAATTTGTCTAACGCTCTTCAATACATTTATTCCTCAAAATCGCAATCCTGAAAATCAGGAACCTTTAGGATATAAGCAAAGTTAATATATGCTTGACCAACAAAGGGCGGGGGTTCGAGAGCATTTCGAATTGAAAGGAAGGTTTAGGTTTAGGTTGTAGGAGGGTGGTTGCATAGAACCACAAGCACTGAGGCCATCTAGTTGGGCCCATTGTACTCCCCCTATAGTTATGAGTTGGAAGTCACTCCTCTTGCTCTAACCACTTGGTTCGGTTTGCGAACCTTAACAGGCTTGAATGTTGGACGCCTCTGAGGTCGTCTAGTTCTGAGAAGAATCTAGAGCCTAAACAAAGGAGACGACTGTTGGAGACTTGCGGACAGTGACAAAGATAATGTTCGATAGATTCTTCGTCTTCCTCGCAACCTCTGCACAAGCTGTCGCTCGCGATTCGCATCCTAAATGCGTGCAGCCTTAGCAAGCAATGGCCTGTGGTCAGGCCGACAATAGTTCGGATACTGTAGCGACTATGTTGTAACAGCTGAGCTGTAATATTTTTGTTCGGTTCTTCCCAAAAGGATTTGGCCGTTTTACAGCTTTCCAGCTGCCGCCACCCCACCAAGAAAGAATCCAAAATAGTCTGTTTGAAGCTAGTCTTCAGCACTGTTGGTGCTACATCGACTGACTTCCTAGTGGAATTGATGCTAGCAGATCCTTGCCGTGCAAGCGTATCTGCCGCCTTGTTACCTAGCAGGTCACTATGACCCGGTATCCATATTAGAAAAACTTCCGTTATGGCCGCTAGGCGATTTAAATTGTGTCTACAGATGGACACTAGTTTGGATGTAGTCCTGTAGGATTGGAGTGCCTGAAGTGCAGCCCTGCTGTCCGAGAAAATGTAACACTTTCCGAGACTGTTCTGCTTATCAAGAATAATTTTTGCACACTCGTTAATGGCTAATACTTCTGCTTGGAACACTGTCGCGTGTTCTGGAAGATTAAATGAAGTTTGGATGTCGAGGTCGTGGGAATAAATCCCTGCACCTGTCCCCTGGCTAGTTTTAGATCCGTCCGTATAGAGATGAGAACCTATACAGGTGCTGAGTATCGTATTTGTTGCCCATTCGTTTCGTTCAGGAAACTTAATGTGAAACTTCCGTTTCTCAACCTGCGGTTAGTTCATGCAATCATACTCGCGGTCCAAAAGGGAGTTTGCGTTTCTAATGACGTTTAGAATTTGTCCATGACCAATTTGTGGCGCTGACCACGATTTAGTGGTTTTTAATCTAATGGCTGCCAGGCCCGCTGCTTCTTTTATAAAAAGATCAAGTGGGGGTAGTGAGAGAATCACCTCCAGAGCTGCAGTCGGTGTGGTTCTAAGGGCACCTGTTATGCACAGACATGCCATCCGTTGGATCAGCTGTAAGGGTGCCAGGTTGGTTTTTAGTACCACCGCCGGCCACCACACCAGCGCACCATAGCAAATAATTGGTCTAACAATACTGGTATACATCCAGTGGATGAGGTGCGGCTTAAGGCCCCATCTCAAACCGAATGTCTTCTTGCAAGCGAAGAAGGCTACTGTGGCCTTTTTTGCTCGTTCCTGAATATTGGCCTTCCAGGATAATTTGCTATCAAGAATTAGGCCTAAATATTTAACTTGATTCAAGAGGACCATATTGATTCCTCGAATGTTTGGTGGATTGAAAACATATGGTCTTCTTCTTCTGGAGAAGAGAACCAGTTCTGTTTTTTGTGGGTTAATAGTAAGTCCTTTATCTAGTGCCCAGCTATCTAACAGTTGTAAAGCGGATTGCATGAGGTCTCCTAGAACTTGCTCAAACTTACCAGTTAGCATGATGACAAGATCGTCTGCATATGCAATTGTGGGGTAGCCGTTCTGATTTAAAATGGAAAGGGGTTCATTCACTGTTAAGACCCACAGGAGAGGTGATATTATTCCGCCCTGTGGCGTTCCTTTGTGAACAGAGCCCTTCCTTGTCTCTTCACCCATTCGTGCTACGATTTTCCGCGAACGAAGAAGCTTTGCTATCCATGCAGTCAGGAGAGGTTCCACACTATGGCTACGCAAGGCCTCAAGTATGGCGTCAATGTTGACGTGGTTGAACGCGCCTTCCACGTCTAGGAAGGCACCGAGTGCAACCTCTTTTTGATGGAAAGCTTTCTCTACGGCGGCTACCGTCACATGCAAGGCGGTGTCAGTAGATCTACCTTTCAGATAGGCGTGTTGGTGGGGGCATCTAACCGAGAGGTTCAGATTTGCCCGTAGGTAGCTGTCCACCAGTCTTTCTAGGCCTTTAAGAAGGAACGAAGTCAGGCTGATAGGTCGAAAAGCCTTCGGGATGTTGTGGGAGGCTCTACCTGGTTTAGGTATGAAAACTACCTTAACCTCTTGCCATAACTTCGGTATGTAACAAAGACTGATGCATGCTTTATATATGTCTACCAGGTACTGAATTATTGTATTATCTGCGTTCTGGATCATTGCGGGATAGACTTCGTCCAGCCCTGGTGACTTGTAAGGTTTGAAGAAACTGAACGCCATTCCTATGTTTCCTGGTGTCACGACTGTATCTACTAGTTCTGAGTTAGCTAGAATGCGATCGGCACATGAACTTTGTGGTGGGGGCTCAAAGCAACCAGGGAAATGCGTTTGCACCCCGTCCATGAACCATTGGCTTTATCCAGTAATTCAGGCATGTATGGGTCTTTAGATAGGGTCCTCTTTATCCTAGCAATTTCGTTGACGTTATCGATTTCTTCACAGAATCTCTTCCATGAATTTCGTTTGACGGCTCTTAGCTGTTTTTTATACAGTGTAAGTGCTGCTTTGTATTTGTCCCAGTCTGTGTCAAGTTTGCTGGAGTTAGCTTTATTGAAGAGTTTCCTTGCTCGTTTTTCAGGATATCGAGATCGTTATTCCACCAGACAGTGTTCTTACTATCTTTGGCAGACTTCTGAGGGCAGGAACTCTTGTATGAGTTTGTTAGTATATTTGTTAACATACCCACTTTTTTATCTAAGGAATCTGTTGTTTTTATTGGGTAAGGAACTATTGCCGGTAGTCTTTGGTTTATTAGCTCCTGATATTTAACCCAATCAGTTCTTGCTGGATTCCTGTACAACCGGCTATTTTTTGTTGATTCCACTATTTCAAATCTTATCCACATGTGGTCTGACAAGGATGGTTCTTTCGAAACTTCCCAGTTGTGGACCGTTAGTGATTTAGAGTTAGTTGCAAGAGTCAGGTCGATAACCTCGCTTCTTGCTCTATTTATGAAGGTGGGACTGTTACCAACATTACAAACATTTAGATTGTTCATGCTAAGAAATTCTAGAATTGACTTACCGTGATCGTTGCAGTCTGTGCTAGACCAGTAGGTGTGATGGGCATTGGCATCACAACCTATTACCAAGTCCCCTGTGTTGGACTGGACAAGCTGGCACAGGTCAGTCGTTGGAACAACTCTTGCGTCGTATGGCTGGTATGATGAAACCAGCTTAACTGGCTTCGGTGTTCCGTTAAGAGACCTCTCCCAAAGCGTCATTGTTTGGTCTGGGCTGCTGAATTGCGGAATTAAAGTTAATTTTAGTGCTTTTTTCGCAACGACACATGTCCGTAGCTTACCTGTTTGGGGTCCGTGAAGGACCGTAAAAGTTTTATTGCACCATCCTAGAATGTGGTTGGAGCCAATCAACCACCGTTCCTGGACAAGTGCAACATCCGAGTGACCTCTTAAGAGGTGTTGTTGGAGAGTGGCGGTCGCCGCTCTACTGTGATGTAGATTGGCTTGGACCACTCTCAGTTTGCCGGCTTCTGAAGTTGGCCGCATTTGGTTTCGGTAGTTTGAAGTGAACCTTGTTGAGTCCACAATCCGCGAAACCTTTCGCTGCAGACAACCTTTCCATAGAGCTTTGGTCGATTCCAAGAACAAGAAGTTGGCCCTTATCTTTTTGTTCTCTATGGAAAAGCTTCCATACCTCCTCCGTAGAAAGGTTATTTTGCAGCTTAATATCCTGCAATAGGATTTCAGGGTCTTCAATGATACCCGGGATCCAAACAGACACTTTTGTCAGTCTAGGAGCCTCGGCACCTTCCACCACCTGTAGCTTGATGTCCTTCAAGAGCTCGTTCATCTTGGGAACCGCCTCCTGAAGGAAGACCAGAGTGTTTTGGTCCGCACAAGTTATCCTAAGATAACCTGGCTCGAAGTCATCTTCAAAAAGCTTGGTTTAGCTGGTGGATTACCTAAGAGGTGTTCCCTCAGAATGTTCCTCAATGAAGAGTAGATCTGAGGCCTCACCGACTCTGGTATGATGCCTAGCAAGTCATTGGTATTGATGACTGCTGCCTGGAGGGAACTCCTAGCGACGTCGCTATAGGTAGCCGATCTCGGCTGCTTCTTTTTTGCTGCAGGTATCGGCGTATTACTATCGTCCGATCGGATACGCTTATGTTTCTGCTTCAGTGGTTCCAGCTTCTTACCGGCGACTGTACCCGCGGACAAGGGTTCTTTGGCTTTGCCAGAGGCGGTGCCATGAACCGATCGTCCCGAAGCCAGCGGGGATGAAGCTATTTGAACCACTTCGACATTTTCCACTGACGGCTGCAAAATGGGAGTTACAGCTGATTGGGGACCCGGACTCAAGCTATGAGTCTTGTTTCGTTGGGCTACCCTTCTCAGCATATTTCTCCTTCTTGTTGCCGACAGTTTCTGAACCATGGCGCAATCCGTTGCAATGTTTGATACTCCTTTCAGCGGAGTGGTCGGAGCTTGTAAGGACTCCTTCGCAGGAGGCTTTACTACTCTGTCCACATTCGCTTCGGAAGTACTGGCTTTATTAATCAGCGACGTTGCTGGGGTCATAAGACCTTTCGCCTCGTCTCTGATCACTTCGGCCGGCACGCTGGCTGGACGTGAAGCTTCTGCAGCTCGTGAATCGTCCGTCCCGGAAGACAGTCGACTCAGAATTGCAGCCACTTTAGCCTGTACCGCATTGTCAAACTTCGCTTTTGCAGTTTTCCTTTTTTGGGTGGTTTTAGCACGTCGACGGGCTCGGTTGCTAATTCCACCTTGAGGGGTTTGGATCGTCTCAGTAGCAAGGTCAGCCGAGATAGTTGTGCAGGATATTGTCGACGTCGAAGCGTGACCAACATCCATACTCATCTCCATCGGCTTACTCGTTTCTGAGTCTGCATCCTCTAATGCCATTAAAAAAGCGAGATCACTGAGCTTTGACATTGAAGACTCAGTACGCTGGGTGTTTGCCAGTAGCACAGCACTACTAGAACCTGGTTGCACCGTTCTAGTAGCTCCCGAACCGCGTTCGGACCCGGTGATTTTAGCACCCTCTTTTGTCGGGGACTGAGGGCCAATACGGGGGGACTCCATCTCATAGTTTTTTGGGCTGGTTCGCGGCATGGTTTTTACAGGAAAGATATTTGCTGCCATATCCTCCCCAACATGTTCATTCATTTGGGCTCACAACGTGGCGGTTGCCTACGTGTGTCCGATGAGCTTGTTGAAGAGAATATAACTGTCAAACTTAATTCCTTGCTATTGCCATGCTAACCGCGGACGAGGGTCTTGCGACACATCGCGGCGTCCTCCATCCACCACCTGAGGACGCGCCTGATAGGTTGCCCAACCCACAGGCGCTCGCTTGAAAGGAAACATTTCAGGATCTTATACTGTCACGCTTTATTATTCGTGACGTTCCGATCTCTGCTGAGACCTTTATCAAACTGATTAGTTAATTAACTAATTTAACCCTAAATTACCTTTCCCAAACCAAACCCAATTAACCCAATTAATTAAATAATAGTCTTCTGTAATTGTTGATCAGTTTGATAAAGGTCGCAGCGGAGACCGAAACTTCACGAATAATAAAGCGTAACAGTGTAGAATCCGGAAATCTTTCCATTCCACAAAAACAGTTCCTTTTTGTGAACTATCGGGAGTAAAAATTTAAGCTCACCGTATCTCAATAGATGGCGCCATCATTAAATGCAGATCAACAATGACGGATCAGAAACGTCACATGATAAACTTAGGCATCTGTCAACGACTCCTCATCATTAGAATTATGAATTTTTATCGGTGTCATATAATTTTTTGTGCGCGAATATGTCTAAGTTCTGCGGGTGAGGCCCGTCGAATGAATCTTGAAACTTATGGTGAGGATGCTGTTAATGGAAGAACGTATCGTGAGTGGTATCAATTTTGACATGGCGGTAGAAGAAAGAATATTTTGTGCTGTTGAAACCAAATGAAATCATCGCGGAAGATAATTATCGACGAAAATTGAGTTTGCGCCGAGTATTGAAGAAGAAATGGCCAAAGTACCAAGAGAGACACGACAAAGTGATTTTCCTGCACGACAACGCTCGGCCACATGTAGCTTAGGTTGTGAAAATCTAACCTAGTAACACTGAAATGGGACATCCTACGCCACCCGCTGTAATCTAAATAAACTGCCAACAAGTCGGGCGAAACTTTATTATTCTTGGGACATGTTGCGGATGTGTGGAAAGTCAATATGCAGGTAAGAGTGGTTAGGGAAGACTAAGTGAAAGGGAGTTCTTGAGCAGGGCTGTTGTCTATTTAACAATATTTCATTCGTTTCTACAAGTTTGGGTTTTTATGGAGGGGAGGAGGAGGGGTAATAGTAAGGGTGGGTGGATGTTAATAGCTTTTTAATTAATTGCTTGAATCACGTCCAATATTCTCTGTGTGTGAATGTGTCTCATAGACGAAGTTCATAAAATTCGGTGTATTTTACATTCACGAAACCGAACATTTGTATGGGAGGGGGTAGAGTAGGTAGGGGAATCGTAAATTTTGATATGCAGTTTTATTTCGCTTCTCTTTTAAGGTGCTTTTATAAAATTTCAAGTTCATAGCTTTTAGTTTGTTGGTTATTAGTTGATTTATGAAATTGGTCGAAATCATAGTTTTGTATGGGAGGGGGTAGAAGGGCAAGCGCGATTTGAAAATTTTCAAAACAATTTCATTTGAATTATTTTTATAAGTTTCAATGCAAAATTTGAATTTGATAACTTTTAAGAGTTAGCTGATAACTTATTTCATAAAAATGCTCGAAAAAATAATTTTGTATGGGAGGGGGTAGAGGAGGTAGGGGAATCGTAAGACTTGTGATGCAATTTTCTTTCTTTTTAGTTGTAAGGTGCTCGTACAAAATTTCAAGTTCGCAGCTTGCAAATTGTTTGTTATTAGTTGATTTAATGAAATTGGTCGAAATCATACTTTTGTATGGGAGGGGGTAGAAGGGTAAGCGCGATTTCAAAACTTTTAAAGTAATTTCATTTCAATTATTTTTGTAAGTTCTTATGCAAAATTTCAAATTGATAGCTTTTAATAGTTAGGTGGTAATTGATTTCTTGAAAATGGTCGAAAAAATAATTTTGTATGGGAGGGGGTAGAAGTTTTAAAGATTTTCGACCAGTTAATAATTCATTCTTTGAGGGATTTTTTTTAAATGCATTTCGCAAATTTTCAAGTTTCTACCTTAAAATTTCATTCAAAAATTTTCAGCTTATGTGTTTTTTCATTTCACATGAAACACCTTGTGCACGTTAGACCAGGGGGGTCGGTGCATAACAATTGTAGAATTTATATTATTTTTTATGTATGTACAATAAATTGATATATTGACCTGCAAAATTTAAACTATGTATCTTTTACCAGAGCCCTAAAAAAATCACTCGAAATTTTCGACAATTTTGCTTACCACCTCCCTCCCCTTACACCCCCCCCACTTAATTTTTTTACCAAAATTGAAAACTACATAGTTCTATGATCTGACAAATTTTTGATGTGATATCTGCCCTCAATTTTGAGATATAATGGTTTGAAATTTTGGAAAGTTCAATGCTCCCCATTTCCCCCCACTACTATTTAGTCCAAATATTATATTTTTTTCGTATTTCTCTAGTATAGCTTAATATAAGTACCAAGTTTCAATTGCAGAGCTCAACAAATAGTCGAGATATTGATTTTTAAGTGTTTTTCTTTGCACCCCCCCCTGACTCTCCCCCTTACAATAATTAGCCTCTACGTAAGCTGATTCCAGTGAATCTGTATGCCACCTTGATGGTCTAAAATTATAAATTTTTTATGCTAAGTAATTTCGAAGATATAATCATTTGAAAAAAAAATTCGGCCGACAATTGGTTTTTAGCCCCCCCTTTTTGCACCCCAATGGATAAAAAAATTAGATTAATTTTAAAAGTTGTCCCATAAACCCTTTTATATGTATATTGATTTTTAGCTTCCTAGCTGTAACCATGTTTGAGATATTTGAATTCTTAGTTTTCGGTTTAAGTGCTCCCCCCGCCTCCCCCTGAACCCTTACACCCCCAAAAATGAGTGTCCTCCTGAGATCCGCAACTACCTACAATCCCTCCAAAAATGAGCTTTCTATCTCGAAGGGTTTGGGAGTTAATGTGCTCTGAGCGTACACACCGGCGTACGGCGGACGGCGTACGGCGTACAGACAGACGGATTTTTTTTTTTGCATTTTTAGGTTAATTTAGTCACGAAACGCGAAAAAACAAAATTTCAGGGTAGCAAATTTTTATACTCTAGATGAAATCTGAGAGTATATTGTGTTTGCCTTACCGTTTGTAACGCTAAGAAATAATGCTCGCACAGAGCCGCCAAGGGTACAGAAATATTTGTTGTCGCTCAAAAACTTCGAATCCGAGTGACCGTCTGTCCGTCTGTCCGTCTGTCCGTCTGTCCGTCTGTCTGTCTGTGCGTCTGTCTACAGCATAACTCTCGAACGCTTTCAGCTATCGTGCTGAAACTTGTTGTGTGTAATTTTTAGCAAAAAAGTAACTTTAAGTTCGTGAACGGGCCACATCCCCCCACTCCTTCTACCCCCTCCCATACAAATTTCACGAAATTCCGAAATTTTCAGAAATTGATTTTTTTTTGAAACCATTTAAGGTATCAACTTGAAATTTGGGTTTAAGTATTATGATATAGATGTCATTATTATGATGGAATATTGATCCGATCCCTTTACTCCTTCTACCCCCTCCCATACAAATGGACAATTTTGAAAAATACATATTTTCGATTTTCATTGAAACTAGTAAAGCTGAAAAAACGAAATTTTCTCAGAATTAATCTTACTATAAGTGCAGTTTATTTTAAAAATAATTATCAACTTCACCTCACTCCTTCTACCCCCTCCCATACAAATTTCACGAAATTTTGAAATTTAAATTAAATTATTTTTCTTCAAAATTGTTAAAGCTATCAACTTCATATTTTGTATAAAGTATACAAATAGAAATAATTATAATACGAAAAAAATTTGTTTTGATCCGTACACTCCTTCTACCCCCTCCCATACAAACGTATAATTTTTGTTAATGCATTTTATCGATTTCCATTCAAACTAGAAAAAGTACAAACTTCAAATTTTGCCAGAATTTGTTTCTTAATAATTGAAATAAGTCTTAGAAAAAAATTATCAGCTCCGCTTCACTCCTTCTACCACCTCCCATACAAATGTCTGTATTATAAAGTCAAGAAAAGCATTTCTCCTTCAAGTATATGAGAGCTATCGACTTTGAAATCGAATCAAAGCATGGTGATAAGGGTGATGATAAGCAGTTTGAAAATCATCTAAAACGTTCCACTTCCGCTGCCACCTCCCATACAAATGCCCCAATTTCGAAAAGACTATGACCAATTTCTTTAAAAATAATGAAAACTAAAAACTTTAAATTCAGCAAAAAACATTATGCATGCCATGTTCGGTGTCATATATGAAAAACACAAACCTCCCCCTCTACTTCTACCACCTCCTCTGCAAAAGTCCCTATTCACTATTCGAAAGAATTTGAGATGATACATTTTCTGGGATATTAAAGTCATTTCCATCTCATCTAGAGTATCATATGATTGGGCTTTAAGCCTAATCATAATTCTGTTATGTTTTTTTTTCCCAAGTCGATCACAATACTTTATTATTAAAATAATAAAGTAAAATTGGATCGATTCGTGGTTAAACTCAAAAGAAGAGCAGTTTTTTACGCGGAATCCGTATGCTGCCAGAAAGATGGGAATAAAAATTGTGGCTATCGATGGGCATTTCTTTGAATAAGAAATATTTAACCATTTTTGCACAATAATGGCTCGAACGGCGGTTTTCAATTTGTTCTCCCAATATACTGAAATCTTTTTGCGCCGATTGGATTAAATTTAGTAAATATCTGAAATTTTTCTATGCATTCATTATGAAAAACGTTGCCATTGTCAACAAGTTCTAACGTTGCCCTGCGAATAGTGATTTATTTAATGTGACGAATATTTTAATGCATAAATTGCGTATAATTTTGTGCATTTTTTATAAAATATGATGTGACTGAAAGTCAGACTTCAATTCATGAGCAGCTGATGTCAAACCATACCACGTATGCGCAGTGTATTAGCCTTCATAGTATGTTATATCATGTTTGCAATACCAGGTATTATATACCAGCAGTGTTTCTGGAAAGATAATCAAGCCCAATGCTGAAAAAGTAATTAATGAATACCAAGGCGGATTTAGAGCTGGACGATCGACTACGGACCACATATTCTCAGTTAAACAGCTGCTAGAAAAGTGCTGGGAGTACCACCAGATATTTGTTAACTTCAAACAAGCATACGATAGTATCGACAGGCGCGTACTGTATAAAATCATGTTGGAGTTTGGAGTCCCACCGAATCTGGTTCGCCGACAATGACCGACACTTTGTCACAAGTCAGCTTAGAAAATGATCTAACTTCCAGCTTTAGAACTGGCAACGGCCTTAAACAATATAATATAATAATAATAATATAATAATAATTTGCTTAATTTAATTTAATTTAATATAACCTAATATAGTTAATTTTACCTTAATTAATTAAAAACAATTTGATAGGCATTGGTAGAAGGGTCAAACGGGGTGTGGAGACCTTATAAAACGGAGCGTAGTCTCAGTTTTTATGCCAGCTTTTTTATTGGAGGTGTATAGTGTGCGCTGAATTTGTTAAATACTCTACAGCAATTATTAATAGGTTCATTTTGTCCGTAATCAGTATGATGTGGATATTCCTTAAGTGGTTGTGCATGTCTCGTCAGCCTGACATTGTCATTGAGTCTGAATTTATTTGAGATATGGTCAACCTTAATATCGCCATTCAAAACATCTAAGGTAAAACAGGATCTGAGCATAGTTCTTCTAGAACCAAGCGGTAAAAGATTTAATAATTGGAGACTAACTGTGTAGGGTGGAAGGTTTCCAAAATCTCTAGGATCATACAAGTCGCTGAGAGCAAAAAGAAGGAATTGCTTCTAGATTGGCTCTATTTTGTTGCTGTCCCAAATGGGACATACATATTCCAGGATAGGGCGGAAAAGAGAACAGAATAAAGATTTGGTAATCCATGTATTCTTAAACTCTTTGGCTCTTCTCTTAATGAACCCAAGAAGTTTATTGACTTTTGAAATTATTCGATTATAGTGAGATTTGAAGAACAGTTTGTTGTCCAGTAGTAAGCCGAGGTCCTCAATTTGGTCAACAAAGTGTTGTTTAGTTACACTTAGGACATAGTCATGGTGATATGAGGATGATTTACTTGAGAAGCTTACCACGTGGCATTTACTGACATTAAGCTCTAATTTGTTCTAACTGCATCAATCATCTAGCGCAATAAGGTTGGATTGCAGGAATGTGGCATCTGCGGGCGAGGTTATGGCATGGTATATTTTCAGATCATGATAGATCTGAGATGAAAATATTAAATAAGAGAGGTCCCAAGTGACTTCCTTGGGGTACCCCAGAGGACACTAATATTTCCTTGGAAATAAGACCTTGAAACTTAACAAATTGAGTTCTATTATTAAGATAGGACTTAAACCAGTCAAGTAAAGATCCTGTCACATCAATTTATTTTAAGCAGATTTCATTCCGATGGACACCTAACAAACTGTGCAAGTTTCATTACAATCGGTTCGGCCGTTTGTGCGTGAAAAGCGGTCGTACAGACAGACAGACAAAAATTTCAAAAATGTGTTTTTATGCTTAGTTAGTGCTAAAATAACTCAAAAAACTAACTTATAGCCATTTATAAGCAAATAACAGACAGACACTACAATTATATTTATATGTATAGATATAGAGCACATTAGGACTTAATAACCCAGTGGTGATAAACAGCTGATATGATTTACTCCAATATTGCATAACAATTCATAATTTCGATTTGGTATTTCAATTTTGTTGCGCTTAAGTAGCAAGTTTCTAGACAAAACAGGGTGCTCTAATTACGCAAGAATGGACAGCTTACTAATTATCTATCTATCTGATAAGAAAAGTTATTTATTTGTTTTAAATCAGATAAGCTATCATATCAGGTGCTATAGAATTAGCTCGAGTATGTGTGTGCTGTGTGTATTGATCCCACACCATATTTCATGAGAATTTTAGTTTTCTTATCATCTCACGTATTTAAATCCACCCGAAAAGCTTCAAATTTATTAAAAATTTATAGCATATATTATTTCTCAAATTTTCTGACATTAAAACTACAAATCGTTCGCGCTCTTTCTCTCTATTCACTAACAATAACTGTAAGCGTAATAAAATATAATTAGCTTTACTAACCGCTTTTTGTATGCATAGCCATAACCGTGAGAACGACTACTTAGACACTCTCTAAGATTAAAAATATTTTAATTTTCTAGCATTTCTCAACAAGTCGCGTCTTATAAATTTCAAAGCGCGCGATTTTCAACTGCTGTGTGATGTGGAATATAAAATATTTTTTTTTTAATTTTAAATCAACTTTGAAAAACCGCACATACTTGAAAGTCAGTCTTAAGAGCTGGGGGCCTTAAATAAAAGAAGAAACAAACGCCTCGCATTTTCCTATGAAAAGAATCACCGGAAACTCGGGGGTCTTTCTTATTCTTATATTGCAGTCCACTAGTCTCAATCAAAGAGCCTCTTTAAGATACGTATATGAGGGAGTTCATTTACATGTTTGCTTTGCATGCCGAGCTTTGTGTGATTTGACGATTTGTTGGCCATAATTTTTGCTAAAATTTTAAATTTTGACCCACGCTTTTAAAGTGGCTAAAAGGCGAAGTTTTATTCTATGGTGTGTTTCTTACGAGAGACTTTTTTGGATAATCTTTTAATTTTGGTTTGCATCTGCTTAACCGTTTAATGAAAAATTTCAATTGGATTAGGTCACATCATTACGGAAGTAATATTTCTTCAACTTACTATTCCATACTTGAAGTTCGCCATGTTATGAAACTGCTATTGTGATCGGGAATAATTTGCACATACGGTTTTTAACGAATTTTCACTGAAAATTGCGTTTTTTGGAACGTCTGTCCGTGTGTTTTGACGATAACTCGAGTAAACCTCAATAGAAAAGGGTAGGAGTGGTGGTAAAAGATTGGATACATTGCCTACCAGACTTGTTTTTTGGGAATGATTGCCAACCGAAAGCAAAATCTATGAAAAAGTAAAAAAATGGAAGTTTTTGGTTGGCGGCGATAGACTTTATAAACAAGTGACATAGACGTAGCATATGATCAATCAAAATGTAGTGGGGAAAGCAATCCTCGAGGCCCTGGGAACGGTTGACACTGACAATGAGGTCACTAGGATTAGTTACTTACTTTGAAATCATTCGTAGAGTCATGAATTCAAGGGAATTAGATAAGATTAAGTTTAAAAAAAGTCCATTCGTTATCTCTAGCGCTTTTTGATGATGCACTGAAAACCTCTTCTATTTCTGGACGAAATTAATTGAATACACTGAACTTTTTGAACTGAAATCTTCAGTTGAGTTCAGTACGATGACTGAAATTAAAGCATACTAAAACGAAATCTGAGTAAATAACAATTTTCGTAGAATTGCATCAGCAATAAGTTTGTTTGCATTATGAATTAATCAACAAAAAAATATGTAGTCATCATATGCACAGAAATAGCTATTTCCGAACAAGATTACAGATTACTTTTAACACGCTAATCAGAGAGAGAATTAAATAAAGATTTGGAGTAATTTTAATAAATTTTTGTACCATATTATATGGCACACCCAGCCACTAATTCCGCGATTCTTAGCACACCTAAATTTAAACTATCGCGACGGGAGCAACACCATGCTCTCATAATCGGTTTGTCCTATATTTATGAATTAATCAAGTGGGTCTCAGATCTGAATAAATTATTGCGTAGTTAAGATTAATGTATCTTAGGCATTGAAAGCAAACCTCTCTAGTGTTGTAATCGTAAGTTTACCACATGTGTGTACACTTATAAACATTGCACACATGGAGTACAAAAAATCGAAGCTATAAATGCGATCTCGAGTACCACCAGTGACGATCTGAAATCTGGCATTTAAAAGATACGCCTAAAAAAAAATTTAATATCTTTGTGACTCTCTTTAATGTTTCGTTCTCATTTTATGATGAAAGAAATTTGGGTCTCTTCCCCAAAATTGCCATGATCCTGATTTCGAAATCATGTCTACGTGCTAAAGTCAAGTTAATCTTGATTTTTTTTTTAATTGTGCAAAATTCATCATCACTAACCGATTGTGTCAGATGAACTTCAGATATGATCATTCACGGTCAATTCAAACTGGTTTTTGAAACCGATCGAAGGTGCGAAGTGATCTCAGTAATTGACGTAATTACATGTTTTCTTATTCTTTTCTTCTGCAGTGTAAAATATTAAAAAAAAAAATAAATAAATAAATAGTCAAAATTGTATAATTTTGAAAAACAATGACGTCAGCCAAAGAAGCAAATGTTCAAATTGTTGTTTCTGCTCTCAAAGAAGCTTTTTATTATTCATAACGTCCATGAGTGATGTAGAAATTGCGCATGCCCATTTTACATAGTTTTTTTTTGTTATTTTTAGATAGCATTCGTTTTAGTCAAAAGATGTGATTAATTGTTTTTACTATTTTTTCATTTTTTAATTATATGCGTCAAGGTGACGAAAACTTTTCTTTCTTAATATTGAATTCGGTTTTTAGCAAAATAAAGAAATTTTGATTTAGTTTTTTGACTATAGATTATGTTATTTGAAAAACGCTGCATAACTACCAATAGATGTCTCTGCAAAGTGCTGCCACGATATTATTTTTAAGTCTCCTTTTCTACATAATATGCAGTGCACTAGAATATTTGCAGTTTTTGATTTTGGAATTTTCAAAAAATTTATTTCAAAACCGTTCTTACTTTTCAAATTTGTAGTGTTAATTTGGAAATCAGTTAGAATGTTTTTTACAAATATTAGAATTATTTAAAAGTATATTGTATAAGAAAACCCAAAATTCATTATGATTGGTTTCAAACTTCATGTCCTACTTGATTCTGTAAATTATTAAATTATTTCAAGGGGAGATGACACTAGATAAGAAAATTTTGTCAACAGTACCGACTCTGCCGTACTCGATCAGCCGCCACTGCAATCTAGCCACTAAATCCAACCCATATTATTGCATAAAAGTACTCGCATGTTCGTTTAATAACCTATTTTTTTGCAAATGTCGGCAAATGCACTGAAATTCGAAAACTAGATAACAGTTTTTTTCCGTTTTACTTGAAAACATCTTAAAGCCACTTATGATAGCTTTGGAAACGAACGCCTGAAATACAAACCAAAATAATGTATCATACAATAGTATCTTAACATTGATTAAATCGAATTAAAATTAGCCTTGAAAACACACAAAATAACATACGAAAATAGTGCCATTCCCTTCATAAATTATTACAACAAAATAGTCATGATTAGATAACCCCGTGTGCACTTTTAGAATTAACACGAGTTTTTCTTATCTTCCATTCGAATTCGAAGTGTATACAGACAAATTTTTATTGATGACTTTTCAAATCGATTGGGTCACTTTATGTTAGTGAGAAGTATGAGGCCGCACCCCGTATGAGTTTAACCTCGTATTTAAACTGGATGGAATTATTTAATATGTTTTATATCTTTGGTGAATGTTTTCACAGTGCATTTTGAATGCAAAGGAAAGATTTACGGATTTAACACTGTTTGCTTTATTTTGTATGACGTTTCGGTCTCTGCTAAGATCTTCATGATAAAGGCAGCATAGACTGAAATGTCATACAAAATAAAGCAAACAATCCGGAAAACTTTCCTTTAAAATGTTTTATTTCATTCTAAAAGTTAAATTTTTGCAATTTTTTTCAAATACTTAAGATATAGTCAGCGATTCAAAGTGTTTAATTGCTGCAAAAGGGCAAAAGCCCCACTGAAAAAATCCTACCGAAAGCACCAACTAAAAAATCTCTATTGAAAAATAATGGAGCCCCAAAAATCACCAACCAGCAAAAATTGCTCAAAACTTTTCGCCTTGTTCTTCGCAATTAAATTAAAACATAAAGGAAAAAAAGAAAATACCATTTGTCATTTCAAAATCTTCAGAATAGTGATTTTTGTATGCGAGGTAGCAGAAGGAGTGGATAGTTTTTGGACGAAACTGCTTATCATATTTCTAATCAGCAGGCGTTGTTCCACTTTTAAGGTCGATATGTTATGTGTTCCAAGGAGATATACTCTTCTCGAATATCTATAATAGAAGTTTGTATGGAAGGGAGGTGGGGGAGGGTATAGAAGGAATGAAACGAATCTAACAATTTTCTCAGCATTTATTATAATTAATAAAAGCAACATTCAGCTAAAATTTAATGTTCCTGCCTTTTCTAGTTGCGATAAAAATTGATGTAATGCATTTAACAAAATTGCGAATTTACTTGTGGGGGTAACTACTACTAGTAGTTAATAATAGAAACATAAAGTAGGGTAGTAGTTAGTCCACAAGGCCTCCTTTTGCCTCCTGCTCAACTGCTCGCTTCCATGTTCCATATGGTCGACCAAATCGACGTCTTCCTTGAGGATTATAATCCAGAGCCTGTTTGGCGATGTTTTGCTTTGGTTTCCCTGTCCAGTTATACTCCAAAGTTCGTCGTTGGAGATCACTTCTGGCCAGAATATTCCTAAAATGCGTCGGAGACATTGGTTCACGAAAGTTTGCAGTTTCTTGGTAAGTCGAACGGTCAGTTTCCACGTAGTACAACCATATAACAACGGATATAACGGATTTGACGCTTGCGTCAAAAACTCGCAGCTTCATGCGAAGGGAGATCTCTCTTAACGTCCAGAAAGGGGAAAGGATACCGAAGGCCTGACGCGCTTTATTTAGACGAGCCTCAATATCCCTTTCGGCTTCGCCGTACATGTTGACAATGCTTCCAAGATAACAAAAATCTTGCACCTCTTCCACATCTTGTCCAGTAAGAATAATCGGGACCCCATGTGCATGTACTTGGTTTTACGCACATTTATTTTCAGTCCCGCCTCTTTGCATTTAGAATGCAACGAGCGAGCATTTGACTCTAAGTCCGAAAAGTTATGTGTAAGCAAACATATGTCATAAGCATAATCAAGGTGACTTAAGATGTTAAATAGTCTCCATCGAAGACCTTTATTTTCCCCATCTTTCAGAGCAGCTTTCAAGATGTCATTTATAACCACCAGAAATGGGGCTGGTGATAATATACAGCCTTGTCTGACACCCGTTCGCACAGGACAGCTCTCGGATAGCTCTCCTCTACGTAAGACGCGACACCTTGCATCTCCGTAGGATTCTTTAATCGTAGCTATGATCTTATCTGGAATACCTCTCCTACGCAAAGCATTTCATATGTAGTCCCGCTTAACGCTGTCGAAAGCCTTCTCGAAGTCCACAAATATGAGATGTGGTAACGAACCCATTTCGGCGGACCACTCTAACATTGTTCGTAGGGTATTTGTGTGGTCGGTACAAGACGGCCTTTTACAGAATCCTGCCTGATAAACTGCGAGAGTGTTCTTCACGACATCACTAAACCTATTGAGATTTACCTTAGCTATGATTTTCAATACGGCAGTAAGTAGACATTTACTACGCCAAAAGTCGCCCTTCTTCAGAATTTTCACAATGACGCCCTCCTTCCATTCAGTCGAATATTTTCCTTCATTCCACACCTCAGTCAAATTTTGAAGTCAATAGCAGCAAAATTTTGAGAGAAAAATCTATATCTTGAAATGTCGAAAGTGCGTAGGAGTGGGGGGATATGGCCTGTTCACGACCTTAAAGTTTCGTTTTTCCTCAAAATGAAATAAACGAAATTTCAGCACGATACCTCATATTATTCGAGTGTTTTGTTGTAGAAAAACAGACAGACGGACGACCGGTCACTCGGTATTGACAATTATTTCTGTACTATTGGTAACTCTGTGCGAGCATTGCTTCTTAGCGATACAAACGGTAAGGCAAACACTCTCCAATTTCATCTAGAGTATAAAAGTTTGTTTGAGAAGTAGGATTTTTTATCTAATGGACTTCTTGTGAGTAGTTTTTTATCCGATGTGATAAAAAATAGCCTATTTTTAGTGCTATAAGAAATTTTTGGTTGAGAGGATCCTAATGTTACGATATGTTGATGGCAATAAAATTACTCTACATCATAACATGGGATACCTCGTTCAGCACCCAATCTTTCACACTGCTCGTGATAAGATGTGGGTACTATACTCTTCGTGCTCATAACCTCTGCGTTGGTTCCCCTTTACAGGGTGTCAGGGTCCTTATGTCCTCAACTGCGGACTCTCAAACATACAATCTAAATTCCAATACTGAATGTAGTTTGGTTTGGGGTATTAGAAATTTTGTAGTACGTTTTATTCCATACTGTCACATTGTTTGTGACATGTTATGGGTACTAACATTTGGTAGCAATGTAAATTACTAAATTTGAGCATTGCTGGTATTGTATGGGTTCGATTAATGTGTTGTGGATGAGAGATGATGATGGTTGTAACTTAATTATATCCATCGGGCGATTAAATTTTGTAAATTGTGTGGAGTGTGTAAAATGTGAAATTGATAAAGTAGGCAATTGTACAAATATATTAAATAATGTGGGCAATAGTAAAGGTGTAGGCTATTGTAAAAATATAGGTAATTGTAAAGGTATATATAAGAATATGTAGGAAATTGTAAAATTTTTTTTAAAAAAATATATATAGGTAATTTGTAAAAATATATAGGTGGTTGTAAAAATATAGATGGGAATATATGGGCAACTGTAAAAAATATATAGGGAATTGTAAAAAACTATATAGGTGGTTATAAAAATTTAGGTCCCCATTAACTGATATAGAATTGTTGTGAAAAAGAATGTTATGAAAAAGATATGAATTTCCCTAAAATCCAGGTTGTATGGTTGCATTGTTATGCGCCATCACTGTTGGGATTACCTAATGGTTGGTTGGTTGGCTTTACGCGTTTCGGACCCAACCACGGGTCCATCATCAGAAGCCTTTTATTTGTATTGTCCTATCTATGTTCCCCTTTATACCACTATCTAATAAGTATTCTAATCAGGAAGTACTATCCATGGAATTGAAATCTTAATGGAATTGAAATATTGATGAAGAATTATTGAAATATTAGTGGAATTGAAATATTAATGGAATTGAAATATTGATCAAGAATTGTTGAAATATTAATGGAATTGAAATATTGAACAAGAATTATTGCCTTATGTGGTTCGCCAAGTGTTATGATGGTAAGTGGGGGTGAGAAATTTATACAGTACAGTGGGGTGTTATGATAATGAAATTTAATTGTTTTGATGACAAAATTTGATTGTTTTACCAACCAAAAAAGTTCGATCAGCGACTTAAACTGGAATAATTTCTAGCACGACTAAATTCCATACCAATTGAAATGAAGTCACTGCCCCTTGAAAACAATTATTTACCAATTTCGAGGAAAACAACATCCACTATTTACTCACATTTAAGACAATGCAATGCAAACCAAAATTACTGATTACAAAGATCTTGAAATGGAATCCTATAATAAAAACATAACAGGGCTACGATTGCGCGTAAAGCGCAATCTTACGATACTCTAGATGAAATAGAATTTTTTGTTATCCCAAGAAATTTTGTATGGGGAGTTTTAGAAGGAATGATAGCATTGAACTAATTTCTTCCCCATCATGCTAAAGTAGCTATAAAAATGTTTTGTACGAAATGCTTACTCCAAAAATTGAATGGGAACTGAAAAAATTAGTGAGTTAGATTTAGTGAAAATGTGCAGTTTGTATGGGAGGTGGTAGAAAGAGTGGGGCGATTAGAGTGATTTTTTTCAGAAATAACTAGGAATATTGTAAAATTGACATCCCTGAAATTTCAGACTAGTGCCATTTATACTTTTCAAGAAAATCGATTTTTTGTGAAGTTGTGAAACTGTGTCATATTGTATGGGAGGGGGTAGAAGCAGTGAAGCTAATCAAATATTTTTTTCTGATCTTAGTGCTAATACTAATTAAGTATTTATTACAAAATATGAGCTCAATAAATGTTATATGTTCTGAGAAAATCGTCTTAGAGCATTTCATGAAAAAGTGTAGTTTGTATGGGAGGGGGTGGAAGGAGAAGGAGGAAGCAAATAATTTTTCTACTGTAGATTAAAATTACTATGAAAATAACATACCCGAAAATTCAGACTAATAGCTTTTATACTTTTCGAGTAAATCCGTTTATTGTCAAATTACGAAATTGTGTCATTTTGTATGGGAGGGGGTAGAAGGGGTGAAGCTAATAGTCTAAATTTTTTTGGGCTTACTAACAATTTCAAATAAATATTTGGTGCACAATTTCAGCTCTCTAAATTGTATACGCAATGAGTAAATTGGCTTAGAGTAATTCATGACAAGTACAGTTTGTATGGGAGGTGGTAGAAGGAGGGGGAGGATACGCATAATTTTCGTACGGTAGATTGATATTATTATAAAAGTAACATATTCCAAATTTCAGGCCAATAGCTTTTATACTTTTCGTGCAAATCCGTTTATTGTCAAATTGCGCAATTGTGTCATTTTGTATGGGAGGGGGTAGAAGGGGTGGAGCGATTTGGCCCGTTCACGAACTTGACCTTACTTTTTTGTCAAAAACGACGTGTACAAAATTTGAACTATCTAGCTGAACGCGTTCTCAAGCTAGAGCGCGCACAGACGGACGGACGGACGGACGGACGGACGGACATCCGGTTTTGAGATTTTTGAGTGATAATATTAATTTCTGTATTCATCATTTTTTTCTCCGAGCCTTATTTCTTGGCGTTACAAACTTTAGAGCAAACTTATAATACTCTCAGATTCCATCTAGAGTATAATGAATATGATGATTACTGCACAGAAAGAACAATCCAAGAAAGATCTACTCGAGAATTCACTTAATTTCCAAACAATTTCCTCGAATTTAATCTAAAGCTTAGTCATTAATTTTCTTTTCCTTTTATCTTATCTTTTTAACTAACTAAAAAAAGTAATAGCAAACATACGATGATACCAAATAAAACACAGGGGAAAAAAGCTGCTCGAGAAATTCGTATCACAAGACGTTCAGATAAGACGACGGAATAAAATTCGTGTTGTAGAAATGGTAGAAGAATTGGTTAAATCTATCGTTGAATAATTGTCGTTTTCTCTCATCGCACTAATTGAGGCTAAGACACGTGTGTTTGTACATTTTCTTACGAGTTTAAACGAAGAGCAACAATAACTTAAATGGACCGAATTAATTGTCCGGCCGTAATTAAAACTAATGACGCGAAACAATTCTGCCGATTGTCCGCATAAAATTGTGAACTTTAAACGGACCACACACTCAAGTGTGTGTGTGTGTGAGTGGGGTTTTATCAAATCTTGTGACTAATTTTGATAATATTTCAATTTAAATTTTTTATTTCAGTATTTCGTGAATTGAAATTATTAAAAAAAAAATATGAATTAATAAAAATAAAAATTAATTACGGAAGAAAAAAGAAGTGAAGTCCAATATGGCTGTGAACATTTTTTAGTTTAAAAGAAGTGAAAAGTTTTTAATGAAAGTTTTTAAAATTAAGTGAATCGAAATCGTGAATTTTTTTTTTGCGAAAATCCAAAAATTTAAAAATATGGGTGAACCGGTAGTATTGCGCAATGCTGGTCGCTCAAATAGTCAAATATCCGTCTTCGATTATCCCGAACATTTGAATCCTTTCTACGAGGATGAAAATCATAAGCGCTTACGATTTTGGAAAATCGGTAAAAAAGATGGCAGCAGCTCTAGTCGTCGCGGTAGCTTTTCGTTGAGCGGGATTCGCGATATGTGGTAAGTAGAGAGTTTATTTTTATCTTCTGATTTCACTCTCTTCTGTTTTATTAATCGTGACGCTACAGTCCCTGCTGAGACCTTTAAAGATCTCAGCAGAGATCGAAACGTAACGATTAATAAAGGAGAACAGTGTGGAATCCGGAAATCGTTCCTTTAATTATTTACATTATTTTATTTTTTTCGATATTGCGTTGAAAAACAAGTCAATAATTTTTTGGAGCAAAATTTCAATAACGTTGATATGTTTGTAACGCGCTAGTTAGCACCTCTGTGATAATTTCAAAAAACCTTAGACGTAATAAATTTACTGATTAGACGTGTTATATTAATTAAATTTTGGCGAGTTAACTGAATTTTGAATTCATGGACTGTGAAATTTGTGTTATAAATTTGTGTTATTTGCTATGGTTGGTCATTAAAATTAAGTTAGTGATGGTAAGTCCTTTCGATTTCATGACACTAACTTTTGAATATACGAGGGGAGTAAATTCTTGTTTGTTCTGCTTTAAGCTTTTCTCCACAGGGCAAATAAGCATTGAAAGGAAATTTACCGGATTTCAGACTGTTGTGGTTTATTAAATGCGACGTTTTGGTTACTGCTGAGACCTCTATGAAACTGATCGACAATTACAAAAGACTAAGAATTTTGGTTTGGTGCATGTTTTCCCAATGAATTTGGAATAAAAACGAAAGATTTCCGGATTTTACACTGTTTGTTTATATGTGACGGTTTGGTTGCTGCTGAGACCTTTATCAAACTGTGAATAATTTTATACAGAATGGAGTTAATTGGGTATGGGACGGGTAATTAAGGTTAATTAATTAGTATGTATCAGGTATTTAAATTAGTTAAGGATTTCTGGGTACTGATTTTGTTCTTATAAAATTTTAAGGTAGGGGTAGCTAAACTGTGGATATTTAAAAATGTCTCTTGCTTCTCGTACTATCCGTTGAAAATAATGAATTCGTCCTGACCAGAAGTTGTACATTGTCAAAATCGATTGTATGATCTTCTGTCGTTTCCGCGATCGCTGATGACTCTCTCTAGTTAGTAGTTCGCTGATCCTTGTTTGGACTGTGCATCCTGTTTCTCCTACTTTTTCGCATGAGCCGCAAGGTACTTTGTACTTTCCTTCAGTTTCCAATAGCTTTTTTGTTTTTCTAGTTTCCTAAAATTTCTCGGATAGTAGTCGGTGTAGAGAGTGTTGTCTTGATGTTAGAATTTTCGGAGGATCTTCTCTATCTTATCCGTCGCGCTCTCAATGTAACATAGTTTTACCCATCGTTTGTCTGTTCAGTGTCATCTCGTTCTTTTGAATTTGGATCCTTCGGTTTCCGGGCCTTGTTTATTTCGCTGGTCTTATATTCATTTGCTGTCAATGCCTAATTCAAATGTGCCCTTTCCTTTCGAAGACTATGCGAGAGCGTTAGCAAGTCTATTGATTGTATCGAATTGACACCGCAGGGGGTTAATTACTTGTCTAGAAAGGTTTGACAATTTCAGTCTGCTTTTGGAGTTCGGTAACGCAACGGAAACAGCTGATCGATCAATACCAAAGTTAACATATGCACGTTGATCAGATTTTGAGTAAGATTAGATAAATAGATTTTGTTAAACACATTATTTTTCAATGATCGTATTTTAGTGGATAATACATATTTTTGGAATTTTAGGTTTTATAGTAGGCTGAGCACGACAGTGGGGTGGTTAGCTGCTGTGTGATTTTTTTCTTTTGCTTGTTAGTATTTTATAGTTTTTTTCTATTCATATATGTATGTAAACGTGTATTTTTATTTAGGGTGTTAGTAATCAATCAATATCCTGTTAAGACCACCTATACAGTACTAAACAGTACTCTTCCACAAGGCGCGATCCTAAGCATCGGCCTTAATGCCACAATGTTCAGGGGACCTCTTACTAGAAGTAATACCACTGAAGTGGATGGCAGCCCACGAAGACTGGACTGGACCATAATCCGATACTACGTGGGAGATGCAGAGGATCCCAAATTGTGTCCTGTCAGTGGTATACAACAGAGAGATACGTGCCCTGAGGAAATATAGGCATATAGACCCTCAGAGTACAGAAGAAACAGTTGAATTGAAATCGATGAAAGATGTTCTGATAGAATAGATGAAGTAACTGGAAGTGTAAACGTAGAAGAACGTAGTGACCAAGGTATGTGAAATCCAGGGTTTGGTTTCAACCGAGACGACAGAATATGATCAATGGAAGCGAAATCCGATGATAACGGATGACTTGATAGAACATTGTAGACATGCAGATGAGATTAGTGACCGAGATAATCTAAATACACTGTAGACAGAGATGCAGATGTTAAAGTAGTGAACCGAAAGAATCGCAATTGGAAGCGGAAAATTATGGTATGGATCGAACATCTGGAAAGAAATTGCGGGCAAAGAAGCTTGGAACTTGTTCCTCGTTTCTCAACATGGAGTTTCCTCGACATGGAGTTGCGTTTACAACCGGGCTTCATGACCAATAGACTGGCAGAAATCTAGATAGGTCTCGCATTCAGCATGTGAATGCCGAACTGCAAATAAGTCTAAACTACTACCTATCCAGGGGCGTTAATGATTGTCATTTCAGAAACAATCCGTGTTGCTACAGACATGACGTGGAGTAAACCCGTAATGGAGGAAGACCTCGGCCTGAGCATTCACGTTAAACTAAATATATAGGAACCTGATTTAATACGGCATTAGAAATATTTTTTTAAACGTGTGTCGAGGGCATCAGACTAAAAGCTGCCTAATCCTCACAATGAAAGCGCAATGGCCAACCTTACCACTGCTAGCTAGTCAGCTTTTTTAATTCCTTCCCTGAGCCACAAACAAATAATAGTAGTGCACAGAAATATTCTTGATATTCTAAAACATCAGAAGAAGTTTAATTTTTGTCCGGACTTTTGTGCTTCTGGGGCGTTAAGGATTTAATATGGATTAAATTTCACGGTGGGGTAGGTTTGGTTTTCTTTATCACTACGGCCACTGATGGACTTACTGAGATGTCTGATGTCCCCGGTGTATATAGTTTGGAGTTCCTCATTGAGTCCTGTACTACTGATAAAGCTTAGGAATGGTCAAAAATTTACTTGGATTCATGAATCGTTGACCATAATGACGGAGTCTTTTGTTCACCAGTGGTTCATATTCACAGGGTATAGGCTCTGGAGTTTCCTCCTCCTCATTACACTTTCCACAGAGATTGTCCTTGGAAAGTCCAATTCTATGAAGGGACAGTGTCCAGTGAGTACACCTATCAAGAGTCTTGTCTGATATCTATATATTTAATTACAGATTTTCAGAAGTTCTTTTAACCGAATGTTTTGAATGAAAAGATTAGCATGCTTATTGCCTGGTGCTGAGTCATAGTAAAGTATATGCAGCATTGACTGTTGTCCCGCAAAAAGGAAGAGAACCTGGGAAATCAGTTTCGAATCTATTCTTGCCAATGAATCAGCTTGTTCATTACTCTTAAGGCCACTGTGTCCCGGGATCGAGATGAGAGTTACTCTGTTTTTATTCCACAGTTCTATTAGAACCTGAAGGCAATCCCATACGAGCTTTGATCGTATTTGAGATGATTGTAAAGCTAAGATGGTCGCCTTACTATCCGAGAAAATGTAAATCATCTGATTACATTCTCCCGAATACATAGTTCTGTTGCATGTATTTTAGTTTGGAAAACAGAACTCCTGCATACTCGGGTAGATACTAGTACTGGGATGTACTCCATATACTCCAGCACCTATCAATTTTTATGTTTGAGAACCATGTGTACCAGATGATTTGTTGTGTTTCTTAGATTGTTTCTATTGGAAACCCAGTCTTCTTGATCTGGTAAGATCACCTTAAAAGTTTTTGTAAAACCATGTCTTGTTACCATATAATCAAAGAGAAGTATCCCAAGAACTACTTCTTTTTCAATTTCCAAAGACAAAACGCCACGTAATTTTGCGTCCTGGCTGTATGTCGGGTTATGGTCTTCCTTTTGTTTTTTCAGATGTAAGGGAGTCAGTTTGAGAAGTACCTCAATTGTTCCAGTTACTCAAATGCATGCAAGTCGCGCCTTTTTTGGAGTGTGAGGGGATTAGTTTGGCATATTTTTCTGCTAATATAGTTTTTTTATTGATGAAAAGGGTTCCGGTGGAGGGCAGCGGCTAGATCTAATTTTATTTCGGTATAGGGTTCTGTTCGTATGATATTTAGTACCTTCTCCTCGTATTGTTTCTTGGCCACATTTACAGTAGCAGTTCCTTTCTCCGCTCGCATAATCGATATCTCCTTGATTTATTTAAGTCTCTTTAGAGCTTCCTGTTCTTCGGGAGGGTATTATTACCGATTTTATTTGCTGGATGATGTCTTCGGTTGAATACTTGTCGGGGTAAGCATGAAGTCGATTCCTTTGTTAAACACATCCTCTTGTTCCTTCTACTTCTACAATGGCACTATAGCCAAAATCTGGGCTTGGCCTCATGACCTTCAGGTTCCTTAAAATTTTTTCATTATTTATTGTGGAATAGATGTTAACCCTTCGCACAACCCTCTATCTACGATTTTCGTAGATTGAAGTGACCAAGGTATACCCAAGCAGGCAGCGTGGTGGAATTATACGTCGATTGGGATTTGAACTCACTACCTTCGCATTGTAGGCCAACTCGGCTACCCACTAGGCTACACCTAGCTCTTCTCTATCTCCTCCTTGTGCTCCTTGGTTAGCGGCATTCATAAAAGGATGACTACTACGTTGTTGTTTCTTGTTTGCATTGGTTGCGCTGTTTCAAAGTTCTTGAATTTTCATTCTTATGATGAATCCTGCTTTTCTGCGTTCTAAAATGAAAAAATCAAAACAATTAAGGGTACACTTCAGCAGAAGGCTAGCGAAAAGGCGGTGACAGGATAGGGCTTCTTTATTGAGGCAGGCCAGCTCAGTGCTCTTGAGTTAGGTGTCATTGTTGCCGCCTGGCTCGGAAGCTCAAACTTCCTGCTTTTATTCTTTTAAATGACAAATTCACTTCTCTTGGTTGTGTGATGCAGATTCGAGTTTTCGTGCTCGGTTAGGTTGCCTTCCGTCCTCTCGCCACGTGAATCGCTAAATTTGTTTATTTTAATTCTTTAGTTCACTATACACCATAATTTATTTCTATTGTCATACCACAACTGGTTGGCAATCTTAGCTTGGCTTGGTATTGGAATATTTACTGAAAGTTCCCACTTTCTCGACAAACCTCTTTTTCCGTGTTGCCAAGTTGGGATTCCGGAGGTGAAGAACGGCAACCCAACTATCGAGTTTTATGAAGCATTACAAATTCAAAGTTAATTAAGCCTAAGTCAGAATGTCGAAAAGGTTGCGCGCGCTAACAGTCATTCCTCAAAAGCTGATAACACGCTTTCTTCAAAATAGCCTTGGTACGATGGTTGTCCCATGTGACCACAATTCTGAAACCTGTAGGGACTATGTTCTTGGCCCTGCAATGATTTCCGAAGTATACATATTTAGTTAAGAATGGTATCGATTTAGTTTTAGGTTGCTTCCAATCGCCATGCTAAATGGAGAATTTACTCTCCTTACAGTTCTCGAATTGTCTACTGACTGTTTTCACAATGCATTTCGAATTGAAAAGAAATATTTCCGGATTTCACACTGTTATGCTTTATTAAATGTGACGTTTCGGTCGCTGCTGAGATCTTTATCCAACAAATCGACAATTACAAAAGACTTCGATTTTTATACGGAATGGGGTTAATTGGGTGGTTCTAATTATTAATTGATATTTTGGATAAAGAAAAATTGGGTGCTTTATCATTAGTTGACTCAAGCAGGCATGACAAAGGGGAGGGGGTGGCACGAGATTTTGTAGTGATTGTATGTGTAATATCTTCTAGTTTATGAGCTCTATCGAAGTAGTTGGCTCGCTCCTGACCTCAAGCATTTGTTTTAGTAAAATATGGTATGTGCGCTTAAATAGATATCTAGATATATTTAGATTACACTAGTATTAGCCAGAGTTTACAATGTTTACCACTTATAATGCCACTCGTCTTATTCATTCGCTTGGGAATTTTTTTTCATATCAAAACTTTACAAATACATACAAGTTTTTTCGTAAATTATGCTTTTCGGAAAATCTTTTCGTAGTCAAATGTTAATTACTCCAACCTGTTAGCAATTTATTCTCTGTTAATTGCACGAGTTCTTTTCTGCTATTTTTAGTAAAAAGAAAAAATTCATACACATATATCGGCTTTAGTGTAAATAAAGGTGAAAATTTGCGTAAACAAATTCTGTGGATTTAAGTATAGTAGGAAAGGTAAATACTCGTATTTCACTCGGAATATTTCTAAGTGAGTTGGGGAAACATACGATAAAAATTTTAATTCGTAATTAACATAAAAGAAGTTTACTTGTGTGTCGATAACAGTGGAGTACAATAATTTATGCACCTGTTTTTGACCTATTTTTATCGTTTCTTAATTCAATTTGTGCGACTTGGAATGATGAAATCGAATATCGTAAAAATCAATAGTGTGCTTATGATTATGGACGATACTCTGCAGTAGGTCGTGGCGTAGTGGCAGCGTGGTTGCTTCACTGTCGTGGGTTCGTTTCCCACTCCAGACAATAGGATTTTTTAAGTACGATTTCTTCAGTTGCTACTGGCAATGAAAATATTTTGGAAATAAAATGGGCAAACGATGTAAAAGTTAACCCATTTCACTTCTAGAAGGTCTACATTCTCAGTAGATGGTTTCTGTTCGCTCTCTATAATTTAGCACATCTGTAAATATTTGTCAGTAGCAGCCTGTACAACTGACAAATATATCAGCTTCACCGCTTTCTCCGCAGGGGGGTAGTTGTAGGATGAGGTTTTACCAATTCCTGCAACTATATTTGGAGACTAGCGACTCCACGGACCTGAGCTAACCATCTCCCTGTGGGATGGGGGCAGTAGAATTCGTGATCTTAAATTCTAACTGATACGAGAAATGAATACAGCGCCTCGGTTACGAACGGATTCTACGGTAACGACTCTTGGCATTCGAAAACGGACTATGATTGGCTTCTGGAACGTTCGAACATTGAATGACGGGGAAGGGCTGGGGCCACTCGGTCCTTGCACCGCCAATCAGTGATCGACCGTGAAATGGAGCACTATAGAGAATCGAAAATGGCGAATTATTTGTGGAGTTTTGTAGTACTCGGCAAATCGGCAAATGGTCATCGGAGGGACAGTTTTCCCACACAAGGGTCACCATAAAACATCTTGGGTTTTCTCTTGATGGTGTTACTCAGAACCAGATGGACCATTTGGCTATAAATCGCCAATGGAGAAGATGTTTCCTCAATGTGCGAGCCAAGCGTGGAGCTGACGTGGGGTGCGATCACCACTTAATGGTTGTCTGCTTGAGATTGTACACAGCAGCTATCCGACGACTACAAATTCTTCAAATGTTGCGCAAGCTTAATGTGAATAAACTCAGAGGCCCCAGTAAAAAGCGCGAGTACAACACCATTCTACGCGAAAATTCATCCACATTGGGTGAATATGAAATGTGCACACTGGACGCCAAGTGGGAGGCAACCAGATACACTTTTCTAACTAGCGCTGAAGAATCTGTGGGATATGTGCCAAGCGGTGAGAAACCCTGGATTTCGCAAGACACATGGGACAAGGTTGACGGTCGGGAAAAATCCAAATAACAGCTTACCTTGGGGATATGATATTCACTATTTCAGAACCTGAAACAGTCGACAAACAGGAATTTCACCGCCAACCACTTGGTGTCAGCGGAACTCTCCTTAATCTGAGTGAACACCAGTTGTGGCGATGGAAAGTGAGATTACATTTGGAATGCTTTGCGTAGGAGAGGTATCCCAGATAAGGTCATAGCTATAATGAAAGAATCCTACGTCTTGCATCGATGAAAACTTTCCTGTGCAAACGGGTGTCAGACAAGGCTGCATATTATAATCAGCCCTGTTTCTGCTGGTAATAAATGACATCTTAAAAGCTGCACTGGAAGATGGGAAGGTAAAGGTCTTCAATGAAGACTATTTAACATCTTAAGTCACCTTGATTGTGATGATGACGTGTGTTTGCTTGCACATAACCGTTCGGACTTAGAGTCAAATATTCGCTCGTTGCATTCTAAATGCAAAGAGGCGGGACTGCAAATCAATGTGCGTAACACCCAGTATATGCACATGGGGTCGAACGCAAGCACACCGATTGTTCTTAATGGACAAGATGTGGAAGAGGTGCAGGATTTTTGTTATCTCGGAAGCATTGTCAGCATGGGCAGCGGACTCGGAAAGGATATTGAGGCCCTTCTAAATAAAGCCCGTCAGGTTTTTGGTATCCTTTCCCCTTTCTGGAGGTTAAGAGAGATTTCCCTTCGCACGAAGCAGCGAGTTTTTGACGCATGCGTTAAATTCGTGTTATTATATGGTTTTACTACGTGGAAAGTGATCGTTCGACTTACCAAAAACTACAAGCTTTCATGAATCAATGCCTTCGACTAATTTTAGGAATATTCTGGCCAGAAGTGATCTCCAACGATGAACTTTGGAGTACAACTGGACAGACCAAAATAGGTACTGAGACTCAAAGGAGGAAGTGGCAATGTATCGGTCACACTTTTAGAAAACCAAAGCGAAACATCGTCAAACAGGCTGTGGATTATAATCCTCAAGGAAGACGTCAGTTTGGTTGACCATGTATCACATGGAAGCGGTCCTATAGGGGTCTTAACAGGAATTTGATTGATTGATTGATTGACCACTCGTTACCGTCCCAATCATATTCCTTCTGAAGGCCAAAATTGCCTATGACACAAGTCATTCTGTAAAAAGATCATGAAAATTTTAAGATGTGATATGTACCAACTGAAACTATTAAACTTCAAAAATAAAATTTTAACAAAAATAGTACAGAAATGTGTAGTTTGCCGATAAAATTTGTGACAAATTTTCGACAGTGTTGTCGCAGATTTCGACATCTGCCACGACAGTTTGTGACAACAAGGAGATATTTCGACAACACACTATCGTCATGTTTTTTTCATGTGAAAATCTTGCTACCGTTGTTAAGTTTGCTTTGCAACTGTGACAAAGTTTTAGCTGCAGCCAAGGTAGCTCGAACTTTCATGGATACATAGATGAGGGAGGGAGACATATAATTTGAAGATTTGGAGCGGTTCTACTAATCTTTCTATTTTGTTTTGTAGTTATAACTTATAGTTACCGCGAGAGCTGTAGGTTTAGGGATGTAGCTCAAGATTTTACAGAAGGTAACGAGAAAACCCCTGTGTGTTTTATAGCTGGGATAATCAGCTTTTTTTTAAAAGCTAATTAAAGGAAGGATTTCCAAAAATTCTTTCACAACAGCTTAATGGATGAGAACTCCGTAAATCGATAGCGAGAAAACCTGAATAATTTCTAAACTATTTTAAGGGCGAAAATTTAAACCCCTCAACGATGCAATCTTTTACCGTTGATGAGTTAAAACTAATTTGCCAGACACAAAATAATAATAATATTCTAAGATTTTTCTATTCCTACACAATTTTCCTCCCGTACAGTTTTCACTGGCTAGACAGTTTAAATTGATGAAATGCATCACATCACATGTTTGGATGCAACTACTATAGAAAGTCTAATTGAGTGCATCGTATTAATAATCAATGAAGCTGTGTGTAGTTACATTAAAGAAAAATCTATAGCTTAGGAAAAAAAAAAAACGTTTTCTTAAGGCCATATAAAAAAGGCCTCGAGCAATTGTTTCAATTGCTCGTTCAAATTCCCATTTAATAGCGCGCTGAGCGCTAAGTGCACTTTCGTCGCATCTTTTAAGTAGAGTATTATGCAGTTATCTTAAGAATCTATCAGGCGCTGTAATTTATGCAGCACACGACATTATTATTATTATTTGCCTTGTGTTGTGTGTTAAACGTTTGAGTATTGTAATGGACCGGCTAAGTGGACTTGGCGAGAGCGAGGTATGAAGTATTTGAAATGGCTTTAATTAAAAGTAAGCGGATATATACATATACGCTTGTGAGGTTGGGCAGGTGCGGAAGGTGTGGAAGGTGCAGAAGCGCACAGTACCGGGGAAGAGGAAAGGAAGGGAATTAATGATTCGGAGGGTTATGCCGAAAGAGGCGGTTGATATTTGCCTTGAACTTCTGGATATTGTATACATCGGGTAGTAGCGTGTTTCGCATTCGCGTTGAATGGTATATAATCAGAATTTTACTGTGCGACCAAAACAGTTCTCAGAATGACGTGTAATTGTTAAGTGCGTGAGAGAAGCGAAGAGGCTGCAGATTGGAAATTTCCCAAGAACAACCTCCATTCAAATATCAATGCAGCTGATGTTTCGTCTGTGTTCGAGCGAATCCAGAATTGAAGTAACTTCACAAGCTTCACAATTATAGCCCGAGATTTAACATGATCTAGACATGTAGGTTAGCTTTGTGGAGGGGTTGGGCACCAGTACACGTAGGCTACCAGTGAGCCGACTGTACGCCTCCGTATTTATACCATTTGGAAATATGTATATATCATTCATCCAGCCTGCTCTACCGGTGGAAATAATGAACTTTGTCGGTTTAAAAGACCGGAGATCATTTAGCTTGGCGAATAAGTACCATCTGAGGATTTATCTTCGAATTGTTCGGCGGCATAGGTAATGGCAGAGGAAATGCTCTACGGTCTCATTCTCTTCACCGCAACCTCTGCAAAGCATGTTTTCTAAGAAGACAGTGACTATTCCTACTAGTGTTTGAAGAGAATTTCTGTCGACTCTCAAAATTTTAAATGATTTCCCTCTATCAAACCCAGCCCATAATATCTTCGTGGTGTTACATGACGAGTCACATTCTAACCATTTAAGATTTGCCCTTTCCCCCATTATGTTGGCGCAGATTGTGTACATTAAAAGATCGGAACATCGGTGCAGATAAACTTCCACTATAGTGCAGCGGCGACTGTGAATCTGCAGGTCCATCTACGTCAGGGTAATGGCGACTTGTTGCTCATCCAAGAGCAGTGGGTGAGTTTGCACATAGAAACCACCATAAATATCGCCGACCTCAGAGGGTCCCAACATGCTTACATGAAAGAATGGCTTTGTGGAAACGGCACTGCACACGGAAGTATCAAAAATTTGAAAATCTATGGAACTTAAGGAGTACACTTTGAGTGCTTTTGTAGATGTAGAATGCACGTTCAGTAATATATGCACCGATGCGCTAATAGGCGCGTTAGTCGCTCATAGTGTAAATTCGGTGCTCACCGAATGAATTCTTAAGATGTTGGTGGACAGAAAAATTACTGCCATGATGGAAAACAAAGTGGAATACCCCAAGGAGGGGTTTTGTCACCTTTATTTTGGCCATTAGCCGTGAACGGTATCCTCTCGCAGCTAAACGCTGCTGGTTATTGCATTGTCGCCTATGCGTGACTTAGTCATTCAAATTAGTGGGACATATCTTGCATCTTTAGGCAAACTGATGCAAAGTGAATTAAACCTTGGTGCCAGTTGGTCTAATTCGTGTGAATTTAGAATCAACCCAAACAAGAGTGCACTCAAACTCTTCACTAAAAGACGACGAATAGAAAGTTTCAATCTGCCATCCTTTGGGGGAGTTGCTCTAAGCCTTTCAGGTAGGGAAACTTGTTTGGGAATCATCTTGGTAAACTCAAATGGCGACTGAATGTCGACGAAAGAATTAAGTAAATATTGCCTTCTCATACGTAAAAAAAATCTTTAGCAAAAATTGGGGACGAAAACCAAAAAAGGCTGATATATACCTAGTCCTGCCATAAGTTCTGTCACATAATTTCTCACATTGGCAACAACTTTATTTTATGAGTGACATTTCAATATCGGCCAGTTTTATAAACGTCATAATGTTGTTGACAGTTGATGGTCATTTAAAGTGTGTTCGTTAACGTGTGAAGATGGAATGGGGTGTAATAGAAAACCGAACTGCAGTGATTGCACTACATAAGTGTGGAAAATCCGCGAGTGAAATTTTCAAGTTGTTGTGCCCGTTAAAAATAACGCAAAGATTTGTGTATCGTGCGATCCAGAGATATAACGCGATCCAGACTATTGAAGATCGACCTCGTTCTGGACGTCCGCGTGATGTACGTTCTTCTGCTGCCATCAAAGCGGTCGAGAGTCGAATTCGTCGAAATCCGCTTCGTAAACAACGAATCATGGCTCGAGAGATGAACATCTCCACCCGAAGTATGTCTCGCATCATAAAATCTGACCTCGGGATGAGTGCCTTTCGACGATCAACGGGACATTTGCTGACTGAGCAGTTGAAGCAAATTAGGAGCACCAGATCGAAAGAGCTCCTTCGGCGGTACGGCAACAACAAACATCGAGAAATTTTATTTACCGATGAAAAAATTTTTACGGTGGAGGAACATTTCAACCGCCAAAATGATAAGGTGTATGCCCACAGCTCCGCAGAAGCCCGAGAAGTTGCCACTAGGGTACAGCGAGGACATCATCCAGCATCAGTCATGGTATGGTGGGGTGTCAGCTACGAAGGGGTCACCGAGCTTCATTTTTGCGAAAAAGGCGTAAAAACTGCAGCGAAAAATTATCAAACGGACATCCTGGAGGGATGTGTGAAGCCGCTGAACTCTACGCTATTCAACAATCGACATTGGGTTTTCCAGTAAGATTCTGCGCCAGCCCACAAAGCTCGAACCACACAAGCGTGGTTGGAAACCAATATTCCACAGTTTATAAGGGCGACGGAATGGCCTTCTGGGAGCCCAGATTTGAATCCCCTGGACTACAAACTGTGGGCGGAGTTAGAGTCCATGGTGTGCACGAGACGACACCCAAATATCGAGAGCCTTAAGCGATCTTTGACAGAAGCAGTAGCTAATTTTCCGCTAGAAACAGTGCGTACTGCTATCGATGACTGGCCCAACAGATTAAAGAGCTGTGTTAAGGCTAAAGGCGGCCACTTTGAATAATTTGTTGCTTATTTTACTTCCATTAGTATGCCAAAATAAAATATATTTTCCCTTGTCAAAAACTCTTTTTCATTTATACAAAAATTGCCCATATACGTGTGACAGAACTTATGGCACGACTAGGTACAGTATCATACTACGCTGGTGTGGGGCGAAGTTCATATGTACTTATTTAGTTTAATGTGAAAGCTCAGGCCAAGGCCTCCCTCCATTATGGATTTACCTTACGCTTGCTTTTGGGACGAAAATCATTAACGCTCCTGGATCGATACAGTTTATACCTATTTGCAGATCGGCATTGATACTACTGAATGTGAGGACAGACCTTTCTACCATATCTTTCTATCTGAGAAACAAGGCCTCCGGTTGTGAATGCATCTCCACGCCGGGAGAGGAACAAACAGTTCCAAGCTTCGCTGCCAGCGACGTGAACATAACCAACAAACCGTTGCCGTATTCCGTGTCTCAGCAGTTTATCTCTTTCACTCAGTGCTCCTTGCTAAAAGGGGTGACTGCATTGAATAGAGTTGCTACCAAAATGTTTTCTACAAAATTTAAGCTTCAAAAATTAATAAGTTGCTGACAAGATTTGTGTATTGGTTTTAATGGAAATGTGTAGTTTGTATGGGAAGTGGTAGAAGGAGTGAAGAGTTCTCAATGATTTTTTCAGAGAAGACTATAAACATCATTCAATTGAAATGTTTTAAATTGCAGATCAGCAGCATTCCCTTTTTCAAGAAAATCGCCTTTTTTTAAATTGTGAAATAGTGTTATATTTTATGGGAGGAAATAGAAGGGGTGTAGCTAATCGTCTAATTTTTTTCGGTCCTACTAATAATTTTAAATAAATATTTCGTGCACAATTTCAGTTCTATTAATTTTATACGTTATGAGTAAATTGGCTTATAGTATTGCATGAAAAAGTGCAGTTTCTACGGGAGGTGGTGAAATGAGTAGGGGATTCAAATAATATATAGTAGAAGTCATCATAAAAATCATATACATATATCAAATTTCAGATCAAAAGCTTTTATACTTTTCAAGAAAATCCGTGCCAGATTCCGAAATTGTGATGTTGAATGGGAGGGGGTAGAAGGAGTGGAGCCATTTCCGTTCACGAACTTCACCTTACTTTTTCACCAAAAATAACGTTTACGAAATTTGAGTTTCGTAGCTCAACACGTTCCCAAGTTAGAGAGCGGTTTCAAGATTTTTAAGCGACTACAAATATTTCTGTACCCTCGGCAACTTTGTACGAGCTGTATTTCTTAGCGTTACAAACATAATATACTTTAAGATTTCATTTAGAGTATAAAAATCTCTTTCCATTATCCTGGAGCGTATGAAAAGGGAATCTTCTTACTCCAGCTATAGTAGTGATACAACGTTATCAAAGATTCACTTGGGAAAGCATTACCTACGGAAAGCTGCAGCTCCTACCGACACTTGGGTAGACATCCCTACTATAAAGCTGAATTTTCTTATATAAAAAATACCGTGAACAGGTCACTTTGTACATGCTTGATTGTGCAAATTCTCAACCCACATTCATAGAGCGCATCTACGAGTTTATTTCCCGTGATCTTAAGACCTAAATGATACGAGAAACAGATACATCGCCTCGGATACGGACTGATTCTACGGTAACGACTTTTGGCATTCGAAAACGGACTATGATTGGCTTCTGGAACGTTCGAACATTGAATGACGGGGGAAGAGCTGGGGTTACTCGGTCCTTGCACCGCCAATCAGTGATCGACCGTGAAATGGAGCACTATAACATCCAAATCTTGGGATTGAGCGAGGTCAGGTGGACAGGATCAGGAGAAGAACGAACCCCTAGCGGAAACACTATTCTGTACATTGGTGAAAGTCAGGAAAGTGAAGCCAGACATGGCGTGGCGTTCGTCCTTACACCGAAAGCGAGAAACAGTCTCATTAGCTGGGAACCAATCTCGGATAGGATTATCGTCGTCAGGCTCAGGACCAGTGTCAGAAACGTCACAATTCTGCAGTGCTACGCACCAACTAATACCGCAACATCTGGTGACAAAGAGGAGTTTTATAGCCAACTGAGTTCGAAGGTGGGAACGTGTTCCAAGAGGTGATATTATCATCTCAGGAGATATGAACGTCCAGGTTGGATCAGACAACACTGGACTAGAACACGTCATGGGAAGGCATGGTGACCCTTGGGTCGACGCGTCACGACCTTGGATTAAGAGACCCGAAAACGGCGAATTATTTGTGGAGTTCTGTAGTACTCGGCAAATGGTCATCGGAGGGACCCAGATAAGGAAGATATAGTTTCCGCCATTCGGTCAATCGCGGGAAGGAAAGCTCCAGGTATAGACGGACTACCAACCGAACTCCTCAAAGCGGACCCGGAAATCACAGCCGATATACTCCGCCCACTCTTCACTAAGGTGTGGAGTGAGGGAAGATATCCGACTGAATGGAAGGAGGGCGTCATTGTGAAAATTCCGAAGAAGGGCGACCTTCGGGATTGTGGCAATTGGCGTGGTATATGTCTACTTACTGCCGTATCAAAAATTATGGCTAAGGTAATTCTCAATAGGATTAGTGATGTCGTCGAGAGCACTCTCGAAGTTTATCAGGCTGGATTCCGTAAAGGGTCGTCTTGTACCGACCACACAAATACCCTACGGATAATATTAGAGCAGTCAGCCGAAATGGGTTCGCCACTACATCTCATGTTTGTAGACTTCGAGAAGGCTTTCGACAGCGTTAAGCGAGATTACATATGGAATGCTTTGCGTAGGAGAGGTATTCCAGATAAGGTCATAGCTATGATTAAAGAATCCTACGAAGATGCAAGGTGTCGCGTCTTGCATAGAGGAGAGCTGTCCGAGAGCTTCCCTGTGCGAACAGGTGTCAGACAAGGCTGCATATTATCACCAGCCCTGTTTCTGGTGGTAATAAATGACATCTTGAAAGCTGCACTGGAAGGTGGGGAGGGTAAGGGTCTTCAATGGAGACTATTTAACATCTGAAGTCACCTTGATTATGCTGATGACGTGTGTTTGCTTGCACATAACCATTCGGACTTTGAGTCAAATGTTCGCTCGTTGCATTCTAAATGCAAAGAAGCGGGACTGAAAATAAATGTGCGTAAAACCAAGTACATGCACATGGGTTCGAACGCAAGCACACCGATTGTTCTTAACGGACAGGATGTGGAAGAGGTGCAAGATTTTTGCTATCTTGGAAGCATTGTCAGCATGGACGGCGGAGCCGAAAAGGATGTTGAGGCTCGGCTAAATAAAGCTCGTCAGGCCTTCGGTATCCTTTCCCCTTTCTGGAGGTTAAGAGAGATCTCCCTTCGCACGAAGCTGCGAGTTTTTGACGCATGCGTCAAATCTGTGTTGTTGTATGGTTGTACTACGTGGAAAGTGACCGTTCGACTTACCAAGAAACTACAGACTTTCGTAAACCAATGCCTCTGGCGCATTTTAGGAATATTCTGGCCAGAAGTGATCTTCAACGACGAACTTTGGAGTACAACTCGCCAGACTAAAATAGGTATTGAGATTCAACGGCGGAAGTTGCAGTGGATCGGTCATACTTTGAGGAAACCAGAGAAAAATATCGCAAAACAGGCTCTGGATTATAATCCTCAAGGAAGACGTCGGGTTGGTCGACCATGTAACACATGGAAGCGAGCAGTTGAGCAGGAGGCCAGAGAAATAAACAAGTCCTGGCAACAGCTTAAGGCCGATGCTCAGGATCGCGCCTTGTGGAAGAGAGTTGTTTCTGTCCTATGCCCCTATAGGGGGTCTTAACAGGAATTTGAATTTGATTGATCTTCGAGTTTGACATGCAAACCAGTCACCAATCATTGGAATGGAGGCAAAAAAATGAGACGAAACCGAAAAACACTCCAAAGCCGCTCAAAAATCAATACAATACTCATTGATTTTTTCGATATTTGAGTCTCAATTGTGACCGAATTTAAGGCCAAAAAAGTAACGAAATCCATCAATCAACCACCGTATTCACCAGATTTGGCCCTGTGGAACTTTTCCTATCCTCGAAATTGAAATTACCGCTCCGTGGAACTCGTTTTCAGGTCGATCGAGGACATAGAACAAAAATCACCCTGGACTACTGAGGTGTACCTATTCAACCAGCTGCTGTAAACAAACTGATTAACAGACCGCGCTGATTTTTGGGATAATAATTAAGGACAGTCAGTCCTATCTGTTACAAAAAAAAATTTAAGTATCATTTCTCAGACTAATTTTAATTACAAATTCTCGGTACTTGCTGGTCACAATGTAGATGTGACCTCAGACATTACAGAGTCCAAAATGCTCAAAGCTATTGAGCGATGTAAGACAACTTTTTTCGGCACATTGAACTCAATGAATGTTATTTCCGCTACATTCATAGACCTTTGTTCAGTGATTAAATAACACTCCCCTACAACAAAAGTTGTTAGACGGGCTAATGTTAGTGAAGTGGTAGAAGAAATTGACGATGCTGACAATATCAGTCAAACTGTGAATTGGTTTGGATGTTGATGAAAGCAACTCATTATGAAAATCAAGAAGAGAGCCGGAGAAAGAACCGATCCTTGAGGAGCCCAAGCGTAAATTACATAAGAAAAAGAAAACACGTACAATACGGAGGAAATCCAGATAGTAATTTTAGGATGTGATTCAGGTTTTGGAAGAGACTCCAAAAAATGCAATGTTTTACGTTTATCGAATTTCCAAAAATAAGCTTACATTCTTCTCTTCTCATATTTTCAGGAGCTTCAAATCATTTCGTGGCAAAAAGAAATCATCAAGTTTAGGCATAAACAAAACATCGGAAAGTCCAGAACCGCTTCGACGTTCCATCGGACCGAATGACACACTCTACGCAACCTACGATCCACGAATTCGAAATACCTACGATAATGGGACATTAAATAATAATTTTCAACGAAATATTCCTTATCGAGCATCCTTACAGGATATGGCATACAATAAGGTACGTATGAAAATGGCTTGCCGCATTAATTCGCAGATAGTATCTAAATTGCTATTTCGTATGTATTGCAGACTATCGAACAGAACGGGAATGGTTTTCAACGTAATGACAACTACCGGAGTACGATACAAATTGCAGGTCGACGTGACGATTTCTCAGCAGGACATACAACTCCTCGTGTACCGCCGAGAAGGTACGTTTATGGTGGCTCAATCACACCTCAGCCACGGTCTAGATTTGATCGCAATGATAGTTGTTCCCAAGGGATTAGTCGAGGGTGAGTAGTGCGTGCAGATGATTTTTTTTGGTTTAATCTGTGGAGCCGTTTAATTGTTTTTTTTTTCAATAATAATAATTTGGTGCTTTGATTCTGGGTGTAACTACTTAAGCTTCTAATACAGTATGTATGAATTAGTTTATTGTTTTATATAAATATTTTTGTGGGATTTATCATTTTTCTACTTATTTTCAGTTCATAAAAATCGAGAATTAAAAAATATTGAACTGCAGTTCGGCTACTATAACCTTGAAATGTGGTAGAAATAACCCAAAATAGTCATTAAATAGCCATGAAATAAAATTGCTCTTTTTTAATCAATAGTGCAGACAAGTTTTGGGATACAATTAAGTTCACAGTTTCATGAAACTTATTGCGGATGCTCTGGGCATTCCAAAGAATGATTTGAAATCAGGTTTGGAATTAAGTGATTTTATTTAAATAAAGATCGAGATCGTATCTATTGTGAATGCACAACTCTCTTGAATCTATTCAGCGCTCTTGGGTAGCGTACTTTTCACGTCGGCCATAAAAGCGATAATTCAAACAAATTTGGAAAAAGGAAGAGCAGTTATTGAGGATGAGAATTAATCAAACGGAGTTTGATGAAGGTCTCAGCAGAGACCGAAACGTCACAAAAAACAAAGCGCAACAATGTGAAATCCGAAATCTTTCCTTCAAAAAAAAAAAAAATATTCCTTTTGCATCTTAGTTGCGTGACCTATTCAGACTGGAATTATTCGATGTAACCTCCATCAGCCATAACGACCACCTCCATTCTGAAGCGCTCGTGCGCACCCTTTGAAGTAGAGCTGTCCGTTATGACAAATTTCACATTTCCTTGAAGATTTCCTCGGGTCTTCCGAAATCAACGCTTGATCTTTTCACTCCTGCGAGTCCATATCACGCGTTCTTTCTCGATGGGAAGCTATAAAACTGTTTATTGGAGGGTAGCACAATAGGCCCATCAGATCGCTGAGTAGATGAAAATTATTGATGTTTGGTTTTAGCCCCAGGTTTTTGTCTGGGAATCTGTAACAGGTCCACATGGCCATAGTGGTTCGTTCTATTAGTCTGTTTATGTGTTGAATTCAGGTCAATGGTCAAAAGTTATCGCCAAGTATTAAACTTCAGTTGAGAAAGGAATGGTTGTGTGTGAAATTGTGAATACTTAAGCAGCCCGAACTATCATCTTGCTGGTGGTTATGATCAGTCCATGTGTGCTACACCGTACTCCAATGGTCACTCAGACTCAGTGAGGAGTTCGCATAGTGTACTTTGCAGTCTCTCCTTGTTGATTTGTTCAACCAGTAGTCAATCCATCATCAGTGACCACAATGGTGGCGAAGGTACTCTCGATTGTGGGCTGTGAGATATCCGATAGTGGGTTCTATGTGCCCCAAATATCCAAGAATGTACAGAGCGCAATTTCTCTACATTCTATCGCACCGGTTATGTACTCAGCCAGATTAATTAGAGCGCTTTAAGTAGATTTTTTTTTTAGTTGGCATACTAGAGTCTGCGAAAGAGCCTAACTAGCATGACATTATTCCGTTTTTTTATTCTTTTTAATGAAGAATCATGTTAGCCGTGTGGGTTTGTACAACCTGGACGGTGATTCTGTTTCCGGGTACATGACGACAACCTTACTCCATGTCAAGGGTATGTACTACCAATTTCAGAATAGGGCGGAGAAGTGTGCTCAGATCTTCCTACAGGAGTTTAGGGCTGATTTCGTCAATACCTGGAGATTCGTAGAGTTTAAAAGTGTCGCTAGTCCATTTAACCTGTTTGAGACTTGGATATTTTGGATACAGTTCTCCACGCCTCTTTATTGGAAATTCGGGTTACAGCAGGTAGGTTGTGAGCCCTGAGAGTCTGTATCAACCGCGATGGATCTAGGAAAGTGCGCCTAATCAAGAAAATCTGTAACTGAACCCCTGCCGTTCTTTGTGAAAGTGTCATCTTGCCGTTTCTCGAGATATTTTTGAAATGCTTGCTTTCTAGAGTGCTATTTAAGTTCTCACATAACCTTCTCCAAGACTGCCGTTTGGACTTCCTGTAGATATTTTACTGCAGCGAGATTATCTATACATATAAATATAATTGTAGTGTCTGTCTGTTATTTGCTTATAAATGGCTATAAGTTAGTTTTTTGAGCTACTTTAGCACTAACTAAGCATAAAAACACATTTTTGAAATTTTTGTCTGTCTGTCTGTCTGTCTGTCTGTCTGTCTGTCTGTCTGTCTGTCTGTACGACCGCTTTTCACGCACAAACGGCTGAACCGATTGTAATGAAACTTGCACAGTTTGTTAGGTGTCCATCGGAATGAAATCTGCTTTTGGTTTCATTTCACTCCCCTCACTCCTTCTACCCCCTCCCATACAAAGTGACTAATTTTCAAAATATATATTAATCAAATTTTCTTGGAAACTATAAAAGCTATGAGTTTGAAATTTGGAATATATTATTTCTATTATAAATGCAGTCTTTTGGTATACAAATTGTCTGAGTTTCCTCACTCCTTTCACCACCTCCCATACAAACTACACTTTTTCATGAATTACTTTACACCAAATTTCTCAGTACGTGTAACTTCCATAGAGCCAAACTGTTGTATTAAATTCTTAATTAACATTATTATTAATATCGGGGAAAAATTAACCGATTAGCTTCACTCCTTCTACCCCCTCCCATACAATGTGACACAGTTTCACGACTTCACAAGAATTTGATTTTCTTGAAAAATCTGAATGTTACTGATCTGAAATTTAAAATATAGCAATGGCATGATTATTATAGTTGTTTTACAAAAAATCACCAAAAACCTCCTTCTCCTTCCACCACCTCCCATATAAACCGCACTTTTTCATGAAATACTCTAAGTGAATTTTTTCAGTACATTTAAATTTCATCGAGGTAAAAATTTGAACTTAATCCTTAATTAGCATTATTATTAATATTGGGACAAAAATTAACCGAATAGCTTTACTCCTTCTAGCCCCTCCCATACAATGAGACACATTCCACGACTATATAACAATTCGATTTTCTTGAAAAGTGTGAATGTTACAGATCTGAAATTTAAAGTATATCAATTGCATGGTAGTTATAGTTGTTTCTCGAAAAACCACCAAAAACCCCCCCACTCCTTCTACCACCTCCCATACAAATTGCACAATTTGATTAAATTCAATGCACTAAGTTTCTCAGTACCTACTCAATTTTTGAAGCTTAAATTTGGTACAAAACATTTTTATAGCTATTCTAGCATGATGTGAAACAAATTAGTTCACTGCTGTCACCCCTTCTACCACTCCCCATACAAAATTTCTTAACACAGCAAAAATTTCGATTTCATCTATACATAGTATCGTATGATTGGGCTTTACGCACAATCGTAGTCCTGTTATGTTTTTAAGCTTAATGTTATTTTATTTGTTTTTTTTTTGTTTTAATAACACCAGCTACAATTATTCACATATCCTTAACGCTCTTCAACACATATATGATCTCGAATCACGGGTTTGATTTGATCACGAGCCTGTCCCATAAAAATGAAAGTATCATGCTTTCATTCTTAATAATTCATGGTTCTGATTCCAACAATATACAAACCATTTTCTTCAAAGAGCCATTAAGGTAAGCAGATTATATATCCCACATAATGTATTACTAACTACACTCTCAAAAATTGCTTATTATTGCTATTTTTACGCGGACGAAGTCGCGGGCGTTTTCTAGTTAAAAATAAACTGCCAACAAATCGGGCGAAACTTTATTATTCTTGGGACAAGTTGCGGATGCGTGGAAAGTCAATATGCAGTTTAGAGTGGTTAGGGAAGACTAAGTGAAAGGGGGTTCTTGGGCAGGGCAGAAACATTCAAAAGCTCCAGTATATATAATCAATATTTCGTTCGTTTATTTATGCAAGTTTGAGTTTTTTGAGGGGAGGGGTGAGGGTTGATAGTAAGGTTGGGTGGATGTTAATAGTTTTTTAATTGATTGCTTGAATCACGTCCAATATTCTCTATATAGAATGTCAGTTTCATAGACGAAGTTGCATAGAATTTTCATAAGATTCTGTGTATTTTACAGGCACGAAACCAAAAATTTGTATGGAAGGGGGTAAAGGAGGTAAAGGAATCGTAAAAATTGTGACGCAATTCTATTTCCTTTCTCATGTAGTGTGCTCGTACAAAATTTCAAGTTCGTAGCTTTTAATTTGTTGGTTATTAGTTGGTTCAATGAAATTGGTCGAAATCATACTTTTGTATGGGAGGAGGTAGAAGAGCAAACGCGATTGCAAAACTTTTAAAGGAATTTCATTTCAATTATTTTTGTAAGTTTTCATGCAAAATTTTAAATTGATAGCTTTTAAGAGCTAGCTGATAACTGATTTCTTAAAAATGGTCGAAAAAATAATTTTGTATGGGAGGGGGTAGAAGAGGTAGGGGAATTGCAAAATTTGTGACGCAATTTTCTTTTCGTTCTTTTGTAAGATGCTCGCACAAAATTTCAAGCTCGTAGCTTTTAATTTGTTTGTTATTAGTTGATTTAATGAAATTGGTCGAAATCATACTTTTGTATGGGAGGGGGTAGAAGAGCAAGTGCGATTTCAAAACTTTTAAAGTAATTTCATTTCAACTATTTTTATAAGTTTTTATGAAAAATTTTAAATTGATAGCTTTTAATAGTTAGGTGATAATTAATTTCTTAAAAATGGTCGAAAAAATAATTTTGTATGGGAGGGGGTAGAAGTTTTGAAGGTATTCGACCAGTTAATATTTCATACTTTTAGGGATTTTTTTTAAATGCATTTCCCAAATTTTCAAGCTTCTACCTTAAAATTATATCCAAAAATTTTCAGTTTTTTTCGCTGCACATGAAACACCTTGTGCCCGTTAGACCGGGGGGGTCAGTTTACAACAATTATGAATCAAGTTATTATTATTGTTCTATGTACATCAAATAGACGTATCCACATGCAAAATTTAAAGTTTCTATCTTTGACCAGAGTCCTAAAAAAATCACTGAAAATTTGCAACATTTTAGCTTACACCCCCTAACTTAAATTTTTTTATCAAAATTCTAAATTATATAGTTCTATAAACTGACGAATATTTGATTCGATATCTGTACTCAATTTTGAGATATAACGATTTCTAATTTTGAAAAGTGCACCATATTTGAAATGCTCCCCATTTCCCCCCACTACTATTATGACCAAATTTCATATTTTTTTTGTATTTCGCTTGTATAGCTTAGTATATGTTTTAAGTTTCAGTTACATAGCTTAAGAGATAGTTGAGATATTAATTCTTAAGTGTTTTTCTTTGCACCTCCCCTGACCCTCCCCCTTACAATAATTAGCCTATTTCTAAGCTGATTGTGGTGGATCTATATGCCACCTTAATGGTCCCAAAATATGAATCTTTTATGGTAAGTAGTTTCGAAGATATAACCATTTCAAAAAAAGATTCGGCCGGCGATTTGTTTTTAGCCCCCCTTTTCGGACGCCAATGGGTAAAAAAATTAAATTATTTTTGGAGTTTGTCCCACAACCCTCTCTATACGTATGCTGATTTTCATCATCCTATCTGCATTCGTGGTGAAGATATTAGCAAGTGTATTTTTTGACTTTTTCCATCCCCCCGCCTCCCCCTTCCACCTGACTCTCCCCAAAATTTGGATAATGGAGATCACTTACCAAATTAACATTCCACCCAAAAACCAACCTTCTACCTTGAACGGTCTTGGAGGTACGAGTCCATATGTACGGCGTACGGCGGGTCTGATTTTTATACTCTAGATGAAATCTGAGAGTATATTGTGTTTGCCTTATCGTTTGTAACGCTAAGAAATAATGCTCGCACAGAGCCGCCAAGGGTACAGAAATATTTGTTGTCGCTCAAAAACTTCGATTCCGAGTTGCTGTCTGTCCGTCTGTCTACAGCATAACTCTCGAACGCTTTGAGCTATCGTGCTGAAATTTGTTGTGGGTCATTTTTAGAAAAAAGAAATTTTAAGTTCGTGAATGGGCCACATCCCCCCACTCCTGCTACCCCCTCCCATACAAATTTCACGAAATTCCGAAATTTTCAGAAATTGATTTTTCTTTGAAACTATTTAAGCTATCGATTTGGGTCAAAGGATTATGATATAAATGTCATTAATATGACGGAATATTGATCCGATCCCGTCACTCCTTCCACCCCCTCCCATACAAATGCATAATTTTGAAAAATGCAGTTTTTCGATTTTCATTGAAATTAGCAAAGTTATAAAAACTAATTTTTGCCAAAATTAATTTTATTATCATTCCAATCAGAATTGAAAAAATTATCAACTTCACCTCACTCCTGCTACCCCCTCCCATACAAATTTCACGAAATTTTGAAATTTAAATTAAATTATTTTTATTCGAAACTGTAAAAGCTATCAACTTGATATTTTGCATAAAGTATAAAAATAGAAATATCAATAACGAGAAAAAAAATGTGTTTTGATCCGTACACTCCTTCTACCCCCTCCCATAAAAATGTAGAATTTTTGTTAAGTGCATTTATCGATTTCCATTAAAACTAGAAAAAGTATAAACTTAAAATTTTGCCGGAATTTGTTTTTTAATAATTGCAATAAATGCTAAAAAAAATTATCAGCTTCTCTTCACTCCTTCTACCCCCTCCCATACAAATATCTGTATTATAAATTCAAGAAAAGCATTTCTCCTTCGAATATATTAGAGCTATCGACTTTGAAATTGAATCAAAGCGTGGTAATAAGGATGATGATAAGCAGTTTCAAAATCATCTTAAACGCTCCACTTCCTCTGCCACCTCCCATACAAATGCCTCAATTTCAGGAAAACTATGTCCAATTGAAAATAATGAAAGCTGCAAACCTTAAATTCAGCACGAAATATTTTGCATGTCACATCCAAAAATTACAAACCTTCCTCCTCTCCTTCTACCACCTCCCATACAAAAGTCACTATTAATTATTTAAAAGAATTGGAGGTGACATATTTTCCGGTACATTGAACTCTTTCTCAGTTCATCTAGAGTATCATATGATTGGGCTTTACGCCCAATCATAATTCTTTTATGTTTTTTTTTCTTTTTTAGGCTAATTTAGTCATGAAACGCGAAAAAACAAAATTTCAGGGTAGCAAATTTTTTTTTTCTGTGTCGATGACAATACTTTATTATTAGAATAATAAAGTAATTCATTCAACTGATTTTTGTAATCTTCAGCCAAACTTTATTCTGATAATTGACAACATAGTTAATTATTTATATGAGCCTTAACATCTTGTTCGATTCCGCCGTTCATGCTTACAATGCTACCGAGGTAACAAAAATCTTGCACCTCTTCAACATCTTGCCCGTTTTGCTTGTGTTCACACCCATGATAGACTGAATGTCCGAAAATATTTCTAACAATTTTGTCACAAAAATGTTAGAAGCAAAAATTTCAAAATTTTTTCGGCATAACTCTGTTATGAAATTATTGATCAATTTTCGACAATAAATTTGAGAACACCATTTTGACAAAATAAAACATTTTTCTGTCAGAACAATTTTTTAACTAGGGGGATGCTTTCAAGTTTTTCAGCTTAACTTTTCGGTCTACTCCGTTTGGACTTTTATAGGGCCGGCCCTGATTTGTAGTTTTAAAAAAACAATTCCCAAAATAATTTCCAGATCATCATAATGACGGCGATTTATAGTGGTTAGCTTCATGCATCTGTGTCAGTACTTAGCTTTGAATCACTTTCTGCATTTTTTTCTAAATATTACTGAAAAATTTTAGTTTTATATTTATATAGATTCCATCAAATGTTTCTAATTTTAATTAATCGCTTTCCCATTATATTAATGACATTTTTAAAATTCAATTATGATTTATTGTAAAAAAAATTAATTTTCGATTTCCATTTTCCATTTTTTTTAGATCATCACAATTAAGCGTTGCTAGCAGCACAAATCCTTTCGAAGAATACGATGATGATGATGACGATGATATTATCATGGGCCATTTAGAGATTAGCGAGAGTGGAAAGCCAACACCTACGAAACGTCGTTTACGAAAAAAGCGACGAGCACCTCCACCTCCGATACCTGTAAGTATATTTTTCTCTTGAAATTTTTGTGAAAAAAGTTCAGGTATTTTTTTTCCTAATTTTGTTTAATTTTACGACATTATTCAAACATTATCGCTGCCAAATTTATGCAGAAATGTGCACATTATGTTAAATTATCTGAATAATTTAAAGTTTAAAGTTGGGCAACTATGATCTTTAATTAACCCCTTGCCTTAGGTTTTATAAGACAAGAATTCTCTTTTAGAAACTATTAAAAATTGAATGAATCTTTTGTGCCACTTAATCGAACATCAAACATTAAACTCTCTAAATTATCCGAATTGCATTCAGTACAACTTTTGTTAACTGATGCATTATAGGCCCCCTATGCTGAAATATTGTGTGTGCTTTTTAAAATTATTGTTTTTCATTTAACACGTTGAACTCTATCCGCGATGTGGACGATAAACCGCAACCACAACTTTACTCTCCGAGGGGCCATCTTCCATTGTCGGGGGTGGAACCATCCGACACCTATGGTACCAGAAAACCTCTGATCAGCTTTCGTAGATCGAAAGTTACTTCCAGTTGCAGTTACTTGCAACACGTGGCTGATAGCACTCCGACAAAGTGGAGTGTGTACTCTCCAAAGGTTATACCGGAATTGATCGTTCACCCGATATATCATAACAAATATTATCCCCTCGCTGCGTGTATGTATATGTGAAAAATAAAACCTGCGCCGCCTAAATGCTCGCTAGCTATACTAGTTATATGAACCAATCTACAACCGACCAACTTGGCCCATCTTCATCTGAAAGCTTTGCGTGCGAAGGCGCGAAGACATACAAATGTCTGTCGGCTTGCGATTCACCAACTGAAGTCCAGGCTCTTCCCACTGCTCACTACACCAATGTCTTTCAGCTGCCTTTTTTCTGCATATATATTCCGGTCCATCACAGCCATAAAAATAAAAAAAACTTTAAGTTCGTGAACGGGATACATCGCCTCGTCCCTTCTACCCCTCCCATACAAATTTCATGAAATTTCGAAATTTTAAGAAATTGATTTTTCTCTGCAGTTATCTATCGGGTTGGAAATTATAGTCAAAGTATAATGATGCAATTATCATTAACGTGAAGAAATATTGATCCAATTCCGTCACTCCTTCTACCATCTCTCATACAAATGCACAATTTTGAAAAATTCATTTCTTCGAGCAAAGCTAAAAAGACGAATTTTTGTCAGAATTATTTTTATTACAATTGCAATCAGCTTTGAAAAAAATGATCAGTCTAACCTCTCCCATACAAATTTCACGAAATTTCAGTTAAATTATTTTTTTTTGAAACTGTTAAAGCTGTCGACTTGACATTTCGAGCAAAATATAATGATGCAAACATCAGTAAAATCGGTTACATCAATTTCCATTAAAACTAAAAAAAACAGAAAATTAAAATTTTTCCTGAAATTGTGCCTTCATAATTGAAATAAATGCTGAAAAAAGTATCAACTTCACTCCTTCTGTCCCCTCCCATCTACAACTTCTACAACGGCGCTACAGCCCAAATCGGGCCTTGGCCTCCTGACCTTCAGGTTCCTTAACATTTTTTCATTATTTATTGTGAAAGGGTTGTTAGACCTTCGCATAACCTTCTATCTACGAATTTTTAATTTTTCGTAGATTGAGGTGGTCAAGGTATACCCAAGCAAGCAGTGTGCTGGTGTTATGCGTCGACCGAGATTTGAACTCACGACCTTCGCATTGTAGACCAACATGCTACCCACTAGGCTACACCCTAGCTTACCTCCTCCCATACAAATATCTAAATTATAAATTCAACAAAAGCAATCGACTTTAAAAGCAGTTTCAAAATCTTCTAATATCCTTTACTTCCTCTGCCACCTCCCGTACAAAAGCCCAAATTTGAGGAGAACAATGTCCAATTTCATTGAAAATTATGAAAGATACAAACGGAAAACGTTTTGCATGCAGTATTTGGAGTCAAACATAAGAATTTCAAAACTTTCCCCATCTGTTCCTACCAACTCCCATACAAAAGTCACTATTCATTATTCGAAAGACATATTTTTCGGTACATTAAACTCATTTCCATTTCATTTATGTTGAGTATCATTTGATTGGGTTTTACGCCCAATCATGATTCTGTTATGATATTTTATTTTTTGTAGGTTTAGGTTTAGTACCAGCTACAACTGTATAAATTTTTTTCTTGCTTTTCAATTTATTCGTGATCTCTAAAATCCCAACCCTTTAAATAAAAACCTTTATGATATGAATCAATCAAATTCCTGTTAAGACCCCCTATAGGGGCACAGGACAGAAACAACTCTCTTCCACAAGGCGCGATCCTGAGCGTCGGTCTTAAGCTATTGCCAGGACTTGTTTATTCCTCTGGTCTCCTGCTCAACTGCTCGCTTCCATGTGTTACATGGTCGACCAACCCGACGTCTTCCTTGAGAATTATAATCCAGAGCCTGTTTAGCGATGTTTCTGGTTTCCTCAAAGTATGACCGATCCACTGCCACTTCCGCCTTTGAATCTCAATGCCTATTTTAGTCTGGCCAGTTGAACTCCAAAGTTCGTCATTGGATATCACTTCTGGCCAGAATATTCCTTAAATGCGTCGGAAGCATTGGTTCACGAAAGTCTGTAGTTTCTTGGTAAGTCGAACGATCACTATCCACGTAGTACAACCATATAACAACACGGATTTGACGTCATGCGTCAAAAAAACAATGATATGAATAAAGTTCATATATTTGTTTTTAACCCTCCTCACTCGTATGTGCTCAGACTATGTAATAATTGAATAAAAATTAACATCAAAATAATTAAATCAGAATTGCTTCAAGATTATTTTAAAGCGAAAGCGGCTGAAAACTGAAATTGTACGAATTTACAATTTTTCCTACTTAGTAAGTTCACATTACAATAAAAAAAATTGTTATTGCAAGGTCATATTATACGAAATTGAAAGCGAGCAGGAGATCAGAGGAATAAACAAGTCCTGGCAACAGTTTAAGGCCAATGCTCAGGATCGCGCCTTTTGGAAGAGAGTTGTTTCTGTCCTATGCCTCTATAGGGGGTCTTAACAGGAATTTGATTGATTGATTGATTATACGAGCTTTACACCAAATTATTTAGGAATTTCAGCTGCATGTCACTTTCTTGGGCCTGGCGATGCATCAGCTTCGGCTTCGACTTTATGAAAACTCATTTGTGCGAAACTTAACAAAGCCACCCTAGAGTTCTGTTAGAATTTGTATGGAGATTTTTTTTCTAGTTAATGCTTACTTTGTTAAATTTCATACAAACTTATACTGCAAATTTGAAGCAGAAGCTATTGCATCCATAGTAGACCAGGTATTATTCTCTTGTACCTCAATTTATAATAATAGTTCCAAGGTCATAGTTGCTGAGTCTTAAACTACGTACCATATATTGTTGAGAAAGTTCAGCTCTATATGATTTTCTTAATTTTTTTTTTGATCTCTACAATATCAATAACATTATAATTTATAAATCATAAAAAATTCCAACTTTATCCCTGTAATTCTTCGTAATCTCATGCAGCCAAAATGTTGGACGGATGAAAGCAATCTAGCTAAGCGTTTAATTAGGTAAAAATTTGGTATCTATTAGTTTCGGCGATATCTGCACTTAATTGTTTCTTTGCACAGCATTACATTGCAGTGAGTGTGTTGTGTTTTTATCACTTTATCACTAGTATATTTCGCACACCAATCAAAAATGATTGTTATTATTATACTGCACTCTACCTAATGAAGATAAGGCCAAGCAAAAGAAAAAAATATATAAATATTTTTATTAAGACATCTAAATTGATGAAAAATACGGATGCCGCGGAGTTGCTGATTTTTTCTTATCACATGCTTGAAAAACACCTTAGAAAATTTTTATTAGGTAAACTTTTGGGAATTGTGCGAAAATTACTTAAATTTTTCTGGTAAATATGTTTGCGGATTGAATTAAGAAACCAAGGACTTAATTATTTCTGTTATCTTAGTGACATCATGGCTTGGTTGATTTAAATTGTAAATGAGCATAAAACAAGAGATAGTGGGAGAAAATTGAAACGGAAATTTGAGTATCTTGAACTATGAAGTATACTCTAAAGATTGACCTTCACGTCGGATTATTTTCATTTGAGTGCCTTATTTAAAAAAACAGTCCATTTAAATTCACAAGTCGAAGTGTAAGCATTTAATTATTTGAAACGTTAAGGCAAATAAAAACATAACAGGGCTACGATTACGCGTAAAGCGCAATCTTACGATACTCTAGATGAAATAGAATTTTTTGTGATCCCAAAAAATTTTGTATGGGGAGTGTTAGAAGGGGTGATAGCATTGAACTAATTTTTTCCCTATCATGCTAAAGTAGCTATAAAAATGTTTTATACAAAATGCTTACTCCAAAAATTGAATATGAGCTGAGAAAATTAGTGTATTAGATTTAGTGAAAATGTGCAGTTTGTATGGGAGGTGGTAGATAGAGTGGAGGGATTTTAGTGATTTTTTCAGAAATAACTAAGAATATCATAAAATTGACATCTCTTAAATTTTAGACCAGTAACATTCATACTTTTCAAGAAAGTAGATTTTTTGTCAAGTTGTGAAACTGTTGTCATATTGTATGGGAGGGGATAGAAGCAGTGAAGTTAATCAAATATTTTTTTCTGATCTTAGTGATAATACTAATTAAGTATTTATTACAAAATATGAGCTCAATAAATGTTATATGTTCTGAGAAAATCGTCTTAGAGAATTTCATGAAAAAATGTAGTTTGTATGGGAGGGGGTGGAAGGAGAGGGAGGACGCAAATAATTTTTGTATTGTAGATTTAAATTATTATAAAATTAATATATCCCAAAATTCAGATTAATAGCTTTTATACTTTTTGAGTAAATCCATTTAATATCAAATTGAGAAATTGTGTCATTTTGTATGGGAGGGGGTAGAAGGGGTGAAGCTAATCGTCTAATTTTTTTTGGCCTTACTAAAAATTTTAAATAAATATTTGGTGCACAATTTCAGCCCGCTAGATTTTATACGCACTGAGTAAATTGGCTTAGAGTAATTCATGACAAGTACAGTTTGTATGGGAGGTGATAGAAGGAGGGGAAGGATACGCATAATTTTTTTACGGTAGATTGATATTATCATAAAAATAACATATTTAAAATTTCAGGCCAATAGCTTTTATACTTTTTGAGCAAATCCGTTTATTGTCAAATTGCGCAATTGTGTCATTTTGTATGGGAGGGGGTAGAAGGGGTGAAGCTAATCGTGTAATTTTTATCCCAATCCGTTTATTGTCAAATTGCGCAATTATGTCATTTTGTATGGTAGGGGGTAGAAGGGGTGGAGCGATTTGGCCCGTTCACGAACGTGACCTTACTTTTTTGTCAAAAACGACGTTTAAAAAATTTGAGCTTTCTAGCTCAACGCGTTCTCAAGGAACGGACGGACGGACATCCGGTTTTGAGATTTTTGACTGATAATATTAACTTCTGTATTATTCATTTTTTTCTCCGAGCCTTATTTCTTGGCGTTACAAACTTTAGAGCAAACTTATAATACTCTCAGATTTCATTTAGAGTATAAACAGGCATTTGGGTTCAGAAGTTGGGTGAAGGTGGGAGGTAGAATCTCTCCTAGCAACAATCAGACGAGAATGTCGCTGGAGGAGATTCTGAAGAGTGAGAAGAAAATCGGGCCGTCGCTGACATCTATGCTGGTCGACGAAAAAGGTTCTTCTGAAATAGTCAGAAGAGTACAGGAGTGCTTCGCGGAGTATTTGAGGTTTGACGCCAGTGAAAATGATTTGTGACCAAAGTAGTGCTTTCACTGGGGGTTAGAGTACATTAGTTCAACCCCATTAAGCGTAACAGTGTAGAATTCGGGAATCTTTCCTTTCAATTAGATCTTGACTATTCAAAAGTGGGTGATACGTGTTAGCGATGGTATGTCTCGGAGAATCTGCAAGCTAAATCCGAATCCTGCTAAGTAGTAAAACGATGAACGAAGAAAGAAATTCCAAAGGTACCAGCTTAAACTGGCTTACCAGTTAGGCATATACGAATACAGTGATTTGATTACGTCATCCAAGGAGGACGCGTGATCTCTGGGGTAGAATCAAGGAACTTTGAAAGGAAGATTGATCGGGGCCTAATATATCTAGCTTAACTATTGGAGGCAACAATATGTCAACATGGAATGAGTGTACTATTGAATGAACTCTTTCCTGGTCAGGGACCCAGGTAACTTATTCATGATCGGACGATAGCAGAGGGAACGTAACTTGCGTTTTCAACCGGTACTTCTGAGATTGCTCTTCTGTGGTTTGGAAGATAGCACGTGTTTTCGTGCTCCTAAAATTTTCGAAGAATGTCAAGTCTTATCCTTGAAAAGGTGCTACAGAGGATTATGGTTCGAAGATGTCACAAGAGAAAGTCAGGAGTACACCCCGGTCTTTGCGGGGTATATATCTGCTCCCGGTCCTCGAAAATGTCCTGCAGAGAAATTTAGTTCGAAGATTGTAGTTCATCTGGCGTTAACTGGCAGCATGACTTCCGTGTTTGATAAGGTACGGGTCTGCGACTGTCGAGAAGTAGCCCTCTGGCAGAGCTATATCTCAAGGTTGGCATACGTAGGTTTGCGTGACACTGAAAGTTAGATGGTTGTTTTATTATTATAAAGGCGTTTATTATTATAAGGATAATCCAGTGCAATTTTCGGTTGGAGATTCGGCTGGTTAAGTCCCATACAGAAGTGAATTTCGTAATGGAAAATATGCACATAGCTATCGATTTGCTTATTCATGATAATTTTCTATAGCTGTAAATGATGTTAACAGTAGGTTTGCGCTCCAAAAGGTGTATTGAAAAAACTCTGAATACGGTGTGTTCTGCTTAGCTTATACAGGAACCCTTATGCCAGCCATTTATCCCTGAAGCTGACTTCCCCCGGTCAGCACACTCCAGAGTTTTTACGTTCTAGTTGGTGAGAATTTTGAAGTATTGACCGGCTTCTTACTCTGACGATTTACTCCCAATATTCCGCTTAGCGGTACGAACAAACCTTAAAGGTAAGATGAACTACTCGGTCGTAGACAATCTGAACTCGTCAGCAAGTGCTTAGATAACAACGATATTATTAGCCAGCAGGCTAAGCAGATCATCTAGCAGAACCAGAACCATTCTGCAAAATTTCTATGCATAAGTTTTTAGTTTCAAATTGTTTGTACCGCATTTCAATAGTTTAGTACCAATTGTGAAATTATCGTCAAATTTAAAAACATTAGAACAAATTTTTCAAAGTATCTGCACCAGAAATTCGACTCAATCCAATTTTCATTGTTTTTTTCAGATTCCTAAAATCATAAATGAGGAAACCAATAGCATACCCACCTCACCAGTCACAACACCATCCAAAACTAGTCAGCAACAACAGCAACAATTAGAACAACCCATCCCGAACGAGTCCGACCATGAAGATGACTACAGCCATGAAAACCGATTGGCAACGCAAAATCAATTCAAAAAGGAATTCACCCAGCAGGAACAACTCGAGATATCGGAGATTGCCGCTGAAATCGAACATTTCGTCAAACTACTCACCCAAGATGAAGATGAAGATTCCGCGATACAATTGATACCGATTTCGCCAAAACAGCCAACAACAAAAATTCAAATTCAGCCTGCAACTCCCGAATTCAAGGTATCGGAACAGAGTCCGATATTCAAGGGAGAGATCATACCCGCCTATGTTACAGTTTCCAGTGAAATAACAAAGAGACAAACTACTCCTGTCAATATGCCCCAATCAACGGAAGAAGTTCAAAGTGTCGAGGAGAAGAAGGAACTAGTAGTGAAGGCTGAAATCAGTGCGGAGAGCTATCGTCATGACCAGGATGAAGTACTGGAAGATCTACCTCATGTTCAAGTATATCGGAGCGGTTCTTTCGGGAAAATTGAAGATATTAAAGTTTCTACTGAGGAACTAAATGGTAATATCGAGGTCCATCGAAAGAATTCTCCCGAAAAGCCAAAACCTGCTTCCCGGCAGCATATTCGAGTTGTGAACAAGCTTATAATTCACGACGATGCAAACAAGATTGAAACGAACGTTTTCGATACGAAACCAGAACCTTCAAATCGTCAATATTCCCAGATTGAGAATGAAATACGAAATATCGATCATTCAACTCCGAAAAAGGACACAATTTCGAATGGATTCCTCCCGAACAGAAGCAATCACCAGCAGGACGATGAGCGTAACAACAACTACGACGACCGAAGCGCATCGAGCAAGGAACAAACTCCTTTAAATTCGAGCTACGATACCAGCGATGATCGTGTCCGGGATTCCGTAGAACTAAAGATCATCGAATCGAAGGAAGACATCTCGGAAATATCAAATGCCAGTTCGACCGATCGCTTCCGAATTCGATATGTCCCGCTCAAAGCTGGTTCTGATAGTCCACCGGAAATGCGTCGGGAAATCAAACTATCCAATCACCAGCGTGAAGTGTTGGGGAACTATAATAACACGACGAATGGCGGAACTGGAAATCGTCGATCGGTCAAAGAAATCATTGCTTCGATCAATCGAAGCCAGAGTTTGCTGAAATTCAATAAGGATCCGCCAAAAAACAGCCCGATAAATTCCACGAATTCGTCATCCTTGAAGGATCTTAGCGTGGAACCAGTGCCGCCACCGCGTCGCAAGACCGAACTCGCTACCAAAGAACAAATCGATCTGATCGAATCGTTTCGACGATTATCGCAAAGCGAGCAGGAAGCCAAGCGAATGATTGTCGAAATGGAAAATCTTCGGGACGAACAAGCTGACAATTATCGGGAGCAGGATGCCAGCTTTTTGCAACGTTTCGACGAAGAAGTTAATAATAATGATATTTTCAGGAAGTGCGTTTTGAAGAAGTCGTTATTTCGCGAAGGATCGCCCACAGCTTCGAATTTGGACTGGAATCCATTGCCGAAACCGAAAAGGACGAAAAATTTAAGTGCAGAGTTGAATAGCTCGACGAGCAGTAATGGAAAATGAAGAAAGCATACGATGGTGCTCGTTATTTGTATCTTTTGAAAATTAAAAAATAACTATGACTTATGCAGTGCAATATTTGTGCGAAGGCCTTCCTTCTTGAAAGATGTCGTTTTTGTTTTTTAGTCAAAATGACGAAAATATTATAAATTTTATTTTACATAACTAAATATATATTTTTGTTTCTTCTATTTATGAGCAACATGTTGCATAATATTTATGGCTATTTTTTCGAAAAAGATTCGAATAAAAAGAAAGCAGAAAACAAATGTAAAAGTTATTATTTATACATGGGTAATAACAATAAATTAAAAATAATAAATAAAAACAATTTATTCTGATATTTCGATGGTTTGTAATAATTTAGAAGAGTTTAAGGGATTTCACTCCGAATACGAAGCTGAGAAGAACAACGGACGGATAAGCTTAATTTCTTTAACAGTGCAAATTGGATATAACATAAGTTGGGATTTGTCTTAGTTTCGAGTTGGCTATGGAGTTAGGTTTCTAATTACCCATATCCTTGTGCGAAAAAATTGAAAAAATCAATTGCTCGAGGAACACTGCAATATTACGGAATCCTCAATGTCATTCGTAACAAAATTATCGGGAAGGCAGACGTCGCCTTAAAATCGTATAATACAACCCATAATTGGGAAAGAATTTCCATGTGCCTGATACTGCATTACGCAGACAAGCGAGATTTGGGAACTCTTGAGTACCAAATAACTTGTCTTATTGATTGCAACGACACAATTCAAGGTGTTTATTAATCTGTCTACCATCACCTTTCTCTGATCCTTAATGAAATTATTGTGTGGAAATGAACACAGAAGCAGTGAATATCATGATTCGCTCAAGGCAAAGCTCAAGGCAAAGCTTTCTTAAATGAGGATTAAAGGGCGACCTGCACAAACTGCGTAGCATGCATGAGCTAGAAAACTTGAACCATTGCACGCAATACGCAAATAATAGCAATGCGAGGCGAATTCACAATTACATACCACCACATATTCCTACACCGAAAAGAATCCTTCAACACACATCATTTGCCATACCAGCCATATGTTCCATTCCCATTCAATCCAACAACTCCAACTACGCAGATCCTACCTCACTCCAAATTTTACCAATGACACTCCCAATTTCCCTAATGGAGATTATAACGAAACTATTCCTTTCATCAACAATTCCATTCCCAACAAAGGACAATTCAACTAGAGAACAAGAATAACATTCGAAGTGCGCAAGGACACTTAATCCGTTCACCAATTCCCGCTTTATTATCTCCAAATATTTTGCTTTTCACCTTTCGACTGACTATCGCAACTTTACTAGACGATGCTCTTATTTTGACTCTTTCACTTCCAATCTCGTCTTTTTCGATTTTCTACATTGACTCACTTCGTCGACCGCCGACAACCCGATCTTAACTGACTCTTTCATCGCAAACGCTCGCCTTTTTATATCGTTATATTCGGCCGCTATCGTTTGCTTCTGAGTAGGCGCGAGCAGTCAAGCAATTGATGATCGCGGATTGTCAATGATGACGTCTAGGGCTGACACGCAACACTATTAAACAACGCATCTCTCAGTCAGTCAACAGTATTAATGTAAGAACAGTTCACCTTACCGAAAAGCAAGATGGTGTAGGACAGTGGTCGTGTGCAAACGCTTTGTGTGACTTAGCTTAATTTCGGCGTCCCTCAAGGCTCTGTTTTATTTCCAATTCTTTTCTTAGTTTTCGTCAACAACCTTTTGTCGTCCACTCTCAATCCAATCCATAGTTTTACGGATGACAGTACTTTAAATAACACCTATGAATTTAACTCTGCTACGGAATCAGACAAGCAATCTATTGCTTCCAATCGCATGGAGGTTTTCCGTTGGCTTAACTCGGATCTCTGTTTAATCCTGGAATGGGGCAGGAAAAATAGAATAGAGTTCAACGCCTCCAAAACACAGGCCTGTCATCTATCCCTCAAATGTGATTTTCCAGTGTTATCTAAAAATGTGACCTTTGGTGGTGCACAACCTTGTACCACGGATAACTTCAAACTTCTAGGCGTTAAAATTAATGACCACCTGAATTGGGTCCAGCATATCTTTGATGTTGCCCTCGATGCCTCTAAACGTCTATATGTTCTCCGGAAGTGCAAAAAGCATTTCACGCCGTACGACCAGTAAAGCATACATTAGACCGCGTTTAGAGTACAATTCGCATGTTTGAGGTGGAGCACCTAAATCATACTTCGCGTTGCTCGACCGCATTCAAAAACATAACAGGGCTACGATTGCGCGTAAAGCGCAATCTTACGATACTCTAGATGAAATAGAATTTTTTGTGATCCCAAGAAATTTTGTATGGGGAGTGTTAGAAGGGGTGATAGCATTGAACTAATTTTCTCCCCATCATGCTAAACTAGCTATATAAATGTTTTATACAAAATGCTTACTCCAAAAATTGAATAGGAGCTGAGAAAATTAATGTGTTAGATTTAGTGAAAATGTGCAGTTTGTATGGGAGGTGGTAGAAAGAGTGGGGGGATTTTAGTGATTTTTTCAGAAATAACTAAGAATATCATAAAATTGACATCTCTTAAATTTTAGACCAGTGGCATTCATACTTTTCAAGAAAATAGATTTTTTGTGAAGTTGCGAAACTGTGTGATATTGTATGGGAGGGGGTAGCAGCAGTAAAGCTAATCAAACATTTTTTTCTGATCTTAGTGATAATGCTAAATAAGTATTTATTACAAAATGTGAGCTCAATAAATGTTATATGTTCTGAGAAAATCGGCTTAGAGCATTTCATGAAAAAGAGTAGTTTGTATAGGAGGGGGTGGAAGGGGAGGGAGGACGCAAACAATTTTTATACTGTATATTGAAATCATTATGAAAGTAATAAATCGCGAAATTCAGACTAATAGCTTTTATACTTTTCGAGCAAATCCATTTATAGTCGAATTGCGAAATTGTGTCATTTTGTATGGGAGGGGGTAGAAGGGGTGAAGCTAATCAACTAATTTTTTTTAACCTTACTAACAATTTTAAATAAATATTTAGTGCATAATTTCAGCTCGCTAAATTTTATACGCACTGAGTAAATTGGCTTAGAGTATTCCATGATAAGTACAGTTTGTATGGGAGGTGGTAGAAGGAGGGGGAGGACACGGATAATTTTTATACGGTAGATTGATATTATCATAAAAGTGATATATTTCAAATTTCAGGCCAATAGCTTTTACACTTTTCGAGCAAATTCGTTTATTGTCAAATTGCGCATTTGAGCCATTTTGTATGGGAGGGGGTAGAAGGGGTGAAGCTAATCCTCTGATTTTTTTTCGCCTTACTAAGAATTTTAAATAAATATTTGGTGTACAATTTCAGCCCGCTAAATTTCATACGCACTGAGTAAATTGGCTTAGAGTAATTCATGACAAGTACAGTTTGTATGTGCGGTGGTAGAAGGAGGGACAGGACACGTATAATTTTTATACGGTAGATTGATATTATCATAAAGTAATATATTCTAAATTTCAGGCCAATAGCTTTTATACTTTTCGAGCGAATCCGTTTATTGTCAAATTGCGCATTTGTGTCATTTTGTATGGGAGTGGGTAGAAGGGGTGGAGCGATTTGGCCCGTTCACGAACTTGACCTTACTTGTTTGTTAAAAATTACGTGTATGAAATTTGAGCTTTCTAGCTCAACGCGTTCGGACGGACGGACAGACATCCGGTTTTGAGATTTTTGAGTGATAATATTAACTTCTATATCATTCATTTTTTTCTCCGAGCCTTATTTCTTGGCGTTACAAACTTTAGAGCAAACTTATAATGCTCTCAGATTTCATCTAGAGTATAAACATGCATGACTGATCGGAGACGAGACCATCACGTCTTCTATCGATTCTCTCGAGCATCGCAGAAATGTGGGAGTACTCAGCATTTACTATTGCTACTTCCATGATAAATGCAGTGCAGAACTAAGCGCACTCATTCCTCCACTTTATAATTTTCCCCGAGATACTCGTCAAGCTAAACGAAGACACGAGTACACCGTTCAACCCTTGTTTCTCGTACAGTGAAATATAGGCATTCCTTCATTTCTTCATTTTCCGAACATCAAGACTTCGGAACTCATTGCCACCTAAAGTGTTTCCCAACGACTACAACCTGCAGTGCTTCAAGAGCAATGTAAACCGTCACTTTCATCTTTCTCCACTCAAATTAAATTGACCCAACTTTAGTTTTTTTTTCTCCAATTCCTATACCTACACAGCTGCAATATAGGGTGACCCCTAAGTTGTGTTCGGTTCCTTAAAAAAAAAGCAAACAGTTAAACTTTTAAATGTCATAGAAAGATAGAAAGATATCCTAATTTATTTTCCGAGCCTAATGAAAAACTAGCCTACGCTACCGTAGTTAAAGGTAAAATCCACACCACCGACAACAATCCAGTGTACTCCTATGGCTTTGAAACCCATAATAGATCAAGAAATAGCTAAACTACTCTAAGATGGCATAATCAGACCGATTTTGGTAGTTGCCAAAAAATGGATGCGTCCGGTGGAAAGAAGTATGGAATAGTCATCTACTACAGGAAGCTAAATATGGTAATTGGCCATGACCATGGTATCTTATATCCGAAATTAACGAAATAATGTACAATTTAGGAAAAAATTAATTATTCTCTATAGTTGATCTAAAAAGCGGTTTCCATCAGATTCCATTGAAGGAATTCTCCGTAAACAAGGGAAACTACGAATTTACTCGTCTTCGCTTTGGTCTAAAGAATGCTCGGCCCATTTTTCGAAGAACTCTCGACGACATTCTAAGTGACCATAACGGCGTCATATGATACGTTTACATTGACAATATTGTTAACTTCGGCGTCAACGAGGAAGAAAACCTAAAACATTGATCTCGTATTCAAAACATTCGAAAATACGGAGTATGAAGGTCCAAATTGATAATTACGAATTTCTACAAAAATCTATGGAATTTCTTGGCTTTGTTTCCGAAAATGGAATAACAACGAATACCCAAAAAGTTCAAGCAATAGCTATCTTTCCTGCCCCAAATACGCTGAAGGATCTTAGATCATTTCTCGGCATGGCAGGATATTACCGTTGATTCATACGTGATTACGCAAAGCTAGAAAATCCCCTAACATATCTTCTAAGAGGAGATCCAAAAATCTCTCAAGCAAGAAGAAAATCTACCTAAATGAAGAAGCTTTGGAAACTTTCCAAAAAAATCAGAAATTCCCTTACATCCCAAGACGTAATGCTACATTTGCCAGATTTCGATAAAGAGTTCCTGAGTTCGATACGTCGAAGTACTCTATCGGTGCAATTCTATCGCAAGCTGGCAGACCTATAACATTTTATCAAGAACCTTAAGTAAAACAGAAAAAAATAATGCAGATAACGAGAAAGAGATGTTGGCCATAATATGGGCCCCTGAACTCGTTGCGAAATTTTCTCTACGGTTCCAGAAAGGTCAAAATATTTGTAGATCATCAGCTAATCATTTAAGCCTTAAGTGATAAAAACAATAACGTGAAAGTGAAACGATGGAAGGTCATTCTGGAGGAGTATTATTATGAAATAAAATACAAACGCGGAAAGAATGTAAGCTCTGTGATAGCCACTACAGACAGCGACACAAGCTCTTCACACAATCTAGTACCATCTGTTGAAACTCCGATTAACGCACCCACATGCACGTAGCGCGGATGGTGACGAGACAAGAAAAGACTTTGTCCCTTTGTCTCCTCTCCTGTGGGTCCTAACAGTGAATGAACCCCTTTCCATTTTAAATCGGAACGGCTATCCCACAATAGCATGTGCAGGCGATCTTGTCATCATGCTAACTAGTAAGTTTGAACTTGTTCAAGGGGACCTTATGTAGTCCGCTTTACAACTGTTAGACAGCTGGGATAAAGGACTTACCATTGACCCTCAAAAAACAGAGCTGGTCCTCTTCTCCAGAAGAAGACCACATGTTTTCAATTCACCAAACATTCGGAGTATCACTATGGTCCTCTCGAAACAACAACGAAGGCCAACATTGAAGAATGAGCAAAAAAGCTACCGTGGCCTTCTTCGCTTGCAAAAAGACATTCGGTTTGAGACATTAGCTGAAGTTGCTTCTGAAGTGAGAATCAGCTTTGGCAGTGCTCGGACGATCATTACTGACGACCTCGGGTTTCGGAAAGTGTCCGCAAGGTACCCACCTCGTCTTCTCACCGAAAATCAAAAACGGAATCGTATGGAAGTGTGCCAATGGCATTTGAACTGCTATGAGGCTCAAAGGAGGGTTTTTTTTTTGCACCGGATAGTGACTTGTGACGAAACTTGGGTGCACCATTATACCCCCGAATCGAAGCAAGCAAGTATGGAATGCGAATGAAGAACGAATCTGCACATGCCAAAGCCAAAACTCGGCTGGGAAGGTTTTTGCGACCGTATTTTTCGACTTTAAAGGAGTTCTACTTATTGATTTTCTCCACAAACGCCGAACTGTAAATACCGCGCACTACTGCCAACTTTTAGATGATGCAAAAACGGCATATCGTCAGAAAAGGCGCGGCTTTCCCATAAGAGACGTTATCCTGCTGCTGTTTTGGTGTTTGTGGTAGAAATTATCACGCGATAATGGTCTTACCAATATTTTTGCGGAGAGGTTTAATTCTACACCTGGGCTTTATTGGAACTGTTATGATTGTAGGAGCCTCTCACTATCCTCGATATAATTTAAGATGTCTAACACTGGTGATGAAATGGCGAGAATTAAGGCGCAATTTAAAGACGCATTTTATTTCGAACAATTTTTTATTGCCAGTAGCAACTGAAAAATTCGTGCTTAAAAAAATTAGCAGCTGGAGGACGCGGTCTTTAGATCGAGCCGATTGGAGGCGACGACTTCAGGAGGCCAGGGCCCGATTTGGGCTGTCGCGCCATTGATGATGATGACGATAGTATAACTGGTGCGTTTGTGAAAGTAAACAGCTTTTTTAATTCGGTTAAAACGACTCCCACGTTAATAGACTGTTCGACTAGTACAGACAATTCAACTTTGGTTGATGCCTTGCAACAAGCACATTTATATTTCTACTGACTCAACTAACCCTAATAACGTGATGAATTGTGTTACAAGAAATGCTTCTCGGAGTGATATTTGCAATTCGGTGGTTGCGGATATTCATTGTAATATTGATAGTCCCGCATTTCATCCAAGTCCTACCCGCTCAAAGACTAGAGTGAATAAATCTAAATCTACTAATATTAGCCAAGCTTCGGCAAAAGCATCCGCTAATAACAATTCTGCTCTCTTGAAGTCCACATCTCTTAATATTAGCCAACCGTCTTCAAAAGCACCCGCTACAGCTACTTTAACTACGGAAAAAATTTAAAGTGTCGTGGACTACACTGGAACACTCTCCCTACAGTCCAAACTTATCGCCCTGCGACTACCACCGATGAAAGAAGCTCTTGGAGGACAACGTTTTGATGACGATGTTGCAGTTGAAGATTTCATGCGCAATTAGCTTATGGCGCAACCACCTTCGTTTTACGAAAACGGGATAAGAAAATTACTCATCGGTTGGGAAAAAATGTGTCACGAAATCAGGAGATTACGTAGAAAAATAATTTTAAGCCTCAGTATTTTTATCATGTCCCAATAAAGTTTTAAAAACTAATTCCGGTTTATATTTGATTCACCCTCGTACTTTCACCGAAATCGAGTATAGCAGAGAAAATTTGATCGGAATTTTCGAAAGTTATCTGAATCCTAGCACAATTAACGGCATAAAGACCAGCGAAGAAATAATTGGAAAAAAAATCCCCTGTACTTCAGCAACTACAAGATAAGGTTCACTCAAGTAGACGTCCAAAAAGTGCAAAAAGCTCAAGAACAGGAAGATATTACCCTAAAATGCCAGAACAGAGCACATCGAAATTCCATTGCAAATAAATTAAATAAACTGCCAACAAGTCGGGCGAAACTTTATTATTCTTGGGACAAGTTGCGGATGAATGGAAAGTCAATATGCAGGTTAGAGTGGTTAGGGAAGGCTAAGTGAAAGGGAGTTCTTGGGCAGGGCTGTTGTCAATTCATTCGTTTCTGCAAGTTTGGGTTTTTATGAGGGGAGGAGGAGGGGTAATAGTAAGGGTGGGTGGATGTTAATAGCTTTTTAATTAATTGCTTGAATCACGTCCAATATTCTCTGTATAGAATGTGTATCATAGACGAAGTTGCGTAGAATTTTCATAAAATTCGGTGTATTTTACATTCACGAAACCGACCATTTGTATGGGGGGGAGGGGGGGGGGGTAGAGAAGGTAGGGGAATCGTAAAATTTGATATGTAGTTTTATTTTGCTTCTCTTGTGAGGTGCTTGTATAAAATTTCAAGTTCGTAACTTCTAGTTTGTTGGTTATTAGTTGATTTAATGAAATTGTTCGAAATCATGGTTTTGTATGGGAGGGGGTAGAAGGGCAAGCGCGATTTCAAAACTTTTAACGTAATTTCATTTCAATTATTTTTGTAAGTTTTTATGCAAAATTGCAAATTGATAGCTTTTAAAAGTTAGGTGATAATTGATTTCTTAAAAATGGTCGAAAAAATAATTTTGTATGGGAGGGGGTAGAAGTTTTAAGAGTTTTAGACCAGTTAATATTTCGTATATTTAGGGATTTTTTTTAAATGCATTTTGCAAATTTTCAAGTTTCTACCTTAAAATTTCACTCAAAAATTTTCAGTTTATGTGTTTTTTTCAATGCACATGAAACACCTTGTGCACGTTAGACCGTATAACAATTATGGATCAAGTTATTATTATTTTTCTAAGTACATCAAATAGACGTATTCACATGCAAAATTTAAACTTTGTATCTTTCAACAGAGTCCTAAAAAATCACTCAAAATTTTCGACATTTTTGCTTATCACCTCCCTCCCCTTTCACCTCCCAACTTAAAATTTTTACCAAAATTAAACCTTATGTAGTTCTACAATCTGACAAATTTTTGATTTGATATCTGTACCCTTTTTTTAGATATAAGGATTCGTAATTTTGAAAAGTGCGCCATTTTTGAAATGCTCCCCATTTCCCCCCACTACTATTATTTCAAAATGTTATATTTTTTTTTGTATTTTCCTAGTATAGCTTAATATAAGTTTTAAGTTTCAATTACATAGCATAAGAGATAGTTGAGATATTCATTTTTAAGTGTTTTTCTTTGCACCCCCCTGACCCTCCCCCTTACAATAATTAACCACTCTCTAAGCTGATTCCAAAGGAACTATATGCCACACTAACGGTCCCAAAATATGAATTTTTTACGATGAGTAATTTCGAAGATATAATCATTTGAAAAAACAATTCGGCCGACAATTTGTTTTTAGCCCCCCCTTTTCGGACACCAATGGATAAAAAAATTGAATTATTTTTAGAAGTTGTCCCACAAACTCCTCTACATGTGTGTTGAGTTTTAGCTTCCTAACTGTTACCATTGTTGAGATATTTGAATTCGTATTTTTTGGCTTAAGCGCTCCCCCCGCCTCCCCCTGAACCCGTACACCCCCCAAAATGTGTATCCACCTGAGATCCGCAATTATCTACAATCCTTCCAAAAATGAACTTTTTACCTTGAAGGGTTTGGGAGTTAATGTGCGCTGAGCGTACACGTCGGCGTACGGCGGACGGCGTACAGACAGACGGATTTTTTTTTTTGCATTTTTCGGCTAATTTAGTCATGAAACGCGAAAAAACAAAATTTCAGGGTAGCAAATTTTTTTTTTTTCCAAGTCGATCACAATACTTTATTATTAAAATAATAAAGTAAAATAATCGAAAAATTCTATTCCCTAAAAATGAGTTACAAAATGGAACGCCTAGTGAAACAAAGTACTACCTATATAGCGAACAAATTAGAAAGGCAACCCAATAACCCAATTTTAAAACCTATCTCGATTCCAGAATTCCCAGGTCATACTCTGCATACGGATATCTACTTGCCAGAAAAATATTTAGTTTTAACAGCATTAGATATATTTACCAAATTCGCTCCAGCAAAGATTCTTAAATCCAGAGCTGTCCTAGATGTATGCACACCATTGAGAGTACTGCTATTCTTTTTTGGTGTTCCAAAATGTGTTGTGATAAACGGTGAAAAATCTCTTAATTCGGCATCCATCAAGTTCATGATGAGAGATCAATTAAAATATTTGCCAACAAGTCAGGCGCAACTTTATTACCCTTGGGAAAAGTTTAGGATGTGTGAAAAGTCAATTTGCAGGTTAGAGTGGATAGAGAAGACTGGAGTTCTAGAGCAGGGCTTTTGTCGATCAATAGCTCCAGTGCACCGTGTCAATATTTCATTCGATTATTTATGCAGATTTGTGTTTGTGTGCGAGAGAGGAGGGGCCGTTATAAGGGGTGAGAGGATGTTAATAATTTTGTCATTAAGTGCTTCAATTACATTTAAAATTCGCTGCATAGAATGTTAGTTCCATAGAGGAAGTAAATTCTATGAAATTCGGTGTATTTTATATCCTTGAAACCATAAATTTGTATGGGAGGAGGAAGAGGAGTTGAAGGAATAATAAAATTTGTGATGTTAGTATTATTTCGATTATCTTGAAAGGCTCTCGTACAAAATTTGAAGCTCGTAGCTTTTAATTTGTTGGTTATTAGTTGATTTATTGATATTGGTCTAAATTATATTGAAGAGCGCAAGGGGTCGCTGGATTTCAAGTAGAAATAAAACCATCAGTTTAATAAGTTCGTTTTAATTCAACCGGAAAACTTTACTTTAATTTCAACGTTCCACTTGACTGTTTCGCTCACAAATTATCGCTTGCTAATCTTTCGCTTTCCAAATATCGATTGACTCGTCGATTGCTCCAAACTAGCCTGACCCTCCACTGAAGCTCGCTCTTCTTTTGTACTTGTCGACCGAATCATACCTAGTGTGGGAACGTTCATGGTCGGCCGGAAAGCAGCTGCTATTGTTCCCATGTGAGGAAAATAGTGCAGGTGTGCTGTTGCTACTGCAAAAGGGCTGCTGGTTGAAGACCTCTAACGGTGGTTGATGAGTGACATAGTGAGGGAACGTTCATGATCAGTGTTTGTTCCCGCAAGTGGTTGTTATTGTTGAACATTCCGATCGAGTAGCATTTGGAGGCAGATGTTCAGAATTATTTCTTTCTCGTCCGCATCTCTATATTGTCCGTATTATTGTTGTTGGATGGTTTGCATTCTAGAGTGCACGTTGTTTTGGTTTACATATTTTTAAAAGTGTTTATAAGAATTTTCAAGTTTGTAATTGCTTCGGACACTCTTACTAGCATTCGGGAAATCGATTCAAATCACACCGTTCCCATCTCCTGGGTTCTATTTTCAGAATATACGAACCACCAACCTGGAATCAGACGAATCGAAGATCGTCTTATGTATATTACAATATGACGACATCTGGCAAGAAGGGAAGGATTCGGCTATCAAAATTGACATATTGGAGGAACTGTGAAAGCAGTCGAAAGGTGGCAGATACTGTTCAGCCATCTAAGAGCAGTTGCAACATCAATTCAGGCAAATTCAAAAGTAGCGCAAATATGAAATCAAACAGGACCTAATAGCATATCTCATTCTATTTAGGGTATAAAGTCCTAAAACGTTTTGTTGTTCAGTGTTGCCTGCTACAGATCAGCTTGAAAGTCGAGTCCCGACATCCAGGGAAATATTTAACGTAAAGATTAGATCAGATTTTATTTGTGAGACTTGATCCTAAAGTGCTTTCTAAAGCATTTATGTCTGCGATAGCCTATTGCCTCGCAGTTGCTTACAATTTGGCCGTGAGACAACGTCTGGATTGTTCGTCGGCGTTCTTTCACGCGGTTCACATCTTAGCCCTGCTCAAGCTGAGCAGCTTTTGGCCTAGAATTATGGTCTTAATTTCAAATATCTAAAAGGAAAACAATTACAGAAAAGCGCATTCAAAACTTCTAAAAAAAAATCCTTTCATTAAAATTTCAAATAATTGGTTCGCTTTACAAAAAAATAATAAATTTGTAACATTTCGTAAAAAAAACATTAACGTAATTATTGTTTTTCAAATAACATTTTACTTAAACGACCGACCTAGCTCACCGCATTCGGCGGCTTATAGCTCTTCAACTGCGTCTCAACGTATTTCGTAAATCTCGCAAAATTCGTTCGTACCGTCAACACAGCCGGATAGCGATCTTTTAGGTCACGTTTTTGTTGTCGAATCTGTTGCGAGAACATTTTTACCGTGTGATATACAGAGTAAAATATTTTTCGTACCTTTGATTTAAAAATTTTCTCCAATTGAATCGATTTCTGATGTAAATTTATTTCGTAAGCGATTTGATTCCAATCGTTGTCGCAAAACATGTCCATCAGTGCGTCCACTGCTTCGGAAATTGTCCAAACTTCGGTTTCCTAAAAGTCAAAATTTTTCATAACGCAAGGAACTCCCGAAGAACAGCACTTACTTTCAAACAAGTCTCTAGAATGAACTCAATTATAGTTTTTACAAGACTTTCAGGCAGCAAGCAGCCCAGAATTCCCAACATTCGCAGCCAGTTCGCCCGGATTTCCGATTCGTGACAATTTTGCACGCCGTTTAGCATCAACTCGAGATCGTTTAATGACATTTGTTTGAATAGTTCCGGGTTTTTCTTCAAATGATCAAGTGATGCTCGCATTAGCGATGTGGCCGGCTCTAAAATGATTACGTCGCGCGGTCCCTGGAAAACTTGTTGCCCGAGATCGAGCCAAACGCTGTAAATTGCATCCGGTCCGCCCAAATCTTCGGTCGTCATTGAATTGCACAAATTTTGTAGGCACAGGAGCGATGATAGTCGCAAACTACGAACTCTGGAAAGATATTGTTGAAGAGTCAAACTAGAGGGAGGCGATGGACGTGTCTTACTTTTTTACTAATCGGGTTCTACTCTCTCGCAGAATGTGATAGACGTTTTCGGCAATCGGCTGTGCACGCTGCCAAAGCTGAAAATGCAAGAATTAAGCCGCGCAACGGGCAAAAAAAATTCTCTTCACTTACTTTTTCGACTAAACCGAGCGATTTTATGGCTTCGAGAATCTCAACGGGAAGTCTATCGACATTTTGTAAATTTGTTGAGCTGCTTGTGTTCGATGCTTCGTAATCGTTGACACTTTCGGCGTCGGAGTCATCATCGTTACCTTCGTCGACCCATTCTATCGAAATCGGGAAAGTAAAAAAAAAAAAATTTCTAATCTTTATCTCCGTTCTTACCTTCGTCATCTGAGGAGCAAATATTTGTGATTGTTTCGGCTGCAACACGTTGTGCTTCCAGTAAATGTTCGACCAATTTCACTTCAAGTTCGATTTGAGTCGGCAAATCCTGGAGCCGACGGCGTCGTGACGCTGCTTGCTCGGTTTCTTCTGAAAATTCCCAAAACTAAAACAATTCTTCGGACATAAATCTTCCAAACTCACCCTCCATGGCGTTGGGATTGTCATGAACCTCGACCAGCGTGTCCTCCTCTTCCTCCATCAGCGGCAATTTACTCGTAATTTCCCCCAAAACTTTCCTATGATTCAAATCCAGAGTCTTCGAAAGAGCATCGAGAATTTTTGTTGAATGTCCGGCAGCCAAAGCCGGCACATTAGAGATGATTCCTGAAAACGAACTGCACAATAAAATCGTATTTGTCAGTCGCCTGAACCCCGAACCGTACCTGCAGCCAAAGTCCTCAAAAAAATATGCGAATTCCCGCCGTCCACATTCAACAAGCAAATAAACTCCTGAACAAAATTATTTAAAATGCTCCAGCAGTTCGAATTGTCCTCGGAAATGACGAGCAAACACTGCGCAACCGCGATCGCAATGTCCAAACCGAAAACGTTGTAATCGAGGCACCGGATGAAGCTGTGAACGATCGTCGTCTGATTGAAACTCTCCAGTGCAATCGACGTGCTCTCACAGAGATTCCACAGCACATTGATAGCCTAGAAAAACAGCCCTGCATTAAAATCACCGAAAATCCGGTAAGAAAGTGTGATGGCCCGGTTACTACCTTATGCTTGTCGTAAACAATGAAAAATGACGCTGACCAAATGTTAGCAGGTGTTCCACTGATATGACAAAACGAAAATGTCATATCGAGGAGAAAGTAATAGATGCAATCACAGAATAAGATGAAGATTACGCAAGTTTAGGTCTAGGTCGTCTAGGAAGTCGTTGATGGGAGACGTTCAAAGAACGTAGTAGAAAGATATATCGTACGTATAAAGTGTAAAGTCTCTTATGTAGATCGCCTCCTCGCAGTGCAGACTGGGTAATGCTAAAAGATCTACAGATAGGGGGTACTACCTTAACGGTGACCATTATAAAGTACGATGCTAGAGGAGTAAACCTTGGAAATAAAAATCCCCAAATCTAGTGCAGAATCGCGGGTGAAGTATTTTTTTTTTAATTTCTTTTTATTTTTCGCAAAAACGAAAAGACGACGTTTGTTAGTTGAACCTGGAACCTTGACAGTTTTAGTTTGAACCATTGCACACGTGAAACAGCATATGCTAAGGATGCATGATTAGTGGGCAACTAACCGACAATATGCAAAGGATACCAGGCGCCCTCTATTTTCAATTAGCCTTCCCCTGGTAATGCGGAGCTCTGCGAGGGGTGACTCTACTTTCTCGCGCTACTCGTGGGAATCAAATGGATAATCCAAGTGTAACCAAACGGGAGGATGCGACTAGGGGTCGCACAACACAGTGGTTAATGCGGTAAACGAAGAGGGAAACAAAATAACAAACCCTCCACAAAAAGTACGTAAATTGACTGCAGAGGCCAATCCTCTGATCATGACAAAGTACAAAAGACCGCCACTCAAAGCGGATAAAAAAATCCCCAGTAAGCCTCTAGTGGATGAACGACTTTTATCAGCAGAGCTGAAACAGTTGAATCTCAAAGAAAAGAAAAAGAGGCTAAGCGGGGCTACCAGGAGACGGCATTCGTACCACCGTAACCAAGGCAAACGAAGCGTACGATCTTGCTTGCCAGCCAATACAAAAGACGATATCGCCAGCACAGAATAAGGCAATAAAAAGAGGCAGAATCTCATCTACAACACCACTATCTGTAGGAAGTAATAATAAAAGGCCTAAGACCTTAAGTAAAAGCGTCGTGCATAGACCTGCAGAAGAGGCTCAGCCCTCCACGTCGGGTACTAGCTACAGAGATGCGGTTAAAGGTTAATCATGATCGGTATTATACATACCGAACATCCTCACAAGATACTTACATCGGAGCAGCTAGCTGCAATACAAAAATCGATTTTGGTAGAGATACCTAACGCGGCAAAAGAGTGGATAAATCAATTGGTGGGCTTAGCCTTAAGCCGGGATGGATGCTGATGGCCTTGATGAGCAAGTCCACGAACATCAAGGCAGCCCGGGAAGAAAATATCCTGCGTTTAAAAATAATCACGGGCTATTTTCCTCACGAGACAGACTCGTCAAAGATGATAGCTAATCTCATTGATGCCCAAAATGCTGGTTTGTGCACCTCAAATTGGAAGGTGCTTAGCAGGAGAGTAGAGGGCACAAACACACACTCCTTCGACGGTCAATCGATGGAGAAGTTTAAACTTAAGGGGCACAGAGTCTGCTATAAATTTTCAAGCGTGACTCTCGTGAGGTAAAAAGTAGCAAGCCACAGCACAATGAAGATGGCCTTAACTCTAAATAAACTTAGCTATTCAAGCGAATCTCCATCGTACAGCAGTGGCCATGGACACAATAACATGGAGATTCGCAAAAGAAGAATTCCATATAGCCCTAATATAGGTACCAAGAGCCGTGCAGGGAAAAATTATTGGTAATCCTCAAAAAATGGGTAAGTTAATTTTCGATAAAAGAAGCGACAGGCCAAGAGTAGCCATTCTAATATCACCAGAAATTAATTACCTGAAGATCCCTATTTTCCTCCTAAGACCTCAAGGCGTCAAAGAGCTTGTGGAACACAGCAGAATCCACAAAATACCAGTCATTCTGAGCTGTAGTAGTGATATCAACAAAAGAGGTGTGTCACTTTTATAGTGATTTCTATTCGGCAAAAAAATGTGACCAGTTTTTGCCCTTTAAAATGCAAAACTATTGCAGTTTTGCACTCATTTTTCTCAGTTCCGTCAGTCAGGTCAATTTACAATAGAACACTTTAAGTGCAAGTTTTTTGCATTTTTTTTATCATGTTGGCTGAAGCATACTGAACATCTGATTGCCTTTCGAAACCGTCAAAACAAACCGTTTTAATTTGTCTTGTTAGCTCTAAACGATCCTGTGAAGATTTTAGAAAAATTAAGAAAAGTTACGTATGCACTCATATCGCATGCTTCATGAAAAGTATTAAGTCCTTTTAAGTAAGATCGGCAATGGAAATGTTCCTAAACATCCCTCCGATACATCTCCAAATAAAAAAGGAGGCTATCAAAAGGTGTTTCGCATATAGAGGGAATAGAGGTAATTTTAAAATCCTAAAAGACCCAAAAATAGAGGGTCTAACCTCCACACTATCGGACGCTATGCCGACAAAATTCAACTTTGAAACCCCCTTCAAAGTTATAATCAGAGAACGCAAGGACTGGAAATCCGCGCTACCTGAAATAGAAGAGGAATCAACCATCTGGTATACAGATGGCTTGCGCACCTCTGAGGGGACTGGATCCGGAGTTAAATGTCCTAACTTCTCGTTTTCAAAACCACTCGGCAAAGAAGCCACAATCTCCCAGGCTGAACTAATTGCAATGGAGCTACGCATCAAGAGAGGAGAGCTCATCGCAATAAATCTATTTATATCCTATCGGATAGTCAGGTGGTTCTAAAAACTCTAGCATCCCATAAACATGGATCGAGGATAACTTGGGACTTCCTTAAACCCCTAATCATCCTGGGGAAAAGGAGCGACGTAACTTTATGTGGGTACCAGGACATATGGGAATTGAAGGAAATTAAAAGGCTGATCGCCTTGCAAAAAACAGCGCAGAAGCGTTGTATTGGAACAAAACCATTTTACGGAAAACCATACGAGCACTCGAACACAATACTTAGAAAGTGGGTTGAACAAGAGCATGAAATCTACTGGAATAGACTTCCAGATTTATCGATCTCAAAAAAATGAGCCCTTCCACAAAAAAACAAAGTGGAGGATATTCTAAAATTCAGCATGAGTGATATTAGTACTATAATCGGCCTAATGACGGGGTACAGTAGAGTAAACCACCACCTCAAAAATATGGGTTTTGCTGAAACCGACAGCTGCCGCCTCTGCTTCGAAGACTGAGAAACGACAGAACACATCCTATGTCACTGTGAAGCAGTAGCAAGGAAAAAACACAATCTTCTCGGAAAAGGTTTCTTTTCTATCGAGGAACGAGCCAACATGGCTCCCTTAAAGATAGATACTTTAGCCAAAGCTATACAGTTATGGTAGGGTAAAGGGGCAACAAACGCACAATAGGCCGGGAAGGTCGCAATGCTCTCTCGTGTTCCCCAAATTATAAAAAAAAATAAAGTAAACCAGAAGAAGCAGTAGACAAAATATATGTTAAAAATAACTATCGTAAAAGGAACCTGCAGGGTCCGTAGGCATAGAAGTTTCCGCACCCGTATTAAAACCACCAAATATCCGGCAAAAAACTAACCTGCAGGAAAGTATCCGCCCGCTCGTCCATCTGGTCGTTCATCTCGCAATCGAAGACCGGCACCCATGTCGGATTCGCAGCGTATTCTCCCAGCAAAGCTAGCAGCGGCGTCAGCACGTCCTGATCGACGAGAATTTCACAAAAATCCACCCCGCAAACGGACAGATTGCGCAAAGCTCCGGCCGTCGAATTCCGCAGCGATTGATTCGCGTCCATCAAGAGCGGCGCAGCGATCCGAAGAATGTCGCTGGCACAGATCAATTTGGCCTTATCGATGCTGGCCGACATCAAGGCAACGCTTTGCAGAGCGTTCATTTTCTCCTCGACACTTACGGATTGGAGCTGCTCGGAAATCGCCTGAAATAAATAAATAAAATAAACAACAACAACAACACGATCCAGCAACATTATTATTACAGCAATAATATCAGGGTGAGCACTGATCCCGTAGAATTCTTCGTTTTCGTCGACTTCCCGAACACTTGGAATCCCGAGTGGATTGACTTTCGGTGCGCGGCGTTTTCCTTTTCGCGTTTTACCCATGGTTTTACCTGTTCGGGTTGAATTTCGCAGCAAAAGAAATTTTGGGAAATGTTTTTGCTGTATTCGAAGCTGAATTTCATTCACGTGGGGTAGCGAGAAATGTCAAGTGACATTTCTGTTAACCTATCAAAACTATAGTTACTCCATTGGACACTAGAGGCGCTTTTCCATAGTTTGGCAGAGCTGAAGCCCTTTTTTTGGAGCGAAATTTAAAAAAAGTGTCGATTTGTTTTCGGTACGTTATTAACATCAAGAATTGTGCGCAGTTCATAAAACTTGACTAAAAAGTCATAAACAAAAATTTTGAAGGAACAATTTTGTGAAATATTTACAAAGTTTGCAAAAGAAAATCTCTGAAAGTGCCACGCATACATATACTAGAGATACACACCAACACATCTGCCCTAAAAGAGTTTGGACATGGCATGTACCCCGATTGCGCGGGAAATTTAATTTTTTTTATCCATTTTTATATTTTGATGTAGAAACGTTAAGAAAGATTCACTTTTCACGAAAATAAAATTTATTTTCGAAAAAAAAAACTAATTCTGAGCAAAAAATGAGTTTAAACACGAGATTCTGCGCACACATACAGATGCAAGGGAAGTGTACTACCCTGATAGCCAAACATCGATGAAACACCCATGAAGAGTCGATGAACAGTTTCGAAACCTTTTGGTGAAAATAGATTATCAGCCTGTAGAAAATTCACCTATATACCTCCTATCTGTGAATACATGAGACTGTTTCCTTTTCTTTCTAACAAGCAGTAAACTACATCGCGATCTCTCTATCGCATTGGTGCATTGTAGGTTCTATCTCATGATTGAATAGCGAAATCAATGAGAGTGAAAGAGATAGAAAAATGTTTGTTGTTATGAACGTTCATTAATAAGTATTAATGAATGTTTGATAACCATTCATCGATGAAGGGTATTGCCTAAATGTAGATGAAGTTCCTATTACCGATCAGCGATGAGTGGTAACCGAGAGTTCGCAGTGAAATGTATATTACCTCTCAGCGATGAGTGGTATTGTATAGTTCCATCGGAATTTTAGATGTCTCTTCGATTACGACTGATATTAATAAATTATAAGTGAATTCTCCATGATCGTAAACAGCTTTTGGAAGGAAAGATGTTGACATATCCATATTTATACTCTAGATGAAATGCCACTGATTTGAAAATTTCAACTTAACCATTTTGATTGATTGATGGATATTTCTTTCTCTAAAAAAATCGAAATCTCCCCAATCCTTCTCTCATACAAACTCCACAATTTCATGAAATATAATTCGCGAATTCTTTCAGTACCTCTCAAAATGATAAAGTTCAAATTCGATGAAAATTATTTTGTATTTAAGTAAGTAGCTTTCATATAATAATTTATAAAAAAAAATTATATTTTTCTTGATCATATATATATTTGTTCTTATCAATTACTTAATTTTTTTTTGTTTCGCTGCATTTTTGTGATACCGGTTGTGGGCTAAATGAATATTGTGCCGGACATCTGCATCAAATTTTTTTCGGCCTTGTTTCAGACTGCATGAATCTATGGAATACAAATTACATGTTGTATTAAGTACAATTCAAAAAATATTTAAATTTAAAAACCCTACCAAATAAAAATTTATTAAAAAGTTGTAAGCTAGACAAAGATCTTTTGCCTAGACGTCCATTTAAGTTAAATTCAATATAGACGTCGTCAGTTGCAATTAATCTGAAAATCTTGTCCATGTCCGTCGAAGTTCCTTGCATCCTTTTCAAATAGAGGCTCTGTTAAAAAAAACATATTGACATTATAAGTAGTTCTCATTTGAATATAAGCTTACCATTTTTGTCGCAAAATTTGGATTTCGTAGGCGTACTTCTACGTCGCTCAGTGCATCCAAACTTTTGATTGGAAAGATAACCTCCAATTCCAAGTCGATTTCATCTTTTTCGTCACCAGTCAGCTTTTTTATTTCCTTACTGATGTTTTTCGTAAGTATAACTGCTGTTCTCAGCAACTTATTATCGGCGAGTTTTTCCGTATCTGCCAGTGGTGCTTCCACTTTTGCCAGAAACGGAATTTCTACCAAATTATTTCGAAAATTAATGTTTTTCATGCGATTATATTTTACGCGTACATTTTTAATATCTGCTATATCGTTCTCTATTTTATTAAGCTTGCTTAATATTAGCTGGAGGCCGGAAGTAACAGACGCTTCAAAATCGGAACTAGTGCTAGCTATTCCACCTGCAAGACCATAAAATAAAAATATTACAATATTCTACATGTAGGTAGAAAAGTTTCTTATCATCTTACTGGTAGAAGGTAATTGTTTTTTTTTTTTGGGAAATGGGCTTTTGTGACACAGCTTCACTATCCTTCTGGAAATCATCCTGCACATTGGGTCGCGTTTGTTTTTGAGTGGATACAGCATAGCCAGGTAACACACCATCGCTATTCATAGAGTTGAGATAGCCATCTATTATAGGTGAAAGCGGTTCAAATCTTTTATTCGGCGCTGAATAAGAACAATAAGAGTTAATAATATGTGAAACATATATAATATTATTATGGTCATACTTGTACTAGATAATTGTAACCGTTTTTTTTGGATATTTTTTTGAGAGTACCGACTGACTTTCTCCCAGCACGTCGCAGTTAACAGGTTGATTTTCAATGTTGATATATTTGTCATCACTGTTTACTGCCTTATCTGGTGTCATATCTTCGGTATTCATTGATTTTTCTACACCATATCTACTATAGGTGAAAATGGTTGAAATTGTTTTCTTGGTACTAAATTATAAAGGAATCGGTATGAAAATTGATAGCAAAATTATTAACACTTTTAAATGCATTTACCTCTGGGATGCGGATGATTGTTGACGGACATACTTTTGATTGCAGGTTATTAGTATTGTTGTTTACTTAATTTTAGGAGTTAGTTAGTTAGTTGGTTATTTTAGTTTATATACTCATGTGCATATACAGGGTGTTTGGTACTCCGTGCATAACCTTGTAAGGGGTTATTCCTGGATATACTTTGAGCGAAAAATTGTTCTACGGAGATGGTCAATTTTCAATATCCGCGGAGATACAGGGTGACCAAGAAAAGTGTTTTGGACCTGTACCCTCACTCACTCAAAACGCTATATCTTGAAAACTAATAATCGCATTTCAAAGTGTTATAGCTTGTTTTTTAGGGAATCAAATTACCTTTCATTTGGTGTAATAGTCCGTATTGTACCTGTACTCAATCCTGTGGTATTTGCTTCAGACCACAAATTTTTGATACTTTGACCCTCAAAATTCTGTGATCAATGTAGTTTTTCTCAAAAAAACGCATTATAAAAATGTCATTTTAATGTTGTTGTTTTATGTGCCATATTATTGCCTACAAAAGATGCATACATACTTATGACTTAGGTTTTCCCGTTTTCCAGGTAATAAGCGAAAATACATATGGCTTAAAAATAAAATATGCCATAAGCCAACCCTCGTTCTAAAAAAACTACCTGAAATGTTGTTAAACTGAAATATTCTTTGTGTCCTTTAATTACTATTTAAATTATCGATGAATGTCCTTTAAGTAGTATTTAAATTATCGAGGAAATGAATTAAATTAAAATGAGTTTCAACACAACGACGCTATCCGACGCTTGGCATTGCAGTTAAACGTCTCTACGTGGAAAGTTTGGAGTGTCCTAAAAGCAGAGCGGTTGCATCCCTACCACCACACACCAGTGCAGGAGCTGGTACCCATTGATTTGCCCAAAAGGATGGAGTTTTGCAATTGGCTCCTTGAACGACAACTAAGTGACGAGAATTTTATGAACAACATTCTTTGGACTGATGAGTCCCAATTCACTAGGGACGGTATCACAAACTTCCACAACTTACACACATGGGCTGAGAGCAATCCACATACAAGAAGAGAGGCATAATTTCAGCACAGATTCAGTGTCAATTTATGGGCAGGTGTGATTGGCAACGATATTATTGGCCCTATTAGGCTTCCGCCTACCCTAAATAGTTCCAATTACTTACAGTTTTTGACAAATGATCTACAAGAGTTATTGGATGATATGCCACTGCAACGATTGGCTTCCATGTTTTACCAACACGATGGTGCTCCAGCTCATTACGGCCGACAGATCAGAGATTGGTTAAATTCCAATTATAGCAATCGCTGGATCGGTAGAAATGGACCGATACACTGGCCTGCAAGATCCCCTGATTTAACTATTATGGATTTCTTTGTATGGGGACGGATGAAGGACCTTGTCTACGCAACGGAAGTAGTAACGTTGCAGGATCTAAACACCAGAATCGATACGGCAGCAACAGAAGTAAGGCAGCAGTTGTGGAGTATGAACACAAAGAGAACACTGGCAAAACGAGCTTTAGCGTGCATTCAAAATGAAGGTGGCCATTTTGAACATTTATTGTAATTAAGGAAATTTGAAATAAACCGTAAAAACCATTCTTAAGTTCTTTTAGTTCAAGCGGAGAGTGTTGATCAACCTATTCTTGCTTTTTTGACAAAAGTGCTAAATTATTGGAATGATAATTTCTTCTAAACTATAAAACTTATGCAATGCAAGTGTATGCGTCTTTTGTAGGCAATAATATGACACAAAAGAAAACAACAATAAAATGACATTTTTATAATGAGTTTTTTAGAGAAAAACTACATTGATCTTAGAATTTTGACGGTCAAACTGTCAAAAATTTGTGTTCTGAAGCAAATATCTCAGAATTGGATACAGTTACAATGCGGACTATTACACCAAATGAAAGGTAATTTGATTCCCTAAAAAACAAGTTATAACACTTTGAATTGTGATTATTAGTTTTCAAGATACAGCGTTTTGAGTGAGTGAGGGTACAGGTCCGAAGGACTTTTCTTGATCACCCTGTATCTCCGTGGATATTGAAAATTGACCATCTCCGTAGAACAATTTTTTGCTCAAAATATATCCAGGAATAACCCCTTACAAGGTTATGTACGGAGTACCAAACACCCTGTATAATTATAACTTGTTATTATTATTTATTTATATTATTTATTTCGTTATTATTACTTAATCTAATCTAAGATTTTAATACGTGTTGTACTAATTTTGGAAGAAATTTTAGTGAAAAAATTGGTTGAAACAAGAATGTAGAATAGGTATGAATAAGTAACCATTCTCAAAAGGAATACAATTACATTTGTATTCAACTTCATCCCGAAATACAGTTGTAATTTCTTGTAAGTTCAACTCCTTGCAAACACATATGCCCAAATAGGGATAAGAATTCACAGGAACAGTAAATAAGGGTTCAATTGTTTGAAATTTATACCCTATAATGGTTTCTTTGCCGTTAGTTTTTCCAAAAGCAATTACTTTCATAAAAAATCCTTTTGCAATACAGAAATCATCTTTGTTGTTGCCCAGGATCAAATTTAAGCTAAACTTTTGATTCTTTTGGCACTCATCAAAATCATTATTCCCTTCATTTTCATTCAATCTATTAAAAATTTGCTGAAGAATTTGATTAGGCTTACGTACTATTCTTTTAATATATTGCATATAATTTTCAAATTTGTAAGCAGAAAAGGAATCAATAGGACAGTACTGCTGAACACAATCTGTTAAATGAAGTAAGCCATGAACATTGAAGGTAATAGTTTCTTCACCATAAATGGTTGGAAAGAGGCTAATGAACTCTGCTAGAATATTGCTGGCAATATCACAATTTTGAGAAGCGTGAATTGCAGCTAACATTCTTACTGCGGTTTCAATATCTTTAATTTTTTTGTTTATTTCTCTGACATTTGCCCAGTAGCCATTAAAGTGTCCGCGTGCAATTGCAGTTAACATTTTTTTCATTACTCCAAGATCTACAAGATGCATAGCGTCAAGGGGAAACTGCGAAACCATACCAATATCTATTGATTCTAATATAATTCTTTTCTTGAGGAAGGCCGCATTGTGATGACTGGTACTAGATCTTTTGAAAAAAGATTCATCAGATCTTGCACATCCAACGAATGTTTGAAACACAACCCGTTTTTTTTTATAAACACCTAATTGATCACATTTGGGACAACTATTTTTACCAGCATGGTATTGTACATCAGTTATAAATGATCGAGCAGGACTATCGCAGGTAAACAGCCGTACGCGAAATTTAATCGCATCTGTTGAAGATCCTATTGTTATGCCAGTTCTAGTTAAAACTTTTAGTTCTTCCACAAAATCTAACAAAAATTCATTAACATTATTAGGTTTTTTAAACCCAGAATAACATCCTATGAGAAAAGGAGATTTTTCTGGATAATTTGAAAGAGCTCCCAATATCGGCCAAAGAACACGTCGAGAGCTTTTAAATAGTTGTAATCCATCTATCCCAATATCAATGGAAACCTCATCTACCTCTTTCAGAAACGACATTTTATTACTTTTGAAATAGTTCTGTATACCGTAATGGTAATACTCCCCAGGTTGAATTTTTTTTACAATAATGGGTTTCCTATTTGTTTTTAATAATTTTCGAGCAGACTGTGGTACATCCATACCAAATTCTCTTAATATTTTTAATAATTCGTCTAAGTGGTTGTGCGGGATTTTATTAGAAACTGCCCAAATTACCAATTTTTCACAAATATTAGGAGCTCCTAAATCTCCTAAATCACTTGATGTTGTTTCTTCTACTTCGGGATAACAATAATTTATATTTGATTCAGAATTATTGATTATTATATTATTATCTTGGGAATGATCTTCCACACTACTCACAATATCCGGTCTTCCGAATAAGTGCAAGTTTTCATATCTTTCTACATCTTCATTATATTGCTTTCGAAGGGCACTGATTTGATTAGCAAATGACTTTGTTGACATTTTTGAACTCTCAATTAAATAATTTAAAGTTTATTTTATTCTTGCTTACCGCAAAAGATAACAAAAAGAATACAGCACTCACAAAACAATATTATGTAATTTAATTACCGCACACACTTTAGTTTAACACGACAACTCTAAAATGAGAATGAAATATTGATACATCCAGAGCAATTAACGTCCAGAACAATTTTATTTAATTTTATTAGCGCACTACAAAACTCAAATTAACGCGACAACTTTACCATGGAAATGAAATTTCGATATGTTCAGCCGAGCAATTATCGTCGGATTTTCAAACAGCGGAAATTTTAAAGATTCAGGAAATTAAAAACCAAAAGCAAAGAAATTCTTTTTCTATTTGCCATTGAGACTTTTGTTTTTTCCATAACAACACCTAAACAAATATGCAATGATCTGAATTTAGTTCTGTCCCTTTTTTCATAGAGTGTAAGCAAATGAGATATCTATGCTAATTGATGATTCCTTGCTTTTGTTTACATCGGCATGCACACTTGCGAACTTTCGGTACTTTAGTATTGGTTCGTACATAGCAAGGCATGAATTTTTCCGAGTTTTGGCTATCAGGGTAAGAACCTTACTAAATATGCGAAATGTCAAACTGACAATTCTCAGTTGACATTCGCGTGTAAATTTCTCGGGTATGTACCAATTTCGGTCGAAAAATTGGCTTTTATATTTTAAAGAAACAGGATTTCAATTCGCGATCGCCTAGTAAAGGAAGTGCGGGAAATGGGGTAAATGTTGCCGGCTACTTGAAAAGTTTTCTTGATCGGTCCGAACGTTCTGATCGATTTCACGCTGACGATTTGTCCGGACGAAAAGAATGGGAAATTTAAGTAAGCCGTAAGTATTCTTGTAAAAGTTGGGCAATTTATGATGTCGAATAACGAACGGTTCTAGTTTTAGCCGCCCAATTGCATGCCGAATATGGCACCCGAATATTTCGGTCGTCGGCGACATTTTCTGGATGACGTCAAGCTCGCTTCGGAGGAAGTCCTGGACAAGGCCTTCACGAATTTGCCACCACGGCACGTAAGTCTCTCCTCACGCATCGACTGACCGCGAGCCATTCAACTTTTCTTCATTTTCAGGGCTTGGCTAAACTCGCTGAAGTTCGTAACTCTATGCCACTACCTCTAATCAAACCGCACTGTGGGTTACGGCTGCCACCCGATCGTTACTGTCTCTCCGCCTGCAACTACAAACTTCGTGCGGCATCACAACCGAAGAAAATGATCAAATCGGCAATCGAGTCCCGCTCGACAATTAAGACCCAAATCAAATCACAGTCGAATCCGACAGTGAAACGACAACAAATCTCGACGCCGAAGCCGCCGTTGGTCACGATTCCGAAGCCCGTCTTTAAGTTCAGCTCGACAACGAAAACGGTGACCGCGAAACCAAAACAAGTTCCGGGTGGTAGCGACGTAAAAATGGAAATCGACGATGATGGGGCACTGACCGGTGGCGGAACTCTGAAACGGGAACGGGAGGAGGATGATTTTGAAATTGTCGGATGATTTCATTTTATTATATTATTATTTATTATATTATTATTTATATTCTTATAAATAAATTTCACAAAACAAAAAAACACTGAAATCTTATTTTTCAGTGCCATTATCGCAACCAAGTTCCATGATTTGCAAGTACTCTGAACCGCCTTCTTGCAATCGGAACATGCACTTCTGCAAAAAAAGAAGAATTTAAGCCACAAGAATAAATGAGACTTAGAGCAGAAAGCTGCTACTTACCCCTAATTTATCGCATATGGCGCTCTTCTGGTCATTGCCAAGATTGGCGCTGTTCAGGACGAAATCATTGAACTGTTATAGCATTTGCCCGATACTACACGCTTCGAACGAAAGGTACAGCCGAATTCCTCGAGCTTACTCTAGTTCCCTAAGCGGCAAACGGCCATAAATTCGTCCAAATATTTCTGCGGAATGATTCCCGAAATCTCGAGCAGGTCTTCTTCGACAATTTGTGCACAGTCACTTTTTAAGCGGTCTCACGATTGCAGAGTGGAAATGGCGCGCCGCAAATCACCAACCGAAATCTCGACAATGCTCTTGTACAGATCGTTGTTGCCAATATTTACCTTCTCCACTGCACAGATGAACCGTAACCGCTCGATGATTTTCTCCTCGCCGAGCGGCATGAATCGGAATTTCGTGCATCGCGAAATTTATATTAAAAAGAATGGAAAATGAAACTGAATGTCTTACCGTGTTCCACCCGGCAGCAAGTCACCAGTAGAGATACTCGATACACACTAACACTTCTGTCTTAATAGAGTTTGGACAATGCACAAATTTTGACAGTGTCTCAAGCTTTTAGTAGATTTTTAGCACAAATATTACATTGTTAAAAATCGGCCAAACTTAAGTTTGGCCGTACTAAACGTGAATGTGTTTGTGCAAATAAGTGTACAGTGTTTTGACGTTTATTCGAGATGGACAGCTGTTGACTTGCCGCCGGGTGGAACGCGGTAAGATATTCAGTTTCGTTAGATTTCCCTTCCTTTTAACATAAATTTCTATCTTTTTATGTCGCGATGCACGAAATTCCGATTCAAGCCGCTCGGCGAGGAGAAAATCATCGAGCGGTTACGGTTCATCTGTGCAGAGGAGAAGCTGAATATTGGCAACGACGATTCGTACAAGAGCATTGTCGAGATTTCGGGTGGTGATTTGCAGCGCGCCATTACCTTTCTGCAATCGTGTGATCGCTTAAAAAGTGACTGTGCACAGATTGTCGAAGAAAACCTGCTCGAGATTTCGGGAATCATTCCGCAGAAATATTTGGACGAATTTATTGCCGTCTGTCGCTTAGGGAACTACAGTAAGCTCGAGAAATTCGTGCTGGACCTTTCGTTCGAAGCGTATAGTATCGGGCAAATGCTATAACAGTTCAATGATTTCGTCCTGCGCAGCGCCGATCTTAGCAATGATCAGAAGAGCACCATATGCGATAAATTAGGGGTAAGTAGCAGCCGAAGCGTTTTTTGAGTCTAATTCTAGAGGGAGCCCTTTCTACGGATCACTTCCCGAATGCTTTCTGCTCTAAGTCTCATTATTTATTTTTGTGCTTAAATTCTTCTTTTTTTTTGCAGTAGTGCGTGTCCCGATTGCAAGAAGGCGGTTCAGAGTACTTGCAAATCATGGAACTTGGTTGCGTGGCGATAATGGCACTGAAAAAATAAGAGATCAGTGTTTTTTTGTTTTGTGAAATTTATTTATAAGAAAGATTAAAAATAAAAAATAAAATGAAATCATCCGACTATTTCAAAATCGTCCTCCTCCCGTTCCCGTTTCAGAGTTCCGCCACCGGTCAGAGTGCCCCATCATCGTCGATTTTCATTTTTACGTCGCTACCGCCCGGAACTTGTTTTGGTTTCGCGGTCACTGTTTTCGATGTCGAGCTGAACTTAAAGGCGGGCTTCGGAATCGTGACCAACGGCGTCTTCGGCGTCGACATTTGATGTCGTTTCACTGTCGGATTCGACTGTGATTTGATTTGGGTCTTAATTGTCGAGCGGGACTCGATTGCCGATTTGATCATTTTCTTCGGTTGTGATGCCGCACGAAGTTTTTAGTTGCAGGCGGAGAGAGAGTAACGATCGGGTGGCAGCCGTAACCCACAGTGCGGTTTGATTAGAGGTAATGGCATAGAGTCACGAACTTCAGCGAGTTTAGCCAAGACCTGAAAATGAAGAAAAGTTGAATCACTCGCGGTCAGTCGATGCGTGAGGAGAGACTTACGTGCCGTGGTGGCGGATTCGTGAAGGCCTTGTCCAGGACGTCCTCCGAAGCGAGCTTGACATCATCCAGAAAATGTCGCCGACGACCGAAATATTCGGGTGCCATAATTTCGGCATGCACTTGGGCGGCTAAAACTAGAACCGTTCGTTATTCGACATCATAAATTGCCCAACTTTTACAAGAATACTTACGGCTTACTTAAATTTCCCATTCTTTTCGTCCGGACAAATCATCAGCGTGAAATCGCTCAGAACGTTCGGACCGATCAAGAAAACTTTTCAAGTAGCCGGCAACATTTACCCCATTTCCCGCACTTCCTTTACTAGGCGATCGCGAATTGAAATCCTGTTTCTTTAAAATATAAAAGCCAATTTTTCGCCGGCAGAAATTGGTCCACACCCGAGAAATTTACACGCGAATGTCAACTGAGAATTGTCAGTTTGACATTTCGCATTTTTAGTAAGGTTCTTAGTACACTTCCCTTGCATATGTATGTGTGCGCAAAATCTCGAGTTTAAACTCATTTTTTGCTCAGAATTAGTTTTTTTTTTCGAAAATAAATTTTATTTTCGTGAAAAGTGAATCTTTTTTAACGTTTCTACATCAAAATATAAAAATGGATAAAAAAATTTAAATTTCCCGCGCAATCGGGGTACACCCCATGTCCAAACTTTATTAAGACAGAAGTGTTAGTGTGTATCGAGTATCTCTAGTCACCAGCTGTCAATCTCGAATAAACATATTTAGTACGGCCAAACTTAAGTTTGGCCGATTTTTAACAATGTAATATTTGTGCTAAAAATCTACTAAAAGCTTGAGACACTGTCAAAATTTGTGCATTGTCCAAACTCTATTAAGACAGAAGTATTAGTGTGTATCGAGTATCTCTAACATATACAAGTCGGACATTTTCGAAACAGTTTCTTATGACTTTCGAAGTTGAGAAATGTCATCTGTATACCCATACGATAGCCGGATTACTTTTGTTTATCTATAAATGCTGAAATATTCTTTCCATTCCAATGAAGAAGCTAAAAACTTGTTCTGATGGATAAGTAGTAGTCTAACATTATTGCTAGAATGAAATTCATAGTCTTTTAACGCTACGAACCTACTATAAACGCTTTCCGGGATAGTTGTTATTAAATCACTAAAACAATGCTCACAAGTAGTATTGCAGTGTTTAATCGACGATAAAATATAGCCAGCTATATTATATAATATATTTCGTGTAGTGCAGTCAAGCCGAACAGCTTCCAATTCTTCTCTGTTCAAGTCAGTAAGGTCTAATAGAGTGGCATTATCTGTCTGTCATCCTCTTTATACGATGTACTCCTATTATAATCAAAATATTGGCTAACGCAGAGTAACCTTAAGTTCTGTTGAAATTGAAGGGCTGAAGGTTTACATTGTTTGGCTCGCACACAGCTTAAGATGTTTTCAACACAATCCTGGGAGAATCTTGAAGTTAGAACGAATTTAAAATTACATTCTTTCAACAAAAAATCCGAAAGCTCTATCAAGGAAGTAGTACTTAATGCAACACCGGTTTGAACTGGATTCCAAATACCCTTTTCGCCAATCTCGAGATAACTAGTAATTTCTAAAAATTCATTCAAGAAGCTGATTGCATTATTATACTTCTCGGCAACCCTTAAGCTGAGTGCTAGAGTTTCACCATGGGAAGTACATATCGAAAACCATTTATGAAGAAATCATAGGAACCAAGCTGTCGTTTCTAAGCTCGGATCCCCATGTTCCTTAGCTAAGAAGTCCAAAGCAGCACTAACATCTTGGTTGATTACGTTATAAGAGTTCTTAACTCGCATTTTTGGAAAGTATTAGGATGAAGCATGAACTGCTCTAAATGGGGAGCTAATTTGAAAAGACGACCGTGCTGAAAACTAACTAGTTTTTGTATGTGCTCACTTTTAATGGTGTTAGTAGGAAGCTCATACATTTGCTTCATGTCGTTACTGATGGTAAACAATTTATTATTAAGTAAACACTGGGTAAAATTTTTCAGCAAATGTGGGATATCTGTAAAAAACCAAAGCCGCCGATCACTTCCTACAGCATGGGGAATACTGCAGGTAATATCGGGCTTATAATGCCTAATGCCGAATTTATTCCACATTTGCAGATTTATTGGCCCCATATCATTAGTAACACTGTGGATTTTTAACTTTATAGCCTCACATCTGTTAATAATATCCACAACGACAGAATGTAAATGGTCACCAGTAGTACCTTGGCCAGTAAAATGGTAAGCTACTATCTGTTTCCATCTGCTACTTAGCCCCGCAATTACAAAAAGTAAAGCATTAGCAGCATTCGCACTCCCATCGGCTAGTGTAATTTTCCCTATAAATTTATCGAGAGAAGCATCATATTCGCACCCCTTCTCTATCTTTATCTCATCTAGATTGAGCCCACAATGCTTCTCTTCTTCTCTCATTCCCTCCACTTTGATTTCTAAAAACCTGAAAACGTCTAAAACTATTCCTGGTTCGAAGTGAAGAGTTTCAAGTTTCTTCCTTAACGTTCTTTCCGCTGGGAGAGGATATTTTTTTTCCGCAAAAGTGCATAGCCTTTACCACCACAAGCAAATTTGATTTGTAATGATGATGTAATTGTAGCCTTCAACCATTTCCAATTACGTTTACCGTTCAAATGAGCTATTTGATCCGTGTTAAAAATGTTTCTTGCTTCTGCATTTTTATTTCGCCTTATTGCTTGAGCTTGTATTTTAATTTTATTTTTATATTTTGAAATCTCCAACATGAGATTTTTTTTTCTAATTTGACTTTGTTTCAATTCCGACCTCAAAAATAATATTTCTGAATCCTTAGCTTCAGAGGTATTATTAGACGTTACAGTTTGAATTATTTCGGGCTCATTCAGAATTGAAAAATCGCTCTCTTCTTCCAAATATTCGACGTCTTCAAAAATACACTACATACACTACACGACATTTTTAACACAGTTTTTCAAAGAAAACTCACTGTATTAAAATAATAATTTAAACCTAAGCTGTAAAAAGCGCGCCAATTGTGACAATTCGACGAAAGCGCCGCCAGTGCATCCATGGCTAACTATTACCAGCTGGTTCTCACATATACTACCAAATTACAATTTTCGAAAGCTAACGCGAATTCGATTTCGAAAGTCAAAAAGTATCGACTGTGACGTCTCTGCAACAGTTAGCCATGGATGCACAGGCGGCGCTTTCGTCGAACTGTCACAACTGGCGCGCTTTTTACGGTTTAGGTTTAAATTATTATTTTAATACAGTGAGTTTTCTTTGAAAAACTGTGTTAAAAATGTCGTGTAGTGCACTGAGATGTACAAGTAGTGGAAGAAAGGGAATAGGCTCTTTAAATTTCCGCAGAAAGCTACTTTACGTGAGAAATGGGTAAGTCTATTAAACAGACCAAATTGGAGGCCGACCAAAAATTCATGCCTTTGCACTTGCCATTTCAATGTGAGTCAAATAACGATAAACAAAAACGGTCGTTTAAAATTAGTAAAGGGAGCTATTCCTACAATATTCGTCACGGACGCTGGGGATAGTGACGACGAAACTATTTTTGAAGACATTGAATATTTGGAAGAAGAGAGCGATTTTTCAATTCTGAATGAGCCAGAAATAATTCAAACTCTAACGTCTAATAATACCTCCGAAGCTAAAGATTCAGAAATATTATTTTTGAGGTCGCAATTGAAACAAAGTCAAATTAAAAATAAAAATCTCATGTTGGAGATTTCAAAATATAAAAATAAAATTAAAATGCAAGCTCAAGCAATAAGGCGAAATAAAAATGCAGAAGCAAGAAACATTTTTAACGCGGATCAAATAGCTCCAGTAATAGTAGTCGGTGGACATTGCTACGGCCCCGTACAATAATCCAGCCTTCTTGGCTAGAACCACTTCCGGTACGGCCGTCATATTAACCAAATCTCCGCCCCATTCATTTTCGGAACATTAGACTCTCGGCTTTCGAAGAGAAACGCGGTCCTTCGATCATCATAACCGTTCCTTTCGGATGCACATCGTAGCCGAGCTCTTTGGTGTCAGTGTCGATTAAAATTTTAATGGTCTTCCTTCGGGCAGTAGGCCGGATGCATGGGCAAATGACAAATGCCCGTCGGAGAACTTTCGGCACTATTGTAGAACGTCAACGGGCGTTTTGTAGTACGATCGATAAAACTATCCGGAATAATCTTTGCAACTATATAATGGGCTTACTGATCCTACTCAAGCATCGATTCAACCAGCAACGTAATCCTCCCTTCAAATCAAGTTATGATGAGAAACTGAAAGCGGGATACGTCTCCCCAGCTGAAGGACATTTCTACATACTTGCTGCCGTCGAGACGATTACATGAGTGAAACCGATAGTCTTCAGCGCCCAAATATTCGCCCGATTATAGTTCACGTTGCTGGGCATCACCGAGTGATTCCTTCCTTGCCGAGCCAGTAATGCACATTGCACACCTTCTATAATAACGCCCAAAGATCCCCAAAAAATCCGGCTATCGTATGCGTATACAGATGAATGACGTTTGAAAGATGACATTTCTTAACTTCGAAAGTCATAAGAAACTGTTTCGAAAATGTCCGACTTGCATATGTATGCGTGGCACTTTCAGAGATTTTCTTTTGCAAACTTTGTAAATATTTCACAAAATTGTTCCTTCAAAATTTTTGTTTATGACCTTTTAGTCAAGTTTTATGAACTGCGCACAATTCTTGATATTAATAACGTACCGAAAAAAAATCAACACTTTTTTTAAATTTCGCTCCAAAAACAGGGCTTCAGCTCTGCCAAACCATGGAAAAACGCCTCTAGTGTCCCATGGAGTAACTATAATCAAAACGAAACAGTTTGAATACAGCGGTTTTTCCTTAGACCAATTTGAAACTCAAATGAAGTGCGGCGAGAAATGTCATTTTAAATCGGAGGAAGAAAGAGATGCACGGAAGTGAGTGGTCAGCAAGCTTTATCAACTGACTTTTGTTTTAATAAAGATGTCTTCGTTTATTGTAACGTTGACTTTCTTGGTTAACATTCAAGAACTGTTCTAATGATGAGATTTACTCGATCCGTGAGAGTTAGAGTCACTGTATAACTGAGCAACTCGAGCCACCGGTACCGAGTTGCTCAGTTATACAGTGACTCTAGTGAGAGTGTGTTATAAATTATAGTAAATTATAGTAAATTACGAATCGCTGGAATCGAAAGTGAACCTCAGCGCGAGTGCATATTGCGGAATTAAGGACCTTTTTGAAGGGATTAGAGTCGAGCGCATAGAAGTAGTAGTAAAGGAAGACCATTTCTGAAAGAGAATTGAAGCTTTTTTGCGTTGAAAAAAAATGAGTAAGAAAAAACGAGAAACCAGTTTAAATCCCAGTGCCGCCGTTAATGTTTGAACAATTGAATGGGGGGGCCTTGTATATTAAGTGTGCCTAATTCAGTAAGAGTGTGTATTTTTTCCGCAAACAGAATCTTATCTATTAAAATGAAAAACGCAAACTTTGAAAATTACTTTTTTGAATCGTAGTGAAGATCTTGAGTATTTAATTTTTTTTTACGACAAAAATTAACAGAAATATCGTAAATGTTAGTCTTTTTTTGCTTTCTTATGTTTTCTGTGTATAAGTGTATTACATAAGCTCTGTACTGCAGGGAATAAATGTAAGATCTAAATCTCAATTTTCACTATTCACGGTGCGAACAGGTTTGCTTCAATATGCTCAAAACCACAAAAGTCAACAAGTTAATATTTCGGTCAATTTTTATCGTAGAGAAAATTTAAGAACACAATATTTATTTACGTTGGAATCGATTTAACATAGCTACTTTAGTTTTTAAGTTATTTTTGAAAAAACGCACTTTCAAAGGGCTTTTCGGACGTTTCAGCGCTATACTATTTTTTAAATTATCTTGAGGTCTGCAAAACGCAAGTGCTAAGTTTCAAAGGCGCTCGATTTATTTCCGATATAAATGCCTCATTTCCACGACTATTTTTTTTTAATAATCCTGAATTACTCAAACCAAAAAATTATGTTTTTTCTATTTTATATATTCGATTTATTATTTTTTTCTTTGAAACACTATATCACGACCTAAATCGTAACCTTCTAAAAGATCTTAAAAAAAAAAAAACCGATTGCGAGATCGATCGATTTAACAACATAGTTTTACTCCAGCATTACAACCCTTTATACTACGCCACTGCATTAATATCGAAATGCGCATATCATTTGGTCGATAAAAAGTCATTCTCAAGTTTAATTTTTTTAAACTTGTTTTTCTTGAATGAAAACTTAAGAAAAGCACAAAATCACAACTGCGACCAGTTTCACTGTTTGTGTACTTACCTAAAAAATGATACCGCTTCGCCCTTTTTGACGTACTTTTTACCACAGGTGGAAATACAACACTTCATGTTTTTAATTCACTTAGTAATAAAACGCTACAAGTGTTCCTTCACTTAAAAAATCTTTTAACTTCCGGAATCCTTAGCAAATCGTTTATTGATTACACTGTTTTATTGTCCTGAGTCTGAAAATATTCACTTTTCACTCATTTTCATTCAAGAAATCACGAAAAATTTTATTCTTTTCCCGCTTTTTTTCACCACGTGACAAATTGACAGCTTGGTCGATCTTGTTCCGATCGTGTAACATCGGAGAAATACGACGGCTAAAAATAAACCGGTCTTGTAGGAACTTGCGGAGGTAAAATGCAAGGGGAATGATTTACGATAGAGAAAAGAGAGGCGATACCTGCACTTTTGCTTGTATTGTCGTCGAACTGAGAGCAAATTTACCGATTTTAGGGAATCTGAGAAGGGTCGGCGACAGGTGGGGATCGTTTTATTCATGTATAGGAATTGCTTTATAGGGCTTTATAGGGCTCTTCATTTCCATATATACATATTCTAAGGTCGAGCGAGAGTGGATTACCTTTACCACCTCTGGAATACAGTGTCCGACAAAAGTCTACATACGACCCTTATTTTCGCTGCTTGACGAGCCCAACAGCACTATTGGAAAAAGTAATAATGTAGTCTTGTGTATAATCTATTTTTATTGACATGTAACAAAACATCTTTTCTCCAATATAAACTTAACAATCTATTCATAAAAAAAACTAAAAAAAAAACATTGACAAAAGTCAACGTACGATCATGAGATCCACCAATAACTTCATTAAGAAATTTACATTTCATATCAAAACTTAAAATTAATATTTTGTTGGCCCACTATCTATAACCTATGGTCTGTTACGTAGATCGCCTCCTCGCGGTGCAGACTGGGTAATGCTAAAAGATCTACAGAAACGGGAGAACAAGTCGAACAGCTTGCTGTCGGCTCCGTATCCTATCTAGATAGGGGGAAAAAGTCGAATAGCTTGCTTTCGGCTCCGTATCCTATCTATGGTCTTTGGCGGATGTGGTAGGGGGGATCAAATCGTTCAGCTAGCTGTCGGTTCCGTATCCTATCGCAGCATTGTTATTCTTGTAATCTGGACTGGTCATGCTTTAGGCAGATTTCAAGATATTGATGGTTACAAGGAGATCTCTAAAGTGATTCGCAAGTGTACGTACTACCTAGATGGTGATCTTCATAAAGTACGACGCTAGAGGAGTAAACCTCGTATATAAAAATCCCCTAATCTACGGTGGAACAGCATATGCCAATGGATGAATGGTTAGTGGGTAACTAACCATTAATATGCGAACTCTGGATACCAGGCTCCCTCCAGTTTAAATTAGCCTTCCCCTGGTAATGCGGAGCTCTTCCAGGGGTGACTCTACTTTCTCGCGCTACTCGTGGGAATCAAATGGATAAACCAAATGTAACTAAAAGGGTAGATTCATCCCCTAAAGCATCACAAATAACGGCTGATGTCGTAAATGAAGAGGAAAAAACAACAACAAATCCTCCACCAAAAGTGCGTGAAGCAGAGACTAGTCCTCCGAGCACAACAAAGAAAAATAGACCGCCACTCAAAGCGGATACCCCTAGTAAGCCTCTAGTGGATGAGCAACGTTTATCAGCAGAGCTGAAACAGTTAACGCTAACAGAAAATAAGAAAAGGCTAAGCGGAGCTGCCCGGAAACGGTACTCTTACCATCGAAATCAAGGGAAAACCGCAAATGAAGCGTATGATCTTGCTTGCCAGCCGATTGAAAAGACGTTATCGCCAGCACAGAAAAAGGAAATGAAAAGAGGCAGAACCTCTTCTACAACACCGCCATCTGTGGGAAGTGGTAACAAAAGGCCCAAAATAGTAAGCAAAAATGTAGTGCATAGACCTGCAGAAGAGGCTCAGCCCTCCACGTCGGGTACTAGCTACAGAGACGCAGTAAAAGGGATCAGGATCGGTATAATACATACCGAACATCCTCATAAGATCCTTAAAGCGGAGCAGCTAGCTGCAATACAAGAAAGCATATTAAAAGAGATTCCCAACGCGGCAAAAGAGGAGATAATTCCACAATTTGGTGGACTCAGCCTTAAGCCAGGTTGGATGCTGATCATTTGCCTAAATGAGCAAACCGCAGCATGGTTGGAAAAAACAGCAGAAGGCATCAAGCCAGACGAGTCCACAAACATTAGGGCAGTCCGGGAGGAGAATATCCCGCGATTAGAAATAATCTCGGGATATTTTCCTCACGAGACAAAAACATCAGAGGAGATTACCACCCTCATTGATGCGCAAAATGCTGGTTTGTGCGCCTCTAACTGGAAGGTTCTTAGCAGAAGAGTAGAGGGCACAAACACCATCATAACCTTCTCCATCGACGGCCAATCGATGGAAAAACTTAAGCAAAAGGGGCATAGAATCTGCTTTAAATTCTCTAGCGTGACTCTCCGCCCTAAGGTTAAGGAGTTGAAGAGCGGCGAGCCGCAGTTAAACGAAGATGGCCATAACTCTAAATAAAATTAGAGTTATACAAGCGAATCGCCATCGTGCAGCAGCGGCCATGGATACAATAACATGGAGATTCGCTAAAGAGGAATTCCACATAGCCCTAATTCAGGAACCGAGAGCCGCTATGGGCAAAATTATTGGGATTTCTAAAAAAATGGGTAAGGTGATCTTTGATAAAAGAAGTGACAGGCCAAGAGCTGCAATTCTAATATCATCAGAAATTAATTACCTAAATATGCCTATTTTCATCCGAACAGATTTAGTAGCGGTACTGGTGAAAATACCAAAGGCAGGAGGAAGCCAAGAGGTAATAATTGCCTCGGCCTACTTTCCGGGGGAGGAGCAAGAGGCGCCATGGAGCTGGTGGAATACAGTAGAATCCACAAAATCAGTCATTCTGGGCTGTGACGCTAACGCTCACCATCTGGGGAAGCAGTGATATCAACAAAAGAGGTGAGTCACTTTTGGAGTATCTTACTACTAACAACCTAGACGTAATAAATAAAGGTAACACGCCGACTTTCGTAAACTCAGTTAGGCAGGAAGTACTTGACCTAACAATAACAAGCCCCTGCCTGGCTGACAAGTGCGAAAATTGGCACGTATCAAAGGAAGCCTCATTATCGGATCATAGGCATATCCGTTTTCTTCATTTGAATATATCGGACAATACAGAAACCCTAAACGCACCAACTGGAATCTGTATTAGTCAGTCCTAGAATTTAAACTAGGTATCGAAGAAGAATCAATAAGCAGCCCAGACTGCATTGATAAAATCACGAACAAACTCGTAAACAATATGTATAATTAATGCTTACGAACAAAGCTGTCCTGTTGTACAAAAAAAGGGCCAAACAAGCACCTTGGTGGAACGAGGAACTAGCGACAAAACGCAAGCAAACTAGGAAACAGAGCAAAGATCTTTGGGAACTGGGACGAATACAGAGAGTCTCTAACCGAATATAAGAATCTTCTTAGAAAGTTGAAAAAAAGAGTCTTGGAGAAGATTCTGTGAAGAGATAGATGATCTCCCAACAGCCTCAAGACTTCAAAAGGTGTTATCAAAAGACACCCCGATAAATATCGGACTTTTGGAGAGACCGGATGGGTCCTCTACTAAAAGCAGTATGGAAACCCTTGAGGTGTTATTGGCAACACATTTCCCAGGCTGCAAAATAATAAACAACAATGAGGATTTAGAGGCGGAGGAAAGGACATATCGTCAAACTCCGAACATCAAAAGCATTGCTGGTAAAATCTTCACTCCGGAAAAGATCAGATGGGCGATCAACACCTTTAAGCCTTACAAATCAGCCGGAGTAGATAAAATATTCCCCGCATTACTGCAGAAGGGGTTAGAGATCTTAATGCCAATAATGATAAGAATCTTTAAAGCCAGCTTTATTTGGGGATACATCCCAAAAATTTGGAGGAAAGCGAGGGTGGTATTTGTACCGAAGGCAGGGAATCGTCCCATTGATCAGCCTAAGTCATATCGTCCTATAAGCCTTACCTTCTAATTCGTCAAAACGATGGAGAAGTTAGTGGACATACACGTAAGAACAGGACCCAACAAGGTTCGTCTTAATACTAATTAACATGCCTACCAAAAGGGCAAATCAACAGAGTCAGCCCTTCACGGTCTGGTAAGACAAATCGAAAAGGCAAAAGGCTATAAAGAAATTGCACTTTGTGCATTCCTAGATATAGAAGGAGTATTTGACAATACTCCCCATGAAGCCATAATAGCGGCGGCTAGGAAAAATGGTTTGGAAACGGTCACGACTAGATGGATACATGCCATGCTAAGGAGTCGAATGGCAACCATAGATCTAGGTGATAGCACATTGACTGCACAGACCTATAGAGGCTATCTCCAAGGTGGGGTACTATCTCCACTTATTTGGTCAATTGTAGTATATGAACTCCTAGATCGTCTAACAGAACAAGGATACGAGGCTATAGGATATGCCGATGACCTCGTCATTATCATTAGAGGCAAACATGATTTAATTATATCGGAAAGAATACAATCAGCCTTAGAAGTGATAATGAACTGGTGTCAGTCTAAAAACTTGAACATCAACCCAAGTAAGACTGAGTTAGTACCAGTTACAAATAGAAGACAAATGTACATCATACCCGCTTCAATAAATGGTACAATAATACCCTTTTCAGATGAGGTAAAATATCTAGGTGTCATACTAGATAGCAAACTCAACTGGAATAAACATATAGAATGGACTTATGCCAAAGCACTAAGGGCATTTTGGGCCTGTAAAATCTTATTTGGCAGAAAATGGGGACTAAAGCCCAAAATAATTTACTGGTGCTACAGAACAATCATTCTTCCAATAGTCACATACGGATCAACGATATGGTGGACTAAAACACCACAGCTTACGCTACAAAAAATCCAAAGCTTGTCTTGGTATCACAGGAGCTATGAAAACCTGTCCCACAGCGGCAATAGAAATGTTCCTTAACATCCCTCCGATACATCTACAAATAAAAAAGGAAGCTATCAAAGGGGTGTTACGCATACAGAGGGAAAACAAGTACAAACCAGGGGATTTTAGAGGCCACCTCAAAATCCTAAGAAACCCAAAAGTGGAGGTTCTAACCTCCACATTATCGGACGCTATGCTGACAAAATTGAACTTTGAAACCTCCTTCAAAGTTATAATCAGAGAATGCAAGGACTGGCAATCCACGCTACCTGAAATGGAAGAGGGATCAACCATCTGGTATACAGATGGTTCGCGCACCTCTGAGGGGACAGGAGCCGGAGTCAAATGTCCTAACTTCTCGGTTTCAAAACCACTCGGCAAAGAAGCCACAATTTTCCAGGCTGAACTAATTGCAATGGAGCTATGTATCCAAGAGAATATACGGAGCAACAAATCAATTTATATCCTATCGGATAGTCAGGCGGTTATCAAAGCCCTAGCATCCAATAAACACTGATCGAGGTTAGTTTGGGACTGTCTTCAAGACCTAATCATCCTGGGGAAAAGGAACGACGTAACCTTAATATGGGTACCAGGACATATGGGAATTGAGGGAAACGAAGAGGCTGATCGCCTTGCAAAAAAATGGCGCGGAAAAAAACTTTATTGGTCCAGAGCCATTCTGCGGAAAACCAAAAGGGTATCAAAGCTCGACACTTAAGAGTGGGTTGAACAAGAACACAAAATCTACTGGGATAGACTTCCAGGCTTATGAACTTCAAAAAAACTAATCATACCACAAAAAAACAAAGTGGAGGATATCCTAAAATTCAGAAAGAGCGATATTAATACTCTAATCGGCCTAATGACGGGGAACAGTGGAGTGAACCACCACCTCAATAATATGGGCTTAGCTGAAACCGACATCTGCCGCCTCTGTCTCGAAGACTCAGAAACGACAATACATATCCTATGCCACTGTGAAGCAGTGGCAAGGAAAAGGCATAATCTTCTGGGGAAAGGTTTCATTTCCACCGAGGAACTAGCAAACATGGCTCCCTTACAGATACTCAGATTAGCTAAAACTATTAAGTTATGGTAGGGTATAGGGGCAATAATCGCACAATAGGCCAAAAAGGCCGCAGTGTTCTCACGTGTTCCCCTAATATAAATAATAATAATCTATAACTGCCTGCAAGCGTCTTGGCATTGATGCAACTAAACTCATTAAGCGTTATCTGACCCCATTCCCCAATGAGATTCTCTTTTAGCATTGTAGCACTTCTAATGTCGTGTTTTCTTATTTCTCGATCCAGAAGCCAGTCCTTCACGATTCGAGCGGTGTGCTTGAGATCATTGGCTTGTTGGAATATCCAGCTTTCACCAAGGTCCAACTTATCGATTGATTCCCTTAAACTGTATTGCAAGATGGTTTTGTAGAGATGGCGATCCATGACACTATCAATGAACACCAAATTTCTTACACTCGACAGTGCGACAGCACCCCAAACCATCACATTGCCACCGCCATGTTTGACTGTAGGAATTAGGTGTTTCGGGTCCATTCCCGTGTTGTCCTTTTTCCAAACTTTAGCTCTACCGCCACTTCCAAATATGTTATACTTCGATTCATCGGTGAATAAAACCTTCTTCCAAAAATCAAATCCTTTGTCTGCTTTTTGGCAAATTCTAAGCGAAGTTTGCGATTTTTTGCGTGGTGTTCTGCTGTGATAACCACTATTATTTAGTTTTTTGAACTGTTCTTGGATGCACCGTGGTTCCTGCTCGTTTTGCTGTGTCCTCCGTCAATTTTGTGGTATGCGCCTTTGGGTTTTGGTTCACTTCTTTCAAAAGAATGGAGACATCTTTGCGAACCAGCTTCTTCGGTCGACCACTGCGCGGCTTGTTTTCAACAGAGAACCTGCTTTTGCATTTGTTGAATATGGTTTGAACTGTCGATTTACTTAAGTTCAACAATTTGGCTATTTCTCCGAAAGAATTTCTTTCGTTTCGTTGTTTTACCACCAAGTTCCGTACTTCTGGTGAGATTTCCTTCCGGGAAGCCATCGTCACAGCTGCGGCCTTATCGAAACTGCTCAAACTGTAGCCTAACGCGAAGCGCAAATGCCCAAACTTGATAAATGGTACTTGCCGTTATAAAACAGAACCCCACAGTAGCATGAAGAATGATTTACCTAGCCGTATGTAGACTTTTGACAATGCTTTTTTTAGTTATGTATGAATAACTTGTAAAGTTTATATTGGAGAAAAGATTTTTTTGTTAAAATATCAATTAAAATAGACTTGGAACATAACTGCATCATTAATTTTTTAATAAGTGCCATGGGGCTCATCAAGTAGCGAAAATAGGGGTCGTATGTAGACTTTTGTCGGTCACTGTACTTTGTACGACACAAAAGAGAACGTGAGCGCACTTGTCGTGCACATTTCTCCTAGCGACAATCGCTTCGCGGTTAGAATTTACAAAACAAAACCCTGTAATCTGAAGCTTTTCCTTGAATGGGGATAATATAGGAATTCGGAGGACCTTCCGAAATTTTAGCTTCCTAAAAATACTTTGGTGCATTTCTAATAGCGCGTTGACTAAGTCAGTTCGTCTTCCTTCTTCATTTAAGCTTACATCACGAAATCTATCAATGCAGCCTCCACTGCAGCTGTGGAAAAGCAGGACGTGCGGTGCCGCTTGCCGGAGAAAGTATCTCCATTACAAATCCCATAAGGATGGTGCGCCTGGCGCGACTCGTTGTTACTGTATCTACCTTTCCGCTTTGATGAATACGTGGATGCTGGTTTAAAGATGATATCTTAAAGGCATTGACTCGAGTTCGCCGGGCGAAATCCTGGAGGATTTAGCACCAAACACTCGTATTAGTGGCATTAAAAATGTTTGGAACCTTGACATGCATTTGGTGCAGGTCGAACTGGGCTACGACTTATCGGAACTTATTAGGTTCGGGCAACAGTCAGGTAGGATAACGCCTTTCAATTCGAATCCGTTACTGAAGCTGTTCGGTTATGCTGTAGACAGACGCACAGACGGACAGACAGACAGACGGTCACACGGAATCGAGGTTTTTGAGCGACAACAAATATTTCTGTACCCTTGGCTGCTCTGTGCGAGCGTTATTTCTTAGCGTTACAAACGGTAAGGCAAACATAATATACTCTCAGATTTCATCTAGAGTATAAAAAACATAACAGAATTATGATTGGGCTTAAAGCCCAATCATATGATACTCTAGATGAGATGAAAATGACTTAAATATACACCGGAAAATATTTCATCTCAAAATCTTTCGAATAGCGAATAGAGACTTTTGCATGGGAGGTGGTAGAAGTAGAGGGGGTGTGGGGAGTGGTGGAAATTCGACTGATAAAAATGCACTCCGCACATTTGTAATTTTAAAAAATCAAGTTAACCGATTTTTAATAAAAAAATAAATATATTATGAATTATCAGTTGGTATTTATTTGTCAAATGATTAAGATTAATTAATTGTTTACTACTCCTATATTATGTTGTATTATATTTTAATTGTAATTATTTATGTGCATTGATAATTCCTACTATATTTTCCCGGTTCGGTTTCGCGAAAATTTTTCGTAGATTTGACTGTTTTAATTGATTAACAAAATATGTCTTTTAACGACATCGAAAATTCGTCGGTACGAACCGGTGAAGTTAACGCGTCTACGAATTCCAACATGCAAATAACCGCGGTTGCAATCCAGAAATTACCTTTCTGGACATCGAACCCAGCGGCATGGTTTCGCATCATGGAAGCACAATTTACTGCAGCGAATATATCGACTGAATTGATTAAATTCAATCATGCGCTCAGTATGTTAAGTGCAGCGGAATGCGAGCAGTCGATGGACATCATCGCAAAACCCTTACACTTTTAGAGATGCAATGGTGAGGAGATACGGAGAATCCGAGGATCATAAATTAAAACGACTTATGAACGGATTGGATCTAGGGGATTTAAAACCCTCACAACTTTTAAGTCAAATCCGTTCCCTCGCAGGAAACAACTTTCCAGTTAATATAGTTAAACATTTTTGGCTTCAACGACTTCCGTCTCAAACACAAGCCATCTTAACGGTATCCTCTGGTTCCCTCGATGAATTGAGTGAGATTGCTGACAAGATTGCTGACACATCTTGTCATCCACAAATCGCAAATACTTCGGTTTTTCAGTCGTCGAATGTGCAGCAATCGGAAATTGAATTGTTGCAAAAACAAATTAAACTACTTTAGCCGCAACTGTCAGCGAACTAGCTCAAATTACAAGACAGAGTCGAAACTTTGAACGGTCTCTCAATGTCCAACGCGGTAAACGAAATAAATCACGTAGCCGTTCACAAAGCGGATCGCGATCGACTAATGGTTTTTGTTTTTACCATAGACGTTTTGGGAATAAGGCCACTAAATGTTCTGAGCCTTGCAAATTCTCAAAAGCAAAAAACTAACTCGGGTGTTAGAAATGGCGACACCTAACACGAGTCCAGACTCTAGTCGCCTCATCATACCGGATACAACATCCGGCCTCCGTTTTTTAGTTGATACCGGTGCGGAAATTTCGGTCGTTCCTAAACGAAATTTCAACCGTCGCTTTATTAATCCCAACTTGGTTCTCACCGCTGCAAACTGCACTAAAATTCCAACTTATGGCTCACATAATATTACTGTTTCACTCAAACTTCGACGTAATTTTGAGTGGAACTTTATTATCGCTGACGCTGATCGACCGATCTTAGGAGCAGATTTCCTTCGACACTTCGGCTTGGTCATGGATCGTAAGCAACGTCGTTTAATCGATCCTCTCACTAACGTCAGTTCAGCCATAGGGCGAATTTTGAAAGGACCTTCCACAGTACTATCTGTATTAGCAGCTACACACGAGAACCCACGAATTCAGTCACTACTCACTCAACACCAAAACATTTTGCAAGCAAACAAAACAGATACACACAAAGTGCATTCAGTCCGTCATTTCATCATTACGCAAGGATCACCAGTCTTTTCCAAACCTCGACGCCTCTCACCTACTCGCTTTGCGATCGCGAAGGCTGAGTTCATCAAAAAGGTTGATCGTGGCATTTGTAGACCATCAGACAGTCCTTGGGCTTCTCCACTTCACATGGTTCGCAAGAAAGATGGAAGTTGGAGATCTTGTGGGGATTACCGGGCGCTTAATGCTCAGACAGTCCCGGACAAATATCCGATACCACACATTCAGGATTTTGCCCAACAACTTGATGGATGTTCTGTTTTCTCAACTGTCGATTTAGAACGTGCATATCATCAGATACCCCTGAACGAGGATGACGTTCCTAAAACGGCTATTACTACACCTTTCGATTCATATGAGTTTATGCAAATGACGTTTGGATTGCGCAATGCTGCACAAACCTTTCAAAAGTTTATATTTTCGATTTTGAGAGATCTTGATTTTTGTTTCGTATACCTTGACGACATCTTGATTGCCTCAAAGTCAGAAGACGATCATTTCATGCACCTCGACACACTTTTTCAGCGACTGGAGAAACACGGTTTAGTAATCAACCTACTAGAGAAATGTAACTTCGCTAAAACTCAAGTGGATTTCTTGGGACATTCCATCAACTCGAATGGAATTCTAAAGTCGAAGCTATTATCTTCTACCCACAACCAGCTACCGTTCACGAGTTGAAACGTTTTCTCGGTATGATCAATTTCTACTGAAGGTTCATACCTCATGCAGCCTCATCTCAATCTATTTTAGATAAGTTCACGGAAGGTAGCAAGACAAAACGCGACAAGTCGGTACTTCAATGGAGTTCTGAATATTTAGAAGCTTTCAATTGTTGCAAAACACAATTAGCTCAGGCTGCAACTCTAGCATATCCCTCTTCTTCAGCAGCACTTTCGCTTGTGGTCGATGCTTCGGATACAGCCAGCCATCGGGACTGTGTTACAACAAAATGTTTCGAATGCATTGCAACCTTTAGCATTCTTTTCGAGGAAACTTTCTGCAGCACAGCGAAAATACAGTGCTTATGATCGCGAGCTGTTGGCAGCTTATATTGCCATAAAGCATTTCAAGTTCATGTTGGAAGCCACCCTTCACAGATCACAAACCGCTCATCTTTGCTTTCAAGCAAAACGCAGAAAAAGCTTCTCCACGCCAACTTAGGCATCTGGACTTCGGAAGGCTTCAGTTACTGCCTTACGGTCATTGACCGCTTTACACGTTGGCCTGAAGCTTATCCAATTGTGGACATTCGAGCAGCAACTGTTGCTAACACACTGGTAAAGGAATATATTCCTCGTTACGGAACCCCTGTCACGATTGTTACTGATCAAGGACCACAATTCGAAGCACTACTGTTTTCCGAATTAGGCAGAGTTTTGGGATTCAAACGAAGCAGAACTACCGCTTATAATCCCAAAGCTAACGGCATGTTAGAACGTTGGCATCGAGTTCTCAAAAGTTCTTTGATCTGCAAGGCATCAAAAGGATGGACTCGCGAACTACCGTTCATTCTTCTCGGACTTCGTTCTATTATCAGACAAGATATCGATGCCACTCCGGCAGAGTGAGTTTATGGCCAAAATTTACGTTTGCCGTACGAACTTGTGCACGCCGATTCCAACACAACACAAAATAAACTGCCAACAAGTTGGGCGAAACTTTATTATTTTTGGGACAAGTTGCGGATGAGTGGAAAGTCAATATGCAGGTTAGAGTGGTTAGGGAAGGCTAAGTGAAAGGGAGTTCTTGGCAGGACTGTTAACAATATTTCATTCGTTTCTGTAAGTTTGGGTTTTTATGAGGGGAGGAGTAGGGGCAATAGTAAGGGTGGGTAGATGTTAATAGCTTTTTAATTAATAACTTGAATCAAGTCCAATATTCTCTGTATAGAATGTGTTTCATAGACGAAGTTGCATAGAATTTTCATAAAATTCGGTGTATTTTACATTCATGAAACCGAACATTTGTATGGGAGGACGAAGAGAATATAGAGGAATCGTAAAATTTGATACGCAGTTGTATTTCGCGTCTCTTGTAAGGTGCTTGTGTAGAATTTCAAGTTCGTAGCTTTTAGTTTGTTGGTTATTAGTTGATTTAATGAAATTGGTCGAAATCATAGTTTTGTATGGGAGGGGGTAGAAGGGCAAGCGCGATTTCAAAACTTTTAAAGCAACTTCATTTGAATTATTTTTATAAGTTTTTATGCCAAATTTGAAATTGATAGCTTTTAAGTGTTAGCTGATAACTGATTTCTTAAAAATGCTGAAAAAAATAATTTTGTATGGGAGGAGGTAGAGGAATCGTAAAACTTGTGATGCAATTTTCTTTCGTTTTTGTTGTTAGATGCTCGTACGAAATTTGAAGTTAATAGCTTTTAATTTGTTGGTTATTAGTTGATTTAATGAAATTAGTCGAAATCGTACTTTTGTATGGGAGGGGGTAGAAGGGCAAGCGCGATTTTAAAACTTTTAACGCAATTTAATTTTAATTAGTTTTGTAAGTTGTTATGCGAAATTTGAAATTGATAGCTTTTAATAGTTAGGTGATAATTGATTTCTTGAAAATGGTCGAAAAAATAATTTTGTATGGGAGGGGGTAGAAGTGTTAAAGGTTTTCGACCAGTTAATATTTCGTATATTTAGGGATTTTTTTAAATGCATTTCGCAAATTTTCAAGTTTCTACCTTAAAATTTCACTCAAAAATTTTCAGTTTATGTGTTTTTTTCAATGCACATGAAACACCTTGTGCACGTTAGACCGGGGGGGTCGGTTTATAATAAATATATTTCAAGTTATTATTATTTTTCTATGTACATTAAATATAGGTATTTACATGCAAAATTTTAACTTTGTATCTTTCACCAAAGCCCTAAAAAAATCACTCAAAGTTTTCGACATTTTTGCTTATCACCTCCCTCCCCTTACACCTCCCAACTTAAAATTAATTACCAAAATTAATTATTATGTAGTTCTACAATCTGACAAATTTTTGATTTGATATCTGTACTATTTTTTGAGATATAAGGATTTGTAATTTTGAAAAGTGCGCCATTTTTGAAATGTTCCCCATTTCCCCCCACTACTATTATTTCGACATGTTATATTTTTTTTGTATTTGTTTAGTATAGCTTAATATACGTTTTAAGTTTCAATTACATAGCTTAAGAGATAGTTGAGATATTAATTTTTAAGTGTTTTTCTTTGCACCCCCCCTGACCCTCCCCCTTACAATAATTAGCCGCTTTCTGAGCTAGTTCCGATGAAACTTAATGCCACCTTGACGGTCTCTAAATACGATTTTTTTACGATAAGTAATTTCGAAGATATAATCATTTGAAAAAAAAATTCGGCCGACAATTGGTTCTTAGCCCCCCCTTTTCGCACCCCAATGGATAAAAAAATTAAATTATTTTTAAAAGTTGTCCCACAAACCCCTCTATATGTATGTTGAGTTTTAGTTTCCTAGCTGTTGCCATGGTTGAGATATTTGAATTCGTATTTTTCGGTTTAAGCGCTCCCCCCGTCTCCCCCTGAACCCGTACACCCCCCAAAATGGGTATCCGCCTGAGATCCGCAACTATCTACAATCCCCCCAAAAATGAACTTTCTATCTTGAAGAGTTTGGGAGTTAATGTGCACTGAGCGTACACGTCGGCCTACAGACAGACGGATTTTTATTTTTTGCATTTTTAGGCTAATTTAGTCATGAAACGCGAAAAAACAAAATTTCAGGGTAGCAAATTTTTTTTTTCCCAAGTCGATCACAATACTTTATTATTAAAATAATAAAGTAAAATATCACCCAGCGACTATGTGCTGAGGCTGCGGGAGATCATGCGTTCGGTGAAGCCCAAGCTTCCATCCGCTCACACATCCACAAACACTTTCATTTTTAACTCACTTAAAGATTGTGACCATGTGTTTGTTCGTCAGGATCAAGCGAGGAAGTCACTTCAACCACCGTATGAGGGACCTTTCAAAGTTTTAGGGCGTCACGAGAAATTTTTTACACTTTCCTTAAATGGCAAAGAAAAAAATGTCTCGATTGACCGGCTCAAACCTTCCTTTCAGTCTCCTCATCATTCCTCTCAAAACAAGTCATCGGTTAAAAAACGCGTAACTTTCGCTTTATCACCATCTATGCTGCGAACCAGATCGCAAACGGGTTCGCGTAAGGTTATCGTGAAGGACCGTTAGTCCTCCTCTAGGAAGGGGGTGTGTGGGGAGTGGTGGAAATTCCACTGATAAAAATGCACTCCGCACATTTGTAATTTTAAAAAATCAAGTTAACCGATTTTTAATAAAAAAATAAATATATTATGAATTATCAGTTGGTATTTATTTGTCAAATGATTAAGATTAAAAAGTTGTTTATTAAAATAAAACTAATTAAACTAAGTGTAATAAATAATAAATAATAATAAAATAAATATTGTAATCAAAAATATATCAAATAAATTTTACAACCACAGGGGAGGTTTGTATTTTTCGTATATGACACCGAACATGGCATGCAAAATGATTTTTGCTGAATTTAAAGTTTTTAGTTTTCATTATTTTTAATGAAATTGGTCATAGTTTTCCTGAAATTGGGGCATTTGTATGGGAGGTGGCATTTGTATGGGAGGTGGCAGAGGAAGGGGAGCGTTTAAGATGATTTTGAAACTGCTTATCATCATCCTTATCACCATGCTTTGATTCAATTTCAAAGTCGATAGCTTTCATATACTTGAAGAGGAAATGCTTTTCTTGAATTTATAATACAGATATTTGTATGGGAGGTGGTAGAAGGAGTGAAGCGGAGCTGATAACTTTTCCTAACACTTATTTCCATTATTAAGAAACAAATTCTGGCAAAATTTGAAGTTTGTACTTTTTCTAGTATACAGATATTTGTATGGGAGGTGGTAGAAGGAGTGAAGCGGAGCTGATAACTTTTCCTAACACTTATTTCCATTATTAAGAAACAAATTCTGGCAAAATTTGAAGTTTGTACTTTTTCTAGTTTTAATGGAAATCGATAAAATGCATTTAACAAATATTATGCATTTGTATGGGAGGGGGTAGAAGGAGTGTACGGATCAAAACATTATTAATATTTGTATTTGTATACCTTATACAAAATATCAAATTAATTTAATTCAAATTTCAAAATTTCGTGAAATTTGTATGGGAGGGGGTAGAAGGAGTGAGGTGAAGTTGATAATTGTTTTTAAAATAAATTGCAATTATAGTAGAATTAATTCTGGCAAAATTTCGTCTTTTCAGCTTTACTAGTTTCAATGAAAATCGAAAATATGTATTTTTCAAAATTGTCCATTTGTATGGGAGGGGGTAGAAGGAGTAAGGGGATCTGGTCAATATTTCGTGATAGTAATGACATCCATATCATAATACTTTGACCTAAATTTCAAGTCGATAGCTTATATAGTTTCAAAGAAAAATTAATTTCTTATTAATTCGAAATTTCATGAAATTTGTATGGGAGGGGGTAGAAGAAGTGGGGGATGTAGCTCATTCACGAACTTAAAGTTACTTTTTTGCTAAAAATGACACACAAAAATTTTTAGCACTATATCTCAAAGCTTTCGAGAGTTATGCTGTAGACAGACGGACAGACGGTCACTCGGAATCGAGGTTTTTGAGCGACAACAAATATTTCTGTACCCTTGGCGGCTCTGTGCGAGCGTTATTTCTTAGCGTTACAAACGGTAAGGCAAACACAATATACTCTCAGATTTCATCTAGAGTATAAAAATAGTATAAAAAAATATTAATACTCATCCGTTGGGGCCCTTGCTGCATCCAGTTTGTAGAAAAGATTCTTGACTCCAAATACGCTTTTTCGGTTACTATCTGGTACATTCGTTTCTTTTTTTTTATTTATTATTATTTTACTTAAGTTTTTAAACTAATAAAATCACTTTTTTTTATTCTGAGATGTTTTTCTTCGTCGTTCCTTTGTTCTATTTTTTTCTTTCTTAAGGGGCCATACATACCGAAACGACGATTTCGTGCTAAAATTGCTATTTTCGCACAGACATTCCTAACAAAGCACTCAATATAATGAAAATTCATTTTTATAATTTTAATCCTTGTTAATTTTACAACAGCATGCTAGAAACAAATTTTTAAAATTATGTTTAAGAAAAAGTTTACAGCATAACTCCGGGTTCGGTTTTTTAAAAATGAGAAAAACTATACTTTTCGATGCGACTTATGATCTATAAGTCAGGCGACGACTATATATTATTTTTTACAATAACAATAGAAAAAGGTTGCGACAAGTGCTTGACAGAAGAACTTTTTCGATTTTTATAAGTTTTGTTAATAATAAATGGAGTTAAAAAAGAGCGTTTCTTATTGATTTTTTTGTTCGAATTTATGTATTAAAACTGATGACTATGAAATTTTTTTAACACTGATATCGAAGAATAGAATGTTGTTAAGCTTATTCAATGAGTTCGGTATTAGTTTTCATAAAAAATACATCATAATTCTTTGAAAATCAATCAGTAAATTTCGCAGGGAAAATTGAAGCTCAGTATGCCTTGAGACGGCGACCAGATCAGAGGTCGGTCCGCGCCGATTTTTCAATCGGTTGGTCTCTTTTACAATATGTTTGTACGATCTCAAGAGATTTGTCTTTTCCCCGAGTAGGAGACCACTCGTATACTTGCCCGGGTTAACACGTTTGTCACGTGCTACCTCTTCAAATTCAGGTTTTTACCTCTTCAAATTCAGGTTTTTACTTTTGGTGAAACGTGTTCGCCGAGTCCGCGACATCTTATCTCTCATTCTCGTACATGGCGTTCTTATAGCTTTTGCTCACGTCGTATTCAACTTGGACGGCGGGTGCGCGGGTCATGATCGGCGGGTAGTCGACGATTCTCTTTCCGCTCAATGTTTTCGATATTGTTCGCTTGCTCTTGTCTAATAAAAAAAAATCTTTGCGAGAGTGAAATGGAAAGATCAGATTAAATGTTCACTGTAAGCTTGAGAGAGAGGAAGCACACGTATCGGAGATGAAACACGAGTGTGTTTTCGGCAATTTTCGGAGCCGGGTCGTATTTTTTAGCTGAGTTGTCCTACTATGTGTATACTATGATTGTTCGCTTGCTCTTGTCTAATAAAAAAAAAATCTTTGCGAGAGTGAAATGGAAAGATCAGATTAAATGTTCACTGTAAGCTTGAGAGAACTCCGCCATAGACGGTCCCAAGCCCGAGTTGAGAAAGGAGGAGGGTAAATGGAGTTAACCTGAATGGGCAGTAACACCAGTGCGTCTCAGGAAGTAGGCAAAAAGTATGAGATAGTTGGACTTGCAGCATAGCTGTGAGAACTCCAGCATGTCATATTTAGCTCAAAACTCCCACCCTTTTTCTACTAGGGTGTAATAAATAAGTAGGACCGGTCCTCCAGGTCGGGGGTTGGGCGAGGCGCCGACAACGCATCACCGGAAAAAGAACACTGTCCAGAAACCTGAATAACAGCCTCGGAAAGGATGGACTCAACGGCAACGACCCCGCAAACGAAAAATGGACTACTCTATTGGATCTTGGAATGTTCGATCCTTATTTAGGACAGGAGCTCTGAAAGAGTTTCTCGAAGAAGTGGCAAAACACAACATCAACATAACTGCCATCCAAGAAACGAAATGGCTCGGTAGCGAAATCATGGACATGAGATCACACACAATCTATCCAAGTGGAAAATTGTCGGGAAGCAGAGAGTTTGGAGTCGCTTTTGTCGTTGACAAAAAATTTAAACAGTAGGTCACGAGCTTCAAACCAATAAGTGAAAGATTGTGTGCAATCCGAATAAAGACTAAATTTTTCAACACTTGGTTGATCAACGTTCACGCACCAACAGAAGACAAGGACGATGTAACTAAAGACGAATTTTATGCCACCCTAGAGACAACCTATGACTCACTGCCCTCGAATGACCTAAAAATTGTCTTAGGGGATTTTAATGCAAAAGTCGGAAAGGAGGAGGCTCATAGAGGAACAACAGGAGGGCACAGTCTCCATGACATAACCAACGACAATGGCCAACGTCTTATTGATTTCGCAAGCAGCAAAAATATCATAGTAAGCTCTACGTGCTTCCCACATCGCGATATTTACAAACGAACGTGGGCATCACCAGATGGTCACACCTTCAACCAAATAGACCACGTTCTTATTGAGAAAAGGGCTGCTTCCAGCATACTTGATGTACGAACTCTCCGCGGTGCGAATTGTGACTCTGATCACTATCTAGTCAGAGCTATGTATCGATGCAAAATAGCTTGTCGTGGGTATTCGAAAACGAGTAGAGCTCGCAAATTCAATGTCGACAAGCTTAACGACGAAACGGTGGCGCAGGCTTACATGTTAGCATGTAATAAACACCTGACACCAATATATGAAAATATCCAAAATATGCCAGTGGATAATGCGTGGATGAAAATACGAGACGGCATCAAATCCTCCGCGGAAGAGGTATTAGGATATCAAGCACGGCGAAAAAGTAATGATTGGTTCGACCAAGAATGTCGCGACGCAATAGATAGAAAGAACGAAGCTTACAAAATTTTTACTGAACGACCAACACGAGCCAAAAAAGAAAAATATGACGAGCTTAGGCGATATGCGAAAAAGACCTGCAGACGAAAACAAAGGAAGTACCATAATGACAAGATACAAAAAATGGACGACGACATGAGAAAAAATAATACGCGGGACGCATACGCCATAGTAAAAGACTTGAAAAAGGGATATAAACCAAAAACCAGTCTCTGCAAAGACGCAGAGGGCAATATCATCAGCGACACAGAAGAAATCAAAAGGAGATGGGCTTCATACTTCGAACATCTTTTGAATCCCATCCCAGTAGCACCGATAACGACAGACAACATTTCAATTCAAGATGAACCATCATCGACACCACCCACGCTTCCTGAAATCAAAGCAGCCCTATGTGACCAAAAACGAAACAAAGCGCCGGGAATTGACGAAATACCAGTTGAACTTCTGAAAAACGGTGGAAACTGTGTCGCTGAAATACTGCACAGCATGATATGCAAAATTTGGACAGAGGAAATCATACCCGACGACTGGCGAAAAAGCATTATATGTCCAATTTACAAGAAAGGAGACAAACTCTGCTGTGAGAACTACAGAGGTATATCATTGTTGTGTACGTCCTATAAAATACTGACAAAAATAATTGAACGTCGTCTTAAGCCCTATACTAATCAAATAGTTGGCGAATACCAAGGCGGATTCAGAACCGGACGATCTACAACAGACCAGATATTCTCGGTGAAACAGGTGCTTGAGAAATGCTGGGAATATAACACAGACGTGCACCAAATATTCGTAGATTTTAAACAAGCATACGACAGTATCGACAGGAGCGTACTGTACCAAATCATGCTTGACTTTGGAATTCCTCCAAAACTAGTCCGACTAACAAGACTCACAATGACGAACACTGAATCCCAAGTGAGAATACAAACCGATTCCACAACCAGCTTTCGAACGAAATGTGGTTTAAAGCAGGGAGATGGTCTAGCTCCTATGCTTTTCAACTTGGCACTAGAGTATGTCGTCCGAAAAATCCCAGTCGACACCAACGGGACACTACTATTCAAGTCCACCCAACTAGTAGCATACGCTGACGACATTAACATTCTAGCAAGATCCTTCCCTAGTGCTAAGGAGGTATTTGTCAATCTTGACTCCGCCGCAAAAGAAGTCGGGTTGCGCATTAATGAAAGCAAAACAAAAGTAATGACGCAAACAAGAAGGAGAACGCCAATCAGACAAAACATAACAATTGCGGAATATAATTTGGAGAGTGTGGACAACTTCATATATCTTGGGGCTAATCTAGCAAAGGACGGTAATGAAACAGACGAAATCAAACGACGGATAATACTAGCAAATAAGACGTATTATTCGGTACTTCCAATAATGAAATCCAAGAAAGTGCACAGGAACAATAAGCTGCGGATTTATAAAACTATTATACGACCTGTGCTCTGTTATGGCAGCGAGACGTGGACATTAACGCGAACTTCCGAAAAAGCAGTTAACGCATTCGAAAGAAAGGTCCTCCGAAGAATTTTGGGACCTGTGAAGGAAGGAACGGAATGGCGAATAAGATACAACCATGAGTTGTATCAACTCTACGACGAGCCAGAAGCTTCAACGTTCATCAAGCTACGTAAACTGCAGTGGGCTGGCCATGTAGAGCGAATGGAAGACAGAAGAATCCCCAAACGTGCTCTTAAAGGCAAAGCGAGTGGTAACCGGCCAGTAGGCAAACCACGCAAGCGATGGGAAGACTCGGTTGATGAAGACAGCAAAGCCATTCTAAAAATTAGCAGCTGGAGGACGCGGTCTTTGGACCGAGACGATTGGAGGCGACGACTTCAGGAGGCCAGGGCCCGATTTGGGCTGTCGCGCCATTGATGATGATGATGGTAAGCTTGAGAGAGAGGAAGCACACGTATCGGAGATGAAACACGAGTGTGTTTTCGGCAATTTTCGGAGCCGGGTCGTATTTTTAGCTGAGTTGTCCTACTATGTGTATACTATGTTTTCGATGATCGCTTGCATTCTTTGTATGTACCTAGTCTAGCCATAAATACTGTTACAAGGCTTGGCAACCCTGCAGAAAGGAACCGTTATATTGCATTTCTTAAAAATTGAGCTAATCGCTATAGTACGCTTGTGCTTGATGCATTTGTCATCATTTGAGTTTAATTTTTAGTGTAGTGAACATAGATTGGGGTAACAAAGAAAATAGAATTGCTGTGATTGCACTTCATAAAGTAGGAATGCAACCAAGTGATATTTTTAAGACTCTTCATACCCTTGGTATAAGCCGAATGTTTGTATATCGGGCTATTGAAAGATTTAATGATACGTCTGGAGTAAGTGACCGTGAAAGAAGTGGCCGTCCGCGAACTACTCGAACACCTCAAGCGGTTAAAGCCGTGCGCGAGAGAATTCGCCGTAATCCTCTTCGGAAACAAAAAATTTTATCGCGTGAGATGAAAATACCCCAAAGAACAATTTCACGTATCATCAAAAGTGACTTGGGGTTGGGTGCTTATCGTAGATCTACCGGGCATTTACTAACAGATTGGTTAAAAAAAAATATAGTGGAAAAATCACAACGATTACTTTGCCGGTACGCAAACCAAGAACACCGTAAAATTTTGTTTACGGACGAAAAAATTTTTACTGTCGAAGAAACATTTAATAAACAAAACGATAGGGTTTATGCTCGCAGTGCCAGAGAAGCTTCTCTAGTTGCCCAAAAGGTTCAAAGAGGTCATCATCCAGCCTCAGTAATGGTTTGGTGGGGTGTTAGCTACAACGGGGTGACAAAGTTGCATTTTTGTGAGAAGGGCGTCAAAACGTCTGCCAAAATTTATCAAGAAAGTGTCCTTGAAAGTGTAGTGAAACCTCTCAACACGTCATTATTCAAAAATCAGCCTTGGAGTTTCCAGCAAGATTCTGCACCAGGTCATAAGGCGAAGTCAACCCAAAAATGACTTGAAGAAAATGTTCCAGATTTTATTAAAGCTGAAGATTTGCCTTCCTCTAGCCCAGACCTGAATCCGCTGGATTACGAATTATGGTGTCTTAGAGCAAATGACGTGCTCTAAAAGACATCCTAATATCGAATCCTTAAAGAAGTCTCTTACACATGCAGTCGCCAACTTTCCGATTGAAGTCGTGCGTGCTTCCATAGATAAGTGGCCAGCTCGATTAAAGGATTGTGTAAAGGCAAAAGGCAATCACTTCGAATAACTTGTTGCAATTTCCGTTGTTGACAATGCATTTAATAAATAAACAATGATTTCTTAACATATAACACCTCTTTTATTGAACAGTGCTTCAAAAAGTTTTTAACAGTATTTATGGCTAGACTAGGTATTATCGCAGATCAAAGTTCGTAGGTGGTGAATGATGAGAAATCCATTGACCAATGCTTGTGATAACTTTGTGTTTGTATTTTTTCCAATGCATCATTTTCTTTCCTTATTCCTTCGCGACCTATTTCCCCGCTTTCATTTCCACTTCCTCTTTATTCTTGCACATTCCTTTAGTCGCATCTTCCCGCATCGATGTGGAAAAACTAATCATCATAGTATGTACGACTGGCAAGAAGTCGAGCAAATTACGACATGAAAAAGTGTTCAGAGAGAACAAAATCATTTACTCTCTCGATTTTAAATCGTAGGCAAAATGATTTGAAATCGATATCGACCGTTGGTAGGTACGGTCGCTTAAGAAAAAAAACAAATCAAATTAACTCCTAAGTTCTACTTTTTCGATCCTCACAGTCCTGCGTCGGATCCACAATCTCATTTTTTCATTTTTCGGCAAATGGGCGCACTCGACGCTTTTCGTTAACATCTCGTCGTTCATTTTGGCGCCAACACGCATTCTAGCAGTGCTGCCCTAACACTTTTTCGTCCATTATTTTTTTCTTCTTTTGCCGCGAACTGAATTGGAGTGGATACGATATATTTACATTTTTTTTTATATTATTATGCTTATTATTTTTAACTATCGTTATTGTTAACTGTGCACAAAAAAAAAAATCTGCCAAGTAACCTAATCGTTTCTAGGAACAGCAAAAAAAACGCAAATCACGAAATAAGTGAGATGGAGAAAAAAACTTACTGAAACAACATACATTCGCAACAGGAGCTGAGTAAGCGTCCGGCTCCCTGGAGCTGGTGTCTCGACTATCTCAGCCCTGGCAACTCTTGGCTCTCAGGAGCCGGAGAAGCCTACATGTAATAAACTCGGATCGACTTCGGAGCTGTTATACGTTCGGCTTCTTTTAAAGCCGGAATCCGATATCTCGTCTGCAACCCGGCTGCCTTCGCACAACGGAATGTTGTTGGAACCAGGGAAGTCGTTTGTCATTTTGATAATTGCGTTGGCGGCTTCTAGAGGGGTGCAGCAATAGCCCGTCATTTGCTGCAACTCTTCTGCCAATAAGTCAATTTTTACGCTCTTTCCATCCCCTCGAGTGAACATTACGTACAGCAAACGCCTCTGTACCCATGTCAAACCGTCAATGACGGATGGCAATTGCCTGCGCACCTCCGCGATCCATATTCGCAAGGCACTGTTCACGGTCTGCCTGGATCAGGAGGTTCCGGTTACGCACGGCAAGAACGAGATGTGTGTAGTTAGCGAGCAGCTGATTCATGGCGGCGGATCCGAAGGTAACGCGAGTATTGTAAACAACGATAATACAGTCGATGCAATCGGTTTTGTATCGCGTGTTATTCCAACGAGATATCCGATTTCGATAATCCGAGCCGATCTTTAGTTTAGCTTGTTAGTTATTAAGTTTGGAAAAAATATTTAGGTCGAGACGGAAAAATTTACTCACTTCTGTTACTTCGAAATTTATACATGAAAAGAAATATTTTTTTCCAATATTCAAAAAAAAAAGCTTTCACTTAAACATTTCTGAGAATATCATGAACCTTTCAGTTACCAAATTCCCCAATTCAATTTACACCAAAAACGAAAGCATTATACTTTATACATTGTAAACATAATCTTTTATTTGTCTTAATTACGAGAAACAATGAACGTTGCAATTTCCATCGGTTTAAATGTGATATTCGTCATATCTCTCGTTACAGATGGCGGCAACAGAATCGCATTTTCCTTGTTATTGAATTGTAATCGTTTCATCTCACTAAGCCATAAATTACCAGCAACAGTCTTTTCTCGAATCGATGTGTAACCGATGGTAGTCAGTAAATCGCTGAGATCGAAAGAAATTGGCTTGGTGCCAGCTGGGTGGGTCATCAGTTTCCTCCAAGATGTGCTCGAACCGAATTTGCAGACAAGAATTTGTCAGATCCTTGCCCCCCCCCACAGGTTCCAATGTCAACAAGTGAAGATTTGTGGCAGGAGAATGTGCCAAAGTGATTTCTAAAATTGATAACGGTAATGTAAGAAAGATCCATCTAAAGATCATGCACAGTTAAGGACTTACAACAACAATAGCTGTAAAAGGAAGGGTGGGAATAGTTCGAGCCAATGTGCCCAGGAGCGAAAAAAAAACATTAAGAAACAAAAATTTCAAGAGGTTTAGCCACCATAACAATTAATTCAATGAACTTTCCACTGCATATACTTTCATTCAGAGATACTTAAACATTGTAAATAATAACTACAAAAAAATTCCACTTACCAAACGCACAACCGAGCTCTGGCGCTCTTCAAATGTGAACCCCTGCAGATCGCTGAAAAACATCCTAACGGCAACGTCTTCTCCAGTTGTGTCTGCCTCCTCCCTCCCTGTCTCCGTATATCCGATTGACTAGGTCCCAGCATCAGGCAATGCTTGCCGCGTACCACCTCACCCTCACCAAGTGCTATAGTGTTCAACGCTTCGTTAACGCAAAATGAATCATCACGCAACAAACGTCTATGCACCATTAATTCCACAGCCCCATCAGTGCGACAGCTACCGCCTTGAGCACGGTCAGTCAGAACAGACCTTCGTAATAGGATAGTAATTTCATGATATCTTTTCGTTTAAAGATGGTTCGAAATCCTCTCTCATATTTCTAGTTCTCTGTAAGGTTTGTTAGCCATTCGAACCCGTATAGAATTCACCTTTCGATGCAAGATTAGAGCCAAATCGGGAGATCACCTCTTTTCCGATCGCGGGAATCGCTCGCGGGAACCGATCGCGGGAATCGATCGCGGGAACCGATCACTCGCGGAAGACATAGACTAGTTTAATAAGTAAAGAAATGTTTCGTTTGGCTTCTTAGCACACCAGAAAAGTAGTGTTGTTATCATTTTGGTACATACCTGTAGAATTTCAACGGAATTCACCACGTTGTAGCTCCTGCAAAGAGGATCCCCTAAATTTGAACTGAAAATAAACAATGAAAAAATTGTGTTAAGAGGCAACGTTTCCAAGTGGCCAGAAGTGTGGCAGTTGCACCACTCGTTTTTTTTAATGGGGTTTCGCCTATAGCCATAGTCCGACCATATATATGTTCTGCTCACATTTCATTCCCTTTTCGCGGATGCGTGAGCCTCACGTGCCGCGTCAAGTTCGACTTTGTTTTGTATTTTTTTGCGCAGTGTGGCTCATCGCATTTGAATACTCTTTCGTCGGAGTGGCTTCTTTCATGCTCCTGCAGTCTCGTTTCGTTAGCGAAAACCCCACTGCATACACTGCACTTATAAAAGGATTGTATTGCAATTATGTTGATCTTGTGCTTTGGCGGCCCACTGCTTCCGTCTCTTTCCCTCCAAACTTTACGTGAAGTGTGTGCCTTCAGGCCCCACTTGTACTTAAAAGGTTTTCCACACTCCGCGCATACAACGATTCTGTTGGAATAACATCAAACTTGTGCTTTGGAGGCCCACTGTTTTCCTCTCTTTCGCTGCAATGTTTGCGTTCTCTCCACTTGTGTTTGAAAGTTTTGCCGCACTCCGCGCAGGTGTAACTTGGAAAGTTCCAGTTCTCCAACTCGGTTGTCAGTACTGAGTCTTTATAGTTCTTGTGTTTGGGGTTTACATTGGGTAAGCCTCTCTTTTCAAAGTAAAAAAGTCTTAAATAGTTATGGGTTTACATTGGGTAAGCCCGTAACGTATTTTTAAATCGTTACACCAGCATAATGTAATGCTATAATTATTCACCATTTTTTTGTTTTACTTACAAAATGGCGAAAGACTAAAGCGCACGTAAGAAATTACGCCAACCTAACCAAACTGATGGTACTAAACTTCTCTGTAATATTCAGAAAGAACTCGGATGTAGCTCAATCATTAAAAGTTGTCTACTTGGATGCACTCAAACTGATAAATAAGTTTTTGTAAACAATTTCTCAATGTTTTTCTTTTTTTTATTCAAATAAAATACAACATAATTTTTGCAATGTTTTTCTTACTCTTAAAAACTAGTTATATAAACGGGTGATTCCATCGAAACTTTGTGTTTGTTTGTTCCTCCCTAACATTAGAACGACGGCATAAATTACGACGAGAATATAGAAAAAAAAACAGATCAACTTCTTTGATCAACTCCAAACTAAACATCTATTAAACTATTTCAATCATAATAAAATAAATGATTACAAAATCACATAAAAGGACGAATGTTTTTTTTTTCTTTGACAACGATTATTTTCTTATTTCAATAATAATAAATTCAGTGCATTGGATCAAAGTAAAATTGCCATCGTTTCCCAATTCATTTATGAGAGCAGCTCGATTAATCGTCATTAATCAAGGCGGAATGTTTTCTTTTCAAATCACAAACACATCCATCGAAAAGAATGATGGTAATTACTTTAGCTCCGGTGCTAAATATAAAAAAACACAACAAAGAAATTGACTTATGCATTACTTTATGCTTTTGTATAATGTATATAAAGATATTTATGTATAAAAAAAAATAGTGTTATTTTTATATTGTCTTCTTAACAATAGAGATAAAACAGTTTTTTTTTTATAAATTATGTCATTGAGAGGGGCGGTGTGGCGATATCGACATTTTGTTCACAAAATAAACCAGCAGGAAAATAATAGTAATAAGAAAAAAGAACTGGCTGTGTCGAAGACCATAACGCAATAAATAGATTTTTTTTGGTAATATTATTTGGTATTAAATTTTTTTTTTTTTTGATTTTTTAGGTCCCGATTCTCATTTCAGTTTTGGCTTATTCGTGTAATTTTTTTGTCTGCTTTTTGTACCTTAATTCTATGAAAATATCATGTTTTGTTATTTTCTAACAGTAAAATAATTATATAAAAGTTTTTTTCTTTTTGCGTATAAACTGTTTTATAAAATTTTTTTTACGTATGCTATGATACTATTGTAGATAATCATAAAGATACATTTATATAAAAATCAGAGAGTTGAATAAATTGGGTGCGAAGTAGTAATTAAATTATTTTTGTTTTCTTTTTGTTTCTTTTAAGAGAGACAATCCTCCCTCTGACGGCAGGTTAGAGATCCACTTCAAATCCTTTTTGTTTGTTTTTCTGTTCGTCTTGTTTGAGCTTAAACTGTTTGATAGTTGCGACTAAACGATCGATAGAGACAACAAGCGAAAATTATCGTCAATAGCTGCGGAAGGAAGAAAAAAAGAATATGAATCACGATTTTATTAACTCATCATCATTTTTGTTTAACATACCTGAACTAAAGCTACCGTAGTAGCAACAGCCGCTAAAATTACGACATTGGAATTCAAGAGCGTTAATAATTTTTCACTGCAGCCAAGCGGATGAGCATAGGCTTTAACACAAGCTTTTTCATGGGTGGGAATTTCTGAGCAACAAGACGCTGGCAAGGTATTATTTGGCAATATATGATCCCAATCGTCGGGGCCATGCACGCCGCAACAAGTAAGCTGTAGTCGAAACAAAAAAAATAAAAATTAACTACAATGCAATTTTTGGCTCATTAATGGCTCGCGCTTACCTCACTCTGAATCAATTTCCATGCGTCACGGTATTCAACCCTTTCGTTGTAATGTTCGAGTGTTTTATTAAATTCGCTATTCAGAATGCCATTCAATTCGCCGTGTTTTATATAGCCAGCAATGCCGATGCCGATTTCCATTAAGAAAATGATAACGATCAGAACGCTAAAGGTCAGCATCATACATGAGTTCTCTTTGATTGCGCCGCAACATCCCAGAAAGCCGATAATGAAAACTAAGGCACCGACAGCGATCAGAACAATCGGAGCGGTCCAAATTTCGTCACCTGAACAAGAAGTAAATGATTATTTCTTTTGTTCCCTATGATTTCAAATTGTGTCTCGCGTTTCATCCGGGAAAAGTATAATGAAATGATCCTTACCAACAAAATTCGAATAATGACGATAATTTGATTGCACAATCGCACCAACGGTTAAGATTAGAACTCCAGTCAGCTAAGGGCAGAAAAATTGAAAAAATACTTAAAAAAAATACGAATTGTAAGTGGGCATAAACTTACCGCAAATAATAAATTGCAAATAAAGACGATTGCCTTGACGCAAGTTATTCCGATCGCCATGTTTTCAGTTTAGGTTAGATAATATCTAAAAAAAATATAATAGAAAGATAGAAGAGTGCCAAGTTAAATATTAATTCTTGTTTAAAAGATACAAAAGAATTACTGAACGCAAATAGGAGCATGTTATCAAAGAGGTGGGACTGAAAATAAAAGTGCGTAAAACCAAGTATATGCACATGGGCTCGAACGCAAGCACACCTACAAGATGTGGAAGAGGTGCAAAATTTTTGTTATCTCGGAAGCATTGTCAGCATGGAAAAGGATATTGAGGCTCGTCTAAATAAAGCCCGTCAGGCCTTCGGTATCCTTTCCTCTTTCTGGAGGTTTAGAGCGATCTCCCTTCGCACGAAGCTGCGAGTTCTTGACGCATGCGTCAAATCCGTGTTGTTGTATGGTTGTACTACGTGGATAGTGACCGTTCGACTTACCAAGAAACTATAAACTTTCGTGAACTAATGTCTCCGGCGCATTTTAGGAATATTCTGGCCAGAAGTGATCACCAACAACGAACTTTAGAGTACAACTGGACAGACTAAAATAGGTATTGAGATCAAAGGCGGAAGTGGCAGTGGATCGGTCACACTTTGTGGAAACCAGAACGAAACATCGGCAAACAGATAGTACCATTTACGAATAAAAGGAAAATTTACATAACATCTTCTATAAATGGAACGCCAATACCCTTTTCAGATGAGGTCAAATATCTAAGTGTGATACTTGATAACAAACTCAACTGGAACAAACATATAAAATGGATTCATGCTAAAGCATTAGAGGTGTTTTGGGCCAGCAAAAGCTTATTTGGCAGAAGATGGGGATTACAGCCAAAATGATCTACTGGTGCTACAGAACAATCATTATCCCAATTGTTACATACGGATCAACAGTCTGGTGGCCTAAATTACTACAACAAAAAGTGCAGGTTATACTACAAAAATTCAAACACAAAATGACGCAGAAACGAGTTTTATTGGATCAGAACTTTTCTGTGGAAAACCAAAATGATACTTCAACCATTTACTTAGAGATTGGATTGAACAAGAGCATAGAATCTACTGCAATAGACTTTCAGGTTTATAAATCTAAAAAAAATTTATCCTAACAAAAAAAAAAAAAGTGGAGGATATTCTAAAATTCAGCAAGAGTGATATTGGTACTCTAATTGGCCTATTGGCGGCATAGTAGAGTAAACCTCCACCTCGAAAATATGGGTCTAACTGAAACCGACATCTGCCGAGTCTGTCTCAAAGACTCAGAAACGACAGAGCATGTCCTATGTCACTGCGAGGTAGTAGCAAGGAAAAGGTTTCCTTAAAACTGATGAACTAGCCAACATGACTCCCTTAGACATACATAGATTAGCCAAAGCTATCGAGATATGGTAGGGTAAAGGGACAATAAACGCACAATAGGCCAAAAAGGTGGCGGTGCTCTCATGTGTTCCCTAAATAAAAAAATAATAATAAACAACGAATCTTTGAGTTTCGCTCTTTAATGTGATACGGTGGCCAAGTTTGAGGCATTCGGGAGTATGAGCTGGTGGAAAAATTACAAAGATTTTTTCTAAAAAAATGTGTCATCTCCCGAACAAATAACACCCCTAACTTCTACTAAAATGGCACTACAGCCCAAATCGTACCTTAACCTTCTGACCTTCAGGTTCCTTAACATTTTTCATTGCTTATTGTGGAAGGGTTGTTAGCCCTTCGCACAATCCTTTATCTACGAATTTTTCATTTTCGTAGATTGAGGTGACCAAGAACGCAACGCGCTAGAATTATACCTAGTCGTGCCATAAGCTCTGTCACACGTATATGGGCAATTTTTGTATAAATGAAAAAGAGTTTTTGAAAAAGGAAAATATATTTTATTTTGGCATACTAATGGAAGTAAAATAAGCAACAAATTATTCAAAGTGGCCGCCTTTAGCCTTAACACAGCTCTTTAATCTGTTGGGCCAGTCATCGATAGCAGTACGCACTGTTTCTAACGGAAAATTAGCTACTGCTTCTGTCAAAGATCGCTTAAGGCTCTCGATATTTGGGTGTCGTCTCGTGCACACCATGGACTCTAACTCCACCCACAGTTTGTAGTCCAGGGGATTCAAATCTGGGCTCCCAGAAGGCCATTCCGTCGCCCTTATAAACTGTGGAATATTGGTTTCCAACCACGCTTGTGTGGTTCGAGCTTTGTGGGCTGGCGCAGAATCTTGCTGGAAAACCCAATGTCGATTGTTGAATAGCGTAGAGTTCAGCGGCTTCACACATCCCTCCAGGATGTCCGTTTGATAATTTTTCGCTGCAGTTTTTACGCCTTTTTCGCAAAAATGAAGCTCGGTGACCCCTTCGTAGCTGACACCCCACCATACCATGACTGATGCTGGATGATGTCCTCGCTGTACCCTAGTGGCAACTTCTCGGGCTTCTATGGAGCTGTGGGCATACACCTTATCATTTTGGCGGTTGAAATGTTCCTCCACCGTAAAAATTTTTTCATCGGTAAATAAAATTTCTCGATGTTTGTTGTTGCCGTACCGCCGAAGGAGCTCTTTCGATCTGGTGCTCCTAATTTGCTTCAACTGCTCAGTCAGCAAATGTCCCGTTGATCGTCGAAAGGCACTCATCCCGAGGTCAGATTTTATGATGCGAGACATACTTCGGGTGGAGATGTTCATCTCTCGAGCCATGATTCGTTGTTTACGAAGCGGATTTCGACGAATTCGACTCTCGACCGCTTTGATGGCAGCAGAAGAACGTACATCACGCGGACGTCCAGAACGAGGTTGATCTTCAATAGTCTGGATCGCGTTATATCTCTGGATCGCACGATACACAAATCTTTGCGTTATTTTTAACGGGCACAACAACTTTAAAATTTCACTCGCGGATTTTCCACACTTATGTAGTGCAATCACTGCAGTTCGGTTTTCTATTACACCCCATTCCATCTTCACACGTTAACGAACACACTTTAAATGACCATCAACTGTCAACAACATTATGACGTTTATAAAACTGGCCGATATGGAAATGTCACTCATAAAATAAAGTTGTTGCCAATGTGAGAAATTATGTGACAGAACTTATGGCAGGACTAGGTATATTACGTCGACCGGGACTTGAATTCACGACCTTCGCAGTACAAGAACAACACGCTACCTACTAGGCTACACCCTAGCTTAACACCCCTAACTGCGTGCTCCATATAGAGACAAGTATATACAAATTATATGCATACACTTTTAAGAATCACTTCGACTACATTCGGAAAGTAATATCAATGCCAGACTCACGATTGCCAAAAATGCATTCAAAACACTGGTGCGAACACGTTAAAAAAGCTGGTGAATCATTATATCATGGCGTATATGACCTCAAGTATCAAGAAGTGCCCAACTACTTTAGTGACATAAAATAATACTTTGGTAGAAATTATCTATCAGTAGAAGAATTTCACGAATACATGTATGAACGGTAAAAATTATGAGTCTCATCACTACTTGAAATCTTCATTAAAATACAGAGTTATGCTTATAAATGGGTTTTCGTAAATTAACCTGTTTAATATAAGCTGCACTCTTTTATTATATTCTAGACGAAATCTGAGGGTATTATAAGTTTGCTCTAAAGTTTGTAACGCTTAGAAATACTGCTCGCACAGAGTCGCCAAGGATACAGAAATATTTTTTGTCAATCAAAAATTTTAAAGCCGGATGTCCTTCCGTCCGTCTGTGCGCTCTCTAGCTTGAGAACGCGTTGATTTACAAATTTCATATTTTACACATGTTATTTTTGACGAAAAGTAAGGTCAAGTTTATAAACGGGCCAAATCGCTCCAACCCTTTCACTCCTCCCATACAAAATGACTCATTTCCAATAATAAAATTTTCTTGGAAACTATGGGAGCTCATAATTTTAAATTCAGAACATACTATTTTTATAATAAATATCCTTTCACTCCTTGCACCACCTCTCATACAAAATTAACTTTTTCATGAAATACTATATGCCGATTTTCTCAGTACGTACACATTTCTATAGCCACTGTAGTATATAGCTCAATGCTGTCACCCCTTCCACAACTTCCCATACCAAATATCTTAAGATAACAAAAAATTTTATTTCATATAGTGTATCGTATGATTGGGCTACGCCAAACATCTTGATAATGGTCTCAGCAGAGACTGAAACGTCACGAATAATAAAGCGTAACACTGTAGAATCCGGAAATCTTTTCTTTCAATTCGAAATGCACTGTGAAAACATTCACCACTCCCTATTATTATTTCATAATATCAATCAATCAAATTCCTGTTAAGACCCCCTATATTTCATAATATGGGGAACTAAAAAAATAGTTAAGGAACTCGAAGGTGAGGGAGCCAAGGCCCGATTGGGACTATTGTGCCATTGAGGAACAAGAAATATATCGATAATAACCGTGGTCTAATTTTCTCATTCGGTAAAGCGGGTGTAGCCTAGTGGGTAGCGTGTTGGTCTGCAATGCGAAGGTCGTGAGTTCAGATCCCGGTCGACGCATAATTCCAGCACACTACTAGCTTGGGTATACCTTGGTTACCTCAATCTACGAAAATAAAAAATTTGTAGATAGAGGGTTATGCCAAGGGCTAACACCCCTTCCGCAATAGATAATGAAAATGTTAAGGAACCTGAAGGTCAGGAGGCCAAGGCCCGATTTGGTCTGCAGCGCCATTGAAGAAGTAACCACAAAGTCTAGCCTATAAGAGCTAATACAAAAACAAATTAATAATTTCAAACACTCCATTCCACTAAATAAACAAACCTAAGCTATCGTCCTTTGTTATATCGAAATAAAAATGCTAACGATGCTTTAATTATGATGATAATTGTTTTAATAATAATAATAAAAAAAACAATAAGGCAAACAAACTAGATAAGAGGGATTTGAGACCTCTTCATCAGATAATAGAACACTAAAGCCTGGCGTACTAATTAACATGGTTTAACGAAAGCCTAAATTGTAATCTAATCAATCGTTTCTCTCGAAAATCGGCTTAGTTCTTCGAGAAATGAAATGCGATTATTATTGCTCCAAGTAAGAATCAGGTGTGAGGTATTTACCGCATCGTGATCAACACTGATTTCGGTCATGAATCACAAGATAAATAGATTCGCGATTGTAGGCACATTACGCTAAGTTTTGACGCGATAAATTAATAATACCGTTCGTTATCTATTTTTTTGACTTAAATATTGATAGATATTGCAAAGAATTACATTTGGAATTGTAGGAAATGGAAACATTTTTATTGAGAATGTGATATGAATTCCAAAGGGTTTTTTTTTTTTGTTCCAGAAATTTGAGAAAGTCGCCACCAAATGGTAAAAAATGTCTAAACTGTCAAGCATAGTGTACTTTTATCTGTTGATATAGAGAAGGCATTTGAGCGTGTCATCTTAGCACTAACACTTCTTGAGAACCCCCAACAAATTCTTATTCTTTTGCAATCTTTCCTCTTGTTGAGGAAAATTAAAGTGCGACCACCACTCCACACGCCGAAGGTTCTTCACTATCGGCCGTCATTGTCAACATCTATTTCCGGCTGCTGTCCACAGCAATCTTTAGGCTGATCACTAAATATTTGGGAACAGCAGATCGGCGCAATCGATCATCTTTGCGAAAAACGTCCTATATATAGTATTCCATAGAAATTGATGATTCCATCATCCGCAACGAAAACAGCTTCATATCCTGGGTTGATATCGCTATTCCTTATACTATTGTTTTTAACGATACTCTGATTTGGAACGACCAAATAAACTGCTGCATAGGTAGTGATTTAAGATCACGGGTGATAGACCCATGCTCCAGTGAGGGTCCATTTGGAGTTTTTAGAGCAAGCGGTACTGACTGTGAATGGCCTCTTTTGCCCATATTAGCCATTAGTAGCCTCTTACAAAAAGCAGGACTGTTGTGCCTGTTCAAAATATCCATCTAATTAATTTCATTTCTTAGTTCTTGGCTTCATATTTTTGTTTGGGTGTATGTAACATAGCCAAAGAAACGAAGGAACTTACCCGACTGAAGTCCAAACAAATCTCAATAAGGAAAGATTAGCAAATAGAAAATTCCTAGGGTAGAAACAGATGGACATTCTCTCAATAGCAAGAACTATTTGCCTTCAATACGTCTTCGAGATAATCAAGATTCATTTTTATATAAAACTCTGTTATTCATTTTAAGTTCACTTTGAATATTGTTCACTTTGAATATTGTTCAACTTTTGAATCTAAGTAAGCTTTTTATACTCTAGATTAAATCTGTGGGTATATTGTGTCTGCCTTACCGTTTGTAACGCTAAGAAATAATGCTCGCACAGAGTCGCCAAGGGTGCAGAAATATATGTTGTCGCTCAAAAACCTCGATTCCGATTGACCGTCTGTCTGTCCGTCTGTCTACAACATAACTCTCGAAAGCTTTGAGCTATCGTGCTGACATTTTTTATGTCATTTTTAGAAAAAAAGTAACTTTAAGTTCGTGAACAAGCCATATCCACTACTCCTATCCCCTCCCATAAAAATTTCATAAAATTTTGAAATTTAAAGAAATAGATTTTTCTCCGAAACCATTTCAACTCTTGACTTGAAAATTAGGTCATAGCATAATGATGTGAATATCATTAATGCCAAAAAATATTGATCACATCCCCTTACTCGTTCTACCCCCTCCCATACAAATGCACAATTTTCAAAAATTAATTTATTCGGTTTTCATTGCAACTAGCAAAGATAATAGAACCAATTTTTGCCATATATAATTTTATTATATTTGCAAACAATTTTGGAAAAAGTATAAACGTCCTTCTACCCCCCATACAAATTTCACGAAATTTCGGAATTTCAATTAAATTATTTTTCTCCAAAACCGTCAAAGCTATTAAATTTAAAATTTGATAAAATTATACTATTATAAATATCATTGATGCCGAAAAATTTGGTTTTGATTCGAATACTCCATTTCCATACAAATGCACAATTTCGGTGAATACATTTAATCGATTTTCATTGAAACTAGAAAAAGTGCAAACTTATAATTTTGCCAGGAGTTGGTTATACATAGAAATATAATTGTAGTTCTGTCTGTTATTTGTTTATAAATGACTATATGTTAGTTTTTTGCTTTATTTGGACAATAACTAAGCAGAAACACACAATTTTAAAATTTTTCTCTGTTTGTCTGTCTGTCTTTCAGGCTTTCGCGCAAAAACGGCTGAACCGATTGTAATGAAACTTTCACAGATTATTAAGTGTGCATCGAGAAGTATTCTGCGTTTAGTCTTATTTCAATTACCGCACGTCTTCTACCATTTCCCATACAAAATGACTCATTTTCAAAAATATGTAATAATCAAATTTTCTTGAAAACCATAGGAGCGAATAAATTTGAAATTTAGAATATATTATTTTTACCATAAATTTGATCAACGGCATACAAATTATTTTAATCAATTGCACTTTTTCATGAAATACTATAAACCCATTTGCTCTGTACGTATAAAATTCATCAAGCTCAAATTTTGTACTAAATCAATTAGTATTATAATTAATATCGGGGATAAGTAAACAAATAAGTTTCTCCCCTTCTACCCCCTCTCTTACAATGTACCATAATATCATATCTTTTCAAAAATTCGGTTTTCTTAAAAAGTATGAAAGTTACTAATCTGACTTTTCACATATATCAATTGCATGATAGTTATAGTTGTTTCTCTAAAAATTACAAAAACCCCCACTCCTTCCACCACCTCCCATACAAACTGCACTTTTTCATAAAATACTATAAACCAATTTTCTCAGTACATATAACTTTCATCGAGCTATAATTTTGTACTAAATCCTTAATTGGCATTATTATTAGTGTCCTAACCTCCTCCCTTACAATGTGACACAATTCCACGACTTTACGGAAATTCGATTTTCTTGAAAAGTGTGAATGTTAATGATCTGAAAATTAAAATATATCAATTGCATTATGATTATAGTTGTTTCTCGAAAAATCACCAAAAATTCCCCACTCCTTCTACCACCTCCCATACGAATTCCACAATTTCATTAAATCCAATGCATTAAGTTTTCCAGTACCTATTCAATTTTTGAAGCTTAAATTTGGTACAAAACATTTTATAGCTACTCTAGCATGATGTAAAATATATTAGTCCAATGTTGTTACCCCTTTCTATCACTCCCCATACAAAATTGCTTAAGATCACAAAAATGTCGATTATAGTATAGAATGATTTGGGTTTACGCACAATCGTAGTCTTATTATATATTTAAGCTTAATTTTATTTTATTTAAGCTATTTTTTTTAATAAACACAAGCTACAACTATTCGCATCTCCTTAAAGCTCTTCAATACGTATATTAACTCGAATCACGGGACTGATTTGATCACGAGCCTGTCCCATACAAATGCGAGTATCATGGTTTCATTTTTAATAATTTATGGTACTGATTCCAACAAAATAAAAAGCATTGTGTTCAAAGAGCAATTAAACTAAGCATATTATATATTCCACATAATATTATTACCTGCGTTCTCAATAAATGCTCATTATTGTGATTCTTACGCAGACAAAGTCGCGGGGGATCGCTAGCAATATATTGTTGCGAGCTAGGGGATCGCCGATTTCAAGTAAAACACAATTCGTTTAAAAATATAAGGATAATTTATTTAATTGCACTTTTACACAATTTCCCGATCACTTCACTTAATTCGCTCTAAAAACTTAATTCGCACAACACAGTAATACCGCCGATCTATCGCTTTCGCTGACTTACACCGATAGGTGTTTTCCATGAAACTGTCACTGAGTGAATCATCCCTTGTCGTAGAGCTCTGGCTATTTATAATTGATTTATCCGATTCTCGAACCTTCTCTGGTGTATGTTTTTCTGCTGGGTCTGGACTATTCTAAAAGTTACTAGATGGCGTCGGGTGTCATTGTTTGTGTCTTCGAGAAGTTACTAGAAGCTTTTACTATGGCCCTCTACATGTTGGAAGAATATTCTAAATATTTCTGGCAGATTTGAGAGAGATCATTGCCAGATCTATAACATTACCCTCTCCTTAGTCCCTGTTCGTCCCGAACAGAGTCGTTCACTTCCTCAATGGCACCGTGCTACTTTGTTAGTCGGTCGAGATGTACCACTTTCATTTTTGTACGGGGTTTTTGATGTAATTGAATCCGATAGACGACATCGTTTAACCGGTTGATGATCTGGTAAGGGCCTTCCCAGTTACGCTGTAGTTTCGGCGATCTGCCCTTCTGTCGTTTGGGGTTGTATAGCCAAACTAAATCACCCTCTTGGAATCCTGATGAATTCGCCCGTTGATCATACCTCGTCTTCATGCGGTCGGTCGCCAAATCAATTTTATCTCTGACCAGGTTATAAATTGTGTTTAGTCGACATCGAAGATCCGAGACGTAATCTTTGGCATTCGTTGGTTGGTCTGGTGGCACTCCAAACATTAATTCCGCAGGGACTCGAATATTCCTTCCGAAAATGACTCGGGACGGGGTTTCTCCTGTTGTTGAATGCACCGATGTTCTGTAGGCCATTAAAAATAGAGGGATGTGCTGATCCCAGTCCTGTTGCCTCTCGCTGACGAGTTTGGATAGGTTTGAGTTCAATGTCCTATTGAAACGTTCCACCATTCCATCGGACTGTGGATGTAATGGAGTTGTCCTGGTTTTGTTTATTCCCAGCATTTGGCACACGTGTTTGAATATTTGAGATTCAAAATTGCGCCCTTGATCGGAGTGTAGTTCACGTGGAGCTCCAAATCTGCTCACCCAGTTGGTAACAATTTGTTCGGCGACGGTTACTGCTTCTTGGTTTGGAATTGCGTAGGCTTCAGGCCACTTGCTGAAATAATCAATGACCACTAGAATATAGCGATTACCATTTTCTGATTCCGGAAATGGTCCAGCAATATCCACAGCAATTCTCTCAAATGGGACTCCCACGTTGTATTGTTGCATTTCTCCCCTGGATCTGCTGTGTGGGCCCTGACTTGATGCACACGTAGTACATTTACGGCACCAATTTTCGACATCATCTCGGAGATGGATCCAATAGAACCTTTCTCGTATCTTTGCCAAGGTTCTATTTACACCCAAATGCCCACCAGAGGTACCTCCATGATATTCTTTCAAAACCTCCTCGATTTTACAATGCGGGACGATGGTTTGCATGTGATATGATGTTCCGTCAGCGTTTTCCCATTTTCGTTTTAATAATCCGCCGTCTAGGTGAAGGGAGTTCCATTGTGCCCAATAACACTTTAAGGTTTCGCTGAATTGTGAGATGTCTTTCCACTCAGGCCGTTTCTTTTCGTCCTTCCATGCCATGATCGGAGAAATATCTGGATCTTTACGCTGGGCGTCTTCCAGTTCTTGCTGATTCCATCCAGTCTTTGGTTCGGTCGTTATCCTCCGAATGGTTTTTCCGACTTCTTTTTCCTTCTCACGTTCGCGTTCTTTCTCCGTTTCCTTTTCGCGCTCATTCTCCTCCTTAGCGGCACGTTTACTTCCCTTTTCTCGTTCCGCATTCTTCCTTTCGCGATCTTCTCGATCATATTGCTTCCCATGTTTGGTCTTGTCACGATTATTCGCATGAAGTACTTGACCGTCACGACTTCTACCCGTTCGTTCGCGATCCTTGTTCGATTGTCCATCTTTGCTTCCATGATCTTTCCCGATGTATTGTTCTTGTCGCAATCGATCTTGCCGACTCGGGGTTTTCGATCGACTCCGGCGTCTTTTATCAAAACCGTGTGTAAGGTTTGAACTCTGACGACTAGTTCTTGACCACGAACTACCTGCCCGATTTCCATCTTCGCATTGGTTAGCAGCGCAGCCGGAACAATAGTTGGTCGCTTTTCGGCAGTCGAGTCTCAAGTGTCGTGCCTGTCCACAATTCCAGCATCGGGGGGCACCAAATCTTTCGCTCCGTTTGGTGTACTCTGCTTTCTGACACATACACTCTTTTGCTCTTTCTCGGACTCGATAATTACTCCGTGAGCTTTGCTTGGCAGCTTCGAACGTCAGCCCATATACCAAGGCTTCGCCTATCGTTTTCTTACCTGCCAGTTTTAACGCCTTTTGCAGCTCTCTGTCCTGTACAGCATTGTTAAATGCGAAAACAGCTGTATCGTTGCGTTGCTCTGTTTGCGCATTAGGCAGCGATAATAGTGTGAGTCGTTCAATATCGCGTGCCAGTTCTTGAAGTGTTTCACCATTCTTTTGAGTTCGGTTGTACAGCTCTATTTTGTAGATCTCTTTCATGCGGTCACTGCCGTAATGAAGATCCAATGTTTGGACTAACGTTGAAAAATCTTGTTGTTGCTCCTGCGTAATCGTTTGAAGAACCTCCGCTGGTGGACCTCTTAATGCCAATATAAGAGCCGTTCCTCGTTCGAGATCATTCCAATGGTTGTTTCTGGCGGCAGCCTCAAATTGGATCTTATAAATAGCCCACGGTGTCTGTCCATCGAAGATTGGAGCTTTGAAACCCTTATGCGTAACGTGCTCTGCTTTCATGACTCCGACTGCTTTCACGTTATCCAAGTTCCTTTTTAGGAGTTCGACTTCTTGTACAATCCCGGATATCCTTTCCGTAATTTGTTCTTCGAAGATTCGAAGTTTCTTCTCTACGTTTTCTTCTATTACCTTACCCATGGTGTCTATTTTATTATTTTGCAGCTCCAATTTTTGGTTGAGGTCCTTTGAGGTCTGATCTAATTTCTCTAGTTTCTGATTAATGTCCGCAGATTGTTGTTTAATGTCCGCAGATTGTTGTTTAATGTCCACTGATTGTTGCTCTAATTTCTGATACATGTCCGCAGATTGTTGTTTAATGTCCACTGATTGTTGCTCTAATTTCTGATTCATGTCCGCAGATTGTTGTTTAATGTCCACTGATTGTTGCTCTAATTACTGATTCATGTCCGCAGATTGTTGATCCAATTTGTGCATCATTTGTTGCATTAACTGTGTTAAGGCATCCGATGTACCAGAGCACTCCTCTTTACGAGCTTCTTCGATTTGGAACTCAAAACTATCTGCATTCTCACCCTCAGCCTCAAGTGTCTCGATCATACGGCTGACAAGTTCAGACTTGCTCCCTGTTGTAGATAACTCGCGTCTACTGAGCTCTTCCTTCAGCTCCGTTACTTTTAAGTCTTTTAAATAACGCGGCATTTTCACTACCAATTATTTCCAGTTTTTCCGCGATTCGAATTCACTTAAATTTACGTCACTGCTCACTAAATCACTCGAGATTATTCGATTTCACAAAATTCTCACTGTCCGTTCGAGAATTTTAGTTCCGCGATTTTACTTCGCTAATTAAAGTCACTGTTCACTAGAGCACTCGAGAATATTCGATTTCACAAAATTCTCACTGTCCGTTCGAGAATTTTAGTTCCGCGATTTTACTTCGCTAATTAAAGTCACTGTTCACTAGAGCACTCGATAATATTCGATTTCAGAAAATTCTCACTGTCCGTTCGAGAATTTTAGTTTCACTTTTTCGCTCTCACAAAATTATCCGTTCGAGAATTTTAATTTCACTCGCGATTTTTAACCCGAATTTATCCTTGAAATCCCACTTCTGACACCAATTGTTGCGAGCTAGGGGATCGCCGATTTCAAGTAAAACACAATTCGTTGAAAAATATAAGGATAATTTATTTAATTGCACTTTTACACAATTTCCCGATCACTTCACTTAATTCGCTCTAAAAACTTAATTCGCACAACACAGTAATACCGCCGATCTATCGCTTTCGCTGACTTACACCGATAGGTGTTTTCCATGAAACTGTCACTGAGTGAATCATCCCTTGTCGTAGAGCTCTGGCTATTTATAATTGATTTATCCGATTCTCGAACCTTCTCTGGTGTATGTTTTTCTGCTGGGTCTGGACTATTCTAAAAGTTACTAGATGGCGTCGGGTGTCATTGTTTGTGTCTTCGAGAAGTTACTAGAAGCTTTTACTATGGCTCTCTACATGTTGGAAGAATATTCTAAATAGTTCTGGCAGATTTGAGAGAGATCATTGCCAGATCTATAACAATATGAATTTCGCTTCGCTCCTTCTACCACCTCCTATACAAATTTTTGTATTGGAAATTCAAGAAAACTATTTCTCCTTCGAACATATGAGAGCTATCGACTTTAAAATTGTAACAAGGCAATGTGATTAGGGTGTTGATAAGCAGATTCAAAATCATTCAAAACCTCCAACTTTCTCTGCCATTTCCCATATAAATACCATAAACTCAGACAAAAATTGTTCAATTTCCTCGAAAATTATGAAAGCTAGAAACTTTACATTCAGCATGAAACGTTTTGTATGCTACGTTCGGTGTTATATACAAAAATTACAAACCTCACACCTCTGCTTTTGCCACCTCCCATACAAAAGTCACTATTCACTATTCGAAAGAATTTGAGATGACATATTTTCTGGTACAATAAACTCTTTCCTATTTCATCTAGAGTATCATATGATTGGGCTTTACGCCTAATCATAATTCTGTTATGTTTTAAAATTGATTTTACTTTATTATTCTAATAATAAAGTATTGTGATCGACATAGAAAAAAAAATTTACTACTCTGAAAAAAAAAATTTGCTACTCTGAAATTTTGTTTTTCCGCGTTTAATGATTAAATTAGCCTAAAAATTAAAAAAAAAATCGTGTTCATCCGAAACTGCTTCTAAATTTTCAGAGAAGAAGTCCAGATGTGAGTGAAAGAAATGCACTTTAAGAGACATGTTATACCCTATAGTTTTGTAGGCAGACATTGATTCGTATCGAGGATACGGCTGATGTTTTCGCACGTCTCCTTCATATCAACAGAGTATACAAGAGTATACAACCGGGACTGATGGTAGCTTATTCCCATTGGCCAACATGACAACTTTCAAGCTAGATGAGTCGATAAACAGTCTACATTTTTCTGGCTCACATGGCATCTTCAGTTCTAACAAAAATCGATTTGAATTAGGGCAGAACAATAAGCCTTCATCTTCCGAATTTAATTTCCGGGTTGACTGCCTGGTCCTGTAAGAAGAGATTTTTACGTAGTTTTCTAAGAGATTCCACTGCTGAAGTCGAGATGCAAAAAGTTCAAATTTTCTCTTAGGTAAGTCAAAATCCCTGGCAAGATCATTCAACTCCGACTGAGTAACGAAGTGAGGTTATCGATGAACTGCATCTCCTGAACACTCTTCCTCATCGATGGACGGATCATTTGGATGGTGCAGGCTGTGGCTCAAAGTTTGTCAAATCCGTTTCTACATCTAGGGAATAGGTTTTTGGGGGCACTGCGATTGGCGAAGATTTGCTGTGAGGAAATGATCTTAGAGATGAAGGGATATTTGGGAACTGAATTGTATGCTTACTTTTGCTAGAGAACCCGATGGTGAAAGGCATACAAAAGTAGTAACCTATGAGATAACAGCGAGGTTTGCGCCAAACCATGGGCACAGCAAATGGCATTGATTTGTCTTTGTGGTGATCACCAACTTCGCAATCAAAGTACAATTGGTAGGCGGTTTTAAGAAGCGGTGAAAGGCGTTTTCGTTACGCTTTGAAAGTTAATTTTCCGCAAACATAGCAGAAGCTATCGGGATGACTTTTACACTAGCGTGGCATAATTGTACAGTAAATCAATTGAAACGTAAGATTTCCGGATTTCAAACTGTTGCGCTTTATTAAAAGTTACGTTTCCGTCTCTGCTGAGACCTTTATCAAACTAATCGACAACTACCGAAGATTATGATTTTATACCTAGCCCTGCCATAAATATTGATACAAGTGTAAACGCGACTTTCGCGGCTGATATACTAAACGCAACCAAATGTTATGTTGCAAGTTTCGACAGTTAATATATGCTCTACAAACGCGCCAAACCATTTCAGCATAGCTTAAGAAGCCGTCATGATGGAATGGGATGACAAAGAGAACCGTACTACTGTTATTGCTCTTCATAAGTGTGGAATAGAAAGAGCTCGTATTTTTGATTTATTAAAACCGTTGAATATTACCCGAGTTTTTGTTTATCGTACTGTTAAGTTGTTTGCTGATACTGGAAATGTAAACAACAGTAAAAGATCCGGCCGGCCTCGCACGGACAGCCCATCAATGCTGTGAGGTTGCGAACCAATCGAAATCCTGTCCGCAGATAACAAATCATGGCCCGTGAAATGGATAGAGAGAACCATGAGTCGTTAAAAAGGACTTGGGGCTTTCAAACAACAAACAGGACAGCGCTTTACCGTTGAATTAAAAAAATTCGGAAGAAAATCAAGACACAAAAAAAAAAAAAAATCGGAAAAAAATCACGACACCTGTTATTGCTGTACGGTAAAAAGAATTACAAAAAACATAACAGAATTATAATTGGGCTTAAAGCCCAATTATATGATACTCTAGATGATATGGGAATGACTTTAATATACCAAAAAATATGTCATCTCAAATTCTTTCGAATAGTGAATAGACTTTTACATGGGAGGTGGTAGAAGTAGAGGGGAGGTTTGTATTTTTCGTATATGACACCGAACATAGCATGCAAAACGTTTTTTGCCGAATTTAAAGATCTTATTTATCATTATTTTTAAAGAAATTAGTCATAGTTTTTCTGAAATTGGGGCATTTGTATGGGAGGTGGCTCCTCTGCCAGTGGAGCATTTAAATGATTTTGAAACTGCTTATCATCATCCTTATCACCATGCTTTGATTCAATTTCAAAGTCGATAGCTCTCATATGTATACTTGAAGCAGAAATGCTTTTCTTGAATTTATAATAAAGATATTTGTATGGGAGGTGGTAGAAGGAGTGAAGTGGAGCTGATAATTTTTTCTAACAGTTATTTCAATTATTAAGAAACAAATTCTGGGAAAATTTGAAGTTTGTACTTTTTCTAATTTGATGAATCGATAAAATTTATTTGTCAAAAGTATACATTTGTATGGGAGGGGGAAAAAAGAAGTGTACAGATCAAAATACATTTTTTTGCATTATTAATATTTCTATTTGTATACTTTATACAAAATATCAAGTTGCTAGCTTTAACAGTTTCGAAGAAAAATAATTTAATTTAAATTTCAAAATTTCGTGATATTTGTTTGGGAGGGGGTAGAAGGAGTAAGGTGAAGTTGATAATTATTTTTAAAATAAATTGCAATTATAATAGAATTAATTCTGACAAAATTTCGTCTTTTCAGCTTTACTAGTTTCAATGAAAATCGAAAATATGTATTTTTCAAAATTGTCCATTTGTATGGGAGGTGGTAGAAGGAGTAAGGGCATCTGACATCTATATCATAATACTTTGACCTAAATTTCAAGTCGATAGCTTAAATAGTTTCAAAGAAAAATCACTTCTTAATATTTCGAAATTTCATGAAATTTGTATGGGAGGGGGTGGAAGGAGTGGGGGGATGTAGCCCATTCACGAACTTAGTTACTTTTTTGCTAAAAATGACACAAAAAATGTTCAGCACTATAGCTCAAAGCTTTCGAGAGTTATGCTGTAGAAAGACGCACAGACGGACAGACAGACAGACTCACTCGGAATCGAGGTTTTTGAGCGACAACAAATATTTCTGTACCCTTGGCGGTTCTGTGCGAGCGTTATTTCTTAGCGTTACAAACGGTAAGGCAAACACAATATACTCTCAGATTTCATCTAGAGTACAAAAAGCCTGTTTACTGACGAAAGAATCTTTACCGTGGAGGAAACTTTTAATAAGCAGAATGATAGGATATATGCCCAATCCTCCAAGGAAGCCAGTGAACTGGTGCCAAGGATTGAACGAGGCCATTATAACGCATCAGTGATGGTTTGGTGGGGAGTATTCTATCCGTTCGACTAAAAATTGTAGTTAGTCAGTTTTAGAGGATATATTCTGTAAAAGACGCCACCACAATCTGGAGTAATTGAAACTGGAATATGTACAAAATGAGTGGAAAACTTGGAAAAAAAACGATCATGTTTAATGATTTTTCACGGTTTAAGGGGGCAAATCACCCAAATTTACCTCCTCGCTAGAAATGTTCATATTTTCGATCTTTTCACATCTCTAGCCCCTCAAAAATTATTTAAAGGCTAAAATAATCCTTTTGATCCCTCTAAATTGTGGAAAATTGATAAAAATAGGTGGGGGCCTCGCCCCAAAACGGTGGGTAATGGGGAGCAACGGATTCATATTCAAATTCAGGAGGTCATTTTACATACGAATCATGCCGTACAGTAATAATCGAAGTACATCCTGGTCAAGATCATCTCATCCGCGTTGTGACAGTAGAAACCAGCAAAAAGGCCATAACTCGTAGATGTCCTTTACCACTTGAAGATCAAACATCCTAGGAAGATATAATGCATGTTGAAAATTTATCCTTTCAACGCGGTCAGTTTGTTCATCAAAATTTTTTATTTAGAATTATTAGTATGACTAAAAATAAAAGTAGACGATTAGTTTCACTCCTTCTACCCCTTTCCTTACAAATTTCACGAAAATCTGAAATTTTAAGGAATTGATTTTTCTTCGAAACTATTTAAGCTATCAACTTGAAATTTGAGTATAATGATGAATATATAATTAATTGAGCCGATCTCTTCACTCCTTCTAAGTTATAAAATCGAATTTTTGCAAGAATTAATTTTATTATAATTGCAATCAGTTTTGAAAAAAATTATCAACTTCACTTCATCCCCTGCCATACAAATTTCACGAAATTTCACGGAATTTTGAAATTTCAATTAAATTAGTTTGCTTTGAAACTGCCAAAGCTACAAACCTGAAGTTTTGTGAAAAATATAATAATAGAAATATCATTGACGACGGAAAATTTTGATTTGAGCCGCATACTCCTTCCAGCCCCTCCCATACGAATACATAATTTTGGTAAATGCATTTAATCGATTTTCATTGAAACTGGAAAAAGTACAAACTTCAAATTTTGCCAGAATTTGTCCCTTAATAATTGCAGCGAATGCTAACAAAATATGAACTTCACTTCACTCCTTCTACCAACTCCCATACAAATTTTTGTATGTTTTGAAAATTCAAGAAAAGTATTTCTCCTTCGAACATATGAGGGCTATCAACTTTAAATTTTTAACGAACCAATATAATTAGGATGATGATAAGCAGATTCAAAATCATCCAAAACCATCCATCCAAGCTAAAAACTTTAAATTCAGCATGAAACAATTTGCATACTATGTTCAGTGCTTTTACCATCTCCCATACAAATGTCACTATACTATTAACTATTCGAAAGAATTTGAGAGGATATATTTTCCGGTACAACAAACTCTTTCCTATTTCATCTAGAGTATTATATGTTTGGGCTTACAGCCAATCATAATTCTGTTATGTTTATACTCTAGATGAAATCTGAGAGTATTAGAAGTTTGCTCTAAAGTTTGTAACGCTAAGAAATAAGGCTCGGAGAAAAAAACGAATGATACAGAATTTCATATAATCACTCAAAAATCTCAAAACCGGATGTCCGTCCGTCCGTTCGTTCGCTCTCTAGCTTGAGAACGCGTTGAGCTAGAAAGTTCAAATTTTGTACACGTCGGTTTTGGCGAAAAAGTAAGGTCAAGTTTGTGAACCAGCTAAATCGCTCCACCTCTTCTACCCCCTCCCATAGAAAATTAATCATTTTCAATAACTTAAATTAAATTTTCTTGGAAATTATGAAAGCTAATGATTGATACTAATTTTCTCAGTTCCTATTCAATTTTTGGTGTTCGCATTTTGTACAAAACATTTTTCTAGCTACTTTAGCATGATGGGAAAAAAATTAGCTCAATGCTATCACCCCTTCTACCACTCCCCATAAAAATTTCTTATAATCAAAAAATTTCTTTTTCATCTAGAGTATCGTAAGATTGCACTTTACGCGCAATTGTAGCCCTGTTATGTTTTTAAGTTCACTTTGATTATTGTTCAACTTTTGAATTCTAAGATTAAGCTTTTTATAATTGATTTTTTTAATCAACCCAGTTGCCTTTGAGATTAAAAAAGAAAAAATTAAATCAAGAAAAGTTCAGTTGCATAAGAACATTGAATTGAAATATATTCGCAAAATAAGATCCATTGTTTTTGTTCTTCACATTACTTTAAAAAAGAATTTAGAATCGCCTAAAGCCAACATTATCTGCCTGAACTTGAGCAGAAAATTAGCATTCGGATAGGAGTGATAAGTGCATTGCTTGACGGAGAAAATCCCCTGAGTTGCTAGGATAGCCCAGTCAGATTTAGAAGCCTTGATCGTTCTAGTCTTATCGAAAACTATAAATTTCCTCGAAGGACAACAAAATGAAATAATCGAAAATCGTTAAAATAGCTTATCACACGTGTCCCAAGTAAGATTCTCATCCATCGACTACGAGCTTAAAACATGAATGCATAGAGAACAGTTTTTTTTTCGTTTTCTACGAAACTGATTACAAATTACTTAGGGGGTCATACTTTAATGGACACAGTCAGTCGGTAGAATTGTGATAAAATGCAAAAAGTGAATAACAATTTTTTGCCACAACAAATGAGATCAGTTCAGAGTTTCGTTCTTTAAAACCACTAAATGTGAATCATTTTGTTCCATTCACTTCTAGATTGTTGGAAAAAATTGTAGTCATAGGAATAATGCGCGGTATCAATTGAATGAAATGGGCGCAAAGCTGAGCACGGCTTTAACAATTATGGGATTTTCCATAATTCAAGTTGACATTGGAGAGGTGATAGAAGAAATTTAAGATTGTTTGATAGCAAATTTCATGCAACGAAATTTATGCAGATACTGAATATAAATTTCAACACTTCAATTATTGTGTATTTGAAAATGAGAGCTTAAAAGTCAAGTTCATGATTTTTACACCAAACTTCCTTCTTGTTTTAAAAAAAAAAACCTTAATGACTTAATGATGATAAATGAGTCCCACTTGTTATCTGGTGTTATCAAAACTTAAAAAAAAGAAAAAATTTTATCGTAGTTTTTTTCTAAATAAATTTTGCGCACAATCAACGGAAGTAGCGCTCATGAAAGAAAATTGTATTAAACCTTTCCCCTCCATTACGATACCGTTCCTAAAGTACTCGTAGGTACACACGCGTATGATGCCTTCATGAGTTTAATTGCATTATCTCTCGGAAAAACAGAATAGAAAAACATACGCGGAACTGACCCAAGTCAACGACTTTTTAGTATTCCAAGCGGCCGCCGGCTGGCTACCGGTCATCAGGAATATGTGTTGCGTCCAAATTGACATGTAGGGTACTTGAAGCCAATCCGATAATGCATGAGTTGCAGTTGCAGAAAATTACTAGACACACCGCGATAGGTATTGGTAAGGTGTCGGAAATGCAGAGATTTCGTTTAGGTAAGCAAAATGAGGTGAGTGCTAAGTAAGTAGCGAGTGATTTTAGAGACACGTGAAGAATTTCAAAAATGCCGCTTCGATTCTACTGAAAACCAACTGATGGTTTAATTAGACCCAATATGGACAGGTAATAGAGAACGATGAAAGGAAGTCGTGTCTCAGGCGTACGGTCGATGACGATTTATTTGAAGGAGGGCATACGTACGGGGTTTGAGCATGGTTTATGTTTAGAACGTCACTTCATAAATCAATTGTTTGTAAAAGGAAAAAAATGTGCTTAACGCTTTCAGTTGTCCATATTCTTGTCCTTAGTCTGATGACTTTAGTATCATTCGAAGTGAGACTGTTTCTCCTAATCAAAGTACAGAATCCTGGTTTTGCTCGGGTTCGGTTGTTCAGTCCAAGATTTGGATTTAACTGCGTTCCATTTCCAGATTGATCACTGGCATTGAGCTTTCGAACTGTTTTATTTTGAAATGTTTACGCCCCTTACTGATAGTTTCAGCAGGAGCTGTTATTAGAATAGAATGGAATAGAATAGTTTAATAATCCAAAGTATTACAAATATAAGGCTTAGTGATAACATTTCAGAGATCAGACTTACATCTATACAGCATGTGTTAATGTGAGAAACATGAAGCAAATAAAAGCATAATTTCTTTATAATATAAAATTTGAAGGAAAATGGGATAAAAAACCTTCTTTGAATTCACCTTACAAACTACCTTAAAAACCTAAACAAAACTAAACAAATCTAGCAAATAAACTAATTTGGAATCGAAGATAGAATCAAAGGGTTCTCGGAGCTTTGAAATTTATTTATAAAATTGTTGTTTGATTTGTTTGTTATGGTGTCAACTATTATTGTAGTTGGCTGTTGGCCTCTTCATGCAGTAGTCTAGTAGAATGAGGCCACGGCTTATCCAAAATTATCTTTAGACATTTATTCTGGATAATTTATAGGGTCTTTTTGTGTGTTTTGGCACAAGTTTGCCACTCCGTTACTCCGTTAATGAAGATTGGATGCATTACCGTTTTGTACATGAGCAGCTTATTATCAGTGGAAAGCATTGATTTTCTATTGATGAGAGGGTATAAGATTCCGATGCTTTTCAATGTCTTAGATGCGGTCTGATAAGCTAATTTTTTTATCTAAGTGAGTTCCTTAATATTTAATTTCACTTGACCAGCTGACTATTTCCCCCAGGATATTTTGAGATGGATCTGAAAGGTAGTAGGTTCTTGGCTCTTCGCTTTTTGAAAAAAATTAATTTTGTTTTAGTGGCATTTAATTTAATCTTCCAGTCTGTGAAAAATTGGTGAAATTTCTAAGTTGTAATTTAATATTATTAGTTACAACAAAAGGGTCAGTGGAGCTAGTATAAGCAGCATTGAGGTATTTGAGGCAAGTCAGAAGTATAGATGTTGTAGAGAGTCGGGCTGACGCAAGATCCTTGAGGAACTCCAGCTGGGATAAGTCGCTTAGAAGAGAGTGTTGATTGGACTTTGACTTGGAATGATCTGTCTGATAAAAATGATTGAATTAGTTTAGTGAGGTAAGCTGGGCACTTGAATTCTATAAGTTTGGATATTAGGCCCTGATGACATACCGAATCAAAAGCCTTTTCAACGTCAAGAACTACCATTCCTACCGATTCCTTGTTGAGAAAGCTCTTTTTGATGTCATTGGTTACTCTGAGCAACTGATTAATCGGAGAGTATTTTCTTCTAAGGCCAAACTGGAAGTTAGGGAATGGAATTATCGTCAAATGCTTGGAGACGATGGAGGAGTATTTCCTCAAATAATTTACCCATACTTGAAAGTAAACTTATTGCCCGGTAGTTGCATGGATCAGTAGGGTTTTTACCTGGCTTCGGTAAAGCAAGTGAAGAATGTTAAGCAACCTGAAGGTCAGGAGGCCAAGATCAGATTTGGGCTGTAGTTCCATTGTAGAAGGAAGTTGGTAAAGCAATAACTGTTGCTTCTTTCTATTTATATGGAAAGTAGCCTAGAAGTAAGAAACTATTAAAAATCGTATTCAGGTAAATGGCTGCTTTTTTGGGGAAATTTTTAATAAGCATAGTCTAAACATTGGGGATATTGTCATTTGCTATTTGATGTTCTCTTAATAAGTTCTCTAAGCTCCTTAGGACTACAAAGGTGATGGGCTGATAAATTGCATTTTTATTTCGAAAATTCTAGAACGGAATTCTCGACAATTGTTTCAATATTAGATTTAATATTCATTGAAAGTTCGTGTGCAAGAAGAAATTTATCTGCCAAAAGTTTGGCTTTGCTGTTGTTAGAGTAGATTTTTTTTTATTACTAATCAAAAATGAGTTGTACTGTCCTTTCATTTTTAAAAGTTTGTTTATTTTTTATAGTTTTATGTCTCCTTTGCGGAAGCCTTTAAGCATGTTGTTCCAGTGATTAATCTTAGCATTCTTAAGCTCGAAATTTATCAGTTTTTGGATGTTATTAATTTTTGATTTTAGAAATGGATTTCTAGAACGTTGCCACTGTCTTCTTAAGATGTTACGGATTGAGATTAGAGACTTTGTGAAAATATTAATAATCGGTTCGTTTACTTTTTTCTTAAATATCGGCAAAGGACTTTTAGGGGCTTCGAGAACAATATTGGTGAATTTTTCAATCTTGGTGGAACGGGAAATATTATTAGGAGTAAAAATGAGTTTCCACCGTTTGACAAAGATGGCCCCACAATAAGGTTATGTTGAAATTGTCAGATGTAAAACGTAATATCATAATCTTGGACATCTGGTAACAACATAACCCTTCTATTTTTGATAAAGGTCTCAGCAGATACCGAAACTCCACGACTAATAAAGCGTAACAGTGTAGAATCCGGAAATCTTTTCTTTCAATTCGAAAACATTTACCAAACCAGCATCATATAATTTTGTTCGTGAGAAAATGTCAAGTTTTGTGCCGAATAATCGTCATTCGCGGGAAATTTTGATTTAATTTCAAGAAATCTGCAGTTGAGGCGCATCGATTGCGTGTAGAAGCATATGGTAAGACTGCTTTAAGTAAGAGAAGTTGACATGAGTGGTTTCAAAAGTTTAAAAACGGTGAGTTTGACGTAGAAGACAAAGAACGTATTGGAAGGCCGGAAATGTACGAAAACACGGAATTGGAAGCATTATTGGAGGAAGATTCGTGCCAAACACAAGAAGAACTTGCACTTACATTAGAAAGGATTCAACAAGCAATTTCTCATCGTTTAAAATTGTTGCAAATGATTCAAAATCAAGGAAATGGGATTCTATATGAACTGAAGCGGAGAGACGTTGAATGCCGATTTTGCATGTGTGAAATTATGCTTGCCAGGCATAAAAGAAAGGATTTTTGCATCGTATAGTCACTGGTGATGAAAAATGGATCCATTACGATGCTGAAAGCGGATGAAACCATTGTTGGAGCTCTCTACCGAACTCAATTAATGAGATTGAGCTGAGCACTCAAGGAAAAATGCGCCCATTACTACTCCAGGCACAACAAAATTATTCTCCTACATGATAATGCTCGTCTGTATGTTGCGGCGTCGGTCAAAACCTATTTCGAAACACTTAATTGGGAAATCCTACCCCACCCGCTGTATTCACCAGACATTGCTCCTTCCGATTATCATTTTTTCCGGTGGATGGCACATGGTCTGTTTCAGCAGCGCCTTATATCATATGAAGATACTAAAAATTGGGTCGATTCGTGAATAGCCACAAAAGATGAAGAGTTCTTCCGACGTCGTATCAGAATGTTGCCAGAAAGAGTATTGGCTAGTGATGGACAATACTTTGAATAAAAGGTAATGTACCGTTCTTTCACAATACATTCTTAATTTTTGATAGAAAACGGCGGAAACTTTTTTGTACTCCTAAAATATTCGAGTTGAGATCAGCACACGCTCCTAGTTTTTCTTCTACAGTGAATAACTCCCTTCCTTGGTAACTAAGTACGTCCTTGGATATATTAGATTTTAAACCTTTTCTGCCCGATATTCTATCGATTTCTTTGAACGCAAAAGGAAATGGTCCAATCATATTAAACCTCAGTTGAAATTGCCTGTTAAGTTCCATACGAATTTTATCTCTTACAATTTTGTTAAGACAACACAGCTTTACATATACTGTGAGCGTCAAAATAAAGTGTACAGCATATATTAAACATTTTCGTCATTTATTTCTGTATTTTACAATGCTTTCATGAAATATTGCAGTCTTCCTAAAATCATTAAGACGTACTTCAATAGCCAACAAAGTAAGTTAAGAGATAATTTCACCAAAACGAAAGTAATGCAACAAAACCAAAAAATTCTTCATATTCATAGCGTCAAAATAAAGTGTACAGTTGCAATAAAAATTAAAAATAATACTCAAAATCCAGACTTCAGTATTTATTTTGCTTTCCTTTTGCCTTGAGAACAGCCTCTAGTCGTCTTGGCATTGATTCCACTAATTTTGATGTCACTTCCGATGAAATATTTTGCCATTCGTCCAGCAAAGCATTTTTTAGGGTGTCTATGCTAGTTATGTTTCTCTTTCGTATTTATCGGTCCAGATGTTCCCCAATGGGATAAAGGTCCGGTGATTGTGGGGGTGATCCAAATGTTTAGGTGCATGATAAAGCAATTATTCCTTAACTATTTTAGCTGTACGTTTGGGATCGTTGTCTTGTTGAAAAATCTACGTACGATCCAACCCCAATTTTTCCACACTAGGACCCAAATTATCTTTCAATATGTTTAGGAATCCTATTTTATTTATTGTATTATCAATGAATACCAATCTGAAAATTCCACTTGCCGCCATATCACACCGAACCACCACCGTGTTTCACTGTCAACACAGTGTTTTTATCTTCGAACTCCTGATTTTTTCCTCTCCATATCCTAGTCGGCGCTTTCTTCCCAAAAACTTCGAACTTACTTTCATCACTAAATAAAAACGTTTTTCCAAAATGAATTATGATGATTTCCGTACTTTTTGGCAAAATCAAGGCGCCGCTGTTGGTTAGGTTTGAATATGAATGGCTTCTTTCTCGGAACCCTTCAAAATAGACCATTATTATGCAATGCCCGTCTGATTGTGCTGGCGCTAACATTGCGTCCTGCTGACCTTGAGAGGTCTTTCGCTACTTTCACGGCGCTAGTTTTCGGATCCTGTCTAACGGTTCTTACAAACTGGCGTATTTCCGTTTCACTGAGCCGCTTTGGTCTACCAGCACCTGTATGATTTTCTAACTTACCGAAGATCTCGAACATTTCAATAATTTTTTTGATGGTGTTATGGCTTCTATCAAAAATTGAAGCTGTTTCTCGTAACGATTTCCTTTCGATTTTAAATTTTATGACAAGTTCTCGCGTTTCCAAAGAAGCTTGCCTTCCCATTTTCATCAAGTTAAATGTAAAATAACTTTTTTATACTTCTTACACTCTAATCGGCACAAATGACGCGCAGGGAATAACTAATAAGACGATAGATCACCACGGCTGCAAAATACGAAAGATAACGGGAATTTTTTTCTTAAAAATCTTCTAGCGCTAGGCTTCTTGTCATATGTGTACACTTTATTTTGGTGCTAGAAAAAGCGACTATTTTTTGTTTTTCCTACATATTTTTTGTTGTTGTAAACTTACTGCAATTGTCGATTAGTATATAACTAATATATAAAAGAGACCTCAATGAGAACTTAAATAATCATCAAATACTTGATGAAGTTCAGTATGGTGGTCAGAATTTAAGTACATAGAATGCACATAGGAATGAAGTAACAGCTAATTTTGACGCTCACTGTAGTTCTGTATACTCAGTGTTCGTTCTGTTGAAGTTTCTGTGGAATAATCGGTTTGATTTTTCTGATACCCAGGAGCTTAAGGGCTAGTATTTGATATTCTGGAATGTAATTAATGTGGAGTTTTTTATCTACGCTATTAGCGATGGATGTGGTGAGTTTCGTTACATTTTGATCGTTTTCAATACTTGAAAGACTACGGCCCACTGGTACATCAAATTTCAGTTCGTTCACTAGGTCCGGTCGTCTGTATGCTTGAACGATCTTAACGTCTAAGGTGATTCCCTTAGCGGGTCATAATGTTAGCTGTTACTCTAAAAATACGGCAAAATGATCTGATAAAGCTGAAACCGTTCTGCAGAAGCAACGACCGCCAGCCGTATTGAGCAATCCTGACGACAATAGAAAAAAGTCTATAAGGATGAACGACGTAAGGTGGAATTACTTGAATTTATAAGTCCTATAGCCAGCTGTGGGTTATTTAAGATCTAGTGGTACAATCTATTTGCGTTTCTTGTCGAGTTGTGCCAGTTTTCATGTGGCCGCCGCTAATGAAAGCGTAAAAATGGTTAGCTATCCCAAACAAAGTATTGTTATAGATCTGGCAATTACGTAATTTATCTTTCTGGAAAATGCAAGAACATTATCCCCTAATGTGTAAAACGCCATCTAGAACGTTCAAGCAAACACCCTACGGAACTACAATAGTCTAGACACACACCCGAAAACATCCCAGCAGAAATTTCGCGAACTTGGATATTTAGTATAAATAAACACCACTTCCAGACAGCAGTCAGTCAGCCAGCGACATCTGAACACAAACGGTAGTGAAAGCGATAGTAAACCCGCGTCGGTGTTGTCATAAGAAAAGCGATAGATAAACAAGCAGCGGTGTTGCCAGAAGAGTGTGAAGTGATCGGGAAATTGTATAAAAGTGCGAATAAATAAATTATCTATTATTTTTAAACGAATTGTGTTTTCTTTGAAATCCGGCGAACCCCCTAGCTCGCAACAGTATTAAGGTCTAATTTTAAGGGTCAACCTAATCCTGGAGGCACATATACAGATCTAACAAATAATTTCTTTTCTACAAATTCTGCATCAACGTACAACCTTTAAATAATAAAAAGAAAGAGAAAACTTGAAAAAACAGTTCCTGTCCGCATTCAAAGCTATAGGCATATTCGCTAAGGATTCGGGTGTTAATTTACGAGGCAAAAAAACAGCGCTGAAAGCCCAATTTGTCTCTCAAATTATTACGGAGCACGAACCAGGACCTGACATAATCCATTGCCACAAAAAAAAAACGCTATCCTTGAAGTACTCCACGCCGAGAAACATCGTCGGACATGATAAAATAATTAGTTAAATTTCGAAACTGTATCTTAATTAACGCAATTCGAACCACTTAACCAGTCCCCGGGGGCGAGTGAGTTGGAAACAGATCGGAGGCTTTCAACGATGCGATGGCCCCAATCGAACCGCAGTACTCGGTGGAATTTCGTTATGCGAATTAACTGGTTAAAAGCGAATTTTCTAGCAGTTCTTATGGTGGAGTCACCATAGTACGCAGGCCTCGGATCTGGCACAACATACCACAAGAAGCGTTTTGCTTACCTTCCTTTCACTTGTGTGTTCTTCGATTACGTTCGAAACACGTCGCCATGGTTCGAGAAACACACTTTGTTCCAGCGACACAACAAGAACAAATAATCGGGTTTGGAGTGTTTTTCTTCGTCGAAAAACACATCTAGTGTTTATAATTGAGGCGGCAATTATCTGTCGGGCGTTCTTCTCCCCGCAACAAGAAGAGAAGCAACCAGATGCAGTTCGTGCTGCGACTTACGAATGCTGGTGAAATCAGAGAAGCCTTAGATGATTGTTTCGCGGGGTAGAAGGGTGGAGCGATTTGGCCCGTTCACAATTTGACTTTTTTTGTCAAAAACGACGTGTACAAAATTTTGAACTATCTAGCCCAACGCGTTCGCAAGCTAGAAAGGAAGGACACGGACATACGAATGCTGGTGAAATCAGAGAAGCCTTAGATGATTGTTTCGCGGGGTAGAAGGGTGGAGCGATTTGGCCCGTTCACAATTTGACTTTTTTTGTCAAAAACGACGTGTACAAAATTTTGAACTATCTAGCCCAACGCGTTCGCAAGCTAGAAAGGAAGGACACGGACATCCGGTTTTGAGATTTTTGAGTGGAACTTCTGTAATTTTTTTCTCCGAGACTTATTTCTTGTGGCAAACTTATAATACTCTCAGATTTTACCTAGAGTGTAAAAATGATCTTTTCGCTAGCCCGAACCGATTATTGTGGCAAGTGCGAGAATAACGGCGCTCGAAATAATTGCCAGGCGGTTCCATTGGATCCGGCTTGAAACGGAAATAAAAACAAACAAAAAACGCGATTTCTTGCAACGCAGAAATCGACAAAACTTCGACTAAAATACATAAAGAAAATAATAGGGGTGGAATAATCCGTCGCATGCATAACTCAGACAGGGAAGTAAATTATTCACGTCGAAAGGGGGAATTTAGGTCAAACCTGGGCCGCACAAGGAAAAATCAATTTTCTATCGGCGCTCTTTGTTTTCTTCTGAGTTTTTCGTGAAATTCTTTCGTACTTACGCAATGTGTAATGTTTTTGGTATTTCTAGAGCAGTGATGACGCCGTTTTTTTTCCCTGGATCTATTGCACTGAGTATTGCGTTTTTCTACACACCTTTTTTCTAGAGATAAACACGAACCGCCGAAATATACCACAACTCGCACGCACTAGAGGACCGAAAGATAACCACTGAAAAAAGTTGAAGAAATGACGTTTCAGTTCAAGCCAACAACAAAGCTTAATTCCTGGCTTCATGTTGCCAGTTGACGTAAATTGACTTAAATTTCCGGCAACATTGGCCTTTTTCTAACCAACTAACTGCCAACGTAAGCCAAAGTAGTAATTTTGCTTTGAAAAGGGAGCTTTTCAATTGTTTTGATTGTTCAGAAAATTTGGAATGTAGATGGTGCGCAATGCATGTTGAGTGTAAAATGGGGGAAAAACCGAAAAGGAATTTTGAAGTGGTGGTGAAACGTTTCTATTTTCGATCGTAGTTAATTGAATTTTATTTTTATGAGTAATGAAGAACTTTGTTCACGAAATGAAATCGAATCAATTACGTCTTAATTGTCGGTTAATATATTTTTTTAATATTTTGCTGAAATAGATTCTTGAATTCACAGATAGACTGCGGCAGAAACGCAAGAAAGGTTGCGCGGAATGAACGAAACTTAAGTACTTAATAATATTTCAAACTTTTAGATATTGTTTTTAAATGCCTTTCGCAAATTTTCAAGATTCTACCTTAAAATGTCATTCAAAAATGTTCAGTTTATGTGTTTTTTTCTTTGCACATGAAACACCTTGTGTGTTTTCAACATTTTTGCTTTCCACCTCCCTCCCAACTTAATTTTTTACCAAAATTAAAGACTATATAGCTCTACAATCTGACAAATTTTTAATTTGATATCTGTACTAAATTTTGAGATATAATGATTGTAATTTTGGAAAGTGCGCCATTTTTGAAATGCTCCCCATTTCCCCCACTACTATTATGTCCACATGTTATATTTTTTCATATTTCGCTAGTGAAGCTTAGTATACGTTTCAAGTTTCAATTACATAGCTTAAGAGAGAGTCGTGATATTAATTTTTAAGTGTTTTTCTTTGCAATAATTATCCTCTTTCTAAGCTGATTCTGGTGGATCTGTATGTCACCTTAATGTTCCCAAAATATGAATTTTTTGTGATTAGTAATTTCGAAGATATAATCATTTGAAAACAAAAATTCGGACGAACATTTGTTTGTAGCCCCTCCTTTTCGGACGCCAATGGATAAAAATATTAAATTATTTTCAAAGTTTGTTCCACAATTCAGAGTAGCAATTTTTTTTTCTGTGTCGATCACAATATTTTATTATTAGAATAATAGGGTAAAATGGACGACGATATGAGTAATAATAAAACGCGAGCCGCTTACGCAATAGTAAAAGACCTGAAAAAGGGACATAAGCCAAAAACCAATATCTACAAAGACGCAGAATGCAACATCATCAGCGACACACAAGAAATCAAAAGATGGGCTTCCTACTTCAAACATTCTCTCAATCCCTCTCTATTAGCACTGACGACAACAGACAACACCTCCATTGAGGTTTCAACTGACGAAGAAGAATTATCATCGACACTACCCACGCTTGCCGAGATCAAAGCATCCCTATATAACCAAAAACTAAACGAAGTGTCGGGACTTGACGAATTACCAATTGAACTTCTGAAAAACGGTGGAAACTGTGTCGCGGAAATACTACAAAGTTTGGACAGAGGAAAACATACTGGGCAATTGGCGAAAAAGTTTAATACATTGTGACAATAAAGTACCGGGAATTGGTAAATAAAACGCAAAACATTTAATTAATTGCCAATATTTATTTTGTCGCCTTCAAAGTAATCCCCATTAGGTGCAACACATACATATATGTCAGCGTTTTTCCTGTCCTCGAAACACTTTTTTTAAGCACCTTTTGGTATCAGCTCCTTCGGCGATTTTTGTTTTATATCCTCGACCGACTGACAACGGGTTCGAAGGAGCAGTAATTTCAGTTTCAGGAATAGGAAAAAGTCGCACGGAGTCAAATCTGGTGAATACGGTGTTTGATTAATGGAATTTGTCCAATTGCGAGAAGAAGTTATTGAAATCTCTTAACATGAATGAAACTGGTTCATAAAATCCGTAGTTCGTGCGGTGCTGCGGAATTCTACAAAGCTCATAATTTCGCAAAGGACGACATTGAACGTTGAATTTAATCATAGACAGCAGTTTGTCAGAGCCAATTATACCTAAAATAACTTTTAAACCAAAAACAACTCTGGCATGGATCCGCCCTTCCTCAAGGGTATCCATAGACAGCAGATTTAAACGATCAACATATGGCGGCAACCTGAGTGGATCGGCCCAGGGAAGGCCCTGGAGGACAAACCTTAAGAACCGACGCTGAATTGCTTCGATCCAATCTATGTGAATGGAATAAAATGGCGACCAAATAGGACCAGCATATTCTAGGATAGATCGGACGAATGCACAATATAACATTTTCATTGTAAAGAAATCATTGAATTCTTTCGATTTTCTCCTAGCAAAACCGAGGATAGCGTTCGTTTTACCAGCAATGTGATTCACGTGATCATCAAAGGTCAAATTACAGTTGAATAGCACGCCCCAATCACGTACTTTGTCAGAACGAAGTAAAGAGCATTCATCTACAACATAGTCAAAATTCATTGATATTCTCTCCTTAGAATACGAAACAGTAGTGCATTTATTAATGTTGAGATGTAAATTGTTAAGTAAGCACCAGTTATGAAAACGCGAGATATCACTTTGCAATAATAGACAATCATTGCTGCTGGAGATAATCTCAAAGATTTTCGCATCATCGGCATAGAGAAGAATGTTCGAGTTAGAGATAAACAAACTCACGTCATTAATTAATAGAAGGAATAGAAGTGGACCCAGATGGATACCTTGCGGAACGCCTGAAGTATTAAATATTTCAGAAGATAAGGCACCACGAAAGTGTACTTTCTGAATGCGATCACTAAGATACGACTTAATCCAAAGGACGAAAATATCAGGAAAACCAAGCAGGCGGAGCTTATACACAAGAATATTATGGTCAATTTTGTCAAAGGCTTTACTAAAGTCAGTGTATATGCAATCGACCTGCTTCCCGTTTTCGATAGCAGAAAGACAGAAGTTCGAGAACTCCATAAGTTTAGTTACAGTGGATCTGCCTTTGACAAAGCCATGTTGGAATGATCCAATAATCGACTTGGAGTGGAAATACATTACATCACACACAATGGATTCAAATAGCTTAGCAACACATGGAAGATTCGCTATAGGCCTATAATTACTTAAATTGTATCTTTTATCAGACTTAAGCAAGGGCATTATAGTTGAGTATTTTCATAACATAGGAAAAATTCCAATACGAAGCGATGAATTAAAAAGATACCCAAGGATAGGTAAAAGGGATAAACAACACTTTTTAATCAAAGAAGAAGGAACACCATCTGGTCTATTGGAGAAATTAATAGCAAGTTTATCAATGTATTTCAAAATAGTGGAGTCGTCAATGAAATGATCTTTTGGAACCAAGGACGAGGAAGGAAACTTTGGCAGGTATTGAAAGTTGCCAACGGATGCTAGTGGCGTGCTTTAATTGAAGGCGGTCCGGAAATGGTTGGAAAATAAGTCGCTAATTGTAGTAGGATCAGCACTGACTACATCATTAAGAACCATACTGGAAGGATAATCATCAGAGTTTTTCTTAGAGTTGACGAAATTCCAGAATTGTTTCGGTTTATCTTTAAAATAGTTTTTAACAGTAAAAAAGTATTGGTTATATGTAGCTCGAGACTGACTTATAAAACAATTACATAAGTTTATGTAAATTATGTAGTCCGTATCGCTCCTTGAGAGTGAGTAAGTTTTCCAAGCTATCGTTTTTCGATTTTTCAAATTAATTAAATCATCGTCAAACCAGGAAATCTCCTGGTCGGTTTCGAACAAACTACAGGGGCACAACGTAGAACCATTTAAAATAGTGTAAAAATTAGAAGTGGCTTTGTCAACATCAGATTCATTCAACACAGGCGACCAATCGCAATTGGATATGTCAAGATTTAAAGTTTCAAAATCAGCTTTGGCGAAATTAAAATAATTATTAACAATACATTTCGAGTTCGTAAATTCTGTCCGAGAGTTGAATGTTGCGTGAAGCGCAGGATGAATTGGCAAGTCAGACAGCAAAGGGCTGTGACATCTATCAACCGTCGTAAGGTTGGCATCAGATGAGAAAATCAAATCCAAAAATCTACCATGATCCTTCGAAATCGGACACACACACACTTCTTTCTGCAGGATACTAAGTTTGGTGGTACGTCAACATTTGCACAACGCAAAATACCGAGAACGTTGTCAGCAATTTCCTTCTCCGTGGTGTCCTAGGCTAACCGCGATACAAAAAGTAACTTTGGCTGCACAGCGGCTCGTAAAGTTGTAGCGATATCGACACTTAGTTTATTCAGTATTAAATCGGACTACTACTTAAAATTTCTATCGTTTATATTAAAAATACTTTTGCACTAATAATTATCAGTAGTAAGCGACGTGTTGAAAATAATAGATAATAAAAATAAAAAATAGATAATGATATAATTGAAAATTATTATAAAAAAATAATTCCACATTGTTTTAATAATAATATAATAATAAATATTTAAAATGTTAATTTAAATAATAAGAAAATAAGAAACAATAATTATAAATAAATTAATTTAAATATTACTCCATGATTTTTATATTATTAAACGTTTGGTGTAATAATTTGTGACCCCGACCTGGCTTTAAGCCAGAGTAATTCAAAAAAGAGAATATTCAACAATTTCAAGGAATTTTCAACAATTTCAAGCATCTGAAAGAAAATTTGAGAGAATATTCAACAATTTCAAGAATCTGAAGGAATATTCAACAATCTCGAACATCTGAAAGAAAATTTGAGAGAATATTCAGCAAGACGTGTTCAACCATCGCTTCATCTGATGCGCTCAGTAAACCAATGTAACAGCTACCCATGCCAGGAAATATCAACATAACTATTTCTGGCATTTCTAAACCGGTCCAGCATTACAATTGCAAACGCCCGTACCACCAGATGGCCCACATTTAACTGAAGCGCCATTTAATATTCAATAGCAACATCAGCAATTAGTCACAAAAATTGTTTTGAATCATCCTTAAAGCTCATCACATTAAACAACCGATTTAGGCAGAGGATCAACAACTGCAACAAGGAATTATTCAACATATTTATCAACCTTAAAAAAAAAAAATTCAAAAATCAACAACAGCTGCCGCAACAAAAAGAGAAAATAGTATCAGTAACATCATCAACAGCAAGCTAGAACTTGAATATGGATTTGTACATTTTTCCAAAGTATTGGTAAATTAGATTATTATTATTACTGTTATTTCTTCTACATATATTGTTAGTATATGTATTGTATTTTTAGTCATTATCTATTTTGAAAACAATTTACGCGAAATTTATTATCCTCATAATAAATGTGTCAAAGGAAAATAAAAATCAATATTCGAGTGCAAAATGACTGAAACAGATCAAAATATCGAAATTGAAACTGGAAATCATTCCGATAGCGCTACATTTCCAGTAAATCAGAAATTAGAGTCGGTAACAGCAATGCGGTTACCATTGTTTTGGGTAAATTCTCCCAACTCTTGGTTTGTGCAAGCGGAAGCACAATTTAAATTGGGTAGAATTACAAGTGATTCTACTAAATATTATCATATTATTGCTTCATTGCCGCAGGAGATAGTAGAGTCAATTTTGGATTTTATTCAAAATCCACCTATATCTGATTTATATCCATAATTAAAGAAAATCCTTATTGAACGCCATTCAGTAAGCGAAGAACGTAGGATTGAACAACTTCTTTCGAACGAAGAAATGGGTGATAGAAAGCCCTCGGAATTTTTCAGATATCTAAAACAATTGGCAGGTACATCAGGTACTATTGGGAGTAGTCTTGTTAAAAAACTTTGGCTTAGAAGGTTACCCCATTTAATTAATATATCGTTAATTCCTCAAGGTGATAACGACATAACTGATTTGACTTCATTGGCTGATAAGCTTTGGGAAGTCTTACCAAAACAACATAATTTATCAATTATTGATAATAAAAGGTCGCAAAACTTCTCATCTTTTGAAAACAAAAATCATTCAGTAACTGATCCTACAATTAGTGATCTCAAAGATGAAATTAATCCCTTAAAATCCATGGTTTCGAAATTGCTCTCGAAAGAAAAACAATATCAACGTTTTCCCAAGCAAAGTAGATCTGGCAGTCGAAATCGTACTCAAAATGTTGAGCGAAAATGTTGGTATCATCACAAATTCGGAAATAAAGCCACAAAATGTGTTGCTCTTTGTTCCGAAAATTTGAATCGTACACCAACTCCATCAACTAACTTAAATTTTTAATGGATCCTACAGTTCAAGCGGCGACTAGTAGGAATAATTATTATTCTGGCCGCCTTTTTGTTAAGGATTATATAAACAATTTGAATTTTTTAGTTGATACAGGTGCTGATATATCAGTAATTCCTGTAAACATTTTTAAAAGTTATAAAAAGACTTCGCATTTAGTCCTATCCGCAGCTAATGATTCATCGATAACAACGTACGGAACGAAACTTTTAGAAATTAATTTAGGAGTACGTAGGAGGTTTCTGCATGTATTTACTATTGCATCTGTCAATAGACCTATACTTGGTGCCGATTTTTTATCCAAATATGAATTGTTAGTGGATTTAAAAAATAAAAAACTCGTTGATTCGAAAACTAAATTGTTTGTAAATGCTATTTCCGCTTTTGTTGACACACCTACTCCTAAGTTTAGTACAATCAACAATGAGTTTGGCAATATATTGAGACAATACCCAACATTAACACAAACTTCCGATTTCAATCAACCTGTTATGCACAGCATGGTTCATAATATTATGACTCAAGGTCAATTACCTTTCTCCAAACCACGTCGATTGGACCCTAAAAAGCACAAAGTGGAATTTCAACATATGGTAGATCTTGGAATTTGTCGTCCATCATCCTCTTCAGTATCATCTCCTCTGCATTTGGTAGCTAAGAAAAACACGGAAGATTGGCGACCATGTGGGGATTATCGGCAACTCAATGCCGCAACGATACCAGACACGTATCCAATACTTCACATACAAAATTTTTCATTTCAACTACACAATTGTAAAATTTTTTCGAAAATCGACCTTGTGCGTGCGTATCATCACATTCCAGTCGTGCCAGAAGATGTATACAAAACAGCCATAGCAACCCCTTTTGGATTGTACGAGTTCGTTCGTATGCCGTTCGGTTTACGAAACGCAGCTCAATCATTTCAACGTTTTATGAATGAAATTGTTAAAGGCCTCGATTTCGTATTTGTTTATATTGATGATATTCTTATTGCAAGTAAAACCAAAGAAGAACATTGTGAACATCTACACATGGTATTTCAACGTCTTAAACACTATGGTTTACGAATAAAGACGAGCAAATGTGTTTTAGGTTCCACTTCTTTGGACTTTTTAAGTCATAATATCACAAAAGACGGAATTTCACCGTCCAAAGATCGGGTAGAAGCTATTAACAACTTAGCAATTCCGACATCTATTAAACAAATACAACAATTTATTGGCATGGTGAATTATTACCATCGATTTCTACCAAAATTAGCAGAAATGTTAGCACCTATCCATGCACACTTGACAAAATTACTGCAATCTAAAAGTAAAAAGATAGTTGAGTGGCCAGATATATGTACGGAATCTTTTTCGAAAATTAAAAAATCACTTTGTGAAGCAACTTTGCTATCTCATCCGATAGACAACTCACAACTTACTCTTACAACAGATGCTTCAAACATAGCTGTAGGAGCGGTACTTCAACAAATAAATAATGGAGTATTAGAACCATTAGCTTTCTTTTCCAAAAAGTTAACTTCGGCCGAACAAAAATATTCCGCGTTCGACCGAGAATTATTAGCAATATTTTTGTCAATTAAACATTTTCGATATTTCTTGGAGGGCAGAGATTTCAGTGTTTACACGGATCAAAAACCCCTCACAAGAGCGTTATCATCAAAAACTGAACGTAGTCCTCGTCAGACGCGTCAATTGGAATTCATTTCCCAATTTACAAATAAAATTATTCATATATCTGGAAAGAATAATGTAGTAGCAGATACCCTTTCACGGTCTTTTAAAGACGTAGACACTCTATCGATTTCTTCAGATATCGATCAGGTAATGCGATTACAAGAAAAAGATGAAGAACTTAAAACTCTGTTAACTAAATCCGAGAATACTAGTTCGAAATTTAAATTGAAATTACTAGAATACCCATTATTGAATAATAAACTATGGTGCGAAATTAGTACAAATAAAACTAGGTTGTACATTCCAGAAGAATTGAGACGACAAATATTCGATTCAATTCACAATCTGTCTCATCCAGGTATTCGTGCTACTAGAAAATTAATAAGTTCTCAGTACTTCTGGCCCAATCTCAACAAACAAGTAAATCAGTGGTCAAGATCATGTATTTCATGTCAAAAATCAAAAGTACATAGGCATATCAAATCTGAACTTGGACAGTTCAATACGCCTACTAAAAGATTTGACCACATTCATATTGATTTAGTAGGACCACTTCCGTCATCTAATAATAATAACTACATTCTCACAGTGATAGACAGGTTTACCCGATGGCCGGAGGCATATCCTCTCAAAGATATGAGCACAATTTCAGTCGCTAAGACATTCGTTCATCAATATATTTCACGATTTGGAATTCCTAAATTGATTACTACTGATCGTGGCAGCCAATTCGAATCAAAGCTCTTTGCAGAAGTAAACAAAATTCTTGGTTGTACCCGTATTCGCACGACTGCATACCACCCACAAGCAAATGGTATGGTAGAGCGATTTCATCGTACTTTAAAAGCGTCATTAATGGCTCGCAACAACACCATAAATTGGAGTGATGAGTTACCATTAATTCTACTAGGACTTCGTACCACATCTAAAGATGATTTGAAGTGTAGTCCTGCAGAATTAGTCTACGGAGAAACATTACGCGTTCCCGGAGATTTCGCATTACCAAGTACACATTCAGATGAACCACTTTCAAGCGATTTTGCAAAGCAGTTAAAAACTCAAATGCAAAATATTCAACCAACACAACCAAGGAGTACAATTAAAACTAATGTTTATCTCCCTAGTTCTCTTGAGAACACAGAATTTGTTTTTGTTCGCACAGACAAAGTCAAAACAGCATTAGCTCAACCTTATGAAGGTCCATATAAAATAATCAGAAAATTAAAAAAATGTTTCATTGTGGATGTAAATGGAAAAAATAAATCAATTAGTATTGACAGATTAAAACCAGCATATAGCAGTAATGATACCGTGTCTTCTGATTGTAACAAACCAAGAGTGGTTTCATTTAAAATAAAGTGACGCTATCTATGCTGGAGGGGGAGTGATGTAGCGATATCGACACTTAGTTTATTCAGTATTAAATCGGACTACTACTTAAAATTTCTATCGTTTATATTAAAAATACTTTTGCACTAATAATTATCAGTAGTAAGCGACGTGTTGAAAATAATAGATAATAAAAATAAAAAATAGATAATGATATAATTGAAAATTATTATAAAAAAATAATTCCACATTGTTTTAATAATAATATAATAATAAATATTTAAAATGTTAATTTAAATAATAAGAAAATAAGAAACAATAATTATAAATAAATTAATTTAAATATTACTCCATGATTTTTATATTATTAAACGTTTGGTGTAATAAAGTACAGCGGAAGTCTTTTGACCTAGTCGAAGCTTCAGGCACAATACCCATTTGGTTGTTGTCGTAATCAATCACAGTAGCTCTACGTTTTGGTGCATTATCAGACTCAGGAACGTTCTCTAGGTTCGATATATTATCACATGAGGGGAAGGTACCGTTGTCATTAACATGTAGATTCGACCGTGAGTGAACGTCTTTAGGAGATTTAGCATCCTTCCATCGAGTGTGCTTACTTGTTTTTGAGCTCTTTCTGCGTTTCTTGTCTACTGCTTGCGGCTGTGATATGAATGCACCGGAAAGTGGTAGAGGCACCTCGTTGCAATCAGTCTGGCAGCCAATAGAGCAGGATGAGGTATTCGCATCGGTTTGACAGTCAATGTTGGATCTAGCAACTGGCACATGCTCTGTAGGAATTTTTAAATTAGACGCTAGTAGTTTCACGTTATCATTTAACAGATCTAATTTGTGCAATGTTTGCACGTTGCCTAAAATAGGTCCAATCTCGTTGCATTCAGTGAAGCTAGAGCAAAGAAACAGTCGATAGGCTTCGCTTTTCTTGGTGATGGCCTCTTGGCATTCCTCATCTAACTAGTCATTTCGTTTTCTCCACTCTAAATGACCTAACGTGTATTCAGCTGCGCGCTGAATACTATCTTTAATGTTTTGCCACATTTGTCAACACTTTCCTGAGGCTCAAACTGCGGTAGTGCCTCAATATGTGCTTTGATTGTGGTCATATATACCACTTTCGTTGTGTCGTCCTTCAGTTTTTGCACATTGAGCTTCGGAGCCCAGCTCCTTTTAGTGTGGCCCTTGTTAGCTATGCGACAGCGGTGTTTAGCTCGAACAAGAAATTGGTCCGAGTCACAGTTCGCGTCACGTAGAGTCCTGACATCTACAATGCTGGAGGCAGCTCTTTTCTCGATGAGAACGTGGTCAATTTGATTGAAGGTGGGCCCATCTAGTGATGCCCACGTAATTTTGTGAATATTTTTATGCGGAAAGCTGGTGGAGCTTATGATTAGGTTCTTACTGCTGGCGAAGTCAATAAGTCTTTGACCATTGTCGTTCGTTTCATTATGGAGGCTATGCCCTCCTGATACGCCCCAATGAAACAGTTCGTTGCAAATTTAACGGTTAAAGTCTCCGATTAGAATTTTGATGTCATTGGAGGGCAGCCCGTCAAAAGTGCTGTCAAGTCGGGCATAGAATTCGTCTTTAAAGACATCATCTTTCTCCTCTGTTGGAGCATGGCAGTTGATGAACCAAACGCTGAAGAACTTCAACTTGAAGTAGAGTAATCAGATTCGTTCGTAGATCGGTATGAATTTCGTTACAAGTTGTTTGAATGCATTATCTACCACAAAGGCGACACCAAATTCTCTGCTTCCTTGCTTTTTTCCGCTGTTAAAAATCGTGTGAGATCTGTAATCATTAAATTCGCTTCCGAGCCATTTCGTTTCTTGGAGAACGAGAATGCTCACGAGACATTTCCTGAAGAAGTTCCCGCAGTTTCGTTCGATGTAGTTGAACGCACATTCCAAGATCCGAAAGAATAGTCCATTTTCAGTTGTCGTAGTCGTTGCCGTTTGATCCATCTAATTCGAGGCTGTAATCCGGGTTCCTGGACACGCAAGTCTTTTGCGGGGAGACGTTGTCGCCCGACCCCCAACTTGGAGGGCCAGTCTGGATGCCAGTTCCGATTAGAAGCGCGGAGTATTCGCCTTTACCCTTCTCCGTTTGCTATTTTGAACAAAATACCTAGAAGCCACCGCGGGGAGGTGGAGATAGGATTCAGTAGCAGAGCTGTTGATGTTATTTACAATGGGCTTTTTACAGAATTTATCCTACGTTATGTACCAGATCACGATTACGCTCTGTGACCCTTACTACCATTCGGCCACCATTTGGAAATATAAGTAAGGAAAAAAAGAAAATACTATTAGCTTTACCCCTTCTACCTCTCCCATACAATCTGGCACGATTTCACAACTTTACAAAGGTCGATTTTCCAGAAAAGTTTGAATATTACTGATTTGCAATTTTACAATTTAAAAAATGCTAAAAAATCATGTTTATAGTTATTTCTGAATAGGTCTTTAAAAACTCACTCCTCCTTCTACCATCTCCCATACAAACTGTACAATTTCACTAAATCTATTGCACTAATTTCCTCAGTACCTATTAAATTTTTGGATCCTAAATTTTGTATAAAATATTTTGATAGCAACTTTAGCGTGATGTGAAAAAACCAGTTCATCATCCTCCCCTACAAAAGTTCTTCAAATCAAAAATTTTTTATCTACAGTATTGCACGATTGGGCTTTACGCCCAATTGTAGTTCTGTTATGTTTCTAGTTACTCACTAAGAACTCCTCACTCTTTCTACCACTTCCCATATAAACTGCATAATTCCAAGTCCAATACATTAATTTTTTCAGTACCTATTAAATTTTCAATAAAACATTTTGATAGCAACTCTAGCATGATGTGAAAAAATTGGTTCAATGCCGTTACCCCTTCTACCACTTAACATACAAGATTTTTTAAAATTAAAAAATGTCTCTTCATTTGGAGTATCGCATGATTAGGCCCTTACGCTTAATCGTGGTCGTGTTATGTTTTATACTCTAGATGAAATCTGAGAGTATTATAAGTTTGCTTTAAAGTTTTTAACGCCAAGAAATAATGCTCTTACAGAGCCGCCAAGGATACAGAAATATTTGTTGTCGCTCAAAAAACTCAAAACCGGTTGTTCGTCCGTCCGTCGGCTCTCTAGCTTGAGAACGCGTCGAGCTAAGAAGTTAAAAATTGGTAGACGTCGTTTTTGGTGAAAAAGTAAGGCCAAGTTCGTGAACCAGCCACATCGCTCCACTCGCTCCCATACAAAATGACTAATTTTCAATAATTTACATTAATCAAATTTTTTTGGAAACTGCGAAAGCTAATGATTTGAAATTTGGAGTTTATTATTTATCATAAATGTGAAGTATGGTATAAAAATTCCATTTCTGCACCACCTACACTCTGCTCTTTAACATTTATCGAGCACATATTTTGTACTAAATACTTAATTAGCATTGTCATTAAGATCAGAAAAAATTAAGCGATTCGCTTTACTGCTTCTACCCCCTCTCATACAATAGTTTCTTTAAGTACTGACTAAAAAACCCATTTAACTCCGCCATAGATTCAAACCCGGTTGAGAAAAGAGGAGGGAGCATTGGAATGGCCAGCAACACCAGTGCGTCTCAGGAAGTATGTAGGCAAAAATATGACATAGTTGGACTCGCAGCACGAAAAAAAAACACTGTTTAGAAACCCTAAGAACAGCATCGGAAAGGATGGACTCAACGGCAAACAAAAAATGGACTACTTATTTGGAACTTGGAATCATGAACATGAGATCACACACAATCTATGCAAGTAGAAAATTTTTTACGATTTTTCCCGGCTGTGAAATTAGAAATTAAACCCCTGTACCTTGGGGCGGAACGCGGCTGTCCGCCCAACCCGTGGAGACAGTCCGTGGGAGCTATTGATCCTTTTTTGAGATCACGTTTCTTACTCGACCTCCGGGCCAAATCACTAGCTGGGAAGAGGTTCCACTACAAAAAGCGCGAATGACTGGAAGGACGTCATAAAAAAATCTTGACAAATAAATGAACTTCAAATGTATATAGTATACAGAAAACTGTCAACTGGCTTTAATTTCGAGTCCTCTATCCAAGGAGGATATATAATAAGGAGTGACTATGATCATACTTTCCTTGTAAGAAAATGGGAATGAAAGTATTTCCCTCAAAGGAGAGACTGGCGAAATCCTCGAAATTTTTCGAAAAAAATCGTTTCGCTATCTTTGTCTGACACACTTAAAAATATTGCAACTAACTCTTTTCCACGTTAAATTGTTCGAAACAATTGTCAAATTTTCAAAAGAATTGTTTCACTATCCTTATTTGACATACTTAAACCCAAAGTAACTATCTCTGTCCCGCGTTAAATTGTCCGTTGCTAAAGTGTTTAGCTTAAACATGAACCAAAAACTAATAAAAATTCAAAAAATAAAGATTTCTGAAATAAAACAGCAAACTCCATTCTACTGAAAATTATTTTATTGCTGACTGAATATTAGCAACCAAGAAAGAATACAAATTATGGTAATTTTTTTTGTAAAAGTTTGAAGCCAAGTTAAGCTTGGACACAATTTTCGAAAATTTCCGAATCAAAAAGCATTCCCACATGAGACAGCTTATCAGGCACTCCGTTTTATATATCCTCCTTGCCTCTAATTGTTCTACGTTACTGATTAAATAAACTGCCAACAAGTTGGGCGAAACTTTCTTATTCATGGGACAAGTTGCGGATGCGTGGAAAGTCAATATGCAGAGTCGTTAGGGAAGAATAAGTGAAAGGGGGGTCTTGGGCAGGGCTGTTGTCAATTTAACACTTTGCGGAAACGTTCAAAAGCTCCAGTACATATAATCAATATTTCGTTCATTTATTTATCCAAGTTTGTGTTTTATGACGGGTGGGGTGAGGGGTGATAGTAAGGGTGAATGTATGTTAATAGTTTTTTAATTGAATGCTTGAATCACGTCCAATATTCTCTGTATAGAATGTTAGTTTCATAGACGAAGTTGCATAGCATTTTCATAGGATTCGGTGTATTTTATATTTAAGAAACCAAACATTTGCATGGGAAGGGGTAGAGGAGGTGGGGGAATCGTAAAATTTGTGACGCAATTTTATTTCTTTTCTCTTATAATCAATCAATCAATCAAATTCCTTTTAAGACCCCCTAGATGAAATCTGAGAGTATATTGTGTTTGCCTTACCGTTTGTAACGCTAAGAAATAACGATGCACAGAGCCGCCAAGGGTACAGAAATATTTGTCGCTCGAAAACCTCGATTCCGAGTGACCGTCTGTCCGTCTGTCTGTCTGTCCGTCTGTGCGTCTGTCTACAGCATAACTCTCGAAAGCTTTGAATTTCATGAAATTTCGGAATAAAAAAGAAATTAACTTTTCTTTGAAACTATTTAAGCTACCGACTTGAAATTTTGGTCAAAGTATTATGATATAGATGTCATTAATATCACGGAATATTGACCAGATCCCTTTACCCCTTCCACCCCCTCCCATACAAATGGACAATTTTGAAAAATACATAATTCCGATTTTCATTGAAACTAGTAAAGCTGAAAAGACGAAATTTTGTCAGAATTAATTCTACTATAATTGCAATTTATTTTAAAAATAATTATCAACTTCACCTCACTCGTGAAATTTGTATAGGAGGGAGTAGATCCCATACAAATTTCACGAAATTTTGAAATTTAAATTAAATTATTTTTCTTCGAAACTGTTAAAACTATCAACTTGATATTTTGTATAAAGTATACAAATAGAAATATTAATAATGCGAAAGAAACTTTCTTTTGATCCGTACAATTCTTCTACCCCCTCCCATACAAATGCATAATTTTTGTTAAATGCATTTTATCGATTTCCATTCAAACTAGAAAAATTACAAACTTCGAATTTTGCCAGAATTTGTTTCTTAATAATTGAAATAAGTGTTAGAAAAAATTATCAGCTCCGCTTCACTCCTTCTACCACCTCCCATACAAATATCTGTATTATAAATTCAAGAAAAGCATTTCTCCTTGAAGTATAAAAGAGCTATCGACTTTGAAATTGAATCAAAGCATGGTGATAAGGATGATGATAAGCAGTTCCAAAATCATCTTAAACGCTCCACTTCCTCTGCCACCTCCCATACAAATGCCCCAATTTCAGGAAAACTCTGACCAATTTCTTTAAAAATAATGAAAACTAAAAACTTTAAATTCAGCAAAAAACATTTTGCATGCCATGCTCGATGTCATATACGAAAAATACTAACCTCCCCCTCTACTTCTACCACCTCCCATGCAAAAGTTTCTATTCACTATTCGAAAGAGTTTGTCATTGTCATTTCCATCTCATCTAGAGTATCATATGATTGGGCTTTAAGCCCAATCATAATTCTGTTATGTTTCTTTCATTGTACATGAAACACCTTGTCCACGTTAGACCTCTACTTCGGTACATAATAATTTTGGAACAAATTACTATTTATACTCTAGATGGAATCTGAGAGTATTATAAGTTTGCTCTAAGGTTTGTAACGCCAAGAAATAAGGCTCGGAGAAAAAAATGATGAATACAGAAGTTAATATTATCACTCAAAAATCTCAAAACCGGATGTCCGTCCGTCCGTCCGTCCGTGCGCTCTCTAGCTTGAGAACGCGTTGAGCTAGATAGTTCAAATTTTGTACACGTCGTTTTTGACAAAAAAGTAAGGTCAAGTTCGTGAACGGGCCAAATCGCTCCACCCCTTCTACCCCCTTCCATACAAAATGACACAATTGCGCAATTTGACAATGAAGAGATTTGCTCGAAAAGTATATAAGCTATTAACCTGAAATTTGGAATATATTATTATTATGATAATATCAATCTACCGTATAAAAATTATGTGTGTCCTACCCCTCCTTCTACCACCTTCCATACAAACTGTACTTTTCATGAATTATTCTAAGCCAATTTACTCAGTGCGTATAAAATTTAGCTAGCTGAAATTTTGCACCAAGTATTTATTTAAAATTGTTAGTAAGGCCAAAAAAAAATTAGACGATTAGCTTTACCCCTTCTACCCCCTCCCATACAAAATGACACAATTTCGCAATTTGACAATAAATGGATTTACTCGAAAAGTGTGAAAGCTATTAATCTGAATTTTTGGATATATTACATTCATAATAATATAAATCTACAGTAGAAAAATTATTGGAGTCCTCCTTCTCCTTCCACCCCCTCCCATACAAACATCACTTTTTCGTGAAATGCTTTAAGACGATTTTCTCAGAACATATAACATTTATCGAGCTCATATTTTGTAATAAATTCTTAATTAGTATTATCACTAAGATCAGAAAAAAATATTTGATTAGCTTCACTGCTTCTACCCCCTCCCATACAATATGGCACAGTTTCACAACTTCACAAAAAATCGATTTTCTTGAAAAGTATGAATGGCACTAGTCTGAAATTTAAGGTATGTCAATTTTATAATATTCGTAGTTATTTCTGAAAAAATCACTAAAATTCCCCCACTCTTTCTACCCCCTCCCATACAAACTGCACATTTTCATTAAATCTAACTCACTAATTTTTTCAGTTCCCATTCAATTTTTGGAGTAAGCATTTTGAATAAAACATTTTTATAGCTACTTTAGCATGATGGGGAGAAAATTAGTTCAATGCTATCCCTTCTAACATTCCACATACAAAATTTCTTGGGGTCACAAAAAAATTCTATTTCATCTAGAGTATCGTAAGATTGCGCATTACGCGCAATCGTACCCCTCCCCTGTTATGTTTTTTTTCTATGTATATCTTATAGATGTATCGACGTGCAAAATTTAAACTTTGCATCTTTTACCAGAGCCCTAAAAAATACTCAAAATTTTCAACATTTTTGCTTTCCACCTCCCTCCCCTTAACCCCCTAGCTTAAATTTTTTATCAAAATTAAAGATTATACAGCTCTACAATCTGATTTGATATCTGTACTCAATTTTGAGATATAAAGATTTGCAGTTTTTGAAAGTGCGCCATTTTTGAAATGATCCCCATATCGCCCCACTACTATTATGTCCAGATGTTATATTTTTTTCATATTTTACTAATAAAGCTTAGTATACGTTTCAAGTTTCAATTACATAGCTTAAGAGACAGTCGAGATATTCATTTTTAAATGTTTTTCTTTGCACCCCCTGACCATCCTCCTTACAATAATTAGCGTCTTTCTAAGCTGATTCTGGTGGATCTATACGCCACCTTAATGTAGTGGCGTGGCGTGACTTTATACCTAGGGGAAACAATTATTTTGGGCCAAGCTACAAGCGCTGCGTCAATATGCATGACTCCACAAGTTTAAATCATTATTTGAAACACTTCTATTCATCTGAGAAGGGTGCGGTTTTCCGCAATCGCTTTAGAATCCAGTCTACATTATTAATAGGAAATAAAAAAAATCGATTTTTTTTTCAATTTTTTAGGTAGTGCTCTCCTGAAAGCGATTTTTTTTCACTTAAAGCACGACAGATATGGGCAATATTGCCAGATCTACCTCTTCACATTTTTCGTCCTGATCATTTTTAGGCTTGTACATAAATTTCAATATTCTGGCAATACTTGGATCGAAAGCCAGAGCTTGCGGCTGAAAGCACCGGCTGGAAGCAATTGCATTAACACATCTCTCCTACGTATAGAAGTGAAACTTACCCTCGCTGGGAGCCAAAATTTTACTGGTATTGGCCGGCGGTTTCGTTCTCTTGTATATGACTAAAAGCAATGAGAGGAAGGGTGGAAGCATTTTAATGCAACGCATCTTCCCTCCATATTGAAGTCGAACTGGCAGAAAATTTCGTTCGTATTAGCTTTTGGTCTTGTTATGCGTTTTTAAAATCGCATCTTTTAGTAGTAGGTATATGGCGGTTCTGGCGCGGAAGTGAAATCAATACTTATCGATTATCGATTATCTATCGATATTGGTTTTTTTTTACCTGTCGATATTGGTTTTTTACCTGTCGATATTGGTTTTTTACCTGTCGATATTGGTTTTTTACCTGTCGATATTGGTTTTTTACCTGTCGATATTGGTTTTTTTTTACCTGTCGATATTGGTTATTGGTTATAGGTGAGTATTGGTTATTGGTTATAGGTGAGTATAGATAAGAGATTATTGGTTATTGGTGAGTATAGATAAGAGATTATTGGTTATAGGTGAGTATAGATAAGAGATTATTGGTATTGATCCAGATGGGTTATAGATTGGGGTTTATGTATTGGATATAGATTGGGGTTTATGTATCGGATATAGATTGTGTGTTTAGAGATTGTTATTGTTACTAATAAAGTGGTATCATTTCATGACGTCATCATCGATCAAATTAGGAATAATTGTTTGCAGCTAAGAGTGTTCTTTATAGATAAGAGTTTGTTATGGGTAGGTTTTTTATATTAGAGATAAGAGAATGTATTATGTTTCATATATGATGATTGGTATTGTGGAGTTTTTTATCTGAATTAAAATAATTTTTGGCTTAGAGTATTATGTAGATAAGAGAATGTTTACGAATTAGATAATTAGGTTTTATATATGCTAAAATTGGTAATTGAATTCTTTGTGGTTAAAAATGTTTTAGAGATAAGAGATTTAAGAATTATGATTCATATATGATGATGAAATTGATATTAACAGGAATAAACAGGAATAAACATGTTTGTTCGTTATCTTTTTGACTTTAAGCTTTGTGGGTGGTTTTATCGTGAAATAATTGTAGCGGTTGAGAGTGTTCATTATAGATAAGATTTTATTGTGAAATAATTGTAGCGGTTGAGAGTTTTTTTTGTAGATAAGAGAACGTTAAATTAATTTCATATGGACTAAAAACGGTTTTTTGTTGTGTTTCCTGTTTCCTGTGTTAAGAATAACGTAGATAGTATTATAAAGAAAATGCAAGAATTTCAAGAAAGAGATAGTGGATGGACTCTTGTGAAAATAACCCACTGCGAAATATGCATCAACGAATACAAGCCGCATAGGGGAACGAAATACGTGCGTTTACCGCCTTTTATAGCAGATAAACATGCTTGTGTGAACGTAAAAAACGATGATGAATTCTGTTTTAAATGGAGTCTAATCTCTGCATTATCACCGGTGAAGAAAAGTTCAGACAGACCATCATCATACCATATAGCCGATATAACACAAAGTGTTATACATCTTAGCAATGGTATATCATTGAATTTCAACGGTCTCGAGTTTCCACTGGACGTGCAGAAAATAGCAAAATTTGAGGAATTAAACACGTCAATAAGCATCAATGTATTTGGGTATGATTCAGAAATCAGAAAAATTGTGGGTCCGTATTACAACACAAAGAACGAAAAAAAGTGTCATATCAATTTATTATTGATACAAGGCACTGACGAACTGAATCACTACGTCTGGATCAAGAACATTTCTAGGTAATAACATTGAGTTTTTTTTTCATATTCCTTTTTTTTAATTTTTATTATTTTTTTTCTGTTCTTAGGTTGATCCGTGATCAACAAACGTTACACGAGCATAAGAGTTTCATTTGCAATTCATGTCTGCAATATTTCCGTAGTGAAGAAGCTCAATCACAACATAAAAATGAGTGTGGTAAGGTTGTGTCCAGCATGCCAACTCTCGAAAAATCAACTTTAGAATTTCAACACTATGAGCGTCAAATGGATGTACCATTCGTTATTTATGCAGACTTTGAGTGTTTACTTGAAGAGGTTAGTACCTGTTTTGTCGACCCAGGAACATCTTCATCAGCTGTTGTACAGGAGCACACACCATGTGCCTTTTCATATTATATTAAGTGTACTTATAATTCATCATTAGATAGGTTAAGAGTATATAAGGGAAAAGAATCCTCTAAAAATTTTCTAGATTCGCTTGTGAGGGATGTGAGATGGCTCTATTCCAATTATATTATGAAGCCAAAACCTATAACTAGACTGACAACACAACAGATGAAAATTCAGACTGAAACGGAACTTTGTTACATGTGTAAGAAACCTCTTCTCGACGACAGAGTAATAGACCACTGCCATTTAACGGGGGAATATAGGGGTCCAGCTCATAATCAATGTAGGTAATTTATTATTTAGAGTGCCTAAATTCTTTCCAATCTTTTTTCACAACTTTTCTGGGTATGATTGTCATTTATTCGTAAAAGAACTAGGGAATATAGATGGTGATATAAAAGTAATACCTCAAAATAAAGAACGGTACATTTCCGTATCGAAGAGAATCACAGTTAGTGATATGAATACAATAGAATTAAGATTTTTAGATTCAATTAGATTTATGAACAGTAGTTTAGATGAACTTGTTCGATATTTACCCGAGGCAAAACTGGAGACAATACGTTCAATATACGGTGAAGAAAACAAATTTAAGCTGCTCACAAGAAAGGGTGTATTTCCCTATGAGTATGTAAATTCGTGGACTCGTCTGAATGATGTTTGTTTGCCGCCAAGGGAAAAATTCGCAAGTAAATTAACAAATAGTGAGTGCAGTGAAAGCGATTATGAACACGCACAAAAAGTTTGGAAAGAATTTAATTGTAAGACGCTTTCGGATTATTTAGAATTGTATTTGAAAACAGATGTATTGCTTTTAACGGACGTATTTGAAAATTTTAGAAAAATTTGTAAACAAATCTATGAGCTGGATCCCTGTCAATACTATACTGTTCCGGGGTTAGCGTGGGACGCTATGTTAAAAACGACAAACATTAAACTAGAACTTTTGACTGACATAAACATGTATAATTTTATTAAACGCGGTATTAGAGGGGGTATTACGCAATGTTCGCATCGACACTCTGTGGCCAACAACAAATACATGGACAATTTCGACGAAACGAAACCCTCAAAATACATTACATATTTGGATGCCAATAATTTATACGGGTGGGCAATGTCTCAACCACTTCCACATTCTTCATTCGCATGGGTTGAAAATGTCAATGAAATCGACATTCGCAATATTCCACTAGATTCCGATATTGGATACATATTAGAGGTTGATTTAGAGTATCCCGACTCAAAACACAATGATCATAACGATCTACCTTTTTTGTGCAGAAAACAAAGCAGCACCCGGTTCTAAAACAAACAAGCTTATAACAGATTTAACAAATAAACATAAATATATTATCCACTATCGGAATCTACAACAGTGCCTAGTTTGCATTCATAAAATTTTACAATTTAAACAGTCTGATTGGTTAAAAAGTTATATTGATTTAAATAATTATCATCGTACAAAAAGCACAAATTCATTTGAAAAAAATTTCTTCAAGTTATTAAACAACGCGGTATATGGGAAAACGATGGAGAATGTGGAAAAGAGAAAAGATGTGAAAATTGTCACACAATGGGAAAGTAAGGGTAGAAGTTTAGGTGCCCGCGCTCTTATAGCCAAACCAAACTTTCATAGTATAGCTATATTTTCAGAAACTATGGTTGCTATTCAGATGGATAGAATGAATGTTTGCTATGATAAGCCAATTTATTTAGGTTTTACCGTTCTTGATATTTCCAAGCTAAAGATGTACGACTTTCACTATAACTACATAAAACCTAAATATTCAGAAAATGCGCTCTTAAATTATATGGATACGGATTCATTTATTTATACAATTCAGACAGACGATTTTTACACAGACATTTTAGACGACATTGACAGACACTTTGATACTTCAGAATATTCTAAAGACAATCCCTATAACATTCCATTGAAAAATTGTAAAATATTAGGATTAATGAAAGACGAAACACACGGTCAAATAATTAAGGAATTTATAGGTTTAAGATCAAAATTGTATTCGATAAGTATAGATAATAGTAAAACAATAAAAAAGGCTAAAGGTGTTAAAAAGACTGCAACGGACAAATTGACTATTGATAATTATAGAGACTGTTTATATAGAGAGAAAATTTTTAGAGGAAATATGTATATATTTAGGTCTAAGCTACATAAAATTTACACAGAATGTATTAATAAGATAACTTTAAGCCATTTAGATGATAAGAGATTAATTAAGGAAGATAAAATTAGTACATATGCATGGGGACATTATAAAATTTAGAATTTAAGATAATAAAAAATATGTATATATTTAGGTCTAAGTTACATAAAATTTATACAGAATGTATTAATAAGATAACTTTAAGCCATTTAGATGATAAGAGAGACATTGTGATATTTAGAATTTAAGATAATAAAAAAAATAATTCTTAATATACATATAACAGCTTTGTTTCAATCACAATTAGAAACCTTTTTTTACATTTTTCAGCATAACAATCAATTTCTTATTTTCTATTTTTAAATTATACATACTGCACTACATTTTGAATTGTATTCAACTCTGCAATATCGTCAACTTTACATGTTCCAACAGGAATCTCGTTATCAGCATTCGTATGTTTGAAAGTCAACCAAGATCAATAGAGGAAAAAAAAAATATTCTGTGTTTAAGATAAAAGTGTTTCCATCCAAGATCAAGGTCATCGATATGACTAAGTAAAAAATTCCCACATCTTGCATATTTATAGAAATTTTAAAACATTTCACTGAATCAAAGTCTTCATATTGATTATATATATAGTAGTTGTATTTATTTGATATTGGATAAATTTTAGAATACATGACTGCTGAGTGTTGTAGGGAAAAGTATAGATTTTTAAATATTCGAGAATTAATGTTATTATAAGATGATATCAAGTTAGGTAAGATGGTTTCATGGTGGTATTAGTTGGTTGTATAGTTGTATAGATGGTTGATTGATTGGTTGTATAGTTGTATAGTTGGTTGTTTGGTTGCAGGTGTTTGTTTTGTATAGCTGTATAGTTGGTTGTACAGCTGTGTGGTTGTTTAGCTGTATAGTTGGTTGTACAGCTGTGTGGTTGTATAGCTGTATAGCTGTATAGTTGGTTGTACAGATAGCTGTATAGTTGGTTGTACAGCTGTGTGGCTGTATAGCTGTATAGTTGGTTGTACAGCTGTGTGGTTGTATAGCTGTGTGGTTGTATAGCTGTATAGTTGGTTGGTTGTATAGCTGTATAGCTGTATAGTTGGTTGTACAGCTGTGTGGTTGTATAGCTGTATGGTTGGTTGGTTGTATAGCTGTATAGCTGTATAGTTGGTAGGTCGGAAATCATTAGGACTAAGTGCAGTTTGTATTGGAGGTGGTGGAAGGAGTGGGGGTATTCAAATAATTTAAAATTTAAAATATATTTTTTTTTACCATATGTCTGATCTATGTATATAAATTATTTGAATACCCCCACTCCTTCCACCACCTCCAATGCAAACTGCACTTGGTCCTAATGATTTCCGACCTACCAACTATACAGCTATACAACCAACCAACCATACAGCTATACAACCACACAGCTGTACAACCAACTATACAGCTATATAGCTATACAACCAACCAACTATACAGCTATACAACCACATAGCTATACAACCACACAGCTGTACAACCAACTATACAGCTATACAGCTATACAGCCACACAGCTGTACAACCAACTATACAGCTAACTGTACAACCAACTATACAGCTATACAGCTATACAAACACACAGCTGTACAACCAACTATACAGCTATACAACCACACAGCTGTACAACCAACTATACAACTATACAGCTATACAGCCAACTATACAGCTATACAACCACACAGCTATACAACCAACCAACTATACAGCTATACAATCACACAGCTATACAACCACACAGCTGTACAACCAACTATACAGCTATACAGCTATACAACCACACAGCTGTACAACCAACTATACAGCTATACAACCACACAGCTGTACAACCAACTATACAGCTATACAGCTATACAACCACACAGCTGTACAACCAACTATACAGCTATACAGCTATACAACCACACAGCTGTACAACCAACTATACAGCTAAACAACCACACAGCTGTACAACCAACTATACAGCTATACAAAACAAACACCTGCAACCAAACAACCAACTATACAACTATACAACCAATCAATCAACCATCTATACAACTATACAACCAACTAATACCACCATGAAACCATCTTACCTAACTTGATATCATTTTATAATAACATTAATTCTCGAATATTTAAAAATCTATACTTTTCCCTACAACACTCAGCAGTCATGTATTCTAAAATTTATCCAATATCAAATAAATACAACTACTATATATATAATCAATATGAAGACTTTGATTCAGTGAAAAGTTTTAAAATTTCTATAAATATGCAAGATGTGGGAATTTTTTACTTAGTCATATCGATGACCTTGATCTTGGATGGAAACACTTTTATCTTAAACACAGAATATTTTTTTTTTTTTCCTCTATTGATCTTGGTTGACTTTCAAACATACGAATGCTGATAACGAGATTCCTGTTGGAACATGTAAAGTTGACGATATTGCAGAGTTGAATACAATTCAAAATGTAGTGTAGTATGTATAATTTAAAAATAGAAAATAAGAAATTGATTGTTATGCTGAAAAATGTAAAAAAAGGTTTCTAATTGTGATTGAAACAAAGCTGTTATATATTAAGAATTATTTTTTTTATTATCTTAAATTCTAAATATCACAATGTCTATCTTATCATCTAAATGGCTTAAAGTTATCTTATTAATACATTCTGTATAAATTTTATGTAACTTAGACCGAAATATATACATATTTTTTATTATCTTAAATTCTAAATTTTATAATGTCCCCATGCATATGTACTAATTTTATCTTCCTTAATTAATCTCTTATCATCTAAATGGCTTAAAGTTATCTTATTAATACATTCTGTGTAAATTTTATGTAGCTTAGACCTAAATATATACATATTTCCTCTAAAAATTTTCTCTCTATATAAACAGTCTCTATAATTATCAATAGTCAATTTGTCCGTTGCAGTCTTTTTAACACCTTTAGCCTTTTTTATTGTTTTACTATTATCTATACTTATCGAATACATTTTTGATCTTAAACCTATAAATTCCTTAATTATTTGACCGTGTGTTTCGTCTTTCATTAATCCTAATATTTTACAATTTTTCAATGGAATGTTATAGGGATTGTCTTTAGAATATTCTGAAGTATCAAAGTGTCTGTCAATGTCGTCTAAAATGTCTGTGTAAAAATCGTCTGTCTGAATTGTATAAATAAATGAATCCGTATCCATATAATTTAAGAGCGCATTTTCTGAATATTTAGGTTTTATGTAGTTATAGTGAAAGTCGTACATCTTTAGCTTGGAAATATCAAGAACGGTAAAACCTAAATAAATTGGCTTATCATAGCAAACATTCATTCTATCCATCTGAATAGCAACCATAGTTTCTGAAAATATAGCTATACTATGAAAGTTTGGTTTGGCTATAAGAGCGCGGGCACCTAAACTTCTACCCTTACTTTCCCATTGTGTGACAATTTTCACATCTTTTCTCTTTTCCACATTCTCCATCGTTTTCCCATATACCGCGTTGTTTAATAACTTGAAGAAATTTTTTTCAAATGAATTTGTGCTTTTTGTACGATGATAATTATTTAAATCAATATAACTTTTTAACCAATCAGACTGTTTAGATTGTAAAATTTTATGAATGCAAACTAGGCACTGTTGTAGATTCCGATAGTGGATAATATATTTATGTTTATTTGTTAAATCTGTTATAAGCTTGTTTGTTTTAGAACCGGGTGCTGCTTTGTTTTCTGCATAAAAAAGGTAGATCGTTATGATCATTGTGTTTTGAGTCGGGATACTCTAAATCAACCTCTAATATGTATCCAATATCGGAATCTAGTGGAATATTGCGAATGTCGATTTCATTGACATTTTCAACCCATGCGAATGAAGAATGTGGAAGTGGTTGAGACATTGCCCACCCGTATAAATTATTGGCATCCAAATATGTAATGTATTTTGAGGGTTTCGTTTCGTCGAAATTGTCCATGTATTTGTTGTTGGCCACAGAGTGTCGATGCGAACATTGCGTAATACCCCCTCTAATACCGCGTTTAATAAAATTATACATGTTTATGTCAGTCAAAAGTTCTAGTTTAATGTTTGTCGTTTTTAACATAGCGTCCCACGCTAACCCCGGAACAGTATAGTATTGACAGGGATCCAGCTCATAGATTTGTTTACAAATTTTTCTAAAATTTTCAAATACGTCCGTTAAAAGCAATACATCTGTTTTCAAATACAATTCTAAATAATCCGAAAGCGTCTTACAATTAAATTCTTTCCAAACTTTTTGTGCGTGTTCATAATCGCTTTCACTGCACTCACTATTTGTTAATTTACTTGCGAAATTTTCCCTTGACGGCAAACAAACATCATTCAGACGAGTCCACGAATTTACATACTCATAGGGAAATACACCCTTTCTTGTGAGCAGCTTAAATTTGTTTTCTTCACCGTATATTGAACGTATTGTCTCCAGTTTTGCCTCGGGTAAATATCGAACAAGTTCATCTAAACTACTGTTCATAAATCTAATTGAATCTAAAAATCTTAATTCTATTGTATTCATATCACTAACTGTGATTCTCTTCGATACGGAAATGTACCGTTCTTTATTTTGAGGTATTACTTTTATATCACCATCTATATTCCCTAGTTCTTTTACGAATAAATGACAATCATACCCAGAAAAGTTGTGAAAAAAGATTGGAAAGAATTTAGGCACTCTAAATAATAAATTACATTGATTATGAGCTGGACCCCTATATTCCCCCGTTAAATGGCAGTGGTCTATTACTCTGTCGTCGAGAAGAGGTTTCTTACACATGTGACAAAGTTCCGTTTCAGTCTGAATTTTCATCTGTTGTGTTGTCAGTCTAGGTATAGGTTTTGGCTTCATAATATAATTGGAATAGAGCCACCTCACATCCCTCACAAGCGAATCTAGAAAATTTTTAGAGGATTCTTTTCCCTTATATACTCTTAACCTATCTAATGATGAATTATAAGTACACTTAATATAATATGAAAAGGCACATGGTGTGTGCTCCTGTACAACAGCTGATGAAGATGTTCCTGGGTCGACAAAACAGGTACTAACCTCTTCAAGTAAACACTCAAAGTCTGCATAAATAACGAATGGTACATCCATTTGACGCTCATAGTGTTGAAATTCTAAAGTTGATTTTTCGAGAGTTGGCATGCTGGACACAACCTTACCACACTCATTTTTATGTTGTGATTGAGCTTCTTCACTACGGAAATATTGCAGACATGAATTGCAAATGAAACTCTTATGCTCGTGTAACGTTTGTTGATCACGGATCAACCTAAGAACAGAAAAAAAATAATAAAAATTAAAAAAAAGGAATATGAAAAAAAAACTCAATGTTATTACCTAGAAATGTTCTTGATCCAGACGTAGTGATTCAGTTCGTCAGTGCCTTGTATCAATAATAAATTGATATGACACTTTTTTTCGTTCTTTGTGTTGTAATACGGACCCACAATTTTTCTGATTTCTGAATCATACCCAAATACATTGATGCTTATTGACGTGTTTAATTCCTCAAATTTTGCTATTTTCTGCACGTCCAGTGGAAACTCGAGACCGTTGAAATTCAATGATATACCATTGCTAAGATGTATAACACTTTGTGTTATATCGGCTATATGGTATGATGATGGTCTGTCTGAACTTTTCTTCACCGGTGATAATGCAGAGATTAGACTCCATTTAAAACAGAATTCATCATCGTTTTTTACGTTCACACAAGCATGTTTATCTGCTATAAAAGGCGGTAAACGCACGTATTTCGTTCCCCTAAGCAGCTTGTATTCGTTGATGCATATTTCGCAGTGGGTTATTTTCACAAAAGTCCATCCACTATCTCTTTCTTGAAATTCTTGCATTTTCTTTATAATACTATCTACGTTATTCTTAATACAGGAAACAGGAAACACAACAAAAAACCGTTTTTAGTCCATATGAAATTAATTTAACGTTCTCTTATCTACAAAGAACACTCTCAACCGCTACAATTATTTCACAATAAAATCTTATCTATAATGAACACTCTCAACCGCTACAATTATTTCACGATAAAACCACCCACAAAGTTTAAAGTCAAAAAGATAACGAACAAACATGTTTATTCCTGTTTATTCCTGTTAATATCAATTTCATCATCATATATGAATCATAATTCTTAAATCTCTTATCTCTAAAACATTTTTAACCACAAAGAATTCAATTACCAATTTTAGCATATATAAAACCTAATTATCTAATTCGTAAACATTCTCTTATCTACATAATACTCTAAGCCAAAAATTATTTTAATTCAGATAAAAAACTCCACAATACCAATCATCATATATGAAACATAATACATTCTCTTATCTCTAATATAAAAAACCTACCCATAACAAACTCTTATCTATAAAGAACACTCTTAGCTGCAAACAATTATTCCTAATTTGATCGATGATGACGTCATGAAATGATACCACTTTATTAGTAACAATAACAATCTCTAAACACACAATCTATATCCGATACATAAACCCCAATCTATATCCAATACATAAACCCCAATCTATAACCCATCTGGATCAATACCAATAATCTCTTATCTATACTCACCTATAACCAATAATCTCTTATCTATACTCACCAATAACCAATAATCTCTTATCTATACTCACCTATAACCAATAACCAATACTCACCTATAACCAATAACCAATATCGACAGGTAAAAAAAAACCAATATCGACAGGTAAAAAACCAATATCGACAGGTAAAAAACCAATATCGACAGGTAAAAAACCAATATCGACAGGTAAAAAAAACCAATATCGATAGATAATCGATAATCGATAAGTATTGATTTCACTTCCGCGCCAGAACCGCCATATACCTACTACTTCTTTTTCCCTGTGGAAGGTTTTCAACTATCGTTGGCCAGAAAAAGCGTGAGAAAAAAAGCTGTCCTGATCACGTAAATGCTGTAAACAGTGGTAGACGAAAATAATGCGCGCTTTCTTTTAAAGAAATTTTTTAATAAATTTTCATATCCGTGCTGATCTTAGTTTAGATTTTCTAGACTGAGTAAAAGGCAAAACGTAAGGGAAGCATTGCTTCCTTTGCATCAATGGACGCCACGCCACTTCCTTAATGGTCCCAAAATATGAACTTTTTGTGATCAGTAATTTCGAAGATATCATCATTTGAAAAAAAAATTCGGCCGACTATTTGTTTTTAGCCCCCCTTTTTGGACTCCAATGTGTAAAAAAATTTAATTATTTTTAAAGTTTGTCCCACAATCCTCTTCATACCTCTGCTGATTTTCAGCTTCCGAACTGCATTCGTGGTGGAGATATTAGCAAGTGAAGTTTTTGACTCTTTCCCTCCCCTGCCGCCTCCATCCACCTGACACTCCCCAAAATTTAGATAACCCAATCAACAATCCACCCAAAAACGAACATTCTACCTTTAACGGTCTCGCAGATAAGAGTCCATATGTACGACGTTCGGCGAGACGGATTTTTTTTTTGCATTTTTAGGCTAATTTAGTCATGAAACGCGAAAAAAAAATTTCAGGGTATCAATTTTTTTTTCTGTGTCGATCACAGTACTTTATTATTAGAATAATAAAGTAAAATTTAAATGAAAAAAATAAAATAAAATTTTTCTACCCAAATGTTCTACGTTATTTGGTGAAATCCGGATGTGTAACTGGTGTCCTTGTTCCGCTCGTTCCGTTGCTCGATTTATCTCATCGTCCAACTCGAATTCACGAGCGTTACGTGGATGAAGTTGAGGGGGGAATGTTACGATTCAATAATAACGTAGTCGAAAAAGCCTGAATGAAGGAAAAAAAATGAGTTAAGATTCCACACATAATACTGAAATTTGAATAAACACTTACCTCAATTACGATTATGCCGTACCTGCCATAACTACCTTCAGCATTCCAGGTACCAATCATTTCGCACCTAAATTCATAAAATTCGAATTAATTAATATAAATGGCTGAAAGGAACGAAGTTAGTAGAGTAAAATTCTTTTTAATTGTATAATTGAATGAAAAATTGTACCATTAAACTCGCGAGTATCCAACTGCGTTGCATATTTCAGATCTACTCATCTGTCCTAACTTGCATTACGAAGCTGATCGAGGACAAAAAATACACGTAAAGAAACAAACAACGAATGAGCTAGATACCCCAGTAGTACCCAGCTGCATCAATTGTACGAGTAGATAGGGTTAAAATAGCCTCAAGGAGATGTATACGTTAAAAACCAACGAAATCTAAAGCAAAATGTTGAACCAAACCTCAGCCAGTATGAGCCTAACTTACACTTACTCAGAATTCAGTATCACCAGATCTACATTCGGATAAGCAACAAGCTGTTGGAAGTCATGAGAAAATATAATTCTTTTCTATCGTCGATTTCCTAAAAAAACCGTCAATTCACCAAATATATGTTACTTTTAAAGATATCTGTGTCACTCATGCCGCTTGTATTTATTCACGTGTCCTTGATATTGTGTAATGAATTGTGTACTACCAACAACATTAGCATCATCGTTTTAAAGGCAGTCATGCCATGCCATCTTGCCAACATCATCAGTGATGACGACGATGACGACGACAATGAAGACGGACTCTCCATTTAGAAACTTGTTGATATGCGCGCACCTTTTACACAATTCTGTTTTTCTTTTCTCGATTTCCGAAAAGCTCTGTTCCGTGCTAAGGAATGAAGAGTATTTTTTCTGAAAAAGAAAATCCTTTTTTTTTTCTAGGCGGAATTTTTCTCCTGACTCATGGAGAGAGCCTTTCGAGAGCTGTGTTATAGTCGTGTCCTTCTTGTGATCTGGTTTTCTTTTACAAATTTAAGGACGACCAACAGTTTGATAGAATATCACAGGGTGCTTTTGACGGGAGTGTTGCATGAACCTAAAAAAATAATTATTTTTCGGGCAAAGCCAGGTACTAAAATTTAAGACACAACCACGAGGAAGGATCGGCTCCACGGTGATGCAGGGTTTAAGGACACTGGTCGTGAATGGGAGATGATAGAGCACGATAAGTATAATACGTGTAGTTGGAAATTGAGCTTTTGGAGAAGCTGGGTAGGAAAAGGATTCGGAGGGCGCATGATCTTTTCAGAGATACTCAAAAGTTGAAATATTTTTGAACGATTAGTTTGATAGCGAACTATTCTTAACCATAGAATCAAGTACATCTAAATAACCCAATATAGCGCATGCAAATATGCCGGATTTTTTAATCAGTTGAGATAAGTCTTTACTCGAGCGAAAGTAGGAATGTACTAGCGTGAAATAACATATAGTGTGCAGCGCCATGGTTTAAAAATCGACGGCAAACAAAAATAATCCCCATAGACCGACCGATAATGCCGGCAGTGAATTTTCTCTTCCAAAGAGAACGAGCAGCATCCGCGATAATCCCCAAGATGAATCTTACGTTTTAAATTTAACCCATCGGTACCCTCTTCCGCGCATTTTCCATCTCGATGAAAAGCAAGCGTGGAACCTTCGAAAGCTTTTCAAGCGTCCTCATAGCCATAGCGTTTAATTTGCACACAGAAATCTCTATACGCTTCACGTAACGATGTCCTAGCCGCTTCGAAATCGCGGGGTGGGTGGGTGCGCTTTTCTGCTTACGAAATTCCTGATGATTGTCGGGGGTGGGTTGTGGCGCTTCCAAAAGTCCTCTTCTTGGCATCCGGGTTTTTGCAGAACTCACATAAGCTTTCAGTCCCGGATTGTCTGTTGCTGGGTTCTGTCCCAGCCACTATCGCGCAGTGTAACGTCGGTATAAACGGTGTGGTCTAGTCCTCCTAACTAAAACAGTGAGTGCTACAGATATATCTGAGCTCTGAAATCAACATACAGGGAAAAAAACGACTTTTAGATAAAAGTGAGGAAAATTTAATTCAGTGCGTTGGTGATGTCCGGTTCTTTCTTTTCTTAAAATCTTGGCCATACTTAAGAAAAAAAAAATATACACATATACATATAAAGAATTTTTTTGGATGAATTCCAGAAAAAGAAAATTATAGAAAATCCGTTTAAGTGCCCCTTGAGTGAGAAAATCGTATAATTTTTTCAGTGCAGTTGAAGAAATCAGAAATTAAAGGATGTGCATATGAGTTTTTCAGGTGAAAACTAAGAGTTTGCGATTTTTTCGGCGATCATCTTTTGGGTAGGAGCTCCCGGACAATATTTCTTTTAAAGTGAGTGTAACGAGTTCGCAGGTGTGGGCATCTTCCATTCCTTACAGGTGCGATAATCAAATACTGTTTGAGAAACGACTGACTTTTTGACTGGTGACGATGATTTGATGCGATGCTTCTGGGGTCCTTCTGATTCAGTTGGATAAAAAAAAAAATTGGTCGGTATTCCGTTTGGATTTGATGTTGGTTTGGTTCGTATGGTCCTTTATGTAGTATTGCGACATCACATGCGCGGCATTACACGCTCACAAGAACGCTCTCGAACAACATTACTCGAAAAAACGTTGAGACCGCATAGTAACAAATCCTTGAGATACATCTGTAAATGTATATAAAGGAAATACAACAACAATTTCAGAGGATACTGAAGAGCAAGTAACTTTACAACCACCCCCTTCTCGGAAAGTAACAGAAATTTTCGGGAGGACAGAAGCTTCCTCGTCGTCGGTTCAGGGATTCTGTTCTCGTCGCGCCGCGTAAAGGACTAAGAGATCCTTTCGGCTGGCAGTAAGTTGCCTGGATGAGGTGAATGGCAATCGACGAAATTCATGCGGGAGTTGGCGACCTTCGTTCGCATTTCGTTTCGTAATAGTAAGAGATTTGCAAGATTTTTGAGGGGCGAACAAGTAGGTGTTAGATTGTTGTTAAGATCTTTTTTGATTTGCGCTGAAAGGTTGGTTATTCAGTGTGGAAATGTTGTTTTATTTGGAAGGCATTGGAAATGTTCTTAGCATACCTTTATTAGGTCTGAATTGGTTGTTATGATTTCTCTTAGTATGTTCTTAAGGTCTTTCTTTTGGTCCTTGAAATCATTTTAGTTTTTTAAAATTTGTGTCTCTTTTTGATATTTCGAATTTTTCAAATCTCTTATATATTATTGTGGAACCTTCACACAATCAATATTGTTAGCATTTTATACCATGGATCCAATTACAGATTTGTCTGACAAAATTACGTTAATTTTTGAAGGTGTACTATTTCAATTCAACAATTTGTGTAATTTTTTGAAATTGCTTAAAACTCCTTCACACATGCTCTTCTGTATTTAATTGGGCTCGTTCTTCGATGTCGATCAGCTAATAAAGACGACGGGTTGAAAAGTAGAATGGTTTATTTAGGCTTATCTCATCATTCCAATTCGAGCAGCGTATAATATAATAGGTTGCCATGACAGTTTTGGATATTTAAATTTTAATGCTTATGAATAGCTCAAATTTTGATGTATTTTGATGGTAAATTTCCAGTCCTGCTGTAGTTCAAGATATTTATAGACTTAGACCAAGTTATCCGTTCGCTGAGAATATTAACGATAACTCAATCATTTAGGTTACGTTTGGGTCGTTTTCTTGAAAAAAAAAAAAACTTAACCTTCTGCGATCGCTAGACAATCGCGACAAGCAAAATTCTATTGCAGTGATTTATTGCTGTTGGTGTGCAACTGTGCCTTTTAATGGAAGTGTTGCGAAGGATCGCAGCCGCTGCCGCAATCGCAATCGTTATTGATATGAATCGGTTTTTCTTGGAATTTAACATTAAAAACTTTATTCATTGTTCTCTTTCGAAGTAAACCAGTTGTATGGAAGTCGAGCCTCTGTGAACTGTATGCTGATACGAGGGAAACAGTTAATTTTAATCACCGAGTTCCTAATATTTTTATGGGATAAATATCCGGTAGTTTTCCCAGGTAACTACCCTGAATTATACTCTAGATGAACGCTAAGAAAAAATACTCGCACAGTTTCGGCAACAGAAAAATGGTTCAAAAATGGGAAAATCGGATGTCAGTCCCTCTGCTCGTCTGTCCTTCCGGCTGCTCTCTACCTTGAGAATACGTGAAACAAAAAGTTCAAATTTTGTACACGCCGTTTTTGACGAAAAAGTAAGGTCGGGCCAAATCGCTTCATCTCATCTACACCTCCCATACAAAATGACGCATTTATGACACTTTGTTTTAAGTAAATTTTTCTGGTGAAGTATTTGTTTCCAAGACCCAATCAGAGAATGTACTGCACTGCTGGTGATCTGCCGGCTGCAGCTTTTGAGTTAAATGGACCTTGGTATTTTTTTAATTTTATTGCGCACACATGTCTCACAAGTCACATAATTACGATCAAATTGTCCTCGAATTTTTTGCATCGTAACTGCGATTGAACGCGAATTTTCGTAATAAAATATAACGACTGTGTAGCGTTCCATGGTAAATTTCGTGTTTATAGATGAAAAATGTCAACAATTGTCAACTGTCAAGCGACCAGCTGCCTTTCCAACACTACACCTCTTGCTCAAACGCCCTATTAGTTTTATTTCAATCTCCCCACGCCTTTTACCCCCACTATACAAAGTGGCTCATTTTCAAAAATTTGTAATAATCAATTTGGAAAACCATAAGAGCTAACAACTTGAAATTTTGAATATGTTATTTTTATCATATATTTGACCCACGGCTAAATAATTATTTGAATCCTCTTTCTCCTTCTACCACCTCCCATACAAATAGAACTTTTTCATGAAATACTATAAAACAATTTTCTTAGTACGTGTAGTATTTATGAGCTCAAATTGTGCACTAAGTCCTTGATTATTGTTATTATTAATACCAGAAGAAAAGCTTCATTATTTCTACCCCCCCTATTATGTCACACAATTTCATAGCTGTTCAAAAGTTAGATTTTTTGAAAAGTATGAATGTTACCGATCTGCTATTTATTACATATTAATTGCATGATGATTGTCGTTAATTCTGGAAAAAAATCACTAAACACTCCCACTTCTATTACCAACTCTGATACAAACTGGATAATTCCACTAACTCCAATACACTAATTTTTTCAGTGGTGTAACTAATTGCCATCTTCGAACGTGTTCCAAGAGGTGATATTATTACTATCAGGAGATATGAACGCCCAGGTTGGATCTGACAACACTGGACTAGAACACGTCATGGGGAGGCATGGTGACTCTTTAGGTCGACGCGGCACGACCTTGGAATAAGAGACCCGAAAACGGCAAATTTTTTGTGTAGTTTTGTAGTACTCGGCAAATGGGTATCGGAGGAACCCTTTTTCCACACAAGAGTCATCACTGATGGTGTTACCCAGAAACAGATCGACCATTTGGCTATAAGTTGCCGATGGAGAAGATGTTTCTTCGATGTGCGGGCGAAACATAGAGTTGCCGTGGGGAGCGATCACCACTTGATGGTAACTTGCTTGACATTGAGTAAAGCAGCTATCCGACGAGCACAAATACTTCAAATGACGCGCAAGCTTAATGTGGATAAACTCAGAGATCCAAACAAAAAACACGAGTACACCACAATTCTACACGAAAAGTCATCCACATTGGGCGAATTTGAAATGCGCCCACTGGATGCCAATTGGGAGGCAACCAGAAACACTTTTCTAACTAATGCTGAAGAATCTGTGGGATATGTGCAAAGCGGTGAGAGACCCTGGATGTCGCAAGACACATGGGACAAGGTTGGTGAACGGAAAAAAGCCAAATTTTCCATTATCTCTCAACCCGATGTCAACCAACGACAGAACTACCGCGATGCTCATATACAGCCAACAAGGCGGAATCTGCGGCTTACCTTGGGGATATGGGTTCACTATTTAAAATCACGAAACAGTTGACGAACAAGAATTTCACCGCCCACCACCTGGTGAGAGATGTCAATGGAACTCTCCTTAATATGAGTGAGCACCAGTTGCGGAGATGGAAGGAATACTTCTCTGGTATTTTAAACATCTTGTCAGAGGAAGATATTCCGGAAACAGAACAACTACCAAACATCCAACAATCCTCTATTAGGGACGATTCCCCAGATAAGGAAGAGATAGTTTCCGCCGCTTGGTCAATGGCGGGAAGGAAAGCTCCAGGTATAGACGAACTACCAACCGAACTGCTCAAAGCGGACCCGGAAATAACAGCCGATATACTCCTCCCACTCTTTACTGGGGTGTGGAATGAAGTAAGATATCCGACTGAATGGAAGGAGGGCGTCATTGTGAAAATTTCCCAGAAGAGCGACCTTCGGGATTGTGGCAATTGGTGTGGTATATGTCTACTTACTGCCGTATCGAAAATCATGGCTAAGGTAATTCTCAATAGGATTAGTGATGTTGTGGAGAGCACTCTCGAAATTTATCAGGCTGGATTTCGTAAAGGGTCGTCTTGTATCGACCTCACAAATACCCTACGGATAATATTGGAGCAGTCAGCCGAAATAGGTTCGCCATTACATCTCATGTTTGTGGACTTCGAGAAGGCTTTTGACAGCGTTAAGCGAGATTACATATGGAATGCTTTGCGTAGGAGAGGTATTCTAGATAAGATCATAGCTATGATTAAAGAATCCTACGAAGATGCAAGGTGTCGCGTCTTGCATAGAGGAGATCCGTCCGAGAGCTTCCCTGTGCAAACGGGTGTTAGACAAGGCTGCATATTATCACCAGCCTTGTTTCTTGTGGTAATAAATGACATATTGAAAGCTACACTGGAAGGTTTGGAAGGTAAAGGTCTTCAATGGAGACTAATTAACATCTTAAGTCACCTTGATTATGCTGATGACGCGTGTTTGCTTGAACATAACTGTTCGGACTTAGAGTCAAATGTTCGCTCGTTGCATTCTAAATGCAAAGAGGCGGGACTGAAAATAAATGTACGTAAAACCAAGTACATGTACATGGGTTCGAACGCAACGACACCGATTGTTCTTAACGGACAAGATTTTGAAGAGGTGCAAGATTTTTGTTATCTCGAAAACATTGTCAGCATGGACGGCGGAGCCGAAAAGGATATTGAGGATCGTCTAAATAAAGCTCGTCAGGCATTCAGTATCCTTTCCCCTTTCTGGAGGCTAAGAGAGATCTACCTTCGCACGAAGCTGCGAGTTTTTGAAGCATGCATCAAATCCGTGTTGTTATATGGTTGTACCACGTGGAAAGTGACCGTTCGACTTACCAAGAAAATGCAGACTTTCGTGAACCAAATCCTCCGACGCATTTTTGGAATATTCTGGCCAGAAGTGATCTCCAACGACGAACTTTGGAGTACAACTGGCCAGACTAAAATAGGTATTGACATTCAAAGGCGGAAGTGGCAGTGGTTCGGTCACACTTTGAGGAAACCAGAGCGAAACATCACCAAACAGGCTCTCCTCAAGGAAGACGTCGGGTCGGTCGACCATGTAACGCATTTGATTTGAATTTTTTCAGTACCTAGTCAATTTTCGAAGCTAGAATTTCGAACAAAATATTTCTAACATATCTACTAGTGGCCAATGACTATTTCAGAGCTTTGGAGTAAAAATTAAAAAATGTTGTCTGTTCTAATTCTTCATTTACACGACTGACAGTTTTGACAATAATTTGCGAATCGAAATTTTAAAACTCGTCATTTTTATAATAAAATGAATATTGTTATTACTGTAAAAATCCTGCAACTCTTTCTGCCTTCTCTAATCTATGACTATCTATCGTTACTCCCTATACCATTTCCTGTACGAAATATAACAATTTCTTAAAGTGAAAAAATCTAAATTTCGTTTAGAGTATCAATAGGGATTTGCTCGCAATCATAGTTCTCTTCTGTCTACAGGGTGTTTGGTACTCCGTGCATAACCTTGTAAGGGGTTATTCCTGGATATATTTTGAGCAAAAAATTGTTCTACGGAGATGGTCAATTTTCAATATCCACGGAGATACAGGGTGATCAAGAAAAGTCCTTCGGACCTGTACCCTCACTCACTCAAAACGCTATATCTTGAAAACTAATAATCGCATTTCAAAGTGTTATAGCTTGTTTTTTAGGAAATCAAATTGCCTTTCATTTGGTGTAATAGTCCGTTTTGTACCTGTACCCAATCCTGAGGTATTTGCTTCAGACCACAAATTTTTGATAATTTGACCCTCAAAATTCTGTGATCAATGTAGTTTTTCTCAAAAAAACGCATTATAAAAATGTTATTTTAATGTTGTTGTTTTATGTGCCATATCATTGCATACAAAAGATGCATACATACTTATGACTTAGGTTTTCCCGTTTTCCAGGTAATAAGCGATAATACATATGGCTTAAAAATAAAATATGCCATAAACCAACCCTCGTTCTAAAAAAAACTACCTGAAATGTTGTTAAACTGAAATATACTTTGTGTCCTTTAATTACTATTTAAATTATCGATGAATGTCCTTTAAGTAGTATTTAAATTATCGAGGAAATGAATTAAATTAAAATGAGTTTCAACACAACGACGCTGTCCGACTCTTGGCATTGCAGTTAAACGTCTCTACGTGGAAAGTTTGGAGTGTCCTAAAAGCAGAGCGGTTGCATCCCTACCACCACACACCAGTGCAGGAGCTGGTACCCATTGATTTGCCCAAAAGGATGGAGTTTTGCAATTGGCTCCTTGAACGACAACTAAGTGACGAGAATTTTATGAACAACATTCTTTGGACTGATGAGTCCCAATTCACCAGGGACGGTATCACAAACTTCCACAACTTACACACATGGGCTGAGAGCAATCCTTTACAAGAAGAGAGGCATAATTTCAGCATAGATTCAGTGTTAATTTATGGGCAGGCGTGATTGGCAACGATTTTATTGGTCCTATTAGGCCTCCGCCTACCCTAAATAGTTCCAATTACTTGCAGTTTTTGACAAATGATCTACAAGAGTTATTGGATGATGTTCCACTGCAACGATTGGCTTCCATGTTTTACCAACACGATGGTGCTCCAGCTCATTACGGCCGACAAATCAGAAATTGGTTAAATTCCAATTATAGCAATCGCTGGATCGGTAGAAATGGACCGATACACTGGCCTGCAAGATCTCCTGATTTAACTATTATGGATTTCTTTGTATGGGGACGGATGAAGGATCTTGTCTACGTAACGGAAGTAGTAACGTTGCAGGATCTAAACACCAGAATCGATGCGGCAGCAACAGAAGTAAGGCAGCAGTTGAGGAGTATGAACACAAAGAGAACACTGGCAAAACGAGCTTTAGCGTGCATTCAAAATGAAGGTAGCCATTTTGAACATTTATTGTAATTAAGGAAATTTGAAATAAACCATAAAAACCATTCTTAAGTTCTTTTAGTTCAAGCGGAGAGTGTTGATCAACATATTCTTGTTTTTTGAAAAAAGTGCTATACTATTGGAATGATATTTTTTTCTAAACTATGAAATTTATGCAATGCAAGTCTAAACATCGTTTGTAGGCAATAATATGGCACATAAAAAAATAACATTAAAATGACATTTTTATAATGCGTTTTTTTGAGAAAAACTACATTGATCACAGAATTTTGAGGGTCAAATTATCAAAAATTTCTGGTCTGAAGCAAATACCTCAGGATTGGGTACAGGTACAATACGGACTATTACACCAAATGAAAGGTAATTTGATTCCCTAAAAAACAAGCTATAACACTTTGAAATACGATTATTAGTTTTCAAGATATGGCGTTTTGAGTGAGTGAGGGTACAGGTCCGAAGGACTTTTCTTGATCACCCTGTATCTCCGTGGATATTGAAATTTGACCATCTCCGTAGAACAATTTTTTGCTCAAAATATATCCAGGAATAACCCCTTACAAGGTTATGCACGGAGTACCAAACACCCTGTATATTGATGGGTAAAAGCACACAAATTATTTGTCCACTTTTTTAATAAATGATAATAATCGTAACAACAAAAGCAGATTAATTTAAAAGAGTGGACTTTAAGTAAATGATCTTAAGCTTATCATTTGAAACATTAGTCTTGGTTATTACATTTCTGGAAAAATTGTCTGCCTTCAAACTTTCAAAAGCCTCTAGCCAAAATAGGTGCGGATGTACCACTTACGTTTAGTATGATCGCAGCCCAAGAAGGACTTTGGCATTCTGCTAGTCCGCGATGAGACCAATTATTGCTGATTTTCTGGAAAAAAAATTTATGTGAACGATCGAAAATGTATGTTTTATTAAACCGATTACACAACTTCGAAATCATGCACTGCAGTAAGCTTATGTAGATTTCATTTTAGCGCCAGAGTCTTCAGTCCTCCAATCATCGTGAACATATGTATGTCTATTGGTGAAAACCTACAACATATGTATATATTTGATTAAAGCTAAGATTGGCTTCACTTAATTATTGAAAAGATGATTCTTAGTTAGTTTTCCAAGCGGTACCTGAAATCAACACTGCTGCTAAGTCCTATGCAAAATTACAATTTCGACAAATTTTCTTAAATCTGTTAGATGTGGTAAGTTATTCCAAACATTTTTTAATGGTTGCACCATTCATCAGAATTTTTTAGGTGTTCTCCACACTAATAGATTTAAAATTATGAATACTTTCACGTCATTTATAAATTACCTGATCTAAATTACGTAATTTCGGCGAATTCAAAACGCTTATTTGTGACTGTAAATGAAATGATTTTACAATTATTATACTTTTGATCAACTTATGAAAATGTTAGTGAGTTTTCAAAAAATACTCGCAGATCCCAGCAAACAATTTAACGAGCGCTCGCAAATAATAATCTTAAAACGAGCATGAAATGATACAAATAAAATAAACTAAATCATAATTATAAGCATACGAAGCAAAACGGGTCGCAAAATGTCGATCTTGTTATGTACAAGCAGTTTTCATTCACCATGCGCATAATCAGATCTAAAAACTATTTCGTGTCGATATATCAAAACATTACAAACGCAGACGAAATTTTGACCTTCGAAGATCTCTTGTTTAGCTTTAAGAGTCAAGTTCTTTAATAAATTGTTAATGTTTCATAAATAATATCGTATATAAATCGTTAACGATATTCATTTATGAATTAAAATAAAAATCATTAACGACACATTAATGATTGATTGTTAACGATTATATACTTGCTTACATATTCATTTCTTGTAAGCGTTTTATACCCGCAAGGGGGTAGTTGTAGGATGAGGTTTTACCAATTCCTGCAACTATCTTTGGAGACTAGCGACTCCAAGGACCTGAGCTAACTATCCCCCTCTGGGATGGGGGCTGTAGAATTCACCCACAGCCAGTCCTGCTTGCCCTAAAAATGGCAAATGGACACTCACTGGATCATGGGCTTATCACCCGTGATCTTAAGACCTAAATGATACGAGAAACGGATACAGCGCCTCGGATACGGACTGATTCTACGGTAACGACTTTTGGCATTCGAAAACGGACTATGATTGGCTTCTGGAACGTTCGAACATTGAATGACGGGGGAAGAGCTGGGGTTACTCGGTCCTTGCACCGCCAATCAGTGATCGACCGTGAAATAGAGCACTATAACATCCAAATCTTGGGCTTGAGCGAGGTCAGGTGGACAGGATCAGGAGAAGAACGAACCCCTAGCGGAAACACTATTCTGTACATTGGCCCTGAAAATGAAGCCAGAAATGGCGTGGCGTTCGTCCTTACGCCGAGAGCGAGAAACAGTCTCATTAGCTGGGAACCAATCTCGGATAGGATTATCGTCGTCAGGCTCAGGACTAGTGTCAGAAACGTCACAATTCTGCAGTGCTACGCACCAACTAATACCGCAACATCTGGTGAGAAAGAAGAGTTTTATAGCCAACTGAGTGCCACCTTCGAACGTGTTCCAAAAAGTGATATTATTATCATCTCAGGAGATATGAACGCCCAGGTTGGATCAGACAACACTGGACTAGAACACGTCATGGGGATGCATGGTGACCCTTGGGTCGACGCATCACGACCTTGGATTAAGAGACCCGAAAACGGCGAATTATTTGTGGAGTTTTGTAGTACTCGGCAAATGGTCATCGGAGGGACTCTTTTTCCATACAAGAGTCATCATAAAACATCTTGGGTTTCCCCTGATGGTGTTACTCAGAACCAGATCGATCATTTGGCTATAAGTCGCCGATGGAGAAGATGTCTCCTCGATGTGCGAGCGAAACGTGGAGCTGACGTGGGGAGCGATCACCACTTGATGGTTGCCTGCTTGAGATTGTGTACAGCAGCTATCCGACGACCACAAATTCTTCAAATGAAGCGCAAGCTTAATGTGGATAAATTCAGAGATCCCAACAAAAAACGCGAATACACCACTATTCTACGCGAAAAAACATCCACATTGGCTGAATATGAAATGCGCACACTGGACGGCAATTGTGAGGCAACCAGAAACACTTTTCTAACTAGTGCTGAAGAATCTGTGGGATATGTGCAAAGCGGTGAGAAACCCTGGATGTCGCAAGACACATGGGACAAGGTTGGCAATCGGAAAAAAGCCAAATTAGCAATCATCTCTCAACCCGATGTCAACCAACGAACGCCCGACTTGAGGCAGAACTACCGCGATTCTCATATACAGCTTAAAAAGGCTGTTAGACGCGACAAGAGAAAGGCCATTGAAGATCTGGCAAACAAGGCAGAATCTGCGGCTTACCTTGGGGATATGGGTTCACTAATTAAAATCATGAAACAGTTGACGAACAGGAATTTCACCGCCAACCACCTGGTGAGAGATGTCAACGGAACTCTCCTTAATATGAGTGAATACCAGTTGCGACGATGGAAGGAATACTTCTCTGATATTTTAAACATCTTGTCAGAGGAAGATATTCCGGAAACAGAACAACTCCCAAACATCCAAACGCAACAATCCTCTATTAGGGACGATCCCCCAGATAAGGAAGAGATAGTTTCCGCCATTCGGTCAATGGCGGGAAGGAAAGCTCCAGGTATAGACGGACTACCAACCGAACTCTTCAAAGCGGACCCGGATATAACAGCCGATATACTCCTCCCACTCTTCACTAAGGTGTGGAGTGAAGGAAGATACCCGACTGAATGGAAGGAAGGCGTCATTGTGAAAATTCTGAAGAAGGGCGATCTTCAGGATTGTGGCAATTGGCGTGGTATATGTCTGCTTACTGCCGTATCAAAAATTATGGCTAAGGTAATTCTCAATAGGATTAGTGATGTCGTCGAGAGCACTCTCGAAGTTTATCAGGCTGGATTCCGTAAAGGGTCGTCTTGTACCGACCACACAAATACCCTACGGATAATATTAGAGCATTCAGCCGAAATGGGTTCGCCACTACATCTCATGTTTGTGGACTTCGAGAAAGCGTTCGACAGCGTTAAGCGAGATTACATATGGAATGCTTTGCGTTGGAGAGGTATTCCAGATAAGGTCATAGCTATGATTAAAGAATCCTACGAAGATGCAAGGTGTCGCGTCTTGCATGGAGGAGAGCTGTCCGAGAGCTTCCCTGTGCGAACGGGTGTCAGACAAGGCTGCATATTATCACCAGCCCTGTTTCTGGTGGTAATAAATGACATCTTGAAAGCTGCACTGGAAGGTGGGGAAGGTAAAGGTCTTCAATGGAGACTATTTAACATCTTAAGTCACCTTGATTATGCTGATGACGTGTGTTTGCTTGCACATAACCGTTCGGACTTAGAGTCAAATGTTCCCTCGTTGCATTCTAAATGCAAAGAGGCGGGACTGAAAATAAATGTGCGTAAAACCAAGTCCATACACATGGGTTCTTACGCAAGCACACCGATTGTTCTTAACGGACAGGATGTGGAAGAGGTGCAAGATTTTTGCTATCTTGGAAGCATTGTCAGCATGGACGGCGGAGCCGAAAAGGATGTTGAGGCTCGGCTAAATAAAGCTCGTCAGGCTTTCGGTATCCTTTCCCCTTTCTGGAGGTTAAGAGAGATCTCCCTTCGCACGAAGCTGCGAGTTTTTGACGCATGCGTCAAATCCGTGTTGTTATGTGGATGTACTACGTGGAAAGTGACCGTTCGACTGACCTAGAAACTACAGACTTTCGTAAACCAATGCCTCCGGCTCATTTTAGGAATATTCTGGCCAGAAGTGATCTCCAACGACGAACTTTGGAGTACAACTCGCCAGACTAAAATAAGTATTGAGATTTAACGGCGGAAGTGGCAGTGGATTGGTCATACTTTGAGGAAACCAGAGCGAAACATCGCAAAACAGGCTCTGGATTATAACCCTCAAGTAAGACGTCGGGTTGGTCGACCATGTAACACATGGAAACGAGCAGTTGAGCAGGAGGCCAGAGGAATAAACAAGTCCTGGCAACAGCTTAAAGCCGATACTCAGGATCGCGCCTTGTGGAAGAGAGTTGTTTCTGTCCTATGCCCCTATAGGGGGCCTTAACAGGAATTTGATTGAAGCGTTTTACAATTCAGTAATGAATCGCTAAAAGTAATTCATTAACGAATGTCCATTTATTCCGGATAAATCGGATAAATCGTTAATGACTCCTTAACGACGCTCGTTAACGATCAAATCGCTCGTTAATATAATTCATTACCGATTCTTCAATGAATTATTTTGTTTGCTGGGATATTTTGGTACTAAGAGTACACAAATGCATGATTGGATTGTATACGAAGGGCGATACATGTACGAGTATTATGTCGCTTTTCTTGGAAAATACCAAAATATCAATGAAATTAGGAAGTTAACCGTTTTTTCAGTGACATTATTTAATTTTATTAAGATATTTGAAATCCTATATTTTAAAAAGTGTGGGGTTAAAGGGGAGGAAACTACTCTTGCTTATATCTCCACAATGAATACGGATAGGAAGCTGAAATTCGGCATTCGAGTATATAAATTTATTGGAAAAAAAATAAGAAATATAAATTTATTTATCCTGAGGAGTACGGCTAAAAAGCAATTGTCGGCCGAATTTTTTTTAAATGATTATATTTTCAAAATTATTTAACACAATAAGTTCATATTGCAAAACAAATTATGAGGCACAGAGATCAACCATAATCAACTTCGAGAGGTGCCAGTACTTGTGAGGGGGTTGGTGCAAAGAAAAACATTTATATATTAACATCTCGACTCCCAACTTGCAACCTTTATTAAGCTGTACTAGGAAATTATGAAAAAAAAATAATGCACTTGGACATAATTGTAGTATGGGGAAATTGGCAGCATCTCGAAAATGGAACTCTTTTCAAAATTTCAAACCAGTATATCTCAAAAACCAATAGTAGGTATTAAGTTGAAATTTTTCAGATTGTAGAACTGCATGATATAACAGTTTTGATGGCCGGTGTATGGGGACCCAAATATCGAGAGCTTTGAGTAATTTTTATAGGGCTCTAGTAACAAATACAAAAAAGAAACTTATAAGTGCATATTTCCATTTGACATACATAAAGAAAATATAATAATTTCAACCGAAACTGTTATGAACCGAAGCGGGGCTCTAGTTTTCACGAGGAGCATTGGAAAAAAACATAGTATATGAATGTATGGGACAGGCCCGCGTGCACCTCTTTAGGCAATTCCAATGCACGCATCTGGTATGCTATGCGCTAAAAGAGGTTGTGAATTCAAATAATTTTTAATTGGATAACTCCAATATGGAATTTCAAGGTAAGGAGGCCAAGGCCCGATTTGGGCTGTAGTGAAGGAAGGGAATTTTTAATAATATTGCTTTGTTTTACTGGAGCCAAATCAGAACACAATATTTTCATATATCTATACATATTAATATAATTGTAGTGTCTGTCTGTTATTTGATTATAAATGGCTATAAGTTAGTTTTTTGCTTTATTTTAACAATAACTAAGCATAAGAACACGTTTTTGAAATTTTTGTCTGTCTGTCTGTCCGGCCGCTATTCGCGCACAAACGGCTGAACCGATTGTAATGAAACTTGCAGAGTTTATTAGGTGTCCTCCGGGATGTAATCTGCTTTTGGTTTTATTTCACTCCCCTCACGCCTTCTATCCCCTCCCCAATAAAGTGACTCATTTTCAAAAATATATATTAATCAAATTTTCTTGGAAACTATAAGAGCTATTAATTTGAAATATGGAATATATTATTTCTATTACAAATGCAGTCCTTTGGCATACAAATTATTTGAGTTCCCCCACTCCTTCCACCACGTCGCATACAAACTTACACCAATTTTCTCAGTACGTGTAACTTTCATCGAGCTAAATTGTTGTACTAAATCCTTAATTAATATTGTTATTAATATCGGGAAAAAAATAACCGATTAGCTTCACTCCTTCTACCCCCTCCCATACAATGCGAAACAGTTCCACGACTTCACAAGAATTCGATTTTCTTGAAATATGTGAATGTTACTGATTTGAAATTTAAAATACATCAATTGCACGATGATTATAGTTGTTTCTCAAAAAACCACTAAAAAACCCTGTCTCCTTTCACCACATCCCATACAAACCGCACTTTTTCATGAAATACTCTAAACCAATTTTCTCAGTACATATAAATTTCATCGAGCTTAAATTTTGTGCTAAATCCTTAATTAGCATTATTATTAATATCGGGAAAAAAATTAACCGAGTAGCTTCACTCCTTCTACCCCCTCTCATACAATGAGACACCACTCCACGACTGTATAACGATTCGATTTTCTTGAAAAGTGTGAATAATACAGATCTGAAATTTAAAGTACATCACTTGCATGATAATTACAGTTGTTTCTCGAAAAATCTCCGAAAACCCCCCACTCCTTCAACCACCTCCCAGACAAATTGCACAATTTCATTAAGTTCAATGCACTAAGTTTCTCAGTACCTACTCAATTTTTGAAGCTTAAATTTGGTACAAAACATTTTTATAGAAACTTTAGCATGATCTGAAACAAATTAGTTCAGTGTTGTCACCCCTTCTACCACTCCCCATACAAAATTTCTTAACACCGCAAAAATTTCGATCTCATCTATACATGGTATCGTATGATTGGGCTTTACGCACAATCGTAGTACTGTTATGTTCTTAGGCTTAATGTTATTTTATTTGTTTTTTTTTAAATTAACATAAGCTACAATTTATTCACATGTCCTTAATGCTCTTCAATACGTATATTAGCTCAAATCACGGGATTGATGTGATCACGAGTGTTTCCCATTCAAATGCGCGTGTCATGGTTTCATTCTTAATAATTTATGGTTCTGATTCCAACAAAATAGAAAACATTGTGTTTAAAGAGCCATTCATGTAAGCAAATTATATATCCCACATAATGTATTACTAACTACACTCTCAAAAATTATTTATTATTGCTATTTTTACGCGGACGAAGTCGCGGGCGTTTGCTACTTTGTTATACTCAAGATGAAATCTGAGAGTATTATAAGTTTGCCACAAAGTTTGTAACGCCAAGAAATAAGGCTCGGAGAAAAAAATGAATGATACAGAAGTTCATATAATCACTCAAAAATCGCAAAACCGGATGTCCGTCCGTCCGTCCGTCCATCAGTCTGTCTGTCTGTCCGTCCGTGTCCTCTCTAGCTTGAGAACGCGTTGAGCTAGACAGTTCAAATTTTGTACACGTCATTTTAGACAAAAAAGTAAGGTCAAGTTCGTGAACGGGCCAAACCGCTCCACCCCTTCTACCCCCTCCCATACAAAATGACACAATTACGCAGTTTAACAATAAACGGATTTGCTCCAAAAGTATAAAACCTATTGGCCTGAAATTTGGAAAATATTACTTTCATGATAATATCAATCTACCGTTTAAAAATTATACGTGTCGTCCCCCTCCTTCTGCCACCTCCTATACAAACTGTACTTATCATGAATTACTCTAAGCCAATTTACTCAGTGCGTATAAAATTTAGCGGGCTGAAATTGTGCACTAAATATTTATTTAAAATTGTTAGTAAGGCCCAAAAAAATAGATGATTAGCTTAACCCCTTCTACCCCCTCCCATACAAAATTTATTTTATTTATTTATTTATTTATTCATCTATAGAGGATATCTCAACAGACTAAAGAATTACAATTAAAAATCTATACACAAAAAAATTAAGAAAAACCAAAACAATAAGAAACATTAAAAAAAAATTTATAAATTTGCTACAATATAGGCTTTGAACTGCGGTCGACTGTCAGTAAAATCGATTTTGTCGCATATCATATTAAAGTAGGAGATGCATCTAGAAATTGGTTCATTAAGTCCATAATTTGTGCGGTGCGCGGTGGGATGAAAAATCGCTCTCTGCCTCAATGGCCTTTCTGGAGCATAAATTGGTAGATAACTAAGCAATTCAGGGCTTTTAATGCGATAGGAGATAACATCCTTTATAAACATCACACAAAATAACTTCCTTCGATGAGCCAAAGATTGCGAGCCAATTAATTGGCATCTGGTTTCATACGTCAGCGCTCCAGTTAAACTTACGAAGAGCATATCTAGAGAAATTACGTTGATTTCGTTCAATCCGCAACACATGAATCTGATATACAGGATCCCAAACCACACAGCAATATTCCAAAATAGGTCTCACAAGAGAAACAAAGAGTGCTTTGACAGTGTATGGGTCAATGAAATCTTTAGCATTACGTTTTACAAAACCCAGATTTGAATTAGCTTTGCAGATTATGTAGTCGATATGAGAATTAAAGTTAAAATTAGAATCGATCAACACGCCAAGATCCATTACCTCCGAGGATCTATGAAGAGATCTGTTATTTAAGTTGTAGTCAAACAAAATGGGAAAAGATTTTCTGTAGGCAGAAAATATTTTGCATTTATCATAATTAAGTTCTAACAAGTTAACGTCACACCAATTATAGAGCTCAGAAATATCAGCCTGAAGTTCAAGACAATCACCCAAGCTTGAAATCTTAGAAAAGAGTTTAACATCATCAGCGTACAAAAGAGAGCTAGAAAATTTAAATATTGACGGAATGTCGTTTACAAATAAAACAAAAAGTAAAGGCCCTAAATGGCTTCCTTGGGGAATGCCAGATTTAACATCAAAACACGATGAAGAAATTCCATTTATTCGCACAAATTGTCTTCTAGTCGCACGTAAGATGAAAACCAGTTCAACAGATTAGAATGAAATCCTAGTGCCTTCAATTTTTCAATCAAAAGACCATGATGAACCCGATCAAATGCCTTTTTGAAATCTGAATAGAAGACGTCAACTTGAAAGTCTTGTTCCATTGCATCTATATAATATTTAGTGAAAGTCGTTAAATTTGTAGACGTAGAACGACCGCAAACAAAACCATGCTGACAGTTTGAAATAACCTCTTTAATATGGAAACATATCTTTTCCTTAACTATGCTTTCAAATAACTTAGGGATGGAGGATAGTTTGGATATATGTCTATAATTTTCAACCATATGTCTGCGACCAGACTTAAATATTGGAGTTATGAAAGACAGTTTCCAAGTATCCAAAAATGAACCGGACTCCAGCGATTTGTTGAAAATAATAGTTAACACTTCATAAAGCGATAGAGCGCAACCTTTTAAGAACATAGCCGGAATTTGGTCGAAACCAGATCCTTTTTGAATGTCTAAATTGCATAGAGCAACTAGTACATCATCTTCAGTAATAGTTAAACTGCCAAGATCAACAATGGGGACCAAACCATCGAACCTTCCTGAAAAATTTGAATCGACTGTTGTGGTTGAGTTGTAAACAGACTTGAAAAATGATGCGAACAGTTCACAGGACCCTTCAGCAGAGTTCGATACCTCTCCTTGAAACTCCATTGAATTAGGCAGTAATGAGGAATTACGTTTGGAGTTGAAGAAGATCCAAAAGGATTTACTATTACGTTTAATCTTTGATTCAACTGAGTCGATATATTGTCTATAAAGAAAGCGATTAATCCAATCAAACTCCTTCCTGAGACGAAGGATTTGTTCCGGTCGTACAAAGACTCAGTTTTCCTAAAACGCTTAAAAGCTTTATTTTTTACGTTTCTTAGGTTGCTCAATTTCTTGTTGGACCATGGAAGTTTAGGGCACGACTTTTCATTCCGCGAAGGCACATATAATTTAAATGTGATGCATTTAAGATAGACATAAAAGTTGAATAAGCACAAGATAAATTTAAATTTGAAATATTAGAATTCCAGTTAATAGAAAAAAAATAGTCATTAAGAGCAACAAAATCGGCTTTAGAGAAGTCATAGCGCGTATTGTCTAAACTATTACAAGATATAGGCTCAAAATTATAGAGTTCTATTAAAAAACCAAAAGCAGTATGATGAATAGAGTTATTTAAGAGCGGAAAATCCACTAAAAAGGTATTATACTTAAACTCATTATTATAAATGACACAATTTCGCAATTCGACAATAAATGGATTTGCTCGAAAAGCATAAAAGTCTGAATTTTGAGATATATATATTACTTTCATAATAATTTCAATCTACAGTATAAAAATTATTGGCGTCTTTTCTCTCCTTCCATACAAACTACCCTTTTTCATGAAATGCTCTAAGCCGATTTTCTCAGAACACATAACATTTATCGAGCTCACATTTTGTAATAAATATTTACATCACTAAGATCAGAAAAAAGTAATTAGGCTTTGCGCCCTATCATAATTCTGTTATGTTTTGTTTTGTTTTGGTTTTTTATATGTTTTATTTGGTTTTGGTAAACAAATTTTAAATGAAATTTTGAATGACTTGAAGTTGAATAGCACGGCATAAAATCAAGCGTCTTAAGACATCTTTTCTTAAAATTTCAAAATAATGAATTTGCTCAAGCAAAAATAAAGATATAATTCAATTGGGCCACACCAAGGAGGATATATAAAAAGGAGTGACTATGAGCATGCTTTGCCTTGTAAGCAAAATGGGAATGAATGTATTTCCCTCCCTTACTACCGAAATGCTCGAAATTTTTCGAAAAAAATCGTTTCGCTATCTTTGTCCGCCACACTTAAAAATATTGCAACTAACTCTTTCCCACGATAAATTATTCGAAACAGTTGTCAAATTTTCGAAAAAATTGTTTCGCTATCCTTGCTTGACATACTTAAACCCAAAGTAACTATCTCTGTCCCGCGTTAAATTGTCCGTTGCTAAGGTACTTAGCTTAAACACAAACCAAAACTAATAAAAATTGAAAAAATAAAAATTTCTGAAATGAAACAGCAAACACCATTGTATTGAAAATTACTTTATTGCTGACTGAATATTAGCAACCAAGAAAGAATACAAATTATTGTATATTTTTTGTAAAAGTTTGAAGCCAAGTTAAGCTTGGACACAATTTTCGAAAATTTCGGAATCAAAAAATATTCCCACATGAGACAGACTATCAGGTACTCCTTTTATATATCCTCCTTGGGCCACACTCAAAATATTAAGAACATTGAGCGTCGATCATACGCCGCGGACCCGTCGTCCAAGTTAAATACGACGTGAGCAAAAGCTTTAAGAACGCCATGTACGAGAATGAGGGATGAAAAGTGTCGCGGGCTCGGCGGGACACGTCGCGAACGAGTCCGTCAGTATTTTTCGCTCCCTCTTTTTCGGAAATTCTGAGGTCTCTCATCAAAAACCTGTTAACCCAGGCAATATACAGAGTTATTTTACTTGGTGGACTGTTCTGTGGTAACAGCTACAATTATATTTATTTGCATGTACCATAAACGAGTAAATAACGAATATATCGATAATTCTTCATAATCGTTTTCTACGATACATAAAAAACGATTCATTGATGAGAGGAAAGCTTAATACGTTCAACGATTCATTAAAGTATCATTTTTGGACTTGTTAACGATTAAAATGCTCGTAAAAATTGATATTTTAATGACCTTTTAATGAACTACATACGAGGGTTGCCTTTTATGTTTCGGGATTAGAGAACAAAAACAAATATTAATCATCGAAAATCACTTTATTGTTTTTCAAAATATTCCCCATGAAGATCTATACACTTTTGCATGCGTTTGAACCAATTGTCGAAGCACTTTTGCCACTCTGATTGAGGTATCTCCAAAACATGCATTCCGAATGCAGCAACCGCTTCTTCAGGGGTCGAAAAACGTTGACCTCTCAGTTTGTTTTTTACGTACGGGAATAAAAAGAAGTCATTCGGTGCCAAGTCAGGACTATACGGCGGATGACTCATCAAATCGATGTTTTGGGTGTTCAAAAATGCAGTTGTTTGAGCCGATGTGTGAGTGCTCGCATTGTCGTGGTGAAGAGTGATCCGTGTTCGGCGGTTGGTTTTTCTGATTTCTTGGAAGACAACTGGCAAACAAATGGTTGTGCACCACTCAGAATTGACTCTTCTGCGTTGTTCTAGTGGTACGGTTGCGACATGTCCAGTTTTTCCGAAAAAACAGGCGACCATTGGCTTGGAAGTGCTTCGTGCGCGAACAACTTTTGTTGGATTTTGCTCATCTTGAAACACTCATACAGTCGACTGCTGTTTACTTTCGGACTCATACGCGTAAATCCACGATTCATCACCTGTCACGATATCATAAACGTGTTTTGAAGCACCGCGATCGTATTTTTTGAGCATTTCTTTCGACCAATCGACACGAGCCTTTTTTTGAGCGATTGACAAATTTTGTGGGATCCAACGCGAACAAATTTTTCTGACAGTCAAATGTTTATGCACTATTAAATGTATGCTGGTCCCACTAATGCCTAAGGTTGTCTCAATCTCACGATAGGTTACATGACGATCTTGCAATATCAGTTCGCGCACAGCATCAATGGTTTCCGGACCAACAACTGATTTTGGATGACCTTCACGAAATTCGTCTTAAAGTGAGCTGCGACCACGATTGAATTCACCATACCATCGATAAACACTGGTCCTTAATGGAGCTTTATCGCCAAAAATTGAATTAAGTTCATCCATGCACTGTTGCTGAGTTAATCCACGTCGAAAGTTGTAAAAAATAATCGCACGAAAATGTTCATGATTTAATTCCATTTTTGGGCCGAGATGAATCTTTTAAGTTACTGTAAGCAACACAAATAGCACTCGTATGTCAAAACGTTCTGAGTACGTATAACCTCAAAAATGTCAAACTTTACGATAGAGCTGTCAGTTGCCAGATTGCAACACTAGGGTTGCCCAATCCCGAAAAATAAAAGGCAACCCTCGTATTTGTATTTCTCAGAATCTTTTTTTTTTGATAGTTTTATTTTAATATCCTAATAATAAAGTATTGAAATTATCATAAAAGTAATATATCCAAATTTAAAATTAATAGCTTCAATGCTTTTAAAGCAAATTCGTTTATATTAATTAATTAATTCGACAGAATTACGAAAATGTGTCATTTTGTATAGGAGGGGTTAGATGGTTTAAGGCTAATAGTCTAATTTTTTTTGCTATTACTAATAATTCTAAATAAATATTTAGTGCACAATTTCAGCTCGATAAATTTTATACACACCGAGTAAATTGGTTTGGAGCATTTCATGAAAAAGTGCAGGGGAGGAGGAGGACACGAATAATTTTTATACGATAGATTGATGTCATGTCAAAAGTAATACATGCCAAATTTCAGATCAATAGCTTTAAGCTTTTCGAGCAAATCCGTTTTTTTGCCAAATTGCGAAATTGTGCATTTTGTATGGGAGGGGGTAGAAGGGGTGTAGCGATTTGGCCCTATCACGAAATTGATCTTACTTTTTTGTCGAAAAACAACGTGTACAAAATTTGATCTTTCTAGCTCAACGCGTTCTCAAGCTAGCGAAGACACGGACGGCCAGACGGACATCCGGTTTTGAGATTATCGAGCTATTATATTGAATTTCTGTATCATTCATTTTTTCTCCGAGCCTTATTTCCTAGCGTTACAAACTTGTACTACTTTGATCTAGAATATAAAGATCCGTCCATCCGTACGCCGTACATATTGACTATCTCTTAAGCTATGTATTTGAAACTTAAAACATATATAAAGCTATACTAGTGTAATACAAAAAAATATTAAATGTGGTCATAATATATATTATTGGGGGAAATGGGGAGCATTTCAAATAAACTGCCAACAAGTTGGGCGAAACTTTATTATTTTTGGGACAAAATGCGCATGCGTAGAAAGCCAATATGTAGGTTAAAGTGGTTAGGGAAGACTAAGTGAAAGGAGCTTCTTGAGCAAGCCAGTTCTCAATTTAACACTTTCCGGAAACGCTCCATATTTCATTCCTTTATTTATACAAGTTTGAGTTTTCATGAAGGGCGGGGGAGGGTGATAGTAAGGGTGGGTGGATGTTAATAGTTTTTTAATTGATTGCTTGAACCAAATCCAATATTCTTTATATAGAATGTCAGTTTCATAGACGAAGTTGCATAGAATTTTCATTGGATTCGGTGTATTTTAAATTCACGAAACCAAACATTTGTATGGGAGGGGGTAGAGGAGGTAAGGAGTCGTAAAATTTGTGATGCAGTTTTATTTCGTTTCTCTTGAAAGGTGCTTGTACAAAATTTCAAGTTTGTAGCTTTTAATTTGTTAGTTAATAGTTGATTTAATGAAATTGGTCGAAATCATACTTTTGTGTGGGAGGGGGTAGAAGGGCAAGTGCGATCTCAAAACTTTTAACGTAATTTTATTTCAACTATTTTTGTAAGTTCTTGTGCAAAATTTCAAATTGATAGCATTTAATAGTTAAATGCTAATTGATTTCTTAAAAATGATCGATAAAATAATTTTGTATGTGAGGGGCTAGAAGTTTTAAAGATATTCGACCAGTTAATATTTTAAACTCTTAGAAATTTTTTTTAAATGCATTTCGCAAATTTTCAAGATTCTACCTAAAAATTTCATTCAAAAATTTTCAGTTTATGTGTTTTTTTCATTGCACATGAAGCACTTTGTGCACGTTAGACCTCCACTTCGGTGCATAACAATTTTGGAACAAATTATTATTTTTTTTCTATGTACATTAAATAGATATGTCGACGTGCAAAATTTAAACTTTGTATCTTTTACGAGAGCCATAAAAAATCACTCAAAATTTTCAACATTTTTGCTTTCCACCTCCCTCCCCTTACACCCCCAGCTTAAATTTTTTACCAAAATGAAAGACTATATAGCTCTACAATCTGACAAATTTTTGATTTGATATCTGTATTCAATTTTGAGTTTTGGTGATTTGTAGTTTTGGAAAGTGAGCCATTTTTGAAATGCTCTCCATTTCCCCCCACTACTTTTATGTAAACACATTAAATTTTTTTTATACGTCGCTAGTAAAGCTTAGTATACATTTCAAGTTTCAATTACATAGCTTAAGAGATAGTCGAGAAATTAATTTTTAAGTGTTTTTCTTTGCACCCCCCCTGACCCTTCCCCTTACAATAATTAGCTTCTATCTAAACTGATTCTAGCACATCCGTATGCCATCTTAATGGTCTCAAAATATCAATTTTTTATGGGAAGTAATTTCGAAGATATAATCATGTGAAAAAAAATTCGGCCGACAATTGGTTCTTAGCCCCCCCTTTTCGCACCCCAATGGATAAAAAAATTAAATTATTTTTATAAGTTGTCCTACAAACTCCTCTATATGTATGTTGATTTTTAGTTTCCTAGCTGTAACCATGGTTGAGATATTTGAATTCGTATTTTTCGGTTTAAGCGCTCCCCCTGCCTCCCCCTGAACTCGTACACCCCCCAAAATAAGTATCCGCCTGAGATCCGCAACTACCTATAATCCCTTCAAAAATGAATATTCTATCTTGAAGGGTTTGGGAGTTAATGTGCGCTGAGCGTACACGTCGGCGTACGGCGGACGGCGTACAGACAGACGGATTTTTTTTTTTGCATTTTTAGGCTAATTTAGTCATGAAACGCGAAAAAAAAAATTTCAGGGTAGCAAAGTTTTTTTTTTTCTTGTGTCGATCACAATACTTTATTATTAAAATAATAAAGTAATTGTACTTTTCAAAATTTCAAACCTCAAAACTCAACACAGTTATTAAGTTGAAATTTTGGCTATATGATATATACTTTTCGTAAAAGTTTTAAGAAGGGGATTGTAAAGGAAACGATGTAGTCGATGATGTCGAAAATTTTCACAAATTTTTTTAGGACTCTGGTAAAAGACACAAAGTTAAAATTTTCCTCGTGCAAACATCCAATTTCTTTTTCCAGAATGACTTGTGTTATAGATAATTTCGGCCTTTATGCGCAATGCGCAAACACAGTTATGAAGGGAAGGAATGGGATTGGGAAGTTATGGGAAGAGGAGTGAGAAGGGCTGTAAGGAGTGGAGAAGCTGGTATATTTTTCAGTTGTACTGGCTGCTACTGACTATATATGTAGACCTTCCTGAAGTGGAACTGTTTCACTTTTACACCGTTAGACCATTTTATTTCGAATAATTTTTCATCGTCAGTAGCAACTGAAAATTCGTGCTTAAAAAAGTCCCACTGTCTCGAGTGGGAAACGAGCCAACGACTTATTGACAGTGAAGCAAGCACGCTGCCCACTACGCCACGGAAGCCTCAAGCTGATATATAGGTACAAAAAGAAAAAATAATAATTTGAATCAGTACTGTTATCCACTAGAGGGGGCCCTAACGTGCACTAGGTGTTTCACGTGTATTGAAAAAAAAAAAAAAAATACAAAAACTAATAATTTTTGAGTGAAATTTTAAGCTACAAACTTAAAAATTTGTAGAATATATATATTAAAAAATGCTTAAAAGTTTAAGATTTTAAGTAGTCGAATACCTTTGAAACTTCTACCCCATCCCATATAAAAGTATGTTTTCGACAATTTTTGAGAAATCAATTATCACCATTAAAAGTTATCAACTTGAAATGTTAACACCTTTCAAAAGAAACTTAACAAAACTGAATCTCAATGCTATTTCCTCCCCTCCTCTATCCTCTCCCATACAAATGTATGGTTTAAAGAATATTAAATACACCGAGAATTTCATAGAATTTCTTCTTCCATGAAACTAAGATTCTATACAGCGAATTTTGAACATGATTCGAGCAATCAAATAAAAAAATATTAGCATGTTACCATCCCTTTTATCGCACCCCTCCCTCCTCCTCTCCCCACATATACCTAAACTTGCATATACAATCGAATAAAATATTGATTCTATGTGCTGAAGCTATTATTCGTAATCGCAGTAAAGTATTAAATAATTGACAACAGCCCTGCCCTAGAACCCCCATTCACATAGTCTTCCCTATCCACCCTAACCTGTATATTGAATTCCACCTATCCTCAACTTTTTCCAAGAATAATAAAGTTCCGCTTGACTTGTTGGCAAGAATTTTCATTATAATTAATCTAAGTTTTGAAAAAAATATCAAGTTTACTTCGAAGGAGTGATTCTCTATACGACATTTAAAAATTTCAATTAAATTATTGTTTAAGCTATCGACTTGAAATTTCGAGCGACGTATAACAATCCAAAGGTTATCAACCTCAAAAAAAATTATGTTGATCCGTATACTCCTTCTATCCGCTCCCATATATACACATAATTTTGGTAAGAGCTTTATATTGGTTTTCATTAAAACTTGAGAAAGTAAAAATTTTGACAGAATTGTTCCTTTAATAATTAAAATTAATTCCTTCGAAGATATGAGCGCCATCGACTACAATATTGGGACAATCCTTGGTAATAAGAAGATTGATAAGAAGTTTCAAAATCATCCAAAACCTTCCACTTCCTCTGCCACCTCTCTTACAAATGCCTCAATTTCTGAAAAATTGCGTCAAATGTCTTTGAAAATTTGAAGAACTACAAACTTAAATTTAGCACGAAACATTTTGCATACCACGTTCGGTTACATAAAAACAAAGTACAAAACTCCTCCTTCTATCCTAATCACAATTCTTCTATGTTTTGATTTGTAATACGCATAAGCTTTATATACAGGAAATTTTTTGGATTTCATACTGTTATGCTTAATTAAATGTGACATTTTGGTCTCTTCTGAGACCTTTATCAAACTGATCGACAATTGCAAAAACTAAGATTATATAGATGGTTAGTATCTTCTTTTTCAATGGCACTTTAGCCCAAATCGGGCCTTACCTCTTGACCTTCAAATTCCTTAACATTTTTTTTCTTGTTAGCCCTTCGCACAACCCTCTTTCTACGGCTTTTCAAGTTCGTGGGTTGAGGTGACCCCACGTAGGCAGTGTACTGCAATTATACGTCGATTGGGATTTGAACTCACGACCTTAGAATTTTAGATCAACACGTTAACCAGTAGGCTATACCCAGGCTTGGTTAGTATCAGCAGGTAGTTAAACTATTTAAGGATTTCTGGGTACGGATTTTGTTATTAGTAAATTTTGAGGTAGTCAAACTGCTGATAACTTGTATCCGGTGTCTCGGTTGAAGTTCTGTGGATGTTTTGAAATTTCTCATACATTCCGTTGAATATAATGATTTGTCTTGGCCAGAATTTCCACATTGGAGAAATCGATTGTATGATCTTCTGTTGTTGTATGTTCCGCGATCGCTTTTTTTTCGTGTGCATCGGAGAAGTTCGTTGATCCTTGTTTGAACTGCGAATTCCGTTTCTCCTATGTAGACTTTTTCGCATGAGACCTTGTGGCACTTTGTACACTCATTCAGTTTCCTATAGTTCTCTGTCCTTCTGGATAGAAGTCGGTGTAGAGGATGTTGGATTTCCGGAAGATTTTCCCTTCATCCGTCATGCTCCAGGTGTAAGGCAGTTTGACCCATCATTTGTCTGAGTTTCATTGTTCAATGTCTTCTTTCCTTTTAATTCGGAATGTGAAAACATTTACCAAACTATTCAAAAACTATATTCACCGTTACTTTCGTCCGTCTCTCCTGTATTGGCCCTTTTTTTCCAAATCCCATACAGAAATAGCTGAATACCTCTTATTGTGATCTCCGAAGCTGTGCTCGGCGCATTAAAAAAACAAATTTTGATAACGACCTCAGCTATCTCACAAAACCAAACAATTTTTGAGGGGTGGTCGCGGAATGAAGGGGATGGACAAGGTAGGGAAAATATTTTAACTTGGAGGTATTCTAATACTCAATACAGGTATAAATAGTTCCTTACCAAAGAAGGAAAAACGCAAAAAATTATTTTATATGTTTACGGGGACTCTTGCCCTGAAAAAACGATGATTTATAAGTGGCGTAGTTTATTCAACACTTTGACCGGTCACTTCCTCAAAAATCATCGAAAAAGTGGAGAAACTTGTTATCGAAGACGTTTGTTTAAAGAAGAAAAAAATTTAAAAAATGGTTGAAGTATAAGATTTTGAATATTCTCCACGATTATCTTGGCAGCGCAAAATGGTTACCGGAAATGCTCCCAGCGGTTCAGAAAAAGCAGCGCGTCGAGTGTTCACACGAAAACAGGGATGAAATTTGGACCCGGATTGTTACCCGAGACGAAACTTGGATTCATTATTAGGAGCTTGAATCAAAGCAGGAGTCAATGCAATGGCTCCGTAAAGGCGCTTCAGCCCCCAAGTCCAAGGTCTCACAATCAACCGGAAAAATCATGGCCACCATTTGGTGGGACTCAGAGGGAGTTTTGATGATCGACTATAAAGAAAAAGTACGAAATATCACAGGGAGATACTATGCCAACCTGTTAAAAGGATGCCATCAAAGAAAAAAGAAAAGGAAAATGGACTCGAGGTGTGCTGCTTTTGCACGACAATGCACCTGTTCACAAGAGCCACCATGCAATGGCTGACCTTCCGAAATGTGGCTACGGCATATTGAACCATCCCCTTTACAGTCCAGATCTGGCCCCTTCCAATTAATATTTGTTCCCAAAACTGAACAAAGAACTTCGAGGAAGAAAATTTATCAACGATGAAGAGGTGAAGTCGGCAATTTCAGCCTATTTTGAAGGCCTTGATAAGAAATTTTCTTTAGAAGGAATTAATAAACTCTGTGAGACATGTGATAAATGTATTAGGTTTAAGAGAGAATATATTGAAAAGTAAAAATAACAGGTTGTTTAATTTTACCGTCCTTCCCTGTCATTCCGCGAAATTTTGGATCTCCCACCTATATGCCGCTCTATATATGAGCTATCGCCAAAATGTTTTTAATAACTAAGAGGCTATTTTCAATACCAATAGTATTGCATTTCAAATCCTTTTATTTATTTTTAATCACATTATCAAATCGATACGAATGAAACTCTTTCACCTCATCAACTTATCCAACTGGATACGTTTCTTAAGGTCAACTATACAGTCTCAATTTAAGACGTGTACACACATTTGTTTCGAAAGCAATCATTGTCTATTTCCAGTATGATATAAATGTCCTTTTCACTACTCACCTGGGATTGCTGCTCGCATATATTCTTATTCTGCCAACTTCAAAATAGAAACAACATTTTTATTTTCTTTTTCTGAAAAGCAAAAGCTAAAGCTTCGGGTGCTTGATTAGTTATCCTCGAGGGAATCTCCAGATGTTTCGTCTTCATATAATTGGAACACCATCTCTTTGGCTACAAACGAATGGGTAGATCTCTAGGTTAGAAATATATCTACACGCACATAGGTATATAGGTATAGATTGTTTCTATGTTAGCTAAACATCATTGAGAAGAAAACACATCTTGCTTTGAGGCAAAACAGAAAAACAGTTTTTTTTCCAAGCAAAATTCTTAACGCGTGTCTAACAACTTAGAATGAAGAAAATGTTTCTCTTCACCGTAACTCGAGATGATAAAATTAAGCATCTTCAAGAATTTTCTGGAAAATCCCTTTGGTCCTGAAATGCAATTCATCCAAAGGTGATAGAACAGAAAAGTAAGGATACAAGAACATTTTTTTTTTCGTAGAATGTAGTTTTACTTAGCTAAAAAAAAGTGGCTGCGAGCAGAACATCTAGAAAGAAAATTTTACACCTCTCTAAACACCGTTCTATAGCATTTTCTCGTCGTCCCATTCTTAAAGATTCCCTTAAGGGCACATACGTGACAACGGTTAAGCTAACGAAAGCACCTGAAGCGAAGTGTATTTAATTAGGAAAATCTGATGTGTATCCTCAGGAAATGGGAGGTTTAGCGGAGAGGGGGGTGAGTAAGCGATATGAGAGGGAGGGAAAATATAACGTACATATCACCTGACACTGAAAATTATGGTGTTGTTTCCTTTAAGTTGATGCACTTGCATAATGCGGTATTTCTAGCCCACTTCATCGTTTTTCTTGAGTACATACACATCTTGAGAACATTATAATTTTCCCATCTTAAGAAAGATATCTCCAGGGAAAATATTCTTATAATTTTTGGTAGCAGTTTACCCTGCTTGAAAATTTTCACTTGAAGTTTTTCAGGGCGGTGCGTCATATTAAAAGATCTTCGTGATACAAGTAACAAGATAGTTCATATATGGCCGCCCTGTGGGAAATAGCAAAAAAATTGACTGACAGAACTTCGTTTTTCCACTGACATGTACGCGATAAAGTTTTCGCTGAAATGGAGCATGGCAAAGTTTTCTCTACTATCGTTGTTGAAAATAATAAATAAAATCCATTAGAAACTTTTACCATAAATCTTTAAGTTCGAAGATTTTTCAAGATGATAGCTTAACCTAAGGAAGGTATCTAACTAAATTTCGAAATCAGGAGAAAAATTCTATGTTGAAGGCTACAGATTACACGTAAGCTGGGTATTACTAAGCTTGCGGCTCTGTAAAGTAAAAGGTAGCGAGATCAAATACTTATACGATGCGGAGGTTTATTTAGGTCAGTTTTAGGGCTCGTAATTATGTTAAAGCTCTTTTTCGAATAAAAACAGAATAAGGAATTTAAAGAAAATTGTGTCAAAATTTCTGTTAAAATGAAATTGGTAACTAAGAAAATTCAAAGCAGCCGCTTTTGGTTCGATCCTTTCATTAAAACGATAACGAAAAATCTACATCTATTTCCGCAGTATCTGCACCCAAAACACCTTGTCTACCGTGTTATAAACTTAAGCCCGAAAACTCTCCAACTATAACCCCCATTATCCCAAAAAGGATATGAAAACGGAAAATTCTCCGTTAAAGCTTTGTCCTACCGAACTAAACTGCATTTACGCTAGACTTGCTTCATAAATGAAAAAGCCTTCATAAATTCTTCATCCACAGGCCAGAAAGTATTGTCTCCCGTTTTATAGCTTTCGAGTCCTTGTATTAACATAATCCCAACCATTACTCTGATATGCAAAGTAATTAATAAACGTCCAGCGATACAACCATAATACCGAAATTTCCGGAGCGACCACCAAAAATTGAATGCAAGGATCCCACACACAGCGCCAGAGATAGAGGCCATCCAATCCAAACCCCATTTGTGTTACGTAAACTTAAGCCAAACTGAACGAAGACAGCAGTATCCCAGGATTTGTTTGCTGTATGCAAGGACTATTTACCTTCTTCTCACTCAAAACTCATTCCACCACCGTCACCACCCCCGATTTTTTTCGTTCTATGTACAAAAAAGTGGGAAGAAACACATCGAATATATATACGTACCGAACATATGAAGAAGTCTATAGAGTGTGTTCTAGTTCTTAGATGTAGGTGGAAAGGTACAGGACCTCTGTGATGTCTATTTAAAAAAAACCTTCATAACAACTTTCTTGCATCGAGAGCCTGGAAATGGCACAAAATTAGCATAGCGTTTTCGTTTTTTCTACCTCCTTGTCCTCCTTTTTAACGGAGGAGCGCAAAATTTATGGCTTAGCGAACTTGTAGAAAAAATGCAGAAATGAAAATGTAGATATGTGTGGTCCGAAGGATATCAGTCATGGTGGAAATGCCTATAAATAGTGTTGAGCAGGTGGTCTACTTTCTTTCGCCTCTAGAACACTTTCGAGTGTAAGAAAATCAAATTTAAAATATTCCTGAAAAAGAAATCGAGAGAATTTTGGGAAGGAAAATTTCCGAATCGTCCTTCGATGAGGAAATTGAATTTTTTTTATTGATGCCCGAACGAATGTTAGGAGCATCCTAGATAGCGCGAGGAAAAGCTATTCGAGCGTGTTTTGGGGATTTTTTTTTTTGGTTTTTGCGTTTCTTTTTATCCTTCGTTTCATTTCGGATTTTTTTTTGAGGAGCGGTTGGGATTTGAATTTCAATTCGAATTATTTCTCATGGGATGATTTTTTTTTTCGCCAGAGATTTTTCTTTAATTTAGAAATTTATATCGATTTTGAGAAGGATAAAGGTATAATATGACACCTTTGATAGAAATTAAATTTGATAGCAAGTTGAAGATACTTCGACGGATTTTGAATGTGGAGGTTTATTGAAGCTGAGCGGAAAATGACAATGGAGTTGGATTGGACATATTAAATGTGGTTTTGTTAAGTTAGTTCGGAATGAGAGGTATGATTTGCTATCACGTATCACCATCTTAGCTAAAATATCTTTAAATATAATTAACTGCTAGATTTGGAATCAGCACCTCCTTAAAAATATGGAAATTGCCCAAAAATTGAAAAGCAGAATGTATAATTTTTAGTTATATTATTTGGAGTGAAAATTGGCCCCTTATTTCAAACTCACATCACTAGAGAATCTTTGGTAATGGAACAACTCGCTTGCCGCATTCAGCAAGTCTACAAATTTAGAAGTCCCCTGAGAAATTGACAGAGATCCTCAATTTAAGAGTTTGAACTACGGTTTCGAATGAAGCCCATTTATGTATACTTTGGAAGCTTGAGAGAAGAAATGGGGTAGAAGGAATGATGGCATTTAACTATTTTTTCCATACCATTCAATATTTGCTATCAAATTGTTTTAATCAAAATTCGATAGGCACTTCGAAAATTAGTTTAACTTCTAAAATTGTGCAGTTTGTAGGTGGTAAAAAGAGTGAAGAAACTTTGGATTTTTTTCCAAAAATAAATAAATTAATTAAATTCAACAGTATAGTTGTTACTCAAAAAATAAAAGATTTTCACAGTGTTTTGGAGTTCGGAAAAATGAGTTTCTCAGTGATGTCTGTCTGTGTGTCTGGATGATAACATAAGTAAGCCTCAACAGAAAAAATTGGGAATGGTCTCGAAAAATCCGTCTTCACGACTGACAAAATTCTTTTAAATTAAGGAAATGACCGCTAACTGAATATAGAAGTTATTAGCAATTTAATAAAAGATCATGCAAATTCATTTTTTTTAAAACTGGTCTTATTTATTTTTCCTCTTTTTCATTTGGACGTTCTGAGTAAAAGCTACCCTCGCATCACGCAATTATGCTTTCCTTTGTGGCGGTTCGAGTCAAAAGCAAAGTTAGTCTGATTCTCTAGATGAAATCCGAGAGTATATGTGACGCAAGTTGACAAACGGAGATAAAATTTGCGGTACAGACCAAAACATAAGTTCTGGTCAACATTTCAAGATTTGTTCTTTTTTTTGCACCACACACTACCCACATATCTTAAGATCAACTACAAAGTAGATTTATTTGATACTAGCGATCGACCGCGACTTTTTCCGCACAAGAATAGCAAAATCAGCAATTTTTGAGAATGTAGTTAGTAATACATTATCCGGGATATATAAACTGATTAGTTTAATGGCCCTTTGAAGACAATGGTTTCTATTTTGTTGGAATCAGAACCATAAATTATTAAGAATGAAACTACGATACTCGCATTTGTATGAGACAGGCTCGTGATCAAATCAATCTCGTGATCTAAGACCATATTTGTGTTGAAGAGCACTAAGGACATGTGAATAGTTATAGCTTGTGTTAATTAAAAAAAAAAGCCCAAATAAAATAACATTAAGCTTAAAACCATAACAGGACTACGACTCTGCGTGAAGCCCAATCATACGATACTACAGATGAAATTTTTGGGATGTTAAGAATTTTGTATGGGGAGTGGTAGAAGGGGTGATAGTACTGACCTAATTTGTTTTACATCATGCTAGAGTAGCCTTAAAAATTTTCTGTACCAAATTTAAGCTTGAAAAATTGAATAGGTACTAAGAAACTTAGTGCATTGTATTTAGTGAAATTGTACAATTTGTATGGGAGGTGGTAGAAGAAGGTGAGTGTTTTTTGGTGATTTTTCGAGAAACAAAACTGGTATATTTTAAATTTTAGTTCAGTAACGTTCGCACTTTTCAAGAAAATAGAAGTTTTGAAAAGTTGTGAAATTGTGTCATATTGTATGGGAGGGAGTAGCAGGAGTAAAGCTAATCGGTTCATTTTTCCCGATATTAATAATAATGCTAATTACGGATTCTACACAAAATTTTAGCTAAGTATTGAGAAAATTGGTTTAGAGTATTTCATGAAAAAGTGCAGTTTGTATGGGAGGTGGTGGTTTTTAGTGATTTTTTGAAAAACAACTTCGATCATTATGCAATTAATATATTTTAAATTTTAGATCTGTGACTTTCACATTTTCCAAGAAAATCGAATTTGGAATCGTGTCACATTGTACGGGAAGTGGTAGAAATAGTGAAGATTATCGGTTAGTTTTTTCTGGTATTAATAATAACGCTAATTAAGGATTTGGTACAAAATTTTAACTCGATGGAATTTATACGTACTGAGAAAATTGGTGTATAGTATTTAATGAAAAAGTGTAGTTTGTATAAGAAGTGGGCGAAGGAGTGAGGGAATTTCAATAATTTGTGTATTTAAAGATTGCATTTGTAATAGAAATAATATATTCTAAATTTTAAATTAATAGCTGTTGTAGTTTCCAAGAAAATTTGATTATTACATATACATATATTATTAAAAATGAGTCACTTTGTATGGGAGGGGGGTAGAAGGCGTGAGGGGAGGGAAATAAAACCAAAAACAGATTACATCTCGGAGCATACCTAATAAACTGTGAAAGTTTCTGCTTAGTCATTGCTATAATAAACCAAAAAAGTAACTTATAGCCATTTCTAAACAGACACTACAATTATATTTATATGTATAGAATTTTTTTTTAGAGCCAGGATTTAAAATCGCCTGCTACTGTAAGTAAAATTATAGTAGATGATTTTAAATAATGTTTATTATAATTTACTGTATAATATGCGACGAGCGTGTTACGTACCGGAGGCCTAGGAGTGAATTATTTTGACCCGAAAGCCAAAATAATTCTGAAAGGAAAATATACGGGTTCGGGATAGACAGGGCTGAAATTCACCTACATCCATCTCAGTGACAATCTTAGTGCTGGTGCGATGCGCTAGCTGATGCCGGGTCTAGCTGCAGTAGGCGTGTAGGGGGGTTCGCTGCACAAGAAGGTCATGAAACCCAAGTGGCCTGTCATAACAAAAAAATCGCGAGTAGTTAGATCGCCGCGTCGACTTATCTAAGTCAGAAAGACAACGAAAAAAAGGAATTGCAACTGGTCACGGATATTAAGCCGACCAGATGCCTCGACGACGGCGTCTGATGGTTTGACACCAACCTGCCCACCCAACCTTAGCCATACATCTTCCGCGAAGTCTTCCTTGTATGGCCCCAAGGTTGGGTTGGCAGGTTGGCGTCAAACTATCTGACGCCGTCGTCGAGGCATCTGGTCGGGTCAATATCCGTGACCAGTTGCAGTTCCTTTTTTTCGTTGTCCTTCCGACTTGGATAAGTCGACGCGGCGAGCTAACTACTCGCGATTTTTTTGTTATGACAGGCCACTTGGGTTTCATGACCTTCTTGTGCACCTCATAAAATTGTCAATATTCTAAGGAATTTAAGACGGCCCATATTTTGAAATTACTTCCTGTTTGAGAAATGATGAAATTGTGCACTTTCTGGTGAACAGTTGGTCGGTAGTTGAATGAAATTCAATTTTCATTTCCTTTCGGAAAACTGAACAAATCAAAATTTAATCAACACTGCTTCTATATGTCCAAAAACATAATCCATCCATTTATGATTGCGCTATCGACCGACAGTCTTAGAAAAGAAACCGGGTGGGTTTGCCGATCTGCAGCAATTTAATTTCATACCGTTGATCCAAAAGCACGTGCCGCCAGTCAATCTCGATCTCAATCCCAAATAGTCATTGCGTCATGTGGACCTTAACCATGGGTGAGTGAGAGGAGTGTTAGAGAGAGAGAGGGAGAGAGAGAGATTTTTCGTTTCGAAATCAAGAGTTTGAGCAATAATCCCCAAGGATTCATTTTGGATCACATAGCTCCATTTGTAGTAAGTAAAATTGCGAGATTTTTAGTGTGGTCAGAATAATGATAAATACAATAGTTCTAGAGAAAAATTAATTAATCCTTAGTTGAATTGAGTTCTCGAATTATATGCAGTTAAAGAGTTGGTAATGCAATAAATATACCCCGCAAGGGGTTAGTTGTAGGATGAGGTTTTACCAATTCCTGCAACTGTCTTTGGAGACTAGCGACTGCACAGACCTGAGCTAACTATCCCCCTGTGGGATCGGGGCTGTAGGATTCCCCCACAGTCAGTCCTGCTTGCCCTAAAAATGGCAAATGGACACTCACTGGATCATGGGCTTATCACCCGTGATCTTAAGACCTAAATGATACGAGAAACGGATACAGCACCTCGGATACGGACTGATTCTACGGTAACGAATTTTGGCATTCGAAAACGGACTATGATTGGCTTCTGGAACGTTCGAACATTGAATGACGGGGAAGAGCTGGGGTTACTCGGTCCTTGCACCGCCAATCAGTGATCGACCGTGAAATGGAGCACTATAACATCCAAATCTTGGGCTTGAGCGAGGTCAGGTGGACAGGATCAGGAGAAGAACGAACCCCTAGCGGAAACACTATTCTGTTCATTGGCCCTGAAAGTGAAGCTAGAAATGGCGTGGCGTTCGTCCTTACACCGAGAGCGAGAAACAGTCTCATTAGCTGGGAACCAATCTCGGATAGGATTATCGTCGTCAGGCTCAGGACCAGTGTCAGAAACGTCACAATTCTGCAGTGCTACGCACCAACTAACACCGCAACATCTGGTGACAAAGAGGAGTTTTATAGCCAACTGAGTGCCACCTTCGAACGTGTTCCAAGAGGTGATATTATTATCATCTCGGGAGATATGAACGCCCAGGTTGGATCAGACAACACTGGACTAGAATACGTCATGGGGAGGCATAGTGACACTTGGGGCGACGCGTCACGACCTTGGAGTAAGAGACCCGAAAACGGCGAATTATTTGTGGAGTTTTGTAGTAGTCGCCAAATGGTCATCGGAGGGACCCTTTTTCCACATAACAGTCATCACAAAATATCTTGGGTTTCCCCTGATGGTGTTACTCAGAACCAGATCGACCATTTGGCTATAAGTCGCCGATGGAGAAGATGTCTCCTCGATGTGCGAGCGAAACGTGGAGCTGACGTGGGGAGCGATCACCACTTGATGGTTGCCTGCTTGAGATTGTGTACAGCAGCTATCCGACGACCACAAATTCTACAAATGAAGCGGAAGCTTAATGTGGATAAACTCAGAGATCCCAACAAAAAACGCGAATACACTATTATTCTACGCGAAAAGTTATCCACATTGGGTGAATATGAAATGCGCACACTGGACGCCAATTGTGAGGCAACCAGAAACACTTTTCTAACTAGTGCTGAAGAATCTGTGGGATATGTGCAAAGCGGTGAGAAACCCTGGATGTCGCAAAACACATGGGACAAGGTTGGCAATCGGAAAAAAGCCAAATTGGCAATCATCTCTCAACCCGATGTCAACCAACGAACGCCCGACTTGAGGCAGAACTACCGCGATTCTCATATACAGCTTAAAAAGGCTGTTAGACGCGAAAAGAGAAAGGCCATTGAAGATCTGGCAAACAAGGCAGAATCTGCGGCTTACCGTGGGGATATGTGTTCACTTTTCAAAATCATGAAACAGTTGACGAACAGGAATTTCACCGCCAACCACCTGGTGAGAGATGTCAACGGAACTCTCCTTAATATGAGTGAACACCAGTTGCGGCGATGGAAGGAATACTTCTCTGATATTTTACACATTTAAACAGAGGAAGATATTCCGGAAACAGAATAACTACCAAACATCCAACCGCAACAATCCTCTATTAGGGACGATCCCCCAGATAAGGAAGAGATAGTTTCCGCCATTCGGTCAATGGCGGGAAGGAAAGCTCCAGGTGTAGACGGACTACCAACCGAACTCCTCAAAGCGGACCCGCATATAACAGCCCATATACTCCTCCCACTTTTCACTAAGGTGTGGAATGAAGGAAGATATCCGACTGAATGGAAGGATGGCGTCATTGTCAAATTTCCGAAGAAGGGTGACCTTCGGGATTGTGGCAATTGGCGTGGTATATGTCTACTTACTGCCGCATCAAAATTATGGCTGAGGTAATTCTCAATAGGATTAGTGATGTCGTCGAGAGCACTCTTGAAGTTTATCAGGCTGGATTCCGTAAAGGGTCGTCTTGTACCGACCACACAAATACCCTACGGATAATATTAGAGCAGTCAGCCGAAATGGGTTTGCCACTTCATCTCATGTTTGTGGACTTCGAGAAGGCTTTTGACAGCGTTAAGCGAGATTACATATGGACTGCTTTGCGTAGGAGAGGTATTCCAGATAAGGTCATAGCTATGATTAAAGAATCCTACGAAGATGCAAGATGTCGCGTCTTGCGAGAGCTTCCCTGTGCGAACGGGTGTCAGACAAGGCTGCATATTATCACCAGCCCTGTTTCTGGTGGTAATAAATGACATCTTGAAAGCTGCACTGGAAGGTGGGGAAGGTAAAGGTTTTCAATGGGGACTATGTAACATCTTAAGTCACATTGATTATGCTGATGACGTGTGTTTGCTTGCACATAACCGTTCGGACTTAGAGTCAAATGTTCGCTCGTTGCATTCTAAATGCAAAGAGGCGGGACTGAAAATAAATGTTTAAAACCAAGTACATGTACATTGGTTCGAACGCAAGCACACCGATTGTTCTTAAAAGACAGGATGTGGAATAGGTGCAAGATTTTTGCTATCTTGGAAGCATTGTCAGCATGGACGGCGGAGCCGAAAAGGATGTTGAGGCTCGGCTATGTAAAGCTCGTCAGGCCTTCGGTATCCTTTCACCTTTCTGGAGGTTAAGAGAGATCTCCCTTCGCACGAAGCTGCGAGTTGCGTCAAATCCGTGTTGTTATATGGTTGTACCACGTTGAAAGTGACCGTTCGACTTACCAAGAAAGTACAGACTTTCGTAAACCAATGCCTCCGGCGCATTTTAGGAGTATTCTGGCCAGAAGTGATCTCCAGTGACGAACTTTGGAGTACAACTGGCAAGACTAAAATAGGTATTGAGATTCAAAGGCGGAAGTGGATCGGTCATACTTTGAGGAAACCAGAGCGAAATATCGCAAAACATGCTCTGGATTATAATCCTCAAGGAAGGCGTCGGTTTGGTCGACCATGTAGCACATGGAAGCGAGCAGTTGAGCAGGAGGCCAGAGGAATAAACAAGTCCTGGCAACAGCTTAAGGCCGGTGCTCAGGATCGCGCCTTGTGGAAGAGAGTTGTTTCTGTCCTATGCCCCTATAGGGGGTCTTAACAGGAATTTGATTGATTGATTGAATGCAATAAATAACAAAATAATTATTTTTGCGGTCTCTTTTCAAGTTATCAGTACCAACCCTGTCGTATTTGATGAGCCGCCACTGGTAAGAAAAACGTTGCTTTTCAATTTCTAGCATTGTGCTCCACTGGAAATGAATTGCTCGGTAATGCATTTTACAGCATTGACAAATGAAGGACTTGCATAATTTCACTATTCTCCACGACACGTATTCGAAATTTCTTAATCGACTGTAGTAAAATATTCTCAAAGCTTAAATTTCATCTCGGAAGTGGTCAAAACCCCATTAAGCTTATGTCATCATTTTAATTCAATAGGAGTTAGCTTTAACAAAAGGATCAACGATACTATTATAATTTTAATGAACTTTAATTCCCTGTTTATTTCTCTCTCCTGCCGCATCACTCTATGGAAAACGGCTCGATTTTTAATCCCCTCCCCCCATAAAAATAATGGAAGAATGTCCTACAATGTTTTCCCAACACAACAACATGCTTAATGACCGATGAGAACTTCAGTTTTAATTACGCCCAAGGATTAGCACGATTCCACTTATCGAAACGGACGACAAGAAGAAGGCGATAAAAAAACCTCATTATCGTTGAGTTCGTTTCTCGAAGATGGTCTATACCATGTGACGTTTAAATTTGACCAAATGCCAGCCTCCTTTTTCTTGATTTTGAAAATCATCATTTCACCAAGATAATGTGCGGTCGCCCTGTTTCACCCTCCACTATTTATGCATATCCGCGTTGATTTTTTTCCTGGTTTTCTATTCGCTTCGTTCCTGTTGTTGGTTTTATTTCGCAGTTTTTCCCTCTTGTTTTGTGCTCGAGGAAAACACAAAAAGGACAACAAAATTATATAAAACGAAACTTCTTGGAAGAAGATGAAACATAGTTTGATGGCGCCACTTTGTCTATTCATGATAGCCATGCTGTTCAAGGACACCAACTATCACAGTACTTTTTCGCCAAGGAAGTTGCATCGTCCAAAGTCAGTATAGCCTGCTACATATGTCTGATCGACCATTTTGATTGAGTGATGATTTCCGAAGAAGGTAGAATTCAAATTGTATTTTCCGATAATCAGCTTTAGTGTTTCATGGTACGCCCTAAAGTAGGTTAGAGTGCGAGCCCGTACAATTAATTTAAGTGTACGGAAGGAAGTTACGAAGGAAGGAAGTTCCGAAGAAACTGTGAAGTAAATTGAGGAGTGGATTTCGGAAGCACCTTCAGATTAATGCTTCTTAATGAACTAGGACAGACAGGCAGGTGCTTTATCAGGATAATGGACAGAACTTAATTGATTTAATTACAACCATACTTGCGACCTAGACTAAACTTGAATTAATCTTTGTGCTTTTTCTTTCTATTTCGTTTCAGATCGTGAAGCAGCCCACACAACTGGGAAAATGAACCTAGGGATCTATAGTGTTGTTTTATAGCATCCTAGACACGTACATAGATTCATCTTGTGGGACAAAAACCAAGAACGCGATTCTTTTCGATTACGAAATTTGAGTTTCCATTAATTTTTCTTATATGTATAGGCCACTTGGAGAGCATATGAGTGTGTTCGTGTGCGTTCTGTGTGGGGGTGACGGTTTTATTCATTTAGAAAATAATTAGAATGCCTTTCGCGATGATTATGATGATAATGGCGTTAGCTTGAGTGGTTGAAGTGTTTGAAATATTTTCTCTTATACTTTTTGTCTTATGCAGGCTTGAAAAAGGATCAGAGTGCGGTGCGGTATAGTATGTGAAGTGAATTCACTCAGATTGTGCAAGTAAGGACTTACAGCCGGGTGAACAGGAAGTGTGTTATATGTTAGAAGCGGAATTACAGTGGCGGCGCAATGGTTTCGTCTGGTGAGGTTAATGCAACGCTTTTTATTTAAAAGCGAAGCTAGGAAACTATGTCAGTGAGGATTATCATAATTTCATTGCGAAGGAGCGAATTAAGATATTTAAGGAATTCAGGTGAGTTTTTGTTTATTTTATGATGTTTGATTGAATGTTATCGATTAGGAGGATCGAAATGATATATTTTCATGTAGAACAAACTTTTTTCCAAATGAAATTAAACCTTTTTTTTTAAATCAAATTGTTCTTTTTTAAGTTCAGCTGTAGCCTGAGATAGGTACGAAAATCATCAACTAGAAAATGATTTGAACTCTGCTCAACAAACAAGGACTGAACAAAAATAAAGAAAATCATCCACCACCTAGCACTTATAGGAAGTGGGGGCACAGGTCGGGGGTACAAAGTTTTACTTTCGCATTACATGAAAAATGATGATTTCCTTTCGCTTTTTCAATTTCCGAGAACAAAGTGCTCAGATCGCAATAAAATCCAATCAAATGGTTTAATTTACTGAAAAATTGCAATGTATTAAAGACACGCAGGGGAGTGACGGTGAAAGGTACGGAGTGAGAAAGCATCTCTTACGTTGAATGGTGGTCGCATCATAGAAATTGGGAGTCGATAGATGGCGTAAATTTTTGTTGTATGATGGCATGCCGTAGAGCGAACACAAGCCTTCAACTTTGCTCCGCTGCTAATAAATCTTTTTCAACATTACTCTTCTACCATCACCACCATTGCTATCCCGTCTCTATCAAAGTCTATAAAGATTTATAGTATGAAATAGTCGGAAAATTCGGGAAATTCTGAAAATTAATGGGTTCCCGTCGTCTTTCATCATTTTTAGGAATTTATCAAAAAACAAGGCCATTTCTAGTCAAGCTCATAGATACAGCCTTTTACGCCCATCTTCCCTTATTTTCCTCCGTGCGGCAGCTGACCAGGTTTGATATAATTTACAACCTGAACGTAGCTATAGAGATAGCTTCCATCCGTTTCGATGAGACCACGATTACATCCAACAAGATTACCAACAAATGATGGCATGGTATCCTAGGAGAGGACCTGGTGAAATACCGGACGAATGAAATATGGGTGGATGATTCCCATCTCAAGGAAAGCAAGAAAAAAATACACGGTAATGAGAAAAGTTGAATCGTTATACGGACCAATGTAATTTCATCAACATCCTGCTCTAGTGTCTGTTCGATTTTCGCAAAGAACCTCATTATTCGTGTGAATGAAAAGAAAACTGAACTACTATCTTCTTTGTCCACTATGTTAGTGGTTAGCTTGGTAAATGCCTGCCTAACCTCATTTCGCACTTTAAATTGTCCACAAGGACAATTATCGCACTTGTATGCTTCGATAAGCAAAATGCCTTCTTAGCAATACAATGCCGAACTTCTCTTTTTCTTTAAACGTTTTAACTCGTAGGAAGTGGTTACGATACTTGGTCTTCTTCTTCTAGTACACCATCCACGATAGGTCCTGCTTCTCGTAGGATTTTCCAGAAAATCGAGCGCCTGCAAGAGTTGGAAACGTGTGCTGCTGCTGCTGGTTAATTAATGGCTTTTGTCAAGATGCTAAATAAGTTTGCACTCTCACACTCCTTGCACTCCGGGAAGAAGGAGCCTGGTTGGAAATGAACATTTGCTGCTATATTTACAAAATTTCTTATCGGACAGCTTTCCATGTTCTTCCGCATACCGTCTCTTCGTTGTCATCGTCATCATCTACCTTCGAGGTATTTTTAATTACTAAAAAACTAAAGATGAAGGTATATAACAACAGCAACAACAGCAACAACAACACACATGTTCTAGAGAAATTCAGATAGGCGTTTTTACGAAAGGAGACAGGCAAGTAGAAGCACATCTCAAGGCATCTAGATAACGTTTTTTCTCTGTGTTTAAGAAATAGCTAGCAAAACATTTTATAGATATTGTTGAAAACGTTTTACTCTCTAGAAAGGTAGCTAAGATGAGTTGTGAGAAAACGTTTTGAGCGTTTCTCCTTTCGTAATTATTGTCGCCTTTGTTCGAGCTATTTTTCGCCCAAGTATATGTCTAAATAGCAAGGTCTTAATATCTAGCTACATATTTATATTTACAATTGTATATAGAGTATGTATATATTTTTTTATCAAATTTATCCTTGAAATGGTACACTCTTCAAAAATGTTTGCTTTTGCAATACAAATAGAAGTTTTGATCCGAAAAAAACGAAAAGAATTAGGCTGGAAGTTATGCGGAAACACAATTTTCTTGTACATTTTATTTGAAATGCACTGAATTTGGAACCTTTTTTGTAAATATTATCAGTTACTAATTAACACCTAAGATTACGTAAGGTCTAGCCTAGTGGGTAGCGTGTTGGTCTACAATGCGAAAGTCGTGAGTTCGAATACCTGTCAACGCATAATAAACCTAGCTTGGGCTTAACTTGTTACCTCAATCTACGAAAATTAAAATTCGTAGATACTAATATGTCTCGATTTAAAACACAACCGTCTGCTTCGGAGCTTGGGTTACGACTGACTCTTTATTAATGCTCTTTCAATAGGCATATACATTATCTCATCTTTTCTTAAGAAATTTTTAATTCCATTTGATACATTTAATTTAATTCTTATATTTATATGTATAATAGGAAATTACAATTAATTCTGATATTCTTTAATTTAATTCCTGACCTCCTCATCTTCATTAACTCTTATAATATCTCATCTTTTCTCAAAAAAATTATGATTCCATTAGATACATTTAATTTAATTCATTATTTATAAGTATAATATGTGGAGAATTTGCAATAAATTTTGATATTCTCGACCTGAACTCAGACTAGGGTCATCATCAGTATCTCCAAGAATCTGCGTTTCAGATGGAAACGCGGGTTCTTTACGGTGTACATATTTCCGGAGTTGATCACCATGAGCTTGTTTAACTAACCCACTTACTGCTAACTGAATTCTAAATCGAACCGAACTTAATCTTTTAATTAGGTTGCCTTTAACCATTTTACATTATTATTTAACTCATTTCTGTAAAAAACAATATCATTTGTTTTAAAATTTTCATTTGATTTGATTGTGGCAGCGTTTACCTTATTCCCTAAATATTTCTTTTTATTTTCATAATAATTTTGAGAATTTTAAATTCCTTTTTTTTTTGTGATTTCAGATGTGTTAATAGATTTTTCATCAAATTTAACTCTTTTTATACTCTAGATGAAATCTGAGAGTATATTGTGTTTGCCTTACCGTTTGTAACGCTAAGAAATAACGATCGCACAGAGCCGCCAAGGGTACAGAAATATTTGTTGTCGCTCAAAAACCTCGATTCCGAGTGACCGTCTGTGTGTCTGTCCGTCTGTGCGTCTGTCTACAGCATAACTCTTGAAAGCTTTGAGCTATAGTGCTAAAAATTGTTGTGTGTCATTTTTAGCAAAAAAATAAGTTTAAGTTCGTGAATGGGCTACATCCCCCCACTCCTTCTACCCCCTCCCATACAAATTTCATGAAATTTCGAAATATAAAGAAATTGATTTTTCTTTGAAACTATTTAAGCTACCGACTTGAAATTTTGGTCAAAGTATTATGATATAGATGTCATTAATATCACGGAATATTGACCCGATCCCCTTACCCCTTCCACCCCCTCCCATACAAATGGACAATTTTGAAAAATACATAATTCCGATTTTTATTGAAACTATTAAAGCTGAAAAGACGAAATTTTGTCAGAATTAATTCTACTATAATTGCAATTTATTTTAAAAATAATTATCAACTTCGCCTCACTCGTGAAATTTGTATGGGAGGGGGTAGATCCCATACAAATTTCACGAAATTTTGAAATTTAAATTAAATTATTTTTCTTCGAAATTGTTAAAGCTTGATATTTTGTATAAAGTATACAAATAGAAATATTAATAATGCGAAAAAAACTTTCTTTTGATCCGTACACTCCTTTTACTCCCTCCCATTCAAATGCATAATTTTTATTAAATGCATTTTATCGATTTCCATTCAAACTAGAAAAAGTACAAACTTCGAATTTTGCCAGAATTTGTTTCTTAATAATTGAAATAAGCGTTAGAAAAAATTATCAGCTCCGCTTCACTCCTTCTACCACCTACCATACAAATATCTGAATTATAAATTCAAGAAAAGCAGTTCTCCTTGAAGTATATGAGAGCTATCGACTTTGAAATTGAATCAAAGCATGGTGATAAGGATGATGATAAGCAGTTTCAAAATCATCTTAAACGCTCCACTTCCTCTGCCACCTCTCATACAAATGCCCCAATTTCAGGAAAACTCTGACCAATTTCTTTAAAAATAATGAAAACTAAAAACTTTAAATTCAGCAAAAAACATTTTGCATGCCATGCTCGATGTCATATACGAAAAATACAAACCTCCCCCTCTACTTCTACCACCTCCGATGCAAAAGTCTCTATTCACTATTCGAAAGAGTTTGTCATTGTCATTTCCATCGCATCTAGAGTATCATATGATTGGGCTTTAAGCCCAATCATAATTCTGTTATGTTTTTTTCTTTGTACATGAAACACCTTGTCCACGTTAGACCTCTACTTCGGTACATAATAATTTTGGAACAAATTACTATTTTTTTTCTATGTATATCTTATAGATGTATCGACGTGCAAAATTTAAACTTTGCATCTTTTACCAGAGCCCTAAAAAATACTCAAAATTTTCAACATTTTTGCTTTCCACCTCCCTCCCCTTAACCCCATATCATTTTTTTTTTTTTACAGAATGACCTGTGTTATAGGCAATTTTGGCCTTTATGTGCAATGTACAAACACAGTCATGGAGGGAAGGAATGGGATTGGGAAGGTTGGGGAAGGGGAGTGAGAACGAACGTAGCGAGTGGAGAAGCTGGTCTATTGCTCAGTTGTACTCAGTTGTACTGTAATTCTGCTATGTTTAATTTTGGGTTTAAATCATCGAGCAACGTTTTGATTTTATATGTGAACATCAAGCTTGCGGGGATAACCATTGTAGTTATAATGGGAGTATTGCGGTGCATCATCAAGAAGTTATCCAATCGAAATTGAATGGATAAGTTCTTGGTATCCGGGCAGCTTGAATTGGACAACGATTTTGGGCGAAAAATCATGTTTTCTGACGAGGCGCATTTTCATCTCGGAGGCTACGTTAACAAACAAAATTGCCGCATCTGGGGATCGGAAAACCCGCACGTTATTGCCGCATGCAAAATCTTCTCCAATAACGTAGTATTCTATATTTCCAGTAAATCCACTATTTTTTTTTCACTTATTCCTCGTCGCCACTAATATGTCTCGATTTAAAACACAACCTTCTGCTTCGGCACTTGGGTTACGACTGACTCTTTATTAATGCTTTTACAATAGACATATACATTAGATACAGGGTTGTGCGCAGGGCTAAAAACCCTTTCACAATGACAAATTAAATGTTAAGAAGCTTGAAGGTCAGGAGGCTTAGGCCCCATTTCGGCTGAAGTGCCATTGTAAGAGAAGAAGATTGTGATTGCAAATATTTGTAAGTTAACTCTAACGACTTCCTTGGAGCCAAACAAGACTTTGGCCTCCAAGTCCTTTCCAAGCAAAAGCACAAGGCCCCCAACGTACAAGCAGCTATATTTTTGGACCCGAAACCTGGATCTAGTGGCTTAAGAAAAAATCTTAGGCAAAATCGGTTTCCTCTAAGCCTAAAGCAGCTAGCACACAGCCGGTGAAGTTAAAGGTTACCAAACCAGGACCTCATAGCGACATGCACTGTGGAATTGTTGGAGGGGATCCACCCAAATCCCAGGTGGTCACATCAGGGGGAATCGAAGGATTCTATAATTAAAACAGCTCTTCAGGAAGAATCTCCAGCTTTGGCTACTAGAATGATTACCGAATTTTCTGAAACTCCCTCGGCGGGTAAGCGTACAAGTTCGCTCAAAAGGCAAAGTGGCCGAAGACAGCCAGCACTGGGGTATGTCAAGGTCTCTTAGCGCCGTCCTTAAGAATTGCTTGATAGTGGCGATCATCAAAAAAAGTAATGCAGATGGAAGCGTTACTTGTACATGAGTGCTTAAGGAAAGTTGAAAGCAAATTTTAGCGAACTTTTCCTTTAGAACCGCGCAAATCGGATACGATTTTGGACATAATCCAGTCCTGCAATCCCAATCACTTTACCAATAATTGGTGGTTTGGGAAGCTGGAAGAGATTAAAGGAAATTCTAGATGCGCTGTAATAATCATAAACAAAGATTCCCTAGCTCACTTGTCGGAAACCAGATGCATCATCAATTACGAGTTCGGGTTAGAAGCCGAGCAAAGAGCCTAGGATCCCGTTACTCCAGTACCCATGATGGACGCAAAGGGAGAAGACTCTACATCCGAACCCGATCGAGTTCTTCATATAGCTAGTCTGTACATTAGTGAAGACGACTCGCAGTCGCCTGGCTTACTAATGGAGGACGAGTACCTTACTTCGATTCCGCTCAGCGAAGATGCATTTTCACTTCCGACCCGGAAGAACAAACGTCACTGATGATGGAAGTTGAACGCAGAAATGACTTAGATACTGAAATTTCAAGAATGAAAATGAGTCTTTGTCACAAGTCAGAGTAGCAAATGATCTGATTTCTTGCTTTAAAAACAGACAAGTCCGCAGAGTTCTTATCGACCAAGTTCCGATCACTGCAAGTAGTGTTAGACGACACCAACGTATTATTCGGTACTTCGAATAATCAAAAAAAAAACGCACACCAGAAAACTAAACTAAAAACATAACAGGACTTCGATTAGGCTAAAGCCCAATCGTGTGATACTCTAGATGAAAGAGAAATTTGTTCATATTAAGAAATTTTTTAGAGGAAGTGGTGGAGGGGGTGACGACATTGAACTACTTTTTTCACATCACGCTAGAGTTGCCATCAAAATGTTTTATAGAAAATTTAGAATTAAAAAATTTAATAGGTACTTCGAAAATTAGTGTATTGGATTTAGTGAAATGGTGCAGTTTGTATTGGAGGTGGTACAAGATGGGGCGAGTTCTGAGAAATAACTAAAAACATCATTTTTTGACAAATTTTAAATTGCAGATCAGTAGCATTCATACTTTTTAGGAAAATCGACTTTTTGTGAAGTTGTTAAATTGTGTCAGATTGTATGGGAGGGGGAAGAAGGAGTGAAATTAATTGTCTAATTTTCTTGGTCTTACTAATAATTCTAAATAAATATTTAGTGCACAATTTCAACTCAATAAATTTTATACGTAATAAGTAAATTGGTTAATAGTATCTCATAAAAAAGTGCGGTTTGTATGGAAGGTGGTGGAAGGAAGGGAGGACTCAAACGACTTTATACTGTAGATCGAAATCACCATGAAAGTAGTGCATTCTAAATTTCAGATCAATAGCATTTATACTTTTTGAGCCAATCCGTTTATTGTCCAATTACGAAATTATGTCATTTTGTATGGGCGGGGGGAGAAGGGGAAAAGCTAACCATCTATTTTTCTTTGGTTTTACTAATAATTCTAAATAAATATTTGGTGCACAATTTCAGCTCGATTCATTTTATACCCACCGAGTAAATTGGTCTAGCGCATTTCATGAAAAACTGCAATTAGCATGGGAGGTGGTGGAAGGAGGTTGAGGACACAAATTATTTTTATACATTATACTAAAACCATCATAAAAGAATTACATTCTAAATTTCAGATCAATAGCATTTATACTTTTCGAGTAAATCCGTTTATTGTCAAATTACGAAATTGTGGAATTTTGTATGGGAGGGGGTAGAAGGGGTATAGCGATTTGGCTTGTTCACGAACTTGAACTTACTTTTTTGTCAAAAACGAAGCGTACAAAATTTGAACTATCTAGCTAAACGCATTCTCAAGCTAGAGAGGACACGGGCGGACGGACATCCGGTTTTGAGAATTTTGAGTGATTTTACGAATTTCTGTATCATTCATTCTTTTTCCGATCCTTATTTCTTTGCGTTACAAACCTTGTGGCAAACTTATAATACTCTCAGACTTCATCTAGAGTATTAACAGGACTGCCATTGGGCGTAAGGCTCAATCGTGCGATACTCTAGATGAAGAGACATTTTTTATTTTAAGAAATTTTGCATGTATAGTGGTAGCAGGGGTAACGGCATTGAACCAATTTTTCACATCATGCTAGAGTTGCTTTTAGAATGATTTATTGAACACTTAAGCTTCAAAAATTTAATAGGTACTGAGAAAATTAGTGTATTGGATTTAGTGAAATTGTGCAGTTTGAATGGGAGAGGGTAGAAGAGGAGGGGAATTCTTAGTGAGTTTTTCAGAAATAACTACAAACATCATGCAATTGACATATTTTCAATCACAGATCAGTAGCATTTAAACTTTTCAGGAAAATTAATTTTTTGAAAAGTTGTGAAATTGTGTCATATTGTAAGGGAGGGGTAGAAAGAGTGAAGCTAATCATCTAATTTTCTTTGGTCTTAGTAATAATTCTAAATAAATGTTTTGTTCAAAATTCCAGCTCGATAAATTTTTTACGTACTGAAGAAATTGGTTAATAGTATTTCATGTAAAAGTTCAGTTTATATGAGAGATGGTAGAAGAAGTAAGGGGATTCAAATAATTTTTATACCGTCGATTGAAATTTATATAAAAAACATAACAGAATTACGATTGGGCATTCATATGATTGGGCTTTAAGCCCAATCATATGAAACTCTAGATGAGATGGAAATGACTTTAATATACCGGAAAATATGTCGTCTTAAATTCTTTCGAATAGTGAATAGAGATTTTTGCATGGGAGGTGGTAGAAGTAGAGGGGGAGGTTTGGATTTTTCGTATATGACACCGAACATGCAAAATGTTTTTTGCTGAATTTCAAGTTTTTAGTTTTCATTATTTTTAAATAATTTGGTCATAGCTTTCCGAAATTTGGGGTATTTGTATGGGAACTGGCAGAGGAAGTGGAGCGTTTAAGATAATTTTGAAACCGCTTATCATCATCCTTATCACCATGCTTTGATTCAATTTCAAAGTCGATAGCTCTCATATACTTGAAGGAGAAATGTTTTTCTTGAATTTATAATACAGATATTTGTATGGGAGGTGGTAGAAGGAGTGAAGCGGAGCTGATACTTTTTTCTAACCCTTATTTTAAATATTAAGAAACAAATTCTGGGAAAATTTGAAGTTTGTACTTTTTCTAGTTTGAATGGAAATCGATAAAATGCATTTAACAAAAATTATGCATTTGTATGAACGGGGGGGGGGGAGGAATAGAAGGAGTGTACAGATCAAAACAAAATTGTTTTCGCATTATTAATATTTCTATTTGTATACTATAAACAAAATATCAAGTTGATAGCTTTGACAGTTTCGAAAAAAAAATAATTTAATTTAAATTTCAAAATTTCGTGAAATTTGTATGGGAGGGGGTAGAAGGAGTGAGGTGAAGTTGATAATTATTTTTAAAATAAATTACAATTATAGTGGAACTAATTCTGACAAAATCTCGTCTATTTAGCTTTACTTTTTTATTCCTTAGCGTTACAAACGGTAAGGCAAACACAATATACTCTCAGATTTCATCTCAATCAATCAATCAAATTCCTGTTAAGACCCCCTATAGGGGCATAGGACAGAAACAACTCTCTTCCACAAGGCGCGATCCTGAGCATCGGCTTTAAGCTGTTGCCAGGACTCGTTTTTCCTCTGGCCTCCTGTTCAACTGCTCACTTCCATATGTTACATGGTCGTCCAGCCTTCGACGCCTTCCTTGTGGGATATAATCCAGAGCCTGTTTTGCGATGTTTCGCTCTGGTTTCTTCAAAGTATGACCGATCCACTGCCACTTTCGCCGTTGAATTTCTTGGTAAGTCGAACGGTCACTTTCCACGTAGTACAACCATATAACAAAACGGATTTGACGCATGCGTCAACAACTCGCTGCTTCGTGCGAAGGGAGATCTCTCTTAACCCCCAGAAAGGGGAAAGGATACCGAAGGCCTGACGAGCTTTATTTAGCTGAGCCTCAACATCCTTTTCGGCTCCGCCGTCCATGCTGACAATGCTTCCAAGATAGAAAAAATCTTGCACCTCTTCCACATCCTGTCCATTAAGAACAATCGGTGTGCTTGCGTTCGAACCCATGTGCATGTACTTGGTTTTACGCACATTTATTTTCAGTCCCGCCTGTTTGCATTAAGAATGCAACGAGCGAACATTTGACTCTAAGTCCGAACGGGTATGTGCAAGCAAACACACGTCATCAGCATAATCAAGGTGACTTAAGATGTTAAATAGTCTCCATTGAAGACCTTTACCTTCCCCACCTTCCAGTGCAGCTTTCAAGATGTCAATCATTACCACCAGAAACAGGGCTGGTGATAATATGCAGCCTTGTCTGACACCCGTTTGCACAGGGAAGCTCTCGGACAGCTCTCCTTTATGCAAGACGCGACACCTTGCGTCTTCGTAGGATTCTTTAATCATAGCTATGACCTTATCTGGAATACCTCTCCTACGCAAAGCATTCCATATTTAATCTCGCTTAACGCTGTCGAAAGCCTTCTCGAAGTCCACAAACATGAGATGTAGTGGCGAACCTATTTCGGCTGACCGCTCTAATATTATCCGTAGGGTATTTGTGTGGTCGGTACAAGACGTAGACATATACCACGCCAATTGCCACAATCCCGAAGATCGCCCTTCTTCGGAATTTTCACAATGGCGCCTTCCTTCCATTCAGTCGGATATCTTCCTTCATTCCACACCTTAGTGAAGATTGAGAGGAGAATATCGGCTGTTATTTCCGGGTCCGCTTTGAGGAGTTCGGTTGGTAGTCCGTCCATACCTGGAGCTTTCCTTCCCGCCATTGACCGAATGGCGGAAACTATCTCTTCCTTATCTGGGGGATCGTCCCTTATAGAGGATTGTTGTGGTTGGATGTTTGGAAGTTGTTCTGTTTCCGGAATATCTTCCTCTGACAAGATGTTTAAAATATCAAAGAAGTATTCCTTTCATCGTTGCAACTGGTGTTCACTCATATTAAGGAGAATTCCGTTGACATCTCTCACCAGGTGGTTGGCGGTGAAATTCCTGTTCGTCAAATGTTTCATGATTTTAAATAGTGAACCCATATCTCCAAGGTAAGCCGCAGATTCTGCCTTGTTTGCCAGATCTTCAATGGCCTTTCTCTTGTCGCGTCTAACAGCCTTTTTAAGCTGTATATGAGCACCGCGGTAGTTCTGCCTCAAGTCGGGCGTTCGTTGGTTGACATCGGGTTGAGAGATGATTGTCAATTTGGCTTTTTTCCGATTGCCAACCTTGTCCCATGTGTCCTGCGACATCCAGGGTTTCTCACCGCTTTGCACATATCCCACAGATTCCTCAGCACTAGTTAGAAAAGTGTTTCTGGTTGCCTCACAATTGGCGTCCAGTGTGCGTATTTCCTTTTCACCCAATATGGATGACTTTTCGCGTAGAATAGTGGTGTATTCGCTTTTTTTGTTGGGATCTCTGAGTTTATCCACATTAAGCTTGCGCTTCGTTTGAAGAATTTGTGGTCGTCGGATAGCTGCTGTACACAATCTCAAGCAGGCAACCATTAAGTGGTGATCGCTCCCCACGTCAGCTCCACGTTTCGCTCGCACATCGAGGAGACATCTTCTCCATCGGCGACTTATAGCCAAATGGTCGATCTGGTTCTGAGTAACACCATCAGGGGAAACCCATGTTTTATGATGACTCTTGTGTGGAAAAGGGTCCCTCCGATGACCATTTGCCGAGTACTACAAAACTCCACAAATAATTCACCGTTTTCGGGTCTCTTAATCCAAGGTCGTGACGCGTCGACCCAAGGGTCACCATGCCTCCCCATGACGTGTTCTAGTCCAGTGTTGTCTGATCCAACCTGGGCGTTCATATCTCCCGAGATGATAATAATATCATCTCTCGGAACACGTTCGAAGGTGGCACTCAGTTGGCTATAAAACTCCTCTTTGTCACCAGATGTTGCGGTATTAGTTGGTGCGTAGTAATGCAGAATTGTGACGTTTCTTACACTGGTCCTGAGCCTGACGACGATAATCCTATCCGAGATTGGTTCCCAGCTAATGAAACTGTTTCTCGCTCTCGGTGTAAGGACGAACGCCACGCCATTTCTGGCTTCACTTTCAGGGCCAATGTACAGAATAGTGTTTCCACTAGGGGTTCGTTCTTCTCCTGATCCTGTCCACCTGACCTCGCTCAGGCCCAAGATTTGGATGTTATAGTGCTCCATTTCACGGTTGATCACTGATTGGCGGTGCAAGGACCGAGTAACCCCAGCTCTTCCCCCGTCATTCAATGTTCGAACGTTCCAGAAGCCAATCATAGTCCGTTTTCGAATGCCAAAAGTCGTTACCGTAGAATCAGTCCGTATCCGAGGCGATGTATCCGTTTCTCGTATCATTTAGGTCTTAAGATCACAGGTGTTAAGCCCATGATCCAGTGAGTGTCCATTTGCCATTTTTTAGGGCAAGCAGGACTGGCTGTGGATGAATTCTACAGCCCCCATCCCACAGGGGGATAGTTAGGTCATTTCCGTGGAGTCGCTAGTCTCCAAAGATAGTTGCAGGAATTGGTAAAACCTCATCCTACAACTACCCCCTTGCGGGTCAGATTTCATCTAAAGTATAATAATTTATTCCAAATTTCAGATCTATAGCTTTTTGACTTTTCGAGAAAATCGGCTTACTGTCAGTTATCGGAAATGCATCATTTTGTATGGGAGGCGATGGAAAGGGTGGAGCGATTCGGCCTGTTCACGAACTTGACCTTACTTTTATGTCAAAAACAACGTGTATAAAATTTGAACGTTCTAGCTCAACGTGTTCTCAAGCTAGAGAGCAAACAGACGTACGGACGGACAGACGGACATCCGGCTTTGAAATTTTTGAATGATAATATTAACTTTTGTATCATTCATTTTTTTTCTTCTAGCCTTATTTCTTAGCATTATAAACTTTAGAACAAACTTATAATACTCTCAGATTTCATCTAGAGTATTAATATAAAAAGCAATTATAAGAGCTGTGTTATGCTATGACAGCAAAACGTGGACATTAACTCAGGTATCCGAAAAATTCCTTAACGCCTTTAAAAGAAAGGTCATCAGAAAAACCCTCGCACCTGTAAGGGAAGTACAGTATACAGTAGTTATTTGTTTGCCATCTTCGACAATCCAGAAGTGTCAACTCTCATAAAATTTAAGAAACTACAATGGGCTGGTTATGCGGTTCGGGTATATCAAGGAAGAATTCCCAAACGCACATTAAAAGGAAAAGTTAATGGACAAAGACCGCTCGGAAAACCATGGAAGTCCTGGGAGGATTCGATTGACACAAACAGCAAGTTTTTGTTAAGATGTCCAAACTGGACGCGAAATGGATGGAAGCAATGCATTCAGTAGGCCAAGGTGCGATTTGAGCTGTAGCGCCACCATAAGTAAGTAACTGAAATTTCTGCAAATCAGCCCTCACCAGTCTAAATTGGCTCCAGCCTCCTGACTTCTCCAGCTCAATCAGCAAGGAGAAGACATAGTCTGGATCCAAGAACCGTGGGTTATTTAGATCCTAACCTGTGGACTCAGGACTCCTAACTATACTCTCATCTACGCAAGGAATCAAGGTATACCTAGATCTTGTATCCTTGCAAAGAACAATTTGAACATATTTATACTCTCTCGTCACAGTAATCAGGAGGTAAAAAAAATATTTTCTGATTCTGGCTAACTGCGCGCGGATAACCTTTGAGATCTGGTTACCGAAGCAGGGAGCTTTAAGGCAGACCTTATTATTGAATGTGATACTAATGTACATAATAAGTAAGGGGTAGCATCGTTATCAATAGAAAAGGTTGGGTAACTCTCGACTACTTCTTAAACACCAGCTTACTGCTCTGCGAAAGGGCCCCTAGCCCTCTTTGTTACTAGTAATACACAGGAAGTTTTAAGTATTACCTAGTATCACAGAATATCCCGCATTTGTAACCAACTGGAAGGTATTCAATGAATATTTCTTTTCAGATCACCAATTCCTTCAATTTGGTTTAAATGGCAATTTTCCTGCTATTCACCAGGAACTACAGGAGGACTAAGTAGCTCAAGTACAGGGAAACTATTAACGAGCAGTTTCCCTCCGAAGTTACAAGCCTTCCGAACACTAGTGCTACTCTTGATGGGCTCGTGTCTACCCTCACAAGAGCTTTCAATGGGACAATGTCACGCCCTTGTCCCAATAGGAAGTCAAGAGGTAAACAGAAACTACCATGGTGGAGCGGCGATATTTCCGATCTCAGCAGTGGCTGTAGGCGGCTTTTTAATAACGCCAGTTGAACCAAAAGGCATAGGAGTGGGAGTCTTATAAGGAAGCCCTGCGTTGTTATGAAAAGAACTTGATAAAAGTGCAGCGCGTTCTTGAGATCGGTCGGATTTTTTCATGTAGCTGGGCATTGAGAGGGGTGGTAGAGAGAAGAGCGAAGTCTGGACGGGTGTTTCTTCTACCATTCCGCGAAGGTAGAAGAGTGACTCGAAGCACCAGATGGACGAATGGTGCTACAAATAATACTGCCAGACAGGTTTGGCCAGTGCAGGATCGAAAACCCTATGGCAGACTGATCTCGCCAAGAAGGCAGATGAGCAGCTCCGTCCTGAAATACCAACCCTCATAAAATTCAAGAAGCTACAATCGGCTGATCATGTGGAGCGAATGGATGACGGAAGAATTTCCAAACTCGCACTAAAGGGCAAAGTCGATGGGCAAAGATGCCCTGGAGGGCGCGCTCAATGAACCGAGAAGGATGAATGCATAGTATACAGGAGGCCAAGCCCCGATTTAGGCTGTAGCGGCATTGTAAATAACTAAGTAAGGTTAGCTCGTACTTGTCGAACAGAACTCAGTCAGTTATTTTTATATTTAGTTTTTCCTGCGATATCAAGTCTACAATTAGCGTACTGTAAGGTAGCCATCTTGGGCCGCTACATTTTATTTTATTTGTTACTGACTTTTCAATTGCTTTACAAAACATTGATTAACTTTTAAATGCTCACGATTGTCTGTCATTTTTGAATTTCTGGCAAAAATACCCTTAGCTAGATTAATATATAATATGAGTGAATTCAGTTTCTAATGAAAAATCGCCAGTAATATGAAATGTCTCCTGCATTTTTGAAATCACTTACCAAGTCGCAAAATATCCTTCGTTTCCAATTAATTCAACCTTTCATTGAAAAATTTGATTTTGAAAACAACAATTTGTCCGAAAATAAAAATATTTTTGTTATTAATCGTTTATAATTGAGATTGAAATAGCACGAATATTTTTGGTGTGTATATATAATAATAAACACACAACTGTAGTGTAGTAAGTTTTTTGGCAAATCGCCTTAAATCTTCAAATCTCTACTCTTAATTCTCACACTTTTATAAAGAAGTGTCGTGTCGTGTCGCCGCTCCGATAGATTGCTACGTTACGATATCTCCAATCGTTGAGATATTTATCTTAAGATTAGTGGTTGTCTTATTGGCTATCAGCCATATATAAATGAAATTTGTTTTAATTCGCTTGGTGTCTGAAAAGGTTTTCAAATTTATTTATAAATCTTTCTCTCTCTCTCGGTCGATGTTTTATTTTCTTAATTGTGGCAATTTTATTTTATTCTTAGTTTTATATAAATAAAAAAAATTGCCTTCAAAGTGTTCTTGAATTTTGCGTTTTTTTTCCTTGTTTGTTTGGTGCGATAGGTGCGATTGAAAAAATATACGCAAACAGCAAGGTGGAAATATATTATTTTTTTTTGAGTAAAAGAAATAAATGTTTAAAATCATAAACGTGTGTACAGGTGGAAATGGTAGTCGTTTATTTGGGTATTAATTATATTAAAAATGAAGATGAAAAAACCGATAATTAATCAATAAATTGTGTTTAATTGTAAATATTGGAGAAAAAAAAATTGGAAGGTGGTAATTTGAAATTTTAATTTGAATTCCAGAAATTAATTTTTTTAGTAGATAAATGAAAATTCAGATCTATGCTATTGAGTTATTAAAGAAAAATAATATTTGATTTAAGTTTTTTTTTGCGTTTCAACATTTTGAAAGTGAGTACTGATTTACTTCTTCAACGGCCGTCAGATTCATTAATATTTATTTCTTATTATACAATAGAAGTTTTGTTCGCAGAACCCGTCTACAAATATTCATTTTCACAGATATAGGTAGCCCAGATAGACCCATGCCTGAAATTTTTTGGCATTATACGTTGACCGCGATTTGAACTCATGATCTTCGCATTCTAGGCCAACACGATATTCACTAGGCTACGCCTAGGCTACTCGTTTACAAGCTTCCAAAATATCGCCGTCAAGATGATATAGCGATCGTATCTGATCGAAAAGAGTATGTATGTATTGCAAAATTTGTAGGTGAAAAGTGTGCGAAAGGTTTATGCGAAGAAAGGGGATTTTTCGATGCATTTACGAGTAGCCCAAATTAGCCCTAAGGACATTCACAGCGAGTGGTCAATGATCGCGTATGCCGCAGTTGTATGGTGGAAGAAAACGACACGAATAATCACAAAAATCAAATTAATCTTGTGGTCGCAAATTTGTCGTGAATTTAACACCATCACAAACTATGTCGGTAAATTAACTATTTGATAGGTAAGATTAGGTTATAGCGGTCCTAGCTATAATTTAGCTAAATAGTAATTTAGCTCATTTAGGCCACAAAAGAAACAAAACGATCCTCAGTCCTGTTTTGGAATCGTTTGTCATCTTTCATAGTTGGGCGTTTAAATCATACTTCAAAGATTTTATATAAGTTAGAGCTGTCAGAAAATGACTTTTCTTCTTCTCTCTTGCACGAACAAACTTTTATGAAAGTTCCAGCTCTAGCACATTCTTCTCGTTATTGCTTAAATTATGAGAAAAATTAGAGGATTTGACTGAAAAATTATCACTATTTTGATAATTTAGCAAAATCAGGGTATGACACACAGCCGTTTAATGATAATTTAGGTCTTATTTATAATTTAGTTGCGCTATGTGTCAGTGGTATTAGCCTACATTGACTCTTTGGGATCCATAATGATATTATATAAAGATAAGGAAAACCCAGTGTGAAGGTACATCAAGCGATATTGCGTGCTCTTTGTTGAGGTTTCCGTTGGCATGTCAGGAGACCTGGTTGGGGTCAGGGAAGAACGATGCTCCGAGGGCTTTAAGCCTTCTTTTACCAAGAGCCGGGCACTAGTACAACGTTTCTTCTATGTATACTTTATCGCATGAGCTGGAAGGTACTTTGTATACTCCTTCAGTCTCCAATGGTTTTTTGTCCTTTTGGTTTCCTAGAATTCCTCGGATAGTAGTCAGGGTAGTGAATGTTGGATTCTCGAAGGATTTTTCCTATCTTATCCGTCATGCCCTGGATGTAAGGTAGTTTTACCCATCGTTTGACTGTATTTTCTTCTTCAGTGTCTTTCCGTTCTTTTGACCTTGCTTCGGTTTCCATGCCTTGTTAATTTCGCTCGCTTTGTATCCATTTGCTGTGAATGCCCGATTCAACTGTTCCTTAGAGACGTATCATTCCTTTCTACGAGTACATCCAAGAATGACAGTTTCCCGTTGCTTTCTGTTTCCATGGTGAACTTAATTTTCTCTTGGTGTGAGTTACATCTATAAATCAACACATGTATGGGTCAATTGTCTGTGATCATTCAACTCTGGCCAGTTCAGTCGGAGTTGGGTTATGTTGTCATAATCCATACAGTTGTAGAAAACTAATTTTGGGAGAGGGGCGAAGGAAAAACCAATAACCAACCAAATCCTTAATGATTTACAGAGTCATTATAATATATGTACATATATGTAAGTGCGTGAAAATTTTAAGTTTTAAATTTAATGTTTAATCAGTGGTTTTATTTATATCAATATTTTTACAAATAAATGAAACACCCACTATATTAAAATGTATATATGTACATTTATATATAATATATCCTACGCGATATATATAACAATAAACTTGTACTCAACGTGCAATAACAAAAAAATGAAAAGGAAGAGAGAAAACAAAAAAAAACTCACCTGAAAAATTTTCAAGAAATGTCACTGAGTGCGCACCCGTTTAATCTACGGGAAAAAAAACTAGTTAATAGTCCCCCTATTTTCCCCTCTAAAAAAGTGTGTAAAAAAGTTATAGATATTTTATATGTGTATATGAATCAACAAAAGAATTTAAATAACTTAATCCACCAATTGACATCAAAAATCTTCTTTTTCTGCATCTATATCGCTGTCTTCTCATTCGTCATCATTGGACAAACTTAGTAAAGTTCTCGGTCACGCCTGTGAAATTGCGGATCGATTGCGATATAATATGTATGTTCTTTTAAATCCAATTCGAAAATTGCCTCTCAGTCGTCAAATTGAGGATCGTTTTCATCGTTTCATTTTCGAAAATCATCATAGGGGCAGCTTATCAAAAGATGTGTCCGGTACTGGTTTCGTAATTACACGAATATTTCAATTTTGTAAGCTAAAATCTGGAATTCTTTTCGCATTTATTTCGTAGACTGCACGACGAGCTGTATATTAAATTGGCGTCACATAGAGTGAATTCAGTGGCGTATTCGGCATCAGAATGGCTCTGGTCATTAGTCAGCTCGTAATCGGCACTTAAAATCCCACATCTTGATTAATTCGCAATCATCATTAATAATTCATCTTGCCCAAATGCATACAAAAGGATTCATGTATATTTATATCAATTTATTTATCAATTTATTTATCAATTATTTACTGTATATTATTTCCAATAATTAATACTTGACTATTCGGCCAAACCGCTCTACCTTTTCTTCCCCCTCCCAACGACACAACTCCGCAATATAACACCAAACGGATTATACTCTAGATGAAATCTGAGAGTATATTGTGTTTGCCTTACTGTTCGCAACGCTAAGAAATAATGCTCGCACAGAGCCGCCAAGGGTACAGAAATATTTGTTGTCGCTCAAAAAACCTCGATTCCGAGTTGCTGTCTGTCCGTCTGTGCGTCTCTCTACAGCATAACTCTCGAAAGCTTTGAGCTATAGAGCTAAAAATATTTGTGTGTCATTTTTAGCAGAAAAGTAACTTTAAGTTCGTGAATGGGCGATATTCCCCCACTCCTTCTACACCCTCCCATACAAATTTCATGAAATTTCGAACTATTAAGAAATTGATTTTTCTTTGAAACTATTTAAGCCAAAGTATTATGATATAGATGTCATTAATATCACAGAATATTGATCCGATCCCCTCACTCCTTCTACCCCCTTCCATACAAATGTGCAATTTTGAAAAATACATATTTTCGATTTTCATTGAAACTAGTAAAGCTGAGAAGACGAAGTTTTGTCAAAATTAATACTACTATAATTGCAATTAGTTTTAAAGAGAATTATCAATTTCACCTCACTCCTTGTACCCACTCCCATACAAATTTCACGAAATTTTGAAATTTAAATTAAATTATTTTTCTTCGAAACTGTTAAAGCTATTAACTTGATATTTTGTAGAAAGTATACAAATAAAAATATCAATAACATGAAAAAAATCTGTTTTGATCCGTACACTCCTTCCATACAAATGCAGGTTTTTTGTTAAATGCATTATATCGATTTCCATTAAAACTAGAAAAGGTATAAACTCAAAATTTCGCCAGAATTTGTTTTTTAATAATTGCAATAAATGTTAGAAAAAATTATCAGCTCCGCTTCACTCCTTCTACCCCTCCCATATAAATATCTGTGTTATAAATGTAAGAAAAGCATTTCTCCTTTGAATATATGAGAGCTATCGACTTTGAAATTGAATCAAAGCATAGTGATATGGATGATGAGAAGCAGTTTCAAAATCATCTTAAACGCTCTACTTCTTCTGCCACCTCCCATGCAAATGTCCCAATTTCAGGAAAACTATGTCCACATTTTGCATGCCATGTTCGGTATCATATATGAATAATACAAACCTTCCCCTCTACTTCTACCACCTCCCATGCAAAGTCTCTATTCACTATTCGAAAGAATTTGAGATGACATATTTTCTAGTATATTCAAGTCATTCCCATTTCATCTAGAGTATCATATGATTGGGCTTTATGCCCAATCATAATGCTGTTATATTTATTATCTGTACTTGGTGTCGGGATTTTGATGTTTGTTTTTTTTTTACTAAATGATGAGCCAGAGGATAAATCGACTTTCGATTTTTAAATTTTTAATCGATTTATAGCAATTCTTTGCATTAAGGAATCCTGATAGTGATAATTCACATCCATTATCATGAAAAGGGCAATGCGATCACCGAAGCATATTATGCAGAGCTGTTGGATCGATTCGATGCCGAAACAATAACAACCGCATTTAGTGAAGAAAAAAGTGCTCTTACACAAAGACACTGTGCATTAGTGCACACGTTTTCTCATTGACAAAAATACATTAATTGGGCTATGAATCGGTTATTCATCCACCATATTCACCAGATTTAGCCACTTCCGACTTTGTCCTGTTTCCGAATTTGAGAAATGGCTCGGCGGTAAAAGATTTGGGTCGAACGAGGAGATCATCGATGAAACAAATGCCTATTTTGAGGGCTCCGACAAACCTTATTCTTCATAAAGAATCAAAAATTGGAAAAAAACGTTGGAAAACCCATGTTGAAAAATAACAGGTTTTTTTGCCGAAAAAATCATTAATTTTTCAGGGACTTATTGATTTGCCCTCGAACGAGTAGTTTGAAGAGTATTTTGGAAGAGGTGCGGTGCAATTGTTACTCTGGCTGTTTTCGGTATAGTTACTTCATGTAACAATAGAGGCGGTTTATCATAGTTTGACAAAAGGTGAGCTGTGACCAGCTTACAAAAGTTAACTTAAAGGTCCTTAAGACTAAGATTTTTTAGTTCACTTTAGTAAACTGTGCACTGATGTGGATGAAATTCGAAAAAGAAAATCTCTAAGCTTACCATTCCACGAATGGGGAATTCAAAGGTTCGCGGAAGGTGACTTGGTATGTTTCGATTTTGATATGTCAGTCAGTCTAATAGCTATGAGCTTGATCTGATATTTATTATTATTGTTATAAGTATTGTATTATATTTAACATAATGCTCGGATGACATAAAAACGAAAATGTTTTCTCCGCATTTTTCTCCACTCATTCCCATTTCAATTCAATAGTTTCCCAAGCAAATACCGGAAATAGACGGGTGATTAATTTGAAATCAGCCATTTCAGCGGAAATAAAAGGAACTATAGTGAAAACTGCAATATATACAAAACAGAAAAACCGCAACAATCCAGTTGATTGCATCTCGAACACATGGAGAGAAGTAGGAAAAGTAGCAAAAAAACAAATCCATGTCCTTGTTCATGCACTTTTGCATATAGCTAGATGTTTCCCTCAGTGACATTTCAATTAACCAGCTCTGCACGATTCCATCGCGACGTTTAAAGCGCGAACATTGCATACACTTAAAGTTCCCACAATTTTTTTTCCTGCTCTTCGTATATTTTCCTCCGAACTCATATCCTGTTTACTTTTCCGGCAAACAGTCTAGATGACAATGTTGATGCTCTTGTGCCAACAAGGACTTCTGCAGACCATATAAGCCACGGGAATAATTGTTTCCATTTTCTAGCTGGCCAATCCATGGAATCGCTGAAACCTGCAGATTTTTTAATCGTCCGGAAAATTGAATGTGTTGTGTAAGAATTGTTCGGTAATTATTTATTTGAAAGTCGTGACAACTGAGAAGGGGGAGCGAAAGGACTTAGCAAATATGTAGAGAGCAAATTCAGAAAGGAGTCAGTCGTATCGAAAGAGATTGATATTGGAAAATTTTGTGATTTGAAGAGGGTTTGAAAGTTGTTTTCGAAAGTGGACTGGTTGGTCAACATGTGGGGAATGGAATGAAGAAGGATCCGAAAGAGTGATTGGAGACGGTATCGGACTATGAACATGGCAGCAATATATCAAAGACTATTTTATCATTTTTATTACAGCATGTTGAGGATATGATCCTTATTGCACAATCTGTAAAGCTGAAGTTATTTGTTGATGCCAAATATTTCTACATGGATGTTATCGTTGAGGATAACGATGTAAATTTTTATTTTTGCGCTTTTTTGTGTTTCTTATTTCGATCTTAGCCTACTCTAGATATTTAAAAACTGTGTGTGTTCTTTGAAGGACTGTTGTCCTGTTCTTTGACGATTCCACTCTTGTACCATCCCTGAAGTATTATTTCTGATAGCATGCACTATCTTCTCTTGATCGGTCTCAAGATGGGTTGTTCTCATAGAATATGAGGCTCTGCAACATAGCACCATATTTCACAAATCCTTCTCACAAAAGTGATGCAAGTCCATGCATCACAATTTCATCCAAAAACTTTGCTTAAAAGCTACCAGCCAATAAAAAATTGCCTAATACAACCAATCATCTATACATCTATACATAGTAATATAATTGTAGTGTCTGTCTGTTATTTGCTTATAAATGGCAATAAGTTAGTTTTTTGAGTTATTTTAGCACTAACTAAGCATAAAAACACATTTTTGAAATTTTTGTCTGTCTGTCTGTCCGACCGCTTTTCACGCACAAACGGCTGAACCGATTGTAATGAAACTTGCATAGTTTGTGTCCATCGGAATGAAATCTGCTTTTGGTTTCATTTCACTCCCCTCACGCCCTCTACCCCCTCCCATACAAAGTGACTCATTTTCAAAATATATATTAATCAAATTTTCTTGGAAACCATAAAAGCTATTAATTTGAAATTTGGAATATATTATTTCTATTATAAATGCAGTTTTTTGGTCTACAAATTGTTTGAGTTTCCTCACTCCTTTCACCACCTCCCATACAAACTGCACTTTTTCATGAATTACTTTACACCAAATTTCTCAGTACGTGTAACTTCCATCGAGCTAAAATGTTGTATTAAATCCTTAATTAACATTATTATTAATATCGGGAAAAAATTAACCGATTCACTTCTTCTACCCCCTCCCATACAATGTGACACAGTTCCACGACTTCACAAGAATTTGATTTTCTTGAAAAGTCTGAATGTTACTGATCTGAAATTTCAAATATATCAATTGCATGATGATTATAGTTATTTTTCAAAAAATCACCAGAAACCCCTTTCTCCTTCCGCTACCTCCCATATAAACCGCACTTTTTCATGAAATACTCAATGAGACACATTCCACGACTATACAGTAATTCGATTTTCTTGAAAAGTATGAATGATACAGATCTGAAATTTAAAGTATATCAATTGCACGATAGTTATAGTTGTTTCTCGCAAAATCACCAAAAACCCCCCACACCTTCTACCACCTCCCATACAAATTGCATAATTTCATTAAATTCAATGCACTAAGTTTCTCAGTACCTACTCAATTTTTGAAGCTTAAATTTGGTACAAACCATTTTTATAGCTACTCTAGCATGATGTGTTCAGTGCTGTCACCCCTTCTACCACTCCCCATACAAAATTTCTTAACACCGCAAAAATTTCGATTTCATCTATACATAGTATCGTACGATTGGGCTTTACGCACAATCGTAGTCCTGTTATGTTTTTAAGCTTAATGTTATTTTATTTGTTTTTTTTTAAATAACACCAGCTACAATTTTTCACATGTCCTTAACGCTTTTCAACACATATATGATCTCGAATCACGGGTTTGATTTGATCACGAGCCTGTCCCATAAAAATGGGAGTATCATGCTTTCATTCTTAATAATTTATGGTTCTGATTCCAACAATATACAAATCAAATTCCTGTTAAGACCCCCTATAGGGGCATAGGACAGAAACAACTCTCTTCCACAAGGCGCAATCCTGAGCATCGGCCTTAAGCTGTTGCCAGGACTTGTTTCTTCCTCTGGCCTCCTGTTCAACTGCTCGCTTCCATGTGTTACATGGTCGACCAACCCGACGTCTTCCTTGAGGATTATAGTCCAGGGCCTGTTTTGCGATATTTTGCTCTGGTTTCCTCAAAGTATGACAGATCCACTGCCACTTCCGCCGTTGAATCTCAATATCTATTTTAGTCTGCCGAGTTGTACTCCAAAGTTTGTCGTTGGAGATCACTTCTGGCCAGAATATTCCTAAAATGCGCCGGAGGCATTGGTTTACGAAAGTCTGTAGTTTCTTGGTAAGCCGAACGGTCACTTTCCACGAAGTACAACCATACAACACAGATTTGACGCATGCGTCAAAAACTCGCAGCTTCGTGCGAAGGGAGATCTCTCTTAACCTCCAGAAAGGGGAAAGGATACCGAAGGCCTGACGAGCTTTATTTAGCCGAGCCTCAACATCCTTTTCGGCTCCGCCGTCCATGCAGACAATGCTTCCAAGATAGCAAAAATCTTGCACCTCTTCCACATCCTGTCCGTTAAGAACAATCGGTGTGCTTGCGTTCGAACCCATGTACATGTACTTGGTTTTACGCACATTTATTTTCAGTCCCGCCTCTTTGCATTTAGAATGCAACGAGCGAACATTTGACTCTAAGTCCGAACGGTTATGTGCAAGCAAACACACGTCATCAGCATAATCAAGGTGACTTAAGATGTTAAATAGTCTCCATTGAAGACCCTTACCTTCCCCACCTTCCAGTGCAGCTTTCAAGATGTCGTTTATTACCACCAGAAACAGGGCTGGTGATAATATGCAGCCTTGTCTGACACCCGTTCGCACAGGGAAGCTCTCGGACAGCTCTCCTCTATGCAAGACGCGACACCTTGGATCTTCGTAGGTTTCTTTAATAATAGCTATGACCTTATCTGGAATACCTCTCCTACGCAAAGCATTCCATATGTAATCTCGCTTAACGCTGTCGAAAGCTTTCTCGAAGTCTACAAACATGAGATGTAGTGGCGAACCCATTTCGGCTGACTGCTCTAATATTATCCGTAGGGTATTTGTGTGGTCGGTACAAGACGACCCTTTACGGAATCCAGCCTGATAAACTTCGAGAGTGCTCTCGACGACATCACTAACCCTATTGAGAATTACCTTAGCCATAATTTTTGATACGGCAGTAAGTAGACATATACCACGCCAATTGCCACAATCCCGAAGGTCGCCCTTCTTCGGAATTTTCACAATGACGCCCTCCTTCCATTCAGTCGGATATCTTCCCTCACTCCACACCTTAGTGAAGAGTGGGAGGAGTATATCGGCTGTGATTTCCGGGTCCGCTTTGAGGAGTTCGGTTGGTAGTCCGTCTATACCTGGAGCTTTCCTTCCCGCCATTGACCGAATGGCGGAAACTATCTCTTCCTTATCTGGGGGATCGTCCCTAATAGTGGATTGTTGCGGTTGGATGTTTGGGAGTTGTTCTGTTTCCGGAATATCTTCCTCTGACAAGATGTTTAAAATATCAGAGAAGTATTCCTTCCATCGCCGCAACTGGTGTTCACTCATATTAAGGAGAGTTCCGTTGACATCTCTCACCAGGTGGTTGGCGGTGAAATTCCCGTTCGTTAACTGTTTCATGATTTTGAAAAGTGAACCCATAGCCCCAAGGTAAGCCGCAGATTCTGCCTTGTTTGCCAGATCTTCAATGGCCTTTCTCTTGTCGCGTCTAACGGTTGACATTGGGTTGAGAGATGATTGCCAATTTGGCTTTTTTCCGATTGCCAACCTTGACCCATGTGTCTTGCGACATCCAGGGTTTCTCACCGCTTTGCACATATCCCACAGATTCTTCAGCACTAGCTAGAAAAGTGTTTCTGGTTGCCTCCCAATTGGCGTCCAGTGTGCGCATTTCATATTCACCCAATGTGGATGACTTTTCGCGTAGAATAGTGGTGTATTCGCGTTTTTTGTTGGGATCTTTAAGTTTATCCACATTAAGCTTGCGCTTCATTTGAAGAATTTGTGGTCGTCGGATAGCTGCTGTACACAATCTCAAGCAGGCAACCATCAAGTGGTGATCGCTCCCCACGTCAGCTCCACGTTTCGCTCGCACATCGAGGAGACATCTTCTCCATCGGCGACTTATAGCCAAATGGTCGATCTGGTTCTGAGTAACACCATCAGGGGAAACCCAAGATGTTTTATGATGACTCTTGTGTGGAAAAAGGGTCCCTCCGATGACCATTTGCCGAGTACTACAAACCTCCACAAATAATTCGCAATATACAAACAAATATAAAAAATATATCTCACATAGTGTATTTCTAACTACACTCTCGAAAATTGCTTATTATTGCTATTTTTACGCGGACGAAGTCGCGGGCGTTTGCTAGTCATAAATAAAAATAACTTTCGTCAAATATCGCGGAAATATACTCTTCTTGAAGTCATCTATAAATATTACAGAACACAATCGCATAACCAAAAACAACGATACGACGAACAATTCTTCATCATTTCCTTTTTCCTTGAACAACCTTATTTTTACATTATACTCGTAGCTTCTCGGTGCAAAAAGTATCTACCCTACACATTTCGCAAAGTTGAAAGTTATTCTCGAAAATTTCTTTTCTTAGAAACGAACATGTTAGAAAACATACGCTAAGTCATTCAAGTCTATTTGATGATTCTCTTTAGGTCCTTCTAGACATTGCGATATCCTTTTTTTCTATTCTTCGCATATCCTTTTCCGCCGTGTGGCTAAGTTGGTCTAGTACTATCAAGAAAAAAAAAATATAAGAGAAAGAAAAACTGAAGAAAATTTCTTACTCATTCGGTGACGTATATATTTTGTCGAGTGATAAATGATATTTTCGGGAAACCCGACTTAATGGTTTATACACAACAATAATAACAACAGAAGTAAGGAGAAGAACAACGAAGCAAGTTTGAACTTAATACATAAGAGTCTTTATATTTCTAGAGAGTGTCCTTTTGGTGAAATGTTCAGAGCTGAAAAAAAAAACTAAGCTAAACTAAAACAGAATGTGAAGCGAGAAAGGAATTTTTTTTCCTCTCTTACTCGAAATTTTCCGTATTATTTAGAGGAGGCCATTCGGAAATAGAAAACCGAATGAATTGCTACATCGCCTTCATATAAGGACGTAAAGAATTATGGCCCAAGCGTTGTAAACGTGATTTATGTTTTGTTTGCCCATTGTATCGGCGATAGGCATATGCTTGAATAGATGATTTCAGGAAATTTAATTTTTTTTGACGAATTATAGATAGGGTTGCGAGGTACCATCAGCCGGGTTCAATTTAGGATTTTGTTTTGTTAAGACTAAAAAAAAATAAAAAATTTGAATAATAAATGTAGCTGAACAATTTTACATAATACCCATTTCAAGGATGACGCATTGTGATCTTTAATAAGCACCATGTCGCCGATTCTATCAATTATTATATTGCTGCAGTGGCGTATATAGATCGTTTAGATCCGCCGATATGTGAGACATATGGATATTGGAATTCATAACCGCTTCGATTTGGTACAGTATCGGGATTTTGACGGCAGCTTCCCATTTCCCCATCATAGTGCGGAGAGCTGGGGAGTATAAAGGTCTTTATGATATCACTCGACAAAGAAAACTGTTGCTCTTTTTTGCTGTGTCAGGAAGTAAGAAGGTGAGTGCGCACGGCGTTTGGGTTTCTTGCACCAAAAAGTTGAAAGCATTGTCCGTGAAGATCTTGAAACATTTGTCTTGACGAGATGCAAAGGAATGCAACGCTATTAAAAAGGCGTATTTACAAAGTGGACAGCCTCTGTCGAGAAGTAAATAAACACAGAAACGTATCCTTTACTTCAATCTTTACGGTTGCAAATGAATGTGTAAGTATAGCCGTTCTCTGCATCCAAATGATTTTTGATGTTCCTTGGTGAAAAACCCTCTTTTGTGAAGAACTTTATCATAGTACGGTACTCCACTTTAAACATTTTTAAAAGCCACCGAATACACTACTTTCGACAAGCATAAATTGGTAACTAAAGAAGTAATTACATTGATTTATTACGGGAATTTCTGTGAAGATTTGATTACCTGATAACAGTCAGTTTCTTTAGAAGCAGGTCTGACTGGAATAGAGTTAAATCGACCTAGAAGAAACATTGGAGGTGGATAACGTTGACAACCAATACTTTGAAACTTACGGAAATATTTCTTGAGGTTTTACGCCATTTCGAGATATCTTGTTAACACTAAGATTATTCGAAATACCATCTATGCTAAAATTGATCGATAATTCGCCTGAGAAGTTGCAAACTAGAACGGTGAGTTCTAGGCTTCGAGATTAGTCTCCGGAATTAAGTTAAGAGCCGCTCTGATGACGAAATGAAAAGGCGTTAGAGCTGCAAGGTCTGTTCGGTCATCAGACAGACGACATCAGGGATGTTGGCTTAGTACCGTTTTGAAATTGTTGAACACTGTTAAAATGAAATCATTTACCATCAAAGTGTGATGTAGCTGGAGGACCGAATGACCACTGTGTTTCGTCATTTCGTAGAAGGCTTGCGAGATGTTGAAGATCTTGAGACGAAGAGATGAATAGTCTGCAAAGCTCCACGTCTGCACCTGGTTTTGATCCATAACCATTCGTAATTGTCCAACGAATTTCTCGTCGACAGACGAAATGGCTGAACGCAGCAAGAAACAATCTGTTGAATAGTCTATAGCGACTTTAACGTGAACGAGTTCTGAGGTGAAACATATGAAATCGAGGACATAAGCTTAAGCTGCTTATACTTGTCAAGTTTTGATAGTAAAATGGTCCGCATAGTCGATACCTGCGTGTTCTGCAGGGTAAGATGAATTAAGTAATTGGCCTAAAAGCTGTGTAGTGGTAACTGCTCTATACCGAGTGCAGGTGACGTAACCGCGTATAAATCATAGATTTAGAATACGTCTACCTATTGCGCATCCCCTGTGTGATGGTGGCTGTAGAATTTGCCAGCTGCAGTCCTGCAGGTGAATACCAAGGCGGATTTAGAGCTGGACGATATTCTCAGTTAAACAGGTGCTGGAAAAGTGCTGGGAATATAATATTGATGTGCACTAGATATTTGTTAACTTCAAGCAATTATACGATAGTATCGACAGGCGCATACTGTATAAAATCATGTTGCAGTTTGTAGTCCCACCGAAACTGTTCCGGCTTACAAGAATGACAATGACCGAGTCTTTGTCACGAGTCAGAGTAGAGAACGATCTGACTTCCAGTTTTAAAACATACAACAGCCTTAATCAAGGTGACGGCCTCGCACCAATGCTTTTCAAATTGACACTCGAATATGTTGATCCGAAACTTCCCGTTGACACCAAGGGAACACTATGCTTCAAATCCACACAACTCGTAGCATATGCCGATGATATAGATATCCTTGCAAGATTTCTGGAGAGTGCTGCGGAAAAAGACGCCAATCAGACAAAATATTGCAGTAGGAGACTATAACCTAAAAAACGTGGAAAACTTTATATACCTAGTAGCGAACTTATCGAAGGATGGAAGCGAACTCATCGAAAATAAAAGAAGGATAATGATGGCAGGCAAGTCGTATTATTCGTTATATCCAAAAATTAGAAACAAGGACGTACACAGTTAAACAAAACCTAAGCTATACAAAACGATTATAAGACCTGTGCTATGCTATGGCAGCGAAACGTGGACATTAATTCAGGCGTCCGAATAACTACTTAACGCCTTTGAAAGAGAGATTCAGAAGAATCCTCGGACTTGTGAGGGAAGATTCGATCTGGGATAATTGTATGCCATCTTCGACAATCCAGAAGTGTCAACCCTCATAAAATTTAAGAAATTACAATGGGCTGGTCATGTGGAGCGGATGGATGACGGAAGAATTCCCAAACGCACAATAAAAGGGAAAGTCAATGGACAAAGACCGGTTGAAAACCACGGAAGCGCTGGGAGGATTCGATTGACGTAGACAACAAATCACTGCTAAGATTTTCTAACTGGAGGACGCGGTCACTGAACCGAGATGGATGGAGGCAAAGTATTTAGGAGGCCAAAGTCCAATTTTGGCTGTAGCACCATCGTAACTAAGTAAGTAAGTAACACTTGGCAAATTTTCATCGCAGGAATCCTTTTCTACACAAGAGTTATCACAAAATATCTTTGACTTTCCTTGATGATGTTACTCAGAACCAAAACGATCTTTTGTGAATAAGTCGCCGCTGGAGAAAATGTCTCCTCGATGTGGGATCGAAGCGTAGAGCTAACGCTTGGAGCGATCACCACTTGATGATTGCCTGCCAGGTTACAAATTCTTCAGATAAGGTGGATAAACTTCGGGATTAAAAAAAAAAAAAAAAGAAAAACAACGCAAGTATTTCACCATTCTACGCGACAATGCGGATAGTGGATTGCAACTGTGAGGCAAACTGAAACACCTTGCTAAAAAGTGGTGAACAAACTGCGAGATGAGTGTAAAACGGTGAAAAACCATGTCGCAAAATCCTTGGGATAAGGTTAGCAATCATCTTTCAACCCGACGTCAGCCAAAAAATTCCGACTTAAGATGGAAAAAGTTAGGTGCGACATGAGAAAGGTCATTGAAGATGATGCCAATGTGGCGGAAACTGCATATTACTTTGGAGATATGGCTGAAATTATGAAATAGTTGACGAAGAGGAATTTCACCGCCAACTAGTTGCTGACAGATGTCAACCGAACTCTCCTTAATATGAGTGAACATTAGTTACTGCGTTATAAGGAATGCTTCTTTGATATTTGAAACATCTTTTCAGAAGAAGATATTACAGAAACAGATCAATTGCCAAACATCCAACCGCAACTATCTTCCATTAGGAACGATCCGCTGGATAAAGAAGAAATGGTTTCTGCCATTCCATGGCAGACGGACTAGCAACCGAACTCCTTAAAGCGGACCTGAAACTATGACCGATATGACCCTCCCACTCTATATTGAGGTGCGGAGGTGAAGGGAGCGTTATTGACATCTTGAAAGCAGCATTGGAAGATGGAGAAGCTAAAGATCTTCAGCGGGGACTGTTCAACATGTTAAGTTTCCTTGATTGTGCTGATCATGTGGGTTGGCTTCCGCATAACCATTCTAACTTAGAGTCAAATGTCCGCTCGTTGGATTCCAAATGCAAGGAGGTAGGATTAAAGCTAGGGTTTAGTCTAGTGGATGGCGTGTTGGTCTACAACGCGAAGGTCGGGAGTTCAAATCCTCGTCGACGTATTATTTCAGCACACTATACATTAACCATCTTCCGTGTGGCACTCCAAAGTAACCTTCGTTCTCTATGTGAGCAGTGTCTCAACAACGACATTTCTCTTGACATTGAAACAGTTCTATTCATAAAGTTTACATGTAAACTTAACCCCCTTGACTTTACCTAGGCAATTCACTCGACACATCTATCTGAGGTTAACACTTATAAGGACCTTGAAGTTCTTTTTGATAGTAAACTGAGGTTTACAAATCACTACGCGGAAATCTCAGCTAAAGCCTATCGCTTCTCTGGTTATTCTCTCGATGAAATATGAGAGTATATTGTGTTTGCCTTACCATTTGTAACGCTAAAAAATAATGATAGCACAGAGTCGCCAAGGGTACAGAAATATTGGTTGTTGCTCAACAACCTCGATTCTAACTGACCGTCTGTCCGTCTGTCTACAACATAACTCTCGAAAGCTTTGACCTATCGTGCTGAAATTTTTCATATATCATTTTTAGCAAAAAGCAAAGATATTGAGTTCGTGAACGGGCCACATCCCCCCATTCTTTCTACACCCTCCCATACAAATTTCATGAAACTTCGAAATTTAAAAAATTTTTTCTCCGAAACCATTTCAGCTATTGAATTGAAAATTAGGTCATAGTATATATAATGATGTAAATATCATTGACGTCAGAAAATATCCCTTTACTCCTTCTACCCACTCCCATACACATGCACAATTTTCAAAAATTCATTTATTCGGTTTTCATTACAATTAGCAAAGCTAAAATGACCAATTTTCGTCATAATTAATTTTATTACAATTGCAACCAATCTTGTAAAAACTATCAACTTCACCTCACTCTTTCTACCCCTTCCATACAAATTTCACGAAATTTCGGAATTTTAACTAAAATATTTTTCTCCCAAACCGACAAAGCTATCAACTTTAAATTTTGAGAAAAGTATACTATTACAAATATCATTACCACTACTATAATGGCGCTACAGTCCAAATCGGGCCTTGGCCTACTGGCCTTCAGGTTCCTTAACATTTTTCATTATTAATTGTGGAAGGGTTGTTACACCATCGCACATCCCTTATCTTCGAATTTTTCATTTTCGTCGATTAAGGTAACCAAAGTATACCCAAGCAGGCAGTGTGCTGGAATTATGCGTCGACCGGTACTTGAACTCACGACTTTCGCATTGTAGACCAACTCGCTACCCACTATCCTACACCATAGCTTATCATTGATGTAAAAAATTTGATCTTGATTCGAATACTCCTTCTACCCCCTCCCCTACAAATGCATAATTTTGGTAAATGTATTTAATCGATTTTCATTGAAACTAGAAAAAGTACTTAAAATGTTGCCACTATTTGTCCCTTAATAATTGCCATAAATGCTAAAAAAACTATGAGCTTCGCTCCTTCTACCACCTCCCATACAAATTTTTGTATTGTAAATTTAAGAAAAGTATTTCTCCTTCGAACATATGAGTAACAAAGCAATATGATTAGGATATTGGTAAGGAGATTCAAAATCATCCAAAATCTCCCACTTTCTCTGTCACTCCCCATACAAATTCCATTAATTCAGACAAAAATCGTTCATTTCCTCGAAAGTTATGAAAGTTATAAATTTTAACGCATGCGTCAAGTCCGTGGTTGCTAACTTTCGTGATCCAATGCCTCTGACACATTTAAGGGTCAGGGTCAGATCTAATCTCTTACAACGAACTTTGAACTACAAAAACTGAATAAGTAGGAATTGAGATTTGAAGGCGGATGTGGCAGTGGATCGGTGAGAGGAAACCAGATAAAAATATTTCTAAACAAGCTCTGGATCTTAATGCTCGAGGAAGACGTCGGATTAGTCGACCATTTAGTAGATGGAAGCGAACAGTTGTACAGGAGGCCACAGGAATAAATTAGTCATGTCAGTAACTTAAGACCGATGGTCGAGATCGCGCCTTATGGAAGAGAACTGCTTCTGCTCTATAGCCCTATCTAGGATTTTATCAGGAAATTGATTGATTGAATTCAATTGTGGTTTAGAGCCAAGAGTTCTACAGAAACGATTTCTATCGATATTGAAAAAGTTGTTGACTTTATATGGCAGAAGGGTCTCATCTTAAAACTCCACATAATTTTGCGATAACTCTATGCATGGTGTGATTGGTTTGACCATTTATTATACATCGTAAAGGTAAAGCCGGCTGTAGACGTACAGATAAGACAGTCGGATGTGTCTGCACAGGTAGATCTATAGAACGTCCATAACATTACACGCGATCAGGTAAGCCCATCATTATCTTCAGTTTTTCGGTTGACAGTGACATCGACGGATGACGATAAAGAACACATTCAATATTCGCAGAGCGATCAACTTCTTTTAATTTTGCAACCAGTCTTCTATAATCTGCTACTTTTGTGGTATCCTTTTACCTTTGTTTGCCACAAACAAGGTGCGCTCCTATAAATTTCCTGAAATTTTACAATACAGTTCCTGTAATCCCGAAAATTGGTCATCATTTTTTAATATAACCATTTACGCCAGTCGGTGTCGTTGCTCATGTGAAAATTTGGAATTGGATTGCGTTGGTGTACTCGATCACATGATATGACTGAGGTGTACAAAGTAAATCTCTACAGATCAACCAAAACTCCCAAGTCCTTCGTTGAATATTCTAGGACAACGAGTCAAGCGGTCTAAATCTATCAAATACTTGGGAGTCAGTAGTATCTACAGCCACAAAAGCAATACAAATATTGTATCCGTTGATCAAGTGGAGGTCGTTTCAGGAAAAAGTCGCTCCAACCAGCAATTCTATATAGAACTCCCGTTAGGAACTCCTGTGCAAATGTTCATAAAGCCAAAATACAAAACGGTTCAAAACAAATGGTCACATATTCTACTTGACAAATCATTTCGGTGATATTTTTGAAAGGGTTCAGTTCAGCTTAGAGTTAGAAAGGATATTATCATATTATTTTTAAAGCAGGTTATACTCATTTGGGAAGGCACTAACTTGCGTCCCACATTTTTGGGGTTCGAGACATTAAAAATTTACCATATTTCATTCTAAAGAATAAGAATGTTTTGGAAATGCCGAAAAACTCCATTCGAATGAGTAGCCATAATAACAAGGACAACCCAATTCTAAATCTACGGTTTCAAATAATAACCGACCAAACAAAACGGATTTCCCAGATCCTAGAAACTGAACCAAAATTTAAAAATTTTCCTAACGGAAAAATTCAATAAATTTCCCATAAAAAACACTCTAAACTATCCTTTATCTTCTCTAACAAAGCACTCTTCGACTAAAACCTTCCCATTATCCAGAGCTATTATCCTTCAAAATCAAACCCACTACTCTTCTCTCGCACTGCTCCATCACTATCACAACAATTTACTATTTCGGTCGCCTGCTGCTAGCACCGTTTTCCAGCCTCGACGACCTCTCGCCTTGTTAAATTCATGTTTCAGAGGGTGCTCTCTGGTGAAGTTGAAGGCCCCGGCATATAACACAACAACAAAAGGTTCAAAGGCCATGAATGAGATCCCAATCTTCAAACCTAAAACGACATAATAGGACTGGATAAAAAGAGAGTCCCTTTTTAAGATTCACGTAATGGGTGGTAATGTTTCCCCAATCATGTTGAACTTGTTTTCTTATTTTGATGTCGTTCAGGACAGACCCATCTGCCTACAGCTTCGTCCAGCTTTCTGTTCCAAGGCTTCAAGTATTTTTTTTTTGAATAGGACGAAAAAAAGTGCCCAGACCTTATCCATGAAAAATAACAACCCTTCTTTCTAGAGTGAGCTTATCGCTGCCATCGCCCCGGAAAGGACAGCAAAATGTAAAAAACTAACGACAAGGATCGTCATGTTATATGTCATTGTATGGGAATGGCTTGAAACATCGCATATAACGTATTCACCCGGCAGCGCTAATTTTATGATTCGCGTTCATCCTTTGATTCCTTTTCATTATGATTTCAATAGTACTTAGAGAGTTAGCTTGTTAGTTGATTCTGGATTCTAGGGTGAGGGGGCGATGTTATAAAACAGTGGTTTTGTTCCCTTTTAAGTTTCGGTTTACCCAAGCATTTAGAGTTATAATAGCGCCGTTCAGGTACTCTGGAATTTCTTAATTAGTGTCTCATTTGGTTTTGGATGAAGTGTAGTGGTTCTACAATAGGATCCATGAAATCATGTCCTTTCGCCTTATTTCACAAAAAACTCTTCAGGTTCTGCTTCACATCCTTCTAGTAATTCCACTTAAAAAACCGACCAACAATTTAAATTTTTTTTAAGGTCCTTTCCTATTTAAACGTTTGAACTAAATATTCTCAGAGCAATAAATGTCCTATTAATCCACAAATTAGTGCATTAATCTTGCCCGTCCTGACACATCATAAGATATTTCTTCCTCGCTTAATTCTATAGTGGCTTTTATTTCAACCACTAAGGAAATGCAATATTTTTGGTTTCCGTTTTAACGAACCCATAAAAAAAAAAAAAATTAATGCGAGAATGAAGCCATTAAAAGACATGGTCAGTTCGCAATGAATATATTCCCTTAAGTTGAATGTCTTCAGCACAGTAATAGATACCATAGTTTAGATTACTCCAGGATTCAGGACATAACTTTTTTTTGCCCGCCATCCATTTATTTTTAATACACCTCGACGTGTGAACTCTATTTGTCCGTACCTAAGTCAACACACCCTGAGTAGGTAACAGATTGTCTGGGTAGAGAGTAGGAGAGAGCGAGCGACTATATCCAGGACTATACGCTTCGTAATGGAGATAATGTGAAGCTCTGTGCAAATAGGATATGCAGCAGATATAGGGAAGGACAAAATCGTGGGCGGCAGTGTCAGCACGGTAAGCAAAATGAATTCACGTGACATGAATTTTCATCAGAGCAAGGACCGAATGAATTTCATGAAAAGGGATAATGCTTTTTATATTTTCTTATCGATGTTCGTCCTTGGACGGTCACGGACGTAATACGAATGTGTATCCAAAAGGATGAGGAGTTTATAGGAAGATACTTGGAGCGGTGACAACCGGAAACCGTATTCAAGAGTAGAGAGGGCGCCGCGTCGAATCCTTCGAAAGGGCAACTTTTACTAACCCTTAACATCGAACATTCTTCAGCTTTCACCTGCTGCTTAAACTTCATGTATAATGATGACTTGAAATATGGGCCATTGTGTCGAATGCGCTACACACCCCATGTAGTCTAGTTCGCCAGCCTTACAATAGATGTCACTAATTTCGCAGAGAACTAGTCAAAGTGTCCGATGTAATTACGGGACTGTGGTGGTCTGGTCAGATTAATAAATGAAAGCCGGACAGTTTAATTTATTGCATCTGATAGTGCCTTCGTGCCGAATTAAAGGCAATAATTAGCTCGGCCATTAAGTGCGGAAAGTTGTCATTAATCTCGAATAATTATTGCAGAATTGATTTGTTTCGATGTAATTAAAAATGCGCTACGATAGGAATATTTGTCGTTGTGTATCCAAAGTATGTTTTTAATAATTGTCTGTGAGGATTGTCATTAGTTCAATTTAAAATTCCAAAGTTTGGATTGATTGGAATTGGAGGTATTTGGGAAAGGAATTGATAAATTAGATAAATTGCAATTCGATTAGACTTCCGAGTAGAGTTACATGAGTATGGCATAATGAAAACCAAAATGGATATAATTGGATAGTTGCAGTTTTGACCTGATAGTGAAATTCACGGAATTAGAGCCGTCAAAAAGGAAAAGAAAAATTAAAAAAAAAAACAGGAAAATGATGGAAAAGTAGATTTAGATCTATCCCGGAGGGGAGCAGTTGTAGGATAAGGTTTTGCCGATTCATGCAACTATCTTTGGAGACTTTTAGCGACACCATGGACCTGAACTATGCAGTCCCCTGTTGGATGGGGCCAGTAAAATACACCCACAGCCAATCCTGCTTGCCCTAAAAGTGGCAAATTGACATTATGTACTTATCACCCGTGATCTTAAAACCTAATTGATACGAGAAACGGATACAACGCCCCGGTTATGGACGGATTCCATGGTAATGACTTTTGGCATTCGAAAAAGGATAATCGAAAATCATGGCTAATGTTATTCTCAATGGCATTGGGTGATGTTGGAGAGAGCACTCTCAAAGTTTATTAGGCTGGATTCCGTAAAGGGTCATCTTATACAAACCAAACAAATACCCTACGATTAATATTGGAGCTCCGAAATGGATTCGTTACTATATCTGATCTTTGTGGACTTCGAGAAATCTTTCGACAGCGTTAAGCGAGATTGCATATGGAATGCTTTGCGTAGGAATGCTTTGCGTAGGAAAGGTACTCCAGATAAGATCACATTGATGAATCCTATGAAGATGCAAGGTTTGGCGTCTTACATAGAGAAGAGTTGTCCAAGCGCTTTCCTGGGCGAACGAGTGTCAGACAAGGCTGTATGTTATCACCAGCCCTGTTTCTGGTGGTAATAAATGATATCTTGAAAGCTGATCCGGCAGGCGAGAAAGATAAAGGTCTTCAGTGGGGACTAGTTAACGTCTTAAGTCATTTTGATTATGCTGAAGACGTGTGTTTGATTGAACATAACCGTTCGGATGTAGAGTTGAATTTTTGCTCGTTACATTCTCAATACAATGAGGCAAGACTGAAAATAAATGTACGTAAAACCAAGTACATGCACATGGGTTTGAACATAAGTACACTGATTGTTCTCAACGGACAAGATATGGAAGAGGTGCAAGATTTTTCTAACTCGGAAGCATTGTCAGCATGGACGACGGATGGCTCGTATAAACAAAGCTCGTCAAGCCTTCGGTATCCTGTTCCCTTTCTGGAGTTTAAGACAGATTTTGGAATCTATCATCTAGCTAGATTCGTTGTAAATAGTACTAAAAGTTCTATTATTATTTTCGTAGCCAAAAGACATTCAACCGAGGAGGATCGTGAGTGATTCGAAACTCATCAGGAAGGGTACTCGATCTTCGTTTCGTCAACTTGATAGTGGGTGTTCCTACTAATGCCTTTAGTGCTTGATATATTGTGTGTGCCTTGCCTTATCGTTTCTAACGCTAAGAAATAATACTCGCAAGGAGCCGCCAGGGGTACAGAAATAGTTGTTCGATTCCAAGTGGCCATCCGTCTGTCTGTCTGTCTATCTGTCTACAATGCAACCCTCGATCGCTTTCTTAATCCAAATTCTCTCACGCCTTCTACCACCTCCCATTAAAAATTTCTCCAAAATTGCGTATTATTGCGATTCGTACGCTAACTAAGTTGCGGGCGATCGTTAATAAATCTATACATAGTAATATAATTGTAGTGTCTGTCTGTAATTTGCTTATAAATGGCTATAAGTTAGTTTTTTGAGTTATTTTAGCATTAACTAAGCATAAAAACGCATTTTTGAAATTTTTGTCTGTCTGTCTGTCTGTCTGTCTGTCCGACCGCTTTTCACGCACAAACGGCTGAACCATTTGTAATGAAACTTGCACAGTTTGTTAGGTGTCCATCGGAATGAAATCTGCACTTGGTTTCATTTCACTCCCCTCACGCCTTCTACCCCCTCCCATACAAAGTGACTCATTTTCAAAATATATATTAATCAAATTTTCGTGGAAACCATAAAAGCTATTAATTTGAAATTTAGGATATATTATTTCTATTATAAATACAGTCTTTTGGTTTACAAATTGTTTGAGTTTCCTCACTCCTTTCACCACCTCCCATTCAAACTACATTTTTTCATGAATTACTTTACACCAAATTTCTCAGTACGTGTAACTTCCATCGAGCTAAAATGTTGTATTAAATCCTTAATTAACATTATTATTAATATCGGGAAAAACTTAACCAATTAGCTTCACTCCTTCTACACCCTCCCATACAATGTGACACAGTTCCACGACTTCACAAGAATTTGATTTTCTTGAAAAGTCTGATCTGAAATTTCAAATATATCAATTGCATGATGATTATAGTTGTTTTTCAAAAAATCTCCAGAAACCCCGTTCTCCTTCCACCACCTCCCATGTAAACCGCACTTTTTCATGAAATACTCTAAACGAATTTTCTCAGTACATTTAAATTTCATCGAGGTAAAAATTTGAACTTAATCCTTAATTAGCATTATTATTAATATCGGGAAAAAACTTAACCAAGTAGCTTCACTCTTTCTTCCCCCTCCCATACAATGAGACACATTCCACGACTATACAATAGTTCGATTTTCTTGAAAAGTATGAATGATACAGATCTGAAATTTAAAGTATATCAATTGCATGATAGTTATAGTTGTTTCTCGAAAAATCACCAAAAACCTCCCACTCCTTCTACCACCTCCCATACGAATTGCACAATTTCATCAAATTCTCAGAACCTACTCAATTTTTGAAGCTTAAATTTGGTACAAAACATTTTTATAGCTACTCTAGCATGATGTGAAACAAATTAGTTCAGTGCTGTCACCCCTTCTACCACTCCCCATACAAAATTTCTTAACACCGCAAAAATAATTTCGATTTCATCTATACATAGTATCGTATGATTGGGCTTTACGCACAATCGTAGTCCTGTTATGTTTTTAAGCTTAATGTTATTTTATTTGTTTTAAATAACACCAGCTACAATTATTCACATGTCCTTAACGCTTTTCAACACATATATGATCTCGAATCACGGGTTTGATTTGATAACGAGCCTGTCCCATAAATATGGGAGTATCATGCTTTCATTCTTAATAATTTATGGTTCTGATTCCAACAATATATGGTACAAACCATTTTCTTCAAAGAGCCATTAAAGTAAGCAGATTATATATCCCACATAATGTATTACTAACTACACTCTCAAAAATTGCTTATTATTGCTATTTTTTCGCGGACGAAGTCGCGGGCGTGTGCTAGTAAATAAATAAAATAAATTGGAAAACTATTCTACTTGAAGGAAAATGTAGGAAAATAATAATATACTCTTAAATTGCGTTGAATGAATTTAAAAAGTATTTTCTTTTAATTCATGTATCAAAATATTCAATATCCTCTTTATAATAATCTTTTGACTGTATCCCTTATGAATTCTCAATCCGAATCTATCTTCTATTGTGATTTTGAATCCTTCGAATCCTTAGCATTGTTACACGGCAAAAATCTCCTTCGTTTCTTCCTTGGAACGATGAGAAATCCGGAAAAATGAAATGAATGCCATTTCTTAATGTTGTGAAGCATCAACTCGCCTACACGCTTCATGGTATCACAAAAATTTCCTCGTCGTTGTAACACGTGCTTGGAATTACTGTGATTCCAATTTATTATCCTTGGAAATTTTTTCACATCTGAAGAATATAGAGCGAGAGTATTTCGTTGGCACAAAGACAAAAATGGTACACACTCTATAGCGCACTAGGACTATTTTTATACCGGTCCGATAATTATTAGTTGAATTCCTGTGAGAAAAAGGATCTGCCTTTTTCTCATTCTTGTGGAGATTTGCATGTCAGTTTGTTTACGACGGCAATAATGTAATATGAAATTTGAGTCGACAGGTCTTTTCTGATATTTTTCTTGTGCTTTATTTTGACTTGGGATGTATTTTGCGATAATCCTACGAAAAGTAGGTGGTTATTATGACGATTTTTACGATTCGAACAGATGTTTCTGTCGCGATAAAAAAATGAGTTTTATATGTTTTGTCAGTAAATTTGGCTTTTTTGGTGCTATCGAATGTAAAGGAAAGGATTCGAGGTGGAGTGCTGATTTAAAGATTTTAATTTTTAGAATACTATTTTGGAGATTCGGTGGCTTTAAGGGACAATATATTTGGAAGATTGATAAGGAAGAAGTTTTTCGTAGAAGTTATGGTTTTGTAACAGGTTGGTCAGAATCAATCGATTTCCTGTTACAATCTCCTCTAGGGGCATATGACGGAAACAGTTCTCCACTACATGGCGCGATCCAGTAGTCTTTAGTTGTCGCCAGGACTTGTATATGTCTCTGACCTCCTGCTCAACTGCTCATGTCTATGTGCCACAAGGTCGATCGATCCGATGTCTTCCTTGAGGATTATTATCTAGACCTTGTTTGGCGATTTTTCGATCAGGTTTCCTCAAACTATGGCCAATCCACTGCCACTTCCTCCTTAGGATCTCAGTGCCTATTTGAGTCTGTCCAGTAGGTACACCAAAGTTCGTCGTTCCAGATGAAGTCTAGCCAAACTATCCCTAAAATGCGTCGGAGGCATTAGTTCTTGGAAGTTTGCAGTGTCTTGGTAAGATCAACGATCTTTTTCCATGTAGAATAATCACATGACAACGTGGATTTGACGCATACGTCAAAGACTCGCAGCTTTGCGTGAAGCGAGATCTTTCTTAACCTTCAGAAACGGAAAAAGATACCGAAGGCCTGACGGGCTGTATTTAACTAGCTTCAATATCCTTTTCGGCTCCGCCGATAATGATGAAAACCCTTCCGAGGTATAAAAAATCTTGCTTTCACATCTTGTCCGTTATGAACAATTATTGCGCTTGTGTTCGAGCTCATATGCAAATATGTACATAGTACTTTGTTTTATGCGCACTTATTTTCGTTTCTGCCCCTATGGATTTACCAACCAATGAGCGAAAATTATACTTGAGTGTGCAAGCAAATACACGTCAGCAGCATAATAAAGGTGACTTTAAATGTTGAAGCGTTCCAACTAAAGTCCTTTATCTTCCTGATCTTCCAGTGCAATTCTCAATATTCCATTTATTACCACAACATAGACGGCTGGTAATAATATGCAATCTTGTCTGACACCTGGTCGCACAGGAAAACTGTCGGACAGCTCTACTCTATATAAAACGCGACATCTTTCATCTCCGTAGGATTCTGTAATCATAACTAGGATTTTATCTGGAATACCTCTCCTTCGCAAACCCATGTATAATTTCGCTTAACGTTACCGAAAGCCTTCTTGAAGTTCACCAACATGTAGTGGCGAACCCATTTCAACTGACTGATCCAATATATTCCGTAGGGTATTTGTATGGCCTGATAAGTCCAGCCAGATAAATTTTGTGAATCCTCTCTACAACATCACCAATCCTAATCCTTAGCTCTGTTACTTGATAGGGCTACGCCACATCGGTCAAAAATTCCCGAGGCTAACTAAGAAAAACAGATCTTTTTAATTTTCAAGGAGTACCAAACTTCACATGATACATATCAAAATTTTATGACATTTCGATCATTGCTTTACCATTTACAGTAGTTTTAGTGATTCCACTTTTACATATTGGATCATGGGCTTATCACCCGTGATCTTAAGACCTAAATGATACGAGAAACGGATACATCGCCTCGGATACGGACTGATTCTACGGTAACGACTTTTGGCATTCGAAAACGGACTATGATTGGCTTCTGGAACGTTCGAACATTGAATGACGGGGGAAGAGCTGGGGTTACTCGGTCCTTGCACCGCCAATCAGTGATGGACCGTGAAATGGAGCACTATAACATCCAAATCTTGGACTTGAGCGAGGTCAGGTGGACAGGATCAGGAGAAGAACGAACCCCTAGCGGAAACACTATTCTGTACATTGGCCCTGAAAGTGAAGCCAGAAATGGCGTGGCGTTCGTCCTTACGCCGAGAGCGAGAAACAGTCTCATTAGCTGGGAACCAATCTCAGATAAGATTATCGTCGTCAGGCTCAGGACCAGTGTCAGAAACGTCACAATTCTGCAGTGCTACGCACCAACTAATACCGCAACATCTGGTGACAAAGAGGAGTTTTGTAGCCAACTGAGTGCCACGTTCGAACGTGTTCCAAGAGGTGATATTATTATCATCTCGGGAGATATGAACGCCCAGTTTGGATCAGACAACACTGGACTAGAACACGTCATGGGGAGGCATGGTGACCCTTGGGTCGACGCGTCACGGCGAACTATTTGTGGAGTTTTATAGTACTCGGCAAATGGTCATCGGAGGGACTCTTTTTCCACACAAGGGTCATCATTAAACATCTTGGGTTTCCCCTGATGGTGTTACTCAGAACCAGATCGACCATTTGGCTATAAGTCGCCGATGGAGAAGATGTCTCCTCGATGTGCGAGCGAAACGTGGGGCTGACGTGGGGATCGATCACCACTTGATGGTTGCCTGCTTGAGATTGTGTACAGCAGCTATCCGACGACCACAAATTCTTCAAATGAAGCGCAAGCTTAATGTGAATAAACTCAGAGATCCTAACAAAAAACGCGAATACACCACTATTCTACGCGAAAAGTCATCCACATTGGGTGAAAATGAAATGCGCACACTGGACGCCAATTGGAAGGCAACTAACTAACTAACTAGAGCTGAAGAATCTGTGGGATATGTGCAAAGCGGTGAGAAAGCCTGGATGTCACGGGACACATGGGACAAGGCTGGCAATCGGAAAAAAGCCAAATTGGCAATCATCTCTCAACCCGATGTCAACCAACGAACGCCCGACTTGAGGCAGAACTACGGCGATGCTCATATACAGCTTAAAAAGGCTGTTAGACGCGACAAGAGAAAGGCCATTGAAGATCTGGCAAACAAGGCAGAATCTGCGGCTTGACTTGGGGATATGGGTTCACTATTTAAAATCATGAAACAGTTGACGAACAGGAATTTCACCGCCAACCACCTGGTGAGAGATGTCAACGGAACTCTCCTTAATATGAGTGAACACCAGTTGCGACGATGGAAGGAATACTTCTCTGATATTTTAAACATCTTGTCATAGGAAGATATTCCGGAAACAGAACAACTTCCAAACATCCAACCGCAACAATCCTCTATTAGGGACGATCCCCCAGATAAGGAAGAGATAGTTTCCGCCATTCGGTCAATGGCGGGAAGGAAAGCTCCAGGTATAGATGGACTATCAACCGAACTCCTCAAAGCGGACCCAGAAATAACAGCCGATATACTCCGCCCACTCTTCACTAAGGTGTGGAATGAAGGAAGATATCCGACTGAATGGAGAGGGGCGTCATTGTGAAAATTCCGAAGAAGGGCGACCTTCGGGATTGTGGCAATTGGCGTGGTATATGTCTACTTACTGCCGTATCAAAAATTATGGCTAAGGTAATTCTCAATAGGATTAGTGATGTCGTCGAGAGCACTCTCGAAGTTTTTCAGGCTGGATTCCGTAAAGGGTCGCCTTGTACCGACCACACAAATACCCTATGGATAATATTAGAGCAGTCAGCCGAAATGGGTTCGCCACTACATCTCATGTTTGTGGACTTCGAGAAGGCTTTCGACAGCGTTAAGCGAGATTACATATGGAATGCTTTGCGTAGGAGAGGTATTCCAGATAAGGTCATAGCTATGATTAAAGAATCCTACGAAAATGCAAGGTGTCACGTCTTGCATAGAGGAGAGCTGTCCGAGAGCTTCCCTGTGCGAACGGGTGTCAGACAAGGCTGCATATTATCACCAGCCCTGTTTCTGGTGGTAATAAATGACATCTTGAAAGCTGCACTGGTAGGTGGAGAAGGTAAAGGTCTTCAATGGAGACTGTTTAACATCTTAAGTCACCTTGATTATGCTGATGACGTGTGTTTGCTTGCACATACCCGTTCGGACTTAGAGTCAAATGTTCGCATTCTAAATGCAAACAGGCGGGACTGAAAATAAATGTGCGTAAAACCAAGTACATGCACATGGGTTCGAACGCAAGCACACCGATTGTTCTTAATGGACAGGATGTGGAAGAGGTACAAGATTTTTGCTATCTCGGAAGCATTGTCAGCATGGACGGCGGAGCCGAAAAGGATGTTGAGGCTCGGCTAAATAAAGCTCGTCAGGCCTTCGGTATCATTTGCCCTTTCTGGAGGTTAAGAGAGATCTCCCTTCGCACGAAGCTGCGAGTTTTTGACGCATGCGTCAAATCCGTGTTGTTATATGGTTGTGCTACGTGGAAAGTGACCGTTTGACTTACCAAGAAACTACAGACTTTCGTAAACCAATGCCTCCGGCGCATTTTAGGAATATTCTGGCCAGAAGTAATCTCCAACGACGAACTTTGGAGTACAACTCGCCAGACTAAAATAGGTATTGAGATTCAACGGTGAAGTGGCAGTGGATCGGTCATACTTTGAGGAAACCAGAGCGAAACATCACAAAACAGGCTCTGGATTATAACCCTTAAGGAAGGCGTCGGGTTGGACGACCATGTAACACATGGAAGCGAGCAGTTGAGCAAGAGGCCAGAAGAATAAACAAGTCCTGGCAACAGCTTAAGGCCGATGCTCAGGATCGCGCCTTGTGGAAGAGAGTTGTTTCTGTCCTATGCCCCTATAGGGGGTCTTAACAGGAATTTGATTGATTGATTGACTTTTACATATTGATTACACATTGCTTTTTGATAGTTGAAAATACCGTTGAAGCAAAAGTTTGGCTTGATAAGTGATATGGGGACTCTGTTTCATCAAAAGTAACAGTCGAACTTTGGTTTGGAATGTAGATCCGTCCAAATAAGACTGTTATTCCAAAAATAAAAAAATAAAAAAGATATTAAAAGGCTGTGTCTTCACCATCGTGCATGAGCCGAGTTTCCTCACAGTGGACCAAAAATAGCAACGCGTCGATGATTCAGAGTGCTTCTTGAAGCTATTTAAACGAAATAAATAGGATTTTTGATATATATGTATAACAAGGATCCATCACTGCTTTCCGGAATCACATCGGTAGTCAGCTGAGTGGAGAGCAACCGGGGAAAGTGCTCCTTCACTAAGGCAACAATGGCCAAATTGCACGAATTGAAGTTCGAATTGCCGAAGAAATGCTTATTTTGAGTGTGAAGCCAAATCGTTCCAAAATGTTAGAGCGACACTGGAATGTCACTCTAGAAGGAGATTACGTTGATGAGTAAAATCGAACTTTGCCAAAAAAAAAAAAAAATACTATATTATTGGCCACATCCTCAATGGCTTTTTTTATCGCGTCTAACATCTTTCATCATTCTTAAGATGTATATAAGTATCGCGGCAGATCCGTCTCAACTCGGGAGTTCTTTGGTTAACATCGGCTTAAGAGATTATCTCCATTTTGCTTTTTGTCTATCACCAACCCGATGTGTCTTGCGACATCCGCCGTTTTACACCGCTTTGCACATATCCCGCAGATTCTTCGGCACTCGTTAGAAATGTGTTTTTGGCTGCCTGCCAATTGGCGTCCAGTGGGCACATTTCATATCCGCCCTATATAGATGAGTTTTCGCCTAGAATGGTGGTTGGTAAAAAAGACTTCACCAAACTGTAGCGCTATTGCTGCAGGGATGCAATGCCTAACATAGATTGTGCTATATAAATTAGAAAGGTCCGATTTCCATTTGAAGGAGCAGAATTTATTTGAGTACAAAATTTGCGTTTACTACTGGCAATGAGAAATGATTCAAAATTTGGGCGAACGAAGGATGAAAAAGTAAAACAGTTCCACTTCTGGAAGATTTACTCAATCGATGGTTTTCTTTCACTTCCTGTCATTCAGTACCCCATAACATCTGTAAATATTTTTCAGTTGAAGTCGTTCTCCCTCCCTTTCCCCTAGATTCGCATTCCAATTAATCCATCTCTCCGCGAATGATTTTGTGCTATGCACATAAATGCAGAGCTACAAATGATGAACTTAAAGACTAGCACTGGGATTAAATTCTCGTGATTAGTCAAAAGAAGTCCATCAATTTTAAATAGCGGGTTTTTCAATAGAGATATAATAATTTTGTATTTAATTAAAACACACTGTAACTGAGATATCGGGCTGAAATTTATTTCAGGTGTAGTACATACATATGTTAAATTTAAGTATGGGATTTGATCTCGTTCATATGACCACCTCGATCGATTCTTTGGAGATAATTTTTCACCACAAATCCGCCGGAACGTTGGCAATTTTGCGTTCGATATTGTTCCTCAGCTCCTCTAACGTTGTTGATTTGCTGGTGAACGACTTAACATAACCCCATAAAAAGATATTCGACGGCGTTAAATCTCATCAGCGAGGTGGCCATTCGACCGGACCATTTTTCGAGATTACACGATTACCGAATTTTTCATTCAATAGATCAATTGTTTGACCAGCTATGTGGCATGTGGCACCATCTTGTTAGAGCCTCATATCAGTAATGTCAAGTACATCCAATTCTGGCCAAAAATAGTCTTCCGACATGGCGAGATAGCGAACTCCATTGACCGTAACATGGCGATAATTTTCATCGACGGAAAAATACGGTCCAATCATACCACCGGCATGAGTCTCTTAAAGCACATGTGCGTATGTTGCAGTCGCAATAACGCGCAACGCAAGATGATTTTTCGATCAAATTCAGGGTAGAGCCCAATGGGAAAAGTTTTGGTGCTTCAAATGATCTAGAGGCTTCAGTTCTTGAGTTAACTTGATCTTGTACGGCTCATTTTGAACTGAAACACTTACGGCTGCAATATTTTTAGTACTTCGACCGGTGGTGCGCTGTCTCAGTGGCACAGGAGCATTCAATAGTGAATATGTTGACTCGAACTCATCCACTATAGCACGCACAGCCTGTCTGGTGGGCCGATTATTGCGACCAAAAATTGGAGTAAGCACTCCTAAAGTTGCGCCCACCGACTCAGAATTCTGGAATTCATTTTTTATAATTTGCAAACGTTGCTCGTTCGTAAACTTCGCCAGAACAAAAATATAAATCTTTACTTACACTTTAGGATTGACAGATCATAAAAAAAGTTTATGGGTACGTTTGTATAAAAATACAAAATTGTTATTGTCTCTATTAAAAAGCCCTTTATACTAAATATTAGTGCAAGAAATAAAAAGTCGAAGTTATCTCAAAAATTCCAAACTACTTACCAAGTTTGATAAAGGTCTGAGCTGAAACCAAATTGCTACCATTTGTAAAGCTGAACAGATTGAAATTCGGAAATAATTTGCTTTAATTTGAAATGTTAAAATACACACTAAACCATTAAATGCAAAAATTCTTCGGAAACAAATATCGTTATAAAGAAATTTATCTAAAACGATAATTTCAATATAATTGAACATTCATTCCCATTAAAATTGATTTATAACTCACCATAAATATCTCTCGAATATATCTTCACCAAATACTTCCAACTTAGTAGAATGAAGATTTGCTTAAGCTCCAAGTAGAGTCCTTGGTAGCATCGACATTCTGTATGTAAATAGTCGCCGAGATTGAGATGAAATATCCTGCAAAACACGAGTTTGCATAAAATCTCTAGTACAACATACACATCGATGAAACATCTGCTACATTTTCCGAAATCATAACAAAATCCAAGCATATATCCCATCTCGATTTACAAAAAAAGGAAGAATGCTAGATTCATCCATTTCCTCCGCAAAGTGCATTGAAATGCAATAAAATTTTCGGTTTTTTTTCCAAAACGATATGAGAATTGGAGTTTCTCATGCATTACAAATGACTCTGGCAATCCATTGAAAACGGTTCCTCAATAATACGAGAATATATATGAGTGAGTGAGTGAGTGTGTGTATCTCCATCATCCATCTAACTGGTCATCCTCCGTTCTGGCCTTGATATCACATTTTTGAGCCGTATTTTATGAATTTTATTACGAAGTGTTCAAGTGCTCGTATAACTTATACATGTTGGGAGTTGAGATACGGAAATATTGGATGGCATGGAGCTACATGCGAAAAAGGACGATGATATTATCTGGTATACGATTTCGTTGTGAAATACGCCCATATCTTTGTTAACATGAGAGATATTGTACGAGTGGTTATTATACTATAGAAATTCATGCAATTTCGAATTAGGCAGCCATAAATTACGGACATTCTAGTTTACGATGAGGTCACGTGTTGAGAAAAATTACAGGGATCTCGGTAATGCGTTATGGAAAGATGTGGACTTTTTCTTCCGAATAAGTTTAATTAAATAGTTTGGTTATGGAATGATGGTTGTAATGCATTTTGCAAATAATTTTCTTTTCCAACGATTACACAAGGTTGGAGCTCTCATATTTTTATTTTAAATATCAAATGGTTTGAGTTTTTCTGCTACGTAGAAACTTACAATTCAAAACGGTTGGATTTTAGATAATTCTTTCAAAATTTTGACCGAAAAATGTCAGGTGCATCTATGGATCCATTTAACAATGAGAAGACCAAGACAAAACAAAATGCCCTACGACGACGTTCAGACAAGGTCTTCAAACCAATTGGCTGAAGGCTACGCTTGTATGGATATATTTGTCGATACAAAGATAATTTTGAATCAGAACACAGCCACTAATGCTACTTACAGTTTTGTATGTTTTTCCATCGTCAGCATACATTAAAACGTGTGAATTTTGGATGCAACTTTTATCTTCATTAACAAACTAGATAAAAAGAAGAGGTCCCAAGAGGTTACCTTGACAGGCACCATCTGCAACACCTATACTCTCTAAGACAAAAGATTGACTACGTTCAGCCAATAAAACATTTCTAACAGTAGCTAGTAGTTTGACTACTAGGACGGCTTAGCTCGTCGGCAATAGGGGTGGATCATTGTCATCTCCTACATTACACAAAAATGGTGCTACTCGTACAATGTGAGTCACTTGATTGCGGAAACACTTTTTCTGAGAGATTTTCATTGTTCTCTGCTGCTCTACTCTATAAATAAACTGCCAACAAGTCGGGCGAAACTTTATTATTCTTGGGACAAGTTGCGGATGAGTGGAAAGCCAATGTGCAGGTTAGAGTGGTTAGAGAAGACTAAGTGAAAGTGAGTTCTTGGGCAGGGCTGTTGTTAATTTAACAATATTTCATTCGTTTCTGCAAGTTTCAGTTCTTATGAGGGCAGGAGGAGGGGTAATAGTAAGGGTGGGTGGATGTTAATAGCTTTTTAATTAATTGCTTGAATCACGTCCAATATTCTCTGTATAGAATGTGTTTCATAGACGAAGTTGCATAGAATTTTCATAAAATTCGGTGTATTCTACATTCACGAAATCGAACATTTGTATGGGAGGGAGTAGAGAAGGTACGGGAATCGTAAAATTTGATATGTAGTTTTATTTCGATTCTCTTGTAAGGTGCTTGTATAAAATTTCAAGTTCGTAGCTTTTAGTTTGTTGGTTATTAGTTGATTTAATGAAATTGGTCGAAATCATAGTTTTGTATGGGAGGGAGTAGAAGAGCAAGCGCGATTTCAAAACTTTTAAAACAACTTCATTTGAATTACTTTTATAGGTTTTTTGCAAAATTTGAAATTGATAACTTTTAAGAGTTAGCTGATAACCGATTTCTTAAAAATGCTCGAAAAAATAATTTTGTATGGGAGGGTGTAGATGAGGTAGGGGAATCGTAAAACTTGTGATGCAATTTTCTTTCCTTTCTGTTGTAAGGTGCTCGTACAAAATTTCAAGTTCGTAGCTTTTAATTTGTTGGTTATTAGATGATTTAATGAAATTGGTCGAAAACATACTTTTGTATAGGAGGGGGTAGAAGGGCAAGCGCAATTTCAAAACTTTTAACGTAGTTTCATTTCAATTATTTTTGTAAGTTTTTATGCAAAATTTCAAATTGATAGCTTTTAATAGTTAGGTGATAATTGATTTCTTAAAAATGGTCGAAAAAATAATTTTGTATGGGAGGGGGTAGAAGTCTTAAGGGTTTTCAACCAGTTAATATTTCTTATATTTAGGGATTTTTTTTAAATGCATTTAAGCAAATTTTCAAGTTTCTACCTTAAAATTTCACTAAAAAATTATCAGTTTATGTGTTTTTTTCAATGCACATGAAACACCTTGTGCACGTTAGACCGGGGGGGTCGGTTTATAACAATTATGGATCAAGTTAATATTATTTTGGTATGCTCATTAAATAGAGGTATTCACATGCAAAATTTCAACTTTGTATCATTCACCAGAGCCCTAAAAAAATCACTCAAAGCTTTCGACATTTTTGCTTATCACCTCCCTCCCCTTACACCTCCCAACTTAAAATTTTTATCAAAATTAACCATTAGATAGTTCTACAATCTGGTAAATTTTCGATTTGATATGTGTACCGTTTTTTGAGATAAAGGGATTTGTAATTTTGAAAAGTGCGCCATTTTTGAAATGCTCTCCATTTCCCCCCACTACTATTATTTCGACATGTTTTTTTTTGTATTTTCCTAGTATAGCTTAATATACGTTTCAAGTCTCAATTATATAGCTTAAGAGATAGTTGAGATATTCATTTTTAAGTGTTTTTCTTTGCATCCCCCCCTGACCCTCCCTTTACAATAATTAGCCACTCTCTAAGCTGATTCCAATGGAACTATATGCCACCTTAATGGTCCCAAAATATGAATTTTTTACAATAAGTAATTTCGAAGATATAGTCATTTGAAAAAAACCGGCTGGGCTTCGCTCGCTCGCGGGCACCAACCCCCCCTCCCCCGGACCCACTCACTGCGCGAGTACATGGTGATCTAGAGTACAAGCTGAACGTGATATTTGTATTTTCTTTTTTCTTACTTTTCGGGTATTCGCATGGTCGCACTTTTGGGTATTCGCATTTTCGCACTTTCCGGGTTATTGTATTGTTCGCGGGACATAGTTCGTTGTATCGATTTTATCGGGCTAAAACACGCAAAATATGGAACATACTTACACGACATTTCATTGAAAATATCATTGGTATCATAGGTAATTATGTGAATGCAGCGTTGCGCTAGTCGGTACACCCGCGTAACCCGCTTATAGGAGCTCTCAAATTATAACTGACAATGCCTTTTTTTTTTTTTCAATTCTTTTTTTTTTTTTTCTTTTTTTTTTCCTATTTTTTTTCTTTTTTTTCCATATTCTCTCACTCCTACTATACATACAAATTAGCTTCGAGATTTTCGATAACGCATTTTGATGACGGTTTTTGATAACGATTTTCTTATAACAGCCCTCGTAAAAGTATGTTCCATACTAAAACAATTCGGCCGACAAATTGTTTTTAGCCCCCCCTTTTCGGACGCCAATGGATAAAAAAATTAAATTATTTTTAAATTTTGTCCCATAACCTTTTCTATATCTGTACTGATTTTCAACTTTCTATCTACATTCGTGGTGGAGATATTTGCAAGTGTAGTTTTCGACTTTTTCCCTCCCCCGCCTCCCCCTTCCACCTAACACCCCCAAAATTTAGAAAATACAGCTCACTTACCCAATCAACAATCCACCCAAAAACGAACATTCTACCTTAAACGGTCTCGGAGATATGAGTCCATATGTACGGCGTACGGCGGGTCGGATTGTTTTTTTTTGCATTTTTAGGCTAATTTAGTCATGAAACGCGAAAAAAAAAATTTCAGGGTAGCAAATTTTTTTTTTCTTGTGTCGATCACAACACTTTATTATTAGAATAATAAAGTAAAATGGAAATGTACATATACAGATTGAAAGGTTGTTTTATTACGCGAGAAATTTCAGGCAAAAGTACTGTTATTCTGTGTTACATCTTTTTCGCTCAATTATAAAATATTTACAATTTTTTGCTCCACCTGATTTTGGACATTTGCGAAATTCAGCGATATTTAAAAGTTTCTTTCGAATAGTGAATAGAGACTTTTGCATGGGAGGTGGTAGAAGTAGAGCGCGAGCTTTGTATTTTTCGTATATGACATGGCATGCAAAATGTTTTTTGAATTTGAAGTTTTCATTTTAAATATTTTTAAAGAAATTGGACATAGTTTTCCTGAAATTGGGGTATTTGTAAGGAAGGAGGCAGAGGAAGTGAAGTGTTTTAGATGATTTTGAAACTACTTATCATCATCCTTATCACTATGCTTTGATTCAATTTCAAAGTCGATAGATCTCATATATTCGAAGGAGAAATGCTTTCCTTGAATTTATAATACAGATATTTATATGGGAGGGGGTAGAAGGAGTGAAGTGGAGCTGATAATTTTTTCTAACGTTTATTGCAATTAAAAAACAAATTCTGGGAAAATTTTAAGTTTATAATTTTTCTAGTTTTAGTGGAAATCGATATAACAAAAATTTAACAAAAATTACACCTTTGTATGGGAGGGGGTAGAAGGACTCTACGGATTAAAGCAATTTTTTTCGCGTTATTGATATTTCTATTTTTATACTTTACACAAAATATCAAGTTGATATCTTTAACAGTTTCGAAGAAAAATAATTTAATTTAAGTTTCAAAATATCGTGAAATTTGTATGGAAAGGATTAGAAGAAGTGAGGTGAAGTTGATAATTCTTTTTAAAACTAATTGCAATTATTATAAAATTAATCCTGGCAAAATGTTGTCTCTTCAGCTTTACTAGTTTCAATGAAAATCGAAAATATGTATTTTTCATAATTGTCCATTTGTATGGGAGGGGGTAGAAGGAGCGAGGGGATCGGATCAGTATTTCTTCATATTAATGACATCTATATCATAATACTTTGATTCAAATTTCAAGTCGAAAGTTTAAATAGTTTCAAAGAAAAATCAATTTCTTAATAGTTCGAAATTTCATGAAATTTGTATGGGAGGGCGTAGAAGAAGTGGGGGGATGTAGCCCGTTAACGAACTTAAAGTTACGTTTTTTGCTAAAAATGACACACAAAATTTGTTAGCACTATAGCACAAAGCTTTCGAGAGTTATGCTGTAGACAGACGCACAGACAGACAGACGGACAGACGGTCACTCGGAATCGAGGTTTTTGAGCGACAACAAATATTTCTGAACTCTTGGCGGCTCTGTGCGAGCGTTATTTCTTAGCGTTACAAACGGTAAGGCAAACACAATATACACTCAGATTTCATCTAGAGTATAAAAACGTGTGTTTCTGCTTAGTTATTGTTAAAATAAAGCAATAAACTAACTTGTGATAAGCAAATAATAGACAGACGCTACAATTGTATTTATATGAATGTATTTCTTGCACACTATTGATCCTGGATTGGAAAGGATAATGTGGATTTGTTTCCGAGGCCTACATATTCATCTGACTAGAACACCATGCAGAATGTTTGGGGCTGGCTTTCTTGTAACGTTCATAAAGGTGGGAGACAGTTTGAGAGAAAAGAGGAGTTAGAGATAACAATTGAAGGCACGTGGGCAAAAATAACACTAAGTTTGTTCGATTTACTGTACATCTCCTTGTTTTCACAGTGCATTTCGAATTGAAATGATAAATTCCCGGATTCTTCATCATCATCAATGGCGCGACAGCCCAAATCGGGCCCTGGCCTCCTGAAGTCGTCGCCTCCAATCGTCTCGATCCAAAGACCGCGTCCTCCAGCTGCTAATTTTTAGAATGGCTTTGCTGTCTTCATCAACCGAGTCTTCCCATCGCTTGCGTGGTTTGCCTACTGGCCGGTTACCACTCGCTTTGCCTTTAAGAGCACGTTTGGGGATTCTTCTGTCTTCCATCCGCTCTACATGGCCAGCCCACTGCAGTTTACGTAGCTTGATGAACGTTGAAGCTTCTGGCTCGTCGGAGAGTTGATACAACTCAGGGTTGTATCTTATTCGCCATTCCGTTCCTTCCTTCACAGGTCCCAAAATTCTTCGGAGGACCTTTCTTTCGAATGCGTTAACTGCTTTTTCGGAAGTTCGCGTTAATGTCCACGTCTCGCTGCCATAACAGAGCACAGGTCGTATAATAGTTTTATAAATCCGCAGCTTATTGTTCCTGTGCACTTTCTTGGATTTCATTATTGGAAGTACCGAATAATACGTCTTATTTGCTAGTATTATCCGTCGTTTGATTTCGTCTGTTTCATTACCGTCTTTTGCTAGATTAGCCCCAAGATATATGAAGTTGTCCACACTCTCCAAATTATATTCCGCAATTGTTATGTTTTGTCTGATTGGCGTTCTCCTTCTTGTTTGCGTCATTACTTTTGTTTTGCTTTCATTAATGCGCAACCCGACTTCTTTTGCGGCGGAGTCAAGATTGACAAATACCTCCTTAGCACTAGGGAAGGATCTTGCTAGAATGTTAATGTCGTCAGCGTATGCTACTAGTTGGGTGGACTTGAATAGTAGTGTCCCGTTGGTGTCGACTGTGATTTTTCGGACGACATACTCTAGTGCCAAGTTGAAAAGCATAGGAGCTAGACCATCTCCCTGCTTTAAACCACATTCCGTTCGAAAGCTGGTTGTGGAATCGGTTTGTATTCTCACTTGGGATTCAGTGTTCGTCATTGTGAGTCTTGTTAGTCGGACTAGTTTTGGAGGAATTCCAAAGTCAAGCATGATTTGGTACAGTACGCTCCTGTCGATACTGTCGTATGCTTGTTTAAAATCTACGAATATTTGGTGCACGTCTGTGTTATATTCCCAGCATTTCTCAAGCACCTGTTTCACCGAGAATATCTGGTCTGTTGTAGATCGTCCGGTTCTGAATCCGCCTTGGTATTCGCCAATTATTTGATTAGTATAGGGCTTAAGACGACGTTCAACTATTTTTGTCAGTATTTTATAGGACGTACACAACAATGATATACCTCTGCAGTTCTCACAGCAGAGTTTGTCTCCTTTCTTGTAAATTGGACATATAATGCTTTTTCGCCAGTCGTCGGGTATGATTTCCTCTGTCCAAATTTTGCATATCATGCTGTGCAGTATTTCAGCGACACAGTTTCCACCGTTTTTCAGAAGTTCAACTGGTATTTCGTCAATTCCCGGCGCTTTGTTTCGTTTTTGGTCACATAGGGCTGCTTTGATTTCAGGAAGCGTGGATGGTGTCGATGATGGTTCATCTTCGTCAGTTGAGGCTTGAATTGAAATGTTGTCTGTCGTTATCGGTGCTACTGGGATGGGATTCAAAAGATGTTCGAAGTATGAAGCCCATCTTCTTTTGATTTCTTCTGTGTCGCTGATGATATTGCCCTCTGCGTCTTTGCAGAGACTGGTTTTTGGTTTATATCCCTTTTTCAAGTCTTTTACTATGGCGTATGCGTCCCGCGTATTATTTTTTCTCATGTCGTCGTCCATTTTTTGTATCTTGTCATTATGGTACTTCCTTTGTTTTCGTCTGCAGGTCTTTTTCGCATATCGCCTAAGCTCGTCATACCTTTCTTTTTTGGCTCGTGTTGGTCGTTCAGTAAAAATTTTGTAAGCTTCGTTCTTTCTATCTATTGCGTCGCGACATTCTTGGTCGAACCAATCATTACTTTTTCGCCGTGCTTGATATCCTAATACCTCTTCCGCGGAGGATTTGATGCCGTCTCGTATTTTCATCCACGCATTATCCACTGGCATACTTTGGATATTTTCATATATTGGTGTCAAGTGTTTATTACATGCTAACATGTAAGCCTGCGCCACCGTTTCATCGTTAAGCTTGTCGACATTGAATTTGCGAGCTCTACTCGTTTTCGAATACCCACGACAAGCTATTTTGCATCGATACTTAGCTCTGACTAGATAGTGATCAGAGTCACAATTCGCACCGCGGAGAGTTCGTACATCAAGTATACTGGAAGCAGCCCTTTTCTCAATAAGAACGTGGTCTATTTGGTTGAAGGTGTGACCATCTGGTGATGCCCACGTTCGTTTGTGAATATCGCGATGTGGGAAGCACGTAGAGCTTACTATGATATTTTTGCTGCTTGCGAAATCAATAAGACGTTGGCCATTGTCGTTGGTTATGTCATGGAGACTGTGCCCTCCTGTTGTTCCTCTATGAGCCTCCTCCTTTCCAACTTTTGCATTAAAATCCCCTAAGACAATTTTTAGGTCATTCGAGGGCAGTGAGTCATATGTTGTCTCTAGGGTGGCATAAAATTCGTCTTTAGTTACATCGTCCTTGTCTTCTGTTGGTGCGTGAACGTTGATCAACCAGGTGTTGAAAAATTTAGTCTTTATTCGGATTGCACACAATCTTTCACTTATTGGTTTGAAGCTCGTGACCTGCTGCTTAAATTTTTTGTCAACGACAAAAGCGACTCCAAGCTCTCTGCTTCCCGACAATTTTCCACTTGGATAGATTGTGTGTGATCTCATGTCCATGATTTCGTTACCGAGCCATTTCGTTTCTTGGATGGCAGTTATGTTGATGTTGTGTTTTGCCACTTCTTCGAGAAACTCTTTCAGAGCTCCTGTCCTAAATAAGGATCGAACATTCCAAGATCCAATAGAGTAGTCCATTTTTCGTTTGCGGGGTCGTTGCCGTTGAGTTCATCCTTTCCGAGGCTGTTCTTCAGGTTTCTGGACAGTGTTCTTTTTCCGGTGATGCGTTGTCGGCGCCTCGCCCAACCCCCGACCTGGAGGACCGGTCCTACTTATTTATTACACCCTAGTAGAAAAAGGGTGGGAGTTTTGAGCTAAATATGACATGCTGGAGTTCTCACAGCTATGCCGAAAGTCCAACTATGTCATACTTTTTGCCTACTTCCTGAGACGCACTGGTGTTACTGGCCATTCAGGTTAACTCCATGTACCCTCCTCCTTTCTCAACTCGGGCTTGGGACCGTCTATGGCGGAGTTTTCTTCAGTATTACGCTTTATTATTCGTGACATTTCGGTCTCTGCTGTTACTTTTATCAAACTGATCGACAATTACAGAAGTCTATTATTTTAATTGAGTGTGGGAAGGGTAACTTATGCTTCAATTAGTTAATTTAATCAGTCAAATTCCTTTTAAGACTACCTATAGGCGCATAGGACAGAAACAACTCTCTTCCACAAGGCGCAATCCTGAGCATCGGCCTTAAGATGTTCCCAGGACTTGTTTATTCCTCTGGCTTTCTGCTCTAATACTCGTTTCCATGTGCTACATAGTCGACCAATCCGACGTCTTCCTTGAGGATTATAATTCAGAGCTTGTTTGGCGATGTTGCGCTCTGGATTCCTCAAAGCAAGCAAACACACGTCATCAGCATAATCAAGATGACTTAAGATGTTAAATGGTCTCCATTGAAGACCTTTACTTTCCCCTCCTTCCAGTGCAGCTTTCTAGATGTCATTTATTACCACCAAAAACAGGGTTGGTTGAAATATGCCGCCTTGTCTGACACCTGTTCGCATAGGAAAGCTCTCGGATAGCTCTCCTCTATGCAAGACGCGACACCTTGTATTTTCGTAAGATTCTTTAATCATAGCTATGACCTTATCTGGGATACCTCTTCTACGCAAAGTTTTCCATATGTAATCTCGCTTAACGCTGCCGAAAGCCTTCTCGAAGTTCACAAACATGAGATATCCCCAAGGTATAGATTCTGCCTTATTCACCAGATCAATGGCCTTTCTCGTGTCACCTCTAACAGCCTTTTTAAGCTGTCTATGAGCATCGCGGTACTTCTGCCTTAGGTCGGGCTTTCGTTCGTTGACATTGGGTTGAGAGATGATTGCCAATTTGGCTTTCTTCCGATCGCCAACCTTGTACCACCTATCTTGCGACATCCAGGGTTTCTCACCGCTTTGCACATATCCCACAGATTCTTCAGCATTAGTTAGAAACGTGTTTCTGATTCCCTCCCAATTGGCGTCCAGTGTGCGCATTTCATATCCGCCCAATATGGATGACCTTTTGCGTAGAATGTTGGTGTACTCGCGCTTTTTGTTGGGGTTTATACATATTAAGCTTTTGCTTCATTTGAAGAATTTGTGGTCGTCGGATAGCTGCTGTGCACAATCTCAAGCAGGCAATCATCAAGTGGTGATCGCTTCCAAGTCAGCTCCACGCTTCGCTCGCACATCGAGGTCACTTCTTCTCCATCGGCGGCTTCTAGCCAAATGGGTCGATCTGGTTCTGAGTAAAAGCACCGGGGGCAACCCAAATCTTTTATGGGGACTCTTGTGTGGAAAAAGGGTCCCTTCGATGACCATTTGCCGAGTACTAAAAAGCTCTACAAATAATTTGCCGTTTTCGGGTCTCTTAATCAAAGGTCAGGAAGCGTTGACCCAAGGGTTACCATGCTTCCCCATGTCGTGTTCTAGTCCAGTGTTGTCACAGCCAACCTGGGCGCTCATATCTTCTGAGATGATAATAATTTCACCTCTTGGAACACGATCGAAGGTGGCACTCGGTTGGCTATAAAACTTCTCTTTGTCACCAGGTGTTGCGGTATTAGTTGGTGCGTATCACTGGAGAACTGTGACGTTTCTGACACTGGTTCTGAGCAGGCAGGTAGCCAAACTGCTGATAACTTGCATCCGGTGTATTGGTTGATATTCTGTGTATGTTTGCAAAAGTCAATGGCTTCTCGTACTATTCGTTGAAAATATTGATTTGTCCTAGCCAGAATTTGCACTTTGTCGAAATCGATGGAATGATCCTCAGTATCTGATCCTGTATTTCGTTTTTCCGAGTGCTTCGTTGATGTTTGTTGATCCTTCTTTGGACTGTGCATCTTGTTTCTCCAATATACACTTTATCGCATGAGCCACAAGGTACTTTGAACAGTGGTGTACATCCTCGCGCACCAAAACTTAGATACTCTCCATTTCTTGCTTTTCTGACAGTTGCAACACTTCACTGCGGTTTTATTTGATCTCCCGCACTTTATGTCTAAAGAAACTAACATCCTTCCGTAAGCCTCTTCACCACTGAACTATGGGATTAACTGGATAGTGCAATGAGCATGGGAAATTGTGGGAAATTCAAATATTAATTTTTGGAGTTTCGGCGAGATTATTACACGTTTTAAAAGGAAAATTCAATAGATCCAGTTTAAAAAGAAGTTTTGATAAAAAAATGCGTCGAAAGCTTTGCTGTGTATACCTTTAATTTGGTGTTTATCTTCTCAACCATATGGATTAGTCGTAGTCGATCTATATTTAATAAAGCCTTGTTGCTTGTTTGGATTCACAGCTTTATACCAGTGACACATAGCGGTTCGCATTATGATTTAACTGATTCGTAATTTAGCTCGTCTTCATCGTTAGTAGATTGGTGACACAAAGAACATTGCTAATTAAAAAGACCCACTCACTCATCTGTCACATTTTTAAAAAGTTGAATTGCATAGCCAATAACATTTTGCAAGGAAGGCCACAAGCGATCCTTAGTCCGGTTTTGGAATCGTTTGCAAGTCATCTTTTATATATAGCTGGGCGCTTTAAAGCTGTCAAAAAATGATTTTTCATATTCTTTCTTGCACGAAAAAATTTATATGAAATGGGCAGCTCCAGTAAATACTTTATCATTATAGTGTAAATTTTGAGGATTTAGCTGAGAGCATTTAGCTGATAAACGATCACTATTTTGGTAATTTAGCTGAATTAGCGTAGAACACACAGCCGTTTAATGATAATTTTGGTCTTAATTATAATTTAGCTGCGCTATGTGTCAATGGTATTAGAGTGAAAACATAATGATTGGAATTTTTTGTTTATATTCATTTTTGAGTGAAGGAATAATGAAAAATAACTTCCACATTTCACGGGATATTGCAGAAGATAAGTTCAAATTAAAAAGGTATGTCAAGGATCCAGCGAAAGTATCAGGAAACTGTTTTAAATATTGTTACCAGAATCCCATCGGCTGATTCAGGTTTTTCATTCAATAACCGTATCGTCCGAGATCAGTGGACAATGTCTTTGGAAAGTTCGAAAAACTAATCAAATTTGAAAATCTACCGCTCGAAAGGACGAAGCGCTCTTTGCTGGAACCGGAATAGCCACCTAGCATCATAGCAACAATCTGCTACCACGCTTATGGAAAGAAGAAAAAATCTACTTACCTGAGAGAAATGTCGTTGCTAGACATTTCTTCTCTGATCCTAACGGAAACATAACAGAATTATGATTGGGCTTAAAAATATGTCATCTCAATTTCTTTCGAATAGTGAATAGAGACTTTTGCATGGGAGGTGGTAGAAGTAGAGGCGGAGGTTTGTATTTTTCGTATATGACACCGAACTTGCAAAATGTTTTTTGCTGAATTTAAAGTTTTTAGTTTTCACTATTTTTAAGGAAATTGGTCATACTTTTCCTGAAATTTGGGGCATTTGTATGGACGGTGCCAGAGCAAGTGGAGCGTTTAAGATAATTTTGAAACTGCTTCTCATCATCCTTATCACCATGCTTTGATTCAATTTCAAAGTCGTTAGCTCTCATATACTTGAAGAAGAAATGTTTTTCTTGATATTATAAAACAGATACATATTTGTATGGGAGGTGGTAGAAGGAGTGAGGCGGAGCTGATAATTTTTTCTTACACTTATTTTAATTATTGAGAAACAAATTCTGGCAAAATTCGAAGTTTGTACTTTTTCTAGTTTGAATGGAAATCGATAAAATGCATTTTTCAAAAATTATGCATTTGTATGGGAGGGGGTAGAAGGAGTGTACGGATCAAAACAAAATTTTCCGCATTATTAATATTTCTATTTGTATACTATGTACAAAATATCAAGTTGATAGCTTTAACAGTTTCGAAAAAAAAAATATTTTAATTTAAATTTCAAAATTTCGTGAAATTTGTATGGGAGGGGGTAGAAGGAGTGAGGTGAAGTTGATAACTATTTTTAAAAATGAAACTACCTCCCGTGTTCTCACTTTCTGTATTAACGGACTCATCCTTACGTTAGTATCTACTTATACAATAGAGGATCTGTGATTGACTTTAGATTGCTAGCTTAAATTCGTTAATTATTATTCTCAATAAAGCTCGTCAGGCCTTCGGTAGCCTTTCCCCTTTCTGGAGGTTAAGAGAGATTACGTACGAAGCTGCGAGTTTTTGTACTACGTGGAAAGTGACCGTTCGACTTACCAAGAAACTGCAAACTTTCGTGATCCAATGCCTCTGACGCATTTTAGGAATAAAACAACTGTCCTGACTAAAATAGGTATTGAGATTCAAAGGCGGAAGTGGCACTGGATCGATCATTCTTTGAGGAAACCAGAGCGAAACATCGCCAAACACGCTCTGAATTATAATCCTCAAGGAAGACGTCGGGTTGGTCTACCATGTAACACATGGAAGCGAGCAGTTGAGCAGGAAGCCAGAGGAATAAACAAGTCCTGGCAACAGCTTAAGGCCGATGCTCAGGATCGCGCCTCGTGGAAGAGAGTTGTTTCTGTCGTATGCCCCTATAGGTCTTAACAGGAATTTGATTGAGTTCACCATCCGGTCTGGGAGAAACTTAATCAATTGATTTCACTTGGCCAACATAGAATCGTTAAAAGAAGATCAACTTCCACCAATTTATGCTATTTCGCTAACTGCGTAGCAAAATCTTTAGATCGTCACAGCACTGTGCCAGTTATATTCACCGATTTTTTTAAAGCTTTTGACATTGTTAATACGGTGTTACAGGCTTTCTGAATTGTTTCAATTCTTGCCCCACGTATCGTCGTCTCTGAATTACGTTCAATGGACACAGATCTTCCGAGTTTCTAGCAAACTCTGGCGGTAGGTATCGATCTTTGGGCCTCTACTGCACTCTTTATTAATGATCTGCCTGATTCTTAGCTTCAAATTGTCTCTTATTCGCGGACGGCCTCAGTTCCATCTTACACCGACTTCATTGTCCTTCAGGTTGACTTGTTTGCTCTGCCTCCTTGGTGCTCTAACAATTATATCCTTTTAAACATTGAGAAGTATTTATTTCATGGAGATCTCGTATGAAACTACCTCCCGTGTTCTCACTTTCTGTATTAACGGACTCATCCTTACGTTAGTATCTACTTATACAATAGAGGATCTGGGATTGACTTTAGATTGCTAGCTTGAATTCGTTAATTATTATTCTGAGATTACAAATAAAGCATATAGACTTGTTGGTTTCGTCCTCCGTACGACAGTCCAGTTTAAACTTTCAAGAACATCTGCTCTGCTATTTTCCACTCTCGTTCGTAATACTTTAGAATACTATTGTGTGGAACCCTCACCATTCTCGCCATATTGGGGCCATCGAATTCATTCAGCACAGATATAATTAACCTTTTCAAGAGAATAAAAAAGCCTCATATCAACTACAATGGCAGACTTGGAGCACTTCAATTCCAGCCTTTGCATCTACCAAGGATCTTCTTGGATGCTTGCTTCCTCTTCAGACTTTACAACTACGAGGGGAGGTCAAAAATTTCGCTGAATAAAGGAGATAGACAAGGGAGGCGGGCAATATTTTTACTTCGAGGTATTCTAACACTCAATACAGGTATAAATACAAAATTTCTTTCAAATTGAATCACTAACATTTTAGTTATTGCCATATCAACAAGTCAATCGGAAATAAAATGCTAACTATGGATAAAATTGAATTTCGTGCTGTCATTAAGTTCCTTACCAAGCAAAGAAAAACGCCACAAATCATTTTGAAAGAAATGGCATCTGTTTACGGGGACTCTTGCCTTGGAAAAACAATGATGATGAATAAGTGGCACAGATTATTCAGGCGAAACAGAGAGTCGTTTGAAGATGATAAACACTCGGGCCGGCCGATTGAGGTCACTTCCTCAAAAATCGTCGAAAAAGTGGAGAAACTTGTTCTCGACGACACTCGAAGATACAAATCGCAAAAATCGTTGGAGCACCAGATACAACCATTTTAAATATCGTCCACGATTATTTCGGCATGTGTAAAGTCAGCGCAAGATGGGTACCAAGAATGCTCTCAGTAGTTCCTCTCTGTAGCGAGGACATTCATCCCTGTTCTCGCTACAAAGATTCATCTTGATCCGGATTCTTACTGGAGACGAAACTTTGGCTCATCATTATGATCTCGAACTAAAGCAGGAGTCAATGCAGTGGCCGGTAAAGGCGCTTCACTACCAAGAAGTTCAAGGTCTCACAATCCGCTGAAAAATCATGGCCACTACTTTTTAGGATTCACAGATGGTTCTAATGATTGACTATAAAGATAAAGGACAGCATATCACAGGCAGATACTATACAAACCTGCTACAAAAATTAAGGGATGTCATCAAAGAAAATAGAAGAGGAAATTGGACTCGAGATATGCTGCTTTTGCACGACAAAAAACCTGTTCTCAAGAGCCAATGGCTGCCCTACAGAAATGCGGCTACGGAATATTGAACCACCTCCTTTATAGTCCAGACTTGACTCCGTCCGATTACTATTTGTTTCCAAAACTGCAGATAAAACTTCGGAGAAGAAAATTTACCAACGCTGAAGAGGTGAATTCGGCAATTTCAGCCTATTTTGAAGGCATTACTAAAACATTTTTTTTGGAGGAATTAATAAACTTTGTGGGAGATGTGATAAATGTATTAGGCTTCAAAGAGAATTTATTGAAAAGTGAAAATAATAACTTGTTTAATTTGACCGCTCTTCCCTGTTATTCCGCGAAATTTTTGACCTCCCTTCGTACCTTACCTCAGTAACGAACGACCTGAATTTTCGACCAGAGATTTTCTAATTTCCTTGAGCTTTAATCGATATCTATTACCAGTCTCCGATTCTAAGAATGCAAAGGAACCACGATCAACTTCAACTTGGAAAGATGTTTATCCTCAAGATATTGAAAGATTTTGCAATTGATAGCAGTTTCCATTACTTTAGACAGCAATGAAGTAATGGCTGTTGGGAGTTACAAGGTTCTTGAGAACTTGGTATACATTACTAGACCGAATGTTAATTTACCATATGATCTCTGGTATATAAAAGCGAGTTCGTTGATGGAATCGTAGAATTGGCAGCAAATTGAGAGCAGAATCAATAATGTCTTCGTTGTTGAATAGGAATGGTGATGTTGTGCAGACAGAATTTGATTGATTTACTTGACAAAAGAGAGATCGAAAGTCTTTTTCCATCATTAGGCCTCATCTTTAGTAGGCTGTTACTTGCAAGCTGCCTCTTTAACCTATATATAGTGCTGTGCAAAACTTAAGCAACTCACTACATGTCGGAATGAAAAGGAAAATTGCAATCAAAATATAAAGAATTTTTTTTCCTTTTTTTTTAATTTACACTTTAGCATGTTGCTTAAAGTTCTGGAATAAAAAAAGTACATCAGTATTTTACTGTTCTTAAGAAAAAAAAAAAAAAAAATACACCAAAAAAACAGGCTGCGCAAAATCTAAGCAACTTTCAAAACGCAGCTGCGATTCCCAGTCAGAACAAAACATAACGGGGATTTCCCGATGTTGTTTTTGTTTTCTGATGTTCGTGTCAATTAGATCAGTATAGATCGTCTTCCCTTTGGGTTTAGTTGTGTCTAAAAAAATAATATTTAAAATGCAGCGTGATCAATACGATAAAAGATTTAAATCAAATGTAATTTCGCTATATTATTCTGGAAAAACGCAAATAGAGATTGCCAAATCGTTAAATATAAACAAATCTTTAATTTCAAGATGGATTACGAAATATAAAAACACGGGTAGTGTGAAAAGTGTAAATTTTTGTGGAAGGCCGCGTAAAACTACCATTAGAGATGACTTACAAATTAAACAATTGATAAAAAGAAAACCGTTTATCTCGTCGAAAGAAGTTGTAAAAGAGCTAGGCTTAAATGTCAACTCAAGCACTGTTCGCAGACGGGCAATTGAACTCAATCTAAAAAGCTATACACCTTTAAAAAAACCATTGCTCACAAAAAGACATGCAAGGAAAAGGTAAACTGCTCGAACAACACTTTTAAACATTATTATTTTACTATTTATATCCTTTTATATATAATTTAGGCTTGAATTCGCTAAAAACCATCTTGTCTGGTCAGTTGCTAAATGGAAGATCGTTTTATTTAGCGACGAACCCAAGTTCAACCTTTTCAATTCTGATGGCTTCTCCCGTGTGAGGCGTGAGAAGGGACAACAACTCAATCCACGCTTCTGTAGGAAAACGGTGAAACATGGGGGAAGAAGCGTCATGGTCTGGACATGTTTCTCAGCATTAGGTCTTGGTCCCTTTCATAGAATAACAGAAATTATGAACAGATTCATGTATAAGGACATCTTAGAATCTAGAATGTTACCTTATGCAGAGTGGAATATGCCACTTCGATGGGTGTTTCAACATGATAATGACCCGAAACACACATCGAAGTTGGTTAAAGAATGGCTTAGCTCTAAAAGGATTCAAGTTCTTGATTGGCCGGCACAATCGCCCGACTTGAATCCTATAGAAAACTTATTCGGTATATTGAAACGGCGTATGAGAACAGTACAGTTTGCAAACAAGAACCAATTGTTGACGAACCTAAAAACTGAATGGGAAAAAATTGACATATCAATTTTAAATAATTTATCAATGCCTCGCAGATGTGCCGCTGTTATAAAAAATAACGGCTATTACACGAAATATTAATAAAAGTTGCTTAGATTTTGCACAGCCTTTTTTTTTGGTGTATTTTGTTTTTGTTTTTTTTTAAGAACAGTTAAAATACTGATGTACTTTTTTTTTTGCAGAACTTTAAGCAACATGCTAACGTGTAAATTTAAAAAAAAGGAAAAAAAATTCTTTATATTTTGATTGCAATTTTCCTTTTCATTCCGACATGTAGTGAGTTGCTTAAGTTTTGCACAGCACTGTATGTAGCTGACCTGCAATTACCGTTAAATCACGATTCAGACCAAAATTTTACGGGAACTGAAGAATGAATAATTTCAAGAGAACTTTTTTATCATTTCTTGTGAAGCATTCAGACCGAGATCGAGGCCAATTCTGATTATGTACATAGCAATCAATAACACGCAACAACAGTTTCATAATCCGAGTGGTCGAAAATATTTCGACTTCGATATAGAAAACACGTCAAATTTATTTCTGGATTGATACACATTTCGATTTGGGTACGAAGAAGTTTGTGAGCCACATCGATATGAACATGTACGGCCATCCCAGGATGCCTGAAATACACTGACCCATGCAATTGAAATTTATGGTCACCCTATTTTTTTCAATTTTAACGCCTCCTGCTTGATATTAAATTACGGGCCTACGAACTCTAGTACCCTTTCGGATTTCGCTCGTTTCAGTGTTTGGATTTTCTTCTGAGGATTGCAATCCCTTTCTATTATCATTTCTTTCATTGTTCTCTTCAGCTTGGCCTATATCTGAGAAATCAGGATTTATAGGGAATTATTTCAGATTCTAAGTCCACACTAGGAAATTCGTTGTGCCTTAGTGGTTCGAATCTGATCAATATGGCGTATCCAAGTTCTACCATCATCTATATTAACTTGATAATGTAGCCTACCAGTTCTCCTTAAAATTACTCCAAAATGCCATTTTTCGTTACTTAAGTAATCTCTAACCATAACCCTGTCCCCTTCCGAAAGATGTTTATACCTTAAACTGGTATTAAAGTCGAAGTCATCCTTGTTTATTTCAGGTATAATCAAGGTAAACTTTGAACGCACCGGAAAATTGAAAACACAATCGTACGGTGATCTTTTAGTATCAGGATGTGGTGCAGTGGCGTGGCATGATATTACGGCTAGGGGAAGCAATTCTTTAGCAATCTTTTAAATTGTAAAATTGTTGTATGTATACGTTTATATGTACTTATGCATGAATTTTCATTAAATAAAATCACTGATAAGGTTTTTGAAGTTGCAAATTTTCAATTCCGGAATCCGGATCAAGTTTAAAACATAAAATTAATGATTTTAAATGATTAAAACTTTTTACCCATGCCCAAGTGCAAATTGTGCAAATTATTCATGTCACAAAAAACTTCAATAACTGTTATCACTAGAAATTAATTTATACAAAAGCAGTAAAATAATTTTAGTTGTTCAATGATGTCGATTTTCTACTCAATTAGTCCAAGATCTGCACAGAATCTGAAAAGGTAATCAATAATGCAGCGTTGATAAAAATCAAAAAGCTAGGCTAAGAAAGATCTATAGATCTACAGTTCTAAAACCGATTCATCGTGCTAATGAGTGATAATAGACCTTCCGGCGACAGCTTTTAATTGTTTAGTTTAGTTGCGAACCAAAACAGAAACAAATAATACGGGACAACAAGATGTCGCCAAGATTTACAGAAATATTCATAGAACTTTTTTTGCCCTCAAGCTTTTCTCTCTGATAATTTTTAACTCAATAATAAAATTTCAATAATTGACAATGCTTGTAACGATGGAAAGTCGTGGGGATGAGAGAATGAGAGCCTGGAAATGGAAGCACATTCCACGATGCTTCCACGATTGGAATGACAGTATCGTCTGTATTTGTTTAACGTGAAGCGCACAGCCTAAAGGCTTCCACAATTATGGTTTAACCTTACGGTTGTCTTTAGCAACACGGATTGTTATTGTGACGACAATCATTAACGCCCCCGAAGGTGGCAGTTTATACCATCTACAAGGTCGGCATTCATACTGCTTGATGCGAGACCTATCTACATATATCTCTGCCAATCTTTCGTTCATGGCAACAGGTTGTTGGATCACGCAACCTTACGCTGAGCTATTGCTCTGCCCGCGATATGGGCACCACATCTACCTCGTGCACGTCGAAGACGTCCTCAACCAGCACTGGGAGTGGAAGCAACCTTCCATGGGCTCCCCAGCTCCCGAGGCACCAGATTTCTATGGACGTACAGTGAGTGCCAGATATGCATTATTCAAATTGCATCTTGGCCGTTTTTCTATCGAGAATGCTTTTGGTGGTCTTTGGATTGCAAAGCGTCTGTAGAGCAAAAGTGTCAAATAGGTTGTGTGCCATGCTGAGCGTAAATAAAGCCTAGTTTTTATGAAGTGCATGAATTTTTAAAAGATTTCACAAAATCTTTGGTAACTAAATTTAAGTACAATCGAGAAGTCAAATGTAAGGGAAGCAATGCTTCCCTTGCATCAATGGACGCCACGCCACTGATGTGGTGTTGCTCTATATTGCATCAGAATAGAGATCAATTCACTAGACAAACTAGAGCTAGATCTATTTAAACAATGGATCTTATGTTTTATAGTTTGGACATATCGCTCCGCTTGCCGATTCGTGGAGAGATGGTACGGTGCGGTTCTTTTATGAATGATAGCCTTTGACCTACAAAACTCCTTAAACATTGGATTTGTAAATTCCACACCATTATCAGTACAAAGAATTTTTGGATATCCAAAGTAGCAAAATATTGATTCAAATTTTTCTAATGTATTTTGTGTTTTTATTCTATGCAAAATGTGCACTTCAGGCCACTTAGAGAATGCATCTACTAAGATCATAAAGTAAATACCCTTATACGGTCCAGCAGAATCGATATGAACTCGTTCAAAAGATCTGTTTGGTATTCCCCAATGGTGTGCTTCGGTCCTTGGTGGATTTTTTTTTACTTTTGCAAAAATCAACACAACTAGCTGCACACTCTGCTATTTGTTTGTCAATGTGCGGCCACCAACAATAGCTGCGCGCTAATTCCGAAATGCGCTTCATGCAAATCTTTCAACACTTTTTTTTCTAAAGCATTCTGGAATCACTACTCTTATAGAGCGCATTAAACAGCCGCTCTGTAACGTAAACTCGGTTTATTCTATACCAAAACGATTTTCAGCAGGTATGAAAGGGTTTGAATTGAATGGGTCTTTCTGACCCATCGGGCAATATATGGGAAATCACAGCACCAACTTCAATCGGTGATGCATCGGTTGCCAAGCATACCGGTAAACTGCAAGAATAATGAATAAGTATTCGATCCGAATCAATTTCCTGCTTTAAAAGTTGAAAAGACTTTTCTCAATTCTTATCCCATTTAAATTTCTGTTCTTTTCGAAGGAAATTATGAAAAGGTTCTAGTTTCGTGGATAAAATTTTGAAAAACCTCCCATAGTAATTTATTAATCCAAGATAAGACGTACCTCCGAAATCTTTGAAGATCGAGGTACTTTCGAAATTGCCTCAACCTTTGACTGAGTCATATGTACACCTTGACTATTTATCTTGTAACCACAGTAATCAATGCTTTCTACAGATAAATGTGTCTTTTCTGCATTAATTCGTAAATTATTTCCTGCCAATCTCAGCACTAGGTCCCGTTACCGCGACGTCATTAATAAACACCGCTACACCTTCTATTCCGTTTAGAATATTTTCTACTTTTTTCTGCCACTTCGCTGGCGCACAACTTAATCCAAATAAAAGCGGAGTGCACTTAAAAAACCCCATGTGCGTTGATAATGTCAGTTTTTCATTCCCGCACCTTCCACTGCAAATCAGCACGACGCAAATCTATGATAGAGTATTTTTCGCCGACGCCTAATTTCTGAAGCAGTTCGTCGACAGTTGGTAGTGGATGATTATGCACATGTAATTGAGGATTCAGAGTTACTTTAAGATCACTGCATATCCGAATCTGACCATTCGATTTTACGATCGGTACTATGGGTGTAGCCCAACTGCTGTAATCAGCTCATATTAAAATCCCTTGTTTCACCCAATCGTCCAATTCCTTTTTGATACGTTCTCGTAATGTAAAAGGAGTTTGACGAGCACGACAAAATACCGGCTTAGCATCGGGCTTTAGCTCAATGTGAGCTGGATCTCCTCGAATCTGTCCCCTGTCTTACCCGAATAATATTTTGTTCTTACTTATGTATGTATCATTTTTTGTTTGCAGGAACTACTTCCGAATGATGGTTACAAACTGTCGTGTCCCGTCTTGAAATGAATTTGTTCTGCAATGGCAAACTATTGAATTCTGTCAACCAGTCTCGCCCCATTAACGTATGGTTATCCGAATCTAATACGTACAAAATTAAGTTCTTCGGTACTGGGCTTTCGAGTAATATAACTGAAACTTCCACCATACCTAAAACTGATAAATGACTATCATTATAGTTACCCAAACGCAAATTGGTAGGTCTCAAATCTAAACTAGAGAATTTCTCTTCGAATTTCGAAAATCCAATCACCGAAACTGCGGCACCTGTATCGATTTCCATTTTTACTACTTTACCGTTTACCCGTACTTGCGACCATAACTTTTCAATTATTGAATTGTCATCTTCAATTGTATTCACGTAAACTTCAAACTTAGAGTTTTCTTCACTTCTTTCCATCAAATGCACATTATTTTTAATATTCCTTTTTATTAAACACTTTTTTTAATTTTGCAATAATTACAAACTTTATTAATATGCTTGTATTTAATTGCAAAGTTGGGTCCGTCACACCTAAAACGCTTAATATTTGTATTATTTTGATTCTCATTACAAAACTTTTTATCAACTATGTTAACGGAATATTGTTTATTACTCAAATGAACTGAACTATTACCTAACTGTAATGAGCTAGCCTTTGTTGATTCTAATGTTAAAGCCGTAGTTACCGCTGTATCGTATTTTAAATTTTTTATCTCGATAAGCCGATCTCGGATTCGATGGTCGCGTAATCCACAAACCAGCTGATTGCGTAGGGCATTGTTAAGGTTGGTTCCAAAATTGCAATTTATAGCCACTTTTCGAAGAACCGCTAGGTATTACCGAATCGATTCACCTTCTAGCTGAATTCGATGATGGAATAGAAAGTACTCTGCCACTTCTTGTGGTTGAGGACTATAATGCTGTTTTAGGACTTTTGTAAGATGGTCGTAAGTTTTCGAACCTGTCTTAACTGGTGATATCGCATCGCAAATTACATCGAATGAGCCAGATTCGATGTAGTGAAGCGAGTAATTATTTTTCATATTTGGCTCAGTAATAGCAAAAATGGCGAATGCTTCCTCTAGTCGTAGAAGCCAACGATCAAAATTACCTGTCGTTTCGTTGAAGTCCTCGATGGGAAATGTTGTAGGTACTGCCGTCATTGTCTCGGTATGGATGTCTCCTTCTAGTGTAATGCTGTTGTCCATAACTAAAGATGCTCCCAATCCAGTATCTTCCATCAATATATCTTTTTTTCACGTGCTCTTCCACTATTTTCTTTGCTGCCGAATTGTTCGCTAATAACCCTCGTTGCTTGTAGTTGTTGTAGTTTTCCTCACTGCTCGATTGAAAACATTACTTTAATTCAATAACATTTATTTATTGCGGATTTTACACGATTTAATTTTTATGTAGGAAGTTAGCTCCTTCTTTCGTGGGCTGTCAAACCGGAAGAGAGAGTTGCTGTCAAAACGCTTACTTTAGGTGTATTCAGCTCTACTGGATCTCGACGCATTCTAAACGTATTGCACTGAACTGGCTTTAGCAAATGCTTCAACCAGACGCAAATAGTATAACATTATCAATGCGCTCTTTCATGATATCTGCACATTCTATAAAAAGTAATTATCCCAAAATATTTGTCGTTTTTTTGTATGTTTTCTATCTCGTGATTACTGCTGGGTTATTCCATTACCTCAGTTCTCTAATAATCATTCTAGAGCTCTAACTTTCGCATTGCAGACCTAATGTTCTAAACTCGTTACTCGGGACAAGAACGCCCTGCAGCAGTAGGTACTTACATAATTGAAAATTCTGCATCCAATTTCAATCATCGTGTCTATGTCTAGCGAAACGTGACCATCGCAAAACTAACTTCGAGAAAATTCCACCCAATTCTCTTCCACCACTTGTATCAATCCACTTCAAAGACGGTCGTTTTTATTACACCGCAGTCACGTGCACTTTTCAGGAATTCCACCCTCCCATAAATATGTTATACTCCCAGAATTTCCCACATTTTCATCACGCTCGTACATCTCACGTGCGAATTTTCTTCGAATTTTCCCAGCACCTTCCCGAACAACCTGACCACTATAGACATTTTTGCGCCCAGCCATGATTCATTTTACATGTAAATCTTTGCTACCCCATCGCCTTCGTCGTCGTTGAACAATATCGGAAACAAGGGCGACCAGGAGACTGCCAGCATGTTAAGTAAATTAAGGCCGACGGTATTCGTCCACCTACGTCACCCCTAAATTCCAGGGTTGCAGGTGAAAATGCATGGCGGCATGTCTCATCAATTTTACAATTTTTTTCGGGTCAGGTGATTTATCTTCATAAATTTATGATAAAATCCGAACGGAAGGTGGTGCACTGCAATGTTCAGCCGCAGCTTGATGTTCACTATAGTATAATTTTGGAACCATTCATAAAATATTCATAGAAAGCTCCTACCTCGTTTGTGACAAAAAAAATTAAAGGTTCAACCTTTTAAACCATATACGAGTAAATCTTAGTAGTAGGTGCCCACCTATGTTCCAAGGAGCGATAAGGTCACGCTGGGACAAAAGATTTACTAGGAAATTTCACATAAATTACAGCACAGTTTCGCACTGAATTTCAGGTGGGGACCTCTTGTGATTCCAATTACACAACTTTCGTTCGAAAAAGAGGAGCCGATCCTTTTTGGCTGACCGCCATTTCAATCCATATGAGAAGTTTGCAAAATTGATTGCATGCTCGCAAGCTTTAAAGTTTATGGCAAAGTCCAACAGAAATTCCACTTCCGTTCGTTATTTAGTGCGAAAAATTACGAGAACTACTTTGGTGGTGTTCAGAAATAGATTTCAACCACCCCTCAAGAAGGTTCTTTATTACCACGGAGGTAGAGGGTTCACTTAATTGCATCGCAAATTTCTCTTTAAAAGAATATGTAAAGCATGGCTGGATATTGAATTTCCCGGCTTAGTGAGCAACAACATCACGATATATGAGAAAATCGCGTGCAAACCCAGCTCTTCCGCTAGCTTGCGAAATATAATGAAAAGCGAAACAACTGACCCGATACATAACATTGAATTGCTTCGTTAAACTTTCAAATAACAAGACTGCAACAAATTATCCACCTCCGAATCGAGATAATTCCGTGTCCTGACAAATTCGAAAAACCCCCGAACGATCATCCAACATTGCCTAAGAGTGTAACGAAGATATATGTATCCTGGAAAATGTGTTGCACCATCCTGAAAATGAATTAGTCCTAAAGTTGGAAACAGAAGATATAGTGCACAAGATCCTGTGCACCGTGTGACTAAGGAGTCTCCTCAGTGCAATACAATTCCCATTTCTCAAGATGATATCGCAACAGTTCAGTAGAAAGTGTAAAATTGAACAAGGACACAGTCTTAAGCATCTTTTGGTTATAGTGCTAGTATCACAATTGTCTCTTTCGCATCCGATGTCTATCGCTTTCTTCAACCGAAAGTATCAACTCGTGATGCAATCTGAGAATCTTAATTGAATGGATTACATACAATATGAGTCGTTCCACTCCAATTTCGGATCGCACAAGGAAATCCTTGGTCGGTGTTGGCATTACTATGAACCTTAACTATACGAGTACACATGTATGTGTATGCATATGCCAATCAGAAGGTAAGAATAAGGAAAAACGGTGCTGATTCAGATGTATTCGGAAATTCAGTGCTACCAGCATGTGAACAGAATCTTGGGAAATGGCCGTCGTCAAATTTATCTCTTAATAAGACGAGAAGATTTGTGACGAATCCAGAGACGATGGTTGAATCCTGGTAAATCATTGAATTTTGTATTTGCTGATCTGAAGATTTAAATGGGATTGAAGAGTGCTTTGTATGTGCTGCGAGTGGATTTTTGGATTTTCTGTGTGCAATAGTTTTAGGATTCCAGAAGTAGTTTGCTTAAGTGATAGTTGGATGATGTTAAAGGTTATCGGGGATGATTACGGTCGTGCTTTATTGTATACTTAATCAGACGTACAGAATAATCTTGAATTTTGGAAAAGGTTGTTTGAAGTCTTAGAAAAGATGAGACTTGGGTTTAGTCCTTCCAATGGAGGCTTCCGTGGCGTAGTGAGAAACGTGCTTGCTTTTCAGTCAATAGGTCGTGGGTTCGATTCCCACTCCAGACGGGATTTTTTTAAGCGCAAATTTTTAAGTTGCTACTGGTCATAAAAAATTATTCGCAATAAAATGGGGAAACGGTGTAAAAGTTAAACAGTTCCATTTAAAGAAGGCCTAGATACTCAGTAGATGGTTTCTGTTCGCTTTCTATCATTCAGTCCCCCATAACATCTGCAAATATTTGTCAGTAAGCAGCCAGTACAACTGAGCAATATACCAGCTTCACCACTCGCTACGGTCGTTCTCGCTCCCCTTCCCCAACCTTCCCAATCCCATTCCTTCCCTCCATGACTGTGTTTGTGCATTGCACATAAAGGCCGAAATTGCCTATAACACAGGTCATTCTGTAAAAAAAAAAAAAATGGAACCAACATACAGAGAAGGACATTACCTCTTATCGAAGAAAAATAATCCTACATCCCATTTATACTTGCTCAGTTACTTACTTAAACGCTCTTAGGTTTAGGTTTAGATAGAAGGAGGGTAGTTTCGGAAATGGAACCTCATTCCACCATCTAGTTGAGTCCATTGGACTCCCTCTATTGAATAGTAAGAGGTGGATGTTACTCCTTTTGTGCTAGCAACTCGGTAAGGTGTGCGCACCGAAAACTCGAATGTTTGACGCCTCTGAGGTCGTCTAGTTCTCAGAAGAATTGAGAGCCAAAAGAAAGGAGACGACTGTTGGAGATTTGCGGTGAGTGACAAAGATAATGTTTGATAGATTCTTCGACTTGCTCGCAACTTCTTGAAAGGCTCGCGATCTGCAGTGTGAGTGCGGCCCGACACATAGTTCGGACGGTATAGCGTCTACTTAGTAACAGCTGAGCTGTGATATTACAATTCGGTTCTTCCCAAAAGGATTCGGCCGTTCTATAGCTATCCAGCTGCCGCCATTCTGTTGAGAAAGAATCCAAAATATTTTGTTTGAAGCTCGTCTTCAGCGCTGTTAGTGCTACATCGTTTGACTTGGAGAAAATATTTGCAGATCCTTGTTTGGGTTACCTTAGAGGTCGTTATGTCCCGATATCCAAATTAAAAACTCTTCGGTTATAGTCAATAAGTGATTAAAATTATGTCTAAAAATGGACACTAGTTTTGACGCGAAGAACAAACAACCCTACTACAAAAAGTAATGAAAAATTTTAAGAAAAGTGAAGGTTACGAATTGGGCTGTAGTGCCTAATTGCAGCTAGGCCTGTTATTTGTCTTATAAGAATATCAAAGGAACGTAGTGAGAGCCTCCAGGACTGCAGTTGTTGTAGTTCTAAGATCACCTGTTATACACAAACATGTCATCTGTTGGATTAGATATAAGGGTGCTAGGTTGGTTTTTAGTACTACCACTGTCCTCCACTCTAGCGCGAAATAGCAAATAATTGGTCTGTCTGCCAGTGAATGTCTTTTTACAAGTGAAGGAGGCTATGGTAGTTTTGTTTGCTCGTTCTTGAATGTTGGCCTTCCAGGATAATTTGCTACCTAGAATGAGACTTAAATATTTAACTTGGTTCAGTAGGACTGTGGGGAGATTGTGGGAATCAATTCCACCAACAAAATACACTCCACACATTTTTAATTTTAAAAATTTAAACCAACCGATCTTAATTAAGAAACATAACAGAATTATGATTGGGCGTAAAGCCCAATTATATTATAGTTTAGATGAAATGAGAAAGAGTTTAATGTACCGGAAAATATGTCACCTATAATTCTTTCGACTAGTTAATAGTGACTTTTGTATGGGAGGTGGTAGAAGTAGAGGGGGAAGGTTTGTAATTTTTGTATGTGACACCTAACGTGGTATGTTAAATATTTCCTGCTGAATTTAAGGTTTGTTGCTTCCATTATTTTCAATTGGACATAGTTTTCCTGAAATTGGGGCATTTGTAAGGGAGGTGGCAGAGGAAGTGGAGGAGCTTAGAAGATTTGAAACTAGTTATCAACATCATTATCGCCAGGCTTTGTTTCAATTTCAAAGTCGATAGCTCTCATATGTTCGAAGAAGAAATGCTTTCCTTGAATTTTGAATATAGATATTATTATGGGAGGGGGTGGACGGATTAATTTTTTTATCATTTATCGGAATTATTAAGAAACTAACTCTAGGCAAATTTTGAGTTTGTAACTTTTCTAGTTTTAATGGAAATCGATATAATGCAAATACCAAAATTATATATTTGTATGAGAAGGGTAGAAGGAGTAGGCGGATCAAAACAAAATTTTCTCTCGTCAATGACATTTTTATTATTATATTTTCCACAAAACTTCAATTCGATATAATTGAAGTTTAAAAATTCGTGGAATTCGTATGAGATGGGGTAGAAGGAGTGAGGTAGAGTTTATAATTTTTTTTTAAAACTGAATTTTGTTTCAATTAGTTGAAGTACATTTAATAAAGGCACTGCCGCAAGTTTTGGTAGAATATCTTTTTTATAGTTTGTGAGATACTCATTTCCTTCCAGAAACACAAATCTTTAAAAATTGCCAAAAACGTCTTCAAAAGCAATCTACATGTATCTTAGGTTTAGATAAACTGAATTTAACTAAGTACAACTAAGAGGAGAGGTCTAAATGTCTGCAAACGAACCTCATTTTTAGTTTTTCAATATAGTTTAGTATAACGGCATATATCTCAAAAAACCTCTAAAACAGACGAAAACTTGCATATTTTGTTATTTTTCTGAGTCCTTCCACCACTCCTCCAGCGTCCGCAATATTTTTATCGTAATTTACGCAAAAACACAATGAGGTTTAAAAAAAAACATCGAGAACGCAATATTTCACCCCGAAGTTCTAATCCGACTGAACTATCTGGTATGTGGCCAAGACTAATACATGCTTTGTATATGTCAATAAGGCTTTGAACAATGCTTTCTACATCTCAAGCTGGGCAGAACTGACGTAGCGGCCATCTTGAATGACTCCAATGGGTGTGACGTCATGAATTTTTCCATTTCACAAGACCACCTGTATTATTTTTCTACAAACTTGTCGTAAAAACACGTTTTACCGAAAACAAGAAAAGAGCATAATGAGTTCAAATTAAGCACGAAAATATTACGCGAGTGCACACTTTTTCGTAATAACTAAAATTCTAAAATTTTCTGTGTGAGAATTAACCGGAGAACTCTGCACAATATGAGTGACAGATTTTCTTCGGTGTAAGAAACCGGGATTTAACTTTGATCGCACTTTTTTCAATTAAAAATCTATTGCACTCATATCAACGTATAATAATTACATGCCGAGCACTATTATTAAAGTACCTTAGAAAGCTGAACTATCTTTAACACTGCATTTAAGAATAAGCGCGATTCTTACGAAGCCCGCCGTGTCTGCTCCATACAAAAGCGGTCGAATTTGTATGGAACTGTCATGTTTGTTATGACTCCAACGTGTTGTTGTTGGATTCAGTTACTCGGCTTTCTACTATAGAAGGCATTGCTTTGAATCATCGTTTCATCCGCATGCTGGAACGTAGTGGGAAAGACATTGCCGAGTTCAGGTGAGTTGTAGGGTTTGAAAGAACTGAACGCAATTTCTGTGTTTTCTAGAGTTATGACCGAATGCACTAGTTCCGAGTTTGTGTGAGCGCGATCGAAACTTGCATTTTTGGCTGAGGCTCAAAGCATCTAGAGAAATCGGTTTGCATTTAAAGTTTAAGGGACTCCCTCCGCGAACCATACCCTTTATCTAGTATTTCTGGCATATATGGGTCTTTGGACAGGGTCCTCTTTATTCTGGCAGTATCGTTATCGATTTCTTCACAGAATCTCTTCCAAGAATTTTGCTTGACGGATCTTAACTGTTTATATTCTACATGAAATCTGAGATTATATTGTGTTTGCCTTACCGTTTGTAACGCTAGGAAATAATGCTCGCACAAAGCCGCCAACATAACTCTCGAGCACTTTGAGCAATCGTGCTGAAATTTAGTGTGTATTATTTTTATCAAAAAAGTAACTTTAAGTTCATGAACGGGCTATAGCCCTCTACTCCTCCTACCCCCTCTCATACAAATTTCATTCAATTTCGAAATTTTAAGAAGTTGATTTTTCTTCAAAATTGTTTAAGGTATCGATTTGAAATTTGGGTCAAAGTATACTGATATAAATATCATTAATATCACAAAATATTAATCCGATCCTCTCACTTCTTCTACCCCTCCCATACAAACGCACAATTTTTAAAAATGTATTTATTCGATTTTCGCTGAAGCTAGCGAAGTTAAATAAATAATTTTTTTCCAGTATTAATTTCATTATCATTGCAACCAGCTTCTGGAGTGAAAAATTCGGAAATGTTGCATAAAAAATAAGAATTTGTTGAAGGAAGCGCTCATTACAGAATGGGAGAAAGTTATATCCGCAGAAACTGGTAATTTAGTCGCCCCGAAAACTGCAAGCAGTAATTGATGCTACGATGCTCGTAAAGGGGGCCCAACCAAATATTAAGCCAGCCAATAGTTTTAAAAGTTCCGATACGTTTAGTTGGAAATTTTTTTTGTATGAGTCATGGACTGCCGTAGACTTTTGACCATTAAATTTTTTATGTTTTTATGAATTTCTCTTTAAGTTTGTTGTGAAAAGTTTTTTTTTTGTTTTTTTTATGAATATATTTACCTTACTGAAAAAAGGCGCATCAATGGATTTTTGATTAAAGCTTCCAATTAACCAGAACCTCAATATAAGGTGCTGCCGTAGACTTTTGTCCGCCACTGTAAAGGATCTTGACGAAAATTTTAGAGAAGAGATGTGCACCAAATATTTGTTGACTTCAAGGAAGCATACGACAGTATCGACAGGCGCGTAGTGTATAATATCATGTAGGAGTTTGGAGTCCCAACGAGACTGGTTAAGTTTACAAGTTCCCGTTGACACAAGGGTAACACTATGCTTCAAATCCACACAACTAGTAGCATATGCCGACGATATAGATATCCTTGCAAGATCTCTGGAGAGTGCGTAAAACCAAGTAAGAAGACGCCTGTCAGACAAAATATTACAGTAGGAGACTATAACCTAGTAAACGTAGACAACTTTATATACCTAGCGGCGAACCTATCGAAGGATGGAAGTGAACCTCTCGAAATCAAAAGAAGGGTAATGATAGCAAATAAAACGTATTATTCGGTACTTCCAAAAATTAAAAACAAGAACGTACACAGGAAAACCAATATTATGCTATGTAAAACGATCATAAGACCTTGTGCTATGCTATGGCAGCGAAACGTGGACATTAACTCAGGCTTCCGAAAAACTACTTTAAGCCTTTGAAAAAAACGTTTTCAGAAGAATCCGCGGACCTGTGAGGGAAGACTCGATCTGGAGAATACGATACAATTGAGAATTGTATGCCATCTTCGACAATCCAGAAGTGTCAACCCTCATAAAATTTAAGAAGTTACATTGAGCTGGTCATGTGGAGCGGATGGATGACAGAAGAATTCCCAAACGCACACTAAAAGGGAAAGTCAATGTACAAAGACCGGCCGGAAAACCACGGAAGTGATGGGAGGATTCGATTGACGCAGACAGCAAATCACTGCTAAGATTTTCTAACTGGAGGACGCGGTCACTAAACCGAGATGGATGTCAAAGCTTTCAGGAGGCCAAGGTCCGATTTGGGCTGTTGCGTCATCGTAGGTAAGTAAGTAACTGTTTTACGTGGTGTGTAGCGTGCGTATTTATAAGCTTTAAGCCATAATTCTTGTTCCCTATTTCATCACAGAACTACCACGATGATCATATAAAGCTTAAGAAGGCTTTTAGATGCCAGAAGAGAAAGATAATTGAAGATTTCGCCAATAAGGCAGAACCTGCGTCTTACCTTCGCGATTTAAAATTATGAAACAGTTGACGAACAGAATTTCACCGCCAACCACCTGGTGAGAGATGTCAACGGAGCTACCCTTGATATGAGTGAACACTAGTTGTGGTAATGGAAGGAATACTTCTCTGATATTTTATACGTCTGGTCAGAAAAAGATATTCCAAACATCCAACTGTAACAATCTTCTATTAGTGATCATCCCCCCAGATAAGAAAAAGATAGTTTCCACCATTCCAACATTTCGTCAATGACGGAAAGAAAAGCCCCTTACTAAAGTGTGGAATGGAGAAAGATATCCGACTGAATGGAAGGTAGAAGTCATTGGGAAGATACCGAAGAAGGGCGACCTTCGGGATTGTGGATATTGGCGTAATTTATGTATATTATATAATACTTACTGCTGTATCGAAAATCATACCTAAGGTAATTCTCTGTGGGATTATTGATGCTGTAGAGAGTACTCTCGAAGGCAGGGTCGTCTTGCATTGACCATACAACCAAACTACGGATAATATTGGAGCAGTTCGCCGAAATGGGCTCATCTCATGTTTGTGAACTTCCAGAAGGCGTCAAGGGAGATTACACATGGAATACTTTGCGAAGGAGAGGTACTCCAGACAAGGTCATAGCTATGATCAAAAAGATCCAACGAAGATGCAAGATGTCGTGTCTTACATGGAGGATAGTGTTCCGAGAGCTTTCCTGTGTGAACGGGTGTCAGACAAGGCTGCATATTATCACCAGTCCTGTTTCTGGTGGTAATAAATGACATCTTGAAAGCTGCATTGGCAGGTGGGGATGATAAAGGTCTTCAGTGGGGACTATTTAACATCGTAAGTCACCTTGATTATGCTGATGCTGTGTGTTAGCTTGGACATAACCGGTCGGACTCGTTGCATTTTAATTGCAAAGAGGCGGGACTCAAGATAAATGTGCGTAAAACCAAGTACACACTCATGGGTTCGAACACAAGCACACTGTTTGTTTTAAATGGACAAGATGTGGAAGAGGTTCCAGATTTATGTTTTTTCCGATGCATTGTCAGCACGGACGGTGGAGCCGAAAAGGATATTGAGGCTCATATAAACAAAGCTCGTCTGGCCTTTGGTATTCTTTCTCCTTTCTGGAGGTTGAGAGAGATCTCCCTTTGCACGAAGCTGCGAATATTTGACGCATTCGTCAAATATGTGTTGTTATGTGGTTCTACTATATGGAAAGTGACCGTTCGGCTAACCAAGAAACTGCAAACTTTTGTGAACCAATGCCTCCGACGCATTTAAGGAATATTCTGGCCAGAAGTGACACCTCCAACGACGAACTTTGGACAACAACTACACAGATTAGAATAGGCATTAGGATTCGGAGCGGAATCGCAAAACAAGCTCTGGATTATAATCTTCAAGGAAGACTACGGGTTTGTCGACAATCTAGCACATGGAAGCGGGAAGTTGAGCAGGAGGTCTGTCAAATAGACAAGTCCTAGAGAAAACTTAAGGTCGATTCTCAGAATCGCGACTTGTTGCAGAGCACTGCTTCTGTCCTATCCTTCTGGGGACCTTAACAGGAAATTGATTGATTCCATCACGTCTCAGAAACAACAATTCAAAGGTAATCGAATTCTGTACGGTTGCTTCTTTCGCCCACTAAGCTCCCTGAATTTTGTTGGTACAAAAAAAAATCCTTTTCATAACAGATACGTATATCTTGTATATGTGTACCGATGAGCATACTTAATTGTCTGAAACTCATACACAAAACAGATCCTTCGTCGTTCGAATTAACAAAATTAAAACTTTCCATGCCCCAAAGTATGTGAAACTGATGACGAAACTTTTAGGTTATCTTCTTTGGCAAAAGCTCAGGGATGTCCTATGATTGGAATTTACGACCATGTTTTCTCCTTGTAATCCTTTTTCTTTATCCCAAAACATAAAAACTTACTTCGAGTGAGATACGCTCCGTACAACACTCCGGACCACCTCGCTAAAGTAAGTTTATTCAAAGTTTACTCTCCAAAGCATTTTCGTCCGTGACCTTAACGGACAAAACCACAATGCTCGAAGAATCCCGGATAAAAACTTAAAAGTGAATACTACAGATGGGCCCACACTTACTCCGTTGCATACCATCCGCGCCAAAGATAAGAAAGTTAGAATTAAACATAACAGGAGTACGATTGGGCATAAAGCCCAATCGTGCGATACTCTAGATGAAAGAGAAATTTTTGTATCTTAAGAAATTACGTTAAGGTTGCTATCAAAACGTGTTATGCAAAATTTAGGATTTAAAAATTTAATAGGTACTGAGAAAATTAGTGTATTGGATGTAGTGAAGTAGGGCAGTTTGTATGGGAGGTGATGGAAGGAGAGGCGAGTTTTTAATGACTTTTCAGAAATAACTATAAACATCATGCTTTTGACATGTTTTAAATTGCAGATCAATAGCATTCATACTTTTCAGGAAAATCGACTTTATAAAGTTGTGAAATTTTGTCATTTTGTATGGGAGGGGGTAGAAGGGGTAAAGCTAATCGTCTAAATTTTTTTCGGTCTTACTAATAATTCTAAATAAATATTAAGTGCATAATTTCAGCTCGATTAATTATATACGCACTGAGTAAATTGGCTTAGAGCATTTCATGAAAAAGTGCAGTTTGTATGGGAGGTGGTGGAGGAGGACTCAAATAACTTTTGTACAGCAGATTTATATAACCATAAAAGTAATATATTTCAAATTTCAAATCAATAGCATTTATATTTCTCGAGCAAATCCGTTTATTGTGAAATTACGAAATTGTGTCATTTTGTATGGGAGGGGGTAAAAAGGGTACAGCTAATCGTCTCATTGTTTTTGGTCTTACTAATAATATTAAATAAATATTTCGTGCACAATTTCAGCTCGATAACTATTATAAGCACTGAGTAAATTGGCTTAGAGCATTTCATGAAAAAGTGCAGTTTGTATGGGAGGTGGTGGAAGGAGGGGGAAGACACAAATTATTTTTATAAAGTAGATTGGAATCATCATAAAAGTGTTACATTTCAAATTTCAGATCACTGTCATTTGTACTTTTCGAGCAAATCCGTTTATTGCCATATTGTGAAATTGTGTCAATTTGTATGGGATGGGGTAGAAGGGGTGGAGCGATTTGGCTCGTTCACGAACTTGACCTTATTTTTTTGTTAAAAACGACGTGTACAAAATTTGAACTTTCTAGCTCAACGCGTTCTCAAGCTAGAGAGGACACGGACGGACAGACAGACAGACAGACAGACAGACAGACAGACAGACAGACAGACAGACAGACAGACAGACAAACGGACGGACAGACATCCGGTTTTAAGATTTTTGAGTGATTATATGAACTTCTGTATCATTCAGTTACGTAGTATACGAGTATACGAGCCGAGCACTTGGTGTCAATATGACGTGATGGAAATGCTCTCTAGCTCTAAGACTCATATCGAGCCTTATTTCTTGGCGTTACAAACTTTGTGGCAAACTTATAATACTCTCAGATTTCATCTAGAGTATAAAAAGCATAGTTACCCTTGGTTTTTTAAGAAAAGATTTCTAAAAAAAAAGTCTCGACCGAATCTTTTTGGTTCAGAAAGCTCTCTAAGCCAAAAAGGAGACATAAATGGTACGAACAACCAAAACGTAGGCCTCATTTCGTGAATTTTCACATTTTATTTATTCTTCTTTTTTATAAAGAAAAAAAAATAAATACGAATTTTCCATACCGCTGTTTTCCTTTTCGGGATAGCCAGTCAAAATTATTGGTTATGTAATATGTAGAAGTAGTAGTAGTGTCGTAATAATTTTCCATAGACTTCTTAGAATCCGTAATGAGAGTGTAGAGTTGGGTTCACGAACGTATAATATTTTTATGGATGAATGAAGTCCTTTTTTTCTTGTATTTTCTTTCCATCGTTTGAAATTGGCAATTTAATCGCTTAGAAAATATACCGAGCCGAGTGGATTAGATGAGATATTAATCTGGGGAAAGTTGGGTATGACCTAACCTTTAGCCGCTGAAACTTTACCATAAATAGAATAGAGATAGTAAAGCGTACAAGGCTTTAAGTTTTGCACGATATAATTGATAGGGGGCAATCACGCAAATTTGCTGTGTGAACACTTATGCATTAATTTCAGAGTTGCATGGAAAAGAGATGGGTTGAGCTTATAACATGTCTATTAATAAGTAAAGGTCGAGACTAGGCTATTACGTTAGAAAAGTTCACTTCCGGATTTTTACCGAGGAATTAATAAGGACAGAGCTGTCCTTTCGTGTTTATTTCAAGTAAATTTTTAATTATTTAGTGTGAAGTAAATGAAAAGAGGAAGTGATTTGCTAGACTGGACTTTTCACTTACCTTTAAAACCACACCCTGTTCTCAATTCAAAAAAAATAATAATCTAGGTGAAGTATTTTTTGAATTCAACACGAGCATACTTTTCATTTGATGTATTATAGAGTTTAAATGGGATAACTTTTCGTCTTTCTGAAAACTTTTGAAGATTTTGGTACCGAAATTCAACAACTCCAAAGTTTAGAGTAAAAAATTTGAAGTTGCAGAATTTTTTTTATTAAGACTTAAGAATATTTCGATTTTTAAGGTCGAATTTGCATAATACCTAAAAAAAATCCCTTCAGATTGTCATATCGTTTTTAGCTAGAATAGCATCTTTGAGTCGACGATGGAAACGCGTGGCGATTTCGTTGGATTGAAGGTGGTAGTTGGTACTCGTGTACTCGATGTGAAATAGTTTAGTCGATTCGCTAAATAAACAATTTGAGTTCCTTGATCGGTTGTTAGTGATTTTGGAACTTCAAATAGGACTATTCAAAAATTTATTAGAAATGAATTACTGTAGTTTTAAGTGGGATTGAGCCCGGGTAAATGATGAATGTGTGTTCTTTTGAATGGGCCGACTTTATCAATATGCACGTATTCTATTGTAATTAATATCAAATTTCCGTCTGGAGATTAGTATGTCTGTGTAGATGCGTTAGCTGGTTTTAAATAAATTGATGGGTTATGCTCGTGTGATCACTTTAAAAAACTATTTTTAACTTCTAGATGAAACCTAAGAGTATTGTAAGTTTGTCGCAAAATTTATAACGCTAAGAAATAAAGCTTGGATAAAAAAACAAAATTATGACACAGAATTTCATATTATCACTCGAAAATCTCAAAACCGTTCGTCTCTCGCTAGCGTGAGGACGCGTTCAGCTAGAAAGTTTGACGAAAAGGTAAAGTTTAGTTCGTGAACGGGCGAACACGCTCCAGCACTTCTACCCCTTCCCATACAAAATGCATAATCTCACTAAATCCATTACACTTATTTTCTCAGTACCTATTCCATTTTTGAAGCTTGAATTTGGAACAAAACATTTTTATAGCTACTCTATTATGATGTGAAAAATTAGTTCAATGCTGTCTTCCCTTCTGCCACTCCCCAAACAAAATTTTTTAAGATCATAAAAATTTCTATTTTATTTTGAGTATCATATAAATGGACTTTACGCGCAATCGAAGTCCTGTTATGTTTTTGTTGTTAATTACTGTTAATATAATTTTAATTGTACATGCAATTGTTTTTTGATAATACTAAGGAAATTTGAGTAATTTTTAAACTTCCGATCAGTGGAACCTGTGGAACCTATCTAAAATAGCAAAATTTCAAAACAAAACGGCAAGATAGAAACTTGACGTTAAAGACAAAATCATTAGTTAAAACAGTATCTTTAGTTATTAATATGAAAATGTGCACTGTCTTAACAATTCATGGATTTTGTTTTTATGAATAAGTGAAAAGTTTCAAATTTGAGTGATGCATTTTTTTTAAACGAAAAGTCGAAAGACTCGTTTGCATACCCAAAGTATTTTCCGCAGATGAACATTGTGTGTGTGGAACCTTTCTAAAATAGCTGAATTGGATAGAAAAATGACAAGATAAATAGTTCACCTAAGAGACAAAACTAATGTCTAGAGTATCCACTATAATCGATCCTTGCAAGGGGCGGAATGGACTTGGCTGGCCAATCCATGGAGACGGGCCGTGGGCGCCAGATTTGCCGAGAAGAACTTTGAATAGTCCGAGAGGACATAGTTCTTCCTCCACACTTGGTCGTTGTGCATGTACCCCAATTCTCCCCTTCGTAAATCGAATCGGTTCTTCTTTCGCTCTGAGGCTTCCCCAATCCTTACGGAAATCTCCTCCCGAAGTTTTTGAAGAGTGCTCGCTCGTGCTACGGGTCCTACTAGTCTTGGTTGTCCCTGACTTATCGGATTATCTGTGTCGTGTTCTCGCACCGATATCTCTCTGCCGAAATTCACGAAATATGACGTGTAGTTCATTACCTGGTGAATCGATGTATGGAGTGCGCATGCAATCTTTGCCAAATTCTCGTCCCACTCACTATGGTTTTCCGAGACGTAGGCCCTTAACATCGTCTTGATTGATTGGTTAGTTCTCTCCGCCGGATTGACCTGGAGGTGGTGGAACGCCGTGAATTTTACTTCAATGCCATTGGCGGCTAATATTTTTATTCTCTAGATGAAATCTGAGAGTATTATAAGTTTGCCACAAAGTTTGTAACGCTAAGAAATAAGGCTCGGAGAAAAAATGAATGATACAGAAGTTCATACAACCATCAAAAATCTCAAAACTGGTCAATCCGTGTCCTCTCTAGCTTGAGAACGCGTTGATCTAGAAAGTTAAAATTTTGTACACGTCGTTTCTGACAAAAAAGTAAAGACAAGTTCGTGAACGGGTCAAATCGCTCCACCCCTTCTACCCCCTCCCATACAAAATGACACTATTACGCAATTTGACAATAAACGGATTTGCTCGAAAACTATAAAAGCCATTAGTCTGAAATTTTGAATATATTACTTTTATGATGATTTCAGTCTATCGTAAAATTATTTGTGTCCTCCTCTTCCTTCCACCACCTCCCATACAAATTGCACTTTTTCATGATATACTCTGAGCCAATTTACTCAGTGCGTATAAAATTTATCGAGCTCAAATTTAGCACTAAATATTTATTTAGAATTATTAGTAAGACCAAAAAAATTAGACCATTAGCTTTACCTTTTCTACCGCCTCTCATACAAAATGACACAATTTCGCGATTCGACAATAAACGGCTTTTCTCGAAAAGTATAAATGCTATTGATCTGAAATTTGGAATATATTACTTTTATAATAATTACAATCTGCTGTATAAAAATTTTTTAAGTCTTCCTCTTCCTTCTACCACCTCCCATACAAACTGCACTTCTTCATGAAATACTCTAAACAAATTTACTCAGTACGTATAAAATTGATGGAGCTGAAATTGTGCACTAAACATTTATTTAGAATTATTCGTAAGATCAAACAAATTAGGCGATTAGCTTCACGCCTTCTACCCCCTCCCATACAATTCGACACAATTCAACAACTGTACAAAAAGTCGATTTGCCTCAAAAGTATGAATGCTACTGATCTGCTATGCCAAATAAATTATGCTTACAGTTATTTCTAAGAAAGTTATTAATAACTCCACCCTCCTTCTACCACCTCCCATACAAACTGCACAATTTCACTAAATTCAATACACTAAGTTTCTCAATACCTATTAAATTTTTGAATCCTAAATTTTGTGTAAAACATTTTGATAGCAACCTTATCGTGAGGTGAAAAAATTAGTTCAATGTTGTTACTCCCTCAACCACTTCCCCTACAAAATTTCTTAAAATAAAAAAATTTCTCGTAGTCCTGTTATGTTTTGTTAATCCTTCGACCAGAATTGGACTCCATTGTTACGCACCAACGGTACGCCGAATAGAGAGAGCACTTGATCTTTCAGAACTTTTGCTAGCAAGGCCCCGGTGGTCGCTCTAAGAGAGCAGATTAAATGGAATTTAGTGTAGTAATCCATCACGGTTAATATGTAAAAATGACTTCGCGACGATCGTGAAAGTGGTCCCACCAAATCCACGCAAGCCATCTCCCACATCTCCTTCGGCTCTTCATACCTATATGTCACGGGCACTGCGGGAAGTCTTCGCTCAAGTTTTAAAGCTTGACAGATTTGGCATGCCTGGACTTATTTCCGGGCGTCCAAGTGCATCTTAGGCCAATAAACCCTGATTCGTGGTCCGTTTTACCCCGCAGTGTTTTGACTTGGCTACGTCATAACAGCCCTTGAGTGCTTTCGCTCTTCATCCCCTTGGAATTACCACTTTCCGTGACAGTTGGTGGGAACTTGTTTCCATAGCCTATTGCCCTCCACTCGCCAAGTAGGGTAATCCTTCGCCTCCTCCGACACTCGCTTCAGCATCTTCTCATACCACTCACCTGCTTGTGTCTCTGCTAATACAGACTCTACCAGATGTACCGATCGAGATAACGCGTGTGGTACTAAATGTTCCTTACCCTTCCGATGGATGATGTCGAAGTCATATTGTTGAAGCCTTACTGCTCACCTTGCCATCCTTCCTGCTGGGTTCTTGAAATTACTCTGCCAGACGAGAGCATAACAATGAGTTACTACTCGGAAACGCGTCTCCTCGATGTGCGGTCATAGTTTTCCAACCGCCCACAATACCGCCAAACATTCTTTCTCGGTCGTCGAGAACTTCCGCTCCGAGCTCGATAACGACCGGCACAAGCAGCAGATCACTTTCCCACCGTCTGAATAACTCTGCCTCAACACTGCCTCTAACCCGAAATTCGAAGCGTCCGTTTGGATTACAAAATGCAAATCGTAGTCGGGGCATGTATAGTATTGGTGCAGTCAGTTTAACATTTGCTTGTAAAAATACTTTTTCACAATCATCCATGAAAGCGAATGTCCTATTCTTTTTTAGCAAGGCTGTCAAAGGTGCAACCAAGGTCGCAAAATCTGGTATAAGCCGCCGGTACCATGACACCATACTCAGAAACTTTCGTACTTCCATCACGTTTCTTGGTTTTGGGAAGTTTACCAAACTCTCCATCTTCTTCGGGTTCACATGTAGTCCACTTTCATCCACAACATAGCCCAGGTAACGCAATTCCGAACGGCAAAATTCAGATTTCACTTTTTAAAACTCTCAAACCAGCTTCTCGTAGCCGGCGGAAGACTTCGTAAAGGATGTCGATATGTTTCGCGAAGCCTTGCGTTACAATGACTATGTCGTCGAGATAAACGAATACATATGGCTCCAGATCAGCACCAAGAACCCTGTCGATTAGTCTGTGCCAAGTCGCTGGAGCGTTTTGCAATCCAAACGGAATTCTCAAAAATTCGAAGAAACCCCAATTCGGCAACGTAAAGGCGGTATATTGCTTGAACGAAGCTTCCAAGCCAATACGTGGACTTAAGCTCGAATGAAGATAGGTATTTGGCGTCTCTCAATTTATCTAACGTCGCTGTGACGTACGGAATTGGATAGACATCCCTTTTAGACACCTTGTTGACTTTCCTGTAGTCAACACAGAAACGAAACGTCCCATCCTTCTTTTTCACCAGTAAGATGGGAGAAGACTACGGGCTCTTGGAGGGCTGCGCTATTCCGTTCGCCAGAGAGAATATTTGTAAAGCTAAGAAATAATGCTTGCGCAGAGCCGCCAAGGGTACAGAAATATTTGTTATCGCTCAGAAACTTCGATTTCGAGTGACCGCCTGTCCGTCTGTCTGCTTGTCCGTAAGTCTCTGTGTGTCCGTCTGTCTACAACATAACTCTCGAACGCTTTGACCTATCCTGGTGATATTTTTATGTCATTTTTACTAAAAAGGTAACTTTAAGTTTGTGAACGGGCTACATCCTTATACTTCTTCTACTCCCTCCCATACAAATATCATGAATTTTCAAAATTTAAAGAAAATTATTTTACGTTGGATCCATTTCAGCTATTACTTTAACAATTAGGTCATAGTGTAATGATATGAATATCATTAACGACAAGAATTATTGATGATCCTTTTGCTCCTTCTGCCTCCTCCCATACAAATGCACAATTTTCAAAATTACATTTGAGCCGTTTATTTTGAAAGTAGCCCAAGTCCATTTTTATCTTTTTTCAAGTTAACTGTGGTGACATTTATAATTTATGCTGAACTGTCAAAAAAATAAATTGGCATTGAAATATATTTAATACATTTGAAAATTTTGTAACACGTACATTTTCATAATAATATAAATACTGAAAATCATAATTTTGAAAGTCCTAAGTCCACTTTTTATTGATAATGTCAAAAAGTGCGGCCCAAAATCTTGAAAGAAGTGATGAAGGTAATTTAAATTACATTATAATATTGAATTAAATTTTGTAGAATAATATTTAATTAAAGAAATGGGTTTAATAATTTCTTTAATTAAATAAGGAAAAGGATAAAATCACAAGATTCCTTAATTCTGAAAGTGAAGAAGAATTAAAATCATACAACAAAAATAGAAAAAGAAAGAGAATTTTAAAACTTCATTCTTCAACATGTACGCTTGGGATGAAACAAAAGCTTCTAGAAGTTCCCAAGAAGTGGCTTCGTGCCTCTTCAGACACATTAAAACTCTAAAAAGTGAAAAACATATCATTGCATATAGTGACATGTGTGGAGGACAAAATAGAAACATCAAAATATCTTTAATGTGGTTAAAAATTGTTCAATCGACGGAAAATTATGTGAAAATCATAGACCACAAATTTTTAATATCAGGTCATTCTTTTGGCGTTATAGAAATGTCGTTAAAAAGAAATCATTTACTGTATGTGCCACAAGATTATTATAATATAATAAAAGAAATGTAGAAAAGGTAATACTTTCATACTAAATGAAATGAAGTAAGAGGATTTTATATCAACAAGACTTTTAGAAGAAGCAGTTTACAAAAGATCTAAAAATACCAACGGGGAAAAAATAAACTGGCTGCAAACATGCTGGATGCGATTTTTAAGAAATGAACCATATAAATTTTATATAAAACAACCATGGATGAGAATGCAGAGTTTAAAATTTATTGCCACGTCGGGGTAGACCTAAAAACTTTGGAAATATTGTATTGCCATCATTATACAAAAGTATAAGAAGCATCACATCACTAAAATACCGACACATGATGGACTTACTGCGATATACACCATAACTACTTTAAATCTCTTCCGCATACTGAGAATGTTAACGAAAACCTTGTTATTAATTTTAATTTTTTTCTTCTAAAAATATAAAGTAAATAAAATGGTTTTTTAATTTTTTAAGCTATATGTAACAGACTTAAGCTCTTTCACATTTTATAACAAAACAAATTTTTATTTTAAAAGTGACCTAAGTCCTTTCAAGGTAAGCAAGGACATATTATACACTTAATAATAGCTATTTTTTAATAGGAATTATAAAATTAACTCCCTTAAATACGATTTAGCATTGCGAGTCAACCATATACCTTACGTAAATTTTTAATTTTGTAAAAACGCAAAACCTTAAATATTTCAAATTAAAGATAAATGGACTTAGGCCACTTTCAAAAAAATAAACTGCTCATTTATTCGGCTTTCATTGTAAAGCGAAAAGAACGAATTTTTGTCAGAATTAATTTTATTATAGCAACAACCCATTTTGAAAAAAACTCAACTTCTCCTCACACTTTTTACCTCCTCCCATACAAATTTACACGAAATTTCAATCAAATTAGTTTTATCCCCAACCGTCAAAGCTATCAACTTTAAATTTTAAGAAAAGAATACTATTGCAAATATCATTGATGACAAGAATTTCGGTTTTGATTCGAATACAACTTGTACCGCCTACCACATAAGAGCACAAAATCGACTTTCATTGAAACTAGATAAAGTAGAAACTTAAAATTTTACCAGGATTTGTCTATTAATAAATGCAATAAATAACTCCGCCATAGACGGTCCCAAGCCCGAGTTGAGAAAGGAGGAGGGAACATGGAGTTAACCTGAATGGCCAGTAACACCAGTGCGTCTCAGGAAGTAGGCAAAAAGTATGACATAGTTGCACTTGCAGCATAGCTGTGAGAACTCCAGCATGTCATATTTAGCTCAAAACTCCCACCCTTTTTCTACTAGGGTGTAATAAATAAGTAGGACCGGTCCTCCAGGTCGGGGGTTGGGCGAGGCGCCGACAACGCATCACCGGAAAAAGAACACTGTCCAGAAACCTGAAGAACAGCCTCGGAAAGGATGGACTCAACGGCAACGACCCCGCAAACGAAAAATGGACTACTCTATTGGATCTTGGAATGTTCGATCCTTATTTAGGACAGGAGCTCTGAAAGAGTTTCTCGAAGAAGTGGCAAAACACAACATCAACATAACTGCCATCCAAGAAACGAAATGGCTCGGTAACGAAATCATGGACATGAGATCACACACAATCTATCCAAGTGGAAAATTGTCGGGAAGCAGAGAGTTTGGAGTCGCTTTTGTCGTTGACAAAAAATTTAAACAACAGGTCCCGAGCTTCAGACCAGTAAGTGAAAGATTGTGTGCAATCCGAATAAAGACTAAATTCTTCAACACTTGGTTGATCAACGTTCACGCACCAACAGAAGACAAGGACGATATAACTAAAGACGAATTTTATGCCACCCTAGAGACAACCTATGACTCACTGCCCTCGAATGACCTAAAAATTGTCTTAGGGGATTTTAATGCAAAAGTCGGAAAGGAGGAGGCTCATAGAGGAACAACAGGAGGGCACAGTCTCCATGACATAACCAACGACAATGGCCAACGTCTTATTGATTTCGCAAGCAGCAAAAATATCATAGTAAGCTCTACGTGCTTCCCACATCGCGATATTCATAAACGAACGTGGGCATCACCAGATGGTCACACCTTCAACCAAATAGACCACGTTCTAATTGAGAAAAGGGCTGCTTCCAGCATACTTGATGTACGAACTCTCCGCGGTGCGAATCGTGACGCTGACCAATATCTAGTCAGAGCTAAGTATCGATGCAAAATAGCTTGTCGTGGATATTCGAAAACGAGTAGAGCTCGCAAATTCAATGTCGACAAGCTTAACGATGAAACGGTGGCGCAGGCTTACATGTTAGCATGTAATAAACACCTGATACCAATATATGAAGATATCAAAAATATGCCAGTGGAGAATGCGTGGATAAAAATACGAGACGGCATCAAATCCTCCGCGGAAGAGGTATTAGGGTATCAAGCACAGCGAAAAAATAATGATTGGTTCGACCAAGAATGTCACGACGCAATAGATAGAAAGAACGAAGCTTACAAAATTTTTACTGAACGACCAACACGAGCCAAAAAAGAAAGATATGACGAGCTTAGGCGATATGCGAAAAAGACCTGCAGACGAAAACAAAGGAAGTACCATAATGACAAGATACAAAAAATGGACGACGACATGAGAAAAAATAAAACGCGGGACGCATACGCCATAGTAAAAGACTTAAAAAAGGGATATAAACCAAAAACCAGTCTCTGCAAAGACGCAGAGGGCAATATCATCAGCGACACAGAAGAAATCAAAAGGAGATGGGCTTCATACTTTGAACATCTTTTGAATCCCATCCCAGTAGCACCGATAACGACAGACAACATTTCAATTGAAGCCTCAACTGACGAACATGAACCATCATCGACACCACCCACGCTTGCTGAAATCAAAGCAGCCCTATGTGACCAAAAACGAAACAAAGCGCCGGGAATTGACGAAATACCAGTTGAACTTCTGAAAAACGGTGGAAACTGTGTCGCTGAAATACTGTACAACATGATATGCAAAATTTGGACAGAGGAAATCATACCCGACGACTGGCGAAAAAGCATTATATGTCCAATTTACAAGAAAGGAGACAAACTCTGCTGTGAGAACTACAGAGGTATATCATTGTTGTGTACGTCCTATAAAATACTGACAAAAATAATTGAACGTCGTCTTAAGCCCTAAACAAATCAAATAATTGGCGAATACCAAGGCGGATTCAGAACCGGACGATCTACAACAGACCAGATATTCTCGGTGAAACAGGTGCTTGAGAAATGCTGGGAATATAACACAGACGTGCACCAAATATTCGTAGATTTTAAACAAGCATACGACAGTATCGATAGGAGCGTACTGTACCAAATCATGCTTGACTTTGGAATTCCTCCAAAACTAGTCCGACTAACAAGACTCACAATGACGAACACTGAATCCCAAGTGAGAATACAAACCACAACCAGCTTTCGAACGGAATGTGGTTTAAAGCAGGGAGATGGTCTAGCTCCTATGCTTTTCAACTTGGCACTAGAGTATGTCGTCCGAAAAATCCCAGTCGACACCAACGGGACACTACTATTCAAGTCCACCCAACTAGTAGCATACGCTGACGACATTAACATTCTAGCAAGATCCTTTCCTAGTGCTAAGGAGGTATTTGTCAATCTTGACTCCGCCGCAAAAGAAGTCGGGTTGCGCATTAATGAAAGCAAAACAAAAGTAATGACGCAAACAAGAAGGAGAACGCCAATCAGACAAAACATAACAATTGCGGAATATAATTTGGAGAGTGTGGACAACTTCATATATCTTGGGGCTAATCTAGCAAAGGACGGTAATGAAACAGACGAAATCAAACGACGGATAATACTTGCAAATAAGACGTATTATTCGGTACTTCCAATAATGAAATCCAAGAAAGTGCACAGGAACAATAAGCTGCGGATTTATAAAACTGTTATACGACCTGTGCTCTGTTATGGCAGCGAGACGTGAACATTAACGCGAACTTCCGAAAAAGCAGTTAACGCATTCGAAAGAAAGGTCCTCCGAAGAATTTTGGGACCTGTGAAGGAAGGAACGGAATGGCGAATAAGATACAACCATGAGTTGTATCAACTCTACGACGAGCCAGAAGCTTCAACGTTCATGAAGCTACGTAAACTGCAGTGGGCTGGCCATGTAGAGCGAATGGAAGACAGAAGAATCCCCAAACGTGCTCTTAAAGGCAAAGCGAGTGGTAACCGGCCAGTAGGCAAACCACGCAAGCGATGGGAAGACTCGGTTGATGAAGACAGCAAAGCCATTTTAAAAATTAGCAGCTGGAGGACGCGGTCTTTGGATCGAGACGATTGGAGGCGATGACTTCAGGAGGCCAGGGCCCGATTTGGGCTGTCGCGCCCTTGATGATGAAATGCAATAAATGCTAAATAGAATTTCAACTTCGTTTCACTCTTTCTATACCCTCCCATACAAAATTTTCTGATTGGAAAATCAAAAAAAGTATTTCTCTTTCGAACATATGAGGGCTATCGACTTTAAAATTGTAACAAAGCAATGTGATTAGGATGTTGATAAGTGGGTCCAAAATCATCCAAAACCTTTCACTTCCTTTCCCACCTTCTATAGAAATGCTATAAATTCAGACAAAATTTGTTCAATTTCCTCGAAAATTATGAAAGCTAATTCATCATGAAAAATGTTGCATACCCCTTTCAGTGCCATATACAAATACGACAAAACTCCCCCTGTGCATCTACCACCTACCATACAAAAGTCTTTATTCACTCTTTGAAGAATTTGAGATGACATATTTTCCGGTACAAACTCTTACCCATTTCATCTAGACAATTGTGTGATTGGGCTTTACGTCCAATCATAATTCTGTTATTTGTATACCCTAGATGAAACCTGAGGGTATTAAAACACACAAAATTTGTAACGCCAAGAAATATGGCTCGGAGAAAAAAATGAATACAGAAGTTCATATAATCACTCAAAAATCTCAAAGCCGGATGTCCGTCTTTCCGTCTGTCTGTGCGCGTTGAGTTAGATAGTTCAAATTTTGTACACGTAATTTTTAACAAAAAGTAATGTTCCCCCCCCCCCATACAAACTTAGCCAATTTCGCAATTTGACAATAAACGGATTTGATCGAAAAGTATAAGCGCTTCTGATCTGAAATTTGGAATATACTTTCATAATACTTTCATGATGATTTCAATTTACTGCACAAAAATTATTTGTGTCCTCCCCATCCTTCCACCACCTGCCATACAAACTGCACTTTTCATTAAATGCTCTAAACCAATTTACTTAGTGCGTATAAAATTTATAATTTATAACTGTGCACTAAATATTTATTTAGAATTATTAGTAAGACCAAAAAACCAAAATTGGACGATTAGTTTCACTCCTTCTACCTCCTCCCATACAATCTGACACAATTTCACAACTTTATAAAAAATCGATTTTCCTGAAAAACATGACTGGTACTGATCTGCAAGAAACATGATAAAAAGTTTCTTTCTTTCTACCCCCTCCCATACAATCTGACACAATTTCACAACTTTACAAAAAATCGATTTTCCTGAAAAGTATGAATGGTACTGATTAGCACGAAACATGACAAGAACATGTTTTTAGTTTCTAAAAAGTCTGTAAGAACTCGCCCCTCCGTCTACCACCTCTCTTAAGAACTGCACAATTTCACTAAATCCAATACACTAATTTTCTCAGTACCTATTAAATTCTTGAATCCTAAATTTTGTATAAAACATTTTAATGGAAACTCTAGCGTGATGTGTGAAAAGATTAGCTGGATGTCGTCACCACCACTTCCCCTACAAAATTTCTTGAAATCAAAAAAATTCTCTTTCATCGCACGACTGGGCTGTAGTCCTGTTACGCTGTTTTATTGTGATCGAGTTGGAAAAAAAATATTTGCTACCCTAAAATTTTGATTTTCGCGATTCATGACTAAAATAGCCTAAAAATGTAAAAAAATCCGTCTGCCTGTTGTACGCCGTACGTGTGTGCTCAGCGCAAGCTCCCAAACTATTCAGGATAGAAAGTTCATTTTTGGGTGGATTGTAGATGGTTGCGAGTCTCAGGCGGATTTGTATGCCACTGTAATGGTCCAAAAATATGAATTTTTATGGAAAGTAATTTCGAGGATATGATCATTTAAAAAAAAATTTGTTTGACAATTTGTTTTTAGTCCCCTTTTCGGACCCCAATGGATGAAAAATTTAAGCTATTTTCAAAATTTGTCCCAGTGACCCCTCTATATGTATGTTGATTTTCAGCTTCCTACCTAGAACCATGGTTAAGATATTCGAATTTTAGTTTTCGATTTTAGCGCTCCTGCCTCGTCCTTAATCCTAACAATTCCCAAAATGGGTGTCTGCCCGAGATCCGCAACCATCTAAATTCTACCCAAAAACGAACTTTCTATCTTGAAGGGTTTGGGAGTTAATGTGCGCTGAGCATACACGTACGACGGACGGCGTACAGAGAGACGGATTTTTTTTTGTATTTTTAGACTATTTTAGTTATGAAAGACGAAAAAATTAAATTTCAGGGTATCAAATTCTTTTTTTTTCCAAGCCGATCGATTACCCAACAATATTTAATTCCGGCTGAACTAAACAAAAATTCCAAAATTTTTGCGTTTAAGCCGTCACAGATTTGTTCAAAATCCTCACTCATAAGTCTTCTGTTTGCTAAAAAATCGATTCAATTCAAAGCTATTGATGCCGTCTCATACAACGGATGGCATCATTTACGGCTTCATTGCTTTTGTCAGAAATACTATACTTAGATTATCTGAAAACGATTTCCTTAATCCCAGACAAGAACCATACGATCGTGAGCGCCAAGAGAAAAGAACTGCGATTTTTATCATTGTTTTTATTTTTCCTTCCGAACTAAGAAAAATTCGACGTTTTGCTTCAAACGTAGGACATAAAAGCCATAGAAATTGATTTTTTTCGGAAATTCAAAATATTTGAGTTGGTGGAATCATCTACCCTTATCACCTCCCGACCTCCGCTCCTGCATATTTCATTGGCGTGTAAATCTACCCGGAAATAGCATTAAAGATTAAATCAAATACTCATTTCCTAATCAATGAGCGCTAAGCTTAGTGCTTAAGCTCGACGATTTCGTTATATAAACTTTCGTCCTTGTGCCTTGTTTCTTCGCATTCGCATATAAAAGTGAGTTGGTGGAGTGGTGGAGTGAGGGATGTAGTAGTGGTTTGGGGCGATGTACTCGTGGTTCTGGGGGTCGGGAGCTCACTGAAAATTCAGAAGCTTTTTGATGGGGGTCGCGGGAGTTGCTACATACATTTGTCACTGTGACTTGTAATAAAATCGAATACGTGCCTCGTTCCGATAAATTACTGTCATCACGAGCTACATCGGATTCGACGTGAATGTTTTTTTTTTCCATTCACTTACCCGGGAAATATTTCGTAATCGAATCGTAAAACCCAAATCATAATAGCTCGAGCGATTTTCATCTGTGACTTCATAAAATAATTCATACATCAATTTTTAAGTAGTACTAAGTACAACCTGACCGAAAAAAGGAACAAAATTATGACGAAGGAAGTGTGATATAGCGGCGGTTGTAACATGGCTTTTATTACAACATAATTGAATAATTTAGCGGCAATAACCACCCCTCTTGCATTTCAAATCGTTTCACAAGGTTTTTTTAATCGAGCCGAGGGTGAAACGTTCTCTTCTTCGGATATATGTATGTAAATGTCATTTGTTATGCAGCAAGGATATGATTTAAATCTGTTGTATGTGCTGCAGTTATCGCTTCCATAGTCGTCCTTTTAACGGTTTAGTCATATAATAATGGACTGCATAAAATGCAAACTGGTAGACTCTTTACAGGCTCATGATTATGTATGAGCAGAGAGTTTTCTCTGTGTGCGATGTGGTATCAGTCCAGAAACAGGATGCAGCTAGGACACGACGTTTACAATAGAGCGACAGTAAATTTTGTATGCAAATATCGACTGGGAAAATAGTAGCGTGTCGTATGGTATTGCTATTGAACATGTTCACATTTTCAACCGTTCAGTGTTGTAACGAACTCTTCTGTTCCACCTTCTCGTTCTCGACTTAATCATTCTATATTGTGAAAAAGAATTGTTTAAACTGTTTGACATTTTCACTGGTTTTATAGAATTACAATCACTCACACTATTCTGGAATGGGCGAATGTTGCAATTAGTTGGGTGTTCATGGGCGTGAACGGTAATGTTTAAATCTAATATGTTAGGCAATTTTTAACGGCAAAAATACTTAACTTTGGCAATTGTTGTCAAAAATTGAAAAAAAAAAGTAGGGTTTCACATTTATTTGCAGAATCCGAGAAATTTTTACTCCAAAATGTTTGGTGCTATTGTTAAGAAAATTTTATTTTTGACCCAAAATTTTCGAAGAGATTTTTTACGGTGACCGAAATAACTTAGAGGGTAACACTTTAATGCGTACTGCACATTTAGTTCGACATAATCGAAACAATTGGAAAAATTCTGCCAACAAGTCGGACGCAACTTTATTATTCTTGGCAATCTGGTTCTGACCCTCGGGGAATGAGCATCTATCTACAGAGCTAAGCTAGTTAGTGTCTCGCTTCTCTTTACATCTGACGGAAACCGGATTTCGTTCCCATCAAGTGCATATTTACAGCAGCGGTACTGCAATTAAATAATATTTACGTAGTTAAGCGCGTTTTCGTGTTGTTGTTCGCAAAATTATATTGAAAAAACAAAATAATAATAATAAACAATCTCGTGAACCCTCTCAAAAGAAGAGGACCCGATGTCCCCTCTCAAGTCCTAAACCGAAACAATTTAAAGTTTCTGAAAATGTCAGCAGGCAACATGTGACCAGCTAAGCACACGGTAATCGCTAGAACAGATTTGCTCTCTTAGATGATGAAACAGACGACGAAAATAATGATGATGATAAGACCAACAGCACTGATGAACCAACACCACCAACTGAAAAGGTAAACATCGCACCAATAAAACTCCCTACATTGGATTTCGACACCATTCAAATTTGAAGAACCTGAAAGTCACTGATTTCAACATCAAATTCATATCCATTGGCCGAAAGATAGTATTCAACTTCCAGGAGAGCTACATATTAGACATTTGATTGTCTGGGAAAAGAAAGTACATTTCTTTGTACACCATGCCAACGGAAATCGTCCTACGAAAATTATATATTTATTATTTTTTTATATTTATTATATCTGGACTATATAAAATGGACACGGGCTAGTTGCAAGTCGAACTAAAAAACGTTGGAGTTGACTGCTGCGAAGTGGAAATATTCCACCTTAAAACAAAACAATACGACAAGCAAGCCATATATTTGCTTTATTTAGAGAATCAGTTAAAATCTCCGACCTTCGTAAAATTAAAGCAGTAATGGGGACTATAGCCCATTGAAAATTGTACACAAAACGTCAAAACCAGGTCACACAATGTCGAAACTGTCAGCCATATGGCTACGGCTCCAAGAATTGCTACCTACCAAATAAGTGTCTTTTCTATGGAAGAGCACACAAACATACTGATTGCCCCACAACAGGTTCTGACAGTATCAGTTCCGCAAACTGCGGCGGTAATCACAGCGCAAATCACCTAGAATGCTCCAAGCGTACCGAATATCTTCAGATTTGGAACCTAAATAAAGTTAATGGAAGAAAAACTAAGAACTCGACTGCCCGAGAGTTTCATGCCACTGCTAAGAGAAGCAGCACCACCAAAAAGCAACCCAGCACCAAAGTTAACTAGCTCTTCATATAGAAATAGTTTAATGAACCCAGCAATCACTAGTTCTAAGCCATCTGAATTATTGTTTAGTACCAGTTGGGCAGGAGGCCAGAGGAATAAACAAGTCCAGGCAACAGCTTAATGCCGATGCTCAGGATCGCGTCTTGAGGAGGAGAGTAGTTTCTGTCCTATGCACCTATAGGGGGTACAGGAATCGATTGATTGACCAATAAATTAATTTCACTCTCGAACGAATTAAATATGTGTCTGTCAAAATGTGTGTCTAAACAAGACCAATGCAATGTTATTATCGAACTAGCTGCTAAGTTTCTATATGGATAATCACAGAAATAATTTCAAATAGCCTCTGGAATACCCAAAGTTTACGCAATGAAACCGCCGAAACAATTGATTTTATAAAATCGAACGATCATCATCAATGGCGCGACAGTCCAAATCGGGCCTTGGCCTCCTGAAGTCATCGCCTCCAATCATCTTGATCCAAAGACCGCGTCCTCCAGCTACTAATTTTTAAGATGGCTTTGCTATCTTCATCAACCGAGTCTTCCCATCGCTTGCGTGACTTGTCTACTGGCCGGTTACCACTTGCTTTGTCTTTCAGAGCACGTTTGGGGATTCTTCTGTCTTCCATTCGTTCTACATGGCCAGCCCACTGCAGTTTACATAGCTGGATGAATGTTGAAGCTTCTGGCTCGTCGTAGAGTTGATACAACTCATGGTTGTACCTTATTCGCCATTCCGTTCCTTCCTTCACAGGTCCCAAAATTCTTCGGAGGACCTTTCTTTCAAATGCGTTAACTGCTTTTTCGAAAGTTCGCGTTAATGTCCACGTCTCGCTGCCATAACAGAGCACAGGTCGTATAATAGTTTGATATATCCGCAGCTTATTGTTCCTGTGCACTTTCTTGGATTTCATTATTGGAAGTACCGAATAATACGTCTTATTTGCTAGTATTATCCGTCGTTTGATTTCGTCTGTTTCATTACCGTCCTTTGCTAGATTAGCCCCAATATATATGAAATTGTCCACACTCTCCAAATTATATTCCGCAATTGTTATGTTTTGTCTGATAGGCGCTCTCCTCTCTCTAGGATATTAATGTCGTCAGCATTTGATACTAGTTGGGTGGACTTGAATAGTAGTGTCCCGTTGGTGTCGACTGGGATTTTTCGGACGACATACTCTAGTGCCATGTTGGAAAGCATGGGGGCTAGACCATCTCCCTGCTTTAAACCAAATTCCGTTTGAAAGCTGGTTGTGGAATCGGTTTGTATTCTCACTTGGGATTCAGTGTTCGTCATTGTAAGTCTTGTTAGTCGGACTAGTTTTGGGGGAATTCCAAAGTCAAGCATGATTTGGTACAGTACGCTCCTCTCGATACTGTCGTATGCTTGTTTAAAATCTACGAAGATTTGGTGCACGTCTGTGTTATATTCCCAGCATTTCTCAAGCACCTGTTTCACCGAGAATATCTGGTATGTTTTAGATCGTCCGGTTCTGAATCCGCCTTGGTATTCGCCAATTATTTGATTAGTATAGTGCTTAAGACGACGTTCAATCATTTTTGTTAGTATCTTATAGGATGTACATAGCAATGATATTCCTCTGTAATTCTCACAGCAGAGTTTGTCTCCTTTCTTGTAAATTGGACACATAGTGCTTTTTCGCCAATTGTCGGGTATGATTTCCTCTGTCCAAATTTTGCTTATCATGTTGTGCAGTATTTCAGCGACACAATTTCCACCGTTTTTCAGAATTTCAACTGGTATTTCGTCAATTCCCGGCGTTTTGTTTAGTTTTTGGTCACATAGGGCTGCTTTGATTTCAACAAGCGTGGGTAGTGTCGATAGTGGTTCATCTTCGTCAGATGTGGCTTCAATTGAAATGTTGTCTGTCGTGATCGGTGCTAATGAGGTGGGATTCAAAAGATGTTCAAAGTAGGAGGCCCATCTCCTTTTGATTTTTTGTGTGTCGCTGATGATGTTGCCTTCTGCGTCTTTGCAGAGACTGGTTTTTGGCTTATATACCTTTTTTAGGTCTTTTACTATTGAGAAGGCGTCCCGCGTTTTATTTTTTCTCATGTCGTCGTCCATTTTTTGTATTTTGTCATTATGGTACTTCCTGTGTTTTCGTCTGCAGGTATTTTTCGCATATCGCCTAATCTCGTCATATCTTTCTTTTTTGGCTCGTGTTGGTCGCCCAGTAAAAATTTTGTAAGCCTCGTTCTTTCTATCTATTGCATCGTGACATTCTTGGTCTGCGTGCTGTATATCCTAGTACCTATTCTGCGGAGGATTTGATGCAGTTTCGTATTTTCATCCACGCATTCTCCACTGGCATATTTTGGATATTTTCATGTATTGGTGTCAGGTGTTTATTACGTGCTAACATGTAAGCCGGCGCCACCGTTTCATCGTTAAGCTTGTTGACATTGAATTTGCGAGCTCTACTCGTTTTCGAATATCCACGATAAGCAACTCTGCATCGATACTTAACTCTGACTAGATAGTGATCAGAGTCCGCGTAGAGTTCGTACATCAAGAATGCTGCAAACAGCCCTTTTCTCAATTAGAATGTGGTCTGTTTGGTTGAAGGTGTGACCATCTGGTGATGCCCACGTTCGTTTGTGAATATCGCGATGTAGGAAGCACGTAGAGCTTACTATGATATTTTTGCTGATTGCGAAATCAATAAGACGTTGGCCATTGTCGTTCGTTATGTCATGCAGACTGTACCCTCTTGTTGTTCCTCTATGAGCCTCCTCCTTTCCAACTTTAGTTATATCGTCCTTGTCTTCTGTTGGTGCGTGAACGTTGATCAACCAAATGTTGAAAAATTTAGTCTTTATTCGGATTGCACATAATCTTTCACGTACTGGTTTGAAGCTCGTGACCTGCTGTTTAAATTTTTTGTCAACGACAACAGCGACTCCAAACTCTCTGCTTCCTGACAATTTTCCACTTGGATAGATTGTGTGTGATCTCATGTCCATGATTTCGTTACCTAGCTATTTCGTTGTTTCTTGGATGGCACTTATGTTGATGTTGTGTTTTGCCACTTCTTCGAGGAACTCTTTCAGAGCTCCTGTCCTAAATAAGGATCGAACATTCCAAGATCCAATAGAGTAGTCCATTTTTCGTTTCCGGGGTCGTTGCCGTTGAGTCCATCCTTTTCGTCGCTGTTCTTCAGGTTTCTGGACAGCGTTCTTTTTCCGGTTATGCGTTGTCGGCGCCTCGCCCAACCCCCGACCTGGAGGACCGGTCCTACTTATTTATTACACACTAGTAGAAAAAGGGTGGTAGTTTTGAGCTAAATATGACATGCTGGAGTTCTCACAGCTATGCTGCAAGTCCAACTATGTCAAACTTTTTGTCTACTTCCTGAGACGCACTGGTGTTACTGACCATTCAGGTTAACTCCATGTTCCCTCCTCCTTTCGCAAGCCAGGCTTGGGACCGTCTATGGCGGAGTCGAACGAACGATAGATATCGAAGGTGGGGGTGTTGCAATTTTCTTTTGTAACAGTATGAATCATACCCTACTACTCCCTCTAGTCACAAAAATAATCGAACACCTCATTAGTGAAATTACTGATGCCAAAATATAAAATTTTCCTGGGACTAAGTTAAACAAGCACAAACTTGATTTGTTCAATAACGATTTAAAACTTCTGTTCAGGAACCACTCAAATGCATTAATATGCATTAATGCTAGACCCCGACAATGGAATTGCTTCAGCTCAAACAAATCTGGACGCTTACTTTTTCATGAAATCACTAAAAGGAATATAGTAATTCATACTCCCTCTAGCTTTACACACTACCCACCTAAAGGAGGGTGTTCTACAATTGATTTACCAAGAAACAATGGTCTTATCACTATTACTGCACCGATAACACTCAATTAACTGTCCTTCACCCATTTACCTGTGCGTTTCTCTATCTTGCTCAACGAACTAATACCCAGTTTCGATGACTCAAGAATCTGCTATTCCTAAATAAACTGGCTAAAACTCAAAAAAGACTTCAGCAATGTCGATTTAAAAGTCCAATATCTAACCAGAAAAATACTGGATGCTGCCAGAAATTCAACTCCAAGATGCCGAAATTTCGACAATAGTTTAAAATTAGACAATAGCATTAAATCCCTGATCCAACGAAGAAATACTGGAAGAAAACAATGGCAGAGAACAAGAACTAGCCAGCTGAAAATGCTTTGAACTTATTTAAATAAGGAAATTCAATTCTCGTTGTTACGAATAAACGCTGGAACACTATGCTCTCCAATCTGGAAAAGAGATCCTCAAACCTTTGGCAGCTAAATAAATCATTCAGAAAGGGACGCAGTACTTTACCACCTCCACCCGCACGGGGGTAGTTGTAGGATGAGGTTTTACCAACTCCTGCATCTTTGGAGACTAGCGACTCCAAGCACCTGAGCTAACTATCCCCTTGTGGGATGGGGGCTGAAGAATTCACCCATAGCCAGTTCTGCTCGCCCTAAAAATTGCAAATGGACACTCACTGGATCATGGGCTTATCACCTGTTATCTTAAGACCTAACTGATACGAGAAACGGACTGATTCTACGTTAACGACTTTTGGCATTCGAAAACGGACTATGATTGGCTTCTGGAACGTTCAAACATTGAATGACGGGGGAAGAGCTAGGGTTGTTCGGTCCTTGCACCGCCAATCAGTGATCGACCATGAAATGGAGCACTATAACATCAAAATCTTCGGCTTGAGCGAGGTCAGGTGGACAGGATCAGGAGAAGAACGAATTCCTAGCGGAAAGACCATTCTGCACATTGGCCCTGAAAGTGAAACCAGAAATGGCGTGGCGTTCGTCCTTACACCGAGAGCGAGAAATAGTCTCATTAGCTGGGAACCAATCTCGGATAGGATTATTGTCGTCAGGCTCAGGACCAGTGTCAGAAACGTCACAATTCTGCAATGCTATGCACCAACTAAACCGCAACATCTGTTGACAAAGAGGAGTCTTATAGCCAACTGAGTGCCACCTTCGAACGTGTTCCAAGAGGTGATATTATAATCATCTCGGGAGATATGAACGCCCAGGTTGCATCAGACAACATTGGACTAGAACAAGTCATGGTCGACGCGTCACGACCTTGGATTAAGAGACCCGAAAACGGCGAATTATTTGTGGAGTATTGTAGTACTCGGCAAATGGTCATCGGAGGGACCTTTTTTCCACACAAGAGTCATCATAAAACATCTTAGGTTTCCCCTGATGGTGTTACTCAGAACCAGATCGACCATTTGGCTATAAGTCGCCGATGGAGAAGATGTCTCCTCGATGTGCGAGCTGACGTAGGGAGCGATCACCACTTGATGGTTGCCTGATTGAGATTGTATACAGCAGCTATCCGACGACCACAAATTCTTCAAATGAAGCGCAAGCTTAATGTGGATAAACTCAGAAATCCCAATAAAAAACGTGAGTACACCACCATTTTACGCGAAAAGTCATCGATATTGGGTGAATATGAAATGCGCACACTGGACGCCAATTGGGAGGCAACCAGAAACACTTTTCTAACTAGTGCTGAAGAATATGTGGGATATGTGCGAAGCGGTGAGAAACCATGGATGTCGCAAGACACATGGGACATGGTTGGCAATCGGAAAAAAACCAAATTAGCAATCATCTCTCAACCCGATGTCAACCAACGAACGCCCAACTTGAGGCAGAACTTCCGCGATGCTCATATACAGCTTAAAAAGGCTGTTAGACGCGACAAGAGAAAGGCCATTGAAGATCTGGCAAACAAGGCAGAATCTGAGGCTTACCTTGGGGATACGGGTTCACTATTCAAAATCATGAAACAGTTGACGAACAGGAATTTCACCGCCAACCACCTGGTGAGAGATGTCAACGGAACTCTCCTTAATATGAGTGAACACCAGTTGCAGCGATGGAAGGAATACTTCTCTGATATTTTAAACATCTTGGCAGAGGAAGATACCCTAGAAACAGAACATCCACCAAACATCCAACCGCGACAATCCTCTATTAGGGACGATCCCCCAGATAAGGAAGAGATAGTTTCCGCCATTCGGTCAATGGCGGGAGGGAAAGCTCCAGGTATAGGCGGACTACCAGCCGAACTCCTCAAAGCGGACCCGGAAATAACAGCCGATATACTCCCCCCACTCTTTACTGAGGTGTGGAATGAAGGAAGATATCCGACTGAATGGAAGGAGGGCGTCATTGTCAAAATTCCGAAGAAGGGCGACCTTCGGGATTGTGGCAATTGGCGTGGTTTATGTCTACTTACTGCCGCATCAAAAATTATGGCTAAGGTAATTTTCAATAGGGTTAGTGAAGTCGTCGAGAGCACTCTCGAAGTTTATCAGGCTGGATTCCGTAAAGGGTCGTCTTGTACCGACCACACAAATACCCTACCGATAATATTGGAGCAGTCAGCCGAAATGGGTTCGCCACTACATCTATTCATCATTTTTGGTTTCTGTTCGCTTCCTATAATTCAGACCCCCCTGCAAATATTTGTCAATAGCGCCAAAACAACTGAAAATATACCAGCTTCTCCACTCGTTACGGTCGTTCTCACTCCTCTTCCTCTACCTTCCTAATCCCATTCCTTCCCTCCATGACTGTGTTTGTGCATTGCACATAAAGGCCGAAATTGCCTATAACACAGGTCATTCTTTAAAAACAAAAAATCAGACTATTCACCTGAAAACCGAAGTAACGAATGTCGAAAATAATGATACGGCCAACGAAAACGAACGAATCAAGTGGGCTTCTACTGAGATAGATCTCACCATGTTGACTTCCTTTACCGATAGCGGCACCAGCGACCCGACTGGGGATCAATAGATGTACAACATCATCATTTGACCGATTTCTTTTGTAGTCCTCGCTATCGCCATCATCACTGCTTTGGTTGGCTCTCTTCATACATATGTATATGGTACTTTTCTTTGGTCTCTCCTGCTGCGGATTCACTGAACTACTTATGCTTTTAGCAAGTTGAGTGCCTTCGAAAAACAGTAGCGATCGTTAAGCGACAAACAACAGCGCACAAAAAAAAAACTGAGGACAAATTACCGAACATAAACAATAAAGCAGTAAACATTCGCGAACCGTCCGGAATGTAAATAAACGAAAACTGTCAAATTCCCGACAGTGATGGCGGCCATGTTTATTTCTACAAAATGAGAAATATTCCATGCATTTGATTGGGCAATTTTAAAATGCTAGCGCGAATCGCCATTCCGAAAAGGTTTTGGCAGAAAATATTTGTTATAAACAAATACCAACAAAAACAACAATTGTATGCACCTAAGAAATGATATAGGCGGGAAAAGTATATGAGCCAGAACAAAAAAAGTGCAAAGCCCGAGAATTTAATTTAAAACTGTTCAAGGCCAAAAGAAGTCGCTCAAAATCCCGCCACGAAGCTTGATGGAAGGAAGTTAAGCTGGGCTTGATCTCTTTGACTAGTCACGAGGAATGGGATGAAACGTGCCTCTTGAAAAACGTATATTTATACTCTAGATGAAATCTGAGAGTATATTGTGTTTGCTTTACCGTTTGTAACGCTAAGAAATAATGCTCGCACAGAGCCGCCAAGGGTACAGAAATATTTATTGTCGCTCAAAAACTTCGATTCCGAGTTGCTGTCTGTCCGTCTGTCTACAGCATAACTCTCGAACGCTTTGAGCTATCGTGCTGAAATTTGTTGTGTGTCATTTTTAGCAAAAAAGAAACTTTAAGTTCGTGAACGGGCCACATCCCCCCACTCCTTCTACCCCCTGCCATACAAATTTCACGAAATTTCGAAATTTTCAGAAATTGATTTTTCTTAGAAACTATTTAAGCTATCGATTTGAAATTTGGGTTCAAGTATTATGATATAGATACCATTAATATGACTCAATATTGATCCGATCCCATCACTCCTTTTACCCCCTCCCATACAAATGCATAATTTTGAAAAATGCAGTTTTTCGATTTTCATCGAAACTAGTAAAGTTAAAAAAACGAATTTTTGCCAGAATTAATTTTATTAGAATTCCAATCAGCGATGAAAAAATTATCAACTTCCCCTTACTCCTTCTACCCCCTCCCATACAAATTTCATGAAATTTTGAAATTTAAATTAAATTATTTTTTTTTTTCGAAACTGTTAAAGTTATCAATTTGATATTTCGCACAAAGTATAAAAATAAAAATATCAATAACAGAAAAAAAAATTGTTTTCATCCTTACACTCCTTCTACCCCCTCCCATACAAATGCATCATTTTTGTTAAATGCATTATATTGATTTCCATTACAACTAGAAAAATTACAAACTTAAAATTTTGCCAGAATTTGTTTTTTGATAGTTGCAATTAATGCTGGAAAAAATTATCAGCTCAGCTTCCCTCCTTCTACCCCCTCCCATATAAATATCTGTATTATAAATTCAAGAAAAGCATTTCTCCTTCGAATATATGAGAGCTGTCGACTTTGAAATTGAATCAAAGCATAGTGATAAGGGTGATGATAAGCAGTTTCAAAATCATCTAAAACGTTCCACTTCCTCTGCCACCTCCCATACAAATGCCTCAATTTAAGGAAAACTATGACCAATTTCTTTAAAAATAATGAAAACTAAAAATTTTAAATTCAGCACGAAACATTTTACACGCCATTTTCGGTGTCACATAGGAGAAATACAAACCTCCGCCTCTACTTCTACCACCTCCCATGCAAAGTCTCTTCTCACTATTCGAAAGAATTTGAGATGACATATTTGCCGGTATATTAAAGTCATTTCCATCTCATCTAGAGTATCATATGATTGGGCTTTAAGCCCAATCATAATTCTGTTATGTTTTTGTATGGAAAAAATATAGAGTGAATTCAGTACCATATGTCGGTGGCTTCTTCTTTGAACAAAAAAATAAGTGAGATCTCTCTGCAACGAGGTTTAGCAGCTAATCGACAAGTATTGTTCTATAATTAGTATAAGTTTAGTTATAGTTATAGTATAAGTTTTTAATTTCAGTTTTTTAACCTGTCAAAGGATTTTGATCATTTTTTCCTTTATATGTAATAATCATTACTTATATTAAGGCTAAATTTCTATTTGTTATAAGCTTATATTTTATATAGACCTAACTTGCAATCTCCAATCTCTGTATAGATTGAAATTAAATATCCAATTGTATCTGAAATCTAGTAAATATCTATCTATCTATCTATCTATCAATTATTCTTGAGATAAGTTGAGAATACATGGGAAGTCAATATGCAGGTTAGGGTGGATAGGGAAGACTATGTGAATGGGGGTTCTAGGGCAGGGCTGCTGTCAATTATTTAACACTTAACTGCGATTACGATCAATAGCTCCGGTACATAGAGTCAATATTTCATTCGCTTATACATATATGCAAGTTTGGGTTTGTGTGCGAGGTGTGTGCGTTAGAAGGAAAGGTTATATGTTAATACTGTTTTAATTCATTGCTTGAATTGTGTTCAAAGTTCAATATTCATCCCCAGCCTACCACCTTCCCCCTTACAATAGTTAGTCTCTTTCTAAGCGGATCCTGGTGGATATGTATGCTGCCTCAATGGTCCCAAAATATGAATTTTTATGGTAGGTAGTTTCGAAGATATAATCATTTGAAAACAAACATTCGGCCGACAGTTTGTTCTTAGCCCCCCATTTTGGGCGCCAATGGATAAAAAAACTAAATTATTCTTAAAGTTTGTCCCACAATCCTCTTCATACCTCTGCTGATATTCAGCTTCCTAGCTGCATTCGTAGTGGAGATATTAACAAGTGTAGTTTTTGACTCTTTCCCTCCCTCCGCCTCCCTCTTCCTGACACTACCCAAAATTTAGATAATGTTATTCAATTAACAATTCACTCAGAAACAAACATTCTACCTTCAACGGTCGGGGAGATATGAGTCCATATGTACGGCGGGCGGGTTCGGCTGGACAGATTTTTTTTGCATTTTTAGTCATGAAACTCGAAAAAAACAAAATTTCAGAATAGCAAATTTTTTTTTTTCTGTGTCGATCATAATACTCTATAATTAGAATAATAAAGTAATATTGAAGTAAAAAAGAAACCTTTAGAAGGCTAATTCTGAAATGGCAGTGGACTTTGTTCTTTTTTTGGTGCTGACTATACTCCGCTAGAAACAGACCGCCCGGTAATGCGTTCCACATCATTGTCGGTAGAGGGACGAAGAAATGCCTAAATTTCCCTGTTTTCCATGGCAGGAGCTTCACGGTATACTTGTGAGCGCGTTTAGTCTGGCGAGTGGGGCATGTAAGAGGGTCCCAAACAAGATCAAACGCCCAGTCGTCCAATTCAACCTCCTATCTGTATAGTCATTCTGAAAAGGACACCAATAAATTCAATTTTAAATTGCTTCTCGTATTCTGCTGGCATGTAAAAATTATTCACCGAAAGACTTTCCAAATTGAATTTATATATTCGTATGTATGTACATCAAAATTGAATTTAAATGTATGTCATCCGTTATGTAATTTACGGCAGTAAAAAAAATCATCGAGAATGAAGCAGAAAGGACATTTCCTCGTAACATTACTGGGCTATAGCAACTATGTAAAAGTCCTTCTCATTCGCTATACAACACATATTAACAGTCCAGTTGAATTTAGTTTGATTGAACTTTAGTTTTGCCGTAGATTGTCAGCTTTCGGCTGTAAACATGGAAATGATGCCATCGGAAATATGTAGACCGTAGGATAATAACGATGATGGCAGAAAAAAAGAGAAAAGGGAGAAGGATATTGTGCAATTGATGCGCTTTAAATTCTATCGTGAAAATTCTCGTTTAAAGTTTTATAGATTGATTCGATCGTTAACTAGCAGAAAAGCTGATGCAGATTCCCGACCGAAGAATTCGATTCATGGAGTGTTTCCGAAAAAAATATTCAAATTGGCTTATTATACTCTAGATGAAATCTGAGAGTATATTGTGTTTGCCTTACCGTTTGTAACGCTAAGAAATAATGCTCGCACAGAGCCGCCAAGGGTACAGATATATTTGTTGTCGCTCAAAAACCTCGATTCCGAGTGACCGTCTGTCCGTCTCTCTACAGCATAACTCTCGAAAGCTTTGAGCTATCGTGCTGAAATTTGTTTTGTGTCATTTTTAGCAAAAAAGTAACTTTAAGTTCGTGAACGGGCTATATCCCCCCACTGCTTCTAGCCCCTCCCATACAAATTTCATGAAATCTCGAAATTTTAAGAAATTGATTTTTCTTTGAAAATATTTAAGCTATCGACTTGACATTTTGGTCAAAGTATTATGCTGTAGACGTAATTAATATCACGGAATACTGATCCGATCCCGTCACTCCTTCTACACCCTCCTATACAAACGCAGAATTTTGAAAAATATATATTTTCGATTTTCATTGAACTAGTAAAGCTGAAAAGACGAAATTTTGCCAGAATTAATTTTATCATAATTGCAATAAGTTTCAAAAAATTATCTACTTCACCCTACTCTTTCTACCCCCTCCCATACAAATTTCACGAAATTTTTAAATTTCAATTAAATTATTTTTCTTCGAAACTGTGAAAGCTATCGAATTTAAATTTTGTGCAAGATATAACAATAGAAATATCATTAGCACAAAAAATTTTTGTTTTGATCAGTCTACTCCTTTTAGCCCCTCCCATACAAATGCACAATTTTTGTTAAATGCTTTCTATTGATTTCCATTAAAACTAGAAAAACTACAAACTTACAATTTTGCCAGAATTTGTTTCTTAATAACTTGATATTTTGTAGAAAGTATGAAAATAAAAATATCAATAACATGAAAAAATCTGTTTTGATCCGTACACTCCTTCTACCCCCTCCCATACAAATGCATAATTTTTGTTAAATGCATTTTATCGATTTCCATTCAAACTAGAAAAAGTATAAACTTCAAATTTTGCCAGAATTTGTTTCTTAATAATTTGATATTTTGTAGAAAGTATGAAAATAAAAATATCAATAACATGAAAAAATCTATTTTGATCCGTACACTCCTTCTAATTTCAATTCAATTATTTTTCTTCGAAACTGTGAAAGCTATCGAATTTAAATTTTGTGCAAGATATAACAATAGAAATATCACTAGCACAAAAAATTTTTGTTTCGATCCGTCTACTCCTTTTAGCCCCTCCCATACAAATGCACAATTTTTGTTAAATGCTTTCTATTGATTTCCATTAAAACTAGAAAAACTACAAACTTACAATTTTGCCAGAATTTGTTTCTTAATAACTTGATATTTTGTAGAAAGTATGAAAATAAAAATATCAATAACATGAAAAAATCTGTTTTGATCCGTACACTCCTTCTACCCCCTCCCATACAAATGCATAATTTTTGTTAAATGCATTTTATCGATTTCCATTCAAACTAGAAAAAGTACAAACTTCAAATTTTTCCAGAATTTGTTTCTTAATAATTGAAATAAGTTTTAGAAAAAATTATCAGCTCCGCTTCACTCCTTCTACCACCTCCCATACAAATATCTGTATTATAAATTCAAGTAAAGCATTTCTCCTTTGAATATATGAGAGCTATCGACTTTGAAATTGAATCAAAGCATGGTGATACGGAGGATGATAAGCAGTTTCAAAATCATCTTAAACGCTCCACTTCCTCTGCCTCCCATACAAATGCCCCAATTGCAGGAAAACTATGATCAATTTCTTTAAAAATAATGAAAACTAAAAACTTTAAATTCAGCAAAAACATTGTGCATGCCATGTTCGGCGTCATATATGAAAAACACAAACCTCCCCCTCTACTTCTATCACCTCCTATGCAAAAGTCTCTATTCACTATTCGAAAGAATTAGAGATGACATATTTTCCGGTATATTAAAGTCACTTCCATCTCATCTAGAGTATCATATGATTGGGCTTTAAGCCCTATCATAGTTCTGTTATGTTTTTTAAATTGGATTTTATGCGAGAGATTTTCGATCGAAAGAATTTGCAAAATGAAATTGTTTATTGTTGCTTTGATCCATTTGAAGCTATATACTAACGATTCTATGTTTTCTATAAATTCAAAATGTGTTCGACGAAGTAGTTAGTTCAGTTTTGGCAAATTGAAGAAGTTGCATGGGGCCATAGCTGGTTCAATGATTTTTGTTGCGTTTTTGGCCAACAAATTTTAAGAAATTCATCTTAAATGGTCCATGTTAAAACTCAGCGTGGCTTATTTTTAATTACTTTATTAATTAATTTACGTAACAATCCAGGAGACACGTTTGCCTGCATTGACGACGGTATAACTAGCGAAGAAGAAGCTTTTTAAAGAATGATATGACGGTTGCTGTAAGCCGAACCGGTTTCCGACTTGGTGTTGCCAGCTCTAACATTTACTCCCGACCTATTTCCGTATTTTAAACCGAACATCCCCTGTGGAATGGGAGCAGTAGAATTCACCCACAGCCATTCCTGCTTGCCCTAATGGCAAATGAACACTCACTGAATCATGGGCTTATCACCCGTGATCTTAAAATCTTACTGATACGAGAAACGCATACAACGCCTCGGATACAGACGGATTCTACGGTGACGACTTTTGGCGTTCGAAAACGGACTACGATTGGCGTCTGGAACGTTCGAACATTGCATGATGGGGGTCACTCGGTCCTTCAACCGCCAATCAGCGATCGACCGTGAAATGGAGCATTATACCATCCAAGTGTTGGACTTGAGCGAGGTCAGGTGGACAGGATCATGAGAAGAACGAACCCCGAGCGGAAACACCATTCTGTACTTTGGTCCTGAAAGTGAACCCAAAAATGGCGTGGCGGTCGTCCTTGCACCGAGATCGAAAAACAGTCTCATCAGCTGGGAGCCAATCTCTGATAGGGTTATGGTCGTCAGGCTCAGGACCAGTATCAGAAACGTCACAATTCTACAGTGCTACGCACCAACTAATACCGCAATGCCTGGTGACAAAGAGGAGTTTAAAAACCAACTGAGTGCCACCTTCGATCGTGTTCTAGGAGGTGATATTATTATCATCTCAGGATGTATGAACGCTCTGACAACTCTGGACTAGAACACGTCATGGAGAAACATGGTGACCCTTTGGTCGACGCGTCACGACCATGGATTAAAAGACCCGAAAGTGGCGAATCCCGTGTGGAGTTTTGTAGTACTCGGCAAATGGTCATCGAAGGAATCCTTTTTCCACACAAGAGTCACCATAAAATATTTGGGTTTCCCCCGGTGGTCTTACTCAGAACCAGATCGACCATTTGGCTAGAAGCCGCCGATGCAGAAGAAGTGACTTCGATGTGCGAGCGAAGCGTGGAGCTGACTTGGAGAGCGATCATCATTTGATGATTGCCTGCTTGAGGTTGTGCACAGCAGCTATCCGACGACTACAAATTCTTCAAATGAAGCAAAAGCTTAATATGTATAAACCCCAACAAAAACCGTGAGTACATCACCACCGCGAAAAGTTATCCACATTGGGCGATTGGGCGGATATGAAATGCGCACACTGAATGCCAATTGGGAGGCAACCCGAAACACTTTTCTTACTAGTTTTGAAAAATCTGTGGGATATGTGCAAAACGGTGAAAAACCCTGGATGTCGTTGGCGATCGGAAAAAAGCCAAATTGGCAATCATCTCTCAACCCGATGTCAAGGACACATGGGACAAGGTTAGCGATCGGAAAAAAGCCAAATTGGCAATCATCTCTCAACCCGATGTCAACCAAAGAATACGTGACTTGAGACAAAACTACCGCGATGCTCATATACAGCTTAAAAAGGCTGTTAAACGCGAAAGTTAATTGAAGACCTGGGCAATAAGGCAGAATCTGCGGCTTACCTTGGGGATATGGGCTCACTGTTTAGAATAGTATGAGTGAACACCAGGAGTGGCGATGGAAGTAATACTTCTCTGATATTTTAAACATCTTTTCAAGGGAGATATTCCAGAAACTGAACAACTACTAAGCACCCAACCGCAACAATCCTCTATTAGGGACGATCTCCCAGATAAGGAATAGATAGTTTCCGTCATTCGGTTAATGGTGGCAACGAAATGCCTAGGTATAGCCGATCTCCTCAAAGCAGACCCGGAATCAACAGCCGATTTACATCTCCCACTTTTTAATGAGGTGTGAAATGAAGGAAGGTATCCGACTGAATGGAAGGAGGACGTCATTGTGAAAATTCTGAATAAGGGCGACCTTCGGGATTGTGGCGTGGTATATGTCTACTTGTGGTCGAATGATAGTAAGGATCACAGAGCGTAATCGTGATCTGGTACATGACGTAGCATAAGTTCTGTGAAAAGCCCACTGTAAATAACATCAACAGCTCTGCTACTGAATCCTATCTCCACCTCCCCGCGGTGGCCACCGGGTGTTTTGTTCAAAACAGCAGACGGAGAAGGGCGAAGGCGAGTGTTCCGCGCCATCCAGACTGGCCCTCCAGGTTGGGGGTTGGGCGAAACGCTGACAACGTCTCTCCAGAAAAAACGCGCTTGTCCAGGAACCCGGATTACAGCCTCGGATTGGACGGATCAAACGGGAACGACTACGGCAACGGAAAATGGACTATTCTTTTGGATCTTGGAATGTGCGTTCACTACATCGAACGGATGCACTGCGGGAACTTCTTCAGGAGATGTCTCGTAACAACATCAGCATCCTCGCTCTCCAAGAAACGAAATGGCTTGGAAACGAAATTAACGATAGTAGATCCCACACAATTTTTACCAGCGGGAAAAAGCTAGGGAGCAGAGAATTCGGTGTCGCCTTTGTGGTAGATAATGCGTTCAAACAACTCGGAACGAAATTTATACCGATCAACGATCGAATCTGCTTAATCCGCTTCAAGTTGAAGTTCTTCAGCGTTTAGTTCATTAACTGCCATGCTTCTACAGAGGAGAAAGATGATGTCACTAAAGACGAATTCTACGCCCGACTTGACAGCACTTTTGACGGGCTGCCCTCCAATGTCATCAAAAGCCTCCATAATGCAAAGAATGATAATGGCCAAAGACTTATTGACTTCTCCAGCAGTAAGAACCTAGTCATAAGCTCCACCTGCTTCCCGCATAAAAATATTCACAAAATGACGTGGACATCACCAGATGGGCACACCTTCAACCAAATTGACCACATTCTCATCGAAAAAATGCTGCCTCATGCATTTTAGATGTCAGGACTTTACGTGGCGCGAACTGTGACTCGGACCATTTTCTTGTTTGAGCTTAATACCGCTGTCGCATAGCTAACAAGGGCTACATTAAAAGGAGCTGGGCTCCGAAGCTCAATATGCAAAAACTGAAGGACGACACAACGAAAGTGGATTATATGACCATAATCAAAGCACATATTGAGGCGTTACCTCAGGCTGAGCCTGGGGAAAGTATTGACCAATTGTGGCAGAACATTAAGGATAGTATTCACCGCGCAGCAGAATACATTTTAAGACATTTAGAGCGGAGAAAACGAAATGACTGGTTCGATGAGGAATGCCAAGAAGCTATCACTAAGAAAAACGAAGCCTATCGACTGTTTCTCGAAAGGCTATCACGAGCTAGAGAGGACAACTATCAACGGCTCAATACACGATAGGTTCAGTACTTCCGAACACTGCTAAATAGAACGACATCACAGACTGAACTTTTTATAATTCCGGAAGATCCAGATGGAGATCATCTGCCTATTGCACCAACTTATGATGAAGTAGAGACAGCCTTACATAATTTCAGATCGAACAAGGCGCCCGGAATTGACGGAATCCCTGCAGAGCTCTTGAAAGAAGATGGAACAAAGCTTACCAGTCGAATATTTAGATTAATTGTTAAAATCTGGACAACTGAAAAATTACCCGACGACTGGCGGAAAAGCATTATATGTCCGGTATACAAAAAGGGTGACCGTTTGCGTTGCGAAAATTACAGAGGAATTCCATCGCTATGTCCGTGTTACAAAATTTTGACTAAAATTATCGAACGAAGACTCAGTGAATACGCTATTAGACACGAAGGACTGTCCCAGAGAGGCAGAGCATTACTAAAGGCGAATACAACTTCGAGCAGGTGGATGAATTTGTATACCTGGGAACCCTTCCCACAAAGGAAGGCAATGAGCGACAGGAAATTCAAAGAAGAATCACGGCAGCTAACAAAGCATTTTATGCGGTCCTCCCCATAATGAAATCAAGGAAGGTCCGTCGAAATAATAAACTACGCATCTACAAGATATTAATTCGTCCTGTGCTGCTATATGGATGCGAAACGTGGACCTTGACGCGGGTGTCGGCGAAGTTAATCGACACGTTTGAGCGAAAAATTCTTCGGAAGGTGTACGGAGCAGTTAAGGAAGGAGATGATTGGCGAATTCGATACAACCATGAGCTAAGTATATCAACTATTTGACGACCCACCAGCATCTATAGTGATCAAACTGCGCAAGCTGCAATGGGCAGGCCACGTGGAACGAATGTACTAGGAACGAATCCCAAAATGAGTGTTCAAAGGCAGAGCTCAAGGTAACCGACCGCAGGGCAAGCCACGAAAGCGATGGGAGGAATCAATCGACGCAGACTGCAGATCGCTTCTCGATTTTTTAAACTGGAGGACGCGGTCGTTGGACCGAGACAACTGGAGGAGATGCATCCGGGAGGCCAAGGCTCGATATGGGCTGTAGCGTCATTGCATCATCATCATATGTCTACTTACTTCTACTTCTACAATGGCACTACAGCCCAAATCGAACCTTGGCCTCCTGACATTTAGGTTCCTTACCATTTTTCATTACTGTGGAAGGATTGTTGGCCCTTCGCAGAACCCTCTTTCTACAAATTTTTCATTTTCGTAGATTGAGGTGACCAAGGTATATCCAAGTAGGCAATGTGCTGAAATTATATATATTGTGTCGACCGGGATTTGAACTCACGACCTTCGCATTACAAGGCCAACACGCTACACACTATGCTCCACCCTAGCTTATGTCTACTTACTGCCGTAAAATCATAGCTAAGGTAATTGTCAATAGGATTAGTGATGTCGTGGAGAGCGCTGTCGAAGTTTATCAGGCTGGATTCCCTAAAGGATCGTCTTGTACCGACCACACAAATACTCTACGGATAATATTAAAGCAGTCCGCCGAAATAGGTTCGCCACTACATCTCATGTTTGTGGACGTCGAGAAGGTTTTCGACAGCGTTAAGCGAGATTACATGTGGAATGCTTTGCGTAGGAGAGGTATTCCAGATAAGGTCATAGCTATGATTAGAGAATCCTACGAAGATGCAAGGTGTCGCGTCTTGCATAGAGGAGAGCTGTCCGAGAGCTTCCCTGTGCGAACGAGTGTCAGACAAGGCTGCATATTATCAGCAGCCCTGTTTCTGGTGGTAATAAATAATATCTTGAAAGCTGCACTGGAAGGTTGGGAAGGTAAAGAGGTTCAATGGAGACTATTTAACATCTTAAGTCACCTTGATTATGCTGATGATGTGTTTGCTTGCGTCTAACCGTTCGGACTTCAAGTGTCAGTCAAATGTTCGCTCGTTGCATTCGAAATACAAAGATGCGGGACTGAAAATAAATGTGCGTAAAACCAAGTATATGCACATGGGTTCGAATACAAGCACACCGATTGTTCTTAATGGACAAGATGTGGAAGAGGTGCAAGATTTTTGTTATCTTGGAAGCATTGTCAGCATGGACGGCGGAGCCGAGAGGGATATTGAGGCTCGTATAAATAAAGCTCGCCAGGCCTTCAGTATCATTTCCCCTTTCTGGAGTTTAAAAGAGATTTGCCTGCGTACGAAGCTGCGACCGTCAAATCCGTGTTGTTATGGTTGTACGACGTGGACTTACCGAGAAACTGCAAACTTTCGTGAACCAATGCCTCTGATGTATTTTAGGAACATTCTGGCCAGAAGTGATTTCCTACGACGAACTTTGGAGTACAACTAGACACACTAAAATAGGCATTAAGATTCAAAGGCGGAAGTGGCTGTGGATTGGTCACACTTTAAGGAAACCAGAGCAAAACACCGCCAAGCTGGCTCTGGATTATAATCCTCAAGGAAGGCGACGGATTGGAGGCGAGCAGTTGAGTAGGAGTCAAGAGGAATAAACAAGTCCTAGCAACAGCGATGCTCAGGATCGCGTCTTGTGGAATAGAGTTGTTTCTGTCCCATGCCCCTATAGGGAGTGTTAACGGGAATTTGATTTGTTGAAACTGAACTCGTTGTTTCCTGTGGCGGACCGAACGTCTTCATAGAGGTAGATACATCGCAGAAAATGTTTCAGAAAATAATGTGGACGTTGGAGAGTTATTGGGTTCATTGATGCTGCTTTGAGTCTATAGCTACGTGCAATATAATTAGTTTCGTAAGTGTCTATATTTACCAGATTTGGAATAGCGGATGCTGGCTTTCTCAATCGTGAAAATAAGTCAACTTCATTCGGTTCATTTTCCACAGCTCGGCGCAGCTTTAGCTGATTCACGTGTCTTTTCCCACGGTTTTTAATGATGATACCTGGAACTCATGAAGGACTTTTGCAAAAATTTCTGGCGAATATTAGCTGTTGCAGTATGGAACTTGTTTTAGCGTATCATTCGAAGTCATTTGCTTTGCTGGGGTATTTGCAGGGTAATAGTAAACAATTGAGCTCGAGATTGTCTTCCTTGCAGTAGTTCGGCAGTTGTATTTCCAGATACCGAATTTCGGGTAAAAAATTTAACAGAGCCTTTGGTTTATTCTAGCCGTCTTCGATGCATTTTTTACCAGTTCTTAAAAGTCCTCACATACCTTTCTGCTTCTCCATTCGATGCTGGCTGAAAAGGAACTGTCGTCAAATGGTCTATTCCGTTAGTTTGGAGAAAATGTTTAAATTGCGAACGAATTGGCTGCCGTTGTCCGTAACTATTATGTTAGGAAGGCCTTCTAGTGCGAAAACTGACTGAAGGTATTTTATGGTAGCTTCGGAAGTTGTCGATTGCATTTTGGCTACGAAAGGAAGTTTAGAAAATGAGTCCACACATATTAGCTCCATTCTATTTAGGACTGGTCCTGCAAAATCTAGATGTAAACGATCTCAAGGCTATTCGGATTTGGGCCAGCTAATCATTTTTTTCCTTGGGCTGTAACTGCTTTCTTGCCCGCATTCTTCTGATGTAATCTGGATGGCACCATCAATATTTGGCCACCAACAAAATCGTCAAGCTAGTTGTTTCATACTTGGTATTGATTTCTCTGAACTATCCGGCTGAACATGTGGTATCACTGCCAAGCGAAGAAGCATCAGTTGCAAGTACAATTGTAAAGTTGCCATGAAAATGCGATAATTCCGTTGCATGAATTAGTTCCCTCTTAAGTTGGAAAAACGCTTGTTCTTGTGGTGTTGCTCATTTAGAGGTGGCATTATTTCGACGCAGGGCATTTAACAGACCTGCAAATTGTGAAAAATTGTTAGTAAATTTATGGTAGTAATTTACTTTGCCCATAAAAGCTTGAAGTTCCTTTAAGTTTTTAGGGTGAGGCAACTTTTGCATTGCCACTATTCCAGAATCAGATGGTCGAATACCATCTTTACTAATAATGTGGCCAAGATATTCAATTTGTGGCTTCACAAATTCACATTTGGTACGAGCCTAGCGAAGTCCATTCTCATCAAGCCTGGAGCACACTAGTTCAGGGTTCTGGATGTGCCTCTTGATTACGTCCTGAAACTACAATATCGTCGAGAAAATTAGCCGTAAATCGCAAACCAGCTATTAGTTTTTCGATAAACTTTTGGAATATGGCCGGTGCGCTAGGTACTCCGTATGACTGTCTTTGATATTGAAAAAGGCCTAGAGGGGTATTAACTACCATAATTTTGTTTTAATTTACGTCATCTCGATCAAAAGAACTTGAAGGTAAGCTTCCGACAGATCAATCTATGGAAAAAGGTATCCACCGCGTAGTTTTTGAAAAAGTTACTCCGCACGAAGAATGGGAAATTGTTCGACTTCGAGTTGCGAGTTTGCAACTTTAAAGTCTCCACACAGTCGACTTTTACCATTCTTCCTCGGCACTACTACTATTGGCGAGTTTTCCATATACCTTCTGCGACTAGACCATTTGCTTCTGCTTTGAATATATCCTGTTAGAACGAGAGTGGTCGGGATTTGAAAAATCTTGATTTCGCTTCAATTCTACTTAAAAAAACATAACAGGAGTACGATTGGGCATAAAGCCCAATCAGATCAATTGCATTTATATTTTTCGACGAAATCCGTTTATTGTGAAATTACGAAATTGAGTCATTTTGTATGGGAGGGGGTAGAAGGGTACAGCTAATTGTCTCATCTTTTCTTGCCTTACTAATAATTTTAAATAAATATTTTGTGCACAATTTCAGCTCGATAACTATTATACGCATTGAGTAAATTGGTTTAAAGCATTTCATGAAAAAGTGCAGTTTGTATGGGAGGTGGTGGAAGGAGGGAGAAGACATAAATTACTTTTATAGAGTAAATTGGAATCATCATAAAAGTATTACATTCCAAATTTCTGATCAATGTCATTTGTACTTTTCGAGCAAATCCGTTTATTGTCAGATTGTGAAATTGCGTCATTTTGTATGGGAGGGGGTAGAAGGGCTGAAGCGATTTGGCTCGTTCACGAACTTGACCTTACTTTTTTGTTAAATACGACGTATACAAAATTTGAGCTTTCTAGCTCAAAGCATTCTTAAGCTAGAGAGGACACGGACGGACGGACAGACAGACGGACGGACGGACATCTGGTTTTGAGATTTTTGAGTGATTATATGAACTTCTGTCTCCTTAATTTTTTCTCCGAGCCTTATTTCTTGGCGTTACAAACTTTGTGGCAAACTTATAATACTCTCAGATTTCATCTAGAGTATAATGAGCTTTAAATTGCAACATCCTAAAGATGTAGAGAAAATTGCGAAATATCTGCTGCATAGCTCTCCGATATCGGCAGTGAATCATTATTCATTCCGACGACTTTTCGACTAATCATCATCATCAATGGAGCGACAGCCCAAATTGGGCCTGGCTTCCAGAAGTCGTCGCCTTCAATCATCTCGATCCAAAGACCGCGTCCTCCAGCAGCTAATTTTACTTTATCATCCTAATAATAAAGTATTGTGACGACATAGAAAAAAAAAATTGCTACCCTGAAATTTTGTTTTTTCGCGTTTCATGACTAAAAATGCAAAAAAAAATCCACCACGCCGTATATATGGACTCATATCTTCAATATCTAATCGATTTTGGGGAGTGTCAGATGGAAGGGGGAGGCGGGGGGAGGGAAAGAGTCAAAAATTACATTTGCTATTATTTCCACCACGAAATCAGATAGGATGTTGAAAATCAGCAGAAGTATAAAGAGGGTTGTGGGGCAAACTTAAAAAATAATTTAATTTTTTAATCCATTGGCGTCTGAAAAGGGGTGGGGTTAAAATCAAATTGTCGGCCGAATTTTTTTTTTCAAATGATTATATCTTCGAAACTACTTACCAAAAAAAATTTATATTTTGGGACCATTAATGTGGCATACAGATCTACTAGAATCAGCTTAGAGAGAGGCTAATTATTGTATGGGGGAGGATGCAAAGAAAAACACTTAAAAGTGATTATCTCGACTATCTCTTCAGCTATGTAATTGAAACTTGAAAAATATATTAAGCTATAATAGCGAAATACGAAAAAAATATAAAATGTGAACATAATAGCAGTGGGGGAAATGGGCAGCATTTCAAAAATGGTGCACTTTCCAAAATTACAAATCGTTATATCTCCAAATTGAGTAAAGATATCAAATCGAAAATTCAGTCAGATTTTATACCTACATAGTTTTTAATTTTGGTAAGAAATTCAAGTTCGGAGCTGTAAGGGGAGGGAGGTGGTTAGCAAAAATGTCGAAAATTTTGAGTGATTTTTTATGGCTCTGGGAAAGATGCAAAGTTTATATTTTGCATGTGGATACATCTATTTAATATACATACAAAAAAATAATAATTTGTTCCACAATTGCTATGCACCGAAGTGGGGGTCTAATGTGCACAAGGTGTTTCATGTGCAATGAAAAAACACAAAAACTATAAATTTTTGAATGAAATTTTAAGGTAGAAACTTGAAAATATGCGAAATTCATTTAAAAAAAATCCCTAAAAGTTTAAAATATTAACTAGTCGAATACCTTTATAACTTGTACCCCATCCCAAAAGAAATTATTTGTTTGACCATTTTTAAGAAATTAATTATCACCTAACTATTAAATGCTATCAATTCGAAATTTTGCACAATAACTTTTTAAAATAGTTGAAACGAAATTGCGTCAAAAGTTTTGAACTTGAAATTTTGTACGAGCACCTTACAAGAGAAAGGAAAGAAAATTGCGTCACAAATTTTGTGATTCCCCTACCTCTTCTACCCCCTCCTATACAAAATTAGTTTTTCGAGAATTTTCAAGAAATCAGTTATCAGCTAACTCTTAAAAGCTATCAATTTCAAATTTTGCATGAAAACTTACAAAAATAATTGAAATGAAATTCCTTTAAAAGTTTTGCAATCACGCTTGCGCTTCTACCCCCGCCCATACAAAAGTATCATTTCGACCAATTTCATTGAACCAACTAATAACCAACAAATTAAAAGCTACGAACTACAAGAGAAAGGAAATAAAATTGCGTCACAATTCTTACGATTCCCCTACCTCCTCTACCTCCTCCCATACAAATTTTTGGTTTCGTGAATGTAAAATATACAGAATCTTATGAAAATTTTATGCAACTTCGTCTATGAAACTGACATTCTATACAGAGAATATTGGACGTGATTCAAACAATCAATTAAAAATTATTAACATCACCCCTCCCCAAATTTCCATAAGTAAAAGAATGAAATATTTATTCAATATACTGGAGGTATTGATCGTATCTGCAATTAGGTGTTAAATTGATTAGAACCCTGCCCAAGAACGCCCTTTCACTAAGTCTTCTCTAACCTGCATATTGACTTTCTACGCGTCTTCAAATTGTCCCAAAAATAATAAAATCGCGCCCGATTTGTTGGCAGTGTTTTAAGATATCTTTGCTGTCTTCATCAACCGAGACTTCCCATCGCTTGCGTGGTTTACCCACTAGCCGGTTACCATTCGCTCTACATGGCCAGCCCACTGTAGTTTACGTAGCTTGATAAACTTTGAAGCTTCTGGCTCGTCGTAGAGTTGATAGACCTCGTAGTTGTATCTTATTCGCCATTGCATTCTTTTACGAGTCCGAAAATTCTTCGGAGGAGGTCTTTTTTGAATGCGTTAACTTCCTTTTCGAAAGTTCGTGGACATTAGTCCACGATTTGCTGCCATAACAGGGCACAGGTATAATAGTTTTATATATTCGCATGGACTTTTTTTTGATTTCATTATTGGAAGTACCGAATATTAAGTTTTATTTGCTAGTATTATCCGTTGATTAATTTCGTCCGTTTCATTGCGTCCCTTGCTAGATTAGTACCAAGATAAAATAAGTTGTCCACTCCCTCCAAATTGTATTCCGCAATTGTCGTGTTTTGTCTGATAGGCGTTTACCTTCTCGTTTGCGTCATTACTAATGTTTTGCTTTCAGTAATGTGCAACCCGACTTCTTTTGCGGCGGGGTCAATATTGACAAATACCTCCTTAGCACTAGGATATTAATGTCGTTAGCGTATGCTACTAGTCGGGTGGACTTTAATAGAGTGTCTCGTTAGTGTCGACTGAGATTTTTCGAACGGCTTCCTCTAGTGCCAAGTTGAAAAAGTTGACTATTGCTTAACTCAAAAGTATCAAGCCAATTCATGTAAAAATCTTGTTCCCGGTTGGCGTGTTTGTTACCTGTAATCGCAGGTTGCAAGCAGTTTGCCTAAGTCGGATTTCGATTTTGGTTATTCCAATAATAGGAACACGAAAGTTTCCATATGCTCTTAATGAACAGTCGGCACGGCAACAAGGCAATACGCCCAGCTTTTTGTATCCCGGTGCACCAATCATCGAGCAGGTGGCACCAGTATCCACTTAAAAACTCCTTACGTTTTTATTAACCTTTAATTTTACAATGAGGTGCTTTCCCTCGCGGAAAATGTTGTTAATGGAATAGATATGCTCTGTTTTCAGAGATTGTATTAATTCATTATTTCTTCCTTTATTACTGACTAGCGATCGCCCGCGACCTTGTCCGCTTAGGAATCGCAATAATAACATTTTTTGAGAATGTAGTTAGTAGTACGTTATGTCTGCTTAGTTTGATGGCTCTTTGAACACAATGCTTTGTATTTTGTTGGAATCAGAACCATAAATTATTAAGAATGAAACCATGGTACTCGCATTTGTATGGGACAGGCTCGTGATCTAATCAAACCCGTGATTCGAGATCATATGTATACGTGTTAAGGACATGTGAATAGTTGTAGTTTGTGTTAATTAAAAAAAGCACAAATAAAATGACATTAAGCTTAAAAACATAACAGGACTTTGATTGTGCGTAAAGCCCAATTATATGATACTACCGATGAAATCGAAATTTTTGTAATCTTAAGAATTTTTGTGTGGGGAGTGATAGAAGGGATGACTGTAATAAATTAATTTATTTCACACTATGCTAGAGAAGCTATAAAAATACTTTGCACCAAATTTAAGCTTGAAAAACTGAATAGGTAACTTAGTGCATTGGATTTAGTGAAATTGTGCAATTTGTATGGGAGGTGGTAGAAGGAGTGGGGGGTTTTTGATAATTCTTCTAGAAACAACCATAATTACCATGCAATTAATATCTTTTAAATTTCAGATCAGTTAGATTTACACTTTTCAAGAAAATCGAGTTCTTGCAAAGTCGTGAAATTGTGTCATATTATAAGGGAGGGGGTAGAAAGAATGGAGCTAATCGGTTAATTTTTCCCGATAATAATAATAATGCTAATTAGGGATTTGATACAAAATTTTAGCTCGATCAGAATTATACGTACTGAGAAAATTTGATTTAGAGTATTTAATGAAAAAGTGCAGTTTATATGGGAGGTGGTAGAAAGGTATTTTTTCTAGGAACAACTGTAATCACCATGCAATTGATATGTTTTAAATTTTAGATCAGTTAGATTCACACTTTTCAAGAAAATCGAGTTTTTGCAAAGTCGTGGAATTGTGCCACATTGTATGGGAGGGGGTAGAAAGAGTGGAGCTAATCGGTTAATTTTTCCCATCATTAAAGATTCAATGCAAAATTTTAGCTCGATCAAAGTTATACGTACTGAGAAAATTGGTTTAGAATATTTCATGAAAAAGTGCAGTTTGTATAGGAGGTGGTGGAAGGAGTGGAGGGTTTTTAGTTATTTTTTGAGAAGCAAGTACAATTATCATTCAATTGATATATGTATTTTAAATTTCAGAACAGTAACATTCACACTTTTCAAGAAATTCGAATTTTCGCAAAGTCGTGGATTTGTGTCAGATTGTATGGAAGGGGGTAGAAGGAGTAAAGCTAATTGGTTAGCTTTTTCTTGATATTAATAACAATGCTAATTAAGGATTTAATACAAAATCTTAGCTCGATGAAAGTTATACGTACTGAGAAAACTGGAGTATAGCATTTCATGAAAAAGTTTGGTTTGTATGGGAGGTGGTGGAAGGAGTAGGGGGATTCAAACTATTTATATACTTAAAGTTTGCATTTATAATAGAAATAATATAATTTAAATTTCAAATTAATAACTTTTATAGTTTCCATGAAAATTTGATTATTATAAGTTTTTGAAAATGAGTCACTTTGTATGGGAGTGGGTAGAAGGCGTGGGGGGAGTAAAATAAAACCTAAAGCAGATTACTCCCCGAGGTAGACCTAATAAACTGTGAAAGTTTCATTGCAATCGGTGCAGCCGTTTTTGCGTGAAAGCCGGAAAGACAGACAGACAGAGAAATTTTTTAAAAACTTTTGATTCTGCTTAGTTATTGCTAAAATGAAGCAAAAAACTTATTTATAGCCATTTATAAACAAATAACAGACAGACACTACAATTATATTTATATATGTAGATTGTGGAACTCATACAGACCGAAGCAATATGTCCCTTTCGATTAAATCAATCGTTCAGTATGTGATGTGTACCGCACCCTGAACACGATTTATTTTACGAATTTCTTGACGAAATTTGCCTACGATTTGCATAATTGTCAAATTCGGTATTTTGCGATACTTTTTGAAATTGACTTGCGATACTCCACTGCCGGCGGTCTCTACTCGGTTTCCGTTTGAGTCGATTTATCACAAATGAAGTTCCCAGCGGCACACTATCACTGTTAATCATCGTTTAATGATGAGTGTGGCTTTTGAAATGCAGCTGCACGTACATCATGGGGTGTATTAAACACGATTAGGTCCCGTATTAGGCAATTGACGAATTCGAGATTGCACGTATAGTTAGAGCAGAAATAGGCACAATTTTGCGAAAGAACGTGTAGATCCGCTATCCATTTGGCGTAAGGTTTCATTATCGATCTACAAAACGAGTAACAGGATGCCAGAACATAAAATTTTGATTTGAAGTGTTCCGAAATTTTTACCGAAATTTCCTCAACAGATTTTCCACAATTTTTTTAATTCCCGAAAAGTTTTTCGATGAGTTCGTACAGAGCTGCACCTTTCCTCGACATAAAGTACGCACGTTTTTGGCTTGAATCCGTTTGCAACATTTGATGGAGCTGCTGTTCATAAGACTCCCAGTTGTCTATCTTTAAGCCGAATGATCGGAACGGCATTATCTTACTTACGACTGTTTGAGGAGCTAGAAACTTTCGATAGAGAATATCATTTTGTATTTCCAATAATTTTTGGAAAAGATGCTGCTGATTTGCCAACAATGCGGTTATCTGTTCCATTGCGAAAAAATTGTATTATTTTCCTCGTCGTCACTGGTAAAACTAAACGTGGTTGAAATTCCATGCCAAAAAGCTTATTTAATTAAATCAACAAATGAAAAATATCACATAATTTACTTAAAAATCTAGGAGACATGTCTGTCTGCGTTGACGATTGGATAGCGAAGGAGCTTCTTATGGAATGACATAACGGTTGCTGAATGCGGTTTATGACTTAGTGTTTCCAGTAGTTCCAAGAGCCCATAACAACGCAAAAAACTGATGTTCAGCTTACATATGTTTGTGCTTACTATCTCAGTCAGCAAACATAACGATTTGAGAAAGTGTCGATATCAAACCGCGATATCGGAACGTGTGTTCGTTATCGAAACGTTATGTCAGTGTTATATCAAACCGTTGCTTCGGTTCGAGAAACGTGTTCCGTTTTCTGCGTTTAAGTACAGAAATGGTCATTTCGTAGTCGCAAAGAGATGGCGAACATGTCTCGTTTTTCTCGTCTTAAATACTGAAATGGTTTCGATTTCGACTTTGAAATCGAAGCCTCAATTTGAAATTGAAATTTTCTAATATCGATATATTCATGATATCAATTATTATTTGCATGTACTTCGATCCATTTAATTCTAAAAAAAAAAATATTGAAAATTGAAACTGGGGGTAAAATGAAACGGCAGATGAAAGAATAAATTTAAATATATATTTATATGTATTTGTTATTCATTTTTAATCTTTGAAATATAATTTCTTTTTTATTGTATCGATCAGCGGCATATTGAAAGTGTTTCATCGCTGTCCTGTCGAACACTTCCTCCGATATGAGAATCAAGAAGCTCAATAGTATTAATAAGGAAATGAAAAAAATTGCCAGACACATTTACTTATTTTGTCACGGGAGCTCCACCGAACTCGAATGAATCATGGCTGTGTAAAACCCTTATAGATTAATTTTCTATAACGGGCTGTAAATGCGAGAAGTTACCGACCCGCAGACCTAGTGGTATTAAGTACACAAATTTCAAACTGTACATGCCCAAGCAGTATGACTGGATCTTCTTCAGCACGAAATCGGGCGTCTTCAAATGGAACAACATGGAAATCAGCCACTGGAAGTCAAATTTGAAGCGCAATAAGTATTACAATAACAATTTTAGTAATCAAAATAACAACAATAATAGCCAAAAAATTAGTAATAGGAATAACAACAATATTCAAAAAATTATTAGTAACAATAAATCTAGGAATAAAATAGATACGAATACAAATAAGAAAAACACTTCTCCCAATTCTTTGCCCCGAAAGCCTAATACTAACACTACCTCTAAAACTAGTACTAATCGCATGAAAAAATATGACACGCTGGCTTCAGAGTTCTCTTCTGAGTCCCGGACTATATATGAGGGTTATGTAAAAAAAATCGGTGAAGATATCATAACAGAACCAAAAAGATTTTTCGACTTCGTTAACAAAAAACGTAAAAGTTCGGGTTATCCCGTAACCATGACCAATGGAATCACGCAATCTTCTTGCAAGCATGTTATCTGCGACATGTTTGCTGACCGTTTTCGCGACGTTTTTGGAGTACAGTCGGATTCGACCGAAATCGAGCCCAACATTTCGATTCCTCCACTCGTTGAAAATATCTCATTAACCATTGAGGAGGTGCTTAATACTCTTACAACTATTGATGTCAAAAAAGGTCCAGGTCCTGATCTTATTCCTCCCTTATTTTTATCGAAGTGTGCCCTTCAGCTCTCAACACCTTTATACTGGCTCTTTAACAAGTCACTCTCATTGGGAGTATTCCCATCGGCTTGGAAATCGTCGCATCTCACACCCATCCATAAGAATGGTGACAAATGAAATGTGAAGAACTATAGAGGTATAGCTATTCTATCAGCTATACCGAAATTATTCGAAAAAATTATCTGCGACAAATTAACCAAAATAATCAACCCTATTCTTAATGACCAGCAGCACGGTTTTAGAAAAGGGCGCTCAACCATGACTAACCTCTAGTATTTCTGATACACTCTGCGCACTGGAAAATGGGCATCAAATTGACGCAGTATACACTGACTTTAGCAAGGCCTTCGACCGAGTTGATCACAACATCCTGATTTTAAAATTTAAAGAAATTGATGTTACAGGATCCCTTCTTGACTGGATTAAATCCTATCTTAGTAATAGAACTCAATTTGTCAAGTTCCAAGGTTCTATTTCCAAGGAAATCGTAGTGTCCTCTGGGGTACCCCAAGGAAGTCACTTGGGACCTCTCTTATTTAATATTTTCATCTCAGATCTATCTGAAGTATTAAAAAATGTCTCGCATCTGTTGTACGCTGATGATCTGAAAATATATCATACTGTTACCTCACCCGCTGATGCCGCATTTTTGCAATCCAAGCTTATTGCACTAGATGAGTGGTGTAGTCAGAACAAGTTAGAGCTTAATGTCGGTAAATGCCACGTGATAAGCTTCTCACATAAAAGATCCACATACCTACATGACTATTTCCTGAGTGGATCTCAACTACATCGTGTAGATCAAATTGAGGACCTCGGCATTCTACTCGACGAGAAACTGTGCTTTAAATCTCACTACAACCGATTAATCTCAAAAGCCAATAGACTTCTTGGATTTATTAAGAGAAGAGCCAAAGAGTTTAAGAATGTATGGGTCACTAAAACATTATTCTGTTCCCTTGTCCGTCCTCTTCTGGAATATGCATGTCCCATCTGGGATCCCTCTTTCCAGTTATATAGCAACAAAATAGAGTCAATACAGAAGCAATTCCTTCTCTTTGCTCTTAGGGACTTGTATGATCCTAGAGACTTTGAGAACCTTCCACCGTACGCAACTAGGCTCAAAATATTAAATCTTTTACCTCTTAGTTCTAGAAGAACTATGCTCACATCATGTTTTACCTTAGATGTTCTGAATGGCGATATTATGGTAGATCACATATCAAATAAATTCAGTCTCAATGACAATGTCAGGCTGACGAGACATTCAGGACTACTAAAGGAATATCCGCATAGTACAGTTTACGGACAAAATGAGCCTATTAACAGATGTTGTAGAGTATTTAACAAATTCAGTGTACACTACACACCTCCAATGAGTAAATTGACATACAAACTAAGACTGCGCTCTGTTTTATAAAGTATCCCAAACCCTGTATGATCATCCTTCTACCAGTGCCCATCTTACTAGTTAGATTAAGTTACGTAAGTTAAATTGTCTTAAGTTACATTAAATTAAATTAAATAATGTAAGTTAATTATTATGTAACTAAATATCTTGTTATGAAATATCTTGTTATGATAAATAAATAAATAAATTTTGCATGGAATGCATCTGTAAATAATAATAAAAATATTTTTTAAATAATTATTTTAAAAATCAAATTGTCATTACCTTTCATAGCACTGAATATCCGCAAGGATTTTGCCGATTTCTTATACTTGGTGCCCAGCCAAGTGAAATTTTTGCGATCTCATCAGCAAATAAGGAACGGATTCCGTGTTTTATGAAATTGCGTGGATCGAATGGCCCTTTTCGTTCAAAACTATTATGCTGTAATAAATTATATATTATATGGTGTTTAATACCTACGAATAAAATAGTACTTGCCAATGCTTGAAATTTGTCAGCATAAGTTGCGATGTCCGACTCAAAAGCCAAACGTTCATCCAGCTTTGTAAATGGAGAAGAAGGCAAAATATTGCCCAGGTTTCTTCAGGAGGGGAAGGTCTTATGACTGCGGAGCTACCCAGCGACTTGACGAAATCTAATGCCTCTCGTTTAATTTTTTTGGACAACATCATTATACCTGAAAATTTGAAGCAGAATTTCTTCTCAGTAGAATATCTTCTTATTGCATATTATTTTATATACAGTGAAACCTCACATTATAGACACTCCCCTAATCCGGACACCACGCAAAATGACACTATTTCGTGGTTCCGTTGGTAAACATAAGAAAACTCAAGCGGAGTCAACCCTTCAAACGGCCGTTTTCGTCTTATACTCCCAATATATTTCAATAAAATATGAATGTAATTACGCGCTAGGATTAATTTCAATTATTCCATAATAAAATCGCGCTTTGATTAATTACTGCAAATGTACATATGTAAAATATAAATATTACTCACCTTTTTCGTCTAATTTTGTCACTTTCACTCAATATTAAATTAAATTATTATTTAAAGTTAAATACAACTTATTTAACTATTGTATAATAAATTAAACTCCAGAAACTTATTTTTAATTTCAATTATTATTTTATTTCACTTAATACTCTTAATACACGTTTGAAAGTTGTCTTAGGACTGTCCATTCAATTAATATTGTTCGATATTTATATATTTTCAAGTATCAGGTAGAATACTTTACTTCTTAAAAGGGACTTTGTGTGAAAAAGGGACTATAAATGAAAAAGGAAGTTTAAACGAAAGGTAATGAAATGCAAAAATGGATAAGTTTGAACGGAGACTTTTTATGATACTTGAACGTCTCTTACAAAAGGATTGGAAATACTGGATTGAGTTCGCATTACAATGGGCTCGAGATCACTTTGCTATTTCGATGTATGTTCTATGATGCGATTCGATTCACAAATTTTTTCCCAGCAATTCACGTAAGAAAAACAAAATAAGATCGAAGTGATATCGCATCGATTTCGAAACAATGCGAAGGTGCATGGTCAAGGTTCGAGATCGCATCGATATCGGATCGATATTTAAATGCGCGGTTGGTTCTTGTTTCCTTTTTTTATTCATGTTTCGATAACAATCCGAGATATCCGAGGACTCCGAGTCTTGGTTTGCTGGGCAAGCTATAATGATGGTTTTCAGACACCACTATTCAATTAAAATCATTGACGGACGCTTAGAGGAATGCAAATCTTCCACAGCTTCTCGATTGTCGTCTTTGAATGCTCAGTACCACCCGTCCTATCGTATTTTTGCTAAAACTGAGTCATCATAAGCCTTTTCCAACATTTTCAATGACGCCGCATTCGAAATTCCCTTGAGAAACACAAAATTTCAAACAAACTATTTGATCAATAGTTTTATACATAGTAAACTATTGCCGAACACACTTGAAGTCAACTAGCTAAACCAGCAGCTGTCAATAAACTAGTTTGATATGGCGCTCAAACTCGGCATCATAATGAGTTAAAGTGCTACTAACTTACATAAATACCGATATTTTTGTAGCGTTTGATTTTATGGAAAAATTTCTGGTAGCTATTTAACAGAATGAATGAATTTTAATATTTCAAAAATGATTTCGATGATAAAATCTTTTGCGATGTGAATGTACTGAACAAAAACAAACTTTCTAAGAACTATTTTCCTCTCATTTCCTCTTTTCCTAGATAATCTCGAATTAGATGACTACTGACGTTTCAATTGTTTGAGAAAAAAAGGCAAGCGTGGCGGGAAAAACCCGTCCCAGTTGTCGTCGTCGTCGTCGTGGTGGTGATGGTGGTGACGGTGGTAGCGCTGCTAATGGTGGTGGCCCATTAAGGGAATACGACGACGACGTCGGGCCGCCTCCTAAAAATTCCGTCGTCGTACCACCACCGCATGTACTGAAATGCACGCTAATGTGCATACGGATCGTGGAGGTGGCGGTGGCGGCGGTGGATCGTGGCGTTTACCGCCAGACGAAACGCTTCAGGTTCAGGATCCGAAATCGAGTAGCGACGAATTTTACGATAGTGAAGGACATAATTGGCGTAGCATAATATTTTCGTTATTAGTTATTGGTTTTGTTGTAGCCGGAATAGTTACAGCCATCTATCTTTTAGGGTAAGTGAAATATAAAATGGAATTTGGTTTCATTATATTCTATAAGAAAATTACAAGATTTTTGTTGCATTATCAAGATTATGGTAGCCATTCCAATTTTGGTTTCAAAATTTCCAATCATTTTTTTTTAGGTACGTCGATGAGCTCCTGTATTGGTCGGGTCGACGAATGATACTCGACGAATATTTACAAGGAGATTTGACACCGCAACGCCTTCAACCAGCCTGGGTGACACGAACGAAATACGTTTTTCAATCGGACGATGGTGGACTTGCGGTCTTAGATACAGCCACCGATTCAGTTACAACACTTGTTACAAATCACACATTAAGGCAATTAAATGTTAAGGGTTATCATTGTACAATAGATCTACGCTATGTCCTGTTTAGGCATAATGTTAAAAAGGTATGTGGATTTTTAGTTATTCAACTTTTTACCCCCGAAAAATATTGAGCGCTAAAATTGATGTCAAATTACTTTATCCACTACACTTTTTTTATTTTAATGATGGTGATCTGAGACGTCTCTCTTCTGTTCCTCGACGATTCCCCCATCAAATTAATTACTTCATTATGATGTGAACTCGTATGATGTTAGCCGGCAAGTAACCACTTTTCAAACTTTTTTTTATTCCAATCGTTTGGAGTTCGTTTGAAGTGGTTTGGAGTTTCATCAGAATCGTTTGACGGTTAACGGTTTTTTTTTTAAAAATCATTCAAAATTCGACCATGATGTTGACCGGCGAGTAACGTTTTTTCAAAATTTTTTTTTTGTAATCGATTGGAATTTATTCCCAGAGGTTTGGAGTTTTTTCAGAATCGTTTGACGGTTCACGGTTTTTTTTCAATAAATCAATTAAAATTGAAATTTTTTCAATTTCGGTCACCTATGAGAGCGTTTTCTTGACGGCTACCGCCAAAAATAACTTTTTTCAAAACCTGACTTTTGTATTCGTTTAAGGACTAATTCAAGAGGTTTGGAGTTTTATCAGAATTGTTTGACGGTTCACGGTTTTTTTTCAATAAATCAATTAAAATTGAAATTTTTTCAATTTCGGTCACCTACGAAAGCGTTTTCTTGACGGCTACCGCCAAAAATAACTTTTTTCAAAACCTGACTTTTGTATTCGTTTAAGGACCAATTCAAAAGGTTTGAAGTTTTATCAGAATTGTTTGATAGTCCACGGTTTTTTTTTAATAAATCAATTAAAATTGAAACTTTTTCAATTTCGGTCACCTATGAGAGCGTTTTCTTGACGGCTACCGCCAAAAATATTTTTTTTCAAAACCTGACTTTTGTATTCGTTTAAGGACTAATTCAGGAGGTTTGGAGTTTTATCAGAATTCTTTGACGGTTCACGGTTTTTTTTCAATAAATCAATTAAAATGGAAATTTTTTCGATTTCGGTCACCTATGAGAGCGTTTTCTTGACGGCTACCGCCAAAAATATTTTTTTTCAAAGCCTGACTTTTGTATTCGTTTAAGGACTAATTCAAGAGGTTTGGAGTTTTATCAGAATCGTTTGACGGTTCACGGTTTTTTTTTCAATAAATCAATTAAAATTGAAATTTTTTCAATTTCGGTCACCTACGAAAGCGTTTTCTTGACGGCTACCGCCAAAAATAACTTTTTTCAAAACCTGACTTTTGTTTTCGTTTAAGGACCAATTCAAAAGGTTTGGAGTTTTATCAGAATCGTTTGACGGTCCACGGTTTTTTTTTGAATAAATCAATTAAAATTGAAATTTTTTCAATTTCGGTCACCTACGAAAGCGTTTTCTTGACGGCTACCGCCAAAAATAACTTTTTTCAAAACCTGACTTTTGTTTTCGTTTAAGGACTAATTCAAAAGGTTTGGAGTTTTATCAGAATTCTTTGACGGTTCACGGTTTTTTTTCAATAAATCAATTAAAATTGAAATTTTTTCAATTTCGGTCACCTACGAAAGCGTTTTCTTGACGGCTACCGCCAAAAATAACTTTTTTCAAAACCTGACTTTTGTTTTCGTTTAAGGACCAATTCAAAAGGTTTGGAGTTTTATCAGAATCGTTTGATGGTCCACGGTTTTTATTTAATAAATCAATTAAAATGGAAATTTTTTCAATTTCGGTCACCTACGAAAGCGTTTTCTTGACGGCTACCGCCAAAAATAACTTTTTTCAAAACCTGACTTTTGTCTTCGTTTAAGGACCGATTCAAAAGGTTTGGAGTTTTATCAGAATCGTTTGACGGTCCACGGTTTTTTTTTGAATAAATCAATTAAAATTGAAATTTTTTCAATTTCGGTCACCTACGATAGCGTTTTCTTGACGGCTACCGCCAAAAATAACTTTTTTCAAAACCTGACTTTTGTCTTCGTTTAAGGACCAATTCAAAAGGTTTGGAGTTTTATCAGAATCGTTTGATGGTCCACGGTTTTTTTTTAATAAATCAATTAAAATTGAAATTTTTTCAATTTCGGTCACCTACGAAAGCGTTTTCTTGACGGCTACCGCCAAAAATAACTTTTTTCAAAACCTGACTTTTGTCTTCGTTTAAGGACCAATTCAAAAGGTTTGGAGTTTTATCAGAATCGTTTGACGGTCCACGGTTTTTTTTTGAATAAATCAATTAAAATTGAAATTTTTTCAATTTCGGTCACCTACGAAAGCGTTTTCTTGACGGCTACCGCCAAAAATAACTTTTTTCAAAACCTGACTATTGTCTTCGTTTAAGGACCGATTCAAAAGGTTTGAAGTTTTATCAGAATCGTTTGACGGTCCACGGTTTTTTTTGAATAAATCAATTAAAATGGAAATTTTTTCAATTTCGGTCACCTATGAAAGCATTTTCTTGACGACTAGCGCCAAAAATAACTTTTCAATATCTGACTTTTCTAAATATTTGAGAACCGTTTCAAGCGCTTTGGAGTTTTAAAAAGCTAACGCCTTTCAAACGTCCTTCGACTTACGTCAAGTCAAATTTTGAAATAAAACCTTATAATAGTTATAACTTTTATTATTATTATTTTGTATTTAATTTTATTTAGTTTTTTTCTCTTTAATCTTGCATAAAAAAAGATTGTAAGTCTTGCGCATCATTGTTCTGAATGAATAAATTTGAATTTGAATTTGAAAACAAAAAGCAGTTTATGGGTTCTAGGATACTCCACAAACTGCGAAAGCTTTATTAGAATCAGCTTAGCCGTTTTTGAGTTAAATCCGGACATGCATACAAGCAGACGAAATCGTGTTTTTATACCTAGTTATTGTCTAAATAAAGCCAAAAACCAAGTTATACCATTTATGATCAAATAACAAACAATCACTTCAATTATATTTATATAAATAATTGTATACATTATTTACATTTATTTATAATATTGTTACATAGTTTGACTGATATAAACATCATTCATTGTTGTTTCCATTCCGAATTTATATTGCGGCAGCTGGAGTTATAAGGTTCCCTTCATTGCTAACTTTTACCCTCGCGCACAAGTCATTATACTCTTCCCATCGTCCAGAAGTTCGTCGGCAATATGCAGTGAAATGCCCTTCAATCCACGCAATAACCCCAACCAATCTGAAGTATTAATTATGTTATTTTGTGATTCTTTTCAAATTAAGAGTAAAGTAATATATAATGTACCCCTACCTTCCTAATCCCATTCCTTCCTTCCATGACTGTGTGCATTGCAAATAAAGGCCGAAAATGCCTATAACACAGGTCATTCCGTAAAAAAAAAAAAAAATTTTCTAATTTCAGAACACTAACCTGTATTTGTTCTCCAATGTTAATATCGTTGGAAGTTGTCGTAAGTTGTAGGACATTTGAGGTGATTGAAGATTCGGGCGGATACTTAATTCTATGAAAAGATGAGAATTGTGTTTTATTGTTTGGGAGCCTGCTTCACCACATTGACAGTGCACGGTTTGATGGCGGAAGGCTAATGCATTCTCCAAAGCGCCGAAACCTTCTTTAGTAATTATTTGGTGGATAGGCATTAAAGTTGAGCTCATTATTGCAATGCTACCACAATTCCTGCAGTTTTTTATATGATATGCACTTGGCATAGACTCAAAATATTTTATCCAAACTTCAGCTGCATTATCCGCATAAACAAAGTATCACCGGTAAATGGAAAAAGGATTTCCTTGTTTTTGGTTTATGATTATTGTAATCTTAAGAATTTTCCGCTGTTTGAAGATCCGACATGAATTGCTCGTTTAGGCAAAAGGAAAGGTAATAAAATTTTTCGACTTGTATTTTGTGCGCACATTTTCACAGCATGTGTTTTTCCATTGCAGCGAGTGGAAACGTAGTTCGGTGATTGATTAGAAACTCTTTTATTGTTTTGTTTCAAACCCAGCAATAGTTTTCTCAATAATTTCGATAATAAACGTGAACCGTCAAACGGCTCTGATAAAACTCCAAACCTCTTGAATCGGTCCTTAAACGAATACATAAGTCAGGCTTTGAAAAAAAATATTTTTGGCGGTAGCCGTCAAGAAAACGCTCTCATAGGTGACCGAAATTGAAAAAATTTCAATTTTAATTGATTTATTGAAAAAAAACCGTGAACCGTCAAACGATTCTGATAAAACTCCAAACCTCTTGAATTGATCATTAAACGAATACAAAAGTCGGGTTTTGAAAAAAGTTATTTTTGGCGGTAGCCGTCAAGAAAACGCTTTCGTAGATGACCGAAATTGAAAAAATTTCAATTTTAATTGATTTTTTAAAAAAAAACCGTGGACCGTCAAACGATTCTGATAAAACTCCAAACCTCTTGAATCGGTCCTTAAACGAATACATAAGTCAGGCTTTGAAAAAAAATATTTTTGGCGGTAGCCGTCAAGAAAACGCTTTCGTAGGTGACCGAAATTGAAAAAATTTCCATTTTAATTGATTTATTAAAAAAAAACCGTGGACCGTCAAACGATTCTGATAAAACTCCGAACCTCTTGAATCGGTCCTTAAACGAATACATAAGTCAGGCTTTGAAAAAAAATATTTTTGGCGGTAGCCGTCAAGAAAACGCTTTCGTAGGTGACCGAAATTGAAAAAATTTCCATTTTAATTGATTTATTAAAAAAAAACCGTGGACCGTCAAACGATTCTGATAAAACTCCAAACCTCTTGAATCGGTCCTTAAACGAATACAAAAGTGACGCTTTGAAAAAAAATATTTTTGGCGGTAGCCGTCAAGAAAACGCTTTCGTAGGTGACCGAAATTGAAAAAATTTCAATTTTAATTGATTTATTCAAAAAAAACCGTGGACCGTCAAACGATTCTGATAAAACTCCAAACCTCTTGAATCGGTCCTTAAACGAATACATAAGTCAGGCTTTGAAAAAAAATATTTTTGGCGGTAGCCGTCAAGAAAACGCTCTCATAGGTGACCGAAATCGAAAAAATTTCAATTTTAATTGATTTATTGAAAAAAAACCGTGAACCGTCAAACGATTCTGATAAAACTCCAAACCTCTTGAATCGGTCCTTAAGCGAATACATAAGTCAGGCTTTGAAAAAATATATTTTTGGCGGTAGCCGTCAAGAAAACGCTCTCATAGGTGACCGAAATCGAAAAAATTTCAATTTTAATTGATTTATTGAAAAAAAACCGTGAACCGTCAAACGATTCTGATAAAACTCCAAACCTCTTGAATCGGTCCTTAAACGAATACATAAGTCAGGCTTTGAAAAAAAATATTTTTGGCGGTAGCCGTCAAGAAAACGCTCTCATAGGTGACCGAAATCGAAAAAATTTCAATTTTAATTGATTTATTGAAAAAAAACCGTGAACCGTCAAACGATTCTGATAAAACTCCAAACCTCTTGAATTGGTCTTTAAACGAATACAAAAGTCGGGTTTTGAAAAAAGTTATTTTTGGCGGTAGCCGTCAAGAAAACGCTTTCGTAGGTGACCGAAATTGAAAAAATTTCAATTTCAATTGATTTTTTAAAAAAAAACCGTGGACCGTCAAACGATTCTGATAAAACTCCAAACCTCTTGAATCGGTCCTTAAACGAATACATAAGTCAGGCTTTGAAAAAAATTATTTTTGGCGGTAGCCGTCAAGAAAACGCTTTCGTAGGTGACCGAAATTGAAAAAATTTCCATTTTAATTGATTTATTAAAAAAAAACCGTGGACCGTCAAACGATTCTGATAAAACTCCAAACCTCTTGAATCGGTCCTTAAACGAATACAAAAGTGAGGCTTTGAAAAAAAAATATTTTTGGCGGTAGCCGTCAAGAAAACGCTTTCGTAGGTGACCGAAATTGAAAAAATTTCAATTTTAATTGATTTATTCAAAAAAAAACCGTGGACCGTCAAACGATTCTGATAAAACTCCAAACCTCTTGAATCGGTCCTTAAACGAATACAAAAGTGAGGCTTTGAAAAAAAATATTTTTGGCGGTAGCCGTCAAGAAAACGCTTTCGTAGGTGACCGAAATTGAAAAAATTTCCATTTTAATTGATTTATTAAAAAAAAACCGTGGACCGTCAAACGATTCTGATAAAACTCCAAACCTCTTGAATCGGTCCTTAAACGAATACAAAAGTGAGGCTTTGAAAAAAAATATTTTTGGCGGTAGCCGTCAAGAAAACGCTCTCATAGGTGACCGAAATTGAAAAAATTTCAATTTTCATTGATTTATTGAAAAAAAACCGTGAACCGTCAAACGATTCTGATAAAACTCCAAACCTCTTGAATTGGTCCTTAAACGAATACAAAAGTCGGGTTTTGAAAAAAGTTATTTTTGGCGGTAGCCGTCAAGAAAACGCTTTCGTAGGTGACCGAAATTGAAAAAATTTCAATTTTAATTGATTTTTTAAAAAAAAACCGTGAACCGTCAAACGGTTCTGATAAAACTCCAAACCTCTTGAATCGGTCCTTAAACGAATACAAAAGTCAGGTTTTGAAAAAAGTTATTTTTGGCGGAAGCCGTCAAGAAAACGCTTTCGTAGGTGACCGAAATTGAAAAAAATTCCATTTTAATTGATTTATTAAAAAAAAACCGTGGACCGTCAAACGATTCTGATAAAACTCCAAACCTCTTGAATCGGTCCTTAAACGAATACAAAAGTCAGGTTTTGAAAAAAAATATTTTTGGCGGTAGCCGTCAAGAAAACGCTCTCATAGGTGACCGAAATTGAAAAAATTTCAATTTTAATTGATTTATTGAAAAAAAACCGTGAACCGTCAAACGATTCTGATAAAACTCCAAACCTTTGGGAATAAATTCCAATCGATTACAAAAAAAAAATTTTGAAAAAACGTTACTCGCCGGTCAACATCATGGTCGAATTTTGAATGATTTTTAAAAAAAAAACCGTTAACCGTCAAACGATTCTGATGAAACTCCAAACCACTTCAAACGAACTTCAAACGATTGGAATAAAAAAAAGTTTGAAAAGTGGTTACTTGCCGGCTAACATCATACGAGTATGATGTGAAAGACAAACTTTCGAGCCTGTCAAAAGACAAGAAGCCACCGTGAAAATTATTCAAGAAGTGGAATTATTTCACTTTTACATCGTTTTCCCATTTTATTGTGATCGACTTAAAAAAAAAAAAAAAATTTGCTACCCTGAAATTTTGTTTTTTCGCGTTTCATGGCTAAAATAGCCCAAAAATGCAAAAAAAAATCCGTCTGTCTGTACGCCGTCCGCCTTACGCCGGTGTGTACGCTCAGCGCACATTAACTCCCCAACCCTGCAATATAGAAAGTTGATTTTTGGAGGGAATGTAGGTAGTTGCGGATCGCAGGCGGACACAAGTTACACGTACTGAGAAAATTGGTGTATAGCATTTCATGAAAAAGTGCAGTTTGTATGGGAGATGGTGGAAGGAGGTTTTAAGGGAATTTTTGAGAAACAACTATAATCATTACGCAATTGATATATTTTAAATTTCAGATCTGCATCATTCACGCTTTTCAAGAAAATCGAATTTTTGTAAAGTCATGGAATTGTGTCATATTGTATGGGAGGGGGTAGAAGGAGTGAACCTACTCGGTTAATTTTTTCCCGATATTAATAATAATGCAAATTAAGGATAAAGTACAACATTTAAGATCGATGAAAGTTACACGTACTGAGAAAATTGGTGAATAGCCTTTCATGAAAAAGTGCATTTTGTATGGGAGGTGGTGGAAGGAGTAGGTGGTTTTAAGTGAATTTTTGAGAAACAACTATAATCATTACGCAATTGATATATTTTAAATTTCAGATCTGCATCACTCACGCTTTTTAAGAAAATCGAATTTTTGTTAAGTCATGGAATTATGTCATATTGTATGGGAGGGGGTAGAAGGAGTGAAGCTACTCGGTTAATTTTTTCCGGATATTAATAATAATGCAAATTAAGGATAAAAAACAACATTTAAGCTCGATGAAAGTTACACGTACTGAGAAAATTGGTAAATAGCTTTTCATGAAAAAGTGCAGTTTGTATGGGAGGTGGTGGAAGGAGTAGGTGGTTTTAAATGAATTTTTGAGAATCAACTATAATCATTACGCAATTGATATATTTTAATCTTCAGATCTGCATCATTCACGCTTTTGAAGAAAGTCGAATTTTTGTAAAGTCATGGAATTGTGTCATATAGTATGGGAGGGGGTAGAAGGAGTGAAGCTACTCGGTTAATTTTTTCCGGATATAAATAATAATGCAAATTAGGGATAAAGTACTACATATAAGCTCGATAAAAGTTACAAGTACTGCTAAAATTGGTGAATAGCCTTTCATGAAAAAGTGCAGTTTGTATGGGAGGTGAAGGAAGGAGTAAAGGGATTCAAATGATTTGTATACCATAGATCATTCAAATGATTTGTATACCATAGATCACATTTATGATAAAAATAGTGTGTTCTAAATTTCAAATGATTTGCTCTAATGGTTTTGCAGAAAATTTGATTAGTACATATTTTTGAAAATGAGTCATTTTGTATGGGAGGGGGTGGAAGGCGTGGGGGTATTCAAATAAGACCACATGCAGATTACATCTCGCTGCACATCTAACAACCTGTGAAAGTTTCATTACAATCGGCTTAGCCGTTTTTGCGTGAAAACCGGAAAAACAGACAGACAGAAAATTTTTAAAAACGTTTGTTTCTGCTTAGTTATTGCTAAAATAAAGCAAAAAACTTATTTATAGCCATTTATAAACAAATAACAGACAGACACTGCAATTATATTTAGATGTATAGATTGTTAGTAAGGCCAAAAAAAATTAAACGATTAGATTCACCGCTTCCACACCCTTCCATACAAAATGACACAATTTCGCAATTCGACAATAAATGGAATTGCTCAAAAAGTATAAAAGCTATTAGTCTGAATTTCGGGATATGTTACTTTCGTCATATTTTCAATCTACAGTATAAAAATGATTTGCGTCCTCCCTCTCCTTCCACCACCACCTATAATATGACACAGTTTCACAACTTCACAAAAAATCTATTTTCTTGAAAAGTATAAATGTTGCTAGTCTAACATTTAAGAGATGACAATTTTATGATATTCTTAGTTATTTCTGAAAAAATCACTAAAATCCCCCTACTCTTTCTACCACCTCCCATACAAACTGCATATTTTCACTAAATCTAACACACTAATTTTCTCAGCTCCTATTCAATTTTCGGAGTAAGCATTTTGTTTAAAACATTTTTATAGCTACTTAAGCATGATGGGGAAAAAATTAATTCAATGCTATCACTCCTTCTAACACTCCCCATACAAAATTTCTTGGGATCACAAAAAATTCTATTTCATCTAGAATATCGTAAGATTGCACTTTACGCGCAATCGTAGCCCTGTTATATTTTGTTCAGGTTTTGCTCATTTTCTAGCGCACTACTTTCACTACACTCACCCATGACTTGTAAAATCTATAGAGCATCGTACACTCACCATTCATTAAAACTGGTGCGAAATGATCCGGGGTACTCAACAATACCGCCGTAGTTCCAGATAGCCTTTGGCGCCCATACGTTTACCACCGAATTCGGTCCAACCCTTGCAAGTATGATACCGAAGCAATAGTTATTACCTTGATTTCTACGACAGACTAATTTCCGCAATGACTTAATTCCACGGTTCCTTACAAACACAAATTGTTATTGGGCAATCAGTAACGTCCCCGAAGGTTCCGCTCTGTACTGAATTGCAAGTTCAGCATTCACACTGGTGAGTACGAAATCTATCTAAATTTCTGCCAATCTCTGAGTCAGTGCATCCGGCTGCATAACGCAAATTCATGCTGAGAATCAAGGAATGATACAAGAAACTCAACCCGGGGTATGGACGTCAATTACAGTCACTACGTGTACCCCGAAGAGACCTTAACCCTTGCTGTGCCCTCATCATGTCGCTTTGAATTTCGCTCTCTTCTAATTGCTAGTTTGACTTACCAGCATCCAGGTTTGGGGTTTCTTTATTGAACAACATTTTCCTGTAACCATAATATCCTCTTTCAATCAAAGGTAACCATTGTTATGTTCACACACCGTTAACATCTGATTTCGTTCCCTTTGGGTTTTGATACTTTGAATTCCCTCTTCCGTGAAGGGGAGGACGTGGGGAAGCATTTCTCTCATCTTCGCTCGCTACTTTCTTCCGGTAATCACATAACTTTAATTTAAGGCAATACTCTCTCTATTTACAGTTAAATTGGTCTTAACTTCTTTCTGCTCCCAATTTAAAAAGTCCTTGTTAAACAAATATTGCAGACAATCTGTTTCGGTTTGAGTTCAGAAAATCCTCACATCCGACAAACGGCAGCACTCAATAAAAAATTTTCATTTTCCCTCAATTGGAAAAATTATTGCAAGCAAACATCAGAAGCTTCGAGTCTCAGTCCCTTAAGGATATTATAAGTCTATTCTGCTGTTCGTTCACATCCCTGATTTAAACCTGAAATCGGAAACTTCTCGAAGTTATTAATTGTTACAAAAACTTTTAACCATTTCGTAATCCACTCGAATCCCATCTCTCATATTTCGTCCTTTACATTCAGACATCAGTGTCTCTATCCACCCTTTTCGAATCAGTTTCCAGAATAATTTTTTTCCCGCGTCTCGGTTAAAAGTTTCCTCTGAGCTCGGTGGTGTGGTTATCAGACTTCTGCTGCTGCTGTTCCAATTATCACTCTTAAGGATACTTTTGCAAAGAGCAAGGAGGTTCCAAAGACTAGGCAACATCAGGACAACCAAAGCACTTTCCGGCAATCTGACTCCTAGAAACTTTGCTCGGATGAAACTTTTTCTATGAATCGAGGAGATTCTAGGGGCGGAGTTTTTAATTAAAAAAAAGAACAACAAGAAGAAGGCTAAAATTTTGAATTTTGGTGTGAAAACTTTATCAACTTGACTCGTTGACCAAACCAAAAATATTTTTTTTATTTTCCGAAAAAGAGAGAGACTGGGCTATTCACAATTCAGGAACCTCGTTAACTACTTAAAAGGCAAAACTATGTTTGAGTAGGATCTGGCTAAGGATGCTTCACTCTAGCTATGTATGCATAGAGTGGGTAAGGAGTTAGAACAGTTTTTGTTGTGTTGGCACACCTCATTGTGGTTACAATGTTACACACGAAATTATCGCTATTCAGGCGAATTTCATAGCTGGGGTCGGGTGTACCAATCTGTTGCTTCTGCTTAGAAAGAAGAGAAAGCGATAAAAGGACTTAATATCAAGGAGGTGGTGTACAAGAAATTTATAGATGTATGAGTTGTGCCGCAAAAACTTAATAAGCTCGTATGCAAAGTAGAAAGTAATTCGGCGAAACGATTAAGCTTTTTACGGCATGCTTAGCAACACACGCGACAATAAACCTCGTTGTTAAAGTTAAGCCCAAGTGGAAATTAAGTGTTATTTAAGTGATACCGTGGCGCTCAATATTAGAGAGTTACGACTTTCAGGGCTTTTCATCTTCGCTCAAGCATAGTTTCTTGATGAGATTCGCTTCATATTTTATCGTTTGATAGGTAGACTTTCCCAGCGGAGTCCTTTTTGGTGGACAATTTTATGCATGAAAACTAAGGGATTTCTTGTAAGGTAATTAAAGCGTTTCCCATCTAGTCCTAATTAGAAACTGTTGGTTGTTGGTTTCGGAATTTTTTCTTAATCGGAGGTGGAAATCGGTCGTAAGTTCGAAGCAAGGAGCTATGGGTAGACTTCACTGTCTGCAGCAACAAATAGATCGTATTGATCGGAAGCAGATGGAACTAGGTCTCCATACATCTTCCTATTTACGTAGATTCTTCTAGCGAAGGCATTATTCATTGTTTCATCTAGTAATTGTCGTTTTCACTCCTCTCCCTACCTTCCTAATCCCATTCCTTCCCTCCATGAGTGTGTTTGTGCATTGCACATAAAGGCCGAAATTGCCTATAACAGAGGCCATTATTTAAAAAAAAAAGAATGACTGCTTTGAAAGAAATCATGGTTTTGTGGTGTGATCAAAAAGGAGGTGCTTCGTGATGCGTCTTACGACCGGACTTTGTACGGCTTCGTTTCTGAGAACATCCGTATGACCGAGTGCCAGTGAAAAATCTGAGTTGGACTCCATTTTGATACATCAGAATCAGAGTCGGAAACTTCAATTCCGGATTGCAGGTTCTGCTTCTTTAGCTGCTCTGCATCCGAAATCGAGCTTAAGCCACCTGAGCGTGCTGTTCCTTGACATTTCCTTCTTATTCTCGAAAGGTTGTTAACAGGCTTACACCCAAGGATTGCAGGTGGTGTTCAAGTTATTCGCCTGTTGGGACTTTTTTTTTTTACGGAATGACCTGTGTTATAGGCGATTTCGGCCTTTATGTGCAATGCACAAACACAGTCGTGGAGGGAAGGAATGGGATTAGGAAGGTAGAGGGAGAGGAGAGAGAACGACCGGAACGAGTGGAGAAGCTGGTATATTTTTCAGTTGTACTGTCGCTATTTGACAAATATTGCAGATGTTATGCGGGACTGAATGATAGAAAGCGAACAGAATCCATCTACTGAGTATCTAGGCCTTCTTGAAGTGGAACTGTTTCACTTTTACACCGTTTGCCCATTTTATTTCGAATAATTTTTCATCGCCAGTAGCAAGTGAAAAATTCGTGCTTAAAAAAAATCCCGTCTGGGGTGGGAATCGAACCCACGACCTATTGACTGAAAACCAAGCACGCTGCCCACTACGCCACGGAAGCTGTCATTATGGCAAATGCAACACCATCATTATTTTTGATGCATCCGCATTGGCCATACTTTTTTCAGAGAACTTGGCCAACATTCCCCCTTTTGAAAGATATATTGAATTGTATTGGATTTATTATAGTGGGAGTTGGAGTGATAAAGTCCTTGGTATCTTTACTGGTTGAGGTAGGCTTGGATTGAAATGTAGGAACTGAAATTGTGGAGGTGACAGCGAATTGAATAGCTGAGAGTTTTACAGTCGTATTTTATAAATATACTGTTTATTGGTTCGTAAACTAATCGCCAAACAGATTAATTTCACCTTTACGTCGCATCAAAACTTAGAACTACTTCTAGACTGCTTAATTGGAGAGTTCCTAGCATATGCGTGCTTCAGGCGAGTCGTTTAGACGAGTTTGTAATTCTTTTCGGTGCGCTCTTCCGTATATGGCGATAATGTAAAGTAAAGTACGTTCATATCACTACCAGGTTTCCTCAATGCAAGCAATTGCCATAAAACCGGTTCCAAATATAAAAGATGGAAATCGATTTATACTTTGGCTCATTATTTAGTGAAGGGACAAAATAAATATCAACATCCCTAAACCAAGAAAATAAATAAACAGAGCACAATAAATTGACAAAAATTGGCATAGATAATAATAATAATAATAATAATTTATTTCATATAATACTAAATACATTATTTCGTACAAATTTATTAACGCTTTATAAGCAGGCTTGTGTTAAGCGTTTTGTTTAAGTCTTAAAGTAGAGTGATCAAAAAAAAAATAATAAGTGAGAAAATAATTCAAAGAGAAAAAAAGTAATAAATAAAATAAGAAGTTAAAATGAATAGTATGAAAAATATAAAAAGAAAAATAAAATATAAAAAGAAAAATAGAATATGAAAAGAAAAATAAAATATGTTTGTTATGCAAATTAAACAACTAAGAATACTAATCCACTTGTTAATTTACCATTGTTTGTATTTAATTTGTGAGCGCAAATTTATATTGTATTATTATATAATATTAGAATTCCAAGAGAGAAGCCAATTTTTTAATTTTACTTTAAAGGTGAAACTATTTATACAAGATTTGATGTCAAGTGGAAGTTCATTAAAGTACTTTATTAGTAAATATGATGCATGTTGCTGTGTCTTTGTCAGCTTACACTTTGCAGTTAGTTTCTTTAAATTTTCACGAAATCTTGTGCTGTAGGTCGGACCATGATCGCAGAGTTGAAAAGCTTGTGTTCTATGTGCGTGGAGAAGAACTACCTTTTTATATAGCCTATTCAGATCTAAAACTTGTAGTTCTAAGAATGCTTGGTGCGACGAATATCTATTTGGCTTCCTAAGAATTTGTTTAATAGCTGCTTTTTGAACAATACTGATAGGGTATAAATTAGTTTTACACGCACCACCCCATCCCAAAATACCATATTGAAGAACACTTTCAAATAGAGCATGGTATATTGATTTTAGTGTCACAATCTCCATAATATTCCTTAACTGACGGATACTAGGAAGAATATTTCGAAGTTTTTGAGAGACAGAATTTGCCTGTTTTCTCCATGTCAGATTATTGTCTATAATTATTCCTAGATATTTTATAGATGTGGCCACTTCAAATTGTGAACTGCAGGAACAGGTGTTGTGCGATTCGCAATTACAGGAGTGAACTGTGAGCTTCAAGTTAGTTGATGGAATTCCCTTTTTGTTTGCACTAAAATGCATATATTTTGATTTATCAATATTTACTGTCAACCTATTTGCATCAAGCCATCTTTTTAGTTTAGTAACTGCAGCCGATGCTTTTTGATAGGTTTCCTTCCATGTGAAGTCACTCACACACAATACAGTATCGTCTGCAAAAGCGATCAGGTCATCCACAGAATCGGTGATGTTGAACATATCATTAATGTACAATATAAATAAAAGTGGGCCCAGAACACTACCCTGAGGAACACCGTAATCAGTGATTTTCGCAGAACTGACTCTCCCTTCTATTTTAACCCTTTGGTTTCGGTTAGACAAATAGCTACGTATGAGATCTAAGGGCTTTCCTCGAAGTCCCATTAATTCTAATTTATATAAGAGGGTAGAATGATGCACGGTATCGAAAGCTTTCTGTAGATCTAAAAATACTGCAATAGTTTTCCGACCATCTTCAAGATTTTTATAAATTGTTTTCGTTAGTTTATAGATTGCATCATTTGTACTCAGGTTAGTGCGAAAACCATATTGATTTTTTGCTAATATATTATGCTTCTCAACGAAATTTATCAATCTTGCTTTGATACATTTTTCCAGTATTTTTGAGATTACTGGTAAGAGAGATATGGGCCTGTAATTAGACATAATGTTTTTTGCTCCAGTTTTATAAATAGGAATTACTAGAGATTCTTTCAGATTATCAGGAAAACATCCATTTGTCAGACATAGGTTGAAAACATGAGCTAATGGCTTACTAATATATTGCTTTATGAGTTTGACAGAGCTAGTCGATATATTATCAGGACCTGTAGCATTTGTACCCTTGAGTTTCTGAATGGTGTCTTTAACTTCATTTTCTGTTACTGGAACAAAAAACAGGGTCTCAGTTACACGAGGTACTCGTATTTGATTAAATATTTTGGTAGTGCATTGACAGGTATTTTCTATGTTCTGTGCAAGCCTTTTGCCAGTTGAGACATAAAATTCATTAAATTTTTTGCATATGGCTTCAGCATCATCCTTAAAATAAATAGTCTCATTATCAGTTGCAATTGAGTCTACTTTTACTCTACGATTTTGTTGCTTACCTAAACAATTTTTAATAACTCTCCACAGCTTGGATACATTATGAGCTTCTTGTATTCTTAATTTGTAGTAATCATCCCTTGCTCTTCTAATAAGTGTTGTTAGGAAGTTTCTATACTTTTTATATGTGCTGACTAAAGTTACATCGCCAGGACTTGCAACGATTTGTTTATATAGTTTTGTACGTTATCGTAAACACACTAAGAGTCCAGCTGTAATCCAGGGTTTAATTTTGATGGGTGTAAACTAGCTTTAAGTCTGCGTTTTAAGCTAAACTATGCTCTACGAAGAAGCCAAATAACTTATTAACTTCTCTCGCGAGTCTCGAAATCGGTTCATTCATACCATAGTTAGTCCGGTGAAAGCAAATCTACAGCAATTTAGGATGCCTCGGTAAAAATTGATCAACAGCTAACTGCATCAAATCCGGTATAAAGGTCGGTATAAAGAGGAAGACAAACTCTATCATTCCAATTAAGGTGACGGAAAGCTATTCTTTCAAATTTAATTAATTATGCGAATATGCACATCATAATATACCAAACTTGAGAAGCATACTCAAGATGAGATCTAACAAAGGTGTTATACAGACTAAACCTAACGCAAGAATCGTTAAAATTCTTGGATAAACGAGTGGTGAAACCCAACATAGAATTACTCTTTTGCACAATCTTAGTTATATGCAAGCCAGAATCAATCTTTTTGTCAAATGTAACACCTAAGTCAATAATGGAATTAATACAATCCGAAATACAGTCATTGAGACTGTTAGTCACTACAAATGGTGAGACTTTTCTAGTAAATGACATAACATGACATTTATCCAAATTCAATCCAAGGTCATTATGGCGACACAATTTACTTTAATTTAATAGATCCTTTTGAAGAAGATAATCAGTGTTGGAACCAAGAGACCTAAAGATCTTAATGTCATCAGAATAAATGAGTACTTTCGAATATTTGAAACAGAATCAACATCGTTAATGGCCATGATAAACAGAAGTGATCCCAAATAACTTCCTTGAGGGACTCCAGAATGCGCAATAAATGGCTTAGAAGTACAATCACGAAAGATAACTTGATAAGTTCTATTTAATGGATATGACTTAATTCAATTGATAAACCATGTAGGAAAACGCAACAAGTTTAATTTCAACAAAATTATAGAATGGGGTAATTTATCAAAAGACTTACTAAAATCAGTACATGCAATCCACCTGCTTACCTCGATAGTCAAAATGGATTTATTTGCAAACTCCATCAGATAGAGAGTTAGAAAATGTTTTCAGACTTTGGAAATGGAAAAGTAATATACATCCACAGCCAGTCCTGTTTGCCCTAAAAATGGCAAATGGATACTAACTGGGTCATGGGGTTTATCACTCGTGATCAAGAAATCTAACTGATACGAAAAACGGATACAACGCCTCGGATTGGGACGGAATCTATGGTAACGAGTATTAGCATTCGAAAACGGGCTTTGACTGGCTTCTTGAACTTTCGAACATTGACAATGACGGTGGAAGGGCTGGGATTACTCGGTCCAAACACTTCAAATCAATGATCGACCGTGAAATGGAGCACTGCAAAAAAATCCAAAATTTGGACTTGAGCGAGGTCTGGTGGACAGGAGCAGGAGAAGAACGAGCTCCGAACACAAACAGTATTCTGAACGTTGGTCCTGAGTATAAACCTAAAAATGACATGGCGGTCTTCGTTACACCGAGAACGAGAAATACCAAGGTCAGAAAAGTCATAACTCTACAGTGCTATGGACACCTGTTGATTAGGAGAAGTTTTATGGCCAACTGAGTGCCACCTTCTCTAGAGGTAATATTATTATCATCTCAAGACGTCAGCTCAACGCATTGCAATCTTGCATTAATGGCGAATTAATTGTGAAATTTTGTGGTACGCGGTAAATAGTCATCCGAGTGACCTATTTTCTGCATAATAGTCACCATAAAACATTTATGTCCCTTAGTGAAGTTACTCAGAACCAATTCGCCCATTTGACCATAAGTCGCCGAAACAGAAGATATTCCTTCCAGAGAGCTCCCGAGTTGAGACGGAACTACAGCGATGAGGTATGGCTTCGCTATATAAAATTATGAAACAGATTACGAACAGGAATCTTACCGCCAACCCCGTGGTGAGAGATGTCATCGAAACTTTCCTTAATATGAGTGAACACCAGTTGCGGAAGGAATTGATATCTGATATTTTATACATCTTCTTAGAGGAAGATATTCCAGAAACAGAACAGCTGCAGCAATCCTCTATTATGGGATGTACGCCCAGATTCTCGATGTGGGTGATACAATTAGATTCTCGTCTTTGCTATGCTGTCGGCACTATCGTAGCTTTTAATGTTGCAAAGATTGTGTCAGATTCTTGTATAAGCTGACAAATATCCTTCAAATAATATTGGAGCAGTCATGTAAGAAAAGTTCGCCGTTACATCTCATGTTAGTGGACTTCCAGAAGGCTTTCGACTGCGTCAAGCGAGGTTCTATACGAAATGCTTTGCGTAGGAGAGGTACTCCAGGCAAGATCATAGTTATGATTAAAGAAGGTGCTGCGTTTTACAAAGAGGAGGGCTGTTACGGCGTCTTGAAACCAGAGCGGAACATCGCGAAACAAGCTCTCTAACATGGAAGCGAGCAGTTGAGCATTAGACCAAAGGAATAAACAAGTTCCGGCTATAACTAAAGGCCGATACTTAGGATCGCGCCTTATGGAAAATTACTGTTGCCGTCCTATACCTCTGTATGGGGTCTTAACAGGAAATTGATTGATTGAATATGGGCAGAAGTTTCAGTTTGGAAAGCAATGTAGATAATGGTGGGTCAAGTAATGAGCCAATTTGTAGAGGATGCGGCGAAAACGTTACATTTGTGTAGTTGAGGATAGGTGTGGTGAGCTTTGGGTCTATTTCATATTCTGTTAGTTCTTTACATATGTGGGGTGTTTCAACAAGAGGTAAAGAGGTATAGGATTTGTTTCCAAGATCCAATCAGAGAACGTATGATGCTGCTGGTGGTCCGTCGGTTGCATTTATTGAGTAAATTGGACCTTGTATGCATGCATAGTCAAATTTTTCGTCAATATTTGCTGCAGTGCAGAGGTCAAGCACGCTGACGAATGGAGGTGTTTAGGTCGTTTTAAATACTATCCTTCACTGCGGCGATATTTTCGGTCGAACGTCTGGGACGAAGTCTTTTTGGTGTCTTCACATCTTGCACTAAGCCAGTATCTTCGAAATTTTTCAGTAGGTTGCACACACACGTCTCCGAAGGCACATGATAACGAACGAAATTTGCTCGAATTTCGCACATCGTAACTGCGTTTAAACACGAATTTTTGTAATAAAATTCAACGACTATGTAGCGCTCCATGCTAAATTGCCCGCGTTCATAGATGAGAAATGTTAACAATTGACAACTGTCAATCGACTAGATGTCAAATAATCGGCATTTCGAACCCTATACCTATTGCTCAAATACCCTATGGCAGCATATGGCGACCGAATCTACCGAGTCTTTTTATAAGATCAAGACAGAGAGCTGCATTGTGATGGAGATAACTCTAATAATGCTCTTTGTATGTGTTAATACAAATGTCAGTACTTTTTTTATTTAAGGAAGAGTTTCGACTATTTTATTCTGTAAAATGAAGTCGCAATTTTATAACAATTTCCAGTAATAATGCAAAAAAACGAAATTAAATGAAAATTGTTCAATTCAATAAATAAATAATTTTCAGCATAACGCTTTTATAATAGCACTCATCCGTGTCCTTTACCTAATGAGGATTCTCGTAATCTTAGACCGATTATTTGCATAACACATATTTCAATTCTATGACAATTGTAATCTGGCTTGATTGGAGCTCATATAATCCAGGATACACACTTGACCTCACGTGGTCGCAGCACATATTACTCGAGGATACGAATCATCATATCAATCAACACGATTCTCGTCGTCGTCGTTCCTGCCAATCAGCCATTTCGCTCTCGACGATAATCCTCGAAACCTGGAGAAGGACTCGTATCATAAAGTCGTCCTTCAAGGTAAATCCATCTCCCGTTCGTAATTTACTCTAGTTGGTAACTCCTTGAACAAAGCGATAGAGTGTTTTGTAATGAGGTGGCACGAGTAGCTAGCAACGTACCTTTTCACTATGCACATTTTCAATTGGCCTTCGATTACTCCACACTTGGTTAAAACTGAGTACAAAAGGACTTTCAAGGACAATAGAAGCATTATTGAATTGAATGTACTTCGCCTTGTCACACATCATATTTCGCTTAATTCGCAAGTAATCGTGGAAGTCAACATTCTGTGACCTCTTTTTTTTCAAGGTATAAAGATTGCGAAATACTATTTTCAAGGAATGGAAACGAAGACGAGATGACATGCTCTATTGTATGACAAGAAAGACGAAAGAACGTGTGTCTTGTATTGCAGATTAAAGGGTCGAATCCTATAGAAAATTTCGAAGAAAATCCTTTCTTGTTATGTTCTTTTTTTTTTTTTTTTAATATAGTTTTTCTTTAATTTTTTAATATTTCATTTGTGAGATGGATTCCATTTTTTGTCGTCTTTTTTCGATTATGGACTGCTCGAATGGTATTTTCAGAGTTTTTTCTTAAACAATTTTCTTGCGATATTCGATTTCTTTGGCAAACATCCAGGGGACTTTTATCTATAGTTTTCCAAGGTTTTGAAATGCTTTGACTAACTTTTTAAAACAGGTTTTTACGACGCAGTTTTTTCCTCCATATTGTTAATGGAATAATTGCGAACTCGCTTTATCTTCAATTCTATTATTATGTATTATGTTCTTCGCTTAGAGCTGGCAATAAGACGGTTATACAACAACTGTAGAGTAGTCTGAGATTGTGGAAAATAAAATCCCCAGGACAATAATGTCCTGAAAATGAAGAGGAGCCCATTTTTTGGGAGGAAAAAGGAAGCTGATAGGTTTCAGATGCGATTTGTTAAGCAATTAGAGGGTTTTTGTACTTTAGTAAGAGGCGCAATGCTAAAATGTTGGGAGCGGGGAAAGCTTCCATTATTAAAATAAAATTAATATTTAAAGAAATTTAATGAATAATTTCACATCACATTTTTAAATTTTGTAAAAAGTAGAATATTTCCGACAGCAATGGAACTATTGACTTCGACAAACTGCTCAAATAGTAATGAAAGCTGTAGAAGTAATCCGATAGGCAACTAGATCTGCGCCTCAGAGCTTCCATGATCATGACGTTGACATCATATCATTGTGATGCGATTTTTCAGTCGCTTTCGCTTTAAGGCTTCGGAAATCATTAGTTCTAGAGCTTTTCTTTAAGCTCATTTTTCTGCAGTTGTATGGAAGGCAAAGGGTGGAAAGACAGAGACGGATATTTGATTTGGGGATGTTCTAAATCGATACTTGAATATGTAAAATTTACTATGTGGTGAAATTAGGAGAGGTTAGGGGGGTTGAGTACGCCCAAGACAGGTTCATTTTTACATTTGTATAATATGACGGATATTATAAACGCCTTAAATGATTTGATCTCATCAAAGCTTAGCCATATACTTGCAGTTTTTTGGGTAAGATATTTTCGGAAATTTAAAAGTGATTGCCCCTTGAATAGTTGATTGAGTCCAAAGGTCTCCGATTCCGAATTTCAATAACAAGCATATAGCAATAAGAATATTCTCGTACATCCGTATTTTTGTTATATGGTTAAATTTTGTGAAAAGGAAGCACATTTATTAAAGTAACTCTTCTGGTACCTGTCATAAAATATTTTTTTCACATCAATGGAGCTATGTGGAAACTGTAAATGGACTCCATATTTTTACGAATTTTATTTTGTAGAAAGCACAGAATATCAATTTCGTTAGTCTCAAAATTCGCTTTCAAAAATCTAATTCGAGCTGATTAATTATTGGACTTATACATTCATAATTTCGAACGATAAATAAAGTAAATAGCCAATCTAATTGCTTCGAAAATCCCTTAAGACAGTTCTGTAATATAGCTCGTTTCCTTGCATTCGCAAATTATCACTAATTTTAAATACAATTTAAAAATAAATAATTAAATAAAATTGCGAGTGCTCTCTCTCTTTCTCACGTACAAGCTATACAACAACAATATGAGAACAGCACCGGTCTTATATGGAGCTTTGATGCAAGCTCAATCGACCCTCATGCCCCAACTGTAATGGTCGCTCGCGCTAAGAGAGGAAAAAAGAAAAAAAGAAAATAAACTTTATCCAACCCTGAAGCGGACGTGCGCGCCGCCGACGGACAGATGTGGTGCATGTGTATAGTGGATTATCTGATTTAACCTTGGGGAGGGCCAAATGAGCCCAAATCGTAAGTTTTTGCTAGTTTCTTGAATTAAAAATCGTAGTTTAACCTTGTGGATGGCCAAATGAGCCCCATGCGGTGCATGTGTATAGCGGATTATCTGATTTAACCTTGTGGAGGGCCAAATGAGCCCAAATCGTAAGTTTTTGCTAGTTTCTTGAATTAAAAATCGTAGTTTAACCTTGTGGATGGCCAAATGAGCCCCATGCGGTGCATGTAGATAGCGGATTATCTAATTTAACCTTGTGGATGGCCAAATGAGCCCAAATTGTACGTTTTTCTAGTCTCCTTGAATAAAAAAAATCGTAATTTAACCTGGTGGAGTGCCAAATGAGTCCAAATCGTACGTTTTTCTAGTTTCCTTGAATTAAAAATCATAATTTAACCTTATGGAGGGCCAAATGAGGCCAAATCGTACGTTTTTCTAGTTGTCGTGAATTTAAAAATCGTAACTTAGCCTTATGGAGGGCCACCTGAAAAATAATGAAGGCCCAATGAAGGGCTAAAGGGGAGCAATATTGTGGGAAGAGAGAGAAGGACCACCATGCACTGAACGAAAGACCAGGCCGCAGGTCTACCTAGATGGGTCGAGTGGACCGTCCCATGCCTTCGCCTTCCGGCTACTCACCTTCTTCATTGCTTTTTTTTTATTCTTATTGCCCGCCAACTATCTCATCAGGAGTTCCCAAGCCTGATGGTCAGCCCACCCCCCTTAAATGGTACATACATTTTTTTCATGTACGCGGAGAGAAGTGACACCCCCCCCCCCCAAAAAAAAAAGAAAAAAAAGACCATACTCTCCTCCTGTTACACAACTTCTAACACTTTTATGTGTTCCGAGGGTGAGAGAGAAAAGTTGCAACATTAAAAACAAACTGAGGCCAATATCAGATTCAGTTTGCAAAAAATAATGTAAGAAGACTACACCGCTATGAAAAGTCGTTGGCTTGATTAGTATTGGCCGTTTCAGCAGATAATCTTTTATTTGATGGATTCGTTTTGCCTCGTCTGATGAGCACTTCTTGTATGTAGTCTAGTGATGAAGAACTTGCATGATTGTGGTTGTTAACTAAATAGGATTGTTCATCAAAAAAGGAAATCAGAAAGAGTTGTTGTCGTTGCTGTAGCAAGAAAATATATATATATGTATAATAGTAGAAACAAACTTGAATCCACTGTAATTTTGATATTCCTATTTTAACCCTACACTACTGCAGTAATAGTGGTTGAATGTTTTCTGCGTTTCTAGAGAATTTCTATAATAAAATCGATATAATAAAAGGTTTTCAAATGTACTGCTTTTAAGGGAGGTGATTGGAGGGATGGCGGGATAGAACTAATTTCTTCACATTTCATTATAATCTGTACGGAAACAATTCTCATGTAATTTGTGCTTAATAACTTTAGCTGATCAAAATGGTGTGTTTTATTTCTTCAATTTGTACAGCTTGTATGGGAGGTGACAGAAGGAGTGAGAGTACTTCATTTTTTTTTTCATTAAGAAAAAAATTAAAGCAAATTTTTAACACTCTCAGATTTCGTCTAGAATGTGCGAGTTAATTGAAAATATTAGAAAATTCTTATGGAGACTTAATTTAGTAGTAAAGTGCATTCAAAGATATGGTCGAGAAGTGACCGAAATCAAAAACTCGTTTATCTCGGCAATCATGAGCCAAAACGAAAAATCACATAGATTAAAAAAGATTTTTTTAGTTGTTCAAATCAAGTTTTTTTTTAGATACTCATACCTTCCACTTTTGGTCAGCGATTATTGCCAGAATCAATACAGGTCTGTCCGGTAATATGTGCCCGATCCTAAGCAACCATTCCAGTCCTTTTCTGTTGAGATTACTCCAGTTATCGTTGAGACATGCAGACTTTAAACTACATACACAGTCGGACGTGAAAACCAAAATTACTTTATTTTTCGATTCCTGAGAGTTCATGGCATGAATATAATATCCTGATTTAACGCGACATCCGATGTTCAATTCATCCTTTTTCATGCATCTCCTTCCATACTTTATCGGGACATATATCGTGATTTTTGCATCGAATTTCCGATTGAATTTCGCACAATTCTTTTACCTTTCACGTAAAAATTCAATTTAAAGAAGGGCCGAAATGAAAAGAAAAAAATTCTACTACTTTTCGTCATGTGCTTTAAGCAATATCCTAAAGGATTTTATCTCTTGAAAGAAGAAATCTTCGCAGCAAACATAAGAGCGCATTTTGATTTGTCCCCATTTAAGGACTAACATTTCTATTACATAATTTTTATGCTACTCCAGACTGCTACTTTATTTATTTTTACAACTTAATTGTTTTTTGCAGAGGATTTTTTTCTTTTTATTCCTTTCAACCAGTCGCCTTTTACAAAAAGTATGTCAGCCCTAGAAAAGAAAATCAAGGCTAAAGATTACTCTAGCTAATTTTCCGGGTCTTAAAATATGGCGAGAAGGCCATAAGATAGACATCGAATTACAATGCGATGTTAATTTCTTCTTAAAAGTTCTTAAAAAAAACGATGAACAAAAGTAAAGAGTATCTCCTTACACTATGTACATATAACTCGCCGAGGCCGTTTCGACCTTTTAATTAATTATTTTCGTGTGATTTTGTCTTCGTCGAGGGTTCCTAGATAATTTTCTGCCTGAATGAAAGAATCAAAATGTCGCTGTGCGGCAGTTCTTCTTTTTTCACAAAGGACACAATTTTAATTATTGTAACTGCATTGTTTCGATTTCTCAAAAAAAAAAAAATAATAAAATGCAGCAAAAAAAGGACGATGTAATTGTGCAGGAAGAATGGTTGAAGAATAATAACGTCGGTAATGGTAACGGGGTGCGGAGAAGTGGCACCGAGAAAGGAAAGGAATGGAAATCAATTTTCAAGCAATTTCACTTTATTATTACTTCTATGGTAATAGTAAAATCGTTGGGGGCAAAAAGTCTGTTCACTGCTTATAGGTATTTTAGAAAAAAAGGATTGCAAGCGACTATTTTGGGGGCAAATCTGTTTGTTTGTATGTTAAACCACCACTCAAAAACTACCGAACGGATACCATTTTTACCATTGGACAGCTAACTAATAAGTGCTCAAACTGGAGTGTATGTCATTTCAATATTAAATGGCGTTAATTTCAAATCAATCATATCAAAACATGTTGTAAGGGCCCCTGTACACTGGATACTGATAAATAAAATTCTTTTAATTTTGTCATATTGTGCTAGTATGGCTTTTTAAATGTTTCCCATGGCACGTTTGTTTCTTGAAAGATCGTAGTCGGTGATTCTTCTTACCACTTCTTGGAACTTCCCTATGGAAGTATTTGCCCTCTTCTAGGTTGTTTACTGTGAAGTTGTGCGTCGCCAGTATGACCCGAAGCTATGTATTTTTTGTACTAACCAAATCCAAAGGTATGGAAGTGCTCAAGTGGTTGCTGGATTTCAAGTAAAAATTAAAAAAGTTCACTTTAATTTAATATAACTGCAAAATCTATTTTCCAGTCACCTTTACACTTTTTCCGTTCACCAACTGTTAGCTTGATTGACTATCGTGGCTTTCTACACGACGATACACTCTCCACTCTTCCCCCATCAATCTCCGACTCCTTGATCCGCTGCAATAAGCTGTAAGTATTTCATCTATAAGCATTTCATTTGTAAGCACTGCGTCTCTAAGCATTTCGTCTCTAAGCATTTCGTCGTAAGCATTTCGTCTGTAGGCATTTCGACTGTAAGCATTTCATCTGTAAGCATTCCGTCTGTAAACATTTCGTCTGTAAGCATTTCGTCATAAGCATTTCATCTGTAAGCATTTCGTAACCAGTTCGTAACCATTTTATTCGCATCTTGTCTCTATTTCTTAATCATTTTGTCTGCATTTCGTCTGTCTGCGTTCGTAGGCATTTCGTCCATCAATGATGTATGTGTGCAGAAAAGTAGATAGCAGATGTTCTTTACGGTTGTTACAGTGGAGATTGTGATTACGTGATTACAAACGACTAGGGCTATCATGTAACAATATCAGAACATAATTCGGTCGAAATTTCTCAAGCTCCACGAATGTTTGAACCTTATTTTGACTATGTTGCAGATGGATGCTTTTTACTTCGTTCTGACAAAGTACGTGATTTGGCCGTACTATTTAACTGTAATTTTACCTTTGACGATCGCGTGAATCACATTGCTGGTAAAGCCAACGCTATCCTCAGTTTTGTTAGGAGATAATCGAAAGAATTCAATGATTTCTTTACAACGAAAATGTTATATTGCGCATTCGTCCGATCTTTCCTAGAATATGCTAGTCCTATCTGGTCTCCATTTTATTCCATTCACATAGACAGGATCGAAGCAGATCAGCGTCGGTTCTTAAGGTTTGTCCTTCAGGGCCTTACCTGGTCCGATCCACTCAGGTTACCGCCATATGTTGATCGTTTAAATCTGCTAGAGAAAAGGCGGATACATGCCAGAGTATAATTGACTCTGACAAATTGCTGTCTATGATTAAATTAAACGTTCCATGTCGTCCTTTACGAAATTATGAGCTTTGTAGAATTCCGCACCATCGCACGAACTACGGGTTTTATGAACCGGTTTCATACATGCTCACAGATTTCAATAATTACTTCTCGCAATTGGATTTTCATATGAGTATTCCTCAAGTAAAGAATCAGCTTTGTTGAGGTTAATTAGAATTAATTATGTAAAAAGATTAAATTTTCGTGCATCTATTTCTTTTTCAATTTGATTTTTTTTTTTTTTTATTTCTTATGTATGTAAATGTAGTAATCAATTTCTTGATGAAAAATTAAATTATTATTATTATTATTAACCTACTCTCGTTTATTAAAATTTGTTCTTCCATAGTTCTACTCAACCATGGTTTTTTCTTCACCAGATTCTCGTAAAGGATATACCGCACTTCTTATCTTCCTCCATGGATTCATGTGAAAAGCTAAAGGAAAATTCTGTTAAAGCAGGACTTTGTGCCTTCTTGGCATGCAAATGACGTGTGCTCTTTTATACCCATCAGACCGAACACAACGGAGATTGTCTTTCCACATACTACAATTTCAATTGTTCTCTTGTCCCCTTATTGCAATCTTCTCGCCGCGAAGTACACACAGAATATAATGGTATGAATCCTTTTTGTTTTAATAAAAATGGAAAAAAAAGTAGGCAAAGAGAGTATTTAACCTTTAAGCGGTTTATTAATGTCACTATGATAGTTTTTGCAAACCAAACTTTCTTGTATAATGTGTAGCGCATCTTGCTGTTCGGGATTATTTCCATTTTTTACCGGTCGTGGTATATTTGTGTGAATGCAAGAAGAATGGTGCAAGGATTGGAAAGGATTTTTATAAAATAATGGCGGTTTCGAGCTAAACTTGTATTTTATTTCGAGATAAATCAGTTTCGTTGCAAGTACCATTTCCAGTGAACTAACAACCATTTCCAAATAAAGTGAACCCTTTTACTTTATTATTATTGGTTTGCTGAATGTTTAGCCGAATTCACTTCCTTATGTTTTCATCAACTTGGTGATTCGATCTCTGCTGAGACCTTTATCAAACTGGCCCAGCACGTAAATAGAAAGTAATCCATCTGTTTGTACGCCGGGGTTAATATCGAGTCAACTATGCTTGTGGAACAGAACTGTTTCTGTCTTTTATCTCTATAGTGGGACTTAACAGGAAATTGATTGTACACTTATCGCACAATAACTCCCAAGCCCTTGAAGAAAGAAATTTTAATTTTTGAATGGATTACAAATGAGGGATGAACCTTGCCAATTTTGAGTCATAAAACCGAGTGATACAGGTGCGAATACTTCGAGATTATTGAATAGTTTTTATTTTGGTGAATGTTTTTACAGTGCATTTCGAAATTGAAAGGAAAGATTTCCGGATTTTACACTGTTTGATCTATTTTGTGTGACGTTTTGGTCTCTGCTGTGACCTTTATCAAACTGCCAGTGTAAACAGTGTAACAGTTTTTTTTCAGTTTTTATTTGTTATTGTGGTTGAGGTGTAGGGTTATTCTATAAGAGGTGTTATTTTGATATTCAAAGAAAATGGCATTTTTTGAGATAAATTATCGGATGTTTATTTCATTGTAAAGAGGAAGGTATGCCGTTAATAATGGAAAACAACATCAGCCAAATGGCCACCACGACCACGCTTACAAGACCGTATCCTTTCCATGAAATTTTTCATAACCAAATCGAAAAGTGGCTGCCTTATGTCCTCGATAGTCTCACGAATTCCATCTTTGAGGTCTTCAATCGACGCTGGGCTGCTGGCGTAGACCTTATCTTTCACGTAGCTCCAAAGGAAGAAGTCGCAAGGTGTTAAATCACAAGATCTCGGTGGCCAATTGCGATCACTTCTTCGAGAGATAACGCGGTCCGGAAACTTTTCCCGTAAAAGATCAATGGTTTCGGTGCTTGTGTGGCACGTAGCGCCGCCTTGTTGAAAGTAAACGTTGTCCAGATCAATATCATCCAATTCCGGCCGTAAAAAATCATTAATCATCTCTCGATAGCGCAATCCATTCACCGTAACTGTTGCTCCAGCCTCATTTTCGAAAAAGTAAGGTCCAATGACCCCGCCGGACCATTTGGCTGATGTTGTTTTCCATTATTAACGGCATACCTTCCTCTTTACAATGAAATAAACATCCGATCATTTATCTCAAAAAATGCCATTTTTCTTTGAATATCAAAATAACACCTATTATTGGATAACCCTACGAACCGTCTCTGCCAAATTTTCACCATTTTTATAGTGAATTTTAATAATTTCAATGCGTTGTTGAAACGTGTATCGTTCCATTTTTATTAATGGCGTAATTTCTACTTGTCAAATGTCAAAAAATGACAGCTTCAAAAGTAACATCTACCGAAATAGAGGGCTATTAAAATAAATATATAATAGATATATAATAGATTAGAAAAAAATAGAAAGTAATCTTATTGTGTGGTGATGGGTCTAGTCCCCAAGAACCGTGACCATAGATCTATATATTTTTTTTATGTTATTTCTTGTTTACAATCTTTTACACTTTTATTCTAGTTCAATTATAGCTATGTTACGGCTCTGCCATAAAGTATAATCACACCCCTAAAAGAAGATAAGAAAAGAAATAAACCAAGATTTTAGTGTTGTCATTCTAATAACTTAATTTGACTACGGTTAGGCAAGCACCTCGAGTGGTAACCTCTTGCAGTACTGGGCATGCTTGAACCTAAAATAAATAAATTCAAATTATTAGGTATACGGTTGACAGGAGCGCATTAGAGTAAAATTTGCTTGTAAAGAAATTTTGCATTCACCGAAACTGATGAAATCTACGCGGAGACACTTGATGAGTTGCAGCTAACGGATTGTAGGACAAACTCTAAAAATAATTTAATTTTTTTTTCAAATGATTATATCTTCGAAATTCCTAATCACAAAAAATTCATATTTCGAGACCACTAAGGTGGCATACAGACCTACTAGAATCAGCTTAGAAAGAGGCTAATTATTGTAAGGGGGAGGGTCCTGGGGGATGGAAAGAAAAACACTTAAAAATGAATATCTCAACTGTCTCTTAAGCTATGTAATTGAAACTTCAAACGTATACTAAGCTTTATTAGAGAAATATGGCAAACATATAAAATTTGGACATAATAGTAATGGGGGGATATGGGGAGCATTTCAAAAATGGGGCACTTTTCAAAACTACAAATAAATATATCTCAAAATTGAGTACAGATATCAAATGAAAAATTTGTCAGATCATAGAGCTATATAGTTTTTAATTTCGGTAAAATTTTTAAGTTGGGGGGTGCAAGGGGAGGGAGGTAGAAAGCAAAAATGTTGAAAATTTTGAGTATTTTTTTAGGGTTCTGGTAAAAGATAGAAAGTTTACATCTATTTGATATACATAAAAAAAATAATAATTTGTTCCAAAATTGTTATGCACCGAAGTGGGGGTCTAATGTACACAAGGTGTTTCACGTGTAATGAGAAAAACACATAAACTGAAAATTTTTGAATGAAACTTTAAGGTAAAAACTTGAAAATTTGCTAAATACACTTAAAAAAATTCTTGAAAGTTTGAAATATTAAATTGTCGAACATCTTTAAGACTTCTACCCCCTCCCATACAACATTATTTTTTCGACCATTTTTAAGAAATCAATTATCACCTAACTATTAAAAGCTATCAATTTCAAACTTTGCGTAAAAACTTACAAAAATAGTTGAAATGAAATTACGTTAAAAGTTTTGAAATCGCGCTTGCCCTTCTATCCCCTCCCATACAAAAGTATGATTTCGACCAATTTCATTAAATCAACAATAACCAACAAATTAAAAGCTGCGAACTTGAAATTTTGTACGAGCACTTTACAAGAGAAAGGGAAGAAAATTACGTCACAAATTTTACGATTTCACTACCTCCTTTCCCCCCCCCCCCCCCCCGATACAAATATTTGGTTTCGTGAATGCAAAATACACAGTATCTTATGAAAATTTTATGCAACTTTGTCTACGAACTGACATTCTTTACAGAGAATATTGGACGTCATTCAAGCATTCAATTAAAAAACTGTTAACATCCACCCACTCTTACTATCACGCCTCACCCCTCCCCTCATAAAAACTCAAACTTGCGTAAATAAACGAACGAAATATTGATTATAAGTACTGAAGCTTTTGAACGTTTCCGCAAAGTGTTAAATTGACAATTGCCCTGCCCAAGAATCCCCTTTCACTTAGTCTTTCCTAACCACTCTAACATGCATATTGACTTTCCACGCATCCGCAACTTGTCCCAAGAATAAAAAGGTTTGCTCGACTTGTTGGCAGTTTATTTAAATATTCTGCAAATTACTATTTCGAAAATGGTTATGGCAGAGGATAATTGTTATAAACAATACACGCAAAAACAATTAAATACATGGCCTATACAGAATATAGGAGACGGGAAAAAAATGCAAGGCTAAAACCTAGAAAAAGAAAGGTGAAAGCCCCAATGTAAATGCCCGGAGTTTTCAATGCCAAAGAAAGCCGTTGATTTTCCAGATTGAAGCTTACTGGGCGTAAATTTGGCATGGTGCGGCCTTACAAGTGGTCGACAGACGGACGTCTTCCGGATGTTTTTGGATCAAATTTTTGGATTTTTGAACGTTAACGTGGAAGTGCATAAGTGCAGTTGGTGGCGTAGCTTGCTTATGAAAGTAGAATCAGAGTTGATGTCTATTTTTTGCAAGGCGATATAATCAAAGAAGGATCCAAAGAAGTAGTTGGAAGCCGTGGCAGCAAATCAAGAAGGGATTGAGTCAACGAAGTCATCTGAACGAAAATTTCATCGAGGCACGTTGAACTGGAGCAAGGCGTAAAGAATTTTGACGAAATCGACGACAAGGGCCCCAAAGGACGAATCATTAAAAACAAGTAAGAATAGAATAGCTAGGGAAATATAGGATTTTTGAAGAATAAAGTCATTGGGTATACCGCTTAGTAAAATTTCAATTTCAAAATTTTCTTTTATTTATTTGTGTAAAATTTTCGTGACATCCTTACAATTAGTGCCACGCGTTTTTTTTTTTTTTAATTTTGAATTTCCTCCTGACTTGTGATTCGGTCCGGAAGTTGAGTAAGGAACGGTCGCCATCTATAGAAATCAATCGCGACCACGACTTCTTCTCCAGGTTTGGCCGGACTGGCAGGCTCTGCCCCTATTGTACACAGGGGTTGCTCATTATTGCGTTTCCTAGCCTAGCGGGAATCGTAATAACCGCTACCCTTTGTAAGGTTGCAACCTTCGGGTAGCTTATTGGTTTACAATGCGAAGGTCGTGAGTTCAAATCCCGGTCAAAGCATAATTCCAGGACACTGACTTCTTGGATATACTTTGGTTACCTCAATCTATGAAAATGAAAAATTCGCAGATAAAGGTTTATGCGAAGAGCTATCAACCCTTCCACAATAAGTAATGAAAACGTTAAGCAACCTGAAAATCAGGAGGCCAGGGCCCAATTTGTCCTATGTTAGTGACAGATTTGGAGAAACACTTCCCAACAATGATGAACAGCAATACTAGCATGCTAATAGAAGACATGTGGTGAAACTTGAACCGCGGCATTACTTCTATCGCAAAGGAGGTGAAAAGGCAACAACCCTGGCGCAAAAGAAATGATTAGTTCGACGACGAATACCAAGATGCTTTAGAGTGAACAAAATTAAGCTTACAAAATATTAATTGAACGGCCGGCACGAACCAAACAGGACAAATACATATAATGATCTTAGACGATTTGCAAACAAAATCTGTAGGTAGAAGAAACGGAAGTCCAATAATATAATAAGAAAAATGTGGACAGCTTTTTGAGTCCTCCTACACTCGAAGAATTTAAAACGGCTCTGAAGAACCACCCAAACAACAAAGCATGATCGAATTCCAGCTGAGCTTCTGAAATCCCGCGACACCTGCATAGCGCATCTCCTACACAGATTAGGCATGGACATATGGACGCAGGAAACACTTCCTGAATATTGGCACAGGACCATCGTATGTCCAATTTATAAAAAAGGGGACAAACTCAGCTGCAAAAACTAAAGGGGGGATATCTTTTTTCTATACGTCTTATAAGATCTTGACGAAAATTCTAGAAAAGAGAATTAAGCCCTATGCTGACAAAACGATTGGTAAATATAAAGGCGAATTTAGAACTGGACGATCGATCACGGACCAGATATTCTCGGTTAAGGTGGTGCTTGAGAAGTTCTAGGAATATAAACGAGAAGGGAATGGTTTGATGCTGTATTCGTGCGTGTTCAGCTTGCGAGTAACCCGAAGACGAGTATGGAGTGAAGGAATAAAAGCACTTCGTTCCGGACAGGATTTACCATAGACGTTCCGATAGTATGTAAATGCTGAGTACTCCGGCATTTCTGCGATGCTCGAGAGAATCTATAGAAGACATGATGGTTTCGTCTCCAATCAGTCAGAATGCATGGTCTTGAATATGATCGAGCAACGTGCCAGTTGTACTCTGAATGTTGTCTAATGTATGGTTGCTAGGTCGTTCGGCGTGAAATATTTTTTGCACATTCGGAGAACACCTAAATGTTTAGACGGCAACATCCAAGATGTGCTGGGACCAATTCAGGTGCTCTTTAATTTTAAAGCCTAGAAGTGTAAAGTTATCCGAGGTGCAAAGTTGTGCGTCACACTGGGAAATAATACTGGAACATCAAGTTTGATGGATAGATGAACTTAACTCTATTTTTCCTGCCCCATTCCAGGATAACTCTATGCGGTTAGAAGCAATAGAATGCTTATTTGATTCCGCAGCAGAATTAAATTCATAATTGTTGTCCAAAGTACTGGCATCCCCAAAACTATGGATGGGATAGAATGTCGATGACCGAAAGTCATTGAGAAGAACTAATAAAGGAGTTGGATATAAAACAGAGCCTTGAGCGACACAGGAATCTATGTATTGGGAACGAGGAAAAAGTAATGCCGTCAAGTACTACTCGTATAGTGCGTTTATAGAGAAAACGCTTAATTTATTGAACATGGATAGCATTAAGACATGTGGCCCTAAGCTTAAATATGAGACATTTATGCCAAGCACTGTCAAAAGCTTTTGTAATGTCAAGTGCAAGAGATTAACTTTCGCTGTATTTATATATGCATGAGTTTCAACGTTCTGTCAAGTCGAACAAAAGCTTCCCCGACGACCTTCCAGAACAAACTGACAATTCTGGATTTGCTGGTTAGTCTCGAGATTTCAACGATTTTGCGATTAACAGCAGTTTCTATTACTTTCGAGAGCACTGAAGTAATGTCTATTGGGCGATAGTTGGCAGGGTTCGGTTTGCTTCTTTCCTTGGGAATTGTTTGAACATTCGCATTTTTTTACATACGTGTAAGGCACCCAGCATAAGAGAGGAGATAGAAAAGATTACAAAGAGGTTTAGCCAAAGAACAGGAGCACTTTTTAAGAGTAATAGTTGGTATACCGTCCGGACCAGCAAATTTGTGGATATCCTAGAAATAAGTCTCTTGAGAAAATGAAGTGTGGGCAGGGAGAAACCAGAATCATTTAGAGTGGGAAGCGATTGGTTTGAAGCTGGAAGGCGTGAGTTTCTATCGAAATTTGCAGATAGTAAGTTAGCTTTTTCGACAGGATCAATAACGGTACGGGTGCAATCAACAAGAGGTGGTATTGAAGAAAAAATGAAATTGTTGTCGAGCGTTTTGCCGAATGGCCAGTAAGATCTCGAGCCTTTAGGATAGTGAAGGATCTTCCTTTGAAATTTTTGATCATCCTCAAATTCACCACGCTTATACTTAAGTATGGATTTGTAGATATTTCTTGACTTATTGAAGAGTTCTCCGTTGGCAGGAGTACTGATTTTCAACGTTTTTTATGACTGGACGGCATGTAGAACTTCATACCTTCTAGGATAATTTCGGTGATTTTTTATACAATTTCGGCTTTTACGTGCAATGCACAAACACAGTCATGGAGGGAAGGAATGGGATTAGGAACGTAAGGGATAGAGTGAGAACGACCGTAACGAGTGGAAAGTTTGGTATATTTTTCAGTTGTTCTTGTTGCTACTAAGAAATATTTGCAGATGTTATGGGGGACTGAATGATAGAAAGCGAACAGAAAACCATCTACTGATTATATAGACCTCCTTGAAATCGAACTGTTTCACTTTTACACCGTTTTCCCATTTTACTTCGAATAATTTTTTTTCCATTGCCAGTAGCAACTGAAAATTCGTGTTTAAACAAATCATACTATCTGGAGTTGGAATCGAACCCATGACCTATTGACTGTGAAGCAATTATGTTGCCCACTATGCAAGATAAAGCTTCTTCGCAGTTATTGAAATCAAAGCGCAATTTCCAAATAAAGGCATTGAATAAGTCTTTTTGCTAGCTAGTGTGAAAAAGGTCAAGAATATTAGAGAAATATACTACAATATCTGGTAAAGGAGTGAGCTCATCTTCTAGCTGTGTTAAATTGTTTATAGAGGCAAATAGCTCAGTTTAACCCCCTCCCCTGGTTCATAGTAGAGTAATGTTTACGCCATGCAATATTATGAAAATTGGAATCACCTGCGATAACGATTTCAGCGTCAGACGACAGCATAGACGAACTGTAAGGTACCTAACCCTTTTGCATCGCTACTACAATGGAGATTGTTCGGACGAAATCACTAGTCTCTTGCCCCCATGTGTGCCCTTACCCCGTAATACTAGAGCTACTTTACGCGCTCATAATTATTCTCTCAACCCCACTGTTAAATTTTGTGATTCGTTTTTAAACCGGACTGTTCGAATATGGAACTCGCTGCCCATCTCAGTATTCCCGTATGACTACAACATTCAACAATTCAAAAGAAATATTCATAGCCACTTCCGTCTCTATCCCTTTAATTCCCAAAAACCAATATCCCTCCCCACTCACCGGAGCTGTGCTTCAGTACAAAAGGGCAACCCCTCTAGTTCCGGTGTCACATAAAAAAAAAACATTCGTCAAGTGCTATAATATCCGTTCATTCAGTTTGGGTAGAGAATGCAGCGAGATAGGCAGAGTTTAGACCCCGAATGTTAATTTAACCATAAGTGAAGTTAACCATAATCAACAAATTTTGGACTACGTATTAACGAAAGCAAAACAAAAGTAATGACAAAAACTAGGTAAAATACGCTATTGAGACAAATTATTATAGTAGGAGGCTGTAACCTAGAAAACGTAGACAACTTTGTATACCTAGAAGCAAACTTATCGAAGGAAGAGAAATATGATGGCGAATAAGATGTTTTTTTCGGTACTACCGATAATTGAAAACAAAACGTGCTCAATAAAATTAAACTACATAAAACGGTTATAAGACATGTGTAATACTATGGCAGCGAAGCGTTGATATTAACTCAGGCGTCCGAAAAATTACTTAACGTCTTTGAAAGAAAGGTCCTCAGAAGAACCCTCAGACCTGTTAGGGTAGAATCGATCTGGAGAACACGCGATATATGATAGAATTGTGTTCCGTCTTCGACAATCCAGAAGTGTCAACCCTCAAAAAGCTACAATGGGCTGCGGTCATGTGGAGCTAAATTAAAGGACAAAGACCAGTTGAAGAATGCAAGGGCTGGGAAGATTCTGCTAAGATTTTCGAACTGATGCACGCGGCGTATTATATTGAAGTACAAGTTGCTATTTGGGACGTAACGCCATCGCAAGTAAATAAGTAAGTAAAAGAGGATTCGTAAATAATAAATTTTACATAACCTTCACAAGATCGAAAAACAATCGCTTCAGTTTTTTTTTTGTAGTTTACAATGAAAACCCTTTCAAGGTGGACCCACGCATTCTGTAATTCGCGTTACCGACGAACTATTTGCCAAATGCCGAGTATTGTGAATGACTTATTTGTAGCAAATATTCGGTCGCTCGGTGAATGTGAATTTTAAAACACTGACATTCGAATATTTGTTGGAACAGGTAAACCAGAAAATTACATTGTAAAAAGTTTGAGTTCCCTTTTAGGTGGTATACTTTCAAATCATGCATTCAAGTTTTGATCAATACTTTCTGATAAACCTTCGAAATTAAACGACTTGGATAAGAATCTACTTCTAGTCATTTATTAAGGCTCTCCATTTCCAGCTAGAGAGAAAGAGTGAGAGAGTCATCCACTCGTAAATAGTCTTGTTGGGAATTAGACGAGCGTAAAAGTGGAAATTGTTGTCAAGGAGGTTCTAATGGAGCTGCTCTTATCTAAATGGCGTGCTATTACATTCGAGAAAATCCTGACAACAATACACAACGTTTCGCTTCGATGCATATGTCTTTTACTTTTGCTCCTCTAGTACGAGTATGTTATACCCCGTTCCCAATTACAAGCCTAATCTATAAATCTCGCTCTGCTAGTGCTTCGTTTGCCACCATCCATCGTCGTCTATGAGATATGAATGAAAGTCGTTGTTGGAAAATTGGCACTATTATGGCATCTATCTTGAGTAAAAAAGATTTAGTTCTGTTCGTATCTATACTAGGCGGAATATTCAATCTAAAAAGATTAAAATCGTGTGTGCTATCAGGCTACGAGACTGATGAGTAGCAATTTTTTATGAGTGAAGGTGATGGGGGCAAAACAATATTGATGACTAGATACATGTTAAGGAAGCAGAGAATGTGAAGGGTCTTTTGATCAAGTGTGTAAGTTTACTTCGAAATTTACGAAGAGAGTGAAAGGATATGATTTTATTTCATTGGTTGAAGACTTCCTTTGATGAGAATGAAGTGCAAAATATAATAAATAAGCATTTATTGAGATTATTTTGGTGTGTTTCTTCTTTTTTGGAAAAGGTTAAGAAACGAAGTGAAGTTAGCTACCGATATTGAAACTAAGAGGTTCGGAAAGCCTCCATGCTTGGCTTAAAAACTGCAAATAGACACTCTCTATATCACCAGAGAAACAGGTATAATATCTCGAATACGGACGTGTTTAAAAATTCGTTCAGTAGTTTTGAGTGATGCTGTTATATTATAACAGACAAAAAAATAATCTCAAAATCGGGAACAGACGTTGTGCCACGAACTATCCAGTAATTAGTAAAATAAACTGCCAACAAATCGGGCGAAACTTTATTATTCTTAGGACAAGTTGCGGATGCGTAGAAAGTCACTATGCAGGTTAGAGTGGTTAGTGAAAACTAAATGAAAAGAGGTTCTTGGGCAGGGCTGTTGTTAATTTAACACTTAATTGCAGATACGATCAGTAGGTCCAGTACATATAATCAATATTTCATTCGTTTATTTATGCAAGTTTGAGTTTTTATGAGAGGAGGGGTGAGGGGTGATAGAAAGGGTGGGTGGATGTTAATAGTTTTTTAATTGATTGATTGAATCACGTCCAATATTCTCTGTATAGAATGTCAGTTTTATAGACAAAGCTGCACAGAATTTTCATAAGATTCGGTGTATTTTACATTCACGAAACCAAACATTTGTATGGGAGGGGGTGGAGGAGGTAAGGAAATCGTAAAATTTGTGATCCAATCCTATTTCATTTCTCTTCCAAGGTACTCGTACAAAATTTCAAGTTCATAGCTTTTAATTTGTTGGTTTTTAGTCGATTTAGTAAAATTGGTTGAAATCATGCTTTTGTATGAGAGGGGTTGGAAGGGCAGGAGTGATCTCAAAACTTTTGACGTAGTTTCGTTTCAACTATTTTTAAAAGTTTTTGTGCAATATTTTAAATTGATAGCTTTAAACAGTTAGGTGATTTGATTTCTTAAAAATGGTCGAAAAAATAATTTTGAATGGGAGGTGGTAGAAGTTTTAAAGGTATTAATTAATATTTCATATATTTACGGATTTCTTTCAAATGCATTTTGAAAATTTTCAAGTTTCTATCTTAAAATTTTATTCAAAAATTTTCAGTTTATGATTTTTTTCAATGCACATCAAACACATTGTGCACATTAGACCGGAGAGATCGATTTATAACAATTGTGGAACAAATTATTTTTTTTCTATGTATATCAAATAGATGTATCGACATGCTAAATTTAAACCTTGTATCTTTCACCAGAGCCCTAGAAAAATCAGTCAAAATTTTCGACATTTTTGCTTACCATCTCCCTCCCGGTACACCTCCTAACTTAAAATACCAAAATTAAAAACTTAGTTCTAAAATTTGACAGATTTTCGATTTGGTATCTGTACGCAGTTTTGAGGTATAAGGGTTTGAAATTTTGGAAAGTCCATCATTTTTGAAATGGTCCCCATTTCCTCCCACTACTGCTATGACCAAATTTCATATTTTTCTTGTATTTCGCTAGTATTGCTTTATATATTGTTATAGATCTGGCAATGATCTTTCCTGAATATGCCAGAATTTTATAGAACAGTCCCCCAATATGTAAAAACCCATAATCAAAGATCTAGAACCTTCCAGTATAGTCTAGACATACACCCAATGACCCAACGACACCCGACGGAAGATTCGAGAACTAGGGAAAATGGTATAAAAACACGGTAGCTCTCAGCGAGCAGTTCAGTTATTCAGCGATATTCATGAAAGACGCGAACCAGTAAAGTGCAATAGTTTTACTACACTACACGCGACAGTGTTGTCATAAAAAGCATAGAAAAACACGCAGCGGTGTTGTCAACAAAAACGAATTATATTAGATTGCGAATAAATAAATTATCACTTATTTTTAATCGAATTGTGTTTTTACTTGAAATCCAGGCGAACCCCTAGCTCGTAACAATTGGTGTCAGAAGTGGGATTTCAAGGATAAATTCGGGTTAAAAATCGCGATTGAGATTAAAATTCTCGAACGGATAATTTTGTGAGAGCGAAAAAGTGAAACAAAAATTCTCGAACGGACAGTGAGAATTTTGTGAAATCGAATATTCTCGAGTGCTTTAGTGAGCAGTGACTTTAATTAGTGAAGAAAATTTAAGTGAACTCGAATCGCGGAAAAACTTGAAATAGTCGGTAGTGAAAATGCCGCGTTATCTAAAGGACTTAAAATTAACGGAGCTGAAGGAAGAGCTCAGTAGACGCGAGTTATCTACGACAAGGAGCAAGTCTGAACTTGTCAGCCGTGTGATCGAGACACTTGAGGCTGAGAGTGAGGATGCAGATAGTTTTGAGATCCAAATCAAAGAAGCTCGTGGAGAGGAGTGTTCTGGTACATCGGATGCTCTAACACAGTTAATGCAACAAATGATGAACAAATTAGAGCAACAATCAGTGGACGTCAAACAACAATCAGTGGACATTAATCAGAAATTAGAACAACAATCAGTGGACATTAAACAACAATCAGCGGACATTAATCAGAAATTAGAGCAACAATCTGCGGACATTAATCAGAAATTAGAGAAATTAGATCAGACCTCAAAGGACCTCAACCAAAAATTGGAGCAGCAAAATAATAAAATAGACACCATGGGTAAGGCAATAGAAGAAAACGTAGAGAAAAAACTTCGAATCTTCGAAGAAGAAGTCGAACGCCTAAAAAGGGACTTCGATAACGTGAAAGCGACTGGCGTCATCAAGACAGAACACGTTACGCATAAGGGTCTCAAAGCTTCAATCTTCGATAGACAAACACCGTGGGCTGTTTATAAGACCCAATTTGAGGCTGCCGCAAGAAACAATCATTGGAATCATATGGAACGGGGAACAGCTCTTATATTGGCGCTAAGAGGTCCACCAGCAGAGGTTCTTCAAACGATTCCGCAGAAGCAACAACAAGATTTTTCAACATTAGTCCAGACATTGGATCGTCATTACGGCAGTGACCACATGCGAGAGATTTACAAAACACAGCTGTACTACCGAAGCCAAAAGACTTCAAGACACTTTAAGAGCTGTCACGCGATATTGAACGACTCACACTATTATCGCTTCCCAATGCGCAAACAGAGCAGCGCAACGATACAGCTGTTTTCGCATTTAACAATGCTGTACAGGACAGAGAGCTGCAACAGGCGTTAAAATTGGCAGGTAAGAAAACGATTGGCGAAGCCTTAGTATATGGGCTGACGTTCGAAGCTGCCAAGCAAAGCTCGCGGAGTAACTATCGAGTCCGAGCAATAACAGAAGAGTGTGTGTGTCAGAAAGCAGAGCACACTAAGCGGAGAGAAGGATCTGGTGCCCCCCGATGCTGGAATTATGGACAGGCAGGACACTTGAGACTCGACTGTCGTAAATCCAGGAAAGCGACCAACCATTGTTCCGGCTGCGCTGCTAAACAATGCGAAGGTAGAAACCGTGAAGGTAGATCTTGGTTAAGAACTAGTCATCAGAGTTCAAATCTTACACACGGTTTTGATAAAAGACGCCGGAGTCGATCGAAATCGCCAAGTCGGCAAGACCGATTGCGACAAGAACAATACATCGAGAAAGATCATGGAAGCAAAGATAGGCATTCGAATAAGGATCGCGAACGAACGGGTGAAAGGCGTGACGGTCAATTACTTCATGCGAATGATCGTGACAAGGCCGAACATGCAAGGGACGTGTTCGAGAAGATCGCAAAAGAAAGAATGCGGAACGTGAAAAGAAAGAACAAGAACGCATATTGCTTGAAAGGGAAAGTAAACGTGCTGCCAAGAAGGAGAAAGAGCGCGTAGAAGGAAAAGAAGCCGGAAAAACCATTCAGAGGATAACTACCGAGCCAAAGGATGGATGGAATCAGCAAGAACTGGAAGATGCCCAACGTAAAGATCCAGATATTTCACCGATCATGGCATGGAAGGACGAAATGAAACGGCCCGAGTGGAAGGAGATCTCACAATTCAGCGAAACCTTAAAGTGTTATTGGGCACAATGGAACTCCCTTCACCTAGACGGCGGATTATTAATAACGGAAATGGGAAAACGCTGACGGAAAATCGTATCACATGCAAACCATCGTCCCGATTCCAAAGTCGAGGAGGTTTTGAAGGAATATCATGGAGGTACCTCCGGTGGGCATTTGGGTGTAAATAGAACCTTGGCAAAGATACGAGAAAAGTTCAATTGGATCCATCTCCGAGATGATGTCGAAAATTGGTGCCGTAAATGTACTATGTGTGCATCGAGTCAGGGCCCACAACGCAGATCAAAGGGAGAGATGCAACAATACAACGTGGGAGTCCCATTTGAGAGAATTGCTGTGGATATAGCTGGACCATTTCCGGAATCAGAAAATGGTAATCGCTACATTCTAGTGGTCATTGATTATTTCAGGAAGTGGCCTGAAGCCTACGCAATTCCAAACCAAGAAGCAATAACCGTCGCCGAACAAATCGTTATCAACTGGGTGAGCAGATTTGGAGCTCAACGTGAACTACACTTCGATCAAGGGAGCAATTTCGAATCTCAAATATTCAAACACGTGTGCCAAATGCTGGGGATAAGCAAAACCAGGACAACTCCATTAGACCCACAGTCCGATGGAATGGTGGAACGTTTCAATAGGACATTGAACTCAAAACTATCCAAACTCGTCAGTGAGAGGCAACAGGACTGGGATCAGCACATCCCTCTATTTTTAATGGCCTACAGAACATCGGTACATTCAACAACAGGAGAAACTCCCTCCCGAGTCATTTTCGGAAGAAATATTCAAGTCCCTGCGGAACTAATGTTTGGAGTGCCACCAGACCAACCAACCAATGCCAAAGATTACGTCTCGGATCTTCGATGTCGACTAAAGACAATTTATAACCTGGTCAGAGATAAAATTGATGTGGCGACCGACCGCATGAAGACGAGGTATGATCAACGGGCGAATTCATCAGGATTCCAAGAGGGCGATTTGGTTTGGTAATACAATTCCAAACGACAGAAGGGCAGATCGCCGAAACTACAGGGCAACTGGGAAGACCCTTACCAGATCATCAACCGGTTAAATGATGTCGTCTATCGGATTCAACTACATCAAAAACCTCGCACTAAAATGAAAGTGGTACATCTCGACCGACTAACAAAGTACCATGGTGCCATTGAGGAAGTGAACGACTCTGTTTGGGACGAACAGGGACTAAGGAGAGGGTAATGTTATAGATCTGGCAATGATCTTTCCTGAATATGCCAGAATTTTATAGAACAGTCCCCCAATATGTAAAAACCGATAATCAAAGATCTAGAACCTTCCAGTACAGTCTAGACATACACCCAACGACACCCAACGACACCCGACGGAAGCTTCGAGAACTAGGGAAAATGGTATAAAAACACGGTAGCTCTCAGCGAGCAGTTCAGTTATTCAGCGATATTCATGAAAGACGCGAACCAGTAAAGTGCGATAGTAAAACACGCGACAGTGTTGTCATAAAAAGCGATAGAAAAACACGCAGCGGTGTTGTCAACAAAAACGAATTGATCGGGAAATTATATTAGAGAGCGAATAAATAAATTATCACTTATTCTAAAACGAATTGTGTTTTTACTTGAAATCCAGGCGAACCCCTAGCTCGCAATAATATGTTTTAAGTTTCAATTACACAGCTTAAGAGGGAGTTGAGTTATTCATTTTTGAGTGTCTTTTTTGTACCCCCCAAGCCCTCTCCCTAACAATAAATAGCCTCGTTTTAAGCTGATTTTGGTGGATCTGTGTGCCACCTTAATGGCTGCCAAAATATGAATTTTTTATGGTAAGTAATTTCGAAGATATAATCTTTTGAAAAAAAAAATTCGGCAGACAATTTGTTTTTAGCCCCCCCCCCCCTTTTCGGACGCCAATGGATAAACAAATTAAATTATTTTTAAAGTTTGTCCCACTAACCTCTCAATACTTGTGCTGATTTTCAGCTTCCTATCTGTATTCCACATTATACTCCCCAGAATTTAGATAATGGAGCTCACTTACCCAATAAACAATCCACCCAAAAAGGAACATCGTATGTTTAACGGTCAATGAGATATGAGTCCATATGTACGGCGTACGGCGGGACGGTTTTTTTTGCATTTTTAGGCTAACTTAGTCATGAAACGCGAAAAAACAAAATTTCAGGGTAGCAAATTTTTTTTTTCTGTGTCGATCACATTACTTCATTATTAATACTAGCAAACGCCCGCGACTTCGTCCGCGTAAAAATAGCAATAATAAGCAATTTTTGAAAGTGTAGTTAGTAATACATTATGTGGGATATATAATCTGCTTACTTTAATGGCTCTTTGAAGAAAATGGTTTGTATATTGTTGGAATCAGAACCATAAATTATTAAGAATGAAAGCATGATACTCCCATTTTTATGGGACAGGCTCGTGATCAAATCAAACCCGTGATTCGAGATCATATACTTGTTGAAAAGCGTTAAGGACATGTGAATAATTGTAGCTGTCATTTAAAAAAAAAAAAAAAAAATAAAATAACATTAAGCTTAAAAACATAACAGGACTACGATTGTGCGTAAAGCCCAATCATACGATACTATGTATAGATGAAATCGAAATTTTTGCGGTGTTAAGAAATTTTGTATGGGAAGTGGTAGAAGGGGTGACTGCACTGAACTAATTTGTTTCAGATCATGCTAGAGTAGCTATAAAAATGTTTTGTACCAAATTTAAGCTTCAAAAATTGAGTAGGTACTGAGAAACTTAGTGCATTGAATTTAATGAAATTGTGCAATTTGTATGGGAGGTGGTAGAAGGAGTGGGGGGTTTTTGGTGATTTTTCGAGAAACAACTATAACTATCATGCAATTGATATACTTTAAATTTCAGATCTGTATCATTCATACTTTTCAAGAAAATCGAATTATTGTATAGTCGTGGAATGTGTCTCATTGTATGGGAGGGGGACGAAGTAGTGAAGCTACTCGGTTAAGTTTTTTCCCGATATTAATAATAATGCTAATTAAGGATTAAGTTCAAATTTTTACCTCGATGAAATTTAAATGTACTGAGAAAATTCGTTTAGAGTATTTCATGAAAAAGTGCGGTTTATATGGGAGGTGGCGGAAGGAGAAGGGGCTTTCTGGTGATTTTTTGAGAAACAACTATAATCATCATGCAATTGATATATTTGAAATTTCAGATCAGTAACATTCAGACTTTTCAAGAAAATCAAATTCTTGTGAAGTCGTGGAACTGTGTCACATTGTATGGGAGGGGGTAAAAGGAGTGACGCTAATCGGTTAATTTTTTCCCGATATTAATAATTATGTTAATTAAGGATTTAATACATTATTTTAGCTCATTGGAAGTTACACGTACTGAGAAAATTGGTGTAAAGTGGTTCATGAAAAAGTGTAGTTTGTATGGGAGGTGGTGGAAGGAGTGAGGAAACTCAAAAAATTTGTATACCAAAAGACTGCATTTATAATAAAAATAATATATTCCAAATTTCAAATTAATAGCTTTTATAGTTTCCAAGAAAATTTGATTAATACATAATTTTGAAAATGAGTCACTTTGTATGGGAGGGGGCAGAAGGAGTGAGGGGAGTGAAATGAAACCAAAAGCAGATTTCATTCCAATGGACACCTAACAAACTGTGCAAGTTTCATTACAATCGGTTCAGCTGTTTGTGCGTGGAAAGCGGTCGGACAGACAGACAAAAATTTCAAAAATGTGTTTTTATGCTTAGTTAATGCTAAACTAACTCAAAAAACTAATTTATAGCCATTTGTAAGCAAACAACAGACAGACACTACAATTATATTACTATGTATAGATGTATAGATAATAAAGTAAAATTGATAAGCATATCATATGCATTTAGATTCGAAATTTTTTCATTAGTAACATAATTTTGTTTTAATGTGATTTTCCGCTCTGGCTTCAGCTTTATGCCGCCAAGTGTCGAATAGTAAAATTTCCTAGTTTCACGATAAAATCGTACAGTTTGTTAAGTATTTCAATTACTTTATTATTCTAATAATAAAGTATTCTGATCGAAATTACATTCTTTCGCATTTCATGATTAAATCAGCCTAAAATTGTTAAAAAAAAATTAACAGGACTACGATGGTAGAAGGGTTGATGACATTGAACAAATTTTTTCACATCATGCTAAAGTTGCCATGAAAATGTTTTATACAAAATTTAAGCTTCAAAAAATACTGAGAAAACTAGTTTATTGGATTTAGTGAAATTGTGCAGTTTATATGGCAGGTTGAGAGTTGGAAGTTCTTAATGACTTTTTCAGAAGTAACCATAATCATCATGCATTCAACATGTTTTAAATTGCAGATCAATTCATACTTTTCATAAGAACCGACTTTTTGTAAAGACTTCTGTCTCACATTGTGTGGGAGGGGATAGAAGGAGTGAAGCTAATCCTCTAATTTTTTCAGGGCGTACTAAAAATTTTTAAGTAAATGTTTCAGCACGATAAATGGTATACTTACTGATTAAATTGGTTTTTTTTAAAGTGCTGTTTGTATGGCAGGTGATAGAAGGAGTAAAGTGATTCTAAAAATTTGTACACCGTAGATTAAAATCATCATAAAGATATATATTTCCAATTTCAGATCAATAGCTTTTATTGTCTTTGAGAAAATCCGTTTACTGTCGAATTCCGAAATTGTGTCATTTTGTATGGGAGGGGTAGACATGGTGGAGCGATTTCGCCCGTTCACGAATTTGACTTTAATTTTTTATCAAAAACGACGTGTTCGAAATTTGAATTTTCCAGCTCAACGCGTTCTCGAGCTAGAGAGGACACAAATAGATAGAAATCCGATTTTGAGCCTTTTGAGTGGTAACATGAACTTGAGTGATAACATGACTTAATAATACTCTCAGCTTTCATCTGGAGTATAAAATTCGTCTGTTCGTACGTCGTCGGCCGTACATATGGAGTAATATTTCCGAGATCGTTAAAAATAGAAAGTTAATTTTTGGGTGGATTGTAAATTTGAGAGCTCCATTACTCAAATTTTTGAGTGTTAGGTGAAAGGGAGTGGCGGGGGAGTGTTAGAGTAAAAAAATACATTTGCTAATATCTCCACTACAAATGTACACAAAAAGCTGACATCAACATTCGGATATGACAATTTATGGGAAAAAAGCAAAAATACATTAATTTTTGTATCTAATGGGGTCCTAAAAGGCAGGCTAAAAACAAATGGTGCCCCATTTTTCTTGCAAATGATTATATCTTCGGAATTACTAAACGCAATAATTTCATATTTTGGGACCGTTTATGTGGTATAGAGTTCCACTATTATAGACTAGAAGATGCCAACACTTGTAAGAGGGAGGCGGGGTGAAAAGAAAAACGCTTAGAAATGAATATTTCGACTATCTCTTAACCTATATAATTGAAACTTTGGAACACATATTGAGCTGTTCTAACAAAATACAAGAAAAGTATAAAATTTAAAAGTAACCGGTAGATGAGTTGAGGGCAGTTCAAATTCTATATATTCTATATTTATTAAGCCAATGAACAAAATCTTACACAATAGCGAGCGAAAAAAAAAATTTCAATAATACACAAAAATAAATAATAAATAAATGAACAAAGTAACAATAAAGTAAATAAAAAATGTAACTAATATATAAATTGACAATAAATAAGTAAATTAAATGACACTATGAAAACAAGAATTTCTTAAGTTTAATTTTAAAAGCATTAAAAGAAAAAGAAAAAGATCCAAGTTGCAGTTTGTTCTGATTTCGCTGAAGTCTTACGGCAGGAGAATCAAAATAGAGTGGAGGATAAAAAATATCAGAATTTCCTTTCATTCTGAAATTAAGTTCGTCAACAAAATTAGACCTTATGATGCCATTTACAACCTTGTACAGAAAGCACTCATCAATGTAACTTCTACGTATGTCTAAAGGATGCAGATGAAGTACCGTAAGCCTCGTAGAGTAGTCAGCGTATGTTTTTTTTAGAACGAAAGAATAGAGTTCGCGTAAACTTACGTTGAACGGATTCGATAGCAGCTGAGTGACACCTATGGTGAGGGCTCCAAACAACAGTGCAGTATTCTAGAATACTACATACTAGAGAGATAAAAACCAGGATAGCAGTACTAGAACGAGCAAAAGTTGAAGAAATACGGAGGATGAATCCGGAAAGTCTATAGGCTTGGTTATTAATCTTTTCAAAATGTGTAGTGAAACTCAACTTCACATCAAAAGTTACACCCCTTCATAATCGTTACTTCCGAAAGTCTAGTGCCATCGATCAAATAAAGTAACTCGGGAGGTTTTAAGTGAATATGACATTGCGGAGCATTTTTCAATGTTTAAGTCTACGTCATTCGACAAACACCACTGATATATACGATCAAGGTCCAATTCTAAAATATCACGATCACAGGGAGAATTAATCACTCGAAATTTCAGGTCGTCCGCATACAAGAGACAAGAAGAAGACAAAAACTGGGATAAGCCATTTATAAAAAATAGGAATAATAGTTGGCCAAGAATAGACCCCTGTGGTACACCAGGCCACGCAGGAAATACTTAAGACTCATGACCATTAAAAGTTACACGCATACTACGAATAGATAAATAGGAAGAAATCCAGTCTAGTAAATTTCCTGAGACGCCATATATTTTAAGTTTCTCAATTATAATCTTGGGATTAATTGTGTCTAATGCCTTTGCAAAATCCAGAATGATGGCGTTCGGCAGATTTGGCAAGAAAGTTTGTAAACTTGCTCAGATTAGTATTAGTAGATTTTCCTCTAACAAAACCATGTTGGCAGGGCGAAATCAAATGGCCAAGCCTGTCACACATTACATTGTGAACGAGCCGCTCAAAAATTTTGCTAAAGCAAGTAAGAATAGAAATAGGGCGATAATTCAAGACGTCGTCGGGATCACCTTCCATGAAAATAGGGATAACGTTAGCAAGTTTCCAGACTTCTGGAAAAGTACCTTCGGAAAGTGATATATTAAAAATAATCGAGAGGGGAAAAGAGAGATCTTCCGATAGTGCTTTAACGAAAAAGTTAGGTATGCCATCGCAACCGCCGTTTGTTTTGTAATCTAGCGAATTAATTACCTTTAAAACATCTAAAGAGGAAACATAAATTGAACTAATGGATTCATGACTAGAAACATTAAAAACATAGTTCAGTTCCTTGTCTGGAATTTTAAAAACGGAAGAAAAATATTCAGCAAGAAGATCTGGCATAGCTTGGGTATCACAGGTAGTAGCATTTTGATATCTCAGAGCAGAGTGAGCGTGCTGAGTCGTTTTGCATTTTTTAATGTGTATCCAGAAAGGTTTGGTATCATTACGAGCTAAACTCGACTCCAGCGAGGAAACATAAGAACGAAAGGCAGACTTGATTTCCTTTCTCACAAAGGTACGTTGGACTGTAAAAATTTCGTAGTCAGAATGAAGTTTCGAACGTTTATATTTCTTATACAAGTAATTTTTTAGACGTAATAACACACGTAGTAAACCATATAGTATAGTTTTTGAAGAAATATGCTTGCGAGGAACATGATTCTGATAAAAAATTGTCGACGACGTCGTATCCGTGGGTTTGTTAAGATCCAAGCCTGAAATGTACAGGAGGACGTGATGTACGATCGGAGCGGGTCGTAGTTGCTGCGTCTGCTCGATCGCCTGTGCTCGATGTCGGCTCGAAGGTCATAAACGCGGGTTTAAGTCGGTCGATTGACGTGTTTATGTCCTTTCCGTTGATCGTCACCTTGAAGAATTTTTCCTTCCGGTTCACTATCGGGTACGGGCCGTCGTAAGGTGGCGTGAGCGATGGTTTAACTTTGTCGTTGCGGACAAAGACGTGGGTGCAGCTTGCGACATCCTTGCTGACGAACGCACCGGGAGAGCCGTGATGTGCTGTGTCTTTAGGACGGATCGCGTTCATGTGTAGACGCTGGTCTCGAAGAAAATCTGTCTCGTTAACAGACGATCGTGCTTCTGAGAAAAATTCGCCGGGAATGCGCAACGTCGTTCCGTAAACCATTTCCGCTGCGGAAGCCTGCAGGTCTTCCTTCAGAGATGATCGTAGTCCGAGCAGGACTAAAGGTAACGCTTTTACCCATTCGGTGGCTGAATGGCAACGAATAGCAGCTTTCACGGTGCGGTGCCATCGTGCGATGATGCCATTTGCTGCTGGATGGTACGGAGTTGTCCGAAGGTGTATGGCTCCTAGGAAACGGAATGGCCTCAGGCCATCAATTAACGTCAGTAGGTAGCGGAAGCCCTCGTTCAATGGAAGGGGTCCCACTAAGTCGATGTTGATATGTGAGAATCGCTCGTTAGTTTTCTCGTATCGATGCACGGGTGCTTTGGTGTGCCTCGAGACCTTGTTGCGTTGACAGTCGAGGCAGTTTCGGGCGAACGTATTGATCTCGTGATTCACGCGGTCGGTGACAAGCTTCTGAGTAGAGCGTACGCCTGGGTGTGCGAGTTCGTGCGGTAGATGCATTATCGGCATGCGAAGTTGGCTCGGGACGAACGGACGGATTCGCTGCTCTGTGACAATGCACATCAATGGGTCGGATGTGCTGGGAACGTGTTGCTTCCCCCACTCAAGCGAGTTGTCGTGGTCCAGAAGCAGGGTTTTGAGTTCCTCATCGTTTTTTTTGAGCTGAAGCGAGTGCAGAAAAGTTAAGACTCTCTATTGTACTTACGCGTGACAGGTAGTCCGGAATAGAGTTGTCTTTTCCCGAAATGTGGCGTATGTCCACACTGAACTGAGAGATGTAATCCAGTTGCCGCTGCTGTCGTGGATTAGCTTTCTCCGGGCGCTGTCGGAACGCAAACTGTAGTGGCCTGTGATCCGTGAATATGGAGAAACTTCTGCATTCCAGCATGTGTCGGAAGTGTTTGATCGCTTCGTAGATCGCGAAAAGCTCCCTGTCGTAGGTGCTATACTTCTGCTGAGCCGCTGACAGTTTACGAGAGAAGAATCCGAGAGGGGTGGTCGAGTTCCCCGTAGTTTGCTGCAATACCGCACCAAGTCCGTAGTCGGATGCGTCAGTACTGAGTGACCAAGTTGCGGTATCATCGGGATGAGCCAGAGATGCGGCGTTTGCTAGTTCCGCCTTACAATTATCGAATGCTGCGGCAGCCTCGGGTGTCCAAACAAGCAGTGATTTATCACGTTTTTTGTTGCCTGCAACTAAAGCCTGGAGCACACGCTGGTTCTGTGCGGCGTGGACCATGAGCGTCTGTAAAAGTTTACCATGCCCAAGAATGACTTGAGCTGGTACACCGTTTTCGGTGGAGGTGTCGCGGATATGCCCTCGTCTTTTTCTGGCAGGGGTTTCAATCCATTGGGTGACACCAGATGTCCAAGAAAACGTACTTCTGATAGACCAAGTTGGCACTTGCTGATGTTAACTGTGAGGCCGTGCTCCTTGATTCGGACGAAGACCTCGGACAGATGCTTTCGATATGTCTCCTCGTCTGGTGAGAAGATCAGGATGTCGTCGATGTACACGAATATGAAGTCCAAACCCACAGAACCTCGTGCATGAAGCGTTGAAAGGTTGCGAACCTGGGCTCGGATCGGTGGACCTCTCGCGACAATGTGATGTGTCGTTACACATTTAATGTTGCGACATGGATGCTGGATAGTTATCTCGCGGTATTGCTGCAGCAATGAACCGTAGGTGCTCTGTTGATCGAATGCGTGAAACGAAAGCGTGGGTTGTTTATTCATTTCCTGAATTTGTGCCACTGTTGATCTGCTTGTTTCTGGATCGATGAGATTACGGCAACGCATGTCGACGAGTATTCCGTAGAAGTTTAGAAGGTCAGCTCCGATGATGGGTGAGCTCACCTCGGCGATGATGAAGTTCCAGATGAAAATTCGGTGAAGTCTAGATTTAGTCTCAGGTGTTTTGTTCCGAACGTTCGTATCGAGGAACCGTTTGCGGCGAATAGTTGCGTCGTCCTGTCGGGGTTGAGTCGTTCGTGTCTCGTTGGTGGAATGACCGAGACGTCAGCTCCGGTGTCGATGAGAAAAACTGTAGAGCTGGGCTGGTCACGAATTTGGACGCGAGACAGGACGAGAGCGTTAGACGTGTTGTCTAGCGTTGCCGCATGATGCCCTCGTTAGGCCCTTCAGCGTGATTTCGCGTTTCGGTTTCGCTCTTGGTTTCGACGTCGTTCATTCCCGCGTCGTTCGCGGGCGCTTCCGTTGGGCTGGACATGTCGAATCGCGACCGTCGTCGGTGAAAAATGGGTGTTAGATTCGTTTTTTGTAATAACTGCACCTCACTAGGCCGGGTTGGTTTGGGCCCGTCGTTTCACACCGCGTACGTGGTCTCGGTAAAGCTGGTATAGTAGCGACACTGAATTAATCACTAGCACTGTAATTAGCAAAGCCTCTAGTTTTGCACTCTCGATTGCGATCGTGGAGTTCACTATGAGCGTGTTTGTCATGTCACCGGTCACTGGTTTTGTCGGAGTAGATCCCATCGAAAAAAACCACTCCTGGCAAGATCGCCAATTTGGGCCTGGGAGCGCGGACCGAGGTGGTGAATAGAAAGTCAGTTTTAAAATAAATAACAACTATATTAACTATGTCGTCGCGTTGTCGTAACTGAACTCCAAGAATGCATTCGGGAAAACTCTTAACTCAACTGCTGAAAAAGGCAAGCGCGACAGCCTTTTAATCCCCGTCTTTCTGCTGACGCTGCGGCGTGTCTGGCTGTGTACTTTGGCTCCACTTGTGCGCGATAAGCAAAAAGTAATTGCTGATCGCGCGCGTCGTCGGGCATGCCACTTGATATCTTTCGTTGCATATCTGGCGATATGCAGAAAGAAACGGTTCGCTTGTGTGCGATAAGCAATATCTGGCGATATGAAAAAGAGGACGGTTTACTTGTGCGCGATAAGCAATGTCTGGCGATATGAAAAAGAGGACTGTTTACTTGTGCGCGATAAGCACGTATACGTTTGATGTCAATGACGCTGGAATGTGTCGACGACGTCGTATCGCCACACCTCTTCTAACAAATATTGCAACACCACCTCCTTCACTATCGTATCTGTCGTCTCTATCTATACATATAAATATAATTGTAGTGTGTGTCTACAATTTTCTTATAAATGGGTATAAATTAATACTTTGCTTTATTTGGACAATAAGTTAGAATAAACACACGTTTTTGAAATTCTTCTCATTCCATCTATCTATCTGTTCGTCTGTCTGTCTGTCCGGCTTTCACGCAAAAACGGCTGAACCGATTGTAATGAAACTTGCACAATTTATTAGGTATGCTTTAAGACGTACCCCCTCCCATACAATTGTGCAATGTCTTCTCCTTCACCAATGTCCTACGCACTATGCGGTGTCTGCCATAAGGCTATTAAAAATCTTGACAGTATTACTTGTGATGGAATTTGTGATCAAAGTTTCCATATCGATTGTATTAAAGCTCATCGGGTCTCGAACAATCCAAGCAGCTTCACATGTACCGAGTGTAGCGCTATAAAACCGTGTCATGTTCTTAAATTTTTTAAACTAACTGCATCACGAATTGACTCTAGCAACGCTGCATTAGAGGATTTAAAAAGCACTTGTTCTTTCATTGCGAATAAAGTCAATAGTCTCGTTGATAATATTACCAACTTAAGCGACTGTATTGACGAATTTCGTGACTACGGATCACAGCTGGACAAGTTACACTCATGTTGTAGTTTGATCCAACATGACGCATCGAAGTTGCAGAAAAAGTGGACACAATCGGACTCTAAACTAACTACTATTCTAGATAGTTTATCAGATAATATTTCTGCTAATGGTGTATCATCGATAACAGACGTCTCGCTCGCGGAGGTGAACGCTGTTGCAAGCAAGCTCACCAGTATCCATGATGACGTCAGATCAGTTAAGCTACTGGTTACGAAGGCAGACAAATCTCTCGTGAAGCAATCAAGTCAATTGAGTCAAACAACATCCAGGTCCGAAATCAGACAGGCAGACGATATAACAACAAAACTCGTTGATTTCGAACGCGAACTAGCAGTCTCCCGATTTGTTTGCGATCCACCTCAAAGTTCAAAGGAAAGTCTGCATATACGTACACTTTCGCTGTCACCCGTTCAAACGTTCTCGCTACCAAAGATACACTTACCTGGAAGAGTTCCTGACGCGCCGAAAAATTCGTTAATAAAATTCAACGCAACATGGACGCAAGCCGATTGGGATGCCAGAATTAATAAGCTGAATAGGATTAACAAGGTCAAAATTACAAATTCAACTGATTCGTTTGCTTATTTTGTTACTGGAGCTCCTCCAAACTCGGATGCATCGTGGCTATGCAAAACGCTTGCGGACCAATTTGCGATAAAAGGCTGTAAGTGTGAAAAGTTACCGTCCCGCAGAGTTAGTGGGATTACACCGAAACACACGAGTTTTAAACTTTATATGCTTATGCAATATGACTGGCTTTTCTTCACCACGAAATCTGATGTCTTCAAATGGAACAACATACAAATCCGACACTGGAAGTCAAATTTAAAATATAATAAGTATACCACTAACAATCCAAATATTAGTTATAAGGGTAGAACCAATAACAAAACTTAAAATACTAATACAAATAGTAATAAAAATAACAATAATAATTATAGGAACAATTTGAGTACGAATAAGAAGAAAAAAACTTCCCATAAAACTAACACTAACACCATTACTACAGCCACAACTAATCGTGTTAACACCAGTATTACATTCCATTAACCTTCCTACTTCAAATACACTACCTAATTCGAATCTAGTCTCAGTTCCTACTTCGAATTCTGTCATAGTTCCGGGTCTTTACAAAAATTTCGTACGAGGCGACACAATCAATCCCTACCCTTCGTCAGCAGTAACATGTGTTGAAGATAAAAATGAAAAGTTATCTTGCACAAATTTTGATACTGCAGTCGTTGGTCAGAATAATCCCCCTTTCCTTGACCCACTTGTTCCCCCAGTCGTAAAGCTATCAAAGAATTCGGCAAGTTCCGAGGAGAACAGATATTTACTATCACGGTTGAGAGAACATAGAATATTTGACAATGTGCGGCTATATCTTGCTTATATGCACAATAAATCTGACTCGACCTGTATAAATGGCAAAACCAGTCTGATACTGTCCATTCAACAGGAAGGACTTCCAACGGATCTAGAAGCTTTACGACGGCTCTATACACGCTTCCACGAGCAGTTCAATCTTTCTCCTGACCAAGTCCATAAGGATCTTGCCACATACGGTTCCCATGTCTCCTCGAAGCACATATCTGATATGCAAAAAAGTCGTGAAGATCATAATCGGTTTTTTCGTGCCTAATTCTAAAAATAATATACGAATTTTCTACCACAACGGAGGTGGCATTAGAGGGAAGGTAAATAATCTCTTCATTGATGCAAAATCATGTCACTTTAATGTTATTATTATTACGGAAACTGGCCTAAATGACTCCTTCAAAAATGAAGAAATACTGGACAATAGCTGGACCGTATACAGAAATGATAGGAATTACAGCGCAACGGGTCTATCAAAAGGAGGGGGTGTACTAATTGCAGTTCACAAATCTTTATCGAGTGAGATTGTAAACACAACACCAACAACATTTTTTGAACATAAATTTATCAGAATCAAACTGATAAATAAATATATTTACATAGGTGTTGTATATATCCAGCCTAACTCTGAAGACCAAAAATACCACGACATTCTTGAAATTTTTCATAGTGTCAATTGCTCCTTAACAGAGAATGACAATATCTTCCTTCTCGGCGATTTTAATCGCCCAAATATTTCTTTTCAGACTAATCATTCCGATAACACTATTATACCGGGGAATCTTCTGTCTGATATTGACACCACTATTATCGACACACTATATAATAACGACTTACATCAGGTAGTGCATTTTCCCAATAAAAATGGGAGATGGCTTGATATGATCTTTACAGACGCATATGATGAAGTGATTGTTAGCCCTGCCTCTGACGCGGAGAATCTTTTCTCTAATACACAACATCACTCTGCTATCATAGTAGAACTACCATGCAACAACATTAATTTTGTTCACTCTTACAATAATAATATTGTATTTGACTTCCGTAATGCTGATTTCAATTGCATTAATAACGAACTGTCTTCGATAGACTGGACATCCCTTTTTTCATGTAATGATCTTGACAATGCCATAACAACGTTTTACGATGTGATCTTTAAAATTGTCGATAATTATGTCCCTGTAATAAAACAAAAAGACAAAGTTTCAGAGCCCTGGTTAGATAAAAACCTCAGATCACTGCGGAATAGAAGAAATAAACTATTTAAAAAACTTAAGAAAACAGGCGCGATTACTCCTAATCTTCAAAAAAGTTATGACACGCTGGCCTCAGAGTTCTCTTCTAAGTCCCGGGTTGCGTATGAGTGTTATGTAAAAAAAATTGGTGAAGATATCATAACAGAACCAAAAAGATTTTTCGAATTTGTTAATACAAAACGAAAAAGTTCGGGTTATCCCATGACCATGTCTAATGGGATCACGCAATTTTCCTGCCGGCGTAATATCTGCGATATGTTTGCTGACCGTTTTCAAGAGGTTTTTAGTGCCCAGTCAGATTCAACCCACAGTGAACCCAACATTTCGGTTCCTACACTTATTGATAATATCTCATTTTCTATTGAGGAGGTGCTCGCTGCTCTCAAAACTATTGATACCAAAAAAGGTCCAGATCCTGATATTATTCCTCCCCTATTTTTATCAAAGTGTGCCCATCAACTTTCAAGACCTTTACATTTTCTCTTCAACAAGTCACTGTCATTGGGAACTTTCCCCTCGGCTTGGCAATCATCGCACCTCACACCTATCCACAAAAATGGAGACAAACGAAAAGTTGAGAACTACAGAGGTATAGCAATTCTATCAGCAATACCGAAATTATTCGAAAAAATTGTCTGCGATAAATTAACCAATATGATCAACCCTGTTCTTAATGACCAACAGCACGGCTTTAGAAAAGGTCGCTCGACTACAACGAATCTCATGATTCTTGTATCTGATACGCTCTGCGAACTTGAAAATGGGCATCAAGTCGATACAATATACACCGACTTTAGCAAAGCGTTTGATCGAGTTGATCACAATGTCCTGATTTTAAAGTTAAAAAAAATTGGTGTGACAGGATCCTTACTTGACTGGCTTAAATCATATCTTAACAATATAACTCAATTTGTTAAGTTTCAAGGTCTTATTTCCAAGGAAATATTAGTGTCCTCTGGGGTACCCCAAGGAAGTCACTTGGGACCTCTCTTATTTAATGTGTTCATCTCAGATCTATCAGAAGTATTGGAAAATGTTTCACATCTGATGTACGCTGATGATCTAAAAATATATCATGCCATAACCTCGCCCGCAGATGCCGCATTCCTGCAATCCAAGCTTATTGCGCTAGATCATTGGTGCATTCAGAACAAATTAGAGCTTAATGTCAGTAAATGCCACGTTATAAGTTTCTCACGTAAATCATCCTCATATCACCATGACTATGTCTTAAGTGGAATTCAACTACACCGTGTTGATCAAATTGAGGACCTCGGCTTAGTACTGGACAACAAACTGTGCTTCAAATCTCATTATAATCGAATAATTTCGAAAGCCAATAGACTTCTTGGGTTCATTAAGAGAAGAGCCAAAGAGTTTAAGAATGTATGGGTTACAAAATCTTTATTCTGTTCTCTTGTCCGCCCTATTCTGGAATATGTATGTCCCATTTGGGACCCTTTTTTCCAGTTATACAGCAACAGAATAGAGTCAATCCAGAAGCAATTCCTTCTTTTTGCTCTCAGGGACTTGTATGATCCGAGAGACTTTGAAAACCTTCCACCCTACACAGTTAGGCTGCAATTATTAAATCTTTTACCGCTTGGTTCTAGAAGAACCATGCTCACATCCTGTTTTACCTTAGATGTTTTGAATGGCGATATTAAGGTTGACCATATCTCCAATAAATTCAGACTCAATGACAATGTCAGGCTGACGAGACATTCAAAACCACTTAAGGAATATGCACATCGTGCTGATTACGGACAAAATGAACCTATTAACAGATGCTGTAGGGTATTCAACAAATTCAGCGCCCACTATACACCTCCAATAAATAAGCTGACATATAAACTGAGACTACGCTCCGTTTTATAAGGTCTCCACATCCCACTTAACCCTTCCACCAGTGTCTATCATATATCATATATGTATATAAAATTATGTTTAATTAATTAAGGTAAATTTAAATATAATTTAAATATATTAGGATATATTAAAATAAATTAAATTAAGCAATCTATTTGTAAACTATCTTGTTATGATTAATAAATAACTAAATGACTTTTTTTCAAAAATTTTAAATAATTAAATTTTCTTGAAAACTATAAAAGCAAATAATCCTTCTGGGGAGGGACCCATACATTGTAACACAATTTCACAATTATTTAAAAACTCGATTTTCTTGAAAAGTATAAATATTACTATTCTTCAATTTAAAATATATCAATACATGACAATTATAGTTGTTTCCCAAAAAATTATTAAAAAAACCCCACTCCATCTCCCACCTCCCATACAAACTGCACAATTTCACTAAATCCAATGCACTAATATCCTCAGTACCTATTCAATTTTTGAAGCTTAAGTTTGGTAAAAAGCCTTTCCATAGCTACTCTGGAATGATGAATTAGTTCAACGCTGCCACTACCACTCCCCATACAAAATTTTTTAAGATCATAAAAATTTCGATTTCTTCTATAGTATCGTATGATTGGGCTTTACGCACAATCGTAGTCCTGTTATGTTTCTGAGCTTAATGCTATTTCATTTAAGCTTTTTTAGAATTAACACAAGCTTCAACAATTTATATTTCCTTAACGCTCCTCAATACGTATATGATCCCAAATTACTCCCGTGAGCACGGGCCTGTCCCATACAAATGCGAGTATCATGGTTTCATTTTTAATAATTTATAATTCTGATACCAGCAAAATAGAAAGCATTGTGTTAAAAGAGTCATTAAAGTAAGCAGATTATACACTCTGCGACAAAACTTTAAGACATTTGAAAAAATTACATAGAATTTCCCAGAATTGTCCAGAAACAGCTATAGTTTGATTCTAAAGATTCTAATATGATATTTCAGGGGAGATGGAAAACAAATTTCGAGATAGTTCTACGAACTTGAAAAAATTTCATAAAATAAGTGCGACAAAACTATAAGACAGGCACTCACAATTCATAATTCGCAATTGCAAGTGTTTGAAAAGTGTGGCACATTAAATCGTTGATTAATATGTACTTAGTTAGCAATTAAAAAGTAAACTCGAACAATTCTGGTTAAAATGCGGAAAGGAAAAAGGCTAAGCGAAGACGAAATAAGAATTATTGACAGTTATGTGGAAAAGAAAATGAAAGTGTCCGAAATTTCAACTTTGTTAAAAAGAAGTTGTTGTTTTATCAATAACTATTTATCTGATAAAGAAATTAAAATGTTATGGCAAAAAAGATCCTGGTGGTAGTCCAAGTGCAACTACTCCAAGAAAAACGTGCAATCTTGCGGGTAGCATCGAATTCCGCTTTAACAGCACGACAGATCACAGCGGAAGCAAGTTATGGGGACGACGAAAAGAAATACTTGTAAGACAATTTAAAATATTACTTTTTATTAAAAACCTCTTAGTTCAGATGGTATAATCGGACTCAACTTTCATAAAAACGAAAATCAATTTGAACTTTTTAAAATACAGATTAGATTTTCTTTATACAAAATCGTAATGGATATGACAAATGGATATTTCGCGTTCTTTTTCCGTGCGCTTAAGAACCTTTAAAAGTTCTTGGTGACAGATTTGATCTGACAAAATTGTATATGCAATTCATTAAGTGGACATGAGCTTTAAAATCTCTTGTTGAAAGATTTGAATTAATTACGTTATATGAGAGTTGATTTTCATGTTATAATGATTCTTAGAAATTATTACATTTATTATGGTGTACAATGATTCTTAGATATTATTAGAGGTAGGTATTAAGGTGTTGCCATAACTAGCAGGCGTGTCGACAAACGTTCGTAACATTTAACGAATCATTCAACAATCCGATCATTTGCAAAGGCGGAAATTGAAGACAAAGCCGCCGTAATCTCGGTATCACAAAAAGATCCGTTTAGCATTTGCCGAAAAGCAAGTTTCGTGGAAAAAAAGATGGCGAAAGGTTATATTTTCTGACGAAAAGCGGTTTAATTTGGACGGACCTGATGGATTTTGTTATTTCCACGACCTACGTAAGGAAGAACGAGTTTTGAAGAGCCGACAGATGGTTGGAGGAGGAGTCATGTTATGGGCCGCAATTGGCTATTACGGGAGATCAGAGATTAAATTTGTTTCCAGAAAAATGAATAGCCAGCAGTATGTGGAAATAATTGACGAACAACTGGCGAAATGTACATATGTACATAGCTAGAGTATTACACATGGTATCTTCAGATTTCAGCAGGGCAATGCATCCATTCACAGCTCCAGGTTGCTCAAGAACTATTTCCAGATGAAAAATATTAATGTTTTGCCATGGTCAGCTAGATCACCCGATTTGAATATCTTTGAAAACTGCTGGAGCCAACTCGCACGAGATTTCTTCGCAGAAGGACAATTTGATTCGATTCGTGAACTTAAAATGTACATTGAAGCTTCCTGAAAAAATCTCCAACAAAAATTTATATAAATCTCTCCCACAGAGGTTGACTGATATGTTAAAATGTAATGGTGGTTCTACGCGATATTAATAAAAAAATCAACAATAATTCACTGTGCCCGTTCGTATTAATTTTCATAAAAATGGGTCCCTGTCTTATAATTTTGTCGCACCGGTTTCAAAGAATTTGAAAAAAAAATTTAAATTTTCGTTTTATTTATATACTTTATTTTAAACTTTTCAAATTTCTTTATTTTAAATGAAATAACTACCTTTCTAACTTACGTTCATAAACCTATTTCGAAAAAATTAAAAAAAATTCAATGTCTGTTTAGGGAAAGTTACCAGTGTCTTAAAGTTTTGTCGCGGAGTGTATATACCACAGAATCTTACGCAGACAAAGTCGCGGGCGATCGCTAGTATTATCATATATTCAAACCTAACCGAAGCCTGGTGGAATTGAACCACAACCTGTTAAGCCACGAAAAATTCATTATTATTTCCGTTATCAATTCCCTAGATCCAGAGACCAGTGGCGGGCTTGATGACGTTGCTTTCACTCGTGTTCAATATGTAAATCAGTTGATAATGGGTATTTTCCTGTTAGCTGGAAGTTAGCTAACGTTGTACCCATATTAAAGAAAGGAGATGCCGAGAATATTCCCAACTATCGCCCAATTTCTATTTTAAGCCGCTTCAGTAAACTTTTTGAAAGATTAGTGCACAATTTGGTTTAGGAGAAACTTGACCATTTAATATCCAACCCAACTCGGATTCGTTAAGGGAAGATCAACTTCCAACAATTCACGTCAATTCACTAACTAACGTTATAACCCTGTCTAAGTCATATATACCGATTTTTCAAAAGCTATCGACAGTGTTAATTGTTAAAATCTTATTTCGAAACTCGAAATGTACAGTGTCTCTGGCTGTATCCTGAACTGGTTCAATTCTTACCTTACGGATCGTCGTCTCCGAATTACGTTCAACGGAAAAACAACTGCTAAATTTCTAGTTGAATCTGGTGATTCGCAGGGATCGCTCCTCGGTCCACTACTATTTGTACTCTTTATTAATGATCTGCCCCCAATTCTATTTTCATGGACCTCCAGACTAACTTGCCTGCTCTGTCTAGTTGGTGTTCTAAAAATGACATTTTCTTGAATACTGAGAAATGTTTTGCAATAGAGTTTTTGTAGCGTTTCATCGGCTGCTGTGCTTTGCACATTTCGTCTCAGGCCTGCTTACAACGGACTCCTCAATAAGGAAAATTGAATGATGTGTGAAGAGTGAGCGTATAAAATTCTATGGAAATGTCGCAGCTACTTTTATATAACCTTCAAAGGCTTGAAGTAGTGCCTAGAGTATTACCATAGCAATACCCCTATATAACTTTTAGTTTTTGATTTGTTTATTTAAATGTTGCTCCCTTTATTTTTATGATCGCTCAAAACTTTTGCCTTAATTTTCTTTCGCGTGCAACATCTAATTCCGTTGGTCAAACAAGAATTAATGCTGATCCCACAACACGAAATTTTTACCCCCACAATATAATAAAAATTGAACATCGCACAGTATTATACTTATTATGATATTGTCGAGTTATTCGCGTGTATATTCCAACATCATTCCATTTTATGTCGCAATTCAATTTCGTATTACTCGTATTTATAGAGTTTATACTCTACCCTCGTTTTTCTTTGCAGGTTTTTCGTAAATCCTTTACGGCATTCTATACCGTTTATGACGTAACAAATGACCATCATATGCCCGTACGATTAAAGGATTCGCCCAAGGTACAAAGAACACGTCTCCAATTCGCAACATGGCTGGGAAATACGACAGCGCTTGTTATCGTAGCTGACAATGACATTTACTTGAGACAATCGCCGTCCGACGAAGAGGACATTCGACTAACGAGCACAGGATATCAAAATGTTATCTATAACGGGATACCGGATTGGCTGTATCAGGGTACGTATCTATCGACTGGATTATTGTTGTAAAAATGATGGAACCGTATATGCGACACTCACTTGACCTCATTTTTATCCTTGTATCTTATATTTTTCTCTTCTGTATTATTTCATTTTTTTCGCAGAGGAAATATTTGCTCAACCGGAAGCGATATGGCCCTCACCAGACGGAACCCATTTCATGTATGCATCCTTCAATGATAGTGAGGTCGGAATGATGACATATCCTTGGTTGGCGTCCGGAGCTGTAATAACATCGGGCGGATTGGGAACAGGCAGTTCGTTCCCGGAAACGAGAAACGTACGATATCCTACGCCTGGGACGGCCAATCCGAAGGTTGAACTGTGGATCGTGGATGTTAGTAATGTTAGTGATATACAACGAAATGTGGTGAAACCACCAGTCTCCTTAGATGGGCAGTGAGTCTTTTGAAGGCTGTGTAAAAAGGAGTCTCTAAAGTACTTTTTTCTTGCAGAGATTCTTACCTTACATCAACCGGATGGGTAGCGCAAGGCAATCATCAAATATCGGTAGTTTATATGACTCGATCACAAAATTATAGTATAATTGCGACGTGTTTTGCACCAAATTGGACTTGCATCGATGTAAGTATCCTTCTGGAACATCACATTTATCTTCAAGAAAATTGGTTTCTTACTTATTCCGAAAATCAGATATAATCCACCCAACTAGTTGAAAAATAACGATTTTCATTTTTGCAATGAAATTTTAAGGACTCGTAAATAATGGAAGGGATTAAATCTTATTCGATTTCATTGCTATTTCAGACGCATTCCGAACGTGCACCCGAAGATGAATGGCTCGATATTCTCGAACATCCGGTCTTCTCGCCGAACGGTGATAGTTTTTTGATTTTGACGAGCATACAGGAAACCGGAACTGAACATTTTACTCATATCAAGCACGTGACGATAACACAGCAGCGAATATCCGTGATATCCCACGGTCGATACGAGGTGATCTATCAAACATAGTTAGTTGTCACTGATCAATAGTTGTTGTCAATCGTAGATCTCTCTTTCTCTGTCTGTCCCTTCTCTTTCAATATTTTTCTGTTTTCTATTTGCATTAATTTTTTTTTTAAATATTAATTTAATTTAATTTTTCTTATCTAAATATTTGTATTTGTATTTTTTAATATTTTCAACACGTATTTTTCATTTCTTTCTTTTTTTGTATTTATGGTTAATAAAAACCGAAAACTAAAAACCTCCAAAATCAATCACACTCTCAAAACCCAACCAATGGCAACAACAAAAAAATGTATTTTTTTGGGTAACGATTGTTTAGCAAGTTGCCGTCGTGACACATGGCCGGAATCAGGTGAGGAAATTAACATTCTGTAGTTTTAATTAATTTTTAAATTTTGTCCATCATTTGGAATAATTTATTTTTTTCTTTCTTACGCTTGAAATACGTTTAGATTGTGATGCATTAATTCAAGATATAATTATTATATTACGGTTTATTGTTTCATTTTTTATGTTTTATTAAAATGTAAAAATATTTAAAATCAAATCAGAATGAACTCTAAGATTAATTTCAAAGTAGAAAAATGGATACGGGATATTTTACTTTATTATTCTAATAATAAAGTATTTTGATCGACACAGAAAAAAAAATTTGCAACCATGAAATTTTGTTTTTTCGCGTTTCATGACTAAATTAGCCTAAAAATGCAACAAAAAAAAATCCGTCCCGCCGTACGTATGGACTCATATCTCCAAGACCGTTAAAAGTAGAATGTTCGTTTTTGGGTGGATTGTTGATTGGGTAAGTTTTGGAGGGTGTTAGATGGAAGGGAGAGGCGGGGGAGGGAAAGAGTTAAAAACTACACTTTCTAATATCTCCACCATGAATGCAGATAGAAAGTTGAAAATCAGTAGAAATATAGAAAGGGTTGTAGAACAAACATAAAAAATAATTTAATTTTTTATCCATTGGCGTCCGAAAGGGGGGGGGGGCTAAAAACAAATTGTCGGCCGAATTGTTTTTTCAAATGATTATATCTTCGAAATTACTTACCATAAAAAAAATCATATTTTGGGACCATTAAGGTGGCATATAGTTCCATCGGAATCAGCTTAGAAAGTAACTAATTATTGGTTTGGTGAATGTTTTCACAGTGCATTTTGAATTAAAAGAAAAGATTTCCGGATTCTACACTGTTACGCTTTATTATTCGTGACGTTTCGGTCTCTGCTGAGACCTTTATCAAACTGATCGACAATTACAAAAGACAATTATTATATAGACAAGGGGGTTAATTGAGTGTGGGAAGGATAATTAAGGTTAATTAATTAGTATCAGGTAGTTAAATTAGTTAAGGATTTTTGGGTACGAATTTTGTTCTTACCAAATTTTAACGCAGGTAGCCAAACTGCTGATAACTTGTATCCGGCGTCTCGGTTGAAGTTCTGTGGATGTTTCGAAATTTCTATGGCTTCTCGTACTGTTCGTTGATAATATTTATTTGTCCTGGCCAGAATTTGCACATTGTCGAAATCGATTGTATGGTCCTCTGTAGTTGCATGTTCCGCGATCGCTGATGACTGTATCTGGTTTTTCCGTGTGCATCGTTGGTGCTCCTTGATCCTTGTTTGGACTGTGCGTCCCGTTTCTCCTATATATACTTTATCGCAAGAGCCGCATGGTACTTTGTATACTCCTTCAGTCTCCAATGGTTTTTTGTCCTTCTGGTTTCCTAAAATTCTTCGGATAGTAGTCGGGGTAGTGAATGTTGTCTTGATGTTCGATTTTCGAAGAATTTTTCCTATCTTATCCGTCGTGCCCTGGATTTAAGGTAGTTTTACCCATCGTTTGTCAGCATTTCCTTCTTCAGTGTCTTCTCGTTCTGTTGTCCTTGGATGCTTCGGTTTCCACGCCTTGTTAATTTCGCTCGCTTTGTATCCATTTGCTCTGAATGCCCGATTCAACTGTTCCTTTTCTTTTCGTAAACTGCCCGGATTTCCATCAGTTATACGTTGAGCTCTGCGTATTAGGGGGAGGGTCAGGCGGGGTGCAGAGAAAAAAATTTAAAATCTAATATCTCAACTATCTCTTAAGCTATGTGATTGAAACTTGGAACATATATTAAGCTATACTAGGAAAATACGAAAAAAATATAACATGTTGAAATAATAATAGTGGGGAGGAATGGGGAGCATTTCAGAAATGGCGCACTTTTCAAAATTACAAATCCTTATATCTCAAAAAATAGTACAGATATCAAATCGGAAATTTGTCAGATTGTAGAACTACATAGTCGTTAATTTTAAGTTGAGAGGTGTAAGGGAAAGGAGGTGGTAAGCAAAAATGTCGAAGATTTTTAGTGATTTTCTTAGGGCTCTGGGAAAAGATACAAAGTTTAAATTTTGCATGTAGATACATCTATTTGATGTAAATAGAAAAATAATAATAACTTGTTCCATAGTTGTTATAAACCGACCCCCCGGTCTAACGTGCACAAGGTGTTTCATGTGCATTGAAAAAAAAACATAAACTGAACATTTTCGAGTGAATTTTCAAGGTAGAAACTTGAAAATTTGGAAAATACGTTTTAAAAAAATCCCTAAATAATTCAGTATTAACTGGTCGGAAACCTTTAAAACTTCTACCCCCTCCCATACAAAATTATTTTTTCGACCATTATCAAGAAATCAATTATCACCTAACTATTAAAAGCTATCAATTTGAAATTTTGCACAAAAACTTTTAAAAATAGTTGAAATAAAACTGCGTCAAAAGTTTTGAGATCACGCCTGTCCTTCTACCCCCTCCCATACAAAAGTATGATTTCGACTAATTTCATCAAATCAACTAATAACCAACAAATTAAAAGCTACGAGCTTGGAATTTTGTACAAGCACCTTACAAGAGAAATAAACTAAAACTGCATCACAAATTTTATGATTCCCTTACCCGCTCTACCACCTCCCATACAAATGGTCGGTTTCGTGAATAAAAAAATAAAATACACCGAATTTTATGAAAATTTTATGCAACTTCGTCTATGAAACACATTCTATACAGAGAATATTGGACGTGATCCAAGCAGTCAATTAAAAAACTATTAACATCCACCCATCCTTACTATCACGCCTTACCCTTCCCCTCATAAAAACTTAAACTTGCATAAATAAACGAACGAAATATTGATTATAAGTACTGCAGCTTTTGAACGTTTCCGGAAAGTGTTAAATAGAGAATTGCCCTGCCCAAGAACCCCCTTTCACATAGTCTTCCCTAACCACTCTAACCTGCATATTGACTTTCCACGCATCCGCAACTTGTCCCAAGAATAATAAAGTTTCGCCCGACTTGTTGGCAGTTTATTTATTAAGGCAATGTTTCTTAGTTTATGGCGAAAAATTAAGTGCATAATGAGTTACAAGGGAGTTCAAAAATTTCGCGGGCAGGGTAAAATTAAACTATTTATTATTTTTCCTTTTCAATATATTCTGCGTTAAGCCTAATATGTACATTTATCACATCTCTCACAAAGTTTATTAATTCCTTGAAAATAGGCTAAAATTGCCAATTTCACCTCTTCATCGTTGGTAAATTTTCTTCCCCGAAGTTCTTTCTTCAGTTTTGGGAACAAATAGTGATAGGAAGGGGCCAGACCTGGAGAAGGGAGGGAGGGGGCTAGTTTACTATTCCATAGTCACATTTCTATAGTCCACTTTCCCCTTCTTTTTTCTTTGATGGCATCCTGTAATTTTTGTAGCAGGGAAGTAATCCCCTGTAATATTTTGTAATTTTTCTTTATTGATCATCAGTACCCTCTCTGCCCTCTGAATCCCAAATAATAGTGGCCATGATTTTTCTGGCGGACTATGAGACCCAGAACTTCTTGGGGTGAAGTGCCTTTACGGAGCCACTGCATTGACTAAGGCTCATAATAATGAATCCAAGTTTCATCTCTAGTAACAATCCGGGTCAAAATTTATCCCTGTTCTCGCTACAGAGATCCAAAAACTCGCGTGAACACTCGACGCGCTGCATTTTTTTGAACCGCTGAGAGTATTCTCGGTACCCATCTTGCGCTGACATTAGACATGCCGAGATGATCGTAGAGAATATTCATTTTTGCGATTTGTTTTTTCTTTAAACGAGCATCTTCGAGAACAAGTTTCTCCACTTTTTCGACGATTTTTGAGGAAGTGGCCTCAATCTAACTTGCCTGAATAAACTATGGCACTTATAAATTATCGTTTTTCTAGGGAAAGATTCCCCGTAAACAGATGACATTCCTTTTTTTCCTTACTTGGTAAGGAACTTTATGACATCACGAAACTTAATTTTGTCCATAATTAGCGTTTTCTTTCCGATTGCCTTGTTGATTTGGCGACAATTAAAATGTTAGTGATTCGATTTGACAGAAACTTTGTATTTATACCTGTATTGAGTGTTAGAACACCTCCAGGTAAAAGTATTTCCCCCTCTCTTGTCCATCCCCTTCATTCCGCGAAATTTTTAGCCGTCCCTTTCCATCGTGAGTTCGGGCTCCGACCCACATCCTAGATTGGTATCAAGCTCAATAAGTCACGTCTCCTACAACGTGTAGACCCGAACTGCATTTTAGATTTTATTTGGGTCTTGTGTATAAAAGTATAGTAAAGTGTTAACGCTTTCTTTTTCTGGCAGTAGAAATACAGTTTTGTTCGCAAAATGCAAACCAGGATCCCAGAAGAATACATAAAAAAAACTTTAAAATCCAAAGTCTACTACTAGTGTTTCGATGAACACTATAATCTGCATTTCCACGAGTTTCATAGTATGGCCTAGACTATGTTAAATCAGGGCACAAAAAATGTGCCTCAAGCTAATATGAGCTGCATACTAACTGGTTACATTACCAGGACCTTTCGTATTTCATTTAAATCTCGGATGCTTAGCGCGGCCCAACTAACTCACTATATTCGAGATGAAATTTGAAGACCAGTTTTCATTGTACAGGCACTCACAGCCGCGCATCCTGCATCCCGCGCATCACTAGGCCTTGAAAGAATTATAATATTTTTTTTAAGGGTGATTGAATGCTAGAATGTGAGCGGAAATCTGAGAAGTGGGCTTTTTTCATTTTTACATCGTTGCCAGTAGCAACTGAAAAATTCGGACGTACGTAAATCCCGCTGCCTGGAGTAGGAATTGAACGCTCGACCTCTTAGCTCTCAGAAGCGAGCACGCTGCCATTACGCCACGGAGGCGTCATGTTTGCGATGAAGCACAGAAAAATATAAAATAATGTAATACACAGAAAGTCAAATCTTACTCAAGAGTCTCGAAACTGGATGTCCGTTCGCTTTCTAGCTTAAGAATGCGTTGAGATCGAAGGTTTGAGTTGTGCACAAATCACTTTCGGCAAAATACTAAGACTGACTTTGTGAACGGGTTAAATCATTTCACTCCTCTTACCCCATAGGTTAGTGTAATGTTACCTTTTTGTATTACCGAAATTAAGCCGAAAACTTTGTTGTTCTGGGTGCATTCATGACTAACAAATGCAATTTGCTGTTAGGTACATTGGACAGAAATAGTACTCTTCCACAAGGCGGAATTCTGCGTATCGCTCTTTAATTGTTGCCTGGACTTGTTTATTCCTCTGGCCTCCTGCTTAACTGGTCTCTTCCATGGTCGACCAACTCGACGTCTTCCTTGAGGATTATAATCCAGAGCTTATTTGGCGATGCTTTACTCTGGTTTCTTCAAAGTGTGACCGATCCACTGCCACTTCCGCCTTTGAATTTCAATATCTATTTTAGTCTGTTCAGTTGTACTCCAAAGGTTTTCGTTGGAGATTACTTCTGGCTAGAATATACCTACTGGCTAGAATATTCACCGAGGTTTGCAGTTTCTTAGTTAGCCAAACGGTCACTATCCACGTAGTACAAGCATATAACATCACTGATTTGACGCATGCGTCAAATACTCGTAGCTTTGTGTGAAGTATGGTATCTCTTATTCTCCAGGGAGAGGAAAGGATACCGAAGTCCTGACGGGCTTTATTTATATGAGCCTCGATATTCTTTTCGTCTGTGCTGGCTATGCGTCCGAGATAAAAAAAAATTTTGCACCTCTACCCCATCTTGTCCGTTAAAAACAAAGTGTACTTATGTTCGAACTCATGAGAATGTACTTGGTATTACGCACATTATTCAGTCGCGTCTCTTTGCATTTAAAATAGAATCCAGCGAGCGAACATTTGAATCTAAGTCCGAACGGTTATGGCAAGCAAACACACATCATCAGCATAATCAAGGTGACTTAAAATGTTAAAAAGTCCCTATTGAAGACCTTTATCTCTCCCAAATTCCAGTGCTGCACGACAGCTCTACGCTTCGCTCGCACATCGAGGAGAAGATGTCTATCTTCTCCATCGGCGACTTATGGCCAAATGGCCGATTTAGTTCTGAGTAAAACCATCAGGGGACCCAAGATGATTTACGGTGACTCGTGTATGAAAAAGGGGTTCCTTCGATGACGACTTGCCGAGTACTACAAAACTTTACAATTAATTCGCCATTTTCAGGCCTTTTAATCCAAGGTCGTGACGCGTCAACCCAAAGGTCGCCATGCTTCCCCAGTCCAGTACTGTCAGACCCAACCTCTCCTGAGATGATAATAATATCACCTCTTGGGACAGGCTCGAGGGCGACGCTCAGTTGGTCATAAAACTCCTCTTTGTCAACAGGTGTTGCGGTATTATGTAGTTGGTACGGAGCACTGCTAATTGTGATGTGTCTGACACTGGTCCTGAGCCTGACGACGATAATCCCATCCGAGATTGGTTCCCAGCTGATAAGAATGTTTTTCGCTCTCGGTGTAAGGACAACAGCAACGCTATTTTTGGCTTCACTCTCACACGTACAGAAGGGTGTTTTTACTCGGGGTTCGGCCTGCTCCTGACGCTGTCCGCTTGACCTCGCTCAAGCCCAAGATTTGGATGTTATAGTGCTCTATTTCACTCACTGATTGTTCGTGCATCGGACCGAGTAACGCCAGTCCTTCCACCTTCATTCAATGTTTGAACGTTCCAGAAGCCGATTGATTGGCTTAGTTAGTTTGTTTTCGAATGTCAATAGTCGTTACAATAGAATCCGTCCATATCAGATGCCCTGTATCTGTTTCTCGTATCAATTAGGTTTTAAGATCACGGATGATAAGCCCAAGATCCAGTAAGTGTGCATTTGCCATTTTTAGGGCAAGTATTAATGCCTGTGGGTGTATTCTGCTGCCCCCATCACACAGGAGGATGCTTAGCTCAGGTCTGCGGAGTCGCTAAAAGTTTCCAAAGATAGTCGCATAAATTGGTAACATTATGCTCAGTGACAATCAGATGTGAATTGAATGCACCAGGGAATCCAGCTCCAATGAGCCGGGGAAAGGATACCGAAGGCCTGACGAGCTTTATTTAGCTGAGCCTCAACATCCTTTCCGGATCCGCCGGCCATGCTGACAATGCTTCCGAGATAGCAAAAATCTTGCACCTCTTCCACATCCTGTCCATTAAGAACAATCGGTGTGCTTGCGTTCGAACCCATGTGCATGTACTTGGTTTTACGCACATTTGTTTTCAGTCCCGCCTCTTTGCATTTAGAATGCAACGAGCGAACATTTGACTCTAAGTCCGAACGGTTATGTGCAAGCAAACACACGTCATCAGCATAATCAAGGTGACTAAAGATGTTAAATAGTCTCCATTGAAGACCTTTACCTTCCCCATCTTCCAGTGCAGCTTTCAAGATGTCATTTATCACCACCAGAAACAGGGCTGGTGATAATATGCAGCCTTGTCTGACACCCGTTTGCACAGGGAAGCTCTCGGACAGCTCTCCTCTATGCAAGACGCGACACCTTGCATCTTCGTAGGATTCTCTAATCATAGCTATGACCTTATCTGGAATACCTCTCCTACGCAAAGCATTCCATATGTAATCTCGCTTAACGCAGTCGAAAGCCTTCTCAAAGTCCACAAACATGAGATGTAGTGGCGAACCCATTTCGGCTGACTGCTCTAATATTATCCGTAGGGTATTTGTGTGGTCGGTACAAGACGACCCTTTACGGAATCCAGCCTGATAAGCTTCGAGAGTGCTCTCAACGACATCAGTAATCCTATTGAGAATTACCTTAGCCATAATTTTTGATACGGCAGTAAGTAGACATATACCACGCCAATTGCCACAATCCCGAAGGTCGCCCTTCTTCGGAATTTTCACAATGACGCCCTCCTTCCATTCAGTCGGATATCTTCCTTCATTCCACACCTCAGTAAAGAGTGGGAGGAGTATATCGGCTGTTACTTCCGGGTCCACTTTGAGGAGTTCGGTTGGTAGTCCGTCTATACCTGGAGCTTTCCTTTCCACCATTGACCGAATGGCGGAAACTATCTCTTCCTTATCTGGGGGGATCGTCCCTAATAGAGGATTGTTGCGGTTGGATGGCTCCCTGATTCTCTAGTAAGTACATACATATGTATGTAGCGAGTTAGTGGCTACAACGTTTCGTCCCAGACCTGCTTACGACGGAGTCGTCAGTAAGGCTTGTGTTAGCCGGCCCTGCTAAGGGAATACCATGCAGGTAATGAGACTAGAACCCAGGAATTTTCGAGTTGCAAAGCGGCCACTGAGTTATCTAGACCCCACGGCTTAGTCGGTTAATCAATCAATCAATCAAATTCCTGTTAAGACCCCCTATAGGGGCATAGGACAGAAACAACTCTCTTCCACAAGGCGCGATCCTGAGCTTCGGCCTAAAGCTGTTGCCAGGACTTGTTTATTCCTCTCGCCTCCTGCTCAACTGCTCGCTTCCATGTGTTACATGGTCTTCCTTGAGGATTATAATCCAGAGCCTGTTTGGCGATGTTTTGCTCTGGTTTCCTCAAAGTATGACCGATCCTCTGCCACTTCCGCCTTTGACCGAATGGCGGAAACTAACTCTTCCTTATCTGGGGGATCGTCCGTAATAGAGGATTGTTGCGGTTGGATGTTTGGTAGATGTTCTGTTTCTGGGATATCTTCCTCTGACAAGAAGTTATAATATCAGAGAAGTATTCCTTCCATCGCCACAACTGGTGTTCACTCATATTAAGGAGAGTTCCGTTGACATCTCTCACCAGGTGGTTGGCGGTGGAATTCCTGCTCGTCAACTGTTTCATGATTTTGAATAGTGAACCCATATCCCCAAAGTAAGTCGGATTTTCTATGTAAAGCGGTCGAATTGTCGGCCGTATTTGTACTCTGATTTTTCTCCGGGGAGCTCGGTATTTTTTTTAATTGGTCGGAGCTCGTTTTGTGAGTTTTGAGTTTAGTTTTGTTGCTATTGGATTCTGCGCCATCGGGATGTTCGACTTCGTGCTGCACAGGATCGTGCGCCTTGAAGAAGATAGAGAGAGGAACTGGGTGGTCTACTTGTGTGTAATTCTATATGCCATATACAGCATGCATAGTACTTAACCGAAATTTTTCGAGTTCATCTGTAACGGTTCTATGACTGTAAAATTTAGAGTCGATTTAATGTGCGAGTCCCGTAAGCGTGAGCAAGAATTATGTATCAGCGACGAGTTAATGCAGTTTTTTCGGTCATTTACACCTTTTTTATGTTTGTGTACACTTTCGTGGGCGTCTCGATGGTCAACTATTTTTTCACTTCGTTTGCCTAATCTGCGTTTCGCTGACCTAGTAGCGATTTTGTAATTTTGCGAATAAAGCAGTTTAATGGCAGTTTCTGCTGATAAGGCAGAAATTCCCTCTCTTTGGCGACAGAATGGACGATTTCTCTGTGCACTAGCTCCTGCTTGGATTCATGTCATTGATTTTCGAGAGTACAGACAACTTTTCTGCATAACTGAGGTTTCCATAACTCTTTAAGACTTAAGTCTTGTACTAACCTGCTTCATCGAATGAGCTCATGGGCTGATCCAAGCTTTCCCATGTAAAGCACGATTTTGTCTAACAGTTTCATCTCTACAGACTTCCACTTTTTACAATAACAACTGGGCCATGATGGATGAGTGCAACTATTTAATGTTCGCCATTGATTTTTTGGTAGCACCGGATGTAGATAGCCTTGCTATGGACTTATGAACAGCTTTCGGTTCTCTTTTATCGTGAACTGGATCTGGTTCAAAAGCTCGCTGATTACTCTAGGTGGCTTATGAAGTTTGGCAACTCCACGGACCCGAGCTGTTCAATCGGTATCAAGCTCTGTAGTAGATAGACCGAAGTAGCAGCTCCCACACTGCTCAACTGTGTGGAAATCTAAATTTGCGCAACCTCCCCAGAGTATTATCTGGTACTTTGGGGGAGCTGTCGAAGTCCTTGCCGCATCAGTCTGTTTGGACGGATGCAAAAATCTGGTATGCCGTTCTGTAGGCTCTTTGGCAAGGGAGGATTGTGATCAAGTAGTGAAAACGTTTGTGTCCATATCGCGGGCCGAGTCAGTTGGAACCTGGCCACGACTGGGAGATATTTTAGATAAGTCTCGTATCTACTGGTATGAATGCTGAACAGCTCTATCTATAAACTGTTACTGCATGAGGCAGTTTTTATTATAGAAAACCGTGAGGTTAAATCTTTGTGGCGGGTATTCATATTAATCTCTCATATAGATTCGATTGTGTCTCGATAATTGTTTTTCACCTTTTCGCAAAATTTTGGATTTTCACTAACAAGATCCTACCATCCTTCTACTTGGGCTTTGTTTTTGGTAATGGCTTTCTTGTCCCATGACAGATCTTCCATATTCTTAGGAGTGAGGTCCCTCTTGTTGCCAGGCTAGTATCCTCGCCCACTTTAGGGTTCGTAAAAATGTCTTCTCTTCGCTTTCGGTGAAGTTTTGTTTATCACTTACGCTTTACGATTTTTTCATTTTGTCGTACTCCATATTGGGTTTCTGCTGTTAGAATTTCTTTCAAGTATACCGGAATTTCATACCACACATTGAAGATGTGGAAGTGGCTCAGCTAATGTATAGTGCGAGAAAGAATGTGCTGACCTACTCCAGTCAGCAAGTCTTGTGTGTCAGCGCGGAGGTCTTTCTAATTTGCCAGTTGAGATTGCCTACTCAAGGTTGCTGGGATAGCGCCTACTGGGAAGCGTGTTGAACTGTAATGTTAAGGTAGTCAGATCAAATCCTTATTGACGTATAATTCCAGCACGTTATCGGCATAGGTATACCCATGTTTACCTCAATCTACGAAAATGAAAAAGTCGTAGGTAGAGGATTGTATGAAGAGCTAACAACCCTTCCACAATAAGTAATCAAAAAAAAAATGTTAAGGAGCTTGAACGTCAGGAAGCCAAGGCCCGATTCGGGTTGTAGTCATCATCATCAATAGCAATACAGCCCAAGTCGGACTTTGGCCTCCTGCATGCTTCGTCTCCAATTTTATCGGTCCAATAGTCACGTCGTCCATGTTGAAAAATTTCAGAAGTGATTTGCAGTCTTCGTCGATTGAATCCTCCCAGCGTTTTCTCGGTTTTCCGACTTGTTTTTTTCCTTCTGTTTTCCTTTTTGTACATGTCTGGGTATTCTTCTGTCTTCCATTCGCTGTACGCGATTAGCCCACTGTAGTTTTCGAAGTTAGTTGAGAGTAAAGTCTTCTGGGTCCTCGAAAATGGTACACAATTTCTTATTGTATCGAATTCTCCATCCGCCTTCCTTTCGAAGGCATTAACCATATTTTCTGTTGCATATATTAACGTCCACGTTTCACTGCTATAGCAGAGTACAGGTCATACTATAGTTTTGTAGATTCGCATCTTCGTTTTTCCATGCTCGTCTTTACATTTTATTATCGGAAGTACCAAGTCCTGTTTGCTACCATTGTGCGTCTTTTGATTTCTATGTTATAGTCTGCTATTGTTAGATTTTGTCTGATTGGCGTATTTCTTCGTGATTGCAACATAACTTTCATTTATGCGTAATCCTTCTTCTCGTGCTACCGTGTCAAAATTAACGACGACTTTCTTGGCGCCCATTTGAGATTGCGCAATTATGTTTATGTCGTCTGCATAAGCTACTATTTGCAATGAGTTAAACAGTAGTGTAGTGGTGTTAACTGGAAGTTTTCTTACGACATATTCCTTAATAATAAGCCTTGTCCGCCGGACGAGTTTCGCTGGTATTCCGAATTCCAGCATTATGTTGTACAGTACAGTCCTATCGATACTGTCATATGCTTGCTTAAAGTTTACTAATATCTGGTGCACATCGATGTTATATTCCCAGCATTTTTCTAGCTCCTGTTTCACTGTGAATATTTGATCCGTTGTTCATCGTCCGGCTCTGAATCCACCTTGACATTCTCCAATTATGTGTCCGGACTGGGTTTAATTCGGAACTCTATGATTTTTGTAAGGATTTTTTAAGACATGCACAGCAATGAAATCCCTCCATAGTTTTGGCAGCAGAGTTTGTCACTCTTTTTGTAGATCGGACATATGTATAATGCTTTTACGCCAATTCTCAGGTAGTGTTTCATGTGTCCAGATTTGCGACACCATAACGTGAATTTTCCTAGCAATGCATTTACCACCGTTCTTCAGAAGTTGCGCTAGTATATCGTGTATTTCCGGCACCATATTAATTTTTTAAGTTTTTAAGGACATCTTTCACTTCTTCTACTGTTGTGAGGCTCAATATATTTTTGATATCAGCAGATACCTTGATCAGGTGATTATTAACAGTAGTGGCCGATGATGAATTCGGGTTAAGCAGTTGTTGAAAATATTGCCCCCATATCGCTTTTATCTCTTTCGCATCACCAATAATGTCTCTCGCTGTGTCCTTCCAAAGACTTGTTTTCGGTTGATATCCTCGTGTTTGCTTTTTAATTAGAGCGTAAGCCGCTCTCGTGTTGTTAGATTTAAAATCATCATCCACTTTGCATTGTTCATCATTGAGATACTTTTCTTTTTTCTGCTTGTTTTGTTCGCCTATCGTCTAAGCTTGTCAAATATTTCTTGCTTGGCTCTCGTTGATCGTTCAGTAAATTGTTTGTAAGCTGCATTCCTTTTGTCTATTGTATCTCGGCATTCATCATGAACCAATCATTCTTCTTTCGCTAGATCTTGTGGCCTATAACCTCCTCTGCGACGGACATAATACCATTTTCGATGTAGAGCCATACATAACTGCTCTATTAGCATTTCGTGGTGGTTGAATATTTGTCTTTACTAATGTCGTGGAGACTGTGCCCTCTGCGTCTCTATGTGCCTCCTTCTTCCCAGCCTTCGCGTTGAAATCATCTAAAATGATCTTGACGTCATTTGAGAGCAATGAGTCCAAAGTTATTTCGAGGCGACTATAAAACTCATTCTTAGTTGCCTCGTGCTTTTCTTTTACTGGGGCGTGAACATGACTCATTTATGTTCACGCGCCAATGAATGTTAAATAAAGTTGTTTTTATGCGAAGTGCACACAATTTTTCGCTGATGGGTTTGAAGTTGGTGATATGCTGTTTAAGTGTTTTGCTGACGACAAAAGCTAATCCAAGCTCACGTCCTCCCGATAGTTTTCCACTTTTAAGGATTTTGTATGACCTCATGTCCGTTACTTCTCTGCCAAGCCATTTAGTTTCCTGAAAAGCAACAGCATTAATGTTGAATTTATCTAATTCTTCCAGGAGTGATTTTAGTGCTCCATGTTAGAACAAGGATCGTACATTCTAGTCTCCGAAAGAGTGTTCATTTTTTCGTTTGCCGGATCGTTGAATCCGTCAAATACGACGAGAAGCTTCAGGTTCTGTGGGAACAGGTTGGTAGCCCATCGCCTAACCCCCAACTTGGATGATCAGCACAGACACTGCTGGACAATTTCAGCTGAATGGGATATGCTTGGAGTTCTCTCAGCTATGCCGCGAGTTAAACTATATCCATTCTTAGCCTACTTCTTAAGACGCACTGGTGTTTTTTGCCATTCGGGTTGTCTTCTTCCCTCCTTTTTTTTCTAACCGGGCTTAGGCTGAGCTTTTCGGGCTGTAGTGCCACTATTGAATGAGAAGTAATCAATGTTGCTGCCTCGAACATGGAAATCAACTCCTTGGACATCCAATCGTGTTTAGTGAACTATATCGAAGATTTAATTCTGGGCACAATTCAGCATCCAGGTCAAACAATTTTTCTATTATTTTATATCTGACCCTAATAAATATCTAAACCCTAAATAAATTCTGAAAAAATCGGTTTCATTTCAGGTTAGTAGCTCCTGTACTTTCCAAGAAAGTTATTAGTTATGAAGTTACGAAAATGTGTCATTTTGTTTGGTAGGGGCGAAAGGGTATAATTGGTTTCCCAATCACGAACTTGATCTCACATTTTTGACCTAAATGACGTCTGCGTAATTTGACCTTTCTAGCTAATCGTGTGTTAAGCTAGATTGGAATGGGTTGGACAGACATTCGAATTTAAGCTTTCAGACTAAAGACATGAATTTATGTTCAACCTGCTTTTTTTGGGCCTTCTTTCATGGCTTAACAAGATTTATTGGAGCAAACCTTAAACTCTCAGATTTTATCTTCAATATAGAAATAGTAAACTGTTAACAAATTTGTGAAAACCTTGAACTTCAAGAAAGCTAAATTTTATTTCATAGTTTTACAACTTTACATAAGCAATCTGCATGTGTCTAATTGTAGTAAATTTTTGACGTAACTTTTTATTAGGAAGTTTGCAATGATTTTTTATATTACAAAACTATTGAGTTGAGAATAACTGTTTTTTTTTTTAATTTTTAAATGATGCTATAAAGTTATGCGTATGTTTACGGCAAAAATTGTCACAACTGTAAAAAAAAGTTTGACCCACTACTATTATTTAATAACAGATACCTAAAAACTCCTTTTCATGAAACGATTTTTTTTCGGAAAAATTTTAGTTAATTTAATAAATAAATTGCTGGCATTTCAAATAATACTTTTTGCTTGTTTTTAGTACTTAAACCCTATTATCCTTAATTTTTTTCCCACTCTTAAGATCTGTAAATGTTCCAAAACCATTTTTAAAAAAGAATTACTGAACAAAAATTGGTCTCAAAGGAACTGTAGAGTTGTATCTTCGTTATTGGTAGCGTTTTTCTTTTACTCAATTAGATATAATTTGCATGTAATCCATTCGAATTAATTTGAATCTCTCAGACATATTGGCGATAATTTTGGACAAGGAATTGTCAAGGACGGTAATACTTAAAATAAAAAAATTAGAACTACATAGAAACTAAACACAAAAATATAGTTGTAGGCTAAAATTATTGTTTTTAATATTTTGTTGCAAACCGTAATCCGTAGAAAATGAAAAAAAAAAACATTATTTTTAAGTGTGAGCGAAAACTCTTCAGAACGCTTTGTTTTACAAATTTATTTAAAAATTGTTGCAGCTTTCAAATTCTAAATCGAGAAATTTTGAACATCCAAAAATGAAGATAAGGTGTCGTGAGCATTTTCAAAACCACATTTATAAAATATTTCATCCAGTCCTTAATTCAAATTGCATTTAAATGGAAACTTTTTTTATTTTCAATCGAATTTTCAAAATTTACAATTAGCTAAATTTAAAAATATTAAAATATATATAACTTATATAAAATACATATTTTTTTTATAATTTGGGGAACACGTGAGAGCACTGCGACCTTCTCCGGCCTATTGTGCGTTTATTGCCCCTTTACCCTACCATAACTCAATAGCTTTGGCTAATCTAAGTATCTTTAACATGACTCCCTGTTGGCTAGGTCCTCTTAGAAAGGAAAACTTTTCCGAGAAGATTGTGCCTTTTCCTAGCTACTGCTTCTCAGTGACATAGGATGTGTTCTGTCGTTTCTGGGTCTTCGAGACAGAGGCGACAAATGTCGGTTTCAGCTAAGCCCATATTTTTGATATTTTTGTATAAAATATAATATGATACTTATTTCTCTCTTCTTTCGAAATCGACCTTCTCCGGCCTATTGTGCGTTTATTGCCCCTTTACCCTACCATAACTCATTAGCTTTGGCTAATCTAAGTATCTTTAACATGACTCCCTGTTGGCTAGGTCCTCTTAGAAAGGAAAACTTTTCCGAGAAGATTGTGCCTTTTCCTAGCTACTGCTTCTCAGTGACATAGGATGTGTTCTGTCGTTTCTGGGTCTTCGAGACAGAGGCGACAAATGTCGGTTTCAGCTAAGCCCATATTTTTGATATTTTTGTATAAAATATAATATGATACTTATTTCTCTCTTCTTTCGAAATCAACTGAGCCCAAAAGCATTATTTCCAAGCCAACTGCTTGAGGAGAACTAAGAACGTTTGGATTTCATATTTTTCTGTTTTGAAATCACAAAAAAAATTTAAATTTCAAAAAGTAAGTGCTTACCAAAATTCACTTAATTTTGAAACTTTAACTCTTTAATTAGAAAAATACTGTTTCCAAGATCAAGCATGATCTCAATGTTAGTAAGTCTACTAATCCAGATGGCATCTCACCTATTGTCCTTATTTATTTATTTAATTAAGTTAGGGGACTAAGTGAGTGCACTGCGGTCTTTCCGACCTATTGTACGAGGTGGCCTCTAAAATCCCCTGGTTTATAGTTGTTTTCCCTTTGTAAGCGTAACACCCCTTTGATAGCTTCCCTTTTTATTTAGAGATGTATCGGAGGAATGTTAAGAAACATTTCCATTGCCGCTGTGGGACAGGTTTTCATCGCACCTGTGATGCCAAGACAAGCTAGCCTTTGGATTTTTTGTAGCGTGAGCTGTGCTTTTCTTTGCAAAGTTTTAGTCCACCATACCGTTGATCCGTATGTGACTATTGGAAGAATGATTGTTCTGTAACACCAGTAAATCATTTTGGGCTTAAGTCCCCATTTTCTGCCAAATAAGCTTCTACAGGCCCAAAATGCCTTTAGAGCTTTGGCATGAGTCCATTCTATATGTTTGTTCCAGTTGAGTTTGCTATCCAGTATAACTCCTAGATATTTTACCTCTTCTGAAAGGGGTATAATTGTTCCATTTATTGAAGGGGGTGTGATGTAAATATTCCTTCTATTTGTAAGTGGTACCAACTCAGTCTTACTTGGGTTGATGTTCAAGTTTTTAGACCGACACCAGTTCATTATCATATCTAAGGCTGATTGTATTCTTTCAGATATAATTGAACCATACTTGTCTCTAATAATAATGACGAGGTCGTGGGCATATCCTATAACCTCATATCCCTGTTCCGTTAGATGGTCCAGGAGTTCATCCACTACAATTGACCATAGAAGTGGAGATAGTACCCCACCTTGGGGACATCCTCTATAAGTCTGTGCAGTCAATGAGCTATCACCCAGTTCCGTGGTGGTCATTCGGCTCCTTAGCATGGCATGTATCCATCTAATTGTGGCCGTTTCCAGACCTTTTTTCCTAGCTGCCGCTATTATGGCTTCATGGGGAGTGTTATCAAATGTTCCTTATATATCTAGGAATGCGCAAAGCGCAACTTCTTTATAGTCTTTTGCCTTTTCGATTTGTCTTACCAAACCGTGAAGAGCTGACTCTGTTGATTTGCCCTTTTGGTAGGCATGTTGATTTGTGTTAAGACGAACCTTGTTAGACCCTGTTCTTAAGTGTGCATCCACTAATTTCTCCATCGTTTTGACGAAGAAGGAGGTTAGGCTTATAGGACGATATGACTTAGGCTGATCAATGGGGCGATTGCCTGCCTTCGGTACAAATACCACCCTTGCTTTCCTCCAAATTTTGGGGATGTATCCCCAACTAAAACTGGCTTTAAAGATCCTTACCATTATTGGCAATAAGATCTCTAACCCTTCTGCAATAATGCGGGAAATATTTTGTCTACTCCGGCTGATTTGTAAGGCTTAAAGGTGTTAATCGCCCATCTGATCTTTGCCGGAGTGAAGATTTTACCAGCAGCGCTTTTGCTGGACGGAGTTTGGCAATATGTCCTTTGCTCCGCTTCTAAATTTTCATTTTTGTCTATTATTCTGCTGCCTTGGAAGTGTGTTGCCAATAACACCTCAAGGGTTTCCATACTGCTTTTGGTAGAGGACCCGTCAGGTCTCTGTAGAAGTCCGATATCTATCGGGGTGTCTTTTGATAACACCTTTTGAAGTCTTGAGGCCGTTGGGAGATCGTCTATTTCTTCACAGAATCTACTCCACGACTCTTTTTTCAATTTTTTGAGAAGTTTGTTATATTCGGTTAGGGACTCTCTATATTCGTCCCAGTTCCCAAAGGTCTTTGCTCTGTTGAACAATTTCCTAGTTTCCTTGCGTTTTTTCGCTAGTTCCTCGTTCCACCAAGGTGTTTGTTTGACTCTTTTTTTATGTAGAACAGGACAGCTTTGTTCGTAAGCATTAATAATATTGTTTACGAGTTCGTTCGCTATTTTATCAATGCAGTCTGGGCTGCTTATTGATTCTTCTACGATTCCTAGTTCATATTCTAGGACTGATTGGTACAGACTCCAATTGGTACGTTTCGGATTTCTGTATTGTCTTATGTATTCAATTGAAGTCTCAACATCAAAACAGATATGCCTATGATCTGATAGTGAGGCTTCCTTTGATACGTGCCAATTCACGCACATGTTCACCAGGCAAGGGCTTGTAATGGTTAGATCCAGTACTTCCTGCCTAATTGAATTTATAAAGGTAGGTGAATTACCTTTATTTATTACGTCTAGGTTGTTAGTAGTAATATATTCTAAGAGTGACTCACCTCGTTTTTTTATATCGCTGCTACCCCAGATCGTGTGATGCGCGTTCGCGTCGCTGCCAAGAATAACTGGTATTTTTATTTATATATATATACGGAACAAGCCCTTAAACTAATACAGATTATGTACATGGAAAAGTAGAGTAAACAATAAAACTAATCATTAAATAAGAAACATTATAAAATCAAAGGAGGCATAAAAGTTAAATAATAAATATGGGAAGTGTGTATTATGCATATACCACTCTTATAATTTCGTTAATGCTAGTATTAAAAAAATCTAGTGAATCAGAAAAGTTGTTAGCAGTTCTCATTAATCTTGCCGTGGGATCGTTCTGTCCATAGCGGGTGATATGACGACCGACATAAAATAAATCCGTTGAGCGGGATAAGTGACTTGGAACTCTAAAGTTTAAACCCTCAAGTAAAAGCGGGCAATCCAGGAAGCCATTCAAAACTCTATATAAGACGATAAGATCTGACTGCACACGACGAGTGGAAAGATTAGTGAGGTTAAGCAGTCTGAGTAAGGAGTCATAGTCGATGTCCTCCATTCGAATATGAAGTTTAAAGCCGATATAACGGAGAAATTTATGCTGAATCGTTTCGATATTTTTTGAGTGAATTAGGAAACATGGATTCCATAGCTCAGATAAGTACTCAAGGTGAGGCCGGACTAAAGAGCAATAGAGCATTTTTATGGAAAAAATATTCGTGAAATCCAGACTATTCCTAATTATGAATCCCAGCATTCTTCGAGCGGAATTGCATATTTTAGTAAAATGGGGTACAAAAGTTAAGGACGAGTCCAACATAATGCCCAAATCTTTGATGACCTGCACCTCTGGCAATGGTTGGTTATTAATGCAGTAGTTGTAATTGAGGCGTGTACGAGATCTGCTGAAAATTATGTACGAGCATTTAGAAATGTTGAGCGAAAGATGGTTAGACAAGCACCAATGGAACAGTGCGTCGATGTTATTTTGCAGGGTAGCACAGTCCTGGGCAGTTCTAATAGTTTTGAAGATTTTTAAATCGTCTGCGAATAATTGATGATCGACATCGTTGAAAATAGAAGATGTGTCATTGATAAATATTAGAAATAAAAGGGGTCCTAGATGGGAGCCCTGAGGTACACCAGACGTTACTGGGAATGAAGTAGACTTAGCAGTTTTTAAATTGACAGAGGAAATGCGATACAGCAGGTAATCACTAAACCATGAGAGCAACGTACCGGAAATTCCATAGTAATTTAATTTGGAAATTAAAAGCCGATGATTGATTTTATCAAATGCCTTAGAAAAATCGGTGTAAACTGCGTGAAGTTGAAGGTTGCACTCCATTGCATTGGTAATCTTATCAATGTAAGGTAAGAGGTTAGTTAATGTTGACTTACCTTTTTGAAAGCCATGTTGACGAGGCGATATAATGCCTTTAAATAACGGAGTGAGCTTGTTAGTAACAATTTTGTCGAAAATTTTAGCGGCAGTAGACAGGATGGAGATCGGTCTATAGTTTGCAATGTTACTTTTGTCGCCAGACTTGTGAATGGGTACCAGAAAAGAGGACTTCCACATAATAGGAAACCTACCTGTATGGAGAGAGAGGTTAAAAAGAATAGTTAGAGGTAACGTCAAAAACTCCCGACATTCCCATAAAACCAAAGGGGGAACACCATCAGGGCCCATACCTTTGTTCGGGTTAAGGCCATAGAGCATCGATGCAACGTCAGTGAAATCAATGGACAAAGAAGAAAGACCAAGACAAGAATTAGGGCAAGTTAATGTGATAGGGGTGCTAGTAGTAGCAGCCGCGTAAGTTGTATCAGAGTATACACTAGAGAAGAAAGTAGCGAACAAATTAGCGATTTCTAATGGATCGGAAGCTATGTCATCATTAAGGTGCATGCAGGTCGGTAATATGTTATCCGATCTAAGAGAGTTGACATGATTCCAAAAGGCCTTGATATTGGATGAAATATTAGTTTCGACGGATTGAACGTATTCAGCGTAGCACTGTTGCTTCCTGACTTTAAACAAGGAACGAAGGCGAGAGAATTCGAGGTAATCAGCCCGAGAACCTGATTCCTTGAATCTAACGTGAGCGGCTTTTTTAATAATGATCAAACGCTTTAGTTCGGGGCTAAACCAGCGAGGATAAGTTGAACCCGATATTACCTGAAGTGGAATGTATTTATCAAATAAAGAGTAGATAACGTTGTAAAACCGAGCAATAGCGTCATTTAATTCAAGGCTGTCAAATAAATGCGACCAATTGATTAATGAGAGCTGCTGACAAATAACATCATAATTGGCATTTTTGAAATTGTAGGAAGTAAATTGTTGAATAGGAACATTACATGAGTTAAAAGAAATTTCAATATTAAGCGCAGGATGGTACATAGCATCCAGGGGTAGTAACGCGAAACTTGAACGATGAACAACGATCGTTGATACTAAATTTGAAAAGACCAAGTCCAGAAGTTTTCCTTTTGCATTTAGTATAGTATTGCTTTGATGAAAATCCAAAAAACAAAAGGAGTCGATGACCGTGTTGCCAGGTGAACTTGTGTTAGGTGCAGTCCAAATAGCGGATGTCCAATCCACTAGTGGCAAGTTGTAGTCACCAACAATGATGATATTGGAACTTGGAAAGCTGTAAGTGATGTTCTCGACATATTGGCAGTGGCTGGTGTAGATTTCGACTGGTGAAGCAGGAGGGATGTAAACACAGCCCACGATGAACTTATGTTGATGAAGGGTAACTTCAATGAAGATCTGTTCAACGTTGTCAGGTGAAAAAGACAGAAGTTTGGAGACGTAGATATTCTTGATTGCTATAAGACAGCCACCAAAACGTTTTTTATAGCCGAGGGTTTGGCTGCGATCTCTGCGATAGACAGTATAGTTGCATAGCCCTAGTTCGTTGGTAAAGATGTCGTCATCTAGTCCAGTTTCGGTTAGAGTAATAATATCGATGTCCGTATTAGCGACACTGTTGCGAAAGCTTTGCAGTTTGGTCCTCATACCTCTTACGTTCTGATGATACATGCAGAAAGAATGAAGGCCCTCGTGTGATGAAGAAGATGAGAAAAGCTCCGTACTCTGAATTACGTTGCGGCCGGAACGACTTCGATTCTTGGAAAAAACGTAAAATCCTTGATATTGACCGTGACTGGCCAGATAGACGGATCCAGAGCACTGGCTAATAAGTGCGCGGGAACGCCAAGCTTGAAATTGACGAAACGCATAGAAGTCAGGTCCACGTCTCTTTTCGTGAGTTTAGCGCAAATTAGCTGGTCCGGCTCCACTTGCAGTTTAGAGGCAACGAAAGTTCGAATCGAGTCAGCTGTTGTATCCACGTGAAATCGAGAAACGTGTAGCCATTTCAAAGAAGGCACTACCTTGAATGCACTGCAAATAGAGGTATCCGTGCCGGATATACGCTTGCGAATGCGACTGGTTTTTCCAAGTTGCACATTACTGCTTGCTTGTATGGAATCGACGTTACCCAGTGATACTGGGCGAAACGTGTATGCATTATCAGTAATCGACGGTGCATCAGAAGATGAAGGAGTAGCAGGTGATTTACGAGAAATGATGTTGGCGGCTTTCTTTAATGGAGCGGAAGCAGTTGGGGATGATCTTACGGCCGCAGAAGACGCAGCCACAGTGGCGCTTCGCGTTTGGCGGGTGGAACGTGCCACTGTTACATTATTGCCCGGCGAAACTGATGCCCGCTCTTCAATCGTAGTTTGAGTAGGATGTGTGGTTTTCTCTGACAATTTAGCAACACTCGATAATAAACTCGAAACTGTGGAAGTCAGAGCATCGAGCTTGCGATTTATTAACGAAAAACCGGTTTCACGACAGTCGATACAAGACCAAATCATGCCCGGCAAGCTAAGTGCAGCGAATAACTTCGGAGCCGTCACAGTATCATCAATACATTTAGCGTGAAAAGCGCTTCCGCACACACCTCCACAACGAACTGACATGGAAGAACTGTTTATCGCGGTACTGCACTTTTTGCACTGCATAATTTAAATGAAAAAATGATAAATATTTTTTTAAGTGTCCAAATCGAGAATCGTCTTAACAAAAGAACAAAACGAACGAAATGCTGCGTAATCGAAAAAAAAAAAACCGCAGCTTAACTCGTTAACTAAAGAATTAAAATATATAAAAAAAAATACTGGAGAAAATCGCAGCGAAGTAAAAACACGTCCAATCACGTTGATTGTTAAACTGTATTATTGTATATTGTTATTTTTGCTGTAACTTATCAGCTCCATGACTCCTTGTGGTGGAGCCTCTAGCTCCTCCCCTGGAAAGTAGGCCGAAGCGATTATCACCTGCTGGCTTCCTCCTACCTTTGGTATCTTCACCAGTACCGCTACTAAATCTGTTCGGATGAAAATAGGTATATTTAGGTAGTTTATTTCTGATGATATTAGAATTGCAGCTCTAGGCCTGTCGCTTCTTCTATCAAAGATCAACTTACCCATTTTTGAAGGAATATCAAATATTTTCCCCATAGCGGCTCTTGGTTCTTGAATTAGGGCTATGTGATATTCCTCTTTTGCGAATCTCCATGTTAGTGTATCCATCGCAGCCGCTGCGCGATGGAGATTCGCTTGTATTACTCTAATTTTGTCTAGAGCTTGGGCCATCTTTGTTCATCCGCGGCTCGCCGCTTTTGAACTCTTTGACCTTAGGACGAAGAGTAATGCTAGAGAATTTGAAGCATACTCTATGTCCCCTTTCTTTAAGCTTTTCCATCGATTGGCCGTCGATGGAGAAGGTTATAATAGTGTTTGTGCCCTCTACTCTTCTACTCAACACTTTCCAGTTGGAGGCGCACAAACCAGCATTTTGAGCATCAATGAGGGTGGTTATTTCCTCCGATGTTTTTGTTTCATGAGGAAAATATCCCGTTATTATTTCTAATCGCGGGATATTCTCCTCCCGGACTGCCCTTATATTTGTTGACCCGTCCGGCTTGATGCTTAAAGCTGTCTTTTCTAGCCATGTTGCTGATTGCTCGTCAAGGCAAATGATCAGCATCCAGCCCGGCTTTAAACTGAGTCCTCCAATTGGTGGAATAATCTCCTCAGTTGCCGCTTTGGGAATCTCTTTCAGAAAGAGTTCCTGTATTGTTTCAAGTTGATCTGGTGTTAGGATTTTTTGAGGATGTTCAGTATGTATGATGCCGATCCTTATTCCTTTTACTGCGTCTCTGTAACTAGTACCTGACGTGGAGGGCTGAGCTTCTGCTGCAGGTACATGTACTGCGCTTTTACTTGTGGTTTTGGGCTTTTTGTAACCACTTCCCACAGATGGCGGTGTTGTTGAAGAGGTTCTGCCTCTTTTTCTCGCCTGTCTTTGTGCTGGTGATAGCGTCTTTTCGATCGGCTGGCAAGCGAGATACTACGCTTCATTTGCAGTTTTCCCTTGGTTACGATGGTATGAGTATCGTTTCCGGGCTGCTCCGCTTAGCCTTTTTTTCTTTTCCGCTAGCGTTAACTGTTTCAGTTCTGCTGATAACAGTTGCTCATCCACTAGAGGCTTGCTAGGAATTTTCCTGTCCGCTCTAAGTGGTGGTCTTTTGTTTATTTGTGTGCTTGGAGGAATTGCCTCATCTGGTGTTTCACACAATTTTTGTAGAGGGTTTGTTGATATTTTATCCTCATCATTTACGACTTCAGCCGTAGTTTGTGATGCTTTAGGGGATGCATCTGCCCTATCGGTTACATTTGGTTTTTCCATATAGTTCCCACGAGTAGCGCGAGAAAGTAGAGTCACCCCTGGCAGAGCTCCGCATTACCAGGGAAGGCTTGTTCAAACTGGAGGGCGCCTGGTATCCTGAGTTCGCATATTATTGGTTAGTTACCTACTAACCATTCATCTTTTGGCATATGCTGTTCCACCGTAGATTGGGGGATTTTTATATACGAGGTTAACTCCTCTAGCGTCGTACTTTATAACGGTCACCATATAGGTAGTACGTACACTTGCGAATCACTATAGGGATGAATCCCCTAGTGACCATCAATAAATTGAAATCTGCCTAAAACATGACCAGACCAGATCCCAATAATATCAATCCTGCGATAGGATACGGAACCGACAGCTAGCTGAACGATTTAATCCCCACTACCACATCCGCCACAGACCATAGATAGGTTACGGAGCTGAAAGCTAGCTATTCAACTTAATCCCCCCTATCTAGATAGGATACGGAGCCGACAGCAAGCTGTTCGACTTAATCCCCCCTATCTGTAGATGTTTTAGCGTTACCCAGTCTGCACCACGGGGAGGCGATCTACACAACAGACCTTATTGTCCATAAGAAATGCTTTTCATATATGCCTAGACTACTTTGCAATCTATACCATCTTTTATACTCTTCAGAGTGCTTTCCACAGACCTGGTAAAAAGCGAATGTTGAGCCCTTTCCCAAGAAGAGATGCGAAGTGAACCCCGAACTATTGCTATTACCCCAGTGCTTTCAAAGGTAATGGAATCTACTTTTAATCACAAAATGATGAACTACCTTGTTTAAAAGAAATCTGATCCACAATCGCTAATATATATTTTTTTCAGGACGTTCTACGAGATATATCTTAGTATACCTAATTGAACGTTGAAACTCTAGCATACACAAGTTTGGCGAAGTTGACATTGACGCTTGACATTGCGAAAGTATTTGATAGGCAAAACGTTTAGGCATTATGCGCCAGTGTAAGAAAAACTTTTCTGCTCACGCTCACGAGTAAATTGTGTGGCATCTGCCGTGGAGAACGGTAAAATTTAGGCAGTTCTTCATTCCTTTGGACATCATTAATGTGGAATGCATTTCCAACGAAGTAATACCCAACAATTCTAAAACCACGTCTAATGCCATTCCAGACTTATCCTTACCACGTTTCCTTTCTAACTTTCCTATTTACCATTATTTCACGTACCCATGTCGATCTAGCTGTGCATTATGCATTTAGGGGCTACCCCTTAAGTTTTGTCGGTCATAACCTCGCCTCATAGCTAAGCTTAAAGTACTTGGCTCCATCAAATAAATTGTGAGCTTCCTCTCCGAGCGCTCAGTATGAGTCGTGCTAGATGAAATTTCCTCTGAGGTTCTTCAATGTTATCACCCATCTTCTTCATAGTCTTTTTAAACGGATTTTTGTCATCAACTCTCAATCCTATCCACCGTTTCTCTGAAGACATCATCTTTGACAACATCAATCTAATTTAACTCCTTTCAGAAGGCACCTCCAAGTCAACGTAATCCTGCAGTAGGGGAGCAAAAAACAGAGTAGAGTTCAATGATTCAAAATTTCAGCAATGTCATCAAATCTAATCGAAAAGCTTGTGCATCCAAATTTTAGGGATATCAAATTGAGCTCTCGTTGAAACTCAAAACTACAAGGTTTATAATTAACACCCTTCCAAAAGTCCGTTTCAGTTTTTGTATATTTTTCCACCCCGAAACCAAAAGAACGGTTGGCTTTAGCTTATTACATTGCTTTATTTTGAGACTTTTTTCTTTTGTTTACCACCTAGCAATATTTCCAAAATTTTCTCACAAAAAACCACCAAACTAATGTTTTAGGTCCTTAAAATCCTATCCTGGGATACAGTCAATCATCTTGTCTACTACCTGGGAACGCAAGACAAGAAACCAGGACAGCGGCATCTATACGTAGTTAAGGATCCAGTCAGCGAAGATATCAGAAGGTAAGAACGAACCTTTTTCAAAAACAGAATCCTTCAATATTCATTTTGCAGAACTGAACCGCAATGCATAACTTGCGACCTGACCGAAGTCCTCTGGGCAAGCCGCTACTACTACATAAATTGTTCCCATTTCGATGCCTTCGTAACTCCGATGTCTTCCATTGCAACCGATATTGGTGTTGATTTTTACATCCTCGAGTGTCAAGGACCCGGTCTACCGCTGTCCGGTGTCCACTCAGCCCAAAATCATCGGCTAGTGAGGATCTTGTACGATACGAGACCTCGTTTCACCGAACGTCTTCAACGATTGGCCTTACCGACGCAACGATCCTTTGAGATACCGCTGCCGCATGGAAGTCGAGCTCAGGTGCAACTACTTCTGCCGCCCAGCTGGCGTGAGGAGTTACGAGATGCCGCCTTTCCGGTTCTGGTTGAGGTGTAAGTATAAGGTTCCTTTAATTAAATAACATAAACAGGAAAAAAAATCAACAGAATTCATTTTTATTCCTTTTTCTTCGATAGTAATGGACGTCCCGGTTCCGAATCCGTTTCCGATAGATTTCGAATCGATTGGGGAACGTACATGTCATCTCGAAATGATGTTATCTATATTCGATTGGATGTACGGGGTGCTAAGGGTCAGAGTAAACAGGCACTTTATAGGCATTTGGGTGGCGTCGAAGTCCAGGATCAGATATCGGTTTTGAAGTAGGATTGCTAGAGTTCTTAAGGATGAATAGTATTAACTGTGGCTTTTCGGTTTTTATTGTAGATATCTTCTGGATACGTTAAGTTTTCTGGATGAGACACGAGTCGGTATCTGGGGTTGGGGATACGGCGGCTATGTAACTGCAATGGTATTGGGATCACAGCAGAATATTTTCAAGTGTGGAATATCCGTATCACCGATAGCTGATTGGCTTTTTTATAGTAAGTAAAGAATTTTTGTGTTTTTTTTTCGATACATATTTTAATTTTTAGATTCTGCCTTCACGGAACGAATCCTTGGACTGCCAGCCGAAAACTACAAGGGATATGTCGAAGCGGATGCGACACAACGTGCTCGTCACATACCATCCTACTCGTACTTCCTTATGCACGGTCTGGCCGATTCATCAGCTCCTTATGTTCATGGTGTTCAGCTGGCCCGTTCGCTAACGGAGGCCGGCATTCTATTCCAATATCAGGTAGATCCTTTAGAAAAAAAAATGAAATGTTATTGTATTGCTTATCCTCACAGACTTATGCAGACGAAGGACATGAACTATCGGGCGTTCTCGAACACGTTTATCGTTCGATGGAAAATTACTTTGCTGACTGTTTAAGTTTAGATTCGGAGGAGATGAAGCCCGAAGAGTCACGTGTACCCAATGAGTAGTTAAGTCTTAATTTAAGATCGTATTTTTTTTTTCTTAAATAAAACAAGATATTTAGCAATACTGAAATAAGTGAGTTAAGAAAAAGATTAAAATAATTAATAAAAAAAAATGTTAAAGGAAACATGTTAACAACAAAGTGCTTTAAATTAAATAACAAAAACAAAAAAGAGAGAGAAATTGAACATGATGTAGTTGACTTTATCCAGAAGTATCTAATCACTAGCTTGAATTATGGTCTGATTCGGGTTTGGTCGGTACCCTTTCCGATCCTTCAAATAATCTGTGATTGGCTCAGTCCAGACTGGAGATAGTCCAGAGCTGCACTTGTCGCGTACAATGGTGAAGTTAAGGGTCGCTTCAAATTTTTCCCCGACTCCTTCACATTTCTCCAGCTTCTTCTTACCCACGACGATATCAAAGTGTAACTGATACGATTCTGTCTCGCGAACTACTACAACCACAGACCATAACAAGGTTCAGAACACTCCTCCTAGAGGACACCCGAAAATGGCAGTCTAGCATGGATACAAACCAGTGACACCGTTCGAGATATTTGTCAAATGCCGTATTTCCTATTTATTTTGTTTCTTAGAATTTTTTTTTCATCTTTTCTGTGAAAAAAAAAAATCTTTTCTGAGTAATATCTATTAAAAATGATTGAACAAAAAATCATACGCCATTTATCGAGAAAGTTATACATAGATTAATATTAAAATGTAAATAGTAACAATAAGTAATTTTAAAAAATTAGAAGAAAATAAAATCGAGACAAATACCTGTAAATTAAATTTAAATAAAATAAAAGTGATGATTTATTTTGTACGAAAGAAAAAAACGTTTGGGTAATAGAAAAAAAAAATACAAAAAGTAATGTCTAATTTATAATTTTCATTTTTTTAATTTTTTTCAAGTTTGTTCTTTTGTATAGCTAGAGTTTAAGCAAATGGTTGTGAATGAACGCAAGATATTAATAAATAAAAACTAAATAGCAATTATTTAATAAATAATTGATTAAAATGAATTAGTTAATCGTTTAGTTAGCAAGCAAATTGATAAAAAAAATATAAGAAAAGAAATAATAATGATGAAATTTCCGGGGAAAAAAACGAATTCGAAACGAGCAAAAACAAAAAAAAAATCTTTCAAAATAACTCAAAAATTTTAAACACCCAATCGTCCAGTTATATCTTCTCCATTTTCATCAAATATTACATTACACTCTTGCGATAGACAATCCCCCCAAATCTATTTATCTATTCTTCATTCCAGTTTTCATCATCCCTTTCATTTTATTTCAATTACTTTTTGCGTAAATTTTCTAACTAACCCAATTCCCATGGCTTCATCATGTTTTCGTCATTAATAACTAGTATCTAATAATTGAATTATCAAACTAGTCAATTCCATTTTGAAAGAGTTCTCTTCATCTGCAATAGAAAAAAAATGTCAAAAAAATCGTGTCAAAAATTTTGACGATGAATCAATCAAGCAAATAATAAAATTAATTAAACAAATAAGTAAGAACAAAATTGTAGTTATAATCAAAATAAAATCAGGCAATTTATAAGATATCTTCCAAAAAACTAGGTAACAAGCAAAAAAGAAATCTAGTATGAAATAGGATGCTGTGACGGCACTGTCTTTTCTACAGGCTGAAAAAATTGCGAGTATGACAATGCGATTACGATTGCATGAAAGAGATAGTCGACCTGTCACGTTGTCAGCTGATCAATATTCTAAAATTGATATATGTATTCTCCGGAGCATTAACCCATTTACAGCCAAAGATAGAATTGGTAAAATAAATTGTAAATCTCTTCGGTTAAATTGGTGCTTTTGAACTGGAGTTTGCTCAAATTTTGACGGTTGCGAAAACGCAACGTTGGCCAGATGAGATTTTAAAAATGAATCGTGAATGTCCCTACAGGAGGGAAATGGAGCTGCGCGTTTATTCCTAGTAACTAAAGCGCCGATAAGCGAACTTTCTTTAGGGAATCTCTACCCTATCACAATTTTATAGACATTTTCAAAAAAAAACTTTCAAAATATGTCGCTAGTAGCTAGAGTTGGTTCCTCCCACTATTGCGGAGTAGTAGTTTGGTGCTGAAAATGTAGTCAAACAGCACCACGCCTCTTTCATTCATACCGGAGTTACCCCATATTGCATGACGTTAGCGACACTTCCAATAATCAGGTCTGCTTAAAGGCTGCAGGCTTCAGCAATCAGTCCTCCCAGATTAATCGGGAGGAGTGACCCAGGATGATCATGAGCTAATTAAGTCAAAATCAGCCAGTTGGGTTTTCCAATAATTTCGACCATATCTTGATTACTGTGACGAAGGAGTACTAATACGTTTTAAGTGCTCTTCGCTAGGATACGAGATGTAGGTCTACCTTGATACGTTACCAGATGAGAGTATAGCTAGGAGTCTTAAGTCCACAGATTAAGTTCCCAACAGCCCAAAGTTCTTGGGACGAAACCATATCTTCTCCTTGTTTATTCAGAGGCGAAGTAAGTTTGGATTGTTGAAGGTTAATTTGCAGAAATTTCGGTTTCTGCATTAATTCTGCGTTCAACTTCCACGACAGTGACATTTGTTTTTAAGACTGGTGACTGTGAGTCGTTTTCGCTAATGGACAAACTTCTACTTCTTCTACAATGGCGCTACAACCCAAATCGGACCTTGGCCTCCTGACAATCAGGTTCCTTAACATTTTTTCTTATTACTTATTGTGGAAGGGTTGTTAGCCGTTCGCACAACCCTCTTTCTACGAATTTTTTATTTTCGTAGATTCATGTGACCAAGGTATATCTAAGCAAGCAATGTGCTGGAATTATATATTGCGTCGACCGGGATTTGAACTCACGACCTTCGCATTACAAGGCCAACACGCTACCCACTAAGCTACACCTTGGACAGACTAGCTATATGAAAAATTGTATTGGGTTCAGATGTACAGTCTTTCTCTCCCTGTCTATCATAGGTTCTGGAAGAAAGGGATCCTGAGCTGACTACTCAATCCGTCCTTTTTATACACTTTCACTTTGATAACACCATAATTGATAATACCTCCGGTTTTTGTCAAAGGAGTCAAACATTTTTTGTTGATCACTTTTACTTCGCATCCAGAGTTTCCTGAAATCTCCTCCATCTACCCAAGCCTCCAATTATGGGTAGAAGGATTTGGGTTGCAGGATTAATTATGTTCAAAATCGCGCTTGCATCGCTTGCCTCTGAAGGTAACCATACTCGTTCTCGAGGACGGCTTGGGATTGACACAACTTCGAGCTGCGCGGCTGGTCGCACTTCTCTTAATCTAGCCATTACGATTCAATATATGGTTTCGATGGTTGATCGGCACTTGATCAGTTTTCTATGACTTTGGTGCCATCCGCCGTCTCTGCACACAGATAGAGCATCAAGATTGTCACGCATGTTGCTTAGGAAGTTGGCTGAAAGCTTGCTTTCAACCTTCCTAAAATGCTTGTGAGTATTGCTTCCATTTGCTTCACCAATGATCGCCACTTCCAAGCAATTCTTAATGACATCGCTACAAAACCTTGACATACCCCCGGTACCGGTGCTGGCTCCCGTCAGTCTCTTTGCTTTCTTAGAGGCTTATCCTGCGATCTTGTACGCTTACTGGCCGAAGAGAAGTTTGTACATTCAGCTGTCATTTATGGTGGCCCAAGCTGCAAATTCTCTCTGTTTTTCGGTTCGAAAGTGTTCCGGGATTTTCCCAAAGCGACTCGAAAGGCTTTTCGGCAAAATGTCTTTACCAATTCCAAAGTGCATGCCGCTTGGTTTTCTTTGACTTCACCGACTGCGTGATATCTGCGTTAAGTTTGAAGGAAACTGATTTTTCCCCGCGTGCCCTAAGCCACTAGATTTTGGCTTGAGGTCCAAAAATTCAGCTGCTTGCACATTGGGGGCCGTGCGTTTTTTGCTTGAACCAGATTTGGTAGCCATAACTCATTATGAGACCAGGTTTGGTGGCTCCAAGGAAGCCTGGGAGGAAGCACTATTGCTTTCTTCCGACATTTGAACAGAGTCAGTTTCTGGGGTTTGTTTTTTATTATTGTTAATGGATATAACGATCCTACGAGTGGCGGAAAAAAACGGTCGAATCGCACAGAGATCTGTAGTGTGCAGATAAGGCTAAGTTACCCGAAGGGCGTCTTCCACTACTAATTGAGCTATTTAACTGGGCCCTTAAGGCTGTCGATTCTCGGCATAAGTAGTAAAGTAGAGTGAAGCAGAGAAGTAGTGTTGGAGGCTATTATAATATTTGGTTTTGGCTTTCCTTCAAGAACACTCTGAGAGAACGACCTTACTTAGCGCCCACGTCACATCAAGATAGGCAGTCGCGTAAGGGCAGTGAAAACTAAGTTCATTTAAATTCAATAAAAAAATATTTTTTATGTAGCTTATCTCAGAACATATTAAAGGATTATGTAATGCAAGAAAAACCAAAGATTGATAAAACTGTGGCCTAAAAAATTCTTTAATTCAAGGTTGCGATTTCGCGTCGTTAGTAGTTAATGGATTAAACGAACTGTTAATATGTAATAAACAGCCGCTAGCAAGATGTTACAAGCAAAAAGTATCTCTCGCTTGTTCTTTTCATATTTTTTTACTCACTTGTCAGCCTGTAAAAAAGCCGGCGTCATAACAGAATTAACGTAAATAATTTATCCTTCCTAAATTTTATTTTACTTTATTATTCTAATAATTAATTATTCTAATTATTTTTCATTGGAAAATTATTTAAATATAAAAAGTTCGAAGGTATCTGCAGCTTTCTTTGATTTATCTATAAAGAATTATTGATATTTTTTTTACTTTCAAAACAGAAGTAATTAAGCGAAATTCAGATTTTCTTTTCTTTTAATATTGTTTGTAATAAATTTAGAATATTTATTTCTTCAAAATAACAATTCTTCAATTTTTAAAATAGCGCCTAAAATCAAACCGAAAAATAATTATTAATAATTTGGGGACACAGATATTTTGTCACATTTACATTTGCCCAGACTACTTTTAACAAACTTTCAGGCTGGCCTTCGTATCTGTTTCAGTCTGGCTATTGGAAGTCTGACAAATGTAAGTCCGGGTTATGAAAGTCTGAAAAATAAAATTTTGGAAAATGAAGCCCGGAATACGTAATCGGGCAAATTTAATTCTCGGAATCGTGTCGAACTCAATTATTTCTTATAATCAGAACTATACAGGATCGAGTTATTAATTTTATTTTAATTATGAAAAACACGGTTACAGTAAAAATTAATAAAAAATTTAGATAATAATTAGAATAAAAAAAGCGAAACGAAATAATTGTAATTATTAATTAAAATAAATATAATAAAAAAATAAAAAAATAAGAAAAAACAACAAACTCAATTAAAATGGAAAATAAGAACATATGAAATTATCAATCAAATTTTGCCTTGGTAGATTTTAAAGAACAAATAAATAAAAATAAATAAATCGAATAAAAAATAATTTAAATTAAAAGAAAACCTAAATCCAATAAATCAAATAAAAAAAAATATTAAATTTTTCAAAATCAAAAGAAACTAAAATTAAATAAAATGTGTCGGGAGATGAAATTAATGATTGTTTAAATGTTCGAATTGAATAGGTCATAAAACTTTATTCGAGAAAAGCCATTCATATACTGGATGGAGCCTTGTAAAGCACTACATAAGTCACTCCGCATATTTGAAACGATTAATGTACGTTGTATCATTTTGAAGTAATAACTCAGACTCAAATTTGCCAATTCTCACTCTCGAAATTTGGGGTAATATCAATCGCAACCGCAAATATGTCTACAGTTCGAATTAAGTATCGATCTTTCACAATTTTCGAGTAATGAAAATGTTTTTTGGTTGGACCGATTAAATCAAGGCTCACGATATTAAAAAAGGAAAAAAAAATATATAAGGAAAGAATTAATTTTTTTTACATATACATAAATATTTATTGCCACATGTTATGCTTTGAAATAATTACGGTCTTTGGTTATACAAAGATATACTTAACACTTTCGACAATCGAAATGCTTTTTTCCAGTGCATTTTGGTCGTGCTCAGGAAATTCGCGCATGCGTCAAAACCGCATTCAGCAACGCAAGATGAGAATCTTGCCTCAAGCGTAAGTGCTTTTTCTTGACTCATGCAATATGTATAAGAAACAAAGTAAAATGAAAAGCAAAGAAAATATTATCAGTTTTATTGAGAACTAGCGAACGCCCGTGACTTCGTCCGCGTAAAAATCGCAATAATAAGCAATTTTTGAGAGTGTAGTTAGTAATACATTATGTGGGATTTATGTACATATAATCTGCTTACTTTAATGACTCTTGAACGCAATGTTTTGTATTTTGTTGCAATCAGAACCATAAATTATCAAGAATGAAACCATGATACTCGCATTTGAATCGGACAGGCTCGTGACCGAATAAATCTCGTGATTATTATACATAATTGTAGCTTGTGTTAATTAAAATAAAGCCCAAATAAAATAACATTAAGCTTAAAAACAGGACTTCGATTGTGCGTAAAGCCCATTCATCTGATACTATAGATGAAATCGAAATTTTTGTGGAGTTAAGAAATTTTGTATGGGGAGTGGTAGAAGGGGTGACAACACTGAACTAATTTGTTTCTCATCATGCTAGAGTAGCTATAAAATGTTTTCTACCAAATTAAGCTTCAAAAATTGAGTATGTACTGAGAAACTTAGTGCATTGAATTTAACGAAATTGTGCAATTTGTATGGGAAGTGGTAGAATGAGTGGGGGGTTATTGGTGATTTTTCGAGAAAAAACTATAATTATCATGCAATTGATATACTTTAAATTTCAAATTTATATCATTCACATTTTTCAAGAAAATCTAATTTTTATAAATTCCACGAATTGTGTTACATTGTATGGGAGAGGGTAGAAGGAGTGGAGCTAATCGATTAATTTGTTCCCAATTTTAAATAATAACGCTAATTAAGGATTAATTTCAACATTTTAGCTTGATGAAAGTTACACTTACTGATAAAATTGGTGTATAGTGTTTCATGAAAAAGTGCAGTTTGTATGGGAGGTGGTGAAAGCAGTAGAGAAATTTAAATAATTTGTATACTAAAAGATTGAATTTTTAATAAAAATAATATATTCTAAATTTCAATTTAATAGCTTTTATAGTTTCCAAGAAAATTTGGTTAATATATATTTTTGAAAATGAGTCACTTTGAATGGGAGGGGGTAGAAGGCGTGAGGGGAGTAAAATAAAACTAAAAGCAGATTACATCTCGGAGCATACCTAACAAACTGTGTAAGTTTCATTACAATCGGTTCAGCCGTTTGTGCGTGAAAGACGGCTGGACAGACAGACAGACAGACAAAAATTTCAAAAACGTGTTTTTATGCTTAGTTATTGTTAAAATAGAGTAAAAAACTAACTTATAGCCATTTTTAAGCAAATAATAGACAAACACTACAATTTATATGAATAGATGTATAGATTACAGAACATTTGATGTTCTGCGGAAGAGCGGCTTAGCTACGCACATACGTTACATCATTTTCGGGCGTTTAATTGGCGCGATGGAGCCATAGTTACATGCTTGCCATGGAGTAAAGTCGGCTGTAATGCTCTGAGCAGATCCTTTTAGAGCAGTTTGCAAGTAATGAAATATCTCTCTACCAGTAAGACTTGGATGCTCGTGAACGGCGGACCTAAATTGCTCCCAAAACGGTATCTAGTCTCTATAAAAACCTAAGAACTCTCTTATACCATCCTAACTATAATTTAGCTAACTCTTAAGTTAGATTGTCTTCATCGTTAGTAGATTGGTGACACATAGCAATTTGATAACTATGAAGATCCACTCACTTATCTGTCTTATTTTTAAAAAGTTTATTTGCATAGCCAATAGGCAACAAAATTTGGCAAGGAAGAAGCAAAACGATCCTTAGTCCTATTTTGGAATCATTTGCAGGTCATCTTTCATAGCTGGACGTTTAAATCACGATTCAAAGATTTCACATATAAGTCGGGGCTGTCAAAAAATTACTTTTCTTTTTCTCATTTGCAGGAAAAAACTTTTATGAAAGCTCCAGCTCTAGCACAATCTTCATCGTTATATCCTAAATCAGAGCGAAAGAGGACAGAGTGCACAAACTTACCATGTTGCCCATAGATCAAAAAATTGTTCGCATAAAAAATTCATACCTCTCTAATTCACACCTCTCAAATGAACAGCTGATTACCAAGGCATAATTTACACTTCGGTTGTTCGCATGTGTGCGTGAAGATTGCACTCATATTGGTGAGTTCAGTTCAAGAAGTTCTTTTCAGTTTGTAAACTGTTTTACGTATAATTAAACTGTGGCCTAAATAATGCGAAAAATGAAAGGGTTTGGCTAAGTGTGATGATTAGGCTGAGAGCATTTAGCTGATAAATCATCCCTATTTTTGTAATTTAGCTAAGTAAGCATATGACACACAGCCGTTTAATGATAATTTAGGCCTTAATTATAATTTAGCTGCGCATTAAACGAAGAGTTGGCAATTTCACCGCGTAGGTGCGTAAGAATATCGTTAGGTAAATTAAGTGGATCTCAAGAATGCGGCAGATTCACTCTCTTTAATTTATCAAACCGTAAATTAATCCTACATATGGTTCCTATTGTTAAATCTTCATATTCCGCGATTGTCTCGAATTCCTTATCCGATTCTTCCAATTTGAGTAGCGATTTCTCAAGAAATTGAACATTGATCGCAATAAGACTATCATGAGCAGGTGCTAATCGTTACAGGAGAAGATCTTCCTCTGTTTTATCGAAATTCGCGGAATTATCTTCGATAACCTGATAATCCGAACTATATACTTACAGAGTCATTAGCACTATTCGTTAATCGAGTCACTTGTCCACGATATGTTGCCAGCGATATCAACTCCATTGTTCGGAAAATCGTTAATGCCGTTGATAAATCCAATCGATACGAAGCTTCGTTAACTACAGGCTTGTTTCGACAATTAGTACCGATCGTTACTCAGTCTCTTCAAACCGAGCTTTAAGCTTTATATATATATTTCAACACTGGTTTACATCCACTGGGTAATTTTTCTAGTTGGTTTTTAATAATTGCTTTCTTATTTTCTGGAATTTCTTTTACCAATTACAATTATAATCTACATGATATTAACATAAAAACATGAGTCACAGCACATTGTTTTCATTCTGTTAATATTTGGACGAATTCATATAAAAAGGATAATAATAACCCACCGATATTTTTTGGTCATCTAATCATGATAAAAGAAAGTGATTTTGATATGGATCTGAAGAGCCAAAACTCTTCAGGTGATAGTTTAAGCTGAGCAATATATTTTGGAATGAAGGAAGCTATCCAACTGAATGGAAGGATTGCCTCATTGTAAAAATTCCAAATAAGAGCGACCTTCGGGATTATCGCAATAGGCGTGGTATATGTCTACTTACTGCCATTTCGAAAATCATGGCTAAGGTAATTCTTAATAGAATTAGTGATGTCGTGGAGAGCACTCTCGAATTTTATCAGGCTGGATTGGTAAAGGGTTGTCTTGTACAGACCATACAAATACTACGGTTAATATTGAAGCAATCCGCCGAAAATAGTTCGCCACTGTCTCATGTTTATGAACTTCTAGAAGGCTTGCGAAAGCGTTAAGCGAGATTATATATGGAATGCTTTGCATAGTAGAGGTATTCTAAATAAAATCCTATGGACGAAAAGTATATTAAGGCTCGCCTAATAAAGCTTGTCGGGCCTTCGGTATACTTTCCCCTATCTGGAGGTTAAGATAGATCTCCCTTCGCACGAAGCTGCGAGTTTTTAACGCATGCGTGTTATATGGTTGTTGGTGTTATATGGTTTCATTATGTGGAAAGTCACCGTTTGACTTACCAAGGAAATGCGAAATTTCGTGAACCAATGCCTACGTAGCATTTCAGGAATATTCTGCCCAGAAGTGAACTCCAATGACGAAATTTGGAGTACAACTGGACAGACTAAAATAAGCATTGATATTAAACAAAGTGGCAGTGGATCGAAAAAAACCAGAGCGAAGCATCGCCAAACAAGCTCTGGACTATAATCGTCCAGGAAGACGTCGGCTTCGTTGACCATGTAGCACATGGAAGGGACCAGCTGAGCAAGAGACCAGAGGAATAAACAAGTCCTGCCAACAGCTAAGGGCCAATGTTCAGAGTCGCGCCTTGTGGAAGAGAGCTGTTTCGGTCCTATGCTCCTATAGGAGGTCTTAGCAGGAATTTGATTTATTGATAGAATATATCCTGCACTATCACCATTTTTAAGTCGAGCCTTTTTTCCCAATCATCAAAATTTGCATTCTCAATGCGATGTCTGAATACAAACCAAATTATTGAGGTGACGAAAACATCGAGTTGACATTTTTTATTAGGAAAACAAAACATCCAATTGGTTGATAAGATAACAAAAAAAAATTAATAATAATAATAATAATAAATGTGTTGTACATAACACGAATTTCATTCTAAATAATTATAAAAAAATCAAATAATTCAATAATTTGTTATTAAAAAAAACTAATCGATAATCATTGATTTACATCCGCAGTACATTTCAATTACGAATTTTTCCATAATTCCACTTAAACAAAAATAATCTAATTATCATAAGCGAACTCATTACAAAATTCGAATTTTTACCAAAATTAAAAAGTCATTAAAAATTAAATTAAAATTTTGTTTTTTTCGAAATACGCTCTAAAGTTTCGATTTTTTTAATAGCGACTACAAATTGATCGAATTATTTTATTATCAATCTATTCGATTAAAAATTATGATTTTAGAATGAAAGTAAATCACGCTACATCAGGCAATCATATTGGACCTGAATTTTTTTCTTTCACTATTTTTCCCAGTATTTGGATTAAAAACTCAAAATTTTCTGAAAAAAAAAAATCCCAAACATGATCCTCTCATAATTTAACACAACTCTAATTATAAAATTTTGTAAAAATTTTTAAGTCCTTTGTAATTGTTGAGGCGAAAAATTTAATAGCTAATACATCGTAACTTCAGATTTAATAGAATTCCAAATAAATAAGTGATAATTCATTGAAAGAAAAGATTTCCGGATTCTACACTGTTACGCTTTATTATTCGTGACGTTTCGATCCAGAAAATTTGAAGTAAATGAATTGCAAAAATCTTTAAACAAAATTTTAAATTTAATTTCAACAAAAAACTATGGAAAAATCGACATTGCCATACCATTCCATAAAAGCAAAGTTCTGGCTTTAAACCCCAAAATAATTGAACAATTCGAATTATAACTACTAAAACTAAAAAAAAAAAAAATTATTTCAGAATCAAAAAAAAATTATAGTAATATAAATTTGAAATATCATAAAAGCATTAAAAAATAAAGAATAATCTAATAATAATTGTTTAATAAAAAAATAAATAAATAAAAAACAACATTTATTAACGTTTGTTTCGAAATTCAAGTCAATTGTACCGCCATATTCAAAGGTCGTACTTTGTTAAGTTTTAAATAGTTTTTAAGGTATTTTCTTCTGTTGTTGTATTGAGCCATAAAACAGAAAAAATCGAAAAACAAACACATAAGCTCTGCATAATCCCACATTAGTTTTGTTTTCAGTGTGAATATAAGTATCAGGGAAATTTAGGTGTTTTACACGAGTTTATTAGACCCGCCTAACAGGTTCAGAAAATAAAGTAGAAATAAAAAATAAAAAATTCTCATTTCATCCAAAACTCAATTTTTTGGGTCTTTTCGTTTATTATTGAAAAACAACTCTCTCCGATTTGTAAATTCTTATTAATGTCTCATCGCGATTTAACAAGAAAACTATCCTGGAATGTGTGGAATAAAAAGAATATCTCAATATCGGGCATTAGATGTGTAAGATAAAATAAAAAAAAAACAACACGAAACACCAATTAATTCTTAGTAAGAATAAGTAAAAATTAGATAAAACAAAGTAATAAAATTATTAAATATAAATAATAAACTGAATCAAAACAAAATATAATAAAAAATAGATGAGCTAGGAAGGTTAATCTATAGTCGATAAAGAAACAATCCATAAAATTCTAAGCGTATACTTATACAAAATGAGAAATTCACAAAAATCTGAGATTTATGTTAAAATATATGAGAGAACAAAAAAAAAAACAGTAAATTATAATTAGCCCTCGATTTATAGTGTACATTGCCCATCCCGAAAGAATTGTGCAAAATGAAAATCAGCGCAAAAGAAAGTCTACGCTACAGATTTAATTTTGATTTTCTTCCAAAATCTTTCGAATTAAAATCTTATTTCAACTTTATTTTAAAGAATTTTTGCCGCAAATGCATAATTACTTTAATGGAGTACCGTGTTAATCGAGTACCGTGTAAATCAAACTCCCGAGATTTACGTACTAAATGGTTTCTGCTAAATTGCTTCCATTCATTTATTTGAAAAACGTGATATTCAATTAAAACGTTAAAGAAATAACATTTGGAACGGGTACCGCATTGAATTTTTTACAAAAAATTCATGTAAATCGAGGCCGTGTTAAGTGAGTGCCCTTCCATACTGTGTAAATCAAATATCATGTTAATCGAGGACTAGCTGCATCCATTATATTCGTAAAATTTTTGTATTGAATGTGATTTTATGTAGGAAAGAAAACCAAAATGTTATTTACTATTTTTTAAATTAATTAGTTTTAGTTCATAAAGAAAATAATATTATTCAGTGCTGTTATAAAAAAAAGTATCAATTTAAAAAAAAAAAAAAAACAGATATAAAAATTACTAGAAAATCGAACAGAAATAAAAATTATGGTGTATATGTGGGAAGAAAAAATGAAACATTGAAATAAAAAAAATAAAACAATTAAAAAAAAATCATCAAAAGTTGTCAGTTATTTTTGGAAGTTGTGGATTGCAGTAGAAATCCAGTTTAATGCTGGATTTACATAACGGTAGTTTTTTTTCGTCAGCTCCCGTGACCAGACTGATCAGCGCCAATTGTCGGAGATTGGAAGTCGAAACGAATCTGAACTGTTTGAGCGCCAGTGGAGCCGTGCAATTTTATTGGGTCGACTCATGATGCAATTAAAACCAAGACACCAGAACACCAAAAGAGTTCATGTTCTGCGCATGACGTCACTCAGAGATCTTGTAGTTATATTCACACATGAAATGCACAATGCCTCCCAGGCCCTGGAAGATAGAAATTTAATTTTTGGATGGATTCTTGAAGGGTTCTAATCTCAGGAGGGCACCAATTTTTGTTGTTTTAGGCATTATCGCGCCTTGTGAAAGAGAGTTGTTTGTGTCCTATGTCCCTATAGGGGTCTTAACAGGAATTTGATTGATAGGCATTAAGGGGACGGCGGAATGAAAACTAAAAATTCGAAATTTCAACTATGGCTCTAGCTAGAGAGATGAAAATCGACACAAGCTTTAAAAACAATTTCAAATATAAGACATAACAGAATTATGATTGGGCGTAAAGTCTAATCATATGATACTCTAGATGAAATGAGAAAGAGTTCAATGTACCAGAAAATATGTCACCTCTAATTCTTTAATAGTAGTAATTAATAGTGACTTTTGTATGGGAGGTGGTGGAAGCAGAGGAGGAAGGTTTGTAATTTTTGGATATGACACCTAATGTGGTATGCAAAATATTTCGTGCTGAATTTAAGGTTTGTAGCTTTCATTATTTTCAATTGGACATAGTTTTCCTGAAATTGGGGCTTTTGTATGGGAGGTGGCAGAGGAAGTGGAGAGGCTTAGAAAATTTTGAAACTGCTTATTGACATCATTATAGCCAGGCTTTGTTTCAATTTCAAAGTCGATAGCTCTCATATGTCTAAAGAAGAAATGCTTTCCTTGAATTTGTAATACAGATATTTATATGGGAGGGGGTAGAAGGAGTAAAGAGGAGCTGATAATTTTTTTAGCATTTATTGCAATTGTAAAAAAACAAATTCTGAAAATTTTTTTCCAGTTTTAATGGAAATCGATATAATGCACTTAACAAAAATTATGCATTTGTATGGGGGGGGGGGTAGAAGGAGTGTACGGATCAAAACACATTTTTTTCTCGTTATTGATATTTCTATTTTTATACTTTATGCAAAGTTTCAAGCTGATAGCTTTAACAGTTTCGAAGAAAAATAATTCAATTTAAATTTCAAAATTTCGTGAAATTTGTATGGGAGGGGTTGAAGGAGTGAGGTGAAGTTGATCATTTTTCCTATACTGATTGCAATTATAATAAAATTAATTCTGGCAAAAACTCGTTTTTATAACTTTGCTAGTTTCAATGGAAATCGAAAAAATGCATTTTTCAAAATTATGCATTTGTATGGGAGGGGTAGAAGGAGTGACGGGATCCGATCAATATTCGATCATATTAATGACATCTATATCATAATACTTTGACCCAAATTTCAAGTCGATAGCTTAAATAGTTTCAAAGAAAAATCAATTTCTGAAAATTTCGGAATTTCGTGAAATTTGTATGGGAGGGGGTAGAAGGAGTGGGGGGATGTGGCCCGTTCACGAATTTAAAGTTAATTTTTTGCTAAAAATTACTCACAAAAATTTTTAGCTCAAAGCTTTCGAGAGTTATGCCGTAGACAGACGGACAGACAGCAACTCGGAATCGAAGTTTTTGAGCGACAACAAATATTTCTGTACCCTTAGCGGCTCTATGCGAGCATTATTTCTTAGCGTTACAAATGGTAAGGCAAACACAATATACTCTCAGATTTCATCTAGAGTATAAACATAACAGAATTATGATAGGGCGTAAAGCCCAATCATATGATACTCTAGATGAAATGGGAATGACTTGAGGTTTGTATTTTTCGTATATGACACCGAACATGGCATGCAAAATGTTTTTTGCTGAATTTAAAGTTTTTAGTTTTCGTTATCTTAAAAGAAATTGGTCATAGTTTTCCTGAAATTTGGGGCATTTGTATGGGAGATGGCAGAGGAAGTGGAGCGTTTAAGATAATTTTGAAACTGCTTATCATCAACCTTATCACCATGCATTGATTCAATATCAAAGTCGATAGCTCTCATATATTCGAAGGAGAAATGATTTTTTTGAAGTTATAATACAGATATTTATATGGGAGGGAGTAGAAGGAGTGAAGCGGAGCTGATCATTTTTTTTGTGCGAGCGTTATTTTTTAGATTAAGTAAGGCAAACACAGATTTCATTTAGAGTATAATAAAATCATTTTCCTTTTTTGTTGACGTATATCACGTCGTTTTTGACGAAAAAGTAAGGTGAAGTACGTGAACGGGCGAAATCGCTCCATTCCTTCTGCCTACATCCATGCAAAATGCTACAATTTTGGAATCTCACTATTGAAGAATGAAGAATTTTCTCGCAACGTATAAAAGCTATTGATCTGAAATTGCATTCACTTAATTTTCTGTGCATTCACTCGAATTTGTGAAAATTCACTTATAAAGGGTGGTCCAACCAAAACGGACGATGTTAATTGTAAATAAAACAAAAAGTTTTCAGAGAATTATCTTAATATTTTTATTGTGATAGAAGGATCTATGACAATTATGTGGGAAATAAAATATCGCCCAAATGCTCGCCACGGCTACGGTGGCATACTTCTATCCGATGGTCCATATTTTCAATGACTCTGAGGTTCAATGTCGTTAATGTGCTGAATTATCTCATCCTTTAGCTCTTGAATTGTTCTTGGCTTATTGACGTACACTTTTTCTTTTAAATATCCTCAGAGAAAGAAGTCCAAAGGTGTCAAATCACATGACCGTGGCAGCGAATTAACATCGGCACAACGTGAGATAACACGGCCATTGAATTTCTCGCGCAAAAGAGCCATTGTTTCGTTGGCTGTGTGGCAACCACATATAGTCCAGGTCCACATCCTTAATTTTTAGCCACAAGAAGTCCGTTATCATCTCGCGATAGCAAACACCATTCACGGTAACTGCTTGGCCGTCTTCATTTTCGAAGAAGTACGGCCCGATGACGCCACCAACCCATAAACCGCACCAAACAGTCACTCTTTGTAGATGCATCGACCTTTCAATAATCACTCGTGAATTCTCATTTGCCCAAATGCGGCAATTCTGCTTGTTAACGAATCCACTGAGGTGAAAGTATGCCTCGTCGCTGAAGTTGATTGTCTTTGTAAAGTCACCATTCACTTCTGTCTGTTCAACCAACCATTCGGCGTATTGCCGACGCTTGAAATGGTCAGTAGGCTTCAGCTCTTGAGTCAATTGAACCTTGTAAGCGTGTAAATTCAAATCTTTATTCAAAATTCGCATCAGTGATGTTCGTGAGATGTTCAATAGTTGGGCACGGCGACGAGTCGAGGTTGACGGCTCTTCTGCCACACTATCGCGAACAACAGCAATGTTTTCTGGAGAACGAACTGGGCGAGCATGCACAGGTAAGTTCACATTTCCTACAGACCCAGTTCGCTGAAATTTGCGCACAATTCTCCCGATTGTGGACACATTTGGTCGATTATGCTGACCAAAAAATCACGAAGTGCACGAAATGCATTTTGATTTGAACGCCCATTTTCGTAAAAGGCTTCAACAACCTTAACGCGCTGCTCAATTGTGTATCTCTCCATGGTTGAATTTGTCAAACACTGAAACAAAGAAATGTCAAATTAAGTTGGGCGAAAAACTTGACGTTAAGATGTGACTCACAATTAACATTGTGCATTATGGTTGGACCACCACATAATATTTCTATTAACTTTACTAATTTAAATTAATAAAATTAAAACTATTAAAAATTTATTAGAGTGCATTCACTCAATTTTGCGGGCAATCACTCAATTTTGTGTGCATACACTCCCCGCGGGACTGCCGTTAGGTATTACTCCGCGGGGCTGGCTAGCATTTTATGCTGTGCTCCTTAAATTGGTTCTGCTCTCCTTTCTCTCTCGATTCTACGAAGATCCTTTTGCACATTCGTTATGAGTGTACAAATTTCCATCCAATTTTCCTCTGATTCCATCATATAGTCAATGATGAATGGTGGACTCGGAATATTATTTCTCCATTCTCCGAAGCGACTGCAGTTGAAAATCGCGTGCTCTGTGTCTTCTTCTTGATCTGGGCAATTTGGACAAAGAGGCGAATTATCGTGTCCGAACCTATGTAGGTATTTGCGGTAGCCGCCGTGACCTGATAGGAACTGCGTGATGTGATAGTTGCTGTCCCCATACACCCGCTTTGTCCAGACCTCAATTTCGGGGATTAACTTATAAGTCCATCCGCCTTTTGTAGCGTTGTCCCACCTGGCTTGCCACATAGCTATTGATGTTGCCTTTTCCTCTTCTTTTATTTTCCTGGCAACAGCTGCCTCTTGTTGGATCGAGGATCTTCTTTCGTAGATCCTTAGCATCTCATTCACGAGAATGTCAATGGGGATCATTCCGGCTATGACACAGGCTGCCTCGTCAGATATTGTTCGGAAACCGCTGATTGCTCTTATCGCACAGAGCCTATATGTTGATGACATCTTTTTCCTTGTTTCCTTTGTCGTTAGCGCCGCCGCCCAAAACGGAGCAGCATATAGGAGAACCGAGGTGACTACTCTCGAAAGTAGTATCCTTCTGGCATATCCTGGTCCACCGATGTTTGGCAGTATTCGGGAAAGGGTTGCCTGCATTTGTGACGCCTTTTTGCTCGCGAATTCCACGTGAACTTTAAATTTTAATCTGTTATCGAGCATAACTCCTAGATATTTAATTGCCTCCTTGGATCTGATGATTTGACTGCCGACCTGAATGTTCACGTATTCAATTTTCTTTCGGCTTGTTATTAGAACAGCCTCTGTTTTGTGATCAGCTAATTCTAAGCCACCGGACTCAGCCAGTCTCTAATTTGTGATACGGCTTCATTTGTTGCTGACTCTATTTCGTGGATGTGCTTAACCACGGTAACAACAGCGATGTCGTCAGCGAACCCGATTAATTTTACTCGTTGTGGCAACGATAGTCGAAGAACTCCATCGTACATAATATTCCACAGGAGAGGGCCGAGTACAGATCCTTGTGGGACTCCCGCGGTGACGTTGTAGTACCTTAACCCCTCATCAGTTTGGTACCTCAACTTCCTGTTGGTGAAGTAATTTGCAATTATTCTCAACATGTAGTGTGGTGTATTCATCCTGACTAACGATCTGTTTATGAGTGACCAATCTGCCGAGTTAAAGGCATTTTTAATGTCCAGTGTCACTACTGCACAATATTTTTTTGCCCCCCATCGCCATCTTTCTCCTTGTATCGCCTCCGCTGCAGTATCGACTACCACTTTTATGGCGTCAACAGTTGAACGCGATTTCCTAAATCCGAACTGGTAGTCTGAGAGTGCTCCTTTCTCCTCTGCTAGTACGAGCAGTCTGTTGTTAATAAATCGCTCAAGGATCTTTCCCAACGTATCAAGTAAATATATTGGGCGATATGACGATGGTTCTCCAGGAGGCTTGTTTCCTTTTGGTAGAAGTACCAAATGTTGGAGCTTCCATGGCTCCGGAAAGACTCCTTCCTCGAAACACTTTTGCATAGTTGCTATAAAGATGTCGGGCCTCTTTTGAATAGCAGCTTTTATTGCCATATTTGGGATGCCATCGGGTCCAGGTGCCTTGTTGTTTCCCATATTTCCGCATGCCTCAAATAATTCCGCCGACGTAATTGCAGGGATACACTCTATGCTGATCTCTCTGGATATGCTACACATAGTAGATGACCTTTGGGGGAACAGGTGCTCTACTATTGATCTTAGCATTATCGGGCAAGTTATTTGTAGGGACCTATGACCCTTCAGCTTTGTCATCACCATCCTATATGCTATACCCCAGGGATTTATATCCGCTTCGTTACAGAGATTTTTGAAACAAATTGCCTTACTCTGTTTTATCGCCTTGTTTAGATCTCGTCTTGCCACTTTGAAAGTGTTTAATCGGTCCTGAAAGTCTACTCTTCCCCTTGATCGTTGGACTTTGCGTCGGGCTTGTAAACACTTTGCCCTGAGTGTTTTTATTTCCTCGTTCCACCAGTAGCATGGTGCACCTTTTCCACTAGTTGTCCTTCTGGGCATTGCTGCATCGCACGCTGTGGTGATAGTGTGGGTGAGTTGTTCCGCAAGGATCTTTGCTGTTTCGCTTCGATTTGTGACGTCGGTGTTCATCATTCCTTCGAACATGTCCTTATTGAAGAGTTTATCTTTCCATTTTGGGCCTGTTAATTTCGGTCGTTGTACGGCTTTTCTTTCTTTTATATCAAGTATAATTGCCTGATGATCGCTGTGTGTATATTGCTCGCTAAGACGCCATTTCGTATTCCGTAGAAGGGAGTTGCTTACAAAAGTTATGTCTATTATAGAGCCCATTCCTGCTTTGCGATACGTGTTTGCCCGGCCGATATTTGCAATTCCTATTTCCAGTGGTGCAAATGTCTCGAGCAAAATGCGTCCTCTAGCATTGGTGAGTCTGCTACCCCACTCTGTTGCCCATGCATTGAAATCACCGCCTATGACCACTGGAGTTTTATCGCGTGCGTCGGCCGTTAGGTTATCTAACATTGTCTGGTATTCACTCGTCGTCCAGCTGGGTCGTGCATAACAGCTGTAGAAGTGAATTCCATTTATTTTTGCTTGTACAAAACCCTCCGCCTGTTCACTGGTTTGTTGGAACGCGTGTTTTCCACATATCCATATTGCCGCTAGCTTTGTTTTGTCACAGATCCAGATATTTCCGTCGAGATTTTTGTATGGTTCGCTAATCAAAACGATAACCGCTCCCTCGTCCTTAGCTATTTGTGTCAGGATATCCTGCGCTATCCTACAGTGGTTCAGATTAATCTGTATTATCTTCATGATTTTTTACTTGTGATAGCTCTCCCAAAAATCGGGCATTTGCTGCTGCCGGCTACATGCTTCGCATTTTCTGGATGGTCCTTCCTACAGAACATGCATGATGGCTCCTTGTCACAACTTTCCGCAATGTGACCTTCCGTTTCACATCTCCTACAAAGCTTGGAGCGGTCTTCTCCGTTTTTACACTGCCTGGCTAGGGGACCAAACTCTAGACATTTAAAACATTTTATAAGTTCCGTTCGTTCGCGAATGCGGCAGTGACCCAGCCGATCTTAACTCTTCCAGCTTCTAACAACTTTCTAGCGTTTTCTGCAGGAAGACTGACTGTTGCTGTTTGCGTTTCGCCGTACGCATTTCGTAGAGATAATATGTCCGCTTGCGAAACTCCTTCGACTCCAAACTGGGTTTTGATTGCTTCGCTTATGTCATCTTTTGTGGTGGCTTCATCAACATCTTTAATCTCGATGATAGAACGGTGCTTGAGGGACCTTACACTCGCTTGCTCTGCTAAGGCTTCGCTAATAGCGCCTTTGAGCTCGGCAGTAATGTCTCCAGTCTCCTTAAGTTGAATTAGGAGTTCTCCCTTTTGCGTCCTTCTGATTTTTGATACTGCCTTTCCTACTGCTTCCAATTTAGGGTCTGCCTTTACCTTCCGTAGTATCTGCGCATACGAAAGTTCACCCTTCGCTTCGATTACAATAGCGTCAGGTCTAGTTTTTTTGGTCCTGACGATCCTCTTCCTGTCGGCTTTTGCCCCACCATTCTCTCTTACCAACTGCTTCTCTCGCTGCTTTTTGGCAGTCTACTTGCGAAGCGCTATTGACCATCCATCTTCTCCTGTTGATTGCTCACTAATCAATGGAGCCTCAGTGAAGGTCATGGCAACCTTATTCAGCTTTTTTGATGCAGATGGATGTTCTGCTTCCGCTTTAGCTCTGGGGTTTCGCTATCCGTAACCTGCCTTTTTTTTGTTTCCAGGCTCGATCTTAGCCAGGGAGAAGTTTGAGAGGAGTTGTTTTTTCGGATCACCTCCTTTGCCTTCTCGTCGTGTAGCTGAATTGCCGAGAGCTCGTAGAGTGCTGGCATCTCTCATTGCTTGGTAGATCGAACGCCTTTTTCCGTCTTCCAGCATTTCTACTAAGCCCCCGATTTGCGCGCCTAACTTCTGAAAATCGGATAATCGGGCCGGCCGTTCGTCAGTTGCGCGTATTATTTGGGTTGAATCGCGTCGTTCCGTACTCCTTTGTGATGCTGCATTGTCAACTGGTGACCTCAGCATCCTCGAACTGATTGATGAATGATTGTTTTTTTTTTTTTTTCGATTTCTCCGTTATTTAACTATTTATTGTCTTCCAACTTGAAAAATATTCATGTGAAAAATTTCCTTCACATATAATTCACAGTTAGAGTATGTTATGTATATTATAACTTAAAACTTGTTCCGTGAATAATTTGCCCTGAAAAATGCGCACTTACGGTCTCGCGTACAGTGTATTGGCCTAGCGGGATAAAAACTTCCGTTATGCCAACCTCTGTGCAGGCTGAGACTGTCCGCAACAGGCACTATTTTTGGGCAAAATCGTTCAATCCACGAATATGTCGTAGGGAACTATTTCGCAGCCAAAATTGTTCAAACACTTACCGTATATTTCTGTTATTATTTATATTTAATTTTAACATCAAGCACTAGAACACTAGCTCACCAAAATTGCGACTGCACTCGTCGACCTCCAGAACGCAACTCCCCTCAATTTAGTGTGCATTCACTCAAATTTGTGTGCATTTACTCAAATTAAAGTGCAATCACTCAAATTTTTGTGCAAGCACTCAAATTTGTTTCCTTTAACTCAATTTTGTGTGCATTTTTTTATTTTTTTTACAGAAGACCTGTGTAATAGGCAATTTCGGCCTTTATGTGCAATGCACAAACACAGTCATGGAGGGAAAGAATTGGATTGGGAGGATAGGGGAAGGGGCGTGAGAACGACCGTAACGAGTGGAGAAGCTGGTATATTTTTCACTTGCACTGGCTGCTACTGATAAAGATTTGCAGATGTAATGGGGGACTGATAGAACCCAAACAGAAACTATATACTGAGTATATACATATATCTTCTTGAAGTGGAACTGTTTCACTTTTACACCGTTTGCCCATTTTGTTTCGAATAATTTTTCGTCGCCAGTAACAACTGAAAAATTCGTGCTTAAGAAATCCCCTGTCTGGAGGGGGAATCGAACCCACGACCTATTGACTGAGAAGCAAGCACGCTGCCCACTACGCCACGAAAGCCTCAAAATAGACTCAACTTTGTGTGCATTCACACAAATATTTAAATAAAAAAATAAATATTTTGAGGGTTTTTTTTTCTCGTTACGCCAGGGAGGTGTGGAATCTTCGTTAGATACCAAAAGCCCGTGCCATTGGCATGCACGATTCACATACCTGATCCTAACATAGAACTGTCAGCCGATATGTGCCTCAATGATGAATGGTGGACTGCAGTTGAAAACCGCGTGCTCTGTGTCTTCTTCTTGATCTGGGCAATTTGGACAAAGAGGCGAATTATCGTGTCCAAACCTATGTAGGTATTTGCGGTAACCGCTGTGACCTGATAGGAACTGCGTGATGTGATAGTTGCAATCCCCATACACCCGCTTTGTCCAGACCCCAATTTCGGGGATTAGCTTACAGGTCCATTAGCCTTTTGTAGCCTTGTCCCGCCTGGCTTGCCACATAGCTATTGGTATTGCCTTTTCCTCTTCTTTTATTTTCCTGGCAACAGCTGCCTGTTGTTGGATCGAGGATCTTCTTTCGTAGATCCTGAGTATCTTATTCGCGAGAATGTCAATGGGAATCATTCCGGCTATGACACAGGCTGTTTCGTCCGATATTGTTCGGAAACCGCTGATTGCTCTTATCGCACAGAGTCTATATGTTGATGATATCATTTTCCTTGTTTCCTTTGTCGCTAGCGCCGCCATTCAAACCGGAGCAGCGTATAGAAGGACTGAGCTGACTACTCTCGAAAGTAGTATCTTTCTGGCATATCCTGGTCCACCGATGTTTGGCAGTTTCCGAGAAAGGACTGCCTGCATTTGTGACGCCTTTTTGCTCGCGAATTCCACGTGAACTTTAAATTTTAATCATAAGCATAACTCCTCGATATTTAATTGCTTCCTTGGATCTGCCGACCTGAGTGTTTACGTATTCAATTTTCTATCGGCTTCTTATTAGAACAGCCTCCGTTTTGTGGTCAGCTAATTCTAAGCCAGCGGACTCGAACCAGTCTCTAATTTTTAATACTGCTTCATTTGTTGCTGACTCTATTTCGTGGATGTGCTTAGCGATGGTAACAACAGCGATGTCATCAGCGAACCCGATTAATTTTACTCCTTCCGGCAACGATAGTCGATATTGCTCAAGCAAGCAATTTCATCATGAAGAAGTAAAGCTCTCATCAGACCCCAAGACCCAACCAATCTCAGTCGAACTTTACCCAAGCCCCACTGCCAACTCATCAATCGCGAGACGAAAAAGATTGAACGTAGTTCTTTCGTGTCTCTCGATTGCCGCTTGGGACATCTGATATATTCCACTGTCCTCGTCGCTCGCGCTCAGCGATTTATCAGCTCTGTGATATCAAAGATTATCAATCATATAAACTATCCCAAACCTAGTTGATAGTCTTTGATGATTTATATCAACACCATCTACATACTGCTTGTGCCCTCAGTGATATTGCTTTACACTGAGGAGTAGAGTAATGAATGAATTGAATTGGAGCTGGATGAAGTCCGACTGCGATTTTTTAAGCGATATTTTGATCCGTGGGTTTGGTTCTGAGTTTCGATTTTGTCGGTGGTGGGACATGTCATATGAGAGTTGCGGCTATTGTAAGTTTCGCCGATTTATGTTGGTTGCAGTCCACCGTGTCGATAAGAGCTTTACATTATTCAGAATGAAATTGCTTGTGTGAGAGCATATAACGTTAAATATAGATGGACTTGAAATCGTATCCCAACCCTCCATTGAATACTTGGGTGATATGATTGACGCAAGATTATCCTTTAAGACGAACATCGAAACTGTCTGCGTAAAATCAGGACAAGTGAACTCCGCCCTATGCAAAACAATGGCGAACATTGGAGGACCCAGCCAAAACAGAAGGATACTTCTTTCAAGAGTGACGTGAAGTATCATAATGTATGCTGCACCGATATGGAGCGAAGCACTACGACGCAAATCTTACACGAATATGTTAAAAAAAACCCCGTAGAGTAAGTGCGTTAAGGGTATGCAGTGGATTTCGCACAATCTCATATGACGCCGCGAATGTCATAGCTGGTTTACTGCCGCCAGACATACTAGCTGATGAAGCATAACGATTATATCATAAAAAGAATACGATAAAACGATGCATAACAGTGGAAGAGAAAAAAGAAGAGCAACGGGTAAGTACCAATGTCTGGCAACTGCAATGGAACACGGTAAACAAAGGCCGCTGGACGTATGCACTCATAAGAGACATAGATAAGTGGGTTGCACGGAGGCATGGTGAAGTAGATTACTACATGGCCCAATTCCTGTCAGGGCATGGCTGTTACAGAAGCTATTTACACAAATATGGCCATGATTCCTCTGCGTCATGTCCAAGGTGTACAGATGCAATAGAAAATGCAGAGCATGTATTCTTTCAGTGCACAGCCTACGAAATGAACAGAAGGAGAGTCGAGGACATCGTTAGAGAACATATTAACCCCGCCAACATAGTTCCAAATATTTCTACCACCTCCCATACAAATGCCCCAATTTCAGGAAAACTAAGTCTAATTTCTTTAAAAATCAATCATCAATCAGTTGTAGTATGAGGTTTCTTTAAAAATAATGAACACTTAAAACTTTAAATTCAGCAATAAACATTCTGCATGCCATGTTCGGTGTCATATGCGAAAAGTACAAACCTTCCCCTCTACTTCTTCCACCAGCCATGCAAAAGTCTCTATTCACTATTTGAAAGAATTTGAGATGACTTATTTCCACAAGCCCTTCTACATGCTTGTTGATTTTAAGCTTTCTAGCTGGAACCATGTTAGAGATATTTGAATTCTTAGTTTTCATTTTAAGCGCTCCACCCACCAAAATGGGTGACCGCCTGAGATCCACAACTATCTACAATCACCCCAAAAAGGAACTTCTATCTTGACGGGGTTAATGTGCACTGATCGTACACACCGGCGTACGGCATACGGCGGACGGCATACAGACAGACAGATTTTTTTTTTGCATTTTTAGACTATTTTAGTCATAAAACGCGAACAAACAAAATTTCAGGGTAGCAAATTTTTTTTTGTTTTTTCCAGGTCGATCACAATATTTTATTATTAAAATAATAAAGTAAAATACGAGATGAATTGTACTGTTTTTGAAAATATCTAATTTTCTATGAAACGGAATATTATTTCTATCTTCATTACATCATGAATGCTTTTTTTTTTTTTACAGAATGACCTGTGTTATAGGCAATTTCGGCCTCTATGTGCAATGCAAGCAATTTCATCATGAAGAAGTAAAGCTCTTATCAGACCCCAAGACCCAACAAATCTCAGTCGAACTTTACCCAGTCATGGAGGGAAGGAATGGGATTGGAAAGGTTGGGGAAGGGGAGTGAGAACGACCGCAGCGAGTGGAGAAGCTTGTATATTGTTCACTTGTACTGGCTGCTTATTGACAAATATTTGCAGATTTTATGGTGGACTGAATGATAGAAAGCGAACAGAAACCATCTACTGAGTATCTAGGCCTTCTTGAAGTGGAACTGTTTCACTTTTACACCGTTTCCCCATTTTATTGCGAATACTTTTTATATCACCAATAGAAACTGAAAAATTCGCGCTTAAAAAAATCCCGTCTGGAGTGTGAATCGAACCCACGACCTATTGACTGAGAAGCAAGCACGCTGCCCACTACGCCACGGAAGCCTCAAAATACTTCATCATGATCATTAAGGAATATCGAAAACTTGGGAAAGGGCTACAAAATTAGCTTGTTGGAGAACTTTAAGGCATGATATTAATGTTAAAAAATATTGGTTCTCGAATGTAAAAGAACCCCTGATAACCCACGAAATTCACGATGAGTAGAAATATTAAAACTTTAAAACAAATCAAGTAGTAAAATAGGAGAAAAGTTTAAATGTGTCTTTTCCATTTATGGGTATCCCCGCAAGGGGGTAGTTGTAGGATGAGGTTTTACCAATTCCTGCAACTATCTTTGGAGACTAGCGACTCCACGGAAATGAGCTAACTATCCCCCTGTGGGATGGGGGCTGTAGAATTCACTCACAGCCAGTCCTGCTTGCCCTGAAAAATGGCAAATGGACACTCACTGGATCATGGGCTTATCACCCGTGATCTTAAGACCCAAATGATACGAGAAACGGATACATCGCCTCGGATACGGACTGATTCTACGGTAACGACTTTTGGCATTCGAAAACGGACTATGATTGGCTTCTGGAACGTTCGAACATTGAATGACGGGGGAAGAGCTGGGGGTACTCGGTCCTTGCACCGCCAATCGGTGATCGACCGTGAAATGGAGCACTACAACATCCAAATCTTGGGCTTGAGCGAGGTCAGGTGGACAGGATCAGGAAAAGAACGAACCCCTAGCGGAAACACTATTCTGTACATTGGCCCTGAAAGTGAAGCCAGAAATGGCGTGGCGTTCGTCCTTACGCCGAGAGCGAGAAACAGTCTCATTAGCTGGGAACCAATCTCGGATAGGATTATCGTCGTCAGGCTCAGGACCAGTGTCAGAAACGTCACAATTCTGCAGTGCTACGCACCAACTAATACCGCAACATCTGGTGACAAAGAGGAGTTTTATAGCCAACTGAGTGCCACCTTCGAACGTGTTCCAAGAGGTGATATTATTATCATCTCGGGAGATATGAACGCCCAGGTTGGTTCAGACAACACTGGACTAGAACACGTCATGGGGAGGCATGGTGACCCTTGGGTCGACGCATCACGACCTTGGATTAAGAGACCCGAAAACGGCGAATTATTTGTGGAGTTTTGTAGTACTCGGCAAATGGTCATCGGACGGACCCTTTTTCCACACAAGAGTCATCATAAAACATCTTGGGTTTCCTCTGATGGTGTTACTCAGAACCAGATCGACCATTTGGCTATAAGTCGCCGATGGAGAAGATGTCTCCTCGATGTGCGAGCGAAACGTGGAGCTGACGTGGGGAGCGATCACCACCTGATGGTTGCCTGCTTGAGATTGTGTACAGCAGCTATCCGATTACCACAAATTCTTCAAATGAAGCGCAAGCTTAATGTGGATAAACTCAGAGATCCCAAAAAAAAATGCGAGTACACCACCATTCTACGCGGAAAGTCATCCACATTGGATGAATATGAAATGCGCACACTGAACGCCAATTCGGAGGCAACCAGAAACACTTTTCTAACTAGTGCTGAAGAATCTGTGGGATATGTGCAAAGCGGTGAGAAACCCTGGATGTCGCAGGACACATGGGACAAGGTTGGCAATCGGAAAAAAGCCAAATTGGTAATCATCTCTCAACCCGATGTCAACAAGCGAACGCCCGACTAGAGGCAGAACTACCGCGATGCTCATAAACAGCTTAAAAAGGCTGTTAGACGCAACAAGAGAAAGGCCATTGAAGATCTGGCAAACAAGGCATCTGCGGCTTACCTTGGGGATATGGGTTTACTATTTAAAATCATGAAACAGTTGACGAACAGGAATTTCACCGCCAATCACCTGGTGAGAGATGTCAACGGAACTCTCCTTAATATGAGTGAACACCAGTTGCGACGATGGAAGGAATACTTCTCTGATATTTTAAACATCTTGTCAGAGGAAGATATTCCGGAAACAGACCAACTTCCAAACATCCAACCGCAACAATCCTCTATTAGGGACGATCCCCCAGATAAGGAAGAGATAGTTTCCACCATTCGGTCAATGGCGGGAAGGAAAGCTCCAGGTATAGACGGACTACCAACCGAACTCCCCAAAGCGGACCCGGAAATAACAGCCGATATACTCCTCCCGCTCTTCACTAAGGTGTGGAATGAAGGAAGATATCCGACTGAATGAAAGGAGGGCGTCATTGTGAAAATTCCGAAGAAGGGCGACCTTCGGGATTGTGGCAATTGGTGTGGTATATGTCTACTTACTGCCGTATCAAAAATTATGGCTAAGGTAATTCTCAATAAGATTAGTGAATTCGTCGAGAGCACTCTCGAAGTTTATCAGGCTGGATTCCGTAAAGGATCGTCTTGTACCGACCATACAAATACCATACGGATAATATTAGAACAGTCAGCCGAAATGGGTTCGCCACTACATCTCATGTTTGTGGACTTCGAGAAGGCTTTCGACAGCATTAAGCGAGATTACATATGGAATGCTTTGCGTAGGAGAGGTATTCCAGATAAGATCATAGCTATGATTAAAGAATCCTACGAAGATGCAAGGTGTCGCGTCTTGCATAGAGGAGAGCTGTCCGAGAGTTTCCCTGTGCGAACGGGTGTCAGACAAGGCTGCATATTATCACCAGCCCTGTTTCTGGTGGTAATAAATGACATCTTGAAAGCTGCACTGAAAGGTGGGGAAGGTAAAGTTCTTCAATGGAGACTATTTAACATCTTAAGTCACCTTGATTATGCTGATGACGTGTGTTTGCTTGCACATAACCGTTCGGACTTAGAGTCAAATGTTCGCTCGTTGCATTCTAAATGCAAAGAGGCGGTATTGAAAATAAATGTGCGTAAAACCAAGTACATGCACATGGATTCGAACGCAAGCACACCGATTGTTCTTAACGGACAGGATGTGGAAGAGGTGCAAAATTTTTGCTATCTCGGAAGCATTGTCAGCATGGACGGTGGAGCCGAAAAGGATGTTGAGGCTCGGCTAAATAAAGCTCGTCAGGCCTTCGGTATCCTTTCCCCTTTCTGGAGGTTAAGAGAGATCTTTCTTCGCACGAAGCTGCGAGTTTTTGACGCATGCGTCAAATCCGTGTTGTTATATGGTTGTACTACGTGGAAAGTGAACGTTCGACTTACCAAGAAACTACAGACTTTCGTAAACCAATGCCTCCGGCGCATTTTAGGAATATTCTGGCCAGAAGTAATCTCCAACGACGAACTTTGGAGTACAACTCGCCAGACTAAAATAGGTATTGAGATTCAACGGCGAAAGTGGCAGTGGATCGGTCATACTTTGAGGAAACCAGAGCAAAACATCGCAAAACAGGCTCTGGATTATAACCCTCAAGGAAGACGTCGGGTTGGTCGACCATGTAACACATGGAAGCGAGCAGTTGAGCAGGAGGCCAGAGGAATAAACAAGTCCTGGCAACAGCTTAAAGCCGATGCTCAGGATCGCGCCTTGTGGAAGAGAGTTGTTTCTGTCCTATGCCCCTATAGGGGGTCTTAACAGGAATTTGATTGATTGATTGAAAAGAAATTTAATTGCTATGATTGTAAAAAGGTTTCTGTGGAAATTTGAGTAAAATTTTTATTTTCTTGCATCAAAAATTAAATGGACTAGCAGAAAAATTTGTCGCGATCGGAAAGCAGTTGTTAAAGAAGCCAAATGAAAGTAAATCTTATCTACTCGCAATGTTACTAGAATATCGTAATGCTCCTATATCGGGCATTGGATATTCTGCTTCACATTCAGTAGCAGGCTCCGAACTAAAATACCAGTTCACGATAACCTTTTAAAACATGAGGCAACAGTTGTGTATAATATAGATACTATAAATAAATAAAAAAAGAAAAATTGGGATATGATGAAAATTCAAAAGTTAGTGATGAGTTCGGGGATAAGGTATGGTTACAGATAATTGATAATAAATGGTATCCGAAAGAAAAGATTTATAAATCCTGATTCAGTTCAACTGTCAAAACCAAAATCGTAGTGAACTCAATAATAATAAAAATAAACTGCCAACAAGTCGGGCGTAACTTTAATATTCTTGGGATATGTTGAGGATACGCGGGAAGTCAATATGCACGTTAGGGTGGATAGGGAAGGGTAAGTAAATTTTTTCATTCGATTATCTATGCAAGTTGGGTGTGTATGGGGAGGAGGAGGAGGAAGGGTAGTTTGACTTAAGGAGTGGGTGGATGTTAATAATTTTTTAATTGATTCCTTGAATCGAAATTCTCCGCATTTTTACTTTATTATTATAATAATAAAGTATTGTGATCGACACAAGAAAAAAAAATTTGATACCCTGAAATTTTTTTTTTCGCGTTTCAGGACTAAATTAGCCTAAAAATGCAACAAAAGAAACACAACAGGGCTACGATTGCTCGTAAAGCGCAATCTTACGATACTCTAGATGAAATAGAATTTTTTGTGATCCCACGAAATTTTGTATGGGAAGTGTTAGAAGGGATGATAGCATTGAACTAATTTTTTCCCCATCATGCTAAAGTAGCTACAAAAATGTTTTATATAAAATGCTTACTCCAAAAATTGAATGGGAACTGAGAAAATTAGTGAATTGGATTTAGTGAAAATGTGCAGTTTGTATGGGAGGTGGTAGAAAGAGTGGGGGAATTCCAGTAATTTTTTCAGAAATAACTAGGAATATTATAAAATTGACATCCCTTAAATTTCAGACTAGTGCCATTCACTTCTTTTCAAGAAAATCGATTTTTTGAAAAGTTGTGAAACTGTGTCATATTGTATGGGAGGGGGTAGAAGCAGTCAAGCTAATCAAATATTTTTCTGATCTTAGTGATAATACTAATTAAGTATTTATTACAAAATATGAGCTCAATAAATGTTATACATATGTTCTGAGAAAACCGTCTTAGAACATTTCATGAAAAAGTGTAGTTTGTATGGGAGGGGGTGGAAGGAGAGGGTGGACGCATATAATTTTTCTACTGTATTTTGGGATCATTATGAAAGTAATATATCCCAAAATTCAGACTGATAGCTTTTACACTTTTCGAGTAAATCCATTTATTGTCAAATTGCGAAATTGTGTCATTTTGTATGGGAGGGGGTAGAAGGGGTGAAGCTAATGGTCTAATTTTTTTTGGCCTTACTAACAATTTTAAATAAATATTTGGTGCACAATTTCAGCCTGCTAGATTTTATACGCACTGAGTAAATCGGCTTAGAGTAATTCCTGACAAGTTCAGTTTGCATAGGAGGTGATAGAAGGAGGAGGAGGACACGCAAAATTTTTTTACAGTAGATTGATATTATCATAAAAATAACATATTCAAAATTTCAGACCAATAGTTTTTTTTACTTTTCGAGCAAATCCGTTTATTGTCAAATTGCGCATTTGTGTCATTTTGTATGGAAAGGGGTAGAAGGGGTGGAGCGATTTGGCCCATTGACGAACGTGACCTTACTTTTTTGTCAAAAACGACGTGTACGAAATTTGAGCTTTCTAGCTCAACGCGTTCTCAAGCTAGAGAGCGAACGGACGGACGGACATCCGGTTTTGAGATTTTTGAGTGATAATATTATCTTCTGTATCATTCATTTTTTTCTCCGAGCCTTATTTCTTGGCGTTACGAACCTTAGAGCAAACTTATAATACTCTCAGATTTCATCTAGAGTATAAAAACAGAAATTCCAAATTTGTTACTGAAATTTTACGCTACAAATTTGAAAATTTTAAAAATTTATTAAAAAAAAAATGTTTAGAAGTTTAAGATATTAACGAATATCTTCTTAACCTTCTTCCCTTCCCATACAAAAGTTTTTTTGCCAAGAGCTGGCACGCGATATTGAACGACTCACACTGTTATCGCTTCCCAATGCGCAAACAGAACAACGCAACGATACAGCTATTTTCGTATTTAACAATGCTGTACAGGACAACAGGCGTTGAAATTGGCAGGTAAGAAAACGATTGGCGAAGCCTTAGTATATAGGCTGACGTTCGAAGCTGCCAAGCAAAGCTCGCGGAGTAACTATCGAGTCCGAGAAATAGCAGAAGAGTGTGTATGTCAGAAAGCAGAGTACACCAAGCGGAGCGAAGGATCTGTTGCCCCCCGATGCTGGAATTGTGGACAGGCAGAACACTTAATACGCGACTGCCGTAAGCCCAGAAAAGCGACTAATTATTGTTGCGGCTGCGCTGCTAAGCAAAGAGGAGGAAGGGGCAAACCGTCACGAGAGCACGCTTCGCCTAATGACAGTTCGGGATACGAGTGAAGGCCAACTTCATGGGGCAGAAGTTGGCTGGTAGAATCGACGCCCCCGGAACCATCATCGCAGTTTCTCGACTACATCGTTGTGAAAACGATTTATGTATGAATGGTCGAGTCGGAAAATTAAACTGCATCATAGCAGTTGACACAGGCGCAACACGGTCAGTGTTAAGATCTGACCTCATAGACCGTACTTGGCTTCACAACACGAAGAAGTACGCACTTCGCACTGCTACAGGAGAAACTACAACGACCCATGGAGAAATAGCTCGTGCCATTCAGCTTGGGAATTTGACCTTATCGCATGTATTCGTGGTAGCTGACATTACCGATGAGTGTATCTGTAGTGCACCCTACAATATTAATAATATCCGAATAATTATTATTATGAATTAAAATAACATAACGTATTTTGGTTACAACCTGTACATTTCATTTTCAATGCGCACTGCATGCTATATCGAAATGCCTGGTATATAATATTTTCACTTAATATAATTGTAATATTTTGACTTTTTAAGTAGGCTATGAAAAAATAGATATTAAAAATAAAAAATACTTATTCGAGAAGGATTGAACAAATAAAAGCTCTGCGTTTAAAATCGAAAAATAATAATTAGATTAAAAAGTAATTTAAAAATAGTGATTAGAGTTTTAGTATGGAATACTGACTCTAACAGTGGTGACCCCGAAGAATTTAACATTGCAATGCAGGAGTGCAGCAGTCAATCGTCTCAAGAAAAATTTTTTTTCTCATAGAAAAAGTGCCGTACTTGCGAATTCGGCACACTGAATCGGCGAAACGCAGCGACCAGCGGCAGCATCCAAGCGGTAAATTCACAGCATACATTTGTGCAAATACAAGAGTGCCGAATAACGAAAGAAAAAGAAGAAAAAAATTACCAAACATCCAAGGCAGCAACGAACACATATGAAATATTATAAACACCAATTATAATTTTTTATATCAAAATTATTATACAGGGTGTTTGGTACTCCGTACATAACCTTGTAAGGGGTTATTCCTGGATATATTTCGAGCAAAAAATTGTTCTACGGAGATGGCCAATTTTCAATATCCACGGAGATACAGGGTGATCAAGAAAAGTCCTTCGGACCTGTACCCTCACTCACTCAAAACGCTATATCTTGAAAACCAATAATCGCATTTCAAAGTGTTATAGCTTGTTTTTTAGGGAATCAAATTATCTTTCATTTAGTGTAATAGTCCGTATTGTACCTGTACCCAATCCTGAGGTATTTCCTTCAGACCACAAATTTTTGATACTTTGACCCTCAAAATTCTGTGATCAATGTAGTTTTTCTCAAGAAAACGCATTATAAAAATGTCATTTTAATGTTGTTTTTTTATGTGCCATATTATTGCCTACAAAAGATGCACACATACTTATGACTTAGGTTTTCCCGTTTTCCAGGTAATAAGCGAAAATACATATGGCTTAAAAATAAAATATGCCATAAACCAACCCTTGTTCTAAAAAAACTACCTGAAATGTTGTTAAACTGAAATATTCTTTGTGTCCTTTAATTACTATTTAAATTATCAATGAATGTCCTTTAGGTAGTATTAAAATTATCGAGAAAATGAATTAAATTAAAATGAGTTTCAACACAACTAGGTGCAGCACTTTGCCCTTTTTAATGGGTTACCTAACAAAATGAAAAGCCTATAAAAGCAAACCATACTTCATATTTTTATCAGTTTTAGTTAAATTTGTAAAAGAACAAGGTGTCACTAAAATTTAGAAAAGAATTTCGAAATGCCTGAGTTCACGAACGAAGAATATGCAGACATAATTTTCCTCTATGGAGAGTGTCAGGGAAATGAGCAAGCGGCGCGATCTTTATATCATCACAGATTTCCCAATCGTCGAATACCTTACCCGAGAGTATTCCAAGACGTTTACAGAAGGATTAGGGAAACAGGCAGTGTTAGGACAAGCAGAGTGAATGCAAATCCTGCGCCGGTAATCGCTGTTTCAATTGATCAACGAATCCTAGCTGCAGTTCAAAATGATCCATCAACTAGTATACGACGCTTGGCATTGCGGTTTAACGTCTCTACGTGGAAAGTTTGGAGTGTCCTGAAAGCAGAACGTTTGCATCCCTACCACCAAACACCAGTGCAGGAGCTGTTACCCATTGATTTACCCAAAAGGATGGAGTTTTGCAATTGGCTCCTTGAACGACAAATAAGTGACGAGAATTTTATCAGCAACATTCTTTGGACGGATGAGTCCCAATTCACCAGGGACGGTATCACAAACTTCCACAACTTACACACATGGGCTGAGAGCAATCCACATACAAGAAGAGAGGCATCATTTCAGCACAGATTCAGTGTCAATTTATGGGCAGGTGTGATTGGCAACGATTTTATTGGTCCTATTAGGCTTCCGCCTACCCTAAATAGTTCCAATTACTTGCATTTTTTGACAAATGATCTACAGGAGTTATTGGATGATATGCCACTGCAACGATTGGCTTCCATGTTTTACCAACACGATGGTGCTCCAGCTCATTACGGCCGACAGATCAGAGATTGGTTAAATTCCAATTATAGCAATCGCTGGATCGGTAGAAATGGACCGATACACTGGCCTGCAAGATCCCCTGATTTAACTATTAGGGATTTCTTTGTATGGGGACGGATGAAGGACCTTGTCTACGCAACGGAAGTAGTAACGTTGCAGGATCTAAACACCAGAATCGATGCGGCAGCAACAGAAGTAAGGCAGCAGTTGAGGAGTATGAACACAAAGAGAACACTGGCAAAACGAGCTTTAGCGTGCATTTGAAACGGCAGGAAGGATAGAGAGCATAGAAATTTATTTGGGCTTTCTTTAGTTATGCGATAGGCACCTTAGTCGCCCTACTGGCCACGGGATGGAGCCGCAGGCGATAGGTGGCTTAAAGCCCCGTATTGTGGTGGCGTGCGCAAAGCGAAGCAAAATACCGCTAGATTTTTTTTCTTGAGGAAAGGGACGACTTAACGACGTTCTCTCGCAAACCATCCGCGAACGCGCGCGGTCGTAATTCGGCCCGTGCTAATATTCCGAGAAAAGTTCAAGAAATTTCGCCGGCACGCGGTCAAGCCGAAAACGCAGAAAAGGTCAGTAAAATTTAACATCGTTCTCTCGCAAACCATCCGCGAACGCGCGCGGTCGTAATTCGGCCCGTGCTAATATTCCGAGAAAAGTTCAAGAAATTTCGCCGGCACGCGGTCAAGCCGAAAACGCAGAAAAGGTCCGTAAAATTTAACATCGTTCTCTCGCAAACCATCCGCGAACGCGCGCGGTCGTAATTCGGCCCGTGCTAATATTCCGAGAAAAGTTCAAGAAATTTCGCCGGCACGCGGTCAAGCCGAAAACGCAGAAAAGGTCAGTAAAATTTAACATCGTTCTCTCGCAAATCATCCGCGAACGCGCGCGGTCGTAATTCGGCCGTGCTAATATTCCGAGAAAAGTTCAAGAAATTTCGCCGGCACGCGGTCAAGCCGAAAACGCAGAAAAGGTCAGTAAAATTCATCGACGTTCCCTTGCAAAGCATCCGCGAAAGCGCTAGGTCATATTCCTATTCCTTGTCAAATCCGAGAAATTGAGCAAATTCAGGGAATTGGTGTTGAGTACGCAGTCAAGCCGCAGACAAGTTTTTTTGTTCGGTGCCGACTTCCATTAAATAAATTATCGGAAAGTGCTACATGATTCATATATCGAATTGAATTTTAGTGTCGTGCACCAGTCCCCACTGGGAAGAATCGGAAAGTGAAAGAAGGTGATTGAAAAAGTTGCATATGTTACATGCTAAATATTGCATAGCAAGATACGTTTTTTTTTAAGGCATACGTCTTATGCCAAGGATCATATGATCAAATAAGTATTTTTTTTGTTCTGTGCCGACTTCCATTAAATGAATTATCGGAAAGTGCTACATGATTCATATATCGAATTGAATTTTAGTGTCGTGCACCAGTCCCCACTGGGGAGAATCGGAAAGTGAAAGAAGGTGATTGAAAAAGTTGCATATGTTACATGCTAAATATTGCATAGCAAAATACGTTTTTTTTAAGGCATACGTCTTATGCCAAGGATCATATGATCAAATAAGTATTTTTATACTCTAGATGAAATCTGAGAGTATATTGTGTTTGCCTTACCGTTTGTAACGCTAAGAAATAACGCTCGCACAGAGCCGCCAAGGGTACAGAAATATTTGTTGTCGCTCAAAAACCTCGATTCCGAGTGACCGTCTGTCCGTCTGTCCGTCTGTCCGTCTGTCTGTCTGTCCGTCTGTCCGTCTGTCCGTCTGTCCGTCTGTCCGTCTGTGCGTCTGTCTACAGCATAACTCTCGAAAGCTTTGAGCTATGGTGCTAAAAAATTTTGTGTGTCATTTTTAGCAAAAAAGTAACTTTAAGTTCGTGAATGGGCTACATCCCCCCACTCCTTCTACCCCCTCCCATACAAATTTCATGAAATTTCGAAATATTAAGAAATAGATTTTTCTTTGAAACTATTTAAGCTATCGATTTGAAATTTAGGTCAAAGTATAACGATATAGATGTCATTAATACCAAGGAATATTGACCCGATCCCTTTACTCCTTCTACCCCCTCCCATACAAATGGACAATTTTGAAAAATACATATTTTCGATTTTCATTGAAACTAGTAAAGCTGAAAAGACGAAATTTTGTCAGAATTAATTTTACTATAATTGCAATTTATTTTAAAAATAATTATCAACTTCACCTTACTCCTTCTACGCCCTCCCATACAAATTTCACGAAATTTTGAAATTTAAATTAAATTATTTTTCTTCGAAGCTGTTAAAGGTATCAACTTGATATTTTGTATAAAGTATACAAATGTAAATATTAGTAATCCAAAAAAAATTCTTTTGATCCGTACACTCCTTCTACCCCCTCCCATACAAATGTATAAATTTTGTTAAATGCATTTTATCGATTTCCGTTCAAACTTGAAAAAGTACAAACTTCAAATTTTGCCAGAATTTGTTTCTTAATAATTGAAATAAGTTCTAGAAAAAAATATCAGCCCTTCTTTACTCCTTCTACCCCCTCCCATACAATTATCTGTATTATAAATTCAAGAAAAGCATTTCTCCTTCGAATATATGAGAGCTATCGACTTTGAAATTGAATCAAAGCACGGTGATGATAAGCAGTTTCAAAATCATCTAAAATGTTCCACTTCCTCTGCCACCTCCCATACAAATGTCCCAATTTCAGGAAAACTATTACCAATTTCATTAAAAATAATGAAAACTAAAAACTTTAAATTCTTTAATAAGCATTTTGCATGCCATGTTCGGTGTCATATAAGAAAAATACAAACCTCCCCCTCTACTTCTACCACCTCCCATGCAAAAGTCTCTATTCACTATTCGAAAGAATTTGAGATGACATACTTTCCGGTATATTAAAGTCATTTCCATCTCATCTAGAGTATCATATGATTGGGCTTTAAGCCCAATCATAATTCTGTTATGTTTTTTGTTCTGTGCCGACTTCCATTAAATGAATTATCGGAAAGTGCTACATGATTCATATATCGAATTGAATTTTAGTGTCGTGCACCAGTCCCCACTGGGAAGAATCGGAAAGTGAAAGAAGGTGATTGAAAAAGTTGCATATGTTACATGCTAAATATTGCATAGCAAAATACGTTTTTTTTTTAAGGCATACGTCTTATGCCAAGGATCATATGATCAAATAAGTATTTTTTTTGTTCTGTGCCGACTTCCATTAAATGAATTATCGGAAAGTGCTACATGATTCATATATCGAATTGAATTTTAGTGGCGTGCACCAGTCCCCACTGGGAAGAATCGGAAAGTGCAAGAAGGTGATTGAAAATGTTTCATATGTCATATGCTAAATATGGCCTAGTAAAATAAGTTTTTTTTTTTGGCATACGTCTTATGCAAAGAATTATGTAATCAAATAAGTTTTTTTTTGTTCTGCGCCGACTTTCATTAAATGAATTATCGGGAAGTACTACATGATTCATATATCGAATTGAATTTTAGTGTCGTGCACCAGTCCCCACTGGGAAGAATCGGAAAGTGCAAGAAGGTGATTGAAAAGTTGCATATGTTATATGCTAAATGTTGCATAGCAAAATACGTTTTTTTTTATGGCATACGTTCTATGCCAAGGATCATATAATCAAATAAGTTTTTTTGTGTGTGGCGCAGATATCCAGTAATTGAATTATCGAAAATGAAGCTTACGTCTTATGCTAAATTTTAAATACGGTGCCAAGTGTCAAAAGTATAGTGCACAAGACTAAGGAAGCACACTACGCGAGTGTGAGCCCCACAATTCGAAGGACCGGCTGAGGACCAAGACTGGGAAGCACGCCCATGCACTTTTTTTGAGTCTTACTTTAGCAATATAATCCTTCCGTGAATTAATTTTTTTGTGAGGCGAGAGCAAAAGAGGCGAAGGGGCTACTGAAATTGTGGAGGTAGAATCTTCTCCCTTTTGTATTGGGTCCATAGTTCTGTAAGCGGTTGCTTATCTCTATGACGATTCCCAAATCCGCTACGGCCTTTTGTAATATAGTCGCAAATACACTTAACCAACAGACCGGGAATTAGCTTCCTGGTATACCAGATTTCAGGGTGTTCTCCGTGTCTAAACGTTCACCTTGATGCATCTCTAGGAAGGCGAGCGATGGGGAGTTTGCTGGGACAGGAAGTAAGGCGACCTTCGTGCCAGTGGAATAATCCAACTTAGTTTACAGTCTGCCTCGTCATGTAAGAAGATACTTCACCCTCTCCCCTACGCAATAGGGATTACACCCGTTTAAATTTTATAGCCCTTGGCTTCCTCGGAGAGGATAGGGTTCGAGAAACCCTATATCCCACGCCTCTTCGGCCAACCCCCTTGGTGCATAATAATAAGTACAGTGTAGACCGTGTGACAAGAACCCCCCCGCCGACGACCTAGCACGTGCTAACGCAAGATGCACCACGTCACTCCTACGGTCTGCACACCTGGTACACTCGATGGGTCACTGAGAATCGGCTCCTCAAAGGCCCATTGATCTGTGTCAGTAAGGTCGTGTCAAATATGCACGGATGACAAGCCAACAAGTCTCATGGCAGTGACCGTGCTATACAGGCCTTTCGTTACAGATGGCGCCCAACGTGGGGCCCTTCATGCTAATTCGGAAAACTTTTACGAATTAGTTCCCCTTTCCTATACGGAATCTAAGGACTAAGAAGAAGGATGCCCACGTCTCTTAGCAATTTCAGTAGATATCCATTGGCATATGACCATGTTTAAGTCACCCGGCCGCATGGATACCCTAATATATTTCTTGGTTCATCTCTATTTTTTTTCTCAACCTTTTTCTCCTCTTTCTCTAAAGAGGGAACAGACCTTAGCCAATAGTTGATCGGAAAACTTGGATTACTTTTGAATTGCTTAGGCCACGGGCCAGTATTTTCAAACCAGCGGAACGATCGTATCTATGGTTGTGATCTGATAAAGGTAAAACTAAACTTGTCAAGGTAACAACCGGAATTAGCAGTACATAGTACATTATTTCTCGGTCCGGACAAGAGAGTTCCAAACCGTTTCAATGACTGTGGACTATTGAGTGGCAAAAGAAATGCGACTGACTCTGGATTTTCTTGGTCAAGTGTAAGACTCGAAAGTTTTCCTTAGGCAACCGATCAGTCGTATTTCATTTAACCTTCATATGGGCAACAGTAGTTCACTTGCAGCAGTACCTCGTAAATGGGCTCATCCATTGGTGCCCAACTGGAACACAGATTTTCAGGAAAATTTTTACAGCCGGCTGTGTGTTCACGCACGCCTTGAGCTGTCCGAAGTCTAAGTGTTCCACTAAGTTCCGTGGAGAGCCGAATGGTTTTTTTTATCTCCTAGTTTTTTTTTAAATTAAGTTTTTTTTTGCACTGGAGTGTGGGTTACCATGTTTCATATCTCTAGCAGACTCTCCAAGCTTTTTTTTGTTTTTTTTGTAATAGACATTAATTGGGTGAATAAATCTTCACCACATAATCAAGTATATTACTTTTTTTTATCCCCGAAACAGTTTTTTTCTCTTCATTTATTTTCGTGCGTACAACTACGGCACCTTTTGTTAGGCTGTGCCTTGGATTGGCTCTCCTACAGTATTAATTTGATACACTAATCTTGTTACAAACAAAATGACTTCTCGGACCCCAAATACGAATGCATTGCGAGGAGGCGCCATCCCAAAAGGGATGCATACGCGCTCTATGGGTGCCCAAGGACGAAAACCCACCAGCCTACAGCGAGATCGAGCTCACCCTACCGAACCACCTCTAATAAGACAGCTATTTCAAGCCGCTTCAGACAATGCAACCACCGGAGATAATCCTTTGGAGCGATCTCGAGGACACGACCAAATTCCGGTCAGCAACTTAAACCCACCTCTAACTCCATCCGAAGCGGGAGGTCTAGACGTCGGGAATAAAGCGGCTAGCAGTCAAGCAAACAGCCCGCTCACCGATATGTTGGATTATCGCTTAGACTTCGATCAACAGTTGTGGCATACAAGAGAGCAAAGAGAGAAACTTAGCCATGCAGATCACCTTCTCGAACTGGACTTAAAGGACCGGAGGATTCGGGAGTTGGAGACCGCCTTACGGCAAAGGGAAGCCTCTCACTACCCTCGTACAGAAGGATCACCACCACTTAGCAGTAGAAATAATCGTCAGACGGACATCCGCTCTAGGAGTTCTATTCCCGCGAGACGCTGGAACATCAAGTTCGATGGCAATCAGTCCGAATTATCAGTAGAAGAATTTTTATTCCGTATGGAGAGTATGCGCCAGCAGGAAAACACCCCCGCGGAATACCTGTCGTCAAACTTTCATCGGTTTCTTTCTGGCAAGGCGGAGGTGTGGTATTGGCAGTACTTAAGGTCAAACCCTCAACCGTCGTGGCCAGATATCCGCGGCGCCATAGTTAGACAGTTCGCTGATTTGAGTTCGGACTTCGAACTGGCACAGGCTATGTCAGGTTGTCGTCAGGGTACCTCAGAATCCTTTGATGAATTCCTTTACTCAATACGAGCCCTTAACAACCAGCGCAGGACTCCCTTTAGTGACCACGAGGTAATTGATTTGATATTACCAAATATTAAGCCAAAGCTAGCGCAACTAGTCTTCTCCACTAGTCGGGCCTCATTGGACAGGTTTCGGGAAGAATGCCGACGCGCCGAGAAATACCTGAAGACTACCCAGGTTGCGTTCAGGCCATATCTACCGCCGGCCCATAACCCTCGGCATATGGCAGAACTTGAACGAGTGGATCCCTATTTTGTTGAGGCAGACCGCATTGGAAATAAATCCCCAGAGAACCACAATTATGACACTAGTAGTTGGACGTGTTGGAATTGCCAAGCTAAAGGTCATGGTTTCATGAATTGTCCTAGCACCGATAAGCGAATTTTCTGCTATAAATGTGGAACAGTCGGTGTAACAACGCCTCTCTGTTCAAAATGCCTATCGGGAAACGAGAAATCCGGTCGGAGATATGTCGGGAGCTCCAGCCGGGAAGTTCAAAACCGAATCCCGAGGAACTAATAATTTCTTACCCACCACCTCCCTCCATCACGGTGAGGACATCTACCTCCCAGACCACAGCGCTCATGCCAATTAACCTCGGGCCTTCTGAATCAACAAACAGGAAAAGTTCCAATGCTCTTATAAGCCATATACCCGAGCCAATCACAGCTACTCCATTATATAAACAAAGCTTTCATGAACGTCAGATGAATTACTACAGGGTTCGAGCCGAAATTTTCAAGAATCGGCCGCCAGCGCGAATCGCAGGGCACAAACCTAAACGTTCAACTGTGCGCTTACGCGCCTGGTACCAGATTAAGAAATTATGCCCTACACTGCAAGTCTCCTCACTGATGACCATTCCCGGCGACCATCGATCCTACGCCTCTATTTCATTGTTGGGCGAAACTATCAATGGATTACTGGATAGCGGAGCGAGTGTGAGCTGCCTGGGATCTGGCTCCATAGAACGCTTAAGGCGTTTGGGACTGAAGTTTAAACACACCAACTCGACTATTATGACTGCAGATGGTACGTCTCACCCTATTTTGGGACATATATTAGTGAATGTGACGCTTGCGGGCAAGACCAAACCCCTACGACTACACATCATTCCCAGTCTGAGTCAGGAACTTTACCTAGGTATGGATTTCTGGAATGCTTTCGACATTGCGCCAGTATTTCTGGAAACATTAACCTCCGACATGCCAATAATCGACACGGACAACAAGATGCTGGTCTTAACGCCACAAGAACGCCTAAGTCTACAAGCCGTTGTGGCCCAATTTCCATCGTACGACGTGTTAGGGTTGGGCAAGACCGATTTAGAGACACATATCATCGACGTCGGGGATGTTGCCCCCATCAAGCAACGTCACTACCCCGTGTCACCCGCAATACAGAAACTAATGTATGATGAACTTGATAGGATGCTCCAGCTTGGGGTGATCGAGGAAAGTGACAGCGCCTGGAGTTCCCCCGTCGTTTTAGTACGGAAGCCCGGCAAGGTGCGTCTGTGTCTGGATTCACGCAAAGTAAATCAAGTCACCGTGAAGGATGCCTACCCAATTCCCTTCATCGACGGACTAATTAGTAGGCTACCAGACGCACATATAATCTCTGCTATAGATTTGAAAGAAGCCTTTTGGCAGATCCCACTGGAGAAAACTTCGCGTGAGAAAACCGCATTCACTGTACCTGGAAGGCCACTGTATCAGTTTACGGTGATGCCTTTTGGATTATGTAATGCACCCCAGCGCATGTGTCGCCTCATGGACCGGGTGATGAACCGGCTACCCATCGACATGAAAGAGCGTGTATTTGTCTATCTAGATGACCTATTGGTCATATCAAAGGACTTCGAATCTCATCTACAAACCTTAAGGGAAGTCGCCAAATGTATACGACTGGCCGGACTCACAATCAATGTGGCGAAAAGTCATTTTGGGATGCGAGAAGTGAAGTATCTGGGCTACGTTGTAGGAGAAGGGAAGTTAAAGGTGGATCCAAATAAGGTTTCTGCCATTACGGATTTCCCCACCCCAAAAACCACCAAACAGATCCGGCGTTTTCTAGGTATGACTGGGTGGTATAGACGGTTTATTGAAAATTACGCCACATTAACCGCCCCCATCACGGACTGCCTAAAGAACCCAAAGGCAGGGTTTCGATGGACGGAAGAAGCCCAGCAAGCCATGAACTCCTTAAAAATCGCGCTAACTACATACCCAATTCTCCACAACCCAGACTTCAAAAAACCTTTTGTCATACAATGTGATGCTAGCACAGCAGGCATAGGAGGATTCCTTTACCAATTAGACGCTAATAGGGATGAAAAACCAATAGCTTTTATGTCACAAAAACTGAATTCGGCACAGAGGAATTATAGTATAACCGAACTGGAATGTTTGGCAGAGGTTTCTTGTGTGAAGAAATTCAGACAATATGTCGAAGGCCTTCCGTTTAAAATAGTGACAGATCATGCCAGCCTAAAATGGCTCATGGGTCAGAAAGACCTCAGCGGCAGACTAGCCCGTTGGTCATTGAAGCTCCAGGGGTTTGATTTTGACATTGAACATCGGAAGGGATCACTAAACGTGGTGCCAGATGCTCTATCACGAATATACGCGGAAGAATTACACCTGAATCCCACCAACATTTCACCGGGAGTGGACCTAAACTCACCAGCATTCAAATCATGTGAATATGCAGCCTTGTTACAGAATATCACCAATCACCAATCCACACTTCCTGACCTGCAGATATCAGACGGGTACGTTTATAAAAGAGTTTTGCCACGTTCGGGACATCCGGAGGACGATTATAACGTTTGGAGATTGTGGATACCCGAAGAATTGACACTGGCTCTAATACAAGCCGCTCATAATCCTCCCCTAGCGGTACACGGCGGTATCAGTAAAACCCTATTCCGGCTGCGTCAACGGTATTTCTGGCCTAAGATGCCCATACAAGTAGCGGAGTTTGTCCGGGGATGTGAAGTTTGCAAAACTACTAAGGCACCTAACGTCAGCTTAAGACCACAGATAGTGGCACAAGAGTTGCCCTTACGCCCATGGCAAAGGATCTTTGTTGATCTACTCGGCCCTTATCCCCGATCGAACAAAGGGAATACTACCATTCTGATAATTTTGGACCACTTTTCTAAGTTCGTCTTACTCAAACCCCTCCGTTCGGCCAGTACCAAACCAATATTGCAATACTTGGAATCAGATGTGTTCCACTTGTTTGGAGTACCTGAAACTCTGATCTCCGACAACGGCTCACAATTTACATCACGAGAATTCTCCACCCTAATGGCTAAGTATGAGGTTAGGCATATGAAGACAGCCGTATACTCTCCTCAGGCAAATGCCTCCGACCGGGTGAACAGATCCATCTTAGCGGCAATCCGAGCATACTTGAAGGAACAACACAAATATTGGGACGAACATTTGAGCGAGATAGCGTGTGCCTTGCGTACCACCATTCACGAAGTGATCGGAAATTCACCATATTACATACTTTATGGAGAGCAAATGATATGTCATGGGAAGGCCTATAACCTTCTAAAACGGCTACCGAAGACACCCACAGACGAAATCAGGTGCTTAACCAGCACAGACCAGTTGCAAATTATTCGAGGCGCGATTTCCAAGAAAATGTCCGCAGCACATCAGAAAAATGCTAACAGATATAACCTTAGGACCATGAAATCAGACTTCACTCCAGGTCAAATTGTGTACAGACGGAATTTTGCGGCAAGCGACGCGTCCAAAGGCTTTAACGCCAAGTTAGCTCCTAAATTCACTAAGTGCGTGATAAACAAGTAGGTTGGCAATTCGATGTATGAGGTCTCCGATTCGACACATGCCCATCTCGGCACGTATCATGCTAAGGACTTGAGACCTTGAACCAGATGCGGATCGTACAGACTTAGCATAGAAGAACCCGCTCGATTTACAGTGTAACGTGCCATGAAATTCCTTACTACAGACTAAAGCTTAATTTGAGATCTTAGCATCCAGAGGCTGCTCCTCTCCCGACGGACACTGGTTGATTTTGAGGAAGCCGCGTTGATAGTGATTTTATTAATGGTCACAGTTTTGTTCGCTAGCATCTGCTCTAATCACACGATTACACAGGAGCTTCACTAAATTGGAAGCTAAAAACACCAGAGGAAATCTTGCAGGTGCGCGATGACCCCTCTTCTTCTTCACGGGATCTATTTACTGCGATATATTGAATTTATAATGAAACACAGACAATTATTATGTCATAGTGAACATGTCGAAGAGAGGCTTTCTGCGTGATGTCCCTTGCGTCCCTTTCTCGGTAACAGTTTAGGAGTTGTTGTATAACGATTGACGGAGGTGGGAGAGGAACCAATTCTTCATGAACAATTAAAACTCCATCCTAATTCAATAGGATCGACACCGTCACAACCATTACCTCTGGTATTCAACCTCTGATGCTAATTGGCTTGACCCTACTGAAGCAAGGATATATATACACACTAAAAACCCGTATCATTACTATTTAAGTGAAAAGTGACAACCAGATGGATCAACCCCATTGGTGGCAGTGTAATAAATCGCTGGTATGTTATGAACGGGCATGCTAACCAGTCTACGAAACGATTTTCTCACCTTTGGAGGTTGGTACCACAAGCACTTTTCAAAACCTATCTATAAAAAAAAAAAAAAAACTAAAAAAAAAAAAAAAAAACTATAGATATAATATAAAAACATCCTCCCAGCATAGGGGACGTTGAACACCAAATAAAGGCATGGTTAGAGGTTCATTACCGGACGGAATGAGGCGTGTCGGTCAGTTATATTAACGTAAATACATTGCTCAGATTTCTTTTCCTCCCGTCTTCCGCTTCTACGCTTTGCAACGTACTTAAGCAAATCCTCAACTTGATTTTAATCCGCGACTTACAAACTTACAAGCCAAACTATGTTAAAACCATTTCTTAAACAAAGTGCTGCACCGTACATCACGCACAAGGCCATGCCTGAGATACAGGAATTAAACCAGAGGACAATTTTTTTTTGTTTTCGCAAGGGTTGATCTCGGGGAGAGCGAGGGTGGTCATCGAGTACTCCATGGTTCCTACACTTCCAGTTAAGAACAACAAATTGTATAAATTTTTTTTCTCAAAGCCAAACACAAAGTCCGCGGAGAAAGGAGATAGTGAAGCGCCCACGACTGTTAAGGAGATTATAAGGTGGCATCGACACGATCAAAATTCTTTTTATGCAATCAGAATCAGTTGTCTCCTCAACTTTCAAATGCCGGACGACGCGGTGGGCTAAGCATGAGCTTGAGGATGCCCTATTGAAAGAACAGCGTCGTATGGCACCTTCGACGCACACTGAAACTGCTTTATTGTCAAAGCACCTTGTACAAGTCAGCAATCGCAGCACAATTTCAACTGCACGACTATTATTTAGAGCAACACCCCTAACTCCTAAGGAAGCCAAATTGATCAAGATATGACTAGTACACAATCAACACTGAGTTAATTAGAAATGACTATGTACTAAGCAAGCTCGACAGATTCTATACGCACAAGGACGTCACAAGCTATACCACCACACATCTATTGCTTAATTCATAAGCCTAAGAAGGATGACGAAATGAATTATTGTCGCTATATTATCATGTTCGAGAGTATTAGAGAATTGGATCAGACGGATGGTATTGCAAATGAATCGAAAAGGAAAGAGGGTAATAAGAACTTAGCTGCAACAAATTCTTGGAAAGAGGCTCTAACCTGATTTAAAAGGATAAAGATTCATCGGATAAGAGGCGCAATATATGTTAGACTGATTAAAATCGGTTATTTAGTTAAATACATAGAGCTATACCTTTCTTAACTCTGACTTGCTATTCTAATTTCGATCACCTCGTGTTAAGACTTGGTAGATGAAATTGTCTGTACAGTGCTTCTTCAATCTCAGGGATGGGTAGAGACCCCAACTGTACGTACCTTTTACCTTCAGATCAGCTCCCTCGGTTTCTAACAGGTATCACCGAGGAACCTGTGGTGAAACGGCAGGAAGGATAGAGAGCATAGAAATTTATTTGGGCTTTCTTTAGTTATGCGATAGGCACCTTAGTCGCCCTACTGGCCACGGGATGGAGCCGCAGGCGATAGGTGGCTTAAAGCCCCGTACTGTGGTGGCGTGCGCAAAGCGAAGCAAAATACCGCTAGATTTTTTTTCTTGAGGAAAGGGACGACTTAACGACGTTCTCTCGCAAACCATCCGCGAACGCGCGCGGTCGTAATTCGGCCCGTGCTAATATTCCGAGAAAAGTTCAAGAAATTTCGCCGGCACGCGGTCAAGCCGAAAACGCAGAAAAGGCCAGTAAAATTTAACATCGTTCTCTCGCAAACCATCCGCGAACGCGCGCGGTCGTAATTCGGCCGTGCTAATATTCCGAGAAAAGTTCAAGAAATTTCGCCGGCACGCGGTCAAGCCGAAAACGCAGAAAAGGTCAGTAAAACTTAACAACGTTCTGTCGCAAATCATCCGCGAACGCGCAAGGTCATAATTCGTCCCGTGTCAATATTCTGAGAAACGTTCGAGAAATTTCGCCGGCACGCGGTCAAGCCGAAAACGCAGAAAAGGTCAGTAAAATTCATCGACGTTCCCTTGCAAAGCATCCGCGAAAGCGCAAGGTCATATTCCTATTCCTTGTCAAATCCGAGAAATTGAGCAAATTCAGGGAATTGGTGTTGAGTACGCAGTCAAGCCGCAGACAAGTTTTTTTGTTCGGTGCCGACTTCCATTAAATAAATTATCGGAAAGTGCTACATGATTCATATATCGAATTGAATTTTAGTGTCGTGCACCAGTCCCCACTGGGAAGAATCGGAAAGTGAAAGAAGGTGATTGAAAAAGTTGCATATGTTACATGCTAAATATTGCATAGCAAAATACGTTTTTTTTTTAAGGCATACGTCTTATGCCAAGGATCCTATGATCAAACAAGTATTTTTTTTGTTCTGTGCCGACTTCCATTAAATGAATTATCGGAAAGTGCTACATGATTCATATATCGAATTGAATTTTAGTGTCGTGCACCAGTCCCCACTGGGAAGAATCGGAAAGTGAAAGAAGGTGATTGAAAAAGTTGCATATGTTACATGCTAAATATTGCATAGCAAAATACGTTTTTTTTTAAGGCATACGTCTTATGCCAAGGATCATATGATCAAATAAGTATTTTTTTTGTTCTGTGCCGACTTCCATTAAATGAATTATCGGAAAGTGCTACATGATTCATATATCGAATTGAATTTTAGTGTCGTGCACCAGTCCCCACTGGGAAGAATCGGAAAGTGAAAGAAGGTGATTGAAAAAGTTGCATATGTTACATGCTAAATATTGCATAGCAAAATACGTTTTTATTTTAAGGCATACGTCTTCTGCCAAGGATCATATGATCAGATAAGTATTTTTTTTGTTCTGTTCCGACTTCCATTAAATGAATTATCGGAAAGTGCTACATGATTCATATATCGAATTGAATTTTAGTGTCGTGCACCAGTCCCCACTGGGAAGAATCGGAAAGTGCAAGAAGGTGATTGGAAATGTTTCATATGTCATATGCTAAATATGGCCTAGTAAAATAAGTTTTTTTTTTTGGCATACGTCTTATGCAAAGAATTATGTAATCAAATAAGTTTTTTTTTGTTCTGCGCCGACTTTCATTAAATGAATTATCGGGAAGTACTACATGATTCATATATCGAATTGAATTTTAGTGTCGTGCACCAGTCCCCACTGGGAAGAATCGGAAAGTGCAAGAAGGTGATTGAAAAGTTGCATATGTTATATGCTAAATGTTGTATAGCAAAATACGTTTTTTTTTAAGGCATACGTTCTATGCCAAGGATCATATAATCAAATAAGTTTTTTTTGTGTGTGGCGCAGATATCCATTAATTGAATTATCGAAAATGAAGCTTACGTCTTATGCTAAATTTTAAATACGGTGCCAAGTGTCAAAAGTATAGTGCACAAGACTAAGGAAGCACACTACGCGAGTGTGAGCCCCACAATTCGAAGGACCGGCTGAGGAAGGCTGGATAGCATTCAGTGGAATTCCTCAGCGGGTTGAAGCTCGAGAGAGAGGCATAACCGACCTTCTCCCCTGGTAAGTCAATTTTTTTGTATTTTCTTATAGGTTATCCTCCAAGACTGGGAAGCACGCCCATGCACTTTTTTTGAGTCTTACTTTAGCAATATAATCCTTCCGTGAATTAATTTTTTTGTGAGGCGAGAGCAAAAGAGGCGAAGGGGCTACTGAAATTGTGGAGGTAGAATCTTCTCCCTTTTGTATTGGGTCCATAGTTCTGTAAGCGGTTGCTTATCTCTATGACGATTCCCAAATCCGCTACGGCCTTTTGTAATATAGTCGCAAATACACTTAACCAACAGACCGGGAATTAGCTTCCTGGTATACCAGATTTCAGGGTGTTCTCCGTGTCTAAACGTTCACCTTGATGCATCTCTAGGAAGGCGAGCGATGGGGAGTTTGCTGGGACAGGAAGTAAGGCGACCTTCGTGCCAGTGGAATAATCCAACTTAGTTTACAGTCTGCCTCGTCATGTAAGAAGATACTTCACCCTCTCCCCTACGCAATAGGGATTACACCCGTTTAAATTTTATAGCCCTTGGCTTCCTCGGAGAGGATAGGGTTCGAGAAACCCTATATCCCACGCCTCTTCGGCCAACCCCCTTGGTGCATAATAATAAGTACAGTGTAGACCGTGTGACAAGAACCCCCCCGCCGACGACCTAGCACGTGCTAACGCAAGATACACCACGTCACTCCTACGGTCTGCACACCTGGTACACTCGATGGGTCACTGAGAATCGGCTCCTCAAAGGCCCATTGATCTGTGTCAGTAAGGTCGTGTCAAATATGCACGGATGACAAGCCAACAAGTCTCATGGCAGTGACCGTGCTATACAGGCCTTTCGTTACACATTCAAAATGAAGGTAGCCATTTTGAACATTTATTGTAATTAAGGCAATTTGAAATAAACCGTAAAAACCATTCTTAAGTTCTTTTAGTTCAAGCGGAGAGTGTTGATCAACCTATTCTTGCTTTTTTGACAAAAGTGCTAAATTATTGGAATGATAATTTCTTCTAAACTATAAAACTTATGCAATGCAAGTGTATGCGTCTTTTGTAGGCAATAATATGACACAAAAGAAAACAACAATAAAATGACATTTTTATAATGGGTTTTTTTAGAGAAAAACTACATTCATCTTAGAATTTTGACGGTCAAACTGTCAAAAATTTGTGTTCTGAAGCTAATATCTCAGAATTGGATACAGTTACAATGCGGACTATTACAACAAATGAAAGGTAATTTGATTCCCTAAAAAACAAGTTATAACACTTTGAATTGTGATTATTAGTTTTCAAGATATAGCGTTTTGAGTGAGTGAGGGTACAGATCCGAAGGACTTTTCTTGATCACCCTGTATCTCCGTGGATATTGAAAGTTGACCATCTCCGTAGAACAATTTTTTGCTCAAAATATATCCAGGAATAACCCCTTACAAGGTTATGCACGGAGTACCAAAAACCCTGTATACAGAGATGGTCAATTTTCAGTATCCACGGAGATACAGGGTGATCAAGAAAAGTCCTTCGGACCTGTACCCTCACTCACTCAAAACGCTATATCTTGAAAACTAATAATCACAATTCAAAGTGTTATAGCTTGTTTTGTAGGGAATCAAATTACCTTTCATTTGCTGTAATAGTCCGCATTGTAACTGTATCCAATTCTGAGATATTTGCTTCAGACCACAAATTTTTGACACTTTGACCCTCAAAATTCTAGGATCAATGTAGTTTTTCTCTAAAAAACCCATTATAAAAATGTCATTTTAATGTTGTTTTCTTATGTGCCATATTATTGCCTACAAAAGATGCATACACTTGCATTGCATAAGTTTTATAGTTTAGAAGAAATTATCATTCCAATAATGTAGCACTTTTGTCAAAAAAGCAAGAATAGGTTGATCAACACTCTCCGCTTGAACTAAAAGAACTTAAGAATGGTTTTTATAGTTTAAAATTTCCTTAATTACAACAAATGTTCGAAATGGCCACCTTCATTTTGAATGCACGCTAAAGCTCGTTTTGCCAGTGTTCTCTTTGTGTTCATACTCCTCAACTGCTGCCTTACTTCTGTTGCTGCCGCATCGATTCTGGTGTTTAGATCCTGCAACGTTACTACTTCCGTTGCGTAGACAAGGTCCTTCATCCGTCCCCATACAAAGAAATCCATAATAGTTAAATCAGGAGATCTTGCAGGCCAGTGTATCGGTCCATTTCTACCGATCCAGCGATTGCTATAATTGGAATTTAACCAATCTGTGATTTGTCGGCCGTAATGAGCTGGAGCACCATCGTGTTGGTGAAACATGGAAGCCAATCGTTGCAGTGGCACATCATCCAATAACTCTTGTAGATCATTTGTCAAAAACTGCAAGTAATTGGAACTATTTAGGGTAGGCGGAAGCCTAATAGGACCAATAAAATCGTTGCCAATCACACCTGCCCATAAATTGACACTGAATCTGTGCTGAATGATGCCTCTCTTCTTGTATGTGGATTGCTCTCAGCCCATGTGTGTAAGTTGTGGAAGTTTGTGATACCGTCCCTGGTGAATTGGGACTCATCAGTCCAAAGAATGTTGTTCATAAAATTCTCGTCACTTAGTTGTCGTTCAAGGAGCCAATTGCAAAACTCCATCCTTTTGGGCAAATCAATGGGTACCAGCTCCTGCACTGGTGTGTGGTGGTAGGAATGCAACCGCTCTGCTTTGAGGACACTCCAAACTTTCCACGTAGAGACGTTTAACTGCAATGCCAAGCGTCGGACAGCGTCGTTGTGTTGAAACTCATTTTAATTTAATTCATTTCCTCGATAATTTAAATACTACTTAAAGGACATTCATCGATAATTTAAATAGTAATTAAAGGACACAAAGAATATTTCAGTTTAACAACATTTCAGGTAATTTTTTTAGAACGAGGTTTGGTTTATGGCATATTTTATTTTTAAGCCATATGTATTTTCGCTTATTACCTGGAAAACGGGAAAACCTAAGTCATAAGTATGTACGCATCTTTTGTAGGCAATAATATGGCACATAAAACAACAACATTAAAATGACATTTTTATAATGCGTTTTTTTGAGAAAAACTACATTGATCACAGAATTTTGAGAAAATTTGTGGTCTGAAGCAAATACCTCAGGATTGGGTACAGGTACTATACGGACTATTCAACAAATGAAAGGTAATTTGATTCCCTAAAAAACAAGCTATAACACTTTGAAATGCGATTATTAGTTTTCAAGATATATCGTTTTGAGTGAGTGAGGGTACAGGTCCGAAACACTTTTCTTGGTCACCCTGTATCTCCGCGGATATTGAAAATGGACCATCTCCGTAGAACAATTTTTTGCTCAAAATATATCCAGGAATAACCCCTTACAAGGTTATGCACGGAGTACCAAACACCCTGCATAAAAAGTAAAAACTAAAAAGGATGAACGGTTTCTTTTTGTAATGGTGATTGATTGTTAAGGACAACTAATATTTCATTCGTGTGTGTGTTTTTTTTTATATACGACGAGTTTTCTGTTTGTCGGTAATTTTCCTCTTCGGATTTTTGAATGCAATTTTAAAATTAAAATATTATGTATATTTTCCTTTCTCTTCTTCCTTTTTCCTTTTTGTCTCTCTCTCGATTTTTTAAAAAATTGAAATTCTTGATTTCACATCATGGGAATCGAAGACGAAGAGATAATCCAGCCAAATGTTAAAGATATAAGGCAATCATCAAACGAGAATTCACTGAACCCACATTGCAGCAATGCGTATGGGAATGAATTAAGTCCTATGAACGTGCGCTTACCCACTTTCTGGCCTAATAGCCTTATAACATGGTACATTCAAGTTGAATCACAGTTTGCAATAAGCAGAATAAGTAGCGATGCTTCTAAATATAACTACGTTGTGGCAGCCTTACCACATGACGTTGCTAAATCGCTCACTGATATACTTGAAAATCCGCCAAAGGATAATACGTATTCATATTTAAAAAAAGCAATCATAGATCGCCACTCACTCAGCATTGAGTCAAGAATAAAAAAATTAATTTCAGTGGAAGAAATGGGTGATAAAAAACCATCCGAATTTTACCGCACAATGAAACTATTGGCAGGAAATTCAGGGACAGTTGGGGAAGAGTTGGTGAAAAAACTTTGGGTAGCGAGATTACCCAACTTAATCAATATAGCGCTGATCCCCCAAATGAGCAATGATATGCAGTGTATTCTCGATACAGCTGACAAAATTTGGGAGGCGATGAAAAATAATGATAATTTTGTATCAGCTATTAACATACGCCCAGAAAAGCACTTTAATGACTCCAATTTTGAAAAATTGGAGCGAGAAATTCAAGAGTTGAAACAATTAATAACAAATAAATGTAACCTTAGAACTTCAAGGTCGCTCACAAGAGATAGAAATTCAACTGGTTCGTCTAACAATAGATCCAGGTCAAGGGGAAACAAATACAATCCAAACGGATCTCTTTGTTGGTACCATTTCAAATATGGAAGTGATGCCAAAAAATGTATAACGCCATGCAAATTTAAAAATTCTACCCCATCAACATCCGTTTCAACAAACTAAATAATCCCACTATTCAAGCGGCAGATAGTGGGGTGTTATTAAAAAGTCGCCGCCTATTCGTCAAAGACCAAAATAGCAAATTAAATTTCCTGATTGACACAGGTGCCGATCGTTCTGTAGTTCCACGTAAATTTTGCATCAATACTACAAGCAATAACTCTGACTTGTGCCTGTTCGCCGCGAACGGAACAACCATAAATACATTCGGAACTCGACTGATGCAAGTAAATTTAGGTCTTAGACGAACATTCTTACACGTTTTTATCATAGCCAAAGTAAACCAATCCATTATTGGCGCGGATTTCTGGGAAAAATTCGCATTAAACGTTGATCTTAAAGGCAAACGATTAATAGATAGTAAAACGACTTTGCACATAAGCGCGAAGTCTTCTAATACAAATACCCCAACTCCAACAAACTACTCAATAGACAATCCATTCGGTGAACTACTTCGCAAATATCCTTCGTTAACCGCATCACCGGATTTTACGCTATCCACAAAAGACAGCGTAGTACATCATATATTAACAGAAGGCCATTTACCATACTCCAAACCTCGTCGACTTGAGCCAGCAAAATACAAAGCCGCCAAGTTGGAATTTCAGCATATGGCGAACATGGAAATTTGCAGACCATCCTTTTCCCCAGTATCTTCACCGCTGCATTTGGTGGCCAAAAGAGGTAGTGACGAGTTACGCCCATGCGGTGATTACCGTAGACTAAATGCCGTCACATACCTGATCATTACCCAATACCTCATATGCAAGATTTTACTATGAAGCTTGAAGGATGTTCCATTTTCTCTAAAATAGACTTGTTTAGGGCATATCACCAAATTCCAGTTGCGGTAGAGGACATTCACGAAACCGCAATCACGACACCTTTTGGATTATATGAGTATCCAAGAATGAGTTTCGAATTACGTAACGCCGGCCAGACTTTCCAGCGTTTTATGAATGAAGTCGTGCTAGGACTCGATTTCGTTTTTGTCTACATTGACGATATATTGATAGCTAGCAAAGATATCACTGAGCACAAAAATCATTTAACACTCCTTTTCGAAAGGTTATCAAAATACGGTCTAACAATAAAACCAAATAAATGTATTTTTGGAGCGCCAACACTTGATTTTCTTAGCCACACCATTTCCAAAGATGGAATCACTCCATCAGCGGACAGAGCTAAAGCCATACAAGACTATCCGTCACCTAAATCCATCAAACAAACACAAAGGTTCATTGGAATGGTTAATTATTACCATCGTTTTGTTCCACACTTGGCCGATTTTCTTGCACCAATATATTCGCACATCACTACATTACAAAGCCAAAGCAAATCAAAAGTAAAACCAACATTTTCCTGGCCTAATGAATGCGAGACATCTTTTCAAAAAATTAAAGACGCGATGTGCAAAGCTTTTTTACTCGTTCACCCTGTCGAGGGCGCGGAGATTAGCATAGCGACAGACGCCTCTGACCACGCTATCGGAGCTGTACTACAACAGTATCACAACAAAAAATGCCAGCCCTTAGCATTTTTCTCTCGAAAGTTTTCATCCGCAGAAAAGAATTATTCCACTTTTGATCGTGAGCTCCTAGCTATATTTCTAGCTATAAAACATTTCAAATACTTTGTAGTAGGAAGGTCATTAGTCGTTTACTCAGATCATAAGCTATATACTATCAAATTAAAAAATGATAGAAGTCCTAGACAGACACGCCATCTGGAATATATTGCACAATTTACAACGGATATCCGCCATGTTAAAGGAAAGGACAATATCGTAGCCGATTGCCTTTCGAGAATAGGTACGGATATTTCTTCGATAAATCTTCATTTGGATCATTCCACTTTCGTCAAGCACCAATCATCTGACACTGATTTGCAGAGATTGCTTAAAGATCCGAAACGGCAAGATTCTCAAGTAAAAATAGAACAAGTTCCTATTCCACTATCCGATGTCAAGCTCTGGTGCGAAACGAGTACCGGAAAGCCTCGACCATTTGTTCCGCAGGCACTTAGACAACATGTTTTTCATAAGCTTCATTCTCTGTCGCACCCAGGCATTAAAGCCACAAGAAAGCTAATCTCAGTTCAATATTTTTGGACGAATATGACAAAAGACATTAAAGCGTGGACTCAATCATGCATCCCATGCCAAAAAAGTAAAGTTAATAGACACACAAAGCCAACACCCGGGAGATTTGAAACACCCGCTGGTAGATTTGACCACATCCATATGGATCTAGTTGGTCCACTTCCCACATCGGATGGAAACTCCTACATCTTAACAATTATCGATCGTTTCACCCGTTGGCCCGAAGCAATCCCTATACCAAACATGTCAGCCGAAACCGTCGCGAAAACTTTCGTAACGCATTACATTTCACGGTTCGGTGTCCCTTTAACACTCACAACTGACCAAGGTTCGCAATTCGAATCAAAACTATTCCGCGAGTTATCAAACTTAATTGGCACAAACAAACTAAGAACCACCGCTTACCACCCATAGTCTAATGGGATGGTAGAACGTCTGCATAGACAAATCAAGGCATCACTCATGGCAAGGTGTAACACCATGCACTGGAGCAACGAGCTACCAATGGTGATGCTTGGTTTAAGAGTAGCCGTCAAAGAGGACCTAAAATGCTCCCCATCCGAAATGGTATATGGGCAAGCTCTTAGAATCCCCGGCGAATTTTTCGAAAATTCCAATTCATCGAACTTAACAGAAAACTTTATAGAAAGGCTACGTAGCAATATGAGAGATATTAAAGCAACAGAACCACGTTCTTGTAGCAACTCCAAAGACTTTATACTGAAGTCACTAGATACTTGCACCCATGCATTCGTTAGAGTTGACAAAGTCAAGCCACCCTTGAATCCACCCTATGAAGGACCTTTCCCGATAATCAGAAGATTCCGAAAACATTTTGTAATAAATATCAACGGTCGTAATAAATCCATTTCAATCGACCGATTGAAACCGACATTCGGAATAGCCACAGCAAATACTATTAAGGAAGACAAGCGTAAACACGAAGGAAATAAAAAAGTAAAATTCGCTAGTCAACTCGTCAATACGCTATATGTAAAATAAACTTAATTTTTTTTTTTTATTATTATCATTAAAATTTTGTTTTGGTATAAACGTTTCACTACAAAGGGGGTACTGTAATGCACCCTACAATATTAATAATATCCGAATAATTATTATTATGAATTAAAATAACATAACGTATTTTGGTTACAACCTGTACAACTTAATATAATTGTAATATTTTGACTTTTTAAGTAGGCTATGAAAAAATAGATATTAAAAATAAAAAATACTTATTCGAGAAGGATTGAACCAATAAAAGCTCTGCGTTTAAAATCGAAAAATAATAATTAGATTAAAAAGTAATTTAAAAATAGTGATTAGAGTTTTAGTAAAGAATACTGACTCTACCTTGGAATGGATTTTCTGAAACCACACGCTATCCAGCTGGACTTAGGACAACGAATAATGAAGTGGCGGAATATTGAAATCCCGATGGAAATAACATCCTCCAACACAACAAAGCTGCGAGTTATATTAAGCGATGATGCTAATATACCAAAGTCATCTGAGAATGTTATTTGGGCAGAGCTCGATGGTGATCCCGGGAACCACCGATTCCACCTCATAGAACCAGAAACGACACCTGCATTACGAAGTCTTATACTAGGAAAAACGCTCGTAAAAAGGAATGAGAAGATGATGGTACCAATAAGAGTCCTCAACGTTTAGGACAGCATTACCAGCGTAAAGAAAGGAGATATAATTGGCAGCTGTGAGCCAATATTGGCGGTGACGAGTATCGACAAGGCAGAATCACATGACGTACCCTCTAAAAATAATCCAAGATGGAAGGACAATGTAACGTCATCACTTCTTCAGTCAAGCAACCTTAGCGGAGAACAACACAAGCAAGCAGTAGAACTAATCGAAAGATTCAGCGACGTCTTTTCCACCGGTGATGGCGACTATGTCAGAACAAACTTAGTGAAACATCGTATTGATACCGGAAGTGCTACACCGATACGTCAACCTCCAAGAAGAGTACCATTAGCGAAACAAGGAGAAATCAATTCAATGGTCAAAACTATGGAGCATCAGGGAATCATCGAAGAATCAAAGAGCCCGTGGATATCGCCAGTGGTGCTGGTAAAGAAGAAGGACGGCAGTACCCGTTTTTGTGTGGAATACGGGCAACTGAATGATGTTACGACTAAGGATAGCTACCCGCTACCTAGAATCGATGATATCATGGATACCCTGACTGATGCCAAATGGTTCTCAACGTTGGATCTGAAAAGTGGTTACTGGCAAGTGGAGATAGATGATAGAGAAAACAGCATTCTCTGTCAACAGTGGACTGTGACAGTTCATCGTAATGCCATTTGGCCTGTTCAATGCTCCAGCTACGTTTGAAAGACTAATGGAATTCGTTTTGCGTGGCCTGAGTTGGAAAACTTGTCTCATTTACCTGAATGATGTGATCGTTATCGGCAAAACATTCAAGGAACATTTAAAAAAGTCTTTCAGCGACTGCGAGCGGCAAAATTAAAGCTGAGTCCGAAAAAGTGCACTTTGTTTAGTGCAGAAGTCAAGTACTTGGGTCACATCGTTTCAGCTGATGGTTTTTTTTTTTTTTTTTCAACGCGGGGAAAAGCATTGAAAGCCTTAAAGGGCGGGACATGAAACCGCTAAAAACCCCTCGCCTAACCCACTACCCCCGGGACAACCGTCAAGTATTTCGTCAGGAGGAGGGAGGAGCATAAAGCTCAAACGTCAAAGTGTCTTATGTCACTGTCTATCTTATTCAACTACCAGCTGTTCTAGCTGTTGTAGGCACTTCTATCTCAGATGGTTCCCTACGCAGTCTTTCGAGTCTCCTCAGCTCGGTGAGAACTTTCACGCACATCTGAGTCACCGCATTCCAGGTTTCGCTGCTGCTCAGCATATGTGGAACTATGTTGTCGGGGTTAATATTTACTCCAACGATGTCCTCGACTCTCCTTCTGTCCATTTCGTAGACTGGGCAGTGAAAGAATACATGCTCTGCATTTTCTATTGCATCTGTACAACTTGGACATGACGCAGAGGAATCATGGCCATATTTGTGCAAATAGCTTCTATAACAGCCATGCCCTGACAGAAATTGGGTCATGTAGTAATCTACTTCACCATGCTTCCGTCCGACCCACTTATCTACGTCTCTTATGAGTCTATACGTCCAGCGGCCTTTGTTTACCGTGTTCCATTGCAGTTGCCAGGCATTGGTACTTATCCGTTGTTCTTCTTTTTTCTCTTCCACTGTTAAGCATCGATTTATCGTATTCTTTTTGTGATACAATCGTTGTGCTTCAGCAGCTAGTATGTCTGGCGGCAGTAAACCAGCTATGACATTCGCGGCGTCATATGAAATTGTGCGAAATCCACTGCATACCCTTAACGCACTTACTCTATGGGGTTTTTTTAAAATATTCGCTTAAGATTTGTATCGTAGTGCTTCGCTCCATATCGGTGCAGCATACATTATGATACTTCGCGTCACTATTGAAAGAAGTATCCTCCTGTTTTGGCTTGGTCCTCCAATGTTCGCCATTGTTCTGCATAGGGCGGAGTTCACTCGTCCTGCTTTTGCGCAGACTGTCTCGATGTTCGTCTTGAAGGATAATCTTGCGTCAATCATAAAACCCAAGTATTTAATGGAGGGTTGGGATACGATTTCAAGTCCATCTATATTTAATGTTATATGCTCTCTTTGTTTTCTGCTTGTAATAAGAACTACTTCTGTTTTTTGTGCAGCTAGCTCTAAATTAGATGCTCTAAGCCAGTTCTTAATGCAGAAATCACGTTGGTGCTTACGTTCTTGATGCTCTGTAAGTCTTTTGCTACCACCGTGATTGCTATATCATCCGCGTAGCCAATTATTTGTACACCCCTTGGTACTGGAAGTCGTAAGATGCCATCATATTGTATATTACATAACACGGGTCCCAGTACTGAGCCCTGTGGGACTCCACATGTTATGCTATATTTCTTCACTCCTTCTTCGGTATCATATAGTAATACTCTATCTGCGAGATAGCTCCTGACCATTCGTAGGAGGTATGGTGGAGTTTCCAATTTTAATAGAGCATTAATTATGTTAGGCCACGTCACCGAATTGAATGCATTTTTGACGTCTAGTGTTATTATAGTGCAGTATTCTTTAGAACCATTCTTCCATCACCTGCCTTCAATGGCCTTTTCAGCAATGTCTATCACTGCCTGTACGAACTCGGCTCTCCGGGTGGTTTGTTTGGTTTCGGGAGTAGAACCAAACGTTGGTGTTTCCATATTTTGGGAAAAATACCATCCTTTAGGCATTTCGAGTACATTTCTGCGTAGACGTCTGCATTGAGCTTCATAGCTAGTTTAAGCGCTCTATTTGGAATGCCATCTAATCCCGGCGATTTATTGTTCTTAAGCCGCTTAGCTGCTTGGAGTACCTCCTCCGCAGTCACCACCGCTGGTTCGTTATTCACTTCAGTGGGGCTTTCTATTATTGCCGGAGCATTACTATCGGATCGTTTCGGGAATAGCGATTCAACCACTTTCTCCATAAGTATAGGACACGTTGGTGCTTGTCCCCTTGGTCCCTTCAGTTTCGACATCACTACCCTATATGCTCCATCCCATAAGTTACCGTTCATATTGTAACAAAGCTCTCTGAAACATTCTTGTTTACTTTGTCTAATTGCCTTTTTAAGGTCTGACCTGGCTTCTTTGTATATATCGTTTAGAGTACTAATATTCACGGTTGTTCTATTCCGCTGCAGCTGTCGTCTAGCTTTGTGGCATCTAATGCGTAGCCGAAAACTGTTATCGTTCCACCAGTAGTTTGGTTTCCGTACGTTGTGAGCTTTTCTTCTCACCATTGCCGCGTCACAGGCTTTACTCAGTTCATGCACTACACTTTGAGCATGATTTTCTATACCTTGTTGCGGGTCATGTTCGGCATTCAGTACCATCTGGAAGATTTCCTCATCTAGTGTATTATCTTTCCATCCTTTTGTCTGCGCTTTCGCATGCTGGCGCTTTTGACGATTTCTTCTACCAGAATCAATTCAAATTTCAGCTGATGGTGTAAAGACGGATCCGGAAAAGATGCTGGCGGTGAAAAATTGGCCTATTCCGAGTGATAAACACCAGTTGCGCAGCTTCCTAGGATTAGCGACATATTACCGTCGATTCGTAAAAGACTTTACCAATACGGCGAAATGGCTGCATCAGTTAACAGAAAAAGGAAAGCCATTTACATGGAGTCAATAGTGCCAGGAAGCTTTTGAGAGAATAAAAGTCCAACTCTGCGACTCCCCAGTTCTGGCGTATCCAAAACCAGGTCACGGTTTCATCATAGACACTGACGCCAGTAATGTCGGTATCGGAGCAGTATCGAATCCCTGCGGAACCAATGCCAAAGATTACGTCTCGGATCTTCGAGGTCGACTAAATACAATTTATAACCTGGCCAGAGATAAAATTGATGTGACGACCGACCGCATGAAGACGAGGTATGACCATCGGGTGAATTCATCAGGATTCCAAGAGGGCGATTTGGTTTGGTTATACAATCCCAAACGACAGAAGGGCAGATCGCCGAAACTACAGCGCAATTGGGAGGGCCCTTACCAGATCATCAACCGGTTGAATGATGTCGTCTACCGGGTTCAGCTACATCAAAAACCTCGTACTAAAATGAAAGTGGTACACCTCGACCGACTAACAAAGTACCATAGTGCCATTGGTGAAGTGTTCGGAACGAACAGGGACTAAGGAGAGGGTAATGCTACATGCAGACTTGGCAACCCCGCAAACTCGATCTCACTCTCGAATAGACGAGAATTATGTAGAACAGTGTACTTAACTACGTAGAAAGCCACAATTAAAGATCAAGAGCTTTCCAGTATAGTTCACACATACACACCGAAGAAAGCTTCGAGAATAATCACGACTATGGGGAGAGATGTATAAAAGCACGAAAGCTTTGAGCGAGTCAGTCAGTAATTTTGATTACGGAGACGTAAACGTCAGAAAAGCGAAAGAAAAACACGCGGCGGTATTCCCATAAAGTGCCATAAATTCAGGAAAGTGAATTAAAGTGCGAAATATTCGGGAAAGTAAATTAAAGTGCGAATAAATAAATTATCAGTTATTTTTTAAACAAATTGTGTTTTTCTTTATTTACTTGAAATCCCAGCGAACCCCGTATTTCGCAACAATATTAATATTTTGTTGGCCCACCATGAGCATCTGTAACTGCCTGTAAGCGTCTTGGCATTGATGCGACCAAATTTTCTAACTCGTTAGGCGTTATTTGACCCCATTCCTCAATGAGCTTCTCTTTTCGTATTGTAGCACTTCTAATGTCGTGTTTTCTTATTTTTCGATCCAAAAGCTTCCAAACGTGCTCGATGACATTCAAGTCCGGACTTTGTGGGTTCGAATTGAGCTGTCTTGGAGCATAATATAGTAGCCAGTCCTTCACGATTTGAGCGGTGCGCTTGGGGTCTTTGACTTGTTGGAATATCCAGCTTTCACCAAGGTCCAACTCATCTACCGATTCCCTTAAATTGTGTTGCAAGATGGTTTTGTAGAGATGGCGATCCATGATACCATCAATGAACACCAAGTTTCCTACACCCGACGCTGCGAGAACACCCCAAACCATCACATTACCACCGCCATGTTTGACTGTAGGAATTAGGTGTTTCGGGTCCATTTCCGTGTTTTTCTTTCTCCAAACTCTAGCTCTGCCGCCACTTCCAAATATGTTATACTTCGATTCGTCGGTGAATAGAACCTTCTTCCAAAAATCAAGTCCTTTGTGTAGATGCTTTTTGGCAAATTCTAAGCGAAGTTTGCGATTTTTTTCGCTTATAAGGAGTTTTTTGCGTGGTTTTCTGCTGTGATAACCATTACTAACTATTTAATATTCTTTGAACTGTTCTTAGATTTACCGTGGTTCCTGTTCATTTTGCTATGTCCTCCGCCAATTTTGTGGCATGCGCCTTTATGTTTTGGCTAACTTCTTTCAAAAAAAGACACATATCTGCGAACCAGCTTCTTCGGTCGACCACTGCGCGGCTTGTTTTCAAGAGCGAACCTGCTTTTGTAATTATACTCTAGATGAAATCTGAGAGTATTATAAGTTTGCCACAAAGTTTGTAACGCCAAGAAATAAGGCTCGGAGAAAAAAATGAATGATACAGAAGTTCATATAATCACTCAAAAATCTCAAAACCGGATGTCCGTCTGTCCGTCCGTACGTCCGTCTGTCCGTCCGTACGTCCGTCCGTCCGTCCGTGTCCTCTCTAACTTGAGAACGCGTTGAGCTAGAAAGTTCAAATTTTGTACACGTCGTTTTTAACAAAAAAGTAAGGTCAAGTTCGTGAACGGGCCAAATCGCTGAACCCCTTCTACCCCCTCCCATACAAAATGTCACAATTGCGCAATTTCACAATAAACGGATTTGCTCGAAAAGTATAAAAGCTATTGGCCTGAATATATTATTTCTATGATAATATCAATCTACAGTAAAAAAATTACGTGTGTCCTCCCCCTCCTTCTACCACCTCTCATACAAACTGAACTTGTCATAAATTACTCTAAGCCAATTTACTCAGTGCGTATAAAATTTAGCGAGCTCAAATTGTGCACCAAATATTTATTTAAAATTGTTAGTAAGGTAAAAAAAAATTAGACGATTAGCTTCACCCCTTCTACCCCCTCCCATACAAAATGACACATTTTCGCAAATTGACAATAAATGGATTTACTCAAAAAGTATAAAAGCTATTAGTCTGAATTTTGGGATATATTACATTCATAATGATTTCAATCTACGGTAGAAAAATTATTTGCCTCCTCCCTCTCCTTCCACCCCCTCCCATACAAAATACACTTTTTCATGAAATGCTCTAAGCCGATTTTCTCAGAACATATAACATTTATCAAGCTCATATTTTATAATGAATACCTAATTAGTATTATCTCTAAGATCAGAAAAAACTATTTGATTACCTTCACTGCTTTTACCCCCTCCCATACAATATGACACATATGATACAGAAAAGTATGAATCGCACTAGTCTGAAATTTAAGGGATGTCAATTTTGTAATATTGCTAGTTATGTCTGAAAAAATTACTAAAATCCCCCCACTGTTTCTTTCACCTCCAATACAAGCTGCAAATTTTCATTAAATCTAACTCACTAATTTTCTCAGTTCCCATTCAATTTTTTTAGTAAGCATTTTATATAAAACATTTTTATAGCTACTTTAGCATGATGGGGAAAAAATTAGTTCAATGCTATAATCCTTTCTAACACTCCCCATACAAAATTTCTAGGGATCACAAAAAATTCTATGTATTTCATCTAGAGTATCGTAAGATTGCGCTTTACGCGCAATCGTAGCCCTGTTATGTTTTTTGAATATGGTTTGAACATCCTAGCAAGATCCTTCGCTAGTGCTAAGGAGGTATTTGTCAATCTTAACACCGCCGCAAAAGAAGTCGGGTTGCGCATTAACGAAAACAAAACAAAAGTAATGACGCAGACAAGAAGGAGAGCGCCTATCAGACAAAACATAACAATTGCGGAATATAATTTGGAGAGTGTGGACAATTTCATATATCTTGGGGCTAATCTAGCAAAGGACGGTAATGAAACAGACGAAATCAAGCGACGGATAATACTTGCAAATAATACGTATTATTCGGTACTTCCAATAATTAAATCCAAGAAAGTGCACAGGAACAATAAGCTGCGGATATACCACCTTGATCAAAAAGTTCCCGGAATTTATTGAGAAAATTAAAAATACAAGTTTATTCATCTAAATCTATATTGTCCCCTTGAAAGTAATCCCTATCGACTGCAACACACTTATGCCAGCGCCTGATCCAATCCTCGAAACATTTTTATACTCTAGATGAAATCTGAGAGTATATTGTGTTTGCCTTACCGTTTGTAACGCTAAGAAATAACGCTCGCACAGAGACGCCAAGGGTACAGAAATATTTGTTGTAGCTCAAAAACTTCGATTCCGAGTTGCTGTCTGTCCGTCTGTCCGTCTGTCTGTCTGTCCGTCTGTATACAGCATAACTCTCGAACGCTTTGAGCTATCGTGCTGAAATTTTTTGTGTGTCATTTTTAGCTAAAAAGAAACTTTAAGTTCGTGAACGGGCCACATCCCCCCACTCCTTCTACCCCCTCCCATACAAATTTCACGAAATTCCGAAATTTCCAGAAATTGATTTCCTTTGAAACTATTTAAGCTACCGATTTGAAATTTAGGTAAAAGTATTATGATATAGATATCATTAATACGACAGAATATTGATCTGATCCTGTCACTCCTTCTACCCCCTCCCATACAAATGCATAATTTTGAAAAATGCAATTTTTCGATTTTCATTGAAACTAACAAAGTTATAAAAACGAATTTTTGCCAAAATTAATTTTAATATAATTGCAATCAGTATTGAAAAAATTATCAACTTCACCTCACTCCTTCTACCCCCTCCCATACGAATTTCATGAAATTTTGAAATCTAAATAAAATTATTTTTCTCCGAAACTGTTAAAGCTATCAAATTGATATTTTGCAGAAAGTATAAAAATAGAAATATCAATAACGAGAAAAAAATGTGTTTTGATCCATACACTCCTACTACTCCCTCCCATACAAATGTATAATTTTTGTTAAGTGCATTATATCGATTTCCATTAAAACTAGAAAAAGTATAAGCTTACAATTTTGCCAGAGTTTGTTTTTTAATAATTGCAATAAATGCTAAAAAAATTATCAGCTCTTCTTCACTCCTTCTACCCCCTCCCATACAAATATCTGTGTTTTAAATTCAAGAAAAGCATTTATCCTTCGAATATATTAGAACTATCAAATTTGAAATTGAACCAAAGCGTGGTGATAAGGATGATATGATAAGCAGTTTCAAAATCATCTTAGACGCTCCACTTTCCCTGCCACCTCCCATACAAATGCCTCAATTTCAGGAAAACTATATCCAATTGAAAATAGTGAAAGCTGCAAATCTTAAATTCAGCACGAAATATTTTGCATACCACATTAGGTGTCATATCCAAAAATTACAAACCTTCCTCCTCTCCTTCTACCACCTCCCATACAAAAGTCACTATTAATTATTTAAAAGAATTGGAGGTCACATATTTTCCGGTACATTGAACTCTTTCTCATTTCATCTAGAGTATCATATGATTGGGCTTTACGCCCAATCATAATTCTTTTATGTTTTATATTCGGTTTTCGGTATGACCATCAGTGCTCCCTGCGATTTTTCCATTACTTCCTCTCGGCTGCTGAAACGCGTTCCCCGTAATGTTCTTTAACTCGATCGAACAGAAAGAAGTCACAGGGAGCCAAATCAGGTGAATTCGGTGGCTGTTGGATGGTATTTGTTGCACTGGTAAACCACCGTTTTCTTTAGAGAATCGTTGCCGAAACACTTTTCCACATTTCCAACGTTCGCGCACCATTAAATCCGTTTTTTACGCAAAATTTATTACAAGTTCGTTGTTGCAAGTTTAAATCCATTTCTAAAATTGTAAAAAATCGCCAACACACACAGAGATAGATGTACTCTTGGCTACGTAACTCTTGTAAATGTCAAGCTATGACGCTAAGATTTAAAGAAAATGTGAACAACAAATGTACCAACTTAACAAAAAAGACAGAACTCAAATCGGAACAACAAAAACACCACACGGTGGTTATTCCGGGAATCAAGGTGGTATGTATAAAACTATTATACGACCTGTGCTCTGTTATGGCAGCGAGACGTGGACATTAACGCGAACTTCCGAAAAAGCTGTTAACTCATTTGAAAGAAAGGTCCTCCGAAGAGTTTTGGGACCTGGGAAGGAAGGAACGGAATGGCGAATAAGATACAACCATGAGTTGTATCAACTCTACGACGAGCCAGAAGCTTCAACGTTCATCAAACTACGTAAACTGCAGTGGGCCATGTAGAGCGAATGGAAGACAGAAGAATCCCCAAACGTGCTCTGCAAGACAAAGCGAGTGGTAACCGGCCAGTAGGCAAGCCACGCAAGCGATTGGGAGACTCGGTTGATGAATATAGCAAAGTCATCTTAAAAAACATAACAGAATTATGATTGGGCTTAAAGCCCAATCATATGATACTCTAGATGAGATGGAAATGACTTTAATATACCGGAGAATATGTCATCTCAAATTCTTTCGAATAGTGAATAGAAACTTTTGCATGGGAGGTGGTAGAAGTAGAGGGGGAGGTTTGTATTTTTCGTATATGACACCGGACATGGCATGCAAAATTTTTTTTGCTGAATTTAAAGTTTTTAGTTTTCATTATTTTTAAAGAAATTGGTCATAATTTTCCTTAAATTGAGGCATTTGTATGGGAGGTGGCAGAGGAAGTGGAGCGTTAAAGATGATTTTGAAACTGCTTATCATCATCCTTATCACCATGCTTTGATTCAATTTCAAAGTCGATAGCCCTCATATATTTGAAGGAGAAATGCTTTTCTTGAATTTATAATAGAGATATTTGTGTGGGAGGTGGTAGAAGGAGTGAAGCGGAGCTGATAATTTTTTCTAACACTTATTTCAATTATTAAAAAATGAATTCTGGCAAAATTTGAAGTTTGTACTTTTTCTAGTTTGAATGGAAATCGATGAAATGCATTTAACAAAAATTATGCATTTTTATGGGAGGGGGTAGAAGGAGTGTACAGATCAAAACAAATTTTTTTCGCATTATTAATATTTCTTTTTGTATACTTTATAAAAAATATCAAGTTGATAGCTTTAACAGTTTCGAAGAAAAATAATTTAATTTAAATTTCAAAATTTCATGAAATTTGTATGGGAGGGGGTAGAAGGAGTAAGATGAAGTTGATAATTATTTTTAAAATAAATTGCAAAATAGTAGAACTAATTCTGACAAAATTTCGTTTTTTCAGCTTTACTAGTTTCAATGCAAATCGAAAATATGTATTTTTCAAAATTGACCATTTGTATGGGAGGGGGTAGAAGGAGTAAAGGGATCGGGTCAATATTCCGTGGTATTAATGACATCTAAATCATAATACTTTAACCTAAATTTCAAGTCGATAGCTCAAATGGTTTCAAAGAAAATCAATTTATTAATTTTTCGAAATTTCATGAAATTTGTATGGGAGGGGGTAGAAGGAGTGGGGGGATGTGGCCCATTCACGAACTTAAAGTTACTTTTTTGCTAAAAATGACACACAAAAATTTTTAGCACTATAGCTCAAAGCTTTCGAGAGTTATGCTGTAGACAGACGCACAGACGGACAAACAGACAGACAGACAGACAGACAGACGGTCACACGGAATCGAGGTTTTTGAGCGACAACAAATATTTCTATACCCTTGGCGGCTCTGTGCGAGCGTTATTTCTTAGCGTTACAAACGGTAAGGCAAACACAATATACTCTCAGATTTCATCTAGAGTATAATTAGTAGCAGGAGGACGCGGTCTTTGTATCGGGACGATTGGAGGCGACGACTTCAGGAAGCCAAGGCCCGATTTGGACTGTCGCGCCATTGATGATGAATATGGGTTGAACTGCCGATTTACTTAAATTCAACAATTTGGCTATTTTTCCGAAAGATTTTCTTTCGTTTCGATGTTTTACCACCAAGCTCCGTACTTCTGATGAGATTTCCTTCCGAGAAGCCATCTTCACAGCTGCGGCCTTATCGAAACTGCCCAAACTGTAGCCTAACGCGAAGCGCAAATGCCAAAACTTGATAAACGGTACTTCCCGTTATAAAACAGAACCCCACAGTAGCATGAAGAATGATTTACCTAGACTTTTGTCAATGCATTTTTTTAGTTATGTATGAATAACTTGTAAAGTTTATATTGGAGAAAAGATTTTTTTGTTAAGATATCAATTAAAATAGACTTGGAACATAACTGCATCATTAATTTTTTAATAAGTGCCATGGGGCTCGCCAAGTAGCGAAAATAGGGGTCGTATGTAGACTTTTGTCGGTCACTGTATGTTGGCGACTTAATAACGATGAGTGTTTTGGTCTTCATGTGCATACGAGAATCAGCACTTTTCGATGTGCGGCATTATCTATGGAATGTTCTATGGAATGAGGAAAAATGATGTGTGTACACAACATGTAGTGCAATGGAAGCTGCAAGAGATGTACAGCCAGATTAAGCGCTATACTAATACCTGGAAAATAAAACATATTATGGCGGAGGAGGGTGGTAATGAACAGATACCGCACAAAACTTGTGTTAGATATCTGGGTGTGCATCTTGACCAGCTCTTGAAGTACGGAAATTACTCTTCCATCCAACTAGAAAAGACCCGCGAATTCTTCATGTCACTATTTTATGCCAAGAATCAAAATTATCTATGACTTAACTCGTGTTATGCACATACTGACTTACGGTTATCCCATATGGTTTAATTTGAGCGCTTCCATGATGGAGAGGTACAATGTACTGGAGAGGAAATGCCTGCGTGCGTGTACGGGACGGTATCGTAAGGCGGAGACTGACTACCTACGCTACATTTCGAACCAGAAGCTGTATGGTGCTTCACAAGTGATGAGAATTGATTGAACCATAATTCATCGGATTCATAACCATATTTATGGATCCTCGCAACAAGGTGAAAACCCTTGGATCTCGCAACCGTTCTTTCCGAATTTCTTATATTTTAATAATACACTCAGAACAGGATACATTCTTTCTGAAGCTTTTCCATACCTTGATGGATTGGGCTACATTACGGAGTCGCAGAATGTACCCGTTTTGTACCACGCATATCGAAGGACAACTGATAAAAAAATTCTCTTTGACTCACATCTTAATACCTCGGATCCAGTACCAATTTGGAGGTATTATTCCACGGCCAATCATTGTGACTCGCGGGCTAATCAGCTTCATAAAATCTGGTGGCTCAACGATGATTAATGGTCAAATATAATTTCCGACTAGGAATTGTCTAGCGTTACCAATTTCCTGATAAATAAAAATAAACTGTCAACAAGTCGGGCGAAACTTTATTATTCTTGGGACAAGTTGCGGATGCGTGGAAAGTCAATATACAGGTTAGAGTGGTTAAGGAAGACTAAGTGAAAGGGGGTTCTTGGGCAGGGCAATTATCAATTTAACACTTTGCGGAAACGTTCAAAAGCTCCAGTACTTATAATCAATATTTCGGTCGTTTATTTATGCAAGTTTGAGTTTTTATGAGAGGAGGGATGAGGCGTGATAGTAAGAGTGGGTGGATGTTAATAGTTTTTTAATTGATTGCTTGAATCACATTTAATATTCTCTGTATAGAATATCAGTTTCATAGACGAAGTTGCATAGAATTTTCATAAGATTCTGTGTATATTACATTCACGAAACTAAATATTTGTATGGGAGGGGGTAGAGGAGGTAGGGGAATCGTAAAAATTGTGACGCAATTTTATTTTTTTTCTCTTGTAGTGTCAATCAATCAATCAAATTCCTGTTAAGACCCCTATAGGGGCATAGGACAGAAACAACTCTCTTCCACAAGGCGCGATCCTGAGCATCGGCTTTAAGCTGTTGCCAGGACTTGTTTATTCCTCTGGCCTCCTGCTCAATTGCTCGCTTCCATGTGTTACATGGTCGACCAACCCGACGTCTTCCTTGAGGATTATAATCCAGAGCCTGTTTTGCGATGTTTTGCTCTGGTTCCCTCAAAGTATGACCGATCTACTGCCACTTCCACCGTTGAATCTCAATACCTATTTTAGTCTGTCGAGTTGAACTCCAAAGTTCGTCGTTGGAGATTACTTCTGGCCAGAATATTCCTAAACTGCGCCGGAGGCATTGGTTTACGAAAGGCTGTAGTTTCTTGGTAAGTCGAACGGTCACTTTCCACATAGTACAACCATATAACAACATGAATTTGATGCATGCACCAAAAACTCGCAGCTTCGTGCGAAGGGAGATCTCTTAACCTCCAGAAAGGGGAAAGGCTACCGGCGGCCTGACGAGCTTTATTTATACGAGCCTTAATATCCTTTTCGGCTCCGCCGTCCATGCTGACAATGCTTCCGAGATAACACAAATCTTGCACCTCTTGCACATATTGTACGTTAAGAACAACCGGTGTGCTTGCGTTTGAAACCATGTACATGTACTTGGTTTTACGCACATTTATTTTCAGTCCCGCCTCTTTGCATTTAGAAAGCAACGAGCGAACATTTGACTCTAAGTCCGAACGGTTATGTGCAAGCAAACACGCGTCATGACTTAAGATGTTAAATAGTCTCCATTGAAGACCTTTACCTTCCCCACCTTCCAGTGCAGCTTTCAAGATGTCATTTATTACCTCCAGAAACAGAGCTGGTGATAATATGCAGCCTTGTCTGACAACCGTTTGCACAGGGAAGCTCTCGGACAGCTCTCCTCTATGCAAGACGCGACACCTTGCATCTTCGTAGGATTCTTTAATCATAGCTATGACCTTATCTGGAATACCTCTCCTACGCAAAGCATTCCATATGTAATCTCGCTTAACGCTGTCTGGTGTGAAGGTGTTCTCGAAGTCCACAAGAGTTAGCTGATAACTGATTTCTTAAAAATGCTCGAAAAAATAATTTTGTATGGAAGGGGGTAGAAGGTAGGGGAATCCCAAAATTTATGACGCAATTTTCTTTCCTTTCTCTTGTAAGGTACTCGTACAAAATTTCAAGTTCGTAGCTTTTAATTTGTTGGTTATTAGTTGATTTAATAGAATTGGTCGAACTCATACTTTTGTATGGGAGGGGGTAGAAGGGCAAGTGCGATTTCAAAACTTTTAAAATAATTTCATTTCAACTATTTTTATAAGTTTTTATGCAAAATTTCAAATTGATAGCTTTTAATAGTTAGGTGATAATTGATTTCTTAGAAATGGTCGAAAAAATAATTTTGTATGGGAGGGGGTAGAAGTTTTGAAGGTATTCGACCAGTTAATATTTCATACTTTTAATGATTTTTTTTAAAAGCATTTCCCAAATTTTCAAGTTTCTACCTTAAAATTACATCCAAACATAACAGGGCTACAATTACGCGTAAAGCGCAATCTTACGATACTCTAGATGAAATAGAATTTTTTGAGATCCCAAGAAATTTTGTATGGGGAGTGTTAGAAGGGGTGATACCATTGAACTAATTTTTTCCCCATCATGCTAAAGTAGCTATAAAAATGTTTTATACAAAATGCTTACTCCAAAAATTGAATATGTGCTGAGAAAATTAGTGTGTTAGATTTAGTGAAAATGTGCAGTTTGTATGGGAGGTGGTAGATAGAGTGGGGGGATTTTAGTGATTTGTTCAGAAATAACTAAGAATATCATAAAATTCACATCTCTTAAATTTTAGACCAGTAACATTCATACTTTTTAAAGAAAAAAGATTTTCTGTCAAGTTGTGAAACTGTTGTCATATTGTATGGGAGGGGGTAGAAGCAGTGAAGCTAATCAAATATTTTTTCTGATCTTAGTCATAATACTAATTAAGTATTTATTACACAATTTGAGCTCAATAAATGTTATATGTTCTGAGAAAATCGTCTTAGAGCATTTCATGAAAAAGTGTAGTTTGTATGGGAGGTGGTGGAAGGAGAGGGAGGACGCAAATAATTTTTCTACTGTAGATTAAGATTATTATAAAAGTAATATATCCCAAAATTCAGATTAATAGCCTTTATACTTTTTGAGTAAATCCATTTAATATCAAATTGCGAAATTGTGTCATTTTGTATGGGAGCGAGTAGAAGGGGTGAAGCTAATCGTCTAATTTTTCTTGGCCTTACTAACAATTTTAAATTAATATTTTGTGCACAATTTCAGCATGGTAAATTTTATACGCACTGTGTAAATTGGCTTAGAGTAATTCATGACAAGCACAGTTTGTATGGGAGGTGGTAGAAGGAGGGGGAGGACACGCATAATTTTCTTACGGTAGATTGATATTATTATGAAAGTATTATATTCCAAATTTCAGGTTAATAGCTTTTATACTTTTTGAGCAAATCCGTTTATTGTGAAATTGCGCATTTGTGTCATTTTGTATGGGAGGGGGTAGAAGGGGTGAAGCGATTTGGCCCGTTCACGAACTTGACCTTACTCTTTTGTCAAAAACGACGTGTACGAAATTTGAACTTTCTATCTGAACGCGTTCTCAAGCTAGAGAGCGAACAGACGGACGGACAGACGGACGGACAGACGGACAGACGGACAGACGGACATCCGGTTTTGAGATTTTGAGTGATAATATTTACTTCTGTATCATTCATTTTTTTCTCCGCGCCTTATTTCTTGGCGTTACAAACTTTAGAGCAAACTTATAATACTCTCAGATTCCATCTAGAGTATAAAAAATTTCAGTTTTCGTGTTTTTCGCTGCACATGAAACACCTTATGCCCGTTAGACCGGGGTTGTCGGTTCGTAACAATTGTGGATCAAATTATTATTTTCTATGTATATCAAATAGATGTATCTACATGCGAATTTCAAAGTTTCTATCATTGACCTGAGTCCTAAAAAAATCACTCAAAATTTTCGACATTTTTGCTTACCACCTCCCTCCCTTAACACCCCCTAACTAAAAATTTTTATGAAAATTATAAATTATATAGTTCTATAATCTGACGAATTTTTGATTCGATATCTGTACTCAATTTTTGAGATATAACGATTTCTAATTTTCAAAAGTGCACCATTTTTGACATGCTCCCCATTCCCCCCCCCCCCCCTCCCACTACTATTATGAACAAATTTTATATTTTTCTTGTATTTCACTAGTAAAGCTTAGTATATGTTTTAAGTTTCAATTACATAGCTTAAGAGATAGTTGAGATATTAATTCTTAAGAGTTTTTCTTTGCACCCCTTTGTAAATAGAATTAAAAATTTAGATTTTAAGATAACTCTAATTGTAAATATTATAGGATAATTCTAACTATTGTAATTTAGGTTATACTATAAGTAGTTTAGATTCAGTCAGCATAAAAAAAAACTGCCAGCAAGGCGAAACTTTATTATTCTTGGGACAAGTTGCAGATGAGTGGAAAGTCAATATGCAGGTTAGAGTGGTTAGGGAAGACTAAGTGAAAGGGAGTTCTTGAGCAGGGTTGTTGTCAATTTAACAATATTTCATTCGTTTCTGCAAGTTTGAGTTTTTATGAGGGGAGAGGGAGGGGTAATAATAAGGGTGGGTGGAAGTTAATTGCTTTTTAATTGATTGCTCGCATCACATCCAATATTCTCTGTAAAGAATGTCAGTTTGATAGATGAAGTTGCATAGAATTTTCATATAATTCGGTGTATTTTACATTCACGAAATCGAACATTTTTATGGGAGGGGGTAGAGTGGGTAAGGGAATCATAAAATTTGTGATGCAGTTTTATTTCATTTCTCTTGTTTTTAATTTGTTGGTTATTAATTGATTTAATGAAATTGGTCGAAATCATACTTTCGTATGGGAGGCAGTGGAAGGGCAGGCGCAATCTCAGAACTTTTAACGCAATTTTGTTTCAACTATTTTTAAAAGTTTTGGTGCAAAATTTCAAATTGATAGCTTTTAATATTTAGGTGATAATTGATTTCTTGGGAATGGTCGAAAAAATAATTTTGTACGAGCGGGGGTTAATATTTCGTATCTATACATATAAATATAATTGTAGTGTCTGTCTGTTATTTGCTTATAAATGGCTATAAGTTAGTTTTTTGAGCTACTTTAGCACTAACTAAGCATAAAAACACATTTTTGAAATTTTTGTCTGTCTGTCTGTCTGTCTGTCTGTCTGTCTGTCTGTCTGTCTGTCTGTCTGTACGACCGCTTTTCACGCACAAACGGCTGAACCGATTGTAATGAAACTTGCACAGTTTGTTAGGTGTCCATCGGAATGAAATCTGCTTTTGGTTTCATTTCACTCCCCTCACTCCTTCTACCCCCTCCCATACAAAGTGACTAATTTTCAAAATATATATTAATCAAATTTTCTTGGAAACTATAAAAGCTATGAGTTTGAAATTTGGAATATATTATTTCTATTATAAATGCAGTCTTTTGGTATACAAATTGTCTGAGTTTCCTCACTCCTTTCACCACCTCCCATACAAACTACACTTTTTCATGAATTACTTTACACCAAATTTCTCAGTACGTGTAACTTCCATAGAGCCAAACTGTTGTATTAAATTCTTAATTAACATTATTATTAATATCGGGGAAAAATTAACCGATTAGCTTCACTCCTTCTACCCCCTCCCATACAATGTGACACAGTTTCACGACTTCACAAGAATTTGATTTTCTTGAAAAATCTGAATGTTACTGATCTGAAATTTAAAATATAGCAATGGCATGATTATTATAGTTGTTTTACAAAAAATCACCAAAAACCTCCTTCTCCTTCCACCACCTCCCATATAAACCGCACTTTTTCATGAAATACTCTAAGTGAATTTTTTCAGTACATTTAAATTTCATCGAGGTAAAAATTTGAACTTAATCCTTAATTAGCATTATTATTAATATTGGGACAAAAATTAACCGAATAGCTTTACTCCTTCTAGCCCCTCCCATACAATGAGACACATTCCACGACTATATAACAATTCGATTTTCTTGAAAAGTGTGAATGTTACAGATCTGAAATTTAAAGTATATCAATTGCATGGTAGTTATAGTTGTTTCTCGAAAAACCACCAAAAACCCCCCCACTCCTTCTACCACCTCCCATACAAATTGCACAATTTGATTAAATTCAATGCACTAAGTTTCTCAGTACCTACTCAATTTTTGAAGCTTAAATTTGGTACAAAACATTTTTATAGCTATTCTAGCATGATGTGAAACAAATTAGTTCACTGCTGTCACCCCTTCTACCACTCCCCATACAAAATTTCTTAACACAGCAAAAATTTCGATTTCATCTATACATAGTATCGTATGATTGGGCTTTACGCACAATCGTAGTCCTGTTATGTTTTTAAGCTTAATGTTATTTTATTTGTTTTTTTTTTGTTTTAATAACACCAGCTACAATTATTCACATATCCTTAACGCTCTTCAACACATATATGATCTCGAATCACGGGTTTGATTTGATCACGAGCCTGTCCCATAAAAATGAAAGTATCATGCTTTCATTCTTAATAATTCATGGTTCTGATTCCAACAATATACAAACCATTTTCTTCAAAGAGCCATTAAGGTAAGCAGATTATATATCCCACATAATGTATTACTAACTACACTCTCAAAAATTGCTTATTATTGCTATTTTTACGCGGACGAAGTCGCGGGCGTTTTCTAGTATTTAAATATTTTTTTAAATACATTTCTCAAATTTTCAAGTTTTCACCTTAAAATTTCACTGAAAAATTTTCAGTTTATGTGTATTTTTTCAATTAACATGAAACACCTTGTGCACGTTAGATCGGGGGGTCGATTTATAACAATTATGGAACAAGTTATTATTCTTGTTGCGAGCTAGGGGTTCGCCGGGATTTCAAGTAAGACACAATTCGTTTAAAAATAAGTGATAATTTATTTATTCGCACTTTAACTTAATTCGCACTTTAACTTAATGCGCACTATATGGCACTACCGCCGATATTGTTCTATCGCGTTCTTGCACCGATTCGCGTCTTCTATAAATGTCACTGAATGATTGACTCTCGTCTGAAAGCTTCGTGATTTTATACCATTTTCCCCAATTCTCAAACCTTCCGTGGTGTATTCGTCGGGTGTGTGTCTCAACTATACTGGAAGGTTCTAGATCTTTGATTACGGCTTTTTACGTATTGGGGGACTGTTCTACATAATTCTGGCATATTCGAGAAAAATCAAATCGCGTGGTTGCCAGATCAATAACACTACCCTCTTCTTAGTCCTTTTTCGTTCCGAACAGAGTCGTTCACTTCATCAATGGCACCATGGTACTTTGTTAGTCGGTCGAGGTGTACCACTTTCATTTTAGTACGAGGTTTTTGATGTAGCTGAACCCGGTATACGACATCATTTAACCGGTTGATGATCTGGTAAGGGACTTCCCAGTTGCGCTGTAGTTTCGGCGATCTGCCCTTCTGTCGTTTGGGATTATATAACCAAACCAAATCGCCCTCTTGGAATCCTGATGAATTCGCCCGTTGATCATACCTCGTCTTCAAGCGGTCGGTCGCCAAATCAATTTTATCTCTGACCAGGTTATAAATTGTATTTAGTCGACATCGAAGATCCGAGACGTAATCTTTGGCATTGGTTGGTTGGTCTGGTGGCACTCCAAACATTAGTTCCGCAGGGAATCGAATATTTCTTCCGAAAATTACTCGACAGGGAGTTTCTCCTGTTGTTGAATGTACCGATGTTCTGTAGGCCATTAAAAATAGAGGGATGTGCTGTTGCCTCTCGCTGACGAGTTTGGATAGGTTTGAGTTCAATGTCCTATTGAAACGTTCCACCATTCCATCGGACTGTGGATGTAATGGAGTTGTCCTGGTTTTGTTTATTCCCAGCATTTGGCACACGTGTTTGAATATTTGAGATTCGAAATTGCTCCCTTGATCGAAGTGTAGTTCACGTTGAGCTCCAAATCTGCTCACCCAGTTGGCAACAATTTGTTCTGCGACGGTTACTGCTTCTTGGTTTGGAATTGCGTAAGCTTCACGCCACTTGCTGAAATAATCAATGACCACTAGAATGTAGCGATTACCATTTTCTGATTCCGGAAATGGTCCAGCAATATCCACAGCAATTCTCTCGAATGGAGCTCCCACGTTGTATTGTTGCATTTCTCCCTTTGATCTGCGTCGTGGGCCCTGACTCGATGCACATGTAGTACATTTACGGCACCAATTCTCAACATCATCTCGGATATGGCTACAGTAAAACCTTTCTCGTATCTTTGCCAAGGTTCTATTTACACCCAAATGCCCACCGGAGGTACCTCCATGATATTCCTTCAAAACCTCCTCGACTTTAGAATGCGGGACGATGGTTTGCATGTGATACGATTTTCCGTCAGCGTTTTCCCAATTCCGTTTTAATAATCCGCCGTCTAGGTGAAAGGAGATCCATTGTGCACAATAACACTTTAAGGTTTCGCTGAATTGTGAGATGTCTTTCCACTCAGGCCGTTTCATTTCGTCCTTCCATGTCATGATCGGTGAAATATCTGGATCTTTACGTTGGGCATCTTCCAGTTCTTGCTGATTCCATCCATCCTTTGATTCGGTCGTTATCCTCTGAATGGTTTCTCCGGCTTCTTTTTCCTTCTCACGTTCGCGTTCTTCCTCCTTGTCCTTTTTGCGCTAATTCTCCACCTTGGCAGCAAGTTTACTTTTCTTTTCATGCAATTTCCGTTCTTGCTCTTTCTTTTCACGTTCCGCATTCTTCCTTTCGCGATCTCCTCGAACACGTCCCTTCTCCTGTTCGGCCTTGTCACGTTCATTTGCATGAAGTACTTGACCGTCACGACTTCCACCCGTTCGTTCGCGATCCTTATTCGAATGCCTATCTTTGCTTCCATGATCTTTCGCGATGTATTGTTCTTGACGCAATCGGTCTTGCCGACTCGGAGTTTTCGATCGACTCCGGCGTCTTTTATCAAAACCGTGTGTAAGATTTGAACTCAGACGACTAGTTCTTAACCAAGATCTACCTTCACGATCTCTACCTTCGCGGTGTTTAGCAGCGCAGCCGGAACAATGGTTGATCGCTTTTCTGGGCTTACGGCAGTCGAGTCTCAAGTGTCCTGCCTGTCCACAATTCCAGCATCGGGGGGCACCAGATCCTTCGCTCCGCTTGGTGTGCTCTGCTTTCTGACACACACACTCGTCTGTTATTACTCGGACTCGATAGTTACTCCGCGAGCTTTGCTTGGCAGCTTCGAACATCAGCGCATATACTAGCGATAATAGTGTGAGTCGTGCCAGCTGTGTTTTGTAGATCTCTTGGATGTGGTCACTGCCGTAATGAAGATCCAATGTCCGAACTAACGTTGAAAAATCTTGTTGTTGCTCCTGCGGAATCGTTTGAAGAACCTCTGCTGGTGGACCTCTTAGCGCCAATATAAGAGCCGTTCCAGATCATTCCAATGATTGTTTCTTGTTCTTTCCTCAAATTGGGTCTTCTAAATAGACCACGGCGTTTGTCCATCAAAGATTTGAGCTTCGAGACTCTTGTGCGTAACGTGTTCTGTCTTGATGACTCCAGTCGCTTTCACATTATCGAAGTCCTTTTTTAGGCGTTCGACTTCTTCTACAATCCCGGATATCCTTTCCGTAATTTGTTCTTCGAGGATTCGAAGTTTCTTCTCTACATTTTCTTCTATTGCCTTACCCATGGTGTCTATTTTATTATTTTGCAGCTCAAATTTTTGGTTGAGGTCCTTTGAGGTCTGATCTAATTTCTGATTAATGTCCGCTGATTGTTGCTCTAATTTCTGATTAATGTCCGTTGTCACAGCTGATTGTTGTTAATGTCCACTGATTGTTGTTTAACGTCCACTGATTGTTGATCTAATTTGTTCATCATTTGTTGCATTAGCTGTGTCAGAGCATGCAATGTACCAGAGCACTCCTCTTCACGAGCTTCTTTGATTTGGAACTCAAAACTATCTGCATCCTTACCCTCAGCATCAAGTATCTCGATCATATGGCTGACAAGTTCAGACTTGCTCCCTGTCGTAGATAACTCGCGTCTATTGAGCTCTTCCTTCAGCTCCGTTAATTTTAAATCCTTCAGATAACGCGGCATTTTCACTACCGATTATTTCAAGTTTTTCCGCGATTCGAATTCCCTTAAATTTACTTCACTAATTAAATTCACTGCTCACTAAAGCACTCAAGAATATTCGATTTCACAAGATTCTCACTGTCCGTTCGAGAATTTTAGTTTCACTTTTTTGCTCTCACAAAATTATCCGTTGGAGAATTTTAATTTCACTCGCGATTTTTAACCCGAATTTATCCTTGAAAACCCACTTCTGACACCAATTGTTGCGAGCCGGGATTTCAAGTAAAAACACAATTCGTTTAAAAATAAGTGATAATTTATTTATTCGCACTTAATTCGATTTTCAACTTAATTCGCACTATATGGCACTACCGCCACGTACTTTTCTATCGCTTTCCCGGTTCGCGTCTTCCATAAACGTCACTGAATAACTAACTGCTCGCTGAGAGCTTTCGCGTTCTTATACATTTTATGACAGTTCTCGAAGCTTCCTTCAGTGTGTATGTGTGAACAGTTTTCGAAGCTTCCTTCGGTGTGTATGTGTTATACTGGAAAGCTCTAGATCTTTAATTGTAGCTTGCTACATAGTGGTATCGCAAGGGGGTAGTTGTAGTATGAGGTTTTACCAATTCCTGCAACTATCTTTGGAGTTAGCGACTCCACGGACCTGAGCTAACTATCCCCCTCTGGGATGGGGGCTGTAGAATTCACCCACAGCCAGTCCTGCTTGCCCTAAAAATGGCAAATGGACACTCACTGGATCATGGGCTTATCACCCGTGATCTTAAGACCTAAATGATACGAGAAACGGATACATCGCCTCGGATACGGACTGATTCTACGGTAACGACTTTTGGCATTCGAAAACGGACTATGATTGGCTTCTGGAACGTTCGAACATTGAATGACGGGGGAAGAGCTGGGGTTACTCGGTCCTTGCACCGCCAATCAGTGATCGACCGTGAAATGGAGCACTATAACATCCAAATCTTGGGCTTGAGCGAGGTCAGGTGGACAGGATCAGGTGAAGAACGAACCCCTAGCGGAAACACTATTCTGTACATTGGCCCTGAAAGTGAAGCCAGAAATGGCGTGGCGTTCGTCCTTACGCCGAGAGCGAGAAACAGTCTCATTAGCTGGGAACCAATCTCGGATAGGATTATCGTCGTCAGGCTCAGGACCAGTGTCAGAAACGTCACAATTCTGCAGTGCTACGCACCAACTAATACCGCAACATCTGGTGACAAAGAGGAGTTTTATAGTCAACTGAGTGCCACCTTCGAACGTGTTCCAAGAGGTGATATTATTATCATCTCGGGAGATATGAACGCCCAGGTTGGATCAGACAACACTGGACTAGAACACGTCATGGGGAGGCATGGTGACCCTTGGGTCGACCCTTCACGACCTTGGATTAAGAGACCCGAAAACGGCGAATTATTTGTGGAGTTCTGTAGTACTCGGCAAATGGTCATCGGAGGGACCCTTTTTCCACACAAGAGTCATCATAAAACATCTTGGGTTTCCCCTGATGGTGTTACTCAGAACCAGATCGACCATTTGGCTATAAGTCGCCGATGGAGAAGATGTCTCCTCGATGTGCGAGCGAAACGTGGAGCTGACGTGGGGAGCGATCACCACTTGATGGTTGCCTGCTTGAGATTGTGTACAGCAGCTATCCGACGACCACAAATTCTTCAAATGAAGCGCAAGCTTAATGTGGATAAACTCAGAGATCCCAACAAAAAACTCGAATACACCACCATTCTACGCGAAAAGTCATCCACATTGGGTGAACATGAAATGCGCACACTGGACGCCAATTGGGAGGCAACCAGAAACACTTTTCTAACTAGTGCTGAAGAATCTGTGGGATATGCGCAAAGCGGTGAGAAACCCTGGATGTCGCAAGACACATGGGACAAGGTTGACAATCGGAAAAAAGCCAAATTGGCAATCATCTCTCAACCCGATGTCAACCAACGAACGCCCGACTTGAGGCAGAACTACCGCGATGCTCATATACAGCTTAAAAAGGCTGTTAGACGCGACAAGAGAAAGGCCATTGAAGATCTGGCAAACAAGGCAGAATCTGCGGCTTACCTTGGGGATATGGGTTCACTATTTAAAATCATGAAACAGTTGACGAACAGGAATTTCACCGCCAACCACCTGGTGAGAGATGTCAACGGAACTCTCCTTAATATGAGTGAACACCAGTTGCGACGATGGAAGGAATACTTCTCTGATATTTTAAACATCTTGTCAGATGAAGATATTCCGGAAACAGAACAACTTCCAAACATCCAACCGCAACAATCCTCTATTAGGGACGATCCCCCAGATAAGGAAGAGATAGTTTCCGCCATTCGGTCAATGGCGGGAAGGAAAGCTCCAGGTATAGACGGACTACCAACCGAACTCCTCAAAGCGGACCCGGAAATAACAGCCGATATACTCCTCCCACTCTTCACTAAGGTGTGGAATGATGGAAGATATCCGACTGAATGGAAGGAGGGCGTCATTGTGAAAATTCCGAAGAAGGGCGACCTTCGGGATTGTGGCAATTGGCGTGGTATATGTCTACTTACTGCCGTATCAAAAATTATGGCTAAGGTAATTCTCAATAGGATTAGTGATGTCGTCGAGAGCACTCTCGAAGTTTATCAGGCTGGATTCCGTAAAGGGTCGTCTTGTACCGACCACACAAATACCCTACGGATAATATTAGAGCAGTCAGCCGAAATGGGTTCGCCACTACATCTCATGTTTGTGGACTTCGAGAAGGCTTTCGACAGCGTTAAGCGAGATTACATATGGAATGCTTTGCGTAGGAGAGGTATCCCAGATAAGGTCATAGCTATGATTAAAGAATCCTACGAAGATGCAAGGTGTCGCGTCTTGCATAGAGGAGAGCTGTCCGAGAGCTTTCCTGTGCGAACGGGTGTCAGACAAGGCTGCATATTATCACCAGCCCTGTTTCTGGTGGTAATAAATGACATCTTGAAAGCTGCACTGGAAGGTGGGGAAGGTAAAGGTCTTCAATGGAGACTATTTAACATCTTAAGTCACCTTGATTATGCTGATGACGTGTGTTTGCTTGCACATACCCGTTCGGACTTAGAGTCAAATGTTCGCTCGTTGCATTCTAAATGCAAAGAGGCGGGACTGAAAATAAATGTGCGTAAAACCAAGTACATGCACATGGGTTCGAACGCAAGCACACCGATTGTTCTTAATGGACAGGATGTAGAAGAGGTGCAAGATTTTTGCTATCTTGGAAGCATTGTCAGCATGGACGGCGGAGCCGAAAAGGATGTTGAGGCTCGGCTAAATAAAGCTCGTCAGGCCTTCGGTATCCTTTCCCCTTTCTGGAGGTTAAGAGAGATCTCCCTTCGCACGAAGCTGCGAGTTTTTGACGCATGCGTCAAATCCGTGTTGTTATATGGTTGTACTACGTGGAAAGTGACCGTTCGACTTACCAAGAAACTACAGACTTTCGTAAACCAATGCCTCCGACGCATTTTAGGAATATTCTGGCCAGAAGTGATCTCCAACGACGAACTTTGGAGTACAACTCGCCAGACTAAAATAGGTATTGAGATTCAACGGCGAAAGTGGCAGTGGATCGGTCATACTTTGAGGAAACCAGAGCAAAACATCGCAAAACAGGCTCTGGATTATAACCCTCAAGGAAGACGTCGGGTTGGTCGACCATGTAACACATGGAAGCGAGCAGTTGAGCAGGAGGCCAGAGGAATAAACAAGTCCTGGCAACAGCTTAAAGCCGATGCTCAGGATCGCGCCTTGTGGAAGAGAGTTGTTTCTGTCCTATGCCCCTATAGGGGGTCTTAACAGGAATTTGATTGACATAGTGGTATACTGTTCTACATAATTCTGGTCTATTCGAGAGAGATCAAGCGGCGGGGTTGCCAAGTCTGCAGATAACAATATTTTCGTTTTTCATTGAAACTAGTAAAGCTGAAAAGACGAAGTCTTGTCAAAATTAATACTACTATAGTTGCAATTAGTTTTAAAGAGAATTATTAATTTCACCTCACTCCTCCTACCCCCTCCCATACAAATTTCACGAAATTTTGAAATTTAAATTAAATTATTTTTCTTCGAAACTGTTAAAGCTATCAACTTGATATTTTGTACAAAGTATACAAAAAAAAATATCAATAACATGAAAAAAATCTGTTTTGATCCGTACACTCCTTCCATACAAATGCAGATTTTTTGTTAAACGCATTATATTTCCATTTCCATTAAAAGAAAAGGAACAAACTCAAAATTTTGCCAGAATTTGTTTTTTAATAATTGCCATAAATGTTAGAAAAACTTGTCAGCTCCGCTTCACTCCTTCCACCCCCTCCCATATAAATATCTGTATTATAAATTTAAGAAAAGCATTTCTACTTCGAATATATGAGAGCTATCGACTTTGAAATTGAATCAAAGCATAGTGATAAGGATGATGATAAGCAGTTTCAAAATCATCTTAAACGCTCTACTTCCTCTGCCACCTACCATGCAAATGTCCCAATTTCAGGAAAACTATGTCCAATTTCTTTAAAAATAATGACAAATAAAAATTTTAAATTCAGAAAAACATTTTGCATGCCATGTTCGGTGTCATATATGAAAAATACAAACCTCCCCCTCTACTTCTACCACCTCCCATGCAAAAATATCTATTCACTATTCGTAAGAATTTGAGATGACATATTTTCTGGTATATTCAAGACATTCCCATTTCATCTCGAGTATCATATGATTGGGCTTTACGCCCAATCATAATTCTGTTATGTTTTTTCTATGTACATACAGGATGTTTGGTACTCCGTGCACCACCTTGTAAGGGGTTATTTCGAGACATGTTTTGAGAAAAAAGTTGTTCTACGGAGATAGTCAATTTTCAATATCCGCGGAGATACAGGATGATCAAGAAAAGTGTTTTGGACCTGTACCATCACTCACTCAAAACGCTATATCTTGAAAACTAATACTTATGACCAAACACTTTTCTTGATCACCCTGTATCTTCGCGGATATTGAAAATGGAACAATTTTTTTCTCAAAATATATCTAGGAATAACCCCTTACAGGGTGGTGCACGGAGTACCAAACACCCTGTATATCAAATAGATGTATCCACATGCAAAATCTAAACTTTGTATCTTTCACCAGAGCCCTAAAAGAAATCACTGAAAATTTTCGACATTTTTGCTTACCACCTCTCTCCCCTTACAACTCCCAAATTAAAATTTTTACCAAAATTAACGACTATGTAGTTCTACATTCTGACATCTGATTTTCGATTTGATATCTGTACTCAGCTTTGAGATACAAGGATTTGTAATTTTGAAAACTGCGCCTTTTTTGAAATGCTCCCCATTCCCCCCCACTACTATTATATCAACATGTTATATTTTTTCGTGTTTTCCTAGTATAGCTTAATATATGTTTTAAGTTTCAATTACGTAGCTTAAGAGATAGTTGAGAAATTAATTTTTAAGTGTTTATCTTTGCAACCCCCTAACCCTCCCCCTTAAAATAATTAGCCACTCTCTAAGCTGACTCTCGTGGAGCTATATACCACCTTAATGGTCCCAAAATATGAATTTTTACGATAAGTAATTTCGAAGATATAATCATTTGTAAAAAGAGTCGGCCGACAATTTGTTTTTAGCCCCCCCCCCCCTTTTCGGGCGCCATTGGGTATACAAATTAAATTATTTTTAAAGTTTGTCCCACAATCCTCTTCATACCTCTGCTGATTTTTAGCTTCCTATCTGCATTCGTGGTGGAGATATTAGCAAGTGAAGTTCTTGACTCTTCCCTTCCCCCGCTGCCCCTTCTACCTGACACTCCCCAAAATTTATATAATGGAGCTGACTTACCCAATCAACAATCCACCCAAAAACGAACATTCTACCTTTAACGGTCTCGGAGATATGAGTCCATATGTACGGCGGGACGAATTTTTTTTGCATTTTTAGGCTAATTTAGTCATAAAACGCGAAAAAAAACATATTAAGGCTACGATTGCGCGTAAAGCGCAATCTTACGATACTCTAAATGAAATAGAATATTTTATGATCCCGAGAATTTCGTATGGGGAGCGTTAGAAGGGGTGATAGCATTGAACTAATTTTTTCCCCATCGTGCTAAAGTAACTCCAAAAATGTTTTAGACAAAATGTTTACTCCAAAAATTAAATAGGAACTGAGAAAATTAGTGTGTTAGATTTAGTGAAAATGTGTAGTTTGTATGGAAGGTGGTAGAAAGAATTGGGGGATTTTAATGATTTTTTTCACTTACTTTAACTAAGAATGTCATAAAATTGACATCTCTTAAATTTTGGAATAGTAACATTCATACTTTTCAAGAAAATAGATTTTTTGTGAAGTTATGAAACTGTGTCATATTGTATGGCAGGGGGTAGAAGCAGTGAAGGCAATCAATTCATTTTTTCTGATCTTAGTGATAATGCTAATTAATTTATAACAAAATGTGAGCTCGATAAATGGTATATGTTCTGAGAAAATCGTCTTAGAGTATTTCATGAAAAAGTGTAGTCTGTATTGGAGAGCGTGGAAGGAGAGAGAGGACGCAAATAATTTGTATACGGTAGATTGATATTATCATAAAAGTAACATATTCCAAATTTCAGACCAATAGCTTGTATACTTTTCGAGCAAATCCGTTTATTGTGAAATTGCTCAATTGTGTCATTTTGTATGGGAGGGGTAGAAAGGGTGGAGTGATTTGGCCCGTTCACGAACTTGACCTTACTTTTTCATCAAGTTAGAGAGCGAACGGACGGACGGAGGGACATCCGGTTTTGAGATTTTTGAGTGATTATATAAATTTCTGTATCATTCATTTTTTTCTTCGAGCCTTATTTCTCAGCGTTGCAAACTTTAGAGCAAACTTATAATACTCTCAGATTTCATCTATAGTATAAAAATTTCAGGGTAGCAAATTTTTTTTTCTTTCTGTGTCGATCACAATACTTTATTATTAGAATAATAAAGTAATTGTAAATATAAATGTAAATAATAAATAAAAACTGATTCGATAGTATTAAGATGTAAATAAAATGTATATAAAAATTGTAAATATTTGTTAACCTAGATATAAGTTGATACAAAAACCGATAAGACCCACAAATCTAAAATCAACATTGGGTTTTTAATGCCAAGTTTCCCAATTAAATAAAAACCAGAGAAATTTAAACCTAATAATACAAAAACAAAGAAAATGCAAGGAGCACATAACAAAAACTAATATAATTATAAGCTTAGAGAGCCCACAGAGGTCATTAAGTATCTGATAAATTATTGGATTAATGTAGAATTAAGAACTTTTTGGCGAAAAGTTAAAGCGCTCTACAACTAAAACTGAACTAAGGAAAAAAAAGATCCAAGCCCAAATTTCCCATGGTTTCATGTTTTATCATATTAAAAAAACCTTTGAAAAAATCGATTGATCCAAAAAAAGAAAGGTGTACGCCATGAAGTTTGTATGGGAGGTGGTAGAAGGAGGGGCGAGTTCTTAATGACTTGCCGCTAGGAAGTTTCGAAGAGACAGGAAAATACTAAGAATGGGACTGACTGCGAAAGTTGAAGTGATCAAGACGTGAAATTCAAATGAGGAAACCGAAACGAGAAAGAAAGTGCAAATAATAAATAATAAAAAAAAAAAATCTTGAAAAAAATGATTATTCTTCGTTTCGCGTTGTTTCGTGAGAAACTCAGGAAGAAAAGAAAGAATTATGCGTGTAGAGGAATAATCGCTCTGGGAATGATTCCTCCTCTTGGTGATTCAAGTATGATTCCCCTCACGTTTATGTTCGTTATATGGTGAAATCGTTCAACAGGTAGGTAGTCGGTTGCGTGAAGGTATGTGTAGCGCGTTACGAGAGCGGTTCAATAATTCGGCATTCCCACTCCCAAGGAATTGCCAAGGAATACACCGCTAAAATCTGTTGGCGAAAAGAATTCCACCTGAGGATAACCAACGCCTTCATACGCCGTTCCCACGTCCTCCACAGCTCTTTTTGCTACAGTATAGTAGTCGATCTTTCAATTTGCCACAGCAGATGACGAAAGAGTCACTGGGCTGGGTTGCAAAAAGCCGAATGGTCTATTCTTAGAAAGTAACCCGGTCTTTCTTGACGAATTCTATTTATTTTTCAAGCAGCCCGTTAACATTTGAAACTAGAAAACAAAACAAATTCAAAGTATGGGATGTGATTTAGCTAACTGCACCGATTTTCACAGCCCAAATAATTAAGTAATTGTTACAGTATTGTGTTTTTATATCTATTTCGTAGTAATCGAAAGTGTGTACAATGAATGTTACAAAGAAGTAAACAAGAAAAACTTATCTGACGTTTCTTTGATTTTCTCAAGCGATCGCCGCGCTAACGGTGGTGAGGAGTGGAGGTAAACGGTCGCCACAGTACCCCCCTCCTAGTGTGACAGTCGATTGATGAAACTGATGTACGAATCGACTGACTTCACGATGACATTTAATTGATGTTATCTGTCACCCGTCGTTTTGTTTTTGTTTGCTCTGCTGTAAGTCCTCAAAGGAAAATTCCAAAACGAGGAGTGGTGAAGCCTTCTGATTGATCATCCAAACAACATGGATCGTTGCTAGTTGGCTGTGAGAGATAGCGATTGTTGTCTGCTGGTTTGGCGGTTGTGACTGAGCTGTCATGTGAGCGTGAAGAATGCGGTGCTTCTTGGTGATGAGACTGCGTTGAATCTGATGTAGTGTTCCCTTCCGAAACAACGTTTTGCTTCTCCTTCTGATTAATTTTTTCGTTTGCCAAGTAAGCTGGTTTAAGTCTCTCCGTCGAAACGTTTATCTGCTTCCCTTTTACGTTTATGGTTATATGCGCAATATGCGGTCGCATCTGTTCTCTGTTACGCATCTGTTCTCTAAGATTTTCGACGAACGTTGCGCTAACGGTTGTTGTGTTTTAGGCCGAGGAGAGAATTATCTTGACTTAGAAAAGTCAAAATAATTCAGGAGGGAAACGAAAACACGTCAGGGTTCGCGGAAAAGAAGGGCCAATTCCACCTACGTCTGAATTGGTGGCTGAAAATGGAACGGAAGCGACACGCTTGCTGGCGGCCGGGACTAGCTACGGCAGTGTGGGGGGGTACTTGTTCCATAATCAGACCATTAAACCCATGGCCTGGACAACAAAAATTTCGTGTCGGCTTACTCCGGGTTGGGGTAAAAATTGGGATTATTTTCCCAATAGGTCGTGAGAGACCAGAAAAGCGGTGGAGTTGCCGACTTCGCGATTTGTCAGGGCGCTCAGGTGTCATAGCGCCCTGCCTGCCCACCCTACCTCAGCCACGACTTTCCTCAAAAGAAAATTTATTTGTGTCGTGGCCCCATGTTGAGGTTCGGGGCAAAAGAGCTATACGCTCGGGTTCATTTCAATTTTCGAAACTCTTTAGCCTTTAATCATCGAAAACATTTTTTTACTTTTTAAAATATTCGCAAAACGAAAAAAAATCAATTTAGAAAGAAGAAAGAAATCAGAGCATCAAAAAAAAACAACAAAAAAAAATAATTAAAAAAAAACTTACCACCATCACAGGAAACCTTTATCCTTTTCCTTTATCCTTTTTTTTTTTTCTTCTTTTATTTCCACTTTTACTTTTATTATGTTCTGTCTGTCAGTCCGGTCAAGTTCGTCGTTCGTTAGTCTAATTTATTTATTTTTCGTGCATTTTAATTTTTAGTTATTTAATTTATTTATTCTACTTTTTCGTGCATTTTAATTTTTAGTTATTTAATTTATTTATTCTACTTTTTCGTGCATTTTAATTTTTAGTTATTTAATTTATTTATTCTACTTTTTCGTTCATTTTAATTTTTATTTATTTAATTAATTTATTTATTTTTCGTGCATTTTAATTTTTATTTATTTAATTCATTTATTCTTTTCGTTCTACGAAAGCGATTTCCGGTTGCAACAAAAACTCGACGTTTTCGATTGAATTTCACGTGCGCGCCTTTTCTTTTTATTTACCAAATGAAGTAGCCAGCCAAAGGCAATAGCCCGCGGGTTGAAGCACAGTTACGGTTCGTTTCCACACAAAACACCATATCAGAAAATTCAACAACAACCGAATTTATCTCGAGATTCGTATAAACTGAGTTAAATGAAGACACGAACTTAGCTCATTATCAAAAAAAAATTTTTGAAATACTTTTACCGAACGTAATTTCCATGAATTTTCTGCACACTATTCTTTCTTTTACTAGTTTTGAGAATTTTCACTTTGAGCGGAACAACCACCTGTGAAATCTTGGTTAAAGTTGATATCGTAGGTAATCATGGAAATGGCCAGGAAGGAACCCAACAAAACTGATAAGTCGAGGTCGATTCACTTTATAGTTTGGGCGACAGCCGATTCGCGGGCTCTGTTCGGAAGCAGACAAAAAAAAACTCTCGATTGTTTTACAGAAGTGTGGGCGGGCTGCCGTAACGGTGTAGCTCAATCGAACGATCTAGCAATTTCCGTTGGAGAAATGAAAAAGGAAGTACATATTGACCTGGCAACAGGACAGTTTTGAACCGCATGATTTTTGTTCGATTTTTCCCTTTTTTTTTTGATTTTGATTAATTCGCTTGTGTTTTGGTATGTGCGGCGACGCAATGCGAAGAAACACAAGTGGCTCCGACCTTTTTTTTTTTGCAGCACAAGTCGATTTCCCGCATTTTTCCGCGTGAAAACAACGCACAGCGGTCGAGCGCGTTACTTTTTCAACAATTTTCCGACGAAATTGTCCGAATTCGAGCTCCAAAAACCCCTGGAGAAAACCAAACATCAATCTCGACAGCACAAAAAAACTTTTTTCTTCCCACACGGAAAATCGGACCCGCCACAATTTCAGTACCGCTCAGCTTTACGGTTCTCCAAGAATTCCCGCCATGTGGTGAACTTCTTGTGAATTTCTCGATTTTCAGCCCAAATTCACGCAAAACATTTAAATTTTCATCGCCCGCAAGGAGTTTTGCAGTCGGACGTTACCAAACGATTGGGTCGCGAATCAAAAGCACTTTTTCTCCCGTTCAAAATGATTTGATTAATGCGGGGGACGAAGACACGGCAACGAGATTTTTCTTTCTTTCTGTCGCTCGAAATGACGACGATGTATCTCCTTTATAAACTTTCGCGCCGCATAGCACTTAAAAAAAATACGCGAATAAAACTGGAATTTACCCTTTTTCAGGAAACTTTTCGCGCACCGTCAACCTCGAAGTCTTTTCTATCCGCGGATTTTCACTCGACTCCACGAGCTGTCACCTCCCGCACGCGGTCTCTACCGTCGGCCGGCAACAAAACTAACGGCATTTGCTTTTTGGTCGGTTGTTATGTCGAAAAGACTCAGGGTTGGCGAACCTTTTCGATGATTCTATGTTTGCATCGAAGGCGGGAAAATTTTTCAAAAAAAAATATTATATATATATTTTTTCTTTTTTTCCGGGCGACGGACTCAACAGGTGGTGAGGAGTGGAGGTAAACAGTCGCCACAAAAGTTTTAAAATTACGACATCTACATTTCAAATTTTCTCAAAAACCAAAATATTCAAAAGCTCCCTGCAGCTATAATATAATTTATACAAGAACCGCCACTTTTTGTCCACCGTTTCAGGTCTCGATAGAAATGGAAATTCTCGAGCTCGAACAGCGCCGGCAAAAGCTTCTGTCCGAATTGATTGAGGTGAAGAATCGGAAGTCTATGTTATTGAAAATCATCACAGAGTTGAAATTCGGACCGTATCAGAGAAACGCTTTAGAGGTCTTACGTGCAGAATATGAACTGAATAAAACTATAAAAGACGAATGTCTTGCAAGGATTCATATTGCAACAGTTCTGCTAGCAGACTCAACACACCGTGCTGGAATAAGCTTTGACAAAATTTCGTGAATTTGGAATGTAAGCTTTCGGTTAATAATGTGTGGTTGTAGCATTTGCTGCTTTTTTATAGTAGTTATTTAAACCTTTCTGTGTATAAGATTTTCTCCACTTTTTCTGTGAATTCACCAATTTCGATAAGAATTTTCTTTACATCTGTGGCAAAAGACAAAACGTTCAAAGGGAAAAACGTGCAAAAGATAAGAAAAGAAATTTTTTTATTTTGTGTTTGTTAACATTATTTTTTACATTGAATAAGAAATCCTGCTCAATACTTTGATGAATCACAGGGATTTTTGTGGATCTGAGATCATTTAATTCATTTCCTTGTTTTAATTCATATGAGAAAAATTGCATGTACCTATGTATGCATGTTATATGACCCAACTGAAAATGTCAGCAGTGCTTTTAAAAATTCGGGCTCCTCGGCGGACAGGATCCTATTATAGTTAGAAATAACCGACGTCTGGAAATAAAAAATTCCCAAACAGGATTCATGTAAATTCTATTTTTAACCTGATCGAAAAATGATGTGATGTTACGATTTTTCGATAGGCTTTTTAATTATTTTTCAGTCAGACGTCTTGAGTCAAAATTATGAATCTTTGAAAAATGAAAAAATTTTATCATTTAGAGTCTTATCATATTTTCTTCATGATATTTACAATTGAAATGAATTGTTACTTTGATCGGTCCGACTACGCAATCATTTCGTGAAGGGGTTCTCTAATCGGCAATAGAGTCTAAGAAACTACGGGCATATTATGTTTGTTTTAACGATTATAATGCTAAGGAACATGGAATTGAGCAGATGAACAAGTTCTGGCGTCAACTACAGGCCGATGCTCAGCATCGCGTCTTGTGAAATAAAACTGTTTCAGTCCTATGATCCTATAGGATGTCCTAACAGGATATTGATTGAATTGAGATTCGCTGCAGAACTGCGTTTAGTGGCGCAAAACATCGAATACGAACGCAAACGGCCATTTGTTTGACTTATTGTTTAATTACTCAAATGCTTTGAGCTGAATATTTTTACCCTAAATGAAATCTGAGAATAATATAAGTTTGTCACAAAGATTGTAACAAAAGAAATAGGGTTGGGAGCAAAAAATTAATGAGGCATAAGCTCATATAATCATTCAAAAATCTCAAAACCCCATGCTCGTCGGTCCGTCTCCTCTTTAGCTCGAAAATGCGTTGAGTTTGTAAGTTTCGTACATGTCGATTTTAATGGAAAATTAAGATTGTGAACGAGCCAAATCGCTCCACCCCTTCTACACTCTTTCAAAATGACACAATTTCGGAATTTCACAATAAGAGTATTTTCTCAAAAAGTATGAAAGCTATTGATTTTAAATTTAAAACATATTTTTATACTCTAGATGGAATCTGAGAGTATTATAAGTTCGCTCTAAGGTTTGTAACGCCAAGAAATAAGGCTCGGAGAAAAAAATGAATGATACAGAAGTTAATATTATCACTCAAAAATCTCAAAACCGGATGTCCGTCCGTCCGTCCGTCCGTCCGTCCGTCCGTCCGTCCGTCCGTCCGTCTGTCCGTCCGTCTGTCCGTCCGTCCGTCTGTCCGTCCGTCCGTGCGCTCTCTAGCTTGAGAACGCATTGAGCTAAAAAGTTCAAATTTTGTACACGTCGTTTTTGACAAAAAAGTAAGGTCAAGTTCGTGAACGGGCCAAATCGCTCCACCCCTTCTACCCCCTCCCATACAAAATGACACAATTACGCAATTTCACAATAAATGGATTTGCTCAAAAAGTATAAGAGTTATTGGCCTGAAATTCAGAATATATTACTTTTATGATAATATCAATCTATCGTATAAAAATTGTGTGTGTCCTCCCCCTCCTTCTACCACCTCCCATACAAACTGTACTTATCATGAATTACTCTAAGCCAATTTCCTCAGTGCTTATAAAATTCAGCGGGCTGAAATTGTGCACCAAATATTTATTTAAAATTGTTAGTAAGGTCAAAAAAAATGAGATGATTAGCTTCACCCCTTCTACCCCCTCCCATACAAAATGACACAATTTCGCAATTTTACAATAAATGGATTTACTCAAAAAGTATAAAAGCTATTGGTCTCAATTTTGGTATATGTTAATTTTTTAATGATTTAAATCTACAGTACAAAAATTATTTGCTTCCTCTTTTTCCTTCCACCCCCTCCCGTACAAACTACACTTTTTCCTGAAATGCTCTAAGCCGATTTTCTCAGAACATATAACATTTTTTGAGCTCATATTTTGTAATAAACATTTAATTCATATTATTACTAAGATGAGAAAAAAAATATTTGATTTGCTTCACTACTTCTACCCCCTCCCATACAATATGACACAGTTTCACAACTTCACAAAAAATCGATTTTCTTGAAAAGTATGAATGGCACTAGTCTGAAATTTAAGGGATGCCAATTTTATAATATTCCTAGTTATTTCTGAAAAAATCATTAAAATTCCTCCACTCTTTCTACCACCTCCCATACAAACTGCACATTTTCACTAAATCAAACTCACTAATTTTCTCAGTTCCCATTCAGTTTTTGGAGTAAGCATTTTGTATAAAACATTTTCATAGCTACTTTAGCATGATGGGGAAAAAATTAGTTCAATGCTATCATCCCTTCTAACACTCCCCATACAAAATTTCTTGGGATCACAAAAAATTCTGTTTCATCTAGAGTATCGTAAGATTGCGCTTTACGCGTAATCGTAGCCCTGTTATGTTTTGCTAACATTTCAATTATTATAAATATTATATTATGTAATACAATATTATTCGAATCCACTCCTTCCACCACCTCCCATACAAACTACACTTTTTCATGAATTCTCTAAACAAATTTACTCAAAATTTATTGAGTTGAAATTGTGCACGAAATATCAATTTAGAGTTATTAGTAAAACCAAAAAAAATAAACTGCCAACAAGTCGGGCGAAACATTATTATTCTTGGAACAAATTGCGGATGCGTGGAAAGTTTATATGCAGGTTACAGTGGTTAGGGAAGACTTAATGAAAGGGGTTTCTTGGGCAAGGCTGTTGTCAATTTAACACTTTGCGGAAACGTTCAAAAGCTCCAGTACATTTAATTAATGTTTCGTTCGTTTATTTATGCAAGTTTGAGTTTTTATAAGAGGAGGAGTGAGGGTTGATAGTAAGGGTGGGTGGAAGCTTACAGTTTTTTAATTCATTTCTTGAATCACGTTTAATATTCTCTGTATAGAATGTCAGTTTCATAGACGAAGTTGCATAGAATTTTCATAGGATTCGGCGTATTTTACATTCACGACACCAAACATTTGTATGAGAGAGGGTAGAGGAGGTAGGGGAACCGTAAAATTTGTGACGGAATTTTATTTCTTTTCTCTTGTAAGGTGCTCGTGCAAAATTTCAAGTTCGTAGCTTTTAATTTGTTGTTTATTAGTTATTTAATGAGATTGGTCAAAATCATACTTTTGTACCTTAATGGTCCCAACATATGATTTTTTTTGTGATTAGTAATTTCGAAGATATAATCATTTGAAAAAAAAACGACAATTGGTTTTTAGTGCCCTTTTCGGTCGCCAATGGATAAAAAATTTAATTATTTTTAAAGTTTGTCGCACAATCCTCTTCATACCTCTGCTGATTTTCAACTTCCTATCTGCACTCGTGGTGGAGATATTAGCAAGTGAAGTTTTTTACTTTTTCTCTCCCCCCGCCTCCCCCTTAAACCTGACACTCCCCAAAATTTAGATAATGGAGCTCACTTACCCAATCATCAATCCGCCTAAAAACGAACATTCTACCTTTAATGGTCTCGGAGATATGAGTACGGCGGGACGGATTTTTTTTTATGCATTTTTAGGCTAATTTAGCCCTGAAACGCGAAAAAAAAATTTCAGGGTAGCAAATTTTTTTCTCTGTGTCGATCACAATACTTTATTAGTCGATAATAATAAAGTAAAATTAGACGATTACCTTTACCCCTTCTACCCCTCCCATACAAAATGACTCAATTTCACAACTTTACAAGAAGTCCATTTTCTTGAAGAGTATGAATGCTATTGATCTGCAATTTCAATCAATAAAATCAAATTCCTGTTAAGACCCCCTATAGGGGCATAGGACAGAAACAACTCTCTTCCACAAGGCGCGATCCTGAGCATCGGCTTTAAGCTGTTGCCAGGACTTGTGTATTCCTCTGGCCTCCTGCTCAACTGCTCGCTTCCATGTGTTTAAAGCAATTTAAAGCATGTCAATTGAGTGTTGTTTACAGTTATTTCTGAACAAGTCAATAAGTACTTCCCAATCCTTCTACCACAACCCATTCGAACTGCACAAGATCACTAAACCCAATACAATAATTTTCTCAGTAACGATTTAATTTTTGATGCTAAGTTTTTCAATAAAACATTTCGATAGCAACTGTAGCATGATGTCAAAAGATTAGTACAATGCCGTTACCTCTACTTCCAACATTGAATTTCTTTAAAACAAAAAAAATTCTCTTTCATCTAGAGTATCGCCTGATTGGGCTTTCAGCGCAATCGTATTCCAGTTATGGTTTTCATGAAATTTTCAGCAAGAATTCAATTTTAAGTTGAATATCGAAAATAATATTGAAAAATATTATTCCGAACTTCTCACACTAGCCACCTTTCCGTTACAAATGGCCAAATTAAGAAAATACTTTTTATCAATTTCCTCAAACAAAACAATTTAGAAATTTTGCCAGAAATTCTTTTATAATAATAGCAATAGGCCTTCAAATAACTATTAACTTAACCATTCTCTCTATCTCTCAAAAATTTTTAAAAATGTTTTCACTTGAAAATCGGCAAAAACCATGCTGATAATTATGTTAAATAGGAATTTCAAAATCGTTCAAATTCTTTCACTTCTTCTAACTAACCACCTCCCATACAAATACCTCAATCAAATAAATTATATAATAATAATATTATAAATTTTCTTGCAGATAATTAAACCTACAAGCAATTAGCACTTCGCAAGTAAAGATTTTTACCAAGTGCGATGTTATATTCAAAAGTTATTATCATTTAGTCAATAACTTTTGAATATAACATATATAGCAGTTAGCACATGAAACTCTTTCTCATTTCACCTAGAGTATCGCAATGATTGAATTTTACGCCTAATTATAATTCCGTTGTTTCTTAAATGGTTTTGTTGTTTGTATGAAATAATAGGCATGCCGAGAAGCCGCTAGTTCAAGACAAGTCCGAAAGTTCTACTTCTTATACTCTAGATGAAATCTGAGAGTATTATAAGTTTGCCACAAAGCTTGTAACGCTGATAAATAAGAATCGGAGGAAAAAAATGAATGATACAGAAGTTCATATAATCACTCAAAAATCTCAAAACCGGATGTCCGTCCGTCCGTCCGTCCGTCTGTCTGTCCGTCCGTCCGTGTCCTCTCTAGCTTGAGAACGCGTTGATCTAAAGAGTTCAAATTTTGTTTACGTCGTTTTTGACAGAAAAGTAAGGTCAAGTTCGTGAACGGGCCAAATCGCCCTCCCATACAAAATGACACAATTTCGCGATTCGACAATAAACGGCTTTTCTCGAAAAGTATTAATGCTACTGATCTGAAATTTGGAATATAATACTTTTATGATAATTTAATTCTACTGTAGAAGAATTATTTGCGCCCTCCCTCTTCTTCCACCACATCCCATACAATCAGCACTTTTTCATGAAATGCTCTTAACCAATTTAATCAGTGCATACATAATAACCCGCAAGGGGGTAGTTGTAGGATGAGGTTTTACCAATTCCTGCAACTATCTTTGGAGACTAGCGACTCCACGGAAATGAGCTAACTATCCCCCTGTGGGATGGGGGCTGTAGAATTCACTCACAGCCAGTCCTGCTTGCCCTGAAAAATGGCAAATGGACACTCACTGGATCATGGGCTTATCACCCGTGATCTTAAGACCCAAATGATACGAGAAACGGATACATCGCCTCGGATACGGACTGATTCTACGGTAACGACTTTTGGCATTCGAAAACGGACTATGATTGGCTTCTGGAACGTTCGAACATTGAATGGCGGGGGAAGAGCTGGGGTTACTCGGTCCTTGTACCGCCAATCAGTGATCGACCGTGAAATGGAGCACTATAACATCCAAATCTTGGGCTTGAGCGAGGTCAGGTGGACAGGATCAGGAGAAGAACGAACCCCTACCGGAAACACTATTCTGTACATTGGCCCTGAAAGTGAAGCCAGAAATGGCGTGGCGTTCGTCCTTACGCCGAGAGCGAGAAACAGTCTCATTAGCTGGGAACCAATCTCGGATAGGATTATCGTCGTCAGGCTCAGGACCAGTGTCAGAAACGTCACAATTCCGCAGTGCTACGCACCAACTAATACCGCAACATCTGGTGACAAAGAGGAGTTTTATAGCCAACTGAGTGTCACCTTCGAACGTGTTCCAAGAAGTGATATTATTATCATCTCGGGAGATATGAACGCCCAGGTTGGATCAGACAACACTGGACTAGAACCCGTCATGGGGAGGCATGGTGACACTTGGGTTGACGCGTCACGACCTTGGATTAAGAGACCCGAAAACGGCGAATTATTTGTGGAGTTTTGTAGTACTCGGAAAATGGTCATCGGAGGGACCCTTTTTCCACACAAGAGTTATCATAAAACATCTTGGGTTTCCCCTGATGGTGTTACTTAGAACCAGATCGACCATTTGGCTATAAGTCTCCGATGGAGAAGAAGTCTCCTCGATGTGCGAGCGAAACGTGGAGCTGACGTGGGGAGCGATCACCACTTGATGGTTGCCTGCTTGAGATTGCAGCTATCCGACGACCACAACTTCTTCAAATAAAGCGCAAGTTTAATGTGGATAAACTCAGAGATCCCAACAAAACCGCGAATACACCAATATTCTACGCGAAAAGTCATCCACATTGGGTGAATATGAAAAGCGCACACTGAACGCCAATTGGGAATCAACCAGAAACACTTTTCTAACTAGTGCAGAGGAATCTGTGGGATATGTGCAAAGCGGTGAGAAACCCTGGATGTCGCAGGACACATGGGACAAGGTTGGCAATCGGAAAAAAGCCAAATTGGCAATCATCTCTCAACCCGATGTCAACCAACGAACGCCCGACTTGAGGCAGAACTACCGCCATGCTCATATACAGCTTAAAAAGGCTGTTAGACGCGACAAGACAAAGGCCATTGAAGATCTGGCAAACAAGGCAGAATCTGCGGCTTACCTTGGGGATATGGGTTCACTATATAAAATCATGAAACAGTTGACGAACAGGTCAACGGAACTCTCCTTAATATGAGTGAACACCAGTTGCGGCGATTGAAGGAATACTTCTCTGATATTTTAAAGATCTTGTCAGAGGAAGATATTCCGGAAACAGAACAACTTCCAAACATCCAACCGCAACAATCCTCTATTAGGGACGATCCCCCAGATAAGGAAGAGATAGTTTCCGTCATTCGGTCAATGGCGGGAAGGAAAGCTCCAGGTATAGACGGACTACCAACCGAAATCCTCAAAGCGGACCCGGAAATCACAGCCGATATACTCCTCCCACTCTTCACTAAGGTGTGGAGTGAGGGAAGATATCCGACTGAATGGAAGGAGGGCGTCATTGTGAAAATTCCAAAGAAGAGCGACCTTCGGGATTGTGGCAATTGGTGTGGTATATGTCTACTTACTGCCGTATCAAAAATTATGGCTAAGGTAATTCTCAATTGGATTAGTGATGTCGTCGAGAGCACTCTCGAAGTTTATCAGGCTGGATTCCGTAAAGGGTCGTCTTGTACCGACAACACAAATACCCTACGGATAATATTAGAGCAGTCAGCCAAAATGGGTTCGCCACTACATCTCATGTTTGTGGACTTCGAGAAGGCTTTCGACAGCGTTAAGCGAGATTACATATGGAATGCTTTGCGTAGGAGAGGTATTCCAGATAAGGTCATAGCTATGATTAAAGAATCCTACGAAGATGCAAGGTGTCGCGTCTTGCATAGAGAAGAGCTGTCCGAGAGCTTTCCTGTGCGAACGGGTGTCAGACAAGGCTGAATATTATCACCAGCCCTGTTTCTTGTGGTAATAAATGACATCTTGAAAGCTGCACTGGAAGGTGGGGAAGATAAAGGTCTTCAATGGAGACTATTTAACATCTTAAGTCACCTTGATTATGTTGATGACGTGTGTTTGCTTGCACATACCCGTTCGGACTTAGAGTCAAATGTTCGCTCGTTGTATTCTAAATGCAAACAGGCGGGGCTGAAAATAAATGTGCGTAAAACCAAGTACATGCACATGGGTTCGAACGCAAGCACACCGATTGTTCTTAATGGACAGGATGTGGAAGAGGTGCAAGATTTTTGCTATCTCGGAAGCATTGTCAGCATGGACGGCGGAGCCGAAATGGATGTTGAGGCTCGGCTAAATAAAGCTCGTCAGGCCTTCGGTATCCTTTTCCCTTTCTGAAGGTTAAGAGAGATCTCCCTTCGCACGAAGCTGCGAGTTTTTGACGCATGCGTCAAATCCGTGTTGTTGTATGGTTGTACTACGTGGAAAGTGACCGTTCGACTTACCAAGAAACTACAGACTTTCGTAAACCAATGCCTCCGACGCATTTTAGGAATATTCTGGCCAGAAGTAATCTCCAACGACGAACTTTGGAATACAACTCGCCTTACTAAAATAGGTATTGAGATTCAACGGCGAAAGTGGCAGTGGATCGGTCATACTTTGAGGAAACCAGAGCGAAACATCGCAAAACAGGCTCTGGATTATAACCCTCAAGGAAGGCGTCGGGTTGGACGACCATGTAACACATGGAAGCGAGCAGTTGAGCAGGAGGCTAGAGGAATAAACAAGTCCTGGCAACAGCTTAAGGCCGATGCTCAGGATCGCGCCTTGTGGAAGAGAGTTGTTTCTGTCCTATGCCCCTATAGGGGTTCTTAACAGGAATTTGATTTGATTGATACACAATTTATCGATTTGGAATTGTGTACTAAATATTTATTTAGAGTTATTAGTAAGATAAAAAAAAACATTAGACGATTAACTTTACCCCTTTTACTCCCTCCCATACAAAACGACACAATTTCGCAATTCCACAATAAACGGATTTTTCCCAAAAGCATAGAGGCTATTGATCTGAAATTTGGAATATAATACTTTTGTAATAATTCCAATTTTATGAAAATTATTTAAGTCTTCCTCTTCCTTCTACCACCTGCCAAACATATGCACTTTTTCATGAAATACTCTAAACAAATTTACTCAGTACGTATAAAATTGGTGGAGCTGAAATTGTGCACTAAACATTTATTTAGAATTGTTCGTAAGACTAAAAAAAATTAGGCAATCAGCTTCACTACTTCTACCCCCTCCCATACAATTTGACACAATTCAACAACTTTACAAAAAGTCGATTTGCCTGAAAAGTATGAATGCTACTGATCTGCTATGCCAAATAAATTATTTTTACAGTTATTTCTAAGAGAGTTATTAATAATTCCACCCTCCTTCTACCACCCTCCTTCTACCACCTCCCATACAAACTGCACAATTTCACTAAATTCAATACTCTAAGTTTTTCAGTACCTATTAAATTTTTGAATCCTAAATTTTGTATAAAACATTTTGATAGCAACCTTATCGTGATGTGAAAAAATTAGTTCAATGTTGGCACCCCTCTACTACTTCCCCTACAAAATTTCTTAAAATAAAAAAATTTCTCCTTCATCTAGAATATCGCACAATTGGGCTTTACGCGTAATCCTGTTATGTTTTTACATACATATTTGCCATGGCACTTAAATGCTTTTATGATCCTATTGGTTGAAAATTTTGCCAAATACTGGAAGGGAGAGTATTCTTGAGTTTTTTTTCTGTGGTTTTATGCTTTCAACTTCCATTTCCGGTTAGCAAACGTTTCCAAAAACAATCGCGATCTATCTGGAGCAGAGCCCGATCGTTTGCGACCACTCGCACCCTTTTCTGTTAAGATTAACTGGAATTATCGTCGAGATACACACAGTTAAAATTATCACGATTACCAAAGTTCCTTATTATTATTTCATAATATGGGAAACTACAAATCATTAAGTTGTGATTACAAAGAATTTTGATCATTTTAGATACAGGTGGCTTCGATTGAAGGACTTGGACTTTCTGATTTACTTTTAACCTGACGTTTTTCCTAGAGTTGTGAGACTCCAACTCTAGAAAAAACGTCAGGTTAACTAAAGGTAACTAAAATTTTGATAATAAATTTTTATAACTATACAACTTTTCCCTATAATACAAAATTTATTTTTAAATTATATAATCCTAAACATATTTACAACATTCGTCTTTCTTTTAATCTCTGTAATTTTAAAACAACATAAATTTACACATTTAAATTAAAATTTTACACTTTACTCTTACTCCCACTAAATGCCAAATGATCGTGCCCATAGTTACCCAATGCCATCGAAATACCTGTCGGAGCAATTGTAACAGGCGTAGTACCGGACACGTCTGAAACCTGCACTACACTTGGTACGAAAACAGCCTTGTTATTGAAGCGTCGATGTATGAAAACGCGCAGTTTGTAAATGCTAAAGATGAAAATATATAGGGCACAGCACAGTAACATGACTCCAACAACCGTGACGATAGCCTTCTCGGGCACCGACCAATCCAAGACGGGATAGACGTAATGATGACCCGCTCTAAAGGAATTTAAAAATTAAACGATTTTTTTTTTTAAAACAGTTGTAAAAATTCTCACGGATCAAGTCCTCCAGCTGCGTAATAAATGACTGAAAAGATCGCATAGACTAGGCCAAAACAAACTGGCAGGAATATGTGAAGCAATCGAACTGGATACGCAACAATCCAAAGATCGAGAAACATAAAAACTGAATTAAAGGCATGCGACAGGACATTCAGTGGAGTTAAAATTACTTTTTCTGAAAAAGAAAATTGTTTTAACTATTTGCGAAAATCCAAAAAAAAAATCATTACCATCATATAAGATACTCCAATACACAATGGTTATCACCAATGAAAGGATCAGCGTTGTAACATGCAAGCCCCAGTATAATTTGAAAGCTTTCGGCATTTCATTTGAATCCAGAATACGATCTGAAAAAGAAAAAAAAAATATAAGCAATTTCAAAAACGGTGAAAACTAGGACTTTTTCGTACCTGCATATTCTGGATGAAGGTACCACGTGGTGACTAGAATTCCTCCCAGCAAAGTCGTGCACATGCACAGCATGATGCCCCAATTCGTAAGATAGATAAAGTATTTTCCGCCCAACATGCCATCTATCATCGAATATATTACAACGGCCAGAAAAAATGCCGCTATTAAGCATCGGTAAAGTAGAAAAATACAGCTCTTTGTTCGCGTTTGCCACTGAAATAAAAGTTGGAGAGCGGATGGAGCTTTAGATAAATTCGATTTTAAGTTTTAAGTTCAAGTCAATCAATCAATCAAATTCCTGTTAAGACCCCCTCTAGGGGCATAGGACAGAAACAACAAACACAAGGCGCGACCCTGAGTATCGACCTTAAGCTGTTGCCAGGACTTGTTTATTCCTCTGGTCTCCTGCTCAACTGCTCGCTTCCATGTGTTACATGGTCGACCATCCCGACGTCTTCCTTGAGGTTTATAATCCAGAGCCTGTTTGGCGATGTTTCGCTCTGGTTTCCTCAAAGTATGACCGATCCACTGCCATTTCCGCCTTTGAATCTCAATACCTATTTTAGTCTGGCCAGTTGTACTCCACAGTTCGTCGTTGGAGATCACTTCTGGCCAGAATATTCCTACAATGCGTCGGAGGCATTGGTTCACGTCTGTAGTTTCTTGGTAAGTCGAACGGTCACTTTCAACATAGTACGACTATATAACAACACGGATTTGACGCATGCGTCAAAAACTCGCAACTTCGTGTGAAGGGAGATCTCTCTTAACCTCCAGAAAGGGGAAAGGATACCGAAGGCCTGAAGAGCTTTATTTATCCGAGCCTCAACACCCTTTTCGGCTCCACCGTCCATGCTGGCAATGCTTCCGAGATAGCAAAAATCTTGCACCTCTTCCACATTCTGTCCGTTAAGAACAATCGGTGTGCTTGCGTTCGAACTCATGTGCATGTACTTGGTTTTACGCACATTTATTTTCAGTCCCGCCTCGTTACATTTAGAATGCAACGAGCGAACATTTGACTCTAAGTCCGAACGGGTATGTGCAAGCAAACACACGTCATCAGCATAATCAAGGTGACTTAAGATGTTAAATAGTCTCCATTGAAGACCTTTACCTTCCCCACCTTCCAGTGCAGCTTTCAAGATGTCATTTATTACCATCAGAAACAGGGCTGGTGATAATATGCAGCCATGTCTGACACCCGTTCACTATTGACCGAATGGCGGAAACTATCTCTTCCTTATCTGGGAGATCGTCCCTAATAGAGGATTTTTGCGGTTGGATGTTTGGTAGATGTTCTGTTTCTGGGATATCTTCCTCTGACAAGATGTTTAAAATATCAGAGAAGTATTCCTTCCATCGCCGCAACTGGTGTTCACTCATATTAAGGAGAGTTCCGTTGACATCTCTCACCAAGTGGTTGGCGGTGTTCGTCAACTGTTTCATGATTTTGAATAGTGAACCCATATCCCCAAGGTAAGCCGCAGATTCTGCCTTGTTTGCCAGATCTTCAATGACCTTTCTCTTTTCACGTCTAACAGCCTTTTTAAGCTGTATATGAGCATCGCGGTAGTTCTGCCTCAGGTCGGGCGTTCGTTTGTTGACAGCGGGTTGAAAGATGATTGCCAATTTGGCTTTTATCCGATTGCCAACCTTGTCCCATGTGTCTTGCGACATCCAGGGTTTCTCGCCGCTTTGCACATATCCCACAGATTCTTCAGCACTAGTTAGAAAAGTGTTTCTGGTTGATTCCCAATTGGCGTTCAGTGTGCGCTTTTCATATTCACCCAATGTGGATGACTTTTCGCGTAGAATATTGGTGTATTCGCGTTTTTTGTTGGGATCCCTGAGCTTATCCACATTAAGCTTGCGCTTCATTTGAAGAATTTGTGGTCGTCGGATAGCTGCTGTACACAATCTCAAGTAGGCAACCATCAAGTTGTGATCGCTCCCCACGTCAGCTCTACGTTTCGGTCGCACATCAAGGAGACACCTTCTCCATCGACGACTTATAGCCAAATGGTCGACCTGGTTCTGAGTAACACCATCAGGGGAAACCCAAGATGTTTTATGATAACTCTTGTGTGGAAAAAGGGTCCCTCCGATGACCATTTGCCGAGTACTACAAAACTCCACAAATAATTCGCCGTTTTCGGGTCTCTTAATCCAAGGTCGTGACGCGTCGACACATTGGGTCACCATGCCTCCCCATGATGTGTTCTAGTCCAGTGTTGTCTGATCCAACCTGGGCGTTCATATCTCCTGAGATGATAATAATATCACCTCTTGGAACACGTTCGAAGGAGGTACTCAGTTGGCTATAAAACTTCTCTTTGTCACGAGATGTTGCGGTATTAGTTGGTGCGTAGCACTGCAGAATTGTGACGTTTCTGACACTGGTCCTGAGCCTGACGCCGATAATCTTATCCGAGATTAGTTTCCAGCTAATGAGACTGTTTCTCACTCTCGGTGTAAGGACGAATGCCACGCCATATCTGGCTTCACTTCCAGGGCCAATGTACAGAATAGTGTTTCCGCTAGGGGTTCGTACTTCTCCTGATCCTGTCCACCTGACCTCGCTCAAGCCCAAGATTTGGATATTATAGTGCTCCATTTCACGGCCGATCACTGATTGACGGTGCATGGACCGAGTAACACCAGCTCTTCCCCCGTCATTCAATGTTCGAACGTTCCAGAAGCCAATCATAGTCCGTTTTCGAATGCCAAAAGTCGTTACCAATCAGTCCGTACCCGAGGCGCTGTATCCGTTTCTCGTATCAGTTAAGTTTTAAGATCACGGGTGATAAGCCCATAATCCAAGTGTTCAAGTGGGAGGATCTTACTCTTTGTCTAGACAGACAGTTTTTTTTATCTCTCTCTCTTTCTCTCTCTCTCTCTCACTCTTTCTCTCTCTCTCTATCTCTCTCTATCTCTCTATCTCTCTCTCTCTCTGCAGATTGCTCACTGAAGACAATTTGAGTTGGGAAATAGGGCATAGGACTAGGGATTGGAACCTCAAATTCAAACAGTTATCCCTGCAATCTTCACCTCTCATTCCCTATCTGGTTTCTTTCTACTTTCATCTTATACCTGAACCCCTGCCTATCTCTACATGCAATTTTAAGAGTGAAGTTGGGGTAGGAACTGGAGTCAGGAAATTAAAATAGGGGTGGCACTCCACACCGGATCTTCCCAACTAACGTCGGTAAATATTATGTCTGCACATTATCTTCATATTTAAAAAGTTATCATTTCAACCTTCGAAACTCTTAAAATAACACGAAAAATGAAAAAAACATAAAAAATGATGTCTTTATTGTTAATAATTTGATTAAAAACTCAAATAAATAACATTCCACAGGTCCATAAATTAATTAATTGAATTACTGATAACAAGTTTCGACATTATCGCGCCTCTTCATGCACTTGTCATTCTAGCTTTTTTTTATTTTATTTTCGTAGTAAACATGTGAGCGCACTTATATTATATGTATAAATAGAAAAGATTATCGCACGTTTGTGAAGTTAATCACTTAATGGATTTCCTTATATTCCAATCCAAAGTTGAAAAGTTCTAGAATGAGAGGCAAGAAAAAAAAATCTGGCAGTAAATCCTTGCCGGGTGGAAGACCTGCAGGCTCCTCGAACAAGAATAATATCATGTAAAAATGTTATAAATCCGTGTTACTAGTAGGAGATTATGTCGAGTCAAAGGTTACGACAGTTCAAAGCCTTTCGTCGTCGCTATATACTCATATACTCGTTCCGCAATACTCATAAATATTTCCAGTGAATAACCAGACACTAGAGATGCCATCATCAGGCAGAGATCTAAGGAACATCCTTGTCAGAATGGTAGTGGCGATGCTGAAAGCCACAGTCGTAGGCATATCCTTTTGATACATCGTCTTCCATTTTTCATGGGAACCGAGTGTTGTGGTGAATAACCTGAGCGAGTAAATTGGCTGTAAGGGAATTTTGCTGCTTCATTTTTTCGACTAGGAGCTCAAATAATTCATAAGGAACAGACAAATTTGTGAATAGGCAGAAAGAGCCGGAAATTTAAAATTCCCTCATAGAAGCTTTCGTATTTGTTTTGCGGTAAATTAAATGGCTGGTGGCCAGACAGATTTTGTAGGATCAGAGTATTCACTTTGAAAACTCAAACCCTGTTGAGTTCTACTATTCCGAGACAATGATACTTTGCATTGAAGAGTGACGCTCTATCAATTACTTTATTATTCTAATAATAAAGTATTGTGATCGACACAAGAAAAAAAAAAACTTTGCTACCCTGAAATTTTTTTTTTTCGCGTTTCATGACTAAATTAGCCTAAAAATGCAAAAAAAAAAAATCCGTCTGTCTGTACGCCGTCCGCCGTCCGCCGTACGCCGACGTGTACGCTCAGCGCACATTAACTCCCAAACCGTTCAAGATAGAAAGTTCATTTTTGGGGGGATTGTAGATAGTTGCGGATCTCAGGCGGATACCCATTTTGGGGGGTGTACAGGTTCAGGGGGAGGCGGGGGGAGCGCTTAAACCGAAAAATACGAATTCAAATATCTCAACCATGGTAACAGCTAGGAAGCTAAGACTCAACATACATATAGAGGGTTTTGTGGGACAACTTTTAAAAATAATTTAATTTTTTTATTCATTGGGGTGCGAAAAGGGGGAGCTAAGAACTAATTGTCGGCCGAATTTTTCTTCGAAATTACTTATCGTAAAAAAATCATATTTAGAGACCGTTAAGGTGGCATATAGTTTCATCGGAACCAGCTCAGAAAGCGGCTAATTATTGTAAGGGGGAGGGTCAGGGGGGGTGCAAAGAAAAACACTTAAAAATTAATATCTCAACTATCTCTTAAGCTATGTAATTGAAACTTAAAATGTATATTAAGCTATACTAGGTAAATACAAAAAAAAATATAACATGTCGAAATAATAGTAGTGGGGGGAAACGGAGAGCATTTCAAAAATGGTGCACTTTTCAAAATTACAAATCCTTATATCTCAAAAAATAGTACAGATATCAAATCGAAAATTTGTCAGATTATAGAACTACATAATGGTTAATTTTGGTAAAAATTTTAAGTTGGGAGGTGTAAGGGGAGGGAGGTGATAAGCAAAAATGTCGAAAACTTTGAGTGATTTTTTTAGGACTCTGGTGAAAGATACAAAGTTAAAATTTTGCATAAGAATACCTATATTTAATGTACATAGAAAAATAATAATAACTTGATCCATATTTATTATAAACCGACCCCCCGGTCTAACGTGCACAAGGTGTTTCATGTGTATTGAAAAAAACACATAAACTCAAAATTTTTGAGTGAAATTTTAAGGTAAAACTTGAAAATTTGCGAGATGCATTTAAAAAAAATTCCTAAGCATATGAAATACTAACTGGTCGAAAATCTTTAAAACTTCTACGACACAGTTTCGCAATTCATCAATTAACGGATTTACTCGATTTACATTCTTCATCTTTATAGCCTAAATTATATGAGTGCATACGTAACTTTCTTTAATTTACGAGTTGTTACATTTGCAATTTGCTTCTTCGCAGACCCATAGATCGAATGACTTGGCGCCAAAATAAAAGTCAATATGGTCGTTACTTTTTACTGCAAAAAAAAACACACAGTTCAATTCATCAAAATTTACAATCTATACATATAAATATAATTGTAGTGTCTGTCTGTTATTTGCTTATAAATGGCTATAAGTTAGTTTTTTGAGCTACTTTAGCACTAACTAAGCATAAAAACACATTTTTGAAATTTTTGTCTGTCTGTCTGTCTGTCTGTCTGTCTGTCTGTCTGTCTGTCTGTCTGTCTGTCTGTCTGTACGACCGCTTTTCACGCACAAACGGCTGAACCGATTGTAATGAAACTTGCACAGTTTGTTAGGTGTCCATCGGAATGAAATCTGCTTTTGGTTTCATTTCACTCCCCTCACTCCTTCTACCCCCTCCCATACAAAGTGACTAATTTTCAAAATATATATTAATCAAATTTTCTTGGAAACTATAAAAGCTATGAGTTTGAAATTTGGAATATATTATTTCTATTATAAATGCAGTCTTTTGGTATACAAATTGTCTGAGTTTCCTCACTCCTTTCACCACCTCCCATACAAACTACACTTTTTCATGAATTACTTTACACCAAATTTCTCAGTACGTGTAACTTCCATAGAGCCAAACTGTTGTATTAAATTCTTAATTAACATTATTATTAATATCGGGGAAAAATTAACCGATTAGCTTCACTCCTTCTACCCCCTCCCATACAATGTGACACAGTTTCACGACTTCACAAGAATTTGATTTTCTTGAAAAATCTGAATGTTACTGATCTGAAATTTAAAATATAGCAATGGCATGATTATTATAGTTGTTTTACAAAAAATCACCAAAAACCTCCTTCTCCTTCCACCACCTCCCATATAAACCGCACTTTTTCATGAAATACTCTAAGTGAATTTTTTCAGTACATTTAAATTTCATCGAGGTAAAAATTTGAACTTAATCCTTAATTAGCATTATTATTAATATTGGGACAAAAATTAACCGAATAGCTTTACTCCTTCTAGCCCCTCCCATACAATGAGACACATTCCACGACTATATAACAATTCGATTTTCTTGAAAAGTGTGAATGTTACAGATCTGAAATTTAAAGTATATCAATTGCATGGTAGTTATAGTTGTTTCTCGAAAAACCACCAAAAACCCCCCACTCCTTCTACCACCTCCCATACAAATTGCACAATTTGATTAAATTCAATGCACTAAGTTTCTCAGTACCTACTCAATTTTTGAAGCTTAAATTTGGTACAAAACATTTTTATAGCTATTCTAGCATGATGTGAAACAAATTAGTTCACTGCTGTCACCCCTTCTACCACTCCCCATACAAAATTTCTTAACACAGCAAAAATTTCAATTTCATCTATACATAGTATCGTATGATTGGGCTTTACGCACAATCGTAGTCCTGTTATGTTTTTAAGCTTAATGTTATTTTATTTGTTTTTTTTTTGTTTTAATAACACCAGCTACAATTATTCACATATCCTTAACGCTCTTCAACACATATATGATCTCGAATCACGGGTTTGATTTGATCACGAGCCTGTCCCATAAAAATGAAAGTATCATGCTTTCATTCTTAATAATTCATGGTTCTGATTCCAACAATATACAAACCATTTTCTTCAAAGAGCCATTAAGGTAAGCAGATTATATATCCCACATAATGTATTACTAACTACACTCTCAAAAATTGCTTATTATTGCTATTTTTACGCGGACGAAGTCGCGGGCGTTTTCTAGTTTACTATAAAAATCGTAAGACATTTTATCTTCATTAAAATGTTTCAATAAATAATCTGGTCAACAAAAAAAAAGAAGATATAATTCAATTGGGCCACACTGAAAACATCGAAAACATTGAGCGGAAGAGAATCGTCGACCACCCGCCGATCATGAACCGCGCACCCGCCATCCAGTTGAATACGACGTGAGCAAAAGCTGTAAGAACGCCATGTACGAGAATGAGAGATAAGAAGTGTCGCGGACTCGGCGGGACCCGTAGCTCTCTTTATTTTCAGAGGTAAAGACGTCAATTTTCAGAGGTAGCACGTGACAAACATGTTAACCCAGGCAAGTTATCTTACTCGGTGTATTGTACTCTGGTACAGGGTGGGCAATCTAGTGGTTTCTTTTTAAATTGGAGTGACAGAATGCGCTACTGCGAAGCCAGCCGAGGCAGCCACTTGAACGAAGTTGTGTTCCATCATTAATGGGAATGTTTGCTCTTAATGCTCTTAATGAAGCCATAATGTATGGAAAAAAATTTAATTTTGTTCATTTTGTTGCATTTTTAAAAAGAAACTTGTAATTGGCCTACACTGTACTGTGGTTAGTTATGAGTTGATATTTGAGTAGGGGCAATGCCTTCTATAGTAGAAAGCCGAGTAACTGAATCCAACAACAACACGTTGGAGTCATAACAAACATGACAGTTCCATACAAATTCGAGCGCTTTTGTATGGAGCAGACACGGCGGGCTTCGTAAGAATCGCGTTTATTCTTAAATGCAGTGTTAAAGATAGTTCAGCTTTCTAAGGTACTTTATTGAAAGTGCTCGGCATGTAATTATGACACGTTGATATTACGTGCAATGGATTTTTAATTGAAAAAAGTGCGATCAAAGTTAAATCTCGGCTTCTCACACCGAAGAAAATCTGTCACTCATATTGTGCAGAGTTCTCAGGTTAATTTTCACACAGAAAATTGTAGAATTTTAGTTATTACGAAAAAGTGTGCACTCGCGTAATAAAAGTCGAATGTGATCGACGAGTGCGTCGTGCGGTCGTCAGTCGGAGTGAGTGAGCGTGGAGGTCCTGTGATCGGCAAGCAGAAGTAAGTCCTGTGATCGACACGCGGATTTCAGTAAGCGACAAAGTCTTGTGCACTCTTTAATTATACGTAAAACAGTTTACAAACTGGAGAGAACTTCTCGAATCGAACTCACCAATTTGCGTGCAATTTTCACGCACACATGCGAACAATCTACGTGTAGAGATAAGCCTAAGTCAGAGTACAACAAAGAGTAAGAACACTTCGTATAGTGCCTGGGTTAACATGTTTGTGACGTGCTACCTCTGAAAAATCCGGTTTTTACCTCTGAAAATAAAGAGAGCAACGTGTCCCGCCGAGTCCGCGACACTTCTTATCTCTCATTCTAGTATATGGCGTGGAAAGTTGCGATAGAAAGATTTGAAACTGAAAAGCGAACGAGTGGAAGCGAAAAGTTTTGAAAGTGAGAAGCGAAAAATAGATTTCCAGTTATTTTACTGTAAAATTAACCTATTGTTATACTCTAGATGGAATCTGAGAGAATTATAAGTTAGCTCTAAAGTTTGTAACGCTAAGAAATAAGGCTCGGAGAAAAAAATTAATGATACAGAAGTTAATATTATCACTCAAAAATCTCAAAACCGGATGTCCGTCCGTCCGTCCGTCCGTCCGTCCGTCCGTCCGTCTGTGCGCTCTCTAGCTTGAGAACGCGTTGAGCTAGATAGTTCAAATTTTGTACACGTCGTTTTTGACAAAAAAAAGTCAAGTTCGAGAACGGGCCAAATCGCTGTACCCCTTCTACCCCCTCCCATACAAAATGAGACAATTGCGCAATTTGAGAATAAACGGATTTGCTCGAAAAGTATAAAAGCGATTGGTCTGAAATTTGGAATATAATATTTTTATGATAATATCAATCTACCGTATGAAAATAATGCGTGTCCTTTTCCTCCTTCTACCACCTCCCATACAAACTGAACTTGTCATGAATTACTCTAAGCCAATTTACTCAATGCGTATAAAATTTAGCGGGCTGAAATTGTGCACCAAATATTTATTTAAAATTGTTAGTAAGGCTAAAAAAAATCAGACGATTAGCTTCACCCCTTCCACCCCCTCCCATACAAAATGACACAATTTCGCAATTTGACATTAAATGGATTTACTCGAAAAGTATAAAGGCTATAGTCTGAATTTTGGGATATATTACTTTCATAATGATTTCAATATACAGTAGAAAAATTATTTGCGACCTCCCTCTCCTTCCACCCCCTCCCATACAAACTAAACTTTTTCATGAAATGCTCTAAGCCGATTTTCTCAGAACATATAACATTTATTGAGATCATATTTTGTAATAAATACTTAATTAGTATTATCACTAAGATCAGAAAAAAATATTTGATTAGCTTCACTGCTTCTACCCATACAATATGACACAGTTTCATAACTTCACAAAAAATCGATTTTCTTGAACAGTATGAATGGCACTAGTCTGAAATTTAAGGGATGTCAATTTTATAATATTCCTAGTTACTTCTGATAAAATCACTAAAATTCCCCCACTCTTTCTACCACCTCCCATACAAACTGCACATTTTCACTAAATCTAACTCACTAATTTTCTCAGTTTCCATTCAATTTTTAGAGTAAGCATTTTGTATAAAACATTTTTATAGCTACTTAAGCATCAATCAATCAATCAAATTCCTGTTAAGACTCCCTATAGGGGCATAGGACAGAAACAACTCTCTTCCACAAGGCCCGATCCTGAGCATCGGCCTTAAGCTGTTGCCAGGACTTGTTTATTCCTCTGGTCTCCTGCTCAACTGCTCGCTTCCATGTGTTACATGGTCGACCAACCCGACGTCTTCCTTGAGGATTATAATCCAGAGCCTGTTTTGCGATATTTTGCTCTGGTTTCCTCAAAGTATGGCCGATCCACTGCCACTTCCGCCGTTGAATCTCAATACCTATTTTAGTCTGGCCAGTTGTACTCCAAAGTTCGTCGTTGGAGATCACTTCTGGCCAGAATATTCCTAAAATGCGCCGGAGGCATTGGTTTACGAAAGTCTGTAGTTTCTTGGTAAGTCGAACGGTCACTTTCCACGTAGTACAATCATACAACAACACATATTTGACGCATGCGTCAAAAACTCGCAGCTTCGTGCGAAGGGAGATCTCTCTTAACCTCCAGAAAGGGGAAAGGATACCGAAGGCATTACGAGCTTTATTTAGCCGAGCCTTAATATCCTTTTCGGCTCCGCCGTCCATGCTGGCAATGCTTCCAAGAAGCAAAAATCTTGCACCTCTTCCACATCCTGTCCGTTAAGAACAATCGGTGTGCTTGCATTCGAACCCATGTGCATGCTACTTAAGCATGATGGTGAAAAATTAGTTCAATGCTATCATCCCTTCTAACACTCCCCATACAAAATTTCTTGGGATCACAAAAAACTCTATTTCATCTAGAGTATCGTAAGATTGCGCTTTACGCGAAATCGTAGCCCTGTTATGTTTTTTATTTATTTTTACTTGAAATCCAGCGACCGCTTTCGCACCTCAATATTTTTATTGTTGGAAATAATGCTGCTTCTCATTGGATTATTGATATGACAAGGAGAATCACAATGTAGCTCTGCTGAAAGGCTATAAAAAAAATATATTTAGTTGCCGGGTGGTGATTAGAAAAGGACTCCAGGCAGGAAATTACACAAGAAAAAAAAATAATTGAAAGCAGACAATTTATAAAATCGGACTCATTTTCTGCTTTTGCTGTTTGTTTATTTGAATAATAAATAAATGAAATAAAATATAAATATAAGAAAAGTATATTCTACAATAGAAATGAACCGAATGGGTTGTCTGAATCTATCCAGCTACTGCAAGCCCTGACGCTTAAGTCGTAGTCGCAGGCGATTCCAATGCTCAAAATATTGCCTGGCTCAAACATTCTTTTGTTATGTAGCGGAAGCCTAGGAGAGAATTATTTTGACCCGAAAGCCAAAATAATTCTGAAAAGGAAAGATAAGGTTCGGGATAGACAGGGCTGAGATTCACCTACATCCATCTCAGTGACAATCTGTGTGCTGGTGCGACGCGCTAGCTTGATGCCGGGTCTAGCTGCAGTAGGCGTGTAGAGGGGTTCGCTGCACAAGAAGGTCATGAAACCCAATTTGGCCTGTCATAACAAAAATAAATCGCGAGTAGTGAGCTCGCCGCGTCGACTTATCCAAGTCGGAAGGACAACGAAAAGAAAAAAAAAGGGAACTACAACTGGTCACGGATATTGACTCGACCAGATGTTTCGACGACGGCGTCTGATGGTTTGACGCCAACCTGCCCACCCAACCTTAGCCATACATCTTCCACTAAATCTTCATCGTATGGCCCCAAAAGAGAGGATGAGGACCCGTGGAGGCCAGGGAAGATCTTCAAATGACAAAACTAGTGCTGCATTCTAATTCATTTTTTCCATGTATTCATTTATCATAATCTATCAATTTTCCTTTAATATTGAGTTAATAATAATTCATTGAGTTTTATTTTGACATTTTTACTTAAAGTTGTGATATTCATTGAGTTTTAATTATGTCTAGTTACTTATATCTGTGATATTCATTGAGTTTTATTATGCCTATTTACTTATATCTGTGATATTCATTGAGTTTAATTATGTCTATTTACTTAAATTTGTGATATTCATTGAGTTTTATTATGTCTATTTACTTATATCTGTGATATTCATTGAGTCTTATTATGTCTATTTACTTATATCTGTGATATTCATTGAGTTTAATTATGTCTATTTACTTAAATTTGTGATATTCATTGAGTTTTATTATGTCTATTTACTTATATCTGGCCAGATACGATAAAATAGAATTCAAGTGAAAATAAATGTGATTGAGGTGTTTTCATTTTTCCCCCTCCTTTTTTTTTTTGCTAGGTATTTTGAAAATAAAATTAAAGTGAAAATAAATATAATTATAATTAATGTGAGCTAATTAATCAAGTTCAAATGGTTTAAACACAAAACTTATCCTAAAGCAGCGGTAACCATGACGAGGATGGCGATCTTGAAGCAGCGGCTAATGGTGGCATTATTGCTTGAACTGTCGATTGAATTCGTCCTCGAATCATTGGCAAGATCGTTACTTTCCTGTTGATCGCTCTTGATGAGAATGTCACCTTGCCGGATGCGGACACAATTTGTTGAGCATTTATGAATTCACATTCCGGTCGGAGTTTCGTATAATACGTATGGGTTTCTAGCATCACTATGTTTAATTCTAGGTAATGCCATATATAATTACTAGTAGGTGTGGTAGGTAATTTCCGTTTAACACTAGGTGTAGGGATTTTTTTTAAATACGCACTGTAGGTAGTTTCAACTTCTCAGTAATTGGGTAATTTTTCTCAGTATGTACTGTAAATAATTTCTATTTACCATGCAGATAATTTCTATTTAGCACTAGGTGTAGGGATTTTTAAAATACGCACTGTAGGTAATTTTAACTCGAGGTCAAGGCGAGAATAGAAAAAAAATCGACCGTAGCACAAAGTCCGTCGTGAACAAAAACAAGGCTCAATCTCTTCCGTTAGGTATATCTACCTGAGGAGAATTCTGGAATTTTTTAAATCAATGAGGAAATCGAGTTTTACGGCTATTTTATTTTTTCCCATATTCCACGGACTCGAAATTTCGGGTGTTGCATCGAGTTTCCGCGTCGCAAAAAAAAACTTAGAGGCGCAACAGCTACACCAAACTTCACTCGACCGTACTCAGATTCATGGCCAATGTACTTAGCGACTAGATGAAACTATTTGGCCCACATTTGCACGTTTTTGTTAATTATTTATTTATTTTTTTTTTATCGTTCAAAATTTTCGACATTTTTGCTTACCAGCTCCCTCCCTTTACACCCCCTAACTTAAAATTTATCAAAATTATAAATTATGTAGTTATTCTGATGAATATTTGATTCGATATCTGTACTCAATTTTGAGATATAACGATTTCTAATTTTGAAAAGTGCACCATTTTAGAAATGCTCCCCATTTCCCAATGGGAAAAAAAATTAAATTATTTTTGGAGTTTGTCCCACAACTCTCTCTATACGTATGCTGATTTTCATCTTCCTATCTGCATTCGTGGTGAAGATATTAGCAAGAGTATTTTTTGACTTTTTCCATCCCCCCGTCTCCCCCTTCCACCTGACACTCACAAAATAATGGATAATGGAGCTCACTTACCAAATTAACAATCGACCCAAAGACCAACATTCTACCTTTTACGGTCTCGGAGGTATGAGTCCATATGTACGGCGGACGGCTTACGGCGTACGGCGGGAAGGATTTTTTTTTTTTGCTTTTTCAGGCTAATTTAGTCATGAAACGCGAAAAAACAAAATTTCAGAGTAGCAAATTTTTCTTTCTGTGTCGATCACAATACTTTATTATTAGAATGATAAAGTAATATAACAGGACATAAAGCCCAATCGTGCGATACTCTAGATGGAAGGGATTTTTTTTTGTGTTTTTAAGAAATTTTGTAAGGGAAGTGGTAATTTATTCACATCACGCTAGAGTTTCTATCAAAATGTTTTATACAAAATTTAGGATGAAAAAATTAGTGTATTGGATTAAGTGAAATTGTGCAGTTTGTGTGGGAGGTAGTAGAAGGAGAGGCTGGTCCTTAATGACTTTTTCAAAAATAACTATAACCATCATGCTTTGGTATATTTTAAATTGCAGATCAGTAGCATACAAGTACATACTTTTCAGGAAAATTGACTTTTTGTAAAGTTGTGAAACTGTGTCACATTGTATGGCAGGGATTAGAGGGAGTGAAACTTATCGTCTAATTTTTTTAATCTTACTAATAATTCTAAATGAATATTTAGTGCACAACCTCAGCTCGATAAATTTTATACATACTGAGTCCATTTGTTTATAATATTTCATGAAAAAGCGCAGTTTGAAGGAGGAGGAGGACTTGAATAATATTTATACAGTAGATTGAAATTATCATAAAACTAATGTATTCCAAATTTTAGATAAATAGATTTTATATTTTTGGAGTAAATCTGTTTAGTGTCACATTGCGAAATTGTGGCATTTGCATGAGAGGGGATAGAAGGGATGGAGCGATTTAACCCGTTCACAAAAATTAACCTTACTTTTTCGTTAAAAACGACGAGTACGAATTTTGATTTTTTTAGCTCGACGCGTTCTCAAGCTAGAGAGCGCACAGACGACCGGACGGACGGAATCTGGTTTTAAGGTTTTTGGGCGATAACAAATATTTATGTACTCTTGGCGCCTCTGTACAAGTATTATTTCTTGGCGTTACAAACTTTAGAGCAAGCTTATAATACTCCCAGATTCTATCTAGAATATAAAAAGTTCTTAAAAGTCTTAAGATTAATATCTGGTTGAATTGCCTTACGACTTCTACCCCCTCCAATACAAAAGTATTGTATTTTTATACTCTAGATGGAATCTGAGAGTATTATAAGTTCGCTCTAAGGTTTGTAACGCCAAGAAATAAGGCTCGGAGAAAAAAATGAATGATACAGAAGTTAATATTATCACTCAAAAATCTCAAAACCGGATGTCCGTCCGTCCGTCCGTCCGTCCGTCCGTCTGTCCGTCCGTGCGCTCTCTAGCTTGAGAACGCGTTGAGCTAGAAAGTTCAAATTTTGAAAACGTCGTTTTTGACAAAAAAGTAAGATCAAGTTCGTGAACGGGCAAAATCGCTCCACACTCTCTACCCCCTCCCATACAAAATGACACAATTACGCAATTTGACAATAAACGGATTTGCTCAAAAAGTATAAAAGTTATTGGCCTGAAATTCAGAATATATTACTTTTATGATAATATCAATCTATCGTATAAAAATTGTGTGTGTCCTCCCCCTCCTTCTACCACCTCCCATACAAACTGTACTTATCATGAATTACTCTATCATATAAAAATTGTGCGTGTCTTCCCCCTCCTTCTGCCACCTCCCATACAAACTGTACTTATCATGAATTACTCTAAGCCAATTTCCTCAGTGCTTATAAAATTCAGCGGGCTGAAATTGTGCACCAAATATTTATTTAAAATTGTTAGTAAGGTCAAAAAAAATGAGATGATTAGCTTCACCCCTTCTACCCCCTCCCATACAAAATGACACATTTTCGCAATTTGACAATAAATGGATTTACTCAAAAAGAATAAAAGCTATTGGTCTCAATTTTGGTATATGTTACTTTTTTAATGATTTAAATCTACAGTACAAAAATTATTTGCGTCCTCCCTTTCCTTCCACCCCCTCCCATACAAACTACACTTTTTCCTGAAATGCTCTAAGCCGATTTTCTCAGAACATATAACATTTGTAGAGCTCATATTTTGTAATAAATATTTAATTAATATTATTACTAAGATGAGAAAAAAAATATTTAATTTGCTTCACTACTTCTACCCCCTCCCATTCAATATGACACAGTTTCACAACTTCACAAAAAATAGATTTTCTTGAAAAGTATGAATGGCACTAGTCTGAAATTTAAGGGATGCCAATTTTATAATATTCCTGGTTATTTCTGAAAAAATCATTAAAATCCCCCCACTCTTTCTACCACCTCCCATACAAACTGCACATTTTCACTAAATCAAACTCACTAATTTTCTCAGTTCCCATTCAGTTTTTGGAGTAAGCATTTTGTATAAAACATTTTCATAGCTACTTTAGCATGATGGGGAAAAAATTAGTTCAATGCTATCATCCCTTCTAACACTCCCCATACAAAATTTCTTGGGATCACAAAAAATTCTGTTTCATCTAGAGTATCGTAAGATTGCGCTTTACGCGCAATCGTAGCCCTGGCGTTACAAACCTTAGAGCGAACTTATAATACTCTCAGATTCCATCTAGAGTATAAACATAACAGGGCTACGATTGCGCGTGAAGCGCAATCTTACGATACTCTAGATGAAATAGAATTTTTTGTGATCCCAAGAAATTTTGTATGGGGAGTGCTAGAAGGGATGATAGCATTGAACTAATTTTTTCGACGTCATGCTAAAGTAGCTATGAAAATGTTTTATACAAAATGCTTACTCCAAAAACTGAATGGGAACTGAGAAAATTAGTGAGTTTGATTTAGTGAAAATGTGCAGTTTGTATGGGAGGTGGTAGAAAGAGTTGGGGGATTTTAATGATTTTTCAGAAATAACTAGGAATATTATAAAATTGGCATCCCTTAAATTTCAGACTAGTGCCATTCATACTTTTCAAGAAAATCGATTTTTTGTGAAGTTGTGAAACTGTGTCATATTGTATGGGAGGGGGTAGAAGTAGTGAAGCAAATCAAATATTTTTTTTCTCATCTTAGTAATAATATTAATTAAATATTTATTACAAAATATGAGCTCAACAAATGTTATATGTTCTGAGAAAATCGGCTTAGAGCATTTCAGGAAAAAGTGTAGTTTGTATGGGAGGGGGTGGAAGGAAAGGGAGGACGCAAATAATTTTTGTACTGTAGATTTAAATCATTAAAAAAGTAACATATACCAAAATTGAGACCAATAGCTTTTATTCTTTTTGAGTAAATCCATTTATTGTCAAATTGCGAAAATGTGTCATTTTGTATGGGAGGGGGTAGAAGGGGTGAAGCTAATCATCTCATTTTTTTTGACCTTACTAACAATTTTAAATAAATATTTGGTGCACAATTTCAGCCCGCTGAATTTTATAAGCACTGAGGAAATTGGCTTAGAGTAATTCATGATAAGTACAGTTTGTATGGGAGGTGGCAGAAGGAGGGGGAAGACACGCACAATTTTTATATGATAGATTGATATTATCATAAAAGTTATATATTCTGAATTTCAGGCCAATAACTTTTATACTTTTTGAGCAAATCCGTTTATTGTCAAATTGCGTAATTGTGTCATTTTGTATGGGAGGGGGTAGAAGGGGTAGAGCGATTTGGCCCGTTCACGAACTCGACCTTACTTTTTTGTCAAAAACGACGTGTACAAAATTTGAACTTTCTAGCTCAACGCGTTCTCAAGCTAGAGAGCGCACGGACGGACGGACGGACGGACGGACATCCGGTTTTGAGATTTTTGAGTGATAATATTAACTTCTGTATCATTCATTTTTTTCTCCGAGCCTTATTTCTTGGCGTTACAAACCTTAGAGCGAACTTATAATACTCTCAGATTCCATCTAGAGTATAAAAACTGCAACACCAGTTTTGGTATTCCCTCACTTCCTCTACTCCTCCCATACATTCTGTACATCGAATTTTGAATATGACTCCAATTAAACGCGCAACCAATTAAAAAACTAATAACCATCTTTCCTATTGCACCTCTTATTCCTCCCCCCCCCATGTACTGAAGCTATTGATCGTAATCGTAGTTAAGTGTTAAGTAATTGACAACAGCCCTGCCCTAGAACCCCCATTAAAATAGTCTTCCCTATCCACCCTAACCTGCATGTTGTCTTCCTAAGTATTCTCGATTTGTTACAGGAATAATACAGTTCCGCCCGACTTATTGGCAGATTTTTTTTTTTTCATGAAGTTTTACGAGGCTTATCATCTGCGGAGCTATCGAGATCAACTGTAAAGAGTTTTGCTGACTTTTAATTCAGGCGATGTATTAATGTCTGAGATTTATAAAATTCTGAACAACAGACTGAAAAATCGCCAGAGGGAGACGCTGAAAAGAAGCCCCGATCTCAAAGTTCGAGTATAACTCGCTTTCAACTTACCTTAGACACAACAGCCCCGTGGCGCCCGTGACGACTGGCGCCCGCGGGTGTCAGCCCCCGACTATTTACGCCACTGCTTCAAGAAATATAATTCATTCGGTGTTATTGAGATGAGGAGCTGACACTTTTTTCGAGTCGGTGGTTTTTCATTTACTAGATCAGAACCGAGCCATTTGAGAGGGATTTCGTTGAGTTTCTTTTAAGAAAAATTATCTTTTGTGCAGGTATTTTACTAAACTGCTGTCTTTCTTTCCTTTAGACTTTGCAAAAGAAAATTTCTCATTAGCTCAATCCAAGTTGAAGTTAATTCCACATTATCGCACTTTTGAATTTAGAAGATAAGTGTTGAAATTACGTGCGATGTATGAATCAGCTTCTCTAGATTAATATCAATTACAGTCCCAGAAATATGCGAGTCACTGCCATGAACGAAAACATCTATAAAGAATGTGACGTATTTCTTGGAAAAGTCATCCAAAATCACCATATGGAATTTCTGTTTCTCACACCCAACTAGAAATCGCATGCGTTTTTTTTCTTTTGGCATCGTATGATTTTATTTCTATGAAAAGGGAGATATCATATCGGACATTCCATTAACAAAAAAATATGTTATACTATCAACTCTATTTATCACGCAATTTCCGCAAAGTACACTCCAATGTCGGGCAGAATTTTACGATTTAACTACTTAACAAATCATTGATAAAAAAAAATCATTAATATAAAATTAATTTCTAAACAATTGTTCGCGTGAAAATTGCCTTCTGTAAGGCAAAGTTCTGGCCAGAACATGTGTTTTTTTTAATTGACTACACGATTACGACCGTTAATGATATTTATATTAATCTTTCACAATTACGTGCCAGTCAAACTTACAGTTTTATGAAGTAAACTTTATTTACTTTACTTACATCATGATCATTTTTAATTTCACATTTTTTTTTATTAAGTGAACCACTTGTCGCCTTTTATGAGTTTTGTTATCGCGAGCACTATAGTGGTATCGGCGTAACATAAAAAAAAAGTTCTGAATTATGGTCTCTAATAATAATTCAGCTTACCTTTTAGGCATGTGTTAACTTGCCTAGATAATTCGATAAACCTATTGCTGGTGTGTTAGATATAACTGATTTGTAGGCATCTGATAGTTGAATGGTGTTTTGGCCAAGACTCGGCAGTAGGAAGTAGATATGATCGGGAAAGTAATAATGGCGTTGGATCGGATATAGTCGGAAACTTAGTCAAATTTGGATCAATGACAATTTGGAGGAGAATTTCCCAACCATAAAATTTTTGGGATGAACAAATGATCCTCCTTGACTTACTAAAATAGCTCCCGTTCAATCTCACTCTTGAACTATAAACGAATAAAGAATCAGCAAAACTGGAAACGGGTCACAGACTGGGAATCCTATAAGGAATCCCTTAGCTGTTATGAAAAGACCTTGAAGAAAGTGCAGCGCAAATTCTCCGCTACGTCCATCGAGGTTCCTGAATCCAGTGGAATTGAGTTTATCTGCTTGGCTCTTACTGTTGAAGGTAAAAGGCTTAACATCATCACTACCTACATCTCAACATCAAACGATTCTAGAGTATACGAGTCCGCCTATCATACTACTAAGAGAATCTGCGATCTTATGCGTCCTTCCAACGAGCTGTTTATTTTCGGAGATTTTAATCTAGCTTATGTGACATGGTATCGCTCCGAAGATAATGACTACCTGATGCCATCTTTCACTGGAAAGCCCTCTCGGCAAGACCAACATTTTTTGATCAGCATACTGTCGACAAGTCTATTTCAGTCCAATTATATAGCCAACAGTTTTGGAAGGCACTTAGAACTAATTTGTTATTCAAGTTTAAGCAGCACGACTATTAACCATTGCTCTGCTCCACTACTGCCCGAATCTACACTTCATCCTGCGCTTCACGCAATTTTTCATTTGGATTCAAGTGAAAAAGTAACGTGGCTAATGCAGAGTTATATCAATTTAATTTTAATAAAGCTGATTTTACTGCTTTGGACTGAATTGCTGAATTTGTGCACTAAATATTTATTTAGAACTAGCAGACCCCGCGACATCGTCCGCGCTAAAATCGCATTAATAAGCTATTTTTGAGAGTGTTGTTAGTAATATATTATCTGGGGAATTATAATCTGCTCACTTTAAACCTCTTTCTAAATCAATTGCAAGTATTTTTCAAATGAAAATAAGCCGATTTGATATATTATTACTGAAAGTTAAGGATTTACTTCAATTTAAAGAGATTTACTGCTGTTGACATAATTACACTGACATCGATTTGAACAGATCTCAGTTTGTTTCCTGTCATTGGAACAACAAAAATCACTTTTATTTCAAATAGATGTTGACATTAACAACAACGTTTGTTATGACTTCAAACAGAATGTTTTCAAATAATTTTTATAATCTAGATGAAATCCGAGAGTATATTGTGTTTGCCTTGCCGTTTGTTACGCTAAGAAATAATGCTCACACAGAGTCGCCAAGGGTACAGAATTATTTGTTTCCGATCAAAAACCTCGAATCCGAGTGACTGTCTCTCTGTCCGTTCACGAACAAAATCAGTGAGCACAAAATTTGAACTTTCTAGTTCAACGCGCTGTGGAACTATGTACTACATATAGAGCGCACGGATGGACAAACGAACAGACGGGTTCGAGATTTTCGAACAAAAATATTGACTTCTGTGTCATTCAGTTTTTTCTTCGAACGTTATTTCTTAGCGTTACAAACTTGAAAGAAAACATATAATACAGTCAGATTCATTCCATCCCGCCCTCCAATAAAACCCAAAAAAATCGAATTTTAGCGAATTTTCTTCAGAAATATTTAAACTATCGATCTGTAAGTCATCATATTACAAACATATCATTTGCATAACAATGCTAGTCTGCAAACGAAAATTTTATCGATATCCCATCACTTTTTATGCTCCCCCCTTCGAATACCACAATTTTATAAAATTATTTTACTACTTTTCTTAATAACTATGAACCATGCTGTGATAGTGTACATATTCTTTAATGTATTTTAAAGAAATATAGAATTGGAAATAGTTCGCATGATTACTTACGAATCTCTACACAAAAAATTCCGGACGAACGCAAATGAAAACACATGGATACATGGTCATACTAATAATTCTAAAGAAATAGAATTATTAGTAAGCCAAAAAAAAAGTTAGGCGAGTGGAGCTACTCCTTCTACCCCCTCCCATACTACATAGTTGACACAATTCAACAACTTTACAAAAAGTCGATTTTCCTGAATGCTTCTGATCTGCAATCTAAAATATGTCAATTAAGTGATGTTTACAGTTATTTCTAAAAAACATTAATAGCTTCACACTCCTTCAACCACCTCTCATACAAACTGCACAATTTCACTAAATCCAGTACACCAATTTTCTCAATACCTATTAAAGTTTTGAATCCTAAATTTTGTATAAAATATTTTGATGTGCGTGATGTGAAAAAATTAGTTCAATGTCGTCAATTCTCTTTCATCTAGAGTATCACACGATTGGGCTTTACGCCCAATCGTAGGCCTGTTATGTTTTAAGTACTGTTTTTTAACAATAATTTGTAAGTAATTGTTACATATTGAACGTAGCCAATTGCATTGAACATAGAAGAATGGAATGAACTCAGCCACTGAACGAGATCATCGGAGTTCAGTGGAATTGGCTACGTCAAGAAAACGTCAGTCTCCAACACGGACAATAAAGATAGACATCAACCGGAACAATCTTTCTATTGAATAAACATACAACATGGCGCAGTCGTAATGAAGAAACGAGAAATCGCGAAACTGAAGCTGTTAAACAGTATAAAATCAGTTTTAGTGACAGACCGATGGGAAAATTTGAGGAAAATAAGCGGCTAAAAATTATACAAGCAGGTAACAGAACACGTGGTCGACCAAGGAAAATTCAAATACAGAAAGTAAACGAGAACATGGATTATATACGAAAAGTGGACCAGCTTAACCTGGATGGAAATTTGGCAGAAAACTGGAGAGTTTTTTATCAAAACTTTGAAATTTTCGCGTCAGCAGTCGAACTAGCAAATAAAGATGAATCCGTTAGAGTAGCGGTCCTCCTCAACGCTCTGGGTCCTGCTGCGGTAGAAGAATTCAACACATTGCCTCTCACAGAGGTACAGAAAAAACAATACAGTGCCGAAATAAGTGGATTTGACAGCTTTTGTATACCGAAAAAAAATGAAGTATACGAAAGCTACGTATTTTGGTCAAGAAGCCAAAAACCAAACGAGCCATTCGACAGTTTTATGATAAACATCAAAAAGTTGGTCAAGTCTTGTGGATACACCAACGTGGGAGAACGTATGATTCGCGACAGAATAGTGCTTGGCCTAGCAAATCAATCTTTGCAGAAAAGAATGCTGGAGAAAATTAACCTAACGGTGTCAACGACAATCGAAATGGCGAGAGCTGAAGAAATATCGAAAATTCAGTCAACGAATCTCAACCGTAGCGAAACGTTTTCATCGAGTAATGCAGAAATACATGCAGTAAAACAAATTAATAGCTCACGTAAACATTTCAATAATATATAGAATTAAAAAAAAAACAGTATCCCAGTCGTAAAACCGGCTAAGAGAATCCCACTGTCTATCCGTAACACGGTGAGAGAAAACTGAATAACCTAGAAAAAAAATGCATCATAAAGAAGGCGAATGATGCAAGTGAAGGGTGTCTAACCTTGTAGTGGTTGAAAAGCCTAATAAAAAGATAAGATTATGTTTAGACCCTCAGGAACTAAACAAGTGTCTTAGAGAAGAAAATTATCAAATTCCATCACTGGAAGATGTGTTACCGCAATTAGCAAATAAAAATTACTTCAGTGTTCTTGATCTTAAAGACGGATTCTTTCAAATTAAATTAGACAAAGATTCCTCTAAGCTTTGTACATTCAACACACCATTTGGTTGCTATAGGTACTTAAAGCTTCCATTCGGAATTAAAGTAGCGCCAGAGGCGTTTCAAAAATATAACACTAGGAATTTTAACGGGATCAAGGGACTTATCATATATATTGATGATATTTTAATTGCGGCGGAAACTCTGGAAGAACATGACGAAATATTTAAAACTGTAATGGAACGTGCCAAATTGTTAAATATAAAATTCAATCAAGAAAAACTTCAGTTTCGTGTCCCGCAAGTTAATTTCTTGGGACACATATTTCCTAGAAATGGCATTTTATTTGATGAGACAAGGCTGAAAGCAATTGAAGATATAGGCCTACCCAAAAGTAAAAAAAATATCCAAAAGCTGTTAGGTATGGTTAATTACATGCAAAGTTTTCTCCCAAATTTGGCAGAAGTATCAACTCCATTACGGGAGCTTCTCAAGAAAAATATAATTTTTCAATGGACATCTGCTCGTACAATATGTTTTAATAAAATAAAACAACTAATAATTAAAGCACCAGTACTAAGGTATTTTGACTCTTCGTTGGATACCACTATTCAAGCAGATAGCAGTAAAGATGGGGTGGGTTGTTGCATCATGCAAAATGGCAGACCAATTTTGTTTGCTTCAAAAAGTTTAACGGACACAGAAAAAATATATGCGCAAATCAAAAAAGAAATGCTTGCTATTTGCTTCGCCTGTCGAAAGTTCCATAACTGGATATATGGAAAGAAAATAGTCATTCAAACAGATCACAAACCCTTATTAGGAATAATGAGCAAAGAGTTATCAAAAATCGCATCGGCAAAACTACAGAGAATGAAACTCAAAATATTAAAATATGACATAAAATTAGAATATTTACCTGGTAAGAACATGCACATCGCGGATCTACTATCGCGTTATTACAATGAAAAGGACAAAAGTAGAACTATTGAGGATACAGATGAGGTCGTACACTCAATCAATGTGAGCGATGAGAAACCAGAACAATTTAAAAAAAGTAATCATGGAGGGCTGGCCTATAACAAAAAATAAACTTCCAAATAATATTAAACAATACTGGAAATTCAAAAATGATCTTTCTGTTGAGAACGAAATAATATTCTTAAATGAGAAAATTTTAGTTCCAGTTACCTTAAGAAATTATATACTTGACATTCTACATATGTCGCATATGGGAATAGAGCGTACAAAAAACAGGGCTAGGAAAATGGTTTACTGACCAGGAATTAATTCAGAAATAGAACATATTATTTCTAGATGTCAAACTTGTCAAAAATTTCGGAATGCACAAACCCGTGAACCTCTGTTATCTCATGATATTCCACAATACCCATTTGCTAAAATAGGTATGGACATTTTTGAATATAACAGCAATAACTTCCTAATTGCAATAGATTATTACCCAAAATTTGTAGAAATCACAAAAATCAACAAAAAAACCGCTTCAGAGATAATTGTTAAGCTCAAGCAATTATTTTCCATTCACGGAATCGCATTTGGTAGTTATGAGTTCAAGAATTTTGGTAAAGAATTAGACATAAAGGTGACCACCTCTAGCCCACATTATCCTCGCACAAACGGACAAGCCAAAAGGGCTGTTCAAATAGGAAAAAACATGCTCAAGAAAGCTGTAGAAAATGGTAAAGAACTGTGGTAGTATCTACTAGAATATAGGAACACTCCTATAAAGGAAGTAGATTTGTCGCCTAACAGATTGCTCATGGGAAGAAATACCAGAACTTTATTACCGGGAAAAAATTCAACATTTAAAATAGAGGGCTATCCGAGTTTACAATCAAATTATAGAATCAAACAAGAACGCTGTGCAGTGTTTTATAATAGAGGTACCAAACCGAAAGATTGTTTCCAAATTGGAGAAAAAGTTATGTATAGGACTGGAAAAGATTGGCGCGAAGCTGTTATACATATATATTAGAAAAAGATAGTGCACCTCGATCTTATTGGATAAAAATAATAGAAAATAACAAAATTATCAGAAGAAATTTCTATTACATTAAACGGTTAAAAAAAAATAACTAAAACAAAGATGATAGCAAATTGGAAAAACTTACGTATAGTTGTACATCACATTGTTAATAAATGACATAAGTACGACAAAATTTTTGGTAGATCTTAACGAAAATAAACTGCCAACAAGTCGGGCGAAACTTTATTATTCTTGGGATAAGTTGCGGACGAGTGGAAAGTCAATGTGCAGGTTAGAGTGGTTAGAGAAGGCTAAGTGAAAGGGAGTTCTTGGGCAGGGCTGTTGTCAATTTAACAATATTTCATTCGTTTCTGCAAGTTTGGGTTTTTATGAGGGGAGGAGGAGCGGTAATAGTAAGAGTGGGTGGATGCTAATAGCTTTTTAATTAATTACTTGAATCACGTCCAATATTCTCTGCACAGAATGCGTTTCATAGACGAAGATGCATAAAATTTTCATAAAATCCGGTGTATTTTACATTCACGAAACCGAACATTTGTATGGGAGGGGGTAGAGAAGGTAAGGGAATCGTAAAATTTGATATGTAGTTTTATTTCGCTACTTTTGTAAGGTGCTTGCATAAAATTTCAAGTTCGTAGCTTTTAGTTTGTTGGTTATTAGTTGATTTAATGAATTTGGTCGAAATCATAGTTTTGTATGGGAGGGGGTAGAAGGGCAAGCGCGATTTTAAAACTTTTAAATCAACTTCATTTGAATTATATTTATAAATTTATACGCAAAATTTGAAATTGATAGCTTTTAATAGTTAGGTGATAATTGATTTCTTGAAAATGGTCGAAAAAATAATTTTGTATGGGAGGGGGTAGAAGTTCTTAAGGTTTTCGACCAGTTAATATTTCGTATATTTAGGGTTTTTTTTAAATGCATTTCGCAAGCTTTCAAGTTTCTACCTTAAATTTTCACTCAAAAATTTTCAGTTTATGTGTTTTTTTTCAATGCACATGAAACACCTTGTGCGCGTTAGACCGGGGGGGTCGGTTTATAACAACTATGGATCAAGTTATTATTATTTTTCTATGTACATCAAATAGACGTATCCACATGCAAAATTTAAACTTTGTATCTTTCACCAGAGCCCTAAAAAAATCACTCAAAATTTTGGACATTTTTGCTTATCACTTCCCTGTCCTTACACCTCCCGACTTAAAATTTTTACCAAAATTAACCATTATGTAGTTCTACAATCTGACAAATTTTCGATTTGATATCTTTACTATTTTTTGAGATATAAGGATTTGTAATTTTGAAAAATATGCCATTTTTTAAATGCTCTCCATTTCCTCCCACTACTATTATTTCAACATGTTATATTTTTTTTATATTTTCATAGTACAGCTTAATATATGTTGAAAGTTTCAATTACATAGCTTAAGAGATAGTTGATATATTCATTTTTAAGTGTTTCTCCTTGCACCCCCTCCCCCTGACCCTCACCCTTACAATAATGAGCCACTTTCTAAGCTAATTTCGGTGGAGCTATATGCCACCTTAATAGTCCCAAAATATGAATTTCTTACGATAAGTAATTTCGAAGATATAATCATTTGAAAAAACCATTCGGCCGACAATTTGTTTTTAGCCCGCCCCTTTTCGGACACCAATGGATAAAAAAATTAAATTATTTTTTAGGTTTGTCCCACAACCTTCTCTATATCTTTACTGATTTTCAACTTCCTTCGTGGTGGAGATATTAGCAAATGTAGTTTTTGACTTTTTCCCTCCCCCCGCCTCCTCCTTCCACCTAACACCCCCCAAAATTATAATATGAATAGAAAATAGAGCTCACTTACCCAATCAACAATCCACCCAAAAACTACCTAACGGTCTCGGAGATATGAGCCCATATGTACGGTGTACGGCGTACGGCGAGACGGATTTTTTTTTTGCATTTTTAGGCTAATTTAGTCATGAAACGCGAAAAAAAACATAAAAGAATTATGATTGGGCGTAAAGCCCAATCATATGATACTCTAGATGAAATGAGAAAGAGTTCAATGTACCGGAAAATATGTCACCTCCAATTCTTTTAAATAATTAATAGTGACTTTTGTATGGGAGGTGGTAGAAGGAGAGGAGGAAGGTTTGTAATTTTTGGACATGACACCTAATGTGGTATGCAAAATATTTCGTGCTGAATTTAAGGTTTGTAGCTTTCATTATTTTCAATTGGACATAGTTCTCCTGAAATTGAGGCATTTGTATGGGAGGTGGCAAAGGAAGTGGAGCGTTTAAGATGATTTTGAAACTGCTTATCATCATCCTTATCTTCAATTTCAAATTCGCTAGTTCTAATATGTTCGAAGGAGAAATGCTTTTCTTGAATTTATAATACAGATATTTGTATGGGAGGGGGTAGAAGGAGTGAAGAGGAGCTAATAGTTTTTTTTAGCATTTATTGCAATTATTAAAAAACAAATTCTGGCAAATTTTAAGTTTATACTTTTTCTAGTTTTAATGAAAATCGATATAATGCAATTAACAAATATTATACATTTGTATGGGAGGGGGTAGAAGGAGTGTACGGATCAAAACACATTTTTTTCTCGTTATTGATATTTCTATTTTTATACTTTATGCAAAATATTAAGTTGATAGCTTTAACAGTTTCGAAGAAAAATATTTTATTTTAAATTTCAAAATTTCGTGAAATTTGTATGGGAGGGGGTAGAAGGAGTGAGGTGAAGTTGATAATTTTTTCAATTCTGATTGTAATTATAATAAAATTAATTCTGGCAAAAATTCGTTTTTATAACTTTGCTACTTTCGACGAAAATCGAAAAACTGCATTTTTCAAAATTATGCATTTGTATGGGAGGAGTTAGAAGGAGTAACGGGATCGGATCAATATTCCGACATATTAATGTCGTCTATATCATAATACTTTGATCCAAATTTCAAATCGATACCTAAAATAGTTTCAAAGAAAAATCAATTTCTGAAAATTTCAGAATTTCGTGAAATTTGTATGGGAGGGGGTAGAAGAAGTCAGGGGATGTGGCCCGTTCACGAACTTAAAGTTTGCTTTTTGCTAAAAATTACACACAACAAATTTCAGCACGATAGCTGAAAGCGTTCGAGTGTTATGCTGTAGACAGACGGACAGACAGCAACTTGGAATCGAAGTTTTTGAGCGACAACAAATATTTCTGTATTCTTGGCGGCTCTGTGCGAGCATTATTTCTTAGCGTTACAAACGGTAAGACAAACACAATATACTCTCAGATTTCATCTAGAGTATAAAAATTTCAAGGTAGCAAATTTTTTTTTTTTCTTGTGTCGATCACAATACTTTATTATTAGAATAATAAAGTAAAACTAAACGAATGTCTCAAATTTTAACAATTTATTAAGTTTAAGTAAATTAACTTGAACGCGCTAATAAGCTTCAGCATCCGAACTGATCACGTTAACGACAACTTTCAGAGTGGGTAGGTACTATTTGATTTTCAATTTAACATTTCGACTAATATTTTAAATAGCAAATTTACCGCTAGGTCAATGTCTATTGTTTTCGGAATACAAAATTGGCGACCAACATCGGCCGAGCGAAATTAAACAATACAATGCAATTATAGGCAAGATATACCGTAAGCGTAGTCATACAATTTTACGATGATGAAATTTAGCAAGTTGAATTTAAGAACCGTAATATAAGGAATTCAAATTAGCAACGGAATTTAAAAACAATAAAACTTAGGAAATTGAACTTTTTGTTCGTTGGGACTGGTTTGAGTCTTAACAGGTTTCACTGGGAAATTCATTAGAAGTTTGAGAGGGCTGTACAAAAATACGATGGTCGCTGGGTGGGATGGGGTAAATATATGTGACTAGTTTGATACGACTATGGGAGTTAAGTAAAGTTGCATTTTGAGTCCACTTTTATTTACACTCATCCTTAATGAGATTTCAAGAGAATTTGGAGAATATGGAGTAGTTGTTGGCGATCGCATCATAAATGTTTTATTGTATGCCGTTAATACAGTATTGCTAACAGATTGTCCTAAAAATCTAACCAAAATGGTAACGAATCTTGAAAAATATTTTCCAAGGGGAAACTGAGTGTGAATGTTGGAAAACCAAAAATCATGGTGTTTAGGAACGGTGGTTCATTACGCATTTTGGAGAGTAGTACTTTCAGAATAATATTATTGAAGTTGTACAAAAATACAAGTATTTGGGTATCGAGCTTACTCCAAAATTTCATGTAATTTTAATGAAAAACTTAAGGAAGTACAATTTGAAATTAATGAGACAAGTTTGGGGCTTTAAAGAGTTCGATGAATTGGAGAAGGTGCTTAGGTTTTTTATTAAAAAGTTTCTTAGTCTAACATCAGCTACTCCGAATTATATGCTATTCTTGGAGTCAGGAATAAGTAAAATTTTTCTTTTTACTTTAAGGCAACACTTATATTACTTTATTAAAGCTATGTGTTATCCGGATAATAGATTGCCCAAATATCTTGCAAGGGAACTATAAAGAAAATCATTTGTTGAATCAGAGAATTGGAGTGTCTTTTTCAAAAATTAGGTATTGCTAATCTCAACATAGAAGTTTTTAATAAATAATAATAATATTAAATATTGTTCAATGTATTAGACAGTTTAGAAAAAAATCATTGGCAGGCCCAAGTTGAGTGTACAAGACATTTCTCGCACGATAAATGCTGCAAATTATAGACTATAACACCACACAAATTTATTTTGGGGATGATATAGAATTGGGTGGCCAAATGGTAGTAAAAGGTCTCGGGTCTGCATTGGTTTACTGGTTTCCAATAAAGTATTAAAAGCCGAGAAAAGCCTACTGTAAGAACATCGTCAGCTCTGCTACCGAATCCTACCTACACCTCCTCGTGGTGGCCGCTGGGAACTCTCACTTGAGAATTGCTAACGTAGGAGGGTGAAGGCGAGTTTTCCGCGCCTGATAACGGAAACAACAATAATAACCACTCCTCCAGAGCGGAGGTTGGGCGAAGGGTTAACTCCCCTGTCACCGTAAAAAATCTTCATTGTTTTGGAACCCAAGACGAAGCCTCGGATAGGATTGGACCAACGGAAACGACCGCGCAAACGTACAACGGACTATGCTTTTGGATCCTGGAATATCAGATCATTAAACAAACCTGGTGCTGTTAAAGAATTACTACAACAGGCCAGTCAGTACAAATTAAATGTGTTGGCAGTCCAGGAAACGAAATGGACTGGTAGAGAGATTCAGGACATGAGATCGCACACAATTTTTAAAAGTGGGAAGCCCTCAGGAAGCCGTGAATTTGGAGTCGCCTTTATTGTGGATAGGGAATTTAAATCACACGTCATCGACTTCAAGCCAATTAACGAACGGATGTGTGCGATCCGCATCAAAGCGAAATTCTTCAAAATATGGATAATAAATGTACATGCCCCGACGGAAGAAAAAGATGAGGAAACGAAAGATGCCTTTTATACGAGCCTTGAAAGGCTATTCGACTCATTGCCCTCAAACGACGTTAAAATAATACTTGGCGACCTCAACGCTAAGGTCGGGAATGAAGAGACTCATCGTGGAACAACTGGAGGGCATAGCCTCCACGACGAAAGTAACGACAACGGCCAGCGCCTGATAGACTTTGCATGCAGCAGAGACATAGTTATAAGTTCGACATGCTTCCCACATCGACGCATCCATAAAAGAACATGGGCATCACCAGATGGCAATACCTTTAACCAAATAGACCATGTCCTTATACAGCGGAGATGGGCCTCCAGCATCATTGACGTTCGAACATTCAGAGGAGCAAATTGTGACTCGGACCACTACTTGGTCAAATCCAAATATCGATGTCGTATGTCAAAGGCGTATCAAACAAAGACCAGCCCTCTTCGTAAGTTCGACATCGAAAAGCTCCAAACGGCGTCAGTTGCGGAAAATTACGCAGCAGCACTTGAAAGAGAGCTCACTCCGATTCTGCAGGATGACATACCGAAGCCTGTGAACCAAGTTTGGATGGATATAAAGGCAACCATAAAGACCGTTGCGGAACAAGTGGTTGGGTATGAAGCTCGGCGCAAAAGAAATGACTGGTTCGACGACGAATGCCAGGATGCGTTAGATAAGAAAAATCAGGCGTACAGACAGTTTCTCGAAAGGAATACCAGAACGAAGAGAGAAAAATACGAAAATCTCCGACGAGTAGCAAATAAGGTCATTAGATGTAAGAAAAGAAAATATTATGACGACCAATTGAGAAATATCGATGACAATCTTGCGAGCAATAAAACAAGACAAGCCTACAAAGTAGTGAAAAGCCTAAGACGTGGATATCAGCCTAAGACAACCCTCTGTAAAGACAGAAATGGCACTATCATCGCCGAGGATAATCAGATTAAGGAAAGGTGGGCGTCATACTTTAAAGAACTCCTTAATCCCGCACACGGCTCCCGAACATCGGAGCTGATAGGTCTCCAAACCTCCGACGAATGTCCACTGGATCCTCCAACGTTGGAAGAAGTCGAATTTGCCATCAGAAGCCAGAAAAGCAATAAAGCGCCGGGCATCGACGAAATTCCAGCGGAATTAATTAAATATGGCGGAAGCTGCACCCGAAATGCCATCCATAAAGTGATTCAGTACATCTGGAATCAGGAGCAAATACCGGAGGAGTGGTGCCAATGCATTATTTGCCCTATCCACAAAAAGGGAGACAAACTGCAGTGCGAAAACTACAGAGGTATCTCACTACTTTGCACGTCATATAAGATACTGACAAAAATATTAGAAAATAAGATTAAAATTTACGCTGACAATGTGATTGGGGAGTACCAAGGCGGTTTTAGAGCTGGTCGATCAACGACTGATCAACTTTTTACGGTCAAGCAAGTGCTTGAAAAATGCTGGGAATTCAACATCGACGTTCACCAGGTTTTTGTGGACTTTAAACAAGCATACGACAGTATTGATCGAAACGTACTGTACAAAATAATGCTGCATTTTGGCATCCCAGCAAAACTAGTCCGACTGACCAAAATGACGATGACATCAACAACATCACAAGTCAGAGTCAACAACCAACTAACTGATGCCTTTGACACAAATGTCGGACTAAAACAGGGTGATGGGCTGGCCCCTCTGCTTTTTAACCTAGCTTTAGAATACGTCATCAGAAAGTTACCCGTTGACACAAGAGGTACGCTGCTTTATAAATCCAGCCAGATAGTGGGTTATGCGGACGATATCAACATATTATCACGCTCTTTCACATCCGCAAAAGAAATTCTACTAAGCCTCGATCAAGCAGCAAAAGAAGTTGGCTTGAAAATTAATGAAACAAAAACGAAAATAATGACACAAACAAGGAAAAGGACCCCCAATAGACAAAACATTACAATTGACGAATATAATTTGGAAAATGTGGACGAATTCATATATTTAGGCACAAAATTAACAAAGAGTGGAAATGAAACGAATGAAATAAAAAGACGAATCCAGCTGGCAAATAAAACGTATTATTCAGTCTTAGCTATTCTTAAGGCCAGCTGCGTACACAGGAAGACCAAACTCCAAGTTTACAAATCAATAGTAAGACCTGTGCTTTGCTACGGATGCGAAACATGGACCCTTACACAAGCATCCGCAAATATGTTGAACGCTTTCGAAAGACGGGTCCTGAGACGAATAATTGGAGCGAAACGTGATGGTGACCGATGGCGAATTAGATACAACAGTGAGCTGTATGATATATTCGACGAACCGGAGGTTTCCACTATCATCAGACTGCGGAAGCTGCAATGGGCTAGCCATGTACAAAGGATGGACGAAACTCGAATACCTAAAAAGGTATACGAGGGAAAAACGGAGGGCCGGAGGCCAGTGGGAAAACCCAGGAAACGCTGGTCCGACTCTGTTGACGAAGACTGTTCATCGCTGCTCGGATTTCAAAATTGGAGGACGCGGTCACTGGACCGAGATCGATGGAGACTTCGGTTACGGGAAGCCAAGGCCCGAAAGGGGCTGTAGCGCTGCGACGACGATGATATAGAATTCTTGAACATAAAACTAATATTTAAAGTACTACTGTGTGGAAGGCCTCCTTTATCATACAAGAGTGGAGCAAAATCTGTCATTGTAAATTATCGACCAATAGCTAAACAGTCAGATATTTCAGAACTTTCTGAGTCTATATTGTATGAGTGCATGTCATTTCACTGCAGGTCCTTTCGAGTAAACAACATGGTTTCGTCAGGAATAAGTCCACTGTCACTATCTGATGGAGTTTGCAACTAAATCCATTTTGGCTATTGAGAAGGGTAAGCAGGTGGATTATTATTATTTATTTATATTAGGGGAACACGTGGGAGCACTGCGGCCTTTTCGGCCTATTGTGCGATTATTGCCCCTATACCCTACCATAACTCGATAGCTTTAGCTAATCTGAGTATCTGTAAGGGAGCCATGTTAGCTAGTTCCTCGGTGGAAATATATTAATTTTAGTAAGGCTTTTGATAAGTTATCCCACTCCATTATATTATTAAAATTGGACTTATTGCGTTTTCCTACATGGTTTATCAATTGGATAAGTCGCAATGTCATTTACTAGGAAAATCTCTCCATTTGTGATAATTTACAATCTTGATGACTGTATTCTGGATCGAGTTAGTTGCAGTATTGACCTAGGTGACATTTGACCATCACATTTATTTTAATTTGCATATAAATAAGATCGTGTAGAAGGGTAATTCTATGTTGGGATTTACCACACGCTTATCCAAGGAATTTAACAATTCGCTTGCTGGACTAAGTTTCTATAACACTTTCGTTAGATCTGACCGTGAATATAATTCTCAAGTTTAGTCTCCTTATTATGATTAAACCAAATCAGCGTAAATTTGTAAGAATAGCGTAATGTCATCTTAACTGGAATGACAGACCTCTTTTTCCCCCTTATTCTGATCGACTTCAGCTATTAAATATGTCATCGCTTTCGAAACGACGTGAAGTAGCTGATGCAGTTTTTGTTCATAGCCTTCTTACCTGGTTAGTTGATTCTTCCACCCTTTAGGGTTTGATGCGGTTTGAAGTTGGTCAATTCTTACCAATGTATCTTAAGTTGCTGCGGATTGATTTTCACTGGACAAATCAGGGCATGAATGAACCGATTTCGCATCTCGTGAGGGAAGTTTATAAGAATGCTGATGTATTCGACTTCTCCATTGATAAGCAGTGGTGTAGACTTAACGCTAGTTTACGCCGATGTATGTGAATTTTTGTCAAATTCTTGTTATATTCTAGATGAAACCTGAGAATATTATAATTTTGCCACAAAGTTTGTAACGCTTGTTGAGTCCGTCGCCCGAAAGGAAAAGAAAAAAAAAAAAAATATATGTACACAATATTTTTTTTTGGGTTTTTTTTAAATTTTCCCGCCTTCGATGCAAACATCGGATCATCGAAAAGGTTCGCCAACCCTGAGCCTTTCGACATAGCGACAGCTCGAAAAGAAATGCCGTTAGTTTTGTTGCCGGCCGACGAAAAAGACCGCGTGCGGGAGAAGAGCTGGGGAGATTCTTGGTAAAGCCGATGACTGTTATTTTAGTGCCGGGAGATTTTTGATAATTTTCTCGTTTCGGTCGTTTTTTGGTTTTTTCTTTGGAACTTCTTCGTGAATTGAAATTAAATAACGAAAGAAAATTAAAATAAATGAAAACTAATGAACGATAAATAAATAAAATTGAAATTAAATAACGAAAGAAAATTAAAATCAATGAAAACTAATGAACGATAAATAAATAAAATTGAATTAAATCAGAATCAAGAAAAAAAAAGAAAATTTAATAACAATGACTGACAGGACTAACGGACGGACGAGTTAAATTAAACAAAAACAAAAGAAAAAAACAAAAAAATTTTAATAAAGCAAAGTGAGAATTCTTGTATTGTTCGAGCCACCATTATGCGGTAAGTTCAACCTTTTATGATTTCTTTTTTTTTGTGAAAAATGATTTTTTTTCGTATTTGCCCAGAAAAAAAAAAAACATATTTTTTTGTAGTACTGAATATGTGCGATGATTAAAGGCTAAAAGAGCCATTTTCAGAATGAACCCGAGCGCTTAGCTCATTCGCCCCGAACCTCGACATGGGGCCACGACCAAAAATGATTTTTTTTAAGGAAAGTCGTGGCTGAGGTAGGGAGGGCAGAGAGGGCGCTAAAAACCACCTTAGCGCCCTGACACAAATCGCGAAGTCGGCAACTCCATCGCTTCATGGTCTTTCACGACCACTGGGGAAAATTATCCCAATTTTCACCCTAACCCGGAGTAAGCCGACACGAAATTTTTGTTATACAGGCCATGGGTTTTATGGTCTGATTAAGGAACAAGTACCCCCCCCCACACTGCCGTAGCTAGTCCCGGCCGCCAGCAAGCGTGTCGCTTCCGTTCCTTAGTCAGCCACCAATTCGGAAGTAGGAGGAATTGGCCCTTTCTTGTCCCGACCATTGACGTTTTTCGTTTCCTTTCAGAATTATTTTGGCTTTAAGTCAAAATAATTCGTTCCGCCGGCCTAAATCATAACAAAATGGCGCCCAACGTGGGGCTAGCCAGATCTACGCTAGGAGCACATAGCGTAGCTCATCAACCCGCGCGAGTTCGGAAAAATTCCGTGCAAAAAGTTGATGGGCAAAAGGACTAAATTTCGTCGTTCTGCGACAGAATTTTCGCCTGAACGGCAATCACAGTCCAAGTGCCAAGCTTTTTTGAGTTTCGTCGGCTGACCATCGGATTGGTTTTGTATGTGGACAGTGTGGAACTGACCTATTGACGAACCGTTTGGCAACCCTTAGGCGCCACTCTGTTCCATAGGAAAGGGAAACATTGTCTGCATGCGAAATTGGTTCTATGTTAGTCGACAGGTTTTAGTCTCTCGAATCATTCCACTTTTGGTTCGTAGGCACCCATCTGAGTGCTGGGCATGCCTTGTCTTGGCGGGCGTGTCGTCAGACAGATGGAAAAATGTTTGCGAATCATTGGTGAGTTTGGTGATGGAGACTATTGCCGAAACTTCAGAAAAGTTCCTTAATTCCTTAACCTTCCCTTTAGAGTTCCTCTAACGTAGAGTTTTTTTAACGTAGAGATTGATTTTTTTGATATAAAATTTTCATAAGTCTTCGGACAAAAAAATTTTCTTAGAGTTTTTTTTTGATGATATTGTATTTGCTTTTCTCCCCAAAATTTTTTTTTGAAACAGTTTTCTCGCGATCCAGATTTTCCTAGTGAGTCGGGAAAGAGCATGATCGGCTTCGCGATTTGCTGCAGTGAGGGGAGGGGAAAAGAGTGAATGCGTGAGGGTTCATTTTGATCATTCATTAAAGTCAAGTATACATACAATCACCTAATATTCATTCGCTCATTCGTACATTTGTTTTTGCATTCATCTAACATTCACACAAGCATTTATCCGAAAAATTTAAAAATCGATTCATTCATTTATGATCGGAAAATTCATTCGCTCATTTATTCGAAATTTCGTTCGTACATGACGCATTAGTTGATTATATTCGGTCATTCATTATATCGTTCATTCGTTTTTTTTCGCAATACATACATTCAATATTCATGCAATCATTTATCCATAAATTCAGAAGTTCATTCAATAGTAGTTTATTTGAGTAATTATACATACAAACACACAAACATTCGTTTATTCGTTCATTCATACATGCTATTACATTCGTTCCAACATTTACACAATTAATTTACGCTCACTTTTCGAAATTCAATTGATCTTAACATTAAATTCGTTCGCTAAATCATTCGGTATATCGTTCATTCGCTTCGTTAACGCTTACCTTCAATCATTCAACATACATTCGTTCGTAATAATTCCTTTTTACAATCTTAGATTCAGTATTCGATAGTTCATGAATTTTACCTTCTCAGTTGTTCTTTATATACATATCCTTTATCCAGACAGTCAAGAAACCATTCATCGATACGCACAATTAGTCGTGAAAATTTTCCTATTCCAACCACTCGTTTTTTTTTCTCTATTTCGTTCAAACACTTAATCGAATTTTGTCGTTCGCTGCATTAACCTATTTTGAGCATGTCTTTGATTCATTCTCCGAAGGCGAGCGTAGATGTTGTCTGCTCAGCTTGTCAGGAAATTATAGATCCGGTGAAAGAAGTAGTCACCAAATGTAGTCATCGATTCCATAGCCATTGTTTGGAATCATGGATCGTTGACAATCACAATTGTCCGAATTGTCGTGGACATTTGGGTCCTAGAGACTATTGGTCCGTCCTGGGTGTAGAGGGCGCGTCCGCTAAACTAGGCCCAGTGACACGCGGCAAAAAGAAGTCACAGGCCACTAATGCCCAAAAAGTTGGTATGTCGCCTGTGGGGTTAAATTTGGATATGCCACACGAGACAGGAGGCGGACGAGCTTTCTATGCCCCGGACGGATCGATGGTCCCGACGCCCAGTCCATTGACTGAGCCAGACCTGAATTCAATGTTTGCAACAGACACGAGTGAGAGGGAGAAACAAGTGAGATGGTCAGACATCAGAGTTGAACCGCCGGCAGAGTCAATACTAGAGATGCCGTTGGCTATGAATTCACTGAAGATGGATGACTTAGTGCGAATTATACGCTCGGTGTTGCGTGAGGAACAGACTCAGCAACAGCCAAGCATTAACAATATCAACGTAGATTTACCACCACCCTTAAACCGACGTGATGCACTGGACGAACAGGTGCGAACTCGTGGCCGACTGGCCCATGCGACCGCTCAGATTGGCGAACGCAATGGCAACGGCCCAAATTTAAGACACCGCAATCCAGGCAGTCCGATACGCCATTGGAGATTGCGTTTTAATGGAGAAAGCCATTCATTGCGAGCAGAAGAATTGGTCTTCAGGGCCGAAGCTCTTGCAATAGGAGATCTGGGCGGGCGCATGGACCTGTTGGCCCAGAATTTTCATCTGTTGTTGGACGGTCGTCCAAACCAGTGGTATTGGCTCTGGCGGAGATCCAACTTAGAGACCCACTGGACTGATTTACGACTTGCTTTCTTAGAAGCTTGGGGAGAGAGTAGTGACGATTGGGAGGTGCGCAAGCAGATGCTAGGAAGACGTCAGGCACCAAATGAGCCATTCTTGCTTTATGAACAAGACATGACTGTACTCCGCACATTGCTGCCCACTCCTATGTCAGAAAGAGAATTCGTTGGAATCGTTCGAAGTAATTTATTAGCTAGCACGCAACAGCAAATGTGCTTTTACGAAGTACAAAATATGGCTCAGCTACGACATCTTGTGAAGCGTGTAGAGACTGTACGGAAGACTACACGAGCGAATTCTTGGCAATCGAACAGGGTCCACGAAATCATCGAAACCCAAGTGGAAGAGTTAGTAGATCCCGAAGTTGACGAGGTAGCTGGTTTGTCTAAGCCCTTGACCTGTTGGAACTGTGGCAAGGATGGACATGGCTATCGAGAATGTACCGAACCACCTAAAGGCATTTTCTGCTATGGATGTGGAAGGGCGGACGTGGTGAAGCCCAACTGTGTTCATTGCAAGGCGGGAAACGGCCGAAGGGACGAAAGGACAGCGGGTCCCTTTCGTCTGAACACTGTACCCCGATCGTAAGAAGAAGCGTAGTACAGAAACCCCTTTCCGATTCCCCATTTAATTTAGAACTCCCGCATAAAAAAATTTCTACCAACTTTTCGATCCCTTTAATTACCCCTCCAAATTTTACCACTACACCTTCAACATTTTCTGAACCGGATTCCCATCCTTTTAAAGTAAAATCATCCTTACCTATTCCTCGGAATCTTATCACTTCGCAAGTCACTATTCTGAAAAGAGTAAATGATAATACGGAGTTGGCTGTTTCTCGACCTGAAAATGACCTTATCGTACCCGAAAATCTAAGACAACATTCCCGCCATCCTTTCAAGCCTTATCACCTTCGACTAAAAGAGTATATGGAAGCTCGAGAGCGAATTTTTGCACCTACTTCAGTCACTGGCGTTGATCAAGTATCATCACTAGCGGGTGGATTCGGTCGTAGAAAGTCAATCTTACGCCTTCGTATGTTCTGGAGGATGGTGCGTGAAAAAAAGAAAGCGATTCTGTCTACCATCATTACCGAGCCGTTCGATATACGCCCGTACGCCATGGTATCCCTATACGGAGTGGACGTTAAAGGACTCCTCGATAGTGGTGCGAGCATTAGTTGCCTTGGAGCAAATTCCCTACAACGCCTTCAAGATGCACAGGTGAGTTATCGACCAGTCTGTCAAGACGTGAAGACAGCTGATGGTGTTGCACAAAGAGTTTTGGGCACAGTAGTTACCGACATTACCTTTCGTGGTGCTACTAAAACTATTACCTTATATATTGTGCCGAGCCTATCGCAGGAATTGTACCTTGGGGTAGATTTCTGGCGATCATTTCATCTAGCTCCTAACATCATCAGCGCGGTCGATATTCCCGATACTGCATCGCAACTAATTGCTCAGGATGCCCACCATTTAATGCCCTCAGATGTAAAGAGGTTGGAATTGGCAAAGTCCAAATTTCCATCGTACGAAGAATACGGACTCGGTGTAACCAATGTCGTTGAACATAGTATAGACGTTGGGGATGCTAGTCCCATCAAACAAAGACATTATCCCGTTTCACCTGCGATCCAAAATCTGTTATATGACGAGATCGATCGTATGTTAGCACTTGGCGTTATAGAGACCAGCCAGAGTGCATGGAGTTCACCTGTGGTTCTTGTGAGGAAGCCAGGCAAGGTACGGTTATGCTTGGACTCGCGCAAAGTCAATGATGTGACGAAGAAGGATGCTTATCCATTACCACACATTGACGGTATCTTAAGTCGTTTGCCGCGAGCCAATTTTATAACCAGCCTAGACCTCAAAGATGCCTTTTGGCAGATTCCTCTCGAACAAAAATCTAGAGAATACACAGCGTTTACTATTCCTGGTCGGCCTCTATACCAATACACTCGCATGCCTTTTGGTTTATGCAACGCGCCGCAAAGGATGTGTCGTTTGATGGACAAAGTCATCCCACCCGAGCTGAAGGAGCAGGTATTCGTATATTTGGACGATCTGCTGTTGATTTCTGAGGATTTCGACTCACATCTGACTTTATTGAGCGAAGTCGCAGATTGTATAAGAAAAGCTGGCTTGACGATCAACGTCAGCAAGAGCAGGTTTTGTTTGAGAGAAGTGAAGTATCTCGGATACATCGTTGGAGATGGAGGCTTGAAGACAGACCCGAACAAAGTCTCAGCCATAGTCGATTACCCTTCGCCAAAGTCCGCACGTCAAGTTCGACGCTTTCTTGGTATGGCAGGCTGGTATAGACGATTCGTCCCCAACTTTGCTGCTACCGTATCACCGATCTCAGACACTCTAAAGAAGTCCAACCAGTTTGCTTGGACTACAGAGGCACAAACTTCCTTCCTAGTAGTGAAAGACTTGCTGACGAAAGCCCCCGTTTTGATCAACCCAGATTTCAAGAGGCCTTTCGTAATACAATGCGATGCTAGTAAGTCAGGGGTGGGTAGCGTTCTCTTTCAGGAAAACGACGACGGATCAGAATCTCCAGTAGCGTATATGTCACAGAAGCTCACTTCCGCTCAACGCAACTATAGTGTAACCGAACTCGAGTGTTATGCAGCTGTGTTGAGCGTGAAAAAATTTCGAGCCTATGTAGAAGGGACTGCGTTCAAAGTCATCACGGATCATGCAAGTCTCAAATGGCTTATGTCGCAGAAAGACCTACAAGGACGGTTAGCGAGGTGGAGTCTGAAACTTCAAGGTTTCGACTTCGTAATCGAGCACCGACGAGGGAGCTTGAACGTTGTACCCGATGCCCTCTCTCGCGTATACGAAGAGGGACTAAATGCGCTGATCGACGTGGCACCGATCGTGGACATGAATTCTCCAGAATTCTCTGGCAAAGAATACAAAGAATTGGTGTCCACGGTTGATGCGAACGCCGATCGGCTTCCTGACGTATGCGTGAGGGATGGTTTCGTGTATAAGCGGACAGAGCCTCACGTCGGTGACCCGATTGCGGAGGACAGGGCCTGGAAGCTATGGATTCCATCAAGCCTTACGTCAACTGCGATTGCTCAGGCGCACGAAGCAGACACTACGGTCCATGGTGGTTACGCTAAAACGCTAGAGCGAGTCAGACGATTTTTGTATTGGCCCGGGATGGCTACACAAGTACGCACCTACGTTCTGGCGTGCGACACTTGTAAAGAGACAAAGTCCCCGAACAGACCTCTACGAGCGCCTATGGGAGAACCGTTCCGGACAGATCAGCCATTCCAACACCTTTACATCGACGTATTGGGACCATATCCACGTACCAAACGGGGTAAAATCGCCATTCTTATCGTCTTGGACCACTTCACCAAATTCCCCCTTTTACACCCCTTGGGGAGAATTACTGCTGAAGAAATCACTAAATATCTGGAGGGGCAGGTCTTCCACACGTTTGGGACACCTGAGACGATCCTCTCCGATAATGGCTCTCAATTTAAGTCAAAAGTGTTTAACTCTATGCTAGATAAATACGGAGTTCAACACCTGTACACCCCGAGCTACTCACCGCAAGCAAATGCATCGGAACGTGTCAATCAGTCCATCCTAGCCGGAATTCGAACATTCATCACTGATGACCAAACACGATGGGATGAGAGTCTAAGCAAAATAGGATGTGCCCTTCGGAGCTCACTCCACCAAGCCACTGGATTTTCTCCTTATCAGGTTTTGTTTGGGAATCATATGATGTTACACGGGAAGGACTACGAACTGCTGAAGCGTTTGCGAGCGTTGGGTGAGTCAAATGTACAGCTTCGACCTCGAGAGGGAATTCCTATCGTGAGACAGCTTGCACAGACGAAAATAAGGGTCGCACATGAGGACAGTAGCAGGCGTTATAATCTGCGTGCTGCTCAAGCACAATTTCGTGTAGGACAAGAAGTATTCCGAAGAAACTTTTCCTTGTCCACAGCCGCGCAGAATTATAATGCTAAGCTGGCGAAAAAGTTTCTCAAGTGCAGGATTCGTCGTGTGCTTGGCAACTCACGATACGAATTGGAGGATTTAGGAGGCAAACGTGTGGGAGTCTACCACTCCAAAGATCTCCGGCAGTGATTCTTGGAATACACCACTTATTGCCCGGCTCTCAGTCGTGAGCACGAGACACCTAGCGACGGCTTTTCTTAGTCGATTCGGGGCTGGAAATCAACGGCGAACCGCCTATGTTGTTGAGTCCGTCGCCCGAAAGGAAAAGAAAAAAAAAAAAAATATATGTACACAATATTTTTTTTTGGGTTTTTTTTAAATTTTCCCGCCTTCGATGCAAACATCGGATCATCGAAAAGGTTCGCCAACCCTGAGCCTTTCGACATAGCGACAGCTCGAAAAGAAATGCCGTTAGTTTTGTTGCCGGCCGACGAAAAAGACCGCGTGCGGGAGAAGAGCTGGGGAGATTCTTGGTAAAGCCGATGACTGTTATTTTAGTGCCGGGAGATTTTTGATAATTTTCTCGTTTCGGTCGTTTTTTGGTTTTTTCTTTGGAACTTCTTCGTGAATTGAAATTAAATAACGAAAGAAAATTAAAATAAATGAAAACTAATGAACGATAAATAAATAAAATTGAAATTAAATAACGAAAGAAAATTAAAATCAATGAAAACTAATGAACGATAAATAAATAAAATTGAATTAAATCAGAATCAAGAAAAAAAAAGAAAATTTAATAACAATGACTGACAGGACTAACGGACGGACGAGTTAAATTAAACAAAAACAAAAGAAAAAAACAAAAAAATTTTAATAAAGCAAAGTGAGAATTCTTGTATTGTTCGAGCCACCATTATGCGGTAAGTTCAACCTTTTATGATTTCTTTTTTTTTGTGAAAAATGATTTTTTTTCGTATTTGCCCAGAAAAAAAAAAAACATATTTTTTTGTAGTACTGAATATGTGCGATGATTAAAGGCTAAAAGAGCCATTTTCAGAATGAACCCGAGCGCTTAGCTCATTCGCCCCGAACCTCGACATGGGGCCACGACCAAAAATGATTTTTTTTAAGGAAAGTCGTGGCTGAGGTAGGGAGGGCAGAGAGGGCGCTAAAAACCACCTTAGCGCCCTGACACAAATCGCGAAGTCGGCAACTCCATCGCTTCATGGTCTTTCACGACCACTGGGGAAAATTATCCCAATTTTCACCCTAACCCGGAGTAAGCCGACACGAAATTTTTGTTATACAGGCCATGGGTTTTATGGTCTGATTAAGGAACAAGTACCCCCCCACACTGCCGTAGCTAGTCCCGGCCGCCAGCAAGCGTGTCGCTTCCGTTCCTTAGTCAGCCACCAATTCGGAAGTAGGAGGAATTGGCCCTTTCTTGTCCCGACCATTGACGTTTTTCGTTTCCTTTCAGAATTATTTTGGCTTTAAGTCAAAATAATTCGTTCCGCCGGCCTAAATCATAACACGCTAAGAAATAAGGATAGGAGAAAAAATTAATGTTACAGAAGTTCATATTATCACTCAAAAATCTCGAAACCGGATGTTCGTCCGTCTGTCGGCCTGTCCGATCTCGCCCTCTCTAGCTCGAGAACACATTGAGCTAGGAAGTTCAAATTGTGTACACATTTTGTTGACAAAACATAACAGGACTATGATTGGGCGATTGGAGGGGGTGACGACATTGAAATACTTCCTGCACATTACGCTAGAGTTGCCATCAAAATGTTTTGTAGAAAATTTAGAATTAAAAAATTTAATAGGTACTGAGAAAATTAGTGTATTGGATTTAGTGAAATTGCGCAGTTTGTATGGGAGGTGGTAGGAGGGGCGAGTTTTTAATGACTTCTTAGAAATAACTAAAAATATCATGTTTTTGGCATGTTTTAAATTGCAGATCTGTAGAACTCATACTTTTCAGGAAAATCGACTTTTTCTGAAGTTATTAAATTGTGTCAGATTGTATGGGAGGGGATAGAAGGGGTATAGCTAATCGCCTAATTTTTTTGATCTTACGAATAATTCTAAACAGATATTTAGTGCACAATTTCAGCTCGATAAATTTAATACGCACAGAGTAAATTGGCTTAGAGCATTTCATGAAAAAGTGCAATTTGTATAAGAGGTGGTGGAACGAGGGGAAGGACACAAATAGGTTTTATACAGTAGATTGACACTATCATTAAAGTATTACATACCAAATTTCAGATCAATAGCGTTTATACTTTTTTTTATTATCAAATAACAAAATTGTGTAATTTTGGGAGGGGGTAGAAGGGGTGGAGCGATTTGGCCCGTTCACTAACTTGACACCCACAAAAAATTACCTAATTTCCGAAACCGATTTTCTTGAAAAGTATAAAAGCCATTGATCTGATATTTGGAATAAATTATTATACTCTAGATGAAATCTGAGAGTATTATAAGTTTGCTCTAAAGTTTGTAACGCTAAGAAATAAGGCTCGGAGAAAAAAAAGAATGACGCAGAAGTTAATATTATCACTCAAAAATCTCAAAACCGGATGTCCATCCGTCCGTCCGTCTGTGCGCGCTCTACCTTGAGAACGCGTTGAGCTAGATAGTTCAAATTTCGTACACGTCGTTTTTGACAAAAAACTAAGGTCAAGTTCGTGAACGGGCCAAATCGCTCCACCCCTTCTACCCCCTCCCATACAAAATGGCATAATTGCGCAATTTGACAATAAACGGATTTGCGCGAAAAGTATAAAAGCTATTGGCCTGAAATTTGGAATATGTTACTTTTATAATAATATCAATCTCCTGTATACAAATTATGCGTGTCCTCCCCCTCCTTCTACCACCTCCCATGCAAACTGTACTTGTCATGAATTACTCTAAGCCAATTTACTCAGTGCGTATAAAATTCAGCAGGCTCAAATTGTACACCAAATATTTATTTAAAATTTTTAGTAAGCCAAAAAAAAATTAGACGATTAGCTTCTTCCCTACTACCCCCTCCCATACAAATTGACACAATTTCGCAATTTGACAATAAATGGATTTACTCGAAAAATATAGAAGCTATTAGTCTGAATTTTGGGATATATTACTTTCAGAATAATCTAAATCTACAATAGAAAAATTATTTGCGTCCTCCTTCTCCTTCCACCCCCTCCCATACAAACTATACTTTTTCATGAAATGCTCTAAGACGATTTTCTCAGAACATATAACATTTATTGAGCTCATATTTTGTAATAAATACTTAATTAGTATTATCACTAAGATCGGAAAAAAATATTTGATTAGCTTCACCGTTTCTACCACCTCCCATACAATATGACACAGTTTCACAACTTCACAAAAAATCGATTTTCTTGAAAAGTATGAATGGCACTAGTCTGAAATTTCAGGGATGTCAATTTTATAATATTCCTAGTTATTTCTGAAAAAATCACTAAAATCCCTTCACTCTTTCTACCACCTCCCATACAAACTGTACATTTTCACTAAATCTAACTCACTAATTTTTTCAGTTCCCATTAAATTTTTGGAGTAAGCATTTTGTATAAAACATTTCTATAGCTGCTTTAGCATGATGGGAAAAAAATTAGTTCAATGCTTCAATCCCTTCCAACACTTCCCATGCGAAATTTCTTGGGATCACAAAAAATTCTATTTCATCTGGAGTATCGTAAGATTGCGCTTTACGCGCGATCGTAGCCCAGATGAAATCTGAGAGTATATTGTGTTTGCCTTACCGTTTGTAACGCTAAGAAAAAAACTGCCAACAAGTCGGGCGAAACTTTATTATTCTTGGGACATGTTGCGGATGTGTGGAAAGTTAATATGCAAGTAAGAGTGGTTAGGGAAGACTAAGTGAAAGGGAGTTCTTGAGCAGGGCTGTTGTCTATTTAACAATATTTCATTCGTTTCTACAAGTTTGGGTTTTTATGGAGGGAAGGAGGAGGGGTAATAGTAAGGGTGGGTGGATGTTAATAGCTTTTTAATTAATTGCTTGAATCACGTCCAATATTCTCTGTGTAGAATGTGTTTCATAGACGAAGTTGCATAGAATTTTCATAAAATTCGGTGTATTTTACATTCACGAAACCGAACATTTGTATGGGAGGGGGTAGAGTAGGTAGGGGAATCGTAAATTTTGATATGCAGTTTTATTTCGCTTCTCTTTTAAGGTGCTTTTATAAAATTTCAAGTTCATAGCTTTTAGTTTGTTGGCTATTAGATGATTTATGAAATTGGTCGAAATCATAGTTTTGTATGGGAGGGGGTAGAAGGGCAAGCGCGATTTGAAAATTTTGAAAGCAATTTCATTTGAATTATTTTTATAAGTTTCAAAGCAAAATTTGAAATTGATAACTTTTAAGAGTTAGCTGATAACTTATTTCATAAAAATGCTCGAAAAAATAATTTTGTATGGGAGGGGGTAGAGGAGGTAGGGGAATCGTAAGACTTGTGATGCAATTTTCTTTCTTTTTAGTTGTAAGGTGCTCGTACAAAATTTCAAGTTCATAGCTTGCAAATTGTTTGTTATTAGTTGATTTAATGAAATTGGTCGAAATCATACTTTTGTATGGGAGGGGGTAGAAGGGTAAGCGCGCTTTCAAAACTTTTAACGTAATTTCATTTCAATTATTTTTGTAAGTTCTTATGCAAAATTTCAAATTGATAGCTTTTAATAGTTAGGTGGTAATTGATTTCTTGAAAATGGTCGAAAAAATAATTTTGTATGGGAGGGGGTAGAATTTTTAAAGATTTTCGACCAGTTAATAATTCATTCTTTTAGGGATTTTTTTTAAATGCATTTCGCAAATTTTCAAGTTTCTACCTTAAAATTTCATTCAAAAATTTTCAGCTTATGTGTTTTTTCATTTCACATGAAACACCTTGTGCACGTTAGACCAGGGGGGTCGGTGCATAACAATTGTAGAATTTTTATTATTTTTTATGTATGTACAATAAATTGATATATTGACCTGCAAAATTTAGACTCTGTATCTTTTACCAGAGCCCTAAAAAAATTACTCAAAATTTTCAACATTTTTGCTTTCCACCTCCCTCCCCTTACACCCCCTTACTTAATTTTTTTACCAAAATTAAAAACTATATAGTTCTATGATCTGACAAATTTTTGATGTGATATCTGCGCTGAATTTTGAGATATAATGGTTTAAAATTTTGGAAAGTTCAATGCTCCCCATTTTCCCCCACTACTATTTAGTCCAAATATTATATTTTTTTTGTATTTCTTTAGTATAGCTTAATATAAGTACCAAGTTTCAATTGCATAGCTCAACAAATAGCCGAGATATTGATTTTTAAGTGTTTTTCTTTGCACCCCCCCTGACTCTCCCCCTTACAATAATTAGCCTCTACGTAAGCTGATTCCAGTGAATCTGTATGCCACCTTGATGGTCTAAAATTATAAATTTTTTATGCTAAGTAATTTCGAAGATATAATCATTTGAAAAAAAAATTCGGCCGACAATTGGTTTTTAGCCCCCCCTTTTTGCACCCCAATGGATAAAAAAATTAGATTAATTTTAAAAGTTGTCCCATAAACCCTTTTATATGTATATTGATTTTTAGCTTCCTAGCTGTAACCATGTTTGAGATATTTGAATTCTTAGTTTTCGGTTTAAGTGCTCCCCCCGCCTCCCCCTGAACCCTTACACCTCCAAAAATGAGTGTCCTTCTGAGATCCGCAACTACCTACAATCCCTCCACAAATGAGCTTTCTATCTCGAAGGGCTTGGGAGTTAATGTGCTCTGAGCGTACACACCGGCGTACGGCGGACGGCGGACGGCGTACGGCGGACGGCGTACAGACAGACGGATTTTTTTTTTTTTGCATTTTTAGGCTAATTTAGTCACGAAACGCGAAAAAACAAAATTTCAGGGTAGCAAATTTTTTTTTTTTCCCAAGTCGATCACAATACTTTATTATTAAAATAATAAAGTAAAATGAATTATAGTATTACAGAAATATGTTTATTTAGCTTTGAGTGATTAATCAGAAAACAAAACCTGGGTCGAATGACAAAAACATTAAACATGGAAAAGATTTTCCTTGAAAAGATTCCACTTGCTCTGCCACCTCCGATACAAATGCCCAATTTCAGAAAAACGTTGTCCAGTTGCCTTGAAAATTATCAATCAATCAAATTCCTGTTAAGACCCCCTATAGGGGCATAGGACAGAAACAACTCTCTTCCACAAGACGCGATCCTGAGCATCGGCCTTAAGCTGTTGCCAGGACTTGTTTATTCCTCTGGCCTCCTGCTCAACTGCTCGCTTCCATGTGTTACATGGTCGACCACCCCGACGTCTTTTTTGAGGATTATAATCCAGAGCCTGTTTGGCGATGTTTCGCTCTGGTTTCCTCAAAGTATGACCGATCCACTGCCACTTCCGCCTTTGAATCTCAATACCTATTTTAGTCTGGTCAGTTGTACTCCAAAGTTCGTCGTTGGAGATCACTTCTGGCCAGAATATTCCTAAAATGCGCCGGAGGCATTGGTTTACGAAAGTCTGTAGTTTCTTGGTAAGTCAAACGGTCACTTTCCACGTAGTACAACCATATAACAACACGGATTTGACGCATGCGTCAAAAACTCGCAGCTTCGTGCGAAGGGAGATCTCTCTTAACCTCCAGAAAGAGGAAAGTATACCGAAGGCCTGACGAGCTTTATTTAGCCGAGCCTCAACATCCTCTTAGGCTACGCCGTCCATGCTGACAATGCTTCCGAGATAGCAAAAATCTTGCACCTCTTCCACATCCTGTCCGTTAAGAACAATCGGTGTGCTTGCGTTCGAATCCATGTGCATGTACTTGGTTTTACGCACATTTATTTTCAATACCGCCTCTTTGCATTTAGAATGCAACGAGCGAACATTTGACTCTAAGTCCGAACGGTTATGTGCAAGCAAACACACGTCATCAGCATAATCAAGGTGACTTAAGATGTTAAATAGTCTCCATTGAAGACCTTTGCCTTCCCCACCTTCCAGTGCAGCTTTCAAGATGTCATTTATTACCACCAGAAACAGGGCTGGTGATAATATGCAGTCTGACACCCGTTCGCACAGGAAAGCTCTCGGACAGCTTTCCTCTATGCAAGACGCGACACCTTGCATCTCCGTCGGATTCTTTAATCATAGCTATGACCTTATCTGGAATACCTCTCCTACGCAAAGCATTCCATATGTAATCTCGCTTAACGCTGTCGAAAGCCTTCTCGAAGTCCACAAACATGAGATGTATTGGCGAACCCATTTCGACTGGCTGCTCTAATATTATCCGTAGGGTATTTGTGTGGTCAGTACAAGACGACCCTTTACGGAATCCAGCCTGATAAACTTCGAGAGTGTTCTCAACGACATCACTAATCCTATTGAGAATTACCTTAGCCATAATTTTTGATACGGCAGTAAGTAGACATATACCACGCCAATTGCCATAATCCCGAAGGTCGCCCTTCTTCGGAATTTTCACAATGACGCCCTCCTTCCGTTCAGTCGGATATCTTCCTTCATTCCTTACCTCAGTAAAGAGTGGTTGGAGTATATCGGCTGTTATTTCCGGATCCGCTTTGAGGAGTTCGGTTGGTAGTCCGTCTATGCCTGGAGCTTTTCTTCCCGCCATTGACCGAATGGCGGAATCTATCTCTTCCTAATCTGGGGGATCGTCCCTAATAGAGGATTGTTGCAGTTGGATGTTTCTGGAATATCTTCTTCTGACAAGATGTTTAAAATATCAGAGAAGTATTCCTTCCATCGTCGCAACTGGTATTCACTCATATTAAGGAGAGTTCCGTTGACATCTCTCACCAGGTGGTTGGCGGTGAAATTTCTGTTCGTCAACTGTTTCATGATTTTAAATAGTGAACCCATATCCCCAAAGTAAGCCGCAGATTCTGCCTTGTTTGCCAGATCTTCAATGGCCTTTCTCTTGTCGCGTCTAACAGCCTTTTTAAGCTGTATTTGAGCATCGCGGTAGTTCTGCCTCAGGTCGGGCGTTCGTTGGTTGACATCGGGTTGTGAAATGATTGCCAATTTGTTTTTTTTCCGATTGCCAACCTTGTCCCATGTGTCTTGCGACATCCAGGGTTTCTCACCGCTTTGCACATATCCCCATCTTCAGCACATTTTTTCGTTCACACTTCGTGACGCGTCGACCCAAGTGTCACCATGCCTCCCCATGACGTGTTCTAGTCCAGTGTTGTCTGATCCAACCTGGGCGTTCATATCTCCTGAAATGATAATAATATCACCTCTTGGAACACGTTGGAAGGTGGCACTCAGTTGGCTATAAAACTTTTCTTTGTCACCAGATGTTGCGGTATTAGTTGGTGCGTAGCACTGCAGAATTGTGACGTTTCTGACACTGGTCTTGAGCCTGACGACGATAATCCTATCCAAAATTGGTTTCCAGCTAGTGAGACTGTTTCTCGCTCTCGGTGTAAGGACGAACGCCACGCCATTTTTTGCTTCACTTTCAGAGCCAATGTACAGAATAGTGTTTCCACTAGGGGTTCGTTCTTCTCCTGATCCTGTACACCTGACCTCGCTCAAGCCCAAGATTTGGATGTTATAGTACTCTATTTCACGGTCGATCACTGATTGGCGGAGCAAGGACCGAGTAACCGCAGCCCTTCCCCCGTCATTCAATGTTCCAGAAGCCAATCATAGTCCGTTTTCGAATGCCAAAAGTCGTTACCGTAGAATCAGTCCGTATCCGAGGCGTTGTATCCGTTTCTCGTACCAGTTAGGTCTTAAGATCACGGGTTATAAGCTCATGATCCAGTGAGCGTCCATTTGCCATTTTTAGGGCAAGCAAGGCTGGCTCTGGGTGAATTCTACAGCCCCCATCCCACAGGGAGATAGTTAGCTCAGGTCCGTAGAGTCGCTAGTCTCCAAAGATAGGTGCAGAAATTGGTAAAACCTCATCCTACAGCTACCCCCTTGCGGGAAATTTTGAAAGCTACAAATTTTAAATTCATGTATCGTACAAACATTACAATTTTCTTCCCTCTGCTTCTACCACTTCTGTACAAAAATCACTATTCACTAGTCTACAGAATTTGAAATGACATATTTTCCAGTATATTAAACTCTTTCTCATTTTATCTAAAGTATCGCCTGATTGGGCTTTACGCCTAATCATAATTCTGTTATGTGTTTGTTCAAATTGAGATAACCAAATCATGTGATCCTTGAATTTTTAGCTAATTATGTCCATTCTTCATTTCACCTCAAAATGATAAAAATCCGGTAAAAGAAATCCAGTAAAGACCAAGTTACTATCACAGAGTCTTAACATAATCGCTTTGAAATATTTCTTATCAATTGAGCTCCTTGTATAAGTAATTAGCGCCGCCGCGCCGGTAATTTTTACAGTACATATTTTCCAGCATACCTTAATTTGAAATTCTGATCCAATTTCATGGTGTGGCTTAGCACATCAGACATCACTAATAATATACGAAAACTAGGTAATACTGAGAATAAATGGAGACGGTCCAGATATTCTCTAGAAACTGGTAAATTGATCTTAATTCGTGTGTAGGTATGAGAATGGATAAGCAAATGAGAATGTTTCAATAAAATTTAAAATAATTCTAAGAAACAAGTATATGACAATTTTGATGGTAAGTGCCTGTGCATATTTCCACATTTTTCATGTCTGCGTTTTGTTTGTTAAGGTCATTTTAAGATTTAAGTTTTGAATTTTTTGAGGACAGTTTTTCACACTCTACTAACGATTTTTGTAAAGAAAATCTAATTGAATTTCGAATCAACGTGACGAGAAGGTAGAAGAGAAATAAGAAATGAAGAAACAGATTTTTGAAAAATTAACGCTTTTATAAAAAAATTATGTTTCACCTAAATCCTTCTTGGATTTAACCGGAGGTTACATATTTAAATTCCTGTCCTAATCAAGAACAGATTAATCTGATTGAGCGCTCTAAGTAAAAACTCCATGATCGGCAGAAGCCTGTTCTGCCTACCACTTGAAATTTTTTTAAAAATTGCGTAAGTCTACGAGTAAACTAAGGTGCATCAGCAAACGATCATATACCTGAAACTCTGAAATTCTTGATAGAAAAGTTTGGACGGGTATCGTTAGTGATTTATAGAAACTGCTCTTTCTTACTCCATTGGGACGTGCTCCAGGATTTTTTCTAAGGTAAAATTTTTTGTGATTATATCGCTGCAATTGCAAATTTCTACCTCCCAATTTATTTGAAATGTAAATTTTCCTCCAAAATTGTTGCCATAAATTTTTATTTACACTTACACTTAGATTATTAAAGTATTCGGAAATTCGAATTTTGAAGGTTGCAAATCTCTATTTGTACACTAACTGCAATTTACAAAATTACGATAAATTTTATTTGCTGTGGCGTTTATGACGAAAACGTAATATCATTAGAATTATAATTGATAAAAATGATAGTTTACACTATCGATAATAAATGATCGGCTTTGGTATTTTTCAAGTGTTGTGAAAACGGACAATCGGCCTTGCTTGAAGAAAGAAAAAATCATACCTGTTTGATATTTACTGCATCATTGCTATGATAAAAACTCTTTAAAAAAAATTTGCAATTCACTAAATTTTATTTAATTGGTTTGGGGTGTTTCCCACAATTAACATTAATAAGAATTAAATTATTCGACTCAAATGAAGAGTGAGATTTGACATTTATGAAGTTGGTAATTGGCCTTATTTACATATTTATTTTGTTTATTATTATTATAAAACATAACAGTTCTACGATTGCGCGTAAAGCCCAATATAAATTTTTGTGTTCGTATGAAATTTTGTATGGCGAGTGGTAAAAGGGGTGACAGCACTGAACTAAATTTTTCCACATCATGCTAGGATAGCTATAAACATGTTCTGTACGAAATTCAAGCTTCAGATATCGATTTAGTGAAATTTTGCAGTTTGTATGGGAGGTGGTAGAAAGATTGGGGGTTTTAGTGATTTTTTTTCAGAAATAACTATAAATATTATGAAATTTGCATCTCTCTCAATCATACTTTTCTAGAAAATCGATTGTTTGTGAAGTTGAGAAATTGTGTCATTTTATACGAGAGGAGTAGAAGCAGCAAAGCTAATCAATTATTTTTTTCTGACCTTAATAATAATTCTAATTTAGTATTTATTTCAAAATTTCAGCTCGACAAATATTATAGATATTGCGGAAATTGGTATATAGTATTTCATGACAAGGGTCAGCATGTATGGGAGGAGTGAAAGAATTCGAATAATTATATACTATTTTACATCGCATAATAGCATTACAGCCCAAATCGGGCCTTGATCTCCTAACGTTCAGGTTTCTGAATATTTTCATTTCTTATTGTGAAGGGGTTGTTAGCCCTTCACACAATCCTCTATCTTCGAATTTTTCATTTTTGTAAATTGAGATAACGTGCACAGGAAGACTAAACTAAAAATATGTAAAACAATTATAAGGCCTATGCTATGCTATGGCAGCGAAACGTGGACATTAACTCAGGTGTCTGAAAAATTACTTAACGTCTTTAAAAGAAAAACCCTCAGAAGAATTCTCGGACCTATGGGGGAAGATTTTATCTGGAGAATACGATACAATAGAGAATTGCATGCCATTTTCGACAATCCTGAAGTGTCAACCCTCATAATATTTAAAAAGCTGCAATCGGTTGGTCACACAAGTCTGGGCGCACTAGACCATTAGCTGGTCCGTTGCGATGCCACAGGATCTTAGAAAATACTCCTACTCGGTGAACGAACCGAAATTCTCTATGGGCAAGTTCATAATAAATGAAGAATCGCTTCTTCCACTTTCTCATCTTTGCGGCTCCTGCAAAGGTCATTAAAATGAAGGCCATGCCTCTGAGCATGTTTCCCTATCAGGCAGTGTCCTTTAACAACTCCTATTATGGACCTGACCATCTGCCTGCTTAATGAGATCAGTCTACCAGAGCATTTTAGATCCAGCACAGGGTAAATCTGTCTGGTGGTATTACATGTATCACTATTCGCTCGCCTGTCGTTCTTTACTTATCGCAACCAACTTAAGATGCAGCTTATAAGTTGGTGTAGGCATACTCCACTTCTCTTTCTCTGATTGAATGTGCAAGGTCGTTCCGTGCCGGGCGAGTTCTTCAAGCTGGCAGTTCGCGCACAGCCGAATGTCATTCTATTTAGTTATCTCCCTCTAAGACGCCCGACAATCAAGAACAGTCTTGGATGTAGACATTCCTGATTTCAGGGATTCCGGCGTGGTTATCAAAGAAGAAACCAATATCCTTAGTATATACAAACAAAAACGTGCATAAATAAACGAATGAAGTATTGATTATTTGTACTAGAGCTATGATCGTAATCACAGTTAAATAATTGATAACAGCCCTACTCGAGCACCTCCGTTTACTTGGTCTTCTCTATATATAGTAGAATAATGAAATTGCTCCCGAGTTGTTGACAGATAATTTATACTCTAGATGAGATATTATAAGTTTGCTCTATAGTTTGTAACTCCAAGAAATACTACTTGCACAAAGTCGCCAGGGGTACAGAAATAATAGCTGTAGCTCGAAAGTCTCGAAACCGGATGTCCGTCTGTCTGCTTGTCCGTCTATTCGCTCTCTACACTCAGAATAAGTTTAGCTAGGAAGCTCAAATTTTTACACGTCGAGCTAGTGAACGGACCAAATCGCTCTACCCCTTCTACCCCCTCCCATGCAAAATGACTCAATTTTGAAATTTGACAATAAACGGATTTGCTCGAAAAGTATAAAAGCTATTGAATAGAAATTTGGAACGTATTATTTTATGATGATTTACTATATAAAAATTATTTGAATCACTCCACCTCCTTCTAACTTGCTAAAACCGAAAACTAAGAATTCAAATATCTCAACCATGATTCTAGCTAGGAAGCTGAAAATCAACACATATATAGAGGGGTTTGTGGGACAAACTTTAAAAACAATTTCATCTTTTATATGTACATTAGGGTCCGAAAAAGGGGGGCTAAAAACAAGCTATCAGAAGAATTTTTTTTTAAATTATTATTTCTTCGAAATTACTTACCCTACAAAAATTAATATATTGGAACCATTAAGATGGCATATAGATCTACCAGAATCTGCTTAGAGGGAGGCTGTTTATTGTAAGGTCGGAGGGGTGCAAAAAAGGCTTAAAAATGAATATCTCGACTATCTCTTAAGCAATATAATTGAAACTTGATACATATACATATTAGGAGTTAAAATAAGTTTCCGCCGTTTGACAAAAGATGGCCCCACCAGAAGGTTATGTTGAAATTGTCAGATGTAAAACATAATATCGTAAGTTTGGTAAGTTTTCCTGTAACAACATAACCTTGAAGTATTAGTGACTCCGTATCAGCATAGCATAATTTTGTTCGTGCGAAAATGTCAAATTGTGTGCCGAATAAGCGTCATTTGCGGGAGCTTTTAATTTACTTCTCTAATTTGAAGAAATCTGCAGTTGAGGCACATCGATTGCTTGTAGAAACATATGGTGAAACTGCTTTAAGTGAAAGAAGTTGTCATGAGTGGTTTCAAAAGTTTGAAAACGGTGAGTTGACGTAGAAAACAAAGAACGTAGTAGAAGGCCAAAAGTGTACGAAGACACGGAATTGGAAGCATTATTGGAAAAAGATTCATACCAAACGCAAGAAAAACTTGCACTTACATTAAAAGTGGCTCAACAAGCAAATTCGCATCGTATAAAATCGTTGCAAATGATTCAAAAGCAAGGAAATTGGATTCCATATGAACTGAAGCTGAGAGACGTTGAACGCCGATTTCGCATGTATGAAATGCTGCTTGCCAGGCATCAAAGAAAGGGTTTTTTGCATTGCATAGTCAGTGGTAATGAAAAATGGATCTACTACGAAAACCCAAAGAAGAGAAAATCATAGGTACCATCTGGCCATGCTTCAAAATCGATAGCCAAACCGAATATTCATGGAAAAAAACTCATGCTGTGTATTTGGTGGGATCAGCTTGGTGTCGTGTATTATGAGTTGCTCAAACCGGGCGAAATCATTACTGGAGCTCTCTACCGAACACAATTTATGCGATTGAGCTGAGCACTCAAGGAAAAATTCGCCCACTACAAAATTATTCTCCTATATGTTGCGGCGCCGGTCAAAACCTATTTGGAAACACATAATTGTGAAGACTTACCCCCACCCACCGTATTCACCAGACATTGCCCCTTTTGATTATCACTTGTTCCGGTCGATGGGCTGTCTTTTTTTTTTACAGAATGACCTATGTTATAGGCAATTTGGGCCTTTATGTGCAATGCACAAACACAGTCATGGAGGGAAGGAATGGGTCTAGGAAGGTAGGAGAAGACGAGTGAGAACGACCGTAACGAGTACAGAAGCTGGTAAATTTTTCAGTTGTACTGGCTGCTACTAATAAATATTTGCAGATGTTATAGGGGACTGAATGATAGAAAGCGAATAGAAACCATCTACTGAGTATCAAGGTCTTCTTGAAGTGGAACTGTTTCACTTTTACACCGTTTGTCCATTTTATTTCGATTAATTTTGCATCGCCAGTAGCAACTGAAAAATTCGTGCTTAAAAAAATCCTGTCTGGAGTGGGAATCGAACCACCTATTGACTGAAAAGCAAGCACGCTTTCCACTACGCCACGGAAGCCTCTAAGCAGCGTCTTACATCATTCGATACGTGGATAGCCACAAAAAATGAAGAGCTCTTCCGACGTGGTATCCGAATGCTGCCGGAAAGATGGAAAAAAAGTAGTGGCTAGTGATGGACAATACTTTGAATAAAAGGTTATGTACCGTTCTTTCACAATACATTTGTAGTCCTAATATTAAACTGTACTGGGGAAAAACGAGAAAAATATAACATTTTGACGTAATAGCAAAATTTTTGAATGAAATTTTAAGGTAGAATCTTTGCGACATGCATTTAAAAAAACTTCCCTAAAAGTATGAAAAGTTAATTGGTCGAATATCTCCTAAGCTTTTACCCCCTCCAATACAAATTTATTTTGTCGGCCATCTAAAAGAAATCAATTATCACCTTACTATTAAAAGCTATCAATTTGGAATTTTGCATGAAAACTTTTAAAAATAATTGAAATGGAAAGGCGTTAAGTTTTTGAGATCGCATCAGCCGTTCGACCACCTCCCATACAAAAATATAATTTCGACCAATTTCAATAAATCAACTAATAAGCAGCAAATTAAAAGCTACGAACTTGAAATTTTGTACGAGCACCTTACAAAAGAAACGAAATTAAACTGCATCATACATTTTATGACTCCCTTACCTATTCTACCCCTCCCATACAAATGTTTGGTTTCGTGAATATAAAAAACAATCAATTAAAAAGTTATTAACATCCACCCACTCTTACTATCACCCATCCCTCCTCCCCCCCCTTCCCCTCATCAAATTCCTGTTAAGACCCCCTATAGGGGCATAGGACAGAAACAACTCTCTTCCACAAGGCGCGATCCTGCGCATCGGCTTTAAGCTGTTGCCAGGACTTGTTTATTCCTCTGGCCTCCTGCTCAACTGCTCGCTTCCATGTGTTACATGGTCGACCAACCCGACGTCTTCCTTGAGGGTTATAATCCAGAGCCTGTTTTGCAATGTTTTGCTCTGGTTTCCTCAAAGTATGACCGATCCACTGCCACTTTCGCCGTTGAATCTCAATACCTATTTTAGTCTGGCGAGTTGTACTCCAAAGTTCGTCGTTGGAGATCACTTCTGGCCAGAATATTCCTAAAATGCGTCGGAGGCATTGGTTTACGAAAGTCTGTAGTTTCTTGGTAAGTCGAACGGTCACTTTCCACGTAATACAACCATATAACAACACGGATTTGACGCATGCGTCAAAAACTCGCAGCTTCGTGCGAAGGGAGATCTCTCTTAACCTCCAGAAAGGGGAAAGGATACCGAAGGCCTGACGAGCTTTATTTAGCCGAGCCTCAACATCCTTTTCGGCTCCGCCGTCCATGCTGACAATGCTTCCGAGATAGCAAAAATCTTGCACCTCTTCCACATCCTGTCCATTAAGAACAATCGGTGTGCTTGCGTTCGAACCCATGTGCATGTACTTGGTTTTACGCACATTTATTTTCAGTCCCGCCTCTTTGCATTTAGAATGCAACGAGCGAACATTTGACTCTAAGTCCGAACGGGTATGTGCAAGCAAACACACGTCATCAGCATAATCAAGGTGACTTAAGATGTTAAATAGTCTCCATTGAAGACCTTTACCTTCCCCACCTTCCAGTGCAGCTTTCAAGATGTCATTTATTACCACCAGAAACAGGGCTGGTGATAATATGCAGCCTTGTCTGACACCCGTTCGCACAGGAAAGCTCTCGGACAGCTCTCCTCTATGCAAGACGCGACACCTTGCATCTTCGTAGGATTCTTTAATCATAGCTATGACCTTATTTGGAATACCTCTCCTACGCAAAGCATTCCATATGTAATCTCGCTTAACACTGTCGAAAGCCTTCTCGAAGTCCACAAACATGAGATGTAGTGGCGAACCCATTTCGGCTGACTGCTCTAATATTATCCGTAGGGTATTTGTGTGGTCGGTACAAGACGACCCTTTACGGAATCCAGCCTGATAAACTTCGAGAGTGCTCTCGACGACATCACTAATCCTATTGAGAATTACCTTAGCCATAATTTTTGATACGGCAGTAAGTAGACATATACCACGCCAATTGCCACAATCCCGAAGGTCGCCCTTCTTCGGAATTTTCACAATGACGCCCTCCTTCCATTCAGTCGGATATCTTCCATCATTCCACACCTTAGTGAAGAGTGGGAGGAGTATATCGGCTGTTATTTCCGGGTCCGCTTTGAGGAGTTCGGTTGGTAGTCCGTCTATACCTGGAGCTTTCCTTCCCGCCATTGACCGAATGGCGGAAACTATCTCTTCCTTATCTGGGGGATCGTCCCTAATAGAGGATTGTTGCGGTTGGATGTTTGAAAGTTGTTCTGTTTCCGGAATATCTTCATCTGACAAGATGTTTAAAATATCAGAGAAGTATTCCTTCCATCGTCGCAACTGGTGTTCACTCATATTAAGGAGAGTTCCGTTGACATCTCTCACCAGGTGGTTGGCGGTGAAATTCCTGTTCGTCAACTGTTTCATGATTTTGAAAATTGAACCCATATCCCCAAGGTAAGCCGCAGATTCTGCCTTGTTTGCCAGATCTTCAATGGCCTTTCTCTTGTCGCGTCTAACAGCCTTTTTAAGCTGTATATGAGCATCGCGGTAGTTCTGCCTCAAGTCGGGCGTTCGTTGGTTGACATCGGGTTGAGAGATGATTGCCAATTTGGCTTTTTTCCGATTGTCAACCTTGTCCCATGTGTCTTGCGACATCCAGGGTTTCTCACCGCTTTGCACATATCCCACAGATTCTTCAGCACTAGTTAGAAAAGTGTTTCTGGTTGCCTCCCAATTGGCGTCCAGTGTGCGCATTTCATGTTCACCCAATGTGGATGACTTTTCGCGTAGAATGGTGGTGTATTCGAGTTTTTTGTTGGGATCTCTGAGTTTATCCACATTAAGCTTGCGCTTCATTTGAAGAATTTGTGGTCGTCGGATAGCTGCTGTACACAATCTCAAGCAGGCAACCATCAAGTGGTGATCGCTCCCCACGTCAGCTCCACGTTTCGCTCGCACATCGAGGAGACATCTTCTCCATCGGCGACTTATAGCCAAATGGTCGATCTGGTTCTGAGTAACACCGTCAGGGGAAACCCAAGATGTTTTATGATGACTCTTGTGTGGAAAAAGGGTCCCTCCAATGACCATTTGCCGAGTACTACAGAACTCCACAAATAATTCGCCGTTTTCGGGTCTCTTAATCCAAGGTCGTGAAGGGTCGACCCAAGGGTCACCATGCCTCCCCATGACGTGTTCTAGTCCAGTGTTGTCTGATCCAACCTGGGCGTTCATATCTCCCGAGATGATAATAATATCACCTCTTGGAACGCGTTCGAAGGTGGCACTCAGTTGGCTATAAAACTCCTCTTTGTCACCAGATGTTGCGGTATTAGTTGGTGCGTAGCACTGCAGAATTGTGACGTTTCTGACACTGGTCCTGAGCCTGACGACGATAATCCTATCCGAGATTGGTTCCCAGCTAATGAGACTGTTTCTCGCCCTCGGCGTAAGGACAAACGCCACGCCATTTCTGGCTTCACTTTCAGGGCCAATGTACAGAATAGTGTTTCCGCTAGGGGTTCGTTCTTCTCCTGATCCTGTCCACCTGACCTCGCTCAAGCCCAAGATTTGGATGTTATAGTGCTCCATTTCACGGTCGATCACTGATTGGCGGTGCAAGGACCGAGTAACCCCAGCTCTTCCCCCGTCATTCAATGTTCGAACGTTCCATAAGCCAATCATAGTCCGTTTTTGAATGCCAAAAGTCGTTACCGTAGAATCAGTCCGTATCCGAGGCGATGTATCCGTTTCTCGTATCATTTAGGTCTTAAGATCACGGGTGATAAGCCCATGATCCAGTGAGTGTCCATTTGCCATTTTTAGGGCAAGCAGGACTGGCTGTGGGTGAATTCTACAGCCCCCATCCCAGAGGGGGATAGTTAGCTCAGGTCCGTGGAGTCGCTAACTCCAAAGATAGTTGCAGGAATTGGTAAAACCTCATACTACAACTACCCCCTCATAAAAACCCAAAATTGAATAAATAAATGAATGAAATATTGATTATATGTACTGGAGCTATTGACCGTAATCGCAGTTAAGTGTTAAATAATTGACAACGGCCCTACCTTGGAGCCCTATTCGCTTAGTCTTCCCTAACCACTCTAATCTGCATATTGACTTTCCGCGCATCCGCAACTTGTCTCAAGTATAATTATAATTGATTCTAGTGAAGAAAGAAAATACATCTATAATTTTTCCTCTGAAAAGATTAAAAAATATTATCTCTTAAACAGTAGCAAGGGTGTAGCCTAGTGGGTAGCGTGTTGGTCTACAATGCGAAGGTCGTGAGTTCAAATCCTGGTCGACGAATTCCAGCATACTGCCTGCCTGAGTAGAGGAGATAAGGGAATCGTAAAATTTGGGATGCAGTTTTATTTCGTTTCTCTTGTAAGGTGCTTGTACCATTTCAAGTTCTTAGCTTTTAATTTGTTGGTTATTAGTTAATTTATTGAAATTGGTCGAAGTCATAATTTTGTATGGAAGGTAGTAGAAGGTTTCGTACAAATTTTAAATTGAAGTTTTTAATAGTTAGGTGATAATTGATTTCTTAAAATTGGTCGAAGAACTCATTTGGAATAGGAGGGGATAGAAGTTTTGAAGGTATTTGACCAGTGAATACTTCGTACTTTTAGGGATTTTGTTTTAAATGCATGTCGCAAATTTCCAAATTTTTACCTTAAAATTTCATTCAAAAATTAACGGTTTTAATTGAAATTCCAATATTTCGTGAAATTTGTATGGGGGGGGGGGGAAATTAGAAAGAGTGAAGTGATAGTTTTTCTAAAATTGATTGCAATTGTAATAAAATTAATTATGCAAAAATGGGCTCCTTTAGCTTTGCTAGTTGCAATGAAAACCGAATAAGTGCATTTATGAAAATTGTGCCTTTGTATAGGAGGTGGTAGAAGGAATAAGAGGATCAGATCTTTGAAATTAATGATATTTACATCATTGTACTATGACCTAATTTTAAGTTCATAGCTGAACCGGTTTCGGAATAAAAAAAATTTCATTATATTTCGAAATTACAAGAAATTTGTATGGGAGGGCGTAGAAGGAGTGAGAGGATGTGGCCCGTTCACGGACTTAAGGTTACTTTTTCGTTAAAAATGATATAAGACAAATTTCAGCGCAATGAGTCAAAGCGTTCGGAAGTAATGTTGTAGACAGACAGCCAGACAGACAAACGGACATATGGTCACTCGGAATCGAGGTTTTTGAGCGATAACAAATATGTATTATAAACTCTTGGCGACTCTGAGCGAGCATTATTTCTTAGCGTTACAAACGGTAAGGCAAACACAATATACTCTCAGATTTCATCTAGAGTATAATGAGCCAAGTCAGTCGATTCCACGCCATTCACTTCGGAATCTCTTAGTCCACGTAAAAATCTTGGCCTACACCCTTACCAAATCAAATAAACTCGAGAACTAAAGCCTCTGGATCATTTGAAGCGCCGAAACTTCTTGGATTGGGCTCTGCAAAAGTTTGAAGAAAATCCTGAATTTCATCGAAAAATCATCTTCAGCGAAGAAGCTCACTTCAGAATAGTCAAAACATGATTCTTGAGTCGCTTCAGGACACCTGTTTCACCCATGAGTCAAAAGAGTTTTATTCGATTTATTTGGAAAGTGGTAGAAGCTGTGAAGTAACTAAGAATCTTCTCTTAGATAATTTTTTGTTTTTTGCTTACTTATATAAATTGGCTTACCTGTGACTTAACAAAATCATCGGGAGGGAGATGATCAAATCCGCAATTATTTCGATGGAATTCTTTGAGAACTGGTCGAATTATTGATTTAATCTTCGCCATAATTCACAATTTGTTTGTTCACGTTCTTTGGGGGCTCCCCTTCGTATTTAGGAGACGTTTTTTTAACGACTACAGCAATAAAGCCTTACAACTAATTGATAATTTTGTAAGCTTCGTCAGTTCCAGAAAGTCCTGACGATCATTGCAAATTTTTGTTTGGCTTATGTTATCTGAAATTAGAAATTTGTATTAGTTGGTGCAATTTAAGTAATTGAAGTGGAATTAGCAGTGGGTACTACGAGTATCTGTATCAGGTATAGGAGGGTCATTTTTGGTGATAGTGGGAATAGCGCGATTAGGATGGAACCAGAACCACAAGCAATAGCCGGGAATGCAACCTCGTCCGAATTCAAATTACCACTTCAGAACTTAGCATCTAGATGCGTTCGTTTGAGGTCATTCAATGAACGAATTTTCGGGCTTGTTTGAGTGTCGGGCTTTACAAACTATTAATGGTTATAAATTTGAACAATGGCGGATCTTGAGACGAACAAAAAAAGCAATTCATTGGTTTATGAAGGTTAATGTTTGCTCAGTTTTTCGTGTGTACATATACTGGACTGATGCATCTTTTTGGTGGATGAGTTCTATTGTACCGACAAAAAATGCATTCGTGCCTTTCACATTTGACGCATAATTGCGATGCATGGCTTCTCAGTTGAGACAGGTACACTAATTAAATTCTGTTCGGGAACAATGAGCACGTACAAACAAACTCATCAGAAATGAGAATTATGGTGCTCGAGGCTGCAGCTTGACAGTAAGGCTGTTCCAGTTCGTTTCGTCGCTACTTGGAAGCCCGCGGTAGCATCCGACATTTCATCCGGTAGGTGGTCATTTCGGATCGGCAGTTATGGATAAGACCGGTTAATCTTTGTGAAGCTCCACGTATGATGTGTGCGCAATGCAACAGGTAAAAGCACCTGTTCCATACGAACAGGTCTGGGAACATGCTGGGATACAACACCAATAATAATCAAATTCTGTTCATTCCCAAGGCCAATCTTCGAGTAATAGTCGCATTCATCGTATCGGAAGCACCTGAATCGAGCAGATTTTTTTTTTGTTTTACTTCGTTACATACAAATTCCGAGAAAGCCAAACTATCTAGCTGATAGGTGAAATCTACAAAGATTGATACTGTGCGAAGCTGTCCCATCTAGGCGATTATCATTACCACCCAGGTATTTCAACGAAAATAGAGTGCCTCCGCCTCTACGCAATACCCAAATTACTGGCAAATTATGCGTGCGGTATGGACCGTTAAAAGCACACGGCACATGGTATACCACCGTGGAAAGGGGCCAAAGCACGATTTGAATTTTAATTAGCTGTGATCACCATTATATTCGCTTCCTAATTATGAATTGCAATTAGCCGTACGAGCCGAAGAAGGCCCCAATCTTATACGAAGAGACGCCCGTTCAGGTGAGGAAAACTTGAGCAATGCATTCGTCTCAAGGTTATGTGTTTATGATTGATGTGGAGTCTTGCGTGTGTCTTTCGGTACATCTCTTGTGCTGTTGAGCTAACCTTAAACTGGTGGAGTAGAAACGACCTCCGAAGGCCGGTCAATGTATTATTTGCGTGGTACTCTCTCCTCTTGAAATCGCTTATCTTTAAGTTATAGTGACCTCGATAATTTGGTGTTAGCATTTCGTTAATCTCACACTATCAATTAAATTAATATGAAATTGCGCTTTTTGGAACAATTAACTTTCGATTGCTTTGAGTTGCCCCTACTATTATTATTTTAATAGTAAAGTATTGTGATCGACTTGGAAAAAAAAATTTACTTCCCTGAAATTTTGTTTTTTCGCGTTTCATAACTAAAATAGCCTAAAAAGGACAAAAGAAAAAACAATCCGGCTGTCTGTACACCGTACGTGTACGCTCAGCGCACATTAACTCCCAAACCCATCAACGTAGAAAGTTAATTTTTTTTGTCATTTGTAGATGGTTGAGAATCTCAGGCGGGGGGAGCGCTAAAACCGAAAACTATGAATTCGAATATTTCAATCATGGCTGTAGTTAGGAAGCTTAAAATCAATATATACATAGATGGGATTGTGGCACTAACTTCAAAAATAATTTACTTTTTTACCCATTCAGGTAGTGCTTAAGAATCTGTGGGATATGCGCAAAGCGGTGAGAAACCCTGGATGTCGCAAGACACATGGGACAAGGTTGGCGATCGGAAAAATGCCAAGTTGGCAATCATTTCACAACCCGATTTAAACCAACGAACACCCGACTTGAGACGGAACTACCGCGATGCTCATATGGCGGGAAGGAAACTCCTCAAGCGGACCCGGAATTAACAGCCGATATACTCCTCCCACTCTTTACTGAGGTGTGGAATGAAAGAAGATATCCAACTGAATGGAAGGAGGGCGTCTTTGTGAAAATTTCGAAGATGGGCGACCTTCGGTATTGTAGCAATTGGCGTGGTATATGTCTACTTACTGCCGTATCGAAAATCATGGCTAAGGTAGTTCTCAATAGGATTAGTGATGTCGTCAAGAGCACTCTCGAAGTTTATCGTTTTGTACCAACCACATAAATACCCTACGGATAATATTAGAGCAGTCAGCCGAAATGGGTTCGCCACTACATCTCATGTTTGTGGACGTCGAGAAGGCTTTTGACAGCGTAAGCGAGATTACATATGGAATGCTTTGCGTAGGAGAGGTATTCCAGATAAGGTCATAGCAATGATTAAAGAATCCTACGAAGATGCAAGGTGTCGCGTCTTGCATAGAGGAGAGCTGTCCGAGAGCTTTCCTGTGCGAACGGGTGCCAGACAAGGCTGCATATTATCACCAGCCGTGTTTCTGGTGGTAATAAATGACATCTTGAAAGCTGCACTGGAAGTTGGGAAAGGTAAAGGTCTCAATAGAAACTATCTAACATCTTCAGTCACATTGATTATGCTGATGATGTGTGTTTGCTAGCACATAACCGTTCGGACTTAGAGTCAAATGTTCGCTCGTTGCATTCTAAATGCAAAGACGGGGGAATGAGCAATATACCAGCTTCTCCACTCGCTACGGTCGTTCTCACTCCCCTTCCCCAACCTTCCCAATCCCATTCCTTCCCTCCATGACTGTGCTTGTGCATTGCACATAAAGGCCGAAATTGCCTATAACACAGGTCGTTCTATAAAAAAAAAATGATAATAAATGTGCGTTAGACCAAGTACATGCACATGGGTTCAAACGCAAGCACACCGGTTGTTCTTAACGTACAAGATGTGCAAGATTTTTGTTATCTCGGAAGCATTGTCAGCATGGACGGCGGAGCCGAAAAGGATATTAAGGCTCATATAAATAAAGCTCGTCAGGCATTCGGTAGCCTTTCCCCTTTCTGGAGGTTAAGAGAGATCTCCCTTCGCACGAAGCTGCGAGTTTTTGGTGCATGCGTCAAATTCGTGTTGTTATATGGTTGTACTACGTGGAAAATGACCGTTCGACTTACCAAGAAACTACAAACTTTCATCAACCAATACCTCCGACGCATTTTAGGAATATTCTGACCAGAAGTGATCTCCAACGACGAACTTTGGAGTACAACTGGACAGACTAAAATAGGCATTGAGATTCAAAGGCGAAAGTGGCAGTGAATCGGTCACACTTTGAGGAAACCAGAGCGAAACATCGCCAAACAGGCTCTGGATTGTAATTCTCAAGGAAGACGTCTGGTTGGTAGACCATGCAACACATGGAACAGAGCAGTTGAGCATGAGGCCATGACTATATCTTCAAAATTACTTTCCATAAGAAATGCATCTTTTGGAACCATTAAGATGGAATATAGATACACTAGAAGCAGCTTAGAGGGAGGCTAATTATTGTAGGGGGAGGGTCAAGAGGAGTGCAAAGGAAAACGCTTAAAAATCAATATCTTGGCTATTTCTTAAGCTATGTGATTGAAACTTGGAACATATATTAAGCTATACTAGCGAATTATGAGAAAAATATAACATTTAGACATAATAGTAGTGCGGAAAATAAGGAGCATTTCAAAAATGGTGCACTTTCCAAAATTTCAAACCGTTATATCTCAAAACTCAGTACAGATATCAAATTGAAATTTTGTCAGATAGCAGAACCTAGTCTTAAATTTTTGTAAAAAATTTACGTTTGTTGGTGGGGAGGATGGTAAGCAAAAATTTCGAAAATTGTGAGTACTTTTTTTGGGGCTCTGGTGAAAGATACAAAGCTTAAATTTTGCATTTTGTGGTTTCATCTATTTGATATACATACAGACAAATTAATAAAAATTCCACAATTATTATGCACCGCATTTGATAAGGAGCTTCAAAATCATCCGAAACCTCCCACTTTCTCCGACACGTCCCATACAAATGCATAATTTCAGGAAAAAATTCTTCAATTTCCTTGAAAATTATGAAAGCTACAAACTTTAAATTCAGCATTAAACATTTTGTATACTACGTTCGGTGTTATATACAAACATAACATGACTACGACTGGGCGTAAAGCCCAATCGTGCGATACTCTAGATGAGAGAGAATTTTTTTAATTTTTAGAAATTTTGTAGGGGAAGTGACGACATTGAACTAATTTTTTCACATCACTCTAAGGTTGCTACCAAAATGTTTTATACAAAATTTAGGATTCAATAATTTAATAGGTACTGAGAAAATTAGTGTATTGGATTAAGTGAAATTGTGCAGTTTGTATGGGAGGTGATAGAAGGAGTGTGAATTTATTAATGACGTTTTTAGAAATAACTGTAAACATCATTTAATTGACATACTTTAAATTGCAGATCAGTAGCATTCATACTTTTCAGGAAAATCGTTTTTTTGTAAAGTTGCTGAATTGTGCCAAATTGTATGGAAAGTGGTAGAAAGATTGAAGGTAATCGCCTAATGTTTTTTGGGGTCTTACTAAAAATTTAAAATAATTATTTAGTGCATAATTTCAGGTCGATAAATTTCATACGTACAGAGTGAATTTATTTAGAGTATTTCATAAAACAGTGCAGTTTGTATGGGAGGTGATGGAAGGAGGAGAAGGACTCAACTAATTTTTATACAACAGATTAAAATTAATAGAAAATTATTATATTTCAAACTGCAGATCAATAGCTGCCATGCTTTTTGAAAAAGTCCGTTTATTGTCGAATTGCGAAATTGTGTTATTTTGTATGGGAGGGGGTAGAAGGGGTGAAACTGAATGTCTAATTTTTATTGGTCTTACTAATAACTCCAAATAAATATGCACAACTTCACCTCGCTAAATTTTATACGCACTGCGTAAATTGGTTTAGAGTATTTCATGAAAAATTACAGTTTGTATGAGAGGTGGTAGAAGGAGGGACAGTACACGCATAATTTTTATATGGTAGATTGATATCATCATAAAAGTAATATGTTCCAAATTTGAGACCAACAGCTTTTATGTTTTCGAGCAAATCCGTTTATTCTCAAATTGCGAAATTGTGTCATTTTGTATGGGAGGGGGTAAAAGGGGTGAAGCTAATCGTCTAATTGTTTTCGGTCCTACTAACAATTTCAAATAAATATTAAGTGCACAATTTCAGCTCGCTAAATTTTATACGCACTGAGTAAATTGGCTTAGAGTAATTCATGACAAGTACAGTTTGTATTGGAGGTGGTAGAAGGAGGGGGAGGACACGCATAACTTTTATACGGTAGATTGATATTATCATAAAAGTAATATAATCCAAATTTTTCTGTTGGTGCTCGTACAAAATTTTAAGTTCTTAGCTTTTAATTTGTTGGTTATTAGTTGATTTAATGAAATTGGTCGAAAACATCCTTTTGTATGGGAGGGGGTAGAAGGGCAAACGCGATTTCAAAACTTTTAACGTAATTTCATTTAAATTATTTTTGTAAGTTTTTATGCAAAATTTCAAAGTGATAGCTTTTAATAGTTAGGTGATAATTGATTTCTTAAAAATGGTCGAAAAAATAATTTTGTATGGGAGGGGGTAGAAGTCTTAAAGCTTTTCGAGCAGTTAATATTTCATATATTTAAAAATTTTTTTCGAATGAATTTCGCAAATTTTCAAGTTTCTACCTTAAAATTTCACTCAAAAATTTTCAGTTTATGAGTTTTTTTCAATGCACATGAAACACCTTGTGCACGTTAGACCGGGAGGGTCGGTTAATAACAATTATGGATCAAGTTATTATTATTTTTGTATGTACATTAAATAGTGGTATCCACATGTAAAATTTAAACTTTGTATCTTTCACCAGAGCCCTAAAAATTTCAAAATTTTCGACATTTTTGCTTATCACCTCCCTCCCCTTACACCTCCCAACTTAAAATTTTTACCAAAATTAACCATTATGTAGTTCTGTAATCTGACAAATTTTCGATTTGATATCTGTACTATTTTTTGAGATATAAGTATTTGTAATTTTGAAAAGTGCGCCATTTTTGAAATGCTCCCCATTTTCTCCCACTACTATTATTTCGACATGTTGTATATTTTTTGTATTTTCCTAGTACAGCTTAATATACGTTTCAAGTTTCAATTACAAAGCTTAAGAGATAGTTGAGATATTAATTTTTAAGTGTTTTTCTTTGCACCCCTCCTGACCCTCGCGCTTACAATAATTAGCCACTTTCTAAGCTGATTCCGATGGAACTGTATGCCGTCTTGACGGTCTCAAAATATGAATTTTTTGCGATAAGTAATTTCGAAGATATAATCATTTGAAAAAACAATTCGGCCGAAAATTTGTTTTTAGCCCCCCCCCCCCCCTCCTTTCGGACGCCAATGGATAAAAAAATTAAATTATTTTCAAAGTTTGTCCCACAACCTTTTCTATATCTGTACTGATTTTTAACTTTCTATCTACATTCGTGGTGGAGATATTAGCAAGTGTAGTTTTCGACTTTTTCCCTCCCCCCGCCTCCCCCTTCCACCTAACACCCCCCAAAATTTAGAAAATAGAGCTCACTTACCCAATCAACAATCCACCCAAAAACGAACATTCTACCTTTAACGGTCTCGGAGATATGAGTCCATATGTACGGCGTACTGCGTACGGATTTTTTTTTTTGCATTTTGAGGCTAATTTAGTCATGAAACGCGAAAATAAAAAAATTTCAGGGTAGCAAATTTTTTTTTTTTTCTTGTCAATCACAATACTTTGTTATTAGAATAATAAAGTAAAATGAAAACTGCACCGGAGTGTAAAATTGAGTAAGTTATCTTTCCAAAAATGTTTTTTTGCTTACCATGAATGATTTATTAAAAATTATTTAAAAAACATAATAGAATTACGATAGGGCGATTGCCGGAATATATGTCATCTCAAATCCTTTCGAATAGTGACTTTTGTATGGAAGGTGGTAGAAGTAGAGGGAGGAGGTTTGTTATTTTTGTATATGACACCGAACGTGGTATGAAAAATGATTAGTGCTGAATTTCAAGTTTGTTTTGGGGCATTGGGGCATTGGGGCATTTGTACGGAAGATGGCAGAGGAAGTGGAGGGTTTTATATGATTTTGAAACTGATTATCAACATCCTTATCAACATGCTTTGTTTCAGTTTCAAAGGTTGTAGCTCTGATATGTTCGAAAAAAGATGCTTTTCTTGAATTGATAACATAGAAGTTTGTATCGGAGGGGGTAGAAGGAGTGATGCGAAGCTGATATTTTTTTTTAGCATTTATTGCAATTATTATGTGATAAATTCTGGCAAAACTTTAATGTTGTACTTGTTCTAGTTTTAATGGATACCGATATAATGCATTTACCAAAATTATGCATTAGTATGGACAGTGGTAGAAGGAGTATACGGATCAAAAAAAATTGTTGTCGATAATATTTATATTGTTATACTTTCGACAAAGAAAAATAATTTAATTAAAATTTGTATTGGAGGCTGTAGAAGGAGTGAGGTGAACTTGATAATTTTTTCAAAACTGAAATTATAATAAAATGAATTCTTGGAAAAATTTACATTTGAACTTTTCTAATTTCAAAGAAAATCAACAAATGAGATTTTCAAAATTGTGCATTTGCATGGGAGTGGTAAAAGGAGTTAGAGGGACCGGATCAATATTTTGTAATGTTAATGATATAAACATGGTTATACTTTGACCCAAATTTCGAGTTAATAGCTTAAATAGTTTCGAAGAAAAATCAATTTCTTAAAATTTCGAAATTTCATGAAATTTGCATGGGAGGGGTAGAAGGCGTGTGGTGAATGTAGCCCGTTAACGAACTCAAAGTTATTTTTTTGCTAAAAATTATACACAGCAAATTTTAGTGCGATAGCACAAAGCGTTCGAAAGTTATGTTTTAGAAAGACGGACAGACGGCCACTCCGACGAGGTTTTTGAGCGACAACAATTATTTCTGAACCCGTGGCGGCTCTGTGCGAGCATTACTTACAAACGGTTAGGCGAACACAATGTTTTCTCAGATATGATCTAGAGTATACAAAATCTACCGACAAGTTGGGTGCAACTTTATTATTCGTGAGACAAGTCGAGGTTACGTGGAAAGTCAATATGCAGGTTAGAGTGGATAGGGAAAACTAAATAAAGGGCGGTGTGCGAGCAGGGCTGTTATCAATTTAAGCTCAAGTATATATAATCAATATTTCATTCGTTTATTTATGCAAGTTTGGTTTCTTATGAAAGGAAGGGGAGGGATGAGTAAGGGTGGGTAGATGTTAATACCGAAACCAAACATTTGTGTGGGAGGGAGTAGAGGAGGTAAGGGAATCGTAAAATTTTCAAGCTTGTAGCTTTTAATTTGTTGGTTATTAGTTGATTAATTGAAATTGGTCGAAATCATACTTTTGTGTGGGAGGGAGTAGCAGGGCAGGCGCGATCGCAAAACTTTTGACGCAATTTCATTTCAATAATTTTTAAAAGTTTTCGTGCAAAATTTCGAATTGACAGCTTTTAATAGTTAGGTCATAATTAATTTCTTACAAATGGTCAAGAAAATAATTTTGCATAGGAGGAGGCAGAAGTTTTGAAGGTATTCGACCAGCTAATATTTGATACTTTTAGGAATTTTTTTTTTTTAAATGCATTTCGCAAATTTTCAAGTTTATACCTTAAAATTTAATTCAAAATTTTTCAGTTTTTTGTGTTTTTTCATTACACATGAAACATCTTGTGCAGATTAGATGCATAACAATATTGGAACAAATTATTAGTTTTTCTCTATGTATATCAAATAGATTCATTTTTCATTTCACCAGAACCCTAAGAAAATCACTGAAAATTTGCGACATTTTTGCTTACCATCGCCCTCCTCTTACACCTCCCAACTTAAATTTTTTACCAATATTAAAAACTATATAGTACTACAAACTGACGGATTTTCGATCCGTACTTAATTTTGAGATATAACGGTTTGAAATTTTGAAAAGTGCACCATTTTTAAAATGCTCTCCAAAATATGAATTTTTATCAATCTATCGTATAAAAACTGTGTGTGTCCTCCCCCTCCTTCTACCACCTCCCATACAAACTGTACTTATCATGAATTACTCTAAGCCAATTTCCCCAGTGCTTATAAAATTCAGCGGGCTGAAATTGTGCACCAAATATTTATTTAAAATTGTTAGTAAGGTCAAAAAAAATGAGATGATTAGCTTCACCCCTTCTACCCCCTCCCATACAAAATGACACAATTTCGCAATTTTACAATAAATGGATTTACTCAAAAAGTATAAAAGCTATTGGTCTCAATTTTGGTATATGTTAATTTTTTAATGATTTAAATCTACAGTACAAAAATTATTCGCTTCCTCCCTTTCCTTCCACCCCCTCCCGTACAAACTACACTTTTTCCTGAAATGCTCTAAGCCGATTTTCTCAGAACATATAACATTTTTTGAGCTCATATTTTGTAATAAACATTTAATTCATATTATTACTAAGATGAGAAAAAAAATATTTGATTTGCTTCACTACTTCTACCCCCTCCCATACAATATGACACAGTTTCACAACTTCACAAAAAATCGATTTTCTTGAAAAGTATGAATGGCACTAGTCTGAAATTTAAGGGATGCCAATTTTATAATATTCCTAGTTATTTCTGAAAAAATCATTAAAATTCCTCCACTCTTTCTACCACCTCCCATACAAACTGCACATTTTCACTAAATCAAACTCACTAATTTTCTCAGTTCCCATTCAGTTTTTGGAGTAAGCATTTTGTATAAAACATTTTCATAGCTACTTTAGCATGATGTCGAAAAAATTAGTTCAATGCTATCATCCCTTCTAACACTCCCCATACAAAATTTCTTGGGATCACAAAAAAATCTGTTTCATCTAGAGTATCGTAAGATTGCGCTTTACGCGTAATCGTAGCCCTGTTATGTTTTCTATTGCTTCCAAAATTTTTCTATAGGTAGTATACATCGAATAAGCCGACACGTATGCGGGGATTTTTTTTTAAATTGTTTATTTTAAAAAATATGGATGTTTAAACATTTTGAGAATCGTTGGTTTTCCTCTTCTTAAAAAGCTATTATCTTCGGTTCTATTTATCCCACGGATTTCGTTCTTATCTCATTTTAAAGGTAATTTTGTAACCTTTTTACTACATTGTTCCAAAAAAATTGTATTGTTAAATAATTGTAGTTATTAGCAATTAAAGCACTTAAAGTCGATTTTCATACTTGCGCCCAGCCGATAAAAAAAAATACCATCGTATTCCTTGATTGATTCTCTAAAAAATACATTTAAAAAAAAATGGAGAAATAACGGGATCAACAGAAAAAAAATAATTTGCACCACCGGGCGCGTATGAATAATAAAAGAAAAAATTTAGGGCAAAATGAATGCATTGTTATTTGTGATTTTTCTGAGAACTACGCTTTTGTGATCCGAAATGCTATTCAAGGCGTACATTGGAACAATGATCAGGCAACAGTGCATCCGTTTGCGATTTACAACAGAAGCAATAAACACGTACTATAAATGAAAAGCTTAGTAATGATTTCCATCATGACACCGTAGCCGTTCACGTATTCCAATGGCATTTCCTCAATTTTATCAAAACTAACTTATACATATAATATCAATAAAATCATACATTTTTCTGACAGAGCGAGTGCACAATTAGTCCAGTCGGATTAGATCAAAAAAGGTCTGTTTGGCGAAATGCTGCGATTTCGATGTTGTTTTTAACCTCATTGTTTTTTTGCGTAGATTACGATAAAAATATTGCGGCCACTGGGGGAGTGGGGGAAAGACTCGATAAATAGCAAAATTCGCAAATTTTCGTCTGTTTTAGAGGTTTTTTGAGCTTTGTTACGTTATACTAAACAGTTTCGAAAAACTAAAAATGAGGTTCGATTGCAGACCTTTTATTTGAGTGGTACATTGTTAAATTCGGTTTATTTAAACCTGATATATAGACTGTTATTCAAGACGTTTTTGACAATTTTCAAAGAATCTATGTTTTTGGAAGGAAATGAGTATCTCATAGACTGTAAAAAAGATATTCTACCAAAACTTGCGGCATTGTCTCTTAATAAATACACTTTAAATAACTGAATCAAAATTCAGCCCATATTTAGCCGGTTTCATAGAAATTTCACCTCATGAATTTATTAGAAAATGACTTTTCGAGTAAATTTTTTCTTAACTCTTTTTTTAAGGCAGAAGGACTAAATGAAATTTCCAACTAACCTTTATAGTCTTATTGTATTGTGGACATTCTGATAACGAATTTGCGGGGCTTGAAGTTCAATTTGACTTACCTGGAGCCGAGATATCGAACTTTTTATTGCAGATTTTAAGATTTTTTTAATAATAACGTTATTTTTACTCGTAATAAGTGCAGTTACAGCCTATTTTTTGATGAATAAATTCATATTCCTTTCAATTATTTATCCTTAAAATAATAAAATCAGGATTTTTGGCCAACGCAGAGGAATAAAAAAGTCGACGCGTCACTAACACACTAAATTGTTTCGTCGTGCTGTGCGCCCGGTGGTGCAAATTATTTTTTTCTGTTGATCCCGTTATTTCTCCATTTTTTTTTTAAATGGATTTTTTAGAGAATCAATCAAAGAATACGATGGTATTTTTTTCAATTTTTTATCGAATGGGCGCAAGTATGAAAATCAACTTTAAGCGCTTATTTGCTAATAACTACAATTATTTAACAAGACAATTTTTTTTGGAACAATGTAGTAAAAAGGTTACAAAATTACCTTTAAAATTAGATAAGAACGAAATCTGTGGGACAAATAGAACCGAAGATAATAGCTTTTTAAGAAGAGCAAAACCAACGATTCTCAAAATGTTTAAACATCCATATTTTTTAAAATAAACAATTTAAAAAAAAATCCCCGCATACGTGTCGGCTTATTTCATATATATAACACATAAAAAAAAAATAAAGCGATTCTAGAAACAGACGTGAATTTTTTCGGCAAATCCGTACGGTTTGTAAAAGAATGACCCATATATGTGTTGATTTTCAGATTCCTAGCTAGAGCCATGGTTGAGATATTCGAATTCTTAGTTTTCGGTTTTAGCGCTCCCTCTGCCTTCGCCTCCCCCTTATCCATTACACCCTCTGAAATGGGTGTCCGCCTGAAATCCGCAACCATTTACAATCCCTCTAAAAATGAATTTCCTAGATTATTTTAGTCATGAAACGCGAAAAAAAACTAAATTCCAGGAAAGTAAATTTGTTTTCCAAGTCAATCACACTACTTTATTATTAAAATAATAAAGCAAAATTGCCAATTTTCAATTATTCCCGTGATGTGAATTCGCCGTTGAATCAATTTTCTTTTCTTTCTTTTCTCTGGCCTTAACAATGTTAAAATCGTACCAACTAATCGATCACCTGTACGAATTACCATCAATTACATTCAAGTAGCGTATACCATAATTCAACATTGTACCGCCACCTCATTTTTTCCCCATCCATTTTTTATTTTTCGTTATTTGATTAAATCGGAAAATCCTGATGCCTTAACCACACAAGTGGCAATAAATTTATCGACTTATTTGCATCATTGATCGGGGTTGTAATAAAACCATCAAGAAAAAAACGTTAAAACAATGATCTAGCTGTTTAATAAATCAAAAACTAGCAACAACCAGTAATTATTTATAAAGCATGCAATAGTCGTAGCATTGGCGGTACAGTCCATCTCATGATGTAAGACTCCAAAAATCTAAGCCGCACCGTGAAATCGCTAAAACTCTCTAAGGCCTCTTCATTATTAAGTTAGTACGAAACTTAATTTAATTATACAGAGTGCAGCTATATGTTGGGGATACGTTATTTCTGCAAAGGCACGCGAATATGTTGCATGTAGGCCTTGTTGCAGTGCAAACATAAAAAAGCATCGTAATCCGCGCATGAATTAATTAATGTCTGTTGAGTGCAGGGAATGTTGGTAAATCTCGCCGGAGATGGAGTGCAATGCAGTTAAGGTCTTGCGTACGTAAAGGTGTCAGGAAAGGAGTGTGGTAAGGAGTGAGGTAAGGTGTAAGGTATGAAGTGAGGTAAGGTGTAAAATTGGTACAAACGATTTGGGTCATTATTTTACCTCGGTAACGTTATCTGGCGCGAATTCAATTCTTTTTTTTTTAATATATCTTAATGGTGTGTATATTATTGTTGCTTTCCGGCACTGGAGATTTTTCCAGTTTTTGATATTGTGCGAAACGTGTAATATGCAATTAATTTTAACTTTAATTTTTTTTTTATTTTTTCAATAATTCACAACGCCACTTTTTCACTGCCACCGAATTTTATTTCACAATGCACCTGAACTATTCACAGATTTAAAACAAGGCTCAATTTTTTTAATTTTTAACAATTGCACATTTTTGCCTCGTTGCCCTTTAGCAGTATTAGCTACCACGGATCGTACTAAGATGCTAACTAACTTAATTCGAGAGTGCTTAGCTATCGGCTAACTATCGCGTACTGAGCTTGTTAAGTCGTGCGTACCTTGCAGCTACGGATTCAGATTAAGCGGGGTTTTTTTTGCCAAACCGCTCCATAGCCAGCTCAACTCCAGTTTTATAGTAAAAATACCGAACCAACCTATAAGCACGCAGAGCGGCTAATTGGCCAAGTAATTTCAGTTTGCTGAACTTAACGAAAAATTAGAATTAAGTGCTCTTTTACGATAGGTATACACCGCTCTGCGATTACCTGAGCACACACCTGACCATATGATTGCAGCGAGCGCGGAATTGATACATATGTGTGTTTTTGTGAAGCTTTGATATTTCGAACGATTCGATTTACTCTCTAGTTGGTTGATTTTTGTAGTTTCTCTCGTTTCACTGCTCAATCTTGTTATCAGATTGTGTAAGCGGAAAAACTGCACTCACTTGTTAGTGAGATATTCGAACTGGAGTTTTGATCGTTTGCTATTTTTGTGTTTCGTCACAAAGACAGAAAAAAAAAAACAAACAAATTAATAGTAAATATTATTTAATTCGTCAATCGAATCGGGTGAGAGTAATCAGGTCACGTTTTATGGATCGCGCGGAATAGTGTTTTTATGACACGGAGCAATGTTTTTGGTTATTTGTGACGAACTAATATTCCGGTGATGTCGCAGCATGCTAGCGCGATCCAAATTTTTTGTTTATGACAAAAATTTTTCCAAGTTCGCCATAATATTTAAATGTTACGAAAAATGTTTCGATATTTCCGTATTTTATGATGAAGCTGTCGCGTGATGTCGAGGCGAAGGTTTCGCACATCTTATCAGAAATGTTGCTTGACGTGTAGAATTCTCTAAAAAATTTCCGGCATGGCGATATTCATGCGAATTTTGAGAACGCGTTAAGCTAAGAAGCTCAAACTTTGTACACGTTATTTTTGATGAAAAAGTAAGGTCAAGCGAGATGATTTCGGAATTTTACAATAAACGGATTTCTCGAAAAGTCTGAAAGCTATTGATCTGAAATATGTGGCATACATACTATTTTTATTATGATTTCAATATACTGTTTCAAAATTATGTGTGTCCCCTCACTCCTTCCACCACCTCTTATACAAACTGCACTTTCCAAGAAATACTATAAACCAATTTACTCAGTGCCTATGAACTCTAATCGAGATGAAACTGGACACAAAATATTTTTTTGGAATTATTAGTAAAGCCAAAAAAAATAAAATAGACGATTAAGTGCACCCATATAATATGACACAATTTCACAAATTCACAAAAAGTCGCTTTTCTCGAAAAGTATGAATGCTATTGATCTGCAATTTAAAATCAGTTGGATGATTTTTACCGTTATTTCTGAATAAGTTAGTAATAACTCCCGTTCTACCACCTCCCATACAAACTGCACAATTTCACTAAATCCAATACACTAATTTCCTCAGTACCTATTAAATTTTTGAAGCTTAATTTTCAATAAAGCATTCTGATAGCAACTCTAGCAGGATGTGATGCCTTTACCCCTTCTACCACTCTCCATACAAAATTTCTTAAAATCAAAAAATGTCTCTCCATCTAGAGTATCGCATGATTGGGTCTTACGTCCAATCGTAGTCCTGTTATGTTTTTAAATCATAAAGTAGGTTTTTAGATAAAAATTAAATTATTTTCGATTATAAATTATATATGAAAAAAATATATTAAATGAATATGTAAGGAATAATTTGATTCCTGAGTTGAGTTAAAATAAAATAAATTAAATAGAATTGGGTTAAAATTAATTCAAAATAAAATAATTTTTAAATTATATTAAATGTTGCATTACTTCCTTAAGTTAATAAATAAATATTAGCACGCATTTATATATTTGGAAAATAGAATAATCAACTACTACTACTACTATCTTATATCTAATTTCAACTTAAATGGACTTTGTGACAATCCTGATTTAGAGGGTGCCGTTGTTGATTTTACTTTATTATTTTTATAATAAAAACTTGTATTCGACACGGAAAAAAAATTGCTACACTGAAATTTTTTCGCGATTCATGACTAAATTAGCCTAAAAATGTAAAAGAAATCCGTCCCGCCGTACGCCGTACATATGGACTCATATCTCCGAGACCGTTAAGGGTAGAATGCTCGTTTTTTAATGGATTGTTAATTGTGTAATTGAGCTCCATTATCCAAATTTTGGAAAGTAGCAGGTAGAAGGGGGAGGCGGGGGAAGGAAACAGTCAAAAACTACACTTGCTAATATCTCCACCACGAATGCAGATAGGAAGTTGAAAATCATACGTATGGAGAAATTGTGGGACGAACTTTAAAAATAATTCAATTTTTTTATCCATTGGATTCCAAAGGGGGGGAGGGGCTGAATTTTATTTTTCAAATGGTTATATCTTTGAAATTACTTACCATAAAAAGTTCATACTTTGGGACCATTAATGTGGCATACAGAATCAGCCTAGAGGGACGCTAATTATTCTAAGGGGAGAGTCAGAAAGGGTGCTAATAAAAACACATAAAAATGAATATCTCAAATATTTCTTAAGCTTAAAACATATATTACGCTATACTAGCGAAATTGTTGAAATAAATAGAACCCTGCATTGACGAATATGGTGTAAGCCCACCCGGCAATTGACTGTCTGCACTGGTCTGCACAATCAGCTGATTGTCATGCTCCGGTCTCTTCAATATTCGGCCTTTAAACTATACACACGTCTTTTATTTAAATTCGGCATAGGGGGTAGTTGTAGGATGAGGTTTTACCAATTCCGCAACTATCTTTGGAGACTAGCGACACCACGGACCTGAGCTAACTATGCCCCTGTGGGATGGGGGCTGTAGCATTCACCCACACCCAGTCTTGCTTGCACTAAAAATAGCAAATGGACACTCGCTGGATCATGGGCTTATCACCCGTGATCTTAAGACTTAACTGATATGAGAAACGGACACAGCGCCTCGGGTACGGACTGATTCTACGGTAACGATTTTAGGCATTCGAAAACGGACTATGATTGGCTTCTGGAAAGTTCGAACATTGAATGACGGGGGAAGGGCTGGGGTTACTGGGTCCTTGCACCGCCAATCAGTGATCGACCGTGAAATGGAGCACTACAACATCCGAATCTTGGGCTTGAGCGAAGTCAGGTGGACAGGATCAGTAGAAGAACGAACCCCCAGCGGAAACACTATTCTGTACATTGGCCCTGAAAGTGAAGCCAGAAATAGCGTGGCGTTCATCCTTACACCGAGAGCGAGAAACAGTCTCATTAGCTGGGAACCAGTCTCGGATAGGATCATCGTCGTCGGGCTCGGGACCAGTGTCAGAAACGTAACAATTCTACAGTGCTACGCACCAACTAATATCGCAACTGTTTTATAGCCAACTGAGTACCTCCTTCGAACGTGTTCCAAGAGGTGATATTATTCTCATCTCGGTAGATATGAACGCCCATGTTGGATCAGACAACACTGGACTAGAACACGTCATGGGGAGGCATGGTGACCCTTGGGTTGACGCGTCACGACCTTGGATTAAGAGACCCGAAAACGGCGAATTATTTGTGGAGTTTTGTAGTACTCGGCAAATGGTCATCGCAGGGACCCTTTTTCCACACAACAGTCACCATAAAACATCTTCGATTTCTCCTGATGGTGTTACTCAGAACCAGATCGACCATTTGGCTATAAGTCGTCGATGGAGAAGATGTCTCCTCGATGTGCGAGCGAAACGTGGAGCTGACGTGGGGAGCGATCACCACTTGATATTTGCCTGCTTGAGATTGTGTACAGCAGCTATCCGACGACCACAAATTCTTGAAATGAAGCGCAAGCTTACTGTGGATAAACTCAAAAATCCCAACAAAAAACGCGAATACACCACCATTCTATGCGAAAAGTCATCCACATTGGGTGAATATGAAATGCGCACACTGGACGCCAATTGGGAGGCAACCAGAAAATTGGCGATCATCTCTCAACCCGATGTCAACCAACGAACGGCCGACTTGAGGCAGAACTAGCGCGATGCTCATATACAGCTGAAGAAGGCTGTTAGACGCGACAAGAGAAAGGCCATTGAAGATCTGGCAAACAAGGCAGAATCTGCGGCTTACCTTGGGGATATGGGTTCACTATTCAAAATCATGAAACAGTTGACGAACAGGAAATTCACCGCAAGCACCTGGTGAGAGATATCAACGGAACTCTCCTTAATATGAGTGAACACCAGTTGCGGCGATGGAAGGAATACTTCTCTGATATTTTAAACATCTCGTCAGAGGAAGATATCGCAGAAACAGAACATCTACCAAACATCCAACCGCAACAATCCTCTATTAGGGACGATCCCCCAGATTAGGAAGAGATAGTTTTTGCCATGCGGTCAATGGCGAGAAGGAAAGCTCCAGGTATAGACGGACTACCAACCGAACTCCTGAAAGCGGACCCGGAAATAACAGCCGATATACTCCTCCCACTCTTTACTGAGGTGTGGAATGAAGGAAGATATCCGACTGAATGAAAGGAGGGCGTCATTGTGAAAATTCCGAAGAAGGGCGACCTTCGGGATTGTGGCAATTGGCGTGGTATATGTCTACTTACTGCCGTATCAAAAATTATGGCTAAGGTAATTCTCAATGGGATTAGTGATGTCGTCGAGAGCACTCTCGAAGTTTATCTGGCTGGATTCCGTAAAGGGTCGTCTTGTACCCACCACACAAATACCCTACGGATAATATTAGAGCAGTCAGCCGAAATGGGTTCGCCACTACATCTCATGTTTGTGGACTTTGAGAAGGCTTTCGACTGCGTTAAGCGAGATTACATATGGACTGCTTTGCGTGGGAGAGGTATTCCAGATAAGGTCATAGCTATGATTAAAGAATCGTACGAAGATGCAAGGTGTCGCGTCTTGCATAGAGGAGAGCTGTCCGAGAGCTTTCCTGTGCAAACGGGTGTCAGACAAGGCTGCATATTATCACCAGCCCTGTTTCTGGTGGTAATAAATGACATCTTGAAAGCTGCACTGGAAGGTGGGGAAGGCAAAGGTCTTCAATGGAGACTATTTAACATCTTAAGTCACCTTGATTATGCTGATGACGTGTGTTTGCTTGCACATAACCGTTCGGACTTAGAGTCAAATGTTCGCTCGTTGCATTCTAAATGCAAAGAGACGGGACTGAAAATAAATGTGCGTAAAACCAAGTACATGCACATGGGTTCGAACGCAAGCACACCGATTGTTCTTAACGGACTGGATGTGGAAGAGGTGCAAGATTTTTGCTATCTCGGAAGCATTATCAGCATGAACGGCGGAGCCGAAAAGGATGTTGAGGCTCGGCTAAATAAAGCTCGTCAGGCCTTCGGTATCCTTTCCCTTTTCTGGAGGTTAAGAGAGATCTCCCTTCGCACGAAGCTGCGAGTTTTTGACGCATGCGTCAAACCCGTGTTGTTATATGGTTGTACTACGTGGAAAGTAACCGTTCGACTTACCAAGAAACTAAAGACTTTCGTGAACATTGGTTCACGAAAGTCTTTAGTTTCTTGGTAAGTCGAACGGTTAAGCCTTCGATGCATTTTAGGAATATTCTGGCCAGAAGTGATCTCCAACGACGAACTTTGGAGTACAACTGGCCAGACTAAAATAGGTATTGAGATTCAAAGGCGGAAGTGGCAGTGGATCGGTCATACTTTGAGGAAACCAGAGCGAAACATCGCCAAACAGGCTCTGGATTATAATCCTCAAGGAAGATGTCGGGTTGGTCGATCATGTAACACATGGAAGCGAGCAGTTGAGCAGGAGGCCAGAGGAATAAACAAGTCCTGGCAACAGCTTAACGCCGATGCTCAGGATCGCGTCTTGTGGAAGAGAGTTGTTTCTGTCCTATGCCCCTATAGGGGGTCTTAACAGAAATTTGATTGATTGATTGATTATCTATAGCATCGATATCGGCCTCAACAGGTTATGGGCCCAGAAGCGGTATAATTTGGTTTATTATTAATTTTCGAGTAATATAAGTCCAATATCCGATAGCGATCCATAGATTAAACATTTTAGTGTTGTGCACGTGATTACACAAAATGTCGAAATTGTCAGAACAGAATAACATCGAAAAGCTGAAGGGCAGCGAAAATTATCATACCAGTTTTGCAATGGTGAATGTTCTCGAATTTCATGGAATGGATGGATGTGTTAGCGATCCCGTGAAGGAAACCGATCCTGAAAAATTGAAAACGGCTAAAGCTCGAATAGCCTTGGCGATTAATGAATCACTTTTCGTTCGTATACAAAATGATGATTCCGCGAGTAAAATGTGGAAGACACTCAAGACATTATTCGACGACCATGGTTTGACGCGCAAAGTAACTTTACTGCGAAAGTTAATAACAATCCGATTGGATGAGTGCTCCTCAATGGACGAATACATCGGAAGCATAATAATGACTTCAAACAAACTGAATGGAATCGGATTCCAAATCACAGACGAGTGGATTGGCGCTATCATGTTAGCGGGACTGAGCGACGAATTTAAACCTTTAATCATGAGCATAGAGAGCAGCGATCCGCAATTACAGGGAATAATATTAAAATGAAACTCCTTAACGTAGATTTCGGAAAACGTTCCGAAAGAGCATTTCGCGCAACAAAGAATCCGGGTACAACTCCCAAAGTCGGCAAAAAAAAACTTCAAGCGCTTCACATGCAACAACAGAGGACATAAAAGTGTGGATTGCCGGCAGTCGAAGCAAAATGAAAATTTGTGAACGCTTTCAGTGCAGAAACATCCGCGGGTGACAGCGAAATCAAAAGTCATAGCTGGTTTATTGATAGTGGCACATCGTGTCATATGACGCCACACAAAGCTATTCTTAGTGATTTTAAATCGAACTCAGTGACTAAAATTCTGACTTCTAACGATCATAAATTAAAAGTTCTCGGTTCGGGCATAACAAAAATTAACGTAACTGAAAAAGATATCAAGGTCAACGACGTATTGTATGTGCCACAGTTATCTGCCAATCTGCTATCGGTTGCAAGAGTCATTGAAGCGGGCAATAAGGTGATTTAATAAAAGAAATGAATTGCTATCTTGAGTTAAGCCATATAATGGCACATATAAAATAAACCCACTGAAAATTGCAACATGGCAAGCAGTACGAGCGAAGAGCTGATAAACTGGCATCGAAAGCTTGGCCATTTAAGCTACGCAGATATGCTCAAACTAAAGGGCGAGAAAAGTGAAATTTCATTTAAAGGAGACAAAAATATTATAGCTAAATGCATCGTTTGTTTACTAGGTAAACAGTCTCGTGAACCATTCAAACGGCATGAGACGAAGATCAAAACAATGAGTGTACTTGAACTGATCCATACAGACGTTTGCGGTCCAATGGAAAACGCGTCAATTGATGAAGCTATATATGTATATTTCGCCACCTTCATCGACGATTTTTCCCGAAAAGTATATTGTATATTTTATGAAGCGAAAAAGTGAATTGCCTCAGATATTCAAGTCATTTAAAAATATGGTAGAAACACAAACAGAAACAAAAATAAAAAACATAACAGAATTATGATTGGGCTTAAAGCCCAATCATATGATACTCTAGATGAGATGGAAATGACTTTAATATACCGGCAAATATGTCATCTCAAATTCTTTTGAATAGTGAGAAGAGACTTTGCATGGGAGGTGGTAGAAGTAGAGGCGGAGGTTTGTATTTCTCCTATGTGACACCGAAAATGGCGTGTAAAATGTTTCGTGCTGAATTTAAAATTTTTAGTTTTCTTTATTTTTAAAGAAATTGGTCATAGTTTTCCTTAAATTGAGGCATTTGTATGGGAGGTGGCAGAGGAAGTGGAACGTTTTAGATGATTTTGAAACTGCTTATCATCACCCTTATCACTATGCTTTGATTCAATTTCAAAGTCGACAGCTCTCATATATTCGAAGGAGAAATGCTTTTCTTGAATTTATAATACAGATATTTATATGGGAGGGGGTAGAAGGAGGGAAGCTGAGCTGATAATTTTTTCCAGCATTTATTGCAACTATTAAAAAACAAATTCTGGCAAAATTTTAAGTTTGTAATTTTTCTAGTTTTAATGGAAGTCGATATAATGCATTTAACAAAAATGATGCATTTGTATGGGAGGGGGTAGAAGGAGTGTAAGGATGAAAAGAATTTTTTTTCCTGTTATTGATATTTCTATTTTTATACTTTATGCGAAATATCAAATTGATAACCTTAATAGTTTCGAAGAAAAATAATTTAATTTAAATTTCAAAATTTCGTGAAATTTGTATGGGAGGGGATAGAAGGAGTAAGGGGAAGTTGATAATTTTTTCAGTGCTGATTGTAATTTTGATAAAATTAATTCTGGAAAAAATTCGTTTTTATAACTTTACTAGTTTCGATGAAAATCGAAAAACTGCATTTTTCAAAATTATGCATTTGTATGGGAGGGGGTAGAAGGAGTGATGGGATCGGATCAATATTGAGTCATATTAATGGTATCTATATCATAATACTTGAACCTAAATTTCAAATCGATAGCTTAAATAGTTTCTAAGAAAAATCAATTTCTGAAAATTTCGAAATTTCGTGAAATTTGTATGGGAGGGGATAGAAGGAGTGGGGGGATGTGGCCCGTTCACGAACTTAAAGTTTCTTTTTTGCTAAAAATGACACACAACAAATTTCAGCGCGATAGCTCAAAGCGTTCGAGAGTTATGCTGTAGACAGACGGACAGACGGACAGACGGACAGACGGACAGACGGACAGACGGACAGACGGACAGACAGCAACTCGGAATCGAAGTTTTTGAGCGACAACAAATATTTCTGTACCCTTGGCGGCTCTGTGCGAGCATTATTTCTTAGCGTTACAAACGGTAAGGCAAACACAATATACTCTCAGATTTCATCTAGAGTATAACAATAAGATCAGATAACGGGACCGAATACTATGGAAATGAATTCACTTCGATATGCGAGAAGGCTGGTATTATACACCAAACATCGTGCACTTATACACCACAGCAGAACGGTGTAGCAGAACGCATGAATCGAACATTAGTAGAACGTGCAAAATGTATGTTGTTTGACGCGGATTTAGACAAGCCGTATTGGGCCGAAGCAGTGAACATGGCAGCCTACGTAGTCAAGGCTTCCGTGGCTTGCTTTTCAGTCAATAGGTCGTGGGTTCGATTCCCACTCCAGACGGGATTTTTTAAAGCACGAATTTTTCAGTTGCTACTGGCGATGAAAAATCATTCGAAATAAAATGGGCAAACGGTGTAAAAGTGAAACAGTTCCGCTAGGCCTAGATACTTAGTAGATGGTTTCTGTTCGCTTTCTATCATTCAGTCCCCCATAACATATGCAAATATTTGTCAGTAGCAGCCAGTGCAACCTACAAAATATACCAGCTTCTCCACTCGTTACGGTCGTTCTCACTCCTCTTCCTATTCCCATTCCTTCCCTCCATGACTGTGTTTGTGCATTGCACATAAAGGCCGAAATTGCCTATAACACAGGTTATTCTGTAAAAAAAAAAAACAACCGTTCAGTCAATCGCACAATTGGAAAAACGACACCCGAAGGAGTTTGGGCAGGATCTAAGATAGACTTAAAGGAGCTGCAGATTTTTGGTTCTCCTGTTATGGTACACGTACCAAAACAAAAGCGAAAAAAATGGGATGCGAAATCAAAGCCAATGTTGTTCATTGGATTCAGCGACACCCAAAAGGGTCTGAGATGCATTGATCCAATAACTAGAAAAGTAATTGTCAGTCGTGACGTCACTTTTTTGGACCCGAGTGCAGCTAAAGTAATGTGATATAAATATTTATTGTTTGTGTTATTAAATATTGTGTTAATTAAAATAATCAATAATCATAATAATATCAATAATATATTGATATGTATAATAATAATAATTATTATACGTAATATAATCAATTGATTTAATTAAATGTTTTAAATAATTTAGTGTATTAAGAGTTTATATAAAAGAAAATTTAAATGCATTCATTAAAATGATTACGAGCCGGATATCAACATAAAGATTCCAGACCATCCAGTACGGAGTTCCGAACGCCAACGAAAGAAATTAGAACAAATCAAATTTGTTACGTATTCGGCAATAGATATTTCAAATGACCCGATTACAGTTGTAGAAGCCTTAAATCGTCATGATAGCAATGAATGGAAAGGTGCAATGCATGGAAAGTTAAAGTCATTGAAAGCCAATTATACCTGGACAATGATGGAACTACCACCGGGAAAAAAGGCCACTCAGAACGAAATGGGTATTCAAAATTAAATATGATGATGACGGAAGAGTAGTTCGTCACAAAGCAAGATTGGTAGCAAAGGGATGTTCCCAGAAGCACGGTATTGATTTCAATGAGACATACTCACCGGTAGTTCGATATACTTCTATTCGCTTCCTCATTGCATTAGCAGCAAAATGGAAATTGAAAATAGATCAAATGGATGCGGTGACGGCATTCCTACAAGGAGATCTGCAAGAAGAAATCTATATTGAACAGCCAGAAGGTTTCAACGATGGAACGAAACGCGTGTGTCCTCTCAACAAGGCCATGTACGGATTAAAACAAAGTGGTAGACAATGGAACAAAAAACTTGATGCTGTATTGCAGTCATTTGGTTTGATAAAATCAAAGCTCGACCCTTGTGTATATTTTACGGCGGATGCAAGTCTAATCATCGCAATTTACGTGGATGACTTCTTAATTTTTTGGCGGAATGAAACTGTACGCGACAACTTAAAGTCAGAACTCAGCAAAGCATTCCACATGAAGGATATGGGATCAGCAAAGCAGTGCGTTGGCCTGAACATTACGTTCACCGATGATGGTATCGCTCAATCAATGGTCGATCAATCCTCATATACAGAAAAGATCTTGGCTCGTTGGAAGACTGCAAACCGCAGTCAACACCCAGCGACCCAAATCAAAAGTTATCAAAAAATAAGATTGGAAACAAGGAAGGTATGGATAAAACTCCATATCAGGAAGCTGTAGGAAGCTTGTTGTACCTGGCACAAGGCTCAAGACCTGACATCGCGTTTGCAGTGAACGACGTCAGCTGATTCAACACGGAATTCGGCGAGGCGCACTGGATAGCTGTGAAAAGAATATTTAGGTATTTAAAATCAACAATTAATTACAAAATATTGTATCGTTATTCAGATGGCGAAACCTTACATGGGTTTAGCGATGCTGACTGGGCCTCAGATGTTGATAAGCGACGTTCCTGTACTGGCTATGTATTTAAGTTAGCAGGAGGTGCCATTTCATGGGGCAGCAGGAGACAACTAACAGTGGTCTTATCAAGCACGGAAGCCGAGTATATGGCTTTGGCGGCAACTACGCAAGAAGCTGTCTGGTTAGAACAGTTCTACGAGCAATTCAATAATGAAATAGTAAGAATTCCCATATGCTGTGACAACCAAAGCGCTATTTCATTAGCTATAGAAGACAGCTTCAGAGCAAGGACGAAGCACATTGATGTTAGACACCACTACATACGCAGTAAAGCCAGCGACAAGTCAGCTACGATCAGATTCGTCCAGACAACAGAAAATACTGCGGATTGTTTAACGAAAGCAGTACCAACTGAAAAGCATAAATTTTGTGTTAAAGGCATGGGTCTTCAACAATGAATTAAATTAAATTAATACTTACCAGTTGACCATAAATTAAGTAATTTTATTGAATACTTGAATTCTTAGTTTTAATATTTACATGACTTTCCATATTTTATATTTACATGACTTTCAATATTTTCGTACGTTTTTTTGAATCACAAGATAATTAACTTATGTACTTGATATTTTGTCTTATTATTCAATTTGCATTAATATGTTTTTTGGAATTTTTTATAATCGTTGTTAAGAAAATATTCAAAAATTTGGGGTGTTGAAATAAATAGAACCCTGCATTGACGAACATGGTGTAAGCCCACCCTGCAATTAATTGTCTGCACAATCAGCTGATTGTCATGTTCCGGTCTCTTCAATATTCGGCGTTTAAACGATACACACGTCTTTTATTTAAATTCGGCATTACCTATAGCATCGATATCGGCCTCAATAAAAATGGGGAGCTATATAAAAATTGGTAATGGCAGTATTGGGGAAAATGGGGAGCTATTCAAAAATGGTACACTTTTCACAATTTCAAACCGTTATATCTCAAAACTGAGTACAGATATCAATTTCAATAAATCAACTAATAACCAACAAATTAAAAGCAACGAACTTGAAATTTTGTACGAGAACCTTAAAAAAGAAACGAAATAAAACTGCATCAAAAATTTTACGATACCTCCTTTACCCACTTTCATTAATGTAAAATTTTCTGAAAATTCTATGCAACTTCGTCTATGAAACTGACATTCTATACAGAGAATATTCGACGTGATTCAAGCAATCGATTACACAATTAATAACATCCCTCATAAAAATACGAACTTCCATAAATAAACGAATAGAATATTGATTATATGTACTGGAGGTATTGATCGTATGCGCAATTATGTAAGTGTTCAATTGACAACAGCCCTGCAAAAGAATACCCTTTCACTTAGTCTTCCCTAACCACTCCAACGTGTAAATTAACTTTCCACGCATCTGCAACTTGTCCCAAGAATAATAAGGTGTCGCCCGACTTGTTGGCAGTTTATTTATTAAATTCTGTATCAACTTTTTTTTGCTACAGTTCCTTTTACTTATCGCAAGAATATCTCATTGTCTTATCTTATCTTATACTAGGGAGTAGCGTGCAATTCGCAGTTCTCACAATGCTGCCTGGAATAGGTAGACTAGGACGAATAACGAGATTTATCTACTCGCTTGTATTCTGAATATTTACTCGAAATGCAGTCGGATATTTTTGGAGATCCTTTGAAGTTTTGGAAATTTGTTAATTCTAAGCGTAAATCTGATGGTTATCCAGCATCTTTTCAATTTCTTGGCAGCAATGGTAATGATCAATTCACTAGTTGTAATTTTTTTACCACATTCTTCAGTTGATCTTTTACTTTTTACCTGACATGTCGTACTTTGATTACTTTAGAGATACATCGTTTCTCCAGGCGTAGTGTTAAGGTTTTGTTTCCCTATATTTTTATGATTTGTGATGTGATTAGCGCGTTAATGTGTCATGTATTTGTCCATGTACTGTGTCGTTCCGTGTGCTATGCGTTCTACCAACTCCTTGGTTGGTATCAAGGCGGCGAGCCGATGTTTTTTTGACGATCGACCGCTTGTTTTGGTGCCGAGTGATGTAGCCGGCATCTGATGTGCGTGTATCTTAATCTCTTCTTATTATTTTTATCCTCCAGATGAAATCTGAGAGTATATTGTGTTTGCCTTACAGTTTGTAACGCTAAGAAATAACGCTCGCACAGAGCCGCCAAGGGTACAGAAATATTTGTTGTCGCTCAAAAACCTCGATTCCGAGTGACCGTCTGTCCGTCTGTCTACAGCATAACTCTCGAAAGCCTTGAGCTATAGTGCTAAAAATTTTTGTGTGTCACTTTTAGTAAAAAGGTAACTTTAAGTTCGCGAATGGGCTACATCCCCCCACTCCTTCTACCCCCTCCCATACAAATTTCATGAAATTTCGAAATAATAAGAAATTGATTTTTCTTTGAAACTATATAAGCTATCGACTTGAAATTTAGGTCAAAGTATTACAATTTGGATGTTAGTACTATCACGGAATGTTGACCAGATCCCTTTACTCCTTCTACCCCCTCCCATACAAATGGACAATTTTGAAAAATACATATTTTCGATTTTCATTGAAACTAGTAAAGCTGAAAAGACGAAATTTTGTCAGAATTAATTCTACTATAATTGCAATTTATTGTAAAAATAGTTATCAACTTCACCTCACTCCTTCTACCCCCTCCCATACAAATTTCACGAAATTTTGAAATTTAAATTAAATTATTTTTCTTCGAAACTGTTAAAGCTATCAACTTGATATTTTGTACAAATACAAATAATAATAATGCGAAAAAAATTTGTTTTGATCCGTACACTCCTTCTACCCCCTCCCATACAAATGCATAATTTTTGTTAAATGCATTTTATCGATTTCCATTAAAACTTGAAAAATTACAAACTTCAAATTTTACCAGAATTTGTTTCTTAATAATTGAAATAAGTGCTTGAAAAAATTATCAGCTCCGCTTCACTCCTTCTACCACCTCCCATACAAATATGTGTATTATAAATTCAAGAAAAGCATTTCTCCTTCAAGTATATGAGAGCTATCGACTTTGAAATTGAATCAAAGCATGGTGATAAGGATGATGATAAGCAGTTTCAAAATCATCTTAAACGCTCCCCTTCCTCTGCCACCTCCCATACAAATGCCCCAATTTCAGGAAAACTATGACCAATTTCCTTAAAAATAATGAAAACTAAAAACTTTAAATTCAGCAAAAACCATTTTGCATGCCATGTTCGGTGTCATATACGAAAAATACAAACCTCCCCCTCTACTTCTACCACCTCCCATGCAAAATCTCTATTCACTATTCGAAAGAATTTGATATGAAATATTTCCCGGTGTATTTAAGTCATTTCCATCTCATCTAGAGTATCATATGATTGGGCTTTAAGCCCAATCATAATTCTGTTATGTTTTTAATTATTTATATCCTGGTCGCTGACTCAATTGTGGTTGTTCGTTGTTGTTTCATCCTTTATCCTGTGTGTTATTTGACTAGCGAGATGGCGTCGTGTTTATACTCCATATGAAATCTGAGAGTATTACAAGTTTGCTCTAAAGTCTGTAACGCTAAGAAATAAGGCTCGGAGAAAAAAATGAATGATACAGAAGTTCATATAATCACTCAAAAATCTCAAAACCAGATGTCCGTCCTTTCGTCCGTGTGCTCTCTAGCTTGAGAACGCGTCGAGCTAGATAGTTCAAATTTTGTACACGTCATTTTTGACAAAAAAGTAAGATCAAGTTCGGGAACGGGCCAAATCGCTCCACCCCTTCTATTCCCTCCCATACAAAATGTAATATACAAAAGCTGTTGGTCTGAAATTTTGAATGTATTACTTTTATAATGATTTCAATCTACTATATAAAAATTATTTAAGTCTCCTTCCTGCCACCACCTCCCATACAAACTGCACTTTTTCATGAAATACTCTAAACCAATTTAATCAGTGAGTATAAAATTTATCGAGCTGAAATTGTGCATATAATATTTATTTAGAATTATTAGTAAGGCCAAAAAAAATAGACTATTAACTTTGCCCCTTCTACCCTCTCCCATACAATCTGACGCAATCTCATAACTTTACAAATAAACTGCCAACAAGTCGAGCGAAACTTTATTATTCTTGGGACAAGTTGCGGATGCGTGGAAAGTCAATATGCAGGTTAGAGTGATTAAGGAAGACTAAGTGAAAGGGGGTTCTTGGGCCAGCCAATTGTCAATTTAACACTTTGCGAAAACGTTCAAAAGCTCCAGTACTTACAATCAATATTTCGTTCGTTTATTTATGCAAGTTTGAGTTTCTATGAGGGGAGGGATGAGGAGTGATTGTAAGAGTGGGTGGATGTTAATAGTTTTTTAACTGATTGCTTGAATCACGTCCAATATTCTCTGTATAGAATATTAGTTTCATAGACGAAGTTGCATAGAATTTTCATAAGACTCTGTGCATTTTACATTCACGAAACCAAAAATTTGTATGTGAGGGGGTAGAGGGGTATTTCCTTTCTTTTGTAGTGTGCTCGTACAAAATGTCAGGTTCGTAGCTTTTAATTTGTTGGTTATTAATTGATTCAATGAAATAGGTCGAAATGATACTTTTGTAGAAGGGCAAGCGTGATTGCAAAACTTTTAAAGCAATTTAATTTTAATTATTTTTGTAAGTTTTTTTGCGAAATTTTAAATTGATAGCTTTTAAGAGTTAGCTGATAACTGATTTCTTAAAAATGCTCAAACAATAATTTTGTATGGGAGGGGGAAGAGGAGGTAGAGGCATCGTAAAATTTGTGATGCAATTTTATTTCGTTTTTTTTGTAAGATGCTTGTACAAAATTTCAAATTCGTAGCTTTTAATTTGTTGGTTATTAGTTGATTTAATGAAATTGGTCGAAATCATACTTTTGTATGGGAGGGGGTAGAAGAGCAAGTGCGATTTCAAAACTTTTAAAGTAATTTCATTTCAACTATTTTTATAAGTTTTTGTGCAAAATTTCAAATTGATAGCTTATAATAGTTAGGTGATAATTAATTTCTTAAAAATGGTCGAAAAAATAATTTTGTATGGGAGGGGGTAGAAGTCTTAAAGATATTCAACTAGTTAGTATTACATAGTCTTAGGGATTTTTATACTCTAGATGAAATCTGAGAGTATTATAAGTTTGCTCTAAAGTTTGTAACGCCAAGAAATAAGGCTCGGAGAAAAAAATGATGAATACAGAAATTAATATTATCACTCAAAAATCTCAAAACCGGATGTCCGTCCGTCCGTCCGTCCGTCCGTCCGTCCGTCTGTGCGCGCTCTAGCTTGAGAACGCGTTGAACTAGATAGTTCAAATTTTGTACACGTCGTTTTTGACAAAAAAGTAAGGTCAAGTTCGTGAACGGGCCAAATCGCTCCACCCCTTCTACCCCCTCCCATACAAAATGACACAATTGCGCAATTTGACAATAAACGGATTTGCACGAAAAGTATAAAAGCTATTGGCCTGAAATTTGGAATATGTTACTTTTATGATAATATCAATCTACCGTACGAAAATTATGCGTATCCTCCCCCTCCTTCTACCACCTCCCATACAAACTGTACTCGTCATGAATTACTCTAAGCCAATTTACTCATTGCGTATACAATTTAGAGAGCTAAAATTGTGCACCAAATATTTATTTGAAATTGTTAGTAAGCCCAAAAAAATTTAGACTATTAGCTTCACCCCTTCTACCCCCTCCCATACAAAATGACACAATTTCGTAATTTGACAATAAACGGATTTACTCGAAAAGTATAAAAGCTATTAGTCTGAATTTTCGGATATGTTATTTTCATTGTAATTTTAATCTACAATAGAAAAATTATTTGCTTCCTCCCTCTCCTTCCACCCCCTCCCATACAAACTACACTTTTTCATGAAATGCTCTAAGACGATTTTCTCAGAACATGTAACATTTATTGACCTCATATTTTGTAATAAATACTTAATTAGTATTAGCACTAAGATCAGAAAAAAATATTTGATTAGCTTCACTGCTTCTACCCCCTCCCATACAATATGACACAGTTTCACAACTTCACAAAAAATTGATTTTCTTGAAAAGTATGAATGGCACTAGTCTGAAATTTCAGGGATGTCAATTTTATAATATTCCTAGTTATTTCTGAAAAAAATCACTCTAATCGCCCCACTCTTTCTACCACCTCCCATACAAACTGCACATTTTCACTAAATCTAACTTACTAATTTTTTCAGTTCCCATTCAATTTTTGGAGTAAGCATTTTGTATAAAACATTTTTATAGCTACTCTAGCATGATGGGGAAAAATTAGTTCAATGCTGTCATCCCTTCTAATACTTCCCATGCGAAATTTCTTGGGATCACAAAAAATTCTATTTCATCTAGAGTATCGTAAGATTGCGCTTTACGCGCAATCGTAGCCCTGTTATGTTTTTAAATGCATTTCCCAAATTTTCAAGTTTCTACCTTAAAATTACATCCAAAAATTTTCAGGATTCGTGTTTTTTTCGTTGCACATGAAACACCTTGTGCCCGTTAGACCGGGGTGGTCTGTTCGTAACAATTGTGGATCAAATTATTATTTTTTTTTATGTCGTTTTTCAATGTCGTCAACCCCTGTACCACTTCTCCTACAAAATTTCGTGAAATCAAAAAATTTCGTTAAATCAAAAAATTTCGTTAAATCAAAAAATTTCTCTTTCATCTATATAGTATCGTAGTCCTGATATGTTTTAATTTACGTAAGTTTACAATCTCTTTTAAACAAATTTTACTCTACTGCGTTCCTTTCGACCATAATTAATAATTTCAATTTTCTTTATTTATATACATATAATAATAATCATAATAATTTATCACAGTTCGTATGAATTGTAATTATAGCTTACATTTAGTTTGATGGCAAATAATGAATAAAGAGAAAATGCAAAATGAGCAAGAAAAATTAAATATAAAACAGGAAAAATATAAATAAGATGTAATATCAAGTGATAAAAACGATAGAAAGAAGTTAGTGTAATTTTAATTAGGTAAATTATGAGTTTAAGTTTAATATATTCTTTAAATTTAGGTGCAAGGCTAGACCAGATATGTGAAAGATGACTAGGCGAGGTGTTTGCCTGACCGTTGTCAAGGCAAGTCAATATAATCTCAACACTCTTAATATTAATTTATACCGTTTCTTTTCATCTTTCAGGTTATCTCGATGACGTTACGGGAGAACCATAACAGCACGACCCACAGTGTCGGGGCCTGGATCCGACTCTGGGTTCCGATATTAAATTGAAACGCGCGTGTGAGGTATTATATTTCAATTAGCAATATGCAATAATGCATATTTATTGTTACCTTGCAGGTAAACCAAATTATCAAATTATGGATATTGCTGACGATGCATCAGCAATATCCATCAATATTGCTCGTGCCTCGATATTGCTGGGAATTATACGTGGAGTCTAAAAAGTGTTGTCCCCGAGTGCGGACGTAATCATAGATATAAAGTAAAATAGTGTTTTGATAAGTATTTTAATTTAAATAAGATAGTGTTTTTTAGAGTGAAATAAAGAATAGATTCAATAAAATAGTGCTTTTCTATTGCTCCAGTACGGGACTCAACAAATGGCGCAGCTGGGAAAAAAATAAGTAAGTTTTGAAATTTTTAGTTAGTTTTCCCTTTTCTGATTTTAATTTAAGAAGTGTTTAACTAATGAATGCAACCATTTAATTATGGTTGTTAATTATTCTAAAGATCGACTTATGAAATTCTCTTTTTGAATAAATTTATCCGAAAAATATTGTGATCATATTCGCGTACAAATGAGAATCGAATCAATTAAATTGTGATAGAAGATAGTGCCATAACGGAATGTTTCATATTGTGCGTTAGATGTAAAAAAAAAAAAAAAAACAGCAGGTGATAAAAAAAAAAAAAAGAGTTATCAGAGAAAAATGCAAATTATCGTATGTATAAAATTATCTTTCTTCGAAGAGTTCTCAATCTGACGTGTTTTCGGTAAAAAAAAAAAAAAAAAGAAACACACGATTGTCGAAAATGAGTGTGGAATTACGTGCTATGTAAATTATGCTGGCTATTAAACTAATAACTCATAATTTACTAAAAGTATCTGATTACTTATTAAAATAAAATTCAATAAGTGCATTAAAATTTCTAGTGACGATATTAACCTAGAGTAATTTTTTTTATGTACCTAGGTGTTATTTGAAATGTGATAGTTGTATATTGTATAATTATAATTATAAAATAAAATGTGTATAAAGATATTTACATCGTGTTTTCTTATTGTATAGAAATAAAACTGACCTTGAAACAGAAGTGTTTTTTTTTCTCTCCTATTTGTGTTAATCCCTTAATGTCTTCCTTGAGAAAGAATATTCTGACCAAAGAAGAATTGCAGAATATCCGAGAACTGGAAGTAGAGGTTGAAAAGAAATCCGAAGAGGCCGAAAAATACAAAAAACTTATAGCTCTACACGAACGCGGTTGGCTGCATTTAACGGAAAGATTAAGGACGGAATTAATTCAAAATAAATGCCTCAAAATCATCCTCGATAAACCTTGGCACTTCTCCACTTCACTACTTCACAAGATCGCTCAAACCCCAGTAATTGAATTTACCTTAATAAAACAAACCGAAAAGTTTAAAGAAAAATGTCAACTTTCAGAAAACCCCCTGATTAATTCAATCACTAATTAGAATGGAAATTGAAATTTCTTATTAAATAGTTTTAAGTCATCCCTAGTTTTAAGTTTTATTTATATCTATAACAAGGTTTTTTACTTTCCGTTTTCCTTGACCTAAAATAAATTAATTAATTACATACACAAGAATTCTCTCTAAGGCACAAGCCAACAACTATCATCAATAGTTGAAAAGATGTTAAGTCTGAACACTGTAACAAATTTTCTTAGATTAAGCACTATTTATAAACAATGGATTCAATAAATAAAATAAAATAAAATAAAAAATAAGGACGGAATTACACCAGTTTGCTTGCAATAGTAGTAATATTTTAACGGAAGAGGAAATCGGAACAAAAGACCCGGGTGAGCTAGCCGATATTCTACTATCGGATATACTTCGTTTAAGCTCAAACACGGAAGAGAGCCTGAAGGAGGAATTGGAGGACACCAGAAGAAAGAGTGTTTATCTGAAAGCGGCAGTGACTACTTTGGAGGATCAATTGGAAGAAACGGAATCCGCCAACTGGATTATAGGAAATCAAGCAGAGGTGGCAAAACTCGGAAGTTCTCATAGGATCGTGGAAGAACTTGAAGGAAAAATCGCAAAGCAAGCACAGAAACTACATAACGTGGAAAAAAAGGTAATTGAAGGGGCTAAGCGAATTAAACAACTCGAATCGCAGCTAGCAAATCAATACCTAAAACAAAATAATTGTTCGGAAATGGCGACAAACGAGTTGTATGATAAAATCATGGATATGGTGAATAAATATATCCCTATTTTTTCAGGAGAGAGAACTAGTAATTTAGGTAAAGAACTGGTACGGTTTTTAGAATGTAGCGGAGAATTATACGACCGAATCACAGAAACAGAGAAGAAAATTTTCATGAAGTGCATAAAATATCGGCTTGTAGGCGATGCATACTACTTAGCGTCATACGAAACACTTGAAAATTTTTCGTCATTAGAGATACTGTTGCATAAAGCTTACATTCCCCGAAGATCCTTTAACGATCTACGTGGTGAACTATTATCTTGCAGACAACGCCCAGCCGAGGATATAAGTGAGTATTTTTCTAGAATCCAGCAATTATGGAGGCAAATAAACGACGCCATAACAACTAAATACCCGGGAGGCGACCGAGGATTGAGAGACGAGTTAGAAAAAGATGCTATATCAGCCTTTAAAATTGGCATAGCAGATATCAATATTCAAAGACATTTAATGGGAAAAAAAATTTGAATCCTTAGAAAGCGCAAAGGAAGAGGCACTCTTTTACGAAGATGAAGTTAAGCGGATGGCTAGTTTAGGTCCAACGATATGGCCGCAATCCATAAGCCCACAAAATCAAACAAATCTTAGCGAAATGTCGAATGTGGAAAATAACGCAAGATGGACACAAAATAACGGGAATCTGCGCAGAAGATCCGATGGACAGCGGGACCAAGTAAATAACCAAGCGAGCTTGACATGCTTTAACTGCAAGAAACAAGGACATATAGCAAGGAACTGCAGGTTCAGGCAAGACAGCTATTGTACCAAGTGTAATAAATACGGCCATGGAGCACAATACTGTTATCAAAAACAACACGTGAGATTCGCTAATGTTGAAGACACAGTTTCTTCGAATAATTCAGGTTCGAATAGGGTTTATTGCCAGTATTGTGACAAAACCGACCATTATACGGCAATCTGTTTGAAAAAGTATTTGGCGGAGAACAGCCCAAATAATGCGGGAAACGGATACGGGCAACTCGGGGGCACTGCGATGGTTGCTCGGAAAATCAACAGTGCCGTGCAATCACCTCTGAATTAACATTCGATAATAATTTTGCCCTTAAGTTAAGTTCTGAAATTGGGATCGAGCAAATTTTAACTTTTTTAATAGATACCGGCTCGACGTGTAACATTGTGAAGGTGAATAAAATAAAGAATATCTATATTAATAGATATAAGAAAATCTCTATAGGAGGACTTTTTGGAGGGGTAGGTACGTCACTAGGTGCATGTAGTACTAAACTACAAATAGGAAAGAAAGAATATAATTGTGAATTTCATGTCATTGAAGATACTGATTCGATACCTTTCGATGGAATTCTGGGGAAAGATTTTTTTAAGAAATAACGTCATTATAGATTGCATAAATAACCGATTGAAAGTGGGAGAGGCAAATAAAAGTAGTACAAAAGAGATGCTCATGAATCCATTATCCAGCAACGGAAAGTTATGCGAAACTACAGATGGTGAAGATATTGTAAGAGTGATAAGATATGAAACTGAAGCCGAAGCCAAGAAAGGATTAAAACAAGAAGTTTTCACGTTGAAAAATAAATTAGAAAAGGCTGCTGGGAATAGAAGTCAAGATGAATTGATTGAACTAGGAAATATCGATAAGCATATAGCAGAACTAAAAATTAATTTAGATGACAGCGGAGTTAGAGGTATTACTCAAGAACGACAACCAAAGAGTAAAGAAAAAAAAATTGACCTTACTAAAAGAAAAGACAATTCTAAAAGTGGAGTTACCCAGCTTGCCGGGAAAAATAATAATGAATCGCCGCATGTAGATAACATGGATGATAGCACAGACTTGGCTAACTCTCGCAAGGTTACCAACCAAATGCAATCTGAAAATTCCTCAAGTTACCATATTAGACAACGAAGCGAGCAAATCATTAAATTTCCCGTCAAATTTAAAGAGGACAAAATATGTTTACGTCAAGAACTAATGCCCGGTGTATACAGCAGTAATACTGTAGTAAGACCTTATTGGTATCATTAACTCTAAAATGGAAGATGTAGAGATTACCGATTTTCGCCCTATATTTGAAGATTTAGATAATTATGATTTTCAGTCGATAACAAACCACAAACGCCCAGTATTCAATTCACATCGAATGCAACTTATGGATGATAATATAAATCTACCAGAAACTTTGAACAATGAGGAGAAAGATTCGATAACCCAAATTTGTTATGAATATCACGATATATTTTATCTACCGGGAGACCAGTTGACGTACACTAATTTTAAAACTTTTAAGCTACCACTCGAAGAAAATACAGGAATTATAAATAGGAAACAGTATCGCGTACCTGAGGCACACAGGATGGAACTGGAGCAGCAAATCGACAAAATGTTACAGGATGATATTATTGAACCTAGCAATAGTCCATTTAACTTCCCAGTCATATTAGTGCCGAAAAAGAACAAAGAAAATGAAACACAAAAAAAATTTAGAATTTGTGTCGACTTTAGAGAGTTAAATAAAAAGTGCATTAATTTTTCTTATCCCTTACCGCGTATAGAAGAAATACTAGACAGGTTAGGTCATTCACGTTATTTCTCCACACTCGACCTGGCACAGGGATACCATCAAGTTTTAATTGACCCCGCGGATAGAGAGAAAACAGCTTTTAGTGCAAACTACAATCACTATCACTATAAACGACTACCGTTTGGACTGAAGACAGCTCCAGGCTTCTTCCAGTCTTTAATAAACCAGATATTATCGGGGCTTCAAGGAACAAAGTGCTTTGTATATTTAGACGATGTGGTTATCTTTGCAAAAAATTAATCAGAACATAATGAAAAATTGAGAGCAGTCTTTGAACGGTTTAGAAGTAGCAACCTTAAATTACAACCTGCTAAATGCCATTTTCTGGCAAAAGAAATCACATATTTAGGACACGTGTGCTCAGCCGATATACTCCTCCCACTCTTCACTAAGGTGTGGAATGATGGAAGATATCCGACTGAATGGAAGGAGGGCGTCATTGTGAAAATTCCGAAGAAGGGCGACCTTCGGGATTGTGGCAATTGGCGGGGTATATGTCTACTTACTGCCGTATCAAGAATTATGGCTAAGGTAATTCTCAATAGGATTAGTGATGTCGTCGAGAGCACTCTCGAAGTTTATCAGGCTGGATTCCGTAAAGGGTCGTCTTGTACCGACCACACAAATACCCTACGGATAATATTAGAGCAGTCAGCCGAAATGGGTTCGCCACTACATCTCATGTTTGTGGACTTCGAGAAGGCTTTCGACAGCGTTAAGCGAGATTACATATGGAATGCTTTGCGTAGGAGAGGTATTCCAAATAAGGTCATAGCTATGATTAAAGAATCCTACGAAGATGCAAGGTGTCGCGTCTTGCATAGAGGAGAGCTGTCCGAGAGCTTTCCTGTGCGAACGGGTGTCAGACAAGGCTGCATATTATCACCAACCCTGTTTCTGGTGGTAATAAATGACATCTTGAAAGCTGCACTGGAAGGTGGGGAAGGTAAAGGTCTTCAATGGAGACTATTTAACATCTTAAGTCACCTTGATTATGCTGATGACGTGTGTTTGCTTGCACATACCCGTTCGGACTTAGAGTCAAATGTTCGCTCGTTGCATTCTAAATGCAAAGAGGCGGGACTGAAAATAAATGTGCGTAAAACCAAGTACATGCACATGGGTTCGAACGCAAGCACACCGATTGTTCTTAATGGACAGGATGTAGAAGAGGTGCAAGATTTTTGCTATCTCGGAAGCATTGTCAGCATGGACGGCGGAGCCGAAAAGGATGTTGAGGCTCGGCTAAATAAAGCTCGTCAGGCCTTCGGTATCCTTTCCCCTTTCTGGAGGTTAAGAGAGATCTCCCTTCGCACGAAGCTGCGAGTTTTTGACGCATGCGTCAAATCCGTGTTGTTATATGGTTGTACTACGTGGAAAGTGACCGTTCGACTTACCAAGAAACTACAGACTTTCGTAAACCAATGCCTCCGACGCATTTTAGGAATATTCTGGCCAGAAGTGATCTCCAACGACGAACTTTGGAGTACAACTCGCCAGACTAAAATAGGTATTGAGATTCAACGGCGAAAGTGGCAGTGGATCGGTCATACTTTGAGGAAACCAGAGCAAAACATCGCAAAACAGGCTCTGGATTATAACCCTCAAGGAAGACGTCGGATTGGTCGACCATGTAACACATGGAAGCGAGCAGTTGAGCAGGAGGCCAGAGGAATAAACAAGTCCTGGCAACAGCTTAAAGCCGATGCTCAGGATCGCGCCTTGTGGAAGAGAGTTGTTTCTGTCCTATGCCCCTACAGGGGGTCTTAACAGGAATTTGATTGTGCTCTGCAGATGGGATTAGGCCAGATCCTAAACTAACATGTAGTGTAAGAGATTTCCCTAGACCCAGGAAAGTCCAGGAAGTGCAATCATTCTTGGGGCTCGTGAACTACTACCGGAAGTTCATTCCAGACTTTTCAAAGATATCTACCCCAATTAATAAACTACTGCGAAAAGATGTCAAATTTAACTGGGATGAAAAGTGCGAAGAAGCGTTTAATTTCTTAAAGGCCAAGTTGATCACAATACCTCTGTTGGCATACCCAAACTTTGAGAAAGAGTTCACCCTAATAACAGACGCGAGTGGAGAGTCATTAGGAGCTGTTTTAGAACAAGAGGGTAGGCCAATAGCTTTTGCAAGCCGAACCTTAAATAAGGCGGAACAGAACTATTCAACTTCAGAGCGTGAGCTACTAGCAATAGTTTGGGCGACTAGAAATTACCGGTGCTATTTACTTGGTCGACATTTTACAGTCATAACGGATCACAAACTACTTCAAGGAATGCTTAAAGTGAAAGATACGACTTGCAGAATGTTACGCCTCCACCAGAAAATTTCTGAATTTGACTTCGAAATACTATATAAACCTGGGAAAAGTATATCTAACGCCGACGCACTGAGCCGTATACGAAGAAAATCCGAGGAGGAAACAAACGCATCTTGTTTAATAACAACACGAGCTCAGGCTCGCAAGGATGCCAAAGAATTGCAAGATTTAAGTAGTCAGAGACAAGAAGAAGCGGAGAACGTAAAAGACGTAAACAGAGCGGATGAGATTAACGACGTAAATTCCGAAATTGAGGAGATCACTCAACCTGCACTTATCAGACAAATATTAAGAGCCTATCATGATTCGCGATTCGGAGGACATTTTGGAAGAGGTAAGACACTTTCCAGAGTCAAACGACGTTATAAATGGAGAGGGATGAAAAATGACGTAGAAAATTATATTAAGAAGTGTCCGAAGTGCCAAAAAAATAAGAATTCCCGAGCAGTGAAAGTACCTCTCGCAGTTGTACCGGTAGAGGAAAAACCGTTTGACAAAATATATGTTGACATTGTCGGACCCCTACCAGTAACATACTCGGGAAACAAATATATTTTGACTATGAAGGACGATCTCACTAGATTTGTAGATTTCGCCGCTATGCCCGATCAAGAGGCAAATACTGTAGCGCGGACCCTTTACGACCAAATTATCAGTCGCTATTCACTTCCTAGAAAAATTGTTACAGACCAAGGCTCAAATTTTCTAAGTGACGTCTTTAAATCACTGTGCAAACTGCTAAATATCAAAAAACTTCAAACCACTGCCTACCATCCTCAATCAAACGCAGTGGAACGACAACATTCTACTCTAGGAAACTATCTTCGAAATTTCGTGAACGAAGATGTCCAGAATTGGGACTTATATCTTCGGACCGCAGCCCACGCTTACAACAACACAAAGCATGGTGGAACTAAGCTCACACCTATGGAAACACTTTTCGGTTTTGTATCAGAAATACCAAGTAATTTGCTTCGGAAGCCAGAACCCCGTTATAATTACGAAAAGTACCATCATGAGCTCCGATTCAGGCTACAGAAATCTTTTCAGCTAGCCAAAAAGAACTTAGAAAACGCAAAACAAACCGCAAAGAAGTATTACGATAAATCGGCAAATGTTGCTCAATTTCATGTTGGAGACGACATATTGTTAAGGGATATGGCAAGATCCGGGAAACTTAGTTCCATCTTCAAAGGACCATACAAAGTAATTTTTGTTCATTCACCTGAAAACGTGTCCATACTTATTAGAAAAAGGTTGAGGAGAGTCTATGTGAATCGCCTCAAGCTATTCCATAAATAACAAAAAAAAAAGTGTAGTACACACAAACTTTATAAAACATAATATACAATAAGTTCTTTTTCAGAAGGAACCATAGCATCTTACCATAGGAAACAGGAGCGAACGGAGCGTCAAACACCGTGGAAAGGAAAGGATATAAAAAAAAAGTTATAAAATATATAATAATATAGAATATAATATAATTATAATCTATCATACATGTAGTAAGAAACCTGAAAGACAATAATATAAAATTAAGGTGAAAGAATCAAATTGAACCCTATTCACTCAACTTGTTTTGATTGTGTAAATAAATATTGTAATATTGTGTACCTAAATATCGTAAAAATTTAAATATATAAAAAAAAAACAATTGTCAATTTAAATATAAATAATAATAATAAGTAAGGAAAAAAAATGATAATCATTACCCTCTTTTTCGTGGTGGTCGGGTTAACCTCAGCAGAACAAAGCTTCGAAATCGTGCCTTTGCAACCAACGGGAATAGTATTCGAAGGAATAGGGAGGGTCAACTGGTATAAAAGAGAGTGGATAATTTTTTCCAAAATAACTGTGCCCGGCTTTAAAGATGAGTGGCAATTTTTGAAAAATTGTACAATAATAGTGTCACAGCTATGTCAGAATCTGCATAAGTATGATGCAAGGTGTAGCTCAATAATATCTGAAATCGAATACCAGTTAAAGCATCTTAGAAAAGAAGCAAACAGACTTGAATCATTATATATTTTCAAGTCCTATGCGCCAGAGACGATCATTTGCAGATGGAGTTGGTTCGTTAGCCAAAGCCTTATTTGGAACCATGGACAACCAGGATGATTTGCGAATAACAAAAGTATTAGCAGAGTTGGACCAACGTGAAGAAAAATCGTTTCATCTAATTAAAGATCAAATTAGTATTGTAAAATCTAATTTCAACTTATTCAACGAATCCCGATTTTATGAGGCAAATGAACGAAAGAAGCTGGCAGATCTTTACGCCTCAATAGTTCCAACCCTAACAAAACAAGGAAATGATATCGTGGCAGAAAAGCATCAATCTGATCTCACCGAGCTCATTCTACTAACAGAAATAGAAATAAGGAAGGTTGCAGACGCTCTCGACGATCTAATCGGTATAGCTGTAACATCAAAATTAGGAAAACTTCATCCTGCCATCATTCACTCCGAACAACTTATCAAAATCATGTCCGATGTTTTGGAACAAAGTAATCTCGGGCCTGGTATCATGAATAGCCAAACACTAATGCAGATTGTTAAGGTTGAAACCATACCGAATGAACAAAATTTGCTGGTAAGAATTGAAATACCACAGCCAGAGAAAATAGTATTCGAACTTTTTAAGATATACACCATACCCGCTCTCATCGACGATAATGGATACTACTACTATAACCTAGAAGGATACCATCTTGCTGCCAACAACATAAACAATCAGTACGTTGTTTTAAGTTACCAGTGGAGAAAAGACTGCATACAATTAACAACAGAAACTACCGAGAAACAAAATGTGTGCCAGCAGAATGTACCAGTTGTAACATCAGTTGGAAAGAACTGCTTGCTGAATTTATTCCAAGGGCATAGTATGGACCTATCGGGGTGTGAGAGGAAGGTTACCAGAAATTGGAGCAGCTTCGTTAAGATGGAAACTAGGAATCACTGGCTTTATCTCATGGACACGAACATGAAAATCGAGATTCATTTCCAAAACGAACCAGTAGCAATAAAGGAACTATCTCATATTGGAGTGATCTCTATAAAAGAACATTGCAGCTTTCGAAGTACTGACATCGCAATCTTCGCACAGGAAAGCACACAACGCAATATAACTTTATTACAACCAGTAGAACGTCGTCTAACGATAAAACCAAGCGATTTTGTAAACCTTAGCGTACTGGAGCAATAGAAAAGTTAATGAGTTTTTTCGATTCTTCTGTGAGTGGCTATGCTGCAGTGATAAGCGTCCATAGTATTCACAATGATGTTGTCATAAATGTACGACTCAATCAAAACCCCAAGTGGCTCCAATAAAATCGGTATCCTAGCCTCGACTTGAACTTTATGGAGCCGTTCGCGATTGTTAAAAAGAACCCAAACAACTCTACGGTTGGAAAGCACAACTGCTTGAATAAATTTGACCATAGTTTTGGCATGACTCCAAAAAAGATCCAGTGAATGGAAAACAACCGAGTTGCTGAAATTCTAAACAAAGTTGGCGGCCATTTTTGGAAACAGGTCCGTACCCAGGGCAATCCAAAAGACCTCGCTTGTAGAGATATATACGTGTGGTACCCTACAGAGGAGTATTTGCTGTTTAAAAAAGCCTCGGCGGTTCCAGTAACATTGTCTTTGAAGCCTGGTGACTCCGCGGACCCCAGTTGATCCATCAGCTATGCACGAGCTTATACTGAAGTGGGTTGCGACTCACGAAGGCCGGACCAAAAGTTTAAAAGCTGATTCTACGGGGAAGGTGTCGAGGACTCTATGCCACGTCGTGTCGGTAGTACTTCAGGGTCTACAGGTTCTGTGGGACTAAAGGCATATATGTAGATCCACGGAGTAACATCCGGATGACGAATATAACAGCTGATATTACATTATGACAAATTATGGACGAAGAAGATGTAGAAATTGTGAAATGATGGTTACTGTGGTTAAAATTAATGTTGAAATGTGGATGAAAGAAGAGATGAGAGAAATTATGTAAAATGATGAATTGATGGAACGATGGATTACTGTTGATGAAGTCGTAAAGCGAAGGGCACGAAGCGTCCGGTATAGCCGGAACGACTTAATAGTAAACGAATGGGAGCGAAATTTGAGCTTTATATTGTTGAATATACCCCTATACGTGGAGATTGATAAAAAAGGTTTTAAATGCCCAAAGCTCAATCGGCGGCCGTCGCTATGAGTGTTTGAAACCTTTTCGATTAATCTCAATGTATCTCGAAGTCTTTGCTATTACTGAAGTGTGCAATGAATTCGGAATTTGCATTAGAGCCATAACGGCCTTTGGACAAGCGTCAATTATAACTTTGGTAACCTCCTTGAGCCCTATCTTACGTACTTGAATACGGTGCTGCCACGGGTGAGCGGCATGTTATCATCATCATCAACTATTGTAGAGCCAATAATTTAAGTTATTCAGTGATGTAAAAAGCCTCTGGCTCTTCACATAATAAAAATGCACCTAATTAATTTCTGCCAAAGCTTAAATGCATAACATTAATCTAGTCCCGAGTTAGCTTTACAAACAAAGCTTAATCGATCGTTTTGTAAGGATCGTAACACTTTACCGAGAGAAAAACTCGAGATTCAATCTTATGACATAAGAATTTTCTTATCGAAGGTTTCACTTTATTCCATTAATTTCGTTAACAACATTGTAAAATATCGGAAATCAAGAGATGGCTAATAGCATTGTAACATGACTTTCCCAATATACGAGAGAAATACGAAGAAAACAATTAAAAATATGTTTAAGCACTTAATTACAGCAGTCAATCTCATAACTTCGAATTGGTCTTCTCAACTCAGGTGGATGTTATTTCCATCTGAGCTTAAGATGAAGTCAGGTTATTTAGTAGTATCTAAGGTTTTTCATTTATGTAGGTTACAATATATACCTAAGTCATGTTAGTTAGATCAGTTTTTTCGCAATGCAAAGCTTTCGATCCCACGATCTACAGTTCGCAAGTACTGGAATTAACTATGTTTTTGTTTTATATTTTCACCACCTCTTTCTCGTATGAAAACACAAACTACATAATTACAAAAGATTAAAAATAATTTCTATTTATGTTTAACGTGAGATAACATGCGGCTGAACTCCGGGTTAATTTTATTTTATTAAGCTGATTTCACAGTGTTAACGATGCATCGATTAGTGGAATAACAATGTAGCGATTATTTTCTGTGAAACATCAATTTAAAATAATTATATAAACAAAAGAGTATAAATCGTAATCGGGTGGGAGTTATAAGTAGTAACAGTATGGAATGGTAATTTCTCCGTTAATTCATAAATTATTTAAATTTATGAGATATTTTCAAAGATTTTATAGCACCGAACATTACATAGAGGGTCACACTTTAATGCACAGTCAAGTCGGTATAGGGTAAGTGAGTGATGGGATTACAAGGGAGTTTCTGGAGGGGAGACGATTTATTTTAACAAAGCTGACCTTATCTGAGCAATGGTAAAAGCTCGTGAAATGGAAGTTGTCGGATCGTGCTGGCCGTAATAATTTCGATGGAATAGAATGTTAAGAAGTACGTAGTCTCTCAAGGATCAATAAGGTATTTTAAAGAAAAGAGCTCCTAGCAAGGGCGGAGAATTGATTTGACCTGAAATCAATTTAACTGCAATTGCAGCACTAAGAATAACTCACATATCTTCGAGTGACTCCAACGAAAGCAGTTGAAGTCGTTCTTGATAAGAAGGACGACATATTTAATTTGACCAGGGAAGACCCTTGAGAGCAAATCTTAAATGACATTATTTTCTGTTTTTGAAAACAAAAATGCTGTTCCTTTGTTTTTTCTTACAATATTATTGTATTTTTGTGGTTATTACATTATAATGTGTTTATAGAAAAATTTACAGCTCCATTAATTAACCCTTTTGCATTATTAAGATCAATTTTGAACTTAGTACCCCGTTCTGCTCCGGGTGCCATTTATCGTATCGAAAACTTATGAAAAAAATTATAAATTAAATAAAAAAAACTCAACACATCTTTTTATTTGATTTATTTCATTTTTAAATTTTTTTTTATTAAATTTTTCATTTTTTTCTTTAAATTTTTCATTATTAATTTCTTGTGATACATGAGCAAATTTTTATTTTGTTGTTTTTTTCTTTATTTTAAATACCTTTCGTAATAATCTTTGTTGTTTTTTTTATAATAATTTTCATTTATATATTATTATATATATCTTTGTTTTTATTTATTTATTTTTTTTTATTTATTTATGTCTGAGTTCTATACAAAAATAGTGAATTCGCTTAAATAATATTTTTATATATTTCATTTCATTCTATTTTTTTTTTGTATTTCATTTAATTTAATGTAATGTTGTGTTTTATTTATTCATTTTTTTTTTTTTTTTTGTTACTGAATTTTTACTTTACTTTAATTTGTATTTATGCTTAAATTTTGTTTTTATTTTTTTTAATTTTCTATGTAAATTTTTATTTAAAGTGTTTTTACTTTATCATCATCTAATTTTTGCCGTTGAGCTTTATATTTTGTTTTTTGGTTTGTTTATAGTTTTTTCTTTTGGTTTCAATTAGTTTAATGAATATAAATTCACTTATATTTTTTTTCCTAATTGTAAAATTACATTATTTTGGTATTAGAGTTTTATTAATTGTCGCATTATATATTTGTTTTTATTTTTTTCCGAATCATAGTTTTTCGATACATGAGCATAAATTTTGAAAAATTACGCAAAGATTATAATTTGGAGGGAAAGGGGGGAGAAAAACATTACTTTTTAGTTTCATATTTTTTCGTTAATAATAAATTACGTAATACTAAAAGTATAACAGACTTTGGTTGTTTGTTTTATTTTTTTTTTTTTTTTGTTTTGGTGTATATTTTGTTCTAAGAATTTTACGTTATAATATTTTTGATTATAATTAAATTTGTAATATGCAGTTTTATTATTGCTCTAAAACGTAGGTACCGTAATTTTCATTTTATTTAATTCAATAAAGTTTTTTTATAGTGATAAACAACACATTTTTGCTGGTTTTTTAATTAATTAATTATTTGCTAAATTAATATCTTTTTTAATATATATATATATTTTTTATTCTTGAGAGATATGTTAGGGCCTACAGAAATTTTTATTATTTAATTTAAATTTTTCTTTATATTATTTATATTGAGCTGATGAGAAATTGATCGTTTCGTCGAAGTTCTTTATTGTATGTGGGTGTGTGATGAAATAAAAATGAAAAAAAATTGCATTAAATATAAATATTATGTTATTGTTGTTTTAATTGGTTATACCACTTAAAAATTGCTTATTCGTATTTTTTTTTTTTTTTTTTGATAATTGCAGTTTTTTACTGGAATATTCATTGAATTGGTGGAATTTTGAGATCTCATAGGAATGGTTTAACTCGTTACAGAGGTGTTTTTCCTCTAGTTCTATTTAGTTATACTCTTTTGATCTGTTCTAACAATTAAAGGAAAACGATTTGAACGAAAATTTTACTAAAAAAAATTTTACATAAGTTTTAGGTTTTCGTTTTGATCGACTTCCTCAGTCTTTTGAAGAAAACTTTTGACTTGCATGAAATTTGTAATGTGGAAGAGGTTGAAGAATTATTCAACCGATTCCCAAGAAACAAAACAAAGCATTACAAACTAACTACTGCCCTATAAACATTACTTCGGTGCTTCGTCGAAAGTAATGGGATGTCATATACAAAATAGTTCACTATCCTGAAGATAACAAACTTATCAGTGATCGTGGATTCAGATTCTACAGGCGACCTCTTGGTATATCTGACTAAACATTAGAATTTTCGCCTACATAATCTCTTCGAGATCAAGTAGTTGCTCTTTACATCGCCAAAGTGTCGTACAGAGTTTGACATAAATGACTCCTGGTGGAACCTAAAGCCGTCAGCTTTAATAAAAACTTCGGAAAATGGATTGAGAATTCTTGATTTGAACGCAACATACAATTCGTAATGGGAGGAGTTCTCTTCACCATAGATTATGGCGTCCCTCAAGGCTTTGTTTTATCACCCACACAATTTTTATTAAAGACCTTCTGTCATCAACTCTCAATCCTATACATTGTTTTACAGATAATTGTACTCTGGATAAGGTCCATGAATTCTACTCCAATATCCGTTCATCCATCCTGATTTCATCTGAAATGAATTATTTAGTAATTATTTACGGCCTATAATATTTGTTAGTGTTCTACTCTGCTCTCCTGAATGCTTCTCACTTTGTGGTTATAAAATAAATAAACACTTTTATTGGAACCAGCGCATATTCAATGTAGCGCTGCTTTTAAGCACCTAGGAGTCTTCGGAGGATGTTAATAATATTTTTCTACTATTACTTAGCTAGAATATGCAAGCCGTACGTGAGGACGCGCCTAGCACCGATTACCAAAACGCAATTCGTGATGCTCGATCTTCCTATCCTTATTCCCACTCTTTTCTTCCTTAGCAATTCTTGCCTAATCTCACGCGCACATAAGTTTATGGTTAAGCTTCCAACTTCTCGTACAGTGAAATAAAGACAATTTATACCTAGCCTTACAAAGCTTTGCAATGAATTGTTTGAAAAAAATCTCACTAATACTTTGAAAATCGCAGTATCCAAGGGTGAAATACTCTCAGCGAAAAACTTATCGTTACTTAAGGTCTAGATGGACGAATTTTCTTCATGATAAAATTGTTATATAGTTACAATTGCTCAATTATTCTAAACGATTAATCTGGAATTTCAAAACTATTTTGGGCTGTAAAGTGAGATCTTTTTGAGTTTCATCAGAACTAATGTGATTAACTTGACGAACGAAAGACAACTTTTGCTACCATTAGGACAATTAATTACTATTTAACTTTGGTTAAGAAAAATGTCTTCGAGCAACAACTATGATGAACTATGTCATAGTGATTTCTCCCAAGTAGTCCCTTTGAGAAGCCTTCTAGTTGATGACAACCGATAACCACTAATCTCTAAAGCTTGCTGACCTGATACTTCACGGTCACGTCGCTGATCCACCAGACTTGACCCAATCTAGACTTCTCCATAGTAATTCGGTGCTTCGCTGCGAAAGACCGTCTCTTTACATGCTATTAGTGGAAACCAAACTCAAGGCCCTAGCATCTCACGACTGGCTGCACGTGGTACCATCATCGATGGATAAGGTAAATATAGTCTTCCTTATCCAATCGATCTAAATGGAGAAATGAACAAGGCATCTTTTGATACAAATCGCAGAGAGGAGATCTCTGCATTCAGAAACCTAGGCTGAAGAAGATGAATAGTAGGAGCCTTAAAACTTTACACACAACCACTGAATATGACATCGAAATTCACTCCCGCGGCGACCTCTACTAAGAAGAAATCTCTGCATTCAGAAACCTAGGCTGAAGAAGCACCTCAGTGGATATGAATAGTAGTAGCGTTGAAACTCTACACACAACCGCTGAACATGACATCGGCATCCACTCCCGCGGCGGCCTCTACTGAGAGGAAAAGCTCACATGAGAGAACACCACCCACTCAGACCGACGAAAACATCGTGTCGACAGAAAGGCACAAGTTTCGTACAAGGAGAAAGTATCCAGGTTGCGATTTTCGGTAGAACTCCCATGGACAATGTTTCCAGTACGCCATAAGTTCGGCAGGTTCAAAATGCAGAACGCGGCCTCATCATCATACAATGGTAACTAATGAACAGGGTAGAAGATAAAGTGGGACACTACTTCAGGCACTACTTCACTTTTATCAACGTCCATTTCGGAATAAAAGAAGCCTGCCAGGGCAACCGCTCCGATTGCTGGCCCATTCGAAGTGATGCAGCTGAAAGAAAAGGACCGTAGCAAAACAGAGGGAGCTTTCAACAATGTAACGACAGAAGCCATTGTGGAAGCTGCTCAGGCAAATAAAACGATCACCGCGTGAATCAAAACATTGCTTCGAAACAGATCTATAGTGTCGTAATAGGGTAAAGCACAAATCTGCAAATGCTCCATTAGGGGAACGCCATAAGGAGGAGATTTATCTCCACTTTTGCGGGTACTGACTTTGAATGGCATACTGCAGAATCTGAGAAGTTCGGGGATAAATGCTGTGGCTTATGATGACGTAGTGATACTAGTATTACGCAAGTTCACAAACACAATATTCGAGCTCGCGGAAGGAGCTCTCCAAAGACTACGCAACTGGGCAAAAAGCACCGTAACGTAAACCTGCAATAAACGAAACTCATGCTTCTTACTTGGAAAACCAAAACTGAGGAGTTTAGGCTACCGAAAATAGGAAGCACGGAACTAAATCCGTTCAACCAAGGAAAGTACCTGGGAATAATCCTAGACAGTAAGATAACATGGAAACAACATATTGAGGAGCGATCAACTAAAGCCAACATCGCGTTCTACTCATGCACGGTAGAAAGTGGGATTTGAACCCGAATATAACGCAGGATGCACGGTAGAAAGTGGGATTTGAACCCGAATATAACGCACTGGATCAAGACGGGTATATCAAGGCCAATCCTGTTGCACGGCATACTGACATGGTGGCCGGCACTGGATAAAGCAACATACCGGCAAAGATTGGAAAAAACACAAGGACAGGCATGTCTGGGAATCACTGGGTCTTTTAAGTTCACATCCTCATCTTACTCTCTTTGCCGCCAATCGACCTGTTCGCAAAAGGCGTGGCCAAGCAACTAAAAATGCGCACACGTGGACATAGTAACGTAAGCCTACCTGCAATAATCATAAATTCTGTGGTCATAAAGTCTGGGTTTTATAAAAGATTCTCGATACGTATATACCATACAGGTAACACTGGAAAACAAGACCGAGGACCCTATAAGAACTATAAATTCTCTCACTGACGGATTTAAAACGGGAGGAGGCGTGGGTGCAAGAGTGGACTCTACTGACCTTCCAACGAGCTCGTTCTTCAGTTTGCCGAATGACTAAAGCATTTTTCAGGCAGAAACTCTGGCAACGCAGAAGGCAGCCGAAATCGCCAATACACCGCGGACCGGTAATGGAAAAATTAATGTCTATACAGATAGTCAGGCTCTCTTGAAGGCACTGAAATCATGTACTTTCAAGTCTAAGACAGTATTCGGCTGTCATCCTGCGCTACAGAATCTCTGTGCCAAAAAAAAGGTCGAACTTTGCAGGGATCCGGGCCACAGTGGCATAACAGGTAATGAAGTAGCGGACGAGCAAGCAAGAACAGGTGCTAACCTTGTAGATTCCGTAGAAAACTTACAACTGCCCATACATATCGTCAAAGATTCTATAGATGCGCAGATGGAAAAGTACCACAACCTATAAAATCACTAAATTAATGTGGAATGCGAGTGACATGTTATTATTAACCAGGAAGCAATGTGCGACAGTATGGTTACTGACCATTGCCAGGAATTGCAAACAGCAAGGAAGATGGTGGAGTATATGTTGAGAAACTGCCCGGCTCTTGCTAGAAGAAGGCTTAAGACCCTCGGCGCACCGTTCTTCCCCGTCCTCAAGAAGGTTTCGAGCTACGGTATATGGAATCTGTTGAATTTTGCCGCGGCAACGGAAAACTTTGAGCTCAACAAGGAACTCGTAACACCGCTGGATAATACACATTAGGTTTTGGTCGAATTCATATCGTATCGATATGAGTGGAAAGACCGCCACACTAAACTAACCTAACCTAACCTGCAACATTCACAGCAAGCAACTCTCGTTCTATGGCAAGGCCCTGGACGTAGACCTCATCCAGAAATCACGCATATGACCATAAAGGGTCTTTGGAAACCAAGTAAAGTCTGTCAATTAGATCATGAGCAACTATAAAGTACAGTCGGAAAACGTGTTTGGACGTTGAAACCTGCGCGGAGTAATTGTAAGTCGCAATCATCATTGTATACTGACAAAGTTATCATAATAAAGCTAGACCAATGAACAGAAATGTCCCCTGATGTAACAAATAACTAAATAGCTTGGATGTAGCCTAGTGGGTAACGTGTTGGTCCACAATGCGAAGGTTGTGAGTTCAAATCCCGGTCGACGCATAATTCAAACACACTGCTTGCATGGATATACTTTGGTTACCTCAATCTAAGGAAATGAAAAATTCGTAGATAGGGGGTTGTGCGAAGAGCTAACAAGCTCTTCCGCAATAAATAATGAAAATGTTAAGGAACCTGAAGATTAGGAGGCCAAGGTCCGATTTGGGCTGTAGCGCCATTGCAGAAGAAGAACAAATAACTAGTTACACTGCGAAAACTTGCAGACTTCTTAAGAAGACCAAGGCTTCGAAGAACTACGGAGAGTGCAGTGAACAATGAAGAACTGAGATGTACCAGCTAAATTTCTTCGAGAATATCGCTGTTAAGACAGACTCTCTGGGATACAATAACCGCATGCCTGCTATAACCTGAATCCCGAATAAGGAGACATGGAGAATTACACCCAAAATTTTTAGGCCTAACACAAGTCCAAACACTTCTCTACCTGATTCTGGAAATTTTCCAAGTTACCAAGAACCGGAGACAGAGCAACTCTCGAGCTCGTGTTGTACAGACCCATAGAACTAACATCTCTTTTCCACATAACGATTGATAATGTCTTTGACAGGCACATACAGGACGAAATCCTACTAGTTAGGCCGTTTCGCCGGCTCCAATCTAGTGAAATCGCACTAATCAATTTGGCTGACAACATAGCCGCTGCGATAGAATGTCAAGAAATCGCGACATTAAGGGCGTTTCGATGGAGAGTAGCGGATAGAATTAGCTGTCCACGGATATATCACAGCCATGCCCAAAAATTGGATAATGAAGTCACAGATGATTAGTGACACACTGGTCCAACCACCAGAGGTTGCCAAGGAGGGGGAGGAAGAGGAAGAGAGGTGTTATGTTATGGTCATTGGTAAAGGACGCACAAATGGTTGAAACAAACCTACCTTCAAATCCAGAAGGAAGTGGAAAATACAATACACTGCCCGAACTTGAAGCCGTAACCATAAGCTAACCACAAAACTCAACGATATGACAGTGGTGCCATTTCATCAAAAAAGATCGCTCACCCACGCTTTCCGACACAACCAATCTTTTCTCAAGTGATGTTAAATACTTGGAGGTGACTTGAGAAGACTATGATCTGGAATCAACAGCTGGACAGGGCTATAGAATGAGATACTCTCCTGTGGATCTGCGATAGATTCACTGAAAATACATGAAGGATAAAGCAAAACATCGATCCATGGATGTACAGAGCCTTAGTAAGACTCAATATCACTTACTCAGCGTTAATATGGGGAGAAAATAGTAAGCCAAAGTTAAGTAAGAAAAACTACAAAGACTGACCAACACATGCGTAACCAATGCAATGCGAACAGCGTCTGCTGCAAGGCTAGAGTCAATACTAAATCTACCTCCGCTTCATCATCTTCACAAAGGAGAAGCCAAGACGGCGGTCTGTAGCTCACGAGTGGGAACTGACCTAAACTAGCACTCAACAGGCTTGTTAAAGTGAGTACCAACTGCCAAAAACTTTTGATTTCATGAAACCTTTCAGAATACACATACCGATGGGGACAGAATGGACTGAACAATGCACACAGCAAAATAGAGCCTTTGTACGAAATACAGATGACTCAAAAATCACAGACGAAGTTGAAGCACGATTATGAGGACTGGGGCTAGAATCTTTTCTTCAATAACACTACAGCCCAAATCGGGCCTTGGCATCCTGACCTTCCGGTTTCCTAACAGTTTCATTATTTATTGCGGAAGGGTTGTTAGCTCTTCGCACAGCCCTCTATATACGAAATTAGTAGAATCTCACACAGTTTGAAACACAATCACATTCCAAAGGGTACCAGAACAGGTTATGACACGGCTTATGTACTAGCTAACAGAGAAGCCTCCACGCAGATGATAGTCCCTGAGACAATCTGCGGTATTCGCTTAAGCCAAACAAGACATAGAACGCAGCAAAGAATCTAACGTCGATTCATCTCAGCCTAGACAAGAATAAAGTTATTATAATAGTTGCTCTCTTCGCAGGATATTGTCGAACAATCACATAAAAAGACTGAACATAGTTGAATCTAAGTTCTGTAGGCTTGCCTAGAAGAAGACTCTTCATCATTTCGGGAAGCAACCTCTAAGCTCAAGGGACGCAACCTTCTGCTTAAAACGACACTGAGCTTCTTCGACACAGCTGGTAATTTGGAGGAACTGTGCATAAATGAAACTGATACCGGTTTCGCGAAAGAAAAATATGTCCATTTAATTACTTTCCAAGAAGTTCGTTATTGCACTAAATCGTATATTAAACGCATGTATTAAACTCGGCTACTTCTCACCTTCTGGAAGCATGCAGTTACAATTCCAAAACCCGGTATAGATACAAGTAATCCTAAAAACAAACAGTCCTATTAGTTTACTTCCGCCTATTAGCATCGCATTGAAAACTTTCGTGAAACGTCCAAAGTGATCCCTAATGTTCAATTTGTATTCAGACGCGAACTCTTAACTAATCACCAATTTTTTAGTGTCACCAAAGTCATTCGGAAATCGCTGCATAGCTAGGATTCTGACAGTCTTTGGCACGAAGATGTTATATCCAAATTATTAAAATTGTCCTTCCCGCTTTACCTGACGAAAATAATTCAATTCTTTTCAGTAAAAATAAATACTAGTTTTTCTACCGATCGACAAATACCTGCGAGTGTCCCGCAAGGCTTTTGCCTAAGCCCAACGCTATACATTAAACCGTAGATGTATCAATTTATGCAATATGCACGGTAAGGATCTTTGCGGATTATACATGTCTTTATGTACGCGAAAATGGCCCTAATATCATGGCTGATATCATATTTAAGACTGCTGTACCGGTACTATCATCACCAGAAAACAAAATCAACCCAACTAAAACGCATGCCATGTTATTCGCTAGGAAAATAAAACCAATCTGCCATACTGCGACTTACATTTTATAGGTAAAAATATTGCTTGGTCTGACACTCTTACGTACCTTGGCATCGTGTTTTGGATAAATAACTAACCTACAGCAGCCACATCGAAATCCCAAAATCTATCCAATCGCTCTATTCACAAATCAGCCGCAAATCGTAACTTCTTCGCCCAACAAGATACTAAGCTAGTCCTGCAGCCTAGGTAGTCCTATGGCTCTCCCGTCTGGAACCAGTGTGCAACAAATCATTTTACTACTCGACCAAAGCCCTCCATGGAATTGCCAATGAGTTCAGCCAAGACTCTCTTGATTTATAATAAACTAGTTTAAGTTTAAATTTAAATTTTACTTTATTATTTTAATAATAAAGTATTGTGATCGACTTGGGAAAAAAAAAAATTTGCTACCCTGAAATTTTTTTTTTTCGCGTTTCATGACTAAAATAGCCGAAAAATGCAAAAAAAAAAAATCCGTCTGTCTGTACGCCGTCCGCCGTACGCCGACGTGTACGCTCAGCGCACATTAACTCCCAAACCCTTCAAGATAGAAAGTTCATTTTTGGAGGGATTGTTGGTAGTTGCGGATCTCAGGCGGATACCCATTTTGGGGGGTGTACGAATTCAGGGGGAGGCAGGGGGAGCGCTTAAACCGAAAAATACGAATTCAAATATCTCAACCATGGTTACAACTAGAAAGCTAAAAATCAACACACATATAGAGGAGTTTGTGGGACAACTTTTAAAAATAATTTAATTTTCTTATCCATTGGGGTGCGAAAAGGGGGGGCTAAGAACCAATTGGCGGCCGAATTTTTTTTTCAAATGATTATATCTTCGAAATTACTACCCATAAAAAATTGATATTTTGAGACAATTAAGATGGCATCAAGATCTACTAGAATCAGTTTAGATAGAAGCTAATTCTTGTAAGGGGGAGGGTCAGGGGGGGTGCAAAGAAAAACACTTAAAAATTAATATCTCGACTGTCTCTTAAGCTATGTAATTGAAACTTGAAATAAATACTAAGCTTTACTAGTGACATATGGACAAAATATAATATGTGGACATAATAGTAGTGGGGGGAAATGGGGAGCATTTCAAAAATGGCGCACTTTCCAAAACTACAAATCACCAAATCTCAAAATTGAGTACACATATCAAATTGAAAATTTGTCAGATTGTAGAGCTATATAGTCTTGAATTTTGGTAAAAAATTTAAGTTGGGGGGTGTAAGGGGAGGGAGGTGGAAAGCGAAAATGTTGAAAAATTTGAGTGATTTTTTTATGCCTCTGGTAAAAGATACAAAGTTTAAATTTTGCACGTCGACACATCTATTTAATGTTCATAGAAAAAAAATAATAATTTGTTCCAAAATTGTTATGCACCGAAGTGGGGGTCTAACGTGCACAAAGTGTTTCATGTGCAATGAAAAATACACATAAACTGAAAATTTTTGAATGAAATTTTTAAGTAGGATCTTGAAAATTTGCGAAATGCATTTAAAAAAAATCCTTAAGAGTTTAAAATATTAACTGGTCGAATATCTTTAAAACTTCTACCCCCTCCCATACAAAATTTTTTTTTCGACCATTTCTAAGAAATCAATTATCACTTAGCTATTAAATGCTATTAATTTGAAATTTTGCACAAGAACTTACAAAAATAGTTGAAATAAAATTACGTTAAAATTTTTGAGATAGCACTTGCCCTTTTACCCCCTCCCACACAAAAGTATGTTTTCGACCAATTTCATTAAATCAACTAATAACTAACAAATTAAAAGCTACAAACTTAAAATTTTGTACAAGCACCTCACAAGAGAAAAGAAATAAAACTGCATCACAAATTTTACGATTCCCTTACCTCCTCTACCCCCTCCCATACAAATGTTTGGTTTCGTGAATTTAAAATACACCGAATCCAATGAAAATTCTATGCAATTTCGTCTATGAAACTGACATTCTATACAAAGAATATTGGATTTGGTTCAAGCAATCAATTAAGAAACTATTAACATCCACCCACCCTTACTATCACCCTCCCTTCATGAAAACTCAAACCTGCATAAATAAACCAATGAAATATGGAGCTTTTGAACGTTTCCGGAAAGTGTTAAATTGAGAACTGCCCTGCCCAAGAAGCTCCTTTCACTTAGTCTTCCCTAACCACTCGAACCTGCATATTGACTTTCTACGCATGCGCATTTTGTCCCAAAAATAATAAAGTTTCGCCCGACTTGTTGGCAGTTTATTTAGTGTTAAGTAGCTAGTTAGTAAATTCAAAACGCAAGTTTTTTTGGGCAATATTTTTTCTTGGATTGTTTAGTTATATATGGAAAAAATCCACAATTATCAAATCAAATCAGCAAATGCTCACAAAATAAATTGCTAAGATCTTGAAATCGGTTCTCTAAAACTAGTACCTCTATGTTATACAAACTGATTTATATAATTTAATAAATTAATTTGAATTTGAATTTAATTGCTTAGCACTGAACTCTCTTTTGAGGAGTTTCTGTATAGTTGAAAATAATTAAATTACATTCTTGCTTCGTAGTAAATGAAATTTATAAGTTAAATCTCCCCTACAAATAAACCCGTATTGTTCATTTCACTGTAAGCTACGGCAATGCATAACTAAAGATTAAGTTTTTAAATAAAATCTATCCCAGAAGAATCTAAAGCTTGGACCCGTTCACAATGTTTCCATCATACCTACCTCGAAACGAGTTACTCCATAATAGACAATCACACAAAATTCACAATATTCCTCCTATATAGCGAAATTATGTTAGTGAACTTTTCGACAAATTTGTTCTTAATACTTTTGATCGAAATATTCTTTTCAAAACTATTCGACTGCAAAATTATTTCAATTCTACAACTTAAAATATTTTACAATTAAAATAAAAAAAAAATTTTCTGAGCCTTCGTGATTTTTATAATTTTTTTTTATAAAAGTTCTTAAAACAAGAAAGGAAAAAATTAATTAAAAACAGTTTATTTTATTTATTAATAAAAATTTAACATTAACGCATAAATGTTTTGCTTAAATTGTTTTTAATTTTAACAATGTTTTTTTAGTTTTTTTGGTTTTTTTTTTTTTAATTTATTGAAAAGACCTCGAGTAACTAAATCTACTATCACAATTAGGTAAACTAACAAATTTTTTTCTTTTCCTAATGCCCATTAATTTATATATAATTCAATTTGTTTATTTGATTTTTTTTTTTTCATGTTTGTTTTTACTTTGTTGTGTAATTTTTGTCTCAATTCAATTAAAATAAAATAAATTTTTAACGCTTCAAGTAGGTTAACATATTTTTTTTTTTTAATTTAACTACATTTTCTCATTACTTCAATAATGAACTTATTTGGTTTTTTACGTGTATTTTTTAATTCCAATTTGAATTGCTTTTGGTTTCAATTTTTTTTTATTTTAAATTTAACTTAATAAATAGATATACACAATCCACGAAATAGGAAGGGAATTCAAAAGCAATTTTAAAGTGATTTATGAATTTATTAAAAAATTGAACAAGATACTTCTGCTACTTAGTTTTGAAAATAAAATGAGAATAATTTTTATTTTTTGAAAAAATCACATAAGTTTCTTTAATTTTGTGAGAAATTTAAATAAGAAATGGAAGAAAACAAATAGGGGTTCCCAGTTTTCAATATACATATATTAAAAACGGCGTATCTTAGAAAAGGCATAGTCTCAGCCATGTATTCTATGGTGAATGTTTTAACAGTTTGTTTTAAATTAAAGGAATTCACATTTTCACATTTTCTTGTCTTATTATTCGTGACGCTTCGGTCTCTGCTAAGACCAACATGTCCCTTCATACTGTCAGAGCTTCACTTATGCATACATACAACCCCCTCTGCAGTATTAGAAGTATTGTTTCATCTGTCACCTCTCGACATTATTGGTAAGCAAATTGCTGCAAATACCGTCCGCCTCAAAGAAACTCGACAGTGGACCTGCATTCAAACCAGTCATTCCTAGTTCTGGAAGATTTCGAGAATTTAACCACCAACCTACACTCTTCCAAGCTTTGATTTTTGAAAAACATTCCTAACCGTCATCCCCTCAAGATGAGTGTGGAAGACATATTTCATCTGCCTCCCCCGCAGGAAGAGTCCATATCCTTTTATACTGATGGCTCCAAAACTAGAAGAGGAGTAAGAGGTGGTTCCACCATAATGCTTAACTTAAGCATAACTTTCCGGCTTCCGGATCATTTTAGTGTGTTCCAAGGAAAAGTGATGGCAATAAAAGAAACCTTGGCCTGGCTGAAGTGTAATGTAGTATCTATGTAGGATACTGGCATCTTCATTGAAGCCAGCCGTTATTAAATCCCTGGAATAATGTCTGCTTCCAAGGGTGTTCTTGAATGTCGCGCGTCTCTGAGGGAGATCGCTGAACAATTCAACATGCGCCAGCGCTGGGTACCAGGGCATAGAGCCATTCCAGGGAACTGCAAGGCCAATGAACTTGCCCGACACGGAACCTCCTTGCAGATTCAATCTGAGAAAGAGAAGCTGTCAGAGTGAAACATACTGTTGCATGTTAGCCCTAGTCAAATATCCGCGGTTTTCCACTGTACTCAAAGGAAGTGTGAAATGTCAGTTCAACTTGTTTATCATCTACCACTCATCACAGAATCAAATTAACGCGCGTGTACGAGCACTACAATAACACCTGAACTATTTTCCTCGAATTAAGATCATGAAATAATCGAACAAGAACGAAATAATTCTGTATACCTGCGAGGTATTTACCAAGAAAGCAACGGCAGCGATCGAGCAACAGAAGAATTACTCGACTATGGCCGACGGGTACCGACAATGGTCGACGGCGAACGAATGACCAACGAATATAGAAAATTTTTAAAAAAGGCAAGCGCCCGAGAAGAGGAGCCTTTGACGAGTGAGTCGATGTTTGAAAGCGAAGGAATTAAATGATAAAAAGTCTCAATTGCGATTTAGTTAAATTAAAGTGAACTGGAAGTTTTATTTCTTTACTTAAAATCGAGCGACCCTGTACGCACTTCGATATTATTCGCCGCAAGGGAATAAATTGATGCATCATCTTTTCGAAAATTGCTTACTACCGGAAGGAACCCGGGACGGTAGCGAATGTTTTGGCAATGACGAGGCAGATTTTTTTCTTATAAAGTTGACTAATCGCTGGTGAGGTCGATGTAAGCGGTCGAAGCTATTGATCCTGCGTAATCCCGCAGGGGAATAAGTGCTGTTCGAGAAAGTTACGGCGATTCCTGTAACTGCTTTTGGAACTTAGCGTTTCCACAGGCCCGAGCTTTTCCGTGGTTATCTGGTATCACGGGGCCACATTTTCTGTTCCTGCAGTCATCTTTTACGCTTTGAGGATGATCTAGTAGCTTAGATGCAAATAACAAAAAATTGCAGAAGCAGAACAATACGCCATAATTGAAGTCCATTCGGGGTGCTGGCAGTGGTTGATGGTTAACGCCCACATCGCGCGCAGAGGACTAACCCTGTTTGCTTCGGACTCTCACCGACAAGTTGCGTGACTACAACCGGATGTTTTAATCCTGAGAAAGACAGAGTTTTAGATAGGACTCGCAACAATCAGTGTATACTTCGTTCCTGATAAAACATTGTAGACTGTTACCGACCCGTTACTTAGAATTTATGTATATGCTCCTGCTTGCGGCTGAGATTGTTGTATTTGGCAGAGGGCGTTTCCCAAGTAGGTATAACCTCCAGTCCTTCAAAAATAATCTTCACCGTCATTTCCGCCTCTCTTTACCCTAATTTCCATCAATCAATCAATTAAATTCCTGTTCATAGCATAGGACAGAAACAACTCCCATCCACAAGGCGCGATCCTGAGCATCGGCCTTAAGCTGTTGCCAGGACTTGTTTATTCCTCCGGCCTCCTGCTCAACTGCTCGCTTCCATGTGTTACATGGTCGACCGACCCAAAGTCTTCTTTGAGGATTATAAACCAGAGCCTGTTTGGCAATGTTTCGTTCTGGTTTCTTCAAAATATGACCGATCCACATCCACTTCCGCCTTTGAATTTCAATACCTATTTTAGTCTGGCTAGTTGTACTCCAAAGTTCGTCGTTGAAGATCACTTCTGGCCAGAATATTCCTAAAATGCGTCGGAGGCATTGATTTAAGAAAGTCTGTAGTTTTTTGGTAAGTCGAACGGTCACTTTCCACGTGGTACAACCATATAACTACACGGATTTGACGCATGCATAAAAAACTCGCAGCTTCGAGAGAAGGGAGATCTCTCTTAACCTCCATAAATGGGAAAGGATACAGAAGGCTTGACGAGCTTTATTTAGACGAGCCTTAATGTCCTTTTCAGCTCCGCCGTCTACGCTGACAATGCTTCCGAGATAATAAAAATCTTGCATCTCTTCCACATCTTGTCCGTTAAGAACAATCGTATGTACTTGTACTTGGTCTAACGCACATTTGTTTTCAGTTCCGCGTCTTTGCATTTAGAACATTTGACTCTAAGTCCGAACGATTATGTGCAAGCAAATACACGTTATCAGCATAATCAAGGTGACTTAAAATATTAAATAGTCTCTATTGAAGACCTTTACCACCCCCACCTTCCAGTTCAGCTTTCAACATGTCATTTATTACCACCGTTCGCACAGGGAAGCTCTCGGACAGCTCTCCTCTATGCATGGCGCGACACCTTGCATCTTCGTAGGATTCCCTAATCATAGCTATGACCTTATCTGGAATACCTCTCTTACGCAAAGCATTCCATATGTAATCTCGCTTAACACTGTGGAAAGCCTTCTCGACGTCCACAAACATGAGATGTAGTGGCGAACTTGTTTCGGCTGACTGCTGCAATATTATCCGTAGGGTATTTGTGTGGTCGGTACAAGATGACCCTTTACGGAATCCAGCATGATAAACTTCGAGAATGCTCTCCACAACATCACTAATCCTATTGAGAACTACCTTAGCCATGATTTTCGATACGGCAGTAAGTAAACATATACCACGCCAATTGCCACAATCCCTTCTTCGGAATTTCAACCCATAAAACACCCAAATTTTATACACTTCCTTTACCGAATTAATTGTGCAATGCATTAAAGGGTGTCCTCCTAAATTTAACTCGGTGCCTTAACAAAAAAAATAAATAAATGATTGTCGTCACAAAAGCAATCCGTGTTGCTTATGACAACCGCGGTATCGACACTTAGTGTCAGGCTGTCCACGTAAAACAAAACAAGATATGAGCCTGCGTAAGTGTATTCTCTTTGTTTTTTTTGGATTTAAAAGAAAGGAACAAAAGAGGAGAAAAGCTCACGGTATCGTATCAAAACTTCTCGAGTTTATATTTCTGTTATGTACAGCACGAACAAGGACGGCCGGTCTTCCAGGTTCGATTCTTGGAACTGGGAAGATATTATCACGACTGTAACGAGAGGTGATTGGCAGAGAAGTGAGAACGACCGTAACGAGTAGTGAAGCTGTTATGTTTTTCAGTTGTACTGGCTGCTATTAACAAATATTTACAGATGTTATGAAGGACTGTATGATAGAAAGCGTACAGAAACCATCTACTGAGCGTATAAACTTCATCGAAGTGGAAGTGTTTCACTTTTACATCGTTTGCCCATTTTATTACAAACAATTTTTCATTGCCAGTAGCAACTGAAAAATTCGTGCTTAAAAAATACTTCTGCTTGGAGTGGGAATAGAACCTACGACCTATTGGATGTAAAGCAAACACGCTGCCACTACTCTACAGAGGCCTCATTTGTCCCGAAACAACTGAGATGGTATCGAACAATACCCCAGCAGACACACTAAGCCCAACATCAGCGCCAGTGGTTAAACCTCCCATACCAGCTATAGAACCAATACCAGCAGCAGTAAATTTATTAACGCAAATGATACACCAGCTACTCACAGAACTTACAACAAGCCATCATTAAACGGCCCAATAATAACCATGGACGAGTTTTACTACTCGTCCATGGTTAGCGATTCAAATGTTAATATGGTAAAAGTATATTGCAGAAATAAAATTTTCATAATTTTTAAATGAATTACAAATTAAATGGGGAGATGTAAATTTCGAAAATAAACCAGTTCTCATCCAACCTGCATCAAGCTCGGTCGTATCAATCACAGAGAGATAAAATTTCATGACAAAAAGCTCAATTTAGTCCTTGACCTCCTGACCCGCAAGTTCTCTTACAGTTTTTTTTTTTTATGGAAGGATTGTCAACCCTTCGCACAATCAAAAATTATTTTTGCGAATACTTTAATTTTCGGAGATTGGCATATCCCAGATGTACCCGCGGAAGCAATATGCTGGAATTATGTGTCGACCGAGATTTGAACTCTCGACGTTCGCATAGTAGGTGAAGACGCTACCCACTACGTCTCTTTGTAAGAATTGTTGCATGTCAGCCCTAGTCGTTTTTCAAATATCTACGGTCTTCCACTGTACTCGAACGTTATGTGAAATGGCAGATCTACTTACAAAGAACATAGGCAACGATGCAAACTCGCTAAACGAAGGCGACGATGGCAACGTCAATGGTTGCTGTAAAGTCGCTATGAACGGCGACGATATAGGCGACAGTGGCGAAGACGACGACGAAAATGATCGTTGCAGAGTCACTATGAACGGTGACGGTATAGGCGACGACAATGGTCGTTGTAGAGTCGCTATGAACGGCGACGATTGCGACGACAATGGTTTAAAAGTCGTTGTAGAATCGCTAAGAACGACGACGATATAGGCGACGACAATGGTCGTTATAGATTCGCTATGGCCGGCGACGGTGTGGATAGCGGTATGGACGATGATCGGTTTAAATAGAAGCGAGCATTCGCGAAGCAATCAGTTAAGACTCAGAAGAGAAAGGGTCTAGATCAAGTGGCCGCGTCGAAAGCACGATAGAAAGAGTTGAAATTGAAAAGCGTAAGAGTAGAAACGAAAAGTGTTGAAAGTGAAAAGCGAAAAATTAATTTGCGGTTGTTTTAATTTAAAGTGAACTTGTTGTTTGTGTTATTTTTACTTCAAATTCAGCGCACTTCAGTATGTATCTTCTTAAATTTTTTTTATTTATTTTCCACGATCATTTATCATAGCTTAGCAGAGGCCTGCAAATATCCATGCAAGACAATTTAACAAATACATGTGTTTTATTATTTAAAAAAAAAATTGTTATCACCATTTCTAGGAAATTATTGATTCACATCCATTTTATTTATTGTTATTATTTTTGTTTTTCTTGTTTCGTACATTTCTCTTCCCCTTTTTAACTTAAATTTATTTATTTTATTCTTAAAACTATAAAATTCAACATAGTTATGTTTAAAGCAAGCAAAGAAAAAATATTAAATTAAATTAGTTATTTTTTATTTATTTATCTCTTAAAAATGAAAGGAACTTTTGAACAGTACGAGAAAAGATTTAATAACTCAACATTTATTTATTTATTCAATTTTTTAATTTTTTAAAAGTTGATTTTTTTAATTTCTTGTGTTCTATTGTTTAATTGTGCAAGGCTGTAAAGAAGCCTGTTATTATTATTTTTTTAATTATTTATTTTATTAAATAATTTTTTATTTTTGGAGGCTTTTAAAGCAAAAATATTTATTTTCGTCTGTACAATCACAAAATCGATGATTGAAATTTTTCTTTTTAAATGTTTAAATTTACTTGGGATGAGAATTTTTTGGTAGTAATTTTATTTTTTCGACTTTTTAGAACTAAGAAATAATAATCTTTCACCCAGCACATACTTTTTGAACGCCACTGCTTTTTTAAGGCTTTGTACTGGCTTTCTGTGTCACTGACGAATTAATTCATTGACGACTTTCATCTTCTTAATGAAAAATTAGTTAACGCATTTGAAAGAAATGTCCTCAGAAGAATCCTTGGAACTGTGCGGAAAGACTCGATCTGGAGAATATGATGCAACAGAGAATTGTATACTACATTCAAGAAATTACAATGGGGTTGTTCTTGATGAAAGAATTCCCTAATGTACAGTGAAGAGGAAAGTCAGTTTGAAAAACCATGGCAACACTAGAAGGATTCTACTGATGCAGACAGCAAATCAATGCTGCGATTTTCAAACTGGAGTACGTGGTCACTGAGCCAGAATGTATATCATTCCAGGCCCGATTTGGGCTGTAACTTGGTATTGGAAAAAGTTATCTGAAAATAAAAATGGGTTTAAAGCAGTACTATGGATCTGGTCTACAATGGATGCAGTAGCTTCGGCTTTACAAAAATTCATTTGCTACGAATAAATAATGAAACTATATTCTTCGAAATACTACAACAAAAATTTAATGCCGGCAGCCACGGCCGGTAAAAAATTATAGAAATTCTATGTCATAGAAGATGTCATTTCTTCGCAAGTTCAATCCGCTAAGTCATTTTCGACATTTTTCTTAGTTCTTCTGTTTAGTTTTTGTTGCAATTATAATCTTTCAATGCAAATATTAAAATTTACTCAAAACATATTTTTTTTACTTTTCGGAATATGCGGAAATCTACTGGATCCTAAAATCGACAATGTTGAAACGGGAACATTAATGGGAGTTTCCATCTAAACAATGTCAATTTTAGGATCCAGTAGGCTTTTAACAGCAAAGTATAAACGGCTTTTCTCCTTAAAAAAAAGGTTGTAATCAAGGAGGATATATAAAAGGAGTACCTGATATTCTGTCTCATGTGGGAATATTTTTTGATTCGGAAATTTTCGAAAATTGTGTCCAAGCTTAACTTGGCTTCAAACTTTTACAAAAAAAATACAATAATTTGTATTCTTTCTTGGTTGCTAATATTCAGTCAGCAATAAAGTAATTTTCAATACAATGGTGTTTGCTGTTTCATTTCAGAAATTTTTATTTTTTCAATTTTTATTAGTTTTGGTTTGTGTTTAAGCTAAGTACTTTAGCAACGGACAATTTAACGCGGGACAGAGACTTACTTTGGGTTTAAGTATGTCAAACAAGGATAGCGAAACAATTTTTTCGAAAATTTGACAACTGTTTCGAACCATTTATCGTGGGAAAGAGTTAGTTGCAATATTTTTAAGTGTGGCAGACAAAGATAGCGAAACGATTTTTTTCGAAAAATTTCGAGCATTTCGGTAGTAAGGGAGGGAAATACATTCATTCCCATTGTGTTTACAAGGCAAAGCATGCTCATAGTCACTCCTTTTTATATATCCTCCTTGGTTGTAATAGAAACACTTATTACTTTTTTTTAAGGTTTCAGCAGAGGGCGAAACGTCACGATTGATAATTCAGAAAAGAAAGAAATTTATAAAAAAAATAAAAGCACTACCGAAAAACTGTCAAGGAAATTTTGAAATAAATTTTTGGCTAATGTTCTAATGTTCGCCAAATTATTATTTTTTTTTTTTAAATATTCACTCGAAATTTGTGATTGAATTTTATTTTTTTCAACGCCTAATCATAAATTGAGTTAAAAATATTCAATTTTATTTTATTTTTATGATATATATATTTTTTAATTGGAATGTAAAAGCATAATTATTAATTATATATTTATATATATTTGTTTTTATTTAATTAAAATTTAATTCTATATTTTTTGTTAATTTCTTTAATGTAGTCTTCAATTCGACAATGGTTGGTTGTTTTTGTTTAGCTATTTTTAGCCTATAAACAAGAGGAAAAAATAAGAATAATATTGAAAGAGGTGAATAGTACTTACTGCGAGCATTGTGAGATTGTGTATAATTCTATGTGAGAATATGTTAACGTAAAAATCAGTACATTTAATTTATCGGGGAAAAAACTAAGAAAAATGATGAAAATGCATGAATCAAAGAAACACAGATATCGCAATCTGTTTTTTCACGAATTTCTACGTCACTCGTGACGATGATCAATTTTTGAACAGTTGACAGTGTGTTTGCCTTTTTTTTAAATTCAAATTTTAAACTCCATAATACTAGAAATAATTTGATTCAGGTTAAAACAGGTTAATAATTGCGTGAATATGCAGAAATCAAGAAATCAATCATCAACTTCCAGTACATTGCCGTTATTAGTTCCACTGTATATTTAAAGTTTTTCATATTTTGTTCAGTGGCGGCTCGTGAAATACGGCAGGGTCTGATCAGTACCATAAAGTTTTGGCGAACGAAACCATGAGTACAACGTCTGCAACGACGACCCAAATATTGGGAGCACTCTTGTAAATGGAATGAAGAACGTCGGCATTGAAATCAAAACGCAATCTTGACGATTCTCAGTGTTGAATACCATACTCATGATCGATTACTATAATACCCAATTCGAGATTATCGCAGCAGCAAATCGGTCGTCAACGAATAAAAAAGCTAGATAATTGGCGGCTATGCTGTGCGGCCCGAACCTAGTATAGTTTTGCTATGGAACACTAGAGATGCTTTATCATAGTTTGGCAAAGGTTAAACCTTACATTTGGAGTGGTATATTTTTAACATCAAGAAAAAAAAGTCACAAACAAAAATGTTGCAGGTAAAATTTACGGTGGTTGAAATTTATAAAAGAAATGCACTCCACGAATGGTGAATTTTTCTTTTTCTGCAATGGTACTACAGGCCAAGTCCGGCCTTAGCCATACTAGTTGTGAAAGGATTGTTAGCCCTTCGCACAACCCTCTATTTATGAATTTTTTCATTTTCGTAAATTGAGGTAACCATAGTGTATCAAAGCAGGCAGGGCAGTATGCTGGAATTATGTGTAGAATGGGATTGGAACTCACGAACTTCGCATTGTAGGCTAACACGCTACCCACTAGGGTATATAATGGGGAATTGATTTTAGCCGGATCTAACCAGGGGCGTGCCAACTCAGATTTGTGTTCAACTAGAAGATTCGAAAGGGACTCTTTCTGTTGGTTCGGAGAGAAGAACAAAGAACTCTTCGAACTCAAGACCACATCAATATGGTAAGCCAGGTAGACGAATAGCGAAATTGAGCGGGTCACATTTCGGTTTAATGGAGTCGTAAGCTTCGCAAGAGAGAATCTGCACTTTCACTTTCTACACTTGGCAGTATGAAAGAGTTCCTCCACGGTGGCTTGCGCTTGTGGAACGCCGTAGGAAAGTTGGCTGCATACCTTGGCCGAATGTTGTAGGTATGCAGACATCAGGTAGCTAGAATGCATAAAGGTTTCAGGCAGTGGGGAGAGGTTGAAGGTAAGTGAAGTAGAAAGGTTGAGAGGGGGGATTAGGGAAACCTTATTTTTGTATACGGAAGAAGATTAAAACAATTTTTCCCATTACCGAATGAGCGATTTATGTCAATTCTGGCAACTGCTTTGGAGAGTACTGTCGCCGAGCACCAGTCACGAGCTGCAAGAAACTCACATGGAAGTAAGGGCAGGTCTACAATGGGTGCACAGTTTCCACTGCACTGGCGCCATGAACGTACTCATGGGTGTTCACCTATAAGATTCGGAAGGAACTCTCTCTGCTGGTTAACGATTCGTTATCCTCCGACTAGGTGGGGGAGAGGAGCGCAAAGAAATCTTCGAACTAAAGACCACATCAATATGGTAAGCTAGGTAGACGAATAGCGAAATTGGGCGAGTCACATTTCGGTTTAATGGACTCATAAACAGCGCAAGAGAAAATCTGGGCTTCACTGTCTACACTTGGCAGACCATGGCGGTATGAAAAAGTTCCTCCACGGCGGCTTGCACTCGTGGAACGCCGTCGGAAAGCTGACTGCATATATTAGCCGAATGTTGTAGGTATACAGACATCAGGTAGCTGGAAAACATGAGGGTATCTGGGAGTGAGGAGAGGTTGGAAGTAAGTGAAGAAGGGAGGCTGGGAGGGATTAGGGAAACCTTATTTTTCTATTCAGAAGAAGGTGAAAACAATTTGTTCCCATTACAGAGTGAACGATTATTTCAATTCCGGTAACTCCTTTGGGGAGTGCTACCTCCGCGTACTAAAGGTATGTTACCAGTTACGCGCTGCAAGAAAATCACTTTGAAGTAAGGGCTGGCTTACAATGGATACATCAGCTTCGGTTAACCTTATGCTGATATAAATTTGTGGCAATTTAGCTTAGTAGTCATTAAATTCAAAAAATTCTTCACTTTGTTAAAGTACATGTCAATGAATTTCTGCAAAGTCAAAACTGTAGCTGCTGCATCCATAACAGACCGGCACCTAGTTCATTAAGTTACAAAATCTGACCGAAGGTTTTTCGAAACCGTGGGTGTCTGCCCCCGGCAGTAATGAAAAACGGCGTGGTGTTGGTTTAATGCTCAAATGCTGATAGAGAGATCCACCCACTTCGACGTAAAGTTGCGTTTACCATCGGCAGAGATTTAGGTAGTCTCGCACCCACTATTGTGAATGCCGAACTTACTTTTGGTATAGACTGGTGCCTTCACTCTGTGAAGAGGCACTGATTTTCATCACAAAATCAATCAGTCTCCATAGAGAACCATGGTATAAAGCCCTAGAATCAGAAGTCCATCTAAGGATATAGTTCTATTGCTTATCATCACGGTGCGACTATTGAAGAACATAATTAATCTTAAAAGAGTCCGAAGAAGTGTTATCTATTTAAAGACACTTCTTATCAGCTAATAGATTACACCCAAATCCTGGGAAGCCGATTCACAAAGATGAGCGTGAACTACGCAGATTTGTCGAATCTGCTCGTCCGTTTGTGCAAGGTTTTTTCGACTTTTTTTCATAACCTAACGGAGAAAAAACTGCTCTTTGCACGGACTGACGAGTATAACGATGTATTTAAGGCGATAAAATCCGCTATATCCTCGACACCACTTCTCGCTTCGAATCAACCTCAACTGGAACTGTGATCGGCGCTGTCACAGATAAATGATGGTATGGAACGTGTAGTTACATATTTCAGCGAAACCCTCAAGGCAGCTACAGCACAACTAGAAAGGAATTATTGGCTATAGTTAAGTCGATAAAGCGCTTTCACACCAACTTACCTAGTCCTGCCATAAGTTCTGTTACAATGTTTGGGCTTTGCTAATTGTCTTTGAACAACAAGCAACGACCTCTTCTTTCCTGGTTTTTGAAATGACCTTCAGACACGTGCCTTTCGGAGAGCAACATGTCAGATGCTTCCACTAGTTCTCCAAATACGAGCAGAAAGATCAAAGTCGTTGTCTGCTCGTAACGCGGATGGTCAGCGTCACACCATCGTGTTTTGTTTTCTTCACGATTGAAGAGAAATTAAACCGTCAAAAAGAACAGGTCTACGCTAGAGTCACTGTATAACTGAGCAACTCGGTAAAGTAGACCGAGTAGCTCAGTTATACAGTGACTCTAGTCTACGCTACGCAAGGGAAGCACGCGAAAAAAGTTGATGCGGGTACAAAGAGGTCATCATCCCTCGTCAGGTACCACAAACCTCCATTTTTTGTGAAAAGAGCGTAAGCTATAAAAAAACTGTACTTTTTCATGAAATACACTTATATAAAATTCATTGAGCTGAAATTGTACACTTAACATTTATTTAGAATTATTAGTATAGCCAAAAAAATTAGACTATTAGCTTTACTCCTTTTACCCCCTCCCATAAAATCTGACACAATTTCACTACTTTACAAAAAGTGGATTTTCCTGAAAAGTATGAATGCTACTAATCTACAATTTAAAACATATCAAAAGCATGACGATTATAGTTATTTCTGAAAAAGTTTTTAAGAACTCGCCCGTCCTTCTACCACCTCACATACAAACTGCATAATTTCACTAAATATAATATACTGATTTTCTCCCTATTAAATTTTGTATAAAAGATTTTGATAGCAACTTTAGCGTGATATGAAAAAATTAGTTCAATGTCGTCAACTCCTGTACCACTTCCCCTACAAAATTTCTTGAGATCAAAAAATTTCTCTTTCATCTAGAGTAGCGCATAATTGAGCTTTGCACCCAATCGTAGTCCTGTTATGTTTTATTATAAACTTGATGGGATATTTCTGACAATAATTTTTCAATCTAAACTCGAATCGCTATCATTGAATTATCCTCATAGCAAAGAAAAAGAAAACAAACGAAACCATCCCTCTCGATTGAAACGCTATCAATTCCCAACACTCTTGACTCAATTTCTAACTAACTTGAAATCCTCGACAGGCCGACAACATCAATAAAAAAAACTGCATCAATCTACGCGCTTTTACTCCTCGCTAAATTTAACAAAAAGCTCGAAATGAAATCGAAAAAAAAATTGAGTTAGCATCATTCAGTGAAGCGAATATCCTCTTATCATTTCATATATCGTCTTCCTTTACACGCTGCTCCACAAAACCATAAATTTCCACGTCGGCCACACTATCTACACACTGGGACAATCTGTCTCGTTCCTGTACTCTATCTCACTTCCCCCCGGTTGAAAAACAAAGTCCATCAAAAAGCTTATTTTCGTGGCAAGCTGGACCATAAAAGCTGGGAAAAAGTCGAGCAATATAAAATGCATAAAAAATTCATCAACCACCCCCGGTTTTTACACACTTTTGCTCCCACACTCCGCCGTCCACTAAAGTCTCTCGAATCAAATTTCTGTATGATTTAGGTGTGGTGTATGCGTAATGTTTGAAACATTTTAAGAGGGTGAAATGCATTTGAATACCTTTTAGTTTTTTTCATTTTTATTTTTGTTTTGCGCGAAAGATGTAATTTTGGTGATAAGTGGTGCTTTGAGTGAAGCATGCTATATTGAAATGGTTTCAGGTGATTGGATCAATATTTTGTAGTTCTTCAAAGGGAAACAATGGAAGTGAGTTTGAATTGGATGATCTGATCATGAAATATAGAAGCAAGAGAGTAAATTAAGAGAAATATTTCCGGATTTCGCACTATTCGGCATTATTAATAGTGACGTTTCAGTGTCTGCTTCTTCTTCTACAATGGCGCTACATCCCAAATCGGATCTTGGCCTCCTGATATTCAGGTTCCTTAACATTTTTTAATACTTATTGTGGAAGGGTTTTTAGCCTTTCGCACAACCCTCTTTCTACGAATTTTTCATTTTCGTAGATTGAGGTGACCAAGGTATACCCAAGTAGGCAATGTGCCGGAATTATATATTGCGCCGACCGGGATTTGAACTCACGACCTTCGCATTACAAGACCAACACACTACCTACTAGGCTATACCCTAGCTCAGTGTCTGCTAATACCTTTATATTAACTGATCCGATCAGTTTGATAAAGGTTTTAGCAGAGACCGAAACATTACGATTAATAAGGCAGAAGAGTGTGAAATCTCCTTTTATAGTATCAGATCTTGAAAAACTCACGTTCGTAGCAAAAAGAATAACTAATCTCAGGCATATGCACTGGAATATTGTGAAACATAACACCAGAGTACTATTCACTGTGAATTATGATCATGTCTTGTATGTTAGTTGATACTATTGAGACACGCTTTCAAGTCGCCACTCTCAGTTCCGAGTTTCGGTACGTGACTAATTAATAAGATACAAACAAAGTATAAAACTTCATCTACATCCCAAAAGAATGACAAAATAAATTAAATTAAATATATAAAATACTATATACTAAATAAATTGTATGAATAAATTCACAAAAAATAGAAAACCAGTTTGAAAAATCAACCAAAAAGTAATTCAATAATATCCTTAAATTTCTACCTTAAACACTACATGAAAATCGCAGAATCTAATCACATCATCTATAACTACGCACTAATCCCTTAATATTTTTTATAATAAATTTCAAGTACTAGTAATTAAGGTTTATGTCCTTGGAAGAAACTGATTTCTGTCTCAGCTAAAAACTGCCTTTTCTCTCTAATTAATAACTGGATTGCGTAAAACAACAAAATAAAATTGATCGTACTTGAAATTCATAGAATACTGTCGATTTTTTTTAACAGCATTATTAATACTTCCTCGTTACTTCCTCACTCTCTTGTTCTCTCTCTCGCTCGCTCCTCTCTCTAGTCTTTCACCTGAATTCAAATATATCGCGAGAATTTGAAATTATTCGCCGATACAATGCTCTTCGTCGGTCCTACATTTTCAATTCGACTATTGTATTGGGGTTCAAAAATTGTTCGCGTTGTCCGGCTTCCAGAGCGGACACGGTACGACTTAGCGACGACATTTTATCCTTGTTGTTATTGTCCTGATACAAACTATCGCAATGTTTCGGATATTGCGATTGTGGCGGCTGCGATTGATGTTGTGGCAGCGGTGGCGGCTGCTGAAGATGCGGTGGTTGATGTTGAATGACGCCACCACCACCACCGCCACCGCCCAGATCGTGTTGACGATGCGGCTGCAGGTGCTGCTGCTGTTGTTGGTGCTGTTGATGTTCAGAATTAAGGCCTTCACCCATTTCGCTATCCCGTTCACTCGAGTGTCGTATACAAAGTTTTGTGAACAGGCAAACACGCAAACGATACATGCAATAAACGCCAAAATGGACAATAAAAACAAATAAAATGGCGCATGCAGTTACAACGATTGCTTTTCCTGGTTTTGTCCAATCGAGAAGTGGATAAATGGTTTTCTTATTTTTCCTGAAATTGAAAGAAGAGAGAACCTCAAAAATGGCAGTCTTGATCTTGAATAAGGCAGATTTGACCTCAGCCCAATTGAAAGTTATCAGAAAATGTAAAACCAAAACCACTTACCTATCAGTACCGCCAGCCAAGAAATAGATCCCGGTAAATATCGCATAAACAACTCCAATTCCTGTGGTGAAGTAGGCATGGTTGAGTTTAATGGGATGCCCAACAATGGCCAAGTCAATTAGCATGATGGCCGAATTGAACACGTGCACCATTATGTTAAGCGCATCAACCTTATGAATTTCTATCGGAGAAACAATACAAAATTCCAATTAGAATCGTTTTCTGTAATCGGTTTGTCATTATTATCATTCTTACCCGGATTATGAACGAGTCCCCAATAGCACATGGTAATTATGAACGAATAGACGGTGGCTATTGTATACATGACCCAATACAAATGATGCATTTTACTTTTCTTCGCCTGTCGTACAATCTCGAAATCCTCACGTTCGACCATCATGCCTTGCGTCACGATCCACGCTCCGAGCCACGCTTGTGTGGTGCAAGCCAGCAGGCCCCAATGTGTTAGATAGATCCACCATTTCGCATAGTGATGTTCGAATTGTTCGTCCAGAGATCGGCCGACATCTAAAAGCGAGCAAACCAGAACAGCTAAACACGTTATAGCTGTAAGCCATCGATAGAGTAAATAAATTATGCGAACTTGAGTATTTCGTTGCCACTGTGAATAGAAAAGAAAGAGAAGGATGTTAATAAAAAAGGCTTGGGATTTCAGTTTTGGGAGTAGAAGAACATTCGGCACTAGTAATAGTAAAGAAAAAATTGGTTGTATGGACACTGGGGACATTTTAAATTCTTTATGTGATCAAGTCCTTAACTTATTACTCATCAGTGAGCTATATCTGTTAAAATTATCATTCTCCTAGAAATAAGCTTTAAGGACTAGGTTTTTTTTAAAGGAATCGTTCCAGAACAACCCAACGTTACACCCATCCTGGATTACGACCATATCCAGCTAAAAAAAAGATAACATATATTACAGGGCGCTCGTCTTTTTAAATTGCTTTTGTTGGCCGAATCATTCACTTGCCGTGTGAATCTTTTCCTTCTGGCCAGAGCGCGGTTCCTCTCGGCCGAGCGCTGTTAGTTGCTTCTATAAAGTATTGCCTAGTCACCCTAGTCTTTTCCCTGTGAGCCGCTTGTAGTTGCTTTCTTAGTAAAGAACTCACAGGTGTTCATAAAGCATTTTCTCGTCACCCGGGTTTTTTCCTGTTGGCCGTGTAGTTGTTGCTACTGAACAATCCGATTGAGTCGCATTTGCTAACCGATTTCCAGAATTAGTGTTCTGTTTACTGCTCTTCTAGGCCGAGCGCTGTTAATTCCTTCTATCAAGCATTTCGTCATCGTTACAGTCTTTCCGTGTGGTTATTGTTGCTTCTCTACATTGTTCGTGTAATTTGTTGTTGGTTGCTTGTGTTCTTTCATTACTGCATGTTGAGACATTGAACATTCCGATCAAGTCCATGCAGGTGTCCCTTATAGTGTTCATACCCGTGCATGAATTTGATTCAGCGTTATAAGCAAGTAGAGCTAATATGTAACAATATGTAATGTATAAATAAGCGAGGTGCATAACCAAACTAAGAAGGATACCAAGCTATCTGGTTCCAAGTCTTAGACTCATCCAACTCATACAACTTCTTTCGTCTGCAACTATAACATGTCGGCCATCCCATATCTTTATATGATCCCAATAGGTTAGGGTGTAGCCCTGGCGTGCTGGTCTATAATGCGAAGGTCGGAAGTTCAAAGTTCGGGAGTTGAAATCCCGATCGACGTATAATTTCAACACACTACTTGCATAGGTAAATCTTGGCCACCTCAATCTGCTAAAATGAAAATTCGTAGATAGACGATTGAGCGAAGGACTAGCAACCCTTTCACAATCTAAATCTATACAAAATAATAATTGTAGCGTCTATCTGTTATTTGTTTATAAATGGCTATAAGTTAGTGTTTTGCTTTATTTGGACAATAACTAAGCACAAAAATACGATTTCGAGTTTCTTTTCGGTCTGTCTGCATGTCTCTGTATTTAACTCAAAAACGGCCAAGCCGATTCTAATGAAACTTTCACAGTTTGTTGGGTTTGCTTGAAGCCGTAATCTGATTTTGGTTTTACTTCAAACCCCCATGCCTACTACCACCTCCCATGCAAATGCTACAATTTCACAATATGAAAGCTATTTTTTTTAAGTTGTGTTCTGATTTTTTTTTGTAATAAAATGAAGCAAAATTATTTAAATTTTCCCATACAAAATGTGTCATTTTCAGATTTATTTTGACCATTCTCTTGGATTGTGTTAAAGTTATACACCTTAAATTTGATAAATGACGTCTTAGCAATAGTTGGGAGTTATCACAATAAAAATAAATTCAATTCCTAAACCTCTTTAGCACCTCGTAATAACAGACTAGAGTGCAATATATTTATGATCGCAAGAATCCCAATGCTTTTAATAGCGCGTATACACGAAATCGCACATTTAAGTCAAAACGTAGTCTAAACAAACAATTTTTCCGAAGCCGTTAGAAATCTGAACTTTTTACCATCATACCCTTAAATCAAAACCTTGGTGAGGGAACTGGATAAATGGCAATGAGATTGGTTGAGTGGTTTTGAAGGTATGAACACTAGTTGTGTCATATTGTACGGGAGGGAGTAGAAGCAGTGAAGCTTATCAGTTAATTTTTTTCCGATCTCAATAATAATGCTAATTTAGTATTTAGCACAAAATTTGAGTTCGACAAATGTTAAACGTACTGAGAAAATTGGTTTATGGTATTTCATGAAAAAGTGCAATTTGTAAGGGAGTGGGTAGAATCGAATAATTTTTTTTACCATGCATCACATTCCGTCCGGTTTTAAAAATTTTGAGCGATAACAAATATTTCTGTACCCTTGGCGCGTCTGTGCGAGCATTATTTCTTTAAATCAAACTTACCCAACCAAATAGATATTATGATCATTTCAAAGTACATTCTACACATTTGGTTCCACCAAATCAATATTGTAATTTATGCTTCCAACAAAATAAAAACAATCCAACAAAATAAAAACATTGTGGACAAAAAGGCATTAAACTAAACAGACTATGAATCAATCAATCAATTTATATGGACTCAGGACAAAAAAAGTTATCTTTAACAAGGCGCGATTTTGAGCTTCGGCCTTTAGTTGTCGCCAGGTCTTGTTTATTCCTCTGACCTCTGCTCAACTGCTCGCTTTCATGTGCCGCATGGCCAAACAACCCAACGCCTTCTTAAGAATTATATTCCTGAGCCTGTTTGGCAATGTTTCACGCTAGTTTTCTCAAAGTGTAACCAATCCACTTCCACTTTCGCCTTTGAATCTTAAAGCATATTTTAGTCCGTCCAGTTTAACTCCAAAGTTGGAGGTCACTTCTGGCCAAAATATCCCTAAAATACGTTCACGAAAGTTTCCAGTTTCTTAGTAAATCAAACGGTTACTTTTCATGCAGTACAACCATATAACTACACGGATTTGATGCTTGCGTCGTGCGAACGAAGATCTCTCTTAAGCTCCAGGAAGAGGGAAAAATACAGAAGGCGTGACGAGCTTTATTTATCCGAGCCTCAATTTGGTTTTCGGCTCCGCTATCCATGCTGGCAATGCTTCAGAGATAACGAAAATCTTTCACCTCTCCCACATCTTGTCCGTTAAGAACAATCGGCGCACTTGTGTTCGAACCCACGTGCATGTAATTGCTCTAACGCACATTTATTTTCAGTCCTGCCTCTTTGCATTTCGAATGCAACGAGTGATTTGAATTTAATCCGAACGGTTATGTGCAAGCAAACACACGTCATCACTATAATCAAGGTGGCTAAGATGTTAAATAGTCTCCATTGAAAACCTTTATCTTCCCCACAAATTTCAAGATGACATTCATTACCACCAGAAACAGGGCTGGTGATAATATGCAGCCTTGTCACCTGTTCGCACAGGAAAGATCTCGGACAGCTCTCCTCTATATAAGAAGCGACTCCTTGGATCTTCGTAGGATTCTTTAATAATAGCTATGATTTTATCTGAAATACCTCTCCTACGCAAAGCATTCCATATGTGATCTCGCTTAACGCTGTCGAAAGTCTTCTAGAAGTCCGTAAACAGTAGATGTAATGGCGAACCCATAGCGGCAGACTGCTCCCATATTATCCGTAGGGTATTTGTATGGTCTGTACAAGACGACCCTTTACCGAATCCAGCCTGACAAACTTCAAGAGTGCTCTCTACAAAATCACTGATCTGATTGCGAATTACCTTGGCCATAATTTTCGACAATCCCGAAGGTCACCCTTCTTTGAAATTTTTACAATGATATCGTCCTTCCACTCAGCCGGATATCATCCTTTATTTCAAACCACAGTAATAGGAACAGTATGTCGGTTATTGATTCCGGGTCTGCTTTGAGTTCGGTTAGTACATCTATATCTGGGGATATCACTCACTAGGTGTTTGGAGATGAAATTTCGTCAACTGTTTCATAGTTTTAATAGCGAACCTATCATCAATGGCACGACAGCCCAAATCGGGCCTTGGCCTCCTGAAGTCGTCGCCACCAATCGCCTCGATCCAAAGACCGCGTCCTCCAGCTGCTAATTCTTAAGATGGCTTCGCTATCTTCATCAACCGAGTCTTCCCATCGCTTGCGTGGCTTGCCTACTGGCCGGTTACCACTCGCTTTGCCTTTCAGAGCACGTTTGGGGATTCTTCTGTCTTCCATTCGCTCTACATGGCCAGCCCACTACAGTTTACGTAGCTTGATGAACGTTGAAGCTTCTGGCTCGTCGTAGAGTTGATACAACTCATGGTTGTATCTTATTCGCCATTCCGTTCCTTCCTTCACAGGTCCCAAAATTCTTCAGAGGACCTTTCTTTCAAATGCGTTAACTGCTTTTTCGAAAGTTCGCGTTAATGTCCATGTCTCGCTGCCATAACAGAGCACAGGTCGTACAATAGTTTTATATATCCGCAGCTTATTATTCCTGTGCAGTTTCTTGGATTTCATTATTGGAAGTACCGAATAATACGTCTTATTTGCTAACATTATCCGTCGTTTGATTTCGTCTGTTTCATTACCGTCCTTTGTTAGATTAGCCCCAAGATACATGAAATTGTCCACATTCTCCAGATTATATTCCGCAATTGTTATTTTTTGTCTGATAGGCGCTCTCCTTCTTGTTTGCGTCATTACTTTTGTTTTGTTTTCGTTAATGTGCAACCCGACTTCTTTTGCGACGGAGTCAAGATTGACAAATATCTCCTTAGCACTAGGGAAGGATCTTGCTAGGATGTAAATGTCGTCAGTGTATGCTCCTAGTTGGGTGGACTTGAATAGTAGTGTCCCGTTGGTGTCGACTGGGATTTTTCGGACGACATACTCTAGTGCCAAGTTGAAAAGCATGGGGGCTAGACCATCTCCCTGCTTTAAATCACATTCCGTTCGAAAGCCGGTTGTGGAATCGGTTTGTATTCTCACTTGGGATTCAGTGTTCGTCACTGTGAGTCTTGTTAGTCGGACTAGTTTTGGAGGAATTTCAAAGTCAAGCATGATTTGGTACAGTACGCTCCTGTCGATACTGTCGTATGCTTGTTTAAAATCTACGAAGATTTGGTGCACGTCTGTGTTATATTCCCAGCATTTCTCAAGCACCTGTTTCACCGAGAATATCTGGTCTGTTGTAGATCGTCCGGTTCTGAATCCGCCTTGGTATTTGCCAATTATTGGATTAGTATAGGGCTTAAGACGACGTTCAATTATTATACTCTAGATGAAATCTGAGAGTATTATAAGTTTGCTCTAAAGTTTGTAACGCCAAGAAATAAGGCTCGGAGAAAAAAATGATGAATACAGAAATTAATATTATCACTCAAAAATCTCAAAACCGGATGTCCGTCCGTCCGTCCGTCCGTCCGTCCGTCCGTCCGTCCGTCCGTCCGTCCGTCCGTCCGTCTGTGCGCGCTCTAGCTTGAGAACGCGTTGAGCTAGAAAGCTCAAATTTCGTACACGTCGTTTTTGACAAAAAAGTAAGGTCAAGTTCGTCAATGGGCCAAATCGCTCCACCCCTTCTACCCCCTCCCATACAAAATGACACAAATGCGCCATTTGACAATAAACGGATCTGCTCGAAAAGTGTAAAAGCTATTGGCCTGAACTTTGGAATATATTACTTTTATGATAATATCAATCTACCGTATAAAAATTATGCGTGTCCGCCCCCTCCTTCTACCACCTCCCATACAAACTGTACTTATCATGAATTACTCTAAGCCAATTTACTCAGTGCGTATAAAATTTGGCGAGCTGAAATTGTGCACTAAATATTTATTTAAAATTGTTAGTAAGGCTAAAAAAAATTAGACGATTAGCTTCACCCCTTCTACCCCCTCCCATACAAAATGACACAATTTCGCAATTCGACTATAAATAGATTTGCTCGAAAAGTATAAAAGTTTTTAGTCTGAATTTCGGGATATATTACTTTTATAATAATTTCAATATACTGTGTAAAAATTATTTGCGTCCTCCCTCTCCTTCCAACCCCTCCCATACAAACTGCACTTTTTCATGAAATGCTCTAAGCCGATTTTCTCAGAACATATAACATTTATCGAGCTCATATTTCGTAATAAATACTTATTTATTATTATCACTAAGATCAGAAAAAAAAATTTTTGATTAGCTTTACTGCTTCTACCCCCTCCCATACAATATGACGCAGTTTCACAACTTCACAAAAAATCTATTTTCTTGAAAAGTATGAATGCTACCAGTCTCAAATTTAAGAAATGTCAATTTTATGATATTCTTAGTTATTTCTGAAAAAATCACTAAAATCCCCCCACTCTATCTACCACCTCCCATACAAACTGCACATTTTCACTAAATCTAACACACTAATTTTCTCAGCCCATATTCAATTTTTGGAGCATTTTGTATAAAACATTTTTATAGCATGATGGGGAAAAAAATAGTTCAATGCTATCACCCCTTCTAACACTCCTCATACAAAATTTCTTGGGTTCACAAAAAATTCTATTTCATCTAGAGTACCGTAAGATTGCGCTTTACGCGCAATCGTAGCCCTGTTATGTTTTTTGTCAGTATTTTATAGGACGTACACAACAATGATATTGCTCTGTAATTCTCACAGCAGAGTTTGTCTCCTTTCTTGTAAATTGGACGTATAATACTTTTTCGCCAATCGTCGGGTATGATTTCCTCTGTCCAAATTTTGCATAACATGTTGTGCAGTATTTCAGCGACACAATTTCCACCGTTTTTCAGAAGTTCAACTGGTATTTCATCAATTCCCGGCGCTTTGTTTAGTTTTTGGTCACATAGGGCTGCTTTGATTTCAGCAAGCGTGGGTAGTGTCGATGATGGTTCATCTTCGTCAGTTGAGGCTTCAATTGAAATGTTGTCTGTTGTGATCGGTGCTAATGGGGTGGGATTCAAAAGATGTTCAAAGCATGAAGCCCATCTCCTTTTGATTTCTTCTGTGTCGCTGATGATATTGCCCTCTGCGTCTTTGCAGAGACTGGTTTTTGGCTTATATCCCTTTTTTAAGTCTTTTACTATTACGTATGCGTCCCGCGTTTTATTTTTTCTCAAGTCGTCGTCCATTTTTTGTATTTTATCATTATGGTACTTCCTTTGTTTTCGTCTGCAGGTCTTTTTCGCATATCGCCTAAGCTTGTCATATCTTTCTTTTTTGGCTTGAACGACCAACAGTTCAGTAAAAATTTTGTAAGCCTCGTTCTTTCTATCTATTGCGTCGCGACATTCTTGGTCGAACCAATCATTATTTTTTCGCCGTGCTTGATATCCTAATACCTCTTCTGCGGAGGATTTGATGCCGTCTCGTATTTTCATCCACGCAATCTCCACTGGCATATTTTGGATATTTTCATATATTGGTGTCAGGTGTTTATTACATGCTAACATGTAAGCCTGCGCCACCGTTTCGTCGTTAAGCTTGTCGACATTGAATTTGTGAGCTCTACTCGATTTCGAATATCCACGAGAACCTATTTTGCATCGATACTTGGCTCTGACTAGATAGTGATCAGAGTCACAATTCGCACCGCGGAGAGTTCGTACATCAAGTATGCTGGAAGCAGCCCTTTTCTCAATTAGAACGTGGTCTATTTGGTTGAAGGTGTCACCATCTGGTGATGCCCACGTTCGTTTGTGAATATCGCGATGTGGGAAGCACGTAGAGCTTACTATGATATTTTTGCTGCTTGCGAAATCAATAAGACGTTGGCCATTGTCGTTGGCCAATGTCGTTGGTTATGTCATGGAGACTGTGCCCTCCTGTTGTTCCTCTATGAGCGTCCTCCTTTCCGACTTTCGCATTAAAATCCCCTAAGACAATTTTTAGGTCATTCGAGGGCAGTAAGTCATAGGTTGTCTCTAGGGTGGCATAAAATTCGTCTTTAGTTATATCGTCCTTGTCTTCTGTTGGTGCGTGAACGTTGATCAACCAAGTGTTGAAAAATTTAGTCTGTATTCGGATTGCACACAATCTTTCACTTACTGGTCTGAAGCTCGTGACCTGCTGTTTAAATTTTTTGTCAACACATCAGCACATCAATATTATACTACCAGCTCTTTCCAGAACCTGTTTAACTTCTTCTTCTTCAATGGCGCTACAGCCCAAATCAGGCCTTGGCCTCCTGACCTTCAGGTTCCTTAACATTTTCATTATTTATTGCGGAAGAGTTGTTAGCTCTTCGCACAACCCTCTATCTACGAATTTTTCATTTTCGTAGATTGAGGTAACTAAGGTATATAACCTGTTTAACTATTCTCAGTTAATTCTGGTCCGTGGTCGATCGGCCAACTCTCAATCCGCCTTTGTATTCACCAATTACTTTGTCAGCATAGGGCTTAATTCTCTTTTCCAGAATTTTCGTCAAAGTATTCCTTGGTAGCTCTCTTTATAAATTGGTCATACGTATGATACTCTTGCGCTAATATTCAGGAAGTATTTCCTGCGTCCATATATCCGTGACTAATCTGTGTAGGAGATGCGCTATGCAGGTGTCGCTGGTTTTCAAAAGCTCAGCTGGAATTTGGTCAGTTCCCGGTGCTTTATTCTTCGGGTGGTTCTTCAGGACCGTTTTTACTTCTTCGAGTGTGAGCAACAAGTGAATGGTGATTTTTCGAAGACAATCATCTTCTCTGATGAGGCGCATTTCGAACTTAATGGCTATGTCAACAAGCAGAATTGTCGTATTTAGGGAGCTGTGAATCCAAGAGTAGTTCTTGAACGTCCCATGCATCTACCGCGAGTCATTCACGGTTTGGTACGCATTTTAGGCTGAGGAAGTGACTGTGACTGAAGTGGACTGTTCTTATTCGAAAATGCGGACGGCAATGCAGTCACCGTCAACGGCGTTCATTACCATGAGATAATAAACAACTTCTTCTGGTCACAAATTGCTGAAATTGATCTTAAAGATATGTACCAAAATTATGCATTTGTATGGGAGGGGGTAGAAGGAGTATACGAATCAAAACATTTCCCCTCGCAAATGACATATCTATTATTATATTTTCCACAAAACTTTAAGCCGATAGCTTTGGCAGTTTCAAAGCAAACTAATTTAATTGAAATTTCAAAATTTCGTGTAATTCGTGTGGGAGGGGATAGAAGGAGTTAGGTAGGGTTGATAATTTTTTTTAAACAAAAATTGGTTTTATAACTTTGCTAGTTTCAATGAAAATCGAAAAAATGCATTTTTCAAAATTCTGCATTTGTATGGGATGGGGTAGAAGGAGTGAGGGGATCGGCGCAATGTTTTGTGACAGAAATGATATATACATCGCTATACTTTAACCCAAATTTAAAATCAACAGCTTAAAAAGTTTCGAAGAAAAATCAATTTTTAAAATTTCGGAATTTCGTGTAATTTGTATGGGAGGGGGTAGAAGGAGTGTGGGGATGTAGTCCGTTTACGAGCTTAGAGATACGTTTTTGCTAAAAATGAAACACAACAAATTTCAGCACGATAGCTCAAAGCTTTCGAGAGTTATGTTGTAGGCAGACGGACAGAGATACAGAATCGAGGTTTTTGAGCGACAACAAATATTTATGTACCCTTGGCGGCTCTGTGCAAGCATTATTTCTTAGCGATACAAACGGTAAGGCAAAAACAATATAATCTCAGATTTCATCTAGAGTATAAACATCAGAGCTTTCCAAATAAACACTGCGTATTTTCAAATTTCAAGATAGGCGGTCTTAATGGGACATCCTTTATAATATCTTTCTAATCGTATGACACAGAAAATTTCAATTTAACGAAAATGCGCAAACATTTAATAAACCACTGTAGAAAGCTTTTAATCAATATTCAAAACGCCTGAAAGCAAACTTTTCATTTCATACATTTTGCACTTTCAATCGGCGACATTTTTCTTTTTAATAAACATCATTAAAATTAATATTTAACGGACTATCATTATTGATTCGGACAGTTATCGAAATTAAATTAATAAAGACTACGATTGAAGCGGAGATTTATTTGAATTGAAAGAGGGCGAAAAATCTTAATTTTCTTATTGAAATCTGAAGTTGTTTTGGAAATATATGACTTTTAGAAGTTTAGTATTGTGAACATGGTATTGGTTAGACCAGGCATTATACACACCAGCAGTGTATCGAAGAGATTGAATTTCTGTTTTCATCTTTTACAAATGTGATTTTTAAATTATCCTAAGAAATGCATTTCGTTGGTAAGGAAAACTTCAATGTTATCAAGAATTAAAACTGAATTCCTTAAATAATTAAGACATAATACACATTTAATAGTTGAATGCAATAAATACATTGTGGCAATTAAGTACTTGGAAACAAAGCAATAAGTCAGGGCCCTCCTAGCTGTCCGGTACCGAGCCGACTATTAAAAATCCACAAACTTAAGTACACCTCTAGGACGTAAAAGGAAGACGGAAGTTGACTAATGGATGAAATCTTCCAACCAACCCACCGCTTTACGCTATCTCATAAATCAATGTCAAAATAATTTCTAGGAATGAAATTCTAGAGAAAAAAAATGAATATAATAACTTCGTGTACCTTAATTTTTTCTCAGAGAAATTTTATTAACTTTTATAATTAATTTCGGATATATCTGGTTACCGTTCATAAGAAATGTTCCTTACTCAGTTTCTTCATTTAGGTACTATATATAGGTATATGTACATGGGGTGTATCAACAAGAGGTAGGATTTGTTTCCAAGACCCAATCAGAGAACGTACGGCGCTGCTGGTGATCCGCCGGCTGCAGTTCTTGAGTCAATTGGACCTTGTACGTATGCAGAACCAAATCTTTCGACAATACTAGCTGCTGTATGGACGTGGAGGTGTCGAGTTCTTGAGCACGCTGACGAATGGAGGTGTGTGGGTCGTTTTCAACACTGTCCTTCATTGCGGCGATATTTTCGGTCTAAGGTCCGGCGAAGTCATTTCGGCGTCTTCATATCTTGATTACGAAAAAAAATGTTCAAATCGACCAAAGAGAAGTATGGTCAGTACAGCAGGAAGGAAACGCTTCTTTAACCTCGATCTGGAAGCAAGAGAAAAGCGCTTCCCTAGAACCCAATTCTGAAGCGGGTAGGAAGCTCTTGTTTTATTGATATGTTACAATCACCACTACGAGCTCACCTTCCCTAATACACCATTCGTGAAGTGGTGATTTTAGTAAAGTAAATTGTTCGTCCAAAATTTTTGTTTGTGATTTTTGTTATTATAAACAGCGCACAGTTCTTGATGTTAAGAAAGTACCAAAAGAAATTTCGACCCTTTTTTAAACTTATCTCCAAAGACAGGGACTGACTTTTGCCAAACTATGGTAAAGCACCTCTAGTATTCTATGGAGTAACTATAGTAGTGCGTAAAGGAAGATGAAAGCACGTTAAAATCAAACTATTAGGACTTCATTTTTGTATTATAAACTTTTATAGAACCTCTATAAGAGTTTACTGCGACTTCCTGCCACGAAGGCTCTAACCTCCACTTTGACTATTAATTATTTTTCCTTCAGACATGATTTTCTTAGTGACTCGAATAAGATCATAGCCTATGATTTCACCAGCGCTGACTATGAAATGATAGATCTTAAAATCTTTAATTTGAAAGCCGAAAATCTTGTTGCCTCTTTAATGCTTATAATAGACTAGCGATCCCTCGCGACTTTGTTCGCGTAAGAACCGCAATAATGAGCATTTTTTAAGATTGTAGTTAGTAATACATTATGTGGGATATATAATCTGCTTAGTTTAATGGCTCTTTGAACACAATGCATTGAATTTTGTTGGAATCAGAACCATGAATTATTAAGAATGAAATCATGATACTCGCATTTGTGTGGGACCGGCTCGTGATAAGATCAATCCCGTGATTTGAGATCATATATGTATTGAAGAGCGTTAAGGAAATGTAAATAGTTCCAGCTTGTGTTAATTTAAAACCGATCGCCAAACTTGTGCCATATGTCTTGCGGCATTCAGGGTTTCTCACCGCTTTTGCACATATCCCAAAAATTCTTCAGGACAAGTTAGAAACGTGTTTGGTTGCCTCCCAATCGGAGTCCAGAGTGCGCATTTCATATTCACCCAACATGGATGACTTTTCGCGTAGAATGGTTGTGTACTCGCGCTTTGTGTTGGGGTCTCTAAGTCTATCTACATTAAGCTTGCGCTTCATTTGAAGTATTTGTGGTCGTCAGATAGTTGCTGTAAACAATCTCAAGCAAGCAACCATCAAGTGGTGATCGCTCCTCATATCAGCTCTACGCGTCACGCACACATCGAGGAGACATCTTCTCCATCGGCGACTTATAGCCATATGGTCGATCTGGTTCTGAAAACTCCACAAATAGTTCGCCGTTTTCGGGTCTCTTAATCCAAGGTCGTCACGCGTCGACCCAAGAGTCACCATGCTTCCCTATGACGTGTTCTAGTCCAGTATTGTCAGAGCCAACCTGGGCGTTCATATCTCCTGAGATGATAATAATATCACCTCTTGGAACACGATCGAAGGTGGCGCTCAGTTTGCTATAAAACTCCTTTTTGTCACCCGGTGTTGCTGCATTAGTTGGTGCGTAACACTGTAGAATTGTGACGTTTCTGACGCTGGTCCTGAGCCTGACGACAATAATCCTATCCGAGATGGTTCCTAGCTGATGAGACTGTTTCTCGCTCTTGGTGTAAGGACGACCGCCACGCCATTTTTGGCTTCACTCTCAGGACCAACGTACAGAATGGTGTTTTCGCTCGGGGTTCGTTCTTCTCCTGATCATGTCCACCTGACCTCGCTCAAGCCCAAGATTTGGATGATAGTGCTCCATTTCACGGTCGATCACTGATTGGCGATGCAAGGATCGAGTGACTCCAGTCCTTCCAACGTTCCAGAAGCCAATCATAGTCCGTTTTCGAATGCCAAAAGTCGCTACCGTAGAATCCGTCTGTATCTGAGGCGCTGTATCCGTTTCTCGTATCATTTAGGATTTAAGATCATGATAAGCCCAGGATCCAATGAGGGTCGATTTGCCATTTTTATGCCAAGCAGGACTGACTGTGGGTGAATTCTACTGTCCCCATCCCACAGGGGGACATGTTATGATCTTCTTTGTGATTAATTCTTATACTCTAGATGAAATCTGAGAGTATATTGTGTTTGCCTTACCGTTTGTAACGCTAAGAAATAATGCTCGCACAGAGCCGCCAAGGGTACAGAAATATTTGTTGTCTCTCAAAAACCTCGATTCCGAGTTGCTGTCTGTCCGTCTGTGCGTCTGTTTACAACATAACTCTCGAAAGCTTTGAGCTATCGTGCTGAAGTTTGTTGTGTGCCATATCAAGCAAAAAAGTAACTTTAAGTTCGTGAACGGGCCACATCCCCCCACTCCTTCGAAATTTAAAGAAATTGATTTTTCCCCCAAACCATTTCAGCAATTGACTTGAAAATTAGGTCATAGTATAATGATATAAATATCATTAACTTCAAGAAATATTGATCTGATCTCCTTACTCCTTTTACCACCTCCGATACAAATGCACAATTTTCATAAATGCATTTATTCGGTTTGCATTGCAACTAGCAAACATAAATGAACCAATTTTTGTCATGATTAATTTTATTATAATTGCAACTAATTTTGAAAAAAGTATCAACTTTACCTCACTCCTTCTACCCCCTCCCATACAAATTTTACGAATTTTCGGAATTTCAATTAAATTATTTTTTTTTCAAAACCGTCAAAGCTTTCAACTTTAAAATTTTTTTAAATATGATTGATGTCAAAAAATTTGGTTTTGATTCGGATATTCCTTCTTCCCCCTCCCCTGCAGAATTTTGGTAAATGCATTTAAGCGATTTTCATAGAAACTAGAAGAAGTAGAAACTTGAAATTTTGCCAGAATTTGTCCCTTAATAATTGTAATAAATGCTAAAATTATCGCTTTCACCTCACTCCTTCTACCACCTCCCATACAAATTTTTATATTGGAAGCTCAAGAAAAGTTTTTCTTCTTCGAACATATGAGAGCTCTCGATTTTAAAATTGTAACAAAGCAATGTGATTGAGATGTTGATAAGCAGATTCAAAATCATCCAAAATCTCCACCTTTCTCTGCCACCTCCCATACAAATACCATAAATTCTGACAAAAATTGTTCAATTCCCTCGAAAATTATGAAAGCAAGAAACTTTAAATTCAGCATGAAATATTTTATATACTACGTTCAGTGTTACATACAAAAATTACAAACCTCCTTCTCTGCTTTTATCACCTCCCAAACAAAAGGTAAGTAGGTATTTCATCTAGAGTATCATATGATTTGGCTTTATGCCCAATCATAATTCTCTTATATTTTTTCTCCGAGACATATTTCTTAGCAGCAAACTTATAATACTCTCAGATTTCATCTAGAGTATGAAAAGTCGAAATCGCTTGGTCAGAAAGGCGCGAGTTTGCGAATCAACGATTTTTTCAGCAGAGGCGACTGCAAAACCGCTTCTCACACCACCCCCTGTCGACGACTTACTTCAGCACATTGCTGCCTTTGTCTAGTCAAATGGTGGTTTTCCCCGGAAGAAAACTGCGGAAGTTTTTTTTCTCAGAGATTCTATGTATCTGTTTTTTGTTCCGAATTTCAAGTTAGACCAACCCCATCCTCTAGAACTCGAAAACTATAAATGTTATCAACAAAAACTCTTATACCAATTGAAAGGACAATAAATTTCCTGCACGAGATGTCTATAACATCAAATTTTCTTATAAGGGAGAGGCAGGAAAGCGAAAATTACGAAAAATTACGTCTGCGCCCGACAGCCAAAACGACCCCTTCCACCTGCTTCGATGTATTACACTTAAGAAAGGTTGTTATGAATGATTTTTTTGATTAAAACTTTAACAAATTATATTTACAACATATTATATTATATATATATATATATACATATATATAACATTCATATGCGAAAAACAAGGATAGACTAATCACCATGCTAATGAAAAAATGCAATGAAAGTAGAATCGCCTCCGAGCAAGCAGCTGAAAATGCAGACACACTGATAGTTCGGACGGCGGAATCCCTGGCTTCGGCTCACAAGAGAGTGGCAATTGTGGGAGAAGATGTTGATCTTTTTACCATCATTATGGCATGGATCTCCAAACTCTCCCTAATGTATATTTCCTCAAGCCAGGGAGATGTAAGGCCCCTCAGTTTCTCTACCATCCGAGAAGTGCAAAATTACCCTTTATGGTGGTAACCCGCAACCATAACATTCAACAAGCTGAGGAATAAGCAATACGTGACATCAGCCTACAAAGCAAAAACAAACATGGCTTTCGTACCTCCCACTGAAGCCGCAATTCAACAACACGCCTTCAGAGTTTTCCATTAGGTGCAGCAGTGGAACGGAAACAACTTGGAGCCAGAGCGGAGGGGTGGAAGTTGACGAAAAATGGGTTGGTTCCTATTCCCACAATTGAACCGCCATCTCCCGAGAGGCTTCTTCAGGTGATATATGTTACAAATGCGTAACATTAATGTGGGTCCCAGGACATATGGGGATTGAAGGAAATGAAAAGGCAGACCACCTCGCAAAAAATGCCACAGAAACGAATTTCACCAGATTTTATTACAATTTTTTTTAATTAACTGTATCGCGCGCTGTGTGGCACTTGGCGCCGTCCTGTTGAAACCGCATGTCTGCGATATTAATGCTTTCTAATTGAGGCACAAAAAAGATAGTAATCATGTCTCTGTACCGCTCACCGTTGACTGTAACGTTCTGACCATAATCATTTTTGAAGACATATGGACCAATATTTCCACCGATCCATAAAGCGCACCAAACGGTGGCTTTTTGTAGATGTAATGGTGTTTCGACAATGGCTTGTGGATTATCACCGCTCCAAATGCGGCAATTGTGCTTATTGACGTAGTCATTTAGCCAAAAGTTTGCTTCATCACTGAACAAAATTTTCAAATCAAATATCAATAGCAATACTTCCTTCGGGCCTTCGGTAGACGTTCCTCGGGCATGAGCCTAGTCATGATGAATCGCAAAATCAAACTAACCCCAAAACAGCCGGGAACTGTCAAATCGACTGTCACAGAAAACAATATTGCAAATTTAATGTTCTCCGCCTCTAAAAACACATCCTTTCATATGGCATGCACATAATATGTTGTAATTATGATTTGTTAATGTTTTCATCAAAATTCCTTTGCCATCAATTCATTCAAAACAACCTCGTCCAAGCGTAACGCATGAAAGTATAGCTCCGATGACAGGTGGGAGGAGTCATTTTTGTCGAAGTCTTTTTTCATAATTTTCGCTTTGCTGCCACCCCCTTATAAGTAAATTGAATGTTAGAAATGTCTCTTGTAAGAAATTTAATGTACTTCCATGTGCATTTTATAGCAATTTTTATCTACTTCACTTTTGCCTACTTTAATTTTGTTTATAGTGATAATCTTCGCAAAAACGCATAGTGTCCGAGATTTACGTGAAAAACTGGAAAAACAGTCGAAAACCCCCTACAAAGTAGCATACTTGAAATTCAGCACCTCAAAAAACATTATAATACCAGTATACAGTTTGATAAAGGTCTCAGCAGAGACCGAAACGTCACGAATAATAAAGCATAACAGTGTAGAATCCGGAAATCTTTTCTTTCATTTCAAAATGCACTGTGAAAACATTCACCAAACCATTATAATACCGCTGAGAAAAAAACTTCCGCAATTTCGTCACGAAAAGGTAGTTTTGGACACCAACTTACCTTGCTTGCATATGCGCATGATCCGTTGAGGATGTCATAATCACGAAGGCTCTAAGGCGCTGATGTGATCGCCTCCCGGAGCATCCACGGGTTTCATGTGTGTTTGAGCAGTATTCTTAATTTTGAGAGGAAGAAGTGACGAAAAGTTTATAATGCTACATGTCGGTCCCAGTCGTTCATCGAGTATTCTCGATCTTCAGCTGTTCAATTCCCAATCTCAGTAACTTGCGAATCAAAATCATTGTTCAGAATTTTCATTATACCTAGTCCTGCCATAAGTTCTGTCACATAATTTCTCACATTGGCAACTACTTTATTTTATGAGTGACATTTCAATATCGGCCAGTTTTATAAACGTCATAATGTTGTTGACAGTTGATGGTCATTTAAAGTGTGTTCGTTAACGTGTGAAGATGGAATGGGGTGTAATAGAAAACCGAACTGCAGTGATTGCACTACATAAGTGTGGAAAATCCGCGAGTGAAATTTTCAAGTTGTTGTGCCCGTTAAAAATAACGCAAAGATTTGTGTATCGTGCGATCCAGAGATATAACGCGATCCAGACTATTGAAGATCCACCTCGTTCTGGACGTCCGCGTGATGTACGTTCTTCTGCTGCCATCAAAGCGGTCGAGAGTCGAATTCGTCGAAATCCGCTTCGTAAACAACGAATCATGGCTCGAGAGATGAACATCTCCACCCGAAGTATGTCTCGCATCATAAAATCTGACCTCGGGATGAGTGCCTTTCGACGATCAACGGGACATTTGCTGACTGAGCAGTTGAAGCAAATTAGGAGCACCAGATCGAAAGAGCTCCTTCGGCGGTACGGCAACAACAAACATCGAGAAATTTTATTTACCGATGAAAAAATTTTTACGGTGGAGGAACATTTCAACCGCCAAAATGATAAGGTGTATGCCCACAGCTCCATAGAAGCCAGAGAAGTTGCCACTAGGGTACAGCGAGGACATCATCCAGCATCAGTCATGGTATGGTGGGGTGTCAGCTACGAAGGGGTCACCGAGCTTCATTTTTGCGAAAAAGGCGTAAAAACTGCAGCGAAAAATTATCAAACGGACATCCTGGAGGGATGTGTGAAGCCGCTGAACTCTACGCTATTCAACAATCGACATTGGGTTTTCCAGCAAGATTCTGCGCCAGCCCACAAAGCTCGAACCACACAAGCGTGGTTGGAAACCAATATTCCACAGTTTATAAGGGCGACGGAATGGCCTTCTGGGAGCCCAGATTTGAATCCCCTGGACTACAAACTGTGGGCGGAGTTAGAGTCCATGGTGTGCACGAGACGACACCCAAATATCGAGAGCCTTAAGCGATCTTTGACAGAAGCAGTAGCTAATTTTCCGCTAGAAACAGTGCGTACTACTATCGATGACTGGCCCAACAGATTAAAGAGAAGTGTTAAGGCTAAAGGCGGCCACTTTGAATAATTTGTTGCTTATTTTACTTCCATTAGTATGCCAAAATAAAATATATTTTCCTTTGTCAAAAACTCTTTTTCATTTATACAAAAATTGCCCATATACGTGTGACAGAACTTATGGCACGACTAGGTATATCATAGTTACCGGAATTTTCATTATAAATTTAGTTTTCAAGACGTCAAGACGTGCTGTTGTTTTATTATTTTCCACGTATTTTTAAATCAAAAAAATCTAGTTTGTGTTACGAAGGTCGTGTAAAGAAATTCAAATAGTCTCGTAACCACCCCTACATTTGTTCCGTCGAGCCTGGATTTCACTTGAATTCCAATGAATAGAAAAACAATGGAAAATTTGATTTTTCAAGAAATTGCTGCCGGTCAATTAGCTAAAGCAATTACCAATTATCGAAAGGATTCGAAATCGCGGAAAACTCAGTCGTATTTAACGCGCAAAATTGATACAACCGCTGAACTCTACAATACCGTAAAGGAAAATCATGGTCAAATACTTGACCTAGCGGGTCGAGCAGATTCTGCCTTGCCCTATTTCAAAGAAGACAGATTCTCCAACTTCGAAGAGGAATATCTCGAATTTACCTCGGAATTAGAAGAAGCTCTGCACTCTTTGCAAAAATCGGATCAATTACCTAAAAAGTGTGTTGAAGAATCTGAAGTGAAATTGCCAAGAATCTCTCTGCCTACATTTGCAGGCTCATATGAGTCGTAGACTTCGTTCAAAGACTTATTTACGTCATTAATTCACAACAAGAAATCCCTATCAAACGTGCAAAAACTTCACTACCTCAAATCAAGCGTGACAAATGAGGCCGAACTTCTTCTCAGGTCTTTCACAGTCACGGACGCCAATTACGAGGTAGCTTGGAAAATATTAGTGGATCGATATGAAAACAAAAGAATATTGATCAACAATCAATTATTCTGGCGACAGCACTGATCAATCTAGAAGGACCAAACGGGACAACCCAAACATTCCGAGCATTATTGGACCAAGGATCGGAAGGCACTTTTCTGACCGAAACAGTCGTACAAAGATTAGGATTAAAAAACAAAGGATCGAAGTCAATATCACAGGAATCGGAAATTCTGTGGGAGGCACAAGTCGCAACACCGTCGAAGCAAAAATCAAAACAAACACCGGCAAGTTGATCGCCATACAAGCTTTTGTTTTAAAGAGTATAACGAGTTTTATACCGTCAAAAAGAATACCTTTGTCTAATTAAAGAATCTTGCTTTAGCAGATCCAATGTTCCATATGCCTGGTAAAATTGATGTTCTTCTAGGTGCAGATGTCTATTCAAAGATAATTTTGGATGGTATTCGAAGAGAGTCATCAGGGCCTACAGCACAAAACACTCTCTTAGGATGGATCATTTCAGGCGAAACATCATCGTCTGACCCTGTCGACTTACAAACATTTACAACCATGATCAAACGTGATGAAAACGAATGCTTAAGTCAGCAACTTCAACAGTTCTGGGAACTGGAAGAAGTTCAATTTCGACGCATGATAACGAAGGAAGAAGAGATATGCGAGCAGTTTTATTTAAAAAATACATCACGAACTTCGGACGGACAATACACAACACGTTTACCTTTCAAGGAACCAAAGTTGAAAGAAACGCTGGGAACATCAAGAGCAGCTGCAGTGTCAAGTTTAATTCAATTGGAGAAACGTTTCGAGCGCAATCCTAAACTAAAGGCAGAGTACACGAATTGCATCAACGAATATTTAAATCTGGGTCAAATGCGTTTGGCTACGACTACCGAAAAGGATTCTACCATAAATCGAGCTGTTTGTTCCAGTTTTTATTTACCACACCACGCCGTGTTCAAAGATAGTACTACCACTAAACTGCGTGTTGTATTTGATGCATCTCGGAAGACCAGCACAGGAATATCTCTGAATTGAGACGCTAATGACTGGACCTGCTATTCAAAATGATATGATTACTGTACTCATGCGATGGAGAAGGTATCAATATGTCTTCATTGCAGATATAGAGAAAATGTACCGCCAAATAAACATACATGAAGATGATACAACTTATCAACGAATCGTTTGGAGAAATGACTCCAAAGACAAAATCGAACACTTTTGGTTAACAACTGTTACATTTGGAGTAACTTGCGCACCATACTTAGCAATTATCATGGGATGATCCATTACCTGAAGACATATGCAATCAATGGATAGCCTTTAAAGGCAAACTCAACAATCTCGAACAAATCAGAATTCCCAGATGGTTTGGCACGAACACTCCTAATGAAAATGTAGAACTACATGGATTTTGTAATGCGTCCCAAAGAGCTTATGCTGCAGCCGTATATGTGGTCGTTAGAAATGAAACTGAAGTCCACACCAGATTAGTAGCAGCCAAAACTAAAATCGCTCCTGTAAAGACAGTATCCATACCTCGACTCGAACTTTGTGGAGCAGTATTGTTAGCAAAGCTAGTAAGGAAAATACAAGAATCACTTCACCTAGAGGACATCGTAACACACCTGTGGACTGATTCAACTATAGTTCTATCTTGGTTACGTGGACATCCTTCCAGCTGGACCGTATTTGTAGCCAACAGAACTACCGAAATTTAACACGCAACGGGAAATACACCATGGCATCATGTACCAACTAAACAAAATCCAGCAGACTTAGCTTCCAGAGGGTTACAACCAGATCAGATCATGAATAATTCTTTATGGTGGATGGGACCTTCTTGGTTACATAACAAACATGAATGGCCCAGGACAATCGATGTACCAGATACAGATATGGAAGTACGAAAGAAAAAAATTCTAGTTCATGTTGCTGTGAATAATAAACCTCCTGAACTTGACAGAATAATCAGTCGATTCTCATCGTTTACTAGGCTCATCCGCGTAACAGCGTACTGTTTAAGTTTCCGGAAGCTTGCATCGAAAACGGATAACTATAAAGGACATCTTACTACAATTGAATTACGACGATCTCTTGAAATTTGGATCACACACGTTCAAAATTTAGAATTTCGTGAAGATATTTGTAATCTACAAAAAGGAGAGCTAATTGCCAAAAACAGCAATCTTGTGAAACTACATCCATTTCTTGATGGCAATGGAATACTTCGGGTAGGAGGTCGACTCACCAACGCAGATATCACTTTTGAGCAAATGCACCCAATCATTGTTCCTAAGAATGGACGATTCACAGAACTGCTTGTGCAACGAACCCATAAAGCCACACAGCACGGAGATAGTCAACTAATGCTCGCAATGATAAGGAAACAATATTGGCTAATAGATGCTAGAAATGTGGTTCGTCGCGTAGTACATAAATGCATCCAATGTGCACGTACGAAAGCAAAGATCTCAACCCAACTGATGGGACAGTTACCAGCCTCACGAGTCAATGTGTCACGCCCCTTCACACACGTCGGCATCGATTATTGTGGACCTATTGATATAAAGTCAGGGCGATTGAGAACCAGTAAAATTCAGAAAGGCTATATCGCGGTATTTGTATGTTTAGCAGTCAAAGCTATACACATTGAGCTGGTGACTGATATGACCACAGCAGCTTTCTTGGCAGCATTCAATCGTTTCACTGGAAGGCGCGGCTTATGTCACCACATTTAGAGCGATTGTGGAACGAATTTCATAGGAGCAAACGCTGAATTGAAAAGAATAGCAAAAATCAACAATCGAGCAGCGGAATCGTTGGCGAACGATGGAATCACATGGCATTTCAATCCTCCTGGAGCCCCACATTTCGGAGGTCTGTGGGAAGCAGGTGTGAAATCCATAAAGCTACACCTGCGACGCATTTTAAGAAATGCCGTATTAACGTTTGAAGAACTAACAACTACAGTCATTAAAATAGAAAGCTCTCTGAATTCCAAACCTTTATGCGCACTTAATGATGACCCTACAGATCAGAACGCACTTACACCTGGACACTTCCTAATCGGAGACGCGTTGCTAGCTCCTCCAGAAGAGAATCTACAAGATTCAAACATTCATAGACTCAACCGATGGCAAATGACACAACAGCTAACTCAACATTTTTGGCAACGTTGGAGCACCGAATATCTGTCACGTCTACAACAGCGACCAAAATGGTTGTCGCAAGAAATGGATGTAAAAAAGAATGACCTAGTATTAGTCAAAGACGAGAGACTGCCACCTTACAAGTGGCCTCTTGGAAGAATCTGTGAAACATATCCAGGAGCTGATGGATTAGTACGTGTCGTAACAATCTCAACGAAGGGTTCAACCATACGAAGGCCAATTTCCAAAGTAGCTCTGCTACCAAACAACGAAAGTCTATCACTTCAAGAAAGTTAAATTTGAAGACAAATTATCACAAAGTACCAAGTCCAGCAGATCGTTTGTTCCTGACACTGTCGTCTCAGCGGGGGGAGAATGTTCAATTCCCAATCTCAGTAACTTGCGAATCAAAATCATTGTTCAGAATTTTCATTATGTATCATAGTTACCGGAATTTTCATTATAAATTTAGTTTTCAAGACGTCAAGACGTGCTGTTGTTTTATTATTTTCCACGCATTTTTAAACCAAAAAAATCTAGCATGTGTTACGAAGGTCGTGTAAAGAAATTCAAATAGTCTCGTAACCACCCCTACATCAGCTCTCTTTTATTCTGTACACACACATCATCGACTATCCGTGATCATCAATTGCTTGTTACCTCGAACTGCTCGCACATAGTCAGAAACAGCATAGAAGACCGAAAACCGGCTTAACACCTAATCTTAGCCCTGTTATGTTTATACTCTAGATAAAGTCTGAGAGTTTTATAAGTTTTCGTAAGTTTGTAACGCCAAGAAATAAGGCTCGGAGAAAAAAATGAATGATACAGAAGTTCATATAATCACTCAAAAATTTCAAAACCGGATGTCTTTCCGTCTATCCATTCGTCCGTGTTCTCTCTAGCTCGAGAAGGCGTTGAGGTAGAAAGTTCAAAATTTTTACACGTCGTTCTTAACCAAAAAGTAAGATCAAGTTCGCGAATGGGCCAATTCGCTCTACTCCCTCCCATACAAAATTACACAATTTTGGAATTTTACAATAAACTGATTTTATCGAAAAGTATAAAAGCTATCGAGTTGAATTTTAAAATATATTATTATACTCTAGATGAAATCTGAGAGTATTATAAGTTTGCCACAAAGTTTGTAACGCCAAGAAATAAGGCTCGGAGAAAAAAATTAATGAAACAGAAGTTCATACATATAATCACTGAAAAATTTCAAAAGCGGATGTCCGTCCGTCTGCCCGTGTCCTCTCTAGCTTGAGAACGTGTTGACCTAGATAGTTCAAACTTTGTACACGTTGTTTTTGACAAAAAAGTAAGGTCAAGTTCGTGAACGGACCAAATTACTCCACTCTTTCTACCCCCTCCCATACAAAATTACACAATTTCGCAATTTGACAATAAATGGATTTACTCGAAAAGTATATAGCATTTATAGATCTTAAATTTGGAATATGATACTTTTATGATGATTTCAATCTACTGTATACAAATTATTTGTGTCCTCCCTCTCCTTCCACCAACTCCCATACAAATTGCACTTTTTCATAAAATGCTCTAAACCAATTTACTCAGTGCGTATAAAATTTATCGAGCTGAAATTATGCACCTAATATTTATTTAGAACTAGCAAACGCCCGCGACTTAGTCCGCATAAAAATCGCAATAATAAGCAATTTTTAAGAATGTAGTTAGTAATACATTATATGGGATATATAATCCGCTTACTTTAATGGCTCTTTGAACACAATGTTTTGTATTTTGTTGGAATCAGAACCATAAATTATTAAGAATGATAGCATGATACTCGCATTTGAATGGGAGAGGCTCGTGATCAAATCAATCCCGTGATTTGGGATCATATACGTATTAAAGAGCATTTAGGACATGTGAATAATTATAGCTTGTGTTAATTAAAAAAAAGCCCATATAAAATAGCATTAAGCTTGAAAACCTAACAGGACTACGATTGTGCGTAGAGCCCAATCATACGATACCATAGATGAAATTGAAATTTTTGTGATATTATGAAATTTTGTATGGGAAGTGGCTGCACTGAACTAATTTGTTTCACATCATGCTAGAGTAGCTATAAAAATGTTTTGTACCAAATTTAAGCTTCAAAAATTGAGAAGGTACTGGGAAACTTAGTGCATTGAATTTAATGAAATTGTGCTATTTGTATAGGAGGTGGTAGAAGGAAAGGGGGGTTTTTGGTGATATTTCGAGAAACAACTATAATCATCATGCAATTGATATATTTTAAATTTCAGGTCTGTAACATTCACGCTTTTTAAGAAAATCGAATTTTTGTAAAGACGTGGAATTGTGCCATATTGTATAAATATGACTTTTCGAAAAGTAGATTTTATTGAAAAATATGAATGTTACTGGTCTGCAATTTTAGACATGCCAACTGAATGACATTTATAGTTATTTCTGGAAAAGTCATTAAGGACTCCCCACTCCTTCTAACACCTCCCACAGAAACTTTAATAGGTACTGAACCTATTAAATTTTTCAAACTTAAATTTTGTATAAAACATTTTGATTGCAACTCCAGCATGATGTGAACAAGTTAGTTCAATGCCCTCACCCCTTCTACCACTCCCCAAACAAATTTTTTTAAATTCAAAAAAATTTCTCTTTCATGTAGAGTATCGTATGATTGGGCTCTACGCCCGATCGTAGTCCTGTTATGTTTCTTTTAATAAAAAGCGAGAGATGAACATATTTTCCCAGCCTTTTCAGTGTCTGACTAGGGTTGTGCAGAGTTCTCAAAAATGGTTCTCCAATATTTCGATAAGATTTTCATAACTTACTTCGAAATTTTTTTAATACTAAATGTTGCAAGGATTCCGAATATTGTTGAAGAAATTCCTAAAATTAGTTACGTTTTTTCTAAGCAATTAATTACGCTTTTACCCCTTTTTTTGTTACATCATTATTAAACTTAATCCACTCTGATTTACGAATGATGTAACGCAAATCATAATCACTCCAAAACAAAAAATACCAGGAATCCTTTCGTTCGTGTATCCTGAAGAAAACCAACAACAAAACAGAGAATATAATATAATAACGCTCAACTTACTTGACACAAGTAGAAATTATGACGATGAACTTGTTGCGGTGAAAACTCCGGGAAGCAACTATTCCAAATTTTGGTCACCATCTCTCTCCGGCGGGGACTCCCCTTATAAGTTTTATGCCAGCAACCTTCCGATTTGCAACCGCCTCCGCCGTTCTCGTTCGGATTGTAATGGTGATGTTGGTGATGATGATGCGGATGATGGTTGCCACAATTGTAAACTTCACCGCCACAATTTTCGTTACAATTTGAACCGACGACGCCACCACCGCCTCCTCCTCCTCCTGCTCCTAAAATGCCACCGACGCCTCCACCACCTGCGTCTCCCCTAGTGGGCGCTACGAAATCACACGACGTGTAATCCACAATTAATCCGGATAATTGGATAAACCAATACTGAGGCCACGCGAAAAATTAAAAATTAAATAATTTTTATTCTTTATCGGTTAGCCCGAAAAATATCTTCAGATAAAAGACGGGACGGTTCCGAAATCTGAAAGAGAAAAACGAAAAAGAAAATGTGTTAAGAATAATAATAAGCGATCAATTATAGAAAATGGATAGTGTAGTGGTCAATTGGATTCAGTGCTAAGCTAGAACGCTAGCACTCTAGCATTTTTGGATTTGTTTGGTGGTCTTTTTTTTTTTCTTGGGAAGTCACATTACGAATTACTTTATGAAATATAAAAAGTTGGTGCCAGAGAGTCACCAGACGTTAATTGAGACATTCGATGCGATATTTATTTAGGCGCATGCCATATCCATTTTTAATTTAAGCGACAAACGGTCTTATCAATTTTCTGCAATGAACTTCCATCGTGACGACCTAATTAAGTAATTACAATCGATAATTCGATAGCAATAGATTTAGCTGTTTTCTAGTATATTTTAGTTATATGACTAATAATCAGGATTCACGTTGAATGTTATCTCTTCAAGCCCGAAAAATGATTGGGTGACTATAAAAGCACGAGCGAGACCAGCAGCAACACATTCAAACTGTAGCAAGACTTACAGTGGAGTGACTCGGAAATAGTGTTGCAGTTAAATAAGAGTGAAATTTTTGAGCCCCTGACCAGGCTGGTTTTGTTTGAGTACAAATCAATTCTTCGTTGACCTTAATGAGAAATTTAATTGAGTATTTCGAAATGCGAAAATCTCTCCCTTAAAACCTTAAGAAAATTACCACCTCACTTTAAATAAATGTCGAAATTCTTGGCCTCGTAAATGCCAAAACTGATTGGAACTTCTTCTTCCAAGTTGACCCAAAATAGTTTCTGAAAACTTTTCCGAAATCTCCTTAAAACACTCTGAAAACTGCTGCTTTTCAACCTCGGCGAAGAATTCAAGCTCCAACTTAAGATTTATTCAAAAGTAACTTTTCGAATCCACCTCGTCCGTTTCGCTGGACGGAAACTCTCCTACCATAAATGTTTCTTATCGGTGAGTGAGGTCCGGTCTGTGAATTTCCACGACTCAGACATAAAGTTTTATTCGGTGTCTTTATTGAACGTTTTTCTTTGCTTCCGCACAGCAACATACATACCTAGAAAAATTCGTCGCCGAAAGAAAATTAACTGAAAATTTATTTATTTCGTTGTAGTGAAAATTCGCTGACTCAGGTCGATAAACTGTGTATATGCCTACTTTCGAAAAGGATATGTCGTCAAGGTTTCGTATTTCACATGTAAGGATTTTGACCTTTACCACATTTTGGATTTGCCGGAAGGAAGAGCATGAGTTTCTGATCGGGGTATTGTCTTGGGAATTTCGGCACCCCCCGAATATCAATAAGGACTTACTTAATTCAGAGAAAACCAATTGTCTTCGATGGTATCACTAAAACCAGAGTGATCAACCCCCGAATAGCATTTCTCTCTAGACTTGTACTATTCGTATCGCAATTTGTCATTGGCTGCTGCGTGTATGTGTATATCTCGGTTGCGGAGGGATGAGTACCAATTTATCTCACATGACCCAAAATAATAACATAATCGCATTTAGTCCTGTCGAATCAAGAGAAAGATTTTTCAACTATGTGTACATATAGGGATATAAAATGCTTTGATGTCCTTTTGGGAGCTTTTTTCCGTTGCGATAATACTCTGCCAGTAATCTTCAGAGCTTTTACACACACAGACACTGCTGTAACCATATAGGAAAACTTTTCAGTACTTTTTACGCCCAAAAATTTCACCATCATACACTATCACTCAGGATTTTAAGTGGGATTAAACTTTGGCATCGAAAATTTCAAACTCATAAATCTTGTCACCCCTACGGAATAGGGCTGCGTCCACAAAATTAGGAACCATAACTGTAGTGGCGATAAGGACAGGGAAGTGGTGGATGGAGGGAGGGAGGAATATATGGTCTCATACTTTTCGAGATAGTTTCTGGGCTACTTTTATGGATTCACACACAGACACACATCGTACAAATGCATGTTAAACAATTGCGAGAGACATGTCCTTCCCGGGGGAGATGCTATCAGAATCGATAGTAATAATGCTGTGTTATGACTTGGGATAGTTGGGATCGTTGATAATGTGGCTCATTGTCAAATTCGAGTGAGGTTAGTTCTGTTGAGGTTTTGATATAGGAAAAGGGTGCAGATCAGGAGCGTTAATTTAGGACTAAGTTGCTTAATCGGGCATTTTCAGCATTCTGGAATCATTCTGTGGTCTCTCTGTGATGGAGTTCTTCCCAAAAGATCCCTCCTTTCACCGAGAACTTTTGTTCTATGAATTTTTTGCCGTGGAAACGAATTCAGTATAAGGTCCTTCAATACTGGTTTCGTGAGAGGGTTCAGATTAGGCTTCTATGGTAACGGAACATCTTTATGGTCAAGGACTATAAAACTACCTGTGATCATGAATTTCGCCGTGCTACATCTATTTTACAAATTTGGTGAATTTCGAATAACTGCCTCAAACTTCAACAAAGATTCTAAGGAGACGAACCTTGGAATAACTGCAGACGAACCTTGGAATAACTGCAGACGAAGCAGTTAACATTCGGTGAGCTATGGGAACGTTTGTTTACGGCAATCAGCTTCAGCACTCGTACTTCGAGTATTACGAAGTTATCAGAGATGGTTACAAGTGGGTGCAGCAGGATATAAAGTTCAAGATATCAACATTCATCGTCGATGGTACCAAAGAAGAAGAGTTAACTTCTATTTCTGATAGAACGAGTAGTAAGAACAAGTGTTATCCGCTGTGTTGGAAGGACAACGGTCAACTTTACTCCAGCTAAAACGGATTGTAGTAAAATCGAAACCAATGAACAACCTCAAAAACAGCGATTTTCGAAGATCAGCACCATTGATCGAAATTTAAAGTATGCTCAAAATTTTCACCAACAAGACGCGCACAAAAAATTGTTGTCGTTCCAGTTAAATCCACTAAATATTGTTACATGCAGACCTGGCAGCCACGCAACTCGATCTCTTTCAAGAATTATGTAGAACAGTATACTCAACTACGTAGAAAGCCACAATTAAAGATCTAGAGCTTTCCAGTATAGTTTACACATACACACCGCAGGAAGCTTCGAGAACAATCATGACTATGGCAAGAGATGTATAAAAGCACGAAAGCTTTCAGCGAGAGAGTCAGTAATTTTGATTACGGAGACGTAAACGTTAGAAAAGCGATAGCAAAACACGCGGCGGTATTGCCATAAAGTGCGAATTATTCTGGAAGTTGAATTAAAGTGCGAATAAATAAATTATCACTTATTTTTCAAACGAATTGTATTTTTTTTGTTTACTTGAAATCCCGGCGAACCCCGTAGTCCGCAACAATATCATTCTTTTCCTCCGTTTCAGATAAGTTTTCCAATTTGGATAGCTTGGACATACGATTTTTAAAAATAATTTTTCCAGCGATATCATTCGTGCTTTTATATTGTTAAATGTGAACCCTAGTCGCCCAACGAATGTCCGCGATCTTCAACCGACTACTATTCTCAACACACAAGTAGAAATTGGATTATCCGTGCGATCGTCAATTGTTTTTGAGCCTGCACTGCTTGCGCGCGCGCACAAATACATGCACATGAAAAACAACAATGAGTAATGAAAATAAATAATATAACAACAAAGCAAACAACAATGGAAAGATCGAGGGAAACCCCTTTCAGGGAATCTCAGAATACTAAGGTCACCAGTTGACAAAGAAGCAGCATCACAAAAAAATATGGAATGTCGCGTGTCACCCCTAATAAGACGCGTTACTGTCGAACCATCTGCGCAGAAACCCGATTTCCAAAAGCTTGGCGATTTACTAAGATATGAGAGACGCCATGGTCAGTATCAGAGCCACGGTCAGTATCAGAGCTCACGACGAGAAAGTAAATGAAGTGATCCGTAAAAAGCATTTCTCTCAAATTTCATCCTGGCTAAAACCAAGCCTGGAACCAAAAAGGAGGCAGGTCACTGACAGCGGAAACAGAAACATCTATTTATAGTAAAAAAAAAAGATGCGACTGTCGCTGAGGTGCCACCGACAAGTGATTGGCAGATCAACGCTAGCCCAGACGGCAAGCAAACGACGAGAAGATGAATGCCGAGAAGGTCGCGGTGCTCTCACTTTCTCCCCAAATTATAAAAAAGGTGGCAGGAGAGTATGGAGAGTTAAAAGCCGTCAGGAAGAAGACCGTCAAGAAAAAGGTAGAGACCAAAAAAACTGAACCTGACGCTATTGTCATCGAAGCGAACTTTTCCATGCGGAAATAATACGCAAGGTAAAGGCAGACCCTATATTGGAAGCAGTTGGAAAGGCGGTATCGAGGATCAGAAGGGTACAAAACGGACACCTCCTAACTCAACTTAAGGGGACGGGAGCTATGGCTGCCAAATTCAATGGTGCCATTAAGGACGGGTCACACTTCGCTAGTTTACCAGCCGCTGTTACGGAGGAAAACATTACTGCTATGAGGAAAATGATTGGCGAAAACAGACGAATGACCTGCCAGCATTCCCACGATCGATTTTGACAGCGGCTGGTGAAATAGAGACCATTCTACTTTGCCAGAGCTTCTAGTCACCAGAGGCTAGCGGCTGATAAACCAGCTTCGTGTGACCCGTGTATTAGTGAAGTGCTAGCAGAGCGAGAGAATGTGAGAACTCTCATGCACCGTTCTATCATCGTACGTTGATGAAGTCACCACAAAAGATGACAAAAGCGAAGCAATCAATTAAGCAACAACAACAGAATTATTTTCCTACAGAAAACACAAGAAAGTTGCTTCAAGCTGCAAGAATTTCCGCATTCGCCAACGAACGTTACTTAAGAAATGTTTTAAATATCTAGAGGTTGGTCACCTAACGGAGAATACCGCTGCAAGCTTTGTAGGAAATGTGGAACTGAAGGTCACAAGAAATTGCGAAGAACATAGCCAACAGCAGCAAATTCCCGGTCTTCAGATAGCCCAGATTAATCTGAAACACTGTCGGACAGTGCAGGATATCCTAACAGAAACTGCCAAGGACGAGGGAGTGGACATCATCTTGATTAGCGAACCGCACAAAACTCTCAACGGCAATATCTGGATTTATAACATAACATAACAAAGCAAGCAGCAATAAGGATATGTGCAAAGCCCACCAGAAACCAGTGATCAGGCGGAGGGCTTCATACAATCCAAAATACTTAGCTGAACGAATAGTAAATACCAGACAATCTTAGATAATCTAACGGCCGACGCACGCGCGGAAAAACTAAGTATATTATGTTTAATAAGTGCTGCATTGTCTTTAATATTCTTTTAACGCGAATCGCTAAACTGCGACTTTTATATGGCAGAAGGGGTGGGAGAATATTTGTAGAGGTATCTAAGAGAGAGAGAGAAATTTGGCCCGTTCACGAACTTGACCTCACTTTTTCAGAAATTACGTATACATTCCTGAATCAACGTGCTCTCTAGGTAGACAGCGGACCGATGAACAGACGGACAGATATCCAATTCGAGATTTTTGAGCAACTACGAATATTTCTGTACCGTTGGCGACTTTGTAAGAGCAGTGTTTCTTGGCGTTACAGACTTTAGAGCAAACTTATAATACTCTCACATTCCATCTACAGTATAGAAAGAAGATCTATGCCAAATTCTGTCAAACGCTTTCGCAATGACTACTGCAAGTACCCTTCGCCAAACCTATGTATGCAAGCATTCCAGCATAGTTGACTGCTCTCGAAGTATTGGAAGAACTTGTGGTTGACAGCAGTTACTATCACTTTTGATAGCACGGAAGTTATGGCTATGGGGCGATAATTTCCAGGATCCAACTTGCTTCTCTTCATTGGTATACCAAAGCTTATAGGCTGAACATTCGCTTTTTTCCAGCTATGTGGGAATTTTCCCGAATAGGAGGAAAGATGGAAAAGGTTTAGCCAAAAATCAGAAGCATAGTTTTTCTACTCGATCAACGACTAAGCGGCTGCCGTCAGAAAGAGAAGGTGTGAACGATGAGATAAAATTATTAATCCGTTAGGACATTCCAGGTCCTATTATCCTAACTTTTGGTCAGAGTGTTTTTTGTATAGTAAACCTTGTAAATGCCTGGATATACAGATCAGAAACAACAAAAAAGAAAAAGAAAAAAGAAAGAAAAGAATCTCTGTGGCTGAGGATGGAGTGTGCCATGAACTTGCTAAATGCATTTTTTTTTGCGTGGATTGCATCGAGATAGTCTTTGTAAGCCATTAGCCCTTAAACAGTCTAACTCTTTTGAGATTGAAGGGAGTAAATAGCCCAATTCCATTGAGATTTGCTTCGTTAATAATATTTCAACCTAGATCACAGTCACATGGATATAAACCACAGTTTAAAATCAAAAGCTTTGAAAAATGCGTTAGTCCATTTGGCTCTTTTGAAGTACTTTTACAGTCAGCAGTTTTAATGCCGCTATTGGAAATTTTGAACGAATCAGAAAATTATCTGTATCACCAATTGGCGACGGTGCAATAACAGATATTTAGATTTCTCAGGCCGGTCAAGGATCAAGGAGACTTATGTAATGGTCTGCAACAGCAGGTAGCCAAGTAGCCTCACTCATCAGCTGTTTCAGACCGTTAATGAAAGCAAAAATCTAAGTATTACGTCTTTGTAGGTCCGTACAGTTTAAATATTGAAGACAAGTAGTGTTATCAACGCGATTTCACCCGCCGTAACGATTTCAGCTAGGGTGTAGCCTAGCGAGTAATGTACTGGTCTACAATGCGAAGGTCGTGAGTTCAAAACCCGGCCGATGCATAATTCCAGCACACTGCCTGCTTGGGTATACCTTGGTCACCTCAGCTACCGAAACAAATGTGGGTTTTGCTGTCAGCTCTAACAAACTTCTCTTTATTGCAAGAACACCCCAGCAACTCAAATGGGACCTTTAACTGAGTTCCTCTACGAATATAATTTTTTTTTACTAAGCTTCACATCGAGGCTAAGACCCATTTCATAACGATCTTAGGATCAAAATTAATTAAATTGCGTTTATATTGTTTGACCCATCTAGCAATACGAATAACTTAGTTGAACTCTGCAATAATTCTCAACCTCATAGGAACCGACCAATTACTGGCTGCAACATTGTATGCCTTAATTGTCTTGCTGTTTGCTATGAATATCGCGTAATAATTTCCCAGATGAATGCACTTTCCATAAAGCGATAAGAGCGTGTTGAACATTTCAATAAAGTTATGGGCATGTCCAACTCTTTCTCTCTTTCTTTACCCCAGTACAACGCGAATCGGCTCGCTATTTGAAGTACCAGAGCAGATAATACTTTGTCCGAATCGAAGCTGGAAATAGAAGGCAACAATACTGCTCATCGTTGCATAATTGAAATGCAGTACTAGTCGTCCAGAATTGACGGCTTGATGGTCAGTTCCCGTGAAAGCATCAGAAGAGACTATCAATTAAATTAGCACAATAACGCTTTAAAACTTCCATCAATTTTCCATCGAATCGAATATTAAGTTTTGACCCATCTTGCACGCTAGATTGATTAAATCGTCTCAAATTTCAATTAACCCAATTGGAAAAAAATAATAATGTACAGCGGGTTAAAAAGCCGTTGAGCGCGGCAACAATCAAAAAATGAAATGACGCCAGCGTGTCTTGAGTGGGCGAATGGTCGTATTATTTAATCAGAACGTGTCACCTCAGAGGTTTTTTTCGTTCTGTAAAATTATCACCCCCTCAAGCAATCTTGCTATGACCTTGTCATAATCGACAACCTTAAAGTGTCAATTAGTTTGAGTAAATTTGTTCAGAACTGGTGGGTTAAATGGAATCATTTAATTTGGGAGGAGTAGTTCGACAGTAATAGAATTAAGTGAAATTCACTTCCTTCTCTCCTTTAAGAAAATTATAGCAGTGTTCTTTTGCCCCGCTATGCAGAGTAGAGTAAAATTAGAATAGAATATTATTGTAAGGCGAAGGATGTAGCCAAGTGGGTAGACGAACGCGCTGTTGGTCTACAATGTGTTGTAATTAATTATTAAAAAACACCATAAGATTTAATAATATATTAAGTTTATTCAAACACCATAAGATTTAATAACACGACTGCTTTGCACACTAACAACTAAAAACACTACGAGATTTAAAAAACTCTTAACAATTTTACTCAAAACACTATGACAATTCGCGTCGAAGTCCGTTGGTCAACTCTTCCGTTAAGTTCTTTCACTCCATCAAAACCCCTGAAATTGCTCGCATTTCACATTTCGCGCGACCTACATTAAAGGTTGCTCACCTCGCAGGTCACGTAAATAAAAAATACGATTACGCACAATCATACTGGCAATATACTTAAGTTATTGTCCGTATAATTGTGCACTTGCAATTTCAAAGTCCAACTTAACTTTGCCTTGCGACCCATCATACATTATAATTTCTTACAACATATGTTAGATCGCATAAGCAAAATCGGCTGTTTCGATGGAATTACACTTTCGGTTCTTTGCACTGTGAAAGCAAATCAGGTCATTATACTGAAAGTGCAATGTACCTGAATGTTACAATTTCACAGTGCGAGAAGTGCCGAAAGTCACACTCAACATTCGAACAACATTCAACGAATGTCGTGAGTTCAAATCCCGGTCAACCTCAATCTACAAAAATTAAAAAATTCGTAGATAGAGATTGTTGCGAAAGACTAACAACACAATAAATAATGAAAATGTTTAGGAACCTGAAGGTCAGGAAGCCAAGACCAGACTCGGGCTGTAGTGCCATTGCAGAGGAAGTAGGACTGGTTTTACTTTTTTAAAGACTTGGGGGAGTTCCAAATTTGAAATTGAGCTGGCATTTACGCAAAGCTCCCCAAAGCACTTCACAGGACTATATTCACCCATATTATGTAATTTTCGATAATAGGCAAAGCCTTATCAACTAGGCTAGGGTTCATCCCAAAAAGGAAGCACCAAGGCTTCTTTTTCGCAAACACTCCAACTCCCTACATAGCCTTTTAAACATACCCGGTAGCCTACATTTCAAACAAAAAACAAATGCGATTAAAGTTTTCCAGGGTTTAAATAAAAGTAAATTATCCAGAAATGGGTTACTGGGTCTACTTTACTCGATATACCAGATACACTACCCTATCGAAACCTTTTCAACCTCACAATCCAAAACTAAAAGCACCTCCACACGAGCTGTAAGCTCGCTTAGTAGGGATCTATCCATGAACGAAAAAAAAGGACAATCTTAAGATATCCATTTCGATACCCATGGCTCTAAATGAGTGTGTGTGCGGTGAATAGAACTCAAATACCCTTGATTTGCTCTTCTTCGTCTTCGCTCTACTTACTTTCAGGATACTCCCGCTAAAAAAACCACCTACCCATACCGAAATTCAACACTTCACAGCGCAGCACCGAATTCCACTTTAATCCTTTTTGATAAAATTCCAAATATTGCATGTGATTGATTGCAAAAAGAATTGGATTTTATCATCCGTCACATTCGACCAAACAGAGAGATACCTTCCCAACCCATCAATGGGGGCACCCCCCCACCCCCCCCCCCCATCCATCATCCCTATGTTAAGGTAAAATGTTGTTGTTGTTGATTTTTAAATCGTTTTTTTTCGCATTCCCTGAGTCCTTCACTTTCGGTTGAATATATACATCCTACTCCCAAGAAGAAGCGAGTGATGAGAAAAAAGGATTTAAAGCGAAATTTCCTATTTTTTTCGCAAAGTTCGAAACGAAAATCTGAATTTATGGTTGAATAGAAGGAAGGTGAATTGAAATATCCTTTTTAGAGCAGATAGAGAGGCTATAAAGGACATGCTATAGAGTCGAATAGGAATTGAAGAGATCAGGTGTGGTTGAAATGCATAGATTTGATCGTATATCGATATCTATCTATCGGATCTCATATGTTAGTGAATTGTAGGTCATTGTAAGAGAACTGGGAAGATATCTTTTTTTTTTCTCTCTATAGCTTGAATCAGTTGCATTTAACGAGAATCAATTCTGGTGTAGTTGATTTTTTTTTGGTTTTATTGAAATAGTTAGAAATTTGATTTCGAAATAGTTTTATCAGTTTCCATTTATATTAAAAAAGAGGGATCTTCGAGAATTTGATAATACTTGCGGGTTTTGTGCTTGAGGTGTTCGTAGCTCTCATCAGGTTATCCCCTCCTGAAAGTTGTATGCTACCATGCACCCACAACTTGCGGATAGTGTACGACCGACCAGACGTGAGCAAGGATTCGTTTGCGAATGAGTAACCGCTGACAAAGAAAATGAGTGCTATTTTCTAATGACCATTTTCTTATTCCAATACCCAATCTCTACTCTTCCACAATATTAAACCCTGTACAACTTTGGCACGGGAAAACCAAATATGGAGGACAGGCAGGCTGTTACAATGGAGACAACTATTGAGCCAATTGAAAGCGAGGACAGCCGTGAGAGTATGACTTGCTAAGCAGTGAGGAGACTTTGAATCGATAAAGATAATTTTTCTTAACTCTGGAGCCACTAGTCCTTGTTAAAAAAGTCTGACGTTGTAGGACGTATATGCGATAAAGAACGATTCTGGCACACACGGAAAAAAGCCAACAGATCGCATGCAGACGGTAACGTGATAGAGTAAAACGCCAAGGAAGAGAGGAGGCCAAAGAACTTGATTATGCATCACTGCAACCTGATCCTTCGGGTATCACGAAAAACAGTAGCGATTCATGGAGAAGACTAAAGAAGATCGTACCCGCAAGGAACCTACAAGACCTAAAGGTGGTTACCCTATCGTCAGTTGAAGCGGTAATTGCTAAACAAAAAGAAGATGCAGAGATCCCTGCTGCGAAGAAAATCCGTAACTCGACCTTTCAGTAATTTTCATGTTATTAAGGTGGCGCTAGTAAACCTGTTAGATCCCGAAGGAAAAATTCAAAATGAGCACCAGACATCAGGTTTCTCGGCTGGACTTACTTAGAAAGGAGTGTGGAAGAGCTTCAGGCATTGGTAAAGCAAGTGCCGAGGAGTGGGAAGGCAATTAGCCGTAGGTACTTTACTAGCACCGCCCAAACAGTAATGACTCGGAAGGAGTTGGTAAAAACTGAAAAAGGCAGTCGCTTTCCTCTAGTTGATAAGGGTAGTTTTCCGGCGTTGGTCAGGAGGGCCGTGAGTGCACGGTAGTTGACCAGCGAGAACGACGTGCTGAATGTAGGCAAATTGTCCTTCGACTGAAGCCAATGAAGATCCGTATTTCAGAGTTGAATACCTCGATCCACCTGGTAAGGGAAAACAAGGAAGCAATTTGGGTGTTAAGAAAGAGACGTGGTTGGAAAGAGTCGCGATAAGGCAGTCACGCACAAACAGGAGGCAGCGAAGGTTATCTACCAAGTTTGATCCTTTTCGGGCATTTTGGTGCATGGAATCAACCCCATTACGAAGGACGGGAGCAGTGTTTTTCCCGTCTGCACAGGAGAGAAAAACTGGTGCCAAAACTGGTCTTCTAAAGAACCAACTCAAACATTTCGAGGCTGTACATAATGACGGAGAAGTAATCCTTCGAGAATTTCAAAAAGGGCACTTATTAGCTGTCCACTGTGGGAAGCATCAGACGTGGTGCTCGATATTGTGTACGAGGGAATAGATAAAATTATTCTGGGACTCATTGAAACTGAAAAGCTGTACCTTAAGTGGTACTTGTACAGGACAAGATTACAGAACGAGATTCCGCCCTATTACAAGTGTCTGCTTCAACCAAACCGCAAGGAATTGAAGTGCGAAGGTCATGGTCAGCCATAAATGCAAGGTGCTGCAGGATCGGGCAACTAGTGTACCCAATGTGGCACATTGGAGGAAGTGCGCTACTCGGAATGACCACCGCTTGCTCTCCGCCCCCTATCCTGATATGTTCCAGAGAAACCGCAAGGTTAATTCGAATCGAGTTATGTAGTAGTACATAGAACAACATGTAACCATAGAGCCGGTGAACAGAGAAAAACGGATCAAGATAAGGAGTACGAGTAGTACTGCTCAGGAGCTGTTCTGGACATTTCCCAAGCATTCTACTGAGTGTGGATTCAAGGACTGAAAATAAAACTGAAGGCCTATTTGCCATGTAAACTGAGCACGATATTGGAATTATACTTGCCCAATAGATAATTCGGTGTAAAAAAAACATAACAGAATTATACTCCAGATGAAATACTTACTTACCTTTTGTTTGGGAGGTGGTAAAAGCAGAGGGGGAGGTTTGTAATTTTTCTATGTAACACTGAACGTAGTATATAAAATATTTCATGCTGAATTCAAAGTTTCTTGCTTTCATAATTTTCTCGAAAATTGAACAATTTTTGTCTGAATTTATGGTATTTGTATGGGAGGTGGCAGAGAAAGTGGGAGATTTTGGATGATTTTGAATCTGCTTATCAACATCCTAATCACAATGCTTTGTTACAATTTTAATGTCCATAGCTCTCATATGTTCGAAGGAGAAAAACTTTTCTTGAACTTCCAATATAAAAATTTGTATGGGAGGTGCTAGAAGGAGTGGGGTGAAGGCGATATTTTTTTAGCATTTATTACAATTATTAAGGAACAAATTCTTGCAAAATTTTAAGTTTCTACTTCTTCTAGTTTCTATAAAAATCCGTTAAATGCATTTACCAAAATTCTGCATTTGTATGGGATGGAGTAGAAGGAATATCCGAATCAAAACCAAATTTTTTGACATCAATCATATTTAAAATAGTTGACTTTTCTCAAAATTTAAAGTTGATAGTTTTGACGGTTTTGAAGAAAATTAATTTAATTAAAATTCCAAAATTTCGTAAAATTTGTATGGGAGGGTGTAGAAGGAGTTAGGTAAAGTTGATAATTTTTCCAAAATTAGTTGCAATTATAATAAAATTAATTATGACAAAAATTGGTTCATTTGGCTTTGCTAGTTGCAATGCAAATATTTTTGAAAATTGTGCATTTGTATGGGAAGCTAGGGTGTAGCCTAGTGGGTAGCGTGTTGGTCTTGTAATGCGAAGGTTGTGAGTTCAAATCTCGGTCGACGCAATATATAATACCAGCACATTGCATCCTTGGATATACCTTGGTCACCTCAATCTACGAAAATGAAAAATTCGTAGAAGGAGGGTTGTGCGAAGGGCTAACAGCCCATCCACAATAAGTAATGAAAAATGTTAAGGAACCTGAATGTCAGGAGGCCAAGGTCCGATTTGGGCTGTAGTGCCATTGTAGGAAGAGAAGCATTTGTATGGGAGGTGGTAGAAGGAGTAAGGAGATCAGATCAATATTTCTTGAGGTTAATGATATTTATATCATTATACTATGACCTAATTTTCAAGTCAATAGCTGAAATGGTTTCGGAGAAAAATTAATTTCTCTAAATTTGAATAGGAGGGGGTAGAAAGAGTGGGGGGATGTGGCCCGTTCATGAACTTAAAGTTACTTTTTTGTTAAAAATGACATACCACAAATTTCAGCGCGATAGGTCAAAGCTATCGAGAGTTATGTTGTAGACAGACGGACAGAAAGACGAACAGACGGACAGACAGCAACTCGAAATCGAGGTTTTTGAGAGACAACAAATATTTCTGTACCCTTGGCGGCTCTGTGCGAGAATTATTTCTTAGCGTTACAAACGGTAAGGCAAACACAATATACTCTCATATTTCATCTAGAATATAACAACGAGGATAATTCGGAGTTACTTCTAATCCATTCGGCGTACCCCAAGGACCAGTGTATATACCCTATTTTCTCCAGATCTACCAACGTCATGCTTCGCAGACGATACGACGCTCTTATACAGCGTCAAGATTATTGCAGGAGTAGTTCACTCTGTTCGAATAATGAACAACAAATTAAGAATAAAGATCAACTAAATGAAATCTACTCATGTGACCCTTACTACGAGGGGAGGTCAAAAATTTCACATAATGACAGGGAAGGGTGGTAATATTAAACAAGTTATTATTTTTGCTTTTCAATATATTCCCCCTTATGCAGAGCTAGCAATCGGAAGAGCCATATCTGGACTAAAAGAGGGGTGGTTCAATATTCCGGTGCCGATGTATGGCAGCCATTGCAACGTGGCTCTTGTGAACAGATGCGTTATCGTGCAAAAGCGACATACTCGAATCCACATCCTGTTCTTTTTTCATTGATGGAATTTTTTAATTTTTGTAGCAGGTTAACATAACATCCCCATCGTGTGATATTTTGTCTTATTTCTTTATAGTCGATCACCCCTCTGAATCCCAAAAAAGTGATTTTTCCGGCGGAATGTGAGACCTTGAACTTCGTGGGGGGTGAAGCGCCATTACGGAGCCACTGCATTGACTCCTGATTTGATTCCAGGCTCATAATGATGAACCCACGTTTCGTCTCCAGTAACAATCCGGGTCAAAATATTCTCACTACATAGATCCTAAAATTCGCGTGAACACTCGACGCGCTGCTTTTCTGAACGGTTGAGAATATTCTCGGTACCCATCTTGCGCTGACTTTAGACATGCCGAGATGATCGTGGAGGATATCCAAAATGGTTGTATCTGATACTCCAACCATTTTTGCGATTTGTTTCTTCTTTAAACGAGCATATTCGAGAATAATTTCCTCCACTTTTTCGACGTTGCTTCAATCGGCCGGCCTGACTCTCTGCCCTGCCTAAATAAACTGTCAATCAATCAAATTTCCGTAAAGGCCCCTTATAGGGGCATAGGACAGAAACAACTCTCTTCCACAAGGCGCGATCCAAGCAGACGTCTTCCTTGAGGATTATAATCCATGTTTCGCTCTACTTTCCTCAAAGTGTGACCGATTCACCGCCACTTCAGCCTTTGATTCTCAATGCCTATCTTAGTCTGGCCAGTTGTACTCCAAAGTTCGTCATTGAAGATCACTTCTGGCCAGAATATTCCTAAAATGCGTCAGAGGCATTGGTTCACGAAAGTTTGTAGTTTCTTGGTAAGTCGAACAGTCAGTTTCCACGTAGTATATACAACCATGTAACAACACGGATTTGGCGCATGCGTCAAAAGCTCGGAGCCTCGTGCGAAGGAAGATCGCTCTTAAATTCCAGAACGGGGAGGAGATACCGAAGGCCTGACGGGCTTTATTTAGATGAGCCTCAATATCCTTTTCGGCTCTGCCGTCCATGCTGACAATGCTACCGAGATAACGAAAATCTTGCACCTATTCCACATCTTGTCCGTTAAAAACAATCGGTGTGCTTGTGTTCGAACCCATGTGCATGTACTGGGCTTTACGCACATTTATTTTCAGTCCCGCTACTTTGCATTTAGAATGCAACGAGCGAACATTTGACTCCGAGTCCGAGCGATTATATGCAAGCAAACACACGTCATCAGCAAAATCAAGGTAACTTAAGATGTTAAATAGTCTCCATTGAATACCTTTACCTTCCCCACCTTACAGTGCAGCTTTCAAGATGTCATTTATTACCACCAGAAACAGGGCTGGTGATAATATGCAACTTTGTCTGACACCCGTTCGCACAGGAAAGCTCTCGGACAGCTCTTCTCTATGCAAGACGCGACACCTTGCATCTTCGTAGGATTCTTTAATCATAGCTATGACCTTATCTGGAATACCTCTCCTACGCAAAGCATTCCATATGTAATCTCGCTTAACGCTGTCGAAAGTCTTCTCGAAGTCTACAAACATGAGATGAAGTGACGAACCCATTTCGGCTTACTGCTCCAATATTATCCGTAGGGTATTTATGTGGTCGGTACAAGTCGGCTCTTTGCGGAATCCAGCCTGATAAACTTCGAGAGTGCTCTCGACGACATCATTACTCCTATTGAGAATTACCTTAGCCATGATTTTCGATACGGCAGTAAGTAGACATATACCACGCCAATTGCCACAATCCTGAAGGTCGTCAGAGAAGTATTCCTTCCATCGCCGCAAATGGTGTTCACTCATATTAACGAGAGTTTCGTTGACATCCCTTACCAGGTGGTTGGCGGTGAAATTCCTGTTCGTCAACTGTTTCATGATTTTGAATAGTGAACCCTTATCCCCAAGGTAAGTCGCAGATTCTGCCTTATTGACAGAACTTCAATGGCCTTTCTCTTGTCATGTCTAACAGCCTTTTTAAGCTGTATATGAGCATCGCGGTAGTTCTGCCTCAAGTCGGGCGTTTGTTGGTTGACAGCGGGTTGAAAGATGATTGCCAATTTGGTTTTTTTCCGATTGCCAACCTTGTCCCATGCGTCTTGCGACATCCAGGATTTCTCACCGCTTTGCACAAATCCCACAGATTCTCCAGCACTAGTTAGAAAAGTATTTCTGGTTGCCTCCCAATTGGCGTCCAGTGTGCGCATTTCATATTCGCCCAATGTGGATGACTTTTCGCGTAGAATGGTGGTATATTCGCGTTTTTTGTTGAGGTCTCTGAGTTTATCTACATTAAGTTTGCGCTTCAAATAAAGAATTTATGGTCACCGGATAGTTGCTGTGCACAATCTCGAACAGCCAACCATCAATTGGTGATCGCTCTCCACGTCAGCTCCACGCTTCGCTCGCACATCGGGGAGACATCTTCTCCACCGGCGACTTATAGCCGAACGGTCGATCTGGTCCTGAGCAATACCATCAGGGGAAACTCAAGATGTTTTATGGTGACTCTTGTGTGGGAAAAGGGTCCCTAAGATGAACATTTGCCGAGTACTACAAAACTCCACAAATAGTTCGCCGTTTTCGGGTCTCTCAAGCCAAGGTCGTGACGCGTTGACCCAAGGGTCACCATGCCTCCCCATGACGTGTTCTAGTGCAGTGTTGTCAGAGTCAACCTGGACGTTCATATCTCCTGTGATGATAATAATATCACCTCTTGGAACACGCTCAAAGGTGGCACTCAGTTGGCTATAAAACTCCTCTTTGTCACCAGGTGGTGCGAGATTAGTTGGTGCGTCGCACTGTAGAATTGTGACGTTTTTGACACTGGTCCTGAGCCTAACGACGATAATCCTATCCGAGATTGGTTCCCAGCTGATGATACTGTTTCTCGCTCTCGCTGTAAGGATGACCGGCACGCCATTTTTGGCTTCACTCTCAGGACCAACGTACGGGTTCGTTCTTCTCCTGACCTTGTCCACCTGACCTCGCTCAAGCCCAAGAGTAGGATGTTATAGTGCTCCATTTCCCGGTCAATCACTGATTGGCGGTGCAAGGACCGAGTGGCCCCAGCACTTCCCCCGTCATACAATGTTCGAACGTTCCAGAGGCCAATCAGAGTCCATTTTCGAATGCCAAAAGTCGTTTCCGTAGGATCCGTCCGTATCCGAGGCACAGTATCCGTTTCTCGTATCAGTTAGGATTTAAGATCACGAGTGATAAGCCCATGATCCAATGAGTGTCCATTTGCCATTTTTAGGGCAAGCAGAACTGGCTATGTGTTAATTCTACTGCCGCTATCCCACATGGCGATAGTTAACTCAGGTCCCTGGAGTCGCTAGCCTCCAAAGATAGTTGCAGGAATTGGTGTAAACCGCATCCTGCAACTACCCCCTTGCGGAATAAACTATGCCACTTATAAACCATAGTTTTTCCAGGGCAAGAGTCCTCGTAAACAGATGACACTTTTTCCTAAAATGATTTGTGGCGCTTTTCCTTGCTTGGTAAGGAACTTTATGACAGCACGAAACTAAATTTTGTTCATAGTTCGCGTTTCCTTTTCGATTGACATGTTGATTTGGCGATAATCCAGCTACTGAATTTGACAGCAACTTTGTAGTTATACCTGAATTGAGTGTTAGGATACCTCCAGGTAAAAATATCTCCCACTTTCATTTGGTATAGTCTGGGGTGTTCGGGAACCGTGGGATAAAATCTTAGAGGCAGTTGTCCACATTAATCGAACAAGATATGTCACAAATGAACACATGGTACAGACGTAGAGGCCAGCAACCAACTGACTTCTTCATAAGGATAACGTTCCCATCAGGTTCATGCTAGCATTGTGGTAATGGACCGGGAAATCAAGTCGTCCAGGCGACAACTAAAGGCCGATGTTTGGGATAGCGCCTTGTGGAGGACAACTCTTCCAAACAATTGTTCGAGCCTGGCATCAAAAGCAACCATGATCTTTGAACACCATCTGTTCTGAACAAGATAGGCTGCAGGAATAGATGCCAAATAGGTTTTGGACTAATACCCTTACAGAGATTCTAATACCCTTACCGATATTATTGAGATTCAACGGCGGAAGTGGCAGTGAATCGGTCATACTTTAAGGATACCAGAGTGCAACATCGCAAAACAGGCTCAGGATTATAATCCTCAAGGAAGACGTCGGGTTGGTCGACCATGCAACACATGGAAGCGAGCAGTTGAGCAGGAGGCCAGAGGAATAAACAAGTCCTGGCAACAGCTTAAGGCCGATGCTTAGGATCGCGCCTTGTGGAAAAAAGTTGTTTCTGTCTGTTTGATTGATTTGATTGACCCTTACAGAACTAACTTAACAGGACAAAGATAAAATATTCGAATTCGGGAGAGTAGAAGGTACTGGGAAGTTGGAAACTACTACCAGGTGGTTCGACCTCAAATTTAAGATGACAAACATCCAAATTAAAAAAGTGAGGGTTTAAGGTCTTCGCAATGAATTGAAATTACTTCAGGGAAACAATGTCAGGAAGAACTGATGACGATAATTGTAGGAGCTACAACATTTTTTAAAGAATTTTCCCAAATATATATTTATTCACCTGTATAATGGCCTTTTCTGCCAGTCGTCCATCCTTATTTAATCGTAATGACTAAGCCCTTGAATTCCTCTACAAGGGTTCCAAGGCAGACCAGTTCACTGTACTCAATCACCATCTGGCTCTGATTATAGTCTTACATAATACAAAAGAAAACACACACACTATCTTCACCCAAGACGTTCTCACCTTCCCACCTTCTCACCAACTCCCAATCCACAGGATAATAACCTTGAGTAAACAAGCAAATAATGAACCCTTAATAAATATACTCTCAGCGTTAATGAAATTATATTGTCGTTGTAAATACTAACGATGAATAGAGTAGCCTGCCTATCAAATCCACTTAAGACCAAATTTACTTCTATCGTCAAGTCATGCCCGAGATGAAAGTATCCTCTACACGATGCTTAATAATTCCTAATTGAACGTTTAATATTGTTACAACATAATTTCTTTACTGTTTGCTAAGGAAAAGGATTCAGGAGTTTTGTGTGCTTGCCAAGAACGGAAGGTCCAATTCTTCAGGGTCCAGAAAAAGCACGACATCCAACATATTGTACACAAATGTTGAGAAGAATTAAAGATGGAATCCATCGGTTTTTTGCTATTATATTGAAAGCAAATCGTGCGATAAGAATATTCTTAGGATGTCTTGAATTAGATGGCATAAAGTTATATACGAGTACGTTCCTATTTCTATCGCACAATATTTCATGGAAGTAGAAAATGAGAAATATTGTAAAACATTATTTGAATTGCTAATATTTCTGTAGCCAGATTTTCTTTGGTATACGATTAGATTAGATTTCAAGGATCATGGTTCGCCTTGAAGGCGAAGAATTTTGAGTACTACATGGTATATTCAAATCCTGGTATATCCTAGATTATAATTTAAAGGATTTGAGGTAAAGTTTTTAGAAAGTAACATTCAAAATTCATCGCAGTTGCGATATATGAATAACATAAACGCCTATGTATATAGTCCAAGGTGAAATGAAGAAATTAATGTAAGCGTGGATAAATGGTAGTCGTAGGCGTAACACTCTTCAGCATCCATCTCTTACCATCGCCTTAACCTAAACATTAAACTTAAATTGAAAAAGATTGTTAGCTTTAAATTGAAAACCATCATCATTATCACGACCACTACTTCTAACACTATTAAATATCCATCGTATCCTTGACTCCTTCTTCAACTTCGCATAGAATTTTTTTTCTTGTCTTCCTCCTGCCAAGACAATGGAACCGGGAATGTCGTTAACACTCATCTCTTGAGACGAAATAATCACTAAAAGGCGTGTTTCTAACATATAGATTATTTCAGCTCCGGTAGTTTTGACACTACCAGCTCTCCTTCTTTTTGAGATTGCAAAAGGCAGGCAGGTATAGCGTGTATCTAGCAGGATGTGTTTTCATCATTAAAATTCTTCAATCGAGGACACTTCACATACAGCGTCCTCGTATTAAAACAAAGTCAATGGGGATATCATCACTATAGATGTTCCTCATTTAGATTGAAGATATGCTTTCAATCCATCTGTACTTCGAATATATGTAGTGGTGATGATTGCTTTACAAATAATAAAGGAACAGAGAAAATACAGTTCTCTGTATAACATACAGTAGAACGCCGATTATCCGAACGCCGATTATCCGAACGCCGATTAACCGAATCGCCAATTATCCGAATCGGTCCTAAGCGTAATATAAAAAATTAAAACCAAGTAATTTTTCTTTTGTTTTGTTGTAACAAGCTGGAACTCGCTGGAGTCCAGATATATTTCTCTCTGATCGAGATGTTCAAGTGACAAGATATTGTAGAACTGTGTTTGTTAAACTTAATAAAGTTTATTCTATGTGTGACAGTTCGTTTTTCTTTATTACCAGTCTATGTCCGATTATCCGAATTTTCGATTATCCGAATCGACCCCGGTCCCGATTAATTCGGATAATCGGCGTTCTACTGTAGTTAAATGTCGGTTCTCATCAATCAGAATCCTCATTTACACATCCGAAAACATTCAGAATGTAGAAGTTCGATTAGATTTCGAATTGAGAAAAGAATTTCATCTAAAATATGTCGAAGATGAGTCGACAAATACATGAGGGAAACAAAGGCATTACACTGTGGCATTGGTTTGGCATTTTAAAGGAGAAAGAATGTGTACCGTTTTCTTTCCGGAATGATTTACCACGCCTGTATCCACGTGCCGAAAAATATTCAAGGAAGTTGAAGATGCTAGCTACTTTATAATTGACCTAGCTTCCATCGTTGCCAAGTCAGGATTTGGTTAAATACAATTTGCCATGTCTGCTTTCATTATGAATGAGAAAAAGAAAACATCCCACAAAGGATGGCACAGGTAAAGATTCACGAGACAGGCGAGGGTCACGATAGCATCGGGTTCGGTCCTAGTGGCAGACATCACGATGACACGAAAGATGGTAAATGATATTAATGAGAATCTTTAAGATAAGAAACAGCTGATGGAGTACAAGAGAAGGAGAGAGAGGTTTGCCTAGAGGTACGTCCTTAATGTCTACTGTGACTCTTCTACAAAATAAAATCTAATTAAGCCAAATTTTTCCTACATTCACACGAACGGAAAGAACGTAAGACTAGTTTTTCCAGTCATTTTCTTTTCTCTCTTCTCTTCTGAAGGATGTCTGAGCACTTTTCGTCGTGCCTAAGAAAAAAGGGTTGTTGTGTTCAATTTGGCTTCAGTTTGGTTGAAATGATATCTATGTGTGAGTGAATGAGTATTAGAAAGTGTATAGAACACTAGCTCTAAATGACCTTTCAAAGAAGATATATGGTGTTGATAAATTCAAGGATAAAAAAAACAATAGTCTTGATACAGCTATTTTCATAACAATTGATGCATCCGAGATTCGAACCGATGATTTAAATACTGACTAATAGATGACGCTGCTGTTCTAATCCTGCTGGAATCATCGAAACGAAAGCATCGAAGCCATACTAAAAATGAAAATCATTCCAATTTCTAACCAATCATACTGCTGACTTCGTTCGAAGTCTAACTCTAATCCGTAATGGTCTTCAAATCCAGATCGAATTAGGCGATAAGAACGAATCCGTTTGCCTAGACTAATACTGAACGATCCCTTCCTCCCCGAAGCTAATACATAGCAAGATACAAGTCCAATTCCCATTACCCATGTGGTTTTAATTAAATCTTCCATTGTGTTCTGTAGTTGTTATTGGATTTGTGTGTTAATCTTACACATGATGGGCAAATGTGTCTGTTTGTTCCCACTCAGGCAAGGAGCTTTAGAATTTAAGTTATGATATGCGGGTCGGACAGCACTCTATGAAAATTACACAGGACATCCCGGATGAGATTTGGCATATTAAGTAGGTGGGAATCGTAGAATCTATCCCCAAAGGTAATGTATACCCTAGCCAGGTGGCTTTGCACCTCAGTAATAGTTGGTTGGACTCAGGCGCCTAGCGAATCAGAACTAATGAGACCATTAGGCAAATTCGGTCGGAAAACGAGAACATGAAGAGGACTTGCAATAGCCGTGAAGGTGCAACCGCATAATAGATAGAAATTACGAGATAAGATGCTGTGTAACTTGTCGGTGTATGCATAGTCGGCACTTTGTCATAAAACGTTTTGTAACACGTTCCTCATATTAAATATGTCTGAGATTTTTCTGGACGCAATAATTTTATATTACGTCTTTTATGCTTTCCCGATTTCAGGTATTACTTTAGACTGTAAGATTACATTGAGTTAAAAAGGACTTACTTAGCTTCTTTTTTTTATTTCTTTTAGACGTCAGTAAGTTTCATAGTTGTGTCTCATACATATTACACTGCAATTTCATAACACGACCAAAACCAGGCTTAAAGGATTCGTCCAGCTGGAATTTTCTGATGGTCTAATTATAGAGCTATCAGATTTTAGAAGCAAGTGAAGCGCTCTCAGTAGAGGGAAATGACTGAATAGCTTCCACACTGCCGCTCAAACTTCCCCATTCCTTTCGACTCCTATTCAAGTGTTCGTTTCCATTACTCAAGATCGAATGCCAGTAAAGGAAAAACTGTGGCAAGACGTGTGGGGTTAACAGAACGACGACCGGGATGCCATTCCTGAGTACGTAACTTGCGTATTCGAGATCGTGTTTTCCCTATGTGTTGGAATTTGGCAAGTGAAGTGATGCTCCTGAAGTATCAAGAAAAACTCAGAAATAGCCCCCAGTCTTATCGGGCATATCTCTTCTCCTGATCCTTGGCAAGGTATTGGGGAGGATTATGGTTTGTACACTGTAGGAGAAAGTGTCCCATCTGTACCGTACTGCTTCCATGTTGCTAGATGTGCGGAGGATTCGTGGATGCATGTGAAAGACTGCGTGACGAGGAATATACAAGCAAGTGCGAGTCTTTGTAAATTTGTAGGACCCATTTGACCATTTGGACCCGGACGTAGTGCTGGATAAGCTTAGGGTCTGCGACTGTTGGGAATCAACCCTATAAGAACACTATTCCTCCATCAGGTTAGCACGTGTTAGAGATTTGCGTGACACCATGTGGAACCGGGCCGTCCACGAGACTCTATCAGTGGTAGACTTATTTAGGATCTAATGATGGGTGAAATTCTGATGCAGTTGGCGGATTCATACAATGTCGCGGTAATGAGACCTGACAGTAAGCGTAGCTATATCGCAGTAAAACGCGGTGACAATTACGCTGAAAGCTGGAAGGGAGGGCCAGAGTCCCAGAGCAGCGCCTCCTTACTACTGGCGGACAGATCCTTAGGATTCTACGACACAATTGAGGCCTTTATCCATGTGAAGAGGCGCTGATTGTCGTCACAAAAGTAATCCGTGTTCGTAGAGAACTGTAGAAAAAAGTTCTAGAGGCAGGAGTCCAAGTTGATCCAACCAGATTTTAGTTCAAGTTTATCTCCATGTCTTAGGATCGGTTTGGGGAGAGATTGGATACCACTAGACGTCAATACTTGCTTCGAGCGAGGGAAGGATACCGATGGTCTAACAAGCCTCATTTATACCAGCCTCAGTATCTTTTCAGGCTCCGCCGTCCATGCAGTCAACTCTTCCGAAGTAACAAACATGTTGCACCTATTCCACATCTTGCCTGTTAAAAACAATCGTTGTTAGCATGTAGCGAACGCATATTACTTGGTTCCCAGGAAGAATTTGACGCAGTATAAGTTGAAATGTTAGAGTTCGTTGGTGGTAAAAAAGAGTTGAGCTGCTAAGATATTTGCCTATATACAGCGATCCGCAGTAACCTTATTCTTATAAATTGAAGATGAAATTGACGAGGAAGAATTGCTTCTTATGGTAGAGTGAGAGACCAAAAACTTCTGCTACTCTAAGAGCAGCTCAAATGTTGTTGCCTCAGTTTCTAGCCACAAAATATTGTTAAATTGAAAGCTGGACTTGCAGAAATTCCTTTCTTTTTTAAATTAATCCAATTTACTTCAGATGGCAGGCACGGTAAGCCAATTCAATTATTCAATTGAAAATAGTTGAATAATTGAATATTTACCATAGCTGGGTCTGAAGTTAGGAAAAGATCAAAGAGATAAGATCCATAGCCTAAAACGTCAAGGATACGAGTAGCACTGTCTTCCGTTTCTCTCCCTGACGGACAGCGATGGATTAATAATCATGGCAGGCACAATGACGAGATTGCGATATTTACTGATGGTTCGAAAATGGAAGATGAAGTAGGCTATGACATATTTTCTGAAAGACTTGATCTGCAAATTTCCAGCAATCTACCAGAATATGCCACGGTCGGAGGGAATGGATATTGCGAAAGGGACGGAACTGGCCTTGGTAAGCGAATTAGATTTTACTCGGACAGACTAGCTACGCTGAAAGCTCTCTCCGCTTACAGCTGCAATTCAAGATGCTTGAACCATTGTATGAAAACCTGTACTTCGCGACTTTGTTGGGTTCCGGGGCACCCAGATATACCAGGAAACGAACTGACAGACAGGCTGGCCTGGAACGGAACTGCCGCTGCGACCTTTGAGGAAACGAACAATGTTGGCATTGCCTTAAGAATCCTTATGACAATTTACGCCAACAAAGTGTGGGGAAGGGAAAATCTCAAACGATTACAAAGCAACTCGTGTAACACCAGGAAGAGGGAAATCAATAAAAATATCGAGACTCGACAGAAACTCCCTACGGACACTAGTTGCGGACCACTGTCTTCTTAGGAAACACGCTCGCCTTACAACCGACGACATTTGGAGCGGGTAAGGAGGATGAGACCGTACAGCATTTCCTCTGCCATTGCCCATGCCTCCAAACAATTTCAAGGAAAATTCTCGGACAGTGCTTCTTCACCAATCTGAATGATCTCCGGTCCCTTGAACCGATGAAGCTCATTAGTTTTATCGCTCAAATAGACTGGCTAAATGGTATGTCGGTTCACATGGTGCAAATATGGAGGAGTACAATGGACCCACTGGTGGCCTACGCACATTGGTATCCAACCCATCCACAAACCTAACCTAAACTCACCTAACCCTCGAATATTTTTAATTCTGAAACAAATTGCAACAAGCAACACAACGCAAAAAGACATAACAGGGCTACGATTGCACGTAAAGCTCATTTTATATGGGGAGTTATAAACGGGATGATAGCATTGACCTATTTTTTTTCCCATTAGGCTAGAATAGCTAGGAACAAGTTTTATACAAAATTGAATAGGTACTGAGAAAAGTACAGGGTGCGCCATCTAAATGTGGTCGATGGAAATATTGAATAACTTGAACAATTCTCAATCGATTTTGGAAAACTATTTATTTTTATAAAATTTGAAGCTTTACAATTTTTTCCATTCAGTTTTCAAAAACTACGTCGATCAAATGACCACCTTTATTGCGGATACAAAATTCAGCTCTTTTTCTGGCATTTTCCATGACATTTGCCAGCATCTCGGGTGATATCGCAGTGATTTCGGCTCGACTATTGTCCTTAAGCTCGTCTAAAGTCTTCGGTTTGTTGGCATACACTTTGCTTTTTAAAAATCCCCACAAAAAAAAGTCCGGTGCCGTTAAATCGGGCGATCTCGGTGGCCAGTCAATATCCCCCCCTTTCGATACCACAAGTCCTGGGAACTTTTGACGCAAGAAGTTCATCGTTGATTTCGAGGTGTGACATGTTGCGCCGTTTTGTTGAAACCAAGAGCCTTTAAGACCTTTATCACGCATTTCTGGTAAAACAGAGTGTGCCAACATCCATCGATACCGATCCCCATTGACAGTTTCCCCAACTCTGAAGAAGAACGGACCAATGATGGTTTTTGAGCAGACACCGGCCCAAACAGTCACTTTCTGATCATGCAGTGGAGTTTGATGTATAGTATGAGGATTTTTTTTCCCCCAAATGCGACAGTTTTGTTTATTTACAGTGCCAGATAGCGTGAAATGGGCCTCATCAGTCATTAAAATTCGCTCCCAAAAATTGGGCTCCGATTCACTCACTCGAATAACGTTATTGGCGCGTTATCCGCGCGTTCTTTGGGCTGAATCGATTCATGGTTAAAATTGTAATGCAATAACCTTTCCGAAATGTGTTCGACGACGTCAATCGGTTTAAATCTGTCAAAGTTATTCAATATTTCCATCGACCACATTTAGATGGCACACCCTGTAGTATATTCGATTTAGTGAACTTTCTAGCCCAACACGTTCTCGAACTAGAGAGTAAAAGGACGGACCGACAGACAACCAGTTTTGAAATTTTTGAGTGATCATAATCATTCATTTTTGTCTTCGAGTCTTATTTCTTAGCGCTCCAAACTTTGTGGCAGACTTATAATACTCTCCCATTTCATCTGGAGTGGACATACAATAAAATTCTATAGCATTGACCGCCAGCTTAGTACAAGAACGGTGAAAAAACAACTTGTCCACTTAGAGTATGAAACCTATACATCCAGCTTCATTTCAGACCCCATTTTTTGCAAAAATAGATTTTACGTATGAAAAAGGCATTATCTACTTTCTTAATTCTTTCCTCGACATTCAGTCACCACCTGAATTTACTATCCTATCTGAAAGGCTTCGAATAACTGCCTCAATGAATGGAATATTGAAACGTTCTATACGTCGTCTTCTATTATTATTATTTATATTAGGGGAACACTTAAGAGCACTGCGGCCTATCCGGCCAAATGTGCGATTATTGCCCCTTTACCCTACCATAACTCAATAGCTTTGGCTAATTTGAGTATCTGTAAGGGAGCCATGTTGGCCAGTTCCAAGTTGGAAAGAAAACCTTTCCCAAGAAGATTACGCCTTTTCCTTGCCACTGCTTCACAGTGGCATAGAATATGTATTGTCTTTTCTGAGTCTTCTAGACAGAGGCGGCAGATGTCTGTTTCAGCTAAGCCCATATTATTGGTGGTGGTTCACTCCACTGTGCCCCGTCATTAGGCCGATTAGAGTACTAATATCGCTCTTTCTGAATTTCAGGATTTCCTCCACTTTGTTTTTTTGTGGTATGATTAGTTTTAGGCTGATAAGCCTGGAAGTCTATTCCAGTAGATTTTGTGTTCTTCTTCAACCCACTTCTTAAGTATCTAGTTATGATGCTCTTTTGATTTTCCGCAGAATGGCTCTGGACCAATAAAGTTTTTTTCCGCGCCATTTTTTGCAAGGCGATCAGCCTCTTCGTTCCCTCAATTCCCATATGGCCTGGTACCCACATTAAGGTTACGTCGTTCCTTTTCCCCAGGATGAAGACAGTCCCAAGCTAACCTCGATCCATGTTTATTGGATGCTAGGGCTTTGAGAACCGCCTGACTATCCGATAGGATATAAATTGATTTGTTGCGATGAGCTCTTCTTATATTCTCTTGAATACATAGCTCCATTGCAATTAGTTCAGCCTGGAAGATTGTGGCTTCTTTTCCGAGTGGTTTTGAAACCGAGAAGTTAGGAAATTTGACTCCGGCTCCTGTCCCCTCAGAGGTGCGCGAACCATCATACGTCTTCTTCTAGTAAAGATTATGAGCGAACAAGACAGGGTTGATTCTCAGTCCACAGTTTTATCAGCTCGCCAAAAATTGTCGGGTATCTCCGTCTTACTAGGAAATTGAATGATTGATTGTTGAAGTCAGACTTATTGGCTAGTAGTTCTTCGACTCCCTTTATTTATCATCGGTATGAAAATAACCTTCACCTCTTTCCACTTCGAATGCACATATCTCGAAAGAAAGCAGGACGTCTGAATTACCACACCCCGGGAAGTGACTATTCCAAAGCGGCTTGAGGCGGTCCCGGAACCTGAACACGGAAGTGCCTCTTGAAAGAGCTTTCTTAAGTCTAACTACTTCACTCGCTGAGTAAATAGTTGCGCAGAACCGTCTTCAAGACTTCCTCTTTGTCGTCCGTGTAAAGTGCTTAAGATGGGGAGTAAGAAAGATGATATGAAGGAAGTGTGATGAAAGGAAGATGGTCAGGAAGAAAGTCTCCAAAATTTTCTCAACCACCAAACCCTATTTCTATTCAATTATTCAAAACAATTATAATCAAAAAGCATACTTCAATTAAAAATTAAACAACTTTAAAAAATAAAATTAGTAGAACAAGTATGAAAGTTGCTTTCAGGGAGAATTCCTTTCGAGATTCCTGGATTTTTCTCTGTTCACTGCATTTTAAGAAAGCTTTTTTCCGAAGGAAACTTGTGTGTACACTTTTAAACCTTCCGTTTCTAGCAACGCTGTTATTATTGTTGTGATTAGAAGGCTTGAACTACACATGTACGAAATTCTTAGATTTTTTCCCTCTGCGAAAGGATACACAATGAAAGGATATTACGCGAAGAGTGTACTTACACAATGCTCGCACAGTTTTTGTCCTTCTTGCATTGTGGTTCAAGAATACGTGGGAAGAAAAACATTTGAATTATATCCGGTTAAAGGTTCACGTGCGAGAACATTGTCACTCTCGAATAGAAAAGGCACGAGTTGTGGGTGTGCGTTTTCATCTCATCCTTGGTGAGCATTAATTTCACCTCTCTCTGATGTGTGTTTCGCTTCTTTTTTTTTCTTGTTTGCTTGCGTTCTTGGAAAACCATCATTAACCATTATGTGTGCCTCTCTGGTTTGGATTGTAGTGTAGTACTATACACGCCCCCAGTTCCATTAGTTTCGCCATAATACTCGCCTGTAAGATGATGCTCATAAAACTAAGCATCAACGGGCGAGTGAATAATGTTTGCAATTAAGTTAGATACGTTTTGTCCTTGAAATATATGCGATCTGGGAACGCATATTTCGTATACTTATGGAGCGATAATGAATACTGTTTATATAGATTTATCTAATTTTCTTTTTAAACAACTTTGTAATAGAGTTATTATGTTTTTTTTTTGGCGTAAGACGTAGTATCGCCGTAATATCGTAGTATCTTTATAGATTTAATCTATTTGGTTGAATGTTCATCCAAGTTCCCGAGCTTACAATTAGGTTATTAATGCTGGCGAAATCATGGAGACTGCCTTCCAGTTGACCTTCTGTAAATCTCCTCTTTGACCACTACGCGTTAAAGTAACTTCATACTATTTCAACATCGTTCGACGGAAGGAAGTTTAATGTTGGAACTTAAGAAATTGTCTTCAACTTCTTCGCCTTCGTCATCCATTCGGGCGTGAAAATTGGTCAAGGACCATGGAACTACCGGGCTTTTGAAGTGCGTTTACATTTGCAAAACTCAAAGGTTTGAGCAGTAAAAATATCTCAAGAATTGGTACATGTTCAGTTCCCATATCCATACTAGAAGACGATCTGAAAAATCGCTATATTGTCATAGTCCTTGCCAAAAAAAAAGAAGATATCCGGTCCTAAGCTACAGTTTTTAACAACACTTATTCAAATAGTGAAACAATCTGTCAAGGGAATGTCGGGTAGAGTAGTAAAAGTTCCAAAATAAAATTTATAAAATCCCAAAAGAGGAAAGAAAAAAATCGACGACCTACTTTTGATACTTTTTCATGTAAATTTCACATAATAAAACAAAAAAAATTCCTATTGGCCAGTTCATAGGTGGCACTCGTTTTTACCACCCCAAAAAAAATGGACACAAGGGAAAAATAATGATAAATTCGCTATATTTTCCTCCCGATAGAGAAAGTTCAAAACTCTTGCTACATGTCATTTTTTCATATAAAAAGCTTCCTTGTAAAATTTGTGAACAGAATTTCCTTTTTTTTCAGTTTTTCATTATTGATTCCAATTTCACTTCACTTTGACGAAATACTCTGCATTAACTTTGTATATATACCAAGAACTAATAATAATAATTCTGAGAACAAAGGAGTCTTGCACTACAATTGAGGAGGGAGGGGCGAATTCGTCAGGGAAATTGTATACGGTTCAATACAAAAGGATGTAATCAAATATTCCCACTCTACGATTTATGGAAGAGGGATTTTAGCCGGATGAGAGAAGTATACCGAAGAAGTTATTAATCAGATCACATTTCGAATTTCCAAAGAGGAAATCAATAGAGACAAATTAATGGACTTTTTCTTTTCTGTTTGAGTGCTAAACGATTTGTCGATTTGGTTGTAAAATTTGTGTGTTGAAATTGATCAATTGATGGAAATAAAGAGTTTAATTGTTTAGATAAATATATGATAAGTATGAAGGATACTTAATAATATTTTTCTTGATAATTAACAGTCTGAACGGATTTTGCGGGAACTTCAGAACTCTAGTATTAATTCAACAGTATAATAGGACAATAGTAAAAGATTAATAATTTTGCCAGCACATAATAGTAATATCATACCAGCTCTACTTGCTCATCGCCTGACCCACCTACGCAAATAAGTGCACCCATGCGAACACCATGCTCGAAAATAAAGAACACCTTCGACCTACAACCACATAAATTGCGAATAAATCCGATCACGCTATGCGACTCGATCAAATGTTCAAGGTCTTCAACCTAAAAGTAACAACAACCACACTTATATATTACGATGCCACGAGTCAACACATACCTGCAACCATTGGTTGTACTGCGTATAAGAAGAGCGGGCGTTCTTAAAACGTGGCAGTCGAAATCAGATCAGAGCATCACGGCGGTAGTGAAGGAGTGGGCGTTTTAGAAAGTGAAAGAGTAAAAGTTCGAAAGCGAAAGTCAGAAAAAGGAAAGCGAAAGTCAGAAAAAGGAAAGCGGTACCCTTCGAAGGACCGTACTAAGTTGTTGGGAAACATCAGGCACATAAGACGTGAATGCAGCAGAACCAAACAAACAGGGAGACATTACTCAGGATATGTCGCCAATCAAGCGTCACCAAATTATTGGCGAATTCGGAGAGTTAGGTCGGAGCCGCGTAAAGACTGTGCAAGAAGGAAGAGCCCAATAGCCAGGGCATAAGCAACAAAGGGTACCGATGTTACATTTACGACGCGATTGCTGTAAACCAAGGAGAACATCAGTTTCTTGTGCAGAATGCTCCTCCTAAACAGTTGTGTGAACGAATTGGAGGGACCAGGAAATATGGTCAAAGTGGATGAAATCCCTACAGTGGAACCAGCGAGGAAGAGTTTAAGAACTGGAGCGATGTTGGGATTACGGACGAGGAGATCATTTAAGAAGCGACTTTAGCCATACAAGACACGGGAATAGTTTGCAGCGGATAGCGGCAAACACAGTTGGGGCGAATGAGCGAAGGCTGAAGAATACTGCCCTGAGTGAAGGACCGCAGTGGAAAAGTGGTCTGACCTGAAATAAAAGCTGCGTGGCCAGCGGGCACAGTAAGCGCTGACAACATATACGATGCAACGCTCGAAGTTTACGAGAAGAAAATTTGGTAAAGTTGTGTAATCATCGACACGAGAAATAAAGATCGCCGAGCCTTGCGAAATGGGGAAGGACCGTACCAAATCATCACCGGAATAAATGATAGAGGATGCAACAGATATGAGATATTCGTGGAGAGCTCCTCAAGAGCTTTCCAATGACACCAAGCTTGTGTCGATATCATTCAATAATTTTCGTTCCACTACACAGGATCCCGTCCTTCCTCTTAATTACACAGCATTATATCATTACATACACTTCGTATCCTTGTCGCTGTTATTTTTTGTTCTAGTGCTCTTGAACTATTACGTAATTTTTCCAAACGCTATATATAGAGTGTTAGAGCAAGAGGTGCAGGGTTAGAGGGGCCTATTATTTGACAGCTGGTCGCTTGACAGTTGTCAAATGTTGACATTTGTCATCTATAAATGCGAAAAATTTATAATGGAACGCTACACCGTTGTTAAATTTTATTACGAAAATTCAGGTTCAATCGCAGTTACGATGCGCAAAATTTGAGCCAATTTTTATCGTAATCATGTGCCTTCTGAGACGTGTGTGCGCAACTCAATCAAAAAATTCCAAGATAATGACTCAGTGCAAGATGTGAAGACACCGAAACGACTTCGCCCCGGACGTTCGACCGAAAATATCGCCGCAGTGAAGGACAGTGTCGAAAATGACCCAAACACCTCCATTCATCACTGTACTTAAGAACTCGACCTCTCAACGTCCATACTGTAGCGAATATTGACGAAAGATTTTGTTCTGCCTACATACAAGGTCCAATTGACTCAAGAACTGAAGCCGGAGGACCATCTGCAGCACCTTACATTCTTTGATTGGATCTTGGAAACAAATCCTACACCCCTTGTTGATACACCCTATAGTATATCGAATATTTGGCTCCAACACCTTCTAAGAACTCAAACGAAAAACATTTTTTAGTAGTAGTTGTATATGGATTTACAAAGATTACTAAATTAGCATACATATATGCTGTTTGCACAACACGTACTCATGATGTAATAAAATGTTTAACGTCATATTCTATAATACACATTAGAAACTATCTATCTAATAGAAGTTGTTGTTTCGTCTCAGAAAAGATTTTAAACTTTCATTCAAATAACAATATTCAACATATTAAGATAAAATTGCACATTATTTTACTCTGTTGGTTGGGAGTACTTCCATCATCGAGGAGTCGAGCAAAATGGCGTACCGAGTTATTTCAACGATGCACAAAAACTAAACGTACGTAAAAAGCAGTATTTTTGAAGAATATTTACTGATTTCATGAAATGCTACATTACTTTACTTTACTCTTACTGAGTTCTATGAATTGAAATCCGATATACATACATATGTACACATCGCATTTGAATTTACGTTACTTTTCAATTTAAATGGAACATGCACTTCTGGCAGCATTAATACGAAATGAGAACGAAACTGAAATAGAAGCAAGCAAACAAGTACATTTCACTGGCAGAAAATCAATCTATCTAAAAATTTAGAGCAAATTGTTAGTTTTGAATCTTGTTAAGGAAGAAATACTGAAGACATTGTAAATAAGCAACTACTTCATTAAAGTTGTGAAAAGATACAGAGCATCGGCCTTCAGCTATCGCCAGGACTAGTTTCACCCTCTGTCCTCGTTCTCAACTGCGTGCTTCCATTTGCTGCATCCGACTACCCCGTTCCAATGCTGAACTTTAAGTCCGTCATCCGGTAGCGTTAAATTAATTTTACTTTATTATTTTAGTGCTGCTGCTAGTGCTACTCTGAAATTTTGTTTTTTTGCGTTTCGTGACTAAATTAGCCTAAAAATGCAAAAAAAAATCCGTCGCGCCGTACGCCGTACATATGGACTCATTTCTCCGAGACCGTTAAAGGTAGAATGTTCGTTTTCAGGTGGATTGTTGATTGGGTAAATGAGCTCCATTTTCTAAATTTTGTGGAGTGTTAGGTCGAAGGGGGAGGCGGGAGGTGGGAAAGAGTCAAAAATTACACTTTCTAATATCTCCACCTGGAATGCAGATAGGAAGCTGAAAATCAGCAGATATATAGAGAGGGTTGTGGGACAAACTTAAAAAATAATTTAATTTTTTTATCCATTGGCGTCCGAAGAGGGGGGGCTAAAAACAAATTGTCGGCCGAATTTTATTGTCAAATGATTATATCTTCGAAATTACTTACCATAAAAAAATCATATTTTGGGACTATTAAGGTGGCATATAGATGCACCAGAATCAACTTAGAGAGAGGCTAATTATTGTAACGGAGAGGGTCAAGGGGTTGCAAAGAAAAACACTTCAGACTAAATATCTGGACTATCTCTTAGGCTATGTAATTGAATCTTAAAACATATACTAAACTATACTAGGAAAAAAATATAAAATGGTGAAATGATAGTGGGGGGGGAGGGAAATGGGGAGCATTTCTAAAAAGGCGCACTTTTCAAAATTATAAATCACTATAACTCAAAATTGAGTACAGATATCGAATCGGAAATTTGTCAGATTGTAGAACTACATAATTTTTAATTTTGGTAAAAATTTTAAGCTGAGTGGTGTAAGCGGAGGGAGGTGGTAAGCAAAAATGTCCAAATTTTTGAGTGATTTTTTTAGGGCTCTGGTGAAAGATACAAAGTTTAAATTTTGCATGTAGATACATCTATTTGAAATACATAGAAAAAAAAAAATAATAATTTGTTCCATAATAGTTATAAACCGAACTTGAAATTTTGTACAAGCACCTTACAAGAGAAATTAAATAAAATTACATCACAAATTTGACGATTCCCTTACCCGCTCTACCCCCTCCCATACAAATGTTCGCTTTCGTGAATGTAAAATACATCGAATTTTATGAAAATTTAATGCAACTTCGTCTATGAAACTGGAATTCTGTACAGAGAATATTGGACGTGATTCAAGTAATCAATTAAAAAACTATTAACATCCACCCACCCTTACTATCACCCCTCCCCCTCTGCTCCTAAAAACTCAAACTTGCATAAACGAATGAAATATTGATTACATGTACTGGAGCTATTAATCGTTTCCGCAATTAAGTGTTAAAATTGACAACAGCCGTGCCCAAGAACTCCCTTTCGCTAAATATTCCCAAACCACTCTAACCTGTATATTGACTTTCCACGCATCCGCAACTTGTCCCAAGAATAATAAAGTTTCGCCCGACTTGTTGGCAGTTTATTTATTGTCACGTCTCATAAAATCCCGTAAATTAAGAAATTCAGAAAGCAGCTCTAATTACAACCCCGATCTATGATGCCATGCTATCCATTCAGCTACCGTGTAAACAAAAAACGAACTATGTAGCTTGTAACGTGTTTGAAACACAATAGTGAGGAAATTCACATAAAAACACATGAACTAATTTTACAGTATATCCTTTTCAGTAGAAAAACAAAAACGAAAGCTACTTATTGTGCTTTTATTCTGTTTCTCCATTCACCCCTTAAAATTCTAATCCTACTTCGATAGACTTTACGTATCCACCATCGTGCAATACTTTATTTTTTATTTTTTCCTTATCGTACACACAACAAGGATTTAAGCTGCAGGCTGGCAAAAGTGGTAGTATAGACACAAGGAAGTGCAATTTTCCCAGGACAAATCTTCTATTCCCGCCCCAGTTCATTTATGCCTCAAGGATGGTGTCTAGAATGTCGCCTCAATATGAGTGGTGGGAAGGGCAGTGGCGATAGGGGAGGAAATATTTCTGAGTAGAGATCGAACTTTCTCGCCCTCTGCTGTGGGGGTTAAACTTTCGAAGAATTCGTTATATAAGGTCGCGTGTCAGGACATAGTTGGGGAGCACAAGCAGAATTCAGGTTTCAGGTCCTTTTGCGTTTATGGTGAGGAGGGAGGAAATGGAACAGGAAGAAGGATAGTGCAGAATCTCTTCCATTTATCGCATCGAAGAGTTGTGGGCTGGAATAAATAATCCGACAATGCAAGATGGCATAAGAAGTAGTGGAGGTAGTTTTATTTTTTTTTGTTCTTGCTTTCTGAGTCTTTCGCAAGAGCCTTAGAACTGTGCTAAGGAAAAGGATGTAGAGGGATGTATCAAGGTCATATCCGACTACTATACATATATAACTATATATGTACGTAGTTTCTCATCATTGATAAAGAGGTACTATTACGTGGTGAAACTGAAGACGACGGCAAAAGTTAGCGGTGACTTTAAATAGAGCCAGTCTTATCCTTCGGACGGAATAGCGAATGTGAGGTCGTTTATCTTGTGATTAGTTTCGCGCTATTGTGCACCAGGTATATTGAGCAGAACCGAAACGATAAGTAGCATAAGTTACGGTTAAAGAGTTTGAATAATGTTTCGTTATTTTTTATTCATTAGATATTAAATTTATAGATGAGGAGGTTGTATTGAAAGTTTACAAACCATTAGACGGAAAATTTTAAAGGGTATTAACTTTTGGAAATTGGTTCTAGGTAGAGAGCTGAAATTCGTTATAAACAGTTTTCATCAAACAAAAATTGTTACCAAATTTTACACCAATGACGCCTTTTGATCAAAAAGAACAGAACATAACTACTCCAAAATTGTGAAAATATGCAACATTGCAAATGGAGTCACTAATGGCGAAAATGTTAAAGTTGATGTTTTTTCAGCCGCAATCTTCTCTCTCTCCAATGGCACTGCATCCCAAATCGGCCTTTGGCCCCCTGAGTTCAGTTTCCTAAACATTCTTCTGTTATTGTGAAAGAGTTTTTAGCCCCTCACATATACGGTTTCAGATACCCCAGATAAACTACCCACGCAATCAGTGTGCTGGAATTTTATGTTGACTGGGATTTGCACTCACGACCTTTGCATTACAGAAATTTTCTATTTTCCTAATATTCTGTTAACCTGTTCGCAGCCTAGTGGGTAGGTTTTGATCCACAATGCGAAGGTCGTGAGTTCGAATCTCGTTCGATGTATAATTACAGAGTACTGTTTGCGCATGTATATCTGGGCAGCTTCAATCTGCCAAAATTAAAATTCGGAGATAGATAGTATCATGCGAAGTACTAGCAATGCCTTTTATAACAAAACGAAACCTGAAGGTTAGAAGGCCAAAGCCCAATTTGAGCTAAAACCGTTCCGTTGACTACAATTTTGCACTAAATTTCAATGCAACATGTTAGATTTTACTTTATTATTCTAATAATAAAGTATTGTGATCGACACAAGAAAAAAAAAAACTTTGCTACCCTGAAATTTTTTTTTTCGCGTTTCATGACTAAATTAGCCTAAAAATGCAAAAAAAAAATCCGTCTGTCTGTACGCCGTCCGCCGTACGCCGACGTGTACGCTCAGCGCACATTAACTCCCAAACCCTTCAAGATAGAAAGTTCATTTTTGGAGGGATTATAGGTAGTTGCGGATCTCAGGCGGATATCCATTTTGGGGGGTGTACGAGTTCAGGGGGAGGCAGGGGGAGCGCTTAAACCGAAAAATACGAATTCAAATATCTCAACCATGGTTACAGCTAGGAAACTAAAAATCAACATACATATAGAGGAGTTTGTAGGACAACTTTAGAAATATTTAATTTTTTTTCCATTGGGGTGCGAAAAGAGGGGGCTAAGAACCAATTGTCGGCCGAATTTTTTTTTCAAATGATTATATCTTCGAAAGTACTTCTCATAAAAAATTGATATTTTGAGACCATTAAAATGGCATACGGATGTGCTAGAATCAGTTTAGATAGAAGCTAATTATTGTAAGGGGAAGGGTCAGGGGGGCTGCAAAGAAAAACACTTAAAAATTAATATCTCAACTATCTCTTAAGCTATGTAATTGAAACTTGAAACGTGTACTAAACTTTATTAGCATACTATAAAAAAAATACAACATATGGACATAATAGTAGTGGGAGGAAATGGGGGGCATTTCAAAAATGGCGCACTTTCCAAAACTACAAATCACCAAAACTCAAAATTGAATACAGATATCAAATCAAAAATTTGTCAGATTGTAGAGCTATATGTCTTTAATTTTGGTAAAAAATTTAAGCTGAGGGGTGTAAGGGGAAGGAAATGGAACGCGAAAATGTTGAAAATTTTGAGTGATTTTCTTATGGCTCTCGTAAAAGATACAAAGTTTAAATTTTGCACGTCGACATATCTATTTAATGTACACAGAAAAAAAATAATAATTTGTTCCAAAATTGTTATGCACCGAAGTGGGGGTCTAACGTGCACAAAGTGTTTCATGTGCAATGAAAAAAACACGTAAACTGAAAATTTTTGAATGAAATTTTTAGGTAAAAACTTGAAAATTTGCTAAATGCATTTAAAAAAATTAAAAATTAAGAGTTTGAAATATTAACTGGTTGAATATCTTTAAAACTTCTACCCCCTCCCATACAAAATTATTTTTTCGACCATTTTTAAGAAATCAATTATCACCTAACTATTACATGCTATCAATTTGAAATTTTGCACAAGAACTTACAAAAATAGTTGAAATAAAATTACGTTAAAAGTTTTGAGATCACACTTGCCCTTCTACCCCCTCCCACACAAAAGTATGATTTCGACCAATTTCATTTAATCAACTATTAACTAACAAATTAAAAGCTACAAACTTGAAATTTTGTACAAGCACCTTAAAAAAGAAACGAAATTAAACTGCATCACAAATTTTACGATTCCTCTACCTCCTCTACCACCTCCCATACAAATGTTTGGTTTCGTGAATTTAAAATACACCGAATCCAATGAAAATTCTATGCAACTTCGTCTATGAAACTGACATTCTATACAAAGAATATTGGATTTGGTTCAAGCAATCACTTAAAAAACTATTTACATCCACCTACCCTTACTATCACCCTCCCCCCTCCCTTCATGAAAACTCAAACTTGTATAAATAAAGGAATGAAATATGGAGCGTTTCCGGAAAGTGTTAAATTGAGAACTGCCCTGCTCAAGAGGCTCCTTTCACTTAGTCTTCCCTAACAACTCTAACTTGCACATTGACTTTCTACGCATGCGCATTTTGTCCCAAAAATAATAAAGTTTCGCCCGACTTGTTGGCAGTTTATTTAACAAATTTTCGACAACATAATACACTCCGTTTCATATTTATAACCCACGTAGAAATTTTAGGTTATTTCCAGTCGGAAAATTATTATGCTTTTGTATTTGATTGCTAAATGTAGAAAGCCTGGAGCTGAAATTATTTGTAGGCAGATTATTGCAAGGATTCGTTATTTTTACAACAGTTCCAGCTATTATAAGGTTTTTGCTCGTTTCATATATATAACCCAGTTGAAGTTTCCAACAAAATAGAGTGTTTATTTCATATAAATTTTAAATAAAAAATTTTATACAAAAGCTTAATTGGGCCTCCTTTGGATTTTATGACTTCAAATCCTTTTTTTTATCGATTGGATTAATTTATTTAACATTTCAGGGTCAAATTTCTGCCATTCATCAAGGATTGCAGGTTTTAATTCCGACAGTGATTCATACTGGCGATTTTCAGAATATACCCGTCTGACAAGAACTCCCCAAATGTTATCAATGGGATGCAGATCGGGAGAACATGCCGGTCAGTTTATCACCCTAATGGAATTTGTCTCTATCCAACCCATTCTTTCACGACTGGTATGAATTCTGGCATTATCTTGTTGGAAAATCCAGTTTTTTTCGCCATGTTCTGCCAGAAATGGCAGTAAACTGTTTTCAAGTACTTGGATTTAATCTCTACTGTTCATCCGCGATGAAGTAAATTGTATATCAAAACGCCTTGCTGCAGAAAATGCTCCCCCCAACATCACAGAACCGCCACCAAAATTCCTCTTCGAGAAATAAAGAGGTTCCTTCCTAAGATCGCGCCAGTAAGAACTAAATTCGTTGGGTCCATCTAAGTTCCATTTCTTTTCATCAGAAAATATCACCTGAAAATGAATTCTGGAGCTTAAACAATGAAGAAGTACGAAGGCCGGTATGTCTTACAGAAGACCAATCTGTAGCCATGTGGTTTTCTGAGAATTCCGAGCTTTCTTATGGCGATCTAATAGTCGTGGCACTCTTCATTTTACCTCTAGAAATCTTAGGATTACGTTGAATCGTTCTCCATACTGTTGTTTTTGACACCTTTGCTGGGACAAGAGCTGCCAATTTATTGCAACTTAGTGTCGAATTGCTTGCTGCCCGAACAATTTTCCTCTCTCCCCGCGGAGACAGTTTTCTTTTTCTTCCCTTTCGATTCGTTTTCCCATATAACTCCGGAACTTTTAAAAAGTTTCGAATCACACGACGACTGCGAGCAACTTTTCTCGAAATTTCACTTATGTTCAAACCATCATCTTTGTACGCTAAAATTTCACCCTTTTCGACATCATTTAAAGACACACCGCGCGGCATTTTAAATAATTAGATTATTACGAAACCTTTTTGTAAGCAACAACTAAACTGATTCGGTGTGTCGATTTCTAACTGTACTAATCACCATATGAGTTATAAATATGAAACGCACAAAAATGACGAATTTCCAAGAACTGCAGCAAAAAGAACGGTAATGAGAAATGATGTACAGAAAAATCATTGCACAGAGTTTCTCAATCTTTCCTTGTATTTAATTTGAGGCAAAATTATTTTAAGGCGAAAAAAATTTCAAATTGATAGGTGGGTTATAAATATGAAAGGGAGTGTACTAGGGTATAGCCTAGTGGGTAGCGTGTTGGTCTACAATGTGAAGTTCGAGAGTTCAAATCCCGATTGACGTATAGCTCCAGCACGCTTCCTGCTTGGGTATATCTTGGCCACCTCATTCCACGAAAATTAAAATTTGTTGAAAGAAGGTTGTGCAAAGGGCTAGGTTCCACAATCAATAATGAAAACCTGAAGATCAGAAGACCAAGGCCCGATCATAGTTTGTCAAACTAAAATTGCCAAAATCTGTCATATTGATTTTCAGAGAAAATCAGCTACTTTACAGAATCCTGAAGTATTCTGCGATCCATGTTTTCCAGCCTCGATGATAGTTGACTATGGACTACCGCCTCTCTAGCTACTTATTTCCCACGAGTGGCTCGGGAAATTAAATGAGTACAGAAATAAAAAACCACAAACAAACAATCACAGAGAAAACGACAGTAGACGCTACCACAAAGGAAGAGACTCGAACGTAGAATGTCCCAGAACCAAATGTACCGAAGAGAAGGCAACCGGGCTCTATACCAGTGGGAAAGGGAGTGATAACTTCTACAATGGCACTACAGCCCAAATCGGACCTTGGCTTCCTAACATTCAGGTTCCTTAACATTTTGTATTACTTATTGTGGAAGGGTTGTTAGTCCTTCGCACAACCCTCTTCCTACGAATTTTTAATTTTTTTTTTATAATTTTCGTAGATTGAGGTGACCAAGGAATATCCAAGCAGGCAATGTGCTGGAATTATATATTGCGTCGACCGGGATTTGAACTCACGACCTTCGCATTACAAGACCAACACGTTACCCACTAGGCTACACCCTAGCTGAGGGAATGATAAGCTAAGGGCAATACCTAAATTACTCGTGCGTTGAAGCATCTTCGAAACTAAGCCATTGAGAAAACTGAATAACCCTGTCGCACCCAAGGCAGCCCAAGGTAAAAATAGTGACAAAGCCCCGCCAGGAAGGAATGCACCACAAAGAGTACAACATCCTCCGCCAAACGCACCACGCGGCATATAAGATCAACGCAGGAACCAGTCTCAAGCTCTGGACCCAGAAAGAAGGTCATAAGTCCTCAAAAGCACGAGAGCCAACTGAGAAGACTGTACTTAGACAGCCTCAGCAAAAGCAAAAGACAAAGGTCCGAAGAAGTCACCGAGGACGATCTTCTGAAAGGGAAGCGGATTCGCAATCGAAATCCTCAATAAAGAAAGAGTAAGGCGCCTCAAATCAGAGCTCTAAAACCAAACAGCGAGATCACTCAGCTACTTATACTCAAATAATGAAAGGGGAACGGGTACCGAACGGATTTTCGAACAATCTGCGTACCACGGGCATCACGCAAGGGAGTAGTTACTGGTTCAAAGGTCCACGGACCCGAGCTGTTCGATCGGTACCAAGTTTGGGAGGAGCTAAACCGAAGTAGGTGGCAACTCACGAAGACCCTATCAGAGGTTTAAATCCGGAACTATGAAAGTGGTGTCGGAAACCCCAAATTATAACGTATCAGTGGTACACAAATAGGAAAACGATGTTCTGTGGGACAGTATGTATATAGTCCTACAAAGCAGGATAGAAACTGTTGAAATGTTGAAATGAAGTAAATTGCTGAAATGGTGAATCAGTGAACTGGTGGACTGATAACGAAAGTAGTGAACTGAAGGAAATGAAAGCATGGCCAAAGTTCACATCTCTCACCAGGTGGTTGGCGGTAAAATTCCTGTTCGTCAACTGTTTCATGATTTTAAATAGTGAACCCATATGCCCAAGGTAAGCCGCAGACTCTGCATTGTTATCCAGATCTTCAATGGCCTTTCTCTTGTCGCGTCTAACAGCATTTTTAAACTGTATATGAGCATCGCGGTAGTTCTCAGGTCGGGCGTTCGTTGGTTGACATCACGTTGAGAGATGATTGCCAACCTTGTCCCATGTGTCTTGCGACATCCAGGAGTTCTCCCTGCTTTGCACATATCCCACAGATTCTTCAGCACTAGTTAGAAATGTGTTTCTGGTTGCCTCCCAATTGGCGTCCAGTGTGCGCATTTCATATTCGCCCAATGTGGATGACTTTTCGCGTAGAATGGTGGTGTATTCGCGTTTTTTGTTGATGTCTCTGAGTTTATCCACATTAAGCTTGCGCTTCATTTGAAGAATTTGTGGTCGTCGGATAGCTGCTGTACACAATCTCAAGCAGGCAACCATCAAGTGGTGATTGCTCCCCACTTCAGCTCCACGCTTCGCTCGCACATCGAGGAGACATCTTCTCCATCGGCGACTTATAGCCAAATGGTCGATCTGGTTCTGAGTAACACCATCAGGAGAAACCGAAGATGTTTTATGGTGACTCTTGTGTGGGAAAAGGATCCCTCCGATGACCATTTGCCGATAACTACGAAACTCCACAAATAATTCGCCGTTTTCGGGTCTCTTAATCCAAGGTCATGACGCGTCGACCCAAGGATCACCATGCCTCACCATGACGTGTTCTAGTCCAGTGTTGTCTGATCCAACCTGGGCGTTCATATCTCCTGAGATGATAATAATATCACCTCTTCGAACGCGTTTGAAGGTGACACTCAGTTGGCTATAAAACTCCTTCTTCTCACCAGATGTTGCGGTTTTAGTTGGTGTGTAGCACTGCAGAATTGTGACGTCTCTGACACTGGTCCTGAGCCTGACGACGATTATCCTATGCGAGATTGGTTCCCAGCTAATGAGACTGTTTCTCACTCTCGGTGTAAGGACGAACGCCACGCCATTTTCGGCTTCACTTTCAGGGCCAATGTACAGAATAGTGTTTCCACTAGGGGTTCGTTCTTCTCCTGATCCTGTCCACCTGACCTCGCTCAAGCCCAAGATTTGGATGTTATAGTACTCCATTTCACGGTCGATCACTGATTGGCGGTGCAAGGACCAAGTAACCCCAGCTCTTCCCCCGTCATTCAATGTTCGAACGTTCCAGAAGCCAATCATAGTTCGTTTTCGAATGCCAAAAGTCGTTACCGTAGAATCAGTCCGTATCCGAGGCGCTGTATCCGTTTCTCGTATCAGTTAGGTCTTAAGATCACGGGTGATAAGCCCGTGATCCAGTGAGTGCCCATTTGCCATTTTTAGGGCAAGCAGGACTGGCTGTGGGTGAATTCGGCAGCCCCCATCCCACAGGGGGATAGTTAGCTCAGGTCCGTTGAGCTGCTAGTCTCCAAAGATAGTTGCAGAAATTGGTAAAACCTCATCCTACAACTACCCCCTTGCGGGAAGTACTTGTTGAGTACTTGGTTTGCGGAAATTAGTAGGGGACTGAAGTGAACGAAATACTGCCCCTCCCCCTCCCATTCACCTCCCAGGGATGTAGGAAGCGAAACTGCGCAGATAAACGTGAAGGCCAGTAGCGACCAAGGTTAGTGAAATACATCCCATAGTCCCTTAACTGTGAATGACAAAGTAGCGAGCCGAAGGAAGTGAAAACGGATGCCAAGAAGGTTATATTGGTGGATCATGGTAGGTATGCGAGAGAAAGCAATACCCGAGAAGATCGAAGGCTGACCCGAAGGAATCGAAATTCGATGCGGAAATTGATAAGTGTGGACCGAACATGTAGTGAGTGTAATGACAGACTGATGTGATGTGAGGCTGGTAAATCGGTGCAACCGCAACCATGAGTCCCTTCGGAGTGCACGCAGTGATTACGGTTATGTCTACACCGCGGGCAGAGATTCTTGGAACTTGTTCCTCGATTCTCGGCATGGAGTTGCGCTATACAACCGGACGTCATGACTCACACATTGGTAATATGAATGCCGAACTGCAAACAAGTATAAACTGATACCTTATGGGGCATTATTGAGTGTCGTCGATTACAATCCGTGTTGGTAGCGAGCCGTGGAGTTAAGCTCCCGTAGCAGGTATTCACGTTAATCTCTCAATTAGGTTACCACGGACCAGATGACCTCTCTCCAATATGCCATTCTTGAAGCTATCTTCAGTCTAAACATCGATGTCAAACAGAACTTTGAACGCATTCAATTCAAGCCCGGGTACATCCTACAGCGAGACGTCAATATGAATAAGAACGACTCGACATTAGTGAGGAGATCCTTCATCTACATGTCATCCCAGCCTATTGTCTTTAAAGTGAGGGCGTGAGCCCCGATAAGTTTTTGAGGATCCACCAGGAAAGCCAAGGACTGACCATATCAATAGGCTTGAAGTCCAGGACAATGGAAGCCATATCGGAAGCAAAATACAGCGTCAGACCGACAGAGAAAAGATTTGCGGTAATAAATCTCAACACCACCTGGATTAGGACATGAAGGCTCCAAGCAATACGATCAATTCAGTATCCGTGGCAGAAGAGATGGAGATGGACTTAGGGAGCTCAATGTCTGTGCGATACATGCCTAAGCCATCACGGTAGAAGATCCCAATAACCAAGCTATTCGTTGTGAGTCGCCACCATGCCAAGGCTAAGTCGCATATCCTGTGAAAGAGATTCACTGACGAAGAACTGGTAGCACTGGAGCGAGAGCCGTGGACTTACAGAGGCGAATCAAAGGTCGCACGGCTAGAGAGCGTATAGCTTAGTAAGAAACAATAACTTTCTCTCCGCCGCTCAAATCTCCACAGATGGAGCTCAACAGAAGGCTGTGATCGCCTCCGCTTACTTACACAGAAGACAACAATGAAGTTCCAACTGCAGAAGTTTGAAACTTAGTGAAAAACAGCACCTGTTGGGCAGCAACGTCAATCCTCATCAAATAAAATGGGCAACCACAGATACCATTATGTCAAGAGAACTTGTATGTCATTAATAAAGAAGGAGGGAAAGAAGAAGATTCTTGACTTGACTATCACCAGCAAAAACACGGTCAACTGAAAAGTATCGAACAAACCTTTTATATCGGATCACAACTAGATCCAGAGGTGCAGAGAACCCCGAAGTTGACAAAATGGGGAACAGCTAGCACCAAAGAAAGAAGAGATCAATGGTTTTATCAGCTTAGATCACACTATGAAAGAGCTGCCGAAAATCATCATTTCTTCATCTGAGCAAAATGAGTCTAATCTCACTTTCACAAGCCAAAACGCGATGGTAACTGAGCAAATAATGATCCATCTATACAGAGTAGAACAAAAATAGAAGAGCCTTTAAACAAAGCAGCAAGTCTACAAGATCCGTAGAGGAACAAAAGCATTAAGCTGGGTATTTGTTTTCAACAAAACAATACTCAGCTCTACATCCCTACATAAAATCAACGTGCGTACAAAGCCAGCACTTTTGCAGCTTGTGAATAATATTGAGAAATCAATCCTCGGGAAATCAAAGACTCAGTGCGCCTTCCTGGGCGACAATGACGGTGCACTCGATAATACCTCGTCCGCGTGCATAAATAATACTCATCGCATTAAACAGATTCTCTTTCAGCTCTAATAAACTTATCATTTACCATATGTACTTCTTATTCCTCTCGTTTCCGTTATTATTTTTTGTTCAAGGGCTTTTGCGTTTATTGATGGTTTGTAACTCGACTAGAAAAACATAACAGGGCTACGATTGGGCGTAAATGATTTCAAGAAATTTTGCAGGGGAAGTGGTAGAGGGGATGACGACATTGATCGAATTTTTTCACATCACGCTAGATTTGCTATCAAAATGTTTAAACAAAATGTATGATTCAAAAATTTAATAGGTACTGAGAAAAATAGTGTATTGGATTTAGTGAAATTGTGCAGTTTGTATGGGACTTTTTCAGAAATAACTATAAAAATCTTGCTTTTGATATGTAAATTATAGATCAGTAACATTCACACTTTTCAGGAATATTTACTTTTTGCAAAGTTGTGAAATTGAGTCATATTATATGAGAGGGGCTAGAAGGAGTGAAGCTAATCGTTTCATTTTGCTTCGTCTTACCAATAATTCTAAATAAATATTTCGTGAACAATTTCAGCTTGATAAATTTTATACGTACTGAGGAAATTTGTTTAGAGTATTTCATGAAAAAGTGCAGTTTCTATGGGAGGTGGTGGAAGGAAGCGCAATCTTACGATACCCTAGATGAAATAGAATTTTTCGTGATCCCAAGAAATTTTGTATTGGGAGTGTTAGAAGGAGTGATAGCATTTAACTAATTTTTCCCCATAAAGTAGCTATAAAATGCTTTATACAAAATGATTAATCCGAAAATTGAATAGGAGCTGAGAAAATTAGTGAGTTCATCATCATCATCAATGACGCGACAGCCCAAATCGGGCCTTGGCCTCCAATCGTCTCAATCAAAGACCGCGTCCTCAAGCTGCTAATTTTTAAGACGGCTTGGCTATCTTCATCAACCGAGTCTTCCCATCGCTTGCGTGGTTTGCCTACTGGCCGGTTACCACTCGCTTTGCCTTTCAGAGCACGTTTGGGGATTCTTCTGTCTTCCATTCGCTCTACATGGCCAGCCCACTGTAGTTTACGTAGCTTGATGAACGTTGAAGCTTCTGGCTCGTCGTAGAGTTGATACAACTCAAGGTTGTATCTTATTCGCCATTCCGTTCCTTCTTTCACAGGTCCCAAAATTCTTCGGAGGACCTTTCTTTCAAAAGCGTGTTAATGTCCATGTCTCGCTACCATAACAGAGCACAAGTCGTACAATAGTTTTATATATCCGCAGCTTATTGTTCCTGTGCACTTTCTTGGATTTCATTATTGGAAGTACCGAATAATACGTCTTAATTGCTAATATTATCCGTCGTTTGATTTCGTCTGTGTCATTACCGTCCTTTGTTAGATTAGCCCCAAGAAATGAAATTATCCACATTCTCCAAATTATATTCCGCAATTGTTATGTTTTGTCTGAAAGCCGCTCTCCTTGTTTGCGTCATTACTTTTGTTTTGTTTTCGTTAATGCGCAACCCGACTTCTTTTGCGGCGGAGTCAAGATTGGCAAATACCTCCTTAGCACTAGAGAAGGATCTTGCTAGGATGTTAATGTCGTCAGTGAATGCTCCTAGTTGGGTGGACTTGAATAGTAGTGTCCCGTTGGTGTCGACTGGGATTTTTCGGACGACATACTCTAGTGCCAAGTTGAAAAGCGTGGGGGCTAGACCATCTCCCTGCTTTAAACCACATTCCGTTCGAAAGCTGGTTGTGGAATCGGTTTGTATTCTCACTTGGGATTCAGTGTTCGTCATTGTGAGTCTTGTTAGTCGGACTAGTTTTGGAGGAATTCCAAAGTCAAGCATGATTTGGTACAGTACGCTCCTGTCGATACTGTCGTATGCTTGTTTAAAATCTACGAAGATTTGGTGCACGTCTGTGTTATATTCCCAGCATTTCTCAAGCACCTGTTTCACCGAGAATATCTGGTCTGTTGTAGATCGTCCGGTTCTGAATCCGCCTTGGTATTTGCCAATTATTTGATTAGTATAGGGCTTAAGACGACGTTCAATTATTTTTGTCAGTATTTTATAGGACGTACACAACAATGATATTCCTCTGTAATTCTCACAGCAGAGTTTGTCTCCTTTCTTGTAAATTGGACATATAATACTTTTTCGCCAATCGTCGGGTATGATTTCCTCTGTCCAAATTTTGCATACCATGTTGTGCAGTATTTCAGCGACACAATTTCCACCGTTTTTCAGAAGTTCAACTGGTATTTCATCAATTCCCGGCGCTTTGTTTAGTTTTTGGTCACATAGGGCTGCTTTAATTTCAGCAAGCGTGGGTAGTGTCGATGATGGTTCATCTTCGTCAGTCGAGGCTTCAATTGAAATGTTCTCTGTTGTGATCGGAGCTAATGCGGTGGGATTCAAAAGATGTTCAAAGTATGACGCCCATTTCCTTTTGATTTCTTCTGTGTCGCTGATGATATTGCCCTCTGCGTCTTTGCAGAGACTGGTTTTTGGCTTATATCCCTTTTTTAAGTCTTTTGCTATTGCGTATGCGTCCCGCGTTTTATTTTTATACTCTAGATGAAATCTGAGAGTATTATAAGTTTGCTCTAAAGTTTGTAACGCCAAGAAATAAGGCTCGGAGAAAAAAATGATGAATACAGAAATTAATATTATCACTCAAAAATCTCAAAACCGGATGTCCGTCCGTCCGTCCGTCCGTCCGTCTGTGCGCGCTCTAGCTTGAGAACACGTTGAGCTAGATAGTTCAAATTTCGTACACGTCGTTTTTGACAAAAAAGTAAGGTCAAGTTCGTGAACGGGCCAAATCGCTCCACCCCTTCTACCCCCTCCCATACAAAATGACACAATTGCGCAATTTGACAATAAACGGATTTGCACGAAAAGTATAAAAGCTATTGGCCTGAAATTTGGAATATGTTACTTTTATGATAATATCAATCTACCGTACGAAAATTATGCGTATCCTCCTCCTCCTTCTACCACCTCCCATACAAACTGTACTTGTCATGAATTACTCTAAGCCAATTTACTTATTGCGTATACAATTTAGAGAGCTGAAATTGTGCACCAAATATTTATTTGAAATTGTTAGTAAGCCCAAAAAAATTTAGACTATTAGCTTCACCCCTTCTACCCCCTCCCATACAAAATGACACAATTTCGTAATTTGACAATAAACGGATTTACTCGAAAAGTATAAAAGCTATTAGTCTGAATTTTCGGATATGTTATTTTCATAGTAATTTTAATCTACAGTAGAAAAATTATTTGCTTCCTCCCTCTCCTTCCACCCCCTCCCATACAAACTGCACTTTTTCATGAAATGCTCTAAGCCGATTTTCTCAGAACATATAACATTTATCGAGCTCATATTTCGTAATAAATACTTATTTAGCATTATCACTAAGATCAGAAAAAAAATTTTTGATTAGCTTTACTGCTTCTACCCCCTCCCATACAATATGACGCAGTTTCACAACTTCACAAAAAATCGATTTTCTTGAAAAGTATAAATGGCACTAGTCTGAAATTTCAGGGATGTCAATTTTACAATATTCCTAGTTATTTCTGAAATCACTCTAATCGCCCCACTCTTTCTACCACCTCCCATACAAACTGCACATTTTCACTAAATCTAACTCACTAATTTTTTCAGTTCCCATTCAATTTTTGGAGTAAGCATTTTGTACAAAACATTTTTATAGCTACTTTAGCATGATGGGGAAAAATTAGTTCAATGCTGTCATCCCTTCTAATACTTACCATGCGAAATTTCTTGGGATCACAAAAAATTCTATTTCATCTAGAGTATCGTAAGATTGCGCTTTACGCGCAATCGTAGCCCTGTTATGTTTTCTCATGTCGTCGTCCATTTTTTGTATTTTGTCATTATGGTACTTCCTTTGTTTTCGTCTGCAGGTCTTTTTCGCATATCGCCTAAGCTCGTCATATCTTTCTTTTTTGGCTCGTGTTGGTTGTTCAGTAAAAATTTTGTAGGCCTCGTTCTTTCTATCTATTGCGTCGCGACATTCTTGGTCGAACCAATCATTATTTTTTCGCCGTGCTTGATATCCTAATACCTCTTCTGCGGAGGATTTGATGCCGTCTCGTATTTTCATCCACGCATTCTCCACTGGCATATTTTGGATATTTTCATATATTGGTGTCAGGTGTTTATTACATGCTAACATGTAAGCCTGCCCCACCGTTTCGTCGTTAAGCTTGTCGACATTGAATTTGTGAGCTCTACTCGATTTCGAATATCCACGAGAACCTATTTTGCATCGATACTTGGCTCTGACTAGATAGTGATCAGAGTCACAATTCGCACCGCGGAGAGTTCGTACATCAAGTATGCTGGAAGCAGCCCTTTTCTCAATTAGAACGTGGTCTATTTGGTTGAAGGTGTCACCATCTGGTGATGCCCACGTTCGTTTTTGAATATCACGATGTGGGAAGCACGTAGAGCTCACTATGATATTTTTGCTGCTTGCGAAATCAATAAGACGTTGGTCATTGTCGTTGGTTATGTCATGGAGGCTGTGCCCTCCTGTTGTTCCTCTATGAGCATCCTCCTTTCCGACTTTCGCATTAAAATCCCCTAAGACAATTTTTAGGTCATTCGAGGGCAGTGAGTCATAGGTTGTCTCTAGGGTGGCATAAAATTCGTCTTTAGTTATATCGTCCTTGTCTTCTGTTGGTGCGTGAACGTTGATCAACCAAGTGTTGAAAAATTTAGTCCTTATTCGGATTGCACACAATCTTTCACTGGTCTGAAGCTCGTGGCATACTGTCTAAATTTTTTGTCAACGACAAAAGCGACTCCAAACTCTGCTTCCCGACAATTTTCCACTTGGATAGATTGGGTGTGATCTCATGTCCATGATTTCGCTACCGAGCCATTTCGTTTCTTGGATGGCAGTTATGTTGATGTTGTGTTTTGGCACTTCTTCGAGAAACTCTTTCAGAGCTCCCGTCCTAAATAAGATCGAACATTCCAAGATCCAATAGAGTAGTCCATTTTTCGTTTGCGGGGTCGTTGCCGTTGAGTCCATCCTTTTCGAGGCTGTTCTTCAGGTTTCTGGACAGTGTTCTTTTTCCGGTGATGCGTTGTCGGCGCCTCCCCCAACCCCCGACCTGGAGGACCGGCCCTACTTATTTATTACACGCTAGTAGAAAAAAGGTGGGAGTTTTGAGCTAAATATGACATGCTGGAGTTCTCACAGCTATGCTGCGAGTCCAACTATGTCATACTTTTTGCCTACTTCCTGAGACGCACTGGTGTTACTGGCCATTCAGGTTAACTCTATGTTCCCTCCTCCTTTCTCAAACCGGGCTTGGGACCGTCTATGGCGGAGTTAGATTTAGTGAAAATGTGCAGTTTGTATGGTGGTAGAAAGAGTGGGGGGATTTTAGTGATTTTTTCAAAAATAACTAAGAATATCATAAAATTTACATCTCTTAAATTTTAGACTAGTAACATTCATACTTTTGAAGAAAATAGATTTTTCGGGAACTTGTATAGGAGGGGGTAGAAGCAGTAAACCTAATCAAATATTTTTTTCTGATCTTAGTGATAATGCTAAATAAGTATTTATTACAAAATGTGTGCTCGATAAATGTTATATGTTCTGACAAAATTGGCTTAGAGCATTTCATGAAAAAGTGTAGTTTGCATGGCAGGGGGTGGAAGGAGAGGGAAGACGCAAATAATTTTTATACTGTAGATTGAAATTATTATGGAAGTAACATATCCCGAAATTCAGACTAATAGCTTGTATACTTTTCGAGCAAATCCATTTATTGTCGAATTGCGAAATTGTGTCATATTGTTTGGGAGGGGGTAGAAGGGGTGAAGCAAATTGTCTAATTTTTTTTTTTGATCTTACTAACAATTTTAAATAAATATTTAGTGCACAATTTCAGCTCGCTAAATTTTATACGCACTGAGTAAATTGGCTTAGAGTAATTCATGATAAGTACAGTTTGTTTGGGAGGTGGTAGAAGAAGGGGAGGACGCGCATAATTTTTGTACGGTAGATTGATATTATCATAAAAATAATATATTCCAAATTTCAGACCAAGAGCTTTTATACATTTCGAGCAAACCCGTTTATTGTCAAATTACGCAATTGTGTCATTTTGTATGGGAGGGGGTAGAAGGGGTGGAGAAATTTGGCCCGTTCACGAACTTGACCTTACTTTTTTGTCAAAAACAACGTGTACAAAATGTAAACGTTCTATCTCAACTTGTTCTCAAGCTAGAGAGCGAACAGACGGACGGACAGACGGACATACGGTTTTGAGATTTCTGAGTGATAATATTAACTTCTGTATCATTCATTTTTTCCGAGCCTTATTTCTTGGCGTTAGAAACTTTAGAGCAAACTTATAATACTCTCAGATTTCATCTAGAGTATAATAATTTATTCGAAATCTCACATCAATGGCTTTTATGTTTTTCGAGCAAATCCGTTTAATGTCGAAGTGCGAAATTGTGTCATTTTGTATGCGAGGGGTAGAAGGGCTAATCGTCTAATGATACTCTAGATGAAATCTGAGAGTATTGTAAGTTTGCTCTAAAGTTTGTAACGCTAAGAAATAAGGCTCGGAGAAAAAAATTAATGACACAGAAGTTAATATTATCACTCAAAAATCTCAAAACCGGACGTCCGTCCGTCCGTCTGTGCGCTCTCTAGCTTGAGAACGACTTAAGCTAGATAGTTAAAATTTTGTACACTTCGTTTTTGACAAAAAAGTAAGGTCAAGTTCGTGAACGGGCCAAATTGCTCCACCCCTTCTACCCCCTCCCATACAAAATGACACAATTGCGCAATTTGACAATTAACGAATTTGCTCGAAAAGTATAAAAGCTATTGGCCTAAAATTTGGAACATGTTACTTTCATGATAATATCAATCTACCGTATAAAAGTTATGCGTGTCCTCCGTTCCTTCTACCACCTCCCATATAAACTGTACTTGTCATGAATTACTCTAAGATAATTTACTCAGCGCGTATAAAACTTAGCGGGCTGAAATTGTGCACCAAATATTTATTTAAAATTGTTAGTAAGACCAAAAAAAATGAGACGATTAGCTTCATCCGTTCTACTCCCTCCCATACAAAATGATACAATTTCGCAATCTATACATAGTAATATAATTGTAGTGTCTGTCTGTAATTTGCTTATAAATGGCAATAAGTTAGTTTTTTGAGTTATTTTAGCACTAACTAAGCATAAGAACACATTTTTGAAATTTTTGTCTGTCTGTCTGTCTGTCTGTCTGTCTGTCCGACCGCGTTTCACGCACAAACGGCTGAACCGATTGTAATGAAACTTGCACAGTTTGTTAGGTGTCCATCGGAATGAAATCTGCACTTGGTTTCATTTCACTCCCCTCACGCCTTCTACCCCCTCCCATACAAAGTGACTCATTTTCAAAATATATATTAATCAAATTTTCTTGGAAACCATAAAAGCTATTAATTTGAAATTTGGAATATATTATTTCTATTATAAATACAGTCTTTTGGTTTACAAATTATTTGAGTTTCCTCACTCCTTTCACCACCTCCCATACAAACTACACTTTTTCATGAATTATTTTACACCAAATTTCTCAGTACGTGTAACTTCCATCGAGCTAAAATGTTGTGTGAAATCCTTAATTAACATTATTATTAATATCGGGAAAAAATTAACCGATTAGCTTCACTCCTTCTACCCCCTCCCATACAAAGTGACACAGTTCCACGACTTCGCAAGAATTTGATTTTCTTGAAAAGTCTGAAAGTTACTGATCTGAAATTTCAAATATATCAATTGCATGATGATTATAGTTGTTTTTCAAAAAATCACCAGAAACCCCCTTCTCCCTCCACCACCTCCCATATAAACCGCACTTTTTCATGAAATACTCTAAACGAATTTTCTCAGTATATTTAAATTTCATCGAGGTGAAAATTTGGATTTAGTCCTTAATTAGCATTATTAGTAATATTGGGAAAAAACTTAACCGAGTAGCTTCCCTCCTTCTTCCCCCTCCCATACAATAAGACACATTCCACGACTATACAATAATTCGATTTTCTTGAAAAGTATGAATGATACAGATCTGAAATTTAAAGTATATCAATTGCATGATAGTTGTAGTTGTTTCTCGAAAAATCACCAAAAACCCCCTTCTCCTTCTACCACCTCCCATACAAATTGCACAATTTCATTAAATTCAATGCACTAAGTTTCTCAGTACCTACTCAATTTTTGAAGCTTAAATTTGGTACAAAACCTTTTTATAGCTACTCTAACATGATGTGAAACAAATTAGTTCAATGCTGTCACCCCTTCTACCACTCCCTATACAAAATTTCTTAACACCGCAAAAATTTCGATTTCATCTATACATAGTATCGTATGATTGGGCTTTACGCACAATCGTAGTCCTGTTATGTTTTTAAGCTTAATGTTATTTTATTTCTTTTTTTTTAAATAACACCAGCTACAATTATTCACCTGTTCTTAACGCTTTTCAACACGTAGATGATTTCGAATCACGGGTTTGATTTGATCACAAGCCTGTCCCATAAAAATGGGAGTATCATGTTTTCATTATTAATAATTTATGGTTCTGATTCCAACAACATACAAACCATTTTCTTCAAAGAGCCATTAAAGTAAGCAGATTATGTATCCCACATAATGTATTACTAACTACACTCTCAAAAATTGCTTATTATTGCTATTTTTACGCGGACGAAGTCGCGGGCGTTTGCTAGTTTGACAATAAATGGATTTACTCGAAAAGTATAAAAGCTATTAGTCTGAATTTTGGGATATATTACTTTCATAATTATTTAAATCTACGGTAGAAAAATAATTTGCGTTCTCCTTCTCCTTCCACCCCCTCCCATACAAACTACACTTTTTCATGAAATGCTCTAAGACATTTTCTCAGAACATATACCATTTATAGAGCTCATATTTTGTAATAAATACTTAATTAGTATTATCACTAAGATCAGAGAAAAATAGTTGATAAGCTTCACTGCTTCCACCCCCTCCCACACAATATAACACAGTTTCACAACTTCACAAAAAATCGATTTTCTTGAAAAGTATGAATGGCATTAGTCCGAAATTAAAGGGATGTAAATTTTATAATATTCCTAGTTATTTCTGAAAAAATCTCTAAAATCCCCTTACTCTTTCTACCACCTCCTATACAAACTGCACATTTTCACTAAATCTAAATCACTAGTTTTCTCAGTTCCCATTCAATTTTTGGAGTAAGCATTTTGTATACAATATTTTTATAGCTACTTCAGCATGATGGGGAAAAATTAGTTCAATGCTATCATCCCTTCTAACGCTTCCCATACAAAATTTCTTGGGATCACAAAAAATTCTATTTCATCTAGAGTATCGTAAGATTGCGCTTTACGCGCAATCGTAGCCCTGTTATGCTCTTTTTTTTTTGTTTTTTTTTCTTACTAATAATTCTGAATAAATATGCACAATTTTCTCTCAAGAAATTTTATACGCACTGAGTAAATTGGTTTAGAGCATTTCATGAAAAAGTGCAGTTTGTGTGGAAGGTGATGAAAGGAGAGGGAGGACACGAATAATTTTTATAGAGTAGATTAACATCATCATAATAGTAATAAACTGCCAACAAGTCGGCCGAAACTTTATTATTCTTGGGACAAGTTGCGGATAAGTGGAAAGTCAATATGCAGGTTAGAGTGGTTAGAGAAGGTTAAGTGAAAGGGAGTTCTTGGGCAGGGCTGTTGCTAATTTAACAATATTTCATTCGTTTCTGCAAGTTTGGGTTTTTATGAGGGGAGGAGGAGGGGTAATAGTAAGGGTGGGTGGATGTTAATAGCTTTTTAATTAATTGCTCGAATCACGTCCAATATTCTCTGTATAGAATGTGTTACATAGACGAAGTTGCATAGAATTTTCATAAAATTCGGTGTATTCTACATTCACGAAACCGAACATTTCTATGGGAGGGGGTAAAGAAGGTAGGGGAATCGTAAAATTTGATATGTAGTTTTATTTCGATTCTCTTGCAAGGTGCTTGTATAAAATTTCAAGTTTGTAGCTTTTAATTTGTTGGTTATTAGTTGATTTAATGAAATCGGTCGAAATCATACTTTTGTATGGGAGGAGGTAGAAGGGCAAGCGCAATTTCAAAACTTTTAACGTAATTTCAATTATTATACTCTAGATGAAATCTGAGAGTATTATAAGTTTGCTCTAAAGTTTGTAACGCCAAGAAATAAGGCTCGGAGAAAAAAATGATGAATACAGAAATTAATATTATCACTCAAAAATCTCAAAACCGGATGTCCGTCCGTCCGTCCGTCCGTCTGTGCGCGCTCTAGCTTGAGAACGCGTTGAGCTAGATAGTTCAAATTTTGTACACGTCGTTTTTGACAAAAAAGTAAGGTCAAGTTCGTGAACGGGCCAAATCGCTCCACTCCTTCTACCCCCTCCCATACAAAATGACACAATTGCGCAATTTGACAATTAACGGATTTGCACGAAAAGTATAAAAGCTATTGGCCTGAAATTTGGAATATGTTACTTTTATGATAATATCAATCTACCGTACGAAAATTATGCGTATCCTCCCCCTCCTTCTACCACCTCCCGTACAAACTGTAATTGTCATGAATTACTCTAAGCCAATTTACTCATTGCGTATACAATTTAGAGAGCTGAAATTGTGCACCAAATATTTATTTGAAATTGTTAGTAAGCCCAAAAAAATTTAGACTATTAGCTTCACCCCTTCTACCCCCTCCCATACAAAATGACACAATTTCGTAATTTGACAATAAACGGATTTACTCGAAAAGTATAAAAGCTATTAGTCTGAATTTTCGGATATGTTATTTTCATAGTAATTTTAATCTACAGTAGAAAAATTATTTGCTTCCTCCCTCTCCTTCCACCCCCTCCCATACAAACTACACTTTTTCATGAAATGCTCTAAGACGATTTTCTCAGAACATATAACATTTATTGAGCTCATATTTTGTAATAAATACTTAATTAGTATTAGCACTAAGATCAGAAAAAAATATTTGATTAGCTTCACTGCTTCTACCCCCTCCCATACAATATGACACAGTTTCACAACTTCACAAAAAATCGATTTTCTTGAAAAGTATAAATGGCACTAGTCTGAAATTTCAGGGATGTCAATTTTACAATATTCCTAGTTATTTCTGAAAAAATCACTCTAATCGCCCTACTCTTTCTACCACCTCCCATACAAACTGCACATTTTCACTAAATCTAACTCACTAATTTTTTCAGTTCCCATTCAATTTTTGGAGTAAGCATTTTGTACAAAACATTTTTATAGCTACTTTAGAATGATGGGGAAAAATTAGTTCAATGCTGTCATCCCTTCTAATACTTCCCATGCGAAATTTCTTGGGATCACAAAAAATTCTATTTCATCTAGAGTATTGTAAGATTGCGCTTTACGCGCAATCGTAGCCCTGTTATGTTTTTTGTAAGTTTTTATGCAAAATTTCAAATTGATAGCTTTTAATAGTTAGGTGATAATTGATTTCTTAAAAATGGTCGAAAAAATAATTTTGTATGGGAGGGGGTAGAAGTCTTTAAGGTTTTCGACCAGTTAATATTTCGTATATTTAGGGATTTTTATACTCTAGATGAAATCTGAGAGTATTGAAAGTTTGCTCTAAGGTTTGTAACGCTAAGAAATAAGGCTTGGAGAAAAAAATGAATGATACAGAAGTCAATGTTATCACTCAAAAATCTCAAAACCGGATGTCCGTCTGTCCGTCCGTCCGTCCGTCCGTCCGTCTGTGCGCTCTCTAGCTTGAGAACGCGTTGAGCTAGACTGTTCAAATTTTTTACACGTCGTTTTTGACAAAAAAGTAAGGTCAAGTTCGTGAACGGGCCAAATCGCTCCACCCCTTCTACCCCCTCCCATACAAAATGACACAATTGCGCAATTTGACAATTAAAGGATTTGCTCAAAAAGTATAAAAGCTATTGGCCTGAAATTTGGACTACATTACTTTTATGGTAACATCAATCTACTGTATAAAAATTATGCGTGTCCTCTCCCTCCTTCTACCACCTCCCATACAAACTGTACTTGTCATGAATTACTCTAAACCAATTTACTCAGTGTGTACACAATTTAGCGCGCTGAAATTGTGCACCAAATATTTATTTAAAATTTTTAGTAAGGCGAAAAAAAATTAGACGATTAGCTTCACCCCTTCTACCCCCTCCCATACAAAATGACGCAAATTCGCAATTTAACAATAAATTAATTTACTCGAAAAGTATAAAAGCTATTAGTCTGAGTTTTGGGATATATTACTTTCATAAGGTTTCAAATCTACAGTAGAAAACTTATTTGCGTCCTCTCTCTCCTTCCACCCCCTCCCATACAAACTACACTTTTTCATGAAATGCTCTAAGACGATTTTCTCAGAACATATAACATTTATAGAGCTCATATTTTGTAATAAATACTAAATTAGTATTATCACAAAGATCAGAAAAAAAATATTTGATTAGCTTCACTAGTTCTACCCCCTCCCATACAATATGACACAGTTTCATAACTTCACAAAAAATCGATTTTCTTGAAAAGTATGAATGGTACTAAACTGAAATTTAAGGGTTGTCAATTTTTTAATATTCCTAGTTATTTCTGGAAAAATCACTAAGATCCCCCCCACTCTTTCTACCACCTCCCATACAAACTGCACATTTTCACTAAATCTAACTCACTAATTTTCTCAGTCACCATTCAATTTTTGTAGTAAGCATTTTGTCTAAACTATTCTTATAGCTACTTTAGCATGATGGGGAAAAAATTATTTCAATGCTATCACCCTTCCAAACACTCCCCATCCAAAATTTCTTGGGATGACATCTAGAGTATCGTAAGATTGCGCTTTACGCGCAATCGTAGCCCTGTTATGTTTTTAAATGCATTTCGCAAATTTTCAAGTTTCTAAATAAAAAATTTCAGTTTATGTGTTTTTTTCAATGCACATGAAACACCTTGTGCACGTTAGACCGGAGGAGTCGGTTTACAACAATTATGGATCAAGTTATTATTATTTTTGTATGTACATTAAATAGTAGTATCCACATGCAAAATTTCAACTTTGTATCTTTCACCAGGGCCCTAAAAAAATCACTCAAAGTTTTCGACATTTATGCTTATCACCTCCCTCCCCTTACACCTCCCAACTTAAAATTTTTACCAAAATTAACCATTATGTATTTCTACAATCTGACAAATTTTTGATTTGATATCTGTACTCTTTTTTGAGATATAAGGATTTCTAATTTTAAAAAGTGCGCAATTTTTGAAATGCTCCCCATTTCCCTCCACTACTATTATTTGGACATGTTATATTTTTTTTTGTATTTTCCTAGTATAGTTTAATATACGTTTTAAGTTTCAATTACATAGATTAAGAGATAGTTGAGATATTAATTTTTAAGTGTTTTTCTTTGCACCCCCCCTGACCCTCCCCCTTAAAATAATTAGCCACTCTCTAAGCTGATTCCGATGGAACTATATGCCACCTTGACGGTCTCAAAATTTGAATTTTTTACGATAAGTAATTTCGAAGATATAATCATTTGGAAAAACAATTCGGCCGAGAATTTGTTTTTAGCCCCCCCTTTTCGGACGCCAATGGATAAAAAAAAATTAAATTATTTTTAAAGTTTGTCCCACAACCTTCTCTATATCTGTACTGAATTTCAACTTTCTATCTACATTCGTGGTGGAGATATTAGCAAGTGTAGTTTTCGACTTTTTTCCTCCCCCCGCCTCAACCTTTCACCTAATACCCCCCAAAATTTAGAAAATAAAGCTCACTTACCCAATCAACAATCCACCCAAAAACGAACATTCTACCTTAACCGATCTCGGAGATATGAGTCCATATGTACGGTGTACGGCGGGACGGATTTTTTTTTTGCATTTTTAGGCTAATTTAGTAATGAAACGCGAAAAAAAAAATTTCAGGGTAGCAAATTTTTTTTTTTCTTGTGTCGATCACAATACTTTATTATTAGAATAATAAAGTAATATACTCCAAATTCCAGATCAATCGATTTTATACTTTTGAGCAAATCCATTTATTGTCAAATTGCGAAATCATGTCATTTTGTATGCGAGGCGGTAGAAGGGATATAGCGATTTAGCCCGTTCACGGACTTGACCTTACTTTTTTGTCACAAATAACATGTACGAGATTTTAACTTTCTAACTCAACGCGCTCTTAAGTTAGAGAGCGCGTAGACGGACGGACGGACATCCGGTTTTGAGAGTTTTGAGCGACAATAAATATTTTTGTACCCTAGGCGCCTCTGTGTGAGCATTATTTCTTAGCGTTACAAATTTTAAAGCAAACTGATAATACTCTCAGATTCCATCGAGAGTTTAAATATCAAAATATTGCGTAACTAGGTAGGTAGGTATGTAGACACAAGTCCGGGCGCACATAGACCACAAGCAGAGAGAGAGAGAGAGAGAGAGAGACTCCAACAACATGTGTTTATGAAGCCTTGAAGGCTACTGGCTTCCGCATTTGCCAGATCATCGAAACTTTTCAAGAAGTGTGTGCCTAGGTAGCCCTCCTTCTTCAGGCGAATGTGTGCAATTAACATAAAAAAAAACTGTGACTTAGCTCGTACGTCACAAGTATAGTTACTCCATGGGACATTAGAGGCGCTTTTCCATAGTTTGGCAGAGCTGAAGCCCTGTTTTTGGAGCGAAATTTAAAAAAGTGTCCTTTTTTTTTGGTACGTTGTTAACATTAAGAACTGTGCGCAGTTTGTAATGCTTAACTAAAAAGTCACAAACAAAAATTTTGAAGCAATAAGTTATCTTAGGGTGCATGAAATTTGCAAAAGAAATCATTAAACTCACCACTACACGAATGGTGAAATGGGGATGGTGAATTCGCAGGTGTCGGTTGTGACAGATCTGCCATACTCTACCCTGGATGGAGGTACTCTAGTCACAAGCAGATGCGCGAAGACTTTATTCGAACGTGTATTGGCAGTTGTTGGCTTAAATGGAAAGTGCTGACGATTGCATCTAGGACTCAAAGATTGTACAGGCTCAAAATTAGTTCTTGTTTCCGTTGAAAGAACTAAATAGTATAGTTCCATCTTAAAGATTAAAATCATCACCGCGAAAAGCCCACAATAATATGGAAGGAAATTTTAACTTAATTTCTTTTCTGAATGAAAGAATTTATTATGAAATTTTCCAAATCCTTCCGCAATTTCATTACATAGTGCTCTGCTGCTATGCAGTAATAAAATAAAAGGCGGAAGAGAAACCACGCAAAACAGTGACGGCACACATAAAACCACGTAACCTTCATGAATGTAACCCTCAGGGTAAGTTTTCAGCCCCTCCCGAAATACTCGGATCCTGGTGTATCCAATAAAATTTTTTTTGTTCTATATCAAATATAGCTAAATAAACAGCCGAGGAAAAGTTGCAGAGATAGGTGTAGTGCTCTTTGCTATCTCGTTTTAATAATTTATTTGTGAAATGAGCCTCCAAAACATTTATACCAATCGTAACATTTGGATCCGTCGTGAGAAGCGCGGGAGGCGAGTAGTGTTGTATATGCACCGAAACAATTAATAAACTTTTTGGCGCTGTCGGATTCACGCTAATTACCTGGGGGGTTGACAAATATGTTTGGCACCCGGCCAATACGAGGTTCCGCGCGCGAGGGTGGCATACTATGAACTTTAATTATGGATGTACATAAATAAGAAGGATAACGTAGATATCGCGAAACACTATAATAAAAATGTACAAGATATAAATATAACAATGCTTCAGCTTCGGCAGATGGCACACGATTATCTCCTAGCAGAATTTTCTCCCGTGCTCGGGTGTTGAGTCTTCGAAATGGGCTCCGAGTCGTCTTCCTCAATTTAAAAGGATTAACAAGAAATGAAAAGAAGTGCTGTGTCTATTGTCTCTGTCAATAGCGCCAGTTGGCTGGCTCCTGGCTCCTTGTATTCTTGTATTGTATACGAGCCACGAGAGACTTCTTTAAGAAGAACAGTTTTTCGCGGTATGCCGCAAGGTTTTCTCTTGAGGGATAGCTCCATATATGTCTATAGATAGCGCAGGAAAATTGCGAAATATTGCACGCCTCAAACACTACTCCCGCATCTCCCATCTCCCTGATAGCGCTGTTTCACCGAAAAAGGCGCTTCATGCCAACTAAAAAGGAGGCTTATAGGAGAATTCAAGTCTTCTAGAATCAGACAAAGAATATGTCAAGGATAAAGGATACACATAGAGTAGAGCATTTTGTTGGCACACCTAAAGCAATGGCAAATTGGAATTGTAACAACACAAGTCCATGGTGCAGTATATGGCCGAGTACCGGGAGCTTGCACAACGAGTGCACTCTGGATATGTATGAACAAGAATATGTATCTATGATTCTTATTCCATGCTTTCGAAAACGAGTGAAAATCTCGTAGATACATCATGCCCATTTGTGGTTTATTGATGTTCGCTTTCTCCACCGCTAATTAAAGTCTCTCCCACTCTCTCTATGCTCTCGACACGACGATATACAAATCATTTCCTTATTTCTGCCGTTTCGGTTTGACCATTAATTAGCCACAGGGTAATGTTGAGTTATGCTTTGATACCTTACGATAATGAAAAAACAATCCGGACTGTAGAGGAACTAATTAGTTAGCCCAGTATTACTGCAGTGATATAGAACATATCGAAGGATATGACCTTCTCGAGCTATTGTTAACGGCCGGAATAGTTGGCATGATTTCGGTCGTAATTTACCTCCATATGAGCATAAAAATGATCTAAAAATCGCTCTTCCCATATTTGTAAACATCCCATTAAGGATTATAATGTCATGAAAATGGATCAATTTGCAACATATATTCCCATATCCTTGACTATCTGGGTGAAATTTCTTTCTTCGGTCGGATGTGGGGGGGGGTGTTGTTTACAGACCAACCCACTTGTTTCCATCCTTGCTGAGAAATTGGGCACGTACGATTCGAGGACGACAATTTATTCCGTAGCCAACAATGCACAAAATGTCGCACAAGTTCATTTTTATAAAAAAAAAAAAAAAAATTTTTATTGCACACGGGATAAATTTTTGGTGAATGATGATTTTTAGTCCTGATATTCAGCGACCCCAATTTTTATTACTCTGCTCTATTCCTTTTTAATACGTGACTAGGATTTATTGGAGTTTGTAATCCATCCTTGCGTCCTGGCACCGAATTTTCTTTGGCTACTATACCTAACGACTGTCTATAGTATACAAATGCGTCTCCTTATTCGTTACCGGTTCAAAATGATTCCTTCAAAGCAAAAAGTTTTCTGCATTTTCGGACAATTTTAAATCTTCTTTTCCCCCGACCAGCAATTTTCTTCCAGGATGCACATTGGCTATGCACACGTTTCGATGCAGTTGAAACTTTTCGGTCTAGTATCCTCGAAAATGTTTAACGTGAAAATTTCGTGAAATTGTATTTATTGAAGCGAAATTTTCGCTGAATGAGGTGGTGGTGGTGTTAGTAGTAGTAGAATGAACTAGTTTCGAAAAGAAGAAAAACATTGCCGGTAGTGTTTGAATATTTGTTGATTTTATTTCGAGCGAGTAGGAAGATCGGCCAGACTTTTTGAATTAATCCATTTGATGCTGATTCAATATTAAGATAGTTGGATTAAACTTGTTAGTTTTGATTTTGAAGAAAGCAATCAAGATCTTCGGGATATCGTTGAATATTTTGTAAGGAAAATTTAAAAAAGAGATGAAAATAATCGCCAATGAAAATAATCGCCAGTGAGCCGCTGTTAATAGAAGTGCGAGCGGGCCCTCTACCATCAAGAAAAAGGAAAACTTTCAACTGTCGAGTTCTTGTTCGGACACACGTGTAGACTAAAACGCGTGCGTATTAGCGGAAAACTAAATCCGAATAAAACCGAAAAATACAAATTCGAACATCTTAACTAGAAAGCTAAGAGTCGACACACATATTGTGAGGTTTGTGGCCCTGCAGGGGTCGATAAGGCTGCGGCGATTGCAGGAGCTGCTTTTGGAGTTCAGTGAGTCCACGAACCTGAGGTGTTTGATCGGCATCCTGTTGCCCAGAGCTAGACCGAAGGAGGCACCAGTCAAAAATACGATCACCACATGCGAATTTTTAATTTCTGTGAAGCCCCAGAGGTTATCTGGCACCACGGGGGCGGATTGTCTCTGCCAATTTCGTGCCCTGCAGTCGTCTCTTCCATACTGGTGATGATCTAATGGCTTCGTGCATCTAGGACATTGACTGCAGTCCATGGGTCGAAGCAGGACATTATGGTCACGGAGAGGTCCCTTCAGGTTACACGTGATGCTTGTGATTGATGTCTAAATCGCATACCACTGGTTATAATAGTAGTGCGTGTGGTTCAAAAACTTCTATTAATTCTCCACTTGGAAGCTTAGACCTTTGCTTAATTTTTTGTTCTGTTCCCAGTTTCTATCTCGACGCCAATCACACCAACTCTAAAAAAGTTGGTATGACATTCCGGAAGTGCCGATTAGTTCAGTTTTAAAGCATTTTATCATTCATTTGATTAGTCAATATGCTTCAACAAAGGTTTTGAGTATTCGACTTTTCATCCCCCAAAACTACAAGCCAATCAAGCCCAGTTCTAAGGCTTAGTTTAATGAAGAATGTAGTACTGCGATACGGGCTAAAGACGCAGCTTACCGTGCTTATAAGCAGCTGCCATCCAAAAAAATTGGATTAATTTCAAAAACGAATGGAATCTTTGTAAATCCAGCTTACAACGATAAAAATATTTGCATAGCCAGAAATTGAGGTAAACAATTTTGAGAAGTCCTAAGAGCAGAGGTAGTTCTGCATCATCTATTCCATCTTTAATCTACAACAATGAGGTTATTACCGATCCTAACATGGAGGCAAACATCTTAGCGCTTCAATTCGCTGTCAACTCTTCTTTACCACCAACGAACTTTAGCCTTTCAACGTATACTGCGCTAAATTCCTCCATAGGATAAATAAACATTCGTGCACATAACGTATAGCGAGTTTTTAAGAATTTAGATGCTAACAAATCATTCGGTCCAGAATCCCTGCCCTTCTCCTTAAAAATTGCTGCGCTCTTCTTGCTAAACCTCTATGCAAACCTTACCGTCTCTCCTTATTGTCCTCCACTGTGCCATCTTCATGGAAACTTGCAAATGTTCAGCCAGTCCCAAAAAAAGGAGAACGCATCAATACCGCTAATTATCGCCATATAGCAATAATCTCAATTCTGTCAAAGGTCATGGAAACAATCATCAACAATAGAGCAATATAATATCTCAACATCAATGATACTATTGACGACAAACAGTATGTATTCCGCAAAAAACGTTCCACAGAAGACCTTTTAGCCACCCTAACAGAACGTTGGAACAAGAGCATTCACCAGCTTGGTGAATCTTCTATTATCGCTCTCGATATTTCCAAGGCTTTTAACAGAGTGTTGCACAGTGCCCTTTTAATCAAACTTAAAGCTATTGGTTTGGCGGACTCTCTTATTTTCTTGATTGAAAGTTTCTAAGCCAATCGTTCAATGCATGTAGTTTTGGATGGTTTGGTTTCCCCTTCTTATAAAATTAACGCTGGTGTCCCTCAGGGCTCGGTTCTTCCCCCACCCGTTTTCTAATATTATTAATGACTTGCTATTTTCAACTTTAAATCCTTTACATAACTTCGCTTATAACAGCCTATTAGACTTCTCCTACCACTTGAACACTGCGTCCTTAGCCCGATGTACTAGTAAAACAACGCAGATACATAGTTCAATAATTGTATGACGACCTGGCTAAAATTCTTAGTTGGGGCAATAAGAATGAAGTCGAGTTTAATGCTTCGAAAACCCAGTGCTGTCTTGTATCCCACAAACATGACTCTAACCTTGACCCAATCACCTTCGGAGGCCAGCCATTAACCAACTCTTCAAATGTTAAGGTGCTAGGTATCCAAATCACAGATAACTTATCTTGGAACGATCATATATTTAACATCGCCAAGGAAGTATCTAAATGTTTGGGTTACTTAAAACGGTGTAGGCCCTCCTACACCGCTTCTGGATTACTGACAATTTATAAGGCATATATTAGACCACATCTTGAATTTAATTCCTACCTATGGGCGGGAGCTGCAAAAACTTCTCCAGTCTCGGACTATTAAAATTATAGGAGATTCTGACATGAATTCATCGCTCGATTCACTCGAGAATAGACGAACTGTAAACTCCCTAACCCTTTTGTATCGCTACTACAATGGAGATTGTTCGGACGAAATTTCTCGTCTCTTGCCCTCATGTATGCCCTTACCCCGTAATACTACAGCTGCATCAAGCAAATTTCGTGATTCGTTTTTAAACCGGGGTGTTCGAATATGGAACTCGCTGCCCATCTCAGTATTCCCGCATGATTACAACATTCAGCAATTCAAAAGAAATATTCATAGCCACTTCCGTCTCTATTCTCTTAATTCCCAAAAACCAATATCCTTCCCCCCTCATTGAAGCTATGCTTCAGTACAAAAGGGCAACCCCTGTAGTTCCGGTGTCACATAAAAAAAATGATGCATTTTTCAAAATTTCAAGCCGTAATAACTCAAAATTCTTAGAGATAACAAGGAGAGCCTGCTTCTCAGGACTTCCTTGCACCGATTTTTTCCTAAATTGGCTTATGTGTGTACCGGTAAATAATATGAACGTATCGCCTTTCCCTTTTCCTTACTAAAATCTATGACAGCTATTCAAGGATGATATCTGTTTTCTCAGTTCTCGAATCGATTAGAATCGAAATGATTCCTTAATGGACTCATCCCCTATTTCAGGAAGATTTTTCTAAAAAAAAAATTACCGGTCTACATCAAATAATTTAAAAATACGTTTGATCTCATTTCCTTTTAAATCACCACAAACAACACAAAAATTCTAATTACCACTGAGTTATATAATCATCGCATGGAAAACCCTAATTTTCCATGGCATATCCTTTACAAATTATATTTTCATCTCTTAGTACTAAGTCGTTGAGATTCCATTGAAAAATTCATTACGGAATTCGTTCGTCCTGATTATCGTGTAACTCGAAGTGAACGGTCACAACATTATGTACAGTACTTCAAACTGTAGGAAAATATTGTGTTCGTCGCGAACAACTTAAGCGACCCTTTTCGCAGGATACGGAAGGATCCCGAGAAAAAAGTGACGTAAAATTGTGCATAAGTAAATAACAAAAACAAATTATTATACTCTTTACCGAAGCAATTATTCATGAGGAGTCATATGTACCTCAAGGCTGCCGTAATTAAAATATTATTCCCGGAAGAAAATCGGACAAGGTTTAGGTGGGAGTTTAAATGAAGTCCTGAAAACACAAAATTTCTGAAAATGTTGTAGCTACGTGCGAGAGATGATGATGGTTTGAAATTTCCAGGAAGTTTCTGAAGGGCGATTGAATCCTGGCTGTGGGAAGTAATATGGGAAACATAGGCTCATATGAAGATGTTAATACTCCTGAAGGATAATGCTTTTTCACGCATAGGCATTAGATAGATTCGAGAATTTAGAGTTAATAAATATTTATAATTTCAGAGGAACGCAACGGCGCATAGTTTGAATGGGAAAAGTACTAATCACCACTTCATGGTTGTCTGCCCAAGATTGCAATTCAGATAAAGTGCAAACTTTAAGATTCCAATAAGCAACGCGAATGTTCCACCGTTCTACGCGACGAGTCAGCCACATTGGGCGAAGATGAAATGCTCAAATGGTAGACAACCAGCAACAATTTGGAAATCATCTCCCAACGCGATGTTAACTTGGGACTTACGGAAGGACTACTGAAGTTCGTAATGTAAAGTCGCTGGAGCCGCAGGGAATTTTTTCGGCCGAAATTTGGGAGTTTGCCGGTTGCCTCGCTCTCAAACAAAATGTCGCCGAGCCCTCTAGGCTCAATTTTTCAAAAACCAACCATTTTTCAGTCGTAGTGATCAACTGCGATAGCTCTTTTCAATATCTGTAAAAAAAATCAGCTCTTCTATTAACAGTGATTTAGTTCATCTCTAGTGAGGGCTCAAGTCAAGAGTCAAATCAAGATTCAAGTCAAGAATCAAGTCAAGAGTCAAATAAAGAGTCAAGTAAAGAACCAAGTGAAGAGTCAAGTCAAGAGTCCAATCAGGAGTCAAGTAAATAGTCAAGTCAAATCAAGAGTAAGTCAAGAATCAAGTCAAGAGTCAAGTAAAGAAGCAAATGAAGAGCAAAGTAAAGACTCAAGTTAAGAGTCATATCATTAATCAAGTAAAGAGTTAAGTGAAGAGTCAAGTTAAGAGTCAAATCACGAGTCAATGACACTGATGTCGTTCGCTCGTGAGTGATATCTGCTCACTGCGCAGTGATATTTGTTCACTGCGCAGTGATATTTGCTCACTGCGCAGTAATATCTACACACTGCTCATACTCGATGCTTTAAAAAACCAAATTGCGTATCAGCAACAGCAAGCGAAGACAGACCGGTGATCGCAAATCGGCTTTTCGAACCACACAATACAAAGCTGGTAGTGAATGAGCAAAACAGTCAGGAGCGAGTTACGAAGCAGATAAGCAGGATACTGAGTACCTGTGAAGATGAGCGGTGCTTTGTGCAGATCGTTGAGCTTAGAGCAGATTGATACACTACGAGCACATCACTGAGGTGCGAACAAGAACCCTGCGATTTGCAATAATGGCCAGATAAGCTGGCACTAATTTAATTGGTGATAGACTGTATGCAAAAAGCATGCATGTAGTATGCATTATGTCTGATCTTCTAATCGTAGCTCTTTCGAATTTTCAATTGCAACAGTCGATTGCTGTTTTAAAGGACCGGTGAGAAAATAGCAGGTATCTAAAAGATTACACATATTACAGAGAATGCCTTATATAGCTATGAATCTAGATGCTAACAATTTGTCCGGTCCAGATGGAATCCCTACCCTTGATCTTAAAAATTGCAGCGCTTCTCTCGCTAAACCTCCATGCAAACTATCCCGTCCTTCCTTATCGTCCTCCACTGTCCCATCTTCATGGAAGCTTGCAAATGTTCAGCCATTCCCAAAACAATGAGAACGCATTAATCTCGCTAATTATCGCCCAATAGCAATAAACTCACCTGTTGAAGGTCATGGAAACAATCATCAACCATAGAGTTATAGAATATCTCAACAACAATGATATTATTGACGACAAACAGTATGGATTCCGCAAACCGTTGTAACAAGAGCATTCACCAATTTGATGAATCTTGTATAATCGTTCTTGATATTTCCAAAGCTTTCGACAGAGTATGGTACAACGCCCTTTTAGCCAAACTTACAGCTATTGGATTGGACGATTCTCTTATTTCCTGGAGTGAAAGATTTTCATCCAATCGTTCAATGCGTTATATATATTATATTGGATGGTGCGATTTTCTTATAAAATTAACGCTCTTTCTCCCACTATTTTTCTAATATTTATTAATGACTCGCTATCTTCAACTTTGAATCCTATCGCTGATGACAGCATATTAGATTTATCTTATCACTTCAACACTGCATCCTTAGCCCAATGTACTAGCTTAGTAGAACAACGTAGTTTCATGGTTCAATCATTGAATGGCGACTCGGCAAATATTTATAGTTCGGGCAATAAGAATCAAGTCGAATTAATTGCTTCGAAAACACAAGGCTGTTTTATGTTCCACAAACGTGACTCTAACCTAGACTCAGTCATCTTCGGATGCTAGCCATTATCCAATTCCACAAGTGTTAAAATGTAAGGTATCCAAACCACAGATAGCTTATCTTTAAACGATCACATAGTTAACATTGCCAAGAAAGGATCTAAATGTTTGGGTTACCTAAAATGCTCAAAATTCATTCACCTCTTCCGGATTATGTACAATTTATAAGGCCTACATAGACCAGGACTTGAATTTTTTTCCCACCTATGACCGGGAGCTGCTAAAACTTCTCTCTCCTGTCTGGATACTATCTAGTCTCGGGCCATTGAAGTTATAGGAGATTCTGATACCTCTTCATCGCTCGATTTAATCGTGCATAGACTAAGCTCCCTAACCCTTTGGTATCATTATTACAATGGAGATTATTCCAACGAAATCTCTTACGCCTTTACCCCGTAATGCTTCACACCCTCATAAGCATTCTCTCAGCCCTATCTTCAGTCGCACTGTCAAATTTCGTGATTCGTTTAAACTGGACTGTTCGAATATGGAACTCGCTGTCCATCTCAGTATTCCTGGAAGACAGCAACATTCAACAATTAAAGAGAAACATTTACAGCTGCTTCAGTCTACTATATTGCCTTGGTTCTCAAACACCAATATTCCTCCCATCTCACCGGAGCTGTGCTTCAGTACAAAATAGTAACCCCTCTAATTCCGGTGTCATATAAAAAAAATATATGTAAATATATGTATTCACCGAGAAGCTATATAAGGTATTCCCTGTAATGCAAAATGTAAGTGCTTACAAAAAATATTATCCGGTCGCATTATAGGATCGATTCGGAGTTAACTATATGTAACGCGAGGTATAATTTGTTTCGATTCTCTAGTATTGCAAAAAGTAAGTGCATACAAAAGCGGGCATCAGTATGGAAAAGAAAGTTCTAAAATCCTACAAGTAGAAGGTTGGCCTTACCTTTTGTCATTATCGCCAAGACAAGACTGAATTGCTTAGGGTCTAAGCAGTACAGTCTTGACTTAGGAACAGATCATGATTCCATTCGTTGTTAACCGCCAGGTGCGAAATATGTGTTTAGTTTAACGTGAATGCTCGGACCTTTTCTCATTAAGGAGTTACTTCACGGTTTTCTTTAGCTACACGGATTGATTTTGTAGCGATAATCATTAACGTCCCTGGATCGGTAGCGTTTATACCTATTTGCAGTTCGGCATTCATAGTGCTTGATGTGAGACCTATCTAATATCAAGGATCGAGGAACAAAGCACTCGGTTGTAAAGCAACTGCCAGAATATGCCACGGTTTTTCATACGGAGCTAATGGCAATTGCGAAAGTGGCGGAGCTAACCGTGCGTACAGAAGTATTACCATTTACAAGTTAGTTTTTACACGGACAGCCAAGCTGCACTGAAGGCCCTCTTCGCTTACAGCTGCAATTAAAAATATTTGAATCATGGTATGGACATGTTGAAAGAATTGGGGGAAACCTACACTTTGTTGGGTTCCGGGGCATCGAGATATAGCTGAAAACGAAATGGCTCAACGGTGGCCATAAGAGTTATTTACACAATATACGTTAACAAAGAGTAAAAAACACCACGAAGATGCTATGGGGTGGGTTTGATAGAAGGAAATCAATAAGAATATTGAGACTCGAAGAAACTCCCTACGGGCTCCAGTAGGTATAGTCACGGGTCATTGGAAACACGCTCGAAGGCTTCGTCTTACAACCAATGACATCTGCAGAGGCTGCGGTGAGGAGGATGAGACTATAGAGAATTGCCTCTGCCATTGCCCATGCCTCCGAACAATTCGAAGGCAAATTTTCGGAGAATACTTCTTCACCGGTAGAGCGGGCTGGTTGAATGATATGTAGGTAGGTACATTGGCAGCTCCTTGGACCTATTATAACTCAACGCAACTCCACGTCGAAAAATTAAGAACAAATTCCAAGCTTCGCTGCGACGCCAAATATTTCATTGTACAATCATTTCGCTTCAGATTTCAATCCCTACAGTTCACTACTTGGATATCTGCATTACAGTGCATTTCGATAACCTCGGCTACTACTTTCTACCACCAGTATTACTATGAACGCTTAGTTCTACTAGTTCTACATTAGGTCTTCTCTCTTATTTCATCCATGTGTGACCATACTACCACTTTTGTGCATCGGATTTTTTTACCTCGAGTCCCTACTTTACACTGTCGGTACACGCAGTGTATTTTGTTCTCCTCAGATCTCGTTCCTGGGTCCCTACTTTACACTGTTGGTACACGCAGAGTATTTCGACCTGCATTCACTACTTTCGTCCGCATATCTGTAATGCGCTACCAATCTCACTGAAAGCATCACATTTCGCTTGCTTCGCTGGTTCTGACCAGGTCGTTACTCACTTCCGCACTTATATGTACCACCAGTTCAACATTACGTCTTCCATTTTACTTCATTATTGCTTCCTGGTCCATACTTTTTCAACCCTCCCAAGTTTATCCAGCCTAGGAGCATTTTGTTCGCTTCAGCCCACTACTAATTTTGTACAACTACTCAACAATAAAACTACAGACTTTCGTAAACCAATGCCTCCGGCACATTTTAGGAATATTCTGGCCAGAAGTAATCTCCAACGACGAACTTTGGAGTACAACTCGCCAGACTAAAATAGGTATTGAGATTCAACGGCGGAAGTGGCAGTGGATCGGTCATACTTTGAGGAAACCAGAGCGAAACATCGCAAAACAGGCTCTGGATTATAATCCTCAAGGAAGACGTCGGGTTGGTCGACCATGTAACACATGGAAGCGAGCAGTTGAGCAGGAGGCCAGAGGAATAAACAAGTCCTGGCAACAGCTTAAAGCCGATGCTCAGGATCGCGCCTTGTGGAAGAGAGTTGTTTCTGTCCTATGCCCCTATAGGGAGTCTTAACAGGAATTTTATTGACTCAACAATAACGGTCTCCGATTTTGCTCCCCTCAGCTCGTGTCAGGCACCACTCCTTTCAATTCAATACTTTCATCATCGATTTACTGTTTCGCCAGCTCTCCAGTTTCGTCCGATTCTCACCAATTCATCACTCCGTTACTGGGAGTCTCAGTCAGTTCTACTGTTCATCCGTAAACGAATCATACTCTGTAAGGCTATATGCCTATAGCCCGAAGGAGCCCGTATTCCACGGAGGCAACTAGCTTAGGGGTCCTTTACACATCCCCCGTAGTACCAGGTTTTAAGCCTTTTGTGCGGCTTTCGCGGGTCGCCACCCACTTCAGTTTAAGCTCGTGCATAGCTTTGATACTGACGGGTTAGCTGTGGTGCCCCAAAGGCAATATTACTGGAATCGTCGAAGCTTCTAGACCAGTAACTACTCCGTGCGGAGGGACTGAGACGGGCAGCTTAGAAACAGAAAAGAGGAAGGCTGACTAAGGAAGTGAGCCTTCTTCACGACAAGCCTCGTTGCAGATGCAACCGCCAGTCTCTGTAACGATTTTGGATAGTTGATTCGCGACAATGATAAGTTTAACTTATCATTGTCGCGAAGAAGTGGTCAAACGCTACTTGAAAGTTGCGGCAATGAGGCGATACTAAAGCAGCCACATCGTCTACAAAAAGGCCTTAATCTCAATTAAGATTATGTAGAATGCAGGGACTGCAGCAAATGCAGGGATGATGGAACACGCTGCAGGTGCATTTGCTAAAATATTGCAGGGATTTACATGTTCATAAAGATGGCAGTTCGTTGATAAAGTAAAGAAACGGAAATCGACCGAGATGGGACCTTTGTGGAGCCATAGAAGTGACAATAGATGGACTGCGTTTGAAACCATTAAGAACTAGCAGCTAGTAACGTTGTTTGGAGTCAACGCAACACAGTTGCATTAATACCACAGGTTGAAAATTTGTTATAAGAAAAACGTTATCATCTTTGTCTGAATAAATGTCGGAATAAAGCACATTTTCTTGGACTCGGTTTACAAGAGAAATGATAACGTAATAAGATAATCCTAGAAGATGGAAGGATTTCTGTTTATTGCTTACAAAACCATGCTGTTAAAAACATTGGATTCGATTCTATAATTCGCATTCCTCCGGCTCATCGACTGTTGTCCTACCACCCTTGTAAAAGAGAATTGTTTCCTGTCCAACGCACATACAGAAGATCTTAACAGGAAAATTATTGAAAGAGTTTTTCCAAATAACTCAAGTATTAACACCTCCTTATGCTCGCCGACTTCATACGGCCGCAAGATGTGTTAACTTAAATACATTTCATTAAAAGACATCTATAGCATTATTTTCAAGTAAATGTCCCTTCACCACGTAAAAAATCGATTTTACTTTATTATTTTAATAACACAAATTTGTGTTTGAGTGATTTTTTTTGGGCTCTGGTGAAAGATACAAAGTTTAAATTTTGCATGTGGATACATCTATTTTACATACATAGAAAAAAAATAATAATTTGTTGCACATTTGTTATAAGCCGACCCCTCCGGTCTAACGTGCACAAGGTGTTTCATGTGCATTGAAAAAAGCACATAACCTGAAAATTTTTGAATGCAATTTAAGGAAGTAACTTGAAAATTTGCAAAATGCATTTAAAAAAAATCCCTAAATATATGAAATATTAACTTGTCGAATACCTTTAAGACTTTTACCCCCTCCCATACGAAATTGTTTTTTCGACCATTTTTAAGAAATGAATTATCACCCAACTATTGAAAGCTCTGAATTTGAAAATTTCCACAAAAAATTTTAAAAATAGTTGAAATAAAGTTGCGCTAAAAGTTTTGAGATCGCTCCTGTCCTTCTACTCCCTCACATACAAAACTATGATTTCGACCAATTTCATTAAATCAACTAATAACCAACAAATTAAAAGCTAAGAACTTGAAATTTTGTAAAAGCTCCATACAAGAGAAATGAAATAAAATTGCATCACAAATTTTACGACGAATGTTCGGTATCGTGAATGTAAAATACACCGAATTTTATGAAAATTGAATGCATCTTCGTCTATGAAACACATTCTATACAGAGAATATTGGACGTGATTCAAGCAATCAATTAAAAAACTATTAGCATCCACCAACCTTTACTACCACCCCTCCCCCTCCCCCTCCCCTCATAAAAACCCAAACTTGCATAAGCGAATGAAATATTAATTATATGTACTGGGACTATTAATCGTTTCCGCAATTAAGTGTTAAATTGACAACAGCCCTACCCAAGAACTCTCTTTCACTTAGTCTTCCCTAACCTTTCTAACCTGCATATTGACTTTCCACGCATCCTCAACTTGTCCCAAGAATAATAAAGTTGCGCCCGACATGTTGGCAGTTTATTTATATGTATGTTCTTCGCAAATCTTTGGAGAAAAAAAACTCCACTTTATTGTCTACTTCAAAGACAAGTAGTGTTTTCAGCTGTCTCTATATAGTGGGCGGACCGAACGATTTAATCGATTTACGTATCCTTTTTCACCAAACGATTTCTTTCAATTAGAGTAATAGACGGAAACGGAGAAGGATTCGATGGTCAGAAGTTAATGCAAACGAGATAACGAGATGCCATTTCAATCTATTTCATCTATTAAGGAAGAAATCATCCTTTCCCTCTCATCCTTATCCTCAACCCACAAAACTCTTGAAATTATTTTCGACACCATCCCACTTCTCATCACTCCAAAAATACTCATCGGAATTATTTGCCACTTGATTTTTTTTTTTTTTTTGTAAGAAATTGAAGATTTGGCGAAGGTCGTCTCCAGCGAACTTCTCGAGTCGTTCCTTTTCCACGGCGCCGATAACGAAAAGGACGACTTCTAAGACTACTAAGATTCTTCTTTAAGAGCGAAAAATAAAATGAAATCGTGTCGTTTCTTCTTCTAGAAAGTACCAAGAAAAAATTACCATTTTTTGTTTTTTTTTTCAATTGTGTGCAAGAAAGTTTTTCCGAATATTCAGCAAACGATTTAATTGGAAATTTTTGCGGAGCCGCCGCATCATCATCAATGACAGAACGGACAGAGCGCACTCCCGGGGTAAAATTCAATGGTTCGTGGAGAAATTATTCGCGACTTTGTACCCGAATGTTTGTCATAGCATCGTGGAGGACACACGAAAAAGACTATGAGCAAGAATATATGAGTTATTGTAGAAAAATCAACATTTAATAGGTTCTTAAGATCGAGAAAAAAATAATCCCCATTTTTTTCTCCATCTTAGAAGTAGATAGAATGGAAAAAGGAGGACAATTCGATAACATTTCATCCGTTTGGATATTATTATTATTAATGTCCTTAGTACTACCGGTATGATTCATAGTTTTTTCTTTGGAGGAAATTACTTTCGGTATGTCATCCTTGAATAAAGGATACTCCCGGTAGTGGTCATCGAGTTTTCGAATCGATTCTCATCTTTTATGTTTGTGAGAAGAAAGATTGAAGATTTCAAAGATTTTTTAATCAGAATAGAAGGAAATCGTTTATTATTATTTGGAAGCAGGTAAATAGAAAAGAAATTTCTTGCATTTACATTAGTGAGACTGGCAGTAAGTAAATGACTTAAACTTTTTTTGATTAATTATCTAAATCTCTTTTCTTTTTCAATAACACTACAGCCCACCTCGGGCTTTAGCCTCCTGTAGATATTGATAGAAGGGTTGTACGCCTTTCATTTTCATGTTCCAACCCGCTAGTCACTAGGCTACACTCAGGCCTATCTATATAGTAAATAATAAAAAATCGTTGGGAGCAAAATTGTAGGATTCAATATTTAAATTTAATGCCAGCACTTTGGTTGGACTTTGGAGCTAAGATTGTCATTTCAGTTGCTAAAAAGCTTTTCTTAAGCTCAGAAATTTTTCTTCAAGCCCAAAAAGCTCAAAATATCCATTCTTTCACAACATTTGGCTAAAAGGGGATGTGTCATATTCGAACCTATACCCTAGACTTTTTGGATCAAGCTGCGTACTCCCCTTAGAATATTGTTCCGCGAGATGATTATATCGCCCATTACATATAAACGAGACTAGAATTGATGCTCCTCTCGGCGCAGAGCGACTATAGAGCTACCCGGAAAGTGAGTATTTAAGCGAAGATCAATGGTTTCGTCACTCGAGCAGGTCCATGACCCTTCAGAATTCTTAATGTAGATGAGCATTGAGGGGGAGATAGAGAGAATTTTGCGAAGACTTGACACTTCCAATGTCTACCATAGCCCAAAAAAAAACTTTCCAGAATTCGCGATCAATAGTGTGTCCAGAAGGCTTGCAACAGGAAAGCAGTTCTTTGAAGATATCCATGTACTTGGGCCTGTTATTCTTCTTATGGTTCATGAAGACTGTTTTTTCGGGAGGAAGGTCATCTAAATCAAAATAAAGCTATCGATGATCTGAGAATGAATGTTCATTGGACACCTTCCAGTCCCTAACCAAATGCGCGATATTCTCTGAGACAAGGGTAAGGTCTAAGACTTCATGTCTATTGCTAGTAACAGAGTTGCAGAGTAGTAGCTTGGTGGTTAACAAGTAGTCCAGCAGCACCTAGCCTCTTTTATTAATATTGGAGCTAACGCATATTGTATAATGCGCCTTCCATTTTTTTCAAGGAAGCCATGGACTAGTAGTTGATCACTATTACACCGCATCCAGAATTCCCTTTAACCCCCTCCAGCTTCCCAAGCCTGCAATTTTGGGTAGAAAAATTTGCTTTAGGTAGATAGAGAAGGAGTTGGTCAAGCAAGACTTCCAGGAGATGAGAAAAGATTCGATTAAGTTGGATCAAATCGGGGATAAATTTTATAACGACTGTTATACAGCATGATATCGCGAGTAGAGAAAGTTATCGAGGGTAACATAAGGCCAATTGGAATTGATATTAGGTCGAGGTTCTTCTGAACCTACTGACTTGAGAATTCCGCTAATCTTGCGATTTATCTACTACATCTACTTCTGGATGTAAGCGCACTTTGACTAGTGCTGAGCTTTAAATACAGAAAATCTGAGAAATAATCCGTGCTTGGTCTAGCAGTTTTTTGCAATGAAGATAAGGTAATTGCTTTAGGGCAAAACATTTTTCTAGCAGCCCTAAGCTGCCAAGGACTCTTTACATCCCCTTCGATGAATTTTTCACATGGCGATGAACCGGGTAAGTTGTGTCTCTTACCACTGTTTAAACACCGTAATTGGCACAGCGAGGTTTATTGGAGAATAAACGCGCATTTCAGAACCTCTAGCACCAATCGCTGTATATAGGCTTCGACTATCATTATTTTGCTCGCAGGGCTTTGAGAGACGATGTGCTCCTAGGACTTGCCAGACTTACGTTTGCAAAACTTCCATCAGCTCGACTTTTAAGAATCGCAAGGCAATGAATTCACTTTAGTTTGGGTCGGAAAAACTAGTTTTAAGTCTTCCCTGGAAGATCTTAGCTACCATATCGGTAATCGTTTACGCCCGGTTCTACTGCGATTCTAACATTGAGCTCTCTTGTACGCCTGGCTTTGCTTAGCTCGACGGATCAAAAGTTTTTTTATTTGCAATTAAAAAAAAAACTAGGAATTTAAGTAAAAAGCAATAAAAATTCACTTAAATCTGGTGCCAACTATACGAGAATTTATTTTCGTAGAATTTCTTACAAATTATAATAAACGCTGAAATACGGTTCTTACCTCAAAAAACTTTTAAGAAACATATAACTAGTTCTCAAATATTCTAATTCAATAGAATCGGCTGCATCTTATAACATCCTTACTCATATCCTTAGAAAAGAATTTTTGCTAAATGAATTCACATAAATTAATCTAACTCTCTTCAAAGTCAATTCTTACTTCGTCCAATAAACTCGAAAATTTCCCTGAATATTCAAAATGCTGTGCATCGTGTCTTTCATAGATTCTAGAAAAATTGAATAACTGCTTATTTTTCAACGAAAAAATTCACTTCTGTTATACGAAATTATTATGGCATTAGTGCTATTTCAGATCATACTTCCGACGAACATTCCTCATGTTTTATCAATCACCTATCTATCGCCTATTTACGCTACCACATAATTCAAAAGGAGGTCAAGAACAAGTATTTCAATTTCCACAATAAGAATTCTCGATGTCTTAGCACAATAATTGCCTGGATTGGATTAGTAGACACAATAATAAATTTGTTTTATGGAACTTAAAGTGGTTTGTCCCCTCCGCGGAGCAGAAGGGGTGTTATTAATTTGAAATTATTCGCTCCCAATCATTTTGAAGAACACACTTGCTTTTGATCATAGATGTCATAAGATTGCCCTAAGCAACTCATCTCTGTTGTTTTTGATGATGAAGATGTTTTCGATGGTGATGATGATGATGATGAATATGAGGTTGATGCTAATGTGGAGGCACTCTATGTAATCGCAAATCAAGAGGACTTTAAATGTACGATGGCAACGACAGACAGAGTCGGGATTTTCAATCTGGATGCGAAAGGTGACTTGGGTTAAGTTGTTCAAGAAGCAAATTGGTTTAATTGCCCTTTGATTTGAGATCGATGTAATTTCTTGGAGTTCTCGGAAATGTGTGAAACTTTCTACCAGCGATGAACAGAATTAGTGGACAGGTTTGATCCATTAGAGTAGAAACTTTTCGGACGGGATTCACTCATATTCATAATGGATTTCGTCCTTAAAATACAAGGATCCCCTCCCAGTTTGCATGTTATTTTGCACTGTGCTTGACCTTAAGCATCATTCACATTCACAAGAATACATACAATTCTTATCTGAAGAGATGACTTTCGAGTTAGCGCAACAATAAGAACATATGCTTATAATAGGACTAACTGTAAAAATAAAAAGAAATAAAAAAAAAACAACATATCTCATAAAAGGCTCTAAGGCCATACAAGTACATCCCCAAACACTTTTCCAACGCTACAAAACTAAACAAGTGGAGTTCAGAGTGGGAAGTAGGAAAAAAAGGAGGAACGAAAAACAAGGGAAGGTACTCATATTTTTCAGGTAAGAATCGTTTTTTTTTCCTCTTTCATTGTTTACTTTCGAGTCATAAAACTAGGCTACACAACACGTCTGTATTATTAGAAATGACATGAGAATTCTGCAGAGAATAGGTAACAAGCTATACATCCTGCTAGATAGCTTTCTATGAGCATCAACTATACATCCTGCTGCAAACACTGTCCCTATGCATATAAAATTGGCTTAAGTGGGTAGAATCTAATACTAATACAACATATGCATAACTTTTTTTATATGGATGTGAAATAGCTGCAGAAAAAGTGGCAGATTTTTTTTTTCACTTAACTTTTGAAATGAATAGAACGAAATTCTACATTAATAAGTATTCGTAGCTTGCTAGATATGTAGCTAGTTCTATGCGCCATTCGCTGTGCATAATGCAAGGATCGCATAATGAGCCGCTTTCACCTGGACTTTTCATATAATAATTACGTGTAGGCTTTTTATTGACCAGTCAGGCATGGATTGCAACTACTTTTCGAAGTGTCTCTCGGTGTCTGTGCGTATGAACTCTGCGATGAGTTTTATTTATTGTTTTTACCCATTAATTATTTATAACATAATATGCTATACAACGTAGTTTCCTTTTAGCTAACGATACTCTAGACCTTTCAAGCACTCCAAAAAAAGGATGTGTCGAACTCAGCGAAATGGGCTTTAGTTTCGGCAATCACTTCTTTATTCGATGCTAACCTTTTTTCCAGCCATTTTTTCGCGGTTACAGGAAGAGGTTGAAGAAGGTGCAGCAGCAATACAATAATTTCGCGGTGGCGATGTCGAACTAGCGATCATTGCTGTTGGGAAACAGCACTTTTTTCTTCGCCTAGAGGATTCTCCGTTTTCTGTCCAATAATTGAGAATCGTTCTTCCCTTTTCCAAATAAACGATGAAGAATATGCCTTCCGAATCCCAGCCATTAACTTTCCAAGCAATGGAACTGTCTTCGCTTTCTTTGGTGCTCAAAGTTAACTATTTAGACAGTAATTATGGATCTATGTTTCATTAACGGCCACGGCACACATTTGGATTTTCAATTCAATTCAGTTCTGTTCTGGTTGTCGTCAGGACTTATTTATTCCTCTGACCTCCTGTTCAACAGCTTGCTATATGGTCAACTAACCCTACGTCTTCCTTGAGGGTTATAGTCCAGGCAATCCCAGAAGATGTTTAGCTCTGGTTCTGATCGTTCCGATCTCACTTCCGCTTTTGAATCTTAATAACTGTAACAGTTTGTACAGTTAAACTTCAAGGTTTGTCGTTGGAGATGAGACATCCCTAAAATGTGTCGTAGACACTGGTTTCCGAAAGCTTGTAGTTTCTTAGTAAGCGAACGTGGTTTCATCAAGACAAACCTATCCTATAAGAAAGGCAAAACTGTTTGCAACCACGCGCGTTACAGGTTGTGAATAGTGGACGACTGACTTGGGTCAGTTAGTTGCCCTAATTTCCCCTCCTAAAAACCTTCTTCATTATGACATCCATTTCTTTTCCCAAAATCCTCATCCTGTTCTACACTCAAGCCAAGGTGCACAAGCATCATGCCAAGGGCTGCGTGATATCAGGTGAATAAAAGTGAAAATGAAAAATTTGTGGATAGTGGGTTGTACGAAGGGCTAATAACCCATCCACAATAAATAATCAAAAAATGTTAAGGAACCTGAAGGTCAGGAGGCCAAGGCCCGATTTGGAATGTAGTGCCATTGTAGAAGAATTGTAGGGAGCACTGCGAATGCGGACCTTCTTTTCACGCCATACTCGTGGGATTGAAATTGGTGCACCGAGTAGAACATCAGTCAACGGGAAATTAGTTAAAGCATGTTGGGCAAGGATGGAATGAAATATGAAAATATTCTATTATTAACACCACCAGACCAACTAAACCAGGGCAATCTGCTTGCTTCAATGAGAGTGGAACAAGGGGAACTTAATGACCTGGGACTGAAGACACCAGTGGTTAATGAAGCCAAAGCATCTCTTCAGAAATCTGATTTAAAGAGTAAATTCGAGTTCTTCCCAGGAGTCTCCAAGGGACGTATTGGAGCAAAAGTTGCTGGCGATACAAAACCGGAGAAGACTCGCCGGAGAGAGCGTGAACGCATAGATTTACGGAAGTTGAACGACGCAAGAAACGTCACTGTCACGGCATCAAAAAGAAACAGATCTGATAAATGGTAGCACAACACAACAAGTTTCAAACAGGGGCAGAGTATTGAGAAACCTGTATGTCCCTACAAAGGTTCCGACGTCCACAAAAGGAATCAAACCGGCACAGAAGAAAATTGAATCTACTCAGAGAAAGCCGGTTGAAGGTAATCGCTTTAAATCGAATCCAACACCGAGCATTGACAAGGCCTTGTTTAGAGATATTTTATCACAAATGAAGGTAGCGATTCTACATTCCCAGCACCCAACGATATCGCTTGATGAGGAACAAATCAAAGCTGCAATCTTGGACAAAATGGACAGATTGAAGGAGACAGATGTTGTCCTCAGTTTTCTTGCACAAAATCAAAAGTGGATGGCTCTCCATAACGTGCAACAACAAGCAAACGAGATACAGGATCTTCACCATAGTCTCTACTTGAAAACCGTGGACGGATACACATCTGCAGGTTGTGGATGGAGCAGATGCACCAAAAACAATTGTATGCGTTCCATCCGTTCCTCCGGAAGTGAAACTATCTGAAGGTAAATGTCTTCAGAGATTAGGCAAGCATTACCAAGGTCTTAACACCAGTACATGATGAGTACTCCGTGTACTTAAAGTCAAACGTGGTAGACAAACGATTAGTTTTTTGGTCGATGAAGCATCCGTTCCTGATCTAATCAAAATCTGGTGCCGTCCTTTCCTGAACTTCTCAGGAATCCAAGTGAGGATCAAGGGGATCAGGTTTGGAACGGGACCGGAGAATTTGATGTCAGAAGAGACGGACGATAGACCCACCGCGAAAACGCTCTCAACAGAAGACGCAGCCAGAAGCTTCTCAGGGCGAGGCACAGAAAGCACGCACTCGGGTCTTCCCCGGAACCTCCAAGGGCATAAGATCCGGACATAAAAACTATATATGTATAACTATTCAGCAGCGAAATCTGACCTGAAGCAAAGATAGTTATTACAGTTGCAGCCAACAAAGGTGACACCATATATACAACAATAAAAATGGATTTCTGGTGTCTTCAATCAAACCTGTAGCATGCCAAAGCGACGTCCGTAGTCATCTCACGCAAGTTTAATGCAGACCACCTAGATTTTGCTCTTATCCAAAAGCCTTATTTACTGCTGGATCAGGTAAGAGGGTTAGATGCAGTTGAGGTTCTCTATGGTTCTACATTTCAAAAAAAGGTTCTAAATATGGTCCCATTTCAGGATTCTTTAACAAGGACTTAGATGCGCCTATGTAGAGCTGCCTCTCGGGGTTGGTACTACAGGGGTCGTTATATGCTCAACGTACTTCTCAGGAGAATGTCCGTCTTAAAAACCATAAGGGACTTTATGTACGTACGAAAAAGAACGTGGAAGCGAATTATAATTGGATACGATGTAATTACACCATTCGGCGTGGGCAAATACCGACATCAACGATAGAGATGAGTTACTTCTTAAATTCATTTAAGCCCATTGTAGTAGTAGGAGGAATATGGCTGCTGCATGCTCGTTGGCTGTCTAGTTGGCAACCGGGATGGATGCGATCTCCTCCATCAAACAATATTCCATGCAGCATTTTGTAAAGCGAAATCTGAAAATATGGGTGTCTTAAGGACCAAACAACTAGTTGGCTGAAGACCTAGATAAAATTAACGAAACGGCATAAGTTCCCTGAAGGAGAAAATCTTTATGGCTGGATGACGGCGAACAAGAGGAAAATAGGGAAAATATCGAAACTTGTTGATTGTTTCTACTGAACCGAACCCAAAGTCGTATGAAGAGCTCCACCGCCATCCTTCAAATGTTCTACATGGTCAGGAGTTCTCACCACTTGTTTCTCTTACTAATAAAAGTTTTGTCCCCCCCTTTTTTCTAATCTCGCTTTTCCAGTCTGCACTCCCTCTTGCACAAACTTCTTTCTAAATTCAGTTTGTTCTACTCTTCATTCTTCCCAGTTCAATTTTTTTTTAATTTTCTCATTTACCTCTTTCCTAGATTCTAATTCCATACTTTTCATTCCCTAATTTCGATCGTCTCATCTGATCTCAATTTGCAATTACTTCCTAGATTCTGATGATATGCTTTTCATTCCCCAATTTTCTATTTTCTTAAAGTCTGAACCCCTTTCTTCAAAATTCTATCTTCTTAAACTCTATCAACTTCTTTCTTCTTCAATCCTTTGCCCATCTTTTTCATTCTTCAAGACAAATCGTACATATCTCTGTAACTCAGTTATAGTAATACTTTTGGCATAGATATGTCTAAGAGCACGACTCAACCAAAAATTTCGTACATCACGAAATTCGTTACCCTGAGCCTATCTTCCTCACAGACGCCCATAATCTCAACTGAGCAATAGGCACAAAAATGTCGATCAGCTCAAAATGTCCGTTCGAAAAAATCCGGCCGCTGAGTTATGGGATGATCGGATTTGAATGATAATCATAAAATTTTGCTCTCACTCAACCACGATCTGGTGAAATATGATGAGTCGAATATGAACGGGTAGCGAAACCTGACGACGGTGTCGGCAACATTTGCTCGAGACGACAATAAAAAGAAAATGTGATAGAGAGAGGAAAGGGGTAGTCTTAACTGTGAAACTATCTCTCTCCCTTGTATGTATGTCTATAAATACAATATGTATGTTTCCCAACAAGTACAACGTCCTGTGATTCAAGGACAATGTCCAGCGTCACTTTCATCTCTCTTCACTCTAAAAAACACAACTTTACTTCTTTTGTTTTTTCTATTCGTATACCGACATTACTGTGGACTATATAGGATGACCCTCTAACTTATACTCTTCTATTCCATTCTACAATAGCACTACAGACCAAATCGAGCCTTCAGATGCCTTACTTTTTTCATTACTTATTGTGGAAAGGTTGTTAGCACTTAAATTTTTTATTTTCGTACTTTGAGGTTAGAGTTAATCTATGAAGAAAAAAGATCAAGGAACCTTGTTTATTAAAAGGTGACTTCTTCTTTCTTCTTCATAGAGTAACTGTAATTAAGGTGACCAAGGTATACCCAAGCAGGTAGCGTGCTGGAATTATCGATGGGGATTTGAACTCACGATCTTTGTATTGACAAACACTAAACTCACTAGGCTACACTCTAGCCAGCTTATACATGGTGCCATAGAGTAAACTAACCAAAACATTACGAATCCAATCTGAAATACCATACCAATAGTCACTGCGTTCCTCAGATTTCATTCGGTATGAAAATTGTGAAATTTCTAGTTCCGAGTTGGTCGACATTTCTTTTGCCTATGCTCGGTTGAGATTATGGGCACCAGTTCGTCGAAGCTTGCGTGTCTTGTCAAAATTTTCTTAGGGTGCCTTTACTCGTGCGAGTCGAAACTAAGATACGATCCCAATTTAACCCGCGGAGACGAATGGCGTTCTGAATCTCAGATGATTGTTGCGTTGACTAGCAGAGAACCTCCCTCTTTTCTTTTACTCTTATTCACCCGACATAGCTTTATGGTACACTGATCATCCAGATCAGCAAATTGGCACTTGAAATTCCAAAGCTCGAATGCGATCATTACACCATAAGCTCAACATTTTGAATATTGATAATAATCCAACATTCGTAACCAAAGTCAGGCAGGAGGCTTTAGACATAATCTTTGTACCTAATTCTCGAGTACGAAGGTAGCCAACTGGCATGTCTCTAATGAGACTTCAATGTCCAATCATAGGCATATATATCTGTTAGAGCTCGACATTGAATCAACAACAAAGGTATCTGAAACGATCAGAACCGACAAATTGCGCTAATTTTGAACAATACTTATCTCATTTCAAACCAAAAATTGCAACAGAAGCGTCCCTTGATGGAATAAAACACTAATTAAGCTCAGAGTGAAAACGAGGAAACTCTTCAATAAAGCTAAATCAAATTTTATTATTAAATCTACGAATTTTCATTTTCGCAGATTGAGGTGACCCCGATATTCTCGCGCAGACAATGTGCTGGTATTACTCGTCAACCAGAATTTGTGCTCGCGATTTTTACATGTACACCAACACGCTGGCAACTACGGTACAAATAATAACAAGCTTCAAATAATTACAAGCTTTTAATTTAAAACTTTCAATAAATTCACTATTTCTAAACAAGTCCAGGACCCATCTCTTAGGACTTATTAGGCTTATGGTAATAATATTTCGAAATTGACTCCAGGCTCCAGTGTGAGCATCCTCAGCTTCTTTTTTTATCATTGAGTTTTCCAAAATATTTCTTAGCAGTTAATAACCAATAAAAGACTTTTAAATATCTCTCCACACCTTATTCCTCCTCACATTCAACTCAATTTCTATTCATCCCTCGAATCTTTAATTCATAAACTTATTAATTCGCCGTAGACAATTGCTTTCTCGAGTAAAGTATTAGAGAGAAGCCCGGTTATGTTGTAATGATAACCACAATACGCTATATAAGGTCCATGCAATTTTTACGATTCACTACGTTCAAAATCCAATCTGAGAAAAATATCTGTCTATGTGTATGCTGCAGATAGATATGCGGGAAAAGAAGAAAAGGTTCGTTTGAGCGAAATATGCTCCTGTCTGAGGGATACCTTTTAAACTTAGCAAGTAGGAAACTATGCCAAATGCTCGTTAAATATTCAAACGAGGTAAATTATTAACGATACGAGTTTCCGGTATAGCAGCATATGTGAGTCAAGACCGTCGCCTCCTTTCTTCCGTTGTCTGAAATCAGGAACCATAGAATAACTCCACACATACCCACAAGTCCGGTAACCTGATATTCCGAGATGTGGGAGGATGATGATGTCCTTGTTCGGAAGCCCCAAGCTCGAGCCGAATATCCTGGAAAGACACCAGAATTATATTTTCTCCTCGTAGAATTTTAAGGTAAGTATACACGGCGATGAACAAAAAAATCATTCGAAAATTACACACACGTATGTTACGTAGACTTTGGCTCGATGCAGGATAATGTGAATCGAAAGGAGTTGGGCGGCTGCTGCTGTATCTACAGTTTTGTATTCTTGAAAGGAGCTCAATGCAGTAATAAATTTCATTAATTGTCATCAAAATGTCAATTACGGGATCGTTTCATGCATAATAATGGCAATGGAATTGACACAGTTAAACTTTCATGGTATCTTATAAAAAGCCATTTTCAGGACATCATTGTGGTTCGTACCTCATTGAGAAACTCCTTTGATTTCCTTTCTTACACACTCTCTCTCTCTCTCTCGCCCTCTGGCACGAATGAATTCAAAAGGAGAATTAATGTTTCTATGAAAATTTTGTTGCAATTGGTCTGCAGGATTGCAAAATATCAGGATGAAGTTTCGATGCGGAGAGAACAAGAAGTTTTACGGTAGGTATCCATAGTTTCAGTTCCAATCGATTGATTTTGAATATAGAGCAGAATGAAATTAAGGCGTATTTAATTGGACGTGCTTATGCAGAAAGGAATCAATCGGTGAATAATAAATGAAATGTGAAATTGAGTCCTTTCCAAATAGTTCGGTTCAAATTTGAACAGTGAACAGCAAAAGTATTTAAATATTTCAACACGTCCATAAACGTTTTTTCATTGATTACGTCATTAGGGAGGTAGTTAAATTAAGTTTCCCAAAGCTCAGCAAAGAACAATAACAAACTGATCCACGCTTTGGGTTTATTATACTTTCGACTATATTCTCAAAATCATATCCAATCGCACAAAAACTTGGACTTCATGACAATGGTAGAAAGTCCTGGAACCTTACTGCTTTATTTATCGACTGCATTTTCAGTGAAATTTGCTGGACCTTATTTACCGACCCAGCCTTATTTACTGGCCCAGAATACCAATTAATAAAGCTCAATGAATCCTTTCTACTGTTAAATTATTAATTAATTTGCAGAACGAAAAACAATATGCCTGAAAATCGTATTCTATACATCCCAGGATTCATATCAAACATAGCTATATCCTGGAATTTGTGATTATCTCGCAACTTTATAAATCTATCATTGCATAGCCATAAACAAACCTGAGAACGGACGTTTTCTCTTCATTTCGAGGAGCTCTAAAAACCAGGACTTCTCGTCAATTTCCCAATATATAAGTATAAATGAAACTCCAACTATACTACGTAGATACTCTCGAAATTTGTTTTTTAACCAGATGTGACAGTTTCCGATTAAAACGAAACCTCGAAACTGTTCCGCAAACAAGAACCGGGACGAAAACCCTGAAATTAATTAAATAATTTCGAGGAGAGGCATCACCGATGTCGATGTATAGAAACAACATAAAATAGGAACAGAAAAGAAAAAAACTATAAAAAAAGGCTATTTATCATCTCCTTTTTGGGTGCAGCTCGGATCAACAATTACCAAGTTTAGTTCGTTCAGAATTGGATTATTTCTGGAACTTAGAAAAGGATAAATAACCAAGAAGTTGAATGCGGACAAGTGGAGATTCATTTAAAGTGGAAATCTTTTCTTTTTTCTCTTTGATATGTTTTTGTTTTGTTCGTTTTGAGTTTCAGAAAAGAAAATTTATTAAAGAAACCTTGATAGAATGCAAATCTGCTGAGAGAGGGTGGTAAATTATTTTCTATTTTTGAGGACTTTGTATTAGCGCTTTAGATAAAATCTCTTTGAAGTCTTGTTCAATGAAAACAAAAATGTTCTTTCCTAGCTTCTGCATTAGTTAATAGTAATGTAAAATGTTTGAGAGGTGGTAGAAGGGATGTTAAAAAGATAAGTATTGTAATCACGCTAATTTCAGACTTTATTAAACAAATTTGCTTATAAAAGCTATAACAATTTTTCACAAAGCATATTAATATAATATTCTAAATGAAATCAGACTTCATCTGCCATCTCCCATACAAATGGGCTTCGTAACGCTTCCTCTAACACCTCCCGCACACATTTTCTTACAACACTTTAATGTGACATATTTTTGTATTGACATCAAATCTTTCCCCTTTTATTTATAGTAGCGCATGATTGGCCCCAATTAACTGTATAGACAGGCTTGCATGTCAAATTAAAATGGCTGACCATTTGGATCTGATACCAAAATAAATTTTTGCGCTGGTACGAAAGCATACGCAATTTGAAAAAATGCAAAACGATTCAAGGAAAATTTTCAATTGAAAACGAAGACCTTCAGTTTGAAAATTTATACTTTCTCGAAATATTTCGAACAGTATTGCAAATGGTAAAAAAAAAATTTAAAATGACTTCCATTTGTATCCCAACAAGCTCGGAGTCTGCGTGAACAGTTGTCAATTGAATTATTTGCCTTTACCAGCAGGAATTCGTCCATTGTTTGATTAGGGACCTCTTCAAGCTCTTCAAATTTGGGTGCCGTCTTTGGCAGGCCATTTCCTCAAGGCCATAAGAAATAGTCCAACGGATTGGGGTCTGGGCTCCCAGAGGGCCAATCTCAGGTCTTAAGGTAAGAACTTAGGAATGTTTTCCTCAACCCATAGCTGAGTTGATCTGGTCTTGCGGGTGGGTACAAAATCCTGCTGAAACACCCGGTGTCGTCTGCTACACATGGTATCGCTCAAAGGCATCACAATGCGTTCTAAAATATCTTCTTCATAATTACTGGCCCGAGTTTTGGCGCTTTTTTCACAAAAATGTAGGTTTGTGGAGCCTTCGTAGTTGACTTCCATCCATGCTATTACTGACGAGGGACGACGACCCCTTTGTACCAGCTCAACTTTTCCCGTGCTTCACGAGAGCTAATAGCATAGACACAACCCGGTCATTTTGACGGTTAAATTTTTCTTCGACCGTGAAGATTTTTTCGTCAGAAAACAAGACGGTGTGATGCTGATCATCCGCATAACGAGCAAACAACGGCTTTGATATTTCTATCCATTCTATCAGTCTAGATAGCTCGCGATCAAAAGTTGAACTGGGGAATTTTTTAAACTTGACCAGGAAGGTAAACCAAGGAAAGAACAGGTCATTGGTTATTGGTCAAAGAGAATTAGCAAAGCCCAAGCATGTAACAGAACTTATGGCAGGATAAGGTATGTCTATTTTAAACTAATAAAAAAAAATCATTCGAGGCCAAAAGTCGTTGAAGCTAGGGTGTAGTGTGTGGGTCTAGAATATAAATGTCCCAATTGAGGAATAATTCCAGCAACCTACCTGCTGAGGTAACCTTGTACACCTCCAAAATTCGAAGATGGACAGTTGTGCGAAGGGCTAACAGCCATTCTAAAATAAGTAATAAAAATGTTAAGGAGCTTGAATGTAAAGGCGCGATTTGGGCTGTAGTGCCATTATAGAGTACACCATTGAAGATAGTTTGAAAACATAAAGCCCAATCATATGATACTCTAGATGAAATAGGAAAGAGTTTAATGTACCGGAAAATACGCCATCTCAAATTCTTTCGAATAGTGTATTATGACTTCTGTACGAGAGATGGTAGAAGCAGTGGGGGAAGGTTTGTAATTTTTGTATATGACACCGAACGTGGCATGCAAAAAGTTTCGCACTGAATTCAAACTTTGTAATTTTTATTATTTTCAAAAAAATTGGACATAGTTTTCCTGAAATTGAGGCATTTGTATGGGAGGTGGTAGAGAAAGTAGAGGGTTTAATATGTTTTTGAAAATGTTCATCAACATCCTTATCACATGCTTTGTGTCAATTTCATAGTCGATAGCTCTCATATGTTTGAAGGAGAAATGCCTTTCTTGAATTTATAATATTGATATCTGTAAAGGAGTGCTGCAATTATTAAGGGACAAATTCTGGCAAAATTTTAAGTTTGTACTTTTTATAGTTTTAATGGAAATCGATTTAATGCATTTACCGAAATTATGCATTTTTATGGGACGTGGTAGAAGGATTATACGGATTAAAACAATTTTTTTTCGTCGTCAATGATATTTCTATTATTATAGGAGGGAGTAGGAGGAGTGATGTGAAGTTGGTGATTTTTAAAACTGGCTACAATTATAATCAAATTAACACTGGCAAAAATTCGTTCATTTAACTTCACTAGCTGCAATGAAAATCGAATAAAAACGTTTTTGAAAATTGTGCATTTGTATAAGAGGGGGTAATAGGAGCGAGGGAATCGGATCAATATTTTGTGGTGTTAACGATATATATATATATACATTTTTATACTTTGACCCAAATTCCATGTTGATACCTTAAAAATTTTTGAAGAAAAATCACTTATTAAAATTTCGAAATTGCAGGTAATTTGTATGGGAGGGGTAGAAGGAGTGGGAGATGTAGCCCGTTCACGAAGTTTTTCGCTAAAAATGAGATACAACAAGTTTCAGCAGATAGCTTAAAGCGTTCGAGAGTTATGTTGTAGATAGACGGACAGACGAACAAACGGACAAACAGATGGACAGACGGTCACTCAGAATCGAAATTTCTGAGCGACAACAAATATTTCTGAACCCTTGACGGCTCTGTGCGAGCATTATTTCTTAGCCTTCCTTGATCCAGTGAGTATCCATTTTTAGAGCAAACAAGCTGCCCCCATCAGACAGGGGGAAATGTGAGTAATACCAATTACATGCACATTGGTTCGAACACAAGCGCACCAATTCTTCTTAAAGGACAAGATGTGGAAGCAAAACTTTTGTTATCTCGGAAGCATTGTCAGCATGGACAGCGGTGCCGAAAAGGGTGTGTAGGTTCGTATAAAAGCTCGTTAGGCCTTCGGTATCCTTTCCCCTTTCTGGAGGCGCAAGTGTTTGATGCATGCGTTTGATGAATGCGTTATATGGTTCAAGTACAAGGAAAGTGACCGTTTGGCTTAATGAGAAACTGGAATTTTTTATGAACCAAAGCCGCCGACGCATTTTAGGGATATTTTGAAAATGATATTTCATTCCAAACTGGTGGCGACTCGGGATATTTACAACTGAGTCGGTAGCTACCATTCGGTGAATGATAAATTTGCTTGAATAGTTGGAAAATTTCGTGTCTCCTTTTTTTTCCTGAACACTTCATAAAAGGATACTAAAGCAGTTTTCTTCGAATTTACTATTTGTGGCCAGAACATTGAACTCCTTGGAATTTTGCGAATATATTAGATTTATAGTTTAATTTCTTTTGTGGCATACAAATAATTGCAATCAAGTTTCTCAAAAGCAATCCTGCTCAAAAGTTAGTCAGTAGTTAAACGGCTTTAAATTTTCATTTCCAATCGAAGAATAAAGCAAAACAAAATATATCTTTACGTTGCCTCTATGTACCCAAAAGCATCCCATCCGTCTGTTAAATATAGGAAGAAAAAAAAACATCCAAATAGTTACACTAAATCAATAGTCTTAGGAAAAAAACATAACAGGGCTACGATTGCGCGTAAAGCGCAATCTTACGATACTCTAGATGAAATAGAATTTGTTGTGATCCCAAGAAATTTTGTATGGGAAGTGTTAGAAGGGATGAAGGGATTTTTCCCCAACTACAAAGTAGCTACAAAAATGTTATATACATAATGCTTACTCTAAAAATTGAATGCGAACTGAGAAAATTAGTGAGTTAAATTTAGTGAAAATGTGCAGTTTGTATGGGAGGTGGTAGAAAAAGTGGGGGAATTCTAGTGATTTTTTCAGAAATAACTAGGAATATTATAAAATTGACATCCCTGAAATTTCAGACTAGTACCATTCATACTTTTCAAGAAAATCGATTTTTTGTAAAGTTGTGAAACTGTGTCATATTGTATGGAAGGGGGTAGAAGCAGTGAAGCTAATCAAATATTTTTTTCTGGTCTTAGTTATAATACTTCTTCTAACTATTCATTACAAAATATGAGCTCAATAAATGTTATATGTTCTGAGAAAATCGTCTTAGAGCATTTCATGAAAAAGTGTAGTTTGTATGGGAGGGGGTGGAAGGAGAGGAAGGACGCAAATAATTTTTCTACTGTAGATTAAGATTATTATAGAAGTAATATTTCCCAAAATTCAGATTAATAGCTTTTATACTTTTCGAGTAAATCCATTTAATATCAAATTGCGAAATTGTGTCATTTTATATGGGAGGGGGTAGAAGGGGTGAAGCTAATCGTGTAATTTTTTTTTGGCCTTACAAACAATTTTAAATAAATATTTGGTGCGCAATTTCAGTCCGCTAAATTTTATACGCACTGAGTAAATTGGCTTAGAGTAATTCATGTTAAGTACAGTTTGTATGGGAGGTGGTAGAAGGAGGGGGAGGACACGCATAATTTTTTTACGGTATATTGATATTATCTTAAAAGTAATATATTCCAAATTTCCGGCCAATAGCTTTTATACTTTTCGAGCAAATCCGTTTATTGTCAAATTGCGCAATTATGTTATTTTGTTTGGGAGGGGGTAGAAGGGGTGAAGCTAATCGTCTAATTTTTTTTGGCCTTACTAACAATTTTAAATAAATATTTGGTGCACAATTTCAGCCCGCTAAATTTTATACGCACTAAATAAATTGGCTTAGAGTAATTCATGACAAGTACAGTTTGTATGGGAAGTGGTAGAAGGAGGGGGAAGACACGCATAATTTTTATACGGTAGATTGATATTATCATATAAGTAACATATTCCAAATTTCAGGCCAATAGCTTTTATACTTTTCGTGCAAATCCGTTTAGTGTCAAATTGCGCAATTGTGTCATTTTGTATGGGAGGGGGTAGAAGGAGTGGAGCGATTTGGCCCGTTCACGAACTGGACCTTACTTTTTTGTCAAAAACGACGTGTACAAAATTTGAACTATCTAGCTCAACGCGTTCTCAAGCTAGAGCCCGCACAGACGGACGGACGGACGGACATCCGGTTTTGAGATTTTTAAGTGATAATATTAACTTCTGTATCATTCATTTTTTTCTCCGAGCCTTATTTCTTAGCGTTACAAACTTTAGAGTAAACTTATAATACTCTCAGATTTCATCTAGAATATAAATCAGTACAAAGGAACAAAAGTCTGGTCCGGCTTGCTGATCGAAAATAAACTCAGCAGAAGCTCGTTTGCCGTACAACGTCGTTCTCTCATGTGGACCTTAAGAAAGAGAACGAGGATTTCGAAGTCGAAATCACAAGCGATTATCACCGAAAATTCGTTGAGTCATCGAGTGCGAGTTTTTATGTATGGCCAGTCAATTCAATTCAATTCAATTCATTTATTGCTTACATATAACTAACATGACCAGATAACAAGGATTACATTTCGTTTCATAAATTTAAATTTTAAGAAAAGCAAACTATTACAAACATCATTGATGTCGATAAATTTAGTTTTGATTCGAATACTTCTTCTACCCCCTCCCATACAAATACACAATTTTGGTAAATGCATTTAATCGATTTTCACTGAAACTAGAAAAGAGTATAAACTTTAAATTTATTCCTTAATAATTGCGATAAATGCTAAAAAAGTATGAAATTCGCTTCACTCCTTCTACCACCTCCCATACAAATTTTTGTATTGGAGATTCAAGAAAAGTTCCCATTCAAGTGACATAAGTTCAGACAAAAATTATTCAATTTCAGCATGAAACATTTTGTAGACTACGTTCAGTGTTAAATACAAAATTTACAAACCTTCTCTCTCTGCTTTTACCACCTCCCATACAAAAGTCACTATTCGAAAGAATTTGGGATGACATATTTTCCGGTACAATAAACTATTTCCTATTTCATCTAGAGTTTCATATGATTGGGTCCAACGCCCAATCAATTCTGTTTTTTTTAGCAGATGGTATAAACCAGTCTATTCAATAAAATTCAAGTTAATATGGTCTCATTAAAAAAATATAAGAGGGCTACGAATGCGCGTAAAACCCAGTCTTAATGAAACAGAATAATAATTAGGTATTTTGTACCAAATTTGAGGCCGATAAATTTTATAAGTACTGAAAAAATTGGTTTGTAGTATTTAATGTAAAGGTGGAGTTTGTATGGGAGGTGGTGGAAGAAGTGGGGGGATTCCAATAATTTTCATAACATATGTACATACATCACATTTATGATAAAAATAGGATATTCAAAATTTCAAATTATTAGCTTGTGTAGTTTCCAAGAGGATTTGATTATCTATACATATAAATATAATTGTAGTGTATTTCTGTTATTTGTTTATAAATGGCTATAAGTTAGTTTTTCACTTTGTTTTAGCAATAACTAAGCAAAAACACACGTTTTTAAAAACTTTCTCTGTCTGTCTTTCCGGCTTTCACGCGAAAACGGCTGAACCGATTGTAATAAAACTTTCACAGTTCATTAGGTATGCACCGAGATGTAATCTGCGTTTGGTATTATTTCAATAACCCTACGCCTTCTACCCCCCCAAACAACATGACTCATTTTCAAAAATATACAATAATAAAATTTTCTTGAAAACCATAGGAGCAAATAATTTGAAATTTAGAATATATTATTTTTATCATAAATGTGATTTATGGTTTACAAATTATTTGAATCCCCCCACTCTTTCCACCACCCTCATACAAACTGCACGTTTTCGTGAAATACTATCAACCTATTTGCTAAATCCTTAATTAGTACTATAATTAATATCGGAGAAAAGTAAACCGATTAGCTTCTCCCCTTTTACCCCCTCTCATACATTGTGACACAATATCACATCCTTTCAAAAATTCGATTTTCTTGAAAAGTATGAAACCTACTGATTTGAAATTCAAAATATACCTTACTTTTTCGTCAAAAACGACATGTACGAAGTTCCTAGCTGAACGCGTTCTCAAGCTAGAGAGCGCACAGACAGACGAACGGACATCCAATTTTCGGATTTTTGAGCGAAAACAAATACTTCTGTACCGCCTCTGTGCGAGCATTATTTCTTGGCGTTACAAACTATAGAGCAAATTTATAATACTCTCAGAATCCATCTATAACAATGCCAATGGCCATATACTATGGGACAGTCACTGCAGGATTTGCTTCCAAGACCCAATCAAAGAACGTCCGACGCTGTTGGTGTGGTCCGCCGGCTGCAGTTCTTAAGTCAATTGGACCTTGTACGTACGCAGAGCCAAATCTACCAATATTCGCTGTAGTGTGGACGTGAAGAGCGCGGTGAGGAATGGGAGCCAAATTTTTCAATATCCGCTGGAGTGTGGAGAGCACGATAACGGAGATGTTTGGATCGTTTTCAGCACTGTTTTTCACTGCGACGATATTTTCGGTCTAACGTCCCAGGTAAAGTCGTTTCAGTGTCTTCACATCTTCCACTGAACCAAAAGCACAAATTTACTCGAATATTGCAAATCGTAACTGCGATTGAATGCGAATTTTCTTAATCAAATTCAACGACTTAGTAGCGTCCCATGGTAAATTTCCCGCGTTTAATGTCAACATTTGACAAGCGACAAGGGGTCAAATAATAAGCCTTTCCAGCCCTGCGAATCTTGCTCAAACACCCTATACTCTTATTAAAACAAAGAGTTTGATTTTAGCACTTATTCGAATTGCGATATTTAATTACAAGTACTTACACCCGTACTTCGCGAAATTTGTATAAAAAGGAAGGACAATATAAGGCCCACTTTATTGTTATTGCTGAATAAGTCAAAAAATAAATAATTAATTTTTTTCTCCTTTTAAAAATAAATGTCTATTTAATTATATTATTATTATTATTATATTATATTATATATATATAATTAATTTTTAATTACTTTATTATTATAATAATAAAGTATTGTGATCGACACAAAAAAAAAAAAAAGTTTGCTACCCTGAAATTTTTTTTTTTCGCGTTTCATGACTAAATTAGCCTAAAAATGCAAAAAAAAAAAATCCGTCTGTCTGTACGCCGTCCGCCGTACGCCGTACGCCGACGTGTACGCTCAGCGCACATTAACTCCCAAACCCTTCAAGATAGAAAGTTCATTTTTGGGGGGATTGTAGATAGTTGCGGATCTCAGGCGGATACCCATTTTGGGGGGTGTACGGGTTCAGGGGGAGGCGGGGGGAGCGCTTAAACCGAAAAATACGAATTCAAATATCTCAACCATGGTAACAGCTAGAAAGCTAAAACTCAACATACATACAGAGGGGTTTGTGGGACAACTTTTAAAAATAATTTAATTTTTTTATCCATTGGGGTGCGAAAAGGGGGGGCTAAGAACCAATTGTCGGCCGAATTTTTTTTTCAAATGATTATATCTTCGAAATTACTTATCGTAAAAAAATCATATTTAGAGACCGTCAAGGTGGCATATAGTTCCATTGGAAATAGCTCAGAAAGCGGCTAATTATTGTAAGGGGGAGGGTCAGGGGGGGTGCAAAGAAAAACACTTAAAAATTAATATCTCAACTATCTTTTAAGCTATGTAATTGAAACTTAAAACGTATATTAAGCTATACTAGGCAAATACAAAAAAAATATAACATGTCGAAATAATAGTAGTGGGGGGAAATGGGGAACATTTCAAAAATGGTGCACTTTTCAAAATTACAAATCCTTATATCTCAAAAAATAGTACAGATATTAAATCAAAAATTTGTCAGCTTGTAATGGTTCACTTTGGTAAAAATTTTAAGCTGGGTGGTGTAAGGGGAGGGAGGTGATAAGCAAAAATGTCGAAAATTTTGAGTGATTTTTTTAGGGCTCTAGTGAAAGATAAAAAGTTAAAATTTTGCATGTGAATACCTATATTTAATTTACATAGAAAAATAATATTAACTTGATCCATATTTATTATAAACCGACTCCCCCGGTCTAACGTGCACAAGGTGTTTCATGTGCATTGAAAAAAACACATAAACTGAAAATTTTTGAGTGAAATTTTAAGGTAGAAACTTGAAAATTTGCGAAATGCATTTAAAAAAAATCATTAAATATACGAAATATTAACTGGTTGAAAACCTTTAAAACTTCTACCCCCTCCCATACAAAATTATTTTTTCGACCATTTTCAAGAAATCAATTATAACCTAACCATTAAAAGCTATCAAATTTAAATTTTGCAAACCAACTTACAAAAATAATTCAAATGAAATTGCGTTCAAAGTTTTAAAATCGCGCTTGACCTTCTACCCCCTCCCATACAAAAGTATGATTTCGACTAATTTCATTAAATCAACTAATAACCAACAAATTAAAAGCTATGAACTTGAAATTTCGTACGAGCATCTAACAACGAAAATGAAAGAAAATTGCATCACAAGTTTGACGATTCCCCTACCTCCTCTACCCCCTCCCATACAAAATTATTTTTTCGAGCATTTTTAAGAAATCAGTTATCAGCTAACTCTTAATAGCTATCAATTTCAATTTTGGCATAAGAACTTATAAAAATAATTCAAATGAAGTTGGTTTAAAAGTTTTGAAATCGGGCTTGCCCTTCTACCCCCTCCCATACAAAACTATGATTTCGACCAATTTCATTAAATCAACTAATAACCAAAAAACTAAAAGCTACGAACTTCAAATTTTATACAAGCACCTTACAAGAGAAGCGAAATAAAACTTCATATCAAATTTTACGATTCCCCTACCTACTCTACCCCCTCCCATACAAATGTTCAGTTTCGTGAATGTAAAATACACCGAATTTTATGAAAATTCTATGCAACTTCGTCTATGAAACACATTCTATACAGAGAATATTGGACGTGATTCAAGTAATTAATTAAAAAGCTATTAACATCCACCCACCCTTACTATTACCCCTACTCCTCCCCTCATAAAAACCCAAACTTACAGACACGAATGAAATATTGTTAACAGTCCTGCCCAAGAACTCCCTTTCACTTAGTCTTCCCTTACCACTCTAACCTGCATATTGACTTTCCACTCATCCGCAACTTGTCCCAAGAATAATAAAGTTTCGCCCGACTTGTTGGCAGTTTATTTTTAATTATTTCCGGCCCTTCAAGCACTCCTGATTTGCCAATCTCAGTCCACAATCTAAAATCTGTGTAATGAAAGAGGTCGATGTTTTATATTAGATCTTCCTTATACACGACATTCTTTGAGATAAATTTGCCATGGGCTTTATTACTTTATTATTCTATTAATAAAGTGTTGTGATCGACACAGAAAAAAAATTGCTACCCTGAAAGTTAGTTTTGTTTTTCATGACTAAATTAGCTTAAAAGTGCAAAAAAAACCGTTCCGCCGAATGCTGTGCATCATATCTCCAACACCGTTAAAAGTAGAATATTCGTTTTTGGGTGGATTGTTGATTGGGTAAAATTAAATTTTGTGGAGTGTCAAGTGGAAGGCGGATGCGAGGGAAGGAGTCAAAAATTAAACTTGCTAATATCTTCCATTATGAATGTAGATACGAAGCTGAAAATCAGCATAGGTATAGAGAGGGTTGTGGGACAAACTCTAAAAATAATTTAATTTTATTATCCATTGGCGTCCGAAAAGGTGGGGCTAAGAACAAATTGTCGGCCCAATTTCTTTTTTTAAATAATTATAGCTTCGAAATTACTTACCTTACAAAATTTATGTTTTGGGACCATTAAGGTAGCATACAGATCCACCAGAATTAGCTTAAAGGGAGGCTAATTATTGCAAAGGAGAGGGTCAGCGAGGTGCAAAGAAAAACACTTCAAAATGAACATCTCAACTACCTCTTAAGCTATGTAATTGAAACTTAAAACGTATACACGAATACAAGAAAAATATAAAATTTGGTCATAATAGTAGTAGGAGAAATAGGGAGCAAAACTGGTGCATATTTCAAAATTTCAAACTATTACATCTCAAAATTCAAAACAGGTATTAAGTTGAAATTTTGTCAAATATCTATATGATCTATAATTTTCGTAAAAAAAAGTGTAAGGGGAACGAGGTGGTGGGCCAAAATGTCGAAAATTTTCACTAATTTGTTAGGGCTCTGGTCGAATGGTAGTAAGGGTCCTAGAGCGTAATCGTGATCTGGTACATGCCATATCATAAATTCTGTGAAAAGCCCACTGTAAATAACATCAACACCTCTACTACTGAATCCTATCTCCACCTCTGCAGTGACTACCGGGTGTTTTGTTCAAAAGGCGGTGAAGGTGTTCCGCGCCTCTAATCGTCATCCCGGGTTGGGAGTTGGGCTAACAACGTCTCCCTGGAAAAAAACTCGCGTGTCTACTCGGATTACAGTCACGCATTGGACGGATCAAACGGCAATGACTACGATTACGGAAAATGGACTATTCTTTTGGATCTTGGAATGTGCGTTCACTCACTCCATCGAACGGGTGCACTGCGGGAACTTTTTCAGGAGATTTTTCGTAACAGCATCACCATCCTCGCTCTCCAAGAAACGAAAAGGCTCGGAAGCGAAGTCAACGATTGCAGATCTTGCCGATCTCTCACGATTTTTACCAGTGGTAAAAAGCAAGGAAGCCGAGAATTCGATGTCACCTTTGTAGTAGATAATGCGTTCAAACAATTCGTAACGAAACTTATACCGATCATCGAATGAATCTACTTAATCCGCTTCAAGTTCTTCAGCCTTTGGTTTATCAACTGCCATGCTCACACAGAGGATAAAGATGATGTCATTAAAGACGAATTCTGTGCCCGACTTGACAGCACTCTTGACGGATTGCCCTTCAATGACATGAAAATTCTAATAAGAGCAACGAACTGTTTCATAGGGGCATATCAGAAGGGCATAGCCTCTATAATGAAACGAACGACAATGTCCAAAGACGTATTGACTTCGCAGGCAATAATAACCTAGTCACAAGCTCCACCTGCTTCCCGCATAGAAATATTCACGAAATGATATGGACATCACCGGATGGGCACATCTTTAAGCGAATTGACCAAGTTCTCATCAAAAAAAGGGCTGCCTCCAGCATTCTAGATGTCAGGACTCTACGTGGCGCTAACTGTGACTCGGACCATTTTTTGTTCGAGCTAAATACCGCTGTCGCAGAGCTAACAAGGACCACACTAAAAGTAGCTAAACTGAAGGCCGATATAACGAAAGTGGAATATATGACCATAATCAAAGCACATATTGAGGCATTAAGTATTGACTTAATGTGGCGGAACATTAAGGATAGTATTCAGCGCTCAGCTGAAGATACTTTAGGACATTTCGAGCGGAGAAAACGAAATGACTTTATCGATGAGGAATGCCAAGAAGCGATCACCAAGAAAAACGGAGCGTGTCGACTGTTCCTCGAATGACGAGCACGAGCTAGAGAGGACAACTATCAGCGGCTCAGGCGAAACGTCAAGAAGATCTGCAGACGAAAACAATGGAAAATGAACACTGACAAAATTTTATAACTGGAAGAAATCTTGAAGAAAAATGACGTGCGCGAAGCATTTAATACCGTTAAAAAAATGAGACCGCAAACTACCCTTTGTAAGGATGAAGAAGGCAACATCATAAACGACGCTACCGAAATCAATGCACGATGGGTTCAGTACTTCCGAACATTGTTAAATAGAACGACATCACAGACTGAACTTTTTATAATTCCGGAAGATCCAGATGGAGATCAACTGTCCATTGCTCCAACCTATGATGAAGTAGAGACAGCCCTACATAATTTAAGATCGAAGAAGACGCCCGGAATTGAAGGAATCCCTGCAGAGCTCTGAAAAGAAGATGAAACAGGGCTCACCAGTCGAATATTTAAATTAATTGTTAAAATCTGGACAACTGAAAAACTACCCGACGACTGGCGGAAAAGCATTATATGTCCTGTACACATAAAGGGTGACCGTCTGCGTCGCGAAAATTACAGAGGAATTTTATTGTTGTGTACGTGTTACAAAATGTTAACGAAAATTATCGAACAAAGCCTTAGTGAATACGCTAACAGCATCATTTGAGAATATCAAGGTGGCTTTAAATCCGGACGATCGACAACGGGCCAGTTATTTTCAGTAAAACAGGTGGTAGCGAAATGCTGGAAATATGATATTAATGTGGATCAACTGTTCGTCGATTTTTGTCAAGCATACGATAGTATCGACAATAATGCTCTGTACGAATAACGATTGAGCTAGGTGTCCCATCGAAACTAGTTCGGTTAATAAATGCCACGATGGAAAACAATCAGTGCCAAGAAAAATCCAAAACGAGTTGACTCACAGCTTTCCAATGGAGTCAGGTCTTAAACGAGGAGATGGTCTCGCCCCCACGCTCTTTAACTTGGTGCTCGAGTATGTCGTCGGGAAGGCAACTTCAGTGGACACCAGCGGTACGCTACTCGTAAAATCCGCACAGTTGGTGGCGTAAGCAAATGACGTGGATCTTCCGACCAGATCAACCCTATGTGTTAAGGAGGTATTCCAGGAGTTGGAGTCGGCAGCGGGTGAAGTGAATGAATGAAGCGAAAACTAAATACATGACCCAGACACGAAGGACTGTCTTCGAGCAGCTGAATGAATTCGTATACCTGGGGCCCTTCTCACAAAGGACAGCAATGAACAATATGAAATTCAAAGAAGAGTCACGACAGCTAACAAAGCATTTTATGCGGTCCTCCCCATAATGAAATCAAGGAAAGCCCATCGAAACAATAAACTACGCATCTATGTACAAGATATTATGGACCTTGGCGCGGTGTCGGAGGATTTAATCGACACGTTTGAGCGAGAGGTGTACGGAGCAGTTAAGGAAGGAGATGACTGGTAAATTCGGTACAACCATGAGCTGTATCAACTACTTGACGACCCACCTGCATCTATCGTGATCAAACTACGCAAGCTTCAAAGGCAAAGGTCAAGGCAATCGACCACGAAAGCAATGGGATGCAGATTTCAGATCGCTTCTCGATTTTTCAAACTGGAGGACGCAGTCCTTGGACCGAGATAACTGGAGGAGGTACATCCGGGAGGCCAAGGCTCAATATCGGCTGTTGCGCCATTGCATCATCATCAAAAGACGTGCATCCATTTGATAAACATAAACGAAAAATATTATTTTGAACCAAAATTCTTATCCACCAAAGGGGGGCCGCAAACTGCACTAGGTATTTCACGTTCAAAAAAATACAAAAATTCAACTTTTGAATGAAATTTTAAACTAAAAATTTGAAAAAAAATCTTAAAAGTTTAAGATATTAACTATTCGAATACCTACCTCTGAAACTTCTACTCCCTCCCATAGAAAAGTATTTTTTCGGCCATTTTTAAGAAATCAATTATCACCTAACTATTAAAAGCTATCAATTTGAAATTTTGAACAAACACTTCCAAAAATCAACTAATAACCAACAAATTAAAAGCTACGAACTTGAAATTTTGTACGAACACCTTTCAAAAGAAACGTAACAAAACTGCATCTCTTAGCTCACCTCCTCTATCCCCTCCCATACAAATATATGGTTTTAAGAATATTTTCTTTTAAGGCACCGAGTATAACTTAGGGGGTCATACTTTAATGCATTGGACAGTTAAGTCGGTAAAAGAAGTGGATTAAAATTTGGTGTATTATGGAAATTCAGATAGAGAGAGACGGAAATGACGGTGAACATTATTCTTGAAGGACTGGAAGTTATAGCTTCAAAGATGTGTTGACTCCAATCGAGATGGATATTAATCTTCACGCCTAAAAGGATAAAATCTTCGAAAGAGGAAAGTTGTACGCCATTGATTGTTGCAATAGAAGACGACGCTGAAACATCACGTTTAAGGGAAATATGACAGGCCTGTGTCTTAGCGACATTGAACTCTATTCTATTTTAACTTCATAGGTATTATCTTAAGTACTGTCATCCACAAAACTATGGATTGGTTTGAGAGTAGAAGACAAGAGATCGGTTATAAATACTAAGAACAGAGTTGTCGATAAGACAGAACTGTGAGGGACACCGTCAATGATTGGGAAGGAGAAAAAAGTAACGCCATCTAATACTACTCGTATAGTGCGTTTGGACAGAAACTCTGAATCCATTGGATGAGAGTAGAATCAAGGCCAATGAGGCCGTGAGCTTAACAAGAAGACATTCATGCAAAACACTGTCAAAAGCTTTTGCAATGTCAAACGCAACAACTTGACCTTCGCCGTATGTATGCAAGCAAGAGTTTCAGTGTTCCCTCAGTTAGACCAATAGACCCTACGTCGATCTTCCAGAACGGAACCCGTATTGGCGATCATGGATAAGCTATTTATCCTCGACATATTTAACGATTTCGCGATCGATAGCAGTTTCCATCACTTTTTAAAGCACTGAAGTAATGGCTACTGGGCGGTAGTAATACACCGAGAATTTAACAGAATTTACTGCGACTATGAAACTAACAGTCTATACAGCGAATTTTGAACAAGCAATTAATCAAAAAATTAATGACATGTAACCATTACTTCTATCGGCATCCTCCCCCCCCCCCTTTATAAAAAGCCAAACTTGTATATATAAACAAATGAAATATTGATTCTATATACTGGAGCCGTTGATCATAATCGCAGTTAAGTGTTAAATAATTGAAAACAGCCCTACTCCATAATCCCTATTCACATAGTCTTCCCCATCCACCCTAATCTGCTTATTCATTTTCCAGGTATCCTCAACTTTTCCCAAGAATAACAAAGTTACACCCAACTTGCTGGCAGTTTTTTTTAAATAGCTTGAGATCTTCTCTCTTAAATAACTTAAAATCTTCTTGTGTTTCGACATGTCATAGCGACGTAGAATTATCCATGTGGGAAAATTCGAATTTACAATGTGCTAAAGAAAAAAAAATTTGATTGATAAAGAAAAATATTTTAAGAAAAGGTTTTTCGGGCGAAAATGCAACCCGCGTGGCAGGCGAGCATTCCACCACACAACTACCGATGCTGATGAAATTGTCCCGTCAAAATTTAGCCACAATTCTTGAATCTACTTCAATTAGATTCAAATGGATTCAGCTTTAGACAGTTTGATAAAGGTCTCAGCAGAGACCGAAACGTCACGAATAATAAAGCGTAACAGTGTAGAATCCGGAAATCTTTTCTTTCAAATAAAAAATTTACTTTATTTTGAACTCAGGCATGAAATAAAAATTATTTGAAATTATGATTTTTTTACTATGTTCAAATTGCAAAAAAAAATTCGAACCCGGTGGAAATAGTTTATTGCACCAAAAAAAATAGTCATAACAAATTCTTTCGAATAGTGAATAGCAACCTTTGTATGGGAGGTTTGTAATTTTTGTATATAACACTGAACGTAGCATACAAAATGTTTCAAGCTAAATTTAAAGTTTGTTTTTTGAACAAAATTGACTGAATTGATGGCATTTGTGTGGGAGGTGGCAGAGAAAGTGGGAGGTTTTGGATGATTTTGAATCTGCTTATCACCATCCTAATTATATTGCCTTGTTACTCATATGTATATTCGAAGGAGAAATACATTTCTTGAATTTTCAATACAAAAAATTGTATGGGAGGTGGTAGAAGGAGTGAAGCAAAGTTTATATTTTTTTTAGCATTTATTGAAATTACTAAGGGACAAATTCTGGCAAAGTTTGAAGTTTGTGATTTTCCTAGTTTCAATGAAAATCGATTGCCAAAAATTGTGCATTTGTATGGGAGGGGGTTGAAGGAGTATTTGAATCAAAACCAAATTTTTCGACATTAATGATATTTATAATACGATACTTTTCTCAAAATTGAAAGTTCATAGCTTTGATGGTTTTGGAGAAAAATAATTTAGTTTAAATTCCGAAATTTCGTGAAATTTGTATGGGAGGAGGTAGAAAGAGTGAGGTGAAGTTGATAGCTTTCACAAAATCGGTTGTAATTGTAATAACATTAATTATGACAAAAATTGGTTCTTTTAGCTTTACTAGTTGCAATGAAAACCGAATAAATGTGAAAATTGTGCATTTGTATGGGAGGTGGTAGAAGCAGTAAATGGATCAGATCAATATTTTTAACGTCAATGATATTCACATCGGTATATTATGACCTAATTTTCAAGCGAATAGCTGAAATGGTTTCGGAGAAAAATCAATTTCTTAAAATTTCGAAATTTCATTAAATTTGTATGGGAGGGCGTAGAAGGAGTGGGGGATTTGGCTCATTCACGAACTTAAGTTACTTTTTTGCTAGAAATGATATATATAAAATTTCAGCAAGATAGGTCAAAGTTTTCGAGAGTTACATATGTTGTAGACAGTCGGTCAGTCGGAATCGAGGTTTTTGAGCGACAAAAAATATTCCTGTACCCTTTGCGACTCTGTGTAGTAGAAGTAATCAATTAAAAAATTATTAACATCCCCTCGCCCCTTCTGTCGCCCCATTCCCCATACAAACCCAAACTTGCATAAACAAACGAATAAAATATTAATTCTATGTACTGAAGCTGTTAATCGTAATCGCATTTAATAAATAATTGACAACAGCCCTGCCCTAGAACCCCTTTCACTTAGTTTTCATTAACCACTCTAACCTGCATATTGACTTCCCACGCATTCTCAACTTGTCCCAAGAATAACAAAGCTGCGCCCGACTTGTTGGCAAATATTTAAACTTCAATACCATTTGAATTTTCTTAATTCTTTCAAGAATATTTTTAAATTGTAATGACAAACTTCCCTCCCTACAAGATCATACTAACCAAAAATCGTCAAAATTGTGAGTTCTTTATCAAATAAAATTTTCATTCACAACGCAATCCAGATTTTATAGTTTTCTTGGAAATCCACTAAGTTCAGCTTAGTAACCCACAGAAATTCACAATCACATCTCAAATCCTTCAAGATGAACTACATACATACAATGTTTGGAACCTGCATACAAAATCTGCCAGCTAATAACAAGTTACAGGAATTATTTAGTTTCCTTGTTATCGTCTCGAATCCTAGTAAAATCCTATTTTCGTCCAAATCCCTCGTGAATTGTGAGTTACGGTTGGTAGAAATTCTACTACGTTCGGGTACCATCATTGTAAGGCTCCTAAAAAAAAGAATCCCCAAAAAACACACATACATAAGCACACACATCCTGACACGCACAGTCATCGAAGTCTGTAAATTACCTACCCCAACTGAAAATGGCTAGAAAAGAGGGTTATAGGGTGTAACACAGAAAAAAAAGGACCGACTACTAGGAGTCAGGTGAAGGGCGGCTAGTAGGTCTAAGTGCCCGAACTAAATAACCAAAAAAAAAAAACAATTTGTAATACATTTTTTTCTTGTTATCCTTTACAGGAAGCACACACAATTAAAGTTGAAATTGCGCTGGGGTGTAGCGTATACACAAAAACTTTCAACCCCCCGACCATTGTGGATCGGTGTGCGAAATCCAAGGTCTCTTGTCGGGTTGCACCACCCATCCGCACACCTACTCGTCGTTTTCTTGCTAATTTTTCGTGCAGTGAGATTTCGTCCTGCCAGGACTTTTTTCTTCTACCGAACTGGAACTTATAAATAGCTAGGGAGCTAAATCACTCACCGATTTATTTTCAGAGTCACACAAGTTTAGGTCACACCGAAAAGCGTGTTCGTATTCCAAAATTCTTGGGTGCGAATTATTCAAAAATGAAATTCGGCTGCACAACTGCAAAAAGTTGACCACTATCACCAGGACCGGCGGACCTCGCGTTTGGTCATGGTTTTGTTTTTTTTTCGACTATTTTTTATGTGAAAGCCCGTAAATTCGCGCCGCGGGCTTTTATAGAAATGTTGGGGTCACACATCACATAAGAATCACACTAGCGTGAAATTCATATTATTTTTTTTGTTATTAACTTTTCGCTACGATGGAGCCTCCGGGAAGCCCAATTCGCAAACGAAATGGTCCACTTCTTGCGATGATGTTGCGACCGAACCGGATAATAGTGATGATGTTGATCGGGATTTTCTCAACAACCGAGAGAAAAAAAAGGAAAAAACGCACGGAACTGGACCGATTCCAACGCTATAGATTTCGACGGCAAGGTCGTTGCGGGACACTTGTTCTAATAACGCAACCGACAAACGACAACGACGACGAGCAGAGGAACAAAAAATAGTGTTATCCCGCGAAGGAAGAGTTGGGAAGGTATCGCCGCGCGCGCTCTCTCTCTCTCCACCAGGACATAGAGGACACTCTTCCGCACAAAAACAACAAAACTACGGCCAACACTTCGGGGAAAATGGAACTGCGCGTGACCGGAGTTTATTGGAAGGTGCTCCGCGTCGCCGGCTCAAGAACCTCTTCTGAAGGCTACAAATTGCTCTGCTGGAGCTTCCGAGCTATCGAGATGCTGCTGCTGCTGGTGCCGCTGGCTGTAGTTCCTCCCGACGAGAACGACAAATCTCATGTGAAACAGCTCGTCGGCAGATTCTACGGAAGCCCATTCGCGAAACTCGTTCTCGTAGGTCGTCGCGGTCGGGGAAGGCTGCTGCTGCATAGCATCTCCTCGGTTCGGGCTCTTTCCCAATCGACGCGCAGCCGAGGCACACAAAATTGCACTTACGCGGTTCTAACGAAACTTTCACTCGGGGAAACTCGATGGGAAACCGGCATAAGTTAAAGAACACGTGATTCTACGGTATACCGCGTCTTTGCAGTCGTCGAGTGGATTGGCCGGCGCTTCACCTATTCTGAGTCATAGGAGTCTGGCGGTGCGGCCGCAGGCGGTCGAGCAACGGATCAGGCCATCAGACCGGCATCGAGTGTCAGACCGCAATGTGATTCGAACTGTGGGCATATGGATTACGGCGGCGATATGATAGTTACGGCTGAGGTAGTACTTAGGGAAGTAACTGATCGACTTTCTCGAAGCTCAAGTAAATCGCAACTGATAGGACAGCTGAGCGCGATATGCAAATGCGATTTTGGCCTCGGTGATAGGTGGACGCTCCCCACGTGTTCTTATCAACTGAAAAACCGATCGATAAGAGATATTCCGTACAGCGATTGCCTCACAAGGGAGTGCAACAATTCTGGGTATTGATATGCCAGTACTGAATGTCGGTATTCTTTTTAGTGAATATGAATACAGGAGGACTACTGAATGAAGCCTGGTGATCGGTGCAGGATACGAAGAAACCAGTACAAAATATGAATGACGTCTCATCTGTGCATAGCATTTACATGAGCACTGATGTATCTCTGCATCGATCAGCATACATTTATTCTTGGTGACTTTAACAGAGGGGATGTCGTATGGAACTTCATGACAGAAGAACAATTGCTCGTCCCTTTCAATGTTAAAAAAGATTGTGAGCGTCTAGTTACTGACACATTATACAGCCTTGAATTATTTCAAATTAGCTTTGTTAAAAATATTCGTAATCGGATCTTAGATTTAATGTTTGTTAATAATGATTTCAGTACAAATTTATTTAAAGTAACTTGTCCAATTTTGAAAAATGCAATAGATCATAAGGCCATTGCTATTAGATTCGAATTTTAAATTCTCCAAAAGAATTGTTGTAATGAAGTAGAAAAGGTATTTGTCGCTAAAGTCAATTATGTCACTGTTAACAACTATTTATTGACAGTAGGTTGGTGCGCGCTTTTTTCCCTTGAACTTGATGGAGTGATGTCCAATAACATTCAATACACTTGCGAACTTTTTTTACATCCGCTTTCTATTCCGACATGCTTCATAATCTGATCGTCTCAGAAAGGTCTGCGAACAATCGCTGACATTGAAAATATGTGTGTAACGTTGGAGGAAGTTCTCACTGCGATGAAAAGATTAAACGATAGTACTAAAGCTGGATATGACTTAATTCTAGCCATCTTTCTAAACAATTGCTCGTCTTCGTTAGCACAACCTCTAACCATCATCTTTAATAAATCGCTTCAGACTGGTGAATTTTTAGATGAATGGAAAATATCCCATGTCACTCCAGTATTTAAATAGGGTCGGAAGCACTTGGTGAAGAATTACCGCCCAATATCCAAACTTGCAGCAATTCTTAAACTTTTCGAAAGCATAGTTAAAGATCAGCTTTATTTTCGACTAAAAGAATCTATAGCGTATCAACGACACGGCTTCGTAAAAGGACGATCAACTGCTTCAAACTTAGTGCTCTTTACCAAATTTTGTAACGATGCCATTGAAAATCATCTTCACGTTGAAGTGGTTTACACTGACTTCCAAAACGCGTTTGACAAAGTTCACCACAAGCTACTTGTTATAAAATTACAAGCTCTTGGGCTATTTTCAAATATGCTTTTGTGAATATCTTCTTATCTAACTAATAGGAAACAGTTAGTATCATTTGGGACCACTCCTATTTCTCCTTTTCATAAATCATGTTCCTTCGAAATTAAAATTTTCAAAATGCCTGTTATACGCAGCTCATTTGAAAACGTTCACTAAAATCAAAAACTCCAACACGATATGAATGCACTCTCGGAGTGGTGTGTATTTGGCTTTTTCGTCGGTCGAAGTAGGTTTGGTGCCAAAATAACCAAAAATATGAATTTTATTTTTGCACGAAGTGAACACAACTGAAGCGGTCGAGAGAATGATAAAGAAAGCTTCTGCAGTGCACTGCAGAAGAGTACAATATTCCGAGTAAGAAAACTCTGCATATTGCCTGGGCTAACATGTTTGTCACGTGCTACATCTGAAAATTGACGTCTTTACCTCTGAAAATAAAGAGAGCTACGTGTCCCGCCGATTCCGCAACACTTCTTATCTCTCATTCTCGTACATGGCGTTCTTACAGCTTTTGCTCACGTCGTATTCAACTAGGATGGCGGGTGCGCGGGTCATGATCGGCGGGTGGTCGACGATTTTCTTTCCGCTCAATGTTTTCGATATTTTTCGCTTGCTCTTGTCTAATAAAAAAAAAATCTTTGCGAGAATGAAATGGAATGCCGACTGTGTAGCATTCGGTACGGTCAAATTAGTACATGCAACAGTCGATGTTGGAATGTTGCTTTTGTTTTCGTATGAAGTGAAGATAAAAACTATGTGATACTACAAATCGATTGTGTAAGATAATCGTAATAGTTCACATCTGAAAGCAACTCTATCAGAAGTCAATTCCACAAGATGACAAACTTTATTGTAACAAGTACAACAATATGTAATTGGTTCATATTGGCCATAGGACGTTCTGTGAGAAGGAATATGAAGAAGGGGTCTAGTTCTCAAGGAGCATCCAGGAACATATGTAGATATTGAACAATGTAAGCAACGAGGTAGATTTAATTTTGTAACTCAAAACATCCTTCACGAACATAACACTAATAATAAACCGTCCAGATTCTAGAGTTTGGAGACCAAGAAGAAGAAACCTTGAATTATAAGAAGGCATTTCATTTTGCCAGTGAAACCTACGAACCGCAAAGCGAGTAAATAATTTCTGCACGGCCTCTATGCACGCCCGGTGAAGTGTGGTATGAGGATTCCATACAACAACTGCATACTCGAGATGAGAGCGAACTCGCGACATATACAATGTCTTCAATGTGAAAGGATCATGAAAATCAGTGGAATTCCTTTTAATAAAGCATAACATTTTGAATGATTTAGAACATATATGGTTAATGTGAGGAGAAGGATCAAATTTGTGATCAAACATAACTCCAAGATCACAAATGACATCCGGAGTGTCAATTATTACTCCATCAATATTATATGCGAAAGAGAATGGTGTGAGAAGGCGGTAAAAAGAATATTTTTTACATTTAGAAGGATTTAAATCAAGATTATTATTTCTACACCATAAAACCAATGCATCAATTTCCGCTTGAAGAAGTAAGCAGTCAGAAAGACTTGAAATTGAGGCATAAATTTTCAAATCGTCAGCAAACATCAAGAATGACGCATGAGAGAATACTTGATCGATATCATTTATAAATATAAGGAATAGAAGAGGTCCTAAATGACTTCCTTGGGGCACTCCCGACCTCGCCTTTAAAATTTTAGACTTGAATGAGTCAATTAATACTTGCTGCTTACGACCGCTCAAATACGAACACAACCATTTAAGAAGTGATGAATGAATTCCGAAAGCACTAAGTTTTTCCACTACTACTTTCCACATTTAAGCCCCATATTGAATTCATCACACTCTATGCTGGGTTTTATAAAAAGGAACTCCACGGATTTTCATGACCCTTATACGCTATTATCGTTATTTTCCTCTCTGGTAAGGGCCGATTCTTGGATATTGCTTTATCATCTCGAGCCCATCATATAACATTCACGTTGCTTGCCTATAACGCATCCAACAAAACTTCACCAGGTTTGTGTTGCGCAGATTCAATTTTGCATCTGGATTGCCTAGTTATAACGATATATGTTCTCTAATTGGGTTACAAACTCTCTCCATCCGTAGAGACTTACTTTGCATAATGATTGTGAAAGACATTCTTACGTACGTATTAATTCTCCTGAACTTCTTCGTTTTTTAAATTTCGGGCCCCAGAGAAATTGGTAAGAAATAAATGTCTCCTTATCACCAGCCCTGTTTTTGGTTTGGTTGTTTTTGCACTGTTAGGTGGAGAAGTTCAAGGTCTTCAACGGAGACTATTTAACATCTTAAGTCACCATGATTATGCTGATGACGTGTGCTTGCTTGCACATAATCGTTTGGACTTAGAGTCAAATGTTCGCTCGTTGCATTCTAAATGCAAAGAGGCGGAACTGAAAATAAATGTGCGTAAAACCAAGAACATGCACATGACAAGATGTTGAAGAGGTGCAAGATTTTTGTTATCTCGGAAGCATTGTCAACATGGACGACGAAACCGAAAATGATATTGAGGCTCGTCTAAATAAAGTTTGTTAGGCCTTCTGTATCTTTTTCCCTTTCTGGAGGTTGAGAGAGATCTTCCTACGCACGAAACTGCGAGTTTTTAACGCATGCGTCAAATCCGTGTTGTTATATGGTTGTACCACGTGGAAAGTGACTATTCGACTTACCAAGAAACTACAGACTTTCGTGAACCAATGCCTGCGACGCATTTCAGGAATATTCTGACCAGAAGTAATCTTCAACGACGAACTTTGGAGTACAACTGGTCAGACCAAAATAGGTATTGAGATTTAAAGGCGGAAGTGGCAGTGGATCGGTCATACTTTGAGGAAACCAGAGCGAAACATCGTCAAACAGGCTGGACTATAATCCTCAAGGAAGACGTCGGGTTGGTCGACCATGATTTGGAAGTGTCTCCTATTTCAGGAGGCTCATAGTACAAATGATGGCCTTAGTGAGCCAATTACTTTTTATGACAAAATCGACTTTACTTTAAGTAGAGATATTTTTAAGACAGATTAGCGAATGCTGCTCTGGCACATTCCCTTTATATTTATATTTTTGAATTACTTTTTTTTTCTTAATTTTAAGTTTTCTGTAGCCTGTAAATTTATTATAGTAGGCGATAAATAAATAAATAAATATTGAATAATTATACGAAAAACTGCTCATAATTTGTAAAACAATTACCAGTACTCTTATGAGTACTGTATGAATTCCTGATCAGTCCTAAATTCCAATTTCAGTTCTCGAATGGACTTGTATCAGTTACAACATAACCAATAAGGTACATAATCTAGAAGCTGTCAATCTAAGGTTTTCGAAACAGATATACCAACTCGAGTCGAAAATCAACAATCATTGAAATCAACAATTTACCGCCAGCTGAAAACATCGAAATGACCGTCAAAAGGATTTGCACTGCGCTTTCATTTAAAACACATCGGATATCCTACACAGTTCAAAATTCGCTATTGATGGAAAAGTGTTTTTCATCAATGAATTGCTGACGCCCTACAACACGAAATTACTTTGGCAAACGAAATTGAAGGCAAAGAATTACATTACAAATATACTTGGTGCAAAGATGGGCGTATGTGTATTTTTCAGGAAAACCGAAGGAACTAAATCTATACAAATAAGGTCTGGAGAAGATGTTTCTTTTTAAGTTTCAAAATTTATTTAATTAAATCTTATTTACAATTATTACAGTTCATTGTATACAGTTATAATTCCATACAAATTTTTTCCCACATTAAAACACAAAATTTTAAAAACTATGAAATTACAATGAATTTTTGCAACCAATATACAAAAAATGTAAAACAAAACAAACATTATACTCGTAACAGTCTTCTACCTATTTTTATTCCATCAGATAAACATTATTCTAACATAAGTAAACACTTACAGTGCCTCAACTTTTTGATCATATGTTAGACTAACCTGATTTATTTTGTTTTTTACTGATTGAAAGGTGTTTAATTTGACTAAATTTGTTTTTATTATTTCATTTTTAAAATCCATTTGATCAATTAGTTGACATTAAATTTTAAAAAGCTTTTTCATTGTTTAATATTTGGTTTAGCCACCGTTTGCTTTTAATACACCTTGAATACGTCTATGCATGCTGTCAATAAGAATTTTACATGTTTCGGGTGTTATCATATTCCATTTTTCTTGAACATGTTCACATAGCTCAGATACATTTTGGGAGTAATTATTGTAGTTGGCCAAATCTCGTTTCAGCTCACCCAAAAGGTGTTCAATTGGATTTAAGTCGGGAAATTGTGGAGGCTAGTCCAAAACCTTAAATCTCTTAGTTTGGAACCACTGCTTTGAGATTTTGGATTTCTCCAGTCTTCCCAAGAATTTAGTATCAAGTATGTTAATATAATCGTGAGCTGTCATAAGTCCTTTAACTTATTCAACCATTCCAACCCCTGCGGTGATCATGCAACCCCATGTCATAATTGAACTCCCACCGAATTTTAAAGTAGTGCATACATGTCATTCCATTAAAGGTTAATTAGCTTCTTTCCACGTCCATTGACGCCCGTCGGATCCAAACCGATTAATTTTTGTTTCGTTCGACGAAATAACATTACACCAGTCATTCTGGTCATAGTTTTTATTCTTGGCAGCAAATGCCAATCTCAATTTTAGGTGCCGCTTACTAAGCATTTTTTTTTTGCTTTTGCTCGACCTTTATAGCCAGCCTTCGCAAGTGTTTTTGAATCGCCTCGTTACTAACGACAATATTTTCAGATTGGCGAAGTGATTTTTTTACTTGGGCTGCATTATCATGGCGGATTTCACGTAAAATTCGGCGCCTATGATGCTCCGTAATGATGGGTTTTTGTCCTGGCTTATTTGACGGATTGGATATTTCCATATTTTTGCGGACATTACCCACACTTCCAACCGAGCAGCCTACTTTAGCAGCAATTTTACGATGCGTCCAGCCATCAGCAATCAGTCTCTCGATTTCTTTCTTGAAATTAGCACTTAATGAACGCATTTTCGTGATTTTTAATTTAATCTTCAAAAACCATAAATTACTGTAACAATTTTTCATAATTAATTTATTTTTTACCGTATATTAAGAATAAAACAAATTTGTAAAGAAAATAGACACAACAACTTATTTTTGGTGGTGGTATCGCCGCAACTAATTGATCAAATGCAATTTTTGACATACTGCGCATTACCTGACGCAATATTTCGTTAAATTGCGAAATGTGTGTTGTGTTATAATTATGCATACATGGTTATTATACATAGTGTAGATGTATGCAAATAAACTAGCGATCATGTTTAATCATGATTGCAATTCAAACAATAGATTTATTTGATCAAAAAGTTGAGGTATTGTATATATTATTTCCATTTTCTTATGCATTTTACGAATATTACAGTTAAAGGGACACATTTATAAACTTACGAAAAAATTTTCACGCAATGCAACACAAAATTTAAATTTTTTTATCATAACTCAAATTGCTTATAAACACTACGGCGCATTAAAATTGTCACAAATTTTATAATATTAAAATAGGGGACGATTTCATAACAAACAATGACAGCTTTTCCTTTTGCGACAAGTTGCAGTCTTATTTCGTTTCTCTTATAAGGTGCTCGTATCAAAATTCCAAGTTCGAAGCTTTTAATTTGTTGGTTGTTAGTTGATTTATTGAAATTGGTCGAAATCATACTTTTGTATGGAAGGGGGTAAAAGGGCAGGCGCGATTTTCAAACTTTTGACACAATTTCGTTTCAACAATTTTTATAAGTTTTTATGCAAAATTTTAAAGTGATAGCTTTCAACAGTTAAAGAATTATTTTATGTGTGAGGGAGTAGAAGTTTTGAAGGTATTCAAATAGTTTATATTTCATACATTTAGACATTTCTCTTTAAATCCATTTCAAGTTTCTACCTTTAAATTTTATTCAAAAATGTTCTTTTGTTTTGTTTTTTCATTTCACATGAAACACATTGCGAACGTTAGGCCAGGGTGGTCGGTGCATAACAATTGTGGGTCAAATTAATATTATTTTTTTTTTTTGGTATATTTTCGTCTTGCAATTAAATCTTTCACAGTGAATAGACGTGTTTCGCTAGCTCCGCCAAAATTTTCGCAGTTTAAAAGTGTTACCCAGCATTCTAACCGACTTTAAAAAATTGTCAAACGTGAACGTGGACGTGCAGAGTATCTAATTATGCCGAATAATTCTAAATCAATTACGCGTTCGCGTGCAGACGAAGGTGAATCTGATAGATCATTGCCGGCCATTGCGCGCAGTGAATCAAATTCAAACATTACAACCGGTGTGGAACACCTTTTTAGCCGTATCGACAACCTAGAAGTTTCCTTAATGACGAAATTGCAAGCCATGATTGGGTTTTTGAAAAATCGTTTGGTTGCCAAATTTGACGAAAAAATCGAGTTGTATCCTGGTGAAAATGCATAGCTGACTGGACGCTCACAGTCATTGACCTTGAAGCAAAAATTTCGGCAGTTAGCGCTGAACATGAGGTTGCATCAACTTTCAGATGCTGTTGTGAGGGGAATTCCGCTAGCACAAGGGGAAATCCCTGCAAAGGTAGTGAAGCCGATTGCACATGCAATTGGCCACAATTTGTCTCCGTACTTTGACGCTTTTCGAATTAAAATAAACAATCGTCACTTGGCTACAAATTTGATTAAACAACCGTCAGTTACACCAGTTCGGTTCAGCAGTTCGCTTGAGTGTCGAGCTTTTATACACAAAATCAAACGACAGCGTGGAAATTCGCTCGATGGGTTCTCGTCAGAGATTCCAGTCTTCGTTAATGAGAGCCTCACGCTAACAAACAGTGCAGTACTGCGTGAGGCGCTAAAACTACGACGACAAGGTCTGTTGCACTTGGCATGCACTTTGAGTGGAGTGTGCTTAAGATTTAATAAATGTACTGTAATATGTGTCATTTTTAATGTACTGTAATATTATTCATGACAAAAATTTAGTAAGCCTAATCTTGTAAAAAACTCAGTAGCCGTTGAAATTTCTAATGTCAAAAATTTGTCATAAATTTTCTTGTCAAACTTAGTAGGCGTTGAAATTGCTAATATCAAAAAGCAGTCATAATTTTTCATTGAAGAAATAATCGTTGAGCGTGTCACATCGTGTTTTATTTAAAATCCTCATCATCATAAGTTTTGTTCATCTTTCTCTGGATTATATTAATCCAAAATCATCATCATCATCAGAGTGGTCCATGTAAAATGGAAAGAGTCGACCCCGCTTGTGACTATGTCAACACCACTGACCTGCAGCAACATCAACATTCCGGAGCTGAAGCGAATCATGATAGTTTGGTATTTTTATGCAAACTATTCATTTTAATTTTTTTCTGTTTAACTTTTATCATTCGTATATACTTTATAATGTTTTTATACTCTAGATGAAATCTGAGAGTATTATAAGTTTGCTCTAAAGTTTGTAACGCCAAAAAATAAGGCTCGGAGAAAAAAATGATGAATACAGAAATTAATATTATCACTCAAAAATCTCAAAACCGGATGTCCGTCCGTCCGTCCGTCCGTCCGTCCGTCCGTCCGTCCGTCTGTGCGCGCTCTAGCTTGAGAACGCGTTGAGCTAGATAGTTCAAATTTTGTACACGTCGTTTTTGACAAAAAAGTAAGGTCAAGTTCGTGAACGGGCCAAATCGCTCCACCCCTTCTACCCCCTCCCATACAAAATGACACAATTGCGCAATTTGACAGTAAACGGATTTGCACGAAAAGTATAAAAGCTATTGGCCTGAAATTTGAAATATGTTACTTTTATGATAATATCAATCTACCGTACGAAAATTATGCGTATCCTCCCCCTCCTTCTACCACCTCCCATACAAACTGTACTTGTCATGAATTACTCTAAGCCAATTTACTCATTGCGTATACAATTTAGAGAGCTGAAATTGTGCACCAAATATTTATTTCAAATTGTTAGTAAGCCCAAAAAAATTTAGACTGTTAGCTTCACCCCTTCTACCCCCTCCCATACAAAATGACACAATTTCGTAATTTGACAATAAACGGATTTACTCGAAAAGTATAAAAGCTATTAGTCTGAATTTTCGGATATGTTATTTTCATAGTAATTTTAATCTACAGTAGAAAAACTATTTGCTTCCTCCTTCTCCTTCTACCCCCTCCCATACAAACTACACTTTTACTTTATTATTTTAATAATAAAGTATTGTGATCGACTTGGGAAAAAAAAAAAATTTGCTACCCTGAAATTTTTTTTTTTCGCGTTTCATGACTAAAATAGCCTAAAAATGCAAAAAAAAAAAATCCGTCTGTCTGTACGCCGTCCGCCGTACGCCGTACGCCGACGTGTACGCTCAGCGCACATTAACTCCCAAACCCTTCAAGATAGAAAGTTCATTTTTGGAGGGATGGTAGGTAATTGCGGATCTCAGGCGGATACCGATTTTGGGGGGTGTACGAGTTCAGGGGGAGGCAGGGGGAGCGCTTAAACCGAAAAATACGAATTCAAATATCTCAACCATGGTTACAGCTAGGAAGCTAAAAATCAACATACATATACAAGAGTTTGTGGGACAACTTTTAAAAATAACTTAATTTTTTTATCCATTGGCGTGCGAAAAGGGGGGGCTAAGAACTAATTGTCGGCCGAATTTTTTTTTCAAATGATTATATCTTCGAAATTACTTCCTATAAAAAATTGATATTTTGAGACCATCAAGATAGTGTACAAATCTACTAGAAACAGTTTAGATAGAAGCTAATTAGTGAAAGGGGGAGGGTCAGGGGGGGTGCAAAGAAAAACACTTAAAAATTAATATCTCAACTGTCTCTTATGCTATGTAATTGAAACTTAAAATATATGCTAAGCTTTACTAGCGACATATGAAAAAAATATAATATGTGGACATTATAGTAGTGGGGGGAAATGGGGAGCATTTCAAAAATGGCGCACTTTCCAAAACTACAAATCATCAAATCTCAAAATTGAGTACAGATATCAAATCAAAAATTTGTCAGATTGTAGAGCTATATAATCTTTAATTTTGGTAAAAAATTTGAGTTGGGGGGTGTAAGGGGAGGGAGGTGGATAGCGAAAATGTTGATAATTTTGAGTGATTTTTTTATGGCTCTGGTAAAAGATACAAAGTTTAAATTTTGCATGTCGACACATCTATTTGATATAGAAAGAAACAAAATAGTAAATTGTTCCAAAATTGTTATGCTCCGAAGTGGGGGTCTAACGTGCACAAGGTGTTTCATGTGGAATGAAAAAAACACATAAACTGAAAATTTTTGAATGAAATTTTTAGGTAGAAACTTGAAAATTTGGGAAATGCATTTAAAAAAAATCTCTAAAAGTTTGAAATATTAACTGGTCGAATATTTTTAAGACTTCTACTCCCTCCCATACAAAATTATTTTTTCGACCAATTTTAAGAAATCAATTATCACCTAACTATCAAAAGCTATCAATTTGAAATTTTGCACACAAACTTAGAAAAATAGTTAAAATAAAGTTATGGTAAAAGTTTTGAAATCATGCTTGCCCTTCTACCCCCTCCCATACAAAACTATGATTTCGACCAATTTCATTAAATCAACTAATAACTAACAAACTAAAAGCTACGAACTTGAAATTTTATACAAGCACCTTACAAGAGAAGCGAATTAAAACTGCATATCAAATTTTACGATTCCCCTACCTTCTCTACCCCCTCCCATACAAATTTTCGGTTTCGTGAAAGTAAAATACACCGAATTTTATGAAAATTTTATGCAATTTCGTCTATGAAACACATTCTATACAGAGAATATTGGACGTGATTCAAGCAATTATTAAAAAGCTGTTAACATCCACCCACCCTTGCTATTACCCCTCCTCCTCCCCTCATAAAAACCCAAACTTGCAGAAACGAATGAAATATTGTTAAATTGACAACAGCCCTGCCCAAGAAACCCCTTTGCACTTAGCTTTCCCTAACCACTTTAACCTGCATATTGACTTTTCACTCATCCGCAACTTGTCCCAAGAATAATAAAGTTTCGCCCGACTTGTTGGCAGTTTATTTCATGAAATGCTCTAAGACGATTTTCTCAGAACATATAACATTTATTGAGCTCATATTTTGTAATAAATACTTAATTAGTATTAGCACTAAGATCAGAAAAAAATATTTGATTAGCTTCACTGCTTCTACCCCCTCCCATACAATATGACACAGTTTCACAACTTCACAAAAAATCGATTTTCTTGAAAATTATAAATGGCACTAGTCTGAAATTTCAGGGATGTCAATTTTACAATATTCCTAGTTATTTCTGAAAAAAATCACTCTAATCGCCTCACTCTTTCTACCACCTCCCATACAAACTGCACATTTTCACTAAATCTAACTCACTAATTTTTTCAGTTCCCATTCAATTTTTGGAGTAAGCATTTTGTACAAAACATTTTTATAGCTACTTTAGCATGATGGGGAGAAAATTAGTTCAATGCTATCCCTTCTAACATTCCACATACAAAATTTCTTGGGGTCACAAAAAAATTCTATTTCATCTAGAGTATCGTAAGATTGCGCTTTACGCGCAATCGTAGCCCTGTTATGTTTATTAATGCATTATGCTGGTGGAAAATTATTTGCTATCTAAATACCTATTTTTACTCTGTATTTTATTATATTTTCTTTTTTGTAACTTTTAAGTCACTATACAGGCTGTCTGAATGCATTTTCGGCTGCACGCTGTTCGATGATAATGGCTAAATGGCAATTGGATACGGTGAGGGCACCCATGAATACCTTTTTTCGTAAAGCAAAAGGCCTTAATGTCCGTCACCTGAATGCAAGAAGCATTAAAAATAAAATTTGTGATATCCATTCTATCATACAAAACTTAAATCTTCATGCCATTTTGGTAAGCGAGTCACATTTGAAGAGTCATGTACCTAGCGCTACTGTCTCCTTGCCGGGATACAGGCTATTTCGTAATGATCGTAAGGAATGAAATTGTGGCGGGATGGCAATTTATATAAAGCATAGTATTAATGCAAGGGTTGTGTCAAGATCCGAAACTGGTGCTATGGAATTTCTCAGCGGGGAAATTGATGGGGGTTCCGAAAAAGCCATTCCCACGATAACTTACTGTCTTCCAAGGTGTTTCAGTGAAGATGTAGCAGCTTTTTTCATGGAAACAATAATGACCCATACACATCGATACATTATAATATATTATATAACATTATTTTCGGGAGCGACTTTAATGTCGATTTACTACTCCACAACAATTGTAAGGATAGCTTCCTTCATCTGTTTCAGTTCATAAATCTAGAAGTTATCACTAATTCTATATTCACTTTCTGTTTTTGTAACAATCCTTTTCTGTTAGACATGTTTTTTACGTTGGACAAAAACCAAGTACGATGTTTTGACCGAACGAGTCCTACTAATTTCACTGATCACGATTTATTTTTTATGCGTTATGAGTGTACCCCGATTAAATCTTTCAGTTATCGGAACTATAACGACTTAAATATTTAAAGATTTAACCATTGAGTTCAATTTTACTTTATTATTTTAATAATAAAATATTGTGATCGACTTGAAAAAAAAAAAAAATTTGCTACCCTGAAATTTTGTTTTTTCGCGTTTTATGACTAAAATAGCCCAAAAATGAAAAAAAAAATCCGTCTGTCTGTACGCCGTACGCCGGTGTGTACGCTCAGCACACATTAACTCTCAAACCCTTCAAGATAGAAAGTTCATTTTGGAGGGATTGTAGATAGTTGCGGGTCTAAGGCGGACACCCATTTTGGGGGTGTAAGGGTTCAGGGCGAAACGGGGGGAGCACTTAAACCGAAAACTAAGAATTCAAATATCTCAAACATGGTTACATATATATGTACATATAAAAGGGTTTATGGGACAACTTTTGAAATTAATTTAATTTTTTTATCCATTGGGGTGCAAAAAGGGGGGGCTAAAAACCAATTGTCGGCCGAATTTTTTTTTTTTCAAACGATTATATCTTCGAAATTACTTCGCATAAAAAATTTATATACTTAGACCATCAAGATGGCATATACCTCTACCGGAATCAGCTTAAAGAGTGGCTAATTATTGTAAGGGAAAGGGTCAGGGGGGGGTGCAAAGAAAAACACTTAAAAATCAATATCTCGGCTATTTGTTGAGCTGTGTAATCGAAACTTGGTTCTTATATTAAGCTGTACTAGAGAAATACGAGAAAAATATAACATTTGGACAAAATAGTAGTAGGGGAAAATGGGGAGCATTGAACTTTCCAAAATTTCAAACCATTATATATCAAAACTGAGTCCAGGTATCAAATTTAAATTTTGTCAAATTGTAGAACTACATAGTTTTGAATTTTGGTAAAAGTTTTACGTCGGGAGGTGTAAGAAGATGGAGGTGGTAAGCAAAATTGTCAAAAATTTCGAGTGATTTTTTTTAGGGCTCTAGTAAGAGATACAAAGTTTAAATTTTCCACGTGATTACATCTATTTATTATACATACAAAAAAATAATAAAAGTTCTGCAATTGTTATGCACCGACCCCCCTGGTCTAACGTGCACAAGGTGTTTCATGTGCAATGAAAAAACACATAAGCTGAAAATTTTGAATGAAATTTTAAGGTAGAAACTCGAAAATTTGCAAAATACATTTAAAAAAAAATTTCTAAGAGAATGACATATTAACTGGTCAAATACCTTCCAAACTTCTACCCCCTCCCATACAAAAGTATTTTTTCGACCATTTTTAAAAAATCAATTATCACCTCCAAATTGAAAGCTATGAATTTGAAATTTTGCACAAAAACTTTTAAAAATAGTTGAAACAAAATTTCGTTAAAAGTTTTGAGATCCCATTTGCCGTTCTACCCCCTCCCATACAAAAGTATGATTTCGACCAATTTCAATAAATCAACTTCTAACCAACAAATTGAAAGCTACGAACTTGAAATTTTGTACGAGCACCTTACAAAAGAAATAAAATAAAACTGCATCACAAATTTTACATTTCCCTTACCTCCTCTACCCCCTCCTACACAAATGATTACTTTCGTGAATGTAAAATACACCAAATTTTATAAAAATTCCATGCAACTTCGTCTATGAAACTGGCATTCTATACAGAAAATATTGGACGTAATTGAAGCAATCAATTGAAAAATTATTGATATTCACCCACCCTTAATATCACCCCTCCACTCCCCCATCCCTCATAAAAACCCAAACTTGCATAAGCGAATGAAATATTGATTACATGTACTGGAGCTATTGATCGTATTCGCAACGAAGTGTTGAATTGGCATCATCCCTGCCCTAAAGGGGGTTTCACTTGTGAAAGGGGGTTCCACTTGTGACAGGGGGTTCCACTTAGTCTTCCCTAACCACTTTAACTTGCATATTGGCTTTCCATGCATTTTCAACTTGTCCCAAAAATAATAAAGTTGCGCCCGACTTGATGGCAGTTTATTTACTTTATTATTCTAATACTAAAGTATTGTGATCGACTCAAAAAAAAAATTTGCTAACCTGAAATTTTGTTTTTTCGCGATCATGATTAAATTAGCCTAAAAATGCAAAAAAAAAATGCGGCGCGCCGTCCGCCGTACATATGGAGTCATATCTCCGAGACCGTTAAAGGTAGAATATTCGTTTTTGGGTGGATTGTTGGGGGGAGGTGTTAGGTGGAAGGGAGAGACAAAAGAGTCAAAAACTACACTTGCTAATATCTCCACCACGAATGCAGATAGGAAGTTGAAAATCAGTAGAGATATAGAGAGGGTTGGGGGACAAACTTAAAAAATAATGTAATTTTTTTATCCATTGGCGTCCGAAAAGGGGGGCTAAAAACAAATTGTCGGCCGAATTATTTTTTCAAAAAATTCATATTTTGAGACCGTTAAGGTGGCAAATAGCTCCACCGGAATTAGCTTAGAGAGTGGCTAATTATTGTAAGGAGGTGGCTCAGGGGGTGCAAAGAAAAATACTTAAAAATTAATATCTCAACTATCTCTGAAGCTATCTAATTGAAACTTAAAACATATATTAAGCTATACTAAGAAAATACGAAAAAAATATAAAATGTTGAAATAAAAGTAGTGGGGGAAATGGGGAGCATTTCAAAAATGGCGCACTTTTCAAAATTACAAATCGTTATATCTCAAAACAGAGTACAGATATCAAATCGAAAATTTGTCAAATTGTAGAACTACAGGGTTAGGTGATTGAAGTGTTACAAACGGCCATATTTTTTTTGTGTGAAATTATTTTTTATTGATTCAAATTACAAAAATGTGTGGAAATAATCAAAATTTCAGAATCCATTCACTTTAGCTCGATGTGGCCACCTTTTGCCTTGACTATGGCCTTCAAACGGTTAAAAAATGAGAATGTGATCTTGCGGTATTTTGGCCCATTCCCGTACAATGGCTTTCTTCAGCGCACCTATACTGGCATGCCCCAGGTTTAATAGTCCATCGGATTTGCATCTGGCGAATTCAAAAGCCATTGTGTGGACGAAATGAAGTGTGGAACATGGTTTTTTTAACCATTCTTGGTTCACACGAGCTTTATGAGACGGTGCCAAGTCTTGTTGGAACGTTCATGGTCTACGACCGAATTGTTTGTGTGCCCACGGCTCTAAAGCAGCTTCCAAAACATTTTCCCGAATGTCGCATTGACTTTGACACCAGGCTCGATGAAAACGATTGGACAGCGTCCATCGGCGGTCACAGCTGCCCATACCATTACTTGAGATGGAAAATTAAGTAAACACGATCATTTCGAGAGTTTATGAACTGCTCAATAGGGAAATTTTTCTCATCAGAAAACACAATGTTTGGAAATTCGCCACGTTCGTGCAAGCGTAACAACTCCTTTGCTCTTTCGAGTCTAAATTTTTTTTTTGCTTTGGTGTAAGATCGTGAGCCTTTTGAAACTTGGAAGGCTTTACCTCGAGCTCATTTTGGAATATGCGACGGATGCTTCGCTGGGATAATTTCAGTTTTTTGGCAATTCGATTACCACTACGACGCGGATTTCGTTCAAGTCGAGCCTTCTCTTTCCGAACCGTTTCAGGTGATGTTGCTGTTTTTTTTCGTCCACCACCATAGCGTTTAGCAATGCTGCCTGTATCATTATAACGATTTATGGTGCGATACACAAACATTTTATTCACTTTGAGATGGCTGAGCTCACGAACAATAGCTGGTTGTGATTTTCCAGCCAAATATAACGCAATCACACTATTACGTTTCACTTCCATTTCGAATAACTTTTGTTCTATAAAACTTAGACGCAAATGCCAGTAGTAGCTTGTCAACAATATAAAGAGCTGTCATTGGTATAAATTTGACATAGCTGTCATTATCGGTTTGCCAGATATACCGGTGTGAAGTTGATAACACTTCAATCGCCTATCCCTGTACATAGTCGTTAATTTTGGTAAAAAATTTAAGTTTGGAGGTGTAAGGAGAGGAAGTTGATAAGCAAAAATGTCGAAAATTTTGAGTGATTTTTTTAGGGCTCTGGTAAAAGATACAAAGTTTAAAATTTACATGCGCATTTTGCATTTAATGTAAATAGAAAAATAATAATAACTTGTTCCATAATTGTTATAATTGGTAGAAAGAGTGGGGGGATTTTAGTGATTTTTTCAGAAATAGCTAAGAATATCATAAAATTGACATCTCTTAAATTTTAGACTAGTAACATTCATACTTTTCCAAAAAATAGATTTCTTGTGAAGTTGTGAAACTGTGTCATATTGTATGGGAGGGGGTAAAAGCAGTGAAGCTAATCAAATATTTTTTTTTGATCTTAGTGATAATGCTAAATAAGTATTTATTACAAAATGTGAGCTCGATAAATATTATATGTTCTCAGAAAATCGGCTTAGAGCATTTCATGAAAAAGTGTAGTTTGTATGGAAGGAGAGAAAGGACGCCAATAATTTTTATACTGTAGATTGAAATTATTATGAAAGAAATATGTCTCAAAATTCAGACTAATAGCTTTTATACTTTTCGAGCAAATCCATTTATTGTCGAATTGCGAAATTGTGTCATTTTGTATAGGAGGGGGTAGAAGTGGTGAAGCTAATCGTCTAATTTGGACTTACTCACAATTTTAAATAAATATCTAGTGCACAATTTCAGCCCGCTAAATTTTATACGCACTAAGTAAATTGGCTTAGAGTAATTCATGATAAGTACAGTTTGTATGAGAGGTGGTAGAAGGAGAGGGAGGACACGCGTAATTTTTATACGGTAGATTGATATTGCCATAGAAGTAATATATTCCAAATTTCAGGCCAATAGCTCTTATACTTTTCGAGCAAATCCAATAATTATCAAATTGCGCAATTGTGTCAATTTGTATGGGACGGGGTAGAAGGGGTGGAGCGATTTGGCCCGTTCAAAAACTTGACCTTAGTTTTTTGACAAAAAATGACGTGTTCAAAATTTGAACTATCGAGCTCAACGCGTTCACAAGCTAGAGGGGACACGGACGGACTGACGGACGGACAGACAGACAGACAGACGGACGGACGGACGGACAGACATCCGGTTTTGACATTTTTGAGTGATTATATGAGCTTCTGTATCATTCATTTTTTTCTTCGAGCCTTATTTCTTGGCGTTACAAACTTTGTGGCAAACTTATAATACTCTCAAATTTCATCTAGAGTATAAACACATAAACTGAAAATTTGTGAGTGAAATTTTAAGGTAAAAACTTGAAAATTTGCGAAATGCATTTAAAAAATCCCTAAATAAACGAAATATTAACTGGTCGAAAACATTTAAAACTTCTATCCCCTCCCATACAAAATTAGTTTTTTGACCATTTTCAAGAAATCAATCATCACCTAACTATTAAAAGCTATCAATTGGAAATTTTGCACAAAAACTTTTAAAAATAGTTGAAATAAAATTGCGTCAAAAGTTTTGAGATCGCGCCTGTCCTTCTACCCCCTCCCATACAAAAGTATGATTTCGACCATTATTAAAAAATCAATTAACACCTACCCGTTAAAAGCTATCAATTTAAAAGTACGTAGATCATAGTATAATCCTTGACAAATTATCATTAAATTTCAATTTTACCCCTAGCGCCATTAAACTTTTGCACAATTTCTGGTATGACCATTGGCAGGAAGTGCGGGTCGGTAATGACGTCTCTTCTTCTCTATCTATCTTGCGGGGCGTACCACAAGGCTCTAAACTGGGTCCATTACTAGCCTCTACATCAATGATTTTCTAAACGTACTGCAAGAGTGTGATATTCATATGTATGCTGACGATGTTCAACTTTATTTGAGTAGACCGGTGGGTCTTATTGATGGCTATGTTGCGCGTATTAACGACAATATCGCAAGAGTTGTTGGTTGACCAACCGAAAATAAAATTAGTACTGAGAAAAAGTCACAATGTATCGTCTATTATCCAGCAATTAAGAATTTTTAATCATTACATTTGCAGGTAAAATTTTTTTTTTTTGGTAAGCAGGTAGGACTGCCCTTAATTATTATCCCAAAAATTAGCGTAGTCTGTTAATCAGTTTGTTTACAGCAGCTGGTTGAATGGGTACCCCGCAGTAGTCCACCGCGATTTTCACATGGATGAAAATACGGAACAAAGAGTTTATCTCACATTTTGTGTTTCCAACCAAATTTCGTGTGAGGAATCATTGCGAATGTTGGAAAAGGCTTACGGTGATTCAGTAATATTAAAAACATGAGCCTACGAGTAGTAAAATACCTTATATGGTAGAGACATCGTTGAAGACATGTCTCCTTCTGGACGACCTGGAGTAGCAGCTGGTTGCGGATCCGGAGTCATGCTATGATTCTTACTCCGTTGGGCTGCCCTTCTGAGCATACTCCTCCTTTTCGCTGTTGCCGACAGTTTCGGAACCAGAGCGCTATCCGTAGCAATGTTTGACACTACTTTCAGCAGAGTGGTCGGAGCTTGCAAAGACTCTTTCGCAGGAGGCTTTACTTCTCTGTACACATTCGCTTCGGAAGTACTAGCTTTATCAATCAGAGAGGTTGCTGGGATACTGAGACCTTTCGCCTCAACTCTGATTACTTCGGCCGGCACGCTAGCTGAGCCGAAATAAATGTGCAGGATATTGTCGATGTCGAAGCATGAACAACATCTATACCCACCTCCATCGGCTTATTCAGTTCTGAGGCTGCATCCCCTAATGCCATTAAGAATGCGAGATCACTGAGCTCTGACATGGAAGATTCAGTGCGCTGGATGTTTGCCAGTAGCACAGCACTACTAGAACCTGGTTGCACCGTTCTAGTAGCTCCCAAACCGCGTTCGGACCCGGTGATTTTAGCACCCTCTTTTGCTGGGGACTGAGGGCCAATAGACTCCATCTCATAGTTTTTTGGGCTGGTTCGTAACATGGTTTTTACAGGAAAAATATTTACTGCTATATCCACCTCAACATGCTCATTCATTGAGGCTCCCAACGAGGCGGTTGCCAACGTGTGTCCGGTGAGCACGTTAAGGTAGGTACGACTGTCAAACTTAATTCCTTGCTATTACCATGCTACCGCGGACGGGGATCTTGCGACACACCACGGCGTCCTCCATCCACCACCGGAGGCCGCGCCCGATAAGATGCCCAATTCACAGGGCTCCATTATCTAAATTTTGGAGAGTGACAAGTGGAAGAGGAAGCGGGAGGAAGAAAATAGGCAAAAATTACATTTGCTAATATCTCCACTACGAATGCAGATAGTAAGCTGAAAATCATCATAGGTTTAGAGAGGGCTGTAGGACAAACTCTAAAAAATATTTTAATATCTTTTATCCATTAGCGTCCGAAAAAGGTGGGCGGGAGGAATAAAACACTTTGTCGGCCGAATTTTCGTTTCAAATTATTATACCTTCGAAATTACTTACCATAAAAAATTCACACTTTGCAACCATTAAGGTGGCATAAAGATCCACTAGAATCGGCTTAGAGGGATGCTAATTATTGTTAGGGAGGGGGGGTCATAGGGGGTTCAAAGAAAAACGCTTAAGAATGAATATCTCAACTCTTAAGCTATGTAATTGATAATTAAAACATAAAAATATTAAATTTGGTATCACTATCAGGATTCCTTAACGCAAGGAATTGCCATAAATCGATTCGAAATTTAAAAATCGAAAGTCGATTTATCCTCTGGCTCATCATTTAATGAAGGGACGAAACAAACATCAACATCCCAACACCAAGTACAGACAATAAAAACAAGAAATTGACCAAAAATTCACATACATATGTACATCGGTGTCACTAGCGTTAAGTCTACGTTTTAAAATAATGCGTAATGTAATATAATTAATAACAAATAGTAATGAATTATTAATATGTACCAATTCGAGACTTCCGTATAAACTCTTGAAGTAATTTGAATAAATCCTTAATGGGTGATTTTCTTCGACACTTAAGGTTGCTTGAATAAATCTCAAACTAGTTTCAATGATGATAGGATGAATTCAACAGAACTGAATTCAATAAATCGTTGATGTTTTGTTTAAATTTATACAAAAATGATGATGAGAATGAGCAAAATAATCGTGATATGAATTTCTGCGAAATCGGTATGCTCGTAATAGTAGTGGGGGGAAATTTCAAAAATGGTGCACTTTCCAAAATTAGAAACCGTTTTATCTCAGAACTGAACACAGATATCATATTGAAAATTCGTCAGATTGAAGAGCTACATAGTCTATAATTTTGGTGAAAAAATTAAGTTGGGGGGTGTACGGAGAGGGATGTGGTAAGCAAAAATGTCGAAAATATTGAGTGATTTTTTTAGGGCTCTGGTGAAAGATACAAAGTTTAAATTATGCATATGGATACATCTATTTGATATACATAGAAAAAAATAATAATAATTTGCTTCACGATTGTTATGAACCGACCCCTCCGGTCTAACGTGCACAAGGTGTTTTACGTGCAACAAAAATCAACAAGAAAACTAAAAATTTTTGAATGGAATTTTAAGTTAGAAACTTGAAAATTTGCGAAATTAATTTAAAAAAATCCCTTAATGTATGATATATTAAATGATCAAATACCTTTAAAACTTCTACACCTCCCATACAAAATTATTTCTTCGACCATTTTTAAGACATTAATTAGCACCTAACTCTTCAAAGCTATCAATTTGAAATTTTGCAAAACAACTTTTTAAAATGGTTGGAACAAAATTGTATCAAAAGTTTCGAGATCGCGCCTACCCTTCTACCCCCTGCCATACAAAAGTTTGATTTCGACCAATTTCAAAAAATCATCTAATAACCAACAAATTAAAAGCTACACACTTGACATTTTGTACGAGCACCTTACAAGAGAAACGAAATAAAACTGCATGACAAATTTTACGATTCTCTTACCTCCATACAAATGTTTGGTTTCGTGAATGTAAAATACACCGAATTTTATGATAATTCTATTGAACTTCGTCTGCGAAAGTAACATTCTATACAGATAATATTGGACATGATTCAAGCAATCAATTAAAAAATTATTAACCTCCACCCACCCTTACTATCACCTCTACCCACTCCCCTCATAAAAATCCAAACTTCCATAATTAAACGAATGAAATATTAATTACATATACTGGAGCTATTGATCGTATTCGCAATTAAGTGTTAAATTGATAACAGCCATGCCCAAGAACCACCTTTCATTTAGTGTTCCCTGACCACTCTAACATACATATTGACTTTCCACGTATCCTCAACTTGTCCGAAAAATAATAAAGTTGCGCCCGACTTGTTGACAGTTTATTTTAACTGAAATGTAATAAACATAGTATTACCAAATGTGTAATGAAAATTTCGACATTTGATCAGAAATTGGGGAATATTCATTAATTTTGCAATGAATTCATGAATTGCAAGGAAATAATGGCTTGTAGTGAATTTTATCACACGCTTTAGTGAAAATTCATCATCAATTATTTCTCCGTGAGGATACGACAGTCTGACCCAAGGAGGATATATAATGTGGAGTGACTGCGAGCTGTTTTGCCTTGTTAAGAGAACGGGACTGAAAGTATTGCCCTCCGTTACCGGCGAAATGCTCGAAATTTTTCGAAACAATCATACCAATATGCCAAAATGAAAAAATTCTGACATTTCTCTAAATGACAAATGTGAGTTTTTATTGATAATTTTTAAATTGGAATCATCGGCGGGTATGGTCTGGACGATCCTGATATCCTGACAAATCGGAACGAGCAGATCCAGAGTACCCCATTTGGGACGTTATTATAGAAGGCGACAGTCAAGGTGTGAAATGTGCATTACTGGTTCGGCACGGAAGGAATCACTCGGAGATTCCCAGCAACGTGAACTATCGTGCGAATAATTGGGCGCTGAAGACTATCGGTTGCACTCATGTTATCGTCTCGACGGTAACAGGTATGCAGGAATGTTATTCAGCGAGGGAAAGGAAAGGAACGGCTGTGAAGATCGAAAGTCCGCGTTTCTCTTCAAAAGCCGAGAGTCTGATGTTGCGACAATGGGGCGGAGATTTGGTTAATATGACGACTGTACCGGAAGTGGTTCTTACCAGGGAGGCTGCATTATTGTATGGGGCCGTAGCAATGGCCACCGACTATGATTGCTAGCGCGAAACGTGCGAAGCCCTTTGCGTAGCAGATGTTCTGGCTGTCTTTCAGCAGAACGTAAGCAAAGTGACGAGCATTTTGTTCTAGGCGGTTCAGAATGTTGCAAAAGAAGACTGGACCGAGGATATCGATGCGATTAAGTTAAGGATTTTATACTTGCGATTTTGGTTCGATTTTATTTCCAGAAAATGGTTGCAGACAGCGACATGCTAAAACGAGAGAATTAAAAAAAAATTTAATTCAACTACGCGAATAAAGTTCCAGGTTCTGTTTAAACTAAAAAGATTTAATTGTAATTAACTTTTGTCGATATTTCATTTAAAATAATTCGCCTCTGCTTCTGCATTCCACCATTCCACGGGCATTTCCTTTTCACCTGACTCTACCCAGATTCCTCGTACTCCTGTGACGAGATCCACATCTGCTGGAATGTTTCAAGCTCCGAATCTCAGCGTTGATGTTCGCCGAAATCATCTTGAGTCTGGTGTTGGACCGAGCCCTGCAGTGGTATATTTCCGCCTGAAATCGATAAAAGCCGATTAGTTTCGTCTAGTTCTACGCAGTCCTGGAATATTTCGGTTCGATACACAATTTTTCACTAAGCACGACATTTTCACTATTGGTTTAATACTAATTACAAGAATAATAATTTTAAAATTTTACTTTGTCAGTCTTGCGATAGGCCGTCGTTATTTCTTTTTTATCCTGGAATCAAAGCGCATTACAAACGCATCCTATGATATCAGGGGGTCTAAATATTTTATAATATTTAGTTTCAGTAAATATTTATTTTTTCTTTTGAGTTAATAATTTTTTTCGAAATAACTCAAATATTTCCGCCAAAAACAGCTGTTTTTTCGAATGTAATTAATTTTTTTTTCGTCATGTTACTGCTTTTGATTCGTTTGACGTTTTGCTATCCTTTTCTGGCATACTTAAACCTAATACACCTATCTCTGTCCCGGGTTATATTGTCCGTTGCTTAACAATGCTTAGCTTATACACGAACCAAAATCTAATACAAATTGAAAAAATAAGGATTTCTGAAATAAAACAGCAAACTTCATTGCACTGAAAATTACTTTATTGCTGACTGAATAGTAGCAACTTAGAGAGAATACAAATGATGGTATTTTTTTTGAAAAAGTTTAAAGCCAAGTTAAGCTTGGACACAATTTTCGAAAATTTCCGAATCAAAAAGTATTCCCACATGAGACAGCCTATCAGGCACTCCATTTTATACATCCTCTTTGGTCTGACCCTGTTTGGTTTAATTGATGTGTTGTGTGTTAAAATATTTGAATTTAATAGAAGATCTTGGTGGCCAAGTCACATCGCATCAGCGCGAGATAACTCTCTCTTCCAATTTCGTCATCAACAATTCTATCATTTTTACGCCGTCCTGTTGAAAGCAGATGTATTCGAGATCTATTTCAGTAATTTGAGGCTAGAAGAAGTTGTTTATTATCTCACGGTAAAGAACGCCGTTGACGGTGACTGCATTGCCCTCTGCATTCTTGAAGGAGAACAGTCCAGTCACTCCCTCAGCCCCAAAATGCGCACCTAACAACTCGCGGTGGATGCATGAGACGTTCAAGGTTTACTCTTGGATTCTCAGCCCCATTCCACAAATGCGACAATTCTGCTTATTGACATAGCCATCAAGTTCGAAATGCGCATCATCAAGGAAGATGACTGTCTTCGAAAAATCACCATTCTAAGATTCAATGTGTGAACGTGCGGCGCTACGCATGGTCTACTGGCTTCAACTGTTGTGTCAACTGAATCTTGTGAGCATGCAAATGCAGATTTTTAGTTTTACTTCGTGAAAGTCAGAATTGCTGAGAACGATGGCGAATCTAGTGGAAGGACTTTAATCAACACTCTCAAGAACAGCAACGTTTCCATTAGACCGAGCTTTACGAACACGGACAGGTCTTTTCTGGGTTAATACTGGCCCATTCGCCTCAAATCTCTGGATTAATCGGACCACTGCACGGCCAAGACATTTTCTAACCGTCTCCGTAATATTCATATTTTCTATAAGTTGTGCGTCCGTATAATTCTGCATCAATAATCCTCAATGTTCAAACAACTGAACTGTTGAACCAGAACGTTGCACGACTGACAAAAAAAAATGGTGCTAAATTCAAAATAGGCGGTCTTAATGGGACACTCTTTATCAATGTTTAAGTGTTTGCAAAAATTTAATGAATTATAATTATTATCAATTAATATTTATAATCAATGTTACAAAAAATTTAAGAAAATCTTAAAAAGAATTACCATTGTTATTATTATGAATTTAACTTGAATTATTATTACTATTACTTACATATACTAAACTTGAAGTTAGCTAGGGTGTAGCCTAGTGGGTAGCGTGTTGGTCTGTTATGCGAAGGTCGTGAGTTCAAATCCCGGTCGACGCATAATTTCAGCACACTGCCTGCTTGGGTCACCTAAATCTACGAAAATGAAAAATTCGAATATAAAGGGTTGTGCGAAGGTCTAAAAACACAATAAATAATGAAAAATGTTAAGGAACCTGAAGGTCAGGAGGCCAAGGCCCGATTTGGGCTGTAGTGCCATTGTAGAAGTATGGAAACTTGAAACTCCTCACGCCTAAAACAAGAATCTTATCTTACAAGGGGGAGTGTAGTGAAATATTTTATAATGTATATATTATTGTATTACATTAAAATTTTATTTCATTTATAAAAGCAAAATATCAAACTATACCACGTTTAGACAGTGCATCAGCCTTTCTGGTATGCTATACCGCGTTTGCAATACCAGTTATTGTATACCTGCAGTGTATCATAGATATTCGACTTCATCTGCATCTAAAATAGGGGAAAAAACAGCGAAAACTTTATGTGCAGTAAATTATTATCTATTCATGTAAATTAATATTTTTTTAAATACCTCAAAAATAGTTCTGTTTAAATAAATTCACGAGCTTCTCGTTAATTGAGGTATTTGTGTGGAAGATGATAGAAGCGGTAGAGTGATTCGCTTAGAAGATCGCTAAGATGATCTCTAAGACGATCACACATCATTTTAGAACACCTCAGCTCAGGTTAATGACCAAATCCACCAAATTTTACCAATAGATACACACAGAACGCCCATAACAGAAACGATGCTTAATACCCAACGTAAGATCTATCAAATTCTTTCAGTTCGAATTCATCTCACATGATGTTGTTCATATCTACAATACAAGAAAAACAAAATTCTATGTCATGACGATTTCAATCTACCAAGATGAATTGCACAATTGAATCGATAAATCGCGATCTTCATTAAACTATTTCAATTTTTTTATTTTTTTATGCCTGCCTCCTCTTTAATGTCACTTTATAATGAAATTAAATCATAAAATATGTCGTGTTTCGAATATATTATAAAATAAAATTTAAATTCAGAAAAAAAAAATGATAAAAATGTATTCATGTATGCTACAGCAGCCCGGGCGGCGGCCGGCGTGAGAAATCAAACCGTCAATTGCTTTCAATCGAAGCCAATTAAAAACACGCTACATACCGAAATGCAATCATACGGCTCGAATATCATGCCAGGTTTCGTCGTCTTAATCAAACCGTCATGCAATAATAGATAATAGAATAATAGAAAAAAAACTAATTTTTTTGTTTTCCCCTGAACCTAAACTAGAGGTTAATTATGGTTAAATGTTATTTTATCAATAATGATAAATCGGTTTCAAATCGAATAAAAAATTCTTTTTCATAATTACTGATCGCCACGTTTTTTGAATATCGTTCGATTGATGAGAAATACAGTCATCAGGGTGGTACTATGGTATAACAGAAATTTTGTAAAACTTTCATCCCTTAAGTAGGGGCGCATGCTTCGAAATTTACCTCTACTCGAAAATACCTTTTAAGATGGGGTAGTATTTCGTAATCGACCGAAATGCGAAATGTTTTTTTTTTCTGTTGAAAAGAGGACAGAGGGGAAAGGTATTGTGCAGTAGCGTACGAATAAAATATTATTAGGGGATGAAAATTTTCCCGAAGCGATCTAATTGGATTTTGTCTAGACTGCAGTTGTCTTGTTCCGGCGGGCGATTTTTTTATCGTAATTTTTCATTTTCAGTTACAGACAGGTGTAAGGCTTTTCAGATTACGTTGAGAATGCAATTTGTAATTGGAAAACAATTTTCAGAGACATTGAGATTTGCTTGTATCTAATCAAGTCATAAATATTGGTACACAGAAAAATCGACGCCAAATGAAAACGAATTAATATTTTTCAAAACTTTTTTTTTCTTTTTATTGGGCTATTCAATGGCTACAAATCTTAGAACAACTTATTCGAAATGACTTCCATTTGCCTTCCAGCACGACTTGAGACGATCTGGCCACTCATCGATCGCGAGACGTACTTCATGCATGGGGAAATTGTCCACTGCACGGACAAGAACTCGCTTCAACGACTCAATATTTGGGTGTCGAGTAGAGCAAGCCATGCCCTCTAATACGGACCACAACTTGTAATCCAACGGGTTGAGGTCTGGCCAACCAGCTGGTCAATCACCCGTCGATATGAAGTCCGGAACGTTGTTTTTGAGCCACAGTTGATTCGTTTTTGCCTTGTGAGCTGGAGCAGTCTTACTGGAAAGTCCACGGCTTGTTGGCGAATATTGATTCGTTGAGAGGCTTCACAATGGGTTCCAAGACGGTCGATTGATATACTTTGGCCGATGTTTTCACTCCTTTCTTGCAAAAATGGAGCTTGGTAACGCCATCTTAGCTCACTCTCCACCATACCATTACAGACGCGGGATGGTGGCCTCTTTGGACCCTCGGGATGAGTTGGGATGCTTCTCTGGATGACCGAGCATACACACGGTCGTTCTGTTTATTGAACGGTGAAGATTTTCAAGTCAGTAAACAGAATTTGTCTGTGAGCGTTCTTCGCGTACCGGCTGCGTAACGCTTTCGATTTTCGCTTGCGTTTTTCCTTCAATGCGGCCGGGATCAGGTGTCCAGTGTGTTGCTTGTACGCGCTGAGTCCGAAATCTTCTTTGGTAATGCGAGACATGGATTTTTGCGAATTTGCATTTCCCGCGATAAGATTTTCTGTTTTCGCAGCGGTTTTCGGTCGATTCGTTTCTTCACGGCTTTGATCGGTTTCGGAGTTCTCACAGTGCGCGGACGGCCGGACCTTTGACGATCTCGTACTCCACCAGTATCCTCAAACAACTTCACAGCACGATACACAAAATTGCGAGTGATTCCAAGCGGTCGAAACGTCCGAAAGATATCGCCTTTTTCCATGTTTCATTTTAGTAGGCCAACTACAACAATACTATTTTCGATGTCGCCCCATTCCATGATTGTAAACAATTGATGCCAAAAACTTTTTACGTGGCAATGAAGCAGAAATGTCAACTGTCAAATCGCAGTCAAGACGAAATGGATGCGTCCAATATTGCATTCGTAATGAATGCGTTTAGTTATGTACCAATATTTATGACTTGACTAGGTAGTTTGGTTTTTTTTTTAATTCTGTGTGCTTTTTCAAAGAGCTGGAGACGTTGGATAGTTGATGGAATAATTTGTTAATTGAGCATATTTGTCAATGCAAAAAAAACACACTCATCAATAACTGGTCACATTATTTTAAATGAAAATTCTTGATATTTATACTCTAGATGGAATCTGAGAGTATTATAACTTTGCTTTAAAGTTTGTAACGCCAAGGAATAATGCTCGCACAAAAGCGCCAAGGGTTCAAAAATATTTGTTGTCGCTCAAAAACCACAAAATCTGTTGCCCGCCCGTCCGCCGCTTGGATCTCTAGCTTAAGAACACGTTGAGGTAGAAAGTTGAAATTTTGTAAACTTCGTTTTTGACAAAAAAGTAAGATCAAGATCGTGAACGGGCCAAATTGCTCCACCCCTTCTACCCTTTCTCATGCGAAATTACTCGTTTTCAATCATTTAAAATAATCCAATTTCCTTGGAAACCATAAAAGCTAATAATTTGAAATTTTGATAATAATATCATAAATGTGATATCAAATTCCTATTAAGACCCCCTATAGGGGCATAGGACAGAAACAACTCTCTTCCACAAGGCGCGATCCTGAGCATCGGCTTTAAGCTGTTGCCAGGACTTATGTGATATATGGTATAAAAATTATTCGAATCCATCCACTCCTTCCACCACCTCCCATACAAACTGCACTTCTTCTTGAAATACAATAAACCAATTTTCTCAGCACCTATAACATGTGTCGAGCTCAAATTATGCATTAAATACTAAATTAGCATTATTATTAAAATTGCCCAAAATCAACTGAATAGCATCACTTCTTCTACCCGCTCGCTTTTTTGTTAATGCAAATAGCAACGCCACCCCCCTGTTGATTCTCTCTATCGTTCCTATAAAATTTAAAACTATAGTTGTACAATTTGACGTCATTTTTTAGGCAAGTTTATGTTATTATCGCTAAATCGAAATTGTTTTGAAGTAAAAAATCAAACAATTCGACGGCTTTATTACATATGCTCTGGGCATTCCATAACAGTAGTTTAATAGTATCACCCATAAAGGAACTTAGTAGTGACTTCTATAACAGCTGTTAACTGGTATTGATTAATTTTACATGAACTTAGCTTATTAAAAAGATCCACAGTTAACGCGATCAATTCATCAGGCGAAAATAAACTTTCATTGCAAGAACTACGAGAAAAATTACGCGTGCTTGCATTTGGAACTGCTTCATTTCTAACTACATCGCTGTGAGAAATGCCCGTTATGAGATTATTTTCACCTGATGTTGAATGGACAATAGAGCGAGAGGATTCAATTTGAATAAATTTTGAACTGTTGGAGTTCTTCGGTGATAGTATAGTTTTTTTCGTACTCTTATTAATAATTTCTATACTCCTTACGCTTACGGCACATCGGATGATTAGAAAGAAGATTTTCTCCGCAGTTCGCACATTTAATCCGCTTTTCTAAATCAGCTGGACAATCGAATTTGTCGTGTTGTTGTCCGCATATTATACACTAAGCAAGCATATGACAGTGAGATGAACCGTGGCCGAATGCCTGACATTTTCTGCATTGTGTTGGTTGTTGTTGTTTTTTCGTATAGTATTTCCAATTGACAATGGTATGCATTACAGCTGTGATTTGCTTCAATTCGGAAAGCGTAACAGTGCCTCGTTGCAGGTATAAAATATAGCCGGCTTGATCATTATCCCGCTTGAATTTTCGAATATCCAGGCAATTTATGTTGTGAAATATTTGATCAGGGTTTTACACTCCATGTCGTGTAAACCTGTTAGGATAATTTGTAATGGTTTTAAGTCAGCGCGGCGGTGAGTGAAATAAACTGCCAACAAGACGGGTGCAACTCTATTATTTTTGGGACAAGCTGAGGATGCATGGAAAGTCAATATTCAGGTTAGAGTGGTTAAGGAAGACTAAGTGGACAAGTGCAACCGCCTTTAGGGCAGGGCTACTGCTACTAATTGCGAAACGATCAAAGCTCCAGTACATGTAATTAATATTTCATTCGTTTATGTAAGTTTGGGTTTTTATGAGGGGAGAGGGGAGGGGTGATAGTAAGAGTGGGTGGATATTAATAATTTTTTAATTGATTCCTTGAATCACGTCCACTATTCTCTGTATAGAATGCCAGTTTCCTAGACGAAGCTGCATAGAATTTTCTAAAATTCGGTGTATTTTTCATTCACGAAACTAATCATTTTTATGGGAGGAGGTAGATGAGGCAAGCGAATCGTAAGATTTGTAATGCAGACTTATTTCATTTATCTTGTAAGGTGTCCGTGCAAAATTTTAAGTTCGTAGCTTTTAATTTGTTGTTTAGTAGTTGATTTATTGAAATTGGTCGAAATCATACTTTTGTACTATTTTCAAAAGTTTTTGTGCAAATTTCAAATTGATAGCTTTTAAGTGTTAGGTCATAATTAATTTCTTAAAAATGGTCGAAAAGATAATTTTGTACGCATTTCACAAATTTTCAAGTTTGTACCTTAAACTTTCATTCAAAAAATTTCAGTCAATGTGTTTTTATACTCTATATGAAATCTGAGAGTATATTGTGTTTGCCTTACCGTTTGTAACGCTAAGAAATAATGCTCGCACAGAGTCGCCAAGGGTACAGAAATATTTGTTGTTGCTCAAAAATCTCGATTCCGAGTGACCGTCTGTCCGTCTGTATACAACATAACTCTCGAAAGCTGTGACCTATCGTACTGAAATTTTTCGTATATCATTTTTAGCAAAAAATTAACTTTAAGTTCATGAATGGGCCACATCCCCCCACTCCTTCTACCCCCTCCCATACAAATTTCGAAATTTAAGGAAATTGATTTTTCTCCGAAACCGTTTGAGCTATTGACTTGAAAATTAGGTAATAGTATTATAATGTAAATATCATTACTGTCAAAAAATATTGATCTGATCTCCTTACTCCTCCTACCCCCTCCCATACAAATGCACAATTTTCAAAAATGCATTTATTCGGTTTGCATCGCAACTAGCAAGGCTAAAAGAAGCAATCTTTGTCAAAATTAATTTTATTACAATTACAACCAATTTTCTAAAAATTGTCAACTTCACATCACTCTTTCCACCCCTCCCAAACAAATTTCACGAAATTTCGGAATTTGAACAAAATTAACAAAATTATTTTTCTCCAAAATCGTTAAGGCTATCAACTTTAAATTTTGAAAAGAGTACACTATTATAAGTATCGTTGATGCCAAAAAATTTGGTTTTGATTCGATTACTCCTTCTACCCCCTCCCACACAAACGCACAATTTTGGTAAATGCATTTAATCGATTTTCATTGAAACTAGAAAAGTACAAACTTAAAATTTTGCCCCAATTTGTCCCTCAATAATTGCAATAAATGCTATAAAAATATATAACTGCACTTCCCTCCACACACCTCCCATACAAATTTTTGTATTGAAAATTCAAGAAAAATATTTCTCCTTCGAACATATGAGTAACAAAGCAATGTGATTAGGATGTTGATAAGGAGATTCAAAATCATCCAAAACCTCCCACTTTCTCTAGCACCTCCCATACACATGCATAAATTCAGGCAAAAATTGTTCAATTTCCTCGACAATTATGAAAGCTACAAACTTTAAATTCAGCATGAAACATTTTGTATACCACATACACCATATACAAAAATTACAAACCTTACCCCTCCGCTTTTACCACCTCCCATACAAAAGTCACAATTCACTATTCGAAAGAATTTAAGATGACATATTTTCCGGTACAATAAAATCTTTAAAATTTCATCTAGAGTATCATATGATTGAGCTTTACGCCCAATCATAATTCTGTTATGTTTTTCATTTCACATGAAATACCTTCTGCACGTTAAGCCCCCACTTCGGTGCACAACAATTATGGAACAAATTATTATTTTTTTTTCTATGTTCATCAAATAGATGTATCCACATGCAAAATTTAAACTTTGAATCTCTCACCAGAGCCCTAAAAAAGTCACTCAAAATTTTCGACATTTTTGCTTATCGCCAACCTCCCCTTACACCCTCAAACTTAAAATGTTTATCAAAATTAAAAGTTTTAGTTTTTAAGCAAAATTTTAAATTGGTAGCTTTAAACAGTTAGATGATAATTGATTTCTTACCAATGGTCGATACATTATTTTGTATGGGAGGGGTTGGAAGTTTTATTGCACATGAAACACCTTATCAAACCTTAATATCAAATAGATGTATCCACATGCACAATTTAAACTTTGTATCTTTCACCAGACCCCTAAAAACGTCACTTAAAATATTTGGCATTTTTACTTATCACCTTTCTCTCCTTAAGCTCTTCAACTTAAAATTTGTACCAAAATTAGAGACTATATACCTAGTCCTGCCATAAGTTCTGTCACATAATTTCTCACATTGGCAACAACTTTATTTTATGAGTGACATTTCAATATCGGCCAGTTTTATAAACGTCATAATGTTGTTGACAGTTGATGGTCATTTAAAGTGTGTTCGTTAACGTGTGAAGATTAAATGGGGTGTAATAGAAAACCGAACTGCAGTGATTGCACTACATAAGTGTGGAAAATCCGCGAGTGAAATTTTCAAGTTGTTGTGCCCGTTAAAAATAACGCAAAGATTTGTGTATCGTGCGATCCAGAGATATAACGCGATCCAGACTATTGAAGATCGACCTCGTTCTGGACGTCCGCGTGATGTACGTTCTTCTGCTGCCATCAAAGCGGTCGAGAGTCGAATTCGTCGAAATCCGCTTCGTAAACAACGAATCATGGCTCGAGAGATGAACATCTCCACCCGAAGTATGTCTCGCATCATAAAATCTGACCTCGGGATGAGTGCCTTTCGACGATCAACGGGACATTTGCTGACTGAGCAGTTCAAGCAAATTAGGAGCACCAGATCGAAAGAGCTCATTCGGCGGTACGGCAACAACAAACATCGAGAAATTTTATTTACCGATGAAAAAATTTTTACGGTGGAGGAACATTTCAACCGCCAAAATGATAAGGTGTATGCCCACAGCTCCGCAGAAGCCCGAGAAGTTGCCACTAGGGTACAGCGAGGACATCATCCAGCATCAGTCATGGTATGGTGGGGTGTCAGCTACGAAGGGGTCACCGAGCTTCATTTTTGCGAAAAAGGCGTAAAAACTGCAGCGAAAAATTATCAAACGGACATCCTGGAGAGATGTGTGAAGCCGCTGAACTCTACGCTATTCAACAATCGACATTGGGTTTTCCAGCAAGATTCTGCGCCAGCCCACAAAGCTCGAACCACACAAGCGTGGTTGGAAACCAATATTCCACAGTTTATAAGGGCGACGGAATGGCCTTCTGGGAACCCAGATTTGAATCCCCTGGACTACAAACTGTGGGCGGAGTTAGAGTCCATGGTGTGCACGAGACGACACCCAAATATCGAGAGCCTTAAGCGATCTTTGACAGAAGCAGTAGCTAATTTTCCGCTAGAAACAGTGCGTACTGCTATCGATGACTGGCCCAACAGATTAAAGAGCTGTGTTAAGGCTAAAGGCGGCCACTTTGAATAATTTGTTGCTTATTTTACTTCCATTAGTATGCCAAAATAAAATATATTTTCCTTTGTCAAAAACTCTTTTTCATTTATACAAAAATTGCCCATATACGTGTGACAGAACTTATGGCACGACTAGGTATAGTTCTACAATTTGGTAAATTTCCAATTTGATATCTGTACTCAGTTTTCAGATATAATGGTTTGAAATTTTGAAAAGTTCACCATTTTTGAAATGCTCCTCATTTCCCCCGCTACTATTATGACCAAATTTTATACATATACATATATGTATATATTTTTTTTTATTTTGTATACATATATGTAGGTATATAATTTAATATATGTTCCAAGTTTCAATTACATAGCTTAAGAGATAATCGAGATACTCATTTTACTTTATTATTATAATAATAAAGTATTGTGATCGACACAAAAAAAAAAAAAGTTTGCTACCCTGAAATTTTTTTTTTTCGCGTTTCATGACTAAATTAGCCTAAAAATGCAAAAAAAAAATCCGTCTGTCTGTACGCCGTCCGCCGTACGCCGTCCGCCGTACGCCGTCCGCCGTACGCCGACGTGTACGCTCAGCGCACATTAACTCCCAAACCCTTCAAGATAGAAAGTTCATTTTTGGGGGGATTGTAGATAGTTGCGGATCTCAAACGGATACCCATTTTGGGGGGTATACGGGTTCAGGGGGAGACGGGGGGAGCGCTTAAACCGAAAAATACGAATTCAAATATCTCAACCATAATAACAGCTAGGAAGCTAAAACTCAACATACATATAGAAGGGTTTGTGGGACAACTTTTAAAAATAATTTAATTTTCTTATCCATTGGGGTGCGAAAAGGGGGGGCTTAGAACCAATTGTCGGCCGAATTTTTTTTTCAAATGAATATATCTTCGAAATTACTTATCGTAACAAAATCATATTTAGAGACCATCAACGTGGCATATAGTTTCATCCGAACCAGCTCAGAAAGCATCTAATTATTGTAAGGGGGAGGGTCAGGGGGGGTGCAAAGAAAAACACTAAAAAATTAATATCTCAACTATCTCTTAAGCTATGTAATTGAAACTTAAAACGTATATTAAGCTGTACTAGACAAATACAAAAAAAATATAACATGTTGAATTAATAGCAGTGGAGGGAAATGGGGAGCATTTAAAAAATGGCGCACTTTTCAAAATTACAAATCCTTATATCTCAAAAAATAGTACAGATATCAAATCTCAGAAATGTCAGATTGTAGAACTACATAATGGTTAATTTTGGTAAAAATTTTAAGTTGGGAGGTGTAAGGGGAGGGAGGTAATAAGCAAAAATATCGAAAACTTTGAGTGATTTTTTTAGGGCTCTGGTAAAAGATACAAAGTTAAAATTTTGCATGTGAATACCTATATTTAATGTACATAGAAAAATAATAATAACTTGATCCATATTTGTTATAAACCGACCCCCCCGGTCTAACGTGCACAAGGTGTTTCATGTGCATTGAAAAAAACACATAAACTGAAAATTTTTGAGTCAAATTTTAAGGTACAAACTTGAAAATTTGCGAAATGCATTTAAAAAAAATTCCTAAATATACGAAATATTAACTGGTCGAAAACCTTTAACAGTTCTACCCCCTCCCATACAAAATTATTTTTTCCACCATTTTCAAGAAATCAATTATCACCTAACTATTAAAAGCTATCAATTTGAAATTTTGCATAACAACTAACAAGAATAATTAAAATGAAATTGCGTTAAAAGTTTTAAAATCGCGCTTGACCTTCCACCCCCTCCCATACAAAAGTATGATTTCGACTAATTTCATTAAATCAACTAATAACCAACAAATTAAAAGCTACGAACTTGAAATTTCGTACGAGCACCTTACAATAAAAATGAAAGAAAATTGCATCACAAGTTTTACGATTCCCTTACCTCCTCTACCCCCTCCCATACAAAATTATTTTTTCGAGCATTTTTAAGAAATCAGTTATCAGCTAGCTCTTAAAAGCTATCAATTTCAAATTTGGCATAAAAACTTATAAAAATAATTCAAATGAAGTTGCTTTAAAAGTTTTGAAATCGCGCTTGCGCTTCTACCCCCTCCCACACAAAGCTATGATTTCGACCAATTTCATTAAATCAACTAATAACCAACAAACTAAAAGCTACGAACTTGAAATTCTATACAAGCACCTTACAAGAGACGCGAAATAAAACTGCGTATCAAATTTTACGATTCCCCTATATTCTCTACCCCCTCCCATACAAATGCTCGGTTTCATGAATGTAAAATACACCGAATTTTATGAAAATTCTATGCAACTTCGTCTATGAAACACATTCTATACAGAGAATATTGGACGTGATTCAAGCAATTAATTAAAAAGCTATTAACATATAACATATAACATCACATCCATTACTATTACCCCTACTCCTCCCCTCATAAAAACCAAACTTACAGAAACGAATGAAATATTGTTAACAGTCCTGCCCAAGAACTCCCTTTCACTTAGCCTTCCCTAACCACTCTAACCTGCATATTGACTTTCCACTCATCCGCAACTTGTCCCAAGAATAATAAAGTTTCGCCCGACTTGTTGGCAGTTTATTTAAGTGTTTTTCTTTGCACCCCTAAATTCCAAATACTTGCCTAGTACTTCCTAGACAAAATACCTTTATGTAATAAATATAATTGATGTTGAATTAAAACATAACAGGGCTACGATTTCGCGTAAAGCGCAATCTTACGATACTCTAGATGAAATAGAATTTTTTGTGATCCCAAGAAATTTTGCATGGGAAGTGTTAGAAGGGATGATAGCATTGAACTAATTTTTTCCCCATCATGCTAATGTAGCTATAAAAATGTTTTATACGAAATGCTTACTCCAAAAATTGAATGGGAGCTGAGATAATTAGTGAGCTAGATTTAATGAAAATGTGCAGTTTGTATGGGAGATGGTAGAAAGAGTGGGAGAATTTTAGTGATTTTTTCACAAATAACTAGGAATATCATAAAATTGACATCTCTTAAATTTTAGACTAGTACATTCATACTTTTCAAGAAAATAAATTTTTTGTGAAGTTGTGAAACAGTGTCATAGTGTATGGGAGGGGGTAGAAGCAGTGAAGGTAATCAAATATTTTTTTCTGATCTTAGTGATAATACTAATTAAGTATTTATTACAAAATATGAGCTCGATAAATGTTATATGTTCTGAGAAAATCGTCTTAGAGCATTTCATGAAAAAGTGAGTTTGTATGGGAGGGGATGGAAGGAGAGGGAGGACGCAAATAACTTTTCTACTGTAGATTGAAATCATCATGAAAGTAATAGCTTTGATTCAATTTCAAAGTCGATAGCTCTCATTTATTCGAAGGAGAAATACTTTTTTTGAATTTATAATACAGATATTTGTATGGGAGGTGGTAGAAGGAGTGAAGCGGAGCTGATAATTTTTTCTAGTGTTTGTTCCACTTATAAGAAACAAATTCTGTCAAAATTTTAAGTTTATACTTTTGCTAGTTTTAATGGGAATCGCTATAATGCATTTAACAAAAATTATGCATTTGTACGGGAGGGGGTAGGAGTATACGGACCAATATAATTATTTTTCTTGCAATAATAATATTTCTATCATTATATTATACTTTGCACAAAATTTCAAGTCGATAATTTTGACAGTTTCGAAGAAAATTAATTTAATTAAAATTTAAAAATTTCGTGAGATTTGTATGAGAGGGGTAGAAGGAGTGAGGTGAAGTTGATCATTTTTTAAAAACTAATTGCAATTATAATAGAATTAATTTTGGCAATCTCGTCTTTTGAGCTTTACTAGCTTCAAAGGAAATCGAAAATATGTATTTTTCAAAATTGTCCATTTGTCAGACGAAGATATTCCGGAAACAGAACAACTACCAAACATCCAACCGCAACAATCCTCTATTAGGGACGATCCCCCAGGTAAAGAAGAGATAGTTACCGCCATTCGGTCAATGGCGGGAAGGAACGCTCCAGGTATAGACGGACTACCAACCGAATTCCTCAAAGCGGACCCGGAAATAACAGCCGATATACTCCTCCCACTCTTTACTGGGGTGTGGAATGAAGGAAGATATCCGACTGAATGGAAGGAGGGCGTCATTGTGAAAATTCCGAAGAAGGGTGACCTTCGGGATTGTGGCAATTGGCGTGGTATATGTCTGCTTACTGCCGTATCGAACATCTTGGCTAAGGTAATTCTTAATAGGATTAGTGATGTAGTGAAGAGCACTCCTGAAGTTTATCACGCAAGGTTCCGTAAAGGGTTATCTTGTACCGACCAATACCCTACGGATAATATTAGAGCAGTCAGCCGAAATGGGTTCGCCACTACATCTCATGTTTGTGGACTTCGAGAAGGCCTTCGACAGCGTTAAGCGAGATTACATATGGAATACTTTGCGTAGGAGAGGTATTCCAGATAAGATAATAGCTATGATTAAAGAATCATACGAAGATGCAAGATTTCGCGTCTTGCATAGAGGAGAGCTGCCCGAGAGCTTCCCTGTGCGAACGGGTGTCAGACAAGGCTGCATATTATCACCAGCCCTGTTTCTAGTGGTAATAAATGACATCTTGAAAGCTGCATTGGAAGGTAGGGAAGGTAAAGGTCTTCAATGGAGACTGTTTAATATCTTAAGTCACCTTCTTTATGCTGATGACGTGTGTTTGCTTGCACATAACCGTTCGGACTAAGAATCAAATGTTCGCTCGTTGCATTCTAAATGCAAAGTAGCGGGACTGAAAATAAATGTGCGGAATACCAAGTGCATGCACATGGTTTCTAACACAAGCACACCGATTGTTCTTAACGGACAAGATGTGGAAAATGTGCAAGATTTTTGTTATCTCGGAAGCTTTGTCAGCATGGACGGCGGAGCCGAAAAGAATATTGAGGTTCGTCTACATAAAGATCGTCAGGCCTTCGGTATTCTCTCCCGTTTTTGGAGGTTAAGAGAGATCTCCCTTCGCACGAAACTGCGAGTTTTTGACGCATGCATCAAATTCGTGTTGTTATATGGTTTTACCACGTGGAAAGTGACAGGAAAGAGCATAATAGCTCAAAGTTTTCGAGAGTTATGTTGTAGACAGACGAACAGAGGGTCACTCGGAATCGAGGTTTTTGAGCGACAGCAAATATTTCTGTACCCTTGGCGGCTCTGTGCGAGCAAACACAATATACGCTCAGATTTCATCTAGAGTATAAAAATACTAAGATCGATAGTTTTTGAGATAAAAGGTTTACTCCATCAATTACAGACTTAACATAAACATTATAACATTCTGTCTATTTAGTATTATAATTAAAGTAATCCGATATTATCTACTCCATATGAACATTTTGCATGCGCTATCTATCTCAGTTATCATTCGGTACGCCATATACATAAGTTCAAGTTCATTCATTGGCAATGTCGTATTATGCAATAATTATTAACGATATTTAAAATGCCCAAAAAATTTACCAAGTTTTTTTTTGATCGTATCTTACTTATTTAATTGCTGACATGTTTTATGGTAGAGTTGATCTTAATTTTTTTCACACTACATTAGTCTTAAGTATACGTGTATCGTCCGTCTCTCTCAATTGCGTAATTTAAACATGCTTAATTACCCAATCGCGTATAAATATTACTTAGAGCTTCATTTAACTGTTTTTCAGCTAAAATGCATCAATTTTCCCGGATATTTTGAAATCCAAACCTTATCGCTACCTGATTCGCCTTAATACTAGACTAATAACGTAGTAATTTCGAATGAAAATTTCTGCCAAAATTGGCAATAAAAAAAACCTATATTAAAAAAAATTGCATAGTATGTAACTAGTACTATAAACCGTTTCATCTCGTTAAGCTCTTGTGAAAATGCTAAGTATTATACCTACTACAATGGATAATGGCCTGGCTTCTTAATCTGGTAGGGTTATTTCAATTTTACAAAAAAAAAACATCTTTGCTAGTTTGAATAACAGGTTGAATGTACCGAAAAGTTTCAACCCACTGGGAATTGTGGCTATCAATTACCATGGCGAAGGATTGAAATATGCAGCATATTACTCGTAGTTCTATTGGCATTCGAAAACGAACTACGAAGGGAGGTCAAAAATTTCACGGAATGAAGGGATTGGACAAGGGAGGTGGGAATTATTTTCACCTGGATGTATTCCAACACTCAATACAGGTACAAATACAAAGTTTCTATCAAATCGAATCACTAACATTTTGGTTATCGCCAAATCAACAAGTCAATCGGAAACCCTAAGTATGGACAAAATTGGGTTTCGTGCTGTCATAAAGTTCCTTATCAAGCAAGGAAAAACGCCAGAAGAAATGTCATCTGTTTACGGGGACTATTGCCCGCCGATCGATCGTCGAAAAAGTGGAGAAACTTATTCTCGAAGATGCTCGTTTAAAGAAACAAAAATCGGAAAAATTGTTGGATAACCATTTTGAATATCCTCCATGATTATTGCGACATGTACAAAGTCAGCGCAAGATGGGTACCGAGAATGCTCTCAGCGATTTAGAAAAAGCAGCGCGTCGAGTGTTCACGCGAGTTTTTGGATCTCTCTAGCGAGGACAGGGGTGAAATTTTGACCCGGGTTGTTACTGGAGGCGTACGTTGGGCTCATCATCAACTAAAGCAGGAGTCAATGCAGTGGCTGGTAAAGGCGCTTCACCCCCAAGAAGCTCAAAATCTCTCAATCCGTCGAAAAATCATGGCCATTATTTTTTCGGATTCAGAGGGGATTTTGATGATCGACTATAAAGAAGAAGAACAAAATATCACAAGCAGATACTATGCCAACTTTTTACAAGAATTAAAGGACGCCATCAAGAAAAAAGAAGAGGAAAGTGGACTCGAGGTGTGCTGCTTTTGCACGACAACGCACGTGTTCACAAGGCCACGTTGCAATGGCTGCTACACAGAAATGCGTCTACGGAATATTGAACCACCGCCCTTATAGTCCAAATCTACCCCTTTCGATTACTATTTACTTACTTACGATGGCGCTACAGCCCAAATCGTACGTTGACCTCCTGAGTACTTCTCCTCCATCCACCTCGGTTCAGTGACTGCGTCCTCCAGTTTTAAAATCTTAACAGTGATTTGCTGTCAATCGAATCCTCCTAGCGCTTCCGTGGTTTTCCGGCCGGTCGTTGTCCACTGACTTTCCCTTTTAGTGCGCGTTTGGGAATTATTCCATCATCCAACCGCACCACGCGATCAGCCCATTGCAGTTTCTTAAATTTTATGAGCCTTGACACTTCTGGATTTTCGAAGATGGCATGACCTTTCTCTCAAAGGCGTAAATTATTAGGAGTACAAATAAGTTTTCCGCCGTTTTCTATCAAAAATTAGGAATGTATTGTGAAAGAACGGTACATAACCTTTTATTCAAAGTGTGTTCATCACAAGCCCCTACTTTTCCCATCTTTCTGGCAGCATTCGGATACCACATCATAAGAACTCTTCATCTTTTGTGGCTATCCACGAATCGACTCAATTTTAGTATCTTTCAATGATGTAAAGCTCTGCTTAGTCAGGCCATGTGCCATCGACCGAAACAAGTGATAATCGGAAGGGGCAATGTCTAGTGAATACGGAAGTGTTTCCAAATAGGTTTTGAACGGCGTTCATATGGTTCCAACTCCCTTGTTTTTGAATCATTAGCAACGATTTTAAATGATATGAAATCGCTTGTTGAATCACTTGTAAGTGCAAGTTCTTCTTGCGTTTGGCACGAATCTTCTTTCAATAATGCTTTCAATTCCGTGTCTTCGTACACTTTCGGCCTTCCACTATGTTCCTTCTCTTCCACATCAAACTGACCGTTTTTAAACTTTTGAAACCACTCACAACAACTTCTCTCACTTAAAGCAGTATCACCACATGCTTCTACAAGCAATCGATGCGCCTTAATTGCAGATCTCTTCAAATTCAAGAAGTAAATCAAAAATTCCTGCAAGTGACGCTTATTCGGCATAAGACTTGACATTTTCGCACGAACAAAATTATGTGATGCTGATACGTCACTAATACTTCAAGGTTATGTTGTTACCGGAAAACTTACCAAACTTACGATATTACGTTTTACATCTGACAATTTCAACATGACCTTCTCGTGCGGCCATCTTTTATCAAACGGCGGAAACTTATTTGTACTCCTAATAATTTTTCGAATGCCTGAGTTAATGTCCACATTTCGCAATGGTCTTATATTGTTTTATAAATTTTTAGTTTAGTTTTCCTGTATACGTTCTTGTCTTTGATTATTGGAAGTACCGAATAATACGTCGTATTTGCTATCATAATCCTTCTTTTAATTTCGATGGGTTCACTTCCATCCTTCGATAGGTTCGCCGCTAGGTATATAAAGTTGTCTACGTTATCTAGGTTATAGTCTCCTACTGTAATATTTTGTCTGATTGGCGTCTTTTTGCTAGTTTGTGTCATAACTTTTGTTTTGTTTTCGATAATACGTAGTCCAACTTTCCTTGCTAACAAGTCAAGGTTTACAAATACCTCTTTAGCACTCTCCAAAAATCTTGTAAGGATATCTATGTTGGCGGCATATTCTACGAGTTGTGGTAATTTGAAGCTTGGTGTCAAGTTAAAAAGCATTGGTGCGAAGCCGTCACTTAAGGCCGTTATCTGTTTCAAAGCTGGAAGTCAGATCAGTTTCTACTCTGACTTGCGTCACGGACTCGGTAATTGCCATTCCTTTAAGCTGAACCCGTTTAGGTTGCACTTCAAACTCTAAAATGATTTTATACAGTACACGCCTGTCGATACTGTCGTATGCTTGTTTGAAGTCAACAAATACCTGGTGCACATCAATATTATATTCCCAACACTTTTCAGCGCGTGTTTATCTGACAATATCTAGTCCGTGGTCGATCGCCCAGCTCTAAATCCGCCTTGGTATTCCAAATACCTTATCAGCATAGAGATTAATTCTCTTTTCCAGAATTTTTGTCAATATCTTATAAGTGGTACACAACAGAGATATTACTCAGTAGTTTTTGCAGCAGAGTTTGTCACCTTTTTTATAAATTGGACATATGATGCGCCTGCGCCAATCTTCAGGAAATTTTTTCTGCGTCCATATGTCCTTGACTAATCTGTGTAGGAAATGTGCTATGCAGGTGTCGCCAGCTTTCATAAGCTTTGCTGGGATTTGATCAGTGCCCGATGTTTTGTTGTTTGGGAGGTTCTTCAGGGTTGTTTTTACTTCTTCGAGTGTGGGAGGAATCTATGAGGATCGTTCATTCATACGTGTTGTTGTGTCCGCTGCTTTTATTCGTGCGGATGATTGGTTTGGATTGAGAAGGTGTTAAAAGTATTGCGCTCATCTTAGTTTTATATCTTCCGTCTTTTAACTAGAGAATACGCGGGTCTTGTATTGATTAATTTAAAGTGATCGTCCATGTTTTTAATTTTGTCATTATTGTACTTCCTTTTTTGCTGTCTGCATATTTTGTTTGCAAATCGTCTTAAATCATTATTTATCTTTTTCTGGCTCGTATCAGCTGTTCCGTTAACATTTTGTAAGCTTAATTTTTCGCTTTGAGGCAACTCCAATCTATTTTTGCACGACATGGTACTCCAAAGATAGTTATCACCAACAATGATCCTTTTCTTATCAGAAGACTTCCAAAGATTTTCCGAGTCCCTATATAGCACGCACAAAATTTGCGAAGAAAAACACCAACAATACTAGAGAATTTGAAACCCGTTCAAATTAATTTTAAGAAAGTTGAGAATTCCATAAAGCAAAATCAATTCAATATGTCTAAGTATTACAAAACCTTTCAAAGGATTTGCCCTAGGCGAACAAATTTTTTATAAAAAAACACCACATTCAATTTGCCTCGAGCCACGTTCATACAAAGTTTAAATAGAAAATGACTAATTATTCCGCAGAAATCGACAGCAAATCATCTCGTCTCCAAACGCTAACGGAACTGATTCCCAAATTACACGCGAATCGCCAAATAATGGTAAAGAAGGCTCAACGGAAAAAATGAAACAACCAGTGAAATAGTGCATATGGAACTATTTATTCCCTTTGAAGAAAATTTAAATAACTTTTAGGTCACTGTAGCCCTCTGAAAACTTGCAGGAATCAAACCGAGATATCGTACAGTTCCACAAATTAAATAAGCATAGAGTTACAATTCTGTAAGCATTACTTCATCGATGCAGTAATCATTAAAATTCCTATCGGTAGCATCTATCTTCGTTACAAAATAACCAGGTATTATTGAGAATCGGCGGCGTCATAACTCAGCTGTGTGCCGTGTGCATCGTGGTGACCAGACAAAAATGGCACGAGCACCGTCAATGAAATTTTAAGACACGTGGTACCAACATCGACAGATGCTTCTTGTACTGTGCCGGAATCTTATGTTATTTTTTTTTGCGTACTGAATTTAATCTCCAGGTGAAAAGTAAGGTATGAAAGGTATGGAAGGTATAAAAGAAAACGCATGATCTCTACTGTGTAAATGAATCTTATACCTGAGAATATGAAGAACTGGTTTTCCTGAAAAGACCAATAGATTCCAAACGTTCGGACCGCGTAATAAGATGTGACGAATTTGTGATTTATTCATTGGTTTTATCATCTTTAATTTTATTACAGATTAAGGATAAATTATTTCATTTCAATTATCTATAAAAGTCTTCTCTTGATGCCCTCTGCACTATCAAATATAACTTTTTGCCCGAAAAAATTAACCTGCTAGAAAAAAAAAATTGGAAAAACTAACAAAATACTCAAACAAAAAAACCGCAGAAGTTTGTTTCAAGTTTTACAAATTTTATGATCACTTAATTATTTTTCAAAGAAAAATTATAATCTTCAACTCCTTCTACCACTTCACGAAGTAAAATATACGAATATTCTATCAAAGCTATGAAACTCGAATTGGAACTTTGCCGCTCATCGAATTTTCGGGATCTACAACCACTCTTCTAGAAAACAACTACACTGCACTAATAGAAGAACACCTGCACGTTCCTTTCCCCAAAGGAAAGCAACAACAATTACTCGCGCGTACAAATTCCGATGAAGTTACATACCGACACCACTCATCAACGATGGCTATAAGCGAATACGTCGTACCGACGACGGTCAGATTAGATTGCCAACGACAACACTGCACTAATATCGGGTTTTTCAATTTGAACATAAAATAAGTTTTGCAGAGCCCAATCGGAGAAGTTTCGGAGCTTCAGCTCTTGAGTTAATTTGATCTTATAAGGGTATGTAGGCCAAGATCATTACGCGAAATTCGCTACAATGTGGACTGAGAGATTTCCAATTCTTATGAACGGCGTGTAATCGAATGATTTGGCTCATTTTGAACTAAAGCACTTATGGCTGCGATATTTTCGGTACTTCGACCGTTGTCTCACTGGGACAGGAATATTCAATAGTGATAATGTTGACAAAAATTGATCCACTATAGTACGCGCAGCCTGTCTAGTGGGCCGATTATTACGCCCGAAAATTGGAGTAAGCGCTTTTAAAGTTGCGACTCAGAAATAATTTTTAATAATTTCCAAATGTTGGTCGTTCGTGAACTTCACCATGATTAAAATATAAACCTTTACTAACGTTTTGACAGTGACAAATCATAAAAAAAAGTTTAGGGGTGCGTTTGTATTTAAATACAAAATAAACTACCAACAAGTCGGGCGAAACTTTATTATTCTTGGGACAAGTTGCGGATGAGTGGAAAGTCAATATGCAGGGTAAAGTGGTTAGGGAAAGCTAAGTGCAAAGGGGTTTCTTGGGCAGGGCTGTTGTCAATTTAACAATATTTCATTCGTTTCTGCAAGTTTGGGTTTTTATGAGGGGAGGAGGAGGGGTGGATGTGGGTGGGTGGATGTTAACAGCTTTTTAATAATTGCTTGAATCACGTCCAATATTCTCTGTATAGAATGTGTTTCATAGACGAAATTGCATAAAATTTTCATTAAATTCGGTGTATTTTATTTTCACGAAACCGAAAATTTGTATGGGAGGGGGTAGAGAAGGTAGGGGAATCGTAAAATTTGATATGCAGTTTTATTTCGCTTCTCTTGTAAGGTACTTGTATAAAATTTCAAGTTCGTAGCTTTTAGTTTGTTAGTTATTAGTTGATTTAATGAAATTGGTCGAAATCATAGTTTTGTATGGGAGGGGGTAGAACGGTAAGCGCAATTTCAAAACTTTTAAAGCAACTTCATTTGAATTACTTTTATAAGTTTTCATGTAAAATTTGAAATTGATAGCTTTTAAGACATAGCTGATAACTGATTTCTTAAAAATGCTCGAAAAAATAATTTTGTATGGGAGGGGGTAGAGGAGGTAGGGGAATCGTAAAATTTGTGATAGAATTTTCTTTCTTTTCTGTTGTAAGGTGCTCGTACAAAATTTCAAGTTCGTAGCTTTTAATTTGTTGGTTATTAGTTGATTTAATGAAATTGGTCGAAATCATGCTTTTGTATGGGAGGGAGTAGAAGGGCAAGCATGATTTCAAAACTTTTACCGTTGTTTTATTTTAACTATTTTTCTAAGTTTGTGCAAAATTTCAAATTGATAGCTTTTGATAGTTAGGTGATATTGATTTCTTAAAATTGGTCGAAAAAATAATTTTGTATGTGAGGGAGTAGAAGTTTTAAAAATATTCGACCAGTTAATATTTCAAACTTTTAGAGATTTTTTTTAAATGCATTTCCCAAATTTTCAAGTTTCTACCTAAAAATTTCATTCAAAAATTTTCAGTTTATGTGTTTTTTTCATTCCACATGAAACACCTTGTGCACGTTAGACCCCCACTTCGGAGCATAACAATTTTGGAACAAATTACTATTTTTTTTCTATCTATATTAAATAGATGTGTCGACATGCAAAATTTCAACTTTGTATCTTTTACCAGAGCCATAAAAAAATCACTCAAAATTTTCAACATTTTCGCTTTCCACCTCCCTCCCCTTACACCCCCAAACTCAACCAAAATTAAAGATTGTATAGCTCTACAATCTGACAAATTTTTGATTTTATATCTGTACTCAATTTTGAGATTTGATGATTTGTAGTTTTGGAAAGTGCGCCATTTTGGAAATGCTCCCCATTTCCCCCCAGTACTATAATGTCCATATGTTATATTTTTTTCATATGTCGCTAGTAAAGCTTAGTATACATTTTAAGTTTCAATTACATAGCATAAGAGACAGTTGAGATATTAATTTTTAAGTGTTTTTCTTTGCACCCCCCCATGACCCTCCCCCTTTCACTAATTAGCTTCTATCTAAACTGCTTCTAGTAGATCTATATACTATCTTGATGGTCTCAAAATATCAATTTTTTATGGGAAGTAATTTCGAAGATATAATCATTTGAAAAAAAAATTCGGCCGACAATTGGTTCTTAGCCCCCCCTTTTCGCACGCCAATGGATAAAAAAATTAAGTTATTTTTGAAAGTTGTCCCAGAAACTCTTGTATATGTATATTGATTTTTAGCTTCCTAGCTGTAACCATGGTTGAGATATTTGAATTCGTATTTTTCGGTTTAAGCGCTCCCCCCGCCTCCCCTTGAACTTGTACACCCCCCAAAATTGGTATCCGCCTGAGATCCGCAACTACTTACAATCCCTCCAAAAATGAACTTTCTATCTTGAAGGGTTTGGGAGTTAATGTGCGCTGAGCGTACACGTCGGCGTACGGCGTACAGACAGACGGATTTTTTTTTTTTGCATTTTTAGGCTATTTTAGTCATGAAACGCGAAAAAAAAAAATTTCAGGGTAGCAAATTTTTTGTTTTTCCCAAGTCGATCACAATACTTTATTATTGAAATAATAAAGTAATTGTTATGTCCCTATTAAAAAACCCTTTACATGTTACTCGCTTATTTAATTATTTATTTATTTAGAATTCATCAACAAATGATTACCTACAAATTATACTACCATATATATTACAAAGATTACAGTGAAAACATCATATTGTTATTTTAATAAAGCTGATTTTATCTGAGCAATATTAAGATTAAAATCTATGTTGCTATAATTAACGTTAAAAGCACGTGAAATAGAAGTTATCAATTAGTGCTGGCCGTAATTAGTGCGATGGAATGGAATGTCGAGAAGTACGTAGTCTCTCAAGGACCGATGAGGTATTTTGAAAGAGAGAGCTCCTAACAAGGGCGGAGAGTCAATCTCACCTGAAATTTATTTTACTGCGACTGCAGCACTAAGAATTAATCGCCTATGTTCGAGTGACTCCAACGAAAGTAGCTGAAGTCGTTCTTGATAAGGAGGAAGACATATCGGATCTGACCAGGGAAGACCTTTCAGAGCAAATCTTAAAAATCTACGCTATACAGACTCTATCCTATTGATATGAATATCATAATACGGAGTCCAAACAGGACAGACATATTCAAGAATTAAACGAACAAAAGCACAGTAAAGTGTCTTTGTAATGTAAGGGTCGTTAAAGTCCTTACACCATCGTTTTACAAAGCCCCAAATGGAGTTAGCCTTGAAAACAATACAATCGACATGGTCGTCGAAGGTAAATTTATCATTGAATAGTATACCTGAATCGTGTACTTTGCTTAATTTCTGTAAAGCAATTCCCTCTAAAACATAGATAAATTCGGATGGATTATTTTTCCTGGAAAAGTTTAAGGTACACCAGTCAAAAAATAGCTTTATGTCATTTTGCAAAAGTAGATAATCATTCTTACAGGTAATAGTACGAAATATTTTTGCATCGTCAGCATACAAGAGAATATTTGAGTTGGAGATGACCGAACTCACGTCATTAATAAATGGCCACCCTGAGGTACACCAGAAGTGTTAGGAATAATCGATGAGACAACATCTCGAAATTGTACTCGTTGGGTTCGATTAGAAAGATAGGAATTGATCCACGTAGTAAAAATAGCAGGAAATCCGAGTGAGCAAAGCTTGTACATTAGTAAGTTGTCATTAATTTTATCAAAGGCCTTACGAAAATCTGTATATACAGTCAACTTGTTTGCCTGCTTCAATCGCTTGAATCACAAAATTTGAAAATTCCAGCAGGTTTGTTGTTGTGGATCTACCTTTGGTGAATCCGTGTTGGGTTGGGCTTATTATTGATTTGCAATGAAAGTACATTACGTCACAGACAGTTGCCTCAAATAGTTTTGGAACACTAGACAGCCTAGCTATAGGCCGGTAATTACATACGTCGTTCCCTTTCTTTATTGAACAGGGGAGTTATTGTCGAGTATTTCCATAAACTAGGGAAAACCCCACAACGAAGAGATGCGTTAAATAAGTAGCTCAGTGGAGATAAAAGTGCAGAGGAGCACCTTTTAAGCACAACAGACGGTATACTATCTGCTACGCTATTAAAACTCTCAGCGATGTTCGTGATGAGCTTCGATATAGTGGGCTCATCAATAAAGAGATCCTTCATCTCTAGTGTAGAATAGAGTTACTCTATGAAAAAGAAAGAACAAGACGTACTAGAGTTAACCAGCTTTTCCATTAAATTTGAAAAAGCGCACTGCTATTTTCTAGCGTGCGATAAGTAAGCAAATGTGATTGCAATCCGTTCATTAGAACGTGAAACCTACCAAATTAAATTTTCACCACTTAAAAGTACTGCAAATAAAGATATTCGCGAAATAAAACCACTAAAAAGTTACACCGACACTTTGCACGCATACATATGAAAATAAAAAGCGCCCCATCTGACAAGGTGTCCAGACTCTTCTACCAGGTGCCTTGTTCTTTCTTTTTCATAGAGTGACTCTAGTGTAGAAGAGGGAAATTTTGTCAAGTATTGAAAATTCTTAAAATTAATATCACAGTCTGGGACGTCAAATGCAGAACGAAAATGATCCCCAAAAAAGTTACTATTTTGGGGTCGTCGCTAACTTCCCCGTCAAAAGACAGAGTCGGAGGAAAACCATCTGTTCGCCTTTTAGAATTGACGAAATTCCAGAACTGCTTAGTCTTTTCTTTAATTGTTTTTTTTTTTCATATCAATCAGATAACATTGAAAGGCCGATTTTGAATTGGTGAGAAATAAATCGCGTAACTCAGAGTACCGTTTATAGTCAGATTCAATCCTTGAGAGACAGTACGTCTTCCATGCTTTGGTTTTTGAATTTTTTAGATTTATTAAATCGTCGTCAAACCATGGAAATCGTTTACATGAACCATGACTCGTAACCAGCACGCACCGAGTGAAACAACCAAACATAATATTGTAAAAATTATTAACAGCAATTTCAATGTCTGTTTCGTTAAGTACGCACGACCAATCATGTTTTGAAATATCTTCATTCAAGGCAACAAAGTTATTAAAGTTAAAACGATGAGAAATAGCAGTATCAAAATTATTAACATTATCAGCACCAGTATTTGGAAAGCAAATTGCATGAAACGCAGGATGGCGTGCTGATTCTGGAAGTAAAGGTGACTTGCATCTGTTGATCGTTAAGTATCTCATATCTGAGCAGAACACTAGGTCAAGAAATGTTCCGAACGAGTTAGGTATTGGATTAGATTGAAGTAAGCCCGTATGTTTTCATACTATCCAAAAATTTTGCATCTTGCCGTGGACAGGAAGAAAGAGCTGGCAGTAGACAATCTTCACTGTCGGAGAGAGACCAAGTGACAAGAGGCATGTTGAAGTCTCCAAATACGAGTAACTCATCTCGACATTACATAAGATTACTGACATAATCAACTGCATTGTATACTGCCTCGTAGACAACATAGGGTGATAGTGGTGGTATATATAAAGTTACGATAGATAGTTTTTTGTCCTGAAGTGCGAGAACGACGCATAATATTTCAATATCAGTAACTTCAGTGATGACGACAACTTCTGCCGGAAATTGACTTCGAACCGCACAGATGACTCCACCACCAAAATTGGCATCCAAAAGTTCAAGATGACGATCACGGCGAAAAATTTGACTTTCAGAGTCAAGTAGTTCAGCATCATGGAAACTACCACAGAGCCATGTTTCGTTGAGACAAATTACGTGAAAGCAGGAACCAGCAGCAGCGATATAAAGTTGACGGGTTCTGGTTCGCATACCACTTACGTTGGCAGTGTATATTGAGATGGAGCCACTCCGTTTTTGTACTTAGTGTCAAAACGATGCTATATTGAATTGTGTCGACTCTTTGGAACAAATTCCCTTACGATTGCTGAAGTCGGCCAACAGTTGGATGTGGAAACCATATCAAAACAGGATGTCGGCAACACGACTCTAAACGAAGACACCAGAGGCGGACCACGATGAGCAGCTGAAGCTAATTTTCTACATGAAATAGCATTTTGAGATATACTAATATTTTCATGGTTCAATATATTCATGATGTTAGTAAGAACATCCGTTTCAGAAGTAGCAGGATCTAAAAATTATGGCTAAGGTAATTCTCAATAGGATTAGTGATGTCGTCGAGAGCACTCTCGAAGTTTATCAGGCTGGATTCCGTAAAGGGTCGTCTTGTACCGACCACACAAATACCCTACGGATAATATTAGAGCAGTCAGCCGAAATGGGTTCGCCACTACATCTCATGTTTGTGGACTTCGAGAAGGCTTTCGACAGCGTTAAGCGAGATTACATATGGAATGCTTTGCGTAGGAGAGGTATTCCAGATAAGGTCATAGCTATGATTAAAGAATCCTACGAAGATGCAAGGTGTCGTGTCTTGCATAGAGGAGAGCTGTCCGAGAGCTTTCCTGTGCGAACGGGTGTCAGACAAGGCTGCATATTATCACCAGCCCTGTTTCTGGTGGTAATAAATGACATCTTAAAAGCTGCACTGGAAGGTGGGGAAGGTAAAGGTCTTCAATGGAGACTATTTAACATCTTAAGTCACCTTGATTATGCTGATGACGTGTGTTTGCTTGCACATACCCGTTCGGACTTAGAGTCAAATGTTTGCTCGTTGCATTCTAAATGCAAAGAGGCGGGACTGAAAATAAATGTGCGTAAAACCAAGTACATGCACATGGGTTCGAACGCAAGCACACCGATTGTTCTTAATGGACAGGATGTGGAAGAGGTGCAAGATTTTTGCTATCTCGGAAGCATTGTCAGCATGGACGGCGGAGCCGAAAAGGATGTTGAGGCTCGGCTAAATAAAGCCCGTCAGGCCTTCGGTATCCTTTCCCCTTTCTGGAGGTTAAGAGAGATCTCCCTTCGCACGAAGCTGCGAGTTTTTGACGCATGCGTCAAATCCGTGTTGTTATATGGTTGTACTACGTGGAAAGTGACCGTTCGACTTACCAAGAAACTACAGACTTTCGTAAACCAATGCCTCCGGCGCATTTTAGGAATATTCTGGCCAGAAGTGATCTCCAACGACGAACTTTGGAGTACAACTGGCCAGACTAAAATAGGTATTGAGATTCAACTGCGAAAGTGGCAGTGGATCGGTCATACTTTGAGGAAACCAGAGCAAAACATTGCAAAACAGGCTCTGGATTATAATCCTCAAGGAAGACGTCGGGTTGGTCGACCATGTAACACATGGAAGCGAGCAGTTGAGCAGGAGGCCAGAGGAATAAACAAGTCCTGGCAACAGCTTAAAGCCGATGCTCAGGACCGCGCCTTGTGGAAGAGAGCTGTTTCTGTCCTATGCCCCTATAGGGGGTCTTAACAGGAATTTGATTGATTGAGTTCAGCATCATGGAAACTACCACAGAGCCATGTTTCGTTGAGACAAATTACGTGAAAGCAGGAACCAGCAGCAGCGATATAAAGTTGATGGGTTCTGGTTCGCATACCACTTACGTTGGCAGTGTATATTGAGATGGAGCCACTCCGTTTTTGTACTTAGTGTCAAAACGATGCTATATTGAATTGTGTCGACTCTTTGGAACAAATTCCCTTACGATTGCTGAAGTCGGCCAACAGTTGGATGTGGAAACCATATCAAAACAGGATGTCGGCAACACGACTCTAAACGAAGACACCAGAGGCGGACCACGATGAGCAGCTGAAGCTAATTTTCTACATGAAATAGCATTTTGAGATATACTAATATTTTCATGGTTCAATATATTCATGATGTTAGTAAGAACATCCGTTTCAGAAGTAGCAGGATCTAGCCGTGACACAAAAAATACTTGAGGTTTTTCTACCGCCTTTAATGTGCAAAGTATATCATGAGATCTACCAGGATTTGGAAGGACAGTAGAAACTGAAGAGATGGTACTCTGCTCATCGACGACATTTGTTAACTGCGCAGCTATTGAAGTTGGTGGTAAACTGTCCTTCATCTGACATTGTAGATCTCGTTTTTTGTGTTTGATGTTGTCTTTTTCCTTCTTATCAACTTCTTACTTCCTAGTGTTGGTGAATTGACAGTCCTATCCGTAGGACCATCCGTCTGACTGGAAGTGTTAACAACCGAACGAACATTGCTTGATTCTTTCATCTGGGAAGATATAACAGAAACAGATTTATCCGCGCTGTCTGCAAGCAATTTCACGACTTTTAAGTCTCTATACATTACCTCAAATTTATGTGAGAGAGCATTACTGACTGGAGTTGGCACATTTATAGTACTCCCTGAAAATCCAGTTGTAGAGTCAATACCCGGCAAGCTACTAAGGATGGTATTTATTTTAACATCTGATTGCGCATATTTTTTAGACAGTTTTGACATGAAAAGATGGTTTTTCGCCCGAAAACTTACCCAAATACCTGTGTAAAACTTATGAAGTCCTTCTACATGGATTGTTTAATTTTAAGTGTAGAAGGCAGAGAAGTTGCTCTACAAGTTTATGAGGATCTTCTACAATGGCGCTACAGCCCAAATCGGACCTTGGCCTCCTGATATTCAGGTTCCTTAACATTTTTCATTACTTATTGTGGAAGGGTTGTTAGCCCTTCGCACAACCCTCTTTCTACGAATTTTTCATTTTCTTAGATTGAGGTGACCAAGGTATATCCAAGCAGGCAATGTGCCGGAATTATATATTGCGCCGACCGGGAATTGAACTCACGACCTTCGCATTACAAGACCAACTCATTACCTACTAGGCTATACCCTAGCTTTATGAGGATCCCTGTGCTGTAATGAAAGGAGCGTCTATGAGACTGCATAAGTGGAACTCTAACGATATTGAACTTTGTTCCGAATTCCGTCAAACGTCAGTAATCCCCGATGAGCAAACGGTATTGGGTATTTGGTGGTTTTGTGCGTCGGATAAAATGGCTGTCGAGTTTAGCCATATTAGCGATAAACTCCCTACTAACGCAACGAAACGAAATATTTTGAAGTTTATCGCACAAATTTTCGATCCATTGGGAATTGTTTGACCCTTTACAATCGGATTAAAAATATTGTTCCAACAAACGTGGAAACTGAAATTAGATTGGGATGAACCGCTCCCCAGTTCTCTTTTAAATACCTGGAATACCAGCGTTTCAAGTACAAAGATATTAGAAAACGTTACTGTACATCGCCCGATTTTTATGCCGGTCAGCTGTAAACGAAGGGAGCTACACATATTTGCAGACGCAAGTTTAAGGGCGTACGGAACTGTAGCATATGTTCGAAACATTGGAGAGGATGAGAACATCAACGTAAAATATTTAGTTTCAAAAAACAGAGTGGCTCCTCTAAGCTTAAATGGCGAATCCGAACTAACACTACCGAAATTAACAGCCGCTCTCATCGCCTCTCGCCTTTTGCCTTGATGAACGATGCACAATTTGACTGCTACTACTTATGGTCCAACTCGCAAATTGCTCTTTACTGAATTCGCAGAGAAGCGAGAAAGTTGAAACCTGGCATAATGGGGGAAAGCTGACGAAATACGTTGCCTGAGTCATCGAGCTGTGTGGAAACATTGTCCCGGAAATCAGAATCCAGCTGATCTCCTAACGCGTGGATTGACCCCCGAGAAATTGATAGACAATCCATTATGGCTTAACGGTCCACTTTGGCTTAGCAACGAAACAGACACTTGACCCGCATCGGAACTTAACGACAAGACGTACTTAGCGTCTCTCTCTTGTACCTCTGTAGCGGACCCTGTAATGGAAATGGAAACCGCATTATTTCCATGGAGCTTAGAGAGATTCAGTAGTTATCTGAGGCTTTTAAGAGTAACTGCTACTGTGCAACGTTTTATAAATCGCTTACGGGGTAACGTATCTACTGGTTACTTAACATCGATCGAACTTCATAGATCTGAGCTGTTTTGGATCAAGGTAGTTCAGTAAAACGTCTTCCACACTGAAGTTTCAACTTTAGAGTCTGGAAAGTCATTGTCGACTTCGTCTAGTATTTTCAATTTAAATCCAAGGATGGATAATAACGGAGTCCTGCAACTCACATCGAGATTATCGGAAGCAGAACTAGACTACGAGACGATTCATCCGGTAATTCTACCTAAAAATTCGCATCTTACTAATCTTATCGTTCTAGATGCACATGATCAAATTCTTCGTGGAGGTGTTAGTGCAACACTTGTGCGTCTACGAGAAAAATTTTGGATACCGCAGGCCAGGCAGTTAGCTAAAGCTATTGTGAGCAGATGTGGAGTTTGCCGGCGTCTTAGAGGGAAGGCAGCATTCAACCTTTTGCTCCTTTTCCTAGACAACGATTAACAGCTTCACGACCTTTCGAGACTACTGGTGTAGACTTCGCTGGTCCGCTTTACGTCAATGAATGAACCTACTGCTCCCCCGAACAAAGTATACATCTTATTACTTACCTGCGTAGCAGTTCATGCTGTTCATTTGGAACTTGTTCCATCTTTAAGGAGCGATCATTTCTATTGGCCCTTCGCCGCTTTATATCTCGTCGAGGTGCACCAAAATGCATCATCTCAGATAATGCTCGGAATTTCAAACGCGCTTCTAATGAGCTGAAAGTAATAAGATCAATATTACCGTCTGAGGAAGTACAAAAATACTCAAGCAACCAAGGTATCGAATGGAGATTTATCGTAGAACGAGCTCCTTGGTGGGGTGGCTTCTGGGAACACCTAGTTAAAAGTGTTAAGGATATCTTGAGAGTAACCGTCGGAAGATCAACTCTTACTACGGAACAATTACAAACATTTTTAGTCGAGGCTGAGAGTGTAATAAATGCTCGCTAACGTATATTAACGAAGATCCTCTTGATCTTTCACCACTAACACCAGCGCATTTCTTGGTTGGTAGTTTTCTCATTCCGTTACAATCGACCCAATTGGCCAACGATTCCAGCGATTTTCGGACAGCCTGGAAAACCAGACTTCGTTTAACGGAACAATTCTTTCGAAGATGGAGAACGTAATACGTACAACAACTAAGATCAGCGCATATTAACGGAAAATGCTTTTCTTCAAAATTAAAGGAGGGCGACATTGTTCTAGTTTATGACCCAGCTCTTCCGCGCGTATTGTGGAAACTGGCTCGTATTGAAGAAAACTTTCCTGGTAGAGATGGAAAGGTTCGTGCTTGTGAGGTGCGGTTCGCTAATGGCTCGCGACTTCGTCGGCCTGTACAACTTTTACATCCATGGAAGTAATCCACGAACCCTCCCATGGACCGGCGGAGGATGTTAAAAAACATAACAGGCCTACGATTGCGCGTAAAGCGCAATCTTACGATACTCTAGATGAAGTAGAATTTTTTGTGATCCCAAGAAATTTTGTATGGGGAGTGTCAGAAGAGGTGATAGCATTGAACTAATTTTTCCCCATCATGCTAAAGTAGCTATACAAATGTTTTATAAAAAATGCTTACTCCAAAAATTGAATAGGAGCTGAGAAAATTAGTGCGTTAGATTTAGTCAAAATGTGCAGTTTTTATAGGAGGTGGTAGAAAGAGTGGGGGGATTTTAGTGACTTTTTTCAGAAATAACTAAGAATATCATAAAATTGACATCTCTTAAATTTTAGACTAGTACATTCATACTTTTCAAGAAAATAAATTTTTTGTGAAGTTGTGAAACAGTGTCATAGTGTATGGGAGGGGGTAGAAGCAGTGAAGGTAATCAAATATTTTTTTCTGATCTTAGTGATAATCCTAAATAAGTATTTATTACAAAATGTGAGCTCGATAAATGTTATATGTTCTGAGAAAATCGGCTTAGAGCATTTCATGAAAAAGTGTAGTTTGTATGGGAGGGGGTGGAAGGAGAGGAAAGAAGCAAATAATTTTTATACTGTATATTGAAATCATTATGAAAGTAATATATCCCGAAATTCAGACTAATAACTTTGATACTTTTCGAGCAAATCCATTTATTGTCGAATTGCGAAATTGTGTCATTTTGTATGGGAGGGGGTAGAAGGGGTGAAGCTAATCGTCTAATTTTTTTTGACCTTACTAACAATTTTAAATAAATATTTGGTGCACAATTTCAGCTCGCTAAATTTTATACTTCTTCTTCAATGGCGCTACAGCCCAAAACGGGCCTTGGCCTCCTGAACTTCAGGTTCCTTAACATTTTCATTATTTATTGCGGACGAGTTGTTAGCTCTTCGCACAACCCTCTATCTACGAATTTTTCATTTTCGTAGATTGAGGTAACCAAGGTATATTCAAGCAGGTAGTGTGCTTGGAATTATGCGTCGACCGGGATTTGAACTCACGACCTTCGCATTGTAAACCAAACACGCTACCCACTAGACTACACCCTAGCTAAATTTTATACGCACTGAGTAAATTGGCTTAGACTAATTCATACCAATTACAGTTTGTATGGGACGTGGTAGAAGGAGGGGAGGACACGGACGTGTACAAAATTTGAAGAATCTAGCTCAAAGCGTTCTCAAGCTAGAGAGTGAACAGACGGACGGACAGATGGACGGACGGACAGACGGACAGGCGGACGGGCGGACAGACGGACATGCGGTTTAGAGATTTCTGTGTGATAATATTAACTTCTGTATCATTCATTTTTTTCTCCAAGCCTTATTTCTTAGCGTTACCTTAGAGCAAACTTATTATACTCTCGGATTTCATCTAGAGTGTAATCACTGAAGTAGTGTAACCTGATCATCAAACGATAGAGATTGCGATCGGACCTCTGAAACCGGTTTGCCGTTGCTCTTCACCAAGTTTCATTTTTGAATTCCTATACCTATTGTGCTTAGTAGAATAAAATTAGACAAGGAGGCAAGACCTAAGCCCGCGGTTTTTTCTTACATATTTCCCATCGCCCGTCTCTTCGATTCAGTCAAATCACTCCTACGGACCTGACTATTTTTCGACAGCAACTACTGCACAGCGGTTACGCGTGCAATTTTTTAGATATTTCAAATTACTTCTTCTATCAATTGTTTCTAAGAAGCGAGAAAGTAACCAACCTCCAGTCTCGTCATGGGTAAAAAATAAGAAGAGTTAGAATCGAGTCTGGGAGGTCTGATGCTCCCTATATAATCACTAATTTCACTAATTCCTAAACGTTGCTTTTTCCTACTGGGTAGTTAAAACCACTGTTTAATTATACGTAAAACAGTTTACAAACTGGAAAGAACTTCTCGAACTGAGCTCACCAATATGCGTGCAATCTACACGTATTCCACATTTTTCGATACAAAGGGCGAACAAATATATAGTGCAAATGTTTAAGTAAGTTAGTAATAGATAAATATAAACAGTTGATTCGGGTGTAAAATAAATAATTTGTTTTGGATCCCTTAAGTAAATAAACTGCCAACAAGTCGGGCGAAACTTTATTATTCTTGGGACAAGTTACGGATGAGTGGAAAGTCAATATGCAGGTTAGAGTGGTTAGGGAAGACTAAGTGAAAGGGGGTTCTTGGGCAGGGCAATTGCCTATTTTACACTTTGCGGAAATGTTCAAAAGCTCCAGTACTTATAATCAATATTTCGTTCGTTTATTTATGCAAGTTTGAGTTCTTATGAGGGGAGGAGTAAGGCGTGGGTGGATGTTAATAGTTTTTTAATTGATTGCTTGAATCACGTCCAATGTTCTCTGTATAGAATGTCAGTTTCATAGACGAAGTTGCATAGAATTTTCATAAGATTCTGTGTATTTTACATTCACGAAACCAAACATTTGTATGGGAGGGCGTAGAGGAGGTAAAGGAATCGTAAAATTTGTGACGCAATTTTATTTCCTTTCTCTTGTAGTGTGCTCGCACAAAATTTCAAGTTCGTAGCTTTTGGTTTGTTGGTTATTAGTTGATTCAATGAAATGGGTCGAAATGATACTTTTTTATGGGAGGGGGTAGAAAAGCAAGCGCGATTGCAAAACTTTTAAAGGAATTTCATTTCAATTATTTTTATAAGTTTTTATGCAAAATTTGAAATTGATAGCTTTTAAGAGTTCTCGAGATCTCTTAAAAATGGTCGAAAAAATAATTTTGTATGGGAGGGGGTAGAAAAGGTAAGGGAATCGCAAAATTTGTAACGCAATTTTCTTTCTTTATTTTTGTAAGGTGCTCGCACAAAATTACAAGTTCGTAGCTTTTAATTTGTTGGTTATTAGTTGATTTAATGAAATTGATCGAAATCATTCTTTTATATGGGAAGGGGTAGAAGGGCGAGAGTAATTTCAAAACTTTTAACGTAATTTCATTTTAACTATTCTTGTAAGTTTTTTGCAAAATTTCAAATTGATAGCTTTTAATAGTTAGGTGATAATTGACTTCTTAAAAATGGTCGACAAAATAATTTTGTATGGGAGGGGGTAGAAGTTTTAAAGGTATTCGACCAGTTAATATTTTAAACTTTTAGAGATTTTTTAAATGCATTTTACAAATTTTCAAGTTTCTACCTTAAAACTTCATTCAAAAATTTTCAGTTTATGTGTATTTTTCATTGCACATGAAACACCTTGTGCACGTTAGACCCCCACTTCGGTGCATAACAATTTTGGAACAAATTATTATTTTTTTTCTATGTATATCAAATAGATGTATCGACGTGCAAAATTTAAACTTTGTATCTTTTAAAAGAGCCCTAAAAATATTACTCAAAATTTTCAATATTTTTTCCTCCCTCCCCTTACTCCCCCCAACTTAAATTTTTTACCAAAATTAAAAATTATATAGCTCTACAATCTGATAAATTTTTGATTTGATATCTGTACTCAATTTTGAGATATAATGATTTGTAGTTTTGGAAAGTGTGCCATTTTTAAAATGCTCCCCAATTCCCCCACTACTGTTATGTCCACATTTTATATTTTTTTCATATTTCGCTAGTAAAGCTTAGTATACGTTTCAAGTTTCAATTACATGGCTTAAGAGACAGTCGAGATATTAATTTTTAAGTGTTCTTCTTTGCACCGCCCCCTAACAATAATTACCCTCTTTCTAAGCTGATTCTGGTGAATCTACATGCCACCTTAATGGTCCCAAAATATGATTTTTTTATGATTAGTAATTTCGAAGATATAATCCTTTGAAAGAAAAATTCGGCTGACAATTTGTTTTCAGCCCCCCCTTTTCGCACGCCAATGGTTAAAAAAATTAAATTATTTTTAAGTTTGTCCCGCAGTCCTCTTCATACCTCTGCTGATTTTCAGCTTCCTATCTGCATTCGTGGTGGAGGTATCAGCAAGTGAAGTTTTTGATTCTTTCCCTCCCCCCGCCTCCCCCTTCCACCTGACACTCCCTAAAATTTAGACAATGGAGCTCACTCACCCAATCAACAATCCACCCAAAAACCAACATTCTACCTTTAACGGTCTCAGAGATATGAGTCCATATGTACGGCGTACGGCGGGACTGATTTTTTTTTTGCGTTTTTAGGCTAATTTAGTCATGAAACGCGAAAAAAAAAATTTCAGGGTAGCTAATTTTTTTTTTCTGTGTCGATCACAATACTTTATTATTAGAATAATAAAGTAAAATAAACTGCCAACAAGTCGGGCGAAACTTTATTATTCTTGGGACAGGTTGCGGATGAGTGGAAAGTCAATATGCAGGTTAGAGTGGTTAGGGAAGGCTAAGTGAAAGGGAGTTCTTGGGCAGGACTGTTAACAATATTTCATTCGTTTCTGTAAGTTTGGTTTTTATGAGGGGAGGAGTAGGGGTAATTGTAAGGGTGGGTGGATGTTAATAGCTTTTTAATTAATTGCTTGAATCACGTCCAATATTCTCTGTATAGAATGTGTTTCATAGACGAAGTTGCATAGAATTTTCATAAAATTCGGTGTATTTTACATTCATGAAACCGAACATTTGTATGGGAGGGGGTAGAGAATATCGGGCAATCGTAAAATTTGATACGCAGTTTTATTTCGCGTCTCTTGTAAGGTGCTTGTATAGAATTTCAAGTTCGTAGCTTTTAGTTTTTTTTTTATTAGTTGATTTAATGAAATTGGTCGAAATCATACTTTTGTATGGGAGGGGGTAGAAGCGCAAGCGCGATTTCAAAACTTTTAAAGCAACTTCATTTGAATTATTTTTATAAGTTTTTATGCCAAATTTGAAATTGATAGCTTTTAAGAGTTAGCTGATAACTGATTTCTTAAAAATGCTCGAAAAAATAATTTTGTATGGGAGGGGGTAGAGGAGGTAAAGGAATCGTAAAACTTGTGATGCAATTTTCTTTCATTTTTATTGTAAGGTGCTCGTACGAAATTTCAAGTTCGTAGCTTTTAATTTGTTGGTTATTAGTTGATTTAATGAAATTAGTCGAAATCATACTTTTGTATGGGAGGGGGTAGAAGGTCAAGCGCGATTTTAAAACTTTTAACGCGATTTCATTTTAATTATTTTTGTTAGTTGTTATGCAAAATTTCAAATTGATAGCTTTTAATAGTTAGGTGATAATTGATTTCTTGAAAATGGTCGAAAAAATAATTTTGTATGGGAGGGGGTAGAAGTGTTAAAGGTTTTCGACCAGTTAATATTTCGTATATTTAGGGATTTTTTTTAAATGCATTTCGCAAATTTTCAAATTTCTACCTTAAAATTTCACTCAAAAATTTTCAGTTTATGTGTTTTTTTCAATGCACATGAAACACCTTGTGCACGTTAGACCGGGGAGGTCGGTTTATAACAAATATGGATCAAGTTATTATTATTTTTCTATGTGGATTAAATATAGGTATTCACATGCAAAATTTTAACTTTGTATCTTTTACCAGAGCCCTAAAAAAATCACTTAAAGTTTTCGATATTTTTACTTATTACCTCCCTCCCCTTACACCTCCCAACTTAAAATTTTTACCAAAATTAACTATTATGTAGTTCTACAATCTGACAAATTTTTGATTTTATATCTGTACTATTTTTGGAGATATAAGGATTTGTAATTTTGAAAAGTGCGCCATTTTTGAAATGCTCCCCATTTCCCCCCACTACTATTATTTCAACATGTTATATTTTTTTTATATTTGCCTAGTATAGCTTAATATAAGTTTTAAGTTTCAATTACATAGCTTAAGAGATAGTTGAGATATTAATTTTTAAGTGTTTTTCTTTGCACCCCCCCTGACCCTCCCCCTTACAATAATTAGCCGCTTTCTAAGCTGGTTCCGATGAAACTATATGCCACCTTGACGGTCTCTAAAAATGGTTTTGTTACGATAAGTAATTCCGAAGATATAATCATTTGAAAAAAAAATTCGGCCGACAATTGGTTCTAAGCCCCCCCTTTTCGCACCCCAATGGATAAAAAAATTAAATTATTTTTAAAAGTTGTCCCACAAGTCTCTCTATATTAATGTTGAGTTTTAGCTTCCTAGCTCTTACCATGGTTGAGATATTTGAATTCGTATTTTTCGGTTTAAGCACTCCCCCCGCCTCCCCCCGAACCCGTACACCCCGGAAAATAGGTATCCGCCTGAGATCCGCAACTATCTACAATCCCCCCAAAAATGAACTTTCTATCTTGAAGGGTTTGGGAGTTAATGTGCGCTGAGCGTACACGTCGGCGTACGGCGGACGGCGGACGGCGTACGGCGTACGGCGTACGGCGGACGGCGGACGGCGTACAGACAGACGGATTTTTTTTTTTTGCATTTTTAGGCTAATTTAGTCATGAAACGCGAAAAAAAATAATTTCAGGGTAGCAAACTTTTTTTTTTTTTTGTGTCGATCACAATACTTTATTATTATAATAATAAAGTAAAATAGTCTTTTATAATTGAATTTATTACAGTTCAAGAAACATATTTACGATAAAATAACTAATAGTATTCCCATTAATATTATATTAATAGTGGTTGACGTAATCTTTATATATCGTCGCTCCTATGCCAGAGACAAAATACATTGTCTTGAAAAATCAGTTTAGAGAATATTTTCATGGTCCGTTTCCTCATCGCCCTAGCTAAATTTGTGCATAGACTGCTTAATTTCGTCTATAGATAAATAGGATTATTCTACGCACAAAAGCAGCGAATGGGGGGGTAGAACCACCAATGCCTTTTTTCTTAGGTCTCCCCTTTAGGCCTAATCCTCTAAAAACATTTCCAATCATGAGAATTATTAATTTATGAAATGAAATTTTACAATGACAAAGCAAACATTTTCACACACATAATTTGGGATATGGCAATACTGCGAAATATGCATGAAAAAGAATCAAAACAAACAGAAAAGTGGTAAAGCTACAGTTCTCGTACGGAATTGAAAGAGATGAAAATGTTGTCTGACTCATCAGCTGTTTAAATTTTTGGAAGGTATGAACGTGGAGCGAACCAATCAAAATTCATTCATATGAGAGGTAAGCATTTTTTATGCGAAAAATTGTGTGATCTATGGGCAACATGGCAAGTTTGTGCACTAAGTCCTCTTTCGCTCTGGTTAAAACCTGCCAAAAATATAAAAATGTGTGTGCTAAAGCTGCTGCACCAGAAATGGCAAGGCTGCCAGACGCCAGATTAGATGCATTTACTTCTCGGTTTGCTTTCGTTGGCGTAGATTATTTTGGGCCACTATTTGTAACAGTTGGTAGGCGAACAGAAAAACGATGGGGAGTACTATTCACCTGCCTGCACCGATTCCTGCATTATGGCTATTCGCAACCTTTAGCAAGAGGTATGCCAAAGGAAATATTTAGTGATAACGGAACGAATTTCAGAGGTGCGGACAAAGAGCTACGAAAGGATTTAGCAAAAATAACACCAGACCAGATTCAGCAAAATACTTTTCCAGATACACCAATAAAATGGAATTTCAATCCTCCCGCCTCACCTCATCTGGGAGGAAGCTGGGAGCGTTTAATAAAATCCGTACAGAAAACTCTTAAAAGCATATTGCCATTAAGAAACGCTAATGATGAAGTCATCGAAGTCGAAAGTATTGTAAACGCACGTCTTCTGACCTACATTCGTCTAAAGACGTCAACGGAAGAAGCGTTAATACCTAAACACTTTAGTAGTTCTAATGGACACAAACCGCTCGGTCAATTTAATGATGATCGTCGATTATTGAGAAAGAATTATTGGAAAGTGGCGCAACATTTGATTGACCGTTTTTGGAAAAGATGGATGAAGAATATCTTCCGGATCTTATCAGACAAAATGGCACAAAAAGGAATAACCTATCAAGGACGGAGATTTAGTAATTATACTGGATTAAAACCAGCCTAGGAATACCCAGAAGAAAGACATTATACTTGAAACTAGCGCGGGAAGATCAGGACAAGTTCGTCAGGCAGTAGTCCAAACACAAGCCGGAATACTAACGAGACCTGCAGTCAAACTAGCTGTTCTGGATGTCAACAACGAAGCAGCATAGTCGATAAGCAGATCATATTCTGATCACCATGCCAGGAGACGGAATATTGCCAACAAAGAAGAACGCACCCATCCAAATCTGCTGCCATTACAAAATCTGATGTCAACTTTAATATACTATATTTTGTTTTATAAATATTTATAATCAATAATTTTCTACAATTAATAAGGCAAATAAATTTAAGGAATATCTATCTACGAGCATTCTGTTAAATTTTATTTACAATTCAACAGATATCGTGATCTAATCTCTAAGATGCCTCTGTACTATGTACTCAAATTTATATAAATAAAATTAAATAATCTATTTCTCTATAATCTAGAAGTTTCACATTAGTTTAGCAAATCTATACAGAGCTGCTCTTGGTTCCTATGACACAAAAGATTCAGAAATTCAACAAAATGGGTCATAGAATTCTCCAACGGTAGTGTATTCATACCGGAAGTTCCTTTATCCTGCTTTCTTCCAGCAATGTACCACCACCTACTCGGCTGGCCTCGGCAGATCTCGACTTAAATCAAACAAGTGGTTCTCTTGGTTGCCATGGGGGAAAATCCTCTCCCGCTCTCACACAACAATCTTGTCATGCGCTCTCTCCAAACATCATCGTTTTTTCACTAAAAAGTCGATAATTTCCTTCAAACAACTCTTGAAACCTGAAATTTTCCATTCCTATCAATTTCCCATCTTTCATCATAGTCTCCAAGCAAATATTCTTCGCAAAATCAATGAAAACATTTTGTTTTTCCGGCTCTCCCGAAACGCACGTGCTTCACGCGCTCTCTCCATCATAGCAAATTTTCCGGAGCTTCGGGAGCATGTTCATCCTAAAAATAAGACCCACCTAAAAATAGTGACACAAAAGGAGACCGACACAAGTGAAAATTCGGTTGGAAAATTCAGTCAGTTTTCACTTCGTTAGCTTCAGAGTTACACACGGATCGCGATTTTTCCGGGGCTGAAATTTTTCAATTTTTTTTCGCGTGTGCATGATAGGAAAATTAAAAGAAAAGTCGTTTCGTGAAAATATGCTGAAAATGTGTTAGAATTCGCCGCGAAATAACGAAGGAAAACATGCTAGAAAAATGGTTCTAACCAGAAAACATTTACTATCACAAAGTTGCCTTATTTTCGTGGCATTTTTCTTTTTCTATCAGATCTGCCTGCCGTCGGGATGGGTTGAAGCCACTCCCGAGGACGATGCGTAAGTTCCGATTTTCCTTTTTCCATTTCGACATTTTTATGTGATTTTCCGGAACCAATTTTGACATGATTGAACGTGGAGCGGCCGACATATTTGTTTTTGATCGGCACCGATAGGCTAAAAATAAAGTTGGGGAGAGTGGGGGAAATCAATTTTGAATTTTCTCGCTCTCAGGATGAGTTGTTCTCTGTTTTTAAGTTTCGGGTTTTTTTTTAGATTTCCCGACATGTGCTTCGTATGAGCAGGTGGTGCTGTTTGTTCCGAACAGGTGGTTTTTGTTGTTATTTTGAAAAACTGGGTGGTCTCTAGGTCAAATTTGTGGAAAAACAGAGAGGATTTTTGAAGAAGAGGCGTGGATCTCCGCTCAATTTTTTTGAGAGTGCGTGAATAGAGAGAGTGTAAGATGCTAGCGTGTTTGACAACAGAAAAAAAATTAGATTTTATGTTTTTTTACGATTTAATTTCTATGCTAATGGGTTTGTTCGTTATGTGTTAGCTTACAACGCATTAGGAGACACTCCTTGAGGATAAGGTGTGCATTTGTCCTGTGGATATGTTTCGTGTTATTATGCTTATTTGTAAATCCTTTTCACGTTGCGAATCCTTGAATATGACATGTGGAACTGGGAGTGTTTGAGAAATAGTAATAGATTAAATCTAATAAGTACAAATCTCAACCCGCAGACTGGAATTATTTGTTGGAAACAAGTAGCATTAATTTGGATTATCTCCCAGCAAAAAGTCGTACCCTCCAAGCACTTTAATAACCGTAGTAGTTATGGTATTTCCCTTGTACAAGCAGCAGCCCAAATCGGTCCTGACCTTCAAGTTCCTTAATATTTCTTTCATTATTTATTGTGCATGGGTTGTTAGCCCTTTGCACAACCCTATCTACGAATTTTTTATTTTCGTAGATTGGGGTAACCAATCCATATCCAAGCAGGTAGTGTGCAGAAATTATATTACGTTGACAGGGACTTAAACTCACAACCTTCGCATTGTAAGACCAGCACGCCACCCACTAGACTACACCCAAGCTTAGGGTATTTCCCTAATGTACGAATACTGACCACAAACCAAAATAATACATCTACAGTTTATTTTTGGCCGGCCATGTACCTACCGAAGTGGCTATCCACGCTTTTTGTTGAGCTCTAACGTGCAAATCCGATACATTTGAGTAATCTTGAGTACCTAATACATATTTACCTAGTATCCGATACACTAGAGTCACTAATTTCTTTTACTAACGAGAATGGGTTTTTCATCTCATTCCATCTGAACAACCGCCTTTCCCTTTATCTTACGGAAAGCGTACGATATGCACAACCTACGTTAAAATTCAAATTAGTTTATTACAAAGTCATGTTAAATTTTTTTATCAAAAATTGTTTTTTTTTCCAGAATATCAAAGTGGGCGGATAAATTCGGGGAAGAGTTATGGGAATTGGGTAAACGTATGACAAAATCACCGGAAATCAAAGCTGTAAGTAACCCCTTTCCAATTTGACTAAAGTATCACCAATCCATGTCCGATTTTCCCACTGCAGAAGTACAAAGAGTACAATGCTCGAGTCGAACGAAAAGATGGCAAGGCTTTGATCGAATCGATTGTAAAAAACGTTGGACGAATGCTACAGCGTAAGGTCGATGCGATCCGTTGCATTTTAAATGTTGCCGAAGAGGAAGCCGAAGCTTTCGATTTCAATGAAACTTTCATCGAAAATTTCACGTATTACTCCAGCAAATATTCGGAATACGAGGGCCGTCGAGCGACACCGCTACCGGAGATCGAGCCCAATGCCGATATGTATTTACCCATGCTATTGAATCAGGACACGCATTTTTATAATATTTCGGTGAATACAACGCATAGTTCTGTCCACGTGCCATCGAATATCTACGATAAAAGTGTGTTAATTGTAATTCGAGAAACAAATTATGATTCCATTAAAAATTATCGATTTCAGGTCCCGAAGTTATGGAAGCCCTAATGTGGTCGGAAAAGCTAGATAGAGTTTTCGTCCAGAACTATAATTCCGATCCGGCCTTGTCCTGGCAATATTTCGGTTCGGATACCGGAATTTTGCGTCACTATCCGGCTCTGCAGTGGGAAGACAATCGAGTCGATGTCTACGATTGTCGAAAGCGATCGTGGTATATCGAGACGGCTACCTGTTCCAAGGATATTGTAATTCTGATGGATAATTCTGGCTCAATGACCGGTTTTCGGAATCATATTGCCAAGCTGACGATTCGTAGTATCCTTGATACCTTCTCCAATAATGATTTCATCACTATCTTTAACTACTCGGCGACGGTTACTGATTTGGTACCATGCTTCAAGGATATGCTAGTTCAGGCCACTCCGGAGAATATTAACGTTTTTACGGAAGCCATGCAAGGAATGGCATCGGAAGGATATGCCAATGTATCGCGGGCATTCGAAAAGGCTTTCGATCTCTTGGAACAGGTTTGAGTCGCCGATGTTCTTTTCAGATTTAATTGTTTTGTGATGTCGTACTTCTTTAGTATCGTATTAAGCGGCACTGCAATGAATCGAGTACGGGATGCAATCAGGCGATCATGCTCATCACAGACGGGATTCCGGGCAATACTTCCGAAGTGTTTGAGCAATATAATTGGCTGGAGAGCGGGAATGGGACGAAAATACCGGTCAGAATATTCACGTATCTAGTGGGAAAAGAGGTGACCAAAGTGCGAGAGATACAGTGGATGGCGTGCTTGAATCGAGGCTATTACTCACATATTCAGACGTTGGATGAGGTCCAGGAAGAGGTACTTAAGTATGTCGATGTGATAGCAGTGCCGCTTGTTCTGCAAGGAGAAGTCCATCCGCCGACCTGGACCCATGCTTTCGCAGACATCACTGTAAGTTTGGAGGAAGAAGATGACTCGGCTCCGGCGAGGCTAATGATTGCCGTTGGAGTTCCGGCTTTCGATCGGAAGATGAATCATAAAAATGGTACGAGGCGTGCAAGGTTGCTGGGAGTGGCTGGAACCGATATTCCTGTCGAGGATATCGATAAATTGGCATTGCCCTATATGGTAGGTATTTATGTTTAGAGAGACAGATGGGCTAGGCAGATAATACAATTTCTATCCATCCTAGCTTGGAGTCAATGGCTACTGCTTCATCGTAAGCAATAACGGCTACGTCCTCTTACATCCAGATCTGCGGCCAATGGTAAATGAAATTTCATAAATAACCAAACCAACGACCAATTCGATTCTTCTTCCAGGAAAACGGTCTCCTCAAGAAGAACTACAACAGCATCGATCTGACCGAAGTGGAACAAATCAACGATGGACGCCCGGTTCGTGATCCTGGCGATCTCCTGCTAACGCTTCGAATGAATCTCGTAAATCACGAAACGGGCAATATGACTAGAGTTCCGGTCAAATCACATTTCGATAATATGCGACGTGTTTCGCCCGAATATCAGGACTATTTCTACGCACCGCTCAAGGATACTCCGTTCGCTTTGGGTCTTGTCCTACCCAGCGACTACGGAAAAACATGGATTAAGATTGGCGACGAAGTCAAGCGAAATCAACACATGAATGTTGATATTTCGAATTTTTTCGTTGGCGAAAATTGGAAGGTGCATCCAGACTGGTAGGTTCGTTGGAATTCAATTTGTTTCGTTTGAAAAAAAAGTTAATTTTCAGGGTGTACTGCAAGTATCACTATTTGGAAGGTCATGAATTTAAAACGCCCGAAGATGAATTGCGACATTTTCTCAAGGAGCTCAACAAACCGGATTGGGAATGGAAGGAACAGTATTCGGCCGATGATGGGTTGGAGACGACGGGAAATGAACGTAAGGTGTTGAGCTGATCTTGAATCTTCGCCCAATATGACCGCGAAAAATCCATCTCACTTACAGAAACCTGCTCGCGAAAAACGCTAGACGACAATGCTTACTATTGTAACAAGGAACTGGTACAGCTGTTGATTTTCGATGCCAAAGTAACCAACACGAGCTACGGTACGTGGAAGTTTAATAGCTTGTACGAACGCGAACTGATCGAGCGGTACAACGCAACGCTTCGGTTTGTTGCGACGATGAGCGGTCTGACACGTTGGCAATTTATTTTCGGTGAGGTTGAAGTCGATACGGATCGCGAATTCGGTGATTATCATACAACGGCCATCGATGAAACGTGGTACAAGAGTGCAATCCTGCAGCATGCAATCGATCCCGAAAGTTTTGTCTATACGGTACCGCATTCGGCCGATCCTTTGGAAGAGGGCGAACTCAAGGTTACATCTTCGCATGCTATCTTTCCTCGGGATGGTGGACTCGAAGCTCCCGGCTGTGTTGTCGGGTTTCAGTTCTCGCATGCGTTGATGATGGATCGATTTTTGAATATAACCTCAGAGGAGTCGGTGAGTATTTTAATTTTTTTTTCAGGTTAATTTTTTAGGGTTTTGATTTTGTCCATTTTCAGTGCGATGGTTGCGTTAAGACCTGCAATACTGACGAGCATGATTGCTACGTTATTGATAATAATGGTTATGTGGTACTATCGGAGAACTTCAATGATACCGGGCGGTTTTTCGGAGAACTGGAAGGAGCTGTATTAGAGGACATGGTTGAAAATAACATTTTCAAAAATATCACAGTCTATGACCTTCAAGGGTTGTGCTCGCGGCAGGAAATTGATACTAGTGATGGAACACAGTTGAAAACGGTGGGTAAGTAAGGCTCTCCAAGGGAACCGGCTAAGTCCTGATTTCTATTTCAGCCCCTGAAATTGGCAATGCTCGGAATCAACTGGTTTATAACTGAAGTGATGTGGTACTGGAGCCGATTGAATCTCTGGATTGAAGGAGTTCCATGTAATCCGCGCCAAATTTTAAAGCCACCGCCATATCTAACCCATTACCAATCATTCTAGTTTATGACGATGTCGATCAGGATTACGATACCGTCACGATAGCTCCGCCAACAGTCAAGAAGACGCTCCGCAAAGGCCAGAGCGAGGACGAAGAAGAATACTTCAATCGGCCGCGTGAAGTCAAATACAAACAGGTCTACTTTCCGTGCGACAAAATGTCGAACCTCTACATCCTGCAGCAGGAGATGTTCATGCGTGGCAACGGTTTCGATACGAAAATCCAGGCGAATTGTTCGCGCCCGTATCATGTGAAGCGCGTCCCGAAATCAAATCTTCTCCTCGTCGTCATCAAGACCATGTATCACACTTGCTATCGCTGCATAACGGCCTCACCGCAAATCATCAAATACGATATCGAGTTCCCGTGCCACAAATTGAACCTGAACCATTACCCGAGAAGGCGCCTCGAGGAGTGCTACACCGAGCATCCGGACGAAGCGGAGTACACCTATTGCGGCGAAGCCAGTGCGATTTCATTGAAGCAAATCACATTCGTTATGTGTACCATTACCCTTATAGGATTTCGATATTTTCCCCACGGGTCAGTTTAGATAGTTTTTAATTTTTTTTTGGATAATTTTACAGTCCAGTTCAGTGTCTTGTGCAGGGAACGAACCCACGATTAAAGCATCCCTCCAACTACAAGTGAGGCTAAAACAGTTTTGCCTCAATATTTTTCTATACACATAAAAATGCATACGATCCTTTTAGATGTCTTTTTACTCCCAAAGAAAACAAAATTTATTGCAATTCTTTTAGTGTCTCTGGAATTTTCGAATTTTTAAAATTTGTACCTTTCTCGCCAAAGCAAAAAAAAAATAAAGAAAATGTTTTTTATGTAAGTATTTAGCACAAATCTAAAATGTTATTTATTGTTACTATTTCGATGATGAATTAAGTCTGTTTTTTTTTTTTATTTCATTTTTTTTTGGGTTTCCCTTTATTTCAGTTAATTTTTTTTTAAGCTATGAAATATCTCTAGGAAAAATTATAAATTTTATTAACTATTTAAATATAGAAAACTGTTTCATATTTTACAATATTTAAGGAAATAAAGTGAAAATATTTTAAAAAAAAAATTGTTTTAACTCCATTTTTTGAAAGAATTTCAGGTAAGGATGAAAACGTTTTCAGGGTGAGTATTTATTTTCTATCCTGTAACACTATTTTTTTTTTATAATGTAAAGATGGAAATATTTTACAAATCATGTTATCTGTGGCATTATTGAAAAATTTACGATATTTTTGAGTTGCCTTGATAGTTTTTGAGCTGCCATGCCTTATTAATAATTGTTTATACGGTCTCCTCGTATTGTTGATTTGTTGTTAAACGATATGTTCCTGTGGTCTTTGAGCTTGTTAAATTAAATAAGATAATCGGTGTTCTACTTTTATTAGCTCATATCTCTTTCCTGAAGATTGCCTCTGAAAGCCATTCCATCGATTCCATCACATGTCCCTTTTCCGTGAGAAGTTAGAAAAAAATGCTACCCTCACTCTATGTTGAAGAAATCCTCTTGATGATAAACATTAATGAATTATTTTGTTATTTTTATATTGACAGACCGCTCGATCCGTCCAGTAAGATATTTTCTTATATTTTATGTGGTCAAGTATACGAAGCAAGCATGCTTTAATGTTGGAAATATCAGGAGCACAAATTGAAACCCGCCGTTTTCCAATAGATAGCGCCAGCAATAAATACTGATCAACAATGGCGGAACTTAGGCATCAATCAATAACTCCTCATCATTAGATTTCTGAAGTTTTAGCAGCGTCTTATTATTTTTGAGCGCGAATATGTCGAAGTTTGAGCCAAATAAGCGTCATTTGCGGGAAGTTTGGCTTTTTTGCCTTCAATTCAAAAAAAACTGCGGCTGAGGCGCGTCGAATGATTGTTGAAACTTATGGTGAGGGTGATTTAGTGCTTTTTTAGTGAAAGAACGTGTCGCGAATGGTTACAACGCTATAAAATGGATAATATCGGCGTGGGAGACAAGAAGCGTCCCGGAGCGGTTAAAAAATTTGAAGACACAGAATTGGAGGCATTACTGGACGAAGATTTATGCCATACGCAATAGCAACATGCAGATTCATTGGGCGTGACACAATAAGCCATTTCACATCGTTTGAAAAGCTTGCGAATGATGCAAAACAAAGAAATTGGGTGCCATACGAGTTGAAGCCAAGAAACGTCGAACAGCTGCTCCAACGGCAAAAAAGGAAGGGTCCTTTGCATCGAATCGTCACTGGCGTTGAGAAGTGGATCCATTACGATAATCCAGAGCGAAAAAAATCGTGGAGATACCGCGGCCGTGCATCAACATCGACGGCCCAGCCCAACATCCATGGCTCAAAAATCATGCTGCATATTTGGTGGTACCAGCTCGGCGTGGTGCATTATGAGCTACTGCAACCGGGTGAAACCATCTCGGGAAAGCCCTACGAAAAACAGCTAATGGAAGGAAAAACGCCCGCAATACGAGAAGAGACACGACCAAGTGACTTTGCTGCACGACGTCGCTCGGCCACATGTTGCTGAAACTACTTTAATGGGATGCCCTACCCCACCCGCCGTATTCTGCAGACATTGCCCTTCCGACTACCACCTATTCCGATCGATGACGCATGGCCTGGCTGAGTAGCACTTCCATTTTTACGAAGAAGCCAAAAATTGGGTCCGGATCGACTCAAAAGAAGAGCAGTTTTTTCGACGCGGAATCCATATGCTGCCAGAAAGATGAGAAAAAGTTATCGCTAGCGATGGGCATTCCTTTGAATAATAAATATTTAACCATTTTTGCACAAAAAGGCTCGATTTAAAAACAACAGCGATTTTCAATTTGTACTCCCAACATCAACGAAACTCGTGCTATTTAGGACATTACCCCTACCATTACAATAAATTACAAATGGATGAATAGTTCCCTGATCGTTGTTCCTTGCGCTGCGATTTGAATTACAAACGAATATTTTTTTGAGAAATAGTATTGAACTATTACAATACCCTTGAACAATGTATTCTTTATTTTTTTCAAAAATTGTGATTGTAATTGTATTGGAGTGGAGCTAATTTTTCAACTTTGTGGAACTGGAATGAGGCAAACAGACAAGCACCACCTTTTAATTTAAAATTTAAACATACAAAAATTACTCGCCAACGCCTCTCTACTTTCGATAGGGCAACCGCGATTCCTAATCGACCCTGAACTATAAGTGGATGAGATCGGAAGAATGGAAGGGACGAGCCGGAAAATGAAACCGAGGCGAGTTGAGCCTGCTTTGGCAAAAGTTTTTGGGTTAACCGCTTTGGATGTGGAAGTTTTAGCAATTTTTCGGTTGGTTCACGACGTCCACGTCGACGACTGCAACAGCATTATAAGAACGTACCCGAGCGTAGGTAAATTTGCACATCTGAAAATTCCGAAGAAGGGCAACCTTCAAGATTATGGCAATTGGCGGTATATGTCTACTTACTGCCGTATCGAAAATAATCGCTAAGGTAATTGTCTCGAAGTTTATCAGGCAGGATTCCATAAAATGTCGTCTTGTACCGACCACACAAATATTGCGGATAGTATTGGAGCAGTCCGCCGAAATGGGTTCGCCACTACATCTCATGTTTGTGAATTTCGAGAAGGCTCCCGACAACGTTAAGCGAGATTACATATGGAATGCTTTGCGCAGGAAAGGTATTCCAGATAAGATCATAGCTATGATTAAAGAATCCTACGAAGATGCAAGGTGTCGCATCTTACATAGAGGAGAGCTGTCCGAGAGCTTTCCTGTGCGAACAGGTGTCAGACAAGGCTGCATATTTTCACCAACCTTGTTTCTAGTGGTAATACATGACATCTTGAAAGCTGCACTGGAAGGTGGGGAAGATAAAGGTCTTCAATGGAGACTATTTAACATCAAGTTACACTGATTATGCTGATGACGTGTGTGTGCTTGCACATAACTATTCGGACTAAGAGTCAAATGTTCGCTCGTTGCATTATAAATGCAAGGTAGCGGGACTGAAAATAAATTTGCGCAAGACCAAGTACATGCACATGGGTGCGAACACAAACACACCGATTGTTCTTACCGAACAAGATGTGAAAAATGTGCAAGATTTTTGTTATCTCGGAAGCTTTGTCAGCATGGACGGCGGAGCCGAAAAGAATATTAAGGTTCGTCTAAATAAAGATCGTCAGGCCTTCTGTATTCTTTCCCTTTCTAGAGGTTAAGAGAGATCACCCTTCGCACGAAGCTGCGAATATTTGAGTCATGAATCAAATCCGTGTTGTTTTATGGTTGTACTACGTGGAAAGTGACCGTTCGACTTACCAAGAAACTGTAAACTTTCGTGAACCAATGCCTCCGACGCATTTTAAGGATATTCTGGCCAGAAGTGATCTCCAACGACGAACTTTGGAGTACAACTGGACAGACTAAAAAAGGCATTGAGATTCAAGGGCGGAAGTGGCAGTGGATCGGTCACAATTTGAGAAAACCAGAGCGAAACATCGCCAAACAGGCTCTAGATTATAATCCTCAAGGAAGACGTCGGTTTGGTCGACCATTTAGCACATGGAAGCGAGTAATAGAGCAGGAGGCCAGAGGAATAAACAAGTCCTGGCAGTAGCTAAAGGTCGATTCTCAGGATCGCGTCTTGTGGAAGAGAGCTGTTTCTGTCCTATTCCCCTATAGAGGGTCTTAACAGGAATTTGATTCGATTGACACGTATATAGTCTTGCTCATCAGTTCTGTTAGAAGGAAAATTTTCAATAGAAAACGAAGACCTTCACTTTGTAAATTTATATTTTTAGGAAATGTTTCAAACAGTATTACAAATGGAAAAAATATTCAAAACGACCTCCTTTCATACCAAAACAGGGCCGGAGTCTGCGTGAACAGTCGTCACTTGAATTACGCACCTTTTCCAGCAGTAGTTTATCCATTGCCTCGATTAGGGACCTCTTCAGGCTCTCGAAATTCGAGTGCCGTCTTTGTCAGGCCATTTCCTCAAGGGTAAACCACAAGCAGTAGTCCAACGGATGGAGGTCTGGGCTCCCAGAGGACCAATCTGAGACCCTTATGAACTCCGGAATGTTTTCCTCAAGCCATAGCTGAGTTCATCTGGTCTTGCGGGTGGGTGCGAAATCCTGCTGGAACACCCAGTGTCGTCTCCCGTACATAGTATCGCTCTATAGTCATCACAACACGCTCTAAAATATCTTCTCAATAATTACTAGTCCGAAATTTGACGACATATTTACCCCCCAAAAGTGACCTTACCAACCAGCATTCCTATTAGAGTTAGGCCACTGTTACTCACATTACCTCATACATGCTCGGATGCAAGTGACTGCTAAGAATTCCCAGACCAAACGGTAGCGCCTACAGACTTGCGGTTTTTTTTTATTCAATTCTTTTAAATATGAAAGTACTATAAAAACTTTCAGATCCGTTTTGGATCCATCACACACTAAGCATCCGAAAAATGGTTTAAAGGGTAAAAGAAATCAAATAAAGGATAATTAATAATTTTGTTGGAATAAAAACAATAAAGGTTTGTGATGTCTTCAAAGGATACGGAAGAGTCTCACAACAGAGAACATAACACGATCTCGGACATATTTAGTGTAGTAGATATTTATCTCTGAAATAAGTAAAAAGGAAAAAGAGTTAAAAATAACAAAATTAAAATTAAGGTCTGCTGAGTAAATAATAAAGGGAAGTTGATTGATACTGTTAGTATCCTTGAGATCCCATGTATCTTAAAATAATTTACTTTGTATGTAACTTTTACTTACTTTCGATGGAGTTACAGCAAAATCGACCCTTGGCTTCCTGTATGTTCCGCCTCCATCCACTTTGGTTAAATGACCGCGTCTTCCAATTTGAGAATCTTAGCAGTGATTTGCTGTCGGCGTCAATAGAATCCTCCCGGCGCTTCCGTGATTTTCCGACCGGTCTTGGTCCATTGACTTTTCCTTTTGGTGTGCGTTTGGAAATTCTCCCGTCATCCTTTCGCTCCAAATGACCAGCCCATTGTAGCTTCTTAAATTTTATGAGGGATTGTCGAAAATGGCACACAATTCTCCATTGTATCGTATCCTTCAGATAGAGTCTCCCCTCACATTTTTTTCAAAGGCGTTAAGTAATTTTTCGGATGCCTGAGTTAACGTCCACGTTTCGCTGCAACAGCATAACACAGGTCTTATTATTGTTTTATATTTTTTTAATTTAGTCTTCCTATGCACGGTCTTGTTTTTAATTATTGGAAGTACCGAATAATACGTCTCATTTGCCAACATTATCCTTCTTTTAATTTCGATGGGCTCGCTTCCATCTTTTGATAAGTCTGCCCCTAGGTATACAAAGTTGTCTACGTTTTCTAGGTTTTAGTCTGATGGCCGGAGTGGTCGGTGGTTCGATAATAACTATTACTTTTATTCTTATCAATACTTAAAACTAACTATATACAAAGTACTTAAAAACTAGTTTATTATATTAAATTGGCATATTACCGGTTCGTAATAGCGGTGCGGATTAGAAGTGTGTTTACTACAAAAGAATTCAAAGTACAAAAGAATTCAAAGTGTTATTGTTTTAAATTATGAGGAAAATATTTCAATTTAGGTTTTTATAACAATACCATTTAGCATTATTGTTGCTTGCAATTATATATATACATATATATACCTATATGTCGGCATGGATAGCATTGTTACACTGTCGTAATAAAATTTACACTGTGACTAAAATGTTACTGAAAAAGTTAAATGCGAATTTGTCAGCATCGCTACATACTCCCCTTTCAGCAAAGCGTTACTGCGGTCAAAAAAAAAATATATGTATGTAAACAAATGTATATGCTTTCATTTTGATAAAAATATATGCGCGGGTTTTAATCGATCTATGGAAATTGTCATGGCTTTGTCGTTAATTTCGATCACGAACTGCTTACGAAGGCGACGGACTACTTTGTAGGGTCCTTCATAAGGTGGTTTTAGGCCAGTCCTTATTTTATCGACTCTGACAAAAACAAAGTCGCAAGTATTTAGATCGTTTGAGAAATGTATATTCTTTTGAGTGTTTATTCGTGTGTTAGTGGCTTTTAAGTTAGTCATGGTTCTCTTTAACTGGGAAGCATAGGTTGTTGGGTCTATATCGTTACTTTTGGTAGTATTGGCGAGAAACTCTCCTGGTACTACCAGGCTTTGTCCGTAGACAAGATCTGCTGGTGAGCATTGGAGATCTTCTCGTATGGCGGTACGAATTCCTAATAATATGAATGGTAATTCGTTGCACCGATTTGTTGAGTTTCCTCTAGCCATTAAGGCTGCTTTCATATGCCTGTGAAAACGTTCGACTAATCCGTTTGCTTGCGGATGATATGCGGTAGTGTGGATGCGATGTGAACTTATTAATTTAGTCACTTCCGCAAACAGCTTTGACTTAAACTGACTACCTTGATCCATTGTGATTTCGAGAGGGACTCCAAAACGAGCTACGTATTGTTGAATGAATGTCTCTGCCACTGTGATTGCGGACATATTCTTCATTTGATACGCTTCTGGCCATCTAGAGAATCTGTCTACTATGGTAAGCAAGTAAGTATTTCCAGCTGAAGGTGGTAATGGGCCAACTATATCCATGTGGATATGTTCGAATCGCTTGGAAGGCAAGTCGAAACGGTCGAATTTAGTTCGAGTATGGCGTTGAATTTTTGACTTTTGGCATCCAATACAAGATTTTGACCATTTGTTTATATCTTTATTCATTGTGGGCCAAAAATATCTGGAGGTGACTTGTTTCCGAGTTGTGCGAATACCAGGATGTGATAAATTGTGAATGGAATGAAATACTTGCGCACGTAGTTCTTTGGGAACATTTGGACGACTTCTTCCCATGCTAACTTCACACCATATTTTTTCTTGTGATATAGGAACTACCATAAGCTCCAATTTGTAACTTGATTGAGTGTTGTTAGTATTGCTTAGAATACCTTGCAATTCAGTGTTACTTTGTTGTAGATCAGCTAAATTTTGTAGATTTAATGCTGTAATGTTCGTATCAACGCTACTTATGCGTGATAATGTATCAGCTACATGGTTTAATTTTCCAGTAATGTGTCTTATATTTGTCGTAAATTGCAATATAAATTCTAGGTGTCGTGTTTGACGAGGTGAACGATCAGTTTTGGATGGGATTGCTTTTACCAACGGTTTATGGTCTGTGAAGATTGTAAATCTTCGACCTTCAAGAAAGTATCTAAAATGTTTTATTGCTAGGTATATCGCAAGTAATTCTCTATCGAAAGCTGAATACCTGATTTCAGCAGGGGATAGTTTCTTTGAAAAAAAACCTAGCGGTTCCCAATCACCGGCATTAAGTTGCTGTAGAACAGCTCCAACTGCAAAATTTGATGCATCAGTTGTGAGGCTATAGGAAGTGTTCTCGATTGGGTGAGTGAGAAATGTGGCATTGGCAAGAGCTTCCTTGGTTTTAGCAAAACTTGTTTCGCAGTCTGTTGGCCAGCTGAATTGTTTCTTGGAAACCCTTTTGTTTCACAAGTTGAGCGACATGACTATGAATTGGTGTAGTAGTAGTAATTGACCATACCAACAAATTGCTGAATTTGCTTTAATGAAGACGGAGTTGCTAACTTTTTAATTGCTTACACTTTATTGCTCGAAGGTAAGATACCTTTTTCAGAAATATGATGACTGAGAAAATCTAATTCGGATACTCCAAATACGCATTTAGCAGGTTTAATGGGTAAACCGTATTTGGACAATCTCTGAAAAAGACGTTGAAGATGATCTTTATATTCGTCGTCATTACGACTGGCTACGAGAATATCATCTATGTAGACGAAGACGAAATTCAAACCATTGACAACTTGATTAATAAATCTTTGAAAGGTTTGTGCAGCGTTCATTAGGCCAAAATTCATACGAGTGTATTCGAATAGACCAAACGGGGTTGTTATTGCTGTCTTATATTGGTCTTCCTTTGCAATTGGTATTTGATGGTAAGCTCTGACCAAGTCTATTTTAGAAAAAATTTTACAACCTCTTAAGAACATTGAGAAATTCTGAATATGAGGCACTGGATACCTATCTGGAATTGTGATTGCGTTAAGTCGGCGATAGTCGCCACACGGGCGCCAATCATTGGTATCCTTTTTTGGGACCATGTGCAATGGTGATGAAGCTGGTGAAGCTGAGGGTCGACATATACCTAGCTGTACCATCTGTTCGAACTCAAATTTGGCGGCTTTGTGTTTCAAAGGGTCAAGGCGCCTTGGACGAGCTGTCGGAAGTGGACCATTAGTCAAAATGTGGTATTCAACCGAATGTTTAATTGGTAAATTAAAATTAGGTGGTTGACAAAGCGACGGAAAATCTTTTATTAAAATTCCAAATTTGTTATCTATGCTAAAATTCAGAGGTGTTGGTGTATTAGCCTGCATTGGAGAAATCTGAGTAGTAAACTTTGTAACTGTATCTATTAACTTTTTATTACGTAAGTCAACTAGAATACTATATTTCTCAACAAAATCTGCGCCTATTATTGGCTTATTTACTGACGCTATTAAAAATGAGTGAATGAAATCGCGACGAAGACCTAGATTTAATTTCAATAATTTTGTGCCATAAACGCTAATTTCAGATCCATTCGCTGCCGTTAAGATATAAGTGTAGTGCATGTGCCAAATAATTATGGGCTCATTTCTGTCGGAAACTACCTCCAATTAACTGCAAAATGATGCAATTTAATCCATTTTAATACATTTTTCCGCAAAAACTTCGGTATCCACGTGGGGAAAAAAATCTACCAATTGTCGCCCGAGCGACCGGGATAATTCGCAGTCGCATCGAAAAGTTAGTGTGGCGAACGCGATGGGGGTGCCGGAAGAAAAAGCGCGTGCGACGGAATCTTAACATCTCAGACGATTTTTGTTCGTAAAGCCACAAAATAATTGATTTAAAAAGTATCGACTGCCCATCAATTGGCCATCCGTATAACTTCCGGAGTTTACGAATCTACGCGTGATTAACTTAAGGACGGTCTTAATCTCGTACAAGAAGTGAACATTCTAGACTCGCAAGATGCTGTAAATTTAGCATTACTGGCGCGACTGTAATTGGGTATCACATTCATTGCTGAAGACTTATTCAATTCGAGAAACGTGTATTTTGGATTTCAGTCTTGAGAACGTGCGCTGGGAGAGATGCTTAGAAGATAATATATTGATTCCATTTAATGTGAAATCGGATATTGAATTCATTTTTGTTGACTCTATGTTTTCAAATAATCTTCAGCAATTGAATGATATTATTAACTGTAACGGTAGAATTTTAGACTTGGTATTTGTAAATAATAGTTTAACGTCCTTTAACATTATTGAAGTTAAAGAGGCTAGTATCCATCTTTTGAACAATTCTGCTAACCATAAAGCTATTGATTTTAAAGTTAAATTTTACAAATTTTGTGAGGAATCGAAGAGTATTAATGACGAATTCTACTGTTTCTCTAAAGCGGATTATTTTGGTTTAAATAGTTATTTTGGCTCAATCGATTCGTTACATTCTTTCGAACATTTAAATTTAAAGGACATTAACGCTCACTTCACCTCTATACTTAATGAAGGTATCTCTCGGTTCGTTCCTAAAGTAAAGAAGAGCTCTACCAAGCTACCCTGGCACAACTCTCGACTCTCTAGGTTAAAAAATGCAAGAAATAAAGCGCATAAGCAGTTCATAACCACGGATAGTATTGCTCATCGTAATAACTTTTTTCGAATACGTAGAGAGTATGAGGTTCTAAATAAATTCTTATTTCAGAATTACTTAATGACTGCTGAATTTAAAATAAAATCGGATAGCAGTTATTTTTGGACTTTTGTAAACTCGAAGCGAAAACACCTCGGTTACCCTTCTGATATGGAATATAAAGATCAAATTTCTGGTGACATATCGTCGTCTTGTGATTTATTTGCAGTTTTCTTCCAATCGGTCTATGATAATAATAGTATACCTTTTAATCCTAACCGATATGCTAGTATTAGTTCTATAACTGATATTGGCTTAATTAGATTATCTGAAGATGATGTTTATGCCGCACTGTGTAAATTAAAAAATAGTTCAAGTCCTGGCCCGGATAATATTCCTGCATCTATGTTAAAGTTTTGCCGCGATTCTCTGGTAATTCCATTAACAACTATTTTTAATCTCTCTTTACAAAGTGGTGAATTTCTAGACCAGTGGAAAGTTTCCTACATCACTGCCATTTATAAATCAGGACCTAGACATCTAGTTGAAAATTATCGAGCTATCTCTAAACTATCTGCGATTCCCAAACTTTTGGAAAGTTTGGTAAAAGATAAGCTTTATTTTTTAGTTCGAGAACACATCTCAACCTGTCAACATGGTTTTGTTGCTGGAAGGTCAACTTTAACTAACCTTGCTCTCTTTACTAATTTTTCCACTAACTCACTTGAGGCAGGGTGTCAAGTTGATGTTCTGTATACGGACTTCGTTAAGGCATTTGATAGAGTGCATCTCCTTTTGTCTAAGTTGTATGCTCTTGGTTTTCATTCCAAAATGCTTGATTGGCTTACTTCTTACCTGAGCAATAGAACCCAATATGTCAAAATTGATTCTTTTCTATCTAGAAGTATTCGTGTCAATTCGGGGGTTCCTCAAGGTAGCCACTTAGGGCCACTTTTGTTCATATTGTTCATAAATGATGTCTTCTCTATTTTTCAGTATTGTTCCTGTTTGGGCTATGCCGACGATTTGAAGATTTTCATTCGTGTTAAAGACCTAGAAGATTGCCAAAAATTTCAAAGTGAGATTAATTCATTTGTTGATTGGTGTAAATTTAATCTTTTGGAGTTAAGTTTTTCTAAATGTAAAATAATGTCTATTTATCGTTGTCTCTCACCCATTCTGAATTGCTATTTTCTGGAGAATACAAAACTACATCGATCCCTGGAAGCAAATGATCTAGGTGTATTATTAGACCATAAATTAAGTTTTGTTGCTCATATCGATCGCATGGTTGCAAGAGCTAATTCTCGTTTGGGTTTCGTTAAGAGAAATTCAGTTGATTTTCAAGATCCATATACTTTGAAATCACTCTTTTGCTCGCTGGTGAGGCCCCTTCTGGAATATTGTTCGGTCATTTGGGATTCTTCTTATGCCATTCATAGTAGACGAATTGAGGGTGTTCAGAGAAGATTCACTCGTTTTGCACTGAGAAGGCTTGATTGGTCAAATGATATGCCGTGTTACGAAAATCGTTGTAAGCTAATCGACTTGCAATTTCTAGATGTTCGAAGAAAACAACAGTCAATAGTGTTTTTGCGAGAAATTCTTTGTAATAGAATTAATTCTCCTGAGCTGCTTTATAAAATCTCCATTTATGTTCCTGAGAGACCTCTACGTATTCGTGATTTTTTTGCATATCCTGCTCATAAGACGGTTTATGGATCCAATGAGCCCTTAACTCGCAGCATATTTAATTTTAATTCGGTTGCTAATTTTATTGATATCAGCTTTAATAGAGACTGCTTTAGAGAAATGGTATTAGACGCCTTAAATCGTACCTGACTGTATGTTTATGTTTTAATTCTGCTTAGTTTTTCTTTTCCTTTTTTTTTTTTTTAATTTTTTAATTTTAATTTTAATTTTATTTTAAGTTTAATTTTATTTTAAGTTTACGTCAATTTACTAATTTTATTGTTTTATTGACTTGATATTGATTAAGTGTGATATATATATATTTTTTTTTTGCTCTCAATTAATGTTAAATTGTATTTTGAATAATCTGGCCTGTAAGGACTTTGTACGGTAGGCTAAATAAATAAAGCGCAATCTTACGATACTCTAGATGAAATAGATTTTTTTGTGATCCCAAGAAATTTTGTATGGGAAGTGTTAGAAGGGATGATAGCATTGAACTAATTTTCCCCATCATGCTAAAGTAGCTACAAAAATGTTTTAAACAAAATGCTTACTGCAAAAATTGAATGCGAACTGAGAAAATTAGTGAGTTAGATTTAGTGAAAATGTGCAGTTTGTATGGGAGGTGGTAGAAAGAGTGAGGGAATTCCAGTGATTTGTCATTTTGTATGGGAGGGAAGCTAATCGTCTAATTTTTTTTGGCCTTACTAACAATTTTATATAAATATTTGGTGCACAATTTCAGCCCGGTAAATTTTATAGGCACTGAGTAAATTGGCTTACAATAATTCATGACAAGTACAGTATGTATGGGAGGTGATAGAAGGAGGAAGAGGAGACGCATAATTTTTATACGGTAGATTGATATTATCATAAAAGTAATATGTTTCAAATTTCAAGCCAATAGCGCAATTATGTCATTTTGTATGGGCGGGGGTAGAAGGGGGGAATATAATCGTCTAATTTTTTTTGACCTTACTAACAATTTTAAATAAATATTCGATACACAATTTCAGCCCGGTAAATTTTATAGGCACTGAGTAAATTGGCTTAGAGTAATTCATGACAAGTACAGTTTGTATGGGAGGTGGTAGAAGGAGGGGGAGGACATGCATAATTTTTAGGGTAGATTGATTTTATCATAAAAGTAACATATTCAAAATTTCAGGCCAATAGCTTTCATACTTTTCGAGCAAATCCGTTTATTGTCAAATTGCGCAATTGTGTCGTTTTGTATGGGAGGGGTTAGAAGGGGTGGCGCGATTTGACCCGTTCACGAACTTGACCTTAGTTTTTTGTCAAAAACGTCGTGTACAAAATTTGAGCTTTCTAGCTCAACGCGTTCTCCAGCTAGAGAGCGAACGGACGGACGGACGGACGGACAGACGGACATCCGGTTTTGAGATTTTTGAGTAATAATATTAACTTCTGTATCATTCATTTTTTTCTCCGAGCCTTGTTTCTTGGCGTTACAAACTTTAGAGCAAACTTATAATACTCTCAGATTTCATCTAGAGTATAATTAGCAGCTGGAGGACGCGGTCTTTGGATCGAGACGATTAGAGGCGACGACTTCAGGAGGCTAGAGTCATTTGGGCTGCCGCGCCATTGATGATGATGAAGACCTGTGCTATGGCAGTGAAACATAGACATTAATTCATGCATCCAAAAAATTAATTATTGCCTTTGTGAGAAAGGTTCTGAGAAGAATCCTCTGACCTGTGAGAGAAGACTCGATGTGGAGAACATGATACATTAGAGAATTGTAAGCCATCTTCGATCATCCAGAAGTAGCAACACTCATAAAATTTAAGAAACTACAATAGGTTGGTCATGTGGAACGGATGGGTGATGGAAGAATTCCTAAACGTACACTAAAAGGGAAAGTTAATGGACAAAGACCAGTAAGAAAACCTCGGAAGCGCTGTGGGGATTCGAATGATGCAGACATCAATCCCTGTTAAGATTTTCAAACTGATGGACGTGGTCACTGAACCGAAAGGGATGGAGGAGAAGTATTCAGTAGGCCAAAGTCCGATTTGGGCTGTAACGCCATTATAAGTAAGTAAGATCTTCGGATACAGTGATTTAGACAGTAAAATGAAAAAGCTGATTCATTGTCCAAGAAGTGATCCTAATCTGATTTCGTTGGTCCCCTTCATTTAATTGGTACTGCAAAAATTTACATCCAATCCTGACTTAAATCAAAGTGCGTTCTTCACTGGGAATGAGTACCAATGTAATAAGCATGCTTAGCTTTTTATGTCAAAACATTCGGAGAAAAAAACTTCTGAATATCTACAACTAAATGATACCAGACTGAGCCCTTAGTTAAAATATCCGAATAGGCCCATCAAAGGCCGTAATGAAGGAGTGTTAGCTTCATCTCCAATTAGTCGGAACGCCTATCTCTGGACACGGTCGAGCATCGCAAGTTGCATTTTGGGTGCCCCTGCCCATAAATGCGAATTGTAGGCGAGGCGTCGTCTAATGTAGGCCTTACAGATATTTGTTAGGTCATTGGGAGTAAAATATTTTTCACATCTTCGGAGAACTCCTAGGCGTTTGGAAGCGTCAAGTGCTTCGTCATTAGTTCTGGCAAAATTGTGTTGAATTGTTCGAACGGGAAGAATTATCGGCTGCACCAGATGCAGGCTGGTTCAATTTGGGGGTATCGGTTTATCGTCCGAGTGCGATACGTTTCCAAGGATCACACAATTGGTCTTAGAGAAAGGAAGTCTTGATGGTGACGATTAGGGTCTATTGAATTCGTCTTCTCAGATTGGGCATCGAAAGATATCGCTAAACTTTACCTTGTATTTATAATACATGCCCGATGGCAGCATACTCATACTTGCGGCACTCAAACAAAATGTCGATCGTATCAAAATCTACATTTTCTTCGGTCAACTTAAACCCTGGTTATTGAACTTTGATTCGCAAACTAAATCGGATTATACCCCACAAGAATACGGACGCGTAAGTGATTTTTTTTTCAATATTGGTGAGACATTTTCGGTGATAACGTACCTCAGAAAGTGAACGAAGTAATGAACTAAAGCTCCCCTCGGATTGGAGAAACCATGACACAAACTATAAACTAAGTGACTTTGAACGGAATAAGGATATTAAAACTGAAATAACATTCAAGGTGATTATTCGTGACCCATGAGAAGAATACCATAAAGATTTGGATAAACAATAGTGCATAATATAGACAATAATACTCAACAATTAATAATACCAATTATATTAACAATACAATTCACGAAAATAACGACTCTGCACAAACAATAATAAATTATTATGAGTTTTCTAATTCCATCGAAATAGTTTCGATACTTCCAATAATAACAAACAACTGATGATCAATATCATCTTACTGTTAATAATAATAATAATGCAAATCCCTCAAATAATACTATCAAAATATCGATCACAATACATCACGGATGTGCGGAATTCGAGTGAACGCCCTCACTCCCACACCCTCCGAGAAACAGCGACAGCAGGTAGTAGCAACTTCGCAGCACCAAGGCTATTCAGGAATTATACGGATCGGGCTGCCGATACCCAACAACGTTTTGTTTAAAATACATCGCCTCTTAAGTTGGACTGTATAGGATTTACAAATCAGGTTTAGTTTAAGTTTTTTTTATTTCCTTATCATTTACAATATTATTATGTCGCGTTCGAAGCGCCATTTAGGTTCTTCGATTAAATAAGTTTATCACTACTTAATGACTTCGTATGAAATAATTATCCTGACTGGATATAAATTTTCGTATGGTATTACACAATTTGAACAGAAAACGTAGATTCCTGCCACGGCGTATATATCGTATTGATTTTTTTTTTATGTATTTCGGTTAAGATTATCTCTACGTAAAGAGCGCTCTTTTTGATGATAACTTAGAGACATATGTATATATATTTTCGTGAAGTATTAAAATGCTATATACCCGAATGGTAGTGGTGTGCAATAATTTCTTAAATCATTTAAAATTTTTTATAAAATTTTCAATTAGTGAGAGGAATTCAAATTTTTTTTTCTTTAATACCAATACTTTGAGCATATGAGAATAACTACCAAACTATGTTCCTCACATTTAAACTTATAACTTTTTTTTTGAATGTGTATGATTTTTTTATACATTGAATTTAAAAAGGAAAAATTATAGATTGAATTATAATGAAACACTAAAGTTTTCATTTGAAGAGCCTCTCTAACCTCCTCGGATCCTCCTCCTCTCTCTTGGGGCCATACGATGAAGACGTCGCGGAAGATGTATGGCTAAGGTTGGGTGGGCAGGTTGGCGTCAAACCATCTGACGCCGTCGTCGAGGCATCTGGTCGGGTCAATATCCGTGACCAGTTGCAGTTCCTTTTTTTTTCGTTGTCCTTCCGACTTGGATAAGTCGACGCGGCGAGCTAACTACTCGCGATTTTTTCGTTATGACAGGCCACTTGGGTTTCATGACCTTCTTGTGCAGCGAACCCCCCCACACGCCTACTGCAGCTAGACCTGGCATCAGCTAGCACGTCGCACCAGCACTAAGATTGTCACTGAGATGGATGTAGGTGAATCTCAGCCCTGTCTATCCCGAACCCGTATTTTTTCCTTTCAGAATTATTTTAGCTTTCGGGTCAAAATAATTCACTCCTAGGCCTCCGTTACGTAACAAGCTGGAATTTCATAGTGCCCGGCTCTTTGTTGTTTGGGTGGGTCTTCAAGGCCATTTTTACTTCTTTGAGTGTGGGAGGACTCAACAAGGATCGTTCATCAGCTGTTATAGCAGTTGTGCCTGCTATGGTGTCTGCTGCTGCCATTCGTGCGGTTGATGGGCTTGGATTGAAGAGGTGTTCAAAGTATTGCATCCATCTTTGTTTTACATCTTCCGCATTACTTTTAATGTTGCCTTCTGTATCCTTGCAGAGGGTGGTCTTTAGTTGGTATCCCTCTTTCATCGTTCTAATTAGGGTATAAGCGGCTCTTGTATTGTGTAACTTAAAGTGCTCGTCCATGTTTTTAATTTCGTCATTATTATCCTTCCGTTTTTTTTGCCTGCATATTTTGTTTGCAAGTCGTCGAAGATCATTATATTTGTCCTGTTTAGCACATGTCGGCCGTTCCGTTAACATTCTGTAAGCTTTAATTTATTCGCTCGGAGGCATCTTGGCATTCGTTGTCGAACCAATCATTTCTTTTGTCCCGGTGTTGTTGTGCTATCACCTTCTCTGCGACGGATGTCATCTTTGATGTTTTGCCACATTTCTTCTATTGGCGCGAAGTGCCTCTCTAAGGCTTATACGTACTTCGCAACTACTTTCTCATCCTTGAGTTTTCCTATACCGACTTTAGGAACCGGTTGTGTTTTTGTGTGTCCTCGGTTTGCGATTCGAAATCTTTACCAAATAGTGATCTGTGTCGCAATTTTATTTGCAAGTGTGATACATGTAGGATGAGGCTCTTTTTAATTTAGAGAAAAAACTACGGAAACTTGTTGGTTGATCAAAAATTTAACAAAATAAAAAAAGGTTTGATTTACACTTTCCGTTTATAAAATCATATCGTGCGCGACGGTCGACGGCTTTGCATAGACTGACTTGGTATTGACTGGTATTTTTACAATGGGATTTAACTGTTTTTTGCAAGCTAACAGCTGCCTAACGCAAAATTATAAAAACAAGAACAAAAAGTTTAGTTTGCCTGACATTGAAAATATTAGGTAGCTAATTCCAAATTACGTTAAGTGAAAAGGGAAAGAAAAGTTAGAAACTGGCAATGATAATGTACGTATGTTGCGATGCTGTGATTCCACAGCTCGGCCAACCTGCTATTCGTCTGTCCCTTGAAAGGATTTCGTCGTCTTCGAATAAGTTTTTAGTCCATGGTTTTTATGAGGTCTGCTGCCGTTGAAGTATTAATTGGTCCTTCATGGTTTCCGATTTTCTAGACGTCGTATCGATCGTTGCGCTTTACTTTGTATGGCCCAAGAATTTTGAATATAGTTTGAGATCACCGCCGAATTGTGTACGTTGTATTGCCACGATTTCATTGACGTCGTATTTCGTAGCTGTCTTCTTTCTCTGGTTATATGTTTTTACGTTCTCCTGCTTTACTTTTAATATCTGTTTCCTTGCTTCGCTGCGAATCTCGTTTCTGTTGTCCTCGAATCGTTCAATGAAAATTTTCTCTAACTGCTTGGATAACTCAAGGTTCTTCTTGGTTTTCGTTTTTACGCCAAACATTACTTCAAAAGGTGTCTTATTTATACTTTCGTTAGTAATTGAGTTTAATATACAGTGGTGGCCACGAATTTAGCACACTTGGTGTCTGTAACTTTCGAGTGCAAATATTTTATACTGTTTTATGCTTTTCAGTTGACTTTTGTTTTTTGAGTGTTGGCTATGATAGGTTGATCATGTCCCGTTAATTTAGTCTGGTTCCTTTGTTCCCTTTCTTTTCTATTCTACTTACTTAATTGCTAGTAATACGTGATCAAGCTGGCCACGAATTTAGCACACCTTTGAAATCTTACTAATTTCGGGCTTTTGTTTGTGTTAAATCAAATTAATTGGTAAGATTTGCGTTTAATTTCATTTATGATCTGTGTTTAGAAATGGCGAAAGGTACATGGTGCACAGAGAATCAGCGGCAGGTAGTTCAGCAAATGGAGAGCAGTTGAAGTACCGTTACGCAAATCGCTAGGGCTTTAAGATATTCAAGAAAGATTGTGTACAATGCATTGAGCTATATGCAACAATATGGGAGCTCCAAAAATGTTAAACAGCGACCTAGAGCACAAAAAACAACAATTAAAGAGGACCGTCTGATTTATAGAGCCTCAGTCAAGAACTCTTTTAATAGCTCGACCATCATAAAAAAAAGATATTTCACGGGAATTTGGCATTGACGTAGCCTCAAGGACAATAAGACGACGGTTCAATCAAAAACAATTGCGTGGATGCATTGCACAGAACAAGCCACTTGTGTCAAAAAAACTTAAAATCTCGAATTGCGTTTACCCCTGAGCACTTACAGCAATCTTTGATTTTTTGGAAAAATGTACTTTGAAGTAACGAATCAAAGTCTTGTCGGTTCGGGGGTATGTATGGCTTCCTCCAAACATGCAGCACCATCCAAAGTACACTTATAAAACTTTTAAGCATGGTGGTGGGAGTGAGATGGTGTGGGCTGCGTTTTCTTGGTACGGCGTTGGCCCTATACATCAATTGACACAAGAATGGATTAGCATGTTTACAAAAACATTATTATAAACACAATGATGCCATTTGCTGATGATAACATGCCCCTTAAATGGCGTTTTATGCCTGACAACAATCCCAAACGCACTTCGCGCACAGTAAAGAGAACCGAATTGATGTTCTGAAGTGGCCAGCCCAATCACCGGATATCAATCCCATTGAGAATTTGTGGAATGATGTCGTGGTGCATATTCACGTAGTCAAACCAAAAAATATGGCCGCTGCTGTCATTAAAAGGATATCCGACAAAACACTAAATTCATAGGTAGAAATTTGTCGTTTGTTATTTTGTTTTTCGCTTATAATAAACAGTTTTTCATTTTGTGCTAAATTCGTGTCCAGCTTGTTTTCATCTTATTCACAATTAAACTGAAATAGAAAAGAATGGGAAGAAAAAAACCAACTGAAAAAAACGGGACATACTCATCACATCGTGAGCAAAACTCAAGATAAAATTGGACGGAAAAGCATAAAACATTAAAAAATATTTGCACTTGAAAGTTACAGATACCGAATGTGCTAAATTCGTACGTTGCAGAGATGGAACATGTTGAAACCATTTCAGAGGATCTTCGATGGACATGGCATATTGGTTAGAAATGGAAAGATTGTCTTATTTTTTTTTAACATAAAGGTCTTCCACTTCGATTTTTGCTAGAGTTCGATCAAACGATGAATCCTTAGCTTCGTTATTTGTAATTATTTGTGCTTTTCCATGGTCAATTACAAGTGTCCTTGAGAACATTCTTTCTCAAAATATTTTCTTACGAAATCCAACTATCGGTGACTGCATGCATTAGTACATCGTACGGTTTTGATTCCACATTTATTTTTGCCGTAAAAGCATCAAAAAGTAGTACGCGTACTATTTCCAAAACCTATTAAGCGTTTACCACGTTGCTCGAATTCTGAGTTGCCTATTTGCTTTCGTACCAAGTTTTGAATTATTGAAACATCGCTGCCATTATGTTCATATCATTAACTGACACAGGAATAAAATCGTCTCCAGCGGAAATGCGATTAGCTCGTCCATGAACGTTTACATTTCTTAGCAATTCTTTTCTAGGGCAATTTCGTGAGACATGCCCAAAGTTATTGCAATTAAAACAACGCACTCCTTTGTGCTTGTCAGGGCATGTATTTGAATTGTGCGATAACGATCCACAATTTTTACACGTTTCATTACTTTGATATTTGGAGTTGTAGCTACTTCCCGATTTATTCGGAGGGATCTTAACGTTTTCTTTGTGTTTTGGAAGACATTTTTTCATGTTTTTTCATCCAAAGTTGTGGCTTCGTACAATATCGTTTTATTGTGCTTACTATCAGACATGCCTAGCACAATGTATAGAACTAGGGATTCTTCATCCACGTTTCCCACATTCTCAATTTGTTTCATTGCAAATAAATATTTTAGGAACGTTTCTATGCTATTTTGATATCTTGTTTCTAGCATTTTATGAATTTCTAGGCTGGATGGAGTTTTTTCGAATTCTGCTTTCAGCATATCCTTTAGCTGAGCCCAAGTGTACATGCCTGAATTGAACTCAATCGCCAACCTAGCTGCCCCCAAGGAGGATATGTAATAAGGAGTGACTATGAGCATGCTTTGCCGTGTATGAAAATGGGAATGAAAGTATTTCCCTCCCTTACTAGCGAAATGCTCGAAATTTTTCGAAAAAAATCGTTTCGCTATCTTTTCCTGGCACACTTAAGAATATTGCAACTTACTCTTTCGCACGTTAAATTGTCCGAAACAATTGTCAAATTTTCGAAATAATTGTTTCGCTATCCTTGTTTGGCATACTTAAACCCAAAGCAACTATCTTTGTCTCGCGTTAAATTGTCCGTTGCTAAAGTGCTTAGCTTAGACACGAACTAAAACCCAATAAAAATTGAAAAAATAAAAATTTCTGAAATAAAACAGCAAACTCCATTCTACTGAAAATTATTTTATTGCTGACTGAATATTAGCAACCAAGAGAAAATATAAATTATGGCATTTTTTTGTAAAAGTTTGAAGCCAAGTTAATCTTGGACACAATTTTCGAGAATTTCCGAATCAAAACGTATTCCCACAAGAGACAGTCTATCAGGCACTCCATTTTATATATCCTCCTTGGCTGCCCCTCGTAAAATACGCCTGCTATATAAATAGTTTTGAACATCGTTTAACCCGCACTCATTGACGATTTCCTCGAATTTTCTGGTCCAGTCTTCGTATTTTTTGCTGACTCCCCCTGAGAATTTTTCAAGAGAATCTTCGACGTCCTTGGAAACGAAATTATTTGACGCCTACGGCATTTTCTCTGTCGTCGTGTTTTCCCGAATTTTAGAAAGTTGTTCGTCTCTTACCTTTGCGTTTCGTTCTACCTTTTCGTGGCTTTACTGTCCGTATGCTTTTTACGTTCACTATTTTCTTCTTCTTTGTCCGTTTCGTTTTCACTATCGTTGCTTTTCACTCCTTTGTCCGTGTTCTTTTCACTAACAATCTTTTCCACTTTTCGGGCAGGATAAGAACGTCCGATTGAATTTAACAGCAAGACACTTAAAAAAGCTAAAACTAGCTACTGCGTAACGAGGAAAGAGCTACTTGCACTTTTGAAAGCTGTTAATGCATTTCTAACCTTAACTTTTTGGTCGGCCATTTATTTTACGCTCCGATCATGTTTTATTACGGTGTCTTCTAAACTTTAAAGAGCCGGAAGGACAACTAGCAATATGGATTGAGCAGTAGTCCGCATTTGATTTCACAGTGGAATGTAGCCCTGGGAAAATGCGTAGTAATGCAGGATAACCATCAGAGTATATCTAAGAGTCGGCGAAATTCCAGAATTGTTTAGGTTTATTTTTAAAAGAGTTATTAACTATGTTGACTCATTTCTTATGGTTTTTAGTTTAGAATTAGCACGAAAACTTAGAAAATAGCACAGAAAAAGAAAAATTTTAAAATTTTATCAGCACAATTTTGTATATGTCCATAGAGCCAAGCCCGTATAATCTAAAACAGCTATTCCATCATCAACTTTGAAATAAAAAATCCCTTAAATTTGTGATCAGTCTTTTTTCCGCATAACAACGTAATGCCCGCTAAATAATTATAAAAATCCCATTAAATTATTAAACATGTCGAGAAAACTGAATACGGTAAAACAAAATAAATTTGAAATTGAAATTCGACCAAAACTTCAGCGACAAATTTTAATTTCGACCAATTTCCCGTGAGACTTCGTTGGCAGCACTGACCGAAACGTCAGATTTTTTCCCAGAACACACGTCAGTCCAGTGCTTTCGAATCGTCGTCGTGCGTGCGTAACATTTTTTGCGGGGAAGAATCGCCCTCTGAACATTTTCTTTTCGAAATTATCATTCTCCGCTTGCAAACAAATAGAAAAAATGCGTTTTTGCGCGCATCCGAAAGTCCGCATGTCGATCTATAGCACGTGATAAGTTTAAATTCGCAACAAGCCAGAAAACACGATGCTCTTGCCATTGCCAAAATTAAATTTTTTCAAGACGGACACGTCCGTCTCTTCCGCTGACGCAATGATGCACAAGTCGTGTTGTCTTTTGATTTTCATATCGGGTGTCGTTTGTTCGCTCCTGGTGTTTTTCGCGCTAAATTATTTAAGTTTTCTGAAAAATTCGAAAATCTCGCACGTCCCGGACGCTCGCTTTCTGCAAGTTCGGGACGACTTCTCTCTGTTCAGCCCAGCCGATTTCGGAATGGGCCTGATGCGGAAGAGAAACGGGAAAGATGACGGTAAAAGTAAGACGACGGATGTGACGGAGGCTCTGGGAACGCTCAAGATTGCGTTGGATTTGAGGGCGGCTGGCAAGCATGATAAGGCGCTGCGATTGTTTCAGCATGCGTTGGCGCTGGCGCCGAAGCATCCCGAAGTGTTGGTCAAGTTCGGCGAATACTTGGAGCACAACCGGCAGGATATTCTGATGGCCGACCAGATGTACTTTCAGGTAACGAAGAAAACAAGAAAAATGGAAATAGGCTCACGAATTTCTTTGCAGGCTCTAACTGTAAACCCGGACAACTCGGAAGCATTGGCCAATCGGCAGCGAACCGCCCACATCGTTCAGACCATCGATGAGAATCGCTTGCAAGCGCTCGACGAGAAGCGTGACGCTCTCTCCGGTATCAACGAATCGAGCAGTGCGCTCCGTCGTGCCAAAAAAGAAGCCTACTTCCAGCACATCTACCATTCTGTGGGAATCGAGGGAAACACAATGACCTTGGCTCAGACGCGGTCGATCCTCGAAACTAGGATGGCAGTCGACGGGAAATCAATCGACGAGCATAATGAAATCTTGGGATTGGACGCTGCCATGAAGTTCATAAACGCCAGTTTGGTCAATAAGTAAGTCGCAAATTGTGAAGGAATTACGATAACGGCTTTTTATTTATAGGAACGACTTTATCACTCTGAAGGACATTCTCGAAATTCACCGACGCGTTTTGGGGCACGTCGATCCGATCGAAGGTGGCGAGTTCAGAAGAACCCAGGTTTTCGTTGGTGGCCATGTTCCGCCAGGACCTGGTGACCTTGCCATTCTTCTGCGCCAGTTTGAGCACTGGCTGAACTCGGAGCGAGCGCTTTCAATGCACCCGGTGAAGTAAGAAAGGAATTTTAATTCGGCATGAAAATGATCTAAATAGTTTTTTTCTTAAAGGTATGCAGCTCTTGCTCACTACAAACTGGTTCACATCCATCCGTTCACGGACGGCAACGGCCGAACTTCGCGCTTGCTTATGAACACGATTCTGATGCGAGCAGGCTACCCACCTGTGATTATTCCAAAGCAACAAAGGTATCGCTTCTTCCTCCTTTATCGTACCGAATCCACAATTATCTCCAATTCCAGACACAAATACTACGATTTCCTTCAACTCGCAAACGACGGCGACATTCGCCCGTTCGTTCGCTTCATTGCCGACTGTACGGAGAAAACGCTCGACCTTTATTTGTGGGCAACAAGCGAACTCACCAATCAAATCCCGATGCTTGCTCAGCCGGATTTTGAAAATTCCTCATCGGTCGGACTCGTCGAAGAAATGGACGCCTCCTTGGACGCTCAGCAAGACGACACGAACCGCGACGAGTCAATCAATTCGGCCGGAAGTTCGAATGGTTTTCGAATTGGCAACGGCTACAACTAGCGTCATCATCCCGGCTCCTCACCGTTGCTGCTGCCGTCTGAGCCTCCTCCCATGTGTGACTTGTTGTGGACGAAGCACACGCACAAAGAATTCATCTGTGATCTTGTCTACCTGTGAGAATTGTTTTTTTTTTTTAGAAAATCAGAAATTTATAAAAAAATTTCCCTGTACATAAAAATATATTTATTTTTCGTTGACATAATAAAACAATTCGTGTCTTATTCCTCAAAGAAGGTGGGGTATGCCGCCCTGAAATACGGACTGTCCGAGCTGCGAACTTTTTGTCGACAATCTGCGATCACTTTTTCCATTTCATTATCCGAGAATTTTCCGGCAAGAAGTTGTTGGACAGCTTGATGAACGGTCTGTACGGTTTCTTGATCCTCGTCGGTGATGAGATTTGTGAAGTGGTCTTCTAAATCGTCAAAACGATCCTGCGCCAACTGGAAGAGGATGAGATTTTTTTGTGCCATTTTTAAGCCTTGGTAACGAAACGATTTATTTTTAATGGGGAACAGATAAGAAAGAATGGTAAGGATTGTTTCTAGCGGAACTATAGGGTTGACCCTTTTGTGCAGAGATGCGAAGAAAGAAAATTTATCGGGGAGCACACACACGTATTTAATGACTCGAAGAAGGCCGAAAAGAACGATATAAAAAGGCGAGCGTTTGCGAGGATTGAGTCAGTCGGAATTGAGAAGCCAATCGAGTCCTGTGATCGACGGACATATTGTGAGCCAGTCGGAATTTAGAAGACGATTAAGTCGTGTGACAGCACGAATGATGCGGAGAGTCAAAGCGACATTGAGAGTGAAAAGTATAAAACTGATTCAATTGAAAAGCGATAAAAAAATAAAGGTGAGCTTGTTCATTTTTACTTAAAATTCAGCGGCCCCTAGCACACTTCAATTGGTGTCAGAAAATAGTGTAAAAAGTTCTAAAACGTTTAAACTGAGAATTTTCTGGAACATCGATTAAGTGATCGTGCAAGTGAGAAATTCTCGAACGGACAAAAGAAGAGTTTTCGAGAAGTTTTACTGCGAAACAAGCGACCGCGAGAAAAGTTCCAATGCAGGATTATGTGATTAAAATCGAAAAAATCGGTGAAGGTTACCGAACAAACAGTGAGAATTTTTGTAAATTGTTTCCGCGGCGCGAGTTTTTGTGGAAAGTTCTTGACGGACAATAAAGGAATTTTGTGTCGTGAAATAGATAAAAATGCATGAAATACATGAAAGACTTGGAGGTGACGATATTGAAAGAGGAACTCGATGAACATGAGTTGCCTGCGGCCGGAAACAAGATAAAGCTTGTAAACAGTACACAGTGCCGAAAGCTATGAGTTCCCCATCGAGCAGGAGACCGATCAGCAGATCGAACAACACATCGCACTGCAAAGTGTAGCGAAAAGTTCTCGATCTTTAGAAACGATGATGCAACAAAACACGATGGCGAAAATGGATCAACAGAGCACGAAAATGGACCAGCAAAGTCAACAGGCCACAGAGCAAAGCCAACAGCCGAAAGAAGATCTTAACTAGCAAATGGTTAATAAAATGGACGCACTGGGTAAGCAAATCGAAGAGCAATTGGATGCGAAGCTTCTAGAACAACGAACGATTCCAGAGCAGGTCACCGAAAATACTGGAAATATCGAGGGCATCTCCAGTGAAGTAGAACAGCTTAAAAGGGACTTCGAAGTGGTGAAAACAACTGATGTTATTAAATCCGGTAGCGTCGTCCATAAAAATCTTAAGGTACCAGTCTTCGATGGTCAAACACCTTGGACCATCTACAATACTCAATAATTTCAATATCGATGCTCTGCTGGATAGAAAGCTACAACAGGCGTTGAAATTGGCGTGCAAGAAGACTCTGCTCTGAAGTTTCAAGCTGGTAAGCAATTGTCACAGGATAATTCGCGGGTCCTAAAAATGATGGCCACCGAGAAATGCTTGTGTCAGATGTCGGAACAAAGCGAAAATTACAGAAGGAGCGTACTACGTTGTTGCAAATGCGGAAACGTCAGGCATATAAGACGTGAAAGCAGCAGAACCAAACTAACAGAAATGAATTGGTCAGGATGTGTCGCCAAATGTTTAGCGAATCCAGAGAGTTACTGCCGGAACCATGTAAAGATGGTGCCGGAAAGCAGAACCTAATAATCAGAGCGTTAGCAACAAAGTTCCCCGATGTTGGAATTGCAGACAAACTGGGCACTTACTACGTAACGACTGCACGCGAAGTAGATCTTCAATTTCTTGTCCAGAATGTGCCTCCAGATAGATTTTGCGAACCAATTGGCGATATCAGGAAAAAATTGTAATGTCGGATGAAAGCCCGAGAGGGAAGCTAGTAAGGCATAATTCTAGACCTGTAGCTCCAGAATGTTGGGATTTCGGACGTGCACGACATTTAAGACGTGACTGCCGCAATCCGAGAACGTCGGCAAATAACTACTTGAAATGCACTGTTCATCCCTGTACACAGAACTGGAGGGACGGCTTTCATTCAGAAAATAATTTACAATAGATAACAGCGAGCACAACTGTTGAAACGAATGAGCATAGAACGTCGAAAAGCTGTCGAATAGGAAATGATTTATAAAAACAGCACAAAAGGCCCGACGAAATAAAGGGCGAGCGCTTGTGATAGAGAGTCCGTCGGTATTGAGATTCCGATCGAGTTGTGTAATCGACGGAGCGCGATTAGTGTGAGGGTTGAGGCGATATATTATGGGTCAGTCGAAGTTGGGAAAGCGATTATGTCGTGGGATCGACATCGCAAATATTAAGGCGAAACAGTGTGAACAAGAAAAGTGTTGAAGTAAAATAAAGTTTGCTGTTATTTTAATTTAAAGGAAAGTAGTTTAATTTTAAACTTAAAATCCAGCAACCCCTAGAGCACTTCAATGCTGATTGTTATGTAGAATGACCTCCTGAATCCGAATATGACCGTAGGTAGTAAATTGCAAATTCGATTTTACAAAAATCAATACTGCAAATGGAACACTTGACACATAGATCAGCTGCGCCACGCGTTAGGCGAAGGACCCAATGGGAAGCCGCCACCTTTTGCAAATAGCGAAGATAATTCAACACCGTCATCATCGACGCCCATGTCAACAGCGAAGCCGGAGAATTCACCGAGCTCATCTCCGTCGAAACCGCAAGACCACGTTCTCCAAAAGGAAACGAATGTTAGCTCAACGAATGCACCAGAGCCGAACGAAAAGGAGGTCATTATATACGGCGAACGTAGCCCCGCTGAACTCAGACGATCTACAAGGACCGGGAACATTCCCGACCGTCACGGATTCAATGCTGCAAATGAAAATTTGCTCAAATTGTCAACCGAGAAGGACACTACCATTATAAGGTAGATGTTACACACTCGACACATAGATCAGCTGCTTCACCCGTTAGGCCCAATGAAAAGCCGCCACCTTTTGCAAATAACGAAAATAATTCGACACCGTCATCATCGACGACCATGTCATCAGCGGAGCCGGAGAATTCACCGAGCTCATCTCCGTCAAAACCGCAAGACCACGTTCTACAAAAAAAACGAATGCACCAGAGCCGAACCGAAAGGACGTCATTATACACAGCGAAGGTAGCTCCGCTGAACTCAGACCATATACAAGGACCAGGAAGATTCCCGACCGTCATGGATTCGGATCGTCGTAAATAAACTCTCCAGTGGGAAGAATATTGTGTTTGCGATATTGTAATATTGGATTAGATACAGTCATTCCATTGTATTGTAGCATGTTAGCCCTAGTCATTCATCAAATATCCGCTGTCTGTACTCGAAAGTAATGCGAAACATTAAACATTCGAGGCCTTCAAACACAGTGTATACAGTAAGTTAACTCTGCATATTGTCTGTGTTAACACGTTTTTCGTGAGAGACCTCTGAATTTTGACGTCATTACCTCCGGAAAAGATGGAGACAAGAGCACTGACCAACACGTCCGCGATGTATCCCGCCGAGTTTGCGACACCTTTCATCTCTTATTCTTGTGCATGGCGTTCTTAGAGCTTTTGCTCGCGTCGTATTCAACTTAGACGGCGGGTTATGGTCGGTGGTGCTTACAATTTCGCTTGCTTTTGTCTAATAAAAAAATTTTTTTTGCAAAACTTAAATGGAAAGACCAGATTAAATGTTCACTGTAAGCTTGAAGGAGAGGAAACATTCGTGTGTTTTCGGAACCAAGCCGCATATTTAGCAGATCGAATCTACTCTATATACTGTGCCTCCAACCACCAGCAGTTCGCTCGATTAGGAACAATGCTAGCTGCATCAATCAATCAATAGCAACTGCATGGGGAAACGAATTTCGATCATGAAAGTTCTCACACTCTGTCGACTGGAGCAGTATAAAGGAATAGCGAGCGTTGGTGAAGGAGTTAGTCTAGTTTGATGCGGTCGACAAGTGAGTTGACATTTCCTCTAAGCGAAAGATAGACAATCGATAATTGGAGAAAAAGTCTGCCCAGTGTCAAGTGATTTGATTAAGCGAAGAGAAAATCTTGGTTAAATTGAAAAAAGGGCATTGAAGTCCGCTACAGGGCCTACTCGCTTACTGCTGAACTCCGCCTTAGGGCTTACTCGCACCGACCGCACGACACACTCGCACAATCATCTCGGTCATCGATTGCACTCGCCTGCCGACTCCCCTACTCGCTTCCCAGCTTCGACTCTCCTTTTTATACCCAGCTCTACCGAAGTACTGTTGCTTCCATTCGCGGTAAAGAACTTGCAGGTGTTCTTTTAGAATAGTGGTTGAAGATCTCAAACATTCGACAAGCGATTGGGGCTGACAATTAACTGTATACAGATCGCCCTCGGAGATATATAAATTCAATCTGCGTATCGTTTTGCCAAACGAGTTAGAAATGCCTCCAAGACATCGCGTTTTATGTTTCGTATAAGTGGCGATTTGTCTGTCGGTTTTCTGAAGACGAGAACAAGAATTAATGGAACGAAGTATCCTTGAGCTTATAATTCGAGTTCCAATTTCATTCCCATCGATCTGTACTAATATCATTCGCCTGTCCTTAGGACCTATCTTGTTGATCTTGTTTACCTTTTGAAAATATTGGGTGGACTCAAAAGTTTTTGCTGACAAGCATGCCCTCCTCTTTTGTTTTGCACGTAAAACACTCAGATTCCTTGAATTTACATTCTGACAATTCAAGTGTTGTTATCATCATCTCGGCACGTCGCTGAAAAATGACGCTGGCCTCGACAACTCTGAAACAATGTACGTGTATAAGAATTGACAGGCTTCCTATTTTGCCCATAGACAAATACTACTTCCCAAATAAACAATTTTGATTGGTTCGCATAAGCTTATACCTTCCAAAAATTTAAACCGCAGCTGATAACTGAGACTATCGCCGCTATAGCCGGTTCCAGGCCCAGTTGAGAAAGGAAGAGGGAACATGGAGTTCCTGAATCGTTAGTAGCACCAGTGCATCTCAGGAATTAGGTAAAAATTATGACATAATTGGACTCGCAGTATAGCAGTGAGAACTCCAGTATGTCACATTTAGCTGCAAACTCCAACTCTTCTTCTACTAGGATGTAATAAATAAGTAGGACCGATCCTCCAGGTGGGGGGTTGGGCGAGGCACCGACAACGCATCACAGAAAAAAACAGCAACGACCCCGCAAACGAAAAATGAACTACTCTATTGGATCTTCGAATGTTCGATCCTTATTTAGGACAGGAGCTTCCTCGGAGAAGTGGCGAAACACAACATCAACATAACTGCCCTCCGAGAAACGAAATGGCTCGGTAACGAAATCATGGACATGAGATCACACACAATCATTCAAGTGGAAATTTTTCGGGAAGCAGAGAGTTTGGAGTTCCTTTTGTCGTTGACAAAAAATTTAAACAGCAGATCACGAGTTTCAAACCAATAAGTGAAAGATTGTGTGCAATTCGAATAAAAACTAAATTTTTCAACATTTGGTTGATCAACGTCCACGCACGACAAAAAATTTAAACAGCAGATCACGAGTTTCAAACCAATAAGTGAAAGATTGTGTGCAATTCGAATAAAAACTAAATTTTTCAACATTTGGTTGATCAACGTCCACGCACCAACAGACAAGGACGATATAACCAAAGACGAATTTCATACCACCCCGAATAATATGGGCTGGCGAATGAAAGACAGGAGAATCTCCAAACGTGCTCTTAAAGGAAAAGTGAATGGTAACAGGCCAGTAGGCAAACTATACAAACGATGGGAAAACTCGGTTGATGAAGACAGCAAAGCCATCTTAAAAATTAGCAACTGGAGGACGCGGTCTTTGCATCGAGACGAATGGAGGCGACGACTTCAGGAGGCCAGGGCCCGATTTGGGCTTTGCAGTCCGAAAAATCTGAAAGCAACGCGAACCATCCGATCCCACTTCTGGAATCACTTTTCTATTTTGTTTTCAAGTTTTCTCTATTTTTATTTAAATTTTATAATTTATATGTTTAAAAAATTCTTTGCGAATAATCGAAACGATAGTTTCCGATCGAGAATTGAGAAGCAGTAAGGCGCGTGAAAACTGACTGCAAAGGATTCATTGGAATGAAAGAATGCAGATTGAGAAGGTAATAACATAAATTTCAGCTTCGATGTAACTCATCGGACAGAGGTCATACCGAGCCACCAAATACAATCGCGCAAATTTCAATGCTCAGCCAGAACTGCTACTGCGATGTACATGCATACCGATTGTTTATATTTACCTGGGTAAAATTACCCATCGATCTGAGAGTTTGATATTGAAATCTCCGATTTGATTATGGCTTACACAGTGTTAACTTGATCAATTAGGGTTTACTTAAGCCGGTGAGATATAGTAGACTGCAGCGACATTCTACAGAAATGAGAATAATTTGCCGGAATGTAAATGTTTTAAAAAGCAAAGACGAATTCATGCGAATGGAAAGGATGTCGGACAGATGGAAGAAACTGCTCTACGATTATCTATTCTTACCTTGACCACATCGTCCGGAAAATTCGCCAATTTTGCCACTTGAATTCCGAAACTCTTTTCAATCACGCCTGGCCGGACCTGATAGAGAAGCGTAAAGTTTTCGTTGTCCGCAATCGCAGCCATATGATAGTTTTTCACGGTTGGTACGTAGCTGGCTAGTTCGGTGATTTCATGAAAATGAGTTGCGAAGAATGTGAAACAGGCAGTCTCCTTCGCTAAATGCCTGTAAAATGGACACCCTTTAGCAAGGAAAGAAATAACAAAACGGAGTCCACAATACTTACTCAGCAATCGACCAGGCAATACCGCATCCTTCGTACGTTGATGTACCCCTGCCAAGCTCATCTATAATTACCAGTGATTTATGGGTCGCAGTCTGGAAATTTATGTTAATAAGAATCTCCCGGAAACAACTATTCCCAACTTACCCGAATAATTGCCGACGTCTCAATCATCTCCACCATGAACGTGCTCAATCCCTTTGCAATATTATCGCCAGCTCCGATCCTTCCCAGAATCGAATCGACCATTGAAATTTTGGCTTCGTCGCACGGCACGAATGCTCCAACGTGTGCCATCAATACCGCGGTTCCCACCGACCGGATAAAAGTACTTTTTCCGCCCATATTCGGTCCGGTGATGATGTACATTGAGGTCTCGTCTGCAGAAAAATCGAACGAAAAAAACAGTTAACAAATGAAATCAAGAAAATGCAAGATAACTAACTTTTCTTTAAATCAACATTGTTCGCGATGTACGTAACATTTTCCTGTAGCTCTAGGCACGGATGTCGTACGTTTTTTAGCTCCAGCATTCCACTTCCTTCTGGTAGAATAGTTGGTCGGACATACGGAATTGGAGCGGATTGTGCCGCGACTGCGAAACTAACTAGACAATCGATTTGCGCTAGCTGATTATTGAGCGAAGTTAACGGCCCGACATAGCCAATTGCAACGCGAACAACCTCATCCACAATCGTCTGCTGATGTTCTTCGTAAGTCTCACGCAGTTCCCTCGAATCCTGATTGTACTCGCTGAGCTTGTCGTTGGTAAAACGGACGCCACCCTTGATCGCATCGAGTATTTTATACTTGTTGTTCTTGCGCAGGACGGCGTCGTCCTTGAGGGCGATTCGAAAATGATAGCCCAGATGCGAGACGTACTCCAGCTTGAGCGTGCTGCCCTTATCCAATTCTAAATCGGCGATGGCCTTGTCCAACTGTCGATCCATTTTCGCTTGCATGCTGTCCATTTTCTCCTTCATTGCCTCGAGCTCCGAATCAAACGAAGCCTTCACGAAATATTCGCCCTGTTGGATGCCGTCCAAGTCGATAACTTGCTCGACCATTTGCTTCAGCATTTTCAAATCGCCGAGTATGTCTTTGAGCGGTTCGCTCAACACACTCGATACCGAAGCGTTTTCCAGATCGCCGAGAATCGTTACGAAGCGTGGCGCGCGGATGATGACCTGATAGATTTTGAAAATGTCCTGGAGCGTTGCTTTCTTGCGCATCAGTCGCTTGATCAGCATCATTACGTCTGGAATTCGCTTCAATTGCTCGTCGTGGAGATCGTTCAGTCCGGTCGGACTTTCGAGCAGGCACTCTACAATGTTGTGCCGGTCGCGCAGGATTTGTTCGTTTCGAAGCGGCTGTTTGATCCATTGGGCCATCAATCGATGACCTTGGGGCGTCCGGCAGCGATCAAGAACACCGAGAATGCTGTGCCAGCGGTAGGCAGGCGAGGTGATTTGTGTGCCCGGTTTGGGGAGGATGTTCAGAGCGGCGACGGCCGCTGCATCCAGGTGAACGAATCTGTTCAAATTCAACAGCCTGAGTTGATAGTGTCCCAGATTGGAGGGGTCGTCCGGCAACGACAAATACTTGATGGCCGCTCCCAGCGAAGACATTGCCAATGTTTTCGTCATTTCCGGAAGAGCGTTTGCATCCTCCTGCTGTCCCTTCTCGAACCGAAGCAGATTGTTCAGGTCTTGCACGAGATCTGATTTTTGCAATGAGAAATCGGCTTTCCTACGCATCGTCACCATCACACCGTTGCGCTCCATCAGAGTCCTGATGCGCTCGAACTTGAAACCAGAAGATGATTGAGAACTATTTAACAATTCACAAAAAAAAAAACACTTACATCGCCATCGGACCCGGGCAGCACGCACTCTTTCGGTCCCATCAGGACAATTGTGGCCTCCAGCTCGGCAAAGAAGTCGTCATCGATGAATTCCGTGACGGACATCAGGCAGTCGTTGCATTCCACACAAGCCATCCCAACCACCTGCAACTTGAAATTGCTAGAACGCTGCCCGCAATCCCGATCTTAGACTCACCCTTTGATTGCCGTCCTGCCGCAAATTGATCGCCACCATAGCCGTTCCGACAATCATGTCGCTGTTCCCGAACAGCAGGTCCTCGAACTGCAGCAAATTGCCCGGTGATCCCTTGAATTCGATGGCCCAGTCCGATGTCTTCGTACCCTTCTTGTTCGTGAAAACTTCGACACGAAAATTCTTGACAAGCAAAAGCTCGCGTATGGCCATTTCGAAATTCCCCTTGCTCAGCGAAAGATACGCCAAACCCGGTTCGCCATCGTCGGGCGACATGGTTTTAATCGTGGCCGTCGACCGGAAAACGATTTTTGCTACCAGGTCGGTGTCTTCGGCGCCATGAACCGAGTAATATTCAGTCCGATCGAAAAATTGTATCGTCGTCGGCGGTTTCTGTAAGAAAAATGGTGCTAAATTCGAGTTCTCAACACCCACACTCCATTCCATCTTTCAGAACACGCGACTGTGTTCCAAGTTGAATTGTTAGCCATTAACGAGTGCACGAAAATTATTGTAGATATGCAGAACAGTCGCGGAAATTGATACATTTTCTCGACACGTCTGGCACTCCAATCCTACAGGACCACGGCCAAACTAGTGTCCAATTTGAATCGCCTAGCGACTATAACCGAAGTATTTTTAATTTAGATAACGGGTCATAGCGACCTACTAGGAAACGACGGAGCAGACAGGCTGGCAAGGATCTGCAAACATTAACTGTTCAACCTCAAGCTAGTTAAATTACAAGTTCATACCAGTTTGTTGAACTCAATTCATTACTGAAAGGAAAGATTTCCGGATTCTACACTGTTACGCTTTGTAGACAGTTTTCCAACCTTCCTGACCTTTTCTCACTAGCCTACCAGAGAAATATTCTGTCTCTATCATATCACCATCGCCAATTGGAAATACGGATCATTTTTAATTCTTTTACAATTCCCAGTTGCATCACTTTCACCGCTGACAATCAAGGCACCTCGAAGAAATATTTGGCATTTCAAAAGAGCCAATTGGGAGGCGCTAAATGATTTCGTCAATGCCTATAATTGAAATTTATGCTTTGATTCCAATGATTGCGATGAAGCTTGTAGACTTGTCACCGAGATTATCCTGAAAGGTATGAAGCTCTACATACCTTCTAGTTATAAGAGAGTCAGGCCGTCAAAGGATTCTGAGTTCAATAAAGAATGTCTCGATGCAATTCATACCAAGAAACAAGCATTTCAAACATTTAAAGGCAACAAAACACCTGCCAACAGAGAACTCTTCAATGCGTCAAGAAGTCCATACTCAAGCGTGTGAGCATGACCATAAACTTCAACGGAAGATCCTAAAGGCTCGAGATCCTACTGGTCATTCGCCAAAACGGTCAACAACAATATTATTTCTTCTTCAATACCACCTCTCTTGTTGATGGTGACCGTTTTTGATCCTGTCGAAAAAGCTAACTTACTAGCAGCAAGTTTCGCTAGAAACTCCCACCTTCCACCTTTAAGCCAATCGCCTCCGCTTTAAATCTAAATGATTCTGGTTTCTCACAGCCTAAACTACATTTTCGCAAGAGACTTATTTCTAGGATCCTTCAAGAGATCAATATACACAAATCTGCTGGTCCGGATGGTATTCCCCCTATTACCCTTAAAAAGTCCTCCTCTTCTTTAGCTAAACCTCTCCGTAATCTTTTCTATCCGTCCTACTCTTCTGGGTGCTTTCCACGTATGTGGAAGGTTGCGAATGTTCAGCCAATTCCGAAGAAAGGAAGCAAAGCGAACCCCGCCAACTACCGCCCGATAGCCATTACTTCAGTGCTCTCGAAAATAATGGAAACTGCTGTCAATCGCAAAATCGTTGAATATCTCGAGGATAACCAGCTGATCCATGATCGTCAGTATAAGTTCCGTTCTGGAAGGTCGACGGGAGATCAAGTTTTAGCACTTGACATTGCAAAAGCTATTAACAGAATTCGGCACGAATAATAGTTAAGCTTAGGGCCATAGGTCTCAATGTAACTCTTGTTCAATAGATTGAGCGTTTTCTTTCTGAACGCACTATACGAGTAGTACTAAATGGCGCTCCTTCTTCCTCTTTTCCAATAGATTCCGGCGACCCTCAAGGCTCTGTTTTATCTCCAACTCTTCTCTTAGTTTCCATCAACGACCTTCTGTTGTTTTTTAATCCAATCAGGCCTGTCATCTATTCCTCAAACGTGATCTTCCAGTGTTATCTCAAAATGTGTCCTTTGGTGTCGAACAATTTTGCACCTCGGATAACTTCACACACCTAGGCGTTAAAATTAATGACCACCTGAATTGGGTCCAGCACATCTTTGATGTTGTCCTCGACGCCTCTAAACGTCTAGGTGTTCTCCGAAAGTGGAAAAAGTATTTCGTGCCGAACGACCTAGCAATATAAGGCATACATTAGCCCACGTACATACACGGCATACATTAGACCACGTATTCTCATATTTGGGCTGGGGCTCCCAAAACACACCTCGCGTTGCTTGACAGTATGCATTCCAAATGATTGGCGACGAAACCATCACGTCTTCCATCGATTCTCTCGAGCTTCGCAGAAATGACGGTGTACTCAGCATTTATTATCGCTACTTCCATGGTAAATGCAGTGCGGAACTAAGCGCACTCATTCCTCCACTCTATACTTTCCCCCGAGATACTCATCAAGCTGAACGCGTACATCAGTACACCGTTAAAGCCTTGCCTTCTCGTACAGTGAAATATATGCAGCCATTCATTTCCCGAACATCAAGACTTTGGAACACATTACCAGCCAAAGTGTTTCCCAACGAGTACAACCTCCAGTGCTTCAAATGCAATGTCCACCCAAATTAAACTGATTCAAATTTTTTTTCTTCTCAAATTCCTATACCGACATAGCTGTGCATAACATTATAGGGTGACCTCCTAAATTGTGTTTGGTTCCTTAAAAAGAAAAAAAAACTCGATCCTTTTGACGAAATTTTCGATGACATTTTGGCATAGTACCGGCTCAATTCCATCAATGGCGCGACAAATCTCGACTTTCAATTCAGGAATCATTTTTGGGTTATTGGCATGCATCTTTGATTTTAAAAATCGCCAAAGAAAGAAATCCAATGGCGTCAAATCGCATAATCTTGGTGGCCAATTCACATCGCCGCGGTGCGAGATAACTCTCCCTGCAAATTTCGCCTTCGCTGTGAGGCAGGTTGCGCCGTCCTGTTGAAAGCACATATCTTCGAGATCTATTTCAGCAATTTGAGGTGAAAAGAAGTTGTTTATCATCTCACGGTAACAAACGCCGTTGACGGTGACTGCATTGCCGTCCGCATTCTCGAAAAAGAACGGTTCAATCACTGCCTCAGCCCAAAATGCACACCAAACAGTGACTCGCAGTGGATGTATGGGATCTTCAAGGATGACTCTTGAATTCTCAGCTCACCAAATGCGACAATTCTAGTTCAAAATGCGGCTCATCAGAGAACATGATTGTCTTCGAAAAATCACCATTCACTTGTTGCTCTAAGATCAAATGTGTGAGAACGTTCGGTGCTGTACATGGTCTGCTGGCTTCAACTGTTGTGTCAACTAAATCTTGCAGATCTTCAGTTAAAATTCACTCTAAACCGCTTCGTGAAAATTTCAATTGCTGAGAACGATGGCGAGTCGAGGTGAAAGGAGTTTGGTCAACACTCTCAAGAACAGTTGCAATATTTCATTAGACCGAGCTGCACGATCACGGACATGTTTTTTTTGGGCTTGAACTGACCCATTCGCCTCAAATTTCTGAATTAATCGGACCACTGTGTACGGCGCCGAATCGCTTCGTTTCCCTTTTTAAGAATTGGCTGGACATTCGACGCCTTCCACATGGTTAGAAAATGTTCTGAAGAGAATGACAGATAAAATTGACTGCGAAGGGGTTTATCCAGAGAGGAAAAACATTTCTTAAGTGTAATAGGCGGGATGCCATCAGGAATATCAGATTTGTGAATATTGAGCTCCTTGAGTATCTCGGAGATAAGACGTGTGCGTGCGAATAGGTGGAAATGAGAAACCAGAATGCGGTGGTTTTGAGGGAGTTTGATTTTACGGTGGGAGTTTGGAGTTTCTCGCGAAGTTCGGAGCCAGAAGATTTCTCAACAGGATTCGTAATAACTCGGACGCTATCTGTAAAAGGAGGTGTGGAAGATTTTATGAGGTTTTGGTTAACAAATGACCAAAAAGATCTTAAGCCTTTTGGGATTTCAAAGATCTTCCGTCGAAGACTTTGGTCATGTTGGAATTTAATATTTTCGAGAGTTGATTTACACTACTTAACACGCTGTAAAGCAATTTGACAAATGACACACAACAAATTTCAGCACGATAGCTCAAAGCGTTCGAGAGTTATGCTGTAGACAGACGGACAGACGGACAGACAGCAACTCGGAATCGAAGTTTTTGAGCGACAACAAATATTTCTGTACCCTTGGCGGCTCTGTGCGAGCATTATTTCTTAGCGTTACAAACGGTAAGGCAAACACAATATACTCTCAGATTTCATCTAGAGTATAAAAATGATGTGCTTTCGGACGTTTAGTTTTACCCAGGAGTAATTGAACTCCGGATTGGAGCAGGTTTCCAATTGAGAAACTAATTGGAAGGTAACATCATCGCGTGTATATATTGCGATTCTCCATTGTCGGGAAAATGTCGGAAGCAGACGGTATCCGGGACAGTATGGAACTGTTCGCTACCAGGTAAAACTTTGGTTTCGAAAATCGCTAAAACATGCGGTTTTGTAGTTTGAGTAGGGAGAGACGGGCAGCCATTAACCCCATTAGAAAGTGAGTTGATGTAGCACCGACAGTGGTGAAGATCAGCTGCAAACAAACTATTTTGGATTCTTTCTTAACAGAAATTTGATTGATTGATCTTGACGGGATGTCGCCAGCTTGATAGCTGCAGAACGAGCAAATCCTTTTGGGAAGAACCGAACTTTACAGCTCAGCTGTTATAAGGTAGTCGCTATAGCGTCCGAACTATTGGCGGCCTGACCACAGGTCATGGCTTACTAAAGCTGTATGCATTTAGGATGCGGATCGCGAGTGACAGCCTTTGCAGGGGTTGCGTGGAAGTCGAAGTTTTACTGTCCGCAATTCTCGAACAGTCGTCTAACGGTTTAATTTGTTTAGGCTTTAGATTTTTCTTAGAACTAGATGATGACCTCAGAGGCGTCAAACCTTCGAGCCTTCTTCGGTTAGCAAACCGTATCAAGTGGCTTGCACAAAAGGAGTAACGTTCATCTTTTAATCAATTGGGGGAGTGCAATGTGGTTCTTCAAAACCGCCCTCCTACCTAAACCCAAATTCGAGTTAAAGCAATAACGAATGAACACATACCTCGCCGAGACTGTTGTAGAATTTTATAAAATTCTTCTGGGCATTTTTATCTGAAAAAATCAGAGCAAAGATAAGAATAACAGCGCCGAAAAATATCTGAGAAAAAATCTTTACCCAGGTTAAGTGCACGAGCTGGATTCAAATTCGTCATTTTTACCAGGATTCACAGTGACACGGTCTGGAAACACTTCCGTTCGATTCACTGAGAAGTTTTTCGTTAAATTTCAATCAAAATCGTTTGGAACTACACAAAATCGTGCAAAATTTTCAATGCAAAATCACAGGTAAGTAAAATTTGCGCGCCGGTTCTAGTAACCCAAACAACCCACAAGGAAATTGGTCGTAGATGGCATATGTGAGCGTTGATAATTATTTCCCACTGAAAAAATTGCCGTCAAAGCCTTGTCAATGGAATGTCATCATTTCGTCTGCCCCAAGGAGGATATATAAAAGGAGTACCTGATAGTCTGTCTCATGTGGGAATATTTTTTGATTCGGAAATTTTCGAAAATTGTGTCCAAGCTTAACTTGGCTTCAAACTTTTACAAAAAAAATACCATAATTTGTATTCTCTCTTAGTTGCTAGTATTCAGTCAGCAATAAACTAATTTTCAGTACAATGGAGTTTGCTGTTTCATTTCAGAAAATTTTATTTTTTCAATTTTTATTAGTTTTGGTTTGTGTTTAAGCTAAGCACTTTAGCAACGGACAATATAACGCGGGACAGAGATAGTTACTTTGGGTTTAAGTATGTCAAACAAGGATAGCGAAACAATTTTTTTCGAAAATTTGACAACTGTTTCGAACAATTTATCGTGGGAAAGAGTTAGAAAGATAGCGAAACGATTTTTTTCGAAATATTTCGAGCATTTCGGTTGTAAGGGAGGGAAATACATTCATTCCCATTTTGCTTACAAGGCAAAGCATGCTCATAGTCACTCCTTTTTATATATCCTCCTTGGTCTGCCCTAAAATCGATTCAAAAACATGAAGTTATTTTCAATTACCGCGGAATTGTATGCGCAAATCATAAATGATTCTTTGAAGACAAGAAGACACGTGTTTTGTGCTGTGCGCGATTTAAGCTGAGTGATTAAATTTCTTTGGTTGTTTCAAAACAGTATTCGTGTTTCCTTTTGAATAAATTTTCAATTGGCGGTGTTTTTTGAAATAAAAATTATAAAATGTCAGAAAGCATTTCAAAAACGCATTTCTGAAGATTATTTAAAGGAAAAATGTGGCAAATGAAGAACGCATTGCTGCTTGTATAGTAAAATATAATAGAAATAGTTTTGCTAGTGAGCATTTCTTTAATATTATCAAAGAAAAAATAGAATACAAACAACTGTTTAGTTTGTTTTAGCTCGTTTAGTCAATGATAAAGACTTTTGTAAAAAAAATTAAGCATCAATTCCTGAGCGCAACCTAAAAAATCATAAGCATTAAAGAAATATTTCATTCGGGCCGAACGGCATTGCATTTAAATACCTACGGATAATATTGGAGCAATCAGCCGAAATGGGTTCGCCACTACATCTCATGTTTGTGGACTTCGAGAAGGCTTTTAACAGCGTCAAGCGAGATTACATTGGAATGCTTTGCGTAGGAGAGGTATTCCAGATAAGGTCATGGCTATGATTAAAGAATCCTACGGAGATGCAAGGTGTCGCGTCTTGCGTGGAGGAGAGCTATCCGAAAGCTTTCCTCTACGAACGGGTGTCAGACAAAGCTGCATATTATCACCAGTCCTGTTTCTGGTGGTAATAAATAACATCTTGAAAGCTGCTTTGGAAGGTGGGGAAGGTAACGGTCTTCAATGGAGACTATTTAACATCTTAAGTCCTGGATTATGCTGACGTTTGTTTGCTTGCACATAACCGTTCGGACTTAGAGTCAACTGTTCGCTCGTTGTATTCTAAATGCAAAGAGGCGGGACTGAAAATAAAAGTGCGTAAAACCAAGTACATGCATATGGGTTCGAACGGAAGCACACCGATTGTTCTTATCGGACAAGATGTGGAAGAGGTGCAAAATTTTTGTTATCTCGGAAGCATTGTCAGCATGGACGGATATTGAGGCTCGTATAAATAATGCTCGTCAGGCCTTCGGTGTCCTTTCCCCTTTCTGGAGATTAAGAGAGATCACCCTTCGCACGAACCTGCCAGTTTTTGACGCATGCGTCAAATCCGTGTTATTACATGGAAAGTGACCGTTCGACTTACCAAGAAACTACAAACTTTCGTGAACCACTGACTCTGACGCATTTTAGGAATATTCTGGCCAGAAGTGACCTCCAACAATAAACTTTGGAGTACAGCTGGACAGACTAAAATAGGCATTGAGATCCAAAGGCGGAAGTAGCAGTCACACTTTGAGGAAACCAGAGCAAAATATCGTCAATAGGCTTTGGATTATAATCCTCAAGGAAAACGTCGGGCTGGTCGACCATGTAGCATGGAAGCGAGCAGTTGAGCAGGAGGCCAAAGGAATTAATAAGTCCTGGCAATGCTTTGGATCGCGTCTTGTGGTAGAGAGTTGCTTCGGTCCTATGCCCCTATAAGGGGTCTTAACAGGAATTTGATTGATTGATGTACTACTGGAATTTGGACAATGCATGTATTGCGCTCGAAATTTTGTCCGATATTTGAATTTTCTCATTTCTTTTTTATAAAGTAAACACAATCACAATAAATTGTCATTTATAAAAGTCATATTTAATTTCGGTTGTTATGAGTACTCTATTCAAAAACTTATAATTTTACACAAGTTTGTGCTCGTGTCCGTACATTGTCGAAACTCTATTAGGAGGGTAGTGTTAATGTATCGAGTTATCGAGTATCTCTTCCAAAGACAAGCCTGGCGATACTCAGGAACATTTGGCAGCACTGGTATGAACCTGCAATACAATTCTGGATTAGCGGCGCTATTCAAATGCATAGAATTTACTACATGAGTCGAGTACCGAAATCCTTCTACGATCTTATTGAAATGCACTAATCGCGTTCTACAAATTTTCGCCACATCGGACGTAAGGTGACGTGTACGAATAAAGTAAAAAAATTGTTTAAATTATAATTATACTAAGATGTATTTTTCGTTTTCGTGCCGATTAAGCGGGAAAACATGTAGCTGGTTCCGTCCCGGAAAAGTACGCGCATTCCAGATGACAGAGAAATTTAAACATGACCTATGCCATAACATCCCGATTTTACAGCCGCCCGTTATATCGCAAATTACTGCCGTCTTTCGGATACTATAGATATGTTATCTCGAAACCGACGTAGATCGCCATTGCATGCAACAATATCGAACCTTGTGCCTAAAATACGAATAAAATAAATGAAACTGGTCAAACAAATAACAAGAAAATCGCACCTGAAAAAAATACGAAGTACCGACGATGACCGGCCAAATCCATCAACGTAACCAACTTTGTTGTTCGATCGCTGATCTCTTCTGGTGTTGGGCTACTCATACATGAGGTGGTACAAATGTCACATTCATGCAAGTCAAAATGTCCCATCAGTATAAAAAACATTTTCGTCCCACTTTACAGTTTTTGTCCCATTTGAATTGCAGTCATTCATTTTTATGACTGTCGTAACAAGCCAATATTTGTAAAATCGTGCGAGGACAGAGGAGTTGTGTGAAAGCAAATAGGTATGACCAGGAAAGCTGATGAGAGAAGATGTGTCGCAATAGTGGTACACATATATACAATTTGTCTCACCTCAAATGAGGTATGAATATGAAATTGTAGCACTGTCAAATGGCGGGTTCACATGCATACAATTTGTCTTATTGAGGTACGATAGTGGCAAATGAGCGAATGAGGTAGTGACATAGGCATGTATAGTGGCTCACAGTTTATTTCGTGCAGTGCTATTTTTAAACTATGGAACACTATCTTAAAAACTAATTAGAAATTTTGAATGTAGATATAGAAAAACATAACAGGGCTACGATTGCGCGTAAAGCTCAATTTTACGATACTCTAGATGAAATAGATTTTTTTGTGATCCCAAGAAATTTTGTATGGGGAGTATTAGAAGGGGTGATAGCATTGAACTAATTTTTTCCCCATCATGCTGAAGTAGCTATAAAAATGTTTTATACAAAATGCTTACTCCAAAAATTGAATAGGAGCTGAGAAAATTAGTGTGTTAGATTTAGTGAAAATGTGCAGTTTGTATGGGGGTGGTAGAAAGAGTGGTGGGATTTTAGTGATTTTTTCAGAAATAACTAAGAATATCATAAAATTGACATCTCTTAAATTTTAGACCAGTAACATTCATACTTTTCAAGAAAATAGTTTTTTTGTGAAGTTTTGAAACTGTGTCATATTGTATGGGAGGGGGTAGAAGCAGTAAAGATAATCAAATAATTTTTTCTGATCTTAGTGATAATGCTAAACAGGTATTTATTACAAAATGTGAGCTCGATAAATGTTATATGTTCTGAGAAAATCGGCTTAGAGCATTTCATGAAAAAGTGTAGTTTGTATGGGAGGGGTTGGAAGGAGAGGGAGGACGCAAATAATTTTTATACTTATAATCATTATGGAAGTAATATATCCCGAAATTCAGACTAATAGCTTTTATACTTTTCGAGCAAATCCATTTATAGTCGAATTGCGAAATTGTGTCATTTTGTATGGGAGGGGGTAGAAGGGGTGAAGCTAATGGTCTAATTTTTTTTAGCCTTACTAACAATTTTAAATAAATATTTAGTGCATAATTTCAGCTCGCCAAATTTTATACGAACTGCGTAAATTGGCTTAGAGCAATTCATGACAAGTACAGTTTGTATGGGAGGTGGTAGAAGGAGGGGGAGGACACGCATAATTTTTATATGGTAGATAGATATTATCATAAAAGTAATATATTCCAAATTTCAGGCCAATAGCTTTTATACTTTTTGAGCAAATCCGTTTATTGTCAAATTGCGCATTTGTGTCATTTTGTATGGGAGGGTAGAGAATGGGTGGAGCGATTTGGCCCGTTCACGAACTTCACCTTACTTTTTTGTCAAAAATGACGTGTCCGAAATTTAAGCTTTCTATCTCAACGCATTCTCAAGCTAGAGAGCGAACGGACAGACGGACGGACGGACATCCGGTTTCGAGATTTTTGAGTGATAATATTGTTATGGATCTGGCCATCACGCAATATGAACTTTCTCTACTTAAAAGAAAGTTTTCGAATAATCTTCTAGTATCGTTATAGATCTGGCAATGATCTCTCTCAAATTTGCCAGAACTTTATAGAATATTCTTCCAACATGTAGAGGGCCATAGTAAAAGATTCTAGTAACTTCTCGAAGACACATACCCACCCGAAGAATACACCACAAGGTTCGAGAATTGGGAAAAAACCCAATATAAATACCGCAGCTTTCAGACAAGAATTAGTCATAGACCGACACCTATCGGTGGAAGAACGCGAACCGGTACAAGAAAGCGATAGTATTACACGCGACAGTGTTGTGAAAGGCAAAGTGATCGAGAAATTGTGAAAAAGTGCAATTAAATAAATTATCCTTATATTTTTAAACGAATTGTGTTTTACTTGAAATCGGCGATCCCCTAGCTCGCAACAATTGGTGTCAGAAGTGGGATTTCAAGGATAAATTCGGGTTAAAAATCGCGAGTGAAATTAAAAATTCTCGAAACGGATAATTTTGTGAGAGCGGAAAAGTCAAACTAAAATTCTCGAGCGGACAGTGAGAATTTGGTGAAACCGAATATTCTCGAGTGCTCTAGTGAAAAGTGACTTTAATTAGCGAAGTAAAATCGCGGAACTAAAATTCTCGAACGGACAGTGAGAATTTTGTGAAATCGAATATTCTCGAGTGCTCTAGTGAGCAGTGACTTTAATTAGCGAAGTAAAATCGCGGAACTAAAATTCTCGAACGGACAGTGAGAATTTTGTGAAATCGAATAATCTCGAGTGATTTAGTGAGCAGTGACGTAAATTTAAGTGAATTCGAATCGCGGAAAAACTAGAAATAATCGGTAGTGAAAATGCCGCGTTATTTAAAAGACTTGAAAGTAACGGAGCTGAAGGAAGAGCTCAGTAGACGCGAGTTACCTACGACAGGGAGCAAGTCTGAACTTGTCAGCCGCATGATCGAGACACTTGAGGCTGAGGGTGAGAATGCAGATACTTTTGAGTTCCAAATCGAAGAAGCTAGTAAAGAGGAGTGCTCTGGTACATCGGATGCCTTAACACAGTTAATGCAACAAATGATGCACAAATTGGATCAACAATCTGCGGATATGAATCAGAAATTAGAGCAACAATCAGTGGACATTAAGCAACAATCTGCGGACATTAAACAACAATCTGCGGACATTAAGCAACAATCTGCGGACATTAATCACAAACTAGAGCAACAATCGGCGGATATTAATCAGAAATTAGACCAACAAAGTCAGCTGTCAGCGGACCTCAATGAAAAATTAGATCAGACCTCAAAAGACCTCAACCAAAAATTGGAGCTACAAAATAATAAAATAGACACCATGGGTAAAGCAATAGAAGAGAAAGTAGAGAAGAAACTTCGAGTCTTCGAAGAAGAAGTCGAACGGCTAAAAAGAGACTTCGATAACGTCAAAGCGACTGGCGTCATCAAGACAGAACACGTTGCGCACAAGGGTCTCAAGGCTCCAATCTTCGATGGACAAACACCGTGGGCTATTTATAAGACCCAATTTGAGGCTGCCGCAAGAAACAACCATTGGAATGATCTGGAACGAGGAACGGCTCTTATATTGGCGTTAAGAGGCCCACCAGCAGAAGTTCTTCAAACGATTCCGCAGGAGCAACAACAAGATTTTTCAACGTTAGTCCGGACATTGGATCTTCATTACGGCAGTGACCACATGCGAGAGATCTACAAAACTGAACTGTACAACCGAACACAAAAAGAATGGCGAAACACTTCAAGAGCTGGCACGCGATATTGAACGACTCACACTATTATCGCTGCCTAATGCGCAAACAGAGCAACGCAACGATACAGCTGTTTTCGCATTTAACAATGCTGTACAGGACAGAGAGCTGCAACAGGCGTTAAAACTGGCAGGTAAGAAAACGATTGGCGAAGCCTTAGTATATGGGCTGACGTTCGAAGCTGCCAAGCAAAGCTCGCGGAGTAACTATCGAGTTCGAGAAATAGTAGAAGAATGTGTGTGCCAGAAAGCCGAGTACACCAAGCGGAGCGAAGGATCTGGTGCTCCCCGATTCTGGAATTGTGGACAGGCAGGACACTTAAGACGCGACTGCCGCAAACCCAGAAAAGCGATCAACTACTGTTCCGGCTGCGCTGCTAAACAAAGAGGAGGAAGGGGCGAACCGTCACGAGAGCACGCTTCGCCTAATGACAGTCCGGGAAACGAGTAAAGGCCAACTTCATGGGGCAGAAGTTGGCTGGTAGAATCGACGCCCCCGGAACCATCATCGCAGTTTCTCGACTACATCGTTGTGAAAACGACTTATGTATGAGTGGTCGAGTCGGAAAATTAAACTGCATCATAACAGTCGACACAGGCGCAACACGGTCAGTGCTAAGATCTGACCTCGTAGATCGTACTTGGCTTCACAACACCAAGAAGTACGCACTTCGCACTGCTACAGGAGAAACTACAACGGTCCATGGAGAAATAGCTCGTGACATACAGCTTGGGGATTTGACCTTCTCGCATGTATTCGTGGTAGCTGACATTACCGATGAGTGTATCCTTGGAATGGATTTTCTGAAACCACACGGTATCCAGCTGGACTTAGGACAACGAATAATGAAGTGGCGGAATATTGAAATCCCGATGGAAATAACATCCTCCAACACAACAAAGCTACGAGTTGTATTGTGCGAAGATGCGGATATACCAAAGTCATCCGAGAATGTTATTTGGGCAGAGCTCGATGGTGATCCCGGGAACCACCGATTCTACCTCATAGAACCGGAAACGACACCTGCATTACGAAGTCTGATACTAGGAAAAACACTCGTAAAAAGGAATGAGAAGATGATGGTACCAATAAGAGTCCTCAACGTTTCGGACAGCACTACCAGCGTAAAGAAAGGAGATGTGATTGGCAGCTGTGAACCAATATCGGCGGTGACGAGTATCGACAAGGCAAAACCACATGACGTACCCTCTAAAAATAAGCCAAGAAGGAGGGACAATGTAACATCAACACTTCTTCAGTCAAGCAACCTTAGAGGGGAACAACACAAGCAAGCAGTAGATCTAATCGAACGATTCAGCGACGTCTTTTCCACCGGTGATGACGACTATGGCAGAACAAACTTAGTGAAACATCGCATAGATACCGGAAGTGCTACACCGATACGTCAACCTCCAAGAAGAGTACCGTTAGCAAAACAAGGAGAAGTCAATTCAATGGTTAAAACTATGGAGCAGCAGGGAATCATCGAAGAATCAAAGAGCCCGTGGATATCGCCAGTAGTGCTGGTAAAGAAGAAGGATGGCAGTACCCGTTTTTGTGTGGACTACAGGCGACTGAATGATGTTACGAAAAAGGATAGCTATCCACTACCAAGAATCGACGATATCATGGACACCCTGACTGATGCTAAATGGTTCTCAACGTTGGATCTGAAAAGTGGTTACTGGCAGGTGGAGATAGATGAAAAAGACAGAGAGAAAACAGCATTCTCTGTCGGCAGTGGACTGTGGCAGTTCATCGTAATGCCATTTGGCCTGTGCAATGCTCCAGCCACGTTTGAAAGACTAATGGAATTCGTTTTGCGTGGCCTGAGCTGGAAAACTTGTCTCGTTTACCTGGATGATGTGATCGTTATCGGCAAAACATTCAAGGAACATCTAAAAAATCTACAGGAAGTCTTCCAGCGACTGCGAGCGGCAAAATTAAAGCTGAGTCCGAAAAAGTGCACTTTGTTTAGTGCAGAAGTCAAGTACTTGGGTCACATCGTTTCAGCTGATGGCGTAAAGACGGATCCGGAGAAGATACTGGCGGTAAAAAATTGGCCTACTCCGAGTGATAAACACCAGTTGCGCAGCTTCCTAGGCTTAGCGACATATTACCGTCGATTCGTAAAAAACTTTGCCAACACGGCGAAATGTCTGCATCAGTTAACGGAAAAAGGAAAGTCATTTACATGGAGTCAACAGTGCCAGGAAGCATTTGAGAAAATAAAAGACCAACTCTGCGACTCCCCAGTTCTGGCGTACCCAAAACCAGGTTACGGTTTCATCATAGACACTGACGCCAGCAATGTCGGTATTGGAGCAGTGCTATCACAGGAGATCGACGGGCAGGAGAGAGTGCTATCATACTACAGCCGAGTACTCTCAAAAGCAGAAAGGAACTATTGCGTAACTCGCCGAGAGCTACTAGCCATAGTAGAAGCAGCAAAACATTTTCACAAATATCTCTATGGTCAAAAGTTCCTTCTTCGAACGGATCACGCATCGCTTAAATGGCTACTTCAGTTTAAGAACCCCGAAGGCCAAGTAGCCAGATGGATCGAAAGGCTCGAATCCTACGATTTCGAGATTGTTCATCGAAGAGGAAGAATCCACGGTAATGCCGATGCGCTTTCACGTCGTCCTTGTCCACCGAACTGCAAGCATTGCCACCGTGTAGAAGGAAAAGAGGCCGGAGAAACCATTCAGAGGATAACGACCGAACCAAAGACTGGATGGAATCAGCAAGAACTGGAAGACGCCCAGCGTAAGGATCCAGATATTTCACCGATCATGGCATGGAAGGACGAAATGAAACGGCCTGACTGGAAAGACATCTCGCAATTCAGCGAAACCTTAAAGTGTTATTGGGCACAATGGAACTCTCTTCACCTAGACGGTGGATTATTAAAACGGAAATGGGAGGACGCTGACGGAAAGTCGTATCACATGCAAACCATCGTCCCGCATTGTAAAATCGAGGAGGTTTTGAAGGAATATCATGGAGGTACCTCTGGTGGGCATTTGGGTGTAAATAGAACCTTGGCAAAGATACGAGAAAGGTTCTATTGGATCCATCTCCGAGATGATGTCGAAAATTGGTGCCGTAAATGTACTACGTGTGCATCAAGTCAGGGCCCACACCGCAGATCCAGGGGAGAAATGCAACAATACAACGTGGGAGTCCCATTTGAGAGAATTGCTGTGGATATTGCTGGACCATTTCCGGAATCAGAAAATGGTAATCGCTACATTCTAGTGGTCATTGATTATTTCAGCAAGTGGCCTGAAGCCTACGCAATTCCAAACCAAGAAGCAGTAACCGTCGCTGAACAAATTGTTACCAACTGGGTGAGCAGGTTTGGAGCTCCACGTGAACTACACTCCGATCAAGGGCGCAATTTTGAATCTCAAATATTCAAACACGTGTGCTAAATGCTGGGAATAAACAAAACCAGGACAACTCCATTACATCCACAGTCCGATGGAATGGTGGAACGTTTCAATAGGACATTGAACTCAAACCTATCCAAACTCGTCAGCGAGAGGCAACAGGACTGGGATCAGCACATCCCTCTATTTTTAATGGCCTACAGAACATCGGTGCATTCAACAATAGGAGAAACCCCGTCCCGAGTCATTTTCGGAAGGAACATTCGAGTCCCTGCGGAATTAATGTTTGGAGTGCCACCAGACCAACCAACGAATGCCAAAGATTACGTCTCGGATCTTCGATGTCGACTAAACACAATTTATAACCTGGTCAGAAATAAAATTGATTTGGCGACCGACCGCATGAAGACGAGGTATGATCAACGGGCGAATTCATCAGGATTCCAAGAGGGTGATTTAGTTTGGCTATACAATCCCAGAAAGTTTTCGAATAATCTTCTAGTATCGTTATAGATCTGGCAATGATCTCTCTCAAATTTGCCAGAACTTTATAGAATATTCTTCCAACATGTAGAGGGCCATAGTAAAAGATTCTAGTAACTTCTCGAAGACACATACCCACCCGAAGAATACACCACAAGGTTCGAGAATTGGGAAAAACCCAATATAAATACCGCAGCTTTCAGACAAGAATTAGTCATAGACCGACACCTATCGGTGGAAGAACGCGAACCGGTACAAGAAAGCGATAGTATTACACGCGACAGTGTTGTGAAAGGCAAAGTGATCGAGAAATTGTGAAAAAGTGCAATTAAATAAATTATCCTTATATTTTTAAACGAATTGTGTTTTACTTGAAATCGGCGATCCCCTAGCTCGCAACAATATTAACTTCTGTATCATTAATTTTTTTCTCCGAGCGTTATCTCTTGGCGTTACAAACTTTAGAGCAAATTTATAATACTCTCAGATTTCATCTAGAGTATAGACATGCTCATTCATTACAAAAAATAACAAAAAAGTTTACAAAAATAAATTCTGACGCTGTTAAGGCTGAAAAGACCGATGGTGCAGCATAAACGCAGGCCACAGCTTATTTCATGCAGATACTTGTTTCCACTTCTGTCCAATCGTGTCGCGCTGCATAACGGGACTTTCTTTTTCTTTACTTTTTTGGAGAATCGGCAACTAGCTGTATTCAATATTTAGTGTGATATTTTAGCGAGAATTAGTTATAAGTTATTTCAAGAACGGGAAATTGCTCAATTTGTTAATTTAAGTCCCTCTTTAGCGCAGAGTATCGTTGAATGCTTCGCTCATGAAAATCGTATGCAAGATAAGGGCAGAAGCGCGCCAAACAAAATTTTCAACTCGTCTGACGAACGATTTATTGTACGTAAGATCGAGGCGAACCCAAACGGCTCCAAAACTAGTCGCGGAGATATAGCAAGGACTAGGTAAGTCATGTAGTACAGAAACTGTCCGCCGCGTGCTCCGAGACCACAACTTCAATGGTCGAGTAGCTCGAAAAAAGTTATTCATAAGCAGAAAAAACCAGCTGAGTCGCCTTGCCTTTGCTAGAGATCACGCCAACAAAAATTCGGACTTCTGAAACAGCGTCATATTCTCAGACGAGTCTAAATTTAATATCTTTGGCTCTGATGGCATGGCATACGTATGGCGAAAGCCTAATACTGAGCTTCAAAAAGAAAATTTAAAAGCTACAGTGAAACATGGCGGCACAAGCGTAATGGTTTGGGCCTCTATGTCGGTAGCCGCACAGGGAAATTAGTTTAGAGAAAAAGGTTTGAGTACCTGCTGTATTATGTACTTAAACCGTTCCTTACATGGTATACCATGAAAAATTTGCCAAATTCGTATGCCACGAAAGGTCTCAATACCACGTTTATATCAGGTTGTAAACCACGTATATACGCGATATTGGGTGATACATTGATGGTATTGTCAATACCAGGTATTGCATACCAGCAGTGTATCATAAGTATTACAGTATATGAACGAACCCTCTCTTATTACAGTTTGAACACCAGGTTCGAGCACAGACCGGGAAATTCGCACATCGAAGATTTCAGGCCAATTATTTTACCTTATTTTCCGAGATCGATTTTCAATTTCGTTGAAATTTTAGGCCCAGTATAAATTCAAACTCCTGAGAATCACGTTTCAAGTAATTTTTAGTGCAAACACGATCTTTTATTATCTTTCAGTATGAGCTGGCACTCGTTGCCTTTTTGAATATCGACGAGTGACCGTTCATTTAACGGCTCCGAGGCTAAACTTGACTAGAGTCACTGTATAGCTGAGCAACTCGGTAAAGGAGTCTGGCAGATGCGTATCAGAGTTGAAACCGTTAAGTTTGAATTTTTTGGTGTATATACATATTCGGTTAGATATTTATCAAAATGCAATTGGAATTCGATTATGTACCCTGAAAAATTAATATCATTGTGCCATTCCATTAGAAACAGCCAAAAATTCAATTTTATTTTGCAATTTTCTGCACCCACACATCTTTACCAAACAGGTTTTTAGTCTAGTTTATGATTCTGTTTGTTGACACATGGCGGAAAAACATCCCAACAGGGATTTTTGCAATCCATTCCCTTTTATTGAAAATCATTCAAATTGAGAAATCATTCAAATCGACCTAAGAAATTTGCAATGCATTCTAAAGTAATGTGAAGGCATTACATAAAGTAGCAGTTTATTTAGGGAATTTGATATGCATTGAAAGGTAATGTGAGGAGATTGCATAAAATAAATGATCATCTTCAAAACGTGCCGCGCACAAAACGAAAGATTAATAATAGAAAACATTATTATTATCATAACCCGTTTGCTTTCTAATATTCCCGTAAAATTTTACAAGTTGTTCATTGCGAGAAAAAAAATCTTAAGTCGCATTTTTCCAGCTTGTTGCTGTTAGTTAAATTATAGCAACAGAATTTAAAATACTTAATTCATATCAAAAGCAGGATCCAATTTCATCACATTTTTCAATATTAATTCAAAATGAATCGCTCCCTCAATATTAGAATACCTTCTCAAAGATTAATTTGCTTTCTATTCTTTTGTAACCATTCTATCATAGATTCTATTGCGACCATTACATTGTCGATTTTTTTTCCAATCATTACATTATTCATTCGTTTCCCTAGAATCCAATGTCGATCCTTTGTAATGCAGAAAGTAGCAAAAATGAATGCTTGCCTATGACATTGCAATGTTAAAGTAATCTATGTTTTACGACAGGAAGTAGCTGTAATAGCTTCATGGTAAGAATCATCGGCTCGGTAATGATTCCACTCCCTACTGGGATATGTCAGAATGACTACACAGTCTACACTTATTTTCACCAACACTTTGATCTTTCGAACGTTCGATTTTTAGTACCAAATTTTTTAGCACGTTCGATTTTTGTACTAAAATAGCTATCTGCCAGACTCCTGGACCGAGTAGCTCAGTTATATAGTGACTCTAAACTTGACAACAGCAGAAGAGGGTGCGCTCCTATTCTGTAACTCTAGCTGTTGATTAAGCGGCCGCAAGCACTTTTTAGAAAAACTTTAAAACTCGCGCAAAATACTGACAATGCTGAAGGGACGACATATTAAGCATTGTCCTGAGCTAAAAAATATTGAAATGCATTGGAAACGAACGCAAACACTACGATACTTCACTCAGTAGCTTGAAATATGGCAACGCCCTCTAAAGTGAAAGCCAAGTAACTCAATCCAAAGTTTGTTGGATAAAGTCATAACAAAAATTGTAGTTCCAAACAAATTCGCTCGCTTTTGTATGGAGCAAACTCAGCGGACGTCGTAAGAGCCGCGCTTATTTGTAAATACTGTGTCAAATTTAGTTGAGCGTTTGTAAAATACTTTATTTATACTGTTTGGCGTGTTGTTATTATACGTTAGTATCAGCGAAATAGATTTTTAATGAAAAAAGTAGAATCAAATTTAAATCTCGGTTTCTCGCATCGTAGAGAATCTGTCAGTCATATTGTACAGAATTCTCCGGCTGATTTTTAAACGGGAAATTGTGGAATTTTATTTATTATGAAAAGTATGCACTCGCGTAATAATTTCGTACTTAATTTGGTTTAATAATGCTTGTGTATTGTTTTTAGTAAATCGTGTTTTTACGACGGGATCATACAAATTGATACAGGTAATCTTATGAAATGGGAAAATCCATGACGTTATACAGGGTGAGCCAATTACAAGTTTCTTTTTAAAAATGCAATAAAATGAACAAAATTAAATTTTTTCCCATGTATTGTGGCTTCATTAGTAAGATCAAACATTCCCATTAATGATTAAAACTGTCACTCTAATTTAAAAAGAAACCACTAGATTGCCCACCCTGTATCCACTGGAATCAAACAAGATGGCCGATGCGTCAGTTGTCAGCATGATTTGTAGAAAGTTTTAAATGTAGTAATTGCGATTGCACTGGAATGACGTCCGTAACTAGGGATGGCCCAATCTGTTTTTTTTTCCAATCGCAGTGATCAACTGCGATTGCTTTTTCTTAATATCAGTGAAAAAGAGCAGTTATTCTAATAGCAGTTATTTTTTGCACTTTTCACGTGTGTTCTCCGACTATCTTGGTTCACAAAAGTAGAAGCAAAAAAATCAATGAAGTTCTGTTGCGATGTCTTTCAGCTGTGTAACCTAAAAAGATCATGAGAAGTGGGACCGCGATTTGCTTCGCGAGCTTCGTCCGAAGCTACGATCTCATTGGGGATATTTGCTTTTTGCCAATCGCAGTGACCGCAGGTCCGTCGCTAAGGTACGACTGCAATATATTTGGCGACGTTTCGGAGTTAAAAAAAACGGTCCGTCGCTGGCTTTGTTCTCAGTTACGATCTCGATCATCTCGGGATGAGCTACGATTAATGTGCGAGTCCCAACAAGACCTCTGCGATTTGTTGCGATAATAATTGCGCCAATTTCATACAACGCAAGCAATATGCATTTCCTCTGTTCTTCAATTTTCATTCGCAATATGCGATTGCTCTTTTACAATACCAGTGAAAAAATCGCAGGTACAGTGGCTCACAGCTTATTTCGTGCAATGCTATTTTCAAACTATAGAACACTGTATCTTAAAAACTAATTAGAAAATCATGAAAAACATGCTTATTGATTACAATAAATAAAAAAAGCTTACACCCCATGCTCCTGAGCAGCAGTCTTCCGGGAGGCTCGGACTGATCGTTTTTTTGTAAATTTTTTTTTTTTGCAGTTCAAGTTATTGTATTTCGTCTGGGTCTTTCGTGTCCGCTCCGGACATGAGCTGATCATAGCAACTGTTCAGCAAGGTCCACCTTGGGCGTCGGTTCTCCTTCTTACATAATTTTTTAAGTATAAGTAGCAGCGCCCCTCTACCCTTCTTAGAAAGTTATTAACGGAAACCGTTTTGGCTCGGGCACGAAAAACCAAGATTTTCAGACAAAGTGTTAAGATCATTGCAACAAACTCTGTCCCGCGTTAATTTTTCCGTTCCTAAAATGATTAAATTAGATACGAACAAAAAATAATAAAATTGAAAAATTCGAGCTTTCTAAAATAAAACACAAAACAAATTTTAACTGAAAGTACTTTATTGCTCAATGAATTTTAGTAACCTAGAAGAGAGAATATAAATTGTGATATTTTTTGTATAAGTTTGAAGCCAAGTTAAGCTTGGACACTATATTCGAAAATTTCCGAATCAAAAAGTAATCATTCTCATGCCTGTTTCACAACGAAACATAGCTTTTCCCCTATTTTTTTCCCGCTTCACGATGGTTTTCGGTTATTTATCGAATATGTTAGAATACTAAGTAATTGTGTTTAGGGTTACTTTATGAAGAAGCAAGAACAAGGCACCTGAAAGAGTTAGGCTAAACTGTCAAATTGCGCCTTTTATTTTCATATGTATGCGTGCTACGTGACCATATAACTTTTCAGTGGTTTTATCTCGCAAACATCTTTTATTTGCAGAACTTTTAAATGATGAGAATTTAATTTGGTAGGTTTCACGTACTAATGAACGGTTTGCAATCACATTCGCTTACATATGGTATGCTGGAAAGTAGGTGGGTGCTTTTTCAAATTTAACGGAACGTGGGTTATCACATCGAGCGAACTCTATTACCAGGTGTCTTGTTCTTTCTTCTACATAAAATAACTCTAATTGTGTTAACAAACATTATTTATGTCCCATTTTCATTCATAACAAAACTGAATTTTTGAAGTTAAAATCAATTTTTAGGTTATAGCTACGTAAAAGTTCGACTTTTACGTCAAGGTTGCATACCATTACGACTGACGGTACAACTTCGTTATGTCCGCTACGTGGAAAACACAATAAAAGTCAATAACATAAAAAAAACACTCATTACACTGTCTCAACACTTTTTGTTACGTACGTTTGGCCTCCCGGAAGGCAAAAATTAAAAAATTAAACGAAAAATGAATGACCGTCCATACGTTTTGTTTTTCCGTATTCCAAATGACAGTTCGATTATTTAGTATTGCCAAACACAAGAACCAAGTGGGATTACATAATTTCCCGCAGAGGGAAAATGTTTTTTTTGAAATAATGAAAAATTATATAAATTAATTTTTAATTTATTATTTGGTAGTAGTACTATGCGTAGCCGTAGTTGGATACGAAAAAAAGGGTTTGATGATAAAAAGCCCCCGCAGGGCTACAATCTATTAGGTTGTTGCAGATGAAATGGCGACTTTGCTAGTGAAATTTCAAACAACTTTAGCTCTTATAAAACTTTTTATTAATCAAAATAGGTACCAGCAGATGCAATACACTTCTCCTAACGAGATACAAGTGCATTTATGCCAGTTTCACAGAAGTCCGACTTTCTAGACTGAAGGAATTCCTCGAAAGCATTTTTGATGGCTACTTCATTGTTAAATTGTTTGTCCGCCAAAAAATGATCCAAATGTTTAAAAAAGTGGTAATCGGTTGGCGAGAGGTCTGGTGAATATGATGGATGAAGAAGAGTCTCTTACTGCAACTCGTTTAATTTGTTGAACGTTATTCTTGATACATGAGGCCGTGTTTTGCTCAGTAAGCTCATGCGGAACCCACTTATCAAGCTTTTTGACTTTTCCAAGTGCCGGGAAACTGTTGAATAGTGCACGCCCAGTTTCTCTGCAATGTTCCTTACAGTTTGGCGTGAGTCAGACTCCACTAACAAACGCAGCTCGTCGTTGTCTATCTATGTCCTGGGTCACCACATGGCTCACTTTGAAGGGTCATATCTCCTGATTGGAATTTTTCAAACCATTGCTGTGTGGTTCGTTCGATTACTGTGTCAGCTCCAAATGCCCTGCTGATGTTTTTGGTTGTCACCCTTGCCTTGTGGCCAAGTTTGAACTCGTAAAGAAAAAAACCGTTTTTTGACTCGATTCCATGTTTTTCGTTATTATTTTTTCTCTCCGATCTTAATTAAGTTCAAAACTGAAATGATTCCATGATCAAATGTAGGAGTATTTATACTTCAATATTCATTACTACCAGGGCCACCTGGCGGCAGTTTAAGATATGAAAATCGCAACTAACTTCACTTCATCGTTAAAGTCACCATTTCATCTGCAACAACCTAATAGATTGTCATTTTCCCAAATAATAAATTAAAAATGAATTTCTATAATTTTTAATAATTTCCAAAAAAAAAAAAAAATATTTTCTCTCGGCGAGAAATTATGTCATCCAAGTTGGTTTTCGTGTTTGGCAGGCAATACTAAATAATCGGAGTGACATTCGGAATACGGACAAATAAAAAATATGGACGATCATTCTTTTTCCGCTTAATTTTTGCCTTCCGGAAGGCTAAAAATATGTAAGTGTCGGGACAGTGTAATGTTTTTTTATGCTATTAACTGTTATTGTGTATTTATAATTAAAATTCCACCAAGAAAAATTTAAAGACTAAAAAATCAGTTTTTAAAACGGATTATCCGGGTGGAAATTCGGTATAAAAAGTGCCGACCGCACTTTAAAATTACTTTGTTTAAAGTTCTTTATTCATAATAAGTACCGTGAACTTTTTTTAGTGCATTTTCCACGTCGTGGACATAACGAAGTTATTCGCGGCAGACTTGATAAATTTCAACTGGCAACGCTACAGCGTAGGCTGCGTAGAATCTGCGTTTTATTGTGAAACAGGGCCTAAGACCTAGCAAAATTCTAGGCCTTGCGTAAACCCAATTCGACGAATGACGTTTTACTTTGTTTGGATTTGAAATACTCTCAACAACAAAAATTTATGCAAAATGAAACGAATGTCGACGTCAATTACGGAGATTTTTTCTTATGTTTTCTTCCCAGCCTGCGCAACGCCAACGTCACCAAGAAAGTACCACAGAACATTTGCCGCAGCTCGAGAACACTATTGCCCTGCCCAAACAGCACCTCAAAAATGCAAAAAAAAATTTTATTTCACAAGAAATGTCAAATTTTCACCTGCCGCAAGAATTTTGCTTGCTGGTGCGCAGATAAGCAAAGGAAAAGCAGCCCGCCGAGACAAGCCACCATGACAACGCGAAGTCACGAACAGAAGCTCCTGTTGGAAAATGGCGCCGGTTGCCGTCACGCTACGTCCGCATTGGAGTTGAATTTTCCGAGTGTTTGGCTCTACAAAACGCTTAATTTTTTGCGAGAAATTCGACCAGTCGTGTCCCGGAACGCTCTCGAAAGGAGTTTACGCAAAGTGTTCGCGCTCCGACAGCTAGAAAAGCCAATAAACGTTCTTCACGAGTAGGTAAAGGAAAAAACGCCCGAGCAGGAAAATGGTCGAGATCGCCGATAGCTTCCCAAATTTGTGCCGCCTGTGCCTGCGAGTGGACGACTTCATCGTGGATATTTTTCATCGTTTGGACCCGAACCCGCGCAAGGACCCGCTCCCCGATCGAATTTACGATTTATTTCAAGTCAAGGTGAGTCACGAGAAATTTCTCCGCGTTTTTATCCGATTAGAAAATGTCAAGTTTCTCGGGATTGTTGCTGTCATATTGAATGCTCGTTTGTGAGATTTGTTTTGCCAGGTTGGTAGTTGCTTTGGTTTTATCAAATATCCGCACCGGAAAATCAATCTAAGCACGTTGCATGGCGTGATAAAGCAGCATCTCCCTCGTTATTCAAACATTAAATTTCTCTCATTATAAGGGTTGTCCCGCTAAGAGCGCCTATTTTGAATTATTTTGTAATTAGCCCAATTTTTTTTTTGTATCTGTCGTGCAGGTTTTGTCGGATATTTTTATTTTATTTAGGGAACACGTGAGAACACTGCGACCTTTTTGGCCTATTATGCGTTTATTGCCCGTCTACCCTATCATAACTCTATAGCTTTGGCTAATCTAAGTATATGTAAGGAAGCCATGTTGGCTTTTCCTAGAAGATTTAATTTTTTCTTTGCTACTGCCTCGATATATGACATGCGCTGTCTTTCTGAGTGTTTAAGACAGAGGCGACAGTTGACGGTTTCAGCTAGACCCATATTTTTAAGGTGGTGGTTTACTCCACTATGCCTCGTTAATAGGTCAGGCGAAAGAAATTCTTCAAATATCTGCGTAAGAATTTTATATAGTACAAAACTTACTTCTTTTTCGTTGGGTTCGAATCCTTTTAGAACTTGCACATTGAATATTGCGCTTCCTCAAATTTGTCAACCGCAATCATCGTCGCGCGTAATATTCCTCCATACAAAATTTACCCCTCTGTAAGAATTATCCGCTCGTAAAATTCCTCGATATGCGGATAAAATTATCCGCTCGTAATATTCCTCCATACAAAAATTTACCCCTCCAAATCTTTATCCATATGAGGAAAATTACGAGCGGATAATTCTGACAGATAAAAATTTGGAGGTAGTAGACAATTGTCACTTTCACAATTGTCGCTGTTCTGCCAAGTTTTTTTTTGTGACGGAGCGTTTTTTTCCGTGCCAATCCTGTTTTCTGAAACTCGCTCGTCCTTATTCAGCCAAAGTGCTCAAAATTATCGGAAAATGATGCACTAATCGGGATGTTGCGATCGCGTTGTTCAGGTTCCAAGTTCGATTTCGCGTTGCGGACTCACAGTAAGTTTGAAACATGACGACGAGTTTTGCAATAATTACATTAGTCGTGTGCAAGGACGACAATTTTACGTGCAGCTCGAGCAATGGCAATCTCACCCAGAGAGCTACCTCGTCGGTTGCGAAGACTTCTGTCGCTTACGAACCGTCAGGGAATGTTTCAATTATGAAAAACGGCGCCGAGTCTGGCAAAAGCGTAACCGAGAAACATTTCTCGCTTACCGATATAATGGACGATGTCCCAATCTCAAGTCTACAATACAATAATTCTATTATTCAGGATGAGGAAAAATGCATAGACAAATCGGTAAGTAGCGCTGCTGTCCAGAAGGATCTTAAATTGATAACAACGAAAACGATTTCAGGCACCACCGAAATGCCGGGGATCATCCCTCGCGCTGTGGAGCATATTTTCACTATGTCCACGAGTTGCCTGCTATAAACGTCGATCAACTTTCTCAGCGATGATGATATGCTGAAACATTCTCCTTTATTGGAGAGAGGGGGAGGAAAAGGTGGAAGTTAGAGGGGCTTTTTAATGGAAAACTTTTAGTTACTCGTTCAACAAACGCTTTTAATGATATTGATATTATTCATATTTTATTTTTGTGTTGAATTATTATTATTATTTCCCGACGATCCACTCGCCTGGAGTTGCGTTGCGTTGCTGCTCCGTTGAAGCCAGCTAACAAATACCAAAGATAGCAATCTCTGGAGCTGCTCCTGGTCTGCTTCCGTTCCAGAACCTGATCTCTCCGACGATGACCCCACGTCATTTCGCCGTGGGAAGTTGCCATTTGCGTTGCTCTGGATAATATGAAATGATAATATGATAATATGATAATATGAGATGATGATCATCTCACCATTTGCAATCTCAGGCGCTCAGTTTCCGTGGCAGACGGAACATTTCCCACCTCACTCGGCAGTGGCCGATTTCCGCCATTTGCGTTGCCCTGCTGCAGAGAATTAAAAAATAGATGTCTTTATGCTAAAAATTAAATAATTATGCCACAGATCTTACCGTTCCCCGTCTTCGGCGACGGTTCCTCTCCCGCCGATATCGGGTTCTATATAGCTTCCTGCTTGGCAGTTGGTTGCGTGCCCTTTGCATTTCCTGGATATGTTCCATGTTTCTCCCTCTCCCTCCATCTCCATGATAAACATTTATAATTCGGGCGTTGTAGGCAACTGTCTAGAAAAAAATTAAATCCACATTTCAATCGAAATGAAATAAAATACAGGAAAATAAACTTACCGGGACTGGAAAGCGATTGGGGGACATCGCTGGAATATATTTTTATATATATAGGAAGGAAATTCCGGACATTAGAGTAGAGATACTCGATACACACTAACACTTCTGTCCTAGTAGATTTTGGACAATGCTCTAATGCCAACAGTTAAGACTGCGTTTAGAATCACAAGAAGGCAACATAAGAAATACGAAAATCAGCCAAACTTGAGTTTGACCGATTTCAAATGTACAGACACAAGCGAAAACTTGCGTTAAACTACAAGTTTTTGAATAGAATTCTCATTAAAACCGAAAATAAATATGACTTTCATAAATTACAATTCAATTTGATTGTGTTTACTTCAGAAAAGAAAGAAATTGAGAAAATTCAAATTTCGGGCGAAATTTCCCGCGCGATCGCTGTACATGCATTGTTCAAACTCTATTAGGATAGAAGTGTTATTGTGTATCGAGTATCTATAGATTAGAGTACTAATGTCACTTTTGCTGAATTTTAGAATATCCTCCATTTTGTTTTTTTTTTTGTAGTAGGATGAATTTCTTTGAGATTGATAAGCCTGAAAGGCTATTCCAGTATATTCTATGCTCTTCTTCATTCCGCTCTCTAAGTATGATAAGATAAAATGTAGATATTTTCATCTGTGTACCAGATGGTTCATCACTCTTCCATTTCAGATACCATTCCTTGCGTTTTCTGATTATTACTTTGAATGGGATTTCAAAGTTGAATTTTGTCGACCTCTAAAATTCCCCGAATTGTATTTGTTATTCCTTTGTATGCGTAACACCCCTTTGACAGCCATCTTTTTTATTTGAAGATGTATCGGGGGATGTTTAGGAATATTTCCATTGGCGCAGAAGGGTAGGTTTTCATTGCACCTGTGACACAAAGACACGATAGTCTTTGAATTTTTTGAAGTATGAGCGCTTTTTGTTGTAGTATTTTAGTTTACCAGACTGTTGATCCGTATGTGACTATTGGGAGGATGATTGTTCTGTAGCACCAGTAGATCATCTTGGGCTGTAATCCCCATTATTAATGCTTTGGTATGAGTCCATTTTATATGTTTGTTCCAGTTGAGTTTGTTATCAAGTATCAAGTATAGCTCATCTGAAAAGGGTGTAGAAGTTCCATTTATAGAAGGAGGTGTTATGTAAATTTTCACCAGTTCATCATCACTTCCAAGGCAGATTGTAACCTTTGGGACAAAGTTACATCATATTTGCCTCTAATGATAATAACAAGGTCATCGGCATATCCTATTACCTCGTAACCTTGTTCTGTTAGACGGTCTAGAAGCTCATCTATTACGATTGACCAAAGGAGTGCAGGTAGTATTCCTCCCTGGGAACAGCTCTTATAGGTCTGTGCAGTCAATGTGCTATCACCTAGATCCGTGGTTATCAATTGACTCCTTAGCATGGCCTTTATCCATTTTATCGTGGCCGATTCAAGTCGTTTTTACCTAACTGCCGCTATTATGGCGTCATGTGAAGTATTTTCGAAAGCTCCTCCAATATCTAGGAATGCGCAAAGGGCAATTTCTTTGTAATCCTTAGCCTTTTTATTTGTCTAACTAGACCCCCTGCAGGGGGGTAGTTGCATGAGGAGGACTTTGGCGAATCATGCGAGTATCTTTGGAGATTTCAGCGCCTCCATGGACTGAAGCTATCGCAGGGAAGTAAGTGCTAGTCCAGAAAGCTTCGGCATTTACTTTAAGTAAATGCTTTTGGAGCGTGCCGACTCCACGAACCTCAGCTGTTCGATCAGTATCAAAGGCTTGTGTGAACTTAGACTGAAGTGAGGTTGCCCTCACGAAAGTTCTCACCAAGGATTTTAACCTTGATACTACGACAGGAAGTTTTGGCAGGTTGAATCGATTATGTCTCAATAGGACGTAGAACTGACGGATGGTCGATTAGCGGTGCGTATAATAAGTAGCAAACTGAAAAATGCGAAAAGCATGGGTTCGGTATAGCCAGGACGGTCTAGTAGTAAACGGAAGGATGCGAAAATTAATGTAAGACCAATGAACCATAAGTTGCAAACTGAAGGAGACGAGAGGCAGGGGCTCGGTATAGCCGTGACGGTCCAGTAGCTGACGGAAGGATGTAATGAAGAAACTGATGTAAATGTAATGGATGATAATAGCATCGAACTGAAGGATGCGAAAAGCAGGGGTTCGGTATAGCCGGGACGGCTTAGTAGCAAACGGAAGGATGTGAAATTAGTTGAGGTTGGTAAGGGGATAAGAATTGTTGATAATTAGTGTACAGGTTTTCATAGGCAAATTTTATGGCTCAGACTATAAATTGCGACAATTGCTTCTATAACCAAATACCTTGTGAGGAAATCGCCGTCGAAAGTTGGTGTGGTGACCTTAGGCAGTTTAACGCTTGATTTGTCGGGTTTTGTACCGATTGTTGAATCGATGTGCTCAATGTATTCGGTGGCTGTCGTCCCATCATCAAGTCGATACGGTAACGCTGGACTCTGGACTTTAATTCGATGTATTTCGATTCGTTGTAACCAGCTGCTACAGACTCGCTGTATTGCTATTCCAATATTTTTAGGTTTATTTGGTAGAATTGAATAGGTTGTCCTACCGATTGGCGATCGAGGGACAGGAAAAGGTGTTCAAGTGCATCCACAATGGCTTGCTGACGCCGGTAAATAGCTGCTGTATCTGGTAGTTTATGTTCCGTGTGATGGATCGGCCGCATTCTGGCAGCGATGTTGTCTTCAAAGATTTTGAGATGTTCTGCAACTAGCTGCGAGATTCCTTTATAGAAGTCTTTTGCGAAGTATTCGTGATCGAACGTGAATTTCCACAACGGTGGTTTGAAGCTGATTCCAGAGCGTTCAAAGTCGATTCCTCCTTACTATGTAATAAGGAAGCGTCTTCCTACTGGCTGGATCCATTTTAAAATTGGTGATGAGCTGCTTAATTTCACCATCTGTGGCTGAATTGTTAGGTGCTAATGGTTATATATCTATGCTTCGAAGAATTAGCTACCTACCACTTGCTGGGCTTCGTGGAATAGACGAAATCTAAAGCGCCTGCAGCAAGTTTCGTGGAATAGGATTTGTTTTGGCTCCATGAAGCTGCTTTGTGTGTCGTGAATGTTGAACCGAGATGCAATGTTGTGTTTTTAGAGGATAACCTACGGGTATTGAGAGTTACCTTCGTAGTATAGGTTATCTATATTTTTTTTTTTACAGATTGACCTGTGTTATAGGTAATTTCGGCCTTTATGTGCAATGCACAAACAGTCATGGAGGGAAGGAATGGGATTAGGAATGTAGAGGAAGAGGAGTGAGAACGACCGTAACGAATGGAGAAGCTGGTATATTTTTTCAGTTCTACTGGCTGCTACTGACAACATTTGCCGATGTTATGGGGGACTGAATGATAGAAAGCGAACAGAAACCGTCTACTGAGTATCTAGGCCTTCTTGAAGTGGAACTGTTTTACTTTTACACCGTTTGCTCATTTTATTTCGAATAATTTTTCATCGCCAGTAGCAACTGAAAAATTCGTGCTTAAAATATCCCATCTGGAGTGGGAATCAGGCGGTCTGCGTGCTTGTGCACTGCGTATTAAGGTTGTTCGTAGTAAGACTTATTGCAACCTAAAGGCTATCTGAGCTTCGTAGAATAGGCTGCGGTTTGTATAGAAGCCACCAGAAATGTTGCGTAATAAGGATATTTTGGCTCATGAACCAAAATAAATTTTGAAGGAAACTTAGAGCCAATATAGCACTTGAAACTAAATTGAACTAAGTTCGAATTCTGCTGAAGGAATGGTTGAACTAGCACTTTAACCAGTTAGCCACAGGAACAATAAAAGGAAACTTTTTAAATTGATAATAGGTAAAAGACTGAACTATATTCTGAAATTTTACTTATTTATTCAAAAATTATAAATGATTTGCGTACATGGGATAAGTAAAAAATACAAAAAATGTAAGATTTCAAAAAAAAAAATAATAATAATAATGTGCGTGAGAACGCAAGTAGAAGGCACATGAAAAGCAAACAGGTAAAATATCCTACTACTACAATGGCACTACAGCCCAAAGCGCACCTTGGCCTCCTGACATTCAGGTTCCTTAAAATTTATCATTATTTATTCTGGAAGGGTTGTTAGCCCTTCGCACAACCCTCTTTCAACGAATTTTTCATTTTCGTAGATTGGTCCAAGGTATATCTAAGCAGGCAATGTGCTGGAATTATATATTACGTCGACCGGGATTTGAACTCACGACCTTCGCATTACAAGACCAACACGCTTTCCGCTAGGCTACACCCTAGCTTAAAATATTCTTATTACGCAACGATTAGTCTGACTGAAGTGTGGGAAAAGCGGGGGTTCGGTATAAACGGGACGGATTAGTAACGATTGATGGAAGTTAATTTGAACCAAGAAGACACAATGAGCTATTAGATGAATTGATGGTTAAGTGAAAAAGTTGCAATAAAGTATGAATTAAACAACTGATTATCATACGCAGAGAGAACAGGAATTGAGACTTATCGATGCGACGTGGTGCGGCCAAGCTAATACATCCATGGATGAGGTCCCTTCGGGGTACACGTAGTGGCTTGTTGGTTTACCACCTACATCGCCAGTTTTGCTGTACTTGTGCAGTATTTCGGTGTTCTTACAATGCTTAGTACAAACCTTGTGCTCGACGTGGAGTTGCGTATCACCGGATTCCATGATCCTAAGATTGGAAAAGGTTTGGATAGGCCTTGCTCTTATCCGTATGAATGCTGAGCACACAACGAAACATAGACTGGTATCATCCGTGATACGTGTGATACGTGGGTCGTCCTTACGACTATCGTGAAGCACAATGCATGCAGACGTAAATGATTGTCGTCACAATAACAATCCGTGTTGTTCAAGACAACCGTGGAATTAAGACTTAGTGTCAGATGTCCACGTTAAACAAACAAGTTTTATATCTAACTAGACCGTGGGCTAACTCTGTTGATTTGCCTTTCTGGTAGGCAAAGACATACTTTGTTAGGTCCTGTTCTTGTGTAGAGGTCTACTACTTTCTCCAACGTCTTGATAAAGAAGGATGTGAGACTTATGGGGCGATATGACGTAGGCTGATCAATTGGACGGTTTCCTGCCTTTTGTACAAAGACCACCCTCGCTTTCCTGGAAATAATTGGGATATATGCCCACGTAAAACTTGCTTTAAAGATCTTTATCACTATTGGCATTATGATTTCTAACCCTTTCTGCAGTAAGGCAGGGAAGATTTTGTCTGCTCCGGCTGATTTGTAGGGCTTAAAGGTGTTGATCGCCCATCTCATTGCTGAATGGAGTTTGACCATACACCCTTTCCTCTTCTTCTAAATATTTATTATTGTTAATTATTCTGTAGCCTGAAAAGTGTGTTTTCAATTACACTTCAAGTGTTTCCGTGCTATTTTTCATCAATGGTCCATCTCATCTCTCTAAAAGTCCGATATCAGTCGGGGTGTCCTTTGCTAACACCTTTTGGAGTCTCGAGACCGTTGGAATATCATCTATCTCTTCACATAATCTTTTCCATAACTCTCTTTTTGACTTCTGTAAAATTTTATTGTATGCATTAAGGGAGTTTTTGTATTAGTCGCAGTTACCAAAGGTTTTTGCTCTATTGAAAAATTTCCTAGTTTCTTTGCGTTTTACCGGTAGTTCCGCGTTCCACCAAGGTGCTTGTTTTGCCCTTTTCTTGTGTTGAACGAGACAGCTTTGTTTCTAGACATAAATTATATTTTCAACGAGTTTGTTTGCTGTATGATGCTGGGCTGCTTATTTATCTTGTGCGCTACCTACTTCGTACTCAAGGATTGCCTGGTAAAGATTCTAGTCGGTACGGGTTTCTATACTGGCTTTTGTATTCCATACATAGCCTACATGTCTACATTCTTTATTGAAATAAAAACATCAGAGCTTTTCGAATGAACACTGCGTTTTTTTGAAATTTCGAAATAGGCGGTCATAATGGGACACCTCTTCGAAAAAGAAAGGGAAAATAGTAAATCGTCGGTGATATGACAAATACCTCCTATCTAATATATTGACCGAAAAAGAGTAAAGGCATGAATGGATTGCTCATGGAGTTGTTCTAAGAATGTTAAATAATTCTAAATACTCGTGTTCTTTTCCCCAATTCTGTATTCATAATTATGGAATAATTGTACTAAGTTTTGTAAATGCTTAGAACTGTTGTGTTTAGTTCTTCGGAACTAAACACCCGGAGACCTAATTTTAACTTTTTCCCTACCTATACATAGTAATATAATTGTAGTGTTTGTCTGTTATTTGGTTATAAATGACTATAAGTTAGTTTTTTGAGTTATTTTAGCACTAACTAAGCATGAAACCACATTTTTGAAATTTTTGTCTGTCTGTCTGTCTGTCTGTCTGACCGCTTTTAACGCACAAACGGCTAAACCGATTGTAATGACACTTGCACAGTTTGTTAGGTGTCCATCGGAATGAAATCTGCTTTTGGTTTCATTTAACTCCCTTCACGCCTTCTACCCCCTCCCATACAAAGTGACTCATTTTAAAAATATATATTAATCAAATTTTCTTGGAAACTATAAAAGCTATTAATTTGAAATCTATACATATAAATATAATTGTAGTGTCTGTCTGTCTGTCTGTCTGTCTGTCTTTCCGGCTTTCACGCAAAAACGGCTGCACCGATTGCAATGAAACTTTCACAGATTATTAGCTCTACCTCTGGGAGGTAGCTGCTTTAGGTTTTATTTTTCTCCCCTCACGCCTTCTACCCCCTCCCATACAAAGTGACTCATTTACAAAAACTTATAATAATCAAATTTTCATGGAAACTATGACAGCTATTAATTTGAAATTTAAAATATATTATTTCTATTATAAATACAATCTTCAAGTATATAAATAGTTTGAATCCCCCAACTCCTTCCACCACCTCCAATACAAACTAAACTTTTTCATTAAATACTATACTCCAATTTTCTCAGTACAAATAACTTTGATCGAGCTAAGATTTTGTATTAAATCCTTAATTAGCAGGGATCTTCAGAGAGAACCCAACAAAAGTAGATGTAAAAAGCGTAGGTAGCCACTTTGGACTGGTACATGGCCGGCCAAACCAGCAAAATCGTAGCCATCCTACATCGGCTGAGATTTGTTAAGAACAGGCTATGCCAAAAAGCCATTGATGTCGTAGGAATTTCGGCTACCTGTAGCAACCAACCTGCGTAACCTACTCACACATTCAAACAGTAAAATTTCGTCCCTAGCGTGGTATCTATCGTATATGATTAGACAGCGTATCCTGCGGGGGCTATTTTAGTACGTAAGATGTGAGGCACAAAAACAATAGATGTATTAATAGGCTGGCGATTTGGTTGGTATTCGCACCTTAGGGAAATACCATATCTTTTACGGTTTTTAAAGTGCTTAGTGGGTACGACTTCTCGCTGGGTTCATTCGTTATATAGTATGTATTGTGTATTGTGTCAATCGTCAAGTGCTGCTTATGACGAAAACATAGAAAGTTTATCCAATTCAGTTTTTTCAATCATATGCTGTTGATCGTCTATAAGTGAAAAAGTCTATTGGTGATTTTTGACATTATATTTTGATTTTTGTCAGTGAGTAATTCTAAGTAAAGGAAGTTAAAATACGTACAAGTAATTATTAATTGATATTAAGAGAAAAATCTATTGCTGCGTTTTAATATTATATTTTGATTTTGGCAAAAGAGGCCTTACACTAATAGTGATTTCTTTTCTAGAATTTAGTTCGCAATTTTTTTGGAATAGAACATAAAAAGTGCTGAACTCTCAAGAAAATATGTAAGGGTTAAAACGGGGTAACATTTTTCGCAGAAATTAGTGTAAGCAGATTATATATGAAATATACCGTACATTACTATGAAAAGCACATTGTATCGATATTTACGCGGACGAAGTTGCGGGTATTTGCTAGTTCAGAATATATTATTTCTATTATAAATGCAGTCTTTTGGTATTCAAATTGTTTGAGTTTCCTCACTCCTTTCACCACCTCCAAACTACACTTTTTCATGAATCACTTTACACCAAATTCCTCAGTACGTGTAACTTCCATCGAGCTAAAATGTTGTTTTAAATCCTTAATTAACATTATTATTAAAATCGGAAAAAATTAACCGATTAGCTTCACTCCTTCTACCCCCTCCCATACAATGTGACACAGTTCCACGACTTCACAAGAATTTGATTTTCTTGAACAGTCTGAATGTTACTGATCTGAAATTTAAAATATATCAATTGCATGATGATTATAGTTGTTTTTAAAAAAATCTCCTTCCACCACCTCCCATATAAACTGCACTTTTTCATGAAATACTCTAAACGAATTTTCTCAGTACATTTAAATTTCATCGTGGTAAAAATTTGAACTTAATCCGTAATTAGCATTATTATTAATATCGGGAAAAAAATTAACCGAGTAGCTTCCCTCCTTTCACCTCCTCCCATACAATGAGAAACATTCCACGACTATATAACAATTCGATTTTCTTGAAAAGTGTGAATGATACAGATCTGAAATTTAAAGTATATCAATTGCATGATAGTTATAGTTGTTTCTCGAAAAATCATCAAAAACCCCCCACTCCTTCTACCACCTCCCATACAAATTGCACAATTTCATTAAATTCAATGCACTAAGTTTCTCAGTACCTACTCAATTTTTGAAGCTTAAATTTGGTACAAAACATTTTTATAGCTACTCTAGCATGATGTGAAACAAGTTAGTTCAGTACTGTCACCCCTTCTACCACTCCCCATACAAAATTTCTTAACACCGCAAAAATTTCGATTTCATCTATACATAGTATCGTATGATTGGGCTTTACGCACAATCGTAGTCCTGTTATGTTTTTAAGCTTAATGTTATTTTATTTGTTTTAAATAACACCAGCTACAATTATTCAAATGTCCTTAACGCTCTTCAACACGTATATGATCTCGAATCACGGGTTTGATTTGATCACGAGCCTGTCCCATAAAAATGGGAGTATCATGCTTAAATTCTTAATAATTTATGGCTCTGATTTCAACAATATACAAACCATTTTCTTCAAAGAGCCAATAAAGTAAGCAGATTATATATCCCACATAATGTATTACTAACTACACTCTCAAAAATTGCTTATTATTGCTATTTTTACGTCTACAGTCGCGGGCGTTTGCTAGTATAAAATAAAAGACCGGTTGTGTTGGCGGTTAAAATTAGACTCATTGCTTCTTCGATTCCGAATTCGGGAAAACTCCAAGTCTACGTGGCCTTTATTGCCGATCAGCATTATTTTTACTCGCGCGTGCAATTAATTCCTGATACAACATAATTTAGCGGCAGTAATCGATCTCAGGTGCAATGCCCATGAGTTCCATTACTTTTGCTGATTTTGGTATTTTGTCACGTAGACCAGGTGTGCACAACAGAACTGCGACATCACATCAGCAAGATAGGAGGTATTTTGACATATCACCGACGAAATGCGGTTTTCCGTTGGGACTCAACCAGCCGAATGTCAGCTGATCACCAGTCGAAACTTTTCACTGCATTGCCCAAGGCAACAACCTTCTGCTTAGATTGTACAGGAACCCTAGTTTTCCGTAGGTTGGATAAAGTTCCGCCATAGGTTTACGATGTGGTGATTTTTTTTTGAGAAACAGATGCAATCTGTACAAAAATATTTAATTATAAAAAATTGCGAACTCTGGAATTTTCTCTCATATGATTTTCTACTGTTGTTGAATAACGAAATGTCACTCTGAATAATCCACCAAAAATCGGTATCATATGTGGGTTCCAGCGACCCAGGAATCGTTCCTCCATAGTCCAAATATCTTGGTGGAATTGTTCGCCCTGTTCTTCACTCAAGTCTCCTAGATTTTCAAGGAATTGACTGTGTAGGAAGTGTACTTTGATGCTTGTGTTGCATGCGAGTCGCTGGAAGTGAGACAACATTTTTTCAACCATTTTTATTGCCTTAGAAATTTCGAATAACCCAAACAAGCGAATCCCATGCATTCTTCGCAATTTCTGAAATCAGGATCGTTCAACTCCGATTCGGAAACTTTCTTGAAATATATACAGGGTGTTTGGTACTCCGTGTGCCACCTTGTAAGGGGTTATTCCTAGATATATTTTGAGAAAAAAATTGTTCAACTTAGATGGTCAATTTTCAATATCCGCGAAGATACAGGGTGATCAAGAAAAGTGTTTCGGACCTGTACCCCCACTCACTCAAAACGCTATATCTTGAAAACTAATAATCGCAATTCAAAGTGTTATAGCTTGTTTTTTAGGGAATCAAATTACCTTTCATTTGGTGTAATAGTCCGCATTGCAACTGTACTCAATCCTAAGGTGTTTGCGTCAGAACACAAATTTTTGATACTTTGACCCTCGAAATTCTGGGATCAATGTAGTTTTTCTCAAAAAAACGCAGTATAAAAATGTAATTTTAATTTTGTTTTTTCATGACCATCTCCGTAGAACAATTTTTTTCTCAAAATATATCTAGGAATAACCCCTTACAAGGTGGCACACGGAGTACCAAACACCCTGTATACTTGAAATATATTTGAAACATTCACCGTCTTTGTTTAGTGCTTTAACATATTGTTTCATCAGACTAAGTTTAATATGCAGAGGTGGCAATATGTTACGATCTCATGGCACAAGAGGTACATTTATAACATTAAAGCTACCTGGAATTAGTGCTTCTCTAGATGGCATCGCGATCAAAAGTTGAATCAGGTGATTTTGTATGCTTGCCATGGAAGGTAAACAACCAGGGAAAGGACAGGTTCTTGCATGTCAGCCCTAGTCGTACGTCAGAATAGCGATCGAGTGGCGAATAAGTGTCGAATGAGTGGCGAACGACTGGTGATCGAGTGGCGAACGAGTGGCAAACGACTGGCGAACAAGTGGCGAACGAGTGGCAAACCATTGGCAAACGGTTGGTGAACGAATGGCAGGCGAGAGGCAAGCAAGAGAATAGCAGGCGAATGGCGGACGAAAAGCGGCCGACAAGAACCATACGAAAATGCGAGCATTGTCAACGAGAAGTCAAGTCTAAATTTGGAAACGAAAGAATGAAAAGCGTTTTATCTTTGTCTCGCTCTGGCTTTAAGTTCTTGTATGCTTGTCGGAGGTCGTGATCTAATTACGGGAGGGGCTTTCAATTCTCCTTTCACATTTTCTTTCATGATGTTGCCGTATTTTAGCACAAATTCAGAACCGCAACAGGTAGAGATGTGAAACCCAGAAAAGGCACACCTTGAAGAAGGTACCTTTTCAATGGCAAATGTTTGGCAAATGTACGTTTACAAAAAAGCGCTTATTTTTGTAAATATTTAGATTCTATAGAATAAATGCGTATAGGTATGAAATTATTCGACTTTAGAAGTCCAGTGAATTTTATGAGTTTCTTTCGAATGTTAGTAAAAATCTAGACATTCTGTCAATGAAATTATTGTTTATTTGTCCACGAATAACAGGCGCTTCATTTTTCCTAGTCTCATTATGTCTAAACAAAACCATGATTCTATATATTCTTATAAACTGAGAAAGCTGGGTGGCACGCAAAAGGAAACTCCAACAAAATCGACGATTTAAAAAAAAAAAAAAACAGGAAACTTTTGCTTTTTCTGGCATTACGAATTCTTATGCATATATCAACTTTCCTTTTCAATTTCTTTTTTATTAGTATTTCTATTGAGTTGTTCACAAAACTAAAGCGGTTCTCGGTTAAAAATAATTTTTGGATTTCTGTCTGTTCCTTTTTGCATACCATCTTATAAACTATAATATTAATAAAAATAACAACATTCTTCTTTATAGGTTGGAAAAACTGATGGACTTCCCACAAACATTTGCCATAGCTGTTTATACTACACCGAGACCTTTTCCGAATTCAAAAACAACGTACGAAAATGCGAAGCCCGCTTACAAACCTACATTGCATCGCTTGGAGTACTTGGCAGCGTACGCACTCCCATAAAGAAAGAACTCGACGACAATGAGGAAGATTCATACGACAATAATATCGAGAACTATGCCGAAATTATGCACGAAGAAAACCATCTTGTCACTGTCGTCGATCCTAATCAGGACTACGACAGCTCCGACGATAGCTTCTCGATGGATTCGGACAATGATTTTTCGAATGTTATACTACCTAGACCCATCGGATCAAATGGAGCGAGCGCAATTCTGGATGATAAAAGCTGCCAAATCTTCCCGGAAAGTCAAGAGAATGTCGATAAAAACGTTTATCTATGTCAATATTGCGATATGGCATTCACGGCTCAAGTCGATTGTGCTGATCATGAAATTGGTCATGACCGGATGAGTCCACACTCCTGCAATTATTGCGCGTATAAATGTAGCAGTCGACAAGTTCTCATCGCGCACATAAAGGAAATCCATGATAACGATCGACCATATATTTGTGTGCAATGCCATAAGGGGTTTGGCCGACGATCGGACTTGAAGAAGCACACAATCGTTCATACGGGAGTTCGACCGTTCACCTGTCCCGTTTGCAACAAAAATTTCTCGCGAAATACGAATCTGACTAAACATCTTCGCATTCATACCGGGCTCAAGCCTCATGTGTGTCAGAAATGTCCAAGATCATTTACAACAACCGCTGATCTTGTGAGACATCAGCGGGTTCATAATGACAATAAGCCATTTCAATGTCAGAAATGTTCGTCGGCGTTCACGCGCAAGGATAAATTAATGCACCATGAACGCATGCATTTGCGAAAAGAGCATCAAACGGTATCAATTATGCCGAGTAATACTTGCGACACGTTGGCCTCCTCGAACGAAGTAAACGTTGGCGTTGGTAGCAGCAGTTTCGACACTGAGAGCATGGTAATCTCCTTGGATCCGTATACTGATGTGAATCAGTCTGAAAACACTCCGATAAATACTTCTACAGACTCGCTACAGAGCACTCCGAAAAAACTATCGATTACTCCACTACCACCTTCATCACTTCCTTTACTTCCACCACCGCCACCTCCACAACCGTCTGCACCAACACCAGCTATCGCATCTACCACTAATCAGAATACCCGGTTGCAGGAGCATATAACCGGCGACGTTATCGTCAACATAAACTCGAGCGACGATTACAACAATATCTACTCCTGTGATTATTGTCCGCAAAAATTTTCGCTAGTTTCGGCGCTGATAAATCACAACAGCACACATAATATCATGCCCGGCCACATTTGTCCGGTCTGTTCGAAACGGTTTGCTCGCAAACGGGAACTACAACGTCATTCGGTCATTCACACTGGCATCAAGCCATACGCATGTCGCTTTTGTAGCAAGCGCTTCAATCGCAAGGACAAAGTGGTGCGGCACGAACGCATCCATACCGAGGAAAAGTTCAATTGTACGCAATGCGAATTGGGTTTTTCTCGACAAGAAGCGCTCGACATGCATCTCAAAGTTCACGAACTGAATCGAAATAGCAATGCACCAGGATTGAATTCAACTTCCGGTATCAAGGATGCTATGAGCTTGGCAATCTTGCCGAATATTTCGAATGTTTTGCCATCCAGTTTTATGCCTCAGATGAATTTTTATAATGAATTACCGGAAGAGTAAGGATTTTTTTTAATTTTAAAAGAACTTTTGTGTAACTTAATTTCTTTATTATCTTTTGCAAATATTTCGTATGTATGTTGTACCATACGGTATAATGCCCCAGAAAAACTTTCGTGAGTAGTTTAATTCCTTTATTATTGTATATTTTACGTTTTCAAGTTGCTAATTACTATTTTTAGGAATAGTTTAATAAATTAAAATATTTTAAAATTATCTGGAATTTTTACAAGTTATTTTACATGATAATCGTTGGGTCTGCATACACGAAAAGCCGCGCCACTTTCTAGTATAGTTTCTAACCCTATAAACTCTCGTTCGGTTTCTCACTTCTATTATTTTTTTCGGCGCAAAAGGATGTCATTGTGCAGTATCGTCTTACTATTACCATTGGGCTCGTGAAAATATAAAATAATTAAATTAATAAAAATAATTAATCTCTGTCGCGTTAAGCAACAAATCGAAAACTGGTTAATATTATCCTATCAGCTCGTTCTAAATATTGGTTCCCCCACTACTCCACCCATCGCACATACAGCCACATAGACTTCTCTATCTGTTCCTCCCAGTTACCTCCACTCTGTGACTGGAAACTCCTAGACAACCTTATGGCAGCGATCATTCCCCTGTAATCACGTCCATAAGACATAACTATACCAAAATCGAGCATTTACCACGGTATAACACAAAATTTGCAAATTGGGAAAAAAATTTGCGGAAAAGGCTGGCGAGGCTTTTAACAATATTTCAATTGCAGAGAAAGTCAATAAGGAAGCAGCCAATATTGAAAGGCCATTCTAATCCCAGCAATTTGCTCAATTTCAAATACCAGCCCCAATTTCACAAAAAAGAAATGCCAGGTTTCCTGGTGGGGTACTGATCTTGCAGATTTAAACCTAGAACGGAAGACTGCATGGACCCTATATGTACAGAAGAAAACCCATCCTGGCAAGTGAAATCACCTACAAATAAACTTGTTGGCAAGTCGGTCGAAACTTTATTATTCTTGGGACAAGTTGCGGATACGTGGAAAGTCATATGCAGGTTAGAGTGGTTATGGAAGATTAAGTGAAAGGCGGTTCTCGGGCAGGGCAGTTGTCAATTTAACACTTTGCGGAAACGTTCAAAAGCTCTAGTATATGTAATCAATATTTCATTCATTTATGCAAGTTGAGGGAGAGGGGTGAAAGTAAGGGTGGGTGGATGTTAATAATTTTTTAATTGATTGCTTGAATCACGTCCAATATTCTCTGTATAGAATGTCAGTTTCATAGAAGAAGTTGCATAGAATTTTCATAGGATTCGGTGTATGTTACATTCACGAAACCAAACATTTGTATGGGAGGGAGTAGGTGGGGGAATCGTAAAAATTGTGACGTAATTTTTTTCCCTTTCTCTTGTAAGGTGCTCGTACAAAATTTCAAGTTTGTATCTTTTAATTTGGTGGTTATTAGTTGATTTAATGAAATTGGTCGAAATCATACTTTTGTATGGGAGGTGGTAGAAGGGCAAGTGCGATTTCACAACTTTTAACGTAATTTCATTTCAACTATTTTTTTAAGTTTTTAAATTGATAGGTTTTAATAGTTAAGTGATAATTGATTTCTTAAAAATGGTCGAAAAAATAATTTTGTATGGGAGGAGGTAGAAGTTTTGAAGATATTCGACCAGTTAATATTTCAAACTTTTAAAGATTTTTTTTTTAAATGCATTTCACAAATATTCAAGTTTCTACCTTCAAATTTCATTCAAAAATTTTCAGTTAATGTGTTTTTTCATTGCACATGAAACACCTTGTGCACGTTGGACCAGGGGGGTCGGTGTATAACAATTGTAGAATTTTTATGATTTTTTCTGTATGTACAACAAATAGATGTATCCACATAGAAAATTTAAACTTTGTATCTTTTACCAGAGCCCTAAAAAAATCACTCAAAATTTTCGAGCTCAACTGCTTGCTTCTATATGGTCGACCAACCTGACGTCTTCCTTGAGGATTATAATCCAGAGCCTTTTGGCCATGTTTCGCTCTGTTTTTCTCTAAGTGTGACCGATCCACTGCCACTTCCGCCTTTGAATCTCAATGCCTATTTTAGTCTGTCCAATTCTGCTCCAAAGTTCGCGTTGGAGATCACTCACAGAATATCTCTAAAATGCGTCGGAGGCATTGGTTCACGAAAGTTTACAGTTTCTTCGTAAGTCAAACGGTCACTTTCAACGCAGTACAACCATAAAACAACACAGATTTGATGGATGCGTCAAATATTCGCAGCTTCGTGCGAACGGTGATCTCTCTTAACCTCCAGAAAGGGGAAAGAATACCGAAGGCCTGACGATCTTTAATTCGACGAACATACATATATGTATATACAATTAACTTTTCGGTTCCGCCGTCCATGCTGACAATGCTTCCGAGATAACAAAAATCTTCCACCTCTTCCCCCTATCCGAGGCGCTGTATCTGTTACACGTATCAGTTAGGTTTTAAGATCACGGGTAATAAGCCCATGATCCAGTGAGTGTTCATTTGCCATTTTTAAGGCAAGCAGAACTAGCTGCGGGTAAATTCTGCTGCCATAACCCATTGGGGGATGGTTAGCTCAGGTCCGTGAAGTCGCTATTCTCCAGTAGCGTAAAGCCCAATCGTCCGATACTCTAGATGAAAGAGATTTTTTTATACTCTAGATGAAATCTGAGAGTATATTGTGTTTGCCTTACCGTTTGTAACGCTAAGAAATAACGCTCGCACAGAGCCGCCAAGGGTACAGAAATATTTGTTGTCGCTCAAAAACTGAAGTGGAATTGCGGCTTAATACGAGATCTTGTCAAGTTCGGCAAGTTGTAGTACAAACCACCAGTGGAATCTTAAACAGACCCGCCGTTAAATTAGCAGTACTGGATGTATTAATATCTCCGAACAGACTAACAAATTTTGGTAAATCTACTGCATGTAGTTGACATACCGGGAGGGAGAATGTCGCCGAGCAATGAACGCACCCTAATGCGCGTATTAAATGCATCCATCGCTGATTAAGAATATATACACACCATTCCTCTTCAGCGATGGGCAAGCTGATTTCCGGCCGTTCTTCCTGACCAATCGAACGCACAAACACGTCTGGCTTTTTAGGTTAAGACCAATTACACAAAATCCAAACCAAAACTAGAAATTATAACGGTAAGTATCGTAAATATTTTCAATTTGTACAATTTAATCGCAAAAGTCCGTAAATATTAAGCTATGAAATTATAAATGTATTTTAAGAAAACTGAATATAAATTTGAAGTTTCTCAGAAGAGAAAATAAGGACAAGCTTGCGCTTTCTTCACTAACCGAGTCACTTTAAAATTTTTGAGCCCTAACAAGAAGTTTCAAAGGTATTCGACTTGTTAACATTTCATGAATTTAGGGATTTTTATACTCTAGATGAAATCTGAGAGTATCATAAGTTTGCTCTAAAGTTTGTAACGCTAAGAAATAATGCTGGGAGTAAAAAATGTATGATACAGAAGTTCATATAATCACTCAAAAATCTCAAAACCGGATGTCCGTCCGTCCGTCCGTGTGCTCTCTAGCTTGATAACGCGTTGAGCTAGATAGTTCAAATTTTGTACAAGTTGTTTTTGACAAAAAAGTAAAGTCAAGTTCGTGAACGGGCCAAATCGCTCCATCCCTTATACCCCCTCCCATACAAAATGACACAATTGCTCAATTTGAGCATATTACTTTTATGATGACTTCAATCTACCGTATGAAAATTTTGCATGTCCTCCCCCTTCTTCCACCACCTCCCATACAAACTATACTTTTTCATGAAATGCTTTAAACCAATTTACTCAGTGCGTATAAGATTTATCAAGCTGAAATTGTGCGAAAAATATTTATTTAAAATTATTAGTAAGACCAAAAAAAAAATTAAATGATTAGCTTCACCCCTTCTACACGCTCCCATACAATATGGCACAATTTCGCAATTCGACAATAAACGGATTTGCTCAAAAAGTATAAAAGCTTTTAGTCTAAAATTTGGAATATATTACTTTTAAAATGATTTCAATCTATCGTATAAGAATTATGTGCATTCTTCCCCTCCTTGCACCACCTACCATACAAACTGCACTTTTTCATGAAATAATCTGAACCAATTTACTTAATGCGTATAAAATTTATCGAGCTGAAATTGTACATTATTATAATATTAAACGATCAGTCTTACCCCTTCTACCTCCTTCCATACAATCTGATTCAATTTCACAACTTTACAAAAAGTCGATTTCCCTGAATATGAGTGCCACTGATTTTTCAAACATGTCAAAAACATAATTTTTCTAGCTATTTCTGAAAAAGTCTTTAAGAACTCGCCCCCTCCTTCTACCACCTCCCATACAAACTGCACAATTTCACTAAATCTAATACACTAATTTTCTCAGTACCTATTACATTTTTGAATCCTAAATTTTGTATAAAACATTTTGATAGAAACTTTAGTGTGATGAGAAAGAAATGGTTCAACGTCGTTAACTCCTGTACCACTTCCCCTTGTTATAATTTTGAGGCCAACGAGATTATTTTGATATCAAAATATCGAAATAATCGAAAAGAGAGTGGAAAAATCAAGGTTCGGGAAACAATCTGGTCCGAGATTCACCAACATCCATCTCGGTGACAGAATCGGGCTGGAGCGACGTGCTAGCGTGTTGCCAGGTCTAGCTACGGGAGTAGTGGGGGGTTCGTTGCTCCGATACTGACCATAAAAACCATGGCCTATAACAACAAATCCAGCTTTAGAGCTCGTCACGTCGACTTACCCCAGAGTAGGTACTTCAACAGAAATTCGGACTTGCTCTGATTTCGGATGTTGGCCCGATCAGATGCCTCGACGTTGGCAACGGCTGTTATGTCGCCTTATCCTGCCCACTCTGCCTTAGCCATACAGTCTCCAACATATCTTTTTATGTATGGCCTTATAGAGAGAGGAGGAGGAAGCTGTGGAGGTCAGATGGGCTCTTTAAATGAAAAATTTAGCAATTCATTTTCACTTTCAATTCAGTTTACTTTAAATATATAGAATATAATCCTAATTATATTTTATCTTCATTTTAAAATTTACAGTTATTACAAAAAAAAAATTTTTTTTTGTATAAAATTCATTGTCAATGTTGTATCCAGCCGGTTTGTTACAAATTAAAATATGTAAACTTTGTTTAAACAAAATTTTCATTCAGAATTATTGAAAAATAAAGAATTATTTGCAGATATAGCTTGGCATGTTGTTGCTAGGGTATAGCCTAGTGGGCAGTGTGTTGGTCTTGTAATGCAAAGGTCGTGAGTTCAAATCCCGGTCGATGCAATATATAATTCCAGCACATTGCCTGCTTGGATAAACCTTGGTCACCTCAATCTACGAAAATTAAAAATTCGTAGAAAGAGGGTTGTGCGAAGGACTAACAACCCTTCCACAATAAGTAATGAAATATGTTAAGGAACCTGAATATCAGGAGGCCAAGGTCCGATTTGGGCTGTAGCGCCATTGTAGAAGTAGAAGAAGATAGCTTGCCATGTTATAATTTTTTTTTGGTTAATTTTTTTGTCCAACTTCTTGAAATAATATATATATATATAAATACTAGCAAACGCCCGCGACTTAGTCCGCGTAAAAATCGCATTAATAAGCAAATTTTTGAGAATGTAGTTAGTAATACATTATATGGGATATTTAATCCGCTTACTTTAATGGCTCTTTGAACACAATGTTTTGTATTTGGTTGGAGTCACAACCATTAATTATTAAGAATGAAAGCAAGATACTCGCATTTGAATGGAAGGGGCTCGTGATCAAATCAAATCCATGATTCGAGATCATAAGTATACGTGTTAAGGACATGTGAATAGTTGTAGCTTGTGTTAATTGAAAAAAGCCCAAATAAAATGACATTGAGCTTAAAAACATAACAGGACTTCGATTGTGCGTAAAACCCCATTATATGATACTACCGATGAAATCGAAATTTTTGTAATCTTAAGAATTTTTGTGTGGGGAGTGATAGAAGGGATGACAGTACTAAATTAATTTTTTTCACTCCACGCTAGAGTAGCTATAAAAATATTTTGCACCAAATTTAAGCTTGAAAAACTGAATAGGTAACTTGAGAAACTTATTGCATTGGATTTAGTGAAATTGTGAAATTTGTATGGGAGGTGGTAGAAGGAGTGGGGGGGTTTTGATAATTTTTCTAGATACAACTATCATCACCATGCAATTGATATCTTTTAAATTTCAGATCAGTTAGATTCACACTTTTCAAGAAAATCGAGTTTTTGCAAAGTCGTGAAATTGTGTCATATTCTAAGGGAGGGGGTAGAAGGAGTGGAGCCAATCGGTTAATTTTTCCCGATAATAATAATAATACTAATTATGGATTCATCAGAAATATTTAGCTCGATCAAAGTTATACGTACTGAGAAAATTAGTTTAGAGTATTTCATGAAAAGTGCAGTTTGTATGGGAGGTGGTAGAAGGAGTGGAGGGTTTGTGGTAATTTTTCTAGAAACAACTATAACCACCATGCAATTGATGTGTTTTAAATTTTAGATCAGTTAGATTCACACTTTTCAAGAAAATCGAGTTTTTGCAAAGTCGTGGAATTGTGCCACATTGTATGGGAGGGGGTAGAAGGAGTAAAGCTATTATATATTAATTTTTCCCGATAATAATAATTATGCTAATTAAAGATTTAATACAAAATTTTAGCTTGATCAAAGTTATACGTACTGAGAAAATTGGAGTATAGTATTTCATGAAAAAGTTTAGTTTATATGGGAGGTGGTGGAAGGAGTTGGGGGATTCAAACTATTTATATACTTGAAGATTGCATTTATAATAGAAATAATATATTTTAAATTTCAAATTAAAAGCTTTCATAGTTTCCATGAAAATTTGATTATTATAAGTTTTTGAAAATGAGTCACTTTGTATGGGAGGGGGTAGAAGGCGTGAGGGGAGAAAAATAAAACCTAAAGCAGATTACTCCCAGAGGCAGAGCTAATAATCTGTGAAAGTTTCATTGCAATCGGTGCAGCTGTTTTTGCGTGAAAGCCGAAAAGACAGGCAGACAGACAGACAGACAGAGAAATTTTTTAAAAACGTTAAATTCTGCTTAGTTATTGCTAAAATGAAGCAAACAACTTATTTATAGCCATTTATAAACAAATCACAGACAGACACTACAATTATATTTATATAGATATATATATACATATATATAAATAGGGGATAGAGGCACTACAACTACTACTACTACTACTACACAACCAACACCTATACAGACTCGGAAACAATGAGTCAGTTAGAAGAGAAGAGGACTCTCGAACCAGCCGCAGTTACGCGTAGACGTTCTTTCCATAATAATTAATTTCTTTCAATAATTAAAATTGTTTTATTAATAAACTGCATAGCAGCTTATCTCCACATGGGGGCTCAACCTAAAAATTCCCTCAACCTAAAAATTTGCTCAACCTAAATTCGCTCAACCTAAAATTCGCTCAGTCTAATAAATTCGTCCCGACAAGCGTGCATTAATGGTTCGATCTCGTGGATAAAACTCTAAAGTTTGTGTCGTATTGTTTCTTCTCGGTGCTGCACGGAGAACGAAATGAAACGTGTTCCGGTACAGTCGCTACAAAATGTCCTGCAAGCACAAGGACTGGAAACAAGTGGTAAACGAATCAGCCGCGCTTGAGATGGAGCATAATAATACGTAAGAGAAAAATGTGTGTACGGTGGGAAACGTTCCGCCACAAAGACCATTCTACACACCGCGCGAGTTACAAGAGTTAATACCCGTATAAGACCCGGAAAATTAAACAGGAATGAACTCGATCAAATGGATAGAACGTGTAAATACGTTGAAAAGTGTGTATGACATTGACGAGAAGTTACTTTTATTTGCATTGCCGTCGTGTCTGAAAAGCAATGCGCAGTTATGGTTTAACAGTGTTGACATTTCGAAAAATACATGGCAATCATTTTGTAATTTGTTGTCCGAATTTTTCCCGAGTACAGCAAACGAAGTTGAAATTCACGATCGGTTACGCGAAACGAGAAGAAGTATTGGTGAATCGGGCGAAACATATTTTCATACGATGTGCGGTATTGCAGCAAACGGCGAAATTTCCGATGGTGCGCTGATTAAATACATAATTCGAGGTATAAATAGAGAATGATTTCAAATATCGCTATTAGCCACACCGATATGCCGCCTACAAGATCTGCTGGCTAGCATACGAAATTTTGACAGAAGCCGGAATCAAACGAAAGTGCACAACGAAAAAGGAATTACTGCAAGTGAATTTCCAGCGCGATACAAAGTGAATTGTTTTAATTGCGGACAGATGGGGCATATCTCTCGAAACTGTACGCAACCCCCGAAACGCCCCCGGTGTACTGTGTGTAACAAAGTTCATGGTAGAAATAAAATGCCCTGTGTCCAGTCTATGACATCGACAATGCAAATTAATTGTATATCAGTGGGACTTAAGCCCATCAAGGCTATTCGGATTATCGGTATGAGCTTCAATGCATTGTGCGATACGGGTAGTACAGTATCAGTGATAACAAAACGAATGTGCGAACGAAATAATTTACGAATCAGTGAAAACTCCATGGATAATTGGGTTACCGGTATCGGGCAGGCAAATGTACGTATTATCGGAACAGTAAAAGTGTTAATCGAAGTTGGCGATCTTAGAGTTCAGGCGACATTGTCTGTGCTTCCGGATAATGCACTTAATAACGATATCATAATAGGAACCGATGTTATGAAGACGGTAATATCACATTTGCGCCAAAAAACCAAGTGATTACACCCGATACTCTTCAGGAGAGAAACATTGTTGAAAATCCGTTTTCGATAATGAAAGTTGAAAGCCTCTATGATAATTCGCCTAAAATTGGTGCAAAACGTAAGGAGGTAGAGGACGCAACATTCGAGAGACATCAATTGAGACCCGTATATGCCTCACGGATGAAATTCCCGTTTGGCATCTCCCCGGCGCTCAGCGCTGCTCGAAAAACACGAACTGGAAAAGCAGTTACAAAGCTGGTTAAAGGAAGGAATCATTCAGGAGTCGACATCCTATTATGCGAGTCCAATACAAATGGTCAAGAAAAGAGACGGATCGTTCCGGGTATGTATCGATTACCGTTCGCTTAATCGAAAAGTTGTCAAAGACAGGTATCCAGTGCCACTCATCGAGGATTTGCTAAACGAAATAGGTAACTCCAAGATCTTTTCCACATTAGACTTAGCAAATGGATTTTTCCTCGTACCCATCGCAGCTGAAAGCCGAAAATATACCAGCTTCGTTACATCGGACAATCAGTACGAGTTCCTAAAGACGCCATTTGGATTCTGCAATTCGCCGGCCGTATTTATCAGATTCATAAATCACATTTTCCGAGAATTAATTCCACGAAAAGTCGTTCTTATTTACATTGACGATCTCATTATACCAGCAAATTCTGAGAACGAAGCTTTGGAAAAACTTGAGGAGGTGCTAAAGATGTGCTCCTAATACGGCTTACGAATCAATTGGAAAAGTGCGCTTTATTACAACGAGAAGTCGAATATTTTTGATCACCTACATAATGAACAAATATCGCCATCAAGTGAGAAGGCTAAAGCCGTGAAAAACTTTCCCAAACCGAAGACTGTTAAGGATGTGATGAGTTTTCTTGGACTCACCGGTTACTTCCGTAAGTTCATTCCGGGATATACTTTGTTGGCTCGACCATTTACTGAGTTAACTAAAAATGCGAATGACAAAAAAGTAACACTAAACGAAGCCGAGTTGACTGCAATTCGCTAAAGAAATGTTTAACGGAATCGCCCGTGTTAGGCAACTATAATCAGGAAGCGGATACCGAAGTACATACTGATGCGAGCATCGATGGATATGGAGCAGTCCTAATGCAACGAAACCCTGAAGACGATTTTTTCCGTCCTGTTTATTACACCAGCAAAAAGACATCAGAGGCTGAACGAAGATATTCGTCATACGAATTAGAAGTTCTTGCTGTAGTTCACGCTTTGGAGAAGTTTCGAGTTTTCCTATTGGGAATTAAATTTCGAATTATCACGGACTGCGCAGCGTTTCGACAAACTATGCAGAAGTCGAAAATACCCAGGCGAGTCGCGCAATGGGCTTTGCATTTGGAAGAATATGACTACATCCTGGAATATCGACCAGCAGTACGAATGAAACACGTCGATGCCTTAAGCAGGTATCCTGTTATGGTTCTTGAGGATACTATGACGGCAACCATAAAAGGCCTTCAGTGTAAAGACGAACACTTCAAGACGATAAAACAAATCGTGGAATCTCAACCATATGATGATTATTACGTACGTAGCGATATTTTAATGAAAGTGGTCGACGAACGAGAACTTATTGTTTTACCGAGTCAAATGCAAAAAGATATTATTTATCGAACACACGAACGAGGATAATTTGGCGTCAAAAAAACCGCAGAGATTATCCGTCAAAACTAATTCATTCCGAATTTGTTGTAAAAAGTACAGCAACACATATTCAATTGCATACCTTGTATTATTGCTGAACGTAAAATAGGAAAAAAGGAGATTCAGCTAACGCCATTACCAAAAGGAGATTCTCCTTTATTTACGTATCACATTGACCATCTGGGTCGAATGTCAACTACGACAAAACAATACAAATATCTTCTTGTTGTCATGGACGATTTTTCGAAATTCGTATGGATATATCCAACCAAAACAACAGGCGTAACCGAAGTCATCAATAGATTGCGAAAACAACAATCAACATTTGGTAATCCAAAGCGAATTATCACGGACAGAGGTCCAGCGTTTACCTCAATCGAATTCAAAAATTATTGCAGCCAGGAAGCCATCGAACATATTATAATAACAAATGGAGTTCCTAGAGGCAACGGTCAGGTAGAGCGGACACACGACATAATTATACCAGCTTTAACTAAATTATCGTTGAACAATCCTAACGAATGGTACAAACACGTACCCAAGGTTCAAGTATGCATAAATTCAATCCTGCAACGCTCAATAAAGTTTACGCCGTTCCATGTACTGTTTGGAAAACGAATGAAAAACAACGTCGACAATAATGTAAGAGCAGAACTTGAAGCGGAAATAGTTAACATATTCAAGGACGAAAGGCGAACCATAAGGGACGAAGCTAAACAAAACATAGCAACAGTTCAGAAGGAGCAACATTCACTCAATAAACGAAAGCACAAAATGCCGAGAAAATATAAAGTAGGCGATCTTGTGGCGATACAACGGACTCAGTACGGGTCAGGACTTAAACTTCGTCCAAAATTTTTTGGTCCGTATAAAATCATAAAAGTACAAAACAACGATAGTTACGAGGTGCTTCGAGTAGGACGAGGTGAAGGGTCTGAAAGGACCACAACGGCGGCCGATCTCATGATGCTGTGGCCATCGGGGTCCGATGGTTTGTAGGATGGCCGTGTGGGATAGAGGCATCATTACAACTACTACTACTACTACGCAACCAACACCTATGCAGACTCGGGAACAATGCGTCAGTTAGAAGAGAAGAGGACTCTCGAACCAGCCGTGGTTACGCGTAGACCTTCTTTCCATAATAATAAATTTCTTTCAATAATTAAAATTGTTTTATTAATAAACTGCATAGCAGCTTATCTCCACATATATATCGTATATGTTTTCTCTTCTTCTACTTCTACAATGGCGCTACAGCCCAAATCGGACCTTGGCCTCCTGATATTCAGGTTCCTTAATACTTTTCATTACTTATTGTGGAGGAGTTGTTAGCCCTTCGCACAACCCTCTATCTACGAATTTTTAATTTTCGTAGATTGAGGTGACCAAGGTATATCCAAGCAGGCAATGTGCTGAAATTATATATTGCGTCGACCGGGATTTGAACTCACGACCTTCGCATTCCAAGACCAACACGTTACCCACTAGGCTACACCCTAGCTGTTTTCTCTTAGTTATCATTAAATTTTTCTTTTTGTTTTTATCAATTTTGATCGTCTTATTAAAACTAAAACAAATGTTATAACGACAGGTATGGTTGTTTACTGATCGTTTGTAAGGACTTAATATAAAAAAAATTCTACTAAACTTAACTACTCTCAAAAATATTTCAAGCTTAGCATATTCGTTTGAACGTTACAAAAACGAATTATAAGAGATCTAAAAAACATGACGCGTTCTCCAATTAAAAAAAAAATTATTCATCTCTCTTATTATTACTTATGCCTTATATGATAATTTTTGGATTTTCGATATAATTATTATTAACCTTAGTTCTGTAATTGCATTGTTATTCGAATAATAATTTATTTGAATATATACTGTTTCGTCGTATAATTTTAGTTTGCGATATTCATTACGTTAATAAATTTATGGTGAAAATATATAAGATAAATAAAAAAATAGAAACACAAAGAGAAATTGTGACGAAAACGAGTAAAATAAACGAGTGTGTTTGAGAACGGGACGGAGGGAAAACATAAGATTTTCCCATAATATTCTCGCGTCAGCAGCAGAAAGAAATACATTACATTTATTTCTGCGTTGATATTTTTGTATTATTTGTCAAATATATGACATGCGTAGGATATTTAATAGCTTACGACGGAGCAAGTACTTTTCTTAATCGTTCTTAGTTCAGTTGCGTTTGGCCGCATTCTGCGCTGTCTAAGTGAAACTCCATAGAGGTGAAAACGAGTTGAATCAGCTCAATAGCCACACACATTGGAATGAGGATGTCTGGCGATTTTGAACCGTTTTCAGGCATTGAATAGTTCCTTCGTGTTATCTGCGGTCGATGCCTCAAAAAAATTTCTCGTCCGGTTAAACTCATCCGAAACAAAAACCAATGCCGTGACCGCAAGAGTCGATAATCGGAGATCTCAGCAAGGTCAGGCTTGAAGCTGGATGTTAAAGCGGTTAGACTGCTACTTTTCCCGACGTCGCTCTGGCGCCGTTTTGGTAGTTGATAGCACAAGGTCAAAATGGCCAAAGCAACCCAAAATGAGAAGGGAAAGTTGTGGCGGCGGCGAACGACTGACTCCTTGAATTAGCACAACTACAAGACTACGACGAGACACAATTTATATGTCGATCGGTCTGTGCAACTTATCACCATTTATATTTTATTTTCTACGTCTGATATTTTGCTACACAAACCACTTAGCACTTATGCATCTTCGCGAGGCATGGGAAATAATTAATTTTATCAACAAGGTTAAACAGATATATAAAGTATTATTCTATGCCTGTAACTTTGATTTCAACCAAAAAAACTCTTGTATAAAATTGACATGACTCGACCAAATTTAGGAATTTTTCCACGGCAACAGAATCACCAATGACCTTTTTCCGTCTTACTGCCGTCGGATTTGTTCTTTTGCAAAAAAAAAAACGGAAAACCGATATCTTTCATACTTTTGCGCTCTTGACCGAACTGCACTTTGCGAATCGCAATTAATCGTTATATGCAATAAATTTTCCTGCGCGAATTTCCTTTTCAGGTAAATATGTTCAAGAAATGCGTAAATTTCTGCGTTACCGTGAGTTGAAGTTACCAGAATGATCGCTTTAACATGAACCGAAGAAATTTTTCACTCAGCGTTTTCGCTCGCGCAACCATCCGTCCGTCTTCGTCCAGTGTCGGAACTTCTCGCCTGTCTCCATCCGGATCGTGTTAGGGTGGCCAGATCATTAATTTTTTTTTCTTTTATTACTTTTTCTTTTTCATTTAGTTTTGTTTTTACGATATACAGGGTGTTTGGTACTCCGTGCATAACCTTGTAAGGGGTTATTCCTGGATATATTTTGAGCAAAAAATTGTTCTACGGAGATGGTCAATTTTCAATATCCACGGAGATACAGGGTGATCAAGAAAAGTCCTTCGGACCTGTACCCTCACTCACTCAAAACGCTATATCTTGAAAACTAATAATCACAATTCAAAGTGTTATAGCTTGTTTTTTAGGGAATCAAATTACCTTTCATTTGGTGTAATAGTCCGCATTGTAACTGTATCCAATTCTGAGATATTTGCTTCAGAACACAAATTTTTGACAGTTTGACCGTCAAAATTCTAAGATCAATGTAGTTTTTCTCTAAAAAACCCATTACAAAAATGTCATTTTTTTGTTGTTTTCTTTTGTGCCATATTATTGCCTACAAAAGACGCATACACTTGCATTGCATAAGTTTTATAGTTTAGAAGAAATTATCATTCCAATAATGTAGCACTTTTGTCAAAAAAGCAAGAATAGGTTGATCAACACTCTCCGCTTGAACTAAAAGAACTTAAGAATGGTTTTTATGGTTTATTTCAAATTTCCTTAATTACAATAAATGTTCAAAATGGCCACTTTCATTTTGAATGCACGCTAAAGCTCGTTTTGCCAGTGTTCTCTTTGTGTTCATACTCCTCAACTGCTGCCTTACTTCTGTTGCTGCCGCATCGATTCTGGTGTTTAGATCCTGCAACGTTACTACTTCCGTTGCTTAGACAAGGTCCTTCATCCGTCCCCATACAAAGAAATCCATAATAGTTAAATCAGGGGATCTTGCAGGCTAGTGTATCGGTCCATTTCTACCGATCCAGCGATTGCTATAATTGGAATTTAACCAATCTCTGATTTGTCGGCCGTAATGAGCTGGAGCACCATCGTGTTGGTAAAACATGGAAGCCAATCGTTGCAGTGGCATATCATCCAAAAACTCCTGTAGATCATTTGTCAAAAAATGCAAGTAATTGGAACTATTTAAGGTAGGCGGAAGCCTAATAGGACCAATAAAATCATTGCCAATCACACCTGCCCATAAATTGACACTGAATCTGTGCTGAAATGATGCCTCTCTTCTTGTATGTGGATTGCTCTCAGCCCATGTGTGTAAGTTGTAGAAGTTTGTGATACCGTCCCTGGTGAATTGGGACTCATCCGTCCAAAGAATGTTGCTGATAAAATCCTCGTCACTTATTTGTCGTTCAAGGAGCCAATTGCAAAACTCCATCCTTTTGGGTAAATCAACGGGTAACAGCTCCTGCACTGGTGTGTGGTGGTAGGGATGCAAACGTTCTAATTCAGGACACTCCAAACTTTCCACGTAGAGACGTTAAACCGCAATGCCAAGCGTCGTATACTAGTTGATGGATCATTTTGAACTGCAGCTAGGATTCGTTGATCAATTGAAACAGCGATTACCGGCGCAGGATTTGCATTCACTCTGCTTGTCCTAACACTGCCTGTTTCCCTAATCCTTCTGTAAACGTCTTGGAATACTCTCGCGTAAGGTATTCGACGATTGGGAAATCTGTGATGATACAAAGATCGCGCCGCTTGCTCATTTCCCTGACACTCTCCATAGAGGAAAATTATGTCTGCATATTCTTCGTTCGTGAACTCTGGCATTTCGAAATTCTTTTTTAAATTTTAGTGACACCTTGTTCTTTTACAAATTTAACTAAAACTGATAAAAATATGAAGTATGGTTTGCTTTTATAGGCTTTTCATTTTGTTAGGTAACCCATTAAAAAGGGCAAAGTGCTGCACCTAGTTGTGTTGAAACTCATTTTAATTTTCTCGATAATTTTAATACTACCTAAAGGACATTCATTGATAATTTAAATAGTAATTAAAGGGCACAAAGAATATTTCAGTTTAACAACATTTCAGGTAGTTTTTTTAGAACGAGGGTTGGTTTATGGCATAATTTATTTTTAAGCCATATGTATTTTCGCTTATTACCTGGAAAACGGGAAAACCTAAGTCATAAGTATGTGTGCATCTTTTGTAGGCAATAATATGGCACATAAAAAAACAACATTAAAATGACATTTTTATAATGCGTTTTCTTGAGAAAAACTACATTGATCACAGAATTTCGAGGGTCAATGTATCAAAAATTTGTGGTCTGAAGGAAATACCTCAGGATTGGGTACAGGTACAATACGGACTATTACACTAAATGAAAGATAATTTGATTCCCTAAAAAACAAGCTATAACACTTTGAAATGCGATTTTTGGTTTTCAAGATATAGCGTTTTGAGTGAGTGAGGGTACAGGTCCGAAGGACTTTTCTTGATCACCCTGTATCTCCGTGGATATTGAAAATTGACCATCTCCGTAGAACAATTTTTTGCTCAAAATATATCCAGGAATAACCCCTTACAAGGTTATGTACGGAGTACCAAACACCCTGTATTTTAAGGATGCGATCAGAATTTCGTCAGGCTTCAATTCGTCACACACAACACCATACAAAATTTCTTGAAATCAAAAAATTTATCTTTCATCTAGAGTATCGCACGATTGGGCTTTACGCCCAATCGTAGTCCTGTTATGTTTTTAAATGCATTTTGCAAAGTTTCTATATTAAAATTACATTAAAACATAACAGGGCTACGATTGCGCGTAAAGCGCAATCTTACGATACTCTAGATGAAATAGAATTTTTTGTGATCCCAAGAAATTTTGTATGGGGAGTGTTAGAAGGGATGATAGCATTGTACTAATTTTTTCGACATCATGCTAAAGTAGCTATGAAAATGTTTTATTCAAAATGCTTACTCCAAAAACTGAATGGGAACTGAGAAAATTAGTGAGTTTGATTTAGTGAAAATGTGCAGTTTGTATGGGAGGTGGTAGAAAGAGTGGGGGGATTTTGATGATTTTTTCAGAAATAACTAGGAATATTATAAAATTGGTATCCCTTAAATTTCAGACTAGTGCCATTCATAATTTTCAAGAAAATCGATTTTTTGTGAAGTTGTGAAACTGTGTCATATTGTATGGGAGAGGATAGAAGTAGTGAAGCAAATCAAATATTTTTTTTTTCACCTTAGTAATAATATTAATTAAATATTTATTACAAAATATGAGCTCAACAAATGTTATATGTTCTGAGAAAATCGGCTTAGGGCATTTCAGGAAAAAGTGTAGTTTGTATGGGAGGGGGTGGAAGGAAAGGGAGGAAGCAAATAATTTTTGTACTGTAGATTTAAATCATTAAAAAAGTAATATATACCAAAATTGAGACCAATAGCTTTTATACTTTTTGAGTAAATCCATTTATTGTCAAATTGCAAAATTGTGTCATTTTGTATGGGAGGGGGTAGAAGGGGTGAAGTTAATCATCTCATTTTTTTTGACCTTACTAACAATTTTAAATAAGTATTTGGTGCACAATTTCAGCCCGCTGAATTTTATAAGCACTGAGGAAATTGGCTTAGAGTAATTCATGATAAGTACAGTTTGTATGGGAGGTGGTAGAAGGAGGGGGAGGACACGCACAATTTTTATATGATAGATTGACATTATCATAAAAGTAATATATTCTGAATTTCAGGCCAATAACTTTTATACTTTTTGAGCAAATCCGTTTATTGTCAAATTGCGTAATTGTGTCATTTTGTATGGGAGGGGGTAGAAGGGGTGGAGCGATTTGGCCCGTTCACGAACTTGACCTTACTTTTTTGTCAAAAACGACGTGTACAAAATTTGAACTTTCTAGCTCAACGCGTTCTCAAGCTAGAGAGCGCACGGACGGACGGACGGACGGACGGACGGACATCCGGTTTTGAAATTTTTGAGTGATAGTATTAACTTCTGTATTCATCATTTTTTTCTCCGAGCCTTATTTCTTGGCGTTACAAACCTTAGAGCGAACTTATAATACTCTCAGATTCCATCTAGAGTATAAAAATTTTCAGTTTATGTGTTTTTATATTGTCGATGAAATCTGAGAGTATATTGTGTTTGCTTTACCGTTTGTAACGCTAAGAAATAACGCTCGCACAGAGCCGCAAAGGGAACAGAAATATTTGTTGTCGCTCAAAAACCTCGATTCCGAGTGACCGTCTGTCTGTCCGTCTGTCCGTCTATCCGTCTGTCTACAGCATAACTCTCGAAAGCTTTGAGCTATAGTGCTAAATATGTTTCTGTGTCATTCTTAGCAAAAAAGTAACTTTAAGTTCGTGAATGGGCTACATCCCCCCACTCCTTTTACCCCCTTCCATACAAATTTCATGAAATTTCGAAATATTAAGAAATTGATTTTTCTTTGAAACTATTTAAGCTATCGACTTGAAATTTAAGACAAAGTATTTTGATATAGATACATATATAGATTTCATTAATATCACGGAATATTGACCCAATCTCCTTACTCCTTCTACCCTCTCCGACACAAATGGACAATTTTGAAAAATACATATTTTCGATTTTCATTGAAACCAGTAAAGCTAAAAAGACAAAATTTTGTCAGAATTAATTGTACTATAATTGTAATTTAGTTTAAAAATAATTATCAGCTTCACCTCACTCTTTCTACCCCCTCCCATACAAATTTCACGAAATTTTGAAATTTAAATTAAATTATTTTTCTTCGAAACTGTTAAAGCTATCAACTTGATATTTTGTATAAAGTATACAAATAGAAATATTAATAATGCAAAAAAAAATTGTTTTGATCCGTACACTCCTTCTACCCCCTCCCATGCAAAGGCATAATTTATGTTAAATGCATTTTATCGATTTCCATTCAAATTAGATGAAGTACAAATTTTATATTTTGCCAGAATCTGTTTCTTAATAATTGAAATAAGTGCTAGAAAAAACTATCAGCTCCGCTTCACTCCTTCTAACACCTCTCATACAAATATCTGTATTAACAATTCAAGAAAAGCATTTCTCTTTCAAGTACATATATGAGAACTATCGACTTTGAAATTGAATCAAAGCATGGTGATAAGGTTAATGATAAGCAGTTTCAAAATCATCTTCAACCCTCCACTTCCTCTGCCACCTCCCATACAAATGCCCCAATTTCAGGAAAACTATGACCTATTTCTTTAAAAATAATGAAAACTAAAAACTTTAAACTCAGCAAAAAAACATTTTGCATGCCATGTTCGGTGTCATATACGAAAAATACAAACCTCTTGCTCTACTTTTACCACTTCCCATGCAAAAGTCTCTATTTACTATTCGAAAGAATTTGAGATGACATATTTTCTGGAATATGAGTCATTCCCATTCATCTAGACTATCACATGATTGTGCTTTACGCCCAATCATAATTCTGTTATGTTTATACTCTAGATGGAATCTGAGAGTATTATAAGTTCGCTCTAAGGTTTGTAACGCCAAGAAATAAGGCTCGGAGAAAAAAATGAATGATACAGAAGTTAATATTATCACTCAAAAATCTCAAAACCGGATGTCCGTCCGTCCGTGCGCTCTCTAGCTTGAGAACCCGTTGAGCTAGAAAGTTCAAATTTTGTACACGTCGTTTTTGACAAAAAAGTAAGGTCAAGTTCGTGAACGGGCCAAATCGCTCCACCCCTTCTACCCCCTCCCATACAAAATGACACAATTACGCAATTTGACAATAAACGGATTTGCTCGAACAGTATAAATGTTATTGGCCTGAAATTCAGAATATATTACTTTTATGATAATATCAATCTATCATATAAAAATTGTGCGTGTCCTCCCCCTCCTTCTACCACCTCCCATACAAACTGTACTTATCATGAATTACTCTAAGCCAATTTCCTCAGTGCTTATAAAACTCAGCGGGCTGAAATTGTGCACCAAATATTTATTTAAAATTGTTAGTAAGGTCAAAAAAAATGGGATGATTAGCTTCACCCCTTCTACCCCCTCCCATACAAAATGACACAATTTCGCAATTTGACAATAAATGGATTTACTCAAAAAGTATAAAAGCTATTGGTCTCAATTTTGGTACATGTTACTTTTTTAATGATTTAAATCTACAGTACGAAAATTATTTGCTTCCTCCCTTTCCTTCCACCCCCTCCCATACAAACTACACTTTTTCCTGAAATGCTCTAAGCCGATTTTCTCAGAACATATAACATTTGTTGAGCTCATATTTTGTAATAAATATTTAATTAATATTATTACTAAGATGAGAAAAAAAATATTTGATTTGCTTCACTAATTCTACCCCCTCCCATACAATATGACACAGTTTCACAACTTCACAAAAAATCGATTTTCTTGAAAAGTATGAATGGAACTAGTCTCAAATTTAAGGGATGCCAATTTTATAATATACCTAGTTATTTCTGAAAAAATCATTAAAATTCCTCCACTCTTTCTACCACCTCCCATACAAACTGCACATTTTCATTAAATCAAACTCACTAATTTTCTCAGTTCCCATTCAGTTTTTGGAGTAAGCATTTTGTATAAAACATTTTCATAGCTACTTTAGCATGATGTCGAAAAAATTAGTTCAATGCTATCATCCCTTCTAACACTCCCCATACAAAATTTCTTGGGATCACAAAAAATTCTATTTCATCTAGAGTATCGTAAGATTGCGCCTTACGCGCAATCGTAGCCCTGTTATGTTTATACTCTAGATGAAATCTGAGAGTATTATAAGTTTGCTCTAAGGTTTGTAACGCTAAGAAATAAGGCTTGGAGAAAAAAATTAATGATACAGAAGTTAATGTTATCACTCAAAAATCTCAAAACCGGATGTCCGTCTGTCCGTCTGTCCGTCCGTCTGTCCGTCTGTCCGTCCGTCGTTTCGCTCTCTAGCTTGAGAACGCGTTGAGCTAGATTGTTCAAATTTTTTACAGGTCGTTTTTGACAAAAAAGTAAGGTCAAGTTCGTGAACGGGCCAAATCGCTCCATCCTTTCTACCCCCTCCCATACAAAATGACATAATTGCGCAATTTGACAACTAAAAGATTTGCTCAAAAAGTATAAAAGCTATTGGCCTGAAATTTGGAATATATTACTTTTATGATAATACCAATCTACCGTATAAAAATTATGCGTGTCCTTCCCCTCGTTCTACCACCTCCCATACAAACTGTACTTGTCATGAATTACTCTAAGCCAATTTACTCAGTGCGTATAAAATTTAGCGGGCTGAAATTGTGCACTAAATATTTATTTAAAATTTTTAGTAAGGCGAAAAAAAATTAGACGATTAGCTTCGCTCCTTCTACCCCCTCCCATACAAAATGGACGCAATTTCGCAATTTAACAATAAATTAATTTACTCGAAAAGTATAAAATCTATTAGTCTGAGTTTTGGGATATATTACTTTCATAATGATTTAAATTTACAGTAGAAAAATTAATTGCGTCCTCCCTCTCCTTCCACCCCCTCCCATACAAACTACACTTTTTCATGAAATGCGCTAAGACGATTTTCTCAGAACATATAACATTTATAGAGCTCAGATTTCGTAAGAAATACTTAATTAGTATTATCACTAAGATCAGAAAAAAATATTTGATTAGCTTCACTGCTTCTATCCCCTCCCATACAATATGACACAGTTTCACAACTCCACAAAAAATCGATTTTCTTGAAAAGTATGAATGGTACTAATCTGAAATTTAAAGGTTGTCAATTTTATAATATTCCAAGTTATTTCTGAAAAAATCACTAAAATCCCTCCACTCTTTCTACCACCTCCCATACAAACTGCACATTTTCACTAAATCTAACTCACTAATTTTCTCAGTCCCCATTCAATTTTTGGAGTAAGCAGTTTGTATAAAACATTTTTTAGCTACTTAAGCATGAAGGGGAAAAAATTGTTTCAATGCTATCACCCCTTCTAATACTCCCCATCAAAAATTTCTTGGGATGACATCTAGAGTATCGTAAGATTGCGCTTTATGCGCAATCGTAGCCCTGTTATGTTTTTTATTGTATTTAAATGTTAAGATTTTTCATTTTTGTTTTGAAATGTATAAGATTTTATATTTTTATATGATGATATATATTAAACACCTAAATAAATAAATAAATAATGTCGCTCATTGCCGTCTATTGTGTGAAGTGCTCCCAGGTATACAAAATCATCCACCTGCTCGAAGTTGTATTCGCCTATGGTAATGTTCTGCCTCTCTGGGATAGTTCTTCGTGTCTGGGTCATGTATTTTGATATATCGATGTGATATCTGTGCTCAGTTTTGAGATATGGCGGTTTGAAATTGTGAAAAGTGCGCCATTTTTTAAATGCTTCCCATTTCTCCCCAATGCTATTATGACTAAATTTTATATTTTTCTTGTATTCCGGTGGTATAACTTTATATATGTTTTAAGTTTCAATTACATAGCTTAAGAAATAGTTGAAATTTTCAGTCTTAAATATTTTTCTTTATACCCCCTTTACAATATATAGTCTCTTTCTAGGCTGTTTTAGGTGGATCTGTATACCGCCTTGGCCGATTATTGTCAGAAAGTGCAAATCAATAAAAAAAAACATAACAGCACTACGATCGATACTCTAGATGAAAGAGAAAGTTTTTGTATAAAATTTAGGATTCAAAAATTTAATAGGTACAGAGAAAGTTAATGTTTAATTCTATTTTCCTCATACTATTTAATTCTATTCTCGTCATAATTGCACATTCCTTATTATCACATTACTGCACAAATCTTTTCTATTAATTCATAATTCTCACGATTTGCACTTTATTTGATGTTTCACACAGTTTTATATTTCATGCACACATGGCTAGCCTGTTATGTATGCTGTCAAAATATGTATAATATGCACTTTTGTCTTTCCCATTAGCGTCAGCATTTTTACTTTTTTAATATTTTATAAACTCTTTTAATATTATATAAAGTCAGCGTTAAGCAATAAAGATGTTCAGTATTTCAGAATTTCGTTTCTTTATCACATCAGTATTTCAGAGTCATTTTCTTTTATCACATCAAGACAAGGAGAAGCCCTTGTCCAGCAGAAACATTTGGAGACCCCGGCTAGATCAAGAACTCGCGGTCTTAATAATAATTTAATAAAATTTTTCCTTTCACAGTTCAAAGGGAGGAACTCATTTTATCGCAGGTAGCGGAGGGAAAAGAAATTGAGCGACTGATAATCAACTATCGGAAGGACTCGCTGCACCACAAGACGCTGGACTACTTGAGGACGAAGCTCGAAAAACTGGAACAACTATGGGAGAATTTCAATAGAGGTCATCAAGCGCTACTTAGATTCGGACCCAACGAGCCTGAATACATCACGAGCCGCTATTACAAAAAGGTCAGCAATGGATTCGCGAAGCTGAAGGAAGGCATCTTGGAGCAGCTGGCACTAAAAACTGGTGCTCCACCTAGCGTCGAAAACGCAGCAGCGAAGACAGACGACAAAGTGCCTTCCACGTCCAAATCTGCCGAAACTCAGCCTTCTACGTCAAAAAAATCACCGAGCAAGACTTCATTCCCGGAGGATTCGGAGCTGGCAGCCCTCTTCAGACGACAACGAGCGTTAATCAGTGTACTGCAGCGCCTGATTAACGACATAGAAAGAAGACTGCGTTCGCCGAACTCATCAATTTATTATGAAGTGAAAATCGAGGCGGTGACCAAATACTGGGATGAAATCTCGGCCATCAACCAGTCCATATGGACAGGTTGCAGCGAACCAGAACGATACGACTACGATATCAACACCATCTGTGACATTGAGGAGTCAACACAAGACATCATCATCAGATTGAAGGAGTTGCTTCACAGCGCATCGCCTCCACCACCAGGCGTATCCAGTGGACCATCAACAATGAAGCTGCCACAAATTAAGCTGCCCACTTTTGATGGTAACTACTTGGACTGGAGGTCCTTTTCCGAGCTATATCGTCGGCTTATTCATGAGCAGCCGATGAGCAAAACGGAAAAAATGTTTTACCTAATGGCCAACCTATCAGGTGAAGCCAAACGGTTAATCCAGCACTTCCCGGTACGGAGTCCAGTTATAGCTCCGTCTGGGACACATTAGTGGATCGTTACGATAACCAGCGGTTATTAGTAACTTCTATCCTTAATCGGCTTCTGGGTCAATCAGCATGTCAGCTTGACTCCGCTTCCAGCATCAAATCTCTCCATGATGCGACCAAAGAATCCATTTTGGGATTGGAAAATCTTGGATTTTCCACCAAATCATGGGATGCATTTCTGGCTCACATCACGGTTAAGAAAAAGGATAGAAACACTCATGGTTTGTACGAGCAAGCTTTGGAATACCCGAAGCAAATACAAGGCATCCAGGAACTACTAAATTTCCTAGATGCACGATTTCAATCTCTTCAGACTCTTGGCAGAACCTCTGGACAGCGACCTCAAGCAGAAAATCGCTCGAAAGGGTCATCACTAGTAACATCCGGAACCACTGCTTGACCGCTTTGTAATCTTGTTCACGCAATATACACTTGTCCAAAATTTCTCAAGATGGATGTAAGCAGCCGTTGCCAAGCAGTAAGAACTCACAAGCTTTGCATGAACTGCTTGCAATGCGGCCATTTTGTGAGTCAATGTCAATTGGGAAGCTGAAAGAAGTGCTCGAAAAGGCATAATACACTGCTTCATGAGGAGACAACACCAGCTCTATACGTGACCCAAACCAGAAGGCCCGAAGCATCAACAAGCAACACATCATCAGCTGCAATCACATCTGAAGCCATCATAAACAATCGGTCCAGGTATGTATTTCTAGCAACTGTAGTAATACATATAATGGACAAACATAATAATCCCATCGAATGTCGAGCAGTCTTGGATTCCGGATCTCAGCTAAATTTTATCTCAGATGAGTTGGCAAAACAGCTTCAACTAACACATACTAACTGCAACACCATCGTTGCTGGTATCGGCAGCCGTGAACACAGAGCGCAGCAGCGGCTATACACCACAATTCAGTCAAGATTGAATAATTTCTCTGTGGACATTGAGGCAGTTATTCTACCAAAGATAACCAACAATCAGCCAGCTCGTTTTGTAGACATCAAACACTAGAACTTGCCATCCAACATAAAACTTGCTGATCCAGACTTTTATAAGCCGAAGAAGATTGACCTACTTATTGGCGCTGAGCACTTCTCAGCTTTGATGTCCGTTGGTCAGATTCAGCTAGACAAAACCCTACACACTCTTCAAAATACAATATTTGGGTGGGTGGTACTAGGAAGAAGCTCAGACCATACATTCCCTAAGGCGTTCTGCGGAGTAGCCACTATAGATGAAACAACTTTCGATATTCAGCGCTTATGGGAACTAGAACAGGTTAGTACACCAATTCAACCACGAACTCAAGCAGAGAGTCTCTGCGAAAAATATTTTGAAAAGTCTACGACTCGTGATCACTCAGGTCGATTCGTAGTGAAAGAAAGATCCTACAGTCTTAGGTCAGTCAAAAGAGACTGCAGTCCGTCGATTCATTTCATTAGAGAAAAAAATGAACAGAGATCATCTTCTTAAATCACAATATGTCGCCTTTATGGACGAATATCTACAACTAAAGCACATGGAGAGAATACAAGAGGGTGAGATAAAACAGTCGCACTATTTTATTCCTCATCACTGTGTGCTAAAGCCATCCAGTACTACAACTAAACTTAGGGTGGTATTCGACGCATCATGCAAGACATCCACAAACATATCGCTCAATGAGATATTATTTAAAGGTCCAACAATCCAAGACGATTTATTCTCGATTCTTACTCGATTTCGTCTACATAAATACGTCTTTACCGCAGACATCGAGAAGATGTACCGGCAAATATTGATAGACACAAGAGATCAAGAGTATCAGCTAATAGTCTATCGCAACGAAGTAACCAAGGACATGGAATTCTACAGACTCAAGACTTCAACATATGAGACCACTCCAGCCTCTTTCTTGGCAACCAAGTGCTTACAAAAACTATCAGAAGAGAACGCAAGTGTCTACCCGTTAGGATCTAAGATGGCAAGACGAGATTTCTACGTAGACGATATCATGACAGGGAGTAACAATTTGAATGAAGCCTTGCAAGTGCAGGCACAGCTAAGAGGTCTTCTGAAAGGTGCAGGCTTTAATCTTCGAAAGTGGTGTTCCAACAATCCCATGCTCTTAGCAACAATACCTGACGCAGATATTGAATTCAAGCTAGATTTGAATGACAAAGGTGAAGAAGGCATCAAAACTCTAGGAGTTACATGGATGCCCAAGGCAGACCAGTTTCTAATCCAAACAAACTGGCCAACGTTAAAACGGACTACAAAACGTTCAATACTAGCAGACATCGCTCACATATTTGACCCGCTGGGTTTAATCAATCCGGTTATAGTGCATTGCAAAATATTCTTCCAATAACTATGGAAGCTCAAGCTTGATTGGGACGCAGCACTCCCAGAAGAACTTCATACACGTTGGTTGAAATTTCGAGACGATCTCCCATTGCTGAACAAACTGACGATACCAAGACAAGCATATATTGCAACATCAAAGGCACTATACCAGATTCACGGCTTCAGCGACGCTTCAGAAAAGGCTTATGGGGTGGCTATCTATCTTCGCTCGATTGACACAAAGGGGAATACAACTGTCAGGCTACTATGTGCTGCTTCCAGAGTTGCACCACTAAAAACGGTTACTTTGCCACGTTTAGAACTATGTGCAGCACGAATGTTAGCTCACATGACCAATCGACTAAAGCACATACTAGAACTCAACGACGACCAAATATTTTATTGGTGTGATTCTAAAATAGTCCTAGGTTGGATAAGAGCAGAATCCTCATCGTATAAAACTTTCGTGGCGAACAGAATATCTAGTATTCAAAATTCTAGTTCTATACAACATTGGAAACATGTCAATACCAACCTCAACCCAGCCGTTCTAGTGTCCAGAGGGGTGTCGCCGAGCATTCTGCTAACCTCGCAATTATAGTTTAATGGACTTACTTACGAAAATCTTCATTTGAGTGGCCATCAGAAGATGCTTCAACAGAAGACACCAAAATAGAGCTAAAGGCATCATCATTAGTGGCAACAGCACACAAGCGATCTCATTTCATTGATGTTATCAATCATTGAAATTCCTTCAAGCACTTAATTCATGTAGTGGCATATATTGCAAGGTTCGTAAAAAACCTGCAGTGCAGAACTAATCGTTCTGCAGGATCACTTACTGCTATGGAGACTAATGCAGCATTAAAAATCACCGTTCGTTACATACAGTCCCAAGGCTTCGGAGAAGAACACAATACACTGAAGGCAGGAAAACAACTAAATAAGCATAATCGATTAGCAAGCTTAACCCCATTTGTAGACAAAGACAACGTACTACGAGTGGGGGGAAGGCTTCAAGCAGCAAATGTTCCATACGATACTAAACATCCAATGCTTTTACCGAGGGATCATGCTTTAACACGACTATTGGTAACCGATGCTCATAAAACAAATTTTCGCGCCGGACCACAATCACTGCTGTCGATAATTCTAAAACGTTTCTGGCCACTAAAAGGAAAATTGCTGTCGCGATCAGTAGTACAGCACTGCATAAGATGTTTTAAAGCCAAACCAACATTAGGTACTCAACTAATGGGCAATCTACCTGCTCCAAGGATTCAGGAAGGCCGTCCATTCCTGCACTCTGGAGTCGATTTCTGTGGACCAATTTGGACTCATTTTAAAATTCGTGGTAAGAGATCACAAAAATCGTACATAGCGGTATTTTGCTGTTTTCTACTTAGGCAGTCCACCTCGAGGTTGTTTCAGATCTTTCGACGGATGTTGGATTTAGTGAAATTGTGCAGTTTGTATGGGAGGTGGTAGAGGGAGGAGTGGGTTATTAATGATTTTTTCAGAAATAACCAAAAACATCATGTTTTTGAGATGCTTTAAATTGCTGATCAGTAGCATTCATACTTTTTAGGAAAATCGACTTTTTGTAAATTTGTGAAATTGTGTCAGATTGTATGGGAGGGTGTAGGTGAAACTAATTGTTTAATTTTATTGGTGTTACTAATAATTCTAAATAAATATTTAGTGCAAAATTTCAGTTCGATAAATTTTATACGCACTGAGTAAATTGGCTTAAAGCATTTCATGAAAAAGTGCAGTTTATATGGGAGGGGTGGAAGGAGGAAGAGGACACAAATAATTTTCAAACAGTAAATTGGCATTAAAAGTATTACGTTTCAAATTTCAGATCAATAGCATTATACTTTTCGAGCAAATCCGTTTATTGTCAAATTGCGAAATTGTGTAATTTTGTATGGGAGAGGGTAGAAGGGGTAGAGCGATTTGGTCCATCCACGAACTTGATCTTACTTTGTTGTCAAAAACGACGTGTACAAAATGTCAGCTCTCTTGCTCAACCCGTTCTCAAGCTAGAGAGGACACGGACGGACGGACAGACGGACGGACGGATATCCGGTTTTGAGATTTATGAGTATATCTGTTAGTGTGTTATATTATATGAACATAATAATTGCGGAATATAATTTGGAGAGTGTGGACAATTTCATATATCTTGGGGCTAATCTAACAAAGGACGGTAATGAAACAGACGAAATCAAACGACGGATAATACTAGCAAATAAGACGTATTATTCGGTACTTCCAATAATGAAATCCAAGAAAGTGCACAGGAACAATAAGCTGCGGATTTATAAAACTATTATACGACCTGTGCTCTGTTATGGCAGCGAGATGTCCTCCGAAGAATTTTGGGACCTGTGAAGGAAGGAACGGAATGGCGAATAAGATACAACCATGAGTTGTATCAACTCTACGACGAGCCAGAAGCTTCAACGTTCATCAAGCTACGTAAACTGCAGTGGGCTGGCCATGTAGAGCGAATGGAAGACAGAAGAATCCCCAAACGTGCTCTTAAAGGCAAAGCGAGTGGTAACCGGCCAGTAGGCAAACCACGCAAGCGATGTGAAGACTCGGTTGATGAAGATAGCAAAGCCATCATAAATAAACTGCCAACAAGTCGGGTGAAACTTTATTATTCTTGGGACAAGTTGCGGATGTGTGGAAAGTCAATATGCAGGTTAGAGTGGTTAGGGAAGGCTAAGTGAAAGGGAGTTCTTGGGCAAGGCTGTTGTCAATTTAACAATATTTCATTCATTTCTGCAAGTTTGGGTTTTTATGAGGGGAGGAGGAGGGGTAAGGGTGGGTGGATGTTAATAGCTTTTTAATTAATTGCTTGAATCGCGTCCAATATCCTCTGTATAGAATGTGTTTCATAGACGAAGTTGCATAGAATTTTCATAGGATTCGGTGCATTTTACATTCACGAAACCAAACATTTGTATGGGAAGGAGTAGAGGAGGTAGGGGAATCGTAAAATGTGTGACGCAATTTTATTCCCTTTCTCTTGTAGTGTGCTTGTACAAAATTTCAAGTTCGTAGCTTTTAATTTGATGGTTATTAGTTGATTCAATGAAATAGGTAGAAATGATACTTTTGTATGGGAGGGGGTAGAAGGGCAAGCGCGATTTCAAAACATTTAAAGGAATTTCATTTCAATTATTTTTATAAGTTCTTAGGCAAAATTTGAAATGGATAGCTTTTAAGAGTTAGCTGATAACTGATTTCTTAAAAATGCTCGAAAAAATAATTTTGTACGGGAGGGGGTAGAAGAGGTAGGGGAATTGCAAAATTTGTGACGCAATTTTATTTCCTTTCTCTTTTAAGCTGCTCGTACAAAATTTCAAGTTCGTAGCTTTTAATTTGTTGGTTATTAGTTGATTTAATGAAATTGGTCGAAATCATACTTTTGTATGGGAGGGGGTAGAAGGGCAAGTGTGATTTTGAAACTTTTAAAATAATTTCTTTGCAAATATTTTTATAAGTTCTTGTGCAAAATTTCAAATGGATAGCTTTTAATAGTTAGGTGATAATTAATTTCTTAAAAATGGTCGAAAAAATAATTTTGTATGGGAGGGGGTAGAAGTTTTGAAGTTTTTTTAAATGTATTTCCCAAATTTTCAAGTTTCTACCCTAAAATTACATTCAAAAATTTTCAGTTTTCGTGTTTTTTTCGTTGCACATGAAACAGCTTGTGCCCATTAGACCGGGGCGGTCGGTTCATAACAATTGTGGATCAAATTATTATTTTTTTTCTATGTATATCAAATAGATGTATTCACATGCAAAATTTAAAGTTTCTATCTTTGAGCAGAGTCCTAAAAAATTCACTCAAAATTTTCGACATTTTTGCTTACCACCTCCCTCCCTTTACACCCCCTAACTTAAAATTCTAAATTATGTAGTTCTATAATCTGACGAATTTTCAATTCGATATCTGTACTTAATTTTGAGATATAATGATTTCTAATTTTGAAAAATGCACCATTTTTCAAATGCTCCCCATTTCACCCCACTACTATTATGACCAAATTTTATATTTTTTTTGTATTTCGCTAGTATAGCTTAGTATATGTTTTAAATTTCAATTACATAGCTTAAGAGATAGTTGAGATATTAATTCTTAAGTGTTTTTCCTTGCACCCCCCCCGACCCTTCCCCTTACAATAATAAGCCTATTTCTAAGCTGATTCTAGTGGATCTATACGCCATCTTAATTGTCCCAAAATATGAATTTTTTATGGTAAGTAGTTTCGAAGATATAACCATTTCAAAAAAAGATTCGGCCGACAATTTGTTTTTAGCCCTCCCTTTACGGACGCCAATGGACAAAAAAATTAAATTATTTTTGGAATATGTCCCACAGCTCTCTCTATACGTGTGCTGATTTTCATCTTTCTATCTGTATTGGTGTTGAAGATATTAGCAAGTGTATATTTCGACTTTTTTCATCCCCCCGCCTCCCCCTTCCACCCCACACTTCCCAAAATTTGGATAATGGAGCTCACTTACCAAGTTAATAACCCACCCAAAAATCAACATTCTACCTTTAACGGTCTTGGAGGTACGAGTCCATATGTACGGCGTACGGCGGGACGGATTTTTTTTTTTTGCTTTTTTAGGCTAATTTAGTCATGAAACGCGAAAAACAAAATTTCAGGGTAGCAAATTTTTTGTTTTTTCTGTGTCGATCACAATACTTTATTATTAAAATAATAAAGTAAAATTAGCAGCTGGAGGACGCGGTCTTTGGATCGAGACGATTGGATGCGACGACTTCAGGAGGCCAAGGCTCGATTTGGGCTGTTGCGCCATTGATGATGATGATTATATGAACTTCTGTATCATTAATGTTTTTCTATGAGCCTTATTTCTTGGCGTTACAAACTTTGTGGCAAACTTATAATACTCTCTGATCTCATCTGGAGCATAAAAATTATATGTAAGACAGGTGTTTTTCTTGATCATGAAGATTTTCTTCCATTTTCATTTATGTTTATTTTGTTGAAATAAAATAATAAGCTTGAAAGGAATATTTTCATATGGTTTTTACAGATTTTTTTTAGATCCGGAACCAAACTTCTGTTCTTCCATAGAGACAATGTCTTCTTTTACACGAATTTTTATACTCTAGATGAAATCTGAGAGTATTACAAGTTTGTCTACAGTTTGTAACGCCAAGAAATAAGGCTCGGAGAAAAAAAATAATGATACAGAAGTTAACATTATCGCTCAAAAATCTCGAAACCGGATGTCCGTCTGTCCGTCCGTCCGTTCGCTCTCTAGCTTGAGAACGCGTCGAGCTAGAAAGTTCAAATTGTGTACACGTCGTTTTTGGCGAAAAAGTAAGATCAAGTTTGTGAACCAGCCAAATCGCACCACCCCTTCTACCCCCTCCCATAAAAAATGACTCATTTTCAATCATTTATATTAATCAAATTTTTTTGGAAACTATGAAAGCTACTGGTTTGAAATTTGGAATTTATTATTTTTATCATAAATTCATGTATGGCATAAAACTCCTTCCACCACCTCCCATACAAACTGCACTTGAAACATGAAATATTCTAAGCCGATTTTCTCAGTACATATAACATATATCGAGCTAATATTTTGAGCTAAATACTTAATTAGCATTATCACTAAGATGAGGAAAAATTAAGTGACTAGCTTCACTGCTTCTACCCCCTCCCATACAATATGACACAATTTCACAACTTCACAAGAAATCTATTTTCTTGAAAAGTATGAATGTTACTTATCTGAAATTTAAGAGATGTCAATTTTATAATATTCGTAGTCGCTTCTGATAAAATTACTAAAATCCCTCCACTCCTTCTACCACCTCCCATACAAACTGCATAATTTCATCAAATTTAATACACTAATTTTCTCAGTTCCTATTCAATTTTTGAGGTTTCATTTTATATAAAACATTTTTATAGCTACTTTAGCATGATGGGGAACAATTAGTTCAGTGCTATCTATCACTCCCAACATAAAATTTCTTGGGATCACAAAAAATTCTATTTCATCTACAGTATCGTAAGATTGCGCTTTACGCGGAATTGTAGCCCTGTTATGTTTTTATACATATTATTCAGGTCGTGTAAAAACAGAACCAGGTGTACATTACGTGGGATAAATAATTTGCTTAGTTTAATGGCTCTTTGAACACAATGCTTTCTATTTTGTTGGTATCAAATCAATCCCGTGATTCGAGATCATATACGTATTGAAGAACGATAAGAACATGTGAATAGTTGTAGCTAGTGTTAATAAAAAAAACCCAAATAAAATAATATTAAGCTTAAAATATAACAGGACTGTGATTGTGCTTAAAGCCCAATCATACGATACTATTGATGAAATCGAAATTTTTGTGATCTTAAGAAATTTTGTATGGGGAGTAGTAGAAGGGGTGACAGCATTGAACTAATTTGCTTCACATCATGCTAGAGTAGCTACAAAAATCTTTTGTACCAAATTTAAGCTTCAAAAATTGAATAGATACTGAGAAAATTAGTGCATGGGAGGTGGTAGAAGGAGTGAAGGGTTCTTAGTAATTTTTTGAGAAACAACTATGATCATCATGGAATTGATATATTTTGAATTTTATACGTGCTGAGTAAATTGGTTTACAGTATTAGGTTTTTTGCAGATGAAATGGCGATGAAGTGAAGTTAGTTGTGATTTTCATGTCTCAAACCGCCGCCAAGTGGTTTTGGTAATAATGAATATCGAAGTATAAATACTCATGAATCGTTTTAGGTTTGGGCTTTGTTGAGGTCGGAGAAAAAAAAATAAGAAAAAAGATGGAGTCCAGTCAAAAACGAATACTTTTTCTTTACGAGTTTAAACTTGGCCACAACGCAAGGCAGGCAACCAAAAACATCAACAAGGCATTTGGAGCTGACACAGTAAGCGAACAAACCACACAGCGATGGTTTGAAAAATTCCGATCAGGAGATATGACCCTTCAAAGTGAGCCATGTGGTGACCCATGACAATCGATAGACAACGACGAACTGCGTTTACTAGCGGAGTCTGACTCACGCCAAACTGTAAGGGACATTGCAGAGAAGCTAGGCGTACACTATTCGACAGTTCTCCTTCACTTGCAACAGCTTGGAAAAGTAAAAAAGCTTGATAAGTGGGTTCCGGTTACTGAGCAAAACATGGCAAGCAGCCATCAAAAATGCCTTCGAGGAATTTCTTCAGTCTAGAAAGTCGGACTTCTACGAAACTGGCATTGTTTCGTATAGGATGCGAAACACTCGAATATCCAGATGAGGATCTGAATATTGCTTCAGATGAGGATCTGAAATTTAGAAAATAAATGAAAGAAAAAATGTTCGTTTGTAGACACAACTTTATTCACCGGAGGTTGAATTGAGAAGAAAAAAGAACAAAGGAACACTTGTCAGGTTTTTTCAAACTAACGTATTCTATGTATACGAATAAATCGATCGAGTCTCTCTAAAACGACACATAAAACGATCGAGTCTCTCAAGCGATCAGCAACGGAACGCACCCTACACGGCAGCCATGTTCTTCATCTGACAGCTTTGTTATCGGCTTAAGTTTGTTTATGTTGTGAGTCGAACATTCTCCCCGGCGTTGAAACGTTGAAGTTTCAAGAGTCTTGCTGGTGGTGGTTTTGTCGCTGAGTGTTTCGTTTTGTTTGTGTCCTTTTAGCTTGGTGTTTCATTGACGAGAGCGGTCTCACATTTCCTTGAGACCAGTTGGAGGTTTTTTGAGGCGCCTCGTCTCGCCTCGTTGGTAAGGAAGATTGGGAAGGAAAACATGGAGAGAAAATTAAAGCCATAGTGATGCCAATGTGATATTTATCGGTTCGAGATTGTGTTGAGGTGCGTGACGGTTTTACAGGCGATTTAAAGGAAACTCGCGGGTAGTTGGCACAGTTTCACGACTGGCCTCTTTAAGAGAGCAGATGCAGTCTTGACGGTAGCCACGCGCGTCCGTCCGTCTTGTCCCGGATGTACGGCGACGATTCGCCCGAGATTCCATCTAAGCGGAGGGAATCGTTCGTCGCGCACTATCACTAGATCGTTTAGTTTAATGTCAGTGCGGCTTTCAGTCCATTTAGGGCGTTGTTGTAAGCGCGAGAGATATTCGCTCGACCACTTATGCCAAAAATCTTGGCGAAGTTTCTGCAGCAATTGCCACTTACGAAGACAATGAGAGTTATCGTCCTGCAAGTTTCTTTCTGGCGGTGAAAGCAGTGAGCTTCCGATCAGAAAATGGCCCGGAGTGAGGGTAGAGAAATCTTCCGGGTCTTCTGTCAGTGGACAAAGAGGTCGTGAGTTTAAGCAAGCTTCGATTTGATTTACAACCGTAGTCATTTCTTCGAAAGTCAATGTCATTTCTCCGATCACGCGTCGTAGATGATGTTTGATTGACTTCACGCCAGCTTCCCATAGACCTCCAAAATGTGGTGAAGCGGGGGGAATGAAATGCCAATCAATCCCTTCGTTAGCTAGAAGCGGTATGCAGTCTTTCTCAATTTGTCGGTGGAAATAGTCGTTTTCTTGTTGGAGCTTCGAATTTGCTCCAACAAAATTCGTACCGCAGTCCGAATAAATGCGGTGACATAAGCCGCGTCGAGAGATGAAGCGTCTAAGTGCTGCCAGAAATGCTTCGCTAGTGAGATCACTAACGACTTGGATTGCCTTTGTTGAAAAACAAACAAATATCGCGAGATAGCCTTTGTAAGTCTTGCCACCCCGTCCTTTCGATATTCGCAGCGAGATTGGACCAGCATAATCAACACCAACATTGGTGAATGGTCGCGTGATTTCCGTGCGCGAGGTGGGCAAACTTCCCATTAATTGCGTTTGAATTTGACTCCGAAGACGGAAACATTTTACACACCCGTGAATACAGGCCTTGATAATATTGCGAAGTCTCGTGACCCAAAATTGCTGACGAATGCTTGCGAGCATCAATGTTATGGTCCCATGCATGGTATCTCGATGCGCTTGCTGGACGATCAGTTTAGTTAAGCGACTAGAATGCGACAAATTCATAGGATGCTTTTCGTCGTACGGCAAAGTTGCTAAATGCAAACGGCCTCCCACTCGTAAAACTCCATTTCCGTCTAAGAAGGGGTTCAATGATTTGACAGTGCTGCCCTGAAGTACCTTCTCAGTCTTCAGTGTTCCAATTTCCTGTGCGAAGTGGATTTTTTGGTCATGGAGAATGAGTTCGCGTCGTGCTGCATGGAGTTCCTCGACGCTCAAGTCACGACGATGCGTTCGGGGAAACTTCGTCCGACATTGTTGGATGAATCGACGTACATATGCAAAAACGCGGAGTAGTCGGTGCAGTGAGGAGTATCTTCCGATGAGGCTGTTGAGCAATGAGTTTGAAGAATCGGCGGTTGACAATAAGCAAATCGTACCATTTTTTTTAAAGTCCAGTAGGTTTGGATCTGGATTGCTCGGAGGGACGACTGGCCAATGCGTCTCTTGCGTTTGTAACCAACTAGGGCCGCACCACCACAAAGGGCAATCCAAAAGTTGGTTTGCGTCTATACCTCTGGAAGCGAGATCTGCTGGATTGTCCTTAGAACGGACGTGTTTCCAAATGTGTCCTCCTACCTTATCCTGTATTTCGGCAACTCGGTTTGCAAGAAATGTTTTCCATTCATTGGGTCGTTTGCGGAGCCATGCCAGGACGATGGTGGAATCTGTCCACGCAGTGATATTTTCAATGCCTAGAGTTGCTTGTGTTCTCTTTAGTAATCGCGCTAGCAGAACGGCTCCACAAAGTTCGAGTCGTGGCAAGGAAACTGATTTTACTGGAGCTACTCGTGTTTTGGAGGTAATAAGTCGTACAGTTATGACTTCATCATTATTAATCGTCCGAACATAGACAACTGCAGCATACGCCCGCTCGGAAGCATCACAAAATCCCAATAACTGACTGGAATTCGTGTTAGTAGTTTGAATCCAACGAGGAATTCGGAGATTTTGTAACGCCGGAAGGGTCCTTTTGCAGTTTGTCCAAGATTCTTGCACCTTTGAGGGAAGTGGATCATCCCAGGCTAAATTTTCCAGCCACAAGCCTTGGAGGAGGATCTTCGCTTGGATTATAGCTGGAGCTGCCCAACCGAGAGGATCGAACAGGCGAGCGATGGTCGACAGTATTTGCCTTTTCGTCGGTGTGAGATTATCATCGGGCAGGGGTTTCCATTTGAAACCCATCATGTCGTCGTTGGGACTCCAAATTATTCCAAGAGTCTTGATGTTGTTATCGTTTGTCAGCGTAAGCAAGCCCTGTTGAGCACGTTTTTCCAGCGGCACAGCTTGCAAAAGAGACGGAGAATTGGAAGCCCATTTGTGCATTTCGAATCCACCAGACCGTAAAATGTCTTCTTCACACCTTCCGGAGACCGCAGAAGGGTGGTCTGCATAGGAATCCTTTCGGCTAATGGTAGCTATGGGCTCTAATTCCTTAATTCTGTCGTTAATACGACCTAGCAAGTCGTGGAAAAATTCGTCACAATAATCATACCGCTCATTGGTTATATAGCTCGACGATTTGAGCTCTTCTACTGAATATGACATGAGTGTGTCATGATTTCGGTCAAAGGTATGCCAGAGGTCAAGGACCGTGTCCTTACGACCTTGCAGGTAACCGGCGGTACAATTCTGTTTCGACACTTTGCCGAAATTTTTCCGTGCCTTTTCGAGCTTCGCAATAAGATTTTCTTGCTGTGCAAGAATAGTTTCCATTTTGCGAGAAATGGGAAATGTAATGTCTAATGTCTTGAAAATATTCTAGTTCTAGTTTTCTAGCTTTTCTTTTCCGAACGCGGCACTAAATCGCACGACACTATGCGAACGCGTTTGGCTTTTTAAAGAAAAATAGGAAAAGGTGGACTTACTCAGGATTTCGGTGGTTGGATCCAGGACAATTGTTTCGGGATAATCGCCGCAAATAATCCAAGAATTTCCAAATTTAACTTGGATAGATCACTATCCGGCTCGACGGACCAAAATGTTTCGTATAGGATGCGAAACACTCGAATATCCAGATGAGGATCTGAATATTGCTTCAGATGAGGATCTGAAATTTAGAAAATAAATGAAAGAAAAAATGTTCGTTTGTAGACACAACTTTATTCACCGGAGGTTGAATTGAGAAGAAAAAAGAACAAAGGAACACTTGTCAGGTTTTTTCAAACTAACGTATTCTATGTATACGATTAAATCGATCGAGTCTCTCTAAAACGACACATAAAACGATCGAGTCTCTAAAGCGATCAGCAACGGAACGCACCCTACACGGCAGCCATGTTCTTCATCTGACAGCTTTGTCATCGGCTTAAGTTTGTTTATGTTGTGAGTCGAACAGGCATAAATGCACTTGTATCTCGTTGAGAGAAGTACATTGCATCTGCTGGTACTTATTTTGATTAATAAAATTAAGTTTTGTAAAAGTTGTTTGAAATTTCACTAGCAAAGTCGCCATTTCATCTGCAACAGCTTAATCTTTCATGAAAAAGTGCAGTTTCAATGAGAGGTATGTATATTTCTAACCCACATGGTGATTAGTGCAGTTAGGAATCGACACACTGAATCAGTTTAGTTGTTGAAAGAAAAGATTTCCGGATTCTACACTGTCACGCTTTATTATTCGTGACGTTTCGGTCTCTGCTGAGACCTCTATCAAACTTATTTAAAATGCTGCGCGGTGTGTCTTTATATGATGTCGAAAAGGGTGAAATTTTAGCGTACAAAGATGATGGTTTCAACATAAGTGAAATTTCGAGAAAAGTTGCTCGCAATCGCCGTGTAATTTGAAACTTTTTAAAAGATCCGGAGTTATATGGGAAAACGAAGCGAAAGGGAATTTATTTATTTGAGCTCTTGAACAAAAAGATTACAATTTCAATTAAACAAAAGCGGAAAACAAAAGAACAGCAAATTTAAACATTGAAGATAATAGTTTATAATATACGCTAAAAAATAAATGAATAGTGAAGTTAAAAATTTAAACATTAAATATGATAGATTTAATTCTATTTTTAAATAATGGAAAAGAAGAAGCTAAAGAACCAAATTGGTGTCGATCGTGGTTCCTTTGCATTCTTAGCATCGGAGAGTGATGGTATACATCTAGAGAGGCACGTGGAGGATTGAAGATGTCTGAATTCCTTGTTGAGACTAATCCTGATCTAAAGTTCAGGTCGTCACAAAGGTGGGTATTGAGCAGGTAGTTGCACATCTTGTAGAGGAAGCAAGCATCGAGAAAGGTCCGCCTTAAATGCAGTGGCTGTAGGTGAAGTACTTCAAGTCTGCCATTATAGTCGATATGAGGTTTCCTTAATCTGTAGAAAAGGGTTCGAGTGAATCTACGCTGAACAGATTCGATGGTTTCAACATGGGAAGAGTGGTGTGGGTTCCAGACGATGGAACAGTATTCCAAAATACTACGGACGAGTGTGGCAAATAAGAGAGCAGCCGTTCCTGGACGATTAAACTGGACGGTCGTGCGGAGGACGAAGCCAGCAAGTCTGTATGCCTTATTAGTAATCTCGGAGAAATGATTGACGAATTTAAGTTTACGATCAAAGACCACTCCTAGATCCTTTATTGTGGTTACTGCTGTAAGGGTGGATCCATTAATAGAGTAAGAGAGAACAGAGGAGGTAGTCTTATACGAGTACTCCATAGTAAAACACTTTTCAATGTTCAAAAAGATATCGTTGTTTGAACACCAACGAGAGACAGCCGACAAATCAGCCTGGAGAATCCTGTCATCAGAAACGGAGGAAATTTCCCGGAACAGTTTGAGGTCATCAGCGAATAAGAGACAGTTCGAAGATACAAATTGGGGCAAATCATTTATGAAGAGAGTAAATAATAAAGGACCAAGGATCGATCCCTGAGGGACGCCAGAGTTGGCAAGAAACTCAGTAGAGGAGTGTCCGTTGAACGTAATTCGGAGACGACGGTCCGTAAGGTACGAACTGAACCAGTTCAGGAGAGAGCCAGAGACACCATGCCTTTCAAGTTTTGAGATTAGAATTTTCCAATTAACAGTGTCGAAAGCTTTAGCTTTAGGGAAGAAAAAGGAAACTGTCTCCGCGAGGAGAGAGGAAAATTGTACGGGCAGCAAGCAATTCGACACTACGTTGCAATTAATTGGCAGCTCTTGTCCCAACAAAGGTGTCGAAAACAACGTTTTGTAGAACAATTTAACGTAATCCTAACATTTCTAGAGGTAAAATGAAGAGTGCTGCACGACAATTAGATCGCCATAAGAAAGCTCGGATGGAATTCTCAGAAAACCATGGCTTTTGCACTTCTTCAATGTTTAAGCTCAAGATTTCAATTTCAGGTGATATTTTCTGATGAAAAGAAATGGAACATAGATGGACCCGACAGATTTAATTCTTACTGTCACGATCTGAGGAAGAAACCTCTCTATTTCTAGAAGAGGAATTTTGGTGGCGGTTCTGTGATATTGTGGGGAGCATTTTCTGCAGCAAGGCGTTTGGATATACAATTTATTTCATCGCGGATGAACAGTAGAGATTACATCCAAGTACTCGAAAATATTTATTTATTTTATGAAATGTACATACATGAATGCATATACATTTTGTTTTGATGGGCATCGGGGCAGCGCTGGCCATATGATGCCTCATTTGTTGCAATTCTTATTACTATTTTATTTATTAGTGATAACTCTTATACCTATTTATTTTATTTTATCATCTCGATCGTTTTTGAAATATTTTAATGTACTTATAGCCTAGCTTGATCTATGAAATATGCTTAAAAGTAAGATACAAACTTTTTATTTCTTGTGCTTTACACATATACATACATATGCTATATATGATAATTATTATTATCATTTTTTTTTTTTTCTTCAATTTACATAGAAATTATTGATTTTAGTTTATTATTACATAAATAGTATTGATTTTTTTTTTTTTTTAATTTTAGGTTTATTAATATTATATTTGGTCCCATAATCCATGAGGAACCATGGCAGATTTGATGTTATGGACGGTGATAGGGGAACTTGGATCGAGGAGGAGAGACGTTTGGATTTCGATATTGGGGTCCTGTTCTGTAGTGATGCGTGAAATCGGGCAATGTTGTAATATGTGTCGAACCGTCAATGGTATATTGCAGCGCGAGCATATCTTTCTGGGATGCCCGTAGTAATGCTCGCAGCTGAACAGTGTACGTCCAAGTCGTGTTCGTGCTGTCCGAATACAGTCGTGTCGTGAGTACGAGGTGTTGTATTTGGGGCGATTTATAGAAGGGCTATGGGAGTGCAGAAAAGATGCATTGCTGGACCAGGACTCTTGAAGACCGGCTAGGCTAAGGTGTTTGTGGATTTGGTTTATTATGAGATGGAAGTTTGGTGATTCCGTGACTAGGGGTAATGTAGTGGCTTCCTTAGCAGCAGCATCGGCTGCTTCGTTGCCAAGGATTCCAACGTGTCCAGGAACCCAACCAACAGAAATGGAGGGGAAAAGAGAGAGTGCATGTCGAACGGTGACAACTGAGGGACATTTGTTAAAGGGATTGGACAGGGCTTGAAGGATACTCAGGTTGTTGCTGTATATAACTGTGGTTAAGGTCTGCATACTGGAAAAGTGTATGGCACTTAAAATGGCTGCAACTTCAGCTACGTAACTACCTGAGTACTCAGGGAGAATAGCTTGGTGGAGAGTAATGGGGGTGCTGTTTACGCAGTGTTTCACCACTGCGTAAGAGGGAATGAACTGAGAGTAAGATCCGTCTGTGTATAAAACAAGTTTGTTGCGGGCGAATTCTAAGGACTGTTTGTGGAGAATTCGGTAAGTGGAGGCATGAGTAGTATTTTTGGGGAAAGTACATAACGAGATGTCAATAGGTGGGCAGTAGGAGATTATTTGAGGCGAATTGGCGCGTGCGGTTAGTTGGGGAGGGAGAGGTTGAGGTAGAGGGAAGCGGTGAGTGTGTAGGTACGAAGCAATTTTTGATATTGATGATTCAAGTTTGCCTCTCCGAGAAGAGGGAGTTAAGGATATGGGAGAGTCGAGCTCGGATAAGAGAATTTTGTGGAGGGGGTGTGTGGTTGATGTAAGAGCTTTACTCGCTAAGTTCAGGGATCTGGAGAGGGAGGTGGCTTCAAAAGAATGGTATTGGGCTTCAACGCGTAAAGAGGGGATTGGGGTCGCACGAAGCGCTCCGGTTGCTGCTCTGTAGCACTTGTTTATATAGACATCCAGTTTATTTTTATTCGTTTTGGTGGTCCATGTTGTAGAATCCCTTCAGTTAGCGTTTTTGATAGTTGCAGTGCAACCTCTGAATGAGGACCCTTCTTTTTTGAGCACAGCATTTTAAGAAGATTGTGAATGGATTGGAGGCGATTAGAAAGGTGTTCGGTATGGGCGTTCCAGAGGAGATTGGATGTGAACGTGATTCCAAGAATACGGAGTTGTTTTTGGAGGGGAACGGTGGAGTCATCAATGTCAATGGAGCGGGATTTGCAGGACGTTTTCCAGCAGAGATGAAGGGCGTCAATTTTAGAGGGTGGTATTATTGCGCCAACTTGTTGGGCCCAGAGATTGAGCGACCGGTAGATAGCTTGGAGTTTGCTCTGTACTGCAGCCGGTGTGCCCGATGCGAGGATGTAGAAGTTATCCGCGTAAGCGCCAACAAAATCTATGTCGGAATAGTATATGGAAGTGGATATGTAGCGGAGGAGGAGGTTGGCGTAGGCATTATAGAGGACGACCGACAGCGAAGATCCTTGTGGAACTCCATTGTCAACTGGGAGAGAGTTGGAGTAGTGGCCGTCAACTTGCACTTTGATTTCTCTCGAAGAGAGGAACGAGTGTACCAGTTTAAGGCATTTTTGGGGGATACCCCAAGCGTGTAGTTGAATTAAAGTTGGTGTAAGGAGTACACGCTCAAATGCTTTCTCTATGTCGACTGACAGAAGTACGCTGTGCTCATGTGATTTAAGATTTTGAGCAATACAGAATATGTACGCCGCGTCCAGGGCGGAAACCGTGCTGCTCATTCTCTAGATATTCCTCTGCTGTCAGAGTGATCCTTTTGGCCAAAATCTTCTCCAAGATTTTAGAAAGGACGGGCAGTAGTGATATTGGACGATAACTGTCGAGAAGGTGCACATTCTTGCCAGTTTTGGGGATAGGTTTTAGGATAGCAGTTTTCCATGAGTGAGGGAGGATGCGCGTGGAAAGGATATTGTTGTATAGGAGAAGGAGACGCGATTTGAATTCAGGTGAAGAGTGTTTTATCATGGCGTACGATATTTTGTCGTCCCCGGGTGCCGTGTTCTTAGCAATGCCAAGTTGGTGCATCAATTCATCCATTGTGAAAGGCGCTTGGAGGCATTCATGCGTCAGTGGTTGAGGTGGCAGTAGATCAGGGTTGAAATTGAGTTTTTCTTGGATGAGGTGGGGAGGAAAGGACAAGTCGGAGTCGTATTTACTCAATTTCGTGGCGAGGAGATTACATATTTGGGTGGGATCGCATGTAACGCATGTAACATACGGAAAATTTGGAGGAGATCTATCTGATCTCAGACGTTTTACTTTGTTCCAGAGGCTGCGGGAGTCAAGTGTAGGGTCTAAGGAGTTAACGAACGTTTCCCAGGAGATGCGTTTGGCAACTTTAGATTCCCGTCGTAGTGAAGATTGTGAATTGCGGTACGCAATGGCGTTGGAGGGAGTGGGAGATCGCTTGAACTGTCTCCAGCAAGCATTCTTAGATTGAATGAGCTCAGCAATACGGGGAGTTAGCCAGTTAGGCCGTCTGCGTGAACCTTGGGCTGGATGAGACATGGGTATAGATAAAGTGGCGGCAGATCGAAGTATTCTTTTAAGTTTGGCCGCTTCTTGATTGGTATTGGTGGATTGGGTGGATTGATAAGAAAGGTGTTGAGTAGCCGATTCAAAGAGGTCCCAGTTGGCCTCCTCTTTCTTTGAATCGGGGTATGTGTTTTCTGGGGTTTGGGATGGTTGAGTTTAGCTGCGGCATTTCCGACATGCGGATAAAAATGGGTAGATGGTCACTACTTTCTGGTGTTGGGTGTATCGTCCATTCGAGGAGGGTGGCTATGTCAGGAGTGGCAGCGGAGACATCTATGGCGGTCATAGTATTCCTGGTAGTGAAGTGGGTAAGTGAACCGTCGTTTAGAACAACTAGACCTCGTTCATCGAAAAATTTCTCGTAGATCCTGCAGGTACGAGAGCTATACGAAGAGCCCCATAAAGTATTCGCCGCATTAAGGTCACTTAACACTAGGTGGTGTGCTCCTGGATAATTTGGTACTTGATCAAGTATTTCGGGTGTAACACTTACGCCTATCTCGTTGTAAATGTTAGTTACATGGATGGGGGGTTGGGAGGGAATGGTGATGGTGAGGTGTAGGAGCTCGGAGATTGAAGCGGTGGTTGTAGGAAGGATGGGAATAGTAGTTTTGACCAGGAAGCCAATTCCACCTCGGCTATTAGTATATGATTTGTTGTGGTAAGACGGTTTATATTGTGGGAGGTGAAAGAGTTGGACGTTGGATTGAATAATTTTAGTCTCTTGGAGGGCGATTATATCTGAATTATAAACGGTCTCCGCGAGGAGAGAGGAAAATTGTACGGGCAGCAAGCAATTCGACACTACGTTGCAATTAATTGGCAGCTCTTGTCCCAACAAAGGTGTCGAAAACAACGTTTTGTAGAACAATTTAACGTAATCCTAACATTTCTAGAGGTAAAATGAAGAGTGCTGCACGACAATTAGATCGCCATAAGAAAGCTCGGATGGAATTCTCAGAAAACCATGGCTTTTGCACTTCTTCAATGTTTAAGCTCAAGATTTCAATTTCAGGTGATATTTTCTGATGAAAAGAAATGGAACTTAGATGGACCCGACAGATTTAATTCTTACTGTCACGATCTGAGGAAGAAACCTCTCTATTTCTAGAAGAGGAATTTTGGTGACGGTTCTGTGATATTGTGGGGAGCATTTTCTGCAGCAAGGCGTTTGGATATACAATTTATTTCATCGCGGATGAACAGTAGAGATTACATCCAAGTACTCGAAAATATTTATTTATTTTATGAAATGTACATACATGAATGCATATACATTTTGTTTTGATGGGCATCGGGGCAGCGCTGGCCATATGATGCCTCATTTGTTGCAATTCTTATTACTATTTTATTTATTAGTGATAACTCTTATACCTATTTATTTTATTTTATCATCTCGATCGTTTTTGAAATATTTTAATGTACTTATAGCCTAGCTTGATCTATGAAATATGCTTAAAAGTAAGATACAAACTTTTTATTTCTTGTGCTTTACACATATACATACATATGCTATATATGATAATTATTATTATCATTTTTTTTTTTTTCTTCAATTTACATAGAAATTATTGATTTTAGTTTATTATTACATAAATAGTATTGATTTTTTTTTTTTTTTAATTTTAGGTTTATTAATATTATATTTGGTCCCATAATCCATGAGGAACCATGGCAGATTTGATGTTATGGACGGTGATAGGGGAACTTGGATCGAGGAGGAGAGACGTTTGGATTTCGATATTGGGGTCCTGTTCTGTAGTGATGCGTGAAATCGGGCAATGTTGTAATATGTGTCGAACCGTCAATGGTATATTGCAGCGCGAGCATATCTTTCTGGGATGCCCGTAGTAATGCTCGCAGCTGAACAGTGTACGTCCAAGTCGTGTTCGTGCTGTCCGAATACAGTCGTGTCGTGAGTACGAGGTGTTGTATTTGGGGCGATTTATAGAAGGGCTATGGGAGTGCAGAAAAGATGCATTGCTGGACCAGGACTCTTGAAGACCGGCTAGGCTAAGGTGTTTGTGGATTTGGTTTATTATGAGATGGAAGTTTGGTGATTCCGTGACTAGGGGTAATGTAGTGGCTTCCTTAGCAGCAGCATCGGCTGCTTCGTTGCCAAGGATTCCAACGTGTCCAGGAACCCAACCAACAGAAATGGAGGGGAAAAGAGAGAGTGCATGTCGAACGGTGACAACTGAGGGACATTTGTTAAAGGGATTGGACAGGGCTTGAAGGATACTCAGGTTGTTGCTGTATATAACTGTGGTTAAGGTCTGCATACTGGAAAAGTGTATGGCACTTAAAATGGCTGCAACTTCAGCTACGTAACTACCTGAGTACTCAGGGAGAATAGCTTGGTGGAGAGTAATGGGGGTGCTGTTTACGCAGTGTTTCACCACTGCGTAAGAGGGAATGAACTGAGAGTAAGATCCGTCTGTGTATAAAACAAGTTTGTTGCGGGCGAATTCTAAGGACTGTTTGTGGAGAATTCGGTAAGTGGAGGCATGAGTAGTATTTTTGGGGAAAGTACATAACGAGATGTCAATAGGTGGGCAGTAGGAGATTATTTGAGGCGAATTGGCGCGTGCGGTTAGTTGGGGAGGGAGAGGTTGAGGTAGAGGGAAGCGGTGAGTGTGTAGGTACGAAGCAATTTTTGATATTGATGATTCAAGTTTGCCTCTCCGAGAAGAGGGAGTTAAGGATATGGGAGAGTCGAGCTCGGATAAGAGAATTTTGTGGAGGGGGTGTGTGGTTGATGTAAGAGCTTTACTCGCTAAGTTCAGGGATCTGGAGAGGGAGGTGGCTTCAAAAGAATGGTATTGGGCTTCAACGCGTAAAGAGGGGATTGGGGTCGCACGAAGCGCTCCGGTTGCTGCTCTGTAGCACTTGTTTATATAGACATCCAGTTTATTTTTATTCGTTTTGGTGGTCCATGTTGTAGAATCCCTTCAGTTAGCGTTTTTGATAGTTGCAGTGCAACCTCTGAATGAGGACCCTTCTTTTTTGAGCACAGCATTTTAAGAAGATTGTGAATGGATTGGAGGCGATTAGAAAGGTGTTCGGTATGGGCGTTCCAGAGGAGATTGGATGTGAACGTGATTCCAAGAATACGGAGTTGTTTTTGGAGGGGAACGGTGGAGTCATCAATGTCAATGGAGCGGGATTTGCAGGACGTTTTCCAGCAGAGATGAAGGGCGTCAATTTTAGAGGGTGGTATTATTGCGCCAACTTGTTGGGCCCAGAGATTGAGCGACCGGTAGATAGCTTGGAGTTTGCTCTGTACTGCAGCCGGTGTGCCCGATGCGAGGATGTAGAAGTTATCCGCGTAAGCGCCAACAAAATCTATGTCGGAATAGTATATGGAAGTGGATATGTAGCGGAGGAGGAGGTTGGCGTAGGCATTATAGAGGACGACCGACAGCGAAGATCCTTGTGGAACTCCATTGTCAACTGGGAGAGAGTTGGAGTAGTGGCCGTCAACTTGCACTTTGATTTCTCTCGAAGAGAGGAACGAGTGTACCAGTTTAAGGCATTTTTGGGGGATACCCCAAGCGTGTAGTTGAATTAAAGTTGGTGTAAGGAGTACACGCTCAAATGCTTTCTCTATGTCGACTGACAGAAGTACGCTGTGCTCATGTGATTTAAGATTTTGAGCAATACAGAATATGTACGCCGCGTCCAGGGCGGAAACCGTGCTGCTCATTCTCTAGATATTCCTCTGCTGTCAGAGTGATCCTTTTGGCCAAAATCTTCTCCAAGATTTTAGAAAGGACGGGCAGTAGTGATATTGGACGATAACTGTCGAGAAGGTGCACATTCTTGCCAGTTTTGGGGATAGGTTTTAGGATAGCAGTTTTCCATGAGTGAGGGAGGATGCGCGTGGAAAGGATATTGTTGTATAGGAGAAGGAGACGCGATTTGAATTCAGGTGAAGAGTGTTTTATCATGGCGTACGATATTTTGTCGTCCCCGGGTGCCGTGTTCTTAGCAATGCCAAGTTGGTGCATCAATTCATCCATTGTGAAAGGCGCTTGGAGGCATTCATGCGTCAGTGGTTGAGGTGGCAGTAGATCAGGGTTGAAATTGAGTTTTTCTTGGATGAGGTGGGGAGGAAAGGACAAGTCGGAGTCGTATTTACTCAATTTCGTGGCGAGGAGATTACATATTTGGGTGGGATCGCATGTAACGCATGTAACATACGGAAAATTTGGAGGAGATCTATCTGATCTCAGACGTTTTACTTTGTTCCAGAGGCTGCGGGAGTCAAGTGTAGGGTCTAAGGAGTTAACGAACGTTTCCCAGGAGATGCGTTTGGCAACTTTAGATTCCCGTCGTAGTGAAGATTGTGAATTGCGGTACGCAATGGCGTTGGAGGGAGTGGGAGATCGCTTGAACTGTCTCCAGCAAGCATTCTTAGATTGAATGAGCTCAGCAATACGGGGAGTTAGCCAGTTAGGCCGTCTGCGTGAACCTTGGGCTGGATGAGACATGGGTATAGATAAAGTGGCGGCAGATCGAAGTATTCTTTTAAGTTTGGCCGCTTCTTGATTGGTATTGGTGGATTGGGTGGATTGATAAGAAAGGTGTTGAGTAGCCGATTCAAAGAGGTCCCAGTTGGCCTCCTCTTTCTTTGAATCGGGGTATGTGTTTTCTGGGGTTTGGGATGGTTGAGTTTAGCTGCGGCATTTCCGACATGCGGATAAAAATGGGTAGATGGTCACTACTTTCTGGTGTTGGGTGTATCGTCCATTCGAGGAGGGTGGCTATGTCAGGAGTGGCAGCGGAGACATCTATGGCGGTCATAGTATTCCTGGTAGTGAAGTGGGTAAGTGAACCGTCGTTTAGAACAACTAGACCTCGTTCATCGAAAAATTTCTCGTAGATCCTGCAGGTACGAGAGCTATACGAAGAGCCCCATAAAGTATTCGCCGCATTAAGGTCACTTAACACTAGGTGGTGTGCTCCTGGATAATTTGGTACTTGATCAAGTATTTCGGGTGTAACACTTACGCCTATCTCGTTGTAAATGTTAGTTACATGGATGGGGGGTTGGGAGGGAATGGTGATGGTGAGGTGTAGGAGCTCGGAGATTGAAGCGGTGGTTGTAGGAAGGATGGGAATAGTAGTTTTGACCAGGAAGCCAATTCCACCTCGGCTATTAGTATATGATTTGTTGTGGTAAGACGGTTTATATTGTGGGAGGTGAAAGAGTTGGACGTTGGATTGAATAATTTTAGTCTCTTGGAGGGCGATTATATCTGAATTATAAACGGTCTCCGCGAGGAGAGAGGAAAATTGTACGGGCAGCAAGCAATTCGACACTACGTTGCAATTAATTGGCAGCTCTTGTCTCAACAAAGGTGTCGAAAACAACGTTTTGTAGAACAATTTAACGTAATCCTAACATTTCTAGAGGTAAAATGAAGAGTGCTGCACGACAATTAGATCGCCATAAGAAAGCTCGGATGGAATTCTCAGAAAACCATGGCTTTTGCACTTCTTCAATGTTTAAGCTCAAGATTTCAATTTCAGGTGATATTTTCTGATGAAAAGAAATGGAACATAGATGGACCCGACAGATTTAATTCTTACTGTCACGATCTGAGGAAGAAACCTCTCTATTTCTAGAAGAGGAATTTTGGTGGCGGTTCTGTGATATTGTGGGGAGCATTTTCTGCAGCAAGGCGTTTGGATATACAATTTATTTCATCGCGGATGAACAGTAGAGATTACATCCAAGTACTCGAAAATATTTATTTATTTTATGAAATGTACATACATGAATGCATATACATTTTGTTTTGATGGGCATCGGGGCAGCGCTGGCCATATGATGCCTCATTTGTTGCAATTCTTATTACTATTTTATTTATTAGTGATAACTCTTATACCTATTTATTTTATTTTATCATCTCGATCGTTTTTGAAATATTTTAATGTACTTATAGCCTAGCTTGATCTATGAAATATGCTTAAAAGTAAGATATAAACTTTTTATTTCTTGTGCTTTACACATATACATACATATGCTATATATGATAATTATTATTATCATTTTTTTTTTTTTCTTCAATTTACATAGAAATTATTGATTTTAGTTTATTATTACATAAATAGTATTGATTTTTTTTTTTTTTTAATTTTAGGTTTATTAATATTATATTTGGTCCCATAATCCATGAGGAACCATGGCAGATTTGATGTTATGGACGGTGATAGGGGAACTTGGATCGAGGAGGAGAGACGTTTGGATTTCGATATTGGGGTCCTGTTCTGTAGTGATGCGTGAAATCGGGCAATGTTGTAATATGTGTCGAACCGTCAATGGTATATTGCAGCGCGAGCATATCTTTCTGGGATGCCCGTAGTAATGCTCGCAGCTGAACAGTGTACGTCCAAGTCGTGTTCGTGCTGTCCGAATACAGTCGTGTCGTGAGTACGAGGTGTTGTATTTGGGGCGATTTATAGAAGGGCTATGGGAGTGCAGAAAAGATGCATTGCTGGACCAGGACTCTTGAAGACCGGCTAGGCTAAGGTGTTTGTGGATTTGGTTTATTATGAGATGGAAGTTTGGTGATTCCGTGACTAGGGGTAATGTAGTGGCTTCCTTAGCAGCAGCATCGGCTGCTTCGTTGCCAAGGATTCCAACGTGTCCAGGAACCCAACCAACAGAAATGGAGGGGAAAAGAGAGAGTGCATGTCGAACGGTGACAACTGAGGGACATTTGTTAAAGGGATTGGACAGGGCTTGAAGGATACTCAGGTTGTTGCTGTATATAACTGTGGTTAAGGTCTGCATACTGGAAAAGTGTATGGCACTTAAAATGGCTGCAACTTCAGCTACGTAACTACCTGAGTACTCAGGGAGAATAGCTTGGTGGAGAGTAATGGGGGTGCTGTTTACGCAGTGTTTCACCACTGCGTAAGAGGGAATGAACTGAGAGTAAGATCCGTCTGTGTATAAAACAAGTTTGTTGCGGGCGAATTCTAAGGACTGTTTGTGGAGAATTCGGTAAGTGGAGGCATGAGTAGTATTTTTGGGGAAAGTACATAACGAGATGTCAATAGGTGGGCAGTAGGAGATTATTTGAGGCGAATTGGCGCGTGCGGTTAGTTGGGGAGGGAGAGGTTGAGGTAGAGGGAAGCGGTGAGTGTGTAGGTACGAAGCAATTTTTGATATTGATGATTCAAGTTTGCCTCTCCGAGAAGAGGGAGTTAAGGATATGGGAGAGTCGAGCTCGGATAAGAGAATTTTGTGGAGGGGGTGTGTGGTTGATGTAAGAGCTTTACTCGCTAAGTTCAGGGATCTGGAGAGGGAGGTGGCTTCAAAAGAATGGTATTGGGCTTCAACGCGTAAAGAGGGGATTGGGGTCGCACGAAGCGCTCCGGTTGCTGCTCTGTAGCACTTGTTTATATAGACATCCAGTTTATTTTTATTCGTTTTGGTGGTCCATGTTGTAGAATCCCTTCAGTTAGCGTTTTTGATAGTTGCAGTGCAACCTCTGAATGAGGACCCTTCTTTTTTGAGCACAGCATTTTAAGAAGATTGTGAATGGATTGGAGGCGATTAGAAAGGTGTTCGGTATGGGCGTTCCAGAGGAGATTGGATGTGAACGTGATTCCAAGAATACGGAGTTGTTTTTGGAGGGGAACGGTGGAGTCATCAATGTCAATGGAGCGGGATTTGCAGGACGTTTTCCAGCAGAGATGAAGGGCATCAATTTTAGAGGGTGGTATTATTGCGCCAACTTGTTGGGCCCAGAGATTGAGCGACCGGTAGATAGCTTGGAGTTTGCTCTGTACTGCAGCCGGTGTGCCCGATGCGAGGATGTAGAAGTTATCCGCGTAAGCGCCAACAAAATCTATGTCGGAATAGTATATGGAAGTGGATATGTAGCGGAGGAGGAGGTTGGCGTAGGCATTATAGAGGACGACCGACAGCGAAGATCCTTGTGGAACTCCATTGTCAACTGGGAGAGAGTTGGAGTAGTGGCCGTCAACTTGCACTTTGATTTCTCTCGAAGAGAGGAACGAGTGTACCAGTTTAAGGCATTTTTGGGGGATACCCCAAGCGTGTAGTTGAATTAAAGTTGGTGTAAGGAGTACACGCTCAAATGCTTTCTCTATGTCGACTGACAGAAGTACGCTGTGCTCATGTGATTTAAGATTTTGAGCAATACAGAATATGTACGCCGCGTCCAGGGCGGAAACCGTGCTGCTCATTCTCTAGATATTCCTCTGCTGTCAGAGTGATCCTTTTGGCCAAAATCTTCTCCAAGATTTTAGAAAGGACGGGCAGTAGTGATATTGGACGATAACTGTCGAGAAGGTGCACATTCTTGCCAGTTTTGGGGATAGGTTTTAGGATAGCAGTTTTCCATGAGTGAGGGAGGATGCGCGTGGAAAGGATATTGTTGTATAGGAGAAGGAGACGCGATTTGAATTCAGGTGAAGAGTGTTTTATCATGGCGTACGATATTTTGTCGTCCCCGGGTGCCGTGTTCTTAGCAATGCCAAGTTGGTGCATCAATTCATCCATTGTGAAAGGCGCTTGGAGGCATTCATGCGTCAGTGGTTGAGGTGGCAGTAGATCAGGGTTGAAATTGAGTTTTTCTTGGATGAGGTGGGGAGGAAAGGACAAGTCGGAGTCGTATTTACTCAATTTCGTGGCGAGGAGATTACATATTTGGGTGGGATCGCATGTAACGCATGTAACATACGGAAAATTTGGAGGAGATCTATCTGATCTCAGACGTTTTACTTTGTTCCAGAGGCTGCGGGAGTCAAGTGTAGGGTCTAAGGAGTTAACGAACGTTTCCCAGGAGATGCGTTTGGCAACTTTAGATTCCCGTCGTAGTGAAGATTGTGAATTGCGGTACGCAATGGCGTTGGAGGGAGTGGGAGATCGCTTGAACTGTCTCCAGCAAGCATTCTTAGATTGAATGAGCTCAGCAATACGGGGAGTTAGCCAGTTAGGCCGTCTGCGTGAACCTTGGGCTGGATGAGACATGGGTATAGATAAAGTGGCGGCAGATCGAAGTATTCTTTTAAGTTTGGCCGCTTCTTGATTGGTATTGGTGGATTGGGTGGATTGATAAGAAAGGTGTTGAGTAGCCGATTCAAAGAGGTCCCAGTTGGCCTCCTCTTTCTTTGAATCGGGGTATGTGTTTTCTGGGGTTTGGGATGGTTGAGTTTAGCTGCGGCATTTCCGACATGCGGATAAAAATGGGTAGATGGTCACTACTTTCTGGTGTTGGGTGTATCGTCCATTCGAGGAGGGTGGCTATGTCAGGAGTGGCAGCGGAGACATCTATGGCGGTCATAGTATTCCTGGTAGTGAAGTGGGTAAGTGAACCGTCGTTTAGAACAACTAGACCTCGTTCATCGAAAAATTTCTCGTAGATCCTGCAGGTACGAGAGCTATACGAAGAGCCCCATAAAGTATTCGCCGCATTAAGGTCACTTAACACTAGGTGGTGTGCTCCTGGATAATTTGGTACTTGATCAAGTATTTCGGGTGTAACACTTACGCCTATCTCGTTGTAAATGTTAGTTACATGGATGGGGGGTTGGGAGGGAATGGTGATGGTGAGGTGTAGGAGCTCGGAGATTGAAGCGGTGGTTGTAGGAAGGATGGGAATAGTAGTTTTGACCAGGAAGCCAATTCCACCTCGGCTATTAGTATATGATTTGTTGTGGTAAGACGGTTTATATTGTGGGAGGTGAAAGAGTTGGACGTTGGATTGAATAATTTTAGTCTCTTGGAGGGCGATTATATCTGAATTATAAACGGTCTCCGCGAGGAGAGAGGAAAATTGTACGGGCAGCAAGCAATTCGACACTACGTTGCAATTAATTGGCAGCTCTTGTCCCAACAAAGGTGTCGAAAACAACGTTTTGTAGAACAATTTAACGTAATCCTAACATTTCTAGAGGTAAAATGAAGAGTGCTGCACGACAATTAGATCGCCATAAGAAAGCTCGGATGGAATTCTCAGAAAACCATGGCTTTTGCACTTCTTCAATGTTTAAGCTCAAGATTTCAATTTCAGGTGATATTTTCTGATGAAAAGAAATGGAACTTAGATGGACCCGACAGATTTAATTCTTACTGTCACGATCTGAGGAAGAAACCTCTCTATTTCTAGAAGAGGAATTTTGGTGACGGTTCTGTGATATTGTGGGGAGCATTTTCTGCAGCAAGGCGTTTGGATATACAATTTATTTCATCGTGGATGAACAGTAGAGATTACATCCAAGTACTCGAAAATATTTATTTATTTTATGAAATGTACATACATGAATGCATATACATTTTGTTTTGATGGGCATCGGGGCAGCGCTGGCCATATGATGCCTCATTTGTTGCAATTCTTATTACTATTTTATTTATTAGTGATAACTCTTATACCTATTTATTTTATTTTATCATCTCGATCGTTTTTGAAATATTTTAATGTACTTATAGCCTAGCTTGATCTATGAAATATGCTTAAAAGTAAGATACAAACTTTTTATTTCTTGTGCTTTACACATATACATACATATGCTATATATGATAATTATTATTATCATTTTTTTTTTTTTCTTCAATTTACATAGAAATTATTGATTTTAGTTTATTATTACATAAATAGTATTGATTTTTTTTTTTTTTTAATTTTAGGTTTATTAATATTATATTTGGTCCCATAATCCATGAGGAACCATGGCAGATTTGATGTTATGGACGGTGATAGGGGAACTTGGATCGAGGAGGAGAGACGTTTGGATTTCGATATTGGGGTCCTGTTCTGTAGTGATGCGTGAAATCGGGCAATGTTGTAATATGTGTCGAACCGTCAATGGTATATTGCAGCGCGAGCATATCTTTCTGGGATGCCCGTAGTAATGCTCGCAGCTGAACAGTGTACGTCCAAGTCGTGTTCGTGCTGTCCGAATACAGTCGTGTCGTGAGTACGAGGTGTTGTATTTGGGGCGATTTATAGAAGGGCTATGGGAGTGCAGAAAAGATGCATTGCTGGACCAGGACTCTTGAAGACCGGCTAGGCTAAGGTGTTTGTGGATTTGGTTTATTATGAGATGGAAGTTTGGTGATTCCGTGACTAGGGGTAATGTAGTGGCTTCCTTAGCAGCAGCATCGGCTGCTTCGTTGCCAAGGATTCCAACGTGTCCAGGAACCCAACCAACAGAAATGGAGGGGAAAAGAGAGAGTGCATGTCGAACGGTGACAACTGAGGGACATTTGTTAAAGGGATTGGACAGGGCTTGAAGGATACTCAGGTTGTTGCTGTATATAACTGTGGTTAAGGTCTGCATACTGGAAAAGTGTATGGCACTTAAAATGGCTGCAACTTCAGCTACGTAACTACCTGAGTACTCAGGGAGAATAGCTTGGTGGAGAGTAATGGGGGTGCTGTTTACGCAGTGTTTCACCACTGCGTAAGAGGGAATGAACTGAGAGTAAGATCCGTCTGTGTATAAAACAAGTTTGTTGCGGGCGAATTCTAAGGACTGTTTGTGGAGAATTCGGTAAGTGGAGGCATGAGTAGTATTTTTGGGGAAAGTACATAACGAGATGTCAATAGGTGGGCAGTAGGAGATTATTTGAGGCGAATTGGCGCGTGCGGTTAGTTGGGGAGGGAGAGGTTGAGGTAGAGGGAAGCGGTGAGTGTGTAGGTACGAAGCAATTTTTGATATTGATGATTCAAGTTTGCCTCTCCGAGAAGAGGGAGTTAAGGATATGGGAGAGTCGAGCTCGGATAAGAGAATTTTGTGGAGGGGGTGTGTGGTTGATGTAAGAGCTTTACTCGCTAAGTTCAGGGATCTGGAGAGGGAGGTGGCTTCAAAAGAATGGTATTGGGCTTCAACGCGTAAAGAGGGGATTGGGGTCGCACGAAGCGCTCCGGTTGCTGCTCTGTAGCACTTGTTTATATAGACATCCAGTTTATTTTTATTCGTTTTGGTGGTCCATGTTGTAGAATCCCTTCAGTTAGCGTTTTTGATAGTTGCAGTGCAACCTCTGAATGAGGACCCTTCTTTTTTGAGCACAGCATTTTAAGAAGATTGTGAATGGATTGGAGGCGATTAGAAAGGTGTTCGGTATGGGCGTTCCAGAGGAGATTGGATGTGAACGTGATTCCAAGAATACGGAGTTGTTTTTGGAGGGGAACGGTGGAGTCATCAATGTCAATGGAGCGGGATTTGCAGGACGTTTTCCAGCAGAGATGAAGGGCGTCAATTTTAGAGGGTGGTATTATTGCGCCAACTTGTTGGGCCCAGAGATTGAGCGACCGGTAGATAGCTTGGAGTTTGCTCTGTACTGCAGCCGGTGTGCCCGATGCGAGGATGTAGAAGTTATCCGCGTAAGCGCCAACAAAATCTATGTCGGAATAGTATATGGAAGTGGATATGTAGCGGAGGAGGAGGTTGGCGTAGGCATTATAGAGGACGACCGACAGCGAAGATCCTTGTGGAACTCCATTGTCAACTGGGAGAGAGTTGGAGTAGTGGCCGTCAACTTGCACTTTGATTTCTCTCGAAGAGAGGAACGAGTGTACCAGTTTAAGGCATTTTTGGGGGATACCCCAAGCGTGTAGTTGAATTAAAGTTGGTGTAAGGAGTACACGCTCAAGTGCTTTCTCTATGTCGACTGACAGAAGTACGCTGTGCTCATGTGATTTAAGATTTTGAGCAATACAGAATATGTACGCCGCGTCCAGGGCGGAAACCGTGCTGCTCATTCTCTAGATATTCCTCTGCTGTCAGAGTGATCCTTTTGGCCAAAATCTTCTCCAAGATTTTAGAAAGGACGGGCAGTAGTGATATTGGACGATAACTGTCGAGAAGGTGCACATTCTTGCCAGTTTTGGGGATAGGTTTTAGGATAGCAGTTTTCCATGAGTGAGGGAGGATGCGCGTGGAAAGGATATTGTTGTATAGGAGAAGGAGACGCGATTTGAATTCAGGTGAAGAGTGTTTTATCATGGCGTACGATATTTTGTCGTCCCCGGGTGTTCTTAGCAATGCCAAGTTGGTGCATCAATTCATCCATTGTGAAAGGCGCTTGGAGGCATTCATGCGTCAGTGGTTGAGGTGGCAGTAGATCAGGGTTGAAATTGAGTTTTTCTTGGATGAGGTGGGGAGGAAAGGACAAGTCGGAGTCGTATTTACTCAATTTCGTGGCGAGGAGATTACATATTTGGGTGGGATCGCATGTAACGCATGTAACATACGGAAAATTTGGAGGAGATCTATCTGATCTCAGACGTTTTACTTTGTTCCAGAGGCTGCGGGAGTCAAGTGTAGGGTCTAAGGAGTTAACGAACGTTTCCCAGGAGATGCGTTTGGCAACTTTAGATTCCCGTCGTAGTGAAGATTGTGAATTGCGGTACGCAATGGCGTTGGAGGGAGTGGGAGATCGCTTGAACTGTCTCCAGCAAGCATTCTTAGATTGAATGAGCTCAGCAATACGGGGAGTTAGCCAGTTAGGCCGTCTGCGTGAACCTTGGGCTGGATGAGACATGGGTATAGATAAAGTGGCGGCAGATCGAAGTATTCTTTTAAGTTTGGCCGCTTCTTGATTGGTATTGGTGGATTGGGTGGATTGATAAGAAAGGTGTTGAGTAGCCGATTCAAAGAGGTCCCAGTTGGCCTCCTCTTTCTTTGAATCGGGGTATGTGTTTTCTGGGGTTTGGGATGGTTGAGTTTAGCTGCGGCATTTCCGACATGCGGATAAAAATGGGTAGATGGTCACTACTTTCTGGTGTTGGGTGTATCGTCTATTCGAGGAGGGTGGCTATGTCAGGAGTGGCAGCGGAGACATCTATGGCGGTCATAGTATTCCTGGTAGTGAAGTGGGTAAGTGAACCGTCGTTTAGAACAACTAGACCTCGTTCATCGAAAAATTTCTCGTAGATCCTGCAGGTACGAGAGCTATACGAAGAGCCCCATAAAGTATTCGCCGCATTAAGGTCACTTAACACTAGGTGGTGTGCTCCTGGATAATTTGGTACTTGATCAAGTATTTCGGGTGTAACACTTACGCCTATCTCGTTGTAAATGTTAGTTACATGGATGGGGGGTTGGGAGGGAATGGTGATGGTGAGGTGTAGGAGCTCGGAGATTGAAGCGGTGGTTGTAGGAAGGATGGGAATAGTAGTTTTGACCAGGAAGCCAATTCCACCTCGGCTATTAGTATATGATTTGTTGTGGTAAGACGGTTTATATTGTGGGAGGTGAAAGAGTTGGACGTTGGATTGAATAGTCTCTTGGAGGGCGATTATATCTGAATTATAAACGGATATAAGACGCTCGAGGGCATGTTTATTGTTAACGTAACCTTGAACGTTTCATTTTAGGATGAGTAAGTTAGGGAGACCTATGATTGGATTCGAGATTTATATTTGCTGTTTATTGGGATAAGTCGGTGGACTGGTGGCAGGTGAATTGGAGACTTGTTTGTTTCGTAGGAGTGTGTGTGTTTGATGGGGAAAAGTTTGAATTTCGTATGTATGGAGCAGGGCTCTGGTCCATTAAGCTATCGTTTTTGGCAGATGTTTGCGCTGTTTGTGAGTAGGAAGTGATGGTAGTTGTGTCTTCAGTATAATTTTGCACATGTTGTACATTTTTATTTGCTGAGTTGCGTTTAAGCTCTGTAATGTTGTTTTTTAGGGTGATTTCGTCGTCAATGTCGGATTCGGGTGTGGTTGTTTTTTTTGTTAAAGTGGTTAGAGAAGTTGATTCGGGTGTGATTAGCTGTGTTGTTAAGGTGGTTAGAGAGGTTGATATTTGTGCTGATGATGCTGTTTTCGTTGTAGTTGATATGGTTTTTTTAGGTGATTTTGAATTTAGGGGAGTAGCTGGTGTGGGTGCTGAGTGGGAATTGAGCGTTTTGTTTAGTTTAATATTTTTAATTTTATCAGCATAAGAGGTTCTAGCTCTTTTTTGGAAGGGCAGAATCATGTTGGTTTCTGGGTCGTCTCTAAAAATGGCCCATGCAGCTTTGGCTGAGACACGTCTATCAGCGATGATTTTGTTCACAGACTTATGCTTGAGAAACGACGGGCAGCTTTGGTCGTAAACCTTGTGGTCATCGGAAGGACAATTGAGACACTTGGTAACAGAGCAAGCATCATGTTGCTCAGGCTGACAGTATTCACGGCATCTGGAAGGTTTCATACACCACTTCTTAGTGTGACCCAACTTCTGACAGTTGGCGCATCTCATTGGGTTGGAAATGTACTCGTCGACGGGTACTCTTTCCCATCCCAGATTGATGTACTCGGGGCGTTTAATATCTTCGAATGATAAGATTACAGCTTTAGTGTCTCTCGATAAAATTTTCCGGACTGAGAGTACGCCTTGTTCCTCTAGCTCTTTTTCCAGCTCCTGTTCGGTAAGACTAATGGTGATCCTGGAGTAAATGCGGCCTTGTGAACGGTTAATCGTCGGGTGCATACTTACGGTTACGGGAGTCGTGTCAATTCTAGGTGTTTTTAAAAACTTCTCTGCGATTTCGCGGTTCTTAACTTTGATGAGAAGGTCGCCGGTGCGCATAGCTGTTGTTTCGCAGATATTTTTGTCCACGTACTTTATCCCTCTGGCTATTTGAAATGGGTTGTACTGGTTCAGGGGTTTATACCCTTCTCTAGTATCGCCAGCAGCTCTCATAATTATGAAGCAAGGAAGCGAGTTGTTAAATTCTTGCCTGGTTTGTTGCGCGGTTGACAGATGGGGGAAGTGCTCGTGTAAAGTTTTTCGTTTGAGTTTACTGGGTGGAGCGCTCCCCAGGACGGCGTAGTAATTTGTGTCGGGGGTTTTAACCCCCATTCTCACTGTTGGCGCCCAATTATTGACCGGACGTTATTTTTCTTTTATTTGATGTCTATGGCACGTGCTTTTGTTTACGTTTTTTTATGTGAACTGTCACTCAAATGTGTTTTTGTTTTTTGTATTTTATTTTATGTTCTTTATTATTTTAACTGGCATGTTCTCCCGATCTGAATCGCATGAAAACATTTGGGAGTTCTTGTCAGACGGGTATATGCTGAAAATCGCCAGTATGAATTACTGGCGGAATAGAAAGCTGTAATCCTTGATGAATGGCTGAAACTTGACCCTGAAATGTTAAATAAATTAATCCAATCGATGAAAAAAAGGATTTTCGAAGTCATAAAATCTAAAGGTTTCCCTATTAATTATTAAGTTTTTGTTTTAAATTTTTTATTTAAAATTTATATGAAATAAACATTTTATTTTGTTGAAAACTTCAACTGGGTTATAAATATGAAACGAGCAAAAAACGTATAATAGCTGAAACTGTTGCAAAAATAACGAATCCTTGCAATAATTTACCTACAAATAATTTCAGCTCTAGGTTTTCTACATTTAGCAATTAAATACAAAAGCATAATAATTTTCCGAGTGGAAATAACCTAAAATTTCTACGTGGGTTATAAATATGAAACGAAGTAAATATATAATAATATACATAATAATAAAATAATTCGGTAATTCTGGCAGGTCGCTGATTGCTCTAATTATCATGCGATCGATGTCAATTTTTGTGATTCGGGATCAGTTTTACTGCAGTTTTCTGATTTCGGTAAATCATAACACTTCTTAATTATGCAAACATACAAGTAGCGAGAAATGGCCTGGAGTTATAAAAAAAAATTATTTATGGTGATAATATAAATAAATAAATAAATATTACCAATACGAGAGCAAGGACGAGCGGCAATAATATTTTATAGCAGTTCGCTTTCATCACAATTATTAAAAGCATCTCATGACAACCATTTTTGTAAATGAACTCTTCGGGGCAAAACTGTCCTTCTTTTATTACAATTCGACAGCAACTCGGTGATATTGTACTGATTTTTTGAATGTGTTCTCCGAAATTATTAACACCACAGCATTCGAGCTAAAAAAAACGTAATATAGTTACGATTGCAGGTATACTCCAATCATGCGATACGGTGATTTTTTCAGGACTCTAATTATAGAGCAAGAGCTCTTGAACAAAAAATGACAACGGAAAGTGACAAGGATATGAAGCGCACATAGTGATAGAACGAAGTGTAACTAAGACGAAGGACGAAAAATAAGTTTCCAAAACCCGTGCCAAACGAGTCCTGCGTAATGGGACGAAAAAATGATTTGAAGGTACATACACAAACTTGAAGTCATTGGAAAGGTCTCCCTGAGCGCTTCCAAAAATATAATTTGTTTCTTAATAATTTGTTGCCCTTGACACAAAAACGGTAAATTAGTTATTAAAATATGTATTGTGTAAAATTTTTATAAAACAGTTTGTAACTTCGGGAAAAAATTAAGATATTCGTGGAGAGATCCTTAAGGGCTTTCCAATGACACCAAGTTTGCGTCGATATACTTAAATAATTTCTTCATTGCAATACACAGGATCCGTTTGGCACCGGATATGGAAATTTATTTTTTGTCCTTTGCCTTAGTTACACTGCATTCTATCATTATATACACTTTCTATCCCTGTCGCTTTCCATTATAATTTTTTATTCTCGGGCTCTTGTATTATTAATTAGAAGATCATTGTCTTTAAAATTGATTTAACGCATATCGCTAAATTGCGACTGTTGTTTGGTAAGTGACAGAAGGGGTGGGGTAATATACGCAGAGGTATCTAAAATCTACAATGAAACGAGTTTAAATTTCAGATCAGTAACCTTTGTACCTTCCCAGAAAATCAACATTTTATAAACTTGTAAAATTGCATTGTTTTGTGTGGGAGTGATTGCAGGGAGCGGATGTATTCGTATTTATTTTTCACATCTCACTGTAATCACTACCACAATACTTTTGTATTAAATTTGAGCTTCATAACTTTGATAGGTACTGAGAAAATTGGCACTTTGTATTTCATGAAATGGCGCAGTTTGTATAGTGAAAATATTACAAATTAAAAAGAAAACAACTAAATAATATCACTGCAAAAGTCCCAATTTTAATTTTCCAATTGTGTCGTCGTTTTCCAATTTCCCATCCAGCAAATCTTCTTCATAATGAAATCCATCTTTTTCTTAAAATCCTTATCCCTCTCCACAATTAATGAGCTTGATTAAGGTATCTATGCCGAGAATCGACTAGGCTGAGGGCCTACTCAAATAGTATAGTCGCTAACGGAAGATCTGGATACCAGGCGACCTCCGGATAAATTAGCTTTATCTGCACAATATAATCGTTTTTCTCCGCTAACTCGTGGTATCTTATGTCCAATAAAATAAAACAAGCCAAAGAGACCGGCTCTCTTAAAATGCCGGAAGAAACAAGCACGCTTCCTCCAAGGCTCCCTTCAAACCAAGTAAGACTTTGGCCACCAAACCTGGTCTCGAAATGGGTGGTTTAGCAATAGCAATAACCTGGTCCCAGCAAAAAAGGAGGGCCCCCCAAAGTGCAAGCACATTAAACCTGGATCCAGCTAGGGTGTAGCCTAATAGGTAGCGTGTTGGTCTTGTAATGCGAAGTTCGTGAGTTCAAATCCCGGTCGGCGTAATATATAATTCTAGCGCATTGCTTGCTTGGATATACCTTGGTCACCAGTCTACGAAAATGAAAAATTCGCAGATAGAGGGTTGTGCTTCCACAATAAGCAATGAAAAATGTTAAGGAGCCTTAATGTCAGGACGTCAAGGTCCGATTTGGGCTGTAGTGCCATTGTAGTATTAGTAATAGAAACCTTGATCTAGTAGCTTAAGGCATATGAGAAAAAAACATTTTCCTCTATACCTAATGCAGATAGCACACATCCGGTGAAGTCAAAGGATACTAAACCTGGACCCAATAACGACGTGCACTGTGGAACTGATGAAGGAGACTTACCCATATCCCTGGTGGTTAGATCAAGGAACTATCGGAATATACAACCCTCAAAACAGATCTTTAGGAAGCAGAGTAGCGCTCAAAGGTTTTTGAGTCGCCTCCGAAACATCCCGGAACAACTTAGAACTAAAAAGCAGAGAGGATTTGCGGCTTGGGCTACCAAATTCATCGCCGAATGTACAGATTTTTAGGGCGGCGGGAAAGCGTACAAGATGTCATGTTGAGTCCTCGAAGGGAGCAACGAGATCGAAGACAGCTAGCACCGGTACTTAAGGATAGCCTGGTAGTGGCAATCATCGACAAGAGTGATGCAGATGGAAGCATTACTAATGAACGCTGGAGGAAGGCGGAAAGTAAACTTTCAGCCAACTTCCTAAGCATCATGCGTGATAATCCTGGCCCTCCAACTGTGTGCAGAGACGGCGGATGGTACCAAGGTTATGTAAGACTGATCCAGTGTGCCGATCAAAGGTGTCTGCGGATTTGTAAAAAATCACAATTGCTGGATTGGGAGAAGTGTGGCCAGGCGTGCAACTCGAGGTTGTGTCGAGGGACGGGATCCCAAGCTGTGCTCGAGCACGTGTATGGTTAGCTTCTTAGTCGAGTGAAGCAGATACGATTTTGGACATTATTTGGTCCTGCCACCCAAAATTTTCGTTAATATAGGTAGAAACCCATACTAACGGAAACTCTAGATGCGCCGTAATAGTGATCAATAAAGAGTTTCCCTTGGCAAAACCCGGAGGCTTAATAAATTATGAGTTCGGTGCCATCACATTGAAAGTTTATAAAAAGGACGGATTGGAAGCGGAACAAAGAGCGCAAGATCCAGTTTCTCTAGCACCCATGATGGACACGGAGGGGGGAGACTCTACATCGGAATCCGATCCAGCCCTTCACGTAGCTAGTCTATCCATTAGCCGAGACGATTTACAGTCTCTCTACTTCCCCCTTAATGCCCAGCTACATGAAAAAAACCGACGAGTGATGGACCTGTTCGAGTGATGAAACCATTGACTCACTTTCCGGGCAGCTCTCAGCCGCTCCGCACCGAGAACAAATCCTAATCTCGCGGAACAAAATCCTATGGGCAACACGCAGCCTTAAACCATATAAATCCCTTCGACCGGATGGCATAATACCTGCCGAATCTCAAAACATCTCTGATATCAATCTTCCCTGGTTGAACGTTACTTTTAAAGGTTGCCTACACATTCCTTCCCATTCCTGAATTATGGGAGGAAATGAAAGTGGTTCTTATCCCCAAAAACCTTGGATCTACGCAACAACATCGAACAGTGAATGTTGATAGCGGTCCAACACGTATAATGGAAGAAGAAATCGGTTGAAACGGCCATACACACACTCGTATACCATATCGCAAAATCTCTAATTATTAAAGAGTACACTGTGGTAGCTTTTATCGATATCGAGGGAGCTTTAAGCAATGCAATACCAGAAGCGATTACGGACACACTTTCAATTCTGAAGGTGGACACTTCGCTCGGCGTGTTGATTAATTTGATGTTGACATCTAGGTTTATCAGGGACAAATTTGGCCTCGCATCCGCTAGAAGGCTTGTTAGCAGAGGTGCACTACAAGACGTGGTCCTCTCTCCACTTCTTTTAAACGTGGGGGTCAATGGGTTACTGATGAAACTGGAAGAGGCAGGCTGTAAAGTGATTACTTATGCGGATGATGTTACTATAAACATCTCTGGTAATCACCCGAGTACTCTGGGTGAGGCAATGAAAAATGCCCTCTCAATACTCTCTAAATGGATTCATGAATGTGGTTTGAGAGTAAGCCTATACAAAACCTGTAAATATCTGGGTCATATTTGGACAAGAAACTGAGCTTGAAACCTAATATTCTGGAACGTGTAAATGAAGCTACAAATGTGCTTTACTCCTGTAAGAAAGCCATAAGTAAGAAATGGGGAATACAGCCTAAAGTAGTGCTTTGGCTCTACGTTGCCGTTATAAGACCCATCTTGCTTTATGGTGTGATTGTATGGTGGACTGCCTTAAAGACAGGGAAACCGCACTATCCTCAGCAAGATGAGGGTGTAGGGTGGTCCAGCCATAATGCACGATGTTAATTGTGAGTCACACCTTAACGTCAAGTTTTTCGCTCTACTTAATTTGACATTTCTTTGTTTCAGTGTTTGACAAATTCAACCATGGAGAGGTACACAATTGAGCAGCGCGTTAAGGTTGTTGAAGCCTTTTACGAAAATGGGCGTTCAAATCAAAATGCATTTCGTGCACTTCGTGAGGCACACTTTCACCTCAGTGGATTCGTTAACAAGCAAAATTGCCGCATTTGGGCAAATGAGAATCCACGAGTGATTGTTGAGAAGCCGATGCATTCACAAAGAGTGACTGTTTGGTGCGGTTTATGGGCTGGCGGCGTCATCGGGCCGTACTTCTTCGAAAATGAGGACGGCCAAGCAGTTACCGTTATAATTTCGCTATCGCAAGATTATAACGGACTTCTTGTGGCCAGAAATTGGAATATGGACCTGGACGATATGTGGTTCCAACAGGATGGTGCCACTTGCCACACAGCCAACGAAACAATGGCTCTTTTGCGCGAGAAATTAACATCGTGCGTTTTTGTTGGACCACCCTAGTCGGACTCTGAGAACAACCCCCGTGCCTGCTTCACAGCCAATAGGTCGAGGGTTCGATTCCCACTCCAGGCAGTAAATTTTTTTAAGCACAAATTTTTCAGCTGCTACTGGCAATGAAAATTATTCGAAATAGAATGAGCAAATGATGCAAAAGTCAAACAGTTTCGCTTCAAGCAGGTATATATACTCAGTAGATGGTTTCTGTTCGCTTTCTATCATTCAGTCCGCCATAACATCTGCAAATATTTGTAGCAACCAGAACTGAAAAATATACCAGCTTCACGTTACGGTCGTTCTAATCTCCCTTCCCACTCCGATTCCTCCTCACCATGACTGTGTTTGTGCATTGCACATAAAGGCCGAAATTGCCTATAACACAGGTCATTCTGTACAAAAAAAATAAACTGCCAACAAGTCGTGCGAAACTTTATTATTCTTGGGACGAGTTCCGGATGAGTGGAAAGTCGATATGCAGGTTAGAGTGGTTAGGGAAGACTAAGTGAAAGCGAGTTCTTGGGCAGGGCAGTTGTCAACAATATTTCATTCGTTTCTGCAAGTTTGGGTTTTTATGAGAGGAGGACGAGGAGTAATAGTAAGGGTGGATGGGTGTTAATAGATTTTTAATTGATTGCATGAATCACGTCCAATATTCTCTGGGTGGGCCAAACACAAGTTTCTTTTTAAAAATGCAATAAAATGAACAAAATTAAATTTTTTCCATGTATTATGACTTCATTAGTAAGAGCAAACATTCCCATTAATGATGAAACATAATTTTGTTCAAGTCGCTGCCTCGGCTGGCTTCACAGTAGCGCATTCTGTCACTCCAATTTTGCAAGACCATGTCGATGGTTTCGGGCTGTAGCTCACGGATTGCTTGGATGATATTGGCCTTAAGTGCTTGAATCGTTTTTGGATTGTTGGCATAACATCGATCCTTCACGGTTCCCCAGAAAAAAAAGCCCAAAGGGGTCAAATCGCAGTTCCAAGACGGCCAATTGACATCGCCAAGACGGCTGATAACACGATTTGCGAATTTGGTGCGTAAAAGATCGATTGTGGCATGGGCTGTGTGACATGGCGCGCCATCCTGCATGAACCAGAGGTCGTCCAAATCCATGTCTTCAATTTCAGTAAAAAAAAAGTCGGATAACATGGCTCTCTAATGTTCACCGCTGACCGAAACGTTGTTCCTAGCTTCATTTTCGAAGAAAAATGGTCCAATGATGCCACCACTCCATAATCCGCACCAAACTGTCACTCTCTGTGGATGCATTGGCTTCTCAACAATAACGTGCGGGTTTCCGAACTCCAGATGCAGCAATTTTGTTTGTTAACGTAGCCTCCGCGATGAAAACGCGCCTCGTCAGAAAAGATGATTTTTCGCCCAAAATCGTTGTCATATTCAAGCTGCTCTAAGGCCCAAACTGCGAAGCAATAACGAAGCGGATAGTCGTGCGCCTTCAATTGCTGAGCCAATTGGACCTTGTAAGCGAATAATCCGAGATCTTTGTGCAGAATTCTCCTCAGGCTAGTGCGTGAAATGTTGAGCTGTTGAGATTGACGGCGAGTTGATGTTCGTGGAATGAGTTTCACACTCTCGGCTACAGCAGGCACATTCTCGTCTGTGCGCACTGTACGACGATGGGGACCGTGAGTGTTGTCCACTAGCATGGCAGTCTCACGAACTTTTTGTACAAACTTGCGTACAGCAGGTGCGTGGGTGCTTCATTTCAAAACTTCTTTTCAAAAAACGCATACAGCAACGTTGTTCAAGTGTAAAACGACTCATTTCGTTCCGCGGAGATATGATACTGACTTTCTGTCAAGATTTCGAGCGGGAAACAACTTTCAGTGTCAAAATAATCTATGATTTAAAAAGAAACCACTAGATGTGTTTCATAGACGAAGTTGCATAGAATTTTCATAAAATTCGGTGTATTTTACATTCATGAAACCGAACATTTGTATGGGAGGGGGTAGAGCGGGTAAGGGAATCATAAAATTTGTGATGCAGTTTTATTTCATTTCTCTTGTAAGATGTTTGTACAAAATTTCAAGTTCGTAGCTTTTAATTTGTTGGGTATTAGTTGATTTAATGAAATTGGTCAAAATCATACTTTTGTATGGGAGGGAGTAGACGGGCAAGGGCGATTTTAAGACTTTTGACGTAATTTTATTTCAACTACTTTTAAAAGTGTGCAAAATTTTAAATTAATAGCTTTTAACAGTTAGGTGATAATTGATTTCTTGAAAATGATCGAAAAAATAATTTTGTATGGGAGGAGGTAGAAGTCTTAAGGGTTTCGACCAGTTAATGTTTCGTATATTTAGAGATTTTTTTAAATGCATTTCCCAAATTTTCAAGTTTCTACCTTAACATTTGACTCAAAAATTTTCAGTTTATGTGTTTTTTTCAATGCATATGAAACACCTTGTGCACGTTTGACCGGGGGTCGGTTTATAACAATTATGGAACAAGTTATTATTAATTTTCTATGTATATAAAATAGATGTATACATATGCAAAATTTAAACTTTGTATCTTTTATCAGAGCCCTACAAATCACTCTAAATTTTGGGCATTTTTGCTTATCACCTCCCTCCCCTTACACCTCCCAACTTAATATTTTTACCAAAATTAACGACTATGTAGTTCTACAATCTCACAAATTTTCTATTTGATATTTGTACTCAATTTTGAGATATAACGATTTGTAATTTTGAAAAGTGCGCCATTTTTGAAATTATCCCCATTACCCCCACTACTATTATTTCAACATGTTATATTTATACTCTAGATGGAATCTGAGAGTATTATAAGTTTGCTCTAAGGTTTGTAACGCCAAGAAATAAGGCTCGGAGAAAAAAATGAATGATACAGAAGTTAATATTATCACTCAAAAATCTCAAAACCGGATGTCCGTCCGTCCGTGCGCTCTCTAGCTTGAGAACGCGTTGAGCTAGATAGTTCAAATTTTGTACAAGTCGTTTTTGACAAAAAAATAAGGTCAAGTTCGTGAACGGGCCAAATCGCTATACCCCTTCTACCCCCTCCCATACAAAATGACACAATTGCGCAATTTGACAATGAAGAGATTTGCTCGAAAAGTATATAAGCTATTAGCCTGAAATTTGGAATATGTTATTTTTATGATATTATCAATCTACCGTATAAAAATTATGCGTGTCCTCCCCCTCCTTCTACCACCTCCCATACAAACGGTACTTGTCATGAATTATTCTAAGCCAATTTACTCAGTGCGTATAAAATTTAGCTGGCTGAAATTGTGCACCAAATATTTATTTAAAATTGTTAGTAAGGCCAAAAAAGTTCGACTATTAGCTTCACCCCTTCTACCCCCTCCCATACAAAATGACACAATTTCGCAATTCGACAATAAATGGATTTGATCAAAAAGTTTAAAAGCTATTAGACTGAATTGTGGGATATATCACTTTCATAATGATCTAAATCTACGGTAGAAAAATTATTAGCGTCCCCCCTCTCCTTCTACCCCCTCCCATACAAACATCACTTTTTCATGAAATGCTCTAAGACGATTTTCTCAGAACATATAACATTTATCGAGCTCATATTTTGTAATAAATTCTTAATTAGCATTATCACTAAGATCAGGAAAAAAATATTTGATTAGCTTCACTGCTTCTACCCCCTCCCATACTATATGACACAGTTTCACAACTTCACAAAAAATCGATTTTCTTGAAAAGTATGAATGGCACTAGTCTGAAATATAAGGGATGTCCATTTTATATTATTCCGAGTTATTTCTGAAAAAATCACTAAAATCCCCTTACTCTTTCTACCACCTCCCATACAAACTGCACATTTTCATTAAATCTAACTCACTAATTTTCTCAGTTCCCATTCAATTTTTGGAGTAAGCTTTTTGAATAAAACATTTTTATAGCTACTTTAGCATGATGGGGAAAAAATTAGTTCAATGCTATCATTCCTTCTAACACTCCACATACAAAATTTCTTGGGGTCACAAAAAAATTGTATTTCATCTAGAGTATCGTAAGATTGCGCGTTACGCGCAATCGTAGCCCTGTTATGTTTTTTTCGTATTTTCATAGTATAGCTTAATATATGTTTCAAGTTTCAATTACATAGCATAAGAGATAGTTGAGATATTAATTCTTTGCACCCCTGTCTGTCTGTACGCCGTCCGCCGTACGTCGGTGTGTACGATCAGAGCACATTAACTCCCAAACCCTTCAAGATAGAAAGTTCAGTTCTTGGGAGATTTTAGATAGTTGCGGATCTCAAGCGGAGACTCATTTTGTGGGGTTTACGGGTTCAGGGGGTGGCGGGGGGAGCGCTTAAACCGAAAAATACGAATTCAAATATCTCAACCATGGTTACAGCTAGGAAGCTATAAATCAACATACATGTAGAGGGGTTTGTGGGACAACATTAAAAAATAATTTAATTTTTTTATCCATTGGGGTGCAAAAAGTTGGGGCTAAAGACCAATTGTCGGCCGAGATTTTTTCAAATGATTACGTTTTCGAAATTACTTACCATAAAAAATTGATATTTTGAGACCATTAAGGTGGCATATAGAACCACTAGAATCAGTTTAAATAGAAGCTACTTATTGTAAGGGCGAGGTTCAGGGGAGTATAAAGAAAAACACTTAAAAATCAATATCTCGGCTTTTTATTAAGCTATGTAATTGAAAGTTAGAACCTATATTAAGCTATACTAGAAAAATAAGAGAAAAATATAACATTTGGAAAAAAATACTACTGGGGGGAAATGAGGAGCATTTCAAAAATGGTACACGTTCCAAAATTTCAAAGCGTTATATTTCAAGACTGAGTGCAGAAATCAAATTCAAATTTTGTAAAATTATAGAACTACATAGTTTTTAATTTTGGTAAAAATTTTACGTCGGGTGGTGTAAGGGGAGGGAGGTGGTAAGCAAAAATGTCGAAAATTTTGAGTGATTTTTTAAGGGCTCTAGTGAAAGATACAAAGTTTAAATTTTGCATGTGGATATGTCTATTTAATGTACATAGAAAAATAATAATAACTTGATCCATAATTGTTATAAACCGACCCCCCCGTCTAACGTGCACAAGGTGTTTCATGTGCAATGAAAAAAACAGAAACTGAAAATTTTTAAATGAAATTTTAAGCTAGAAACTTGAAATTTTGCAAAATACATTTAAAAAAAATTTCTAAAAGAATCAAATATTAAATGGTCGAATACCTTTCAAACTTCTACTCCCTCCCATAGAAAATTATTTTTTCGACCATTTTTAAGAAATCAATTATCACCTAACTATTAAAAACTATCAATTTGAAATTTTACACAAAATCTGTTGAAAATATTTAGAACAGAGCTGCGTCAAAAGTTTTGAGATCGCATTTGCCCTTCTACCTCCCCCCATACAAAAGTATGATTTCGACCAATTTCAATAAATCAACTGCTAACCATCAAATTAAAAGCTACGAACTTGAAATTTTGTACGAGCACCTTACAAGAGAAATGAAATAAGACTGCATCACAAAATCTACATTTCCCTTACCTCGTCTACCCCCTCCCATACAAATGATTGGTTTCGTGAATGAAATTTTATGAAAATTGTATGAAACTTCGTTTATGAAACTTACATTCAATGCCGAGAATATTGGACGTAATTGAAGCAATCAATTGAAAAGGTATTGACATCCACCCACCCCTAATATCACCCCTCCCTCCTCCCTTGCATAAACGAATGAAATATTGATTACATGTGCTGGAGCTATTGATCGTATTCGCAATTAAGTGTTAAATTGACAGCAAGCCCTGTCCACTTGTGAAAGGAGGTTCCACTTAGTCTTCCTTAATTACTCTAACTTGCATATTGACTTTCCATGCATCCCAAAAACAATAAAGTTGTGCCCGACTTGTTGGCAGTTTATTTTTATATGTATATCAAATAGATGTATTCACATGCAAAATATAAACTATGTATCTTTCACCAGATCCCTAAAAAAATTACATTTTTGCTTACCACCTCTCCTTAAAATTTACCAAAATTAAAAACTATGTAGTTCTATAATCTGACCAATTTTCGATTTGCTAACTGTACTCAGTTTTGAGATATAACGGTTTGAAATTTTGGAAATTGCACCATTTCCCTATATTATGACCAAATTTGTTTTTTGTATTTTGCTAGTATAGCTTAATATAGGTTTTAAGTCTCAATTACATAGCTTAAGAGATAGTTGGTATATTAATTTTCAAGTGTTTTTTTTTTGCACATCTCTGACCCTCCCCCTTACAATAATTAGCCTCCTTCTACGTTGATTTTGTAGGACCTGTATGCCACCTTGATGGTCCCAATTTTATTATTATTATTTTTTATGGTAAGTAATTTAGAAGATATAATCATTTGAAAAAAAAAACAAATTCGGTCGACTATTGGTTTTAGCACCCCCACCCTCTCTTTTCGGATGAAAATGGATAAAACAATTAATTTTGTTTTAAAGTTTGTCTCGCAACCCTCTTTATACGTATGCTGATTTTCAGCTTCCTATCTGCATTCGTAGTGGAGATATTAACAAGTGTAGTTCTTGACTTTTCCCTCCCCCCGCCTCCCTCTTCCACCTGACACTACACAAAATTTAGATAATGGAGCTCACTTACCCAATTAACAAAAACGAATATTGTACCTCCGTATCGGAGATATGAGTCCATATGTACGGCATACGGCGGGGCGGATTTTTTTTGCATTTTTGGTCAAGAAACGCGGGAAAAAAAATTTCAGGGTAGCAATTTTTTTTTCTGTGTCAATCATAACACTTTATTATTGGAATAATAAAGTAAAAAATAAAATAAACCTAAAGTAAAATCAATCAATTACTGATCCTTCAAAACAAACTTACCTTATGCTGTAACATTTGAATGTCATTTTTAAAATTGGGGTTTCCATAAATACTGCGCATTGTTTGAAGCAAATCTACCCAACAAAGAGTGTACATAATTTCAATTATTGCCACCATCACAAACATGAGTATTAAACAATTCATTGCCATTTTAATGTTCCGTTTTCTAATAAGAAAAAAACTCATGCGACAAAAACATGCAATCATCCAAACAGCCAATATTATTACTTCGAATTTTTCTAAAAACATAAAAAAAAATTAATATTATTTCCTTGAATATTACAAAATGTTATGTTAAAATCATACAAACCATCGTAATCGATGAAATTGCTCCACCAAAACAAATACAAACGAATTAAGCAAAATACCACGAACTGGAAATAAAAAAAATAAACTGCTAACAAGTCGTTATTATTTTTGGGACAAAATGCGCATGCGTAGAAAGTCAATATGCAGGTTAGAGTGGTTAGGGAAGATTAAGTGAAAGGAGCTTCTTGGGCATGGCAGTTCTCAATTTAACACTTTGCGGAAACGTTCAAAAGCTCCATATTTCATTCGTTTATTTATGCAAGTTTGAGTTTTCATGAAGGGAGGGTGATACTAAGGATGGGGTGATATTAATAGTTTTACTTTATTATCTATACATAGTAATATAATTGTAGTGTCTGTCTGTAATTTGCTTATAAATGGCTATAAGTTAGTTTTTTGAGTTATTTTAGCACTAACTAAGCACAAAAACACATTTTTGAAATTTTTGTCTGTCTGTCTGTCTGTCTGTCCGAACGCTTTTCACGCACAAACGGCAGAACCGATTGTAATGAAACTTGCACAGTTTGTTACGTGTCCATCGGAATGAAATCTGCACTTAGTTTCATTCCACTCCCCTCACGCCTTCTACCCCCTCCCATACAAAGTGACTCATTTTCAAAATATATATTAATCAAATTTTCTTGAAAACCATAAAAGCTATTAATTTGAAATTTGGAATATATTATTTCTATTATAAATACAGTCTTTTGGTTTACAAATTTTTTGAGTTTCCTCACTCCTTTCACCACCTCCCATACAAACTACACTTTTTCATGAATTATTTTACACTAAATTTCTCAGTACGTGTAACTTCCATCGAGCTAAAATGTTGTATGAAATCCTTAATTAACATTATTATTAATATAAGGAAAAAATTAACCGATTACCTTCACTCCTTCTACCCCCTCCCATACAATGTGACACAGTTCCACGACTTCGCAAGAATTTGATTTTCTTCAAAAGTCTGAAAGTTACTGATCTGAAATTTCAAGTATATCAATTGCATGATGATTATAGTTGTTTTTCAAAAAATCACCAGAAACCCCCTTCTCCTTCCACCACCTCCCATATAAACCGCACTTTTTCATGAAATACTCTAAACGAATTTTCTCAGTACATTTAAATTTCATCGAGGTAAAAATTTGGATTTAATCCTTAATTAGCATTATTAGTAATATTGGGAAAAAACTTAACCGAGTAATTTCCCTCCTTCTTCCCCCTCCCATACAATGAGACACATTCCACGACTATACAATAATTCGATTTTCTTGAAAAGTATGAATGATACAGATCTGAAATTTAAAGTATATCAATTGCATGATAGTTATAGTTGTTTCTCGAAAAATCACCAAAAACCCCCCTCTCCTTCTACCACCTCCCATACAAATTGCACAATTTCATTAAATTCAATGCACTAAGTTTCTCAGTACCTACTCAATTTTTGAAGCTTAAATTTGGTACAAAACCTTTTTATAGCTACTCTAGCATGATGTGAAACAAATTAGTTCAATGCTGTTACCCCTTCTACCACTCCCTATACAAAATTTCTTAACACCGCAAAAATTTCGATTTCATCTATACATAGTATCGTATGATTGGGCTTTACGCACAATCGTAGTCCTGTTATGTTTTTAAGCTTAATGTTATTTTATTTGTTTTTTTTTTGTTTTAAATAAAACCAGCTACAATTATTCACATGTCCTTAACGTTTTTCAACACGTATATGATCTCGAATCACGGGTTTGATTTGATCACGAGCCTGTCCCATAAAAATGGGAGTATCATGTTTTCATTCTTAATAATTTATGGTTCTGATTCCAACAACATACAAACCATACAAGCCATTAAAGTAAGCAGATTATGTATCCCACATAATGTATCACTAACTACACTCTCAAAAATTGCTTATTATTGCTATTTTTACGCGGACGAAGTCGCGGGCGTTTACTAGTTATAATAATAAAGTATTGTGATCGACACAAGAAAAAAAAAAAGTTTGCTACCCTGAAATTTTTTTTTTTCGCGTTTCATGACTAAATTAGCCTAAAAATGCAAAAAAAAAACATAACAGAATATGATTGGGCTTAAAGCCCAATCATATGATACTCTAGATGAGATGGAAATGACTTTGATATACCGGCAAATATGTCATCTCAAATTCTTTCGAATAGTGAGAACAGACTTTGCATGGGAGGTGGTAGAAGTAGAGGGGGAGGTTTGTATTTCTCCTATGTGACACCGAAAATGGCGTGTAAAGTGTTTCGTACTGAATTTAAAATTTTTAGTTTTCATTATTTTTAAAGAAATTGGACATAGTTTTCCAGAAATTGGGGCATTTGTATGGGAGGTGGCAGAGGAAGTGGAACGTTTTAGATGATTTTGAAACTGCTTGTCATCATCCTTATCACTATGCTTTGATTCAATTTCAAAGTCGGCGGCTCTCATACATATATTCGAAGGAGAAATGCTTTTCTTGAATTTATAATACAGATATTTATATGGGAGGGGGTAGAAGGAGGGAAGCTGAGCTGATAATTTTTTCCAACATTTATTGCAACTATTAAAAAACAAATTCTGGCAAAATTTTAAGTTTGTAATTTTTATAGTTTTAATGGAAATCGATATAATGCATTTAACAAAAATTATGCATTTGTATGGGTGGGGGTAGAAGGAGTGTAAGGATGAAAATAATTTTTTTTCCCGTTATTGATATTTCTATTTTTATACTTTATGCGAAATATCAAATTGATAACTTTAACAGTTTCGAAGAAAAATAATTTAATTTAAATTTCAAAATTTCGTGAAATTTGTATGGGAGGGGGTAGAAGGGGTGAGGTGAAGTTGATAATTTTTTCAAAGCTGATTGGAATTCTAAAAAAATGAATTCTGGCAAAAATTCGTTTTTATAACTTTACTAGTTTCGATGAAAATCGAAGAACTGCATTTTTCAAAATTATGCATTTGTATGGGAGGGGGTAGAAGGAGTGATGAGATCGGATTAATATTCAGTCATATTAATGGTATCTATATAGTAATACTTCAATCCAAATTTCAAATCGATAGCTTAAATAGTTTCTAAGAAAAATCAATTTCTGAAAATTTCGAAATTTCGTGAAATTTGTATGGGAGGGGGTAGAAGGGGTGGGGGGATGTGGCCCGTTCACGAACTTAAAGTTTCTTTTTTGCTAAAAATGACACACAACAAATTTCATCACGATAGCTCAAAGCGTTCGAGAGTTATGCTGTAGACAGACGGACAGACGGACAGACGGACAGACAGCAATTCGGAATCGAAGTTTTTGAGCGACAACAAATATTTCTGTACCCTTGGCGGTTCTGTGCGAGCATTATTTCTTAGCGTTACAAACGGTAAGGCAAACACAATATACTCTCAGATTTCATCTAGAGTATAAAAATCCGTCTGTCTGTACGCCGTCCGCGGTCCGCCGTACGCCGTCCGCCGTCCGCCGTACGCCGACATGTACGCTCAGCGCACATTAACTCACAAACCCTTCAAGATAGAAAGTTCATTTTTGGGGAGATTGTAGATAGCTGCGGATCTCAGGCTGATACCCATTTTCGGCGGTATACGGGTTCAGGGGAGGCGGGGGGAGCGCTTAAACCGAAAAATGCGAATTCAAATATCTCAACAATGGTAACAGCTAGAAAGCTAAAACTCAACATTAATATAGAGGGGTTTGTGGGACAACTTTTAAAAATAATTTAATTTTTTTATCCATTGTGGTGCGAAAAGGGGGGGCTTAGAACCTATTGTCGGCCGATTTTTTTTTTCAAATGATTATATCTTCGAAATTACTTATCGTAATAAAATCATATTTAGAGACCGTTAAGGTGGCATATAGTTTCATTGGAACCAGCTTCGAAAGCGGCTAATTATTGTAAGGGGGAGGGTCAGGGGGGGTGCAAAGAAAAACACTTAAAAATTAATATCTCAACTATCTCTTAAGCTATGTAATTGAAACTTAAAACTTATATTAACCTATACTAGGTAAATACAAAAAAAATATAACATGTTGAAATAATAGTAGTGGGGGGAAATGGGGAGCATTTCAAAAATGGCGCACTTTTCAAAATTACAAATCCTTATATCTCCAAAAATAGTACAGATATCAAATCAAAAATTTGTCAGATTGTAGAACTACATAATAGTTAATTTTGATAAAAATTTTAAGTTGGGTGGTGTAAGGGGAGGGAGGTAATAAGCAAAAATATCGAAAACTTTGAGTGATTTTTTTAGGGCTCTGGTAAAAGATACAAAGTTAAAATTTTGCATGTGAATACCTATATTTAATCCACATAGAAAAATAATAATAACTTGATCCATATTTGTTATAAACCGACCCCCCCGGTCTAACGTGCACAAGGTGTTTCATGTGCATTGAAAAAAACACATAAACTGAAAATTTTTGAGTGAAATTTTAAGGTAGAAATTTGAAAATTTGTGAAATGCATTTAAAAAAATCCCTAAATATTCGAAATATTAACTGGTCGAAAACCTTTAACACTTCTACCCCCTCCCATACAAAATTATTTTTTCGACCATTTTTAAGAAATCAATTATCACCTAACTATTAAAAGCTATAAATTTGAAATTTTGCATAACAACTAACAAAAATAATTAAAATGAAATTGCGTTAAAAGTTTTAAAACCGCGCTTGACCTTCTACCCCCTCCCATACAAAAGTATGATTTCGACTAATTTCATTAAATCAACTAATAACCAACAAATTAAAAGCTACGAACTTGAAATTTCGTACGAGCACCTTACAATAAAAATGAAAGAAAATTGCATCACAAGTTTTACGATTCCCCTACCTCCTCTACCCCCTCCCATACAAAATTATTTTTTCGAGCTTTTTTAAGAAATCAGTTATCAGCTAACTCTTAAAAGCTATCAATTTCAAATTTGGCATAAAAACTTATAAAAATAATTCAAATGAAGTTGCTTTAAAAGTTTTGAAATCGCGCTTGCGCTTCTACCCCCTCCCATACAAAAGTATGATTTCGACCAATTTCATTAAATCAACTAATAACCAACAAACTAAAAGCTACGAACTTGAAATTCTATACAAGCACCTTACAAGAGACGCGAAAAAAAACTGCGTATCAAATTTTACGATTCCCCTATATTCTCTACCCCCTCCCATACAAATGTTCGGTTGCATGAATGTAAAATACACCGAATTTTATGAAAATTCTATGCAACTTCGTCTATACGTATATACATTCTATACAGAGAATATTGGACGTGATTCAAGCAATTAATTAAAAAGCTATTAACATCCACCCACCTTTACTATTACCCCTACTCCTCCCCTCATAAAAACCAAACTTACAGAAACGAATGAAATATTGTTAACAGTCCTGCCCAAGAACTCCCTTTCACTTAGCCTTCCCTAACCACTCTAACCTGCATATTGACTTTCCACTCATCCACAACTTGTCCCAAGAATAATAAAGTTTCGCCCGACTTGTTGGCAGTTTATTTTAATTGATTCAGATTCGGTGTATTTTAAATTCACGAAACTAAACATTTGTATGGGAGGGGTAGAGGAGATAGGGGAATCGTAAAATTTGTGATGCGGTTTTATTTATTTTCTCTTGTAAGGTGCTTGTACAAAATTTCAAGTTTGTAGCTTTTAATTTGTTAGTTATTAGTTGGTTTAATAAAATTAGTCGAAATCATACTTTTGTGTGGGAGGAGGTAGAAGGGCAAGTGCGATCTGAAAACTTTTAAAATAATTTTATTTCAACTAAGTTCTTGTGCAAAATTTAAAATTGATAGCTTTTAAGAGTTAGCTAATAACTGATCTCTTAAAAATGGTCGAAAAAATAATTTTGTATGGGAGGGGGTAGAAAAGGTAAGGGAATCGCAAAATTTGTAACGCAATTTTCTTTCTTTATTTTTGTAAGGTGCTCGCACAAAATTACAAGTTCGTAGCTTTTAATTTGTTGGTTATTAGTTGATTTAATGAAATTGATCGAAATCATTCTTTTGTATGGGAGGGGGTAGAAGGGCGAGAGTGATTTCAAAACTTTTAACGTACTTTCATTTTAACTATTTTTGTAAGTTTTTTTGCAAAATTTCAAATTGATAGCTTTTAATAGTTAGGTGATAATTGATTTCTTAAAAATGGTCGAAAAAATAATTTTGTATGGGAGGGGGTAGAAGTTTTAAAGATATTCGACCTGTTAATATTTCAAACTTTTAGAGATTTTTTTTAAATGCATTTCCCAAATTTACAAGTTTCTACCTAAAAATTTCATTCAAAATTTTCAGCTTATGTGTTTTTTTCATTGCACATGAAATACCTTGTGCACGTTAGACCCCCACTTCGGTGCATAACAATTTTGGAACAAATTATTATTTTTTTTCTGTGTACATTAAATAGATGTGTCAACGTGCAAAATTTAAACTTTGTATCATTTACCAGAGCCATAAAAAAATCACTCAAAATTTTCAACATTTTCGCTTTCCACCATCCTCCCCTTGCACCCCTTCTTAAATTTTTTACCAAAATTAAAGACTATATCTCTACAATCTGACAAATTTTTGATTTTATATCTGTACTCCATTTTGAGATTTTGTGATTTGTAGTTTTGGAAAGTGCGCCATTTGTGAAATGCTCCCCATTTCCCCACTACTATAATGTCCACATGTTATATTTTTTAAATGTTTCGCTAGCAAAGCTTAGTATACGTTTCAAATTTCAATTACATAGCTTAAGAGACAGTGGAGATATTAATTTTTAAGCGTTTTTCTTTGCACCCTCCCTGACCCTGCCCCTTACAATAATTAGCTTCTATCTAAACTGATTCGGTGGTTGGATGGGTATAGACAGGGTAGGCATCTGATCGGCGTCATTAGGCGACGCCCAGTGTTGTAACTGTCATATACACATCAATTGTGCTCATCATACCTCCTCGTGGTAGCCACCGGATCCTGGTCTTGTCCATCCGGATTTGACTTGCTGAACTGATGGGCGCGAGTGCTAATGAAACAGAAAAATTCTAGCACTATAATAATATTGCCCTCCAAGTTGGGGGTTGGGCGATGTGTTAACAACTCATCCTCGGAAAAAACACACCCGTTTCGAAACCTGAAGCAAAGCCTCGGACTGGATTGATCAACGGCAACGACCACGCAAACGAAAAATGGACTATTCCTTCGGATCTTGGAACGTGCGATCCCTGTACAGAGCAGGAGCAGTGAGAGAGCTTCTGGAGCAGGCAGTCAAATACAATATAAACATAATTGCACTCCAAGAAACTAAATTGTTAGGTAACGAGATTAATGACTTAAGATCGCACACAATTTTCAAAAGTCGGAAATCATCGGGAAGCCGGGAATTTGGAGTTGCGTTTATCGTCGACAACAAGTTTAAACACCAAGTTACCAACTTCAAATCCGTCAATGAACGATTGTGTGCAATCCGCATCAAAACAAGTTTTTTTAATGTTTGGCTTATTAATGTCCACGCCCCAACGGAAGACAAAGACGACGAAGTTAAAGACGATTTCTACAGCACCTTAGAATCAACATTCGACTCCCTTCCGTCGAATGATATTAAAATAGTATTAGGTGACTTTAACGCGAAAGTGGGCAAAGAAGAAACATACATAGGAACAATTGGAAGGCACAGTCTCCATGATATTAGTAACGACAGCGGCCAGAGGCTGACTGATTTCGCCAGCAGAAAAAACCTTATTGTAAGCTCGACATGCTTCCCGCATCGTGACATTCATAAGAGAACGTGGGCTTCACCCGACGGAAGAACATTCAACCAAATAGACCATGTTCTAATAGAGAAAAGGACGGCCTCCTGCATTCTCGACGTGCGTACATGTCGAGGGGCTAATTGCGACACAGACCACTATTTTGTAAAGACCAAGTTTCGATGTCGAATCGCAAACCGAGGACACTCAAAAACACAACAGGTTCCTAAATTCGACATAGGGAAACTCAAAAACGAGAAAATAGTTGCGAAATATACGTCAGCCTTGGAGAGGCACTTCGCGACAATGCTGAATACCACTGTCAGCATGCCAATAGAAGAAATGTGGCAAAAAATCAAAGATGGCATTACATCTGTCGCAGAGGAGGTGATAGGACAACAACCCCGGCGCAAAAGAAATGATTGGTTCGACAACGAATGCCAAGATGCCTTAGAACGAAAAAATTAAGCTTACAAAATATTAACGGAACGGGCGACACGAGCCAAACAGGACAAGTACAAGGATCTTAGACGATTTGCAAACAAAATATGCGGACAAAAAAAACGGAAGTACAATAATGACGAAATTAAAAACATGGACGAACAATTTAAATTACACAACACAAGAGCCGCGTATTCCCTTGCCAAAAGGATGAAAGAAGGTTACAAACCGAAAACGACCCTCTGCAAGGATGCAGAAGGGAACATTATAAGTAACGCGGAAGATATAAAACTAAGATGGGCACAATATTTTGAACACCTTCTTAACCCGAGCCCATCACCTACACGAACAGCAGCAGCAGATACAATAGCAGGTATAACTAATGCAACAGCTGATGAAGGATCCGCTTTGAGTCCTCCCACACTCGAAGAAGTAAAAACAGCCCTAAGGAACCACCCAAACAACAAAGCGCCAAGCACTGATCAAATCCCAGCTGAACTTCTGAAAGCCGGCGACACCTGCATAGCGCATCTCCTACATAGATTAGTCGCGGATATATGGACGCAGGAAATACTTCCTGAAGATTGGAGCAAGAGCATCATATGTCCAATTTATAAAAAAGGTGACAAACTCTGCTGCGAAAACTACCGAGGAATATCTCTGTTGTGTACGTCTTATAAGATTTTGACGAAAATTCTAGAAAAGAGAATTAAGCCCTATGCTGATAAAGTAATTGGTGAATACCAAGGCGGATTTAGAGCTGGACGCTCAACCACGGACCAGATATTCTTAGTTAAAGAGATGCTGGAAAAGTGCTGGGAATATAATATTGATGTGCACCAGATATTTGTTGACTTCAAACAAGCATACGACAGTATCGACAGGCACTCTATAAAATCATGTTGGAGTTTGGAGTCCTACCGAAACTGGTCCGACTGACAAGAATGACAATGACTGAGTCTTTCTCACAAGTCAGAGTAGAAAATGATCTGACTTCCAGTTTTAAAACAGACAACGGCCTTAAACAAGGTGACGGCCTCGCACCAATGCTTTTCAACTTAACACTCGAATATGTTGTTCGGAAACTTCCCGTTGACACCAAGGGAACACTATGCTTCAAATCCACACAACTCGTAGCATATGCCGACGGCATAGATATCCTTGCAAGATCTCTGGAGAGTGCTAAGGAAGTATTTGTAAACCTTGACTCGGTAGCAAGGGAAGTTGGACTACGTATTAATGAAAACAAAACAAAAATTATGACGCAAACTAGGAAAAAGACGCCAATCAGACAAAATATTACGGTAGGAGACTATAACCTAGAAAACGTAGACAACTTCATATATCTAGGGGCGAATCTATCGAAGGATGGAAGCGAACCCATCGAAATTAAAAGAAGGATAATGATGGCAAACAAGACTTATTATTCGGTACTTCCAATAATCAAAAACAAGAACGTGCACAGGAAAACAAAACTTAAGCTATACAAAACAATCATAAGACCTGTGCTATGCTATGGCAGCGAAACGTGGACATTAACTCAGGCGTCCGAAAAACTACTTAACGCCTTTGAAAGAAAGGTCCTCAGAAGAATCCTCGGACCTGTGAGGGAAGACTGGATCTGGAGAATACGATACAATAGAGAATTGTATGCCATCTTCGACAATCCAGAAGTGTCAACCTTCATAAAATTTAAAAAGTTACAATGGGCTGGTCATGTGGAGCGGATGGATGACGGAAGAATTCCCAAACGCACACTAAAAGGGAAAGTCAACGGACAAAGACCGGTCGGAAAACCACGAAAGCGCTGGGAGGATTCGATTGACGCAGACAGTAAATCACTGCTAAGGTTTTCAAACTGGAGGACGCGGTCACTGAACCGGGATGGATGGAGGCAAAGCATTCAGGAGGCCAAGGTCCGATTTGGGCTGTAGCGCCAATAAGTAATCTAAACTGATTCTAGTCGATCCATATGCCATCTTAATGGTCTCAAAATATCAATTTTTTATGGGAAGTAATTTCGAAGATATAATCATATGAAAAAAAATTCGGCCGGCAAGTGGTTCTTAGCCCCCCCCTTTTCGCACCCCAATGGATAAAAAAATTAAATTATTTTTAAAAGTTGTCCTACAAACTTCTCTACATGCATGTTGATTTTTAGCTCACTAGCTGTAACCATGGTTGAGATATTTGAATTCGTATTTTTCGGTTTAAGCGCTTCCCCTGCCTCCCCCTGAACCCGTACACGTCACAAAATGGGTATCCGCCTAAGATCCGCAACTACCTACAATCCCCCAAAAATGAACTTTCTATCTTGAAGGGCTTGGGAGTTAATGTGCGCTGAGCGTACACGTCGGCGGACGGCGTACAGACAGACGGTTTTTTTTTTTTTTTTTTGGATTTTTAGGCTATTTTAGTCATGAAACGCGAAAAAAAAAATTTCAGGGTAGCAAATTTTTTTTTCTTTTCCCAAGTCGATTACAATAATTTATTATTAAAATTATAAAGTAAATTAACGCTCAGAAGTGATACGATATTTTCTTCAGCGTCGTTTTTCTTCTTTTTCCCCACGGTTTCCTCGACGATGCCCGGGTACAGTCTTATGCAGGTTAGGAAAAATAAATGTGAGAAAGTTTATGTCCCCAAACCAAGATGCAGGCCAGGTAGCAAGAACCCAGAGCAGAGCTTTTCCCGGAACTTTCAAGGGTAAAAAGATCGGACAAAAATATAAACCAACAATTGAATTTGCCTTTTTGGATAAAAGAGTGGCAGCTAACAAAGCTACCTCTTTAACACCACAATGAATAAAATTGCTTTCCGGTATCTTCAGCCAAACCTGCAGGTTTTCTGAAGCTTCCTAGCAAACATTTTAACGAGCGCTCATAAATTTATGATCGAAAAACAATCGTTTTGCCCGAGCTGCAATATGCTTGAAAAACAAATAACATGATGAGTAATCTAAATGTTCGAAAACCGAGCAACATAAAATTATGTAAAACATATGTAAACTAAATTCTGCAGAGTTCACATCACACGAGCGATATGCGAGTCCGAAAATTAAGTCTATAGGCATATCGCAGTTTTCGTTGAGCGATTTTTTCTCTGCAAACTCTATAGAGTTTGCGTGTGCTTATGGATGTGTTCAAAGCATAAACAACAGAAACAGAGAAGCAATTGCGATCTTTGATTATATACTTGCTTATATACTTGTTTCTTGTAAGCGTTTTACAATTCATTAATGAAGAGTTAAAAGTAATTCATTAATGAATGTCTATTTAGTACGCTAAAAAACAATATTTGAAAAAAGTAAAAGATAGGATTTGATGTCGGGATATTGTAAATAAAAAGATAATATTTTTTATAATTGAAATAGTTTGTAGTGGAACTACTTTTCAAAATGAAATCTAGTTACCGGGGAATTATGAGAAAAGGACTCCAGACAGAAACTGACAGATAAAGAAAAAACAAATAAGAGAATGAAAATAAGAAATTTGAAAAAGGAGATTCATTCTTACTGTTCCTGCTTTTTGATTATTTAAAATGATAAATAAATGAAATAAAAAAAATATAAATATAAAAAAAGTATCTCATTATAATATCAGGTGTGGGGTTAAGGCCGAAAAAAAAATAGCTCAAGTTAATTTCGTCATTCGAAGTGCTTAGTACAGCCACTCGTCTCGCGGTTTGGAGAAGGATGGCAAGGAAGCTTTCAAAAAAAGAACTGACTGAAGCCTTGAGAAGGGCAGGTGTAAATTTTTCTGCTTTATCTACTATTGCCCAGCTGCGCAAATTATACATCGAAGAGCAAGGTGCTTGCAGCTGACGATGATGGACCGGTGTCACGCGAAGACCTTGGTAAGAGGAATGTTCTTTGTTCAGACGTGGAAAGTGACGATTGCGAGCGTGATGCTGCACTTCTGGTAGCACTTACTCGGAAAAGAGATATTCTACAGTTGCGTCGTCAGATTGCCGAGGTGGAATCTGCGGCCACGCCATTAGCAAGTCCGGGTGGAGGTCATAAGAAGGATTTCAAGTATGTCGAGAACGCAGTGCCGGAGTTCACTGGAGACGATCATTATAGCATCGAGAAGTGGATCGATGACCTTGAAGAGGTCATGAATTCGTTGAACGCCAGTTTGGAGTTCCGGTACTTGTGCGCCCGACGACTTTTGGGGGGCACAGCTAGGTCATGGCTGCGCACTGTGAAAAATGTTAAGACCTGGTTGGAGTTCAGAGTTGCCATCCTTGGGGAATTTGCAAGAAGGCTGTCACGAAATGATGTGTATGAATTACTGCAAAACCGCACGTTAAAGAAGGACGAAAAACTGCACCAATACGTCATTGCAATGCAAGAAATGGCAAGTCAGGCGGATGTATCCGAAGCTGACATAATTGATTTTATAATTATGGGAATACGAGATGCGACGAGCGATGTTATTTTGTTGAGAGGTTCTAAGAATATAATTGAACTCAAAAATCGTCTCGTCGATTATGAGAAACACAAGCGCATGCAGGCTGCGTTGTCAAAACTTACTTCTGGCCAGAAGGGGATCACTTCCTTCCGTTCCACTTTTAACAGTGGACATCGTGAAAGACCCACTTCCGTAGTAATTTCTGGGTCACCAGCGAATAAATCGAAACTTGCGAACAAACCTTAACCAAGATGTTACAATTGCTCACAGTTGGGGCATATCTCTACGTCATGTCCGCGCGAAAAACGTCCACCTGCAGGATGTTTTAATTGTTTCAATACAGGCCACTCACTTAAAACTTGTCCGAAGAAACATCAAGTTGTGGCCGCTGTCACTCCAACAATCAACACAGCTGATAGCAGCTCAAATGAAGAAGAAGATCAATTGACTACGGTGTTGGATGTATTACAAATGCTGAATGTTGCCCTGGGAGTGGATGGTGGAATCAATCATCATGCATTAAATTTTGTTAATAATTATGCCTTATTTGACACCGGCAGTCCAACTAGCTTTATGAAAAGATCTCTTTTGGAAAATAGTTGCCTGACTGACACACTGCATTACTCACACTATAAGGCGCTGGGAGACGTCAAACTGTATACATATGGTAAGGTTGATTGTCTGATACGATTTGCAAATCGTATAAAATCACTGTCGATCTTTGTTCTTCCAGATGATAGCCTGCCGGTGCCTATACTGTTGGGCCGTGATTTTCTTTCATTATTCAATATTAGCCTAACAATTAAATCAAATATTGTCACGTTACCAAAAGAGATTAATAAATTAAAATTTTTCAATAATACTAACTTCTGCGCTTTTGATTCTACCAACCAGTTCGTACATGCTAATGCGTCAGAATATTTAATAAATTTAATGCCATTCACTTCCGCGAGCATTCGTGTTAGAAAGGAGGACATAACAAATTTTGAGTCATGTGACAGTCTTGCAAATGATTTGGATATTACGACAATACCCGAAGGTGCTCAGGACGCACTGATTTTCGATGATAATTATCTTTGTACTGTTGAACCAGACGTATTGTCCACTACACTCGATATTGATCCCGAATTGGGACTCACTCGTATGAAGCAAATGCAAGTTGTTGTTCAGTTAAACTATTTTAACGTACTACCTTCTCAGGAGCGTGCATCATCGCATCGCGAACTAATAATAAGACTAACTTCTGATACACCGTTTTATTGTGCTCCAAGGTGATTGTCAGTATTTGAGAAAAAGGAAGTCGGGGATAAAATTCATGACTTGTTGAGACGTCAAATTATTAGGCCAAGTGATTCACCGTACGCGTCGCCTATAGTTCTGGTAAAAAAAAAATCAGGTGAGATAAGGATGTACGTCGATTACAGAGGTCTCAATAAGCTCACTGTTCGAGACAATCACCCACTTCCATTGATCGAAGATTGTATCGAGTATTTGGAAGGCAAGAAATACTTTAATTTACTTGATCTTAAAGATAGCTTTCATCATGTCAGGGTGTCTGATTGCTCTGTCAAGTATACCTCGTTCGTTACTCCGAATGGCCAATATGAATACCTTAAAATGCCATTCGGCTTAAAAAACGCACTTTCGGTATTCCAACGATTTATTTGTGACATTTTTCGTTCTTTTGTTGAATCAAGAGAAATAATGATTTATATAGATGATATAGTCATTGCTAGTGCCTCGTTTGAGGAGTATGTTGAACTATTGTCAAATGTGCTAAGACGAGCAGCAGAACATCAGCTTGAATTTAAGTTTCCCAAATGCAAATTCGGCTATACTCGTATTAAATATTTGGGATATGATGTGAGTGCCACCGGCATTCGCCCAACTAATGATCACATTCGAGCCATACAACGATTTCCAATTTCGCGGAACGCCCATGAAATGCGGTCTTTTCTAGGACTATGCTCATACTTCAGAATGTTTGTGCCCGAGTTTTCAAGTATTGCCCGACCGTTGCACAACCTCGTCAAAAAGAAAACTTCATTTGATTTTACTCCAGAGTGTAGAGATGCATTGGAGTTACTTCAAGCGCGACTTATTGAAGCCCCGGTGCTTGCTATTTATAGTCCGTACCGAGAAACAGAATTACATTGTGATGCCAGCTCGACCAAATTCTGTGCTGTTCTCATGCAGCGCCAGGATGATACAAAGTTCCATCCAGTGGCATACTATTCAAGAAGTACTACAGGTTCCGAGTCTCGTTATCACAGCTTCGAGCTGGAGACGCTTGTTATTATTTATGCTCTACGAAGATTTCGTGTGTATCTCGAGGAAATACCATTCCGCATACTAACAGATTGCAATTCACTCACCTTGACACTCAACAAGAAAAGTATTAATCCTCGTATTGCCAGATGGGCCCTCGAGCTAGAAAGCTTCCAGTATACAATACAACATCGAAGCGGAACTCGAATGGGTCACGTGGATGCCTTAAGCCGTGCGCCAAGTGATTCTGCTTTAGCTTCCACTCTTTCTGTCACTGCAAATTTCAACACTTCAGGTGATCCTTCCGACAACGTAAAGCCTTTTTTAACGACATCCTTGCCCCAGCTTTTGACCCTTCCGTCTTTGTTGATGCTTCTGGTGTAGCTTTTTCGCCCGCTTCATCTGACTCTGCTATAATTGAAGATTCTGCGACTATCGCCGTTGCTTCTGATGATACCACTTTTAAGACCCTTTCAAACACCTCCTTTCCATGGAAGTGATTGCCGCCGTAAATAGCAAGGACATGGATTTTCAGTTGAAGGTGTTGCAGACTAAGGATGAGGACATTTCCACTTTGAAGCACAGGCTTCAAGATGCAGCGGTAGAACCATATGTTTTGAGTGATGGCATTGTTTGTCGACGTAACAAATCTGGAAGTCTGCAGTGGTATGTTCCAAAAGCATTACAAGAGAATCTCATTCGGTCCGTGCATGAAAATTGGGTGCTAATAAATGTTATGACCAGTTACAGTCATCGTATTGGTTTCCTAAAATGAAACATAAAATTGAAGAACACATCCGAAACTGTCTCAAATGTATATTTTACTCAGCTCCGGCCAGAACAAACAAGCAAAACCTATATAACATTCCATACTTGGACCATCTCGGTCCATTGCCCTCGGTAAAATCCAAACGGAAGCACTTGCTGGTCATTATTGATGCGTTCACAAAATACGTGAAATTGTATCCTGTAATATCGACAAGTACTCGCGAGGTATGTGCCGCACTATCCAAGTATTTCGAGTACTACAGTCAAGGGTAATTACTGACCGCGGTACATGTTTCACCTCTCTTGAATTTGCGCCTTACTTATTAGATCGCAATATAACTCATGTTAAGGTAGCAGTTGCTTCGCCCCAGGCAAACGGACAGGTGGAGCGCGTTAACCGTACCATCACTGGTATGCTAGCTAAGTTAAGCAATCCTGTAGATCACTTCGATTGGGTACAACAACTGGCAAAGATAGAATATGCTCCCAATAACTCCGTACAAAGCTCAACGAAAAATACTCCGAGTATTTTACTATTTGGTGTTCCACAACGCGGTTCTACTGTTGAAAATTTGACGGAATTCTTGTAAGAAAAATTAACCAGTACTGTTCAGCACGATTTACCATCCACTCGATTAGCTGCTGCAGCGTCAATCGAGAGGTCTCAAAATTATAATAAGGAACGTTTTGAGAAAACTCATCACCTTCCGCTTTCTTTTAGTGAAGGTGACCTCGTAGCAATTCGAAACGTGGACACCACAGTTGGCACCAACAAAAAGCTCATTCGAAGGTTTAAAGGTCCATATATCATTCACAAGGTGTTACCCAATGATAGATACATTATCCGGGACGTGGAGGACTGTCAACTGACTCAACAACGGAGTGATCGAATCCCGACATATACGAAGGTGTTTAGTTGCGAGGAAATTATTTATTTATATCTCACGGCAACAGACACATGCCGTGAGAAATGCTGACACCTGGTCTATCCACAAACATTCCTCTAGCGAACAATTCTTCATGTCTTTGGACATTTGATACAATTGAGGTACTCGTATATCCGCTAGAAGAACATTTGTGGCGTCATAGACGTGCAATAATTTCACATGATACGTGAAGAATTTTGCGATATGAGTTCAACGTTTCACATGAAATTATTTAACATACTAAATTCTTAAATTATTGATGACGTTAGACAGAAGGCATTTAAATCCTCATTAATAATAATTAAAAAAAAAACGCATTTGCATAAGTAAGGCAACATTCTCTAAACCAATTTTACTTATTAATAGATTTTGTATTATTTATGTAACTCGACGTGCTGTTTGGAGTGAATTGATCGAGTCGATCAATAGTCAGATTGGCCAAACTGTAGTGGAACTACTTTTCAAAATGAAATCTAGTTGCTGGCGAATTATGAGAAAAGGACTCCAGGCAGAAACTGACAGATAAAGAAAAAAAAAAAAATAAGTGAATGAAAATAAGAAATTTGAAAAAGGACATTCATTCTTACTGTTCCTGGTTTTTGATTATTTAAAATAATAAATAAATGAAATAAAAAAAAATATAAATATAAAAAAAGTATCTCATTACAAGTTCAAATAAATTTATTAAATTAAAAAGAAAATAAAGGATTGGAAATTCATCTCACAAAATTATTTGGTCACTGGTTCATATTGGTTTTAATACATTTAATTCCTTTTAACTAAACCTATTTAATACTTGGTGGGGTATCCGTTTGCTTTAATAACAGCTTTTAGTCTATTCTGCATATTTATACTCTAGATAAAATCTGAGAGTATATTGTGTTTGCCTTAAGAAATAATGCTCGCACAGAGCCGCCAAGGGTACAGAAATATTTGTTGTCGCTCAAAAACCTCGATTCCAAGATGCTGTCTGTCCGCTTGTACGTCTGTCCGTCTGTCTGTCTGTGCGTCTGTATACAGCATAACTCTCGAAAGCTTTGAGCTATAGTGCTAAAAATTGTTGTGTGTCACTTTTAGCAAAAAAGTAACTTTAAGTTCGTGAGTGGGATACATCCCCTCACTCCTTCTACCCCCTCCCATACAAATGGACAATCTTGAAAAATACATATTTTCGATTTTCATTGAAACTAGTAAAGCTGAAAAGACGAAATTTTGCCAGAATTAATTCTACTATAATTGAATTAGTTTTAAAAAGAATTATAAACTTCATCTCACTCCTTCTACCCCATACAAATTTCACGAAATTTTGAAATTTAAATTAAATTATTTTTCTCCGAAATTGTTAAAGCTATCATTGATATTTTGTATAATGTATAAAAATAGAAATATCAATAAGATAAAAAAAATTGTTTTGATCCATACACTCCTTCTACCCTCTCCCATACAAATGCATAATTTTTGTAAAATGCATTATATCGATTTCCATTAAAACTGTGGATGGGACTCCAAACTCCAACATGATTTTATAGAGTACGCGCCTGTCGATACTGTCGTATGCTTGTTTGAAGTCAACAAATATCTGGTGCACATCAATATTATATTCCCAGCACTTTTCTAGCACCTGTTTAACTGAGAATATCTGGTCCGTGGTCGAGCGTCCAGCTCTAAATCCGCCTTGGTATTCATCAATTACTTTGTCAGCATGGGGCTTAATTCTCTTTCTAGAATTTTCGTCAAAATCTTATAAGACATACACCACAGAGATATTCCTCGGTAGTTTTCGCAGCAGAGTTTGTCACCTTTTTTATAAATTGGACATATGATGCTCTTGCGCCAATCTTCAGAAAGTATTTCCTGCGTCCATATGTCCGCGACTAATCTATGTAGGAGATGCGCTCTGCAGGTGTCGCCGGCTTTCAGAAGTTCAGCTGGGATTTGATCAGTGCCCGCCGCTTTGTTGTTTGGGCTGTTTTTACTTCTTCGAGTGTGGGAGGACTCAAAGCGGATGCTTCATCAGCTGTTACATCAGTTAAACTTGCTATTGTATATGCTGCTGCTGTTCGTGTAGGTGATGGGCTCGGGTTAAGAAGGTGTTCAAAATATTGTGCCCATCTTAGTTTTATATCTTCCGCGTTACTTATAATGTTCCCTAGGGTCGTTTTCGGTTTGTATCCTCCTTTCATCCTTTTAACAAGGGAATACGCGGTTCTTGTGCTGTGTAATTTAAATTGTTCGTCCATGTTTTTAATTTCATCATTATAGTACTTCCGTTTTTTTTGTCTGCATATTTTGCTTGCAAATTGTCTAAGATCCTTGTATTTGTCCTGTTTGGCTCATGTCGGCCGTTCCGTTAATATTTTATAAGGTTGATTTTTTCGCTCTAAGGCATCTTGGCATTCGTTGTCGAACCAATCATTTCTTTTGCGCCGGGGTTGTTGTCCTATCACCTCCTCTGCGATAGATGTAATGCCATCTTTGATATTTTGCCACATTTCTTCTATTGGCTTGCTGGCGGTGGTATTCAGCATTGTCGCGAAGTGCCTCTCCAAGGCTGATATATATTTTGCAACTATTTTCTCGTCTTTGAGTTTTCCTATGTTGAATTTAGGAACCGGTTGTGTTTTTGGGTGTCCTCGGTTTTCGATTCGACATCGGAACTTGGCCTTTACCAAATAGTCGTCTGTGTCGCAATTAGCCCCTCGACATGTACGCACGTCGAGAATGCAGGAGGCCGTCCTTTTATCTATTAGAACATGGTCTATTTGGTTGAATGTTCTTCCGTCGGGTGATGCCCACGTTGTCTTATGAATTTCACGATGCGGGAAGCATGTCGAGCTTACAATAAGGTTTTTGCTGCTGGCGAAATCAGTCAACCTTTGGCCGTTGTCGTTACTAATATCATGGAGATTATGCCTTCCAATTGTCCCTATGTATGTTTCTTCTTTGCCCACTTTCGCGTTAAAGTCACCTAATACTGTTTTAATATCATTCGACGAAAGGGAGTCGAATGTTGATTCTAAGGTACTGTAGAAATCGTCTTTAACTTCGTCGTCTTTGTCTTCCGTTGGGGCGTGGACATTAATAAGCCAAACATTAAGAAAACTTGTTTTGATGCGGATTGTAACAATCGTTCATTGACGGATTTGAAGTTGGTAACTTGGTGTTTGAACTTGTTGTCGACGATAAACGCAACTTCAAATTCCCGGCTTCCCGATGATTTCCCACTTCTGAAAATTGTGTGCGATCTAATGTCAGTAATCTCGCTACCTAACAATTCAGTTTCTTGGATTGTAATTATGTTTATATTGTATTTGGCTGCCTGTTCTAGAAGCGCTTTCACTGCTCCTGCTCTGTACAGGGATCGCACGTTACAATATCCGAAGGAATAGTCTATTTTTCGTTTGCGTGGTCGTTGCCGTTGAATCAATCCAGTCCGAGGCGTTGCTTCAGGTTTCGAAACGGGTGTGGTTTTTCCGAGGATGAGTTGTTAGCACATTTATATGTCAGTTACAACACTGGTCGTTGCCCAATGACGCCGATCAGATGCCTACCCTATCTATACCCATCCAACCACCAATGGAAAATGTTAAGGAACCTGAATGTCAGGAGACCAAGGTCCGATTTGGGCAATAGCGCCATTGTAGTAGAAGAAGAATGAATTATCCTTCTCGAAATATTTTTTAGCGAATTCTACTCGTTTGATTCGATTTGCAGCTGATATGTATGGTTTTTTTTCTAGCGACTCTTCTGTTATACCCTTGTCGGCGAAGAATTCTGCGCACCGTTTCATCGGCCACTTGTCGTCCTATAGTTTCCCGCATTTTCTGGTTAAGTTTTAGTACACTTAACTTTGGATTTTTTCGAATTTCGTTCACTATATTTCGTTCATCACGACCGTTTAGTGTTTTTTTTCGTCCACAACCGTCCTTATTAAGCCAAGTTCCTTCGTTTTGAAACTTTTTTACATTGTATCGAATTGTGGAATACGGCTTATTAACAATTCCTGCAATTTCGCGATAAGATTTTCCCTTTAAAGCTAAATTCATTATTATTTTACGTAAACCATTTTCCAATTCTTTGCCACGACCCATTTTGATGAAATTGAACGCCAGAACTGATTGCAGATTGAAATAACTTCTTCAGGGAATTCGTTTAAGTATTACATCAGCCGAAATTAACTCGCAAAATTGTAACGGGCGATTAAAAACAGTAGATAGTAAAAATGACCAAATAATTTTGTGAGATGAATTTCCAATCTTTTATTTTCTTTTTAATTTAATAAATTTATTTTAACTACTTAGATTATAGAAAGTATTGTTTTTTTATTTACAATATCCCGACATCAAATTCTAGTTTTTACTTTTTTCAAATACGTCATTTTAAGACACTAAAATGAAATATTTAGTGTCTTAAAATGACGTATTTAGCTCGCATTCCAGAGTGACAAAATAATTTTGTGAGCAACTGTGTATCTAAAGGTTGGAGAGGAAGCACCGTAAGCCTCGTAGAGTAGTCAGCGTACGCTTTTTTTAGAACGAAAGAATAGAGTTCGTGTAAACTTACGTTGAATAGATTCGATAGCAGCTGAGTAACATTTATGGTGAGGGCTCTAAACAACAGTGCAGTATTCGAGAATACTACGAACTAGAGAGATAAAAAGCAGTACAGCAATACTAGAACGAGCGAAAGTTCAAGAAATTCGGAGGACGAATCCGGCAAGTCTATAGGCTTGGTTATTAAACATTTTCAAAATGTTTAGAAACTCAACTTCACATCAAAAGTCACACCTAGATCCTTCATAATCGTTACTTCCGATAGTCTAGTGCCATCGATCAAGTAAAGTAGCTCGGGATGTTCCGTTTTGAGTGAATATGACATTGCAGAGCATTTTTCAATGTTTAAGTCTAGGTCATTCGACAAACATCCTTGATATAGGTGACCAAGGTCCAATTGTAAAATATCACGATCACAGGGAGAATTAATCACTCGAAAAATTTTGAGGTTTTCCGCATACAGGAGACAAGAAGAAAACAAAAACTGGGGTAAGTCGTTTATAAAAAATAGGAGTAATAGTGGGCCAAGAATAGACCCCTGTGGTATATCAGACCACGCAGGAAATACATAAAAAAGTTACACGGATGTTAAGAATAGATAAATAGGAAGAAATCCAGTCTAGCAAATTTCCTAAAACGCCATATATTTTAAGTTTCTCAATTAGAATCTTGGGATTAACTGTGTCTAATGCCTTTGCAAAATCCGTGTAAACAGTGTGAACAGAATGATGGAGTTCGACAGATTTGGCGAGAAAGTTTGTAAACTTGCACAGTTAGTATTAGTAGATTTTCCTCTAACAAAACCATGTTGGCAGGGCGAAATCAAATGGCCAAGCTTGTCACACATTACATTGTGAACGAACGAAAGGCAGACTTGATTTCCTTTCTCCCAAAGGTACGTTGAACAGTAAAATTTTTGTAGTCACAATGAAGTGTTGAACGTTTATATTTCTTGTACAAACAGTTTTTCTGATGATGGTAAGGGTCGGGAGGAACTAATCAAAATGTCGATATAACGCGCACATTGGGTATAGCGATATTGAAAAACTCAAGGTCCAAAAGAGTGCCACGGTAATTTTTGATCACATTATGTTGAGCAAGTGAACAAGGGCTCATGAAATATGATACGCATGAGGAGTAAGCATTTTGCGACACAGGTTGAGAAGAATTATCATTCCAGGAAATCATAGGTAAGTTGAAGTCACCACAGATCAAAAACTGTGAACCCGGGTCAATGTTGTTTATAAAAATAGGGAGATCTTCGAAAAAATTCTCAAGCGTACTAACATTTGAGTTACTTGGAATGTAGACACAACAGAGATACAGAAAATGATTATACGATAATTTAACTTTCACGAAAATACTTCTGATGGGATGAGAATCGAAAACCGTACAACAAAAGGACAGTAAGTCATTTTTTACGGCAATAAGGACTCCACCTCCACCCTTTCTTATATAGCGCGTCATCACGGTCATTTCGATGAACTGAGTATAAGGAAAAATTTCAGAGTCCATAATGGAAGAAATTAGTGATGTAAGTAATACAAACAATGTCTGGAGAATCCTCAAATATAGAACAATAAAATACAGACAACTTGGACCTTAGGGCAAACACATTTTGATACAAAACATTTAGAGAACATTTAGAAGAAGTGAAATTTATATTGGCTGGTTTTGACCATGCATTAGACGAAAATTTTCGACATCATTAATTATCCTTCGATGCTCGCATAATTTACATGACATGCCAACAGGCTAGAATCCAGCAGATAACAAGCGGTGGCAATATTCTTGCGGAACACGGAGTTTAAACGAAACATAGTTAAGTTTATCAATAATTGCAGATTTCTTCGTAAGCCAAAAACAAACAAACGTATTGGGGTTCTTAGAGTTCAATTTTAGCCGGACGTAATCCAACACATTGTCGACGGAAGTATGCTTGTGGCACTTAGATATGCACAGCCACTCATCGTTCTGAGGGGCAGCAATTAATACAGATGACGGCCTGATGCCATCGGATTGAATATCTTGTTGGGCGTCAGAGACTAACCTTATGTTGTTAGCAGCTGAGAACACGTACCCAGATGAAGATCCATCAGACACCGGTGTAGTTCTGGGTTTCTCGATGTCAAGAACAGAATAGCAGTCATCGGATGGCGATGAATTTGCATTACACGTTGCTATGGTGAATTGGTTTAGAATAGGTATTGATAAAATTATTGTATAGGAATGAGCGAAATTTTGCGATTTATGTGGGAGGTGGTAGAAGGAGTGGGTGGTTCTTAGTAAATATTTTCTAAATAACTATCAATTGACTGTCAGACCAGTAACATTCATAATTTTGAAGAAAATCGATTTTACTTTATTATTTTAATAATAAAGTATTGTGATCGACTTGAAAAAAAAAAAAAAATTTGCTACCCTGAAATTTTGTTTTTTTCGCGTTTCATGACTAAAATAGCTTAAAAATGCAAAAAAAAAATCTGTCTGTCTGTACGCCGTCCGCCGTACGCCTGTGTGTACGCTCAGCGCACATTAACTCCCAAACCCTTCAAGATAGAAAGTTAATTTTTGGAGAGATTGTAGATAGTTGCACCCATTTTGGGGGGTGTAAGGGTTCAGGGGGCGGCGGAGGGAGCACTTAAACCGAAAACTAAGAAATGAAATATCTCAAACATGGTTACAGCTAGGAAGCTAAAAGTCGATATACATATAAAAGGGATTATGGGTCAAATTTTAAAATTAATTTAATTTTTTATATCCATTGGGGTGGAAAAGGGGGGGGGGGGGCTAAGAACGAATTGTCGGCCGAATTTTTTTTTCAAATGATTATATCTTCCACCAAGGTGGCATATAGATCCACTGGAATCAGCTTACATAGAGGCTATTGAAAAGGGAAGGGTCAGGGAGGGTGCAAAGAAAAACACTTAAAAATCAATATCTCGGCTATTTCTGAAGCTACATATGTAATTGAAACTTGGTACTTATATTAAGCTATACTAAAGAAATACGAAAAAAATATGACAAAATTTTAGTGGGGGAAAATGGGGAGCATTGCACTTTCCAAAATTTCAAACCATGATAACTCAAAACTGAGTGCATATATCAAATTAAAGTTTTGTTAAATTGTAGAACTACATAGTTTTGAATTTCGGCAAAAGTCTTATGTCGAGAGGTGGTAAGCAAAAATGTTGAAAATTTTGAATGATTTTTTTAGGGCTCTGGTAAGAGATGCGAAGTTTAAATTTTCCATGTAGATATATCTATTTATTATACATACAGAAAAAATAATAAACATTCTGCAATCGTTACGCACCGACCCCCGTGGTCTAACGTGCTTAAGGTGTTTCATGTGCAATGAAAAAACACATAAACTGAAAATTTTTTAATGAAATTTTAAGGTAGAAACTTGAAAATTTGCGAAATGCGTTTGAAAAAAATTTCTAAAAGAATGAATCATTAACTGGTCGAACACCTTCCAAACTTCTCCCCCCTCCCATACAAAATTATTTTTTCGACTATTTTAAAAAAATTAATTATCACCAAACTATTAAAAGCTATCAATTTGAAATTTTGCACAAAAATAGTTGAATAAAATTGCGTCAAAAGTTTTGAAATCGCGCCTGTCCTTCTACCCCCTCCCATACAAAAGTACGATTTCGACTATTATTAAGAAATCAATTATCACCTAACTATTCAAAGCTATCAATTTGAAATTTTGCACAAAAACTTTTGAAAATAGTTGATATAAAATTTCGTCAAAAGTTTTGAAATCGCTCTTGCCCTTCTACCCCCTACCATACAAAAGTATGATTTTGGCAAACTTTATTAAATCAAATAATAACCAACAAATTAAAAGCTACAAACTTGGAATTTTCTACGAGCACCTTACAAAAGAAATGAAATAAAGCTGCATCACAAATTTAACATTTCCCTTACCTCATCTACCCCATCCCATACAAATGATTGGTTTCGTGAATGTAAAATACACCAAATTTTATGAAAAGTCTATACAACTTCGTCTATGAAACTGACATTCTATGCAGAAAATATTGGACGTAATTGAAGCAATCAATGGAAAAATTATTGACATTCACCCACACTTAACGTCACCCCTCCCCTCCCTCATAAAAACCCAAACTTGCATAAACGAATGAAATATTGATTAGATGTACTGGAGCTATTGATCGTATTCGCAACTGAGCGTTGAATTGGCATCATCCTTGCCCTAAAGGGGGTTCCACTTGTGAAAGGGGGTTTCACTTGTCAAAGGGGGTTCCACTTGTGAAAGGGGGTTTCACTTGTGATAGGGGGTTCCACTTGTGAAAAATGGTTCCACTTAGTCTTCCCTAACCACTTTAACTTGCGTATGTATCCATGTATCTTTAATTTGTCCCAAAAATAATAAAGTTGCGCCCGACTTGCTGGCAGTTTATTGTTATAAGCCGACCCTCCCGGTCTAACGCGCACAAGGTGTTTCATGTGCATTGAAAAAACACATAAACTGAAAATTTTCGAATGGAATTTTAAGGTAGAAACTTGAAAATTTTCGATATGCATTTAAAAACATAACAGGGCTACGATTGCGCGTAAAGCGCAATCTTACGGTACTCTAGATGAAATAGAATTTTTTGTGATCCCAAGAAATTTTGTATGAGGAGTGTTAGAAGGGGTGATAGCATTGAACTATTTTTTTCCCCCATCATGCTAAAGTAGCTATAAAAATGTTTTATACAAAATGCTTACACCAAAAATTGAATAGGAGCTGAGAAAATTAGTGTGTTAGATTTAGTGAAAATGTGCAGTTTGTATGGGAGGTGGTAGAAAGAGTGGGGGGATTTTAGTGATTTTTTTAGAAATAACTAAGAATATCATAAAATTGACATTTCTTAAATTTGAGACTGGTAGCATTCATACTTTTCAAGAAAATATATTTTTTGTGAAGTTGTGAAACTGCGTCATATTGTATGGGAGGGGGTAGAAGCAGTAAAGCTAATCAACAATTTTTTTTTTGATCTTAGTGATAATGCTAAATAAGTATTTCTTACGAAATATGAGCTCGATAAATGTTATATGTTCTGAGAAAATCGGCTTAGAGCATTTCATGAAAAATTGCAGTTTGTATGGGAGGGGTTGGAAGGAGAGGGAGGACGCAAATAATTTTTACACAATATATTGAAATTATTATAAAAGTAATACATCCCGAAATTCAGACTAAAAACTTTTATACTTTTCGAGCAAATCTATTTATAGTCGAATTGCAAAATTGTGTCATTTTGTATGGGAGGGGGTAGAAGGGGTGAAGCTAATCGTCTAATTTTTTTTAGCCTTACTAACAATTTTAAATAAATATTTAGTGCACAATTTCAGCTCGCTAAATTTTATACGCACTGAGTAAATTGGCTTAGAGTAATTCATGATAAGTACAGTTTGTATGGGAGGTGGTAGAAGGAGGGGGTGGACACGCATAATTTTTATACGGTAGATTGATATTGTCATAAAAGTAATATATTCCAAATTTCAGGCCAATAGCTTTTATACTTTTCGAGCAGATCCGTTTATCGTCAAATTCCGCATTTGTGTCATTTTGTATGGGAGGGGGTAGAAGGGGTGGAGCGATTTGGCCCGTTCACGAACTTGACCTTACTTTTTTGTCAAAAACGACGTGTACGAAATTTGAGCTTTCTAGCTCAACGCGTTCTCAAGCTAGAGCGCGCACAGACGGACGGACGGACGGACGGACGGACGGACGGACGGACGGACGGACGGACGGACGGACGGACGGACGGACGGACGGACATCCGGTTTTGAGATTTTTGAGTGATAATATTAATTTCTGTATTCATCATTTTTTTCTCCGAGCCTTATTTCTTGGCGTTACAAACTTTAGAGCAAACTTATAATACTCTCAGATTTCATCTAGAGTATAAACATAACAGGGCTACGATTGCGCGTAAAGTGCAATCTTATGATACACTAGATGAAATGGAATTTTTTGTGATCCCAAGAAATTTTGTATGGGGAAGTGTCAGAAGGGGTGATAGGATTGAACTAATTTTTTACCCATCATGCTAAAGTAGCTATAAAAATGTTTTATACAAAATGCTAACTCCAAAAATTGAATAGGAGTTGAGAATATTAGTGTGTTAGATTTAGTGAAAATGTGCAGTTTGTATGGGAGGTAGTAGAAACAGTGGGGGGATTTTAGTGATTTTTTCAAAAATAACTAAGAATATCATAAAATTGACATTTCTTAAATTTTCGACCAGTAACATTCATACTTTTCAAGAAAATAGATTTTTTGTGAAGTTGTAAAACTGTGTCATATTGTATGGGAGGGGGTAGAAGCAGTAAAGCTAATCAAATATTTTTTTCTGATCTTAGTGATAATGCTAAATAAGTATTTATGGCAAAATGTGAGCTCGATAAATGTTATATGTTCTGAGAAAATCGGCTTAGAGCATTTCATGAAAAAGTGTAGTTTGTATGGGAGGGGTTGGAAGCAGAGGGAGGACGCAAATCATTTTTATACTGTATATTGAAATTATTATGAAAGTAATATATCCCGAAATTCAGACTAATAGCTTTTATACTTTTCGAGCAAATCCATTTATAGTCGAATTACGAAATTGTGCCATTTTGTATGGGAGGGGGTAGAAGGGGTGAAGCTAATCGTATTGCCTATTTAGCCTTACTCACAATGTTAAATAAATATTTAGTGCACAATGTCAGCTCGCTAAATTTTATACGCACTGAGTAAATTGGCTTAGAGTAATTCATGACAAGTACAGTTTGTATGGGAGGTGGTAGAAGAAGGGGGAGGACCCGCATAATACGGTAGATTGATATTATCATAAGAGTAATATATTCCAAATTTCAGGCCAATAGCTTTTATACTTTTCGAGCAAATCCGTTTATTGTCAAATTGCGCATTTGTGTCATTTTGTATGGGAGGGGGTAGAAGGGGTGGAGCAATTTGGCCCGTTCACGAACTTGACCTTACTTTTTTGCTAAAAATGACACACAAAAATTTTTAGCACTATAGCTCAAAGCTTTCGGGAGTTATGCTGTAGACAGACACACAGACAGACAGACGGTCACTCGGAATCGAGGTTTTTGAGCGACAACAAATATTTCTGTACCCTTGGCGGCTCTGTGCGAGCGTTATTTCTTAGCGTTACAAACGGTAAGGCAAACACAATATACTCTCAGATTTCATCTAGAGTATAAAAATTATAAAATTGATGATGATGAATATATGAAATATTAACTGGTCGGATATCCTTAAAACATCTACCCCCTCCCATACAACATTATTTTTTCGACCATTTTCAAGAAATCAATTATCGCCTAACTATTTAAAGCTATCAATTTCAAATTTTGTTTAAGAGCTTTTAAAAATAGTTAAAACAAAACTCAGTCAAAAGTTTTGAGATCGCGCCTGCCCTTCTACCACCTCCCATACAAATGTATGATTTCGATTAATTTCAATAAATCAACTAATAACCAACAAATTATAAGCTAAGAATTTGAAATTTTGTACGAGCATCTTACGATAGAAACAAAATAAAACTGCTTCACAAATTTTACGATTACCTTACTCTACCCCCTCCTAAGCAAATGATTGGTTTCGTGAATGTAAAATACGCCGAATTTTATGAAAATTCTATGTAACCTCGTCTGTGAAACTGTCATTCTACACAGAGAATATTGGACGTACACACACTCACTCTTACTATCACCCCTCCCCCCTTCTCTCTTAAAAACCCGAACTTGCATAAACGAATGAAATATTGATTACATGTACTGGATCTATTGATCGTATTCGCAATTAAGTGTTAAATTGAGAGCAGCCCTGCCCTAAAGGGAGTTCCATTTCAAATTCCTGTTAAGACCCCCTATAGGGGCATTTAGTCTTCCTTAACCACTCTAACCTGCATATTTACTTGCCATGCATCCTCAACTTGTCCCAAAAATAATAAAGTCGCGCCCGACTTGTGGGCAGTTTATTTTGTTAAGTTGTGTAATTGTGTCACATTGTATGGGAGTTTATAGAAGGAGTGAAGATAATCAGTTAACTTTTTTCGAACTTAATAATAATGATAATTTAGTGAATAGTAGAAAATTTTAGTTTGATAAATGTTATGCGTACTAAGAAAATTGGTTTATAGTATTTTATAAAAAAGTGCAGTTTGTGTGGGAGGTGGTGGAGGGAGATCTCGCTCAATCCTTACATTCAAAAAATTTTTTACACTAGAACACATTTTTGATCAAAATAAAGCGTTCTAAATTTCAAATTAATTAGATTTTATGGTTTTCAAGGAAATTTAATTTGTTAAAAAATTGAATTATTCTTTATGGAAGGGTGTAAAAAGGATGAAGCAATTTAGCCCATTTATGAACTTGACCTAACTTTTTCAACAAAACCAACGAAATTTCTAGCTTTTTTTTTTTTTTTTATGGCACCGATTATAACTTAGGGGGTCACCCTTTAATGCATTACACAGTTAAGTCGGTATAGGTATAGGTAGAGGATAAAATTTGATAGTGTTATGGGAATTTTGGGGGAGATACACGGAAATGGCGATGGACATTATTTTTGAAGCGCTGAAGGTTATACTTGCTTGGAAATATGCTAGAAGGCAACGCGTTCCAAAGTCGGGACGTTCGGGAGATGAATGACTGTCTATATTTCACTGTACGAGTAGGAATAGAGTTGACAGTAAGCTCGTGTGCGCGTTTAGCTTGACGAGTATTTCGGGGAAAAATGAAAAGTGAAGGAATGAGTGATTTAAGTTCCGCACTACATTTACCATGAAAGTAGCGATAGTAGATGCTGAGTGCTCCGACGTTCCTACGATGTTCGAGGGAGTCAATAGAAACCGTAATGGTGTCATCTCCAATTAGTCGGAACGCATGTTTTTGGATTCGATCGAGCAGCGCAAGGTGTGTTTTGGGTGCCCCAGCCCATAAATGCGAATTATACTCTAAGCGAGGCCGAATGTAAGCCTTGTAGATGGTAGCTAAGTCGTGAGGTGTAAAATATTTTTTACATTTGCGAAGGATACCTAGGCGTTTGGAGGTATCAATGGCAACATCAAAGATATGTTTGCTCCAATCAAGATGGTTATTTAATTTTACGCCTAACATGATAAACTCATCTACAGAGCAAATTGGTACGCCATTAAAGGCTAAATTAGACGACGACGCTGGAACATCACGTTTAAGGGAAAGATGACAGGCCTGTGTTTTAGCAGCGTTGAACTCTACTCTATTTTTCCTGCCCCAATCCAGGATTAAGTCGAGGTCGGAGTCCAGCGAACTGAATAGCTCCCTGCGTTTGGAAGCAATAGATAGCTTGTGAGAATCCGCAGCAGAGTTAAATTCAAAGGTGTTATCTAAAGTACTGTCATCTGCAAAACTATGGATTGGATTGAGAGTAGAAGGCAAAAGGTCATTAATGAATACTAAGAACAGAGTAGGTGAAAGAACAGAACCCTGAGGGACACCAGAATTAGTTGGGAAAGAAGAAGAAGTAACGCCATCTAATACGAATCGTATAGTGCGTTCAGAAAGGAAACTCTCAATCCATCGAATGAGGGTAGCATCGAGACCAATGGCCTTCAGCTTAACAAGGAGACATTCATGCCAAACTCGGTCAAAAGCTTTTGCAATGTCAAGAGCAAGAACTTGACCTTCGCCGTATTTGTGCAAGCAAGAGTTCCAACGTTCCGTCAGGTAGACCAAAAGATCTCCCGTCGACCTCCCAGAACGGAAACCGTATTGGCGATCGTGGATAAGCTGTTTATCCTCGAGATAGTGAATGAGAGGAGGAGCACATTTTAAGGGTAATTGGGGGAATGCCATCAGGGCCAGCGGACTTGTGAACATTGAGCTTTTGCAGGATCTTGAATATGAGACGCGTGCGGAAATGTAGCGGCGGCAGCGAAAAACCTGATGGTGTTACGATAGGAGGGGCTTGGTTTGAAGGTGGTAGCGTGGAGTTTCTTGCGAAACTTACTGCCAATAGGTTCGCTTTCTCAACCGGATCAATAACGGTACGGTCGCCATCGACAAGTGGTGGTGTTGATGAAGAGATGAAATTATTGTTGACCGTTTTGACAAAAGACCAGAAAGATCTTGAGCCTTTTGGACTCTGAAGAATCTTCCGCCGAAGTTTTGGTCGTGATCAAATTTAACACGTTTAAGGGTGGATTTGCAAGAATTTCTTGATGCATTATAAAGCTCTCTGTTAGCTGGAGTTGGAAAATTTTGAAAATTTTGAAACGATTGTTTCTTAGCCTGAATTGCCGCGAGACATTCTTTAGTGAACCAAGAATCCTTCGACGGCCGGATTCTCTTTTGACTGGAAGGTATATAGAGCTTCATACCTTTCAGGATGGTCTCGGTGACAAGTTTACAGGCTTCATCGCAGTCATTAGAATCGAAGCACAATTTCCAATTGAAGGCATTGAAGAACTCGTTCAGCGCCCCCCAATTGGCTCTTTTGAAATGCCAAACAGTTCGACGGGGTGCCTTAACTGGCAGCGGTTTATGTGCTGCAACAGGAAATTGTGCACGGATCAAGAAGTGATCAGTATTCCCAATTGGCGATGGGGATATTACAGAGAGAGAATATTTCTCAGGTGGGTTGGTGAGAAATAGATCAAGAAGATTGGAGAACTGACCTGCAATTTCTGGTAAACGAGTAGGCTGATTTACCAGCTGTGTTAAACCGTTTAACGAGGCAAAGAGCTCAGTATCACGTCCCTCTTGGTCCGTGCAGGAGGAATATTTCAGCCAGGCAGTGTTGTGAACATTGAAATCGCCCGCGATAACGATTTCAGCGTCAGGGTGTGCAGAGTAAATGGACTGGATGGATTTAGGCAACCCATCCAGCTCACTAGCTGTTTTAGCTGCATTCAGTGCCGGGCTTCTATAAATATAAGAAAAATACAAGATATGCCCTTGGACTAAAAGTTTTATCCAGATAAAATTAAATTCCGGATTGGAGCAGGTACCCAAATGTGGAACCAATTGGAAGGGCACATCATCACGGATGTAAAGAGCGATCCCCCGCTGGCGAAAAAATGCTGGGATAAGGTGGTATCCGGGAACAGAATAAAACTGCTCACTCCCTGGTAGCACCTTGCACTCGCCAAGTGCTAGTATTTCTGGCTTTGATGTTTGGGTATGAATATACAGGGAAAGATACGCAGAACTCAATCCCCGAACGTTGACCTGATCGATCGTAAACGTTGCCATAAAAACAAATAAATACAAAAGGAAGAAAAAGTTTGAGACAAAAATCTTAAATGATAAAAGAAACAAGGAAATAAAATATAACAACGCTAAATTTAATAAAAACCGAAAAGCTATAAATTAGTCAAGGCGTAAAAAAAAAAATATTAATAAATAGTAACAAAATCATACAGATCAAAAAAAAAAAAAAAAAACAAAATAAATAGAAACGAGTATATGGCAACACGAAAAGCAAGCATATGAAGCAAAAACTCCAAAACCAAAATAAAGTGAGAAAAAAAAAATTATATATATAAATAAACCAAGCAGCACAACCAACAACACAAACGAAAAACAATTAACGGTCCGGGGTCCGCAATTGCACGACCCGCGCAAGTTCTAGGCCTATGCACGGGAACACCAACACATTGAAGACCCCGGTCCGTTAGTCGACACTTAGCTGGAAACGGAGACTAGACTAGGAAATCCGACGGCGGTATGACCCCCGTAGTCCTGGTCTGCTAGCCGGCATTTGGCTTGAGCTTATAAGGTTAGCGGGAATTCACAGTTGCCGACGCGATGACCCCCGTGCACGTATCGATTCGCGACGAAACAGCACTTTTGACGGACAATTATTTATTTAAACGCGGATTTAATTAAAAATTTAAATTTGAAAATGATTGTAGAGACAAACGGCGAGACGAGAAAAAAAAAAAAATAAATAAACTAGAGCGACGACGCGACACAGCGTCTGTCAACGAGAACAGCTCAACGCGTTCTTAAGCTAGAGGGCGAACGGATGGATGGACAGACAGACGGCTTTGAAGCGATGAAATAAACTTCTGTCTAATCCGTTTTTTTCTCCGAGCCTTATTTCTTAGCGTTACAAACTTTAGAGTAAGCTTACAGTACTCTCAGATTTCATCTAGAGTACAAAGATACGAAATATATTTCAATTTCAGCATTTTGGACAAAAGGATCTAGTGGTGGCCTATGCAGAGCTGTCTTTCGGGATTGGTAAAAATGGGGTTGCTTAACTCACTTCAAGGAAAAATGCTTGAAAGCCGTCGGGTAAGCCCCAATCATGCGATTCTAGGTCAACACGTTCTCAAGCTAGAGAGCGAATGGGTAGACGGATGGATGATGGACTTTTATAGTAACAATATAAACTTCTGTTCAATCCGCATTTTTCTCTAACTATATTCAAATCTCACATCAATAGAATTGAGTCTTACCAAGATGATCGTAGCAAGTAGAAATATAAGCTTCTTGATGCAGTCGCTATTCGATTTGAGTCTTAAGACTGCTAGCTTGTTGCACTTCCAATTCGCCTGATTCTCCGAATTAATTGTAGAAGACGTCATCTTTTCTGAAATGGCAATACAAATTTATTATTATCGGAGTATAAAATAATGAGAACCGGAGTGTTTTCAGTTATCGTAATTTTATCAAAAATACTTTGTTTATAAGTTTAAAAATTTCACTTCAGATGGATGGTTTTACTTTATAATTCTAATAATAAAGTATTGTGATCGACACAAGAAAAAAAAAATTTGCTACCCTGAAACTTTTTTTTCGCGTTTCATGACTAAATTAGCCTAAAAATGCAAAAAAAAAATACGTCCCGTCGAACGCCGTACATATGGACTCATATCTCCGAGACCGTTAAAGGTAGAATGTTCGTTTTTGGGTGGATTGTTGATTGGGTAAGTGAGCTCTATTTTCTAAATTTTGGGGGGTGTTAGGTGGAAGGGGGAGGCAGGGGAGGGAAAAAGTCGAAAACTACACTTGGTAATATCTCCACCACGAATGTAGATAGGAAGTTGAAAATCAGTACAGATATAGAGAAGGTTGTAGGACAAACTTTAAAAATAATTTTATTTTTTTATCCATTGGCGTCCGAAGAGGGGGGCTAAAAACAAATTTTCGGCCGAATTGTTTTTTCAAATGAATTTATCTTCGAAATTACTTATCGTCAAAAATTCATATTTTGAGACCGTCAAGGTGGCATATATTTCCATCGGAATCAACTTAGAAAGTGGCAAATTATTGTAAGGGGGAGGGTCAGGGGGGTTCAAAGAAAAACACTTAAAAACTAATATCTCAACTATCTCTTAAGCTATGTAATTGAAACTTGAAATGTATATTAGCTATAGTAGGAAAATACAAAAAATATATAACATGTCAAAATAATAGTAGTGGGGGGAAATGGGGAACATTTCAAAAATGGCACACTTTTCAAAATTACAAATCCTTATATCTCAAAAACCAGTACAGATATCAAATCGAAAATTTGTCAGATTGTAGAACTATATAATGGTTAATTTTGATAAATTTTAAGTTGGGAGATGTAAGGGGAAGGAGGTGATAAGCAAAAATGTCGAAAACTTTGAGTGATTTTTTTAGGGCTCTGGTGAAAGATACAAAGTTGAAATTTTGCATGTGGATACCTCTATTTAATGTACATAGAAAAATAATAATATCTTGATCCATAATTATTATAAACCGACCCCCCCGGTCTAACGTGCACAAGGTGTTTTATGTGCATTGAAAAAAACACATAAACTGAAAATTTTTGAGTGAAATTTTAAGGTAGAAACTTGAAAATTCGCGAAATACATTTAAAAAAAATCCCTAAATGTACGAAATATTAACTGGTCGAAAAGCTTTAAGACTTCTACCCCCTCCCATACAAAATTATTTTTTCGACCATTTTTAAGAAATCAATTATCGCCTAACTACTAAAAGCTATCAATTTGAAATTTTGCATAAAAACTTATAAAAATAATTGAAACGAAATTACGTTAAAAGTTTTGAAATCGCGCTTGCCCTTCTACCCCCTCCCATACAAAAGTATGATTTCGACCAATTTCATTAAATCAACTAATAACCAACAAATTAAAAGCTACGAACTTGAATGTACGAGTACCTTAAAATAGAAAAGAAAGAAAGTTGCATCACAAGTTTTACGATTCCCTTACCTCCTCTATCCCCTCTCATATAAAATTATTTTTTCGAGCATTGTTAAGAAATCAGTTATCAGCTAACTCTTAAAAGCTATCAATTTCAAATTTTGCATAAAAACTTATAAAAATAATTGAAATGAAGTTGCTTTAAAAGTTTTGAAATCGCGCCTGCCCTTCTACCCCCTCCCATACAAAACTATGATTTCGACCAATTTCATTAAATCAACTAATAATCAACAAACTAAAAGCTACGAACTTGAAATTTTATACAAGCACCTTACAAGAGAATCGAAATAAAACTACATATCAAATTTTACAATTCCCCCACCTTTTCTACCCCCTCCTATACAAATGTTCGTTTTCGTGAATGCAGTATACACCGAATTTTATGAAAATTCTATGCAACTTCGTCTATGAAACACATTCTATGCAATTAATTAAAAAGCTATTAACATCCACCCACCCTTACTATTACCCTTCCTCCTCCCCTCATAAAAACCCAAACTTGCAGAAACGAATGAAATATTGTTAAATTAACAAAAGCCCTGCCCAAGAACCCCCTTTCACTTAGCCTTCCCTAACCACTCTAACCTGCATATTGACTTTCCACTCATCCGCAACTTGTCCCAAGAATAATAAAGTTTCGCCCGACTTGTTGGCAGTTTATTTACAACTATCAATCAAATCAATCAAATTCCTGTTAAGACCGCCTATAGGGGCATAGGACAGAAACAACTCTCTTCCACAAGGCGCGATCCTGAGCATCGGCCTTAAGCTCTTGCCAGGACTTGTTTATTCCTCTGGCCTCCTGCTCAACTGCTCGCTTCCATGTGTTACATGGTCGTCCAACCTGACGCCTTCCTTGAGGATTATAATCCAGAGCCTGTTTTGCGATGTTTCGCTCTGGTTTCCTCAAAGTATGACCGATCCACTGCCACTTTCGCCGTTGAATCTCAATACCTAGTTTAGTCTGGCGAGTTGTACTCCATAGTTCGTCGTTGGAGATTACTTCTGGCCAGAATATTCCTAAAATGCGCCGGAGGCATTGGTTTACGAAAGTCTGTAGTTTCTTGGTAAGTCGAACGGTCACTTTCCACGTAGTACAACCATATAACAACACGGATTTGACGCATGCGTCAAAAACTCGCAGCTTCGTGCGAAGGGAGATCTCTCTTAACCTCTAGAAAGGGAAAAGGATACCGAAGGCCTGACGAGCTTTATTTAGCCGAGCCTCAACATCCTTTTCGGCTCCGCCGTCCATGCTGACAATGCTTCCGAGATAGCAAAAATCTTGCACCTCTTCCACATCCTGTCCATTAAGAACAATCGGTGTGCTTGCGTTCGAACCCATGTGCTTGTACTTGGTTTTACGCACATTTATTTTCAGTGCACGATAAACGTTTCCCTCCACATAAAAGAAACATTGGGAGAATTGTAACCATACATCCGGGAAAGGACGGACGGATGCTCGTGGCCATCGTCAAGACTGCATCTCCTCTGTTAAAGAAACCAATTGAGGAAAGCATTCCGGCGTTCATCAGTCTTTTGACCAGCAGCGCTCCGGCGTTCTTCAATGGTAAGGTCATCATTTTTATACTCTAGATGAAATCTGAGAGTATTATAAGTTTGCCACAACACTCCCCATACAAAATTTCTTGGAATCACAAAAAATTCTATTTCATCTAGAGTATCGTAGCCCTGTTATGTTATTATACGTAAACCAATCAAACCCTGAATTGTGTTATGTAGACTAGAGATACTCGGTACACACTAACACTTCTGTAACACTTCTGTCCTAATATATACATACAAATGTGAGATAGACTACGCCACTGCATTTTAGATTTGGAACGCGTTCCGATATAAATTATAACTGAATTTCTTGTTTTCTTTTTGCTATCTCTATAACAGAGCGAAAGAGGATAGAGTGCACAAACTTGTCATGTTGCCCATAGACAATGCTTTCTACATCTCAAGCTGGGCAGAACTGACGTAGCGGCCATCTTGAATGACTCCAGCGGGTGTGACGTCATGGATTTTTCCATTCCAAAGGACCACCTGTATTATTTTTGATGAACTTGTCGTAAAAACACGTTTTACCGAAAACAACACAAAAGCGCAATTAAATCAAATTAAGCACGGAAATATTACGCGAGTGCACACTTTTTCGCAATAACTAAAATTTTATAATTTTTTTATAATTAATCTGTGTGAAAATTAACCGGAGAACTCTGCACAATATGAGTGACAGATTTTCTTCGGTGTGAGAAGCCGAGATTTAACTTTGATCGCACTTTTTTCAATTAAAAATCTTTTGCACTGATATCAACGTGTAATAATTACATGCCGGACACTATTATCAAAGTACCTTAGAAAGCTGAACTATCTTTAACACTGCATTTAAGAATAAACGCGATTCTTACGAAGCCCGCCGTGTCAGCTCCATACAAAAGCGATCGAATTTGTATGGAACTGTCATGTTTGTTATGACTCCAACGTGTTGTTGTTGGATTCAGTTACTCGGCCTTCTACTATAGAAGGCATTGCCATCGATCAACAATTTTTTCGCATAAAAAAATTCATACCTCTCAAATTAACAGCTGATTACTAAGGCATAATTTACACGTATATTGTTCGCCTGTGTGAGTGAAGATTGCACGCATATTGGTGAGCTCAGTTCGAGCAGTTCTTTTCAGTTTGTGAACTGTGTTCTATAAGCTCACTCTTGCACTGTACGCGAAAAGGCGGGGACAAACTTTTTTGCACCAATTTGTTTTCTATGAGAATTTCTTCTTTTTTTTTTTTTTTAAATTTATTGTTTATACAAATCTTCGTTTAAGTTTTTTAAATTATTCATAAACCTACATAAATGCTGGGGGATGCCTTCATCCAATAAAGGACATGTCATACAGCAAGTATAAAACAGTAAAAAAAAAAAATAATAATAGAATCAAAATATAAATTAAAAAAAAAAAAACAAGTATATAATAAATTAATATACTGTTGCATGTTAGCCCTTGTAAACTATCCGCGGAAGTAATGCGAAATGTCAGCGCAATACTATGCGACTTGATTGGAATATTAAGGCCTTGTTTACTTTTTCGATCCGATGTTTTCATTGGCAGTTGACAGATGAGTAATACGAGTGATGGATGGGTTGGTTTACAGAAGGAAATTGAAGACACGAAAATTCACACTAACGCCTACGGGAATATTAAGAGCTAACACTAGTTATAGCTGATCGCTTACACTATTACACATTTTAGTAGACGAAAGGCAGACGCACGAAATGCTTACGTAATGCTGAAGACATACGAAATGCAAAATAGAATATGAAGTTACAATTCATTAGTCGACATTGCGCTGACAGCGATCAAAAATACAGTAGTCACGAGTTGGAGGTTCTCACAGGTGTCGAAACGTTGGAGCGTTTCCGGTTTAAACGCTTTCGAGTAGTTACCGACTTTGGAACAATAACAGCGAGTGACTCGCTGTTGGCTAAAGCTACAAGAATATGATTTCGAGATAGTGCATCAACCTAGAATTCGGATGCAACACGTCGACGCGCCAAGCCGTCAGAACAACCATACGAGGCGAATACATTAGGAGAGAATATCTTGATTGTCGAAATTGAGCGAGACGATTGGTTGATTACCATGCAACGACAGAATTCGCAACTGAAGGAAATAGTCGATGTTCTTACTGGAAAATGCATTTTGGAGCAATTAACACAGATTAAACAAGATTATCTCGAAAAACGGTCGACTAATGCGTGGCGGCGATGGAAATTTCAAGCTTGTGGTACCGTCAGCTGTTCATTGGAGAATTGTCAAAAGCTGTCACGATTACGTGGGACACCTTGAAATCGATAAAACTATCAAACGAATTGAAGAATTGTTCTGGTTTTCTCGTGTCCGTCCGTAAGTTAAATTATATATTGCGCCATGTCCTGAATGTTGCTTCAATTAGATAGCTGCCGGAAAAAATTGAGGGCCGTTTGATTTGTGAGCGAATCGAACCAGTTCCATTCAGAGTTCTTCATATCGATCATCTCAGACCATTTCCCAAGAGTCGCCAAGGCAAACTTCACGTTATTGAAATATCAGATCCGTTCAGCAAATTCACTATGGTCAACGATTACTAAACCAGTTGTGGCAATGCTCAGCGATATTACGTCCAACTTTGGCTTACCTACGCGAATAGTTACAGATAGAGAAACTGTCTTTACGTCAAAAGAATTTGCAAATTTTCGTATTTTCGTGGGCGATATGATATTCAACATATTAAAGATCCAATCCGAACACCTCGAGCCAATGGGTAGATTGAGCGGATAAACCAGTCAATACTTTTTACTTTATTTTTGTGATAATAAAGTATTGTGACCGACACAAGAAAAAAAAAACTTTGCTACCCTGAAATTTTTTTTTCACGTTTCATGACTAAATTAACCTAAAAATGCAAAAAAAAAATCCGTCCCGCCGTACGCCGTACATAAGGACTCATATCTCCGAGACCGTTAAAGGTAGAATATTCGTTTTTGGGTAGATTGTTGATTGGGTAAGTGAGCTCTATATTCTAAATTTAAGGGGGTGTTCGCTGGAAGGGGGAGGCGGGGGAGGGAAAAAGTCGAAAACTACACTTGCTAATAGCTCCACCACGAATGCAGATAGAAAGTTGAAAATCAGTACCAATATAAGACAAACTTTAAAAATAATTTAATTTTTTTGTCCATTGGCGTCCCAAAAGGGGGGGGCTAAAAACAAATTGTCGGCCGAATTGTTTTTTCAAATGATTATATCTTCAAAATTACTTATTGTAAAAAATTCATATTTTGGGACCATCAAGGTGGCATATAGTTCCATTGGAATGAGGTTAGCGAGTGGCAAATTATTGTAAGGGGGAGGGTCAAGGGGGGTGCAAAGAAAAACACTTAAAAATGAATATCTCAAATATCTCTTAGGCTATGTAATTGAAACTTGAAACATATATTAAGCTATACTAAGAAAATATAAAAAAATTTAATTTGTTGAAATAATAGTAGTGGGGGGAAATGAGGAGCATTTAAAAAATGGCGCACTTTTCAAAATTACAAATCCTTATATGTATCTCAAAAAATAGTACAGATATCAAATCAAAAATTTGTCACATTGTAGAACTACATAATGGTAAATTTTGGTAAATATTTTAATTTGGGAGGTGTAAGGGGAGGGAGGTGATAAGCAAAAATGTCGAAAATTTTGAGTGATTTTTTTAGGGCTCTAGTGAAAGATACAAAGTTTAAATTTTGCATGTGGATATGTCTATTTAATGTACATAGAAAAATAATAATAACTTGATCCATAATTGTTATAAACCGACCCCCCCGTCTAACGTGCACAAGGTGTTTCATGTGCATTGAAAAAACACATAAACTGAAAATTTTTGAGTAAAATTTTAAGGTAGAAACTTGAAAATTTGCGAAATGCATTTGAAAAAAATCCCAAAATGTACGAAATATTAACTGGTCGAAAACCTTTAAAATTTCTACCCCCTCCCATACAAAATTATTTTTTCGACCATTTTTAAAAAATCAATTATCGCCTAACTATTAAAAGCTATCAATTTGCAATTTTGCATAAAAACTTACAAAAATAATTGAAATGAAATGACGTTAAAAGTTTTGAAATCGCGCTTGTCCTTCTACCTCCTCCCATACAAAAGTATGATTTCGACCAATTCCATTAAATCAACTAATAATCAACAAATTAAAAGCTACGAGCTTGAAATTTTGTGCGAGCATCTTACAACAGAAAAGAAAGAAAATTGCATCACAAGTTTTACAATTCCCCTACCTCCTCTACCCCCTCCCATACAAAATTATTTTTTCGAGCATTTTTAAGAAATAAGTTGTCAGTTAACTTTTAAAAGCTATCAATTTCAAATTTTGCATAAAAACTTCTAAAAATAATTCAAATGAAATTGCTTTGAAAGTTTTGAAATCGCGCTTGACCTTCTACCCCCTCCCATACAAAACTATGATTTCGACCAATTTCATTTAATCAACTAATAACCAACAAACTAAAAGCTACGACAATTTTATACAAGCACCATACAAGAGAAGCGAAATAAAACTACATGTCAAATTTTACGATTCCCCTACCTTCTCTACCCCCTCCCATACAAATGTTCGGTTTCGTGAATGTTAAATACACCGAATTTTATGAAAATTCTATGCAACTTCGTCTATGAAACACATTCTATACAGAGAATATTGGACGTGATTCAAGCAATTAATTAAAAAGGTATTAACATCCACCCACCCTTACTATTACCCCTGCTTCTCCCCTCATAAAAAACCAAACTTGCAGATGTTATGATACGAAATCGGATCAGTTATCCGTTAGAACGTTTCGCGACAATCATGCATTACTCAAAGATCGAGTTGAAAAGGTTCAAAGGTATCGTATTCGGAAAAGACAGTAATAACCTGCCTCAAACTGAATACGATACCAAGAACAAAATTTCAAGGTCATGCTGCGTATCAAGTAAAAACAATACGTACTAGCCTGACATGAAAATAAAATAAAAAACTGTCCAAGCACATGCGATTGCATATATCAACACGTATATGTATATCGACATATCGCTGAGACAAGAAACGAACCATTCAAGCCATGCATCAACATATGTATACACATATCGACATACGCGGCTATGAATTATGATTGCAAGTATCAGGCCCATGCGAATATGTATATCAACATATATATACATAACGACATACGCGGCTATGAATTACGTTTACGAATATGACTCAAATGCATGGAAATGCAACGAGTAATGTATGGCATAATTAAAAAACAATAATTATGTGTAGCGAAGGAACGTTCAACGTAGAAAAAAAGTGATGATCTCGTATTACTTACGCGTTTAAAATGTTCTTTCGGGCGATGGAAAAGAAATAAAATATTAACAAGTGAAAAGTTACTAGGGCACTTGAGGTTATAACCGAAAGTGAAACAATTAAATTTTAATTTATCGAATGCTTGCATTTATTGGTAACTAGGCTATAGAAAAAACTGATGTAATAATTCTAAAAAAAATGTATAAAAAGACGCCCACGACAGAGGTTCGAGGTTTTTTTTGCAAACCACGATTGTAAGTTACGGAGCTTTCCGAGCGCTCCTGCGAAAAAGATTTCAAAAAGTAAAAAAATCAAATCAACGTTTCTAAATAAAGTTTCTTTTAAGTATTTTAGCGAAAATGGAGGTATTTATTTTGATTACACTTTCCCAACCGTTTTTATTTTTCAGGGTCTCAAACTTGCTGATCCTTCCATGGCTTCATAGAGCCAAGCAGAACGAACAAGCCCTTTTCGGGCTAGTAGATCAGCTTCCCCCCTTTTTGTACCACACTTCGACACCTATGTCTGGCCCCAGTGCCCGAATCCAGGTGTCGACGCTGTCAAAATTAGTTCCGCGATTGGGATTTTTACATCAAGGTAAAAACCCGATTCGCCACTTTTAGGTGACTATGGATTCACATTGGGTGAATCCATAGTGCATCTCGCTCCACTCATTTATTCTTTCGGATGAGGCTTTTTGGTATACATATAACCCATCCACTCATTTATCTCCGCAAATTTTAATTGTCAATGGTTATGAGTCTACATTGGGTAGACTCATAACACATTTTTTATACGTAACAGAATTTTCTGTTATTATGGGATTACATTTGGTAAGCCCATAGTAACGGAAAATTCATTGCGTTACACAGACACGAATGAAATATTGTTAAATTGACAACAGCCCTGCCCAAGAACACCCTTTCACTTACACTTCCCTAACTACTCTAACCTGCATATTGACTTTCCACTCATCCGCAACTTGTCCCAAGAATAATAAAGTTTTCCCCGATTTGTTGGCAGTTTATTTATACTCTAGATGAAATCTGAGAGTATTATAAGTTTGCCACAAAGTTTGTAACGCCAAGAAATAAGGCTCGGAGAAAAAAATGAATGATACAGAAGTTCATATAATCACTCGAAAATTTCAAAACCGGATGTCCGTCCAAGAAAAATGTCCATCTGTCTGGCTGTCTGTCTGTCTGTCTGTCTGTCTGTCCTTCCGTGTCCTCTCTAGCTTGAGAACGCGTTGAGGTAGATAGTTCAAATTTTGTACACGTCATTTTTGACAAAAAAGGAAGGTCAAGTTCGTGAACGGGCCAAATCGCTCCACCCCTTCCACCCCTTCCCATACTAAATGACATAATTGCGCAATATGACAACAAACAAATTTGCTCGAAAAATATAAAAGCTATTGGCCTCAAATTTGGAAAATATTACTTTTATGATAATATCAATCTACCGTATAAAAATTATGCGTGTCCTCTCCCTCCTTCTACCACCTCCCATACAAACTGTATTTATCATGAATTACTCTAAGCCAATTTACTCAGTGCGTATAAATTTTAGCGGGCTGAAATTGTGCACTAAATATTTATGTAAAATTCTTAGTAAGGCCAAAAAAAATTAGACGATTAGCTTTACCACTTCTACCCCCTCCCATACAAAATGACACAATTTCGCAATTCGACAATAAATGGATTTGCTCGAAAAGTATAAAGGCTATTAGTCTGAATTTTGAGATATATTACTTTCATAATAATTTCAATCTACAATATAAAAATTATTGGAGTCCTCTCTCTCCTTCCACCCACTCTTATACAAACTACACTTTTTCATGAAATGCTCTAAGCCGATTTTCACATTTTGTAATAAATACTCAAGTAACATTATCATTAAGAACAGAAAAAAATAATTGATTATCTTCACTGCTTCTACCCCCTCGCATACAATATGACACAGTTTCACAACATCACAAAAAATATATTTTCTTGAAAAGTATGAATGTTACTAGTCTAAAATTTAAGAGATGTCAATTTTATGATATTTTTAGTTACTTCTGAAAAAATCACTAAAGTCCTCCCACTCTTTCTACCATCTCCCATACAAACTGCACATTTTCACAAAATCTAACACACTAATTTTCTCAGTTCCTATTCAATTTTTGGAGTATGCATTTTGTATAAAACAATTTTTATAGCTACTTTAGCATGATGGGGAAAACATTAGTTCAATGCTATCACCCCTTCTAACACTCCACATACAACATTTCTTGGGATCATAAAAAATTCTATTTCATCTAGTGTATCGTAAGATTGCGCTTTACGTGCAATCGTAGCCCTGTTATATTTTTATACTTTAGATGAAATCTGAGAGTATATTGTGTTTGCCTTAGCGTTTGTAACGCTAAGAAATAAATAGTCTGTCTGTCTGTCTGTCTGTCTGTCTGTCTGTCTGTCTGTCTGTCTGTCTGTCTGTCTGTCTGTCTGTCTGTCTGTCTGTCTGTCTGTCTGTCTGTCTGTCTGTCTGTCTGTCTGTCTGTCTGTCTGTCTGTCTGTCTGTCTGTCTGTCTGTCTGTCTGTCTGTCTGTCTGTCTGTCTGTCTGTCTGTCTGTCTGTCTGTCTGTCTGTCTGTCTGTCTGTCTGTCTGTCTGTCTGTCTGTCTGTCTGTCTGTCTGTCTGTCTGTCTGTCTGTCTGTCTGTCTGTCTGTCTGTCTGTCTGTCTGTCTGTCTGTCTGTCTGTCTGTCTGTCTGTCTGTCTGTCTGTCTGTCTGTCTGTCTGTCTGTCTGTCTGTCTGTCTGTCTGTCTGTCTGTCTGTCTGTCTGTCTGTCTGTCTGTCTGTCTGTCTGTCTGTCTGTCTGTCTGTCTGTCTGTCTGTCTGTCTGTCTGTCTGTCTGTCTGTCTGTCTGTCTGTCTGTCTGTCTGTCTGTCTGTCTGTCTGTCTGTCTGTCTGTCTGTCTGTCTGTCTGTCTGTCTGTCTGTCTGTCTGTCTGTCTGTCTGTCTGTCTGTCTGTCTGTCTGTCTGTCTGTCTGTCTGTCTGTCTGTCTGTCTGTCTGTCTGTCTGTCTGTCTGTCTGTCTGTCTGTCTGTCTGTCTGTCTGTCTGTCTGTCTGTCTGTCTGTCTGTCTGTCTGTCTGTCTGTCTGTCTGTCTGTCTGTCTGTCTGTCTGTCTGTCTGTCTGTCTGTCTGTCTGTCTGTCTGTCTGTCTGTCTGTCTGTCTGTCTGTCTGTCTGTCTGTCTGTCTGTCTGTCTGTCTGTCTGTCTGTCTGTCTGTCTGTCTGTCTGTCTGTCTGTCTGTCTGTCTGTCTGTCTGTCTGTCTGTCTGTCTGTCTGTCTGTCTGTCTGTCTGTCTGTCTGTCTGTCTGTCTGTCTGTCTGTCTGTCTGTCTGTCTGTCTGTCTGTCTGTCTGTCTGTCTGTCTGTCTGTCTGTCTGTCTGTCTGTCTGTCTGTCTGTCTGTCTGTCTGTCTGTCTGTCTGTCTGTCTGTCTGTCTGTCTGTCTGTCTGTCTGTCTGTCTGTCTGTCTGTCTGTCTGTCTGTCTGTCTGTCTGTCTGTCTGTCTGTCTGTCTGTCTGTCTGTCTGTCTGTCTGTCTGTCTGTCTGTCTGTCTGTCTGTCTGTCTGTCTGTCTGTCTGTCTGTCTGTCTGTCTGTCTGTCTGTCTGTCTGTCTGTCTGTCTGTCTGTCTGTCTGTCTGTCTGTCTGTCTGTCTGTCTGTCTGTCTGTCTGTCTGTCTGTCTGTCTGTCTGTCTGTCTGTCTGTCTGTCTGTCTGTCTGTCTGTCTGTCTGTCTGTCTGTCTGTCTGTCTGTCTGTCTGTCTGTCTGTCTGTCTGTCTGTCTGTCTGTCTGTCTGTCTGTCTGTCTGTCTGTCTGTCTGTCTGTCTGTCTGTCTGTCTGTCTGTCTGTCTGTCTGTCTGTCTGTCTGTCTGTCTGTCTGTCTGTCTGTCTGTCTGTCTGTCTGTCTGTCTGTCTGTCTGTCTGTCTGTCTGTCTGTCTGTCTGTCTGTCTGTCTGTCTGTCTGTCTGTCTGTCTGTCTGTCTGTCTGTCTGTCTGTCTGTCTGTCTGTCTGTCTGTCTGTCTGTCTGTCTGTCTGTCTGTCTGTCTGTCTGTCTGTCTGTCTGTCTGTCTGTCTGTCTGTCTGTCTGTCTGTCTGTCTGTCTGTCTGTCTGTCTGTCTGTCTGTCTGTCTGTCTGTCTGTCTGTCTGTCTGTCTGTCTGTCTGTCTGTCTGTCTGTCTGTCTGTCTGTCTGTCTGTCTGTCTGTCTGTCTGTCTGTCTGTCTGTCTGTCTGTCTGTCTGTCTGTCTGTCTGTCTGTCTGTCTGTCTGTCTGTCTGTCTGTCTGTCTGTCTGTCTGTCTGTCTGTCTGTCTGTCTGTCTGTCTGTCTGTCTGTCTGTCTGTCTGTCTGTCTGTCTGTCTGTCTGTCTGTCTGTCTGTCTGTCTGTCTGTCTGTCTGTCTGTCTGTCTGTCTGTCTGTCTGTCTGTCTGTCTGTCTGTCTGTCTGTCTGTCTGTCTGTCTGTCTGTCTGTCTGTCTGTCTGTCTGTCTGTCTGTCTGTCTGTCTGTCTGTCTGTCTGTCTGTCTGTCTGTCTGTCTGTCTGTCTGTCTGTCTGTCTGTCTGTCTGTCTGTCTGTCTGTCTGTCTGTCTGTCTGTCTGTCTGTCTGTCTGTCTGTCTGTCTGTCTGTCTGTCTGTCTGTCTGTCTGTCTGTCTGTCTGTCTGTCTGTCTGTCTAAGGTAAGGCAAACACAATATACTCAAAGATTTCATCTAAAGTATAAACATCCTGTGATTCTTCTTTATGACCAACGCGTAACTATCCTAGTATAAATATAGTCAGCGAAAGTACATGCATGTTGGAATTGATCAGCTGTTCACAATCCTGAGGCAAGAATTTTAAATTCTAGGTTTGCCGAAATTTAGTAAGGAAGGTGATTATACTCTAGATGAAATCTTTGAGTATATTGTGTTTGCCTTACCATTTGTAACGCTAAGAAATAACGCTCGCACAGAGCCGCCAAGGGTACAGAAATATTTGTGTGTAATTTTTAGCAAAAAAGTAACTTTAAGTTCGTGAATGGGCTACATGCCCCCACTCCTTCTACCCCCTCCCATACAAATTTCACGAAATTTCGAAATATTAAGAAATTGATTTTTCTTGGAAACCATTTAAGTTATCGACTTGAAATTTAGGTCAAAGTATTATGATATAGATGTCATTAATATCACGGAATATTGATCCGATCCCCTCACTCCTTCTACCCCCTTCCATACAAATGGACAATTTTGAAAAATACATATTTTCGATTTTCATTGAAACTAGTAAAGTTGAAAAGACCAAATTGTGTCAGAATTATTTCTACTATAATTGCAACTAGTTTTAAAAAGAGTTATCAACTTCACCTCTTTCCTTCTACCCCCTCCCATACAAATTTCACGAAATTTTTAAATTTAGATATAATCATTTTTCTTCGAAACTGTTAAAGCTATCAACTTGATTATTTGTATAAAGTATAAAAATAGAAATATCAATAATAGGGAAAAAAATTGTTTTGATCCGTGAACTCCTTCTACCCCCTCCCATACAAATGCATAATTTTTGTTAAATGCATTTTATCGATTTCCATTCAAATTAGAAAAAGTACAAACTTCAAATTTTGTCAGTATTTGTTTCTTAATAATTAAAATAAGTGTTAGAAAAAATTATCAGCTCCGCTTCACTCCTTCTACCACCTCCCATATGTATTATAAATTCAAGAAAAGCATTTCTCCTTCGAATATATGAGAGCTATCGGCTTTGAAATTGAATCAAATCATGGTGATAAGGATAATAATAAACAGTTTCAAAATCATCGTAAACGCTTCACTTCCTTTGCCACCTCCCATACAAATGCCCCAATTTCAGGAAAACTATGTCCAATTTCCTTCAAAATAATGAAAACTTAAAACTTTAAATTCAGCAAAAAACATTTTGCAAGGCATGTTCGGTGTCATATACGAAAAATACAAACCTCCCCCTCTAATTCTACCACCTCCCATGCAAAAGTCTCTATTCACTATTTGAAGGAATTTGAGACAACATATTTTCCGGTATATTAAAGTCATTCTCATTTCATCTAGGGTATCATAATCAATTCTGTTATGTTTTAAGATGGCTTTGCTGTCTTCATTAACGGTCGAAAACTGATGCGGCTACGGAGATTTTTATTAGACTGAACTTGAAAAGAAAAACCGATCGTTGGAATATTATATTTATTTAATTTCCGATGCATGTGATCGCAAATACTGACTGGTAAATGAAAATCGAGTTAACAATGTGCTACGGAATAGAATAATACAAAACATTATTTGTTAGAACAAGCTACGTTAATATTGACTGTATTTGTGTTAGTCGTTGTGTATTTTAATAGTTGGCTATATTTTTAACATTAACCCACAGCTTGCGTGGTTTGCCTATTGGCTGGTTACCACTCGCTTTGCCTTTAAGAGAATGTTTGGGAATTCTTCTGTATTCAATTCACTCTACATGGCCAGACTACTGCAGTTTACGTAGCTTGATGAACATTGAAGCTTCCGGCTCGTCATAGAGTTGCTACAACTCATGGTTGTATTTTATTCGCCATCCCGTTCCTTCCTTCACAGATCTCATTATTCGGAGGATCTTTCTTTCGAATGCGTTAACAGTCTTTTCAGAAGTTCGCGTTAATGTCACCTCTCGGTGCCATAATAGAGCATAGATTGTATAATGGTTTATTTTTAGCCGTTGTATTTCTCCGATTTAACGATTGAGTCTATTTTTAGCCGTTCAGGTCCCGCCTATTCTTTTTGTTGTTATGATCCACGAACTATTGACTGGTTTAGTGAACGAAATAACATTTCCTTAAAGTGATTTATTTATTTAGGCAAGTATTAAAAAGCTGAACGTAGGACCACTTCGTTTTTGTGTTTATACTCTAGATGAAATCTGAGAGTATTATAAGTTTGCCGCAAAGTTTGTAACGCCAAGAAATAAGGCTCGGAGAAAAAATGAATGATACAGAAGTTTATATAATCACTCAAAAATCTCAAAACCGGATGTCCGTCCGTCCGTCCGTCCGTCTGTCTGTCTGTCCGCCCGTCCGTGACCTCTCTAGCTTGAGAACTGCGTTGAGCTAGAAAGTTCAAATTTTGTATACGTCGTTTTTAACAAAAAAGTAAGGTCAAGTTCGTGAACGAGCCAAATCGCTCCACCCCTTCTACCCCCTCCCATACAAAATGACACAATTTCACAATCTGACAATAAACGGATTTCCTTGAAAAGTACAAATGACATTGATCTGAAATTTGGAATGTAATACTTTTATGATGACTCCAATCTACTCTATAAAAACAATTTGTGTCTTCCCCCTCCTTCCACCACCTCCCATACAAACTGCACTTTTTCATGAAATGCTCTATACCAATTTACTCAGTGCGTATAACAGTTATCAAGCTGAAATTATGTAAAAAATATTTATTTAAAATTATTATTAAGACCAAAAAAAAATGAGACGATTAGCTGTACCCCTTCTATCCCCTCCCATACAAAATGGCACAATTTCGTAATTTCACAATAAACAGATTTGCTCGAAAAATATAAATGCTATTGATCTGAAATTTGGAATATATTACTTTTATGATGATATAAATCTACTGTACAAAAGTTATTTGAGTCCTCCCCTTCCTTCCACCACCTCCCATACAAACTGCACTTTTTCATGAAATGCTCTAAGCCAATTTACTCAGTGCGTATAAAATTGACCGAGCTGAAATTGTGCACTAAATATTTATTTAGAATTATTAGTAAAATCAAAAAAAAATTAGGCGATTAGCTTTACCCCTTCTACCCCTCCCATACAAAATGACAGAATTTCACAACTTTATAAAAAGTCGATTTTCATGAAAAGTAAGAATACTACTGATCTGCAATTTAAGACATATCAAAAGCATGATATTTATAGTTATTTCTGAAAAGTCATTAAAAACTCGCCTCTCCTTCTATCACCTCCCATACAAACTGTACTACTTCACTACATCCAATACACTAATTTTCTTAGTACCTATGAAATTTTTAAATCCTAAATTTTGTATAAAACATTTTGATAGCAACCTTACCGTCATGTGAAAAAATTAGTTCAATGTCGTCTACCACTTCCCCTACAAAATTTCTTAAGAAACAAAAATTTCTCTTTCATCTAGAGTATCGCACGATTGGGCTTTATGCCCAATCGTACCCTGTTATGTTTTTTCTTCAGTTTTAATTGAAAAACCATGAAATCAATTTATGAGATAATACTCTCTGTGCCACATATTTCGTTGTGATAACGAAAGATGTGGCTTGTTATTAGTGGAGTGGCGTAGTGCAAAGAGTTGTGATTCTGAGGGAAAACTAGGAGTCCGGCGGTCCGAATCTATCAGTTATTCATTATGGATATTATTTGCGTTTGTCCGAGTGGCTAGACATCCGCTTCGTGGTCATGTAGATGTGAGTTCGAGATCTAAAAAGGAGCAAACTCAAATGGTTGTTACATATGGGTTAAGGTAAGAGGTGGGAGGGTTTTTATTTTCTTTGATTAAATTATCATTGAGGGCGTATTATTAATATCCCACTAGGCTACTCAGAACTCTCGTTTACCAAATGGTGTTGTCGAATAAAGCGCCAATTCTCATCAATTGCAGAAAATCGAAAATTGAAGAAAACTTTAAGAAGAAATGGAAATATCGGAAAAGTGTGCATGGTAAAAAGTTAATATTTCTAAATATCATCCGATTGAAAATGCGACGAAAACAGGTTAAATGTAACCAAAATGTCCTATATCTCGGCAGTCGTACGTCATAGCAAAAACCCGTTAGGGCAAACAAAATTTATTTTCGCCTGTTCTGCAAATTTGTTATACAATATTTTTCGATTCGTTTAAAAATGGAGTTTTTGTAATATTTTTTCCATGTAATGCTGCTAGTATACAAATCATAATATCGTGAATACCATCAGTGTATCACCCAATACTATGTATATACGAGATAAACGAGTTAGTATAAACGTAATATCTAAGCGTGGTATTGAAATTTGACAATTTTATCTAATATGACGGTCATCTTACTGCCATCAGCGCCATTTCCAGTCAGAGTCGGACAAACAATTTTTCTGTCACTTTTTTCTTTGCACAAAAGTTATGCAGCACACAACATGCTTTTATAACCGTTGAATCATTGTCGATATTAATCTGTAGTCCTCTACCCAACTTTCTGAGACGTTTGCGTCGCTTGGATAGAATGTAGCTCTGTATTTAAAGTTGTTTTCCTTAAGTCCATTTTCAAAACCTTCCGACAAAAAATCAGTCAAACAACTGACGTTTCGATAATTGGTTTTGAATAAGTCAAACTACACTACGCATGGGCAGTGTATCACCACCGCATATAGTTTTGTATATTATGATTTCAACACCATGGTCAACTTTGATGCCATACTTAAGGCCTTGCGCAGCCATAGTGTGCAACCTCTCCTGACTGTATGAATAGCTAAGCTTCTTCGGTCACGAAAAATCTTAGCACGGATGGGTGACGAGACAAGAAAGGGCTCTGCCCACAAAGAAACGCCACAGGGCGGCATAATATCGCCTCTCTCGGTGGTCCTAACAGTGAATAAACCCCTTTCCATTTTAAATCGCAACGACTACTCCACATTAGCATATGCAAACGTTCTTGTCATCATGCTAACTGGTAAGTTTGAACAACTTCGAAGGGATCACATGCATTCCGCCTTACAACTGTTAGACAACTGGACACTAGATAAAGGACTTACCATTAACCCACAAAAAACAGATCCGGTCCTCTTCTCCAGAAGAAGAGGACCATATGATTTCAATCCACTAAACATTCGAGATATTACTATGGTCCTCTCGAATCAAGTTAAATATTTAGGTCTTATTCTTGATAGTAAATTATCCTGGAAGGCCAACATTCAAGAATGAGCAAAAAAGACTACCGTAACCTTCTTCGCTTGCAAAAAGACATTCGGTTTAAGATGGGGCCTTAAGCCGCACATCATCCACTGGATGTATACCAATATTGTCAGACAAATTATTTGCTATGGTGCCCTGCCACCATATCAGCGGCGGTACTGAAAACCAACCTTGCACCTTTACAGCTTATCGAACGGATGGCATGTCTGTGAATAACAGGTGCTCTTAGAATCACACCAACTGCAGCCCTGGAGATAATTCTCTCACTACCTCCAATTGATCTTTTTATAAAACAAGCAAGTATGATTGCATGAACTAACCGCAGGTTGATACACGGAAGTTTCACATTAAGTTTCCTGAATGAAACGAATGGGTAACAAACACGATATTCAGCACCTGTACAGGTCGTCATCTCTATATGGAACTATCTAAAACTAACTAGGGGAGAAATGCAGCAATTTATTCCCACGACCTCGACATCCACACTTCATTTCTATGTGTTCCAAGCGGAAGTATTAGCTATTAACGAGTGCACAAAAATTATTTTCAGTATGCAGAGCATTCCTGGAAATTGTTACATTTTCTCGAACAAAAGGGCTGCGATTCTAGCACTCCAATCCTACAGGACCACGTCCAAACTAGTGTCCATTTGTAGACACAATTTGAATCGCCTAGCGGCCATAATGGAAGTTTATCTAATTTGGATACCAGGTCATAGCGACCTGCTACGAAACGAGGTTGCAGACACACTTGCACTACAAGATAACTAGATGGTTCCAGTGCATTGTGGTTCTATGAAATCAGCCTCCTACAACCTAAACCTAAACCTAAACCTAGCAGTCATGTTCAAATTCAATAGCAAGCGATCACAGCGATAGCCTGATCGGTTTTTGTTGTTCAGCCATATAAATACAGTGGCGAACACATGTGGATACATGTTAACCAAATTCGACATTAAATACTTGTAAACAAATAATAAACAAAATTATAACTTATAAGCTCGGTCTAGGTTTTAAAACAAATAATCGAAATGGTCAATGTATCCACTTTTGCACGTTCATGAAAAAGACGCTAAAAAAAATTTTTTTATATTTAGTCCAGAGACCTTTGGCTTTAATAACGACGAGCATACGCTTAGGCATGCTCTCCACTAATTATACTCTAGATGAAATCTGAGAGTATTATAAGTTTGCTCTAAGGTTTGTAACGCTAAGAAATAAGGCTTGGAGAAAAAAATGAATGACACAGAAGTTAATGTTATCACTCAAAAATCTCAAAACCGGATGTCCGTCTGTCCGTCCGTCCGTCTGTTCGCTCTCTAGCTTGAGAGCGCGTTGAGCTAGATTGTTCAAATTTTGTACACGTCGTTTTTGACAAAAAAGTAAGGTCAAGTTCGTGAACGGGCCAAATCGCTCCACCCCTTCTACCCCCTCCCATACAAAATGACACAATTTCATAATTTCACAATAAACAGATTTGCTCGAAAAATATAAATGCTATTGATCTGAAATTTGGAATATATCACTTTTATAATGATATAAATCTACTGTACAAAAGTTATTCTAGTCCTCCCCTTCCTTCCACCACCTCCCATACAAACTGCACTTTTTCATGAAATGCTCTAAGCCAATTTACTCAGTGCGTATAAAATTGACCGAGCTGAAATTGTGCACTAAATATTTATTTAGAATTATTAGTAACACAAAAAATTAGGCGATTAGCTTTACCCCTTCTACCCCCTCCCATATAAAATGACACAATTTCACAACTTTATAAAAAGTCGATTTTCATGAAAAGTATGAATACTACTGATCTGCAATTTAAGACATGTCAAAAGCATGATATTTCTAGTTATTTCTGAAAAGTCATTAAAAACTCGCCCTTCCTTCTATCACCTCCCATACAAACTGCACTACTTCACTACATCCAATACACTAATTTTCTCAGTACCTATTAAATTTTTAAGTCCTAAATTTTGTATAAAACACTTTGATTGCAACTTTACCGTCATGTGAAAAAATTAGTTCAATGTCGTCACCCCCTCTACCACTTCCCCTACAAAATTTCGTAAGATACAAAAATTTCCTGCTATATTAGCTGCTAATTTGAGGTTATGTTTCAATGATGAAATCGCAAATTAGGCTTTTATCGAGTATGGCAAATTGCTGATAGTTAGCGATCAAATGCACTACGAACAAAAACTTTAAAACTTTTTATTAACTGAAACTTTAAGGGACACTAATTATCGTGATGATGCAAAAAAGACAACAAATTTCACTATTCGCCCGACTTTTTCCTAACTTACCCGCACTGCGTAGTAATGTTGGAGTATTTCTTCAACAATGTTTACAAGAAGCCGGTTTGAGTTGAACTGATGAACGAAGTGGCCATACTGTGGCCGAAAATTGAGTTGCGCGCGCAGGTAAGACAATTCGTATTCTATCTTATAGATGTCGCTTCGCTTCAATTAGTCTGGTTTTTGTAAAACAAATTCGAGGATTCAACAGTGACTAAAAGCATAGACTAAATATTTCAATAAAAAAAAAAAAAAATAATACTTAAAAGAGTTGCAATCGACGACTGATAAGTGATTACATAAAATTTTTTTATGTTGATAATTACTTATCTTGTCGTTATCTTATTTATACCTTGGTAAATCAAACAACACACATAACGGAATTAGATACTCTAGATCAAATAGGAAAGAGTTTATTTTACCGAAAAATATGTCTTCTCAAATTCTTTCGAATAGTGAATAGTAACTTTTGTACAGGATGTGGTAAACGCAGAGGGGGGAGGTTTGTAATTTTTATACTCTAGATGAAATCTGAGAGTATTATAAGTTTGCCACAAAGTTTGTAACGCCAAGAAATAAGACTCGGAGAAAAAAATGAATGATACAGAAGTTCATAAAATCACTCAAAACCGGATGTCCGTCCGTCCGTCCGTCCGTCCGCCCGTGTCCTCTCTAGCTTGAGAACGCGTTGAGCTAGAAAGTTCAAATTTTGTATTCGTCGTTTTCATTAAAAAAGTAAGGTGAAGTTCGTGAACGGGCCAAATCGCTCCACCCCTTCTACCCCCTCCCATACAAAATGACACAATTTCGCAATTTCACAATAAATGGATTTCCCCGAAAAATATAAATGCTATTGATCTAAAATTTGGAATATAATACTTTTGTGATAATATAAATCTACTGTATTAAAGTTATTCGAGTCCTCCCCTTCCTTCCACCACCTCCCATACAAACTGCATTTTTTCATGAAATGCTCTAAACCAATTTACTCAGTGCATATAACACTTATCGCGCTGAAATTGTGCATTAAATATTTAATTGAAATTAGTAGTAAGACTAAAAAAAATTAGACGATTCTCTGTAGTCCGTCTACCCCCTCCCATACAAAATGACACAATTTCACATTAAACGGATTTGCCCAAAAAATATAAATGCTACTGATCTGAAATTGGAAATATAATACTTTTATGATGACATAAATCTACTGTATAAAATTTATTTGAGTCCTCCCCATCCTTCCACCACCTCCCATACAAACTGCACTTTTTAATGAAATGCTCTGAGCCAATTTACTCAGTGCATATAATACTTATCGAGCTGAAATTGTACAGGAAATATTTAATTGGAATTAGTAGTACGATTAAAAAAAAAATTAGACGATTACCTGTACCCCTTCTACCCCCTCCCATACAAAATGACACAATTTCGCAATTTCACTATAAACGGATTTGCTCAAAAAATATAAATGTTATTGATCTGAAATTTGGAATATAATACTTTTATGATGATATAAATCTACTGTATTAAAGTTATTCGACTCCTACCCTTCCTTCCACCACCTCCCATAAAAACTGCACTTTTTCATGAAATGCTCTAAACCAATTTACTCAGTGCGTATAAAATTGAACGAACTGAAATTGTGCACGAAAAATTTTTTTTAAAATTGTTAGTAAGACCGAAAAAAATTAGATAATTACATTCATTCCTTCTACCCCCTCCCATACAACCTGACACAATTTCATAACTTTATAAAAGGTCGATTTTCCTGAAAAGTATGAATGCTACTGATTTGCAATTTAAAACATGTCAAAAGCATGATGTGTTTATTTCTGGAAAGTCATTAAAAACTCGCACCTCCTTCTATCACCTCCCATACACTATTTCACTACATCCAACTCACTAATTTTCTTAGTACCTGTTAAATCTTTAAATCCTAAATTTTATATAAAACATTTTGATAGCAACCTTAGCGTCTTGTGAAGAAATCAGTTCAATGTCGTCACCCCCTCTACCACTTCCCCTACAAAATTTCTTAAGATCCAAAAATTCCTCTTTCATCTAGAGTATCGCACGATTGGGCTTTACGCCCAATCGTACTTCTGTTATGTTTGTAAGTAACACTGAACGTAGTATACAAAATGTTGCATGCTGAGTTTAAAGTTAGTTGCTTTAATTTTCGAGGAATTTGAATAATTTTTGTCTGAATTTATGCATTTGTATGGGAGGTGGCAGAGAAAGTGGGGTGTTTTGGATCATTTTGAATGTGCTTATCAACATCCTAATCACATTGCTTTGTTACTTATATGTTCGAAGGAGAAATACTTTTCTTGAATTTTCAATACAAAAATTTGTATGGGAGGTGGTAGAAGGAGTGAAGCGAAGTTCATATTTTTTTAGCATCTCTTGCAATTATTAAGGGAAAAATTGTGGCGAAATTTCAAGTTTGTAATAGTTTCAACGAATATCGATTAATTGCATTTACCAAAATTGTGCATTTGCATGGGAGTATTCGAATCGAAACCAAATTTTTCGGCATTAATTGAATAAGTCTTTCGCAATAAAACATCCGAACCATTTAACTGCTAAAACTTTAATGATTAATACATATTTACAATTTTCTTATTTCCTAATAAAATTGCTTACACACTAAAAAAAACTACAATTTAATTATACTCTAGATGGAATCTGAGAGTATTATAAGTTTGCTCTAAGGTTTGTAACGCCAAGAAATAAGGCTTGGAGAAAAAAATGAATGATACAGAAGTTCATAAAATCACTCAAAAACCTCAAAACCGGATGTCCGTCTGTCCGTCTGTCCGTCTGTCCGTCTGTCCGTCTGTCCGTCCGTCCGTCTGTCCGTCTGTCCGTCTGTCCGTCTGTTCGCTCTCTAGCTTGAGAACGCGTTGAGCTAGAAAGTTCAAATTTTGTATACGTCGTTTTTGACAAAAAAGTAAGGTCAAGTTCGTGAACGGGCCAAATCGCTCCACCCCTTCTACCCCCTCCCATACAAAATGACACAATTGCGCAATTTGACAATTAACGGATTTGCTCGAAAAGTATAAAAGCTATTGGCCTGAAATTTGGAATATATTACTTTTCTGATAATATCAATCTACCGTATAAAAATTATGCGTGTCCTCCCCCTCCTTCTACCACCTCCCATACAAACTCTACTTATCATGAATTACTATAAGCCAATTTACTCAGTGTGTATAAAATTTAGCGGGCTGAAATTGTGCACCATATATTTATTTAAAATTATTAGTAAGACCAAAAAAAATTAAACGATTAGCATCACCACTTCTACCCCCTCCCATACAAAATGACCCAATTTCGCAATTTGACAATAAATGGAATTAATCGAAAAGTATAAAAGCTATTAGTATGAATTTTGGGATATATTACTTTAATAATTATATAAGTCTACAGCAGAAAAAATTATCTGCGTCCTTCCTCTCCTTCCACCCCTTCCCATACAAACTACACTTTTTCATGAAATGCTCTAAGACAATTTTCTCAGAACATATAACATTTATCGAGCTCATATTTTGTAAAAAATACTTAATTAGTATTATCACTAAGATCAGAAAAAAATATTTGATTAGCTTCACCCCTTCTACCCCCTCCCATACAATATGACACAGTTACCCAACTTCACAAAAAATCTATTTTCTTGAAAAGTATGAATCTTACTCATCTAAAATTTAAGAGATGTCAATTTTATGATATTCTTAGTTATTTCTGAAAAAATCACTAAAATCCCCCCACTGTTTCTACCACCTCCCATATAAACTGCACATTTTCACTAAATTTAACACATTAATTTTCTCAGCTCCTATTCAATTTTTGGAGTAAGCATTTTGTATAAAACATTTTTCTATGTAGCTTCTTTAGCATAATGGGGAAAAAATTAGTTCAACGCTATCACCCCTTCTAATACTCCCCATACAAAATTTCTTGGGATCACAAAAAATTCTATTTCATCTAGAGTATCGTAAGATTGCGCTTTACGCGCAATCATAGCCCTGTTATGTTTTTAATTAAATTTGTATTTGTCCGTATTGTCGTTAATTTTCATGTACAAGTTGTACATTAGAATTGTCTCCGTAGGTATTTGTCCGTATTGTCGTTAATGACATTTTACTTACTTACGATGGCGCTACAGCCCAAATCGGACTTTGGCCTCCTGAATGACATTTTCATTATTATACTATGACCTAATTTTCAAGTTAATAACTAAAGAAAAATAATCATTATACCCATTCAGGTGTCAGATCCTTTAACTCACTTTCACGTTCTATAAAACAAAGCGTCAATTTGAGCATTTTACTTTATTATCTTAATAATAAAGTGTTGTGATCATCGTTTTGGGTGTCACATAAGGCTGTAATATTAAATAAATAATAATAAATTACAAATTTCATGAAATTTCGAAATTTAAAGAAATTTGTAATTTATTATTATTTATTTAATATTACAGCCTTATGTGACACCCAAAACGATGATCACAACACTTTATTATTAAGATAATAAAGTAAAATGCTCAAATTGACGCTTTGTTTTATAGAACGTGAAAGTGAGTTAAAGGATCTGACACCTGAATGGGTATAATGATTATTTTTCTTTTTTTACTTTATTATTTCAATAATAAAGTATTGTGATCGACTTGGAAAAAAAAAATTTGCTACCCGGAAATTTTATTTTTTCGCGCTTCATGACTAAATTAGCTTAAAAATGCAAAAAAAAAATCCGTCTGTCTGTACGCCGTCCGCCGTACGCTGGTGTGTACGCTCAGCGCACATTAACTCCCAAACCCTTCAAGATAGAAAGTTCATTTTTGGGGGGGTTGTAGATATTTGCGGATCTCAGGCGGATACCCATTTTGGGGGGTGTTCAGGGGGAGGCGGGGAGAGCGCTTAAGCCGAAAAATACAAATTCAAATATCTCAACCATGGTAACAGCTAGGAAGCTAAAACTCAACACACATATAGAGGGGTTTATGGGACAACTTCTAAAAATAATTTAATTTTTTTATCCACTGGTGTCCGAAAAGGGGGGGCTAAAAACAAATTGTCGGCCGAATTGTTTTTTCAAATAATTATATCTTCGAAATTACTTATCGTCAAAAATTCATATTTCGAGACCATCAAGGCGGCATATAGTTCCATCGGAATCAGCTTAAAGAAAGGTTATTTATTGTAAGGGGAGGGTCAGGGGGCAGGGTGCAAAGAAAAACACTTAAAAATGAATATTTCAACTATCTCTTAAGCTATGTAATTGAAACTTAAAATTTATATTAAGCTATACTAGAAAAATACAAAAAAAATATAGTATCTTGAAATAACAGTAGTGGGGGGAAATGGAGAGCATTTCAAAATGGCGCAGTTTTCAAAATTACGAATCCTTATATCTCAAAAAAGAGTACAGATATCAAATCAAAAATTTGTCAGATTATAGAACTACATAATTCTTAATTTTGGTAAAAATTTTAAGTTGGGAGGTCTAAGGGGAGGGAGGTGATAAGCAAAAATGTCGAAAATTTTGAGTGATTTTTGTCGGGTTCTGGTGAAAGATACTAAGTTTAAATTTTGCATGTGGATACGTCTATTTGATGTTCATAGAAAAATAATAATAATTTGATCCATAATTGTTATAAACCGACCCCCGGTCTAACGTGCACAAGGTGTTTCATGTGCATTGAAAAAAACACATAAACTGAAAATTTTTGAGTGAAATTTTAAGGAAGAAACTTGAAAATTTGCAAAATGCATTTAAAAAAAATCCTTAAATATCCGAAATATTAACTGGTCGAAAACCTTTAAAACTTCTACCCCCTCCCATACAAAATTATTTTTTCGACAATTTTTAAGAAATCAATTATCACCTAACTATTAAAAGCTATCAATTTGCAATTTTGTATAAAACTTACAAAAATAATAAAAAAGAAATTACGTTAAAATTTTTGAAATCGCGCTTGCCCTTCTACCCCCTCCCATACAAAAGTATGATTTTGACCAATTTCATCAAATCAACTAATAATCAACAAATTAAAAGCTACGAACATGAAATTGTGTACGAGCACCTTACAATAGAAAAGAAAGAAAATTGCATCACAAGTCTTACGATTCCTCTACCTCCTCCACCCCCTCCCATACAAATTTATTTTTTCGAGCATTTTTAAGATATAAGTTGTCAGCTAACTCTTAAAATCTATCAATTTAAAATTTTGCAGAAAAACTTACAAAAATAATTCAAATGAAGTTTCTTTAAAAGTTTTGAAATCGCGCTTGCCCTTCTACCCCCTCCCATACAAAACTATGATTTCGACCAATTTCATTAAATCAACTAATAACCAACAAACTAAAAGCTACGAAGTTGAAAATTTATACAAGCACCTTACAAGAGAAGCGAAATGAAACTACAGATCAAATTTTAAGATTCCTCTCTCTACCTTCTCCCATACAAATTTTCGGTTTCGTGAATCTAAAATACATCGAATTTTATGAAAATTCTATGCAATTTCGTCTATGAAACACATTCTATACAGAGAATATTGGACGTGATTCAAGCAATTAATTAAAAAGCTATTAACATCTACCCACCTTTACTATTACCACTTTTCCTCCCCTCATAAAAAAACCCAACTTGCAGAAACGAAGGAAATATTGTTAATTTGACAACAGTCCTGCCCAAGAACTCCCTTTCACTTAGCCTTCCCTAACCACTCTAACCTGCATATTGACTTTCCACTCATCCGCAACTTGTCCCAAGAATAATAAAGTTTCGCCCGACTTGTTGGCAGTTTATTTTAGCTTGAGAACTCGTTGAGCTACATAAGTCAAATTTTGTATACGTCATTTTTCATATTGCTCCACCCCTTCTACCTCCTCCCATACTAAATGACACAATTGCGCAATTTGACAATAAACGGATTTGCTCGAAAATTATAAAAGCTATTGATCTGAAATTCGAAACATATTTCTTTTATGATGATTTCAATGTAATGTATAAAAATTATTTGCGCTCTTCCTCTCCTTCCACTCATACAAACTACACTTTTTCATGAAATGCTCTAAACTAATTTACTCATTACGTATAACAATTTATCGAGCTCAAATTATGCACTAATAACTTATTCTGAATTATTAATAAGACTGTAAAAAATTAGACGATTATCTTAGCCTCCTATATAAAATAACGCAATTTCGCATTTCGGCAATAAACGGATTTGCTCAAAAAGCACAGATGCTATTGATCTAAATTTGGAATATATTGCTTTTATGATGATTTCAATCTACATACTATAGAAGAATTATGTAAGTCCTCCCCTTTCTTCCAATACCTCCCATACAAATTGTACTTTTCCATGGAAAAATTTGTTTTGATTCGAATACTCCTTCTACCCCCTCCCACACAAATGCACAATTTTGGGAAATGCATTTCATCGATTTTATTGAAACTAGAAAAGGTGCAAACATAAAATTTTTAATAATTGCAATAAATGCTAGAAAAAATATGAACTTCGCTTCACTCCTTCTACCACCTCCCATACAAATTTGAATATTGGAAATTAAAGAAAAGTATTTCTCCTTCGAACGAATAAGAGCAGTTGACTTTAAAATTGTAATAAAGCAGTGTAATTAGGATGTTGATAAGCAGATTCAAAATCATCCAGAACCTCCCACTTTCTCTGCCACAAATGCCATAAATTCAGACAAAAATTGTTCGATTTCCACGAAAATTATGAACGCTATAAACTTTAAATTCAGCATGAATCATTTTTTATACAACATTCGGTGTTATGTACAAAAATTACAAACCTTCTCCCTCTGCTTTGACCACCTCCTATACAAAAATCAGTATTCACAATTCGAAAGAATTTGAGATGAGATATTTTCCGTTACAATAAACTCTTTCCTATTTCATCTAGAGTATCATATGATTGGGCTTGACGTCTAATCATAATTCTGTTATGTTTTTCTGTTGAATTAGGACAGCAGAGCCAATATATAGAATCGCTGATCAGATAGAGAAGACCTAAGGCCTTTGCAGTTCAGATAATTTTGACATTGTTTACTTTTCTTTAACCATTCACGTTGTTGTCGTTCGCAGCGAAACTTGAGTACATTCGGTCTTCTTATTTCGAATTTAAAGTAATATCACGTTGAACGCTAAATTCTTGAATAGCGTGATCCAACTGATACAATTTCGAAACTTTATTTAGGATTGCCGATATATCCTCGATCCTCGTTTCTGGTACACCCGAGACTTCAATGGTATTGTGCAGAAGTGATTGCTCGAAGTAGTTTAACCTTACTTTAACATCGGATCATTCTCTAATTCGCGGCTTTTGTTTGTCACCGAATTAGTTTTATGCAATATTGCATTAAGGTACTTCGAGTGTTCGGTGACCATGCTGGTTCATCAATTTTTCTGGAGGAGAATTCAACGGACTCGCGGTAATCGTTCAATTTGGTTTCAAATTTTTTTCCAGCAAATCAATACATGTAATAAAGCTAGGGTGCAGCCTAGTGGGTGGCGTTTTGATCTTGTAATGCGAAGATCGTGAGTTCAAATTCCGGTCAACGCAATATATAGCACATTGCCTGCTTAGATATACCTTGGTCACCTCAATCCACGAAAATAAAAAATTCGTAGTGCGAAGGGCTAACAACCCATACACAATAAGTAATGAAAAATGTTAAGGAACCTGAATGTCAGGAGGCCAAGGTCTGATTTGGGCTATAGTGCCATTGTAGAAGAAGTCGAAGAATACGTGTAATAAAGTTTTTTTCTAGCTGCGAGATCTTAGCAATGCTTCCTTTCCTGGGACTTCCCTGCAGTTTCCTTGCAGGTGCTGCTCTTCACTCCTTGTTCAATTTGCGGAAGTTTTTTTTTCACTGAAGCCGGCGCAAAAGAAGTGGAAATGTTTTTGGCAGGAGGTGCACTTAGTTCCTTCTTGGACGTCAAGGATTGCTGCATTGCACTCATTACAAGACGAAGACATCGCTTGTGGGTTGCGATATAGTTTCCACTTTTAAATTTATTCAATGATTACGTTTTCTTGAGGTACAAGTTTTCCTTTGTTCAAACGTTATCGTCGATATGGTCAAAGTCTTTGCTTGTTAACTAAACCATTGTAAGGAGCTGGTGTTTCTTCTTTCTACACGATATTTGAGTTAGAAAATCAACAACGGTCATAACTGATATTTAAAATTGAATTTATGGAAACAAAAAGTTTTTCCAACTGTTTGTTTGACAGATGACACTTAGACACGAACTGTAACCATGATACTCGCATTTGTATGGGACAGACTCGTTATCAAATTAATCCTCGTAATTTGAGATCACATACGTATTGAAGAACGTTAAGGACATGTGAATAGTCTTAGCTTGAGTTAATTAAAAAAAAAAAAAGCCGGAATAAAATAACATTAACTTTAAAAACATAATAGGACTACGGTTGTGCCTAAAACCTAATCATACGATACCATAGATCAAATCGAAACTTTTGTGATCTTAAGAAATTTCGTATGGAGAGTGGTAGAAGAGGTGACAGCATTGAACTAATTTGTTTCACATCATGCTTGAGTGCATATCAAAATGTTTTATGCAAAATTTAGGATTCAAAAATTTAATAGGTCCTGAGATAATTAGTGTATTATATTTATTGAAATTGCGCAATTTGTAGGTGGTAGAACGAGAAGCGAGTTCATAATGACTTTTTCAGAAATAACAATAAACATCATGATTTTGATATGTTTTAAATTGCAGATCAGTAGCATACATACTTTTCAGGAAAATCGACTTTTTATAAAGTTTTAAAATTGTGTCAGATTATATGGGAGGGAGTAGAAGGAGTAACGCTAATCGTCTAATTTTTATTTGTCTTACTTAATAATTCTAAAAAAATATTTAGTGCATAATTTTAGATCGATAAATTTTATACGCACTGAGTAAATTGGCTTAGAGTATTTCATGAAAAAGTGCAGTTTATGTGGGAGGTGGAGGAAGGAGGGGGAGGATAAAAATAATTTATATACAGTAGATTCAAGTCATCCTAAAAGATAAATATTCTAAATTTAAGATCAATAGATTTTTTACTTTTCGAGCAAATCGGTTTATTGTGAAATTGCGAAATTGTGTGTTTTTGAATGGGAGGGGGTAGAAGGGGTGGAGCGATTCGGCTCGTTCACGAAATTGACCATACTTTTTTGTTCGAAATTTGAACTTTCTACCTCGACGTATTCTCAAGCTAGAGAGCGCACAGTCGGACATATAGACGGACGGACATCCGGATTTGAGATCTTCGAGTGATTATATGAATTTCTGTGTCATTCATTTTTTTCTCCGAGCTTTATTTCTTGGCGTTACAAACTTTAGAGCAAACTTATAGTACTCTCAGATTTCATATAGAGTATAATTGGTTTTAGTGAAATTGTGCAGTTCGTATGAGAGGTGGTTGAAGGAGTATGGGTTTTAGTGATTTTTGAGAAACAACTATGATTATGATGCAATTGATATATTTTCAATTTATAATTTTCAAGAGAATCGAATTTCGGAAAGATGTGATATCGTGTCACATTGTATGACAGGGGATAGAAGGGGAGAAGCTAATCGGTTTACTTATCGCCGATATTAATTATAATAGTAATTCAGGATTTAGTACAAAATCTGAGCTCGATAAACGTTACATACTGACCAAATTTGTTTATTGTATTTCATGAAAAAGTGCAATTTGTATGGAAGGATTCAAATAATTTGTATACCGTATATCAGATTTATAATAGAAATAATATACTCTAAATTTCAAATTACCCACTCCTATAGTTTTCAAGAAAATTCGATTATTATACACTAGCAAACGCCCGCGACTTCGTCCGCATAAAAATCGCAATAATAAGTAATTTTTGAGAATGTAGTTAGTAATACATTATATGGGATATATAATCCGCTTACTCTAATGGCTCTTTGAACACAAGGTTTTGTATTTTGTTGGAATCAGAACCATAAATTACTAAGAATGATAGCATGATACTCGCATTTGAATGGGAGAGGCTCGTGATCAAATCAACCCCATGATTTGAGATCATATACGTATTGAAGAGCATTTAGGACATATGAATAATTATAGCTTGTGTTAATTAAAAAAAAAGCCCAAATAAAATAACATTAAGCTGGAAAACCTGACAGCACTACGATTGTGCGTAGAGCTCAATCATACGATACTATATAGATGAAATCGAAATTTTTGTGATATTATGAAATTTTGTATGGGAAGTGGCTGCACTGAACTAATTTGTTTCACATCATGCTAGAGTAGCTATAAAAATGTTTTGTACCAAATTTAAGCTTAAAAAATTGAGTAGGTACTGAGAAACTTAGTGCATTGAATTTAATGAAATTGTGCAATTTGTATGGGAGTTAGTAGAAGGAAAGGGGGGTTTTTGGTGATATTTCGAAAAACAACTATAATCATCATGCAATTTATATATTTTAAATTTCAGGTCTGTATCATTCACGCTTTTTAAGAAAATCGAATTTTTGTAAAGACGTGGAATTGTGTCACATTGTATGGGAGGTGTTAGAAGGAATGAAGCTAATCGGTTAATTTTTTCCCGATATTAATAATAATGCAAATTAAGGATTAAGTACAACATTTAAGTTCGATGAAAGTTACACATACTGAGAAAATTGGTGTATAGAATTTCATGAAAAAGTGCAGTTTGTATGGGAGGTGGTGGAAGGAGTAGGTGGTTTTAAGTGAATTTCTGAGAAACAACTAAAATCATTAAGCAATTGATATATTTTAAATCTCAGATCTGCATCATTCACGCTTTTCAAGAAAATCGAATTTTCGTGAAGTCATGAAATTGTGTCATATTGTATGGGAGGGGGTAGAAGGAGTGAAGCTACTCGGTTAATTTTTTCCCGATATTAATAATAATGCAAATTAAATATAAAGTACAACATTTAAGCTCGAAGAAAGTTACACGTACTGAGAAAATTGGTGAATAGCCTTTCATGAAAAAGTGCAGTTTGTATGGGAGGTGGTGGAAGGAGTAGGGGATGCAAATAATTCATATACCATAGATCACATTTCTGATAAAAATAGTATGTTCTAAATATCCAATGATTTGCTCCAATGGTTTTGAAGAAAATTTGATTATTATATATTTTTGAAAATGAGTCATTTTGTATGGGAGGGTGTGGAAGGCGTGGGGGTATTGAAATAAGACTACACGCGGATTACATCTCGGTGCACATCTAACAAACTGTCAAAGTTTCATTACAATCAGTTTAGCCGTTTTTGCGTGAAAACCGGAAAGACAGACAGAGAAAATTTTTAAAAACGTTAGTTTCTGCTTAGTTATTGCTAAAATAAAGCAAAAAACTTATTTATAGCCATTTATAAACAAATAACAGACAGACACTACAATTATATTTATATGTATAGATTTTTGAAAGTGAGTCATTTTGTGTGGGAGAGGTTAGAAGGTATGGCTTTATTGAAATAAGACCAAACGCAGATTACATCTCAAAGCATACCTAATAAACTGTGAAAGTTTCATTATAATCGGTTCAGCCGTTTTTGCTTGAAAGCCGGACATACATACAGAAAAAAATTTTAAAAACCTGTGTTTCTGCTTAGTTGTTGCCTAAATTAAGCAAAACACACAACTTATAGTCATTTATGAACAAATAACAGATAAATACTACAATTATATTTGTATCTACATATAGATATAGATTTCTACTGGAGATAGTTCGAAATTATTACAATTGGATGTGGGGTGGTATTTAGAATAATTTGATGTATAGTCATTTACATTGGAGGTGGTGCAAGATAAGCTCGAAACTGCGAATATATTCGATACATTGATTGAATTTTATTTTAATGGTGAACTAAAGAATAATAATGCTAATCAATCAAATTACAAGTACAGATCTTTTTTTATGTCAAGTAAACCCGTACAAGAGCAAAATTGAGTTGATAACTGATAAACGAATACGAAAGACCTTCACATATTGCTGGACATTAAGCCGCAGCTTTACAGATTTCTGATTCTAAGTAAATACAGCAAAATCTATCGTGGTTAAGAAATCCAGATGTTTGTAGCACCACGAAATTAAATAAATCTTTAATATCTTCAGTTTATTCAGATGACACATTAACGCTAGGTGATCGCACCAGTCGCAGAGCAACTTACTGGTCTGCAACTAATGACTAATAATTTTAAATTATCGTTATTCATCACTAGTGATCTTGCTTGCTTTAGAAAATTTTCTTAGCTATGGCTTCGAAGAACTTGTGGATGAGACAAGAGTTCTATTAAAGACATGCGCGATCAGGTTTTGTTTACAAAACATTGGAGTTCTGGTGTCATGCAATTAATAAATCTTAGTTTTCGAAACTTTTCGAATTCATGAATGAAAACAACTTAACAAGATCATTAGAAGAAACGATCATCACCACTAATCTCAGTACAAAAAACTGATAGCAAAATTCTACGAAACGATCGATTGATCGCACGGTCAAGAAATAAAATCAACGATGTTTTCCTTAAAATTTGGTTTTTCCATAAATTCTGAAGCAAGCTTCAAGATCAGCTTTGCCGATCCGATCGAAATAATTAAAAGGGAGCGAATCGTTGTGCGGCGATTCAGTAGAATTAGTGATCGACAGCGAACAAGATCTTCATCTTATTTCTTAGCACAATTTTAAATTGATCTTTGGATTAAAGTGTAGTTTTCGACTATTTTTGAAATAAAGTAAGTTTTTCTTGATGCGGTGAAAGTGATTGTGATTTTGAAAGAATTGAACCCTTTTTTTGTTCGTAATCAGGTTTTTTTTTTCTAGAACAATTTCTCAATGCTAAGTCCTAGATAAAATTTTTTTTTTTTTACAATAATCTTTCGTAATACGTGCATGAATTAGTCTAGAAGAAAAAAAAATAATTTAATATTATAGAATCTTGCATCACTTGCAAAACAATCTACGCGTAGAGTTATCTCGAATTGAAAAGTTCAATTTGCGGTTCAATGAAAACTGATTTGAAATTCTGCCTTATCAGAAATTCACTTGGCTTTGCTTCCTATTCTTGAAAATATATTTTTTTTTTGAGATGCAAAATTAATTGTATATTTTTTTTTTTATTTTTCAAAATTTTGGATTTTTTGAAATTTTTTTTTGAATTCAACAGACTGACGATGCAGCTGGGATTCAGTATCGCCAGCTTTGCACTGGTCGTTTTTTTAAGCACAGTACTAGCCAAGCCTGGTGGTCATGTTACGGAAGAACGACGCGAATATTATCACAAGACATCGAAAGTAATTGATACTCCCGTCCAATACTACTCGACTGATGGATCGGGAAGCTTTTCTTCGAGCAGTGGTGCTCTCCAATCAACTTGGGCCCAAAGCCATATGGACGAAGTGCGTAAAATGGCGGACAAATTGAAATCCGAATACAACTATCAAGCTATGGGAGTGCCTCGAAGTCGCTATCAATCCAGTAGACATGGTTTCTCCAGCGGATCAACATGTGAGTTGAATGCGTTTCGGTTTTAGTCCGGCAAATACAATTTTTTCAATTTCAGTCGATTATCCCAGCTTCGCGGGAAAAAGTAAGGAAGAAATGGACATGATGGCACGTGATATGACTGAAAAGATGATTTCGGATATGCGAAGTGGCAAACTGGTCTACAGTCAAATATCGCAACCGAATTGGTTTGAAGGTATCGCGGCTCAACGGTTGGAAGCACTCAGCCAACAGTCACAATCGAACAACTATGAAAATCAAAATGCCGAAGATTTACAGCAGCAAACTCAGGAAGTATTCGGGGCCGAAGATATTGTTCAAACTCCGCAGCAAGTTGCCGGTGGCTATCATAAAACTACCGAGAAAAAACACTACGAATACAGTGCTTCACACGGAGGATACCAGCCGGTTCCAACGTACGCTAGTGAAGTTGAGAATCTTAATCAGCATCAGGAGCAGAGCTCTATAGTCTATCCAACTACAATCACGATTATAGGTGGCAAGCGATATGTCACGCGAAAGAACTGTACGTCCAGTGCTACTATTGGCTCTAGATCGCCGTATTACTCGAACATGCATGGTCAATCGAACTACGATCGTAGAACTCAAGAGACGGATCGAAATATTCCGGTGGTGGTAAGACAAGGCCAGTCGACCTACGATTCAGAGAACACATCGATTGAAAAACATCGCGAACAGTCCGAAGTTCCGGTTTATCCGGGTTCGTATTTCACTGACGACCAATACGATTCGCAATACAGTCAAACTCATGACGGACAAATGCCACTTCAGTCGAAAGTTCGCGGTCAATCTAGTAGTGATGTTCGTGAGAGTTCGCAGAGCAATAGCCTGTACACAATTCCTGTGACTGGAAGTCAAACTGTTTCCTCCAGTTCAACGACGGTCCAAGAACGTCAACACCAACGTGTTCCCGTCGCAATTCCAACTCAAAAGACAGTCACTTCCTCCATGGAAACGCAGAGGCAATCGGAATCGCAGCAGCAAATTCCTATTACTTATCCAACTGGATCGACTTTATCGCATCGTGAAAGCTCCAGCTACGAATCGATACGAGAGAAGCCGATTCCAATTCGACCGATTCCAGCGTCCTCGCAGCACAGCATCTATAAGTACATGCAAAAGGAGTCCGAGGTGGTGCCCAACTACAAACCGGAAGTTACGATAGACACACAAATGATGGAAACGATGAGCCAGCAAGCGAACAAGTACTATCCGCAAAGACCCGTTACTGCCATTCAGGGTGAGAGCTTTGAGCGGGAAGAAGAAGATCGACAGGTTCAGCAAAGCATTGTTATTCCAGAAGTTACGTTCACTGCTCATCATGAACACGAGAAAAAGGAGGAGGAACGAAGTCGTCAGGTGCTTCCAACAAGGCCTATAACTTCCACGTCGCAGCAAACGATTTCACAGTCAGCTGTCAATTACCGACCAAGCTATCCTGCCTACGGAAGTCAACTGAGCCGAGAGGATACGTCCGAATACAAGAAAACTCATAACACTTCTCGTTACCCGCAACAACACATCAGCGGAACAAACTATGAAACCCGGCAGGAATACTACTCCAAGGAAGGCCAACAACCAGTACCTGTCTTTGGACAGACATCATCACAAACCGTGGAGGAGACGAACCACACCGAGCACCAAAATCGTGAGTATGGAAGAGGCTCTACCCACCGCGAAGATCAAGAAGAGTACACCGAAGAGGGGCAAAAACAAGTCCCCGTCTATCAAGGATTCGAAACAAGAGAAGAACAGAATCGAACGGAGCAATACACTAGCGGTCATCGAACACGACCAGCCTATGCCGGGGGCAGTTCCCAAGTTCAAGAAACTGAAGATCAGAGTGCCGAAACTCATCGCTATATATATCCAGGTCAGAAACAGCAGACTTCTTCTGAAACCGAGGATTCATATTGGTTGCGGCAGCATCAGCATTCTCGGCCCGGAAGTATCCCAACGGGTGAACAAATCGAAACTGAGAACTATGAAGAAAGCTCAAGGACTCAATATCCGCAAGGAGTAGCCACATCGCAAACTACTCGTGAAGAGGAAACAAGCGGCATTGATATTCATCGACGTCCTGGTCGACCTGGCTATTCTGTTACATCGCAATTCAACGAGAGCACGTCTACATCGGTTAGCGGCACGGCGGAAGGAAGTCACACTCCCATTGTTGTAGCTGGCAATCAACAGACTATTCTGGAAGTTGGAAGCGAAGAAGACACCCAGGTTGAGCAGCGTCCTGGATACGGAAGTCTGGAGTTGGAAACGGAACGAAATGAAAGTTCATCGGCGATTCGTCCTGCTGTTACAGGATCGGGATATCATCGAGAATCTTCGGGGTATGATTACGAACAGCAACTACAGCAAGGAACGGGCGGAATTCGATTGGATCAGACTGAATTTGGATCGCAGGTGAATAGGAACTATACATCAGGTGGTCTCAATATCGGCTACGTTACGCACCAGTTGACGGTTGAAGAACGTGAAGAGCTATGGCGGCGCCAGCAGGAAGAGCGTCGTCGGCAGCAGCTTATCAGTACGGGTATCCTAGAAGAATCCTCACTGAATCAATCGAGTAGTTACGGTCAGGCAGAGAACGACCAGATTCAGGTCGGTATTCAACACCCACTGGGGATCTACGATGGCGATGAAAAATCGCGACCGGATGCAACACAATACGGAAGTAGTATCAATCTAACGTCCACGTCGGCATCGGGAAAGCCACCGGGAACGATAATAAGTAAGGATCGTGGCGATCAGCCGCCTCAGAACTACGAGGAGGATTACGAGGAAGCTGAACCTGGAATCGGATATTATCCATCGGAACCAGTTGCTGGCAATCAGGTTGTACCTACTACACCCAAATATGAACCAATAGTTCCTCATACCATTGACACTGGCTCGGTCGGACAAACAACTGTTGAGGTGTGGCCAACTGCTGCTGAAACGGAAGTGCAGAGGACATACCATCGGAAGAAGACAACTATTACGTCGACCATTCCAGTAATTTTGGGTCCTAATGGCGAAGTGATTCAGAGCAGTGAGATGGAGTTAAGCGGTCAGCTAACCGGTGGAGGGAACTATCAAACTCAACAGACCAGTGGAAGTTTAGCAAGTGGAAGTCTTTCGCAACAAAAGGAAGTGATTGGCAGTGGTTCACTTGGAGCATACGAAAGTAGTTCCAGTTCGCAGCAGTTGGCAGGAGGACACGGTGGCTACGGTACATCGAGCTATGGTAGTGAAGTTCAATATAATTCAAATCAGAGCGGAGGCGGAAATAACCGATCACGATATGCGACTGGAAGCTCATCGTCATCAACCAGCTATCAAAGTGGTGGAAGCTTTAGTCGTTCAACTGCATACGGAGGACAAGAGCAAGAGAACGAAGATGATCAAGGACAATTGATGATTGGTGCTCTGGAAGATGGTGGACAACAGATCGAAGACCTGACCCAACAGAGCGAAGATTTGACCCAACAGAGCGAAGATTTAACCCAACAGAGCGAAGATTTAAGTCAGCATAGTGAAGATTTAACTCAACAGAGTGAAGATATGACACAACAAATTCAGGATGTTCAACAGGAACTGGAAGAAATGGGGCAAAATGAAAAATTTGAAAGTCAGTCGTCTTACAGTAGTCGCCATCAGTCGAGCAGTGGATCCGATCTTCGGCAACACGAAGAACGCGAAACAGACGGCCATTCAGGTTCATCATATCAAAGTCACGGATCATATTCGAGCCGATTGTCTTCCAGTAGTGGAAGTAGTTCTTCAAGAGATCAACTCGATGAAATTCCAGCCGAGGTAAGTTTAATTTTTTTCGAATTTGTGCGGCAGATTTCACTTTTAAATTTTCAGGTTCATGATATCGAAGCGGAACAAGTTCTTCCGGAAGGGGTTACAAAGAAGCCGGGATTTTGGTCACGAGTTGGACAAAAAGCTAAAGATCTTTTCGGATAGAAGAAAATGTGAAAGATTTATTCTATAAGTGTTGAATAGTACGTAGTTAACCAAGTGCGTGTTTAAGTAAGAGCATAGTTTTTGTATTATTGAAATTTGAAATCAAATAAAAAAAAAACCAGGTCTAGCTTTTGCGTCACTCTTTTCGCTTCTGTTCTTGTTCTTTCTTTAAAGTCCGCCATTATTTTTCAATCTTGTCGAAAGTAATTTGGAAATTAGAAAGTTTTAAGTGTTTTTTTTTAATGTTTATATTTTTATGATTGACATTTTACAGTTAAGATTTTTTATCATTTATTTATAAACATTCACGACGGTTTGATATGAAATTTATTTTACAATTTATTGCGTCGAATATAATAAATTAAATGAAAAATGTTGTCTTATTTTTTTTCATGAATAATTTCGTGGCAAACCGGCATCTTTTTTAAATAAAATATTTTCGGGGTGGAACGTAATGGCAAATAAAATACACAAAACTAATATATTATGCTGCTAAAATGATGATGAGATCCTTATTAGATAATTCAAATCCTTTTTTTTCAAGTTCCGTATTGCGTACTCAAAAAAGTTTAATTCAAAGCTTTAAATCACTCAGTTGGACCAAACTGAAACGAAACGTTCCATTTCAGTTCGAAAATAATGTTCTAAAGAGCTTGGATCAACGCATTTTCTACGGTTTTTCTGCCTACAGAAATCTACTGGAATTTATTGTTAATTTATTTTTTGTTTTAATTCGACATTGGGTTAATTATATTATATTAAATTTTTATTTCTGATAATCACTAATTCTAGGCACTTACAAATCTTCCTTCCCATCACCATTCCGGTTCTCGCTTTTTGAAAAAAATACAAAAAAGGAAAAAACAACAATCAACTCTCGCCAGGTTTGAAAATAACCTCAAAGCCCAAACCATCGCCGGTTTCTTCGAGGACCTTGTTTTTTAGGAGTTCGATTTCGTGCAGGAGTTCCAAAGTTTCGTGATCGAGGCGATCGTCCTCCAGAACCATGCGTTCCTGTTGCTCTTCATCGATGTCCCATTCCAATGATTCCGGAGTGGAAATATGAGACCACGAGTTCTTTGAAATTTGTCGCATGAAACACTGACTACCGTTTTCAGCGATGGTGGCGCTACTATCGCAAGTCATCTGCTGTTGGCGAGCAATCATCATGGGTCGAATATTTGCTAGATTGTTCATCGAACTGTTCGAAGCTTGATCGGAATCGGGACATTCGCGACGATCGTCAGCGGGCAAGAAGAGCCACGATTGCGATAGTTGAGTTTTAGGATTGTTGCTGGGATTATTATGGGACGAGTACTCGTGTTCCCATTCCAAGTCAAGGGAAGAGCTAGCACGTGACGATGAGGCTACGCCGAATTCCTGTTGAAATGAGGATTTTGAAAAGGATGGCATACTAGTCGGGTCGCCGCGTGACAAAACCATTAACGTTTGGGCGTCTAGACACTGTAGCTGTATGTCAGCGCTGCAGTAAGGACGATTTTTTATTAAAAAATATAAATCTTTTTTCTTGAATACACTCCGAACCTTTCAACTGGAACGGTGCTGTTCAGTCTTGAATACGATTGGTCCTGATGCTCCCAAAATTTATCCAAAAATTGTGAAGGTTTCTGTGAATTCATTTTCTTAGATTCACTCCAGTTATGGACGAAAATGACGGCACATCTTACCTTACGTTTAAATTTCATTATCCTAAAAATTAAATTCTGATCGGCATGCTCATCCTCGGGTACCAGCTCCTCGCGTTCATCAGTCGAGTGTCTTTAAGTAGCAGGAGAAAGGTTACAAAATCGTATTCACTACTGTCTCCTCCGATAGTCTTACCTTAATCCATTCTTACCGGCAAGGCATCGTCCTAGACAATTTCCCATAACTGAACGGTTCGATTGGAAGCCCCATGAGAGCGTTAGAGAAATGTTAACTATGGCACTTCGTTTTAATCCTTCCACGTTTCGCTCATATACTCCTGGTGCAGAGCGACCCAATTCGCAATAGGCCCAGGTCAAATTAACAGCCAGAATCAAACAGATCGGGTTGAGTAAAAAAGAGCCCTTGAAAAATTTCGATTTTCAGGGTTAATTATGGTTAAATTCCTTTTTCCAAACTAGGACTGAACAGGCATTTTTGCGTTTTCACACTCTATTACACACCACTATGACATAAAACAGCTGATGGATCCCTTAAAATAGGGGAGTAGTGAGAGCGCATGATACGGAAATTGTTTTGTTCGTTCGGGGTGGATGACGTACGTATAATATGGATGATATGTTGTTGCTATGGAACTTATTTGTAATGAGGGGGAAGTTGGCGTGTTATTGGTTCGACATGGAGCAGTCGAGGTCTAAGGGATGATTTGGAAATAATTTGAAATGGGAGCTAGAACGTAAATGAAGATTAATTCTTAGGTACTTTAAGGATTACTAGAATAAGGGAGAAACTTAAATGGAAATTTTAAGCAAAAGTTAGAGTTGGCGTTTTTTTTTAATTTTTCCAGAGCATTCATTTCACAAGAAATGCAATTTTTAGTGCATAGGAAAGCTTTTGCATCTTAAATTTTATGACTTTATTCATTTAACATGCTGTAACTTTTCCGGGTTTTCCCAATTTGTGCACCACCAAATTTTCAAGGAATTGCTTATTTTACGTTAATTAACGGATTGAAAAAATAATTTCATTTCTGTTGATTTGGCAATATGATAAAATAAACCAATGGGGCGCTGAAACGTAACCAAAGGAAGTTCTTATGTGACAGGATTGGGTAAAGTTCCATAGCGCATAGGCTGAGAACCAGTGTTCCCACATTCTACTGCGCTCTTGGTCGATTTTTTCTTGCTCTTTCGTTAGCTTTTAGTAATAAGGGAAGGTCATGTACCTAGTAGATCAGTGAATAGATTATAGAAAATTGTCTTTGCATCAAACTTTGGCTCATAATGTCTTAGCAGAGGATGATATCCTGTGACATTTCTCCAAGTCTGTAGGAGAATAAAATCCATAGTGAAGCGGATACTGAAGACTCTAGCGATGAATATCGTCCTCCTCAATCTTTAGCTAGGGTGTAGCCTAGTAGGTAGCGTGTTGGTCTTGTAATACGAAGGTTGTGGGTTCAAATCCCGGTCGGCGCAATATCTAATTCCAGCACATTGCCTGCTTGGATATACCTTGGTCTCCTCAATCTACGAAAATGAAAAGATTCGTATAAAGAGGGTTGTGGGTTGGGTTGTGGCTAGCAACCCTTCCACAAAAAAAATGTTAAGGAACCTGAATATCAGGAGGCCAAGGTCCGATTTGAGTTGTAGTGCCATTGTAGAAAAAGTAGTATCTGTCTACTTACTGCCGTATCAAAAATTATGGCTAAGGTAATTTTCAATAGGATTAGTGATGTCGTCGAGAGCACTCTCGAAGTTCATCAGGCTGGATTCCGTAAAGGGTCGTCTTGTACCTACCACACAAATACCCTACGGATAATTTTAGAGCAATCAGCCGAAATGAGTTCGCCTCTACATCTTATGTTTGTGGACTTTGAGAAGGCTTTCGACAGCGTTAAGCGAGATTACGTATGGAATGCTTTGCGTAGGAGAGGTATTCCAGATAAGGTCATAGCCATGATAAAAGAATCCTACGAAGATGCAAGGTGTCGCGTCTTGCATAGAGGAGAGCTGTCCGAGAGCTTCCTTGTGCGAACGGGTGTCAGACAAGGCTGCATATTATCACCAGGCCTGTTTCTGGTGGTAATAAATGACATCTTGAAAGCTGCACTGGAAGGTGGGGAAGGTAAAGATCTTCACTGGAGACTATTTAACGTCTTAAGTCACCTTGATTATGTTGATGACGTGTGTTTGCTTGCACATAACCGTTCGGACTTAGAGTCAAATGTTCGCTCGTTGCATTCTAAATGTAAAGAGGCGGGACTGAAAATAAATGTGCGTAAAACCAAGTACATGCACATGGGTTCGAACGCAAGCATACCGATTGTTCTTAACGGACAGGATGTGGAAGAGGTGCAAGATTTTTGCTATCTCGGAAGCATTATCAGCATGAACGGCGGAGCCGAAAAGGATATTGAGGCTCGGCTAAATAAAGCTCGCCAGGCCTTGGGTATCCTTTCCCCTTTCTGGAGGTTAAGAGAGATCTCCCTTCGCACGAAGCTGCGAGTTTTTGACGCATGCGTCAAATCTGTGTTGTTATATGGTTGTACTACGTGGAAAGTGACCATTCGACTTACCAAGAAACTGCAGACTTTCGTGAACCAATGCCTCCGACGCAGTTTAGGAATATTCTGGCCAGAAGTGATCTCCAACGACGAACTTTGGAGTACAACTGGCCGACTAAAATAGGTATTGAGATTCAAAGGCGGAAATGGCAGTGGATTGGTCATACTTTGAGGAAACCAGAGCGAAACATCGCCAAACAGGCTCTTGATTATAATCCTCAAGGAAGACGTCGGGTTGGTTGACCATGTAACACATAGAAGCGAGTAGTTGAGCAGGACCCCAGTGGAATAAACAAGTCCTGGCAATAGCTTAAGGCCGGTGCTCAGGATCGCGCCTTGTGGAAGAGAGTTGTTTCTGTCCTATGTCCCTATAGGAGGTCTTAACAGAAATTTGATTGATTGATATTCTCATTCCACGCGTACATCTTGGGTTAATTAATTCAGGAATCAAACAATGAAAATATAACTTTTTGAGCTGTTCTTCCATTTTTTCGTTGAAAAACGATTCGTCATAATCCACATTTTCAATTTTCATATCAGTTCCAGTCCATACACAGAAAATACATATTTCCTTTTGACAAATATGAAGTTGTCCTTGAATTTGAGAATACCAATCCGATTTTTTATCAATAACAGTATTCTCTTTTTCAATCTCCCAAAACTTAATTTTCTTTTTTTCTACATTTCTACATAGATACAAGATGCCATGTATCTTTAGATCACGAGCAGAGTCGGGCATTTAATTTCCACTATGAAATTATCATTTTTTCCCATCTGGAGATGCACCTAGAAATATATTGCCATCATCATCCAAAAACAGTCCAGCTTTCTGTATTTTTATTGATAAGGCGCTTTCAATTGTTTTTAATGCAGTCTCTTCGTTCAATTTTCCGTACTCCATAGCTTCAGAACTAAACCGTTTTGGATTAAGTAACGTTTGAAATAATGGTGCACAGCTTATATTTTGTCTCCTCTTGCAAATCTTACCAAAATTGGACGCGGTTAAGAGATTTCGTCTGAGCTCAAACCAGCGAGTGGATTAACTTGTAAAATGGTGTAATTTTCAATAATTTCGCGGGAGTCGACATTGCATTGCAGCCTTTCAAGAAACTTGTTTTTTGCAATAATAAAGGCTTCTTTATTCATGTCTGGCTATGAACAATCTTCGCCATATTCAAAATCTTTCGTAACTGACTGCCTCACCGGACGCTTACGCTTTCGGGATAACTTGCAATTTCTTCGTATCATTCGTGATTTCATTTTACCAATTATTGACTTTGGGTTTTTTTCCGAAAATTTCGTTTTGAGTTTTTGACAATATGTGCGATGTGTTAAATGATAGCACTGCTGCACCGCACCGGCCTTGGTAACCGCGTCTTGTCGAAAAATTAATTCTTTTACCACCAACGGCCTTCGCAACAACATTATTGAATGACTCTACGATGTTGCTATCGGCATCATGGATGAGGCTCCTTGAATGAACAGCTAAACGAGATGCTGCCTTTATTATTTGTTCCATCAAGCCACACTTCTCAAATTCTGGAACATACAGCAGAAACGCAAGCCACAGCTTATTTCATGCAGATACTTGTCTCCACTTCAGTCCGATTGTGTTGCGCTGTAACGGGACTTTCTTTTTCTTTAGTTTTTTTGAAGAATTGGCAACTAGCTGTAGTCAATATTTAGTGTGATATTTTACGTGTAAAGGACAATAAATGCTTTTTGAAAAAATGGATCGTCGACCGACAATTGAGTAGTGAGAATTAATGATAACTCATTTCAAGAACGAGCTATCCCAGCGGAAAATTGCTCAATTTGTTAATTTGAGTCCCACCACAGTGCAGAGTATCATTGAACGCTTTGTTCATGAAAATCGTATTCAAGATAAGGGCTGAAGCGCGCCAAACAAAATATTCAACTCGTCTGACGAACGATTTATTGTACGTAAAATCAAGGCAAACCTAAAGTTAACGGCTCCAAACCTTGTCGCGGAGATACAGCAAGGACTAGGTAAGTCATGCAGTGCAGAAACTGTCCGCCGCGTACTCCGAGACCACAACTTCAATGGTCGAGTAGTTAGAAAAAGCCATTCATAAGCAGAAAAAAACCAGCTGAGACGCCTTGCCTTTCCTAGAGAGCACGCCAACAAAAATTCGGACTTCTGAAACAGCGTCATATTCTCAGACGAGACTAAATTTAATATCTGTGGCTCTGATGGCATGGCTTACGTATGGTGGAAACCTAATACTGAGCTACAAAAAAAAAATTTAAAGCTACAGTGAAGCATGGCGGCGGAAGCGTAATGGTTTGGGCCTGTATATCGGCAGCTGGGATTGGAAATTTGGAGTTCATTGAACGTAACATGGAAAAAACCATGTACCTCAACATTTTGAAAAAAAAAAAAAATTTGCTCCAGAGGACTGCGAATCTTGAAATTCCAAACATATTCCGTTTCTACCAAGTAAACGACCCTAAGCATAAGTCTGGTATTGTGCAATCTTGGCTGATTTGGAACTGCCTCCATGTTATGTCCCCGCCGGCACAGAGTCCAGATATGAATGTATTATAAAATTTATGGGCAATTTTCGAAAATAATATTGGGAAACATAGTATTTCCAACAAGAAACAATTGAAAAAAAACTATTTTGGAGGAGTGGACGAAAATTACCCCAGAGCTACCCAAAAACTTGTGGATTTTATGCCAAAGAGACTTAAAGATGTAATAAATGCAAAGGACTACCATAAAAAATACTGAATTTTGTATAAAATTTAACTTTTTTCTGTAAATTAAGGCCTAAGCTTAAGTGCATGAAATAAGCTGTGACATAGAATTAAGAAGTATTTTCATAATTTTTGTTAATTAAGAATTAAAAACAACAATTGTGTTATTTTTGAAGTTCATAACTTAAACAATAAATATTTGTTTAAGACATGGCATTTAAATATTGTCAATATTTTACATAGTTTTCCAATAATAGTAGTATATAACGTTGGAAAACTAAAATTCAACTGAATCCAAAACAAAATCCATTTTTTTTCCTTCAACCAATTTAAAGTACACTCCTTACACACCTCCTCCCTTCTACTCCTCAACTTGAAAATTTTCCCAAAATTGTAAATTACAACGTGACAAAATTTCAGCTCAATATCTGTTTGGCGTTTTGAGTTATAACGATGCTCTCCATTTTCTCCCACTACTATTATGACCTAATGTAATATTTTTCTCATATTTCGCTTAAGTTCAATATATTATCCAAGTTCCAATTACATCGCTTAAGAGATATTAATTTTTAAATGTTTTTCCTGAATAATAGTTCAGCCCTATACTAATATATGAACGTTTTTCGGTCAATAATGCCGAAGATACAATAATTTGAAAAACAAATTCGACCAACAAATTGGTTTTGGCCTTCCATTTCCAGACCCCACTGGATTCAAAACTTAATTTATTTTAGCTTTTTTCACGACAAACCAGTATCTTGGAATGGCGAGATTCAGCTTTCTATCGCATTTGTAGTGGACATATCAGCAAATGTATTTTTTGAATTTAACCCTCCCCCGACTCCAAATTCCACCCGGCACTCCCAAAATTTAGGTAACGAAATTTACTTATGTATTCTACTTATGTATTCTAGGAGATATGAATTCAACTGTACAGTGTACAGGAAAACGTTTTAGTTTTTTTAGTGGCAATCTTTCTTCTGTGTCTATCACAACATTTTATAATTAGAATATACAACAACTTATAATTAAAACCTAGGGTGTAGCCTAGTGGGTAGAGTGTTGCTCTATAATGCGAAGGTCGTGAGTTCAAATCCCGGTCGACGCATAATTTCAGCACACTGCCTGCTTGGGTATATCTTGGTCACCTATATCTACGAAAATTTGTTGCTCTTAATGACTATTTTTTTTCTATTGACTGGAATTCTAATTTTTCAATTTTAAATTTATCTTGTGCTTATTCAACTTTTATGTCTATCTTATGGGATGCATTTAAATTATATGTGCCTTCGCGGAATGAAAAGTCGTGCCCTTAACTTCCATGGTCCAACAAGAAATTGAGCAACCTAAAAAACGTAAAAAATAAAGCTTTTAAGCGTTTTAGGAAAATTGAGTCTTTGTACGACCGGAACAAATTCCTTCGTCTCAGGAAGGAGTTTGATTGGCTTAATCGCTTTCTTTATAGACAATATATCGACTCAGTTGAATCAAAGATTAAACGTAATAGTAAATCCTTTTCGATCTTTTTCAACTCCAAACGTAATTCCTCATTACTGCCTATTCAATGGAGTTTCTAGGAGAGGTATCGAACTCTGCTGAAGGGTCCTGTGAACTGTTCGCATCATTTTTCAAGTCTGTTTACAACTCATCCACATCAGTCGATTCAAATTTTTCAGAAAGGTTCGATGGTTTGGTCCCCATTGTTGATCTTGGCAGTTTAACTATTACTGAAGATGATGTATTAGTTGCTCTATGCAATTTAGACATTCAAAAAGGATTTGGTTTCGACCAAATTCCGGCTATGTTCTTAAAAGGTTGCGCTTCATCGCTTTATGAAGTGTTAACTATTATTTTCAACAAATCGCTGGAGTCCGGTTCATTTTTGGATACTTGGAAACTGTCTTTCATAACTCCAATATTTAAGTCTGGTCGCAGACATATGGTTGAAAATTATAGACCTATATCCAAACTATCCTCCATCCCTAAGTTATTTGAAAGCAAAGTTAAGGAAAACTATTTTTTCCATATTAAAGAGGGTATTTCAAACTGTCAGCATGGTTTTGTTTGCGGTCGTTCTACGTCTACAAATCTAACGACTTTCACTAAATATTGTATAGATGCAATGGAACAAGGCTTTCAAGTTGACGTCTTCTATTCAGATTTCAAAAAGGCATTTGATCGGGTTCATCATGGTCTTTTGATTGAAAAATTGAAGGCACTAGGGTTTCATTCTAATCTGTTGAACTGGTTTTCATCTTACGTGACGAATAGAAGACAAGTTGTGCGAATAAATGGAATTTCTTCATCGTGTTTTGATGTTAAATCTGGCGTTCCCCAAGGAAGCCATTTAGGGCCTTTACTTTTTGTTTTATTTGTAAACGACATTCCGTCAATATTTAAATTTTCTAGCTCTCTTTTGTACGCTGATGATGTTAAACTCTTTTCTAAGATTTCAAGCTTGGGTGATTGTCTTGAACTTCAGGCTGATATTTCTGAGCTCTATAATTGGTGTGACGTTAACTTGTTAGAACTTAATTATGATAAATGCAAAATATTTTCTGCCTACAGAAAATCTTTTCCCATTTTATTTGACTACAACTTAAATAACAGATCTCTTCATAGATCCTCGGAGGTAATGGATCTTGGCGTGTTGATCGATTCTAATTTAACTTTAATTCTCATATCGACTACATAATCTGCAAAGCTAATTCAAATCTGGGTTTTGTAAAACGTTATGCTAAAGATTTCATTGACCCATACACTGTCAAAGTACTCTTTGTTTCTCTTGTGAGACCTATTTTGGAATATTGCTGTGTGGTTTGGGATCCTGTATATCAGATTTATGTGTTGCGGATTGAACGAATTCAACGAAATTTCTCTAGATATGCTCTTCGTAAGTTTAACTGGAGCGCTGACATTCCCACGTATGAAACCAGATGCCAATTATTTGGCTTGCAATCTTTGGCTCATCGAAGGAAGTTATTATGTGTGATGTTTATAATGGATGTTATCTCCTATCGCATTAAAAGCCCTGAATTGCTTAGTTATCTACCATATGCTCCAGAAAGGCCATTGAAGCAGAGAGCGATTTTTCATCCCACCGCGCACCGCACAAATTATGGACTTAATGAACCTTTTTCTAGATGCATCTCCTACTTTAATATTGTTACGAGCTAGAGGTTCGCCGATTTCAAGTAAAACTCAATTCGTTTAAAAATAATAGCTAATTTTATTATTCGCACTTTCATATAATTTCCCGATCACTTTGCACTTTATGACAACACTGTCACTATCGCTTTTCTTGCACCGGTTCGCGTTTCGATCATTAGAAAAATGACTGGCGCTGGTCTGAGAGCTTTGTGTTTATATACAATTTTTCTCCAGTTCTAGAAGCTTCCGTCAGGTGTCGTTGTGTGTGTGTGTGTCTAGATTATTCTAAGAGCTTACTGGAGGTTGCTAGAAACATGTTTATGGCGTTTTACATGTTGATGGACTTCTGTGGACGTTGCTGGGGACGTCGAGGTTGTCAGATTTATAACATTACCCTCTCCTTAGTCCCTGTTCGTCCCGAACAGAGTTTTTCACTTCCTCCATGGCACCCTGGTACTTTGTTAGTCGGTCTAGATGTACCACTTTCATTTTAGTGCGAGGTTTTTGATGTAGTTGAATCCGATAGACGACATCATTTAATCGGTTGATGATCTGGTAAGGGCCTTCCCAGTTGCGCTGTAGTTTCGGCAATCTGCCCTTCTGTCGTTTGGGATTGTATAACCAAACCAAGTCGCCCTCTTGGAATCCTGATGAATTCGCCCGTTGATCATACCTCGTCTTCATACGGTCGGTCGCCAAATCAATTTTATCTCTGACCAGGTTATAGATTGTCTTTAGTCGACATCGAAGATCCGAGACATAATCTTTAGCATTGGTTGGTTGGTCTGGTGGCACTCCAAACATTAGCTCCGCAGGGACTCGAATATTTCTTCCGAAAATGACTCGGGACGGAGTTTCTCCTGTTGTTGAATGCACCGATGTTCTATAGGCCATTAAAAATAGAGGGATGTGCTGGTCCCAGTCCTGTTGCCTCTCGCTGACGAGTTTGGATAGGTTTGAGTTCAATGTCCGATTGAAACGTTCCACCATTCCATCAGACTGTGGGTGTAATGGAGTTGTCCTCGTTTTGTTTATTCCCAGCATTTGGCACACGTGTTTGAATATTTGAGATTCAAAATTGCGCCCTTGATCGGAGTGTAGTTCACGTGGAGCTCCAAATCTGCTCACCCAGTTGGTAACAATTTGTTCGGCGACGGTTACTGCTTCTTGGTTTGGAATTGCGTAGGCTTCAGGCCACTTGCTGAAATAATCAATGACCACTAGAATGTAGCGATTACCATTTTCTGATTCCGGAAATGGTCCAGCAATATCTACAGCAATTCTCTCAAATGGGAGTCCCACGTTGTATTGTTGCATTTCTCCCTTTGATCTGCGGTGTGGGCCCTGACTTGATGCACACGTAGTACATTTACGGCACCAATTTTCGACATCATCTCGGAGATGGATCCAATAGAACCTTTCTCGTATCTTTGCCAAGGTTCTATTTACACCCAAATGCCCACCGGAGGTACCTCCATGATATTCCTTCAAAACCTCCTCGACTTTACAATGCGGGACGATGGTTTGCATGTGATACGACTTTCCGTCAGCGTTTTCCCATTTCCGTTTTAATAATCCGCCGTCTAGGTGAAGGGAGTTCCATTGTGCCCAATAACACTTCAGGGTTTCGCTGAATTGTGAGATGTCTTTCCACTCAGGCCGTTTCATTTCGTCCTTCCATGCCATGATCGGTGAAATATCTGGATCTTTACGTTGGGCATCTTTCAGTTCTTGCTGACTCCATCCATCCTTTGGTTCGGTCGTTATCCTCTGAATGGTTTCTCCGGCTTCTTTTCCTTCAATACGGTGACAATGCTTGCAGTTCGGTGGACAAGGACGACGTGAAAGCGCATCGGCATTACCGTGGATTCTTCCTCTTCGATGAACAATTTCAAAATCGTAGGATTCGAGCCTTTCAATCCATCTGGCTACTTGGCCTTCGGGGTTCTTAAACTGAAGTAGCCATTTAAGCGATGCGTGATCCGTTTGAAGAAGGAACTTTTGACCATAGAGATATTTGTGAAAATGTTTTGTTGCTTCTACAATGGCTAATAGCTCTCGGCGAGTTACGCAATAGTTCCTTTCTGCTTTTGAGAGTACTCGGCTGTAGTATGATAGCACTCTCTCCTGCCCGTCGATCTCCTGTGATAGCACTGCTCCGATACCGACATTGCTGGCGTCAGTGTCTATGATGAAACCGTAACCTGGTTTTGGATACGCCAGAACGGGGGAGTCGCAGATTTAGTCTTTTATCCTCTCGAATGCTTCCTGGCACTGTTGACTCCATGTGAATGGCTTTCCTTTTTCTGTCAACTGGTGCAGACATTTCGCCGTGTTGGCAAAGTCTTTTACGAATCGTCGTTAATATGTCGCTAAGCCTAGGAAGCTGCGCAACTGATGTTTATCACTCGGAGTAGGCCAATTTTTCACCGCCAGTATCTTTTCCGGATCCGTCTTTACGCCATCAGCCGAAACGATGTGACCTAAGTACTTGACTTCTGCACTAAACAAAGTGCACTTTTTCGGGCTCAGTTTTAATTTTGCCGCTCGCAGTCGCTGGAAGACTTCCTGTAGATTTTTTAGATGCTCCTTGAATGTTTTTCCTATAACGATCACATCATCCAGGTAAACGAGACAAGTTTTCCAACTTGAGGACTCTTATTGGTACCATCATCTTCTCATTCCTTTTTACGAGCGTTTTTCCTAGTATTAGACTTCGTAATGCAGGTGTCGTTTCCGGTTCTATGAGGTAGAATCGGTGGTTCCGGGATCACCATCGAGCTCTGCCCAAATAACATTCTCGGATGACTTTGGTATATCCGCATCTTCGCACAATACAACTCGTAGCTTTGTTGTGTTGGAGGATGTTATTTCCATCGGGATTTCAATATTCCGCCACTTCATTATTCGTTGTCCTAAGTCCAGCTGGATACTGTGTGGTTTCAGAAAATCCATTCCAAGGATACACTCATCGGTAATGTCAGCAACCACGAATACATGCGAGAAGGTCAAATCCCCAAGCTGTATGTCACGAGCTATTTCTCCATGGACCGTTGTAGTTTTTCCTGTAGCAGTGCGAAGTGCGTACTTCTTGGTGTTGTGAAGCCAAGTACGATCTACGAGGTCAGATCTTAGCACTGACCGTGTTGCGCCTGTGTCGACTGTTATGATGCAGTTTAATTTGCCGACTCGACCACTCATACATAAGTCGTTTTCACAACGATGTAGTCGAGAAACTGCGATGATGGTTCCGGGGGCGTCGATTCTACCAGCCAACTTCTGCCCCGTGAAGTTGGCTTTTACTCGTTTCCCGGACTGTCATTAGGCGAAGTGTGCTCTCGTGACGGTTCGCCCCTTCCTCCCCTTTGTTTAGCAGCGCAGCCGGAGCAGTTGTTGGTCGTTTTTCTGGGCTTACGGCAGTCGCGTCTTAAGTGTCCTGCCTGTCCACAATTCCAGCATCGGGGGGCACCAGATCCTTCGCTCGGCTTCGTGTACTCTGTTCTCTGGCACACACACTCTTCTGCTATTTCTCGGACTCGATAATTACTCCTCGAGCTTTGCTTGGCAGCTTCGAACGTCAGCCCATATACTAAGGCTTCGCCAATCGTTTTCTTACCTGCCAACTTCAACGCCTGTTGCAGCTCTCTGTCCTGTACAGCATTGTTAAATGCGAAAACAGCTGTATCGTTGCGTTGCTCTGTTTGCGCATTGGGCAGCGATAATAGTGTGAGTCGTTCAATATCGCGTGCCAGCTCTTGAAGTGTTTCACCATTCTTTTGAGTTCGGTTGTACAGTTGAGTTTTGTAGATCTCTCGCATGTGGTCACTGCCGTAATGAAGATCCAATGTCCGGACTAACGTTGAAAAATCTTGTTGTTGCTCCTGCGGAATCGTTTGAAGAACTTCTGCTGGTGGGCCTCTTAACGCCAATATAAGAGCCGTTCCTCGTTCCAGATCATTCCAATGGTTGTTTCTTGCGGCAGCCTCAAATTGTCTTATAAATAGCCCACGGTGTTTGTCCATCGAAGATTGGAGCCTTGAGACCCTTGTGCGCAACGTGTTCTGTCTTGATGACGCCAGTTGCTTTGACGTTATCGAAGTCCCTTTTTAGCCGTTCGACTTCTTCTTCGAAGACTCGAAGTTTCTTCTCTACTTTTTCTTCTATTGCTTTACCCATGGTGTCTATTTTATTATTTTGTAGCTCCAATTTTCGGTTGAGGTCTTTTGAGGTCTGATCTAATTTTTCATTCAGGTCCGCTGACAGCTGACTTTGTTGATCTAATTTCTGATTAATGTCCGCAGATTGTTGTTTAATGTCCACTGATTGTTGCTCTAATTTCCGATTCATGTCCGCAGATTGTTGTTTAATGTCGGCTGATTGTTGCTCCAATTTGTTCATCATTTGTTGCATTAACTGTGTTAAGGCATCCGATGTACCGGAGCACTCCTCTTTACGAGCTTCTTCGATTTGGAACTCAAAAGTATCTGCATCTTCACCCTCAGCTTGCAGTGTCTCGATCATACGGTTGACAAGTTCAGACTTGCTCCCTGTCGTAGGTAACTCGCGTCTACTGAGCTCTTCCTTCAGCTCCGTTACTTTTAAGTCCTTTAAATAACGCGGCATTTTCACTTAAATTTACGTCACTGCTCACTAAATCACTCGGGAATATTCGATTTCACAAAATTCTCACTGTCCGTTCGAGAATTTTAGTTCCGCGATTTTACTTCGCTAATTAAAGTCACTGTTCACTAGAGCACTCGAGAATATTTGATTTCACAAAATTCTCACTGTCCGTTCGAGAATTTTAGTTCCGCGATTTTACTTCGCTAATTAAAGTCACTTTTCACTAGAGCACTCGAGAATATTCGGTTTCACCAAATTCTCACTGTCCGTTCGAGAATTTTAGTTTGACTTTTCCGCTCTCACAAAATTATCCGTTTCGAGAATTTTTAATTTCACTCGCGATTTCTAACCCGAATTTATCCTTGAAATCCCCCTCTTCTGACACCAATTGTTACGAGCTAGAGGTTCGCCGATTTCAAGTAAAACTCAATTCGTTTAAAAATAATAGCTAATTTTATTATTCGCACTTTCATATAATTTCCCGATCACTTTGCGCTTTATGACAACACTGTCGCGTGTTTACTATCGCTTTTCTTGCACCGGTTCGCGTTTCGATCATTAGAAAAATGACTGGCGCTGGTCTGAGAGCTTTGTGTTTATATACAATTTTTCTCCAGTTCTAGAAGCTTCCGTCAGGTGTCGTTGTGTGTGTGTGTGTGTCTAGATTATTCTAAGAGCTTACTGGAGGTTGCTAGAAACATGTTTATGGCGTTTTACATGTTGATGGACTTCTGTGGATGTTGCTGGGGAAGTCGAGGTTGTCAGATTTATAACAATATGATATGCGACAAAATCGATTTTACTGACAGTCGACCGCAGTTGAAAGCCTATATTGTAGCAAATTTATAAATTTTTTATTTTTTTTTTATTTTACTTTATTATTTTAATAATAAAGTATTGTGATCGACACAGAAATAAAAAAATTTGCTACCCTGAAATTTTGTTTTTTCGCGTTTCATGACTAAATTAGCCTAAAAAAGCAAAAAAAAAAAATCCGTCCCGCCGTACGCCGTACGCCGTACATATGGACTCGTACCTCCAAGACCGTTAAAGGTAGAATGTTGATTTTTAGGTGGGTTATTAACTTGGTAAGTGAGCTCCATTATCCAAATTTTGTGGAGTGTGGGGTGGAAGGGGGAGGCGGGGGGATGGAAATATACACTTGCTAATATCTTCACCACGAATGCAGATAGAAAGATGAAAATCAGCACACGTATAAAGAGAGCTGTGGGACATATTCCAAAAATAATTTAATTTTTTTATCCATTGGCGTCCATAAAGGGGGGGCTAAAAACAAATTGTCGGCCGAATCTTTTTTTGAAATGGTTATATCTTCGAAACTACTTACCATAAAAAATTCACATTTTGGGACAATTAAGATGGCGTATAGATCAACCAGAATCAGCTTAGAAATGGCTTATTATTGTAAGGGGAAGGATCGGGTTGGGGGGTGCAAGGAAAAACACTTAAGAATTAATATCTCAACTATCTCTTAAGCTATGTAATTGAAATTTAAAACATATACTAAGCTATACTAGCGAAATACAAAAAAAATATAAAATTTGGTCATAATAGTAGTGGGGTGAAATGGGAAGCATTTGAAAAATGGTGCACTTTTCAAAATTAGAAATCATTATATCTCAAAATTGAGAACAGATATCGAATTGAAAATTCGTCAGATTATAGAACTACATAATTTAGAATTTTGATAAAAATTTTAAGTTAGGGGGTGTAAAGGGAGGGAGGTGGTAAGCAAAAATGTCGAAAATTTTGAGTGAATTTTTTAGGACTCTGCTCAAAGATAGAAACTTTAAATTTTGCATGTGAATACATCTATTTGATATACATAGAAAAAAAATAATAATTTGATCCACAATTGTTATGAACCGACCACCCCGGTCTAATGGGCACAAGCTGTTTCATGTGCAACGAAAAAAACACGAAAACTGAAATTTTTTGGACGTAATTTTAGGGTAGAAACTTGAAAATTTGGGAAATACATTTAAAAAAAATCCCTAAAAGTATAAAATATTAACTGGTTGAATACCTTCAAAACTTCTACCCCCTCCCATACAAAATTATTTTTCCGACCATTTTTAAGAAATTAATTATCACCTAATTATTAAAAGCTATCCATTTGAAATTTTGCATAAGAACTTATAAAAATATTTGCAAAGAAATTATTTTAAAAGTTTCAAAATCACACTTGCCCTTCTACCCCCTCCCATACAAAAGTATGATTTCGATCAATTTCATTAAATCAACTAATAACCAACAAATTAAAAGCTACGAACTTGAAATTTTGTACGAGCAGCTTACAAGAGAAAGGAAATAAAATTGCGTCACAAATTTTGCAATTCCCCTACCTCTTCTACCCCCTCCCGTACAAAATTCTTTTTTCGAGCATTTTTAAGTAATCAGTTATCAGCTAACTCTTAAAAGCTATCCATTTCAAATTTTGCCTAAAAACTTATGAAAATAATTGAAATGAAATTCTTTTAAAAGTTTTGAAATCGCGCTTGCCCTTCTACCCCCTCCCATACAAAAGTATCATTTCTACCTATTTCATTGAATCAACTAATAACCATCAAATTAAAAGCTACGAGCTTGAAATTTTGTACAAGCACACTACAAGAGAAAGGGAATAAAATTGCGTCACAAATTTTACGATTCCCTTACCTCCTCTACTCGTTCCCATACAAATGTTTGGTTTCGTGAATGTAAAATGCACCGAATCCTATGAAAATTCTATGCAACTTCGTCTATGAAACACATTCTATACAGAGGATATTGGACGCGATTCAAGCAATTAATTAAAAAGCTATTAACATCCACCCACCCTTACCCCTCCTCCTCCCCTCATAAAAACCCAAACTTGCAGAAATGAATGAAATATTGTTAAATTGACAACAGCCCTGCCCAAGAACTCCCTTTCACTTAGCCTTCCCTAACCACTCTAACCTGCATATTGACTTTCCACACATCCGCAACTTGTCCCAAGAATAATAAAGTTTCGCCCGACTTGTTGGCAGTTTATTTCTTATTGTTTTGGTTTTTCTTAATTTTTAATGTGTACAGATTTTTAATTGTAATTCTTTAGTCTGTTGAGATATCCTCTATAGATGAATAAATAAATAAAAATGAAAAATTCGTAGATAGAGGGTTGTGCGATGGTCTAAAAAAACAAAAAATAATGAATAAATGTTAAGGAACCTAAATGTCTGGAGGCCAAGGCCCGATTTGGGTTGTAGCGCCATTGTAGAAGATAGAAGAAAACACCTTATAATTAGAATAATAAAGTAAAAGTAGATAGAAACTGTGACATGAAAATCATAAATTCAGAGCCTTTTACCCCATAATAAGAAAAAATCATAACACACAAGCCATTCATTTATCCACATGACATGATTACCCAACAACTCCATTCAATATTCTTCCTGCTTCACACTTGCATAGGTTAATGGATTTCTCAATCATTAAACATCATCACCTACGAACTTTGATCTGCGACAACACATCCAAAGAATGCAAGCGATCATCGAAAATGAGAAGGAGAAAAGACAAATCTCTTGAGAGCAGAGAGCTCTGTACGAACATCTTGCAAAAAAGGCCAACCGATTAAAAAATCGGCGCGGACCGACCCAAAGTACAATAAGCCGAGTAAGATAACTTAGTACATTACCTGGGTTAACATGTTTGTCACGTGCTACCTCTTTACCTCTTAAAATAAAGAGAGCTACGTGTCCCACCGAGTCCTCGACACTTCTTATCTCTCATTCTCGTACATGACGTTCTTATAGCTTTTGCTCACGTCGTATTCAACTAGGACGGCGGGTGCGCGGGTCATGGTCGGCAGCGCTTACAATTTCGCTTGCTCTTGCCTAATAAAAAAAATCTTTGCGAGAATGAAATGGAAAGATCAGATTAAATGTTCACTGTAAGCTTGAGAGAGAAGAAGCACACGCATCGGAGATGAAACACGAGTGTGTTTTCGGCAATTTTCGGAGCCGGGTCGTATTTTTAGCTGAGTTATCCTATTATGTGTTGGACCGACCTCTGCTCTCTGTGAAATTTACTGATTGATTTTCAAACAATTATGATGTATTTTTTATGAAAACTAATACCGAATTCATTGGATAAGCTTTACAACATTTTATTCTTCGATATCAGTGTTAAAACATAACAGAATTATGATTGGGCTTAAAGCCCAATCATATGATACTCTAGATGAGATGGAAATGACTGTAATATACCGGAAAATATGTCATCTCAAATTCTTTCGAATAGTGAATAGAGACTTTTGCATGGGAGGTGGTAGAAGTAGAGGGGGAGGTTTGTATTTTTCGTATATGACACCGAACACGGCATGCAAAATGTTTTTGCTGAATTTAAAGTTTTTAGTTTTCAGTATTTTTAAAGAAATTGGTCATAGTTTTCCTGTAATTTGGGGCATTTGTATGGGAGGTGGCAGAGGAAGTGGAGCGTTTAAGATAATTTTGAAACTGATTATCATCATCCTTATCACCATGCTTTGATTCAATTTCAAACTCGATAGCTCTCATATAGTTGAAGGAGATGTGCTTTTCTTGAATTTATAATACAGATATTTGTATGGGAGGTGGTAGAAGGAGTGAAGCGGAGCTGATAATTTTTTCTAACACTTATTTCAATTATTAAGAAACAAATTCTGGCAAAATTTGAAGTTTGTACTTTTTCTAGTTTGAATGGAAATTGATAGAATGCATTTAACAAAAATTATGCATTTGTATGGGAGGGGGTAGAAGGAGTGTACGGATCAAAACAAATTTTTTTTGCATTTTTAATATTTTTATTTGTATACTTTATACAAAATATCAAGTTGATAGCTTTAACAGTTTCGAAGAAAAATAATTTAATTTAAATTTCAAAATTTCGTGAAATTTGTATGGGAGGGGGTAGAAGGAGTGAGGTGAAGATGATAATTATTTTTAAAATAAATTGCAATTATAGTACGATTAATTTTGACAAGATCTTGTCTTTTGAGCTTTACCAGTTTCAATGAAAATCGAAAATATATATTTTTCAAAATTGTCCATTTGTATGAAAGGGGGTAGAAGGGGTGAGGGGATCGGGTCAATATTCCGAGATATTAATGACATCTATATGATAATACTTTGACCTAAATTTCAAGTTGATAGCTTAGATAGTTTCAAAGAAAAATCAATTTCTTAATATTTCGAAATTTCATGAAATTTGTATGGGAGGGGGTAGAAGGAGTAGAGGGATGTAGCCCATTCATGAACTTAAAGTTACTTCTTTGCTAAAAATGACGCACAAAAATTTTTAGCACTATAGCTCAAGGCTTTCGAGAGTTATGCTGTAGACAGACGCACAGACAGACAGACAGACAGACAGACGGACAGACAGACGGACAGACAGACGGACAGACAGGCAGACAGACGGTCACTCGGAATCGAGGTTTTTCAGCGACAACAAATATTTCTGTACCCTTGGCAGCTCTGTGCGAGCATTATTTCTTAGCGTTACAAACGGTAAGGCAAACACAATATACTCTCAGATTTCATCTAGAGTAAAAAAATTTCATAGTCATCAGTTTTAATACAAAAATTCGAACAAAAACATCAATAAGAAACGCGCTTTTTTAATTCCATAGTAAGCGGATGGTCGTGCGCCTTCAATTGCTGAATCAATTGGACCTAGTATGCGAATAATTTGAGATCTTTGCGCAGAGTTCTCCTCAGGCTAGTGCGTGAAATGTTGAGCTGTTGAGATCGACGCCGAGTTGATGTTCGTGGAGTGAGTCTCACACTCTCGGCTACAGCAGCCACATTCTCGTCTGACGGGGACTATGAGTGTTGTCCACTAGCATGCCATTCTGACGAACTTTTTGCACAAACTTGCGTACGGAAGGCGAGGTGAGTGCTTTATTTCGGCCAAAACTTTTTTTTCAAAAAACGCACTGTTTGGGCTACACAGCACTCACTTTGAAAATAAGTTTTCAATATTTCCCAACGTTGTTCAAGTGTAAAGCGACTCATTTCGTCCCGCGGAGGTACGATACTGACTTTGTGTCAAGATTTCGAGCGGGAAACAGCATTCAGTGTCAAAATAAACTATGATTTAAAAAGAAAACACTAGATGGCCCACCCTGTACTCAATGTATTGAATGACAAATATGCAACAAATAGCTGCCCAAAAACTAAACGAAAAACTCTGCCGATTAGTAAACCAAATTATGGCTCACTTATCAATGTGAAAAATTAAATAATGCTTACTACACGCTAGTTACACACATTACACTATACCACGCAACATAAATGGCATCCTAGCAAACAATTTTAGGAGCACTCGCAAATAACGATCTTAAAACGATCATGAAATGCCCCGAAATAAATAAATTGCGCGATGATCATAAGCAAACCAAACAAAAAGGGTCACACAACGTCGATCATTGTTATATACAAACAGTTTTCATTGCACAATGCGGATTAACCGAACCAAAAATTATTTCGTGTCGATATCTCCAAATATTGCAAACGGTGAAAAAATTGAAGTTTGCAAAAGTGTCCTCTTGTGATTGTAAGTTTGTGTCTCACTCCAGACGGGATTTTTTTAAGCACGAATTTTTCAGTTGCTACTGGCGATGAAAAATTATTCGAAATAAAATGGGCAAACGGTGTAAAAGTGAAACAGTTCCACTTCAAGAAGACCTAGATACTCAGTAGATGGGTTCTGATCGCTTTCTATCATTCAGTCCCTCATAACATCTACAAATATTTGTCAGTAGCAGCCAGTACAACTGAAAAAAATATATCAACTTCTCCACTCGTTACGGTCGTGCTCACTCCTCTTCCCCTACCTTCCTAATCCCATTCCTTCCCTCCATGACTGTGTTTGTGCATTGCACATAAAGGGCGAAATTGCCTATAACACAAGTCATTCCGTAAAAAAAAAATGAAATGTTCAAAAGTCATAAGCAACAGAACCATAACCAGAAGCAATTGCGATCTTCTCTTGTTTAGCTTTAAAAGTCAAGTTCTTTAATAAATAATTTCATAAATAATATCGTTTATGAATCGTTAACGATATTCATTAATGAATTGATATGAAAACCTTTAACGACACATTAATGATTCATTGATAATGATTATATACTTGTTAACGAAGCTCATTAACGAACAAATCGCTTGTTATTATAATTCATCAGTTCTCAACTAGCCTGCATAGGCGACGGTCGTGCTTTTTCTTGCCAGTAGTTGATTACCGAAAAAACTGAATTTACCGCAGTGTTTAAGTGCCGCGTATTTATTTAATTAACAATTTACCAAACGTTTATTAAAAGGCTCTACAAAATACAAATTCCGTCCTATGTAGCTTAGGATGACGCCAAGATGGCCCATGGCAATGGGCCGAGCAGGGGCTCCTTCGCAGGGCCGGAGTTGTTGACCTCGAGTAAAAACTTGGGAGGCTTAATTGATGTAAATGTGAAGCTTCACGAAACATTCAACTACACAAAAGGAGTAATATTTTGCCCTCAAATCAAATACTTATCCGAAACAGAAATCCTAAGTGGCCTGAAGGACTCAAAAGTCATCCATATACAGGCAATGAAGAAAAAGGTAGACAATACCGTATTTAACACAATGCTAACCTTCGACCTATTAAAAACTCCAAAATCAATCGACGTTGCGTGGTACCACGTTAAGGTCAGAAAATATTTTCCGAACCCCATGCGCTGCAAGGAATGTCAAAAGCTCGGACATACATTAAAGCACTGCAGAGCAGCAGTATCACTCTGTCCAACTTTTGGTCTAGTTGCACACACAGGTATCTGTGCACGCAACTTTTGTGTGAACTGTAACAGCGAGTTACTCCCATCCAACTCCCCGAATTGCCCTATATTCAATACAATCAAAAAAGTACTGATAATCAAAACTCAAAACAAATACTTCATGCGTGAGGCAAAAATAATGCTCAAAGAAATGGAACCACAAACCAAACTCACAGAGTTTCCATTCCAAACCAATAATTACAACTATCCCTCTACAATAGAACACATAAATAAAACCAATAAAAACCCAACCACATCGAAACCAAACTGCCCCTGATAGCCAAACATCGATGAAACACCTATGAAGAGTCGATGAACAGATTCGAAACCTTTTGGTGAAAACAGATTATCAGCCTGGAGAAAATTCACCTATACATATATCTCCTATCTGTGAGTAGATGATAGTGTTTCCTTTTCTTTCTAACCAGCAGTAAACCGCATCGCGATCTCTCTACGCACTTTGGTGCATTGTAGGTGCTATTTCATGACTGAATAGCAAAATCAGTGAGGTAATCGATGAAGGATATTGAGAATTCATAGGTGTTTCATTGATGTTCGGCTATCAGGGTCTACATATTTCTCTGTAGATAAATGGTAGTGATGAGTCGCAAAAGATATTTAGATGTCTCTTGGTTTTGTACATAAGAATGAAATTTTGCTTTCTTACTGCGAGGACGTCTGACGGACATCGATCTTTAAACTGCGGAAAAGTTTTGAGATCTAAAATAAACGTAAAACTAAAACAATGAAATTTCTATCTACCATTAATACTGTTTATTCCGTAAGGGGAAGACCCTTTTTTCATCGAGTGTAAGCAAATTAGATATCTGCTAATTGATGATTTTTGGCTTTTGCTTACATCGGCTGAACACTTGCGAAATTTCGGTTTTATAGTATTGGTTCGTACATAAGAAGGCAAGAATTTTCCCGAGTTTTGGCTATCAGGGGCGAGAATCAACCAACACCTAATCTACTAATACCAAACCCGTCAAACTTTTTTAGCACACCAAACATAACATACACACCAAAACCTCATAATTCCGACTCAAGCAATAAAAAAACTATATCCCATGACCCACAACCAAAACCATCCTCTACACCTTGACAACACTTCCAACCAAAGAAAGCGAAAAATACATCCATGTTGCAACTCACGAAACCAACGCAAAACAACTTTCAAACCTAAGCTCTAGTCGATCTCCAAACTTGGAGATCGAACTAGAAGCTGACATCGAGCTATATATTACGTAGTGTACTTCACTATTGCTCTTCAGCAATACGCAAGATTACACTTATTTTAAATATACCAAATCCATCTCACTAAATTAAACCATGTCTCTTAAAATCCTACAGTGGAATATAAAAGGCTACTACAATAACCTCGCTGAATTGCAAATGCTCATAAAGAAATATGATCCCGATCTAATCGCTCTCGAGGATACTCACAACGTCCCCAATCAATATCTTCCTTACTTCCGAATCCACTCATAGATAACCACAGGCAAAAACGAAATAGCGATTCTTTGCAAACGCAATCTTCCCTCGAAACAACCGACAACTAATGGCAATCTACTAAACATAGGCTTAGAAATGGACTACCAAACCAAACTCACAATACATTCCATTTACATCCACCCCAATTAAATATTTTTAGCATCCACACTACAAACCTAACCCATAATTTCTCCACGCACTCACTGATTCTAAGTGATTTTAATAGCTGGTGCGCGCTTTGGGGCTCAGACAACACTAACCCAAGAGGAAAAGAAGTAGACGACTTTCTTCCAGCATCAGACTCTGTAGTTTTTAATGATGGTTCCCTTACCCATTTCTCCACACACAATTCGTTCACACATATCGATCTATCAATTTGTTCAGCTCCCATTGCCCCCATCTGCAACTGGAAAATCCTAAGCGACCTACATGGCAGCGACCACTTCCCAATTATCATTGAAATTCCAAGCTCCATGAATATTTGTTATACACCCAATTTTCACCCGAAATTCGTAACAGAAAAAGCAGACTGGTCTCACTACCAAGCTACCGTCGACAGATATATTGCAAATAGAGTAATGAGACCCAACATAAAACATGAGGCACCTACCCTTAAAAAGGCAATTTTGGAGCCCACCAGCACATACCTAAAACCAGTCGCCCACCCGCCCGACACAAAACTACCATATGGTGGAACAAAGAAAGACCTTTCGCAGCTAAACATTGAACGAAAACCTCTGTGGAATGACTACAAAAAACATCCTTTAAGCCAGAACCTCATCTTTTACAAAAAACTAACGCCAAATTTAAACTATGTGCTAAATCAGCAAAATTGAATAGCTTCTCTAAATTCACAGGATCCTTTCATAAAGATACTGCTATAAACAATCGACATGCAAAATTTAAACTTTGTATCTTTTACTAGAGCCCTAAAAAAATTACTCAAAATTTTCAACATTTTTGCTTTCCACCTCCCTCCCCTTACACCTCCCAACTTTAAATTTTTACCATAATTAAAGATTATATGGCTCTACAATCTGACAAATTTTTGATTTGATATCTGTACTCAATTTTGAGATATAATGATTTTTAGTTTTGGAAAGTGCGCCATTTTTGAAATGCTTCCCATTTCCCCCCACTACTATTATGTCCACATGTTAAATTTTTTTCATATTTTGCTAGTTAGCTTAGTATACGGTTCAAGTTACAATTACATAGTTTAAGCCGAGATATTCATTTTTAAGTGTTTTTCTTTGCACCCTGTTGGCCTTTGCTAGGTTAACTATATGAAACGAGAGCTGATGATCGACTCACTTTTTATTTCATTACATTCTTATAACCTAGCTTAAGGCTAACACTTATTTTGATAACTTATTCTAGTACAGATATAGATAGATAGATAGATAAATTTATTCACTTATTATACAATTCGGTTTACAGTTTTCTTGTTTTTATGTTTAAGTAGTCCAAGCTTTTAGTTATGCAACTATGTAATTTTTATTTAACATTTCTTATTTATACTTATTGCTTATTTATCGATTATTACATGTTTGAGGAAAATTCGTGACAAAAAACCTCTTGAAACTTAACCTAAAACCCTACGACTAAAACTTAAACTAACTATATATAATCATTAATTAAATATAGGGTAGCAACCCTCCAATTAGGCTGGTTTATTATTTATTAAAGAGGTAATTAGTGGATTTTCTAATTGTGCACAATTCCTTGAAAAGGTTTCACTTAATCGGTTTGCCAAGACAGCGAGCAGAGTGCAGTTTGCGATTTTATGTAATTTTTTGGTAGAAAAATGCCAAGGTTTGTCTAATATAATTTTTAAACATTTATTTTGTATAATCTGCATCTTACGTTTGTGGGTGGATGCACAAGTATTCCAAATAGGTGCCCCATAGCTGAGTGCTGGCTGTATTACTGTTTTAAATATTAGCAGCTTATTTTCCTGGGACAGCTTTGATTTTCTATTTATTAGGGGGTACAGTGTCCGTATATATTTAGTGATTTTTGAAACTGATTGTGACGCATGTTCATGAAATGTCAATTTATTGTCTATATATAAACCTAAGTATTTAATGTTCTTATCCCAAGTTATTTGGTTACCTAGAATATTTATCGTAGGATTTGGACGGGAATGTATGGCTCTTCTCTTCGTGAAAAAGATAGCTTGAGTCTTATTCGGGTTAACTTTGATTTTCCATTTGTTATAAAAAGTTGATATGAGCTGGAGCTGTGATTGAAGATGGTTTATAATTTCATTTGGGTCCTTAGCGCTCGTGTATAATGCTGTATCGTCGGAAAAGGTGGGAATGTTACAATTGGATGTGATAGGAAGATCCGATGTGTATATATTGTAAAGCATAGGACTGAGACACGACCCCTGGGGGACTCCTGCAGGTATTTCCCATTGCTTGGAGAAACTATCATTTATTTTCACTACAAAACTTCTATTATCTAAAAAGGATGCTAAAATTTGAATTAGATAGTCGGGAAATTTGAATGATATTAGTTTGTATAGTAAACCGTGATGCCAGACCGTATCAAAAGCTTTTTCGATATGTAAGGTAATCATACCAGCCGACGTTTTCTTTTTTAATGCGTTTCTAATGTCTGAAGTAACCCTAAATAATTGGTGGTTTGTGCAGTGTCTTGGCCTAAATCCAAACTGAAAATTTGGTATGAGAGGTGAACAGCTTAGTTGTTGGTTTATATGGTTAAGCAAAAGTTTTTCGAATACTTTACCCATGATAGATAGTAAGCTGATTGGTCTATAATTTGTAGGTAGGCGGCAGTCTTTACCGGGTTTGGGTAGAGCAATAACTATTGCATTTTTCCAACTATTAGAAAAATATTTGAATTTGAGACATGCATTAAATATGAGGTTCAGCTAGATTAGACCTTTTTTGGGAAGATTTTTCAACATGATGCTGAGAACTCCGTCGGATCCTGGTGCTTTTTTATTTTTAAATCTTCGCAAGATAGCTTTGATCGAACTTGGCTTGCATAATTGTTCAGGTGGGATTCCAATAGCGGAAAAAGAAAACTGGGAAACTGTTTTTCCTACTAAGTCATCAGTGTGTCTATCACCTAGATTTTGAGACATCGTGTGGTTTTTGAAAAAATTTTCAGCTAGTAGTTCTGCTTTTTCTTTGTTTGTATAAACATCAGAGTTTGTTGATTTCAACGGGTGAAAGATATTACGCCCCCTTTTAAATACCTTGTTTAAGTGCCATAACTTAGACTGACCTTTGTTTAGTGATGAAAGCATATTGTTCCAATTTTTGTTTTTTAGTCCCTGAATGTTCTCTTTAATTTGTTTGTCAAGACGATTTACGATGGCTTTAAGGTATGCATCTCTATTTCGCTGCCACTGCCTTCGAACTTGATTTTTTCGTTTAATCGGAGATTTTGTGAAGTCATCAATTTTTACACTATAGTCGTTTACTTCTGTCGAGGGCGTGAATTTTTTCGCTGTGGCTACGATCAGATGGGTAAATTTTTCTATCAGTAGGTCTGTTTCTTCAGTCGATTTAATTTCAGATAAGTCGAGCTTTGCATGGTTTAATGCTTTTTTGATAGTTTTTTTATATTTGAACCAGTTCGTTTTTGAGTAGGAAATTATCAATGACCTGTCTTTATGCCTGGGCACATTTTGCAAAGTCGAGAATTCAACTGGGAGGTAAGGTGAGGACAATTCTTGTAAGGTAATGGGTTGAGAAAGAGGAATTTGACCATTACTTTGTACTAAATCAATCGTTGAGCATCTCCCTTTGGGTTGGTAGAGATTGGGAACTGATGGTGTGTGCACAACAACGTTTGATTTTGATAATTCTTCGAAGAGAATTTTACCTGCTTTATTCGAATTATAGCAATTCCAATGTCTGTGCCTTGAATTGAGATCACCACCTATGAAGAAGCTTCCATTAACCCTTAATAAACATTTTATATCATTACGGAATAAATCTAGTTTCAGTTTGTTCAACTTGGTCCCAGGAAAATAGGCTGCTAAGATTGTTGTGTTTAAATCAATTACTCTTATTGCAATACTTTCGATGATTTTTGTATTTGGATGAGTTACTAGCGCATGGTTAATTTCTTTTTTAAAAAAAATTGCAACTCCTCCGCCGCCTTTGTCCTTCCTGTCTAATCTGTATATATTGTAGATTGGGTCGCTTAGCCTATCAGTTATTTTTAACCAAGTTTCGGTCAACAGTAATATGTCTATGTTCTTAACTTTAAGAAAATTTACAAGTTCTATAAATTTATTTCGAACACTTTGCGCATTCCAGACTAATATTTTTAAATTTTTTGATTTACCCATAAACAAATTTAATCGCTAATTCTACTAATACATAATATTGTTCTTCCTTAGATTTACATTTGGTTAACTTACTTATTAATTCGCTCGAAATTTTTAATAGTTCTGTCGTGGAGAAAAGCTCTTTGTCGCTATTTGTGGTGTTGTTGTTCTGTTGAGGGTTTAGTGAGCTATGTCTAAATACTTCACTGTACGAGACTCGACCTTCCAGTTGCGGGTGTTTAGAATTGGATTTTTTATTGAGTTGCGGGAATTCTTCTCTTGACTTCCAGTTGAGCGAAGGTGCTCCTGCTGCTACGCCTGCACTATGTCGCTGGTGATGTTTTAGTGCAATATTTCTCTTAAGGTTAATATACTCTATTCTCTTGGAGCATTTAGCATCATTAGCGAAATGGTTTTCGTTGCAGTTTGCACATATTATTTTATTGACCTCGTCAGATTTCAGCCTGCAGTCTGAGTGGTTATGATTATTACCGCAAATCATGTATTTCGCTGAAAGGTGACAATTCGAAGAATCGTGTCCGTACATTTGGCAATTCCTACATTGTGTTGGCTGCTTGGTTTTTTTCGAGTAGTAATTCCATTTGACAATTGTATAATTGATTGCGGTTATTTTTCTGAGATCTGTAATTTTGACAGTTGCTCTGGGAAAATATAACAAATAAGTTGCTTCGTCATCGTAATGTTTTTTGTTATATGTGAATTTTTTAATATCAAATGGTTTGATATCAAGGCTGACCAAAAGCTTTTTCAGCTCTCCCGTGTCCATACCGTTCAAGCCAGTTAGAACTATTTTTGTTGGACGATCGTCGTGATGTTGGTGCGTGAAGAAATTTACTTTCTTTTCGAGAAGATAGCGGTTAGTTTTTTTGTAGCTTTCTTTCGAGTATGTCATTACTTTGCGTCCAGTTGACATCATTTTTATTGCGAAGTCCTTGATATTAATTGATCCAAGTGCCAGTTTGATAGTTTCAAGTCCAAGATCTGGTATTATTATCGGTGGCGCTTTGTATTTTTTAATTAAATTTTCATCGGATGGAAAATTTTTTCCCGAATTTTCGTCGACGTCGTCGTTGTCGCTCAGTAGTTCGAAACGGTTGCTGTGATGTGCAGTTTGATGTCCCGATGCGGGTTTAATAGTTTTCTTCATTTTTATTCTGTCCTGAATAAACTCAGAGGTATCCTCGCGGACCCTCTTATGGTGAATTTTTTCACTATTTTGGGGAATATTGTTACACTTTGTCTTTTGTAATACACTTTGTCAAAATTTAGTTTATTGCACACTTTTTATTTGAATATGTGTATATATATAACTCGCGATAACTAGCGAATAAACACTTTGAAATTTCCGTCCGTTTAGTACGACTGTCGATTTCGAACTGCTAGTACAGATATATGTGATGTAGTAAATCACATGATTTATTACATCATATGATTTGCTACATCACCCTCCTCCTAGCTGAAAGCGTGATATATTATATTTATAGGAAATAAATTTTAATTTTACGTTGTATTGGTTTTACTTAGGGTGAAGTTATATGTATAATTCAAGTTTTCTTAATGTTAATGTTCTTCTACATTTAATTCTTTAAATATTTCATTTAGATTTATATAAAAAAAAGGTTGACTATTTACATAATGTATTTTAAGTTCAAATGGTTATGTTTGATTCGTTCTATTAATTTTGATTATAATAGTATTTTAGCAAGAAAAAGTGAAATAATGAATAGTGAATTTTGATTATGCAAAATTAACGTTTTTATTTGACTTCTTATGATTGGATTCTATCGTGAATGCTGGCTTTAATCTGTCTATCGACACCGATATGTTTTTATTATTTTTATTAATTAAGAATTGTTTTCGAAATCTTCGCACTACTTGGTAAGGACTTTGATATGGAGGTTTTAGACCAGGCTTAATGCCTTCTACTCTGAAGAAGACTTGGTTGCAATTGTGTAAATCTTTGGGTACATAAGACGGTATGTATGACTTTCTCGTCTCAGTAGGTTTTAGCTGCGATATGCGATAACGAAGTTTGCTAACGAAGTTGTTAGGGTCGTCACAATCTGTTTGTGAATCGTTTATGAAGAATTCGGATGGAAGTTTGAGAGGTTGTCCGTAAACTAGTTCAGCTGGTGAACAATTTAAGTCCTGCTTGAATGTAGCGCGAATTCCTAAGAGAATAATTGGCAGCTCTTCACTCCAATTGCTGTCGCTACCACGACATATGAATGAGGTTTTCAACTGTCGATGGAACCTTTCAACAAGGCCATTTGATTGCGGATGATTAGCCGTTGTTCGTATTCGCTGAGATCCGAGAATTTTTGATAATTCGTTAAGCAACTTTGAGTCGAATTGTGAGCCTTGATCTGTTGTGATTTTAGCGGGAACACCAAATCTGCTGATGTATTTTGAGAAAAATGTTTTAGCTACTATTGTTGCTGAAATGTCTTTCAACGGATATGCCTCTGGCCAACGTGTGAACCGATCCAAAATGGTTAGAATATATGAATATCCGTTAGAAAATGTTAAAGGTCCCACGATATCCATGTGGATATGCTCGAATCTTTTGCTGGGAAGACTAAAATTTTCTAGTGGTGCTTTTGTGTGTCTATTTATTTTGGATCGTTGGCAGGCAAGACACACTTGGGTCCATTGCTTTAGGTCAAGGGCCAAAAATATCGCTCTGAAATAACTTTGCGTGATCCTGGATGCGATAATGAATGCAATGAATCGAATATTAATTTCCTTAGTTCTGATGGAACATAAGGTCTAGCTTGTTTTCCGGACGTCTCACACCATAGTGAGTCTATAAGCGTTGGCATAATGCGTTTTTCCAAAATGAATTTCGATTTTCTTGCTCTATCGTTGGATTGTAATGTCTTTAGTTCTTCGTCAAGTTTTTGACTGGAAACTAATTTGTCAAGCGTTATTTTGGTTTGGTTTATTGCGCAAACAGGAATCTCACTGTGTGACAAAAGATCGGCGACGACATTTTCACTACCCTTTATATGACGGATATCGCTAGTATATTGCGCGATGTAGTCAAGTTGACGGGTTTGCCGTGGGCTTCGTTCTGTTTTTGAAGATAATGTATTTGTGAGAGGTTTATGATCTGTAAATACTATGAATGAACGACCTTCAAGGAAATAACGGAAGTGTTTGATTGCTAAATAAATAGCAAGAAGTTCTCTGTTAAATGCTGAGTACTTGGTTTCCGCAGAATTTAATTTTTTAAAGAAAAATCCAAGAGGTTGCCATCCATTATTGAATTGTAGCAGTACTACTCCTAATTTTCTTCACACAGATCTGTCCAAAAAAATGTTTTGTTAGGATTTTTCAATTTGAGAAGTTCTTTGAGATGGTTATGTATTGGGGTTATCATTTTGGATAGTTGTGGGATAAACCGCTGGTAATAGTTTACCATTCCCACAAACTGCTGAATTTTTCGAATTGACGTTGGTGATGGAAGCTGAAATAGCTTAAAGTCTGTTTTTAGACGGTAAAATGCCGTTTGCAGAGATTTCGTGTCCTAAGAAGTCTAGTTCTGTCACACCGAATGTACATTTAGAAGGTTTAATGCTAAGTCCATAATCGACTAGTCGTTGAAAAATGCGTTCTAAATGGAGCTTGTGCTCAGTTTCATTTCTGCTTGCCACCAGCAAATCGTCAACATAGGCAAATAGGAAATCGAAGTCACTTATTACCTCGTTAATGAATCTTTGAAAAGTAATAAAATAGCCCGAATTGAGTTGTCACGGCTGTCTTGAATATGTCTTCAGATGCTATTGGGATTTGGTTGTATGCCCTGATAAGGTCGAGCCTTGAAAATATTGCGCATCCATGTAAATACATTGAGAAGCTATGTATGTGTGGAATCGGATATCTATCCGGTATCGTGACTGTATTCAGACGGCGATAGTCACCACATGGTCGCCAGTCCTGACTTTCCTTTTTAGGGACCATATGTAGTGGTGAAGAGAAGGTCGACATATGCCCATTTGAACCATTTGTTCGAATTTGAACTTGGCGGCTTTGAATTGAATTGGGTTGAGTCACCTAGGTTTAGCGGTTGCAAGAATGCCGGATGTCACGATATGGTGTTGTACTTTGTGTTTGATGGGATCGCTAAAATTCGGTTGTTCGCAAATGGCAGAGTATTTTTTTAAAAGCTCGCCATATTCATTGTTAATAGAGAAATGGCGTGGCGTAGATGGGTGAATCGCTTTTAATTGTTGGTACTTTGACAGAAAGATTTGTTTGTCCATCAATAAGAACTTTTCTATGCAATTCGACAATGATATTGTGTTTTGTAAGAAAGTCCGCATCTAATATAGCTCTGTTGACTGCAGCTATGATAAAAGGGTGAACTAAATCTCTACGCAAGCCAATGTTAAGTTTTAATAGTTTGGTTCCCGTTGTTTGAATTGGTGAACCATTGGCTGCAGTGAGAATGAGATTGGCGTTTTTATTGGTTGACTGAAATTTTGATTTCGGAATTATTGATACCTCTGCGCCAGTGTCAATTAAAAAATCGATTCTATTATTCATATCTCTTACGAAAAGACGGCGCGATATTTTACTTTTGCTACCACTGTCCGCCGTTACAACAATGGGCGATTTTATTTTTTTTTATTATTTGAAAAATGTTCTGGTGGCTGTTTGGAAGAATTTTGATTGTACATTCGAATACGGGGTTTGACATTTTGTTGATTGATTTCCAAATTTGAAGTGATACCAACAAAGTCTATTTGAATTCGGTGATGGATATGGCTTATCCCGCGATCTGGAACGGTCATGTGATGTGTTCCTAAAACGACGTCTAGTAATCATCGTTAGGGCATCGATTTGAGCTCTAAGTTCTCTAATTTCTGCCCTCAAATTCTGTGTATCATCAATAGCTGTTGATGAGGTTTTAATTGCAGACACATTGAGTGGGCTAGGGAGTGCATCCCATATTTTGTCGGTTAGCGACATTAATTCGCTGATGCTTTTATCGACTTGTGGTATTAGCGCAATGTTTATAGCTTGTGGAAGCTGACGCATCCATAGTTTTTTTACTAAACCCTCATTAATTGTTGTGCACGGACCAACTAGTTGCGCTAAATATCTATAAAGTTCGGAAGGTGGACGATCGCCCAACTCTTCGTTGCTTAGGAGCCGTTTAATGCGTTTATCTTCACTAAGCGAATGTCTATTTATTAGTGTCTCTTTCAAGTTTGAATAGAGATCAGCTAGGGGGGACTTTTGAAGAATGTCGATTACGCTTTCGATCACCTCCTGAAGCGGGGCTGCGATAACGTAATTATATTTATCTATGTCTTTTTATACTCTAGATGAAATCTGAGAGTATTATAAGTTTGCCACAAAGTTTGTAACGCCAAGAAATAAGGCTCGGAGAAAAAAATGGATGATACAGAAGTTCATATAATCACTCAAAAATCTCAAAACCGGATGTCCGTCCGTCCGTCCGTCTGTCTGTCCGTCTGTCTGTCCGTCCGTGTCCTCTCTAGCTTGAGAACGCGTTGAGCTAGAAAGTTCAAATTTTGTATACGTCGTTTTTAACAAAAAAGTAAGGTCAAGTTCGTGAACGAGTCAAATCGCTCCACCCCTTCTACCCCCTCCCATACAAAATGATACAATTTCGCAATCTGACAATAAACGGATTTCCTTGAAAAGTACAAATGACATTGATCTGAAATTTGGAATGTGATACTTTTATGATGATTCCAATCTACTCTATAAAAATAATTGGTGTCTTACCCCTCCTTCCAGCACCTCCCATACAAACTGCACTTTTTCATGAAATGCTTTAAACCAATTTACGCAGTGCGTATAATAGTTATCAAGCTGAAATTGTGTACAAAATATTTATTTAAAATTATTATTAAAATCAAAAAAAATTAGACGATTAGCTGTACCCCTTCTACCCCCTCCCATACAAAATGACACAATTTCGTAATTTCACAATAAACAGATTTGCTCGAAAAATATAAATGCTATTGATCTGAAATTTGGAATATATTACTTTTATGATAGTATTTGTACAGTAGATACAAAAGTTATTTGAGTCCTCCCATTCCTTCCACCACCTCCCATAAAAACTGCACTTTTTCATGAAATGCTCTAAGCCAATTTACTCAGTGCGTATAAAATTGACCGAGCTGAAATTATGCACTAAATATTTATTTAGAATTATTAGTACAACCAAAAAAAAATAGGCAATTAGCTTTACCCCTTCTACCCCCTCCCATACAAAATGACACAATTTCACAACTATAAAAAAAGTCGATAAAAAGTATGAATACTACTGATCTGCAATTTAAGACATGTCAAAAGCATGATATTTATAGTTATTTCTGAAAAGTCATTAAAAACTCGCCCCTCCTTCTATCACCTCCCATACAAACTGTACTACTTCACTACATCCAATACACTAATTTTCTCAGTACCTATTAAATTTTTAAATCCTAAATTTTATATAAAACATTTTGATAGCAACCTTACCGCCATGTGAAAAAATTAGTTTAATGTCGTCACCCCCTCTACCACTTCCCCTACAAAGTTTCTTAAGAAACAAAAATTTCTCTTTCATCTAGAGTATCGCACGATTGGGCTTTATGCCCAATCGTACTCCTGTTATGTTTTTATTTTGCTGTAGGGGAATCAAAATATGAATTTTTCGTGATTAGTAATTTCGAAGATATAATCATTTGAAAAAAAAAAATTCGGCCGACAATTTGGTTTTAGCCCCCCCTTCTCGGACGCCAATGGATAAAAAAATTAAATTTAAATTTAAAACTTTGTCCCACCTCTGCTGATTTTCAGCTTCCTATCTGCATTCGTGGTGAAGATATTAGCAAGTGGAGTTTTTGACTCTTTCCATCCTCCCGCCGCCCCCTTCTACCTGACACTCCACAAAATTTAGATAATGGAGTTCACTTACTCATCCATCAATCCACCCAAAAACGAACATTTTACCTTTAACGGTCTCGGAGATATGTACGTATAGATGTATATGTACGGCGTACGGCGGGACGGATTTTTTTTTTTGCATTTTTAGGCTAATTAGTCATAAGTCATGAAACGCGAAAAAAAAAATTTCAAGGCAGAGAATTTTTTTTTCTGTGTCGAACACAATACTTTATTATTAGAATAATAAAGTAATAAAATTAATAAATAAATAAGAATATAATACAAACGAGCCAAAGGCCTTAGCAGCCAGTGCTCTTAAAAAAAAAGTTAGCTCAATTTATCGTATTGAACTAGCTGCTATAATAATAATATAATTCATTAACGATTCTTTAATGAATTATTTTGTTTGCTGGGACTGATCGACTGAAGTCCCGATACACATATAGTGAGCGTCAAAATAAAGTGTACACTTCATTCCTATGTGCATTCTACTTATGTAAATTTTGACCACCATGCTGAACTTCATCAAGTATTTGACGATTATTTAAGTTCTCATTGAGGTCTCTTATATTTAGCTAATCGACATTTGCGGTAAGTTTACAACAACAAAAAATATGTAGAAAAAACAAAAAATATTCCCTTTTTCTAGCGTCAAAATAAAGTGTACACATGTGACAAGAGGCCTAGCGCGAGAAGATTTCAAGGGAAAAAAATTCCCGTTATCTTTCGTATTTTGTAGCCATGGTGATCTATCGTTTTATTAGTTATTCCCTGCGCGTCATTTGTGCTGATTAGAGTGTAAGAAGCATAAAAAAGTTATTTTACATTTAGTTTGATGAAAATGGGCAAGCAAACTTCTTTGAAAACGCGAAAACTTGTCATCAAATTTAGAATTGATACGTAAGGAGCCTCTGGAGGCCCATTCCGCATGCAGAATTTAATGATGATGCTCCTCCAGGTCTGGACAGCACTTTTGCCGGCCACTCAGGAGCTTGGGGTGGGAAATTGACCTGGAGTGCGATCATCCTAGAGGGTGCTGTCGGGTGCTTTCCTTCACGCACTAAGGAACTACATCGCGAAGGGTCTCCCTGGCACACGATGAGTTGAGAGGTCTCACGAGATTCTTCTTAACACTTCATATCAGGTGTATATACTTACTACGAATTTATAAAGCCCTCGCACCAGCAATGATGCTGTACAGGATTTTTTTTTCTCTACTTTCCGGGTACGTTGCAGCACACTTCGCCCGCACTTTTTTCTTTGTATTTATTAAGAAAATGTTGAACTAATTATTATTATCACTTTTTATTATTATTTTTTTTTATTATTATTATATTTGAAATTAGTGGCGATTGTTTCGTTCGCGAACTTATCACTCCCCAAAAAAATAACGTCTGCTCCCTTCAGCTCCGACTTATTCAATCCCTCACCGTCTTTTTTTTTCCCTCTTTATTTTTCGCCCGCCAAAATCCGCCAGCAAATTTTTAATTCCATTTCTCCGCGACGGCGCGATAGACGTTAGAGGTTAGTAATTTTTTTATTATTATTAGGGCTGTGTGACGATTTCATATTCTTTTTTTTTTGTTTTACAATATTTTTAAAGGACAGATAAAGAACACTATTGCCAGCGCGAGTGCCACATAGTGCAAGCAATATATGCAAAAACGAGAAAAAAAAATGGAAAATACAAAACAAGATAGAAAAAAAAATATATAACCTAGTAAGAAGTGAAAAAAACAAAAGAAAAAAAAAAAAAGAAAAACTTACTCTTTTCCTTTTAATTAAAAACAAATTATTATAAGAAAATATAAAAAAACTAGAAAACTATTTCGTAACAATCGTGGGGAAAACTCACACCCATTAGAGATGTCTCATGAGCCGGGTAAAATTTAAAATTCATTGTTGTTTTTTTTTTCATTATTATTCAACGATACACTTCGACTCAAAAGATAATATACACTTCCTACTTTATGTTTTGATATCTTTGCAATGGAATGTTCCTAATAAAATTCCTTGCTCGTTTTCCAGTTCATAGGTAACTTGCCCTATTCGCTTTCTTACTATTGCTTTGTTAAACTTCGGAGCCAGTTTGGCTGAAAATTTCTTTACAGCGTTGCTTTGGATGAAATTGCGAACGAACACTATTTGCCCGACTTGGAATTCTCTTACCCGACTTCGTAAATTATAAATGTGCGCACTTCTTCGGTACGCCTCATCTAGATGCTTTTCAATATCGCTCTGGACGACTCGTAACCGGTCTATATGGGGTATAGTATGTATGTCACGGTTATTTAAGGAGTTTAAGGTTCGTAAGAGCTCGTATTCAGAACCATGTAGAATTAGGTGATTTCCAAACATGAGAAAATGGGGCGAACATTTATTTGACTCATGGGTAACATTCCGCAAGGCCGCTAGAATTTCGGTTAAATGCCCATCCCAAGTTCGGTGATCCCTTACTATGTAGGACCTGATGGCCGATAATATTGAACGATTAGCTCGTTCTGAAACATTGGCTTGTGGACTATATAGGGCTGAAAATGTGTGCTTAACGCCGTATTTATTGATTAGGTTCGCAAATGATTTTGAGGTAAACTGAACCCCATTATCTGAGTGGACCACTTCTGGAACACCGTAGTTAAGAAAAATTTCTGACTCTAGGAATCGAACGACACGATCCGCAGTAGCTTCCGGCAAAGATTTCAACCACAAAAATTTGGTATAGTTGTCGAGCACGACAAATATATACTTATTCCCTAAACGAGAACGTGGATAGGGTCCAAGGAAGTCAATGTACAGCCTTTGAATAGGTCTTTCTACTTCAACTTGTTTGCCCATTGGAGGTCGCATACAATAATTAGCCGCTTTACTACTTTTACACACTTCGCAAGTTGAAATGTAATGTGCAACATCTTCCTGTAATTTTGGCCAATAATAGTATCGCCTCAGAAGTTCCGACGTTTTGGCTATCCCACTGTGAGATGTGAGAGGGTTAGCATGCATTTCGGAGATAAGGGAAGGAATTAGTGGTTTCGGAATCCATAACTTCCATTCGGGAATGTCGATGGCGGTAGTGGATGCTGAATGCACTAAGTGTATAAAGATTTTGTCATCCTAACACACAAATTTTTGTAGCTCTCGGGGGACTTAATGGTTTGATCTCGTTGATTGAGATACTCTGGATCTCTGAACGCTTCTGCATTCAAATCCAAATGGGGAAAAGCATCAACAGACGGCAGAGCATCACTGAGCTGAGCAACTTCAGTGGAAAATACTCGAGATAGAGCGTCTGGAACCACATTTTGCGTACCTTTCCTATACTCTATACGGAAATTAAATCCCTAGAGCTTTAGACTCCATCGTGCCAAGCGACCCGCCTAATCCTTCTGTTCCATTAGCCATGTAAGACTTGCATGATCTGTTATTACGGTAAATTCGTGCCCCTCAACATAGGCTCGGAATCGTTTCACGCTTTGTACTGCCGCCAGACACTCCAATTCAGTGACGCTATAGTTGCGTTGCGCTGAGTTAAGTTTTGCGGACATGAAAGCAATAGGATTCTCTTCGCCTGTCGCTGATTTTTGAAAAATTACGCTTCCGATACCCGTTGCGCTGGCGTCACACTGTATGAAGAATGGTTTGGTGAAGTCCGGGTTTACCAAAACTGGTGATGAAGTCAACAGTCTCTTTGTTTTTTCAAAGGCTTCATTTTCTGTATCACTCCATACGAAGTTACGTTTCTTCTTTAATAAGTCGGTCAATGGACCAGTGACTGTTGCAAAGTTAGGTATAAATCTTCTATACCACCCTGCCATGCCCATGAATCTGCGCACTTCACGTACAGTTTTCGGAATCGGATATGCGGTAATGCCCGAAACTTTTTCTGGGTCGGGTTTAAGTACACCGTCACCAACCACATATCCCAAATACTTGATTTCCTGCATAAGGAAATTACTTTTCTCCACGTTAATTGTCAAGTTTGCGAGTTTGAGAAGTCGTGCGACTTCACGAAGAAGTTGAATATGTTCATCAAAGGTACTCGACGTGATGAGCAGATCATCCAGGTAAACGAATATTTTGTCATGAAGTTGGTGGGGAATGACTTTGTGCATAAGTCGACACATCGTTTGTGGAGCGTTGCACAGACCAAAAGGCATGACGGTAAGCCGGTAGAGGGGACGACCTGGCACCGTGAATGCGGTCATATCACGCGAAGCTGGATCCAAAGGTATTTGCCAAAAGGCATCCTTTAAGTCTAGACTTGAAATATATTTAGTATTTTGCACCCGTGAAAGAAGACCATCAATTAGTGGGAGTGCATAAGCGTCCTTTTTCGTGACCACGTTCACACGCCTAGCATCAAGACATAAACGCACTTTTCCATTGGATTTTCGTACTAATGTAACAGGTGAGCTCTACGAGCTCGAACATTCCTCAATTACTCCTAGGTTTAGCATGCGGTCTAATTCCTCATATAACTGCTTTTGCACGGCTTGTGAAACAGCATAATGCCGCTGTTTGATCGGAGTTGCGGAGCCGACATCAATATGATGAGAAACTAGACTAGTTTTCCCTAAGCCCTGATGAGTGAAAGACGGAAACTCACTCATTACCAAGTCGAGCTCCTGCTGTTCATCAGTATTTAATTTGTGGTGTTTGGACTTTTGGGATGACAACTCCATGAGTTTTTGAAATGACGACGAACAATCTACTTCGTTAACTTGCACAGGCGCAATTCCAAAAGTATCCCAGAAATAAATTCCGAGATACAGAGTATATTTCAAAGAAGGGGCCACCAAGAATCGCATCATTCTCGTTTTTCCATTAAAGGTGACTAAAGTTCGAACGTACCCGTCCACATTACATTTTTGACCACAAGCGGTAGATACTTGCGATTGCAACGCATGTAAGGGGAGAGAAAGAGCTTTAATAACTGTGTATGCGTCCATTCCAAGTACACTCGAACTTGCTCCACTATCAAGCAATCCTTGGTAAATTCGTCCTTTGATTGATATCTTTGCATATGGACGGTTGTCACCGTTTATCTGGAAAATGGATGCTAAGCCAGCTTGCTTCAAATGTTGGCGGATTTTCCAATAACGAGTGGCACGGGATAGGCGGTAGGAAATATATGGCCGTTTTTATTTGGGCTTAGATGTTTCATATGGACACAGGTAAGAGAAGTTATCGGAAAACGAATCGATATTTATTGATTGCGACTTTGTCCGCGGTCTCCATTCATATGTGGATTGCCACGTATTGGGGTGGGAATTCTCACATCGGGAGTACGACTCGTCCCAGGCTGCACCGCACTCCTCATATCGTTTCCCGACGAACGTTTTTGGCATTTGGGACAGTTTCTCTTAAGAATATTTTTAGCACCACATCCATAACAAAAGGTGTTTCGGAAAGTCTTTGGACAACTGTTGAAAGTGTGTCCTATATCAGAGCAATTCCAGCATATTGCTAACTGATTGTTTTGAGACTGCGGATTGACAGCGTTTCTGTTATGATTCAACTCTGCAACTTCCTGACGAAATTCTCGGAGGTCCTCTTCTAGCTCGCTCACCTGGCGTCGCATTGAACAATTCATCTCCGAATCAAAGCCAATTCTTTTTCAGGTATTCTCTACCGAGACGCACATCTTCTTAAGGTCCTGGACGGAGCTAAACTCGGATCCCGCTAAATGTGCCCGCAGCCCAGGTCTCATATTTCGCAGGAGAATTTGTTGGAGATTCTGATCAGTTAATGGGATTTATAACTGCAATGCTAATTTGTCGATTGCATCTGAGAAGTCGCAGTATGGCTTTCTTTGTTTTTGCAGGCGCGAATCAATCTGCCTACGAACATCTAGATCGGTGGTTTGATTTTCGAAACGTTCCTTCAACCACACACAAAACTGTGGCCAGGTAATATTGGGTGATGTTTCGCGAATAGTCCAATACCACTCGGCTGCCGAGCCCCGTAATATGAGGTAGATCTCGGATACTAAATCAGAATGCAAGACTCTATTAGCTTTCGCTAAGGTTTCAACCCTGAAAATAAACCGATTCACATGAAGGCCATCAAAAGATATACCCCACTTTGATACTGGAACAAATTTCCTTCGCTCGGTAGCGGTCGTATTTACTGGATAAGTAATGTTTCCGGGTTCGAGACCGGTACTAGTTGGTACCCAATGTGTAGATGGCGGAACTACATCTTCACCTAAATTTAACGACGTGTCTGGTTGTTCAGCAATTGGTTCGGGATTAGCTGCTGGGGCTTGCAAAACAGAAGTCGTACTAAAGTCAATAGCCGACAATTTACGATAAAAAGTATCCCTTTCTTCTTCATCAGTTGTCTTATCTGTAATATCAGCAATTATTGTTTTTAGCTCAGAAGTCTTGTGCAAATATTCTTGTCCCAAAGACTTGATGGTTCTTGAGCTGTTTTTAATGAAACGATTTAGACGGTCTGAATAATGCTGTAGGCGTGTAGAACAGCGAGCTAATAAATTGTCATGTTCTAAGACGCCTTCTTTCAAAGCTAAAGAGATATTTTCTAGCCCCGAATAGCAACTTTCCAATTCTCCATGAAGGTCAGTTCGTACGCAAGTAGGCAGGGCTGAACTGGGTTTTAGTACTGGACGTGTTAATTTTATCTTGAGTCGTGTCTCTAAAAGTTCTAACCGGGCTAGAGCATCTTCACTAATCTGCCGAATGCTACATTCCATGTCGAACTCATCTGGTTCGAGATGGTCAACGTTCAATGCCATAATCAAAGCCAAAAGTGCAAATAATCAAAAAAAACAATAACTAAGAAATATGTTGAATACAATATATAACTATAGTAATAACCGAAACCTTAAATATATCAAAAAAAAATTACGATATATATAAAAAAGAATTCACCACAGCAAGTTGAAATAAAAATTCAATAATAGAAAAAAAATATATACTTTGATGCAATAATAACTTCAATATGAGCACAAGTAATAAAAAAAAAAATGAAGTAGGTGAATAATCTAAACGCTTTCAATCCAAAAATACCGAATTTAAATCCGCGACACTATACTAACTGAATAATAGAAAATAATCAAAAGGAAAAGAATAATGATAAAAACCAATGCAAAAAAAAATTGATATAAATAAATATGATAATCACAAGATAGAACAAGAGACCTCGACACCCACCATGCCCAGGCAAAACCCCATCACTCTCCCTTAGAGAAAATAAAAAAAAAATGCAAGAAAAAAAAATGAACTAATAATTTGAGACAATGATATATGTACCTATATAAAATTAGAGCATCACCGCAAAGGAAATGGGAAAGGTTGTCAATAAACTAACTATTCTAATCTGGGTATTTCATCAATTCAAAATTTTTAACGAAGCCGGTTCGATGTGGTCCCTATAACAAACAAAATAATTCGATGGGTCCAGACTCAAGCTGCGACCGACGGAATGCATCCGGATAATATTTTGCGAGAGACCAAATCGACGGCTAAAACGCGAAGGTGAACGATGATGTCTACGAACAGCGATATTCGACAGATGTTGAGAAAAAAAAACATCGACGCACATTGCGGATAAATCGCTACGAACAGTCATCGATCACCTGAGCTACTGTAAGATCAAAAGCAAAAACTCGGTTTATTGGATTCGAAGTGAATTCGCATGTCAGATGCACCGGCATGATCATTAAAAGAACAACAAAAAAAAAAACGCGCGACACGGATTAGAATATTCAGTTTATCGATTAAGAAAAGTTAATTAAATTAAAACCGAAAAGCGAAATTGAGTAAGAAGAACTAAATGAGGATTAAGAATTGAAATCAAAAAAAATTACTGCTGGTCATTTGCAAATGAAAGGAAGAAAAAAAAAATGAATGAAAAGAATATGAATACAACAACAATATGGAACGAAAGTTTCATGTATAGAGGAAAAAAATAACGAGTTGCTGAACCTAAAAATAACTTATCAAGTTATGCATAAAAAAGATGGTTTGCATATTTGGAAAATGCAATTGCTAAAACAATAGCAAATGCACTTTCAAAAGAAATTTACGCTGTATGCAATTACTGCTGGTTTGGAAATTTGCTATACTTTACTAAGCATTGTGCAATGGAATCCGCACAATGCATAATCGCGATAGCTTAGTCTCAGCTGTCTCCGATCACGACACCAGAAGCCGAAGATCGATTCCCCCGTCAGTCAACGATTTTCTTAAAGAAAATTAATATTTTTAATATAAGTCGAAGACGTTACCAATGATGGGAGGCGATCGTAGCACAATGTAAAACAAAAGTGTGGCCTTGGACGGGCGGTCCAAAGCCAAAATCAAAAATTCCGGAAAAGAAAAAAAAAATCATTGTTCAGAGATAAATTATCAACTATCAAACGAATCAGCTGTACCGAATTAAAATTTGCAGTGCGTTCACCTCGACGACCGTACGATGGCGCTCGGACGTTCCCATACGCAGGAAAACACGGATCTGTTCCACGAACAGTTTTCCGTCCCGCAATCTGAGGTCCGACCAATCAAAGTACAACGTACTTGATTCGCAAAAATCGTGCGAAATTTCCGCCGTACTTGAACGCACAAAAAAAATAAATCCCAATATCATATATTGGTTTACGCACTACCCAGAAATTCCGTCAGGGACTCGTCGGAATCGAGATATCAGCAACTCGAAATTCAAAATAAAATGCCGAAACTTTTTTTGGGCGCCACTTATACGTAAGGAGCCTCTGGAGGCCCATTCCGTATGCAGAATTTAATGATGATGTTCCTTCAGGTCTGGACAGCACTTTTGCCGGCCACTCAGGAGCTTGGGGTGGGAAATTGACCTGGAGTGCGATCATCCTAGAGGGTGCTGTCGGGTGCTTTCCTTCACGCACTAAGGAACTACATCGCGAAGGGTCTCCCTGCACACGATGGGTTGAGAGGTCTCACGAGATTCTTTTTAACACTTCATATCAGGTGTATATACTTACTGCAAATTTATAAAGCCCTCGCACCAGCAATGATGCTGTACAGGATTTTTTTTTTCTCTACTTTCCGGGTACGTTGCAGCACTTTTTTCTTTGTATTTATTAAGAAAATGTTGAACTAATTATTATTATCACTTTTTATTATTATTTTTTTTTTATTATTATTATATTTGAAATTAGTGGCGATTGTTTCGTTCGTGAACTTATCACTCCCCAAAAAAATAACGTCTGCTCCCTTCAGCTCCGACTTATTCAATCCCTCACCGTCTTTTTTTTTCCCCCTTTATTTTTCGAATTTTTTTGTTTTTGTTGCATCATTTTCGTTTTTGGTGAAATGATCTTTTAACTTACTTTGTTGGCTATTCAAGTACGCCTTAATGATTTTAGAAAGACTGCAATAATTATGAAAGCACATGTAAATTACAGAAATAAATGACGCAAATGTTTAATACATATATGCTGTATACTTTATTTTGACGCTCATAATACATACATATGTATACATGCTAAACATCGCGATCGGTAAAATCGACATGCCCTACAAACATATTCAAAACATTATTCATATGTAATTTCTTATGTATTTCACACTTCAATTATTTCATCTTTTCATAAACCCATTTACACTTAAGTCGGAAAATTTAAAGCATTCCATCCTTTAAAAACGTCTCATTTAGATTCTGTTCTATAACCTACCGTCTTAAAACTAGTCATACGTGAGGGTCTTCGGGGAAAACCCAACAACATACTGTTCTAATGAAACTAAGCCTTACAGTTTTACAAAAAAAAAAAAAAATTGCAATTCTTAAATCCAAAAGAATCGCTTGAGAGTAGATTTTGAAAGCTTTGACTCAACTTCCCGCCACACTGTTTCTAAATTATAAGCTCTATGAAAAATAGTTCTCAAAATAGCCCGAATTCCAATGTGGTTGTTGCGATTTCCCAGAAGCATGTGTTCTGAGAACCTGTTGATTCTCTGGGAGCTCTCGCAAAACTTTCGCACACTCTCACGACTCGTTCTCGCATCCAACAAAATAAAACACACATCTCGATCTGCACGAAACCCTGAGACGACAAAATTCCGAACTCAAAGCACGTGCCAGTGCCGACTGACATCCGCACATTTCATTTCTTCCCCAGAAAAGGAAAACTACATCGCCCACCCAGCGCATCCCATCGAAGAAACACTGTCGCAACGTTTCGGCTTACCTGCAAAATAACGATACCGTGATTGGCTGTCAGCTGATATTTTTTCTCTCGTTTTCCGCTCTCTTCTGCGACTCTCCACCTCCCGGAAAATTCTATTCCCCCTCTTTCATTTTCATCCAAGGGAAAAACAAATTTTCTTTGTTTTCCTTCGCCGTATACTTATTACCCCTCTCGAGTTAAGGAAAAACCCGGACACGCTGAACGGAGGGAGGAGTTGTTGACGATGGAGAGAGAAAATTTGGTGGGAAAATAGGGGATCTGGGAAATTTTTCAATAGGAGGAAGCTTTCTGCACAGTGGTGTCCGGGTGTTGAAGAAAAGCTGGAGCTAAAAATCACAAATAACTTGTCGTATTTTTCGAAGAGAAGAAATTCACGCGCATACGAACGGCTAGCCGAACTATCATCGGGAAGCCCGGCATGTTTACATTTTCCTTTAGTGGATTTTTTTCTCGTATGCACCTCGCTATATCGCAGCCGAGTACGTTTGTCGGTGTACGAGATTTTCCCTACAGAATGATGATGCTTCTGTGAGGAAAGTCCACAATGGACCATCAGTACCGTTTCGGTTGGCATCTAATTAGGACGTGCAGTCGTTTGCGGATTACTGGAATATCGTGATTCGCACGTGCCCGTCACTAGCACCGCATCGCCACCTCCGAGTCACTTTTTCTGTTCGGTGGCGGTCCCAGAGTCCTTTTTTTTGGTGTCACATTTCGAAACAATTTGTAGGACGATCTCATTAGAGACGGGCATCATCTGGCGTGGCTAAGGGACACGAAAATAAGGTCACATTATAGAGCTTTCATTGTTCGATCCTTGCTTCAAATCTGTGGACCTCAAATCCTCATCAGCGCTTATTAAGGATCTACGAGTGTTGTGGTCACGTGCGCGTCTGCATTTTTTTTTTAATTCCAAATCGAGTTAAATCCTGGCGAAGTGATGCGCTACGGTAGTCGTCCTTGCAGGGTGATGATGGTCTGGTTGCGTGTGTAGGAATATGGGAAATCGTTTCAAGTGTCGGGAGAAATAAAAAAAAAGAAATAATTTCGTCGGTAATTAGTGCAGTGATTGGAGTGTGAAAATTTTTGAGTGATTTATTTTTCCATTTTTTTTTGGTGCTGCTGGTTAATCCTTTTTCCAACGACCCTTGAAAATCGTATCAGTGTGAAGCCTTGTCATCGGAATTGGGGTCGACGTTAATGACAGAGCTCTGTAAAAGTTTTTGAATGTGATTGGCGCGAAAGTAGACAGGATTTAAAGTGCGAGTTTTCTATTTTATTTCGGTTAAGGGTGACGAAATAATTAAAAAAAAAACAACAGAATCGTATTTGGTAAATATTAAGGACATTGTAGCAGCTACAGTGGTGGAGGATAACGCATCGGAATGCTTCCTTTCTACGTGTTCCTGGGAGCACTCTTCATGACTGTGTTCTTTACGTCTGGCAACTCGACAACGTCGGCTGCTAATAACGGACTAGCTGCTAATGGTGAGTACTAATTATTATACAGACACCCCGTGCGTCCTATTTTCATCTCTCGCCTTAGCACGAGTGCTGTCATGTCCTGGCAATCCTTTGATCTGGAATTTATCAAAGAGAAGATCCTGATGGGCTTGAGAAATGATTCGGTTGTGGCGGTAGCCCCCTCGGGGAATGCTACTTGGCTGTAGGCAGATTGTCTTTGTGAAATGCGTTAGGATAGCGTTGGATTTCTCCGACTACAGTTCTGCGAATTAGCGAATGTTTTGATTAAATAATACGTCAATGACAGTCAATCTATTACAGTTGTTTCAACAACTGTGAGTAGCAGTAAGAAGTAGCTAGATTTACTAGTTTGTTTATCGAACTAGTAATGTTTGAATCAAATCCTTTAATGTCCTTCAGTTTAGTGCGGAAATCCATCACAATGAAAGTCATAATCATTTTTTGGACTGCATGCTAATCTTTTCTTTGAGTTGAAGCAGCTATTAACCATTGTAGTGCTCCACTACTGCCAGGATCTGCAATTCATCCTGCGCTTCATTTGAATTAAGGTGCAAAAATAACGAAGCTAATAAATTACAAAGGGCGCATCAACCTCCTTTTATGTCCTTTGGCATTATAGTCAGTGATGACTCTTTAGTTAACATATGAGCAACTTATTTCTTGACCATTTTCACACTGCTTTCATTGCGTCAAATCGTATTGTTCTTCTACAATGGCACTACAGCCCAAATAGGGCCTTGACCTCCTGACCTTTCGGTTCCTTAATATTTTTTTCATTACTTATTGTAGAAGGGTTGCTAGCCCTTCACTCAAGCCTTTATTTACGAATTTGTTATATTCGTAGATTGAGGTGACCAAGGTAGCGCACTGGAATTATTCGTCGATCGGGATTTGAACTCACGATCTTAGCATTGTAGACCAACACGCTGAACATTTTGAGGTTTATTTGATGCATTGCGGATAGTATTTCTAGAGGTCCAAATGGCATCCCTGCTGCCATAGTAAATCATTGTAGCACTTTTCAGGTCTTGTCTTTATGTCAAAAATATAATGCTTCTCTCAGATTTGGAATATTTTTTGGCTTAAGGAAATATTCCACGAAATACAGACCATTGCTCGAGAAAGAAAAAAGTGTTGCAGTGTGTAACTATCGACCTATTGCTAATCTTCCTTGCATTCCTGAGTTGTTCGAAGCAATTGTTTGTGATGGAATAAATCTCAATTGTAGATCAGTCAAACACAGGTTTGCCAAGTGGTGGTCGATCACGGCTAATCTAATGGAATTTTTCAATTTCAATATTCCAGTTATTGGAGGCTGTGAGCAGGTTCAGTGCATATATACCGACTTTAGCAAAGCTTTTGATAAAATTAATCCTTACATGCTTTGCGTACTAGGATTTTCTTTAAGATTTAATGGTTTGGATCGGATCTTATTTGTTTAATCCTGATAATTCGAGGAGCTCATTCTTCTACATCGGGTGTGCCACAGGGAAGCCATCTTGGACTACTGTTATTTATTTTTTGCAATATGCATTCGGTTATTTTCTGCTTGAAAAATTTGTTCAGTGCTGACAATGTGAAATGTTTCATGGTAATTCGAAAAAAAATGATGGCGCACTGCTTCAAATTGGTCTGCAACGCTGTTTTGACTGGTGTGGATTTAACTTTATGCCTTTAAATATTACGTTTCATACTTTAGAAACAAATCCCCAAATCTACTTGCCGATTATGCCCTAGAAAGAAGCATACTACAACAACCAGACAAAGTACTAAATATAGGTTTATATTTTAAACCGTATTTACGTTTGATGATCATGTTGACGACATAATCGAGTAGACAAACTCCGTTTGGGATTTCGTTAAAAGATGGTGAACTGCAATGATCTTTATTTAACTACGACCTTATACTGGGCTGTTGAACGCTCTGTATTTGAGTATGCCAGTCAAGTATGGAACTCCGTATTACGAGAATCATAAGAGTAGGATCGAGTCGGTACAGCGAAGGTTTTTCGTAGGGCCCTTCCCTGGTCTGATACGGTGCGTCTTCCTTCTTACAAACAGCGCCATAAACTCATATCTCTAGAGTCACTTGAGAATAGATGGATTATCGTTAGCGCTGCTTTTGCGCTTAAATTAATTTTAGGAGAAATCAATTCCCCATATTTCCTCGAAGCCATAACGTTTAGTATTCCGCGCCGATCCTTGGGAAACTATGTGCCACTTCACATTCCTTATCATCAACTATGGAGAAAACGAATCAATCGGTTCTCGATTATAATTTGAAAAGAGAAGAAAAGATTTCCAGATTTCAAACTGTTATGCTTTATGAAATGTAACGTTTCGGTCTCTGCTGAGACCATTACCAAACTGATCGACAATTACAAGAGACTAATACTTCTATACAGAATTCGGTTGATTGGGTGTGGGAAGCATAATTAAGGTAAATAAGCAGTTAAATTAGTTAAGGATTTCTGGGTACGGATAAACTGCTGATAATTTGCATCGGGTGTCTCCGTTGAAGTTCCGTAGATGTTTGGCTTCTCGTTGAAAATAATAATTTGTCTTGGCCAGAATTTGCACGTTCATGAAATCGATTGTATAATCTTCTGTTGTTGCATGTTCCGCGATCGCTGATAACTGTATTTGGTTTTTCCGTGTGCATCGTTTATGTTCATTGATTCTTGTTTGGACTATTCGTCCCGTTTCTCCTTTGTTGACTTTTTCGCATGAACTGCAAGGTACTTTCTGCACTCCTTCAGTTTCTAATGGTTTTTGTCCTTTTCGTTTTCTGAAATTCTCTGGATAGTAGTCTTCTGCTTCTACAATGGTAGTACAACTCAAATCGGGCCCTCACAACCTTCGCATTGTACACTAACACGCTATCCAGTAAGCTAAACCCTAACTGGATAGTAGTCGGTGTAGAGAATGTTATCTTGATGTTGGATTTCCGGAGGTTTTTTCCTACCTTCCGCCGTGTCTTGGATATAAGGTAGTTTCACCGATGATTTGTCTATGTTTCCTTGTTCGAAGTCTTCTCGTTGTTTAGTCTTTGGATGCTTTGGTTTCCAGGCCTTGTTTATTTCGCTGACTTTGTATCCATTTGCTACAAATGCCAGATTCAACTGTTCCTTTTCCTTTTTCAGGCTACGCGGGTTGTTTCCTTTAGTTATACATTTAGCTCTGCGTAATAGGGTTTACAGTACGCCTGTTTTTTTGACTTGGGTGGTGATGTGAATGTGCGTGGAGACCAAGCTGAACTTATCGGTCATCCTTGAATAATATAGCGTACAATCCAGTCGGTTAAGGAAGGGATAAAATAAAATGAAAATTAACAAAACATATAGTTAATTGAGTAAGGACGAACTTGATAAAAGAAGTCGGTGAATGATGCTTTTTAATTGCATAGTGTTGTAATCTCTAGGAAAGCGGTCGCGGGCATTGCATTCCACATTTTGCTTGTTCGAGGTAGGAACGACTAGTACTCTCACTTTTCTGTAATTTTCAAGGCAGTCTATGGACGCCGCTATGACAATATGTACAGTACGTTTAGATTAGTTTAAGGCGCCCCGTATCAGATATGCGAATTGTACTCGAGTCGGAGTCTGATGTGTGACTTGTAGATGGTTGCAATATAAGGTAGTGTAAAAAATTTCTTGCGCAATTGGGAAAAGCACTTGCAGCATAAAAATAATAACTGTTGACATTAAAAATTATAGACCTATTGCGAAGCTTTCAGAAATTCCTAAAGTTTTCGAATGCATTTCGACTGAAGTGAGTGATTTACTTTAGTTTCAAATCTTCACCTTCTATTAAGCAACATGGGTTCCTTAAGGGACGATCAACTGTAACTAATCTTCTATCCTTTACCAATTTCGTAAACCGCTGTATTGAAAATAAATCTCAAGTTGACTGTATGTATACGTATTTCAACAAGGCGTTCGATAAATTGTCTCATGAAATTCTACTTCTGAAATTGGATAAATTGGGATTTCCTCCTATACTACTTCGCTTTGGTCATATTTATCAAATAGAACTCAATTAGTTATTTTTTGATCTTGTTTTTTCCATGATGTCATGTCTACGTCTGGTGTGCCACAAGGAAGTCATCTTGGGCCACTACTTTTTTTTTTATTTGTAAATGACCTTTCCTTTGTTTTACCGAACACTAACTTACTTTTATGTGCTGACGATATTAATATTTTTAAAAAAATTGATAGCGAAATTGACTATTTATCTTTGCAACGTGATCTCGATATCTTTTATGACTGGTGTGTTTGCAACAAGTTATTTTTAACTATTGATAAATGTAATGTCTTATCCTTCTCTCTTAAACTTACAAAAAAAAATGGACAGGAGTTTCATTTACTTCTGACGCCACGGAAGTAATGGTCTATTAGGTTATAACTCGCGGGGTTCGACTTGCTTTTCTTCTTAAGTATAGGCTGGAAAATCGCTTGTTTTCAGCTATCCTGAAAAGTAGGAAAAGTGGAAATGGTTTGGACAAAGATGAGAAGCATTTTTTAAAGGTTGGTGTGAGTTGGCTTTCTATTCTATACGAAACTTAACGAAGTGTCATTTTTTTTCTCAAGTACACACAAAAATGGCAGTTTACCGTTGCTTTCTATTTCCATGGTGAACTTAATTTTCTCGTGGTGTGAGAACAGGTGGGCTAAAAAATGGTCAAGCTTTTCTTTCACATGTTGCCATATGATGAAGGTGTCATCCACATAATGATGGTACAAATGCGGTTTTGATGGAGCTGAGTCCTCTGCATTCTCGCTACAGCTGGTAAAGTTAGAGATCCGATTGCTACACCCACCATTTGCTTGTCATCATCATCAATGGCGCGACAGCCCAAATCGGGCCTTGGCCTCCTAAAGTCGTCGCCTCCAATCGTCTCGATCTAAAGACCGCGTCCTCCAGCTGCTAATTTTTAAGATGGCTTTGCTATCTTCATCAACCGAGTCTTCCCATCGCTTGCGTGGCTTGCCTACTGGCCGGTTACCACTCGCTTTGCCTTTCAGAGCACGTTTGGAGATTCTTCTCTCTTCCATTCGCTCTACATGGCTCTACAGTTCACTTAGCTTGATGAACGTTGAAGCTTCTGGCTCTTTGTAGAGTTGATACAACTCACGGTTGTATCTTATTCGCTATTCCGTTCCTTCCTTCACAGGTCTCAAAATTCTTCAGAGGACCTTTCTTTCAAATGCGTTAGCTGCTTTTTCGGAAGTTCGTGTTAATGTCCATGTCTCGCTACCATAACAGAGCACAGGTCGTACAATAGTTTTATATATCCGCAGCTTATTGTTCCTGTCCACTTTCTTGGATTTCATTATTGGAAGTACCGAATAATACGTCTTATTTGCTAGTATTATCCGTCGTTTGATTTCGTCTGTTTCATTACCGTCCTTTCTTAGATTAGCCTCAAGATATATGAAATTGTCCACATTCTCCAAATTATATTCCGCAATTATTATGTTTTGTCTGATAGGCGCTCTCCTTCTTGTTTGCATCATTACTTTTGTTTTGTTTTCGTTAATGCGCAACCCGACTTCTTTTGCGGCGGAGTCAAGATTGACAAATACCTCCTTAGCACTAGGGAAGGATCTTGCTAGGATGTTAATGTCGTCAGCGTATGCTACTAGTTGGGTGGACTTGAATAGTAGTGTCCCGTTGGTGTCGACTGGGATTTTTCGGACGACATACTCTAGTGCCAAGTTGAAAAGCATAGGAGCTAGACCATCTCCCTGCTTTAAACCACATTCCGTTCAAAAGCTGGTTACAGAATCGGTTTGTATTCTCACTTGGGATTCAGTGTTCGTCATTGTGAGTCTTGTTAGTCGGACTAGTTTTGGAGGAATTCCAAAGTCAAGCATGATTTGGTACAGTACGCTCCTGTCGATACTGTCGTATGCTTGTTTAAAATCTACGAAGATTTGGTCCACGTCTGTGTTATATTCCCAGCATTTCTCAAGCACCTGTTTCACCGAGAATATCTGGTCTGTTGTAGATCGTCCGGTTCTGAATCCGCCTTGGTATTCGCCAATTATTTGATTAGTATAGGGCTTAAGACGACGTTCAATTATTTTTGTCAGTATTTTATAGGACGTATACAACAATGATATCCCTCTGTAATTCTCACAGTAGAGTTTGTCTCCTTTCTTGTAAATTGGACCTATAATACTTTTTCGCCAATCGTCGGGTATGATTTCCTCTGTCCAAATTTTGCATATCATGTTGTGCAGTATTTCAGCGACACAATTTCCACCGTTTTTCAGAAGTTCAACTGGTATATCGTCAATTCCCGGCGCTTTGTTTCGTTTCTGGTCACATAGGGCTGCTTTGATTTCAGCAAGCGTGGGTAGTGTCGATGATGGTTCATCTTCGTCAGTTGAGGCTTCAATTGAAATTTTGTCTGTTGTGATCGGTGCTAATGGGGTGGGATTCAAAAGATGTTCAAAGTATGAAGCCCATCTCCTTTTGATTTCTTCTGTGTCGCTGATGATATTGCCCTCTGCGTCTTTGCAGAGACTGGTTTGCTTGTAGGGTTTTATTATTTAAACAAAATTAAATTAAGTCATATCTGTTGTACGAGATGAGTTCCCTGGTGATATTGAAGGTGTCCATAATAGAGATGTTGGTGAAACGTGATTTCACGTCTAAGCTAACTAAAATATTCGTTGGTTCCATGTTGATTTTTGAAGTATCTCTACTAGATGAGCGGAAATGAGCCAAATATGCCGCGATGAGTGGTTTCACCAGAAACACTCTCATCGACACCCTGCTGACACGCCACCTTGGCAGTGTCCCATGAAGGTCTACGAAGTGACTGGTGGTACATCTAGCACACGCACGTACTAGCTCGTCGGTGGGGGTGGGTTTGTCACTTCTTTTCATGGACATGTTAAAACTAATGTACCAAAAGGGGGCTGACCACCAGGTTTGGGAAGTCCTGGTGAGGTAGTCAGCGGGCTACGATCGGAATATCTATAAAAAGAAAAAAAAGTCCGATGTGATTTTCACTAGGGAGGCTAACTCCGTGACGAGAGCCTTACGATGTTTTTGGGTAAGTGATTGTACATAACTGATGATGGTTCGAAACGGGTATTTTTCTTATGAATTTTTGCAAAGACGTACATTTTTGGGATGTGTGGATCTGAAACTAGAAAGTAGCCTAGCGGGTAACGTGTTGGTCGACAATGCGAAGGTGGTGATTTCAAGTCCCGGTCGACGCATAATTCCAGCACACTACCTGCTTGTATATACCTTGGTCACCTCAATCTACGAAAATGAAAAATTCCTAGATAGAGATAGATAGGTTGTGTGAAGGTCTAACAACCATTCCACAATAAATAGAGAAAAAATGTTAAGGAACCTGAAGGTAAGGAGGTCAAGGCCAAGGCTGTAGCGCCATTGTAGAAGAAGGACCTGAAGAGATTAGTTTGGCATATTTTCCCGCTAATCTCGGATTTTTCTTGATGAAAAGGTGAATTTCCGGTGGAGGGCAGCGGTTGGATTTCATTTTATTTCGGCATAGGGTCCTGTTTGTAGAATATCTAGTATGTTCTCCTCGTATTCTTTCTTGTCCTTAGCTAGAGGTGCATTTTCTTTGTCGGCTCGAATAATCGCTACCTCCTTGATTTGTTGAAGTTCCTTGACGGCTTTCCGTTCTTTCGCAGCGATATTAGTCGCAGGAGGACTTCTGGCTTGATGATGTGTGAGATTTCGTGTCTGAGTGTAATCACTTGGGAGAGACCTCTAATTGTCGGCTCTATTTGCTGGATGATTTCTTCAGTTGGAACACTTGGCGGAGTAAGCGTAAAGTTGAATCCTTTGTTTAACCTATTCATTTGATGATTAACAGAATTGGTGAAAGGTTGACAGTAACGTTGTTGCTTATCGTCTGTATTCGTTGCGCTGGTTCTAATGTTGATAAACTACTACCACTACTTTTCGTTCCTGTATAGTTTTATTTTCGACGAATCCTGCTTCCCTGCATCTGAAATGAAAGAATCAAAATAATTAAAGTTATCGTTCGGTAGAAGGCTACCGAGGAGGAGGTGTATGGATTGGGCATTTTTGTTGAGGCAGCTCAGCTTAGCTCCCATGAGTTTGATGTCGTTCCTCAAGAGCTGCTGACTCGCTTTCTTCGAAATAGCTTTGCTGCGATAGTTGTCCCATGTGCCAACGACTGTGAAAGCTTTGGGAACTAAGTTTTTTTCGGGTACGCTAAAAAAAATCCAAAGGCTAGCTTGTCTTGGCATCACAGGAGCAATGAAAACCTGTGCTACGGCGGCAATGGAAATTTTCCCAAACATCCCTCTGATATATGTTCTACATCACGAAATTCGTTACCAGTACGCGAAAAATATCGATCAACTCAAAATCACAGTTCGAAGAAAATTTGGCTAGAAATTTCACAATTTTCATACCGAATGGAGTAACCCGGCGACCATAACTTAAGAGCAAACGATCGAAGCTCGACTCTCGAAAAATATTCAGTTCACTCTGCAAGCGCTTGCAGTCGGCCGCAAAATCACGTATATAAAGTTAGCAGTCCGCTTGTAGCTGCCTGCAAAAAAAATAACTCGATATTTTGTTACTTATTTGTTGCTATTTTGTTACGCCAAATAAAAATTTGTATCTTCAAGGATTTCCGAGAAAATGGCGGACTGCTATCTTAAATCTAAAGTTAGCAGCCACCGCGATTGCTCATTGCCTAATTATGCTAGAGGAATGATATATGTACCAGAATTTGTTACTTTTAAAGTACTTTTAGAAAACAATTAAAAAAAATTTTACTCCGATTACTTTGACAACAGAAATTAGTACTATTAGCGCTGAAAACGAAATTAACGCAAACACGTGAATTAAACGATTTTCGTGACACGAATGCAGGTGTAATATCTTAAGTAGGTACCAAATAAATTTGTATCACTGATATTCGAGTGCAAATGTACACAAAAGAACAAAAAACACCATTTCCGGAAATTCCTCCCACTGATGCGCCTAAAATTATGCCGTAATCAATATCATTTGAAAAAGACAAATGGAATGCAACAAAAGAATGAACTGTATTTTTAATCATCATTTCATTCGTGGATATCTCTATTTTAGGGAATTCAAAAATTTCAAAATTACTACAGATAGCACGATTAAGACTATGCGTTACAGAATGAAATATATAAGAAACCGACAACTGTTTTTCAACTCTAATAAATTTCTCTTTCTTTAAATTGTGCAGCACAACAAGTTCCCTTTTGCTTCTATTCCATAAAAATGAGTATCCTATTTCATTAAGACAAGTGTTCTGAGTCTAAAAATCAACAACATCCTGCAGGCAGCTGGAAGCAAGAAATTAGATCCTGATTCTTAGGTCGAAATCCGTGAGTAAAATCGACTTATGACTTTCTGCAGTAATAAATTCCATTAATTTGTGCAATGCAACAAATTCTATTTATGTTTCTTATCATGACAACAAGTATCCTGAGTGCAAAAATTAACAAAATCTTGCAGGCAGCTGGAAGCAACAAATTAAATTTAGGTTTTCAGGACCAAATCAGTGAGAAAAATCGACTTATGCCTTTCTGCAGTAGTAAATTCAATTTTTCTTCAATTTGTGCAATGCAACAAATTCTATTTATATTTTTTATCATGACAACAAGTGTCTTGAGTGCAAAAATTAACAAAATCCTGCAGGCAGCTGGAAGCAACAAATTAAATTTAGGTTTCCAGGACCAAATCCGTGAGAAAAATCGACTTATGCCTTGCTGCAGTAGTAAATTCCATTTTTCTTCAATTTGTGCAATGCAACAAATTCTTTTTATGTTTTTCATCATGACAACAAGTGTCTTAAGTGCAAAAATTAACAAAATCCTGCAGGCAGCTGGAAGCAACAAATTAAATTTAGGTTTCCAGGACCAAATCCGTGAGTAAAATCGACTTATGCCTTTCTGCAGTAGTAAATTCCATTTTTCTTCAATTTTTGCAATGCAACAAATTCTTTTTATGTTTTTTATCATGACAACAAGTGTCTTGAGTGCAAAAATTAACAAAATCCTGCAGGCAGCTGGAAGCAACAAATTAAATTTAGGTTTCCAGGACCAAATCCGTGAGTAAAATCGACTTATGCCTTTCTGCAGTAGTAAATTCCATTTTTCTTCAATTTTTGTAATGCAACAAATTCTTTTTATGTTTTTTATCATGACAACAAGTGTCTTGAGTGCAAAAATTAACAAAATCCTGCAGGCAGCTGGAAGCAACAAATTAAATTTAGGTTTCCAGGACCAAATCCGTGAGTAAAATCGACTTATGCCTTTCTGCAGTAGTAAATTCCATTTTTCTTCAATTTTTGCAATGCAACAAATTCTTTTTATGTTTTTTATCATGACAACAAGTGTCTTGAGTGCAAAAATTAACAAAATCCTGCAGGCAGCTGGAAGCAACAAATTAAATTTAGGTTTCCAGGACCAAATCCGTGAGTAAAATCGACTTATGCCTTTCTGCAGTAGTAAATTCCATTTTTCTTCAAGTTTTGCAATGCAACAAATTCTTTTTATGTTTTGTATCATGACAACAAGTGTCTTGAGTGCAAAAATTAACAAAATCCTGCAGGCAGCTGGAAGCAACAAATTAAATTTAGGTTTCCAGGACCAAATCCGTGAGTAAAATCGACTTATGCCTTTCTGCAGTAGTAAATTCCATTTTTCTTCCATTTTCGCAATGCAACAAATTCTATTTATGTTTTTTATCATGACAACAAGTGACCTGAGTGCAAAAATTAATTAACTAATTAATTAATTAAATTAATTAAGAATTTGTTGCATTGCAAATATGGAAGAAAAATAGAATTTACTACTGCAGAAAGGCATAAGTCGATTTTTCTCACGGATTTGGTCCTGGAAAACTAAATTTAATTTGTTGCTTCCAGCTGCCTGCAGGATTTTGTTAATTTTTGCACTTAAGACACTTGTTGTCATGATAAAAAACATAAAAAGAATTTGTTACACTACACAAATTGAATAAAAATGGAATTTACTACTGCAGAAAGGCATAAGTCGATTTTTCTCACGGATTTGATCCTAAAAACCTAGATTTAATTTGTTGCTTCCAGCTGCCTGGAGGATTTTGTTAATTTGTGCACTCAAAACACTTGTTGTCATGATAAAAAACATAAATAGAATTTGTTCACTACACAAATTGAAGAAAAATGGAATTTACTACTGCAGAAAGGCATAAGTCGATTTTTCTCACGGATTACACTACACAAATTGAAGAAAAATGGAATTTACTACTGCAGAAAGGCATAAGTCGATTTTTCTTACGGATTTGGTCCTGGAAACCTAAATTTAATTTGTTGCTTCCAGCTGCCTGCAGGATTTTGTTAATTTTTGCACTCAAGAAACTTGTTGTCATGATAAAAAACATAAAAAGAATTTGTTGCATTGCAAAAATTGAAGAAAAATGGAATTTACTACTGCAGAAAGGCATAAGTCGATTTTACTCACGGATTTGGTCCTAAAAACCTAGATTTAATTTGTTGCTTCCAGCTGCCTGCAAGATTTTGTTAATTTTTGCACTCAAAACACTTGTTATCATGATAAAAAACATAAATAGAATTTGTTACACTACACAAATTGAAGAAAAATGGAATTTACTACTGCAGAAAGGCATAAGTCGATTTTTCTTACGGATTTGGTCTTGGAAACCTAAATTTAACTTGTTGCTTCCAGCTGCCTGCAGGATTTTGTTAATTTTTGCACTCAAGAAACTTGTTGTCATGATAAAAAACATAAAAAGAATTTGATGCATTGCAAAAATTGAAGAAAAATGGAATTTACTACTGCAGAAAGGCATAAGTCGATTTTTCTCATTGATTTGGGCCTGGAAACCTAAATTTAATTTGTTGCTTCCAGCTGCCTGCAGGATTTTGTTAATTTTTGCACTCAGGACACTTGTTGTCATGATAAAAAACATAAATAGAATTTGTTGCATTGCAAAAATTGAAGAAAAATGGAATTTATTACTGCAGAAAGTCATAAGTCGATTTTACTCACGGATTTCGACCTAAGAATCAGGATCTAATTTCTTGCTTCCAGCTGCCTGCAGGATGTTGTTGATTTTTAGACTCAGAACACTTGTCTTAATGAAATAGGATACTAATTTTTATGGAATAGAAGCAAAAGGGAACTTGTTGTGCTGCACAATTTAAAGAAAGAGAAATTTATTAGAGTTGAAAAACAGTTGTCGGTTTCTTATATATTTCATTCTGTAACGCATAATCTTAATCGTGCTATCTGTAGTAATTTTGAAATTTTTGAATTCCTTAAAATAGAGATATCCACGAATGAAATGATGATTAAAAATACAGTTCATTCTTTTGTTGCATTCCATTTGTCTTTTTCAAATTATATTTATTACGGCATAATTTTAGGCGCATCAGTGGGAGGAATTTCCGGAAATGGTGTTTTTTGTTCTTTTGTGTACATTTGCACTCGAATATCAGTGATACAAATTTATTTGGTACCTACTTAAGATATTACACCTGCATTCGTGTCACGAAAATCGTTTAATTCACGTGTTTGCGTTAATTTCGTTTTCATCGCTAATAGTACTAATTTCTGTTGTCAAATTAATCGGAGTAAAATTTTTTTTAATTGTTTTCTAAAAGTACTTTAAAAGTAACAAATTCTGGTACATATATCATTCCTCTAGCATAATTAGGCAATGAGCAATCGCGGTGGCTGCTAACTTTAGATTTAAGATAGCAGTCCACCATTTTCTCGGAAATCCTAGAAGATACAAATTTTATTTTGGCGTAACAAAATAGCAACAAATAAGTAACAAAATATCGAGTTATTTTTTTTGCAGGCAGCTACAAGCGGACTGCTAACTTTATATACGTCGCAAAATCCGCATTTTTTGATTCGGTATGAAAATTGTGAAATTCATGGCTGTTGGTCGAATTTTTTTTCTTACTGCTCGGTTGATATTATGAGCGCCTGTTGATCGGAGCTCATTTTCGGCGATTTGTAATTATTCGCGGCGCGGGTTTTTCAGTTTTGTGTTGTTGCGGTTGGATTCCGCGTCGTCGACCGCGTAGCGGGAAGGTGAACAGAACACCAGAAGAGTCGTGGGGCCGTGTTGGTTTGGATCGTGTGCCTTACTGAACATAGAGAGGAAGGAGGGTGGTCTGAGCTGTGAGTTTATCCCATACAGAGAAAATTGGTTACTATACACCAATTTTCTCAGTATATATAACTTTCATCGAGCTGAAATGTTGCACTAAGTCCTTAATTAGCATTATTATTAATATCGGGGAAAAAATTAACCGATTAGCTTCCCTCCTACCCCTTCCCATATAGTGAAAAAGTGCAGTTTGTATGGGAGGTTGCGGAAGGAGTGGGGGGAATTTAAATAATTGGTATACCAAAAGATTACCTTTATAATAGGAATAGTATATTCTTAGTTTCAATAGCTCTTATAGTTGCAAACAAATTTTATTAATATATATTTTTGAAAATGAGTTATTTCGTATGGAAGGGGGAAGGAGGCGTGATGGGAGTGAAATAAAATCAAAAGCAGATTACATCTCGGAGCACACCTAACAAACTCTGCAAGATTCATTGCAATCGGTTCAGTCGTTTGTGCGTGAAAGACGGCCGGACAGACAGACAGACAAAAATTTCAAAAGCGTGTTTTTATGCTTAGTTATTGTTAAAATAAAGCGAAAAACTAACTTATAGCTATTTATAAGCAAATAACAGACAGACACTACAATTATATTTACGTGTATAGATATAAATTCGATCTTAATTATTTCAATTTTTACTTAATTATTGCAAATTTTGAACTAATTTCGCAACAATGCCCGCTCCCACCCAATTAACAAGACACCTACCTGCATCAAAACGTTGTGACCCGTTAAAATCAAATTTAAGTTAAATTAAAACAAAATACATACATATATTCGATATATTAAGGATGATATATTTTTATTCAGAAATTTGTGCACACAAAGCGGAAAATTTCATAATATTGGTTTGCGGCGTGCTGCACGAAATTTCAAGCCATGAGAATCGATGCGGCAATGGATCAGAAAGGAATGTCTCTTGATACAGAACATCGCGCTGCAATAAGCTCGTATGGTCGGTCCTTTTGCTGTCATTTTGTTTTTTCTCATCTTTTTTCGCTACAATCATATTTTTTTGCTCGTGACAAATAAAATATTGTAAAATTATTAAAATAATTAAATTTTGTTATTTTTTTAATAAAAAATAAGGATTTAAACGGAGGGTGCGGCAGTGAAGTCGACCTATTATGTCGCGAGTTAAATAAACACGTATTAAAAATAGCGCGGATGGCGGCACGAATTCCTTTCAATAAATTTTTCTGGCTGGAATGCACTTTTACGATATCGTATATATCCGAGACGATTATTATTTTTAATAAAATATGATTTTTTTTAAACGCGTGATGGCAACGGTTGTGGCAGAATTTAATGCAACCGATTTGAATTCATACACAGCGATAACAGTAATTCGATGGATGGCAATAAAAGGGAGTTGTGAGGAACACTAGTTTGATGGTGGGATAAATAATGTATTTTTCAATCGGAGCGCTTGATCTATGACGGATGATGATGGTCATGTTTGAAAAGACGCATCTTTTAAATTAAACAGTAAGAGTTGGTCAATCAAGCTTGAGTTAAGGAGAATTTAATGAGGCCGCGGACGACCTGGCGAAAAGAGGGGCAAATCTTGATCACGAACTCGCAGAAAACGTACCACCGCCTATAATGATCATCAAAGGATATTTGGACACACAGCTCACGAATCTAGCCGAAGCTAGATGGCATACGACCACAACTTGTAGAACCACAAAATCAATGTGGAACAGGTATGATGCAAAGAAAACAAAACTCTTGTTATCACTACCCAGGAAGCAATGTGTGACAATGGTTGGCATCATCACTGGCCATTGTCTTATAGGAGCACAGGCCTTTAGGATGGGTTTGGTAACCCATGATCGCTGCAGGAATTGCAACCAGCCGGGAGTAAGAGAGACAATGGAGCACGTGTTATGTAAGTGTCCGGCGCTTGCTAGAAGAAGGCTTATAACCCTCGGCTCTCCGTTCTTCTCCGATCTCAAACAGGTGTCGAGCTGTAGTATGCGAAACGTTCTGAACTTTGCGGCAGCAGCGAAATCCTTTGAGTTCAACAAGGAACTCGCAATACCAGCGAACCATTAGGTTTTCCCTATTTTCCGATGTGGTATCACTATGGATCCCAAAGGGTCTATGTGGGCTAAGGCCGCCACTCTAACCTAACCTAAGGAGAATTTATGGTCTACATACATAACTGGCTTATGGAGCTGCAGATATGTCGTCTGAGTCAGAAATTTGAAGGCATAGAACCATCTCTTGAATTCATCAACGTGCACGCCTGCCTCTAGTGCCATGATTGCCTTTAACAAGATGGATTGTTATTGTTAAGACAATCATCAACACCATCGAAGGTCATAGTCTATACCGAAGGAAAGTTCGGCATTCATACTGCTGTTACAAGCTAGGGGTCATAGCACCTACGAGAACCCCGACACCCTTGGCTCCAGAGAATCTCCGGTCAGGTTTTGTAACTTGAAAGTTACTTCCCGTTTGAGTTCCTTGCAATACTTGACTTGTAGCAATCCGCTTCGGGAAACGTGGATATACCGGCATTGGCCTTTGTCGTTATCCCTTTCCTGCGCATCGGAGATAATGATATTTACGGTACCTATCTGGAAATCTTAAAACTAAGCTAAAACTAGCCCCATCTCTCCGCCTTTGGTGGTCCAATTCCTTTCCTTGCTTCTTTTGAAAACCTTACTTGCAAGGGCGTGAGGGCACTCAAAACGCTCTGTTCGGAAGGTACCCCCTTATGTTAAGCTCCTTTCACTCACCGAAACCCTCACTTCGTCCAGCTGCCTGAGATATGCATATCTCGGATACTATAGTCAGCTTTCAGATGGCGCTCGACAAGCGCAACTCGCCGTCTCGCTTCGATACCGTTTGTGGAGGAATCCATTCATAATGCCGTGGCCCGTTAAGAGAAAACCTAAACTGAGAGGGAAATCCAAGTTTTGGTTCTCTCTTACGAAACTCACATCCCGAAGAAATATGTGCATCATTTTTCGCTTGCCACCTGTCCTGCCACATCGTAGTGGGCAGCAGTAGGATTTTTTAAGCATGAATTTTCAGTTACTACTGGCAATGGAAAATTATTGGAAATAAAATGGGCAAACTATGTAAAAGTGAAACAGTTGCGCATCTAGTAGAACTATAAACTCAGTAGATAATTTCCGTTCGCTTTCTATCATTCAGTCCCCCCAATAACATCTGCAAATATTTGTCAGTAGCAGCCAGTACCGCTGAAAAATATACTAGCTTCTCCACTCGTTATGACCATTCTCACCCACCCTTTCCTACCTTGCCAATCACATTCCTTCTTTCCATGACTGTGTTTGCACATTGCTCATAAAGTCCAAAATTGTCTACCACACAAGCCATCACGACGCTTCACCTCCAAGTCCAATGACAGAGCACCAGTGGCAACTGCAGGACATACACGTAAACATGCAATCAAGACACGTGTAAATCAAACGAGTACTCCATCAGTTGGCAAGGTTTCGTACAATATCGGCGCAAACAACGAATAGGTCGGCGTTTATGATACGAACTGAACGATAGCTGAAGGTTCACTCGTATTGCAGAATCCTGCGGATCTGATTGACACTGGTGAGAACAGACCTCTCGCAGATCAAGCCTGAATTTAACCGTTCGAAAACTCTACGTCAGTAGCGTACCTGAACCCTTTCCTTTCCAACTTCACCGCTCGCTGATGTGAATTTGAACTTCATTGCCACCGTCTTATCTTACGATATCGCCACTCCCATCTTCACTCCCTTATGCTTGAGCTCAATCATGGAGTTTCCCTTCACCAGTATAAGTAGATCGTTAGCATACGCCGCGATACTGCATGAATCCGTGAGCTGTACCAGAAGGGCGTCCATCATTAAGTTTCACATAAATGGACCGCTGATGGAGCTTTGCGGACAACCATTTTCCACGATCTTTCACACAATATCGCGCAAACCCCTAACGTATGCTAGCCATTCAGAGAAATACCTCAGCCACGAGGCTATTTCTTGACAGTCAACACCGTAGCTTATCAATCACCATATACCTGCTTAAATAGTCAAATGATCCTTTTAAATCCACAAAATTCCACGAACCTATTTCCTAGCACTCATTGCAAAGGATGGGTGTTACTTCTGACATTCTCTGACTTTAGGATTACGACTACGCGTGGTATCAACCAACCTGTAGGCAAAACACGATATCAAAAGAAAATCATACCGTCGACCCCAAGCACAATTCCAAAACAACCCTACCGAAACTATGTTCAATCTCCTCAGGTTGAAGTTCGGGTATTTCTCCCTCTGCCATTCACCGGTCGTAAATATGTTCTTTCGGTTCAGAGCTGGAAAAGAATTCATCAAATAATACTTTCACATACTCATTTCATCTAAACATAATGTTGCCTCCAACATTACTTCTCGGCATTTCGGGCCCCGATCGCTTTCGCCTGTAGATATTGTAGACCTGGTCGTAAGGATAACAAGAGTTTACAAGGACGAGACGGCCCCAATAATTTTCCTTGGACCACATAATTACGATACTCGCTGGTAATCGAGCTTAACCTGGGGCGCATTTGACTGACCACTTGCACGAGCCCTATGGAATTTCTTCATCAGGGTCCGTACTCGTGCGCGCTTACCCGCTAATTCTTCGTTCCATCACTTGACATGCTTCGGATTCACCTCCATATATAACACGTACTACTCACTATTCGATAGAACCTTATCTTGTTTGTTAGACGTGAAAGCCTGTCGTTCGGGTTTGATTCCACGCCAATTTCTCGCAACACGGATTGTTTTGTGTGTTGCGGTCTGGTAAGTGCAAGACCTATCTAAAATCCTTTCCAACCTTTGGGTCATAGAAGCCGGTTGATCACGCAACTCTGCGTCAAATACTCGGTTGCCTTACCCTCGTACGAAGCAGCAAATCGATAATTCCAATACCGCAAGTAGCATAACCACAGCCGCTACGTATACCCTGAAGGGACTTCAACTATGGCTAAGCCGATTAGCCCACATTACATCGTATCAGTCAATTTCTTCATCTCAATCCGTCCATCAAATTGTGAATTGCTACCATCAAATCCAAAACCTCATTCATCAAACCCTCAACGTACGGTTTACCTCAGATTTCGATCCCTTTAGGCCTTAGGTACTTTTGAAACATTTCCATCGCTTTCGCTCAGTACTTTCTTCTGGACAAACCCACCATTCTGCCTTCTTCCAACCACACGATTTCCTCCGATTTCGATTATTTTAATTTAATTTTCCCGCCCGGATTACCGGGGCAATCTGTACTCTCGCCTCCGTTCACTACATTCTTTTGGGAAGTCCACCATCCACTCTTGGATAACCGGGATTTGACTATCCAAGTCAAGTCGCTCAAAATTGCTAAGATTAACCCTGATGTTTCAGACCTCAAGCGTTCACCATGGACTTCCCAGCATCACTGTATGGAGGGCGACACGACTTCGCTTGATATGAATTACTTGGCTCATTCATGACATGACATTCGAATATCATATTCACAGTCCACGATGGCTTCACGTATTGTCAGCAATCTTGATGAACCAAATTAGATAGAGGGCATTGGCGTCTATCCCAATTAAGAATTGCTTGCCACGTACATGTTTGACAACCGCCTCCATGTATGCCAAGTACGGGCCGAGCTCTTTCTCGAATTACAGTCAACACTGACCAGATAGGCAAGACCAAAGGTTCCCCTGGTCCGAACAGAGGCCCTCCTCCTTGCTCAGACGTTCGAGCCTGACGCACTCAATATTGAGGTCATAAAGAACCACAGCAGCCCCTTCTTCCCTCCCGAGAAGAACACTCTCACGTCTGCAGGCAGCCCCAATTTGTGACTGCAATGTGCATTGCCGGAAATTGAAGGCAGTGGTTGCCAGTCAACTAACGCATGATCGCCAACGGAACGCCAGGCATTTGTAAAACATTTTCACTGTATGCGAAGAGGAGAATGAGAGACAGCAAAATACTCATTGGGGGAGGAACTTGGCCTATCTCCGAATTCAAAATGGGTGATTCCGTCTTGTTCCAGATAAAAATCGTTTAACCCAAGAATTTCGTTGACTGGAATCTAGAGCCGTTGGAATGGGCCCCGAAGAAAACAAAAGTTATGCCGCAAACAAGGAAGAAGACGCCAATCGGACGCAATGTTATAGTAGGAGACTATAACCCAGAAAACCCTTGTTGGAATACTCTTACTAGAATTCAAGACGCTGCAATGGACTGGTTACTAGCTGCAAGCCCACGGAAGTACTGGAAGGATGCTATTGATGTTGACAGAAAACTACTGAGAAGAATAGAGGACATCTCAATTAAGTTGATGAAAAGTCAATGAAAAAAATGCACTCCCTATTCGTATAGGTAAAATTTATTATGTATAGGTATATTTTCAGTAAGGATGCAGAATACTTTTCGTTCTTTCGGATCCTTCTACTTGCACATAGTCGAAATGGCTGAGCTGATTTTCGTCGAACATCTCATCGGACTCTCCATCAGCGCATTGACATTCGATTGCGGTATCAGGGTCATTTCGATGGTTTCGAGTACAATCGGCATGTCCCTCATGACTTCTTCGAAACATTTGACAGCACGTTGTGCATGCATCATCATACAGGCCGAACGCCTCTTGAATAATGTATCGAGTAATCGGAGAACTTCGACGATAATGTCCTGAGCCTGGCTCATCTCGCCATCCATAATACTGAGGCAGCTCTGTCCACAGACCAGAATATCATTGGTAATGGCCATCACCTGATTTCCCGTCATACACTTCTCCGAGTAAATGGTTAAGTCCATCAGAGCTGTATTCATCGAATTTTCGATACCGTCCTGCATGCTCTGCATGAGCGATGCCCGTCCCATCATCTGATTTACAATACCCTGGATGCCGGTAATCGAACTGGTGTAAACCATTTTCAAATTCGATAGAGCGCGCCGAACCGATTCGTCCATTCGGATTCCTGTCTCGTGGAACATTGGGTTCGTCTGAAGTGTCAGTAGTAGATTCTTGAGGAGGTCGTTCAGCCCGGTAAGCGTATGTCGGCTGCTCTTAAAGGTGTTGTCCGACACGAGCTTCGTATTGGCCTGGATGCCCTGGACGAGCTGCAGCAATCCACCAAAAAGTTCTGTAATAAGTCCATCGGCTTGGGGTGCAAACATCAGCCCCTGAAATTCAAGAAAAGAAAAATGAATAAGATCTGAAGTGTACAATGTTTTTCGTGCAATGTAGTTACCATTGCCATGAAAGCGACTAAAAAAACCGAAGTTTTACACATCTTGTATGTTTACAGGTCGATCGTAAACTGCAAGCAAATGTGATAAAATTTCATTTTATAGCAAAAGAATTCCACTGGTTATCTCTCGTTCGAACTGGAGCGACGCCATTTTGTTGGACTGTAGCTTTCGCCAAAATTTTCGTTTGCGTTGCGAAAGGTATTATACGTGAGATTTTCCACTGAAATACTTTTCTCTGTATGTTTGATGAAAGTATTAAAAGAATAAGTTGTTCATTTGTTTCTTTAATTGTTTTAGAATTTCCGATAACCTACTTCATTCGAGAAATCATATACACAGATTTTCTTTCGAAGCCTTTTGCAGTAAAACAGAAGTACTAATGTCTTAGCGTCCGTTATCAGGAATGTAAGGAAAGTAACATAATTCAAATGTCTGTGTGGTGAAGAATGAGTAACAAATGTTAAGCTTTTTCAAAGTTCATTTGAATAATACCCGAGATTGTTTTAGCAAAAAAAAAAGAAAGAAAAACCAGAAGATATTTAAATGCTACTTAAGAAGAGAGATTAATGAATATTATTGTTTTTATGATTACGGGAGCTTAATTCGAAGTTTTAAGTTCCAGTTTGCTATGTGAGTAAATGTAGAGGACCTGTTATCAGGAAAATTACAGCTCACAACAGGTACGCTGTATGCAATCTTTCATTTCCTGTTGTTCATGAATGTGGAATACACTTCCAGTTCTTTTAGCTCCTATGCGTATATATTTTGAGAATATTTGCGTTCTAAATAGGCTTCGTTATTTTCCAGGTCTGTCAACAGATAATAGTAATGCGTGGCCATTGAAGAAAACATTATTTTCATTCAGGGTTTTTCACGCTTCCTACCCTAATTCCTATTTCTGCTAAAACTGTGTCTAGCACAACTTTTATATCTTTAAAAAAGTTGAGTAGGATTTGAGTTCTTGATTTGTCCGCGCAAATTTCGTCATGTACCATCTTCCGGCATGATTCCCAACCTTTCCATTGCAGCTTCTTAGATCCAATATTCAGATTTTAATAAGACCTTATATGACACAGAACTCAAAATAATTTCTCTGGAAATGCGAGTCCAAATTGTTAACTTAAGGAAGGGTTAGAGACTTCTTTAATTGCTTCCAGTGCTTTGATAACTTACGGTAAATTATTTAAAAGGCTTTTTTTACCTAACGACAAGGAAGCTGTTTAGTTTTTCCAAACTAACTACTTCTGGACACGATGATACTGAACATTTACTAGAATTAAAAAGTGTTTAGTGCCACCAAACGCCTTGGTGATGTCTTGGAAGAAGTAAAAAGTACTTTACGCCTAGAAGGCCTATATGCGTCTCCATCTTGAGTACAACTCGCACATACAGGCTGGGTCAACCAAAATTCAACTTGCGATCGAATCCAAAACCATGCATTTCGTCTAATTGGAGATGAAACTATAACATCATCTATAGACTCCCTCGAGCATCGCAGAAACGTCGGGGTACTTAGCGTTTATTATCGATACTTCCACGGTAAATGCAGTGAAGAACTGTCCAACCGCATCACTCCTCTTTTCAACTATCCCAGGAATACACGGCAAGCTGTACGCGTCCATGAGTTCACAGTTAAGCTTCCGCCATCGCATACAGTGAAATATACGCAATCCTTCACCATTCGAACATCAAGACTATGGAATGCATTGCCTCTCACCTGTTCCCAGCAACTTACAGCAGTCAGTCTTTCAAGAATAACGTCCACCGATAGTTTAGACTCTTCTCTCCTGAAACTCCCTTGTACCCTCATCTTTCTCTATGCCGACTTGACTTTGCATTAAAGGGTGCCTCCTCCCCTGGGTTATGTTCGGAGCTATAAACAAAAAATTGTCTTAAGCCGTCGCTACACGATGCGGTGTGCGTTTGACTAAACATTGGCTTCCAACTTTTGAGTCAAATATTCGACGATTGATATTACAAGTGGCCTACTAGACGATGGAACGAAACATATACAATTCGATACAATACATCCAATTGTACCGTCCTGTGAAGAAAATCCTTTGAAGTGGGCAAAAACACCGACAATGAACGAAACATCTTCCAACACGAATGTTTCATGCTTGACCTTAGACACTCGCAGCTCGTGCATCGGACACACGATGCGTCTAACTGTCAACCATCCAACGTTGGATGGTGTTCGCAACATCGTGTAGCGCTGGCTTTAGGCATTCGACAAAATTTAAAACTGTACAGTGTACTCGCCAAGAAACAATTTCTCTTGTACATATGCATGGGTATAGCCTAGTGGATAGCTTGTTGGTCTATCATGCGAAGGTTGGTAGTTAAAACTTCGGTTAACATATAATTTCAGTACACTACGAGGCACGTCCAGAAAGTAAGAGTACTGGTTGCCCTCTCGTGTTTTGAGAATTTTTTCAACCATCCAACGTTGGATGGTGTTCGCAACATCGTGTAGCGCTGGCTTTAGGCATTCGACAAAATTTAAAACTGTACAGTGTACTCGCCAAGAAACAATTTCTCTTGTACATATGCATGGGTATAGCCTAGTGGATAGCTTGTTGGTCTATCATGCGAAGGTTGGTAGTTAAAACTTCGGTTAACATATAATTTCAGTACACTACGAGGCACGTCCAGAAAGTAAGAGTACTGGTTGCCCTCTCGTGTTTTGAGAATTTTTTCCAAGATTGGCAACACTGAGTGGTAGTGGGGGTTCTTCGGAATACTACGGTCACAGGCGGACCTCGTTAGTATGATAACTCACCTTGTAGTGTCCGGTTGTGTGAAATATGTCGAAAAGAAATCCCACAAATTCCCTTTTAGACTGCAAGTATGATTGCATGAACCAACCGCAGGTTGGGAAACGGAAGTTTCGCATTAAGTTTCTTGAACGAAACGATACTCAACACCTGTATAGATCCTCATCTTTATAAGGACGGATCTAAACCTAACCGGAAATACCGACTGAAATTCAAAATTCAAAACAAAGCAATTCGAATTGAATGGAGGGGAATGTTGGCGAAGGGAATGTGCTTGTTGCAGAACAACGCTTCCCCACTCACGGCCAACGCCACCAACGCGCCTCATTCGGTTGGGATATTTTGAACCACCTCGAATACTCCCCAGACTTGGCGCCTTCAGACTTTTACTTGCTCACATCCTTGAAGACTCTCATAGGTGGAAACAAATTTTCAATCGACGAGAAGGTGAAACTCGAGTTCCTGAAATGGAAGAAGGAGTTGGCGGTAGCGGCTCACAACTTGCATAGAACTGGAAGGCGACTGACATATTTACCAACAAAATCCTGTAATTTTGTTTTAAGTACAAGTTTATTTAAATAGAAAACATTTAATCTCTTATTTTCTGAACGTGTCACTTGCATGGATTTGATATGGTCACCTCAATCTGCGAAAATGAAAATTCGTAGGTATAGGGTTGTGCGAAGGGCTAACAAGCATTTAACAATAACAATTAAAATGTTAAGGAACCTGAAGGTCAGGAGGCGAAAGTCTGATTAGTGCTATTGATGTAGAAGAAGAATTATTTACTGCGCCTCTGAAGACGCCGCCTCTCTCCTTTAGTACCCTCTTCCCTTTGATAATCTGCCGCGAACTTGACGACTGTTACATCAGTATACTTCTGTGCCACGCGAAAACCAAGGCTCCTCTTACGAAGACCAGTTGCTGACTTTAGCAGTATTTAATAATCGCGTATACTTACTTACTTACGATGGCGCTACAGCCCAAATCGGACTTAGCCTTCAGAATACTTCATCTCCATCCATTTCGGTTCAGTTGCCGCGCTCTCCAGTTTGAAAATCTTAGCAGTGCATCAATCGAATCCTCCCAGCGCTTCCGTGGTTTTCTGACCAGTCTTTGTCAGTTGACTTTCCCTTTTAGTGTGCTTTTGGGAATTTTTCCGTCATCCATCCGCTCTACATGACCACCCCATTGTAACTTTTTAAATTTTATGAGGGTGACACTTCTGAAATGACAAAGATGGTACACAATTCTCTGTGGGATCGTGCTCAACAGATATTTATACTCTAGATGAAATCTGAGAGTATTATAAGTTTGCTCTAAAGTTTGTAACGCCAAGAAATAAGGCTCGGAGAAAAAAATGAATGATACAGAAGTTAATATTATCACTCAAAAATCTCAAAACCGGATGTCCATCCGTCCGTTCGCTCTCTAGCTTGAGAACGCGTTGAGCTAGAACGCTCGAATTTCGTACACGTCGTTTTTAACAAAAAGTAAGGTCAAGTTCGTGAACGGTCCAAATCGCTCCACCCCTTCCACCCCCTCCCATACAAAATGACACAAATGCGCAATTTGACAATAAACGGATTTGCTCGAAAAGTATAAAAGTTATTGGCCTGAAATTTGGAATATATTACTTTTATGATAATATCAATCTACTGTATATAAATTATTTGTGTACTCCTCCTCCTTCTACCACCTCCCATACAAACTGTACTTGTCATGGATTACTCTAAGCCAATTTACTCAGTGCGTATAAAATTTATTGAGCTGAAATTGTGCTCTAAATATTTATTTAAAATTGTTAGTAAGGCTAAAAAAATTAGACGATTAGCTTCACCTCTTCTACCCCCTCCCATACAAAATGACACAATTTCGCAATTCGACTATATATGGATTTGCTCGAAAAGTATAAAAGCTATTATTCTGAATGTCGGGATATATTACTTTCATAATGATTTCAATATACAGTATAAAAATTATTTGCATCCTCCCTCTCCTTTCAACCCCTCCCATACAAACTACACTTTTTCATGAAATGATCTAAGCCGATTTTCTCAGAACATCTAACATTTATCGAGCTCACATTTTGTAATAAATACTATTTAGCATTATCACTCAGATCAGAAAAAAATATTTGATTAGCCTTACTGCTTCTACCCCCTCCCATACAATATGACACAGTTTTACAACTTCACAAAAAATCTATTTTCTTGAAAAGTATGAATGTTACTGGTCTAAAATTTAAGTGATGTCAATTTTATGATATTCTTAGTTATTTCTGAAAAAATCACTAAAATCCCCCTACTCTTTCTACCACCTCCTATACAAACTGCACATTTTCACTAAATCTAACACACTAATTTTCTCAGCTCCTATTTAATTTTGTATAAAACATGTTTATAGCTACTTTAGCATGATGGTGAAAAAATAGTTGACTGCTATCACCCCTTCTAACACTCCCTATACAAAATTTCTTGGGATCACAAAAAATTGTATTTTATCTAGAGTATTGTAAGATTGCGCTTTACGCGCAATCGTAGCCTTGTTATGTTTATACTCTAGATGAAATCTGATAGTATATTGTGTTTGTAACGCTACCACCTCCCATACATACATAAGTCACTATTAATTATTTAAAAGAATTGGAGGTGACATATTTTGCGGTACATTGAACTCTTTCTCATTTCATCCAGAGTATCATATGATTGGGCTTTACGCCTAGTAACGAGTAAACGAGTTACTAGCCACACCTTTTATTTTTCTGGCCTTGCAAAACGAAACTCGAGCTATGACTAGGAGATGGTGGAACCACACCCGTGGTTAATTCTGCCTTAGAAATTTATTAAAGAAAGAAATTGAAATGAAATAGATCGTACATTTTGGATTCGGCACTCCCATCCCTTTTCAGGACTTTCAGGCGAAGGTCTTTGGAATAAGGCAGTGGAGTTAACCTTTTTGTTGACAGATATACTCAGTTGCTTCGAATTCCCTTATCTTCTCCCTTTACTCGATTATCCCAGACATATTTTCTCCTTCTGAGAACATCTGCGTTTGTTAAATTTCATCTGGGCCTTCAGCCAACCATACATTTAATCCTTAGGATGCACACCTTTTTGATTGTTTTCTTGATTACCAAGCTGCATTTAATTTCAGAAGCCATCATGAAGGCAACCAGCTCAAGGAATTTGGAGTTAGAAGCGAAGGAAGAAGTGCTATCCGAATAAACATCGTCCTGCAGCAAGCTAAGCGCTCTGCTCACGCTTTATATGTAGGTTCCTCCACAGTTTTTAGGATAATAGATGGCTTCTCGTGTAAGAGGAGGCTCAGGTCTACCCAAAACCCGATCTTTCTTTATTTCGGGATAACTTGGTAAAGACCTTTATTGTTTCCTCCTGCAGAGCTATTTGCTTTTCTAGACGCAGTTACTCCAACTTTTTCAATATAAAAGGGTCGACTACTTTGTTGTTCTCAGAGGGACCCTCTCAAGAACACTGTCTTCAAGATGTACATATGTCAAGATGCATAGCAAAAAGAAAACTTTCGTTTCGGAAGAAGAGATTGCGTCAGGCTACCTTGCAGCTGCTGATATATCGCCCTGCCTTGAACATTGCCATCTTGTCGAGTTCTCTCCACTGATGTTGACAGTGACGCCACTATCCGACGGGGACTGCCTGCGATAGTGAGGATTGCCATCCTCTCCGAATTGAGTTTTCCTCAATATAGAGAGGCGCGTATTTCTTGGTGCAAGGCAACATCAAAGATATGTTGGGCCCAATTCAGGTACACATTAATTTTGACACCTAGCATCGTGAAATTCCCCCAAGTACTAACTCGTGTACCACCAAACGTTACGTTGTGAGACAACAATGGGACATACCGTTTGAGGGATAGATCACTAGTCAGTGTCTTAGATGCGTCGAGCTGTACTTTATTTTTCCTGGCCCTGTTCAGCCGAGTTCAGCGAACTGAATAATTCCCTATGATTGGAAGCAATAGAATAATTATTTGATTTCGCAGCAGAGTTACATTCATAGGTGTTGTCTAAAGTACTGTCATCTGCAAACTATGGATTGGATTGAGAGTATACGATAGAAGGTCGTTTATGAAAACTAAGAAAAATTTTGGAGATAAAACTGAACCTTGTGGGATGGTGGAATCAGTTGGGTAGAAGGAAGAAGTAACGCCATCTAATACTACTCAATCCATGGAACAAAGGAATCATTAAGGTCAATTGCCCTAATTTTAACTAAGAGGCATTCATGCCAAGCTCAGTCAAAAGCTTTTGCAATGTCAAGTGCGAGAACTTGACCTTCGCCATATTCATGTATCTTCCGGTTCTTTATCATTTTATGTTATTGTGAAAGGGTTGTTAGCCCTTCGTTCAACCATCTATCTAAGAATTTTCATTTTCTCAAATTGAGTTGCCTAAGATATACCCTCGCAAGTATGGCGCTGAAATAATACGTCGACCGGGATTTGAACTCCCGGCCTTCGCATTGTATACCAATACGCTAATCACTAGACTTTATCATAGCATATCATTCTTTAGTATATTGCTATGTACTTGTCGGGTAAAACACTTCCGCAGTTTAACTTGCTCAAAAGAGTTGATGTCAGCAACTGTCAGGAACTTCTTTCCTAAGATAACGTTGATAGAAGCATTTACTGTGAATGTGTCAAAACTAAATCAAGAAAGGAGGAAATTTTCGATTAAATCAGGCACAGTATTGCTTTTGATACCGATCAGTTGTTTTTGGTGACACTGGCTAAACATTTTCGATCATGATTAGAGGCGGAAGGGATTTTGACATTTACTTTGATGTCTCTGAACATTGTGACAATTCTAAACTGAATGAAGAGGCTTTAGGAGAGAGCCAACTACTTCACTATTGCAAACATCCCACCTGCTCTCCAAATTAGCACGCCTCTGCATCGAGACATGCAGAGGCGTTCTTGAGAGGCCAAAGCTATTGTGTGGGATGACACATTTGGAGAGTATTGAGGATTTAAACAGGACGGTCCAGGAAATCAAGGTTCGTAATCTTGTTATGTGTTGAGTTACGGTACTTTTAGCTGATACCATTGGTCCGGCCTTACCTGTTGTGCCACTAGGGAAACGACCAGATCCATCTTATGGTATAATTTCAAAGACATATCATTGAAATTCAACATACGAGTCCACCTTCAACGTAGCTTAATGGGCGACGAGTTTTCGGAGTTATTTAGAAGAGGATGGAAGACTAGATATTCTGAGGAACCTGTGCAATGTAGTCTTAGATCTGATCCGCTTGACTGATATTGTAGGATTTACCGTAACATTGATCAGGCACGAGTGGCTTGCGTCTCATGTTTAAGCGAAATAAGTATTCTTAATCCAGCAAACGATTCAACCAAAAGCATGAACAAATTTCTGTTAGAGAAGCAGCCAATTGAGCAAACGATGTCGGGAGTTCTGTACCTGGTGGAGTTTTTGCAGTCTCTCGATCCGCTAGAATTTCCACCTTACGTCCTTTACCCCGAGGTTGGTGCTCTTTCGAAATATAAACCCTTCGAAACTGTGCGATAGCCCCAGGTTTTAGGTGAAGACTTTATACTGACAAGGAAGCGAAACCATATCTTTCAGCAAGAAGGCATCTTTATCCCGCGAATTCTTCTGATTCCACTTCGACTTCAATCGTCAGCGATTTCTTGTGAAGGTGTGCCAGGACTATTAACAAGGCACAGAGGTGGAGTTTAAAACTAGCTGGTCAGTCAGTCAGTTGTACGTGGAGTGCTCCAGAGTTAGTACGCCTATTTGCTTGGTCATTATCCAGCTAGCGAGAAATCTTGTTTTCAAGCTAGAGAACAAGCAGCTGGACGGACGAAGACTTCCGTTCTCCGAAATTTATTTCTCAGCGTTATGAAATTTGGTTTGGTGAATGTTTTCACAGTGCATTTTGAAATGAAAGAAAAGATTTCCCGATTCTACACTGTTATGCTTTATTATTCGTGACGTTTCGGCTTCTGCTGAGACCTTTATCAAACTGATCGACAATTACAAAATACAATTATTATATAGAAGGAAGGGTAATTAAGGTTAAATTAGTTATTAAGGTTAATTAGTTAGTGTCAGGTAGTTAAATTAGTTAAGGATTTTTGGGTACGGATTTCATTCTTACCAAAATTTAAGGCAGGTAGCCAAACTGCTGATAACTTGTATCTGGTGTCTCGGTTGAAGTTCTGTGGATGCTTCGAAATTTCTATTGCTTCTCGTACTATTCGTTGATAATATTGATTTGTCCTGGCCAGAATTTGTACATTGTCGAAATCGATTGTATGGTCCTCTGTCGTTGCATGTTCCGCGATCGCTGATGATTGTCATGAAATTTGTTCTATACTATTTTACTAGTAATCATTACTTGAAGCCTATGCTGGCTACTTTTTTTTACTTATTGCAGCTATATAAAATATGTACAGAAAATTTATTAAGCTAGTTACCCACATAAGCGAAGCTTGAGAGAAAGAGCTTTCTAAGGGAAAACATCAAATTGTTGCATTACCAAAAATTTATGCGAAAACTATGGGAAGGCTCATTTCTTCCATTTCGTATGTATGCTATGAATTTAATTTTCAGCACTCAGTGAAAAGTAACGACTCCAATGTATTCAATTCTAGGTTAAAATATATTGGGTACCACAATTATTCTAATATCACATTTTTTTGTTAAATTTGATTGATTTAGCCCAATCCAAGTCAGCTGACATGAGGCTGCAAGCTGCTGCATCACCAGAGCCTCACGTTCCACTTTCAAACGTTTACAAGATCCCACCAAGTGTAATATGTAGAGCGATATGCGGACCACAATTTTATGGTATACCCATTTCACCAAATTGAAACAACTTTTCCATACAAACACTCCAATATCGGTGCAATCTACATGTATTCTACACTCTAGTAATACAATATCACGTCGCGTGATTTTATCACCTGATTGATTTTATCAACTATAAGTTTCAAAGTGTAGGTTGTAGCTTGGTGGGAAGCGTGTTGGTGTACAAAGGTCGTGAGTTCAAATATCGATTGACGTTTTTGTGGCAGCCCGTACCACGTCTCTCAGCAGCAGCGACCGACGGTATCGAAAGCGGGTCAGTCGAACAGGAGACGGCAAAGTTGTAGCGTGCGAAATCAGAATAAAGTTATAATCGAAAATACGGATTGTGTTTTATTGTAGCGGGTTGTTACAGTGGCGACGAGTAAAAAAAAAAGGGAAACATTGAAAAAAAAAAGAAAGTTTAGAACAACAGATGAAACGGAATTAGAAACTATAGTTTGATCGAGCAGTCGCCAGCGGCCGGTGTAAAAAGGTATGGATGTGTGTGTGAAAAGAAAAGAAATCATCTGATAAGGTCAAAGCCGGAACGGCGCCCTATGTTAAAAATTCTGACCAAGGTCAGAGGCCGGCGTCAAACGCCTGGCGAGTGTTTTCAATCTGGCTAATGTCAGAGCCGGAACGGCGCTCTATGTTAAAAAAAATTCTGACCAAGATCAGAGGCCGGCGCGAAACGCCTGGCGAGTGTTTTCAATCTGGCTAATGTCAGAGGCGGTACGAAATCACCAGATGAAGGTGAAATACCGTCGAAAGTAATTACTATCTAGCAAATGCCAGAGGCCGACAGCCAAAACTTTTCAATCTGACAAATGTCAGAGGCGGAATACACGCCAGGTTATCGTTGATTTTTTTTTTGTTGTTGCAGGTACGGCGCGAAAAAAAAACTGACATGGCGGAGACAGTAATCAAGCCATTTTTGTGCGACTCTATAGAAAAGTCATTGCTGAATTCTCGAACTCGAGCTGGTAGCGGACCATAAACCGCTGGAGGCTATTTTCAAGCCTACATCGAAGGCGCCAGCCAGAATTGAAAGATGGCTCCTACGTCTACAGCTTTCAAATTCAAGGTTATCTATAGGGCGGGAAAGGAGAACATTGCTGACTCTTTATCCAGGCTTTCACAGTCGACGAACACGAACTGCTTCGACGGGAATGGCGAACAAAGCATCTTCCACATTATATCGAACGCGGTCCATACAGCACTTACCATTTCAGGAATCGCGGAAAGGAGCGTTCAGGATGAGGAGATGGTGGACGCGATGACGTGCATTAGCAACGATTCTTGGCACACCGCTTCATGTAACAGTTTCTATCCGTTTCGGATCGAGCTGTGGACGGTTGGAAATATACTCCTACGCGGAACACGTCTTGTCATTCCGAAAAGCTTGCGCCCTAAAGTTCTCGAATTAGCTCACGAGGGTCACTCAGGAGAGTCAGCCATGAAACGTAGACTAAGGTCCAAGGTATGGTGGCCCCTTATCGATCGATAGGCAGAGAGTTTTGTGAAAGCTTGCAGGGACTGTCTTTTGGTATCATAACCACCAGACCCTGCTCCAATGGATAGACATCCGTTCCCAACGGGCCCTTGGATTACACTGGCCACAGATCTGCTAGGTCCCTTACCTAATGGCCAGTACGTGCTGGTGTTCATTGATTATTACTCGAGTTTAAAACGCTTCGTTCGATCTCCTCGAACTGCATAATTGACGCAATGAAGGAGATATTTTGCAGATTAGGTTCCCCCAAATATTTGAGAACCGATAATGGTAGACAATATGTTAGTGCCGAGTTTAACGAATATTTCATATTCACGGAATTGAGCAAATATTAACACCACCATATTGGCCTCAAGCCAATGGCGAAGTTGAGAACATGAACAAGTCACTGGTGAAACGTCTGAAAATAGCGTTCGCGGCAAAGAAAAATTTTCTAGACGAAATTCGAAAATTTGTTTATATGTACAAGGTTACACCACACAGCACCACGGGGGCTGCACCAACGGAGTTAATGTTTAATCGCGTCATTAGGGACAAAATACCTGGAATACAAGACTTGACCGGAGAATACGCTGACTCGGCCGAGAAAGATCGAGATTCCGCAAATAAGCAGAAGGGAAAGGAACTAGCTGACAAGAGGAGAGGAGCTAAGGAAGTAGACATAGTCGTAGGAGACAAGGTTCTCTTGAAAAATGTCATATTTCCCCACAAACTCACTGCGAATTTTGACACGACGGAATATACAGTAACCGAAAGAATAGGCAACTTGGCCAAAGTCTCCGGTGGAGGTAGAATCTTAACCCGAAATGTTAGCCATCTCAAGAAAGTTCCGATTGTATTTTCGCGTCCATCCGAGATGATAACTTCAACTTCGAACATAGTTCCGGAATCCTGCAAACTTCAGCGTTCCACTACTAGCATCGAGCAGGTCCCCCAGACATCAATAGATCGACAACCAAGTAAGGCGGCGGATGGTGAAACTTCAGATGATCGACATGAGCTAAAGCTCCACCTTAAGAAAAACATGGGAGGGATGGGGCAACCCGTACCACGTCTCTCAGCAGCAGCGACCGACGGTATCGAGAGCGGGTCAGTCGAACAGGAGACGGCAAAGTTGTAGCGTGTGAAATCAGAATAAAGTTATAATCGAAAATACGGATTGTGTTTTGTTGTAGCGGGTTGTTACAGTTTTAATCCAGCACGCTGCCTGCTTGAGTATACCTCGGCTACATTAATCTGCGAAAATAAAAAATTCGTTGATCGAGGGTTGTACGAAGAGCTTCCCTTCCATAACAAGTAATGAAAAATGTTAAGGAACCTAAAGATCAGAAGGCCAAGGTCTGGCTATAGTATCATTATAGAAGTAGAAAAATCTCCATCTCCACTAAGGGGCCGTCCAGCACTACTCTCGTGAGAGCTGGCATTCGAAGAAATACCTACTACATACTTTGTAAACCAGTTTAATTAAAGCTGAAAGCCAAGTCTGGTTTTGGGTTGTGGATTTCAATTTGGACGCCATTCAAAAAAAAAAAAAACCTCAACATAATCGGTATTTCGTATTTTAATAAGTTCCCTATCGCTGACGGTAGTCAACCATTCGAACTATTGTCAATTACGCCATCTACGAGCGACGTTTAAAATAATTCCTTTCAAGTCAATACCCAAATAAATTTAAACAAATACAAAAAAAAAATGTAACTCTAAACATTTTCAATTGCTAGCTAGGATTAATAGTACTTAACCTAGTTATATAGTATTAATTGTAGCTCATTACACCCGAAGAGTTCTCGCCAAGTTAAAAAATAAAAATTCTTATCTATAAATTCCGGCTAAGCTTCAAAATAAACATACCCTCGCGAAGAAGAAGATCTTTGAATTTCTCAGATAAAAAAGACGATATAAAAAGTGAATGGGACGGCATTTCTCGCAGGTTTCTCTGAAGCTGTAGCCAAGCACGCAAGATGACAAAACTTTCAATTTTGTTAGTCGGTATCCTGGCCATGGTAAGTTCCCAACATATCGGGTGACCTTCGCCGGGGATTTAAATTTCTCCTTTTCAATTTCAGGGTGCTCTCCACACTCCGATCGTGGAATCCCAGTCGCCATACATGCCGGGACCACAGAGCGGCATGCAAGGTGTTATTCAAGGAATGGTCAATTCCGCCGCCGATACGAACGCTAACGTCTTCGACACGATGAATCTGGCGCTCAATTCATTGACAGTTCTGCTGAACAAAGCCCAGTACACGGTGCTGAATAATGCTTTCACGCAATCGGTAGTCGGCTTCCATGATGCGAGCCTGGGCGCAACTCTCACCCAAATGCGAAATCAATTTGCCGAACACTCGTTACAATTGATGGATACGATGAATGTCCGTATGGAACGGGTCGATTCGATGAAGGCCGAATTCCAGCGCGTTCATAATACGCTCGATCGTTCGCTGGGCGATATCCGAGTGAAGGGTTCGCGCTGTTTGAACGCGGCTCAGGTGAACGAAGGTATTAATGAGGTTTATATGTGCTCGAAGGAGGCCATCTGGCGAGTGATTGATGAATTACTTCAGGGAAAAGCCGAAGTTGGAAAGCTCTTCGAACAGATGGAAATGAAGGTTTTGCGACGTAACGAGTGTATGAAAATGCCCGTACGTTCGGAAATTGTACCCTGCATGACATCCTTGTCGACCGAAATACCGGCCTTCCTTAATATGATGCATGGTTTGTTCGCACCGCAACCCCACGTTCAGCAGATTGTATTTCAAATTAATGATAGTTTGAAGATAATGCGACTGAAGATTGCAGCCTTATGTCCGGTATAAAAATAAAAAAAAAATTAATAAAATGGTTGACTTCTATGGAGGATTAGGCAGAAAGATTGAATAAAATTTTATGAGAGAAATTATTTAAATATTATTGTGGGCTTTTCATTACGCTATTCCTTACCATAGTCTTTTGGATTTCAGCCATAATTACTATCGTCTGAAATTTGAATAAACACTCCTATACGGTTGCCTCTCCCCCAGATATTGCAGATTTCAGAGTGATTTGTAGGCGATGTCTATGTATCATATCCTCTTGTTTAGTAATTGGCTCGCTTCAGCAGTACCCGCTTATTTGGAATCGGTTTTCAATCCTTCGATGCATCTATCAAGATCCAGGTTTCATTGCGTATGAGGGACTCTAGTTTGTCTGACATTACTACCTCTCATTGTTTTGCTTCCCTTGAAAACGTGCGTATTAAACAGTCATTGGTATTAGTGATGTCAAGTTTCGTTACTTTTCGGTACCAGTAACTATTCGTTACTTTAAGGAAAGTAGTCGTTACATTTTATTCGTTGCTAGGTACTTGTTTATTTGAAATGACCGCCATAACATACTACAGGGATGGGTACGCCAGTTTTGCAAATCACAAATTCAAATAGAAAACATCGCCTCTAGTGTCTCATGCAGAAAACTATATGTAATCAAAAATCGCTTATGAATCGCTTTTGATTTCGTTCACCTACGTTTCTACGCAATGATGCCAAATCCGATTTTTCAATTATCCTTCTTCTAAGTAGAAAATCCTTTCAACACTCATCCGTTGTTTACTTCTCCAATCAAAAGTGATATAAATTCTACAGATGATTTAAATTTCATAAAAAATGATCGAAAAATTGATGGAGGAAGATGATTTTGAAATAGTGAAAAAATCCTACTCGTGTTCCTGCATAAATAAATAACACACAATCAAAATAATTTTAATTTATTTTCGCTACATACTAGACTTTAAATTTAATTTTTAATTCAGCAAGCGCACATCGCCATACGATAAATATTTTCGAACTTTAATTAGGAACTAACATCATCATCATCAATGGCGCGACAGCCCAAATCGGGCCGAGGCCTCCTGAAGTCGTCGCCTCCAATCGTCTCGATCCAAAGACCGCGTCCTCCAGCTGCTAATTTTTAAGATGGCTTTGCTATCTTCATCAAAAGAGTCTTCCCATCGCTTGCGTGGCTTGCCTACTGGCCGGTTAACACTCCCTTTGCCTTTCATAGCACGTTTGGGGATTCTTCTGCCTTCCATTCGCTCTACATAGCCAGCCCACTGCAGTTTACGTAGCTTGATGAACGTTGAAGCTTCTGGCTCGTCGTAGAGTTGATACAACTCATGGTTGTATCTTATTCGCCATTCCGTTCCTTCCTTCACAGGTCCCAAAATTCTTCGAAGGACATTTCTTTCAAATGCGTTAACTGCTTTTTCCGAAGTTCGCGTTAATGTTCACGTCTCGCTGCCATAACAGAGCACAGGTCGTATAATAGTTTTATATATCCGCACCTTATTGTTATTGTTGTTAGATTAGCCCCAAGATATATGAAATTGTCCGCACTTTCCAAAATATATTCCGCAATTGTTATGTTTTGTCTGATAGGCGCTCTCCTTCTTGTTTGCGTCATTACTTTTGGTTTGTATTTGTTAATGCGCAACCCGACTTCTTTTGCGACGGAGTCAAGATTGACAAATATCTCCTTAGCCCTAGGGAAAGATCTTGCTAGGATGTTAATGTCGTCAGCGTATGCTACTAGTTGGGTGGACTTGAATAGTAGTGTCCCGTTGGTGTCGACTGGGATTTTTCGGATGAAGTACTCTAGTGCCAAGTTGAAAAGCATGGGGGCTAGACCACCTCCCTGCTTTAAACCACATTCCGTTCGAAAGCTGGTTGTGGAATCGGTTTGTATTCTCACTTGCGATTCAGTGTCGTCATTGTGAGTCTTGTTAGTCGGACTAGTTTTGGAGGAATTCCAAAGTCAAGCATGATTTGGTACAGTACGCTCCTGTCGATACTGTCGTATGCTTGTTTAAAATCTACGAATATTTGGTGCACGTCTGTGTTATATTCCCAGCATTTCTCAAGTACCTGTTTCACCGAGAATATCTGGTCTGTTGTAGATCGTCCGGTTCTGGATTCGCCTTGGTATTCGCCAATTATTTGATTAGTATAGGGCTTAAGACGACGTTCAATTATTTTTGTCAGTATTTTATAGGACGTACACAATATGATATTCCTCTGTAATTCTCACAGCAGAGTCTTGTAAATTGGGCATATAATGCTTTTTCGCCAATCGTCGGGTATGATTTCCTCTGTCCAAATTTTGCATATCATATTGTGCAGTATTTCAGCGACACAATTTCCACCGTTTTTCAGAAGTTCAACTAGTATTTCATCAATTCCCGGCGCTTTGTTTCGTTTTTGGTCACATAGGGCTGCTTTGATTTCAGCGTTGGTTGTGTCGATGATGGTTCATCTTCGTCAGTTGAGGCTCCAATTGAAATGTTGTCTGTTGTGATCGGTGCTAATGGGGTGGGATTCAAAAGATGTTCAAAGTATGAAGCCCATCTCCTTTTGATTTCTTCTGTGTCGCTGATGATATTGCCCTCTGCGTCTTTGCAGAGACTGGTTTTTGGCTTATATCCCTTTTTTAAGTCTTTTACTATTGCGTATGCGTCCTGCGTTTTATTTTTTCTCATGTCGTCGTCCATTTTTTGTTTCTTGTCATTATGGTACTTCGTTTGTTTTCGTCTGCAGGTCTTTTTCGCATATCGCCTAAGCTCGTCATATCTTTCTTTTTTGGCTCGTGTTGGTCGTTCAGTAAAAATTTTGTAAGGCTCGTTCTTTCTATCTATTGCGTCGCGACATTTTTGGTCGAACCAATCATTATTTTGTCGCCGTCCTTGATATCCTAATACCTCTTCTGCGGAGGATTCGATGAAGTCTCGTATTTTCCTCCACGTATTCTCCACTGGCATATTTTGGATATTTTCATATATAGGTGTCAGGTATTTATTATATGCTAACATGTAAGCCTGCGCCACCGTATCATCGTTAATCTTGTCGACATTGAATTTGCGAGCTCTACTCGTTTTCGAATATCCATGATAAGCTATTTTGCATCGATACTTAGCTCTGACTAGATAGTGATCAGAGTCACAATTCGCACCGCGGAGAGTTCGTAAATCAAGTATGCTGGAAGCTGCCCTTTTTTCAATTATAAGGTGGTATATTTGGTTGAAGGTGTGACCATCTGGTGATGCCCACGTTCGTTTGTGAATATCGCGATTTGGGAAGCACGTAGAGCTTACTATGATATTTTTGCTGCTTGCGAAATCAATAAAACGTTGGCCATTGTCGTTGGTTATGTCATGGAGACTGTGCCCTCCAGTTGTTCCTCTATGAGCGTCCTCCTTTCCGACTTTTGCAATAAAATCCCCTAAGACAATTTTTAGGTCATTCGAGGGCAGTGAGTCATAGGTTGTCTCTAGGGTGGCACAAAATTCGTCTTTAGTTATATCGTCCTTGTCTTCTGTTGGTGAGTGAACGTTGATCAACCAAGTGTTGAAAAATTTAGTCTTTATTCGGACTACACACAATCTTTCACTTACTGGTCTGAAGCTCGTGACCTGCTGTTTAAATTTTTTGTCAACGACAAAAGCGACTCCAAACTCTCTGCTTCCCGACAATTTTCCACTTAGATAGATTGTGTGTGATCTCATGTCCATGATTTCGCTTCCGAGCCATTTCGTTTCTTGGATGGCAGTTATGTTGATTTTGTGTTTTGCCACTTCTTCGAGAAACTCTTTCAGAGCTCCTGTCCTAAATAAGGATCGAACGTTCCAAGATCCAGTAGAGTAGTCCATTTTTCGTTTGCGGGTCGTTGCCGTTGAGTCCATCCTTTCCGAGGATGTTCTTCATGTTTCTGGACAGTGTTCTTTTTCCGGTGATGCGTTGTCGGCGCCTCGCCAAACCCCCGACCTGGAGGACCGGTCCTACTTATTTATTACACCCTAGTAGAAAAAAAGTGGGAGTTTTGAGCTAAATATGACATGCTGGAGTTCTCACCGCTATGCTGCGAGTCCAACAATGTCATACTTTTTGCCTACTTCCTGAGACGCACTGGTGTTACTGGCCATTCAGTTTAACTCCATGTTCCCTCTTCCTTTCTCAAACCGGGCTTGGGACCGTCTATGGCGGAGGAACTAACATAGCAGTCTCTATACAACTACTAAAAAGCATTCATATTCTTAAAACTGTCATTTTGCAATTTTGGAATAAATATTAAAATCAGAACGAAATACCACATTTTTTATTTCGAGTAGGATACTTGCACCTACACTTTTTTTTCTCAATCGAAATTTTCTTCAACGAAAATCCCTCAAATTGATAAAAAACATAACAGGACTACGATTGGGCGTAAGATCCAATCATGCGATACTCTAGATGAAAGAGATTTTTTTTATTTTAAGGGGGTGACGACATTGAACTAACTTTATCACAACACGCTGAATTCGCTATACAAATTTTTGTGTATAGGATTTAGTGAAATTGTGTAGTTTGTATGGGAGGTGGTAGAAGGAGGGGCGAGTTCTTAATGACTTTTATAGAAATAACTGTAAACATCATTTAATTGACACATTTTAAATTGCAGTAGCATTCATACTTTTTTGGAAAATCGACTTTTAGTAAAGTTGTTGAATTGTGTCAAATTGTGTGGGAGGAGTAGAAGGAGAAGAGCTATTTGCCCAATTTTTATTTGGTCTTATTAATAATATATACACATAAATATAATTGTAGTGTCTGTCTGTTATTCGCTTGTAAATGGCTGTAAATAAGTTTTTGCTTTATTTTAGCAATAACTAGTCAGAAACAAACGTTTTTAAAAATTTTCTCTGTCTGTCTGTCTATCCGGTTTTCACGCGAAAACGGCTAAAACGATTGTAATGAAACTTTCACAGTTTTTTAGATGTGCACCGAGATGTAATCTACGTGTGGTCTTATTTCAATACCCCCACGCCTTCCACCCCCTCCCATACAAAATGACTCATTTTCAAAAATATATAATAATCCACTTTTCATCAAAATCATTGGAGCAGATCTTTTGAAATTTTGATCATATAATTTTTATCAGAAATGTGTTCTATGGTATACAAATTATTTGATTCCCTCTACTCCTTCCACCATCTCCCATACAAACTGCACTTTTTCATGAAATGCTATTCACCAATTTTCTCAGAACGTGTAACTTTCATCGAGCTTAAATGTTGTAATTTATCCTTAATTTGCATTATTATTAATATTGGGAAAAAATTAACCGAGTAGCTTCACTCCTTCTAACCCCTCCCATACAATGCAACACAATTCCACGACTTTACTTAAATTCGATTTTTTTTAAAACTGGAAATGTTACTGATCTGAAATTTAAAATATGTCAATTGAAAATTAATTTTAGTTGTTTCTCAAAAAATCGCTTAAGATCCCCCACTCCTTCCACCACTTCCCATACAAGCTGCACTTTTTCATGAAATATTCTAAACTAATTTTCTCAGTACATATAACTTTGATCGAGCTCAAATTTTGTACTCTACGCTAAATTAGAATTATTATTAATATTGAAAAAAAAAATTAACCGAGTAGCTTTACTCTGTAGGCGCGAGTGTCCTACTTGAAATGAAAATATGATTTCGTTGTGATTTCAATATTTTTATTTCAAAAATAATAAAATGACAATTTTTAGAAAATGAAAAACTTTTTAGATCTTTCGCTGTTCAAAGACTACTACATTAGTTTTTAAAGTTTTTAAATATCTATAGTATGGTGCTGTGCGCTGAGTTAAAAAATGTAATTTTTTAAAATTTTAAATTAAGTAGCGAAAATAAATTTCATTATTTTGATTGTGTGCCCACAGTACTCCCCCACCAGTGGCTGAGCTATGCGAAGTCACGATGAGAGATCTGTGAACCGTTTTGGAAAACTTCATATGGGCCATCATACGGCGTTTTCAATGGTGGTCGCACTTTATCGTCGCGTAGAAACACGTGTGTGCAATCCTTCAGTTGCTTTTGGACGAAAACGCTTCCTTTTGCATGATTCGATGTAGCAACAGGTCGAATATTTTCCATGCAGTTGCGAAGATTTCTTACGAAATCGGGCTCCAACACGTCATTTTTCGTTGCGTCGAAAAATTCACCAGGTAATCTGATTGTCGTACCATACAACATTTCCGACGGCGGTGCGTTCAGATCATCTTTGAATATTGGACGAAGCCCAAGTAGCACTAACGGCAATTTTTCAGACCAATTGTTTGATTGTTGACATTTGATTCCAGTTTTTAGTGTTCGATGCCACCGCTCGATGATTCCGTTGGCCTGTGGGTGATAAGCTGTAGTTCTCAAATGCTTGATACCCAATGCCTTTGACAGTTCTTTGAATAATTTCGAATCAAATTGTTTCCCTTGATCCGTTGTGATTTCTGCTGGAACACCGTAGTGCGAAATCCACCCACTTATCAACGCTTTTGCCACTGTCTCGGCTGTCATGTCTTCTATTGGAATTGCGACAGGCCAACGAGTGTATTGATCGATGCATGTCAGACAGTATCGAAAACCATTCGGGGACGGCATAGGCCCGATCAGATCGATGTTTATATGTTGAAAACGATTGTCTGGAACTTTAAAACTTTCGATTGTCGATCTGTTGTGACGAATGATTTTTGACTTTTAACATGCAATGCATATTTTTGACATTTGAGCGATGTCCTTTTTCATGTTTGGCCACACAAAACGTTCACTGACCAATTTAATTGATGATTTTTTTGCTTGGATGTGCCAAATTGTGTATTGAATTGAATGCTTGTTGTCTGAGCTGCTTCGGTATGTACGGGCGTACTCGATTTGTTCAAACATCACAGTAAATTGCATTGCTTGAGTTCTGTAGGTTGACTAGTTTCAGCTGCAACGATGTGTTTGAGTTGTTTGAAAGCAATCCTTTGAGTTCATCGTCGTCTTCTTGTTGCTGCGCCAATTTCTCAATATCAACGGTACCGTCAGTTTGAATTGCTTCGATGCGTGAAAGGAAATCAGCAATGACATTTTTGTTACCGGGTACGTGTTGAATATCAGTAGTGAATTCACTAATGAAACTGAGCTGTCGAGCTTGACGAGGTGAAGCCTTTTCTGGTTTTTGCTGGAACGCGAATGTGATCGGCTTATGATCAGTTAAAATCGTACAATTTCTTCCTTCGATCATATGCCGAAAAAATTTGACTGATTGGTATATAGCTAACAGTTCTCTGTCATTGGTGCTGTACCGTTTTTGTGTATCAGTCATGCGTTTCGAATAAAATCCAAGCGGCTGCATTTCATTGTTGTTTATTTGATGAAGCGCTGCACCGACAGAAAAATTGCTTGCATCGACGGTCAAAACCAACTTTGCGTTTGGTATCGGGTGAGTTAAAGTGACTGCGTCAATTATTTCCCGCTTGCTTTCCTCAAACGCTTTTTCAGTTTCTTCGGACCAAATTAATTTCTTTTTATCGTTTTTCTTATTGCCTTTTTTTTCCGATTGGTCGCAGCATGTGGTAAAAAACGGCGGTAAAAATTGAGTGATGCGATAAAACTACGAAGTCCGTGTGCTTCTTTCGGTTTTGGACATTTGACGATTGCTTCGGCTTTTTCAGAATCCGGTGCAATGCCAGCACTCGAGATTTTGTGTCCCAGAAATTTCACTTCGCTTTGGCCGAATACGCATTTGGCGATGTTTATTGTCAAACCGTAGTCACATAAACGTTGAAAAACAATTCTAAGATGCTGTCGATGTTGCTCAATGTCCTCGGACGCAATGCAGATGTCATCAATGTAGACGATGATAAAATTCAAGTCGCGAAACACTTCATTCATAAATCGCTGAAATGTCTGCGATGCATTGCATAGGCCGAAAGTCATGACGTTGAATTCAAAAAGACCAAATGGTGTAATAATTGCAGTTTTGAGTCGATCTTCAGGTGCAATTGGTATTTGATTGTATGCTTTTTCCAAGTCGAAAAAGTTGAAAAAATCTTTTTTCCATGCGGCAATTGCGTGCAGTCTTGAATATGCGGTATAGGGTACCGGTCAGGCACCGTGATTGCGTTCAGTCTGCGATAATCGCCACATGGCCTCCACTGGTTGTTTTTCTTGCGAACCATATGAAGCGGAGTCGCCCAATTGCTTTTGCTGTGTTGGCATATGCCGATTTTCAGCATGTACTCGAATTCCTTTTTGGCAATTTCGAGCATTTCAAGATTCAAACATCTTGCTTTGGCGAAAACTGGCTGTCCTTTTGTAATAATTTGATGCTCAACGGCTGTTTTCTTTGGATTTAGTTGATTTATTGTATTTGGTTATGTCAAATCTTTGAACTCGTCAAGCAAATTTTTGAATCTTGGATCAGATGTGATTGTACTTATGCGTTCATATTCGATGAATTTTGCTTCGCCAATGACTTTACAATTCGTTGTGTTGTCAAGCAATTTTTTGCTTCGAATGTCGACGAGAAGTCCATATTCATTAAGAAAATCGGCTCCAATTATTGGTCGTGTCACGTCAGCGATGAGGAATTCCCAAATAAAGTTTCGACGAAGACCGAGGTCGACTGTTGCGATTTTCTTGCCATATGTTCGTATTGGCGAGCCATTTGCTGCGTAGAGACAATAAGTATCCGGTGATTGAAGTTTATTTTTGAAAGATGTCGGTAAAATTGAAAAATCTGCTTCGGTGTCGATGAGATATTCAATTTTTGTTTTACGATCTATTATGAATAGGCGGCGTTGCGATTGATGTGCCACTTCATGCGCCGCTAACAATGAAGCGGTATCTAGTTTTCCGTATTGAGTTTTTTGAATTGGCAAGGCTCGTTGCACTTTTTTGCCTGTTTGCCAAAACGGTAATGGTAGAAACAGAACGGAAACTTGTTGCGCGATTTAGAACGGCTGCGATTGCGCTGCTTCCTGTCGCCACTGTCGTTAAATTTACTTTTGTCGCGACGATTTGGACCGGCTTTGAGCTCGGCAATTTCCTTTCGAAGCGCAGCGATTTGATCGATCATCACGTTTGAAACTGATGATATGTTCGAAAAACTTTGAATTTCGAGCATTTTATCGGCCTGCTTAGCCCACTGTGCAGAATCGCCATCAGCGATTGAAATTACCACACGCACCGTTTCAGGCAAACGCTCGAGCCACAATTGCTTCATTGCGTCGTCGCGCATTTTATCACCAGCGAGATCTTTCATTTTTTTCAGCAGTTGGGATGGTTTGTCGTCGCCAAGCTCAATTTCTTTTATTAATTTTCGCAGCTTTTTTTGATCGGAATCGGTGCATTCTTCGATGAGTTTTTTCTTAATCATCTCATATTTTTCACTTTGCGGGGGGCTGCGAACGATATCCGAAACCAATTGGAGAAATTTCGGATCGAGCGATGAAACGACTTCACCGTATTTTGTTTGATCCATTTTAATTCCACACTTACGAAATTGCGCTTCCATTTGCAAGAAATGAAGATCCGGTTGCTCCTTGAAAAACTGCGGTGGTTTTACGCCGACACGATAAATTTCTCTATATGTATTTTCAGTCGAATTGCTTTGAATTTGTTGTTGCCGCTTTTGTTGCTGCTGTAGATTTGCAACATTTGATTCATTGTCGTCTTCGTTGAGCATATTGCTTGATTAAAAATGTTTTTGAAAACTCAATGATACGATCGATAACACGACACAGCGACGGAAGGCACAAGATATTTACATGCGCGACCGAAAAAAAAATGACAATGCGAAAACGTGCACAATTGAAATTATTTTTGCGTTAATCCAATTGTCGGGGTCACCAATCTAGGCGCGAGTGTCCTACTTGAAATGAAAATATGATTTCGTTGTGATTTCTATATTTTTATTTCAAAAATAATAAAATGACAATTTTTAGAAAATGAAAAACTTTTTAGATCTTTCGCTGTTCAAAGACTACTACGTTAGTTTTTAAAGTTTTTAAATATCTATAGTATGGCGCTGTGCGCTTACTGAGTTAAAAAATGTAATTTTTTAAAATTTTAAATTAATTAGCGAAAATAAATTTCATTATTTTGATTGTGTGCCCACAACTCCTTCTACCCCCTCCCATACAATGTGACACAACTCCACGGCTTTACGAAAATTTGATTTTCTTGAAATGAATGATACAGACCTGAATTTTAAAATATATCAATTGCATGATGATTATAGTTGTTTCTCGAAATATCACTGAAAACCACCATTTCCTTCTACCCCCTCCTATACAAATTGCACAATTTCATTAAATTTCACTAAATTTCTCAGTACCTACTCAATTTTTGAAGCTTTATTTTGGTACAAAACATTTTTATAGCTACTCTAGCATGATGTGAAACAAATTAGTTCAATGCAGCCATTCCCCATACAAAATTTCATAATATCACAAAAATTTCGATTTCATCTATAGTATCGTGTGATTGCGATCTACGCACAATCGTAGTCCTGTTAAGTTTTCAAGCTTAATGTTATTTTATTTGGGCTTTTTTTTTTAATTAACACAAGCTTTAATTATTCACATGTCCTTAATGCTCTTCAATACGTATATGATCTCAAATCGCGGGATTGATTTGATTACGAGCCTATCCCATTCAAATACGAGTATCATGGTATCATTCTTAATAATTTATGGTTCTGATTCCAACAAAATACAAAACATTGTGTTCAAAGAGCCAACAAAGTAAGCAGATTATATATCCCACATAATGTATTACTAACTACATTCTCAAAAATTGCTTATTATTGCGATTTTTATGCGGACGAAGTCGCGGGCGTTTGCTAGATCTAAATAAATATTTGGTGCATAATTTCAGCTCAATAAATTTAATACGAATTGAGTAAATTGGGTTATAGCATTTCATAAAAAAATGCAGGTTGTATGGGAGGTGGTGGAAGGAAGGGGAGGACTCGAATAATTTTATACAGCAGATTGAAATTATTATAAAAGTAATATACTCCAAATGTCAGATAAATAGCTTTTATGCTTTTTGAAAAAAATCGTTTATTGTCGAACTGCGAAATTGTGTCATTTTTTATGGGATGGGTAGAAGGGGTAAAACTAATCGTCTAATTTTTTTTTTATCTTACTAATAATTTTAATCAATAGCGCACAATTTCAAATAGATATATTGTATACGCACTGAGTAAATTGGCTTAGAGCATTTCAGGAAAAAGTGCAGTTTGTATGGGAGGTGGTGAAAAGAGGGGATGGGCACAAATAATTCTTATACAGTAGAATGGAATTACCATAAAAGTACTATATTTCAAATTTCAGATCAATACCATTTACACTTTTCGAGAAAAGCGGTTTATTGCGAAAATTGCGTAATTTTGTATGGGAGGGGGTAGAAACGGTGGAGGCATTTGACCCGATCACGAGCTTGACCTTACTTTTTTGTCAAAAACCATGTGTACAAAATTTGAACTATCTATCCCCAACTCGTTCTCAAGCTAGAGAGGACACGGACGGACAGACGGACAGACAGACCGACGGACGGACGTACAGACGGACGGACAGACATCCGGTTTGGAGATTTTTGAGTGAATAATATGAATTTCTGTGTCATTCATTTTTTTCTTCGAGCCTTACTTCTTGGCGTTACAAACTTTGTGGCAAACTTATAATACTCTCAGATTACATCTAGAGTATAAAAATTCCTTTACCATCTACCCAAACACTAAAAAATTCTACAATCTAGTATCACTGATCCCACAAATCTAAAACTGGTAATGACTGTCTGTGCCTCGAGCTGAGCGCCAAAACTCTACTCGATGACATTTTTGGTGTTGAAAGAAACGGAACGAAAGAAACACATCATTTTCTCAGTAAATTGTAAGGTAGAACAAGAGTATTCCTATTGCTTACGAATGGCGAAATGGGCATTGTTCACAAGTGTAGGTTTCCTCATGTGATGTAAAGAAAATAAACTGCCAACAAGTCGGCCGAAACTTTATTATTCTTGGGACAAGTTGCGGATAAGTGGAAAGTCAATATGCAGGTTAAATTGGTTAGGGAAGGCTAAGTGAAAGGGAGTTCTTGGGCAGGGCTGTTGTCAATTTAACAATATTTCATTCGTTTCTGCAAGTTTGGGTTCTTATGAGGGGAGGAGGAGGAGTAATAGTAAGAGTGGGTGGATGTTAATAGTTTTTTAATTAATTGCTTGAATCACGTCCAATATTCTCTGTAAAGAATGTTTTTCATAGACGAAGTTGAATAGAATTTTCATAAAATTCGGTGTATTTTACATTCACGAATAGAGATGGTATGCTATTTTACATACCTGCGATTTTTTCACTGCTAATTGAAAAGAGCAATCGCATACTGAATTGAAAATTTAAAAGAGCTGCGATTAGAAGAGCAGAGCAAATGCATACTGCTTACGTTCTATCACCAATAAAATTGCCGCAATGATCATCGCTACAAATCCCAGAGTTTTTGTTCGCTCTCGCACATTAATCCCGCAACTCACGCATTCCACGTAACCCCGACGAGATCGTAGCTTAGAATAAAGCTCGTCAAACAAACTCGTTTGATTCAATAGAGTAATTCTATTTTCCCAGAAAGCGTACCTCATTGAACACTTTGCACCACACGTTCCACCTCATCGATCGCTAAGCAAATCGTAATTTTCCTACATCTATCAATCAGGTAAGACTTAATCTCATAGCTCAGCATAGTGAACACTTCCCCCATTTCCCGCTGGGAATGGAAAGGTTTTCTTTTACTATCCAAAGTACGAAAAAACAATCGAGCGCAATCGAGTCAGGATGGCAAAAATGCCAATGGCATTTCATATACACAAGCCAAATAAAAAAAACACCCGGTCATCGATTGCATACAAGCCAAATAACAAAAAAAAAAAAAACCGGTCATCGGTCGCATGGCATATATATGTTACGCCGAATTCGTGAAATTGCCTATTACATGAATTCGGCAAAATTTTGCCCAACTCATGAAATCGGCAAGCCTCTTGCTGAATATATGAATTAGGCAAAATTTTGCCTATTTCATGAAATCATCAAAATGGTTTTGCCTAATTCTCGAACTCGGCAGTACAACCACGATAATCTGACAGTTCAGTTCTGAGTCTTTCGTTTGAAGTTTAATTTGTGTGAAAGTGAAGTTTGTGTGAAAGTGAAATGACTACCGAATTTTTTGATTGTACGGAAATACCGAGCAGCTGTGGGCAATGGATTATGAAAAAAAAGTTATTGGAATTTTAATAGATGAAAAACGTGAAAGTGAAAAAAGTGCAAACAACCGACAGTATTACCACATCAAAAGTAAATATAAATTGACGAGTCTAGGTGAAATAACAAAAGTGGCAAAATTATGGCTCTAAGACAAACGTTTTCGCGATTATAAACGATCTTCATGTTTTTTGTGGACACAAAAGCGAAACAATCCGATGTCCGTGATAAAATCTTACATTGAACAGTGCGAAAGATGTGCCGAAAAAACTAAAAAAAAACCTCAACAAGGATTAGTTGTACGTACTGTTACAGTGACTCATTTAAATGAGAGAAGTCAAGTTGACCTGGCGGATTTTCAAAGTTTACCAGATGGAAATTATAAGCCTATTTTACATTGGAGTACCTCACGTCTTACAATCAATAATGGTAGGGATTTCACAGCTAACATTATCAAAGAACTCGCATCACTGTGGCCTGACTTAGTGCTAGTCAATGGTAGGCCCCGACACCCACAAAGCCAGGATTCTGTTGAGAGAGACAATGCCACGCTAAAAGATTCGTTAATTGCTTGGATGCGGGACCATAACACTTCTTCTTGGTCTATTGGCTTAGGCTTTTTATAGTGGGGCATGAATAGTACTTATCACGAAGCAAGAAGACAGAGTCCATATCAAACTATTTTTGGTGAAAACCCCAAGATGGAACTGCGGTCAAAAATTCCGCGACAATTCTAAGAGAAACTGCCAAATGGAATGTCAGAGGAAGATTTGGAGCAAAGAATTAACGGAGATGCTACTATGTAGAATGAATACGTCATGTGATTGTAGTGACACATTAAAACAAAACAGTGATGCAGAAGTGTTTTAGTTTTGTCTTGCAGGTGGTCCAGATCCATATTTATTCCAATGTTTCGGATACTATAATTGGGCCTTAATATTATTAAAACATAACAGGGCTACGATTGCGTGTAAAGCGCAATCTTACGATACTCTAGATGAAATAGAATTTTTTGTGATCCCAAGAAATTTTGTATGGGAAGTGTTAGAAGGGGTGATAGCATTGAACTAATTTTTTCCCCATCATGCTAAAGTAGCTATAAAAATGTTTTATACAAAATGCTTACTCCAAAAATTGAATAGGAGCTGAGAAAATTAATGTGTTAGATTTAGTGAAAATGTGCAGTTTGTATGGGAGGTGGTAGAAAGAGTGGGGGGGATTTTAGTGTTTTTTCAGAAATAACTAATAATATCATAAAATTGACATCTCTTAAAGTTTAGATGAGTAACATTCATACTTTTCAAGAAAATAGATGTTTTGTGAAGTTGGGAAACTGTGTCATATTGTATGGGAGGGGGTAGAACGGGTGAAGCTAATCAAATATTTTTTTCTGATCAGGGGGTGCAAAGAAAATCACTAAAAATGAATATCTCAACTATCTCTTAAGCTATGTAATTGAAACTTGAAACTTACATTAAGCTGTACTAGGAAAATACAAAAAAAATATAACATGTTGAAATAATAGTAGTGGGGGGAAATAGGGAGCATTTCAAAAATGGCTCACTTTTCAAAATTACAAATCCTTATATCTTAAAAGAGTATAGATATCAAATCCAAAATTTGTCAGATTATAGAACTACATAATGGTTAATTTTCGTAAAAATTTAAAGTTGGGAGGTGTAAGGGGAGGGAGGTGATTAGCAAAAATGTCGAAAATTTTGAGTCATTTTTTTGGAGCTCTGGTGAAAGATACAAAGTTTAAATTTTGCATATGGATATGTCTATTTGATGTACATAGAAAAATAATAATAACTTGATCCATAATTGTTATAAACCGACCCCCCCAGTCTAACGTGCACAAGGTGTTTCATTTGCATTGAAAAAAACACATAAGCTGAACATTTTTGAGTGAAATTTTAAGGTAGAAACTTGAAAATTTGCGAAATGCATTTAAAAAAAATCTCTAAATATGCGAAATATTAACTGGTCGAAAACCTTTAAAACTTCTACCCCCTACAAAATTATTTTTTCGTCCAGTTTTAAGAAATCAATTATCACCTAACTATTAAAAGCTATCAATTTGCAATTTTGCATAAAAACTTACAAAAATAATTGAAATGAAATTACGTTAAAAGTTTTGAAATCGCGCCTGCCCTTCTACACCCTCCCATACAAAAGTATGATTTCGACCAATTTCATTAAATCAACTAATAATCAACAAATTAAAAGCTACGAACTTGAAATTTTGTACGAGCATCTTACAAGAGAAGCGAATTTAAAACTACATATCAAATTTTACGATTCTTCTACCTTTTCTACCCCCTCCCATACAAATGTTCGGTTTCGTGAATGTAAAATACACCGAATTTTATGAAAATTCTATGCAACTTCGTCTATGAAACACATTCTATACAGAGAATATTGGACGTGATCCAAGCAATTAATTAAAAAGCCATTAACATCCACCCACCCTTACTATTACCCATGCTCCTCCCCTCATAAAAACCCAAACTTGCAGAAACGAATGAAATATTGTTAAATTGACAACAGCCCTGCCCAAGAACTCTCTTTCACTTAGCCTTCCCGAACCACTCCAACCTGCATATTGACTTTCCACTCATCCGCAACTTGTCCCAAGAATAATAAAGTTTCGCCCGACTTGTTGCCAGTTTATTTTGTATCTTGTCATACCTCTTTTTCTTTCGCATGCAGGTCGTCTTTTTCGCATATCGCCTATCTTTTTCGGCTCGTGTTGGTCGTTCAGTAAAAATATTGTAAGCGTCGTTCTTTCTATTTATTGCATTCTTGGTAGAACCTGTCATTATTTGTTCGCCGTGCTTGATAGCCTAATACCTCTTCTGCGGAGGATTTGATGCCGTCTCGTATTTTCATCCACATATTCTCCACTGGCATATTCTGGATATTTTCATATATTGGTGTTGACATTGAATTTGCGAGCTCTACTTGCTTTCGAATATCCACGACAAGCTATTCGACGTCGATACTTAGCTCTGACTACAAAGTGATCATAGTCAAAATTCGCACCGCGGAGGGTTCATATGTCAAGTACACTGAAAGAACCCCTTTTCTTAAATGTTGTTCCTCTATGAACCTCCTCCTTTCCGACTTTTGCATTAAAATCACCTAAGAAAATTTTTAGGTCATTCGAGGGCAGTGAATCGTTGGTTGTCTCTACTTCTACTACAATGGCACTGCAGCCCAAATCGGGCCTTGGCCTCCTGACTTCAGGTTCCTTAACATTTTTTTTTTCATTTTTTGTCTTTTTATTACTTATTGTGCAAGGGTTGTTAGCCCTTCGCACAACTCTCAATCTACGAATTTTTAATTTTCGTTGATTGAGGTAACCAAGGTATATCCAAGCAGGCATTGTGCTGGAATTATATATTGCGTTGACCGGGATTTGAACTCACGATCTTCGTATTGTAAGACCAACACGCTACTCACTAGGCTACACTATAGAACGTGGTCTATTTGGTTGAAGGTGTGACCATCTGGTGATGCCCACGTTCAGTTTTGAATATCGCGATCTGGAAAGCACGTAGAGCTTACTATCATATTTTTGCTGCTTGCGAAATCAATAAGACGTTGGCCATTGTCGTTGGTTATGTCATGGAGACTGTGCCCTCCTGTTACTTCTCCATGAGCTTCCTCCTTTCCGACTTTTGCATTAAGATCTCCTAAGACAATTTTTAGGTCATTCGAGGACAGTGAATCATTGGTTGTCTCTAGGGTGGCATAAAAGTCGTCTTTAATTTTATCGTTCTTATCTTCTGTTGGTGCGTGGAAGTTGATCAATCAAGTATTGAAAAATTTAGTTTGTATTCGAATTGCACACAATCTCTCACTTACTGGTTTGAAACTCGTGACCTGCTGTTTAAATTTTTTGTCAACGACAAAAGTGACTCCAAACTCTCTGCTTCCCGACAATTTTCCACTTGGATAGATTGCGTGTGATCTGTTGGGGTCGTCCGTACTTTAATAATAAAAAGTCGATTCCAACTTGTGGGCAGCTCCAATTCAACGAAATGTACTTCGTATACTTTGTATATAAACTCGGTATATAATTCGATCTATGGTATACCTTGTACACACAATACATTTCGGATGCTAGTTCATGTTGTTGTTGTTATTTCCTAGCATGATAAAATTTTGGGTTTAGACCCTAACGGGATGCGCTATTAGCAAATGCAATTGTCGGAAATTGAATTGCAAGTGCAGGGTGCATCATAATTTTATAATTTTGTTTCTTCTTTCTTTTTCGCGATTTTACTATTTGATCGCTACATTACCCCCTTTCCAGTGAAAACGTTATTTGCAAAAAAAAATAAAAAATATTCAAATACTAAAAAAATTAATTCAAAAAAAAAATTAATGACTATTCGAGAATCTTACCTTTTTGGAGTGTGTGTTATCGCTATCGTGTTTCTGTGGTGTTTCGAAAGCGGGCTTTAGACGGTCGATTGAAATGGACTTGTTTTTACCGCGTTCATTTACGACGAAGTGTTTTCGAAACCGTCTTACAACCGGGTACGGTCCTTCGTAAGGAGGATTCAAAGCAGACTTAACCTTGTCTACCCGAATAAATACATGTTTGCACTTATCAAATGATTGAGGGATGAAAATGTCTGGGTTTTTGATTGTTCGGGGTTCTGTTGGTTGGAGGTTTCTCATATGATCTCTTAACCTCTCTATAAAACCATCTAAATTTAGCTCTTTTGTGTTCTGATTTCCGAAAAATTCGCCTGAAACTCGAAATGTTTGCCCATAAACCATTTCTGCCGGAGTAGAGTTCAAATCTTCCTTAAAACAGACTCTTAGTCCTAACATTACGACCGGTAGTTCTTCACACCAATGTGAAGTATTGCATCTGGACATTAGTGACGCTTTAATCTGTCTGTGTAGGCCACCAGACCATTAGATTGGGGGTGATAAGAAGTTGTTCGAATTCTGGTCGTGCCTAATAGGGTTGAGAGCTGAGCGAATAGCTTAGATTCGAATTGGGAGCCCTGATCAGTAGTTATTGTGGTCGGCACTCCAAATCGAGATATATACTCGCTTGCGAATGTTTTAGCTACTGTTTCTGCGGATATGTCAGCGATAGCGTGCGCTTCAGGCCACCGTGTGAAACGGTCGATTGTGGTGAGAATGTATGACCTTCCTTGAGATGTAGGAAGAGGACCGACCAAGTCCATATGGATATGGTCCAACCTGCCAGTCGGTATATCAAATTTTCCAGGTAAAGATTTGGTATGTCGGTGCACCTTCGATTTTTGACATGCAACACATGATTGGACTGAATTTTTGATATCAGTGTTCATATTGGGCCAAAAATATCGTTCGGCTATTAATTTTCGAGATGCTCTGATACCTGGATGTGAGAGAGAGTGCAATTTTGAGAAAATTGTTGTTCTAGTGCGTCTGGCACGTATGGTCGATTCTTCCCGGTGCTGGTTTCGCACCAAATTTTTCCATCGGCTAAAGGTACGTCGACTAATTCGAGTTTATACCTGGAGGTTTGCGTTTTGTTATTCTCGATCAAATCCTTCAAACACATATCCTCCTTTTGCTGATTACTAAAAGCCGCAAAATCGATATTGTGATGTATTGTTGAGATTTCGGAGCCTAGTCGTGAAAGGCAGTCTGCTACAACGTTTTCCTTGCCAGATACGTGGCGAACGTCCGTAATGAATTCCGCAATATATTGCAAATGTCTGGTCTGCATCGGACTCCTTTCGGATTTCGATTTCATGGCGTAAATGAAGGGTTTGTGGTCTGTGAATACGACAAATTCTCTATCTTCGATAAAATATCGGAAATGTTTTATTGAGAGGTACACGGCTAATAATTCGCGATCAAACGCTGAATATTTTACTTCTGCTGGTGATAGTTTTCGAGAGTAAAATGATAACGGCTGCCAGCAATTATCGCTGAATTGTTGTAATACAGCCCCTATAGCTATGTCGGAAGCATCAGTTGTGATGCTATATGGTTTGTCATGTAAGGGGTGTACCAATAAGGTTGCGTTTGACAGCTCGTTTTTGATCTTTTCGAAAATGTTGTTACAATTTTCGGGCCAGGCAAAGATGAATTTGGCATTAGATTTCTTCTGTTTTTGTGATGCGGTAATATGCGAGTAATTGGCGCTAAGAGTTCTGCGAGGCGGGGAACGAAACGATGATAGTAGTTTATCATACCTGCGAATCTCTGCGCTTGCTTTATGGAGTTTGGAGCTGCGTAATTTACTATTGCATGTACTCTATCCTTTGAGGGTGTGATTCCATCTTTCGACACTGTATGGCTTAAAAATTCGAGGGATCTTGTACCGAAAATACATTTCGTCGGTTTAATTGTAAGACCGAACTCGACCAGTCTCTCGAATAATAGTTGTAGGTGGTGTGGTGTTCTTTGTCGTTTTTACTAGCTACCAATATATCGTCTATATAGACGAATACGAAATCTACTCCCATTGTGACTTCATTCATGAAACGCTGAAACGTCTGTGCTGCGTTTCGAAGTCCAAAACACATTCTGGGAAATTCAAACAGACCAAACGGTGTCGTAATGGCTGTTTTGTGAATATCTTCCGGAGCGACCGGAATCTGGTGGTAAGCTCGAAAGAGATCGATTTTTGAAAAAATTGAGCAGTTTGCCAGCTGCATTGTGAAATCCTGAATGTGGGGTGTTGGATATCAGTCTGGGATAGTTGCCGCATTTAATCTGCGGTAATCTCCACAGGGTCGAATTTCGCCACTCTCTTTTTTTGGCACTATTTGCAATGGCGAGGATACTGGAGATTTTGAAGCACGACAAATTCCGAGATCTAACATGTGTTGAAACTCAAGCAAAGCAGCTTGATGTTTTTCTGGATAGAGGCGTCTAGGCCTGGAAAATGGTAGTTGTCCTTCAGTCACAATATGATGAACTACGCTATGTTTAGGCGGATGGCTAAAATTAGTAGCGGCTGTTAAAGAAGGATACTTCCGAAGGATGTTGCCGTATGTACTACTTATTGCACAGTTTAGTGGGCTAGGTGTGTTTGCGTTTATGACACCTATGTATTATCTATAAGGCGTTTGCCTCTGATATCCACTACCAAGTTAAATTTATCCAAAAAATCAGCACCTATTATAGGGCTGTTAACTTGGGCGATTATAAATTCATGTATGAAAGACCGTCTTAATCCAAGGTCTACTTTGATTATTTTGCTGCCAAAAGTTTTTATATGGGTTCCATTAGCAGCGGATAAGTAAAAAGTGGAACTTTCTTTCAAATCGTGTTTGAAAAAGTTTTGTGGGAGAACTGATCGATCTGCTCGATCAGGAAACTAAGTTTATTTGTTACGTCTCTAATGATGAGACGGCGGCTTTTTGTAAGCACCCCACTGTCCGCCGTATGTACAATGGGATGTTCTAGTTTTTTGTTCCTTTTGGAGAAGAGGATTGCTTTTTGTAATCGCACGGTTCAATACATTTTTGTGCATTGTCTCCAAACTTGTAATGATACCAGCATGTCGATCGCTGGTTTTGGGGTTGCCTAGATCTGGAAGCTGATTGATTGCGAGACCAGTTTCGCTTCCTACTTACGGATCGTGAATGTCTGTTATTTGAAAGGTTTTTTTGTATTAACTCTTTCAACTCCCTTATCTCCCTTTCCAGTTGTTTTATTCTCGTATTATTAGTGAGACATGATTGTTCTTGAACGGCCGATATTTTGCTAGTGTTTTGCATAGCTTCTCAAATTTTGTCGGCCGTGTCTAAAATCGACTTCATATCGTTGTCCATCTGAGAGATGAGTGCGATACTTATTAAATTTGGGATTCTTGAAAGCCATAATTTTTTTATAAGCTCTTCACCGACGGTTCCAGAAGTTCCCGCCAATGATTTCATTCTTCTGAAGAAATCGGATGGTTTATTGTCGCCGATTTCTTCGTCCGAAATGAGTTTTCGAATACGAGCTTCGATACTTAGAGAGTGCCTCTAGATGAGGACTTTCTTTAAATTCGCGTAGAGGTTTTCGGTAGTAGGATTCTCTAAAATATCCGTTAAGGATTCTGCTATGTCTTGCGGTAAGGCGGCAACGACATAGTTGTATTTTGTACTGTCACTCGTGATCCTGCCTATAGCGAATTGCGAGTCAACTTGTATGAACCAAGTTGGAAGACTCTTTGGCCAAAACGCTGGAAGTCTTATTTGGATCCGGCTCACTTCACTGTATGGTTCTTTGCTTACAGAAGGAGCACTAGGCACTATGTTTTCGGTGGGCACTAAATTATCGGTTTGCCACTTACGATTTCCCGCGGGGTGTCTTCTTTTGGCAAGGACAGCATGGTGGAAACCTCTTGCGATATGCGGTTTTTTGGAACGCTTCACAAAAAAAAAATGTATCGCACACGAAGAACCAAAAGTACGAGAAACACAAACCAAAAAAAAAAACTAAAACACTATTATTTTCGCAATATCAGTTTCACTTTGAGGCGTATGTTTTTTTTTTTTTTTAAAGTAACGCATTCCGTATCATGCGCGTAAGAGAGTATGATTCGCGATAGAAAAAGAAAGAGGATTTCACTGTACTTCGGAATCAACACTTTTGGTTTTTTTTTTTTTTTAAACTTCGCTAGCGTTTCCGAAACTGATATATATATAAAAAAAAAACAACAAAGCACCGCACTCTATTATGTGCTCAAAGTACTAACATGAAATTTTCTTCTTTTGATGAAATTGCCGAGTTGCTGTGCGTGATGATTTGATGTTCCTGCGAGAGTGGTTAGATGATGATATGCTGCATTGCTGATGCTTTGTTACTTCGAAAAGGCTTCTCACGACGTCTATGTAAGGTGCGGTACTGCACGGCTACTGCGCCCCCTGAAAAAGGCTGAGAAGGGCTTTTTAGCGGAATCCGCCTTGGTTTAATAAACCTGAAAAGGGTTTTTTTTTTATTTTTGGGGTTGTGTGTTCAACCAACACAGTATTGTCAAAATGTTGCGCTCCAGTCCTCCAGTTGTCCGGATGTTGAGCTGCTACTTGTAGTTTTTTGGCCAATCCTAGCGAGGTTTCGGGGTCACCAGTTGTTGGGGTCGTCCGTACTTTAATAATAAAAAGTCGATCCCAACTTGTGGGCAGCTCCAATTCAACTGAATTTTATTTTTACTGAAAATTCCTTTTTATACAATCACAAAAAAATCTTTGGCATTATAACGAAAAAAAGTGGGAAATGTACTTTGTATACTTTGTACATAAGCTCGGTAAATAATTCGATCTATGGTATACCTTGTACACACAATACATTTCGGATGCTAGTTCATGTTGTTGTTGTTTTTCCTAGCATGATAAAATTTTGGGCTTAGACCCTAACGGGATGCGCTATTAGCAAATGCAATTGTCGGAAATTGAATTGCAAGTGCAGGGTGCATCATAATTTTATCATTTTGTTTCTTCTTTCTTTTTCGCGATTTTACTATTTGATCGCTACAGATCTCCTGTCCATGATTTCGCTACCTAGCCATTTCGTTTCTTGGATGGCAGTTATGTTGATGCTGTGTTTTGCCACTTCTTCTAGGAACTCTTTCAGAGCTCCTGTCCTAAATAAGGATCGAACATTCCAAGATCCAATAGAGTAATCCATTTTTCGTTTCCGGGGTCGTTGCGGTTGAGTTCATCCGTTCCAAGGCTGTTCTTCAGGTTTCGGAACATTGTTTTTTTCCGGTGATGCGTTGTCAGCGCCTCGCCCAACCCGCGATTTGGAGGACCGGCCCTACTTATTTATTACACCCTAGTAGAAAAAGGGTGGGGGTTTTCATTCAAATATGACCTATTTACTTCCTGAGACGCACTGGTGTTACTGGTTGTTCAACCAGCAGAGGTCTAACCGTCGCTGCCACTGGCGTCAGGCGGAGTTTTTCCGCTATCACTGGAGCAGAGTATAAAAAAGAGTAAGAACACTTTGTATAGTGCCTGGGTTAACATGTTTGTGACGTAATACCTCTGAAAAATCCGGTTTTTACCTCTGAAAATAAAGAGAGAAACGTGTCCCGCCGAGTCCGCGACACTTCTTATCTCTCATTCTAGTACATGGCGTTCTTACAGCTTTTGCTCGCGTCGTATTCAACTTGGACGGCGGGTGCGCGGGTCATGGTCGGCGGGTGATCGACGATTCTCCTTCCGCTCAATGTTTTCGATATTTTTCGCTTGCTCTTGTCTAATAAAAAAAAATCTTTGCGAGAATGAAATGGAAAGATCAGATTAAATGTTCACTATAAGCGTGAGAGAGAGGAAGCACACGTATCGGCGATGAAACACGAGTGTGTTTTCGGCAAATTTTCGGAGCCAGGTCGCATTTTTAGCTGAATGTTCCTACTCTTTGTTGTACTCTGCACTGGAGATCGAGAAGGAGGACGATATCGGACCTGGACACGAACAGGACTCACACTCGACAGCGAACCGTCGAAGAGGAAGGTTGTTATAGGAAATAAAATAAAATAGACAAAATAAATAAACTCGTTCGTTTCCCTTGCAAAAGTCTGAAATTAAGAATAAGTATACAGTCCAGGGCAGAGCCTTTCCGCTGGCTATCGAACATGGTCCGTCGAGCCTGATATTGAATCGGCAAAAAAGTGGTGTTATAAAATAGTGAGTGTAATAAGCAACATAAGTTGTTAGCGCTTCGGCGATTCGAAAGAAATAATTGTGGGTAATTTAGTTTTTATTTTCTCGCGTACTGTTTCATGTGCGCTGTGCAATGAAAATTTTTTGAGGATCGCCGGGTTTATTACGGTCTCACGAAGAGTTTTGGTTGTTTTGTGTACGCCGAGAAATGTAAGTCTTTTTCGGTCGTTTTTTTATTGGTTACACGCCGATGTTATCGTTCGTTTTTTTGTTCTGGCGAATCATGAGGATCACCGGTTTTATTGTGGGTGTTCATGAATAGTTTTTGTTGTTTTGTGAGTGCCGAGAAATGTAGATCCAAAAAGGGTCATTTTTGTAAATTGGTTGATGCTATCGTTTGTTTTGTGCTAGAAAATTTGTTAGGATCACCGATTTATTGAGAATAAAAGAGAATAATCTTTGTTTGTGTTGTGTGCGCAGGGAAACGAAAATCCTCTTTGGTAAATGATATTTTATTACACTCAGAAAAAAACCAACTTAAAATCGAAGAAAATAACTTTGTTTCATAACGGTTTCAATATAATAACGAATTAAACACGGAAATTTTTAAATCAATTAAACACGGAAATTTTTAAATCAATAGTCTCCGACTTTGAAAACTATGTTTATTTTGTAACAATTTGTTTCTAATATGAATCAACTTTGAATTGAAGTAGAATTTTACCTTCATATCAAACAGTTTTGGCTTTAGAATAAACGTGTTGCGCTTTGATTTAAAAGTATTTCATTTTTGGATTAAACATGAAACAATTTCAACGCGAACTTTTGTAGCTTTAAATCAATAATAATGCACGATTTATTTAGATTGATGAATGCTTTGATTTGAACTGGAATTTCAAATATTTCAAATTGAGATGGTAATCAATTTAATGTTATGATATGCTTGATTAAAAAATATTTATCTTTGATTTGCACAATTTGCGAGATTTGTCACTTGCAAAAACATTACTAAATGTACTTTTATTTAAAAAAATGTGTGATTCTGCATATTCCCCATAACATATCGTCTTATAGTAAAGTTCCTGAAAATTTAATATTTTGTGAAAGCTCATGGAAGAATATGTAATGTACCTTACTGTTGTCAGCTGCGGATCAATGAATGAACAATTCTATAAACATATGTATATATATATGTATGTAATAAATTTGCAAATTTATAGTAAAACAATTAAGCTGGAAATCAAATTTCTATATTCGATTATATTTATTTGTTACAAATTATTACAAATATTTATTTTTAGCGTAAGTTCTACCTTCTTTATTTGGTATAAATTTAAAGGAGGGCCAGTTTTATATGAATCTCATCGATTTTTGCACGACAACAAATCCACTTGCAGAGTTTTGCATATTTGAAGTAAATAATTTCACAGATGGATTCCTCATTTCCCTTCGTGGAATAAAATAATAATCCTTGTTTTATAGCACAGTTAGAAACCAGTGCGTCTATGTAGCTAAGTTAAAATTAAATTACTTTAACATTATCTTCGGCAGGGAAAATTCCCTTAGTAATAATTCATTTCAGTTTCCTCGACAATAATTAACACCAGCTGATCCCTAAGGGCATTCGTTAAACTTCAAATTTGACTATGAAACTCAAGAACAGAACAACCTCCAGAAGTTCCATTTAATGAATAGTATGTAATATCCAGTTTAAAAAAAAAAAAATAAAAAAATTAAAAATATAAAGTATTTCTCTAAGCTCAACTCGCAATCCAATATATGTTATCGCTTCAGCAATATATTCCTTAACTAAGTATTTATGGCTTCTGAATAATTTTTGCAGCTTAAATTGAAGCCAGGTTATTTTATGTATATGGAAACTAATTTATAAAAAATGACAATAAAGAATCGCGTGGTATTCATTGAAATAAATGTTATCACATATTAAAGAAACGAAATCGATTTTGCCAGAGTCACAAAGCCAACAAGTTACGCTGTATCACTATTCTTACTGAAAACACATTCTTAAATTTTTTTTTCTCGAGAACTTATTTCTTTTTATTCAAATACTTGTGAACATTGAACATACGCACTGTAAGAAAGATCTTTTCGAAAAAAAAAAAAATGAATCATAGAAAGATAACAGATAGTGTTTTATTACTAAAGAAAAAAAAACTACTTATAATTTTCGGCTTGTAGTCCTATTTCAGATTCATTACTTATTGTTTCTCTTTGCAAAGCATGCAGGAAAAGAGTAAATCGCGAGATATTAGACATGTTAAGTTAAGGTGGCAATACGTCACGTTATAGTGCATCGGAAAGGACAAATTCAAGTTCGTGGGCCTTTTAGATTCTGATGAGCGAATACATATGGCACACTTATAGTCAGCTGAGGCAGGGTCGGCGCGGTTATAGAGAAAATGGCTTGATCTTTTTCTTTCTGGACTGCGTTATTTCTGCTTTCAACCAGTGACGTGTGGAAATTACACATGAATAACGATATAATAATAATAACAAACGCATACAATAATAATAATAATATTAATAGTAATAATAATAAAAATTAATTCTATTTGCAGCGAAAATAGCACACAGTCGAATTGTGTCGACAACTTCGCAAAGTCGCAGCGCAGCGACAATTACGTTACGCATATAAAAATAAAAAAAGTTCTTTACGCATATGGTCGCATTGCAGCGACAAAAAACGCATGTAAAATCAGTAATTTACGCATATTTTTATATTTTAAGTATATTTTTATATTTATAAAAAAGCGCGCATATAAAAATAGTTCTTTACGCATATATGGTCGCATCGCAGCGACACAAAACGCATATAAAAACAGTTCCTTACGCATATGGTCGCATTGCAGCGACAAAAAACGCATATAAATTCAGTTCTTTGCGCATATGGTCGCATTGCAGCGACAAAAAAAAAAAAAATGCGCATATAAAAACAATTCTTTACGCATATGGTCGCATTGCAGCGGCAAAAAAAAACCATATAAAATCAGATCTTTACGCATATGGTCGCATTGCAGTGACAATAAAAAAAACGCATATAAAAACAATTCTTTACGCATATGGTCGCATTGCAGCGGCAAAAAAAAACATAAAAAATCAGTTCTTTACGCATATGGTCGCATTGCAGTGACAAAAAAAAAAAAACGCATATAAAAACAATTCTTTACGCATATGGTCGCATTGCAGCGACAAAAAAACGCACATAAATTCAGTTCTTTACGCATATAGTCGCATTGTAGCAACACAAAAAAAAGCGCATTACAGCGAAAAAAACCCATGTAAAATCAGTTCTTTACGCATATAGTCGCATTGCAGCGACACAAAAAAAAAAAAACGCATATAAAAACAATTCTTTACGCATATGGTCGCATTGCAGCGGCAAAAAACCCATATAAAATCAGTTCTTTACGCATATGGTCGCATTGCAGTGACAATGAAAAAAAACGCATATAAAAACAATTCTTTACGCATATGGTCGCATTTCAGCGACAAAAAAAGCATATAAATTCAGTTCTTTACGCATATAGTCGCATTGTAGCAACACAAAAAAAAAAAAAGGGGACTGCAGCGAAAAAAACCCATATAAAATCAGTTCTTTACGCATATAGTCATTGCAGCGACACTAAAAAAAAAAAAAACGCATATAAAAATAATTCTTTACGCATATGGTCGCATTGCAGCGACACTAAAAAAAACAAACAAGCGCATATAAAAATAATTCTTTACGCATATGGTCGCATTGCAGCGGCAAAAAACCCATATAAAATCAGTTCTTTACGCATATGGTCGCATTGCAGCGACACTAAAAAAAAAAAGCGCATATAAAAACAATTCTTTACGCATATGGTCGCATTGCAGCGGCAAAAAACCCATATAAAATCAGTTCTTTACGCATATGGTCGCATTGCAGTGACAATGAAAAAAAACGCATATAAAAACAATTATTTACGCATATGGTCGCATTTCAGCGACAAAAAAAGCATATAAAATCAGTTCTTTACGCATATAGTCGCATTGCAGCGACACCAAAAAAAAAAAGCATTTAAAAACAATTCCTTACGCATATGGTTGCATTGCAGTGACAACAAAAAAAAAAAACGCATATAAAAACAATTTTTTACGCATATGGTCGCATTGCAGCAAAAACCCATAAAAAGTCAGTTCTTTACCCATTGCAGCGACACTAAAAAAAAAAACCCATATGAAACAGTTCCTTACGCACGGGTTGCATTGCAGCGACAACAAACGCAGTTTAATCTGCCAGTTACTTCGCAAAGTTGCAGTGCAGCAACAATTGCGCATAATCGCATCGCATCGCAAAGACTTTTAAGTGTAGTCGCATCGCAGCGATATTTATGCACTTTCACACTAATTGCTTTTAACGTCAATCATGCATAGTCGTATCGCAGCAAAAGCCATTTCGCATCGCAGCGAAAGCTACGCACTGCCGCATCGTAGTGGCAATCGAAAATAACGCTAAATCTTCTCCCTCTTTTTTGCAGGATCGTCGAGTATGCGACGCAGATCGGAACCTTACTCTAAACGCACATGCTTTAAGCACCAGTGCAATGAAACGACAAAGGAAGACGAATTTGACAGCGAGAAGTTCACGCCAAAGTGGGCATCATCTGGATCGGATAGTGAAGGATTCGGGAACAGGAGAACTTCGTCACGTGAAAAAAAAATTGAAAAGAAAAGTCACACCAAGGCTCCTGCGGTCGGAAGAGGGTACAGGGCAACTCTCATCTACCTGTAATCTCAGTACTAAGCGTGATTTGAATTGGGCGGCCCTTCAGCGCATTTACGAATTCACTCAAGACGCAGATTTGATGGAGGTAGACGTTTACCAGCTGAGCGCTCGGCTCGACATGCTAAAAGCTCATTGGGATGAATTCAAAACAGAATGTCATCGCTTGCTGGAGCTTCCATTATCAACATGCGAGACAGAGCAAAACCAAAAGACACTTGTGCAAGGAGAAAGCACCTTTTTGAACGCCATGGCTTCTCTGTTTTTCGCAAATTGATAAAAGAAATTTATCAACTACATCGCGACTAAAATCGCAGGCAGCAGAAAATAACGTAGTGCATATTCAATGGAGCGATCTGCCTGGGCGGCGGTGAAGTCAATGAAGTATCACTTACGACGTCTTATCGGGAAACAGATCCTAACGAGCAGTGACTTGCAGACTGTATTGGCGCAAATTAGCACAGTATTGAACTCACGTCCACTCACAGCTCTCACAGAGGATTCAAATTTTCCAACACCCGGCCATTTTTTGAGCGGAAGATCGATGATCCAACCACTCGGAGAATGCGTAGCTGAGACACCAAAAAATTGACTGCGGCATTGGCAAGTAACACAGCATATATCCCAGCAGTTTTGGAAAGCGTGGCATCAATGATATTTGAACTACAACAGCGGCCAAAATGGACGAAGTTACAAAATAATTTAGCAGTCGGAGATTTAGTGCTAATCAAAGAGGAGAACATGCCACCATCACTTTGGAAAACTGGTAGGATAACGAAGGTATTTCCTGGTGCCGGATGTGTACGAAACGTCGAGTTACGAACGGCAAATAAGAGAAGACGATTGGAGCGACCCATCCAAAGGCTTTGCCTGCTTCCAATCGAACCGATTGAAGACTCCTCCGATTCTTCAAGGGGGGCAGGGTGTTCAACCAGCAGAGGTCTAACCGTCGCTGCCACTGACGTCAGGCGGAGTTTTTCCGCTATCACTGGAGATCGAGAAGGAGGACGATATCGGACCTGGACACGAACAGGACTCACACTCGACAGCGAACCGTCGAAGAGGAAGGTTGTTATAGGAAATAAAATAAAATAGACAAAATAAATAAACTCGTAAATAGACAAAATAAATAAACTCGTTCGTTTCCCTTGCAAAAGTCTGAAATTAAGAATACGTATACAGTCCAGGGCAGAGCCTTTCTGCTGGCTATCGAACACTGGCCATTCAGGTTAACTCCGTTCTCCCTCCTCGTTTCTCAACCGGGCTTGGGACCGTCTATGGCGGAGTTTAACTTTAATTTATTCGTCCTTTAATGTGTGCCGCAATTCGCCGTGAAGTATTGTAATAAATAGTCTGAACTAGATTCTCATAATGGCTTTGAGTATTGCAAATAATATCCTCCCTGTCCAAGTCCATGCCCAATTCTGTAGAGTGATATGAACAAGATATCAAGTGGCAGAATGGAATGAAGACTTCAAACAAGGACTTGCACTTAACTATGCTACGTGAAAAACTTTTGGCGAAACAGCACCGTTCAAATGCGTTGTATTGGTTCCAGCTATTAGGCCAAAAGTAACTCAACTCGTTCCGCGCTGCGTGGACTAGGACGAGGATGGTGGTGGAACGAGACCCCTGCCGTGCGTAAATTTCCTTCTTGGTAATTTCGTATATCGAAATGTGTTTGCATAAATTCGCGACTGCCACTGAAGCGCTTTCGCGGTACCCCACACTACAACTTTATGCTCATCTGAAATTATTTATACCTAAAAATTTCTGAATTAATTTCAATGCGTACGAGAAACGAGAATGGTGGCAACTTGACGGATAGATGGCGTGTTTTGGAGTTTTGTTGTATGCATATATTACGTTACTGTTTCATTAAAAGTTTCAATGGTTGTTCAGAATGCGTGTCATTAGTTGCAGACTAGGCAATCAGGCAAACATGAGGTTAAATTTATATGGATGGGATATTCAGGACTAAAGAGAGGCTGCGTTTTACGCGGGTTGAACTCTCTCTTTGTGCCGTTTGATGTAAATCAGTCACATTTTCGGAAAATTAGACATGAATTAATGGCGATAAATGAGCGAAAATGGTTGAGTTGAGAATAGGGATGGAAAATGCGGTTACTGGATCTGTGAAGAATGCATGGGATACGGTTTGTGTAGCTTAGGGTGGAGGTTGGCACGACTTTGACATCTCAAAACGGTAACGAACTTATTAAAATTTAACGACAAGACTTAAATCGTTTTACTTTATTTCTAATAGAATAATCGGTCCAAAATTAATTTTCAATGTTATTTGAATATTTCAAAATTAAGGGCACAACTTTGCTGCGTCAGTGGTAATGTCCGATGCACATTTCAAAACCGAATTTAGAATAGCGTTGACATCACTCGTTATTGTCAAAACCTTTTTGATCGCATTAAATTGTTCGGGCAATTTCATTTCCATTTCCAAAATACAATGCGGCGCCTTGTTCGATTTCAAATGACTGCATTCCTTATGCTTCATAGTGATGTTGCTAATTTTGGGCATTATCTCATTGACTTGATCATCGATAATAGTCAATATCTTGCTGGCATCCATAGCAGAGAAGACACAAATATAGATCTGATTTACCATCGCACTGACTTTAGCGGGCGAGCATTTGATAATGTCACGCGTAATTAGTTCAATTGCACTTTTAATAAATTGTTCGACAGTGGCTAACGCAGAACACAGGGTATTGACAAGAGCGACCAGCAGATTGACTTGTTCCTCAAGATTTGGTACAAGATTGTTATAAGTTGTCCTGAACTTTTGGTGAGCTTCTCTAGTAGGTTCGTCCAGAAGAAAACTGATTGGTTGCGTAATCTCGTTGTTGCGCGACATAGAATTGATTTTCTTCAAGAGCTGAAGAGTCTTATTGCAGCTGTATTTGATAGTATTGAAACCATTTGCAACGAATTTCTCAACAATTTCCATGATGGCATTCAAATGGAGGGCAAGTCCATCGGTAATTTCACCTACAATTCCGCCTGTAATTCCGCCTGTAATTCCGCCTGTAACTCCGCCTACAATTCCGCCTGTAACTCCGCCTGTAACTCCGCCGATTGCTCCGCCAATAGCTCCGTCGATCGGTGGAGTAAAGATTGCTCCCTGCAAAGAAAATCCAACATGAAAACCCATTTTTAAGGGTAGCTGGTGTACTTACCAATATAACAAGGGCTAAAACCAATCCTGTGATTGCCTTCATTCTGCGCAATTAGTTGAAATACGAGTACGAGAAGTAGATCTCTCAAACTGTTCACTTTTACAAAATTCACATTCTGTTTTATAGTCATCGCATTATGCAATTTCATTTTCGAAAAAAACATAAGTTTTGATTGCACGAACTATATCTAAAGCCCGGGGGATTTGTAAAGTAGCTTCGATAGCTATGTGCTTGATATGGTGGTGATCTATTTTTATTTGGGTTCTAAGTAGGTAAATTTTTTTGGCAATCTTTTATTTGATAAGAAAGATCTTTCAATAAATAAATAAAATTAGGGTAATTACATAAAATCTCTTTATGTTTGAACTATTTTCTTCGTGCTTTACCGTTAATTTCAAGTAGCACTATTTTTGAATATTTCCATTTTCGAGGATATATATTTTTTTTCATACTATGCATCAACAAAATTACATGTTGAATTGTATTAATATCTAGGAAAAAAAAGATAATTGTAATTTTATTCCAGCAAGGGGTGAATAACAGATTGGTTCCAAATGTAAATAAAAACATTAAAAGAAAATTTTGAATAACAGCCTTGGTTAGAGGTCATCACTCGACATGAATTAATTAAAAGCTTCATTAGAGGACTACCTCAAACAAATTTAAAGTGTTTATTCTGTTTACAATGATATACGAAGGTTGGCATCTGAAAACTATCTATGGCTTCAAGTTAAACTTTATTTTTTAAAAATTATTTGGTTTGGAATTAGTTCCTAGTAGGTTTTTGAACTGCAGAATTCTGGATCGGTAAAGAATTCCGCCATAGCCAGTCCCAAGCCCGGTTGAGAAAGGAGGAGGAAGCATGGAGTAAACCTGAATGGCCAGTAACACCAGTGCGTCTCAGGAAGCAGGTAAAAAGTATGATATAGTTGGACTTGCAGCAAAGCTGTAAGAATGTCATATTAAGTTGAAAATTCCCCCCATTTTCTACCAGGGTGTAATAAATAAGTAGAACTGGTTCTCCAGGCCTGGAGTTGGGCGAGGCGCCGGCAACGCATCACCGGTTGAAGAACAGCCTCGGAAAGGATGGACTCAACCGCAATGGCCCCGCAAACAAAAAATGGACTACTCTATTGGATCTAACATTTCAATTCAAGCCTCAACTGACGAACATTTCAAGCTTCAAGCCTCAACTGACGAAGATGAACCATCATCGACACCACCCACGCTTCCTGAAATCAAAGCAGCCCTATGTGACCAAAAACGAAACAAAGCGCCGGGAATTGACGAAATACCAGTTGAACTTCTGAAAAACGGTGGAAACTGTGTCGCTGAAATACTGCACAGCATGATATGCAAAATTTGGACAGAGGAAATCATACCCGACGACTGGCGAAAAAGCATTATATGTCCAATTTACAAGAAAGGAGACAAACTCTGCTGTGAGAACTACAGAGGTATATCATTGTTGTGTACGTCCTATAAAATACTGACAAAAATAATTGAACGTCGTCTTAAGCCCTATACTAATCAAATAATTGGCGAATACCAAGGCGGATTCAAAACCGGACGATCTACAACAGCCCAGATATTCTCGGTGAAACAGGTGCTTGAGAATATAACACAGACGTGCACCAAATATTCGTAGATTTTAAACAAGCATACGACAGTATCGACAGGAGCGTACTGTACCAAATCATGCTTGACCTTGGAGTTCCTCCAAAACTAGTCCGACTAACAAGACTCTCAATGACGAACACTGAATCGCAAGTGAGAATACAAACCGATTCCACAACCAGCTTTCGAACGGAATGTGGTTTAAAGCAGGGAGATGGTCTAGCTCCTATGCTTTTCAACTTGGCACTAGAGTATGTCGTCCGAAAAATCCCAGTGGACACCAACGGGACACTACTATTCAAGTCCACCCAACTAGTAGCATACGCTGACGACATTAACATTCTAGCAAGATCCTTCCCTAGTGCTAAGGAGGTATTTGTCAATCTTGACTCCGCCACAAAAGAAGTCGGGTTGCGCATTAATGAAAGCAAAACAAAAGTAATGACGCAAACAAGAAGGAGAACGCCAATCAGACAAAACATAACAATTGCGGAATATAATTTGGAGAGTGTGGACAACTTCATATATCTTGGGGCTAATCTAGCAAAGGACGGTAATGAAACAGACGAAATCAAACGACGGATAATACTAGCAAATAAGACGTATTATTCGGTACTTCCAATAATGAAATCCAAGAAAGTACACAGGAACAATAAGCTGCGGATTTAAAAAACTATTATACGACCTGTGCTCTGTTATGGCAGCGAGACGTGGACATTAACGCGAACTTCGGAAAAAGCAGTTAACGCATTCGAAAGAAAGGTCCGCCGAAGAATTTTGGGACCTGTGAAGGAAGGAACGGAATGGCGAATAAGATACAACCATGAGTTGTATCAACTCTACGACGAGCCAGAAGCTTCAACGTTCATCAAGTTACGTAAACTGCAGTGGGCTGGCCATGTAGAGCGAATGGAAGACAGAAGAATCCCCAAACGTGCTCTTAAAGGCAAAGCGAGTGGTAACCGGCCAGTAGGCAAACCACGCAAGCGATGGGAAGACTCGGTTGATGAAGACAGCAAAGCCATTCTAAAAATTAGCAGCTGGGGGACGCGGTCTTTGGATCGAGACGATTGGAGGCGACGACTTCAGGAGGCCAGGGCCCGATTTGGGCTGTCGCGCCATTGATGATGATGATGATTGGATCTTGGAATGTTCGATCCTTATTTAGGACAGGAGCTCAGAAAGATTTCCTCGAAGAAGTGGCAAAACACAACATCAACATAACTGCCATTCAAGAAACGAAATGGCTCGGTAACGAAACCATGGACAGGAGATCACACGCAATCTATCCAAGTGAAAAATTGTCGGGAAGCAGAGAGTTTGGAGTCGCTTTTGTCGTTGACAAAAAATTTAAACAGCAGGTCACGAGTTTCTAACCAGTAAGTGAGAGATTGTGTGCAATCCGAATACAGACTAAATTTTTCAATACTTTGTTGATCAACATCCACGCACCAACTGAAGACAAGGACGATATAACGAAAGATGAATTTTATGCCACCCTAGAGACAACCTATGAGAACCCTTGTCTTAGGGAATTTTAATGCAAAAGTCGGAAAGGAGGAGACTCATAGAGGAACAACAGGAGGGCACAGTCTCCATGACATAACCAACGACAATGGCCAACGTCTTATTGATTTCGCAAGCAGCAAAAATATCACTGTAAGTTCTACGTGTTTCCCACATCGCGATATTCACAAACGAACGTGGGCATCACCAGATGGTCACACCTTCAACCAAATAGACCACGTTCTAATTGAGAAAAAGTCTGCTTCCGGCATAATTGATGTACGAACCCTCCGCGGTCCGAATTGTGACTGTGACCACTATCTAGTCAGAACTAAGTATCGATGCCGAATAGCTTGTCGTGGATATTCGAAAACGAGCAGAGCTCGCAAATTCAATGTCGACAAGCTTAAAGACGAAACGGTGGCGGAGGCTTTTATGTCAACATGTAATAAACACCTGACACCAATATATAAAAACATCCTAAATATGCCAGTGGAAAATGTGTGGATTAAAATACGAGATGGCATCAAATCTTCCGCTGAAGAGGTGTTAGGATATCAAGTACGGCCAAAAAATAGTGGTTGGTTCGACCAAGAATGCCGCGATGGAATAGACAAAAAGAACGAGGCTTACAAAATTTTTACTGAACGACCAACACCAGCCAAAAAAGAAAGATATGACGTGCTTTGGCGATATGCCAAAAAGACCTGCAGGCGAAAACATAGGAAGTACCATAATGACAAGATACAAAAAATGGACGACGATATGAGACAAAATAATCCGCGGGACGCATACGCAATAGTAAAAGAATTAACAAAAGGATATAAACCAAAAACTAGTCTCTGAAAAGACGCAGAGCGCAACATTATCACGCGATGCACAAGAAATCAAAAGGAGATGGGCTTCCTACTTTGAACATCTTCTCAATCTCACCCTATTAGCAATTATCACGACAGACAACATTTCAATTGATGCCTCAACTGATGAAGAAGAAGCATCATCGACACCACCCACGCTTGCTGAAATCAAAGCAGCCCTATGTGACCAAAAACGAAACAAAGCGCCGGGATTTTACGAAATACCAGTTGAACTTCAGAAAAACGGTGGAAATTGTGTCGCTGACATACTGCACAACATGATATGCAAAATTTGGACAGAGGAAATCATATCCGACGATTGGCGAAAAAGCATTGTATGTCCAATTCACAAGAAAGGAGACAAACTCTGCTGTGAGAACTAGAGAGGTATATCATTGTTGTGTACGTCCTATAAAATACTGACAAAAATAATTGAACGTCGTCTTAAGCCCTATACTAATCAAATAATTGGCGAATACCAAGGCGGATTCAGAACCGGACGATCTACAGCAGACCAGATATTCTCGGTGAAACAGGTGCTTGAGAAATGCTGGGAATATAACACAGACGTGCACCAAATCTTCGTAGATTTTAAACAAGCCTGCGACAGTATCGACAGGAGCATACTGTACCATATTATGCTTGACTTTGGAATTCCCCCAAAACTAGTCCGACTAACAAGACTCTCAATAACGAACACTGAATCCCAAGTGAGAATACAAACCGATTCCACAACCAGCTTTCGAACGGAATGTGGCTTAAAGCAGGTAGATGGTCTAGCCCCTATGCTTTTCAACTTGGCACTAGAGTATGTCGTCCGAAAAATCCCAGTGGACACCAACGGGACACTACTATTCAAGTCCACCCAACTAGTAACATACGCTGACGATATTAACATTGTAGCAAGATCCTTCTCTAGTGCTAAGGAGGCATTTGTCAATCTTGACCTTGTCCTTGTCCTCCGAAGAACTTTGGGACCTGTGAAGGAAGGAATGGAATGAAGAATAAGATACAACCATAAGTTGTATCAACTCTACGACGAGCCAGAAGCTTCAACGTTCATCAAGCTACGTAAACTGCAGTGGAGTGGCCATGTAGAGCGAATAGAAGACAGGAGAATCTCCAAACGTGCTCTTAAAGGCAAAGCGAGTGGTAACTGGCCAGTAGTAGTAAACCACGCAAGCGATGGGAAGACTCGGTTGATGAAGACTGTAAAGCCATATTAACAAGTGGCAGCTGTAGGACGCGGTCTTTGGATCGAGACGACTGGAGGCGACGACTTCAGGAGGCCAGGGCCCAATTTGGGCTGTCGCACGATTGATAATGATAAATTGAAAGAAATTCATTTAATGAAGCGCACCAACGCTTGCGATTTGCATCTTAGACGCAATGAATCCGACCCTTTTTTAAACGAATTATCACTGGCATCGAAAAATGGATTGTTTACAATATCGTCCATCAAAAACGATCATGGTCCAGGCTTGACGAGCCAGCGCAATCTACTTTCAAAGCTGATATCCACCAAAAGAAGATTTTACTCTCAATTTGGTGGTATTGGAAAAGTGTGGTGTATTCTTTTAAACAATCCATTTGGATGTGTACTGTCGACAACTTGACAAATTAAATACAGCGATCAACGAAAAATGGCCAGAATTAGTTTTGCACCCCTGATCCTCCGTCTTACAATTATTGGCCTCCCTTTTAGTAGATTATAGTGGAACTGTATGCCACCACTCAATGCTCTTAAAATAATGTTTTTTGGAACAAGTATTTTCGAAGATATAATCATTTGAAAAAAAAAAAAAGAAATTGGGCGACAATTTATTTTTAGCCCCCACCTCCTTTTTCGGACCCGAATGGATTCATCTGACACTGCTCAAAACTTAGGCAATGGAGCTCACTTATCCAATTATCAATCCACCCAAAAACGAAAATTCTATCTTAAACGGTCTCGGAGATATGAGTCCATATGTATGGCGGACGGCGTGCGGACAGACTGATTTTTTTCTGTATTTTAAGCTTATTTAGTTATTAATCGCGAAAATATTTCATAGTAGCAAAATTTTTATACTCTAGATGAAATCTAATAGTAACATATATATATATATACCTATATGTCCGTCTGTCCGTCTATCCGTCTGTCTACAACATAACTCTCGAAACCTTTGACCTATCTTGCTGAAATTTTTTATGTATCATTTTTAGCAAAGAATTAACTTTAAGTTCGTGAACGGGCCAAGTCCCCCCACTCCTTCTACCCCCTCCCATACAAATTTCATGAAATTTCGAAATTCAAAGAAATTGATTTTTCTCCGAAACCATTTCAGCTATTGCCTTGAAAATTAGGTCATATTATAGCGATTTGAATATCATTGACCTCAAAAAATTTTGATCTGATCCTTTTACTCCTTCTACCACCTCTCATACAAAGGCACAATTTTCAAAAATGCATGTATTCGGCTTTCATTGCAACTAGCAAAGCTAAAAGAACCAACTTTTGTCATAATTAATGTTATTATAATTGCAACTGATTTTGTAAAAGTCATCAACTTCACCTCACTCTTTCTACCCCCTCCCATACAAATTTCACGAAATTTCAGAATTTTAATTAAATTATTTTTCTTCAAAACCGTCAAATTATGAGAAAAGTATACTATCATAAATATCAATGATGTCGAAAAATTTGGTCTTGATTCAAATACTCCTTCAATCCCCTCCCATACAAATGCACAGTTGTTGGCAAATGCATTTAATCGGTTTTGATTGAAACTAGGAAAATTGCAAACTTCAAACTTTGCCAGAATTTGTCCCTTAATAATTGCAATAAATGCTAAAAAAATATAAACTTCGCTTTACTCCTTCTACCACCTCCCATACAATTTTTTGTATCGAAAATTCAAAAAATGTATTGCTTGTTCGAAAATATGTGATTAGGATGTTGATAAGCAGATTCAAAATCATCCAAAACCTCCCACTTTCTGTGTCACCTCCCATACAAATGCCATAAATTCAGACAAATTTGTTCAAAAATTATGAAAGCTACAAACTTTAAATTCAGCACGAAACATTTTGTATACTCAGTGTTACATACAAAAATTACAAACCTCCTCCCTCTGCTTTTACCACCTCCCACACAAAAGTCGCTATTCACTATTCGAAAGAATTTGAGATGACATACTTTCCGGTACAATAAACTCTTTCCTATTTCATCTAGAGTACCATATGATTGGGATTTACGCCCAATCATAATTCTATTATGTTTTTTACTGCATCGATCACAATACTTTATTATTAGAATAATAAAGTGAAATTAGCAGCTGGAGGACGCGGTTTTTGGATCGAGACAATTGGATGCGTTGACATCAGGAGGCCAGGGCCGATTTGGGCTGTCGCGCCATTGATGATGATGAACTAGAGCTACTTTTGACTAATATATATAAATTATTGGCTTTAACTCTCATAATTTTGAAGGAAATTCATTATTTTACTCTTTTAGTCTATTTTTCATATTGGAAATATTTGGTTTTGACAAATCGATTAATTTAAGTCTGACGATATTATAATTATTCTTGTTGGATTGCTCGGTTGGAAGGGTTTGTCCAGTATTTAGGACAAATACACTGAAATGAGGTAAAATTTCCCTATGTATAATTGTACTTCAGTTCGCTCTGAGCCACAGAAGTGTGTACATCGCAAGTCGATCATTGTATAGGCAAAAATTTGAAATAGATCTTACTGAAGTTAATTGATTGGTTGATCCATTAAAACATCTTACAGGTGTTTCATTCTAAGTGAAAGTAAAGATTCCGTGTCTGAGCGACTATTCGTGTAAGTCGAGTATTTAGCGGATTAACAGTCAAATAGTCGAACGGGAACTTTTAGCGGTTTTTTCGCAGGTCAATATACATAGCAACAGCATGCAGACGCATTGAACGATTATTACAGGATGGTTACGGTTTTAATTGAGATTAATTGAACCGATGGTCTAATAGAAAATATTTCATGTGTCTCAATGTGTTGTACACAAAGTGTCATTAAGGATTCCGCTCGAGTGATAATTTCTAGATTAAGTTGAGTGGTTATCGAATAAATAGACAAATCGTAGGAAAGGTTAAAAAGAGCATCAAATGAAAGCTAGCGATCGGTCTGACACGGTTGTAACTGAATTTAATAGAACGGTTTAGTAAAAGAGATAAATCTTCACAAGTGATTGTGGTTTCTATGGAAAGTGACAATAAAGTTTCCAATTGAGTGTTTATTTGATTGCCGATTGTTAACGGATTAAATGACTAATTAAATTGCGGGAACTTTAGCGGTTTTTTCCCCTGGATAATATAAAAACAGCGTATGCACGCTGAACTTAAATTGAACGTACAAAGTTTTATTCTAGCACGTTCTGAACTGGTGCTTACTAAATTATTTGAAATGGTTATATGTGCGGAATGTCAGGACACAACTCAGCGTGGAAGTAAAGAATCGATTGCACATATTGTAATCTTGTCTTTCATCTAAAGTGCGCTGAACTTAGTATAACGGAGCTTGGCTTTCTCAAGGAACAGAATAAACTGAAAAGCAAATGAACAACAAGAAGAAGGTGGAAATCAGTGGACTTAATCTTGTAAACAAGGAAAACATTGTACCAAAAGTTCAGCATCTATTGGAAGGATTACGAATTGAGCAGAAAGAGGGCATTACTAATACTTACATTCGCTCCAGAAGGGATAACAAAGCACCTATCGTTGTGATTGAGTTCAAGACTAAGGATGGAGCTAATGAGTGTCTGAAAAGGCGCGGGAAAAATGTTGTCAATGATCAAACGGTATACATTAATGAGTGTCTTACAGCTTACAATCGTAACCTGTTCTAGGAGACAAAAACAAAGGCGAAGTCAAAAAACTACAAGTACGCATGGTTTAAAAATGGATACATATTCTGTAGGAAAAATGATGGGGTCACTCCTATAATGGTGAAAAATGATCGTGATCTAGCTTTTTTAAATTAATAATTAGGATCCCTTTAACGCAAATTAAATATCTTTTTGACATTACATGCATATATGTATTTATTAGTATATTATGCTTGCATTTATCTCATAGCCAAACTCACTTTCATTATATCATCGATATATTATCAAGCCTATATAGTATTAGCTAAAACACTGAAATATAAAACTGTAAATATAAAAAACAATCATCTGTTAAAAATTAAATCTAAAATAGATTGTATGGGAGGAGGTAGAAGGGGTGAAGCTAATCGTCTAATTTTTTTTAGCCTTACTAACAATTTTAAATTAATATTTAGTGCACAATTTCAGATCGCTAAATTTTATACGCACTGAGTAAATTGGCTTAGAGTAATTCATGATAAGTACAGTTTGTATGGGAGGTGGTAGAAGGAGGGGGCGGACACGCATAATTTTTATACGGTAGATTGATATTATCATAAAAGTAATATATTCCAAATTTCAGGCCAATAGCTTTTATAATTTTCGAGCAGATCCGTTTATTGTCAAATTGCGCATTTGTGTCATTTTGTATGGGAGGGGGTAGAAGGGGTGGAGCCATTTGGCCCATTGACCAACTTGACCTTACTTTTTTGTCAAAAACGACGTGTACGAAATTTGAGCTTTCTAGCTCAACGCGTTCTCAAGCTAGAGAGCGAACGGACGGACGGACGGACGGACGGACATCCGGTTTTGAGTTTTTTGAGTGATAATATTAATTTCTGTATTCATCATTTTTTTCTCCGAGCCTTATTTCTTGGCGTTACACACTCCAGAGCAAACTTATAATACTCTCAGATTCCATCTAGAGTATAAAGATAGAAGAAATCATATTTAGTGGTGCCACTTGCCTTGTAGCCGAAATTCAAATTAACAGCAATACTACTTTAAAAATTGTTGGCATTTATAGATCTCCTAGTTTTAATACTGAATTATTTAATAATGAACTAGAAAATTTCTTGAATGTTCTCACTGGAGATAACGCAGTATTAATGGGAGATATAAATATTGATATAGGTAGATTAAATAGGGGAAATAACTATGAATATACCAACACACTCAAACCAAAAGGGTTTTATCTCTCTAATTAATAATAATACTAGCATTATTACACCTGTGTACAAGGGAGGAAATGCTAAATGTTTAAATAATTACAGACCAATTTCCGTCATATCAAACATTGGGAAAGTATTAGAAAAAGCTGCTAAGAGAAGAATTATGGAAGATATAGAGCAAAATAACCTTCTTTCGGATAACCAATTTGGTTTTAGAAAAGGGCGCAGTACCCATGACGCCATATCTTCTTTAAGTAGTAAAATAACAAACGCACTTGATAATGGAAACAAAGCGTGTGCTATATTTCTTGATTTGGCTAATGCGTTTGACTCCATCCCGCATGAAAAAATTATAGAGAAGGTGAACAAAATGGAACTAAATGCAAGATGGGGAGATTGGTTTGCGAGCTACCTGGAGAGAAGAGACCAAAGATTAGATTAGATTAGATCATTTCTAACGTTAAAAGCGGTAAGAACTTTTTACTTTGGTGTAATATACGCAATTCTACAATACGGGTTAATTGCATGGGGATCTGTTACTGCCACTATAGCAAAGCCTTTAATAACAACCCAAAAACTTCTAATAAAATATTATTAAAGAAACCAAAAAGATTCCCATCATATCTCCTCTTTCCTATTATAAATGTTATCAGTTTGGAAGACATGTTTAAATTGATTTCTAGCATTCAGATTTATAAAGACCATCAAAATAATCTTATAAAACTGAACTTAAGCAATACAAGAAAAGGGATGCAAAATGAGTTCATATTACCACTACGAAAAACCACCATTGGACAAAGGCACTACTCTTATATGGGAATTAAATTCTTCAATACATTACCAAATGAAATTAAAATCAGTAATAGCCTTAATGAATTTAAAAATAAAATGAAAAAGTTCATGTACACAATATCGGTGTGATAGACACTCATCATCATCATCAATGGCGCGACAGCCCAAATCGGGCCTTGGCCTCCTGAAGTCGTCGCCTCCAATCGTCTCGATCCAAAAACCGCGTCCTCCAGCTGCTAATTTTTAAGATGGCTTTACTATCTTCATCAACCGAGTCTTCCCATCGCTTGCGTGGCTTGCCTACTGGCCGGTTACCACTCGCTTTGCCTTTCAGAGCACGTTTGAAGATTCTTCTATCTTCCATTCGCTCTACATGGCCAGCCCACTGCAGTTTACGTAGCTTGATCAACTTTGAAGCTTCTGGCTCGTCGTAGAGTTGATACAACTCATGGTTGTATCTTATTCGCCATTCCGTTCCTTCCTTCACAGGTCCCAAAACTCTTCGGAGGACCTTTCTTCCAAATGCGTTAACTGCTTTTTCGGAAGTTCGTGTTAATGTCCATGTCTCGCTGCCATAACAGAGCACAGGTCGTACAATAGTTTTATATATCCGCAGCTTATTGTTCCTGTACACTTTCTTGGATTTCATTATTGGAAGTACCGAATAATACGTCTTATTTGCTAGTATTATCCGTCGTTTGATTTCATCTGTTTCATTACCGTCCTTTGTTAGATTAGCCCCAAGACATTTGAAATTGTCCACACTCTCCAAATTATATTCCGCAATTGTTATGTTTTGTCTGATAGGCACTCTCCTTCTTGTTTGCGTCATTACTTTCGTTTTGTTTTCGTTAATGCGCAACCCGACTTCTTTTGCGGTAGAGTCAAGATTGACAAATACCTCCTTAGCACTAGGGAAAGATCTTGCTCGGATGTTAATGTCGTCAGCGTATGCTACTAGTTGGGTGGACTTGAATAGTAGTGTCCCGTTGGTGTCGACTGGGATTTTCCGGACGACATACTCTAGTGCCAAGTTGAAAAGCATGGAAGCTAGACCATCTCCCTGCATTAAACCACATTCCGTTCGAAAGCTGGTTGTGGAATCGGTTTGTATTCTCACTTGGGATTTAGTGTTCGTCATTGTGAGTCTTGTTAGCCGGACTAATTTTGGGGGAATTCCAATGTCAAGCACGATTTGGTACAGTACGCTCCTGTCAATACTGTCATATGCTTGTTTAAAATCTACGAATATTTGGTGCACGTCTGTGTTATATTCCCAGCATTTCTCAAGCACCTGTTTCACCGAGAATATCTGGTCTGTTGTAGATCGTCCGGTTCTGAATCCGCCTTGGTATTCGCCATTTATTTGATTAGTATAGGGCTTAAGACGACGTTCAATTATTTTTGTTAGTATTTTATACGACGTACACAACAATAATATTCCTCTGTAATTCTCACAGCAGAGTTTGTCTCCTTTCTTGTAAATTGGACATATAATGCTTTTTCGCCAATCGTCGAGTATGATTTCCTCTGTCCAAATTTTGCATATCATGTTGTGCAGTATTTCAGCGCTTTGTTAAGTTTTTGGTCACATAGGGCTGCTTTGATTTCAGCAAGCGTGTCGATGATGGTTCATCTTCGTCAGTTGAGGCTTCAATTGAAATGTTGTCTGTCGTGGTCGGTGCTACTGGGATGGAATTCAAAATATGTTCAAAGTAGGAAGCCCATCTCCTTTTGATTTCTTGTGCGTTGCTGATGATGTTGCCCTCCACGTCTTTGCAGAGACTGGTGTTTGGCTTATATCCTTTTTTTTAGATCTTTTACTATTGCGTATGCGTCCCGCGTTTTATTTTTATGCTCTAGATGAAATCTGAGAGTATTATAAGTTTGCTCTAAGGTTTGTAACGCTAAGAAATAAGGCTTGGAGAAAAAAATGAATGATACAGAAGTTAATGTTATCACTCAAAAATCTCAAAACCGGATGTCCGTCTGTCCGTCTGTCCGTCTGTCCGTCCGTCCGTCTGTCCGTCTGTCCGTCTGTCCGTCTGTCCGTCCGTCTGTTCGCTCTCTAGCTTGAGAACGCGTTGAGCTAGATTGTTCAAATTTTGTACACGTCGTTTTTGACAAAAAAGTAAGGTCAAGTTCGTGAACGGGCCAAATCGCTCCACCCCTTCTACCCCCTCCCATACAAAATACCACAATTGCGCAATTTGACAATTAAAGGATTTGCTTGAAAAGTATAAAAGCTATTAGCCTGAAATTTGGAATATATTACTTTTATAATAATATCAATTTACCGTATAAAAATTATGCATTTGATTAGCTTCACTGCTTCTACACCCTCCCATACAATATGACACAGTTTCACAACTTCACAAAAAATCGATTTTCTTGAAAAGTATGATTGGTACTAATCTGAAACTTAAGGCTTATCAGTTTTATAATATTCCTAGTTATTTCTGAAAAAATCACTAAAATCCCCCCACTCTTTCTACCACCTCCCATACAAACTGCACATTTTCACTAAATCTAACTCACTAATTTTCTTAGTCGCCATTCAATTTTTGGAGTAATCATTTTGTATAAAACATTTTTATAGCTACTTTAGCATGATGGGGAAAAAATTAGTTCAATGCTATCACCCCTTCTAACACTCCCCATCCAAAATTTCTTGGGATGAAAAAAAATTCTATTTCATCTAGAGTATCGTAAGATTGCGCTTTATGCGCAATCGTAGCCCTGTTATGTTTTCTCATGTCGTCGTCCAATTTTTGTATCTTGTCATTATGGTACTTCCTTTGTTTTCGTCTGCAGGTCTTTTTCGCACATCGCATAAGCTCGTCATATCTTTCTTTTTTGCCTCGTGTTGGTCGTTCAGTAAAAATTTGTTGATAGACACTGTCATAAGTCTATTTCCTTAAAATGTTATCTTCTCTAAAATGAAAATAAAAATTTGGACAGGTAAGGGATATGCATTGTAATTATTAAATATCAAATGAATCATAAAATGTGAAAATGTTGTTTAGCTTAAGTATAATTAATTGGAATAATAACATATATAAATAAAAAAATAGGTTTCAAAATTGCAAATGATTTGTAAATTGAGATTGATTTTTGTATACATTATAATCAAAAACTGAATTGTTATTATCAAATGAATCATAAAATATGAAAATGTGGTATTGTAAAGTAAGAAAATGTTATATAAATTAAATAGAATTAATTTGTAATAATAAATATGTACATATGAAAATAGATTTAAAACATAACAGGTCTACGATTGCGCGTAAAGCGCAATCTTACGGTACTCTAGATGAAATAGAATTTTTTGTGATCCCAAGAAATTTTGTATGAGGAGTGTTAGAAGGGGTGATAGCATTGAACTATTTTTTTCCCATTATGCTAAAGTAGCTATAAAAATGTTTTATACAAAATGCTTACACCAAAAATTGAATAGGAGCTGAGAAAATTAGTGTGTTAGATTTAGTGAAAATGTGCAGTTTGTATGGGAGGTGGTAGAAAGAGTGGGGGGATTTTAGTGATTTTTTCAGAAATAACTAAGAATATCATAAAATTGACACTGGTAGCATTCATACTTTTCAAGAAAATAGATTTTTTGTGAAGTTGTGAAACTGCGTCATATTGTATGGGAGGGGGTAGAAGCAGTAAAGCTAATCAAAATTTTTTTTTCTGATCTTAGTGACAATGCTAAATAAGTATTTATTTCGAAATATGAGCTCGATAAATGTTATATGTTCTGAGAAAATCGGCTTAGAGCATTTCATGAAAAAGTGCAGTTTGTATGGGAGGGGTGGGAAGGAGAGGGAGGACGCAAATAATGTTTACACAGTATATTGAAATTATTATAAAAGTAATATACCCCGAAATTCAGACTAATAACTTTTATACTTTTCGAGCAAATCTATTTATAGTCGGATTGCGAAATTGTGTCATTTTGTATGGGAGGGGGTAGAAGGGGTGAAGCTAATCGTCTAATTTTTTTTAGCCTTACTAACAATTTTAAATAAATTTTTAGTGCACAATTTCAGGTCGCTAAATTTTATACGCACTGAGTAAATTGGCTTAGATTAATTCATGATAAGTACAGTTTGTATGGGAGGTGGTAGAAGGAGGGGGCGGACCGCATAATTTTTATACGGTAGATTGATATTATCATAAAAGTAATATATTCCAAATTTCAGGTCAATAGCTTTTATAATTTTCGAGCAGATCCGTTTATTGTCAAATTGCGCATTTGTGTCATTTTGTATGGGAGGGGGTAGAAGGGGTAGAGCGATTTGGCCCATTGTCGAACTTGACCTTACTTTTTTGTCAAAAACGACGTGTACGAAATTTGAGCTTTCTAGCTCAACGCGCTCTCAAGCTAGAGAGCGAACGGACGGACGGACGGACATCCGGTTTTGAGATTTTTGAGTGATAATATTAATTTCTGTATTCATCATTTTTTTCTCCGAGTCTTTTTTCTTGGCGTTACACACTCCAGAGCAAACTTATAATACTCTCAGATTCCATCTAGAGTATAAATGCAAATGAATTGAAAATTGAAATTATTTTAAGTACAGATTACAATCAAAATCAGAATGAACTCCTCACACCTAACACAAGGGCAATCTTAATTGGGGGAGTAGTGCTAAGAAAAAAATGAAAAAAAATTATGTATTAATGTATAATTTAGAACTTAATAAACAGCATTATTAAAAAAAAAAAAAATTCCTCTGGCCTCCTGCTCCACTGCTCGCTTTCCATGCTACATGGTCCACCAACCCGATGTCTTCCTTGAGGATTAAAATCCAGAGCCTGTTTGCCGATGTTTCGCTCTGGTTTCCTCAAAGTCTGACCGATCCACTGCCACTTCCGCCTTTGAATCTCAATACCTATTTTAGTTTGGCCAGTTGTACTCCAAAGTTCGTCGTTGGAGATCACTTCTGGCCAGAATATTCCTAAAATACGTCGGAGGCATTGGTTCACGAAAGTCCGTAGTTTTTTGGTAAGTCGAACGGTCACTTTCCACGTAGTACAACCATATAACAACACGGATTTGACGCATGCGTCAAAAACTCGCACCTTCGTGCGAAAGGAGATCTCTCTTAACCTCTAGAAAGGGGAAAGGATACCGAAAGCCTGACGAGCTTTGTTTAGCCGAGCTTCAACATCCTTTTCGGCTCTGCCGTCCATGCTGACAATGCTTCCGAGATAGCAAAATTCTTGCACCTCTTCCACATCCTGTCCGTTAGGAACAATCGGCGTGCTTGCTTTGGAACCCATTCAGTCCCGCCTCTTTACATTTAGAATGCAACGAGCGAACATTTGACTCTAAGTCCGAACGATTATGTGCAAGCAAACACACGTCATCAGCATAATCAAGATGACTTGAGATGTTAAATAGTCTCCATTGAAGACCTTTACCTTCCCCACCTTCCAGTGCAGCTTTCAAGATGTCATTTATTACCACCAGAAACAGGGCTGGTGATAATATGCAGCCTCAACTGACACCAGTTCGCACAGGGAAGCTCTCGGACAGCTCTCGTCTATGCAAGACGCGACACCTAGCATCTTCGTAGGATTCTTTAATCATAGCTATGACATTATCTGGAATACCTCTCCTACTCAAAGCATTCCATATGTAATCTCGCTTAACGCTGTCGAAAGCCTTCTCAAAGTCCACAAACATGAGATGTAGTGGCGAATCCATTTCGGCTGACTGCTCTAATATTATCCGTAGGGTATGGAATCCAGCCTGATAAACTTCGAGAGTACTCTCGACGACATTACTAATCCTATTGAGAATTACCTTCGCCATAATTTTTGATACGGCAGTAAGTAGACATATACCACGCCAATTGCCACAATCCCGAAGGTCGCCCTTCTTCGGAATTTTCTCAAAGACGCCCTCCTTCTATTCAGTCGGATATCTTCCTTCATTCCACACCTCAGTAAAGAGTGGGAGGAGTATATCGGCTGTTATTTCCGGGTCCGCTTTGAGGAGTTCGGTTGGTAGTCCATCTATACTTGGAGCTTTCCTTCCCGCCATTGACCGAATGGCGGAAACTATCTCTTCCTTATCTGGGGGATCGTCCCTAATAGAGGATTGTTGCGGTTGGATGTTTGGTAGAGGTTCTGTTTCTGGGATATCTTCCTCTGACAAGATGTTTAAAATATCAGAGAAGTATTCCTTCCATCGCCGCAACTGGTGTGGTTGGCGGTGAAATTCCTGTTCGTCAACTGTTTCATGATTTTGAATAGTGATCCCATATCCCCAAGGTAAGCTGCAGATTCTGCCTTGTTTGCTAGATCGTCAGTGGCCTTTCTTCGCGTCTAACAACTGTTTTAAGCTGTATATGAGCATCGCGGTAGTTCTGCCTCAGGTCGGGCTACTAAATTGTACTAAATTTAAGCTTCTAAAATTTAATAGATACTGAGAAAATTAGTGCAAAGGTTTTAGTGAAATTGTGCAGTTTGTATGGGAGGTGGTAGAACGTGTGGGGGTTCTTAGTAATTTTTTGAGAAACAACTATAATCATCATGCAATTGAAATATTTTAAATTTCAGTAACTTCATACTTTTCAAGAAAATCGAGTTTTTGAAAACATGTGATATTGTGTGAGAATGGGTAGAAGGGGAGAAGCTAATCGGCTTACTTATCCCTGATATTAATTATAATACTAATTAAGTATAATTGTTATACGTACTGAGTAAATTAGTTTATATTATAGTATTTTGTGAAAAGTGCAGTTTGTGTGGGAAGTGGTGGAAGGAGTGGGGAGATTCAAATAATTTATACTCCATTGATCAGATTTATGATAAGAATAAAATATTGTAAATTTCAAATTATTTGCTCCCATGGTTTTCAAGAAAATTTGATTATTACATATTTTTTAAAACGAGTCATTTTGTATGGAAGGTTGTAGAAGGCGTGGGGTTATTTAAATAAGGTTCCATCTCGAAGCATACCTAATTACATCTCGAAGCATACCTAATAAGCTGTTGAAGTTTCATTACAATCGGTTTAGCCGTTTTTGCGTGAAATCCGGAAAGACAGACATTGCAGAATTTCAAAAACGTATGTTTCTGTTTAGTTATTGTCGAAATAAAGCAAAACACTAACTTATAATCATTTGTAAGCAAATAACAGACAGACTCTACAATTATATTTATATGTGTAGATTTATTTATTTATTAGAACTCATCAATATAGGTTACGTATCGGGAAACACATGTGAGAAATGTGGGTATATTTGGTCAATGTTTACGCATCGGAAAAGATCACAAGTATACCCACGTTTATCTAATGTTTGCGCATCGGAAAAACTATGCCAGCAAACATAGGCATTGGGTTAAGGTGTTAAGAAACGGTCCTGAACCCATCATAAAAAGTAGATGCACTTTTGCATTTTCGAATGTTAACGATGGGAACCAAAATTATATTTCTTTCCCATATGCTGAGCCAGTAAATTATAAATTAGGGTAAGCTCTTAGAAATTAAGTGAGTCTTAGGATGTCAGCAGAAGAGTTAACATTGAATTACGTGTAAAGTTATTTTTTAGAAAATAAAATAAAACATCGACACCCGAGTTTTATTAGTTATATGATTACTTACAATTTATATTACAAGGATTATAGAAAAATATCAAATAACATCATTTTTTTTAACAAAGCTGACTTTATCTGAGCAATATTAAGATTAAACATAACAGGGCTACGATTGCGCGTAAAGCGCAATCTTACGGTACTCTAGATGAAATAGAATTTTTTGTGATCCCAAGAAATTTTGTATGAGGAGTGTTAAAAGGGGTGATAGCATTGAACTATTTTTTTCCCATCATGCTAAAGTAGCTATAAACATAACAGGGCTACGATTGCGCGTAAAGCGCAATCTTACGATACTCTAGATGAAATAGAATTTTTTGTGATCCCAAGAAATTTTGTATGGGGAGTGTTAGAAGGGATGATAGCATTGAACTAATTTTTTCAACATCATGCTAAAGTAGCTATGAAAATGTTTTACACAAAATGCTTACTCCAAAAACTGAATGGGAACTGAGAAAATTAGTGAGTTTGATTTAGTGAAAATGTGCAGTTTGTATGGGAGGTGGTAGAAAGAGTGGGGGGATTTTAATGATTTTTTCAGAAATAACTAGGAATGTTATAAAATTGGCATCCCTTAAATTTCAGACTAGTGCCATTCATACTTTTCAAGAAAATCGATTTTTTGTGAAGTTGTGAAACTGTGTCATATTGTATGGGAGGGGGTAGAAGTAGTGAAGCAAATCAAATATTTTTTTTTTCATCTTAGTAATAATATTAATTGAATATTTATTACAAAATATGAGCTCAACAAATGTTATATGTTCTGAGAAAATCGGCTTAGAGCATTTCAGGAAAAAGTGTAGTTTGTATGGGAGGGGGTGGAAGGAAAGGGAGGAAGCAAATAATTTTTGTACTGTAGATTTAAATCATTGAAAAAGTAATATATACCAAAATTGAGCCAAAAGCTTTTATACTTTTTGAGTAAATCCATTTATTGTCAAATTGCGAAATTGTGTCATTTTGTATGGGAGAGGGTAGAAGGGGTAAAGCTAATCATCTCATTTTTTTGACCTTACTAACAATTTTAAATAAATGTTTGGTGCACAATTTCAGCCCGCTGAATTTTATAAGCACTGAGGAAATTGGCTTAGAGTAATTCATGATAAGTACAGTTTGTATGGGAGGTGGTAGAAGGAGGGGGAGGACACGCACAATTTTTATAAGATAGATTGATATTATCATAAAAGTAATATATTCTGAATTTCAGGCCAATAACTTTTATACTTTTTGAGCAAATCCGTTTATTGTCAAATTGCGTAATTGTGCCATTTTGTATGGGAGGGGGTAGAAGGAGTGGAGCGATTTGGCCCGTTCACGAACTTGACCTTACTTTTTTGTCAAAAACGACGTGTACAAAATTTGAACTTTCTAGCTCAACGCGTTCTCAAGCTAGAGAGCGCACGGACGGACGGACAGACGGACGGACGGACGGACGGACGGACATCCGGTTTTGAGATTTTTGAGTGATAATATTAACTTCTGTATCATTAATTTTTTTCTCCGAGCCTTATTTCTTGGCGTTACAAACCTTAGAGCGATCTTATAATACTCTCAGATTCCATCTAGAGTATAAAAATGTTTTATACAAAATGCTTACACCAAAAATTGAATAGGAGCTGAGAAAATTAGTTCGTTAGATTTAGTGAAAATGTGCAATTTGTATGGGAGGTGGTAGAAAGAGTGGGGGGGATTTTAGTGATTTTTTCAGAAATAACTAAGAATATCATAAAAGTGACATTTCTTAAATTTGAGACTGGTAGCATTCATACTTTTCAAGAAAATAGATTTTTTGTGAAGTTGTGAAACTGCGTCATAATGTATGGGAGGGGGTAGAAGCAGTAAAGCTAATCAAAATTTTTTTTTCTGATCTTAGTGATAATGCTAAATAAGTATTTATTACGAAATATGAGCTCGATAAATGTTATATGTTCTGAGAAAATCGGCTTAGAGCATTTCATGAAAAAGTGCAGTTTGTATGGGAGGGGTTGGAAGGAGAGGGAGGACGCAAATAATGTTTACACAGTATATTGAAATTATTATAAAAGTAATATATCCCGAAATTCAGACTAATAACTTTTATACTTTTCGAGCAAATCTATTTATAGTCGGATTGCGAAATTGTGTCATTTTGTATGGGAGGGGGTAGAAGGGGTTAAGCTAATCGTCTAATTATACTCTAAATGGAATCTGAGAGTATTATAAGTTTGCTCTAAGGTTTGTAACGCCAAGAAATAAGGCTCGGAGAAAAAAATGATGAATACAAAAGTTAATATTATCACTCAAAAATCTCTGCGCTCTCTAGCTTGAGAACGCGTTGAGCTAGATAGTTCAAATTTTGTACACGTCGTTTTTGACAAAAAAGTAAGTTCAAGTTCGTGAACGGGCCAAATCGCTCACCCCTTCTACCCCCTCCCATACAAAATGGCACAATTGCGCAATTTGACAATGAAGAGATTTGCTCGAAAAGTATATAAGCTATTAACCTGAAATTTGGAATATATTACTATTATGATAATATCAATCTACCGTATAAAAATTATGTGTGTCCTACCCCTCTTTCTACCACCTCCCATACAAACTGTACTTTTCATGAATTATTCTAAGCCAATTTACTCAATGCGTATAAAATTTAGCTAGCTGAAATTTTGCACCAAGTATTTATTTAAAATTGTTAGTAAGGCCAAAAAAAAATTAGACGATTAGCTTCACCTCTTCTACCCCCTCCCATACAAAATGACACAATTTCGCAATTTGACAATAAATGGATTTACTCGAAAAGTGTGAAAGCTATTAATCTGAATTTTTGGATATATTACATTCATAATAATATAAATCTACAGTACAAAAATTTTTGGAGTCCTCCTTCTCCTTCCACCCCCTCCAATACAAACATCACTTTTTCGTGAAATGCTTTAAGACGATTTTCTCAGAACATATAACATTTATCGAGCTCATATTTTGTAATAAATTCTTAATTAGTGTTATCACTAAGATCAGAAAAAATATTTGATTAGCTTCACTGCTTCTACCCCCTCCCATACAATATGGCACAGTTTCACAACTTCACAAAAAATCGATTTTCTTGAAAAGTATGAATGGGCCTAGTCTGAAATTTAAGGTATGTCAATTTTATAATATTCCTAGTTATTTCTGAAAAAATCACTAAAATTCCCCCACTCTTTCTACCCCCTCCCATACAAACTGCACATTTTCATTAAATCTAACTCATTAATTTTTTCAGTTCCCATTCAATTTTTGGAGTAAGCATTTTGAATAAAACATTTTTATAGCTACTTTAGCATGATGGGGAGAAAATTAGTTCAATGCTATCCCTTCTAACATTCCACATACAAAATTTCTTGGGGTCACAAAAAAATTCTATTTCATCTAGAGTATCGTAAGATTGCGCATTACGCGCAATCGTAGCCCTGTTATGTTTTTTTTTAGCCTTACTAACAATTTTAAATAAATATTTAGTGCACAATTTCAGCTCGCTAAATTTTATACGCACTGAGTAAATTGGCTTAGAGTAATTCATGATAAGTACAGTTTGTATGGGAGGTGGTAGAAGGAGGGGGCGGACCGCATAATTTTTATACGGTAGATTGATATTATCATAAAAGTAATATATTCCAAATTTCAGGCCAATAGCTTTTATAATTTTCGAGCAGATCCGTTTGTTGTCAAATTGCGCATTTGTGTCATTTTGTATGGGAGGGGGTAGAAGGGGTGGAGCGATTTGGCCCATTGACGAACTTGACCTTACTTTTTCGTCAAAAACGACGTGTACGAAATTTGAGCTTTCTAGCTCAACGCGTTCTCAAGCTAGAGAGCGAACGGACGGACGGACGGACGGACGGATGGACGGAAGGACGGACGGACGGACGGACATCCGGTTTTGAGATTTTTGAGTGATAATATTAATTTCTGTATTCATCATTTTTTTCTCCGAGCTTTATTTCTTGGCGTTACACACTCCAGAGCAAACTTATAATACTCTCAGATTCCATCTAGAGTATAAAAACATAACAGAATTATGAATGGGCTTAAAGCCCAATCATGTGATACTCTAGATGAGATGGAAATGACTTTAATTTACCGGAAAATATGTCATCTCAAATTCTTTCGAATAGTGAATAGATACTTTTGCATGGGAGATGGTAGAAGTAGAGGGGGAGGGTTTGTGTTTTTCATATATGACACCGAACATGGCATGCATAATGTTTTTTGCTGAATTTAAAGTTTTTAGTTTTCATTATTTTTAAAGAAATTGGTCATAGTTTTTCAGAAATTGGAGCATTTGTATGGGAGGTGGCAGAGGAAGTGGAGTGCTTAAGATAATTTTGAAACTGCTTATCATCCTCCTTATCACCATGGTTTGATTCAATTTCAAAGCCGATAGCTCTCATATACTTGAAGGAGAAATGCTTTTCTTGAATTTATAATACAGATATTTGTATGGGAGGTGGTCGAAGGAGTGAAGCGGAGCTGATAATTTTTTTAACACTTATTTAAATTATTAAGAAACAAATTCTGGCTAAATTTGAAGTTTGTACTTTTTCCAGTTTGAATGGAAATCGATAAAATACATTTGTATGGGAGGGGGTAGAAGGAGTGTACGGATCAAAACAGATTTTTTTCGTATTATTACATACTATTTCTATTTGTATACTTTATACAAAATATCAAGTTGATAGCTTTAACAGTTTCGAAGAAAAATAATTTAATTTGAATTTCAAAATTTCGTGAAATTTGTATGGGAGGGGGTGGAAGGAGTGAGGTGAAGTTGATAATTATTTTAAAATAAATTGCAATTATAGTAAAATTCATTTTGGCAAAATTTCGTCTTTTCAGCTTTACTAGTTTCAATGAAAATTGAAAATATGTATTTTTCAAAATTGTCCATTTGTATGGGTAGAAGGAGTAAAGGGATCGGGTCAATATTCCGTGATATTAATGACATCTATATCATAATACTTTGACATAAATTTCAAGTCGATAGCTTAAATAGTTTCAAAGAAAAATCAATTTCTTATTATTTCGAAATTTCATGAAATTTGTAGAAGGATTGGGGGGATGTAGCCCATTCACGAATTTAAAGTTACTCTTTTGCTAAAAATGACACACAAAAATTTTTAGCACTATAGCTCAAAGCTTTCGAGAGTTATGCTGTAGACAGACGGACAGACAGCAACTCGGAATCGAGGTTTTTGAGCGACAACAAAAATTTCTGTACCCTTGGTGGCTCTGTGCGAGCGTTATTTCTTAGCGTTACAAACGGTGTCGCAAACACAATATACTGTCAGATTTCATCTAGAGTATAAACATAACAGGACGACGATTGGGCGTGAAGCAAATTCGATTATTGTTTAATTGCAAAATTGTGTTATTTTGTAAGGGAGGGGGTGGAAGGGGTAAAGCTAATCGTCCAATTTTTTTTATCTTACTAATAATTCGAAATCAATATTTAGTGAGCGATTTCAGTTTGATAAATTTTATACGATCTGGGTAAATTGGTTTAGAACATTTCATGAAAAATTGCAGTTTATATAAAGGTAGTAGAAGGAGTAAGGGGATACAAATAATTTTAATATTGTAAATTGAAATCGATCATTTGGCTATAAGTCGCCGATGGAGAAGATGTCTGCTCGATTTGCGAGCGAACCGTCGATTTGACGTGGGGAGCGATCACCACTTGATGATTGCCAGCTTGAGATTGTGCACCGCAGCTATTCGACGACCTCAAATTCTTCAAATGAAGCATAAGGTTAATGTGGATAAACTCAGATACCTCAACAAAAAACGCGAGTACGCGAAAAGTTATCCACATTGGGCGAATATGAAATGCGCACAATGAAAGCTAATTGCGAGCCAACCAGAAATACCTTTCTAAATGAAGAATCAGTGGGATATGTGCAAAGCTGCGAGAAACCCAGGATGTCACAAGACACATGGGACAAAGTTGGCGATCGGAAAAAAGCCAAATTGGCAATCATCTCTCAATCCGATGTCAACAACGAATACCCGACTTGAGGCAGAACTACCGTGATGCTCATACAAAGCTTAAAAAGGCTGTTAGACGCGACAAGAGAAAGGCCACTGAAGATCTGGCCAACAAGGCAGAATCTGCGGCTCAGCTTGGGGATCGCAATTATCTTAAAAGTAATACATTCCAAATTTCAGGCTACATTTACATTTTTTGAGGAAATCCGTTTATTGTCGAATTGTGAAAATGCGTCATTTTGTTCGGGAAGGGGAAGAAGGGGTGAAGGAGTAAAGGCAATCTTCCAATTTTTTTTTGGTCTTACTAACAAGCTATACATATAAATATAATTGTAGTGTCTGTCTGTTATTTGCTTATAAATGGCTATAAATAAGTTTCTTGCTCTATTTTAGTAATAACTAAGCACAAACAAACGTTTTTAAAAATTTTCTCTGTCTGTCTCTTTGTCTATCCGGTTTTCACGCAAAAACGGCTAAGCCGATTGTAATGAAACTTTCACAGTCTATTAGATATGCACCGAAATGTAATCTTCGTGTGGTCTTATTTCAATCCCCCACGCCTTCCACCACCTCCCATACGAAATGACTCATTTTCAAAAATATATAATAATCAAATTTTCTTCTAAACCATTGGAGCAAATCTTTTGAAATTTAGGACATTCTATTTTTATCAAAAATGTGATCTATGGTATACAAATTATTTGAATCCCTCTACTCCTTCCACCACCTCCCATTCAAAATGCACTTTTTCATGAAATGCTATTCACCAATTTTCTCGGAACGTCTAACTTTCATCGAGCTTAAATGTTGTAATTTATCCTTCATTTGCATTATTATTAATATTGGGAAAAAATTAACCGAATAGCTTCACTCCTTTTATTCCCTCCCATACAATGTAACACAATTCCACGACTTTACTTAAATTCGATTTTCTTGAAAACTAGAAATGTTAATGATCTGAAATTTAAAAAATGTCAATTGAAAATTAATTATAGTTGTTTCTCAAAAAATCGCTTAAAATCCCCCACTCCTTCCACCACCTCCCATACAAACTGCACTTTTTCATGAAATATTCTAAACTAATTTTCTCCTCAGTACATATAACTTTCATTGAGCTCAAATTTTGTACTCTATCCTAAAAAAGAACCATTATTAATATCGAAAATAAATTAACCGAGTAGCTTCACTCCTTCTACCCCCTCCCATACAATGTGACACAGTTCCACGACTTTACAAAAATTCGATTTTCTTGAAAAGCGTGAATGATACAGATCTAAAATTTAAAATATATCAATTCCATAATGATTATAGTTGTTTCTCAAAAATTCATTTAAAACCCCCTACTCCTTCCACCACCTCCCATACAAACTGCATTTTTCCATGGAATATTCTAAACTAATTTTCTCAGTACATATAACTTTCATCGTGCTCAAATTTTGTACTCTGACCTAAATTAGAATCATTATCAATATCAAAAAAAAAATTAACTGAGTAGCTTCACTCCTTCTACCCCCTCCCATACAATGTGACACAATTCCACGACTTTACAAAAATTCGATTTTCTTGAAAAGCGTGAATGATGCAGATCTACAATTTAAAATATATCAATTCCATAATGATTATAGTTGTGTCTCAAAAATTTATTTAAAACCCCCCACTCCTTCCACCACCTCCCATACAAACTGCACTTTTTCATGAAATATTCTAAACTAATTTTCTCAGTACATATAACTTTGATCGAGCTCAAATTTTGTACTCTGTCCTATATTAGAATCATTATTAATATCGAAAAAAAATTAATCCAGTAGCTTCACTCCTTCTACCCCCTCCCATACAATGTAACACAATTCCACGACTATAACTACACTACAAAAATTCGATTTTCTTAAAAAGCGTGAATGATACAGACCTGAAATTTAAAATATATCAATTGCATGATGATTATAGTTGTTTCTCGAAATATCACCAAAAACCCCCCTGTCCTTCTACTACCTCCCATACAAATTGCACAATTTCATTAAATTCAATGCACTAAGTTTCTCAGTACCTACTAAATTTTTTGAGCTTAAATTTGGTACAAAACATTTTTATAGCTACTCTAGCATGATGTGAAACAAATTAGTTCAGTGCAGCCACTTCCCATACAAAATTTCATAATATCACAAAATTTTCGATTTCATCTATAGTATCGTATGATTGGGCTCTACGCACAATCGTAGTGCTGTCAGGTTTTCAAGCTTAATGTTATTTTATTTGGGCTTTTTTTTAATTAACACAAGCTATAATTATTCACATGTCCTTAATGCTCTTCAATACGTATATGATCTCAAATCACGGGATTGATTTGATCACGAGCCTATCCCATTCAAATACGAGTATCGTGGTATCATTGCTTGCTAAGAACTCAATTAAAAATGATTGGAACCATTACCTTAGTTTCATTGAGTCATGTTTAGCTCGTAATATGACTAAGCCCTTCTGGTCGTACATTAAGAAAAATAGAAAGACGTCCGCTTCCCTCTATGCGTTATGGAAACATCTCTGCTGTGGAACCTCAAGGTATCTGTGATCTTTTCGCTTCATACTTCAGCTCTGTTTTCTCTTCCACCGACAAGGATCTAAATTACGATTTCTTTGTTGAAAGCCATGAACCTTTGGGCTTCATCCCTATTTCTTCGGTCGATGTTGCAAATTGCATTACTCTGCTGGATCCAAACACCAATGGTGGACCGGATTGTATTCCCAATTGGTTCACCAAATCACTTTGTGATGAATTATCTTCTCCGCTTGCGATGATTTTCAACAAATCTCTCAGTGATGGTTACTTTCCCAGTGCTTGGAAGCTAGCTACCGTGATCCCAATTTTTAAAAAAGGTGATAAGAATAATTTTACAATCTATCGGCCGATCTCAACACTGAACTACTTTGGAAAAATATTTGAACGATTAGTTCATAACTCTATCTCAGAACATCTTTCTCATCTTATTTCTTCAAAGCAACATGGGTTTCTTAAAGGCAAGTCCACGACTTCAAATCTCCTCGAACTTACTAATATTGTTGCGAAATCCTTTGAAAGTCGTAGATCCGTGCACACTATATACACTGACTTTGCCAAAGCATTTGACTCTGTGAATCCTAAGATACTCATATCTAAATTAAAGAAGTACGGTATCTGTGGTTCGCATCTCAGTTGGATTTCTTCATATTTGTCTGATCGAAGTATGAGAGTGACTTTTCTCGGCAAAACATCACCGATTTTTTCGGTTAACTCCGGAGTTCCTCAGGGTTCCATTCTCGGTCCACTCTTATTTCTTGTTTTCATAAATGACTTACCATCATTTTTATCTTCTGACTGCCTTTTATATGTTGACGACCTCAAAATATTCCGAGTGATCGAATCTCTTTTTGACTGTCTGGCACTGCAAAGTGACCTTTATTCTCTATCTGAGTGGTGTCTTAACAATGACATTTCTCTTAACATTAAGAAATGTCTTTTCATGAAGTTCACTTGCCAACTTATCCCCCTTAACTTTACCTACATAATCAACACGGCTCGTCTTTCTGAGGTTAGCACTTATAAGGACCTTGGTGTTCTATTTGACAGTAAGCTAAAGCTTACGCATCACTACGCTGAAATCTCTGCTAAAGCCTATCGGCTCTCTGGTTTTATATTGCGCTCCACTAAATCCTTTTCGAGTATAACCGTTGCTGTTTTGCTGTTTAAAACGTTAGCTCGTCCTATCTTAGAGTACTGTTCTCCCATTTGGAATCCCCATTACCAGTGTGATATTGACCTTATTGAGTCTGCCCAGCGTAATTTCACTTGATCTCTATTCTTTCGCTTTAAAATTCAGCAAGTTTCTTATGCTTATCGTTTGGCCGAACTTGACCTTCCATCCCTTTATCAGCGACGTATTTTAATAGACCAGTGTACACTATACAAAATCGCTAATGGTATCGTCACTTCACCTTTGCTTATCGAACTATCGTTCCGGGTTTCTACTGCTACGAGGAATCGTGATACTTTCAATCTCCCTCGTGCACTTCATAATGTTTATTATCATTCGCCCTTTCCTAGATTTCAAAGGATGCATGATTTCCTGCAGCTTGGTTCTTTAACTGTTCCTTATAGTTTATTTTTACGCACACTTAAACACATTCTTGACATATCTTGATTAACGTAACTTCTAGTAATTTGTAATTTTGTTGTTTTTATTATTTTTATTTTATTTAGTTTTATTATTATTATTATTATTATTTTTTTTTTTAATTTTATCGTGCTCATTGTTATTATTTCCTTTTAGTCATTTGCTATTATAGTAAGTCTTATTTGTACATAAAATTTTTGCTCCACTTTTAAATGGCGGCTTTACATTATTGGAGCTATCTGTGTTAAAGCTGTAAATAAATAAATAAATAAATCATTCTTAATAATTTATGGTTCTGATGCCAACAAAATACAAAACATTGTGTTCAAAGAGCCATTAAAGTAAGCAAATTATATATCCCACATAATGTATTACTAACTACATTATCAAAAATTGCTTATTATTGCGATTTTTATGCGGACGAAGTCGCGGGCGTTTGCTAGTTTTAAATGAATGTTTAGTCCACGATTTCAGGTTGCTACATTTTATTTGTCCGATGTCAACTAACGAACGCCCGACCTGACGCAGAACTACCGCGATGCTCATATACAAAAGGTTGTTAGACGCGACAAGATAATATCTTGCCAACAATGCAGAATCTGCGACTTACCTTGGGGATAGGGGTTCACTATTCAAAGTCATGAAACAGTTGACGAACAGGAATTTCACCGCCAACTACCTGGTGAGAAATGTAAACGGAACTCTCCTTAAAATGAGTGAACACCAGTTGTGGCTATGGATGGACTACTTCTATGATATTTAAAAATCTTGTCAAATGAAGATATTCCAGAAACAGCACAACTACCAAACATCCAACCGCAATAATCCTCTATTAGGGACGATCCCCCAGATAAGGAAGAGATAGTTTTCGCCATTCGGTCAATGGCGGGAATGGCGGGAATGGCCGCAGGTATAGACGAACTACCAACCGATTTCCTCAAAGCAAACCGGAAGTAACAGCCGATATACTCCTCCCGCTCTTTACTGAGGTATGGAATGAAGGAAGATATCCGAATGAATGGAAGGAGGGCGTCATTGTCAAAATTCCGAAGAAAGGCGACCTTCGGGATTGTGGCAATTGGCGTGGTATATGTTTACTTACTGCCGTATCGAAAATCATGGCTAAGGTAATTCCACAGCATCACTAATCCTATTGAGAATTACGTTAGCCATGATTTTGGATACGGCAGTAAGTAGACATATACCACGCCAATTGCCACAATTCTTCTTGGAAATTTTCACAATGACGCCCTCCTTCCATTTAGGAGATTTTCCTTCATTCCACACCTCAGATAAGAGTGGGGGAGTATATCGGCTGTTATTCCGGGTCCGCTTTGAGGAGTTCAGTTGGTAGTCCGTCTATACCTGGGGATTTCCTTCTCGCCATTGACCGAATGGCGGAAACTATCTCTTCCTTATCTGGGGGATCGTCCCTAATAGAGGATTGTTGCAGTTGGATGTTTGGTAGATGTTCTGTTTCTGGGAAATCTTCCTCTGAAAAGATGTTTAAAATATCAGAGAAGTATTCCTTCCTTCGCCGCAACTGGTGTTCACTCATATTAAGGAGAGTTCCGTTGACATCTCTCACCAGGTGGTTGGCGGTGAAATTCATGTTCGTCAACTGTTTCATGATTTTAAATAGTGAATCCATATCCCAAAGGTAAGCAACAGATTTTGCCTTGTTGGCCAGATATTTAATGGCCTTTCTCTTGTCGCGTCTAACAGTCTTTTTAAGCTGTATATGAGCATCGCGGTAGTTCTGCCTCAGGTCGGGCGTTCGTTGGTTGACATGTAGCGAGCTGAAATCGTGCACAGAACATTTATTTAGAACTGTTAGTAAATTAAAAAAAATAATAGACGATTGGCTTCACCCCTTCTTCTCCTTCCCACACAAAATGACGCAATTTCGCAATTTGACAATAAACGGACTTACTCAAAAAATGTAGTAGTCATTAGTCTGAAATTTGGAAGGTATTACTTTTATGATAATTGCGTTCTATCATATGAAAATTATTCGCGTCCTCCCTCTCCTTCCGGCACCTCCCATACAAACTGCACTTTTTCATGAAATGCTCTAATCCAAGTGCGTATAAAATTGACCGAGCTGAAATTGTGCACGAAATATTTATTTAGAGTTATTAGTAAGCAAAAAAAAAAATAGACTATTAACTTTGCCCCTTCTACCCTCTCCCATACAATCTCACACAATTTCACAACAACAAAAGTCGATTTTCCTGAAAAGTATGAATGCTACTGATCGTCAATTTAAAACATGTCAAAAGCATGATGTTTATGGTTATTTCTGAGATGTCAGTAAAAACTCGCCTCTCCTTTTAACTATCACTATGGGCTTTACGCCCAATCGGACTCATGTTATGTTTTTCTGATCGCCTTAAACAAAGATGGAGGTGTTACGGGCGGAACGTCGGTAACGCGATTGTTTGATTACCTCGATTCTAATGCGGCGAATCATACAATCGAGGATCTCACGTTACGTGACATGAAATTGGTCTTCACATCAATTGATTTATGACGAGCTCATACAAAGCAGTAACCGATCCTGCTGAGTTTATGGATGACTCGGATTGTGTAAAATTTGAGAAAAAGTATTATTTGTGCAAATTGAAAATTTCAGAATTTATCAAAATTCTACGTAAAAATGATTGTAAATCTCAGCAACATGGCGTTTATAAGTTGAAACAGTTAACCGATAGCCACGCAGCGCTAACAAAGCATTTAACGGATAACATTGATAATCGTTTACCGAAAGTTCATATCAAACCATTTAGCGGTGAATTAAATGAATGGGTAGCCTTTCTTGATCTATTCGTTAGTTCCGTGCATGATACTGACTAATTGCCAAAGGTTTCATTATATAAAAAGTTTTTTGTGTGATGAGGCGTTAAATTTGCTAAAACATTTAACTATATCAGAAACTAATTACATCGAGGCATGGGAACGGTTGAAAATTCGATATAATAGAAAGGCTCCAATTGCGAACTCTCTAGTGAAACGATTTTTTTCGATTCTAAAATCGTCAGTTGGTGCACCCAATAACTTTCCGAATTTCCGAAATTCACAACATTTTTAAACTTTCTAGAGTCCGTTGTAAAGTAATCGAATCGGTAAATGCGCTAAAACCTGTTGTTAATTATAAACCATTTACAAAGGGTCCTCAAAACTTTCATGTAACCCTATTTCAAAATAATTGTTCTAAGTACGGTCAAAATCACTTATTGTCGCAGTGTGAAACTTTCAAATCGTTATCAACTGAATTAAAACGTGAATTCGTCAAACGCAATCAGCTTTGCTTTAACTGCCTTCGAGCAGGACACTCATCAAATAAATGTAATTCAAAACATGGGTGTCGTGTATGCAATAAGCGTCATCATACGTTTGAACATGTTCAAGCGTTCGTACCGTCCTTGGTCGAACGTTTCTCAAAACTTTAGAAACCAACACCAATCAAGCAAATCGGGCAAGTGATCTGATCAACAAACACTCATCGCAAGTCACTATTCGTACTCCGCGGTTAAATACATTGCTACCTACAGCTATAGCCTTTGTTCGATAAGATAACAGTGGTAATTACCTGCCTTGTTATCTCCTTTTAGACTCAGGATCGCAAGTGTCGTTCGTGACTGAATCGTGTTTCCAATCGCTTTATTTGATACGTGATCATTCCCAAATACCAACCAAAGCATTTTCTTTGGATAACGCAGGAACAACGAGAGGCGCACCATCTTGGCGCTTCGCCCTCATAACAAGAAGACCTCTATCGATATATCAGCGTACACTTTGCCAAAAATGAGCTCGAATATGCCCAATTTCACCCAGTGGCGTGGCGTGACTTTATAGCTAGGGGAAGCAATTATTTTTTGAATATATTGGTTTATTATGCTTAAGCAATATATTATAAATATTACTAAAACCTCTCTCGTCAGCTGCTTGAAACATTATTAATGCACCCAGAAATCACGAACGTGATATATATAAAAAAAGAAGATTTACATTCACACAGGAGCTAAAAGCGCCTGAATTAATAAATTAAGGGACAATACATATTATTCAATCACTTCAATAGATGGTATTTTATTTGCTAGGGTGGTAACGGACCGAAATTCAAAAAATATTTTAGTGACGTCGGTTTTATAATCGTATCTTTTTCCCTGTGGAAGGCTTTCAACTTTCGTTGGTCGAAGCGTGAGCGTGAGAAAAAAGTTGTCCTGAGCACGTAAAAGCTGTTAACAGTGGTAGGCGAAAATAATGCGCACTTTCTTTTAAAGAAATTTTTTAATAAATTTTCATATTCGTGCTGGTTTAAGGTTAGCTTATCTAAACTGAATTAAGGGCAAAACGTGAGAGAAGCACTGCTTCCCTTGCATCAATGGACGCCACGCCACTGATTTCACCATTGAGAAAACTCCACTTTCAACTTTCAAATTTGGATTGGGCAGATCCAAATTTTCACATCCCTGGTAGAATCGACATACTTATTGGAGCTGATACATGCTTTAACATTCTTCAATCTGAATCAAGCTGTTCTATATTATAGCGATCTCTAACTTCTTCGGATGGGTTGGTACGGGACAGATCTCTACAAGTCCATTATCGAATGACCATTCGTTCTCAACGTAACTAGTACAAGGAGACATCGATTTAACTCTAAGACGCTGCTGGGAATTAGAAGAAGTCGCTCACAAAAGCAACCAATCGCATGAGAGCTGTCGAAAGACGCTTTACTTACAATTACAAGTTAAAGGAGGACTATTCAAAGTACTACATAGCAGATTATCTATCACTTGGTCACATGATTGTAGTACCACCACCTGACTTACTGAAACCATCGTGCTATCTGTCTCATTGTGCTGCATTTAAGGAGCACAGCACAACAACAAAAATTCGCGTAGTTTTTGATGCTTAGTTGAAGCATCTGGTTGCTCGGTAAATGACCATAAATTCAACGAGTTTTGTTTGCAGTTTGCTTACGGTTTCGCAAACATGTACATGTACCGCTAAATTTTAATTGCCCAGCCTCACCAAGATTTCCAAAGAATCGTCTGGAGAAACAATAGTAAAGAACCATTGCGTCACTATCCCCTACAGACTGTTCCGTATGGCATATCATTTGCTCCCTTTCTTGCAGTCAGAACGTTAATACAACTTGCACAGGATTATAAAGTGGAATTCCCTGAAGCTGCCGCCATAATTGAAAGGGACTTCTACGTTGATGACGTACTTTCTGGCGTTTACTCTGTGAGGAAGCAATACGAATCTCCAAACAATTAACAAACATTCCAGCGAAAGGGGGATTCAATCTTCGAAAATTGAATTCCAACTGTAGGAGTTTAATAAACACTCTTCCCATCGAAAGTGTAGGATGTACTGAACTGGACTTCGAAGCGAGCTCAATAAAAGTGTTGGGACTGCGATGGAAACCTTTCCTCATTTCAGATTTCTATTCGGAGTCAACTCTCATGCACGAAACGGCAGTTTTTCTCAGAAACCTCACGGATTTTTGATTCTCTTGGGTTCTTAGCACCGCTAATAATTCGGCTAAAAATGCTCTTTCAAGAGCTTTGGTTGCTCAAGGTCGACTGGCATGGCGAGGTACCCAATAACGTGTCCGCGAAATGGTTCGATATTCGCAATCAACTTTCCCTACTTAACGAAGTGCGCGTTCCGCGTAAATTAATTGTGTCAGTATGAGTATCATAGATTGTATGACTCTTCTGAAAAAGCATATGCCGCCGTGATTTATTGTCGCAGTGTCGGGTTAGAGCATTGTACTACCGTGCTGGTTGCAGCTAAGCCTAAAGTAGCACCTTTAAAACAAATTTCAATTCCAAAACTAGAGCTTTGCGCTGCCGTGTTACTTTCTCGGTTATTTGAAAAAATTAAATTATCGTTGCAGATTGCCAACCAAAAGATTTTTGCTTAGACAGATTCGAAAATATTACTATCATGGCTATCACATCAACCTAGAACTCTCAAAACTTTTTTACCTAATCGAACCACTGAAATTCTAGAAACTCTCCCAAGGTCATGTTGGGATCATGTTTCTTCTAAGAATAATCCAGCTGACTCCGCGGCTCGCGGGCTCTACTTGCTGGAAATACATGGTGGCATGGGCCACAATGGTTGAATTCAGTTTCGTCTCCAGCTTCAGACAAAGAAAGGCAACTTCGCAGCAGATAATGGGTGAACTACTTCAGGAAAGAATTACTTACACCGGACCATTTTCACGTACTGGTTGCGATTATTCTGGTCCTATATCTCTTCGCGTTGCTCGCGGAAGAAATTCGAAATTCGTTCGTGGATATATTGCTTTATTCGTTTGTTTCACCACTAAGGCAATACACATTGAGTTGGTATCAGATTTACAACTAATGCATTTTTGGCAGCATTACGCCGGTTTGTCTCAGCGACAATGGATCTAACTGTAAGGGTGCATCTCGAATTTTGTCAGATATGCACAAAATTGTATTGTCAGAAGCCTATAACAAGACCATAGCTGAAATTCTTGCCAATGATGTAATAACATGGCACTTCATTCCTCCCTTGGCTGCACATTTTGGAGGCCTTTGGGAAAAAAGCGCGTCACCGGAAACCAAATTCTCACATTTGAGGAAATGTACGCTATGCTTATGCAAATTGAGACACTGTTAAACTCTAGACCTCTCTTTGCTGTCTCACATGCTGATTTTGAAATTCTTGTACCTGCTCATTTTTTGATTGGGCAACCTTACACCGCTATACCTGAACCAGAAATTGCTCCAAAAACTAATTCGCTTTCTAACTGGAAGCTCATTCAACAACTTGTTCAAGGATTCTGGAAACGCTGGCATGAAGCATACATTACTTCCTTGCAAAATCGTCCGAAGTGGTGTCAGGAGACAGTCAACCTGCAACCAAATAAACTCGTTGTGCTAAAGGAAGATCACACTCCCCCATCGAAATGGGCTCTTGGCCCGGTCTATTTGGAAGAACTCGCGAAGTCACCGTAAAGACATCAGCTGAAATCTGGAAACGGCCCATAGTCCGAGTTGCCGCTTTAACTATTGCTGATAGCCCTCAGTCTGTCAGGATGCCCGAGGATGTTCAAGATTGATTAAGTGTACTATAATATGTGTCATTTTAAATGTACTGTAATAATTTTCATCACAAAAACTTAGTAATCTTTAATCCTGTAAAAACTTAGTTAGCGTTGAATTTTCTAATGTGAAAAAATTTGTTATAATTTTTATTATTGAGACACAATCATTAACCAATAACATCATCTTTATCAAAGTCTACGGATGCAACAGAAGTGATCGAAAAGCTGAGAAAACAAAAACTAGTTTTTGGGAATCCTATGCGCATCATTGCAGACAAGGGAGCAGCATTCATGTCCAACGATTTCAAATCGTATTGCGACACGGAAAACATTGAACATATTTGCATAACATGAGGAAATGGCATGAGAAAATGGCCAAGTAGAGAGAATACACAGCGTAATAATACCGTCGTTATCTAAGATATCAGCCCGACAAATCGTACAACAAAGTTAGTATGATTCAACAATACATCAATGGAACTTTTCAACGCTCAACCTCGCATACGCTATTTGAGATTGTGTTTGGAACGAGGATGCGTGATGCAAATATCAACGTCAACATATGTAAAAGAAATATTGGACGCCGAAATGATAGTTGCATAGGACAACGAACATGAAAAACTAAGAGACGATGCGAAACGAAAAACATAACAGGGCTACGATTGCGCGTAAATCGCAATCTTACGATACTCTAGATGAAATAGAATTTTTTGTGATCCCAAGAAATTTTGTATGGGAAGTGTTAGAAGGGATGATAGCATTGAACTAATTTTTTCCCCATCATGCTAAAGTAGCTATAAAAATGTTTTATACAAAATGCTTACTCCTAAAATTGAATATGAGCTGAGAAAATTAGTGTGTTAGATTTAGTGAAAATGTGCAGTTTGAATGGGAGGTGGTAGAAATAGTGGGGGGATTTTAGTGATTTTTTCAGAAATAACTAAGAATATAATAAAATTGACATCTCTTCAATTTTAGACCAGTAACATTCATACTTTTCAAGAAAATAGATTTTTTGTGAAGTTGTGAAACTGTGTCATATTGTATGGGAGGGGGTAGAAGCAGTAAAGCTAATCAAATATTTTTTTCTGATCTTAGTGATAATACTAAATAAGTATTTATTACAAAATGTGAGCGCGATAAATGTTATATGTTCTGAGAAAATCGGCTTAGAGCATTTCATGAAAAAGTATAGTTTGTATGGGAGGGGGTGGAAGGAGAGGAAGGACGCAAATAATTTTTATACTGTATATTGAAATCATTATGAAAGTGATATATCCCGAAATTCAGACTAATAGCTTTTATACTTTTCGAGCAAATCCATTTATAGTCGAATTGCGAAATTGTGCCATTTTGTATGGGAGGGGGTAGAAGGGGTGAAGCTAATCGTCTAATTTTTTGTAGGCTTACTAACAATTTTAAATAAGTATTTGGTCCACAATTTCAGCTCGCTAAATTTTATACGCACTGAGTAAATTGGCTTAGAGTAATTCATGACAAGTACAGTTTGTATGGGAGGTGGTAGAAGGAGGGGGAGGACATGCATAATTTTTATACCGTAGGTTGATATTATCATAAAAGTAATATATTTCAAATTTCAGGCCAATAGGTTTTATACTTTTTGAGCAAATCCGTTTATTATCAAATTGCGCATTTGTGTCATTTTGTATGGGAGGGGGTAGAAGGGATGGAGCGATTTGGCCCGTTCACGAACTTAAAGTTACTTTTTTGCTAAAAATGACACACACACATTTTTAGCACTATAGCTCAAAGCTTTCGAGAGTTATGCTGTAGACAGACGCACAGACAGACAGACAGACAGACCGACAGACGGACAGACGGACAGACGGACAGACGGACAGATGGACAGATGGACAGACGGACAGACCGACAGACGGACAGACGGTCACTCGGAATCGAGGTTTTTGAGCGACAACAAATATTTCTGTACCCTTGGCGGCTCTGTGCGAGCGTTATTTCTTAGCGTTACAAACGGTAATGCAAACACAATATACTCTCAGATTTCATCTAGAGTACAAAGAGAAGAGGTTTAACAAGAACAACGCCGTAGAAGCCAACGACACTTCAAAAAGTAAAAAAAGTATAATACAGGCGACCTCGTTGAGATTCAGAGAAGACAATTCTGCGTGGGAATGAAACTAAAACCGAAATTTTTTGGATCATATCGAATAACACAAATTCTACCTCACGATCTCTGCGAGGACCAGTACGTTCCTTGCAGCGATCGTGGAGAAAGGAGAAGGAGCTCAAAATGATGAAATTTTGGTCATCGGGGTCCAATGACCAGTACGATTGCCGTGTGGGATATGTGTGGACGAGGAGTCACGCTGTACAGATGGAAACCGAAAGGGAGAACCAGTTTGCCGTGAGACGTCAACGAAAGGAGACGCATATGTCGAGTTTGTTTTGAGTAGATGAATAAACGTTTAGTGAACAACCAAGTTTCTTTGTTTTTTTAATTGGAATAATCCGAATTCCCACATATGTATGTATATACAGTCAACTTATTTGCTTGCTTCAATCACTGGAATCGCAAAATTTGAAAATTCTACCAGGTTTGTTCTTGTGGATCTACCTTTGGTGTGCCCGTGCTGGGTAGGGGTAATTATTGATTTGCAATGGAAGTAAATTACGTAACAAAGAATTGCCTGGAATAATTTTGGAACACAGTTTAGCTATATGTAGGTCGGTAATTGCGTACGTCGTGCCTTTCTTGAACAGAGGAGTTTTGTCAAGTATTTCGACAAACTTGGGAAACCGCACAATAAAGGGATGTGTTAAATAAGGAATTAAATGGACATAAAAGTGCAGAGTGCACCTTTTGAGCACAGCAGACGGGATTCCATCTGGACCGATATCTGGACTCTCAGCGATGTTCATGTTTAACTTCGATATGTTGGACTTATCAATAATGAGATCCTTCATCTCTAATGTAGTAGAGGGAAATTTTGTCAAGTATTGAACATTTTTAAAATTAATATTACAGCCTGGGACATCAGATGCTGCACGAAAATGATCGGCAAAAAAGTGTCTCTTCTCTCTATGAATACTAAAATATTTCAATTCACACTCATATCCTTCCCCTATCCCTCTGCACTCCTCTTGCCTTCTATCTCCCTTTCTCATCACCTTCCTCTAGTTACCTTATTTCCTTTCTACTCACCTCCTCTTCCTAACTTGTAATGTTGAAAGAAATCGAGCCATTTTTTTTGTCCCACTTCTTATCACAACCATAGACTTGAATCGCCAAACTTTAATTTAATCGTCCTTTAATGTCTGTCGCAATTCAGTGATACTTACCAGTGAAGTATTGTCATAAATCGACTGAAATAATTCTCATAATGACTTTGAGTATTGCAAATAATATCCTCCCTGTCCAAGTCCGTGCCCAATTCTATAGAGTGACATGTATAAAGTGGCAGAATGGAAGGAAGATTCGAAACAAGGACTAGCACTTGACTATGCTACGTGAAATCCTTTTGCCGAAACAGCATCGTTCAAATTCAGTTTATTGGTTCCAGCGATTGGGCTAAAAGTAACACAGCTCGTTCCGCCTAGCGTGGACTACGACAAGCATGGCGGTGGAACGAGATGCCCCGCCATGCGTAAATTTCCTTTTTCGTAATTTCGTTTGTCGAAATGTGTTTGCATAAATTCGCGACTCCCAGTTTATTGAAATTTCTTAGTCATTATCATGGCACTGATGCGCTTTCGCGGTATCCCACACTGCAACTCTATGCTCATCTGAAATTATTTAGGGCTTTATACCTCAAATTTTCGGATTAATTTCAACGCGTACGAGAAACGAGAATAGTGGCAACTTGACGGATAGATGGCGTGTTTTAGCGTTTTGTTGTAGAGAGGACAATGCATGCATATTTTACGTTACCGTTTCACTGAAACTTTCAATGGTTGTTTAAAATGCGTGTCATTAGTTGCAGACCAGGCAACCAGGCAAACATTGTCATGAGGTTAAATTTATATGGATGGGATATTCGGGACTAAAGAGAGGCTGCGTTTTACGCGGGTTGAACTCTCTCTTTGAGCCGTTTGATGTAAATCAGTCACATTTTCGGAAAATTAATAGCAATGGATAAAAGGAAATGGTTGAGTTGAGAACAGGGATGGAAAATGCGGTTACTGGATCTGTGAAGAATGCATGGAATGCGGTTTGTGTACCTTAGGTCGTAGGTTGGCACGACTTTGAATTCTCAAAATGGCAACAAACTTATTAAAATTTAACGAGACTCTGATAAATCGTTTATTTCTAATAGAATAATCGGTCCAAATATAATTTTCAATGTTTTTTGAATGTTTCAAAATTAATAGCACAACATTGTTGCGTCAGCGGCAATTTTCGATGCACTTTCCAAAACCGGACTTAGAACAGTGTTAATATCAGTCGTTATGGTCAAATCGATTTTGATCGCATTAAATTGTTCGGGCAATTTCATTTCCAATTCCATAATACAGAGCGGCACTTTGTACGGTTCCATTGCTCGGCATTCCTTATGTTTCATAGTGATGTCGCTAATTTCGGGATTCATCTTCTCATTGACGTGATCTACGAGACTAGTTAATTCGGTGGTCATTATTTTCATAGCATCGTTGACACACATATGGATCTGATTTAGAATTGCATTGACTTTAACGGGCGAGCATTTGTTAGTGCTACGCTTGGTTTGTGCAATTGCATTTTCAATAGTGTTCTGGATACCGGATGCGGCGTTCTTCAAGGATCCGGTACGAAGGACCAGCAAATTCACGAAATGTTCGAGATCGGGTAGCTGATTGTTATAGGTTGCCTGAAACGTTTGGAGAGCTTCAATAATAGGTTCGTCCAGAAGCAAACTGATCGGTTGCGTGATCTCGTTGTAGCGCAACGTAAATTTACTGTTCAACAGCTGAGCAGTTGAATCGCAGGTGTGTTTGGTCATATCGAAAACGCTTTTACCAAGAGCCAGAGTAATGTCCAGCATCGAATTCAAAAGGATGGAAGGTGGTCCGGTAACTCCACCCGTAGTTCCGCCTGTAACTCCGCCGGTTACTCCGCCAAAAGCTCCGTCGATTGGTGAAGTAAAGATTGTTCCCTACAATGAAAATCGTACGTGAAAAACCATTTTTAAATTAGCTGACATACTTACCAGTATAACAAGGGCTAGAACCAATCCTGTGATTGCCTTCATTGTGCTTAATTAAAATGAAATACGAGTACGAGAAGTTGATCGTTTGAACTGAACACTTACAAAATTCACATTCTGCTTTATAGTCATCGTATTATGCAATTTCATTTTGGAAAAAAACACAAGTTTTGATTGCACGAACTATATCTAAAGCCCGGGGGATTTGTAAAGTAGCTTCGATAGCTATGTGCTTGATATGGTGGTGATCTATTTTTATTTGGGTTCTAAGTAGGTAAATTGCAAATAAGAAAAGAAAAATGAATTTCTAGCAATCTTTTATTTGATAAGAAAGATCTTTTAATAAATAAATAAAATTAGGGTAATTATATAAAATCTCTTTATATTTGAACTATTTTCTTCGGGTTTTATCGTTAATTTTAAGTAGCACTATTTTTGAATATATCCATTTTCGAATAAATGTATTTATACTTTAGATGGAATCTGAGAGTATTATGAGTTTGCTCTAAAGTTTGTAACGCCAAGAAATAAGGCTCGGAGAAAAAAATAAATGATACAGAAGATAATATTATCACTCAAAAATCTCAAAACCGGATGTCCGTCCGTCCGTCCGTCTGTCCGTCCGTCCGTCCGTTCGCTCTGTAGCTTGAGAACGCGTTGAGCTAGAAAGCTCAAATTTTCTACACGTCGTTTTTGACAAAAAAGTAAGGTCAAGTTCGTGAACGGGCCAAATCGCTCCACCCCTTCTACCCCCTCCCATACAAAATGACACAATTGCGCACTTTGACAATAAACGGATTTGCTCGAAAAGTGTAAAAGCTATTGGCCTGAAATTTGGAGTATATTACTTTTATGATAATGTCAATCTACCGTAAGAAAATTTGCGTGTCCTCTCCCTCCTTCTACCACCTCCCATACAAACTGTACTTGTCGTGAATTACTCTAAGCCAATTTACTCAGTGCGTATAAAATTTACCGGGCTGAAATTGTGTACCAAATATTTATTTAAAATTGTTAGTAAGGCCAAAAAAAATTAAACGATTAGCTTCACCCCTTCTATCCCCTCCCATACAAAATGACACAATTGCGCAATTTGACAATAAACGGATTTGCTCGAAAAGTATAAAAGCTATTGACCAGAAATTTGGAATGTATTACTTTTGTGATAATATCAATTTACTGTATAAAAATTATACGTTTCCTCTCCCTCCTTCTACCACCTCCCATACAAACTGTACTTGTCATGAATTACTCTGAGCCAATTTACTCAGTGCGTATAAAATTTAGCGGGGTGAAATTGTGCACCAAATATTTATTTAAAATTTTAAGTATGGCCAAAAAAAATTAGACGATTAGTTTTACCCCTTCTACCCCCTCCCATACAAAATGACACAATTTCGCAATCTGATATTAAATGGATTTACTCGAAAAGTATAAAAGTTAATAATCTGAATTTTGGGATATATTACTTTCATAATAATCTAAATCTACAGTGGAAAAAATTTTTGCGTCCTCCCTATCCTTCCACCCCCTCCCATACAAACTACACTTTTTCACGAAATGCTCTAAGACGATTTTCTCAGAACATGTAACATTTATTGAGCTCATATTTTGTAATAAATACTTAATTAGTATTATCACTAAGACCAGAAAAAAATATTTGATTAGCTTCACTGCTTCTACCCGCTCCCATACAATATGACACAGTTTCACAACTTTACAAAAAATCGATTTTCTTGAAAAGTATGAATGGCACTGGTCTGAAATTTAAGGGATGTCAATTTAATAATATTCCTAGTTATTTCTGAAAAAATCACTAGAATTCCCCACTCTTTCTACCACCTACCATACAAACTGCACATTTTCACTAAATCTAACTCACTAATTTTCTCAGTTCCCATTCAATTTTAGAAGTAAGCATTTTGTAAAAAACATTTTTGTAGCTACTTTAGCATGATGTGGACAAAATTAGTTCAGAGCGATCATCCCTTTTAACACTTCCCATATAAAATTTCTTGGGATCACAAAAAATCTATTTCATCTAGAGTGTCGTAAGATTGCGCTTAATGCGCAATCGTAGCTCTGTTATGTTTTTATTTTACGTACATATGTATTATGTATTCTCAAAATTATATGTTGAGGTGTAGTGAGTCTAGCAAAAAAAACTTAATTTTATTACAGCAAGGGGTTAATAAAGGACTGGTGCCAAATGCAAATAAATAAACTGTCTACAAGTCGGGTGCGACTTTATTATTTTTGGGACAAGTTGAGGATGCATGGCAAGTAAATATGCAGTTTAGAGTGGTTAAGGAAGACTAAATAGAACCCCCTTTAGGGCAGGGCTGCTCTCAATTTAACACTTAATTGCGAATACGATAAATAGCTCCAGTACATGTAATCAATATTTCATTCGTTTATGCAAGTTTGGTAAAAACCCAAGAGAGAAGGGGGAGGGGTGAAAGTAAGGGTGAGTGTGTGTACGTCCAATATTCTCTGTGTAGGATGACAGTTTCACAGACGAGGTTATAGAATTTTCATAAAATTCGGCGTATTTTACATTCACGAAACCAATAATTTGTTTAGGAGGGGGTAGAGTAAGGGAATCGTAAAATTTGTGATGCAGTTTTATTTTGTTTCTATCGTAAGATGCTCGTACAAAATTTCAAGTTCTTAGCTTATAGTTTGTTGGTTATTAGTTGATTTATTGAAATTGGTCGAAATCATACATTTGTATGGGAGGTGGTAGAAGGGCAGGCGCGATCTCAAAATTTTTGACTCAGTTTTGTTTTAACTATTTTTAAAAGTTCTTAAACAAAATTTGAAATTGATAGCTTTAAATAGTTAGGCAATAATTGATTTCTTGAAAATGGTCGGAAAAATAATGTTGTATGGGAGGGGGTAGAAGTTTTAAAGATATTCGACCAGTTAATATTTCATATATTTACGGATTTTTTTAAATGCATATCGAATATTTTCAAGTTTCTACCTTAAAATTCCATTCGAAAATTTTCAGTTTATGTATTTTTTTCAATGCACATGAAACACCTTGTGCACGTTAGACCGAGAGGGTCGGCTTATAACAATTGTGGAGCAAATTTTTTTTACATGTACATCAAATAGTTGTATCCACGTGCGGAATTTGAACTTTCTACCTTTCACCAGAGCCATAAAAAAATCACTCAAAACTTTCGTTATTTTCGCTTACCACCTCCCTCCCCTCACACCCCCCAAATTAAATGTTTTACCAAAATCCGACAAATTTTTGATTTCATATCTGTACTCAGTTTTGAGATGTAAAGGTTTGGAATGTTGAAAAGTGCACCATTTTTGAAATGTTCCTCATTTCCCCCCACCACTGCTATGAGCAAATTTTATATTTTCTTGTATTTCGCTAGTATAGCTTAATATATGTTTTAAGTTTCAATGGCATAGCTTAAGAGATAGTTGATATATTAATTTTTAAGTGTTTTTCTTTGCTAACCCCATGTCCCTTCCTCCCTGACTCTTCTCCTTACAAGAAAAGCCTCTTTCTAAGCTCTTTTGATGGATCTGTATGCCGCCTTAATGTTTCCTAAATATGAATTTTTTATGGTAATTAATTTCGAAGATATATTCATTTAAAAAGAAGTTCAGCCGAGAATTAGTACTTAGCACCCGCCCCCTTTTCGGACGCCAATGGATAAAATAATTAAATTATTTGTATAGTTTGTCCCAAAATTTTTTCTAAAATTTTGCTGATCTTCATCTTCCTATCTGCATTCGTAGTGGAGATATTAATAAGTGCAGTTTTAAACTTTTTCTTTTAGCTTTGCTAGTTGCAATGCAAACTGAATAAATGCATTTTTGAAAATTGTGCATTTACATGGGAGGGGGTAGAAAGAGTAGTTTTTAACGTTAATAATTATCATATCATTATAATGTGACCTAGCTTTCAAGTCAATAGCTGAAATAATTTCGGAGAAAAATCAATTTCCTTATATTTAGAAATTTCGTGAAATTTGTATGGGAGTGGAGGATGTGAGTCATTTACGAATTTAAAGTTATTTTTTTTGCTGAAAATGACCTATGATAAATTTCAGCACAATAGCTCAAAGCCTTCGAGAGTTAGCGTAAATCCCAATCATATGATACTCTAGATGAAATACTTACTAAACTTTTGTTTGGGAGGTTGTAAAAGCAGAGAGTGAGTTTGTAATTTTTGTATGTAACACTGAACGTAGTATATAAAATATTTCATGCTGAATTTAAAGTTTCTTGCTTTCATAATTTTCGAAGAAATTGAATAACTTTTGTCTGAATTTATGTGAAAGTGGGAGATTTTGGATGATTTTGAATCTGCTTATCAACATCCTGATCATATTGCTTTGTTACAATTTTTAAGTCGATAGCTCTCATATCGAAGGAGAAAACCTTTTCTTGAACTGCCAGTCCAAAAATTTGTATGGGAGGTGGTAGAAGGAGTGATGTGAAGGCGATATTTTTCTTAGCATTAATTACAATTATTAAGGGAAAAATTCGGTCAAAATTTCAAGTTTCTACTTCTTTTAGTTTCTATGAAAATCGGTTAAATGCATTTACCAAAATTCTGCATTTGTGTGGGAGGGGATAGAAGGAATATCTGAAGCAAAACCAAATTTTTTGGCATCTATTATGTTTAAGATAGTATACTTCTCTCAAATTTTAAAGTTGATAGCCTTGACGGTTTTGAAGAAAACTAATTTAATTGAAATTCCGATTCGTAAAATTTGTATGGGAGGGGGTAGAAGGAGTGAGGTAAAATTGATAGTTTTCCAAAATTAGTTGCAATTATAATAAAATTATTTATGACAAATCATTTAGCTTTGCTAGTTGCAATGTAAACCGAATAAATACATTTTTGAAAATTGTGCATTTGTATGAGAGGTGGTAGAGGGAGTAAGGAAATCAGATCAGTATTTCTTGAGGTTAATGGTATTTATATCATTATACTATGATCTAATTTTCAAGTCAATAGCTGAAATGGTTTCGAAGAAAAATCAATTTCTTTAAATTTCGAAATTTCATGAAATTTGTATGGGAGGGGGTAGAAGGAGTGGGGGGATGTAGCCCATTCACAAACTTAAAGTTACTTTTATGCTAAAAATGACACACAACAAATTTCAGCACGATAGCTCAAAGCATTCGAGAGTTATGTTGTAGACAGACGCACAGACGGACAGACAGCAACTCGGAATCGAGATTTTTGAGAGACAACAAATGTTTCTGTACCCTTGGCGGCTTTATGCGAGCATTATTTCTTAGCGTTACAAACGATAAGGCAAACACAATATACTCTCAGATTTCATCTAGAGTATAAAAAAAAAGGCGTGAAGAATAAAACCTAGCCAAAGATAATAATGCAACAAATTCCAAAAATAAACGGATTTGCTCGAGAAGTTCCCCTATCTTTCATTTTTTGTCTCATCGCAGCATTTTTCGAAGGTCTCTCTGGTCTGGATATCCTTGATGTTGATGGAAGCACACTTTGAGAAAATGCTACCATTTCTTCCAGCCAGTTCTTATTGTTTCGGGCTAGATGCCTACCACTTTTCTTCAATTTTCGTGCAAAGTGTCCTTAATGTTGTTTTCATAGTTCCCATACCCACAACCAGTACCACTACACCCACAACCTGTACCACTGCCCCGGAAAATCAGGTTATTTCTTTATAATCAATAATTTTATATTACTACATTATTTATATATTACTTTATTATTCTAATAATAAAGTATTGTGATCGACTTGAAAAAAAAAAATTTGCTACCCTGAAATTTTGTTTTTTCGCGTTTCATGACTAAATTAGCCTAAAACTAAAAAAAAAAATCCTTCTGTCTGTACGCCGTCCGCCGTACGCCGGCTCAGCGCACATTAACTCCCAAACCATTCAAGATAGAAAGTTCATTTTTAGGGGGATTGTAGATAGTTGCGGATCTCAGGCAGATACCCATTTTGGGTGGTGTACGGGTTCAGGGGGAGGCGGGGGGAGCGCTAAGGCCGAAAAATACGAATTCAAATATCTCAACCATGGTAACAGCTCGGAAGCTAAAACTCAACACACATATAGAGGGGTTTGTGGGACAACTTTTAAAAATAATTTAATTTCTTATCCATTGGCGTCCGAAAAGGGAGGGCTAAGAACAAAGTGTCGGCCGAATTGTTTTTTCAAATAATTATATCTTCGAAATTACTTATCGTAAAAAATACATATTTTGAGAACGTTAAGGTGGCATATAGTTCCATCGGAATCAGCTTAGAGAATGGTTAATTATTGTAAGGGGAAGGGTCAGGGAGGGTGCAAAGAAAAACACTTAAAAATGAATATCTCAACTATCTCTTAAGCTATGTAATTGAAACTTAAAACTTATATTAAGCTATACTATGAAAATACAAAAAAATATAATATTTAGAAATAATAGTAGTGGGGGAAATGGGGAACATTTCAAAAATGGCGCACTTTTCAAAATTACGAATCCTTATATCTCAAAAAAGAGTACAGATATCGAATCAAAAATTTGTCAGATTGTAGAACTACATAATGGTTAATTTTGGTAAAATTTTTAAGTTGGGAGGTATAAGGGGAGGGAGGTGATAAGCAAACATGTCGAAAATTTTGAGTGATTTTTTTAGGGCTCTGGTGAAAGATACAAATTTTAAATTTTGCATGTAGATACGTCTATTTGATGTTCATAGAAAAATAATAATAACTTGATCCATAATTGTTATAAACCGACCCCGCAGCTCTAACGTGCACAAGGTGTTTCGTGTGCATTGAAAAAAACACATAAACTGAAAATTTTTGAGTGAAATTTTAAGGTAAAAACTTGAAAATTTGCGAAATGTATTAAAAAAAATCCCTAAATATACGAAATATTAACTGGTCGAAAACCTTTAAGACTTCTACCCCCTCCAATACAAAATTATTTTTTCGACCATTTTTAAGAAATCAATTATCACCTAACTATTAAAAGCTATCAATTTGCAATTCTGCATAAAAACTAACAAAAATAATTGAAATGAAATAACGTTAAATGTTTTGAAATCGCGCTTGCCCTTCTACCCCCTCCCATACAAAAGTATGATTTCGACCAATTTCATTAAATCAACTAATAATCAACAAATTAAAAGTTACGAACTGAAAATTTTGTACGAGCATCTTGTTACGGTTCCACCGTAACGAACAGGCCTTTTGTTACTATTCACCTTGTCCGCGGTTGACACCCTCCACACTTCTGAATAATCTCGCACGCCCGATTATTGCCGCGTCGTACAAGCCGGCTGAAAGAAACGAAACATTAAAGTAAGGATTAAATTAAATTGTAACTTGAATTACCCGAATTCTAAATAAACTAACGTCGAACCGCGGAAGAGAACAACGAACATCCATGATGAATTGCGACACCGTCGTCTGGCACCAAGCCAAGGAATGGACTCACAGACTACGTCCAATTCCCCGTCCTGGCACCACACATACGGCACCAGCAGAGCACCGGCAGATAACCTAAAAAAAAAAAAAGAGATAATCACGGATAGCACTATTCCGAAACTTAACTATGAGGCACTATCACACGCGCCTATCACTAAGACCACATCACTATGAGCCTCTACGCACAAGGACACAGGGACGACACTAAACATTTCACGGACCGGCCGCGAGGTAAACAAAAGCACCGGCAGATAACTATTCCGAAACTTAACGCCACTATGAGGCACTATCACACGCGCTTTATCACTAAGACCACATCACTACGAGCCTTTACGCACAAGGACACAGGGACGACACTAAACATTTCACGAACCGGCCGCGAGGTAAACTAACAAGAACTGTCAAGCTCACGATCAAGATGGCGATCCTGCTTAGTGTTACCTATGGAGCCAAGGGGAAATATTCGAAGACGGACGGGAAATTTTTATGGAAGCTGCAACGAAAATCAATTCAACCAGGGTTCGAGCAAAAGGTTTTGCAGAAACCAATACGAACAAATACAACAACTATGGAAGTTGGATTAAGCCGAAGTTGGGGTAAATTTGAGAGGCCCAATACAGCAACAACATCAACGGCAAATTCTAAAAATTATATGAGAGGCGGGAAAAGTAAATAGGCGGTTGGATAAACCTAACAAAGGAAGTTCAACGAACATTTAGCATATTGGGGAAAAGCCTCTAAAAGCGAGAAGGAAAAAGCCGTTGAGGATTCCGGCTGAGGCTTGATGGCAAAAAGCGAAGCCGGCTCGTCCTCTATTATCGAGTGACCTACAACAAGATTAGATGCAGAAACGTGATAACTTATCGAGTGTACTAAGAAAAAAGAAAATTGAAAGTTAAGCTAACGTAAAGAAAAAGTCACCACGAGTCGGTGGTGTTGATTTTGTTAAGTGGAAGTGAAGTGCGAAAGCAGAAGTCGACGGTTAAGTAACGAGGACCAGCGAAACGGCGATTTCCAACGAGGAGTAGCAGCAAGGGCCCCAACGAGCGGCGATTCAGGCAGGATAAGGATTCACAAGTAAAACCATAGCTAGGGACCAATTGATTGCTTTTAAATTTCATTTATAACGTGGAGTGCTAGCTAGGGCAATCGACAAATAAAGCCATTGGGCTGAATGAACTAGAATTCTTTTGCTTTCTCGTCTTTTTTTCTCTTTTTGTAAAGATTTTTGTTAAGATTTTGTGTGAAGTTTTTCAGCCGGCTACGACGACAAATCTTTTCTATATTAAGCCTTCCCGGATTTGTAGCTCAGTCCGGGGGTATAAGGACAAGGAACGAGGCCTAAAAACCGAGTTACTGGCGCCCACGGCCCGTCTCCACGGGTTGGCCGGATAGGTCCGTTCCGCCCCAAGTGCGAGGGGTTATTTTCTTTTGCCCGTTTTCCCAGTTGGGGAAAACGCGTAACAATCTCACAACAGAAAAGAAAGAAAATTGCATCACAAGTTTTACGATTCCCCTCCCTCCTCTACCCCCTCCCATATAAAATAATTTTTTCGAGCATTTTTATGAAATCAGCTATCAGCTAACTCTTAAGAGCTATCAATTTCAAATTTTGCATAAAAACTTAAAAAAATAATTCAAATGAAATTGCTTTAAAAGTTTTGAAATCGCGCTTGCCCTTCTACCCCCTCCCATACAAAACTACGATTTCGACCAATTTCATTAAATCAACTAATAACCAACAAACTAAAAGCTACGAACTTGAAATTTTATACAAGCACCTTACAAGAGAATCGAAATAAAACTACATATCAAATTTTACGATTCCCCTACCTTCTCTACCCCCTCCCATACAAATTTTCGGTTTCGTGAATGTAGAATACACCGAATTTTATGAAAATTCTATGCAACTTCGTTTATGAAACACATTCTATACAGAGAATATTGGACGTGATTCAAGCCATTAATTCAAAAGCTATTAATATCCACCCACCCTTACTATTACCCCTCCTCCTCCCCTCATAAAAACCGAAACTTGCAGAAACGAATGAAATATTGTTAAATTGACAACAGCCCTGCCCAAGAACTCCCTTTCACTTAGCCTTCCCTAACCACTCTAACCTGCATATTGACTTTCCACTCATCCGTAACTCGTTCCAAGAATAATAAAGTTTCGCCCGACTTGTTGGCAGTTTATTTGTATTTGTTAAATAACTAGAAAACACTTTTAATTTGTATTTTCTTCTCCTGAAAAGTAGTGTTTTCATTATTTAGGCACACTTTTTTGAAAAACTACACAATCTATCCACTTGATTTTTATAGAAAAGATACCATTGGCTGCCAACTGAGTAGGGTTTTTTTTTAAATTTTGACTATGATTTTTTTTTTTGCATGAGAAAATTGTTAAACTTTGAAACTTTATAGAAAATTCCATGTAAATTGTTTTTAATCGCCATTTACTCAATTTACGAAGTTTTGAGTAAAATACATGCCTGAAAAATTTGGACGAAATCGGCCAAGTAGTTTCTGAGAAAAGTAGTTTCTGAGAAAATTTGCACTGAAAATGCTCTTGGGTGTGCTCTCCTTAGGGAATATGAACATCGTACAGATTACGGACAAAATGAACGCTTGAAGAAGAAGTAACACAACCCGCAGCTTTGTAGCCTGACCCTTTTTTTTGCATGAGAAAATTGTTAAACTTTGAAACTTTATAGAAAATTCCATGTAAATTGTTTTTAATCGCCATTTACTCAATTTACGAAGTTTTGAGTAAAATACATGCCTGAAAAATTTGGACGAAATCGGCCAAGTAGTTTCTGAGAAAAGTAGTTTCTGAGAAAATTTGCACTGAAAATGCTCTTGGGTGTGCTCTCCTTAGGGAATATGAACATCGTACAGATTACGGACAAAATGAACGCTTGAAGAAGAAGTAACACAACCCGCAGCTATGTAGCCTGACCCTATCACATTGTCGTCGGTGTGATATAGTCCGTAAACTCGGCTTTTTTTCTTCCGAATCAGAGTCCTTCTACGTCACATCCGCTTCCTTCAACGACGTTCGCTTATCGGCAATGACCAGTGGTTCGCGAGTTAAGGACGATTTGATGATTCAAAGTCTTCTCAGTCAGAGTTGTATCTTATTTCGATACACCGCTATTGTGGATGTCACCAAGGAGCTCTTCTCGCTATCAATCGAAGCAGTAGTGGTTGTTATTGCAACAGCCTGCTCGATTACTGCTGCATTGGATGGAGGACTAACATGATCACTTCCACGACCTGGTCCAGAAGTCATGAAAGCTATTCTGCTGACGACTAAGGAGGGGTTATTACCTCCCGAACCCTCACCACCAATACTGACACTTCGATAGATATCCCAATCCGTGTTTTTTGCCTTCCGTCTTTCGTGGTGCGTTTCCCCGAACCTTTTCCGTTTACCAATCTGCGAAAAAGACGTTGTTGGTATTTGAAGTTGTGGAGGAAAAGAAATATACTGCCAACAAGTCGGGCGAAACTTTATTATTCTTGGGACAAGTTGCGGATGCGTGGAAAGTCAATATGCAGGTTAGAGTGGTCAAGGAAGACTAAGTGAAAGGGGGTTCTTGGGCCGGGCAATGGTCAATTTAACACTTTGCGGAAACGTTCAAAAGCTCCAGTACTTATAATCAATATTTCGTTCGTTTATTTATGCAAGTTTGAGTTTTTATGAGAAGAGGGATGAGGAGTGATAGTAAGAGTGGGTGGATGTTAATAGTTTCTTAACTGATTGCTTGAATCACGTCCAATATTCTCTGTACAGAATATTAGTTCCATAGACGAAGTTGCATAGAATTTTCAAAAGATTCTGTGTATTTTACATTCACGAAACCAAAAATTTGTATGGGAGGGGTAGAGGAGGTAGGGGAATCGTAAAAATTGCGAGGCTATTTTATTTCCTTTCTCTTGAAGTGTGCTCGTACAAAATGTCATGTTCGTAGCTTTTAGTTTGTTGGTTATTAATTGATTCAATGAAATAGGTTGAAATGATACTTTTGTATGGAAGGGGGTAGAAGGGCAAGCGCGATTGGAAAACTTTTAAAGCAATTTCATTTCAATTATTTTTGTAAGTTTTTGTGTAAAATTTCAAATTGATAGCTCTTAATATAAAAAGGGTGATAATTAATTTCTTAAAAATGGTCGAAAAAATAATTTTGTATGGGAGGGGGTTGAGGTCTTAAAGATATTCAACCAGTTAGTATTACATACTTTTATGGATTTTTTTTAAATGCATTTCCCAAAGTTTCTACCTTAAAATTACATCCAAAAATTTTCAGTTTTCGTGTTTTTTTCGTTGCACATGAAACACCTTGTGCCCGTTAGACCGGGGTGGTCTGTTCGTAACAATTGTTTGTGGATCGAATTATTATTTTTTTTTTATGTATATCAGAAAGATGTATCAACATGCAAAATTTAAAGTTTCTTTCTTTGACCTGAGTCCGAAAAAAATCACTCAAAATTTTCGACATTTCTGCTTACCACCTCTCTCCCTTTACACCCCCTAACTTAAAAATTTTATCAAAATTATAAATTATATAGTTCTATAATCAGACGAAGTTTTGATTCGATATCTGTACTCAATTTTGAGATATAACGATTTCTAATTTTGAAAAGTGCACCATTTCTGAAATGCTCCCCATTTCTTCCCACTACTATTATGACAAAATTTTATATTTTTCTTGTATTTCGGTAGTATAGCTTAATATATGTTTTCAGTTTTAATTACATAGCTTAAGAGATAGTTGAGATATTAATTCTTAAGTGTTTTTCCTTGCAACCCTCTCCCTTGCAAAAATTAGCCTACTTCTAAGCTGATTGTGGTAGAACTATGTATATGCCACCTTAATGGTCCCAAAATATGAATTTTTTATGGTAAGTAGTTTCGAAGATATAACCATTTCAAAAAAAGATTCGGCCGACAATTTGTTTTTAGCCCCCCCTTTTCGGACGCCAATGGGTAAAAAATTTAATTATTTTTGGAGTTTGTCCCACAACCCTCTCTATACGTATGCTGATTTTCATCTTCCTATCTGCATTCGTGGTGAAGATATTAGCAAGTGTATTTTTTGACTTTTTCCATCCCCCCGCCTCCCCCTTCCACCTGACACTCCGCCGCGGCGTACGGCGGGACGAATTTTTTTTTTTTTTGCTTTTTTAGGTTAATTTAGTCATGAAACGCGAAAAAACAAAATTTCAGGGTATCAAATTTTTTTTTTCTGTGTCGATCACAATACTTTATTATTAGAATAATAAAGTAAAATGCACTACTGGACTAAGAGAATGGTTTTCGGGAAGAAACAGCATCATTTGGGTGAAAAATAACTTTTTTGTGCGCGGCTGGGTATTCGCAAAAGAGCTTAATCTGCACTGACCGACTATCGGTTGGTCGTCCTCCATTTGCAACCTACAGATATAGACACGCGTGGTGGCACACAGCTTTGCGTTCTGATGAGTACTACTACGGCATGCAAGGGCGTCATTCCGTAATTCTTCTTCTTCAGTGGTAATGTAGCCCAGGTCGGGCTTTGGCCTCTCGACCTTCAGGTTCCTTAATAATTATTTTATTATTGTGAAAGGGTTGCTAGCTCTTCGCACAACCCTCTATCTACGAATTTTCTTTTTCATAGATTGAGATGGCCAAGATATACCCACGCAAGTAGTGTGCTGAAATTATACATCGGCCGGAATTTGAGCTCCCGACCTTCCCATTAAAGACCAGCACGCTACTCACTAGGCTACACCATTCATTATGGAATTGAACCCATCGATTCTGGAGCCCTACAGTGATTCATCTATCGATTGAATCCGACAATCATACCTGTTTCGCTGGCTACTCTATATGCTCAAATGAGTCTAGACTCCAACATACGCTTGAATATCAACCACCTAAAGTCAGTGAATTACTTTTTAATGACATTGGGTATTAGATAAATTTAATCTAATTTGTTTTAGGAATACACACGAGGACACTACCTGGCTGTTGAGGAAAAAAGTAAGCAGCTCAAATTGATGTTGAGTGGAAGGACAATCCCACTTCTAGATAAAATGATTCGTCTTGGTATCAAAATGCATTAGTGACTTTTTAGCAATGAAAATGCTAGATTAGCTCTAAGGACGGCTGCAATGCTTAACGGATTACTTAGTTTTAAAAAATTGTTTTACTACATCAAACTCTTACCATAGAAGAAATTGGTCCGATCTGAAGTAAAATACGGCTTCGGCCCACGGTCTTCAATTTCGCCAAAAGTTGCGCCAGAGCTTCAACACCGCAAAATATTAAGGCTGACTCTATCTCAATACGTCGGATCTAACGAAAAACATTACCCCAATACTTGTACGATAAAAAACGTTTTCCCAAGCGCGATTTTCTTCTACAATAGCACAACAGCTCAAATGGGGCCTTGACCTCCTGATCTTCAAGTTCCTTAGCATTTTTCATTACTTATTGTGGAATGATTATGCATTTTCGTACATTTAGGTAACCACGTTATATCCAAGCAGGCAGTGCGGAATTATACGTCGACCACGATTTGAAGTCACGACCTTCGCTTTGTAGACCAACACGCTACCAACCAGGCTACACCACAGGTAGCGCGACTTTGTGTAGACTTTATTTTGCCTTGTCTATGCAAATTTTTATTAATTATACTCTAGATGAAATCTGAGAGTATTATAAGTTTGCTCTAAAGTTTGTAACGCCAAGAAATAAGGCTCGGAGAAAAAAATGAATGATACAGAAGTTAATATTTTCACTCAAAAATCTCAAAACCGGATGTCCGTCCGTCCGTCCGTCTGTCCGTCCGTCCGTCAGTCCGTCCGTCCGTCTGTCCCTCCGTCCGTCTGTCCGTCCGTCCGTCCGTGCGCTCTCTAGCTTGAGAACGCTTTGAGCTAGAAAGCTCAAATTTTGTACACGTCGTTTTTGACAAAAAAAAAGGTCAAGTTCGTGAACGGGCCAAATCGCTCCACCCCTTCTACCCCCTCCCATACAAAACGACACAATTGCGCAATTTGACAATAAACGGATTTGCTCGAAAAGTATAAAAGCTATTGGCTTCAAATTTTGAATATGTTACTTTTATGATAAAATCAATCTACCCTAAAAAAATTATGCATGTCCTCCTTCTACCACCTCCCATACAAACTGTACTTGTCATGAATTACTCTAAGCCAATTTACTCAGTGCGTATAAAATTTACCGGGCTGAAATTGTGCACCAAATATTTATTTAAAATGGTTGGTAAGGTCAAAAATAAATTAGATGATTAACTTCACCCGTTCTACCTCCTCCCATACAAAATGACACAATTGCGCAATTTGCCAATAAACGGATTTGCTCAAAAAGTATAAAAGCTATTCGCTTGAAATTTGAACTATGTTACTTTTATGATAATATCAATCTACCGTATAAAAATTATGCGTCTGCTTTCCCTCCTTCTATCACCTCCCATACAAACTGTACTTGTCCTGAATTATTGTAAGCCAATTTACTCAGTGCGTATAAAATTAAGCGCGCTGAAATTGTGCACCAAACATTTATTTAAAATTGTTAGTAAGGTCAGAAAAAATTAGACGATTAGCTTCACCCCTTCTACCCCCTCCCATACAAAATGACACAATTTCGCAATTTGATATTAAATGGATTTACTCGAAAAGTATAAAAGCTAATAATCTGAATTTTGGGATATATTACTTTCATAATAATTTAAATGCACAGTAGAAAAATAATTTGCGTCCTCCCTCTCCTTTCACCCCCTCCCATACAAACTACACTTTTTCATGAAATGCTCTAAGCCGATTTTCTCAGAACATATAACATTTATTGAGCTCATATTTTGTAATAAATACTTAATTAGTATTATCACTATGATCAGAAAAAAATATTTGATTAGCTTCACTGCTTCTACCCCCTCCCATACAATATGACACAGTTTCATAACTTTACAAAAATCGATTTTCTTGAAAAGTATGAATGGCACTAGTCTGAAATTTAAGAGATGTCAATTTTATGATATTCTTAGTAATTTCTGAAAAAATCACTAAAATCCCCTCACTATTTCTACCACCTCCCATACAAACTGCACATTTTCACTAAATCTAACACACTAATTTTCTTAGTTCCCATTCAATTTTTGGAGTAAACATTTTGTATTAAACATTTGTGTAGCTACTTTAGCATGATGGGGAAAAATTAGTTCAATGCTATCATCCCTTCTAACACTTCCCACACAAAATTTCTTGGGATCACAAAAAATTCTATTTCATCTAGAGTATCGTAAGATTGCGCTTTACGCGCAATCGTAGCCCTGTTATGTTTATTTTTTACATTATGTGGTATTATTTCATTATAAATATATTTCACGCAATTTGAAAGATGTTTTACATGAAGCAATCGTCTCATTGAAGGAAAAGGGCTTTACATGTAGCAACTTTTTACATGCGAGTGAATTTACAGCGAGCAACTTTTGCGACTACCCTGATTCGAAATTACAACGAAATTTCCAATTTTTTTTCTTAAAACAAAATTTATTTTATAAATTAAGACAATTACAATTCTCCGCAAATACAAAATCACGATTTGCAGTTATCCGCCATTTGAGCAGCTTTATCAACATCATTCGACAAATAGTACTTGCTAATATCGGGCAAGCTATTCATCACGCCAGTTATGCAAGCGGTCGATGCAATCGGATCCAAAAGAACGCAATCGATTCGTTGCGATACGCTTTTCTGCATTTCCAACAAGATATTCCGACTGGCATCTTCAATATTATCGAAGCTCACTTTGATAATGCTCCTCGCATCGTTCGCACAGCTGCTTGTATCTTTACGAATAGTGCGCAGAGCACTGCGGAGTTTTTGAATTCGTCCGCTGTAATCGTTCAGATATTTTCGCGAATTTTCCACATTCTTTACGTAACGAGAGCTCAGCTTTTCGAAGGCTCGTTTCAGCGAACGATCGTCGATTTCTTTAAATGTTGGCTCTGGAATTTCTGTATTATTCACATTGGTCCATGCCACTACATCGAGTAAATTGGCTAAAAGATCGGCGGTATTGCTCGAACTCATGAGATCTCTGAGGGCTTCTGTTGAGGGGGTGTGACCGATAGTCTGGAATTAGTTTTCTTTAAATTCAATTAAGGAGAATATTGCACGCATTTTTACCAGAATAAAAACGGCTATAGTCGAAATCACCAGTTTCTTCATTTTTTTTCTTAATTTAGCTTAAAAAAAGGATCGTCCCCGTTGAGGAATAATTTGTGTACTGATCTTTTGCGCAAAATGCACAACGAATTTTATAGGCAAATTTTGAATATTTATTACCCCGGTGTTAGAAGAGTGATAAGAGAATTAATTCTTTTTTTTATGACACCTATTTAAAGCATTCGCGAGTTTTTATTCAATTGAGTTTTTTGCTTTAAAATTCTTGAATTACGTATTTTGAACCCGGAAGATGAAAATTTTTTATTATTCACACGTACAGGAGTCAACCGAATGTAAATAAGTTTTATGTCTGCAGTCCATTATGTAATACTCTAGTGTGATGATGAATTGCCGCAATTTTTTTTATGTTTATAAAATATATTGGAGAAATGTTGCGAAATTAAAAAAAGTGAGAGATGTTCAAATTTTCACGTGAATTGCTGTATCAGTTTTTCACACTTGATTCAATTGAGTGTTGTGTTTTATGGCATCTAAATGTTCATATTATAGATAACGTCAACTATGTTTGATTGAGATTCGATCCCCTTAGAATCAAACTCCAATTTCATAATTTAGGCTATTTGTGAAATTTCTGCGTTGATTTAGAGCAGGAAATCGAGTGCTCTAAAAGTCATTTAAGAGCGGAATTTCCACATCAGTATAATGCTTCAAACCTCCATGAATTTCACACAAATCTTAGCATTCGATATCCACAGAACTGAGTTCCTTCAGAGCTCGGTTGCAGCTAGCTTTGCTGACCAAGGATCTTACCTCTTTGTTGCCAACTCATTCTTAGATCAACGAACTCTAACCTTTCAACGTAATCTGGCTCTAAATGTTTTCTAAGGACATAACATCTTACGAATCTAGATGCAAACAAGTTATCCGATCCAGATGGATGTCCTGCCCTTGTCCTTTAAAATTACTGCGCTTCTCGTGCTCCTAGAGCTTTACTCTATGAAAACTTTACCGTCTTTCGTTTCCAACAACTTTCGTCCATTTTTCGGGCAATTACTCCTCGAGATTCTATTTCTTTCGAGGCGATCCAGCTATCGAACTCCGCCATAGACGGTCCCAAGCCCGAGTTGAGAAAGAAGGAGGGTACATGGAGTTAACCTGAATGGCCAGTAACACCAGTGCGTCTCAGGAAGTAGGCAAAAAGTATGACATAGTTGGACTTGCAGCATAGCTGTGAGAACTCCAGCATGTCATATTTAGCTCAAAACTCCCACCCTTTTTCTACTAGGGTGTAATAAATAAGTAGGACCGGTCCTCCAGGTCGGGGGTTGGGCGAGGCGCCGACAACGCATCACCGGAAAAAGAACACTGTCCAGAAACCTGAAGAACAGCCTCGGAAAGGATGGACTCAACGGCAACGACCCCGCAAACGAAAAATGGACTACTCTATTGGATCTTGGAATGTTCGATCCTTATTTAGGACAGGAGCTCTGAAAGAGTTTCTCGAAGAAGTGGGAAAACACAACATCAACATAACTGCCATCCAAGAAACGAAATGGCTCGGTAGCGAAATCATGGACATGAGATCACACACAATCTATCCAAGTGGAAAATTGTCGGGAAGCAGAGAGTTTGGAGTCGCTTTTGTCGTTGACAAAAAATTTAAACAGCAGGTCACGAGCTTCAAACCAATAAGTGAAAGATTGTGTGCAATCCGAATAAAGACTAAATTTTTCAACACCTGGTTGATCAACGTTCACACACCAACAGAAGACAAGGACGATGTAACTAAAGACGAATTTTATGCCACCCTAGAGACAACATATGACTCACTGCCCTCGAATGACCTAAAAATTGTCTTAGGGGATTTTAATGCAAAAGTCGGAAAGGAGGAGGCTCATAGAGGAACAACAGGAGGGCACAGTCTCCATGACATAACCGACGACAATGGCCAACGTCTTATTGATTTCGTAAGCAGCAAAAATATCATAGTAAGCTCTACGTGCTTCCCACATCGCGATATTCACAAACGAACGTGGGCATCACCAGATGGTCACACCTTCAACCAAATAGACCACGTTCTTATTGAAAAAAGGGCTGCTTCCAGTATACTTGATGTACGAACTCTCCGCGGTGCGAATTGTGACTCTGATCACTATCTAGTCAGAGCTAAGTATCGATGCAAAATAGCTTGTCGTGGGTATTCGAAAACGAGTAGAGCTCGCAAATTCAATGTCGACAAGCTTAACGACGAAACGGTGGCGCAGGCTTACATGCTAGCATGTAATAAACACCTGACACCAATATATGAAAATATCCAAAGTATGCCAGTGGATAATGCGTGGATGAAAATACGAGACGGCATCAAATCCTCCGCGGAAGAGGTATTAGGATATGAAGCACGGCGAAAAAGTAATGATTGGTTCGACCAAGAATGTCGCGACGCAATAGATAGAAAGAACAAAGCTTACAAAATTTTTACTGAACGACCAACACGAGCCAAAAAAGAAAGATATGACGAGCTTAGGCGATATGCGAAAAAGACCTGCAGACGAAAACAAAGGAAGTACCATAATGACAAAATACAAAAAATGGACGACGACATGAGAAAAAATAATACGCGGGACGCATACGCCATAGTAAAAGACTTGAAAAAGGGATATAAACCAAAAACCAGTCTCTGCAAAGACGCAAAGGGCAATATCATCAGCGACACAGAAGAAATCAAAAGGAGATGGGCTTCATACTTCGAACATCTTTTGAATCCCATCCCAGTAGCACCGATAACGACAGACAACATTTCAATTCAAGCCTCAACTGACGAAAATGAACCATCATCGACACCACCCACGCTTCCTGAAATCAAAGCAGCCCTATGTGACCAAAAACGAAACAAAGCGCCGGGAATTGACGAAATACCAGTTGAACTTCTGAAAAACGGTGGAAACTGTGTCGCTGAAATACTGCACAGCATGATATGCAAAATTTGGACAGAGGAAATCATACCCGACGACTGGCGAAAAAGCATTATATGTCCAATTTACAAGAAAGGAGACAAACTCTGCTGTGAGAACTACAGAGGTATATCATTGTTGTGTACGTCCTATAAAATACTGACAAAAATAATTGAACGTCGTCTTAAGCCCTATACTAATCAAATAATTGGCGAATACCAAGGCGGATTCAGAACCGGACGATCTACAACAGACCAGATATTCTCGGTGAAACAGGTGCTTGAGAAATGCTGGGAATATAACACAGACGTGAACCAAATATTCGTAGATTTTAAACAAGCATACGACAGTATCGACAGGAGCGTACTGTACCAAATCATGCTTGACTTTGGAATTCCTCCAAAACTAGTCCGACTAACAAGACTCACAATGACGAACACTGAATCCCAAGTGAGAATACAAACCGATTCCACAACCAGCTTTCCAACGGAATGTGGTTTAAAGCAGGGAGATGGTCTAGCTCCTATGCTTTTCAACTTGGCACTAGAGTATGTCGTCCGAAAAATCCCAGTCGACACCAACGGGACACTACTATTCAAGTCCACCCAACTAGTAGCATACGCTGACGACATTAACATTCTAGCAAGATCCTTCCCTAGTGCTAAGGAGGTATTTGTCAATCTTGACTCCGCCGCAAAAGAAGTCGGGTTGCGCATTAATGAAAGCAAAACAAAAGTAATGACGCAAACAAGAAGGAGAACGCCAATCAGACAAAACATAACAATTGCGGAATATAATTTGGAAAGTGTGGACAACTTCATATATCTTGGGGCTAATCTAGCAAAAGACGGTAATGAAACAGACGAAATCAAACGACGGATAATACTAGCAAATAAGACGTATTATTCGGTACTTCCAATAATGAAATCCAAGAAAGTGCACAGGAACAATAAGCTGCGGATTTATAAAACTATTATACGACCTGTGCTCTGTTATGGCAGCGAGACGTGGACATTAACGCGAACTTCCGAAAAAGCAGTTAACGCATTCGAAAGAAAGGTCCTCCGATGAATTTTGGGACCTGTGAAGGAAGGAACGGAATGGCGAATAAGATACAACCATGAGTTGTATCAACTCTACGACGAGCCAGAAGCTTCAACGTTCATCAAGTTACGTAAACTGCAGTGGGCTGGCCATGTAGAGCGGATGAAAGACAGAAGAATCCCCAAACGTGCTCTTAAAGGCAAAGCGAGTGGTAACCGGCCAGTAGGCAAACCACGCAAGCGATGGGAAGACTCGGTTGATGAAGACAGCAAAGCCATTCTAAAAATTAGCAGCTGGAGGACGCGGTCTTTGGATCGAGACGATTGGAGGCGACGACTTCAGGAGGCCGGGGCCCGATTTGGGCTGTCGCGCCATTGATGATGATGATGATCCAGCTATCGACTTATTTTTTCAAGTTTTCATATGAGGTGAAACGCTTTCCCAAGTACCCACTGCGTCGACCGGAATATTAGTTTGAGTGGGCAATGTCTGGCGAAAACAGCGGGTACGGTACCACCTCTCATTTCATCTCTTCTATGTATGCCTGGACGGGTTGAACAATATGTGGCCTAGTGTGGTCATACTAAAAATTCAGCTTCTCGTGTCTACCACGCCCGTTCTTCTTGAATAGCTTGTTTGAAACGAATTAGTTGAAGTCGGTAACGTTGGGAATTGATCTTTCGGATTCAGCAGCTCATAGTAGACTACACCCACATGCCCCACCAGATACAGAGCAAGACCTTTGACTCATGGGTATTGCGCTTCACTTATGCTAGTTTGCGTGCAGGATTATCGTAGTGAATCTATTTTTCAGAGGCAGTGATAACATACAAAACACTCCTTCTTTCTTTTCGTTGATGCAACATCTCGCTCGTATTTTACTTATTTTATTTAGGTGAACACTTGGGAGCACCGCGATCTTTCAGGTCTATTGTGCGTTTATTGCCCCTTTACCCTACCATAACGCAATAGCTTTGGCTAATTTAAGTATATTTAAGGGAGCCATGTTGGCTAGTTCGTCATTTATAAGGAAACGCTTTCCTAGAAGATTGAATCTTTTCCTTGCTACTGCCTCGCAGTGACATAGGACATGCTCTTTCGTTTCTGAGTCTCTGAGACAGAAGCGGCAGATGTCGGTTTCAGCGAGGCCCATATTTTTGAGGTGGTGGTGTACTTCACTATGCCCCGTCAATACGCCGATTGAAGTACTGATGTCACTTTTGCTGAATTTTAGAATATCCTCCACATTGTTTTTTTGTGGAAGGATAAATTTCTTTGAGATTAATTAGCCTTCTATGCTTTTGTTCAATCCACTCTCTGAGTATAAGGTTGTAGTGTCCTTTTGGTTTTCCACAGAATGGCTCTGGTCCAATAAAATTTGCGAGGCGGTCTTCCTCTTCATTTCAATCATTCTCCGTATGTCCACATTAATGTTACTTTGTTCCTCTTTCCCAGGATGGTTAGGTTTTGAAGGCAGTCCCGCACAAGCCTCGACCCGTGTTTGTTGGATGCAAGAGCCTTGAGAACTGCTTGAGTATCTGATAGGATATAAATAGATTTGTTGCGATGAGCTCTACTAATATTCTCTTGGATACTTAGCTCTATTGCAATAAGTTCGGCTTGGAAGATTGTGCCTTCCTTACGAAGAGGTTTTGAAACCGAGAAGTTAGGACCTGTGACTCCGGCTCCTGTCTCCTCCGAGGTGTGTAAGCCATCTGTCTACCAGATGGTTGGTCCCTCTTCAATATCAGGTAGCATGCATTGCCATTCCTTGCGTTCTCTGATTCTCACTTTGAATGGAATTTCAAAGTTGAATTTTGTCGGCATAGTGTCTGACAGTGTTGAAGTTAGAACATCAATTCTCGGATTTTTTAGAACTTGGAGGTGACCTCTAAAATCTCCAGATTTGTAATTATTGTCCCTCTGTATGCGTAACACCTCTTTAATTGCCTCCTTTTTTATTTGGAAATCTATCGGAGGGATGTTTAGGAATATTTCCATTGCCGCAGTAGGCCAGGTTTTCATTCCACCACAGTCTTTGAATTTTTAATAATATAAGCTGTGCTTCTTGTTGTAACATTTTAGTCCACCAGACTGTTGATCCATATGTGACTATTGGAAGGAGAATTGTTCTGTAGCACCACTAGATCATCTTGGGTTGTAATCCCCATCTTCTGCCAAATAGGCTTTTGCAGGCCCAAAACGCCTTTAATGCTTTGGCGTGAGTCCATTCTACATGTTTGCTCCTGTTCAGTTTGTTATCAAGTATTGCATCTAAATATTTGACCTCATCTGAAAAGGGTATTGACGTTCCATTTATAGAAGAAGGTGCAAATTTTCCCTTCTATTAGAAAATGGTACTATCTCAGTGTTACTCGGGTTAATGGTCAAGTTCTTAGACTGACACCAGATCGTTATCATTTCCAAGGCAGATTGCAGCCTTTTTGACAAAGTTACATCATATTTGCCTCTAATGATAATAACAAGGTCATCGGCATAACTTATTACCTCGTAGCCTTGTTCTGTTAGACGGTCTAGGAGCTCATCTACTACGATTGACCAAAGAAGTGGAGATAATACTCCTTCCTGGGGACAGCTTCTATAGGTCTGTGCAGTCTATGTGCTATCACCTAGATCCGCGGTTGTCAATCGGCTCCTTAGTATTGCATGTATCCAATTTATTGTGTCCTTTTTTCCTAGCTGCCGCTATTATGGCGTCACGTGCAGTGCTATCAAAAGCTCCTTCAATATCTATGAACGATGAGACAAACATTGTTTTTGAGGTAATTATACTCTAGATGGAATCTGAGAGTATTATAAGTTTGCTCTAAGGTTTGTAACGCCAAGAAATAAGGCTCGGAGAAAAAAATGATGAATACAGAAGTTAATATTATCACTCAAAAATCTCAAAACCGGATGTCCGTCCGTCCATCCGTCCGTCCGTCCGTCCGTCCGTCCGTGCGCTCTCTAGCTTGAGAACGCGTTGAGCTAGATCGTTCAAATTTTGTACACGTCGTTTTTGACAAAAAAGTAAGGTCAAGTTCGTGAACGGGCCAAATCGCTCCACCCCTTCTACCCCTTCCCATACAAAATGACACAATTGCGCAATTTGACAATGAAGAGATTTGCTCGAAAAGTATATAAGCTATTAACCTGAAATTTGGAATATATTACTATTATGATAATATCAATCTACCGTATAAAAGTTATGTGTGTCCTACCCCTCCTTCTACCACCTCCCATACAAACTGTACTTTTCATGAATTATTCTAAGCCAATTTACTCAGTGCGTATAAAATTTAGCTAGCTGAAATTTTGCACCAAGTATTTATTTAAAATTGTTAGTAAGGCCAAAGAAAAAGTAGACGATTAGCTTCATCCCTTCTACCCCCTCCCATACAAAATGACACAATTTCGCAATTTGACAATAAATGGATTTACTCGAAAAGTGTGAAAGCTATTAATCTGAATTTTTGGATATATTACATTCATAATAATATAAATCTACAGTACAAAAAATTTTGGAGTCCTCCCTCTCCTTCCACCCCCTCCCATACAAACATCACTTTTTCGTGAAATGCTTTAAGACGATTTTCTCAGAACATATAACATTTATCGAGCTCATATTTTGTAATAAATTCTTAATTAGTATTATCACTAAGATCAGAAAAAAATATTTGATTAGCTTCACTGCTTCTACCCCCTCCCATACAATATGGCACAGTTTCACAACTTCACAAAAAATCGATTTTCTTGAAAAGTATGAATGGCACTAGTCTGAAATTTAAGGAATGTGAATTTTATAATATTCCTAGTTATTTCTGAAAAAATCACTAAAATTCCCCCACTCTTTCTACCCCCTCCCATACAAACTGCACATTTTCATTAAATCTAACTCACTAATTTTTTCAGTTCCCATTCAATTTTTGGAGTAAGCGTTTTGAATAAAACATTTTTATAGCTACTTTAGCATGATGGGGAGAAAATTAGTTCAATGCTATCCCTTCTAACATTCCACATACAAAATTTCTTGGGGTCACAAAAAAATTCTATTTCATCTAGAGTATCGTAAGATTGCGCATTACGCGCAATCGTAGCCCTGTTATGTTTTTATATAAAGTTGTTCTATGTTCTATGAACAAGGATCGATTAGTGCTGGAATCTGAGTGAATCTGCCATCGTTTTCGAAGACTTGGACAATGGCCGTGTCAAGGCTGAATTGATTGAGCTGAGAGAGAGTATTGACTTAATTGATAATTAAATTTCCCCGGTATAAACTCCTGAGAAGAGTGTGGAATCGAGTTGATCGTGCATGTTTCAGCTGACCTTCCGTGCATATGAAGAAAAATTTAATAATTTTTTCTTTACATAACCGAATGAGATCACACCATTCGCGACAGACTTTATTCGACCGGCAGTCCTTAACTAAATGACCACCACAGGAACTCAAGCAAATATTATTGCAAGTAATAAATTTTTTGCGTTGATTTACTAATATATCTTTGAAAGCTTTACAATACGTGAGAAAGGGATTTTCTGGTAGAAAGAGAGTAAATGGTAGCTTCATCGATGAAACGGCATTCTGTGAGATGAGATAAGCATTGCTAAACGAAGTAAGATACCCGAAAGGTTACTGATCTGAAACTTAAATTGTATCATTTCTTTATTGATTTTTGCTGCCTGTGCGAAATTCGTTGAAATTCTTTTCACCTTTCTACCACCCCCCACACACTGAAGTCGGGCTAATAGCATATCATTGAAATGGTAGAAAAATCATAGATATATCAATTTTTTCCAGAGTATCACATGATTGAGAATTTTAGCTCAATGTTTTTCTCAGTGTGACTTTTGTGGACGAATTTCTTTGACAAACTCAGAAATTCTATGTTCTTGGTTTGAGCTACCCTCAAATCACTCACTGCACCTATCCAATTTATTTTAAATCAACCATTAAGTCGCGAATCCCTGCTCACACAAAAATATTTTCGAAAACACCATAAGATGCCGAAAGTTTGGGTAGGATATGGTTTTTTTACAACGCAACTCTTCTAGATTTTCACTACTTTCACAATAATATTATCAGAATGATCATTAGATTTGACAATGAAAGGATTTCCACTTTTCTTGAGTCTCACTACTACCATAATCAGCGAAATAAGAAGCAAACTTATCCTTGAGAGTGCTTAAGTGACTGAGCGCGATACGTTGTACCTAGTCAGACTTTTCCACTCAATGACATGCCTTTCAAAGTAATTACAAATGATTTTCGTGGCATCTTTTCATTTCTTAGGATATTAACAGTTATTCCTTGATTGTGTTGTTGTCTCCTAAATACCAAACAAATACTAGCAATTAGCAGCATTGAGCAAAGTCGGTATTTTCTTCACTCTGCAAACTGAAATATGGAGACTTTTTAATTTCACAAATCATGATCTTCAATATCATTGGGCATCGTATCGATCCGTGCCTTCACACTATTGTTCGAAAGGGGAATTTTATGAATTTTCTTAGAAGCTCCAACTTCTAAAACTTTTTCGACTGACTTTCATAATCAAGCAAGGCTTGGTTAAGGTTTTACAGATTGTATGCAGTTTCTTTTACAATAAACTATGAAACTTCAAATGGAGCTGAGAGGGCTTTTTCAGACGAATCGTATCTCTTCTTCAATGGCTTTAAGCGTCAGGTTACTTAACATTTTTTATTTGTTATTGTGAACGCAACCCACCTTCTACGAATTTTCATTTTCGGAGATTGAGGTGCCCAAGTAGTATGCGACATCGACAGCGATTAGAACTCCCGACGTACGCATTGCACACCAACACGGACGATTCATATGCGGTACCACTTTTCCCTCATTTTTATGTTTCCCTTTTTTTTAGTTTTCTAATTTTCCAGAATTCAGGTAGCTGGTCACTCAATTTGGGATGAACTTAAATGACTTTCTAGTTTCTAGTAAGCAGGTTTTCGGGCTTCATTGCTAAGAACACCAGCACAAATCAAGCACTGGGGTCTCACCTCCTTATTTACATCAATTGCTGTAAGTCTGAACTTTATATAATTACTAATTTTACTTTATTATTCTAATAATAAAGTATTGTGATCGACACAGAAAACCTTTAAAACTTCTACCCCCTCTCATACAAAATTATTTTTTCGACCATTTTCAAGAAATCAATTATCACCTAACTATTAAGAGGTATCAATTTGAAATTTTGCACAAACATTTCTAAAAATAGTTAAAATAAAATTGCGTCAAAAGTTTTGAGATCGCGCCTGTCCCATACAAAATTATTTTTTCGGCCATTTTCAAGAAATCAATTATTACCTAACTATTTAAAGCTATCAATTTAAAATATTGCTTAAGAACTTTTAAAAATAGTTAAATAAAATTGCATCAAAAGTCTTGAAATCGCTCTTGGCCTTCTACCCCCTCCCATACAAAAGTATGATTTCGACCAATTTCATTAAATCAATAACAACCAACAAATTAAAAGCTACGAATTTGGAATTTCGTACAAGCACCTTACAAGAGAAATGAAATAAAACTGCATCAGAAGTTTTATGATTCCCTTACCCGCTCCACCCCTCGCATATAAATATTCGGTTTCGTGAATGTAAATACACAGAATTTTATGAAAATTCTATGCAACTTCGTCTATGAAACTGACATTCTATACAGAGAATATTGGACGTGATTCAAGCAATCAATTAAAATTCTATTAATATCCACCCACTCTTGTTATTACCCTTCCTCCTCCCCTCATAAAAACAAAAACTTGCAGAAAGGAACGAAATATTGTTAAATTGACAACAGCCCTGGCCAAGAACTCCCTTTCACTTAGTCTTCCCTAACAACTCTACCCTGCATATTGACATTCCACTCATCCGCAACTTGTCCCAAGAATAATAAAGTTTCGCCCGACTTGTTGGCAGTTTATTTTCCTTGGAGCCATTTTCGACCGAAAAAGTACACATATGGCTGTCAAAATCCGCAATTAATGTTGCCGCTTTTTATACTTTAGATGAAATCTAAGAGTATTATAAATTTGCCACTAAGTTTATAACGCCAAGAAGTAAGGCTCGGAGAAAAACAGGAATAATACAGAAGTTCATACAATCACTCGAAAATCTCAAAATCGTCCGTCCGAGCTATAGAGCGCAAATTTTGTACACGTTGTTTTTGACAAACAAGTAAGGTTTTGACAAAAAAGTAAGGTCAAGTTCGTGAACGGGCTAAGGCGCTCCACCCCTTCTTCTTCCTCCCATACAAAATGAGGCAATTTAGCAATTTGACAATAATCGTATTTGCTCGAAAACTATAAATGCTATTGATCTGAAATTTAGAATATAATACATTTATAATGATTTCAATCTACTGCATAAGAATTATTTATTTTCTCCTCCTCTTTCCATCACCTCCCATACAAACTGCACTTTTTCGTGAAATGCTCTAAGCCAATTTACTCTGTGCGTATAAAATTTATCGAGTTGAAATTGTGCACCAAATATTTATTTAGAATTATTAGTAAGACTAACAAAAATTAAACGATTAGCTTTAATTCTTCTACCTCCTCCCATACAAAATCACGCAATTTCGCAATTTCACAATAAACGGACTTATTCGCAAAGTGTAAATGCTATTGATCTGAAATTTGGAATATATTTCTTTAATGATGATTTAATTCTACTATATAAAAGTTATTTGAGTCCTTCGCTCCTAATTTCTGCAGTACTCATAAAATTTTTGAATCCTAAATTTTGTTTAAAAAATTTTGATGGCAACTTTAGCGTGATGTGAAAAAATTAGTTCGATGCCGTTACCTCCTCTACAACTTCCCCGATAAAGTTTCTTAAAATCAAATAATTTCTCTTTCATCTAGAGTATCGTAAGTAAGTATCGTCGTCCCGATAGGTTTTATATGTGCTGCCACACCACTACCGAGGCTTTCGCAGAACATTGGTTTGGAACCACTGGTCTACAACATAGCTCCCCTCACTCCCTCTAAGCCAACCAAAAAAAAAAGTTCATGAAATTTTGTAATTACAATAAGTTTATTATACTCTAGATGGAATCTGAGAGTATTATAAGTTTGCTCTATAGTTTGTAACACCCAGAAATAATGCTCACACAGAGGCGCGAAAGTTAAGTTTTTTTTGATTAACACTTAAAAAAAAAATTAATTTAACTTTTTTAGATTAAATGAAACACTTGAATTGTATTTTCAAGTTATTTATTTATTAAAGAGCACTTAACTTATATTATCAATTGAATACTTTACTGTATTCTCAAAAACATGATGTTTTTAGTTATTCCTGGAAAAGTCATTAAGAACTCGCCCTTCCTTCTACAACTACACAATTTCGCTAAGTCCAATACACTCATTTACTCAGTGCCTATTAAATTTTTAAATCCTAATGGCAAATCTAGCGTGATGTGGAAAAATTAATTCAATGTCGTCACCTCATGCACCACTTCTACTTCTACAATGGCACTACAGCCCAAATCGAGCCTTGGCCTCCTGACCTACAGGTTCCTTAACATTTTTCATTATTTATTGTGGAAGGGTTGTTTTTTTCATTTTCGTAGATTGAGGTGACCAAAGTACACCTAAGCAGGCAGTGTGCTGGAATTATGCGTCGACCGGGATTTGAACTCACGACCTTCGCATTGTAGACCAACACGCTACCTAATAGGCTACACCCTAGCTTGCCATGCACCACTTCCCCTACCAAATTTCTTATAATCAAAAAATTGTTCTTTCATCTAGAGTATCTCGTAGTCCTGTTATGTGTATATTATAAATTGGAAATAGCATCTCCTCTTCAAGTATTTGAGAGCGAAATCCATGCGCACGGCAGAGGGCGGGAAAGGGTGGGGGGTTAAATAGAACAACATTAATGCCGAAAACATTTCGAATGATATTTTGGGCTTCAGTAGCTCTTTTGCAGAGTTTCAAACAATGGAAGGATGCCGCTCGTCTTCATACCATTAATTAAATTATTTATCAATGGGAAAGGGTTTCAACGTAACCTCTTTTACCCAATATCAGACTACATTTGTGAGAGTAGTTCCCTGCCTTGTTTTTGATAAAATAGAATTACCTGAGAACTTGGATAATCAATAGCCAGGTATTGGGAGTACAAATTGAAACCCGCCGTTTCCCAATAGATGGCGTCAGCATTAAATGCTGATCAACAATGGCGGATCAAAAATATCACACGGTAAACTTAGGCATCCGCCAACAACTCGTCATCATTAGATGTGTGAAGTTTTATCGGCGTCATATACTTTTTTGTGCGCTACCATATCGAAATTTGGGTCAAATAAGTGTTTTGCGGCAAGTTTTGCTTTAAGACTTCAATAAAAAAAATAAAGAGGGGCTGAGGCGCATCGAATGATTGTTGAAATTTACGGTGATACAAATTTTTTGTGGTTATGAGCTGTTGAAACCGAGTGAAACCATCACGGGAGATCACTGTCGACTACGTGATGCGTTTGAACATTGAAGAAAATGGCCACAGTTCCAAGAGAGACACGACAAAGCGATTTTGATGCACGACAACCGCCTTCCAAAAGTTGCTTAGGTTGTGAAAACCTACTTACGAAACTGAAATGGGACGTACTACCCCACCCGCCGTATTCTTCAGATATCACCCCTTCCAACTACCACCTATTCCGATCGATGTCGGATGACCTAGCTGAGCAGTAGTTCCATTCTTACGAAGACGCCGAAAATCAGGTCGATTCATGGATTGGCGCAAAAGAGGAGCAGGTTTTTCGACGCAGAATCCGTATGCTGCCAGAAAGATTGGAAAAAGTTGTGGCTAGCGATGGGCATTTCTTTCAGTAATAAATATTTAAATCATTTTTGCACAATACAGCCTCGAATTTTGAAAAAAAAAAAAACAGTGGTTTTCAATTTGTACTCCCAATGCATATTTCTACAGAAATCGTCATAAAACATTTCTGTCATCTCTAAATTAATACTTAAGCAATCAATTTCTTCTGACAGTCTCAATTTTATATTTCTTAAGGCACGATCAAAGATCAAATCCGAAAAAAGGCACGCTTCTTATTTTGATTTTAATTTTTTTTTTTTAAAACATTCTTAGTACGATTTTCCCTGGGGCTGTAGTATTTATTTTTAGTAGACTTTTCTCATCTTTCACACATCGTGCCGTATGTCGTGTGCCGCCGATCTTTATTTATTTCACTTAGCAGCGGAAAAAATGAGAAGAAATCATATGAATAAAACAAACGCACACGATCGTTTTGAGACAGCTTATTTGCGTTTTTTGAGGATTTAATTTCTTTTCCGATTTTCTTTTTTTTCGGGAAAAAATTTACGATTCAAAAACAAACGACAGGCGGTAAAAAGATAAACGGACACAAAAGTTACAAGTATGTTACCATTTGTTCTTGATTTGTTTCCGCTTGGGATTTTTTCCTTATGATTTGGGAATGCCAGCTGGTCGGATCTTGTTATTTTAATTGGGGGATGTTTTTTTTCGAAGTGATCAAATTTAAGATGCCATATTGTGGAAGTGGTGCTTTAGATTTTCTATTGTTTAGAATTAAAATAATGGCTTAGTGCTCTCATAAAAGTTAGGATACAGATGTCACACGTTAGTTTAAAGAAAATTCGAAACGAAGTCTCGCAAATGAAAGAGATTTGGTCGTGGATGTTCGGAGAATGGAAAGATCACTTCCATACTTCACGATTGGATCAATAAATAGACGATAATTGGTGAAGTCGTTTTCGAGATATGTTTGGGCGGATTAAATTTTCCAGAGGATGCATTGAAGAAAATTTGATTAGAAAATATTCCGTTCTATTAAATTGCCATATGGTGTATAGTTTTGTACCTACGTATTTCACTATTTCATACTCAAGCAGAGTCTTGGTTTTTCGATTTCCGTTCAACTTTCCACAATATCAAAACGTAACTTCCGCCCGACCATCAACCGTCATCATCAACAACAATAACGAACCTTTTTTCGAATCGAAATGTTTATGTCCTGTCCGGCATTGGACTTTTGACTTTCTTTCTCTTTCCCGCAGTAGTAATCTCTAGCAGTGTGTGCACCACTCTACATTAGTACATTTTTGTATTACCTCGTCCTGAATGAAATTTTCGATTGAATGTCCTCGACCGTAACAGACTTTTCAGTTCCGGTGAAATTAAGGGACTTTACTCACCCGTCCCAAAGTACACAGTAAATTCCAAGTGCACTTGAATGCGATCGAATTGGATGTGTCGACTAGCATAGTAGCGAATGAAAGATTTTCGCGGAAAAAATTTAATGAATTCTAGTGGTTGGCTCGATGCAAATCAATCCTGTTTCGAAACGCTTTAATTGACTGATAACAATTTTACGAGAATACCACAGATCTTTTCTACGAAGGATACTCATCGAATTTACATGGTTTTGTGGCTTCTTTGATTTCAATTTCGACTGAAAAGCTCTTTCATACTCATCCACCCACCTACTAATTCGGTCAATTTCTTGAAAAAGTTTTTCCCCATAAAATTCTCAAAAGAAAAATTCTGCAGTAATTTTATTTTCTCAAAAAAAAAAAAAAAAATCACTTCACCGATATAATACACTTTAAAACTTTCTTGCATTGCTCTTCGTCCTTGCCACTATTACTCGAAACCAAAGTCGATGAAAATGTCTCGTCTTTGACGGTAAGGAGCAAGTCAAGGTGCTTTTTTTATATTAAAGACGAAAATCTTTCTCCCTTTCGTTCTCTCTCCTTGAAAGATTGAAATGCACCTTTCCAAATAATTTCGTCATGTTTTATTTTTATTTTAACCCGGAAAAAAAATCACAGAAGATCATCTATCCCCTTGGCAAAGTTGTATTCAACCCTTACTGAAAATTTTTTTTATATTTGGAAGAGTTGCTTTCTCATGAAATTCAAGATAATCTTGGTTTAGTACTCGGGTCAAAGAAAAAGTTTTCAGGTTTTCGGTTTTTTTTCGGGGCTACTAAATGGAAATAATGATGTCTACTTTGGACGGTGTTTTGATCAAGCTACGCTTTTATCTAGGGCAAAACCTACGGAGAAGAACATTTTTTTTGGTAAAAATAAAGGTTTTATTTTATGAAGAAAATATTATTTTTATTAAAAGGGAATGATCGAAGGATTTATTTTGACTATAAATTAAATTTCATTGGTATGTAATGGCTAGAGTCAAGAACTATACTTGCTAAAATCTTCTCCACGAATACAGATAGAAAGCTGAAACATTCGAATATATTGGGGAAAAAAGAAGAAATAAATTAATTTTTGTATACAGTAGGGTTCGAAAATGGGAGCTAAAAACAAATTGTAAGCCGATTTTTTTTTTTCAAATGATCACATCTTTGGAATTACTGAACGCAAGAAATTCATATTTTAGGAGCACTTATTGGTATAGAGCTCCACTATTATTGACTTCGAAGGACGCCAATACTTTTAAGGAGAAGGGTGCACAAAAAAACATTTAAAAATGGATATCTCGACCAATGTTGATTTTAGACTTTTGCTCTAGGAAAGGGGGAAATGAAATTCAAGGAGGTCAAGCATTTTTTTGACGAACATGTTGCGGGAATATTTTTGTAAAGCCTAACCAAATCCAAACTTATAAAATTGTTCAAAAATTATTGATAATAGTCATGCATACAACGCACAGAATAATTTGAATTAAACTATTCTCAGTATTAACTTAATACAATTCCAGTTCATATCGCTAAATACAGTATTAAGCTAATCCTTTTTCTTTATATGTATGTCAAAATTGATACAAAAACTGAGTTAAAATTTCAGTTTTGAAATGCGAAACTTTATTATTCTTCGGACAAGTTGAGAGTGCATGGAAAGTCAATATTTAGGTTAGAGTGGTTAGGGAAGATTAAGCGAAAGGGGTTTCTAGGCAGGGCTATAATGATAAGTCCAGCTGAGTGTTTACGCTGTTGTAAGACTAGAGTGGTCACCGGAATATGTTGTTCAATTTCTAAAATCATCAAATTAAACATCGAACTGCAATTTAATAATCCTACGCAACAATTTATTTTACACTTATAAAGGTGTGTTCCTAACTGCAAACCTAAGTCCGAGTAGTGATGAAAGGGTTTGCAATAGCAATTAAAGTATTTTATATGCACTTATGAAATAAGTAAAATGCAATATGCTCATATATATTAGGTTTGTAATAATATTTTCAAGGAAAATAACAAAAGATTAAAAAACATTACAAGCATAAAAAAGAAATGAGAATAACATTATAAATAAATAAAAAATACTTATCTATACATTTCAATATAATTGTAGTCTTTGTCTGTTATTTGCTTATAAATGGCTATAAGTTATTTTTTTGCTTTGTTTTAACAATAACTAGGCATAAAAACATAACAGGACTCTAATTGGGCTTAAGGCGCAATCATGCGATACTCTAGATGAAGAAACATTTTTTGATTCTAAGAAGTTTTGAATGGGGAGTGGTAGAGGGGGTAACGGCATTGAAGCAATTTTTTGCACATCATGCTAGAGTTGCTATCAGAATGTTTTATTGAAAATTTAAGCTTCAAAAATTTAATAAGTACTCGAAAAATTAGTGTATTAGAATTAGTGAAATTCTGCAGTTTGTATGGGAGGTGGTAGAAGGAGTGGGGAGTTCTTAGTGAGTTTTTCAGAAATAACTATAAACACCATGAATTTGATAAGTTTTCAATCGCAGAGCAGTAGCACTCAATCTTTTCAGAAAAATCGAATTTTCGAAAAGTTGTGAAATTGTGTCATATTGAATGGGAAGGGGTAAACATTTTATTAAAAATTTCAGCTCGACAAATTTTATACGTACTGAGTAAATTGGTTTATAGTATTTCATGAAAAGCTGCATTGTATATGAGAGGTGCTAGAGGAAGTAGGGGGATCCAAATAATTTTTATATCGTAGATTGAGAGCGTCGTAGAAATAATATATTCCAAATTTTAGATTAATAGCATGTATACTTTTTGAGAAAATCCGTTTGTTGTCAAATTCCGAAATTGTGTCATTTTGTATGGAAGGGGGTAAAAGAAGTGGAGCGATTTGGCCCGTTGGCGAACTTGACCTTACCTGTTTATCAAAAACAACGTGTACAAAATTTGAACGTTCTAGCTTAACGTGTTCTCAAGCGATCAGACGGAAAGACGGACGAACAGCCGGACAGACGGATGAACAGCCGGACAGACATACATCCGGTTTTGCGATTTCTGAGTGATAATATTAATTTCTGTATCATTAATTTTTTTCTCCAAACCTTATTTCTTTTCGTTGCAAACTTTGGAACAGACTTATAATACTCTCAGATTTCATCTAGAGTATAAACACTTTTTTGAAATTGTTGCCTGTCTGTCTGGTTTTATTTCACTCCCATCATACCAATTTTCCCAGTACGTGTAACTTTCTTCAAGCTAAAATATTGTACTAAATTCTTAATTACCATTATTTTAAATATCGGGAAAAAATAACTGATTAGTTCTTTTCCTTCTACCCTCTCTCATATAATACGAAACAATTCCACGACTTCACAAAAGTTAGATTTTCTTGAAAAGTGTGAATGTTAGCGATCTGAAATTCAAAATATCAATTTCATGATAATTATAGTTGTTTCTAGAAAAATCACCAAAAGCCCCCACTCGTTCTACCACCTCTCATACAAATTTTACAATTTCACTAAATCCAATGCACTAAGTTTCTCAGTACCTGTTCAATTTTTCAAGCTTAAATTTGGTGCAAAATATTTTTATAGCTACTCTAGCATGAAGTGAAATACATTAGTTCAGAGCTGTCACCCCTTCTACCACTCCCCAAACAAAAATTCTTAAGATAACGATTTCATTTGGAGTATCACTTGATTGGGAATTACACACAATCATAGTCCTGCTATGTTTCTAAGCTTAATGATATTTTGTTTGAGATTGTTTTTTATTTAACACAAGCTACAACTTTTCACATGTCCTTAAAGGTCTTCAATTATCTCAGATCACGGGATTGATTTGATCGTGAGTCTGTCCCATGCAAATGCGAGTATCATGGTTTCATTCTTAATAACTGAAGGCTTTGCTTCCTGCAAAATACAAAACATTGTGTTCAAAGAGGCATTAAACTAAGCAGATTAAATATTCGACATAATTTATTACTAACTAAATTCTTAAAAATTGGTTATTTTGCGATTCTTACGCGATCAAAGTCGCGGGCGATCGCTAGTTTTAAATAAATATTTTCTATAGATTTCATTTAGTGTAGTATTTTCTATTTTTGTTGAATACCCTCGTTCTTGTCTCATTTGAAGATCGATGATCTAGATGAAATCTGAGAGTATATGTATTGTGTTTGCCTTACAGTTAGTAACGCTAACATGTTCGAACAGAGCCAAAGATACAGAAATATTTGTTTTTGTTCAAAACCTCGATTCCGAGTGATAGTCTGTCCGTCTGTGTGCTCGTCTGTCCGTCTGTCAGTCAGTCTGTCTGTCTGTCTGTCTGTCTGTCTGTCCAACTTCTTTTTACAACTTAACTCTCGAAAGCTTTGATCGATCGTGCTAAAATTTGTTTTGTGTCTCCTATGCAAATGTACAATTTTCAAAAATTAATTTTCTCGAATTTCATTGAAACTAGCAGAACTGAAATGACGAATTTTTGTCAGAATGAATTACTTTATTATTTTAATAATAAAGTATTGTGATCGACTTGGAAAAAAATAAACTACCAACAATTCGGGCGAAACTTTATTATTCTTGGGACAAGTTGCGTATGAGTGGAAAGTCAATATGCAGGTTAGAGTGGCTAGGGAAGGCTAAGTGAAAGGGAGTTCTTGGGCAGGGCTGTTGTTAATTTAACAATATTTTATTCGTTTCTGCAAGTTTGGGTTTTTATGAGGGGAGGAGGAGAGGTAATAGTAAGGGTGGGTGGATGTTAAAAGCTTTTTAATTAATTGCTTGAATCACGTCCAATATTCTCTGTATAGAATGTGTATCACAGACGAAGTTGCATAGAATTTTCATAAAATTCGGTGTATTTTACATTCACGAAACCGAACATTTGTATGGGAGGGGGTAGAGAAGGTAGGGGAATCGTAAAATTTGATATGTAGTTTTATTTGCTTCTCTTGTGAGGTGCTTGTATGAAATTTCAAGTTCGTAACTTCTAGTTGGTTGGTTATTAGTTGATTTAATGAAATTGGTCAAAATCATGGTTTTGTATGGGAGGGGGTAGAAGGGCAAGCGCGATTTCAAAACTTTTTAAACAACTTTATTTGAATTATTTTTATAAGTTTTTCTGCAAAATTTGAAATTGATAGCTTTTAAGAGTTAGCTGACAACTTATTTCTTAAAAATGCTCGAAAAAATAATTTTTTATGGGAGGGGGTAGAGGAGGGAGGGAAATCGTAAGACTTGTGATGCAATTTTCTTTCTTTTCTGTTGTAAGATGCTCGTACAAAATTTCAAGTTCGTAGCTTTTAATTTGTTGATTATTAGTTGATTTAATGAAATTGGTCGAAATCATACTTTTGTATGGGAGGGGGTAGAAGGGCAAGCGCGATTTCAAAACATTTAACGTTATTTCATTTCAATTATTTTTGTTAGTTTTTATGCAGAATTGCAAATTGATAGCTTTTAATAGTTAGGTGATAATTGATTTCTTAAAAATGGTCGAAAAAATAATTTTGTATTGGAGGGGGTAGAAGTCTTAAAGGTTTTCGACCAGTTAATATTTCGTATATTTAGGGATTTTTTTTAATACATTTCGCAAATTTTCAAGTTTTTACCTTAAAATTTCACTCAAAAATTTTCAGTTTATGTGTTTTTTTCAATGCACACGAAACACCTTGTGCACGTTAGAGCTGCGGGGTCGGTTTATAACAATTATGGATCAAGTTATTATTATTTTTCTATGTACATCAAACAGACGTATTCACATGAAAAATTTAAACTTTGTATCTTTCAACAGAGTCCAAAAAAATCACTCAAAATTTTCGACATTTTTGCTTATCACCTCCCTCCCCTTTCACGTCTTAACTTAAAATTTTTACCAAAATTTAACATTATATAGTTCTATAATCTGACAAATTTTTGATTTGATATCTGTACCCTTTTTTGAGATATAAGGATTCGTAATTTTAAAAAGTGCGCCATTTTTGAAATGCTTCCCATTTCCCCCCACTACTATTATTTCAACATGTTATATTTTTTTTGTACTTTCCTAGTATAGCTTAATATAAATTTTAAGTTTCAATTACATAGCTTAATAGATAGTTGAGATATTCATTTGTAAGTGTTTTTCTTTGCACCCCCCTGACCCTCCCCCTTACAATAATTAACCACTCTCTAAGCTGATTCCAAAGGAACTATATGCCAGCTTACCGGTCTCAAAATATCAATTTTTTATGGTAAGTAATTTCGAAGATATAATCATTTGAAAAAAAAATTCGGCCGACAATTGGTTCTTAGCCCCCCTTTTTGCACCCCAATGGATAAAAAAATTAAATTATTTTTAAAAGTTGTCCCACAAATCCCTCTATATGTATGTTGATTTTTAGCTTCCTAGCTGTAACCATAGCTGAGATATTTGAATTCGTATTTTTCGGCTTAAGTGCTTCCCCCGCTTCCCTCTGAACCCGTACACCCCCCAAAATAGGTGTCCGCCTGAGATCCGCAACTATCTACAATCCCCGTAAAAATAAACTTTCTATCTTGAACGGTTTGGGAGTTAATGTGCGCTGAGCGTACATGTCGGCGTACGGCGGACGGCGGACGGCGTACAGACAAACGGATTTTTATACTCTAGATGAAATCTGAGAGTATTATAAGTTTGCCACAAAGTTTGTAACGCCAAGAAATAAGGCTCGGAGAAAAAAATGAATGATACAGAAGTTCATATAATCACTCAAAAATCTCAAAACCGGATGTCCGTCCGTCCGTCCGTCCGTCTGTCTGTCTGTCTGTCTGTCTGTCTGTCTGTCCGTCCGTCCGTGTCCTCTCTAGCTTGAGAACGCGTTGAGCTAGAAAGTTCAAATTTTGTATACGTCGTTTTTAACAAAAAAGTAAGGTCAAGTTCGTGAACGGGCCAAATCGCTCCACCCCTTCTACCCCCTCCCATACAAAATGACACAATTGCGCAATTTCACAATAAACGGGTTTGCTCGAAAAGTATAAAAGCTATTGGAATGAAATTTGGAATATATTACTTATATGATAATACCAATCTACCGTATGAAAATTATGCGTGTCCTCCCCCTCCTTCTACCACCTCCCATACAAACTGTACTTGTCTTGAATTACTCTAAGCCAATTTACTCAGTGCGTATAAAATTTAGCAGGCTGACATTGTGTACCAAATATTTGTTTCAAATTTTTAGTAAGACCAAAAAAAATTATACGATTAGCTTCACCCCTTCTACCCCCTCCCATACAAAATGACACAATTTTGCAAATTGATAATAAATGGATTTAATCGAAAACTATAAAAGCTATTAGCCTGAATTTTGGGATATATTACACTCATAATTATTTCAATCTACCGTAGAAAAATTATTTGCGTCGTCCCTCCCCTTCTACCCCCTCCCATACAAACTACACTTTTTCATGAAATGCTCTAAGTCGATTTTCTCAGAACATATAACATTTATCAAGCTCATATTTTGTAAGAAATACATAATTAGCATTTTCACTAAGATCAGAAAAAAATATTTGATTAGCTTCACTGCTTCTACCCCCTCCCATACAATATGACACAGTTTCACAACTTTACAAAAAAACGATTTTCTTAAAAAGTATGAATGGCACTAGTCTGAAATTTAAGGGACATATATTTTATAATATTCCTAGTTATTTTTGAAAAAATCACTAGAATCCCCCCACTCTTTCTACCACCTCCCATACAAACTGCACATTTTCACAAAATCTAACTCACTAATTTTCTCAGTTCCCATTCAGTTTTTGGAGTAAGCATTTTGTATAAATTTTTTCATAGTTACTTTAGCATGATGAGAAAAAAATTAGTTCAATGCTATCATCCCTTCTAATACTCCCCATACAAAATTTTTTGGGATCACTAAAAATTCTATCTCATCTAGAGTATTGTAAGATTGCGCTTTACGCGCAATCGTAGCCCTGTTATGTTTTTTTTTTGCATTTTTCGGCTAATTTAGTCATGAAACGCGAAAAAACAAAATTTCAGGGTAGCAAATTTTTTTTTTTCCAAGTCGATCACAATATTTTATTATTAAAATAATAAAGTAAAATTTGCTGCCCTGAAATTTTGTTTTTTAGCGTTTCATGACTAAAAATGCAAAAAAATTCCGTATGTCTATACGCCGTCAGCCGTACGCCGGCGTGTACGCTCAACGCACATTAACTCACAAACCCTTCAAGATAGAAAGTTCATTTTTGGAGGGATTGTAGGTAGTTGCGGATCTCAGGCGGTTCAGTGAGAGGCGGGGGGAGCGTTAAGACCGAAGACTAAGAAATAAAATATCTCAACCATGATTCCAGCTAGGAATCTGAAAATCAAAATGCATATAGAAGGGTTTGTGGGACCAACTTCGAAAATAATTTAATTTCTTTATCCCTTGAGATGCGAAAATTGGTTAAAAACCAATTGTCGTCTCATTTTTTTTTCAAATGATTATATCTTCGAAAGTACTTACTATACAAAATTCATATTTTAGGACCATTAAGGTGGCATATATATACCACTAGAATCAGCTTAAAGGGAGGCTTATTATTGGGGGGTGCAAGAAAAAAACTTAAAAATCAATATCTCGGCTATTCATTAAGCTATCTAATTGAAACTTGGAACATTTATTAAGTTATTCTAGCGACATACGAAAAAAATATAACATTAGGACTCAATAGTAGTGGGGAAAAATGGGCAACGTTTCAATAATAGTGCACTTTCCAAAATTTCAAACCGTTATACATCAAAACTAAGTGCAGATATCAAATTAAAATTTCGTCAAATTGTAAAACTATAGTTTTTAATACTGGTGAAAATTTTAAGATGGGGGTGTAAGGGAAGGCAGGTGGTAAGCAAAAATATCGAAAATTTTGAGTGATTTTTTAGGGCTCTGGTGAAAGATGCAAAGTTTGAATTTTCTATGTGATTACAACTATCTGATGTACATATAAAAAATTTATAATTTATTCCATAATTGTTATGCACAGAAGTGGGGGTCTAACGTGCACAAAGTGTTTCATGTGCAATGAAAAAAACGCATAAACTAAAAATGTGTGAATGTAATTTTCAGGTTGAACCTTGAAAATTTGCGAAATCCATTTAAAAGAAATACCTAAAAGTATACAATAATAACTGCTCGAATATCTTGAAAACTTCTACCTCCTCCCATACAAAATTATTTTTTCGACCATTTTCAAGAAATCAATTATCGCCTAGCTATTAAAAGCTATCAATTTAAAATTTTGTACAAAAACTTTTAAAAATAATTAAAACAATACTGCGTCAAAAGTCTTGTCCTACCCCCTTCCATACAAAAGTATGATTTCGACCAATTTCAATAAATTAACTACTAAACAACAAATTAAAAGCTAAGAACTTGAAATTTTGTTCGGCACATTACAAGAAAAATGAAAAATGTATCATAAATTTTACGATTCCCTTACTTCACCACCCAAACAAATGTTTGATTTCGTGAATGCCGAATTTAATGAAAATTTTTTGCAACTTCGTCGAAACTGACATTCTGTACAGAGAATATAGGACGTGATTCAAGCAATCAATTAAAAAAATTATTAACATCCATCCATCACCCCTTCCCCCCCTCCCCCCGTTTGCATAAACAAATGAAATATTGATTACATGTACTGGAGTTATTGATCGTATTCGTAATTAAGTGTTAAATCGCCAGCAGCCCTCCCTAAAGAGGGTTCCACTTAGTCTTCCTTAACCACTCTAATCTGCATATTGACTTTCCATGCATTCTCAACTTTTCCCAAAAATAATAAGGTTGCGCCCGACTTCTTGGCAGTTTATTTAATTATAATTTCAATCAGTTTTAAAAAAAATTTATTAACTTCACTTCACTCCTTCTAACCTCTCCCACACAAATTTCAGGAAATTTTTAAATTCCAATTAAATTATTTTTCTTGGAAATTGTCAAAGCTATCGACTTGAATTTTAGAGGAAAGTATAATAATAGAAATTTTATTAACGACGAAAAATTTTGTTTTGATCCATATACTCCTTCTACCTCATTCCATGCAAATGGATGATTTTGGTAAATGCATTAAATCGTTTTCCATTATCACTTGAAAAAGTATAAACATAAAAACTATTTTGCCACAATTTGTTCATAAATAATTGCGATAAATGTTAAATAAGTTATCAGTTTCCATTCACTCCTTCTACCTATTGCGATACAAATATCTATATAATAAACCAAAGAAGGGCATTTCTTCTTCGAAGAGCTATCGACTTTGGAATCGAGCAAAGCATGATGATAAGGATGTTGGTAAGGAGTTTCGAACACTTCCCATACTAATATTCCAATTTAAGGAAAGCTACAAGTGTCCAACTTTTTTGAAAACTTTAGAAACTACAAATTTTAAATTCAGAATGAAACATTTTGCATAACGTGTCGATTGTTGGCTTCCAAGTGCTCAATAGTTTCCGGTTTATTGGCTTAGACATGGGAGAAAAAAAAATTCAATAGCTTCAATTCGCATTTCGTGAAATTAATCGATCATCAAATGTTTCTTTCAGTAAAAAAATTGTATCGCGCGCTGTGGAGCATGTGGCGCTATCCTGTTGAAACCACATGTCTGCGACATTAATGCTTTCCCATTGAGGCACAAAAAAGTTAGTAATCATGTTACCGTTGACTTAACGTTCTGATCATCATCATTTTTGAAGACTTGTGGACCAATGATTCCATCGGCCCATAAAGCACACCAAACGGTAACTTTTTCTGGATGTAATGGTGTTTCGATAATAGCTCGTGGATTATTATCGCTCCTGAAATAGCCATTTAGCCAAAAGTGGGACTCATGACTGAACAAAATTTTCAACTAAAATTGTGGGTCAAGAGCAATGCTTCCTTCGGCCCATTCCCAATGGCGTGGGTCTATTCATGATGAATTGCGAAACCAAACTAACCTCAAAACAACCTGGAACTGTGAAATCGGCTGTCACAGAAAACATTGTTGCTAATTTAAAGCTTTCAATATTAAAAAAAAAGCACCCTTACTTCTTCAGCGCTCTCCAGAAATCTTGAAAAGATATTAATGTCGGCGGCATATGATACGTTATGTATATTTGAAGCATAGTGTTCCTTTGGTGTCAATGGAAAGTTTCCAAACGACATATTCGAGTGTCAAGTTGAAAAGCATTGGTGCTAGGTCGTTACCTTGTATAGCGCCGTTGTCAGTTTTGAAGCAGAAGGTGCTCCACTCTGACTTGTGACAAAGACTCGGTCATTGTCATTCTTGTACGTTGAACCAGTTTCGGTGGGTATGTGGTGCTCCAACACATTTATAAATTCACTTGTTGATAAAAATCACTTTGATTTTTATTAACGAGAAATTTTCGAATTAGTAACTTTTGTTTTCGAAAATAAAAAATTTTATAGATATGAAGTCAGTCGAAAATAAAAAATAGATGAAAAATAAATTGATTGCTAGTTAGACATTAAAAATAAAACGTTGCTATTAATTTTAAATATTCATAAATAAAATATACAAAAAGAAAAATAAGTAATTATTAATAATAAATGTGTAACAAAAATATATATTGCAGTGTTCAATTAAAATATCAAATATTGTGTTGTTTAATTAATTATATGTGATAAATAAAAATAATAAATTATCATAATAAAATATTTGCTGAATTAAAAGTTTATAATAAAAATATTAACACATCCAGCAAATAATTGGTGACCCCGACAGGCGACACGCCTGATAAATATAAAGAGCATAAGTTTATTCGATTGCACATAAACATTGGATCGATAGTCGAAATATACAGATTCGCATCAACATCGTCGTATTTCACCATAATAATAACAAGAAAATAGAGAAGCCCAGGCATAATTATCTAAACCATCGGCCGAGATCCAAATTTTTTGAAGGAACTTTTTGATGCTCTTTGTAATTAAGAAGAATCATAAACAGCAACAACGGCAACAGCAATAGTGGCAATAGTAACACTAACAGCAGCAGCAACAGCAATAGCAACAACAACAACGGCAACTGCAACAGCGGCAACAGCAGTAGCAATAGCGACAACAGCAATAGCAGCATCAGCAACAGCGGCATCAGCAACAGCAATAGCGACAACAGCAATAACAGCATCAGCAACAGCGGCATCAGCAACAGCAATAGCGGCAACAGCAAATCATGAAATACAAGGAACCGATACAAGAGTCAACTCAAAAATAATAGAAGACAAGATTATTGCAGATACGTAGTATTTATTATAAGTTATTAAGTTATTTTAGATATTTTTCTTATTAATACTCAAGTTGTTCTGTCTCATCAATTCGATTTTTCGAAAGTTTTCATTCATCGTCAAAATTTTCAAATATTTTTTCATTTCAATATGGAAAATAATAATGGAATTGCGCCACATACTCCACCTTTTCATGATTTGTACACACCAAATCCATTTCAGGGATTAGGTGATTTTAATATGTCATCTGTTGCTGTACAAAAAATATCTTTTTGGAAAAGAAATCCAGTGGCATGGTTCAATGCCTTGGAAATTCAGTTCAGGTCAGCAGGCATATCGTCCGAAACTACGAAATTTACTCACACGATAAGCATGTTGACCCAGGATGAATGTGATAAGGTTTTAGATATCATCGCAAATACTTCTTCAGAAACACCTTATTCCGATTTAAAGGCAACGATCATCGCTAGATTTGGTGAATCTGAAGATCGTAAGCTTCATAAATTATTAAATGGCCTTGATATTGGTGATGATAAACCATCTACTTTATTAGCTAAAATGAAATCACTAGCTGGAAATTCAGTTAGTGATTCTCTTTTAAAGAAACTTTGGTTGACTAACTTCCTCAAAGTGTACAATCAATTTTAGCCGTTGCAAATGTGCCATTGAATGAATTAAGTATTCTGGCAGATCGTGTTTTTGAAAGTTCCCTTGGTTTCTCTTTCAATGTTTCAGGCGTATCACATTCTAATGACAACAATAGAGGAACTGATCGTTTAGCATTCGAGAACACAATCCTTCATCAAATGTCATTATTGACTAAACAAATTGAAACTTTGTTTGAAAGGCAAAACCATTTTGCCAGACAAAGTCGTTCATATTTTAGGAATCGTTCGCGATCACGAAATAAATCTCGTGATAATACCGATTTATGTTATTATCATCAAAAGTTTGGTGTTAAAGCGACTAAATGTCGACAACCATGTTCCTTTAAGTCAACAAAAAACTAAGTAAATTGTCGGTAATGACGACAACCGACAATTTAACTACTTCAAGTCGTCTATTTATTTTTGACAAATTATCGAATTTTAGATTTCTCATCGATACCGGTGCTGACATTTCAGCCCTTCCAGTCACAGCGTTTGCTAATTTAACTTGTGACAACTCATTAGTATTAACAGCGGCTAATTCAACCAACATTAAAGCTTATGGGTTCACAGAAATTGAAATTTCCCTTCAGTTACGAAGAGTTTTTAGATGGAAATTCATTGTAGCTGACGTAGAAAAACCTATCCTTGGTGCGGACTTTCTTAAATTCCATGGTTTAATTGTAGATATTCGTCAAAAATGTCTCATTGACCCACTTTCGCGAATTATCTCTACAACCGGCACTTTAGTCAAGGGACCATCTTCTTCCCTAGCTGTTTTATCGACCTCAATTTTAAACACTAAAGTTGAGCAAATTTTATCAAAATATGAAAATGTTCGTCGATCTTTAAACTACAGTAACTTAAAATTGAGCACAGTACAACATTTTATCGTTACTGAAGATCGCCCCGTTTTTGCTAGACCACGTCGTCTAGATCCAATTAAGTTAAAAATTGCTCGAGCCGAGTTTGATCGAATGATTGAACGCGGTATTTGCAGACCTTCTGATAGCCCATGGGCATCACCTCTGCATATGGTTAAGAAAAGTGATGGTACTTGGAGACCTTGTGGAGATTATCGAGCTCTTAATGCGATAACCACACCTGATACCTATCCAATCCCTCACATTCAAGACTTTAGCCAACAATTAGAAGGATGTAAAGTTTTTTCAACTATTGATCTTGAAAAAGCGTATCACCAGATACCCATCCGAGACGAAGACATCCCAAAAACAGCGATTACAACACCTTTTGGGTTATACGAATTTATGAGAATGACTTTTGGATTGCGTAATGCAGCGCAAACTTTCCAACGCTTTATCTTTTCCATTTTGAAGGATTTTGATTTCTGTTTCGTCTATATTGACGACATCCTAATCGCTTCAAAGTCAGAAAGTGAACATCTAAAACATTTAGATATGTTATTCGAGCGACTTAACTCACACAACTTGATAATTAATCAAAATAAATGCTCATTCCTTAAATCATCGGTTGATTTCCTTGGTCATACGATTGACGAATTTGGATTCAAACCAATCGCTTCTCGAGTTGAAGCTATTTTAAATTATCCTCGACCAACTACAGTTAAAGATATTAGGCGTTTCCTTGGGATGCTCAACTTTTATCGACGTTTCATTCCACACGCTGCTGAAGCACAATCCACATTGGACAGCTTCACTAATGGCAGTAAAAAGAAAAATGACAAGACAGAACTTCAGTGGTCGAAAACTTCTATCGAAGCCTTCAACATTTGCAAAGAACAACTGGCTCATGCCACTACACTAGTTTTTCGATCGTCATTTTCAACATTATCTTTAGCAGTAGATGCATCGGACACTGCTATAGGAGCTGTACTTCAACAGCGACATTCTGAAGACTGGAAACCTTTAGCCTTTTTCTCTAAAAAACTATCCTCCGCTCAAAGGAAATATAGTGCTTACGACAGAGAGTTATTAGCGGCCTATGTGTCAATAAAACATTTTAAATACATGCTTGAAGGCAGAAATTTTATCTTGTTTACTGACCATAAGCCGTTAATTTTCGCGTTAAAACAAAATCCGGAAAAAGCTTCACCTCGACAACTAAGACATCTTGATTTTATCAGCCAATTTACATCGGATATTCGACATGTTTCTGGAAAAGACAACATAGTTGCTGATACGTTATCAAGAATCGAGATACTTAATCTTCCTACAACCATAGATTATGCAGAAATTGCTAATGCTCAAGCAACAGATTTTGAGTTAACCAAAGCCAAAACTATACCCAGCCTTAACTTCATTCCTGTTTCAATTGAAAACACAACTAATCCCCTTTGGTGCGACTCATCTAGACAACAATTAAGGCCGTATATTCCTACAAATTTACGCTTCAATGTCTTTCGTAAAGTTCACGATTTGTCTCATCCAGGAATTAAGGCTACTGTAAAACTAATGAGGAGTAAATTTATTTGGCCCTCAATCAATAAAGACAGCCGTAACTGGACTAGAGAATGCATTGCTTGTCAAAAAGCTAAAGTTTCACGACATGTCAAAAGTCCGCTTGGCCACTTTGAACCAATTTCAGAAAAATTCAATACTATTCATATCGATCTGGTTGGTCCTCTTCCAATTTCAAACGGCTATAGGTACTGTCTAACAGTCATTGATCGCTTCACTAGATGGCCAGAAGCATATCCAATTCATGATATTCATGCAAGAACAGTCGCTAATACTATTTTCAAAGAGTACATACCACGTTATGGAGCTCCAGTTTCAATCATTACAGATCAAGGCGCTCAATTCGAGTCACGATTGTTTACTGAATTAGGAAAAATGATTGGTTTCAAACGTTGTAGAACGACAGCTTACAACCCAAAAGCTAATGGAATGCTTGAGAGATGGCATAGGGTTTTAAAGGAAGCAATATTATGCAAACCAAATGACAGTTGGTCGGACAGACTTCCTTTAATCCTTCTTGGTTTGCGTACGATAGTTCGCGATGATGCTAACGCGACTCCAGCCGAATTACTTTATGGTCAAATTATCAGACTTCCTTATGATTTTGTTAATCAAACCGTTCAAAATCAAAATGCATCCGCAAGCGAATTTGTCGAAATTCTTCGAGATCGCATTAATAACATCAAGCCTCAGCCTCCTTCAAGACATAATCATGAAACCCCTTTCATTTTTAAAGACCTCCAAACTTGCAGCCATGTTTTTATTAGAACCGATACAGTTCGAACTGGTTTACAAACTCCTTATGAAGGACCCTTTGAAGTTCTTCAAAGACACAAAAAATATTTTGTAGTCAAGGTAAAAGAGAAATCAACAACAGTGTCAATTGATAGGCTTAAACCATGTTACAAAAGCTCTTCTGAACAAATCAATCTAGCGATGATTCACAAGAAAGTAACTTTCGGTAAATCGGAAATTCAAACATTTCGCTCCACGGACAAAACTTGCTTAATTAATAGATGTACCAAGAAGGTTCATAACCTTCTCTAGGAGGGGGGTATGTGGTGCTCCAACACATTTATAAATTCACTTGTTGATAAAAATCACTTTGATTTTTATTAACGAGAAATTTTCGAATTAGTAACTTTTGTTTTCGAAAATAAAAAATTTTATAGATATGAAGTCAGTCGAAAATAAAAAATAGATGAAAAATAAATTGATTGCTAGTTAGACATTAAAAATAAAACGTTGCTATTAATTTTAAATATTCATAAATAAAATATACAAAAAGAAAAATAAGTAATTATTAATAATAAATGTGTAACAAAAATATATATTGCAGTGTTCAATTAAAATATCAAATATTGTGTTGTTTAATTAATTATATGTGATAAATAAAAATAATAAATTATCATAATAAAATATTTGCTGAATTAAAAGTTTATAATAAAAATATCAACACATCCAGCAAAGGTACACGCCTGTCGATACTATCAAATGCTTGTTTGAAATCAACAAGTATCTGGAGCGCATCAATATTATACTCCCACCACTTTTTCAGTTTAACTCAGAATATCTGGTCCGTGGTCGATCGTCCAGCTCTAAATCCGCCTTGGTATTCACCAATTACTTTGTCAGCATAGCTCTTAATTCTATTTTCCAGAATTTTCGTCAAGATCTTATAAGACGTACGCAACAGAGATATTCCTCGGTAGTTCTCCCAGCAGAGTTTGTCACGTTTTTCTTAAATTGGACATATGATACTCTAGCGCCAATCTTCGGGAAGTGCTTCCTGCATCCATATATCCGTGATTAATCTGTCTAGGAGATGCAATTGTCAGGTGTCACCGGCTTTCATCTTTGTTTTATATCTTCTCTGTATTCATGCAGATGGTTGGCTTCGGTTTTTATCCCACTTTCATCGATTTTTTTTTTTTTTGTACAGAATGACCTGTGTTATAGGCAATTTCGGCCTTTATGTGTGCACTGCACAAAAACAGTCATAGAGGGAAGGACTGGGATTAGGAAGGTAGAGGAAGAGGAGTAAGAACGGCCGTAAGGAGTGGAGAAGCTGGTATATTTTTCAATTGTACTGGCTGCTACTGACAAATTTTTGCAGATGTTACGGGGGATTGAATGATAGAAAGCGGACAGAAACCATCTACTGAGTATCTCGGCCTTCTTGAAGTGGAACTTTTTCACCGTTGCCCATTTTTATTTCGAATAATTTTTCATCGCCAGTAGCACCTGAAAAATTCGTGCTTTAAAAAAATTTCCTGTTTGGAGTGGGAATCGAACCCAAGACCTATTGGCTGAAAAACAAGCACGCTGCCCACTACGCCACGGAAGCCTCTTTTAACAAGGGAATACGCAGCTCTTGTGTTTTGTAATATAAAATGTTCCCCATGTTTTGATTTTCGTCATTATTGTACTTCTGCTTATACTCTAGATGAAATCTGAGAGTATTATAAGTTTGCTCTAAAGTTTGTAACGCCAAAAAATAAGGCTCGGAGAAAAAATGAATGATACAGAAGATAATATTATCACTCAAAAATTTCAAAACCGGATCTCCGTCCGTCCGATCGCTCTCTAGCATGAGAACGCGTTGAGTTAGAAAGCTCAAATTTTTTACACGTCGTTTTTGACAAAAAAGTAAGGTCAAGTTCGTGAACGGGCCAAATCGCTCCACCTCTTCTACCCCTCCCATACAAAATGACACAATTCCGCAATTTGACAATAAACGGAATTGCTCGAAAAGTATAAAAGCTATTGGTCTGAAATTTTGAATATGTTACTTTTATGATAACATCAATCTACGGTATAAAAATTATGCGTGTCCTCTTCCTCCTTCTGTCACCTCCCATACAAACTGTACTTGTCATGAATTACTCTAAGCCAATTTACTCAGTGCGTATAAAATTTAGCGGGCTGAAATTGTGCACCAAATATTTATTTAAAATTGTTAGTAAGGCCAAAAAAATAGACGATTAGCTGCACCCCTTCTACCCCCTCCCAAACAAAATGACACAATTTCGCAATTTGATATTAAATAGATTTACTCGAAAAGTATAAAAGCTATTAGTCTGAGTTTTGGGATATATTACTTTCATAATGATCTTAATCTACAGTAGAAAAATTATTTGCGTCCTCTCTCCCCTTCCACCCCCTCCCATACAAACTACACTTTTTCATGAAATGCTCTAAGACGAATTTCTCAGAACATATAACATTTATTGAGCTCATATTTTGTAATAAATACTTAATTAGTATTATCACTAAGATCAGAAAAAAATATTTGATTAGCTTCACTGCTTCTACCCCCTCCCATACAATATGACACAGTTTCACAACTTCACAAAAAATCGATTTTCTTGAAAAGTATGAAAGGCACTAGTCTGAAATTTAAGGGATGTCAATTTTATAATATTTCTAGTTATTTCTGAAAAAATCACTAAAATCTCCCCACTCTTTTTACCACCTCCCATACAAACTGCACATTTTCACTAAATCGAACTCACTAATTTTCTCAGTTCCCATTCAATTTTTGGAGTAAGCATTTTGTACAAAACTTTTTTATAGCTACTTTAGCATGATGGGGAAAAAATTAGTTCAATGCTATCATCCCTTCTAACACTCCCCATACAAAATATCTTGGGATCACAAAAAATTCTGTTTCATCTAGAATATCGTAAGATTGCGCTTTACGCGCAATGGTAGCCCTGCTATGTTTTCTATTAGAATGTGGTCAGTCAACCTCTGGCTGTTGTCGTAACTAATGTCATGGAGACTGTGCCTTCCAATTGTTCCTATGTAACTCTCTTCTTTGCCCACTTTCGCGTTAAAGTCACATAATACTATTTCAATATCGTTCGACGGAAAGGAGTCGAATGTTGTTTCTAAGGCGCTGTAGAAATCGTCTTTAACTTCGTCGTCTTGCGCATTAATAAAACAAACATTAAAGAATTTTGTTTCGATGCGGATTGCACACAATCGTTCATTGATGGATTTGAAGTTGGTAGCTTGGTTTTTAAGCTTGGATAAACGCAACTCCAAACTCCAGGCTTCCCGATTTTTTCCCAGTTTTGAAAATTGCGTGCGATCCAATGACAGTGCCCTTGAATCATTCCAGTCCGAGCCGGTACTTCAGATTTCGGAACAAGTCTGGTTTTTCCGAAGATGATTTGTTAACACATCGCCCAACCACCAACTTGGAGGGCCATAATATAGTGCTAGCATTTTTCTGTTTCACTAGCACTCGCACTTATCAGTCCTTTATTGCTCCCTGCCTTGTTGGTCCCTCTTTTATTGGTCCCCAAAAAATCGACCTTACGAGTGGCTGGCTTGAATTTCATTCCCAGGACCCGAAAGTTGTGTGTTGGTCCCTGAAAAGGTTGAGGATGAACAGCCATTGAATACAGTGGTAGACATTTTTATGCGCGCATCTGAAATGTATCATATATTGTGTTCCCCACTGTAAAATATTTCTAAGAAAATCTTTTTCTCCCTATTTTTGGAATTGTAATACACGATAGTAAAACTGATGAAACTAACGGTACTACTTTGAAAAAAAAAATGCGAAAAATGTGAATGGAGCTCAGTTTGAGCTGCGATATTCGTATGAGCGCATCGAGGAATTGTTGAGTTTTGAACGCGAAATTTTAAATTTTTTTTTGCAGATTTTGATTTAAATAGCATTAAAGAATTTTCATTGAAGGTTTGTATAGAATATATTTTGCAATATTATTTAGTAGGAGCGTTGTTTTTGCAGCAATGCCTTCTGGGAAGATCTTAAATGTGGCGGAGCAGGTTGTCATGAATTTATTGAAAGAAAAAGACTTCTCCAATAGGCAAATTGCTACTAAACTTGGTAGATTTGAATGTGCAATCAGGAATTTCTTAAAAAAACATAACAGGGCTACGATTGCGCGTAATGCGCAATCTTACGATACTCTAGATGAAATATAATTTTTTATGATCCCAAGAATTTTTGTATGGGGAGTGTTAGAAGGGGTGATAGCATTGAACTAATGTTTTCGCCATCATGCTAAAGTAGCTATAAAAATTGTTTTATACAAATTGCTTACTCCAAAAATTGAATAGAAACTGAGAAAATTAGTGTGTTAGATTTTGTGAAAATGTACAGTTTGTATGGGAGGTGGTAGAAAAAGTGGGGGGATTTTAGTGATTTTTCAGAAATAACTAAAAATATCATTAAATTAATATCTCTTAAATTTTAGACTAGTAACATTCATACTTTTCAAGAAAATAGATTTTTTGTGATGTTGTGAAACTGTGTCATAATGTATGGGAGGGGGTAGAAGCAGTGAAGCTAATCAATTATTTTTTTCTGATCTTAGTGATAATGTTAATTAAGTATTTATTACAAAATGTGAGCTCGATAAATGTTATATGTTCTGAGAAAATTGGAAAATTGGAGTATTTCATGAAAAAGTGTTGGTTGTATGGGAGGGGGTGGAAGGAGAGGGGGGACGCCAATAATTTTTGTAATGTAGATTGAAATTAATGTGAAAGTAATATACCTGAAAATTCAGACTAATAGCTTTTATACTTTTCGAGCAAATCCATTTATTGTCGAATTGCGAAATTGTGTCATTTTGTATGGGAGGGGGTAGAAGGGGTGAAGGTGATCGTCTAATTTTTGTTGGCCTTAGTAACAATTTTAAATAAATATTTAGTGCATAATTTCAGCCCGCTAAATTTTATACGCACTGTGTAAATTGGCTTAGAGTAATTCATGACAAGTACAGTTTGTATGGGATGTGGTAGAAGGAGGGGGAGGACCCGCATAATTCTTAAACGGTAGATTGATATTATCATAAAAGTAATATATTTTAATTTTCAGGCCAATAGCTTTTATATTTTTCGAGCAAATCCGTTAATTGTTAAATTACGCAGTTGGGTCATTTTGTATGGGAGGGGGTAGAAGGGGTAGAGAGATTTGGCCCGTTTACGAACTTGACCTTACTTTTTTGTTAAAAATGACGTGTACAAAATTTGAACTTTCTAGATTAACGCGTTCTCAAGCTAGAGAGGACACGGATGGACAGACGGACGGACATCCGGTTTTGAGATTTTTGAGTGATTATATGAACTTTTGTATCATTCATTTTTTTCTCCGAGCCTTATTTCTTAGCGTTACAAACTTTGTGGCAAACTTATAATACTCTCAGATTTCATCTAGAGTATAAAAATCAATGGCTATGGCGTAAAGGCTCCAACAAAGGGCAATACCTAATTAGTGTATGCAAATGGACGTCAGTTTGATCGCGTAAATGCCTTAAAAGCAGCCATTCGCACGTACTAGTCCAAAATTGGCCTCGATTGTCTAAATAATCTAACAAATTCAGTGCCTAGCAGAATTTTTAGTGGCATTCAAAATAAAGGAGGCCGTACAAAGTATTTAATAAAAACAAGTGCTAAAAATATTATTTATTTATTTTTTTTACTTATAAGTAACAAGTGCGTTCATACAAATGTCTAATCATTAATTAGAATTTTGTTTTTTTAAATCCACAAAAATAAAAAATGTTTGCCAAAAATGAATTCAAATCATTTCTTACCGAAGAAAACATAATATATCTCTTTTCTCTCATTTTTTTTTGTTCTCAAAAATATATAGTGCGCTCATACGAATGTCTACCACTGTACATACAATTGAGCATCGAGTCGTACGCGAATGATAAGTCGTTGCATCAATTTCTCACTTTACGAAATTTCACCAAGCAACACTGGGAATATTCGTACAGTGAGGGGATTTTTAAATGGATTAGCGAATTAATCAATGCTTTGAGTTTCGTTTTCAACATTCCTGATTATTATATTTTTGAATCTACTGTTAGGTTCGGTTGTTGCAACTACCTTGGTGCATTAGTTCCTATTAGTGGCGTTTATTGAAGCCGTATTGTAGGTTATATTACCGTCTTTTTATACATACTTGGAAATTAACTTGTTCTAGAGCAAAGATTAATAACATGAGCCAATGGATATGTCATGTTTATGTTCCTATTTCCTAATTTACTAATCAATTAATCTGGATTAACGAATTTAACCCTAATTGCCCTATTACTATTTTTTCCAGTACCATCCTGCATAAAAATTTTAGTAAATTTTAGTTTGGCAATCAGTCTCAGAGACCGAAGCGTCCCGTTTTATACATGAAATTCGGAAATCTTTACTTCAAATTCAAAATTTAAATAGGAAATCAATTTTTTTTTCACTACTTATGAAATAGTTTAGAAAGTCTATTTTGCAGGCATTTTTACGGTCATAAGGGACTCTTAAGTTGCATAGTCTCATAAGAAAAAAAAATGCAAATCTATTATTTAAAGCTGATTTGTTAGTAGTCATCACTCATTCAAAGTATAAAGACATAATTTTTGAAAACGCCAGGTTCATTGACTAGTTCTCAACGCACTCTTCCATTCAATCCGAGATAATTGCATCAACCTCATTATAAGTCATATAAATTTACTACTTAAGATGTCAAGCTATTTATAAGTCATCCAAGAGAAGTATAGCCACTTGCTTTTAGTGCACATAGTTCGTTTGAAATGTTTTCTTTCCCCTCATCGAAGAAGGTGAGAAAACAGATCATTAATTATGACAGTTAATGAGGCTAAGGGTTAAGCGCATATATACGTCGCGTACTCCATTAGTCGAATACTTTATGGTATAGAAATGAATCTGTTCCTGTCTTTCAACTCGAGATACTTGCTTGAAAATTGCTCTTGACGAATCGACATCATGAATAGCATGAATTTCAAATACGCCATGTTTGCCGGCACAGCTGTTTATCGTTGCGATGTTGAACTCTACTTTCAAATCGAAAATTTATTTAATTGCCATGTTTTCGTTTTTTTCCAAGCCTGTAACTTAGGACGAGGCAATATTCAAGTACAATTCTTTCGGATCCGAAAATAGCGCCAGACAAGTGGATTTCTTAAAGAATCACTAAAGACTCGGCTTTGGTTTCGATCCAAATCAGTCCGACAGTTTCAAGTGCTACAACTGCGCCAATACTAATCAAATTCGTGGAGATCTGAATTCTTGGAATTCCGAGAATCTGAAGAAGATTGCAATTTTCCCCTAGAATTCTCCAGATTCCATCTGGTGGTGCGAATTCCATTTTAGGGAGAAAAAATTCCACGAAATCTGTCGGGATAAAAATAGAGCTCGCCACCTGAAGACTGGATCCGCCTCCGATACTATTGTACTAATACTTTGGATTTTTCTAGCCATCATGTCGCATAAAATGTTTTTTTAATACTGCATCTATTTTAAAACTGCCTTGTCAAATGGAAATGTATCGCTCGAATTTCAGTTCAACTTAAACAAACAAATAAAAAAACGAAACACAGCGGAGACATCGAAGCGAAACAGCTTGTTTGTAGCTATGCTATAAGGAATACGGTGTGTAATTACGAGCAAGTAGTTGCGAATAAAATGGAGATATAGCCGACAGACGCGAATTCACTATAGAGACGATGATGTCTTGTGTGTTTTTACAGGATTGCATTCAAATTAATTACCATACGCATCAGCAGCTGGCTAAGCTATTTTTGGGATAATGGGGATGTTGAAGCTGGAGCCAGTCGGACTGCAGAAAACATTACCGTGTGATGGTGATGGTGTGTGATTTTGAAAGGTTTTAATGCCGACGGGGAGTGTTTTTGTTTTCGAATCGCACATTATTCAAGTCTTGGATATGTTTGGATTTTCGAGGAAGTATCAACTTCGAAAAATATTGTATGGTAGATATTGATTGATAGAAGTTTGCACTATCCCTATCCTGAAATACTCGTATGCCCCACTATCAAAATAACAATTTTATATTGAGAAATATTTTTTGATTATTCAAAAACTGTAAACTCTCGTGAACCAATGTTTCTGATGAATTTTAGGGGAGTTCTCGCCAGACGTCATCACTAGCGACGAAGATTGGACTGCAACAGCACTGACTCATTGAGATTCAAATGCGAAAGTTGCAGTGGACCGGTCGTGCTGTGGGCAAGATAGAGTGGAAGATTTCGGGTTAGTCGGCAACAAAATACACGGCAAGGAGCAGCCAGGTCAGAGTAATAGACATGCCTCCGCGTCAACTTAAGGCCAGGAAATTGATTGAATTGTACTGAGAAAACTGAAATCACTCCATCTTATGGCAAAGCGAATGCAACATAACGCTGAGTAGAAATTTAATTTGCATTCTACTGAAAATTGCATGAATATATTTACAAATACACATTTATCTATAATTTTCTTGCACCCCTTGCATTAATTCATTCGCAGAATTATGCCAATTAATACAAATACGATTATAAGTAATGGTGCAACGAACACGAATACTGAAATTCGATTCGCCGAATATCAGTCATTAAACGGATATTCGTATTCTCCGAATACCTTTACCAATGCTAAATTTAAAATCAATAAATAGAAAGTGAACGAACTTCAATTATTTGTTCAAAATTATGATGGGGGATTTTGCATGAATAAAAACTGTATCAACTAAGCGTTGTGGATAAATGTGATGCGATTTCACAATTAATAAGGAGTTCGATATAAAATTCGCTGAAACGTTTTTATTCGGTTTAGAAAAAGTATTCATCATTCTTTCAGTATACAAATCATGTAATTATTTTGCCGTTTTTTCGAGCTATTTACCGAACAAATTTCTGAACAGATTTTTCTTGTAATAACTTAACTAGGAAATAAACAAGCGAGATCCCGACACTCCTTTTAAGCTCTATCTCTAACATTTTTTTGGGAGACTATGAAATTAAAATTGATTTTGAATATTAAAAGTATTCGTATTACTATTCTGCGAATAGTGGCATTGACATTCATATTCGTACTCGATAAAGTGATATTCGTTGCTTCACTAAGTGAAATTAGTGGTGATCGTTTTCATATCCTGTTATAATGCGTATTAATATTAAATATCCATTTTATTTCGAAAATTAAACAATAGCGAAATAGCGGAGCTTTAGTGAATACGTATTCATCCTATACAACAAATAAAAATACCAAAATAAATCCTTTCAATATTGAAATTGTGAAAATGAAAAAATCTTAGATAATAACAAAAATAAACTGCCAACAAGTCGGGCGAAACTTTATTATTCTTGGGATAAGTTGCGGATGTGTGGAAAGTCAATATGCAGGTTAGAGTGGTTAGGGAAGACTAAGTGAAAGGGAGTTCTTGAGCAGGGCTGTTGTCAATTTAACACTTTGCGGAAACGTTCAAAAGCTCCAGTACATATAATCAATATTTCGTTCGTTTATTTATGCAAGTTTGAGTTTTTATGAGGGGAGGGATGAGGGGTGATAGTAAGAGTGGGAGGATGTGAATACAGTAATCCCTCGTTAATACGAACCCGGATAACACGAACATTCGGTTTACGCGAACCATTTCTTTTCCCCCATTAAATCCAATGGTTTCAAACCAAAAATCCCCGGCTAGCACGAATTATTCGGGTAACACGAACTACGAACTCAATTTTGTAACGCCAATTGACGATGGAAACGAAAAAAAAAAGAAAAGTCAAGGAGTCTTTGTTTACCGTTTGTTTATGCTTTTATGCTTAGACTTGCGATCTGCCCTTTATCGTTACTGTTTGCTTTGACGATTCGCTCTAGTTCTATCGCGTCTTTCTTGAGTTTATGAAGGGAAAATGAGTGCTAAGAAAAGTGTCCAAAGATCTATTGATCTTTCGATAAAGAGAAAAATTCTGGAAGAAGTGGAATGTGGTTTGATATCGAAAACGAAAATAGAGGAAAAATACAGCATCCCATATCGAATTGTTTCAAAAAAGCTTGGACCACCGTGAACTCGGACAATCCCATGGAAGTTGAACCAACATCTTCGCCTCTACTAAACCTGGAAATTATGATCGACGGACCAGAAGACTGGGAGAGACTCGTAGTGGCAACTGAACCACCAGTAGCTCTTACTTTTTCTGAGTTCCTTTCACTAGACGAAAACTTATCAGTGTGTAGTTTATCCGACGAAGAAGGACAGGAAAGAGAAGACCAAGAAGAAGAGGAAGAACAAGTGATCGAGGAAATAAAGAAGCCCAATCGAAGTGAAGTCATAACGGCATTGGAGATTTTACAAAGGCTTGCGAAAACTTCTACCGAAAACCTAGATGTAAGTTTTGACGACAATTTGGACAAGATAAGAAGAGAGTGCATTCGACAATTTTCAAAAACTTACCAACTTTCTGAAACACAGATAGAAATATAAATTCGTATATCATCGTATGTACATAGCATAGTACATTACATAAGTGTTATCGAAAAAATATATTTTTTTCTATACATGATCTATTTTTTCATTTAAATTTTTTGGACAGAATGGATATAAACTGTGTTTAACTGCGTGGAGATGAATGCAGTATGTGTGTAATATTCGGGTTCGGATAACACGAACCCAGTTCGTGTTAAACGAATTCGGGTAACACGTATTTATTTAACACGAACTCAGTATTTCTTTCCCCCGTCGAGTTCGTCTTAACGAGGGACTACTGTAGTTTTTTAATTGATTGCTTGAATCACGTCCAATATTCTCTGTATAGATTGTCAGTTTCATAGACGAAGTGGCATAGAATTTTCATAGGATTCGGCGTACCATACATTCACGAAACCAAACATTTGTATGGGAAGGGGTAGAGGAGGTAGGGGAATCGTAAAATTTGTAACGCAATTTTATTTCGTTTCTCTTGTAGTCTGCTCGTACAAAGTTTCAAGTTCGTAGCTTTTAATTTGTTGGTTATTAGTTGATTCAATAAAATAGGTCAAAATGATACTTTTGTATGCGAGGGGGTAGAAGGGCAAGCGCGATTGCAACACTTTTAAAGAAATTTCATTTCAATTATTTTTATAGGTTTTTATGCAAAATTAAGAGTTAGCTGATAACTGATTTCTTAAAAATGCTCGAAAAAATAATTTTGTATGGGAGGGGGTAGAAGAGGTAGGGGAATCGCAAGATTTGGGACGCAATTTTCTTTTCTTTCTCTCTTAAGGTGCTCGTACAAAATTTCAAATTCATAGGTTTTAATTTGTTGGTTAGCAGTTGTTTTATTGAAATTGGTCGAAATCATACTTTTGTATGGGAGGGGGTAGAACGGCAAGTGTGATCTCAAAAACTTTGACGCAGTTCCGTTTCAACTATTGTCAAAAGATTTTGTACAAAATTTCAAAATGATAGCTTTTACTAATTAGCTGAAAATTAATTTCTTAAAAATGGTCGAAAAAATAATTTTGTATGGGAGGGAGTAGAAGTTTTCAAGCTATTCGACCAGTTAATATTTCATTCCTTTAAAGCTTTTTTTGAAATGCATTTCGCAAATTTTGAAGTTTCTACCTTCAAATTTCATTCAAAAATTTTCAGTTTATGTGGTTTTTTCATTGCACATGAAACACCTTGTGCACGGTAGACCAGGGGGGTCGGTGCATAGCAATTGTGGAATTTTTATTATTTTACTTTATTATTCTAATAATAAAGTATTGTGAACGACACAAGAAAAAAAAAACTTTGCTACCCTGAAATTTTTTTTTTCGCGTTTCATGACTAAATTAGCCTAAAAATGCAAAAAAAAAAAAAATCCGTCCCGCCGTACGCCGTAAAGTTTTTAGTTTTCATTATTTTTAAAGAAATTGGTCATAGTTTTCCTGAAATTTGGGGCTTTTGTATGGGAGGTGGCAGAGGAAGTGGAGCGCTTAAGATAATTTTGAAACTGCTTATCATCTTCCTTATCACCATGCTTTGATTCAATTTCAAAGTCGATAGCTCTCATATACTTGAAGAAGAAATGTTTTTCTTGAATTTATAAGATATTTGTATGGGAGGTGGTAGAAGGAGTGAAGCAAAGCTGACAATTTTTTCTAACGCTTATTTTAATTTTTAAGAAACAAATTCTGGCAAAATTTGAAGTTTGTACTTTTTCTAGTTTGAATGGAAATCAATGAAATGCATTTAACAAAAATTATGCATTTGTATGGGAGGGAGTAGAAGGAGTGTATGGATCAAAACAAAATTTTTTCGCATTACTATTATTTCTATTTGTATACTATATACAAAATATCAAGTTGATGGCTTTAGCAGTTTCAAAGAAAAATAATGTAATTTAAATTTCTAAATTTCGTGAAATTTGCATGGGAGGGAGTAGAAGGAGTGAGATCAAGTTGATAATTATTTTTAAAATAAATTACAATTCTAGTAGAATTAATTCTGACAAAATTTCGTCTTCTTAGCTTTACTAGTTTCAATGGAAATCGAAAATATGTATTTTTCAAAATTGTCCATTTGTATGGGAGGGGGTAGAAGGGGTAAGGGGATCGAGTCAATAATCCGTGATATTAATGACATCTATATCATAATACTTTGATCTAAATCTCAAGTCGATAGCTGAAATAGTTTCGAAGAAAAATCAATTTCTTAATATTTCGAAATTTCGTGAAATTTGTATGGGAGGGGGTAGAAAGAGTAGGGGGATGTAGCCCATTCACGAACTTAAAGTTACTTTTTTGCTAAAAATGACACACAAACATTTTTAGCACTATAGCTCAAAGCTTTCGAGAGTTATGCTGTAGAGAGACGCACAGATGGACAGACAGACAGACAGACAGACAGACAGACGGTCACTCGGAATCGAGGTTTTTGAGTGACAACAAATATTTCTGTGCCCTTGGCGGCTCTGTGCGAGCGTTATTTCTTAGCGTTACAAACGGTAAGGCAAACACAATTTACTGTCAGATTTCATTTATAGTATAAATAAACTGCCAACAAGTCGGGCGAAATTTTATTATTCTGGGGACAAGTTGCGAATGAGTGGAAAGTCAATATGCAGGTTAGAGTGGTTAGGGAAGGCTAAGTGAAAGGGAGATCTTGGGCAGGACTGTTAACAATATTTCATTCGTTTCTGCAAGTTTGGGTTTTTATGAGGGGAAGAGTACGGGTAATAGTAAGGGTGGGAGGATGTTAATAGCTTTTTAATTAATTGCTTGAATCACGTCCAATATTATCTGTATAGAATGTGTTTCATAGACGAAGTTGCATAGAATTTTCATAAAATTCGGTGTATTTTACATTCATGAAACAGAACATTTGTATGGGAGCGGGTAGAGAATATAAGGGAATCGTAAAATTTGATACGCAGTTTTATTTCGCGTCTCTTGTAAGGTGCTTGTATAGAATTTCAAGTTCGTAGCTTTGAGTTTGTTGGTTATTAGTTGATTTAATTAAATTGGTCGAAATCATAGTTTTGTATGGGAGGGGGTAGAAGCGCAAGCGCGATTTCAAAACTTTTAAAGCAACTTCATTTGAATTATTTTTATAAGTTTTTATGCCAAATTTGAAATTAATAGCTTTGAGAGTTAGCTGATAACTGATTTCTAAAAAATGCTCGAAAAAATAATTTTGTATGGGAGGGGGTAGAGGAGGTAAAGGAATCGTAAAACTTGTGATGCAATTTTCTTTCATTTTTATTGCAAGATGCTCGTACGAAATTTCAAGTTCGTAGCTTCTAATTTGTTGGTTATGAGTTGATTTAATGAAATTAGTCGAAATCATACTTTTGTATGGCAGGGGGTAGAAGGGCAAGCGCGATTTTAAAACTTTTAACGCAATTTCATTTTAATTATTTTCGTAAGTTGTTATGCAAAATTTCAAATTGATAGCTTTTAATAGTTAGGTGATAATTGATTTCTTGAAAATGGTCGAAAAAATAATTTGTATGGGAGGGGGTAGAAGTGTTAAGGGTTTTCGACCAGTTAATATTTCGTATATTTAGGGATTCTTTTTAAATGCATTTCGCAAATTTTCAAGTTTCTACCTTAAAATTTCACTCAAAAATTTTCAGTTTATGTGTTGTTTTCGATGCACATGAAACACCTTGTGCACGTTAGACCGGGGGGTCGGTTTACAATAAATATGGATCAAGTTATTATTATTTTTGTATGTACATTAAGTATGGGTATTCACATGCAAAATTTTAACTTTGTATCTTTCACCAGAGCCCTAAAAAAATCACTCAAAATTTTCGACATTTTTGCTTATCACCTCCCTCCCCTTACACCTCCCAACTTAAAATTTTTACCAAAATTAACCACTTTGTAGTTCTACAATTTGACAAATTTTTGATTAGATATCTGCATTATTTTTTGAGATATAAAAATTTGTAATTTTGAAAAGTGCGCTATTTTTGAAATGCTCCTCATTTCTCCCCACTACTATTATTTCGACATGTTATATTTTTTTTGTATTTGCCTAGTATAGTTTAATATATGTTTCAAGTTTCAATTACATAGCTTAAGAGATAGTTGAGATATTAATTTTTAAGTGTTTTTCTTTGCACCCCGCTTGACCCAATAATTAACCGCTTTCTGAGCTGGTTCCGATGAAACTATATGCCACCTTGATGGTCTCCAAATACGATTTTTTTACGATAAGTAATTTCGAAGATATAATCATTTGAAAAAAAAATTCGGCCGACAATTGGTTCTTAGCCCCCCCTTTTCGCACCCCAATGGATAAAAAAATTAAATTATTTTTAGAAGTTGTCTCACAAACCCCTTTCTATGTATGTTGAGTTTTAGCTTTCTAGCTGTTACCATGGTTGAGATATTTGAATTCGTATTTTTCGGCTTAAGCGCTCCACCCCCTGCCCCTGAACCCGCACACCACCCAAAATGGGTATCCGCCTGAGATCCGCAACTATCTACAATCCCTCCAAAAATGAACTTTCTATCTTGAAGGGTTTGGGAGTTAATGTGCGCTGAGCGTACACGTCGGCGTACGGCGGACGGCGTACAGACAGACGGATTGTAATGTGCGCTGATAATGTGCGCTGAGCGTACACACCGGCGTACGGCGGACGGCGTACAGACAGACGGATTTTTTTTTTGCATTTTTAGGCTAATTTAGTCATGAAACGCGAAAAAAAAAATTTAAGGGTAGCAAATTTTTTGTTTTTCTTGTGTCGATCACAATACTTTATTACTTTATTATTTTAATAATAAAGTATTGTGATCGACTTGGAAAAAAAAAAAATTTGATACCCTGAAATTTTGTTTTTTCACGTTTCATGACTAAATTAGCCTAAAAATGCAAAAAAAAAATCCGTCTGTCTGTACGCCGTCCGCCGTACGCCGGAGTGTACGCTCAGCGCACATTAACTCCCAAACCCTTCAAGATAGAAAGTTCATTTTTGGGGGGATTGTAGATAGTTGCGGATCTCAGGCAGATACCCATTTTGGGGGGTGTACGGGTTCAGGGGGAGGCAAGGGGAGCGCTAAAACTGAAAAATACGAATTCAATTATCTCAACCATGGTAACAGCTAGGAAGCTAAAACTCAACATACATATAGAAGGGTTTTTGAGACAACTTCTAAAAATAATTTAATTTTTTTATCCATTGGCGTCCGAAAAGTGGGGGCTAAAAACAAATTGTCGGCCGAATTATTTTTTCAAATGATTATATCTTCGAAATTACTTATTGTAAAAAATTCATATTTTGGGATCGGTAAGGTGGCATATAGTTCCATCGGAATCAGCTTAGAGAGTGGTTAATTATTGCAAGGGGAAGGGTCAGGGGGGGTGCAAAAAAAACACTTAAAAATGAATATCTCAACTATCTCTTAAGCTATGTAATTGAAACTTAAAACTTATATTAAGCTGTACTGGGAAAATACAAAAAATATAATATGTTGAAATAATAGTAGTGGGGGGAAATGGGGAGCATTTCAAAAATGGCGCACTTTTCAAAATTACGAATCCTTATTTATCAAAAAATAGCACAGATATCAAATCAAAAATTTGTCAGACTTTAGAGCTACATAATAGTTAATTTTGGTAAAAATTTTAAGTTGGGAGGCTTAAGGGGAGGGAGGTGATAAGCAAATATGTCAAAAATTTTGAGTGATTTTTTTGGGGCTCTTGTGAAAGATACAAAGTTTAAATTTTGCATGTCAATACGTCTATTTAATATACATAGAAAAATAATAACTAATTTAATTTTGGTAAAAATTTTAAGTTGGGAGGTTTAAGGGGAGGGAGGTGATAAGCAAATATGTCAAAAATTTTGAGTGATTTTTTTGGGGCTCTGGTGAAAGATACAAAGTTTAAATTTTGCATGTGAATACGTCTATTTAATATACATAGAAAAATAATAACAATTTGATCCATAATTGTTATAAACCGACCCCCCCGGTCTAACGTGCACAAAGTGTTTCATGTGCATTGAAAAAAACACATAAACTGAAAATTTTTGAGTGAAATTTTAAGGTAGAAACTTGAAAATTTGTAAAATGCATTTAAAAAAAAATTTTTAAACATATGAAATATTAACTGGTCGAAAACCTTTAAAACTTCTTCCCCCTCCCATACAAAATTATTTTTCCGACCATTTTTAAGGAATCAATTATCACCTAACTATTAAAAGCTATCAATTTGCAATTCTACATACAAACTTACAAAAATAATTGAAATGAAATTACGTTAAAAGTTTTGGAATCGCGCTTGCCCTTCTACCCCCTCCCATACAAAAGCATAATTTCGATCAATTTTATTAAATCAACTAATAATCAACAAATTAAAAGCTACGAACTTGAAATTTTGTACGAGTATCTTACAACAAAAAAGAAAGAAAATTTCATCACAAGTCTTACGATTCCCCTCCCTCCTCTACCCCCTCCCATACAAAATTATTTTTTCGAGCATTGTTAAGAAATAAGTTGTCAGCTAACTCTTAAAAGCTATCAACTTCAAATTTTGCAGAAAAACTTATAAAAATAATTCAAATGAAGTTGTTTTAAAAGTTTTGAAATTGCGCTTGCCCTTCTACCCCCTCCCATACAAAACTATGATTTCGACCAATTTCATTAAATCAACTAATAACCAACAAACTAAAAGTTACGAACTTGAAATTTTATACAAGCACCTTACAAGAGAAGCAAAATAAAACTACATATCAAATTTTACGATTCCCCTACCTTCTCAACCCCCTCCCATACAAATGTTCGGTTTCGTGAATGTAAAATACACCGAATTTTATGAAAATTCTATGCAACTTCGTCTATGAAACACATTCTATACAGAGAATATTGGACGTGATTCAAGCAATTAATTAAAAAGCTATTAACATTCACCCACCCTTACTATTACCACTACTCCTCCCCTCATAAAAACCCAAACTTGCAGAAACGAATGAAATATTGTTAAATTGACAACAGCCCTGCCCAAGAACTCTCTTTCACTTAGCCTTCCCTAACCACTCTAACCTGCATATTGACTTTCCACTCATCCGCAACTTGTCCCAAGAATAATAAAGTTTCGCCCGACTTGTTGGCAGTTTATTATTATAATAATAAAGTAAAATCCGTCTGTCTGTACGCCGTCCGCCGTACGCCGACGTGTACGCTCAGCGCACATTAACTCCCAAACCCTTCAAGATAAAAAGTTCATTTCTGGAGGGATTATAGGTAGTTGCGGATCTCAGGCGGATACCCATTTTGTGGGGTGTACGAGTTGAGGGAGATGCAGGGGGAGCGCTTAAGCCGAAAAATTCGAATTCAAATATCTCAACCATGGTTACAGCTAGGAAATTAGAAATCAACATACATATAGAGGAGTTTGTAGGACAACTTTTAAAAATAGTTTAATTTTTTTATCCATTGGGGTGCGAAAAGGGGGGGCTAAGAACCAATTATCGGCCGAATTTTTTTTTTTTAAATGATTATATCTTCGAAATTACTTCCCATAAAAAATTGATATTTTGGGACCATTAAGATGGCATACGGATGTTCTAGAATCAGTTTAGATAGAAGCTATTTATTGTAAGGGGAAGGGTCAGGGGGGCTGCAAAGAAAAACGCTTTACTAGCAAAATATGAAAAAAATATAACATGTGGACATAATAGTAGTGGGGGGAAATGGGGAGCATTTCAAAAATGGCTCACTTTCCAAAATTACAAATCACCAAAACTCAAAATTGAATACAGATATCAAATCAAAAATTTGTCACATTGTAGAGCTATATAGTTTTTAATTTTGGTAAAAAATGTTAGCTGGGGGGTGTAAGGGGAGGGAGGTGGAAAGCGAAAATGTTGAAAATGTTGAGTGATTTTTTTATGGCTCTCGTAAAAGATACAAAGCTTAAATTTTGCACGTCGACATATCTATTTAATGTACACAGAAAAAAAATAATAATTTGTTCCAAAATTGTTATGCACCGAAGTGGAGGTCTAACGTGCACAACGTGTTTCATGTGCAATGAAAAAAACACATAAGCTGAAAATTTTTGAATGAAATTTTTAGGTAGAAACTTGAAAATTTGCAAATGCATTCAAAAAAGATTTATAAGAGTTTGAAATATTAACTGGTTGAATATCTTCAAAACTTCTACTCCCTCCCATACAAAATTATTTTGGCGACCATTTTTAAGATATCAATTATCACCTAACTATTACATGTTATCAATTTGAAATTTTGCAGAAGAACTTTCAAAAATAGTTGAAATAAAATTACGTTAAAAGTTTTGAGATCGCACTTGCCCTTCTACCTCCTCCCACACATAAGTATGATTTCGACCAATTTCATTAAATCAACTATTAACCAACAAATTAAAAGCTACAAACTTGAAATTGATTGTACAAGCACCTTCCAAAAGAAACGAAATAAAACTGCATCACAAATTTTACGATTCCTCTACCTCCTCTACCCCCTCCCATACAAATTTTTGGTTTCGTGAATTTAAAATACACCGAATCCAATGAAAATTCTATGCAACTTCGTCTATAAAACTGACATTCTATACAAAGAATACTGGATTTGGTTCAAGCAATCAATTAAAAAACTATTAACATCCACCCACCCTTACTATCACTCTCCCTTCATGAAAACTCAAACTTGTATAAATAAAGGAATGAAATATGGAGCGTTTCCGGAAAGTGTTAAATTGAGAACTGCCCTGCTCAAGAAGCTCCTTTCACTTAGTCTTCCCTAACCACTCTAACCTGCATATTGACTTATTGTCCCAAAAATAATAAAGTTTCGCCCGACTTGTTGGCAGTTTATTTTCTGTATGTACAACAAATAGATGTATTCACATGGAAAATTTAAATTTTGTATCTTTCACCAGAGCCCTTACAAAATCACTCAGAATTTTTTACATTTTTGGTTACCACCTCCCTCCCCTTACACCTGACGACGTAAAATTTTTACCAAAATTAACCACTATATAGTTCTACAATTTGACAAAATTTGAATTTGATATCTGCACTCAATTTTGAATTATAGCGGTTTGAAATTTTGGAAAGAGCAACATTTTTGAAATGCTCCCCATTTCCCCCACTACTAATATTTCAACATATTATATTTTTGTTGTATTTTTCTGATATAGCTTAATATATGTTTCAAGTTTCAATTACATAGCTTAAGAGATAGTTGAGATATTCATTTTTAAGTGTTTTTCTTTGCACCTTTTGTGACCCTCCCCCTTACAATAATTAGCCACACTCTACACTGATTCCGATGGAACTATATGCCCCCTCAATAGTCTCAAAATATCATTTTTTTTTGGTAAGTAATTTCGAAGATATAATCATTTGAAAAAAAAATTCAGCTGACAATTGGTTCTTAGCCCCCCCTTTTCGCACCCCAATGGATAAAAAAATTTAAATTATTTTTAAAAGTTGTCCCATAAACCCCTCTATATGTATGTTGAGTTTTAGTTTCCTAGCTGTTACAGTGGTTGAGATATTTGAATTCGTATTTTTCGGCTTAGGCGCTCCCCCCGCCTCCTCCCGAACCCGTACACCCCCGAAATGGGTGTCCACCTGAGATCCACAACTATCTACAGTCCCTTCAAAAATGAACTTTCTATCTTGAAGGGTTTGAGAGTTAATGTGCGCTGAGCGTACACACCAGCGTAGAGACAAACGGATTTTTTTTTTGCATTTTTAGGCTAATTTAGTCATGAAACGCGAAAAAACAAAATTTCAGGGTAGCAAATTTTTTATTTTCTAATTTTTCCGATCACAATACTTTATTATTAAAATAATAAAGTAAAATTAATTTAAGTAAAACGAAATGTATGATAGTCAGACATGAAAGGGCAAATGTAAATTTAAATATTGAAGTTATGTCAAAAGATGGGGATATCATAGAAAGAGTTAGTGATATAAAATATTTGGGCGTTATTATAGATGATACTCTTCCGTTTAACAAACATAGGGAACATATTATTAAAAAGTTAGGAAAGAAAAGTAGTTTTCTTAATAGAATTGGTTCCAGTGTATCAGCATATACTAGAGTAATAATATACAAAACAATCGTAGCGCCACACTTTGAATATTGTTGCACAGTATTAAGAAAGTTGAATAAAACTGATGCAGAAGCACTGCAAAAGCCCAAAATAGAGGTATGAGTATTATATTGCAATGTAGCCGATATACAGTAATTAGGATTCAAGACAGGATAAATTACAATATAAACATATTTATTTATAAAATGGTTAACGAGATTTATTATCAAGTAAAATAAAATATATATGTGATTCTCATAGCTACCAAACAAGACATTCCAAAGAGATAGTTATCGAATTTAGATCGAGTAATAAATCTCAAAAAGATATACATATGTTATGAGGGTATAATGAGCTTCCACTAGATGTTAGAAATGCTGGAAATGTGAATAGTTTTAAACAGAAATTGAGAGCATATGTAAAAATATAAGTTGTAACTAGAATTAAATTATTATAAGTTAGATTGCATAAGCTAAGTATTGTATAAATGTGAGTGTTTGTTTTGAAAATTTGAATGTAAATAAAGTAAGATTGATCATTATGATAAGTAGGAGATAAGTGATGGAAGCTAGAAATTAAGAATAATATTAAACAAATTTTTATAATAAGTAATAGCTGAGAAAGCTAATAAACGTTATCTATCTATCTATCCAATGGCTGGACACTATAAGATTTGTGGAACGAATTCCAACTTTATAATTCAAAATTTAAAAATTTCAATAAATTGACATAAACTCTTTACCGGAACACAACAGAATTACATAAAAAAACACTATTTTTTAACGTTCTTCCAAGCACCACTGAAATATCAATATAACTCGTAGCCGAAATTGTATATTCTTACAGCATAAACTTTTATGTTTTTAATTAAAAAAGCGTGGATGATACAAATTAATTCGCTGATTTAGACTTCTTTAAAATGCCTAATAAAATTTATATCTGGGAAATACATATACCGGACGGTAAAGAAACTAGTTCATATTTTTTTAAGGCATTTAAATTGACTAAGCCATAATAAACGTCTTCAATTAAAAAACAAGCTAGACTTTGTTTATTATTTATTGTGGTCTATTTTTTTTTGGTAAAGTTAAAAGATTTCGTTCAAGGAAAAAACGCTAAAATTCAGTTGAAATTGAGATGAGAAGAAAAATATTATTCTTGATAAGTGCATTGCGTGACATAGTTTTCTGTTTAAGTAAAACGATTAAGAGACAATATAAACGAAAAGGAAACAAGATATTAAGTCTAATGTTTGCTTTAAAATAAAAGAAAATAAGAAAAGAACATAAAAAAAAAGAATTGAAAACAATTTCTAAATTTTGAATAAATTGATTGGTTGGATTTTCGCTGGGTTGTAGATTGTGTAGGTAATTTTCAATCAAGCTTGTGTGAAAAATAGCAACCAATTTTGAAATAAATTGCTTGGAAATCACACAAGTTGCTTAAATTGGCAAAATTTAAATGATTGTACTGTACGGCTCATATTTCTTCCACTTTTTTTATTTTTCAAATAACATCAATCAATTTTCTGTTAAGACCCCCTATCTCCTATAGGGGGTCCTCTGGCCACCTTCTCAACTGATTGCTTCCTTGTGGTACATGGTCGACCAATCCGACATCTTCCTTAAAGATTATAATCACTCTAGTTGTGTTAAAGTGTGACCAATCCGCTGCCACTTCTGTCTCCGAATCTCAATGGCATTTTTGGTCTGTTGTCAGTTCGTCGTTGGAGATTAATTCTGGCCAAAATATTCATAAAATGCGTTTGAGGCATTGGTTCAGGAAAGTTTGCAGTTTCTTCTCAGCCGATCGGTCACTTTGCATGTAGTACAATCATATAACAACACGGACTGGACTCATGCGTCAAATACTCGCAGCTTCGTGTGAAGGCAGATCTCTCATATACTTTAGAAAGGGAAAAGGAGTTCGAAGGCCTGACGATCTTTATTTATATGAGCTTCAATGTTCTTGCCAACTCCGCCGTCCATGCTTATAATGCTTCCGAAGTAACAAAAATCGATGTATAATCGGTGTGCTTGTGTTCAAACCCATGTGCATGTACTTGATCTTATGCTCATTTACTTTCAGTACCGCCTCTTTGCATTTAGAATGTAATGACAGGAGAAAAACGGAAGTGCTGTATGATATTGATCTCAAGTTAGGTCTCATTACAAATATTCGGGAATCGCTTATTGCTTATATATATATATAGCTTATTGAAACATTGGGTACATTTAAATATTAGAACATAACACTAAGTCTAACTAAGTCCTAACGGTTATGTGCAATCAATTGCATGTCATAATCATAATAAAGGTGACTTAAGATGTTTAAGAGTCCCCACAGAAGACCTTTATCTTCCCTACCTTCAAGTGTAGCTTTCAAGATATCATTTATTACTTCTATTAATAAATGTGATACAGTTTGTCGAAAGATTACTAAATCAATCCTAAAGAGTATGAAGATCTACATATCTTCCAACGACAAAATATTCCAACCGTCGAAGGATACATAGCTCAACAAAGATTGTTTAGATGCCACACAAAAACAAAATTATTTGAAATTTTCAAAGGAAATCTAACTCCTTCAAACAAATTGGCTTACAATGTGTCAAGGAATATCTCTAAATCAACTTCCGAAAATATTAAATTCCATCACAGCCAAGAGCTTCGACGGAAGATCCTTGAAATCACAAAAAGCTCAAGATCTTTTTCGTCATTCGTTAAAACGGTCAACAAAAACTTCATAAGATCGTCCATACCTCCTTTTACAGAAAGTGACCGAATTATTACGAATCCTGTTGAGAAAGCAAATATTCTGGCTGCGAACTTAGCAAGAAACTCTAAACTTTCATCATCAAATCAATCTCCCTCAAAACCACCGCATTTTGGTTTTTCATTTTCACCTATTCACTTGCGAACACGTCTTATCTCCACAAATCTGCTGGCCCTGATGGCATCCCTCTTATTACACTTAGGAGATTTTTTTTCCTTTCTGGCTAAACCATTTCGCAATATATTTTATCTGTCATTCTCTTCAGAACACTTTCCAACCGTGTGGAAAATGGCGAATGCCCAGTCAATCCGTAAGATAGAAAACAGAAAGATTCTATCAAACTAGTGCTATTACTTCAACGGTTTCGAAAGTGATGGAAACGGCTGTTAATCGCAAACTTATCATTTACATTGAAGATAACCATGATCGCTAATATATTCTGGGCGTTCCACTGGAGATCTCCTTGTCTATCTGACCGAGTGTTGGAACTCGTGCATTCACAAATACGGTGGCTCTTAGCATTGCGAAAGCCTTTGACAGAGTTTGGTAAAAAGGTCTATTAGTAAAACTCATAGCCATAGGTGGTAACACTGCTTTTATCAAATGGATCGAGAGTTTTCGCTTTGAACGAATGAATCGAGTCGTAATGGATGGTAATAAATGGTATTATTCCAACCATTTCAGATCGATTCCGGTGTCCCTCAAGTTACATTATCTACATTAATTACCTTTTTTCAATAACACTCAGTCCAATTCATAGCTTTGCTGATGACAGTAATCTGGATAACACATTTCAATTCGATTCCGTTACTGAAGCTCATTGTGCTCCGTTGAATTCTAAACGTATCGAGTTATACGATTCATTGAACTCAGGTCTCAATTTATGCCTGGAATTGGGCAAAAAATGGACTAGAGTTCAATATACAAGAAAACTCAGGTCTGTCCCATAAAAAGTATGTTCCGGCGAGTTCCTTGAATATAACCTTCGGTAGCGTTCAAGAAGAATTCACGTGACTCGCCATAAAACTTAACAAACATCTTAATTGGAGCAAACATATTTTTGATATTACAGTTGATGCCTCCAAACGCCTTGGTGTTCTTCGAAGATGTGAAAAGTGTTTTTCATCTCACAATCTAGCTAAAACCTACAAGGCCTACATTCGTCCCTGTCTTGAGTATAACTCGCACATATGGGCTGGAGCACTCAAAACGAAGCTTGCGGTACTCGATCGGATCCAGAAGCTGCGTTCCGTCTAGTTGGAGATGAGACTATTACAGGTCCTATAGATTCCCTCGAACATCGTAGAAACATCGCGGTACTCAGAGTTTACTATCGATATTTTCACAGTAATGTCCAACTTCATCCCTCCTCTTTTCAATTATCCCAGGAGTACTCGGCAAGCCGCACGCTCCTATGAGTTCACTGTTAAACCTTTATCGTCACGTAGAGTGAAGTATAGTCAGTCCTTCATCACCCGAACATCACGACTATGGATTGCATTGCCGCCCCACGTATTTCCATCAACATTCAGTGTTTCAAGGTCGACATCCACCGACAGGTTAAGCCCTCCCTCCAGAAATTTCTTTGTGACCCCATCGCTCGACTACCCTATACCGATTTGACTGTGCATTCAATGTATTAGAGTGTGACTCGCCTTGTTATGTTTGGGATTATAAAAAAAGCTGGCGATAATATGCAGCCTTCTCGGACCCGTTTCGTACTGAGAAGCTCTGGGACAGCTGTCCTCTATGTCAGGCGCGACATCTCGCATCTTCGTAGGATTCTTTCATCATAGAGCTGATCGGGAATACCTCTCTTGAGCAATGCATTCCACATGCAATCTCGCTGATAAGCGAGAGTGTTAACTCTCGAAGTCCACACACATGAGATGTAGTAGCGAATAGGTTCGGCAGATTGCTCCAATATTTGCAGGTTATTGGTATTGTCTGTACAAGACGACCGAAATTCAGCCTGATAAACTACGACTACGACCTGATCGCAATAGTTAAGTTTAGGTCTTGAGTTGAGGTAATATTGCTTCGAATCTTCGTTTCGAGCAGTAACAGCACAGTGCTGGCAATGGTTTAGATTTGCTCTGAAGTTGGGTTAAACTGATTTCGATCCCTTTGATTCGCTCCATCTATGCCGCGATCAGCTGTCTGATCGCTATTTTCAAATTCATTAGAATGGCTGCGCCGACTTGGCCTATTACGAACTCGATCTTTCGTCAAAATTGATTTACGGACAGACAGACATATATAGAGCGATTAAGGAATGAGTTGACATAAGGAGTTCATCGATTTAGGTAACTTACAAAGTGGGACGAAACAAAATATTTTAAATAATTTCTTCAAATACCATTTTCTTTTTAAGTTCAACAACCCTTCTTCCCCGCCTCCCGCAAAGCCAAACGCATAAAACTCTTGCAAAAATCAAACCTATCTACTTCTCGACAGAAAATCGTAAAGCCTCACTGTATTATGCTAAAACTTTAACACATATGGCGTTGGCAGAAAAATATTCCCAAAACAACCGAAGACAACATCTCAAGAAATTAACGACTTGTAAACGAGATACATAAACATTTTTCGTGTTACAATTTCTGATTTTTATGATCCGCTTAAACATTTCTTTAAGACGACAGTTTCGAAAATCTTTTGGTTTTCTCCAGTGCCGGTCGTCCTTTCATTTTTGTGTCTGCTATTAATTCGTTGAATTTCTCGGTTGGAAAAACGAAAAGAAAATTTATCTACGAGTGAATCGATATTAAGTGATAACTACCTTAAGCGTTGGGGGATAGTTGTCATCGTCTTAAGATGTTGATAGGGTCGTTCGATACGCTTGTTTTAGTCATTACTCAAGTGTAACGATACTTTTGAAATGGGACGGAAAGTAGAAAAAAATTGTAAGGGTAGATTTGGCAATTAACGATCTGTGAATTAGCATTTTTAGGGGTTTGTTTTTCATTGACTATGATTATTTTCGCCAATTAAATGGAAGAGTATTACACAATCGAAACGAAGGTATAGAACTTTTGGGGTCAGTAATTTATGTGAGAGTTGAATAAAAACATAACAGGGCTACGATTGCGCGTAATGCGCAATCTTACGATACTCTAGATGAAATAGAATTTTTTTGTGACCCCAAGAAATTTTGTATGTGGAATGTTAGAAGGGATAGCATTGAACTAATTTTCTCCCCATCACGCTAAAGTAGCTATAAAAATGTTTTATTCAAAATGCTTACTCCAAAAATTGAATGGGAACTGAAAATAAACTGCCAACAAGTCGGGCGAAACTTTATTATTCTTGGGACAAGTTGCGGATGAGTGGAAAGTCAATATGCAGGTTAGAGTGGTTAGGGAAGGCTAAGTGAAAGGGAGTTCTTGGGCAGGACTGTTAACAATATTTCATTCGTTTCTGTAAGTTTGGTTTTTATGAGGGGAGGAGTAGGGGTAGCTTTTTAATTAATTGCTTGAATCACGTCCAATATTCTCTGTATAGAATGTGTTTCATAGACGAAGTTGCATAGAATTTTCATAAAATTCGGTGTATTTTACATTCATGAAACCGAACATTTGTATGGGAGGGGGTAGAGAATATAGGGGAATCGTAAAATTTGATATGCAGTTTTATTTCGCTTCTCTTGTAAGGAGCTTGTATAAAATTTCAAGTTCGTAGCTCTTAGTTTGTTGGTTATTATTTGATTTAATGAAATTGATCGAAATCATACTTTTGTATGGGAGGGGGTAGAAGCGCAAGCGCGATTTCAAAACTTTTAAAGCAACTTCATTTGAATTATTTTTATAAGTTTTTATGCCAAATTTGAAATTGATAGCTTTTAAGAGTTAGCTGATAACTGATTTCTTAAAAATGCTCGAAAAAAAAATTTTGTATGGGAGGGGGTAGAGGAGGTAAGGGAATCGTAAAACTTGTGATGCAATTTTCTTTTATTTTTATTGTAAGGTGCTCGTACGAAATTTCAAGTTCGTAGCTTTTAATTTGTTGGTTATTAGTTGATTTAATGAAATTAGTCGAAATCATACTTTTGTATGGGAGGGGGTAGAAGGTCAAGCGCGATTTTAAAACTTTTAACGCGATTTCATTTTAATTATTTTTGTTAGTTGTTGTGCAAAATTTCAAATTGATAGCTTTTAATAGTTAGGTGATAATTGATTTCTTGTAAATGGTCGAAAAAATAATTTTGTATGGGAGGGGGTAGAAGTGTTAAAGGTTTTCGACCAGTTAATATTTCGTATATTTAGGGATTTTTTTTAAATGCATTTCGAAAATTTTCAAATTTCTACCTTAAAATTTCACTCAAAAATTTTCAGTTTATGTGTTTTTTTCAATGCACATGAAACACCTTGTGCACGTTAGACCGGGGGGGTCGGTTTATAACAAATATGGATCAAGTTATTATTATTTTTCTATGTGGATTAAATATAGGTATTCACATGCAAAATTTTAACTTTGTATCTTTTACCAGAGCCCTAAAAAAATTACTCAAAATTTTCGATATTTTTGCTTATTACCTCCCTCCCCTTACACCTCCCAACTTAAATTTTTTAATAAAATTAACTATTATGTAGTTCTACAATCTGACAAATTTTTGATTTGATATCTGTACTATTTTTGGAGATATAAGGATTTGTAATTTTGAAAAGTGCGCCATTTTTGAAATGCTCCTTATTTCTCCCCACTACTATTATTTCAACATATTATATTTTTTTTATATTTGCCTAGTATAGCTTAATATAAGTTTTAAGTTTCAATTACATAGCTTAAGAGATAGTTGAGATATTAATTTTTAAGCGTTTTTCTTTGCACCCCCCCTGACCCTCCCCCTTACAATAATTAGCCGCTTTCTAAGCTGGTTCCGATGAAACTATATGCCACCTTGACGGTCTCTAAAAATGGTTTTGTTACGATAAGTAATTCCGAAGATATAATCATTTGAAAAAAAAATTCGGCCGACAATTGGTTCTAAGCCCCCCCTTTTCGCACCCCAATGGATAAAAAAATTAAATTATTTTTAAAAGTTGTCCCACAAGCCCTTCTATATTAATGTTGAGTTTTAGCTTCCTAGCTGTTACCATGGTTGAGATATTTGAATTCGTATTTTTCGGTTTAAGCGCTCCCCCCGCCTCCCCCTGAACCCGTATACCCCCGAAAATGAGTATCCGCCTGAGATCCGCAATTATCTACAATCCCTCCAAAAATGAACTTTCTATCTTGAAGGGTTTGGGAGTTAATGTGCGCTGAGCGTACACGTCGGCGTACGGCGGACGGCGGACGGCGGACGGCGTACAGACAGACGGATTTTTTTTTTTTGCATTTTTAGGATAATTTAGTCATGAAACGCGAAAAAAAAAAATTTCAGGGTAGCAAACTTTTTTTTTTTTTTGTGTCGATCACAATACTTTATTATTATAATAATAAAGTAAAATTAGTGAGTTAGATTTAATGAAAATGTGCAGTTTGTATGGGAGGGGGTAGAAAGAGTGAGGGAATTTTAGTGATTTTTTCAGAAATAACTAGGAATATTATAAAATTGACATACCTTAAATTTCAGACTAGTGCCATTCATACTTTTCAAGAAAATCGATTTTTTGTGAAGTTGTGAAACTGTGCCATATTGTATGGGAGGGGGTAGAAGCAGTGAAGCTAATCAAATATTTTTTTCTGATCTTACTGATAATACTAATTAAGAATTTATTACAAAATATGAGCTCGATAAATGTTATATGTTCTGAGAAAATCGTCTTAAAGCATTTCACGAAAAAGTGATGTTTGTATGGGAGGGGGTGGAAGGAGAGGGAGGACTCCAAAAATTTTTGTACTGTAGATTTATATTATTATGAATGTAATATATCCAAAAATTCAGATTAATAGCTTTCACACTTTTCGAGTAAATCCATTTATTGTCAAATTGCGAAATTGTGTCATTTTGTATGGGAGGGGGTAGAAGGGGTGAAGCTAATCGTCTACTTTTTCTTTGGCCTTACTAACAATTTTAAATAAATACTTGGTGCAAAATTTCAGCTAGCTAAATTTTATACGCACTGAGTAAATTGGCTTAGAATAATTCATGAAAAGTACAGTTTGTATGGGAGGTGGTAGAAGGAGGGGTAGGACACACATAATTTTTATACGGTAGATTGATATTATCATAATAGTAATATATTCCAAATTTCAGGTTAATAGCTTATATACTTTTCGAGCAAATCTCTTCATTGTCAAATTGCGCAATTGTGTCATTTTGTATGGGAGGGGGTAGAAGGGGTGGAGCGATTTGGCCCGTTCACGAACTTGACCTTACTTTTTTGTCAAAAACGACGTGTACAAAATTTGAACGATCTAGCTCAACGCGTTCTCAAGCTAGAGAGCGCACGGACGGACGGACGGACGGACGGACATCCGGTTTTGAGATTTTTGAGTGATAATATTAACTTCTGTATTCATCATTTTTTTCTCCGAGCCTTATTTCTTGGCGTTATAAACCTTAGAGCAAACTTATAATACTCTCAGATTCCATCTAGAGTATAAAAACCTGAAAATACTCAACGCACCTAAGAAGCCATGCAATAATATAATCGCCCTATTCAACACCTCCTTCAAAAACCACAAGCAAATAGCGCAGCAACGCCACATCGTGACAGTAATGAACTTAAGGAGGAAAGTGTTTTGGTTGCTTCACTACAAATAAATAAAAATCGCATCTGTCCAGAAAAAAAACCCTTCACAATATAAGCATCTTTCTAACGTTCAAAAAGTAAGGGTGTCCTTTTTCATCCTCCTGTCCGCTAAAAGCCTGCTCCTTCTGAATCACGTTCCCTTCGGTTATTAGATACGTTTTTGTAAGTCTGTCAATTTCTCGTCGAAGAATGGAATTCGCATCGAGGACACTTGAGGGTGACTATACACACTCCGCCTGACATAATACACCACAAAGCAGCAACACACAAAAAAAAAGGTGAAGGACTACATTGAACAGGACGAACGAAGAAAGAAATCAATTTGGACAACCATCAGGCAATCACCATCAAGTGCGTCCTTATGTCCTCGAATCGAGACTCTGTATGTACTTGCCGATTCGGATCATCCCAAAGTGTATAGTGTTGTGCGAGTGGCTACTCTTAATCTTCGAACGATCTCATTTTTGTGAGGTCGTTAAGTGGTTAATTAGACCCCCGGTTAGCAGTTGATTAAGTCCGGGACCGTCATGAACGAAAATCAAATTGATTTTTATTGAAGGACCTGCAGCCTCCGTTATTTCCCATTCACAGCCAACATTTGTACAACGATGTCCTTCATTTTTGTGCCCATTAGCTAACGTGAAAATTACGTGCTAAGATTTAGTAAGGTTTTTGCTGAATCCCTGCCGCGGTCATAAATCATCAAATCACAATTTCTGACTGCGTTTGAATCGATTAGAGCGAGTTGATTTCAGTTGAATCCGCCAGCATGCAATGTCCTTAAACAAGCCCATAAAACTTTCGCGTCAGGATCGTCCTCAGCACTCGTTTATGATAAATAACCAGGAAAAACGAATACACACCCACACATACAACGTCCATCGAATATTTTATTCAAAAGGATGTTTGTCGAGCGGAGAAATTTGCAATGTTATTGCGAAAGGAGCACATTCGCCAGGAAAGTACAGCGCGGAGAAAAAAATGCGCCCCAAACGCCTGAATTCGATACCAGGACTCGTATCGGTGGGGAGAGGGGAGATTGGAGATGATGACAGGAGCACAATATTTTCACTGTTGGACATAAATTTAACGGATCATAAAGATGTGAAATTTTATAGTTACGTCAGTGATTTTTTGGTGGGACGAACTTTTCATGGGTAGTCGCCATTTGACGCCCTTACCTTCAGCAAAAACGTTTCAAATCTGGTCGACTTTTCGAAATGATCGAAAATAATTGAAAGGATAAAGAAGCGATTAGCATGATACATTCCAGATGGGTTAGTAAAAGTATACCTATATGTTTACTGTTCTAGATGAAACCCAAAAGTGATAATAATGCTAATAAGTTTATAATGACTCTAAGGCGAGAAAAATAAATGGCACAGAAGTTCAAAAAATCATTATGAACTCAATTCCATTTTATTTCTTATCCTAATAATTTCTTTTTTAATTGTAATGCTTAAATAAATACTCGGTATTAGTTAAGAGTTAGGAGTAGAACTATATTGTGGTTTGCCTAACGAGGACAGCCTGACACTTATATATACCATTGACACATAGCGCAGCTAAATTATAATTAAGGCCTAATTTATCATTAAATGGCTGTATGTCATACGCTAATTTACCAAAATAGTGATCATTTATCGGCTAAATCATCTCATCATGCTCTCAGCTAAATCATCTCATTTAGCTAAATCCTCTCATTTTTCTCATAATTTAGGCTAAAACTATGAAGAATGTACTTGAGCTGGAGCTTTTATAAATGCTTTTTCATGCAAGAGAGAAGAAAAAAAGTCATTTTCTGACAGCTATGAATTATACAAAATCTTTGAATCGTGATTTAACGCCCAGCTATGAAAAATGACTTGCAAACGATTGCAAAACAGGACTAAGGATCGTTTTTCTTCTTTTGCCGCTTTCCTTGCAAAATTTGGTTGCCTGTTGGCTATACAATTCAACTTTTTAAAAATGTGGCAGATGAGTGAGTGGCTTTTCTTAATTAGCAAAGTGCTGTGTGTCACCAATCTACTAACGATGAAGACGAGCTAAATTACGAATTAGCTAAATTATAATTAGGACCGCTATATGGCAATGGTATTAGTCTCCATGCCACGGTTGCCTTTCGCAATACGGATTGTATTAGACGACAGTCATGAACGCCTCACGTAATAGAAAATAATCTTCCGCATGTATAGACATACCTGGGAGAGACATACGTACTAGTCCCTGGTTGGTCTCGGTCTAGACTAACTTGCAGGATCAATATTCACAACTGAAAGTACAAGATCTATCTAAATCTTTTCCAATCTTTGGTTCTTAGCGTCCGGTTAATATGCAATTCCGCGTTGAGCACAAGGTTTGTCATAGCCTCATATAAAGTAGCAAATCAAAAAGCATAGTACAGCATAACAGGCGATGCTCGGCCCGCGATAGGGAGCACAACCAAGGTTGAGCTGAATCGCTTGCATCACATCGCAACAGTTGATCCATCCGTCCATTCCAAATTCAGTAATTCAAGAATAATATTCCGTCAATACCATCATGCAGCGTTTACTTCCGATTTCAATACCTTTCAGTTTTATGTACTTTGCGAATGTTTCCCTTACCTCCGGTCAGTACTTTCTTTCTATAAAAACCCCATCCTGCCGTAAACCTCGAACAACATGTTTTCCTCCGATTTCGATCCCTTGGGGTATCAGGTACTTTGCAAACGTTCTTTTGAAAAAAAAACCATCCTGCTGTAAACCTCGAGCAACATGTTTTCCTCCGATTTCGATCCCTTGGGGTATTGGATACTTTGCAAACGCTCTTCTCCGGTCGCTACTTTATTCTGGGCAAACACGCCTTCCGTCAAATCCTTTATCTGTCACGCTTTTAATCGTCGGTTACAATACACCACCCATGTATCTCCCTTCCAGATTTCATTCACATTTAGAATTTAATCAACTGCCGATTCCTACTTTCTTCACCTTGCGCTGCTAATACGATACTCTCATTTTTCGCAGACCTGCATCTTTAATATTAACAACCTTTCTTTCTAACTCCTGCCCCTTCCCCTTGCGATTAATCGAGCCCAAATATCTTGCATACTAATTAACTAATACGAAATGATCAGAACCCTCGTAGTACTAGATTTTAAATCTTTGGTGGCTTTCGTGAGTCGCCTCATTTCAGTCTGAGTCCCAGCAAGACTTTGATACTGATCGATCTGCTTGGATCCATAGAGACGCAACTAGTAAAAAATGAGAGCAATACCCTTTAAAAAGAGACTGAATACTTATCCTCTTCTTCAATTGCATAATAGCCCAAAATGGGTCTTGCACTTCTGGCCTTAAGGTTCTCTAACTTTTCTATTTTCTGGTGTCAATATGCTAGCCCTTCAAAAATGAACATTTAAGGCCCCAAATGGCTGCCCTATACAATCTTAGATGCTACAACAAATGCCTTCGAGCTACGACTACAAATTTGAACGAACTGTTTCATGTTAGTTAAATATGAGAATAACTATGTAATTAGATTCAAATGCAACCCAAGACCAACAGTAAGAAGTTCATGATGTAGACTCTAAAAATTCATAGATAGCGATTGAAAATTTTGAGAATTAGAGCTAAGAAGCAGCATAAGTTTTTAAGAACGTGACAGGAATCAAATATTCTTAATTTTTGTCGTAGTCTTACTTACTGGGCCTCCTGAATCCGTCGCCTGCGGGGCGTTGCTTTGGGATTTGAAACGTGGCTGATTTTTTTAACCTCTCTTACATAGCAAACTGCTTAGAAAACAACGGGGTTCCGAGTGGTGGTATTCGACCGAGCGAACAATCTTCTTGGAAACGGAGAATAGGATTCTTTTTCGGTATTGAATATAGCGAACATTTTGCAGCAATTAGACATATCACGAAAGCATGATATCCTCTAGGACTCCACAGCAATAAGTAAAAATATTTTTTTTTTCTAATAATCTGGCTTCAACTCTTGCATAAACTTTCGCTATAGTTTCCAAGTTCAACCGTTACAGAGCTATTAACGTGAAATTCTTGACCTCTCAACTTTTCAATTACACCTCCCGCCCTATAGAATCGATACTTACTTACTTTCGCACACATCAAAACTATCAAGTTTTTATTTTCATGAAGCTTAAAAAGTATCCTGATTCGCCTTGCTATACGTATGCGGAACCCATCTCATCGTCCATGCATAGACTTGAAATAGTGTAAGACCCAGAATTCATGGCTTCCTCATGCATTTATGGAAGGATTTTCATCATCCTAGCGTAAACGAGTATATATGTGGTAAAATGCACCCAACTAAAATGTTACAGCGTCCACTGAGCTTCTAAGAACTTCAGTTTATTTATCAGGATATTTTTTCAATTTGAAAAATTTTTGTTTTGCCCTTTATTTTAAAAGTTTGACTTTTATAAATTTTTACTTCAGCGACATTATCATAATAAAGAATGAATTATTCAGTGAATAATCTAGACATGTCCTTAATCCTTGCTCTTGATTACCAGATGGTGTTGTGATGATTTTGTAATATTTTCGTTCTCCCGTAGCGAACCATTTTTTTTTTCTAGCCGTACTATTCACACCGTACAATTTTTGAATATCAATGAAGTTCCAAAAATAACCACCGCTCCTCTCCGGAAAATCTGTTGTTGTGTTAATGAAAGATGAAAGACTCCCCCGTTGTCGATTCCATACTTCTTTTCAATACAACCAGAAATGTTCCATTGAAGCCATCGCCAAAACGAGAGTCCCACAGATCGTCTCCAATACCCGATATATACGTTTCGGGAATTGAGGTCCACTGGAGTATTGGATCTCCTTCCTTTAATATCCACGATGAAAATAAAATATACTAGGACTTCTTTCTCTCTCTATGCGTTGTAAAGTCCTTGCCACACTACGTCTTGCAGTTAGGTATTTGTGTGTACAGTTCGAGTCCCCAATGAACATCGTATAAGGGTTGCTATCCCAACCCCGTAGGGTATTCCACTGGTAATTTATTTGGAATCACTTGCTCTGAATAAGTTACAGATGTTCGGGAGTCTTTTGTGAGCCTATGGGATGAATATATTAAGAAGAAAAAGGAAAAAAATGGAAGATTTCTAGAAAAGAGAACTCTTGAGACGCACCTTCTGCCGGGACATCGAAAGGATTTCGAGGTGACATCGACCCGGATTTGAACTTGAATTTTGCATGTGAATTTCGTATCGATTAGAATAGGAACGGTCTTAAATTATTTCCATTCGAACACGTACAATCTAATACAATTCCCTTTGCCTGTTTTTCCAATCAAGATTCTATTTACACACTTATCGACACACCAATTTATCACTAAATGACTTTCCAATCGGTACATCTAGCTCTCCTTCTGTGAATCATTTTGTATTGAAATTTATAACCTTTGACCCATTAAATACTACCCAATTAGCTTTCGACCCATAAGTTAAATTATTTGAGGAGTTAATCATGGTATTTAGTCGAATTGCTAGACAAGGATCCTTCGAAATCAATGGGTTCATTTCGGACTAACTAAGTCAGAAAATTCAAGAACCTATGCCCAGCCTCGAGTACAACGAAGACAAGTAATCCTGGCCTCAGGAGATACGTGCTGCAAACCATGCATTTTCGTAGTCAGTTCTGACACACGCTTGCATATAATAACTGCACGAGGATATGCTTTGCATAACTTTTATTAGACCATATCCTCGGAGATAATTCGATGCCTTAACGCTATATTTCCGTACAGCCACTGTGTCTCTCCTTCAGCTGCACGTCCTGCTGCCTCTTCTGAATCTCCTGGCTCCTTATCTGCATCTCTCACCCCTTCATTTGCAGGTTTACTTTCTCTCTCGCAAAAAAAGACTCAGTTACACACACGAAAATGAAAAAAAAAAAAAAAAATTGAGTCGAGATGGAGTAAAAGTACATTTGGTATAGCATGTACCGAAAGGGTATCCTCCGGGTAAAATGAGTCTCATACAAAATGCAAATTTCCGCATTGAAGGATGAAAGGGTGTGCAGATTCGAAAGGTATATCTGCCCTCATGGAGTGCGCGCCCATTCACTCGCAACCGATGTAATCGTAGCCAACATATGTACCCGGTATTGCTGCTACGGATCAAGGACATCACGTCTCGTAGTTATCCTTGCGGAAATCCTTTGTAAATGCAATTATCGAATCCTGACGTCTATTTTTATTTTATTTCATTCTCATTTTTTTCGTAAGTAAGACTTCCTGCTGAGAAGTCCTATCAATGGGATGGAGAGGCCCAGCGGCAAGTATCGCATTAAAAAATCATCGAGAGATCTCCTTTAGGCGAATCGGAGAGGTCCCGAAAAAAAGGGTTTTTTTCCTGTACTATCTACATGTGTCCTTACATACCGTAATGACAATACCACCCACTGGGATTGAAGTGGAATTTCGCATGAAGAATTGCAATGAGAGAGAAAGAGGGAGTTAGGGTGGCATTATAGGTCATCATCATTCCTTACAGCAAATTCGCACACTGAACATAAGGAAGTTAAGCGGTTGGAGTGGTTGATTCACTCAAGGGAATGAAGTGTACGGCGATAGAGATCATTTGTGTTTGCCTCCTGGTTGGAAGAGGTGGGGAGGGATTTAAAGAGAAGAAAAAGGCTGTTGCCGAACTTATAGCGGTTAGACCGAATTTTTCGTTCTCTGGTTATGTTAAGCGAACGTCCTGAATGTTTGCTGGCTTGATTCTTTAGTCGCGCTAACCTCTGGGTTAGGTTTAAGCTGCAAAGGTATCGTGCCAGGTTTTTAAACACTAAAAGGAAACAAGAATACATATCCTTCTGTTCCTTCCTAAGGGAAGAGAGAAGACAAATTGGCTGAACAATGGGCCATTCCATCGCTAGGACATCCTAAGTGTACACCACACTAGACAGACTAGCTCGAAACGACCCAATTTAATTTTTTTTTCACGCTAAACAAATTTAACTCCATATTGATTGACATTTCACTTAAACTATTAAATTATTAATTTCAATTACAACACTTCCAAAAGAAAGCCACTCGTCCCCGTCGAAAAAAAATCCAAACAAGTCAAAATTAATTATTCACTAGTTTTAGCCAACTTATATTTATCATTGCGTGAATTTGATCCCAATTTTACTTTTTCCTTATTATTTTGTCCTTTCCGTCGTTTTTCAATTATCCATTCGCATAATTCAACCCTTTTTTCGGCGGAGTAGCTCCCATTCCGCGCTCTGGGTTTTCGAGCAAAAAAAAAATAACCAAAGAATTTTTCATTTGGTATTTTCCTCGAAAATTTTCTTTTTCGTGGGTATGTTTGTATTTTGAAGCAGCCGCGCGCGAGGCAGCCAGCCTTCTGGTTCTGGATAATTAGAAATAGATTTTTCTTCTGCTCTTCCTTGTGGCGTTTGCCAAACTTAAGCGATAGCAAATGTCATTCATTATGAATTATAGGAATCGGAGAGTGGAGCTGAGCAGTGATCTTGATTTTTTTTCCAGTTTAATATTTGCAAGGACCAAGGTTACATTTTCAATGAATTCGTATTTGGCAGACTGCACCAATCGAGAGTGTTGAGAATGTGTTGAGATTCGGTGATTTCTAATTTGTATTAATGAAGTTGGTTGATGGAGATGACCATGACCTCTATGATTTTTGATTGGAATTGATTTACTGTTCGAGATGAATTTCAGATGATTTCGATAGCGCATCGGAGCAAATATTGGCAGACTTTAATAGATAGGTCAATCTCCGTGCAAATAAATTTGGGGTTTTGAAAAAGAATCGATTGAGTTATCTCAACGAGGTCAGATTATACAAGTGGCGGCTCGACCAATGAAGGAGGTGTGGCATTGTCTATTCATACGACATAAAACTACACGGCTTCAAAAAATTACTAAACATTATTATCTGTCGTTAATGCTAATTGCTCGATATTGACACAAATTTAATGCTGAATGAATTATTGATGAATACTAATCCTGATTATCTACGAGTTTCGATTTCAAAACTACTGAAAAGCAAATAGAAACTTAATGTCAGATTTGCTAGAATGACGTTTCTATTTCGTTATTTTATGAATAAAATACAATAAGTGAGAACAAGAGATCACTCAACATATCTTCTTGTCATCTTTAATATTTTTGCATATTGAATACTTCTTGGGCGGAGTGAGCAGGATTTTCGTTATTTGATGTTTGGGCACTGAACTGTGAATGACAACAATCATTTTAGGTGACTCTAAGATTTTAATACGAGACGATGCTAGGAGTATCACGGTTTATTGTAACAGTTATCTATTTGTGTCGGATAGTAACGCTTCCCGAGAAATCATCCAATTTCACTCCGAAGTTCGACAACAGGAAGACTGCAGTAATGTCGATAGCCTCTGCTCTGACTTTGGTAGCAAAGCTGCGCTTGTTACTTTTATTCTTACTTACTTTCGATAGCGCTATAGTCCAAATCGGGTCTAGGCCACCTATCTACTGCTGCACGCTTGTTGGTTGGCACTGCATAGCTCGTCGGTAACCGAGGTGACATCTCTTTCATCACATAAAATTTCGTGCAGCTTATGTATCATTGATAAAACCGGGAATATTAAGGACCAAAAGTAATGTAGAAGGTGCAGATGAAATTCGCACAAGGCCGAAGTTCTCAGTTGAAAAATATCTGTATAGTGGCAAGTTCGATCATAAGAAGAGATCTGGGAATTCGGACATAACGCTTTAGCTCCGACGCGACTGAAGAAGGGTTGAGCTGACTTACTTTTATACGGGGTAACCCCATCGCTTTTTTCCGACATTTACTACATTTTGGTGGGATAAGTTTGCCGAGCCCAAACTTCGGGAGTTAGTGACAATTCATCTTAAATTTCATTCAATTTTGCGCCAGTAGTTATTAGTATTATTTTACTTCTTAATTTTAAATTTCAAATTCGTTTCTGCTTCAGTTCAATTATAATCCATGGGTCTAATTTATTATCAGTGAAATGAGGAACTCTTCCATCATCCATCCGTTTCAGCCCATTGTAGCTTTTTGATGGTATGTAATTCTCTTTTGTAACGTATTGTATAAATTAAGTCTTACCTCCCAAGTACGAAGATTTTTCTGAAAATCTTTAGCTAGTTCAGTACCATAGCATAGCGCAGGTCTTATGACTGTACTTTGTTTTCTAGCTCAAGTTTTTGTTTTTAATTAATGGTACCGAATAATAAGTTATATTCGCGATTATTATTATTATTTTTTTTTATTCTCAATGGTTTCCCTTCAATCTCTTGAGAAGTTTGCCCGTATGTACAGCTTTTACGTTTTCTAGGTTAAAGACTCCTTTTGTCTGATTGCCGTCTTCGTCCTAGTTTGTAGCAGAGCCTTCGTTTTGTTCTCGTTAGTACGTATTCCAACTTCCCTTGCTACAGAGTCAAGGATTACAAATATTTCTTTAGCGCTCTTCCGAGATCTTGCGAGCAAGTATATTTATGGCGTCGTCGATATGTGGATTTGAAGCATAGTGTTCCCTTCGTGTTAACGGGAACTTTCTGAACAACATCTATCCAAGGATATTATTATCACTACTTACCCACGACTCTTAGATGAGCTCAAAGTTTTCTGTACCCTTCCGTATATAAATGGGCGCTATACTGTTGTGGAGCTTTACCTGCAAGGCGGTAATTTTTTTCGCAGAACAGAGTGGGTCTGGTGTAGTCAGAAGTGCGAAAAGAGCTCGTTCGCCTAATGTCTAATAGCCTCTATTGATTTCCATTTTGATTTCTTTTTCTTTTTAGTACTCCCATCGGCGTCATTTTTATTCATGATCAACTTTAGGAATCGACTCGATGTGTCGACCTTTGACTACAACACTATCGTGAATCGAACGAGGAATATTGTCCTTATGAACTATGACTAGCCTTGCTTGGTCTTAAGACAGTTTCATTCCACCTACTGCTTGTGTAAGAAAGTGTAAGAATACTGTGCAACTAAAACTAATTTTCTTTCCAAATGTGCACTCGATTTTTGTTTTCTTCCTCTCTAATAGCCTGATGCTTTTTAGGGATTTTTGCCTCAGGATTTGGCAAATCTACGATCGCCATCTTAAAACTATCCACAGCTACGGAACCGATAGGCCAAGAAAGGAAATCAAGTTTCTTCGCATCAGGGATCTCTGCACTTTCGTTCAGTCACTCCTTTTGTTTACCACTAACCGGCCCAGAATACTGTTACATGCAGGCTTGGCAACCCCGCAAACTCGATATCTCTCTCGAATAGACGAGATTATGTAGAACAGTAGACTGAACTACGTAGAAAGCCACAATTAAAGATCCAGAGCTTTCCAGTATAGTTCACACATACACACCGAAGGAAGCTTCGAGAATAATCACGACCACAGTTTAATTATACGTAAAACAGTTGACAAACTGGAAAGAACTTCTCGAACTGAACTCACCCATATGCGTGCAATCTCCACGCACATATGTGAACAATCTACGTGTAAAATATGGCTTAGTAATCAGCTGTTTAAAGTTTTGGGAGGTATAACCTTCAGCGTACCAATCAAAATCGTTCATTTGGGAGGTAAGCATTTTTTATGCGACATTTTTTTTGATCTATGGGTAACATAGCCAGTTTTCGCACTCAGTCTTCTTTCGCTCTGATCACGACTATGGGGAGAGATGTATAAAAGAACGAAAGCTTTCAGCCAGTGAGTCATTAATTTTGATTACGGAGACGTAAACGTCAGAAAAGCTATAGAAAAACACGCGGCGGTATTGCCATAAAGTGCGAATTATTCGGGAAAGTGAATTAACGTACGAATTATTCGGGAAAGTGAATTAAAGTGCGAATAAATAAATTATCACTTATTTTTCAAACGAATTGTGTTTTTCTTTGTTTACTTGAAATCCCAGCGAACCCCGTAGTCTGCAAACAATTGGCGTCAGAAGTGGGATTTCAAGGATTAATTGCGAGTCAAAAAGTGAAACTAAAATTCTCGAACGGACAATGAGAATTTGGTGAAATCGAATATTCTCGAGTGCTCTAGTGAGCAGGACTTTAGTTAGTGAAGTAAATTTAAGTGAATTCGAATAGCGGAAAACTTTCAATAATCGGTTGTGAAAATGCCGCGTTATCTAAAGGATTTAAAATTAACGGAGCTGAAGAAAGAGCTCGGTAGACGCAAGTTATCTACGACAGGGAACAAGTCTGAACTTGTCAGCCGTATGATCGAGATACTTGAGTTCCAAATCGAGGAAGCTCGTGAAGAGGAGTGTTCCGGTATATCGGATGCTCTGATACAGTTAATGCAACAAATGATGAACAAATTAGATCAACAATCTGCGGACATTAAGAACCAATCTGCGGACATGAATCAGAAATTAGACCAACAATCTGCAGACATTAATCAGAAATTAGACCAACAAAGTCAGCTGTCAGCGGACCTTAATGAAAAAACATAACAGGGCTACGATTGCGCGTAATGCGCAATCTTACGATAATCTAGATGAAATAGAATTTTTTTGTGACCCCAAGAAATTTTGTATGTGGAATGTTAGAAGGGATAGCATTGAACTAATTTTCTCCCCATCATGCTAAAGTAGCTATAAAAATGTTTTATTCAAAATGCTTACTCCAAAAATTGAATGGGAACTGAAAAAATTAGTGAGCTAGATTTAATGAAAATGTGCAGTTTGTATGGGAGGGGGTAGAAAGAGTGAGGGAATTTTAGTGATTTTTTCAGAAATAACTAGGAATATTATAAAATTGACATACCTTAAATTTCAGACTAGTGCCATTCATACTTTTCAAGAAAATCGATTTTTTGTGAAGTTGTGAAACTGTGCCATATTGTATGGGAGGGGGTAGAAGCAGTGAAGCTAATCAAATATTTTTTTCTGATCTTACTGATAATACTAATTAAGAATTTATTACAAAATATGAGCTCGATAAATGTTATATGTTCTGAGAAAATCGTCTTAAAGCATTTCACGAAAAAGTGATGTTTGTATGGGAGGGGGTGGAAGGAGAGGGAGGACTCCAAAAATTTTTGTACTGTAGATTTATATTATTATGAATGTAATATATCCAAAAATTCAGATTAATAGCTTTCACACTTTTCGAGTAAATCCATTTATTGTCAAATTGCGAAATTGTGTCATTTTGTATGGCAGGGGGTAGAAGGGGTGAAGCTAATCGTCTACTTTTTCTTTGGCCTTACTAACAATTTTAAATAAATACTTGGTGCAAAATTTCAGCTAGCTAAATTTTATACGCACTGAGTAAATTGGCTTAGAATAATTCATGAAAAGTACAGTTTGTATGGGAGGTGGTAGAAGGAGGGGTAGGACACACATAATTTTTATACGGTAGATTGATATTATCATAATAGTAATATATTCCAAATTTCAGGTTAATAGCTTATATACTTTTCGAGCAAATCTCTTCATTGTCAAATTGCGCAATTGTGTCATTTTGTATGGGAGGGGGTAGAAGGGGTGGAGCGATTTGGCCCGTTCACGAACTTGACCTTACTTTTTTGTCAAAAACGACGTGTACAAAATTTGAACGATCTAGCTCAACGCGTTCTCAAGCTAGAGAGCGCACGGACGGACGGACGGACGGACGGACATCCGGTTTTGAGAATTTTGAGTGATAATATTAACTTCTGTATTCATCATTTTTTTCTCCGAGCCTTATTTCTTGGCGTTACAAACCTTAGAGCAAACTTATAATACTCTCAGATTCCATCTAGAGTATAATTAGATCAGACCTCAAAGGACCTCAACCAAAAATTGGAGCTGCAAAATAATAAAATAGACACCATGGGTAATGCAATAGAAGAAAACGTAGAGAAGAAACTTCGAATCCTCGAAGAACAAATTACGAAAAAGACATCTGGGATTGTAGAAGAAGTCGAACGTCTAAAAAGGGACTTCGATAACGTGAAAGCGACTGGAGTCATCAAAACAGAACACTATACGCACAAGGGTCTCAAAGCTCCAATTTTCGATGGACAAACACCGTGGGCTATTTATAAGACCCAATTCGAGGTTGCCGCAAGAAACAATCATTGGAATGATCTGGGACGAGGAACGGCTCTTATATTGGCGCTAAGAGGTCCACCAGCAGAGGTTCTTCAAACGATTCCGCAGGAGCAACAACAAGATTTTTCAACGTTAGTCCAGACATTGGATCTTCATTACGGCGGTGACCACATGCGAGAGATCTACAAAACACAACCGAACCCAAAAGAATGGTGAAACAGTTCAAGAGCTAGCATGCGATATTGAACGATTCACACTATTATCGCTTCCCAATGCACAAACAGAGCAACGCAACGATACAGCTGTTTTCGCATTTAACAATGCTGTACAGGACAGAGAGCTGCAACAGGCGTTAAAATTGGCTGGTAATAAAACGATTGGCGAAGCCTTAGTATACCTAGTCGTGCCATAAGTTCTGTCACACGTATATGGGCAATTTTTGTATAAATGAAAAAGAGTTTTTGACAAAGGAAAATATATTTTATTTTGGCATACTAATGGAAGTAAAATAAGCAACAAATTATTCAAAGTGGCCGCCTTTAGCCTTAACACAGCTCTTTAATCTGTTGGGCCAGTCATCGATAGCAGTACGCACTGTTTCTAGCGGAAAATTAGCTACTGCTTCTGTCAAAGATCGCTTAAGGCTCTCGATATTTGGGTGTCGTCTCGTGCACACCATGGACTCTAACTCCGCCCACAGTTTGTAGTCCAAGGGATTCAAATCTGGGCTCCCAGAAGGCCATTCCGTCGCCCTTATAAACTGTGGAATATTGGTTTCCAACCACGCTTGTGTGGTTCGAGCTTTGTGGGCTGGCGCAGAATCTTGCTGGAAAACCCAATGTCGATTGTTGAATAGCGTAGAGTTCAGCTGCTTCACACATCCCTCCAGGATGTCCGTTTGATAATTTTTCGCTGCAGTTTTTACGCCTTTTTCGCAAAAATGAAGCTCGGTGACCCCTTCGTAGCTGACACCCCACCATACCATGACTGATGCTGGATGATGTCCTCGCTGTACCCTAGTGGCAACTTCTCGGGCTTCTATGGAGCTGTGGGCATACACCTTATCATTTTGGCGGTTGAAATGTTCCTCCACCGTAAAAATTTTTTCATCGGTAAATAAAATTTCTCGATGTTTGTTGTTGCCGTACCGCCGAAGGAGCTCTTTCGATCTGGTGCTCCTAATTTGCTTCAACTGCTCAGTCAGCAAATGTCCCGTTGATCGTCGAAAGGCACTCATCCCGAGGTCAGATTTTATGATGCGAGACATACTTCGGGTGGAGATGTTCATCTCTCGAGCCATGATTCGTTGTTTACGAAGCGGATTTCGACGAATTCGACTCTCGACCGCTTTGATGGCAGCAGAAGATCGTACATCACGCGGACGTCCAGAACGAGGTCGATCTTCAATAGTCTGGATCGCGTTATATCTCTGGATCGCACGATACACAAATCTTTGCGTTATTTTTAACGGGCACAACAACTTGAAAATTTCACTCGCGGATTTTCCACACTTATGTAGTGCAATCACTGCAGTTCGGTTTTCTATTACACCCCATTCCATCTTCACACGTTAACGAACACACTTTAAATGACCATCAACTGTCAACAACATTATGACGTTTATAAAACTGGCCGATATTGAAATGTCACTCATAAAATAAAGTTGTTGCGAATGTGAGAAATTATGTGACAGAACTTATGGCAGGACTAGGTATATATGGGCTGACGTTCGAAGCTGCCAAGCAAAGCTCGCGGAGTAACTATCGAGTCCGAGAAATAGCAGACGAATGTGTATGTCAGAAAGCAGAGTACACCAAGCGGAGTGAAGGATCTGGTGCCCCCTATGCAGGAATTGTGGACAGGCAGGACACTTAAGACGCGACTGCCGTAAACCCAGAAAAGCGACTAATTATTGTTCCGGCTGCGCTGCTAAATAAAGGGGAGGAAGGGGCGAACCGTCACGAGAGCACGCTTCTCCTAATGACAGTCCGGGAAACGAGTGAAGGCCAACTACATGGGGCAGAAGTTGGTTGGTAGAATCGACGCCCCCGGAACTATCATCGCATTTTCTCGACTACATCGTTGTGAAAACGATTTATGCATGAACGGTCGGCAAATTAAACTGCATCATAACAGTTGACACAGGCGCAACATGGTCAGTGCTAAGATCTGATCTCGTAGACCGTACTTGGCTTCACAACACCAAGAAGTACGCACTTCGCACTACTACAGGAGAAACTACAACGGTCCATGGAGAAATAGCTCGTGCCATGCAGCTTGGGGATTTGACCTTCTCGCATGTATTCGTGGTAGCTGACATTACCGATGAGTGTATCCTTGAAATGGATTTTCTGAAACCACATGGTATCTAGCTGGACTTAGGACAACGAATAATGAAGTGGCGAAATATTGAAATCCCGATGGAAATAACATCCTCCAACACAATAAAGCTGCGAGTTATATTATGCGAAGATGCGGATATACCAAAGTCATCTGAGAATGTTATTTGGGCAGAGCTCGATGGTGATCCCGGGAACCACCGATTCTACCTCATAGAACCGGAAACGACACCTGCATTACGAAGTCTAATACTAGGAAAAACGCTCGTAAAAAGGAATGAGAAGATGATGGTATCAATAAGAGTCCTCAACGTTTCGGACAGCATTACCAGCGTAAAGAAAGGAGATGTAATTGGCAGCTGTGAACCAATATCGGCGGTGAGGAGTATCGACAAGGCAGAACCACATGAAGTACCCTCTAAAAATGACCCAAGAAGGAAGGACAATGTAACATCAACACTTCTTCAGTCAAGCAACCTTAGAGAAGAACAACACAAGCAAGCAGTAGATCTAATCGAAAGATTCAGCGACGTATTTTCCACCGGTGATGACGACTATGGCAGAACATACTTAGTGAAACACCGTATAGATACCGGAAGTGCTACACCGATACGTCAACCCCCAAGAAGAGTACCATTAGCGAAACAAGGAGAGGTCAATTCAATGGTCAAAACTATGGAGCATCAGGAAATCATCGAAGAATCAAAGAGCCCGTGGATATCGCCTGTGGTGCCGGTAAAGAAGAAGGACGGCAGTACCCGTTTTTGTGTGGACTACAGGCAACTGAATGATGTTACGAAAAAGGATAGATATCCACTCCCTAGAATCGACGATATCATGGACACCCTGACTGAAGCTAAATGGTTCTCAACGTTGGATCTGAAAAGTGGTTACTGGCAAGTGGAGATAGAGAGAAAACAGCATTCTCTGTCGGCAGTGGACTGTGGCAGTTCATCGTTATGCTATTTGGCCTGTGCAATGCTCCAGCTACGTTTGAAAGACTAATGGAATTCTTTTTGCGTGGCCTGAGTTGGAAAACTTGTCTCGTTTACCTGGATGATGTGATCGTTATCGGCAGAACATTCAAGGAACATCTAAAAAATCTACAGGAAGTCTTCCAGCGACTGAGTCCGAAAAAGCGCACTTTGTTTAGTGCAGAAGTCAAGTACTTGGGTCACATCGTTTCAGCTGATGGCGTAAAGACGGATCCGGAAAAGATACTGGCGGTGAAAAATTGGCCTACTCCGAGTGATAAACACCAGTTGCGCAGCTTCCTAGGATTAGCGACATATTACCGTCGATTCGTAAAAGACTTTGCCAACACGGCGAAATATTTGCATCAGTTAACAGAAAAAGGAAAGCCATTTACATGTAGTCAACTGTGCAAAGAAGCCTTTGAGAGAATAAAAGACCAACTCTGCGACTCCCCAGTTCTGGCGTATCCAAAACCAGGTCACGGTTTCATCACAGACACTGACGCCAGCAACGTCGGTATCGGAGCAGTATTATCACAAGAGATCGACGGGCAGGAGAGAGTGCTATCATACTACAGCCGAGTACTCTCAAAATCAGAAAGGAACTATTGCGTAACTCGCCGAGAGCTATTAGCCATTGTAGAAGCAACAAGCCACTTTCACAAATATCTCTATGGTCAAAAGTTCCTTCTTCGAACGGATCACGCATCGCTTAAATGGCTACTTCAGTTTAAGAACCCCGAAGGCCAAGTAGCCAGATGGATAGAAAGGCTCGAATCCTACAATTTTGAAATTGTTCACCGATGCGCTTTCACGTCGTCCTTGTCCACCGAACTGCAAGCATTGTCACCGCGTAGAAGAAAAAGAAGCTGGAGAAACCATTCAGAGGATAACGACTGAACCAAAGGATGGATGGAATCAGCAAGAACTGGAAGATGCCAAACGTAAAGGTCCAGATATTTCACCGATCATGGCATGGAAGGACGAAATGGAACGACCTGAGTGGAAAGAAATCTCACAATTCAGCTAAACCTTAAAGTGTTATTGGGCACAATGGAACTTCCTTCCCCTAGACGGCGGATTATTAAAACGGAAATGGGAAAACGCTGACGGAACATCATATCACATGCAAACCATCGTGCCGCATTCTAAAGTCGAGGAGGTTTTGAAAGAATATTATCGAGGTACTTCCGGTGGGCATTTGGGTGTAAATAGAACCTTGCCAAAGATACGAGAGTGGTTTTATTGGATCCATCTCCGAGATGATGTCGAAAATTGGTGCCGTAAATGTACTACGTGTGCATCGAGTAGGGGCTCACAGCGCAGATCAAAGGGAGAAATGCAATAATACAACGTGGGAGCTTTATTCGAGAGAATTGCTGTGGATATTTCTGGACCATTTCCGGAATCAGAAAATGGTAATAGCTACATTCTAGTGGTCATTGATTATTTCAGCAAGTGGCCTCAAGCTTACGCAATTCCAAATCAAGAACCAGTAACCGTCGCTGAACAAATTGTTACCAACTTGGTGAGCAGATTTGGAACTCCACGTGAACTACACTCCGATCAAGGGCGCAATTTTGAATCTCAAATATTCAAACACGTTTGCCAAATGCTGGGAATAAACAAAACCAGGACAACTCCATTACATCCTCAGTCCGATGGAATGGTGGAACGTTTCAATAGGACATTGAGCTCAAACCTATCCAAACTCGTCAGCGAGAAGCAACAGGGCTGGGATCCACACATCCCTCGATTTTTAATGGCCTACAGAGCATCGGTACATTCAACATCAGGAGAAACTCCCTACCGAGTTATTTTCGGAAGAAATATTCGAATCCCTGCGGAGCTAGTGTTTGGAGTGCCACCAGACCAACCAACCAATGCCAAAGATTACGTCTCGGATCTTTGAAGTCGACTAAATACAATTTATAACCTGGTCTGAGATAAAATTAATGTGGCGACCGACCGCATGAAGACGAGGTATGATCAACGGGCGAATTCATTAGAATTCCAAGAGGGCGATTTGGTTTGGTTATACAATCCCAAACGACAGAAGGGCAGATCGCCGAAACTACAGCGCAATTGGGAGGGCCCTTACCAGATCATCAACCGGTTAAATGATGTCGTCTACCGCGTTCAGCTACATCAAAAACCTCGTACTAAAATGAAAGTGGTACACCTCGACCCACTACCAAAGTACCAAGGTGCCATTGGTGAAGTGAATGACTCTGTTCGGGACGAACAGGAACTAAGGAGAGGGTAATGTTACATGCAGATTTGGCAATCCCGCAAATTCGATCTCTCTCTCTAATAGACGAGAATTATGTAGAACAGTACACTCAACTACGTAGAAAGCCACAATTAAAGATCCAGAGCTTTCCAGTATAGTTCACACATACACACCGAAGGAAGCTTCGAGAACAATCATGACTATGGGGAGAGATGTATAAAAGCACGAAAGCTTTCAGCAAGTGAGCCAGTAATTTTGATTACGGAGACGTAAACGTCAGAAAAGCGATAGAAAAACACACGGCGGTGCTGCCATAAAGTGCGAATTATTCGGGAAAGTGAATTAACGTGCTAATTATTCGGGAAAGTGAATTAAAGTGCGAATAAATAAATTATCACTTATTTTCCAAAGGAATTGTGTTTTTCTTTGTTTACTTGAAATCTCAGCAAACCCCGTAGTCTGCAACAATACGATGGAGTAACCGCTTTCACGGTACGCCGGTTATTTCTGATGTTCGAACGATTGATGCAAAGAGCTTCGCACTTTCGTTCAGTCGCTCCTTTCCTTAACCTCTAACCAGTTCAGAATACGATGAGTAACCGTTTTTAGGGCATCAGGTGGCATCGGTGCGGAGTCACGTATACTACATTTAAGGAAGTGGGACTAGCGGCAGCTTTAGCTTTCTCTTATTTGCGTTGTTTCGCACTCTTACGTCATCATCAGCGTTCGTGAAGTTGAATTTTTTTCTTTTCGTACCATCCGCTACCTAATAACCAGTAGCTCGAAGGTAAAGGACGATTGACTTTGATGATTCAAAGTCTCATCGTCGCTTAACAAATCATCCCCAGTAAGAGTGATATCTTTGAGGGATACGAAGATGACGCCAAAGAGTATACTCTCACGAAAATTCTCACCGTCTATCTAAGCATTTGTTGTTTCCACTACAACAATCTGTTGTAGATAATATGATGACTGCCCTGACCTGCTCCAGGCATATTCTGTCAGTGACAAAGAAGGTATCATTATCTTCCGATCGTATGTAGGTAAGTATAACAATCTAGGGTTCCACCTTCAATTCTAAACTGCAATGTATCCAAAGAATTCAGAGCCGAGGTAAGAGAAACCTATAGAATAACAACATGAAGGTTCGTTGAGAATGCAGTGAGTGATACATTATGAGTGATAAATAGTTTAGTGACCCTTCGAATACAATGCTATGTATTTTGTTGGAACCAGAACCATAAATTACTCGCATGATACAAATCAACCCCGTGATTTGAGATCATATATGTCATGTGAATAGTTGTAGCTTGTGTTAATTAAAAAACATAACAGAATTGTGATTGGGCTTAAAGCCCAATCATATGATACTCTAGATGAGATGGAAATGATTTTAATATACCGGAAAATATGTCATCTCAAATTCTTTCGAATAGTGAATAGAGACTTTTGCATGGGAGGTGGTAGAAGAAGATCGGGAGGTTTGCATTTTTCATATATGACATTTTTCATATATGACATGCAAAATGTTTTTTGCTGAATTTAAAGTTTTTAGTTTTCATTTAAAGAAATTGGGGCATTTGTATGGGAGGTGGCAGAGGAAGTGGAGCGTTTAAGATGATTTTGAAACTGCTTATCGTTATTCATATCACCATGCTTTGATTCAATTTCAAAGTCAATAGCTCTCATATATTTGAAGGAGAAATGCTTTTCTTGAATTTATAATACAGATATTTGTATGGGAAGTGGTAGAAGGAGTGAAGCGGAGCTGATATTTTTTTCGAATACTTATTTCAATTATTAAGAAACCAATTCTGGCAAAATTTGTAGTTTGTAATTTTTCTAGTTTGAATGGAAATCTTTAAAATGCATTTAACAAAAATTATACATTTGTATGGGAGGGGGTAGAAGGAGTGTACGGATCGAAACTAATTTTTTTCGCATTGTTGATATTTCTATTTGTATACTTCATACAAAATATGAAGTTGCTAGTTTTATCAGTTTCGAAGAAAAATAATTTAATTTAAATTTCAAAATTTCGTGAAATTTGTATGGGAGGGGGTAGAAGGAGTGAGGTGAAGATGATAATTATTTTTAAAATAAATTGCAACTTAAAGTTACTTTTTTGCTAAAGCACTATAGCTCTAAGCTTTCGAGAGTTATGCTGTAGACAGACGCACAGACGGGCAGACAGACAGACAGAATCGAGGGTTTTGAGCGCCAACAAATATTTCTGTACCTTTGGCGGCTCTGTGCGATCATTATTTCTTAGCGTTACAAACGGTAAGGCAAATACAATAAACTCTCAGATTTCATCTAGAGTATAAAAATTTGGCACAATCGGACGAACGGTTGCTGAGTTACACGTGTACACACGTAGACCACTTATTACTTTATTATTCTAATAATAAAGTATTGTGATCGAAAATTTGCTACCCTGAAATTTTTTTTTTCGCGTTTCATGACTAAATTGGTCTAAAAATGCAAAAAAAAAATCCGTCCCGCCGTACGCGTACATATGGACTCATATCTCCGAGACCGTTAAAGGTAGAATGTTCGTTTTTGGGTGGATTGTTAATTGGGTAAGTGAGCTCTATTTTCTAAATTTTGGGGGTGTTAGGTGAAAGGGCTAGGGTATAGCCTAGTAGGTAGTGTGTTGGTCTTGTAATGCGAAGGTCGTGAGTTCAAATCCCGGTCGGCGCAATATATAATTCCTACACATTGCCTGCTTGGATATACCTTGATCATCTTAATCTGAGAAAATGAAAAATTCGTAGAAAGAGGGTTGTGCGAAGGGCTAACCACCCTTCCACAATAAGTAATAAAAAATGTTAAGGAACCTGAATATCAGGAGGCCAAGGTCCGATTTGGGCTGTAGCGCTATTATAGTTAGGTGGAATGGGAGGCGGGGGGAGGGAAAAAGTCGAAAACTATACTTGCTAATATCTCCACCACGAATGTAGATAGAAAGGTGAAAATCAGTACAGGTATAGAGAAGGTTGTGGGACAAACTTTAAAAAAAAGGGGGGGTTAAAACAAATTGTCGGCCGAATTGTTTTTTCAAATGATTATATCTTCGAAATTATTTATTGTAAGAAATTCATATTTTGAGACCGTCAAGGTGACATATAGGCTCAGTGGAATCAGCTTAGAAAGTGGCTAATTATTGTAAGGGGGAGAGTCAGGGGGGTGCAAAGAAAAACCCTTAAAAATTAATATCTCAACTATCTCTTAAGTTATGTAATTGAATCTTAAAACGTATATTAAGCTATACCAGGAAAATACAAAAAAAATATAACATGTTGAAATAATAGTAGTGGGAGGAAATGGGGAGCATTTCAAAATCTTACTTGGCGGATCGTACACAAAAAGTTAGATTTTTATCGCATCTATCCAAAATGACTACAGTCTCCTTTGGCGTTCCCCAAGGTAGCGGCCCCTTTTATTTATAATTTTTATTAACGACGTGCCATTACTTTTAAACGAATGCAATTTATCCTTTTATGCTGATGACTTAAAAATCTTCAGAACTATCGAATCAAATCGAGATTGCATCATATTGCAAAGCAATATTGATATTTTATCAGAATGGTGTTTGAATAACGTTATGCAATTGAATGTTTATAAATGTGCAGTAATAACCTTTTCTAGAAAAAAGTCTGGCACTTTTCATTTTGTCTATAATATTAACAATGAAAATTCAAAACGTGTCTCTCAAATCAAAGATCTTAGAGTAATATTTGACGCTAAGTTGTCTTTTAAATCACAAATTGCAAAAAGTCATATGGCTATGCTAGGTTTCATTAAGAGGAGAGTCAAGGAATTTAATGACCCACACCTGTGTAAGTATCTTTTCTGTGCACTGTTGTTACCGCTGCTCGAATATGCAAGTGTTGTTTGGTTACCTTCTACTCAAATCGACTCGTACAGAGTTGAAAGAGTACAAGTTCAATTTCTTCTGTTAGCTTTGCGAAGTCTTCAATTTAGTAGCTACCGGTTGCCCTCTTACAAATGTCGGCTACTTCTGCTCAATATCACCACTCTCGAGAGAAGAAGAGAGCTTGCTTCTGCTACCCTTGCTTTCGATTTGATTAAGTCTAACGTGATTCCGAGCGAGCTCCTTTCCCGCTTTATATTTGTTGACCACAGGTTTAATTTTCGAGACAACAGGATCTTGAAAAGTGAAACTCACCCTATCGATTTTTTGATGAATGATCCTATTGCTTGCGTTATAAAAAACTTCAATTTGCATTCAGACTACCTTAATAGTTCTGTAAGCAGAAATACCTACAAAGATAAAATAATGACTAAATTTAAGACATTATTTGAAAGATAATATTTTGGTCTTAGTTTTAATGTAGTCTTTCTTTGTTTTGATTTGAATTGTTTATATTTGTTGTAAGTTATGGTTAAAACCTTTTTTCATAAGCTTAGTATTAAGATTGTTTATACTCTAGAAGGAATCTGAGAGTATTATAAGTTTGCTCTAAGGTTTGTAACGCCAAGAAATAAGGCTCGGAGAAAAAATGAATGATACAGAAGTTAATATTATCACTCAAAAATCTCAAAACCGGATGTCCGTCCGTCCGTCCGTCCGTCCGTGCGCTCTCTAGCTTGAGAACGCGTTGAGCTAGATAGTTCAAATTTTGTACACGTCGTTTTTGAGGAAAAAGTAAGGTCAAGTTCGTGAACGGACCAAATCGCTCCACCCCTTCTACCCCCCTCCCATACAAAATGACACAATTGCGCAATTTGACAATGAAGAGATTTGCTCGAAAAGTATGTAAGCTATTAGCCTGAAATTTGGAATATTTTATTTTTATGGTAATGTAAATCTACCGTATAAAAATTATGCGTGTCCTCCCCCTCCTTCTACCACCTCCCATACAAACTGTACTTGTCATGAATTATTCTAAGCCAATTTACTCAGTGCGTATAAAATTTAGCTAGCTGAAATTGTGCACCAAGTATTTATTTAAAATCTTTAGTAAGGCCAAAAAAAATTAGACGATTAGCTTCACCCCTTCTCCCATACAAAATGGCACAATTTCGCAATTTGACAATAAATGGATTTACTCGAAAAGTATGAAAGCTTTTAGGCACAACTTCACAAAAAATCGATTTTCTTGAAAAGTATGAATGGCACTAGTCTGAAATTTAAGGGATGTCAATTTTATAATATTCCAAGTTATTTCTGAAAAAATCACTAAAATCACCCCACTCTTTCTACCACCTCCCACACAAATAGCACATTTTCATTAAATCTAACTCACTAATTTTCTCAGTTTCCATTAAATTTTTGGAGTAAGCGTTTTGAATAAAACATTTTCATAGCTACTTTAGTATGATGGGGAAAAAATTAGTTCAATCTATCATCTCTTCTAACACTCCACATACAAAATTTCTTGGGGTCACAAAAAAATTCTATTTCATCTAGAGTATCGTAAGATTGCGCATTACGCGCAATCGTAGCCCTGTTATGTTTTCTTAACCATGTTTTTGTAAAATAGACTTAATTTGTCTACCTATATTAAATAAATAAAATAAAAATAAATATTTGTGGGAAATCATAATCAGCTAAGTAATATTAACGCCTAAAGAAAAGCTGTTCGCATTTCATTTCACAACCAAAATTTCGGTGGCATCGAGCTCCACTGCTTATAAACATTTATAAGTTTATTTTCGGATAGTCGAGCGTGTTCGCCATTTTCACAGGACTTATTAATCTGCGAGAATCATCGAAATGAAAGGGTTTCCTTTGACGAGATTAATTTCACATCAAAGGCCGTAAATTCCAATCCGGAGCCTTAATTTTAATTCGATGCTTTGGTTTATCATCGCAACAACAACAACAACGTCACCATGTCATCCTCAGTTGCAATGAAGCGCAACACGTCAAGTATGTTGTGATGATACAGAGTACATGTTTGAGGTGATATCGACATATCGAGGATTCCAGTTTTCCCGGACAATAATATAAAATAGATACTGTGAGAGGAAACAGGACATGTCGTCTGTGTTTTTGTATGTATCGTCCGCCTGCATATTGGGTCCGGTCTTAACTATATGAAAGTTACAAAATTTTGATTTGAATATGGTTCGGTCAGAGATCTTACTACAGTCGATGGAGTACTCGAGCTATGCATTCCTTTTCTACAAGACATATATTCTTGGAAGGTATCTCCATTTCGCCAACTACATGCTTTCATGTTGTTTTTAGCTTAAAGGCTCTGGGTGAATATTGAAATGTTTGACTTGAATATTCGCTAAGGTCCAGTGATATTCGATACTTCATACTCTTTCCTTTATATATTTTACGTTACCCACGACATATTGGATTTCTAATATAAATGAAGGTATTCCTGCATAAATAGAAAATTAGTATGCATTTCATGATCCTGTAGAGATACGGTCATATTTAAGGGATGTGCCAAGTTTTACTATGGCATTGATGATAATGATGAAGATGTTCTTTTACTAGAAGAAATATGAAGCATTACTTGTATTTGCTGTGAACGGTCCGTCAAACTGTGTGGTTAGATTAGTTAGATTTTAATGCATGCCTGAAGGTTAAGCGAAGCACTTTGCAAAGAATAAAAGAAAAAAAAGAAAAAGAAAATCAATTTCCTGGTAAAGCAGAAAGAACAATCTTCAACTAGATGCAATACTGTGGATCGGCTTCCATTCCTGTTCAACTACTTTATTGTCGACTAACCCGCTATCTTGCCTTTGGGCTATCATCTAGAGCTTGTTTGCAGAAGTTTTGCTTTGGTTTTTTCGAAGTGTCACCGATTCACTGTCATTTCGGCCATTGAATCCACATGCCTGTACAAGTTTGCCTAGTTTTTTTCCAGAGCTAGTTTCTTGGATCTTTTTCCATGTAGTGCCACCATTCGATGTAGATTCGTGTGAAGGGAGTTCCATTTCAATCTTCAGAAAGGAGAAAAATGCACGACGAGTTTCATTCATACGAGATTCAATATCCTTTTAGGCTCCGCTGTTCAATGCTGACTATAATTTCGAGGTAAGAAAACATCTAGCATCTTTCTTTGGTCTTGCTGAAAGTTGCATCCTTCTCTTCAGCAACCATCACACACGAAATATCGACGATATCGTACCACCTAAAATATTTTAATAAAAAAAATTTGACATGAACCTTAAACATTATCGTCCTTTTTGACATTTCACTGAAAACCAGTCCTCTTGGACTCTCCACGAAAAATTCTACTATTCGAAAAAAAACGAAAATTCGAAAACTCTTTGAAAAGCTGTCAATAAAGTTTGGCATCCATTACGTCGCATTAGTTATAGTCGACCGAAATTTCTCATCTAAGTATTGAAAACATTTTTGGCCCTGATTTTCCATCTCCTTACGAAAAATTTCGTAACCAAATCATGAAACTCTTTTCGAAGAGTAAAAAAGTTTCCTTGTCTTCCTCGTTCAGTTTTCCACCTTCGAAACTATGAGAATCTAACACTACGACGAATGGCACACATAACTTTTCCATCGATGTCGAAACGGAAACACTACCAATCCCCTCCCCACGTTTGCATAGTGTGCGAACAACTTTTCTAGCTTAAACTATATCAACGAAAACGTAGAAAGGAAAAAATACCGACAGTCGAAAAAGGGAAAAATTTTCGGCTACCAATCCCGGAATCAAGTGAAAAGTTTCCCGTGCCCGAAAAGCGTCAAGATCTGCTGACTCGTAACGGGTTACATGTGTACAAACGCGAAATGTTCTAGTCCTGTTTTATCCATTTAATGAAATTCAGAACACATGCTCGAGCTAAAGAAAATGCTGCCGGCTGGAAGGAGAAGGTTGCAAGGAGATCTACCGAATTGAACAAAGTCGAAAAATAGAACTACAAGGCTAAGTATTGTTGCCCTGTATCCCCAACAGGATACTGGAGCGGAAAACAAGTTTAGTAGTTCCATTGTGGCTTCATCCCTAAGCTGAATTTTTTCCTACAAAATGTTCCTGTTTCCTTCGAGAAGAATCAGCCGATGTGAATCCTTTTCGGGTTTAGCTCCTTGCCGCTCTTTAAGAATGAGAACAGGGATAAAAACAAAAACGCATCGTATCGTATCATTCTTCGAAGAAAGGACGTAGAAAGGATACTACAGAATCGCTTAACTATGAGACATAATCAGAAGTCGTATAGGTTTTCTCGTGGGGATTTAGATTCTCCAAGATTCAAGATTTTGTCCTGTTTCGTTGCTCCGTTTTATGAAGTCTGGAGGTCCTAACACGTTTTCAGTTTAAGAACGTTGTTCGTAAGGCATTCGAATATCGTAAAACTTAGCCGACTGACACCGTCGGGAGCAGTATATGGTTTTTATTATAATTCTTGAAGTTCCTTGACTTTGGATGCGTTTGGGGGCTGTATGATGTAGAAAAGATCAACGGAATGCGAACAGTGTTGCCTGTAAGGACACGATTAAGGAAGGTGATATTTTTCGAGCTCAAGTGAAGTCTTTAATATCAATTTAAAATAAAACATCTGTTCTCTATTAAGGATAAGGATCAAGAAATTTCCAGCAGAGGTAATCCAACACTCTTAGACGCAATATTGTTGCGAAATTGGTTCATTCCAATTATTTTATTATTTTAATAATAAAGTAAAATTTGCTACCCTGAAATTTGGTTTTTTCGCGTTTCATGGCTAAAATAGCCTAAAAATGCAAAAAAAAAACATCCGTCTGTCTGTATGGTCCGGTGTGTATGCTCAGCGCACATTAACTCCCAAACCCTTCAAGATAGAGAGTTCATTTTTGAAGGGATTGTAGATACCCATTTTGGGGGGTGTAAAGGTTCAGGGGGAGGCGGAGTGAGCACTAAAGCCGAAAATTAAGAATTCAAATATCTCAAACATGGTTACAGCTAAGAAGCTAAAAATCGATGTACATATAAAAAGGTACTTAGGACAACTTTTAAAATTAATTTAATTTTTCCATCCATTGGGGTGCAAAAAGGGCGGGCTGAAAACCAATTATTGGTCGAATTTTTTTTAAAATGATTATATCTTTGAAATTACTTATCGTAAAAAAATCATATTGTGGGATCATCAAGGTGGCATATAGATTCACTGGAATCAGCTTACATAGAGGCTAATTATTGTAAGGGGGAGGGTCAGGGGGGGTGCAAAGAAAAACACTTAAAAATCAATATCTCGGCTATTTGTTGAGCTATGTAATCAAACCTTGGTACTTATATTAAACTATACTAAAGAAATGCGAGAAAAATATAACATTTGGACAAAATAGTAGTGGGAGAAAATGGGGAGCATTGAACTTTCTAAAATTTTAAACCAATATATCTCAAAACTGAGTGCACATATCAAATTCAAATTTTGTCAAATTGTACAACTATATAGTTTTGAATTTTGGTAAAAGTTTTACGTCGGGAGGTGTAAGCGGAGGGAAGTGGTAAGCAAAAATGATGAAAATTTTGAATGATTTTTTAGGGCTCTGGTAAGAGATACAAAGTTTAAACTTTCCACGTGGATACATCTATTTGTTATACATACAGAAAAAATAACAAAAATTCTGCAATTGTTATGCACCGACCCCCCTGGTCTAACGTGCACAAGGTGTTTCATGTGCAATGAAAAAACACATATACTGAAAATTTTTGAATGAAATTTTAAGGTACAAAAATGAAAATTTGCGATAAAAAATGCATTTAAAAAATCTCTCTAAAAGAATGAAATATTAACTGGTCGAATACCTTTCAAACTTCTACCCCCTCCCATACAAAATTATTTTTTCGACCATTTTTAAGAAATCAATTATCACCTAAAAATTAAAATTCGAACGCAAGCACACATTAACGGACAGGATGTGGAAGAGGTGCAAGATTTTTGCTATCTTGGAAGCATTGTTAGCATGGACGGCGGAGCCGAAAAGAATGTTGAGGCTCGGCTATATAAAGCTCGTCAGGCCTTCGGTATCCTTTCCCCTTTCTGGAGGTTAAGAGAGATCTCCCTTCACACGAAGCTGCGAGTTTTTGACGCATGCGTCAAATCTGTGTTGTTGTATGGTTGTACTACGTGGAAAGTGACCGTTCGACTTACCAAGAAACTACAGACTTTCGTAAACCAATGCCTTCGGCGCATTTTAGGAACATTCTGGCCAGAAGTAATCTCCAACGACGAACTTTGGAGTACAACTGGCCAGGCTAAAATAGGTATTGAGATTCAACGGCGGAAGTGGCAGTGGATCGGTCATACTTTGAGGAAACCAGAGCAAAATATCGCAAAACAGGCTCTGGATTATAATCCTCAAGGAAGACGTCGGGTTGGTCGACCATGTAACACATGGAAGCGAGCAGTTGAGCAGGAGGCCAGAGGAATAAACAAGTCCTGGCAACAGCTTAAGGCCGATGCTCAGGATCGCGCCTTGTGGAAGAGAGTTGTTTTTGTCCTATGCCCCTATACGGGGTCTTAACAGGAATTTGATTGATTGATTGATTGATAATTAAACTCTGGATTGGAGCAAATGGGAAAATAATTGGAAAGACACATCTTCGCGGATTTAGAGTGCAACAACCCGCTGGCGAAAAAAGCTGGCACAAGGTGATATCCGGGAACAGTTCACTTCCCGGTAACACCTTACATTCGTCAGGTGCTAGAAGATCCAGTTTTGCAGTTTGAGTATTGTTGAATTGGTACACCTCAGTAGTCCACGGTGATTTTTACAAGGGATAAAAATATGTAACAAAGAGTTTGTCTCAAATTTTGTGTTTGCAACCAAATTTCGTATGCGGAGTCGTAGCGAATGATAAAAAAGGTTTATGGTGATTCAGTGCAATGAAAAACACCAGCTTTTGAGTAGTTCAATGCCTTTAGGGACGGTCAAGAGATCCTTGAAGGCATGCCTCGTTCTGGACAACCTCCGACCTTTTAAAACTGACGAAAACATTCAAAAAGTGAAGGAAATGGTGCTCGAAAATCGCCATGCCAGTGTTAGAGATATAGCAGTAGAGCTTGACATCTCTCGCGAGTCCGTTTGTTAGATTTTGAAGGATACTTTGGCCATGAAACCCGACCCTGCTCGGCTCTTGACAATAAAGCTGAATTTTCTTAAAAAAAAGTACCGTGAACAGGTCACTTTGTACATGCTTGATCGTGCGAATTCTGATTCCACATTCATGGAGTGCATCATAACTGGTGAAAAGACATGGTTCTATAAGTTTGACATGCAAACCAGTCAACAATCATCGGAATGGAAAAATGATCCGATACCAAAAAAACACGTCAAAACCGCTCAAAAATCGCTAAATTTTTTTTTTCGATATTCTAGGTTTATTTCATCATGAATTCGTTACGGGGCACAGACGGTCAATAAGGAGTACTCATTAACTATATTGAAGCGTTTGCGTAAGTAAATCCTTAAAAACGGCCGGAATTGGGGAAGGAGAATTCATGGATTTTTCACGATGAAAATGCGCCATCGCATAGAGCTTCAATTGTGACCAAATTTGAAACCAAAAAAAAAAACGAATTCCATCAATCATCCACCGTATCTACCAGATTTGAATCCGTGCGACTTTTCCTATCCTCGAAACTGAAGTTACCGCTCCATGGAACCCTTTTCAGTCGATCGAGGGCATAAGATAAAAATCTCCGTAGACTTCTGAGGTGTACCCATTCAACCAGCTGCTGTAAACAAACTGATTATTAGACCACGCTAATTTTGGGGATAATAATTAATTGTCCTACCTACTTACCAAAATAAAATAAAATTTTTTTTTAATAATTTCACAGACTAATTTTAATTACAAATTCCCGGTACAATGTATTTTGCAAAATTATTGCGATAAAGGGAAGAACGCTGTGCAGGCTTATGAAAAAATTTGTGCTGTGTACGGAGAAGGTAGTATATCAAAATTTGCTACTCGGAAATGGGAATCGTCCTCCATGAGCTACTTTAAGTTGGTCAGACGATTGATTCTCAGCTTTACTGTGGACAACTAGAGAGATTACGCCAGGCAATAGAAAAAAACGACCTGAATTAAATTATGGGAAAGGTGTTGTCGTCCATCATAACAACGTCCGACCACACACTTCTATGATAACCCATCAACAATTGCAAGAGCTTGGTTGGGAAGTTTGTCTGCATCCAACGTATAGTCCAGACATAGCACCCTCTGACTATCAATTGTTCCAATCTGTCTCAATGGAATTAAGCTAATACCAAAGATGGCTGGGATAGCCACTTGATTCAGTTTTTCGACCAGAAACCACAGAAGTTCTTCACCAATGGCATCATGGCTCTACCCGAAAAAGGCGAAACATTGTGATAAATACAATGTACTTAGATCAAATTCATAGCGGTGATGTCTGTAAAGTTACCAATATGTATCGAAAAATCTTAAAACCTTTGGCCTTAACTGGTCTTTCCTTAAATGGATTGAGAACTTCCTCTCTGAGCGCTCCACACGAATTGCCCCTTTGCCCCTTTTTTATTTGATTCTGGTATCCCTAAGGCTCAGTCTTATCACCCTTCTACTTTTTGGTCCATCCATAGTTTCGCTAATGATGGCGCATTTGACAACATCTTTCAGTTGGACTCCCCTGCTGTAGCAGGTCCGACCTCAGTTGTCTCATGCTATATTATAATGATTCAATAGGTTCATTGAACTGTGACCTCAACTAAATCCCGGAAAAAAGAGAGTAGAGTTTGAAGCCTCAAAAACCCCTTCCTGTTATCTATTTTTAATACATGTTCCGACGTTGGCCGATATAATGTCATTCAGTGGCGTGCAGATTCCACCTTCTGCAGATTTACGTCACTTGGCGTAAATTTAACAATCTTGTTTGGAGTCAACTACGAAGTCGCTTTTGATGCGTCGAAACGTTTAATTATTTTGCGAAAGCGTCAGAAATACTTTTCTGTGGCTGAATTGGGTTCCATCTACATGGCCTATATTCGGCCACGTCTTGAGTACAACTCGCATGTTTGGGCTGGAGCCCCAAAATCACACCAGCGTTTATCAATCGTATTCAGAAACATGCGTTTCGTCTAATTGGAGATGAACCTTTTTTTTTTTATGGCACCGAGTATAACGTAGGGGGTCACCCTTTAATGCGATGCACAGTTATGTTGGTATAGGAAGTGGAGGTATTAAGGTGGAGAGAGACGAAAATGACGGTGGACATTGTTCTTGAAGCACTGCAGGTTGTACTTGTTGGGAAACAAACTAGCTGGTAAATCGTTCCAAAGTCTTGACGTTCGGGAAATGAAAGACTGCCTATATTTCACTGTACGGGAAGGCAAGGATTTAACTGTGTACTCGTTTGCGCGTTCTGCTTGACGAGTATTTCGGGGAAAAGTATGCAGTGGATGAATGAGTGCGCTTAGCTCAGTACTGCATCTACCATGGAAGTAACGATAGTAAATGCTGAGTACTCCGACATTTCTGCGATGCTCAAGAGAATCTATAGAATACGTGATGGTTTCGTCTCCAATCAGTCGGAACGCATGTTTTCAAATACGATCGAGCAACGCGAGGTGTGTTTTGGGTGCCTCAGCCCAAACATGCGAGTTATACTCTAATCGTGGTCTAATGTAAGCCTTATAGATGGTTGCTATATCCATAGGTGTGAAATATTTTTTGCATTTTCGGAGAACACCTAGGCGTTTTGAGGCATCCAGGGCAATATCATAGATATGCTGGGCCCAATTCAGGTGTTCATTAATTTTGACGCCTAACAGTGTGAAATTCTCCGAAGTGGTAAGTTGTGCACCATCAAAGGTTACATTGTGAGACAATACTGAACTCTACTCTATTTTTCCTGCCCCATTCCAGGATTAAGCTGAGATCCGAGTTCAGCGAATTGAATAACTCTCTGCGATTGGAGGCAATAGTATGATGGTTTGATTCAGCAGCAGAGTTAAATTCATAGGTGTTGTCTAAGGTACTGTCATCTGCAAAACTATGGATTGGATTGCGAGTGGACGACAGAAGGTTGTTTATGAAAATTAAGAAAAGAGTTGGAGATAAAACAGAACCTTGAGGGACGCCGGAATCAATTGGGTAAGAGGAAGAAGTAACGCCATCTAATACTACTCGTATAGCGCGTTCTGAGAGATAACTCTCAATCCATTGAACAAGGGTATCATTAAGGTCGATGGCCCTAAGTTTCACTAAGAGACAATCGTGCCAAACCTACATCAGCTTCTTCTCTCGACCATCGCCAAAATGTCTGAGTACTCTGCTTTCCATGGTAAATGTAGTAAGGAGCTTAAGGATAATACCTCCTCTCGCACATGCTCCATGTAATACTCGCCAAGTACGAGTACATTGTGAAGTATATGCCGTGGAGAGCTGTAAAATTTAGGCAGTCCTTCAATGTACAGCGAAGTGCAATCTCCAAAAATTCAAAATGAACGTCTATCGCCATTTTAGAATTATTTCTCCTAGGTTCCTAATTTTCACTCATTTTCCTTACCCAGGTCGATCAACTTGGTTCGGTTTGCGAACCGTAACACGCTCGAATGTTGGACGCCTTAGTTCTCAAAAGAATCTAGAGCCTAAACATAGGAAACGACTGTTGGAGAATTGCGGGCAGCGACAAAGATAATGTTCGATAGATTCTTCGTCTTCCTCGCAACCTCTGCAAAGGCTGTCGCTCGCGATCTGCATTCTAAATGCATGCAGCTTTAGCAAGCAATGACCTGTGCTCAGGCCAACAATAGTGCGGATACTATAGCGACTTCGTTGTAACAGTAGAGCTGTAATATTCTTATTCGTTTCTTCCCAAAGAATTTGGCTGTTCTGCAGCTGTTCAGCTGCCGCCAGTTAGTCTTCAGCACTGCTGGTGCTACATCGACTAACTTCCTAGTGGAATTGATATTTGCAGATCCTTGTCGTGCAAGCGTGTCTGCTCTTCGTTACCTAACAGGTCGCTATGACCCGGTATCCAAATCAGAAAAACTTTCGTTATGGCCGCTATGCGATTCAAATTGTGTCTACAAATGGATACTAATTTGGACGTAGTCCTGTAGGATTGGAATTCCAGGATCGTAGCCCTACTGTCCGACAAAATGTAAGAATTTCCGAGATTGTTCTGCATATCTAGAATAATTAGGTCGATCAAACTCTGCATTACGCATTAAACTATTTCGGTCACCGTAAAAAAAAAAACCTGAAACCTGAACCTTTCTACCAACAACCTAAATGGTCCTCCAAATCAAATTCCTGTTAAGACCCTCTTAGAAAGAAACAGTTCTCTTCTACAAGGCGCAATCCTGAGCATAAGTCTTTAGCTTTTGCCAGGACTTGTTTATTCCTCTGGTCTCCCGCTCAACTGCTTGCTTCCATGCGCTACATGGTCAACCAATCCGATGTCTTCCTTAAGGACTATAATCCATAGCCTGTTTGGCGATGTTTCCTCAAAGTATGACCAATCCACTGCCACTTCCGCCTTTGAATCTCAATGCCTATTTAAGTCTGTCCAGTTGAACTCCAGAGTTCGTCATTGGAGATCACTTCTGGCCAGAATATCCCTAAAATGCGTTGGAGGCATTGGCTTACTAAGGTTTTCAGTTCTTGGTAAATCGAACGGTTAGCCGTAGTAGTTATAACCATAATACAACACGGATTTGATGCATGCTTCAAATACTCGTAGCTTCGTGCGAAGGGAGATGTCTCTTAATCTCCGGAAAGGTGAAAGGATACCGAAGTTCTGGCGAGCTTTATTTAAACTAGCCGCAATATCATTTTCGGCTCCGCTGTCCATGCTGACAATGCTTCCGAGATAATAAAATCTTGCATCTCTTCCACATCTTGTCCGATGTCCAACCTAAGTGCATACACTTGGTTTTACACACATTTATTTTCAGTCCCGTCTCTTTGCATTTAGATTGCAATGAGCGAACACTTGCCTCTAAGTCCGAGCGGTTATGTGCAAGCAAATACGCGTCATCAAGGTGACATTGCAGACCTTTATCTTCCCCACCTTCCCGTGCAGGTTCCAAGATGTCATTTATTCACCAGAAACAGAGTTGGTGATAATATGAAGCCATGTCTGACACTCGTTCGCATACGAAAACTCTCGGACAGCTCTCCTCTATGTAAGACGCGACACCTTACATCATCGTAATCATAGCCGTGATCTTATCTAGAATACCTTTTCTACGAAAAGCATTCCATATGTAATTTCGTTTAACGCTGTCGAAAGCCTTCTCGAAGTTCACTAACATGAGATGTAGTGGCGAGTCCATTTCGGCGGACTGCTCCAATATTATCCGTAAGGTATTTGTGTGGTCGGTACTAGACGACCCTTAATAGAATCCAGCCTGTTAAGCTTCGAGAGTGCTCTCTACGACATCACTACTCCTATTGATAATTACTTTAGCCATGATTTTCGATACTGCAGTAAGTAGACATATACCACGCCAATTGCCACAATCCCGAAAGTCGCCCTTCTTCGGGATTTTTATAATGACGCGCTCCTTTCATTCAGTCGGATATCTTCCTTTATTCCACACCTCAGTAAAGAGTGAGAGGAGTATATCGGCCGTTATTTCCGGGTCCGCTTTGAGGAGTTCGATTGGTAGTCCGTCTATACCTGGGACTTTCCTTCCCGCCGTTGATCGAGTGACGGAATGGCGGTGTGGTAAGGATAAGTGATTATAAAAGCAAGTAATGCTAGTGGAAGTGCAGGAAAATATGTTTCCTCCGTATTTATTTAGTTTAGCTGGTTTTGAAGTTTTTGAGTTATGAAACAAATTTGTGACCAATTCAGTTTTTCTTCGAGCCTTTTTCCTCGATGATGCAACGGCGCTACAGCCCGTTTCGAGACTTGGCCTCTTTAATGCACCTCCTCTAGTTGTCTCGGTCCAATGACCGCGTCCTCCAGTTTGAAAAATCGAAAAGCGATCTGCAATCTGGATCAACCGAATCCTCACATCGCTTTCGTGGCTTCCACTGCGATCAGTTACCTTGAGCTTTGTCCTTGAGCACTCGTTTTGGAATTTGTTCCTCGTGTATTCTCTACTCTATGCGGCCAGCCCATTGTAGCTTGCGGAGTTTGATCACGATAGATGCTGGTGGGTCGTCATCAAATAGTTGATACAGCTCAAGTTGTATTGAATTCGACAATCATCTCCTTCCTTAACTGCTCATCCATATAGCAGCACATGACGAATTATTATTATCATTATTTACTATGTAACTAATTATCTTGTTATCTATACATATTAATATAATTGTAGTGTCTGTCTGTTATTTGCTTATAAATGGCTATAAGTTAGTTTTTTGCGTTATTTTAGCAATAACAAAGCATAAAAACACATTTTTGAAATTTTTTGTCTGTCCGTCTGTCTGTTGGTCTGTCTGCCCGGCCGCTTTTCACGCACAAACGGCTGAACCGATTGTAATGAAATTTGCACAATTTGTTAGGTGTCCATCGGGATGAAATCTGCTTTTGGTTTTATTTCACTCCCCTCACGCCTTCTAACCCCTCCCATACAAAGTGACTCATTTTCAAAAATATATATTAATCAAATTTTCTTGGAAACTATAAAAGCTATTAACTTGAAATTTGGAACATATTATTTCTATAATAAATGCAGTCTTCTGGTATATAAATTATTTAATTTCCCTCACTCCTTCCACCACCTCCCATACAAATTACACTTTTTCATGAACCACTTTACATCAATTTTCTCAGTACGTGTAACTTCAATCGAGCTAAAATGTTGTATTAAATCCTTAATTAACATTATTATTAATATCGGAAAAAATTAACCGATTAGCCTCACTCCTTCTATCCCCTCCCATACAATGTGACACAGTTCCACGACTTTACAAGAATTCGTTTTTCTTTAAAAGTGTGAATGTTACTCATCTAAAATTTAAAATATATCAATTGCATGATGATGATAGTTGTTTCTCAAAAAATCACCAAAAACACATTTCTCCTTTCACCACCTCCCATATAAACCGCCCTTTTACACGAAATACTCTAAACCAATTTTCTCAGTACATATAAATTTCATCGAGCTAAAATTTTGTACTTAATACTTAATTAGCATTGTTATTAATATCGGGAAAGCTTCACACCTTTTACTCCCTCCCATACAATGAGACATATTCCACGACTATATTACAATTCGATTTTCTTGAAAAGTGTGAATGATACAGATTTGAAATTTAAAATATATCAATTGCATGATAAGTAGTTATTTCTCGAAAAATCACCAAAAACCCCACACTCCTTCTACCACCTCCCATACAAATTGCACAATTTCATTAAATTCAATGCACTAAGTTTCTCAGTACCTACTCAATTTTTGAAGCTTAAATTAGGTACAAAACATTTTTATAGCTACTCTAGCATGATGTGAAACAAATTAGTTCATTGCTGTCACCCCTTCTACCACTCCCCATACAAAATTTCTTAACACCCCGAAAATTTCGATTTCATCTGTACATAGTATCGTATGATTGGGATTTACGCACAATCGTAGTCCTGTTATGTTTTTAAGCTTAATGTTATTGTATTTGTTTTTTTGTTTTTTTTTAATCAGCACCAGCTACAATTATTCAGATGTCCTTAACGCTCTTCAACACGTATATGATCTCGAATCACGGGTTTGATTTGACCGAGAGCCTGTCCCTTACAAATGCGAGTATCACGCTTTCATTCCAAATAATTTATGGTTCTGATTCCAACAAAATACAAACAATTTTCTTCAAATAGCCATTAAAGTAAGCAGATTTATATCCCACATAATGTATTACACTCTCAAAAATTGCTTATTATTGCTATTTTTACGCGGGCGAAGTCGCGGGCGTTTACTAGTGATAAATAAATCAAATTAAATTAATATCTTGTAGATGCGTAGTTCATTGTTTCGATGGACCTTCCTTGATTTCATAATGGGGGAGGACCGCATAAAATGCTTTGTTAGCTGCCATGATTCTTCTTTGAATTTCATGTCGTTTATTGTCGTCCTTTGCGAGAAGGGCTCACAGGTATACGAATCCATCCACTTGCTCGAAGTTGTAAGTACAACAAGTCCCATAGTAATATTCTGCATCACTAGGACAGTCCTTCGTGTCTGGGTCATGTATTTAGTTTTCGTTACATTGACCCTGAGCCCTACTTCATTTGCTGCAGAGTTTACTGAAGTTGCCTACTTGACGACGTTCTCAAGCTCCAAGTTGAAGAGCATGGAGGCGAGACCATTTCCTTGTTTTAGACCTGACTCCATTGGAAGGCTTGTTTTGGATTTTTAGTTGGCGCTCATTGTTTTCCTTCGTGGCATTTATTAATCGAACTAGTTTCGGTGGGACACCTATTCAATCGTTATTCTATACAGAGCGTTACGGTCGACACTATCGTATGCTTGACAAAAATCGGCGGTTGGTGCACATTAATATCCATATATGTTCCACCTTCTCTCAAGAGCTCTGCAGGGATTCCGTCAATTCCGAGCGCCTTGATCGATCTTGAATTATGTAGGGCTGTGTCTACTTTATTATAGGTTGGAGCAATGGGCAGTTGATCTCTATCCAGATCTTCCGGAGCTATAAAAGGTTCAGACTGTGATGTCGTTCTATTTAACAATGTTCGGAAGTACTGAACCCATCGTGCATTGATTTCGGTAGCGCCGCTTATGATGTTGCCTTATTCGTCCTTACAGAGGGTAGTTTGCGGTTTGTAACCATTTCTCATTTCTTACTGGTATTAAATGGTGCGCGCACGTCATTTTTCTTCAAGCTTTCGTTCAGTGATAAAATTTTGTCATTGTTCATTTTCCGTTGTCAAATATCAATTATCAAATATCCTTAACGATCCGCCACATTTGGTCAATACTTTCGTCTGGCTCAGCTTGAGATAATGCCTCAATCTGCGCTTTGATTGTGGTCATATATTCCACTTTCATTGTGTCGTCCTTCAGTTCTTGCACATTGATCTTCGCAGCCCAGCTTTTTTTAGTGTGGCCCTTATTGGCTATGCAACAGCGGTATTTAGCTGGAACAAGAAAATAATCTGAGTCATAATTCGTGACACCTAGAGTCCTGACATCTAGAATGCTGGAGGCAGCCCTTTTACGATGAAAATGTGGTTAATTGATTGAAGGTGTGTCCATCTGGTGATGCCCGCGTCATTTTGTGAATGTTTCTATGTCGGCATTAGGTGGAGTCTTTGGCCAGATTCTTACGCCTCTATGTTCAGTTCGCTGCCAATTTTACCGTTGAAGTCTCCTCTTAGAATGTTGATGTCATTGGAGGGCAACCCGTCAAAAGTGCTGTCAAGTCGGGCATAGAATTCGTCTTTAATGACATCATCTTTCTCCTTTGCGAGAGCATGATAGTTGATAAGCCAAACACTGAAGAACTTCAACTTCAAGCGGATTAAACAGAAATTTTCGTTGATTGGTATAAATTTTGTTACGAGTTGTTTGTACCACAAAGGCGACACTGAATTCTCTGCTACCTTGATTTTTGCCGCTGGTAAAAACCGTGTGAGATCTGCAAGATCTGCAGTCGTTAACTTACGCTTCCGAGCTATTGCGTTTTTTGAAGAGCGAGGATGCTGATGTTGGTACGAGACATCTCCTGGAGAAATTCCTGCAGTGCATTCGTTCGATGGATTTCATTCCAAGATCTAAAAGAATAGTCCGTTTCCGTTTTTGTTGCCGTTTAATCCGTTCAATCCGAGGCTGTAATCTGGGTCCCTGGACACGCGAGTTTTCTTTCCGATGAGACGTTATCAGCGTTTTGCCCAACCTCCAAACTTGAGGGCCAGTCTGGATGGGAGTTATGATTAGAGGCGCGTAACACTCGCCTTCACCCTTCTTTGCCTGCTGTTTTGAACAAAATACCCGGTGGTCACCGCGAAGAGGTAGAGATAGGATTCAGTAGCAGAGCTGTTGATATTATTTACAGTGGGCTATTCACAGAATTTACGCTACGTCGTGTATCAGATCATGGTTATGCTATGTGACCCTTACGTCCATTGGACCACCATATTTCTTAGCTTTAATAATTTTAGATCAAACTTATTATACTCTCAGATTTCATCTAGAGTACAATAACATTCAAGGCAAATAAAATAATAAGCATTTCTTGTAATGCAATTGTTCACATAAAAAAGCCTTATGAAAACACTTTGTACCTTTTAAAATTAAAGCCCATCTCTAAAATAATGTCAAGAAGCTCTAGGACCATACTGTCACATGTCACTATGAATATTGAGATTGTTACTGAGAGCAGGAGTTATTTTGCAATTAGAGTCTGAACAGAACGGATTATACATCTGACAAAATGGTCTGTTCACAAAAGACTACGAATTTCTAAGTGAAAATTAAACTCTTTCTGGCAGGGTTTCTTCCAATTTGGGGAACGAAAAGTAGTCATAGACGTTTGAAGTGTCTAATGGTACGTGTTGAAAGGAAACTTCTTCTTGTCTCGTTCCCTTAAAAACGCCGTCATATATCATTAAATCCAATCATAGATGACGACAGACAAATTCGATTGAAACATACAAAATTGTCCAGCAACACTTGTTTTTCCCTCAAGTATCTTCTGCAAAAAAAAAATAATTTTTTTTAAACATCCCTAAAAAAAGGACTACATCACCATCAAACATATTTGAGAGCAGTTGTTACCGAAATCGATTTCTTCTCCGCAAAATCGCCCACAAAATCACTGTGGTAACAACGAAAATTCTATAGACTATCGTCCTTACGCACCGTCCTCCATACTTCCCCTCTTCTTCAATATTCCCAATATCGAAAGGCAACCGTGTATGTGCACATTAACAATAAGGAGTCGGGAAAAAAATAATTCTAAAACTTTTTAATTTCTCTTTATTTTCAGCTGTGACCGAGGACCCCGAATTTACAGATGTCATCGAAAACATCACCGTGCCAGCGGGCAGAAATGTCAAATTAGCATGTTCCGTGAAAAATCTAGGATCTTATAAGGTACGTCCTCCTGCTTTCTTTCTTTCTCACAACTGACACATCATTTCAATGATAATAATCTTGCGCGACCCGTTTTTAATTGGCCGATTTCCAATTAGGCTAAGACCCTTTAAGCCAGGACACGCACAATTACCTGAACGCCTTCGAGCCGGGTTTTAGTCCTTTCCTATTGCTTTCGGTTTCCGCTCGCGTTTGTTATAAGGAGGCCGAGTTTGGTTCTTTGACTGGTGGTATTGGTAGTAAGCTCTATAGTGGGTGTCAAGGCAAAGCAGCAGATAAAAAAAATATGGAAGGAAAACAGCAACCAGAGAATCCCTGAAATGAAAAGAAATCAAACGGTAAACACGATGAAAAAAAACAGCAGGATTACGGATCTAAAGACTCGAGAAGAAAAGCCCCATCTGCTCCCAAGAAGAAGATCCTTTTACCGATAAGGTAAATAGGAAAACAAAACCGGGGAAGAATTTCCAGCGCTACTCTAAGAAATCCTTAAATAGGCTCTTGCAATGTCGCTCCATTATCTTTGCCACGAAACATTGACATGTGTATTTCGGTGTTTGCCTTTTTTCCGCTCTCTCTATCTCAGCCAGGGTCGATTCGGCCCCAGGATATTCCGAAGAAAATTCTTTGGGTATGTTCACGTAAACATCACAGGGTGACACGGTGTACAAGATAACGGAAGCGTTCGAAAGGAAAAGTGGTTATACCCTTGGTTTCCGTTTCGTTTCTTTTTTTTGCTTGCTCCTTATATGAAAGGATCAGGCAAATGAATTGTAGGACGGGAAGTAAAAGGACATGAGACCCAGAGGAAATGTTGTTTATATCTAAGACCTGACTGACATAAGTCAATCTTATCATGCCTTAAGGATGTGAAATGTGTGTGTTAGAAAATTCTTCGCGCCACTTTCTCTTCTGCTTATTTGTTTGGCGAACTTTTTGCTAAGAGTTTGCCTGCTACCTGTAATCCTTTATTTGCCTGTTGGTTTTCCGTAGTGTGTTTTTTCTGCAGGTTAAGGCACAGGCGAGATTTGGATCAGGGAGTTCCAGGCTTCAAGAAAGGATTTTATAGACCTTTGAAAGTTGATTTCCAATTTGGATTACAGAGCTTTGTTTGATTTAGAGATTTCGATTTTGCATTGAAGCACGTTCACTAGTTGTATTTTCGAAATTACAAATATTTTTGTGAAAGGTGGTTATAAGACGAGAGGTAATTTAATAATTTTACGAGCGTATATCTGGAATTTGCAGTAGAAATTATAGAAATTGAATGTTCATTAGTGATTGCCAGTAAATTGTTTAACTTGTATGGGAGGTGGCAATAGGCGTTCAGAGAATTTCTGGATTTTTATGAAAGACTTCGAACATTTGAACAGACCACTTGTAGATAATGATAGAGGCAAGAATAGAAAAGGACAGAAACATTGGCAGAGGCAATGTCTGGAACAGACGCGGTGATAAGTATTGGAACAAAGACAGGACAACGGATGCAAAAGATGGAAGAGAAATAAAGAAAGAAGATGAATAATTCAAGGTATCAAAAAAAGGAATGCGAAAGCTCCTATTTTACACTTGATATTCTGCACGAAATAAATAACACAAACTTAGCCGCACTTCAACAGAATCACACCCAGAACTATCAAATAGGACTCTCTCTATCGCTCTCGACGAAAGCATATTTTGTGCTAATGAAACCACAGTTTTTAATTTCATTTTAGTAAACAGATAGTCTGCTCGCAACGGTAAACAGAGGAACATGTACGCATACAAATTATCCGCGGCGAATGTTTGTAGTACTCTTGCAGACTACCAAAAAATAACTAGACAGCCTGGCAATCGGAGCATATCGCATTACCGAGCGTAAAGAAAAGGATATCCTTGTCAGGAGGCTAATCATATGCCAGGACACGTTTATCCCGAGCTCTTACGATCCTGGCTATGTGCGAAATATTTTCTTTTCATATTACCAACCCAAAACGGGAATACCGAAGGTTGCTGTTGGTTTTCTTTTTCTTTCGTGACAATTTTCCATGACACAAGCCACCGTCATCTTAGGCGTACCGTCCGGGATCGACCCTAAAAACACACTTTGCGGGTACACCACCAATATGGTACCCATCAGCACCTCCATTACTACTACCACCGCCGCCATCATCATCATCATCATCGTCGTCCAAATCATTGCAGACATAACCACACCAAAGTGGTGTACACACTGTGATGGTTTTGTGTGACGTGAAGATTCTCCAGATCAAAATTTCATTTGAAGCGATAAGGCAAGTTTTGTCAACCTTATGAGCGTTCCTGTATCCATGTTTTTTTTTCGAAAATATAAAAAAGCAGTGAACGACCATCAAAAGAAAAAAGGAACCGAAATTTTAGGACTATGTGGAGAAGCAAGCAAACTGAGACTATTACATCGCATGCCCGCCTTTCTCTCCATTTCGGAATAAGTGTGTAAACAATAGTGAAATGGAGGAAATTGTTTGAGGAAAAGGCCTCGCTTTTCATTGCCGAATCCTGCACGCTCACGCTATTTTTAAGGTGTATTGGAATCGGTGGTTGGTGTCCTTATCATAACTGCAGCCACCCCGAAATGATGCTATAGTAGGGCGTTAAAGTTAATTTTGTAACTCCTCAACATCACATCAAAAAAGGACGAAAAAAATCTCACTTGCTTTGTTGACTTTTTTTGATTAATAATAAAAATAAGGATCACTCGCAGCAGGAAGACAGAGATTTTTATTTATTTTTCCTGTTTTTTTTTTTAGGACTAAGAGTAAATTTACTTAGTTGACGAGATTTCGCTTAATTTTTAAAAGAATTCCCGATGTTTTTAGGGTTTTTTTTTTTTGTGGAGAAGAGTCTGTATCCTAGTTCTCACATTTAGTGAATTGTGTGTGCTCTGAGTCAGCGTTTAGCGATAATTTGAAAATGGACACACCGATGAGTTTGTTAAAATATTTACGATGAATTAATATTAGGATAAATATTGACTGGGAGAAATGACATTTGAAATGGATGAAATAATTTTAATAGAGAACATTGGGTTGGGATAGGTTAGAGTAGTGGGGTTGGCGACCTCAGGTAGGACGGTAGTTTTCAATGGGTTAGGTTTTCGTGTCTTTTACGATATTTTTGAGCGCAAATATAATACTGACTATCCGTTTTACGTCACTCTCTTTTATCGATATCTGCTAGATGGTAGAAACGATCTGACTGTAAATTTACTGTAAAATATTGTGCTGTTAGTTAAGTCCAGGATCCCTTACCTCCAGTACCAATGATTAACGCTGGAGGGGGAAGATTGTACAATCCAATTCGATGCAGCACTTTACATTCCAAGAGGACTTGCAGTCGCCAGGCTCAGGAATGAAGGACGAGTACCTTGGCTCGCATCCGCTTAGCGAGGACGAACTTTTGGCTTCCGATCCGAAAGAAACGAATGGTAATGTGGTGAAAGTTGAACGCAGAAGCAACACGGACTCTGAAGCTTCTTCAAATTAACCTTCGCTGCTTCAAATTGGCGTCAGCCTCTTTACTTCTTCGGCTGAATCAGCAGTGAGAAGACATTGTAGTGATCCTAGATCTTTGGGCTTTTGGAAACCTAATCTGTGGTCTCAAGATTCCTAACCGCAGCCATATACACTCATCTACGCAAGGAATCAATGTGGGTCTAAATCTTTTATTCTTGCGAAAAGCACTTGAACCATATTTTCCATTTCAACGACACAGTAACTAGGGCATTATCGCAGCCATCCTTGAAACGAGAGAAAAAAACCACTAGCTCATTTCGACTTACCTGGCTCATAATCACCCTGGGCCCCCGGGATAATTTGGTAGGTCCGATTGCTGAAGCACGGTGCCTCAAGACAGACCTCATAATTGGATGTGACGCTAACGCGCATCATACGATATGGAGTTGCGCCGACATCAATGAAACAGGTGAGGTGCTGCTTGACTACTTCTTGAGCAATAACCTATTGCTCTGCAATAGAGGAGGAAAACCCACTTTTGTTACTAGCAACTGAAAAATAGTCCTAGACATTACCGTAGGCGCAGAGAATATCGCGCATTCAGAAAGGGACTCGAAGATATCCAATGAACATTGTTTTTCAGATCATCGATACTTTCAATTTGGTTTATATGATCATCCTCCCAAACAAACCAGTCTTCAGGAGCTATAGGAAGACTAACTGGTACAAGTACAGGGACACTGTAAGGAAACTGCTTCACTGGAAAGTTCCAAGCGAATTGGGGTAATGTGATGCTTTTGTCCCATTAGGAAGCCACGAGGTAAGCAGAAGTCAGCGACCAAATTCGAGATTTCAGGAAAGCCTATAGGCAAATTTTTAATAAAGCCAAGCGATCAAAAAGGCTTCAGAACCTTATAAGGAACCCTTCGCTGTTACAAAAAGTGCTTGAGGAAAGGGCAGTGCGAATCTTGGAAAGTTTTTGTATGCTACAAGAGAGAGCTCCGAAGCGTCAAAACTTCGCAAGATTCTCTCCACCTCCACCTTTATGAACATATCCGACGGGTCATGAACCTGTTCGACTGACGACACCATTGATGTTCTCTTAAATACTCACTTTCCGGGTGGCTCCGCAAGCTCAAGCCTCCATTGGGAAAAATCTTATGGGCACTACGCAGCTTCAACGCATATAAATCCCCAGGACCAGACTGCAAAATGCTTGCTGGATTTCAAAACACCTCCGATATCATCCTTCGCTGGTTGGACGCTATTTTTTGAGTTTGCCTACGAGTGGTCTGCATTCCTGATATCTGGAAGGAGGTGAAAGTGGTATTTCCCCAAAGCTAAAAGAACTTCTCATACATGTCCGAAGGACCTAAGCCCTATAAGACTATCCTCATTCCTTCTAAGACCCTTAGAACGTTTGATATGTATCCATCTACGCAGTAATATCGATCGGGTAATGTTAGAAACAGCCCAACACGCATACTGGAAGAGGAAATCGGTAGAAATGGCTTTGAACAACGTAAGACCAGAAGCAATTACGGACGCACCTTCAATTCTGAAGGTGGACGCTTCGCTTGGCGAGTTGATTAATTTGATGCTGACATCTAGGAATAACAGCAAAAAACGGGGCACACCAGACGCGGTGGCGATCAATGGGCTACTTATAAAATTGAAAAAGGCTGACTGTAAAGTGATTGCTCATGCGATAAACAACCGAGTACTCTGGTCGGGCTTATGCAAAATGCCCTTTCAATACTCACTAAATGGAGACGTGCATGTGGACTGGAAATAAACGCACATAAAACCGTCCATTCCACAATAAAACTGAAAAATCCTTATGTTAACCCTCTCACCTCTTATTTTCGCAGATAGAGTAAAATATTTGGGTTTTATTTTGGATAGGAAACTGAACTCGAAACTTAATATTCAACAAAACTAATGTTGCTCTTTTCTCCTGTAAGATATTCATAGGTAAGAAATAATTAGTGCAGCCCAAAGTATTGCATTGGCTCTACGTTGCCGTCATCAGACCCATCTTGCTTTATGATATGATTGTGTGGTGGACTACCCTGAAAACAGGGATAAGCCGAATTTTCCTCGGAAAGGTGCACAGAACAACACGTTTATGAATAAGTGAGGTTGTGAGAGCAACACTCTCTACAGTATTAGAAGTAGTGTTTCATCTGCAATGTCTTCACATTATTGGATGGCTGCAAGTACAGCCTCAATTAAATTCGTCAGTCGCAGTCAACCTGCATTCAAATTGGTTACTCCTTTATTCTGGATGTTTTCGCGAATCCAACTGAAAGCATGAACTACTCTCTCCCAAGTTTTGATTTTGATACAAATTTCCTCACCGTCAACCCCTCGAGACAAAAGTAGGAGGCAGATAAAATGAGAGAGGAAGAGTCCGATTCCTTTTATACTGATGCTCGAAAACTAGAAGTGGAGTTGGAGCAGATGTTTTTTCCGCAATGCTTAACTTAAGCATATCTTCCCGTCTTCCGGATCATTGTAGTATGTTCCAAGCAGAAGTTATGGCGATAAAGGAAGCGGTGACAAGGCCGGAGTATAATGTAGTATCTAATAAGGATACTGGCATCTTCGCTGATACCCAGGCGCTGTTAAATCCCTGGAATCAGTCATATTTACATCCAAGACTCTTCATGATTGTTGCTATTCTAGGGAAGTGCAGGGCGACAAATTCGCCCGGCACAGAACCACATTGCTTATCCAATCTGTAATTGAGAAGCTGAGCATGTCTCTCGCAACATATAATCTGCAACTTAAGTTGGATGCGAATAGCAAGGCGATGACAGATGGGCAAACAGAGTTTGTATTACCGCCAGAAAAAAACGCTCTGGTAGACTGTTCTCGCTAAGCTGGCAGATGATCAACTCCATAGTAGGAGTCGTTACACGACACTACCAGATAGGGAGACATGCTCAGAAGCTTGGCCTTCCGCTTAACGATCGTTGCATGAGTTGCAAAGATGAAGAGGCGATTCTTAATCTATTATGCATTTGCTCTGCGCTCGATAAGAAAACGAAGGCGCCACTTAGGCGCACACTTCTTCGATAGGCTCGGTAATTTGGAATATGCGGAAGCCAGGAGCCTTCAAGTCTTGAAAGAGAGTTCCGGATTGTTCACCAGGATTCTCTTCTGAAATTCTGTGGAATCACAACGGACCAGATTATGGTCTATGTGCGCCCGGACTTATGTCTGGGCAGTCACCTCTACCTCCTTCCTACTCACTTCCTGCCCCTCTACTAATCAAACCCGTACCTGCATAAATAAGCGAATGAAATATTGATTCCATTTACTGGAACGTAATCGAATTTAAATAATAAATAACTGAGAACAGCTCAGACCTAGAACCCCCAATCACTTAGTCTTCCCCATCCACCCTTGTCTTGTCCCAAGAATAATAAAGTTTTGCCTGACTTGTTAGCAGATATTCTTCAATTTTTTTTTTCGGTATTAATATATAATAACTGAACTTGCTACTGAGTCAAGGTATACAAATATATCTTTTGCATAATCCAGAGATTTTGCAAGGATAGTGGAAAGTTTTCGTCAGGGAAGTTAAGTGTGTCAAGTTAAAAAGCATTCGTAGCAGGCCATGATCTTGTTTAGGGCCGTCATCAGTCCTAAATCTGGCAGTCAGGTGATCTTGCGCTATGATTTGTGACAAAGAATAGAGATCTCCGAGGCATAGTTGCAGCTAATGGGTCGTGTGTTCGATTCCCACTCCAGGTAGTAGAATTTTTTAAGCATGAATTTTTCAGTTACTACTGGCAATGAAAGTAGTTCGGAATAAAATGGGCAAACGATGTAAAAGTGAAACAGTTCCTCTTCTAGAAGGTCTAAATGTTGAGTAAATGGTTCCTTGTTGCTTTATGTCATTCAGCCATAACATCTGTAAATACTTGTCACTAGCAGCCAGTACAACTGAAAAATATACCAGCTGCCTTCCCATTCCCATTAATCCGTCCATCCATGACAGTGTTTGTGCATTGCACATAAAAGACAAAATTGCCTATAGAACAATTCATTCTGTAAAAAAAGAATCATTTTTGTAGTCCGAACCAGTTGCGGCTGTATTCCAAAATCCAACATAATTTACCCCCATCCAACATAATTTACCTCTCGTTGCAGCCTCCAAATTGGACCTTGCTTCTTACCTCCTGGACAATAATAAAAATCTTAATGCTCTCTCTCCAAAAAAAGAACAAAACCAGTCTTCAATATCATCCCAACGTTTATTATAGCACCGAGTTGGGTCCTGTAAAAAACTTTTTTTTTCATCGCATCTCCGAACAACAGCACCAAAAAAAGAAACCAGAAAGTAAAACCCGCGCAACAGCAATTTTAAAGCCATAAAGAAATTATATGGGCATGAATTGAAAGCGAATCCTTTTGTCCAGACACAACCTATCATAACGCGCGCGACCCAAGCAGGACATCCGGAAGCGTTTAGCGTTTTATGGCTACCAATTATGGAAAATAATCGTTTAAGTGTATCCCATTTTATTTTATTGTTATTTCTTTGTTTGACAGTCGTTACACTAAATAATAAAGAAAAACAGCAAGCAATTCAAATTTTACTTTAAAGTTCGGTGAGGAATGAGCGCGGTATAAAATTATTAACCGCAAATAATACAAATCCTTTCCAATTAGTACTCGTTCTGGAATTAACTAGGACAGACAATACTTGAGTAAATTGTGGCAAAATAGAAAAGTCCACAACTGAAATTCTGCACCTCTAAAAATTTCGAAAAAAGCACCCTCTCAACAAAGTTATTTCTGCAAGGAAACAATAAAAAATGGCTAAGTTGCGCTTACGGTCTGCATAATCCTAAAGTGCTGGAGCACCTGAAGCAACCTCCAACGTGTTTCGTATTGCAGCGAGCCGCTCTCGTTTTGCCATTCTCTCAAGTGTGTGCACAATATCGAAGGAATTAATTTCGAGGACGAATTATACTAACAAACCCGGTATCCCAGGAACAAGGTGACCGTATCCTTCTTTACCGCATAACTGGGTAGCTCTTCCGCCATACCATCATCATCATTACCGTGCTCTGCTCGTTGGAAGGATGCCTCATTCCTTATTCTTGGATTTGGAATTAACAAGATACAAGGATGGACTATGCACTTTTAAACTTTCATCCTGGTTCGAGAAGCTGGAGAGGTAGATACCCTTTTTTTGTATTCCATTGCTGCCAAGCTCCTTAAGAAAACCTGAACAGGATGACTATGACGCCATCGGAGTAGAACGGAACGGGCAATCAGAGTATACAGAGATAACTGAAATAATTCATAAATTAGCTCGCTCTGGATAGCGGAAAAGAAATTCTTTTGGCAGCCTCAGGTACTTCTTTCAGGATTCATTTTTTGCTATCCTTTTTTTTCGAGCGTGTTTTTCCCCGAGTGCTTGAAATACCTAGACGGTTTACTCTATCCTTTCGCATTAATTCTGTATCCACCTGGTCGACCTGGTTGAGTAAGGGAATCCTAAAAGATGATGATGATTATGGTAGTGATAGTGGTGGTGGCGTCCTGACTCAATCCAATCGTAGAGTTAGTCCTTGCCTAAAATCTAGCATTGTAACCTGGGAAGTTTTTGTCCTGAAATGAGTTCTAGGAACCGTAATTTTGTTTATTACTTATATGCTGGGTTGTTTTTTCATCCTTTAGTCCTTATTTTTGTGGAAAAAATCTTCAAATTTTCGTTGTGAGTTTTTATTATTGTTAAACAAAAAAAAATGGTGATTCGTCGACGGAATACTTCAGAGCTATGAAGTGGTCCAGTGATTTTTTTCAATTTTTTTCATCTATTTTTTTCGGGGCGGAAAAAAGAGATAGGAGGGATTATTTTCAGACTACTACAGGTTGGTACTATGTTTTGGAGAGAGACAAGTCGAGTGCGGAGAAAGTCCTTTGGAATGCAGCGTTTCAATGGGATTTTAAGTTTTCGTCAAGGATAAAGATGCAACATGGCGGTTTTTTTTTGTTATGGCACACCTGAAGTATTTCTGAAGTAGTTTCGGAATTGTGCAACGATCTGCACTAATTAGAGATCTTTTTCAGACCACCAAGCACTTGAAAATGTTATTTGAAAAAAATAAAAACAAAAAAACAGACAGTTGGTATTTATGAAAAATATTTTTTTTTATGAAGATAAAGAAGGATAAATTGTTGATATTTTGAAGTGATTTTAACTGAATGCAATTAGGGTAGAATTGCATTAAAACAAATTTGTTTCCTACTGAGAAATTTGCAACACTCACCTCTTTTCTTCTGCTCACTCGAAACAGCATTGCCATAAAAGCGCAACAGGTTTACAATCAGCCACAGTCGATTACAAATGAAACTCACATTTTCCCTATTTTCAGGTTGCCTGGATGCACTTCGAACAATCGGCCATCTTGACTGTCCACAATCATGTGATAACACGTAATCCACGCATAAGTGTGACACACGACAAACACGATAAACATCGGACATGGTTTTTGCATATCAACAATGTTCAGGAAGAGGACAAAGGCCGCTACATGTGTCAAATAAATACGGTGACGGCTAAAACACAATTTGGTTATGTTCATGTTGTCGGTAAGTGCGAACTCTAAGTAAAAGCATTTTCTTTTCCCCTTGCCTTAAGGATGCCGTTAAAATGAAATGAAAGGGGATGAAAGCCTATAATCTCTTAATGACATCCGGCGAAGAAAATCTCGAAACCCTCTTGTTCGTACGAACTGAAGGACGACAGGAATCTGCCTAAAAGTTGATGGCCATTGCATGTCGGACAAGGACATAAAGGAAAAAAAGTATTACGAGAAAGTTTTCTAATAAACGATTACAGAACGGCTGTAAACGGTAGAAATAAATGTCGGGATGAGCGTAGAAGGTCAGAGAATCCACTTAATTGTCGCCGCCATTGTTGTTGCCGTCTTATAATCTTATGCTCCATATCGAAATCGAATGCAATTTCTTCAACCATAATTTTCCGTTATTGTCCTCGGTTCGATTTCATATCCCGATTTCGAATTGGTCTGGCTACTTCTTCGACTTGCTGCATTCAATGTCCTTGTTTAAGTTGTTTTTCTCCATTTTTAAGAATTTTAGCTTCTCTCGAATCACATGTGTCCACCGAAAGACTTGTTTTGTACATATTATGTTTTAGTTTTTGTTGGTGCTGATGCTTTTTTTTATCTTGAAAAGATGGTTTTGAAGGGGGTGGACTATTACTGTCCGTCATCTTCGGTTTCTTCTTTTTCGGCGTCCTGGTCGTCTTTCGCTATGCGGTTGTGTCTTTATGTCTCCTTCATTCTCATTTGTTATTCCATTCTCGATTCTAATCAAAAGTTAGCTGTGTGCAGGATATGTTGTTTTTGGGGGGTTCGGTAGTGTCCTTGAGTGTATAGGGGTGGCGGAAAGAAACAGAACTGGCACACACAGAAAAAAAGGACAACGAGGTGATATATTCATATACATATATGAAAAGATAAAGGATCCTTTATTTTTATTTGTTTTGTATGACGGGGATGTTATCTACAGTTATACTTAAACCATCATCCTAACTATTCGTTCAGCCTTTGCCCCGACGATGATTACAAATACCGCATGATATTCGAAACGATTTTAATCCACACATGTTTTCGATTGTTTAAGTTTTCAAGAGTTTCAGTTCTGTTTTTCTTACTTTTCTCACCCCTCCCTTTATCGCTTTAGCAGTAGCCGCTATCGTTTTTATAATACGGCATAGATGATGCGCACGGTAAAACTTTGTTTTGTTGCTAAACGAAAAGTTTTTACACGTCATATGTTCTCGTAAGTATCCTGGATTTATTATTAGATCAAAATTGCCGTTCTTCTCGAGAGGAATCCATCTTTTTTGGTCGCAATATGTTACTCACCCTCATCTCTCTTTCCTTCCAGTCCGGTCTCGGCTATTTGATTCGGAGGGAGGAAAAAAAGTTGAAGAAAAAAAAAAAAATAATAATTCTTCGTGTTTTGATTTCTTTTAGTTGGAGAAATTAATTAAGTATGGCAAGGCTCATTAAGTATGTCGGTATGGTTGGATGGGTTTGCTTCTTTCTTCTTCTGTCAAATTACGGGTAGTGTCATATCTAATAAGATAATTGTTTGGTGGTGTGTATTGAACGGTCACCACCATTTGATGGGAATTATCGATGATGTTAAATCGGGCGGGTGGAATATTTGTCGTTGATTTGTCAAGAAATAAGTTGGGTGAGTAGAGTATTGAAAACTTTGTTATTTATTGCGAAGTACTACTACCACATTCACTCATAAGAGTAAAAATATTATAAATTATTTTTCTAAAGCGGACAATCCCTACTCGGCACTTTCCTCAATATCTTGACGTATGTAAATACTAGATGAACCGTGTAGTGGCGTGGCATGATATTATCGTTAGAAAAAGCAGTGCAGTCTAGAGGGTGTCGGGAGTGAGGGATACTTACTTTACAGTTGGTTTATAACGTGAAAGTCGTAACTTGAAATCCTGGTCGGCATACAATTCGAACATACTGTCGTTATATCCCGACCCTTTGAACTTGCGAACATGATAATTCTTAGCTAGAGGGTTGTGCGGAGTAGTGATGTGAAAAAGTAATTATTCGTTACACATGTACTCGTACAACCGAAATATATTCGTTCTTTAAGTAATGAAATGAGCTCCCGAAAAAGTCACTAAGCTGTTAAAGCGTTTCGTTACTCTTTCGTTATTCAAGTATTCGTTCCACATACAAACAAAGCACCTATGCCAAAAGTAACTTAGTTGCTTTTTTCGTTACATCACAGGAGGGAAACTTACATCTGTACATAACGCCGTACCGTCATTCCAATGCAAGAACACGAAGGAAATCTCTTACTCTATCTTACAGCGGAGTTACAGTAAAGTTACTGAGAAAATGATGGGTTTTTTTTCGTTTCGTTTTCTTCTACACCAAGAATGTCCTCGAGTAGAGCTATGGAGTTTGGATCGAGCGACAGTGCAGGCAGTCGTTACTAGTGTTAGGGTTGGGGATCAGTGATACCAGATTGATTGTTTTTAATGTTTGGGGTGATAAGGATATTTTGTTTTTATTAATTTGAGGAATTTTTGCTGAAAACTTAATAAAAGTTATTTCTTTCACATTTTCAGCTAATTGCAAATAATTACTGCATGGTGCACTAAAGGCGATTTCTTCTACTCGAATTCATGATTTGTATGACTAGCTTATTCATCCCTGCAACATATATGGCAGTCATTTCAAATAAACGTAGGTACTCGTTACGAATAAAATGTAAAGTAACGAATAGTTACTGGTACCGAAAAGTAACGGAACTTGACATCACTAGTACGAAGGGCTAACAACTCTTTTACAATGACAAATAAAAATGTTAAGGAACTTGTAGATCAGCCCGATTTGGACTGTTGTGCCATTAAAGAAGAAAACTTTTACTAAAACTGTTGATGTTGTTTATTTAACAAATTTTTACTTCTTCAAATTTAGAACACTCAACTACTTACTGAGAACACAATTTTCTACTGCTATGTCTGTTCTGCAAATTATTTAAATATTATACAAAGTGCTAAATGCATCGTCAATTACTAACGAATGATTAGGGTGCTAAATACGATGAACCCTTACAGCGAAATTTTTTATAACCCTTTAGTTTATTTGAATATTTTTTATTTACTTTTTACCGAATGACATGTCTCAGCAACAAAACAATTCATTTAAGAATCGTTAATGAATTATATTGACGAGCGATTTGATCGTTAACGATACATTAAGTGTACATTAATGATTCATCAAGTGGACTAAATGGAGATTCGTTAATGAATTATTTTTAACGATTCATTAATAAATTGTAAAACACGTGCAAGAAACGAGAAGTTTATAATAGTTATCAATGAGTCATTAATGTATCATTATTGATTTTTATTCTAATTCATCAACGAATATCGTTTAAGATTCATAAATGATACTATTTATGAAAAATTAACGATTTATTAACGAACTGGAATTTTAAAGCCAAGCAATAGAAGATCGCAGATGCTTTTTCTATTTCTATACTCACTCTAGTACGATCCTCTGTGAATGAAATCTCACTGTACGAGCTATACAAGTATACTGCGGCTATCGGACGTGAACCGATATAAAAAAAAAAAACAACGCAAGTTAATCCACAATTTTTATTTTATACAAGTTTTGTTCTCGACGTTTTCTCGCCAACTGGCCGGCAACTCAAGTAGCAACAGGTACCGAATTCAATGTAAAAAAAAGCAACAGTTATTATGTAGGTACATGATTGAATTTAATTTTAACATCCAAAAATAGAACTAACTGAGTTTAGGATTTATATTCACGAATATGACGAAGTTACCAGGCCAGAATTGTGAACATTAAAAATTGAGATTTTAACAACTAATTCGATGAGTATGATTTTGAGAGGCCCCTCCGCGTTGAGTTTGGAATGCCGCCCGCCTTGGCAGCTGTTGTTTTCGTTGTCATCTAGGGTATACGATTTCTCTGCCACCAGCACTATTAGTTTCGTTACTGGTCGGCGAAAAGAAGAGTCCTTACATTTGACCGTGGCGACTCTAACGATACGATCTGGCCCAGGGTGAGTGATGATGACCTTTCCCATTATCCATTTTGCAGGTGGGAGACGCTCGTCCTTGATTACGACAATATCGCCAACGGTGATGGATCTAGTCGCATGTTGCCATTTGTAACGCTGCTGCAACGTTATCAAGTATTCTGATGACCACTTCTTCCACATATTCTGTAGCATGTTCTGGAGCAATTGCCAACGCGACAATCGATGTAATGTCATATTAAGTGTGGTGGGCTCTGGAACAGTCAATGGCGCCGTGCCAATAAGGAAGTACCCGGGTGTGAGTGCTATCAAGTCTTCTGCGTCATTGTTTACTGGATAAAGCGGCCTAGAGTTTAGACAAGCTTCCACTTGAATGAGAAGCGTTGAGAGCTTCTCGTAGGTAAGCGTTTGTTCGCCGATTGTGACCTGCCTCCCATAATCCTCCAAAATGTGGGGAAGCAGGTGGTATGAAATGCCAGTCTGTCTTGTCATTTGCGATAAGCTCGGCAATTTCCTTGAAGTTTTCAGAAACTCATTTGTGATAAAGACATCGAAGCTCCCTATCGGCGCCAACAAAGTGTGTTCCATTATCACTGTATAAATGCTTACAAACGCCTCGACGTGATACGAAACGCATAAAAGCAGCAGAAAGGCGCTTGATGTTAAGTCGCTGACAACCTCAATGTGTACCGCTTTAGTCACAAAGCATATGAAAATAGCAATGTAACCTTTGGTAGATTTGTGTCCTCGTCCCTTAGCGGTGCGTACACTAATTGGACCTGCATAATCAACTCCTGTATGCTCAAATGGTTGTGAAGGTGTTTCTCGTTCCGTAAGTAACATACCCATCAACTGATGCTTTATCTGGGCACGAAAACGTATACACCGTTGGCACTGCTGCACTTAACTGCGAACTTTATTGCGTGCGCCTATGATCCAATACTGCGATCGAAGATATGAAAGTAGCAGTTGTGGTCCCCCGTGTAAAGTTCGGTGGTGAGCGTCCGCTATCAGAAGTGTACAAAGCGATGCGTACGAGTCAAGTATTACGGGGTGCTTCTGATAGTAGGAGAGTTCGGAAAGTCCTAGGTGACCTCCAACTCAGAGGATAGCTTCTTTGTCGAGAAATGGATTGAGAGCTTTCAGCCTACTTTGCTGATTTATATTAAGACCACGACTGATGGAATTAATTTCTTGAGAGAAATCTCGATGCTGCGTATATTTTATCCAGAAATTTAGGGAATTCCCCAGTTCCCACGGTCGAAGATGAACACTAGTGCGAAGAGCCCTCTGCTTTTGTCGAAGATTGAAAATGAAGCGTTGACAATAGGCTGTTACTCGAATCAGTCTTCTTAAAGAGGAGAAACGAGTTAATAGTTCCCAATCGCGTTGATCCACATTTACGACATTACAAGTGGTTTCTGCATCAATATCACGTTGAAGAGAACCGTTGTCTAACTTTGGCCACGTAGATGAAGGTCTACGTAAAAACGTTGGGCCATTCCACTAGAGTGAGAATTCCTTTAGCTGTGTCGAATCCATTCCACGCGAAGCACAATCAGCTGGGATTAGAGAAATCGGTACATAGTGCCACGTTGCACCTTCGCTAAAAGTTTGAATTTCAGAAACTCTATTGGCTACGAATACCTTCCATCGGGCCGCATAGCCTCGGATCCAGGCTAATACTATTGTTGAATCCGTCCAGAGATGAATAGATGCACACTTCAAGGACAATGACTTTCGAACGTAATTGACGAGTCAAATTAAGAGAGTAGCACCACATAGTTCTAAGCGAGGTAGACTGATAGTTTTTATAGGCGCCACCTTAGTTTTAGCAGCGACTAAGGATATTTCTCTTTCATCCTCGTTATTCACTACACAGATGTAAACTACGGCTGCATAGGCTTTCATGGATGCATCCGAAAAGCCATGTATCTCAACATTGGTTGCGTCCGAACAAAGTCCAATCCATCGAGGTAACTTTATCTGATTTAAGCCATTCAGGCTTTGTCGAAACTTAAACCATTCTCGGGCAATTTTTTCTGCTACTTCGTCATCCCAGGATGTTCCTGTAATCCACAGCTTTTGCAGGAGTAATTTTCCGGTAATTGTGATTGGTGCACACCAACCAAGAGGATCGAAGATCTTTGAAATGTCCGACAATATTCTCCAATAAATATATTCATTACAATATTCTCTCCAAGTGGAAAAGATTCTTATTCATCCTGGGCTAGCTGTTTAAGAACCTTAAGAGCCAGATAGGGTGCACAGGCAGTGCCATATGTGACCGTTCTTAAGCGGTATTCGCGTATGTCCTCATTCGCTGACTTTCTCCAAACTATGCGCTGCAGATTAATATCATCTGGATGAACATAAATTTGACGAAACATTTTTTCGATATCTCCGGTGAGTGCTACACGGTATTTACGCCAGTTTAATATCACGGCGCATAGATCCTGATGCAGTTTTGGGCCAACAAGTAGACAATCATTTAAGGAAATACCTGAATAGTTGCGTTGTGAAGCGTTAAATACAACTCTGAGCTTGGTTGTAGAGCTACTTTCCTTGAAGACACCATGATGAGGAAGATAACAAACATTGTTGTTCATAGACGCAAAACCTTTAGGTACTTCTTCCATCTGGCCCATCTGCTTATACTCCGTCATGAATTGAACATACTGATTCCACTCCGCAGGCCGAAAAGCATACCGTTTTTCAAGACTCCGTAGTGTACGAATAGCTATACCACGAGTGTCCGCTAAAGAAGAAGGCACTATCTCCTTAATGGGCAGCCTGACCTCATACCGTCCATTGGAAACCCTTCGGTGTGTAGCGTTGAAGTGCTCTTCGCAAATACGCTCCTCTTCAGAAAAGTTCTGATTAGCTGGGACTTCCTCTAGCTCCCAAAATTTTCTGAGTTGAATGTTTAGGTCTTCCGCCAGATTACAGTGTACGGCGACAACTTCGTTCTGTTGCTCGGGATTGTTCAATTTGACAGCACCACACAAAATCCAACCAAAGGCTGTGCGTTGAGCTATTGGACCACCATTTGGTAGCTTGTGAAGTACATCTAAAATTATTCTTTGATATATATCCGCTCCTAATAATATGTCTACATTTGCAGGCGTGCCAAAGTACGGATCTGCCAAAATCAAATCATTTAATTGTCCCCAACCGATTTCATATTCAAGTTGTCTGGCTGGGTTGGACGCGTAAGTCGGTTGAGTACTATACCGTTGATAGTGATGCTCTCGAGTTCATTGTAATGAGGAAATATCTCAAAAGAAACCTTACTATTCGCTTCTTGCGCTATTGCTCCACGTATTCCTGATATAAAGGTCGAGGCATTTTGCTTTCTCAGTCCAAGCTTGCGACTAAGATTTGTGGTGATAAATGACACTTCCGACGCATTATCCAACAAGGCTCTAGCGGTGAAATATTTGCCATTCAAATTTTTAACCCGGAGTAAAATTGTTGAAAGAAGAATGCAATTTGTAGTTTCTTGTGTTTTTGCGACATGCACTCCGAATGTATTTGACATAGCATCTTTATTCGTGTTTGGTTCAGCACCATTATTAGTCGGGTGTAGGTCATGTTCATTAATGGGAGTTGAATTGGAAGATGCATCATTAGGATCCGAGTGAAGCATGGTGTGATGTTTACTAGAACACTTTTGACAGTGTTGTGTTGACAAACAATTTTGTACCTTGTGATTACGCTTAAGGCAATCGAAGCAGAGTTGACCTTTCCGCACGTACACTCTTCTTTGACTAATCGGCATCCTCTTAAATTCATTACAAAACATTAGAATGTGATTACCTTGGCATAACGGACACCTTCCGTTAGTTGCGACGTGGTGAGTCTTAGCGACATTTCTCGGATTGCTTCCAGATGTTGATGATCTAGCATTGAATGATTCTTCAATCACTTGCAGAGCCTGCAGCCGCCCTTCCAAGAAATCACACAAGCTTTTTAACTCAGGCACGATGGTACTGTTATTAATTGATTTCTCCCAATCACGACGCAGAGACGCTTCCAATTTGTCTGCAACGATATACACCAACCAATCATTCCATTTATCGACTGGTCGCCCTAAGTTGCTTAACGTTCGAATAGCTTCGCAAGCTCCATTAACAAGTTTCTTAATCGTAGCAACTGTTTCCGCTCCCATAACTGGCAACGTCATCAGTTGCTTAATGCAATTATTCACCAATATTCGTTCGTTCTCAAAGCGTTTTTTGAGCAAATCCCAAGAGCTGGCATAGTTAGCGTCTGTTACAATAACATTTTTAAGAAGCTGCTGCGCCTCGCCAACCAAGCTGGTTTTTAAATAGTGTAACCTCAGTACATTAGAAATAGTTTTATTGCTATGTATCAAAGAGATGTACATATCGCGAAAAGACGGCCACTCTTGAAAATTGCCATTAAATGTGGGTAGTTTAATTGCAGGTAGTTTGATCTCACAATTCGTTCCACCTGATGCGGTCTGTGATGGTTCTATGATCTTCGGTATATTTCTTGTTGAGTCCGGTAAATTATCGTCGACGTACGCCAGGGCTTCCATATAAGCGCATTCCTTAGTCGTATATGTATCCTCTTCAAGGAATTTGGAGTCCTTTTCACCGCTTCATTGGGAGGTGATTGACTGTTGTGCAGCTTCACAAAGTCATCCCAATATTTGATGAGAAGATTTTTCCGAGCTCTGAAAAAACTATCCGTGCGCTTGTCTCTTGCAGTCTTATTAACGTTCGTAGTGAATCGGATGATAAGGTTGGACAGGAACTCCAGTTGCTTTTCCAGCGACTCCATTTTGTTGAAACTTAATTTTTCTTGAACTTGCACGCCGGCACGAAACAATAAATAAATTTTTCTTGATCGCGAATACCGGCACGAAACTGATCTTACACGATGCTTTTTTTTTGAAGCAGATCGAGCTGTACAAGTATACTGCGGCTATCGGACGTGAACTGATATAAGAAAAAAAAACAACGCAAGTTAATCCACGATTTTTATTTTACACAAGTTTTGTTCTCGACGTTTTCTCGCCAACTGGCCGGCAACTCAAGTAGCAACAGGTACCGAATTCAATGTAAAAAAAGCAACTTTTATTATGTCGGTATATGATTGAATTTAATTTTAACATTCAAAAAAAGAACTAACTGAGTTTAGGATTTATATACAAGAATATGACGAAGTTACCAGGTCAGAATTGTGAACATTAAAAATTGTGATTTTAGCAACTAATTCAATGAGTATAATTTTGAGAGGCCCAAACACGCACTGTTAATGATATGAAAACTGCTTGTGTACAAAAAGATCGAAGTGGTGTGACCCTTCCTGTTTATACTTATAATTGGTTTGCCTAAGATCGTCACGCAGTTTATTTGTCTTGTTTCATTTCACGCTCGTTTTATTCTCGTTATTTGCGAGCGCTCGTTGAATTGTTTACTGGGGTGTTATAGGCAATTTTGGCAATGCACAATGGAAGGCGTGATTTATGGGTATGGAAAGGTGTGGAAAGGAGAGTGAAAATGACTGTAGTGGTGGAGCTGGTATATTAGTGGTAGCTACTAACAAATATTTGTAGATATTGTGGAGGACTGAATGATATAAAGCGAACAGAAACTATTTACTGAGTATTGAGACCTTCTAAAAGCGGAACTGTTTCGCTTTTACATCGTTTGTTATTGGAAACAACTTTTCATTACCAGAAGTAACCGAAAAATTCGTGCTTAAAAAATCCTACTGCCTGGAGAGGTAATCGAACCAGCAACCTATTGGCTGTAAAGCAATCACGCTGCAACTACACCGCGGATGCCTTAGTTCTGTTAAATTTCAATAAAAAATATCTAAGGAAGCAACACATGATTGAACGGGCAATAACAACATTTTGCAAGTTGTTATCAAACTCTCAGCTAAGTTCGAAACAAAATTTTCGACGTTACTGCCATTGCTGCTACTGGAAATCTCAACAGAGCAACCTAACGGCTGATTTGAAGTGTTCTAAATTTTAGCAATAAAAAGTACTAATCAAGGTCGAATCAACATGCGAAATAAGCTGGTTAATCTGTCAAACCCAGTGTGTTGAAGCATACAAACGACGTGGTCTTAGCAACTTCAAGTCTCAAAGCTTATCCAAAACCACTCCAAGTAGTGTTGCCTTAACACCGCTGATAACATTTTCAACTACATTCGGTGTAAACGCAAATAACCGTTAAATATTTTTCCTGCCCTCAAATTACTAAAAAAAGATGTAGATCAGTCTCAATTTAGCCGTAGTGCTATCCAGAACTTATCGCAATTTCATCGTGCCTAAAGAAAGGTCTTTCACTCTGCAAATCCGGTCTTTATACTCTATATGAAATCTGAGAGTACTATAAGTTTTCCACAAAGTTTGTAACAGCAAGAAATAAGTTCATATAATCACTCAAAAATCTCAAAACCGTATGTCCGTTCGTCCGTGTCCTCAACAAACGGTCACTTTCCACATGGCACAACTATATAACAACACGGATTTCACGCATGCGTCAAATATTCGTAACTTCGTGTAAAGGGATATCTCTCTTAACCTCCAGAAAGGGGAAATGATACTGAAGGCCTTTACTTAGACGAGCCTCAATAGCCTTTCCGGCACCGCCGTGCATGTTGATAATGCTTCCGAGATAACAAAAATCTTGAACTTCTTTCACATCTTGTCCGTTAAGAACAATCGTATCACAAAAGAATCGATAAAACAGAAAGTTTCTGAGCTTTGTACTCTGGCACCAGACTCAGGGCCCACTTCTTAAACGGAAGGATATTAAAGGTCTCATTAAACAAAGAAAAGCGCAGGAATAGATGGTGTTCAAGTGATCAGCAGTTTCTTCGCAATGAAATTCAATACAAGATGCCCTCAGCACATTTTTTATTAACTTGCCTTCAGCATAAACAAATAATAATTTTATTGCTCTCATCATATTTCTTAGTAACTTGCCTTCAGCATAAAAACACATTAATTTTAACTGCCCTCAGCATTTTTATTGACATAAATTCATATTGCCATCAGCACATTCTATGTAATGCACAATCTGTAACTTGAGACATTTCGTTTCTTGCCGCATAATTATCGTTTGGTTTCATTTGTTTTGTTTTTTTGTGAATTTGCTGACAGAGCTTATTCTGCAGCACTAAGGAATTATATATTTGATTATAATCCGAAGATCGAGTCATTCCGTTTTAGATTTTCAAAGAATAAAGATCGTTCGTTTCGTTTGGAAACTTGTGTTTTCTTGAAGCAATTCGTGAATCAATGACCTGGCCGTACGGTAACAGAACCGTACTGCTAAATTATCACAGGCAGATATTGCATCTGACTGAGTCCTAACAATTTTCGCGGCTGATCAAAAGAGGTCAGTCGCGCTATAAAACAGATGGTAATCGCAAAATTCTTCTCAAACATAACCCAAAGAAAGGCCTTGACATCGAATCGCAGTACAACTATCTATATCTTATCGGATAGTCAGGCAGTTCTCAAAGCACTAGCATCCAATAAATACGGATAGAGGCTAGTTGGGGACTGCCGTCAAAACCTAATTGCCTTGGAATAAAGGAACAAACGTACCTTAATTTGCGTCCCAGAACACATAGGGATTGAGGAAAACGAGAAAGCAGCCTTTCTCGCAAGAAATGGCGCAGGAAAAAACTTTATTGGACAAGAGTCATTCTGCGGAAAACCAGCCTAACACTGAAAAAGCGAATTGAGCACAGAATCTACTGGAGAGACTTCCACGCCTATCAATCTCCAAAAAAAAAAACAATCCTACCACTCAAAAACAAAGTGCAGGAAATCCTTAAACTAAGTAAGAGGGGTATCAGTTCTTTAATCGGCTTTTAACCATTTGTTCAATTCGCGTTGTATTTCATGAAACATCGAACCAAATTCATAGGTTAAGAGCGATTTATCTAACCACTACAACATTACTTGCCCGTCCCACCAAGTCTAACAATGATGGCCTATCTTATTCCCTCCCAACCTTATGATCTTGGGTTATACTGCCTCGGAGAACTTAAGTTGGAACCAGCTTTTATTTAATATTGCAAAGGCAACGGGGCACGTGGAAGTATGTCTTAAAGTCTGGCTTTGGTCGTAGATTGAAATTCCGATATTTTTTTATAAATCGTTCGGCTACGCTACCACCCAATGTTTTTCCCAAATCAGTAGAACATTCAGGACTTCTTTCAGTTTAACTCTTTCTTGTCATCGAGACTATCCTGAAAAGTATGAAGATCTATATACCGTCTAGTCCGGCCGTTGAAGGACTTTTGGTGTACAAATGAATGTCTCACAGCAATTCAGGCTAAGAAACAATTGTTTCAAAATTTTAAAAATTTTCCAACTCCAGCTAACAGAGAGCTTTATAGTACATCAAGAAATACCTGTAAATCTGTCAAACTTCGGCGGAAGATCGTTCAGAGTCCAAAAGGCTCAAGATCCTTCTGGACTTTTGTCAAAACGATCAACAATAATTTCATCTCTTTATTAACACCACCACTGGTTGATGGCGACCGTACTGTTATTGATCCGGTTGAGAAAGCTAACCTATTGTTAGCAAGTTTTGCGAGAAACTGCTTCAAACCAAACCCCTCTTATCGCAACACCATCTGGATTTTCGCTGCCTCCGCTACATTTCCGCACGCGCCTCATTTTCAGGATCCTGCAAAAGCTCAACGCTCGTAAGTCCGCTGGCCCTGATGGCATTTCCTCCATTATATTTAATATACGCTCCTCTTCTCCGGCTAAGCCCCTTGGCAATATTTTTCACTTATCATCTGGCTGCTTTCCACAATTGTGGAAAGTTGTAAATGTTCAGCCGATTCTCAAGAAAGGAAGCAATGTGAATCCCGCTAACCACCACCTTATAGCCATTACAGCAGTGCTCTCGAAAGTAATGGAAATTACTGTCAATCGCAAAATCATTCGCTATCTCGAGGATAAACAGCTAATCCACGATCACCAATATGGTTTCCGTCCTGGAAGGAACTGACGGAACGCTATAACTCTTGCTTGCATAAATGCGGCGAAGGTCAAGTTCTTGCTCTTGACATTGCAAAAGCTTTTGATAGAGTTTGGAACGAATGCCTTCTTGTTGAGCTAACAGCCATTGGCCTCGTTGCTACCCTCATTAGTTGGATTGCGAGTTTCCTGTCCGAATTCACTATACGAGTAGCATTAGATGGCGTTATTTCTTACTCTTTCCCCTCTGATTCTAGTGTCCCTCAGAGTTCTGTCATATCGCTTACTCTATTCTTAGTATTCATTAAGGACCTTTTGTCTTATACTTTCAATTCAATCCAAGCAATCTGTTTCTTCCAAACGCAGGGACTTATTCGATTCGCTGAACTCCGATCTAGACTTAATCCTGGAATGGGGCAGGAAAAATAGAGTAGAGTGCTAAAACACAGGCCTATCATCTTTTCCTTAGACGTGATGTTCTAGCGTTGTCGTCTAATTTAGCCTTTACTGGCATACGAATGTGCTCTTCAGATGAGTTTATCCTATTAGGCGTAAAGATAAATAACCACCTTGATTGGAAGAAATATACCTTTGATGTTGCCCTTGATATTTCCAAATATCTAGGTATTCTTCGTAAATGTAAGAAATACTAGCTACCATCTACAAGGCTTACATTTGACCTTGTTTAGAGTGCAATTCGCATTTGTGATTCCGATTAATTGGTGATGATACCATTATGATTTTTATTGAGTCCCTTGAGGATCGTAGGAACGTCAGAGTACTCAGCCTTTATTATCGCTGCTTTCATGGCAAATGCAGTGCGGAACTCAGATCACTCATTTCCCCACTTTACATTTTTCCCCCGAAATACTCGTTAAGGTAAATGCGCGCACGAGTATACCGTCAACCTTATTCCTATTCGTACAGTGAAATGAAAACTGTCATTCATCGCCCGAACGTCCAAGCTTTGGAGCGCATTGCCTGCTAGCATATTTCCAATAACCTTCAGCGCTTTAAAAATAATGTCCATTGCCATTTTCGTCTCTCCTCGCCCAAAATTTCTATAACACAATCAAATTTTATCCTCTTCCTACACCGACAGTACTGTGCAATGCATTAAAGGGTGAGAACTCGGTTCGAAGCTTGTTTGGGACTGCCTTCAAAACCTTATCATCCTGGGAAGGAGGAACAAAGTAACATTAATGTGTGTCCCAGGACATACGGGAGGATGGAAATGAAGAGGCAGACCGACTCGCAAAAAACGGCGCAAAAACTATTTCTATTGGACCAGAGTCATTCTGTGGAAATCTAAAAGGACACTTGAATTTTATATTTAGAGATTGGATAGAACAAGAGCATAGAATCTACTGGAATAGACTTTCAGGCTTATCAATCTCAAAGAAATTTATCGTACCACAAAAAAACAAAGTGGAGGATATTCTAAAATTCAGCAAAAGTGACATTAGTACTCTAATCGGCCTATTGACGGGGCATAGTGGAGTAAACCACGACCTCAAAAATATGGGCCTCGCTGAAATCGACATCTGCCGCCTCTGTCACAGACACTCAGAAACGACAGGGCACGTCCTATGTCACTGCGAGGCAGTAGCAAGGAAAAGGTTCAATCTTCTAGGAAAGGGTTTCATTACAACTGGTGAACCGGCCAACATGGCTCCCTTAAAGACACTTAGATTAGCCAAAGCTATCGACTTATGGTAGGGTAAAGGGATAATAAATGCACGAAAGGCCAAAAAGTCTCACGTTGTTCCCTAAATAAAATCTATCTATATAAATATAATTGTAGTGTCTGTCTGTTATTTGTTTAGAAATAGCTATAAATAAGTTTTTTGCTTTATTTTAGCAATAAGCAGAAACAGACGTTTTTTAAAAAATTTCTCTGTCTGTCTGTCTGTCTTTCCGGTTTTCACGCAAAAACGGCTAAGCCGATTGTAGTGAAACTTTCACAGTTTATTAGATGTGCACCGAGATGTAATCTGCGTGTGGTCTTATTTCAATACCCCCACGCCTTCCACCCCCTCCCATACTTAATATTTATTAATCAAATTTTCTTCAAAACCATTGGAGCAAATCATTCGAAATTTAGATCATACTATTTTTATCAGAAATGTGATTTATGGTATACAAATTATTTGAATCCCCCTACTCCTTCCACCACCTCCCATACAAACTGCACTTTTTCATGAAATGCTATTCACCAATTTTTTCAGTACGTGTAACTTTCATCGAGCTCAAATGTTGTACTTTATCCTTAGTTTGCATTATTATTAATATCGGGAAAAAACTAACCCGTTAGCTTCACTCCTTCTACCCTCTCCCATACAATATGACACAATTCCACGACTTTACTTAAATTCGATTTTCTTGAAAACTGTAAATGTTACTGATCTGAAATTTAAAACATTTCAATTGCAAATTAATTATAGTTGCTTCTCAAAAAGTCACTTAAAACCCCCCACTCATTCCATCACCTCCCATACAAACTGCACTTTTTCATGAAATATTCTAAACTAATTTTCTCAGTACATATAACTTTCATCGAGCTCAAATTTTGTACTCTATCCTAAATTAGCATCATTATTAATATCGGGCAAAAATTAACCGAGTAGCTTCACTCCTTCTACCCCCTCCCATATAATGTGACACAATTCCACGACTTCACAAAAATTCGATTTTCTTGAAAAGCGTGAAAGATAATGACCTGAAATTTAAAATAAATCGATTGCATGATGATTATAGTTGTTTCTCGAAATATCACCAAAAACCCCCTTTCCTGCTATCACCTCCCATACAAATTGCACAATGTCATTAAATTCAATGCACTAAGTTTCTCAGTACCTACTCAATTTTTGAAGCTTAAACAGGGTGTAGCCTAGTGGGTAGCGTGTTGGTCTACGATGCAAAGGTCGTGAGTTCAAATCCCGGTCGACGCATAATTCTAGCACACTACCTGCTTGGGTATACCTTAGTTACCTTAATCTACGAATATTAAAATTTGTAGATAGAGGGTTGTGCGAAGGGCTAACAACCATTCCACAATAAGTAATGAGAAATGTTAAGGAACTTGAAGATCAGGAGGCCAAGGTCCGATTTGGGCTATAGTGCCATTGTAAAAAAAATATAAATATAATTGTGGTGTCTGTCTGTTATTTGCTTATAAATGGCTATAAGTTAGTTTTTCGCTTTATTTGGACAATAACTGAGCAGAAAAACACGTTTTTAAAAAATTTCTCTGTCTGTCTGTCTATCTATCTTTCCGGCTTTCACGTAAAAACGGCCGAACCGATTGTAATGAAACTTTCACAGAATATTAGGTGTGCATCGAGAAGTGATCTGCCTTAGATTTTATTTTACTCCCTGACTCCTTCTACCACCTTCCATACAAAGTGACTCATTTTCAAAAATTTATAATATTCAAATTTTCTTGGAAACTATAAAAGCTATTAATTTCATATTTAAAATATATTATTTCTATTATAAATTCGACCTTGATGTATAAGATTTGTTTGAATCCCCCTACTCCTTCCAACACCTCCCATAAAAACTACAGTTTTTCATGAAATACTATACACAAATTTTCTCAGTACGTATAACTTTCACCGAGTTAAAATTTTGTAGTGAATCCCTAAGTAGCATTATTATTAATATCGGGAAAAATTAACCGATTACCTCCACTCCCTCTGACCCCTCCCATACAATGTGACACAATTCCACGACTTTGCAAAAATTAGATTTTCTTGAAAACTGTGAATGTTACTATTCTGAACTTTAAAATATATCATTTGCATGATGATTATAGTTGTTTTTAAAAAATTAACTAAAAACTCCTTCCACCACCTCCATGCAAACTGCACTTTTTCATGAAATACTCTAAGCCAATTTTCTCAGTACGTAAAACTCTCATCGAGCTAAAATTTTGTATTAAATCCCTAATTAGCATTATTATTAATATCAAAGAAAAATTAACTAATTAAATTTACCCCTTCTACCCCCTACCATACAATCTGACACAAATCCACGACTTTTCAAAAATTTAATTTTCTTGAAAAGTGTGAAAGTCACTGTTCTGAAATTTAAAACATATCAATTGCATGATAATTAAAGTTGTTTTTAAAATACTAACTAAAAACCCCGTACTTCTCCACCTCCTCCCATACAAACTGCACTTATCATGAAATACTCTAAACCAATTTGCTCAGTACGCATAACTTTTATCGAGCTAAAATTTTGTATTAAATCTCTACTTAGCATTATTATTAATATCGGAAAAAATTAACCGATTAGCTCTACTCCTTCTACCCTCTCCCATGCAATGTGACACAATTCCTCGACTGCGCAAAGATTAGATTTTCTTGAATAGTGTGAATGTTACTATTCTGAAATTTAAAATATCAATTGCATTATAATTATAGTTGTTTTTGACAAACTAACTAAAAACCCCCTATTCCTTCCACCACCACCCATACAAAATTAACCGATTAGCTCCACTCCTTCCACCCACTCCGATATAATGTAACACAATTCCACGATTTTGCAACAAATCGATTTTCTTGAAAAGTGTGAATGTAACTGATCTGAAATTTCAAGCATATTAATTTCATGATGATTATAGTTGTTTGTACAAAAAACACCAATAACCCCCCACTCCGTATACCACTTCCCATACAAATTGCACAATTTCACTAAATCCAATGCACTAAATTTCTCAGTACCTATTCAATTTGTCAAGCTTAAATTTGGTGCAAAACATTTTTTTAGACATGATGTGAAATAAATTAGTACAGTGCTGTCACCCCTTCCATCGCTCCCCACACAAAAATTCTTAAGATCAAAAATATTTCCATTTCATCGGTAGTATCATATGATTGGGCTTGACGCACAATCGAAGTCCTGTTATGTTTTTAAGCTTAATGTCATTTGATTTGGGACTTTTTTAATTGACACAAGCTACTATTCACATGTCCTTAACACTCTTCAACACGTATATGATCTCGAATCACGGGGATGATTTGATCACGAGCCTACCCCCTACAAATGTGAGTATCATGGTTTCATTCTTAATAATTTATGGTCCTGATTCCAACAAAATACAAAGCATTGTATTCAATGAGTCAATAAACTAAGCAGATTATTTATCCGACATAATTTACTACTAATTAAATTCTCAAAAAATGTTTATTCGTGATTCTTACGCGGACAAAGTCGCGGGCAATCGCTAGTAATAAATAATAATGTAGAGAACTAAAAATATGTTTTCCTTTGTTAGATTGGGACTGTCTTTTTATACTCTTATGAACCTGTAAAAGCCATTCGAGTTGACTCACCTTATGGAAGTACTTGAAAAAAAAAAATTATTTCACAAAAGAGGACATCGAAACGTGATAGCACTAAGTCGACCATATTCCTCTCCCACGACATCTCCATTATATATGGTTCCTAAATTGAATTCCAAAGACTGGAGACCATGCGGCGAATACCGTCTTGCAACATTTAGATTGTTTTTTAGAAATACACAGGCGTATAGTGTTCTCTAAGATTGATATGGTTCAAGCCTGTCACAAGATTTCAGTCGCCTTTGAAGATGTACATAAAACTTCCATTTCTTCGTATACTCGGAGTAGCTTCGGATTACGAAATGAGACACGATCTTTTCTGCGCTTCATCTTCGAAGTAACATATCATAGCGCCTTGATTTCTACTTCGCCTACGTTCACGACATCTTGATTTGAAGTCAAACCTTTTGTAGAGTGCAAACAGAATCTCCATCAATTATTTGACAGATTATCACAATATGGAATAATATCAAAACAGCGAAGGCATTTTTCACCCGGCATACCCGAGTGTAGCCTAGTGGGTAGCGTGTTGGTCTACAATGTGATGGCCGTGAGTTCAAATCACGGCCACCGTATGATTCCACCACACTGCTTGCTAGAGTATGTAGCATTTTTCATATTCGCAGATTGAGGTCGAATTCGGAGATAGAGAGTTGTGCGAAGGTCTTACAATAACAAATAAAATGTTAAGGAGCCTGAAAGTCAGAAGGCCAAAGCCCGATTTGGGATGTACCACTGAAGTAGAAGAAAGGCGTTTTTGGTGCCAAGTAAAACGACTTCCTCGATTTCTACGTTAGGGTGTAGCCTATTGGGTAGCGTGTTGGTCTACAAGGTCATGAGTTCAAATCCCGGTCGATGCATAATTCCAGCACACTGCCTACAAGTACACCTTAGTTGCTTAAATTTACGAAAATGAAAATTCGTAGCAAAGGGCTAGCAACCCTTTTGAAAGTGACCTGAAAGTCAGGAGGCTAAGGTCCGATTTAGGATGTAATGCCATTCTATTTGTAAAATTTCTACAGGGTTTGTACCGAACTAATGGTATACTTGGAAAAAAAAATTTCAAATTTCAGTTGAAAACTGTAAAATCGTGGGAAACCACTCAAATTCCCAATCGACCTTTAATTCCATGTTATGTTCTGCAACGAACAACCTTTCGATATTTTCATGACTTAGCACACCCAGGTATTATAAGCACTAAAACCAAATTCTTTTGGCCTGCAATAAATCAGGACATCGCTTATGCATTCTAGAATCGTAATCGAAGGAACGCAATGCAAGACCTTTATTGTTGAAATAATTAATTGAAATGAAGACAAAAGGACTTTTCGTGTTTCAAGCTCTGTTCGAGAAGAATGTGATAAAGGTTCCTGGCAGCCACCTTAAAATGCATCTTATTAAGTTTTATCAAAGTCAGACAAGAAATTCAAAATATTAATAGACAACAGATATCCAAACACTGATTTTAAAACCCAAATGGTGCTAAAGAACTCAGTATCAAGTATTTTGAATGGTGACTTCCAAATTGTTTATCAAAGAAACACGCACAACACTTTCTCTTCCGAAATGATACGCTCAAATATTTTCTGGACCGACTCATGCAGAATCTGCTTCCAAAAACAAATTAACCCCCATCATATCAATTTACAACTTCACCAAATCCATGTGTTCCTAATCTTACAGTAATATTTCCAAAAACTGCACCGCACATACTACATACCTTCGATCTGGTCCATTATTTTCGAACCCATACTGCGATAAAAGGCAACAACATCACCAACACCACCACGAATAATGAAAAACCGTCTCAACTACTAGTTCTCACTTTAGATATGCATTCCAAGCATATAGTTGCCAAAATGTGTCGAACTTGCTCCTCTCGAAAAGTTTCCTCGACAGGAAATACTCGTATCGTTCTATCGGTTGCAGTCGCGTCGCCCGCTTCCCTTCTCTCACTGGCCCGAATAAAATAGCATCTGACATGAGTGCAGGAAAACAAGAATATATCACCGACGATCCTTGCGCTACAATAACACATCAATTATCCCATTTTTTTCTGCTGTTTGCAACTCTATTTTTTTTCGGGTGTAGTTCCTCGTCGTTGTCGTCCTTTTTGGTTGTGCTCTCTGGCCCTCCTATCGAATTATTGAAAAATTACCCAAGCACAATGTCGAGCTTGAGAGATAGTAGCTGTAGAAGTAGTCGTGGCAGGATCAGAAAGGATAATACGGAACTAACTGCCGGAGTGCGAGAATTGTCGGAGCCATAACAACCGGAAGTTTTTGAGGAAGGATTCTCATAGTGGTCGCATCATATCATAAAAAAACGGCGAGAATCTGTTTCCGTACTCACTATCCCATATATCCGTCCAATAAAAGGTATCAGCGTACATTGCATTCCAACTTCGAATTTCGCCATTAATTCGTAGAGTATTGTATCTAGGATGTATGGGAATCCCAACGACGTGGTGAGAGAATCATTCAGAATGAAAGACGGGTTAAGTTTTCTTATTTATTTCTCTTTCCACATATTAAGTAGTCAGGAGTCGAGTACGTTCTCAGTCGTTGGTATATCGACACAAAAGGACATAAAGCCATTTTATATCGGAGCTAAACGAACGCATATGTCCAGCAATCGAAGAGTAGAGTAGTCTTTTGGCCATATAAATCAGAAAGTGTTGTGTTCTTTAGCGTCCTTGTAGTTTGGTGAATGTGCGGTATTTGACCGTAACAGGGCGATAGCCTATAGTTCAATTTGACCAATGATTTGTGTCCAGTGCAAGAAAGTTGACATTCACTTTGCAGATATTTCATCTCGCCGAAGTCCTTTTTGCCTGGAGACGCAATGCGATAGTGAGTTTTATTATATGGACATTTTTTTCTCAACAGTTCCACCAAACATAGACGATTCGCTAACATCGAGCGATGTAATAGTTCGTGAAGGTTCAAATGTAACGCTACGATGTCGAGCGACCGGAAGTCCGGATCCATCGATCAAATGGAAACGTGATGATGGCACAAAGATTTCCATACGAAAGGATACAACGGAAGGTAAGGGCGGCGAGGAGAGGTGCGCGACGGACTTTTTAATAAACACTCGATTTATTTTTCAGTGATAGAATGGGAAGGTGAATCGCTGGAATTGAATCGTATCTCAAGGATGGGAATGGGAGCGTATTTATGCATTGCTTCGAACGGTGTTCCGCCGAGTGTATCGAAAAGGATTAAAGTCAGTGTCGATTGTAAGTATGGTATTCAGTTTATTTCAACCGTTACTGCAAGGACTTATAATCTTCATGTCCTTCCTCAATATTCCAATTAACTTATATGTTCCGATTTCCAAACCATATTAATTAGAACTATGTTGTCTGATCCGGTCGCATTCATGTTCTTTGATATCATCTATATTTATCCATTCGTCCTTGTGGTTTACGGAGCCTTACACAGTAAAGCAATGATATTATATTTTACGTAATCCCATTTGAAACTTTCCAATAGTCGCTCCGATGGTATGGATACCACATCAGCTCGTAGGCATCCCGATGAACTATAACGTAACGTTAGAATGCTTCATTGAGGCGCATCCAACATCCCTCAATTACTGGACTCGAGAAAATGACCAAATGATTTCCGAATCGAGTAAATACAAGTAAGTACTGGGTTTGAAATGGCAATCTTGCATATATCCTTCTCGTCCTGGATATCATAATTACGAATGTAATCTGTAATCTGTAATCATAAAAGCCCTGATGAGAAGTATGGTCATGCATCTTTGAATACTTTCTTCTAGATATCATAAAATCATTTTGGATTAAGGATGTGGCATCCAATATCCAGTGACCAGACTTTCAGTGTGTGTGTGTGTTCTTTCTTAGCGATTTGCATTGAATCCTTACTGCTATCTCACTTTTTTCTCATTTTTTTTGCAGAACTGAAACAATTCCTGGCACGCCTTCGTATAAGGCTACAATGCGACTAACGATCTCGAACGTTGAAAAAAGTGATTACGGCAGTTACAAGTGTGTCGCCAAAAATCCTCGTGGCGAAACTGATGGCACCATTAAGCTCTACAGTGAGTATCCATAGCTTCTGATTTAATCCTTTCTGTTTTTTTTCTGTCGTCCTTCCCGGTTGGCTATCATCGTTATTATATGAGTGCGAAACCAATATATAAAAAAAAGACGGCTACTAGATAGATAGTAGTGTCGAGAGTGTGTAGAGTAGACACAGCAGGATGTGCTCAAGGTGTTTAAGGACTAAAGTCGTATTGTATAGCCCAGTCGCCAAGTCGACAAGGATAACATTGAAAGCTACTTTTCAGCCCCGGCTTTAATGTCTCGGATGGTATAAGGGTCCTTCTGGTTGAGTTATTACGGCATTTATGGGCAATGCAATGTCTTTTTATGGGATGACCGCCGTTTCGCTTATTTATCTGCAGTAAAAAGGATTATTGAAGACGTTTCGAGATGAAGAAGATCAAAACGGTTATATTTGTTGCTGGTAGGCTCTGAATAATGTTGTCTTGAGAATGGTGTCAGCAGCTAATTTGGTAGTCTAAGCTGGCTAAGCTGTTGTCATCGGATTTGTGTTAAACTAAGGGTTTATAAGGATTTTGTTAAAGGGTCATATGTTATCCGCCAGATCAGGCGGATTGAATTTAATTTCAAGTTCTTCAATTTATATAAAATTGTGAAAGTGATTTAAAAAAGAATATAAAAACTAATTCAATTCTTGTTGAATACCTGCACGAAAATAAAATCTCTTTCAACTAATGATAAAATTGTATAAAATTGCTTCTACCTTCGTTTAAAATTAGGACAAAAAAAAGGATTCCATAGCAATTTTTATTCATTTTTTCATTGTCCTTTACAAAAAAATTTCATTCGTTGGAATAAAATTATTATCTAAGAGAAAAAAATGTATATATTGTATATAAATTAAATACCCTATCTAGGAAGGCTCTATTCGTCCCGCAACTGGATACAGCCAAGCATTTACCTCATGTCCTCGACGCAGCGAGTGAAAAAATTTTCCCTTCTAAATATATTCGATAGGACTTTTTAAGGGGGTTTGAGAAAGTTTCTGAACTGGATTTAAAGCTTGGTGCGGGTAGCGCGAGAGATATCCTTTTTTTTTTTGGAGACATAGACGTTTAAGTAATAGAAATGAGGGTTTTTGAAAGGCTTTCTCCGAATGCGCTTTTAACTCAGATGCCTAGTATTCAAAAAAAGTACTGCTGATGATGATTTTTTTTTCGTTCCAAAGGATAACTTACAACCGTTAATGAGAAAATGATTTGACATTCCGAAAGCGAGGGTGAGCAAATATGGGACAAGAATTCGAAGGAAACTTTCTGTAAAGAGGCTTATTTTTCGGTCATTCCCCTTTTTTCGTTTCCATGGAATTAAGTTTAGATTGTAAATAACTTATTTCGAGAGAAAGAAAAATATTAAATCTATATCTAATGAAAAACTTTGAAATCCCAATCAGTAGATTAAATCAGTTCATCATTTCCATAAAATCTTCTACAATTGGGGCAATTACAATTCTACTGATTTGCTAAAAAACTAAACGTGAAATTTAGTGATGAGAAAATTTATGCTGGTTACAATAATTATTCTTGGTTGAGATTTCAAACCAGCCTATCGCAGACCTGAAGTGGTCGATGAAATCTTTGTTCACTGTCGTTAATAAAAAAAATGCTGGTCAATCCGGAGTCTTCTATCAGGATTATAGTCCTAAGATTGATTGGAAATGCCTTACTGTGACAGATTTCATTGTCTATCTTAGTCTGTCCGATTGCACATCAAAGTACGTCGTTGTAGATGATGTTTGGCCAGATTGCGTTTCAAATTTTAGATCGCAAAACATTTCTTTTATAAATTATACAACTGCGGAGATCGCCATACTTAATTTTAATTTTTGAAGAGTAATCAACGGCTAGAATACAGTTAACAAAAGTGGATTGTACTTTTTCATCCTTAAAAGTTGTTTGATATGGAGTTCTTCAGGATTCAGTGCTTGGGGTGTTGTTGTTGGTTAAATTTGCAATATTAACAAATTTTAGTGTTTCCGTAACTATTGAAAACGAGTCTGTAGACAAAGTTAGCTCAACACCGTATTCGAGAGTAGTAATTTATTATCGACTAATATTTGAAGAGCATTCTCATTATATTCGTAATAAAATAGTGAAAAAAAGAGTAAAATTTCACAAAGCCGAATAAATCTAAACGTTAACATTTCGTATATTTTGCGATGATACTTGTCTGCTGTCTGAACAGATGAAAAATGAAATGAAAATCTTTCAGAGCAAAGCTGATAATTTAAGTACTTAGGTAACAATTCAATTTGTCGTAACGGGAATCAATATACAATTAGATATACATAGTATTTAAGTAATTACATAAAAGAGCATGAGTTCAAAGTGATGAACAAAAGTTTTTGAACATTTATGATGAATCCTGAACATCGTCCGGCCTCCTGAGTCTATCATCAAAGGGTAGAACAGCCAATTTGCATTTAGTCTAGTGAAGATGCCCTTCTGCGTTTTGATGTTGGAGGCCCAAATTTTACCATCTGCCGCTGGGTAGCACTCGACAACTAATCCAAGCGGTCATTTGGAGGGTGGGGTGTTATAATCCTTAATGATGACTACTGCTCCACGTATGATGTTGTTGCTTGAGTCCATTTCTGTCGAGGTTGTAGAGATGTAATATATGACTCGTTCTAACGTTTCCAGAATGCTTGCTGTAACTGCTGAATTCGCTTCCAATTAGAAAAGACATTAATATCGGCTGGAATATTTGATTCTGGAATGGAGGTGTAAGTTTCACCGATTAGAAAATGAGAGGGAGTTAATATATCAAATTTTGTATCTGATACTGCAAATAAGGGTCTGGAATTGAGCAGTGCCTCTATTTGACTGAGCACATTTCTTCAAATGTAAGAACTTCGTTTCCAATTACATGTTTTAAATTCAGCTTTATAGCCTTGATGCTCGATTCCCAGATTCCACCAAAATGTGGAGCAGATGGAGGTATAAAATGCCAAGTTATGCTATCAATTGCAAGGGTTTCGGCAAGATTGCGATTATGTTGAGATGATAGAATAAATTTGTGCATTTCAGATAAGACAAGATAAGTTCCCTTGAAATTTGTTCCATTGTCGCTGAAGATGTCGGTGCATTTGCCGCGACGAGCGATGAATCGACGTAAGGCGGCGAGAAAAGCTTCTGTTGACAGATCCGACACAAGCTCAATATGGATTGCTTTAGTAATGAAGCAGATGAATAAAGCTATATATCCTTTAACAAACTTCGGATTTCGTTCTCCAGCTAACTTTAGAGTGAGTGAGCCAGCATAGTCGCATCCTACACGGGAGAACGGTCTAGAGTAGGTGACCCTTTCTTGGGGAAGTTGCACCATGAGTTGTTTCGCTGTTGACTTGCGGTGGCAAAAACACTGAATGCAGTTATAAAACATAACAGAATTATGATTGGACTTAAAGCCCAATCATATGATACTCTAGATGAGATGGAAATGACTTTAATATACCGGCAAATATGTCATCTGAAATTCTTTCGAATAGTGAGAAGAGACTTTGCATGGGAGGTGGTAGAAGTAGAGGCGGAGGTTTGTATTTCTCCTATGTGACACCGAAAATGGCGTGTAAAATGTTTCGTGCTGAATTTAAAATTTTTAGTTTTCATTATTTTTAAAGAAATTGGTCATTGTTTTCCTTAAATTGAGGCATTTGTATGGGAGGTGGCAGAGGAAGTGGAACGTTTTAGATGATTTTGAAACTGCTTATCATCATCCTTCACTATGCTTTGATTCAATTTCAAAGTCGAGAGCTCTCATATATTCGAAGGAGAAATGCTTTTCTTGAATTTATAATACAGATATTTATATGGGAGGGGGTAGAAGGAGGGAAGCTGAGCTGATAATTTTTTCCAGCATTTATTGCAACTATTAAAAAACAAATTCTGGAAAAATTTTAAGTTTGTAATTTTTCTAGTTTTAATGGAAATCGATATAATGCATTTAACAAAAATGATGCATTTGTATGGGAGGGGGTAGAAGGAGTGTAACGATGAAAACAATTTTTTTTCATGTTATTGATATTTTTATTTTTATACTTTGTGCGAAATATCAAATTGATACCTTTCACAGTTTCGAGGAAAAATAATTTAATTTAAATTTCAAAATTTCGTGAAATTTGTATGGGAGGGGGTAGAAGGAGTAAGGGGAAGTTGCTAATTTTTTCAGTGCTGATTGAAATTATAAAAAAATTAATTCTGGCAAAAATTCGTTTTTATAACTTTACTAGTTTCGATGAAAATCGAAAAACTGCATTTTTCAAAATTATGCATTTGTATGGGAGGGGGTAGAAGGAGTGATGGGATCGGATCAATATTGAGTCATATTAATGGTATCTATATCATAATACTTGAACCCAAATTTCAAATCGATAGCTTAAATAGTTTCTAAGAAAAATCAATTTCTGAAAATTTCGAAATTTCGTGAAATTTGTATGGGAGGGGGTAGAAGGAGTTGGGGGATGTGGCCCGTTCACGAACTTAAAGTTTCTTTTTTGCTAAAAATGACACACAACAAATTTCAGCACGATAGCTCAAAGCGTTCGAGAGTTATGCTGTAGACAGACGGACAGACGGACAGACAGACAGACAGACAGACGGACAGACGGACAGACGGACAGACGGACAGACAGCAAATCGGAATCGAAGTTTTTGAGTGACAACAAATATTTCTGTACCCTTGGCGGCTCTGTGCGAGCATTATTTCTTAGCGTTACAAACGGTAAGGCAAACACAATATACTCTCAGATTTCATCTAGAGTATAAACATAACAGAATTATGATTTGGCTTTAAGCCCAATCATATGATACTCTAGATGAGATGGAAATGACTTTAATATACCGGAAAATATATCATCCCAAATTCTTTTTGCATGGGAGGTGGTAGAAGTGGAGGGGAAAGTTTGTATTTTTCGTATATGACACCGAACATGGCATGCAAAATATTTTTTGCTGAATTTAAAGTTTTTAGTTCTCATTATTTTTAAAGAAATTGGTCATAGTTTTCCTGAAATTGGAGCATTTGTATGGAAGGTGGCAGAGGAAGTGGTGCATTTAAGATGATTTTGAAACTGCTTATCATCATCCTTATGACCATGTTTTGATTCAATTTCAACGTCGATAGCTGTCATATACTTGAAGAAGAAATGCTTTTCTTGAATTTATAATACAGATATTTGTATGGGGCGTGGTAGAAGGAGTGAAGTGGAGCTGATAATTTTTTCTAGCACTTATTTTAATTATTAAGAAACAAATTCTGGCAAAATTTGAAGTTTGTACTTTTTCTAGTTTGAATGGAAATCGATAAAATGCATTTAACAAAAAATATGTATTTGTATGGGAGTGGTTAGAAGAAGTGTACGGATCAAAACAAATTTTTTTCGCATTATTGATATTTCTATTATACAAAATATCAAGTTGATAGTTTAATAGTTTCGAAGAAAAATAATTTAATTTAAATTTCAAAATTTCGTGCAATTTGTATGGGAGGGGGTAGAAGGAGTGAGGTGAAGTTGATAATTATTATTAAAATAAATTGCAATTATAGTAGAATCAATTCTGACAAAATTTTGTCTTTTTAACTTTACTAGTTTCATTGAAAATCGAAAATATGTATTTTTCAAAATTATCCATTTGTATGGGAGGGGGTAGAAGGAGTGAAGGGATCGGGTCAATAATTCGTGATATTAGTGACATCTATATCATAATATATCATAATACTTTGACCTTAATTTCAAGTCGATAGCTTAAATAGTTTCAAAGAAAAATCAATTTTTTAATATTTCGAAATTTCATGAAATTTTTATGAGTGGGGGTAGAAGGAGTCGGGGGATGTAGCCCATTCACGAACTTAAAGTTACTTTTTTGCTAAAAATGACACACACACATTTTTAGCACTATAGCTCAAAGCTTTCGAGAGTTATGCTGTAGACAGACGGACAGGCAGACAGACAGACAGACGGTCACTCGGAATCGAGGTTTTTGATCGACAACAAATATTTCTGTACCCTTGGCGGCTCTGTGCGAGCATTATTTCTTAGCGTTACAAACGGTAAGGCAAACACAATATACTCAAAGATTTCATCTAGAGTATAATCACCTTCCTTACTAAATTTCGGCAAACCTAGAATTTAAAATTCTTGCCTCAGGATTGTGAACAGCTGATCAATTCCAACATGCATGTACTTTCGCTGACTATATTTATACTAGGATAGTTACGCGTTGGTCATAAAGAAGAATCACAGGATGTTTATACTTTAGATGAAATCTTTGAGTATATTGTGTTTGCCTTACCGTTTGTAACGCTAAGAAATACCGCTCGCACAGAGCCGCCAAGGGTACAGAAATATTTGTTGTCGCTCAAAAACATCGATTCCGAGTGACCGTCTGTCCGTCTGTCCGTCTCTCCGTCTGTCCGTCTGTCTGTCTGTGCGTCTGTCTACAGCATAACTCTCGAAAGCTTTGAGCTATAGTGCTAAAAATTTTTGTGTATCATTTTTAGCTAAAAAGTAAGGTCAAGTTTGTGAACGCGCCAAATCGCTCTTCCCGTTCTACCCCTCCCATACAAAATGACACAAATGCGCAATTTGACAATAAACGGATTTGCTCAAAAAAGATAAAAGCTATTGGCCTGAAATTTGGAATATATTACTTTTATCATAATATCAATCTAACGTATAAAAATTATGCGTGTCCTCCTCCTCTTTCTACCACCTCCCATACAAACTATACTTGTCATGAATTACTCTAAGCCAATTTACTCAGTGCGTATAAAATTTAGCGCGCTGAAATTGTGCACCAAATATTTATTTAAAATTGTTAGTAAGGCTAAAAAAAATTAGACGATTAGCTTCACCTCTTCTACCCCCTCCCATACAAAATGGCACAATTTCGCAATTCGACTATAAATAGATTTCCTCGAAAAGTATAAAAGATATTAGTCTGAATTTTGGCGTATATTACTTTCACAATGGTTTCAATATACAGTATAAAAATTATTTGCGTCCTCCCTCTCCTTCCAACCCCTCCCATACAAACTACACTTTTTCATGAAATGCTCTAAGCCGATTTTCTCAGAACATGTAACATTTATCGAGCTTACATTTTGTGATAAATACTTATTTAGCATTATCACTAAGATCAGAAAAAAATATTTGATTAGCTTTACTGCTTCTACCCCCTCCCACACAATATGACACAGTTTCACAACTCCACAAAAAATCTATTTTCTTGAAAAGTATGAATGTTACTGGTCTAAAATTTAAGAGATGTTAATTTTATGATATTCGTAGTTATTTCTGAAAAAATCACTAAGATCCCCCCACTCTTTCTATCACCTCCCATACAAACTGCACATTTTCACTAAATCTAACACACTAATTTTCTCAGCTCGTATTCAATTTTTGGAGTAAGCATTTTGTATAAAACATTTTTATAGCTATTTTAGCATGATGGGGAAAAAATTAGTTCAATGCCATCACCCCTTCTAACACTCCCCATACAAAATTTCTTGGGATCACAAAAATTCTATTTCATCTAGAGTATCGTAAGATTGCGCTTTACGCGCAATCGTAGCCCTGTTAAGTTTTTTGTAATACAATAGATTGAAATGTTCTAATCGACCGCCTACACGAAGGAGTCCATGCAAATCAATGATTGGTGTTCACTTCTGAAGATTACTTCTGCGGGATACTTTCTTGCTCAAGGTGCCGATCTCTGCTGAAAAGCATGATTGTTATGCGAACTTTATACAAATGTTTTTTGCTTCCATTAATTCAGTTGTTTGCAAGGGATTGTTAATATGTGACTTGGTATGGAAACGAGAGATGAATCGCTTGCAGTAGGCAAGCACACGTATGAGTTTACTCCACGACCAAACTCTTTTTAAAAGATTTGTTAAAATATGGTCTTCTAGCGCCAGAAGTGATGAGAAAACGATGTCAGCAGAAAATGTTGACAGAGGTTTTTGACCTTCCTTGTTGATAGCAGTTCAGTGTCTGATAATACAATATTTTGAGGTGGGTGTGGTGAAGGGTCATCCTGCAGCCTTGCCACCAAAGTCTGAAGTCTAGCAAGACTGATGGCAAAAGTCCTCGTGATGCACAATCTGCAGGGTTATTACTGGAAGTAATGTGACGCCAATAGGATCATGGTAGAATTTCTAGTATTTTCGACGTCTTTTTGAAAGTTCGAGGTTGAACCGATAACCAATATAGCACTATTTTTGAGTCAGTCCACGCGATTAGCTGCTGGTTATTTATTTCTACAGAACATTTTATACTTTTAAACAATCGACAGAGCAGTACAGCAGCACAAAGTTCGACAATATACTACCTTGGAATATGCCTTTTCGGAAGCGTCACAGAAACCGTGATATTCAAGATTGTCCGAGTAAATTAACTTAAGCGAGTTTTGTATATTGTCTAAGCACAAGAGTTGATTGTGGACCTCAAAAAAGCGATAAGATATATCCTTGGGTATCTCCTGGTCCCAATCAAGGTTCCGAAGCCAGAGTTCTTGGAGAAGTATTTTTAGTGGAACTATCGATGGTGCCAAGAATCCCTTGGGGTCGAATGCTCTAGACGCATCAGAAAGTATGCGGCGTTTTGTGCAAGTTACATTGTTTAGTAGTAAGACTGATCTTGTGCGTGATCCACCATAGACCAAAAACTTTAGTTGAATTCGTCTCAAAGTCTTAGAGTGAGCACTCCAAACTCTCTCTTGGCAGTATATTGAGTAGATCCCAGCACTTGGAACTCCATTTCCGCAAATTAAAACCTCGCTTGGCTAATAAAGCAATGAGTTCTTTGCTTATTTTAATTATATCTTCGACACTATCAGCTTCAGAAAATACATCATCTACATAAACATAACAGGGCTACGATTGCACATAAAGCGCAATCTTACGATACTCTAGATGTCATCCCAAGAAATTTTGGATGGGGAGTATTAGAAGGGGTGATAGCATTGAAATAATGTTTTCCCCATCATGCTAAAGTAGCTATAAGAATGTTTTATACAAAATGCTTACTCCAAAAATTGAATACGAGCTGAGAAAATTAGTGAGTTAGATTTAGTGAAAATGTGCAGTTTGTATGGGAGGAGGTAGAGAGAGTGGGGGGATTTTAGTAATTTTTTCAGAAATAACTAGGAATATTATAAAATTGACAACCCTTAAATTTCAGATTAGTACCATTCTTACTTTTCAAGAAAATCGATTTCTTGTGAAGTTCTGAAACTGTGTCATGTTGTATGGGAGGGGGTAGAAGCAGTGAAGCTAATCAAATATTTTTTTCTGATCTTAATCATAATACTAAGTAAGTATTTATTACAAAATATGAGCTCTAAAAATGTAATATGTTCTGAAAAAATCGTCTTAGAGCATTTCATGAAAAAGTGTAGTTTGTATGGGAGGGGGTGTAAGGAGAGGGAGGACGCAAATTAGTTTTCTACTGTAGATTTAAATCATTATGAAAGTAATATATCCCAAAACTCAGACTAATAGCTTTTACACTTTTCGAGTAAATTAATTTATTGTTATATTGCGAATTTGCGTCATTTTGTATGGGAGGGGGTAGAAGGGGTGAAGCTAATCGTGTAATTTTTTTTCGCCTTACTATCAATTTTAAATAAATATTTGGTGCACAATTTCAGCGCGCTAAATTGTATACGCACTGAGTAAATTGGCTTAGAGTAATTTATGACAAGTACAGTTTGTATGGGAGGTGGTAGAAGGAGGGGGAGGACACGCATAATTTTTATACGGTAGATTGATATTATCATAAAAGTGAAAAGTTCCAAATTTCAGGCCAATAGCTTTTATACTTTTTGAGCAAATCCTTTAATTGTCAAATTGCGCAATTGTGTCATTTTGTATGGGAGGGGGTAGAAGGGGTGGAGCGATTTGGCCCGTTCACGAACTTGACCTTGCTTTTTCGTCAAAAACGACGTGTAAGAAATTTGAACAATCTAGCTCAACGCGTTCTCAAGCTAGAGAGCGCACAGACGGACGGACGGACGGACAGACGGACAGACGGACGGACAGACGGACATCCGGTTTTGAGATTTTTGAGTGATAACATTAACTTCTGTATCATTCATTTTTTTCTCCAAGCCTTATTTCTTAGCGTTACAAACCTTAGAGCAAACTTATAATACTCTCAGATTTCATCTAGAGTATAAAAATGTCTTTGGATTACAACAGCAGTGTTGCACAGGCTTATTTATATCATCCCTCCAAACGACTCATTGAAAATCCTGATAACGATCAGCGATCCAAATTTACCGATAAATTTTTTCGATGTCGGCTGAAAATACGTAATTATATTTTCGAAACTGGAGACAAATAGAGAATAGATTCTTGAATGGTAGTTCTACGGAGTGTTTCCCATCTTTAGAGCCAGAATGCGTTTTTAAGAAATGTTCTTCTGCTAGAAGTTCGTTCTCCCTTAATGATGGGGTGTATAACGCTTCTTCCCAGAAACGTCTTAGATTCCGATCAATATCTTCAAAATCTAAACAAGTTGATACGGTTTGTGTATTGTGCTTATTTGATATTTGTCCTGCTACTACCCAACCAAATATTGTTGAAATAGCCGAAACCTTGTCATTAAGGTTGTGAATAGGTTCTACTCTGATAATATTAAAGAATTTATTTGTACCAATGAGAATATCAATTTTGCCTGGATGATGAAATTGTGAATTGGAAAATTACTTCCTGTCGGCTATGAAATCGGGTAAAATCAAATCAAATCAAATTCCTGTTAAGACCCCCTATAGGGGCATAGGACAGAAACAACTCTCTTCCACAAGGCGCGATCCTGAGCATCGGCCTTAAGCTGTTACCAGGACTTGTTTATTCCTCTGGCCTCCTGCTCAACTGCTCGCTTCCATGTGTTACATGGTCGACCAACCCGACGTCTTCCTTGAGGATTATAATCCAGAGCCTATTTGGCGATGTTTCGCTCTAGTTTCCTCAAAGTATGACCGATCCACTGCCACTTCCGCCTTTGAATCTCAATACCTATTTTAGTCTGACCAATTGTACTCCAAAGTTCGTCGTTGGAGATCACTTCTGGCCAGAATATTCCTAAAATGCGTCGGAGGCATTGGTTCACGAAAGTCTGTAGTTTCTTGGTAAGTCGAACGGTCACTTTCCACGTAGTACAACCATATAACGGATTTGACGCATGCGTCAAAAACTCGCAGCTTCGTGCGAAGGGAGATCTCTCTTGACCTCCAGAAAGGGGAAAGGATACCGAAGGCCTAACGAGCTTTATTTAGCCGAGCCTCAACATCCTTTTCGGCTTCGCCGTCTATACTGACAATGCTTCCGAGATAGCAAAAATGTTGCACCTCTTCCACATCCTGTCCATTAAGAACAATCGGTGTGCTTGCGTTCGAACCCATGTGCATGTACTTGGTTTTACTTACATTTATTTTCAGTCCCGCCTCTTTGCATTTAGAACGCAACGAGCAAACATTTGAAGTCCGAACGGTTATGTGCAAGCAAACACACGTCATCAGCATAATCAAGGTGATTTAAGATGTTGAATAGTCTCCATTGAAGACCTTTACCTTCCCCACCTTTCAGTGCAGCTTTCAAGATGTCATTTGTTACCACCAGAAACAGGGTTGGTGATAATATGCAGCCTTGTCTGACACCCGTCCGCACAGGAAAGCTCTCGGACAGCTCTCCTCTATGCAAGACGCGACACCTTGCATCTTCGTAGGATTCTTTTATCATAGCTATGACCTTATCTGGAATACCACTCCTACGCAAAGCATTCCATATGTAATGCTCTAATATTATCCGTAGGGTATTTGTGTGGTCGGTACAAGACGACCCTTTATGGAATCCAGCCTGATAAACTTCGAGAGTGCTCTCGACGACATCACTAATCCTATTGAGAGTTTCCTTAACCATAATTTTTGATAATCGGGTAATGAAGATCTAATATTGTTACCAACATATGCTGAATACTCAATAAAGTCTTGATTATTTCGTGAACAAATAGAAAGAGTTGTTACTCCTGTACTGGATGATGACAATCCTTTGATTGGAATCCTAGCGTTAGATCGACGTAACTTTAGAGTTTGCGTATATGATTCCGTTACAAAAGAAACTTGTGAACCGGAATCTAATAAAATGCGACAAGAATGATAATTTCCTTGACTATCCTGAACCAGTGCTGTAGCTGTTGGTAGTAATGTATGGGTGCAGTGATTGGATACTTGTGTTGAATGACTATTAATAGATTTATAACTTGATGTTGAAGCTTGTATGGGTAGTTTCATGAGCAGAATCTTGATTTGATCGCTTGTACTGGTTCGCGTCTTCTATAAATGTCGCTGAATAACTGGTTCCCGACTAAAAGCTTCGTACTTTTATACATTTTTTATGTCGTCGGGTGTATGTCTCAACTATACTGGAAAGTTCTAGATCTTTAATTATTGCTTTTTACATATTGGAGGATACTGTTCTACATAGTTCGAGAGAGATCGAATTGCGTTGTTGCCAGATCTGTAACATTACCCTCTCCTTAATCCCTGTTCGTCCCGAACAGAGTCTTTTACTTTCTCAATGGCACCATGGAACTTTGTTAGTCGGTCGAGATGTACCACTTTCATTTTAGTACGAGGCTTTTGATGTAGTTGAATCCGATAGACGACATCATTTAACCGGTTGATGATCTGGTAAGGGCCCTAACAATTGCGCTGTAATTTCGGCGATCTGCCCTTCTGTCGTTTGGGATTGTATAACCAAACCAAATCGCCCTCTTGGAATCCTGATGAATTCGCCCGTAGGTCATACCTCGTCTTCATGCGGTCGGTCGTCACATCAATTTTATCTCTGACCAGGTTATAAATTGTATTTAGTCGACATCGAAAATCCGAGACGTAATCTTTGGCATTGGTTGGTTGGTCTGCTGGCACTCCAAACATTAGTTCCGCAGGGACTCGAATATTTCTTCCGAAAATGACTCGAGAGGAAGTTTCTCCTGTTGTTGAATGTACCGATGTTCTGTAGGCCATTAAAAATAGAGGGATGTGCTGATCTCAGTCCTGTTCCCTCTCGCTGACGAGTTTGGATAGGTTTGAGCTCAATGTCCCATTGAAACGTTCCACCATTCCATCGGACTGTGGATGTAATGGAGTTGTCCTGGTTTGAATCGTTTGAAGAACCTCTGCTGGTGGACCTCTTAGCGCCAATATAAGAGCCGTTCCTCGTTCCAGATCATTCAAATGATTGCTTCATGCGGCAGCCTCAAATTGGGTCTTATAAATAGCCCACGGTGTTTGTCCATCGAAGATTGGAGCTTTGAGACCCTTGTGCGTAACGTGTTCTGTCTTGATGACTCCAGTCGCTTTCACGTTATCGAAGTCCCTTTTTAGGCTTTCGACTTCTTCTACAATCTCGGATATCCTTTCCGTAATTTGTTCTTCGAGGATTCAAAGTTTCTTCTCCACGTTTTCTTCTATTGGCTTACCCATGGTGTCTATTTTATAATTTTGCAGCTCCAATTTTCTGATCTAGTTTTTCATTAAGGTCCGCTGACAGTTGGCTTTGTTGGTCTAATTTCTAATTAATGTCTACTGATTGTTGCTCTAATTTCTGATTAATGTCCGCAGATTGTTAATCTAATTTCTGATTCATGTCCGTTGTCACAGCTGTTTAATATCTACTGATTGTTGTTTAATGTCCACTGATTGTTGCTCTAATTTTTTCATCATTTGTTGCATTAACTGTGTTAGAGCATCAGATGTACCAGAACACTCCTCTTCACGAGCTTCTTCGATTTGGAACTGAAAACTATCTGCATCCTTGCCCTCAGCCTCAAGTATCTCGATCATACGGCTGACAAGTTCAGTCTTGTTCCCTTTCGTAGATAACTCGCGTCTACCGAGCTCTTCCTTCAGCTCCGTTAATTTTAAGTCCTTTAGATAACGCGGAATTTTCACTACCGATTATTTCAAGTTTTTCCGCGATTCGAATTCACTTAAATTTTTCTTCACTAATTAAAGTCACTGCTCACTAAAGCACTCGAGAATATTCGATTTCACCAAAAATCTTACAGTCCGTTCGATAATTTTAGTTTCCCTTTTTCGCTCTCACAAAATTCTCACTATCCGTTCGAGAATCTTAATTTCACTCGCAATTTTTAACCTAAATTTATCCTTGAAGTCCCACTTCTGACACCAATTGTTGCGAGCTAGGGGTTCGCCGGGACTTCAAGTAAAAACACAATTCGTTTAAAAATAAGTGATAATTTATTTATTCGCACTTTAACTTAATTCGCACTATATGGCACTACCGCCGCGTATTTTTCCATAAATGTCGCTGAATAACTGGTTCCCGACTGAAAGCTTCGTGCTTTTATACATTTTTTCCCCAATTCTCGAACCTTCCGTGTATGTCGTCGCGTGTATGTCTCAACTATACTGGAAAGTTCTAGATCTTTAATTATGGCTTTTTACATTTGTTCTACATAATTCGAGAGAGATCGAATTGCGTAGTTGCCAGATCTGTAACAATATGTTAATTGATTGAACGTGAAAGTTTCGAGTATGCGGTTTCACTTGAGCAGTCTAAGGTTGATTTGTTGACTCAAGGATATCACATCGAGATTGGAGAAATCCAAGAAATTCAGGAAATGATTTAGGTTCCCCTTTACTTGCTTCTGCCCACTTTTGTTTTGTGGTTTCGTTAACATTATTGAGCAGAATAAAAATAAGCCAAGGATCCCTAAATTATAATCTAGGATCTATAGCACGAAGGCCTTTTGTAATTTCATCAGCTGTATCAGACAATTTTCTTATACCTTTAGAAGAACACGATTTTAGATTTGGGATGAACATAAATCGCTTAATTAGGCTTTTTTGCGATATGATCCTTTTTATCATATCAATTAATCAGTTTTTTCCACGCTTCTTTATAATTATTTTCTGATGTAGGTAAATGCTTCAGCAGATTAAATGCATAATCCTCAAGTAAACCCTTTAAATAGTGAAACTTTTGCGTAGCTGATAAATTACTGTTATTATGGATTGAAATATAAGTCTTTAAACGATATCCATTCCGTGAGATCTCCCTGGAATGATTTTATTTTAATTTTAGGTAGTTGTTTATCTTAAACGGCACTTACATCCTTTGAATGTTCGGTAAACGCTAATTAATCATTTGCACTTAATTCACGATTTATTGCGATCTATTGCGGTTGAATTGGCAAATCTGGTAACCGTGAAAGCTCCTTAATTTTTGCTCACAAAATAATTTTGCAGTGGAGATATTTATCCTCGAATTCAACGCTATCAGCATCTTTTATGAATTCGGAAGGATCATCGGCGAGTTTCATTAAACTCGTATGAATAGACCCAATTCCCTCTAAGAATCTTCCAACTTTAAATCTCGTAACTCCAATTTATCGACCGAGAAACACTGAGATAAAACTCCTAGTGAATTTAAATAGTCCGCTAGCCGGGTAATAGAGCCCTTCACGTGGCCTCTTCTAGCTCTAAGGACATCCATGTGTTGCAAGAACTATATAATTACGGTTGCGAAAACTTTTACACTTTATCTAAATACCGTTAGTAAGAAAATTCTTTTTATTTATATTGAACCCGGTTCAACGCGAACAGCACTAACATTTTTATACTCTAGATGAAATCTGAGAGTATTATAAGTTTGCTCTAAGGTTTGTAACGCCAAGAAATAAGTCTTGGAGAAAAAAATGAATGATACAGAAGTTAATATTATCACTCAAAAATCTCAAAACCGGATGTCCGTCTGTCCGTCCTTCCGTCTGTTCGCGCTCTAGCTTGAGAACGCGTTGAGCTAGATAGTTCAAATTTTGTACACGTCGTTTTTAACAAAAAAGTAAGGTCAAGTTCGTAAACGGGCCAAATCGCTCCACCCCTTCTACGCCCTCCCATACAAAATGACACAATTGAGCAATTTTTGCTCGAAAAGTATAAAAACTATTGGCCTGAAATTTGGAATATATAACTTTTATGATAATATCAATCTACCGTATGAAAATTATGCGTGTCCTCCTCCTCCTTCTACCACCTCCCATACAAACTGTACTTGGCAAGAATTACTCTAAGCCAATTTACTCAGTGTGTATTAAATTTAGCGGGATGAAATCGTGCACAAAATATTTATTTAAAATTGTTAGTAAGACCAAAAAAAATTAGACGATTAGCTTCACCCCTTCTACCCCCTCCCATACAAAATGACACAATTTCGCAATTTGACAATAAATGGATTTAATCGAAAAGTAAAGAAGCTTTTAGTCTTAATTTTGGGATATATTACTTTCATAAGGACATAAATCTATAGTAGAAAAATTATTTGCGTCCTCCTCCTTCCACCCCCTCCCATAGAAACTACACTTTTTCATGAAATGCTCTAAGACAATTTTCTCAGAACATATAATATTTATCGAGCTCATATTTTTTAATAAATACTTAATTAGTATTGGCACTAAGATCAGAAAAGAAATATTTGATTAGCTCCACCCCTTGTACACCCTCCCATACAATATGACACAGTCTCACAACTTCACAAAAAATCTATTTTCTTGAAAAGTATGAATGTTACTGGTCTAAAATTTAAGAGATGTCAATTTTATGATATTCTTAGTTATTGAAGATGTAGATTGAAATCACTATGGAAGTAATATATCCCGAAGTTCAGACTAATAGCTTTTATACTTTTCGAGCAAATCCATTTATTGTCGAATTTCGAAATTGCGTCATTTTGTATGGGAGGGGGTAGAAGGGGTGAAGATAATCGTCTAATTTTTTTGGCCTTACTAACAAATTTAAATAAATATTTAGTGCACAATTTCAGCCCGCTAAATTTTATACGCACTGAGTAAATTGTCTTAGAGTAATTCATGACAAGTACAGTTTGTATGGGAGGTGGTAGAAGGAGAAGGAGGACACACAAAATTTTTATACGGTAGATTGATATAATCATAAAAATAAAATATTTCAAATTTCTGGCCGATAGCTTTTATACTTTCTGAGCAAATCCTTTTAATGTCAAATTGCGCAATTGTGTCATTTTGTATGGGAGGGGGTAGAAGGGTGAAGCTAATCGTCTAATTTTGTTTGGCCTTACTAACAATTATAAATAAATATGTGGTGCACAATTTCAGTTCGCTAAATTTTATACGCACTGAGTAAATTGGCATAGAGTAATTCATGACAAGCACAGTTTGTATGGGAGGTGGTAGAAGGAGGGGAAGGACACGACTATTTTTTTTACGGAAAATTTATATTCTCATAAAAAGTAATATATTCCAAATTTCAGGCCGATAGCTTTTATACTTTTCGAGCAAATCCGTTTATTGTAAAATTGCGCAATTATGTCATTTTGTTTGGGAGGGGGTAGAAGGGGTTAAGCGATTTGGCCCGTTCACGAACTTGACCTTACTTTTTTGTCAAAAACGACGTGTACGAAATTTGAGCTGTCTAGCTCAACGCGTTCTCGAGCTAGAGCGCGCACAGACGGACGGACGGACGGACATTCGGTTTTGAGATTTTTGAGTGATAATATTAACTTCTGTATCATTCATTTTTTTCTCCGAGCCTTATTTCTTAGCGTTACAAACTTTAGGGCAAGCTTATAATACTCTCAGATTGCATCTAGAGTATAATGATGTGCATTCAATGATGGTTGATAGGCAAGAGAGCGTTATTTTATTTTAGAATTCATAAATTTGATTTGAACAATACCGATCAATACCGTTAGGTTAGCAATACATAATATTGTGCTGATAATTTAAGTACTTATGTAACAATTCGATTTGTCGTAACGGGAATTCAATATACAACTAGATATACATAGTATTTAAGGAATTACATAAAAAAGCATAAGTTTAAAGTGACGAGCAAAAGTTTTTGAACATTTATGATGAATCCGGAACAGTGCCAGCGCAGCTGGCCAAATTCACGTTCGGAATGCATTCTGGATTATTCTATGAGTACCAGAATGCATCTGATGATCCATTTCATGAATACCAGAATGCACGCTATGAATCCATTCTGAAAGCCTCCGGAGTGTATCCATTTGCAAGGGCCATGTCCGGTTGGCTCGGGTGGCAATTTAATATCGTTGATATACGAGCATCCAAATTCCATTGAGATTCAGAATTCATGCTGAATGAATTCCGAGTATGCATACGGAATGCAATTCAAATGGATTCTGAGTGCTTCTATTTTCGATTATAAATCGACTGTTTTCATTCCGAAAGCTTGGTTACGGTAGCTTTTGAAGTGGAACGAGACCTAAATATATATTTAACCTGGTTTGTGAGGACTAAAGTGGCACCCCGAATGGCTGGTGGGTTGAAAACGTGTGGTTTTCTTTTTCTGGAAAAGTGAGTCAGGTCTGTTTTTAAGGTTGATTGTACGTCCCAGCTGTCTAACAGTTGTACAGCGGACTGCATAAGATCACTAAAAACTTGCTAAAAATTATTAGTTAGTATGATGACAAGATCGTCTGTATATGCTATTATGGGGGTAGCCGTGGCATTCTGACCTTTAGGTTCCTTAACATTTTCCATTATTTAATGTAGAAGGGGTGTTACACCTTCGCGCAACTCTCTGTCTTCGAGTTATTCATTTTAGTAGATTGATGTGACCAAGGTACACCCAAGCAGGCAGTGTGCTGGAATTATGCATCGACCAGGATTTGAGCTCACGACCTTCGCATTGTAGACCAATATGCTATCCACTAGACTACACCCTAGCTTATGGGGTAGCCGTTCCTATTTAAAAGGAAAAGGGGTTCATTCACAGTTAGGACCCACAGGAGAGACGATATAAAGCCGCTTTATGGAGTATCTTTGAGAAATGAGCATTTTCTTGTCACGTTACCCATCCATGGTACTGTTAAAGATCTGGCAACCGCGTAATTGATCTTTCTGGAAAATACAAGAACAGTATCCCCTAATGTGTAAAACGCCATCTAGAACGTTCAAGCAAACACCCGACGGAGCTAGAATAGTCTAGACACACACCCGAAAACATCCCAGCAGAAACTTCGAGAACTGGGATATTTAGTATAAATACACACCACTTCCAGACAGCAGTCAGTCAGTTAGCGACATCTGAACGCGAACGGTAGTGAAAGCGAATCATCGGTGGTTTTGCCAGATAGTGCTAGTTAAATTATAGAGAAAATTAAATTAAAAGTGCGAATTAAAGTGAAACGTGCGAATAAATAAATTATCCTTTATTTTTAGACGAATTGTGTTTTACTTGAAATCCGGCGAACCCCTAGCTCGCAACAGTACGATATTCCGTGAGCGAAAAAGTTTGTCTATTCATCCAGTCAAGAGTGGTACCGTACCATGATAGCACAAAGCACCAAGTATGGCATCGATGACGTGGTTAAATACGCCCTTCACATCTAGAAAAGCACAGAACGCAACCCCTTCATGAAGATAATCTTTCTCTACGGCGGCTACCGTGACTTATAAAGAGGTATCAGTTGAGAGACCTTTCAAATAGGCGTGTTCGTATGGGCACCTGACCGAGGGACTCAGATTTGCACGAAGATAGCTGCCACTAGCAATTTCCCCAGGTCTTTGAGAAGGAATGAAGTAAGGCTGGTAGGTCGAAACGCCTTCAGGATGCTATGGCTCTCCTTATTTTAATACGAGAATCACCTTAACTTCTTGTCTTAACTTCGGTATGTACGAGGAGAGGTCAAAAATTTCGCGGAATGAAGGGGATGGACAAGGGAGTGGGGAAATATTTTTACCTGGACGTATTCTAAAACTCAATACAAGTATAAATACAAAGTTTCTGTCAAATTGAATCATTAATATTTTAGTTATCGCGAAATCATTCAGTCAATCTGCAAAAAACGCTAACTATGGATAAAATTAAGTTTTGTGCTATCATAAAGGTCCTGATGAAGGAAGGAAAAACGCCATATATTATTTTAGAAGAAAGGTCATCTGCTTACGAGGACTGTCACCCTGGAAAAACGATGATTTATAAGTGGCATAGTTTATTCAGCTAAGGCTGAGAGCCAATTCAAAATGATAAAATCTTGGGCCGGCCGATTGAGACCACGCCCTCAAAAATCGTCGAAAAACTGGAGAAACTTATAGTCAAGATCTGGCCCCTTCCGATTACTATTTGTCTCTAAAGCTGAAGAAAAAACTTCGGGAAGAAAATTTACCAATGTCTTGTCCATAATCCGCGAAACCTTTTGCTGCTGACAACTCCATGAAACTTTCATAAACTATGAAAACAAGAAGTTGGTCCTTCAACAACAAGTCGGTTGCCGACGTGTGTCCGATGAGCATGTTGAAAAAAAAGCAACTGTCAAAATCATTTCTTGCTATTGCCTTGCTAACCGCGGAAGAGGGTTCTGTGGCTAGGCGTCCTCTATTCACCACCTGAGGATGCGCCTGATAGGTTGCCCAACCTACTAGTTAACAAAGCAGAAAAATTATCAATCGATTTCGTCATCACTATCAGAATTCCTTAATGCAAGGAATTGCCATAAAACGGTTCCAAATTAAGATGTGGAAATCGAATTATCCTCTGGCTCATCATTTAGTGAAGGGACGAAACAAACAACAACATCCCTGTACCAAATACATAAATAAAGATAACACAAAACAAAAAAAATCGACAAAAAATTGTTATCAACTAGCATTAAGTCGACGCTTTATACACAGGTTATCAATAGAGAAGTTGAATACATCAGCATTCTTATTAACTTCTCTCGCGAGACCCGAAATCGGCTCATTCATACCATAGTTTGTCCGGCGAAAGCAAATCTGTAGCAATCTAGGCTGCCTTGGTAAAAATAGACCAACAGAAAACTGCATCAAACTCAAAACTGTAGGAGAATCAACTAAACCTGTAAGAAGTTGATGAGCAAAAACTACATCAGCTTCCTCACGACGTTTCAAGAGTGTCGACATATATAATAGCTTAAGTCTATCAATATAAGGAGGAAGGCGAACTCTGTCACTCCAATTAAGGTGGCATAAGGTTATTCTCACAAATTTACGCTGAATTGATTCAATTCAGCCAATGCGTTCATCCTGCTAAGGAGACCAAATTTGAGAACCATATTCAAGGTTATATCTAACGAAGGTGTTATGTCAATCTAACAAAGGGATTGTTAAATTCCTTGGATAAACGTGTGGTAAATCCCAACATAGAATTACCCTTTTGCACAATCTTATTTATATGCAAGCTAAAATCAAGTTTGTGGTCAAATGTAATAACTAAGTCAATTATAGAGTTAACACAATCCAAAATACGAAGACTATATATTATTATAAACGGTGAGAATTTCATAGTAAATGACATGACATGACATTTATCCACATTCAAACGAAGATCATTGTGGCAACACCAATTACAAAAATTAATCAAATCTTCCTGAAGAAAATTGTCAGAGTTGAAACTAAGAGACATAAAGATCTTAATGTCGTCCGCATAAATAAGTGCTTCCGAGTATTTAAGAACAGAGGTAACATCATTAATGGCCAGGACAAGCAAAAGTGGCCCCAAATGGCTTCCTTGAGGAACACCAGAATGCGCAGGAAATGGCTTAGAAGTACAATCACGAAAGAGAACTTGATAATGGTTTGGTGAATGTTTTCACAGTGCATTTTGAATTAAGAGAAAAGATTTCCGGATTCTACACTGTTACGCTTTATTATTCGTGACGTTTCGGTCTCTGCTGAGACCTTTATCAAACTGATCGACAATTACAAAAGACAATTATTATATAGACAAGGGGGTTAATTGAGTGTGGGAAGGATAATTAAGGTTAATTAATTAGTATCAGGTAGTTAAATTAGTTAAGGATTTTTGGGTACGAATTCTGTTCTTACCAAATTTTAACGCAGGTAGCCAAACTGCTGATAACTTGTATCCGGTGTCTCGGTTGAAGTTCTGTGGATGTTTCGAAATTTCTATGGCTTCTCGCACTATTCGTTGATAATATTTATTTGTCCTGGCCAGAATTTGCACATTGCCGAAATCGATTGTATGGTCCTCTGTAGTTGCATGTTCCGCGATCGCTGATGACTGTATCTGGTTTTTCCGTGTGCATCGTTGGTGCTCCTTGATCCTTGTTTGGACTGTGCGTCCCGTTTCTCCTATATATACTTTATCGCAAGAGCCGCATGGTACTTTGTATACTCCTTCAGTCTCCAATGGTTTTTTGTCCTTCTGGTTTCCTAAAATTCCTCGGATAGTAGTCGGGGTAGTGAATGTTGTCTTGATGTTTGATTTTCGAAGGATTTTTCCTACCTTATCCGTCGTACCCTGGATGTAAGGTAGTTTTACCCATCGCTTGTCTGCATTTCCTTCTTCAGTGTCTTCTCGATCTGTTGTCCTTGGATGCTTCGGTTTCCACGCCTTGTTAATTTCGCTCGCTTTGTATCCAATTGCTGTGAATGCCCGATTCAACAGTTCCTTTTCCTTTCGTAGACTGCCCGGATTTCGTTCAGTTATACGTCAAGCTTGTGTATTAGGGTCTTCAGTACGCCTGTTTTCTGGCTTGGGTGGTGATGTGAATGATCATGGAGATATCTGTTGGTGTGAGTTGGTTTTCTATATACTCCGAAGCTTAGCGACGTTTCATTCCTTTCTACGAGTACATCCAAGAATGGTAGTTTCCCGGTGCTTTCCTTTTTTAATGGTGAACTTAATTTTCTCGTGGTGTGAGTTCAAGTGTGCTAAAAATTTGTCGAGCTCTTCTTTCCCATGTTGCCGAATGATGAAGGTGTCATCTACATACCTTAGATACAATTTCGGTGTTAATGGAGCTGAGTCCAGTGCGTTCTTTGGAATTCCTCCATGAAAATTTTCGCTACCACGCTCCTTCCATTTGCTTGAAGAGTTTCTCTAGAGCTGAAAAGAAAGTATTATTTAAAGAAAATTCTATTAAGTCATACCTGTTGGCCGGAATGAGTTTCCTGATGATACTTAAGGTGTCCTTAGTCGGGATGTTAGTGAACAGTGATTCCACGTCTAGGCTGGTTCCAAGTTTATTTTCGGAAAAATCTCTACTAGATGAGCGGAATTTTTAACACAGCGTGATATAGTACCTACTAGTGGGCATAACTCAGTCGCGAGAGCCTTAGCCAGTTTTTGGGTAAGTGATTGTACCGAACTGACGATGGGTCGAAGTGGGATATTCTCCTTATGAATCTTCGGAAGTCCGTACATTTTTGGTGTATGAGGGACTTGATAAGTTCTATTAAATAGATATGACTTAATCCAATTAATAAACCATGCAGGAAAACCCTACATGTCTAATTTCAACAAAATAATGGAATGAGGTAATTTATCGAAAGCCTTACTAAAATCAGTATAAATACAATCCACCTGCTTACCATCCTCAATATCCACAATGGATTTATTCAGATTAGTGACCGTTGACCTATTTTTGACACTACCATGTTTTTTACTTGAAATCAGGGATTTACAGTGAAACTACAGACACTCATACACTACAAACTCAAAAAGTTTTGGAATAGCTGACAGTTAAGGTATTGGTCGATATTTGACAACAGCAGATTTTGCACCACTTTTGTGATTCGGTATGATAAAGGAGGACTTCCATACTTTCGGAAAAATCCCAGTTTTTAGTGACCTTTGAAAGAAGAGGGAAAGTGGCTTAGAAATAGAGAGACAGCAGCGTTTAAGAACAACTGTAGGAATGCCATCTGGGCCAGGAGAAGAAACATCCTTAAGGCTAGAAATATGGTTAACTATATCATTATAAGAAATCAGTATACCAGACAAAGTAGTTGATGCAGTACCTCTAAAGTTGTCAAATTACAACATGTCAGGGATAAAGTTACTATGAGAAAAAGATCCATTGAAGAATGCGGCAAAAAAATTACAAATAGTAAATTGATCATTACTATTATTGCCAAGGAATTGAAAAGAAGCTGGATAACCATCAGATTTACGCTTATAATTAACAAACTTCCAAGACTTCAAGGGATCTTTAATAATATCCTACTGCACTTTAAGTAAATATTCAGAATATAAGGATTAGATAAATCTTTGAATAAGTCATAATATTCTTTATAAAAACGAAAATCAGTGTCATTCTTTGTCCTAGTATACATATTCCACGCTGCATTACCAGAGTTACGAATCGCATGCAACTCACTCGTGTACCAAAAAATTGGTACAGAATATAATAAAAATCAACTACAGCTCTTAGCACTTTCTCGCTAGGGCTAAAAATATGCTTCTTGTCAATAATAAGAAACATGTTAATCGGAGGGTGTAAGACATCAATAATCAAAACTGATGATAAGCTCTCTTCGACGGAACAGGCACAGTAGTCAGAATAAAAAACCATGTCAAGCTGTTTTCCATAGGAATTCCGAACAAGACTAAGTTAGTGGAGACCAAGTGCAAATACACTATCTACAAAAAAAAATTCAAGCTAGGACGAAGCATCAGAAACTAAGAGAGTAGAGTCATCGTCAAAAAAAGACCAAGAAAGACCTGGAATATTAAAATCACCCAGTAAAATGAGTTCGTTAGACATATTGATAGTTCTATGAACAAAAAGTAGTACTTCAAAAGTAGTTTCATAAATCACACAAAATATTTCACAGAGGAAACTGATTGGAAGCGGGACTTTGCGAATGTTGCCGTGCACCCCTCGAGAAGAGTTTTGGAACGGAACTGCAAGATTGTCATCAGAAAAACAGCTGACTTTGGTGTCAACTTTTCGAATCAGCGAGGAGTAAGAATATTTTCGAGAGCACGAAGACCAGGCAGAAAAGTTGAGAGTGTAGCATTGCTTAAAAGTGAAGTATATTATTACGGTTCCCTCTTTAAAGAGCGTAAGCCACCTGTAACAAGAGAAGAAGAAATCAGTAAATGTTGCAAGTTTCGAAATTCTAATGGCTAATTCTAACGGTTGGGCGACCATCTCGGTGGCCCTTTCGCATTTCTGCACCTAAAACGAACTAAATCGAATTAATATCACATGTGCCTGAATGGGACGCAGGAGAGTAATGTGTTTTGAAATAAATTGTACAAGGACTGACTAGAATTCTACGCTAATCCGCCGCCTTACCATCGAACATGAAGACAGCGGAGTACCTAGGAGAAATACCGGAAACCCAACCAACAAATTAAGAGAAGAGATTGGGCGTAAAGCCCAATCGTGGGATACTCTAGATGAAAGAGGAATTTTTTCATTTTAAGAAATTTTGTAGGGGATGTGGTAGAAAGGATGACGACATTGAACTAATTTTTTCACATCACGCTAAGGTTGCTATCAAAATGTTGTTTACAAAACTTAGGTTTCAAAAATTTAATAGGTACTGCGAAAATTAGTATATTGGATTTACTGAAATTGTGCAGTATGTATGGGCGGTGGTAGAAGGAGTGTGGAGTTATTAATGATTTTTTTAGAAATAACTGTAAACATCATTTAATTGAAATATTTTTTGTGTAGATCATTAGCATTCATACTTTTCAAAAAATTTGCTTTATGTAAAGTTGTTGAATTGTGTCAAATTGTATGGGAGGGGGTAGAAGGGGTGAAGCTAATCGCCTATTTTTTTTATTACTGCTAATTCTAAATTAATATTTAGTGCTCAATTTCAGCTCGATCAATCTTATACCTACTGAGTAAATTTGTTTGTAGTATTTCATGAGAAAATGCAGTTTGAATGGGAGGTGGTGGAAGGAAGGGGAGGACTCAAATAATTTTTATACAGCTGATTGGTATTATTATGAAAGTAATATATTCCAAATTTCAGATCAATAACTTTTATGCTTTTTGAAAAAATCCATTTATGGTCGTATTGCGAAATTGTGTCATTTTGTATGGGAGGGGGTAGAAGGGGGAAAGCTAATTGTCTAAATTTGTTTGGTCTTACTAATAATTCTAAAAAAATGTTTAGTGTACAATTTGAAATCGTTATCATAATAGTATTATATTCCAAATTAGCGATCGCCCGCGACTTTGTCCGCGGAAGAATCGCAAAATAAGCAATTTTTGAGACTGCAGTTGGTTAAAAGTTAGTAATATGCACATTGTGTGAGATATACATAATAGTTTAATGACTCTTTAAACATAATGGTTAGTATTTTGTTGAAATCAGAACCATTAATTATTAGGAATGAAACCATTATACTCGCATTTGTATGGGACAGGCTTGTGATAAATCAATCCCGTGATTTGAGATCATATACGTATAGAAGAGCGTTAAGGACATGTGAATAGTTAAAATTTGTCTTAATTAAAAAAAAATCCCCAAGTAAAATAACATTAAGCTTAAAAATATTACAGGACTACAATTGTGCGTAAAGCCCAATCATTCGATACATTAGATGAAATCGAAATTTTTGTGATGTTAAGAAATTTTGCATAGGGATTGATAGAAAGGGTGACAGGACTGAACTAATTTATTTAACATCATGCATCGTGTCACATTGCACAGGAGGAGGAAGAAGGAGTGAAACTCATCATCATCATCAATGGCGCGACAGCCCAAATCGGGCCTTGGCCTCCTGAAGTCGTCGCCTCCAATCGTCTCGATCCAAAGACCGCGTCCTCCAGCTGCTAATTTTTAAGATGGCTTTGCTATCTTCATCAACCGAGTCTTCCCATCGCTTGCGTGGCTTGCCTACTGGCCGGTTAACACTCGCTTTGCCGTTCAGAGCACGTTTGGGGATTCTTCTGTCTTCCATTTGCTCTACATGGCCAGTCCACTGCAGCTTACGTAGCTTGATGAACGTTGAAGCTTCTGGCTCGTTGTAGAGTTGATACAACTCATGGTTGTATCTTATTCGCCATTCCGTTCCTTCCTTCAGAGGTCCCAAAATTCTTCGGAGGACCTTTCTTTCAAATGCGTTAACTGCTTTTTCGGAAGTTCGTGTTAATGTCCATGTCTCGCTGTCATAACAGAGCACAGGTCGTACAATAGTTTTATATATCCGCTGCTTATTGTTCCTGTGCACTTTCCTGGATTTCATTATTGGAAGTACCGAATAATACGTCTTATTTGCTAATATTATCCGTCGTTTGATTTCGTCTGTTTCATTACCGTCCTTTGTTATATTAGCCCCAAGACATATGAAATTGTCCACATTCTCCAAATTAAATTCCGCAATTGTTATGTTTTGTCTGATAGGCGCTCTCCTTCTTGTTTGCGTCATTACTTTGTTTTGTTTTCGTTAATGCGCAACTCGACTTCTCTTGCGGCGGAGTCAAGATTGACAAATACCTCCTTAGCACTAGGGAAGGATCTTCCTAGGATGTTAATGTCGTCAGCGTATGCTACTAGTTGAGTGGACTTGAATAGTAGTGTCCCGTTGGTATCGATTGGGATTTTTCGGACGACGTACTCTAGTGCCAAGTTGAAAAGCATGGGGGCTAGACCATCTCCCTGCTTTATACCACATTCCGTTCGAAAGCTGGTTGTGGAATCGGTTTGTATTCTCACTTGGTATTCAGTGTTGGTCATTGTAAGTCTTGTTAGCCGGACTAATTTTGGGAGAATTCCAAAGTCAAGCATGATTTGGTACAGTACGTTCCTGTCGATACTGTCGTATGCTTGTTTAAAATCTACGATATTTGGTGCACGTCTGTGTTATATTCCCAGCATTTCTCAAGCACCTGTTTCACCGAGAATATGTGGTCTGTTGTGTCGTCCGGTTCTGAATCCGCCTTGGTATTCGCCAATTATTTGATTAGTATAGGGCTTAAGACGACGTTCAATTATTTTTGTCAGTATTTTATAGGATATACACAACAATGATATTCCTCTGTAATTCTCACAGCAGAGTTTGTCTCCTTTCTTGTAAATTGGACATATAATGCTTTTTCGCCAATCGTCGGGTATGATTTCCTCTGTCCAAATTTTGCATATCATGTTGTGCAGTATTTCAGCGACACAATTTCCACCGTTTTTCAGAAGTTCAACAGGTATTTCGTCAATTCCCGGCGCTTTATTTAGTTTTTGATCACATAGGGCTGCTATGATTTCAGCAAGCGTAGGCAGTGTCCATGATGATTCATCTTCGTCAGTTGAGGCTTCAATTGAAATGTTGTCTGCTGTGATCAGTGCTAATGGGGTGGGATTTAAAAAATGTTCAAAGTATGAAGCCCATCTCCTTTTGATTTCTTCTGTGTCGCTGATGATATTGCCCTCTGCGTCTTTGCAGAGACTGGTTTTTGGCTTATATCCCTTTTTTAAGTCTTTTATTATTGCATATGCGTCCCGCGTTTTATTTTTTCTCATGTCGCCTTCCATTTTTTGTATTTTGTCATTATGGTACTTCCTTTGTTTTCGTCTGCAGGTCATTTTCGCACATCGCCTAAGCTCGTCATATCTTTCTTTTTTGGCTCGTGTAGGTCGTTCAGTAAAAATTTTGTATGCCTCGTTCGTTCTATCTATTGCATCGCGACATTCTTGGTCGAACCAATCATTATTTTTTCGCCGCGCTTGATGTCCTACTACCTCTTCTGCAGAGGATTTGATGTCGTCTCGTATTTTCATCCACGCATTCTCCACTGGCATATTTTGGATATTTTCATATATTGGTTTCAAGTGTTTATTACATGCTAACATGTAAGCCTGCGCCAACGTTTTGTCGTTAAGCTTGTCGACATTGAATTTGCGAGCTCTACTCGTTTTCGAATATCCACGACAAGCTATTTTGCATCGATACTTAGCTCTGACTAGATAGTGATCAGAGTCACAATTCGCACCGTGGAGAGTTCGTACATCAAGTATGCTGGAAGCAGCCCTTTTCTCAATTAGAACGTGGTCTATTTGGTTGAAGGTGGGACCATCTGGTGATGCCCACGTTCGTTTGTGAATATCGCGATGTGGGAAGCACGTAGAGCTTACTATGATAATTTTGCTGCTTGCGAAATCAATAAGACGTTTGCCATTGTCGTTGATTATGTCATGGAGACTGTGCCCTCCTGTTGTTTCTCTATGAGCCTCCTCCTTTCTGATTTTTGCATTAAAATCCCCTAAGACAATTTTTAGGTCATTTGAGGGCAGTGAGTCATAGGTTGTCTCTAGGGTGGCATAAAATTCGTCTTTAGTTATATCGTTCTTGTCTTCTGTTGGTGCGTGAACGTTGATCAACCAGGTGTTGACAAATTTAGTCTTTATTCGGACTGCACACAATCTTTCACTTACTGGTCTGAAGCTCGTGACCTGCAGTTTAAATTTTTTGTCAACCACAAAGCGACTCCAAACTCTCTGCTTCCCGACAATTTTCCACTTGGATAGATTGTGTGTGATCTCATGTCCATGATTTCGCTACCGAGCCATTTCGTTTCTTGGAAGGCAGTTTGTTGATGTTGTGTTTTGCCACTTCTTCGAGAAACTCTTTCAGAGCTCCTATCCTAAATAAGGATCGAACATTCCAAGATCCAATAGAGTAGTCCATTTTTCGTTTGCGGGGTCCTTGCCGTTGAGTACATCCCTTCCGAGGCTGTTCTTCAGGTTTCTGGACAGTGTTCTTTTTCCGGTGATGCGTTGTCGGCGCCTCGCCCAGCCCCCGACCTGGAGGACCGGTCCTACTTATTTATTACACCCTAGTAGAAAAAAAGTGGGAGTTTTGAGCTAAATATGACATGCTGGAGTTCTCACCGCTATGCTGCGAGTCCAACAATGTCATACTTTTTGCCTACTTCCTGAGACGCACTGGTGTTACTGGCCATTCATGTTAACTCCATGTTCCTTCCTCCTTCCTCAAACCGGGCTTGGGACCGTCTATGGTGGAGTTAAGGAGTGAAACTAATCGGTTAATTTTTTTCTCGATACTAATAATAATGCTAACTAAAGATTTAGTACAACATTTTAGCTCGATGTAAGTTACACGTACTGAGAAAATTGGAGTATAGTATTTCATGAAGAAGTTGATCAAATGTATGGGAGGTGGTGGAAGAAGTGGGGAAATTTAAATAACTTGTATACCAAAAGATTGCATTTGTAATGGATATAATATATTCTAAGTTTCAATTTAATAGCTCTTATAGTTTCAAGAAAAAATCGATTATTACATATTTTTGAAAATGTGTCACTTTGTATGGGAGGGGCTAGAAGGCGTGAGCAGATTACATATCGCAGCGTACCTTATAAACTTTGAAAGTTTCGTTACAATCGGTGCAGCCCTTTTTGCGTGAAAGCCGGACAGACAGACAGAGAAGAATTTTAAAAACGCGTGTTTCTGCTTAGTTATTGCTAAAATAAAGCAAAAAATTAATTTATAGCCATTTCTAAGCAAGTAACAGGCAAACACTACAATTATATTTAAATGTATAGATTTCAGATCAATAGCATATATACTTTTCGAGAAAAGTCGTTAATTGACGAATTGTGTAATTGTGTCATTTTGTATGGGAGGGAGTAGAAGGGGAGAAGCGATTTGTCCCTTTCGCGAACTTGTCCTTACTTTTTTGTCAAAAACGACTTGTACAAAATTTTAACTTTCTAGATCATCGTGTTCTCAAGCTAGAGAGAACACGGACAGACAGACAGACGGACGGACGGACGGACATCCGGTTTTGAGATCTTTGAGTGATTATATGAACTTCTGCATCAGTCTTTTTTTTCCGAGCCTTAGTTTATTTATTTATTTACAATAGTCGACAGGATATAATATACCACTGACGATAAAAGTACAAAGTTAAATTAGAATTAATGAATAATTACAATAATCAAAAAAAAAAAGCAAGGAAAGAGTAACAATGTTATAATAGAGAAAAATAAAAAATATTTACAAACAGATAAAGCATTAAAAATAGAAAGAAGAATCAATAAAATGCTGCATTATTTATAACACAAAAGTAAATTACGCCGATTTTATACAATTTTTATTAACATTAAACATTAAAATCGATATGCTCATCATAACGGTTGAAATCTCTACAAACAACATCAAGATGTTCCCCTTGCCCATAATTAGTTCTGTGAGAAGCAGGATAAAAGAAGTCATGAAACCGTAGAGATCTAGCAGGTACACAGATATTGAAAAGTAACTGCAGATAGGGAGTATCAATATTATCCATGGGTAAGCCATGAGCGAACAAAACTTAGATGACCTCTCGACGTTTGGACAGATTATCTAAACACAACAATTTCAAACGCTCAAAATAAGGTTGAAGAGATTCAGGGTTATTGCAAGGAAGGAACCGCAAGGAAAAACGAAGAAAACGCTTTTGAACACCTTCAATACGATTAATGTGGACAGCATAATAAGGACACCAAACAGGGAAGGCATACTCTAAAATAGGTCTTACCAATGAAATAAAAAGGGATTTAAGTACGTAAGGGTTAGTGAAATCACAAGTATAACGACGTATGCAGCCAAGCATCTTATTAGCCTTACTCACTATAGTGCCATAGTGCAAGGTGAAGCTCAGAGATAACACCAAGATCATTAATATGATCAACCCGGTTCAGGGCAGTATTATTTAAAGTGTATGAGGTTAAAATAGGTGTAAGTTTACGAGAGAAGGATAAGACCAGAGTACATTCACCGAGTAGGACCACTCGTATACTTGCCCGGGTTAACACGTTTGTCACGTGCTACCTCTTCAAATTCAGGTTTTTACCTCTTCAAATCCAGGTTTTTACTTTTGGTGAAACGTGTTCGCCGATCCACGACACTTCTTATCTCTCATTCTCGTACATGGCGTTCTTAGAGCTTTTGCTCGCGTCGTATTCAACTTGGACTGTGGGTGCGCGGGTCATGATCGGCGGGTGGTCGACGATTCTCTTCCCGCTCAATGTTTTCGATATTTTTCGCTTGCTCTTGTCTAATAAAAAAAAATCTTTCCGAGAATGAAATGGAAAGATCAGATTAAATGTTCACTGTAAGCTTGAGAGAGAGGAAGCACACGTATCGGAGATGAAACACGAGTGTGTCTTCGGCAATTTTCGGAGCCGGGTCGTATTTTTAGCTGAGTTGTCCTACTATGTGTATACTATGGATAAGACATTACATTTATCAATATTTAAGAATAACTTGTTACGAACACACCAGTCATGAAAGATATCAAGATCACTTTGCAGAGATAAACAGTCATTTCACTATCAACTTTTTAAAAATTTTAATGTCGTCAGCATATAAAAGTAAGTTAGTTTTCGGCAGAACAAAGAAAAGATCATTTACAAATAAAATAAAAAGTAGTGGCCCAAGATGACTTTCTTGTGGCACACCAGACGTACACATGACATCATGGAAAAAATGGATCTAAAAATAACTGATTGAGTTCTATTTGACAAATATGAGCAAAGCCAGCGAAGTAGTATAGGAGGAAATCCTAATTTATCCAATTTCAGAAGTAGAATGTCACGAGACAATAATTTATCGAACGCCTTGCTGAAATCCGTATAAATACAGTCAACTTGAGATCTATTTTCAATACGTTAGCGTTACGAACTTTGTCGCAAACTTATAATACTCTCAGATTTTATGTAGAGTATAAAAACACTTCCGCTTTGGGTATGATCTATGTATGTATTGATAAATTATCAGTTGGTAATTAGGTTAGTAAGGAGAAGAACGAACCCCGAGCGGAAACTCCATTCTGTACGTTGGTCGTGAGAGTGAAGCCAAAAACGGCGTAGCGGTCGTCCTTCATCGAGAGCGAGAAATAGTCTCATCAGTTGAGAACCAATCTCGGATAGATTAGACCAGTTTCAGAAAGTCACAATTCTGCAGTGCAACACACCAACTAATACCGCAACACCTGGTGAAAAATAGGAGTCTAGTCACCATCTGAGTGCATGTGAGCGTGTTCCAAGAGTTGATATTAGGAGATATGAACGCCCAGGTTGGCTCTGACAACACTGGATTAGAACACATCATGGAGAGGCATGGGGACCCTTGGGTCGACGCATCACAACCTTGGATTAAGAGGCCCGAAAACGGCAAATTATTTATGGAGTTTTGTAGTACTCACCAAATGGTTATCGGAAGTACCCTTTTTCCACACCAGAGTTACAATAAAACATCTTAGGATTCCCCTGGTGGTTTTACTCAGATCCAGATCGACCATTTGGCCGTAAGTCACCGATGGAGAATATGTCTCCTCGATGTGCGAGCGAAGCGTGGAGCTGACGTGGGGAGCGATCACCACTTGATGGTTGCCTGCTTGAGATTGTGCACAGCAGCTATCCGACGACTACAAATTCTTCAAATGAAGCGCAAGCTTAATGTGGATAGACTTAGGGACCGCATCAAAAAGCGCGAGTACACCACCATTCTACGCGAAAAGTTATCCATATTGGGCGGTTATGAAATGCGCAAACCAGGCAACCAGAAACACGTTTTTAACTAATGCTGAAGAATCTCTCGGATATGTGCAAAGCGGTGAAAAACCCTGGATGTCGCAAGATACATGGGACAAGGTTGGCGATCGAAAAAATGCCAAGTTGGCAATTATCTCTCAACCTAGTGTCAATCAAAGAACTCCCGATTTGAGGTGGAACCACCGTGATTTTTAAATGCAGCTTAAAAAGGCTGTTAGACGCGACAAGATAAAGGCCATTAAAAATCTGGCCATCAAGACAGAATCTGCGTCTTACCTTGGGGATATGAGTTCGCTATTTAAAACTGTGAAATAGTTGACGAACAGGAATTCCACCGCTAACCGCCTGGTGAGAGATGTGAACGGAACTTTCCTTAATATGAGTGAACCCCAGTTGCGGCTGTGGATGGACTACTTCTCGGATATTTTAAAAACCTTGTCAAAGGAAGATATTCCAGAAACAGAACAACTAGCAAATAATAATCCATCAGATAAGGAAGAGATAGTTTCCGCCATTCGGTTATTGGCGGGAACGAAAGATACAGGTATGGACGGATTACCAACCGAAAAAAGCTGACCCGGAAATAATACCCGATATACTCCTTCCACATGGAATGAAGGAAAATATCCAACTGAATGTAAGGAGGGCCTCATTGTGAAAATTCCGAAGAAGGGCGACCTTCAGGATTGTGGCAATTGGCGTATCGAAAATTATGGCTAAAGTAATTCTCAATAGGATTACTTATGTCGTGGAGAGCACTCTCGAATTTTATCAGGCTGGTATCGTCTTGTACCGACCATTCAAATACCCTACGGATAGTGGATACGAAATGAGCTCGCTAAAAGGTCCCATGTTCATTGACTTCGACAAGGTTTTCAACAGCGTTAAATGTGATTATATGTGGAATACTTTGCGTTAAAGAACATATAAGGTCATAACTATGATTAAAATATCCTACGGAGATGTAAGGTGTCGCATCTTACATAGACGAGAGCTGTCCGAGAGCTTCCCTTTGCAAACGGATGTCAGACAAGGCTGCATATTATCACCAGCCGTTTCTGGTGGTAATAAATCACATCTTGAAAGCTGCACTGGAAGGTGTAGATGATAAAGGTCTTCAGTGGAGACTTTTTACCGTCTTAACTCACCTTGATTATGCTGATGACATGCGTTTGCTTGCACATAACCATTCGGACTAAGAGTCAAATGTTCGTTCGTTGCATTCTAAATTCAAAGAGGAGGGACTGAAAATAAATGTGCGTAAAACTAAGTACATTCACATGGGTGCGAACACAAGCACACTGATTGTTCTTAACGAACAATATGTGGAAGAAGTGCAAGATTTTTGTTATCTCGGAAGCATTATCTGCATGTGAAGCCGAAAAAGATATTGAGACTCGTCAAAATAAAGCTCGTCAGGCCTTTGGTATCCTCTTCCCTTTCCCTTGGCATAAGGTTGGCCACTCTTGGAGGAAACTAGAGTGAAACATCATCAAACAGGCTCTAGATTATAATCTTCAAGGAAGACTTTGCGCTGACCTAGCATGTAGCACATGGAAGCGATCAGTTGGTCAGGAGGCCAGAGTAATAAACAAGTCCTGGCAACAGCCAAGGGTCAATCCTCAGGATCGCGCCTTGTGGGAAAGAGTTATTTATGTCCTATGCCCCCGTAGGGTGCCTTAACAGGAGTTTGATTGAATTATATTTTGACGCCACCCATACAAGTTATAGAACTATTTTAATGATTCGAAGGTTTTTTCCCGGGCTTTTTGCCGAATTTTAATAGCTGGCTTAACTTTCTTCTCAAACTTGCTGTTAGTAACCTATTAAATATTTTTTTGCGCAGCTTCAAGTCCTCCGACAACAATTCCACCACCTACCACAGAGACAACACCACGGCGCGATACAACAACTATAAAGAGCGGCTTCAACACACTCAGCTACGGCCAATCAGCAACGAATACAGTCACTCTTTTGGAAAAAGGTTTGTAAACATTTAACGCTCTAACCGAGATTTTCTCCATTTTTTTATTTATTCTTCCTTTTTATTGTCTCGCTCTCAAAAAAAAGGTTCAAAATATCAATCGAATTTAAACGAAATCGATAAATCCGAGCAGAAATCCTCCAGTGATGGCGGCAAAGGATATGATTGGCCACCGCAAGAAGAACGTTCGAATGCGCAACGAATTTTCACCACGCATCAGCACTACCTCACCACTATGACTGGAATGTTGGCTGTGACAACCATCGGTCGACTGATTCTCACACAACAGCTGTTTCTCCTTTCAAAAATATTAAAAACATAGGTACGCTCTACTTCCTTAGCAATTAGATAATTATAATATTAAATATATGATAAAATAAAAAAAAAATATCGATTAAATTATAAAAAAAATAATAATAATTAAATAAAAAACAAATTGCCTGAACAAAACTATTTTATACACATAAAAAAAATAAATTAAATAAATAAAACAAGTAATAAACCAACAAATTTATGAGAATACGTTTTCTCAAAATTTCGTCATAAAAATAAAATAAAGTGTTAAATTAAAAAATATTAATAATATTAAAAAAAAGGACAAAACTATATCAGAGATTGTATAAATTAATTATTATTAAAATAAAATAAGAAATAATGCAAGAAAACGAAAACAATTGATTTAGCGCAATTCGTGCTCAAACGTGAATTTGATGCAGTTCGGAAGAATGAGGGGCAAAATTATTAAGGGCTGCAGTATTTAGCATAACATCTTTGTGAAAAACTGGATAAATAGGGAATGTAAAATGCAACCCCTAAGTTTATGCCTCGCCATTCCGAGCAAATTTAAATCGAATTAAATCGAACATACACACAGCAAACTTTAGAGAGCTTTCGAAGCACGTTATATAATTACTAAAAAAGGGGAATAAAAACCAAAATTATTTTATTAAGGACGGTTTCGCAGCAGCAATCCAGTCATTCAGATAAATTCTTCTATTGACTTAATTCGCTTAGCTGCAAGCGTTAATTGGCGATTTTTTCTTGTCAAAGAAAAAAACAAAAGCATTAAAATTATACAAAATAATAATTAAATTGTATGAAAATTAAATTGAAAAATAAATAAATTTATTGTAAATATTCGAAAGGAAAAAAATAGTACCTACCTAAGTAATATATTATTATGGTTATCAAATTTTGTTATAATGCAAAAAAAAACATAATTATAAGATAAAGAAAAAAACTATACAACACTTATACACACATAGCATGCATGCAAATACAAATAAACAGCGATACGTAACCCCCTTCTTTTCTCTGCAACGATTATATCGAATAACTTTAATTGAATTATAAATTGAATGAAAATGTTGTAATTTAAAAGGTATCAGCAGTGTTAGGAAAAACAAGCAGGATTGGAATTTTGAAATCCACGTACGCAGGTTCATGCGGCATCATCAGCAATTTGAATGCATACATGTAGACGGGCCCGTATTGAGTTATTTTTTTTGTCCTTAATTCCATACCGAATTCACGCTCTTGTTAGGTTTGAATTATACTCGTTTTGAGAATTTTTTCATAGCGCAATGCAAATAAAAAAAAATGTTTTCGTAGTGCATTGCGAATTAATGGAAGGATTTCCAGATTTTACACTGTTCTGCTTTATTGATCGTAATGTTTTAGCCTCTGCTGAAATTATTATCAAAATTCATCCGGAGAAAGAATCAGTTTGATAAAGGTCTCAGTAGAGATCGAAAATAAAGCAGAATCTGAAAATCTCTCGTTTACTTCAAAATGTTTTTTTTTCCTTCCCGAATTACACACAATTAATACGATATTTATAAATACGTTATGTTTCGGTCAACACAAACTGCAAATTTTCGTGAACCAATGCCTTCGACGCATTTAATGAATATGAATTACCAGATGTGATCTCCTAGGACAAATAACTGAACAGTCTGAAATGGGAAGTGGTTGTGGATCGGTCGGGATTATGATTCTTAACGAAAACGTCGGGTTGGACGACCATGTATCAAATAGAAGTAAGCAGTTGAGCAGGAGGCTAGAGGAATAAACAAGTCCTGGCGTCAACTAAAGGCCTATGCTTAGGATTGCGCATTGTAAAAGAGAGTCCAATGCCTCCGTTAGGGTGACTCATCAGAAAATTAATGACGATGATGTTTCCGTCACTGCTGAGATCTTTATAAATTTATTGTTTAGGCATAAGATTTCCCAATGCATAAGAATATTTAAAAACAAAAAGACGAAAACAAGGTACTTAGGGAAAATTGAAAAAGCAAATATTCAAAATAATTTAGTGAAAATTTTTCATTTATTTTAGAGAAGAACGTTTTCTTTCAAAGTTATCAATAATTGATTTTTCATTAAAACAAGGTTGAAAATAAAAAAAAAAGTTACGTACATAGGTATATATGTTATAAAACGAATTATCAAAACTATTATTTATATGAAATGAAGAAATACAATGAAAATTTGACAAAAAAAAATATTTTAAACGCCTTTTTATTTTTCTTTTTATATCTTTCAGGAGAGGTGAGAAGCTGTAAAAAATTAAAAAAAACTAATTGTATCGAGAATAAAATTCAAATGCATAAAACTGTAGACAAATCATTGGAATCAGATTGAAATGTGTTCAAAACTTTTGTTTCCAAAAAAGTTAGGGAGTGGGTTCAATATTTTTGTATCATCAAGGATAGCGAGAGGGAGCCATCTACCTTACGATTGAGGGGACACAGCTTATAAATAAGAAAAAGAACAAGATTTATAGACACTACACACAATCGCTCTGAAATCTAGGGGAGTAGACGCCCTTTCTGCCCCAACCCCCCGATCATCACGCCTCTGACTAAAATTTTTGTGATCGACACAGAAAAAAAAAAAATTGCTACCCTGAAATTTTGTTTTTTTGCGTTTCATGACTACATTAGCCTAAAAACGTCAAAAGACTTTCGCTGCACTTTACGAGCCGCTGACACCACGGAGAAGGAAATTACTGACAACGTTCTTAATATCTTACGCTGTGCAAGTGTTGACTTATCACCGGACTTAGTATCTTGTAGAAAGATTACTCCTATATCCCGCGATGTTGGCGCGAGAGTGTCGTCATTCAAGGTTATTCTGCCGGAAGCTTGCTTTGCCCATGTTGTGTCATCGAAACTATGGCCGAAATCTGCTATCGTCCGTGAATTTTTGCCCCGAAATCGTCTTTCGCGGCTATCATCTCAATATCCATCGTCAAAAAACGGGCAAGCTCTATCTCGATATCTTACAGCAACGTAAGCGGGATGCGTACGAGAACTCAGGAATTATATCTCGCCGCTGCTGTTTGTTCCTTTGATATCGCGTGCATTTGCGAGACATGATTGTCCTGTCAGTTCAGAGATTCTGAGCTTTTTGATTCCGACTTTGAAGTTTTTCGTCCTGACCGCCACCCCAACTTACTTGATCCACCGGTTGGGGGTGGAGTCCTCTGCGCCGTTCGTCGCCGGTTTGCTTCTACGATCATCGATGTCCCAGGAACCGAGAATCTAGAGTTCTTGTGTGTAGCTGGAACATAAGGGAACCGCAAGTTATACGTTGTGACTGTATAAATCACATCGCCTTCACCTTCATCAGTTTACGATGCGGTTTATAATGCAATTGAAACCTTGCTTGGTCTTCTACATCCATCAGACGATATTTTAATTCTGGGCGACTTTAATTTACCGCAAATACAGTGGCTACACTCTGATGATAATGAGGTTTGTATGACGCCTTCGTATTCCTCCTGTGCCCGACACGAAATACAATTTGTGGACAACATGCTTGCTACAGGACTTTTCCAAGTGTGTCCGATTTCGAATGCTCATGGTAGATTTTTGGATCTGATTTTTTCATCTGATGCCAGCCTTACGACGATTGATAGATGTCACAGCCCTTTGCTGCCTGACTTCCCTATTCAACCTGCGCTTCACGCAACATTCAACTCTCAGACAGAATTTACGAACTCGAAATGTATTGCTAGTAATTATTACTTTATTATTTTAATAATAAAGTATTGTGATCGACATAGAAAAAAAAAAAAATTTGCTACCCTGAAATTTTGTTTTTCGCGTTTCATGACTAAATTAGCCTAAAAAAGCAAAAAAAAAAAATCCGTCCCGCCGTACGCCGTACATATGGACTCGTACCTCCAAGACCGTTAAAGGTGGAATGTTGAATTTTGGGTGGGTTATTAACTTGGTAAGTGAGCTCCATTATCCAAATTTTGGGGAGTGTGGGGTGGAAGGGGGAGGCGGGGGGATGGAAAAAGTCGAAATATACACTTGCTAATATCTTCACCACGAATGCAGATAGAAAGATGAAAATCAGCACACGTATAGAGAGAGCTGTGGGACATATTCCAAAAATAATTTAATTTTTTTATCCATTGGCGTCCGTAAAGGGGGGGCTAAGAACAAATTGTCGGCCGAATCTTTTTTTGAAATGGTTATATCTTCGAAACGACTTACCATAAAAATTCATATTTTGGGACAATTAAGATGGCGTATAGATCCACCAGAATCAGCTTAGAAGTAGGCTTATTATTGTAAGGGGAAGGGTGGGGGTGTGCAAGGAAAAACACTTAAGAATTAATATCTCAACTATCTCTTAAGCTATGTAATTGAAATTTAAAACATATACTAAGCTATACTAGCGAAATACAAAAAAAATATAAAATTTGGTCATAATAGTAGTGGGGTGAAATGGGGAGCATTTGAAAAATGGTGCACTTTTCAAAATTAGAAATCATTATATCTCAAAATTCAGTACAGATATCAAATTCAAAATTCGTCAGAATATAGAACTACATAATTTATAATTTTGATAAAAATTTTAAGTTAGGGGGTGTAGGGGGAGGGAGGTGGTAAGCAAAAATGTCGAAAATTTTGAGTGAATTTTTTAGGACTCTGCTCAAAGATAGAAACTTTAAATTTTGCATGTGAATACATCTATTTGATATACATAGAAAAAAAATAATAATTTGATCCACAATTGTTATGAACCGACCACCACGGTCTAATGGGCACAAGCTGTTTCATGTGCAACGAAAAAAACACGAAAACTGAAAATTTTTGGATGTAATTTTAGGGTAGAAACTTGAAAATTTGGGAAATACATTTAAAAAAAATCCCTTAAAGTATAAAATATTAACTGGTCGAATACCTTCAAAACTTCTACCCCCTCCCATACAAAATTATTTTTTCGACCATTTTTAAGAAATTAATTATCACCTAACTATTAAAAGCTATCCATTTGAAATTTTGCATAAGAACTTATAAAAATATTTGCAAAGAAATTATTTTAAAAGTTTCAAAATCACACTTGCCCTTCTACCCCCTCCCATACAAAAGTATGATTTCGACCAATTTCATTGAATCAACTAATAACCAACAAATTAAAAGGTACGAATTTTTTGAAATTTTGTACGAGCAGCTTACAAGAGAAAGGAAATAAAATTGTGTCACAAATTTTGCAATTCCCCTACCTCTTCTACCCCCTCCCGTACAAAATTATTTTTTCGACCATTTTTAAGAAATCAATTATCAGCTAACTCTTAAAAGCTATCCGTTTCAAATTTTGCCTAAAAACTTATAAAAATAATTGAAATAAAATTCCTTTAAAAGTTTTGAAATCGCGCTTGCCCTTCTACCCCCTCCCATACAAACGTATCATTTCTACCTATTTCATTGAATCAACTAATAACAATCAAATTAAAAGCTACGAACTTGAAATTTTGTACAAGCACACTACAAGAGAAAGGGAATAAAATTGCGTCACAAATTTTACGATTCCCCTACCTCCTCTACTCCTTCCCATACAAATGTTTGGTTTCGTGAATGTAAAATGCACCGAATCCAATGAAAATTCTATGCAACTTCGTCTATGAAACACATTCTATACAGAGGATATTGGACGCGATTCAAGGAATTAATTAAAAAGCTATTAACATCCACCCACCCTTACCTCTCCTCCTCCCCTCATAAAAACCCAAACTTTCAGAAATGAATGAAATATTGTTAAATTGACAACAGCCCTGCCCAAGAACTCCCTTTCACTTAGCCTTCCCTAACCACTCTAACCTGCATATTGACTTTCCACACATCCGCAACTTGTCCCAAGAATAATAAAGTTTCGCCCGACTTGTTGGCAGTTTATTTTAATTTCGCTAAAGCTGATTTTGAAACTTTAAATCATGACATATCCAATTGCGATTGGTTGTCTGTGTTGAATGAATCTGATGTTGACAAAGCCACACCAAATTTTTACACGATTTTAAATGGCTGCTTTATGCGTTGTGTCCCTGTAGTTTGTTCGAAACCTACCAGGAGGTTTCCCTGGTTTGACGATGATTTAATTAATTTGAAAAATCGAAAAACGAAAGCTTGGAAAACCTATTCGCTCTCAAGGAGTGATACGGACTACATAATTTACATAAACCTATGTAATTGTTTTATAAGCCAGTCTCGAGCTGCATATAACCACTTACTGTTAAAAACTCTTTTAAAGATAAACCGAAACAATTCTGGAATTTTGTCAACTCTAAGAAAAACTCTAATGGTTATCCTTCCAGTATGTCTTTTAATGATGTTCTCAGTGCTGATCCTACTACAATTAGTAACTTATTTTCTAACCATTTCCGTATTGCCTTTAATTTCAGTACGCCACTAATATCCGTTGGTAGCTTTCAATACATATCTGAGTTCCCTTCTTCGTCAATGGTTCCAAAAGATCTTTTTATTGACGACTCCACTATTTTGAAATACATTGATAAACTTGCAATTAATTTCTCCAGTGGACCTGATGGTGTTCCTTCGTCTGTGATTAAAAAGTGTAGTTTATCCCTTTTACCTATCCTTTTGTACCTTTTTAATTCATCGCTTCGTAGTGGAGTTTTTCCTATGTCATGTAAATGCTCAACTATAATACCCTTGCTTAAGTCTAGTAAAAGAGATGATGTAAGTAATTATAGGCCTATAGCGAATCTTCCATGTGTTGCTAAGCTATTTGAATCCATTGTGTGTGATGTAATGTATTTCCATTCCAAGTCGATTATTGGATCATTCCAGCATGGCTTTGTCAAAGGCAGATCCACTGTAACTAATCTTATGGAGTTCTCGAACTTCTGTTTTTCTACTATCGAAAATGGGCAGCAGGTCGATTGCATATACACTAACTTTAGTCAGGCCTTTGACAAAATTGACCATAATATTCTTGTGCATAAGCTCGGCCTGCTTGGTTTTCCTGATATTTTTGTCCTTTGGATAAAGTCGTATCTTAGTGATCCCATTCAGAAAGTACACTTTCGTGGAGCCTTATCTTCTGAAATATTTAATACTTCAGGCGTTCCGCAAGGTAGCCATCTGGGTTCACTTCTATTCCTTCTCTTTATTAATGACGTGAGTTCGTTTATCTCTAACTCGAACATTCTTCTCTATGCCGATGATGCGAAAATCTTTAAGATTATCTCCAGCAGCAATGATTGTCTATTATTGCAAAGTGATATCTCGCGTTTTCATGACTGCTGCTTACTTAACAATTTACATCTCAACATTAATAAGTGCACTGCTGTTTCGTGTTCTAAGAAGAGAATATCAATAAATTTTGACTATGTTGTAAATGGATGCTCTTTACTTCGTTCTGACAAAGTACGTGATTTGGGCGTACTATTCAACTGTAATTTTACCTTTGATGATCACGTGAATCACATTGCTGGTAAAGCGAACGCTCTACTCGGTTTTGTTAGGAGACAATCGAAAGAATTCAATGATTTCTTTACAACGAAAATATTGTATTGTGCATTCGTCCGATCTATCCTAGAATATGCAAGTCCTATCTGGTCACCATTTTATTCCATTCACATAGATAGGATCGAAGCAGTTCAGCGTCGGTTCTTAAGGTTTGTCCTTCAGGGCCTTCCCTGGTCCGATCCACTCAGGTTACCGTCATATGTTGATCGTTTAAATCTGCTGTCTATGGATTCCCTTGAGAAAAGGCGGATATATGCCAGAGTTGTTTTTGGTTTTAAAGTAATTACAGGTATAATTGACTCTGACAAATTGTTGTCTATGATTAATTTCAATGTTCCATATCACCCTTTGCGAAATTATGAGCTTTGTAGAATTCCGCAGCATCGCACAAACTACGGGTCTTATGAACCGGTTTCATGCATGTTAAGAGATTTCAATAACTACTTCTCGCAATTGGATTTCCACATGAGTGTTCTGCAAGTAAAAGATCAGCTTTCCTGAGATTAATTATGTTTGATTATTTAAAAATTTTTAATATTTGTGTATCTGATTCTTTTTTATTGTTTCTGTACATCTGTAAATGTAGTAATCAATTTTTGATGAAATAAATTATTATTATTATTATTAAAATGCAAAAAAAAAATTCGTACGCCGTACATATGGACTCATATCTCCAAGACCGTTAAAGGTAGAATGTTCGTTTTGGGTAGATTGTTGATTGGGTAAGTGAGCTCTATTTTCTAAATTTTGTGGGGTGTTAGGTGGAAAGGGGGGAGCGAGGGAGGGAAAGAGTCAAAAACTACACTTGCCAATATCTTCACTACGAATGCAAATAGGAAGTTGAAAATCAGGAAAGATATGGAGAGGGCTGTGGGACAAACTCTAAAAATAATGTAATTTTTTTACCCATTGGCGTCCGAAAAGGTGGGGCTGAAAACAAATTGTCGGCCGAATGTTTTTTTCAAATGATTATATCTTCGAAATTATTTATTGTAAAACATTCATATTTTGGGACCATTAAGGCGGCATATTTTTTTTTTTTTTTTTATAGTATGGGGACTACGTGAGTGCACTGCGGTCTTTCCGACCTATTGTACGGTGATTGCCCCATTTCCCTACCATATCCCAGTAGCTTTAGCTAATTTGAGTATTAGTGAGGGAGCCATGTTGGCTAGTTCCTCGGTGGAAAGGATGCCCTTCCCAAGAATCTTGAGTCTACTCCTTGCCATTGCTTCGCAGTGGCATAGGATATGTATTGTCGTTTCCGAGTCTTCGAGACAGAGACGACATATGTCGGTTTCAGCTAAGCCCATTTTTTTGAGGTGATGGTTTACTCCACTATGCCCCGTCATTAGCCCGATTAGAGTATTGATGTCCCTTTTGCTGAATCTCAGGATATCCTCCACTTTGTTTTTATGTGGTAGGATTAATTTTTTCGAGGTTGATAAACCAGGAAGTCTATTCCAGTGGATTATATGTTCTTCTTGGACCCACTTTTTAATTGAGGAGTTAAGAAATCCTTTTGGTTTTCCGCAGAAAGGTTCTGGGCCAATTAAGTTTTCTTCCGCGCCGTTTTTAGCTAAGCGATCTGCCTCCTCATTTCCCTCAATTCCTAAGTGTCCTGGCACCCACATTAAGGTTACGTCATTCCTTTTCCCCAGGATTATTAGGTCTTGAAGGCAGTCCCAAACTAGCTTCGATCCATGTTTGTTGGATGACAAGGCTTTTAGAGCTGCCTGACTATCCGAGAGGATATAAATTGGTTTGTTGCGATGAGCTCTCCTTATGTTTTCTTGGATGCATAGCTCGATTGCCACTAGTTCAGCCTGGAAGATTGTGGCTTCTTTGCCGAGTGATTTTGAAACCGAGAAGTTAGGTCCCTTAACTCCAGCTCCCGTCCCCTCAGAAGTGCACGAACCGTCTGTGTACCAGATGGTTGAACCCTCTGTCATTTCAGGTGATGTCGATTGCCAGTCCGTGCGTTCACCAATAATAACCTTGAATGGGGTTTCAAAGTTATATTTTGCCGGCATATCGTCCGACAAAGTGGAGGCTAGAGCCTCCCATTTTGGGTTATTTAGGATTTTGAGGTGGCCTCTAAAATCCCCTGGTTTATAGTTGTTTTCCCTTTGTAAGCGTAACACCCCTTTGATAGTTTCCCTTTTTATTTGGAGATGTATCGGAGGAATGTTAAGGAACATTTTCATTGCCGCTGTGGGACAGGTTTTCATCGCACCTGTGATGCCAAGACAAGCTAGCCTTTGGATTTTTTGTAGCGTGAGCAGTGCTTTTCTTTGCAACGTTTTAGTCCACCATACCGTTGATCCGTATGTGACTATTGGAAGAATGATTGTTCTGTAACACCAGTAAATCATTTTGGGCTTAAGTCCCCATTTCCTACCAAATAAGCTTCCACAGGCCCAAAATGCCTTTAGAGCTTTGGCATGAGTCCATTCTATCTATCCAGTATAACTCCTAGATATTTTACCTCTTCTGAAAGGGGTATAATTGTTCCATTTATTGAAGGGATGTGATGTGGATATTCCTTCTATTTGTAAATGGTACCAACTCAGTCTTACTTGGGTTGATGTTCAAGTTTTTAGACCGACACCAGTTCATTATCATATCTAAGGCAGATTGTGTTCTTTCCGATATAATAGAACCATACTTATCTCTAATAATAATGACGAGGTCGTCAGCATATCCTATAACCTCGTATCCCTGTTCCGCTAGATGGTCCAGGAGTTCATCCACTACAATAGACCATAGAAGTGGAGATAGTACCCCACCTTGGGGACATCCTCTATAGGTCTGTGCAGTCAGTGAGCTATCACCCAGTTCCGTGATAGTCATTCGGCTTCTTAGCATGGCATGTATCCATCTAATTGTGGCCGTTTCCAGCCCTTTTTTCCTAGCTGCCGCTATTATGGCTTCATGGGGAGTATTATCAAATGCTCCCTCTATATCTAGGAATGCGCAAAGCGCAATTTCTTTATAGTCTTTCGCCTTTTTGAATTGTCTTACCAAATCGTGAAGAGCTGACTCTGTTGATTTGCCCCTTTGGTAGGCATGTTGATATTTGTTAAGACGAACCTTGTTAGGCCCTGTTCTTAAGTGTGCATCCACTAATTTCTCCATCGTTTTGACGAAGAAGGAGGTTAGGCTTATAGGACGATATGACTTGGGCTGATCAATAGGGTGATTGCCTGCCTTCGGTATAAATACCACCCTTGCTTTCCTCCATATTTTGGGGATGTATCCCCAACTATAACTGGCTTTAAAGATCCTTATCATTATTGGCAATAAGATCTCTAACCCCTTTTGCAATAAAGCGGGGAATATTTTGTCTACTCCGGCTGATTTGTAAGGCTTAAAGGTGTTAATCGCCCATCTTATCTTTTCCGGAGTGAAGATTTTTCCAGCAGCACTTTTGCTGGACGGAGTTTGACAATATGTCCTTTGCTCCGCTTCTAAATCTTCATTTCTGTTTAATATTCTGCAGCCTGGGAAGTGTGTTGCCAATAACACCTCAAGGGTTTCCATACTGCTTTTGGTAGAGGACCCGTCAGGTCTCTCTAGAAGTCCGATATCTATCGCGGTATCTTTTGATAACACCTTTTGAAGTCTTGAGGCCGCTGGGAGATCGTCTATTTCTTCACAGAATCTACTCCACGACTCTTTCTTCAATTTTTTGAGAAGTTTGTTGTATTCGGTTAGGGACTCTCTATATTCGTCCCAATTCCCGAAGGTTTTTGCTCTGTTGAACAATTTCCTAGTTTCCTTGCGTTTTTTCGCAAGTTCCTCGTTCCACCAAGGTGTTTGTTTGGCTCTTTTTTTATGTAGAACAGGACAACTTTGTTCGTAAGCATTAATAATATTGTTTACGATTTTGTTCGCCATTTTATCAATGCAGTCTGGGCTACTTATTGATTCTTCTGCGATTCCTAGTTCATATTCTAGGACTGATTGGTACAAACTCCAATTGGTACGTTTCGGATTTCTGTATTCCCTGATATATTCAATTGAAGTCTCAACATCAAAACAGATATGCCTATGATCTGATAGTGAGGCTTCCTTTGATACGTGCCAATTCACGCACTTGTCTACCAGGCAGGGGCTAGTAATGGTTAGATCCAGTACTTCCTGCCTAATTGAGTTTATAAGGGTTGGTGAATTACCTTTATTAATTACGTCTAGGTTGTTAGTAGTTATATATTCTAAGAGTGACTCACCTCGTTTGTTTATATCGCTGCTACCCCAGATCGTGTGATGAGCGTTCACGTCGCAACCAAGAATAACTGGTATGTTGTTTGCCTTGCTGTAACTTACCAGCTCCATGACTCCTTGTGGTGGAGCCTCTAGCTCCTCCCCTGGAAAGTAGGCCGAGGCGATTATAACCTTTTGGCTTCCTCCTACCTTTGGTATATTCCCCAATACCGCTACTAAATCTGTACGGATGAACATAGGTATATTTAGGTAATTTATTTCTGATGATATCAGAATTGCAGCTCTAGGCCTGTCACTTCTTCTATCAAAGATCAACTTACCCATTTTTTTAGGAATATCAAATATTTTCCCCATAGCGGCTCTTGGTTCTTGTATTAGGGCTATGTGATATTCCTCTTTTGCGAATCTCCATGTTAGAATATCCATGGCCGCCGCTGCGCGATGGAGATTCGCTTGAATTACTCTAATTTTCTTTAGAGTTTGGGCCATCTTTGTTCATCCGCGGCTCGCTGCTTTTGAACTCCTTGGCCTTAGGGCGAAGAGTGATGCTGGAGAATTTAAAGCATACTCTATGCCCCCTTTGTTTAAGCTTTTCCATCGATTGACCGTCGATGGAGAAGGTTATAATGGTGTTTGTGCCCTCTACCTTTCTACTCAACAATCTCCAGTTGGAGGCGCACAAACCAGCGTTTTGAGCATCAATGAGGGTGGTTATCTCCTCTGGTGTTTTCTTTTCGTGAGGAAAATACCCCATGATTATTTCTAATCGCGGGATATTCTCCTCCCGGACTGCCCATATGTTCGTTGACTCGTCCGGCTTGATGCTTGCAGCTGTCTTTTCTAACCATGATGCTGTCTGCTCGTCAAGGCATATGATCAGCATCCAACCCGGCTTAAGGCTGAGTCCACCAAATTGTGGAATTATCCCTTCGGTTGTCGCTTTGGGAATCTCGTTCAGAATGAGTTCCAGTGTTGTAGCAAGTTGCTCTGCTGTTAGGATCTTATGAGGATGTTCGGTATGTATAATACCGATCCTTATCCCTTTAAGGCGGCATATTACTCCACGAGTATCAGCTTAGAGAGTGGGTAATTATTGTAAGGGGGAGGGTCAGGGGGGGCAAAAAAAACACTTAAAAATTAATATCTCAACTATCTCTTAAGCTATCTCTTAAGCTATGTAATTGAAACATATATTAAGCTGTACTAGGAAAATACGAAAAAATATAACATGTTGAAGTAAAAGTAGGGAGGAGAAATAGGGAGCATTTCAAAAATGGCGCACTTTTCAAAATTACAGGGAGGTGGTAATCAAAAATGTCGAAAATTTTTGAGTGAAATTTTAAAGTAGAAACTTAAAAAAGCTATCAATTTGAAATTTGGCACAAAAACTTTTAAAAATAGTTGAAATAAAAAGTTTTGAATTCGCTCTTACCCTTCTACCCCCACCCATACAAAAGTATGATTTTGACCAATTTCATTAAATCAACTAATAACCAACAAATTAAAAGCTACGACTTTGAAATTTTGTACAAGCACCTTACAAGAGAAAATAAATAAAACTACATCACAAATTTTATGATTCCCTTACCCGATCTACCCCCTCCCATGCAAATGTTCGGTTTCGTGAATGTAAAATACACCGAATTTTATGAAAATTCTATGCAACTTCGTCTATGAAACACATTATATACAGAGAATATTGGACGTGATTCATGCAATCAATTAAAAAGCTATTAAAATCCATCCACCCTTACTATTACCCCTCCTTCTCCCCTCATAAAAGCCCAAACTTGCAGAAACGAATGAAATATTGTTATATTGGCAACCGCCTGCCCAAGAACTCCCTTTCAATTAGTCTTCCCTTACCACTCTAACCTGCATATTGACTTTTCACTTATCCGCAAGTCGTCCCAAGAATAATAAAGTTTCGCCCGACTTGTTGGCAGTTTATTTTCCATTTGAGCTCATCGCTTTCAAAAATCACTTTTATAATTTTTGTGAAAATTTAATTAACGACACAAATGGTTTATTGATCTAAGAGATGGACCCGATCAAATTGCATCGATTTAAAATGCATTTTATACTGCTATTTGAAATTTAAATGCATTTCCTGGCCTAAACATTCTTTATTAAATAATGAATGAAAAAATGGCAATAAAAAAAATGTTTATTAATTTAAACAGATGGTAATTGCAAAAATGAAGAAAATGTTGGTCTTTTTTGCAGAAAATCAAACGGCTTCATATTCTGTGATCGCAAAAGGAACCAACACCGGCAAATCAACAGGGACCTGGTTCAATGGGATCCATACTATTAATCGAGCTCCAATAAATGGAAGAAAATCACGGACGCGTGACAAGGAAATAGTGAAGAAGGTTGTTTGGTAGCCGAATGCGAATCCCGGACTTTGGCTAAAAAAAAGTGCGAAGAAGTTCTGTGAGAAGAATATTGTCAGGTACTGGCTTGAAGTCGTGTCAAGTCATTAAGGTGCCCAGTCGCAACGACAAACAACCTCTAGTGGCAAGAAACCGAGCCAGAAAGCTGTATGAAAATATTGTGACCAAAAATGTTGGCTGCTTGGACGATGAAACTTATATATGTGAAAGACTCGATGCTAAATATATTCCTTGACAAAAATAGTACATTGCCGATAAGCTGTTTAGTCATCATTATCAGTGGCGCTACAACCCAAGTCGGTAGTAGGTCTCCTGTAAGCGTCTTCTTCAATTTTCTCAGCCCAATGACTGCATCCTTCATGGTGAAAGTTTCTGAAGCGATTTGCAATCTTCGTCGATTGAATCCGTTTTCTCAGTTTTACGACTGACCTTTTTTCCCTCCGCTTTTCCTTTTTGTACAAGTTTGCGTATTCTTCTGTCCTCCTTTTCACTGTACGTGACCAGCCCATTGTGGCTTTCCAAGTTTGATGAGTGTAGAGACTTCTGGGTCCTCGAAAATGGTTTATCAATTCCTGATTATACCAAACTGGCTTATTCTCTCAGCGGTTGGAGGATTGGTCGTGATGCGTGCATTCATTCAGATTTTTTTGCATTTACTCAAATTTCTGTGCATCCACTCAAATTTGTGTGCATTTACACAAATTTGTGTGCACTTAATAAATTTTATGTGCATTCTTTAAAATTTGTGTGCATTCATTCAAATTTGTGTGCATTCACTTAACTTTGTGTATATTCACGAAAGTTTGAGTGCATTTACTCAAATTTGTGTGCATTTACTCAAAATGTGTGCATTCATCCAAATTTGTTGGCATTAACTGAAATTTTTGTAAATTTACTCAAATTTGTGTGCATGCTCTCAAATTTGTGTGTTTTAACTCAAATCTTTGCACATTTACTCAACTTTGCTTGCATTCACTCAAATTTTCTTGCATTCACTCAAATTTGTGTGCATTCATTCAAATTTCTTTGCACTCATTCAAATTTGTGTGTATTTATTCAAATTGCACTCACATTTGCTTGCATTTACTTAATTTTGTGTGTATTCATTCAAATTTGTGTGCATTCCTTCAAATTTGCATTAACTCAAATTTGTGCGCATTTACTCAAATTTGCTTGCATTTACTCAAATTGTGTGCATTCATCCAAATTTATTTGCATTAACTCATACTTTGTAAATTGACTCAGATTTGTATGCACTCACTTAAATTTGCTTGAATTTACTTTAATTCGCTTGCATTCACTCAAATTTGTGTTTTTTATTTTCTTAACGCGGAGAAAAGCATCGAGAGCCTTGAAGTACGGGACTTGTACCCGATAAAAACCCCTCGCCTAGCCCACTACCCCACGGGACAACCGTTAAGTATTTCTTCAGTAGGAGGGAGGAGCATAAAGCTCAAACGTCAATTTACTGTCGCATGTAATGTCTTATGTCACCCTGTTTATGTCACTTCCTATTTTACTTAACTACCAACTGTTTTAGCTGTAGTAGGCACTTCTGTCTCAGATAGTTCCCTACGTAGTCTTTCGAGTCTCCTTAGCTCGGTGAGAACTTTCACGCACATCTGAGTCATCGCGTTCCAGCTTTCGCTGCTGCTCAGCATATGTGGAACTATGTTGTAGGGGTTAATATTTTCTCCAACGATGTCCTCGACTTTCCTTCTGTCCATTTCATAGGCTGGGCAGTGAAAGAATACATGTTCTGCATTTTCTATTGCATCTGCACAACTTGGACATGACGCAGAGGAATCATGGCCATATTTGTACAAATAGCTTCTGTAACAGCCATGCCCTGACAGAAATTGGGTCATGTAGTTATCTACTTCACCATGCTTCCGTCCAACCCACTTATCTATGTCTCTTATGAGTTTATACGTCCAGCGGCCTTTGTTTGCGGTGTTCCATTGCAGTTCCAAGGTATTAGTACTTACCCGTTGCTCTTCTTTTTTCTCTTCCACTGTTAAGCATCGGCTTATCGTATTCTTTTTGTGATATAATCGTTGAGATTCACCAGCTAGTATGTCTGGCGGCAGTAAACCAGCTATAACATTCTCGGCGTCATATGAAATTGTGCGAAATCCACTGCATACCCTTAACGCACTTACTCTATGGGTTTTTTTTTATATATTCGCGTAAGATTTGTATCGTAGTGCTTCGCTACATATCGGTGCAGCATAGATTATGACACTTTGCGTCACTCTTGAAAGAGTATCCTCCTGTTTTGGCTGGGTCCTCCAATATTCACCATTGTTCTGCATAGAGCGTAGTTCACTCGTTCTGCTTTTGCGCAGACAGTTTCGATGTTTGTCTTAAAGGATAATCTTGCGTCAATCATAAAATCCAAGTATTTAATGGAGGGTTGTGATACGATTTTAAGTCCATCTATATTAAACGTTATATGCTCTCTTTGTTTTCTGCTTGTAATAAGAATTACTTCTGTTTTTTGTGCAGCTATTTATTTATTTATTTGGGCTCTTGAACAAAAAGATTACAATTTCAATTAAACAAAAGCGGAAAATAAAAGAATAGCAAAGAAGAAAATTTAAACATTGAAGATGATAGTTTATAATATACGCTAAAAAATAAATCAATAGTAAAAATAAAAATTTAAACATTAAATATGATAGATTTAACTCTATTCTTAAATAATGGAAAAGAAGAAGCTAAAGAACCAAATTGAAGTCGGTCATGGTTCCTTTGCATTCTTAGCATCGGAGAGTGATGGTATACATCGAGAGAGGCTCGTGGAGGATTAAAGATGTCTGAATTCCTTGTTGAGACTATTCCTGGTCTAAAGTTCAGGTCGTCACAGAGGTGGATATTGAGCAGGTAGCTGCACAGCTTGAAGAGGAAGCAAGCATCGAGGAAGGTCCGCCTTAAATTCAGTGGCTGTAGGTGAAGTACTTCAAGTCTGCCATTGTAGTCGATATGAGGCTTCCTTAATCTATAGAAAAGGGTTCGAGTGAATCTACGCTGAACAGATTTGATGGTTCGAATATGGCAAGAATAGTGTGGGTTCCAGACGGTAGAACAGTATTGCAAAATACTACGGACGAGTGTGGAAAATAGTAGAGCAGCTGTTCCTGGACGATTAAACTGGACGGTCGTGCGGAGGACGAAACCAGCAAGTCTATATGCTTTATTAGTAATCTCGGAGAAATGATTGACGAATTTAAGTTTACGATCAAAGACCACTCCTAGATTCTTAATTGTGGTTACTGCTGTAAGGATGGATCCATTAATAGAGTAAGAGAGAACAGAGGAGGTAGTCTTATACGAGTACTCCATAGTAAAACACTTTTCTATGTTCAAAAAGGTATCGTTGTTTGAACACCAACGAGAGACAGCAGACAAATCAGCCTGGAGAATCATGCCATCAGAAACGGAGGAAATTTCCCGGAACAGTTTGAGGTCATCAGCGAATAAGAGACAGTTCGAAGATACAAATTGGGGCAAATCATTTATGAAGAGAGTAAATAATAGAGGAGCAAGGATCGATCCCTGTGGGACACCAGAGTTAGCAAGGAACTCAGTACAGGAGTATCCGTTGAACGTTATTCGGAGACGACGGTCCGTAAGGTACGAACTGAACCAGTTCAGGAGAGAGCCAGAGACACCGTACCTTCCAAGTTTTGAGATTAGAATTTTACAATTAACAGTGTCGAAAGCTTTTGAAAAATCGGTATATATGATTTGGACAGTATTAGGACGATCTAAGGGTTGAGCAACGAAATTAGTGAATTCACATAAATTAGTAGAAGTAGATCTACCTTTCACGAATCCATGTTGGGCTGGTGATATCGAGTGATAAAGTTTATCCCATATTACATTATGAACTAATCTTTCAAAAACCTTTCCAAAACAGTTCAGGGTGGAAAATCGGGCGATAATATAAGACATTTTCTTGCTAGCTCTAGATTACATGCTCTTAGCCAGTTCTTAATGTCAGAAATCAAGTTGGTGCTTACGTTGTTGATGCTCTGTAAGTCTTTCGCTACCACAGTAATTTCTATATCATCCGCGTAGCCAATTATTTGTACGCCTCTTGGTACTGGAAGCCGTAAGATGTCATCATATTGAATATTGCATAACACGGGTCCTAGTACTAAGCCCTGTGGGACTCCGCATATTATGCTATAATTCTTCACTCCTTCTTCGGTATCATATAGTAATACTCTATCTGCGAGATAGCTCCTGAGCATTCGTAGGAGGTATGGTGCAGTTTCCAATTTTAGTAGAGAATTAATTATGTGAGGGCACGTCACCGAATTGAAAGAATTTTTGACGTCTACTGTTATTATAGCGCAGTATTCTTTGGGACCATTCTTCAATCTATTGCCTTCAATGGCTTTTCAGCAATGTCTATTACTTTTTTTATTGCGTCGACAGTAGCGGAATCCATATTAAATCTCTGAAATTTTTCCATTCTTTTGTAGATGTTGTTCTAACCTGTTAAGAATTAACCATTCTAGGATTTTCCCCAGTGAATCAAGCATACGAACTCGGCTCTCCGGGGGGTTTGTTTGATTTCGGGAGTTGACGTTTCCATATTTTGGGAAAAATACCATCCTTTAGGCATTTCGTGTACATTTCTGCGTAGACGTCTGCATTGAGCTTTATAGCTAGTTTATGCGCTCTATTTAGTATGCCATCTAGTCCTGGTGATTTATTGTTCTCGAGCCGCTTAGCTGCTTGGAGTACCTCCTACGCAGTCGCCACCGCTGGTTCGTTATTCCCTTCAGTGGAGCTTTCTATTATTGCCGGAGCATTACTATCACAGCGTTTCGGGAATAGCGATTCGACCACTTTGTCCATAAGTGTAGGACACGTTGCTGCTTGTCCCCTTGGTTCCTTCAGTTTTGACCTCACTATCCTATATGCTCCATCCCATAAGTTACCGTTCATATTGTTACAAAGCTCTCTAAAACATTCTTGTTTATTTTGCTTAATTGCCTTTTTAAGGTCTGACCTGGCTTCTTTGTATATACCGTTTAGTGTACTACTATTTACGGTTGTTCTTTTCCGTTGCAGCTGTCGTATAGCTTTATGACATCTAGTGCGTAGCCGAGCAATGTTATCGTTCCACCAGTAGTTTGGTTTCCGTACATTGTCACCATTGCCGCGTCACAGGCTTTGCTCAGTTCGTTTAGTACACTTTCAGCAGGATTTTCTATACCTTCTTGCGAGTCATGTTCGGCATTCAGTACCATCTTGAAGATTTCTTCATCTAGTGTATTATCTTTCCATCCTTTGTCTGCGCTTTCGCATGCTGGCACTTTTGACGATTTCGTCTACCAGAATCAATTGCCATTATTATTGTCTGATGGTCGCTACGCGTATATGCATCACTTAACCGCCATTCTACGTGCTAAATTGATGTTCTGCTTGCAAATGTTTCGAAAGTGTTTTTTTGCCCACTATTTAAAACGATGACGTCAAGCAACGCAATGGCTTTCAGTAGCATATTTCCTGTCCCATTCGTGCGTTTGCTTCCCCATTCCGTGGCCCATGCGTTGAAGTCACCAGCAATGATATTTGGGCTTGTTGACTTAATATCGATCGTGAGTCCATCGAGAATCCTTTCATATTCATCGTAGCCAACACTCGGTGGAATGTAGCAGCTACATATATTTATTCCGCCAATCTTTGCTCTTACGTAGTACTGGTTACCAGTGAGTGGCTTATCTTGGAAAGTCTTATCTCCACTGGCCCAGATTGCTGCCTTTTGTGGTCTGTCTGAGATCCATCATAAATCTCCTAAGTTTGGATATTGTTCACTATTGATCGCCACGTCAAATTTCTCTTCGTATATTCTTTGCTTTAATAGATCCTGAGCCGCTTCACAGTGATTAAAATTAATCTGAAATATTTTCATGTTTATACTATGGATGAAATCTAAGAGTATATTGTGTTTGCCTTACCGTTTGTAACGTTAAGAAATAATGCTCGCACAGAGCCGCCAAGGGTACAAAAGTATTTGTTGTCGCTCAAAAACTTCGATTCCGAGTTGCTGTCTGTCCGTCTGTCTACAACATAACTCTCGAACGCTTTGAGCTATCGTGCTGAAATTTGTTGTGTGTCATTTTTACCAAAAAAGTAACTCTAAGTTCGTGAATGCGCCACATCCCCCTACTCCTTCTACCCCCTCCCATACAAATTTCACGAAATTCCGAAATTTCCAGAAATTGATTTTTCTTTGAAACTATTTAAGCTATCGATTTGAAATTTGGGTCAAAGTATTATGATATAGATGTCATTAATATGACGGAATATTGATCCGATCCCATCTTTCCTTCTACCCCCTCCCATCCAAATGCAAAATTTTGAAAAATGCAGTTTTTCGATTTTCATTGAAACTAGCAAAGTTATAAAAACGAGTTTCTGCCAAAATTAATTTTATTATAATTCCAATCAGAATTGAAAAAATTATCCACTTCACCTCACTCCTTCTACCCCCTCCCATACAAATTTCACGAAATTTTGAAATTTAAATTAAATTATTTTTCTTCGAAACTGTGAAAGCTATCAACTTGATATTTTGCATAAAGTATAAAAATATAAATATCAATGACGAGAAAAAAATGTGTTTTGATCCGTACACTCCTTCTACCCCCTCCCATACAAATGTATAATTTTTGTTAAGTGCATTATATCGATTTCCATTAAAACTAGAAAAAGTATAAACTTAAAATTTTGCAGAATTTGTTTTTTTTATTATTGCAATAAATGCTTTACGCCCAATCATAATTCTTTTATGTTTTTTTTTAATTTTGCGTGCTTCTAGGTATGCGGGACATATTCGACTGCTTGTAGGATGGTTAGAGTCAGCCCTTTCGTTGCTCTTGCATAGCATGCAGCATGGTAGGCTATTGCAATCTTTCGCAAAATGGCCTGCTTCACCGCATTTCATGCATTTTGCACTGCGATCTTCGGTGTTTTTGCATGCTTTTGCCGAAGAAAAGGCACATTCACTGTTTCTCTAAGTTGGCAGACGACCCATCCTACTTTAGTTTTCCCCTTATAGTGTTGAGTTGTCCCCGGAATATTTCTTCCGGTGTTTGTAGTTGCGTTCGATAAGCGAAAATTGGTCGGATATCGAACGCATTTGCAAGCACTGGAACGACCGAAGCCGACTGAGTGGAGAAAAAAAAAAGTCCCGCTGCTCGGTAGATACTGGCTGGCTAACGAACGATGGCTGGGGAAAGAAGAAGAGGAGAGAAATAAAGAGGACGGGATGGATTCGGAGTTGGGTCAGGTGGACGGGTTTTGGCTGCAAGGAGAGTTTTTTGAAAATAACAGCACGCAACGAGCCGAAATGAAATAATTTTAATTTGCATCTATGCACTAAGAAAAACGTTAAATTACATTAAAAAATAACAGGCCTACGATTGCGCGTAAAGCGCAATCTTACGATACTCTAGATGAAATAGAATTTTTTGTGATCCCACGAAATTTCGTATGGGGAGTGTTAGAAGGAGTGATAGCATTGAACTAATTTTTCCCCATCATGCTAAAGTAGCTATAAAAATGTTTTATACTAAATGCTTACTCTAAAAATTGAATAGGAGCTGAGAAAATTAATATGATAGATTTAGTGAAAATGTGCAGTTTGTATGGGAGGTAGTAGAAACGGTGGGAGGATTTTAGTGATTTTTTCAGAAATAACTAAGAATATCATAAAATTGACATCTCTTAAATTTTAGACCAGTAACATTCATACTTTTCAAGAAAATAGATTTTTTATGCAGTTGTGAAACTGTGTCATATTGTATAGGAGGGGGTAGAAGCAGTGAAGGTATTCAAATATTTTTTTCTGATCTTAGTGATAATGCTAAATAAGTATTTATCACAAAATGTGAGCTCGATAAATGTTATATGTTCTGAGAAAATCGGCTTTAAGCATTTCATGAAAAAGCGTAGTTTGTATGGGAGGGAGTGGAAGGAGAGGGAAAACGCGAATAATTTTCATACTGTAGATTGAAATCATTATGAAAGTAATACATCCCGAAATTCAGACTAATAGATTTTATACTTTTCGAGCAAATCCATTTATTGTCGAATTGCGAAATTGTGCCATTTTGTATGGGAGGGAGTAGAAGGGGTGAAGCTAATCGTCTAATTTTTTTTGCCTTACTAACAATTTTAAATAAATATTTGACGCTCAATTTCAGCCCGCTTAATTTTATACGCACTGAGTAAATTGGCTTAGAGTAATTCATGACAAGTACAGTTTGTATGGAAGGTGGAAGAAGGAGGAGGAGGACACGCATAATTTTGTTACGGTAGATTTATATTGTTGTAAAAGTAATATGTTTCAAATTTCACGCCAATAGCTTTATACTTTTCGAACAAATCCGTTTATTGTTAAATTGCGCAATTGTGTCATTTTGTATGGGAGGGGGTAGAAGGGGTAAAGCTAATCGTCTAATTTTTTTGCCTTACTAACAATTTCAAATAAATAGTTGACGCACAATTTCAGCCCGCTAAATTTTATACGCACTGAGTGAATTGGCTTAGAGTAATTCATGACAAGTACAGTTTGTATGGGAGGTGGTAGAAGGAGAGGGAGGACACCCATAATTTTTATACGGTAGATTTATATTGCCATAAAAGTAATATATTCCAAATTTCAGGCCAATAGCTTTTATACTTTTCGAGCTAATCCGTTTATTGTCAAATTGCGCAATTGTGTCATTTTGTATGGGAGGGGGTAGAAGGGGTGGAGCGATTTGGCCCGTTCACGAACTTGACCTTACTTTTTTGTAAAATACGACGTGTACAAAATTTGAACAATCTAGCTCAACGCGTTCTCAAGCTAGAGAGCGAACAGACGGACGGACGGACAGACGGACGGACGGACAGACGGACGGGTTTTGGCTGCAAGGAGAGTTTTTTGAAAATAACAGCACGCAACGAGCCGAAATGAAATAATTTTAATTTGCATCTATGCACTAAGAAAAACGTTAAATTACATTAAAAAATAACAGGCCTACGATTGCGCGTAAAGCGCAATCTTACGATACTCTAGATGAAATAGAATTTTTTGTGATCCCACGAAATTTCGTATGGGGAGTGTTAGAAGGAGTGATAGCATTGAACTAATTTTTCCCCATCATGCTAAAGTAGCTATAAAAATGTTTTATACTAAATGCTTACTCTAAAAATTGAATAGGAGCTGAGAAAATTAATATGATAGATTTAGTGAAAATGTGCAGTTTGTATGGGAGGTAGTAGAAACGGTGGGAGGATTTTAGTGATTTTTTCAGAAATAACTAAGAATATCATAAAATTGACATCTCTTAAATTTTAGACCAGTAACATTCATACTTTTCAAGAAAATAGATTTTTTATGCAGTTGTGAAACTGTGTCATATTGTATAGGAGGGGGTAGAAGCAGTGAAGGTATTCAAATATTTTTTTCTGATCTTAGTGATAATGCTAAATAAGTATTTATCACAAAATGTGAGCTCGATAAATGTTATATGTTCTGAGAAAATCGGCTTTAAGCATTTCATGAAAAAGCGTAGTTTGTATGGGAGGGAGTGGAAGGAGAGGGAAAACGCGAATAATTTTCATACTGTAGATTGAAATCATTATGAAAGTAATACATCCCGAAATTCAGACTAATAGATTTTATACTTTTCGAGCAAATCCATTTATTGTCGAATTGCGAAATTGTGCCATTTTGTATGGGAGGGAGTAGAAGGGGTGAAGCTAATCGTCTAATTTTTTTTGCCTTACTAACAATTTTAAATAAATATTTGACGCTCAATTTCAGCCCGCTTAATTTTATACGCACTGAGTAAATTGGCTTAGAGTAATTCATGACAAGTACAGTTTGTATGGAAGGTGGAAGAAGGAGGAGGAGGACACGCATAATTTTGTTACGGTAGATTTATATTGTTGTAAAAGTAATATGTTTCAAATTTCACGCCAATAGCTTTATACTTTTCGAACAAATCCGTTTATTGTTAAATTGCGCAATTGTGTCATTTTGTATGGGAGGGGGTAGAAGGGGTAAAGCTAATCGTCTAATTTTTTTGCCTTACTAACAATTTCAAATAAATAGTTGACGCACAATTTCAGCCCGCTAAATTTTATACGCACTGAGTGAATTGGCTTAGAGTAATTCATGACAAGTACAGTTTGTATGGGAGGTGGTAGAAGGAGAGGGAGGACACCCATAATTTTTATACGGTAGATTTATATTGCCATAAAAGTAATATATTCCAAATTTCAGGCCAATAGCTTTTATACTTTTCGAGCTAATCCGTTTATTGTCAAATTGCGCAATTGTGTCATTTTGTATGGGAGGGGGTAGAAGGGGTGGAGCGATTTGGCCCGTTCACGAACTTGACCTTACTTTTTTGTAAAATACGACGTGTACAAAATTTGAACAATCTAGCTCAACGCGTTCTCAAGCTAGAGAGCGAACAGACGGACGGACGGACAGACGGACGGACGGACAGACGGACAGACGGACATCCGGTTTTGAGATTTCTGAGTGATAATATTAGCTTCTGTATCATTCATTTTTTTCTCCAAGCCTTATTTCTTAGCGTTACAAACCTTAGAGCAAACTTATAATACTCTCAGATTTCATCTAGAGTATAAAAATGATTAGAGGCTAACGAGGCTAATAAAATAATGAACCCGAGCGTTTAGCTCCTTCGCCCCGAACCTCAATAAGGAGCCACGACGCGATATTCGATGGAGGAATGTCGTGGTTAAGGTAGAGTGGGCAGACAGGGCGCTATAACACCGCCCTGACAAATCGCGAAGTCGCACAACTCCAACCGCTTCTTGGTCCTTCATGACCTATTGGGAGGATAGTCCTAATTTTAAAATACCCTGGAGTAAGCCGACACGAAATCTTTGTTGTACAGGCCTAGGGTTTATGGTCTGAAGTCGGAACAAGAACCACCCCACACTGCCGTAGCTAGTCCCGGCCGCCAGCAAGCGTGTCGCTTCCGTTCTGACTTCAACCACCAATTCGGACGTAGGCGGAATCGGCCCTTCTGTCCCGAACCTTTCCTATCCTTCGAATATTATGACTTTTTCAAGTCGAAATATTAACGACAAGACCTAAAATCACAACAATGGCGCCCAACGTGGAGCTAGCCCCGACTGCGCTAGGTGCACAAAGCGTAGCCCATCAACACGCGCGAGTTCGGAAAAATTCCGTGCAAAAGTCGGCGGGCAAGGACTAAAAAAAAACCTCGTCGTTCTGCGACAGAATTTTCGCCTGAACGGCAATCAAAGTCCAAGTGTCAAGCTTTTCTGTGTTTCAACAGCAAATCATCTCGTCGATCTTGTATGAAGGCAATGTGGAACTGACCTATTGACGAAACGTTTTGGCAACCTTTAGGCGCAATTCGGTTCCATAGGAAAGGGAAATATTGTCTGTATGCGAGACTGATTTGATGTACTGAGAGCTGAGCATGCCCTGACTTGGCGGGCGTGTCGACAAACAGTGGGAGCAATACTTGCGAAACATTGGTGAGTTTGGTGATGGAAAATATCGTCGAAACTTCGGAAAAGTCCCTTATTTCCTTATCCTTTCTTTTAGAATTCCCTTTTAACGTAAATTTTTTTTTTAAATTAACGTAGAGATTTTTTTTTGTAACCTAATTTTGTTTAAAAGTCTTCGGACGAAATTTTTATACTCTAGATGAAATCTGAGAGTATTATAAGTTTGCTCTAAAGTTTGTAACGCCAAGAAATAAGGCTCGGAGAAAAAAATGAATGATACAGAAGTTAATATTATCACTGAAAAATCTCAAAACCGGATGTCCGTCCGTCTGTGCGCGCTCTAACTTGAGAACGCGTTGAGCTAGATAGTTCAAATTTTGTACACGTCGTTTTTGACTAAAAGTAAGATCAAGTTCGTGAATGGGCCAAATCGCTTCACCCCTTCTACCCTCTCCCATACAAAATGACACAATTGCGCAATTTGACAATAAACGGATTTGCACGAAAAGTATAAAAGCTATTGGCCTGAAATTTGGAATATGTTAGTTTTATGATAATATCAATCTACCGTATAAAAATTATGCGTATCCTTCCCCTCCTTCTACCACCTCCCATACAAACAGTACTTGTCATGAATTACTCTAAGCCAATTTACTCAGTGCGTATAAAATTTAGCGGACTGAAATTGTGCACCAAATATTGATTTAAAATTGTTAGTAAGGCTAAAAAAAATTAGATGATTAGCTTCACCCCTTCTGCCCCCTCCCATACAAAATGACACAATTTCGCAATTTGACAATAATTTGCTGCAGTTGAGGGGAGAGGAAAGGAGCGGATACGTGAGGCTTCATTTGTTTGAAGTCAATTATACATACAATCACACAAATATTCATTTATTCATTCGTTCATGCATTTTTTTTTCATTCGTTCTAACATTCACACAATCATTTATTCATACATTCAAAATTCATTCATTTGTAATTGAAAAATTCGTCAATCATTCATTCGTTCTGTTATTCATTTTCTTACCACATATGTTCATCATAATGCTGATTTCAATGGCATTAATAATGAATTGTCCACGATAGACTGGACAGCCCTTTTCTCATCTAATGATCTTGACAATGCCATAACAGCATTCTACGATGTGATCTTCGAAATTACTATCAAGTACGTCCCTGTAATAAAGCAAAAAGATAAATTATCGGAACCCTGGTTAGATAAAAACCTAACGGAATAGAAGAAATAAGCTATTCAAAAAGCTTAAGAAAGTGGGCGCAATTTCTCCCAATCTCCAAAAAAAATATGACACGCTGGCTTCAGAGTTCTGTTCTGAGTCCCGGATTGCATATGAGGGCTATGTAAAAAAAATCGGTGAAGATATCATAACAGAACCGAAAAGATTTTTCGACTTCGTTAACACAAAACGTAAAAGTTCGGGTTATCCCGTAACCATGTCCAATGGAATCACGCAATCTTCCTGCAGGCATAATATCTGCGATATGTTTGCTGACCGTTTTCGCGACGTTTCTGGAGCCCAGTCGGATTCGACCGAAATCGAGCCCAACATTTCGGTTCCTCCACTCATTGAAAATATTTCATTAACCATTGAGGAGGTGCTTGATACACTTACAACTACTGATGTCAAAAAAGTTCCAGGTCCTGATCTCATTCCCCCCTTATTCTTATCGAAATGTGCCCTTCAGCTCTCAACACCTCTACACTGGCTCTTTAACAAGTCACTCTCATTGGGAGTATTCCCATCGGCTTGATAAGAAATCGGTATACTAGACAAGTGGTTGAACCAGTATCCCTGTTTTCATCAAAGTATGATCCACTGAAGAATGTGGCAAAAAAATTATAAATATTAAATTGATCATTACTATTACTGCCAAGGAACAACAACAACAAATTTTCAAAACTTCACGGAATCTCTAATAATATCCGACTGCCCTTTAAATAAATATTCAGAATAGAAGCGAGTAGATAAATCTTTGAATAAGTCATAATGTTCTTCATACAAACCTTAATCAATAAATTAATCATTCTTCGTCCTAGTATACCTATTCCAGGCAGCATTGCGAGAATTGCGAATCGCACGCAAATCACTAGTGTAATAGGGATTAGACAATGAGATCCTTTTGCGGTAAGTAAAAGGAACTGTAGCAACAAAAATTGGTACAGGGTATAATAAATAAGCTGCCGGGCGAAACTTTATTATTCTTAAGACAAGTTGCGGATGTATGGAAAGTCAATATGCAGGTTTGAGTGGTTAGGGAAGACTAAGTGAAAGGGGGTTCTTGGGCAAAGCAGTTGTCTATTTAACATTTTGAGGAAACGTTCAAAAGCTCCAGTACATATATTCAATATTTCGTTCGTTTATTTATGCATGTTTGAGTTTTTATGAAGAGAGGAGTGAGAGGTGATAGTAAGGGTGGATGGATGTTAATAGTTTTTTAATTGATTGCTTGAATCACGTCCAATATTCACATTTATTTATTTATTTACAATAGTCGACAGGTTATAATTTACCACTGACCATACAAATACAAATTTAAATTAGAATTAATGAATAATTACAATAATTAAAAAAAGAATAGAAAGAGTATCAATACTAACATAGAGAAAAATAAAAAATATTTACAAACAAATAAAGCATTAAAATAGAAAAGAAGAATCAACAAAATGCTACATTATTTATGGCACAAAAGTAAATAAGGCCGATTTTATACAATTTTTATTAACATTAAAATCGATATGCTCATAATAACGGTTGAAATCTCTACAAACATCATCAAGAGGTTCGCCTTGCCTATAACTAGTTCTGTGAGAAGCAGTTTAAAAGAAGTCATGAAACCGTAGAGATCTAGCAGGTACACAGACATTGAAAAGTAACAGTATCAATATTATCCATGAGTAAGCCATGAGCGAACAAAATATTGATGACCTCTCGACGTCTAGACAGATTATCAAAACACAACAATTTCCAACGCTCAGAATAATGTGAGAGAGATTCAGGGTTATTCCAAGGACGGAACCGCAAGGAAAAACAAAAGAAAACGTTTTTGAACACCTTCAATACGATTAATATGGACAGCATAATGAGGACACCAAAGTATAGTGTCGTAGTGCAAGGTGAAGCTCAGCTTACAATCAAAGATAACACCAAGATCACTAATATGATCAACCCGGTTCAGGCCAGTATTATTAAAAGTGTATGAGGTTAAAATAGGTGTAAGTTTACGAAAGAAGAATAAGACATTACATTAATCAATATTTAAAAATAACTTGTTACGAACACACCGTCATGAAAGATATCAAGATGACTTTGCAGAGACAAACAGTCAGTTTCACTATCAATTTTTTTAAAAAATTTAATATCGTCAGCATATAAAAGTATGGTAGTGTTCGGCAGAACAATGGAAAGGTCATTTACAAATAAAATAAAAAGTAGTGGTCGAAGATGATTTCCTTGTGGCACACCAGACATAGACATGACATCATGGGAAAAACAAAATTTAAACATAACAGGGCTACGATTACGCGTAAAGCGCAATAGCGCAATCTTACGATACTCTAGATGAAATAGAATTTTTTGTGATCCCAAGAAATTTTGTATGGGGAGTGTTAGAAGGGGTGATAGCATTGAACTAATTTGTTCCCCATCATGCTAAAGTAGCTATAAAAATGTTTTATACAAAATGCTTACTCCAAAAATTGAATATGAGTTGAGAAAATTAGTGTGTTAGATTTAGTGAAAATGTGCAGTTTGGGAGGTGGTAGATAGAGTAGGGGATCTTAGTGATTTTTTCATAAATAACTAAGAATATCATAAAATTGACATCTCTTAAACTTTACACCAGTAACATTCATACTTTTCAAGAAAATAGATTTTTTGCCAAATTGTGAAACTGTTGTTATATTGTATGGGAGGGGTAGAAGCAGTGAAGCTAATCAAAAATTTTTTTCTAATCTTAGTGATAATACTAATTAAGTATTTATTACAAAATATGAGCTCAATAAATGTTATATGTTCTGAGAAAATCGTCTTAGAGCATTTCATGAAAAAATGTAGTTTGGATGGGAGGGGGTGAAAGGAGAGTGTAGATTTAGATTATTATAAAAGTAATATATCCCAAAATTCAGATTAATAGCTTTTATACTTTTTGAGTAAATTCATTTAATATCAAATTGCGAAATTGTGTCATTTTGTATGGGAGCGGGTAGAAGGGGTGAAGCTAATCGTCTAATTTTTTTTAGCCTTACTAACAATTTTAAATTAATATTTGGTGCACAATTTCAGCCCGGTAAATTTTATACGCACTGTGTAAATTGGCTTAGAGTAATTCATGACATGTACAGTTTGTATGGGAGGTGGTAGAAGAAGGGGGAAGACACGCATAATTTTTTTACGGTAGATTTATATTATCATAAAAGTAATATATTCCAAATTTCAGGCCAATAGCTTTTATACTTTTCGAGCAAATCCGTTTATTGTCAAATTGCGCATTTGTGTCATTTTGTATGGGAGGGGGTAGATAGGGTGGATCGATTTGGCCCGTTCACGAACTTGACCTTACTTTTTTGTCAAAAACGACGTGTCCGAAATTCGAGCTTTCTAGCTCAACGCGTTCTCAAGCTAGAGAGCGAACAGACGGACGGACAGACGGACATCCGGTTTTGAGATTTTTGAGTGATAATATTAACTTCTGTATCATACATTTTTTTCTCCGCGCCTTATTTCTTGGCGTTACAAACTTTATAGCAAACTTATAATACCCTCAGATTCCATCTAGAGTATAAAAATAACTGATTGAGTTCTATTTGACAAATATGAGCAAAGCCAGCGAAGTAGTATAGGAGGAAATCCTAATTTATCCAATTTGAGAAGTAGAATTTCATGAGACAATTTATCGAACGCCTTGCTGAAATACATATATATACAGTCAACTTGAGATTTATTTTCAATACAGCTGGTTACGAAATTGGTAAAGGATAGAAGATTAGTCACAGTTGATCGTCCCTTAAGAAATCCATTTTGCTTCAATTCAGTGAAGATTTAAAATTTAAGTAAATTACTTCAGTCAAAATGCATTAGAAAACTTTAGGAATTGCTGAAAGCTTCACAGTAGGTCTATAATTTTTAATGTCAACAGAGCTACCCTTTTTATGAGCTGATATAATAAAAGATTTTTTCCAGATGTGTGGAAAAATGCCTAACACAAGAAATTTTTTAAATAGCAATGAAAGAGGGAGACTTAAGACATCAGCACAGTGATACAAAATGACACTGGGAATCCCGTCCGGTCCCGAACTGTAGGAGATTTTAATCTGCTTAAGGGACTGGAAACTAGTATCATCACTGATCGTTATGAAATTACAGCGAGGGATTGTATAGCAAGGCATGGATCTGGACAAAACATGAAAATCCGATGAACCATCGTCCAGGATAAATTATTGGGCAAAGTAGCCGGCAAATAAGTTAGATATGATATCCGGGTTGTCAGAAAAATTTCCATCAAACGATAAACTCGACGGAAAACTATCATTTTTGCGTTTAGAAATTCTCTGTATTGAATGTCAATTTCATAGACGAAGTTGCATAGAATTTTCATAGGATTCGGTGCATTTTACATTGACGAAACCAAAAATTTGTGTGGGAGGGGGTAGAGGAGGTAGGGGAATTGTAAAATTTGTGATGCAATTTTATTCCCTTTCTCTTATAAGGTGCTCGTACAAAATTTCAAGTTCGTAGCTTTTAATTTGTTGGTTATTAGTTGATTTATTGAAATTGGTCGAAATTATACTTTTGTATGGGAGGTGGTAGAAGGGCAAGCGCGATTTTAAGTTCTTAACGTAATTTCATTTCAATTATTTGTGTAAGTTTTTGTACAAAATTTTAAATTTATAGCTTTTAATAGTTAGGTGATAATTGATTTCCCAAAAATTGTCGAAAAAATAATTTTGTATGGGAGGGGGTAGAAGTTTTGAAGATATTCGACCAGTTAATATTTCAAACTTTTAAAAATTTTTCAAATGCATTTCGGAAATTTTCAAGTTTCTACCTTAAAATGTCATTCAAAAATTTTCAGTTTAGGTGTTTTTTTTTTCATTGTATTTGAAACACCTTGTGCACGTAAGGCCCCCACTTCGGTGCATAACAATTTTGGAACAAATTGCTATTATTTTTCTATGTATATATATTAAATAGATGTATCGATGTGCGAAATTTAAACCTTGTTTCTTTTACCAGAGCCCTAAAAAAATTACTCAAAATTTTCAATATTTTTGCTTTCCAACTCCCTCCCCTTACACCCTAGCTCTACAATCTGACAAACTTTTCATTTGATATCTGTATTCAATTTTGATATGTTATGGTTTTCAATTTTGGAAAGTGCGCCATTTTTGAAATGCTTCCCATCTCCCCAATACTATTATGCCCACATATTATATTTTTTTCATATTTCGCTAGTAAAGTATAGTATACGTTTGAAGTTTCAATTACGTAGCTTAAGAGAGAGTCGAGATATTCATTTTTAAGTGCTTTTCTTTGCACACCCCCTTAAAATAATTAGCCTCTCTCTAAGTTGATTGTAGTGGATCTCACCTTGATGGTCCCAAAATATGAATTTGTTGTGATTAGTAATTTCGAAGATATAATATAAACATTTGAAATAAAAAATTCGGCCAACAATTTGTTCCTAGGCCCCCCTTTTCGGACGCCAATGGATAAAAAAATTAAATTATTTTTAGACTTTTTCCCACAATCCTCTTCTTACCTCTGCTGATTTTCAGCTTCCTATCTGCATTCGTGGTCGAGATATTAGTAAGTGAAGTTTTTGACACTTTCCTTCCCCCGCCTCCCCCTTCCACCTGACACTCCCCAAAATTTAGACAATGAAACTCACTTACCCTATCAACAATCCACCCAAAAACGATTATTGTATCTTTAACGGTTTCGGAGATATGAGTCCATATGTACGGCGGACGGCGTATGGCGATACGGATTTTTTATGTTTGCATTTTTAGGCTAATTTAGTCATGAAACGCAAAAAAAAATTTTCAAGATAGCAAATTTTATTTTCTGTGTCGATCACTATACTTTATTATTAGAATAATAAAGTAAAATCAACAGACGCACCCTCAAAATCGGTATTATCAAAAAATAAACTGCCAACAAGTCGGGCGAAACTTTATTATTATTGGGACAAGTTGCGTATGTGTTGACTTTCCACATATGCAGGTTAGAGTGGTTAGGGAAGACTAAGTAAAAGGGGGTTCTTCGTCAGGGCAATTGTCAATTTAACACTGCGGAAACGTTCAAAAGCTCCAGTACATATAATCAATATTTCGTTCGTTTATTTATGCAAGTTTGAGTTTTTATGAGTGGGTGGATGTTAATAGTTTTTTAATTGATTGCTTGAATTACGTCCAATATTCTCTGTATAGAATGTCAGTTTCAGAAACGAAGTTGCAAAGAATTTTCATAGGAGTCGGTGTATTTTACATTGATGAAACCAAACATTTGTATGGGAGGGGGTAGAGGAGGTAGGGGAATCGTAAAATTTGTGACGCAATTTTATTTCCTTTCTCTCGTAGTGTGCTCGTACAAAATTTCAAGTTCGTAGCTTTTAATTTGTTGGTTATTAATTGATTCAATAAAATAGGTCGAAATGATACTTTTGTATGGGAGGGAGTAGAAGGGCAAGCGCGATTGCAAAACTTTTAACGTAATATCATTTCAATTTTTTTTATAATTTTTTGTGCAAAATTTGAAATTGGTAGCTTTTAAGAATTAGCTGATAACTGATTTCCTAAAAATGACCGAAAAAATAATTTTGTATGGGAGGGGGTAGAAGAGGTATGGGAATCGCAAAATTTGTGACGCAGTTTTCTTTTTTTTCTCTTTTAAGGTGCTCGTACAAAATTTCAAGTTCGTAGCTTTTAATTTGTTGGTTAGCAGTTGTTTTATTGAAATTGGTCGAAATCGTACTTTTGTATGGGAGGGGGTAGAACGACATGTGTGATCTCAAAAATTTTGACGAAGTTCCATTTTAACTATTTTCAAATGATTTTGTGCAAAATTTGATAGCTTTTACCAATTAGGTGATAATTAATTTCTTAAAAATGGTCGAAAAAATTATTTTGTATGAGAGGGTGTAGAAGCTTTCAAGATATTCGACCAGTTAATATTTAATTCTTTTAAAAATTTTTTTTAAATGCATTTCGCAAGTTTTCAAGTTTCTATCTTCAAATTTCATTAAAAAATTTTCAGTTTATGTAGTTTTTTCATTGCACATGAAACATCTTGTGCGCGGTAGACCAGGGGGTCGGTGCATAACAATTGTGGAATTTTCATTATTTTTTCTGTATGTACAACAAATAGATGTCCACATGGAAAATTTAAATGTTTTATCTTTCACCAGAGCCCTTAAAAAATCACTCAAAATTTTCAACATTTGTGGTTACCACCTCCCTCCCCTTACACCTCCCGACGTAAAATTTTTACCAAATTTAAAAACTACTTAGTTCTAAAATTTGATAAAGTTTAAATTTGATATCTGTACTCAATTTTGAATTATAACGGTTTGAAATTTTGGAAAGTGCATCATTTTTGAAATGCTCCCCATTTCCCCCTACTACTATTTTTTCCAAATGTCATATTTTTCTCATATTTCTCTAGTATAGTTTAATATAGGTTCTAAGATTCAATTACATAGCTTAATAAATAGCCGAGATATTAATTTTTAAGTGTTTTTCTTTGCACCCCCTCTGACCCTCCCCCTTACAATATTTAGCTTCTATCTAAACTGATTCTAGTAGATCTTAATACCATCTTAACGGTCTCAAAATATCAATTTTTTATGGGAAGCAATTTTGAAGATATAATCATTTGAAAAAAAAATTCGGCCGACAATTGGTTCTTAGCCCCCCCTTTTCGCACCCCAATGGATAAAAAAATTAAATTATTTTTAAAAATTGTCCCACAAATTCTTCTATATGTATGTTGAATTTTAGCTTCTTAGCTATTACCATGGTTGAGATATTTGAATTCGTATTTTTCGGTTTAAGCCTCCCCCTGAACTCGTACACCCCCCAAAATGAGTATCCCCCTGAGATCCGCAACTATCTACAATCCCCCCAAAAATGAACTTTCTATCTTAAAGGGTTTGGGAGTTAATGTGCGCTGAGCGTACACGTCGGCGTACGGCGTACGGCGTACAGACAGACGGATTTTTTTTTTGCATTTTTAGGCTAATTTAGTCATGAAACGCGAAAAAACAAAATTTCAGGGTTGCAAATTTTTTTTTTTTCCCAAGTCGATCACAATACTTTATTATTAAAATAATAAAGTAATTCATTAAAGTTGAAATTAGAGATAAGGTAGTGCAACTGCGAAAAATCTTCCTTAATAAAATCGAAATATAGCTCTTTCTCACTAGGACTGAAAATATGCTCCTCGTCATTATAAGAAATATGCTAATAGGAGGGTGCAAGACATCAATAGTCGAAATTGAGGTTAAGCTCTCTTCCACGGAACAGGTACAGTAATCAGAATAAAAAATCAAGTAAAGCTGTCTTCCATAGGAATTCCTTACAAGGCTAAGTTGCTGGAGACCAAGTGCAAATATACTATCAACAAAAAAACATTCGAGGTAGGACGAAGTATCAGAAACTATGAGAGTTGAATCATCATCAGAGAACGACCAAGAAGGACCTTGAATATTAAAATAAATAAACTGCCAACAAGTCGGGCGAAACTTTATTATTCTTGGAACAAAGTGTAAATGCGTGGAAAGTCAATATGCAGGTTAGAGTGGTTAGGGAAGACTAAGTGAAAGGGGGTTCTTGGGCAGGGCAGTTATCAATTTAACACTTTGTGGAAACGTTCAAAAGCTCCAGTATATAATCAATATTTCGTTCGTTTATTTATGAAAGTTTGAGTTTTGTGAGGGGATGGTTGAGTGGTGATAGTAAGGGTAGGTGGATGTTAATAGTTTTTTAATTGATTGCTTGAATCACGTCCAATATTCCTTGTATAGAATGTCAGTTTCATAGACGAAGTTGCATAGAATTTTCATAAGATTCTATGTATTTTACATTCACGAAATCAAACATTTGTATGGGAGGGGCTAGAGAAGGTAAAGGAATCGTAAAAATTGTGACGCAATTCTATTTCTTTTCTTATGTAGTATGCTCGCACAAAATTTCAAATTCGTAGCTTTTAATTTGTTGGTTATTAGTCGATTTAATGAAATAGGTCAAAATGATACTTTTGTATGGGAGGGGGTAGAAGGGCAAACGCGATTGCAAAAATTTTAAAAGAATTTCATTTCAATTATTTTTGTAAGTTTTCATGCAAAATTTGAAATGGATAGCTTTTAAGAATTAGCTGATAACTGATTTCTTAAAAATGCTCGAAAAAATAATTTTGTGTGGGAGGGGGTAGAAGAGGTGGGGCAATGGAAAAATTTGTGAAACAATTTTCTTTTTCGTCTTGTTTTAGGTACTCGTAAGAAATTTCAAGTTCGTAGCTTGTAATTTGTTGGTTATTAGTTGATTTAATGAAATTGGTCGAAATCATACTTTTGTATGGGAGGGGGTAGAAGGGCAAGTGCGATTTCAAAACTTTTACAGTAATTTCATTTCAAATATTTTTATAAGTTTTTATGCAAAATTTCAAATTGATAGCTTTTATAAGTTAGTTGATAATTAATTTCTTAAAAATGGTCGAAAAATAATTTTGTATGGGAGGGGGTAGAAGTTATGAAAGTATTCGATCAGTTAATATTTTATACTTTTAAGAATTTTTTTTAAATGTATTTCCCAAATTTTCAAGTTTCTACCTTAAAATTACATCCAAAAATTTTCAGTTTTCGTGTTTTTTTCGCAGCACATGAAACACCTTGTGCCCATTGGACCGGGGTGGGTGGTTCGCAACAATTGTAGATCAAATTATTATTTGTTTTCTATGTATATTAAATAGATGTATCCACATGCCAAATTTAAAGTTTCTATCTTTAACCAGAGTCCTAAAAAATTCACTCAAAATGTTCAACATTTTTGCTTACCACCTCCCTCCCTTTACACCGCCTAACTTAAAATTTTTATCAAAACTAACTAAGATGTAGTTCTGCAATCCGACAAATTTTTGATTTGATATCTGTACTATTTTTTGAGATATAAGGATTTGTAATTTTGAGAAGTGCGCCATTTTTGAAATGCTCCCCGTTTCCCCCCACCACTATTATTTCAACATGTTATATTTTTTTTTGTATTTTCCTAGTATAGCTTAATATACATTTCAAGTTTCAATTACATAGCTTAAGAGATAGTTGATATATTCATTTTTAAGTGTTTTTCTTTGCATCCCCCGTGACCTTCCCCCTTACAATAATTAGCCACTTTATAATCTGATTTCAATTGAACTATATATGTCACCTTGATGATCTGAAAATATGAATCTTTTACAATAAGCAATTTCGATGATATAATCATTTGAAAAAACAATTCGGTCGACAATTTGTTTTTAGCCCCCCTTTTTCGGACGCCAATGGATAAAAAAATTAAATTATTTTTGGAATTTGTCCCACAGCCTTCTCTATATGTTTACTGATTTTGAACTTTTTATCTGTATTCGTGAAGGAGATATTAGCAAGTGTAGTTTTCGACTTTTTCCCTCCCTACACCTCCCCCTTCCACCTAACACCCCCCAAAATTTAGAAAATAGAGTTCACTTAACTAACCAACAATCCACTTAAAAACGAACATTCTACCTTTAACGGTCTCGGAGATATGAGTCCATATGTACGGCGTACGGCGGGACGGATTTTTTTTTTGCATTTTTAGGCTAATTTAGTCATGAAACGCGAAAAAAAAGTATAACAGAATTATATGATACTCTAGATGAAATGAGAAAGAGTTCAATGTACCGGAAAATATGTCACCTCTAATTCTTTTGAATAATTAATAGTGACTTTTGTATGGGAGGTGGGAGAAGCAGAGAAGGAAGATTTGTAATTTTTGGATATGACACCTAATATGGTATGCAAAATATTTCGTGCAGAATTTAAGGTTTGTAGCTTTCATTATTTTCAATTGGACATAGTTTTCCTGAAATTGGGGCATTTGTATGGGAGGTGGCAGAGGAAGTGGAGGGGCTTAGTAGATTTTGAAACTGCTCATCGACATCATTATCGCCAGGCTTTTCAATTTCAAAGTCGATAGCTCTGATATGTTCAAAGAAGATATGCTTTCCTTGAATTTATAATACAAATATTTATATGGGAGGGGGTAGAAGGAGTGAAGATGAGCTGATAATTTTTTTAAAATTTATTGCAATTATTAAAAAAGAAATTCTGGCAAAATTTTAAGTTTGTACTTTTTCTAGTTTGAATGGAATTCGATAAAATGCACTTAACAAAAATTATGCATTTGTATGGGAGGGGATAGAAGGAGTGTACGGATCAAAACAAGTTTTTTTCTCGCTATTGATATTTCTATTTGTATACTTTATGCAAAATATCAAGCTGATAGCTTAAAGAGTTTCGAAGAAAAATAGTTTAATTTAAATTTAAAAATTTTGTGAAATTTATATGGGAGGGGGTAGAAGAAGTGAGGTGAAGTTGATAATTTTTTCAATACTGATTGCAATTATAATAAAATTAATTCTGGCAAAAATTCGTTCTTATAAATTTGTTAGTTTCAATGAAAATCGAAAAAATGCATTTTTTTAAAATTATGCATTTGTATGGGAGGGGGTAGAAGGAGTGAAGAGATCGGATCAATATTTAGTCAGATTAATAACATCTACATAATAATACTTTGACCCAATTTTCAAGTTGATAGCTTAAATACTTTCAAAGAAAAATCAATTTCTGAAAATTTTGGAATTTCGTGAAATTTGTATGGGAGGGGGTAGAAGGAGTGGGTGGATGTGGCCCGTTCACGAACTTAAAGTTACTTTTTTGCTAAAAATGACGCACAAAAATTTTTAGCACTATAGCTCAAAGAGAGTTATGCTGTAGACAGACGCACAGACGGACAGACAGACAGACGGACAGACGGTCACTCGGAATCGAGGTTTTTGAGTGACAACAAATATTTCTGTACCCTTGACGGCTCCGTGCGAGCGTTATTTCTTAGCGTTACAAATGGTAATGCAAACACAATATACTCTCAGATTTCATCTAGAGTATAAAAATTTCAGGGTAGCAAACTTTTTTTTTTCTTGTGTCGATCACAATACTTTATTATTAGAATAATAAAGTAAAATGAGTTCGTCACAGATATTCATACTATTTTGAACATAAGTTATGCAGTCAACTGTTTTTTCATATAAAGTACAAGGACTCAATGAGGGAATATATGTAAAAAAATATAAATAACCTTATTGCTAAGCATGAGTTTAACACATAAGATCTCCAAACAATGATGATTCGGTACTGGAACAACTACACGATTAATGTAGCTTCGGACTGCTAATAATACACCACCACCTTTTAATCTAAGATGGGAAACATATCGATCTCTGCGAAAGACTTGGAAGTCAGAACTAATGAGTTCACTGTCAGAAAACCTACAGTTTAGTCCCGTTTTAGTAAAAGCAATAACATCATAAGAAGAATTCTGGCTAGAAGCAAATATCCCCTGGGTTTCAGTGCGCAGTCCATTTACGTTTTGATAGTAAAGGACCAATTGTCTGAGTTTTTGGACCAGTAGCGGGTGATCTATTACGACGAAAAATAAATTCTTTAACAAAAGCTTCAGACGACCATGAATTATTATCCAACAACTGATTAAAAAGTTCAGTACTGGCCATAACAATTTTAAAAAATGCAATGGAACTAGTATCTTTACTAATTTTATCAAATTTAACAGCTGAACCTGCTAAACTAAATTTTTTTGAAAGCAAATAATTAATGACATCATCTGGGGTTGTTTGGGGATAAAATAAATAAGAACACTGTATGGGAGGGGCTTGAAGGAGTATTCCAATCAAAACCAATTTTTCGACATCAATGATATTTATAATAGTATACTTTTTTCAAAATTTTAATTTGGTGGCTTTGACTATTTTAGAGAAAAATAGTTTAGTTAAAATTCCGAAATTTCATGAAATTTGTATGGGATGGGGTAGAACGAGTGAGGTGAAGTTGATAGCTTTCACAAAATCGATTGCAATTGTAATAACATTAATTATGACAAAAATTGGTTCTTTTAGCTTTACTAGTTGCAACGAAAACCGAATAAATGCATTTTTGAAAATTTTGCATTTATATGGGAGGTGGTAGAAGGAGTAAAGAGATCAGATCAATATTTTTTGACGTCAAGGATATTCATACCGTTAAACTATGGCCTAATTTTCAAGTCAATAGCTGAAATAGTTTCGGAGAAAAATCAATTTCTTTAAATTTCGAAATTTCATGAAATTTGTATGGGAGGGGGTAGAAGGAGTGGAAGGATTTGGCCCGTTCACGAATTTAAAGTTACTTTTCTGCTAAAATGATATATAAAAAATTTCAGCAAGATAGGTCAAAGCATTCAAGAGTTATGCTGTGGACAGACGGACAGACGTTCACTCGGAATCGACGTTTTTGAGCGACAACAAATATTTCTGTACCCGTGTGCTCATTCAAATTTGTGTAGATTCATCCCAATTTGTGTGCATTTACTTAAATTTGTGTGCATTCTCTCAAATGTGTGTGTGTTAATTCAAATTTGTGTGCATTCATTGACCCATAGAAATGCATAATTTTCGTAAATGCATTATATCGATTTCCATTAAAACTAGAAATAAAAACTATAAAACTTAAAATTTTGCCATATTTTGTTACTAAAAAATTGCAACAAATACTAAAAAAATTATTAGCTTTGCTGCACTTCTTCTACCCCTTCCTACACAAATTTCTGTATTATAAATTCAAGAAAAGCATATCTCCTTCGAACACAAGAGAGCTATCGACTTGGAAATTGAAACAAAGCATGGTGGTAAGGATAAGCAATTTTTAAATCGTATAAAACCCTTCACTTTCCTTACCATCTCTTATACAAATGCCCTAATTTCAGGAAAAATATGTCCAATTTTAGGTTCTATTCCCGGCCGAAATTTTATTTACGATTTGAATAAAGTAAAAGTATCATAATTTCAAATAACTTTTATTCCATGTTTGAGTTTAAATAGAATCAATTTTTTTAGATCGAAACTAGCTACTTCATGTCTAAAAATGAATCTATTTGACTCTAATAAAAGTAGATCCAAAAATTGTGGCTACATTTTGGCGGAATGATCGCCTGCTACGTTGGCGGCCCAGGTTTGATTTTCGGCCCATGCAGCTTTCTTTTTAATATTTTTTTACTGCATTGCAAACAAGAATGTTTCCAAAATGACAATGTATGTATATATGTATATATTTTTATTCTATTTATTGTATATTGATATATTTTTACATGGTCAACTCTACGTCGCCATGTCATGAGTCCAAACACATGAAGATTTTAAGTTATTTTTTTTTTAAGAAGAAGATTTGAAGGTATTTATAAATAAATGCATTGGTAAATTAATTACAAAGAATGCCGCATATAAACACATCGAATTCTTTCATTACATTAGTATCCAAAAAAATTTCGATAATCTGGTCTTAACACGAACGCAGTTTGAACCATTTAATGTTATTGTACTGACAGAATGTTGGAACCGTAGAAATTTGAGCAGTCTACAAATACAGGGATATGAATACTTTGCCAGTGACACTGTGATTAACCAAAACAATGGCGTAGTGATTTATATAAAAAATAATCATAGTATTGTCACTGTTGAGGAAATTAGTTTTAGTGGTGTCACTTGTCTCACAGTTGTTATTACTGTTGAAGTTAATATAACGATTAGAATAATTGGTATTTATAGATCGCCAAATTTCTGTGAATTAATATTTAAAGATGAATTAGAAAAAATTGTCACTGCTTTCCATGGGGAAAATGTTCTAATATTAGGTGATATTAATATTGACATAAAGGATTCCCAAAATAAAGTAAGCAATGAGTAAATAAATATGCTAAATGGGAATGGGTTTATATCCCTAATTAATAACGCGACGAGAGGAAATAACTGCATTGATCACATTTTTTCACAAATAAAATCTAAGAAATTTACAAACATAATATCAGCAGTTATCCCAACAGATATTACGGACCACACCATCACTTCTGTGATTCTTTGTCTGAATAGAAATCATCCTTTAGTAGACAGAAATACCAAAACAAAAAAGATTATAAATTACAATTTTATTATGGAAAAGGTTAAATGTTTTAACTGGGACAACATAACAAACTTAGAAGATATAAACGAATGTGCAGAGCTATTCCATAATAGTTTACAACAAATATTGTATGTCAACGATATCTTCTCGACCGCAATTGAAGGTGAACTAATATCGTTTGCGGATGACACAGTGCTTTTCATAGAAGACAGCTCATGGGAAAATGTCATTATAAAGGCTAATTACAGCTCATTGACTATTACGGAATTGTTAGATCATAACTCCCTCACATTAAATATAGCGAAATCCAATTATGTTGTATTTAAACTGACTCAGCATGGGGACCCTATTAATATACATAGATATTAGGATCCATACAAATCAAAATGTTTCTAACTGCCAGTGTCCACCTCTAAAAAGAGTTCCATATGCCAAATACTTAGGGGTTACATTTGATGAGCATCTTAAATGGGATATCCATACAACAAATCTTATATCCAGACTACGAAAACTTATTCCAATCTGTTTCGAAGTTAGATCTTTTCTACAAAAAAAAAACTACTAGAGTATTTTACTTTGCTATGATACACTCATTGCTACAATATGGAATAGTAGCGTAGGGTAGTTATAGTCCTAGCTTCCTTGCTCCACTTAACATCGTCCAAAAACTTTTACTAAAGATATTATTGAAGAAAAGCAAACGTTTTCCTCCTGAAAAATTATATCCACTATTACAAGTACTTACAATTGATCAAATATTCAAGCTTATATCGAGTATTCATATATACAAAGAAATAAAGAATCGTATATATTCGGTTAATTCAAACTTTACAAGGCTTGTACTCGTGAAAATATATTACTACCTAAACGGAAAACGAATGTTGGGTTAAATCATTATTCATACAATGGAGTTAAATTATGCAATGCATTGCCATCATTAATAAAAAGAAGTAACAATATTGAAACCTTCAAGACAAACATTAAGATCTATTACTATAAAGAAGTTAGTTAAGAGTTAATGTTTCTATACTTTATTATTCTAATAATAAAGTATTATGATCGACACAGAAAAAAAAATATTTGCTACCCTGAAATTTTGTTTTTTCGCGTTTCATGACTAAATTAGCCTAAAAAAGCAAAAAAAAAAATCCGTCCCGCCGTACGCCGTCCGCCGTACATATGGACTCATACCTCCAAGACCGTTAAAGGTAGGATGTTGGTTTTTGGATGGATTGTTAATTTGGTAAATGAGCTCCATTATTCAAATTTTGGGGAGTGTCAGGTGGAAGGGGGAGGCGGGGGGATGCAAAAATTCGAAAAATACACTTGCTAATATCTTCACCACGTATGCAGATAGGAAGATGAAAATCAGCATACGTACAGAGAGAATTGTAGGACAAACTCCAAAAATAATTAAATTTTTGTCAATATGCAGGTTAGAGTGGTTAGGGAAGGCTAAGTGAAAGGGAGTTCTTGGGCAGGGCTGTTGTCAATTTAACAATATTTCATTCATTTCTGCAAGTTTGGGTTTTTATGAGGGGAGGAGGAGGGGTAAGGGTGGGTGGATGTTAATAGCTTTTTAGTTAATTGCTTGAATCGCGTCCAATATCCTCTGTATAGAATGTGTTTCATAGACGAAGTTGCATAGAATTTTCATAGGATTCGGTGCATTTTACATTCACGAAACCAAACATTTGTATGGGAAGGAGTAGAGGAGGTAGGGGCATCGTAAAATTTGTGACGCAATTTTATTCCCTTTCTCTTGTAGTGTGCTTGTACAAAATTTCAAGTTCGTAGCTTTTAATTTGATGGTTATTAGTTGATTCAATGAAATTGGTAGAAATGATACTTTTGTATGGGAGGGGGTAGAAGGGCAAGCGCGATTTCAAAACTTTTAAAGGAATTTCATTTTAATTATTTTTATAAGTTTTTAGGCAAAATTTTAAATGGATAGTTTTAAGAGTTAGCTGATAACTGATTTCTTAAAAATGCTCGAAAAAATAATTTTGTACGGGAGGGGGTAGAAGAGGTAGGGGAATTGCAAAATTTGTGACGCAATTTTATTTTCTTTCTCTTGTAAGCTGCTCGTACAAAATTTCAAGTTCGTAGCTTTTAATTTGTTGGTTATTAGTTGATTTAATGAAATTGGTCGAAATCATACTTTTGTATGGGAGGGGGTAGAAGGGCAAGTGTGATTTTGAAACTTTTAAAATAATTTCTTTGCAAATATTTTTATAAGTTCTTATGCAAAATTTCAAATGGATAGCTTTTAATAGTTAGGTGATAATTAATTTCTTAAAAATGGTCGAAAAAATAATTTTGTATGGGAGGGGGTAGAAGTTTTGAAGGTATTCGACCAGTTAATATTTTATACTTTTAAGGATTTTTTTTAAATGTTTTTCCCAAATTTTCAAGTTTCTACCCTAAAATTACATCCAAAAATTTTCAGTTTTCGTGTTTTTTTCGTTGCACATGAAACAGCTTGTGCCCATTAGACCGGGGTGGTCGGTTCATAACAATTGTGGATCAAATTATTATTTTTTTTCTATGTATATCAAATAGATGTATTCACATGCAAAATTTAAAGTTTCTATCTTTGAGCAGAGTCCTAAAAAATTCACTCAAAATTTTCGACATTTTTGCTTAGCACCTCCCTCCCTTTACACCCCCAACTTAAAATTTTTATCAAAATTATAAATTATGTAGATCTATATTCTGACGAATTTTGAATTTAATATCTGTACTCAATTTTGAGATATAATGATTTCTAATTTTGAAAAGTGCACCATTTTTCAAATGCTCCCCATTTCACCCCACTACTATTATGACCAAATTTTATATTTTTTTTGTATTTCGCTAGTATAGCTTAGTATATATTTTAAATTTCAATTACATAGCTTAAGAGATAGTTGAGATATTAATTCTTAAGTGTTTTTCCTTGCACCCCCCCCCCCCCCCGACCCTTCCCCTTACAATAATAAGCCTATTTCTAAGTTGATTCTGGTGGATCTATACGTCATCTTAATTGTCCCAAAACCCTCAGGGAGGGCTCAAAGAAAAACACTTAAGAATTAATATCTCAATTATCTCTTAAGCTATGTAATTGAAACTTAAAACATATACTAAGCTGTACTAGCGAAATACAAAAAAAAATATAAAATTTGGTCATAATAGTAGTGGGGGGAAATGGAGAGCATTTCAAAAATGGTGCACTTTTCAAAATTAGAAATCGTTATATCTCAAAATTGAGTAATCAAAAATTTGTCAGATTACAGAACTATATAATTTATAATTTTGATAAAAATTTTAATTTAGGGGGTGTAAAGGGAGGGAGGCGGTAAGCAAAAATGTCGAAAATTTTGAGTGATTTTTTTAGGGCTCTGGTCAAAGATAGAAACTTGAAATTTTGCATGTGGATACATCTATTTGATGTACATAGAAAAAAAAATAATAATTTGATCCACAATTGTTTCGAACCGACGACCCCGGTCTAACGGGCACAAGGTGTTTCAAGTGCAGCGAAAAAAACACGAAAACTGAAAATTTTGGGATGCAATTTTAAGGTAGAAACTTGAAAATTTGGGAAATGCATTTAAAAAAAATCACTAAGAGTATGAAATATTAACTGGTTGAATACCTTCAAAACTTCTACCCCCTCCCATACAAAATTATTTTTTCGATCATTTTTAAGAAATTAATCATCACCTAACTTTTAAAAGCTATTAATTTTAAATTTTATATAAGAACTTATAAAAACAGTTGAAATGAAATGACGTTAAAAGTTTTGAAATTACACTTCCCCTTCTACCCCCTCCCATACAAAAGTATGATTTCGACAAATTTCATTAAATCAACTAATAACCAACAAATTAAAAGCTACGAACTTGAAATTTTGTACGAGCACCTCGCAAAGGAAAGAAAAGAAAATTGCGTCACAAATTTTGCGATTTCTTTACCTCTTCTACCCCCTCCCATACAAAATTATTTTTTCGAGCATTTTTAAGAAATCAGTTATCAGCTAACTCTGAGAAGCTGTCTACTTCAAATTTTGCACAAAAACTTACAAAAATATTTGAAATGAAATTCCTTTAAAATTTTTGCAATCGCGCTTGCCCTTCTACCCCTCCTATACAAAAGTATCATTTCGACCTATTTCATTGAACCAACTAAAAACCAACAAATTAAAAGCGACGAACTTGAAATTTTTTACGAGCACACTACAAGAGAAAGGAAAAAAATTGTGTCAAGATTTTTACGATTCCCCTACCTCCTCCACCCTCTCCCATACAAATGTTTGGTTTCGTGAATGTAAAATACATAGAATCTTATGAAAATTCTATGCAACTTCGTCTATGAAATTGACATTCTAGACAAAAAATATTGGACGTGATTCAAGCAATCAATTAAAAAACTATAAACATCCACCCACTCTTACTATCACGCCTTACCCCTCCCCTCATAAAACCTCAAACTTGCATAAATAAACGAACGAAATATTAATTATAAGTACTGGAGCTCTTGAACGTTTCCGCAAAGTGTTAAATTGACGATTGCCCTGCCCAAGAACCTCCTTTAACTTAGTCCTCCCTAACCACTCTAACCTGCATATTGACTTTCCACGCATCCGCAGCTTGTCCCAAAAATAATAAAGTTTTGCCCGACTTGTTGGCAGTTTATTTTTATTTATCATTGAATTTCTAAATTTATTATTTGTAATGCTGGCTCGATAAATTTATTAATTGTAATTACTATGTTTTTTTTTGTGTATTATTATTATTATTTTTTTAATGTAAATACATAGTAAAATATATTAAATGACCATATGAAATATTATAATTCACAATATAAATGTGAATTATAAATCAAGATTATAGTACATTACATACTAGGAGAATAAGCTGTATTATAGTTAACATTACATATTAAGAGAATAAACTGTATAATAGTTAACGACTCCTCACCCCTATCACAATTTCGCAATCTGACTATAAACGGATTTGCTCGAAAATTATAAATGATATTGATCTGAATTTTGGAATGTAATACTTTTATGATGATTCCAATCTACTTTATAAAAATAATTTGTATCTTCCCCTGCTTCCACCACCTCCCATAAAAACTGCACTTTTCCATAAAATTCTCTAAACTAATTTACTCAGTGCGTATAAAATTGATCGCGCTGAAATTGTGCACGAAATATTTACTTATTAGCAAGACCCAAAAAAAATAGATGATTACATTCACTTCTTCTACCCCCTCCCATACAACCTGGCACAATTTCACAACTTTATTAAAAGTCGATTTTCCTGAAAAGATTGAATGCTACTGATCTGCAATTTAAAACATGTCAAAAGCATGATGCTTATGGTTATTTCTGAAAAGTCATCAAGAACTCGCCCCTATTTCTATCACTTCCCATACAAACTGCACAATTTCACTACATCCAATACACTAATTTACTCAGTAACTATTAAATTTTTAAATCCTAAATTTTGTATAAAACATTTCGATAGCAAAAAAAAAAAAATTAGTTCAATATCGTCACCCCCTCTACCACTTCCCCTACAAAATTTCTTGAGATCTTAAGAAAAATTTCTCTTTAATCTATAGTATCGCAATATTGGGCTTTACGCCCAATCGTAGTCCTGTTATGTTTCTTATTACGTTTTAAATAGCGCAAAAATAACATAAGTTAAATTCTTTTGCTTGCGTTGAAAAAATTGTTTGAGAAAAAATCCATTTGAAATAAGAAATATTTATTACAACTGGTTGTATGCCCTTGTCTTTAAATAAAGAAAATGAATCGGCTAAAAAGCAAAGTTGGAGTCGATCATGGTTCCATTGCATTCTTAGAATCAGAGAGTGATGGTATATACCGACAGTGGCTCGAGAGGGACAGAATATATCTGAATTCTCGGTGGAGACTATTCCTGGTCTAAGATTCAGGTCATCACAGAGGTGGGTATTGAGTAGGGCGTTGCAAAGCTTGAAGAGGAAGAAATCATCGAGGTCCACCGTAAATGCAGAGACTCTGCGTGAAATACTTCAAGTACTTCAAGTGAGGGCTCCAGGCTATGGAACAGTATTCTAAAAAACTACGGACGATCTCTGGCAAGCCATTTTTGGACATCACTGTAATTTTTGTTCAAATTCATCATTTCTTATCAGCTGTTTCACCTGGTTTCAGAAGCTCCTGGTCTACGATACCCTGTTGATCCCTCCAAATTTTATCACAATCAGGATTCCATAATGCAAGAAATTGCCATAAATCGATTCCAAATTTAAAAATTTGGTCCTCTGGCTCATCATTTAGTGAAGGGACGAAACAAACATTGACATTCCAATACAAAGTACAGATAATAAATACAAGAAATTGACAAAAAAATTCACATACGTTGGTGTCAACTAGCGTTAAGTCTACGTCTTAAGCACTGCTTATCAATAAAGAATTCGAATACATCAGCATTCTTATTAACTTCTCTCGCGAGACGCGAAATCGGTTCATTCATACCATACTTAGTCCGGTGAAAACCAATCCACAGCAGTCTAGGATACCTTGGTAAGAATTGACTAACATCAAAGCACATCAAACAAGAGTGGAGGAATCAACTAACCCTGTAAGAAGGTTATGAGCAAAAATTACATCAGCTACTTCGTTGTTTCGAAAGCGATGACTTATTGAAGTGGATCAGTATTTGGAGGAAGACGAACTCTGTCGTTCTAATTAAGGTGACATAAAGCTATTCTTACAAATTTACGCTGAATCGATTCGATTCTGCCAATGGACTCATCATAATAAGGAGACCAAACTTGAGAAGCATATTCAAGGTTAGATCTAACCAAGGTATTACAGAGACTAAGTCTAACAAGCGAATTGTTAAATTCCTGTTAATTCATAGAAATACCTTTCTGCACGATCTTATTAATATGCAAACCAAAATCAATTTTTTGATCAAATGTAACACCTAGGTCAATATATAAATTATCACACACGGAGTGATTTTCCTAGTAAATCACATTACATGACATTTATCCAAATTCAGTCTAAGACCATTATGGCGACACCAGTTACTAAAATTAATCAAATCCTCATGAAGAAAATTGTCAGAGTTGGAATTAAGAGATTTAAAGATTTTAATGTCATCAGTATAAATTAGTACTTCCGAATATTTACAAACAGATGCAACATCATTAATGACCGGGATGAAAAGAAGTGGCCCCAAACGACTTCCTTGAGGAACACCAGAATGCGCAGCAAATCGCTTAGAAGTACAGCCCCGAAAAAAACTTGGTAAGTTCTATCAATTCGATATGACTTAATCAAATTGATAAACCAAGTAGAAAAACCCAACAAGTCTAATTTCAACAATATAATGGAGTAAGGTAATACATCAAAAGCCTTACTCAAATCAATATTTATACAATCAAATTTTTTATTATTTGTAAACTCCATCAAGTTAGGGACAGTGGATCTATTCCTGACAAAACCATGTTTTGTTAACTTGAAATTAAGGATTTACAGTGAAATGGCATGCTCTCATACACTATAGACTCAAAAAGTTTAGGAATAGCTGACAGTTCATCTATTGGGCGATAGTTTACAATGGCCGATTTTGCTACACTTTTGTGGGTCGGTATGATAAAGGAAGCCTTCCACACAGCATGGAAAAACCCAGTCCTAAGGGATCTCGGATACAGTAGAGAGTGGTTCAGCGATAAAAAGACAGCAGCGTTTAAGAACAACTGCTGGAACTCCATTAGGGCCAGGTGAAGAAACATCCTTAAGGAGAGAAATGTGATTAATTACATCTTCATAAGAAATCGGTATACTAGACAAAGTGGTTGAAGCAGTATTTCTAAAGTCATCAAAGTGTGATATGTCAGGGACAGAGTCACTACCAGTAAAAGATCCACTGAAGAATGTGGCAAAAAAAATTACAAATAGTAAATTGATCATTACTATTATTGCCAAGGAATTGAAAGCTGGATAGCCATCAGATTTACGCTTACAATTAACAAATTTCCGAAACTTCAAGGGATCTCTAATAATATCCGACTGCACTTTGAGTAAATATTCACAATACAAGCGAGTGGATAAATCTTTGAGTAAGTCATAATGTTCTTCATACAAACATTAATCAGTCAATTAATCTTTCTTCGTTCTAGTATACCTATTCCAGGCAGCATTACGAGAATTACGAATTGAACGCAACTCACTAGTGTACCAGGGATAAGAAAATGAGATATTTTTGCGATAAGTAAAAGGAACTGTAGCAACAAAAAATTGGTACAGGATATAATAATAGTAATAAAAATCAACAAAGGCACCATCAAAATTGGTATTGTCAAAAATTTCGTTAAAGTTGAAATTAGAGATAAGGTAGTCCAACTGCGAAAAATCTTCCGTAATAAAATCGAAAGATAGCTCTTTCTCACTAAGACTGAAAATATGCTCCTTGTCAATTGTAAGACATATCTTAATAGGAGGGTGAAAGACATCACTAGTTGAAATTGAGGTTACGCTCTCTTCCACGGAACAGGCACAGTAATCAGAATAAAAAACCAAGTCAAGCTGTCTTCCATAGGAATTCCTAACAAGGCTAAGTTGCTGCAGACCAAGTGCAAACATACTATCAACAAAAAAACATTCGAGGTAGGACGAAGCATCAGAAACTAAGAGAGTAGAATCATCGTCAGATGCAAAAAACTCCAACAAACAAAAACAGCTCCAACAAAAAAGTATGCACCGCAAATGCTCTTTATTTGGCTCGAAATTTGACATGTTAATTTGATTTTAGCGACATAACTGTGCATTGCATTAAAGGGTGACCCCCTAGGTTATACTCGGTGCCGTAAAAAGAAAAAAAAAACCACACGAAAAAAAAAATTGACGCTAACCGGAAATCGTTTAAGAATCAACAGTATTTTGAAAGATACCGCCATAGTAATAAAATGACTGAAGAGGTTAGATTGCGAAACAACCCTTGTTTTCAGAGCTATTCCTTAAAAAAAATTAAGAACTATTCACCACAACACATGATATATGCCTTCATACCCACAGAGCCTCGTCGTAAGCCCTTTTGCATACCACCGATGCGACATGATTTGTGGTCCTCGGCACCTTCCCCGTAGTACCAGATATGGACCTCTAGTGAAGCCTTTGTGAGTAGCCCCCCACTTCAGTCTAAGTTCTTGCCAAACTTCGAAACTGATCCAATAGCTCAGATCTGTAGATTTGCCAAGATACCTACTGTAATCGGCGAACCTTTGAACCAGTAATTACTCCCCTTCTCCCGGGTTATAAATTTGTACACAATATTTTACCACAATAAACTTGGCTCCGGAGGTGGAGGATAGTGGTTCGTTCTGTAAATTGCGCGGGGAGGCGCTGCTGCTCTTAGCTACGCCACTAGTCTAAATGTTATATTTTTCTCAAATTTCGCTATAATTGCTTAGCAATATGTACATATGTTCTAAATTTCAATTGCATAGCTTGAAAGATAGCTGCGATATTAATTTTTAAGTGGTTTCCATGGTGCAATTCATTACAAAACATAACAGGGCTACGATTGCGCGTAAAGCGCAATCTTACGGTACTCTAGATGAAATAGAATTTTTTGTGATCCCAAGAAATTTTGTATGAGGAGTGTTAGAAGGGGTGATAGCATTGAACTATTTTTTTCCCCATCATGCTAAAGTAGCTATAAAAATGTTTTATACAAAATGCTTACACCAAAAATTGAATAGGAGCTCAGAAAATTAGTGTGTTAGATTTAGTGAAAATGTGCAGTTTGTATAGGAGGTGGTAGAAAGAGTGGGGGGATTTTAGTGATTTTTTCAGAAATAACTAAGAATATCATAAAATTGACATTTCTTAAATTTGAGACTGGTAGCATTCATACTTTTCAAGAAAATAGATTTTTTGTGAAGTTGTGAAACTGCGTCATATTGTATGGGAGGGGGTAGAAGCAGTAAAGCTAATCAAAAATTTTTTTTCTGATCTTAGTGATAATGCTAAATAAGTATTTATTACGACATATGAGCTCGATAAATGTTATATGTTCTGAGAAAATCGGCTTAGAGCATTTCATGAAAAAGTGCAGTTTGTATGGGAGGGGTTGGAAGGAGAGGGAGGACGCAAATAATTTGTACACAGTATATTGAAATTATTATAAAAGTAATATATCCCGAAATTCAGACTAAAAACTTTTATACTTTTCGAGCAAATCTATTTATAGTCGAATTGCGAAATTGTGTCATTTTGTATGGGAGGGGATAGAAGGGGTGAAGCTAATCGTCTAATTTTTTTTAGCCTTACTAACAATTTTAAATAAATATTTAGTGCACAATTTCAGCTCGCTAAATTTTATACGCACTGAGTAAATTAGCTTAGAGTAATTCATGACATGTGCAGTTTATATGGGAGGTGGTAGAAGGAGGACACGCATAATTTTTATACAGTAGATTGATATTATCATAAAAGTAATTTATTCCAAATTTCAGGCCAATAGCTTTCATAATTTTCGAGCAGATCCGTTTATTGTCAAATTGCGCATTTGTGTCATTTTGTATGGGAGGGGGTAGAAGGGGTAGAGCGATTTGGCCCATTGACGAACTTGACCTTACTTTTTTGTCAAAAACGACGTGTACGATTAATTAAATTACTTTTATACACTAGATGAATGTTGAAAGTATATTCTGTTTGCCTTGCCGTTGATAACACTAAGAAATAATGCTGGAACAGAGTCGCCAAAGACACAAATATATTTATTGTCAATGAAAACCTCGATTCTGAGTGATCGTCTATCTACAACACAGCTCTCGAACGATTTGAGCTATCGTGCGGGAATTCTATTTGAGTCCTTAAAAAAAAAAAACTTGAAGTTCGTGAATGGCCTACATCTCTCCACTCCTTCTATCCCATCCCATAAACATTTCGAGAAATTTCGAAATTTAAAGAAATTGATTTTTCTTTGAAACTATGTAAGTTATCGACTTGAAAATTAGGTCATAATATAGTGATGAGAATATTAATAACATCAAAAAATATTGATCCGGTTCCCTTTCTCCTTCTACCCGCTCCCATACAAATGCACAATCTTCAGAAACGCATTTATTTGGTTTTCGTAGCAACTGGCAAAGCTAAAAGGAATTAATTTTATTATAATTGCAGGCGATTTTCAGAAGAAAAAAAATTTTTTCGCTTCACCACACTCCGTCTATCCCCTCACATACAAATTTCACGAAATTTCAATTAAATTTTTTTTTTTTCAAAACCATTACAACAATCGACTTGAAATTTTGACCAAAGTATATTATACTTTGGCAATATCATTAATGACGATATGCTCCGTATTATCTTCTATTTGTTCCTTTACAAATGCATAATTTTGGTAAATGCATTATATCGATTTCCATTAAAACTAGAAAAAGTAGGAACTTAAGATTTAGCAAGAATGTGACTCTTAAAAATTGTTATCTACATATTTCAAAGAATAGCTTTTTTTTTGTAATCGCACTGGAGCCCAAACCAGTGATGCAAATAAACAAGCTAAATATCATTGGAACGGTTTCTTCATCAAGGTGTTCCTTTTCAGGGGTCTCTACTTGCTCCGGTTCCGGATTTTCGCTAAAATGGCAACATGACGAAAGAAAAGGTGAGGAAAAAATTGTTAACTCCTCCCGTAATCAGATCACGAACTTTGAGCCGGAGCGAGACAGAAACATGAAGCACAAACGCCATTCATTGGTACCGCATACCGATCTTTCATTTCATATCTATGCATTCGACAAGTACACAATCGCTGCCCCCCACAATTATTTGTCAGTTTGCAGCCAGTAAAACTGCAAAATATACCAGCTTCACAATCGGTACGGTCGTTCTCACTTCACATGACTGCAAATTCTAAATTTGCCGAAATTGCCTAAAACGAAAAAAATGTGTAAAAGGGCGAGACAAATCGCAATGTTTCTTTTGAGTACTGCATTTACTTTTTTTATAATACTCAGAAAGCACAGTTACCGACATCAAGAGTTGAACATTAGAGTTATTGTTGCTAGCATATAACGTTTCCTTTTCATTTGTGCGATCGTCATACGTACACATTATGCCTTCGCGTCTTTATTAACTGTGGTCCCTATTCTCTATAACGACAAGCGTCGTTCACACAATTTTTTCTTTCTGTTTCGAATCTCCCGGTTCGTATCTGTCTAACATTTTGTAAAGCGTACTGTATATGTATGTGTTCTCCATGCTTTAACTCTAGATGAAAACTAAGAGTATTATAAGTTTGCTCTAAAGTTTGTAACGCCAAGAAATAAGGCTCGGAGAAAAAAATAAAAGATGCAGAAGTTCATATAATCACTCGAGAAATTTCAAAACCGTATGTCCGCCCGTCTGTCTGTCCGTCCGTCCGACTGTTCGCTCTCTTGAGCTAGAACGTTTAAATTTTGAAATGATGTTTTTGACAAAAAAGTAAGATCAAGTGCGTGAATGGGCCACCCCTTCTACCCCTCCCATACAAATTGACGCATTTTCGAGATTTGACAGTAAGCCGATTTTCTCGAAAAGTGCAAGGGCTATTGATCTGAAATTTGGAATATATTATTTGTGTACCAATTTCAATCTACCGTATAAAAATTATTTGAATCCCCTTACTTCTTCTACCCTTACTTCTTCTACGACCTCTCATATAAACTGCACTTTTTCATGAAATACTATAAACCAATTTATTCAGTATTTATAGAATTTATTGAGCTGAAATTTTGAACAAAACATTTATTTAGGCCAAAAAATATTTGATGATTAGCTTCACTCCTTCTACCCGCTCCCATACGATATGACACAATTTCACAAGTTTACAAAAAGTCGATTTTCCAGGAAAGTATGAAAGCTACTGATCTGCAATTTAAAACATATCAAAAACATGATGTTTATAGTTATTTCTGAAAAACTCATTAAGAACTCCCCACTTCTTCTACTAACTTCCACACAGACTGCACAATTTCACTAAATCCAATACACTAATTTTCTCAGCTTTAATTTTTGGAGTTGAAATTTTCAATAAAACATTTTGATAGCCACACTAGCATGATGTGAAAAAATTGGGTCAATGCTGTTACCCCTTCTACCACTCCCCATACAATATTCTTTTCATCTAGAGTATCGCATGATAGGACCTTACGCCCAATCGTAGTCCTGTTATATTTTGTTATATGTTTATAGATACAAGAAACCATGAAAGATAAAGTATAAACCCAACTTCAAAATCATCAATGATATACGGTTGTTGTTTCATTTTTGCTTTCTTTTGCATGATCCTAATCGTTTTATTCATCTTTCCAATTACTTTATTATTCTAATAATAAAGTATTGTGGTCGACACAGGACAAAAAAAATTTGCTAACCTGCAATTTTTTTTTCGCGTTTCATGACTAAATTAGCCTAAAAATGAAATAAAAAAAAATCATTCCCGCTGTACATATGGACTCATACCTCCGAGACCGTTAAAGGCACAGTATTTGTTTTTGGGTGGATTGTTGACTGGGTAAGTGAGCTCTGTTTTCTTAATTTTGTGGGGTTTTAGGTGAAAGGGGGAGGCGGGGGGAGGGAAAAAGTCAGAAACTACACTGGCTAATATCTCCACCACGAATGCAGATAGGAAGTTGAAAATCAGTAGAGATATAGAGAGGATTGTGGGACAAACTTTGAAAATAATTTAATTTTTTTTTCTACTGGCGTCCGAAAAAGGTGGGCTGAAAACAAATTGTCGGCCGAATTGTTTTTTCAAATGATTATATCTTCGAAATTACTTATCGTAAAAAAATCATATTTTGGAACCATTAAGGTGGTACATACATAGTTCCACCGAAATCAGCTTAGAGAGTGGCTAATTATTGAAAGGGGAAGGGTCAGGGGGGTGCAACGAAACACACTAAAAAATGAATATCTCAACTATCTCTTAAGCTATGTAATTGAAACTTGAAACATATATTAAGCTATACTAAGAAAAATACAAAAAATATAACATGTTGAAATAATAGTAGTGGAGGGAAATGGAAAGCATTTCAAAACTGGCGTACTTTTCACAATTACAAATCCTTATATCTCAAAAAAGAGTATAGATATCAAATCAAAAATTTGTCAGATTGTATAACTACATAGTGGCTAATTTCGGTAAAAATTTTAAGCTGGGAGGTGTAAGCGGAGAGAGGTGATTAGCGAAAATTTCGAAAATTTTGAGTGATTTTTAGGGCTCTGGTGAAAGATACAAAGTTTAAAGTTTGCATGTGGATACATCCATTTGATATATGTACATAGAAAAATAATAATAACTTGTTCCATAATTTTTGTAAGCCGACCCCCCTCCCCAGGCTAACGTACACAAGGTGTTTCATGTGCATTGAAAAAACACATAAACTGAATATTTTTGAATGTTAAGGTAGAAACTTGAAAATTTGCGAAATGCATTTAAAAAAAATCCCTAAATATACGAAATATTAACTGGTCGAAAACATTTAAAACTTCTACCCCCCTCCCATACAAAATTATTTTTTTGACCATTTTCAAGAAATCAATTATCACCTAACTAATAAAAGCTATCAATTAGAAATTTTGCACAAAATCTTTTGAAAATAGTTGAACTAAAATTGCGTGAAAAGTTTTGAGATCGCGCCTGTCCTTCTACCCTCTCCCATACAAAAGTATGATTTCGAAAATTATTAAGAAATCAATTATCACCTAACTATTTAAAGCTATCAATTTGAAATTTTGCATAAAAACTTACAAAAATAGTTGTAATGAAATTGCGTTAAAAGTTTTGAAATCTAAAAACTATGATTTTGACCAGTTTCATTAAATCAACTAATAACCAACAAACTAAAAGCTACGAACTTGAAATTTTGTGAAACGAAATATAACTGCATATCAAATTTTACGATTCCCCTACCTTCTCACCTCCCATACAAATTTTCGATTTCATGAAAGCAAAATACACCGAATTATATGAAAATTCTATGCAACTTCGTCTATGAAACACATTCTATACAGGGAATATTGGACGTGATTCAAGCAATCAATTAAAAAATTATTAACATCCACCCACCCTTACTATTACCCCTCCTCCTCCCCTCATAAAAACCCAAACTTGCAGAAACGAATGAAATATTGTTAAATTGACAACAAGCCTGCCCAAGAGCTCCATTTTAGTTAGTCTTCCCTAACCACTCTAACCTGCATATTGACTTTCCATTCATCCGCGACTTGTCCAAGAATAATAAAGTTTCGCCCGACTTGTTGGCAGTTTATGTTTTGTTGACGCCATTTTGAAATTCCGCAATTCGCTTTTTTCAAACTAATAAGAGCGTCTTAATTTTAAATTCCTTAGCGCACATAAAATTTTAAATTTGGCAATACTGAAACATTTTTTCCCACTTTCAGAGTCATCTAATTTTTCTTGGTCTATGGGATGCATATAGAATACAATGAATGTCAAACTATATCCGGGCAAGTATTAGTAACTAAATATTTTCCACTCCTTGACTATCCCAGCGAAAAAAAAGAGCACTTGCGAACTATTTTAAATATACTGAAATTGTCGCGAAAAAGTGCTTGTAACTTGCTACATTTGAAATACATTTTAACATGACATGTCCGCTGAAGTAAGCGCTTCGTTTCGGTTTTAGCAGAAGCGATTTTAAAAAGTATTTTCGAAGACATTTTAAAGCCTATTTCTTGTATTATCTTTAGAAGCAATCTTAAAGCACGTATCCTGCTGTTTGTATAAGAGAGGATCAGATCAGCATTTACAGATCATTGGAGACTAATGCCTGAGAAGGTATTGTATAGACTCATTCAGTCACGTAGGGTCGCTAGTAAATGCTTAAACAGATAAGAACTTAGCTGTACTCCTTCTACCCCCTCCCATACAAATCTATATATATGAAATTCAAGAAAAGTACTTCTTTTTGGGCCAAATGAGAACCAAGCATTGTGAAACAGATGTCGATAAGGATACTGAGTTTCAAAATCATCCAAAACCTTCCACTTCCGCTCCCTCCTCTCAAACAAAAGTCGTAATTTCAGAAAAACTATGCTGAATTTCCTTGAAATTTATGAAACAAAATTCGGTGAAATTACAAACCTCCCTCCTCTGCTTCTATCACCTCCCATACAAAAGTCACTATTCGCTATAGTTTTTCTATGTCACCGAACTTGTCGGAATTTTTTTGTTTTTCCTAGTAAAGTTGTTGTTGATATTTCTAACCTAAGGAAATTTTCTCCACTGCAAGGGCACGTTATGTTTTGAGCCGTTTGTAAATTATTTAGTGTAAATGGACAAGTTCTCAGTCCTTTGTATTGTCTATTCCATCGTTGTGCAGTTCAACTTCATCTTCGAAGAAATTGGATATTTCGGATTCGTGTCCCCTTAAAACAGTTGAAAATGGCGATCACTTGATGAGTAGTCTCGGGTGTGTTTGCCAATAGTTGAAGGTCGTAAACAATTACTGATTGCAAACAGTTCCTTAGCAATTTAGTGTTGCCATGTAACAATACACTAAAATCTTTTGCAAACTTCTTAAGGTTCTTCTATACCAACCTTCTTTTTGTTTGGTGTTTTTTACGAAATTTTACACTTGTAAATTTTAAATGAATGCTTTCGGCTAGTCTTACGCGTTCTCACATTAGCTACCGAAATTTTTTCACTTAACTTATCGTAAAGGAAGAAGTAACCACCTTTTAATTTGAAATATAAGAATTGAATCTAGTCTCTTTTTATTTCGCCGTGAATTAAGTTTAAAAAATTTGATAATTAACGTAACAACGCGTGAGACTGGTAGAAAATGCTCATTTATAATAATTTTAAGGTGTGAAACTTAGCGAAAAACGCCAAACAAGATGAAAGCTAATATAGAAGAGCTTTAAGACGCTTGCAAAAAAATTTATTGTATTGCTACATGGCAACACCAACCGCTCAGGAACTGTTTGTAATCAGCTATTGTTTACGACCAGGTATAGAAGAGCCTTAAAAGCAAATTATTCAAAAGTATTATGAAAATTGATTTTTATAGAAACATTGAAAATTATGAGGTGTATGGCATATCTTGACAGACACACAAACAAAACTTAGTTAATGACAAATTTAAATTATTTATTTTATTGAACAATGAATTTTGAAAATAGGGCGAACATTACTTAACTCTTTTATATTGTGTGTGTACAGGATTCACTACCACCCATTCCTCCATGCTTCTAAAAGTATTCTTCCGAGTCGTATTACTACATTTTCGTCAAAATCGAAATCCCTAGTTCGTTACCTGTCCACCTATCCTGGCGAATCAAAATCGAAAAGTGCAAAGTTGATGAAATCCTCGAAATCTCTCTGCCGTTGTATACTTATAGTTTTTTTGCCCCGTTCAGATTAGCATCAATTCTTGAATTGAGTTAGAAAAAGTCGTTTCGTCGGACGGAAAAGGCTCGCCTCTTGATTCCTTGGGTAAGCCCATTACGGGCTCGGGATGAAATACAATTAACCATCGCAAAAGAAGAGTCTTTTTCCATTTTCGTGAGCATTATCCTGCTGATCCCTATCCGGGAATTCATTATTCATGGCACCTCGAACTTTTTGTGTTTTATTCCGGGAATTAGTAGCAGGCATGGAAGTGGAAGGAGTCAAAGGGAGTGGAGGTGAAGTTCAACGATGGCAGAGTAAAAACTTCTGATTAACTGGATTTTCGCAATAGTTCAGTGGACATTAAGGATATGTTCGAACAATCACTACTAGGTAAACAGAAGCAAGGACAGAGAATCTGAGGAAAGCTAACAAATGCCTAATTAAATTGCAATGGGGAAAATCTGCGGGATGAATTAAGGTTGATCCTTTTTTTTGCTAAGTTCATTCATTCTTTAACTAGTATAAAATTTAATGATGATTTGTACCGGGAAATTTCTTCTCCTTGCAGACAATTGTCGTTGTGTTCGAGGCGAGGGGACTACATCCTTTTATCATTGAAGTCCTTGATTGCCTCCATTCATAAAGCAGAACTTAATGGTCTTGTCTCAATCAAACTATTTCCGTTACGAAATAGTCGTCTAAATCGAATCAAGTCACGTCGATTCATTTAAGGACTTCATTGTGTTTGCTGAGCTCCGTATTGGTGCACGAATATTCACCGCTGCCATGGCTTCGTATCTAAAAAGTTTCAAAGAGTTCCCGAAGGCAATCTTCACCGATAACACACACACAAGTAATGGCCATTCGTTTAGTAGGCATTCCTGAAATTAAGGAATATTATCATTTTTACTGGTTCTATACGTTCTGGGAGAGTGTGTGGGGGAGGGGGAGGGGAGGCGTTGGATGGAAAAAAATTGCAAAAGTTTTGTGTCTAATTAGGAGCTCCTCATCTCTTGGAACTATGCGAACTCTAGCTTTGGAGCAAAAGAGTGTGAAATGGCAAAGTTTCAGGCATTCACTCTTATCTGAAACGACCCACCTCGTGCGGCAACCTTGCGAACATCTTCGGTTTGATATATTGGGAAGACGTATTTAGGACTACTCCCCCTCTGGTAATTTTGGTCTTGATTCCGTCGTAACCTTCGCAGCAAAACGAAATGTCGCCCAAAACACTGCTCTCGATTACACAGCTTCACTACGTGAGACTCTTTCAGCCAGCCCGGTCGGGATCCTTCTTCCTTTCTGAAGCGACACTTGATTTATGGCATTTCCGAATCAGGGCATATTGGTGATTTTATGGCCGATTAAATACTTCCCCGAGGATATTAGATAAAAATTATATCCAATGTCTATCGGGCAAAAGAGTGAACGGCAAACGAACTGAAATCAGCTTTCTGGCAGTACTTCTGGCACGATATTTTCGTCCTGGTGTGCAGGTATGGGCGACAGACGGGGGGATTGTGAGCATGCTGAATTGATAGAAGGCGCCAAGATGGAACGAAATCGTGTTAAGATTTTCGGTTAGCGATAGTTAAGGTTCACCTTCTCTCTTAAGGATTCTCTTTGAATATATTGGCGAAAAACCTATTTCCGGAGCATCTAAAGTTGAAAGTATCTCTGCCGATTGTATATGTGTGTGTGTGTTTGTGTCTATTTCGAGATTGGAATCTTAAGCTTGATATTTCCATGACATATTTTAGTACGTGTTTACAAAGGATCTGATGTTATGTAATTGTACGTGTACTTTTATTTAAATATCTCGTCTTTTTTTTCTTGGATTTAGAACCTACACATAAGGATGTTTGTTACTATGTATTATTAAATTGCCTTTGAAATACCATCCAGGAGGGAGGAGTATTTTACTTACTTCAGAAAAATACGTTATTATGATTCTAGACTAGCTTTACACCAATATCTAGCCACTATATAAAAATTCCCCAAAAAATATCCTTAGGATTACTGCCCTACCAAATTTACCCTCAGGTTGCTTATAATTCCGAACGCATGCCACCATTTCAACGACGTTTTCAAAGATCGCGGAGTCTTAACTAGAACTACAACTTAACAATAAATTCACTCTTGATTATGTATCGTCTGTGAACGAAATAATGATGGAATTTGCTTCCTTTGATAAATGCAAAACGAATTCATTCATCGCTCCTCGGAATGTTGAGTTTTTTCTAGTTTTATTAAACGTCCCTACGATGATCGAGACGTATATAAATCCATGTAGAAAACTTTTTCGTTGCGTATATGTGTACGTGTGTGACTGGACCTTGTCAACTTAACATATATCTAAGTAAGTAAGCCAATTTTCCTATCCGATTTATGTAACATAACTTTTGTAGCTGAGACGAGAGATATGCAAATCTTAAAGGACACAAATCACTAACTGAAGGCAACAAGAGCTTTGAAATTTATCCTTTTCGAATGCTTGAAAGAGCAAAGGACGACGGACTGAAGGCAAGCAGGTGTGTGCCTTGAATTTATATAGTTTGGAGGTTATGGGGAGTTTAGTGTGTATATGGTTAGTTGCTGCCGATCTTCTTTTTTTTGCTTTTTCGATTTCATATATAATCTTAGATAAGCAAGTCATGGAATAGATTTATGGATCAACTCTTGGCATGACTAGCGTCAGTTAAGTTGGATTGTCTTTTAATGTTTTTCGATTAATGAAAATTAAAGGACGTGTTTTGGTAAATGGTGAGAATTTTCAGTTCAGGCCATTCTGCCTACCTGCGACCCTAACATCCTTTACATGCGTGTTAGCTTTCTATATGAATGCAAAAAAGATACGTGATTTGCGCCGTCCCACGTACCCATCAATTCGATGTAATTCGAGCGCGTCACGATTGACTATAATTCAACATATGAGCTGTGTATGGAAATATCTGTTATTTTTTTTTAAACTTTTCGAACTTTAAAAAACCTGCTAAAAGGATACTGGTGCACCTGGCTATGAAACAGATTGCTTCGAGGAGTCATGTCCCATGTCCGCAACATAGATTTCAAAAGAGGCGACAGGTATTTGCGTTCACATTAAGGACATTTTACAGCAAACCCCCTTACAAATATGTTCTTAATGTGATGTATCTTAAGTTTATGTTTTGCGGGGCTGACAGACATTTTCTCGTCATTATTGGTATACGACACGTTTAATTATGCTCCCAACGTTGTGAAGGCCATCGTATTCCAGAGATTGAATACTTTAAAGATGCACATAAAGGTGGGAATGATATTCTTCGACGGGAATTGAAGGAATTAAAGTCAGCGAAGAAATGTCAAAGTTTACGGATGGACTTGGGGGTTATTTTAAATTATTTTTCAACCGGAAGGAGAATTGTATTTAGTTTGTGGCATTATTGGATCCAACGTTCATTAACTTTACCATATCAATTCGAAACTGCATCTCAGTTGAACTTATAAAGTGATTGTAAATCAGGATGCCATTTCTAGTTAAAATATTCCTAAATCTTATATATTAATACGTGCACATCTAATATGGCGGACAACCTGTTTTTTATAAAAGGAGGAAAAAGAAACTTTTATCATTAAAAAGGTGCTGTGCCATAGATGTGTACAAGCCAAAAATTATATTTGTATGTTGCCATTAAGGCAAGAAAAATAAAAAAGGGTACATACGATCGGGATGCCATTTCAGTACTACACGTGTTCAATGCTGCTTGAGTTCGATGATCGGGCGAGTATCGGTAGATCCTATACACTGTGGAAATAGAAAGAGTCCAATTAATGAATGCCTAATATTAGGCAAACTCGTTATTTTACACACATAATTGGTCGAATTTCGACCATAGGCGAAAGTAAATAAAATCTCATGGAACAAATTCGATCTCTGAAAAAAACCTGATCGAAAAAAACGTTCTAAGAAACCCATAGAAATATGCACGGGAAAATAGCATGAATCATGTTCAGGATCATGAAAAAACAAAATATATATGAATAAAAAAAAAACAATAAACAACTTTAAAACATAACTAAATTATTATGTATCATGCAATATTCTAGATTAGAGCTACTGTATAGGAACGGACCCTCTCTCATTGGAGTTTGTACAACAGGTTCCAACACAGAGCGGGAAATTTTCAAATCGAAGATCTTTTGCCAAGTATTTTCCCTTACTTTCTGCAATCGATTTTATTTCTCTACCGAGAATTACGTTTCAAGTCATTTTCGTGAAATCTCAATCTTTTATTATCTTTTCAGTACGAGCTGTCACTCGCCGATTTTTTGAATATCGACGGGTGACGGCGGAAAAGGCCGTGCTCCTAAAATTGTTTTCCCAGTTTTGATGAAAATCGTCATAATGTATATGTTATCATTGCACGATGATGAAAAACTTTTTAATTCTGTGAACTCTATTTATTCGATGGTACAAGATCAATTTTCATGAGAGAGAGAGAGAGAGAGTTACAAAATTCCTGAAGAGACCTAAGCATTACATTTTATATTTTCTTAATTACTTAGGTAACAAACTTTTTTGTTAATTTACCGTGGAATATTCTCCAGTCTGGCTGTTGTGATGTTTTCCGCTTGTGATGCTCATACAAGAAGGGCTTGAACTTTTCGCGTTGCAGTTAATGTCATTTTCGCCGGAATTTTTATTTTGTTTTCTGTCGGCTTGACTTTTGACGGTATTGCCAACAGATCTAAACAGAATTTTTCGTCATTACCCGTCATTTTGACATGGATATATCTAATGGCTGGACTCAACCAAAAGATTTGTGCGTCACATAATTTGTCACCGTGAGTCAATCTCTCGAGCAGGTGCCCAAAAATGCCGACCAACTTAAAATGTTCATTCGAAAATATGCGGCCATTATACCGAATCGAGTCTGGACAGCCTGGCAACCATTACTTAGCAGCAAGCAACCGAAATTCGAGCCCTTGTCCTCTCTTTTTCTTGATGATGCAATGGCGCTACAGCCCATATCGAGCCTTGGCCTCCCGGATGCACATCCTCCAGTTGTCTCGGTCCAACGACCGCGTCCTCCAGTTTGAAAAATCGAAAAGCGATCTGCAGTCTGCGTGGACTAAGTCCTCCCATCGCTTTCGTGGCTTCCTCTGTGGTCGGTTACCTTGAGCTTTGCCCTTGAGCACTCGTTTTGGGATGCGTTCCTCGTGCATTCGTTCCACGTGGCCAGCCCATTGCAGCTTGCGCAGTTTGATCACTGTAGATTCTGGTGGGTCGTCAAATAGTTGATACAGCTCATGGTTGTATCGAATTCGCCAATCATATCCTTCCTTAACTGCTCCGTACACCTTCCGAAGAACTTTTCGCTCAAACGTGTTGATTAACTTCTCCGAAACCCGCGCCAAGGTCCACGTTTCGCATCCATATAGCAGCACAGGACGAATTAATATCTTGTAGATGCGTAGTTTATTGTTTCGATGTACCTTCCTTGATTTCATTATAGAGGACCGCATAAAATGCTTTGTTAGCTGCCGTGGTTCTTCTTTGAATCTCCTGTCGCTCATTGCCGTCCTTTGTGAGAAGGGCTCCCAGGTATACGAATTCATCCACCTGCTCGAAGTTGTATTCGCCTATAGTAATGTTCTGCCTCTCTGGGACAGTCCTTCGTGTCTGGGTCATGTATTTAGTTTTCGCTTCATTGATCCTGAGCCCTACTTCACCCGCTGCCAACTCCAACTCCTGGAATACTTCCTTAACGCCACGTATTGATCGGGCCAGAATATCCACGTCGTCTGTGTACGCCACCAACTGTGCGGATTGTACGAGTAGCGTGCCTCTGGTAAATTCATCTAAATATTCGACTGGTAAGCTCTGTTCCATCTTCTTTCAAGAGTTCTGCAGGGATTCCGTCAATACTGGGCGCCTTGTTCGATCTTAAATTATGTAAGGCTGTCTCTACTTCATCATAAGTTGGTGCAATAGGCAGATGATCTCCATCTGGATCTTCCGGAAATATAAAAGGTTTAGTATGTGATGTCGTTCTATTTAACAGTGTTCGGAAGTACTGAACCCATCGTGCATTGATTTCGGTAGCGTCGATTATGATGTTGCCTGTCTCTTTTTCTTCCTCTCGAAAAATATTCAGTCCACTCACTGTGTATGCGCTCGCAGCCGGCCCAAAATTTCGCATTTTTTCATACCTCATCAAATCTGAAACACCAGGCACGCACAACTACGGTCGCCGCGTTTCTTAGATTCAATATGATAATTGTGAGATTTCTGGCCAGATTTTTTCCCGAGTTGGTCGACATTTTGACATGAATATGGCTTGAGTCAACCTAAAATTTTGTGCATTACGAAAATCGTTACAGGTAGTCTTTCTTTCTTGCACTTGTGTGCTTATACGCATGTTCAAACAACTCAGCTCCCTCGGCAGGAGAAAAAAAAAATACGGCTAAAAATTTTGTGATTTCTCATACAAATCCCATAACTCAACAGCAAGCAAATGTCTCGGACAATTTGACCGTCTGGTAAGGGAAAATCAGAAGCCGAAAAGGAACCGTTGCCCCGAAGAAAAATCAGAACGAAAGAGTGGCCAGAAAATTTTTTTTTTCTTACAAAAGCTAGCCTGAAATACTAGGTGTCCATAAGCAGTAGCACTCTTAAGTCTCGAACAATTGCGCTGCTCGAAATTGAAATTCAAAAAAGTACTAGCCTAATCCGGTGAAAAACCACAACGAAAACAACGCCTGATATTTTACTGTTGCTATATAAAATACGTATTGATTGACTCGGCGCCCATAATTCAGTAGCAAACAAAATTTTCGAACAACTCTGCTGCTCGGCCAGAGAAAAAATAACATTATAAAAATACGAGATGAAATAGCAACTTTTGGGATCTTAAGAAATTTTGTATGGGGAGTGGTTGAAGGGGTGACAGCATTGAACTAATCTCTTTCACTTCATGCTAGAAGAGCTATAGAAATGTTTTATACATAACAAGCTTCAAAAATTGGTACTGAGAAATTTAGTGTATTCGATTTAGTGAAATTGTGCACTTTGCATGGGAGATGGTAGAAGGAGTGGGGTGCTTGCAGTGCTTTTTTTCATAAATAAATACGAACATTATGCGATGGACACATCTTAAATATTAGATCATTAACATTCATACTTTTTGTGCAATTACTTCACTTTGTATAGGATGAGGTATAAGAAGTGAAAACTCCGCCATAGTCGGTGCCAGGCCCGGTTGAGAAAGGAGGAGGCAGCATGGAGTTAATTTGAATGGCCAGTAACATCAGTGCGTCTCAAGAAGTACGCAAAAAGTATGATATAGTTGGATACGCAGTATAGCTGTGAGAGCTTCAGTATGCCATATTTAGCTGAAAGCTCCCACTCTTTTTCTATCAGGGTATAATAAATAAGTAAACCGGTCCTCCAGGTCAGGGGTAAGGCGGGACGCCGACAAAGCATCACCGGAAAAAAATCACTGTCCTGAGGAACAGCCTCGGTAAGAATCAACGGCAACAACCCCGCAAACGAAAAATGGAGTACTCTTTTGATCTTGGAATGTTCGATCCTTATTTAGGACGGGATCTTTGAAAGAGTTCCTTAAGAAACGAAATGGCTCGGTAACGAAATCATGGACATGAGATCACACACAATCTATCCAATTGAAAATTTTGTGAATACCACTGACAATGGCCAGCGTCTTATTGATTTCTACTACTACAATGGCCCTACAGCCCAAATCGGGCCTCGGCGTCCTGACTTTCAGGTTCCTTAGCTTAATTTATTTGTCATAGTGGAAGGGTTGTTAGCCCTTTGCATAACCAACTATCTACGAATTTTCATTTTCGTAGACTGAGGAAACTAAAATATACCCAAGAAGGTAGTGTGCTGGAATTATGCGTCGACCGGGATTTGAACTCACGACCTTCGCATTGTAGACCAATGCGCTCTCTACTAGGCTACACCCTAGCTTATTGATTTCGTAAGCGGTAAAAATATAATAGTAAGCTCTATGTGCTTCCCACATTGCGATATTTACAATCGAACGTGGGTATCAACTGATGGTCACACCTTTAATTTAATATACCACATTCTAATTAATAAAAGGGCAGGTCCCAGTATACTTTACGTACGAACCCTTCGCTGTGCGAATTGTGACTCTGATCACTATCTAGTCAGAGCCAAATATCGATGAGGAGCTCGAAAATTCAATATCAATAAGCTTAAAGACGAAACGGTGGCGCAAGCTCACATATCTGCACTGGATAAAGACTTGACACCAATATATGAAAAGATCCATAAAATTCCAGTGGAGAATATTTTTTTTTAGCGCGGGGAAAAGCATTGAAAGCCAGGAAGTGCGGGACTTGAACCCGCTAAAAACCCCTCGCGACTACTGTTAAGTATTGCGTCAGGAGGAAGGAGGAGCATCAAGCCCAAAGTCAACAAAGTACTCAAATTTTTTTTTTACAGAATGACCTGTGCTATAGGCAATTTCGGCCTTTATGTGCAATGCACAAACACAGTCATGGAGGGAAGGAATGGGATTAGGAAGGTAGGGGAAGAGGAGTGAGAACGACCGTAACTAGTGGTATATTTTTCAGTTGTACTGGTGCTATTGACAAATATACATAAATACATGTAATGTCACCCTGTACATACATATATGCTACTGCCTACTTTATTCAACTGTTCTGTTGTTGTAGGCACTTCTGGCGGCACTAAACCAGCTATGATGTTCGCGCCGTCATATGAAATTGTGCAAAATCCACTGCAAGCACTTAACGCACTTACTCTATGGGCTTTTTTAAACATATCCGAGTAAGTTTTCCATCGTAGTGCTTCACTCCATATCGGTGTAGCATACATTATGATACTTCGCGTCGCTCTTGAAAGAATTATCCTCCAATGTTTGCCATTGCTCTGCATAGGGCGGAGTTCACTTGTCCTGCTTTTGCGCAGATAGTTTCGATGTTCGTTTCAAAGGATAATCTTGCGTCAATCAGAAAACCCAAATACTTAATGGAGGCTTGGGGTCCGATTTCAAGTCCATCTATATTGAACAGTTTATGCTCTCTTTGTCTTCTGTTTGTAATAAGAACTACTTCTGTTTTTTGTGCAGCTAGCTCGAGATTAGATGCTCTAAGCCAGTTCTTAATGTCAGAAATCACGTTGGTGCATATGTTGTTGATGCTCTATAAGTCTTTCGCTTCAACAGTAATTGCTATATCATCCGCGTAGCCAATTATTTGTACACCTCTTGGTCGTAAGATGTAATCATATTGTATATTCCATAATAATGGTCTAAGTACTGAGCCCTGTGGGACTCCGCATGTTATGCTATATTTCCTTACTCCTTCTTCGGTACCATTTAGTAATACTCTGCCTGCGAGATATCTCCTGACCATTCGTAGGAGTTTAGAACTATTCTTCCATCTACTGTCTTCAATAGTCTTTTTAGCAATGTCTATCACTTTTTTTATTCCGTCGACTGTAGAGCGCTCTTTGCGGAATTCATATTGATTCTCTGCAATCTTTCTACTCTCTTGTAGATGTTGTTCTAATCTGTTAAGAATTAACCGTTCTAGGATTTTTTCCAGTGAGTCAAGCATGCACAGCAGCCTGTATGAAATATGAGCGGGCGGTTTGTTATTTTCCATATTTTGGGAAAAAATACCATCGTTTAGGCATTTTGTGTACATTTCTGCTTAGACGTATGCATTGAGCTTTATAGCCAGTTTAAGTGCTCTATTTGGTATGCCATCTAACCCTGGTGATTTTCTTTCTCGAGCCACTCCGCAGTCACCACCGTTGGTTCGTAATTTCCTTCAGTGGGGCTTTCTATTTCTATTTCTATCTATATCGAAGCGATTCGGTAATAGCGATTCGAACACTTTCTCCATAAGCGTCGGACACGTCGCATAGTGACATTTTCGCAATCTAGCGGGATTCAATTCAAAAATGTCATGTCAAATATTATCCTGATTGACTATATAATTGTTTAGGTAACTATCCAATTCAGAAAAAACCCTAAAATTAGTTTTTTCCCAGAAATTAACCGAATAGTCGCAGGTCAAAGTCCACTTTCAGGTAATATAAATTGAAAGGAAAATTGTTCAGTAATCATTCGTTTGATTTTTCTCGAAGATTATACGTCTATGTTATATTGTTGGAAATTGTTTTTATTTTTTTAGATATATTATTTGCAATTAGACAGAGCGATTTGACCTGTTTACGAACTTTACCTTACTTTTTTGTTAAAAATGACATGTACCAAATTTAAACTATCTAGCTCAACGCGTTCTCAAGCTTAGAATTAAATCCCGCTAATTTGGGAAAATGTCACACTGTGCGTTGGTGTTTATCACCTTGGTCCCTTCAGTTTCGACATCACTACCTGATATGCTCCATCCCAAAAGTTACCGTTCATATTGTTACAAATTTCTCTAAAACTTTCTTGTTTACTTTGCTAATATGCCTTTTTAAGATCTGACCTGGCTTCTTTGCATATACCGTTAAGTGTACTACTGTTTCCGGTTGTTCTTTTCCGTTGCAGCTGCCGTCTAGCTTTATGACGTCTAGTGCTTAGCCGAGTAATGTTATCATTCCACCAGTAGTTTGGTTTCCGTGTGAGCTTTTCTTCTCACCATTGCCGCGTCACAGGCTTTGCTCAGTTCGTTTACTACATTTTAAGCATGATGTAGAAATCTTCTTGCAGGTCATGTTCGGCGTTCAGTACCATCCTAAAGATTTCTTCATCTAGTGTATTATTTTTCCATCCTTTTGTCTGCGCTTTCGCATGCTGGCTCTTTTGATGATTTCTTCTGCCAGAGTCAATTGTCACTATTATTGCCTGGTGGTTGATATGCGTGTATGTATGACTTAATCGTCATTCTGTGTGCTGGAATAATGTTCTGCTTGCAAATGTAATGTCTATTACGGAGCCTTTTTTCGAATGTGTTTTTACACACACTATTTAAAATGATAACGCCAAGTGACGCAAAGTCTTTGAGTATTTCATTCGTGCGTTTGCTTCCGCATTCTGTGGTTCATGCGTTGAAGTCACCAGCAATGATATTTGGGCTTGTTGACTTAACAACGATCGTGAGTCCATCGAGGATCATATTCATCGTTGCCAACTCTCGGTGGTATATAGCAGCTATATACAGTGGTGGCCACGAATTTAGCACACTTGGTATCTGTAACTTTCAACTGCAAATATTTTCTACTCTTTTATGCTTTTCAGCCCAAATTTTTTTCTTGAGTTTTGCCCACGACGTGTGATGTCCCTTTTTTTCATTTGGTTATTTTGTTCCCATTCTTTTTTATTTAAGTTTGATTGTGAATAAGATGAAAACAAGCTGGACACGAATTTAGCACAAAATGAAAAACTGGTTTGGTTTGACTACGTGAATATGCTCCTCGACATCATTCCACAAATTCTCAATGGGACTGATATCATTTCATTGGGCTGGCCACTTCAGAACATCAATTCGGTTCTTTTCCAAGCAACTCTTCACTGTGCGCGAAGTGTGTTTTGAATCGTTGTCATGCATAAAACGATAAAACGCCATTTAAGGGGCATGTTATCATCAGCAAATGGCATCATTGTGTTTACAATAATGTTTTTGTAAACATGCTGACCCATTCTTGTGTCAATTTTATGTATAGGGCCAACGTCGTACCAAGAAAACGCAGCCCACACCATCACACTCCCACCACCGTGCTCAACAGCCTTAAAAGTGTATTTTGGATGGTGCTGCATGTTTGGAGGACGCCATACGTACCACTTAACGTCGGATCCGAACCGATAAAACTTTGATTCGTCACTCCAAAGCACATTTTTCCAAAAAATCAAAGGTTGTTGCAAGTGCTCACGGGCAAACGCAATTCGAGATTTAAAATTTTTTTTTGTCACAAGTGGCTTGTTCTATGCAATTCATCCACGTAATTGTTTTTGATTGGGCCGTCTTCTTATTGTCCTTGAGGATACGTCAATGCCAAATTCCGACGAAATATCTTTTTTTATAATGGTCAAGCTATTATAAGGGTTCTTGATTGAGGCTCTATAAATCAGACGGTACTCTTTAATTGTTTTTTTTTCGTGCTCTACGTCGCTGTTTAACATTTTTGAAGCTCCCATGTTGGTGCATACGGCTCAATCCATTGTAAGCCAACTTTCTGGTACAGAATTAGTACATTTCAATTAGTAAGATTTCAAAGGTGTGCTAAATTCGTGGCCAGCTTCTTCACGTACTACTTGCAGTTTAGTGAGAATAGAAAAGAAAGGGAATAAAGGAACTAGACTAAATTAACGGGACGTGATCAACCCATCATAGCCAACGCTCAAGAAACGAAATTCGACTGAAAAGCATAAAACAGTAGAAAATATTTGTACTTGAAAGTTTCAGATATTAGTGTGCTAAATTCGTGGCCACCACTGTACATACATATATTTATTCCGTCAATCTTTGCTCTTGCGTAGTACTGGCTATAAGTGTGTGGCTTATCTTGGAAAGTCTTGTCTCCACAGGTCCAGATTGCTGCCTTTTTTGTTCTGTCTGAGATCCATGCTAAATCTCCTAAGTTTCGATATTGTTCACTAATGATCGCTACGCCAAATTTCTCTTTGTATATTCTCTGCTTTAATAGATCCTGAGCAGCTTCACAGTGATTAAAATTAATCTGAACTATTTTCATGATTTTTTAATTTTGCGTGCTTCTAGGCATGCGGGACATGTTCGACTGCTTGTAGGATGGTTAGAGTCGGCACCTCCGTTGCTCTTGCATAGCATGCAGCATGGTAGGCTATTGCAATCTCTCGCAAAATAGCCTGGTTCACCGCATTTCATGCATCTTGCACTGCGATCTTCGGTGCTTTTGCATCCTTTTGCGGAATGGCAGAAGGGAAGGCACCTGTAGCACCTTGTTATATTCACCGTTTCTCTAAGTCGGCAGACGACTCATCCTACTTTAATTTTCCCTTTATTGATAAGTTTCTTCGCAGTTTCTGTCGGTGGCCCAATCACAGCTGTCTGTTTTATAGCATAAGCCTTCCTAACTACATCAATCCAGGTCCTTAAAAACTGGGATTTTCCCGAAAGTATGGAAGGCATCATTTATCATACTGTGGAGTACAACAATGTTCCACTTATTACAAAAGTAACTTTTATTTTTAATGTTAAAAATATTTATTTTTATACTTTTATAATGTTTTTTATAATCCGTGTTCGGTTGCTTTTTTAAAAACTTGAAAGCTTTTTTTGTTAAAAAATATTTTTATTAGAGGGCGACTTCTATCGCGCAGTTTCCTGTGATTCAAAATTTTAAATGTTGATCGCCACAGTACTCCCTCACCAGTGACTGAGTGATAGTGAAAGGCACGAAAATCATAGCATTATTGCTTGGCGAAAGCTACGAATCGTTGTGGTTTCTTAATAATTCGTCCGCTTCCTGTCGTTTTTTGTTGAACATCTAGCTCCCTTGGTTGCTTATCTGATTGTATCGATCGATTGATTGAAGTGTTTGACGTTTCTGTTGCTCTTGGAGTAACGTCGTTCGTCGATGATTCATCTTCAAGTGGAAGAAAAGCTGCTTTAATCCTATCGATGCTAACACGAACTTTACGATTTTTGACTTGGAGTTCAAAAATTTTGTCATTTCGGCTTAAAACTTCATATGGGCCATCGTACGGTGCCTTAAGTGGTGTTCGGACAGCGTCATCACGCAAGAAAACGTGAGTGCAGGTTTGCAAGTCTTTTTGAACAAAAACTTTGTTGATGGCATGATTTGAAGTTTGAACTGGTTGAATTTCCTTCATCAATTCTCGCAGATGTTGAACAAATTCATTGTTAAAACCGTCGTCGTTGATTTTTTCAAAAAAATCGCATGGCATTTTTAAGGTTGTACCATAAACCATTTCTAAAGGAGTTGCGTGGATATCATCTTTGTGAACGTTGCGCAGAGCGAGCATTATTAGTGGTAATGTTTCGGCCCAGCGTTCATTGTTTTGACATTTTATTGCTGCTTTCAAAGTTTGGTGAAATCGCTCGATTAGGCCATTTGCCTGTGGGTGTCGAGGACTTGAACGGAGATGTTTTGCTCCAATGATTCGTGTCAATTCGTTGAAAAGTTTTGACTCAAACTGTCTACCCTGGTCGGTGGTGATTTGGGTTGGCACGCCGTAATGTGAGATCCATCCATTTATGAACGCGATCGCGACCGTATCTGCATGAATATCGTCCATGGGGATGGCAACTGGTCAACGTGTGAAGCGATCGATACACGTTAGACAATACCGATATCCATTTGATATTGGAAGTGGACCAATAATATCGATGTTTACGTGCGCGAAGCGTTTATCTGGCACTTTAAAATTTTCGAAAGCCGTTTTATTGTGTCGCGCAATTTTTGACTTTTGGCACGCGATACAAGTACTGGCCATTTGTGCTACGTCTTTCTTCATGCTCGGCCAAACGAATCGTTCGCTGATTTGCTTGATTGTTGACTTTTTGCTAGGGTGAGCGAAATTGTGCACTGAATTAAAAACTCTCTGGCGAAATTCTTTTGTGATGAATGGTCGCACTCGTTTCGTCGAAACATCGCACATAATAGCTTTAGTCGCGTTCGGGATGTTGACTAATTTGAGTTGTAATGTTGATTCGTTGGATGTCAACAAATTATTTAACTCACCGTCGATTTTTTGACTTTCAGCCAACCCCTCGTAACTGATTTGTTCGCAACCGTCTATACTTTCAATTCGTGAAAGCAAGTCAGCTACAATGTTGTTTTTTCCAGGGATGTGACGTATGTCAGTGGTGTACTGACCGATCAATTCGAGGTGCCGCAATTGTCGAGGTGATGCCTTTTCTGGGTTCTGAATGAAGGCATAGGTGATTGGCTTATGATCTGTCATAACTGTGCAGCTTCTACCCTCAATCATGTGTTTAAAATGTTTGATCGATTGGTAGATAGCTAGTAGTTCGCGATCATATGTACTGTATTGTTTTTGGCAGTCGGTCATTTGCGTAGAATAGAAGCCAAGTGGTTCAAGTTGCCCTTCATTAATGTGATGAATAGCTGCACCAATGGAAAAATTACTCGCGTCAACATGAAGTACCAATTTTGCATCTGGTACCGGATGTGCCAATGTTACAGCATTAATCAATGACTGCTTACTTTCCTCAAATGCTTTTTCGGCGTCACTGGTCCAAATAACGGGTGTTTTATCGTTCTTTTTGTTGCCTTTGATAAGCACACGTAGTCGGCCCTGAATTTGTGCCGCGCTTGGCAAAAAACGTCGGTAAAAATTTAACATACAAATGAATTTGCGTAGTTCGTTCGCCGTTGTTGGTTTTTTATAGTTTGCAATCGCTTCGATTTTATCTGTTGGTGGTCGGATGCCAGCTTTACTGACCTGATGGCCAAGAAATAACACATTTTCTTGAGCAAATACGCATTTTGCGACGTTTATTCTTAAGTTGTATTTATGCAAGCGTTGCAGAATAATGCGTACATGCTGATAATGTTCTTCCTCGCTGCTAGACGCTATACAAATGTCATCTATATAGCATATAATGAAATCCAGACCGAACAGCACTTGATCCATAAATCGCTGAAATGTTTGTGCTGCATTACACAGCCCAAACGTCATTACGTTGAACTCGAAAAGTCCAAATGGTGTTATAATAGCGGTTTTTTTCCTATCCTCATCGTCAATTGGAATGTTGAAATAAGCTTTTTCCAGATCGAGTATTGTGAAAATTGATTTACCGTTGAGTGATTGAGTGAAGTCCTGAATATGTTTTATAGGATAACGATCTGGAACTGTTTGATCGTTCAATCGTCGGTAATCGCCGCATGGTCGCCAAAGTCCACCCTTTTTCGGAACCATATTTAATGGGCTGGCCCATTCGCTGCTTGATGGTTGGCAAATTCCCATATTCACCATATATCTGAACTCTTCCGTAGCAATTTTCAGTTTTTCCTGGTTTAAGCGTCGTGCACGTGAAAAAACCGGCTGTCCTGTGGTAATAATTCGGTGTCGAACAGTTGTTTTGAGTGCGGTTTCTTCGTTGTATGAGGTCGGCATTGTCAACTCGACGAATTCCGTCAACAAATCTTTGTATTTGTTGTTGCTGTTGATTGAAAAAACAGGTTCATATTCGGTGAATTCGGAAACACATTTTGTTTCGAGTTTTGTTTCCTTATCGATGAGTGATTTGTTCTTGATGTCCACAAGCAAATTGAATTTGTTGAAAAAATCCGCACCCAAAATTGGTTTTGCAACGTCCGCTATAATAAATTCAAAATCGAATTTACGACGAAGTCGAAAGTCAAGCGATAATAATTTGACACCGAATGTTGCGATCGGCGATCCGTTGACGGCAAATAGATTTGATTTTAGCCCGGTTCGAAAGTATGAAACTGGTAAAATTGAGACATCTGCCCCTGTATCAACTAAAAATTTTAATTTCGTTGTAGAATCGATGATAAAAAGACGGCTTGATTTCTTTTTGCTGAATGCTTCGCCAACCGCCGGTGGTAAAGCTTCTTATAGGTTTTTTCCGACCTATATGAACACGGCTGAGCGCATTTTCTCGCGTCATTACCGAATCGATGGTGATAATAGCAATGCGGAAATTTCTTCACTTGACTATTTGAACGGGTCTGATTTCGTTGTCTGCTGTCCCGTGATGGTGTTTGTGAACGCCCACGTTGTTGATTGCACGATGTCCTGATTTCACTGATTTCCTTTCTTAAAGCATCGATTGTTTGCTTTAATGTTTGCCAATCGTCTGACTTAGGGTGTGATTGTTGCCGCTGAACCGATGAAATAGAACCGAAACTGCTCATTTCCATCATTTTGTCAGCCTGTAGGGCGCATCGATCCAAATCCACTTCAGCTATTGAAACAACAGCGCGTACGCTTTCCGGCAGTCGTTCGAGCCAAAATGCCTTAATTGCATCATCTTTCAATGCAGTACCCGATAGACCACGCATTTGTCGAAGTAATTGCGAAGGCTTTCTATCGGCTAATTCGCATTCTTGCACGAGTCGTCGCAATTTTTTGTTTTCAGAATCAGTGAAATCGTTTATCAGTCGTGTCTTGATTGACAGATATTTGTTTTCCTTCGGTGGTGCACGTACGATGTCCGCCACATTTGCGAGTGTAGCACTGTTCAGCGATCCAACGACATAATCATATTTTGTCTGATCTGTTGTTATATTCGCATTTCGAAACTGCGAATCCATTTGGATAAAATATAAATCCGGATCTCGTTTGCTGAATAGTGGAGGCTTAATCCCGATTCTGCACACTTCATCCGTTGCCGTAGTGTTTGATGGCGTGTTCTCCGTCATGTTTTAACCAAATGTGGGTTTTTTAAACTTCACAAAACCGAAATTGCTTTATATTGCGACGTCGGGGTCACCAAATGTGGAGTACAACAATGTTCCACTTATTACAAAAGTAACTTTTATTTTTAATGTTAAAAATATTTATTTTTATACTTTTATAATGTTTTTTATAATCCGTGTTCGGTTGCTTTTTTAAAAACTTGAAAGCTTTTTTTGTTAAAAAATATTTTTATTAGGGGGCGACTTCTATCGCGCAGTTTCCTGTGATTCAAAATTTTAAATGTTGATCGCCACAATACAAAAAGTGGTGCAAAATCTGATTTTGTCAACTATCGACCAATAGCTAAGCTATCAGCTATTCCAAAACTTTTTGAATCTGTAGGGTATGAGTGCATGTCGTTTCACTGTAAATCCCTAATTTTAAGTAAACAACATGGCGTTGTCAAAAATAGGTCAACGGTCACTAATCTGATGGAGTTTACGAATAAATCCATTGTGGATATTGAGGATGGTAAGCAGGTGGATTGTATTTATACTGATTTTAGTAAGGCTTATGATAAATTACCTCATTCCATTATTTTGTTTATATTGGACATGTTGGGTTTTCCTGCATGGTTTATTAATTGGATTAAGTCATATCTATTTAATAAATCTTATCAAGTTCTCTATCGTGATTGTACTTCTAAGCCATTTAGTGCGCGTTCTGGTGTTCCTCAAGGAAGCCTTTTGGGGCCACTTTTGCTTGTCCTGGCCATTAATGATGTTGCCTCTGTTCTTAAATACTCGGAAGCACTTATTTATGCGGACGACATTAAGATCTTTAGGTCTCCTAGTTTCAACTCTGACAATTTTCTTCACGAAGATTTTATTAATTTTAGTAATTGGTGTCGCCACAATGATCTTCGTTTGAATGTGGATAAATGTCATGTTATGTCATTTACTACGTTTATAATAATATATAGTCTTAATGACTGTATTTTGGATCGTGTTAACTGTATAATTGACTTATGTGTTACATTTGAACATAAACTTGATTTCAGCTTGCATATAAATAAGATTGTGCAAAATGGTAATTCCACACGCTTATCCAAGGAATTTAACAATCCCTTTGTTAGATTGACTCTTTATAACACCTTCGTTAGATCTCACCTTGAATATGCTTTTCAAATTTGGTCTCCTTATTAGGATGGGCACATTAGAGTACCTCCATCCAGGGTAGAGTATGGCAGATCTGTCACAACCGACACCTGCGAATTCACCATCCCCATTTCACCATTCGTGTAGTGGTGAGTTTAATGATTTCTTTTGCAAATTTCATGCACCCTAAGATAAATTATTGCTTCAAAATTTTTGTTTGTGACTTTTTAGTTAAGTATTAAAAATTGCGCACAGTTCTTAATGTTAAGAACGTACCAAAAAAAAGAAGGACACTTTTTTAAATTTCGCTCCAAAAACAGGGCTTCAGCTCTGCCAAATATGGAAAAGCGCCTCTAGTGTCCCATGGAGTAACTATAGAGCACATTGGCTGAATTGAATCAATTCAGCGTAAATTTATGAGAATAGTCTTATGCTACCTTAATTGGAGTGACAGAGTTCGCCTTCCTCCTTATATTGATAGACTTAAGCAATTAGATATGTCGTCACTCACGAAACGTCGTGAGGTAGCTGATGTAGTTTTTGCTCATCAACTTCTTACAGGGTCAGTTGATTCTCCTCCACTTTTGAGTTTGGTGCAGTTTGCTGTTGGTCTATTTTTACCAAGGCAGCCTAGATTGCCTTTCACCAGACAAACTATAGTATAAATGAGCCGAAAAGGTAATAAAAATGCTGATTCATTCGACTTCTCTATTGATAAGCTGTGTTTAAAGCGTAGACTTGATGCTAGTTGATACCAATTTTTTGTTAATTTTTTGTGTTATTTTAGTTATGTACTTGATGTAGGGATGTTGTTGTTTGTTTCGCCCCTTCACTAAATGATGAGCCAGAGGATGACTCAATTTTCATCTTTGAAATTTGGAACCGATTTATGGCAATTTCCTTGAATTATGGAATTCTGATAGTGATAAGGGAAATGGCAATGGCGAAACTGTAATATCCTCGCAATATTTCTCGGATCAAAGAATTTTTTTTCTTCTTTCGTAATAGTTTCGATTTATAATTATCAATGGTCTCTTGGGTAGATCGCCTCCACGTGGTGCAGACTGGGTAATGCTAAAAGATCTACAGATAGGGGGGAATAAGTCGAATAGCTTGCTATCGGCTCCGTATCCTATCAAGATAGGGGGAACATGTTGAACAGATAACTGTCGGATCCGTATCCTACCTATGGTCTTTGGCGGATGTGATGGGGGGATTGAAATCGTTCAGCTAGCTGTCGGTTCCGTATCCCATCACAGCATGGAGCCTATTGAAATCTGGACTGGTCAAGTTTCAGGCAGTTCTCAAGAAGGTCTATGGTTACAAGGGAGGAGTAAACCTTGTATATACAAATCCCCTAATCCACGGTGGAACAGCATATGCCAATGTAGGAATGGTTAGTGGGTAACTAACCATTAATATGCGAACTCTGGATACCTGGTGACCTCCAGTTTTAATCAGCCTTCCGTTAGTAATCCGGAGCTCTGCTGGGGGTAACTCTACTTTCTCGCGCTACTCGTGGGAATATGAATAAAAATAATAATAACAAAAACAAACAAGAGGCTGATGCTTCCTCCAATGCATAACAAACAGCGGTTAATAACGCAACGGAAGTGGGTAGTGGAACAAGCACCCCTCTAAAAACCATGCTTGACTTGACTGTAGAGGGTAATCCTTCGGTCAATAAAAAGCACATAAGACAGCTACCAAGAGCGGATAGCAAAACCGCAAAAAAACCACAAACGGAAGAACAACTGCTATTAGCAGAGATAAAGCTATTGAGTCTGACAGAGAAGTGGTATAGTCCTCTAAGCCAATTTACTCAGTGTATATAAAATTTAGCGAGCTGTAATTGAGCACTAAATATTTATTTAAAATTGTTAGTAAGTCCAAAAAATATTAGACGATTAGCTTCACCCCTTCTACCCCCTCCCATGCAAAATGACACAATTTCGCAATTTAACAATAATTGGATTTACTCGAAAAGTATAAAAGCTATTAGTCTGAATTTTGGGATGTATTACTTTCATAATGATTTAAATCTACAGTAGAAAAATTATTTGCGTCTTCCTTCTCCTTCTACCCCTCCCATACAAACTACACTTTTTCATGAAATACTATAAGACGATTTTCTCAGAACATATAACATTTATTGAGCTCACAAAAAAAGTTCAATGCTATCACCCCTTCTAACACTCCCCATACAAAACTTTTTGGGATCACAAAAAATTCTATTTCATCTAGAGTATCGTAAGATTGCGCTTTACGCGCAATCGTACCCCTGTTATGTTTATACTCTAGATGGAATCTGAGAGTATTATAAGTTCGCTCTAAGGTTTGTAACGCCAAGAAATAAGGCTCGGAGAAAAAAATGAAACAGAAGTTAATATTATCATTCAAAAATCTCAAAACCGGATGTCCGTCCGTCCGTCCGTCCGTCCGTCCGTCCGTCTGTCCGTCCGTCTGTCCGTCCGTCCGTGCGCTCTCTAGCTTGAGAACGCATTGAGCTAGAAAGTTCAAATTTTGTACACGTCGTTTTTGACAAAACATTAAGGTCAAGTTCGTGAACGGGCCAAATCGCTCCACCCCTTCTACCCCCTCCCATACAAAATGACACAATTACGCAATTTCACAATAAACGGATTTGCTCAAAAAGTATAAAAGTTATTGGCCTGAAATTCAGAATATATTACTTTTATGATAATATCAATCTATCGTATAAAAATTGTGCGTGTCCTCCCCCTCCTTCTACCACCTCCCATACAAACTGTACTTATCATGAATTACTCTAAGCCAATTTCCTCAGTGCTTATAAAATTCAGCGGGCTGAAATTGTGCACCAAATATTTATTTAAAATTGTTAGTAAGGTCAAAAAAAAATTAGATGATTAGCTTCACCCCTTCTACCCCCTCCCATACAAAATGACACAATTTCGCAATTTGACAATAAATGGATTTACTCAAAAAGTATAAAAGCTATTGATCTCAATTTTGGTATATGTTAATTTCTTAATGATTTAAATCTACAGTACAAAAATTATTTGCTTCCTCCCTCTCCTTCCACCCCCTCCCATACAAACTACACTTTTTCCTGAAATGCTCTAAGCCGATTTTCTCAGAACATATAACATTTGTTGAGCTCATATTTTGTAACAAACATTTAATTCATATTATTACTAAGATGAGAAAAAAAATATTTGATTTGCTTCACTACTTCTACCCCCTCCCATACAATATGACACAGTTTCACAACTTCACAAAAAATCGATTTTCTTGAAAAGTATGAATGGCACTAGTCTGAAATTTAAGGGATGCCAATTTTATAATATTCCTAGTTACTTCTGAAAAAATCATTAAAATTCCTCCACTCTTTCTACCACCTCCCATACAAACTGCACATTTTCACTAAATCAAACTCACTAGTTTTCTCAGTTCCCATTCAGTTTTTGGAGTAAGCATTTTGTATAAAACATTTTCATAGCTACTTTAGCATGATGTCGAAAAAATTAGTTCAATGCTATCATCCCTTCTAACACTCCCCATACAAAATTTCTTGGGATCACAAAAAATTCTATTTCATCTAGAGTATCGTAAGATTGCGCTTTACGCGTAATCGTAGCCCTGTTATGTTTTTTCTTAATGTTCATTCTAATGTCTCGCGTTTCAATTGTAATTTTCTACAACATTCTGATTTGTGATTATTTTCTTGATTTGTTTTTCGATCTATTTATAAATTTGTGATATTCTTGAAGTTGGTCTTGTTTTTCAATTCAAAGAAAAAATTTTAATTTTTCTGGAATACAAAACCCCTTTAACTCTTCTTTGTCTTTTTTCACACCAGATCATCTTTGAATCAACGATCCGGTCTGCTGGTCGGCAGGTTTAATTTTCAGTTGCGAATATACTTTGAAGGAATCGCCAGGACGCATCCTGTGCACCCGACCAGGACATTTTCAGGACACCGTGTATTTATATACACCGAATAAAGTGTACATTTCTCATAAATATTTATGGAATAATTTCATTCCTTCTCGAACTGGATATCAAAAATCCAATACTCCTGGGCAGGATATCTCAATATTGCATTTATGTCCCTTTTTTCACGGTTCTGTGATCGTGACCAGAAGATTCTTCGATTACGTAGCATGTTGATGTTATCTAGCTCAACTTCGCTTTATTAAAAAATGGGTTTCGATTAATTTTTTTTGTTGTCTGTCTGTTACAGGATTGGATTTCTAGAGGTGATTGTGCTATGATTCTGGAGGCAGTTTGAATTATTACAGTACGATTGTGATAATAATTGCATCCCATTCAAGGTATCGCCTTGAATGTAAAACTTCAAGGAGAATTCAGGATAAGGACGAAGCAAAGGACAGTACGGTAATGTCCATTTAATCCATTCTCACTTGAATGAAATATGGCAGTAGCCATGATTGAGCACACACCAGTACACCCACCAATATCATAATTTCACCTTTCCTAATCCTTGCTGAGCCGTGCACGATTTCCGAGTATTAGAACTGAATCCTAGAGATTCCGAACTAGAAGAAGGCACACCAAAATAATGAACCCCGAGCTAGTAATCAGGCAACATATTCCTAAGAAGGATTCTCATGTAAAGAAACGATAAAACTAGGATCATGCGGAATTCCAATCACGTTTCACTTTTAATTTAGCTCACACCGTATTAACAGTGTACACTCATACATATGCGTGTGATAAGCTTTTGAAGGGATTCCACCTAGCTCACGATTTCCACATGCTCTAGCAACAGAAGTTCACTGCGAGATAACGAAAAAGGTTACGAAGAAAACCCGACGGAAAACCGTTTCGAAATAATAAACAGAAGTATATACTAGCGGCAAGACTTTCTCCTACCATTCCACTCTTGTGGATCTTAACGAAGTGCAAGAAGCTGGAAAGGTGGCATTACCCGTCCATTTAAAAAGGACTAGGTAGTAATTGCATTAGGAGAGCCAAGGAACAAAATCTAAAGACAAATACGTCGATTGATAAGCCTTTCAGAGTTAAAGGACACCGTTGGCGGCCGAGGGTCGTCTTCTCACTCAATACATCAGCTACCTTGAGAGAGTGTAGTAGGCTGCAAACAAAATCCATTCGGGCAGCTTTACGAGCCCTAATTGAAAAGTCAATACAAGACTCATTATCGTGCTGAATTTAATTACAAGTCGTAACTCACTTAAGGGCGAAACGAGATTGAAGGTGATGTCGACGACTTTCATGATAACGATGACGATAATAACGAAAAGACGACGGTACAAACATCTGGAGGACATAATTCTATCCGACGAATGCTTACGCTTTTCTTAGACAGGACTTTTAAGGGAGCTGCAACCACAATGGAAAGAATAAAATTAATCTGAAATAATTATCATAACGATAACAATAAGCATAGCGTGAAGAAAATGACGATGGATGCTCGGCTGGTAGTGATTCCGTGCCTCTTTAATCCACGCTCAAGGAAGAGCACAATCCAAAGATAATAATTTCTTGTTGTCGTAGTTGTCGTCGTTACGGAAAGGGATCAGGATAATTGAGTTATGACAAAATGTCTCTTAACAAATTTATTCGCTCGCCCATTATTTTCGAAGAGAATTGCCACACAAACAAGTGTTTTCTTTGGTACAGAGTTTTCTGTTCCTGGTTTTTACGCGGAGGAAATGACAATTGTGTGGACCATACAACAATGTTATTAAGAAGGTATTTGGTTTGTCTACAAGAGATGAGTTCTTATGGTTATGGCGGAACATTTAAAGGTATTCGCACGTGATGATCTGCGGGAAATTACTATAAAACGTTTAGTTTTCTGCGAAGTTTGAAATGATTATTTTGTTAGCTGTAAAAGGGTATTGAAAATGAAACAGGAGATGGCTTCAGATGAAATTGGAACAACGAAACGAGTCCTTCCTTGGTATTCGTATAACAGTTGCATTGATGTACATAGTTCTTTGCTATTAAGTCTTTTTCACGATGCCAAACACAACGTAGGGAGGAGAAAAAAAAATTAATTCGATCCCTGCCCCATTCCAAGATTAGGCTTACGTCAGTGGTCAATGAACCAAATAATTCCGCACGTTTAGATTCCACTGTGAAGCGTATCGAATTAATCGATTCCAATTTATCCCGGGAACTGTCATCAGCAAGGCAACGGATTAGGTTAGGAGTTGACACCAGAAAAATAGTATGGCTGGTAAGACATAGCCTTGAGGGATGCCAAAATCAATGAGGAAGAGAGAAGATGCCATTCCATCTATTACGACTTGTATGGTGCTTTAATTTAAAAAACTCTCAATTCATTGTACGAGGTCTTTACTAAAGCCGACTGCTTTGAGCTTCACCAGGTGACACCCATGTCAAATTCTATCAAACGCCTTAACGATGTCAAGTGCAAGAACTTGAACTTTTCCAAATTTATGTGGACAGTAGTTCCAACGTTCAGTCAGATATACCAAGATGTCACCCGTAGAATGTCCGGAACGGAGTCCGCTTTGGCGATTATTGATAAGTTTGTTATCTTCAATATAGTAAACTATTTTGCGATTGACAGGTGTCTCTATTACTTTCGGTAGAACCAAAGTACAGTTTGTTTCATTTCTTGGGTATCATCTAAACATTCACCGCTTTCCACGTTCTCGGAAAGAGCTCAGAAGAGTAAGGGAGATGGAGTGAATAGCGAAGCGGTTTAGCTAGAGAGGAAAACAATTTTTGAGGGATTTGGGTGGAATACCGTTGGAACCAGCAGATTTCTGAACATTGAGCTCACGTAGAATTCTCGAGATAAGTCGAAAATGAATTGCAGTTAGACGAAATCCAGACGATATTTCTTGTAGGGAAGACTGGTTTGTCGCTGGCAGCTAGGAGTTTCGGGCAAAACTGGCGTCAAGAAGATTGGCTTTCTCAATAGGTTGGGCTACAATTTGGTCCCCATGTAGAACGGGTTTAAGGATGAAGTTGAAAGGATCGACTTTAAACTTACGGATGGACAGAACAGTTTTGTACCCTTAAGTACCTCGGTCAAGAATACCACAGTTCATTCGTAGCCTCAAGAAACGATCAAAAGAAGATTTGTTCTTCGAGAACAAATAGATTTTCAGATTTGCGGCCGAAAGAAAGCCCAAAGCTTACAACTGTTTCAAAAACGAAATGAGCAGAAATTAAGCTTTTCATGCCAATTAATACAAAATGGAGAAAAAATTATCTTGCCCATAAATTTTACTACTTCTCCAAATCAACTTGTTTCAAGACCCTGTATAATCAAAGAAATTTTCAAAACTAAATCACTCCCAACTCCTTGATTACCAGCAGCATTTCTCAGCTAAGTTCCATCCTCCCATAAACCATTCATTCCTTTTGTGCAAGGAATTTAACAATAAATTACCGACATTATTTCTGGGGGGATTATCTTTCAAGTCGCCACTTTGAATCGTCCGCCAAACGTACTGAGATCTATAGAATCAGTCAAGGTGAGAAATTTCTTAAGGATTTTCGCAGTCTAGACTGATATTCAAGTATGAAAATGTGGGCTAAGATTTAAGGATGAGAATTCTTGGAACCGCAGTCATAGGATTTCGCATTGTGCATGATATCACATTGTCTCCCTCACACCATTCAACCTGTTTTCTTCTCTTTATTACTGGAATACATTAACTCACAATAAGGACTCGCAGTTCAGATATATATCCCAGGATTGATGACGCCATCAGTAAAGCCAATTTGCAGCGAAAATGGGAAGTGAGTGGTATGAGCTTCATTATTCTAAGTAAATAGTTTCAATTAAAATGATCTGCATTTTGAGTGGTTTGAATTTTTTTTTAATTCATCTCTTGATTCGGGAAACCATTGTTGGCTGAGGTTCTTTTTTTGATTATTAACCACATCCGGTAGAGCCTACCAACAAAAGTAACATTTTTTGCATTTTTTATTAAAATTTTTAGAATATTTATCAAATGAGATGGGCAAAGCTAAAGATAGATGTGCAAACGGTATTACAATAATACAACCAGACAAATTTGGCTAGTGCTTGATCTGAAACGCTTTAGTATACTTATCTCGGAAAGCAGGTAGATGATCGGCTCAATAGTAGGAGTTGTTACAGGACACTGTTTGATAGGGAGACATGCTCTGAGACTTGGCCTTCCGTTTAATGATGTTCGCAGGAGTTGGAAAGATGAGCAAGAGAGGAGACAATTCTTCATCTGTTATGCACATGCCTTGCTCCATCCAGAAGAAGTGGACACCACCTAGGTGCATATTTCTTTGATAGTCTCGGTAATTTAGCAAATGTGGAAGCCAGGAGCTTTCAACACTTCACAGAAAGCTCCGGTTGGTTCATCGAGTAGGAGTCCTTTCTGAGACCGTGTGGCATCACAGTGGACCAGCCTATGGTCTATGTCTACCTCTACCTGCCTACCTGCTAAGTGAATAAAAAGAGTACCCCAACCAATGTCATGAGAATCCTCTCATTACCAGATTAAACTTTTCACTTGCTGATTTGCAACATCTGCTCTAGCTTAGTCTAGCGTGACCAGTCGACAGTGCTACTTTGCGTTTCAACGTGGTAGTGCACAGCCAAGTTGCACTGAAGACCAACTGTAACGAAAATATGACTGTGGAGCCGAACTTCGTCACAGATTTTTAAAGGCGCTTCTTCAAGTCAGGCAGCACCTCTTGCCGGCTGCTCAGGAGCATTGGGGGGGGCGGGGGGAATTAGTTTCAACGGAAGAGCATGCTGGCTGAATGAATTGTACACATTCTACAATTACAGAGGCGTGCAATGGGCTCACTGGTGGTATACATATGCATGTATATTGGTATCTAACCCATTCACAAGCCTAACCTAATGTGGTAATTGATATTTTGTGGATCGGAAAAAGGTGTCAAAGTGCTTTTGGTACAAAATACTGGTACTAAAAAGTTATGCCATAAAAAATATAAAATTCAACTTTACATCACCCTCTCTAGAATCCTATTTTATATAATTCTAAAAGCCTATGGGACGAACCCAAAAATAAAATGATTATATAGCAATTCAATAAACAATAATTCAAAACTATTAAGAAATAAGACAATAATCTGATTAAGTAATCCCACACCCTCGTTGAAAAGCATCTGCCTTTTACTATTAGATGCTTTGGTCATGCTGCCTGCCAGCATTTCGTCGCTTTTAGTATATACCAGTTTGATCATACCTTCGCTCAATTTTTCTCGTATGAACTGGTGTTTAATGTCGATGTGTTTTGTTCGTGGACTATAGCTGTTGTTCGTTGCAAGATGAATTTCACTTTTGTTATCGCAATAAATGGTGATCAATTTTGGAGCATTGTTAAATAATTCCCGTGCAAACCGCTTCAACCCAATTCCTTCTTGCATCGCTGCCACTAATGACATGTATTCGGCTTCATTAGTAGACAAGACAACAGTTGGTTGTTTACGGGAGTTCCAGGATATTGCCGCTCCTTGCATTAAATAAAAACATAACAGGGCTACGATTGCGCGTAAAGCGCAATCTTACGATACTCTAGATGAAATAGAATTTTTTGTGATCCCAAGAAATTTTGTATGGGAAGTGTTAGAAGGGGTGATAGCATTGAACTATTTTTTCCCCATCATGCTAAAGTAGCTATAAAAATGTTTTACACAAAATGCTTACTCCAAAAATTGAATAGGAGCCGAGAAAATTAATGTGTTAGATTTAGTGAAAATGTGCAGTTTGTATGGGAGGTGGTAGAAAGAGTGGGGGGGATTTTAGTGATTTTTTCAGAAATAACTAATAATATTATAAAATTGACATCTCTTAAAGTTTAGATGAGTAACATTCATACTTTTCAAGAAAATAGATTTTTTGTGAAGTTGGGAAACTGTGTCATATTGTATGGGAGGGGGTAGAAGGGGTGAAGCTAATCAAATATTTTTTTCTGATCTTAGTGATAATACTAATTAAGTATTTATTACAAAATATGAGCTCGATAAATATTATATGTTCTGAGAAAATTGTCTTAGAGCATTTCATGAAAAAGTGTAGTTTGTATGGGAGGGGTGGAAGGAGGGGGAGGACGCAGATAATTTTTCTACTGTAGATTTATATCATTATTAAAGTAATATATCCCAAAATTCAGCCTAATAGCTTTTATACTTTTCGATTAAATCCATTTATTGTCAAATTGCGAAATTGGGTCATTTTGTATGGGAGGGGGTAGAAGGGGTTAAGCTAATCGTCTAATTTTTTTTGGTCTTACTAACAATTTTAAATAAATATATGGTGCACAATTTCAGCCCGCTAAATTTTATACACACTGAGTAAATTGGCTTATAGTAATTCATGACAAGTACAGTTTGTATGGGAGGTGGTAGAAGGAGGGGGAGGACACGCATAATTTTTATACGGTAGATTAATATTATCAGAAAAGTAATATATTCCAAATTTCAGGCCAATAGCTTTTATACTTTTCGAGCAAATCCGTTAATTGTCAAATTGCACAATTGTGTCATTTTGTATGGGAGGGGGTAGAAGGGGTGGAGCGATTTGGCCCGTTCACGAACTTGACCTTACTTTTTTGTCAAAAACGACGTGTAAGAAATTTGAACAATATAGCTCAACGCGTTCTCAAGCTAGAGAGCGAACAGACGGACGGACAGACGGACGGACAGACGGACGGACAGACGGACAGACGGACGGACAGACGGACATCCGGTTTTGAGATTTTTGAGTGATAACATTAACTTCTGTATCATTCATTTTTTTCTCCAAGCCTTATTTCTTAGCGTTACAAACCTTAGAGCAAACTTATAATACTCTCAGATTTCATCTAGAGTATAAATATCCCGTAGTGGATCGTCTGTCATCGCAGTATCCTCGAAGTTCATCAGTGGTCCTGGAATATACCAACTTTAAATTAATTGTACCTTTGATAAATTTCATAACTCTTTTGACTGCGATCCAATGTTGTTGTCCGTAATTTTTGTTGAATCTGCTTAATGAACTGACAGCAAAACAAATATCCGGTCTGGTTACTTGCGCTAAATACATAAGTCTACCAATAGCCTCTTGATAAGGAATATTTCCATAAAAGTCGTTAACATTCGCCGATAAGTTTGGTTGTGAGTCTAATGGTGTACTGACTGGATTAGACTCATACATACCAAAACGTCTTAAAATTTCTCCAATATATTGACTTTGATCAATTGCGATTATCCCTTCACTTCGATTTCTACTGATTTCAATTCCTAAAATAAAAGTTTTTGTTTAAGTTCTGTTTCATATTTATTATTAGAAAATATTATTATATCATCAACGAAGATCGCTACTATCAATATATTATTGTCTCTTTTAAAATATACACATTGGTCTACTTCTGATCGCGTTAATCCATTTTTTATCAATGCTAAGTTTAGCTTCTCGTTTCACACTGTACTTGCCAGCTTCAAACCATAAATGGCCTTTTTAAGTTTGCAAACTTTTTGAGAGCCATCTCCAGATCCCTCCGGTTGCAGCATATATATTTCCTCGTGCAAGTCACCCTGCAGAAATGCTGTGGCTGCATCCATTTGCGTAATATCCAGGTCATATTTTGCAGAATATGCTATTAAAAAAAGAAGAGATAAATATCTTAACACTGGTGATAATGTATCCTGATAATCGATGCCCTTTTGTTGTGCGTAGCCTTTTATCACTAGCCTGGCCTTGTATTTTTTAATTGATCTTTCGCTAACGCGTTTAATTCGAAATACCCACTTGCAATCGATTGGTTTTCTATTCTTCGGTAGTTCTTGAAGCTTCCACGTTTCATTTTCGATGAGTGAATTATATTCGTCATTCATAGCTAGCCGCCATTGATCTGCATCTGCTCGAGACAAGGCTTCTTGTACAGTATTAGGACAAAAGAATCAACTTTATTAGTCGCATATGATACCATATTGGTGCTTTCGGTCGGTATTTTCTCTGCAATTCTCTTTTATCGTCTTGGACCCGTTTCGCCAGATTCGTTCGTCACAATCGGATTTTCTTCATTCCTAGTTGATTCCATATTCACCAGCGACTCTTCCAACGTACCGTGCGCAGAATCAAACTCTTCTATGGTTCTGTCGGTTTCATTCTCAGCGTCTACAGGTTGATTTTCGTCCTCTGGTAAATAATCAAAATCGTAGTTTTGAATTACCTGTTGCTGATTGATCCGTTTTTCGAAGAAAATTACATCTCGGCTCGTTACAATTTTACGCTTAACTGGATCGTAGAGTCGATACGCATTTGCGGTTTCACTATGCCCTAATAGGATACACTCTCTTGACTTTACATCAAGTTTTCGTTGCTTCTGACTGGGAATGTGAACCATCGCCTTGCAGCTAAAAATTCCTAGGTTTTACAGATTTGGCTTCCTTCCCGTCCAAACCTATTCTGGTGTTTTACATGCTAGCCCTTTCGATGGTGATCTGTTGATCAGATACGTAGCAGTTGAAGCTGCTTCACCCCAGAATTTCTTCACGAGGCCTGCATCAACCAACATGCATCGTACCTTTTCAATTATAGTTCTGTTTAATCTTTCAGTCATGCCATTTTGTTGTGGCGAATAGGGCGTAGTCATTTTATGCACAATTCCACACTTCTGTAAGAAATTTTTAAAGGTATGATTACAGTACTCACTTCTATTGTCCGTACGTAGTGTTTTTATTTTTTGTCCCGTATGATTTTCGACAATTGCCTTAAACTTCATAAAATGTTCGAGAACTTCTGTTTTATGTTTCAACAAATATATAAACACTTTCCTGCTGTAATCATCTATAAGCGAAAATATATATCACGCGCCTCCGAGGCTTTCGGTTTGTATTGGACCGCAAAGATCGGAATGAACGAGTTCTAATAATCGTTCGGCTCTTGTACCTATTTCCTTAAAGGGCTTTCTACTATGCTTCCCTTTCAAGCACGTAACACATGGCTCATAACTCTTTGTCAATAAATGAATACCATCAACTATCGTCTTTAGTTTAATTAAATTCTCATTTCCAATATGTCCTAATCTTCGGTGCCAAAGCTCCTGACTGAAAAATGCCAGTTCTGGTCCAACTACCTTCGTGTTTTTGAAATCTAACCGATACATATTGTTTATCATTGGCGCTGTCGTAATTAACTGATCTTCGCGATTATATACTCGACACGATATCCTAATTTATGTCCGCGTTTAGCCATTTGACTGACCGAAAGAAGATTTGCACACAGACTGGGTACATACTGTACATCTTTTAAAACAGCGTCAGTGTCACTTTTACCATTATTAATGTCAATTAGACGTCACCAAAATTTTAAACCTGCAATCGCGTATTATTCGCCTTTAATACCTCAGTTCTAACCGGTTTGCTAACGTTACTTAGATTTTCGATGCACATTATAGTGTTGGGTTACTCATACAAGAAGTGGTACAAATGTCCCATTCATGCACGTCAAAATGTCCCATCACTACAAAAAATATTGTTGTCCCACTTCAAAGTTTTTGTCCCACTTCAGAGCTTTTGTTGCATCTGAATTAAAAACATCCATTTGTATGGCTGCTGTACCAATACATTTGTAACACTCAAATCACACTCACTTCACCGGGTTTTGTCCCATGCATTTGTATGGCTGAAAGCAAAGCTCTCAGCACGGAAATATTACGAACCGGAGAACTCTGTACATGAATGACAGATTCTCTTCGATGGGAGAAACCGAGATTTGACTTTCATCGTCACTTTTTTCAATTAAAAATCTATTGCACTGATATCAACGTGTAGTAATTACATGCTGAGCACTATTAATAAAGTATTTTGGAAAACTGAACTATTTTTAACACTGCATTTAAGAATAAACGCGATTCTTACGAAGCCCGCCGTGTCCGCTACATACAAAAGCTGGCGAATTTGTTCGGAACTGTCATTTTTATTGTGACTCCAACTTGTTGTTGTTGGATTGACTTACATGGCTAGTATAGTGTATTAACCCTAGTGAAACCGAATAAGTGTAAGCTTATGTATATTCAAAGCCGTATAAAGTTGAAACACATAGAAAACTGTAGAATTTTGGTTATTCCCCGACACCTCTTATCTCTCATTCTTGTACATGGCGTTCTTAATGCTTTTGCTCGCGTTGTATTCAACTTGGACGGCGGGTGCGAGGGTCATGGTCGGCGGTTCTTAAAATTTCGCTTGCACTTGTCTAATAAAAAAAAATCTTGGCGAAAATGAAATGGAAAGATCGGGCTAAATTTTCACTGTAAGCTTGAGGGAGATGTAGCTGTAGTAGATGTAGTGATGTCGTGAGTCCGAATCCCGGTCTATGCATGGTCTTACTAAACTGCTTACGCTTAGGAATATCTGGGCCACCTCAATCTACGTACATGAAACTTCGTAGATAGATGGTTGAGCGAAGCTCTAACAACCCTTCCACAATAACAGATCCAATAAAATTTTTACTTCATTATTCTAATAATAAAGTATTGTGATCGACACAGAAAAAGAAAATTGCTACCCTGAAATTTTGTTTTTTCGCGTTTCATGATTAAATTAGCCAAAAACATAACAGGACTACGATTGCGCCTAAAGCGCAATTTTACGATACTCTAGATGAAATAAAATATTTTGTGATCCCAAGAAATTTTTTATGGGGTGTGTTAGAAGTAGTGATAGCATTGAACTAATTTTTTCCCCATCATCCTAAAGTAGCTATAAAAATATTTTATACAAAATGCTTAATCCGAAAATTGAATAGTACCTGAGAAAATTAGTGTGTTAGATTTAGTAAAAATGTGCAGTTTGTATGGGAGGTGGTAGAAAGACTGGGGGGATTTTAGTGATTTTTTCAGAAATAACTAGGAATATTATTATCTAAAATTGACATCCTTAAATTTCAGACTAGTGCCTTTCATACTTTTCAAGAAAATCGATTTTTTATGAAGTTGTGAAACTGTGCCATATTATACAGGAAGTGAAGCTAATCAAATATTTTTTTCTGATCTTAGTGCTAAATAAGTATTTATTACAAAATGTGAGCTCGATAAATGTTATATGTTCTGAGAAAATTGGCTTAGAGCATTTCATGAAAAAGTGTAATTTGTATGGGAGGGGGTGCAAGGAGAAGGAGGACGCAAATAATTTTTATACTGTAGATTGAAATTATTATGGAAGTAATATATCCCGAAATTCAGACTAATAGCTTTTACACTTTTCCATTTATTGTCGAATTGCGAAATTGTGTCATTTTGTATGGGAGGGGGTAGAAAGGGTAAAGCTAATCATCTAATTTTTTTTAGATTTACTAACAATTTTAAATAAATATTTAGTGCACAGTTTCAGCTCGCTAAATTTTATATGCACTGAGTAAATCGGCTTAGAGTAATTCATGACAAGTACAGTTTGCATGGGAGGTGGTAGAAGGACATGCATAATTTTTGTACGGTAGATTGATATTATCATAAAAACATAACAGGAGTACAAGTGCGATACTCTAGATGAAAGAGAAATTTTTGTTTTTTTGTTTTGCAAATAACTTTTGTACAGTAGATTTATATCATCATAAAAGCAATATATTCCAAATTTCAGATCAATAGCATTTATATTTTTCGAGCAAATCTTTTTATTGTGGAATTACGAAATTGTGTCATTTTATATGGGAGGGGATAGAAGGGGTACAGCTAATCGTCTCATTTTTTTTGATATCAATAATAATTTTAAATTAATATTTTGAACACAATTTCAGCTTGATAACTAGTATAAGCACTGAGTAAATTGGTTTAGAGCATTTCATGAAAAAGTGCAGTTTGTATGGGAGGTGGTGAAAGGAGGGGGAAAACACAAATTATTTTTATAGAGTAGATTGGAATCATCATAAAAGTATTACATTCCAAATTTCAGATCAATGTCATTTGTACTTTTCAAGGAAATCCAGGCCAGTAGCTTTTGTACTTTTCGAGCAAACCCGTTTATTATTGACAAACTGCACAATTGTGTCATTTTGTATGGGAGGTGGTAGAAGGGGTGGAGCAATTTGGCCCGTTCACGAACTTGACCTTACTTTTTAGTCAAAACAACGTGTACAAAATTTGAACGTTCTAGCTCAACTTGTTCTCAAGTTAGAAAGCAAACAGACGGACGGACAGACGGACATCCGGTTTTAAGATTTCTGAGTGATAATAATAACTTCTGTATCATTAATTTTTTTCTCCGAGCCTTATTTCTTGGCTTTACAAACTTAAGAGCGAACTTATAATACTCTCAGATTTCATCTAGAGTATAAAAAGTACGCCGTCCGCCGTACGCCGTACATATGGACTCATACCTCCGAGACCGTTAAAGGTAGAATGTTGGTTTTTGGGTGGATTGTTAATTTGGTAAGTGAGCTCCATTATCCGAATTTCGGGGAGTGCCAGGTGGAAGGGGGAGGCGGGGGAGATGAAAAAAGTCAAAAAATACACTTGCTAATATCTTCACCACGAATGCAGATAGGAAAATAAAAATCAGCATACGTATAGAGAGGGTTGTGGGACAATCTCCAAAAATAGTTTAATTTTTTTACCCATTGGCGTCCGAAAAGGGGGGGGCTAAGATCAAATGGTCGGCCGAATCTTTTTTTGAAATGGTTATATCCTCGAAACTACTTACCATAAAAAATTCTTATTTTGGGACCATTAAGGTGGCATATAGATCCACCATAATCAGCTTAGAAATAGGCTTATTATTGTAAGGGGAAGGGTTAGTGGGGGTGCAAAGAAAAACACTTAAGAGTTAATATCTCAACTATCTCTTAAGCTATGTAATTGAAACTTAAAACATATACTAAGCTATACTAGCGTAATACAAAAAAAATATAAAATTTGGTCATAATAGTAATGGGGGAAATGGGGAGCATTTCAAAAATGATGCACTTTTCAAAATTGTAAATCGGTATATCTCAAAATTGAGTACAGATATCGAATCAAAAATTCGTCAGATTATAGAACTAAATTTATAATTTTGATAAAAATTTTCAAAAAACATTGATCCGGCTCGACGGACCAATGTTTTTCGTGCGACGAGTCACAGCGCGAAGAATCGTTATCGCAAAATGAAGAATACTCTCAGTGCGAAAAATCCCAACACTGCGATGTGAAAGTGCGAAAATCGAAACACTATAATAGGATGTAAATCTAACGAATCCGGTGAACTTGTGCGAGAATTCACAACACAAGAATTAGATTAATAATTACATAATTCCTAAATTTTTGGCGATTGAGCGAATTTCACAACTCAATACTCAGTAATCTTAACAGTCTTAACAAAGGAAACGCAAGGAAATCTAGATGTAGAACTTGCTCGATCGAAAGTACAAAGGCAAGTGAACTATGTACATAACAGGTGTGTAAAGGGAGGGAGGTGGTTAGCAAAAATGTCGAAAATTTTGAGTGTTGTTATTAGGACTCTGGTCAAAGATAGAAACTTTAAATTGCATATGGATACATCTATTTGATGTGCATAGAACAAAAAAATAATAATTTGATCCACAATTGTTACGAACCGACCACCCCGGTCTAACGGGCACAAGGTGTTTCATGTGCAGCGAAAACAACACGAAAACTTTTTGGATGCAATTTTAAGGTAGAAACTCGAAAATTTGGTAAAGCACTTAAAAAAAACCCTAAAAGTATCAAATATTAACTGGTCGAATACCTTCAAAACTTCTACCCCTTCCCATACAAAATTATTTTTTCGACCATTGTTAAGAAATTAATTATATACAACATATTATATACAAAAATAATTGAAATTAAATTCCTTTAAAAGTATTGCAATTCTACCCCCTCCCATACCAAAGAATGATTTCGACCAATTTCATTGAACCAACTAATAACCAACAAATTAAAAGCTACGAACTTGAAATTTTGTACGAGCACACTATAAAAGAAAGGAAAAAAAATTGCGTCACAATTTTTACGATTCCCCTACCTCATCTACCCCCTCCCATACAAATGTTTGGTTTCGTAAATGTAAAATACACAGAATCTTATGAAAATTCTATGCAACTTCGCCTATGAAACTGATATTCTATACACAGAATATTGGACGTGATTCAAGCAATCAATTAAAAAACTATTAACATCCATTCACTCTTACTTTCACGCCTCACCCCTTCCTTCATAAAAACTCAAACTTGCATAAATAAACGAACGAAATATTGATTATAAGTACTGGAGGTTTTGACCGTTTCCGCAAAGTGTGAAATTAACAATTGCCCTGCCCAAGAACCCCCTTTCACTTAGTCTTCCCTAACCACTCTAACCTGCATATTGACTTTCCACGCATCCTCAACTTGTCCCAAGATTAATAAAGTTTCGCCTGACTTTTTGGCAGTTGATTTAAAACAATCTGATGGTCAGAAAGCCAAAGAAGAATGTGAGACAGGTTAAACATAAAGCAAACAAGCGAGAAAGGTGTACAGGAGTGGGCTTGATGAGAAGGAGTTATAAGTTCTGTTAAAAAACTACTAAAAATTTATCATTTAAATGAACTGCTGAAAAATGGCAAAAATCAGCCACTGGTTTAAATAGTTACCTGAAAGTCTGCTCGACAATTTTTACTAAGTATAAAAATGTTTGCCAAAGAGTTTGAGATTTTGAGTTTCCAGCAGAATTTCTTGTGGGAATTCATTGAAAATTTCTTTGAAATGGCGTACGGTAAACTAAGTTGAATTAAAAGCGCACGGAAACTAGTGGTTCGGTGCATTCAAAGACGGTTAGGAAGTATTAAAAGTTCAGTCGTCCTATAGACTTCAAAATTCCTTCCGGAAAGCTAGACAGCCAATAATAAATATAAATTTGGCGTTTTTATGCTTTTGAATGAAAGTATCCGTCGCAAAACATCGGTTTTATGAATGAACAATTCTTGAATTTTGATCCACAAAATGCAGAATTCCATAAACATATCATTGTGAACGAATTACTGTCCAAAAATGCAAGAAATATTTTCGAACGTACTTTGTATTCACCAGATATGCATCTCGCAAGGCTGAAATTTTCACATCGTGGAATACGTTTTGTGTTGAAGGAAGCCATAAAAGAGAAATCGCTGAAGACCCTGTTGTATAATATTACTAGTATATTAGTACAAGTATTAGTATTGTGTAATAGGATTAGTATTAGTATTAAGTGTATTAGTTTTAAACTTAGTTATAAGGCTCAGTTCAATAAAGACTGTCATAGAGTGCAGACCTTTTTTTATATTATCTACCATTGTCAATTCTAACCTAACAGATCCATTTGAAAAATCGCATTTGTTTAGTTTTCCCCAAAGTTTTTCTCTCGCTTGTTTCCAATGGAGGGTCTTGAATCAACTAGATACTTCGTTGGAATGTAAACTAGTGTAATTAGGGTGTGATTTCACTATATCCTTAAGGACTCGTTCTGCAATTTTAATTTCCATGCCCACACTACTTGAACTGGAAAATGCTCGAAAATGTTGTCTATCACCACAAATCAACAAGTACTCCTCCCGAACCTCAAGTGCTCATCGCAAGGAACAAACCTAAGAACGCCAAATAAACTCGTAAGCAATATTATTAATGCTTACGAGCAAAGTTGTCCTGTTCTATACAAAAAAAGAGCCAAACAAACTTCTTGGTGGAACGAGGAATTAGCGGCAAAACGCAAACAAACTAGAAAATTATTCAATAGAGCAAAAACCTTTGGTACCTGGGACATGCAGAGAGTCCCTTACTGAATATAATAAACTTCTAAAAAAGTTAAAAAAAGAGTCTTGGAGAAGATTCTGTGAAGAGATAGATGATCTACCAACGGTTTCAAGAAAGGTGTTGTCAAAAGACCTTCCGACAGATATCGGACTATTAGAGAGACGAGATGGGTTCTTAACCAAAAGCAGCATGGAAACTCTTGAAGTGTTATTGGCAACACATTTCCAAGTATGCAAGCTAGTTAACAATAATGAAGACTTAGAGGTAGAGGAAAGGATGTATCGTCACACTCCATTCAGCAAAAGTATTGCTGGTAAAATCTTCACTCCGGAAAAGATCAGATGGGCGATCAACACCTTCAAACCCTATAAATCAGCCGGAGTAGATAAAATATTCCCCGCATTATTGCAGAAGGGGTTAGAGATCCTAATGCCAATAATGATATTGATTTACCACACCAGTCAAAATGACTGGCTTTACAATTTTACGTTCAAGTTCCTACATCACCTTCATTTTTTTTTTGAAACGATGTCATGAGATTTGTAGCGATAATTAAATGAATGGCAATATTGGGCAGTTGGTTTTATTTTTTTTATTCAAAATCACCGACTGATGTCGGTAAAAATAGGTATAGTCAATTTGTCTGTATATCTAGTGTTAAAGCCAGCTTTATATGGGGATACATCCCAAAAATCTTGAGGAAAGCGAAAGTGGTATTTGTACCGAAGGCAGGCAACCGTCCCGGCGAACAGCCAAAGTCATATCGCCCTATAAGTCTTACCTCCTTCTTTGTCAAAACGATGGAGAAATTAGTGGACATCCACATAAGAACGGGACCTAACAAGGTCTGTCTTAATAACAACTAACATGCCTACCAAAAAGGCAAATCAACAGAGTAAGCCCTTCATGGTTTGGTAAGACAAATCGAAAAGGCAAAAGTTTATAAAGAAATTGCCCTTTGTATATTTCTAGATATAGAAGGAGCATTTGACAATACTCCCCATGAAGCCATAATAGCGGCAGCTAGGAAAAAGGGTTTGGAAAAGGCCACGATAAAATGGATACACGCCATGCTGAAGAGCCGAATGACAACCACTGATCTAGGTGATAGCACATTGACTGCACAGACCTGTAGAGGATGCCCTCAAGGTGGGGTACTATCCCCACTACTTTGGTCAATTGTAGTAGATGAGCTTCTGGATCGTCTAACAGACCAGGGATACGAGGCAATAGGATATGCTGATGACCTTGTCATTATCATTAGAGGCAAATATGATTCAATAATATCGGAAAGAATACAAGCAGCCTAAGAGGTGATAATGAACTGGTGTCAGTCTAAGAACTTGAACATTAACGCAAGTAAGACTGAGATAGTACCATTCACAAATAGAAGGAAAAACCACATTGTACCTCCTTCAATAAATGGAACAATAATACCCTTTTCAGATGAGGTAAAATATCTAGATGTTATACTGGACAGCAAAATTAACTGGAACAAACATATAGAATGGACTCATGCCAAAGCACTAAAGGCATTTTGGGCCTGTAAAAGCTTATCTATCAGAAAATGGGGATTAAAGCCAAAAATGATTTACTGGTGTTACAGAACAATCATTCTCCCAATAGTCACATACGGATCAACGATATGGTGCACTAAAATATTACAAAGGAAAGCACAGCTTACGCTACAAAAAATCCAAAGGCTAGCTTGCCTTGGTATCACAGTTGCAATGAAAACCTGTCCGACAGCGGCAATGGAAATGTTCCTTAACATCCCTCCGATACATTTCCAAATAAAAAAGGAAGCTATCAAAGGAGTGTTACGCATACAGGAGAAAAACAATTATAAGTCAGGTGATTTTAGAGGTCACCTCAAAATCCTAAAAGACCCAAAAATAGAGGTTATAACTTTCACACTATCGGACGCGATGCCGACAAAATTCAACTTTAAGACCCCCTTCAAGGTTATAATCAGAGAACGCAAGGACTGGCAATCCATGCTAACTGATATAGTAGAGGGATCAACCATCTGGTATACAGATGGCTCTCACACCTCTGAGGGGACAGGAGCCAGAGTCAAAGGTCCTAACTTCTCGGTGTCAGAATCACTCGATAAAGAAGCCACAATCTTCCAGGCCGAACTAATTGCAATGGAGCTATGCATAGAAGATAATATAAGGATAGCTCATCGCAATAAATCCATTTATATCCTATCGGATAGTCAGGCAGTTCTAAAAGCTCTAGCATCCAATAAACACGGATCGAAGATAGTATGGGAATGCCTTCGAAACCTAATCATCCTGGGGAAAAGGAATGATGTAACCTTAATGTGGGTACCAGGACACATGGGAATGGCTGATCGTCTTTCAAAAACGGCGCAAAAACAAATTTTATTGGTCCAGAGCCATTGTGCGGAAAACCAAAAGGGTACTCCAATCCCATACTCAAAAAGTGGGTAGAACAAGAACATAAAATCTACTGGAATAGACTTCCAGGCTTGTCAATTTCAAAAAAACTGATCCTACCAGAAAAAACAAAGTGGAGGATATTCTAGAATTCAGCAAGAAGGATATTAGTACTCTAATCAGCCTAATGACGGGGCACAGTGGAGTAAACCACCACCTCAAAAATATGGGCTTAGCTGAAACCAACATTTGTCGCTTTTGTCTCGAGGACTCAGAAACGACAGTACACATCCTATGTCACTGTGAAGCAGTAGTTAGGAAAACACACAATCTACTTGGAAAGGGTTTCCTTTCTATGGAGGAACTAGCCAATACGGCTCCCTTAAAGATTCTCAAATTAGCTAAAGCTATTGAGATATAATAGGGTGAAGGGGCTATAACGCACAATAGGCCAAGAAGGTCGCAGTACTCTCACGCGTTCCCCTAATAGTAATAATAATAATAAGAACGCCACACTATTGCATCAACCCTAAGATCGAAAAAAAACTCCAGAAATAAAGTGTTTGCGACAAACACAAAGTCAACTTGAACACATCCTTTCGCTACCAATGTACCTACACAAGAAATAAAATGCAAAACAGTCGTATTGCTGTGAACTGTGTCTGGTCTGTAAATCAAAAAAAGAAAAAAAAAATGCCGGATGAAGGCGACAACGGAAGCTTGAAAAACTTTTAAAAATTGAAAATTTCCCATGTTAATAGAACTGAAAAAAAAAACGGAAAACTTTAGGTAAGTCAAAAAGTTGAAATCGAATACCAAAGTTTTTCTTCTTCCAATGCCGAAGATGCTGATGAGCATTTTCCTTAAAGAGCTGAGATGCCATCGGAAGCAGCAAATTAATTTACAGAATTCAATGAGCACGGAAGTTATCGATGCAATTTCCGCGCAAAGCAAAATTTGTCCTTTCGAGAATAGAAAATTCAAAAAGGGGATGAAATATGTTAATTTCTGTTAGGTGTTTTTTTTTCCTAAATCCACTTAATAATACCAGTAAAATGATGGACTGGGGAATTATTTGAGGATCCGAGTCTGAGTATTGATTTGCGAACTTTAAGCCAGTGCTTGGTGTCACCGAAATTTGTAACAACGAATGGATAACTTTTCCGAGAGTTCGTTAAGATACCTCCTCCTGATATACGGCTGAACTGTATACTACCACGTGACTCCTTCTAACTCCTCCCATGTAAACACAATTTTGAAAAATGTCTTTTATCAGTTTCCAGTGAAATTAGAAAAGGTAGAAGCAAAAATTTTTAAGCCTTTCGCTTAACTCCTTCTACCATGTCACATACAAATTTCTATATTAGAAATTCAAGAATAGCATTTTCAACATATGAGAGCTATCTACATAAAACTTGGAAGAAATGGTACTAAGATTGTCAAGTAGTTTCAAAATTATTCAAAAGACATAATTTCTGAAAACTATGACTGCCACAGATATTAAATTCAGCACGAAACATTTGGACTCCAAGTTTAGTTCTATATTAAAAAAAAAACACCATAATAAAAATTTCTAGAAAATACGCTATATACTATATACATGATTATTTAATATCCTTTATCGTCGTTCGACCGTTAATCCAATTCCTATTATCTCAAATTTTCAACTGTATCTCACGCTTAGATAAATGCTACAAATTATTTTTATGACTACTTAGAGCATAATATCCTAAAGCGATTTTCAAAAACTTTTCTTATCATAACCACCGTCGTCGTCGTCTTTTCGGCCAGCCATTAGTCCGGTATAAAATGGGAGCCTTGTTCGAAAATTAGAAGAAAGTTGACCCGGGAAACGATAATGATAATAACTTCTCATCAGAAAACACTACTTACATATTTGGGGGAGGGGGGGGGGAGGGTAGTTGCTGTAGTATATCCTGAGGAAGACAAGTACTATCTCCTGTTTGGCATCTTCAATTGCTCCCCTTTCTATTTACAATTTCATCACTGTGCTCGGCTATTCGGATGGGTCCTTCTAGCCTGCTTTGTTTCTCTGAACTTTTCCCTATATCGACCATCTTGGCTGTATTCTCTGACCCTCTGAAACCGCGAGGGACATAATCTCAAAGTAATAATAAAAAAATAAATAAAGAAAAAAATGTATTCTATCCTTATCCGTTGTCTATCTTCAACTTGAAAGCATATTTCGAAGGAGAGTTTCGCAACAACCCTCCAGGTTTTTCGAGGCGGCAAGAACAAGAACTATATCATATTTTACATCATGCCGGCAGGATTGGAAAGATTCAGTTTAAACCCCCTCTTCGCTAAATCTTCGTCTTAGCATTTTCCTTGTAACCAAAAGACAGAAGAAAAGATTAACCGAAAATTTCCCTGCGGAAAGACGAGTTAAATTTATTGCACACGTCTTTTCTTTGGGCACTGCTTTAGTAAAAGTATGAAAGGTAAAAGTTTACCGGAGAGAGATGATTCGGTTAAAAGGTGCTGAAAAATTGCTGCTAAACAAATGCGACTATCTTTTACGCGAAGGTTATTTCGTCGCGAAACTTTCCTTTTATGTTTGGCGGGAATGAGATGCCTATCGAAGTAATGAAATTGTTTGGAAAAGTTTTGTGGACATTTTTTTTTGTTATGGTGTTGTTATCAATTTTTGATCGAAATCTTCGAATTCCGTTCGGTGGAATGCAATGTTCTTGAGTGACTAACTAATTCAGTGGAGAGTATGAGTTGAGATTAATCTTTTTTTTTGCTTCAAATAAGAGCATTAAAATAATAACTAATAGGAGCTCACACTAACCTCAGGTTGGACAACCGGTTAACTACCTGTCCCCACAAAAAAAAAATTAATTGCTATAGAGGATGATGCTTTGCCTTGGATTAGATGGAATCGACTGAAGCGACCCGGCAAACGAAAAATTTAACAGTAATTTAACGTGGAATGTACGATCCTTGTTCAAACCTGGAGCACTATAATCGCTAACAAAATCGATGAACTCAGATAACTAAATGGCTTGGCAGCGAAATAACGGACATGATGTCGCGCAAAATCTTTAAAAATGGAAAACCTTCAAGAAGGCTTGAGTTTGGAGTAGCTTTTGTCATCAGCAAAACATTTAAACAGCAGATAACCAACTTCAAATCTATCAACGAAAAACAACCTCTTTTTAACATCTGTTCAATAATCTTTACGCCCCAAGGGAAGACAAGGACGAGACAACTAATACAATTGTCACTTGAAACAACTTAAGACTCATTGCACTTAAGTAATATCCATTTATTTTAGGGGACTTCAACGCGAAGGAAAAAACACATAGAGGAGCGACCGCAGGATACAGTCCCCATGATATTAGCAACGAAAATGATCAAAGACTATTTGCTTTTGCCCGCAGTAGAAATATCGTAGTAAGCTCAACATGCTACCCTCATCGGAGCATTCACAAAAGAAATTGGGCGCCACCCAACGAAAGGACATCTAATCTGATAGACCACCTTCTTGTAGAAAAAAGTGCAACCTCCATTATCGTTGATGTGTGAACCTTCAGAGGTGCTCACTACGACTCTAACCACTATTTCATCAAGGCCTCATTCAAAGAAAACAAGTGGAAAGATGAACAACACAAGGAGAGGTTTTATCACCCTTACTTTGTCTGTTTGCCGCAAATGATATCCTCTGGAAACTAAACGCTCCTAGTTATTGCACTCACCTATACGGATGACTCAGTTTTCCAAATTAAAGGGAAACACCCTACAACTTTAGGCGAACTGATGCAAAGTGCATCAAACCTTGGTACCGGTTGGTTTAATTCGTGTAAATTGAGAATCAACCCTGATAAGACTACACTAATACTATTCGCTATAAGAAGACGTACAGAAAGTTGCAATCTGGTATCCATTGGGAGAGTTGCTCTTAGCCTTTCAAATAGGGTAACTTATCTGGGAATCATCTTGGAGAGGAAGTTCAGATGACAATTGAATGTCGAAGAAAAAATAGAGAAAGCAAATAATGCCTTCTCTTATATGTAAAAAAAAAAAACTTTTAGCAAAAAATGGGGACTGAAGCCAAACATGGTAAGCTGGATGCATATTTCAGATAATCACCTGCATAGGCCTAACACAGGACTGGGAGTCATTTTGGGTATTCTTCCACACTGCTGTGGAGAGACGGTGAGACTTGACATTTTTGCCTTCATCGTCAAGCGTATGAAAAAGGAATCTTCTTCGAAAGCTATAACAGTGATACAAGGCTATCATGGATGCACTTTGTGAAGCACAATGAAGTCACTCTTCCTGACAGACAGGGAGGAGTTGCGATTCGACTTTGGTGGTGTTCAGTTGATTATAGAAAACCGGGCTCTATTTCTGGAAATAACTCTCAAATGCATTTGTTTTAATTTGAAAATAGAAAAAAAAAACAACAAATTGAAGTGAAATTATCGTTGAAAGTGAAATAAGAGCCGCGGGCCATCAAATAGCAATTAAATAAAGTGTAACGTGTGGCGCATATATAGGTATACAAAATGAACGGGTCTAATCAGGGCTCATCATCTGATTCGCGCCAACGAGCTGCAGTAGATCAGCAACAACAACAAGAAGTGTTCCAACAACAACAACACTACATAAAAGTAAACAACCATCAAAATGAAATGGATAAAAAAAATGTCGCAAGCTGAACAGTTACGGACAAGCGAGCGTTAAAATGGATAACGCACCAGCAGTAGTCCACGAACAACAGGAACATTCAACTCTACAACAACAACAACGTGGGGGCACTAATACAGCGCAGCAGAATGGAAAATAGTCTGTAGCCGAAAAAGACAGCGCTCCGATGACGAATGCGACTACACAAACTGTCAACCGATGCCTTCTTCGCGGCATGTAAATTTTGGCAACAGGATTAACACGTTCTCAGCCCTGGGTGAAATATCAGAGACGGAGAAACTAGTAACAAATAAGAATTGTGAAGTAAATATCAATAGGAATAACTCATTAAACAATCATAAAAACATTAATTTGTCCAAAATATTAACCAGAACGAAAAAACTCTTTTGCCCTCCCCTTTTTCTAATGGGAGCGAATGTAAAATTGGTTGATGAGATGATTAAATCTATGTTTCCAAATTTAAATTACTACCTAAAAAACCGAAGAATGGCACCTGTAAGATATTCGTAGATGATTACAAAGTACATAACACCTTATTTAATGATGGGGGATGGAGTTCGTTTCTAGACCTACACTCCAATAGAGCTCAAACATGTAACGAAAAGGCCGTGGAACACGGTAACTACCATTGGGAATGTGATGGCTAGTTAATAGTGCTTGATTGACGTTACCTTATCTGGAACAGATCCATGAGGGTCTAGATGTCCGGTCTAGACTTATCTCATGGAGTGTACCATTTGTGACTGTGATGCACCTAGCTTTCAGCGCGTGCTAGCTCGTCGGACGGGGGGGTTCTTGTCACTGGTTCACCACGGTACATGTTCTTGTGCATCGAGGGTTGGCCGAAGAGGTTTGGGAATGTAGAGTTTCCCAGCCCTATCCTCTTCGAGGTAGCCAAGGGCAAAAAAAAAGAAAGAGAAAAAAAAAGGTGGTCAGGTGTTGAACTACTTAAATGGGCTGTATCAACTCTTAGCCCTCAATGCTTAAGAGCTGGCTTGTGCCCGGCATTATCCTCGTCCCCTCTGGCATAGCTCCCAGTAGCGCTTTCCTCTAGCCCTTCATCTCCAGTTCTCTGCAGTATAAGGGGTTAAATTCACATAAGGTTTTATCCTCTACCACTTTTTCTTCCCTCCCTTCACTAATTATATTGATATAGTGTAAATTCATTAAGAGCTAAGATCGATTTTTAAATCCCATAAAACTAATGTATAACAACAACGAAAAGGTGATTTACTTCAATTTAAAATAATAAGCATGCCCTAAGGGTTGATCTATGCGACAAAATTTCTAATCGCACGATTTATCTTAACGCGCAACACACCATTCCATTCACCTGGTGGACAAAGTGCTTTAAGCCTTCCTCTAAATTAATAATAGGTGTCCGCGAGTAGAACTATTCTATACAAACGACAGTTTGTAGAAAAAAGGCAACACCCGGAGGCGATTACACCAATAACGACATGTTGACGTATTTCCCGGGCGTACAAATTTGTACTTGGCATACAATTTCAGCGAAAAACCAGACCGGATAAAAAAAAATATAAAAATAAACTAATCGGAGAGGACTCGTTCCTACACAGTAACTCTAGCGGTGAAGATTCAAAAGAAAATTTAGATATAATTTTTTTTCTTTCGACATTAAGATATTTTGAATTTTTTTCTTTCTTAAATGGAATATTTCATGATTTAATTTCCTTGACTAGGTTCTCGATTTTGATCAGGTGGCTGAACCACATCAAACACTGGTCAAGGATTTAGAAAAGCACTTTATATTCGTTTAATTCCAATTGTGATTCAATTGCGTATTATTTTCTATTACTAAAATTTCAAGGGAATAAAAAAAATGTTTATACATACGTAGGAAAACTTAAATCCATCTTGAGAACGAACTGTATTCAACAAACGTATGGTAGCGCTAGTTTAATCATTGACGAGAGTATATCGACAAAGCTTATTACAATGCGGCGGACATTTGTCAATATTTCAAAAAAATTTACTTTTTTTTTCTTCATACAAAATCTCACGCGTTCCATTCAGACTCCCAGACTAGTCCTTTAGAAGTCGCAACAATGTCGTAAACCTTTTCAACTGGGATCGCATTAGCAATCGATGCGAAGGAAAATCCAATAAGTCATTTGATTCTGTAATGTGGACTCAAGTCGTGCCGAAACTGAAGATAATTTTCAATAAAAAAAACTACTAAGTATATAACGTTATGACGAATTTTTAACAGTGTTGAATCCACACTTAGGCGATTCACAATTTCGTATGTTTAATCAGACTAACTATAGCATGCAAATGGCCATATGTAAGTAGCGGATGATTACTTCCAACTATATCAATCGCGCTCGCGTTTTGTTTTGTCTCCTTGACAACACTAAAAACCTAAAAAAAATATAATAATTTTGCTGCATTCCTTGCAGATAAAATGTAGAAATCGATGCGAAGGAAAAGTAATTCCAAGTATATAAAGGACCAAAAAAAAAACGAAAAAACTTCGTACAAAAAGAACTCAATGATAAGGTGCGCATATATCTAGATAAAATTCCCAAACAGGTCTATCAGACTATCCTCGCGAGCGGTATGGACAACATCGTCGATCAGCGAGGCGCCAAGGAACTATTCGACTGTTTGTAACTGACATCAGCCGTGACGCCGCAGGACACAATCTCGCTTCACCCTCCTTTGTAATTTGTAGAATAGCTGCTTTGCTCTTTCTGCAATATCGTCAACTGGTTAGGGTCATCTGAAAAAAATTACAAACCAATATGCACCCGACAAATCCCTCCAGACAACTATGTGGGAACGGTAGCGCCTGGACAAGGTGTCTGTACTCCTCCTCGCAATCAGGACACTGGACTCGTCACAGGGCTCACTGCTCGACCTATATGACGAATATGCACTGAGAAAAAAAAACTTGTTACCATGCACGAAAATGTGATATGGCGTCTTAGCGGTGTTGCTCGGGTGGTTTTTTTTTTTTTTTTTTTTTTCTTTTTCTGTTTCCTTTTTTTTATTTCGTTTTGTGTCTTCTTTTCTGTCTTTTCCTCTAATTCCTTATGATTCTCACGGTGCGCGTAATTGAAATTTCATTGTTGCAAGATTGCTTGCAATTTCGCTAAATTATCTGCATGCCATCCGCTACACCATGCGGTTAATTATACTTCTTCCGATTTTGGTTTAAATTCACTAACTTAAATAAAACATGCGGAGCATACCTTCTCGCTTGGCGTAAATGCCCGGCTCCAGCCGATGCAGTCGAAAAAGATGCAATACCTATATTCCTTCGTTACCTTGTTGGTTCCCTTGTTTTTCCCTTTTTTTTCTGTTTTCCTTCCGATAAAAATCCGTCCCACGTCGCTGCTATGAAATCGCCAATAATTCCTCTCCTCATGCACCACAAAAAAAATTTTCTTTCCTAACTTAATCACGAACACTGACTATAACTGCGATATCCAAAAACTAAGTCAAAAAAAAAAAAAAAAAACTGCACGGGCACGTTTGCACGTCTAGCCTCGGTGAGGGTCCAAATATCAAGAGCGAGCGCAACGCGATCAAGCTCGCTTCTCCCTTCCTCTAGCTTTACAGTTCGTCATCAAAGCCCTAGGCAGTTCACCATGATGAACTTTCAATAATGGAAAGTTCAGGGATGATGAGTGAAAGTTCATGAGGAGGATTCTGTAAAAGGTATGAATTTTTCTTTCTTTTTGTTTTTGCATAGCCAGTTCGATCGAGACAATAGAAGAAACTTTCTTTTTAGTCTACATGATCGCTTTCTCAACCCCCCCGTTTCACCACAGGTTTCACGGTGAAGCCTGTCTGAAGCCGTGGAATCTGAAGCTGAGGTAAATTGTTATAGGTCTCGACTCATGCCCTGGGATCTCATGGAGTCTACTGTCTCGGAGAGAATAACTGCTATTAGCCATGTGTACGTACTCTGGTTGAGAACCGTAGTGATGGTAGGGTTATCTAAGTGGGTCGGAGCTGTCTTGTCCTAAAATGTCTGTCGAAATGCCTTTAATTTATATGATAAGAACTATAACATCAACTTATCTAAAGGCAACATAAGAGTGTAGACCTAGCAAAAAAATAAGAATGTATAATAAGAACATGGTTACGCATGGATATTAGGTAATAGAGTTTCTTATTATTATTAATAAAAAAAAATTTTTTTTTTTTTTTTTTTTTTTTTTTTTTTTTTTTCTTTTCCCGTCTTTCTTCAATCAGACTGGCTTTGATGAACTTTTAGGAGAAATTTACAAAAACATTTTAACGAGAAGCGTATAAACTTTGATTTTGCACAGATCCCTTCCGTCCTCACAAGATCGTTTAATTACATAAGGACGATGTCCGGTAGGGAAATATATTCCACGATAAACACTGTCGACTGAACTAAAGGCCGTACATACGACTGAAAGGAATTCGTAATTTTCTTCGCGTGTGATTTGCACTCATCGCTAGGGAGACCGCATGGGTGATGAACCATACCGCCATTTGTTAAGAGATGATTTGCTCTTACTTCACTTTACGTGTCGCAGCCAAGTCTTAAGTTGTTGGTCCTCGATAGTGCGGAGCGCGAGCACGGATGGGCGGGGGCACGAACCCGTGCTGTAATCACACCGTGGCTTCTAGCACCGACACACCTCCCTTCGTACGGTCGTCATCCTCCAAAAGCGCCTTTGCATATCTAGCATGTTATGCTGGTTGTCTGAATTTGCATTTACATCTCTTTTCGAAGAACTAATGTTTGTTGGTTTTAGAAAGTATCGGTTCCACCACGTCCAAAGGTGAGAAAATCGTTGCGACGACTGGTATGCATGCCCGTACATGACATTCCAGCGATTTTATACAATGCCACCGATGGGGTTGGGGAAACTCCTTTTAACTCTTTTCACTCAAGCGAGTAATTGTAGCGGGTTTTTTTTTTTTTTTTTGGAGAACTGTTGTGCAAGTGGTTGGAGAATTATCAGAAATGGTTTCCTCCAGCTAGCGATGAACAATGCCGGTCGTCTTGGAGATAGAGTCTCGGAGGGAATGGTGGAGTGTCGGCGCCAGGATAGGGTACAGGTAATACATTACATCGTTAGCCCGTATCTCCGTCCCTCACGTAGTCACGCTCCGAGATATCCATGCAAAAAAAAATAATAACGGTGGCCTTTATATCCTTGTTCGCGGATTCTATCGTCGTGACGCTCTGTGTGCTTGACTATTGAGAGCACACCATATAGACGAAAATATGCTGAATATTGACGCGGCTTCATCAAAGCCAATGTTGATTTAATCACCCTAATCGTTCTAGTGTTCTATTAATTCAAAATTCAAAAAACTAAATGGACTGAACATGTTTTTAGCAACGATAAAAGCAACAGGAATGCTATGTTCCGAACATTTTAACCTATACAAACTATGGAGCTATTCCAATATAATTCATAATTACTAAGAGGAGAGTAAGACAAAACTGTCGAAAAAAAACAAATTTAATAAGCCTTAACTAATCTGTATCCTAACATCTATACTGATCAATTTACTCCAATACTCAGGAATTCAGCATAGAGTATGGCAAAATTCATCTAAAAAAAAAATATTCATAAACGGCTCTAAAATTAACAGGTACTACTAACCAAAAACCTCTGTTTTAGCGTTACCTTTCTTAAGTCAGAATCGATTTCAGCATCCAAACTAATGTGCGTATCATAATATTTATAACTATCCATTGGTTCTGCAGATGCTGTTACTACTTGCTATTTTAAACATTAAATCCCCAACTAGTGATATGTTTCTATGAAGTTTCTAATTGGTAGTAGACTCCTGCACATGTTAAAAAAAAACTTCGTCTTGTGATTTTTGGTATTGCAACATAGCCTCCGCTTGATTGAGAAATGATGTCGGAAATTTCAGATATCTGTGGAGCACTTGGCAGTCATTATCGTTATTACTGCTCGTTGTTACTAGCTCAAGGTCGGAGATCTTTGGCATGATATCTGCTGATGTGGTTATTTAAAATGTCCGACGTTTCAAAAATGGAATTTCCTATTTTCTTCCTAATCATACACTTGATGAATTTAGGGGCTAGCTTGGCGTTAAAGCCCTTAGATGCGTCACTGGCGGCAAAGTTGCGTCTAAAAACTATTTGACCTGGAATGTACTCGGCATTTCTGGACCTGAGATTGTATCGACTTGCGTTTTTCTTATAGGCTGCAGATAGTTTGTCGGAGATTGAGCTCCGTACTATGTGTAATTTGTCTGTACAGGATAGGCAACGAATCTCGTCGGTGGGTGTAGATGGTAGCTGATGGAGGAGTTTATATGCTGCCCCATGGCACACCATTTGCTCACCGAAAAGCAGGTAATAAGGCGAATTACCGGTAACTTCGTGTATGGTAGTTCGCAAGGCGCAAGCGATTTCGCTTAGGTGTTCATCCCATTGCTTGTGTCCCGTCTTGAGATAAGCTCGGATGGCGGCTAAGATCGACCTATTAACCCATTCAGACGCATTGGCTTGGGGAGAGTATACGGCCGTCTTGACATGTCTAACCTCGTACTTCATCAAGAGTGAGTCGAACTCCCGTGCAGTGAATTGTGGGCCATTGTCTGAAATTAAAGTTTCAGGGACTCCGAATAAGTTGAATACTTCCGATTCTAGGTATTGTACAATCGGTTTAGTCAGAGCAGTTCGGAGAGGTTTTAGCAGGACAAACTTAGAAAAGTGATCTAAAACAATAAGAATTGTGGTGTTCCCCTTTGTGGACCGGGGATATGGCCCGAGTAAATCCACGAAGATTTTCTGCCAAGGCCTCTTGGGCAGCTCTTGAGCGACGATCGGAGGTCTCAACGTCATGTTGGGGGCTTTGGTGGTCTTACATATCTCACATGCCTTTACCACACCAGCTACTTGCGAAGCCATTTTGGGCCAAAAATACCGTTGGCGTAGCCGGAACAACGTTTTACTAATTCCACCGTGAGAGGCTAATGGTGGATTATGTGCCGCTTTGATGAGTGGTAGAGTAAGCTCTGTGGGGATCCATAATCGCCAAACATCATGGTCATCTTCGGCATTTCCAACCCGCGGGGCTATTCGTTTGTATATGAAACCATCCGAGATCTGTAGGTCGGGGAGTACTGACTGATTTTGTATGATATTTTGGATCAGAGTTTCATATTCCACCGACCTAAAGGACGGGGAGCTTAGATTTACTTCTGGAGAGAGGATAGTGGTGTCCGGGTGTAATTCTTCGGCGTGGATTCGCGAAAGGGTGTCAGGCACTACGTTCTGGGCGCCTTTTCTATGCTCTATGACAAAATCAAACCCCTGTAGTTTTAATGACCATCTGGCTAACCGGCCGCTAAGGTCTTTTAGTCCCATTAACCATTTTAAACTGGCGTGGTCGGTAACTATCTTGAAGGGTAGGCCTTCTATATACTGCCTGAATTTTTTTACGCACGAAACTGCCGCTAAGCATTCCAACTCGGTGATGCTATAATTCTTTTGAGCTGAGTTCAATTTCTGTGACATGTATGCTATTGGTTTTTCGTCTCCGTTTGAATCTAGCTGATACAAAACTCCACCTATACCAGCCGTGCTGGCGTCACATTGGATGACAAAAGGCTTCTCAAAGTCCGGGTTGTGTAGGATCGGATATGTGGTTAAGGCTATTTTCAGGGCATCCATTGCTTTCTGTGCTTCAGCGTTCCACCGAAATCCTGCTTTCGGATTCTTCAAGCAGTCTGTGATGGGGGCGGTTAGCGAAGCGTAATTTTCTATAAAACGTCTGTACCAACCTGTCATTCCTAAGAATCTTCTGATTTGCTTGGTGGTTCTTGGGTTGGGAAAATCCGTGATAGCTGCGACCTTATCAGGATCCACCTTTAGCTGTCCTTCTCCCACTACATACCCGAGATATTTTACCTCTCGCATTCCAAAATGACTTTTTGATACATTGATAGTTAGTCCTGCCATACGAATGCATCTGGCCACTTCGCTTAAAGTTTGGAGGTGTGAGACAAAATCTTTTGATATGATCAATAGGTCGTCTAGGTATACGAACACTCTTTCTTTCATATCTACTGGTAATCTATTCATTGCTCGGTCCATTAGACGGCACATTCGCTGAGGTGCGTTACACAGACCGAATGGCATAACGGTAAACTGGTACAACGGACGACCAGGGACTGAGAAAGCTGTTTTTTCTCGCGATTTCTCTTCCAGGGGTATTTGCCAGAAGGCGTCTTTTAGGTCGATGGCTGAGATTATGTGTGCGTCCGGCAAGCGGCTTATCAAGCCGTCTATGAAGGGAATCGGATACGCATCCTTCACGGTAACTTGGTTCACTTTACGCGAATCCAAACACAAACGAACCTTACCCGGCTTTCTCACTAACACGACCGGTGAGCTCCAAGCGCTGTCACTCTCCTCTATCACCCCTAGCTCGAGCATTCTGTCAAGCTCGTCATACATTAGTTTCTGTATGGCGGGTGATACAGGATAGTGACGTTGCTTGATAGGAGCAGCATCTCCGACGTCAATGATATGTGTTTCTAGGTCTGTTTTACCCAAACCTAGCACATCATAAGAGGGAAACTGAGCTATTACTGCTTGCAACTTGAGACTTTCCTGCATGGTTAAGTCGAGCATTTTTGGGTCGATTTTAGATGATTGAGAATCTATCGTCAATGAGTCAAGCGACCGGGGAGCTAATCGGAACAATTTCCAGAAATCGATGCCCAGATACAGCTCTTGGCTAAGGCTGGGTATTACATTTAGCTGCATGGCTTTCGTTACTCCATTGAAAGACACCAATACACGCACCACTCCCAAAATCGGGTGTGAAGTCCCATCAGCGGTTTTGATTTTCAAGTCCGTCTGCTTGTATTTGAGACCCAACCGTTTCAGCCGGTCTATAGATCCATATCCCAGACAACTGGCGCTAGCGCCACTATCTAGTAGGCCAGTAAACGATTCACCTTTTATGCTTATAGCGGCATAAGGCCTAGGATCACCTGGCCTGGTGGTTAGAGATGAAATATACATGGTAGATTTCCTTTGTTTTCGTTTGAACCATTCGCGGATGCGTAATGTTGAGCGTTTAGGTTTTGGTGATCGAAATTGTAGCTCGGACATATCTCTAAAAATCTGGGCTCTAATTTGGTGATAGTGTGTATGGCGTTCGTGTAAGCTTTTCTTGTATAAGGGAACTGTAGTAGTTGGTTCGGCCTTTTTGCTAATAGAGCTCGGTATTCCTGAAGAGGAGTTTATAATTGGTGTTAGATCAGGTTTCTGCTGTACCTTAATATCAGTTTGGGTGGCATTGCTACCTGACACTATAGGGGACGTAGTTGACGTAAGTATTAATGATTTCTCGGGTACTGGTTGCGGTTTTCCCGGTTGAAGTGCCCGAGTTTGCTTCGACCAGGTCTTCCATTTCCCGAAGTGCATTTTGGACAATGTGGCGTCGTTATCCCGACGTTCCCACATTTATAGCAAAAGATTCGTTTATTAGTTCTTGGACAGTTCATAAAGCCGTGACCTGTGTCCTGGCAATTCCAGCACACCCAACTACTAGTGTCGTAGGTGCGGTTCTGCGGGGACTTAGCCTCGAGTCGATCTGCCTCAACAAAGAAAGGGTCGATATGTTCCACTTCTGAAACATGCCTAGAGATATGGGACGTAGGCATATGCGGTCTGAAGGCCACTTGCGTGGTCTCTATATATTTTTCGGCTCTTCTGCACTCCTCACGGAAGTTGTCCAATGAGATGCGACTCGTCGAGAACACTAGCTGAGCTAACCGGGGCTTGATATTGGGTAAAATCATGTCTATAATTTCGTGATCGCTGAATGGAGCCCTACGTTGGTTATTAAGCGCACGAATCGAATATAGAAAATCATCAAAGTTTTCTGAGGTTCCTTGACGACGTCCTGACATAGCTTGTGCTAGTTCAAAGTCCGAACACAAGTTGGCAAATTGCCTGACTATAGCACCACGAATATCTAACCAAGTCGGCTGCGGATTCGACCGTAGATACTGCCAATACCAATTCTCGGCTTTGCCTGTCAAGAAACGATGAAAGTTGGTCGCCACATATTCTGCCGAAGTATTTTCTTGTTGTCGCATTATTTCCACTCTGAATAGAAATTCTTCAACCGCGAGATCGTTCTGGTTACCATCAAACTTTAGTTTCCATCGCCTTGCAGGGCTTGATCCTCTAGAACGAGAGTCAGCTGTGTAGTTTAGTCGTCTATTAATGGGCTGAGATTCCTCGACTCGACGCTGTGATGTAGTCTCACGCTGTTGCAACGCCCTCTCCAGCTCCTGGATTCGTCGGTCCTTCGTTTCCGTATCGAGTAGAAAATCCGCTGGGGGAAGATTGTCTCGGCGACCTTGCGCATGCTGCAAGTGATCGTCAAAGCTTAAACGGTAGTCCCACATATCCGTGAGTGGACTATTCGTTTTGCTGGTTGCAGCCATACTTGGGGCATCAAAACCTCCTGCATCAGAAGGATTTAGGGATGGGTTCTGATTTTCGGAGAAGTTGGGAATGAACCCGGCAGGTCTTTCATAAGGTTTGTCGCCCGTGATTGTGTTATCAGCGGCGGCTTGAAACAACTGCCTTAGTAGTGGTGGCTCTTTACGTGGAGCTGGTTCTCGCGACAAGCTAGTGGGCTTACTTCCTCGGGTGCCCATTGAACGGGTGCTCATTCCTTTAGGGATTGCTCCTCCCCTTTCTGGATGCGTATTCGGTGTCCTTGAGGTCATGTTTTTGTCCGATCGACTACTCTGCTACAGGGGAATCCCAATTTCTGTGACCACTTCCAATTGGATACAAAACCTCTAATGTGACAGTATCTGTCTGTCAAATCCTTACTGGTTATTCTGAATATAAACCAAATGTTGCAATGAGGCAACTCAAGTAATTCAAAAAAAAAATCTTAATTAAAGTAACGAGTAGCTCACTTAATTACTTAAAGTAACGAGTAGCTTGCTTAAAAATTAATCCTATTCCTAAAACTAAAACAATTCCTGAAGTTTTGGTTATAGAATCTCTTCAGATAATGTAAGATAATAAGTTCGGAAGCATCCAGGAAGATATCAAAATATAACAAGAATTTATTATAGCCACATATGGCTGGAGGTCCAGAGTTAGTCAACTTAAAGAAGTGAAGTTTAGTACACGTCTGGAACTTCAGTATTAAACTAGAATATGGGAGTTATCTGCTAGGGGATTTTGCTTGAGGGATTGGGGATTCATGCCCGGCACCGCTTGTGTATGTGTAGTTAATGATATATAAAAAAAATTAAGATCGTTTCAGGCGTTCACGAGTATGTGAAACTGACCTGAATTGTTGAACGGGCTCTCCATGGAACTTATTTAAATATCTCGCCTTCGGACAGCTTGAGGCGTGCGTAAACACACATCCGGCCGTAATATTTTCCAGAAAGTCTGTATTTAAAATTGCGTGCCACTGGTATGAGCACCGCCCACTTACGAAGTAATGTTGCAAGAGAAGTAACATTGCCCACCGGAAAACCAAATGAAATTAGACTGGTCGGTTGCCTAAGGAAAACTTTCGAATTTTACCCTAAAAAAAAATCCAGAGTCAGTCGCCTTTCACCCGCCAACCAATAGACAATAACCGTCGCAACAGTCTAGGAACTCTCTTGTCCGGACCGATAAGACCGTACTGTGCACTTAAAATCCTCGGTAAGTTTCCAAGACAAGGAGTGGGTAGGTTCCTTTACAAGACCATATCATGGTGCAGTGTTCTTTCCATCGGTTTGGGAACTGCCGACCAGTAAGCTTATGCAGCCCAAAAAAAAAATCCAGGTTTCTAGATCACTTCACTGACATGGTAAAGACCAAAGAAAAGTGTTAAAGAATTGAACAATTTAGCTGACCTAGTGGCCAAATGACCTGAAACAGAGTCAAATGCCACGAAAAAAAATGCTAATGATGTGGTTGACTCCATCTTAATCTTTTAAAGTTCGCTCAGAACAAATTTAACTAATTCGGATTTCTCCGAATTAGCGTGGAGTGGCCCCACGTTGGGCGCCATCTGTAACGAAAAGGCCGTGGAACACGGTAACTACCATTGGGAATGTGATGGCTAGTTAATAGTGCTTGATTGACGTTACCTTATCTGGAACAGATCCATGAGGGTCTAGATGTCCGGTCTAGACTTTTCTCATGGAGTGTACCAGTTGTGGATGATCCATTTGTGACTGTGATGCACCTAGCTTTCAGCGCGTGCTAGCTCGTCGGACGGGGGGGTTCTTGTCACTGGTTCACCACGGTACATGTTTTTGTGCATCGAGGGTTGGCCGAAGAGGTTTGGGAATGTAGAGTTTCCCAGCCCTATCCTCTTCGAGGTAGCCAAGGGCAAAAAAAAAGAAAGAGAAAAAAAAAGGTGGTCAGGTGTTGAACTACTTAAATGGGCTGTATCAACTCTTAGCCCTCAATGCTTAAGAGCTGGCTTGTGCCCGGCATTATCCTCGTCCCCTCTGGCATAGCTCCCAGTAGCGCTTTCCTCTAGCCCTTCATCTCCAGTTCTCTGCAGTATAAGGGGTTAAATTCACATAAGGTTTTATCCTCTACCACTTTTTCTTCCCTCCCTTCACTAATTATATTGATATAGTGTAAATTCATTAAGAGCTAAGATCGATTTTTAAATCCCATAAAACTAATGTATAACAACAACGAAAAGGTGATTTACTTCAATTTAAAATAATAAGCATGCCCTAAGGGTTGATCTATGCGACAAAATTTCTAATCGCACGATTTATCTTAACGCGCAACACACCATTCCATTCACCTGGTGGACAAAGTGCTTTAAGCCTTCCTCTAAATTAATAATAGGTGTCCGCGAGTAGAACTATTCTATACAAACGACAGTTTGTAGAAAAAAGGCAACACCCGGAGGCGATTACACCAATAACGACATGTTGACGTATTTCCCGGGCGTACAAATTTGTACTTGGCATACAATTTCAGCGAAAAACCAGACCGGATAAAAAAAAATATAAAAATAAACTAATCGGAGAGGACTCGTTCCTACACAGTAACTCTAGCGGTGAAGATTCAAAAGAAAATTTAGATATAATTTTTTTTCTTTTGACATTAAGATATTTTGAATTTTTTTCTTTCTTAAATGGAATATTTCATGATTTAATTTCCTTGACTAGGTTCTCGATTTTGATCAGGTGGCTGAACCACATCAAACACTGGTCAAGGATTTAGAAAAGCACTTTATATTCGTTTAATTCCAATTGTGATTCAATTGCGTATTATTTTCTATTACTAAAATTTCAAGGGAATAAAAAAAATGTTTATACATACGTAGGAAAACTTAAATCCATCTTGAGAACGAACTGTATTCAACAAACGTATGGTAGCGCTAGTTTAATCATTGACGAGAGTATATCGACAAAGCTTATTACAATGCGGCGGACATTTGTCAATATTTCAAAAAAATTTACTTTTTTTTTCTTCATACAAAATCTCACGCGTTCCATTCAGACTCCCAGACTAGTCCTTTAGAAGTCGCAACAATGTCGTAAACCTTTTCAACTGGGATCGCATTAGCAATCGATGCGAAGGAAAATCCAATAAGTCATTTGATTCTGTAATGTGGACTCAAGTCGTGCCGAAACTGAAGATAATTTTCAATAAAAAAAACTACTAAGTATATAACGTTATGACGAATTTTTAACAGTGTTGAATCCACACTTAGGCGATTCACAATTTCGTATGTTTAATCAGACTAACTATAGCATGCAAATGGCCATATGTAAGTAGCGGATGATTACTTCCAACTATATCAATCGCGCTCGCGTTTTGTTTTGTCTCCTTGACAACACTAAAAACCTAAAAAAAATATAATAATTTTGCTGCATTCCTTGCAGATAAAATGTAGAAATCGATGCGAAGGAAAAGTAATTCCAAGTATATAAAGGACCAAAAAAAAAACGAAAAAACTTCGTACAAAAAGAACTCAATGATAAGGTGCGCATATATCTAGATAAAATTCCCAAACAGGTCTATCAGACTATCCTCGCGAGCGGTATGGACAACATCGTCGATCAGCGAGGCGCCAAGGAACTATTCGACTGTTTGTAACTGACATCAGCCGTGACGCCGCAGGACACAATCTCGCTTCACGCTTTGTAATTTGTAGAATAGCTGCTTTGCTCTTTCTGCAATATCGTCAACTGGTTAGGGTCATCTGAAAAAAATTACAAACCAATATGCACACGACAAATCCCTCCAGACAACTATGTGGGAACGGTAGCGCCTGGACAAGGTGTCTGTACTCCTCCTCGCAATCAGGACACTGGACTCGTCACAGGGCTCACTACTCGACCTATATGACGAATATGCACTGAGAAAAAAAAACTTGTTACCATGCACGAAAATGTGATATGGCGTCTTAACGGTATTGCTCGGGTGGTTTTTTTTTTTTTTTTTTTTTTTTTTTTTCTTTTTCTGTTTCCTTTTCTTTTATTTCGTTTTGTGTCTTCTTTTCTGTCTTTTCCTCTAATTCCTTATGATTCTCACGGTGCGCGTAATTGAAATTTCATTGTTGCAAGATTGCTTGCAATTTCGCTAAATTATCTGCATGCCATCCGCTACACCATGCGGTTAATTATACTTCTTCCGATTTTGGTTTAAATTCACTAACTTAAATAAAACATGCGGAGCATACCTTCTCGCCTGGCGTAAATGCCCGGCTCCAGCCGATGCAGTCGAAAAAGATGCAATACCTATATTCCTTCGTTACCTTGTTGGTTCCCTTGTTTTTCCCTTTTTTTTTCTGTTTTCCTTCCGATAAAAATCCGTCCCACGTCGCTGCTATGAAATCGCCAATAATTCCTCTCCTCATGCACCACAAAAAAAAATTTCTTTCCTAACTTAATCACGAACACTGACTATAACTGCGATATCCAAAAACTAAGTCAAAAAAAAAAAAAAAAAAAAACTGCACGGGCACGTTTGCACGTCTAGCCTCGGTGAGGGTCCAAATATCAAGAGCGAGCGCAACGCGATCAAGCTCGCTTCTCCCTTCCTCTAGCTTTACAGTTCGTCATCAAAGCCCTAGGCAGTTCACCATGATGAACTTTCAATAATGGAAAGTTCAGGGATGATGAGTGAAAGTTCATGAGGAGGATTCTGTAAAAGGTATGAATTTTTCTTTCTTTTTGTTTTTGCATAGCCAGTTCGATCGAGACAATAGAAGAAACTTTCTTTTTAGTCTACATGATCGCTTTCTCAACCCCCCCGTTTCAAACACACAAGTCTTTTACTTAAAGGAGTAGACTCTGAATACTCTACAGAGGAAATACTTGGAGAATTAGAATCTCTTATCCCCGGGATAAGAATCACAAGTATAAAACAATTCAAAACCGGTAAGTCTATCAGGGAGGGACGTGTGCTAGATATTTTCCTGATTCAAATTCCCCCGGAACAACAACCAAATACTTTAACAGGAATCAAATACATTCTCCAGTAGTGGGTATATGGGTGTTCTGGCTTTTTTTGACCTCGTTTGACCTTTGACCTTTGACCTTGACCTTTGACCTTGACCTTTGACCTCGTTTGACCTTTGACCTTTGACCTTTGACCTTGACCTTTGACCTTGACCTTTGACCTTTGACCTTGACCTTTGACCTTGACCTTTGACCTTTGACCTTTGACCTTGACCGTTGACCTTGACCTTTGACTTAGTGGGGATCCAAACCGGTAATACTTATTAGTGGGGCCATCTTTTGTCAAACGGCGGAAACTTATTAGTGGAGATCCAGACCTATTAGTGGGGATCCAGACCGGCAATACTTATTGTTAGTGGGGACCTAAGTAAAATTTTCAATTAACTGACCTAAACTGGAAGTGAAATAGATAGATGTTGGTTCCCCTAACTGACTTTTTTTTTGAAATGTCAAGATTGATAAGAGTTGTACGAATTATGATTCAGATATGATGAAATTGATATTTACATTGATAGGAATGAACACGTGGGTTATATTTTTAGTTGGACTTTAAGAATGATTTCGTTGTTTATATTGTGAAATAGGTTTTGATCAGCTTGTTTAGTTTTATGAATTAGGTGTCATATACATATGATGAAAATTGATAGATTGTGTGTATGGAGATTGTTATTGTTATTAATAGCGTGATATTTTTTTTTATGAAGTCATCATCGAGTAGGAATAATTCTTTCGAATTGTTTATGGTTTAGAGTATTCATATGATAGGTTGTTTACATTTTTTTGTGTATGGAATTTTTTGGTTTACGAGTGAGATTGATATGAAAATTTCACCTCAATTCGCTAACATATATGATCATTTTTTTTGATGAACGAGTTCAAGGTCTAAGATTTGTATGAAAATAACTTATATTTGTGGTAGATGAAGCACTTGTATGGTTACATGGATATAACGCTGTTATGCAATAGGGGTAAGCTTTGTATGGGATGTTGGTTAGTGATGATGTACTGACGTTCCATGACGTCATCAATTAGGGTTGCCATAAGGTCATCGATTATAGTTTCATGACGTCATCATCAATTGGGGTTGCCATAATGTAAAAAAAAAAAATAAAAAAAAAAAATAAATAAATAAAAAAAAATTTAAAAAAAATTTAAAAAAAAAAATTAAAAAAAATTAAAAAAAATCAATAAAAAAATCAAAAAAAAAAAAAAAATCATAAATTTACAGATTTGCATGACAATGTTCCTATGCCTAATACTGATAAACCCGATTAATGGGCTATTTAACGTACACGAACTGACAGGATTTACAGAAATACAACTTAACAAAGTAGAAATAGTGACCAAAGCAAATATTATCATACACATAATTGACATAAAAGAAATTTTAGACGTAATAAACGAATTTTCAACCAATACAGCTAATTTTAACGGAGAACAGAAGAACTTACTTATTACAGAATTAAAACAATTGACAAACAAAATTAAAAATATTTTAGGAATTATATAGAAATAGATAGAAAAGTGCTTTATTGAATATAGTCCGATGTACAGCAAAATGGTTATTTGGAACGATGGACGAACAAAACAGACTAGACACATAAAATCACATGAAGACGACAGACGAAAATAATCATAGTCTCATTACCGTAATAAACCAACAAATAATTATAAACAACAATTTAATGAATCTTTCAGACAGCTTAAAAATTGAAAAATAAATATATAGAACCATATCAACTAGAACAACAACAACTACAACACTATAAAATACAACCAAACAACCATACAAACACCTGATACCAACTTGTACCCATATGATACCAATTTACCTTATTAAATTTTACTATAAGTTAAGAAATAAAAAAGAGTCTTGTGTGTTGTTATACTTGTATACCAAATTCTGATTAATATGCATATTTCAAGAAAAAAAAAAAAATGAATGATGGTTTTAAGCATATTTATTGTCAAGATATTTTTTTTAAATAATAAACATAAGAAAATTATGATATGTATCGGTTATATTATATATAGAATAGCTATTTCTTTAACAATGAAACAGTTTTCAGATCCTCTAAATTTAATATTTATATTATTACTTCAGCTTTTCTCAATGCTTCAATGATGGCAACAATCTCGTTGATATGATAAATATCTCCCGCCTGTAGCGCTGATACAAGCAATTGTAACCGGTCCACCAATTCATTGGGGTCATCCCAAGAAATATACTGTTTTGGTTCGATTGATGTTTGTATTAAATCTCCTCCTCTATGAGTTAAAAGTTTGTTAATAATTTTTGTATATTTATAGCTACGGTTTCCATTTATTTGTCCTTCGCTGGTATAGTGACGTCTATAGGCATTAGTATCGAGCAGAATATTTCTATAATTCTGTAAATCATCTTTATTGTACAGAGTCTTATCTGGAACTTTCATAAATAGTAGCTCATATATGCCCGGAGTACCCTCATAGGTTTTATCTTTTATTAATATTTGACTACCATCGATTGTAAAAATCGAGTTTCCAATTTTCCATTGTTCATTTTCATGATAAACACCATAAGTACTATCAATGAAATCCGGATTATTTACAAATATATTTAAATATTTTGTAGGTATTTCATCAAATTCTCGCTCGTTCATATATTCAATGAGTTCTTGCCGACCTGAAGGAGTTGTCACATATTTACGTATGCTTCTTACATCCGGAGACTTTAATGGTGTTTCAAAAGTATCAGTTAGATTAAGCTTTCGTCCGAATTTGGGTGTTGGAGTTTCAAAGTCTACGTCACTTTCACTATCATCTGTAGATTGAGTTTCCATGTTTTCTTCTTTTTCAGGTTCATATTTACTATGATTATGATTTTCTACATCTCCTTCTCTTTTAGGCTCGAATTTACTGTGTTCATACAGTTTAACTAATTCTTTAAGAGGTCTTGTGATTGGCTTAAAAGTTTGTTCTTGTCGAGTTTCAGCATTAACTCTACCTATTTTGAATTGCTTATATTTTTTACGTAACTCGTTACTAGACTTTATAATTTGTCTAAGAATATCTTTATCGGTCGACTTCTGCATTTTTCCTTCTTACACAACAACAACAGATTAACAGATATCGTACTGCTTTGTACAGCTTTAATACTGCTTTAATACTGCTTCTGTACTGCTTTGTACAGCTTTAATACTGCTTTAATACTGCTTCTGTACTGCTTTGTACAGCTTTAATACTGCTTTAATACTGCTTCTGTACTGCTTTGTACAGCTTTAATACTGCTTTAATACTGCTTCTGTACTGCTTTGTACAGCTTTAATACTGCTTCTGTACTGAGGTGTACTGCTTTATACAGCTTTAATACTGCTTTAATACTGCTTGTGTACTGCTTTGTACAGCTTTAATACTGCTTTATACAGCTTTAATACTGCTTTAATACTGCTTCTGTACTGCTTTGTACTGCTTTAATACTGCTTCTGTACTGCTTTGTACAGCTTTAATACTGCTTTAATACTGCTTCTGTACTGCTTTGTACAGCTTTGATACTGCTTTGTACAGCTTTAATACTGCTTTAATACTGCTTCTGTACTGCTTTGTACAGCTTTAATACTGCTTTGTACAGCTTTAATACTGCTTCTGTACTGAGGTGTACTGCTTTAATACTGCTTCTGTACTGAGGTGTACAGCTTTAATACTGCTTTGGACAGCTTTATTACTGCTTTCAGGTTTTTAAATATAGTTTTTCAAACTTTTTTCTCATATTACTGGATCAAAGTCTTCATATTGATTATATATAGTTGTATTTACTTGATATTGGAATCAATATAGGAAATAACTTCTCTTGGCTGCTGAAAGTGAACAGAATTCAAAGCATATATACAGTATTCATATAAATTTAGAAACATGACTGTTGAGTGTTGAAGGGGAAAGTATAGATTTTTTTTTTTTTTTGATTTTTTTTTGTTATTCGAGCCTCAATGTGATTACAACCAACTATACAACCACACAGCTGTACAACCAACTATACAACCACACAGCTGTACAACCAACTATACAACCACACAGCTGTACAACCAACTATACAACCACACAGCTGTACAACCAACTATACAACCACACAGCTGTACAACCAACTATACAACCACACAGCTGTACAACCAACTATACAACCACACAGCTGTACAACCAACTATACAACCACACAGCTGTACAACCAACTATACAACCACACAGCTGTACAACCAACTATACAACCACACAGCTGTACAACCAACTATACAACCACACAGCTGTACAACCAACTATACAACCACACAGCTGTACAACCAACTATACAACCACACAGCTGTACAACCAACTATACAACCACACAGCTGTACAACCAACTATACAACCACACAGCTGTACAACCAACTATACAACCACACAGCTGTACAACCAACTATACAACCACACAGCTGTACAACCAACTATACAACCACACAGCTGTACAACCAACTATACAACCACACAGCTGTACAACCAACTATACAACCACACAGCTGTACAACCAACTATACAACCACACAGCTGTACAACCAACTATACAACCACACAGCTGTACAACCAACTATACAACCACACAGCTGTACAACCAACTATACAACCACACAGCTGTACAACCAACTATACAACCTCACAGCTGTACTTGGTTGATTGTAATCACATTGAGGCTCGAATAACAAAAAAAAAATCAAAAAAAAAAAAAATCTATACTTTCCCCTTCAACACTCAACAGTCATGTTTCTAAATTTATATGAATACTGTATATATGCTTTGAATTCTGTTCACTTTCAGCAGCCAAGAGAAGTTATTTCCTATATTGATTCCAATATCAAGTAAATACAACTATATATAATCAATATGAAGACTTTGATTCAGTAATATGAGAAAAAAGTTTGAAAAACTATATATAAAAACTGAAAGCAGTATTAAAGCTGTCCAAAGCAGTATTAAAGCTGTACACCTCAGTACAGAAGCAGTATTAAAGCAGTACACCTCAGTACAGAAGCAGTATTAAAGCTGTACAAAGCAGTATTAAAGCTGTACAAAGCAGTACAGAAGCAGTATTAAAGCAGTATTAAAGCTGTACAAAGCAGTATCAAAGCTGTACAAAGCAGTACAGAAGCAGTATTAAAGCAGTATTAAAGCTGTACAAAACAGTACAGAAGCAGTATTAAAGCAGTACAAAGCAGTACAGAAGCAGTATTAAAGCAGTATTAAAGCTGTATAAAGCAGTATTAAAGCTGTACAAAGCAGTACAGAAGCAGTATTAAAGCAGTATTAAAGCTGTATAAAGCAGTACACCTCAGTACAGAAGCAGTATTAAAGCTGTACAAAGCAGTACAGAAGCAGTATTAAAGCAGTATTAAAGCTGTACAAAGCAGTACAGAAGCAGTATTAAAGCAGTATTAAAGCTGTACAAAGCAGTACAGAAGCAGTATTAAAGCAGTATTAAAGCTGTACAAAGCAGTACAGAAGCAGTATTAAAGCAGTATTAAAGCTGTACAAAGCAGTACGATATCTGTTAATCTGTTGTTGTTGTGTAAGAAGGAAAAATGCAGAAGTCGACCGATAAAGATATTCTTAGACAAATTATAAAGTCTAGTAACGAGTTACGTAAAAAATATAAGCAATTCAAAATAGGTAGAGTTAATGCTGAAACTCGACAAGAACAAACTTTTAAGCCAATCACAAGACCTCTTAAAGAATTAGTTAAACTGTATGAACACAGTAAATTCGAGCCTAAAAGAGAAGGAGATGTAGAAAATCATAATCATAGTAAATATGAACCTGAAAAAGAAGAAAACATGGAAACTCAATCTACAGATGATAGTGAAAGTGACGTAGACTTTGAAACTCCAACACCCAAATTCGGACGAAAGCTTAATCTAACTGATACTTTTGAAACACCATTAAAGTCTCCGGATGTAAGAAGCATACGTAAATATGTGACAACTCCTTCAGGTCGGCAAGAACTCATTGAATATATGAACGAGCGAGAATTTGATGAAATACCTACAAAATATTTAAATATATTTGTAAATAATCCGGATTTCATTGATAGTACTTATGGTGTTTATCATGAAAATGAACAATGGAAAATTGGAAACTCGATTTTTACAATCGATGGTAGTCAAATATTAATAAAAGATAAAACCTATGAGGGTACTCCGGGCATATATGAGCTACTATTTATGAAAGTTCCAGATAAGACTCTGTACAATAAAGATGATTTACAGAATTATAGAAATATTCTGCTCGATACTAATGCCTATAGACGTCACTATACCAGCGAAGGACAAATAAATGGAAACCGTAGCTATAAATATACAAAAATTATTAACAAACTTTTAACTCATAGAGGAGGAGATTTAATACAAACATCAATCGAACCAAAACAGTATATTTCTTGGGATGACCCCAATGAATTGGTGGACCGGTTACAATTGCTTGTATCAGCGCTACAGGCGGGAGATATTTATCATATCAACGAGATTGTTGCCATCATTGAAGCATTGAGAAAAGCTGAAGTAATAATATAAATATTAAATTTAGAGGATCTGAAAACTGTTTCATTGTTAAAGAAATAGCTATTCTATATATAATATAACCGATACATATCATAATTTTCTTATGTTTATTATTTAAAAAAAATATCTTGACAATAAATATGCTTAAAACCATCATTCAGTTTGTTTTTTTTCTTGAAATATGCATATTAATCAGAATTTGGTATACAAGTATAACAACACACAAGACTCTTTTTTATTTCTTAACTTATAGTAAAATTTAATAAGGTAAATTGGTATCATATGGGTACAAGTTGGTATCAGGTGTTTGTATGGTTGTTTGGTTGTATTTTATAGTGTTGTAGTTGTTGTTGTTCTAGTTGATATGGTTCTATATATTTATTTTTCAATTTTTAAGCTGTCTGAAAGATTCATTAAATTGTTGTTTATAATTATTTGTTGGTTTATTACGGTAATGAGACTATGATTATTTTCGTCTGTCGTCTTCATGTGATTTTATGTGTCTAGTCTGTTTTGTTCGTCCATCGTTCCAAATAACCATTTTGCTGTACATCGGACTATATTCAATAAAGCACTTTTCTATCTATTTCTATATAATTCCTAAAATATTTTTAATTTTGTTTGTCAATTGTTTTAATTCTGTAATAAGTAAGTTCTTCTGTTCTCCGTTAAAATTAGCTGTATTGGTTGAAAATTCGTTTATTACGTCTAAAATTTCTTTTATGTCAATTATGTGTATGATAATATTTGCTTTGGTCACTATTTCTACTTTGTTAAGTTGTATTTCTGTAAATCCTGTCAGTTCGTGTACGTTAAATAGCCCATTAATCGGATTTATCAGTATTAGGCATAGGAACATTGTCATGCAAATCTGTAAATTTATGATTTTTTTTTTTTTTTTGATTTTTTTATTGATTTTTTTTAATTTTTTTTAATTTTTTTTTTTAAATTTTTTTTAAATTTTTTTTTATTTATTTATTTTTTTTTTTTATTTTTTTTTTTTACATTATGGCAACCCCAATTGATGATGACGTCATGAAACTATAATCGATGACCTTATGGCAACCCTAATTGATGACGTCATGGAACGTCAGTACATCATCACTAACCAACATCCCATACAAAGCTTACCCCTATTGCATAACAGCGTTATATCCATGTAACCATACAAGTGCTTCATCTACCACAAATATAAGTTATTTTCATACAAATCTTAGACCTTGAACTCGTTCATCAAAAAAAATGATCATATATGTTAGCGAATTGAGGTGAAATTTTCATATCAATCTCACTCGTAAACCAAAAAATTCCATACACAAAAAAATGTAAACAACCTATCATATGAATACTCTAAACCATAAACAATTCGAAAGAATTATTCCTACTCGATGATGACTTCATAAAAAAAAATATCACGCTATTAATAACAATAACAATCTCCATACACACAATCTATCAATTTTCATCATATGTATATGACACCTAATTCATAAAACTAAACAAGCTGATCAAAACCTATTTCACAATATAAACAACGAAATCATTCTTAAAGTCCAACTAAAAATATAATTGTTTACAATTCGTGTTTATTCCTGTCAATGTAAATATCAATTTCATCATATATGAATCATAATTCGTACAACTCTTATCAATCTTGACATTTCAAAAAAAAAATCAGTTAGGAGAACCAGCATCTATCTATTTCACTTCCAGTTTAGGTCAGTTAATTGAAAATTTTACTTAGGTCCCCACTAACAATAAGTATTGCCGGTTTGGATCCCCACTATAGGTCTGGATCTCCACTAATAAGTTTCCACCGTTTGACAAAAGATGGCCCCACTAATAAGTATTGCCGGTTTGGATCCCCACTAAGTCAAAGGTCAAGGTCAAAGGTCAAGGTCAAAGGTCAAGGTCAAAGGTCAAGGTCAAAGGTCAAGGTCAAAGGCCAAGGTCAAAGGTCAAGGTCAAAGGTCAAGGTCAAAGGTCAAGGTCAAAGGTCAAGGTCAAAGGTCAAGGTCAAAGGTCAAAGGTCAAACGAGGTCAAAAAAAGCCAGAACACCCATATACCCACTACTTTCTCCATCAAAAAGTCAGTTGGGAGACATTAAAATCCGTCTTGCAGTGCAAGAGCTGTCAAAAATTTGGCCATTCATCATCTAACTGTAACCTTGGTTACAGATGTGTAAAGTGCTCGGAAAGACATGAGCCAGGCAAATGTCAAAGAAGCAAAGACTCAGAGTTCCCACCGTACTGTACAAATTGTCAGAAATACGGCCATCCTGCTAATTACACGAAATGCCCATATTATCTTTTATTAGTGAAAAATAGGGAAACTCAAAAGGAAAGAGCGGAAATTAGGCGAGAGGACCGCAGATCCTTTGTGAATAGAGCTGTCAACAATTACCGAAGAGATAACGTACAATTCTCAAGTCTATTTAACAATAAACCAAGGGCGAACAATGTATTTACTTCTACCGATTTCTTAAACCTGTCACAAAATCTTTTCGGTATGAACCTAACGGAGCTTATTAGTAGGATTAACCAATTCTTACCTGACTTTCTATCCCTGCAAGACAGAAATGAAAAGCAGGCACAATACTTCGAGTTCTTCTTTACTTTATGTAAAAATGCATCAATCAATTAAAATTATTACCTTAAATGCAAGATCACTAGTCTCCAATGCTAGAAAGATATCGCTGCTTGATTTTATTCAGGAGAATGAACCAGATGTTCTTCTGTTAAACGAAACAAGATTAAAAGCAAATAATCGTAAATCCATAGCTAACCATGTAGTGCTTAGAAACGATGATAAACAGGGGGTCACGATTATATACAGACGCGATTTGAATATTAATACGGTACCACTACAGTTCTCTAACATACCCACAATCTCTGTGGTTTTAACATTTTTAGAAAACGACAACTCGCAGAAAAAAATGCTCATTATATCAGCGTACATGGTGCCTAAAACTATAAGTGCTTCGGATATTCGTGATTTTCTAAGCGAAATAAACTCTCTTAACGAAAGTAACGAATTCGACCTTGTTATCCTGGGGAGAGATCTAAATGCAAAACATCCTAGCTGGGCCAACACTAAAATAAAACATAACAGGGCTAGGATTGCGCATAAACCGCAATCTTACGATACTCTAGATGTCATCCCAAGAAATTTTTGATGGGGAGTGTTAGAAGGGGTAATAGCATTGAAATAATTTTTTCCCCATCATGCTAAATTAGCTATAAAAATGTTTTATACAAAATGCTTACTCCAAAATTGAATGGGGACTGAGAAAATTAGTGAGTTAGATTTAGTGAAAATGTGCAGTTTGTATGGGAGGTGGTAGAAAGAGTGGGGGGATTTTAGTGATTTTTTCAGAAATAACTAGGAATATTATAAAATTGACAACCCTTAAATTTCAGATTAGTACCATTCATACTTTTCAAGAAAATTGATTTCTTGTGAAGTTGTGAAACTGTGTCATATTGTATGGGAGGGGGTAGAAGCAGTGAAGCTAATCAAATATTTTTTTCTGATCTTAGTGATAATACTAATTTGGTATTTATTACAAAATGTGAGCTCTATAAATGTTATATGTTCTGAGAAAATCGTCTTAGAGCATTTCATGAAAAAGTGTAGTTTGTGTGGGAGGGGGTGGAAGGAGAGGAAGGACGCAAAAAATTTTTCTACTGTAGATTTAAATCATTATGAAAGTAATATACCCCAAAACTCAGACTAATAGCTTTTATACTTTTCGAGTAAATTATTTTATTGTTAAATTGCGAATTTTCGTCATTTTGTATGGGACGGTGTAGAAGGGATGAAGCTAATCGTCTAATTTTTTTTCGCCTTACTAACAATTTTAAATAAATATTTGGTGCACAATTTCAGCCCGCTAAATTTTATACGCACTGAGTAAATTGACTTAGAGTAATTCGAGACAAGTACAGTTTGTATGGGAGGTGGTAGAAAGAGGGAGACGACACGCATAATTTTTATACGGTAGATTGATATTATCATAAAAGTAATATATTCCAAATTTCAGGCCAATAGCTTTTATAATTTATGAGCAAATCCTTTAATTGTCAAATTGCGCAATTGTGTAATTTTGTATGGGAGGGGGTAGAAGGGGTGGAGCGATTTGGCTCGTTCACGAACTTGAACTTACTTTTTTGTCAAAAACGACGTGTAAGAAATTTGAACAATCTAGCTCACTGCGTTCTCAAGCTAGAGAGCGAACAGACGGACAGACGGACAGACGGACAGACGGACAGACGGACAGACGGACGGACGGACGGATAGACGGACATCCGGTTTTGAGATTTTTGAGTGATAACATTAACTTCTGTATCATTTATTTTTTTCACCAAGCCTTATTTCTTAGCGTTACAAACCTTAGAGCAAACTTATAATACTCTCAGATTTCATCTAGAGTATAATAATTATGGTAGAATTATCAACGATTGGTTTGATCAAAATGCGCAAATCAATAGTTTTGTTATTGTGCATCCTAGCACAATAACTTTTCCTCTAAGTAGCAGTGTGATCGATTTTTTACTTAGTATTGTGATCGACTTGGAAAAAACAAATTTGCTACCCTGAAATTTTGTTTTTTCGCGTTTCATGAATAAATTAGCCGAAAAATGCAAAAAAAACAATCCGTCTGTCTGTACGCCGTCCGCCGTACACCGGTGTGTACGCTCAGCGCACATTAACTCCCAAACCCTTCAAGATAGATAGTTAATTTTTAGGGGGATTGTAGATAGTTGCGGATCTCAGGCGGATACCCATTTTGGGGGGTGTGCGGATTCAGGGGGAGGCGCGATGGAGCGTTTCAACCAAAAAATACGAATTCAAATATCTCAACTATGGTCATAGCTAGGAAGCTAAAACTCAACACACATATAGAGGGGTTTGTGGGACAACTTTTAAAAATAATGTAATTTTTTTATCCATTGGGGTGCGAAAAGGGGGGGCTAAGAACCAATTGTCAGCCGAATTTGTTTTTCAAATGATTATATCTTCGAAATTACTTACCATAAAAAATTGATATTTTGAGAGCATGAAGCTGACATATAGGTCCACTAGAATCAGTTTAGATAAAAGCTAATTGTTCTATGGAGGAGGGTCAGGGGGTGCAAAGAAAAACACTTCAAAATCAATATCTCGGCTATTTATTAAGCTATGTAATTGAATCTTAGAACATATATTAAGCTATATTAGAGAAATACGAGAAAAATATAACATTTAGACAAAATAGTAGTGGGGGGAAATGGGAAGTATTCCAAAAATGGCGCACTTTTCAAAATTTCAAACCGTTATAATTCAAAATTGAGTACAGATATCAAAATTAAATTTTGTCAAATTGTAGAACTAAATAGTTTCAAAATTTGATAAAAATTTTTCGTCGGGAGGTGTAAGAAGAGGGAGGTGGTAACCGAATATATCGAAAATTTTGAGTGATTTTTTAAGGGCTCTGGAGTAAGATACAAAATTTAAATTTTGCATGTGAATACATCTATTTGTTGTACATACAGCAAAAATAATAAAAATTCCATAATTATTATGCACTGACCCCCCTGGTCTATCGTGCACAAGGTGTTTTATGTGCAATGAAAAAACTACAAAAGCTGAAAATTTTTGAATGACAAACTTAAAAATTTGCAAAATGCATTTCAAAAAAATCTACAAAAGAATGAAATATTAACTGGTTGAATACCTTGAAAGCTTCTAGCCCCACCCATACAAAATTATTTTTTCGACCATTTTTAAGAAATTAATTATCACCTAATTAGTAAAATCTATCAATTTGAAATTTTGCACAAAATCCTTTGAAAATAGTTAAAACGGAACTGCGTCAACATTTTTGAGATCACACTTGCCGTTCTACCCCCTCCCATACTAAAGTGTGATTTCGACCAATTTCAATAAAACAACTGCTTACCAACAAATTAAAAGCTACGAACTTGAAATTTTGTACGAGCACTTTGAAAGAAAAAGAAAAGAAAATTGCGTCACAAATTTTGCGATTCCCCTACCTCTTCTACCCCTTCCCATACAAAATAATTTTTTGGAGCATTTTTAAGAAATCAGTTATCAGCTAACTCTTAAAAGCTATCAATTTCAAATTTTGCACAAAAATTTATAAAAATAATTGAAACGAAATTCTTTTAAAAGTTTTGCAATCGCGGTTGCCCTTCTACCCCCCCTCATACAAAAGTATCATTTCGACTTATTTCATTGAATCAACTAATAACCAACAAATTAAAAGCTACGAACTTGAAATTTTGTACGAGCACACTACAAGAGAAAATAAATAAAATTGCGTCACAAATTTTACGATTTCCCTACCTCCTCTACCCCCTTCCATTCAAATGTTAGGTTTCGTGAATGTAAAATACACCGAATCCTATGAAAATTCTATGCAACTTCGTATATGAAACTGACATTCTATGCAAAGAATATTGGACGTGATTCAAGCAATCAATTAAGAAACTATTACCATCCACCCACCCTTTTACGATTTCCCTACCTCCTCTACCCCCTTCCATTCAAATGTTAGGTTTCGTGAATGTAAAATACACCGAATCCTATGAAAATTCTATGCAACTTCGTATATGAAACTGACATTCTATGCAAAGAATATTGGACGTGATTCAAGCAATCAATTAAGAAACTATTACCATCCACCCACCCTTACTATCACCCGTCACCCCTCCCCTCACAAAAACTCAAACTTGCATAGTATTAAATTGACAATTGCCCTGCCCAAGGACCCCCTTTCACTTGGTCTTCCCTAACCACTCTAACCTGCATATTGACTTTCCACACATCTGCAACTTGTACCAAGAAAAATAAAGTTTCGCCCGACTTGTTGGCAGTTTATTTATAGTTTCCAGCAATATAATCAACTCTTTAACCCCAAATTATACATGTCAAACTGTAGATTCATTCTCCGACCACTATGGAGTTAAGCTTAAAATTAACTTTTCCTCGCTCGTCCCCGAAACCGTATACCCACCAAGCTTTAGATCGTTTCGTAACACAAACTGGCGGACTTTTATGCTGGATATGGACTCTAGTTCTGAGTTGCTGCCCCCATTTGAAAATACGAACCTGACTAATGCAAAAATAGACAAATATTTAACATAGCATAGTTTTGTTAACTATCGACAAGCATTCCAGTTTAGGTAACAATATTAAAACAAGAATCAAACTCCTGCAGCATATTCAAAGGCTTTTTAAAATCCGCAAATGTTGGCGCAAGGATCTTAAGCTAAAGTTGGAAAGAAACCGCTTCATACATAATCAAGAAACAAAAAACCTTAGTAGTAGAATCCGACTCTTATCACAGGATAGTCAAATTAATCTGCACCTTAATGATGAATTCGAAAAAAGATTGAAAGGTCTCAATCCTGGCCCAGCTGTCTATAAGGATATAAATGGCATTGTTGGAAGGAATAAACCGAAGGAATTCCCAAAAGTTTCGGATGGCACCCATGTTCTTTATAGCACTAAAGACAAGCTATTAGCTTTTGAGCATTTTTATACAAATCTGAACCAAGAGAAACTCCCACAGGACACTGTCACCAATACGAACCAAATATTGGACGACGTTCATAACCTTATAAACTCCTTGGGCTCAGAAACAGATTTCGTGTGCATTCACTTAAATTTTGTGTGAATTTACTAAATTTTGTGCGCATTAATTTTGTGTGCACTTACTTAAGTCTTGTATGCTTTGCTTTTTTTTTCTGGTTACGCCAGGGAGGTGTGAAATCTTCGTTAGATACCAATAGCCCGTGCCATTGGCATGCACGATGCACATACCTGATCCTAACAGAACTGTCAGCCGATATGTGCCTGCGTACTAAACCACACCCCCGCACACAGACTTCAACCACTCTCCCCACGGGACTGCCGTTAGGTATTACTTCGAGGGGCTGGCTAGCATTTTATGCTGTGCTCCTTAAATTGCTTCTGCTCTCCTTTCTCTCTCAATTCTCCGAAGATCCTTTTGCACATTCGTTACGAGTGTGCAAATTTCCATCCAATTTTCCTCTGATTCCATCATATAGTCAATGATGAATGGTGGACTCGGAATATTATTTCTCCACTCTCCGAAGCGACTGCTGTTGAAACCCGCGTGCTCTGTGTCTTCTTCTTGATCTGGGCAATTTGGACAAAGAGGCGAATTATCGTGTCCGAACCTATGTAGGTATTTGCGGTAGCCGCCGTGACCTGATAGGAACTGCGTGATGTGATAATTGTAGTCCCCATACACCCGCTTCGGGATTGTAGCAATTGGCGTGGTATATGTCTACTTACTGCCGTATCAAAAATTATGGCTAAGGTAATTCTCAATAGGATTAGTGATGTCGTCGAGAGCACTCTCGAAGTTTATCAGGCTGGATTCCGTAAAGGGTCGTCTTGTACCGACCACACAAATACCCTACGGATAATATTAGAGCAGTCAGCCGAAATGGATTCGCCACTACATCTCATGTTTGTGGACTTCGAGAAGGCTTTCGACAGCGTTAAGCGAGATTACATATGGAATGCTTTGCGTAGGAGAGGTATTCCAGATAAGGTCATAGCTATGATTAAAGAATCCTACGAAGATGCAAGGTGTCGCGTCTTGCATAGAGGAGAGCTGTCCGAGAGCTTTCCTGTGCGAACGGGTGTCAGACAAGGCTGCATATTATCACCAGCCCTGTTTCTGGTGGTAATAAATGACATCTTAAAAGCTGCACTGGAAGGTGGGGAAGGTAAAGGTCTTCAATGGAGACTATTTAACATCTTAAGTCACCTTGATTATGCTGATGACGTGTGTTTGCTTGCACATACCCGTTCGGACTTAGAGTCAAATGTTCGCTCGTTGCATTCTAAATGCAAAGAGGCGGGACTGAAAATAAATGTGCGTAAAACCAAGTACATGCACATGGGTTCGAACGCAAGCACACCGATTGTTCTTAATGGACAGGATGTGGAAGAGGTGCAAGATTTTTGCTATCTCGGAAGCATTGTCAGCATGGACGGCGGAGCCGAAAAGGATGTTGAGGCTCGGCTAAATAAAGCCCGTCAGGCCTTCGGTATCCTTTCCCCTTTCTGGAGGTTAAGAGAGATCTCCCTTCGCACGAAGCTGCGAGTTTTTGACGTATGCGTCAAATCCGTGTTGTTATATGGTTCTACTACATGGAAAGTGACCGTTCGACTTACCAAGAAACTACAGACTTTCGTAAATCAATGCCTCCGGCGCATTTTAGGAATATTCTGGCCAGAAGTAATCTCCAACGACGAACTTTGGAGTACAACTCGCCAGACTAAAATAGGTATTGAGATTCAACGGCGAAAGTGGCAGTGGATCGGTCATACTTTGAGGAAACCAGAGCGAAACATCGCAAAACAGGGTCTGGATTATAACCCTCAAGGAAGACGTCGGGTTGGTCGACCATGTAACACATGGAAGCGAGCAGTTGAGCAGGAGGCCAGAGGAATAAACAAGTCCTGGCAACAGCTTAAAGCCGATGCTCAGGATCGCGCCTTGTGGAAGAGAGTTGTTTCTGTCCTATGCCCCTATAGGGGGTCTTAACAGGAATTTGATACACCCGCTTTATCCAGACCTCAATTTCGGGGATTAGCTTATAGGTCCATCTGCCTTTTGTAGCGTTGTCCCACCTGGCTTGCCACATAGCTATTGATGTTGCCTTTTCCTCTTCTTTTATTTTCCTGGCAACAGCTGCCTCTTGTTGGATCGAGGATCTTCTTTCGTAGATCCGTAGCATCTCATTCGCGAGAATGTCAATATTGTTCGGAAACCGATGATTGCTCTTATCGCACAGAGCCTATATGTTGATGACATCTTTTTCCTTGTTTCCTTTGTCGCTAGCGCCGCGGCCCAAATCGGAGCAGCATATAAGAGAACCGAGCTGACTACTCTCGAAAGTAGTATTCTTCTGGCATATCCTGGTCCACCGATGTTTGGCAGTATTCGGGAAAGAGCTGCCTGCATTTGTGACGCCTTTTTGCTCGCGAAGTCCACGTGAACTTTAAATTTTAATCTATTATCGAGCATAACTCCTAGATATTTAATTGCCTCCTTGGATCTGATGATTTGGCTGCCGACCTGAATGTTCACGTATCCAATTTTCTTTCGTCTTGTTATTAGAACTTCCTCCGTTTTGTGATCAGCTAATTCTAAGCCAGCGGACTCTAGCCAGCCTCTAATTTTTGATACGGTTTCATTTGTTGCTGACTCTATTTCGTGGATGTGCTTAGCCACGGTAACAACAGCGATGTCGTCAGCGAACCCGATTAGTTTTACTCCTTGTGGCAACGATAGTCGAAGAACTCCATCGTTCATAATATTCCACAGGAGAGGGCCTAATACAGTTCCTTGTGGGACTCCCGCGGTGACATTGTAGTACCTTAACCCCTCATCAGTTTGGTACCTCAACTTCCTGTTGGTAACATGTAGTGTGGTGCATCCATCCTGACTAACGATCTGTTTATTAGTGACCAATCTGCCGAGTTAAAGGCATTTTTAATGTCCAGTGTCACCACTGCACAATATTTTTTTGTCCCCCATCGTCATCTTTCTCCTTGTATCGCTTCAGCTGCAGTATCGACTACCACTTTTATGACGTCAACAGTTGAACGCGATTTCCTAAATCCGAACTGGTGGTCTGAGAGTGCTCTTTTCTCCTCTGCTAGTACGAGCAGTCTGTTGTTAATAACTCGCTCAAGGATCTTTCCCAACGTATCAAGTAAACATATTGGGCGATATGACGATGGTTCTCCAGGATGCTTGTTTCCTTTTGGTAGAAGTACCAAATGTTGGAGCTTCCATGGCTCAGGAAAGACTCCTTCCTCGAAACACTTTTGCATAGTTGCTATAAAGATGTCGGGCATCTTTTGAATAGCAACTTTTATTGCCATATTTGGGATGCCATCGGGTCCAGGTGCCTTGTTGTTTCCCATCCTTCCGCATGCCTCAAATAGTTCCGCCGACGTAATTGCAGGAATAGACTCTATGCTGGTCTCTGGATATGCTACACATAGTAGATGGCCTTTGGGGGAACAGGTGCTCTACTATTGATCTTAGCATTATCGGACAAGTTTTTGTGGGGACCTATGACATCTTCTTTTTATCAGTTTTGTCATCACCATCCTATATGCTATACCCCAGGGATTTATATCCGCTTCTTTGCAGAGATTTTTGAAACAAATTGCCTTACTCTGTTTTATCGCCTTGTTTAGATCTCGTCTTGCCACTTTGAAAGTGTTTAATCGGTCCTGAAAGTCTACTCTTGTCCTTGATCGTTGGACTCTGCGTCGGGCTTGTAAACACTTTGCTCTGAGTGTTTTTATTTCCTCGTTCCACCAGTAGCATGGTGCACCTCTTCCACTAATTGTCCTTCTGGGCATCGCTGCATCGCACGCTGTGATGATAGTGTGGGTGAGTTGTTCCGCAAGGATCTTTGCTGTTTCGCTTCGATTTCATTTCTTCGAACGTGTCCTTGTCGAAGAGTTTATCTTTCCATTTTGGGCCTGTTAATTTCGGTCGTTGTACGGCTTTTCTTTCTTTCATATCAAGTATAATTGCCTGATGATCGCTGTGTGTATATTGCTCGCTAAGACGCCATTTCGTATTCCGTAGAAGGGAGTTGCTTACGAAGTTATGTCTTTGATGGAGCCCATTCCTGCTTTGCGATACGTGGTTGCCCGGCCGATATTTGCAATTCCTATATCCAGTGGTGCAAATGTCTCGAGCAAAATGCGTCCTCTAGCATTGGTGAGCCTGCTACCCCACTCTGTTGCCCATGCATTGAAATCACCGCCTATGACCACTGGAGTTTTATCGCGTGCGTCGGCCGTTAGATTATCTAACATTGTCTGATATTCACTCGTCGTCCAGCTGGGTCATGCATAACAGCTGTAGAACTGAATTCCATTTATTTTTGGTCGTATGAAGCCACATATTCCACATATCGATATTGCCGCTAGCTTTGTTTTGTCAGAGATCCAGATATTTCCGTCGAGATTTCTGTACGGTTCGCTAATCAAAACGATATCCGCCCCTTTGTCCTTAGCAATTTGTGTCAGGATATCCTGCGCTATCCTTCAGTGGTTCAGATTAATTTGTATTATCTTCATGATTTTTTACTTGTGATGGCTCTCCTAAAAATCTGGCATTTACTGCTGCCGGCTACATGCTTCGCATTTTCTGGATGGTCCTTCCTACAGAACATGCATGATGGCTCCTTGTCACAACTTTTCGCAATGTGGCCTTCCGTTCCACATTTCCTACAAAGCTTGGAGCGGTCTTCTCCATTTTTACACTGCCTGGCTAGGTGACCAAACTCTAGACATTTAAAACATTTTATAGGTTCCGTTCGTTCGCGAATGCGGCAGTTGACCCAACCGATCTTAACTCTTTCAGCTTCTAACAACTTTCTAGCGTTTTCTGCAGGAAGACTGACTGTTGCTGTTTGCGTTTCGCCGTACGCCTTTCGTAGAGATAATATGTCTGCTTGCGAAACTCCTTCGACTCCAAACTGGGCTTTGATTGCTTCGCTTATGTCATCTTTTGTGGTGGCTTCATCAACATCTTTAATTTCGATGATAGAACGGTGCGTGAGGGACCTTACACTCGCTTGCTCTGCTAAGGCTTCGCTAATAGCACCTTTGAGTTCGGCAGTAATGTCTCCCGTCTCCTTAAGTTGAATTAGGAGTTCTCCCTTTTGCGTCCTTCTGATTTTCGTAACTGCCTTTCCTACTGCTTCCAATTTAGGGTCTGCCTTTACCTTGCGTAGTATCTGCGCATACGAAAGTTCACCCTTCGCTTCGATTACAATAGCGTCAGGTCTATTTTTTTGGTCTTGACGATCTTCTTCCTGTCGGCTTTTGCCGCACTATTCTCTCTTGCCATCTGCTTCTCTCGCTGCTTTTTGGCAGTCTTCTTGCGAAGCGCTATTGACCATCCATCTTCTCCTGTTGATTGCTCACTAATCAATGGAGCCTCAGTGAAGGTCATGGCATCCTTATTCAGGCTTTTTGCTGCAGATGAATGTTTCGTTTTCCGCTTTAGCTCTGGGGTTTCGCTATCCGTAACCTGCCTTTTTTTTGTTTCCAGGCTTGATCTTAGCCAGGGAGAAGTTTGACTCACATTTGTATACATTTAAAAAATTTTGCGTGCATTCCCCCAATTTGCGTGCATTTACTAATTTTTGTGAGCATTCACTTACGTTTTGCCTGCATTCTCCCAAATTTTTCTGCATTCACTTAAATTTTATGTGCATTTACTAAATTCTGTATACTTTCACTTAAATTTTGTATGCATACAGTCAACTTTGTGTGCGTTTACTAGATTTTGTGAGCATTCATTTAAATTTGGTGTGCATTCACTCAAATTTGTATGCATTTACTAAATTTTGTGTACGTTTACTTAAATTTTGTGTGCATCTACTAATTTTTGTGAGCTTTCACCCAAACTTTCCCGTATTTACTAAATTTAGTGTGCATTCACTTAAATTCGTGTGAGTTCACTTAAATTTCGAGTGCATTCACCCCAATTTGTGTGCATTTACTAAATTTTGTATGCCTTTACTAAATTTTGTGTGCATTCACTTAAATTTGTTGTGCATTCACTCAAATTTGTGCACGTTTACTCACAATTTTTGGTGCATTCACTCAAATTTATGAGTTCACTTAAATTTTGAGTGCTTTCACTCCAATTTACTAAATTTTATGTGTATTCACCCCAATTTTGGAGCTTCACATCAGTAAGACACGTTTTGAACGATTGGCTTTCATTGCAGGAGATAAGAGAGTCGCCCAAGTCAATAGCTGTAAGTTTGGCTAAAAGGGCTTTGTGCCATACTTTTTCGAAAGCCTTGAGAATATCAAGAGATAAAATACAGGATTCAACAAACTGGTGAATGATCTTGCTCCAACTTTCAGTGAGACTGGTTAAACGGTCTCCTGTAGAACGTTTTTTTGTTTTCTATAGAAAATTATAATAAATAAATTATAATATCATTTTTGTTGAGATATTCCATAACTCTATGGTTGATGATGTTATTACTATTGGACGGTAATTAGTGGGATTAATGCGATCTACTGACTGAACATTTGCAAGCTTCCATGAAAATGGGGAAGATGGGACAGTGAAGGACGATAAGAAAAGGAAGAGAAGTAGCAATTTTAAAGGACAAGAGCAGAAATTCCATCTGGGCCAGATGATTTGTTAGAAAATGACAGTATCGATAGGACAGAACTGTAAACAACAGGAATGCCAGAGAAACCCGTACTACTGAGAAGGCATTCAATGATGGACTAAACATACCAAGTAAGTATTCTGATAGGCCTGGAGACAAGCTTCCAAATGCTCTCAGAGCTAAAGCAAGGCGTTGCCCTTGCACCTGTACTTCTAATCTGGCTTTGACATATTTCGTAGAAATACTTCCAGTTGACACAAGACGGACGCTACTGTTTAAATCATCGCAGAATTTATACGAATTTTCAACTTTCTATGTGTAGCTATATTTAAGATATTCGCATCTGCAGTTGTTGGCTCTACTTTTCTAATTATTGTTCAATAGTTGTGATTAAGGCTGGTCCTCCAGCGCGATTTTGATTCTGAGAGGATGAATAACTATTTCTCATCTTTAAGCGAAAATATCCATACAGCTTTGGAACCCATAATGATGTCGATGGTAGATTTATGTTTAGTTGCATAAATGGTAACGAGCTATTGGAAGTCGTATACTCCATCAAATCTAATGCAATTTGTCCTGATAACATAAACCTGAAATTCTTAAAAATTTTCTTACTGTATATTCAGCGATTTATTTTGTATATTTTCAATACGTCCGCGCTGCCAGCTCGGGAACCCAAGCTAAATTTGACAACGATCGGAACCCACCCCAGATCATTACAATTACGAATACGTTTCCTGGCAATTGAAATCATGCTTCTATACTACCTTTCCAGAAAAAATATCTCCTGCCAATGTGAAGTCCGCTTTTCAATCATTTTATTAATAAAACAGTTGCATCTTTCTTTCGACTTTATTTATTTACTTTATTGACAACTTATTCTTAAGACTACTGTGATAAAACTAACTATACTAGCTCATCATTGGCTCATACCTACTCATGAGTCGTAACTGATCTACATTCAAAGCAGTACGTGAGATTACTTATTTAATTATTTACGATGGCGCTACAGCTCAAATTGGGCTTTGGCTTCCTGAATGCTTTGCCTCCATCCATCTCGGTTCAGTTACCGCGTCCTCCAGTTTGAAAATTTTAGCAGAGATTTGCTGTCTGCGTCAATCGAATCCTCCCAGCGCTTTCGTGGTTTTCCGACCGGTCTTTTTCCGTTGACTTTCCCTTTTAGTGTGCGTTTGGGAATTCTTTCGCCATCCATCCGCTCCACATGACCAGCCCGTTGTAACTTCTTAAATTTTATGAGGGTTGACACTTCAGGATTGTCGAAGATGGCATACAATTCTCTGTATCGTATTCTCCAGATCGAGTCTTCCCTCACAGGTCCGAGGATTCTTCTGAGGACCTTTCTTTCAAAGGCATTAATTAGTTTTTCGGATGCCTGAGGTAATGTCCACGTTTTGCTGCCTGTGCTATGCTAGCACAGGTCGTATAATCGTTTTATATAACTTAAGTTTTGTTTTCCGTATACAGGAAAAATTATTGGAAGTACCGAATAATACGTCTTGTTTGCCATAATTATTCTTCTTTTAATTTCGATGGGTTCGCTTCCATCCTTCGATAGGTTCGCCCCTAAAGTTGTCTATGATTTCTAGGTTATAGTCTCCTACTGTAATATTTTGTCTGATTGGCGTCTTTTTCCTAGATTGCGTCATAATTATACTCTAGATGAAATCTTGCCTTACCGTTTGTAACGCTAAGAAATAACGCTCGCACAGAGCCGCCAAGGGTACAGAAATATTTGTTGTCGCTCAAAAACCTCGATTCCAAGTGACCGTCTGTCCGTCTGTCCGTATGTCCGTCTATCCGTCTGTCCGTCTGTCTGTCTGTCCGTCTGTCTACAGCGTAACTCTCGAAAGCTTTGAGCTATAGTGCTAAAAATTTTTGTGTGCCATTTTTAGCAAAAAAGTAACTTTAAGTTCGTGAACGGTCTACATCCCCCACTCCTTCTACTTCCTCCCATACAAATTTCATGAAATTTCGAAATATAAAGAAATTGATTTTTCTTTGCAAGTGTTTAAGCTATCGACTTGAAATTTAAGTCGAAGTATTCTGATATAAACGTCATTATTATAACGTAATATTGATCCTATACCCTCACTCCTTCTACCTCCTCCCATACAAATGGACAATTTTGAAAAACACACATTTTCGATTTTCATTGAAACTAGTAAAGCTGAAAAGACGAAATTTTGCCAAAATTAATTCTACTATAATTGCAATTAGTTTTAAAAAGAGTTATCAACTTCACCTCACTCCTTCTACCCCCTCCCATACAAATTTCACGAAATTTTGAAATTTAAATTAAATTATTTTTCTTCGAACTGTTAAAGCTATCAACTTGATATTTTGTATAAAGTATAAAAATAGATATATCATTATCGAAAAAAAAAATTGTTTTGATCCGTGCACTCCTTCTATCCCCTCCCATACACATCCATAATTTTTGTTAAATGCATTATATCGATTTCCATTAAAACTAGAAAAAGTACAAACTTCAAATTTTGCCAGAATTTGTTTTTTAATAGTTGCAATAAATGCTAGAAAAAATTATCAGCTCAGCTTCACTCCTTCTACCCCCTCCCATATGAATATCTGTATTATAAATTCAAGAAAAGCATTTCTCCTTTGAATATATGAGTGCTATCGACTTTGAAATTGAATCAAAGCATGGTGTTAAGGGTGATGATAAGCAGTTTCAAAATCATCTAAAGCGTTCCACTTCCTCTGCCACCCCCCATACAAATGCCCCAATTTCAGGAAAACTATGTCCAATTTCTTTAAAAATAATGAAAACTAAAAACTTTAAATTCAGCAAAAAACATTTTGCATGTTCGGTGTCATATACGAAAAATACAAACATCCTCCTCTACTTCTACCACCTCCCATGCAAAAGTCTCTATTCACTATTCGAAAGAATTTGAGATGACATATTTTCCGGTATTTTAAAGTCAATTCCATCTCATCTAGAGTATCATATGATTGGGCGTTAAGCCCAATCATAATTCTGCTATATTTTTATACTCTAGATGAAATCTGAGAGTATTGTAAATTTGCTCTAAAGTTTGTAACGCTAAGAAATAAGGCTCGGAGAAAAAAATGAATGATACAGAAGTTAATATTATCACTCGAAAATCTCAAAACCGGATGTCCGTTCGTCCGTCTGTGCGCGCTCTACCTTGAGAACGCGTTGAGCTCGATAGTTAAAATTTTGTACACGTCGTTTTTGACAAAAAAGTAAGGTCAGGTTGTGAACGGGCCAAATTGCTCCACCCCTTCTACCCCCTCCCATACAAAATTACACAATTGCGCAATTTGACAATAAACGGATTTGCTCGAAAAGTGTAAAAGCTATTGGCCTGAAATTTGGAATATGTTACTTTTATGATAATATCAATGTGCCGTATAAAAATTATACGTGTCCTCTTCCTCCTTCTACCACCTCCCATACAAACTGTACTTGCCATGAATTACTCTAATTTACTCAGTGCGTATAAAATTTAGCGGACTGAAATTGGGCACGAAATATTTATTTAAAATTGTTAGTAAGCTCAAAAAAATTTAGACGATTAGCCTCACCTCTTCTACCCCCTATCATACAAAATTACACAATTTCGCAATTTGATATTAAATGGATTTACTCGAAAAGTATAAAAGCTATTAATCTAAATTTTGGGATATATTACTTTTATATTAATCTTAATCTACAGTAGATTTGCGTCGTCCCTCTCCTTCCACCCCCTCCCATACAAACTACACTTTTCATGAAATGCTCTAAGATGATTTTTTCAGAACATATAACATTTATTGAGCTCATATTTTGTAATAAATACTAAATTAGTATTATCACTAAGATCAGAAAAAAATATTTGATTAGCTTCACTGCTTCTACCCCTTCCCATACAATATGACCCAGTTTTACAACTTCACATAAAATCGATTTTCTTGAAAAATATGAATGGCACTAGTCTGAAATTTCAGTGATGTCAATTTTATAACATCCCTAGTTATTTCTGAAAAAATCACTAAAATCCCCCCACTCTTTCTACCACCTCCCATACAAACTGCACATTTTCACTAAATCTAACTCACTAATTTTTTCAGTTCAATTTTTGGAGTAAGCATTTCGTATAAAACATTTCTATAGCTAATTTGGCATGATGGGGAAAAATTAGTTCAATGCTATCATCCCTTCTAACACTCCCCATACAAAATTTCTTGGGATCACAAAAAATTCTATTTCATCTAGAGTATCGTTAGATTGCGCTTTACGCGAAATCGTAGCCCTGTTATGTTTTTTGTTTTATTTTCATTAATACGTAGTCCAACTTCCCTTTCTACCAAGTCAAGGCTTACAAATACTTCCTTAGCACTTTCCAGAGATCTTGCAAGGATATCTATGCTACGAGTTGTGTGGATTTGAAGCACAGTGTTCCCTTGGTGTCAGCGGGAAGTTTTTCGAACAACATATTCGAGTGTTGAGTTGAAAAGCATTGGTGCGATGCCGTCACCTTGTTTAAGGCCGTTGTCTCTTTTAAAGCTGGAAGTCAGATCAGTTTCTACTCTGACTTGCGTCAAGAACTCGGTCATTGCCATTCCTGTAAGCTGAACCAGTTTCGGTGGCACTTCAAACTCTAACATGATTTTATACAGTACGCGCCTGTCGATACTGTCGTATGCTTGTTTGAAGTCAACAAATATCTGGAGCACATCAATATTATATTCCCAGCACTTTTCTAGCACCCGTTTAACTGAGAATATCTGGTCCGTGGTCGAGCGTCCAGCTCTAAATCCGCCTTGGTATTCATCAATTACTTTGTCAGCATGGGGCTTAATTCTCTTTCTAGAATTTTCGTCAAAATCTTATAAGACATACACAACAGAGATATTCCTCGGTAGTTTTCGCAGCAGAGTTTGTCACCTTTTTTATAAATTGGACATATGATGCTCTTGCGCTAATCTTCAGAAAGTATTTCCTGCGTCCATATGTCCGCGACTAATCTATGTAGGAGATGCGCTCTGCAGGTGTCGCCGGCTTTCAGAAGTTCAGCTGGGGTTTGATCAGTGCCCGCCGCTTTGTTGTTTGGGCTGTTTTCACTTCTTCGAGTGTGGGAGGACTCAAAGCGGATGCTTCATCAGCTGTTACATCAGTTATACTTGCTATTGTATATGCTGCTGCTGTTCGTGTAGGTGATGGGCTCGGGTTAAGAAGGTGTTCAAAGTATTGTGCCCATCTTAGTTTTATACCTTGAGCGTTACTTATAATGTTCCCTTCTGCATCCTTGCAGAGGGAGATTTGTATCTTTCTTTCATCCTTTTAACAAGGGAATACGCGGCTCTTGTGTTGTGTAATTTAAATTGTTCGTCCATGTTTTTAAATTCGTCATTATTGTACTTCCGTTTTTTTGTCTGCATATTTTGTTTGCAAATCGTCTAAGATCCTTGTATTTGTCCTGTATGGCTCGTGTCGGTCGTTTCGTTAATATTTTGTAAGCTTGATTTTTTCGTTCTATCTGCGACAGATGTAATGCCATCTTTGATATTTTGCCACATTTCTTCTATTGGTTTGCTGTCGGTGGTATTCAGCATTGTCGCGAAGTGCCTCTCCAAGGCTGATACACATTTCGCAACTATTTTCTCGTCTTTGAGTTTTCCTATGTCGAATTTAGGAACCGGTTGTGTTTTTGGGTGTCTTCGGTTTGCGATTCGACATCGGAACTTGGTCTTCACCAAATAGTGGTGTGTATTGCAATTAGCACATCGACATGCACGCACGTCGAGAATGCAGGAGGCCGTCCTTTTCTCTATTAGAACATGGTATATTTGATTGAATGTTCTTCCGTCGGGTAATGCCCACGTTCTCTTATGAATGTCGCGATGCGGGAAGCATGTCGAGCTTACAATAAGGTTTTTGCTGCTGGCAAAATCAGTCAGCCTCTGGCTGTTGTCGTTACTAATATCATAGAGACTGTGCCTTCCAATTGTCCCTATGTAAGTTTTTTTTTGCCCACTTTCGCGTTAAAGTCACCTAATACTATTTTAATATCGTTCGACGGAAGGGAGTCGAATGTTGATTCTAAGGTGCTGTAGAAATCGTCTTTAACTTCGTCGTCTTTGTCTTTCGTTGGGGCGTGGACATTAATAAGCCAAACATTAAAAAAACTTGTTTTGATGCGGATTGCACACAATCGTTCATTGACGGATTTGAAGTTCGTAACTTGGTGTTTAAACTTGTTCTCGACGATAAATGCAACTCCAAATTTCCGGCTTCGCGATGATTTCCCACTTTTGAAAATTGTGTGCGATCTAATGTCAGTAATCTCGCTACCTAACAATTTAGTTTCTTGGAGTGCAATTATGTTTATATAGTATTTGGCTGCCTGTTCCAGAACGCAATACAGATTTACTACCGCAAGTCTTCCGTACATCGTGACCTTGATAATTTTAAATGTTTATCGTTACATCGCGATGACCTTGCACAGCTTTATTTTATTCATATTGTCATCAGCTTTAACTTTCATAGTGGCATTCCTCAGGCCTCCATTCTAGACCCTCTTTTATTTAGTTTAATTATTAATGATTTATCGAAGAAGCTGTTTGCTAAAGGCCTCGTATCAACATCGATATTGACAGAATTTGTAAGTGGTCTTAACAAAATAACATATCTTTGAATGTTGGGAAATCCCAATACTTTACTTTTTATCACCATTTGGAAAAGCTATAATCTTCTAATTTTACAATTTTCGTGTTAAATGTATCCGCGTTACATTTGCTAACGGGAGATCGTAACTTGGGCATGTTAGTTAACTCTTCTATGAGCTGCTCTATCTACACTAAAGCTGTTCTTGTTAGCTAGTATAGTTTGCTAGTATTCTTTCTTCTGATAAGCGATTAATGTTTGTTAAAATACTTCTAAAATACTCGTGTTTCCCAAGCTCGATTCTATTTGTTGTTTTTCCTGGTGTTAATTACGAGTTAATAAGATTTTCGCATGTCTCCCGATTTCGTGGCTCCTTGCTGGGTTGCTCGCTACAAACGAGTTCGGATTTTTCTGTCTAATAAAATCTGGGGGCAAAACAAGATTGATCCGGTCCTGACTACTACTGAATCAAAAACTAATTTGCATCGTGCAAACTTGAAATCTCGTAAAACATTGAAATTTTCTTATTTGCAAAATGTCGTTGTACAAATGCTTTTATTTTACGAGAAATTCTTTCAGGCACTGAGTAGAGTATTTTCGTTCTTGTTTTTCGAAAAAAAAACATCCTCATCATCAATTCTCTTTGATTCAAGGATTAGCTAACTGCATTACAACTGTGTAATGATTTATTAATTTCTTGAAATTTTAAAGTTTGGGTAATTCTTCTGACAAACTCAAATATATTGATTTTACTGGCTACAGGACGAAATACAAGTCTCGTTTGAAATTCATCATCATTATCGTTATTTCAATGTTAAGTCGACGCGTAAAGACGAGACGACTAACTGGGCGGGAAATCCCCTTTCGGAAGACAGACTGGCATCAACATAGAGCAGACGAATTCGAGTCCCAGCAGTCTCATGTAAATCGCTGTCTGTGAGCAGTCGAGCAAAACCGTAAAGGATCAACAAGAATTGTGGCAAGGATGGATGGTAGTCTTGGTTTGCTAATTTCCGGGTGGGAAACTGAAAATAAACGTTGCTTTGATAGGGATTCCCCGAATTCGAATGTCTTGTTGCTTGGAGTAGGTTTAATGCTATTAATCTATGCCGCGCTTTTGATTGCAGGAATAACTGCCTAAAAAATCGATTTCAAGAAAACAGTTTTTATTTGAGTCTAGAGTGGAATAGTGAATGCATTTCATGTGTGGCGGTTCATAATTTTTAATTTTTTTTTGTTTTTAAAGATGGCGCAGAAAACAAGGCTTGATCCACAGTCTAAGATCTTATGTCACTACGTTGCTATGGCGGTACCTTTCAAATCGATATTGTTATGATGTTTATACGATTTCTGGTTAGCGTCAATTTTTGACCAGAGCTTAATTCAAAGACGTCAGACCTGTTCGAATGATCTTTATTGAAAGATCTTAGTGCTCTCTTAATACATGGTTCGTGCTTACAAGTGCTTAATCGCCTAAGATTATGTTAACGGTAATATTAAATAATATTTCCTTACAGTTCTGATTCTAATAATATACAAAGCATTGTGTTCAAAGAGCCATTAAACTAAGCAGATTATAAATCCCACATAATATATTACTAACTACAATCTTAAAAAATGTTCATTATTGTGATTCTATCACTAGTCTATAAATATATGTATAACAAAAAATGGAGAACACACATACAGTACTCGTTACAAAATGTTGGACAGATACGAACCGGGAGATTTGAAATAGACTTTTAACATAAAAATGTGCCGAACGACGCGTGCCCTTATAGATAATAGGAGCCAAAGTAATGTGTGTTTCTGAGTTAATAAAGACGCGAAGGCATTATGTTTGCGTATTACGATCGCACAACTGAAAAGGAAACGTTATATGCTAACAACAAAATAAGAACTCTAATATTCAACTCTTGGTGTCGATCACTGTGCTTTCTTTGTATTATAACAAAAAGCAAATGGAGTACTCTAAAATATTTCGTTTTGTCCCGCCCTTTTCCAAGCTTTTTACTTTTTGGGCAATTTTGGGAAATTTAGAATCAGAGCGAAAGAAGACTGAGTGCGAAAACGGGCTATGTTACCCATAGATCAAAAAATTTTTCGCATAAAAAACTCTTACCTCCCAAATGATCGATTTTGATTGGTTCGCTCCATGTTTATACCTCCCAAAACTTTAAACAGCTACTAAGCAATATTTTACACGTAAATTGTTCGTATATGTGCGTGGGGATTGCACGCATTTGGTGAGCTCAGTTTTTGAATTTTTGTATGTATTCTGACTGTGTATTCCAAGAGGTATCATTCTGAAAGAGGGGTACCATTTCTGGAAGAGGTATCATTCCAAGAGGTATCATTTTGGAAGAGAACTGAGCTCACCAATATGCGTGCAATCTCCACGCACATCTACGAACAATCTACGTGTAAAATATTGCTTAGTAATCAGCTGTTTAAAGTTTTGGGAGGTATAAACATGGAGCGAACCAATCAAAATCGTTCATTTGGGAGGTAAGAGTTTTTTATGCGAAAAATTTTTTGATCTATGGGTAACATAGCCCGTTTTCGCACTCAATCTTTTCGCTCTGGTTAGAACGATCGTGATTAGTGAAGCTGGTATATTGTGCAGTTATACTGGCTGCTACTGACCAATAATTCCAGATGTGTGCGGGTAGCGATTGTGTACTTGTCGAATGTATAGACATGAAATGAAAAATCGGTATCCGGTATCAATGAATGGCGTTCGTGCTTTATGTTTCTGTCTCGCTTCAGTTCAAAGTTCGTGGATGCTTGTGGAAGGTCGTGATCTGATTACAGGAGGAGTTATCATTTTTCTTTTCACCTTTTTTTTCATTATGTTGCCATATTTCAGCCGAAAACCGGAACCGGAGCAGATAGAGACCTGGAATCTAGAAAAGGAGCACCTTGATGGAAGTACATTTCCAATGATATTTAGCGTGTTTAGTTTTGGAACACTGGTTTGGGATGAAGTGCGTTTACAAAAAAAAAACGATTATTCTTTTAAATATGTAGATTATAGACTTTGCAAAATGGAATCAGATGTTGAGGAATCCAAGTCTCAATTTAGGAGTGCCATTGAAGAAAAAATAGCATACTTCCGGTGTTACTGGGTAATAAGACTCACAACAATCTAGTTAATGAGCGAAATGCTGACTTATCATTCATCTCGATCCAACAGTACATCCAAAGCTCTATTGCATTTCCATTTTAAGTCATTTTCGACAGGATAATAAAGACTCCCTGCAATGAAAAACCACCCTCTCAACACTCGAGCTGTACCCTTCAACAATTCAGTCATTTCCGAAATTCCGAAATAAATGTCAAGCGATGGTGTCGTGCCCACGATATCGTGGTTTCTACAGTCACGTCTAATGCAGTACTATTCGCGTGAACAAGGGAACAACAAGAACGAAACATTCGAACATCCTGGCATTTAGCGAAACTTCTCTCTCTTTTGTATAGGTATATAAATTCGTCTGCTTAGCCGATTGACGTTGAGTGATTGATGAAGAATCTCCATCACACACTAAACTCCGTCAAGCAACAGATGGTGGCCAAAAATTATTCGCCGCTCGTTCGATTTTGATGCGGCTTTGATCGACCCTATGGCCATCACCATTCCCTAGCCGGCTGACTATCGCCGAATAGGAGACGAATAGTGTTGGTGGAAGTTGTGGAAGCCGGATTCCGGATTATCTGCAGGATATGCAGAGAATATTAATTGATGCAGTAGCCTAAGTTAATGACATAGAATTATGGATGATTCGATAGATACACTCGAGCCGGTACGTCCGGTCAGATGAAGATGGAACTGGGAAAGGATGGCAGGGAATGGATCATATTATTTGTGTTTTACGAAAAGACATCGTGATTATTTGCAAGTTGAATTTTCGGGATACTAAAAAGTTAAAGTTCAAATTATTATTTTTTTTAACAAGGATCTATGTGTCTGGTAATGTTTGTTATTGTGTAGTTATGGTCGTATTCAAGTGCATTGTATTTTTTTTTTCGTGAATTTAGGATTCACAAAACTCTCTGCGAAAATAATACAATTACTAAGCGCAACCAAATTTCAGATTCGACTATAGCGCGAAAAGCGCTTAGTTACGTCCTGAATTAAAATTAAAAGTTTTCGAGTAGGAAAGTTTTGCTACCCGCCGTCGTATTGCAGATGCTTTCGACATGGCAAGCGTACAATTTTTTCCATTTTTGCTCATATTTTCATATGCAGTTAATTTCGCCATTCCTATAGGTTTCGGTGCGGTGTATCCTTTTTCGGGATGGTCCTGGTGTATAGTTTTTTTTTCTTACTTTTTCTGTGCGGCGCGTTGACTTCATAGCGCCGAAAGCTGTGGCACGTTCATCCCGTGTACGGGTATCCCTAACACGTTCCTCAATTTCGAGCCGAATGAACATCACACATCCTAATGATGGCCACAAGGTAGACAGACACCAGCATTGCCCTTGTGTAGTACGGACGAACGTGCGGACCAACTCGGGCCAGGAGTTAAGGTTGTTTTCGTAAAACGGATTTCGAGATGTCCGTGTATACACGAAGAGTTTTCATAAATTTTCGCTCGGTCAAATTGGAAGAAAAGAAGTGCGCTAACGCGAACAGAAAATCAAATGGGAAAACGGTCGACGAGTAAAGCGAGTAAAGTTACTTTGCTGGTATGCGATTCGAAGGATATGTTGTAGCTCGGAGATAGCCGGCAGGCCTGCGGATCGACTCGTTAGGAAAGCAACTACATGACCAGAATTTCGAAACATGGACAGCATTTCGGGCAGGACTTAGCACATTCCCGTCTGGATCTCGAGCATATGATGCATCCGTTTTGTTATCCCCCACGCCTGCCCCTATGAAAACACTTATAATGCAGTCCATCGGAGAAGTATCTCCGCCGCACCATCACCACCCAAGCCGTAAGGCCATATCACAAAACAGGACACAGCATTATTAATCCGGCAGTTGTTACACAATTTCCATAAGCAAAATTCTCACCTGGTTGCATACGAGTGCTACTGAATGATCTCTTTGTGCTCGTTTCTGTTAGCCTTGCGGAACATTAATTGGATTAGGATGCAACTGGTAACAGCTCGAATTCAATTGAAAATTAACTGGCATGATACGGTGTCAGGATCAGCCCTGACATATACGTGCATCGAACAATGTATTTCGAGTTGCATTCAAAGAGCAACCGAAGTACTGTTCTGAAAGCCTCGAAGACTGGCCGGAATGAATCAATGGATGGACCAATAACATATCCGTCCTGACAATTGCAGGCCGCAGTGCGTATTAAGCAGCGTGCTGTAAGCGGTTAAGCCTTTGTGATTTCGATTGGACGGAGTCAGGGTCTAGAATCGTTCAGTTAGAACTAAATTATAAAATTACAGTGGGCATGGAGAATTTTCCATATGCATTTAATCCGATTGATTGCACACACGCAGCCGACAATTTTCTTTATTTACGAATCCTTCGATATGGAAATTAACTTTATCGCTAAAGCGGTTTTTATTTCTCTTTCAAAAATTATTGTACTTCATTTTGCTCTAATAATCAACTGATGAATTACCGGCGGTGGATATGATCATTGATTTTGAGTTTACGTGTCAGTAGGCAAAAAATCAGTGACTTCAGCAACATTTTCACTCATTTGGCAACATAACAGGACTGCGATTGGGCGTAAGGCTTAATTATGCGATACTTTAGATAAAAAAGAAATTTTCGTGGTGCTGAAAAATTTTGTATGGGGGGTAATAGAAGGGGTGACAGCATTGAACTAATTTTTTCGATTAATTTTAGACAAACTGAGTATATTGGTTTATAAAGGGCGTTTGAGCAAGTGGTGTAGGTTTGGACAGGCATATTATTTGATAGTTGGTCGCTTTATAGTTGTCAAATGTTGACATTTGTCATCTATAAACGCGGGAAGTTTACCATGGATCGCTACACAGTCATTGAATTTTATTAAGAAAATTCACGTTCAGCCGCATTTACAATGCTTGAAATTCGAGCAAATTTTGATCGTAATCAAGTGCCTCCAGAGATGTGTATGGCTCAGTGCAAGATGTGGAGACAACGAAACGACTTCGCCTCGGACGTTCGACAGAAAATATCGCCGCAGCGCATTGCATTCGTCACTATACTTAAGAGCTCGACCTCTCCACGTCCACACTGCATTGACGAACGATTTGGCTATGCATGTACAATATTCAAAAAACTCAAGAACTGTAACTGCCGGATTTCCAGTGAGGTAGGTTCTCAGAATGAGTCTTAGAAACAAATCGTACACTTCTTGTTAATACACCCTATAGTTTTTCATGAAAAAGTGCAGTTTGTATGGGAGGTGGTGGAAGGAGTGATGGGATTCAAATAATTTTCATACAGTAGATGATTGAAATCATCATGAGAATAACATGTTCAAAATTTCAGCTAGCTTTCATACTTTTCGATCATTTTGTATGGAACGGGGTAGAAGAGGGTGAAGCGATTTGGCCCGATCACAAACTTCACCTTACTTTTTTACCTAGAAATAACGGACGAACGAACAGACTGACGGACATCCGGTTTCGAGATTTTTGAGCTACAACAAACATTTCTGTATCCTTGGCGACTTTGGACGAGCAGCGTTAGAAACATATAACATATAATATTTCATCTAGAGTATAATAATAATGCGCTTTACCTTCGTATAGCATCCCATTCCAGATGACACGAGTTAGTACAGATTCTGTATCTGTGGCATTAAATTTCAGGCACCTTTCACGTGCGAGGGCAAACCCCAATTTTGAGCAATACTCTTATTGAAATAGAGATTTTGGTGACTTCAAGAAATTATTATACTTTGTGGTAGGAGCTAGTAGAAATGATGATGGCCTTGATCTAACTTTGCTTTATTTTTCTAATAATAAAGTATTGTGATCGATATGGAAAAAACAAAAATTTGGTACCCTGAAATTTTTTATTCCCAAAAATGCAAAAAAAAAAAAAATCGTCAGTTTGTACGCCCTACGCTGTACGTGAACGCTCCCACACACCTCAAAATAGAAAGTTCATTTTCGGGTGGCTTGTAGATGGGTGCTTATCTCAGGCGCACTTGAATTTTGTGGTGCGTAGGGGTAAAGAGGGAGGCTGCGGGAGTTCTATAACCGAAAAATATTAATTCGAAAATGTAATCCATGGTTCTAACTAGAATGCTGAAATTCGATAGGCTTTGGTAGAGAAACATGAAAAGTAGATGAATATCCATCAGGTAGCCAGATCAACCCAAGCATATGATATTCAGGTCCCGCCTGTCAAGTTTTTGAAGGTGTTGGTGCTATCCGTTCCGAAAGAAAATTTGTTACCAGTCGAGAGTCGTTGGACATCCATTTCCATAGTGGTAATAGAGGTGAGTCGATATCGTCAGCTCCCGTGAGAATATCATTAACGTAGATATTTATACTTAGATGAAATCTGAGAGTATTATAAGTTTGCCACAAAGTTTGTAACGCCAAGAAATAAGGCTCGGAGAAAAAAATGAATGATACAAAAGTTCATATAATCACTCAAAAATCTCGAAACCGGATGTCCGTCCGTGTCCTCTCTAGCTTGAGAACGCGTTGAGATAGATAGCTCAAATCTTGTATACGTCGTTTATGACAAAAAATTAAGGTCAAGTTCGTGAACGGGCCAAATCGCTCCACCCCTCTTACCTCCTCCATACAAAATGACACAATTTCGCAATTACTTAAACGGATTTGACCAAAAAGTATAATGGTATTGATCTGAAATTTGAACGTAATACTTTTATGATGATTCAACTGTTTAAAAATTATTTGTGTCCTCAAAATAACACAATTTCGCAATTCGACAATAAACAGATTTGCTCGAAAAGCATGGAAGCTTTTAGTTTGAAATTTTGAATATATTACTTTTATAATAATTCCGATGAATTGCAAAAAATTATTTGCGTCCTCCTCTCCTTCCACTGCCTCCCATACAAACTGCACTTTTTCGTGAAATACTCTTAGCCATTTTACTCAGCGCGTATAAAATTTATCGAGCTGAAATTGTGCACAAAATATTTATTAAGAATTATTAGTAAGGATAAAAGAAATTAGACTGTTAGCTTTAACTCTTCTACCTCCTCCCAAGCGACGTTCCGAGTGGAGCAGCTTGTGATCCATTAAGGGGCCATGTGTCGCAAAAAGGGGTTTTTTTTTTAAATAGCCTATTTTCGAACGAATATTTCTGATAAATGATACAAGATAATGCCACCTTATATTTTTCATTTTAAACTTTAATAAATTTACTAGGGTTTGTGTTGAACAAATTTCAAAAATTTTGTTTCTAAAATTAAATATGATCACAAATTCGCTTATAGTTTTTAAATACGTCGAAAATGGCCATTTTCTAACAAAATTATTACCTATATTTCAAAAGATGACTACTTACTGTTTTTTTTTCAATAATAATAGAATAAGGTCACGAATAGGGTTTGTTTTTAACATATTTTCAAATCTTATGAATTTTGTTAATAACAAAAATGAAAAAAGACATTTTATTTTTAATTTTTTTTTATAACTTTCTTGTGCTAATTGTCTACCTAGTCGTGCCATAAGTTCTGTCACACGTATATGGGCAATTTTTGTATAAATGAAAAAGAGTTTTTGACAAAGGAAAATATATTTTATTTTGGCATACTAATGGAAGTAAAATAAGCAACAAATTATTCAAAGTGGCCGCCTTTAGCCTTAACACAGCTCTTTAATCTGTTGGGCCAGTCATCGATAGCAGTACGCACTGTTTCTAGCGGAAAATTAGCTACTGCTTCTGTCAAAGATCGCTTAAGGCTCTCGATATTTGGGTGTCGTCTCGTGCACACCATGGACTCTAACTCCGCCCACAGTTTGTAGTCCAGGGGATTCAAATCTGGGCTCCCAGAAGGCCATTCCGTCGCCCTTATAAACTGTGGAATATTGGTTTCCAACCACGCTTGTGTGGTTCGAGCTTTGTGGGCTGGCGCAGAATCTTGCTGGAAAACCCAATGTCGATTGTTGAATAGCGTAGAGTTCAGCGGCTTCACACATCCCTCCAGGATGTCCGTTTGATAATTTTTCGCTGCAGTTTTTACGCCTTTTACGCAAAAATGAAGCTCGGTGACCCCTTCGTAGCTGACACCCCACCATACCATGACTGATGCTGGATGATGTCCTCGCTGTACCCTAGTGGCAACTTGTCGGGCTTCTATGGAGCTGTGGGCATACACCTTATCATTTTGGCGGTTGAAATGTTCCTCCACCGTAAAAATTTTTTCATCGGTAAACAAAATTTCTCGATGTTTGTTGTTGCCGTACCGCCGAAGGAGCTCTTTCGATCTGGTGCTCCTAATTTGCTTCAACTGCTCAGTCAGCAAATGTCCCGTTGATCGTCGAAAGGCACTCATCCCGAGGTCAGATTTTATGATGCGAGACATACTTCGGGTGGAGATGTTCATCTCTCGAGCCATGATTCGTTGTTTACGAAGCGGATTTCGACGGATTCGACTCTCGACCGCTTTGATGGCAGCAGAAGAACGTACATCACGCGGACGTCCAGAACGAGGTCGATCTTCAATAGTCTGGATCGCGTTATATCTCTGGATCGCACGATACATAAATCTTTGCGTTATTTTTAACGGGCACAACAACTTGAAAATTTCACTCGCGGATTTTCCACACTTATGTAGTGCAATCACTGCAGTTCGGTTTTCTATTACACCCCATTCCATCTTCACACGTTAACGAACACACTTTAAATGACCATCAACTGTCAACAACATTATGACGTTTATAAAACTGGCCGATATTGAAATGTCACTCATAAAATAAAGTTGTTGCCAATGTGAGAAATTATGTGACAGAACTTATGGCAGGACTAGGTATATAGTAGATATAAAAAAAAATATTTTCTAATATTGTAAAGATTGATGTGTTTTTAGTCTTGGGAAAGAAATCGGATATAAATTCACGCAATCAATTAGATTTTTTGACCATTTCAAGGTAGATCGAACTCATCCAACTAATCGGGTGGCTCTTTTTCATCCAATTTATTAGTACTGGAGCTATTTTGAGCTATTAGCATAATTGTTCAATTCGACATTACCTTACCTTCCTACTCTGAGAAACCAACATGACTACTAACATGCTGGTTTCCTTGCTAGCACCATGATGAGGTATGTAATAGCAAGAATTCGGAAATATCGATGTTTGAGATCGTCGCACATAGATTCATATTCTCTAAGAAAGGTGCCATATACTTGGCAGAGCTTAAAGTCCTTGAGATATCGACGTTTCACGCTTTGGAGCATTACTTTAGCTAGAGTTTCAGAGTCGCCAAGTCATTAATGGTAGATTTGAATGGTAGTCGTCCACTTTCATCCTTTGAGTAAGTCAATTTAAAGTGGTCTTCGCATTCCAGTTCGTTCTTTGTGAGTAGTGCAAATGTGGGCGCAGAGAATTCTTCCTATTCTCAGTAACGTACCAAATGCTTAGATAGTTCTTGATTTTGAATTAGCATCCAAGTTAAACTAGTGATTGATCTTGGATGTGGGTCATCTCTAATGATTATAGTTTTCGAAAATGGAGTTACTGATTCAGTAAGTATCCTTTCTACTGCCGTGCCTTGCGCTAGGAAGCTGCCAGAGATGGTTGCTAAGTCGTGAGTCGTAAATTTTTTTTGTTGTATTTGCGAAGAATAACTAGACGATTTGAGGCGCAACTTAAAAAATGTATTTGCAGCAATCGAAGGTGTTATTCAACTTTACGCATCATATAATAAAATCACCAGAAGGCTTAAGTTAAGGAGTTCAGCGAACCGAATAACTTCATGCGTTCGGAAGCATCAGATTTTTTGTGATAGTCCGCAGTGGAGTTGGATTCAAAGGTGTTTTGTTTGAAGTACTGTCATCTGGAAAATCCATTGAGATCATTTATGAATAAACAGAACAGGCGATAAGACAGAATGCTGAGAGACACAGGAATTAACTCGGAAGGAGAAAGATTAACGCCATCTAGTATTACTCGTATAGTTCGTTCGGATGTCTCAAACCATTGATGAAGGGAAGCATCAAGGCCAATAGCCGTTAGCTTAATAAGGAGAAAATCATGCCAAACTCTGTCAAAACCTTTTGCAAAGTCGATCGCAAGAGCTCGAACTTCACCGTATTTATGCAAGCATGAGTTCGAACGATATTGAATGATTTTGCGATTGGTTGCAGTTTCCATTTCTTTCGAGAGCACTGAGGTAATAGTTATCGGACAGAAGTTAGTGGAGTTCGTTTTGTTTTTTTTATTGGTAATCGGCTGCAAATTTGCTACTCTCCACATTCGCGTGAAGCACACAGTAGGGTAAGATGGAAGAAAAAGTTTGCTAAAAGGCTCAGCCAGATAGGAGGACTACATTTTAAGGGTATTGATAAGAATGCAATGTAGTTGTAGTTTCTTTTACTTCTACAATGGCACTACAGCCCATATCGGACCTTGGCCTCCTGACATTCAGGTTCCTTAACATTTTTCATTACTTATTGTGGAAGGGTTGTTAACCCTTGGCACAACCCTCTTTCTACGAATTTTTCATTTTCGTGACCAAGGTATATCCAAGCAAGTAATGTGCTGAAATTATATAATGCGCCGACCGGGATTTGAACTCACGACCTTCGCATTACAAGACGAACACGCTGCTCACTAGGCTACACCCTAGTTGTAGTTTAACAGATATGATTTTACGAAGTTGGCGCTGCAAATTTTCATCGCAACCGAAAATGATCGAAAATATTACCCGTTGAACTGTCAGTGGAGCCATCTATATTGTAACAAACATACTTTTCGATGGATCAGTTGTTTCGCGATTCATGACTAAATTAGCCTAAATAAACTGTCAACAGGGTGAAACATTATTATTCTTGGAACAAGTCAATATGCAGGTTAGAGTGGTTAGAGAAGACTAAGTGAAAGGGGGTTCTCGGGCAGGACAGTTGCCAATTTAACACTTTGCGGAAACGTTCAAAAGATTGTTGCGAAACTTTTTTTTTGTATATTTCGTTTTAGCCATTACCAGAATCCAATTCTACTCTTCCCTCATTTTGGTCGTAGTTTATCGCTTTATTTTCTTTTGTTTTGTTCCCATACTGTCCCTAGGTACAATTAGGATACACGTTATATTGTTTTTTTTTTGTCTCTAAACATGAAATTATAACTAAATAATAATACGACTAAAATAATAAACTTAAAAGAACGCAATAATAATAAAAATAATCAAATTAGTTCGCGCCAAATAATGAACTGAAAAATTGAACATAAGAACTCCTAGAGCAGCACTGCTGGAAAGTATTTTGGCGCCAAAACTAGCGATGAGATGGGGAGGAAAGCCGTTAAAGCTCGGTCTGCCGGGATTTGAAAAAAAGTGAAAAGGCTTTCGGGGAGAAGCAAATAGACTGTGTTCAGGAGAACACCTTTGGTTACTAATAATAATTTAAAAAAAAAAAAAGGAAAAATAAAAGGAAAAAAACTCGATGGAGTAAAAAGTGGCGTTGATGGTGAACATCGTTTTGTTGTTAAAAAAAAAAAAAAATAAGACAATAAGTGACATTAATAAAAGTTGAATTTGTTAAGTTCATAATTAATAGCTTAAAAGAATTTTATAAAGTTATAAGTGACATTGAAAAACAAATAAGAAAAAACTACCTAATAATTGAACAAGTGACATTAACAAAAATTGAAAAGAGCGCTAATTTGTACTGAAATTCTTCAACACATCTGGATTCAGCAAGGGCCCCAACGATAAGTACCAAATATTGAATTTTTTATCTTATCATTTTTTTTATATTAATAGCAAAAGTTTAATGAAATATAATTATATGTTAATTTAAGTTATAATTTTTTTTTCTTTCTCCGAGTGTCAAATTTTTTTTCTCTGTAAGTGCCTAGGAACAACCAATGAATTTATTGCGCGCGTTTTTTTTTCCTTTCTTTTCTTCTTTCTCTTTTTCGTTTCTTCTTTTTTTTTTTTTGTTTCTCAAGATGAGTGAGTGAGGAACTCATGAGAGAGTTCCCAGGCTTTGTCCGGATATCGGGTAAGTGTGAATTATCGTCATGAGTGATACGCAAATTTCCTGTATTAAGTTTTTTTATTGTCCGCTAATTTGGATTAGCGGGGGATGAAAACATCCCGCTAAGCGAATGAACCGCTTGGGTAGTACAGTATCGTGATCCCTTTCCCGTTCCATTTTTTTTCATCAGCACGAACAAGGATGAGGATTTCTTGGGTCAACGACCCATCCCACGCTCCTGAGCCGCCGGCAAAATCGTGCTGCCTCGACCTAAGAAATCCCCATTATCTGAAGCGGGATGAAGGCTTCTTTCATCCCGTAACAAGCTCCAGTACATATAATCAATATTTCGTTCGTTTATGCAAGTTGATAGTAAGGGGTGAAAGTAAGGGTGGGTAGATGTTAATAATTTTTTAATTGGTTGCTTGAATCACGTCTAATATTCTCTGTATAGAATGTCAGTTTCATAGACGGAGTTACATAGAATTTTCATAGGATTCGGTATATTTTACATTCACGAAACCAAACATTTGTATGGGAGGGGGTAGAGGAGGTGCGGAAATCGTAAAATTTGTGACAATTTTTATTTCCTTTTTATTGTAAGGTGCTCGTACAAAATTTCAAGTTCGTAGCTTTTAATTTGTTGGTTATTAGTTGATTTAATAAAATTGGTCGAAATCATACTTTTGTATGGGAGGTGGTAGAAAGGCAAGCGCGATTTCAAAACTTTTAACGTATTTTCATTTCAATTATTTTTGTAAGTTCCTATGTAAAATTTCTAATTGATAGCTTTTAATAGTTAGGTGATAATTGATTTCTTAAATTGATTTCGAAAAATTAATTTTGTACGGGAGGGGGTAAAAGTTTAAAAGATTTTCGACCAGTTAATATTTCAAACTTTTAGAGATTTTTTTTAAATTTTCAAGTTTCTACCTTAAAATTTCATTCAAAAATTTTCGGCTTATGTGTTTTTTTATGCTCTAGATGAAATCTGAGAGTATATTGTGTTTGCCTTACCGTTTGTAACGCTAAGAAATAATGCTCGCACTGAGCTACCAAGGGTACAGAAATATTAGTTGTCTCTCAAAAACCTCGATTCCGAGTTGCTGTCTGTCCGTCTGTGCGTCTGTCTACAACATAACTCTCGAACGCTTTGAGCTATCATGCTGAAATTTCTTGTGTGTCATTTTTAGCAAAAAACTAACTTTAAGTTCGTGAACGTGCCACATCTCCTCACTCCTTCTACCCCCTCCCATACAAATTTTACGAAATTTCGGAATTTCAATTAAATTGGTTTTCTTCAAAACCATCAAAGCTATCAACTTTAAAATTTGAGAAAAGTATACTATTTTAAATATAATTGATGTCGAAAAATTTGGTTTTGATTCGGATATTCCTTCTACTCCCTCGCATACAAATGCAGAATTTTTGTAAATGCATTTGACTGATTTTCATAGAAACTAGAAGAAGTAAAAACTTGAAACTTTGCCAGAATTTGTCCCTTAATAATTGTAATAAATGCAAAAAAAAAAATATCGCCTTCTCTTCACTCCTTCTACCACCTCCCATACAAATTTTTGTAAAGAAAGTTCAAGACAAGTTTTTCTCCTTCGAACATATGAGAGCTACCGACTTTAAAATTGTAACAAAGCACTATGATTAGGATGTTGATAAGCAGATTCAAAATCATCCAAAATCTCCCCCTTTCTCTGCCACTTCCCATACAAATACCATAAATTCAGACAAAAATTGTTCAATTTCCTCGAAAATTATGAAAGCAAGAAACATTGAATTCAGCATGAAATATTTTATATACTACATTCAGTGTTACATACAAAAATTACAAACCTCCCCCTCTGCTTTAACCACCTCTCAAACAAAAGGTAAGTAAGTATTTAATCTAGAGTATCATATGATTGGGCTTTACACCCAATCATAATTTTGTTATGTTTTTTCATTGCACTTGAAACATCTTGTGCACGTTAGACCCCCACTTCGGTGCATAGCAATTGTGGAAAAAAATATAATTTTTTTCTACGTATGTAAAATAGATGTATCGACGTGCAAAATTTAAACTTTGTATCTTTCACCAGAGCCCTAAGAAAATCACTCAAAATTTTAGGCATTTTTCTTACCACCTCCCTCCCCTTATACGTCCCAACTCAAAATTTTTACCAAAATTAAAAACTTATTTAGTTCTACAATCTGACAAATTTTCAATGTAATACCTGTACTCAATTTTGAGATATAAAGATTTGTAATTTTGAAAAGTGCGCCATATTACTTTATCATTCTAATAATAAAGTATTGTGATCGACACAGGAAAAAAAAAATATGCTATCCTGAAATTTTGTTTTTTCGCGTTTCATGACTAAATTAGCCTAAAAAAAAAAAATCAGATGTTGTAGGGAAGTGGGAGGCGGGGGGAGGGAAAGAGTCAAAAACTACACTTTCTAATATCTCCACCATGAATGCAGATAGGAAGTTGAAAATCAGTAGAGATATAGAGAGGGTTTTTTTTTTACAGAATGACCAGTGTTATAGGCAATTTCGGCCTTTATGTGCAATGCACAAACACAGTCATGGAGGGAAGGAATGGGATTGGGAAGGTTGGGGAAGGGGAGTGAGAACGACCGTAGCGAGTGGAGAAGCTGCTATATTGTTCAGTTGTAGTGGCTGCTTACTGACAAATGTTTGCAGATGTTATGGGGGACTGAACGATAGAAAGCGAACAGAAACCATCTACTGAGTATCTAAGCCTTCTTGAAGTGGAACTGTTTTACTTTTACACCGTTTCCCCATTTTATTGCAAATAATTTTTTATCACCAGTAGCAACTGAAAAATTTGCGCTTAAAAAAATTCCGTCTGGAGTGGGAATCGAACCCACGACCTATTGACTGAGAAGCAAGCATTCTGCCCACTACGCCACGGAAGCCTTTGTGGGACAAAATAATTTAATTTTTTTTATCCATTGGCGTCCGAAAAGGGGGGGCTAAAAACAAATTGTCGGCCAAATTGTTTTTTCAAATGATTATATAGGGTTATCCAATAAGAGGTGTTATTTTGAATAGCCCGCTATTTCGGTAGATGTCCCTTTTGAAGCTGTCATTTTTTGACATTTGACAAGTAAAAGTTACGCCATTAATAAAAATGGAACGATACACGCTTCAACAACGCATTGAAATTATTAAAATTCGCATTATTAAAATTCACTATTCTTGACTGATGAGGCCCATTTCCACCTCGGTAGCTACATCAACAAGCAAAACTGTCCCATCTGGAGCTCGGAAAACCCAAGAGTTATTGTCGAAAAGCGTCTCCATCCTCAAAGTGTAACTGTTTGGTGCGGTTTATGGTCCGGCGGGGTCATTACTTTTTCGAAAATGAGGCTGGAGCAACAATTACGGTGAATGGAGCGCTATAGAGAGATGATTAATGATTTTTTATGGCCGGAATTGGATGATATTGATCTGGACAACGTTTACTTTCAACAAGACGGCACTACGTGCCACACAAGTACCGAAACCATTGATCTTTTACGGGAATACCACCTCTTATTGGATAACCACATTTCTTCGAAATTACTTATCGCAAAAAACTCATATTTTTGGACCATTAAGGTGGCATATAGTTCCGCCGGAATTAGCTTAGAAAGTGACTAATTATTGTAAGGGGGAGGGTCAGGAAGGGTGCAAAGAAAAACATTTAAAATATAATATCTCAACTATCTCTTAAGCTATGTAATTGAAACTTAAAACATATATTAACCTATACTAGGAAAATACGAAAAAAGTAAAATGTTAAAACAATAGTAGTGGGAGGAAATAGGGAGCATTTCAAAAATGGCGCACTTTTCAAAATTACAAATCCTTATATCTGAAAAAAGAGTACAGATATCAAATCGAAAATTTGTCAGATTGTAGAACTACATAGTGGTTAATTTTGATAAGAAATTTAAGTTGAGGGGTATAAGGGGAAGGAGGTGGTAAGCAAAAATATCAAAAAGTTTGAGTGATTTTTTTAGGGCTCTGGAAAAAGATACAAAGTTTAAATTTTGCATGTAGATACATCTATTTGATGTTAATAGAAAAAAATAATAACTTGTTCGATAATTGTTATAAACCGACCCCCCCGGTCTAACGTGCACAAGGTGTTTCATGTGCATTGAAAAAAACACATAAACTGAAAATTTTTGAGTGAAATTTTAAGGTAGAAACTTGAAAATTTGCGAAATGCATTTGAAAAATATCCCTAAGTAATCGCAATATTAACTGGTCGAAAACTTTTTAAACTTCTACCCCCTCCCATACAAAATTATTTTTTCTATCATTTTCAAGAAATCAATTATCACCTAACTATTAAAAGCTATCAGTTTGACATTTTGAACAAAAACTTTTAAAAATAGTTGAAATAAAACTGCGTTACAAGTTTTGAGATTACGAATGTCCTTCTACCCCCTCTCATACAAAAGTATGATTTCGACCAATTTTATTAAATCAACTAATAACCAAAAAATTACAAGCTACGAGCTTGGAATTTTTTACAAGCATCTTACAAGAGAAATAAAATAAAACTGCATCACTAATTTTATGATTCTCTTACCTGCTCTACCACCTCCCATACAAATGTTCGGTTTCATGAATAGAAAAATAAAATACACCGAATTTTATGAAAATGTTATGCAACTTCGTCTATGAAACACATTCTATACAGAGAATATTGGACGGGATTCAAGCAGTCAATTGAAAAACTATTAACATTCATCCACCCTTACTATCACCCCTCACTCCTCCCCTCATAAAAACGTAAACTTCCATAAATAAAAGAACGAAATATTGATTATATGTACCGGAGCTTTTGAACGTTTCCGCAAAGTGTTAAATTGACAACTGCCCTGCCCAAGAACTCCATGTCACTTAGTCTTCCCTAACCACTCAAACCTGCATATTAACTTTCAACGCATCCGCAACTTGTACCAAGAATAATAAAGTTTCGCCCGACTTGTTGGCAGTTTATTTAAAATGCTCCCCATTTCCTCCCACTACTATTATTCTCACATGTCATATTTTTTTATTTTGATATACGCAGAAAAAAATAATAGTTTGTTCCACAATTGTTATAAACCGACCCCTCTGGTCTAACATGCACAAGTTGTTTCATGTGCAATGAAAAAAACACATAAACTGAAAATTTTTGAATGAAATTTTAAGGTAGAAATGTGAAAATTTGCAAAATGTATTTAAAAACATAACAGGGCTACGATTGCGCGTAAAGCGAAATAGAATAGAATATAATAGAAAATAGAATTTTTTGTGATCCCAAGAAATTTTATATGGGAAGTGTTAGAAGGGATGATAGCATTGAACTAATTTTTTCCCCATCATGCTAAAGTAGCCATAAAAATGTTTTATACAAAATGATTACTCCGAAAATTGAAGAGGAGCTGAGAAAATTAGTGGGTTAGATGTAGTGAAAATGTGCAGTTTGTATGGGGGGTGGTAGAAAGAGTGGGGGGATTTTAGTGATTTTTTCAGAAATAACTAAGAATATCATAAAATTGACATCTCTTAAATTTTAGACTAGTAACATTCATGCTTTTCAAGAAAATCGATTTTTTGTGATGTTGTGAAACTGTGTCATATAGTATAGCAGTGAAGCTAATCAAATATTTTGTTCTGATCTTAGTGATAATGCTAATAAATTTTTATTACAAAATGTGAGCTCGATAAATGTTATATATTCTGAAAAAATTGGCTTAGAGTATTTCATGAAAACGTGTAGTTTGTTTGGAAGAAGAGGGAGGACACAAATAATTTTTATACTGTAGATTGAAATTATTATGACTAATAGCTTTTATACTTTTCGAGCAAATCCATTTATTGTCGAATTGCGAAATTGTGTCATTTTGTGTGGGAGGGGGTAGTAGAGGTGAAGCTAATCATCTAATTTTGTTTGGCCTTACTAACAATTTTAAATAAATATTTAGTACACAATTTCAGCTCGTTAAATTTTATTCGTAAATTCGAAAAATTATTCGAGTAAATTGGCTTAAAGTAATTCATGACAAGTACAGTTTGTATGGGAGATTGTTGAAGGAAATTTCGCAATTGTGTCATTTTGTATGGGAGGGGGTAGAAGGGGTGGAGCAATTTGGCCCGTTCGCGAACTTGACCTTACTTTTTTGTCAAAAACAACATGTACAAAATTTAAACGTTCTAACTCAACTTGTTCTCAAGCTAGAGAGCGAACAGACGGACGGACGGACGGACTTACGGACATCCGGTTTTGAGATTTCTGAGTGATAATATTAACTTATGTATCATTAATTTTTTTCTCCGAGCCTTATTTCTTGGCGTTACAAACTTCAGAGCAAAATTATAATAATCTCAGATTTCATCTAGAGTATAAATAAACTGCCAACAAGTCGGGCGAAACTTTATTATTCTTGGGAAAAGTTGCGGATGCGTGGAAAGCCAATATGCAGGTTAGGGAAGACTAAGTGAAATGGGGTTCTTGGGCAGGGCAGTTATCAATTTAACACTTTGTGCAAACGTTCAAAAGCTCCAGTATATATAATCAATATTTCGTTCGTTTATTTATGCAGGTTTGAGTTTCGTGAAGGGAGGGGTAAGGGGTGATAGTAAGGGTCGGTGGATGTTAATAGTTTTTTAATTGATTGCTTGAATCACGTCCAATATTCCTTGTATATAATGTAAGTTTCATAATGGAAGTTACATAGAATTTTCATAAGATTCTATGTATTTTACATTCACGAAACCAAACATTTGTATGGGAGGGGGTAGAGGAGGTAGGGGAATCGTAAAAATTGTGACGCAATTCTATTTCCTTTCTCATGTAGTGTGCTCGTACAAAATTTCAAATTCGTAGCTTTTAATTTGTTGGTTATTAGTTGATTTAATGAAATAGGTCGATATGATACTTTTGTATGGGAGGGGGTAGAAGGGCAAGCGCGATTGCAAAACAATTAAAAAAATTTCATTTCAATTATTTTTTTAAGTTTTGATGCAAAATTTGAAATGGATAGCTTTTAAGAATTAGCTGATAACTGATTTCTTAAAAATGCTCGGAAAAATAATTTTGTATGGGAGGGGGTAGAAGATGTGGGGGAATTGCAAAATTTGTGAAGCAATTTTCTTTTTCTTCTTTTGTAAGGTACTTGTAAAAAATTTCAAGTTCGTAGCTTTTAATTTGTTGGTTATTAGTTGATTTAATGAAATTGGTCGAAATAATACTTTTTTATGGGAGGGGGTAGAAGGGAAAGTGCGATTTCAAAACTTTTAAAGTAATTTCTTTTCAAATATTTTTCTAAGTTTTCATGCAAAATTTGAAATTGATAGCTTTTAATAGTTAGGTGATAATTAATTTCTTAAAAATGGTCGAAAAAATAATTTTGTATGGGAGGGGGTAGAAGTTTTGAAAGGATTCAACCAGTTAATATTTCATACTTTAAGGGATTTTTTTTAAATGTATTTCCCAAATTTTCAAGTTTTTACCTTAAAATTACATCCAAAAATTTTCAGTTTTCGTGTTTTTTTCGCTGCACATGAAACACCTTGTGCCCATTAGACCATGGTGGTCGGTTCGTAACGATTGTGGATCAAATTATTATTTTTTTTCTATGTATATCAAATAGATGTATCCACGTGCCAAATTTAAAGTTTCTATCTTTGACCAGAGTCCTAAAAAAATCACTGAAAATGTTCAACATTTTTGCTTACCACCTCCCTCCCTTTAAAATAGCTTAAAATTTATTTATTTTTTTTTTCTTTTTATCAAAATTAACTGTTGTGTAGTTCTACAATCTGACAAATTTTCGATTTGATATCTGTACTATTTTTTGAGATATAAGGATTTGTAATTTTGAAAAGTGCGCCGTTTTTGAAATGCTCACCATTTTCCCCCACTACTATTATTTCAATATATTATATTTTTTTTATATTTTCTTAGTATAGCTTAGTATAAGTTTTAAGTTTCAATTACATAGCTTTAAAGATAGTTGAGATATTCATTTTTAATTGTTTTTCTTTGCACCCCCCGTGACCCTCCCCCTTACAATAATTAGCCACGTACTAAGCTGATTCCGATGGAACTATATGCCACCTTAATGGTCCCAAAATATGAATTTTTTATGATAAGTAATTTCGAAGATATAATCATTTGAAAAAACAATTCGGCCGACAATTTGTTTTTAGCCCCCCCTTTTTGGACGCCAATGGATAAAAAAATTTAATTATTTTAGGAGTTTGTCCCACAGCCCTCTCTATATGTCTACTGATTTTCAACTTTCTATCTGCATTCGTGAGGGAGATATTAGCAAGTGTAGTTTTCGACTTTTTCCCTCCCCCCGCCTCCCCCCTCCACCTAACACCCCCAAAATTTAGAAAATAGAGCTCACTTACCCAACCAATAATCCATCCAAAAACGAACATTCTACCTTTAACGGTCTCGGAGATATGAGTCCATATGTACGGCGTACGGCGGGACGGATTTTTTTTTTTTGCATTTTTAGGCTAATTTAGTCATGAAACGCGAAAAAAAAAATTTCAGGGTAGCAAACTTTTTTTTTCTTGTGTCGATCACAATACTTTATTATTATAATAATAAAGTAAAATCCTTAAATATATGAAATATTATCCGGTCGAATATTTTGTGATTGGTAGCAGTTTCCATTTCTTTCGAGAGCACTGAGGTAATAGTTATTAGGCAGAAGTTAGCGGAGTTCGTTTTGATTTTTTTATTGGGAATCGGTTGCAAATTCGCTACTCTCCACATTCGCGGGAAGCATACAGTAGGGTAAGATGGAAGAAAAAGTTTGCTAAAAGTTTCAGCCGGATAGGAAGCGTACATCTTAAGGGTATTGATGAGAATGCAATGGAGTTGTAGCTTAGCAGATATGGCCCGTTGAACTGTCAGTGAAGCCACAACATACTTTTCGATGAATCAGAAAATTGCATTCAATTTGCTTCGCAAACCTTTTCAAAGATTCAACCTAAGTAATCGCAAATAGATAAGGAGACATGCGCAATTGTCTTTGGAGTGAAGAAATTTTATAAATTTCTACATGGGCATAAATTTATTTTATATACTGATTACAAACCACTGGTACACATTTTCTCGCCATCGAAGAGCTTATCTTACATGTCTATAGCACGTATGCACCATTATGCGATTTGAAAAAAAAAGTCATGTCAAACCACTGTCGTCTGGTATTTGTCTTCGTGGCATTTTTATACTCTAGATGAAATCTGAGAGTATTATAAGTTTGCTCTAAAGTTTGTTACCCCAAGAAATAAGGCTCGGAGGAAAAAATGAATGATACAGAAGATAATATTATCACTCAAAAATCTCAAAATCGGATGTCAGTCCGTCCGTCTGTCCGTCCGTCCGTTCGCTCTATACCCTGAGAACGCGTTGAGCTAGAAAGCTCAAATTGTACACATCGTTATTAATAAAAAAGTAAGGTCAAGCTCATGAACGAGCCAAATCGCTCCACCCCTTCTACCCCCTCCCATACAAAATTACGCAATTGCGCAATTTGACAATAAACGGTTTTGCTCGAAAAGTATATAAGATATTGGGCTGAAATTTGGAATATAATACTTTTATGATAATATCAATCTACCGAATAAAAATTATGCTTGTCCTCTTCCTCCTTCTATCACCTCCCATGCAAACTGTACTTGTCATGAATTACTTTAAGCCAATTTACTCAGTGCGTATACAATTTAGCGGGCTGAAATTGTGCACCAAATATTTATTTAAAATTGTTAGTAAGGCCAAACAAAATTAGACGATTAGCTTAACCCTTCTACCCCCTCCCTTACAATTTCGCAATTAGATATTAAATGGATTTTCTCGACAAGTATAAAAGCTATTAATCTGAATTGTGGGATATATTACTTTCATAATAATCTAAATCTACAGTAGAAAAATTATTTGCGTCCTCCCTCTCCTTCCACCTCCTGCCATACAAACTACACTTTTTCATAAAATGCTCTAAGACGATTTTCTCAGAACGTATAACATTTATTGAGCTCATATTTTGCAATAAATACTTAATTAGTATTATCACTAAAACCAGAAAAAAATATTTGATTAGCTTCTCTGCTTCTACCCCCTCCCATACAATATGACACAGTTTCACAACTTTACAAAATAAACTGCCAACAAGTCGGGCGAAACTTTATTATTCTTGGGACATGTTGCGGATGAGTGGAAAGTCAATATGCAGGTTAGAGTGGTTAGGGAAGACTAAGTGAAAGGGAGTTCTTGGGCAGGGCTGTTGTCTATTTAACAATATTTCATTCGTTTCTGCAAGTTTGGGTTTTTATGAGGGGAGGAGGAGCGGCAATAGTAAGAGTGTGTGGATGTTAATAGCTTTTTAATTATTTGCTTGAATCACGTCCAATATTCTCTGTATAGAATGAGTTTCATAGACAAAGTTGAATAGAATTTTCATAAAATTCGGTGTATTTTACATTCACGAAACCGAACATTTGTATGGGAGGGGGTAGAGGTAAGGGAATCGTAAATATTGATATGTAGTTTTATTTCGCTTCTCTTTTAAGGTGCTTGAATAAAATTTCAAGTTCATAGCTTTTAGTTTGTTGGTTATTAGTTGATTTAGTGAAATTGGTCGAAATCATAGTTTTGTTTGGGAGGGGGTAGAAGGGCAAGCTAGAATTCAAAACTTTTAAAGCAACTTCATTTGAATTATTTTTATAAGTTTCTATGCAAAATTTGAAATTGATAGCTTTTAAGAGTTAGCTGATAACTTATTTCATAAAAATGCTCAAAAAAATAATTTTGTATGGGAGGGGGTAGAGGATGTAGGGGAATCGTAAGACTTGTGATGCAATTTGCTTTTTTTTCAGTTGTAAGGTGCTCGTACAAAATTTAAAGTTCGTAGCTTTTAATTTGTTTGTTATTAGTTGATTTAATTAAATTGGTCGAAATCATACTTTTGTATGGGAGGAGGTGGAAGAGCAAGCGCGATTTCAAAACTTTTAACGCAATTTCCTTTGAATTATTTTTGTAAGTTTTTGTGCAAAATTTCAAGCTGATAGCTTTTAATAGTTAGTTAATAATTGATTTCTTGAAAATGTTCGAAAAAATAATTTTGTATGGGAGGTGGTATAAGTTTTAAAGATTTTCGACCAGTTAATAGTTCATTCTCTTATGAATTTTTTTTAAATGTATTCTGCAAATTTTCAAGTTTTTACCTTAAAATTTCATTCAAAAATTTTCAGCTTATGTGTTTTTTTCATTTCAAATGAAACACCTTGTGCACGTTAGACCAGGGGGGTCGGTGCATAACAATTGCAGAATTTTTATTATTTTTTGTGTATGTACAATAAAGAGATATATTGATCTGCAAAATTTAAACTTTGTATCTTTTAGCAGAGCCCTAAAAAATTACTCAAAATTTTTAACACATTTGCTTTCCACCTCCCTCCTTTTACACCCCCCACTTAATTTTTTAACCAAAATTAAAAATTATATAGCTTTACGATCTAACAAATTTTTGATTCGATATCTGCTCTGAATTTTGAGATATAATAGTATGAAATTTTGGAAAGTTCAATGCTCCCCATTTTCCCCCACTACTATTTCGTCCAAATATTAAATTTTTTTCGTATTTCTCTAGTATAGCTTAATATAAGTACCAAGTTTCAATTGCATACCTCAACAAATAGCCAAGATATTAATTTTTAAGTGTTTTCACTTGCACCACCCTGACCCTTCCCCTTACAATAATGAGCCTCTATATAAGCTGATTCAAGTGAATCTGTATGCCACCTTGATGGTCTAAAAATAGATATTTTTTTTATAATTAATTTCTAAGATATAATCATTTGAAAAAAAAAATTCGGCCGACAATTGGTTTTTAGCCCCCCCTTTTTGTACCCCAATGGATAAAAAAAATAAAAATTAATTTTAAAAGTTGTCCCACAAACCCTTTTATATGTATATTGATTTTTAGCTTCCTAGCTGTAACCATGTTTGAGATATTTGAATTCTTAGTTTTCGGTTTAAGTGTTCCCCCGCCTCCCCCTAAACCCTTACACCCCCCAAAATAAGTGTCCTTCTGAGATCCGCAACTATCTACAATCCCTCCAAAAATGAACTTTCCATCTTGAAGGGTTTGGGAGTTAATGTGTTCTGAGCGTACACACCGGCGTACGGCGTACAGACAGACGGATTTTTTTTTTGCATTTTTAGGCAATTTTAGTCATGAAACGCGAAAAAAAAAAATTTCAGGGTAGCAAATTTTTTTTTTTTCCCAAGTCGATCACAATACTTTATTATTAAAATAATAAAGTAAAATAGATTCAATTTTTTGAGTATGCATTTTGCATAAAACATTTTTGTAGCTACTTTAGCATGATGGGGAAAAAATTAGTTCAATGCTATCACCCCTTCTAACACTTCCCATACAAAATTTCTAGGGATCACAAAAAATTATATTTCATCTAGAGTATCGTAGCCCTGTTATGTTTTCTTTTAATATAAAAATATAATCTGCGTATTAATAGTTATTTTGTGGTGTTCGGTGCTGTGAAAATTTAAAGATGATTAAAAGATGACCGGAGTGGTCGGTGGTTCGATAATAACTCGAATTACTTTATTATTTTAATAATAAAGTATTGTGATCGACTTGGAAAAAAAAAATTTGCTACCCTGAAATTTTGTTGTTTCGCGTTTCATGACTAAATTAGCCTAAAAATGCAAGAAAAAAAAATCCGTCTGTCTGTACGCCGTCCGCCGTACGCCGGTGTGTACGCTCAGCGCAAATTAACTCCCAAGCCTTTCAAGATAGAAAGTTCATTTTTTGGGGGATTGTAGATAGTCGCAGATCTCAGGCGGATACCCATTTTGTGCGGTGTATGGGTTCAGGGGGAGGCAGGGGGAGCGCTTAAGCCGAAAAATACGAATTCAAATATCTCAACCATGGTAACAGTAAGGAAGCTAAAACTCAACACACATATAGAGAAATTTTTGGGACAACTTCTAAACAAATTTAATTTTTTTATCCACTGGCGTCCAAAAAGGGGGGCTAAAAACAAATTGTCGGCCAAATTGTTTTTTCAAAAGCTTATATCTTCAAAATTACTTATTGTAAGAAATTCATATTTTGAGACCATTAAGGTGGCATATAGTTCCATTGAAATCAGCTTAGAGAGTGGTTAATTATTGTAAGGGGAAGAGTCAGGGGGGTTGCAATAAAAAACACTAAAAAATGAATACCTCAACTATCTCTTATGCTATATAATTGACACTTGAAACTTATATTGAGCTACACTAGGAAAATATAGAAAAATATAACATTTTGAAATTATAGTAGTGGGGGGAAATGGGGAGCATTTCAAAAGTGGCGCACTTTTCAAAATTACAAATCCTTATATCTAAGAAAAAAGTACAGATATCAAATCGAAAAAATGTCAGATTGTAGAACAACATAATGATTAATTTTTGTGAAAATTTTAAGTTGGGAGGTCTAAGGGGAGATGATAAGCAAAAATGTCGAAAACTTTGAGTAATTTTTTTAGGACTCTGGTGAAAGATACAAAGTTTAAATTTTGCGTGTGAATACCTCTAATTAATGTTCATACAAAAATAATAATAACGTGATCCATAATTGTTATAAACCGACCCACCGGTCTAACGTGCACAAAGTGTTTCATGTGCATTGAAAAAAACACATAAACAGAAAATTTTTGAGTGTAATTTTAAGGTAGAAACTTGAAAATTTGCGAAATGTATTTGAAAAAAATCCCTAAATATACGAAATATTAACTGGTCGAAAACCTTTAAAACTTCTACCCCCTCCCATACAACATTATTCTTTCGACTATTTTTAAGAAATCAATTATCACCTAACTTTTAGAAGCTATCAATTTGAGATTTTGCACGAAAACTTACAAAAATAATTGAAATAAAATTACGTAAAAAGTTCTGAAATCACGCTTGCCCTTCTACCCCCTCCCATACAAAAGAATAATTTCGACCAATTCCAGTAAATCAACTAATAACCAACAAATTAAAAGCTACGAACTTGAAATTTTGTACGAGCACCTTATAACAGAAAAGAAAGAAAATTGCATTACAAGTCTTACGATTCTCCTACCTTCTCTACCCCCTCCCATACAAAATTATTTTCTCGAGCATTTTTAAGAAATCAGTTATCAGCTAACTCTTAAAAGCTATCAATTTCAAATTTCGGAAAAGAACTTATAAAAATAATTCAAATGAAGTTGTTTTAAAAGTTTTAAAATCGCGCTTGCCCTTCTACCCCCTCCCATACAAAACTATGATTTCGGACAATTTCATTAAATCAACTAATAACCAACAAACTAAAAGCTACGAGCTTGAAATCTTTTACAAGCATCTTACAAGAAAAGCGAAATAAAACTACATATCAAATTTTACGATTCCCTTACATTCTCTACCCCCTCCCATATAAATGTTCGGTTTCGTGAATGTAAAATACACCGAATCTTATGAAAATTCTATGCAACTTCGTCTATTAAACACATTCTATACAGAGAATATTGGTCGTGATTCAAACAATTAATTAAAAAGCTATTAACATCTACCCACCCTTACTATTACCCTCCTCCTCCCCTCATAAAAACGCAAACTTGCAGAAACGAATGAAATATTGTTAAATTGACAACAGCCCTGCCCAAGAACTCCCTTTCACTTAGCCTTCCCTAACCATTCCTAACCTGCATATTGACTTTCCACTCATCCGCAACTTGTTCCAAGAATAATAAAGTTTCGCCCGACTTGTTGGCAGTTTATTTTTGTTCTTATCAATACTTAAAACTAACTATATACAAAATGCTTAAAACTAGTTTACTAAATTGAATTGGTATATACCGGTTCATAATAGCGGTGCGGATTAGAAGTGCGATTACAAAAGAATTCAAAGTACAAAAGAATTCAAAGTATTATTGTTTTAAATTATGGGAAAATATTTCAATTTGGGATTTAATAAACAATATCATTTAGCATTATTGTTGATTGCATATATAGGTATATACATATATATATACCGGCATTGATAGCATTGCTATACTGTCGTAAGAAACATTTACACTGTGATATAAAATATTATTGAAAATGTTAAATACGACACTGTCAGTATCGCTAAATACTTCCCTTTCAGCAAAGCGTTTATGTGATGAGAAAAATTATATATATATATATATATATGTATATACAAATGTATATGCTTTCATTTTGATAAAATTATATGCGCGGGTTTTAATCGATCTATGGAAATTGTCATGACTTTGTCGTTAATTTCGATCACAAACTGCTTACGAAGGCGACGGACTACTTTGTAGGGCCCTTCATAAGGTGGTTTTATACCAGTTCTCACTTTATCGACTCTGACAAAAACAAAATCGCAGGTATTTAGATCGTTTGAGAAATGTATGTTCTTTTGAGTGTTTATTCGTATGTCAGTGGCTTTTAAGTTAGTCATGGCTCTCTTTAACTGGGAAGCATAGGTTGTTGGGTGTACATATATCGTTACTTTTGGTAGTATTGGCGAGAAATTCTCCGGGTACTACCAGACTTTGTCCGTAGACAAGATCTGCTGGTGAGCACAGGAGATCTTCTCGTATGGCAGTACGAATTCCTAATAATATAAACGGTAATTCGTTACACCAATTTGTTGTATTTTCTCTAGCCATTAGAGCTGTCTTCATATGCCTGTGAAAACGTTCAACTAATCCGTTTGCTTATGGATGATATGCGGTAGTGTAGATGCGATGTGAACCTATTAATTTAGTCACTTCCGCAAACAACTTTGACTTAAACTGGCTACCTTGATCCATTGTGATTTCGAAAGGGACTCCAAAACGAGCTACGTATTGTTGAACGAATGTCTCTGTCACTGTGATTGCGGACATGTTCTTCATTGGATACGCTTCTGGCCATCTAGAGAATCTGTCTACTATAGTAAGCAGGTAAGTATTTTCAGCTAAAGGTGGTAATGGGCCAACTATATCCATGTGGATATGTTCAAATCGCTTGGAAGGCAAGTCGAAACGATCGAATTTAGTTCGAGTATGGCGTTGGATTTTAGACTTTTGGCACCCAATACAAGATTTTGACCATTTTTTTGTATCTTTATTCATTGAGGGCCAAAAATATCTGAACGTGACTTGTCTCCGAGTTGTGCGAATACCAGGATGTGATAATTGTGAATGGAATGAAATACTTGCGCACGTAGTTCTTTGGGAACATATCGACGACTTATTCTCATGCTGACTTCACACCATATTTTTTCTTGCGATATAGGAACAACCATAAGCTCTAACTTATAACTTGATTGAGTGTTGTTAGTACTGCTTAGAATACTTTGCAATTCAGTGTCAGTTTGTTCTAGGTCAGCTAAATTTTGTCGATTTAAGGCTATAATGTTTGTATCAACGCTATTTATGCGTGATAGTGTGTCAGCTACATGGTTGGATTTTCCAGTAATGTGTCTTATATCTGTCGTAAACTGCGATATAAATTCTAGGTGTCGTGTTTGACGAGTTTATGGTCAGTGAAAATTGTAAATCTTCGACCTTCAAGAAAGTATCTAAAATGTTTTATTGTCAGGTATATCGCGAGTAATTCTCTATCGAATGCTGAATACTTGATTTCAGCAGGGGATAGTTTCTTTGAAAAAAAAAACCTAGCGTTTCCCAATTATCGGCATTAAGTTGCTGTAGAACAGCTCCAACTTCAATATTTGATGCATCAGTTGCGAGGCTATAGGAAGTGTTCGCGATAGGGTGAGTGAGAAATGTGGCATTGGCAAGAGCTTCCTTGGTCTTAGCAAAACTTGTCTTGCAGTCTACTGGCCAGCTGAATTGTTTTTTGGAACCCTTTTGTTTCACAAGTTGAGCGACATGACTATGAATGGGTGGCAACAATTGGGCCAAATTAGGTATGAATCTGTTATAGTAATTGACCATACCAACAAATTGCTGAATTTGCTTTAATGAAGACGGGGTTGCTAAATGTTTAATTGCTTGCACTTTATTGCTCGATGGTGAGATACCTTTTTCAGAAATGTGATGACTGAGAAAATCTAATTCGGTTACTCCGAATACGCATTTGGCAGGTTTAATGGTTAAACCATATTCAAACAATCTCTGAAAAAGACGTTGAAGATGATCTTTACGTTCGTCGTCATTACGACTGGCTACGAGAATATCATCTATGTAGACGAAGACGAAATTCATACCATTGACGACTTGGTAAATAAATCTTTGAAAGGTTTGTGCAGCGTTCAGTAGACCGAAATTCATACGAGTGTATTCGAATAGGCCAAACGGAGTTGTTATTGCTGTCTTATATTGGTCTTCTTTTGCAATTGGTATTTGATGATAAGCTCTGACCAAGTTTATTTCAGAAAAAAAAAATATGAGGCACGGGGTACCTATCTGGAATTGTGATCGCGTTAAGTCGGAGATAGTCGCCACATGGGCGCCAATCACTGGTATCCTTTCTGGGGACCATGTGTAATGGTGATGATGCTGATGAAGCTGAGGGTCGACATATACCTAGCTGTACCATCTGTTTAAACTCAAATTTGGCGGCTTTATGTTTCAAAGGGTCAAGGCGCCTTGGACGAGCTGTGGGAAGTGGACCAGTAGTCAATATGTGGTGATCAACTGAATGTTTAATTGGTAAATTAAAATTAGGTGGTTGACATAGCGACGGAAAATCTTTTAATAAAATTCCAAATTTGTTATCTATACTAAAATTCAGAGGTGTTGGTGTATTAGCATGAGTTGGAGAAATCTGAAATCTTTGTAACTGAATCTATTAATTTTTAATTACGTAAGTCAACTAGAATGTCATATTTCTCCAGAAAATGTTTTGGTATTACAGAGACTTCTGCACCTGTATCTATTAAGAAATTAAGTTTATTATTGTGATCTCTGATATAAAGACGGCGAGATTTCGTAAGTTTACCTCTATTCGCCGCTACTATAGAGGTTTTTTTAGTTTTTTGGCAACTTTGTAGTTGCATTTAAACCAGTGGACTTAAATTTACAAGCCTCTACACATTTGTGTGCCTTAGTTCCGATTTTCTTGTGGTACCAACATAGGTTACCAAAGTTTTTGCTTTCAAAATATCTATTGCGAGAGTTGCTTTTTTTGTTCCTAAATGGTTCTCTTCTCCAATACTCAATGCTCTTTTTTAGCTCAGCGATTTCTTGCTGAAGAGCATAAAAGTTATTTTTTGGTTCGATGGCACAAATAAAATTCGAGAAAAGGGAGAGCATCCCATATCCTATCTGCTAAAGACATGAGATCCTCAATAGGTTTATCGTTTTGAGCAGTCAATGCAATGGCTATTAGCTGCGATAACCGTCGCATCCATAAGTTGCGAATGAGTTTCTCGCTTATAGCGTCGCTAGTGCCTGCAATATTAACTAATGATCGATAAAACTCTGAATGTTTTCTGTCACCTATTTCGATATTACCTAATAATTTCTCAATCCTTTTTTCTTCGCTCATTGAATGTCTTTCAATTAAAATATTTTTAAGGTTGTGGTATTTATTCTCGGCAGGTGGTTTTTGAATAGTATCAATAACCAATTCAATTACTTCTTGTGGAAGTGCAGCCAAGATAAAATTGTACTTGGTCGAGTTTTTTTTTATTTTTGCTACCTCGAACTGAGCTTCTGCTTGAATAAACCATACTACTAGTGAATTGGACCGAAATCCCGGAAGTCTTACAGTGTATGAAGAAATATCACTAGACCCAGAATCCTGTTCTTTACTACTACTTTAGGTGTTGAATCATTATTAGTCGCCATATTAGCAGTTCGAAATTGATTAATATTTAATGAAAGGAGAAGAAATGGAATTAAACATAGCAGGACTACGATTGGGCGTAAATCCCAATCGTGCGATGAAGGAGAAATTTTTTTATTTCGAGAAATTTTGTAGGGGAAGTGGTAGAGGGGGTGACAACATTGAACTAATTTTTTCACATCACGATAAGGTTGCTATTGAAATGTTTTATACAAAATTTAGGATTCAAAAATTTAATAGGTACTGAGAAACTAAGCGTATTGAATTTAGTGAAATTGTGCAGTTTGTATGGGAGGTGGTAGAAGGAGGGTGGAGTTATTAATAACTTTCTTAGAAATAACTGTAAACTTCATTTATTTGGCATAGCAGATCAGTTGCACTCATACTTTTTAGGAAAGTCGACTTTTTGTAAAGTTGTTGGATTGTGTGAAATTGTATGGGAGGGGGTAGTAGGAGTGAAGCTAATAGCCAAAGTTTTTTTGGTCTTACGAATAATTCTAAATAAATGTTTAGTGCACAATTTCAGCTCCATCAACTTCATACGTTCTGAGTAAATTTGTTTAGAGTATTTCATGAAAAAGTGCAGCTTGTATAGGAGGTGGCAGAAGGAAGGGGAAGACTTAAATAATTTTTATACAACAAATTGAAAATATTGTAAAAGTTATACATTCCAAACTTCAAATCAATAGCATTTATACTTTTCGAGAAAAGCCGTTTATTGTCGAATTGCGAAATTGTGTCGTTTTGTATGGGAGGGGGGAGAAGGGGTGAAGCTAATGGTCAAATTTTAGTTGATCGTACTAATAATTATAAATAAATATTTAATGCTTAATTTGAGCTAGATAAATTATATACGCACTGAGTAAATTGACTTAGAGTATTTCAGGAAAAAGTGCAGTTTGTATGGGAGGTGGTGGAAGGAGGAAGGGGACCTGCATAATTTTTTTACGATATACTGAAATCATTACAAAAGTTATATATTCAAAATTTCAGACTAATGGCTTTTATAGTTTTCGAGCAAATCCGTTTATTGTCAAATTGCGTATTAGTGTCATTTTATATGGGAGGGGGTAGAAGGGGTGGAGCGATTTCGCCCGTTCATGAACTTGCCCTTACTTTTTTGTTAAGAACGACGTGTACAAAATTTGAACTTTCTAGATCAAAGCGTTCTCAAGCTAGAGAGGACACGGACGGGCGGGCGGACGACGGACGGACGGGCATCCGGTTTTGAGATTTTTGGGTGATTACGTGAACTTCTGCATCATTCATTTTTTCCTCCGAGCCTTATTTCTTAGCGTTACAAACTTTGTGGCCAACAAGTCGGGCGAAACTTTATTATTTTTGGGACAAAATGCGCAAGCGTAGAAAGTCAATATGCAGGTTCGAGTGGTTAGGGAAGACTAAGTGAAAGGTGCTTCTTGGGCAGGGCAGTTCTCAATTTAACACTTTCCGGAAACGTTCAAAAGCTCCATATTTCATTGGTTTATTTATGCAGGTTTGAGTTTTCATGAAGGGAGGGTGATAGTAAGGGTGGGTGGATGTTAATAGTTTCTTAATTGATTGCTTGAACCAAATCCAATATTCTTTGTATAGAATGTCAGTTTCATAGACGAAATTACATAGAATTTTCATTGGATTCGGTGTATTTTAAATTCACGAAACCAAACATTTGTATGGGAGGGGGTAGAGAAGGTAGAGGAATCGTAAAATTTGTGATGCAGTTTTATTTTTTTTCTCTTGTGAGGTGCTTGTACAAAATTTCAAGTTTGTAGCTTTTAATTTGTTAGTTATTAGTTGATTTAATGAAATTGGTCGAAATCATACTTTTGTGTGGGAGGGGGTAAAAGGGCAAGTGCTATCTCAAAACTTTTAACATAATTTTATTTCAACTATTTTTTTAAGTTCTTGTGCAAAATTTCAAATTGATAGCATTTGATAGTTAAGTGATAATTGATTTCTTAGAAATGATCGAAAAAAAAATGTTGTATGGGAGGGGGTAAAAGTTTTAAAGATATTCGACCAGTTAATATTTTAAACTCTTGGAAATTTATTTTCAATGCATTTCGCAAATTTTCAAGATCCTACCTAAAAATTTCATTCAAAAATTTTCAGTTTATGTATTTTACTTTATTATTATAATAATAAAGTATTGTGATCGACACAAAAAAAAAAAAAAGTTTGCTACCCTGAAATTTTTTTTTTTCGCGTTTCATGACTAAATTAGCCTAAAAATGCAAAAAAAAAAAATCCGTCTGTCTGTACGCCGTCCGCCGTCCGCCGTCCGCCGTCCGCCGTCCGCCGTCCGCCGTCCGCCGTCCGCCGTCCGCCGTACGCCGTACGCCGTACGCCGTACGCCGTACGCCGTACGCCGACGTGTACGCTCAGCGCACATTAACTCCCAAACCCTTCAAGATAGAAAATTCATTTTTAGAGGGATTGTAGGTAGTTGCGGATCTCAGGCGGATACCCATTTTCGGGGGTGTACGGGTTCAGGGGGAGGCAGGGGGAGCGCTTAAACCGAAAAATACGAATTCAAATATCTCAACCATGGTAACAGCTAGGAAGCTAAAACTCAACATACATATAGAGGGGTTTGTGGGACAACTTTTAAAAATAATTTAATTTTTTTATCCATTGGGGTGCGAAAAGGGGGGCTAAGAACCAATTGTCGGCCGAATTTTTTTTTCAAATGATTATATCTTCGAAATTACTTATTGTAAAAAAATCAGATTTAGAGACCGTCAAGGTAACATATAGTTCTATTGGAACCAGCTCAGAAAGCGGCTAATTATTGTAAGGGGGAGGGTCAGGGGGGGTGCAAAGAAAAACACTTAAAAATTAATATCTCAACTATGTTTTAAGCTATGTAATTGAAACTTAAAACGTATATTAAGCTATACTAGACAAATACAAAAAAAATATAACATGTCGAAATAATAGTAGTGAGGGGAAATGGGGAACATTTCAAAAATGGCGCACTTTTCGAAATTACAAATCCTTATATCTCAAAAAATAGTACAGATATTAAAAATTTGTCAGATTGTAGAACTACATAATGGTTAATTTTGGTAAAAATTTTAAGCTGGGAGGTGTAAGGGGAGGGAGGTGATAAGCAAAAATGTCGAAAATTTTGAGTGATTTTTTTAGGGCTCTTGTGAAAGATAAAAAGTTAAAATTTTGCATGTGAATACCTATATTTAATGTACATAGAAAAATAATATTAACTTGATCCATATTTATTATAAACCGACTCCCCCGGTCTAACGTGCACAAGGTGTTTCATGTGCATTGAAAAAAACACATAAACTGAAAATTTTTGAGTGAAATTTTAAGGTAGAAACTTGAAAATTTGCAAAATACATTTAAAAAAAATCTCTAAATATACGAAATATTAACTGGTCGAAAACCTTTAAAACTTCTACCCCCTCCCATACAAAATTATTTTTTCGACCATTTTCAAGAAATCAATTATCACCTAACCATTAAAAGCTATCAAAGTAAAATTTTGCACAACAACTTACAAAAATAATTAAAATGAAATTGCGTTCAAAGTTTTAAAATCGCGCTTGCCCTTCTACCCCCTCCCATACAAAAGTATGATTTCGACTAATTTCATTAAATCAACTAATAACCAACAAATTAAAAGCTATGAACTTGAAATTTCGTACGAGCATCTAGCAACAAAAATGAAAGAAAATTGCATCACAAGTTTGACGATTCCTCTACCTCCTCTACCCCCTCCCATACAAAATTATTTTTTCGAGCATTTTAAAGAAATCAGTTATCAGCTAACTCTTAAAAGCTATCAATTTCAAATTTGGCAGAAAAACTTATAAAAATATTTCAAATGAAGTTGTTTTAAAAGTTTTGAAATCGCGCTTGCGCTTCTACCCCCTCCCATACAAAACTATGATTTCGACCAATTTTATTAAATCAACTAATAACCAACAAACTAAAAGCTACGAACTTGAAATTCTTTACAAGCACCTTACAAGAGACGCGAAATAAAACTGCGTATCAAATTTTACGATTCCCCTATATTCTCTACCCCCTCCCATACAACTGTTCGGTTTCATGAATGTAAAATACACCGAATTTTATGAAAATTCTATGCAACTTCGTCTATGAAACACATTCTATACAGAGAATATTGGACGTGATTCAAGTAATTAATTAAAAAGCTATTAACATCCACCCACCCTTACTATTACCCCTACTCCTCCCCTCATAAAAACCCAAACTTACAGACACGAATGAAATATTGTTAACAGTCCTGCCCAAGAACTCCCTTTCACTTAGTCTTTCCTAACCACTCTAACCTGCATATTGACTTTCCACTCATCCGCAACTTGTCCCAAGAATAATAAAGTTTCGCCCGACTTGTTGGCAGTTTATTTTTCATTGCACATGAAACACTTTGTGCACGTTAGACCCCCACTTCGGTGCATAACAATTTTGGAACAAAATATTATTTTTTTTCTATGTACATTAAATAGATGTGTCGACGTGCAAAATTTAAACTTTGTATCTTTTACTAGAGCCATAAAAAAATCACTCAAAATTTTCAACATTTTCGCTTTCCACCTCCCTCCCCTTACACCCCCCAACTTAAATTTTTTACCAAAATTCAAAACTATATAGCTCTACAATTTGACAAACTTTCGATTTGATATGTGTACTCAATTTTGAGATTTGGTGATTTGTAGTTTTGGAAAGTGCGCCATTTTTGAAATGCTCCCCATTTCCTCCCACTACTATTATGTCCATATATTATATTTTTTTCATATGTCACTAGTAAAGCTTAGTATTTATTTTAAGTTTCAATTACATAGCTTAAGAGACAGTCGAGATATTAATTTTGAAGTGTTTTTCTTTGCACCCCCTCTCACCCTCCCCCTTACAAGAATTAGCTTCTATCTAAACTGATTCTAGTAGATCTTAATGCTATCTTAATGGTTTCAAAATATCAATTTTTTATGGGTAGTAATTTCGAAGATATAATCTTTTAAAAAAAAATTCGGCCGCCAATTGGTTCTTAGCCCCCCTTTTCGCACCCCAATGGATAAAAAAATTAAATTATTTTTAAAAGTTGTCCCACAAACTCTTCTATATGTGTGTTGATTTTTAGCTTTCTAGCTGTAACCATGGTTGAGATATTTGAATTCGTATTTTTCGGTTTAAGCGCTCCCCCTGCCTCCCCCTGAATTTGTACACCCCCCAAAATGGGTATCCGCCTGAGATCCGCAACTACCTACAATCCCTCCAAAAATTAACTTTCTATCTTGAAGGGTTTGGGAGTTAATGTGCGCTGAGCGTACACGTCGGCGTACGGCGTACGGCGGACGGCGTACAGACAGACGGATTGTTTTTTTTGCATTTTTCGGCTATTTTAGTCATGAACCGCGAAAAAAAAAATTTCAGGGTAGCAAATTTTTTTTTTCTCAAGTCGATCACAATACTTTATTATTAAAATAATAAAGTAAAATTTAGCTAAAATTAAAATGCTAAAAATGTTACGTAAATACAAAAGAAATCCGTTGAATTATTATTTTATTTGTAGTATTGAATTGGTAGTAGTGGCCATAGTAGCAGTTCGATTTCAATAAAAAACAATTTTAATTAAATATACGCATATTTTATTCATAATGTTGTGTTAGTATTTTAACTATTCGTTATTGGCGATTAATCTCGATGAGTGTCTTAACTTAGGAGGTATATACATACATAAGTAAGAATCAAAATTTATGTGATGAAATGGATAAAAATCAATTGAAATTTTTCGAAATTCACCATTTGGAATTTATTCCGCAAAACGTTTATTTCACTGATGAAAATATATGCATTTTATGTACGCTAGAAGAAAGTTTTATCTGGTAAAAACTTCTTAGCGAAGTATCGTTCCGGAAAACACTTTGCACTGCGTATTTATCAAATGCTACTGTAAGTATTATAATATTCCCTTGTAATTATTAGCGAGCGTGAGAAAAAAAAATGACTATAAATCACTTCTCCTAAAATGCACCGTATTTTACATAATATTAAATACATTTGAAATTTAAATTGTCTTTCAAAAAAAATTAAATTACTTTGAGACGAAAAAAAATGATTTCTTTTAAATTGAAAATTATAACCAAAAAAATACAATAAGTAATACTCTATTGAAATTCTTTCTAATTACAAATTTATTACATTAATTACTTGCTGTCCTGTCCAACGACGATATTGTAGCGTAAAACTTCATGCGTCTATATGAGTTAAATTCTTCCTTCTGTTGTTGTGGACGGTTTAGGATCGTTGCTTTCGCAGATTTCACCTGTATTCCTTGTCGTTTGTTGGTTGTCGCCGATGGTGAATGTAAACGAGAGTATAATGATCTGGATTGCCGTACATGTGCATTTTATTCGCACAACTTCAATTTGATGATTGTCGTTTCAGCTTACGTGTATTTCTTTCTATTTTTCCAAAGTATTTTGATGAAACGCAATTTTTATTTTCTTGTTTTCACTGCACTTCTACCACGTTAAATTTAATTTGCAATACAGCTTTTAGATTCTTGATATTTTAATTTTAATAAAACTTTTGTCGTCGGGGTCACTATTTGTGGTGTTCGGTGCTGTGAAAATGTAAAGATGATTAAAGATGACCGGAGTGGTCGGTGGTTCGATAATAACTTTAAATTTACTTTATTATTCTAATAATAAGGTATTGTGATCGACACAGAAAAAAAAATTTGCCACCCTGAAATTTTGTTTTTTCGCGTTTCATGACTAAATTAGCCCAAAAAAGCAAAAAAAACAAATATCCGTCCCGCCGTACGCCGTCCGCCGTACATATGGACTCATACCTCCGAGACCGTTAAAGGTAGACTGTTGGTTCTTGGGTGGATTGTTAATTTCGAAAGTGAGCTCCATTATCCAAATTTCGGAGAGTGTCAGGTGGAAGGGGAAGGCGGGGCGATGGAAAAAGTCGAAAAACAAAATTGCTAATATCTTCACCAAGAATGCAGATAAGAAGATGAAAATCAGCATACGTACAGAGAGGGTTGTGGGACAAACTCAAAAAATAATTTAATTTTTTTACCCATTGGCGTCCGAAAAGGGGGAGCTAAAAACAAATTGTCGGCCGAACCTTTTTTTGAAATGGTTATATCTTCGAAACTACTTACCGTAAAAAATTCATACTTTGGGACCATTAAGGTGGCAGATAGATCCACTACAATCAGCTTAGAAATAGGCTATTATTGTAAAGGGGAGGGTCACGGGGGTGCAAAGAAAACACTTAAGAATTAATATCTCAACTATCTCTTAAGCTATGTAATTAAAACTTAAAACATATACTAAACTCTACTAGCGAAATACAAGAAAAATATAAAATTTAGTCATAATAGTAGTGGGGGAAATGAGGAGCATTTCAAAAATGATGCACTTTTCAAAATTTTAAATCGTTATATTTCAAAATTGAGTACAGATATCGAATAAAAAATTCGTCAGATTATAGAACTATATAATTTATAATTTTGATAAAAAAATTTAGTAAGGGAGGGAGGTGGTAAGCAAAAATGTCGAAAATCTTGAGTGATGTTTTTAGGACTCTGGTCGAAGATCAAAAAAATCAAATTCCTGTTAAGACCCCCTATAGGGGCATAGGACAGAAACAACTCTCTTCCACAAGGCGCGATCCTGCGCATCGGCTTTAAGCTGTTGCCAGGACTTGTTTATTCCTCTGGCCTCCTGCTCAACTGCTCGCTTCCATGTGTTACATGGTCGACCAACCCGACGTCTTCCTTGAGGGTTATAATCCAGAGCCTGTTTTGCGATGTTTTGCTCTGGTTTCCTCAAAGTATGACCGATCCACTGCCACTTTCGCCATTGAATCTCAATACCTATTTTAGTCTGGCGAGTTGTACTCCAAAGTTCGTCGTTGGAGATCACTTCTGGCCAGAATATTCCTAAAATGCGTCGGAGGCATTGGTTTACGAAAGTCTGTAGTTTCTTGGTAAGTCGAACGGTCACTTTCCACGTAGTACAACCATGTAGCAACACGGATTTGACGCATGCGTCAAAAACTCGCAGCTTCGTGCGAAGGGAGATCTCTCTTAACCTCCAGAAAGGGGAAAGGATACCGAAGGCCTGACGAGCTTTATTTAGCCGAGCCTCAACATCCTTTTCGGCTCCGCCGTCCATGCTGACAATGCTTCCGAGATAGCAAAAATCTTGCACCTCTTCCACATCCTGTCCATTAAGAACAATCGGTGTGCTTGCGTTCGAACCCATGTGCATGTACTTGGTTTTACGCACATTTATTTTCAGTCCCGCCTCTTTGCATTTAGAATGCAACGAGCGAACATTTGACTCTAAGTCCGAACGGGTATGTGCAAGCAAACACACGTCATCAGCATAATCAAGGTGACTTAAGATGTTAAACAGTCTCCATTGAAGACCTTTACCTTCCCCACCTTCCAGTGCAGCTTTCAAGATGTCATTTATTACCACCAGAAACAGGGCTGGTTATAATATGCAGCCTTGTCTGACACCCGTTCGCACAGGAAAGCTCTCGGACAGCTCTCCTCTATGCAAGACGCGACACCTTGCATCTTCGTAGGATTCTTTAATCATAGCTATGACCTTATTTGGAATACCTCTCCTACGCAAAGCATTCCATATGTAATCTCGATTAACGCTGTCGAAAGCCTTCTCGAAGTCCACAAACATGAGATGTAGTGGCGAACCCATTTCGGCTGACTGCTCTAATATTATCCGTAGGGTATTTGTGTGGTCGGTACAAGACGACCCTTTACGGAATCCAGCCTGATAAACTTCGAGAGTGCTCTCGACGACATCACTAATCCTATTGAGAATTACCTTAGCCATAATTTTTGATACGGCAGTAAGTAGACATATACCACGCCAATTGCCACAATCCCGAAGGTCGCCCTTCTTCGGAATTTTCACAATGACGCCCTCCTTCCATTCAGTCGGATATCTTCCATCATTCCACACCTTAGTGAAGAGTGGGAGGAGTATATCGGCTGTTATTTCCGGGTCCGCTTTGAGGAGTTCGGTTGGTAGTCCGTCTATACCTGGAGCTTTCCTTCCCGCCATTGACCGAATGGCGGAAACTATCTCTTCCTTATCTGGGGGATCGTCCCTAATAGAGGATTGTTGCGGTTGGATGTTTGGAAGTTGTTCTGTTTCCGGAATATCTTCATCTGACAAGATGTTTAAAATATCAGAGAAGTATTCCTTCCATCGTCGCAACTGGTGTTCACTCATATTAAGGAGAGTTCCGTTGACATCTCTCACCAGGTGGTTGGCGGTGAAATTCCTGTTCGTCAACTGTTTCATGATTTTAAATAGGTCGAAGATAGAAACTTTAAATTTTGCATGTGGATACATCTATTTAATATACATAGAAAAAAAATAATAATTTGATCCACAATTGTTACGAACTGATCACCCCGGTCTAACGGGGACAAGGTGTTTCATGTGCAGCGAAAAAAACACGAAAACTGAAAATTTTTGGATGTAATTTTAAGGTAGAAACTTGAAAATTTGGAAAATACATTTTAAAAAAATCCCTCAAAGTATGAAATATTAACAGGTCGAATACCTTCAAAATTTCTACGCCCTCCCATACAAAATTATTTTTTCGACAATTTTTACGAAATTAATTATCACCTAACTACTAAAAGCTATCAATTTCAAATTTGGCATGAAAACTTAGAAAAATAATTGAAATGAAATTCCTTTAAAAGTTTTGCAATCGTGCTTGCCCTTCTTCCCCCTCCCATACACAAGTAGTTAAACCAACTAATAACCAACAAATTAAAAGCTACGAACTTGAAATTTTGTACGAGTACACTACAAGAGAAACGAAATAAAATTGCGTCACAATTTTTACGATTCCCCTACCTCCTCCACCCCCTCCCATACAAATGCTTGGTTTCGTGAATGTAAAATACACAATATTATGAAATTCTATGCAACTTCGTCTATGAAACTGACATTCTATACAGTGAATATTGGACGTGGTTCAAGCAATCAATTAAAAAACTATTAATCCACTCTTACTATCACGCCTCAACGCTCCCCTCATAAAAATTTAAACTTGCATAAATAAATGAACGAAATATTGATTATAAGTACTGGAGCTTTTGAACCCCTTTTCACTTAGTCTTCCCTAACCACTCTAACCTGCATATTGACTTTCCACGCATCCGCAACTTGTCCCAAGAATAATAAAGTTTCGCCCTAGTTGTTGGCAGTTTAGTTATCCTTATCAATACTTAAAACTAACTATACAGGGTGTTTGGTACTCCGTGTGCCACCTTGTAAGGGGTTATTCCTAGATATATTTTGAGAAAAAAATTGCTCCATGGAGATAGTCAATTTTCAATATCCGCGGAGATACAGGGTGATCAAGAAAAGTATTTCGACCTGTACCATCACTCATTCAAAACGCTATATCTTAAAAACTAATAATCACAATTCAAAGTGTTACAGCTTGTTTTTAGAGAATCGAATTACCTTTCATTTGGTGTAATAGTCCGCATTGTAACTATACCCAATTCTGAGGTATTTGCCTCAGAACAAAAATTTTTGATACTTTGACCCTCAAAATTCTGGGATCAATGTAGTTTTTCTCAAAAAAACGCATTATATAAATGTCATTTTAATGTTGTTTTTTTATGTGGCATATTATTGCCTACAAAAGATGTATATACTTGCATTGCATAAGTTTCACAGTTTAGCAAAAACTATCATTCCAATAATTTAGCACTTTTATCAAAAAAAACAAGAATATGTTGATCAACACTCTTTGCTTGAACTAAAAGAACTTAAGAATGGTTTTTATAGTTTTTTTCAAATTTCCTTAATTACAATAAATGTTCAAAATGGCCACCTTCATTTTGCATTCAGGCTAAAGCTTGTTTTGCCAGTGTTCTCTTTGTGTTCATACTCCGCATCGATTCTGGTGTTTAGATCCTGCAACGTTACTACTTCCGTTGCGTAGACAAGGTCGTTCATCCGTCCCCATACAAAGAAATCCGTAATAGTTAAATCAGGAGATCTTGCAGGCCAGTGTATCGGTCCATTTCTACCGATCCAGCGATTGCTATAATTGGAATTTAACCAATCTGTTATTTGTCGGCCGTAATGAGCTAGAGCACCATCGTGTTGGTAAAACATGGAAGCCAATCGTTGCAGTGGCATATCATCCAATAACTCCTGTAGATCATTTGTCAAAAAATGCAAGTAATTGGAACTATTTAAGGTAGGCGGAAGCCTAGTAGGACCAATGAAATCGTTACCAATCACACCTGCCCATAAATTGACACTGAATCTGTGCTGAAATGATGCCTCCCTTCTTGTATGTGGTTTTTTCTCAGCACAGGTGTGTAAGTTGTGGAAGTTTGTGATACCGTCCCTGGTGAATTGGGACTCATCCAAAAAATGTTGTTCATAAAATTTTCGTCACTTAGTTGTCGTTCAAGGAGCCAATTGCAAAACTCCATCCTTTTGGGCAAATCAATGGGTAACAGCTCCTGCACTGGAGTGTGGTGGTAGGGATGCCTTTAGGACACTCCAAACTTTCCACGTAGAGACGTTTAACTGCAATGCCAAGCGTCGGATACTGATTGATGGATTATTTTGAACTGCATGTAGTATTCCTTCATCTGTTGGAACAGCGATTATCGGCGCAGGATTTGCATTTACTCTGCTTGTCCTAACGCTGCCTGTTTTCCGAATCCTTCTGTAAACTTCTTGGAATACTCTCCTGTAAGGTATCCGAAGAAGAAGATATTCCGGAAACAGAACAACTTCCAAACATCCAACCGCAACAATCCTCTATTAGGGACGATCCCCCAGATAAGGAAGAGATAGTTTTCGCCATTCGGTCAATGGCGGGAAGGAAAGCTCCAGGTATAGACGGACTACCAACCGAACTCCTCAAAGCGGACCCGGAAATAACAGCCGATATACTCCTCCCACTCTTCACTAAGGTGTGGAATGATGGAAGATATCCGACTGAATGGAAGGAGGGCGTCATTGTGAAAATTCCGAAGAAGGGCGACCTTCGGGATTGTGGCAATTGGCGTGGTATATGTCTACTTACTGCCGTATCAAAAATTATGGCTAAGGTAATTCTCAATAGGATTAGTGATGTCGTCGAGAGCACTCTCGAAGTTTATCAGGCTGGATTCCGTAAAGGGTCGTCTTGTACCGACCACACAAACACCCTACGGATAATATTAGAGCAGTCAGCCGAAATGGGTTCGCCACTACATCTCATGTTTGTGGACTTCGAGAAGGTTTTCGACAGCGTTAAGCGAGATTACATATGGAATGCTTTGCGTAGAAGAGGTATTCCAAATAAGGTCATAGCTATGATTAAAGAATCCTACGAAGATGCAAGGTGTCGCGTCTTGCATAGAGGAGAGCTGTCCGAGAGCTTTCCTGTGCGAACGGGTGTCAGACAAGGCTGCATATTATCACCAGCCCTGTTTCTGGTGGTAATAAATGACATCTTGAAAGCTGCACTGGAAGGTGGGGAAGGTAAAGGTCTTCAATGGAGACTATTTAACATCTTAAGTCACCTTGATTATGCTGATGACGTGTGTTTGCTTGCACATACCCGTTCGGACTTAGAGTCAAATGTTCGCTCGTTGCATTCTAAATGCAAAGAGGCGGGACTGAAAATAAATGTGCGTAAAACCAAGTACATGCACATGGGTTCGAACGCAAGCACACCGTTTGTTCTTAATGGGCAGGTTGTGGAAGAGGTGCAAGATTTTTGCTATCTCGGAAGCATTGTCATCATGGACGGCGGAGCCGAAAAGGATGTTGAGGCTCGGCTAAATAAAGCTCGTCAGGCCTTCGGTATCCTTTCCCCTTTCTGGAGGTTAAGAGAGATCTCCCTTCGCACGAAGCTGCGAGTTTTTGACGTATGCGTCAAATCCGTGTTGTTATATGGTTGTACTACGTGGAAAGTGACCGTTCGACTTACCAAGAAACTACAGACTTTCGTAAACCAATGCCTCCGACGCATTTTAGGTATATTCTGGCCAGAAGTGATCTCCAACGACGAACTTTGGAGTACAACTCGCCAGACTAAAATAGGTATTGAGATTCAACGGCGAAAGTGGCAGTGGATCGGTCATACTTTGAGGAAACCAGAGCAAAACATCGCAAAACAGGCTCTGGATTATAACCCTCAAGGAAGACGTCGGGTTGGTCGACCATGTAACACATGGAAGCGAGCAGTTGAGCAGGAGGCCAGAGGAATAAACAAGTCCTGGCAATAGCTTAAAGCCGATGCGCAGGATCGCGCCTTGTGGAAGAGAGTTGTTTCTGTCCTATGCCCCTATAGGGGGTCTTAACAGGAATTTGATTGATTGAAGGTATCCGACGATTAAGAAACCTCTGATGACACAAAGATCGCGCCGCTCGTGAATTTCCCTGACACTCTCCATAAATGAAAATAATTTCTGCATATTCTTCATTCAAGTACTCAGGCATTTCGAAATTATTTTCTAAATTTTAGTGACCACTCATTCACTAAATCCTTAAAATTATCCTATAGCTTACCCCAAATTATGTCATTTAATGGAGTTTATGCTGTGAATTTATGCGTCCCCTTATCTAAGTTATTTAACTTATCTCTCTTGGAATGCGTTTTTCTGGATATCCTGAAGTCTTTTTTTATCATTCTTATTCTTAAGAACGGTGAAATATCTAATATAAATAATTATCGTCCAATCTCAATTCTTAATTGCTTGTCGCTTATTTTTGAACATGTTATGTACAATCTACTCATTTCTCGTATTACTCCACTTATCTCTAAAACAAATCTAGCCATCTTTACTGATGATATTGCCTGTTCGTTAGACCGCTCTCTTCAGACCGATGTTAATTATGCTGATTTCCAAAAGGCTTTCGATCAAATTCCTTAAAATGATAAATAATAAAATAAATAAATAATACATGAGTAAATTTGGCATTACAGAATCATTGCTTAACTGGTTTGCTTACTTAACTGGACGTAAACCAAATGTGGTTATTAATGGTATTACTTCTCACGACATATTTCCTACCTCCGGAGTGCCTCAGGGCCCCATTCTCGGTCCTTTTATATTTGCTATATTTATAAATGATATTGCACAGGAATTTTCATAGCAATCACTACTATTTGCCGAAAATCTCAAAATATATAGAACTATTTCAAACATAAGGGATTGCATTCAACTGCAAAAAGATATTGAACTAATGATGGATTGGTGTGATGTAAATGGTTTAGATTTAAATGTAACTAAGTGCGCCGTAATGTAAAACACAACCATATTTTTCGATTACACTCTTTTTTCGACTGCTTTGAATGGAGGAAATGAATATAAAGATTTAGGCATAATATATGATAGTAAACTACTGTTTGATTCACATAAATCTTCAATTATTATGCGTGCTAGCAGAGGTGTTGGCTTTTTATTTAGATGTGCAAAAACTGTTAACATACTACGTTTATAATCAATCAAATTTTTTTTTTTCCTGTTAAAACCCCCTATAGAGGCATAGGACAGAAACAACTCTCTTCCACAAGGCGCGATCCTGAGCATCGGCTTTAAGCTGCTGCCAGCACTTGTTTATTCCTCTGGCCTCCTGCTCAACTGCTCGCTTCCATGTGTTACATGGTCGTCCAACCCGACGCCTTCCTTGAGGGTTGTAATCCAGAGCCTGTTTTGCGATGTTTCGCTCTGGTTTCCTCAAAGTATGACCGATCCTCTGCCACTTCCGCCGTTGAATCTCAATACCTATTTTAGTCTGGCGAGTTGTACTCCAAAGTTCGTCGTTGGAGATTACTTCTGGCCAGAATATTCCTAAAATGCGCCGGAGGCATTGGTTTACGAAAGTCTGTAGTTTCTTGGTAAGTCGAACGGTCACTTTCCACGTAGTACAACCATATAACAACACGGATTTGACGCATGCGTCAAAAACTCGCAGCTTCGTGCGAAGGGAGATCTCTCTTAACCTCCAGAAAGGGGAAAGGATACCGAAGGCCTGACGAGCTTTATTTAGCCGAGCCTCAATATACTTTTCGGCTCCACCGTCCATGCTGACAATGCTTCTGAGATAGCAAAAATCTTGCACCTCTTCCACATCATGTCCATTAAGAACAATCGGTGTGCTTGCGTTCGAACCCATGTGCATGTACTTGGTTTTACGCACATTTATTTTCAGTCCCGCCTCTTTGCATTTAGAATGCAACGAGCGAACATTTGACTCTAAGTCCGAACGGGTATGTGTAAGTAAACACACGTCATCAGCATAATCAAGGTGACTTAAGATGTTAAATAGTCTCCATTGAAGACCTTTACCTTCCCCACCTTCCCATGTAGCTTTCATTTATTACCACCAGAAACAGGGCTGGTGACAATATGCAGCCTTGTCTGACACCCGTTCGCACAGGGAAACTCTCGGACAGCTCTCCTCTATGCAAGACGCGACACCTTGCATCTTCGTAGGATTCTTTAATCATAGCTATGACCATATCTGGAATACCTCTCCTACGCAAAGCATTCCATATGTAATCTCGCTTAACGCTGTCGAAAGCCTTATCGAAGTCCACAAACATGAGATATAGTGGCGAACCCATTTCGGCTGACTGCTCTAATATTATCCGTAGGGTATTTGTGTGGTCGGTACAAGACGATCCTTTACGGAATCCAGCCTGATAAACTTCGAGAGTGCTCTCGACGACATCCCTAATCCTATTGAGAATTACCTTAGCCATAATTTTTGATACGGCAGTAAGTAAACATATACCACGCCAATTGCCACAATCCCGAAGGTCGCCCTTCTTCGGAATTTTCATAATGACGCCCTCCTTCCATTCAGTTGGATATCTTCCTTCATTCCACACCTTAGTGAAGAGCGGGAGGAGTATATCGGCTGTTATTTCCGGGTCCGCTTTGAGGAGTTCGGTTGGTAGTCCGTCTATACCTGGAGCTTTCCTTCCCGCCATTGACCGAATGGCGGAAATTATCTCTTCCTTATCTGGGGGATCGTCCCTAATAGAGGATTGTTGCGGTTGGATGTTTGGAAGTTGGTCTGTTTCCGGAATATCTTCCTCTGACAAGATGTTTAAAATATCAGGGAAGTATTCCTTCCATCGTCACAACTGGTGTTCACTCATATTAAGGAGAGTTCCGTTGACATCTCTCACCAAGTGGTTGACGGTGAAAATCCTGTTCGTCAACTGTTTCATGATTTTAAATAGTAAACCCATATCCCCAAGGTAAGCCGCAGATTCTGCCTTGTTTGCCAGATCTTCAATGGCCTTTCTCTTGTCGCGTCTAACAGCCTTTTTAAGCTGTATATGAGCATCGCGGTAGTTCTGCCTCAAGTCGGGCGTTCGTTGGTTGACATCGGGTTGAGAGATGATTGCCAATTTGGCTTTTTTCCGATTGCCAACCTTGTCCCATGTGTCCTGCGACATCCAGGGTTTCTCACCGCTCTGCACATATCCCACAGATTCTTCAGCACTAGTTAGAAAAGTGTTTCTGGTTGCCTCCCAATTGGCGTCCAGTGTGCGCATTTCATTTTCACCTAATGTGGATGACTTTTCGCGTAGAATAGTGGTGTATTCGCGTTTTTTGTTGGGATCTCTGAGTTTATCCACATTAAGCTTGCGCTTCATTTGAAGAATTAGTGGTCGTCGGATAGCTACTGTACACAATCTCAAGCAGGCAACCATCAAGTGGTGATCGCTCCCCACGTCAGCTCCACGTTTCACTCGCACATCGAGGAGACATCTCCTCCATCGGCGACTTATAGCCAAATGGTCGTTTATAAGCCTGTATTGTTTTCTTGTTCGTAGTATTTTGGAACCGATGGTTTTTGTTCGCTTACTATCATTCAGTCCCCCATAATATCTGCAAATATTTGTCAATAGCGCCAATACAACTGAAAAAATATACAAGCTTCTCCACTCGTTCCTGTCTGTTTGTCTGTCTACAGCATAACTCTCGAAAGCTTTGAAATTTTTTATATATCATTTTTAGCAAAAAAGTAATTTTAAGTGCGTGAACGGGCCAAATCCCCACACTCCTTCTACCACCTCCCATACAAATTTCGAAATGTAAAGAAATTGATTTTTCTCCGAAACCTTTTCAGCTATTGACTTGAAAATTAGGTCATAGTATAACGATATAAATATCATTGACGTCAAAAAATATTGATCTGATCTTCTTTACTCCTTCTACCTCCCATACAAATGCACAATTTTCAAAAATGCATTTATTCGATTTTGATTACAATTAGTAAAGCTAAAAAAACTAATCTTTGTCATGATTAATGTTATTACAAATGTAACCGATTTTATGAAAGCTATCAACTCAATCAACCTCACTCTTCTACCCCCTCCCAAACAAATTTCACGAAATTTCGGAATTTTAACTAAATTATTTTTCTCCAAAACCGTCAAAGCCATCAACTTTAAATGTTGAAAAAAGTATACTGTTATAAATATCATTGATGTTGAAATATTTGGCTTTGATCCGAATGCTCCTTCAACCCCCTCCCATACAAATGCACAATTTTTGCCAAATGCATTTAATGGATTTTCATTGGAACTAGGAAAAGTGAAAACTTCAAACTTTGCCAGAATTTGTTCCTTAATAATTGCAATAAATGCTAAAAAACTAATGGACTTCGCTTCACTCCTTCTGTCACCTCCCATACAAATTTTTGTATTGAAAATTCAATAAATGTATTTCTCCTTCGAATATTTAAGTAACAAAGCAATGTGATTAGGATGTTGATAAGCAGATTCAAAATTATCCAAAGCCTCCCACTTTCTCTGTCACCTCCCATACAAATGCCATAAATTCAGACAAATTTGTTCAATTTCCTTGAAAATTATGAAAGCTACAAGCTTTTAATTCAGCATGAAACATTTTGTATACTACGTTCAGTGTTACATACAAAAATTACAGACCTCTCCCCTCTGTTTTTACCACATCCTATATAAAAGTTACTATTCACTATTCGAAAGAATTTGAGAAGACATATTTTCCGGTACAGTGAACTCTTTCCTCTTTCATCTAGAGTACCATATGATTGGGCTTTATGTCTAATCATAGTTCTGTTGTTTATACTCTAGATGAAATCTGAGAGTATTATAAGTTTGCTACAAAGTTTATAACGCTAAGAAATAAGGTTCGAAGAAAAAAATGAATGATACAGAATTTTATATAATCACTCAAAAATCTCAAAACCGGATGTCCGTCCGTCCGTCTGTCCGTCCGTATCCTCTCTAGCTTGAGAACGAGTTGGTCTAGAAAGTTCAAATTGTGTACATGTCATTTTTGAAAAAAAAGTAAGACCAAGTTCGTGAACGGGCCAAATCGCTCCACCTTCTACCCCCTCCCATACAAAATGACACAATTTCGCAATTTGACAATAAACGGATTTGCTCGAAAAGTATAAAAGCTATTGGTCTCAAATTTGGAACATACAGACCATAATTCGTAATCCAGCGGATTCAGGTCTGGGCTAGAGGAAGGCCAATCTTAGCTTTAATAAAATCTGGAACATTTTCTTCAAGCCATTTTTGGGTTGACTTCGCCTTATGACCTGGTGCAGAATCTTGCTGGAAACTCCAAGGCTGATTTTTGAATAATGACGTGTTGAGAGGTTTCACTACACTTTCAAGGACACTTTCTTGATAAATTTTGGCAGACGTTTTGACGCCCTTCTCACAAAAATGCAACTTTGTCACCTCGTTGTAGCTAACACCCCACCAAACCATTACTGAGGCTGGATGATGACCTCTTTGAACATTTTGGGCAACTTGAGAAGCTTCTCTGGCACTGCGAGCATAAACCCTATCGTTTTGTTTATTAAATGTTTCTTCGACAGTAAAAATTTTTTCGTCCGTAAACAAAATTTTACGGTGTTCTTGGTTTGCGTACCGGCAAAGTAATCGTTTTGATTTTTCCACTCTATTTTTTTTTAACGAATCTGTTAGTAAATGCCCGGTAGATCTACGATAAGCACCCAACCCCAAGTCACTTTTGATGATACGTGAAATTGTTCTTTGGGGTATTTTCATCTCTCGCGATAAAATTTTTTGTTTCCGAAGAGGATTACGGCGAATTCTCTCGCGCACGGCTTTAACCGCTTGAGGTGTTCGAGTAGTTCGCGGACGGTCACTTTTTTCACGGCCACTTACTCCAGACGTATCATTAAATCTTTCAATAGCCCGATATACAAACATTCGGCTTATACCAAGGGTATGCAGAGTCTTAAAAATATGACTTGGTTGCATTCCTACTTTATGAAGTGCAATCACAGCAATTCTATTTTCTTTGTCACCCCAATCCATGTTCACTACACTAAAAATTAAACTCAAATGATGACAAATGCATCAAACACAAGCGTACTATAGCGATTAGCTCAATTTTTAAGAAATGCAATATAACGGTTCCTTTCTGCAGGGTTGCCAAACCTTGTAACAATATTTATGGCTAGACTAGGTATTGCGCTTTGACCTCACCATAAATCAGAGATATTGACAATATTAATATCCCTTGCTTTCTAAATAACTGTCTCTGGAGTCCGCTACTGTATATTGTTTCGTTTCGCTCGTCTCAATGTCTGTTTGAAGTTCTTCTAACATCATATTTTTTTTCATTTTTCTTTTTCTTCTCATTATTTCCCTTTCAATTTATTTAAATAATTCTACTACTTACTCTTTTCATCTTATTATTTATATATAAACATTTTTTTTTAATTTTCATATTTTCTCTTTTTAGCATAATTATTATTGAACTTTATTTAATTTAATAATGAAAGTATAAACTTAGACATATTTCAGGCTTTTTTGTATAGACTGTAAACCCGAGTGTATTTAACGAATAAACAAATTGTTTATTCTAATTATAAAGTACTAGCAATCGGCAGTCCCTACGTGACTGAATGAGCTTATACAATACCTTATTATGCATTAGTCACCAATGATCTGTAAACGCTAATCTGATCTTCTCTTTTACTAACAGTAGCAGTATACGTGCTTTAAGATCGCTTCTAAGGATAATACCAGAAATACGCTTTAAAATGGTTTCGAAAATATGCTCTAAAAGCGCTTCTGTTAAAACTGAAAAGGAGCGTTTACTACAGCGGACATGTAATGTTACAATGTATATGAAATGGTAGCAAGTTCGAAGCACTTCTTCGCGACAAATTAAGCGCATTTAAAATACTTCGGAAGCGCTTTTTTCCCGCTGGAATTTACTTAGTAAGATCCGCCCGGATATACTTTGACATTGTGTTTTATTCTATATCCATAACATCCACCGAGAAAAATTAGAAGAGAAATGCTTCAGTATTGCTAAACTTAAAATCTTATGTGCGCAAAGAAATTTAAAATCAAGACGCTATTATAAGTTTGAGAAAAGCAAATGGCGCAATTTTGAAACAGATAAATAAAAAGATTAGGATCATGCAAAAGAAAGCAAAAATGCAACAACAACCATATATCATTAATGATTTTGATGCGCTTTATTTTCAGTTGTGTTCGCACTTTTTTCTTCCAGTTTTCTTAAATCTATAAATACATATGTATATAACAAAAAAAGCATGGAGAGAACATAACGACGCATGTCAGGAACAGGGACCACAGTAATGTGTGTTTGCGTATAATGATCGCAGACCTGAAAAGGAAACGTTATATGCTATTATATATGGTTGGGGAAAGGAAATGAGAACAACCGTAACCAGAGTACATTCACCGAGTAGGACCACTCGTATACTTGCCCGGGTTAACACGTTTGTCACGTGCTACCTCTTCAAATTCAGGTTTTTACCTCTTCAAATTCAGGTTTTTACTTTTGGTGAAACGTGTTCGCCGAGTCCGCGACATCTTATCTCTCATTCTCGTACATGGCGTTCTTACAGCTTTTGCTCGCGTCGTATTCAAATTGGACGGCGGGTGCGCGGGTCATGATCGGCGGGTGGTCGACGATTCTCTTTCCGCTCAATGTTTTCGATATTGTTCGCTTGCTCTTGTCTAATAAAAAAAACTCTTTGCGAGAGGGAAATGGAAAGATCAAATTAAATGTTCACTGTAAGCTTGAGAGAGAGAAAGTACACGTATCGGAGATGAAACACGAGTGTGTTTTCGGCAATTTTCGGAGCCGGGTCGTATTTTTAACTGAGTTGTCCTACTATGTGTATACTATGACCGTAACGATTGGTGAAGCTGGTATATTTTGCAGTTGTACTGGCTGCTACTGACAAATAATTGCAGTTCTGCAGGGGTGGGGTGGCGATTGTGTACTTGTCGAATGAAGACTTCATGTCTTCATTCGAAATATCGATAAGTGGTACCTATGAATGGCGATTGAGCTTCAAGTTTCTGTCTCGCTCCGACTCTAAGTACTTGTATGCTTGTCGGAGGTCACGATCTGATTACGGGATGAGTAATCAATTTTCTTTTCATCTTTTGATATTTCAGCGGAAATGCGGAACTAGAGCAGGTAGAGACCTGGAACCCAGAAAAGGAACACCTTGATAAAAATACCTCTTCAATGATATTTAGCTTGTTTATTTTGGGATCATTGGTTTGGGCTATAGTGCGTTTACAAAAAACGCTTATTCTTTAAAAATCAAGAGGACAGCGCGGAATCGGAGTTAAGACATGATGTGCGCCACCTGTTTTTCATTTACAGGTCGAAAAAATTTGTTTTGTCATTCTGTCAGACAGAATTTCTAACGCGCCGCCTTGTTGTTTTAAAAAACGAGGTAGCTATTTGCATTTTCTTTTTTTTTTGTAGTTAATTTTCTTATTATTTTTACGGTTCTAAGTGAATTCTTTAAGATCGGTGCCTTCACTGAATTAGTTTAAATATCCATTAGAAACAGTTAGTTCAAATCCTTTTAGAAGTAAGTAAAAGTAAAATTTCGTTGGAGTTTCTTTTCTCTTCTTGTATGTTTCTTTCTTTTTCACTTTTTAACATAATGCTTGGTATAAAATCTATTAATCGTTTAATTTTAATCTGTATAATAATATTTTTGGTTAAATACGTATGTACATGATAGTTGGTCACGATATTCCACCAGCAACTGCACTTCCTCATGGTTATGTTAAAGAGGATATCTACGAAAGATTGAAAAAGGAAGTAATGGAAAGCTTTTCTTTTTTTTTTTAGCACCGAGTATAACTAAGAAGGTCTCTTTTAATGTATTGTACTGTTAACACAGTAAAGAAAGTGGATTACAATTTGAAGTATTATAGAAATTCAGACTAGAGGTTATACCCGTGGATGTTCGGGAAATGAATGACCGCCTAAATTTCACTATACGGCAAAATACAAGTTTGACATTCGTGCGCATGTTTCGCTTGACGAGTATTTCGTGGAAAAGTGTAAAGTAGAGGAATAAATGCGCATAGTTCCGAACTGCATTTGCTGTGGAAGTAGCGATAGTAAATGCTGAATTCTCCGATATTTCTTCGATGCTCGAGGGAGTCAATAGAAGCCGTAATCGTTTCATCTCCAATAAGCTGGAACGCATGTTTTTGGATTCGATCGAGCAGCGCAAGGTGTGTTTTGGGTGCCCAAGCCCAAAGATTCGAGTTGTACTCTAAGCGAGGTCGAATGTAGGCCTTGTATATAGTAGCTTAGTCATGAGGCGTAAATTATTTTTTGCATCTACGAAGGAGGTGTTAAGGGCAATTTCAAAGATGTATTGGCTCCCATCGAGATGGTTATTGATCTTTATGCCTAAGAGATTAAAATCTTCGAAGAGCAAAGTTGAACGCCATGTAGCCTATATTAGAAGATGACTCTGGACATCACGTTTAAGGGAAAGATGACAGGCCTGCATCTTAGCGTCTAGTCTATTTTTTCTGTTTCATTCCAGAATTAGCAAGAGTTCCAGCATTCTGTCAGATAGACCAAGAGATCTTCCGGAACGGAAACCGTATTGACAATCGTAGATAAGCTGTTTATCCTCGAGAAATTTAACGATTCTGCGATTGTCAGTAGTTTCCATCACTTTCGAGAGCACTGAAGTAATGGCTATTGGGCGGTAACTGACCGGGTTCGCTTTGCTTCCTATAGCCTAGTACTGTGTTCGTCGCGAAACGAAACGAACTGTCAAATCCCATATAAAAAGCATGATTTTTTCGTTTCATTTCGTCGGCGAAAATTTTCGTTTCGCTTTGCAGTACTGTGTTCTTAAGCGGAATAGCGCGGATTTTCCAGTACGCAATAGATGGCGCTTTGCGCTGCGAAATAAATTTCGCGAGTTTACAAGCTGCGGTACCCTTTGAACAAGAGCGAAAAGTTTGACGTTTTGAGAAAAACACTTTTTTTAAAATGATTCTCAATTTGTATGTTCAGGATTGACTTACGTCAGTTGCAAACCGCCCTTTGGTTGGCCGATTTTTTAGATACGCATCTAATTTTGAGCGCGTTTTTGATTTTCTGCGATTGATGAGCATAAATGCGCTCGTAGCAATGCCAAGACAGTTATCTTCTGCTTTTTGGTCAATACCATTGCCACAAATTCTTTACGCGAATAACGTTAACCTCGAAAACTAACGTCAGAACTTAAATTTGTAAGACATCTGGTGTTTGATAGTTGTATTTTTTTCGCTCCAGTTCGAAGGTGCATATTTCGCTGCAGTTCGTTTCGCGGAACACAGTACTAGGCTTATCTTCGGAATATTCGCGACACAATTGTGGAAAGCACCCAGAAGACTAGGTAGATGGAAGAGATTGCGAAGAGTTTTGGCCAGAGAAGAGGAGCACATTTTAAGGGTAATGAGGAAATGCCATTAGGGCCAGCAGAATTGTGAATATTGAGCTTTTGCAGAGTCCTAGATATGAGGCTTGTACCAAAATGTGGTTTGAAGATGGTTGTGAGGAGTTTCTCGCGAAACTATAGGATAGCTTTTCAACAGGATTAATTACGGTACGGTCACTATCTACGAGTGGTGGTGTTGATAAGTAGATGAAATCATTGTTGACCGTTTCGACAAATGATCAGAAAGATCTTGAGCCTTTGGACTCGAAAGGAACTTTCGTCGAAGTTTTTGGTCGTGATCAAATTTTACACGATTGAGGACAGATTTACCGGAACTCCTTGATTTCATATAAAGCTAAATTTTGATGATTTTTAAAATTTTGAAACGACTGTTTCTTCGCCTGAAATGCAACAAGATACTCATTTGTAAACCAAGAGTCCTTCGACGGCCGAACTCTCTTTAGACTGCACGGTATGTAGAGCTTCATATCTTTCAGGAGAGTTTTGGTGACAAGTTTACAGGCTTTATCGCAGTTATTGGAATCAAAGCACAATTTCTAATTAAAGGCGTTGTAGAACTCATTTAGAGCCCTCCAATTAGCTCTTTTAAAATGACAAACAAATCATCCAGCTGCCTTAACTTGCAGCTGTTTAAGAGTTCAACAATTGAAAATTGTGCACGAATCAGGAATCTCTTGAGCTTTGCTAGAATCAACACTAGTTGCATTTCCTTTTGAACTTCGTTAGAAGCACTATCAGTTACATTAACCTTTTGGATGAATATATTGTACTCATAATGAATTGCTAAGGCTATGCTTAAAGAGCCTTTCTCACAGCTTCCACACATCCTCCCTCTCTCTTCGTGGGGCCATACGATACATTTTGAAGAAAAATGTATGGCTTAGGCAGGGTTGGCAGAGAAAGGTGACATTCCATCGTCCAGGAATTTGATCGGGTGAACACTGCGATCAGAAGAAGATCTTTTTTTTTTTGGAAACCTTATTCCTGGGTAAGACGATGCGACGAGCTTAAAACCTCGTTTTTTGTTAGAACAGGCCATGGGTCTTATGGCAGTATCTAAACAAATAACCCCTTTCCTCCCAACAACATCTCCCGCAGCTAAACTTGACACCAAGCTAACGCACCGCTCCAGTTTCGATACAGACATTGACATGGACCGATTCAATCCCTTACCTTTACCCTTTTTTCGTTTACTTCGATATTTTGATATCAAAATAAGAATTCTATGCCTCTAGCACATAACAATTTGGAAAAAAATTAATAATGCAGATAAGTTGGAGCTCTTCTGGAAAATTTTGCCATATAAAATGTTAGTACATTCCTTAAAGGAAATCCAAAAGCGATGGGGCTAGCATTAATGAATCTGACTTGCATAAACTGAAACCTTTAGTGTTAGGTAAATTAATCAAACCTAGAGCAATTGTAAACTCAACGATTCCTGTTCAATACACACGACAAATCCGAGTTTTTATATGGTTGTACCATATCAAGAGTCTGCAAACTTTCTTGAAGCAATGGCTCCGACTCATTTTAGAAATATTTTGGTTAGATGGAGATAACATCGACGAACTTTGGAGTATTAACTGGTCAGACTATGCACTGAGATTCAAAAGCAGCGTATCAGTCACACTTTGAGGAAACGAGCGAAATATGGCCAAACGAGCTCTGGATTATGACACTCAAAGGAAACGTTGGCTTTGTGTTAGAGAACTGTTTCTGCCCTACGCCTCTACTGGGGGTGTTAACATGTAATTGAATCGTCTTCGAAGAATTTCTGCTTAACGCGTTTTAAGCAAGAAGACTAAAGTATTTTAAATTCAAGTTTACCGTAGTTCTAATACATATTACGCATTATCCCACTTCTATTACCGAACCTTTCCCTTTCATGAAATTTTCCGGTCTAAGCAACTGATATTCCATATTTCTTCAATTATTTACATATACTGCAAAAATATTCACTTCAATTACTCAAATGAAGAAAAGAAAAAATGAGAAAAGGATTTTCAAAAAATAAACCACTTGGCCTCGTTAAGAACACCATAGGCAATCCACTCCTTGGAACACCTAACAGGCACTCGAAACGCTACTCTATTTCATAGTTAGTAGTTTCCTACAGTATTCTGAATGTCCCTTTTTCATATTCCTTTTCTATGTATACGGTCTAGATCCCTACCGACATAAGAACAAAATCTGCAGAATTCTCTTTTATACACAGCCTCAAAAGGAGAAAAAAGACAGAACCAATTACAGAAGTTTCTAAGCAAATTTTTGAAATAAAAAGAGAGCGAAAAGAAAATGGTCGTCTAGAAAATTCGACAAAACCATAAAAGGTACATGCAGCACTAGTTGAATATTTTTATTTCTTCATTTTTGTGAAGTGGAACTGTTCAGACCTTTGAATAGCAGTGTTAGTCCTTGTCAGACTGAACTATAGAAAAGATATGGAACTTGTCGAACATACATATTCTTTAAAAAAAAATAGAACACCAGCAACAAAAGCAAACGCAATAGATGGGTACCTAAGGTACAAGTGCCTCATTATAGCACCGGAAAGGATATAAAAAGTGTAAACTAAGTTTAATCCGACTTGCTCTCTATCTATGTGTATGACCCTTAAAGTGCTCGTTTGTCGTTTCGCACAAGACTATCAGATCAGAGTCCTCTTCATAGCTCAAGAAACGAGTTTTTAAAGATGTCTTCTTTTTTATTTTTTGCTTTTAGCGATGTCCTTTTTCTTTTGATTTTGAAATGATAGGAAATTTTTATTTCCGTTTCGAGAAATCTCCGTTGATTTTATGAATAGCTGCATGATGAGGAATCTTTTCACTATATCGTGCATTTGGAAACAAATCACAGGCGAATTAGGCTCAAGGAAATATAAGGCAATCGAATTGAGCAAGGCTTACACATACAGATATCCCTCATCTCTTTCAACTCACCCAAATCAACTCATCCTTTAAATTCGCATTTACGTAATTCCGACACCGATCCATCTGCTAGAGGTATCAATCTGTACATTGTTACTATCTAACCGCTACCTAAATAAAGCAATTATCAAGCAATTATTAACGAAATGTCCTCGTATCCGGAACTCATCAGGACATCCTTTTGCAGCCACCTTTGAATAGACGACTCGGCTCGAAACAATGAAGCTCCCGTAGCACAACGCAGACGAGGAAACCAAAGTGTTTGCCAAAATATCACTTAACTATGCGGCTGGCTTGCTTCGTCCTTGTTTCGTCACGCAATACCGTAGCTTGTTGCTTATTTCTCGTAATAAAAAGGTTCTCACCGTGACGATTTGTTTAGGGATTCTTCGAAAGGGATTTGCATTTTATGACAGTGTCCAACATGTTTCATGATTTTATTTCAATTGTGAGTTATTTTTTTATAAGGATTTTCAAATCGGTGGTATTTGAAAGATAGAAAATTTTTCAGAAGTTTTTTCTTCAACTTTAGCATTATAAGTTTTACTGTAAAAAGGCTCGGGAAAAATTTTTTACTTAAAAATTTGAAAACCGGATTACGGCTATCTGTCTGTCTGTTCGTTGGGGTAGAAAGTTTAAATTTTGTACACGTTATTTTTGACAAAAAAGTAAGGTCAAGTTTGCGAGTGGGCCAAATACCTCCAGCTCTTCCAACACCCCCTCCAAAATATAATAATGTGAAAAAAGTTGTATTTAAGTTTTTATTTTGATTGTGTCGAAATTCTTATTACATTGGAAGTTAAACTTTTTCGTTTATAATCTTTTTTTTTCAATCTTTCCACAAGGTACAAAACTAGGAGCGGTTTTTTCAATCTAATATTTCTTTGGGAACGATAAAACTACTAAAGAACTTAACGAGCAGAAATTTCAAGGGTAAGTTCCCGTGAACTTAAGCATTTTACTTCAAATACCATTTTAAAGAAAATCTCTGTGACATAAACGTTTACACCGCACAATTCTCGACATAGTAATTTAAATAACATGTCAACATATCAAGCCTTGAACTTTAAAAATCCTCTTAGAGATAAAAAAAATAAATAAAATTATTTACATACATAAAAAATTCAATTGGACAAAGTTTGAGCTTGAAGGGTTTCCTCTCTTTAAAAAAAAACATAAGGATTTCATTTCCATACCACCGCGAAAGACATAAAAACTAACTTAACCCACTTCGAATTCTCGTCAGCCTGGGTGGTTGAATATTTTATACATATGGCTGCTCCTTCTCGTCGAAGCAAAAGATCTTCTTTAATTACATTAAAACTCTTGACATAATTATCGTACTGTCGTCGTCGTCGTATATGCAAGGACGCTCTGTTTACCCGAAATACAAATACTTTGCTCCGCGACATATCGCGGTGCATTAAGAAAAAGAAATGCGAAATAAATTGAAATAAAAATGAAAAACAAGAAATATCAAAAGGAAAACCCAGGCTGACATTCTCTTCATCTTGAAGGAAATGATGAACAAAACGATCTCTAACGAGAAAGGATTCAGCTCATTACGAATTAAGAATTTCAGCCCAAAATAATTCGAGAATACAAAAAGTATGTATGTTGTGGCACAAAGCATTGAAGATTTTCAGGGAATACAGAAAAGGACATAAGTGAACAGGATTAGCACACGGGTTCAGGAATAAAGTTGACTGGAGGGCTATTAAAAAAAAAAAAAATATGGGAGTCGGTTTGTTGGTTCGCTGCTGCTGCTGCTTCACAAGATCGATTTAATGAGCAGCTTCAAGTGTGCTGCGGTTGCCTTCTTTTCCATGAATTCTAAACAGATATGAAAACAATTCGCACTATGGTATAATGTCCTTTGGGGTTGTTTTTTTGTTGCTCCACATCCGCCCCTGACTTCGGCAGTTCAGATTCTCAACAAGTAGCAACGAGGATAGGAGTCTCGGCTGGTGTCTATAAAGATAGGCGACTCTTGGGGATTTTGTCTGGCATGCTAGAACCATCTGCTGGCTTTCTTTTCTTTTCTTATACATATTTTCTTTGGTTTTTTTTTCTGAGAAAATCTTAAGAATTCGAAATAAGTTTCCTTTTTGAATTGTAGTCGTGACAGACTAAGGGATTTTTTTTTTTTAATTTTTCTCTCTTGCCGTACTTTGTTTTCCGACAGCGTGATAAATGTTGAAGGTTTTATTTCGACGCCACTGCTCTTGTTGCACTGAAAATAGTGGTATGGTGATTATAAGCAATATCAACCCGAATGCAAGCAAAAAAGACCCTTATTACATTGTTGTTGGACATTTATTCGATGTGAATAATCTGTGAGTAAAAGTCAAGAAAACAATGCTGTTTTTTAATCCTTATTTTAAAAATAATTACAGTAGAAACTTTCTCGTTATCGATTTAAGCTGAATTTGCGCCATTTGATGTTTGGGTGCACCTCCGCTCATAGCCATTATTAGACGAAGTTTTATAAAAAGCCAATTAGAATTTTTGCAATTTTTTTAACTTCGTACAAATAAGAATGTGCACCGATGACCATTTGCCGAGTACTACAGCACTCCACAAATAATTGGCTGTTTTCGGTTCTCTTAATCTAAGGTCGATCCAAGGGTTCACCATGCTTCCTCATGACGTGTTCTAGTCCAGTATTGTCAGAGCCAACCTGGGCGTTCATATCTCCTGAGATGATAATAATATCACCCCTGGGAACACGTAAAATTTGCAGAATGATCCGATTTTGGAACACATTTAATAAAGAAGTAAAACAAAAGCTTTTAAAGCTCTGATCGTGGCTTTGGACGAAGAACAAAATGATCGCGACAAGCGATGCCAGCTTAGGGTGTGACTATTGATGGAAGAATGTGGTCGGTTTTTTTAAGACATCAAGTTGGGCTTAGGGGGATCAGCTTTTAATGTTGTAGTGTACAGTCCATTCGGCTTAGAGAGGGAAAGAACAAAACGAAAATTAACAACATGCAAATTAATTGAGCGTATTCCACACTTTGTTTGGTCGAGGTAGAAACGACTGTCTATTTTTCATTGTACGTGATTTGGCTGGCTAATCCGTATACGTACATCGTATATAAGGAAATATTTGTAGTAGATTTTGAGTACTCCGGCATTTCTACGACATCCAAGGGAATCTAAGGATGCCGTGATTTCATCATCGAAACCGTATTAAAAAATGTCTTATCTTATTTCGATTTAATATAAGCGAGAATATTGCTACTCTAAGCAATATTCTTGCGTTTTAAGTTTCTTACTCTAAACAATAATCTTACGTTTTAGGCAATTTTATAATGACCGTGATTCATTATACAAACTATGGTATTGACTTCGAATAAACATTAATTGAATAATGATCGAATGCAAGTACAGGGCAATTAGGTAAGTATGCAATTCTACAAGTGAGGATTGGGAGCACTCATAACTCGCGTGCGAATTTTAGGGCATGCAATTCGGTGCTTCCGATACAGAGTATTGGTGTAGCCTAATGTGTGGCGTGATCTACATTATCAAGGTCGTGACTTCAAATTCCGGTTCATTACTATTATTTAAAAAAAGAAAAAGGTAATAAAGGTTTCTGGTACAACATATTTAAAGCCCCATGCGGCAATATGGCCTTATGAAAATTTTCTGCTACAAACCGCGAACAGTGCTCACAACTATTCAACTGTCGAATAAGGAGCATTACTAACTTATCCAACTTACGAGGCACTATAAGAGAGCAATCCGAGTATTACTGGAACTGTGTTGGAACTGCGACAATTTCGGTATATTTCCACTTTCATTTTCTCGATTAGCGAAAGAACCGCATTAACCCTCAAAAATAAGCGCTATCCACTACCCCACAATAGTAAAAACCTCAAATTCTATTTCGTGCAAATCAATTCAGTTAAAAAATCAATGATAATGCCGATTAAAAAAACGTCAATTTTCTCTTATTTCAACGACAAACGATTCTTATTGAAATTCTCCGATATCAATTCTGAGATATTTGGTCGATTATAATAAAAACAAAAAATAAAAACATACCCACATACTCATAGAATCGGAAATAGCCCTTATCCGGTGACGATTTGAAAAAAACATTTCAGAATCCTTTTCTCAAAAAGCCGCACGATTATCCTTCTTCTTATCGGGTCGCATGCAAAAGAGATTTTTCCATTTTTGTCGAAGGATACCCCTGTATAAATTATATAGTCCAATATTCGGCAATAAAATAAAAAACAACAACAACAAGGAGCTCGACCTTTTGAGACTTTGGTACAACACATATCGACACACCGATATACTACAATACCCTTTGAAAAAAAGAGATATGACATCAAGCCAATACGAAAATTCAACTCCCCCTGGATTATGCAAAACCGTGTCGGATATCATCCTGAGTTTCAGAGAGGAAATAGACCACAAAATCAATGTCCTGTGGAACAATCCGGTCCGGGATTTTTGAAACCGGGCTATTTACGTTATTTAGATGCGAAAAAAAATAAGGTGCATGGTTATGATATTTTCCTGTTTGATTTTCGAATGTTGGTTTTGGACTGTTGTTGTGGACGACCCCAGAAATTGATGAGCTGAGTCTTATGCAAGGATTTTTTTTTACATTTTTAATGAATTTATGGAAATATATTAGAGTGTTGGTTGATCAGAATGTTGTATTTTTGGAGAGGATTTAGTACTGAATAGAATGATCTTAAGGTCATCTTGTAACGGAAGGTGAAGCAATGGCTGGAACGGCCTAACTCGTCGGTGCCCGGTGTGGATCTTGCCATCTCCTCCATTACACAAATTTCGTGCAGCTGGTATATAACGTTCAATTCCAAAGGACGTGTCTTAAGGATCAAAAGCTTTGGCTGGCTGAAGGCCGATCTAAATTCAAGAAAAGGGGAGATTATTCTCAGAAGTATAAACTCCGTGTGGTGGTTCGGCGATCTTTAGTAGAAGATGAAGGATACGGAGCCAAAAACTGAAACTCCTTTCTGACTGATGGAAGATTTCTGCTGAGCCTATCTTCTTCATCCAGGATCGCTCTAGTGCCTTCTCCCAAACTCCTACTTAACCGAGGAAGTTCCCTCAATATGTCCTAAATTTCGGGGTTCCTTCAGAAGCTTCATAATGTCTTTATTAAGAATTGGTTACTAGAATAATTGTTTGTATTGAGGGCCACCTTGGTAATACAAATTTTTAAAGTTAAATTTAATAAAGTTAATTATTATAATCCGCCTTGCAAGTAATCGTTATCCTTGCACAAGATGGTACATTTGCAGCTTCCACAAACATGGCAGAAGCCATTATAAGGAATCTTTATCTCCTTAGTTTATATATAACCTGATTACCTATTAACCGTCGCGGAGATAAGAAGTATCTTTACTCCTGAATACAAACCCCGGTGATTATAATACACAAAGCCTGGATTGAGGTCCGATAGTTGAAGAGACGAGAGCTAAATTATTGGTACCTTTTCTCGATACAGCTGGATTGGTGACACTGAATAACGGTATTCCCACTTGAATTCCTCAACCTCCTCGAAGGTGTAACGCACCTGACCTTTCTATTGTATCATCACGTCTAGCATCATGCTCTACTTGGCAAGTTTTGGACGATGCTGCCGGTAGCGGTCACTTACCAATCCATATAGCTCTCTCCTTCTCATTAACTGCCGAATATTCTTCTTTTATGTTCGACTGCACAAAGCTCGTACTCTGGAAGACAGACTGTGATGAAATCAATGCGAGCTTAGTGACTGTAGGGTCCACTATATCTTCCAAGGAGATTTGCAATAATATAGCCTAATTACCAAAGCAACAAAAGCAGCGCAGATTCCACCTGTTGCTCCCTTAAAATCACTATCTAGGAGGCATTCCACAGGGATCAGGAATGTTCCCAGAAATAAACCGAAAAACTTGTGGTGTCTTAGAGATGTTCGAAGAAGTGGCAGTCGTTCCACTTTCTTCACCTACCAAAGGTTCAACCATCTCTTAACTTATGAAAAGAGGGAATCTTTTAGGAATTTTTGCAATTCGCTGTCTAATCAAACGTCACTATCGACCTTATGGGCAATGAGTAGAAAATTCATAGGTATTATCCATACCTCTCATATTGCAGATTACTCTAGCTGGTTTCCATCATTTGCCGCTAATTTAGCTCCGCCATCTGTTCCTATGGCTCTGGATTATAATCCTCAAGGAAGACGTCGGGTTAGTCGACCATATAGTACATGAAAGCGAGCAGTTGAGCAGGAGGCCAGAGGAATAGCCAAGTCCTGGCAACAGCTAAAGGCCGAGGCTCAGGATCGCGCCTTGTGGAAGAAAGCTGTTTCTGTCTTATGGGGGTCTTACCAGGAATTTGATTGATTGATCTGTTCCTAAGCCTCCTTCAAAGGCATCAGAGAGTTTTTTTAAGGAAAATTCGAATGCTTTTGAAACGTATGTTTGAGCGCTTCCTTCTCAATCAGTTGGCATGAGACATCCTTAACAGCTTGATACAACTCATCCCCAGGCCCTGACAATATCCGGTATGAACTTCAGCGCAAATTTCCGTCTATGGCAAAGGCATTTCTGCTCAGCCTAATTAATGAATTCTTCAACTAAGGCACATGCCCAGAGGAGCGGTATAATTACAGAGTGATTCCAATCCCAAGAAATCACCATCAGATGTCGAATGATATCGACCAATTTACTTACTCTCGAGTGCTCGAAAATCCTTAGGGAGAATGCTCCATACTCGGCTAGAATGGTCGACTGAATATAATCATATGGATTCTCCAACTTAATATAGCCTCCGTAAAGAAAATGGCACTAATCATCACTATATCAACTTTAAGCGGCTACATCTCTTTATATAAATAAACTGCCAACAAGTCGGGCGAAACTTTATTATTCTTGGGACAAGTTGCGGATGAGTGGAAAGCCAATATGTAGCTTAGAGTGGTTAGGGATGACTAAGTTAAAGGGAGTTCTTGGGCAGGGCTCTTGTCAATATAACAATATTTCATTCGTTTTTGCAAGTTTGGATTGTTATGAGAGGAGGAGGAGGGGTAATAGTAAGGGTGGGTGAATGTTAATAGCTTTTTAATTGATTCCTTGAATCAAGTCCAATATTCTCTGTATAGAATTTGTTTCATAGCTGAAGTTGCATAGAATTTTCATAAGATTCGGTGTATTTTACATTCACGAAACCGAACATTTGTATGGGAGGTGGTAGAGCGGGTAAGGGAATTATAAAATTTGTGATGCAGTTTCATTTCATTTCTCTTGTAAGGTAGCTTTTAATTTGTTGGCTATTAGTTGATTTAATGAAATTGGTCGAAATCATACTTTTGTATGGGAGGAGAAAGAGAAGGAGGAGAAGGTCAAGAGTGATTTCAAGACTTTTGACGCAATTTTGTTTCAATTATTTGTAAAAGTTCTTAAGCAAAATTGTAAATTGATAGCTTTAAATAGTTAGGTGATAATTGATTTCTTAATAATGGTCGAAATCATACTTTTGTATGGGAGGGGGTAGAAGTACTGGCGCGATCTCGAAACTTTTGACGCAATTTTATTTCAACTGTTTTCAAAAGTTTTTGCGCAAAATTTGAAATTGATAGCTTTTAATAGTTAGGTTATAATTGATTTCTTGAAAATGGTCGAAAAAATAATTTTGTATGGGAGGGGATAGACGTTTAAAAAGTTTTCGAACAGTTACTATTTCGATTATTTAGGGATTTTTTTTAAAGCATTTCGCAAATTTTCAAGTTTCTACCTTAAAATTTCACTCAAAAATTTTCAGCTTATGTGTTTTCATACTCTAGATGAAATCTGAGAGTATATTGTGTTTGCCTTACCGTTTGTAACGCTAAGAAATAATGCTTGCACAGCGCCGCCAAGGGTACAGAAATATTTGTTGTCGGTCAGAAACCCCGATTCCGAGTGACCGTCTGTCTGTCTGTCTGTCTGTGCGCCTGTCTACAGCATAACTCTCGAAAGCCTTGAGCTATAGTGTTAAAAATTTTTGTGTGTAATTTTTAGCAAAAAAGTAACTTTAAATTCGTGAATGGGCTACATCCCCCACTCCTTCTACCTCCTCCCATACAAATTTCAAGAAATTTCGGAATATTAAGAAATTGATTTTTCTTTGAAACTATTTAAGCTATCTACTTGAAATTTAGGTCAAAGTATTATGATATAGATGTCTTTAATATTACGAAATATTGACGCGATCCCCTTACTCCATTTACCCCCTCCCACACAAATGGACAATTTTGAATATTTTCCATTTTCATTGAAACTTGAGCTAAAAAGACGAAATTTTGTCAGAATTAATTCTACCATAATTGCAATTTATTTTTCTACCCCGTCCCATTCAAATTACACGAAATTTTGAAATTTAAATTAAATTATTTTTTTTTTCGAAACTGTTAAAGCTATCGGCTTGATATTTTGTATATAGTATACAAATAGAAATAATAATAATGCAAAAAAATTTTGTTTTGATTCGTACACTCCTTCTACCCCCTCCCATACAAATGCATAATTTTTGTTAAATGCATTTCATCGATTTCCATTCAAACTAGAAAAAGTACAAACTTCAAATTTTGCCACAATTTATTTCTTAATAATTATAATAAACATCAGCTCCGCTTCACTGCTTCTACCACCTCCCATACAAATATCTGTATTATAAATTCAAGAAAAACATTTCTCCTTCAAGTATATGAGAGCTATTGACTTTGAAATTGAATCAAAGCATGGTGATAAGGATGATGATAAGCGGTTTCAAAATTATTTTAAACGCTCCTCTTCCTCTGCCACCTCCCATACAAATGCCCCAAAAACTATGACCAATTTCTTTAAAAATAATGAAAGCTAAGAACTTTAAATTCCGCAAAAAACATTTTGCATGTTCGGTGTCACATACAAAAAATACAAACCTCCCCGTCTAATTCTACCACTTCCCATGCAAAAATCTCTATTCGCTATTCGAAAGAATTTGAGATGACATATTTTAAGGTATATTAAAGTCTTTTCCATCTCATCTAGAGTATCATGTGATTGGGCTTTAAGCCCAATCATAATTCTGTTATGTTTTTTAATGCACTTGAAACACCTTGTGCACGTTAGACCGAGGGGGTCGGTTTATAACAATTATGGAACAATTTATTTTCATTTTTCTATGTATTTCAAATAGATGTATCCACATGCAAAATTTAAACTTTGTATCTTTCACCAGAGCCCTAAGAAAATCACTCAAAATTTTTGACATTTTTGCTTATAACCTCCCTTCCCTTACACATTCCAACTTAAAATTCTTACCAAAATTAGCTACTATGTAGTTCTACAATTTGACAAATTTTCGATTCGATATTTGTACTCTTATGCATATCTCTATTTTGAGATATAAGGATTTGTAATTTTGAAAAGTGTGCCATTTTTGAAATGCTAGCCCAACCCCCCCTCTTTCATTAATTTCAACATGTTATATTTTTTCGTATTTTTCTAGATTGATACATGTGTTGAGTTTCAATTAGATAGCTTAAGAGATTTTTTAATGTTTATCTTTACACGCCCCCCCCCCCTGACCCTCCGCGTTACAATAATTAGTCATTCTCTAAGCTGATTTCGATGGAGCTATATGCCACCTTAATGGTCCCAAAATATGCATTTTTTGCAATAAGTAATTTCGAAGTTGTAATCATTTGAAAAAACAATTCGGCCGACAATTTGTTTTTAGCCCCCCCCCCCCTTTTTGGACGCCAATGGATAAACAATTAAATTATTTTTTAAGTTTGTCCCACAACCCTCTCTATATATCCACTGATTTTCAACTTCCTATCTGCATTCGTGGTGGAGATATTAGCAAGTGTAGTTTTTGACTCTTTCCCTCACCCGTATCCCCCTTCCACCCGAACTGACATACGTACATAGGTCGTCGCAGTCAGTCAAATGCGCGGAGATCTATTTCACGTGCGAACCGCACTGACGACAGGGCGCAACGGATAATGAAAATTGTCGTATTGGCATGTCACAAATTTGTTCGAAAGCGACTAAAGATGAACGACAAGCGAATAGATCAAGAATGCAACAAGTTCGTGGATATCAAACACAACGCCAGCGAGCACAACACAATGAACATGACCGATTGCGCCGATGCGGTGCTCCTATAAACCTGGAACGAGCGGCATTCCATTACGATTCGGAAATCGATTACAATGCGGACAGATCAGTAACGATTGGAGAAATGACCGTCGTTTGTCCACATTGTAAGGGGTTGAAATTTAGCAGCGAAACTCCTGGATTATGTTGCGTAGGTGGGAAAGTGAAATTACTACAATTGGTCTCGCCACCAGAGCCATTACGTTCATTGGTTTATGGAACAGGAAGTGATTCTACCCATTTCCTGGTCAACATCCAGAAATTCAACAGTTGCTTCCAAATGACATCCTTTGACGCAACGCTTTATTATACGGGATAATTTCATGCCCAATTGCAAGGTAAACACATTGAAATAATTCAACACAACACCACATAAAGTGTCTTATCCATGCTCACCACCACTCAATTCCACATCACTATTGCAGATTCAAGGGCAAATATATCATTTAGTTGGAGCGCTACGGCCCATCATTTCGTTAATCAGCGTTGTGTTCACAATCCGACAACGAAGCGAGCCTTTGTCGAAGAATTGCAAACGTTTCTTCATACGAACAACGAATTGATCAAATTGTTCAAAATTGCGTTGGATCGGATGCCGTCCGACAGCCATAACATCGTCATCAGGGCTGACAAATCGCCGGCGGGTGAGCATGCAAGAAGATTCAATTGGCAGGAGGAGAACGGATACCATCTTACATCGAAATGGTTAATCCCTTAACAGGTAAATGTAACAATTTCAATAATTCATTCGTTAATTTTCTTGCATCGATCCATATGTCACCGTTGGAGGCGCCGAAACCAATAAAAAGTCAGTGCTATGAATTTTACTTTATTATTTTAATAATAAAGTATTGTGATCGACACAGAAAAAAAAATTAGCCTAAAAATGCAAAAAAAAAATCCATCCCGCCGTACGCCGTCCGCCGTACTTATGGACTCATATCTCCGAAACCGTTAAAAGTAGAATGTTCGTTTTTGGGCAGATTGTTGATTGGATAAGTAGGCTCCAATTTCTAAATTTTGGGGGGTGTTAGGTGGAAGGGGGAGGCAGGGGTAGGGAAAGAGTCAACAACTACATTTGCTAATATTTCCACCAGGAATGCAGATAGGAAGCTGAAAATCAGCAAAGATATGGAGAGGGTTGTGAAACAAACTACAAAAATAATTTAATTTTTTTATCCATTGGCGTCCGAAAAGGGGGTCTAAAAACAAATTGTCGGCCGAATTGTTTTTTCAAATGATTATATCTTCGAATTTACTAATAAGGTGGTATATATAGATTCACTAGAATCAGCTTAGAAAGAGGCTAATTATTGTAAGGTGGAAGTTCTTGGGAGGTACAAGGAGAAACACTGAAAAATGAGTATTAAGTTAGGTAATTGAAACTTAAAACATATATGAATCTAAACTAGCGAACTACGAAAAAAATATAATCTGTGGAAATAATAGTAGTGGGGGAAAATGTGGAGCATTTTAAAAATGGCGCACTTTTCAAAATTGCAAATCATTATATCTCAAAATTGAGGATAGATATTAAATTGAAAATTTGTCAGATTGTAGAACTAAATAATTATGAATTTTGGTAAAAATTTTGAGTTGAAAGGTGGAAGGGGTGTAAAATGGTAATTAGAAATGTCCAAAATTTTGAGTAATTTTTTTAGGGCTTTGGTAAAAGATACAAAGTTTAAATTTTGCATTTGGATACATCTATTTGATATACATAGAAAAAAAATAATAATTTGTTCCACAATTGTTATTAACCGACCCCCCCGGTCTAACGTGCACAAGGTGTTTCATGTGCATTGAAAAAAACACATAAATTGAAAATTTTTGAGTGAAATTTTAAGGTAGAAACTTAAAAATTTGCGAAATGCATTTAAAAAAAATCCCTAATTATATGAAATATTAACTGGTCGAATATCTTCAAAACTTCTACCCCCTCCCATACAAAATTATTTTTTGGACCATTTTCAAGAAATCAATTATCACCAACTGTTAAAAGCTATCAATTTAAAATTCTACCTAAGAACTTCTAAAAATAGTTAAAACAAAATTGTGTCAAAAGTTTTGAAATTTTGCATGCCCTTCTACCACCTCCCATACAAAAGTATGATTTCGACCAATTTCATTCAATCAACTAATAACAAACAAATTAAAAGCTACGAAATTGAAATTTTGTACGAGCACCTTTCAAAAGGAATGAAATAAAATTGCATCAAAAATCTTACGATTCCCTTACCCGCTCTACTCCCTCCCATACAAATGTTCGGTTTCGTTAATGTAGAATACACTGAATTTTATGAAAATTCTATGCAGCTTCATTTATGAAACACATTCTATACAGAGAATATTGGTCACGATTCAAGCAATTTATTAAAAAGCTATTAACATCCACCCACCCTTACTATTACCCCTCCTCCTCTCCTCATAAAAACCCAAACTTGCATAAGCGAATGAAATATTGTTAAATTATTAACAGCCCTGCCCAAGAATTCTCTTTCACTTAGTCTCCCAAGCCACTCTAACCTGCATGTTGACTTTCCATGCATCCGCAACTTGTCCCAAAAATAATAAAGTTTCGCCCGACTTGTTGGCAGTTTATTTATTCATAAAGACTTATGATCCGTGAAGGTGAAGAAAATCACATTTTGAAGTGTTGCCGTCTTTTCCATCAGTTCGCTGTTAACATGTATGTCAAAATTGAGACTGAACGATTGACATATATTTGTTTAAACCAAAAGCAGCTCCGATCTGAAGAGTACATTCATCTCCGCGATGCGATTAATATCGACGACGATGCAAACAACGTGGGAAGAATGACAATTTTACCGGCCACTTACATCAGAAGCCCTCGCCACATGCACGAGTACGCGCAAGATGCGATGTCCTATGTTAGACAATATGGTCGCCCAGACCTATTTATAAAATTCACCTGTAACCCTCAATGGATCGAAATCAAGAAGGAACTGCTACCCAGCCAATCACCAGTTGATAGACACATCACTGTCAGAGTTTTTAAACAAAAATTAAAATTTCTGGTGGATTTCATCATAAGGCACCGTGTGTATGGCCAAGTTTGTTGCTGGATGTACTCCGTTGAATGGCAAAAACGTGGTCGGCCTCATGCGCACATTTTGGTTTGGTTCGTAGACAAAATCAGACCGAATGGAATTGATTCCATCATCTCAGCCGAAATCCCGGATGAAGTGGTAGACCCGAAATTGCATGCAGTAGTTACTAAGAATATGATCCACGGACCTTGCGGGGCTTGCAACACCCTGTATGATTGATGGTAAGTGTTCCAAGTGATACCGAAGAGACCTGATTGCCGACACCATCACAGGCAATGGCGGATATCCATTGTATCGTCGGCGATCAGTTGCGGACAATGGGCGATCGACAGTTGTGAGGGTCAAAGGGCAAGATGTTGATGTGGACAATCGTTGGATTGTGCCATATTCGCCGATATTATCCAAGGCTTTTGAGGCTCACAACAATGTGTAATACTGTAACTCCGTCAAGTCCATCAAGTACATATTCAAATATGTGAACAAAGGCAGCGATATGGCTGTTTTCGGTGTAACAAATGCAAACGACGAAGTATCTCAGTATCAGATGGGTCGTTATGTGAGAAGCGACGAGGCGATTTTCTTACAGAATGACCTGTGTTATAGGCAATTTCGGCCTTTATGTACAATGCACAAACACAGTCATGGAGGGAAGGAATGGGATTGGGAAGGTTGGGGAAGGGGAGTGAGAACGACCGTTGCGAGTGGCGAAGCTGGTAATATTGCTCAGTTGTACTGGCTGCTCACTGACAAATATTTGCAGATGTTATGAGGGACTGAATGATAGAAAGCGAACAGAAACCATCTACTACCCAGTAGGCCTTCTTGAAGCGGAACTGTTTCACTTTTACACCGTTTCCCCATTTTATTGCGAATAATTTTTTATGACCAGTAGCGTTTGGCAGTGCATTTTAAAAATGGGCAACGAGTGTATTTCAATCCAGGGAACGCAGCGAACAGAGCGGTATGGCCACGATCGACAACATTGGCAAGCTTCTTCTCGGTTTGCCAAGCAGATGCTTTCGCTTGCACTTTGCTGTCCGTTGAAATGCCACGATATTATAATGGAACGCATCATCGAAATCGTTTCAGCGTCGGAAACAAGGAACACCAGTTGAAGGACATCCAAATGTATTTTCTTCAGATGCTCTCCCTGTGCATCCAAATAACGACGAATGTTACTATCTTCGATTGTTGTTGATGAATGTTCGTGGCCTGACGTCGTTTCAACAACTGAGAACCGGTAATGGGATGGGCATCTGTGTGCGACTTACCGTGAGGCGTATCAACTCTTACAGTTGCTCGAGAACGATTCACATTGGGACAATACGCTCAAAGATTCCGTCATATCTTCATCACCGCATCAATTTCGCACATGGTTTGCGATTATCATATCCACATGTTCCCTTTCACATCCGAACGATTTGTGGGTCAAATATAAGGACAACATGTCTAAGGACGTTTTGCATCGTGTGCGTTGCCAAACTTTTTTTTTTTTTTTATAGCACCGATTATAACTTAGGAGGTCACCCTTTAATGCAATTGCACAGTTATGACGGTATAAGAAGAGGATGAAACTTGGTTAGTGTTATGGGAATTTTGGGGGAGAGAGTCGGAAGTGCCGATAGACATTATTTTTGAAGCGCTGAAGGTTATACCTGCTTGGAAATATGCTAGCAGGCAATGCGTTCCAAAGTCTGGACGTTCGGGGGATGAATGACTGCCTATATTTCACTGTACGAGTAGGAATAGGGTTGATGGTAAACTCGTGCGCGCGTTTAGCTTGACGAGTATTTCGGGGAGAACTGTAAAGTGGAGGAATAAGTGATTTAAGTTCCGCACTACATTTACCATGAAAGTAGCGGTAGTAAATGCTGAGTACTGCAACGTTCCTACGATGCTCGAGGGAGTCAAGAGAAATCGTAATGGTGTCGTCTCCAATTAATCGGAACGCATGTTTTTGTATTCGATCGAGCAGCGCAAGATGTGTTTTGGGTGCTCCAGCCCATAAATGCGAATTGTACTCTAGGCGAGGTCGAATGTAAGCCTAATAGATGGTAGCTAAGTCGTGAGGCGTAAAATATTTTTTGCATTTACGAAGGATACCTAGGCGTTTGGAGGTATCCAGGGCAACATCAAAAATATGTTTGCTCCAATCAAGATGGTTATTAACTTTTACGCCTAATACGATGAATTCATCCGAAGAGTTAATTGGTACGCCATTAAAGGCTAAATTAGTCGACGACGCTCGAACATCACGTTTGAGGGAAAGATGACAGGACTGTATTTTGGCAGCGTTGAACTCTACTCTATTTTTCCTGCCCCAATCCAGGATTAAGTCGAGGTCGGAGTCCAGCGAACTGAATAGCTCCCTGCGTTTGGAAGCAATAGATAGCTTGTGAGAATCCGCAGCAGAGTTAAATTCAAAGGTGTTATCTAAAGTACTGTCATCTGCAAAACTATGGATTGGATTGAGAGTAGAAGACAAAAGATCATTAATGAATACTAAGAACAGAGTAGGTGAAAGAACAGAACCCTGAGGGACACCAGAATTAGTTGGGAAAGATGAAGAAGTAACGCCATCTAATACGACTTGTATAGTACGTTCAGATAGGAAACTCTCAATCCATCGAATGAGGGTAGCATCGAGGCCAATGGCCTTTAGCTTAACAAGGAGACATTCATGCCAAACTTTGTCAAAAGCTTTTGCAATGTCAAGAGCAAGAACTTGACCTTCGCCGTATTTGTGCAAGCAAGAGTTCCAACGTTCCGTCAGGTAGACCAAAAGATCTCCCGTCGAACTTCCAGAACGGAAACCGTATTGGCGATCGTGGATAAGCTGTTTATCCTCGAGATAGTGAATGATTTTGCGATTGACAGCAGTTTCCATCACTTTCGAGAGCACTGAAGTGATGGCTATCGGGCGGTAGTTAGCGGGGTTCGCTTTCCTTCCTTTCTTGGGAATTGGCTGAACATTCGCGACTTTCCACAATCGTGGAAAGCACCCAGAAGAGTAAGATAGATGAAAAAGATTGCGAAGGGGTTTAGCCAGAGAAGAGGAGCACATTTTAAGGGTAATGGGGGGAATGCCATCAGGGCCAGTGGACTTGTGAACATTGAGCTTTTGCAGGATCCTGAATATGAGACGCGTGCGGAAATGTAGCGACGGCAGCGAAAAACCTGATGGTGTTACGATAGGAGGGGCTTGGTTTGAAGGTGGTAGCATGGAGTTTCTTGCGAAACTTACTGCCCATAGGTTCGCTTTCTCAACCGGATCAATAACGGTACGGTCGCCATCGACAAGTGGTGGTGTTGATGAAGAGATGAAATTATTGTTGACCGTTTTGACAAAAGACCAGGAATATCGTGAGCCTTTTGGACTCTGAAGAATCTTCCGCCGAAGTTTTTGGTCGTGATCAAATTTAACACGTTTAAGGGTGGATTTGCAAGAATTTCTTGATACATTATAAAGCTCTCTGTTAGCTGGAGTTCGAAAATTTTGAAAATTTTGAAACGATTGTTTCTTAGCCTGAATTGCCGCGAGACATTTTTTAGTGAACCAAGAATCCTTCGACGGCCGGATTTTCTTTTGACTGGAAGGTATATAGAGCTTCATACCTTTCAGGATGGTCTCGGTGACAAGTTTACAGGCTTCATCGCAGTCATTAGAATCAAAGCACAATTTCCAATTGAAGGCATTGAAGAACTCGTTCAACGCCCCCCAATTGGCGCTTTTAAAATGCCAAACAGTTCGACGGGGTGCCTTAACTGGCAGCGGTTTATGTGCTGCAACAGGAAATTGTGCACGGATCAAGAAGTGATCCGTATTCCCAATTGGCGATGGGGATATTACAGAGAGAGAATATTTCTCAGGTAGGTTGGTGAGAAACCGACATTGCGAATGACAGCAGAAATGCACAATGAGGCATTCATTGATCATGATAGAAGACATGTTTTTATTGATGGCGAATAAAGTGTTGTCGCATTTGGGCATGATATCACCTAATCGTCCAATGGACGATGCATTCAACCACGAAATACAAAGAGAACAACAATACGATACCGAAGAATTAGCCGAAGCAGTTCGCACAAATGTTCCGCAATCGAATCAACAACAAAAGACTGCGTACGACTTTTTAATGGAAGCTGTGTACAATGAAACGGATTTTACTTCTTGGATGCACCCGGAGGGACTGGAAAAACGTTCTTAATTTAATTGCTTTTGGCGTCGATTCGATCGCAGCATGAAGTTACCCTAGCATTGGCTTCATCTGGAATAGCAGCGACTTGAACATGCAAATCGTTGAGACACCAACTTGCAATATCGCCAAAAACAGCGCAATGGCGAAGATTCTACAGAGATGCAAATTGATCGTTTGGAACGAGTGCACAATGGCCCATAAAAGATCACTGGAGACACTGAACAGGACGATGAAAGATCTTCGTGACAATCAAAACATTTTTGGAGCCATGATTCTGTTGTCCGGTGATTTTCGTCAGACTCTTCCTATTATTCCACGATCAACTGCAGCTGACGAATTAAAAGCGTGCTTGAAATCATCAAATTTGTGGCGGCATGTGAAGACCCTCCGATTAATGACTAACATGCGAGTGTTTTTGCTACAAGATCGAACTACAGATGTATTTCCGAAGCAATTGTTGAACATTGGTAATGGGAAAATCGCAGTTGATATCTCGACCAGATTCATTACATTTCACACTGATTTCTGCCAGTTGACCAAATCGAAAGAAGAGCTCATCCGACGTGTTTTTCCGAACATAGTGCAAAATTTCAATAACCTTGATTGGCTGAGCGAACGAGCCATAGTGGCGGCGAATAACAGAAATGTCGATGATCTCAACGCGACCATTCAAAATTTCATTCTTGGACAGTTGTTTTCCTTCATATCGGTTTACACAATTATCAACCACGATGAAGTAGTCAACTACCCCAATAAATTCTTGAATTCGCTGGAATTACCCGGATTACCACCCCACAATTTGCAATTGAAAGTAGGCTCAGTCATCATCGTGTTGCGTAACATCAATCAAACTCGACTTTGCAATGGAAAGAGACTGGCTGTGAAAAAGCTTATGAACAACGTCATTGAGGCGACGATTATCAAGGAAAAGTATGTACAAAGGAGAGGATGTTTTGACTCCGCACATCCCGATGATTCCAACGGACTTGCCATTCGAGTTCAAACGGCTACAATTCCCCGTGCGTCTGGCCTTTGCGATGACCATATTGATGGATATATTGAAATCACAAGGTCAGTCGTTGGAAGTTTGCGGGATTAACTTGGAGTTTGTGTGTTTTGCGCATGGACAACTGTATGTCGCATGTTTGCGTGTCGGCAAGCCATCATCTTTGTTTGTTTACGGGCCGGAAAACAAAACGAGAAACGTAGTTTACCACAAAGCTTTGCATTAAAACTAAACCTCATTTCTTTTCCATTCTATTTAAATAAAAAACGTTGAGTTCATTTGAAATTCGGACGAGTTACATTTAATCACCAAATAAAACTCAAACCGTACACAGTGAGGCCAATATTGCCGGTCTCAATGAATTGGAGCTGGAAGGTTGATTAGGATTTTTAATCGCTTATGAAGAGTTACAATCAAATCAATTTTAGGTGGTACGAAGTTCACCGGGACAGCTAGTATACATATACCAAAAAGGGTTAATGCACAAAAAATTTAAGCGAAAGCACACAAAATTTAGTAAATGCATATAAATTTTAGTGAATGCACACAACATTTAGTGAATGAACACAATTTTGAGTGAATATACACACAGCAATCAAAAGGCAATAATACTGGATATAAAATAAAGAAAAACCGTACAACGACCGAAATTAACAGGCCCAAAATGGAAAGATAAACTATTCGACAAGGACACGTTCGAAGAAATGATGAACACCGACGTCACAAATCGAAGCGGAACAGCAAAGATCCTTGCGGAACAACTCACCCACACTATCATCACAGCGTGCGATGCAGCGATGCCCAGAAGGACAATTAGTGGAAGAGGTGAACCATGCTACTGGTGAAACGAGGAAATAAAAGCACTCAGGGCAAAGTGCTTACAAGCCCGACGCAGAGTCCAACGATCAAGGGCAAGAGTAGACTTTCAGGACCGATTAAACACTTTCAAAGTGGCAAGACGAGATCTAAACAAGGAGATAAAACAGAGTAAGGCAATTTGTTTCAAAAATCTCTGTAACGAAGCAGATATAAATCACTGGGGTGAAGCATATAGGATGGTGATGACAAAGCTGAATGGTCATAGGTCACCACAAATAACTTTCCCGATAATGCTAAGATCAATAGTAGAGCACCTGTTCCCCCAAAGGCCATCTACTATGTGTAGCAATCCAGAGAGATCAGCATAGAATCTATCCCTGCAATTACGTCGGCAGAACTATTTGAGGCATGCGGAAGGATGGGGAACAACATGGCACCTGGACCCGATGGCATCCCAAATATGGCAATAAAAGTTGCTATTCAAAAGATGCCCGACATCTTTATAGCAACTATGCAAAAGTGTTTCGAGGAAGGAGTCTTTCCTGAGCCATGGAAGCTCCAATATTTGGTACTTCTACCAAAAGGAAACAAGCCTCCTGGAGAACCATCATCATATCGCCCAATATGTTTACTTGATACGTTGGGAAAGATCCTTGAGCGAATTATTAACAACAGACTGCTCGTACTAACAGAGGAGAAAGGAGCACTCTCAGACCACCAGTTCAGATTTAGGCAATCGCGTTCAACTGTTGACGCCATAAAAGTGGTAGTCGATACTGCAACTGAGGCGATACAAGGAGAAAGATGGCGATGGGGGACAAAAAAATATTGTGCAGTGGTGACACTGGACATTAAAAATGCCTTTAACTCGGCAGATTGGTCACTCATAAACAGATCGTTAGTCAGGATGATGACACCACACTACATGTTGAGAATAATTGCAAATTACTTCACCAACAGGAAGTTGAGGTACCAAACTGATGAGGGGTTAAGGTACTACAACGTCACCGCGGGAGTCCGCAAGGAGTAAAATTAATCGGGTTCGCTGACGACATCGCGGTTGTTACCGTGGCTAAGCACATCCACGAAATAGAGTCAGCAACAAATGAAGCTGTATCACAAATAAGAGACTGGCTAGAGTCCGCTGGCTTAGAATTAGCAGATCACAAAACGGAGGCTGTTCTAATAACAAGCCGAAAGAAAATTGGACACATGAACATTCAGGTCGGCAGTCAAATCATCAGATCCAAGGAGGCAATTAAATATCTAGGAGTTATGCTCGATAACAGGTTAAAATTTAATGTTCACGTGGACTTCGCGAGCAAAAAGGCGTCACAAATGCAGGCATACCGAATACTGTCAAACATCGGTGGACCAGGATATGCCAGAAGAATACTACTTTCGAGAGTAGTCAGCTCGGTTCTCCTATATGCTGCTCCAGTTTGGGCGGCGGCGCTAGAAACAAAGGAAACAAGGAAAAAGAAAGAGCAATCAGCGGTTGTAGATGAAATCTGAGAGTATATTGTGTTTGCCTTACCGTTTGTAACGCTAAGAAATAACGCTCGCACAGAGCCGCCAAGGGTACAGAAATATTTGTTGTCGCTTAAAAAACAAATTCTGGCAAAATTTCAAGTTTGTACTTTTTCTAGTTTCAATGGAAATCGATATAATGCACTTAACAAAAATTATACATTTGTATGGGAGGGGGTAGAAGGAGTGTACAGATCAAAACAAATTTTTTATTCGTTATTTATATTTTTATTTTTATACTTTATGCAAAATATGAAGTTGATAGCTTTAATAGTTTCGAAGAAAAATAATTTAATTAAAATTTAAAAATTTCGTGAAATTCGTATGAGAGGGGGTAGAAGGAGTGAGGTGAAGTTGATAATTTTTTCAAGGCTGATTGGAATTATAATAAAATTAATTCTGGCAAAAATTCGTTTTTATAACTGTGCTAGCTTCAATGAAAATCGAAAGACTGCATTTTTCAAAATTATGCAGGGGGTGGAAGGAGTGACGGGATCAAATCAATATTCAGTCATATTAATGACATCTATACCGTAATACTTTAACCTAAATTTCAAATCGAGAACTTTAATAGTTTCAAAGAAAAATCAATTTCTGAAAATTTCGGAATTTCGTGAAATTTGTATGGGGGGGGGTAGAAGGAGTGGGGGGATGTAGCCCGTTCACGAACTTAAAGTTACTTTTTTGCTAAAAATGACACACAACAAATTTCAGCACGATAGCTCAAAGCGTTTGAGAGTTATGCTGTAGACAGACGGACAGACGGACAGACGGACATACAGACGGACGGACAGCAACTCGGAATCGAATTTTTTGAGCGACAACAAATATTTCTGTACCCTTGGCGGCTTTGTGCGAGCATTATTTCTTAGCGTTACAAACGGTAAGGCAAACACAATATACTCTCAGATTTCATCTAGAGTATAAAAAGAAAAAAAAATCCGTCCCGCCGTTCATTGAGTAAGTGAGCTCTGTGTTCTAATTTTGGGGGGTGTTAGGTGGAACGGGAAGGCGGGGGGAGGGAAAAAGTCGAAAACTACACTTGCTAATATCTCCACCACGAATGTAGATACAAAGTTGAGATATAGAGAAGGTTGTGAGACAAACTTTAAAAATAATTTAATTTTTTTATCCACTGGCGTCCGAAAAGGGGGGACTAAAAACAAATTGTCGGCCGAATTGTTTTTTCAAATGATTATATCTTCGAAAGTACTTGTCGTAAAAAATTCATATTTTGGTAACATCAAGCTGGCATATAGTTCCATCGGAATCAGCTTAGAGAGTGGCTCATTATTGTAAGGGGGAGCGTCAGGGAAGGGTGCAAGGAAAAACACTTAAAAATTAATATCTCAACTACCTTTTAAGCAATGTAATTGAAACTTAGAACGTATATTAAGCTTTACTAGAAAAATACGAAAGAAATATAACATGTTGAAATAACAGTAGTAGGGGGAAATGGGGAGCATTTCAAAAATGGCGAACTTTTCAAAATTACAAATCCTTATATCTCAAAAAAAAGTTCAGATATCAAATCGAAAATTTGTCAGATTGTAGAACTACATAATGGTTAATTTTGGTAAAAATTTTAAGTTAGGAGGTGTAAGGGGAGGGAGGTGATAAGCAAAAATGTCGAAAATTTTGAGTGATTTTTTAGGGAATCATACCGCCCAATAGGTCTTACCTCCTTCTTCGTCAAGACGATGGAAAAGTAGTGGACTTCCGCATAAGAACGGGCCAAAGAAGGTCAGTGTTAATAAGAACCAATATGCCTACCAGAAAGGCAAATCGACTGAGTCAGCCCTTCACGGTGTTGTTAGAAAAATTTAAAAGGCCCTTTGCATATTCCTGAATATTGAAGGAGCATTCAACAATACTCCACATGACGTCATACTAGCGACAACTAGGAAAAAAGGGACTTGAATTGGCCACGATAATGGATACAGGCCACGATAAGGAGCCGATTGACAGGCACGGATCTAGGTGATAGCGCATTGACTGCACATACCTATAGGGGCTGTCTCTACGTCAATTGTAGTTGATGGATTCCTGAACCGTCTGGTGGAACAAGGCTACGAGGTAATAAGATATGCTGATGACCTCGTTATTATCATTAGAGGCAGATATGACGTAACTTTGTCGGCAGTCTAAAAACTTGAACATTAACTCAAGTAAGATTGATATACTACCATTTATGAATTGAAGAAAAATCTTTACATTGCGACCATACAGTATCCGGACTTTGTAATTAAAATTAGTTTTGGTAATGATATTCCAAATTTTTTTTTTGGTAAGCAGGTAGGACTGTCCTTAATTAATATCCCAAAAATTAGCGCGGTCTGTTAATGAGTTTGCTTACAGCAGCTGGTTGAATGGGTACACCTCAGTAGTCCACGGCGATTTATTTGGTTTATGTCCTTGATTGACTGAAAACGGGTTCCACTAACCGGTAATTTCAGTTTCGAGGATAGGGTGGGCCTGTAAAATTTATTTGACAGAAAATGGGGATTAAAGCCCAAAATGGTTTACTGGTGTTCCAGAACAATTATTCTGCCGTATACGATCAGCAGTCTGTTGGTCTAAAATGTTATCACAAAAGGCATCATATTCTGCTAAAATACGTTTAAGAACCAGCTTGTCTTGGTATCACAGGCGCAATGAAAACCTGCCCTACTACCGCATTGAAAATGTTCCTAGGTAATCTTCCGATACCTCTCCAAATTAAAAAAAAATATCAGAGGGATGATACGTATTCAGAGTGTAAATAAATATAAATCGGAGGATTTCAGAGGTCATCAAAAATTCTACAAAGCCCGAAAATAGTGGTTCAAATTTCAACATTATCGGATATCATGCCGACCAAATTCAACTTTGAAACTCCCTTGAAAGTTATAATCACAAAACGCAAGGACTGGCAATTCATGCTATCTGAACTGGAAGAGGGATAAACTATCTGGTATACAGATAGCTCATGCACATCAGGGAGAACTGGAGCCGGAGTCAAAGGCCCTAACTTCTCGGTTTAAAACCGCTCGGTAAAGATGTTACTATATTCCAAGCCGAACTAATTGCAATTGAACTGCGTCCTAGAAAATATAAGGCAAGCTCATCGCAATAAAAATATTTATATCTTATCGGATAGTCAGGTAGTTTTCAAAGCACAAGCATCCAATAAACACGGATCGAGCCTAGTTTGGGACTGCCTTCAAAACCTAATCGCCTTGGAACAAAGTTACTTTAATGTGGGTGCCACATACGGATTGAGGGAAATGAGGAAGCAGACTGCCTCACAAAAAATGGCGCGGGAAAAAACCTTTATTGGACCAGAGCCGTTCTGCAGAAAACCAAAAGGGTATTCCAAACTAATAGGGAATGTGGAATGAACAGGAGCACAGAATTTACTGGAATAAACTTCCAGGCTTATCAATCTCAGAAAAATTAATCCTACCACACAAAAACAAAGTGGAGGAAATCCTTAAATAAAGCAATAGTGATATCAGTTCTATGATCGGTATCTTGAGGGGCAAAAGTGGAGTAAGCCAGCATCTCACAAACATGGGTCTTGTAGGAACTAGCACCTGCCGCCTATATCTTAACAACTCAGAAACGATAGAACATATTCTATGTTACTGCGAAGCAGTAGCACGGAAAAGACACAATCTTCTAAGAAAAGGTTTACTTACAACTAATGAACTAGCCAACATGGCTCCTTTAAACATAATTAAATTGGCCAAAGCTATCAAGTAGGGGAAATAAACGCACAGTAGGCCCAGAGAGTCGCAGTGCTCTCAAGTATTCTTCAATATATAATATTAATAATTCGACAGTTTGAAGCAGTTTGGAAAAGTCAAGAAGCGGGATAAGTCAAAAACTTGCAGCTCTCTGCTTTCCCGGATCAGAAACGATCCGCTTGAAAGTGGCTATTTTATGAATCGTCGCCAATTGGGACAATGACAGGATGCTGATGAGACTTTAAAACATACGTCGAAACTAAGCGTTCATCTGACGACGGTGATGGTCACTATTCTGCAGCTAGAGTTATGCACTTTTCCTATTTGCAACGTAATGAAGCCGTTAATGCAGAGAAGTATTATATCCAACTCGATGAAAGGTATCTGAAATTGCATATGGTACTCTTACTCATCCACAGTGCTCACCAAACCTGTCCCCAACCGACTACCTTTTTTTTGAACAGAAAATAATTTAGCAATGAAGCATCAAATATGCCTTCGAGAAATTTCTTCAGTCTAGAAAGTTCGACTCCTTCCAAACTAGCATAAATGCACTTACATATCGTTGGGAGAAGTGTATTGTATATGCTGGTACCTATATGTATTTTGATTAATAAGATGAAGTTTTAAAAGTTACAGTTACTTAAAATTTCACAACCAAATCGGACATTTCGTTTCATTATCACCAATGGCGCGACAGCCCAAATGCAATGGTATCCTGGAGTAATCTCATCTAATCGTCTCAATCTAAAGACCGTGTCCTCCAGCTACTAATTTTGTTTGTCTTCATCAACCGTCAGTTGAGCAGGAGGCCAGAGAAATAAACAAGTCCTGGCAACAGCTTAAGGCCGATGCTCAGGATCGCCCCTTGTTTCTCTACTATGCCCCTATAGGGGGTCTTAACAGAAATTTGATTGATTGATTGGCATCAACCGAGTCTTTCCAATGCTTGCGTGGTTTGCCTACTGACCGGTTATCACTCGCTTTGTCTTTAAGAGGGATCCATTTGTCTTCCATTCGCTCTTCATGGCCAGCGCACTGCAGTTTACGTAGCTTGATGAACGTTGAAGCTTCTGGCTCGTCGTAGAGTTGATCCAACTCAAGGTTGTATCTTATTCGCAATTCCGTTCCTTCCTTCACAGGTTCCAAAATTCTTCGGAGGACCTTTCTTCCGAATATATGAAGTGTTTTTCGGAAGTTCGCGTTAATTTCTACGCCTCGCTGCCATAACAGAGCACAGGTCGTATATTAGTTTCATATATCCGTAGCTTATTGTTCCTGTGCACCTTCTTGGATTTCATTATTGGAAGTACCGATTAATACGTCTTATTTGCAAGTATTATCCGTTGATTTATTTCGAACGTTTCATTGCCGTCCTTTGTTAGATTAGCCTCAAGATATTTGAAGCTATCCACAGTCTCCAAATATATATATTATGCAGTTGTTATGTTTTGTCTGATTTGACATTTCGTCTGTAGCATCCAAATACTTACGCCCTTTCTTTTGCCATCGGAGTCCCTTTCAAGAAAGCCTAGGTGCCGTATATAATTACCGACCAATTTTGTCTAGTGTTCCAATATTATTTAGGCAATTGTCCGTGATTAAATTAAGTGATCGCCCATATTTTATTTTCAATTTCTTTTTTCTCAGCTTACTTATATTTCAACAAAGAAAAGCTGCTGTATGGGCCTTCGACGAAAACCCATCGAGGCAAAACCCTTCTAAATGGCTGCATAACTTCGTAATACTATGTTGTCAATTCTTGGATAAATCTGGTTAATTCATTTTTTTTTTCACTTCCAGAGGACAACTTTATACATACTAATCTCCATATTAATCATATATGTTCGTAACATCATATGACCGCCGGTATGAATATTGTCCGAATATTTTTTCACCCGAGTGATATTAAATTGCGTTCGGGACGCATTTCAATTTCATATTACCATTTTTTTTTGCGATTGGTATTTTTATGCAATTGGTTTTTGGTCACTGCACATTTGTAAAATAATAAATTTATTAATATTCGACTTCTCGGGTTTTTTCTTCGCCCAACTACATCAAACAATTATATATTGCCACATTTTTCATTTATGCTTATAGAGAGCGAGTTTTATTTTAGTCCTGGTAAATGGAAATCAATATTTGCTAAAAGGAGAGGACACGATTGTCGTTTAAAATAAAAAAAAATTTTTGGTTCTATGCCACCATACGAGGAATAATTGCAATTAATATAAAAAAATAAATATTCGCAATTTTAAATCTGGAGTTCATTTAATAGTAATAGCGACTCATTGAAGCCATTCTGCTCATTACGACTGTGTTTAGTTTTCGCAAATAATACGACAGATTATCTAAAAATGTTACAATTGACTAATATATTATCGCAACTCTCGGTTTGTGATGATTGATATTTAATATTTTTGTTGTTATTTTCATATGCAGCTATAAATCATGTTATCTGCATTCACCCAAATTTGTGTACATTCACTGAAATTTGTGTGCGGTCTTGCAAACTTGTGTGCATTCACTCAAACTTGAGAGCTGTCCGAGAGCTTCCCTGTGCGAACGGGTGTCAGACAAGGCTGCATATTATCACCAGCCCTGTTTCTGGTGGTAATAAGTGACATTTTGAAAGCTGTACTGGAAGGTGGGGAAGCTAAAGGTCTTCAATAGAGACTATTTAACATCTTAAGCCACCTTGATTATGCTACTGACGTGTGTTTGCTTGCACATAATCGTTCGGACTTAGAGTCAAATGTTCGTTCGTTGCAATCTAAATGCAAAGAGGCGGGACTGAAAATAAATGTGCGTAAGACCAAGTACATGCACATGGGTTCGAACGCAAGCACACCGATTGTTCTTAATGGACAGGATGTGGAAGAGGTGCAAGATTTTTACTATCTTGGAAGCATTGTCAGCATGGACGGCGGAGCCGAAAAGAATGCTCAGGCTCGGCTAAATAAAGCTCGTCAGGCCTTCGGTATCCTTTCCCCTTTCTGGAGGCTAAGAGGGATCTCCTTTCGCACGAAGCAGCGAGTTTTGCATGCGTCAAATCCATGTTGTTATATGGTTGTACTACGTGGAAAGTGACTGTTCGACTAACCAAGAAGCTACAAACTTTCGGAAACCAATGCTTCCTACGCATTTTAGGAATATTCTGGCCAGAAGTGAACTCCAACGACGAACTTTAGAGTACAACTCGCCAGACTAAAATAGGTATTGAGATTCAAAGGCAGAAGTGTCAGTAGATCGGATATACTTTAAGGAAACCTGAGCGAAACATCGCCAAACAGGCTCTAGATTATAATCCTCAAAGAAGACGTCGTGTTGGTTGACCATATAACACATGGAAGCGAGCAGTTGAGCAGGAGGCCAGAGGAATAAACAAGTCCTGGCAACACCTTAAGGCCGATGCTTAGGATCGCGCCTTGTGGAAGAGAGTTGTCTCTCTCCTATGTCCCTATAGGGGATCTCAACAGGAATTTGATTGACAAATTTGAGTTCATTCATTCCAATCTTCGTAAGCACCAAGGTGATTTCTGATATTAAGAACTGGCTTAGAGCTTCTAATCTAGAGCTAGCGGCACAAAAAACAGAAGTAGTTCTTATTACAAGCAGGAAACAAAGAGAGCATATAACGCTAAATATAGATGGACTTGAAATCGTATCCCAACCTTCCATTAAATACTTGGTTTTTATGATTGATGCAAGATTATCCTTCAAGACGAACATCGAAACAGTCAGCGCAAAAGCAGGACGAGTGAACTCCGCCCTATGCAGAATAATGACGAACATTGGAGGACCAAGCCAAAACAGGAGGATACTTCTTTCAAGAGTGACTCGAAGTATCATAATGTATGCTGCACCGATATGGAGCGAAGCGCTGCGATATAAATCTTACGCGAATATATTAAAAAAACCCCATAGAGTAAGTGCGTTAAGGGTATGCAGTGGATTTCGCACAATTTCATATGACGCCGCGAATGTCATAGCTGGTTTGCTGCCGCCAGACATACTAGCTGCTGAAGCACAACGACTATTTCACAAAAAGAATACAATAAGCCGATGCTTAACAGCAGAAGAGAAAAAAGAAGAGCAACGGATAAGTACCAATGCCTGGCAACTGCAATGGAACACCGTAAACAAAGGCCGCTGGACATATAGACTCACAAGATAAGTGGGTCGGACGGAAGCATGGTGAAGTAGATAACTACATGACCCAATTTCTGTCAGGGCATGGCTGTTACAGAAGCTATTTGTACAAATATGGCCATGATTCCTCTGCGTCATGTCCAAGTTGTGCAGATGCAATAGAAAATGCAGGGCATGTATTCTTTCACTGCCCAGCCTACGAAATGGACAGAAGGAGAGTTGAGGACATATGACATATGTGACAATAAATTGACGTTTGAGCTTTAAGCTCCTCCCTCCTCCTGACGAAATAATTAACGGTTGTCCCGGGGGGTAGTGGGTTAGGCGAGGGGTTCTTAGCGGGTTCAAGTCCCGCACTTCAAGGCTTTCAATGCTTTTCCCCGCGTTAAAAAAAAAAAAAAAATCATTCCAATCTTTGTACATTCACTCGAATTTGTGTTCATTTACTCAAATTTGTATGCATTCATTCAAATTTGTGCGCATTCATTCAAATTTATGAGCATTCATACAAATTTGTGTGCATTTATTCAAATTTATGTACATTTACTAAAATTTGTGTTCATTTACTCTAATTTTGTGCATTCATTCAAATTTTATACAATCACTCAAATTTGTGTTCATTTACGCAAATTTGGGTTCATTCATTCCAATTTCGGTTCATTCACTCAAATGTGTGTCCATTTATTCAAATTTGTGAGCTTTTTATACTTTAGATGAAATCTGAGAGTATTATAAGTTTGCTCTAAAGCTTATAATGCTAAGAAATGAGGTTCGGAGAAAAAATTAATGATACAGAAGGCCATATAATCACTCAAAAATCGCAAAGCCGGAGGTCCATCCGTCTGTCCGTCCGTCTGTCTGTGTGCTCTTTAGCTCGGGAACGCGTTGAGCTAGATATTTAAAATTTTGTACAAGTCATTTTTGACAAAAATGTAAGGTCAAGTTTGTGAACGGGCCAAATCAGTCCACTCCTTCTACCTCCACCCTTTCAAAATGATACACTTTCGCAATTTGGCAATAAACGGATTTGATCAAAATGTATAAAATTTATTGGTCTGAAATTTGGAATATATTACTTTTATAATGGTTTTAATCTATCTTATAAAAATTATTAGTGTCCTCCCCCTCCTTCGACTACTTCCCATACAAACTGCACTTTTTTATGAAATGCTTTAAACCAAATTATTCAATGCGTACGAAATTTATCGAGCTGAAATTTTACATTTAATATTTATTTTGAATTATTAGTAAAACAAAAAAAAAATTAAACGATAAGCTTCACCCCTTCTACCCCCTACCATACAAAATGACACAATTTCGTAATTCGACAATAAACAGATTTGCTCGAAAAGTAGAAAAATTGATGATATTAAATTTGGAATATATTACTTATACCTAGTCGTGCCATAAGTTCTGTCACACGTATATGGGCAATTTTTGTATAAATGAAAAAGAGTTTTTGACAAAGGAAAATATATTTTATTTTGGCATACTAATGGAAGTAAAATAAGCAACAAATTATTCAAAGTGGCCGCCTTTAGCCTTAACACAGCTCTTTAATCTGTTGGGCCAGTCATCGATAGCAGTACGCACTGTTTCTAGCGGAAAATTAGCTACTGCTTCTGTCAAAGATCGCTTAAGGCTCTCGATACTTGGGTGTCGTCTCGTGCACACCATGGACTCTAACTCCGCCCACAGTTTGTAGTCCAGGGGATTCAAATCTGGGCTCCCAGAAGGCCATTCCGTTGCCCTTATAAACTGTGGAATATTGGTTTCCAACCACGCTTGTGTGGTTCGAGCTTTGTGGGCTGGCGCAGAATCTTGCTGGAAAACCCAATGTCGATTGTTGAATAGCGTAGAGTTCAGCGGCTTCACACATCCCTCCAGGATGTCCGTTTGATAATTTTTCGCTGCAGTTTTTACGCCTTTTTCGCAAGAATGAAGCTCGGTGACCCCTTCGTAGCTGACACCCCACCATACCATGACTGATGCTGGATGATGTCCTCGCTGTACCCTAGTGGCAACTTCTCGGGCTTCTATGGAGCTGTGGGCATACACCTTATCATTTTGGCGGTTGAAATGTTCCTCCACCGTAAAAATTTTTTCATCGGTAAATAAAATTTCTCGATGTTTGTTGTTGCCGTACCGCCGAAGGAGCTCTTTCGATCTGGTGCTCCTAATTTGCTTCAACTGCTCAGTCAGCAAATGTCCCGTTGATCGTCGAAAGGCACTCATCCCGAGGTCAGATTTTATGATGCGAGACATACTTCGGGTGGAGATGTTCATCTCTCGAGCCATGATTCGTTGTTTACGAAGCGGATTTCGACGAATTCGACTCTCGACCGCTTTGATGGCAGCAGAAGAACGTACATCACGCGGACGTCCAGAACGAGGTCGATCTTCAATAGTCTGGATCGCGTTATATCTCTGGATCGCACGATACACAAATCTTTGCGTTATTTTTAACGGGCACAACAACTTGAAAATTTCACTCGCGGATTTTCCACACTTATGTAGTGCAATCACTGCAGTTCGGTTTTCTATTACACCCCATTCCATCTTCACACGTTAACGAACACACTTTAAATGACCATCAACTGTCAACAACATTATGACGTTTATAAAACTGGCCGATATTGAAATGTCACTCATAAAATAAAGTTATTGCGAATGTGAGAAATTATGTGACAGAACTTATGGCAGGACTAGGTATAATTATTTCAACTTCAAACACAATTATTTCTGTCCTCCCCCTTCTTCCACTACCTACCATATAAACTGCACTTTTTCATGAAATGATCTAAGCCAAGTTAATCAGTGCGTATAAAATTTATCGAGCTGAAATTGTGCACTAAATATTTATTTAGAATTATCAGTAAGGCAAAAAAAAATTAGATTATTAGCTTTACCCCTTCTACTCCCTCCCACACTATCTGACATAATTTCACAACTTTACATAAAGTCGATTTACCTGAAAAGTATGAATGCCACTGATTTGCAATTTAACACATGTCAAAGACATGTTGCTTTATAGCTATTTCTGAAAAAGTCTTTAAGAACTTACTCCTCCTTCTACCACCTCCCGTACAAACTGCACAATTTCACTAAATCCTATACACTAATTTTCTCAGTACCTATTAAATTTTTGAGTCCTACATTTTGTATAGACACTTTAGCGTGATAGGAAAAAATTAGTTCAATGTCGTCAACCCCTGTACAACTTCCCTACAAAATCTCTTGAAATCAAAAAATTTATCTTTCATCTAGATTATGGCACGATTGGGCTTTATCCAAAAAAATTAATCGTAGTTCTGTTATGTTTTTTTTTCTGGTTACCCCAGGGAGGTGTAGAATCTTCATTACATACCAATGGCCCGTGCCATTGGTATGCACGATTCACATACCTGATCCTGACAGAAACTGTCAGCCGATATGTGCCTACGTATTAAACCATACCACGCACGCAGTCTTCAACTACTCTCCCCGCGGGATGGTCGTTAGGTATTACTGCGTGTGGCTGGCTAGCATTATATGCTGTGCTCCTTATATTGCTTCTGCTCTCCTTTCTCTCTCGATTCTCCAAAGATCGTTTTGCACATTCATTACGAGTGTGCAAGTTTCCATCAAATTTTCCTCTGAGTCCATCATTTAGTCTATGATTAAGGGTGGACTTGGCATATTATCTCTCTATTCTGCGAAGCGACTGCAGTTGAAAACCGCTTGTTCTTTGTCTTCTTCTTGATCTTGGCAATTTTGACAATGAGGCGACTTAGCGTGTCCGAACATATGTAGGTATTTGCGGTAGCCGCCGTGTCCTGATAGGAACTTCGTAAGGTGATAGTTGCAGTCCCTATACGCTCCCTTTGTCTAGACCTCAATTGCTGGGATCATTTTATAGTTCCATCTAAATTTTTATTGTTGTCCCACCTCGCTTGCCACATAGCTATTGATGTTGCCTTTTCTTCTTTTTTTATTTTTCTGGCAACACCTGCCTCTTGTTGGATCCTAGATCTTCTTTCGTAGATCCTTAGCATCTCATTCGCGAGAATGGGGATCATTCCGCCTATGACACATGCTGCTTCGTCCGATATTGTTCGGAACCCGCTTATGCTCTTATCGCGCGGAGTCTGTACGTGGATGATATGTTTTTCCTTGTATCCTTTGTCGCTAAGGCCGCCGCCCAAACCGGAGCAGCGTATAAGATTACCAAGCTGACTACTCTTGAAATCCTTCTGACATATCTAGGTCCACCGATGTTTGGCAGTATTCGGAAAAGGGCTGCCTGCAAATGCTTGCGTTCGAACCCATGTTCATGTACTTGGTTTTATGCATATTTATTTTCAGTTCTGCCTCTTTGCATTTAGTATGCAACGAGTGAACATTTGACTCTAAGTCCGAACGGATATGTGCGAGCAAACACTCGTCATCAGCATAATCATGGTGACTTAAGATGTTAAATAGTCTCCATTGAAAACCGCCTTCCAGTGCAGCTTTTAAGATGTCATTTATAATCACCAGAAACAGGGCTGGTGATAATATGCAGCCTTGCCTGACACCCGTGTGTACAGAAAAGCTCTCGAACAGCGCTTCTCTATCCAATACATGACACCTTACATCTTCGTAGGATTCTTTAATCACTGATGTGACATTATCTGGAATACCACTCCTACGCAAAGCATTCCTTATGTAATCTCCCTTGACGCTGTCTAAAGCCTTCTCGAATTGCACAAACATGAAATGTAGTGGCGAACCGATTTCGGCTGACTGCTCGAATATTATCCGTAGGGTATTTGTGTGGTCAGTACAAGACGACACTTTACGGAATCCAGCCTGATAAACTTCGAGAGTGCTCTTGACGACATAATTAATCTTATTGAGAATTACCTTAGCCATGATTTTCGATACGGAAGTAAGTAGATATAAACCACGCCAATTGCCATAATCCCGAAGGTCGCCCTTCTTCGGAATTTTTATAATGACGCCCTCCTTCCATTCAGTAAAGAGTGGGAGGAGTATATCGGCTGTTGTTTACGAGTCCCCTTTGAAGAGTTCGGTTGGTAGTCCGTCTATACCTGGGGCTTTCCTTCCCGCCATTGACCGAATGGCGGAAACTATCTCTTCCTTATCTGGGGAATCGTCCCTAGTAGAAGATTGTAGCGGTTGGATGTTTGATAGCTGTTCTGTTTCTGGGATATCTTCCTCTGACAAGATGTTTGGAATATCAGTGAAGTACTCCTTCCATCGCCGCAACTGTTATTCAATCATATTAAGGAGAGTTCTGTTAAAATCTCTCACTTGGCTGTGAAATTCCTGTTCGTCAATTGTTTCATGATTTTAAATAGTGAAACCATCTCCCCAAGTTAAGCCGCAGAAATCTCTAAGAACTCGTTGTGTCTAAATTCCAGAAGATATAATCAAAAAACCAAAACCCCCCTCCCTCTCCCAACCACTTTTTAACACAACTGTGTACAAAAATTAATTGTTTTTTGTTTTTATAACCATAAACCAGTGTATCCGAACGTCGAGTCTAAACCGTACTGAAAATATGTGGAGTTTTCGACTTTATCCTTTCCTCGCCTCCCCCTGCCGCCTAAAACTCCACAAAATTTAAGTAACGAAACTTACTTATTCAATATACTCACCCAAAAACTAACTTAACTCTTTATGGATCTCGAAATTATGAGCCGCGGTGTGTATCGTACGGCGGACGGGATATAGTTAGTACGGGTTATTGATAAGGTGGGCTGGTGTCGATTTTTTTATCATTTGAGTTTTATTAAAACTTTTTCCAGGACTATGACAAACTAAAACTCTGCAACACGTATTTGCGGGCTTCAATACCGTTATTTCTCAAAAATCCGAATCCTTTAAAGCAAGAACCCTTCAGTTATAAATTTGATCACCAATGGGGGTGGCGGTGATGATCACGCGCCTTCTGCACGAGCTAGACTTAACTAAAATACTTTTCCCCCAGCTCAAAGAAACAACTTATTGTTAGTGAAACCAACAGTAGATATTCAATTAAAGTAATGCAAACAACAAAAAAAAACCGCTTATGTAACCAACTGCTCCTTAATGTATGCATCTTTACCCACTATCACGAAATGCTAACAATCAAAAAGTTGAAGACCGTATCCATAACTCATCTATCTCCAGCACGACACCAAAATCAAACAGCACGCCAATGTCGTTAATCTTATGCAACTTTGCAGCGGCAGATTTGGACTCCTTTACGAAATCCAATAAGTATAAGCTCACCGTCCAAAGACATCGACCTCCATCCTGCCCATCAGTCCGCCCCATCCCACCCCGACCACCTTCTTCCCCATTCATACCGTAGTGGAACGGATTCCTTATTTCATTCCGCTCATATATCGATAGGCGAGAAGCCAAAGGCGAAAGAAATTACGTTCACACGTTTGACGTACAGATGGTGCAGTCGTTGTTGGTGCTATCGACAATCTATCTGCCAATAAATTTTTCAAACTATCAACATATGTGCGAATGTGTATATGGAACATATGGACGGGTGACCTGATGGTCAATCCAGCCAACCGAGAATTTCTTGTTCGTATTCTGCCGCTACTACCATCGAACTGAATGACTGAATGCATTCAAGTCAGGTTTCGAAACTCTAACGAGGACCAGACCACCAGAAAGTTCGTGCTTTCAAAGCCAGTAGCACTATCAGCTCTCCCATACCCAATGCCCTGCCATGTCTTACTCGAGACTACTCGAGAAGGACACCTCTAAGTCTCGAGGAGCAACTTTCTTCATCTATTCCGAACCCATTTCCGATTTGTCGATCTCAGATAGAGGTGACCAAAAAAAGGAGGTTATCCTTTCGGGACCCTCATTAAACTTAACACAAATTTCTGGCCCATTTAGGGAACCAAAAATGAATCGAATCCGTTCAAATCGTTCGCCTTACTCCTGTGTGTTTCTTTTATTTTCGTCCTTGCTTTATCCACATCGGTTTATCTCTTGATTCTGGAGGAGAAGAAAAAAGGAAAGGACATTAACGAGAACTATGAAGATGATGAGATCTACCCACGTAGCATCGAAATTAAATCGAGAGATGCCCCGGGAATCAATGTCCGTACAGGACCTGAAAACTGGACCTGAAATCAACCAGCAGCAGGAGCACCGAAGAAAAAAAAAACAGGATACCATACATCAACTATAAAGAAACTTCCCCATTCTTTTCTGTGTGGTCTGCCATATTGACGGGCCTGACATGTTCCGACCCTAAATGACCAAGATGTGACGTGTGAAGTTAAATTAATATTGGAGTTTTTTTTACTGCTTGCCTCTTCATCTTGAAGCTGGAACCCTAATGACACCCTGGATCCGATATTTGTATCCACACCATTGCTACATCACTTTGCAGCGTTCAGAATCTCAACTTTGGGGCGCGCTGGATCGGTCGCTACAGGAGCTGAAAGTTTTTCGTCCTTGTCGTCGTCCTGATGCCTTGGCGGCTGCTCTTCTTCTCTATAACGATGCCGATTTAGAAGTTAAAGTTTTAATGCGAGGCCTTCAGAAACATTTTTACCAGGCAAGAAACGGACGGGAGTCGTGCGAGCAAAAAATAAAATTCAATTATAACCGAGGAGAAGAAAGTCCTTTCCGCTTCGAAGAAGTAGCAAAAGAAGTTCGAGCTCAGCCAGTTCGTTGACATCAACATCTCATTATCTACGGATTAACGCGCGACGAATTTACTCCGCCTTTCAGCAGGTCGATTTGAAATAAGCTGAGCTGAAAAGGCTTGATATTAATTGCACCTCATTACCTTTCAATTCCGTGTTTAAGTCACGGCAAGCTGTCCGAGGCAGTCAGGTCGCGGAGGTAAGTAAATCTCTCAGCCCAGACACACGTGTCTATCGTGCGAGGCGACAAGTTGTCCTTCCTTCCTGCCCTATTATAGTTAGCATCATCTGTCCTGATGATGGGGTGAACTCGCCTCTTCACTACTCCCTAATTACCCATTTCCATTTAATTAACTCACTTTTTGTGTTTGTACGATTACCATCATTGTGGAGGTGTGTGTGTGTGTATTTTTCGTCCTTTTAATTCAATCACCTTGTTCCGAATTTTCCGGAGGTGGTGGCTAGATTCAAGTGAATCTGTGATAAAGTGTCATCTATATTTTATATAGTGTTGCCATGTTAATTGGCGACGAGGATGAGGATAATTATAGTGCTGCTCCATGTAGCATCAGCATTCCTACATTGGGGCACACACATTTCTGGAATTCGGTGTGAAAGCGTAGGTATGCATAAACACACACCTCCAATTATCGGAAATTATCACTCCGATATTTGTTGCGACCACGAATTTATGGGAAAACTCTGCATTATGGTGACAAGTTGTCATTTACGTGTTTTTACACGCTTTGTGTTCATTTTATCGAGCCATAGCCAGCCCCGCCCCCACCATACAGAAAATTATTATTTGCGAAAACTGACCACATTTTCGATGATGTTTGATAGCAAAACAAATTTCTGTGTTTTTTGTGTGTGTTTATGATTGGGTCAATTTTATGCGACAATTAGCTAAATTAGTTTTTGGTTAATTTTTTTTTTTTTAAACCCAGATTATGATGGCTGTGATTTTTGAAATTGATTCGATAATTAGGATCGGATTGGAGGGATGTTTTTGTTTGGAGTTGATACTAATAAATATGATTAGGCTAAGGATAGTGCGCCTAAAAAATTAGTGTAAAGATCTGCAATAATCGCGCATAATAAACGTAAAAAAAATTGATTTGCGCGCGAGCGAATTACGCTGATGGACACAGAATTTGTGTCATGACAAATTGAAGGTGTTTCTAATGTAGTTTGATACGCTAAAATTAAATCTGAAAACTTAATTTTTCTATCACCCATAGATGTCCGACCGTTCGCCCTGTCTGTCCTTCCATTCGTCTGTGGTTCTCTCTAGCTCGAGAACGAGTAGAGCTACGAAGCTCAATTTTGATACACGTCTTTTTTGGCGAAAAATTAAGTTCAAGCTTGTGAACGGGCCAAATCGCTTCACCTTTCTACCCCTCCCATACAATAACACAATTTCCGAATTTCACAAGAAACTGATTTTCTCGAAAAGTATAAAACCTATTAATCTCAAATTTTGAATATATGATTTCTCTAATAACATCAAACTACTGTATAAATAAACTGCCAACAAGTCGAGCAAAACTTTATTATTCTTGGGACAAGTTGATGAGGATGAATGGAAAGTCAATATGCAGGTTAGAGCGGTTAGGGAAGGCTAAGTGAAAGGGAGTTCTTGGGCAGGACTGTTAACAATATTTCATTCGTTTCTGTAAGTTTGGGTTTTTATGAGGGGAGAAGTAGGGGTAATAGTAAGGGTGGGTGGATGTTGATAGCTTTTTAATTAATTGCTTGAATCACGTCCAATATTCTCTGTATAGAATGTGTTTCATAGACGAAATTGCATAGAATTTTCATAAAATTCGGTGTATTTTACATTCATGAAACCGAACATTTGTATGGAAGGGGGTAGAGAATATAAGGAATCGTAAAATTTGATATGCGGTTTTATTTCGCGTCTCTTGCAAGGTGCTTGTATAGAATTTCAAGTTCGTAGCTTTTAGTTTGTTGGTTATTAGTTGATTTAATGCAATTGGTCGAAATTATAGTTTTGTATGGGAGGGGGTAGAAGCGCAAGCGCGATTTCAAAACTTTTAAAGCAAATTCATTTGAATTATTTTTATAAGTTTTTATGCCAAATTTTAAATTGATAGCTTTTAAGAGTTAGCTGATAACTGATTTCTTAAAAATGCTCGAAAAAATAATTTTGTATGGGAGGGGGTAGAGGAGGTAGGAGAATCGTAAAACTTGTGATGCAATTTTCTTTCGTTTTTATTGTAAGATGCTTGTACGAAATTTCAAATTCGTAGCTTTTAATTTGTTGGTTATTAGTTGATTTAATGAAATTAGTCGAAATCATACTTTTGTATGGGAGGGGTTAGAAGGGCAAGCGCGATTTTAAAACTTTTAACGCAATTTCATTTTAATTATTTTTGTACGTTGTTACGCAAAATTTCAAATTGATAGCTTTTAAAAGTTAGGTGATAATTGATTTCTTGAAAAAACAATTTTGTATGGGAGGGGGTAGAAGTGTTAAAGGTTTTTGACCATTTAATATTTCGTATATTTAGGGATTTTTTTTAATTCATTTCGCAAATTTTCAAGTTTCTACCTTAAAATTTCATTCAAAAATTTTCAGTTTATGTGTTTTTTTCAATGCACATGAAACACCTTGTGCACGTTAGACCGGGGGGTCGGTTTATAATAAATATGGATCACGTTATTATTATTTTTCTATGAACATTAAATATAGGTATTCACATGCAAAATTTTAACTTTGTATCTTTCACCAGAGCCCTAAAAAAATCACTCAAAGTTCTCAACATTTTTGCTTATCAACTCCCTCCCCTTACACCTCCCAACTTAAAATTAACAAATTTAACCATTATGTAGTTCTACAATCTGACAAATTTTTGATTTGATATCTGTACTACTTTTTGAGATATAAGGATTTGTAATTTTGAAAAGTGCGCAATTTTTGAAATGCTCCCCATTTCCCCCCACTACTATTATTTCGACATGTTATATTTATTTTGTATTTGCTTAGTATAGCGTAATATACGTTTTAAGTTTGAATTACATAGCTTAAGAGATAGTTGAGATATTAATTTTTAAATGTTTTTCTTTGCACCCCCCCCTGACCCTCTCCCTTACAATAATTAGCAAGCTGGTTCCAATTAAACTATATGCCACCTTGACGATCTCTAAATATGATTTTTTTACAATAAGTAATTTCGAAGATATAATCATTTGAAAAAAAAATTCGGCCGACAATGGGCTCTTAGCCGCCCCTTTTCGCACCCCAATGGATAAAAAAATTAAATTATTTTTAAGAGTTGTCCCACAAACCCCTCTATATGTGTGTTGAGTTTTAGCTTCCTAGCTGTTACCATGGTTGAGATATTTGAATTCGTATTTTTCGGTTTAAGCGCTCCCCCGCCTCCCCCTGAACCCGTACACCCCCAAAATGGGTATCCGCCTGAGATCCTCCACTATCTACAATCCCCCCAAAAATGAACTTTCTATCTTGAAAGGTTTGGGAGTTAATGTGCGCTGAGCGTACACGTCGGCGTACGGCGTACGGCGGACGGTGTACAGACAGACGGATTTTTCTTTTTTGCATTTTTAGGCTGATTTAGTCATGAAACGCGAAAAAAAAAATTTCAGGGTAGCAAATTTTTTTTTTCTTGTGTCCATCACAATACTTTATTATTATAATAATAAAGTAAAAATCTGCCAATAAGTTGGGCGCAACTTTATTTGTTTTGGGACAAGTTGAGGATTCTTGGAAAATCAATAAGCAGATTAGAGTGATTAAGGAAGACTAAGTGCAACCCCTTCTCACAAAGGGAACGCCCTTTACGACAGAGCTGCTGTCAATAATTTAACATTTAATTGCGAATACGATCAATAGCTCCAGTACATGCAATCAATATTTCATTCGTTTATGCAAGTTTGGGTTCTTATGAGAGGAGGGGTGATATTAAGGGTCAGTGGATGTCAATAATTTTTTAATTGGTTGCTTCAATTACGTCCAATATTCTCTCTTTAGAATGTTAGCTTCATAGACGAAGTTGCATAGAATTTTCATAAAATTCGGTGTATTTTACATTCACGAAACCAATCATTTGTATGGGAGGGGGTAGAGGAAGGAGGTAAGGGAAATGTAAGATTCGTGATGCAGTTTTTTTTTCCTTTCCCTTGTAAGGTGCTCGTACAAAATTTCAAGTTCGTAGTTTTTCATTTGTTGGTTAGTAGTTGATTTATTGAAATTAGTCTAAGTCATACTTTTGTATGGGAGCGGGGAAACCCAAGATGTTTTATGATGACTCTTGTGTGGAAAAAGGGTCCCTCTGATGACCATTTGCCGAGTACTACAAAACTCCACAAATAATTCGCCGTTTTCGGGTCTCTTAATCCAAGGTCGTGACGCGTCGACCCAAGGGTCACCATGCCTTCCCATGACGTGTTCTAGTCCAGTGCTGTCTGATCCAACCTGGGCGTTCATATTTCAATATACAGTATAAGAATTATTTGCGTCCTCCCTCTCCTTCCACCCCCTCCCATACAAACTACACTTTTTAATGAAATGCTCTAAGCCGATTTTCTCAGAACATATAACATTTATCGAGCTCACATTTTGTGATAATTACCTATTTAGCATTAGCACTAAGATCAGAAAAAAATATTTGATTAGCTTTACTGCTTCTACCCCCTCCCATACAATATGACACAGTTTCAAAACTTCACAAAAAATCTATTTTCTTGAAAAGTATGAATGTTACTGGTCTAAAATTTAAGAGATGTCAATTTTATGATATTCTTAGTTATTTCTGAAAAAATCACTAAAATCCCCTCACTCTTTCTACCACCTCCCATACAAACTGCACATTTTCACTAAATCTAACACACTAATTTTCTCAGCTCCTATTCAATTTTTGGAATAAGAATTTTGTATAAAACATTTTAATAGCTACTGTAGCATGATGGGGAGAAAATTAGTTCAATGCTATCACCCCTTCTAACACTCCCCATACAAAATTTCTTGGGATCACAAAAAATTCTATTTCATCTAGAGTATCGTAAGATTGCGGTTTACGCGCAATCGTAGCCCTGTTATGTTTTTTCCATGTATTATGGCTTTCTTAGTAAGAGCAAACATTCTCATTAATAATCAAACACAATTTCGTTCAAGTGGCTGCCTCGGCTGTCTTCGCAGTAGCGCATTCTGTCACTCCAATTTCCCAAAACCATGTCAATGGTTTCGGGCTGTAGCTCACGGATTGCTGGGATGATATTGACCTTAAGTGCTTGAACCGTTTCTGGATTGTTAGCATAACATCGGTCTTTCACGGTTCCCCAGAAAAAAAAGTACAAAGGGGTCAAATCGCAGCTCCGAGGCGACCAATTGACATCGTCAAGACTGCTGATAACGCGATTTGGGAATTTGTTGCGTAAAAGATCGATTGGCTGTGTGGAATAGTGCGCCATCCTGCATGTCTTCAATTTCAGTAAAAAAAAAGTTGGATAACACGGCTCTGTAACGTTCACCGTTGACCGAAACGTTGTTCCCAGCCTCATTTTCGAAGAAAGATGGTCCAATGATGCCACCACTCCACAATCCGCACCAAACTGTCACTCTCTGTGGACGCATTGGCTTCTCGACAATAACGTGCTGGTTTTCCGAGCCCCAGATGCGGCAAATTTGTTTGTTGACGTAGCCTCCGAGATGAAAATGCGCCTCGTCAAAAAAGATGATTTTTCGCCCAACATCGTTGTCCAATAAGTTTTCAATATTTCCCAACGTTGTTCAAGTGTAAAGCGACTCATTTCGTTCTGCGGAAGTATGATACTGACTTTCTGTCAAGATTTCGAGCTTTCAGTGTCAAAATAACCTATGATTTAAAAAGACACCACTAGATCGCCCACCCTGTATTGGGAAACGGCGGGTTTCAATTTATAGTCCCGATATTACTTAGCGAAATATTACTTTATTGTTTTAACAATAAAGTATTGTAATCGACTTGGAAAAAAATGCTACCGTGAAATTAACTTTCAGACCACATTAACACAAACCATTTAAGATATAAAGAAAAGTTTTGGTGGTTTATAAATAGTTTCAGATCTCAGGCGGACACCGGGGTGTAAGGGTTAAGAGGGAGGCAGAGGGAACGCTAAAACCGAAAATTAGAATTCGAATATCTCAACCATGGTTCTTGCTAGGAGGCTGAAAATCAACATATATATAGAGTGGTTTGTAGTACAAACTTTAAAAATAATTTAATTTTCTTATCCATTAGAGTCCGAAAAGGGGAGGCTAAAAACGAATTGTTGGCCGAATTTTTTTTAAATGATTATATCTTCACAATTGATTTCCATGCAAAATTCATATTTTGGGACCACCAAGAGGGCGTACAGATCCACCGCAATCAGCTTAGAGGGAGGCTACTTATTGTAAGGGGGAGAGTCAGGAGGATGCGAAGAAAAATACTTAAAAATGAATATCTCGACTATCTCTTAAGGTATGTAATTGACTCTTAGAACATGTCTTAAGCTTTACTACAAAATACCAGAAAATATAACATTTAGACATAATAGTAGTGGGGGGAAAATGGGTAGAATTTGAAAAATGGAGCACTTTCCAAAATTTTACTCCGTTATATCTCAGAACTGAGCTAAGATAGCAAATGGAAATTTTGTCCGATTTTAGAACTACATAACCCGCACGGGATGACTAGTCTTGCCATTCGTCATCTGAATATCTTTGGAGACTTAAGCGACTCCACGAACTTCGGGCTTTCGCAGGGAAGTAAGTGCTGGCCCAAAAAGCTACGGCGATTCCAGTAACTGCTTTTGGAGCTTGGCGACTCCACGATCCCGAGCTGATCGATCGGTATCAAAGTTATGCATGAGGTTAGACCGACACTATAGTGCCTGCTGCACGGAGGCCCTCACCAAGAACTTTAAACTTGGTGTTGATAACCCCGTACCAGGTTGTATCGATAATGTCTCGATTGGCGTAGATGAAGGAACGGACGGATGATGGTTGAATGGTATGCATAAATGTAGCAAACTGAAAGACGCGTAAAGCAGGGGCACGGTATAGCCAGCACGGCTTAGTAGTGAACGGAAGGATGTTAAATTAACTGATATTGATAAGGTATAAAAATTGTTGATAATTAGACTGACTGCGAATTATTGGTGGTACATGGTCAAGAGCGCAATCTGTACACAAATGAAGGTATGAGTAGAACACCTGATGATCATAAGTAGAGAGAACAGGAATTGAGACTTATCGATGCGACATGGTGCAGGGAAACCAATACATCCACGGATGAGGCCCCTTCCGAGTACACGTAGTGGCTTGTCGGTTTCCCACCTACATCGCGGGTAGAGCCTTATGCCGTACTGCTGTACTTGAACAGTATACAGTTTTCTTTTAATGCCTTGTGCAAACCTTGTGCTCGACGTGGACTTGCGTATCACCCAGGTTCTATGACCCTAAGATTGAAAAAGGTTTAGGATAGGCTTCGGTCTTACCAGTGTAAAATGGCTGAAATGGAAGCACGTAAAACGACTATAAGAACTGTAGAACTACATAATCTTTAATTTCGGTAAAAGTAGAGCTGAGAGGTATAAAGAGAGGGAGGTGGTAAGCAAAAACGTCGAAAATTTTGAGTGATTTTTATAGGGCTCTGGTGAAAGATACAAAGTTTAAATTTTGCATGTGGATACATCTATTCGACATGCAAAGAAAAAATAATAATAATCTGTTCCACAATTGTTATGCATCGGCCCCCTGGTCTAACGTTGACCAGTAGTTTCATGTGCAATGAAAAAAATACAAAAACTGAAAATTATTTTATTTGCGCATGAAATAATGATTACATGTTCTGGAGCTATTGATCGAATTCGCAATTAAGTATTAAATTCACAACAATCCTTCTCTAGAATGTCCTTTCAATTAGTCTTCCCTAACTACTCTAACCTACATATTGAGTTTCCACTAATTCTCAACTTGTCCCAAGAATAATAAAGTTGCGCCCGACTTGTTGGTAGTTTATTTTTATTTGTTGATGGATATCTTGAGAGCAGCTTTTACCTACGTAAGAAATTGATCAAAATTAAGCATAGAAATTCTTAATGCAATTTTTATCACTCAAGCAATTTTTTAACGTAACGGAAATACCGACAAAAAATCGACAATAAAAGTCCAACAAATATTTAAACTTTGCACATAAGTTTTGGCGAACTCGAGGATAATATCTTTGCCGAAATTTCCATCCCAGAACTCATGACCTAAAGGCAGAATTTTGCATGTTTTTTTTTTCTCCGGAAGAAGGTGTAAAAAGATGGCCAAGCAATTGTACTGTCTATATGCGGAGGGAGAGTGGAAAATTTTATGATTCAATAAAACACTTTATCCTTCAGGTGCACATCCTCCCAACGATGTCGCGTTTAAGAAACGAACAAACAACAAAATAAAAATTCGCTACAAGAGAAGAAGTCGAGCCCTCGGTTTTTGGCTTAGGTATCGGCGCGTTTTCCCTCGGTAGCAGCGGCGAACAAGTGATGGTGGGCGCCTCGGTAGTTTTTGAACTAAAATCATCCTTGTTCTTCCTTTCCGGTTCTGTTTGGGGTTTTTCTTCGATTCTTTTTTCTTCTTGTTTTTTTTCGGTGGTTTGCTGTCCCTTCGTAGCTTATGCATATCCTCGAAGCACATATCTACCTCGAATCCGTTTCGTACACACAAAGCACCATTATATTAGAGCACCACCGGCAAGGACGACGACAACGACGACGACGGGCGATATGGAAGAAAAACAAAATCGAATTTTTCGGTTCAGGGGATGGGATAAATGATTTTTGTTAAATTTATTGAAAGACGTAACTTTCGCGACTTTTTGGCGCCTTTTAGTCCTGATGCTCTCCTGAATTTCATAGCGATAGTGAGTAAGTGAGTGAGGGGGAAAAGGTAGAAAATGTTGACGAATAGATGGAGTGAGTAGTGGCTGGGCTAAGTCATCTATCGTTGGAATTCGCTACAGACGCATCCTTTGTGTACAAAAATCTATTGATTGATCGGATGACTCAAATTGAATGGTTTTTCCGGGCGAGCATCACGATGAGCTTCCTGCTCACACCAGCTATTCTGCGCTACGTAACCAATCTGCCAAGCGGGAAAAAAGACACGAAAAAGATTCACAACTACCCCCTCATGTTTTGGGAAAAAGTTTTCGTTGTGCAAGTTGTCGTCGCCGCGAAACGTAAATATTTTTACAGGTTTTCATGAAAATGTTGAAACGCGGTAAAAATGTGCTAATTGAGCTGTGATATGTCGTCGAACGCGATGTTATGTGTTTTTGTTTGTGTGCACTTCAACCCTTGCAGCATTAGATATAACTTCGGATGGAAGTGAACCGAAAGTTGTTTACCTGAACTTTACTGGCTCGGTGAAGTGGATTGGACCGTGGTCATTCTCTCATCCCCCAAAGTACAGGTTACCTATGTGATCCTTTCATCTCGTATAGATACTCCGTAATAACCATAGAGAGAATTCTATACCCTTAGAGGGTGGACAAAAATGTGCACACTGTGTGTGCGTGCACCCCGACCGAAAATTTCGAAATTGTATGTGCGTAGGAACGTGAAAACATCTAAATTCACTTCAATTAAAATTCCACTCGATTTGATTTCGTGGCTATCGACTGGTTTTCTGCGGTCACGGATCCTTTCGTTTGCGGTCCAAGTCCCGACAGAGCGGTTATTTGATGACTCCGGCCTGGTCGACATTGACTCTATTTCGTCGGAGTTTTCCCGATAGAATAGTTAGCCGAACACTTTTTCGGTTAATATTCAATTTTCAATTCGACTTTGGATCGATTTATTGTTTTAGTATAACGCAATACATTCGCATCACACTCAAAAATCGCGAAATCGTGAGGAAAAATGTAATTGCGAATAACCTCAACGAATTCGGCTACATATTTAAAAAATTTTCAAAAATAAAATCTTTAGGAATGAAAAAATTTTACTTACTTACTTACCATAGCGCTACAGCCTAAATCAGGCTTTGGCCTCCTGAATGCTTTGCCTCCATCCATCTCGGTTCAGTGACCGCGTCCTCCAGTTTGAAAATTTTAGCAGTGATTTGCTGTCTGCGTCAATCGAATCCTCCCAGCGCTTTCGTGGTTTTCCGACCGGTTTTTGTCCGTTGACTTTCCCTTTTAGTTTGCGTTTGGAAATTCTTCCGTAATCCATCCGCTCCACATGACCAGCCCATTGTAACTTTTTAAATTTTATGAGGGTTGACACTTCTGGATTGTCGAAGATGGCATACAATTCTCTATTGTGTCGTATTCTCCAGATTGAGTCTTCCCTCACAGGTCCGAGGATTCTTCTGAGGACCTTTCTTTTAAAGGCGTTAAGGAGTTTTTCGGACGCCTGAGTTAATGTCCACGTTTCGCTGCCATAGCATAGCACAGGTCGTATAATCGTTTTATATAACTTAAGTTTTGTTTTCCTGTGTACGTTCTTGTTTTTAATTATTGGAAGTACCGAATAATACGTCTTGTTTGCCAGAATTATTCTTCTTTTAATTTCGATGGGTTCGATTCGATAGGTTCGCCCCTAGGTATATAAAGTTGTCTACGTTTTCTAGGTTATAGTCTCCTACTGTAATATTTTGTCTGATTGACGTCTTTTTCCTAGATTGCGTCATAGCTTTTGTTTTATTTTCATTAATACGTAGTCAAGGTTTACAAATACTTCCTTAGCACTCTCCAGAGATCTTGCAAGGATATCTATGTCATCGGCATATGCTACGAGTTGTGTGGATTTGAAGCATAGTGTTCCCTTGGTGTCAACGGGAAGTTTCCAAACAACACATTCGAGTGTTAAGTTGAAAAGCATTGGTGCGAGGTCGTCACCTTGTTTAAGGCCGTAGTCTGTTTTAAAACTGGAATTCAGATCATTTTCTGTGCTGTAGAAATCGTCTTTAACTTCGTCGTCTTTGTCTTCCGTTGGGGCGTGGACATTAATAAGCCAAACATTAAAGAAACTTGTTTTGATGCGGATTGCACACAATCGTTCATTGACGGATTTGAAGTTGGTAACTTGGTATTTGAACTTGTTGTCGACGATAAACGCAACTCCAAATTCCCGGCTTCCCGATGATTTCTCACTTTTGAAAATTGTGTGCGATCTAATGTCAGTAATTTCGCTACCTAACAATTTAGTTTCTTGGAGTGCAATTATTTTTATATTGTATTTGGCTGCCTGTTCCAGAAGCGCTCTCACTGCTCCTGCTCTGTACAGGGATCGCACGTTCCAAGATCCGAAGGAATAGTCCATTTTTCGTTTGCGTGGTCATTGCCGTTGAATCAATCCAGTCCGAGGCGTTGCTTCAGGTTTCGAAACGGGTGTGGTTTTTCCGAGGATGAGTTGTTAGCACATAGCCCAACCCCCAACTTGGAGGGCCATAATATTATAGTGCTAGAATTTTTCTGTTTCATTAGCACGCGCGCCCATCAGTTCAGCAAGTCAAGTCCGGATGGACAAGACCAGTATTCGGTGGCTACCACGTGGAGGTATGATGAGCACAATTGATGTGTATATGACAGTTATAACACTGGGCATCGCCTAATGACGCCGATCAGATGCCTACCCTATCTATACCCATCCAACCACCAAAAAAATTTTGCAATGATTCAAATCTGCCATTTCGTCTCGACGGGATCGTGTTTGATTTGTGCGACTTCAGATGATTCAAGAAAGAGAATGTAGGACTATAAAAGGGCGATTTAGAATGTGAGTGAAATACTAGGTGCGGCGGTTAAAAATTCTAAATTCTTTATTTAAAAAAATACGTTAAGATTCGGAAAGGTAAAAAATGCATCGTCGTAACTGGTGTTCACTCATATTAAGGAGAGCTCTGTTGATATCTCTCACTAGGTGGTTGGCGGTGAAAATCCAGGTCGTCAACTGTTTCATAATTTTAAATAGTGAACCCATATTCCTATGGTGTAGCCCAGTAGGTAGCGTGTTGGTCTTGTAATGCGAAGGTCGTGAGTTCAAATCCCAGTCGACGCAATATATAATTCCAGCACATTGCCTGCTTGGATATACCTTAGTCACCTCAATCTACGAAAATAAAAAAAAAATAAATTTGTAGATTGAGGGTTGTGCGAAGAGCTAACAACCGTTCCACAATAAGTAATGAAAAATGTTAAGGAACCTGAATGTCAGGAGGCCAAGGTACGATTTGGGCTATAGCGCCATTGTAGATGTGTAGAACCCATATCTCCAAGGTGAGCCGCAGATTCTGCCTTATTATTCAGATCTTCAATCGCCTTTCTCATGTCGCGTCTAACAGCCTTTTTCAGCTGTATATGATCATCGCGGTAGTTCCGTCTCAAGTCGGAAGTTCTTGCGTTTTGCGACACCCAGGGTTTCGAAGAATGTATACCACCATCGCGCTTTTTGTTGGGGTGTCTAAATCTATTCACATTACGCTTGCACTTCATTTGAAGAATTTGTGGGCATCGGAGAGCTGCTGTGCACAATTTCAAGTAGACAAACATCAAGTGGTGATCGGTCCGTACGTCAGCTCCACCCTTTGTTCGCACATCGGGGATACATCTTCTCTATCGGCGAATTATAGCCAAATAGTAAATCTGGTTCCAAGTAACACGTTAGGGGAAACCCAAGATGTTTTATGGCAACTATTATGTGCCGGATACTACAAAACTAATTCGCTATATTCGGGTCTCTAATCCAAGGTCGACCCAAGGGCTACCATGCTTTCCCAAGACGTGTTCTAGCCAGAGTTGTTAGAGCCAACTTGGGCGTTCATATCTTTTGAGATGATAATAATATCACCTCTTGCAGCACGCAGGAAGGTGGAATTCAGTTGGTTGCAAAACTTCTTTTTGTCACTAGGTGTTGTGGTATTAGTAGATGCGTAGCACTGCAGAATTGTGACGTTTCTGACACTAGTCCTGAGCTTGACGACGATAGTTCTATCCAAGATTGGTTCCCAGCTGGTGAGACTGTTTCTTACTCTCGGTGTAAGGAAGACTGCTATGCCACTTTTAGCTTCATTTTCAGGACCAATTGTATTTCCGCTCGGGGTTCGTTCTTATCCTGATCATGTCCACCTGAACTCGCTCAAACCAAAGATTTGGATGATACTCCAGCCCTTCCTCTGTCATTCAATATTTGAACGTTCCAGAAGCCAGTCATAGTCCGTTTTCGAATGCAAGAAGTCGTTACCCTAGAATCCGTCCGTATCCAAGGCATTGTATCCGTTTTTCATATCAGTTAGCTTTTAATATCACAGGTGATATGCCCATGATCCAGTGAGTATCCATTTTCCATTTTTAGGGCATGTGGGTGAATTCTACTGCCCCCATCCAACAGGGAGATGATTAGCTTAGATCCGGGAGTCGTTATTCTCCAAAGATAATTGCTTGATTTGTTAAAACCTCATCCCACAACACCCCCTACAGGAACTCAAAACTAAAAGCATACGTCAATTTCTGTTTAATCGATTTAAAATTAAAATAGTTTTGTTTTACTTGAAAACTTCTTAAAGAGAACAACCAGGTTCAAAATTAGCCCTAAGGAAATGTAATTGAAGTATGAAATTGATCTTTTTAGCGACATAATGGCTAAAAAGAACATTTTCTTCACTAATATTTTCACCTTCCTTACCTTTTTCGCTATTATTTCAGGACATTCCTCCTGAGATTCCACAAAAGAAATTTTTCATAGCATCAAATAATCTAACTACAATTTCGAAAAACTAAATATTTAGTTCGAAGCCCAAAAAAATTACCGCAAGATTTTTAACTCAATAATCCTTTAATCAGTATCTATTAATAATGACGAAATAAAAAAAAAACTTCTCAATTTCTAGGGAAAGGAAAGGATTTAAAAGTCATTACCATTAAGTTCCCATCGCGGAAAGTAGCTTTTTTTGCCCCAAATTACACTTTGGAGTCCATTTAGAATTTCTTTCTTCCTAATTTCGGGCGGACTATCTTCTCTATCTATTTTTGGTTTTGCATCGTTGGCTGATGTTATTCTGTTGAATGTTTTCTTCTTTTTTTTTCCTCTCTTAATTATGACTACAAAAAGTCATTACAAAAATTTATTACACTGGCCATCGCATAATTCGAAGGATTCATGCGAAAAAGGTGCAAAATTGCCATCAATGGCAAGAAAGGAATATGAGGAGAGGTTCAACAACAAAAAAAACATAAATGGTGTATGTATAGTACGGTTCGGACTCCCAAAGGACTCACTTCGCCATAGTCGACATTTAGAAGCGCAATAACAATAGCACGAAAGTTCCTTAAATGATCCTTTTATGCTAAAAAATTGCCCCCGATTTTACCGGGACCAAGTCCATTGTATAGTTGGGTGCGCGAGGCAGCTTCTCGAGGTCGTTTCGAAACGCTTGGATGTCGCTCGTAGCGTTAACGCCGCGACTTGAAAGGTGAAGAATAGGCTTAAAGCTTCCAGATCGTATGCAAATTACAGGTACCTACAAATATACAGGGTGAATAATTTTTGATTTATGACAGCCGGTAAGAGTAATTTTTCTTGTGGCAGCAGACAAAAAAAAAGCCGGTGGTGGAGGATAAAGAGTAAGGGATGCGGAACATAATGTGACTTTGCGCATCACTTTAATAGATTGGCAGTCGAGAGTGTTGTGAAAAAGACAAGAACAAAGCGGACCAGGTAATGAGAACTTTATTCAAGGGATCCCTTATGCGATGGAAAAATGGAAAAGGACATTTTTCTTTTAAGCAAACTTAAATATGACGCAATAAATGATGTAATTGTTAATTTTTTCGGAAAGCAAAGTCTACATTATTAATTCAACCGAGTGTGATAGGTCACGGTGATGTAAATAATTGGAATATGGCCCAGCCTGGCTTGGGACGGGACTATTGTTCAGGTGTGGCCTAGGTCATATATTTCGCAAATTTTTTGTTTGAAAAAAAAAGCGAGTTGAGCATTGCGTGGATGTGACTTTTCCTACAAATCATCTGTTGTGAACGTTAATACTGTATTTTTTGGAGCCAGCAACAATTTTTGCATGAACTAAAATAGATTTTTACAGGCATGGACTTAATATTCATAAATCAATAAATATTATAGGTCTATGCAGTAATCATTTCATTTCAAGACTTATACTGGTGGCTTGTCAAGTAAGGCAGGATCGGCAATGTCGACCCTCAATCGACAAATTATAATTAGATTAGAGATACAAGAATCTTGTATTCGAGTGTGTACTGATAATCGTCCATTATCTTTTTTTTTTTTTAATTAATGTTATTATTTTGAACATGACCAACAACTTCGACGAAAGATCCTCTAGTGCCCTAAACGCTCGAAGTCTTAATGGTCATTTATCAAAACGATCAACGACAATTTCATTTCTTCTTCAATATTTTATATTAACTTCTAGTACCGTGGTTAATCCTAGCGAAAAAAACTAACTTACTAGCATTAAGTTTCATAAGAAACTCTCGCCTTCCCACATCAAATCAATCGCTTCCCGCTGCAAATCCTTCTGTTTTCTCATTGCCTGTACTGCATTTTCGCACGAGACTTATTTCTCGGATCCTTATAGAACTCAATATCCAAAAATTTGCTGGTCCGGACAGTATTCTCCCCATTACCCTTAAAAAGTTCACCTCTTCTTTAGCTAAACCTCATCGAAATCTTTTCTTTCTTTCTTATTCTTCTGGGTGCTTTTTACGTATGTGCGAAGTTGCGAATGCTCACTCCATTCCCAAGAAAGGAAGCAAAGCAAACCCCGCGAACTACCGCTCAATAGCCACTATTTCAGTGCTCTTGAAAGTAATGGAAACTGTTGTCAATCATAAAATCGTCAAATGTCTGGAGGATAAACAGCTCATCCATGATCGACAGTATAGGTTCCCTTCTGAACAGTCGACGGGGGATCTTTTAGTCTACTTGACAGATCGTTGGAACTCATGCTTACATAAATATGGCGAAGGTCAACTTCTCGCACTTGCCATTGCAAAAGCTTATGGCAGAATTTGGCACGAATGTCTCTTAGTTAAGCTTAGAGCCATTGGCCTTGCCCTTATTCAATGATTGAGATCTATTTCTCTGAAAGCACTATACGAGTGGTATTAGATGGCCTTACTTCTTCCTCCTACCCAGTTGATTCTGGCATCCCTACGGGTTCTGTTTTATCTCCAACTATTTTCTTAGTTTTCATAAGTGACCTTCTGTCGTCTACTCTCAATTCAATCCATAATTTTGCAGATGCAGCACCTATGAATTTAACTCTGCTGCGGAATCAAACAATCATTCTATTGCTTCCAATTGCAGGGTGTTATTCACTTCGCTGATCTCGGATCTCAACTTAATCTTGAAATGGGGCAGGAAAATTAGAGTAGAGTTCAACGCACCCAAAACACAGGCCTGTCATCTATCCCTCAAACGTGATGTTTCAGTGTTGTTTCACAATGTAACCTTTGACACAGCTTATCACTTCGGAGAATTTCACACAGCTAGGAGTCAAGATTAATGACCTTAATTGGGCTCAACACATCTTTGATATTGCCTTTGACGCCTCTAAACGTCTACGTGTTCTCCGAAAATGGAAAAAATATTTCACACCCATCGATATTGCAACCATATATGTATAAGGCTTACGTAAGATCACGTTTAGAGTATAACTCGCATGTTTGGGCTGGAGCACCCAAAACATACCTCGCGTTGCTCGATCGTATTCAAAAACATACGTTCCGACTGATTGGAGACGAAACCATTACGAGTCCTCAGAGTACTCAGCATTTACTATCGATACTTCTATAGTAAATGCAGTACGGAAATAAGCTCACTCACTCCTCCACTGCATACTTTTCCTCGGAATACTCACCAAGCTGAACGATTTGCTGGCTAGGTTGTTTCCCAATAAGTACAACCTGCGGTGCTTTAAGAACAATGTCCACCGTCATTGTCGACTCTCTCCACCTTAATACCTCCACTTTCTATACCGATATAGCTGTGCATTGCATTAAAGTGTAACGCCCTAAATTATACTCGGTGCAATAAAAAAAAAAGATTGTCATTGCATATGTACCATGATGCGTCTACAATACCTTGAAGTTTACTTTATGCTTGGCATCTAGCGTCATGCCCAATTATTTAGCAGTGTTCTAGTAGGGTATCACTTGATTGATGATTTAAACTGGAATGTGCTTGATTTTCTTATTAGTGAAGTCGACATGTACCGATTTGGTTTCATTTAGCTTTATCTGCCATTTTTTGGTCCAGCAAAGAATTTGGATTTTTCTGTTGACTCCAAATTATCGTCTCCTACAGCCATTATTGGGGTGTTGTCTGTAAAGGTAGCAACGGTGTTATGTTTCAAGTTCGGTAGGTCATAGGTGTGCAAGAAATAGAGAACTGGTCCAAGTACACTTCCTGGTAGAATTCTCGCTTTGATGTCCTTTAGCTCGGAATACTCATCTTCATGCGTGAATTATTTTCTGATACATACTTATATATGATATTGTGTAAATTGTGTGGGAAGGATCGTTTTAAGTTTATACATGAGCCCTCATGCCACACTTTGTCAAAAGCCTTCTCCACATCAAGAAAGTCCGTAGGACAGATTTTTATTCCCTCTAGTGTATGTTTGTAACGTTTGTTATCCGATGTACTTGACCAATTGTTGAATGCTTATCCCGAAGTCCGAACTGCTGATTTGGGATGAGATTTTTGCTGTCAATAATGGGCTATAATCTTTTGAAAAATAGTTTTGCAAATAGTTTTGAAATTACCGGCAACAATGATATTGGTCTGTATGATGATGTTTCATGCGGTAGCTTACCGGGCTTAGGAAACATAGTGACTTCAACTACTTCCATATTTGCGGTCCATATTTCAATCTGAAGGATTTATTGATTAGGTTTGTTAGCTTTACAATACCTTTTCTTGAAAGGGGTTTCAGGATCTGTCTGTTTTTAAATCAAATCCAGGAGCTTTTGTTAAACTGATATTTTTCTTAATCTCTTTTCTGACTTCTGCTAATGATGTTAAGCTAATTTTCAAGTTGTCCTGATATGGTGCTTCGATAATTTCTTTTCCATCTTGTCGCGCATTTGGTTGGAATATGCCTTCAAGATTTCCTGCGAACCTTTTTGCCTTTTGTTCGTTGTTCCTATCCCAACTTCCATCCGTGTTTCTTCTTGGTGGAATTTATATAATCGGCCTTTTCAAATTTTTAGCCGCCTTCCAGAGAGAATAGTCAGTACTTTTACTATTTGTTATTTCTCTAAGGTAGAGACTGATGGATTCATTTTTCAGGTATTTGATTTCTTCTTTATGTTGATGTGAGAGATTGTTCAGTCTTGTTTTGTCTTGAGGGGCTCCTGTTTGATGCCATTTTTTCTCGCTCTTCCTTTCTCAGAAATTAGCTGTTTGATTTCTATAGGGAAGTGATTTTCACTGTGTTGAAGTTCGTTATGGGAGAGATTTTAATGGGACGCCAGTCGAAAATTGATCAGGAGTTGGAGCTGAAAGATTGCCAGATAATTTTTCATCGATGAAAAGCCGATACGAATGCCTCCGTCACAAAGTCCATGTGCGTTGTACTGCAAAGCCGAAAAGCAAATTAAAACAGAGAAGTATGCCTTACTGGGAGGTCGACCTCGAATACACAGAGTTAAGTACAGTTGGCCGCAGTAATCTAATCCAAATATCGAGAATATTAGGAAAGGACGAGCTCGATCAGAATACTCACTATTAATCTATTTCCTACTGGCATTGGACAGAAATACGATACATAGTTATCTTCCACAAGGTTGTTGACTTCTTAATTCCTCTGGCTTCCTGTTAAACTGCTCGCTTCCATGTGCTTCTTGGTTGATCAAAAGGACGTTTTTTTTTTAGTGTAATAACCCATTGACGATGTTTCGCTCTAGTATACTCAAAGTGTGACCGATCAACTGCCACTTCCGCTTTTGTATCTCAATGCCTATTTTAGTCTGTCCAGTTGTAATTCAAAGTAATTGGAGTTCACTCCAGGAACAATATCCTTAAAGTGCGTCGATGAAGATGCGGATCGGACATAATTTGCGGTGCTAATACTTCGTGTTGGGTATTTGCAAAGAAAAACATAGCAGAATTATAATTGGACGTAAAACTCTAGATGAAAGAGTTTAAAGTTCCGCCAAATATATCATCTCAAATTCTTTCGAATAGTGAATAGTGATATTTGTATGGGAGTTGGTGGAAGCAGATATAATTTTATTATTATTATAATTTTTGTTTATGACATCAAACGTGGCATGCAAAATGTTTCGTGCTGAATTCAAGATTTCATTATTTTCAAGAAAATTGTACATTGTCATTCTTAAATTGGGGCATTTGTATGGGAGGGGGCTGAGAAAGTCGAAAGCTTTGAATAATTTTGAAATTAGCTCTCATGCTTTCTTGAAATTTTAAGTCAATAGCTCTCATATGTTCAAAGGATAAATACTTTTTTTAAATTTTTAATATAGAAATTTGTACGGATAAAGAGTTAAGAGAAGTTGATATTTTTTTTAGCATTGGAGGGATCAAAATAATAATTTTTGTGATAATGATATTTATATTATTATACTTTTGCCTATTTTTCAAGTCGATATCTTAAAGAGTTTTGGAGAAAACACAATTTGCTAATATTCCAATATTTCATGAAATTTGTATGGTAAAGGAGTGAGGGGTTGTGGACCGTTGACGAGTTTGAAATTACTTTTTTGCCATCGTCACCTAGATGTACCTCTGTGACCCGACAGATACTTCACATTGATGGAGGAATAGTCTGACTTTTTAAAATGGCGATCACCCACTCGTACCGCAGTTTGTGATAAACATTTCATTTGGGAAGCATCTGCCTAAGTTTAGATACTCTGATGCCCATTTGCGCCAGAAGTAGTCCCTTATTTTTTGGATTAGTTGCCATCGATTAACTGGGGACAATGGAACGTTTAAGATTGACGGCTCAGGGACTGATCTGAGAGGTGAACCGATGAGAAAGTGTCCAGGCGTCTATGGTGACAAATCTTTTGGATCATCAGAGAGATCTCGAAGGATTCGAGAATTCAAAAAAGCTTGAATCTGAGTCAGTAGTGTTGACATCTCCTCAAAATTATGCTTAGCATCACCAATAACTCGTTTGAGATGATGTATGGTTGATTTAACTGCGACCTTACACAAATCTCCAAAGTGTGGAGCCATCCATAGCAAGAGCATCATCGATGATTTTTGATTCGTTCGAGGCGATGGTGAATAGTTTACGTAGTTCGCAGTCCGCTCCTACCAAATTCGTTGCCTTATCGTTGATGATAGTGTTTGAAATTCCTCTGTGTGATGCAAATTTACGGAATGCATCAAGAAAGGAAGCTATTGAATATGAAGACAGAGCTTCGAGGTGAACGAACTGCCTGGTGGCCATTCAGCAATGTAGCCTTTATGTAATCTCTGCTCTGCCCATGACCAGGGCAAGTGCGTAGATCAATAGGTCCTGCTTAGTTGACACAGCTATACAGAAATGCCCGATTGCGTTGAGCAAACTTCCCGTTTGTTGAGAAGTGGTAGAAGCTCAATACCTAATGCACCTACCCACATCCGTGAAATACATTTCGATGACAAACATCAATAATGAAGCTCGTTAGTGATAAGTTTTGTGACAGTATTAAAGAAAGCTTTTCGTCAGGATCTAGTATTGCGTATTTAAGTCGTCCTTCGATGCGTAGAAGACCTTCTTTCATCAATGAAACGATTCAGCGATAGAAGAGAGTTTCTTTTTACTATTCGTGTATTCGTTCTATTCGTGTATTCAAAGAGAGATAATTCATATCTGTAGCGAAAAAGGCATAAGATCTTATCTAAAATATTCTGGCGCTGTCAAGTTCCAAAGAACTGAGAGCAGATATATGCGTCGTTGACTGATAACACTTTACGATGCGGATATTGTCGAAAAACTCTTTGACACCAAGCAGTTACTCGTAGCAATTTCGAGAGACGCGAAGCCGATGGAGTCAATAATTCCCAAACTGAATTATTTTTGCTTGCAGAACTACCTCGTGACGCTGTAATGAATCTTCGTGAGTAGATTGTGATTCACATATCGGCCAATAGTTTGATGCATTTGATAGACTGTGGTCCTTTTCAACACAATTCAAAGTCCTCTAGTTGTGTTCGTCCACGTGCCGCACAATCCGAAGGATTGTCGGTGCCAGGAACGCCATTTCAAGTAGCTTCAGGAACGGCTGTCTGAGTTCCAGCGATTCGATTGACTTCATTGTTTTTCCAAGTTGATGGTGTTGGTTTAATCCAAGCTAAAGTAGTAGTGGTATCTGACCAAAGGTGAATAGGTACTGACTATAAAGAGCGTTTCGCTGATATGAAACGCTAGTTTTGCCTGTTGTAATGCGCCATATAGTTCTTATCTTGGGATTGCTACTTTTTCCAAAGCAGCCACTTTCCACTTTAGAGCAATTAAAGTGGTTTGAATTGTGCCTTCACATGTGCATATTCGTAAGTAGTTTGCAGCAGCATAGGCTGATATAGATGCATCTGTGCATCCGAAGCCGTGAATTTCGATGAATTTCAAATTGGTTGTAAATCCTAACCAGCGAGGTAAGAATATACAGTTGACGTCCTGAAGATCCTCGAACAGTTGTTCGTACATCAAGTATGCTGGAAGCAGCCCTTTTCTCAATTAGAACGTGGGCTATTTGGTTGAAGGTGTGACCATCTCGTGATGCCCACGTTCGTTTGTGAATATTGCGATGTGGGGTGAGCACGTAGAACTTACAATCATAGTTTTACTGCTTGCGAAATCTATAAGACGTTGGCCATTGTCGTTGATTATGTCATGGAGGCTGTGCCCTCCTGTTGTTCCTCTATGATCCTCCTCCTTTCCACCTTTGGCATTAAAATCCCCTAAGACAATTTTTAGGTCATTCGAGGGCAGTGTCTCTAGGGTGGCATAAAATTCTTCTTTAGTTATATCGTCCTTGTCTTCAGTTGGGACGTGGACGTTGATCAACGAAGTGTTGGGAAATTTAGTCTTTATTCGGATTGCACAGAATCTTTCACTTACTGGTTTGAAACTCGTGACCTGCTGCCAAATTTTTTTTCAACGACAAAAGCGACTCCAAACTCTCTGCTTCCCGACAATTTTCCACTTGGATAGATTGTGTGTGATCTCATGTCCATGATTTCGTTACCAAGCCATTTCGTTTCCTGGATGGCAGTTATATTGATGTTGTGTTTTGCCACTTCTTCAAAGAACTCTTTCAGAGCTCCTGTCCTAAATAAGGATCGAATATTCGAAGATCCGATAGAGTAGTTTTCGTTTGCGGGGTCGTTGAGTCCATCCGTGCCGAGGCTGTTCTTCAGGTTTCTGGACAGTGTTTTTTTCCGGTGATGCATTGTCGGCGCCACGCCCAACCACCGACCTGGAGGACGGGTCCTACTTATTTTTTACACCCTAGTAGAAAAAGGGTGGGAGTTTTCAGCTTAATATGACATGCTGGAGTTCTCTGAAGTTAACTCCATACTCCCTCCTCCTTTCTCAACCGAGCTTGGGACTGTCTATGGCGGAGTTTGACATCGTACGCAAGCTTTTAATCCTGCAATGCACGAATAAATCGATCAGAATCCATAAATGGATTACGGTTGTTGATTTTAGTACTGCGTCAAATTCTTTTAGCGATAATCAGCAACGTATTTAGAAACAAAGATTTAGTGAAAATACGAGTATGCATTTGACACATATAGTTTGAGACTATAAAATAGAAATCATAGACAAGTTTATATACCTAGGGGCAAACCTATCGAAGGATGGAAACGAACCCATCGAAATCAAAAGAAGAATAATCTGAATATACGGTACTTCCAATAATTAAAAACAAGAACGTACACAGGAAAACAAAACTTAAATTATATAAAACGATCATAAGACTTGTGCTATGCTATGACAGCGAAACGTAGACATTAACTCAGGCGTCCAAACCCGAGAACTTTAACCTTATAGTTTAACTTCGTTGCATAGGGAGGCGAACGAATTTCTTGAAGATAATTCAGTTGCGATTGAAAATTGCTTCATTGCGAATACATTTCGATAGTAAGAGAATTGTTCCAGTCCATCTGAAGTGACCAAAGCTGCTGAAGAAACAATTTATGACGTTTTATTCGTTAATTTTCATGAACATTAGATTATTAGCATTATCACAATCTTGTGGAAGCTCCGCTGAGTTAGAGCGCCATTTACGTGTATGCTAACCTTGTTCCCTTCGATGAGTTAGGATAGTTTTGTCATCGTAAAGACCTGTCGACTGATTAGTACGATGGTACTGATTCCACGGGCCTATTTGATGCAGGCCATGGGATGTTTTGATGTCTCGGACGTTCGTGATATTTTTATCACTAGTTTACTGCGCTTTCTTTGACGTGGATGGAAATTATCTTCGCCGTTAAGGCTTGGCTTACCTTGTAGCCTAATACTACTGTTGGACTGCTATGTAGATCCTGATAGTCGGTCTGGTTGTATCCAAGTTTAGTTTTAAAGCGCTTTATTTTTCGCCAAGAAGTTCTTAATTCTACATTAATCCAATAAAGCTGAGATTATATTTTAAATTTTATAAGATACTGGGCGTAAGGCACAATCGTGCGAAACTCTAGATGAAATAGATTTTTTTTTATTTCAAGAAATGTTGTAGGGGAAGTGGTAGAGGGAGTGACGACATTGAACTAATTTTTTCACATCACGCTAAGGTGGTTATCAAAATGTTTTATACAAAAATTTACGATTCAAAAATTTAATAGGTAATGAGAAAATTAGTGTATTGGATTTAGTGAAATTGTGCAGTTTGCTTGGGAGGTGGTAGAAGGAGTGTGAATTTATTAATGACGTTTTTAGAAATAATTGTAAACAGCATTTAATTGATATATTTTAAATTGCAGATCAGTAGCATTCATACTTTCCAGGAAAATCGACTTTTCGTAAAGTTGTTGAATTGTGTCAAATTGTATGGAAGGTTATAGAAGGAGTGAAGCTAGTCTCCTATTTGTTTTTTATCTTACAAATATTTCTAAATAATTATTATATATAAGCTCGATAAATTTCATAAATTTATCTATAGTATTTCATAAAAAAGTACAGTTTGTATGGGAGGTGGTGGAAGGAAGGGGAGGACTCAACTAACTTTTATTCAGCAGATTGAAATTAGTATAAAAGTATTATGTTACAAATTTTAGATCAATAGCTTTCATGCTTTTTGAAAAAATCCGTTTATTGTTGAATTACGAAATTGTGCCATTTTGTATGGGAGGGGGTAGAACGGGTGAAACAAAATGTGTAATTTTTTTTGGTCTTACTAATAATTTTAAATAAATATTCAGTTCACAAATTTTATACGTACTGAGTCAATTGGTATAGAGAGTATTTCAGAAAAAGTACATTTTGTATGGGAGGTGGTGGAAGGAGGGAGAGGACACGTATAAATTTTATATGGTAGATTGGTATCATCATAAAAGTAATATATTCCGAATTTGAGAAGAAAAGCTTTTATGCTTTTCGACCAAATCTGTTTATGTCAAATTGCGCAATTGTGTCATTTTGTATGGGAGGAGGTAGAAGGGGTGGAGCGATTTGGCCCGTTGACGAACTTGTCCTTTCTTTGTTGTCAAAAACGACGTGTACAAAATTTGAACTTTCTAGATCAACGCGTTCTCAAGCTAGAGATGACACGGACGGACAGACGGACATTCGGTTTTAAGATTTTTGAGTGATTATATGAACTTCTGTATCATTCATTTTTTTCTCCGAGCCTTATTTCTTAGTGTTAAAAACTTTCTGGCAAACTTATAATACTCTCAGATTTCATCTAGAGTATGAAAAGTTTGCTAACCTGAAATTTTGATTTTTTCGCGTGACTAAATAGCTTAAAAATGTAAAAAAAAACATAACAGAATTATGATTGGGCCTAAAGCCCAATCATATGATACTCTAGATGAGATGGAAATGACTTTAATATACCGGAAAATATCTCATCTCAAATTCTTTCGAATAGTGAATAGTGGTAGAAAAGAGGGGGAGGTTTTTGTTTTTCGTATATGACACCGAACATGGCATGCAAAATGTTTTTTGCTGAATTTAAAGTTTTTAGTTTTCATTATTTTTAAAGAAATTGGTCATAGATTTTCTGAAATTGGGGCATTCGTATGAGAGGTGGTAGAGGAAGTGGAGCGTTTAATATGATTTTGAAACTGCTTATCATCATCCGTATCACCATGCTTTGATTCAATTTCAAAGTCGATAGCTCCCATACACTTGAAGGAGAAATGCTTTTCTTGAATTTATAATACAGATATTTGTATGGGAGGTGGTAGAAGGAGTGAAGCGGAGCTGACAATTTTTTCTAACACTTATTTAGATTATTAAGAAACAAATTCAGGCAAAATTTGAAGTTTGTAATTTTTCTAGTTTGAATGGAAATCGATAAAATGCATTTCACAAAAATTATGCATTTGTATGGAAAGGGGCAGAAGGAGTGTACGGATCAAAACAAATTTTTTTCGCATTATTAATATTTGTATACTTTATACAAAATATCAAGGTGATAGCCTTAACAGTTTCGAAAAAAAGAATTTAATTTAAATTTCAAAATTTCGTGAAATTTGTATGGGAGGGGGTAGAAGGAGTGAGGTGAAGATGATAATTATTTTTAAAATAAACTGCAATTATAATAGAATTAATTCTGACAAAATTTCGTCTTTTCACCTTTAGTAGTTTCAATGAAAATCGAAAATATGTATTTTTCAAAATTGTCCATTTGTATGGTAGGGGGTAGAAGGGGTGAGGGGATCGGGTCAATATTCCGTGATATTAATGACATTTATATCGTAATACTTTGACCTAAATATCAAGTCGATAGCTTAAATAGTTTCAAAGAAAAATCAATTTCTTGATATTTCGAAATTTCATGAAATTTGTATGGGAGGGGGTAGAAGGAGTGGAGGGATGTAGCCCATTCGCGAACTTAAAGTTACTTTTTTGCTAAAAATGACACACAAAAAATTCAAATATCTCAACCACGATCCCAGCTAGGAAGCTAAAAATGAACATAAATAGAGAGAGGTTAGTGGGACAAACTTAAAAAATAATTTAATTTTTTTATCCATTATGGGGGGCTAAAAACAAATTGTCGGCTGAATTTTTTTTCAAATGATTATATATTCGAAATTGCTTACTATAAAAAATTCATATTTTTGGACCATAAATGTGACACATATATCAACTAGAACTAACTTAGAGAACGGCTAATTATTGTAAGGGGGAGGGTCAGGGTGGGTGCGAAGAAAAACACTTAAAAATCAATATATCGGCTATTTATTAAGCTATGTAATTGAAACTTGGAACGTATATTAAAATGTACTAGCGAAATAAGTGAAAATATAACATTTGTACATAGTTGTTGTGCGAGAGAATGGGGAGCATTTCAATAATGGCGCACTTTCCAAAATTTTAAACCGTTATATCTGAAAACTGAGTACAGATATTAAATTTAAACTTTGTCAAATTCTAGAACTACGTAGTTTTTAATTTTGGTAAAGATTTTATGTCGAGAGTTGTAAGGGGAGGGAAGTGGTAAGCAAAAATATCGAACATTTTGAGCAATATTTTCAGGGCTCTGGTGAAAGATACAAAGTTTAAATTTTTGATGTGGATACATCTATTTGATATAGATAATAAAAATTCCACAATTTTAATCCATCGACTCCCCTGGTCTATAGTGCACAAGGTGTTTCATGTGCAATGAAAAAAACTCAAAAACTGAAAGTAGAAACTTAAAAATTTGCAAAATGCATTTAAAAAAATCCCTAAAAGTATGATATATTAATTGGTTGAAAATCTTCAAAATTTCTACCGTGTCCCATACAAAATTATTTTTTCGACCATTTTCAAGAAATCAATTATCACCTAACCGTTTAAAGCTGTCAATTTGAAATTTTCCACAAAATCTTTTAAAAATAGTTGAAACGAAACTGCGTCAAAAGTTTCGAGATGGCGCCTGTGCTTCTACCCCCTCCCATACAAAAGTATGATTTCAACCAATTCCAATAAATCAACTACTAACCAACAAATTAAAAGCTACGAACTTGACATATTGCACGATTACGTTACAAGAGAAATAAAATAAAACTGCATCATAAATTTTACGATTCCCTTACCTCCGATACACCATACAAATAATTGGTTTCGTGAATGTAAAATATACCGAATTTTCTAAAAATTCGATGCATCTTCGTCTACGAAACTAACATTTTATACAGAGAATACGTGATTCAAGCAATTAATTAAAAAATTGTTAACATTCGCCCACCCTTACTATCACTCCTTCGCCCCTCCCCTCATAAAAACCCAAACTTGCATAAGCGATCGAAATATTGAATACATGTACTGGAGCTATTGATCGTATTCGCAATTAAGTGTTAAATTTACAGCAGCCCTGCCCTAAAAAGGGGTTCCATTTGTGAAAGGGGGATCGTCCTCAACCACTCTAACCTTCATATTGAATTTCCATGGATCCTCAACTTGTCCCAAAAATAATAAGTTGCGCCCGACTTATTGGCAGTTTATTTATATACATATTGTTATAAATCTGACAACCTCGATGTTCCTACAAACATCCAGAAAAGTCCCTCAACATGTAAAACGCTATAAACAAGTTTCTAGCAACTTCCAGTAAACTCCAGAATGTAGGCAATCTAGAATAGCCTAGACACACACATACACACAACGACACCTGTCTGGGAGATTTAGTATAAATGTTCGCCAACTTTCAGACAGCAAGGAGTTATTCAGCGACACCTATCGGTGGAAGAACGCGAACCGGTACAAGAAAAGCGATAGTAAACAAGCAGCGGTGTTGTCAGAAGAGTGTGAAGTGATCGGGAAATTGTATAAAAGTGCGATTTAAAGTGAAAGTGCGAATAAATAAATTATCTATTATTTTTAAACGAATTGTGTTTTCTTTGAAATCCGGCGAACCCCCTAGCTCGCAACAATATACTAGCGATCGCCCGCGTCTTTGTCTACGGAAAAATCGCAAAATAAGCGAGAATGTAGTTAGTGATATGTGCATTATGTGAGACATGTTTAGTTTAATGACTCTTTAAACACAATGGTTTGTATTTTGTTGGAATCAGAACCATAAATTATTAAAAATGAAACCACGATACTCGCATTTGTATGGGGCAGGCTCGTGATCAAATCAATCCCGTGATTTGAGATCATATAAGTTTGGAAGAGCGTTGAGGACATGTAAATAATTATAGCTTATGTTAATTAAAAAAAGGACCAAATAAAATAACGTTAAGGTTAAAACCATAACAGGACTACAATTGTGCGTAAAACTCAATCATACGATATTATAGATGAAATCAAAATTTTTGTAATCTTAAGAAATTTTGAATGGGGATTGGTAGAAAGGATGACAGTACTGAACTAATTTATTTCACATCATGCAAGAGTAGCTATAAAAATGTTTTGTACCAAATGTAAGCTTGAAAAATGTAGTAGGTACTGAGAAACTTAGTGCATTGGATTTAATGAAGTTGTGCAATTTGTATGGGTGGCGGTAGAAGGAGTGGGGGTTTTTCGTGATTTTTCGACAAACAACTTTAATCATAATTAAATTGATATATTTTTAATATTAGATCAGAAACGTTCACACTTTTGAAGAAAATCGAATTTTTGAAAAGTTGTGGAATTGTGTAACATTGTATGGGAGGGGGTAGAAGCTAATCGGTTAATTTTTTCCCGATATTAATAATAATGCTAATTAAAGATTTAGTACAACATTTTAGCTCGATGAAAGTTATACGTATTGAGAAAATTGGTGTAGAGTAGTTCATGAAAAAGTGCAGTTTGTATGGGAGGTGGTGGAAGGGGTGTGGGATTCTTAGTAGTTTTTTGAGAAACTACTACAATCATCATTCAGTTGATATATTTTAAACTTCAGATCAGTAACATTCAAACTTTTCAAGAAAATCGAATTTTTGAAAAGTCGTGGAATCGGTTCACATTGCACTGGAGGTGGTAGAAGGAGTGAAGTTAATCGGTTGATTTTTTTCCGATATTAATAACGATGCTAATTAAAGAATTAGTACAATATTTAAGCTCGATGAAAGTTACACGTACTGAGAAAATTGGTGTATAGTATTTCATGAAAAAGTCCAGTCTGTATGAGAGGTGGTGGAAGCAGTGGGGAAATTTAAATAACTTGTGTAAGATTGCATTTGTAATGGAAATAATATATCCTAAGTTTCAATTTAATAGCTCTTATAGTTTCGAGAAGAAATCGATTATTACATATTTTTGAAAATGTGTCACGTTGTATCGGAGGGGGTAGAAGGAGTGACATAAAACCAAAAGTAGATTACATCCCGGAGCATACCTAATAAACTGTGAATCGTTACAATCGGTTTAGCCGTTTTCAGTGTGAAAGGCGGACAGACAGACAGACGGACAGACCGAGAAGAATTTTAAAAATGCCTGTTTCTGCTTAGTTATTGCTAAGATAAAGCAAAAAACTAACTTATAGCGATTTCTAAACAAATAACAGACAGACATTACAATTATATTTATATATATTTAAATATACATATATACTTATATTTACATCTTAATACTATCGAATCTGTTTATACTCTAGATGAAATCTAAGAGTATTATAAGTTTAGTCTAAAGTTCGTAGCGCTAAGAAATATGGCTCGGAGAAAAAAATTAATGATGCTGAAGTTCATATCATATTCCTGTTAAGACCCCCTATAGGGGCATAGGACAGAAACAACTCTCTTCCATATGGCGCGATTCTGAGCATCGGCTTTAAGCTGTTGCCAGGACTTATTTATTCCTCTGGCCTGCTGCTCAACTGCTCGCTTCCATGTGTTACATGGTCGACCAACCCGACGTCTTCCTTGAGGGTTATAATCCAGAGCCTGTTTTGCGATGTTTCGCTCTGGTTTTCTCAAAATATGACCGATCCACTGCCACTTCTGCCGTTGAATCTCAATGCCTATTTTAGTCTGGCGAGTTGTACTCCAAAGTTCGTCGTTGGAGATACTACTTCTGGCCAGAATATTCCTAAAATGCGCCGGAGGCATTGGTTTACGAAAGTCTGTAGTTTCTTGGTAAGTCGAACTGTCACTTTCCTCGTAGTACAACCATATAACAACACGGATTTGACGCATGCGTCAAAAACTCGCAGCTTCGTGCGAAGGGAGATCTCTCTTAACCTCCAGAAAGGCGAAAGGATACCGAAGGCCTGACGAGCCGTCTATGCTGACAATGCTTCCGAGATAGCAAAAATCTTGCACCTCTTCCACATCCTGCCCATTAAGAACAATCGGTGTGCTTGCGTTCGAACCCATGTGCATGTACTTGGTTTTACGCACATTTATTTTCAGTCCCGCTTCTTTGCATTTAGAATGCAACGAGCGAACATTTGACTCTAAGTCCGAACGGGTATGTGCAAGCAAACACACGTCATCGGCATAATCAAGGTGACTTAAGATGTTAAATAGTCTCCATTGAAGACCTTTACCTTCCCCACCTTCCAGTGCAGCTTTCAAGATGTCATTTATTACCACCAGAAACAGGGCTGGTGATAACATGCAGCCTTGTCTGACACCCGTTCGCACAGGAAAGCTCTCGGACAGCTCTCCTCTATGCAAGACGCGACACCTTACATCTTCGTAGGATTCTTTAATCATAGTTATGACATTATCTGGAATACCTCTCCTACGCAAAGCATTCCATATGTAATCTCGCTTAACGCTGTCGAACGCCTTCTCGAAGTCCACAAACATGAGATGTAGTGGCGAATCCATTTCGGCTGACTGCTCTAATATTATCCGTAGGGTATTTGTGTGGTCGGTACAAGACGACCCTTTACGGAATCCAGCCTGATAAACTTCGAGAGTGCTCTCGACGACATCACTAATCCTATTGAGAATTACCTTAGCCATAATTTTTGATATGGCAGTAAGTAGGCATATACCACGCCAGTTGCCACAATCCCGAAGGTCGCCCTTCTTCGGAATTTTCACAATGACGCCCTCCTTCCATTCAGTCGGATATCTTCCTTCATTCCACACCTTAGTGAAGAGAGGGAGGAGTATATCGGCTGTTATTTCCGGGCCCGGTTTGAGGAGTTCGGTTGTTAGTCCGTCTATACCTGGAGCTTTCCTTCCCCCCATTGACCGAATGGCGTATCTGGGGAATCGTCCCTAATAGGGGATTGTTGCGGTTGGATGTTTGGAAGTTGTTCTGTTTTCGGAATATCTTCCTCTGACAAGATGTTTAAGATATCAGAGAAGTATTCCTTCCATCGTCGCAACTGGTGTTCACACATATTAAGGAAAGTTCCGTTGACATCTCTCACCAGGTGGTTGGCGGTGAAATTCCTGTTCCTCAACTGTTTCGTGATTGTAAATAGTCAACCCATATCCCCAAGGTAAGTCGCAGATTCTGCGACAAGAGAAAGGCCATTGAAGATCTGGCAATCTTCAATGGCCTTTCTCTTGTCGCGTCTAACAGCCTTTTTGAGCTGTATATGAGCATCTCGGTAGTTCTGCCTTAAGTCGGGCGTTCTTTGGTTGACATCGGGTTGAGAGATGATTGCCAATTTGGCTTTTTTCCGATTGCCAACCTTGACCCATGTGTCTTGCGACATTCAGGGTTTCTCACCGCTTTGCACATATCCCACATATTCTTCAGCACTAGTAAGAAAAGTGTTTCTGGTTGCCTCCCAATTGGCGTCCAGTGTGCGCATTTTATATTCACCCAATGTGGATGACTTTTCGCGTAGAATGGTGGTGTATTCGCGTTTTTTGTTGGGATCTCTGAGTTTATCCACATTAAGCTTGCGCTTCATTTGAAGAATTTGTGGTCGTCGGATAGCTGCTGTACACATTCTCAAGCAGGCAACCATCAAGTGGTGATCGCACCCCACGTCAGCTCCACGTTTCGCTCGCACATCGAGGAGACATCTTCTCCATCGGCGACTTATAGCCAAATGGTCGATCTGGTTCTGAGTAATACCATCAGGGGAAACCCAAGATGTTTTATGATGACTCTTGTGTGGAAAAAGGGTCCCTCCGATGACCATTTGCCGAGTACTACAAAACTCCACAAATAATTCGCCGTTTTCGGGTTTCTTAATCCAAGGTCGTGACGCGTCGACCCAAGGGTCACTATGCCTCCCCATGACGTGTTCTAGTCCAGTGTTGTCTGATCCAACCTGGGCGTTCATATCTCCCGAGATGATAATAATATCACCTCTTGGAACACGTTCGAAGGTGGCACTCAGCTGGCTATAAAACTCCTCTTTGTCACCAGATGTTGCGGTATTAGTTGGTGCGTAGCATTGCAGAATTGTGACGTTTCTGACACTGGTCCTGAGCCTGATGACGGTAATCCTATCCGAGATTGGTTCCCAACTAATGAAACTGTTTTTCGCTCTCGGCGTAAGGACGAACGCCACGCCATTTCTGGCTTCACTTTCAGGGCCAATGTACAGAATAGTGTTTCCGCTAGGGGTTCGTTCTTCTCCTGATCCTGTCCACCTGACCTCGCTCAAGCCCAAGATTTGGATGTTATAGTGCTCCATTTCACGGTCGATCACCGATTGGCGGTGCAAGGACCGAGTGACCCCAGCTCTTCTTCCGTCATTCAATGTTCGAACGTTTCAGAAGCCAATCATAGTCCGTTTTCGAATGCCAAAAGTCGTTACCGTAGAATCAGTCTGTATCCGAGGCGCTATATCCGTTTCTCGTATCATTTAAGTCTTAAGATCACGGGCGATAAGCCCATGATCCAGTGAGTGTCCATTTGCCATTTTTAGGGCAAGCAGGACTGGCTGTGGGTGAATTCTACAGCCCCCATCCCACAGGGGGATAGTTAGCTCAGGTCCGTGGAGTCCAAAGATAGTTGCAGGAATTGGTAAAACCTCATCCTACAACTACCCCCTTGCAGGGAACCAAGTTCATATAATCACTCAAAAATCTCAAAACCGGATGTCCGACCGTCTGTCCTCCTGTTCGCTCTATAGCTTGAGCTATAACGTTCAAATTTTGTACACGTTATTTTTGACAAAAAGGTAAGGTCGAGCTTGTGAACGGGCCAAATCGCTCCACCCCTTATACCCCCTCCCATACAAAATTACGCATTTTCGAGATTTGACAGTGAACCGATTTTCTCGAAAAGTCTAAAAGCTATTGATCTTAAATTTGGAATATGTTATTTTTATACCAATTTCAATCTACGGTATGAAAATTATTTGAATCCCTTTACTCCTTCTACCACATCCGATACAAACTGCACTTTTACATGAAATACTCTAAGTCAATTTACTCAATACTTATAAAATTTATCGAACAAAATATTTATTTAAAATTTTTACTAAAATCAAAAAAAATTAGATGATTGGCTTCACTCCTTCTACCCCCTCCCATACAATATCTCACAATTTCACAACTTTCCAAAAAGTCGATTTTCCTGAAAAGCTTGAAAGCTACTGATCTGCGATTGAAAACATGTCAAATGCATGATGTGTATAGTTATTTCTGAAAAACTCACTAAGAACTTCTCACACCTTCTACCACCTCGCATACAAACTACACAATTTCACTAAATCTAATACACTAATTTTCTCAGTACCTATTGAATTTTCAAAAAATCATTCTGATAGCAATTTTAGCAAGATGTGACAAAATTGGTTCAATGCCGTTCCACCACTCTCCATGCAAAATTTCTTAAAACCAAAAAATGTCTCTTTTTCTAGAGTTTCTACTATGTTTTTATTTATTACTAGCAAATGCCCGCGACTTCATTTGCATAAAAATAGCAATAGCAAGCAATTTTTGAGAGTGTAGTTAGTAATACATTATGTGGGATATATAATCTGCTTACTTTAATGACTCTTTGGAGACACTGGTTTGCATTTTGTTGGAATCAGAAATTATTAAGAATGAAAACATGATACTCGCATTTGTATGGGACAGGCTCGTGATCAAATCAATCCCATGATTTGAGCTCATATACGTATTGAAGAGCATTAAGGACATGTGAATAATTGTAGCTTACAAGACGTATTATTCGGTACTTCCAGTAATTAAAAACAAGAACGTACACAGGAAAACAAAACTGAAATTATATAAAACGATTATACGACCTGTGCTATGCTATGGCAGCGAAAAGTGGACATTAACTCAGGCGTCCGAAAAACTCCTTAACGCCTTTTAAAGAAAGGTCCTCAGAAGAATCCTCGGACCTGTGAGGGAAGACTCAATCTGGAGAATACGATACAATAGAGAATTGTATGCCATCTTCGACAATCCAGAAGTGTCAACCCTAATAAAATTTAAAAAGTTACAATGGGCTGGTCATGTGGAGCGGATGGATGATTGAAGAATTCCCAAACGCACACTAAAAGGGAAAGTCAACGGACTAAGACCGGTCGCAAACCCACGAAAGCGCTGGGAGGATTCGATTGACGCAGACAGCAAATCACTGCTAAGATTTTCAAACTGGGGGACGCGGTCACTGAACCGAGATGGATGAAGGCAAAGCATTCAGGAGGCCAAAGCCCCATTTGGGCTGTAGCGTAAGTACGTAAGTAAGAATAATTGTAGCTTGGGATAATTAAAAAAAAGCCCAAATAAAATAACATTAAGCTTAAAAACATAACAGGACTACAATTGTGCGTAAAGCCCAATCATAAGATACTATGTATAGATGAAATCGAAATTTTTGTGGTGGTTCGAAATTTTGTATGGGGAGTGGTAGAATGGGTGACAGCACTGAAATATTTTGTTTCACATCATGCTAGAGTAGCTATAAAAATGTTTTGTACCAAATTTAAGCTTCAAAAACTGAGTAGGTACTAAGAAACTGAGAGCATTGAATATAATGAAATTGTGCAATTTGTATGGGAGGTGGTAGAATGAGTGGTGGGTTTTTGGTGATTTTTCGAGAAACAACTATAATTATTATGCAATTGATATACTTTAAATTTCAGATCTGTATCATTTACACTTTTCAAGAAAATCGAATTGTTATGTAGTCGTGGAGCTGTGTCTCATTGTATGGAAGGGAGTAGAAGGAGTGAAGCCACTTGGTTAATTTTTTCCCGATATTAATAATAATGCTATTTAAGGATTAAATACAAAATTTTAGCGCGATGAAATTTATATATACTGAGAAAATTGGTTTAGAGTATTTCATGAAAAAGTGCGGTTTGTATGGGAGGTGGTGGAAGGAGAAGGGAGTTCTTAGTGATTTTCTGAAAAACTACTATAATCTTCATGCAATTGATATATTTTAAATTTCAGATCAGTAATATTCACACTTTTCAAGAAAATCGAATTGTTGTAAGGTCGTGGAACTGTGTCACATTGTATGGGAGGGGGTAGAAGGAGTGAAGCTAATCGGTTAATTTTTCCCCAATATTAATAATAATGCTAAATAAGGATTTAAAACAACATTTTAGCTCGATGAAAGTTACACGTACTGAGAAAATTTGTGTAAAGTGTTTCATGGAAAAGTGTAGTTTGTATGGGAGGTGGTGGAAGGAGTAGAGGAACTCATATAATTTGAATACCAAAAGATAGAAATAATATAATCCAAATTTCAAATGAATATCTTTTATAATTTCCAAGAAAATTTGATTAATACATATTTTTGAAAATGAGTCGCTTTATATTGGAGAGGGTAGAACGAGTGAGGGGAGTGAAATAAAACCAAAAGCAGATTACATCTCGGAGGACACCTAACAAATTGCGCAAGTTTCATTACAATGGGTTCAGTCGTTTGTGCGTGAAAAGCGGCCGGACAGAGAGACAGACAAAAATTTCAAAAACGTGTTTTTATGGGAGATCTCTCTTAACCTCCAGAAAGGCGAAAGGATACCGAAGGCCTGACGAGCCGTCTATGCTGACAATGCTTCCGAGATAGCAAAAATCTTGCACCTCTTCCACATCCTGCCCATTAAGAACAATCGGTGTGCTTGCGTTCGAACCTATGTGCATGTACTTGGTTTTACGCACATTTATTTTCAGTCCCGCTTCTTTGCATTTAGAATGCAACGAGCGAACATTTGACTCTAAGTCCGAACGGGTATGTGCAAGCAAACACACGTCATCGGCATAATCAAGGTGACTTAAGATGTTAAATAGTCTCCATTGAAGACCTTTACCTTCCCCACCTTCCAGTGCAGCTTTCAAGATGTCATTTATTACCACCTGAAACAGGGCTGGTGATGATATGTAGCCTTGTCTGCCACCCGTTCGCACAGGGAAGCTCTCGGACAGCTCTCCTCTATGCAAGACGCGACACCTTTCATCTTCGTAGGATTCTTTAATCATAGCTATGACCTTATCTGGAATACCTCTCCTACGCAAAGCATTCCATATGTAATGCAGCATAGGATGAGACAATAAGAAACGGTTTCCCACTTACATAAATTTTGATGCATGAAGTCTCCAGAGATTCAAATTTTTTTAATTTCGGGATTAAGAATTTGCTCAAATTTGATAGGTTTGCGCACCAAGATTCCAATACCTTCTCCCTGTATGGCACCCTGGCGGTCCGTGCGAACAAATTCGTAATCCCCAAATTCGATTTTGTGACTGTAATTTAGTTTGATTGCAGAAAGGAGAAGAAAGTGATGGCTATGCACTTTTAGAAAGTGTATAAGGTTTGCTCTACGAAAATTTGGTATAATAGAGTTTACGTTAATCGCAATGATTTTAATTTTTTCAACAGCCAAATTTTGTATTTTGAATTTATTCATGATTATATTTCACGTAAGAATTTTGGAAAATGAAGTTTATTTTTTACTGTGCTCTACTAGTATATTGTCCAGCCTTTCCAACTTTGAGACAATGCTTTCCAAAACAGATTCTATTGCATTACTCTTTGATTGTTGTTGACTTTTAACAACTGCCGCGTAATTTATCGATGGATTCATGTATTTATTTATCATTGAGATTTTTTCGTTTATATTATCCTGCCTTTTTAGTTTTTTATTCGTGGTATTCTGTTTCAGTTTCAAGTATGTATATTGGACATCCTTTATATGACGCTGGGTGCCCATATGCACTGCAGTTAATGCAAGAGATTTCTTTCTTCTCGGCTGATACACCGATTTTACATTTTCCCAACTAGTGGATGTTTGCGCATTTGACGCATCCATTTTGTAATTTAGTGCCGAATGTCCAAAACGCAAGTATCTGCTGCACTGCGCTACGTCTTTCTTGATCAGCTTTACAAATCGTACAACTTGGTGATTTAGAATTTTGATTTTACTTAATTCGCCAGCATTTGATCTTCTAGTAACCTGAACTATGAATATTGATAGTTTTCTGTTGTCAATAGTTGTTATGTTTTCATTTTCTATATTTTTTAGCTCCAGCAGAAGCTTTCCGGTATCTTCTATACCGCTTAATCCTTTCAGAAGATAAAATTCTCATCCTCCGGAATATATGTGAAATAGGGAGCTTGGATCTCGTCCAAGGCCGTCTTGGTCTTCTTGAAGTCTTCAATGTTGTTTAAGTTGTTTAATTTCCCTACTAAATTTTTGTCGTTTTTTCGGACACACGAGAAATTATCAATCTTCAAATTACCTTTAATTAGCTGGACCATATCTCCGGCATTCTGATCAAACGTATTTATTGATCACCGGTACATTATATTTCTTGACTTTATTTGCCAAAATAATTTTTTCCAAATCAGTTGCCTGCGATTGAAAATTATGATCTTTTGCCATTTTTAACATTGTAGATTTTTTATTGTTTTTCTTTTTCAAAATAGAGATGAAATCATCCTCACCATTATCCATCAACATGTCACCACTGTTCGCCTCTCTCTCATCATCACTCCTTACGCTAAGGCCCCCCTGCGCTATCATAAATTGAATCCGTATTTTTATTATTATTAATTACTTTCTTAGTGTTGCTCTCGAGTTATCCATATTAAATTGAAGTCCTTACCTTTAGTTAACTTTTCAATTAAAATCTTCATATTTTCGTTCTCATTCTTCAGTTTCCTAATTTCACTTTCTAGAGCCAATAGTGTCTTCGGAAGGACCACTAAATTCGGGGCCATTTTCTTCCTTACGAACTTCGCGGAGCTTACCTCCATCATTTTATTTTCTTTTTTTTCTGTTTCTTATTTCATTATTTTTCTTCTTTTTTCAAAAAATTTTTCTTGTATCTCCTTGGGCGTTTCCGAGCTTCTTTAAGCCTTTTCTTTACTTCAAAATACAATGGTATTATTAATAAATTTTAATTGAATTTAAATGTCAAGAGCGAAAATTTTTCAAAATTTTTCGTGTCTGTTGACATGTACGTTTCAAGGCCTACTCCTGGTTGTACCCAACTAAGCTTGTTCGTATGAAACATGGTATAAAGATAGTCCAAGTCTAGGAGTTTCTTCTCTATCACGCACATCTATGCAATCTGAAGATTCCTTTTTGTATTTACCGATAAATCTCTCCGATTCCTTTGCAAGTCTGGCCTATTCCGTTGTGAGCTCGACCATCTTCTGCTTCATCTTCCCCTGATGTCATCTCGAGTGTTAATGTGGAATACGGATCGCATAGCATTGTGATAACATTGGGTTCACCCATGTTTCTTTTGGCTGCCTGAGTTGTTTCACTTAGCTAGTATCTAAAATCGTTTCAACGGCACTCAATTCACATTTTTCGCCGATTAAGGTGACTTAAATATTTGCTTGTAAGCAGTGTGGTGGATAGTCTACCAGGATTTGAAATCACGGCTATACAAAGTTACATTCAAGTATTATAAGAGCCTACAATAAACTTCTCAACTTCCGCTTTCAAACCCAGCATTTTTTTTTTCAATCGGAAGCTCCCTCCTGTCATTTTTAATCATTCCAAATAAACCTACTGCTACAAAATATTGTAAAAAATATTTTCAGTAAACAACTTCCGTCCCGATCCGATTAGCTCTCAACCGATAGCTCCGATGTCCTGATTCATGATATCTTTCTGAAATTGGACAATAAAACAAGGCCAGCAAATCGTATACGCCGTACACACCGATGAACCTCGCAGTATCCCAGGAATGAAGCAGATGATGCCTTGGGTGCTGATGGCCATTCCTGATATCGGCGAGAATCGACGAGGGTCGTGGCGGTTTGACAATAAGCGTAATTGCATTTGTCGCCTTGGGCAAACTTCGACAGTTCCCTCGATTATGGCATACTAGTACACATCTGTTTCCTGTGTGTGAACATTTTTATTTATATATTTTTTTTATACTGTCATAGTCGTCACAACTTCTTCCCCTGCCGCTGCTCGTACAAACAATCTGTTAAATAAACAAGCAAACTGGCAAAAATTCTTGCCGAATTAAACCGCAGCCCATTATCGTGATGCTGTTAATTGGTGGCAGTGACAGTAACAGTGGATGCAGTATGCCTTAAGGATTTAAAGTCCTTTGCTATTGTTGAAAAAAAAAATCAAAAGCAAATCGCTTAATGCAATGCTCCACCGCAAAACAACTTGTGCTTTCTTATGATTACACCATTGGAACTCCTAGACACCGGAAATATTTAATTACTACTCTGGTGCCATCTGTCAGCCGACTCGAGGTATAATTTATGGAATCTGATAAAAGAGGTCGCTTTTCGTTGTCGTCGACTCTGGAGCCTTTATTTCTTGGCATTGTGTGCTGCTTGCAATAGTTGGGCTGCTCTGTAATTATTCAGCAGCGACTATAGCGAACAAGGAGCATTGTTTCAATTGATGATAGCTTGGCGTGAACTACTTAGTGCAAGGAGTACGGCGATGGCAGGCAGGATCTTCCTTCGGATACACTAAGATAGCGAGGGTGTCTAAGCTAGTGGAAAATGGACAGGTACGATGAAGATGTATATAGGCATCCGATTCAATCAGCGATAGTTTCATTTTTTTTCTCCGACCCAGTACGAAGGACATACAATTGTGTAGCCCGGAAAGTTTGATGATGAATTTCCTGATTGCTGGCCATTACGACAGAACGTCGTTTCTCTATTGCCCGTGCTCGTTGGCAGAATTGCTGGCTGTGTTTGCTCATTTGTGATGGCCGGTAAATTTTTTATATTATTTCCAAACGAACAACGTTTCCACCCGAAGAGTTGAGACATCAAATTTTCTTTTTCTACATTTTTTTTTTCTAAATACTTTCTTTTTTTTTAATATCGCGAGTATCCAAGGATTCTAAATGTTGACCTTTCGGTCTGATGATCATCGGGAGCGCTCTGATTGAATTTATAGAGGTGGAATCCTGGGAATGACTCCTTGGTAGAGTTGGGAATTTTCATGTTTGTTGTGATTTTTTCTCATATATGTGTCGTCCAATTTTTCTGTTAGCTTCCTGATTTTACTTTAGAATTTCTTCCGCTTCTTTCTTTTTATTCGGATTGTGATTGTTTTTGTTTTTAGATCAACACTATATGAAAACAGGAAACATTGTGAAAATGTCCCGGGCCAGTTGGCTTCATTTCAAGATCTTGATTGAAGTGGAAAATTAAGTTTGAACATGTCGAATTGGATTGTCCTTTTTTTTTTCGGCGAAACTCTAAGTAGTTGTTAGAACTGAAATGTCACATCAATGTGACCTCATCGTGTCACGTTTGTTGGAAGTGTTGTTTGTTGTAATCACAATTTTGAATAATTAAAAATAATAAACGCCGATACGTCCATATTTAACAGGATAGCAATAGTTCTTTTTTTATGTAAAAATATATAAACGGAAATGCCTACATTATATTGGCGAACATGAGCGATGCATTTGGATTGCTTTCAGCATGATGTGCATTTCACGTCATATTACACTTGGGCTATGAATTATTCAAAAACAAAGAAAAAAAAAATGTTTTTCATTGTAGTTCGTCCGTGATATTTTCCGATGGAATTTTGTTCAGCTGACATTTATCTACATGGGATTTTTTGTAATATTGCTCTTATTTGAAGCAAAAGTTTCGATTATGGTAGCAAATATCAGTTAGTTAGCAGTTATCGCTCTGATTGTGGTCTTCCTGGTTATGTTTATCTGAGAAAGATGATGTCGAAATGCAGTGCTTCTGTATTTTACGTGTTATCGCTAAAAACACTTTTATACCAATCAAAAAAATTATGGATAAATCTTCAAAAAAATTAGTTGTGCAAGTTGACTGTACTGTGTGAGAAGTAGAAATTTCACAGGTACAGAAGCGTGCAATGCTGGACTTCGAATACCAGCAAACTCAGCGTGAACCTTTGGTTTCCGTAACTAGATTTGTAATAATAATAATAATGTCTTCGTTAGTGAATATCTCTTGAAAAACTATCAAAGCCACAATTTTATTTTTCAAATCAAAAATAATTAAGCAATTCGATTTAAGGGGGTTACTGACTTGACCGTTTTCCAGACAAAACGCGGTACCATTTTCTCGGGAACGGTTTGACCGATTTTAATAATTTCTTGTACACTATTACTTTAGTGAAACTAATGCTATGTAGCAGTGGGATTTCAAAAATATTCAAAACTAAGTCATTTATAAGCCGTGAAAGTTCCAAATTTTATCATGTTTGAAATTTCCTCTACACTAAATTTAGCTCGTACTGCTACCTATCAACAAAAAAAATCATACTGATATCTGTTATCATTTTCAAGAAAAATGTACCGATATGGATAAAAATGTGAAAATAAAAACTTTACAGGAGAGGAAAAAAACTAACAGACTAGTAGTACGAGTTACACCGACCTTCTTAACTTTAAATAACTTTCTAGACCACTTTTACTCATCGGAAAAATCTGCGGTTTTAATTTGTGTTAAATTGAATGCAGAATGATAATCAGCACAAAAAAATATATCGATTTTACTTTATTATTCTTCTACTTCTACAATGGCGCTACAGCCCAAATCGGACCTTGGCCTCCTGATATTCAGGTTCCTTAACATTTCTCATTACTTATTGTGGAAGCGTTGTTAGCCCTTCGCACAACCCTCTTTTTGTAAATTTTTCATTTTCTTAGATTGAGGTGACCAAGGTATACCCAAGCAGGCAATGTGCCGGAATTATATGTTGCGCCGGCCGTGATTTTAACTCACTACCTTCGCATTACAAGACCAACACACTACCTACTAAGCTATACCCTAGCTTATTATTATATATTATTATTACTTTATTATTCCAATAAACAGAAAAAAAAAACTTGGTACCCTGAAATTTTGTTTTTTCGCGTTTCATGACTAAATTAGCCTAAAAAATCAAAAAAAAAAATCCGTCCCGCCGTACGCCGTACGCCGTCCGCCGTACATATGGACTCATACCTCCGAGACCGTTAAAGGTAGAATGTTGGTTCTTGGGTGGATTATTAATTTGGTGCGCTCAAAATCCAAATTTTGGGGAGTGTCAGGTGGAAGGGGGAGGCGGGGGTATGGAAAAAGTTAAAAAATACACTTGCTAATATCTCCCCACGAATGCAGATAGGAAGATGAAAATCAGCATACGTATAGAGAGGGTTGTGAGACAAACTCAAAATATAATTTAATTTTTTTACCCATTGGCGTCCGAAAAGGGGGGTCTAAAAACAAATTGTCGGCCGAATCTTTTTTTGAAATGGTTATATCTTCGAAACTACTTACCCTAAAAAATTCATATTTTAGGACCATTAAGGTGGCATATAGATCAACCACAATCAGGGAGGGTTCAAAGAAAAACACTTAAGAATTAATATCTCAACTATCTCTTAAGTTATGTAATTGAAACTTAAAACATATACTAAGCTATACTAGCGAAATATAAGAAAATATAAAATTTAGTCATAATAGTAGCGGGGGGAAATGGGGAGCATTTCAAAAATGGTGTACTTTTGAAAATTAGAAATCGTTATATTTCAAAATTGAGAACAGATATCGAATCAAAAATTCGTCGGATTATAGAGCTATATAATTTATAATTTTGATAAAAGTTTTAAGTTAGGGGGAGGTGGTAAGCAAAAATGTCGAAAATTTTGAGTGATTTTTTTAGGGCTCTGGTCAAAGATAGAAACTTTAAATTTTGCACGTGGATACATCTATTTGATATACAAAGAAAAAAAATAATAATTTGATTCACAATTGTTACGAACCGACCACCCCCGGTCAAAAGGGCACAAGCTGTTTCATGTGCAGCGAAAAAAACACGAAAACTGAAAATATTTGGATGTAATTTTAAGGTAGAAATTTGAAAATTTGAGAAATGCATTTAAAAAAAAATCCTAAATATATGAAATATTAACTGGTCGAATACCTTTAAAACTTCTACCCCCTCCCATACAAAACTATTTTTTCGACCATTTTCAAGAAATTAATTATCACCTAACTGTAAAAAGCTATCAATTTGAAATTTTGCAGAAAAACTTATAAGAGTAATTAAAATGAAATTAATTTAAAAGTTTTGAAATCTCACTTGCCCTTCTACCCCCTGCCATACAAAAGTCTGATTTCGACCAATTTCATTGAATCAATTAATAACCAACAAACTAAAAGCTACGAACTTGAAATTTTGTACGAGCACTTTACAAGAAAAAGGAAAGAAAATCGCGTCACAAATTTTGCGATTCCCCTACCTCCTCTACCCCCTCCCATACAAATGTTTGGTTTCGTGAATGTGAAATACACAGAATCTTATGAAAATTCTATGCATCTTCGTCTATGAAACTGACATTCTATACAGAGAATATTGGACGTGATTCAAGCGATTAATTAAAAAACTATTAACATCCACCCACGCCTCACCCCTCCTCTCATAAAAACTCAAACTTGCATAAATAAACGAACGAAATATTGTTTATATATACTGGAGCTTTTGAACGTTTCCGCAAAGTGTTAAATTGACAATTGCCCTGCCCAGTAACCCCCTTTCACTTAGTCTTCCCTAACCACTCTAACCTGGATATTGACTTCCCACGCATCCGCAACTTTTCCCAAGAAAAATAAAGTTTCGCCCGACTTGTTGGCAGTTTATTTATACTCTAAATGAAATCTGAGAGTATATTGTGTTTGTTTTACCGTTTGTTTCGCTAAGAAATAATGCTCGCACAGAGCCGCCAAGGGTACAGAAATATTTGTTGTCTCTCAAAAAACCTCGATTCCGAGTTGCTGTCTGTCCGTCTGTCTATAACATAACTCTTGAACGCTTTGAGCTATCGTGCTGAAATTTGTTGTGTGTCATTTTGAGCAATAAAGTAACTTTAAGTTCGTGAACGGCCCCACTCCTTCTACCCCCTCCCATACAAATTTCATGAAATTTCGAAATTTAAAGAAATTGATTTGTCATCGAAATCATTTCAGCTATTGACTTGAAAATTAATAGTATAATGATGTAAATATCATTAACCTCAAGAAATATTGATCTGATATCCTTACTTCTTCTACCACCTCCCATACAAATGCACAGTTTTCAAAAATGCATTTGTTCGGATTGCATTGCAACTAACAAAGCTAAATGAACCAATTTTTGTTATAATTAATTTTATTATAATTGCAACTAACTTTGGAAAAACTACCAACTTTACCTCATTCCTTCTACCCCCTCCCATACAAATCTTACGAAATTCCGGAATTTCAATTAAATTAGTTTTCTTCAAAACCGTCAAAGCTAACAACTTTAAAATTTGAGAAAAGTATACTATTTTAAATATAATTGATGTCAAAAAATTTGGTTTTGATTCGGATGTTCCTTCTACCCCCTCCCATACAAATGCAGAGTTTTGGTAAATGCATTTAACCGATTTTCATAGAAACTAGAAGAAGTAGAAACTTTGTCAGAATTTGTCCCCTAATAATTGTAATAAATGGTAAGAAAAATTTTCGCATTCTCTTCACTCCTTCTATCACCTCCCATACAAAATTTTGTATTGAAAGTTCAAGACAAGTTTTTCTGCTTCGAACATATGAGAGCTATCGACTTTGAAATTGTAACAAAGCAATATGATTAGCATGTTGATAAGCAGATTCAAAATCATCCAAAATCTCCCCCTTTCTCTGGCACCTCCCATACAAATACCATAAATTCATACAAAAATTGTTCAGTTTCCTCGAAAATTATGAAAGCAAGAAACTTTAAACTCAGCATGTAATATTTTATATACTACGTTCAGTGTTACATACAAAAATTACAAACCTCTCCCTCTGCTTTTACCACCTCCCAAATAAAAGGTAAGTAAGTATTTCATCTAGAGTATCATATGATTAGGCTTTACGCCCAATCATAATTCTGTTATGTTTTTCTTATATTCAAGTCAATAGCCGCCGTAAGGCTGAGCAGTATAGTTCCAATAGTTCCAACTCAAAAGTGGTGTCCTCCAATATTTGGGATACTGATAACTAAGCTTAGCTCCTGACAGTCCATGTAAGAATAATTTCGTCCGAGATCCATTTTAGAATCACCAGGCTCGCCCGTGACAGACAAAAACTTCTGGTAGATGATGACTCGGATCACAAAAAAATAATTGAGAGCCTACGCACCAGTGCAACAAATGCATTTTCGTTTACACCTAAAACCATACACAAACCAGTAATCATTCTAAGAGATGTAAGCTCAGAATATTCTCCAGAGGAAATCCTCGGAGAAATAAAATTAAATGTACCTGTAGCGTTCTGAATATTAAATACTCTTTTAACAATTTAATATTACTTCCGCTCATAACATCGAACTGCAATAATTATAGTGCAGTGGATCAATTCCATAAAATCGTGACCATCTTCACGGTCTTTTACGATACACCACTTCCGTCCGCTTTGAAATTCATCACTCTCTTTTTGCACTTGTTCTAGCCAACACCTAAAACTTAAAAATAAATTATATACACTCTCATACTAAATTCACTCAGTTGTTTTTTTATTTTATAATCGTTATTAATGTGGACAAGATCCCACAAATGGTGACCCCGACATGATAAAGTAAATCTATACATATAAATATAATTGTAGTGTCTGTCTGTTATTTGCTTATAAATGGCTATGAGTTAGTTTTTTGAGTTATTTTAGCACTAACTAAGCATAAAAACACATTTTTGAAATTTTTGTCTGTCTGTCTGTACGACCGCTTTTCACGCACAAACGGCTGAACCGATTGTAATGAAACTTGCACAGTTTGTTAGGTGTCCATCGGAATGAAATCTGCTTTTGGTTTTATTTCACTCTCCTCACGCCTTCTACCCCCTCCCATACAAAGTGACTCATTTTCAAAAACATATATTAATCAAATTTTCTTGAAAACTATAAAAGCTATTAATTTGAAATTTGGACTATATTATTTCTATTATAAATGCAGTCTTTCGGTATACAAATTATTTAAGGTCTGTCACTCCTTCTACCACCTCCCATACAAACTACACTTTTCATGAACCACTTTACACCAATTTTCTCAGTACGTGTAACTTTCATCGAGCTGAAATGTTGTATTAAATCCTTAATTAACATTATTATTAATATCGAGATAAAATTAACCGATTAGCTTCACTCCTTCTACCCCCTCCCATACAATGTGACACAGTTCCACGCCTTCACAAGAATTCGATTTTCTTGAAAAGTCTGAATTTTACTGATCTGAAATTTAAAATATATCAATTGCATGATGATTATAGTTGTTTCTCAAAAAATCACCAAAAACCCCCTTCTCCTTCCACCACCTCCCATATAAACCGCACTTTTTCATAAAATACTCTAAACGAATTTTCTCAGTACATTTAAATTTCATCGAGGTAAAAATTTAAACTTAATCCTTAATTAGCATTATTATTAACAGCGGGAAGAAAATTAACCGAGTAGCTTCACTCCTTCTACCCCCTCCCATACAATGAGGCACATTACACGACTATGTAACAATTCGATTTTCTTGAAAAGTGTGAATGATACAGATCTGAAATTTTAAGTGTATCAATTGCATGATAGTTATAGTTGTTTTTCGAAAAATCACCAAAAACCCACCACTCCTTCTACCACCTCCCATACAAATTGCACAATTTCATTAAATTCAATGCACTAATTTTCTCAGTACCTACTCAATTTTTGAAGCTTAAATTTGGTACAAAACATTTTTATAGCTACTCTAGCATGATGTGAAACAAATTAGTTCAGTGCTGTCACCCCTTCTACCACTCCCCATACAAAATTTCTTAACACCGCAAAAATGTCGATTTCATCTATTAATAATATCGTATGATTTGACTTTACGCACAATCGTAGCCCTGTTATGTTTTTATGCTTAATGTTATTTTATTTGCTTTTTTTTTTAATTAACACCAGCCACAATTATTCACATGTTTTTAACGCTCTTCAACACGTATATGATCTCGAATCACGGGTTTGATTTGATCACGAGCCTGTCTCATAAAAATGGGAGAATCATGCTTTCATTCTTAATAATTTATGGTTCTGATTCCAACAATATACAAACCATTCTCTTCAAAGAGCCATTAAAGTAAGCAGATTTTATATCCCACATAATGCATTACTAACTACACTCTCAAAAATTGCTTATTATTGCTATTTGTACGCGGACGAAGTCGCGGGGGTTTGCTAGTAAACAATAAAACCGAAGTGAAAAAAACAAAAATTAAAAACGTGAAAAAAAACTAAAAACGTGAGCCACCACGGGAAAATCCAGCGGAGCATCTTGCCGCAGAAGAAATTCATTCAAAGCATTTTCGAAACGACGAGAAATCCTTCCAAATCATCGATAAAAGACTTCATCAACACATCACCAGCAAGATTCGAAAAGGCATCCTTCCCAAATGATCGATAAAAGACTTCATCAACATATTATCAGCAAGATTCGAAAAGGCATCCTTCCAAATCATCGAATCAACGGCTTCATCAACACATCACCAGCGAGATTCGAAAAGAATTTAATCATTCGAGTTCAACAACGAGCTAATTTTCGGAAAAATCATCAGCATCATCATATTAACCTAAATACAAATTTGGCCACATGTTTCACAAGTAACAAATTTTTCAATATAACACATATGTACATACATATTTACATTCACACAAAAATTTTAATTCAAACACCAAAAAACTTTACATAAATATTCGAATTTACCGACATTTAAGTTATCTTTTCATAATCATCATTAAAAAAAAAAAATTTTAATTCATTCCAACAACAAAAATAATTTTTTTTTTTTTTCGGATTTAGTTTCAAAACCTACCTCTTATCTTAAAATTTTAGCATTTTGAATCAATTGTAACATAAATTGTGATTCGCATCGTCCGTCTAGTACCATCGAAAAAAAAAAAAAATTTGCACTTAAAAAAAAATTACATTCATAATAATTTTTTTATCATAGCTTTTGTTATTGAGTTAGCCCAATTGTCATAACTGCCGAATTAGTTCCTTTCTATTGAATTTTTTTTTCCTTTATTGAAAGCATTAGAAAATACATAAAAAGTTAACGACATGGCAAATGAAGAGCACAAAAGCGATAGCCAGGCTGGTACTAACACCTTACAAGGTGTCACATTCCCAATCGTTCACGGGGACCCTACTTCCACCAATCAACTTTCGGTAATTAAACTACCACTCAAACAAAGACAAAATACGACTACCTAATTTCGGCTTTAGATTCGGCCGCAATGGAATTAGTTGTCGATATTTTAATTAATCCACCTACGAATAACAAATACGATCACCTGAAAGAAACTCTCTTAAACAGATCGCGCGACACTGAAGAAAAGCGTTTGGACGCACTTCTTCATAAAATTGAACAGGGAGACTTGAAACCATCTGAACTTTTCCGACGGATGGAAAATTTAGCTGGTGGCAACAGTCTCATCAATAAGCCCTTACTTCATAAGCTATGGCTTAACAAATTACCACCACCAATTCAAGCTTGCATTATAGCAATTGAAAAAGCCCATGAATTTGAAGAAATCCTTACTATTGCAGATCGTATCAGCGACACTGCTTCAACTGTCGCAATATCAGCAATTAACAAAAACCATAACTTCATGCAAAGTAAAAGCATTGCAACCAAGAGCAATGATATTAACAATTGTTCTACAAACTCCTTACAATCGCTAGTAAAAAGTTTATCTCAGCGCATTGATGATCTCGAAACTCAATTAACTCGATCTCGCAGTCGTTCTTTGAGTTCGAACAGAAATAGCTTTATTTCTCAATCGAAAGCAAATTCACAAGGACTTTCAAGTGCAATCTGTTGGTACCATTGTCGTTTTAAGACAGATGCAACCAAATGCGTACCTCCCTGCAATTTTAAAAATGCAAAAAACTAATCTGTCCAACCTCGATGGCGGCATTAGGCACGGACAGAATTTCACGCCGCCAATTCATACGTGACAAGTCATCCGAAATCATATTTCTCATTGACACAGGTGCTGAAGTTTCAACTCTACCTCGATCAATGTTCAAAAAACATAACGTCAAATCTAACTTCAAACTATCAGCCGCAAATGGGGCTAATATCACAACATTCGGCACTAAGCATTTAACTCTGAATTTAAACTTGCGACGAAACTTCACCCATTCTTTTATTATTGCTTCTATAGACTATGCCATAATCGGTGCAGATTTCCTGTACAAATTTAATCTCATCATCGATCTAAAGGCAAAAACTCTAATAGACAGGGAAACTCTACTCAAAACTCACTGTTCGTCAAAGCTCGCTAATTCCTGTTCGCCCAAGCTTTTTGTAGTTGAAGGTGAATATGGTGCTTTACTCAATGAATTTCCATCAGTCAAAGCACCACCGAATTATTATACACCTGTCAAACATAATGTAACCCACAGAATTGTCACACTCGGACAACTACCAAGTTTGCGTCCAAGAAGACTTAATACTGAAAAGTATAAAATAGCAAAAGCTAAATTCGATTCCATGTTAACGTTAGGTATATGTCGACCTTCATCTTCACCTGCAGCCTCACCTCTTCACATGGTTCCCAAAAGGGATTCCATGGACTGGAGGCCATGTGGAGACTATCGCCTCCTAAATACAGTTACCGTTTTCGATAAGTATCCACTTACCAGTATACAAGATTGCTCATTAAATCTTCATAGCTGCACAATCTTTTCCAAAATTGATCTTGTGAGAGCCTATCATCAGATACCAGTAGCTCAAGAAGATATTTTCAAAACCGCAGTCATAACGCCATTCGGATTATTCGAATTCCTTCGAATGCCGTTTGGGATAAAAAACGGCGCCCAAACATTTCAACGTTTTATTAATGAAGCGTTAAAGGGATTAGATTTTCTCTTCATTTATGTCGATGACATACTAGTCGCAAGTAAAACTGAAAAAGAACACAAAAATCATTTAAGACAACTCCTAGCACGACTAGATAAATATGGAATTAATATAAACTCATCTAAGTGCATTCTAGGAGTTCCAAAAGTAAGCTTTTTAGGATTTGATATTGACAGCCACGGAATAACTCCATCAACCTCCCCAGTCGATACAATATCAGAATTTTCAACTCCAACTTCCACGAAACAACTGCAACGTTTCATAGGAATGGCTAACTTCTATCATAGATTTTTGCTTAACGTAGCTCATATTGCGACATCACTATACAGCTTATTAAAATCGCAATCAAAATCCCCTAAAAAGAAAACCGAGTTTACGTGGAACGAAGAATCAAACACAGCTTTTGAACGCATCAAGACTTCCTTAAAAAATGCAACGCTCTTAGTTCACCCAAATCCAAACGCCAAAGTGAGCATCATGGTTGATGCATCAAGCAATGCAATAGGTGCGGTCTTACAACAGCTCGAGGACAATCTTTGGAAGCCTCTCAGTTTTTTCTCAAAAAAACTCAGTCCCACCGAGTCGAAATATTCTACCTTCGATCGTGAGCTTTTGTCTACTATTTTGCACTTAGACGTTTCCGACCATTCGTTGAAGGCAAAGAGTTCACAATATTCACAGATCACAAACCACTCACTAGGGCAATAACTGCAAAAACAGAAAAGTCTCCACGACAAATCAATCAATTAGGATATATTGCTCAATTTACCAACGATATTCGGTACATCAAAGGCAAACTAAATGTCGTCGCTGACACACTTTCAAAACAGCACATAGATTTATTGGACTACACTCGGATTAACTTTACCGCAATCGAAAACGAACAAGAGAAAGACCAAGAGCTACAACAACTTCTAGCAGTGAATCCTTCAAAACACGGATCTTACAAACTGAGGAAAACCGCGAAATTTGGTGTGAAATTTCTACGTATATTCCAGAAATACTTCGTCGAACCATTTTCGACAGCTTCCACAATCTTTCCCATTCTAGCATTAGAGGAACCCGAAAGATCATAACAGCCTCTTATTTTTGGCCATCCATGAACAAAGACATCAACACATGGACTAGATGTTGTATACCGTGCCAGAAATCCAAAATTACAAGACAGACCAAGTCTCCTCACGGAACTTTCAAAACCCCTGCAGGAAGATTCGAACATGTTCATATTGACATAGTAGGACCCCTGCCTCCATAAACACACATTTATTCTCACCATGAAAGATAGATTTTCTTTCTGGCCAGAAGCAATTCCCATAAAAACTAGAAGCGCTTCAACCATCGCACATGTTGTGATAAACTCTTGGATAGCAAGGTACGGTGTCCCGAAAACTTTAACTACTGATCAAGGCACCAAATTCGAATCTTGCCTATTTAGAGAACTTACTAATCTTTTCGGATCACACCGAATACGTACGACAACCTATCATCCTCAGTCCAATGGACTGATTGAACGTTTCCACCGACAGTTAAAAGTCGCACTTCGAACACAGACAACCCAAACAAATGGTACGATAACCTACCATGGATATTATTAGAAATCAGAACAGCCATAAAGGACGACATTAACATCTCACCTGCGCAACTGCTCTACGGTCAAGCAATACGCCTCCCTGGTGAATTAATCACTGCCAACTCTTCAAAAGACATTACGTTAACCACTTCTATAGCTAAGGAAATTCAAGCGAACATAAAAAAAATTCAACCCAAACTCAGTAACCTTCGCAAACAAAAAGATATCTTTGAATATTAAATACTCTTTTAACAATTTAATATTACTTCCGCTCATAACATCGCACTGCAATAATTATAGTGCAGTGGATCAATTCCATAAAATCGTAACCATCTTCACGGTATCTTACGATACACCACTTCCGTCCACTTTCAAATTCATCACTCTCTTTTTGCACTTGTTCTAGCCAACACCTAAAACTTAAAAATAAATTATATACACTCTCATACTAAATTCACTCAGTTGTTTTTTATACTATAGATGGAATCTGAGAGTATTATAAGTTTGCTCTAAAGTTTGTAACGCCAAGAAATAAGGCTCGGAGAAAAAAATTAATGACACAGAAGTTAATATTATCACTCAGAAATCTCAAAACCGGATGTCCGTCTGTCCGTCCGTCCGTCTGTCCGTCCGTCCGTTCGCTCTCTAGCTTGAGAACGCGTTGAGCTAGAAAGCTCAAATTTCGTAGACGTCGTTTTTGACAAAAAAGTAAGGTCAAGTTCGTGAACGGGCCACATCGCTCCACCCCTTCTACCCGCTCCCATACAAAATGACACAAATGCGCAATTTGACAATAAACGGATTTGCTCAAAAAGTATAAAAGCTATTGGCCTGAAATTTGGAATATATTACTTTTATGATAATATCAATCTACGGTATAAAAATTATGCGTGTCGTCCACCTCCTTCTACCACCTCCCATACAAACTGTACTTGTCATGAATTACTCTATGCCAATTTACTCAGTGCGTATCAAATTTAGCGAGCTGAAATTATGCACTAAATATTTATTTAAAATTGTTAGTTAGGCCAAAAAAAATTAGAAGATTAGCTTCACCCCTTCTACCCCCTCCCATACAAAATGACACAATTTCGCAATTCCACAATAAATGGATTTGCTCGAAAAGTATAAAAGCTATTAGTCTGAATTTCGGGATATATTACTTCCATAATGATTTCAATACACAGTATAAAAATTATTTGCGTCCTCCTTCTCCTTCCACCCCCTCCCATACAAACAACACTTTTTCATGAAATGCTCAAGACGATTTTCTCAGAACCTATAACATTTATTGAGCTCATATTTTGTAATAAATACTTAAGTAGTATTATCACTAAGATCAAAAAAAAATATTTGATTAGCTTCACTGCTTTTACCCCCTCCCATACAATTTGACACAGTTTCACAACATCACAAAAAATCTATTTTCTAGAAAAGTATGAATGTTACTGGTCTAAAATTTAAAAGATGTCAATTTTATGATATTCTTAGTTATTTCGGAAAAAATCACTAAAATCCCCCCACTCTTTCTACCACCTCCTATACAAACTGCACATTTTCACTAACTCTAACACATTAATTTTCTCAGCTCCTATTCAATTATTGGAGTAAGCATTTTGTATAAAACGTTTTTATAGCTACTTTAGCATGATGGGGAAAAAATTAGTTCAATGCTATCACCCCTTCTAACACTCCCTATGCAAAATTTCTTGGGATTACAAGAAATTCTATTTCATCTAGAGTATCGTAAGATTGCGCTTTACTTGCAATCGTACCCCTGTTATGTTTTATTTTAAAATCGTTATTAATGTGGGCAAGATCCCGCAGTACCCAGTATTTCAGTCATTTCAATCACATTTTCGCATTTGTCGCTTGGTCGCGACGGGAGAATATAAAACTCGATCTGTTCGAGATTGTGCTCCAATCTCAAAACGATATCAAGAATCTAATCGCTATCAAATATCAGAAGTTATCTTGGGAAAAACGTAACGAAATGAAGTTATACAATGCCTTCGCTGCCAACGTTTTGGTCATGTCGCAGATAATTGCGCTTATTGCAGTCGTTGTGTTAAATGCGGTAAATAGCAAATGCACCCGCGCTATTGCTATTGAGAAAAATACAACAGCTCAACCCTTCTGTGTGAACTGTGGAAAAGAAGGTCATCTAGCAAACTTTTCATCTTGCGAAGTTTTCATAAGGCATAAAGAAAAGTTCTCGAACGCAAACAATATTGCAAAAAACAGCGCTTCTGCTTTTCGTATCAATATCGAAAAATCCATGGGAATGAGAGTGATACCAAATATTTCGTTTGCATTTAATGTTAGGGGTGATTATCCAAGCGATGGGTAAGTTTTACGTAATCAATATTAACATCAATTCTTTAGTCTCTCACAACAAAAGGGCTTACATTGACGATATCTGTAACCAATTCAAACCTGAGGTAGTACTAATAATTGCAACAAGATTATAGGAGAAGCATAAAATTCTGCAGAACCAATACATTACGTTTAGAAATGACACAGGAAGGGGCTCTGCCATTATGTTAAGGGATGGAATCCAGTCCAGGGTCGTACCATTCGATAGCAACTTATTTTCTCGCACTCTCGTGCCTGCCTCTTTCAAAAAGAGATCAGAACAAAGTTCTCTGACCCTTTTCGTCGCCATCTAGATTTCCTGAGGGCTAGGCTCTTCACTGAAAGTATAATTAGATCGTTTATTACCAATCGTTTAGAGTTAGAAAATTTAGAATTAAAAAATTTAATAGGTACTGAGAAAATTTTGTGAAATTGTGCAATTTATATGGGAGGTGGTAGAAAGAGGGAGTTTTAATGGCTTTTTAGAAGTAGCTAAAGACACAATGTTTTTGACATGTTTTAAATTGCAGATCAGTAGCATTCATACTTTTCAGGAAAATCGACTTTTTGTGAAGTTGTTGAATTGTGTCAGATTGTATGGGAGGGGGTAGAAGGAGTGAAACTAATCGTCTAATTTTTTTTGATCTTACTGATAGTTCTAAATAAATATTTAGTGCACGATTTGAGCTCAATCAATTTTATACGTACTGAGTAAATTTGTTTATAGTATTTCATGAAAAAGTACAGTTTGTTTTAGAGGTGGTGGAAGGAAGGAGAGGACTCAAATAACTTTTATACAGTAGATTGGAATCACCATGAAAGTAATATATTCCAAATTTCAGATCAATAGCATTTATACTTTTCGAACAAATTCGTTTATTGTCAAATTACGAAATTAAAGCTAATCATCTAATTTTTTTTTGATTTTACTAATAATTCTAAATAAATATTTGGTGCACAATTTCAGCTCGATAAATTTTATACGCACTGGTTTCATTGGTCTAGAGGATTTCATGAAAAACTGCATTTTGTATGGGAGGTGATGGAAGGAGGGTGAGGACAGAAATAATTTTTATACAGTATATTGAAACCATCATAAAAGTATTACATTCCAAATTTCAGACCAATAGCATTTATACTTTTCGAGTTAATCCGTTTAAAGTCAGATTACGAAATTGTGTAATTTTGTATGGGAGGGGGTAGAAGGAGGGGAGGACATGCATAACTTTTGTACGGTGGACTGATATTATCATAAAAGTAACACATTCCAAATTTCAGGCCAGTAACTTTTATACTTTTCGAGCAAATCCGTTTATTGTCGAATTGCGCAATTGTGTCATTTTGTATGGGAGGGGGTAGAAGGGGTGGCCCGTTCACGAACTTGACCTTACTTTTTTGTCAAAAACGACGTAAAAAATTTGGACTATCTAGCTCAATGCGTTCTCAAGCTAGAGATGACACGGAAGGACGGACGAACAGACAGACGGATGGACGGACGGACATCCGGTTTTGAGATTTTTGAGTGATTATATGAACTTCTGTATCATTCATTTTTTTCTCCAAGCCTTATTTTTTGGCGTTACAAACTTTGTGGCAAACTTATAATACTCTCAGATTTCATCTAGAGTATAAAAATACTTTTTGCGCTGTGAATTATCTAAGCAGGCCATATACCTATATATTAAAAATAAAACAAAATAAAATCTTATTGAAAAATTATTTAAAAAAATAAATTAAGCATTTCTTTATTACTATTACACTAATAAATATTTAAAATGTTAATCAAAATAAAAAGTTAATAAAATAATAATTGGTGACCCCGTCGGAACTTATATTTACAAACAATTTAGTTTTCGAATCAACGATCATAAAGAGAAGAGCCAAAGAGTTTAAGAATGTATGGGTTACCAAATCTTTATTTTGTTCTTTTGTCCGCCCTATTCTGGAATATGTATGTCCCACTTGGGACCCCTTTTTCCATTTATTCAGCAACAGAATAGAGTCAATCAAGAAGCAATTCCATCTTTTTGCTCTCAGGGGCTTGTATGATCTTAGAGACTTTGAAAACCTTCCACCCTACACAGTTATTAAATCTTTCACCTCTTGGTTCTAGAAGAACTATGTTCACATCCTGTTTTACCTTAGATGTTTTGAATGGCGATATTAAGGTATCTCAAATAAATTCAGACTCCATGACAATGTCAGGCTGACGAGACATTCAAAACCACTTAATATATCCATGGACAAAATGAACCTATTAACAAATGCTGTAGAGTATTTAACAGCGCACACTATACACCTCCAATAAATAAGCTGACCTATAAACTGAGACTATGCTCCATTTTAACAGGTCTCAACACCCCGTTTGCCAGTGCCTATCATACTTATATCAAATTGTGTTTAATTAGTTAAGGTAAACTCAACTATATTAGGTTATATTAAATTAAATTAAGTTGTTTATTATTATGTAAGCTATCTTGTTATGATAAATAAATAAATAGATATTAGTAACGATAACGGCCAGAGGCTGACTGATTTCGCCAGCAGCAAAATACTTATTGTAAGTTCGACATGCTTTCCGCATCTTAACATTCGTGAAAGAACGTGGACATTCCCCGACGGAAGAATATTCAACCAAATAGATCACGTTTTAATAGAGAAAAGAATGGCCTCCTGTATTCTCGACGTGCGTATATGTCGAGAGGCTAATTGCGACACAGATAAATTTTTGATAAAGATTAAGTTCTGATGTCGAATCGCAAACCGTGGACACTTAAGAACAGTACAGGTTCCTCAATTCGACTTTGGAAAATTTAGAGACGAGGAAATAGTAGTCTTGGAGAGGCACTTCGGTATAATGTTGAATAACAACAGCAGCATGCCAATAAAAGAAATGTGGCAAAACATCAAAGATGTTATTACATCTGTCGCAGAGGAGGTGATAGGACAACAACCCCGGCGCGAAAGAAATGATTGGCTCGACATCGAATGCCAAGATCCATTAGAGCAAAAAAACCGAGCTAGCAAAATATTAATGGAATGACTGAAATGAGCCAAACAGGCCAAATTTAATAATCTTAGACGATTCGCAAATAAAATATGCAAAGAAAAAAGGGAGTACAATAATGTAGAGATTAAAAACATGGACGAAATTTTTAGATTACACAACACAACAGCCGCGTATTTCCTACTTAAAAGGTTGAAAGAGGGATACCAAACGAAGACAACCCTTTGCAAGGATCCAGAAGGCAACATCATAAGTAATGCGGAAGATATAAAACTAAGATGGGCGCAATACTTTGAACACCTTCTCAATCCGAGCCCATCATCCACGCGACCAGCAGCAGACATTAGAGTAAGCAAAAGTGGTGTAAAAGCTGACGAAGGATCCTGATTGAGTCCTTCCACACTCCACCACACCCAATCAACAAACTGAATTAAGCCCTATGCTGCCAAAGTAATTGGTGAATACCAAGGCGGACTTAGCTAGGGTGTAGCCTAGTGGATGGCGTGTTGGTCTACAATGCAAAGGTCGTGAGTTCAAATCCCGGTCGACACATAATTCAACTACACTGCTTGCATGGATATTCCTTGGTTACCTCAATCTACGAAAACTAAAAATTCGTCGATAGATGGTTATGCGAAGAGCTAACATTCCTTCCGCAATAAATAATGAAAAATGTTAAGGAACCTGTATGCCTTCAAAAATATGTTTTAAAATTGGTTGGTTCAAGTAAATTAAAATGACCGCTTGACTATTTAGTAAGACTAAGGTGCTACCACTTCTCTTAAAAAATCTATTATTGAAATGTATTTCCTTGTCCGGAAAAAAATTTTCTTCTTGAAGGAATGACTAGCGGATTGGATCTCATATGTTAGCTCTGGGGCTGCCGCAAATCTTCACTGATTCTTTTTCTATCGGCCGATAAATGCTTTATTATGTTTCAGTACTGTTCTAGGATGGGAGCTTCTCTGGGTCATCTTTGTTCCCACACCCGCGCTCCTGAACAAGCTAAATTTTCTTCACCGAAATTCTTCAGTTTTGGGAACAAATAGTAATCGGAAGGGACCAGATTTAGACTATAATGAGGGTGGTTCAATATACCGTAGTCGCATTTCTGCGGGGCAGCCACATTGCAATGTGGCACACCTCGAGTCCACTTTCCTCTTCTTTTATTCCCTTGATAGTATCACCTTGTGATATTTTGCCCTTTTTCTTTATTATCGATTATAAAAACCTCTGAATCCTGGAAATAGTGGCCATGATTTTTGCGGCGAATAGTGACACCTTGAACTGCTTGGGGGTGAAGCGCCCTTACGGAGCCACTGCATTAACTCCTGCTTTGATCCAGGCTCGTAATAATGAACCCAGGCTTCGTCTCCATCAAAAATTTATCCAAGCTTCCGCTACAGAGATCCAAAAACTCGCGTGAATAGTCGACGCGCTTTTTAATCGCTGACAATACTCTCGGTACCCATCCTGCGCTGATTTTAGACACGCCGAGATAATCGTGGAATATAGTTTTATCTGATGCTCCAACCATTTCTGCGATTTGTTTCTTCTTTAAACGAGCATCTTCGAGAACAAGTTGCTCCACTTTTTCGATTTTCGATTTTTGAGGAAGTGGCTTCAATTGGTCGGCCCGAGTGTTTATCATCTTTAATTGACTCTCTGCCTTGCCTGAATAAAATATGCTACTTCTAAATCATCGTTTTTCCATAGCAAGAGTGTCTCTTAACAGATGAAATTTCTTCTAAAATGATTTGTGGCTTTTTTCCTTGCTTCATCAGTAACTTTATGACAGCACAAAACTCAATTTTGTCCACAGTTAACGTTTTCTTGCAGATTGACAGGATGATTTCGCGATAACTAAACTGTTAATAATTCGATTGGGAAGACACTTTGTATTTATACCTGTATTAAGTCTCAGAATACCTCCAGGTAAAAATATTTCCCCAATCCTTTGTCCATCTCCTTCATTCCGCGAAATTTTTATCCTCTTCTCGTATTACCTTTTATAAGTATATTTCATTTCTGCACTAGCGTAAGTACTTTCTATGAATATAAACAAATAGTTTTAAGAAATAATTCATTCAATCGTAATTGTTTGTTCCATAGACAATATCAAAGTAAGAAAATGTCCTTGTCTTCACATTGTTGGGGCTCTCTAAACACACGGAACAAAATCCAAATACTTCACCTCTGGTAATATTTCAACGTAAACCTGAACTTTTCTGATCTAAAGCAACAAAGCACTTCAAATTTTTTTTTTCAATTAATTCATCAACTCCAGATACCCAACTGCTGAGAAGAGTTAAAAGTGAATCTGGACCATTTCAAGTCTAAATATTTTTTTCGGATATATCATAGCTTCAAAAATTCTAACTTTGAGAAAACTCGTAATTGAATTATTTTTGGTTCCTCTAATTCAAGAGCTCAATTTTGGTTTAAAGAAGAGCTTCGAACTAAATACAATTTCTGGAGACTTACTGATTTTAAAATCTAGACCTGTAACCAAATAACAAACTTCCCATTCAACAATTCGCTCTGCAAAACTGAGTTTTATGAAGTATTACCACCATCATAACAATTATTCCAATTCGAAACGATTCCTTACAATGTTTCCATCTTTTTATAGCAATTTCTTACGCCATTAGATACTTTTCAGATAGTCGAACAAAAATCTCTTTTACATTTCAAACCCACTCGTGTCTACATCTTCTTGCTTCATTTATAATCTAACTTACCTAATGTAATTTTTCCCTTCAACCCCAAAGGAGTAGTGAGTACATTGCTACCTTTGACACTTTCGCTATGCTTTAAGATAGATTTCCTTTTCTTTTTTTGCATACGTATAAATTCAGATAGTCACAGACGTCGCTATAATTCAACGCTCGTTTAAGAAGGGAGCGGACCAAATCGACAAGGACGACGACTGTGACAACAAAGTCATAGAATATGAGCCGAAAATCTATGAGTTTACTTGCGTTGAATTCCACGGAACGAGAGAACTATGCTATCTGAAATGGAATCGCATAAATCGCATCTTGGGACGACGTCGACGCTCAATACTGCATAGTCAGACTACACAGGAGGAGATCACAATTTAAATGGTTAACTTTCGTGATGGAGAAGTTCAAGTTCCTTGACGGTGTTTTCTATCAATAGAGTTTGATAAAAATCATTGAAAAACTATTTGATCGTAATTCATTCGAAATTAGTTGAAAAAGTTCGGAGAATAAAAAGAATTAGTAAAGCTTGGGTGTAGCCAAGTGAGTAGCGTGTTGGTCTACAATGCGAAGAACTTGAGTTCAAATCCCGCTCTTCGAAAATGAAAATTCGTGGTTACTGGTTTGTGGACTAACATCAAATCTATATAAATATAATTGTAGTGTCTGTCTGTTATTTGTTTATAAATGGCTATAAATAAGTTTTTTGTTTCATTTTAGCAATAACTAAGCAGAATCAAACGTCTTTAAAAAATTTCTCCGTCTGTCTGTCTTTCCGGCTTTCACGCAAAAACGGCTGCACCGATTGCAATGAAACTTTCACAGATTATTGGGTCTGCCTAGGGGAGTAATCTGCTTTAGGTTTTATTTTTCTCCCCTCACGCCTTCTACCCCCTCCCATACAAAGTAACTCATTTTCAAAAACTTATAATAATCAAATTTTCATGGAAACTATGAAAGCTATTAATTTGAAATTTAAAAAATATTATTTCTATTATAAATGTAATCTTCAAGTATATAAATAGTTTGAATCCCCCAACTCCTTCCACCACCTCCCATATAAACTAAACTTTTTCATGAAATACTATACTCCAATTTTCTCAGTACATATTACTTTGATCGAGCTAAGATTTTGTATTAAATCCTTAATTAGCATTGTTATTAATGTCAGAAAAAAACTAACCAATTATGTTTACTCCTAAAATTTAAAACACATCAATTGCATGGTGATTATAGTTGTTTCTAGAAAAATTACCAAAAACCCTCCACTCCTTCTACCACTTTCCATACAAACTGCACTTTTCCATGAAATACTCTAAACCAATTTTCTCAGTACGTATAACTTTCATCGAGCTAAAATTTTCTGATGAATACCTAGTTAGTATTATTATTATTATCGGGAAAAATTAACCGATTAGCTCCACTCCTTCTACCCCCTCCCTTACAATATGACACAATTTCACGACTTTGCAAAAACTCGATTTTCTTGAAAAGTGTGAATCTAACTGATCTGAAATTTAAAAGATATCAGTTGCATGGTGATGATAGTTGTATCTAGAAAAATTACCAAAAACCCCCCACTCCTTCTTCCACCTCTCATACAAATTGCACAATTTCACTAAATCCAATGCACTAAGTTTCTCAAGTTACCTATTCAGTTTTTCAAGCTTAAATTTGGTGCAAAATATTTTTATAGCTACTCTAGCATGGTGTGAAAAAAATTAATTTAGTACTGTCATCCCTTCTATCATTCCCCACACAAAAATTTCGATTTCATCGGTAGTATCATATAATGGGGCATTACGCACAATCGAAGTCCTGTTATGTTTTTAAGCTTAATGTCATTTTATTTGGGCTTTTTTCAATTAACACAAGCTACAACTATTCACATGTCCTTATACATATGATCTCGAATCACGGGTTTGATTTGATCACGAGCCTGTCCCATACAAATGCGAGTATCATGGTTTCATTCTTAATAATTTATGGTTCTGATTCCAACAAAATACAAAGCATTGTTTTCAAAGAACCATCAAATTAAGCAGATTATTTATCCGACATAATGTACTACTAACTACATACATTCTCAAAAAAGGTTATTATTGCGATTCCTAAGCGGACAAAGTCGCGAGCGATCGCTAGTCCACAATAAAAATTAATGAAATAAATATTAAGGAACCTGTGTAGTGCAATCGAAGAAAAAATTCGGATTATTATGGAGTAGATTTTTGATTGTCTTAAGTAAAACGCATAATCTGTTACATTTGAAGAAATTGAAAATTACGAAAAATTTTAATAATTAAGGGCTGAGAACTGGTTTTTGAGGAAGACTTCGTATGGTTGACCAAGCAGCACGTAGAAGTTAAGGCCGACGCTTGAGAAGAGAGCTTATTGATTTGATCCTGAAAAAAAGTAAAGAATAGCCCTTAAAATTCAGGCTGCAGCAAACAGTCGCTTAAAAAACTACATCTGACTCGAAAGCTCTTGAAGCAAAAATAAATAAATCGACACCCAGATTAGCCCTAATCCAAAGTGCCATTTATCCTTAAAAATAACCTTGACCTCTCTAACTAAAGCATTGCAAAATTCCTGAAAACCCTTATTTGCCAAAGAAGGGTCAATATGCCTTAATACCACTTTAAAACACACCAGACTCTCATTCATTTCGTGGTCAGAACGAAAACGGTCACTTACTAATATGTCCCTTGCATGAAAAGATCACGACTAAATCGAAAATATCTTTCTCTCTTTTTTTTCCGCCAACTGAGACGCACAACTTACAGAAAAAAATCCCTCTATAATCGTGCCGTGGTCAAAAATCGAAAAGTGGGTGGACCTTTCTCTTCCGAAAACAAGACAATACGTATAAATATACAAACAAATATAAAATAAACAAGGAGACAGCCTATCATCCAGCAATGTCAAAGAATCGAAATAAGAAAAAGGACGAAAAAATCAAAAGGAGCGCCGATGTTTGGAAACAACGCCACTAAAGCTGTGTTTGTCGTCCTTGTTGCGAGACTTGCGTCTTCAAGGTGGAAATCGCTTCTTGTCTCTCGCTTTCCAAAAATAAATCATGCGTGCATCTAGTGTGCGTATCCTGACTCGTCCTTATGAGTCTGCTGTGATGTCCTTTGCGAAAGAGCCCGCTGGCAACTAACCTAGCACACCTTGGGAGCTTTCGATGCTGACTGATTGGTTAGGAATAGCGGAAGACCGTGTTTTTAAGGGTATCCTCTTTTTAACGAGAGAAAGAAGGATATTTTGTTAGTCTTGCGTACAATGTTTAGTGCTATGATGCGGTGGGGAACTGGAGAAATCAGGCATTTGGGGAAAAGGGAAATTTTTACGCTCCAAAAGCTGTTCGAAAAAAGGAGTTTTGAGTGCGATTGTTTAGTATTATGGTGATGTTCGTAGAAGCAGGACATTCAGTTATTTATTTATTTATTTTTTACGTAATTTTCTGAAGTTCGGTAATCATTTCGAAGCATCCCCTTCCAATAGCAATTTTGGTTAGCCCATTAAATCTTGACTTGGAAAACAGCACCGGGTCATCAAACCACCACAATACCCATTCGAGGCATCCCTTGAAATTATTTGCCAATAACCGACTAAAGTTGGATTGTGGTATCGAGAGGAAAACTTAAAGCCGATATGCATTAAACCTTAATTTTTTTAGAGTGCGCAACATAAGGCAATACGGAGACGAAGGGCAATGCCGTACCGCACACACAAAAAACCCTTTAAGTCGACAAATTGCCACTTTTTTTCGAGAGTTGTGTTGGTTATAGCGTTACAATTTGTGGCTTTTGTGGTGCGAATCGATGAGAGCTTTATATCAAGTCTAGACAGATTCTAGAACGTCAGAGATATAGTGCACTCAAATCATGTTTTTTGAAGGATACAGATGAATTTAATTCTCTTTTTTTTAAATTGAGAAAAATTTAATTTAAGATGGGTGGAAAGTATGGGAAGAGAGTATATGTGAAATAACACATACTATGAAATATTTCGAAGATATTGAGATATTGGAGCTTTGGTTTTAGGAACCATCCGAGAGGTAATCAGGAACTTGTAGAAGAAAATTTGAAGTAACATGATGGAAGAGTTTTTTGAAATTCGGATGAGATAACAAGGAAAACATTTTATTCTGCTAAAAGCTGAGAGAAAGAAAAAATTAAGTATCATGGTAAAGATGCAATTATTTTCATATTCGAGAAATACAGGGACCTATATGTCAACTCAGTCTTCGACTGACCACACGTCAAAAGACACCTCAAGGCGCTATAACTTCCAAGTTTTTTTCCAGTTGGGTGCTATCGATGTAAGAACCACAGTTTCCTTGAGTTTCAAAATAAAATGTGCTAGCGATTTAAAAGTGAAACAGTTCAACTTCTAGGGTGTAGCCTTTGTTGAGTTGATCTGGAATACGGAGATCGGGAGTACAAATCCCGACGTATAATTTCAGCAAACTACTTACGTTGGTATATCTTTCACACGAAAATGTACAATGGTTAAAAGTCCAGGAAATGTAAGTTTAGTCAGGACATGTAAAAAGTATAGAAACTTCCTTACAGAAGAGCAAGGGATGAAAAATTAAAAATAAAAGAGCTTATAATGTATCCAATCTTGGGCGAGTTGTTAAAAATTGTTTAGGTAAACAACAAAATCGTAGAGTAAAAGTAGACTCAATTGCAACTGACAATGAGACTATTTATTTTAAGGACGGCGCTGAAGCCGTACGCGAGAAATGTAATGAATTTTATGTCTCAACTGGCAAAAAACTTGCACATAACATAGAAAATACCTGTCAGTACACTACCAAAATATTTAACCAAATACGAGTACCTCGTATAAGTTAAAGACACCATCCAGCAGCTTAAGGGTACAGCCGCTACAGGTCCTGATAATATATAGACCAGCTCTGTCAAACTCATAAAGCAATATATTGGTAAGCTCATGTTTTCAACATATGTTTGAAAAATGGATGTTTTCCTGAATCTCTAGTAATTCCTATATATACAACTGGAACAAAAAATATTATGTCTAATTACAAGCCCATATCTCTCTTACCAGTGATCTCTAAAATTCAATGTATCAAAGCACATTTGATCAATTTCGTCGAGAAGCTTAATATATTAGCAAAAAATCAATATGGTTTTCGCACTAACTTCAGTACAAATCTATAAACTAACGGAAAAAATATATAAAAATCTTGAGGAAGTTCGGAAGACTATTGCAGTATTTTTAGATCTATAGAAATCTTTTGATTTTTATAGACAGTAATCTGACATGGGGAAATCAGGCAAATTCTATTTCTCAAAAACTTCGAAATAATCTTCCTAGTATCCGTCAGTAGGGACACTGAAATCAATATACCATGCTCTATTTGAAAGTGTTTATCAATAGTATTTTGGGATGCGATGGTGTGTGTAAAACCAATTTATACCTTGTCAGTATGGTCCAAAAAGCAGCTATTAAGCAAGTTCTTAGGAAGCCTACCAGATATCCGTCGCACCGATCATTCTCAGAACTAAAAGTTCTAGATCTGAATAGGCTATTCAAAAAGGTAGTTCTCCTCCATGCACATAGAACACAAGCTTTTTACATTCTGCGATCATGGTCCGACCTACAACACAAGATTTCGCAAAGATTTAAAGAAACTAAGTGCAAAGAATAAACTGACAAAGACCATAGCCACATGCATCGTATTTACTAACAAAGTACTTTAATGAACTTCCACTTGACATCAAATCTAGTATAAATAGTTCCATTTTTAAAGTAAAACAAAAACATAACAGGACTACGATTGGGCATAAAGCCCAATCGTGCGATACTCTAGATGAAAGAGAAATTTTTTGATTTCAAGAAATTTTGTAGGGGAAGTGGTACAGGGGTTGACGACATTGAATTAATTTTTTCCCATTACGCTAAAGTTGCTATCAAAATGTTTTACACAAAATTTAGGATTAAAAAATTTAATAGTTGCTGAGAAAATTAGGTTATTGGATTTATCCAAATTGTGTAGTTTGTATTGGAGGTGGTACAAGGAGAGGCGAGTCCTTAATCATGCTTTTGACATGTTTCAAATTGTAGATCAATAGAATTCATACTTTACAGGAAAATCCGCTTTTTGTAAAGTTGTGAAATTGTGTCAGATTGTATGGGAGGGGCCGCAGGGATACAGATAATAGCTTAATTTTTTTGGGCTTACTAATAATTCTAAATAAATATTAAGTGCACAATTTCAGCTCGAAAGATTTTATACACAATGAGTTATAGTTTTAGAGTATTTCATGAAAAAGTAGAGTTTGTATGAGAGGTGGTGGAATACAGGGGAGGACTTAAATAATTTTTACATGATAGATTGAAATCATCATAAAAATAATATACTTCAAATTTTAGATCAATAGCATCCATGCTTTTCGAGCAAATCCATTTATTGTCGAATTCCGGAATTGCGCTATTTTGTATGGGAGGTGGTAGAAGGAGTAAGACTAATCTCTTAATTTTTTTTTGGCCTGAATAATAATTCTAAATAAGTCATTAATACACATTTTCAGCTCCATACGTTTTATACGTACTGAGTAAATTGGCTTAGAGCATTGCATGAAAAAGTGTAGTTTGTATGGGAGGGGGTGGAAAGAAGAGGAGGACTCAAATAAATTTTTTGCAGTAGATTGAAATTGTCATAAAAGTATTATATTCCAAATTTCAGATCAATAGCTTTTATACTTTTTGAGCAAATCCGTTTATTGTCGAATTGCGTATTTGTGTCATTTTGTATGGGTGGGGGTAGAAGGAGTGAAGCTAATCATCTAATTTTAATTGGTCTTACTAATGATACTAAATAATTATTTTTTGCACAATTTCAGCTCACTAAATTTTATACGCACTGAGTAAATTGGTTTAGAGCATTTCATGAAAAAGTTCAGTTTGTAGGGGAGGTGGTGGAAGAAGAAGGAGGACACACATAATTTTTATACGGTAGATTGAAATCATTATAAAAGTAATATGCTCCAAATTTGAGTTCAATAACTTTTATACTTTTCGAGCAAATCCGATTATTATCAAATTGCGTAATTGTGTCATTTTGTATGGGAGGGGGTTGAAGGAGTGGAGGGATTTGGCCCGTTCACAAACTTGACATTACTTTTTTGCTAAAAATGATACACGAAAATTTTTAGCACTATAGCTCAAAGCTTTCGAGAGTTATGCTGACAGACGCACAGACAGACAGACGGACAAACGGACAGACGGACAGACGGTCACTCGGAATCGAGGTTTTTGAGCGACAACAATTGATTTCAAAAATTTTTGTATGGGGAGTGGTATAAGAGGTCACGGCATCTAACTAATTTTTACACATGATGCTAGAGTTTCTTTCAAAATGTTTATGAAAATTTAAGCTTCAAAAATTAAATGGTTACTAATAAAATTAGTGTATTTAATTTAGTGAAATTGTGCAGTTTGTAGAAGGTGGTAGAAGGAGTAGAGAGTTCTTATTAACTTTGCCACAAATAACTTTAAACAAAATTTAATTGAAATATTTTAAATTATATATCAGTAGAAGATTTATAAATCAGTAGAAGATTTATATATCAGTAGAAGATTTATATATCAGTAGAAGATTTATATATCAGTAGCAGAAACTTTTCAAGAATCGACATTTAGTAAAGTTGTGGAATTGTGTCGTATTGTATGGGAGGGGGTAGAAGGAGTGAAGCTAATCGTCTAATTTTAGTAATAATTCTAAGTAAATTTTTCATTTCGATAGATTTTATTCGTACTGTGTAAATTAATTTAAAGTATTTCATGAAAAAGTTCAGTGGATGTAGTGAAAGGAGAGGGCGATTGGAAAAATGTATATACCGTTAATTGATATCATCATAAAAATTATAAATAATAAAAAAAAGGGGTAAAACAATTTAGCCCTTTCACGAGCTCGACCTTATTTTTCATCAAAAACGACGTGAAGAAAATTCTAACTTTCTAGCTCAACGCGTTCTCGAACTAGAGATCGAACGGACGGACGGTTTTGAGATTTTTGAGTGATAATATGAATTTCTGTATTATTTATTTTTTCTCCGAGTCTTACGTCTTTGCGTTACAAACTCGATATCAAACTTATCATACTCTCAGATTTCATCTAGAGTATAAACATATTCGTTGGTACAGGTTACGTTATGTCTAATAAAATATGAATTAATTGATTTCATTTTTATACTCTAAATGAAATCTGAGAGTATATTGTGTTTGCCTTACCGTTTGAAACGCTAAGAAATAACGTTCGCATAGAGCCGCCAAGGGTACAGAAATATTTGTTGTCGCTCAAAAACTTCGATTCCGAGTGACCGTCTGTCCATCTGTCTGTCTATCCGTCTGTCTATCTGTCCGTCTGTGCGTCTGTCTACAGCATAACTCTCGACAGCTTTGAGCTATAGTGCTCTTTTGTGTGTAATTTTGAGCAAAAAAGTAACTTTAAGTTCGTGAATGGGCTACATCCCCCCTCTCCTTCCACCCCCTCCCACACAAATTTCATGAAATTTCGAAATATAAAGATATTGATTTTTCTTTGAAACTATTTAAGCTATCGACTTGAAATTTAGGTCAAAGTCTTTTGATATAGATGTCATTAGTATTACGGAATATTGATCCGATCCCGTCACTCCTTCTACCCTCCCATACAAATGGACAATTTTGAAAAATAAATATTTTCGATTTTCATTGAAACTAGTAAAGCTGAAAAGACGAAATTTTGCCAAAATTGATTCTACTATGATTGCAATTAGCTTTAGAAAGAATTATCAACATCACCTCACTCCTTCTAACCCCTCCCATACAAATTTCACGAAATTTTGAAATTTAAATTAAATTATTTTTCTTCGAAACTTTTAAAGCTATCATTTTGATATTTTGTATAAGGTATAAAAATAGAAATATCAATAACGGAAAAAAATTGTTTTGATCATTACACTCCTTCTACCCCCTCCCATACAAATGCATAATTTTTGTTAAATGCATTACATCGATTTCCATTAAAACTAGAAAAATTACAAACTTAAAATTTTGCCAGAATTTGTTTTTTAATAGTTGCAATAAATGCTAGAAAAAATTATCAGCTCCTCTTCACTCCTTCTACCCCCTCCGTTATAAATATCTGTATTATAAATTCAAGAAAAGCATTTCTCCTTCGAATATAGGAGAGCTATCGACTTTGAAATTGAATCAGAGCATGGTGATAAGGGTGATAATAAGCAGTTTCAAAATCATCTAGAACGTTCCACTTCCTCTGCCACCTCCCATACAAATGACCCAATTTCAGTAAAACTATGTCCAATTTCTTTAAAAATAATGAAAACTAAAAACTTTAAATTCAGCAGAAAACATTTCACATGCCATGTTCGATGCCATATGCGAAAAATATAAACCTCCCCTTCTACTTCTACCACCTCCCATGCAAAAGTCTCTATTCATTATTCGAAAGAATTTGAGATGACATATTTTCCGGTATATCAAAGTCATTCCCATCTAGAGTATCTATTCTGTTATGTTTCATTCCATTTTTGGATTAAATAATTCAGATGTTTGTGATGTGAAGGCAGGAATAAACTAACAGCTAACCGAATGGAAATCAATGGGTAGCTCTTTCGACATTTTTTCATAGTGCAAATCGAATTTCTTAGGATCTCCCCACTACGCCCACTTGTTGGTAACAAATCGCACTAACTTAACAATCCCGCACACCTAGTAGTGATAATCCATAAAATTAAATTAGAACCCCCGCATATTCTTGTCAGTCGAGATTCGGAATATAATACTCAGCAACATCCGGAAAATCGTATAACCCAGCAGCAAGGCAAGACAGTGACAAAACTCCATCAGAAAAGAGTGCACGGTGAAGTGTGCAACTCTTCTGTCCGACGCACCAGTCGACGTGGAAAATTTACTGCGGTGTGAACTTAGCGGTACAGGATCAAACGCTATTCTGCCTTAAAAAGCCTCGCTCAAAAAAACCCTATTCAGGTAAGGATCCGGAGAGATTACAGGGACGACCTTCTGAAGAGGCAGCGGACTCGGTGAAGACAATACAAACCAGAGTTCTTAAGCCAGATCGGAAACTTACCACAGGCGAAATAAGTTGTATACAGGGCGCCTTACTTGAAGCGAAAATAGGGAATTTGAATCCAAATATGTAGATATTAGCTTCGAGTCAGGTCAGCCTTTTGCTCTATAAGGGAGGCCATGAGCTATGATATAGTTTTGGGTACCGTAAAAAATTAGGATGAAGATCTGTACATGATAGAGTGGAAAGTCCTGAAGATCTTCCAGGACCCTGTGCTATCAATAGGCATAGATTACAGGTCAATGGAAGCCATAGCAGAAGTAAAAAAACTTCAGCTGAATGAAAGCAGATGGTAGTGAAGACGACCACTGCGGCATCCGTCCCAAAAAGGATGGAGAAGAAGATACGGTGAAAGCTATCTAAGTGTTAGTTCAAGTGAATATTAACCATGCCAATGATGCCTTGGAAAGTTTGTGCAAGAGATTCACTACCAAAGAAGTGGGCTTAGTGCTGATGCGGAAGCGTAAGCTTACAGAGCCGTAATCAAAAGAGTCACGGATGGAAACTGTAAGATAGTATATGAATCACAATCACAAAATCCCAAAGCGTGTATGTACGACGTTAAATTTCTCTTTCTTGCAGAGTTCGTAACTACGAACCTTGTCTCAATAGAAGCTTCAGTTTCCATAGATGAAGATCATCAGAAAACTATGATCGACTCTGCTACTTCTCAGGGTACAGCAATGAAGCTGCAATTGCGGAAGTAAGGCGAATAATGAGTTACTGACAAGAACGAAACAAACTGCTCTATTAAGCTGCGACACTAGTGATCTTCACACAATGTGGGATGACAGCTTATTAGAATTTTTAAGTAGTTAACAAGGGAAATAGTTCCAAATAGGAAAACCTTCGATACCGCATCACAGTCATACAAGATTTTCCAGACCCTGACATCACAAGTAGATCCAGAGGTTAATAAAATCAAATATAAAACCAAACCCTTGATCACACTACGAAAAGTCTGACGAAGATAATCTTTTCCACATATGAGAAAAATTTTCGCTACAAGGCCAGAAAAAATAAACATTGAGTCGTGGAACGTAAAGCTTGTAATATTTAGAGCGAAAGTCAGGAAAATCTTTAGCAAGGCAAAACGCGATGGTAACTTCTTCTTCTACTTCTACGAGGGCAGTATAGCCGAGATCGGATCTTGGCCTACTGACCGTCAGGTTTCTTAACATTTATTTGTTTCTGTGAAAAGGAAGCCCTTCGCTTAACCCTCTATCTATGAACTTTTTATTGCCTCAAATGGAGTTGGCCCAGATATACACACACAAACAGTGCGCTGGAATTGAACTCACGACTTTCGCATTGTGGATCAACATGCTAACCACTGGGCTACATCCATCCACTGCGCTTCTCAAATTTTCACGTAAAGCATATCACTTGGGCAATTAACTACTTCCATCCCTAAAAGTCAGGATTTAATGGAATATTTCCTGCTCACTTACAAAATAAGTAAGGTGGAAATACCTTTTGAAAAGGGAGAACGAAACTCAGTAGCATGCGAGATCAGCGAAATTGAGAGACAATTATTGGCACCGAAACCATGACGAAAGAAAGGCTGTCCGCAGAGGAGAGTGTTATCTGACCTTTTGTAGCACCAGGTAGTAATAGATTTCCGCAGGTGAGAGCAACCTTCCATGGGCTCCGCGATACCCGTAGTACTAGGAAATCTCGCAATTGTAAAAAATTACTCCCAGTTTAGGTCTTTTTGCGAACCCGTGACTGGTAGCACTCCACTTCAGGAGCGTTGGGTCGATGGTCCTGAAAGTTTATACCGAAATTGACCTTGGTCGTTCACTCAGTATGTGATAACTAGCGTTATCCATTCCCTGCGTATAGGGGATAGAATTCATATTTTCTATTCTGAATCATTCCAATCCTAATCCCTTTCCCATTTGGCCGCAGATTTTTCCGATGAGTAAAAGTAGTAAAAAAATAATTCAAAGTTAGGAAGGTCGGTGTAAATCGTACTACCAATCTGTTAGTTTTTCGCTCCCCTGAAAAGTTTTTATTTTCACATTTTTATCCATATTGGTACATTTTTCTAAAAAATGATAACAGTAATCAGCATGGTTTTTTTTCGATAGGTAACGGTATTAGCTAACGACAGTACAGAGGAAATTTCAACTAGCTGGTTATAAATATATGTATACATACAGATATATATTTTTTTAAAACAACATGAAAAAATTTGAAACTTTTACAGCTTATAAATGACTTAGTTTGAAATATTTTTGAAATTTCTCTGCTACAAAGCATTAGTTTCCTCAAAGTAATAAGTGTACAAAAAATCATTAAAATCGGGTGTTTCCGAGAAAACGGTACCGCATTTTGTATGGAAAACGGTCAAGTCAGTAATCCCCTTAAGACCGAAATTGCCTAAAACTCTGTAAAAAAAAAGGCACCTTCTTACGTCTAGCCCCTCCACACTCACCACAACCTCCTTGCCATCAAGCTATTTGAGATCTGCATATCTTGGATATTCGGCCAAAACATGAATCCAGCTTTCTAGCGGCGCACTGCATTTGCAGCCCGCCGTTCCGCTCCCTCCAACCCTGTGGAGAACTCGTTCATACTGCCATGGCCCGCCTGCAAGACGTAAACAACCCAACCAAGCCCTACCAAGCTTTTGCACTAAACAAGTCCAACAGCTGCTCTACTTAGACAGAAATACGATACGAATTATAATGGGAAAATAACAACTGAAAGGACACTTCAACAGAACGGGTATCGATACCGACGTTCAATGCAGATTTTACCTAATATCAATTGAGAGCTCCGAATGTATCTGTGCTTTACTAAACTCTATTTCAAATTTAGACCTGGAACGAGTCATCCAATTTCCTCAGGAAAATTAAACTGGACGGTGAACTTTAGTACTACTCTAGAGAAAATATCGTGAGGAAAGGCACTAGTTCCATGGACGCAGTGCTTCTAATTCCTAATCCTTTTTTTCCAAATCATAATTTCATATTGAATAAATGTTCATAACTGCTTTTTCACATCCAGTTTAACGCTCACACCTCCAATGAAAGGCAGTGCAATCTTTTGTCGAACATTTCCAACAATAAAATCGATGTTCATCATTACGTACCAACATTTAATATCGAGTCATCGCTTTTGATGATGGTTACCGCAAAGCTGTCAGATAATTACCTTTTTAAAATAGGAATAAAGCTCGACCATAAAAGAACTAGGAATCCAATTTTACACCGCTTGATGGGCTCCACGACGACGCAACTTTCGAATCATATTTCATCCTAAAGAGCAGCTTGCTCACATCGCTACCATTAAAAAATTATTCTTCTACAATGACAAACAAATTTCGCTTTTTTCTACTCTCTCTCTCTCTCTCTGGTCCTTTATATTATGCATCCTTAATATATTGACATTGCCGGAGGTTGCTTCATATCCAGTACTGATGTTCATTATGTTTAAAAAAAATTAAACGTAACGTTTATTCCTTTATAGCATCACCTCCGGGCTTGAGCTGGTATTACTTCGAGTATGAAGAACTCCCAGGACTACTAAATCCTATTTATGTATACACTAATGCTAAGCATATTTCACACATCAGAAAATCAAAAAAATAATGAAAAAACCGAAAAGAAAAATTTTATGGCTATGAGCCTGGAAAATTAGTCAATGAATCCTTATTATCATCATCACCTGGCATCGAAGCACATAACCTCAGCAAGGCGCGAAAATGACAAAGGATCGACACGACACGAAATTCTCGAATTTCTGTTAACAACGCCCAAAAAACTTTTGAAACGAGGTCCATCGGTTTGAGCTGCCTTAAACACTACTGCCTCCATCATTCAGGATATTTCTCTCGACAATAATGGCGATAATGATGACGAAGGTGAGATGCTACGATGGCCATGAGATAATTTTTTAATTTAAAAACATTTTGTTCTTTATGAAGGAGAGAAAATATGAAGGATATCTTTCGATCAGAAATGAGTTTTTAGTCGTTTTTATTGGTCCTTCAAGTAGACTAGCTATGAAAAAAATAAGGAAAAGTTCAAGGTGTCAAAGTAATAAACTTTTGATGTGATTTATCGATCTTTCTGTTATTTTGCTGTGTCATGTCACGGACATGAGATATTTTTTATGATATCGTGAGAGTTCACAGCATTTTCTCTTAGGTTTTGAAAGGACTTCTGATCCTAGGGCTATCCAAAATAAAAAGGACAATCTATGACATGATTTGATGTCACCAAACGTAATTTCCTGTTTCGGTCAAGTGAAGAGATTTTTGTTACTTTTGATTATTGAAAGAGTCTACATTTGGCTTTCGAAGAGTACACACGTAGCAGCACAATTAACGTCGAACAGAAAATTTCAGATTATTATTTATTTATTTATATGTATATATATTACTTTATTATGCTAATAATAAAGTATTGTGATCGACACAGAAAAAAAAAACTTGGTACCCTGAAATTTTGATTTTTCGCGTTTCATGACTAAATTAGCCCAAAAAAGCAAAAAAAAAATACGTCCCGCCGTACGCCGTCCGCCGTACATATGGACTCATACCTCCAAGACCGTAAAAGGTAGAATGTTGGTTTTTGGGTGGATTGTTAATTCGGTAAGTGAGCTCCATTATTCAAATTTTGGGGAGTGTCAGGTGAAAGGAGAAGGCGGGGGGATGGAAAAAGTCAAAAGTGCTAATACTTTCACCACGAACGCAGATAGAAAGATGAAAATCAGCATAAGTATAGAGAGGATTGTGGGACAAACTCCAAAAATAATTTAATTTTTTTACCCATTGGCTTCCGAAAAGGGGGGGGCTAAAAACAAATTGTCGGCCAGATCTTTTTTTGAAATGTTTATATCTTCGAAACTCCTTACCATAAAAAAATCAGATTTTGGGACCATTATGGTGGCATATGGATCCACCACAATCAACTTAGAAATAGGCAAATTATTGTAAGGGGGAGGGTTGGGGGGGGGGGGGTTTTCAAAGGAAAATACATAAGAATTAATATCTCAACTATCTCTTAAGCTATGTAATTGAAACTTAAAACATATACTAAGCTATATTAGCGAAATACAAAAAAATATAAAAGTTGATCAAAATAGTAGCGGGGGGAAATCGGAAGCATTTCAAAAATGGTGCACTTTTCAAAATTAGAAATCGTTATATCTCAAAATTGAGAACAGATATCGCATCAAAAATTCGTCAGTTTATAGAACTATAAAATTTATAATTTTATGTTAGGAGGAGTAAAGCGAGGAATGTGGTAAGCAAAAATGTCGAAAATTTTGAGTAATTTTTTTAGCACTGGTCAAAGATAGAAACTTTAAATTTTGCACGTGGATACATCTATTTGATATATACAGAAAAAATAATAATGATATGATCCACATTTGTTACGAACTGACCACCCCAGTATAACGGGCACAAGGTGTTTCATATGCAGCGAAAAAAACAGGAAAACTGAAAACTTTTGGATGGACCTTAAAATTGGTAGAAACTCGGAAATTTGGGAAATACATTTAAAAAAATCCCTAAAAGTATGAAATATTAACTGGTCGAATACCTTTAAAACTTCTACCCCCTCCCATACAAAATTATTTTTTCGACCATTTTTAAGAAATTAATTATCACCTAACTATTAGAAGCTATCAATTAAAATTTTTGCATAAAAACTTTTAAAAATAGTTAAAATGAAATTACTTTAAAAGTTTTGAAATCGCACTTGCCGTTCTACCCCCTCCCATACAAAAGTATGATTTCGACCAATTTCATTAAATCAACTAATAACCCACAAATTAAAAGCTACGAACTTGAAATTTTGTACGAGCACCTAACAAGAGAAAAGAAACAAAATCGCGTTACAATTTTTATGATTCCCCTACCCCCTCTACCTCCTCCCATACAAAATTATTTTTTCGAGCATTTTTAAGAAATCAGTTGTCAGCTAACTCTTAAAAGCTATCTGTTTTTATAGCGTGACTGATCTCTTTTGATCAGCCGCGAAATCTCAGGACGCAGTCAGATGCAAGATCTGCCTGTGGAAAATTTAGCCATATGGTTCTATTACCGTATTGCCTTGTGGATGGATCACGAATGAGTAAAATAAACGCAAGATTTTTCAAAAACGTCAATCTCAACTCCTTTATTATCTTATTCGGGATCACGCCCGATCTTCCCCTTACAATTTATTTTATAACTCATTATTGCTGCTACAAACAAATTCAAAGACAAAATAAAAACGATAAGTACGATTTGCAGCAAGAAGCGACGTCTTAAGTTACAGACTATTGTTAACATCTTCTATGCGATGACTCGAAATGTGCTGATGGCAATAAAATAATTCTGATTTTATGCTGAAGGCAAGTTAATAAAAACGTGCTGAGTGCAACTTAATTAAATTACATTACTAGATAATAACTTGATGCGAAGAAGAAACTGCTGATCGCTTGAACATCCTCTCCCGCGTAGACTCCGCTTCTTCATGTACGGTTAGGCAAAAAGCTCCAGCCCGTAGATTTCTAAGACTAGCTACAGGCAGGATTACTGGTTCAGCCGGTCCTCGGGGCTTCCTTCTAAGCCACAGTATCAACGCGAGTAGTGCGACTGCAACAGTGAGAAACAAGCCGAGATAGGTTATAGCAAATTGATGTATGTCCACTGGATGTAGCTGCGTGTGAGGTAATTCTGCATGCCCTTGAAATATGTTGATCCTTTCCTTCAGCTCTTGAAGATTCTTCTGAAAAGAGTCTTGAGAACTTGGTTTGTATACAAGATGGGTGGCGTTTGATTGTAAAGATGGCTACACGAAACTCCTGGTCGGTACAAAAGTTGTATTGAAAGAGCTCGGGAACAGCTTGTGAGCTTGAATTGACACGTGTTCTTCCTTGATGGCGCAGTCATCGTTGAGTTTCTGGCGACATTTTTCATTTTCAATTCACTGTGTAGTAGAGTTAGAGTAGACTACTATAGTCGAATTTAGTTTTATAAAAATTTTGTCATTTTTTAAAGTTTCAAAAAAATTCATTCTCAGCAAGCTTGGATAAAAAAAATAAAAAAAATAAGATATATTAAAAATATTTATGAAGAGAGAAGTTTTTAAAAAAAGAATTAATAATAAAAAACATTAAATATAAAAATCATTTAATCGTTTTATTTTAAAACAATTAAAAAATTGTTAGCGATGCTGCGCCAGATAAATCTAGTGCAACATAGCTAAAATTGGTGACCCCGACGCGTAAAATAAGTGAAAAAATACGCGATAAAAACAATGCAAATAATGAAAAACATTTGAATAACCGTTTTGCATCAAAAAAAAACCAAAACTAGTGAAAAGTTACGGAAAAAGTGTTTCATTTAAAAAGTCACAAAAATAAAAATGGCGTTGAAATAAAATAGCCATTATACAACGATAACGAATATAATTCGGTTTTTGTGTTTCGAAAAATGTGCGTCGAATCGAGTTCAGATATAAATACGCAACGTTATCGATCTAATTGTTTCGAACATTTTATAAACGGAAGATAATAACTGGAATCAAGACAACACATTTGTGGACAAGAAGTAAATTCATCCAGTCCTCAACAAGAATTGACCAATTATCAAGATCTCAACAAGGATTGCCCGATCATCAAGGATTGCGCAGTTATCAAGTTCTCAACAAGGTTAGCAAATTCAGCGATTCGCATCAAATTTTCAAACATTTATAAATTAAATAAATTACAAAATTTTATAATGTAAGAATTCTCAAAAATAATATGGACAAATTTTATTTTTAATGGAGATTTAAAATAATTCATTTTTTCAAGTTAATTAAATATTTTTACTCAAATATAAAGAATGTTATTAGTAATCAACAAAATAGTGTTTTTCAAACGATCAAAGGTATTCAAACAGTAAACATCGTTTATAATTGGTTGTCTTTATAACATCTTAAATGCCATTACAACACACACCGGTAAAAGTCATGGTCAGTCTTAATCCAAATAAAAATCTCTCTTCAATTGAAAAGAGAGACAATGATCAGGATCAACAAGGTGTAGTCGGTTTTGGTTCAAATATGGATTTAAGCAATCAAAATATTGAGAATTCGCAGTCGGAAAGTTACAATACGGTTGAATTAAATAGAATGCGCGAGGAAATGGAAGATTTAATGGCTAAGTACGATCAACTACAGAGCCAAATAAATACAAACGCGAATAATAATATCTATCCGTTTAATAATGTCCAGATGTCGCGAACAAATAATGAAAGTTACAAAGTGGCAACTAAAATACCACCGTTTTATCACAGCAAACCAGATCTTTGGTTTTGTCAAATCGAATCACAATTTCGAAATAATAATGTTACTTGTGATCAAACCAAATATGATATTGTGGTAGCAGCTCTCGAAGCGAAATATTTAGATATCGTAGCACATATTATTCGAGATCCGCCACTAAATGATAAATTCGAAATGATAAAAACCACGTTAATAAAAGAGTTCCAAGATTCGGATGAAAAACGGTTAACTCAATTATTACAAGGCATAGATTTAGGCGATAAAAAACCATCCGTATTATTACGTGAAATGCGAGAGATTTCAAAAGGCATGATAAGCGATAAAGTTTTAGAAAAGCTTTGGGCATCAAAATTACCCACCACAACACGCTCAATCATAACAACATTACAAATCAGTGTGTCAGACAAAGCTGAAACAGCTGATAAAAATCAAGATGTAGCCAGATTCGAAACATCAGCTACATCACATACACATGCGATCATGAACGATATCAAGGGTCCAAAAGAAAGTGAAAAGTATGCCCTCACCAGTAAAATTGAAGCATTATCCAAACAAATAAAACAATTGTCAAACAAGCTTAAGGATTTTTCGCGTTCACGTACAAGTTCTCGGCCTCGATCTCAGTCGCGAGATAAAGATTCAAATTCAAACGACGGACGAGACAGGAAGAAATACGAACAATGTTGGTATCATTACAAATATAAAGATAACGCGCGTAATTGCAGCGAGTGGTGCAAATTCAACACTGATTTCATTAAAAACCAAAAAAACTAGTTTCGCCGTGTTGCATGGCGGCCGAAACGGCGTTACTTAACACAAGCCGCCTCTTCATTTTCGATAAAGGATCCGACAATCATTTTTTAATTGACACAGGACCAGATATATCAATTCTTCCACCAACATTTAAAGAAAAAAATAAAAATCTATACAATGCAATTGAATTGTTCGCCGCGAATGGTACTAATATTAAAACGTATGGACAAAAGACAATAACCATTTCACTAGGGTTACGTCGTAGTTTCCAATGGTCTTTCATAATCGCAGACGTAAACAAACCAATTATCGGTGCAGATTTTTTAAAATATTTAAATTTATTGGTCGATCTTAAAAACCGCAAATTAATTGACACAGTTACAAAAATAAATACGATCTGCGCAATGGAAATCGTCTCGTGTAACGAAATTAATATAACAACCATAAATGGCAAAACTTCAAATCTTCATGAGTCAAAGTACATAAAAATACTTAAAGAATATCACGATTTAACGATTCCAACAAATTTTAATGAGTTAAAAAATATTAATTTAACGGGTGTGTACCATCACATCGAGACAAAAGGTCCACCTGTGTATGCCAAAGCTCGCCGATTACCCCCGGATAAATACGATTCAGCGAAAAAAGATTTCGAGCACATGATCAAATTAGGCATTTGCAGACCATCTAAATCACCATGGTCAATCGCGTTACATATTGTAAGTAAAGAATCTGGATCAGATAGATCATGTGGCAATTACAGACGATTAAATTCAGTTACAACACCTGATCGGTATCCGGTTCCAAACATTCAAGATTTCACAATCAACTTACATGGATGTACGGTATTTTCAAAGATCGATTTAACGCGTGCTTATCATCAAATTCCCGTGTATGAACCGGATATTCCAAAAACCCGCAATAATAACACCTTTCGGATTATTTGAGTATACGCGGATGCCGTTTGGGCTACGAAACTCCGGACAAACATTTCAACGATTTATCGATCAAGTTCTGAAAGGGCTACCATTCGTTTTTAAGTACATCGATGACATTCAAGTTGCATCTAAGAGTCATGAAGAACACCTACAACATTTAAAAATCGTATTAGATAGGTTCCGTGAGCACGGATTGCGAATTAACGCATCCAAATGCGAATTCGGAAAATCAGAAATAAATTTCCTTGGTTTCACCATTAACGAAAATGGCATAAAGCCAACCAACGAAAAAGTCAAAGCCATTCAAAACGTAGAATTACTGCAAATGGCCAAAGACTTACGCAAATTTATCGCGTCATTAAACTTTTATCGACGTTGCATTCCGAAAGCAGCAGAATCGCAAGGCATTCTACAAAAGTTAATTGTCGGCAATATAAAAAATGATAAGACATTGATAGAATGGACTAATGAGGCTAGAAGCGCATTTGAAAAATGCAAAATGGAATTAAAAACATAACAGGGCTACGATTGCGCGTAAAGCGCAATCTTACGATACTCTAGATGAAATAGAATTTTTTGTGATCCCAAGAAATTTTGTACGGGGAGTGTTAGAAGGGATGATAGCATTGAACTAATTTTTTTCGACATCATGCTAAAGTAGCTATGAAAATGTTTTATACAAAATGCTTACTCCAAAAACTGAATGGGAACTGAGAAAATTAGTGAGTTTGATTTAGTGAAAATGTGCAGTTTGTATGGGAGGTGGTAGAAAGAGTGGGGGGATTTTAATGATTTTTTCAGAAATAACTAGGAATGTTATAAAATTGGCATCCCTTAAATTTCAGACTAGTGCCATTCATACTTTTCAAGAAAATCGATTTTTTGTGAAGTTGTGAAACTGTGTCATATTGTATGGGAGGGGGTAGAAGTAGTAAAGCAAATCAAATATTTTTTCTTTCATCTTAGTAATAATATTAATTAAATATTTATTACAAAATATGAGCTCAACAAATGTTATATGTTCTGAGAAAATCGGCTTAGAGCATTTCAGGAAAAAGTGTAGTTTGTATGGGAGGGGGTGGAAGGAAAGTGAGGAAGCAAATAATTTTTGTACTGTAGATTTACATCATTGAAAAGTAATATATACCAAAATTGAGACCAAAAGCTTTTATACTTTTTGAGTAAATCCATTTATTGTCAAATTGCGAAATTGTGTCATTTTGTATGGGAGGGGGTAGAAGGGGTGAAGGTAATCATCTCATTACTTGACGTACCTTACTAACAATTTTAAATAAATATTTGGTGCACAATTTCAGCCCGCTGAATTTTATAAGCACTGAGGAAATTGGCTTAGAGTAATTCATGATAAGTACAGTTTGTATGGGAGGTGGTAGAAGGAGTCAGGGGAGGACACGCACAATTTTTATATGATAGATTGATATTATCATAAAAGTAATATATTCTGAATTTCAGGCCAATAACTTTTATACTTTTTGAGCAAATCCGTTTATTGTCAAATTGCGTAATTGTGTCATTTTGTATGGGAGGGGGTAGAAGGGGTGAAGCGATTTGGCCCGTTCACGAACTTGACCTTACTTTTTTGTCAAAAACGACGTGTACAAAATTTGAACTTTCTAGCTCAACGCGTTCTCAAGCTAGAGAGCGCACGGACGGACGGACGGACGGACGGACAGACGGACAGACAGACGGACGGACGGACGGACGGACGGACGGACGGACGGACATCCAGTTTTGAAATTTTTGAGTGATAATATTAACTTCTGTATTCATCATTTTTTTCTCCGAGCCTTATTTCTTGGCGTTACAAACCTTAGAGCGAACTTATAATACTCTCAGATTCCATCTAGAGTATAAACATAACAGGACTACGATTGCGCGTAAAGCGCAATCTTACGATACTCTAGATGAAATAGAATTTTTTGTGACCCCAAGAAATTTTGTACGGGGAGTGTTAGAAGGGATGATAGCATTGAACTAATTTTTTTCGACATCATGCTAAAGTAGCTATGAAAATGTTTTATTCAAAATGCTTACTCCAAAAACTGAATGGGAACTGGGAAAATTAGTGAGTTTGATTTAGTGAAAATGTGCAGTTTGTATGGGAGGTGGTAGAAAGAGTGGGGGGATTTTAATGATTTTTTCAGAAATAACTAGGAATGTTATAAAATTGGCATCCCTTAAATTTCAGACTAGTACCATTCATACTTTTCAAGAAAATCGATTTTTTGTGAAGTTGTGAAACTGTGTCATATTGTATGGGAGGGGGTAGAAGTAGTGAAGCAAATCAAATAATTTTTTTTTTCTATCTTAGTAATAATATTAATTAAATATTTATTACAAAATATGAGCTCAACAAATGTTATATGTTCTGAGAAAATCGGCTTAGAGCATTTCAGGAAAAAGTGTAGTTTGTATGGGAGGGGGTGAAAGGAAAGTGAGGAAGCAAATAATTTTTGTACTGTAGATTTACATCATTGAAAAGTAATATATACCAAAATTGAGACCAAAAGCTTTTATACTTTTTGAGTAAATCCATTTATTGTCAAATTGCGAAATTGTGTCATTTTGTATGGGAGGGGGTAGAAGGGGTGAAGGTAATCATCTCATTACTTGACGTACCTTACTAACAATTTTAAATAAATATTTGGTGCACAATTTCAGCCCGCTGAATTTTATAAGCACTGAGGAAATTGGCTTAGAGTAATTCATGATAAGTACAGTTTGTATGGGAGGTGGTAGAAGGAGGGGGAGGACACGCACAATTTTTATATGATAGATTGATATTATCATAAAAGTAATATATTCTGAATTTCAGGCCAATAACTTTTATACTTTTTGAGCAAATCCGTTTATTGTCAAATTGCGTAATTGTGTCATTTTGTATGGGAGGGGGTAGAAGGAGTGGAGCGATTTGGCCCGTTCACGAACTTGACCTTACTTTTTTGTCAAAAACGACGTGTACAAAATTTGAACTTTCTAGCTCAACGCGTTCTCAAGCTAGAGAGCGCACGGACAGACGGACGGACAGACGGACGGACTGACGGACGGACGGACATCTGGTTTTGAGATTTTTGAGTGATAATATTAACTTCTGTATCATTCATTTTTTTCTCCGAGCCTTATTTCTTGGCGTTACAAACCTTAGAGCGAACTTATAATACTCTCAGATTCCATCTAGAGTATAAACAGCAGCCTTATTAGCACACCCATGTGCAACTGCAAAAATAAATCTGTTCACAGATGCGTCTAATTTCCGTGTCGGTGCCGCGTTATATCAAATAATAAAGGACAAACAAGAACCGCTCGGATTTTTTTCAAAACGTATGACAGAGACACAAAAAAAGTATAGTGCTTACGATCGCGAATTACTTGCAATTTATCAATCAATCAAACATTTTCGTACACAATTGGAAGGGCGAGAATTTACAATTTACACCGACCATAAACCTTCAACGTCAATGTTTAATAAAAAATTAGATCAATGCACACCGCGTCAGTTAAGACACATAGATTTTATTGGACAATTTACCTTCGATATTCGGCACATTTCGGGTGAAAATAATTGGATGGCCGATATGCTTTCGCGCATCGAAGATCCAGAAGTAACAGAAATACATGCTAATGATTACGAAAAATTACAAAATGAACAATTAATCGACGACGAATTGAAAGAATTAATAACAGAAAACAACTCAAAGCTACAACTCGAATTAATAAAAATACCCGGGACGGAAATAACAATATATTGCGATACGTCAAACAATAAAACGCGTCCATTTATACCAGTAAAATTACGAAAAGCATATTTTCAACTAATTCATCAGTTGAATCATCCAGGCATCAAATCTACAACAAAACAAATAACCGATACATTCGTTTGGCCAAATATAAAAAAAGATTGCAATTTAATGTCTAAACAATGCATCCAATGTCAAAAATCCAAAATAAATCGACCTAATCAACGACCGCTTTCCGAATTTTTAATACCCGGAGAACGATTTAGTCATATAAATATCGATTTAATAGGACCGTTATCATCATCGCGTGGATTTAAATATTGCCTCACATGTATTGATCGCTATACGAGATGGCCAGAAATTATACCGATTATCGATATAACAGCCGAAACCGTCGCCAAAGCATTAATGTCAGGATGGATTGCACGTTTTGGAGTTCCTAAAAATATCACAACAGACCGAGGTAGACAGTTTGAGTCCGGATTATTTGATGAACTAACAAAATTATTAGGAATTAAACATTATCGAACGACATCGTATCATCCACAAAGCAATGGTATGATTGAACGATTACATCGAACAATCAAATCGGCGTTAAAATGCAACAATGCCAATGATTGGGTCGATTGCCTTCCGCAAATCTTATTAGGGCACAGAACTACTCTAAAAGAGGATATTCAGGCAACACCAGCCGAGTTGGTATATGGTTCAACGCTACGTTTACCTGGTGAATTTTTCGAACCAAACAATGTAGCTACACCACAATCCGAGTATGTTAAAGATTTGAGAATCATATTTGATAACATAAGACCAACTGCATCAGCGAATCATAACACGACTCGTAAAACATTCGTTCAGAAAGAACTTAGCAATTGTACATATGTTTTTTTACGGAACGATTCGGTGTCTCCACCATTGACTCCGCCATACGATGGGCCATTTAGGGTGTTGGCGAGAAAACCAAATACGTTTATAATCGAAGTTAAAAAAAAACAACAAGAAGTTGCCATTGATCGTTTGAAGGCAGCGTTTATAGAAAATGATGAGGAATTTAATATACCAAATAATACTGTTCAAAACTTAAATCAAAATATTAATTCTAAAAAAAACAATAATAATAATAGCAATGATACTCACAAAAATGTAACGTTAGATAATCAGAATAATATTAATAATAAAATAAAGAAAAAAGTCGTTTTTCAAGACACACCTCCAATCCAAGTATCAAAAAGAGGACGCATTATTAAAGCTCCAACAAGATTTTTATCGTGACCAAGTCACTGGAGGGGGAGTAGTGTGGCGACATTTTTCATTTTCAATTGTGTAGTAGAGTTAGAGTAGACTGCTATAGTCGAATTTAATTTTATAAAAATTTTGTCATTTTTTAAAGTTTTAAAAAAATTCATTCTCAGCAAGCTTGGATAAAAAAAATAAAAAAAATAAGATAGATTAAAAATATTTATGAAGAGAGAAGTTTTTAAAAAAAGAATTAATAATAAAAAACATTAAATATAAAAATCATTTAATCGTTTTATTTTAAAACAATTAAAAAATTGTTAGCGATGCTGCGCCAGATAAATCTAGTGCAACATAGCTAAAAGTTGAAGAATTCCGGGTCCGTCTAGAATTGTTTGGGACACCGTGTTATCGCAAACGACGTTGATGGCTGCTTTTGGTTTAACGAAATACAACCACTGATTGGGGCTCAGCAACTGGGTCCAACGAGGTGGTTGATCCACTTTAGTCAAAGTACATTTACCGGGCGTCGCCCTATGACTAACGAAGCTGAATTCGCAAGCACTGATAGAAGATCCTGCTCGGTACATGGGATGGAGTTGTTTGCACATATAATTGCGATGACCGAACATCTTGCAGGAGGTCAGTTCTTCGTCTGATAGTGGATAATATTGTTCCCGATTTAGGCTAACTATGAGATAGTTTGATGTGAGTTGGATAACCATGACTATTCCATCCTGCACGGTTGGTACCTGAACGATATGTAGCAGCTCGAATCGTTCCTGTGACAGGAGAGGCAGTTTGAGCCTAAATATGATTTGCTTTTCCGCGATGCCTGCCTCAACAGTCATGAGGCAGTATAGTTCCAATAGATCGCCTGGGTTGGCGGGAAGTCGCAGAGACGGTGATAGCACTTCCTTTATGGCTAGTAATTCTGTTTGGAACTAATCCGGAGAAATGACTTGTGGGTTAATTTTTCCATGATGCGTGTCCATTATAACGTCCAACAAGGCGGATTGGACTCGTTGATAGTTGTTTATTATAAGAGTCAACTGAACTGTTGATGATGTGAATATCTGAATAGCCTTTTGTCCGAAAAATTCGTCCGTTAGATTGCTTAGTCGCTCTATTCTTCGGTTAAAGTTGAGCTCGAAGTCTCCAAGTTGACTTTTAATTGCCTTCTCGGATTTCAACATGATATTAGTGGTGGAATCAATGATCCATGTTTGATTCTTGAATAGTGTTAACAAATACTCCTCGTTGTCTTTTATGTTGTTAATTATTCCTACCATTTTGTCAGCGTATTCGGAATCCAAAATACCAAATATAGAATTTGCAATGTTGCCGACTAGATTGAGGGCAGCACGTTTTATTCTTGATTTGAACCTATTCGTAGAGGGTCGGAGAAATTGATTACTATTTTCAACGTCACTCAATATGATCCAGAATTGGTCCATCGTGGTGGAACAGGACGATTGTTTCTTGAATTGTCCACACATTACATGAAGTTTTTCGATTCCAGATCTGATGGTATCCAGCATAGATTGAGATCGTAATATACGATCAAACCCCATTCGCTTAAAATGAGGTTAGTGGTACCCAAACCTTCGATGTAGAGGTCTGGGATGTTCGGAAGGGGAGTGATCTTCAGTTGTGCTCCCATGCGGACAGCATTAAACCTGTCAGCAATAGCAAGGCCAGCGATACATCTCCACAGCGTGATTTCTTGCCCTTCCGTGTTTCCTTGTTGGTAGTTTGGGATCCTTGGTCCGACCGCCGTTTAGCTTTTTTGGACTGGGTCTTCGATGCTGGTGGCTGAGGTGGCGTGTCTCGAGTAGGGTTGCTCACTGGTACAGTTGTTGCGTCGTCCTCTTCTAGTTGTAGTGGCGCGAGTTTGTGTATCGGTCTACGTAGTACACCGGATGTTGTTTTAATATCAGCGACCCGGATCAAACCATCAGCTCCTTTTATGCCCTTAATTATTCTACCCAGTTGCCATTTGAGTACTGGAAGGTTATCGTCCTTGATCATGACCATTAGTCCTGGCTTGATGTTTTCACAACGTTGTTTCCATTTGTAGCTATGTTGCAATTCACTTTGGTATTCGATAGACCATCGCTGCCAAAATTGGTATTTTATATCTCGCACAAGTTTCCATCTTTGCGACAGTTTGATGTTAGTGATTTTTTCAGAAATAACTAACAATATCATAAAATTGACATCACTTATATTTTAGACCAATAACATTCATACTTTTCAAGAAAATAGATTTTTTGTGAGGTTGTGAAACTGTGTCATATTGTATGGGAGGGGGTAGAAGCAGTAAAGCTAATCAAATATTTTTTTCTAATCTTAGTGATAATGCTAAATAAGTATTTATTACAAAATGTGAGCTCGATAAATGTTAAATGTTCTGAGAAAATTGGCTTAGAGCATTTCATGAAAAAGTGTAGTTTGTATGGGAGGGGTTGGAAGGAGAGGGAGGACGCAAATAATTTTTATACTGTATATTGAAATCATTATGAAAGTAATATATCCCAAAATTCAGGCTAATAGCTTTTATACTTTTCGAGCAAATCCATTTATTGTAGAATTGCGAAATTGTGTCAATTTGTATGGGAGGGGGTAGAAGGGGTGAAGCTAATCGTCTAATTTTTTGGCCTTACTAACAATTTTAAATAAATATTTAGTGCATAATTTCAGCTCGCTAGATTTGATACGCACTGAGTAAATTGGCTTAGAGTAATTCACGACAAGTGGTAGAAGGAGGGGGAGGACACGCATAATTTTTATACGGTAGATTGATATTATCATAATATCAAGTAATATTCTTCAAATTTCAGGCCAATAGCTTTTATGCTTTTTGAGCAAATCCGCTTATTGTCAAACTGCGCATTTGTGTCATTTTGTATGGGAGGGGGTAGAAGGAGTGGAGCGATTTGGCCCGTTCACGAACTTGACCTAACTTTTTTGTCAAAAACGACGTCTACGAAATTTGAGCTTTCTAGCTCAACGCGTTCTCAAGCTAGAGAGCGAACGGACGGACGGACAGACGGACATCCGGTTTTGAGATTTCTGAGTAATAATATTAACTTCTGTATCATTCATTTTTTTCTCCGAGCCTTATTTCTTGGCGTTACCAACTTTAGAGCAAACTTATAATACTCTCAGATTCCATCTAGAGTATAAATAAACTGCCAACAAGTCGGGCGAAACTTTATTATTCTTGGGACAAGTTGCGGATGAGTGGAAAGTCAATATGCAAGTTAGAGTGGTTAGGGAAGCCTTAGTCAAAGGGAGTTCTTGGGCAGGACTGTTGTCAATTTAACAATATTTCATTCGTTTCTGCAACTTTGGGTTTTTATGACGGGAGGAAGAGGGGTAATAAATGGGTAGATGTTAATAGCTTTTTAATTAATTGCTTGAATCACATCCAATATTCTCTGTATAGAATGTGTTTCATAGACGAAGTTGCATAGAATTTTCATAAAATTCGGTGTATTTTACATTCACGAAACCGAACATGTGTATGGGAGGGGGTAGAGAAGGTAGGGGAATCGTAAAATTTGATATGTAGTTTTATTTTGCTTTTCTTGTAATGTGCTTGTATAAAATTTCAAGTTCGTAACTTTTAGTTTGTTGGTTATTAGTTGATTTAATGAAATTGACCGAAATCATAGGGGAGGGGGCAGAAGGGCAAGCGCGATTTCAAAACTTTGAAAGCAACTTCATTTGAATTATTTTTGTAAATTTTTCTGCAAAATTTGAAATTGATAGCTTTTAAGAGTTAGCTGATAACTTATTTCTTAAAAATGCTCGAAAAAATAATTTTGAATGGGAGAGGGTGGAGGAGGTAGGGGAATCGTAAGACTTGTCATGCAATTTCCTTTCTTTTCTGTTGCAAGATGCTCGTACAAAATTTCAAGTTCGTAGCTTTTAATTTGTTGATTATTAGTTGATTTAATGAAATTGGTCGATATCATACTTTTGTATGGGAGGGGGTAGAAGGGCAAGCGCAATTTGAAAAATTTTAACGTATTTTCATTTCAATTATTTTTTTAAGTTTTTATGCAAAATTGCAAATTGATAACTTTTGATCGTTAGGTGATAATTGATTTCTTAAAAATGGTCGAAAAAATAATTTTGTATGGGAGGGGGTAGAAGTCTTAAAGGCTTTCGACCAGTTAATAATTCGTATGTTTAGGGATTTTTTTTAAATGCATTTCGCAAATTTTCAAGTTTCTACCTTAAAATTTCACTCAAAAATTTTCAGCTTATGTGTTTTTTCAATGTACATGAAACACCTTGTGCACGTTAGACCGGGGGGGGGGTCGGTTTATAACAATTATGGATCAAGTTATTATTATTTTTCTATGTACATCAAATAGACGTATCCACATGCTAAATTTAAACTTTGCATCTTTCATCAGAACCCTAAAAAATCACTCAAAATTTGCGACATTTTTGATTATCACCTCCCTCCCCTTACACCTCCCAAATTAAAATTTTTACCAAAATTAACAATTATGTAGGTCTACAACCTGACAATTTTCTGATTTGATATCTGTACTCCTTTTTGAGATATAAGGATTTGTAATTTTGAAAAGTGCGCCATTTTTGAAATGCTCCCCATTTCCCCCCACTAGTAGTATTTCAAGATGTTTTATTTTTTTGTGTATTTTTTTAGTATAGCTTAATATAAGTTTCAAGTTTCAATTACATAGCTTAAGAGATAGTTGAGATATTCATTTTTAAGTGTTTTTCTTTGTACCCCTCCTGACCTTCCCCCCTAAAAATAAGTAACCATTCTGTAAGCTGATTCCGATGGAACTATATGCCACTTTAACGGTCCCAAAATATGAATTTTTTACAATAAAAATTTCGAAGATATAATCATTTGAAAAAAAAATTCGGCTGACAATTTGTTTTTAGCCCCCCCTTTTCGGAAGCCAATTTATAAGAAAATTAAATTATTTTTAAAAGTTTTCATATAAACCCTTCTATATGCATGTCGATTTTTAGCTTTCTAGCTGTAACCATGGTTGAGATATTTGAATTCATATTTTTCAGCTTAAGCGCTCCCCCGCCTCCCCCTGAACCCGTACACCCCAGAAAATGGGTATCCGCCTGAGATCCGCAACTTTCTACAATCCCCCCAAAAATGAGCTTTCTACCTTGAAGGGTTTGGGAGTTAATGTGCGCTGAGCGTACACACCGGCGGACGGCGGACGGCGTACAGACAGACGGATTTTTTTTTTTGCATTTTTAGGCTAATTTAGTCATGAAACGCGAAAAAACAAAATTTCAGGGTAGCAAATTTTTTTTTTTCCAAGTCGATCACAATACTTTATTATTAAAATAATAAAATGATGAATGTCTTCGACTGGTTCTTAAATCAGCGAGGCGGATGATGGCAGTGACAGCGCGACAATGGTGAGGAAAAAAACGAAGAATCTGTGGTTATGGTAAGTTTTCATTTTCGCCTGACCAATTGCGTGAAAATAACGAAATAGTTGGGATTTTTCTGCTTAAATAACATAAACAGCACAATATTTTAGCAAGGATTCATGTAGCAGCCCAACATCAACATTTCCGAAACATATCTATTACACATCAGGATAATTCATCATCACAAGAGGGAAAAGATCACCCAAAAAAAGTTCATTGACCAAGGACGACCTCCGGTCAAGTGAAGGTAACGTTTACAATAAATTGCTATTCAAAGGTATCAGCAGTGATTAAATTTCAGAGAAGGTCCGAGAAGATATTGAAACCCTAAGTGATATAAAAGTAAAGCAGTTTTCCTTTCCTTCAAAATCATTGAACAAGAACTGCAACATATTTCGCAAACTCTTTTTTGATCAAATTATACTGCACCAACAAGCTTTCTGGAGAGAAACTAAAAGGGAAATGCATTGGTCAATGTTTTCGGCACTAGCTTTTTGGGCATGTCGCTATTAATTGCGGATATAATCGTTGCGGTAAGGATCCGTATTGCTTTTTGGCAACAGCAAAAAAAAATGTCCGAAGTCAGCTAAAGTTTTCTGTATAAATGGAGTGAAAGAAGGACATCTAGCCAACTACTCCAAATCTCAGATCTTTGAAAGAATATATATATATATGAGAAGAGGTCGAAAATTTCGCGAAATGAAGGGGATGTACAAGGGAGGGGAATATTTTAACCTAGAGGTACAGGTATAAATACAAAGTTTCTGTTAAATCGAATCACTAACATTTTGGATATCGCCAAATCAAGATGTCAATCAGAAAAAACCGCTAACTATAAACAAAATTGAGTTTTGTGCTATCACAAGGTTCCTTACCCAGTAAGGAAGAATGCCACAAATCATTTTAGAAGAAATATCATCTGTTTACGGGGACTCTTGTCCTGGAAAAACGATGATTTATAAGTGGGATAGCTTATTCAGGCAAGGCAGAGAGTTAATTGAAGATGATAAGCACTCGGTTGGTTGGAGTGTCAAATACAAATATTTTGAATATCCTCCACGATCATCTCGGCATGTCTAAAGTCAGCGTAAGATGTGTACCGAGAATACTAGCGGTTCCGAAAAAGCAGCGTTTTGAGTGTTCACGCGAGTTTTTGGATATCAGGGATGCAATTTTAACTCGGATTGTTACTGGAGACAAAACTAAGGCTCATCGTTATGTGCCTGAATTAAAACAGGAGTCAGTGCAGTGGTTCCGTAAAGGCTCTTCGCCAAGAAATTCAAGGTCTCCGAATCAGCCGGACAAATCACGCCCCCTAATTTTTGGGATTCAGAGGAGGTTTTGGTGTTCGACTATAAAGAAAAAGGACAAAATATCACAGGGGATACTATACCAACCTGCTACAAAATCAAAGGATGCCATCAATGAAAAAAAAGAGAAAAATGGACTCGAAGTGTGCTGCTTTTGCACGAATTTACAAGAACCACATTGCAATGGCTACAGAAATGCGGCTATGGAATATTGAACCACGCTTATGACGCAGATCTGGCCCCTTCCGATTACTATTTGTTCTCACATTTTGTGATTTTTTAGCAACTTTTATAAAACAAATCAGAAGTTTTTGCTCTTACTATCGGAAGATTAAAGACCCTGACGATAGAATTATTTAATACCTAGATATCGTTGCTAAACTTTCACTGGTAATATTTTTACATGCAGACTTGGCAGCACCGCAAATTCGATCTCTCTCGAATAGACGAGAATTATGTAGAACAGTATACTCAACTATGTAGAAAGCCACAATTAAAGATCTAGAGCTTTCCAGTATAGTTCACACATACACACCGAAGGAAGCTTCGAGAACATTCATGAGTATGGGAGAGATGTATAAAAGCATGCAAGATTTCAGCGAAAGCGAGTCAATAATTTTTGGATTACGGTGACGTGAACGTTAAAAGAAAAGCACGTGGTGATGTTGTCATAAAGTGCGAATTAATAGGAAAGCGATAGAAAAACACGCGGCGATGTTGTCATAACGTGTGAATTGATCGCAAAATTAAATTAGAGTGCGAATAAATAAATTATCACAAGTTATCTCGAGTGCTCTAGTGAGCATTGACTTTAATTAGTGAAGTAAAATCGCGAGTCAAAAAGTGAAACTAAAATTCTCGAACGGACAGTGAGAATTTGGTGAAATCGAATATTCTCGAGTGCTCTAGTGAGCAGTGACTTTAATTAGTGAAATAAATTTAAGTGAATTCGAATCGCGGAAAAACCTTAAACAATCGGTAGTGAAAATGCCGCGTTATCTAAAAGATTTAAAATTAACGGAGCTGAAGGAAGAGCTCGGTAGACGCGAGTTATCTACGACAGGGAACAAGTCTGAACTTGTCAGCCGTACGATCGAGATATTTAAGGCTGAGGGTAAGGATGCAGATAGTTTTGAGTAAATCGAGGAAGCTCGTGAAGAAGAGTGTTCTGGTACATCGGATGCTCTGACACAGTTAATGCAACAAATGATGAACAAATTAGATCAACGATCCGCGGACATTAAGAACTAAGATCACCAATCTGCGGATATTAATCAGAAATTAAACCATCAATCTGCGGACATTAATCAGAAATTAGACCAACAATCTGCGGACATTAATCAGAAATTAGATCAGACCTCAAAGGACCTCAACAAAAAATTGGAACTGCAAAATAATAAAATAGACACCATGGGTAAGGAAATAGAAGAAAACGTAGAGAAGAAACTTCGAATCTTCGAAGAAGAAGTCAAACGTCTAAGAAGGGACTTCGATAACGTGAAAGCGACTGGCGTCATCAAGACAGAACACGTTACGCACAAAGGTCTCAAAGCTCCAATCTTCGATGGACAAACACCGTGGGCTATTTATAAGACCCGATTTGAGGCTGCTGCAAGAAACAATGATTGGAATGATCTGGAACGAGGAACGGCTCTTATATTGGCGCTAAGAGGTCCACCAGCAGAGGTTCTTCAAACGATTCCGCAGGAGCAACAACAAGATTTTTCAACGTTAGCCCAGACATTGGATCTTCATTAAGGCAGTGAGAGATCTACAAAACACAACTGTACAACCGAACCCAAAAGAATGGTGAAACGCAACGAAACAGCTGTTTTCGTATTTAACAATGCTGTACAGTACAGAGAGCTGCAACAGGCGTTAAAATTGTCAGGTAAGAAAACGATTGGCGAAGCCTTAGTATATGGGCTGACGTTCGAAGCTGCCAAGCAAAGCTCGCGGAGTAACTATCGAGTCCGTGAAATAGCAGAAGAGTGTGTATGTCAGAAAGCAGAGTACACCAAGCGGAGCGAAGGATCTGGTGCCCCCCGATGCTGGAATTGTGGACAGGCAGGACACTTAAGACGCGACTGCCGTAAACCCAGAAAAGTGACTATAGCAGAAGAGTATGTATTTCAAAATGCAGAGTACACCAAGCGGAGCGAAAAATCTGGTGCCCCCCGATACTGGGATTGCGGACAGGCAGGACACTTAAGATCCGACTGCCGTAAGCCCAAAAAAGCGACCAACTATTGTTCCGGCTGTGCTGCTAAACAAAGGGGAGGAAGGGGCGAACCGTCACGAGAGCACGCTTCGCCTAATGACGGGAAAAGAGTGAAGCCAACTTCATGGGACAGATGTTGGCTGGTAGAATCGACGCCCCCAGAACCATCATCGCAGTTTCTCGACTACATCGTTGTGAAAACGATTTATGCATGAATGGTCGAGTTGGCAAATTAAACTGCATCATAACAGTTGACACAGGCGCAACACGGTCAGTGCTAAGATCTGACCTCGTAGACCGTACTTGGCTTCATAACACCAACAAGTACGCACTTCGTACTGCTACAGGAGAAACAACAACGGTCCATGGAAAAATAGCTCGTGCCATACAGCTTGGGGATTTGACCTTCTCGCATGTATTCGTGGTAGCTGATATTACCGATGAGTGTATTCTTGGAATGGATTGTCTAAAACCACATGGTATCCAGCTGGGCTTAGGACAACGAATAATGAAGTGGCGGAATATCGAAATCCCAATGGAAATAGCATCAATACAACAAAGCTGCGAGTTGTATTATGCGAAGATGCGGATATATCAAAGTCATCTGAGAATGTTATTTGGGCAGAGCTCGATGGTGATCCCGGCAACCACCGATTCTACCTCAAAGAACAGGAAACGACACCTGCATTACGAAGTCTAATACTAGGAAAAACGCTCGTAAAAAGGAATGAGAAGATGATGGTACCAAAAAGAGTCCTCAATGTTTCCGACAGCATTACCAGCGTAAAGAAAGGAGATATAATTGGCAGCTGTGAACCAATATCGGCGGTGACGAGCATCGACAAGGCAGAACCACATGACGTACCCTCTAAAAATAATTCAAGAAGGAGGGACAATGTAACATCAACACTTCTTCAGTCAAGCAACATTAGAGGAGAACAACACAAGCAAACAGTAAATCTAATCGAAAGATTCAGCGACGTCTTTTCCACCGGTGATGACGACTATGGCAGAACAAACTTAGTGAATCATCGTATAGATACCGGAAGTGCTACACCGATACGTCAACCTCCAAGAAGAGTATCATTAGCGAAACAGGGGGAAGTCAATAGAATGGTCAAAACTATGGAGCATCAGGGAATCATCGAAGAATCAAAGAGCCCGTGGATATCGCCAGTGGTGCTGGCAAAGAAAAAGGACGGTAGTACCCGTTTTTGTGTGGACTACAAGCAAGGATAGCTATCCGCTACCTAGAATCGACGATATCATAGACACACTGACTGATGCTAAATGGTTTTCAACGTTGGATCTGAAAAGTGGTTACTGGCAAGTGGAGATAGATGAAAAAGATAGAGAGAAAACAGCATTCTCTGTCGGCAGTGGACTGTGGCAGTTCATCGTAGTGCCATTTGGCCTGTGCAATGCTCCAGCTACGTTTGAAAGACTAATGGAATTCGTTTTGCGTGGCCTGAGTTGGAAAACTTGTCTCGTTTACCTGGATGATGTGATCGTTATCGGAAAAACATTCAAGGAACATTTAAAAATCTACAGGAAGTCTTCCAGCGACTGCGAGCGGCAAAACTAAAGCTGAGTCCAAAAAAGTGCACTTTGTTTAGTGCAGAAGTCAAGTACTTAGGTCACATCGTTTCAGCTGATGGTGTAAAGACGGATCCGGAAAAGATACTGGCGGTGAAAAATTGGCCTACTCCGAGTGATAAACATCAGTTGCGCAGCTTCCTAGGATTAGCGACATATTACCGTCCGTTCGTAAAAGACTTTCCCAACACGGCGAAATATATGCATCAGTTAACAGAAAAAGGAAAGCCATTTACATGGAGTCAACAGTGCCAAGAAGCCTTTGAGAGAATAAAAAACCAACTCTGCGACTCCCCAGTTCTGGCATATCCAAAACCAGGTCACGGTTTCATCATAGACACTGACGCCAGCAACGTCGGTATCGGAGCAGTATTATCACAAGAGATCGACGGGCAGGAGAGAGTGCTATCATACTACAGCCGAGTACTCTCAAAATCAGAAAGGAACTATTGCGTAACTCGCCGAGAGCTATTAGCCATTGTAGAAGCAACAAAACATTTTCACAAATATCTCTATGGTCAAAAGTTCCTTCTTCGAACGGATCACGCATCGCTTAAATGGCTACTTCAGTTTAAGAACCCCGAAGGCCAAGTAGCCAGATGGATCGAAAGGCTCGAATCCTACAATTTTGAAATTGTACACCGAAGAGGAAGAATCCACGGTGATGCCGATGCGCTTTCACGTCGTCCTTGTCCACCGAACTGCAAGCATTCCCACCGCGTAGAAGAACATAACAGAATTATGATTGGGCTTAAAGCCCAAACATATGATACTCTAGATGAGATGGAAATGACTTTGATATACCGGAAAATATGTCATCTCAAATTCTTTCGAATAGTGAAGAGAGATTTTTGCATGGAAGGTGGTAGAAGTAGAGGGGAGCTTTGTATTTTTCGTATATGACACCGAACATGCAAAAAGTTTTTTGCTGAATTTAAAGTTTTTAGTTTTCATTATTTTTAAAGAAATTGGTCATAGTTTTCCTGAAATTTGGGGCATTTGTATGGGAGGTGGCAGAGAAAGTGGAGCGCTTAAGATAATTTTGAAACTGCTTATCATCATCCTTATCACCATGCTTTGATTCAATTTCAAAGTCGATAGCTCTCATATACTTGAAGGAGAAATGTTTTTCTTAAATTTATAATACAGATATTTATATGGGAGGTGGTAGAATGAGTGAAGCAGAGCTGACAATTTTTTCTATTTCAATTGTTAAGAAACAAATTCTGGAAAAATTTGAAGTTTGAATGGAAATCGATAAAATGCATTTAACAAAAATTATGCATTTGTATGGGAGGGGGTAGAAGGAGTGTACAGATCAAAACAAAATTTGTTCGCATTATTAATATTTCTATTGGTATACTTTATAAAAAATATAAAGTTGATACCTTTAACAGTTTCGAAAAAAAATAATTTAATTTAAATTTCAAAATTTCGTGAAATTTGTATGGGAGGGGGTAGAAGGAGTGAGGTGAAGTTGATAATTATTTTTAAAATAAATTACAATTATAGTAGAATTAATTCTTACAAAATTTCGTTTTTAGCTTTACTAGTTTCAATGAAAATCGAAAATATGTATTTTTCAAAATTGTCCATTTGTATGGGAGGGCTTAGAAGGAGAAAGGGGATCGGGTCAATATTTCGTGATATTAATGACATCTATATCATAATACTTTGACCTACATTTCAAGTAGATAGCTTAAACAGTTTCAAAGAAAAATCAATTTCATAAAATTTCGAAATTTCGTGTAATTTGTATGGGAGGAGTGGGGGGATGTAGCCTTTTCACGAACTTAAAGTTACTTTTTTGCTAAAAATGACACACCAAATTTTTTAGCACAATAGCTCAAGGCTTTCCAAAGTTATGTTGTAGATAGGCGCACAGACAGACATACATACAGACAGACAGACAGACAGACGGTCACTCGGAATCGAGGTTTTTGAGTGACAACAAATATTTCTGTACCCTTGGCGGCTCTGTGCGAGCGTTATTTTTTAGCGTTACAAACGGTAAGGCAAACACAATATACTCTCAGATTTCATTTAGAGTATAAAAAGAAGCCGGATAAACCATTCATAGGATAACGACCGAGCCAAAGGATGGATGGAATCAGCAAGAACTGAAAGATGCCCAACGTAAAGATCCAGATATTTCACCGATCATGGCATGGAAGGACGAAATGGAACGACCTGAGTGGAAAGACATCTCACAATTCAGCGAAACCTTGAAGTGTTATTGGGCACAATGGAATTCCCTTCACCTAGACGGCGGACTATTAAAACGGAAATGGGAAAAAACGCTGACGGAACATCGTATCACATGCAAACCATCGTCCCGCATTCTAAAGTGGAGGAGGTTTTGAAGGAATATCATGGAGGTACTTCCGGTGGTCATTTGGGTGTAAATAGAACCTTGGCAAAGATACAAGAGAGGTTTTATTGGATCCATCTCCGAGACGATGTCGAAAATTGGTGCCGTAAATGTACTACGTGTGCATCGAGTAGGGGCTCACAGCGCAGATCAAAGGGAGAAATGCAACAATACAACGTGAGAGCTCCATTCGAGAGAATTGCTGTGGATATTGCTGGACCATTTCCGGAATCAGAAAATGGTAATCGCTACATTGTAGTGGTCATTGATTATTTCAGCAAGTGGCCTGAAGCTTACGCAATTCCAAGCCAAGAAGCAGTAACCGTCGCAGAACAAATTGTTACCAACTGGGTGATCAGATTTGGAACTCCACGTGAGGTTCACTCCGATCAAGGGCTCAATTTTGAATCTCAAATATTCAGACACGTGTGCCAAATGCTGGGAATAAACAAAACCAGGACAACTCCATTACATCCACAGTCCGATGGAATGGTGGAACGTTTCAATAGGACATTGAACTCAAACCTATCCAAACTCGGCAGCGAGAAGCAACAGGACTGGGATCAGCACATCCCTCTATTTTTAATGGCCTACAGAACATCGGTACATTCAACAACAGGAGAAAATCTCTCCCGAGTCATTTTCGGAAGAAATATTCGAATCCCTGCGGAACTAATGTTTGGAGTGCCACCAGACCAACCAACCAGTGCCAAAGATTACGTCTCGGATCTTCGATGTCGACTAAAGACAATTTATAACCTGGTCAGAGATAAAATTGATGTGGCGGACGACCGCAAGAAGACGAGGTATGACCAACGGGCGAATTCATCAGGATTCCAAGAGGGCGATTTGGTTTGGTTATACAATCCCAAACGACAAAAGGGCAGATCGCCGAAACTACAGCGCAATTGGGAGGGTCCTTACCAGATCATCAACCGGTTAAATGATGTCGTCTACCGGGTTCAGCTACATCAAAAACCTCGTACTAAAATGAATGTGGTACACCTCGACCGACTAACAAAGTACCATGGTGCCATTAGTGAAGTGAACGACTCTGTTCGGCACGAACAGGGACTAAGGAGAGGGTAATGTTACATGCAGACTTGACAACACCGGAAATTCGATCTCTCTCGAATAGACGAGAATTATGTAGAACAGTATACTCAACTATGTAGAAAGCCACAATTAAAGATCTAGAGCTTTCCAGTATAGTTCACACATACACACCGAAGGAAGCTTCGAGAACATTCATGAGTATGGGAGAGATGTATAAAAGCACGCAAGCTTTCAGCGAGAGTGAGTCAGTAATTTTTTGATTACGGTGACGTGAACGTTAAGAGAAAAGCACGTGGCGATGTTGTCATAAAGTGCGAATTAATAGGAAAGCGATAGAAAAACACGCGGCGATGTTGTCATAACGTGTGAATTGATCGCGAAATTAAATTAGAGTGCGAATAAATAAATTATCACTTATTTTTAAACGAATTGTGTTTTTACTTGAAGTCCCGGTGAACCCTAGCTCGCAACAATATTTATCCCTTCAAGTTACATTGTTTTAACGTAAATTCATTAGTAGGCCATGATAGAAGGTTTACTCTGAACAAACTGATTAACCTTTTAGTTCCTTAACGTTTTTCATTACATATTGTGGATGGGTTGTTAGCCCTTCACACAACCCTTTGTCTATGGATTTCCATTTTCGTAGATTGAGGCTAACAAGGTTTACCCACGCCAGCAGCGTACTGGAAGTATGCTTTGATGGGAATTTAAGCCCACGACGTTCGTACTTGTAGAAAAACACACCCTAGCTGTGGCGTTATACCAATTAAAAATGCAAAGGGAAACATTACAAAATTTACATCCCCAATAGGATAGGAGGGGCATAGAACCATATCTTGATAGCTTTACGTGTACAGCCCGACATTAAGCCGCAATTTCATGGTTGTCTTTAGCAACACGGATTGTTTTTGTGACGACAATCATTAACGCCCCCGAAGGTGGCAGTTTATACCAAATGTAAGTTTGGCATTCATACTGCTGGATGCGAGACCTATTCAAATCTTTGCTAGTCTGTTGGTCGTGGCACCAGGTTGGAAAAGGCAACTCCACGTCGAGCTCCAAGGAAATCTGCCCGTGGTATGGACTACCACAGCCACCACGTGTTCCGTTAAGCAGACCTCAACCATCGCCGGGGGTGGAGCAACCTTTCATGGACTCCCCGACGCCCGTTATACCAGAAAACCTCTGATGAGGCTTCGTAACCGTACAGGTTACTACAGTTGAGTTTCTTGCAACTCGTGACTGGTCGCACTCCTCAGGTACGTGGATACGGTGCTCTCCAAAAGGTAATACCGGACTTGACCTTCGCCGTTCACCCGGTATTTGATAACCGAAGTTATCCGTTCCTTGCCTATAAGAAAAACATATAACATATAAGGGACGGACAAGACAACACAACATTATACGGACACACAGTTAAACCCTCGCGTGCGAAGACGCAGAGGCATTTAAAACTTTCCCTACTAGCAAGGCACCTCCCTGCGTCTAGCTTCGCCCCATCCACTACAACACTCATTGCTTCAAGCTAAGATCTAAGATCTGTATATCCTAGACATTCGCCAGCTTTCCATCAGCGCTCCACACTCACATCCACTCGCCTCAGACTTACCGATCTTGTTAAGGAATTCATTCAGACTACCATTGCCTGTCAAGAGAGCCCCAACTCAGACAAAACTCAAAGTCCCGGTTATCCCTCGGTTGCAATAAATTTGTACATCACCCTTCCTTTAAGCCACTGTGACGCGGCCTTAAGTTCGAGGAGTTCTTTACATTCGCGAAGGCTCTTCTCCCTAACCTCTTCCGAGGTTAACCAATCGTTAACCGGAAATGGGTGTCCCTTCCGGATCTTGAAGATGATAGCACGACGCTTCACCTCCAAGTCTAAAGGCAGAACACCCATGAGTACCTGCATGGCCACGGTGGAAACCGCACGACATACAGCTAAACATGCACTCGAGACTACTCTTTGGCATGAGTTAATTGAGTTGATGCCTTCATAAGTCGCCAATATTCCGTACCATACCGCCGATCCATACGTTGCGCAAGCAACGAACTAACCATCGTATATGGTACGAACAGATGGCGGAGAGAGTCCACTCACAATTCAGCACACTGCGGATCTGGTTGACACTGGAGGAGACGCCCCTTGAGCTCTCGCAGGTGAGGCTGAAATCCCAACCGTTCAGAAACCTTAATGCCCAGGTATTTGACTTCAATCTCGTACCTGAGCCCTCTACTCTACGTGATTGTAAAAATGAGCCCATCAGCATCATAGTCACCGTCTTATCCCTCGATATCATCACGCCAACCCTCACACCCCATTCCCGAACGGTTGCCATCAAGGTCTCCCTTACGCTCATGCTTAATTCTGGAGTTTCCCTCCATCAGTATTAGCACATCGTCAGCATATGCCGCGAAACTGCATAAATTCACAATCTGCGACAATAGGTTCCAAATGAATGGACCACTGATGGAGCCTTGTGGACAGCTACGCTCCACAACCTTCCATACAGTGTCGCGGAGACCCCTAACATATGCTGATCAGTCGAAAAAGTAGCTCCACCACAGGGCTATTTTCCGACAGTCACAGGATCGTAGCTTGTCAATCACAACATCCCAACTGAAATAGTCAAATGCGCCCTTGAAAACTACAAAGACTACAAGGACGTACTTGCTAGCACTCCGAGTAACGCAGTCTTTCACGTACATCCACGCATCCTCCGTACTTTTCCCGGCACGGAAGCCAATCTGCCATTCAGATGCTATATGGTTAGTTTTATCCTCCAATCTAGGAACCATAATCATCTTCAAGACCTTTCCAAGGACTGGGAGAAGAGATATGCCTCTAAAAGACCGTGGATTACTCCTAACCTTATCTGGAGACTTCAGAAGAACAACCACGTGTGCGATCTTCCAACCTGCAAAAAAAACACCATCTCTGAATCATCGGTTAAAAACGCAAGTTACGTACTTGGGAATGCCACGCCAAATGCCTTTACACATCTCACCTGTCATTCCGTCGACCCCAGGCGCCAATTTCCTCGGGTTCAAGTTCAGAGATTTCCCCCTCTACTCTTACCCGATCATAACGAGCTTCTCTCGGCTCAGGACCTGGGAAGAATTCATCCAATAGTGCTTTCATGCACTCATTCCATGTTGACATAATGTTGCCTACAACATTAATGCAGCAAATTTCAGTATCAGATCGCTTTCCCTGCAGATCTTATAGATCTGAACCCAGGGATCACGAGAGTTTGCACGGACAAAGCGTTTCCAATCGTCCTCCTTGGAAGACGTAATCAACGCACGATACTCGTACATGCTTGGTGGTATTCGAGTTTAAGCTGGGGCACAAGGGACCCTTGAACGGGCTTTTTGGAATTTCTTCCTCAGATACCCAATTCGGGTTCGCTTACCCGCCAATTCTGCATTCTACCACTTGAAACGCTTCGGATTTTCCTTGCGGATTTTCCGAAACATGCCATCATTAACTCGTACCACCCACTAGTCGAGATTTGACTATCCAAGTCTAGCAGCGCGAAATCGCTTAAATGCATCCCGTCCGCCTCAGCCCTCAGGCGTTCACCATGAGCCTCCCAAAAACACCACTTGGTACGCCACGCGATTTCGCGCGGGGGATCGCCTTCACACACAGTCGAGTCGTAAGCAAGATCAACGACCACAAGGCTGTGATCGCTGATGCTCCACCGAGACTCAAAGACCATCGCCGCATGAGAGTACTGAAGTTTTGGCTATTGGGCGGCAGATCGCGGGGTTCGCTTTGCCTTTTTATACTCTAGATGGAATCTGAGAGTATTATAAGTTTGCTCTAAGGTTTGTAACGCTAAGAAATAAGGCTTGGAGAAAAAAATGAATGATACAGAAGTTAATATTATCACTCAAAAATCTGAAAACTGGATGTCCGTCTGTCCGTTTGTCCATCCGTCTGTCCGTCTGTCCGTCTGTCCGTCTGTCCGTCCGTCTGTTCGCTCTCTAGCTTGAGAACGTGTTGAGCTAAAAAGTTCAAATTTCGTATACGTCGTTTTTAACAAAAAAGTAAGGTCAAGTTCGTGAACGGGCTAAATCGCTCCACCCCTTCTACCCCCTCTCATACAAAATGACATAATTGCGCAATTTGACAATAAACGGATTTGCTCAAAAAGTATAAAAGCTATTGGCCTGAAATTTTGAATATATTACTTTTATGGCAATATAAATCTACCGTATAAAAATTATGCATGTCCTCCCCTTCCTTCTACCACCTCCCATACAAACTGTACTTGTCATGAATTACTCTAAGCCAATTTACTCAGTGCTTATAAAATTAAGCGTGCTGAAATTATGCGTCGAATATTTATTTAAAATTGTTAGTAAGGCCAAAAAAAATTAGACGATTAGCTTAACCCCTTCTACCCCCTCCCATACAAAATGACACAATTTCGCAATTCGACAATAAATGGATTTGTTTGAAAAGAATAATATGTATTAGTCTAAATTTCATGATATATTACTTTTATAATGATTTCAATCTACAGTATAAAAATTATTTGCGTCCTCCCTCTCCTTCCACCCCCTCCCATACAAACTACACTTTTTCATGAAATGCTCAAAGCCGATTTTCTCAGAACATATAACATTTATCGAGCTCACATTTTGTAATAAATACTTATTTAGCATTATCACTAAGATCAGAAAAAAACATTTGATTACCTTCACTGCTTCTACCCCCTCCCATACAATATGACACAGTTCACAACTTCATACAAAATTTATTTTCTTGGAAAGTATGAATGTTACTAGTCTTAAATTTAAGAGATGTCAATTTTATGATATTCTTAGTTATTTCTGAAAAAATCACTAAAATCCCCCCACTCTTTCTACCACCTCCCATACAAAATGCACATTTTTACTAAATCTAACAGACTAATTTTCTCAGCTCCTGTTCAATTTTTGGAGTAAGCATTTTGTATAAAATATTTTTATAGCTACTTTAGCATGATTGGGAAAAATTAGCTCAATGCTATCATCCCTTCTAACAGTCCCCATACAAAATTTCTTGGGATCGCTAAAAATTCTATTTCATCTAGAGTATCTTAAGATTGCGTTTTACGCGCAATCGTAGCCCTGTTATGTTTTCTTGGGAATTGGCTGAACACTCGCAACTTCCGCATACGTGGCAAGAACCCAGGAGATTAAGAAAGAAAGAAAAGATTGCGAAGAGGTTTAGCTTAAGAAGAGGTTGGTCGACCATGTAATACATGGAAGCGAGCAGTTTACCAGGAGCCCAGAGAAATAAACAAGTCCTGGCAACAGCTTAAGGCCGATGCTCAGGATCGCGCCTTGTGGAAGAGAGTTGTTTCTGTCCTATGCCCCTTTGGGGGTCTTAACAGGAATTTGATTGATTGATTGCGATATTCTCACCTCTCCACCCCCTTAAAAGGAATTTAAAGGCTAAAATAATCCCCTTTAGAGGGGTAAATTATAGAAAATTAATAATAGGTGGGGGAAAAACGAAGGTCATATTCGGATTCATAAGAATCAGCAAGAATGGTGTCAAGGCTCGAGCAAAATGTTTTTTTTACCATACAGTGTAATTTATTCAATGTCACTTTGTATATTTTCTTGATAATTTTCATTTGGATCTCATTTTTTAAGTATTGTTGTAACGTTTTTGTATTTACTCGCTATTGTGTAATTGAATTGTATATTTCGTTCAATGTCTGAATGAATATACAAAGATAGAAATGTATTGTAGATAGTTCCTGTTTTTTAGAATGGCTAGTAGTTCTTTTGTCTTTAGAAAATTTATATTATCCGTGACACTTTCCAGCTGGTGTCTTCGCAACCTTTCCAGTCTTTACATTTTTCATTCAGGGAATCTTCCACTTTCTGTTTTATTTTCATGAAAGTTCACCCCTTTCTATTTTCTACACCTTTCCAGTCCTTACATTTCTTATCTTATCTTTCTTCAATCTCTACATTTTCCACTTTTCTGTATTTTTTTTCGCTTTCAAAGGTCTTTTCGATTTGCAACTTTAGTTTTTATTTCTTTACTTTTGTATCTTAAATTTGTCTACTTTACAGCTTCACAGTATAATTCTTTACAAGGCCATATTACTTTCGGTTGAGCCCCCCATGTAGATTTATTTCGGAAATATTTATTGAAATCTTAATCAAAGTTTTTAAATAATGGAACCTAATAAAAAGCACTGCAGTACTGGCAACCGAAAGTGGCATCTAGTCGTAGCGACAAGACTGACGTCTTACTTTCGGAAAGTGTTCGAGTTAGATTCCTATATAAATGAAAAATATGATGATTGGATCATCGCACGGTTTCGTTGTAAAAATTCGAATCTGAAGCCCTTTCCGCTGCGGATCCTGGGTCCTTCCCCTCTCCCCCTCTATCAAGGCCTGCCTGTGTTAAACAACGGACAATAGCGCTGCTTCTCCCTCATCTTTTTAGTCTTTTCTATCTGCTACCATCCTAGTCTGCATATTGATTTCCCACGCATCCTCAACTTATCTCAAGAATAAAGAAGTTGCGTCCTACTAGTTTGCAGATGTTTTTATTTACTTGATACGTTTTCAACATCAATTTCAACTGAAATTTAATTTCATTATCTGAAGCCACTGAGATGTTTTTTTTCGTCACATCAGCGGCGAGTTAAATAAAACTTAACAACCAAGGATTTCTGTCGTTAGGGGATTAGAAAGAATCCGAACACAACTGTGTACATTCAGTTCGAAATAAATGTAAGAGAAAACGACCACAATATGGCAGAATACTAAAAGGGAGATAGAAAATAAAAGTTTAGTCCTGTCCGCACCTTGATCTTAGGATGATTACAACTTTCTGTTTCTCTTCTCTTTCTTTTTTATTGGAGTTTTGGCTTTTCTATTGTTTCGGCCTCAAACACAGGAGATTATGTGTTTCTATGTGTGCCAGAAAATCTCCTTGAAAGCAATGTGTCAGGATTATTAAGTATAAAGATTAAACCGAGGTTGTCCGTTTCTTGGATTTACGAAACATATCTACTGCGTTTAGGTGTGTCCACTGAGTTTGAAAGTTTTGAAAGTATTTGAGAGTATAGCTAAGAGTATCGGCAGAATCCAAGGTGAAAAGTAAGAGTTGAATTATACATCTTCTATGAAAATGTTCGTCCTTGTTTGACGAGAAAATTAACAAAAGTCATTTCAACTACAGAGATTAACTAATACGAAGCACTTAATGCGTCAATCAATCTTCAATCTTTGTTCCTGTTAAGACCCTCTATAGTGTGAAAGAAGAGAAACAGTTGAGTTGTACAAGGCTCGAACCTGAGCATCGTCGATTTGTTGAATTCTTAAGGGGCCATGTAAACAAAAAGACGATTTCGATTAAAAAAACCCCATTTTCAAACGAGTTTTTCTGAAGAAACAGGCAAGATAATGAAAATTCCGTTGCTTTTATTTTAATCTTTATTATGTTTGTAAGGTTCGTTTAAGAAAAAAATTTTAAAATTATTCTCAGGGAAATATTTTCATAACTCCGGACATAGATTTTCAAAATTTCAAAAAATATAAATTTTCAAACAAAAAATGTTCTGCTCTGAAATTTTGTTTTTTCGCGTTTCATGATGAAATTAGCCTAGAAATTCAAAACAAATCCATCTGTCCGTCATGTCAGGTCATGTACAGTATCCTCGGTAAAAAGGCAAGGGAAAATCTTTGGCTAGTCACCGTGCACACAGGCTTTTCGTTACAAGTTGTTGTTTATTTCGCATGGATTGTAACCATTTTCTGTAAAAGTCCGATTCAACTGTTCTCTCTCCTTTCGAAGACTGCTCGGTTTCTTTCAGCTATGTATCTGGCTCTGTGCATTCGGGTTTGTAGTACGCCTTCTTTTTGACTTAGATAATGAAGTCCGAGCACGTGGAGATATCCATTCGTGTGAGTTGATATCTTGCGAATCACTTTTTCTAATATCACATCCAAAAGCATTCGATTGCCTTTTGTTTTTACGGTGAACTTAATTTTTTTGTAATATGAGTTTAGGTGGGCTAAAAGCTTTTCAAATTCATCTCTTCCGTGTTATCGAACGATGAAGGTGTCACGAGCTTAAAAGGAACTGTGAAATTTAAGGTTCCAATGTCGCTTCTTGAGTTTACTTGCAGGGGTTTTTCTTAAAACTGGAAGAAAGTTTTATTAAAACATAATCCTATTAGATAAGTCATACTTCCTCGATGGGTTTCGATTTTGAGAGTCACTTGACTGCTGGTCTGTACACGATATTCGGAGAATACTGTCACAAACATACTGGACCATCATGTACCATAGGAATTTTTTCCAAAATCAGGTTCGATTGTTGCACCCAGGTATTCTTAGAATATCGTGCAATCGAATGACTTCGTCACAATGGTTGTAAGGAGTATGAAGCCGCCATATGACTATTTTCGGTGTCTTCTTCATAATAACGTTGTAATAAAAGACTGGAACATCAGATCGTCGTGGTTCATCAAGCGAATCATGCTCCTAAAAAAATTGGAAGATCACAAATCTACTGGACGAAAACTCGAATGTAGGATAGGAGGTGCTCTCAACTCAGGTTGTATTGATGCTAATGAGTATTCTATGGATATTGTGCAGTCATTCGCTTAATTGAACCTGATTTAAGGACCACTTCCTCTACCCATGCATTTGTGCAGTAAGCTTGAGAATCTACGATTATCACTGAAAGGCCAGTTTTGGATTTGGCATTCTTCGTTTTTTTCGTTTAGTGCTTACTGATTCAGATGACGATAAGGTAACCACATTTAGAAGTGTGAAGATCGCAGTGAAGATCTTCTTCAATGTTTGCTCTGAATTCTTACCGTTTTTCCAGATGTCCGAAGTATCGAGTAGCGTCGATGCAGAGTCACTTAAGGAGGTAGTCAAAGAAATTGGCCTCTTATGTATTTTTATGGGAAAACACGGTCAACTTCGGTACAGTTTTCTTCGAAACTACTAATCGGATCTCGATGAAATTTTGCAGTATTCTTTTTAGATACATAACAAAGCTATTTATAAGAACATTGTAACGCGATGAAGGAAATCCTTCATCCCGCTCCAGTTAATGGGGATTTCTTAGACCGGGGCAGCACGATTATGCCGACGGCTCAGGAGCTTGGGGTGGGTCATTGACCTAAGAAATCCTCACCCTAGTTCGTGCTGATGCAAAACGGAACGGAAAAAAGGATCATGATACCGTACTACTTTAAGCGGTATATGCGTTTAACCGGGTGATTGCATTGCCGCTATTATTATTTAGCAGAAAACATCGCGTATCACTCATGAGCCAGATAACTGCCTACCTAGCCTCCGGAGAAAGCCTGGGAACCCTCTTATGAGTTCCTCACTCACTCATGTCGGGAAATTGCATTTAAGTGAATTTGAATGTCTATTCCTAGATACTCACAAAATTCGTAGCATGTAAAAATAAGAATAAAAATATAACGATATGACTTAAAAAAAAAATTTTGTTTTAAAATACAAAATACTTAAGTTTTATTTCAATTAATATTTCATTTCTTGTCATACATTAAAGAGCTGAAAAGTGATAACGAGAAGTTAAAGAACGAGGTCGATGACTTAAAAATTAAAAATCAACTTTTGCAACAGAAGCTACGCAGAGATAACGTCATCATCAACGGTGTTCCGGAATCTCCAAATGAAAACCTCACAGCTGTTGTTTGTTCAATTGCAAAAACTTTAAAACTGGATTTATCTACAGCTGATATAAGTGCAACAGAGCGACAACTCCGGAGGTCATCGACATCGCTGCTCCCGGCTCCAATTGTCGTTCGCTTTACTAGACGAATACAACGAAATCATTTTTATGCGTCATATAAAAATTATATCAAATCGAGAAACGCAGGTGCGGGAATAATCGGCTCCGAACTTAATATCGACAGTATCACCAATCAACGAATTTTTATCGGCGATCATCACACAACTTTTACGGCTACACTTCTCAAAGAAACGAAGAACGCACTAAAACCGAAACAATATAAATTTATTTGGGTGAAAAACGGACGAGTTTATGCGAAGCGCAACGAGGGAAGCAATACAATACAAATAAAAAACAAGCACGACCTTACAATCTTAGAGTAATTTCATCTTTTTGTTCTTTCAATTTTTAATTACTATTTATTTCATTTATATTCTTTATCAAAATTTTACAATTTTACACAAAATGGCCGAATTCATAGACAACTTATTAAACTACAAAAATGTAGAAACAATATTATTGAAAAGTCGTTCAGCATGCAACAATTTTCTAGACGACAGCAAGCCAAGTTTAAAAATATTTCACATGAATATAAGAAGTATTACTAAAAATTTTGATGAACTTCAAATTCTGCTAAAAGACTTAAATAATCCGTTTGATGTTATTGTTTTGACTGAAACTTGGCTTAATGATTCTGACTCTTTCAATATTACCGGTTATACACTGCTAATCGGAAGTACTAAGCATAATAAATGCGATGGTGTTGCCATGTACATTCGAGATACTTACTCTTTTAATGTTTTAGAATCAGATATCGATTGTGCTAACGTTTTAGACATAGAATTAATATTAATAAAATTTTCAGTACGTATCACTGCCATATACAGGTCACCCAGTTTAAGTCCCAATCATTTTATAAATTCTTTAGACAGTTTTTTGAGGGAAAGTAAATCCTTTTCGAATCACATCATTTTAGGGGATATTAATATAGACATTACAAAGAACAAGTCATCAGAAACTGCAAGTGATTATCTTGATACTCTGATGGAACACGGCTTCGTGGAACATCTAGAAGGTTGGACACGCGAGCCTCTTAGTACTGGAACATGCATTGATCATTTATTTTTAAAATCAATTGATATACAGGAATTCTATCCGGCCATTCTTGAAACTTATATTACGGATCATTTTTGTACTTTGGCAAAAATACCTCTTAATGAAAACGAATTTAAAATTGACGCGGTTAAATTTAAGGAAAAAATGAAAGTTGATTTGTGTAAATTTTCCAGTAAGCTACATGATCAAGATTGGAGTTCAGTTTACAATATTTTTGATAGCGAAGATGCTTTTAATAATTTTTCAGAAATCCTTGAATATTATTTAGAAATCTCAACCACTACCACTGGCGCTCAGCATGTCAGCTCCAGAATTAGACCTATGAAAACATGGGCTACCAAGGGTATAGTCATTTCAATAAGACACAGAGATATATTAGGCAGACAAGTTAAAAAACAACCCGGAAACGTAATCATATTGAAGAGGTACAAAACATATAGAAACAAATTAAATTCAATTATTAAATCAGCTAAGTTTTCATTCTACAGTAAGCAAATTCGAGACTGTAACTCTGAGCCAAAGAGGCTATGGAAAAAAATCAATGAAATTTCTGGGCGAAAAAATAATAAGAATCTGGCGAACGTCACTCATCTATACATATAAATATAATTGTAGTGTCTGTCTGTTATTTGCTTATAAATGGCTAAGAGTTAGTTTTTTGAGCTACTTTAGCACTAACTAAGCATAAAAACACATTTTTGAAATTTTTGTCTGTCTGTCTGTCTGTCTGTCTGTCTGTCTGTCTGTCTGTCTGTCTGTCTGTCTGTACGACCGCTTTTCACGCACAAACGGCTGAACCGATTGTAATGAAACTTGCACAGTTTGTTAGGTGTCCATCGGAATGAAATCTGCTTTTGGTTTCATTTCACTCCCCTCACTCCTTCTACCCCCTCCCATACAAAGTGACTAATTTTCAAAATATATATTAATCAAATTTTCTTGGAAACTATAAAAGCTATGAGTTTGAAATTTGGAATATATTATTTCTATTATAAAAGCAGTCTTTTGGTATACAAATTGTCTGAGTTTCCTTACTCCTTTCACCACCTCCCATACAAACTACACTTTTTCATGAATTACTTTACACCAAATTTCTCAGTACGTGTAACTTCCATAGAGCCAAACTGTTGCATTAAATCCTTAATTAACATTATTATTAATATCGGGAAAAAATTAACCGATTAGCTTCACTCCTTCTACCCCCTCCCATACAATGTGACACAGTTTCACGACTTCACAAGAATTTGATTTTCTTGAAAAACCTGAATGTTACTGATCTGAAATTTAAAATATAGCAATTGCATGATTATTATAGTTGTTTTACAAAAAATCACCAAAAACCCCCTTCTCTTTCCACCACCTCCCATATAAACCGCACTTTTTCATGAAATACTCTAAGCGAATTTTCTCAGCACATTTAAATTTCATCGAGGTAAAAATTTAAACTTAATCCTTAATTAGCATTATTATTAATATTGGGACAAAAATTAACCGAGTAGCTTTACTCCTTCTAGCCCCTCCAATACAATGAGACACATTCCACGACTATACAACTATTCGATTTTCTTGAAAAGTGTGAATGATACAGATCTGAAATTTAAAGTATATCAATTGCATGGTAGTTATAGTTGTTTCTCGAAAAATCACCAAAAACCCCCCACTCCTTCTACCACCTCCCATACAAATTTCACAATTTCATTAAATTCAATGCACTAAGTTTCTCAGTACCTACTCAATTTTTGAAGCTGAAATTTGGTGCAAAACATTTTTATAGCTATTCTAGCGTGATGTGAAACAAATTAGTTCACTGCTGTCACCCCTTCTACCACTCCCCATACAAAATTTCTTAACACCGCAAAAATTTCGATTTCATCTATTACATAGTATCGTATGATTGGGCTTTACGCACAATCGTAATCCTGTTATGTTTTTAAGCTTAATGTTATTGTATTTGTTTTTTTGTTTTTTTTTTAAATAAAACCAGCTACAATTATTCACATATCCTTAACGCTCTTCAACACATATATGATCTCGAATCACGGGTTTGATTTGATCACGAGCCTGTCCCATAAAAATGAAAGTATCATGCTTTCATTCTTAATAATTCATGGTTCTGATTCCAACAATATACAAACCATTTTCTTCAAAGAGCCATTAAAGTAAGTAGATTATATATCCCACATAATGTATTACTAACTACACTCTCAAAAATTGCTTATTATTGCTATTTTTACGCGGACGAAGTCGCGGGCGTTTTCTAGTATATATAATAAAAATAAAGATATCTTATCAGATCCAGATCTAGTGGCTAATGCACTGAATGATCATTTTATCACTGTAGGACAATCTTTTTGCAATAACTTTCAATCTTCTACTTATAAAAATGAATCCTCAGACGTTTCTCTTTCATCTTTCCACATACTTCCTATTTCACCAAATGAAATAGAAAAACTGATACGTGAATTAAAATCTGATAAATCGCCAGGTATTGATGGCATTACCCCTAATATTTTAAAAGCTGCAAGTAGGAGTATATCTCATCCACTGTCACATATTTTTAACATATGTCTCTCTCAGGGAATTTTCCCTTCAAAATTGAAATATGCCGTTGTAATCCCACTGCATAAAGACAGAAATAAGAAAGATCCAGGTAATTATAGGCCGATCTCCTTGCTTTCCTCTATCGCGAAACTATTTGAGAAATGCTTAAAAAAAGATTATTAAAATACCTTGAGGAAAATGAAATTATAGCGACAAATCAATATGGGTTTAAAAGTTGTCTAAATACAGCGGATGCAGTATATGATCTCACCGAATATATCAGTCACTCTACAGATAAAAATGAAAAAGTAGTTGCTCTGTATTTAGATATAAAAAAAGCATTTGACAGTGTTGATCATGAAATACTTCTTGCGAAACTTAACTCGCTTGGAATCGTTAATAAAGCTCTTTGTTTTTTTCGATCATATTTAAAAAATCGAAATCAAGTGGTAAGAGTGGTAATACTTTTAGTCGACCTTCAACAATAAAATGTGGTCTTCCGCAAGGGTCTGTGCTAGGGCCAATTTTATTCAACATCTACATAAATGACCTCTGCAAAATGAGTGAACTTGAAGTCAATGGACATATAATCACTTTTGCAGATGATACAGTTCTGTTATTCAAAAGTAATGTCTGGGAAGACACTTTTGTAAAAGCAAATGCAAGCATACAAAGTGTAGTTAGCTGGCTGATGACTCATAAAATGTCACTAAACTTAAACAAAACCAAACTCATGATGTTTGGTAAAGATAGCCCCAACATCCCTAATATCAAAATTCTAAATGAACCAATTCACGTTACGAATGCAGTTAAATATCTTGGTGTTATCATAGATAATAATTTAAAATGGGATTGTCATGTTTTGTACTTGTGCAAAAGATTAAGAAAAACCCTACATACATATTTCAGTCTACGTAGGCTTATTGATAGACAGTTAATTAGAACCATATATTTCTCCTTACTGTATCTTAGCATGGAGATCCGCGTGCACGGCAACATTATCGCCATTGATAAATTTACAAAATAGGTTAATTAAAATATGTTTGTTGCGGTCCAAGTTTTATTCTACAACTCAAGCGTTTTCTGAATTTAAAGTCATGAATTTGAGACAGCTCTTTGTCTATGCTTTATTAATGTTTATGGTTTGCAATTTATCGAAATTTAGAATAAATATTACGAGCTATTCGACAAGGAGTCAAACAAAAAACTTATTAGCTATAGAAAAATGCAATAAAACTATGTTGCAAAGGCATGCTCCACGCCCCAACGGAAGACAAAGACGACGAAGTTAAAGACGATTTCTACAGCACCTTAGAATCAACATTCGACTTCCTTCCGTCGAATGATATTAAAATAGTATTAGGTGACTTTAACGCGAAAGTGGGCAAAGAAGAAGCATACATAGGGACAATTGGAAGGCACAGTCTCCATGATATTAGTAACGACAACGGCCAGAGGCTGACTGATTTCGCCAGCAGCAAAAACCTTATTGTAAGCTCGACATGCTTCCCGCATCGTGACATTCATAAGAGAATGTGGGCTTCACCCGCCGGAAGAACATTCAACCAAATAGACCATGTTCTAATAGAGAAAAGGACGGCCTCCTGCATTCTCGACGTGCGTACATGTCGAGGGGCTAATTGCGACACAGACCACTATTTGGTAAAGACCAAGTTTCGATGTCGAATCGCAAACCGAGGACACTCAAAAATACAACCGGTTCCTAAATTCGACATAGGAAAACTCAAAAACGAGAAAATAGTTGCAAAATATACGTCAGCCTTGGAGAGGCACTTCGCGACAATGCTGAATACAACTGTCAGTATGCCAATAGAAGAAATGTGGCAAAAAATCAAAGATGGCATTACATCTGTCGCAGAGGAGGTGATAGGACAACAACCCCGGCGCAAAAGAAATGATTGGTTCGACAACGAATGCCAAGATGCCTTAGAACGAAAAAATGAAGCTTACAAAATATTAACGGAACGGCCGACACGAGCCAAACAGGACAAGTACAAGGATCTTAGACGATTTGCAAACAAAATATGCAGACAAAAAAAACGGAAGTACAATAATGACGAAATTAAAAACATGGACGAACAATTTAAATTACACAACACAAGAGCCGCGTATTCCCTTGTCAAAAGGATGAAAGAAGGTTACAAACCGAAAACGACCCTATGCAAGGATGCGGAAGGGAACATTATAAATAACGCGGAAGATATAAAACTAAGATGGGCACAATATTTTGAACACCTTCTTAACCCGAGCCCATCACCTACACGAACAGCAGCAGCAGATACAATAGCAGGTATAACTGATGTAACAGCTGATGAAGGATCCGCTTTGAGTCTTCCCACACTCGAAGAAGTAAAAACAGCCCTAAGGAATCACCCAAACAACAAAGCGCCGGGCACTGATCAAATCCCAGCTGAACTTCTGAAAGCCGGCGACACCTGCATAGCGCATCTCCTACATAGATTAGTCGCGGACATATGGACGCAGGAAATACTTCCTGAAGATTGGCGCAAAAGCATCATATGTCCAATTTATAAAAAAGGTGACAAACTCTGCTACGAAAACTACCGAGGAATATCTCTGTTGTGTACGTCTTATAAGATTTTGACGAAAATTCTAGAAAAGAGAATTAAGCCCTATGCTGATAAAGTAATTGGTGAATACCAAGGCGGATTTAGAGCTGGACGCTCAACCACGGACCAGATATTCTCAGTTAAACAGGTGCTGGAAAAGTGCTGGGAATATAATATTGATGTGCACCAGATATTTGTTGACTTCAAACAAACATACGACAGTATCGACAGGCGCGTACTGTATAAAATCATGTTGGAGTTTGGAGTCCCACCGAAACTGGTCCGACTGACAAGAATAACAATGACTGAGTCTTTGTCACAAGTCAGAGTAGGAAATGATCTGACTTCCAGTTTTAAAACAGACAACGGCCTTAAACAAGGTGATGGCCTCGCACCAATGCTTTTCAACTTAACACTCGAATATGTTGTTCGGAAACTTCCCGTTGACACCAAGGGAACACTATGCTTCAAATCCACACAACTCGTAGCATATGCCGACGACATAGATATTCTTGCAAGATCTCTGGAGAGTGCTAAGGAAGTATTTGTAAACCTTGACTCGGTAGCAAGGGAAGTTGGACTACGTATTAATGAAAACAAAACAAATAAACTGCCAACAAGTCGGGCGAAACTTTATTATTCTTGGGACAAATTGCGAATGCGTGGAAAGTTAATATGCTGGTTAGAGTGGTTAGGGAAGGCCAAGTGAAAGGGGGATCTTGGGCAGGGCAATTGTCAATTTAACACTTTACGGAAACGTTCAAAAGTTTGAGTTTTAATGAGGGGAGGGGTGATAGTAAGAGTGGGTGGATGTTAATAGTTTTTTAATTGATTGCTTGAATCACGTCCAATATCCTCTGTATAGAATATGAGATTAATAGACGAAGTTGCATAGAATTTCATAAGATATACACAGAGTATTTTGCATTCACGAAACCGAACATTTGTATGGGAGGGGGCAGAGCAGGTAGGGGAATCATAAAAATTATGACGCAATTTCATTTCCTTTCTCTTGTTCTGTGCTCGTACAAAATTTCAAGTTCGTAGCTTTTAGTTTGTTGGTTATTAGTTGATTTAATAAAATTGGTCGAAATCATAGTTTTGTATGGGAGGGGGTAGAAGCGCAAGCGCGATTTCAAAACTTTTAAAGCAACTTCATTTGAATTATTTTTATAAGTTTTTATGCCAAATTTGAAATGGATAGCTTTTAAGAGTTAGCTGATAACTGATTTCTTAAAAATGCTCGAAAAAATAATTTTGTATGGGAGGGGGTAGAGGAGGTAGGGGAATCGTCAAACTTGTGATGCAATTTTCTTTCATTTTTATTGTTAGATGCTCGTACGAAATTTCAAGTTCATAGCTGTTAATTTGTTGGTTATTAGTTGATTTAATGAAATTAGTCGAAATCATACTTTTGTATGGGAGGGGGTAGAAGGGCAAGCGCGATTTTAAAACTTTGAAGGCAATTTTATTTTAATTATTTTTGTAAGTTGTTTTGCAAAATTTGAATTTGATAGCTTTTAATGGTTAGGTGATAATTGATTTCTTGCAAATGGTCGAAAAAATAATTTTGTATGGGAGGGGGTAGAAGTTTTAAAGGTTTTTGACCAGTTAATAATGCATATATTTAGGAATTTTCAAATTTTCAAGTTTCTACCTTAAAATTTCACTCAAAAATTTTCAGTTTACGTGTTTTTTTCAATGCACATGAAACACCTTGTGCACGTTAGAGCGGGGGAGTCGGTTTATAATAAATATAGATCAAGTTAATATTATTTTTCTATGTAAATTAAATATAGGTATTCACATGCAAAATTTTAACTTTTTATCTTTCACTAGAGCCCTAAAAAAATCACTCAAAATTTTCGACATTTTTGCTTATCACCTCCCTCCCCTTACACCTCCCAGCTTAAAATTTTTACCAAAATTAACCATTATGTAGTTCTACAATCTGACGAATTTTTGATTTAATATCTGTACTATTTTTTGAGATATAAGGATTTGCAATTTTGAAAAGTGCGCCATTTTTGAAATGTTCCCCATTTCCCCCCACTACTATTATTTCGACATGTTATATTTTTTTTGTATTTGCCTAGTATAGCTTAATATACGTTTTAAGTTTCAATTACATAGCTTAAAAGATAGTTGAGATATTAATTTTTAAGTGTTTTCCTTTGCACCCCCCTGACCCTCCCCCTTACAAGAATTAGCTTCTATCTAAACTGATTCTAGTAGATCTTGATGACATCTTAATTGTCTCAAAATATCAATTTTTTATGGGTAGTAATTTCGAAGATATAATCATTTGAAAAAAAAATTCGGCCGGCAATTGGTTCTTAGCCCCCCCTTTTTGCACCCCAATAGATAAAAATATTAAATTATTTTTAAAAGTTGTCCCACAAACTCCTCTATATGTGTGTTGATTTTTAGCTTTCTAGCTGTAACCACGGTTGAGATATTTGAATTCGTATTTTTCGGTTTAAGCGCTCCCCCCGCCATCCCCTGAACCCGTAAAGCCTTAAAAATGAGTATCCGCCTGAGATCCGCATCTATCTACAATCGCTCCAAAAATGAACTTTTTATCTTGAAGGGTTTGGGAGTTAATGTGCGCTGAGCGTACACGTCGGCGTACGGCGTACGGCAGACGGCGGACGGCGTACAGACAGACGGATTTTTTTTTTTGCATTTTTAGGCTAATTTAGTCATGAAACGCGAAAAAAAAAAATTTCAGGGTAGCAAACTTTTTTTTTTGTGTCGATCACAATACTTTATTATTATAATAATAAAGTAAAATTATGACGCAAACTAGGAAAAAGACGCCAATCAGACAAAATATTACGGTAGGAGACTATAACCTAGAAAACGTAGACAACTTCATATATCTAGGGGTGAATCTATCGAAGGATGGAAGCGAACCCATCGAAATTAAAAGAAGGATAATGATGGCAAACAAGACTTATTATTCGGTACTTCCAATAATCAAAAACAAGAACGTGCACAGGAAAACAAAACTTAAGCTATACAAAACAATCATAAGACCTGTGCTATGCTATGGCAGCGAAACGTGGACATTAACTCAGGCGTCCGAAAAACTACTTAACGCCTTTGAAAGAAAGGTCCTCAGAAGAATCCTCGGACCTGTGAGGGAAGACTCGATTTGGAGAATACGATACAATAGAGAATTGTATGCCATCTTCGACAATCCAGAAGTGTCAACCCTCATAAAATTTAAAAAGTTACAATGGGCTGGTCATGTGAAGCGGATGGATGACGGAAGAATTCCCAAACGCACACTAAAAGGGAAAGTCAACGGACAAAGACCGGTCGGAAAACCACGAAAGCGCTGGGAGGACTCGATTGACGCAGACAGCAAATCACTGCTAAGATTTTCAAACTGGAGGACGCGGTCACTGAACCGAGATGGATGGAGGCAAAGCATTCAGGAAGCCAAAGTCCGATTTGGGCTGTAGCGCCATCGTAAGAAGAAGAAGAAAGGCATGCTTGTATTCTTGGACCTAGAGCCTTTAACATCTTACCAGATTTGGTAAAAAATACATTAAATACCAACAATCACAAAATTGTCATAAAAATATTTGTTTACGATAATCTGAACTTTTTCAATGATATTGTTTCATAAAGTTGTCCTTTTTTTTTATTTCTTTTAACGTTTTTCTATTTTTCTTCTGTTAGCTTTTGAACTCCCACACACAAGCTTTGGCTTATGTGCGCTTGTATCTTTAATTTTTTTATTAACATTGTGTCATCACTTCTTATTTATATTGGATACAAATAAAGAACTATAACTCGAACTAGTTAATTCTTTATTATTTAAATAAAATTGATTGGATTACTTGATCGGTGGGGCCCTTGCTGCTTCCAGTTGCTTCACTCGGTTCACTCGTTCCGAAGCATTAGCTTGAGGGCTATATACCGGTGACCGAACATGTTTAACACCATATTTTGCAAGAAATTTTGCGAAGGTGCGCGAAATAAATTGAGCTCCATTGTCCGAATGGAGAATTTCAGGAACGCCATAAGTGAGAAAGATCTCGTGTTCTAAAAATTTAACCACACGATCAGAGGTAGCTTCAGGCATAGATTTCAGCCAACTGAATTTAATGTAACTATCTAACACAATAAAAATATATTTGTTTCCTGCACGAGAACGATAAAGGCCTAAAAAATCGATAAATATTCGCTGCAGAGGTCTTCCGATTTCAACGCGATTTCCCATTGCTGGACGTAAGCAATGATTAGCAGGTTTAGTTTGTTTGCAAACTTCACAAGACGAAATAAAGATTGACACATCCCCACGAAGTTTCGGCCAGAAATAAAATCGTCTCAATAAATCCGTGGTTTTTTGTATACCACAATGCGACATAAGAGGATTACAATGAGTTTTTACGATCAAAGAAGGAGCTAACGAAGTTGGTACCCAAAGTTTCCAATGCGAAAATGAGACTGGCTTACGACGGGGAAGGTGAATAAAAATGTTGTTGTCCTGGACACGTAAATTCGGAAATTTATCAGGTTGATCCAGAATATTACTCACTCTGTCAACATATTCTTGGTCTTTAAAAGCGTCATCTTGCAAGTTAATATGTGGATAAGTTACGTCGGGACATCAGCCAATTCAATTTCGTCGACACTATGGGCTCGTGATAAAGCATCAGGAACAACATTCAAACAACCTTTACCGTGCTCAATATTAAAATTAAAGCCTTGTAATTTTAAGCTCCATCTGGCTAAACGTCCAGATAGGTCCTTTTGTGACATAAGCCACTTAAGGCTCGCGTGATTGGTAATTACCGTAAAAGGATGGCCTTCAATATATGCACGAAAACGAGCAATACTTTTAACGGCCGCCAAACACTCCAACTCAGTAACACTATAGTTACGTTGAGCAGCGTTCAATTTCACTGACATGAAGGAAATAGGATGTTTATCTCCATTGTCTGATTTTTGAAAAAGACACCACCCAAGGCTGTAGCGCTAGCATGACATTGAATAAAGAAATGCCGTTCAAAATCAGGATTCACTAAAACTGGAGTTGATGTTAATAAATATTTACATTCTTTAAGAACATTCATGGCACGTTCATTCCATTGGAATTTCTGCTTAGATTTAAGGAGATCGGTCAACGGAGATGTTACCGAAGCGAAATTCGTGATAAATCTTCGATACCATCCCGCCATTCCCATAAATCTCCGAATATCACGAACAGTCTTTGGAATTGGATAATCAACTATGCCTTGCACCTCTCGAAATCTGCTTTAAGGACACCATCACTTACAATGTAACCCAGATAGATTTAAGCAAGAACTTGCTTTTTTCGATATTTATAGTCAGATTTGCCGATTTCAACAACTGAGCCACAGTGTTAAGCAACGCGATGTGTTCCCTAAGGCGCATTACAAAGCCCAAAGGGCATTACAGTAAATTGATACAACGGACGGTTTGGAACTGTGAAGGCAGTTTTGTCTCGTAACTCAAGTGCCAAGGGAATCTGCCAGAAAGCATCCTTTAAGTCCAAACTGGAGATATACCTAGTTGACTGTAATCTGGATAAAAGGCTATCGATCAACGGAAGTGGATATGCGTCCTTGACTGTAACCTCATTCACTCGACGGGCATCCAAGCACAAGCGTACTTTACCTGATTTTCGAACCAGGGTGACTGGAGAACACCATGCGCTGGAACTTTCTTCGATGACACCTAAAGCTAACATCCTATCCAGCACGTCGTCCATAAATTTTTGGATTGCTGTGTCATGACGTGTAGAGATAGGCTGCTGCATGCTAGTTGGCTGGCACGGCTCAGCTCGTCGGCAACCGGGGTGGGTTTTGCCATCTCATCTTCGACATAATAAAATTTCATGCAGCTGATTAAAGGACCTAAAGGAGGAGGGGTTAAGGGGGAAATCAAATATATTTGTGGCTGAAGGCCCAGACGACATTCTTGCAACTCTCAGAAAGGATCTCGGAAGGAGACGCTCTGAGTGGGTGGGTTTTGGTGCTCATCATTACCAATCCGTAACTGTCAACCCTGAATCGTCCTCCTGCAACGGGAAGGGTCTGTCGAATCCAAAAAATAAACTTTCTATGTGCTCGTCATTATTATTTTATTAAATTCAAAAAAAAACAAAAATTTTCTCTACATACACAAAATCCTTTTGGCTTAGACTCTTGAAAACCTGGTTTGTTATATCGCTAATTTAATTTCTACCGAACGAGTTTGGATCCAACCTCCTTCTCATAACCAAAGAAAATCTCTCCGACTCTACGCTTTGAATACTAAAGGAGGTTCTACACTCTACAAACCAAGAAAACGATAGGTCATGTTCACTTACGAACATCTCTTTAAACAATCTATGCTAATTTGGTAACGTTGAACCAAAAGGTTTTGTAACAAGTTAGTTAGAATCCGGGAGGACATGATGTCCGCCAATAGTGAATAGGTATACTAACAAAGATGCGTAATAACTGAAAGGTACTCATCTACTGTGGTTCGTTCTATCGACGACAATTTCCGGCATAGGACACGTACATCTCCAGTTCGTTGAAGTTGTTGATGAACGTGCTGATAAGGTTACAACACTAAAGATGCTCTCTGAGTAATAAGGTTCTCCGAATAATGATGTTCTTCGAATAATAATGTTCTCCGTGTCTTAAGGTTCTCCGAATAATGACCTTCTCCGAGTAATAATGATCGAATAATGTTCTCCGAATAGTAAAATTCACGGAATAATAAAGTTCTCCGAATAAAAATAATGTTCTCCGGATAAAAGTTCACTGAATAATAAAGTTCTCCGAAATATAATGTTCTCTAAGCAATAAAACACCGAATAATGATCTCCGAATAATAATAATGATCTCCGAATATTAATAATAATAATAATAATAATAATATTCGTTTATTCATCAACTGCCTGATTACTACAAATAATACAAAAAAATAAAAATAAATTTAATACAACTTAACTATAAAACAATGAAAATCAAAATAGCTAGTTAGAAGTCAATAAACAAAATAAAAATAAGACAACAACATAATAAAAAATAATAAATAATAAATAAACAATATAAAAACTAAAAGAAGAAACAAAAATAATAAAAGAAAAACAAGATAAAATAACAAATAAACAATAATGTAAAATAAAAAGATACAATAAAATTTTATTCAACGTCAAGAGAGCTGATTTTTTACCTGGGTGGGGGTCATGTTAAAATCCAACTGTGAGAAGTGTTGATTGAAAAGCCTGAGCATAGATGAAATTGGTTCATGAAAACCATAATTGGTGCGATGCAGTGGGACTCTGCAAAATTCGTTATTTCTCAAGGCACGATACGGAACATTAAAATTAATCGAAGACAACAATTGGTCAGAGTCGATAACTCCCGTTATCACTTTAAAAGCGAAAACCACTCTTGCGTGCTCACGTCTGTTCTCCAAGGAGTCCAACGAAAGAAGATTCAATCGATCAATATAAGATGGAAGCCTAAGCGGATCTGACCACGGAAGGCCACGAAGGGCAAACCTTAAGAAATTACGCTGCACAGATTCGACTCTAGCTACGTGAACAGAATAAAATGGAGACCAGACAGGGCTCGCATACTCCAAAACAGAACGGACAAAGGCACAGTACAAAATTTTAGTAACGAATGGATCATTGAACTCCTTGGATCTTCTTTTGACAAAACCAAGTATAGCGCTAGCTTTACTGGCAATATGATCAACGTGGTCGTCGAAGGTGAAAGTGCTATTAAATAAAACCCCCAAATCACGTACTTTATCAGAACGAAGTAGAGCGGTTCCATCTACAACATAGTCAAATAGAATTGGTTTTCTTATTTTAAAATACGAGACAATAGTGCACTTACTAATATTAAGAGGTAATTTATTTAGCACACACCAGCTATAAAAACTCGTAAGGTCACTCTGCAAAGTTATGCAATCATTGTGATTAGAAATAATTTTATAAATCTTTGCATCGTCAGCATAGAGAAGAATATTCGAGTCAACAATAAATGCACTCACGTCATTAATAAACAACAAAAATAGCAGTGGCCCAAGATGACTACCTTGAGGAACACCGGAAATATTGTAAATCTCAGAAGACAAGGCACCACGGAATAGCACTTTTTGAACACGATTAGAAAGATATGACTTAATCCATGAAACGAAATGCACAGGAAAACCAAGCAAGTAAAGCTTGTGCACAAGAATAAGGTGATCAATTTTGTCAAATGCCTTACTGAAGTCTGTATAAATGCAGTCAACCTGCTGCCCTTTCTCGAGAGCGGAAAGACAGTAGTTAGAAAATTGCATCAAATTAGTAACGGTGGATCTGCCTTTCACAAAGCCATGCTGAAACGATCCCAAAATCGACTTCGAATGGAAGTACAAAACATCACAAACAATTGACTCAAACAATTTAGCAACACAAGGAAGAATGGCAATTGGCCTGTAATTGCTTACAGCATCGCGCTTGCCAGATTTATGTATAGGTATTATAGTAGAGAATTTCCATAATAAGGGAAAAATACCGGATCGAAGGGACAAATTAAATAGATAGCCGAGAATAGGTAAAAAAGATAAAGAACACCTCTTAATTACAGACGCAGGAATACCATCAGGCCCGCAAGAGAAATTATCGGCAATGTCCTTAATGTATTTCAAAATGGTTTCATCATCAATAAAGAGATCTTTTGGCACTAAGGAAGTAGAAGGGAACTTTGCCAAGTACTGAAAATCATTGCAGTCAGTTACTGAGGGACTATTGGAGAAAGCAGTGCGAAAATGGTTACCAAATAAATTGCTGATCACAAAAGGATTAGTGCTTACCATATCATTCAGATGTTCTCCGAATAAAAGTTCACTGAATAATAAAGTTCTCCGAAATTTAATGTTCTCCGAATAAATATGATCTCCGATTAAGAATAATGTTCTCCGAATAAAAAGTTCACTGAATAATTCAGTTCTCCGAAATATAATGTTCTCTAAGCAATAAAACTCACCGAATAATATTGTTCTCGACTTTTCTAGGCTTTTTTAATCGCCCGGCTTGACGGTACTTTTCTATACGTCGACCGCGTGCTTTTTCATCGCTTACTTTTGGCTCTACGGCACTTCTCACAATCCGTTATTCTCAACTTTTCTTAGTTTTTTAATCGCCCGGCTTGACGGTACTTTCCTATACGTCGACCGCGTGCTTTTTCATCGCGTACTTTTTGGCTCTACGTCACTTATCAAGCCTAACTTGTTGAAAAATGGAAAAGTCGTTATAGCTTGATTGAGTTGAAGTTTTCCTGAATCAGAGAGCTCATGCTGCATCGAATTTTCAACTGGATTTGCCAACATAAGTTCGCTTAATTGAACAGGTGCTATACCAAAGGTGTCCCAAAAATCAATCCCTAGGTATAGTGGATTTTTCAACGAAGGTACAATCAAGAAACGCATATTTCGATTTTTGGACCCAAGACAAGAAGCACTGCTGTCGAGAAGTCCAACCAGACTGTGACCATTGATAGCAATAGTGGCATGCGGTCGTGTGTCACCTGAAACATGAAAAATGGATTCCAAAAACGCAAGTTTAAGTTGTCGTCGAATACGCCAGTAACGCATTGAACGATCCAAACGCAATGGAAAACGTCGCGCCTTAGGTTGTAAAAATTTAAAATCATCAGTAGGAGATACTAATGAAACTGCCTCCTCAATAATTCCGGATCGGTGTTCGAAGCTGCTTCGTATGTCTGTCGATTGGGACCTCGCCAAGACGTCTGAGCACGATTGGTCCCAGTTGGAATCCCACTCCGCCGAAAGTTTTCCGATGATTGGTTTTTATACCGAGTACAATTTGGCTTCAGTGTGTTACGAAGGCCGCAACCAAAACAGAATACTCCGCGAATGGAGTTGGGACAATCAGTGAAATTGTGACCGATGTCTTGACAATTCCAACATATGGTGTGATCAGAATTAGATTGAACGGCAGCAAGAACGGGAGGTGATAAATCATGCGGAATCGGATCAGAAGAAATAACATCTCTCTCGTTGACTTGACGACGGGAGTAACAATTGGCTTCAGCATCAAAGCCAACACGTTGCCACGTACTTTCAACAGAAATATATCATCTAATTAATTGTTGAGAAGACTGAAATTGTTGTCCTGCAAGTTACACTTGCAAACCTGGTCGCATATTTTTCCACAAAATTTGCAGAAAACCAAAATCAGTCATAGGCACTGAAAGTTGCAAACCGAGTTGTTCGATAGCATCTACAAATTCTTGGAATCGTTCACGAGTTTTTTGATTACGACAATCAATTATACGCCGAATATCGAGATCAGTTTGATTGTCACTATATCGTTCGCGCATTATACACCTAAGCTCGTTCCAAGTTAGACGAGGAAATTTCTCACGAAGAGCCCAATACCACTCAACCACCTTACCTTTAAAAAGTAAATGTATGTATATCCGAAATCAGCTCATAGTCAGAGACAGCATGATCAGAGGCGAGAATTTCTATACGAAAAATGAACCAATTGATATTGACGGAAGTTCCATCAAAAATAATATTCCACTTTGAAATTGGCACGTATTTACGAACTGGGCTAGAACGAATAAATGTTTTCCGAATTAGGATTAAAACGCGTACTACTTTCAGGCGGTGTTGATTGTACCTGATGATGGATGGAAGTTGGTTTAGGGACCGGATAGACTGCATTTTCATTTAACGATATGTTCGAAAAATTTAAAAGATTGAGTTTTTTTGCAAAAGTGTTACCGTCAACTTTGTTCTTGCTAAAGTCGACGGTTAAATTAAGTAAATCCCTCACCGATTGAGCGGATTCACTAGCAACAACTTTAAATTTTGTGTTGTTATTGCATAGACGAGATGAACACTTTGCGAGTTCTATAGCACTAGAACTAGATTGCCTCAATAAGTTGGTAATTTCATCCAGCTTACCTAGACAATAATTAACCTCATACTCTGGGTCATCCAAGATCTTACTCGGAGCATAGGCCGGACGCAAGAAAGGCTTTTCTTGCTCAAGAGCCAGCTGTTCGTTAAGAGCATCCAGTTGCTTCAAAGCGCCCCCACGAATATCGCGAATCAGACACTCCATCTGGAACTCTTCGGGTTCCAAATGCTCAATATTCAGCACCGACATGTTTAAAAAAAATATATGTATGTTTACTAAAATTTATCAAAACGCGAAAGTAAAATAAAAATTAAGCAAAAAACTAACGATAAAAATTGTATTTAAGTACATAAAAAAAATATATAACGAATAAATCGAAATTATTATAGAATCAAAATCAGAATAAAATTCAAACATAGAAAGAGCTCCCAGAACTCCACCGGAGAGACAGACATTCATCATCGTCACGAGAGTATTGTTTTCCGCAGGCTGAAAGTTATCGAGTAATACAGGTATAATGTGGAAGTGACAGGATTTAAGGAGGGATTTGAATTTAAAAAGTAATTTATTTTAAATTTTGAATATATTTTCCAATGAATCGAAAGCTCTAATGATTTGAATCCTATTACTAATGAAATTATTCGAAATATTAAAGTTTTTCTTTAATCGACGGACCCGGTCCGGATTAAACTCCGCAAGAATCCAAATCATTGCTTAATAACCAAATAATGACACTAACACTAGCATTCAATAGGTCTTATTTGGAAAACCAACGCCAATCGCGAATAACTAGTGCGATCATTATCCAATAACAAAACTAAAGCAATAAGATTAGGTAAAAAAAAATACGCCCACAAGCGAAAATATGTCCCTAATGGATCATGCACTTAAGGTGCGCTTGGATTACCTATAACTACGTTAATAAACTCAAAATAAATCGCGCGACAAAATCCAAAATATTTCCTAATCCATTCGAAAAAGGTTTAAGGAGAAAAATCATGAAATTGAAAAAAAAATTAAAAGTTAAATGCAAAAGAAATGTGCATTTACATTAGAAGAGAATTTCGTAAAATGCAAAATGCATCCAATAAGAGAGAGAGATAGAAAGTGATAGAATTAATAATGAAAAGGCGAAAAAAAAAATTTTGCTAAGCACACTATACAAGTATTACGTGGGTGTGCCGATAGAGAAAAAAAAGTTAAACGAAATAAAATTAGCTTGATTGCATACATTTATATTAATAAAAGTTAAAACAATGAACGTTGTAACAGAATTTATTTTGGTATTTGAAAACTTCTCTACTGTAATTTAAACCGAGAGCTAGAACAAAATCACTTCATCAAGTTGAATGAACTCGACTTGCTGCGGATTATGATCGCCTGGTATTTCAAGTGGAATTAGTATCAATTTTTGTCTACTATTATTAATATTTTTTTATTTTCTTTTATATTAACCGGAAAGCTACCTTAAGTCAGCCGACATTATCAAAATTTTAACTTGAGTAAATGACCAAGTCATATTGTTCAAGTACCAAAACAAAATCGGTATGCAAAAAAAAAAAAAAACGAGCGTGATAAATGTCATTGTGACAAAATTCATAACCAGCGGAAATGTATAAAAGTTAAAAAAATCATGATTGATGATGAAAATGGAAAATGAAAAAAAAACGAGACAAAGAGGGTCTTGGCCCATAAAACAAAATACTAAGTAACGAAATAACACATTTGTCACACGATTGGGCGCCACTGTAACGCGATGAAGGAAATCCTTCATCCCGCTCCAGATAATGGGGATTTCTTAGACCGGGGCAGCACGATTTTGCCGACGGCTCAGGAGCTTGGGGTTGGTCATTGACCTAAGAAATCCTCATCCTAGTTCGTGCTGATGCAAAACGGAACGGGAAAAAGATCATGATACCGTACTACTTTAAGCGGTAGAGATGGTATGCTATTTCACATACCTGCGATTTTTTCACTGCTACTTGAAAAGAGCAATCGCATATTGCGATTCAAAATTTAAAAGAGCTGCGATTAGAAGAGCAGAGCAAATGCATACTGCTTACGTTCTATCACCAATAAAATTGCCGCAATGATCATCGCTACAAATTCCAGAGTTTTTGTTCGCACTCGCATATTAGTCCCGCAACTCACGCATTCCACATCGATCGCTAAGCAAATTGTAATTTTCCTACATCTATCAATCAGGCAAGACTCAATCTCATAGCTCAGCATAGTGAACACTTTCCCCATTTCCCCCTGGGAATGAAAAGATTTTCTTTTATGTACGAAAAAACGATCGAGCGCAATCGAGTCAGGATGGCAAAAAAGTCAATAGCATTTCATATACACAAGCCAGACAAAAAAAACATCACCCAGTCATCGATCGCATGGCATATATACAACCGCATCGCATATATACAAATACAAGCCAAATAACAAAAAAAAAAACAACCGGTCGTAGAAAACCAAAACAAAAGAACCTTTTGTTTTGGTTTTTTTTACACGACACTACCTCACATACAAACAATGAACAACGTAAAGCTGTTATATCGCTTGAACGTTATTATTCCGATTGCTCTCGATTGCTCTATTGCTCTCGATTGCTCTATTGCTCTCGATTGCTCTATTGCTCTCGATTGCTCTATTGCTCTCGATTGCTCTCGATTGCTCTTTCGTTGCTGTTATATCGCTTGAACGTTGTTATTCCGATTGCTCTCGACTGCTCTTTCGTTGCTGTTATATCGCTTGCGATCAGCGATATATCAGCTCTGTGATATTAAAGACTATCAATCATATAAGCTATCCCAAACCTATATTTGGTGATTGATATTGACACTAAGAGCACGAGCAGTGTCTGCTCTCAGTGATGTTGCTTTAGACTAATGAATGAATGAATGTATAGGTAGATGAAACGATTGCGATTTGATGAAGAATTTGCTTAGCGATATTTTGATCGGTGGGTGGGATCTGATCTGATAGGTGAGGTGTGGAACGTCCGAAGTGGTCAATGATGCGCTTTGCTAGAGTTTTTTTGGCGGATTTTGTTCTGAGTTTCGATCTGGTCGGTTGGTAGGACATGTTGCGGTTATTGCAAGTTTCGCCGATTTATGTTGCAGTCCACCGTGTCGATAAGAGCTTTACGTTTTTCATGATGAAGTTGCTTGTGTGAGGTAATGTGTGAAAAAAGTAAATATGTAGTAGACCCTTTTGGTTTGGTTTTCTATGACTGGGTGTTTTTTTTATTTGGTTATATGCGATGCGATCGATGACCGGGTGTTTTTTTTTATTTGACTTGTGTATATGAAATGCGATTGACATTTTTGCCATCCTGACTCGATTAAGCTCGATCGTTTTTTCGTACATTGGATAATAGTAAAAGAAAACCTTTTCATTCCCAGGGGGAAATGGGGGAAGTGTTCACTATGCGCACTGAGCTGGTGGTACTGAGAGATTGGGTCTGCCTGATTGTTAGATGCAGGATTTCGCAGAACTATTTTGTCTCTTTTTTTTAATTGCACACTAGCATGGATAATAGAGGTGGAAAAATCACTGCTATTGGAAGAGCTGCTCTTTTTAACAGATATTGAAAAAGAGCAATCGCAGTGGATCACTGCGATTGGAAAAGAGCAGATTTTGCCATCCCTACTCATGAGCCAGATAACTGCCTACCTAGCGTCCGGAGAAAGCCCGGGAACCATCTTACGAGTTCCTCACTCACTTATGTCGGGAAATTGCATTTAAGTGAATTTGAATGCCTACATATTCCCAGATACTCACAAAATTCGTAACATGTAAAAATAAGAATAAAAACATAACAGGGCTACGATTGCGCGTAAAGCGCAATCTTACGATACTCTAGATGAAATTGAATTTATTGTGATCCCAAGAAATTTTGTATGGGGAGTGTTAGAAGGGATGATAGCATTGAACTAATTTTTTCCCCATCATGCTAAAGTAGCTATAAAAATGTTTTATACAAAGTGCTTAATCCAAAAATTGAATAAGAGCTGAGAAAATTAGTGTGTTATATTTAGTGAAAATGTGAAGTTTGTATGGGAGGTAGTAGAAAGAGTGGGGGGATTTTAGTGATTTTTTCAGAAATAACTAAGAATATCATAAAATTGACATCTCTTAAATTTTAGACCAGTGACATTCATACTTTTCAAGAAAATAGATTTTTTGTGAAGTTGTGAAACTGTGTCATTCTGTATGGGAGGGGGTAGAAGCAGTAAAGCTAATCAAAAATTTTTTTCTGATATTAGTGATAATGCTAAATAAGTATTTATTACAAAATATGAGCTCGATAAATGTCATATGTTCTGAGAAAATCGGCTTAGAGCATTTCATGAAAAAGTGTAGTTTGTATGGGAGGGGTTGGAAGGAGATGGAGGATGCAAATAATTTTTATACTGTATATTGAAATCATTATGAAGGTGATATACCCCGAAATTGAGACTAATAGCTTATATACTTTTCGAGCAAATCCATTTATAGTCGAAACGCGAAATTGTGACATTTTGTATGGGAGGGGGTAGAAGGGGTGAAGGTAATCGTCGAATTTTTTTTAGCCTTACTAACAATTTTAAATAAATATTTGGTGCACAATTTCAGCCCGGTAAATTTTATACGCACTAAGTAAATTGGCTTAGAGTAATTCATGACAAGTACAGTTTGTATGGGAGGTGGTAGAAGGAGGGGGAAGACGCGCATAATTTTTATACGGTAGATTGATATTGTCATAAAAGTAATATTTTCCAAACTTCAGACCAATAGCTTTTATACTTTTTGAGCAAATCCGTTTATTGTCTAATTGCGCATTTGTGTCATTTTGTATGGGAGGGGGTAGAAGGGGTGGAGCGATTTGGCCCGTTCACGAATATGACCTTACTTTTTTGTCAAAAACGTCGTGTACGAAATTTGAGCTTTGTAGCTCAACGCGTTCTCAAGCTAGAGAGCGAACGGACGGACGGACATCCGGTTTTGAGATTTTTGAGTGATAATATTAACTTCTGTATCATTCATTTTTTTCTCCGAGCCTTATTTCTTGGCGTTACAAACTTTAGAGCAAACTTATAATACTCTCAGATTTCATCTAGAGTATAAATATAACGATATGACTTAAAAAAACATGTTGTTTTAAAATACAAAATACTTAAGTTTTATTTCAATTAATATTTCATTTCTTAGTTAATTCTTTATTATTTAAATAAAATTGGTTGGATTACTTGATCGGTGGGGCCCTTGCTGCTTCCAGTTGCTTTTATTTTTCCTCAGTTCTCCTTCACTGATTTTCCCGTCCAATCGAGGCACAAAGATTTCCACTTTCTTTTTATACTCTAGATGGAATCTGAGAGTATATTGTGTTTGCCTTACCGTTTGTAACGCTAAGAAATAACGCTCGCACAGAGCCGCCAAGGGTACAGAAATATTTGTTGTCGCTCAAAAACCTCGATTCCGAGTGACCGTCTGTCCGTCTGTCTGTCTGTCTGTCTGTCTGTCTGTCTGTCTGCCTGTCAGTCACATCCGTTGATAACGAATGTCGACCACCCACAACCAATCTCGTAAGCATTCGAGATTTCGCACAAACTGCAGAATCAGCAACAGAATAAACATGTAATCTGATATCGCACATCGTACGATGATGCGTTATCATAAACATTCGAGATTTCATTAAACCTTCGACATCTCCGGTGCTAAATAAATTATTATAAGAAAACCTCTCAGCGTTTTAATTTATAATATAAAACCTCTCCGTGTTTTTAAGTCATCGTAAAATAACTTTCCTGTATGAGAACAGGAACGTACAATAAAACAAGTACAAAACCGACCAGAATCCTTTCCGATCCTGGAAGGTTTATGTAACTGGCGCAGTCGGTAGGATGTGCTTAAATTAGTACATCCTTTAACGAACAAAATACGCGATTAACCGCGAATTTTATTTAAAAAAAAAAATGTTCTTTTCCACGTCTGAAAATCGAACAGTGCTGAAATCAACAAAATTAGTGCTGTAATTCAAACCAATAGTGAATTCAATATATAGTGTTGTATTCAACAAAAATTAGTGCTGTAATTAAAAAAAAAATTAGTGAACAAAAAAAAAAAAATTATATAGTGCTGTATTTAACAAAAAAAATAGTGCTATATTCAATAACAAAAAGTGACTTGAACAAATTATTATACACAGTAAGTCAAAACGCCCCGAGTCGTTAATATAACTCGAACAGTGAATTTAAATAAAAACAAAAGGACATAATAATTACACGTGCGAATAATGCAATACAAATAATCAACTTACGTTTTAGATTGGTTGCAAAATTCAAATTTATTTCGTATAAAAATCTTAATAATTATAAAAATTATATTTTTATTTTTACTAACAATATCGCATGAACCCTCTACAATCAGTGAAGGAGGAAAATATCGAATCTCTCTTGGCCCAGTTTAATTCGTTAATCGTATCCGAAACTGAATCTGTCATTATGGCTACACCGTCGTTGCAGATCGATCCTTTGAAGTACATCCAATCGCTGGAGTGTTGTGATGGAAAAACAAAAAATTTATATGTATTCATACAAAGGCTCGATGACATTGCGAGCATATTGTCAGCTTACGACGAACCATCTAAAGTAGTAATCGCTAATGCAATTAGAAATAAGCTTACGGGTAGGGCAAGAGAAATTGTTGGGATTCATAACCAGACAAGCAACTGGGTTGATGTTAAAAATTTGTTAATTAGACATTTCTCAAATCCCAAATCATGCTCTATGTTATATGATGAATTGAGGGGTGTTGGTTACAAAAATAGTGTTACTGATTTTTATAATAACTTGCAGGAAGCATTGTTTGAACTAAATACTAAAACTAGACGAGATGGACGATTAAATGACATTGACGCTAACATTGAAGTTGCACTTAGGGTTTTTAAGGATAAAATGCCAGAACCGATGAAGAGTGTATTAATAGCTAGAAATCCTGAAACATTGGATTCAGCTTACAATATCCTCAGTGAAGGAGGGTATTGCGTTGATAATTCGTATTCTAATAAGGGATACACGCAACGAAATAATCAAAATTTTAATAAAAATTATAATAAAAATAATTTTAATAAAAATTCCAATACCAACGGAAATTTTAATAAGCAAAATTCATTTCGAACTGAGGGATCGACAGTTTATAATCAAAACTTTCGATCACCTTCAAATCAAACCAAATTTAAACAACCATACAACGGTCAAAATGGTTTTAATAAACAAAATACACAACAATCAAATTACAGAGGTAATTCTTCAAATAACAATTTCAAACATAATAACAATTACAGAAATAATAATAATAATTTCAAAAATAGTAACAATGTTCAAAATAAGCCCAGTACAAGTAGATTTAGTACTGAGGAACTAATGGACGTAGATATTTCGAACCAAGTTAGAAATAATCATGTTGAAGTAGTTAAGCAGAATGAAAATTTTCATATCTGTGCCTCGACCGAAAATTACCATATATAATAGCAAAAACTCAAATTAGCTTTATTCGACTTTTAATTGATACAGGTGCGACTAATAGCATTTTGAATCCTAAATTGTGTAGGCCTCAGTTTTTAAAACAAATTAGTAAAGTTCGGATAAATACAATAAATGGTAGTATTTACAGTGAGCAGAAAGCAGTGATTCCGCAATTCGAAAATTTGGAATTGAAACAGGAACCTGAGTTTCTGATAGTCGAATTTAGCAACAATTATGATGGGTTAGTTGGTAATGACATTCTATTGCCAAATAAAGCTAATATAAACTATGACGAGGGAACAATAGTAATAAATAATCAAAAATTAAAATTACATTTTGATGGGATGGAAGAGACAAAATATGATCTAGAAAACGATTATAAAAAACAAATACCTGTTGAAATAAACAACATAAATTCTGAAATACACTACTCTGAGGACTTAAAAAAGGAACTCAGATTAGAACATTTGAATAGTGAAGAAAAACTCAAGTTAATATCTTTGGTGAATTCTTACAAGGATATCTTTTTCCGAGAAGGCGATGATTTAACATTTGCCCATAATATTAAGCACAGGCTTAAATTAACAACTGATAAACCCATGTATGCAAAAACATATCGATATCCACAAGTCCATCATAAGGAAGTGGAATCTCAAATTAATGAGATGTTAAAGCAAAAAATAATTAGGAAAAGTTCTTCGCCTTATTCGGCACCCTTGTGGATTGTACCAAAAAAATTGGACGCATCGGGAAAACCGAAGTGGAGATTGGTCGTCGATTATCGTAAACTTAATGAAGTTACGATTGATGATAGATTTCCTATGCCGAACCAGGACGAATTGTTTGATAAATTTGGTAGAGCAATGTACTTTACAACTATTGATCTTGCCAAGGGATTTCATCAAGTTGAAATTCATGAGCGGGACATTCATAAAACGGCTTTTTCAACGGGTCAGGGTCATTACGAATTCTTGCGTATGCCCTTTGGTTTGAAGAATGCCCCAGCCACCTTTCAAAGGTTGATGAATGATATTTTACGTGATTACATAGGGAAAACATGTTGTGTTTACATGGATGATATCATCATATTTAGTACGTCGCTCGATGAGCACGTACTTGCAATTAAACAAATATTCGAAACATTAAGGCAATTCAATTTAAAAATTCAACTAAATAAAACAGAATTTATGAAACGTGAGACGGAATTTTTGGGACATGTTGTAACGGTCAACGGAGTAAAACCGAATCCTAATAAAATATCAGCTATACTAAAATATCCTATCCCCAACACAACCAAGAAAATTAAATCATTCCTTGGATTGACAGGATATTAGCCGTGTTTTTTTGCGGACGAGAGTAGAGCAGGTTAAGATAGTCCTCAAAAAAACGATCCAGAGTAGAAGCTTAGTACTAAAGTATGGAACTGATAAGTTGCTGCACCTGGAAACAATTTGGCAGTTCTACTTCGAATTGTCAGTTGTCAACAACAGGTAATTTCTGTAAAATATTGCGAATTTCCCGCGATAATTCAAGACTTTTCCTTACAGATCCAATAATGAGTGCAAATAGGAAAGTTTTTTTATTGGAACTATTAGAATCAAGTGATTCGGATGACTCCAATCGTAAGCGCATTGTGTTTCAGGCAGCTGCAGCACTTTTCGACAAATTCAAATTTCATTGCTGCCAACAGCTGGGAGATGAAAATCCCAAGTTCTAACTTCTGAGCCCTCTATCAATGAGCACAGGAACTATTTATCCAGAATGATTTGTTGTTGCTTTCAATGTAGTTACGCTAACCTGCTTTGGATAGAGCCGCAAAAAAACACGGCTATTATCGCAAATTCATCAAGGATTATGCAAAAATAGCTAAACCTATGACTTTAAGGTTAAAAAAGGACAATTCTATTAATGTGGACGATTTGGATTATAAAGAATCATTCGAGAAACTTAGAAATTATTTAATCAATGAACCTATATTAAAGTACCCAGATTTCTCGAAGGATTTCGTGTTGACTACTGACGCCTCGAATTATGCCTTGGGCGCTGTTTTGTCACAATCAGGTCATCCCATTTGTTTTGCAAGCAGAACATTAAATAATAGTGAAACCCGATATAGTACTATTGAGAAGGAATTACTTGCCATCGTATGGGCCACTAAATATTTTAGGCCATACCTTTATGGGAGAAAATTTACGGTCTATTCAGATCATAAACCATTGAAATGGTTGAGTTCTTTAAAGGAACCAAACCAAAAATTACAACGATGGAAAATTCGCTTAGGCGAATATAATTTCAACATGGATTATATTAAGGGAAAGGAGAATTTTGTGGCGGACGCCCTATCGAGGATTGAAGTGAACCATAACACTTTAAATCGGAGTAACACATCATTAGATACAGTGCATAGCGCACAGGAAGACAATACAAGATATATAGAAATTGCAGAAGGACCTTTGAACTATTATAGAACACAATTGGAAATAAAGAAAGGTAGTCACAATGAGACTAAAATAGAGAAGAAATTTAATAAAAAACGACTAATTTTTATAAGTAAAAATGTGGATAGAAACTTCTTTAAGTATATCTTGAGAAATCACACACCAAAAGCTGGAACGGTTGGAATAATGATTGAGGATGATGAAAATTTTAAGTTGTTCCAGGAAGAATATTTAACTTGGAAACAAGACAACGCAAGAGTTACGTTTGTTAGAGCAAAATATAAGTTATTAGATGTATCTCTTCCAGATTTGATTAAAGAGATACTTGATACTCATACTAAGAGAAATCATTTAGGGATAAATAAAATTTATGGTATTTTAAAAAACAAAATATATTATCCGAAATTGCAAGAGGAAATTGCAAAAATTATCAATAATTGTAAAATATGTGAACAAGGTAAATATGAACGCAGACCTGTTAAAATTCCTTTTGAATTAACAGAAACACCAACAGAACCATTACAAATATTTCACATGGACTTATGGTTTTATAATCGGGATAATTTTTACTTAAGTTGCATTGACAAATTTAGTAAGTATAGTTCTTTGATAAAATTGAAATCAAAAAATTGGGATGATATTATGAACGGAATGAAATCAACCTTTACAATTATGGGCTTGCCAAAGCATTTGGTAGTTGATAACGAAGGCGCAATAAAAACGCCAAAAGCTCAGAAATGGATTGAAGACAAAGGTATAGAAATCCACTTTACAACGCCTAATTACCATACTGGTAATTCAGATATTGAAAGGTTTCATGGAAGTTTGAATGAACATCTCCGAATATATTTAATAAGGCAAAAAAGGGAAACTGAGCTTACGCTCATGGATCCTATAGCTGAGATATTGTTGATTTATAATACAACCATACACTCATCTACTGGAGAAGAACCAAGTAAAGTACACCAAAGGTTGGTAGACTTGGAAAAAGTTAGATTAAAATTAAGGGAAGCTAAAGATAGGATTATAAATAGATTAAATCGTAACCGAAAAGATGAAGTAGTAGACCCAGATATTATTAAAATTAAAGACCACAAATTAAAACCAAAAGCAAAATTAAGAAAACATAATGATAATCAGATATATCATAAACAACAACATACAAGAAAAAAGAAATACCAAAAACTAAAAAATCAATACGTTTCTTCCAGGGAACAAAATGATCCCAATAGTATGGAAATCGATACTGCTGACGATAACGATCGGAGTACTCGAGTGTCAAGAGATGGAAATAACCAACATTGATACGGGCGATGGCTTCGTTGTACTCAGGATAGATTCGATAAAACTAATAGAGGAATATAACTATATCTATCATATGTTTAATATATCTTTATACGAAGAAGCGTTTGATAAATTAAGTAAATCACTGCAATTAATGCAAAATACCTTTATAGAAGCTAACTTTGATAATGTAATATACGACATGCACCATTTGGAATATGAAATACAAACCCTTAGATTGAACCCTAAACGACCTAAACCCAAACCTATACAATATAAATTACAATTATCAAAGCAAATACAGAATCATTTTAAAGTATCAAACCAGGAACAATTAGTTACAAAACGTACAGAAACTAAGCTGTTAGGATGGATTTATGAAGTAAAGACGCAACTAGATACTTGGCTGAACGATAGGAACCAAAATAAGTGGAATAAGGTATATGTTAATGAAAATATTATACTCGACATATTATTAGATTATGAGAACTGCATGAAAACATGCGATGACGAACAACTTTTAGGGAAACGAAATACTATTTACCCTCAAATATTAGAGCTTATAAGTAAAGTTAAAGATGAAATAAATGTAGGAAATAGGTTTTTTACATTGGATTACTGTAGAAGAGAATACGGAATACTTCAGAATTGCACTACAAAAGACATACTTAGACTACGGACAGATAAAAGAAAACGTAGCTTAGCTCCTGTTATAGGATCAGTAATTAAGTTCATAACTGGTAACATGGACCAGCTAGATGAGCTACATATATCAAATCATTTGCAAATTTTGGATAAAAATCAAAATAAACTGTTTGAAAATGAGAAAAATATCATTAGAGTAAATAAAGAATTTGAAAACCAAATTAATCAAATAAAAAATAAAATTAATTCAGATAATCAAGTCTTGACTGAAAATATAAATAAAATTAACTCGGAATTAGAATCAATAAAAAAAATTCAAATTCAAGAGAAAATACAATTAGACATTTTACATAACATTCATGTATTAAACGAAGAAGTAGAAAAGATCAAAGAAATTTTATTAAACTCTCATTCAACTCATTTAAATAGATATATCTTTCAAGAAGATGAAATCAAACAATTTAATATATCAATAGATAAATATCCAGATATTAAGTCAGCAGTAATTTTGAGAAATAATGACATAGTTGTAGTTTTAGGTATACCTAGTTATAGTATCGAAAATTATAATAAACTTATATTGGAACCAATACCCAATAACAACAAATTACAATTAATCACTAATGTTACTGTAATACTTGAAAACAATAACACATTGTACTATGATTGTAAAACTAAACAAGAATTAAAATGGATAGACGATGAGTGTGTAAAAAATGTAAGAAGTAAAATCATGCGAAGTTGCAAAATGGAAGAAAATGATAAACAGGAAATTAAACGAATTACCGAAGCAATTCTTATAACTAAAAATTTTAATAAAATAAAAATAATTCACAATTGTAATTCAGAAAAAAGAATTAATGAATTGATATTAAATGGTAACAATGTTGTTAAATTCGAACAGTGCAAAATTAATATAAATAATTTAACGTACAATAATTTTAAAACGTCATATCATTCACATTTGATTTTACACAACATAATCGAAATATTAAATTATACTAAAGTTGGAAAGCTTACCTTGGAAGAAATCCGAAAAAAACAAATAGAGCACTTCGAATTAGAAAATCTCGAAAAATTTAGAAATAATAAGTTTTTTGTACAACAACACTGGATCAGTGGATCTATCATTGTTGTGGTAATTATTTGCATCATTGTAATAACATATTTCTATTGTGAAAAAAACAGGCGAAACCAATTTAAAATTAACTTACCTATTAGCCTGGAGTCTAATCTTAGCAAGGGAGGAGTCACATCCGTTGATAACGAATGTCGACCACCCACAACCAATCTCGTAAGCATTCGAGATTTCGCACAAACTGCAGAATCAGCAACAGAATAAACATGTAATCTGATATCGCACATCGTACGATGATGCGTTATCATAAACATTCGAGATTTCATTAAACCTTCGACATCTCCGGTGCTAAATAAATTATTATAAGAAAACCTCTCTGCGTTTTAATTTATAATATAAAACCTCTCCGTGTTTTTAAGTCATCGTAAAATAACTTTCCTGTATGAGAACAGGAACGTACAATAAAACAAGTACAAAACCGACCAGAATCCTTTCCGATCCTGGAAGGTTTATGTAACTTGTCTGTCTGTCTGTCTGTCTGTCTGTCTGTCTGTCTGTGCGTCTGTCTACAGCATAACTCTCGAAAGCTTTGAGCTATAGTGCTAAAAATTTGTGTGTGTCATATTTAGCAAAAAAGTAACTTTAAGTTCGTGAACGGGCCAAATCGCTCCACCCGTTCTACCCCCTCCCATACAAAATGACACAAATGCGCAATTTGACAATAAACGGATTTGCTCGAAAAGTATAAAACCTATCGGCCTGAAATTTTGAATATGTTACTTTTATGACAATATCAATCTACGATATAAAAATTTTGCGTGTCCTCTTCCTCCTTCTACCACCTCCCATACAAACTGTACTTGTCATGAATTAGTCTAAGCCAATTTACTCAGCGCGTATAAAATTTAGCGAGCTGAAATTGTGCTCTAAATATTTATTTAAAATTGTTAGTAAGGCTAAAAAAAATTAGACGATTAGCTTCACCCCTTCTACCCCCTCCCATACAAAATGGCACAATTTCGCAATTCGACTATAAATGGATTTGCTCGAAAAGTATAAAAGCTATTAGTCTGAATTTCGGGATATATTACTTTCATAATGATTTCAATATACAGTATAAAAATTATTTGCGTCCTCCCTCTCCTTCCACCCCCTCCCATACAAACTACACTTTTTCATGAAATGCTCTAAGCCGATTTTCTCAGAACATATAACATATATCGAGCTCACATTTTGTGATAAATACTTATTTAGCATTATCACTAAGATCAGATAAAAATATTTGATTAGCTTTACTGCTTCTACCCCCTCCCATACAATATGACACAGTTTCACAACTTGACAAAAAATCTATTTTCTTGAAAATTATGAATGTTACTGGTCTAAAATTTAAGAAATGTCAATTTTATGATATTCTTAGTTATTTCTGAAAAAATCACTTAAAATCCCCCCACTTTTTCTACCACCTCCCATACAAACTGCACATTTTCACTAAATGTAACACACTAATTTTCTCAGCTCCTATTCAATTTTTGGAGTAAGCATTTTGTATAGAACATTTTTATAGCTACTTTAGCATGATGGGAAAAAAATTAGTTCAATGCTATCACCCCTTCTAACACTCCCCATACAAAATTTCTTCGGATCACAAAAAATTCTATTTCATCTAGAGTATCGTAAGATTGCGGTTTACGCGCAATCGTAGCCCTGTTATGTTTTTTTATATGTATATGTTATGTATAACATTTCAACTAGGGGTCATCATCACAGTAAATGCTATTCGACTGGGCGTAACCCCCGGAATACTAGTAAAAGCCATGCGATAGAAGATGGCACTTACACATATAAAGCTATTAGCCGACCGCGGTCGACTGTCATTTCATTCGCGTGCGGGATGATTTTCTTTAAGTTTGGTGTTTTCGATCGGGATTTTAGTCGTGTTTTCACCGATTTGTTTTTGTTTCTTCCTTAAATATAGAAAGATCGTACGTTTGCGTTAATTGTAAGCAGTGTCGGCCGAAATTCCCCGCATTTATTTTTCGCGAAACAAGTTAAGTTTTATAGGTTAGGAATGTTGTAGCTTATTCACTACAAAAAAATCAAAATAAAGTTAAATTCCTAGTGTAGTGCAATTTTGTGAACGTGTTTTCGTAATGCTAGATCCACACACTAGGGTCCAGTATTGGCCAAAATCGATATTCCCAAAGTGGGGATAATTTGGCCAAGAATCTTGGGCCAAAATTTCGTTTTATATATAAAGAAGATTCCCGATAGTTGGCTTTAGAGGTCAAGAGTCATCGCTACTAGATCAAGCGATACATCCGGAATTTCTGCGAGATATTGTTCCTGCGACAATCAATTCGAATATACTTTTCATAAGGTAATCCCAAACGTTATTCTTTATGCCGACAGTACTTTTCGTTTTCATTTTAAGATTTCAACCATTTCACAGTTCGAAATTGTTGAGGAATCTTATGCATCGTATAACATAAATAAAACATTTGTTGCTTTTTAAATTATAGTATATTTTTAATCAACAACCAACAAATAAAAGAGAACTTTGTTCTGATGAAATGATGAAAAATTGCACTATTTACAACCATTAAGTGACGGTAAATAACGCGGTAAAAAACTCAAATTTTCGTCCCAAACACTTTTGGATAGAAAGATCTGTTTTAAAATCTGGTTAATACACTTCGCCACTAATTTAGGTATTGTTTACAATAATAATCACCTTTTAAATTGGTAAAAAACTGCGATATTTACCGCCACAAAGTTCAACTTTTCTGCACTGTCGACAATTTACATACGGAATTGACGTTTAAGCAACCGACCGCCGGACGGCTGTTACACATACACAACTGCCTATCGCATGGCTTTTATATGTATTCCGGGGGTTACGGACTGGGTGTCTATCTCTGAGTCAATTTCTCTCGTACTTATGTGCTTATCTGTATGCACAGTATGATCATTTAACCAAACCATACCAGACACGCATAACTGATCATCAAGTTCTATTCCGTACAAAAAGTACGAAATTTCTGGATGAATTTTTCCCCGAGTTGGTCGAGATTTCTTCTCCTATACTCAGGTGAAATTATTGGTACCTGCTAATCGGAGCTCGTTTTGTGGGGGGTTTGGGGTTTGGAGCATTGTATTATTAATGTTGGATACTGCGTCGTCGGTATGTTCAACCACGTGGAGAGAAGGCGAACAGAACTCAAGAGAAGTTGAGGAAGATAGAGAGAGGAAAGAGGTATTGTATTTACCCAAAACATTACGATTGGAATGTGCAATACCAAGTACGCAGAACTAGTGTCACTGGGCTCCTCAGATTCCATTCAGTATGAAATTTCTGGCGGGATTTTCTCCCGAGTTGGTCGATATTTCTTTCGCTATACTCGGTTGATATTATTGGCACCTGTCATTTTGTGGGATTTTCACTTGCTAGCTGCTCGGGTCTCAAGCATTCTGTTGTTGTTTTTTGATTCTGCGTCGCCGGTGAGCTTGACCGCGTAGCGAGAAAGCGAACAGAAAGAAAATGAGTTGCACTGCTCAAGATCGCGCCGTGCAGAAAATAGAGAGAAGAAGGAGTATAGAATTTAATCAACACAATACTATTCGACTGTGCAATACCAGATACACAGAGCTACTGTCACTGGGTTTGTCAGATTCCATTCCATGTTCTCCTGAGTGGTCGAGATTTCTTCCCTATACTCGGTTGAGATTATTGGCACCCTATAATCCGAGCTCGTTTTGTGGAATTTCCACTTTTTGGCCACCCTGGTATCGAGCATTGTGTTGCTGTTGTTGGATTCTGCGTCGTCGGGATGTTCGACAGCGTAACGAGAAGGCGAACAGAAAGAAGAGAAATTGTGGGGTCGCGCTGCTCAGAATTGCGCGCAATGCACAAGATGGAGAGAGGAAGGAGAGTGACCTTGGGTGTCTATCTATAAGTCTATCTCTCTCGCAATTTAGTGTATATCTATGTATATAGCATGTATATATATTATTTAACCAACATTTTTCGAGTTCATTTGTAACGGTAAATCTGAAGCCAACTTAATGCGCTAGTCGCGCAAGCGTAAGCGAGAAAACGAATTACGTGGCAGCGTTGAGCTTAAGCAGTTTCTTCGCGACACAATATTCAAGTCAAGAACTGCAGAAATTGAAAAATTTCAAGAATTTCTATGACTACGTACGTCCAAAAGTCCATCTCAGCGTAAGTGTGAATCGCACAACCAAAAAATAATATATGTGTGCAAGGACATTTCCATGTTCCTTATGTACTTCCATGCAGCGGAGGTCATTTACACCTTTTTCTTCATGTTTGTCAGAGCCGTTTTTCTTCGGATCCATTATATTTTCCAAGAAGGAGTAGTGGCTCGAGAGTTTTTTGCCTCAAAGTCTTATCATCGCTCGACAAATCATCTGCTGTCAAAGTGATATCTACCAACGATGCTTTGCTATCAAAAATGCTGCCATGAAACATACTCCCTTGGCTGTCCTCGTCATCAATTGAAGCAATAGTTTTTCCAATGAATCATACTGCCCTATGATTGCTGCATTGGATAAATCAGTAAAATGATCACTTCCACGACCTGTTGCACGTCTTAATAACTCAGGAACCTGTATTAAATTTAAGGAGCTAGAATGGGCTGGTCACGTGGAGTAGATGGATGACGGGAATGGGAAAATCGATGGACAAAGACAAGTTGGAAAACTACGGATGCGCTGGGCGGATTCAACTGACACAAATAGTAAATCATTGCTAAAATTGTCAAACTGGAGGACGCGGTCGCTGAACCGAGAAGGATGGATGCGTAGTATACAGTACGCCAAGACCTGATTTGGACTGTAGCGCTATCGCAAGTAAGTAAGTAATAAATCTTGAACCATCGTCTCTACGTGCAGCTCCTGCCATTACTTGGGTAGATATTACTGTCCGTGTTTTCCTTTTTACCTCCTACGCTTGCTAACCTTTGTGAAAAGACGTTGTAAGGGGTTGGATATTGTGGAGGAAAATTGAAGGGGGTACTGGTATAAAGGAATGAAAGAAACTACATAATTTGGGTGAAAAAATAAATCTCGTCTTCTACTATCTACAACCTGTGGATCCGTGCGATGGATAACCTGACGAGTACCACACTGTAATTTCTTTCACTTCACTACAATATCCCTAATTAATTTCTCACCATCTAATGCAGCTAGATCCTTTCTCCTTTCTTTATCTGCAACGGCACTAAATTTCCTACACTATTCGCAATTGATCACATCTCATCCATTCGAAGGAAAAAAAATTCAATCCTCCATAGTCATGGTCGTCACATGTATTAGCAATAGAAGTACGTGAGTTATTTTGTCGCAAGCCAAAAGTTTCCTTCTGCGGAGTGTGCAGCACAGAAGAAATTTTCTTCTATGATTCCCGCCTCGGTAGTGAATGTCCTCCAATTCTGCCACACGAGCAACAAAAATAACAGCATCAGCAGTAGTTTAGCACTTTTTTCAATTTTCATTTGCCGAAATTGGTTGCATTGCATTCTATTTATGGGATGTGCTCTGTAAAGTTCTGTGCTTCTATAATTACTCAGTTTGAACCTCCTCTTCGGGATACCTTTCGGCTAATGAGCTTCATCTTAGCGAAAATTTTTTCTCATTTTCAAATGGATTGGTAGATACAATTAAAGAAAAAAAAATGTCCGGAACAAATTAGATTCTTACGGAAGACGTGATTATTAAATGTTGACTTTTGACATTCGGATCGTTCAATACCCATAAGTCCTTTTTTTTCGTAGCAACTTTGTAACGTTCGATTGAAACCGAGAAAAATTTAAAGAACTTACTAATGATTTTTTTTTTTCACTGGTAGGATCTCATAAATTTCGGTTGTCCTTAGAGTGAGACATGGGCTAATGAAAGATTATCTTAGTGATTTCTCAATTTATAGCATAATATTTTTTATAATTCTTTCGCTCCATATAAAAGAACGAAAATTAATTAAGAAAATTCCAAGCAACAAACAAGACAACCGGAACAAAAATATTATCCTTCACAAATTGTATAAATCGTTTGAATGGTCGTAAATTCAACGTCGTCATAAAAGGAAGATGAAAGCAGTCCTATGCGATCCCAAGCGCATAATACGCCACCACTGTGTTTGCCATAAACTAAATGTAAATTGTCTGAATTTTTTCCTAGCATGAAAATGATAGCCCCCATGCCGGAAGGATCTTATAGTGCTATGCAGTGCTTCCTCGGCCGTATGACAACAAATTCCTTGTACTACGGAACTCAAAAAAGCCAAAACAAACTTGATACAAGTTGTTTACGAGATCTCACTTTAAGAGGCTCACACTACACTTGTGCGCGCCGCGCTTTTAAGAGGTTCAGTTTTACTATTACGGCGCTATTATGGTAGAAATTTTGGCTTTTCGGAGTTGATTTTTACGAGAGTCCTTTTGACTGTGTCGCTTCCTCGGGATTCATGGCGCTGTGATATTGAAGGAGTTTTCGCCATGATTTCGGGAGGAGTAATTGCAATTTTCATAAAATAAAAATGCTAGTGTTACTGCTGTGTTTGTGTGAGGTATTATTGGAGGCCTTAAATGCGATAGTTTTGCTAGAAAATGCATGCTATCAAAATTTTTCATGACTAACTTTTATTGATCATTTGGAGTTCAAAAATATTCCGTCCTTATTACAAGGTTTATTACAAATTACAAAAACATTAAATAACACACAATAAGCTCTCAGATTCTTTTCAGAAAAAAAATAACAAGATCTTCGAAAACATTTATATTATCCTTTTAAATCAATTTGTGCATTAAATAATTTTATTATTTGCAATTCTGTTAGCGAGCTACAAACAGACCAACGCGGTTCAATAAGTTCGCTAATCCTTGGATACTTACGGACTGCTGTATAAAATCCGATAACACATGTTGTTGATGGCTAAACTTTTCCATAATATTGGGAAGGAGGGGAAGTTAGCGCACGGAAAGTAGGACAAGGGGTGGATTGAAAGAAAACGACCGATAAACTTCTGAACAACTCGCTTTCATCCTCATCAATCCCCCGAACTAACTTCCTTATCGGGAACTCAACTGAAATCCTTATCGATATTGTTAGCCGAGCGATATCCTTGGACCCAAATATACATGTAGAACAGATTTACTGGATCATGAAGGTGGCAACGAGGGAGGTAGAAATCCCAAGGTAAAAGTCTTGGTACTTTATATCTAACTTTTGCTTAGGGAAAAACCCTTCATTTATACCGTAGCCGCATCAACATCGTTTAAAGGAACATCACCATGTCGTGTATGGTTAAAAGTGTAGTCCTTTTTTTCTTCCCCCTTTTCTTTCCTGGCCGACACACACTGCGGAAAGGTTAATCTCGGAATATTCAAACATGTGAAAAAAAGATATAAATAACCTTGAGAACACGTAATACAATGCGCCGGGACGGAAGTGCTGGAAAGAAGAAAGTTGCGATACGAAATACCAAGAATTAGTGGATGTTAGTATAAATCCAATTTAAGGGATCCCCCGATTTTCTCTGTTGAAGAAATTAACTTTATCGTTTGGAACGCTATTTTTTTCATTATTTTGATATGCATCAACTCTGAGTTATGATTCTTGTTAAACGTTTCCTTACTTTGTTTTTTACGTGTCCTTTCTTCCCAAAAAAAATAAAAATACTTTCTCCAGACCCAAACCATAGCCGGAGGGTTCGCGTAAAACTTTCGGTCTACGATACAATTTTAAGTATTCTTGTTTGTTGGTCTTTTTTTCTGAAAAAAGCAGCGAATCCTTACATTCTAATCTGTAAAATTGCCGCGAGTTATTCTCGCAAAACCATGACCAATTTGCCTAAACAAAACAGATTTTCGCTAAATGATCGAGTTACTTAAAAAATGTCCGTTTTCGAACTCAATAAAAGAAGATTTTAATCGTCGAGCCATTTCGAGAGTCTCTCACAGTCGTCGTTATCATCATCAAGGATAATGGCGGACGAATTGAGAATAGCTGCCGTCTTTGTTCGCGTTCGTATACCCACCGGCACACCATCTACCAACAATAAAAGGTATCGCTTAGCAGAAGTGTGTATGATATGACGTACGGTAACCACTTAAGGATCCATTCGGTGTAGTCGAATTCCTTGAACTCCTGGTTCGCCAATAGCTCGAGGATGTTTTACTTGCCGAGAAGTAATTAAACAAAAGTCATTTAGATTACACTTTGCCGCGCTTTTTGCTACCTCTGTTCCGAATTAAAAAAAATGAAAATGTGAAAAAAGGACGAAAATTTCTTTTATTTTTACTTCTGTAAAACAGTTTTATCTTAGATGCCATTTTACCTTCGGGCGCAGCTTAAATTCATTTCAAGAAGTCGTTTGAATTTTCTTTGCACGTTTTTTTTTTCGTTTGGACTTAATAGTATTCTAAACGGTTGCAATTTATACGAAAAGAAAGTTTGATCCTGAAGGCACCAAGGTGATAGGTCATTTGGGTGACTCCTTTTAATTTTAAGTTGGCAATTATGGGGCAAAAAATTTGTTGTAAGAGAAATGTAGTAGCGTCGAAATCCGATTTTGATCCTGCTAATCCGGCAATGAGTTCTTTAATCAGAAATTCGCAATTTGTTTAAACTTGTAACTGAATGGAAGGAGGGCGTCATTGTGACAATTTCAAAGAAGGGTGACCATCGGGATTGTAGTAATTGGCGTGATATATATCTACTCACTGATATCGAATATCATGGTGATACTGTCGAGAGTACTCTCGAAATTTATCGGGCTGATTCCGTAAAGGGTCGTCTTGTACCGACCCTACGGATAATATTGGAGCAGTCAGCCGAAATGGGCTCGCCACTACTTCTCATGTTTGTGGATTTCGAGAAGCTTTCGACAGCGTCAAGCGAGATTACATATGGAATGCTTTGAGAAGGAGAGGTATTTCAGATAAGGTAATATCATTGACTAGAAAACGCCCGCGACTTCGTCCGCGTAAAAATAGCAATAATAAGCAATTTTTGAGAGTGTAGTTAGTAATACATTATGTGGGATATATAATCTACTTACTTTAATGGCTCTTTGAAGAAAATGGTTTGTATATTGTTGGAATCAGAACCATGAATTATTAAGAATGAAAGCATGATACTTTCATTTTTATGGGACAGGCTCGTGATCAAATCAAACCCGTGATTCGAGATCATATATGTGTTGAAGAGCGTTAAGGATATGTGAATAATTGTAGCTGGTTTTATTTAAAAAAAAAACAAAAAAACAAATACAATAACATTAAGCTTAAAAACATAACAGGATTACGATTGTGCGTAAAGCCCAATCATACGATACTATGTAATAGATGAAATCGAAATTTTTGCGGTGTTAAGAAATTTTGTATGGGGAGTGGTAGAAGGGGTGACAGCAGTGAACTAATTTGTTTCACATCACGCTAGAATAGCTATAAAAATGTTTTGCACCAAATTTCAGCTTCAAAAATTGAGTAGGTACTGAGAAACTTAGTGCATTGAATTTAATGAAATTGTGAAATTTGTATGGGAGGTGGTAGAAGGAGTGGGGGGTTTTTGGTGATTTTTCGAGAAACAACTATAACTACCATGCAATTGATATACTTTAAATTTCAGATCTGTATCATTCACACTTTTCAAGAAAATCGAATAGTTGTATAGTCGTGGAATGTGTCTCATTGTATTGGAGGGGCTAGAAGGAGTAAAGCTACTCGGTTAATTTTTGTCCCAATATTAATAATAATGCTAATTAAGGATTAAGTTTAAATTTTTACCTCGATGAAATTTAAATGTGCTGAGAAAATTCGCTTAGAGTATTTCATGAAAAAGTGCGGTTTATATGGGAGGTGGTGGAAAGAGAAGGGGGTTTTTGGTGATTTTTTGTAAAACAACTATAATAATCATGCAATTGCTATATTTTAAATTTCAGATCAGTAACATTCAGGTTTTTCAAGAAAATCAAATTCTTGTGAAGTCGTGAAACTGTGTCACATTGTATGGGAGGGGGTAGAAGGAGTGAAGCTAATCGGTTAATTTTTTCCCGATATTAATAATAATGTTAATTAAGGATTTAATGCAACAGTTTGGCTCTATGGAAGTTACACGTACTGAGAAATTTGGTGTAAAGTAATTCATGAAAAAGTGTAGTTTGTATGGGAGGTGGTGAAAGGAGTAAGGAAACTCAGACAATTTGTATACCAAAAGACTGCTTTTATAATAGAAATAATATATTCCAAATTTCAAACTCATAGCTTTTATAGTTTCCAAGAAAATTTGATTAATATATATTTTGAAAATTAGTCACTTTGTATGGGAGGGGGTAGAAGGAGTGAGGGGAGTGAAATGAAACCAAAAGCAGATTTCATTCCGATGGACACCTAACAAACTGTGCAAGTTTCATTACAATCGGTTCAGCCGTTTGTGCGTGAAAAGCGGTCGTACAGACAGACAGACAGACAGACAGACAGACAGACAGACAGACAGACAGACAGACAGACAAAAATTTCAAAAATGTGTTTTTATGCTTAGTTAGTGCTAAAGTAGCTCAAAAAACTAACTCTTAGCCATTTATAAGCAAATAACAGACAGACACTACAATTATATTTATATGTATAGACTAGAAAACGCCCGCGACTTCGTCCGCGTAAAAATAGCAATAATAAGCAATTTTTGAGAGTGTAGTTAGTAATACATTATGTGGGATATATAATCTACTTACTTTAATGGCTCTTTGAAGAAAATGGTTTGTATATTGTTGGAATCAGAACCATGAATTATTAAGAATGAAAGCATGATACTTTCATTTTTATGGGACAGGCTCGTGATCAAATCAAACCCGTGATTCGAGATCATATATGTGTTGAAGAGCGTTAAGGATATGTGAATAATTGTAGCTGGTTTTATTTAAAAAAAAAACAAAAAAACAAATACAATAACATTAAGCTTAAAAACATAACAGGATTACGATTGTGCGTAAAGCCCAATCATACGATACTATGTAATAGATGAAATCGAAATTTTTGCGGTGTTAAGAAATTTTGTATGGGGAGTGGTAGAAGGGGTGACAGCAGTGAACTAATTTGTTTCACATCACGCTAGAATAGCTATAAAAATGTTTTGCACCAAATTTCAGCTTCAAAAATTGAGTAGGTACTGAGAAACTTAGTGCATTGAATTTAATGAAATTGTGAAATTTGTATGGGAGGTGGTAGAAGGAGTGGGGGGTTTTTGGTGATTTTTCGAGAAACAACTATAACTACCATGCAATTGATATACTTTAAATTTCAGATCTGTATCATTCACACTTTTCAAGAAAATCGAATAGTTGTATAGTCGTGGAATGTGTCTCATTGTATTGGAGGGGCTAGAAGGAGTAAAGCTACTCGGTTAATTTTTGTCCCAATATTAATAATAATGCTAATTAAGGATTAAGTTTAAATTTTTACCTCGATGAAATTTAAATGTGCTGAGAAAATTCGCTTAGAGTATTTCATGAAAAAGTGCGGTTTATATGGGAGGTGGTGGAAAGAGAAGGGGGTTTTTGGTGATTTTTTGTAAAACAACTATAATAATCATGCAATTGCTATATTTTAAATTTCAGATCAGTAACATTCAGGTTTTTCAAGAAAATCAAATTCTTGTGAAGTCGTGAAACTGTGTCACATTGTATGGGAGGGGGTAGAAGGAGTGAAGCTAATCGGTTAATTTTTTCCCGATATTAATAATAATGTTAATTAAGGATTTAATGCAACAGTTTGGCTCTATGGAAGTTACACGTACTGAGAAATTTGGTGTAAAGTAATTCATGAAAAAGTGTAGTTTGTATGGGAGGTGGTGAAAGGAGTAAGGAAACTCAGACAATTTGTATACCAAAAGACTGCTTTTATAATAGAAATAATATATTCCAAATTTCAAACTCATAGCTTTTATAGTTTCCAAGAAAATTTGATTAATATATATTTTGAAAATTAGTCACTTTGTATGGGAGGGGGTAGAAGGAGTGAGGGGAGTGAAATGAAACCAAAAGCAGATTTCATTCCGATGGACACCTAACAAACTGTGCAAGTTTCATTACAATCGGTTCAGCCGTTTGTGCGTGAAAAGCGGTCGTACAGACAGACAGACAGACAGACAGACAGACAGACAGACAGACAGACAGACAGACAGACAAAAATTTCAAAAATGTGTTTTTATGCTTAGTTAGTGCTAAAGTAGCTCAAAAAACTAACTCTTAGCCATTTATAAGCAAATAACAGACAGACACTACAATTATATTTATATGTATAGATGTATAGATTAAAGAATCCTACTAAGATACAATGAGTCGCGTCTGGCATAGAGCAGAGCTGTCCGAGAGCTTTCCTGTGCGAACGGGTGTCAGACAAGGCTGTATATTATCACCAGCCCTGTTTCTGGTTGTAATAAATGGCATCTTGAAAGCCGCACTGGAAGGTGGGGAAGGTAAAGGTCTTCACTTTGATGATGTGTGTTTGCTTGCATATAACCGTTCGGACATAGAGTCAAATGTTCGCTCGTTGCATTCTAAATTCAAAGAGGCGGAACTGAAAATAAATGTGCGTAAAACCACACGAAGGGCTAACAACCCTTCCACAATAAATAATGAAAACTGTTAAGAAACCTGAATATCAGGAGGCCTAGGTCCGATTTGGGCTGTAGCGCCATTGTAGAAGAAGAAAACCACACCTGGGTTCGAACGCAAGGACACCGATTGTTTTTAACGGACAAGATGTAGAAGAGGTGTCTGATTTTTGCTATCACGAAAGCGTTGCCAGCATGGACAGCGGAGCCGAAAGGATATTGAGGCTCGTCTAAATAAAGCTCGCCAGGCCTTCGGTGTCCTTTCCCCTTTCTGTGGGTTAAGAGAGATCTCCCTTCGCACGCAGCTGCAAGTTTTTGACGAATGCGTTAAATCCGTGTTGTTATATGGTTGTACTACGTGGAAAATTACCGTTCGACTTACCAAGAAACTGCAAACTTTCGTGAACCAATGCCTCCAACGCCTTTTAGGAATATTCTAACCAGAAGTGATCTCCAATGACGAACTTTGGAGTACAACTGGAAAACGTTGGGTTAGTCGACCTTGTAACACATAGAAGCGAGCAGTTGAGCAGGAGGCCAAAGGAATAATCAAGTGCTGGCAACAGATTAAGGTCGATGCTCGGGATCGCGCCTTGTGGAAAAGATTTGTTTCTGTCCTATGCCCCTATAGGAGGTCTTAACAGGAATTTGTTTAAACTTATGGCAACTTACGTGCTGCTAAGTTTGTTTAGTTAACTACCCTTTAATTGGTCACGTTTCTACTTTCATTTTATAACACAGAATTTGCTCTTCCAGGATATTTTCCAGAATGACCCGTTAAAATTGAGGCTCCAAATTCAAAATTTCTTATAATGTTGCTCTACAGTTTTTGAATGGCTTAGGATTTGTTCAACTAAACTCTTAGTTCTTTTAAGTAGCTTGACAAAAAACAGTCGAGAGCCTTTATGTTTAGAGATCGGAAAGACCAAATGCATAAAATTCACAAAATTTGAAGTTTTTAGCTAACATAACAGGGCTACGATTGCGCGTAAAGCGCAATCTTACGATACTCTAGATGAAATAGAATTTTTTGTGATCCCAAGAAATTTTGTATGGGGAGTGTTAGAAGGGATGATAGCATTGAACTAATTTTGTCGACATCATGCTAAAGTAGCTATGAAAATGTTATAAACAAAATGCTTACTCCAAAAACTGAATGGGAACTGAGAAAATTAGTGAGTTTGATTTAGTGAAAATGTGCAGTTTGTATGGGAGGTGGTAGAAAGAGTGGGGGGATTTTAATGATTTTTTCAGAAATAACTAGGAATATTATAAAATTGGCATCCCTTAAATTTCAGACTAGTACCATTCATACTTTTCAAGAAAATCGATTTTTTGTGAAGTTGTGAAACTATGTCATATTGTATGGGAGGGGGTAGAAGTAGTGAAGCAAATCAAATATTTTTTTTCTCATCTTAGTAATAATATTAATTTAATATTTATTACAAAATATGAGCTCAACAAATGTTATATGTTCTGAGAAAATCGGCTTAGAGCATTTCAGGAAAAAGTGTAGTTTGTATGGGAGGGGGTGGAAGGAAAGGAAGGAAGCAAATAAATTTTGTACTGTAGATTAAAATTAAAAAAGTAATATGTACCAAAACTGAGACCAATAGCTTTTATACTTTTTGAGTAAATCCATTTATTGTCAAATTGCGAAATTGTGTCATTTTGTATGGGAGGGGGTAGAAGGGGTGAAGCTAATCATCTCATTTTTTTTGACCTTACTAACAATTTTAAATAAATATTTGGTGCACAATTTCAGCCCGCTGAATTTTATAAGCACTGAGGAAATTGGCTTAGAGTAATTCATGATAACTACAGTTTGTATGGGAGGTGGTAGAAGGAGGGGGACGACACGCACAATTTTTATATGATAGATTGATATTATCATAAAAGTAATATATTCTGAATTTCAGGCCAATAACTTTTATACTTTTCGAGCAAATCCGTTTATTGTCAAATTGCGTAATTGTGTCATTTTGTATGGGAGGGGGTCCGTGCGCTCTCTAGCTTGAGAACGCGTTGAGCTAGATAGTTAAAATTTTGTACACGTCGTTTTTGACAAAAAAAAGAGGTCAAGTTCGTGAACGGGCCAAATCGCTCCACCTGTTTTATCCCCTCCCATGCAAAATGACACAACTGCGCAATATGACAATAAACGGATTTGTCCGAAAAGTATGAAAGCTATTGGCCTGAAATTTGGAATATGTTACTTTCATGATAATATCAATCTACTATATAAAAATTATGCGTATCCTCCCCTTCCTTCCACCACCTCCCATACAAACTGAACTTGTCATGAATTACTCTAAGCCAATTTACTCAGTGCGTATAAAATTTAGCGGGCTGAAATTGTGCACCAAATATTTATTTAAAATTGTTAGTAAGGCCAAAAAAATGTTAATCGTCTTCACCGCTTCTACCCCCTCCCATACAAAATGACACAATTTCGCAATTCGGCAATAAATGGATTTACTCGAAAAGTATGACAGCTATTAGTCTGAATTTTGGGATATATTACTTTCATAATGATATAAATCTACAGCAGAAAAACTATTGGCGTCCTCCCTCTCCTTCCACCCCCTCCCATACAAACTACACTTTTACATGAAATGCTCTAAGACGATTTTTTCAGAACATATAACATTTATCGAGCTCATATTCTGTAATAAATACTTAATTAGTATTACCACTAAGATCAACAATAAGTATTTGATTAGCTTCACTGCTTCTAACCCCTCCCATACAATATGATCCAGTTTCACAACTTCACAAAAAATCGATAGTCTTGAAAAGTATGAATGGCACTAGTCTGAAATTTAAGGGATGTCAATTTTATCATATTCCAAGTTATTTCTGAAAAATCACTAAAATCCCCCACTCTTTCTACCACCTCCCATACAAACTGCACATTTCCACTAAATCTAACTCACTAATTTTCTCAGTTTATTAAAGATTTTTATAGCTACTTTAGCATGATGGGGAAAAATTAGTTCAGTGCTACCACCCCTTGTAACACTCCCCATACAAAATTTCTTGGGATCACAAGAAATTCTATTTCATCTAGAGTATCGTAAGATTGCGCTTTACGCGCAATCGTAGACCTGTTAGGTTTTTTTCTTTGCTTATATCAAATAGATGTATGCACTTGCAAAATTTGAACTTTGTATCTTTTACTAAAGCCCAAAAAAAAAAAAAAAAATAGTGAAAATTTTCGTCATTTTGGCCCAGCACCTCATTTCCCTTACACTCCATCACGTTAAAAGTTATAATATTGTTTCATGGAGCTCTACAATCTGACAAAATTTCAACTCAATTTCTCTATTAGATTTCAAGACATAACGTTTTGAAATTTTGAAGAGTGCATCATGCTTCCCATTTCACGCCACTACTATTATGTCCTAATATTCTATTTTTTCCATTCCCGCTAGTATTGCTTAATTTATGTTTTAAGATTAATTTACATAGGTTAAGAGAGAGTCGAGATATTAATTTTTGAGTGTTTATCTTTGCTCCCCCTGGCGCACACCCTTACAATAATTGACTACTCTTTAAGTCGATTATGGTGGAACCGATTGATCAGATGATATATAACTCCAAAGATACAATCATTTGAAGAAAAAAACCTGCTCAGAATTTGAGCCCTCCCTTTTTTTATACACCAATGGATACAAAAATGAAATTATTTTTAAATTTTGGTCCGACAAATCCCTTTAAATGTGTTTGGATTTTGAGATTCCTAGCTAGAACCATGGTTAAGATTTTCGAATTCTTAGTATTCGATTCTAGCGCTGTTGGACAGGTTTTCATTGCTCCTGTGATACCAAGACATGGTAGCCTTAAGATTTCTTGGAGCGTAACCTGTGCTCGTTGTAAAATCTTAGTCCACAATATCGTTGATCCGTATGTGATTATTGGAAGAATGATTGTTCCCCCATTTTCTGCCAAATAATCTTTTACAGGCCCAAAATGCCTTTAATGCTTTGGCATGTTCCAGTATGACACCTAGATAATTTACTTCATCTGAAAAGGGTATTGGTGTTCCATTTGTTGAAGGAGGCATGATGTGGGTTTTCCTTCGATTTGTAAATGGCACTATCTCAGTCTCACTAGGGTTGATGTTCAAGTTCTTAGACTGAAACCAGTTCATTATCACCTCTAAGGCTGATTGCATCCAACAGCAGCCCTACTCGAGCATCTAAATATAAAAAAGCATATCGAGGAAATTTATCTTATTTTTTTTTTAAAGACACCGAGTATAACTTAGGAGGTCACCCTATAATGCGTTACACAGTTATGTCGGTATAGGAAGAGGATGAAATTTTGTAGTGCTATGGGAATTTCGGTGGAGAGAGACGGAAGTGGCGTGGACATTATTTTTGAAACGTTGTATTTGCTTGGAAATATGCTATCAGGCAATGCGTTCCATAGTCTGGACGTTCGGAGGTGAATGACTGTCTATATTTCACTGAATGAGTAGGAATAGGGTTGACGGTAAGCTCGTGCGCGCGTTTAGCTTGACGAGTATTTCGGGGAAAACTATAAAGTGAAGGAATAAGTGATCTAAGTTCCACACTACATTTACCACGAAAGTAGCGATAGTAAATGCTGAGTACTGCAACGTTCCTACGATGCTCAAGGGAGTCAACAGAACTCGTAATGGTGTCATCTCCAACTAGTCGGAACGCGTGTTTTTGAATTCGATCGAGCAGCGCAAGGTGTGTTTTAGGTGCCCCAGCCCATAAATGCGAATTGTACTCTAAACGAGGTCGAATGAATGCCTTGTAGATGGTTGCTAAGCCGTGAGGCGTAAAATATTATTTGCATTTTCGAAGAATACCTAGGTGTTTGGAGGTATCCAGGGCAACATCAAGGACATGTTTGCTCCAATCAAGATAGTTATTTAACTTACGCCTAATATGATAAATTCATCTAAAGAGCGAATTGATACGCTATTAAAGGCTAAATTAGATGACGACGCTGGAACATCACGTTTAAGGGAAAGATGACAGGTCTGTATTTTGGCAGCGTTGAATCCTACTCTATTTGTCCTGCCCTATTCCAAGATTAAGTCGAGGTCGGAGTGCAGCGAACTGAATAACTTCCTGCATTTGAAAGCAATAGATTGCTTGTGAGAATCCGCAGCAGAGTTAAATGCAAAGGTGTTAAAGTACTGTCATCTGCAAAACTATGGATTAGATTTTGAAAGTAGAAGACAAAAGGTCGTTAATGAATACTAAGAACAGAGAAGGAGATAGGACAGAACCCTGAGGGACACCAGAATTAGTTGGGAAAGAGGAAGAAGTAATGCCATCTAATACGACTCGTCCAGTTTTATAAAGGTCTCAGCAGAGACCGAAACGTCACGAATAATAAAGCGTAACAGTGTAGAATCCGGAAATCTTTTCTTTCAATTCGACCAGAAAGATCTTGAGCCCTTTAGGCTCTAAAGAATCGTCCGCCGAAGTTTTTGGTCGTGATAAAATTTAACACGTTGAAGGATAGATTTGCAGGTATTTCATGATGTCTTATAACTCTCTCTGTTAGCTGAAGTTGCAAAATTTTGAAAATTTTGAAACGATTGTTTCTTAGCCTGAATTGCCGCGAGGGATTAATTTGTGAACCAAGAGTCCTTCGACGGCCGGATTCTCTTTTAACTAGAAGGTAAGTAGAGCTTCATATCTTTCAGGATGGTCTCAGTAACAAGTATGCAGGCTTCAGTCATTAGAATTGAACCACAATTTTCAATGGAATACATTGAATAACTCGTTCAGCACCCCCTTATTGGCTCTTTCAAGTTGCCATACAGTTCTGCGGGGTGTCTTAACTGGCAGTGGTTATAGTGATGTAGCAGGAAATTGTGCACGAATCAAGAAGTGATCCGTATTTCCAATTGGCGATGGGGATATTCACAGTAGGAGAGTATTTCTCAGGTTGGTTGGTGGGAAATAGATCAAGAAGATTGGAGAATTGACCTGCCATTTCTAGTAAACGAGTAGGCTCATTTAAGAGTTGTGTTAGACCGTTTAACGAGGCAAAGAGCTCAGTATCACGTCCCTCTTGGTCCGTGAAGGAGGAATATTTAAGCCAGGCAGTGTTGTGAACATTGAAATCGCCTGCGATAATGATTTCAGCGTCAGAGTGTGTAGTATAAATGGACTGGATGGATTCAGACAAACCATCCAGCTCACTAGCTATTCTAGCTGCATGCAGTGCTAGGCTTCTATAAACATAACCAAAATAGAAAATATGCCCATAAATTAAAAGTTTTATCCAGATATAATTAAATTCCGGATTGAAGCAGGTCCCCAAATGAGGAAGCAATTGGAAGAGCACATCATCGCGGATTTAGAGAGCGATCCCTTACGGACGAAAAAATGCTGGTATAAGGTTATAGCCGGGAACAGAATAAAACTGATCACTTCCTGGTAGCATCTTGTACTCGCCAAGTGCTAGTATTTCTGGCTTTGTAGTTTGAGTGTAAATGTACAGGGAGAGATAAGCAGAGCTCAATCCCCGAACGTTGACCTGATCAATCGTAAAATTTGCCATTAAAAAGAAAGGTATTCGAAAAATAAATGTAAAAATAAGGAGAAAAAATGTCTTGAATCAAGAACTAAAAAGTTAAATTTAAACAGAGAACAAATTAAAAACAATATAAAAAGATAAAAGAGACAAAAACAGTAAATTAATTTAAAAGAAACAAGAAACTAAATACATATTAACGCGAAATAAAAACAAGAAAAACTAATGGCTAAAGATTCGTCAAGGTGTAAAAAAAATAAATTTACAATAATAAAAATTATACAGATTAAAAAAAATATAAACGAAAATATGGCAATGCGAAATGGAAATGCAAGCATTGCAAAGCAAAAATTAAAAAAATAAATAACAGGGCTGTGATTGCGCGTAAAGCGCAATCTTACGATACTCTAGATGAAACAGAATTTTTTGTGATCCCATGAAATTTTGTACGGGGAGTGTTAGAAGGGATGATAGCAATGAGCTATTTTTTTCCCCATCATGCTAAAGTAGCTATAAAAATGTTTTATACAAAATGCTTACTCCAAAAATTGAATGGGAACTGAGAAAATTAGTGAGTTAGATTTAGTGTAAATGTGCAGTTTGTATGGGAGGTGGTAGAAAGAGTGGGGGGATTTTAGTGATTTTTTCAGGAATAACTAGGAATATTATAAAACTGACATCCCTTATATTTCAGACTAGTGCCAATCATACTTTTCAAGAATATAGATTTTTTGTGAAGTTGTGAAACTGTGTCATATTGTATGGGAAGAAGTAGAAGCAGAGAAGCTAATCAATTTTTTTTTCATCTTAGTAATAATACTGATTAAATATTTATTACAAAATATGATCTCGATAAATGTTATATGCTCTGAGAAAATCGTCTTAGAGCATTTCATGAAAAAGTGTAGTTTGTATGGGAAGGGGTGGAAGGAGAAGGAGGACGCAAATAGTTTTTCTACGGTAGATTTAAATTATTATGAAAGTAATATATCCTAAAATTCAGACTAACAGCTTTTATACTTTTCGATTAAATCCATTTATTGTTAAATTGCGAAATTGTGTTATTTTGTATGGGAAGGGGTCGTAGGAGTGAAGCTAATCGGCTAATTTTTTTTGGCTTTACTAACTATTTTAAATAAATATTTGGAGCACAATTTCAGCCCGCTAAATTTTATACGCACTGAGTAAATTGGCTTAGAGAAATACATGACAAGTACAGTTTGTATGGGAGGTGATAGAAGGAGGGGGAGGACACGCATAATTTTTATATAGTAGATTTATATTATCATAAAAGTAACATATTCCAATTTCAGGCTAATAGCTTTTATACTTTTCGAGCAAATCAGTTTATTGTCAAATTTCGCAATCAGGGCATTTTGTATGGGAGGGCGTAGAAGGGGTGGAGCGATTTGGCCCGTTCACGAACGTGACATTACTTTTTTGTCAAAAACGACGTGTACAAAATTTGAACTATCTAGCTCAACGCGTTCTTAAGCTAAAGAGCGCACAGACGGACGGACGGACGGACATCCGGTTTTGAGATTTTGGAGTGATAATATTAACTTCTGTTTCATTCATTTTTTTCTCCGAGCCTTAATTCTTAGCGTTAGAAACTTTAGAGCAAACTTATAATACCCTCAGGTTTCATCTAGAGTATAAAAACAAGCAGCATAAGCAACAACAACACTGTCGAAAAATATTTAATTGTCCGAGGTCCGCAATTGCAAGACCCGCACAAGTACTAGGCCTATGTACGGGACAACCAACACACTGAAGACCCCGGTCCTTTAGGCGGAACTTAGCTGGAAATTTGAGACTTGGATATCTGGCGGCGGTGTGACCCCCTCGAAAAGGTCACAATGTAAAATTTGTTTAGAATACTCGTGACAAAAAAACTGTAAGAAATAAGCAATAAAATCATTTCGAAAACAAACAAAAAACATAACAGAATTATGATTGGGCATAAAACCATTAACATCTTAAGTCACCTTGATTATGCTGATGACGTGTGTTTGCTTGCACATAACCGTTCGGACTTAGAGTCAAATGTTCGCTCGTTGCATTCTAAATGCAAAGAGGCGGGACTGAAAATAAATGTGCGTAAAACCAAGTACATGCACATGGGTTCGAACGCAAGCACACCGATTGTTCTTAATGGACAGGATGTGGAAGAGGTGCAAGATTTTTGCTATCTCGGAAGTATTGTCAGCATGGACGGCGAAGCCGAAAAGGATTTTGAGGCTCGGCTAAATAAAGCTCGTCAGGCCTTCGGTATCCTTTCCCTTGCTGGAGGTTAAGAGAGATCTCCCTTCGCACGAAGCTGCGAGTTTTTGACGAATGCGTCAAATCCGTGTTGTTATATGGTTGTACTACGTGGAGAGTGACCGTTCGACTTACCAAGAAACTACAGACTTTCGTGAACCAATGCCTCCGCCGCATTTTAGGAATATTCTGGCCAGAAGTAATCTCCATCGACGAACTTTGGAGTAAAATTCGCCAGACTAAAATAGGTATTGAGATTCAACGGCGAAAGTGGCAGTGGATCGGTCATACTTTGAGGAAACCAGAGCGAAACATCGCACAACAGGCTCTGGATTATAACCCTCAAGGAACGCGTCGGGTTGGACGACCATGTAACACATGGAACCGAGCAGTTGAGCAGGAGGCCAGAGGAATAAACAAGTCCTGGCAACAGCTTAAAGCCGATGCTCAGGATCGCGCCTTGTGGAAGAGAGTTGTTTCTGTCCTATGCCCCTATAGGGGGTCTTAACAGGAATTTGATTGATTGATTGATAAAACCCAATCATATGACACTCTAGATGAAATACTTACTTACCTTTTGTTTGGGAGGTGGTAAAAGCAGAGGGGGAGGTTTGTAATTTTTCTATGTAACACTGAACGTAGTATATAAAATATTTCATGCTGAATTCAAAGTTTCTTGCTTTCATAATTTTCGAGGAAATTGAACAATTTTTGTCTGAATTTATGGTATTTGCATGGGAGGTGGCAGAGAAAGTGGGCGATTTTGGATGATTTTGAATCTGCTTATCAACATCCTAATCACATTGCTTTGTTACAATTTTAATGTCCATAGCTCTCATATGTTCGAAAGAGAAAAACTTTTCTTGAACTTCCAATACAAAAATTTGTATGGGAGGTGGTAGAAGGAATCTGGTGAAGGCGATATTTTTTTTAGCATTTATTACAATCATTAAGGGACAAAATCTGACAAAATTTCAAGTATCTACTTCTTCTATGAAAATCTGTTAAATGCATTTACCAAAATTCTGCATTTGTATCGGAGGGGGTAGAAGGAATATCCGAATCAAATCCAAATTTTTTGAAATCAATCATATATAAAATAGTATACTTTTCTCAAATTTTAAAGTTGATAGCTTTGACGGTTTTGAAGAAATTGAATTGAAATTCCGAAATTTCGTAAAATTTGTATGCTAGGGGGTAGAAGGAGTGAGGTAAAGTTGATAGTTTTTCCAAAATTAGTTGGAATTCTAATAAAATTAATTATGACAAAAAGTGGTTCATTTGGCTTTGCTAGTTGCAATGCAAACCGAATAAATGCATTTTTGAAAATTGTGATCAATTTTTCTTGAGGTTAATGATATTTATATCATTATACTATGACCTAATTTTCAATTCAATAGCTAAAATGGTTTCGAAGAAAAATCAATTCTTTAAATTTCGAAATTTCGTGAAATTTGTATGGGAGGGGGTAGAAGGAGTGGGGGGATATGGCCCGATCACGAACTTAAAGTTACTTTTTTGCTAAAAATGATATCCAACAAATTTCAGCACGATAGGTCAAAACTATCGAGAGTTATGTTGTAGACAGACTGACAGACGGACAGACAGCAACTCGGAACCGAGGATTTTGAGAGACAACATATATTTCTGTACCCTTGGCGGCTCTGTGCGAGCAATATTTCTTAGCGTTACAAACGGTAAGGCAAACACAACATACTCTCGGATTTCATCTAGAGTATAAAAAGGTGAGACGGCGAAAAGCAAGTCCAGCACTGAGCACTCTCTCTCTCTCTCTTTCTCTCTCTGAAAAGGATGAGAAATTATCACCTCTACATGCTCTTATAGTATTTGTAAAAGGAAAGAAGTAAACAGTAATATATTGTTAGATCTGGAGCCCCAAGGGTCTAACCCTGCTACACTCTAGTACAAAAGCGAAAATACTGCTATCCGAGAACAGAGTCACTACAGGTTGGAGCTACTAGTGCAGAAGTTAATCTCCAAGATTTGTTAGACCATATCTCTGCACCACATCAGTGCCAATGCGGACTCAGACAGTCTTGTATTTCAAACTCCCTAAACAGCAAAATACGAAAAGATTATTAGACAAAATCCTACTGTTACTTCAACTCGATCTGCATCTATATAATAAGGAAAAACTGTACATATATTTGAAGTCGCGTGACTCACATTAAGTAAATTACTAAGTTTTGCCGAGATAATTTCGTCGGTATCGGTGGTTCAGTAGAAGAACTCGCCTGCCAAGCAGGTGGCCCCGGTTTCGATTCCCGACCGGAATTCTTTTTATGATTTGACAAAAGTAAAATATCATAATATCAAATAATTTTTAATCCATTACCGAATTTTTTAGTTCGAAATTGTCGACTTGATGGTTAAAAGTGAATACATTTGACTGTTAAACTTTTAAGTAGATCGAAAAATCGTGGCCAAATTTTGGCAAAAAAGTTCATCAGCATTAATAGTTCAGTAGTAGGATGGCCACCTACTATTTTAGATTTGACTGTAGCATTGCTTCCCTTGCATCAATGGCCGCCACGCCACTGGGCCGCTTGCCACGAGGCCCGAGTTCGATTACCAGCCGAAATTTATTTCCCATTTGACTAGAGTAAAAATACTATAATTTCAAATAATTTGTATTCCATGCTTGAGCTGAGAAAATTGCTTGAGTCAAAAAATCCATTTGACAGAAGAAATATATTTTTCAACGGGTCGGGTGCTCTTGTCATAAATAAGGAAATAACGTACATTCAACAAAAAATTGATAATTTAGAGGAAACAGAAATTGAAAGCACGGTTTCCATAAATCAAATTTTAATCTTTACAATTATTGACGGCAAGGTGTGTAATTCTGCTAAAAATACTACATTTTCAATGAAATGTTATTTTTGTCGAGCCACCTCTAAGGACTTGAACAAATTGACACAACAAAACGAACAACGACACTAAAATTTGAACTTTCCACATTTCACGCCAGAATAAGGTTGTTCGAGACTTTATTGCACCTATCTTTAAATTACCTTTAAAATAAACTGCCAACAATTGGGGCGCAACTTTATTATTCTTCGGATATGTTGAGAATGCGTCGGAAGTCAATATGCAGTTTAGGACAGACTAAGTTCTAGGGCACGGCTGTTGTCAATTCAACACTTAATTGCGAATACGATCAATAGCACCGGTACATGTAATCATTATTTCATTGGTTTATTTATGCAAGTTTGGGTTCTATGAGCTAGGGTATAGCCTAGTAGGTAGTATGTTGGTATTGTAATGCGAAGGTCGTGAGTTCAAATCCCGGTCGGCGCAATAAATAATTCCGGCACATTGCCTGCTTGGATATACCTCGGTCACCTCAATCTAAGAAAATGAAAAATTCGTAGAAAGAGGGTTGTGCGAAGGGCTAACAACCCCTCCACATTAAGTAATGAAAAATGTTAAGGAACCTGAATATCAGGAGGCCAAGGTCCGATTTGGGCTGTAGCGCCATTGTAGTAGTAGTAGTGGGTTTTATGAGGGGAGAGGGAGGGGTGATAGTAACGGATCCGCCCACGCTTACTATCACCCCTTAATAGTTTTTTAGTTAATTGCTTGAACTACGTCCAATATTCACTGTATAGAATGTCAGTTTCATAGACGAAGTTGCATAGAACTTTCATATAAATCGTTGTATTTTACATTCATGAAACCAAACATTTGTATGGAAGGGGTAGAGGAAATAAGGCATTCGTAAAAGTTGTGATACTGTTTTATTTCGTTTCTGTTATAAGGTGCTCGCACCAAATTTAAAGTTCGAAGCTTTTAATTTTTTGGATATTAGTTAATTTATTGAAGTAGGTCAAAATCATACTTTTGTATGGGAAGGGGTAGAATAGCAGGCGCGATCTCAAAACATTGGATGCAATTTCTATTTTTAAAATTTTCCTTTTTGTGTTAAATTTCAAATTGATAGCTTTTAATAGAAATAAAAAATAATTTTGTATAGTAGAGGGACAAGTTTTGAAGGTATTCAACCAGTTAATATTTAATAATTATGGGGATTATTTTTAAATGCATTTCACAAATTTTCAAGTTTTTAGCCTAAAATGACATTCAAAAATTTTCAGCTTTTGTGTATTTTCATTGCACATGAAACACCTTGTACACGTTAGAGCCCCGGTGCATAACAATAGTGGAACAAAATATTATTTTTTATCTATGTTTATCAAGTGGAAAATTTAAACTTTGCATATTTCACGAGAGCCATAAAAAATCACTCAAAATTTTCTAGATTTTTGCTTACCACCTCCCTTACAACACTCCCCTCCACTCAGTTTTGCGATATAACGGTTTGAAATTTTGGAAAGTGCACCACTTTCATCCACAACTATTATGTCCGAATGTTATATTTTTCTCGTATTTTGCTTGTATCAATTATATAGCTTAAGAGAAAGTCGAAATATTCATTTTCGAGTATTTTCCTTGCACCTGCTCCTGATCCTCCCCCTTACTATAATCAGCTTCCCTCTATGCTAATTCTCAAATATGAATTTCTCATGGTAATTTCGAAGATATAATCATTTAAATAAAAAATTCGGCCGACAATCCCCCCACCCACTTTTCGGATCCTAGATAAAAATATGTTCAGAGTTTATCCATAAACCCCTCTATATATTGTTGCGAGCTAGGGGATCGCCGATTTCAAAGAAAAACACAATTCGTTTAAAAACAATGAATAATTTATTTAATCGCACTTTTCTTAATTTCTTGATCACTTTTAATTAATTCGCACTATATTCGCCGATTTGGCAATGCCGTCGATCTTATTCTTTCGCTTACTTGTGCCGATTCGCGTTCTTCCACCGATAGGTGTCGCCGAATGACTAACTGGTTGTCTGAAAGTTGGCGGATATTTATACTAAGTCTCCCAGACAGGTGCCGTTGTGTGTGTGTGTCTAGAAAGATTGCCTACATTGTGGAGTTTGGTAGAAGTTGCTGGAAACATGTTTATAGCGTTTTACATGTTGATGGACTTTTCTCGATAATTTTGGCAACATCCAAATTGCGTGATTGCAAGATCTATAACATTACCCTCTCCTTAGTCCCTGTTCGTCCCGAACAGAGTCGTTCACTTCCTCAATGGCACCATGGTACTTTGTTAATCGGTCGAGATGTACCACTTTCATTTTAGTGCGGGGTTTATGATGTAGTTGAATCCGATAGACGACATCATTTAACCGGTTGATGATCTGGTAAGGGCCTTCCCAGTTTCGCTGTAGTTTCGGCGATCTGCCCTTCTGTCGTTTGGGATTGTATAACCAAACCAAATCGCCCTCTTGGAATCCTGATGAATTCGCCCGTTGATCATACCTCGTCTTCATGCGGTCGGACGCCAAATCAATTTTATCTCTGACCAGGTTATAAATTGTGTTTAGTCGACATCGAAGATCCGAGACGTAATCTTTGGCATTCGTTGGTTGGTCTGGTGGCACTCCAAACATTAATTCCGCAGGGACTCGAATATTCCTTCCGAAAATGACTCGGGACGGGGTTTCTCCTGTTGTTGAATGCACCGATGTTCTGTAGGCCATTAAAAATAGAGGGATGTGCTGATCCCAGTCCTGTTGCCTCTCGCTGACGAGTTTGGATAGGTTTGAGTTCAATGTCCTGTTGAAACGTTCCACCATTCCATCGGACTGTGGGTGTAATGGAGTTGTCCTCGTTTTGTTTATTCCCAGCATTTGGCACACGTGTTTGAATATTTGAGATTCAAAATTGCGCCCTTGATCGGAGTGTAGTTCACGTGGCGCTCCAAATCTGCTCACCCAGTTAGTAACAATTTGTTCTGCGACGGTTACTGCTTCTTGGTTTGGAATTGCGTAAGCTTCAGGTCACTTGCTGGAATAATCAATGACCACTAAAATGTAGCGATTACCATTTTCTGATTCCGGGAATGGTCCAGCAATATCCACAGCAATTCTCTCGAATTTCTCCCTTTGATCTGCGGTGTGGGCCCTGACTCGATGCATACGTAGTACATTTACGGCACCAGTTTTCGACATCATCTCGGAGATGGATCCAATAGAACCTTTCTCGTATCTTTGCCAAGGTTCTGTTTACTCCCAAATGCCCACCGGAGGTACCTCCATGATATTCCTTCAAAACCTCCTCGACTTTACAATGCGGGACGATGGTTTGCATGTGATACGACTTTCCATCAGCGTTCTCCCATTTCCGTTTTAATAATCCGCCGTCTATGTGAAGGGAGTTCCATTGTGCCCAATAACACTTTAAGGTTTCACTGAATTGTGAGATGTCTTTCCACTCAGGCCGTTTCATTTCGTCCTTCCATGCCATGATCGGTGAAATATCTGGATCTTTACGTTGGGCATCTTCCAGTTCTTGCTGTTTCCATCCATCCTTTGTTTCGGTCGTTATCCTCTGAATGGTTTCTCCGGCGTATTTTCCTTCTACACGGTGACAATGCTTGCAGTTCGGTGGACAAGGACGACGTGAAAGCGCATCGGCATTACCGTGGATTCTTCCTCTTCGATGAACAATATCGAAATCGTAGGATTCGAGCCTTTCGATCCATCTGGCTACTTGGCCTTCGGGGTTCTTAAACTGAAGTAGCCATTTAAGCGATGCGTGATCCGTTCGAAGAAGGAACTTTTGACCATAGAGATATTTGTGTAAATGTTTTGTTGCTTCTACTATGGCTAGTAGCTCTCGGCGAGTTACGCAATAGTTCCTTTCTGATTTTGATAGTACTCGGCTGTAGTAAGATAGCACTCTCTCCTGCCCATCGATCTCTTGTGATAGTACTGCTCCAATACCGACATTGCTGGCGTCAGTGTCTATGATATTTATTTATTTATTTATTTATTTTATTTATTTATTTATTTATTTATCATAACAAGATATTTAGTTACATAATAATTAACTTATATTATTTAATTTAATTTAATGTAACTTAAGACAATTTAACTTACGTAACTTAATCTAACTAGTAAGATGGACACTGGTAGAAGGATGGTTATACAGGGCTTGGGATACTTTATAAAACAGAGCGCAGCCTTAGTTTGTATGTCAATTTACTCATTGAAGGCGTGTAGTGTACACTGAATTTGTTGAATACTCTACAACATCTGTTAATAGGCTCATTTTGTCCGTAAACTGTACTATGCGGATATTCCTTTAGTAGTCTTGAATGTCTCGTCAGCCTGACATTGTCATTGAGTCTGAATTTATCTGATGAAACCATGACCTGGTTTTGGATACGCCAGAACTGGGGAGTCGCAGAGTTGGTCTTTTATCCTCTCGAATGCTTCCTGGCACTGTTGACTCCATGTAAATGGCTTCCCTTTTTCTGTTAACTGATGCAGACATTTCGCCGTGTTAGCAAAGTCTTTTACAAATCGTCGGTAATATGTCGCTAAGCCTAGGAAGCTGCGCAACTGGTGTTTATCACTCGGAGTAGGCCAATTTTTCACCGCCAGTATCTTCTCCGGATCTGTCTTTACGCCATCAGCTGAAACGATGTGACCCAAGTACTTGACTTCTGCACTAAATAAAGTGCACTTTTTCGGACTCAGCTTTAATTTTGCCGCTCGCAGTTGCTGGAAGACTTCCTGTAGATTTTTCAGATGTTCCTTGAATGTTCTGCCGATAACGATCACATCATCCAGGTAAACGAGACAAGTTTTCCAACTCAGGCCACGCAAAACGAATTCCATTAGTCTTTCAAACGTAGCTGGAGCATTGCACAAGCCAAATGGCATTACGATGAATTGCCACAGTCCACTGCCGACAGAGAATGCTGTTTTCTCTCTATCTTTTTCATCTATCTCCACTTGCCAGTAACCACTCTCCAGATCCAACGTTGAGAACCATTTAGCATCAGTTAAGGTGTCCATGATATCGTCGATTCTTGGTAGTGGATAGCTATCCTTTTTCGTAACATCATTCAGTCGCCTGTAGTCCACACAAAAACGGGTACTGCCGTCCTTCTTCTTTACCAGCACTACTGGCGATATCCACGGGCTCTTTGATTCTTCGATGATTCCCTGATGCTCCATAGTTTTAACCATTGAATTGACTTCTCCTTGTTTCGCTAATGGTACTCTTCTTGGAGGTTGACGTATCGGTGTAGCACTTCCGGTATCTATACGATGTTTCACTAAGTTCGTTCTGCCATAGTCGTCATCACCGGTGGAAAAGACGTCGCTGAATCCTTCGATTAGATCTACTGCTTGCTTGTGTTGTTCTTCTCTAAGGTTGCTTGACTGAAGAAGTGTTGATGTTACATTGTCCTTCCTTCTTGGCTTATTTTTAGAGGGTACGTCATGTGGTTCTGCCTTGTCGATACTCGTCACCGCCGATATTGGTTCACAGCTGCCAATTACATCTCCTTTCTTTACGCTGGTAGTGCTGTCCGCAATGTTCAGGACTCTTATTGGTACCATCATCTTCTCATTCCTTTTTACGAGCGTTTTTCCTAGTATTAGACTTCGTAATGCAGGTGTCGTTTCCGGTTCTATGAGGTAGAATCGGTGGTTCCCGGGATCACCATCGAGCTCTGCCCAAATAACATTCTCGGATGACTTTGGTATATCCGCATCTTCGCACAATACAACTCGTAGTTTTGTTGTGTTGGATGATGTTATTTCCATCGGGATTTCAATATTCCGCCACTTCATTATTCGTTGTCCTAAGTCCAGCTGGATACCGTGTGGTTTCAGAAAATCCATTCCAAGGATACACTCATCGGTAATGTCAGCTACCACGAATACATGCGAGAAGGTCAAATCCCCAAGCTGTATGTCACGAGCTATTTCTCCATGGACCGTTGTAGTTTCTCCTGTAGCAGTGCGAAGTGCGTACTTCTTGGTGTTGTGAAGCCAAGTACGATCTACAAGGTCAGATCTTAGCACTGACCGTGTTGCGCCTGTGTCGACTGTTATGATGCAGTTTAATTTGCCGACTCGACCACTCATACATAAGTCGTTTTCACAACGATGTAGTCGAGAAACTGCGATGATGGTTCCGGGTTCCGTCGATTCTACCAGCCAACTTCTGCCCCATGAAGTTGGCCTTTACTCGTTTCCCGGACTGTCATTAGGCGGAGCGTGCTCTCGTGACGGTTCGCCCCTTCCTCCCCTTTGTTTAGCAGCGCAGCCGGAACAGTAGTTGGTCGCTTTTCTGGGTTTGCGGTAGTCGCGTCTTAAGTGTCCTGCCTGTCCACAATTCCAGCATCGGGGAGCACCAGATCCTTCGCTCCGCTTGGTGTACTCGGCTTTCTGGCACACACATTCTTCTACTATTTCTCGAACTCGATAGTTACTCCGCGAGCTTTGCTTGGCAGCTTCGAACGTCAGCCCATATACTAAGGCTTTGCCAATCGTTTTCTTACCTGCCAGTTTTAACGCCTGTTGCAGCTCTCTGTCCTGTACAGCATTGTTAAATGCGAAAAGAGCTGTATCGTTGCGTTGCTCTGTTTGCGCATTAGGCAGCGATAATAGTGTGAGTCGTTCAATATCGCGTGCCAGCTCTTGAGTGTTTCACCATTCTTTTGAGCTCGGTTGTACAGTTGAGTTTTGTAGATCTCTCGCATGTGGTCACTGCCGTAATGAAGATCCAATGTCCGGACTAACGTTGAAAAATCTTGTTGTTGCTCCTGCGGAATCGTTTGAAGAACTTCAGCTGGTGGGCCTCTTAACGCCAATATAAGAGCCGTTCCTCGTTCCAGATCATTCCAATGGTTGTTTCTTGCGGCGGCCTCAAATTGGGTCTTATAAATAGCCCACGGTGTTTGTCCATCGAAGATTGGAGCCTTGAGACCCTTGTGTGCAACATGTTCTGTCTTGATGACGCCAGTCGCCTTCACGTTATCGAAGTCTCTTTTTAGGCGTTCGACTTCTTCTGCAATTCCGGATGTCTTTTCCGTAATTTGTTCTTCGAAGATTCGAAGTTTCTTCTCAACGTTTTCTTCTATGGCCTTACCCATGATGTCTATTTTATTATTTTGCAGCTCCAATTTTTGGTTAAGGTCCTTTGAGGTCTGATCAATTTCTGATTAATATCCGCCGATTGTTGCTCTAGTTTGTGATTAATGTCCGCAGATTGTTGCTTAATGTCCGCAGATTGTTGTTTAATGTCCGTAGATTGTTGTTTAATGTCCACTGATTGTTGCTCTAATTTCTGATTCATATCCGCAGATTGTTGATCCAATTCGTGCATCATTTGTTGTATTAACTGTGTTAAGGCATCCGATGTACCAGAGCACTCCTCTTTACTAGCTTCTTCGATTTGGAACTCAAAACTATCTGCATTCTCACCCTCAGCCTCAAGTGTCTCGATCATACGGCTGACAAGTTCAGACTTGCTCCCTGTTGTAGGTAACTCGCGTCTACTGAGCTCTTCCTTCAGCTCCGTTACTTTTAAGTCTTTTAAATAACGCGGCATTTTCACTACCGATTATTTCCAGTTTTTCCGCGATTCGAATTCACTTAAATTTACGTCACTGCTCACTAAATCACTCGAGATTATTCGATTTCACAAAATTCTCACTGTCCGTTCGAGAATTTTAGTTCCACGATTTTACTTCGCTAATTAAAGTCACTGTTCACTAGAGCACTCGGGAATATTCGATTTCAGAAAATTCTCACTGTCCGTTCGAGAATTTTAGTTTTACTTTTTCGCTCTCACAAAATTATCCGTTCCGAGAATTTTTAATTTCACTCGCGATTTTTAACCCGAATTTATCCTTGAAATCCCACTCTTCTGACACCAATTGTTGCGCGCTAGGGGATCGCCGATTTCAAAGAAAAACACAATTCGTTTAAAAACAATGAATAATTTATTTAATCGCACTTTTCTTAATTTCTTGATCACTTTTAATTAATTCGCACTATATTCGCCGATTTGGCAATGCCGTCGATCTTATTCTTTCGCTTACTTGTGCCGATTCGCGTTCTTCCACCGATAGGTGTCGCCGAATGACTAACTGGTTGTCTGAAAGTTGGCGGATATTTATACTAAGTCTCCCAGACAGGTGTCGTTGTGTGTGTGTGTGTCTAGAAAGATTGCCTACATTGTGGAGTTTGGTAGAAGTTGCTGGAAACATGTTTATAGCGTTTTACATGTTGATGGACTTTTCTCGATAATTTTGGCAACATCCAAATTGCGTGATTGCAAGATCTATAACAATATGTTGATTTTCAGCTTCTTAGCTAGAACCATGGCTGAGACATTCGAGTTCGTAGTTATCGGTGTTAGCGCAAGTCCGCCTCCTCCTTAACCCTGACAACCCGTTCCACTCACATCCCCACTGTCCGACTGATATCCGCAACCATCTATAATTCACCCAAAACTGAACTTTCTATGTTGAAGGGTTTGGGAATTAATTTGCCCTGATGGCGTACGGTGTACAGACAGACGAATTTTTTTTTCGCATGTTTAGGCTATTTCAGTCGTGAACCGCGAAAAAATAAAATTTTAGAGTAGCAAATTTTTTTTTTTTTTTTCAAGTTGATCAAAATCCACATACATATATGTATAAAAGAATAAACGTTTTTTGTAAACGACTAAAGCCCAAACCAATAACCTAAAATAAACAAGCTAAATATCATTGGAACGCTATTTTCATCAAGGTGTTCCTTTTCTGAGTTCCAGGTCTCTACCTGATCCGGTTCCGGATTTCTGCTGAAATTTGGCAACATGATGAAAGAAAATGTGAAAGGAAAAGTGATAACTCCTTCCGTAATCAGATCACAACTTCCGACAAGCAAACAAGAATTTAAGCCGGGGTGAGACAGAAACATAAGGCACAAACGCCATTCATTGCAGAGCAAAACAGAACAGAGTGCACAGACTTTCTATGTTGCCCATAGATCAAAAAAATTTTCCCATAAAAAATTCCTACCTCTCAAATGAACGATTTTGATCGGTTCGCTCAAGGTAATACCTTCCAAAAATTTAAACAGCTGATTACTAAGGCATATTTTACAGGTACAGTGACCGACAAAAGTCTACATACGACCCCTATTTTCGCTACTTGAAGAGCCCCATGGCACTAATTAAAAAAGTAATCATGCAGTTATGTTCTAAGTCTATTTTAATTGATACAAGTCGGGCGAAACTTTATTATTCTTGGGACAAGTTGCAAATGCATGGAAAGTCAATATGCAGGTTAGAGTGGGTAGGGAAGACTAAGTGAAAGGGAGTTCTTGGCCAGGGCAATTGTCAGTTTAACACTTTGCGGAAACGTTCAAAGGCTCCAGTACTTATAATCAATATTCCGTTCGTTTATTTATGCAAGTTTGAGTTTTTATGAGGGGAGGTGTGAGGCGTGATAGTAAGAGTGGGTGAATGTTAATAGTTTTTTAATTGATTGCTTGAATTGTCAGTTTAACACTTTGCGGAAACGTTCAAAAGCTCCAGTACTTATAATCAATATTCCGTTCGTTTATTTATGCAAGTTTGAGTTTTTATGAGGGGAGGGGTGAGGCGTGATAGTAAGAGTGGGTGGGTGTTAATAGTTTTTTAATTGATTGCATGAATCACGTCTAATATTCTCTGTATAGAATGTCAGTTTTATAGACGAAGTTACATAGAATTTTCTTAAGATTCTGTGTATTTTACATTCACGAAACTAAAAATTTGTATGGGAGGGGGTAGAGGAGGTAGTGGAATCGTAAAATTTGTGACGCAATTTTATTTCCTTTCTCTTGTATTGCGCTCGTACAAAATATCAAGTTCATAGCTTTTAATTTGTTGGTTCAATGAAATAAGTCGAAATGATACTTTTGTATGGGAGGGGGTAGAAGGGAGAGCGCGATTTCAAAACCCTTAACGTAATTTCATTTCAATTATTTTTGTTAGTTCTTACGTAAAATTCCAAATTGATAGCTTTTAATAGTTGGTGATAATTGATTTCTTAAAAACGGTCGAAAAAATAATTTTGTATGGGAGGAGTAGAAGTTTTAAAGGTATTCGACCAGTTAATATTTCAAACTTTTAGACATTTTTTTTAAATGCATTTCGCAAATTTTCAAGTTTCTACCTTAAAATTTCATTCAAAAATGTTCAGTTTATATGTTTATCACATTACACATGAAACACCTTGTGCACGTTATACCACCACTTCGGTGCATAACAATTTTGGAACGAATTATTATTTTTTTTCTATATGTATCAAATAGATGTATAGACGTGCAAAATTTAAACTTTGTATCTTTTACAAGAGCCCTAAAAAAATTACTCAAAATTTTGTATATTTTTACTTTCCACCTCCCTCCCCTTACACCCCCTACTTAAATTTTTTACCAAAATTAATGATCGTATAGCTCTACAATCTGACACATTTTTAATTTGATATTTGTACTCAATTTTTATATATAATGATTTGTAGTTTTGGAAAGTGCGCCATTTTAGAAATGCTCTCCATTTCCCCCCACTACTATTATGTCCACATGTTATATTTTTTTTCATATTTCTCTAATAAAGCTTAGTATACGTTTCAAGTTTCAATTACATAGCTTAAGAGACCCCCGCCTCCTCCTTCCACCTGAGACTCCCCAAAATTTAGATAATGAAGCTCACTTACCCAATCAACAATCCACCCAAAAACGAACATTCTACCTTTAACGGTCTCGGAGACATAAGTCCATATGTACGGCGGACGGCGTACGGCGTACGATCACAATACTTTATTATTAGAATAATAAAGTAAAAATCTTTTCTCCAATATAAACTTTACAAGTTATTCATATATAACTAAAAACATAATAGGGCTACGGTTGCAAGTAAAGCGCAATCTTACGATACTCCAGATGAAGTAGAATTTTTTGTGATCCCAAGAAATTTTGTGTGGGGAGTGTTAGAAGGGGTGATAACATTGAACTATTTTTTCCCCGTCATGCTAAATTAGCTATAAAAATGTTTTATACAAAATGCTAACTCCAAAAATTGAATGGGAACTGAGAAAATTAGTGAGATAGATTTAGTGCAAATGTGTAGTTTGTAAGGGAGGTGGTAGAAAGTGTGTGGGATTTTTGTGATTTTTTTTTTTCAGAAATAATTAGGAATATTACAAAATTGACATCCCTTAAATTTCACACTAGTACCATTCATACTTTTCAAAAAATCGATTTTTTGTGAAGTTGTGAAACTGTGTCATATAGTATGGGAAGCAGTGAAGCTAATCAAATATTTTTTTCTGATCTTGGTGATAGTTCTAATTAAGTCTTTATTTCAAAATATGAGCTCGATAAATGTTATATGTTCTGAGAAAATCGTCTTAGAGCATTTCATGAAAAAGAGTAGTTTGAATGGGAGGGGCTGGAAGGAGAGGGAGGACGCAAATAATTTTTCTACTGCAGATTGTTATGAGGCTTCCGTGGTGCAGTGGGCATCGTGCTTGCTTCTCAGTCAATAGGTCGTGGGTTCGATTCCCACTCCAGACGGGATTTTTTTAAGCGCAAATTTTTCAGTTGCTACTGGTGATAAAAAATCATTCGCAATAAAATGGGGAAACGGTGTAAAAGTGAAACAGTTCCACTTCAATAAGGCCTAGATACTCAGTAGTTCGCTTTCTATCATTCAGTCCCCCATAACATCTGCAAATATTTGTCAGTAAGCAGCCAGTACAACTGAGCAATATACCAGCTTCTCCACTCGCTACGGTCGTTCTCACTCCCCCTCCCCAACCTTCCCATTCCTTCCCTCCATGACTGTGTTTGTCATTCTGTAAAAAAAAAAAAAATATATTGAAATTATCATAAAAGTAATATATTCCAAATCAAATTTCAGGCAAATTGCTTTTAGACTTTTCGAGCAAAGCCGTTTATTGTCAAATTGCGCAATTGTGTCATTTTGTATGGGAGGGAGTAGAAGGGGTGAACCGATTTGGCCCGTTTACGAACTTGACCTTAATTTTTTGTCAAAAACTACGTCTACAAAATTTGTACTATATAGCTCAACGCGTTCTCAAGCTAAAGAGGACATGGACGGACGATCAGACTGACAGACAGACAGACAGACGGACGGACTGACATCCGGTTTTGAGATTTTTCAGTGATTATATGAACTTCTGTTTCATTCATTTTTTTTCTCCGAGCTTTATTTCTTGGCGTTACAAACTTTATGGCAAACTTATACTACTCTCAGATTTCATCTAGAGTATAAAAATGCATTGACAAGAGTTTACATACGGCTAGGTAAATCGTTCTTTATGATAATGTGCGGTTCTGTATTATAACGGGAAGTGCATTTTCTCAAGTTTTGGTGTTTGCGCTTCGCGTTAGGCTACAGTTTTAGCAGTTTTGATAAGGCCGCAGCTGTGAAGATGGCTTCTCGGAAGGAAATCTCATCAGAAGTACGGAGGTTGGTGGTAAAACAACGAAACGAAAGAAAAGCTTTCGGTGAAATAGCCGAATTGTTGAAGTTAAGTAAATCGACAGTTCAAACCATATTCAACAACTACAAAAGAAGGTTCTCTGTTGAAAACATGCCGCGCAGTGATCGACCGAAGAACCTGGTTCGCAGAGATGTCTCCTTTATTTTGAAAGAAGTGAACCAAAACCCAAAGGTTGATGCCGCAAAATTGGCGGAGGACATAGCAAAACGAACAGGAATCATGATGCATCCAAGAACAGTTCAAAGAACATTAAATAATAATGGTTATCACAGCAGAACACCACGCAAAAAGCTCCTTATAAGCGAAAAGCCGAAAAGCATCTAGACAAAGGACTTGATTTTTGGAAGAAGGTATTGTTCACCAATGAATCGAAGTGTGACATATTTGGAAGTGGCGGTAGAGCTAAGGTTTGGAGAAATGAAAACACGGGAATAGACCCGAAACACCTAATTCCCACAGTCAAACATTGCGGTGGTAATGTAATGTTTTGGGGTGCTGTCGCAGCGTCGGGTCTAGGAAATTTAGTGTTGATTGATGGTGTCATGGATTGTCATCTCTACAAAACCATCTTGCAACACAATTTAAGGGAATTGGTAGATCAGTTGGACCTTGGTGAAAGCAGGATATTCCAACAAGACAATGGATCCTAAGCACACCGCTCAAATCGTGAAAGACTGCCTACTATATTATGCTCCAAGACAGTTTCCGGTCCGGACTTGAATGGCATCGAGCACGTTTGGGAGTTTTTGGATTGAGAAATAAGAAACCACGATATTAGAAGTGCTACAATGCTAAAAGAGAAGCTCATTGAGGAATGAGGTCAAATAAGGCCTAACGAGTTAGAAAATTTGCTCGCATCAATGCCGAGACTCTTGCAAGCAGTTATAAATGCCCATGGTGGGCCAAAAAACTATTAATATTAAGTTTTGAAATGAAATGTAAATTCCCTAGTGAAGTTTTTGGTGGATCTCATGATCGTACTTAGACTTTTGTCAATGCTATTTTTTAGTTTTTTTATGAATAGATTGTTAAGTTTATATTTGAGAAAAGATTTTTTTGTTACATGTCAATAAAAATAGATTGTATACAAGACTACGTCATTACTTTTTCAAATAATGCTGTTGGGCTCGTGAAGCAGCAAAAGTAGGGGCCGTATGTAGACTTTTGTCGGCCACTGTAAATTGTTCGCATGTATGTCTACAGCATAACTCTCGAAAGCTTCGAACTATAGTGCTGAAAATTTTTGTGTGTCATTTTTAACAAAAAATTAACTTTAAGTTCGTGCATGGGCTACATCCCCCCACTCCTTCTACCCCCTCCCATACAAGTTTTATGAAATTTCGAAATATTAAGATATTGATTTTTCTTCGAAACTATTTAAGCTATCGACTTGAAATTTAGGTCAAAGTATTATGATATAGATGTCATTAATATCGCGAAGTATTGATCTGATCCCCTCACTCCTTCTACCTCCTCCCATCTTCTTCTACTTCTACAATGACGCTAACACCCAAATCGGCCCTTGGCATCCTGACCTTCAGGGTCTTTAACATTTATTCATTATTTATTGTGGAAGGGTTGTTAGACCTTCGCACAACCCTCTATCAACGAATTTTTCATTTTCGTAGATAGAGGTGACCAAGGTATACCCAAGCAGGCAGTGTGCTGGAATTATGCATCGACCGGGATTTGAACTCACGACCTTTGCGTTGTAGACCAACACACTACTCACTAGGCTACACCCCTTCCCACGCAAATGAACAATTTTGAAAAATCCATATTTTCGATTTTCATTGAAAGTACATAGTAAAGCTGAAAAGACGAAATTTTGCCAGAATTAATTCTACTATAATTGCAATTAGTTTTAAAAAGAATTATCAACTTCACATCACTCCTTCTACCCCTTCCATACAAATTTCACGAAATTTTGAAATTTAAATTATATTATTTTTCTTCGAAACTGTTACGCTCAATCATAATTCTGTTATGTTTTGTTATTATTTATAGATATATGAAACAATGAATGAAAAAAGTACAAACCCAGCTGAAAATAAAGTGGTTCAAAATCATCAATGTCATACGGTTTTTGTTGCATTTTTTTGCATGATCCTAATCATTTTATTCATCCGTTCCAATTTTTGCTAGACGCTATTTTAAAATTGTGCCATTTCACTTATTAAGAGCGTCTTAATCTAAAATGTCTTAGCGCACATAAGATTTAAAATTTAGCAATACTGAGGCATTTTTCCTCGCTTCTAGAGTCTTCTAATTTTTCTCGGTGTATGGAATGCATATAGAATACAACACAATGGTTTTTTTTCACTCCTCAACTATCCCAGCGGAAAAAAGCGCTTGAGAAGTATTTTAAGTGCACTTAATTTATCGTGGGGAAGTGCTTCGAACTTGCTAACATTTCATATACATTTTAACATTACAGGTCCGTTGAAGTAAGCGCTCTGCTTCAGTTTTAACAGAAGCGATTTTAAAGAGTGTTTTCGAAGCCATTTTTAAGCATATTTTTGATTTTCAGCAAAAAGTGTGTTAGAGCTTATAAGTGAGTAACGAATAAGCAAGTGAGATTTTTTTTTCTTCAAGGAGAGAAGAGGATTTTAACCTGGGATTCTAGATCGGAAAGCAGACACGTTAACCATCTTTACCCAACGTTTAAGTCGGTCAAAAACGTAAGACTATCAAAGCCCCTATTAAAGTGGTTTTTCCTAATATCTTTAGAAGCAATCTTAAAGCACGTGTTCTACTGTTTGTAAAAGGGAAGATCAGATTAGCATTTTTTAATTAGTATAATATAGTAATTCAACACTTATTGGTTTGTTTAATTCGAAAAATTGCATCAAGCCTGTCAACTGGGCAATCTTTAAACTGTGATCTGAGGCATACCACCAGCAACGATATCATAGCTGTTATCGGAAGCCGGGAGAATATAAAGCGCCTCGATGACTACACCACAATTCAAATAGTGAAAATAAAATTGTGGAGATCCCCACAATATGGACAAAGTATCTAGTAAATTCCCATTCATCTGAATGGGAAATAACACCACTTTGTACTAATGATCTCATACCGATTATTCCCAGAATTAGCAGCTTATTTTCACTATCACAGCAGAAGTAGAAAACAAAAATTATTTTTATTATCGCGTTTAAGGTTAGTCAAGGCCACAAACTAATAAAAAACAACAAAGAGTCTAGAGAACAACTGTCTAAATAGCAAATAACCTGGTCGAAGGGGGGCAACACAATTGCCCCGTATCTTCATAATTCCCCATTAATCTGAGTCTAAAAAACATCTATAAATACACGTTTGATTGACGCTATCAGTTCAGTCCCTGTCCGATTTTATTAAATTTGCAATGCGGTCGAATCGCCTATCCGTAATTTTAGTATTGTTGTTTGCAATTTCCGGCATTAAGTCCAATCATCACCGTGACGTAACAGTGTCCACCGATCTTGGTCGTATTCGCGGAACAACCTTAAAGTCACGTCTGGGAACAGATTTCTACGCATTTCGTGGCATTCGTTATGCTAATGCACCAGTTGGGCGATTACGATTTCAGGCTCCGGAACCGGTCAGCCGGTGGAGCGGAACGTTCGATGCAACCACCGATGGGCCGATGTGTCCACAGCCCGCGGACGATCCTTTCGATATATCCGAAGATTGTCTCCGGTTGAATATCTATACGAAGCAGCTGTCCAGTAAAACCGGAAAATCGGTTCTTGTCTATCTCCATCCGGGCGGTTACTATTCGGTATCGGGTCAAAGTAAAAATTTCGCAGGACCACAATCTCTCATGGATCGCGATATTGTTCTAGTAACACTCAACTATCGACTGGCTTCACTGGGATTCCTGAGTACCGGGACGGCTGATGCACCCGGAAATGCAGGCCTTAAGGATCAATCAATGGCTCTGAGATGGGTGAAAGCGCATATCCGGAAATTCGGTGGTGATCCAAATTCAGTGACGCTGATGGGTTATAGTGCTGGTGCGATGAGTGTTACACTACATATGACATCACCGATGTCTCGTGATTTATTTCATCGCGCTATCGTTATGAGCGGTTCAGCAATCGCACAATGGGAAATCCCACGGCACGCTCAATTGGATTTGGTAAACAAGCAAGCAAGAATATTGAACTGTCCTGCAAGGAGTATAGCAAGAAAGATGAGGTGTTTGAAACGGGTAGGTAATTTTTTTGTACGCAATTATTAACTGGTTTAACTAGGCAAAAAATGAAATAGAAATCAGCTTTGGAATTCGGCAACAGCTTATCCGAAATGTTCAAATTTGGTGGCGGTAATCCAATAATTCTGTGGAAGCCAGTTATCGAGAAAGACTTTGGTCAGGAAAGATTTTTAACTGAAGATCCAAATCGAACTTATCAAGAAGGACGCTTTATGAAAATCCCTGTAATAGCTGGCATTACCAAAGATGAGTTTGCGGGACCAGCAATACGTATGAAAGAGTTTTAAAAATATATATAAATAAAATAAACAATTAACTTTCTTCGCGGAATGCTCTTTCCTATAGGAGTCCTGAACAATGAAACTTTAAGGAGCCAAATGGATAACGATTTCGAAACCCTAGCCCCTATTTGTTTCCTATACGAGGAAGGAACGCAACGGTCTCGAGAAATTAGTACGGCCTTAAGGCAGGAGTTTTTACCCAATGGAAATTTAACTGTGAACGGGTCGTTAGATGGATTGGCATATGTAGGTTCTTAAAATTTCTACACTCTTCCCTTTACTAATATTTTTTTTTCTTGAGAAGCTTTTCTCCGATGGTGTTATCGGATTCGGAATGGATCGTTTCGTTCATACAATTGCTCAGCATACGACTGTTTATCAATATCGATTCTCCTATCAAGGACGCTATAGTCACGTGTATTATCCGGAAGATAAGCCCTTTGGTAAGAATTTTTCTTGACTCTTTTGATCAGGTTGAACACTAATGCAAGTAGGCCACCAGTAGGCCCATTGTACGCCTCTTCTTGACTCATAACTTTAAATAATTACAAAAACTAATTTTAGGTGTTGTACATCACGATGACTTACTTTATCTATTTGTTGCACCGGGCGTTGCACCTATGTTTACGGAAACTGATCCCGAACATGTCACGGTTGAAAGAATGACGCAAATGTGGAGTAATTTTGCATCGAAAGGGTAAGTAAAACCGTATGATAACCGACAGCAAAAATCAAAATTTAATGAACCATGATTTAAGGGTCCATAAATAACAAACACAAATTTCGTATAATTTGCATCTAAACTTGAAATATTATTTCTATTCTTTTAGTGATCCTAATATTTCGAATGGAACTACGTCAAACGATATACGAGTATCATGGCAGCCCTACGATATCGAAAAACAACAATATTTGGATATCGGAACCAACCTTACAATGAAAGAAAAGCTCTACTCCAATAGGTTTTCAATGTGGCAGAGATTATTTTCATTTGAAACTTAAGTGACATAATATGTTGTAATTTTTTTTTTAAACATATCCTCTTTTGAAATATAAATATGTTACATTTGCATAATATGTTGTAATGTTTTTTTTTTTTAAACATATCCTCTTTTGACATATAAATATGTAAAATTTGCAATCTTGCACATATTCTACTATTTTCTTTCTTCTATTCCGAAAATTAGCCTGACAAGAAGAAAGATCTCTAAACAGACTCTTGATGAAATCTGAGAGTATTATAAGTTTGCTCTAAAGTTTGTAACGCTAAGAAATAAGGCTCGGAGAAAAAAAAATGAATGATACAGAAGTTCATATAATCACTCATAAATCTCAAAACCGGATGTCCGTCCGTCTCGGTCCGTGCGCTCTCTAGCTGGAGAAGGCGTTGAGCTAGAAAGCTCAAATTTCGTACACGTCGTTTTTGACAAAAAAAAAAGGTCAAGTTCGTGAATGGGCCAAATCGCTCCACCCCGTCTACCCCTCCTATACAAAATGACAAAACTGTGTAATTCGACAATAAAACATAACAGGCCTACGATTGCGCGTAAAGCGCAATCTTACGATACTCTAGATGCAATAGAATTTTTTGTGATCCCAAGAAATTTTGTATGGGGAGTGTTAGAAGGAGTGATAGCATTGAGCTAATTTTTTCCCCATCATGCTAAAGTAGCTATAAAAATGTTTTATAAAAAATGCTTACTCCAAAAATTGAATAGGAGCTGAGAAAATTAGTGCGTTAGATTTAGTCAAAATGTGCAGTTTGTATGGGTGGTGCTAGAAAGAGTGGGGGGGATTTTAGGGATTTTTTTCAGAAATAACTAAGAATATCATAAAATTGACATCTCTTAAATTTTAGACTAGTAGCATTCATACTATTCAAGAAAATTCATTTTTTGTGAAGTTGTGAAACAGTGTCATAGTGTATGGGAGGGGGTAGAAGCAGTGAAGGTAATCAAATATTTTTTTCTGATCTTAATGATAATGCCAAATAAGTATTTATTACAAAATGTGAGCTCGATAAATGTTATATGTTCTGAAAAAATTGGCTTAGAGTATTTCATGGAAAAGTATGGTTTGTATGGGAGGGGGTGGAAGGAGAGGGAGGACGCAAATAATTTTTATACTGTATATTGAAATCATTATGGAAGTAATATATTCCGAAATTCAGACTAATAGCTTTCATACTTTTCGATTAAATCCATTTATTGTCGAATTGCGAAATTGTGTCATTTTGTATGGGAAGGGGTAGAAGGGGTAAAGCGTCAAAATTTGTTTGACCTTACTAACAATTTTAAATAAATATTTGGTGCACAATTTCAGCTCGCTAAATTTTATACGCACTGAGTAAATTGGGTTAGAGTAATTCATGACAAGTACAGTTTGTATGGGAAGTGGTAGAAGGAGGGGGAGGACACGCATAATTTTTTTTGATATTATTATAAAACTAATATATTCCAAATTTCAGGCCAATAGCTTTTATACTTTTGGAGCAAATCCGTTTATTGTCAAATTGCGCATTTGTGTCATTTTACTTTATTATCATAATAATAAAGTATTGTGATCGACACAAGAAAAAACTAAATTTGCTACCCTGAAATTTTTTTTCGCGTTTCATGACTAAATTAGCCTAAAAGTGCAAAAAAAAATCGTTCTCCGCCGTACGCCGTCCGCTGTACGTCGTACATATGGACTCATATATCTGAAACCGTTGAAGGTAGAATGTTCGTTCTTAGGTGGATTGTTCATTGGGTAAGTGAGCTCTATTTTCAAAATTTTGGGGGCTGTAAGGTGGAAAGGGGAGGCGGGGGGAGGGAAAAAGTCAAAAACTACACTTGCCAATACCTCCACCAGGAATGCAGATAGAAAGTTGAAAATTAGTACGTATATAAAGAAGGTTGTGTGACAAATTTTAAACATAATGTAATTTTTTTATCCATTGGCGTCCGAAAAGGGGGGCTAAAAACAAATTGTCGGTCGAATTCTTTATTCAAATGATTATATCTTCGAAATTACTTATTGTAAAAAATTAATATTTAAGGACCATCAAGACGGCATACAGTTTCATTGAAATCAGCTTAGAGAATGGCTAATTATAGTAAGAGGGAGGGTCAGGGGGGGTGTAAAGAAAAACACTTAAGGATGAATATCTCAACTATCTCTTAAGCTATGTAATTGAAACTTAAAACGTATATTAAACTATACTAGGAAAATACAAAAAAATATAACATGTTGAAATAATAGTAGTGGGGAGGAATGGGGGCATTTCAAAAATGGCGCACTTTTCAAAATTAGAAATCTTTATATCTCAAAAAAAAAATACAGATATCAAATCGAAAATTTGTCAGATTGTAGAACTACATAATAGTTGAATTCGGTAAATTTTAATTTAGGGGGGGGTATAAGGGCAGGGAGGTGATAAGCAAAAATGTCGAAAATGTTGAGTGATTTTTTTACGGCTCTGGTGAAAGATACAAAGTTTAAATTTTGTATGTGGATACATCTATTTCATGTACATAGAAAAATAATAATAACTTGATCCATAATTGTTATAAACCGACCCCCCCGTTCTAACGTGCACAAGGTGTTTCATGAGCATTGAAACAAACACATAAACTGAAAATTTTTTAGTGAAATTTTAAGGTAGAAACTTGAAAATTTGCGAAATGCATTTAAAAAAAATCCCTCAATATACGAAATATTAACTGGTCGAAAACCCTAAACACTTCTACCCCCTTCCATACAAAATTATTTTTTCGACCATTTTCAAGAAATCAATTATCACCTAACTATTAAAAGCTATCAATTTGAAATTTTACATAACGACTTATAAAAGTAATTAAAATGAAATTACGTTAAAAGTTTTAAAATCGCGCTTGCCCTTCTACCCCCTCCCATACAAAAGTATGATTTCGACCAATTTAATTAAATCAACTAATTACCAACAAATTAAAAGCTACGAACTTGAAATTTTGTACGAACATCTAACAATAAAAACGAAAGAAAATTGCATCACAAGTTTTACGATTCCCTTACCTCCTCTACCTCCTCACATACAAAATTAATTTTTCGAGCATTTTTAAGAAATCAGTTATCAGCTAACTCTTAAAAGCTATCAATTTCAAATTTGGCATAAAAACTTATAAAAATAATTCAAATGAAGTTGCTATAAAAGTTTTGAAATCGCGTTTGCCCTTCTACCCCGTCCCATTCAAAACTATGATTTCGACCAATTTCATTAAATCAACTAATAACCAACAAACTTAAAGCTACGAACTTGAAATTTTATACAAGCACCTTACAAGAGAAGCGAAATAAAACTGCATATCAAATTTTACGATTCCCTTATATTCTCTACCCTCTCCCATACAAATGTCGGTTTCGTGAATGTAAAATACACCGAATTTTATGAAAATTCTATGCAACTTCGTCTATGAAACACATTCTATACAGAGAATATTGGACGTGATTCAACCAATTAATTAAAAAGCTATTAACATCCACCCACCCTTACTACTACCCTTCCTCCTCCCCTCATAAGAACCGAAACTTGCAGAAACGAATGAAATATTGTTAAATTGACAACAGTCCTGCCCAATAACTCCCTTTCACTTAGCCTTCCCTAACCACTCTAACATTCATATTGACTTTCCACTCATCCGCAACTTGTCCCAAGAATAATAAAGTTTCGTCCGACTTGTTGGCAGTTTATTGTATGGGAGGGGGTAGAAGCGGTGGAGCGATTTGGCCCGTTCACGAACTTGACCTTACTTTTTTGTAAAAAACCACGTGTACAAAAATTGAAGAATCTAGCTCAACGCGTTCTCAAGCTAGAGAGCGAACAGACAGACGGACGGACAGACGGACGGACAGACGGACATCCGGTTTTGAGATTTCTGAGTGATAATATTAACTTCTGTATCATTCATTTTTTTCTCCAAGCCTTATTGCTTAGCGTTACAAACCTTAGGGCAAACTTATAATACTCTCAGATTTCGTCTAGAGTATAAAAAGGAATTGGGCGAAAAGTATAAAAGCTATTGGCCTGAAATTTGGAATATGTTACTTTTATGATAATATCATGCCGTATAAAAATTATACGTGTCCTCCCCCTCCTTCTACCACCTAACATACAAGCTGTACTTGTCATGAATTACTCTAAGCCAATTTACTCAGTGCGCATAAAACTTAGTGGGCTGAAATTGTGCACTAAATGTTTATTTAAAATTTTGAGTAAAGCAAAAAAAATAGGCGATTAGCTTCACCCCTTTTATCCCCTCCCATACAAAATGACAGAATTTCGCAATTCGACAATAAATGGATTTGCTCGAAAAGTATAAAAGCTATTAGTCTGAATTTTGGGATATATTACTTCCATAATGATTTCAATCTACAGTTTTAAAATTATTTGCGTCCTCTCTCTCCATCCACCTCCTCCCATACAAACTACACTTTTTCATGAAATGCTCTAAGCCGATTTTCTCAGAACATATAGCATTTATCGAGCTCACATTTTCTTATAAATACTTATTTAGCATTATCACTAAGAGTAAAAAAAAATAATTTATTATCTTCACTGTTTCTACCCCTCCCATACAATATGACACAGTTTCTCAAATTCACAAAAAATCTATTTTCTTGAATAGTATGAATGTTACTAGTCTAAAACTTAAGAGATGTCAATTTTATGATATTTTTATTTATTTTTGAAAAAATCTTTAAGACTCCCCACTCTTTCTACCACCTCCTATACAAACTGCAACTTTTCACTATTTCTAACACACTAATTTTCCCAGTTCCTTTTCAATTTTTGGAGTAAACATTTTGTATAAAACAATTTTTATAGCTACTTTAGCATGATGGGGAAAAAATTAGTTCAATGCTATCACCGCTTCTAACAATCTCCATACAAAATTTCTTGGGATTACAAAAAATTCTATTTCATCTAGAGCATCGTAAGATTGCGCTTTACGCACAATCGTAGCCCTGTTATGTTTTTTTTAAATATAAATATAACTTAAGAGTTTCAGATAAAACAGAGCCTTGAGGGACGACTGCATCTTTTGGGAATATGGAAAAAGTAACGGAACCTAGTACTATTTGTATAGTACGATCTATCTGATCGTATTATGTGAGTAGTACTTAATCCATTGAACAAGGGTGGCATTAACGGCTCTTAGCTTAACTATGAGATATTCATTCCAAAATCTGTCAAATGCTTTTGCAATGTCAAGAGCAAGAATTTAACCTTCATCGTATTTATGTAAGCATGAGCTCCAACGTTCTATCCAGTGGACTAAAAGATCTTCCGTCGACTTTTCAGAACTGACGATAACGAATTAGCTGTATATCCTCGAGATATTGAACGATTTTGCGATTGACGGCAGTTTTCATTACTTTCGAGAGTACAGAGCTACTGGCTATCGGGCGGTACTTGGCAGGGTTCGCATTCTTGGGAATTGGCTAAACATTCGCAATTTTGCACACCTTAAAAGCACCCAGAAGAAGAGTTAGAAAGATAGAAAAAATTGCGAAGATGTTTAGCTAAGCCAGAGGAGCACTCTTTTAAGAGTAATGGAGAAATACCGCCCGGACCAACAGATTTGTAAATGTTTAGATCTTGAAGGGTCCTAGAAATATGCCTCGTGGGCAGTAAGAAACCTGAATCATTTATAGCGGGAGGCGATTAGTTTGAAGGAGGAACGCGTGAGTTTCTATGATTAGTAAGATCTCGAGCCTTTAGGCAACTGAAAGATATTCGGTCGAAGTTTTTGGTTATTTTCAAATTTTACACGTTTAAGTATACAGGCATTTCATGATGCATTGAGGAGTTCTCTGTAGGCAAGTTTTTCATTACCTTTAAATGTTTTCAATGCTTGTTTTTTGTACATCGTATCTATCTTTTTTGGACCAATTCGATGGTCTGACTCTTTTATAACTGAAAGGTATGCAGAGCTTCATACCTTTCAGGACAATCTTGGCGCCAAGTCTACAAGCTTCATCGCAGTCATTGGAATCGAAGCATACCTTTCAATTATAGGCATTAAAGAAGTCATTTAACGCCTGCCAGTTGAGTCTTTTCAAATGCCAAATATGACACAAACAGAATACATATTTCCCTGGCTGGCTGGTGAGAAAAGTGTCCTGCAGTATCTGCTAAGCGAGCCGGCCCTTCTACCAGCAAAGTTAAATTATAAACATAGAAGCAAAAAGCTTACTATCACGCCCCTTCTGGTCCGTAGTAGAGGAGTATTCAAGCCTGATAATGTTATGAACAATGAAATCGCCCGCAATACCAATTTCAGCGTAAAGGTTTACAGTGTATATAGACAGAATAGATTCAGATAACTCATCTAGTTCTACTGAAAAATTCGCTGTAGTTATTGGAGAGCTTATTTACACATAATGGAAGTACATAATCAGCAATTTTATCCAGATATAATTGAACTCTGGATAGAAGTAGTTCCCTAAATAGAGAACTAATTGGAAAAACTCATCATCGCGGATGTATAGGGCGACACACCGTTGGAGTACAAAAGCTGGAATAAGGTGAAATCCGAAACAGAATGAAACTGTTCACTTCCCACTTTAAACTTTAGATTAACCAAGTGCTAAATTACCCCGTATTACAATTTGAGTACGGATATTATGCGAGAGATAGGTAGAGTTCAGTTCCGATTGTGAAAACCATGCCTTTCCAGTTTTCACTTGAGGCTGTTTCACTCACAAATTATCGCTTGCCAAACTTAACTCTTTCGCTTTCTGAACATCAACTGACTCGCCGAGTGCTCGAAACCAGATAGACTGCATTGTCGGTCGATTCATTCCCCTTGTCGTACGAATTCTATAAAGCACTGCCTTGTCGTTCTGTCGGCCAAGTCAATACGTGTGGTTGCTTCCTTGGTAAAAAAAACTCACAGGTGCTCAAAATTATTTCTTTCTCGTCCGAATTATACCCTGATCGCTGTCGGCCGCTTCTCCACATCGCTCTGTAATTTTTTGTTGGTTGACTGAATGTTCAAGATCTTCAGGTCTTGAGCATTTGATGATCGTGCGTTCAAGAATGCATGCGTTTTTCATTACTGTTTGTTGAGAACTTGAATATTCCTTATGGTGTCCGATAGATGATAAGTAAATAGAGTTGATATGTAACAGCATTACGTAGTTTTAATAAAATTCGAATTTTTCAAAATTGTGCATTTAAATGGGAGTTAGGGGATCGGATCAATATTGTGTGATGTTAATGATATACAGTGGGTTCGCCAATACATCTCCTGTTTGTGGACTTCGAGAAGGCTTTCGACAGCACTAAGCGAGATAACATATGGAATGCTTTGCGTAGGAGAGGTATTTCAGATAAGATCATAGCTATAATTAAGGAATTAAAGAAGATGCAAGGTGTTGCGTCTTACATAGAGGAGAGCTGTCGAAGAGCTTTCCTGTGCGAACGGGTGTCAGACAAGGCTGCATATTATCACTAAGCCTGTCTTTGGAGGTAATAAATGACATATTTAATTAAATGCAAATAGGTGGAACTGAAAATAAATGTGCGTAAGACCAAGTACATGCACATGGGTTCGAACACAAGCACAACGACGTATATAAAGTTAGCAATCCGCTTGTAGCTGCCTGCAAAAAAAATAACTTGATATTTTGTTACTTATTTGTTGCTATTTTGTTACGCCAAAATAAAATTTGTATCTTCAAGGGTTTCCGAGAAAATGGCGGACTGCTATCCTAAATCTAAAGTTAGCAGCCACCGCGATTGCTCATTACCTAATTATGCTAGAGGGATGGTATATGTACCAGAATTAGTTACTTTTAAAGTACTTTTAGAACATAATAAAAAAACATAACAGGGCTACGATTGCGCGTAAAGCGCAGTCTTACGATACTCTAGATGAAATAGAATTTTTTGTGATCCCAAGAAATTTTGTATGGGGAGTGTTAGAAGGGATGATAGCATTGAACTAATTTTTTCGACATCATGCTAAAGCAGCTATGAAAATGTTATAAACAAAATGCTTACTCCAAAAACTGAATGGGAACTGAGAAAATTAGTGAGTTTGATTTAGTGAAAATGTGCAGTTTGTATGGGAGGTGTTAGAAAGAGTGGGGGGATTTTAATGATTCTTTCAGAAATAACTAGGAATATTATAAAATTGGCATCCCTTAAATTTCAGACTAGTGCCATTCATACTTTTCAAGAAAATCGATTTTTTGTGAAGTTGTGAAACTGTGTCATATTGTATGGGAGGGGGTAGAAGTAGTGAAGCAAATCAAATATTTTTTTTCTCATCTTAGTAATAATATTAATTTAATATTTATTACAAAATATGAGCTCAACAAATGTTATATGTTCTGAGAAAATCGGTTTAGAGCATTTCAGGAAAAAGTGTAGTTTGTATGGGAGGGGGTGGAAGGAAAGGGAGGAAGCAAATAATTTTTGTACTGTAGATTTAAATCATTAAAAAAGTAATATATACCAAAATTGAGACCAATAGCTTTTATACTTTTTGAGTAAATCCATTTATTGTCAAATTGCGAAATTGTGTCATTTTGTATGGGAGGGTGTAGAAGGGGTGAAGCTCATCATCTCATTTTTTTTGACCTTACTAACAATTTTAAATAAATATTTGGTGCACAATTTCAGCCCGCTGAATTTTATAAGTACTGAGGAAATTGGCTTAGAGTAATTCATGATAACTACAGTTTGTATGGGAGGTGGTAGAAGGAGGGAGACGACACGCACAATTTTTATATGATAGATTGATATTATCATAAAAGTAATATATTCTGAATTTCAGGCCAATAACTTTTATACTTTTCGAGCAAATCCGTTTATTGTCAAATTGCGTAATTGTGTCATTTTGTATGGGAGGGGGTAGAAGGGGTGGAGCGATTTGGCCCGTTCACGAACTTGACCTTACTTTTTTGTCAAAAACGACGTGTACAAAATTTGAACTTTCTAGCTCAACGCGTTCTCAAGCTAGAGAGCGCACGGACGGACGGACAGACGGACGGACAGACGGACGGACGGACGGACGGACGGACGGACGGACGGACATCCGGTTTTGAAATTTTTGAGTGATAATATTAACTTCTGTATTCATCATTTTTTTCTCCGAGCCTTATTTCTTGGCGTTACAAACCTTAGAGCGAACTTATAATACTCTCAGATTCCATCTAGAGTATAAAAATTTGCTCCGATTAATTTGACAACAGAAATTAGTACTATTTGCGATGAAAACGAAATTAAGGCTAACACGTGAATTAAACGATTTTCGTGATACGAATGCAAGTGTAATATCTTAAGTAGGTATCAAATAAATTTGTATCACGGATATTCGAGTGCAAATGTACAAAAAAGAACAAAAGTCACCATTTCCGAAAATTCCTCCCACTGATGCGCCTAAAATTATGCCGTAATAAATATCATTTGAAAAAGACATAGAGACAAATGGAATGCAACAAAAGAATGAACTGTATTTTTAATCATCATTTTATTGATGGATATCTCTATTTTAAGGAATTCAAACCGACAACTGTTTTTCAGCTCTAATAAATTTCTCTTTCTTAAAATTGTGCAGCACAACAAATTCCCTTTTGCTTCTATTTCATAAAAATAAGTATCCTATTTCATTATGACAAGTATTCTGAATCTAAGAATCAACAACATCCTGCAAGCAGCTGGAAGCAATAAATTAGATCCTGATTTTTAGGTCCAAATCGGTGATCGGTGATCGACTTGTAGTAGTGAATTCCATTTTTCTTCAATTTGTGCAATGCAACAAATTCTATTTATGATTTTTTTAATGACAACAAGTGTCCTGAGTGCAAAAATTAACAAAATCTTGCAGGCAGCTGGAAGTAACAAATTAAATCTAGGTTTTCAGGACCAAATCCGTGAGAATAATCGACTTGAGCTTTTCTGCAGAAAGGAATATATCATCCCTCTAGCATAATTAGGAAATGAGCAATCGCGGTGGCTGCTAACTTTAGTTTTAAGATAGCAGTTCGCCATTTTCTCGAAAATCCTTGAAGATACAAATTTTATTTTAGCGGAGCAAAATAGCAACAAATAAGTAACAAAATATCGAGTTATTTTTTTGCAGGCAGCTAGAAGCGGACTGCTAACTTATTATACGTTGCACAACGATTGTTCTTAACGGACAAAATGTGGAAGAGGTGATTTTTGTTATCTCGGAGGCATTGTTAGCATGGACGGTGGAGCTGAAAAGGATAATGAGGCTCGTCTAAATAAAGCTCTTCAGACCTTCGGTATCCTTTCACCTTTCTGGAGGCTAAGAGAGATCTCCCTTCGCACAAAGCTGCGAGTTTTTAACGCATGCGTCAAATCCGTGTTGTTATATGGTTGTACTACGTGGAAAGTGACCGTTCGACTTTCCAAAAAACTGCGAGCTCTTGTGAACCAATGCCTCCGACGCATTTTAGGAATATTCTGGCTGGAAGTGATCTTCAACGACGAACTTTGAAGTAGAACTGTATGGACTAAAATATTCACTCTGACTTAAAAGCGGAAGAGGAAGTGGATCGGTCACACTTTGAGGAAACCACAGCAAAACATCGCCAAATAGGCTCTGGATTATAATCCTTAAGAAAGATGTCGGGTTGGTCGGCTATGTAGCGTATGAAAGCGAGCAATTGAGCAGGAGGCCATAAGAATAAACAAGTCCTGGCAACAGCTAAAGGTCGATGCTCAGGATCGCGCCTTGTGTAAGAGATCTGTTTCTGTCCTATGCCCCTATAGGTGGTCTTAACAGGAACTTGAATGGTGTGCACATCATTATAGTTTGACCCAAATTTCAAGATATTAGATTAAATAGTTTCCAAAAAAAATGAATTTCTTAAAATTTCGAAATTTCATGAAATTTTATAGTATAGGTGAGAAGGAGTTTGGGGATGTGTACGAGCTTAAAGTTACTTTTTTGCTAAAAAATACGTTTCGGTTTCTGCTGAGATCTTTATCAAACTCAACAAAAACCAAAACGTCGCACAAAACAAAGCAAACACTGTTAAATCCAGAAACCTTTCTTATAAATTCAAAGACCACTGTGAAAACATTCACCAAAGCAGTTAAAAACAAAATAGAAATGTAATAAAAAAAATTCAAAAAAAAACATTAAACTGCCAACAAACAAACAAATGAATTGCATAGGACAATACTAAAAATGAAAAAAAAGTAAACTATTAAAAAACTATATGCCAACAAGTCGGGCGCAACTTTATTATTCTTGGGACAAGTTGAGGATGAGGTTAGGAAGGATAGGCTTTGGCAATATGAAGGTTTACCTGAAGAGACCGGAAAGCTATTTTTATTATAGCCTGACCGGATCTTATGCTATTGAAGGTTCCGAGGGTTTCTGTGCCTCGCCTTTGGAAGTTTCAAGGTCGTGGTGTTTTGGTTGCCCAGTCTGTTTCTTGGCAATTACTGTACAGTGGATCTTTGCGGAAGAGTGAGCTTCTACGGCTCCGTTCGAATTTTGCTTCCTTGATCTTGACTCGCATTTCTCAGAAATTCAAGAAAGAACGGCATCGACTTATGATTAGGTAGGCTTGGATGCATGGATGCTTCATCAATAGGAAAAACAAACGTCTGTCTGGCACTTTTGACTTTTAGTACTCGAAGTACTTGCCACGTGCTGGTTTTGCCCGCCTGCCTAATCTCTGAAGAAATTTAACTCTAGATAATTTCAATTCTGAAGGAACCAATTTTTATTGCATCTGCCCTATCCGCAACCTACAGCAGTACAGCCGCCTGAGGGCTTAAAGTAGAGCATATGCTGAAAATCCAAGAAAATTGTTTGCTTGTTGTTATTTGTTATGGAGAACCATCAACTTTTCTGATTTTGTACAACAAATTAAGGAATAGAGTCCTGCAATCTTGTCAATTTAGTCCAAGATTTCAGCTTCGATCTTTTTTAGCAGCTTCTCATTAAGCGAGATCACTGTTTGGTGAGAGTATTAAATCGCTAATTAAATAAAATATCTCTAAATTTTCGGGATGGATTTCGTGCTCTTACCGGCTTTCTCTGTGCAGATTCAATATTCTTCTACGCCGGTTTGACTCCTTTTGTGGAAGTCTGAATCTTTATAGGTACACTCCTTGGTTTCTCAATTCTTTGCACCTTGCTTGAGACCTGTTCCGGTGTGACAGAGTCGGTTTTTGCAATTTTTGCTCCAATACGTATCTTGGAAGCTCCTAAGAAAAACACGAATTTACTCACCTAGTTAGGTTTATGTTTTAGCTTCATCAACTACTGGTCCCTTTGGTTTTAAGTTGTTGAGTTCTCCTAACATAATTTCTTATACTCTTAATGAAGAAGGAACAATCAGATTTCTTTGTTATAGTTAGTGTTAATAAGACAATATTTTAGTTTTCTCACCCAGAATGCTTTCAGCTGGTTCCACGTCGACTAGGGCGCCACTTTCAGCAGATTGTACGTCTGAAAAAAAATTTTCGTTCATTTTGATTCCTACTAGTATTGCGATAAAAAAAGGTTTGCAGTGCTAGTGATCATGAAGGAGTGTCACCCGGTCCCATATCGTTCGTGATATCACTTTCATACACCTGATATCATGCAGCCTTCAGCACAATGGTTGTACATTTTGGCTTGAGTGTAGAAAAGATTGAAGATTTTGGGGATAAGATGGATTTCATAATAAAGAAGTTTTTTTAAAAGGGAAAATTGAAAACGACAACGCGTTGGGAAAACATTTTCTTTCTCGTTGGTTGCCAATTCGCATGATTTGCTTATTTGGCAGCTTGCTGACCCAAGTCGCCCGACTACTATTCACAACCTGTGACATGCGTTTTGGCATACAGCTCTTCCTTTCTTGCAGGATGAGATTGTACTGGCGAAACCTTCCTAATGGATACCAAAATCAAATTATTTTTTAAATTCGTGTTTACTTGATATCAGCACCCAGCTAGAATCCACCGAAAAATGACCTTTCTATCTTCAAGGAACTTATATGACCTGAGCAGACGATTTTTACATACAGACGATTTTTTTTTGGCATTTTTAGGCTAATTTAGTAATGAAACGTGAAATAACGAAATTTGAGGGCAGCGATTTTTTTTTTTTAATATATTTTTACGAAAAGTACGACTTAAGAAATTAAATGCTTCGTAAATTCCCCTACGCAACTTCAAGAATAATTTGTTATAACAAAAAAGAAATCGACAAATTGAATCCTGTTCGCACATTTTTCATAATATTTCAATCCCATTAGTCTTTCTTGATTATCTTCGGGTGTCATCTCTTTTGTATACGAGTACGCAACGAAAGTCTCTCCACACGCTTGTCAAAGATTACACAAAATGATTGACAGATTTCTACTGGATCCTGCCTCTCTCCATTTCATTTCACTTTAACATCATTCCTTCCTCTTCCCCTCCCCCCTTTATCGAGCTTACATGTCGGAATTTTTTTCTTTTTCGGCAATTTGATAAATTTCAAGTCACATATAGTCAAGTTGTCGCATATCGCTATGCGAATTTTTGGAGCAAGGGTGCTGTGCGTGCAAATCCTTCCACAAATCCCCGTAAGGATGTTGAAAATAACGCGCTAGATTCGATTATCGTGAGTATTGGAGAAGCGGTAGAATTGAGGTAAAGGCAGGTGTATCTTTAAGCTCTTGCTTCTTATGTGTCTTAGATTGAGCGTGTTTTGGGGAGGAGATAACGACTCATACGAGAGATTCACTGATTTTCCAAAGATATGTGGTGTTCAACGTAACAGAAACAATGTGTCAAGATTATTGGCGAAAATCCTCTTCAATGTCTTTTGTTTTTTTTTTCGGTCGATCCTAACAGGTTTTTCTTTGAATTAGTTTTTTGAGGATTTAAACTAAACGCATTTTTTCGAGAATTATTGTGGACTAGTTAGATGATAATTATGGTTCTTAATCGTTTGATTAATTACCCAAAAATGAAATGTTGATATAGGAACGAACTATTCTTCCAACATGATACTGAGGTTGAAAACTTGATGAACTTTCTGGAATTCCATTGAGACGGCAACCTCGAAATTACACTTAATTTAATTAGGCATTAACCCTGTTGAATTATCATCGGTACTCAGCTCACATCATTATACGTGAAGCAGTCAGACTGAATCGTTCCCAGTAGGTGAACTCTAAGAACACCATTATTAAAGCTAAGCTCCACTGTATACACGCAAGTATCATCATAAACTTTGTAAATTTATTCATCACTAATTAACTTAACAACTAACTCACCAAATACATTGTATACATGCCGACACGTTAAAGGATTCGAAAGATATCTCGCACATATGGTGCGGTTACTAAGCAACACCTTCGAAATTCCCCACTCATCCTTCGGCTTACTTATGGGCTTGTGCCGCAGTTGATCCCCATTCAACACTCTCGCTTAATAAAATCGCGTTCATAATTGATACCAATTAACAACTAATTACCTGCCCCATTGATAACTAAGGATGTAAAGGAAAAGTAGAAGAAGATGCGGCGATACAGCACAACAGCAATAATATCGGCAGCGTCAAGTTTTCTTCAAATCTCGAGTCACATTGAGAGACAATTAAGAGCGATAAAAAGGATTCCGAAACACATCATCCTCATATCCCACTTGTCTCTCATCCATCCCACTAGTCCTATTAAAACACACCCACACATACATCCCCATATAATTAAACAATTAACCAAGTGTGTGGCAACAGGTTGTACCTTTTAGTTAGTCCTTTTTCCAAGAAGAGTGTCAGGTTTTATGCGGTAGATGTGCTGTGGTTGTTTTTTTTTGCGCCTCATTCTCCTTTTCCGTCTTTTTCACTTGAGTATCATATTCTTTGAAGTTCGGCTCATTCCACACGAAGTATATCAACAAGTATACAGAGGATATCCTGTCGTATATCCTTATACAAACGGCTAGATAGATATATTGTATGTGGCTGCTTGTGGTTGTGTCTAGAATGGTTCAACAATAACACTATAGCTACTCGGACCATATATGTTTTGTGATATGCAGCCGCCATAGTAGCAAAATAAGCACGAATATTTCTTGATAGAATGAGAATTAAACGAAGACGAAGCAGAAGAAAAGGATGATTCAAAAGGACACAGAAACACAGAGAACCAGACTCTAAGGATTATTTCATTCTCACTGAAAATCATCCCCTCTCACCATATCACGTTCGTAACGTGTTTCATGACGTCTCGGAAGGTTATGGTATTTTCTTCGAGGAACAGTAGTGACTGCTGTTGCCACTCCTGATGTTTAGTTAAGTGATAAAGAACAATAAAAAGGAAATCAGAAAGGCATCTGAGATCTGTGGAAAAAAACCACCCAAGCACAGATGCATTATTGTCAACTTAATATTGCAGATAAATAGGATTTTGAGAAAGAGGATTAGTCTGATGAATAGTGTGCAGATGTACTTGGCCGTGTTAATGTACTGAGCCGATTTGAATTGTTTTTTCATCATATTAAATTTTCTCTTCTTCTCTTCTTATTTTTATGATATTAGTGCAGTGAGTGCGATGCAACCTCGTCACCTACAAGTCCTGAAGTCAATTCGGAAAGATCTAAATCATTCGTTTCTATAGATAACTCATCAAGTAATCTTCTTGCTTCGTCCTATATCTAATACTTCACAACATCAAGAAAATTTATAATGAAATTCAGGATCACGATCAAAAGAGCATATTTCGTAACTCTATCGTTTGTTTAATGGTAACCATGTCGCTGTCATTATTCGCTTAGAACACTGCCAATGATGCTTCCGAACTGACGGCATGATTTCCGTTATTAAGGATAATGACTAAGGCGACGCTTAAGTTCGGATAAGATGAAGATACGGCAGTCGTGTTCGTGAAAGTTTTCAACCGCGCGCCGGCAACACTTAATGTCGCACGGAAATAGAGACTAAGGATTAAAATCAGGACATAGAATATATTGAACTTGAGGCATTTTTATTATTTTTTATTATAAAATCTGAGTATCTGAGACACGAAGCTTTTATTTTATGGGTTTGGTTTTTCGGGTGATCAGAATAAAATTTTAATCAAAGTCGTTTCTCTTTTCTATTTTTTTTTTTTTTTGTTGGGGGAGAAATTTTTTTGTGGAGAAATACGTGATAAAATTTTGCAAAAAATTTCAGGAGAATCATAAAATAATTTGAGTTACGATTAGTGAAATTTGAATTTAAAGTTTTTAACTAGTTTTGAAAGGAATTTAAAACATGGCCATGTTCGCATTGGGCGCATCGACTTTTAAAATGTTTTTTTTTTTTCTGATGCAGTTTCCGAAGAGTCGACTTGGTCCTCTGCCAGCGAGGTTCTACTTTGTTTTACTTTTTTTTACTTATTTTAAGTAATTTTTGCACATTTTTCAGTCACAATTTTGATTTCGAAATTTTTATCATAGACAAATAATAATATGTATATATTTTTGAAGTTAACTTAAGCTGTCGGGTCACTGGTTCGAATCTCAGATATTCATGTTGCACATGTGATCAAGTTCATTATTCATTTCATTGCAAATGTGTCAGCTTGTCGGTTTTGTGATGCAGGATAGAAATCTGACAATGGTGTGTATTGGTTTCGCCCATCGTGCCATACATCATCAATGTCAACTTGTATTGCGAAACTGAAATTGTTAAAAGCGGCTGTATCGGCGTTGGAAGCTGCATCGCTTGAGCACCACAACAAGCTTCAAGATGTAGATAAAATTCTTGCTTGCACTGAAGTTAACAATATGCACTTCGCGCAGACTAGTGCTTCTGAGCCACTTACACCGATTATTGTGCCTGGTTTTTCCGTGCGTGGCTCCGCTAGGCAATTTCGATCAAACGTAAAAGAACACTGCACTGGGGCATCGCCAAACTTCACTTACTTCATCATCCCTTACCTCATCACCTGCTTTTATTCCATGCACATCAGTATCATATGTTCTAACGGTGAGCAAACAGCTATTGAGCCATCAGTTCAGTGAGTTAGTCAAGCGAGTAACACGTAAATTGTAAAAAATAGTAAAGCTAAATTCTAAGGCTAAGTTCTCGATTCCGTTGTAATCAATTTCGGGTCACTCGACATTCATTTATACTGCGACAAAATAAATAAAATACTTAATAAAAATGCTAACAAGAAATCGAGTTCACCAAACGGCCCTATTCTACGAAATGGAGATGCACAAATCGATCGTCTAGTAAAAGCCTTTGAAGAGCTGGCAAAAAATGTTCGGCTTGACATTGCGAATTTGGAAGAGAGATTGTCAAAAAAGTTCCAAGATGGAATCATAAAAAAGAGTATACTGTAGAAGTCTATCTACCTTGAAATCGAGACTAGCGCCACTTGATTCCAGATTTTGGTTCCCTTGGTTGTGTTAGTGAGTTTTATTCACGTACACTTCTTCTTCTTATTTTACCAAACCTTAATGACATTTCACCTAGAATCGCTGGAGAAATGTCATTGAGAAACGTCAGAGAATTGTCAATGAAGTAAACAGTGCGACTGCTTACAACATTTTCAACTATTATTAAGCCTTCTACACGAAAATAAAGAAGTGCAACATTTCCGAGTGACCCGGGAGGTAGTTGCGACACTCGGTTTTTTTAATGGGGTATCGCCGGTAGCCCTAATCCCCGAAAAATGATTGTATTACAGGCGCAACAATTTATGCTGCAAAAGGATCACGCAACGCTATTTCAATCGCTCATTTCCGCACCACATTTCAAACACAAAAATTTAATTTTTTCCTACTTACGTTCGAGAAGTTCTACTCCAAATTAATCCGCACACGGTTCTTTACGACTTGTCGTGTTCAGCGGAGCGCCTAACATGTCTAAATGTCGCACAAGGAGATAAATCCACTCACTTTTTTGCGTGAGACTCCAAAGGCCGAATTTCCGCACTGTACTACCGTACCGCGCACCTCACACAAGACCCGAAGGCGGACGGAAAAACGAACGAAAGATAAATAGCAACCGAAAAAACAAAGGACGAAGAAAACACTGGAATTTCGGCACCACACAAAAACGAACTGCGAAAAATTTTCATGCATTTTCGTTTTTCGGGGCCTCTTGATGTTCGTTCTTTTGCACTTTCTGAAAATCACTGCACTCGTTTTTCACTTCTTGTTTACGGGAATTGTTTTCACGAAAGGAAAGGCGAGAAACCACCACGAATTGAGCCGTGTGGAAAATTCTGGTCCGTCGCAAAAATAACCAAAATATTTGACAGTAAGAATTTCTACGAACCGAATTGACAATACTCTTCTGAAAATTCAAAAGCGCCATCTCTTGATGCTGGTGAAATCTTCAAGAACTCATCAAAATTGCGGTGCGCCATCTGGTGTCACATGGTTAGAAAGAGAAAAGTGATTACCTCTCGCTCACGCATTTTGGTTCACGCAAATGTGTTAGTGGACCAAAATTCACCAAGTGTTCTTATATGAAGTTGGCTCAGCCTGGATGGAATTAACAATATTCACCAGCCAATCGACATCGTGAAAGCGGAATTGATGATGAACGTGTGAACCATCTGGAAGGACAAGTTTTGTCTGCAGACGTTGTCATCACGGGAATTCCGAAAACACCAGGAGAGGATCTACGAAAAATGGTTACCACTTTGATCGGAAATATGGACTGCGAGGAAAGAACGCCGCACATTATATTTGTCGTGTCCCGTGTTGGAGCAATAAAAAAACACTACCTTATTTTAGATATTATTTATTTTACACTAAAACAACACTATCTTTATACTCTAGATGGAATCTGAGAGTATTATAAGTTCGCTCTAAGGTTTGTAACGCCAAGAAATAAGGCTCGGAGAAAAAAATGAATGATACAGAAGTTAATATTATCACTCAAAAATCTCAAAACCGGATGTCCGTCCGTCCGTCCGTCTGTCCGTCCGTCCGTGCGCTCTCTAGCTTGAGAACGCATTGAGCTAGAAAGTTCAAATTTTGTACACGTCGTTTTTGACAAAAAAGTAAGGTCAAGTTCGTGAACGGGCCAAATCGCTCCACCCCTTCTACCCCCTCCCATACAAAATGACACAATTACGCAATTTCACAATAAACGGATTTGCTCAAAAAGTATAAAAGTTATTAGCCTGAAATTCAGAATATATTACTTTTATGATAATATCAATCTATCGTATAAAAATTGTGTGTGTCCTCCCCCTCCTTCTACCACCTCCCATACAAACTGTACTTATCATGAATCACTCTAAGCCAATTTCCTCAGTGCTTATAAAATTCAGCGGGCTGAAATTGTGCACCAAATATTTATTTAAAATTGTTAGTAAGGTCAAAAAAAATGAGATGATTAGCTTCACTCCTTCTACCCCCTCCCATACAAAATGACACAATTTCGCAATTTGACAATAAATGGATTTACTCAAAAAGTATAAAAGCTATTGGTCTCAATTTTGGTATATGCTAATTTTTTAATGATGTAAATCTACAGTACAAAAATTATTTGCTTCCTCCTTTTCCTTCCACCCCCTCCCATACAAACTACACTTTTTCCTGAAATGCTCTAAGCCGATTTTCTCAGAACATATAACATTTGTTGAGCTCATATTTTGTAATAAACATTTAATTCATATTATTACTAAGGTGAAAAAAAAAATATTTGATTTGCTTCACTACTTCTACCCCCTCCCATACAATATGACACAGTTTCACAACTTCACAAAAAATCGATTTTCTTGAAAAGTATGAATGGCACTAGTCTGAAATTTAGGGGATGCCAATTTTATAATATTCCTAGTTATTTCTGAAAAAATCATTAAAATTCCTCCACTCTTTCTACCACCTCCCATACAAACTGCACATTTTCACTAAATCAAACTCACTAATTTTCACAGTTCCCATTCAGTTTTTGGAGTAAGCATTTTTTGTAAAACATTTTTATAGCTACTTTAGCATGATGTCGAAAAAATTAGTTCAATGCTATCATCCCTTCTAACACTCCCCATACAAAATTTCTTGGGATCACAAAAAATTCTATTTCATCTAGAGTATCGTAAGATTGCGCTTTACGCGTAATCGTAGCCCTGTTATGTTATTTTATATATTTCATCGGCACTCGGGGACAACACTTTTCAGACTCCGCGTATAATTTCCAGAAATATCGAGGCACGAGCAATATTGATGGATATTGCTGATGCATCGTCGGCAATATCCATAATTTGGTTTACCTGCAAGGTAACCATAAATATGCATTATTGCATATTGCTAATTGACATATAATACCGTTTCAATTTAATATCGGAACCCAGAGTCGGATCCAGGCCCCGACATTCCTCCCCCCTTGAAAACTCGAGTACCTATCTATCGGAACCCAGAGCCGGATCCAGGCCCCGACATTCCTCCCCCTTTGAAAACTCGAGTACCTATCTATCAAAAGGTACGAGGATGCTCCTTGCTCGTGTTTTGATGTCGTGGTTATAAGATTAACATGTACATTTTTTTTTGCTGAATAACACTATTTCAATTTACAGTTTATCTAACAGTTGGAAAATATATTGATTAGGCTATATTACATAATTATTTTAATATTATTGAACTTCAAGCAAATAAATTAAATCTATTTTCTTTTTTTTTAATTATTTTTGATATTTTTTTTTGTTACATTAAACGATTATTTTAAACTTTGGCTTAAGTACTTTAAAATTTTACTTTAATTGATTTATTTTAAAAATACATGCTTGATGTGCTATACCATTAATTATTACAATATTATTAAGCTAAAAGCAAATAAATCGATTTAACCATAATATGTATAATTTTATTTAGATTAACTTAACAATTCTTCTATTTTTTCGGGGTGGGGTCATTTGTTGGTCTACTTGTTCGTTCTGTTGTTCTAGGTCCGGTTTATTGATTGGTTTTCGGGTCGAAACGTGAATAGATTTTTCTCGGTCTGCTTTTTCATCCGATTCGTTTTGTCGTGGCTTCTTGGATGTGTAGTTGACTGATATAAGATTAGCGCCTGCGAGTAGAAATTTCGTTTTCCAGTAAATTCTTGCAACAATAACTATTATGCAAATTGTAAAAGATTACTCCAATATGAAATAGTTCCTTTATTGTTACTGGTTAGTTTTGGCAATGAATTTCGATTTTCATGTTCGTTTCCATGAGATAAAGCCATTGATTCCTAGTTTCCATCTTAACGAAGCTGCTCCACTTTCTGGTAACCTTCCTCTCACACCCCGATAGGTCCATACTATGCATACTAATTCAGCAAGCAGTTTTTTCCAACTGATGTTACAACTGGTACATTCTGCTGGCACACATATTGTTTCTCGGTAGTTTGTGTTGTTAATTGTATGCAGTCTTTTCTCCACTGGTAACTTAGGACAACGTACTGATTGTTTATGTTGTTGACAGCAAGATGGTCTTCTTCTAGGTTATAGTAGTAGTACCCATTATCGTCGATGAGAGCGGGTATGGTGTATATCTTAAAAAGTTCGAATACTATTTTCTCTGGCTGTGGTATTTCAATTCTTACCAGCAAATTTTGTTCATTCGGTATGGTTTCAACCTTACCAATCTGCATTAGTGTTTGGCTACTCATGATACCAGGCCCGAGATTACTTTGTTCCAAAACATCGGACATGATTTTTATAAGTTGTTCGGAGTGAATGATGGCAGGATGAAGTTTTCCTAATTTTGATGTCACAGCTATACCGATTAGATCGTCGAGAGCATCTGTAACCTTTCTTATTTCTATTTCTGTCAGTAGAATGAGCTCGGTGAGATCAGATCGATGCTTTTCTGCCATGATATCATTTCCTTGTTAGGGTGTGTTAGGGTTGGAGCTATTGAGGCGTAAAGATCAGCCAGATTCTTTTGTTCATTTCCCTCATAAAATCGGGATTCGTCGAATAAAATTAGATTTTACAATACTAATTTGATCTTTAATTAGATGAAACGACTTTTCTTCACGTTGGTCCAATTCTGCTAATACTTTCGTTATTCGCAGATCATCCTGGTTGTCCATGGTTCCAAATAAAGCTTTGGCTAGCGAACCAACTCCATCTGCAAATGATCGTTTCGGGCGCATAGGACTTGAAAATGTGTAATGATTCAAATCTGATTGCTTCTTTTCTAGATGTTTCAACTGGTATTCGATTTCAGATATTATTGAACTACATCTTTCATCATATTTATGCAAATTTTGACATAGCTGTGATACTATTATTGTAAAATTTTTCCAAAATTGCCACTCATCTTTAAAGTCGGGCACAGTTATCTTGGAAAAAAATTATCCACTCTCTTTTATACCAGTTGACCCTCCCTATTCCTTCGAATGCTATTCCCGTTGGTTGCAAAGGCACGATTTCGAAGCTTTGTTCTGCTGAGGTTAATCCGACCACCACTAAAAAGAGAGCAGTGATAATCATATTTTTTTTTGTTTTCTTTACTTATTATTATTATTTTTATTCAAATTGGCAATTGTTTTTGATTAATATTTATTTACAGTATTTAGGTACACAATCAAAACAAGTTCAGTGAAAAGGGTTGAGTTTGATCTCTTTTACATTAATTGTACTTTAGATGAAATCTGAGAGTATATTATGTTTGTATTACCGTTTGTAACGCTAAGAAACAGTGCTCGCACAGAGCCGCCAAGGGTACAGAAATATTTGTTATCGCTCAAAAACCTCGATTCCGAGTTCCTGTCTGTCCGTCTGTGCGTCTGTCTACAACATAACTCTCGAACGCTTTGAGCTATCGTGCTGAAGTTTGTTGTGTGTCATTTTTAGCAAAAAAGTAACTTTAAGTTCGTGAACGAGCCACATCCCCTCATTCCTTCTACACCCTCCCATACAAATTTCATGAAATTTCGAAATTTTCAGAAATTGATTTTGCTTCGAAACTATTTCAGCTGTTGACTTTAAATTTGGATTAAAGTATAATGATGTATTTATCATTTCCGTCACAAAATATTGAGCCGATCTCTTCACTCCTTCTACCACCTCCCATACAAATGCATAATTTTGAAAAATGCATTTTTCCAATTTTGATTGAAACTAGCAAAGTTATAAAAACGAATTTTTGTCAGAATTAATTTTATTATAATTGCAATCAGTATTGAAAAAATTATCAGTCCTTCTAACCCCTCCCATACAAATTTCACGAGATTTTTAAATTTAAACTAAATTATTTTTCTTCGAAACTGTTAAACCTATCAGCTTAATATTTTATATAAAGCATAAAAATAGAAATATCACTAACGAGAAAAAATGTGTTTTGATCCGTACACTCCTTCTACCCCCTCCCATACAAATGGATAATTTTTGTTAAATGTATTATATCGATTTCCATTAAAACTGCAAAAAGTATGAAGTTAAAATTTTGCCAAAATTTGTTTTTAATAATTGCAAAAAATGCTAAAAAAAATTATCAGCTCCTCTTCACTCCTTCTACTCCCTTCCATATGAATATCTTTATTATAAATTCAAGGAAAACATTTCTCCTTCGAATATATGAGAGCTATCGACTTTGAAATTGAAATAAAGCCTGGCGATAATGGTGTTGATAAGCAATTTCAAAATCTCCTCAGACCCTGCACTTCCTCTGCCTCCTCCCATACAAATGCCCTAATTTCAGGGAAACTATGTCCAATTGAAAATAATGAAAGCTACCTTAAATCCAGCACGAAATATTTTGCATACCACATTAGGTCTCATGTCCAAAAACTACAAACCTTCCTCCTCTGCTTCTACCACCTGCCATACAACTCTTTCTCATTTCATCTAGAGTATCATATGATTGGGCTTTACGTTATGTTTTTATATTATTGTCTTTCTGGTTTCTTACTATATGATAAATTATAATTATATTATATTCTATTATATATTATTATATATTTTTTAACTTTTTGTTATACCCTTTCCTCTCCACGGTGTTTGAAGTTCTGTTCGCTCCTGTTTCCTATGGTAAGATGGTACGGTTCCTTCTGAAAAAGAACTTATTGTGTTTTATGTTTTATAAAGTTTGTGTGTACGCTGTACTACACTTTTTTTTGTTATTTATGGAATAGCTTGAGGCGATTCACATAGACTCTCCTTAACCTTTTTCTAATAAGTACGGATACGTTTTCAGGGGAATGAACAAAAATTACTTTGTATGGTCCTTTGAAGATGGAACTAAGTTTTCCGGATCTTGCCATATCCCTCAACAATATGTCGTTTTCAACATGAAATTGAGCAACATTTGCCTATTTATCGTAATACTTCTTTGCGGTTTGTTTTGCGTTTTCTACATTCTTTTTGGCTAGCTGAAAGATTTCTGTAGCCCGAACCGGAGCTCATGATGGTATTTTTCGTAGTTATATCGGGGTTCTGGATTTCGAAGCAAATTACTTGGTATTTCTGATACAAAACCGAATAGTGTTTCCATAGATGTGAGCTTAGTTCCATCATGCTTTGTGTTGTTGTAAGCGTGAGCTGCGGTCCGAAGATGTAGGTCCCTATTCAGGACATCTTCGTCCACGACATTTCGAAATTATAGTGGTTTGCAGTTTTTTGATATTTAACAATTTGCACAGCGATTTATAAACGTCACTTAGAAAATTTGATCCTTGATCGGTAAAAATTTTTCTAGGAAGTGAATAGCGACTGATGATTTGGTCGTAAAGGCTCCACGCAACAGTATTTGCCTCTTGATCGGGCATAGCGGCGAAATCTACAAATCTAGTAAGATCGTCCTTCATAGTCAAAATATATTTGTTTCTCGAGTATATTACTGGTAGGGGTCCGACAAAGTTAACATATATTTTGTCAAACGGTTTCTCCTCTAACGATACAACTGCGAGAGGTACTTTCACTGTTCGGGAATTATTATTTTTTTGGCACTTCGGACACTTCTTAATGTAATTTTCTACGTCATTTTTCATCCCTCTCCAATTATAACGTCATTTGACTCTGGAAAGTGTCTTACCTCTTCCAAAATGTCCTCCGAATCGCGAATCGTGATAGGTTCTTAATATTTGTCTGATAAGTGCAGCTTGAGTGATCTCCTCAATTCCGGAATCTGCGTCTTTAATCTCATCCACTCTGTTTACGTATTTTACATTCTCCGCTTCTTCTTGTCTCTCACTACTTAAATCTTCCAATTATTTGGCATCCTTGCGAGCTTGAGCTCGCGTTGTTATTAAACAAGATGCGTTTGTTTCCTACTCGGATTTCCTTCGTATACGGTTCAGTGCGTCGGCGTTAGATATACTTTTACCCGGTTTATATAGTATTTCGAAGTCAAATTCAGCAATTTTTTGGTGAAGGCGTAACATTCTGCAAGTCGTATCTTTTACTTTAAGCATTCCTTGAAGTAGTTTGTGATCCGTTATGACTGTAAAATGTCGACCAAGTAAATAACACCGGTAATTTCTAGTCGCCTAAACTACTGCTAGTAGCTCTCGCTTTGAAGTTGAATTGTTCTGTTCCACCTTATTTAAGGTTCGGCTTGCAAAAGCTACTGGCCCACCCTCTTGTTCTAAATCAGCTCCTAATGACTCTCCACTTGCGTCTGTTATAAGGGTAAACTCTTTCTCAAAGTTTGGGTATGCCAACAGAGGTCTTGTGATCAATTTAGCCTTTAAAAAATTGAACGCTTCTTCGCACTTTTCATCCCAGATAAATTTTACATCCTTTCGCAATAGTTTATAATGGGGGTAGATATCTTTAAAAAGTCTGGAATGAGCTTCCGGTAGTAGTTCACGAGCCCCAAGAATGATTTCACTTCCTGGACTTTCCTGTGCCTAGGGAAATCTCTTACACTACATGCTAGTTTAGGATCTGGCCTAATCCCATCTGCAGAGCACACGTGTCCTGAGTATGTGATTTCTTTTGCCAGAATATGGCATTTAGCGGGTTGTAATTTAAGGTTACTACTTCTAAACCGTTCAAGACTGCTCTCAATTTTTCATTATCTTCTGATAAATATTTTGCAAAGATAACCACATCGTCTAAATATACATATGTTCCTTGAAGCCCCGATAATACCTGGTTTATTAAAGACTGGAAGAAGCCTGGAGCTGTCTTCAGTCCAAACGCTAGTCATTTATAGTGATAGTGATTGTAGTTTGCACTAAAAGCTGTTTTCTCTCTATCCGCGGGGTCAATTAAAACTTGATGGTATCCCTGTGCCAGCTCGAGTGTGGAGAAATAACGTGAATGACCTAACCTGTCTAGTATTTCTTCTATACGCGGTAAGGGATAAGAAAAATTAATGCACTTTTTGTTTAACTCTCTAAAGTCGACACAAATTCTAAATTTTTTTTTGTGTTTCATATTCTTTGTTCCTTTTCGGCACCAATATGACTGGGAAGTTAAATGGATTATTGATAGGTTCAATAATATCTTCCTGTAACATTTTGTCGATTTGCTGCTCCAGTTCCATCCTGAGTGCCTCAAGTACGCGATACTGTTTCCTATTTATAATTCCTGTATTTTCTTCGAGTGGTAGTTTAAAAGTTTTAATATTAGTGTACGTCAACTGGTTTCCTGGTAGATAAAATATATCGTGATATTCATAACAAATTCGGGTTATCGAATCTTTCTCCTCATTGTTCAAAGTTTCTGGTAGATTTATGTTATCATCCATTAGTTGCATTCGATGTGAATTGATTACTGAGCGTTTGTGGTTTGTTATCGACTGAAAATCATAATTATCTAAATCTTCAAATCGGTAATCTCTACATCTTCCATTTTAGAGTTAATGATACCAATAAAGATATGTCCATCGGTAAGTCTTACTACAGTATTACTGCTGTATACACCGGGCATTAGTTCTTGATGTAAACATATTTTGTCCTCTTTAAATTTGACGGGAAATTTAATAATTTGCTCGCTTCGTTGTCTAATATGGTAACTTATGGAATTTTCTGATTGCATTTGGTTGGTAGTCTTGCGAGAGTTAGCCAAGTCTGTGCTATCATCCATGTTATCTACATGCGGCGATTCATTATTATTTTCGCATAACTTTCCATTTCGGGATAATGCATTCTTGAGCATCTCTTTTGTACTGCTTTTATTTGCCTCTCTCACTTTCAATCGGTTATTTATGCAATCTATAATGACGTTATTTCTTAGAAAATCTTTATCCGGAATTCCATCGAAAGGTGTCGAATCAGTATCTTCAATGACATGAAATTCACAATCGTATTCTTTTTTTTCTATTTGTAACTTAGTGCTACATGTACCTAATGACGTTTCTACCCCTCTAAAAAGTCCTTCTATAGAGATTTCCTTATATCTATTAATATAGATATTCTTTATTTTATTCACCTTCACAATGTTCCCCGTCGAGCCGGTATCTATTAAAAAAGTTAAAATTTGCTCGATCCCAATTTCAGAACTTAACTTAAGGGCAAAATTATTATCGAATGTTAATTCTCAGGCGATTGCACGGCACTGTTGATTTTCCCAGCAACCATCGCAGTGCCCCCGAGTTGCCCGTATCCGTTTCCCGCATTATGTTGGCTGTTCTCCGCCAAATACTTTTTCAAACAAATTTCCGTATAATGGTCGGTTTTGTGACAATACTGGCGATAAACCCTATTTGGACCTAAATTATTCGGAGAAACAGTGTCTTCAACACTAGCGAATCTCACGTGTTGTTTTTGATAACAGTATTGTGCTCCATGGCCGTATTTATTACACTTGGTACAATAGCTGTCTTGCTTGAACCTGCAGTTTCTTGCTATATGTCCTTGTTTTTGCAGTTATTGCATGTCAAGCTCGTTTGGTTATTTACTTGGTCCCGCTGTCCATCGGACCTTCTGCGCAGATTCCCGTTATTTTGTGTCCATCTTGCGTTATTTTCCATATTCGACATTTCGCTAAGATTTGTTTGATTCTGTGGGCTTATGGATTGTGGCCATATCGTTGAACCTGAACTAGCCATCCGCTTAACTTCATCCTCGTAAAAGAGTGCCTCTTCCTTGGCGCTTTCTAAGGCTTCAAATTTTTTTCCCATTAAATGCCTTTGAATATTGATATCTGGTATGCGAATCTTAAAGGCTGATATAGCATCTTTTTCTAACTCGTCTCTCAATCCTCGGTCACCTCGCGGGTATTTAGTTGTTATGGCGTCGTTTATTAGCCTTCATAATTGCTGGTTCCTAGAAAAATACTCGCTTATATCTTCGGCTGAGTGTTGTCTGCAAGATAATAGTTCACCACGTAGATCGTTATGAGATCTTCGGGGAATGTAAGCTTTATGCAACAGTATCTCTAATGACGAAAAATTTTTAAGTGTTTCGTATGACGCTGGATAGTATGCATCGCCTACAAGCCAATATGTTATACACTTCATGAAAATTTTCTTCTCTGTTTCCGTGAGTCGGTCGTATAACTCTCCGCTACATTCTAAAACCCGTACCAGTTCTTTACCTAAATTACTAGTTCTCTCTCCTGAAAAAAATAAACTGCCAACAAGTCGGGCGAAACTTTATTATTCTTGGGACAAGTTGCTGATGCGTGGAAAGTCAATATGCAGGCTAGAGTGGTTAGAGAAGACTAAGTGAAAGGGGATTCTTGGGATTTGTGGAAACGTTCAAAAGCTCCAGTATATATAATCAATATTTCGTTCGTTTATTTATGCAAGTTTGAGTTTTGTGAGGGGAGGGGTAAGGGGTGATAGTAAGCGTCGATGGATGTTAATAGTTTTTTAATTGATTGCTTGAATCACGTCCAATATTCCTTGCATAGAATGTCAGTTGCATAGACGAAGTTGCATAGAATTTTCATACGATTCTATGTATTTTACATTCACGAAACCAACATTTGTATGGGAGGGGGTAGAGGAGGTAGGGGAATCGTAAAAATTGTGACGCACTTCTATTTCATTTCTCATGTAGTGTGCTCGTACAAAATTTCAAATTCGTAGCTTTTAATTTGTTGATTATTCGTTGATTTAATGAAGTAGGTCGAAATGATACTTTTGTATGGGAGGGGGTAGAAGGGCAAACGCGATTGCAAAACTTTTAAAGGAATTTCATTTCAGTTATTTTTGTAAGTTTTCATGCAAAATTTGAAATGGATAGCTTTTAAGCGTTAGCTGATTTCTTAAAAATGTTCGAAAAAATAATTTTGTATGGGAGGGGGTAGAAGAGGTGGGGGAATTGCAAAATTTGTGAAACAATTTTCTTTTTCTTCTTCAGTAAGGTACTCGTAAAATATTTAAAGCTCGTAGCTTTTAATTTGTTGGTTATTAGTTGATTTAATGAAATTGGTCGAAATCATACTTTTGTATGGGAGGGGGTAGAAGGGCAAGTGCGATTTCAAAACTTTTAAAGTAATTTCATTTCAAATACTTTTACAAGTTCTAATGCAAAATTTCAAATTGATAGCTTTTAATAGATAGGTGATAATTAATTTCTTAAAAATGGTCGAAAAAAAAATTTTGTATGGGAGATGGTAGAAGTTTTGTAAGGACTCGACCAGTTAATATTTCATACTTTGAGGGATTTTTTTTAAATGTATTTCCCAAATTTTCAGGTTTCTACCTTAAAATTACATCCAAAAATTTTCAGTTTTCGTGTTTTTTTCGCTGCACATGAAACACCTTGTGCCCATTAGACCGGGGTGGTCGGTTCGTAACAATTGTGGATCAAATTATTATTTTTTTTCTATGTATATCAAATAGATGTATACACATGCCAAATTTAAAGTTTCTATCTTTAACCAGAGTCTAAAAAAATCACTCAAAATTTTAAACATTTTTGCTTACCACCTCCCTCCCTTTACACCCCCTAACTTAAAATTTTTATTTAAGTTAACTATTGTATAGTTCTATAATCTGACAAATTATGAATTTGATATCTGCACTCTTTTTTGAGATAAAAGGATTTGTAATTTTGGAAAGTGCGCCATTTTTGAAATGCTCCCCATTTCCCCACACTACTAACATTTCAATATATTATATATTATATATTATATTATATTTTTTTGTATTTTCCTAGTATAACTTAATATAAGTTTTAAGTTTCAATTACAAAGCTTAAGAGATAGTTGAGATATTAATTTTTAAGTGTTTTTCTTTGCACCCCTCGTGACCCTCCCCCTTACAATAATTAGCCACTTTCTAAGTTGATTCCAATGGAGCTATATGCCACCTTAATGGTCCCAAAATATGAATTTCTTATGATAAGTAATTTCGAAGATATAATCATTTGAAAAAACAATTCGGCCGACAATTTGTTTTAAGCCCCCCCTTTTCGGACGCTAATGGATAAAAAAATTAAATTATTTTTGGAGTTTGTCCCATAACCTTCTCCATACGTGTACTGATTTTCAACTTTCTACCTGCATTCGTGAGGGAGATATTAGCAAGTGTAGTTTTCGACTTTTTCCCTCCCTCCGCCACCCCCTTTCACCTAACACCCCACAAAATTTAGAAAATAGAGCTCACTTACCCAACCAACAATCCACCTAAAAACGAACATTCTACCTTTAACGGTCTCGGAGATATGAGTCCATATGTACGGCGTACGGCGGGACGGATTTTTTTTGTTGCATTTTTAGGCTAATTTAGTCATGAAACGCGAAAAAAAAATTTCAGGGTAGCAAACTTTTTTTTTTCTTGTGTCGATCACAATACTTTATTATTATAATAATAAAGTAATAGGTATATATTTATTCGCCATATCCATGATTTTATCATACAACTCGTTTGACGCCATTTCCGAACAATTATTTTGTCTTAGGTGTTGATTTGCTAGCTGCGATTCGAGTTGTTTAATTCGCTTAGCCCCTTCAATTACCTTTTCTTCTACGTTCAGTAGTTCCTGTGCTTGCTTTGCAATTTTTCCTTCAAGGTCTTCCACGATCCTATGAGAACTTCAGAGTTTGGCCACCTCTGCTTTATTTCCTATAATCCAGTTGGCGGATTCCGTTTCTTCTAATTGATTCTCCAAAGTAGTCACTGCCGCTTTCAGATAAACACTCCTCCAATTCCTCCTTCAGGCTCTCTTCAGTGTTTGAGCTTAAACGAAGTACCTCCGATAGTAGAATATCGGCTAGCTCACCCGGGTCTTTTGTTCCGATTTCCTCTTCCGTTAAAATATTGCTACTATTGCAAGCAAACTGGTGTAATTTCGTCCTTCATCTTTCCGTTATATGCAGCCAACCGCGTTCGTGTAGAGCTACAATTTTTTTGTATTTTTCGGCCTCTTCGGATTTCTTCTCAACCTCTACTTCCAGCTCTCGGATATTCTGCAATTCTTCTTTGGTCAGAATATTCTTTCCCAAGGAAGACATTAAGGGATTAACACCAATAGGAGAAAAAAAACACTTATGGTTCAAGGTCAGTTTTATTTATATACAATGAGAAAACACGATTGAAATATCTTTATACACATTTATTTTATTTTATAATTATACAATATACAACTATCACATTTCAAATAACACCTAGGTACATAAAAAAAATTACTCTAGGTTAATATCGCCACAAGAAAATTTTAATGTACTTACTGAATTTTATTTTAATAACTAATCAGATACGTTTAGCATATTATGAGTTATTATTTCAATACCCAGAATAATTTACATAGCACGTAATTCCACACTCATTTTCGACAATCGTGTGTTTCTTTTTTTTTACGAAAACACGTCAGATTGAGAACTCTTCGAAAAAAGATAAATTTATATAAACGATAAGTTGCATTTTTCTCTGATAACATTTTTTTAGATATCACCTGCGGGATTTTTTTTTTATTTACACCTAACGCACAATATGAAACATTCCACTACGGCACGCTATCTTATTCTATCACATTTTAATTGATTCGATCCTCATTTGTACGCGAATATGATCAAAATATTTTTCGGATAAGATTTATTGAAAAAGAAAATCACATGCATCAATCTTTAGAATAATTAACAACCATAATTAAATGATTGCATTCATTAATTAAAAACTTTTTAAATTAAAATCAGAAAGGGAAAACTAAAATAAAAAATTTCAAAACTTACTTATTTTTTTCCCAGCTGTGCCATTTGTCGTGTCTCGTGTTGGAACAATAAAAAAAAACACTTCCTTATTTTAGATATTTTTTATTTTACACTAAAAAACACTCTTATTTTATATATGTGTAATATTTCGTCCGCACTCGGGGACAACACTTTTCAGACTCCGCGTATAATTTCCAGAAATATCGAGGCGCGAGCAATATTGATGGATATTGCTGATGCATCGTCGGCAATATCCATCATTTGGTTTACCTGCAAGGTAACCATAAATATGCATTATTGCATATTGCTAATTGACATATAATACCTCACACACGCGTTTCAATTTAATATCGGAACCCAGAGTCGGATCTAGACCCCGTTCTCACCAAAATGGAGTCGATCCATCCAATGTTATCGTCAAGTTTGCGTCGTCGGCTGAAAAAAAATACCTACTGCAGCAGCTATTTCGTCAGCTTAAAAAAAGCAAACAGATGTTGGTGTGAGCGCTAGTAGTAATATTTTCATCAATGAATGTCTCAATAAAAATGATTATTCCCTGCGTCGCATGTCAAAGCAACTAAAGAAGGAATGCCGTATCGCTACTGTGTTCACGCTAAACAACAGACTATTTGTAAGGCGCACTATTACTGAAAGAGGAATGATGGTAAAAACCAAAGATCATCTAATGCAATTGGCGCAGTAGTACACTCCGCGACAAAAAGATACGCACCCCTGAAATTTTTCCGATTTTCCGAACTGATGAAACTTATTGTAAAATTTGTTTGCCTCTTGTAAAGATCCTTTATAAAGAAATCTACATGAGTGATGTTTTTACCAATTGATTCATTTTTTCATGAATTTTTCTACATTTACTGAAAAACTGGTACGACAAAAAGATACGACAGGGTAAGCAATTTAATATTAAACCAAGTGATGTGTGAAAAAAAATAGAACATAACAAATTTATTTAATTGATAATGTGTGTTTTTTCCCTTGTTTTTTATTACTTCTAACATTCGGTTAGGTAAAGATGTATATAGACTTTTTATATATTTTCGAGGAAGTAATGCCCAAGCAGTTGTAATTGCTTTTTCCAACTCCCTCACTGTTGCATACTGCTTGTTTCCTCGATGTACTGTTCGTGATATTATTATTATTATTATTACTAGGGGAACGCGCGAGAGCACTGCGACCTTCTTGGCCTATTGTGCGTTTATAGCCCCTTCACCCTATTTTAACTCAATAGCTTTTGCTAATTTGAGAATCGTTAAGGGAGCCGTATTGGCTAGTTCCTCCGTAGAAAGGAAGCCCTTTCCAAGAAGACTGTGTCTTTTCCTAGCTACTGCTTCACAGTGACATAGGATGTGTACTGTCGTTTCTGAGTCCTCTAGACAAAGGCGACAAATGTCGGTTTCAGCTAAGCCCATATTTTTGAGGTGGTGGTTTACTCCACTGTGCCCCGTCATTAGGACGATTAGGATACTAATATCCTTCTTGCTGAATTTTAAAATATCCTCCACTTTGTTTTTTTGTGGTAGGATCAGTTTTTTTGAAATTGACAAGCCTGGAAATCTATGCCAGTAGATTTTATGTTCGTTTTCTACCCATATTTTGGGGTTAAAGTATCCTTTTGGTTTTCCGCAGAATGGCTCTGGACCAATAAAATTTGTTTCTGCGCCTTTTTTTGCAAGGCAATCAGCCTCTTCATTACCCTCAATTCCCATGTGTCCTGGTACCCACATTAAGGTTACATCATTCCTTTTTCCCAGGATAATTAGGTTTTGAAGGCATTCCCATACTATCTTCGATCCGTGTTTGTTGGATGCTAGAGCTTTGAGAACCTAGAACTGTTCGTGATAATTGTCCCCAGACATTTTAAATGATGTTGAGGTCTGGTGATCTTGCCGGCCATTCGAGGACGCTTATATTTTTGGCTACGAAAAAGTCCTTTACTGCGCGAGCTGTGTGTACTGCTACATTATAATATTATATTATAATATAATTTCTTCCGGAAATTCTCTCCGCATTTTTCGGTATTTCTTCCTCTAATAATTTAATGTATTCTTTGCTGTTCATTTTCCCCTTTATAACCGTGTAACCGTACGAATATCCGTTGCAGCCAATAGCAGCCCAAATCATTGCTCCACCTCCTTCCATTTGTCTTCTTTTATTATAGAGTTCATCATGCCGTAAATGGTGAAAATAATAACTCCATCCATCTGGTCCATCCAATGTAAATCTCTTTTCATCAGAAAAAATTACTTGTCGCCACCGTTTTTTCTATCGTGTTGTTGTGCAAACTTCATTCTGTTTGCTATGTGTTGCTTGGCAAGCGGCGGTTTTCTTTTTAGTTTTTTCCGTTTAAGATGCTTTACGTTTTATATGACGCGTTGTACGTTGCGTACATTTATCTGTACACCCGATTTTTCTGCTATTTGTCTCGCAGTCCCCGCAGAATTTGACGGTTCTCTCAAAATTGCACGTGGATTCCGACATTAGTCGCTCGAGGCCTTCCAGGACTTTTCTTCTTTCCATAATTTTCGGGGTCTTGAAGTAAAGCCGCGATTGCATACCTACTTCTGTTTAATATTTTTGCTATTTTAGCAATACTCATATTTTTACTTCATAATTTTATAATAGTTTGTATCTTACTGCCAGTAAGTTTTTTCCCACGACCCATTTTAATTAAATATTTAGCACAAAAAGAATCCTTAATATTCAAAACTCTGCACAAAGATGTAATTTACAGAAGAAATACTAAAAAGACCTGTAAACCTGTTGACTATTTGAACACCAGATGTTAAATGCACCTCTCCTGTCGTATCTTTTTGTCAACCAGTTTTTCAATAAATGTCGAAAAATTCTTGGAAAAATGAATCGATTGGATCACTCATATAGATTTCATAGTAAAGGTTCTTTTCAACAGGTAAACGAATTTTACAACATGACCCATTAGTTCAGAGAATCGGAAAAATGTCACGGGTGTCATATCTTTTTGTCGCGGAGTGTAACTTATATTTAGTGATTACTCTCTTCCTCACGAACATTCGTAGTACACTAAAAAATTTAGATGAATTGCTTATATTAATGAACAATTTAAACTCTCCATTTGATCTAACAGAGGCGTGTAGAATAAAAGGATATAAGATGTTTAATGCGGGAACAAAATATAATAAATGTGATAGGGTAGTAATTCATGCTAAAAATAACTTATCTGTGAACTTAACAAAACACCCGGCCCTCTTTACTCAGGCCATTAAGGTCATAGGCAACAAGAGGTATAATATCATCTATACGTAAAAGAAACAGATTAGCTACAAACGTTAATAAACAAATCACCCTTGGGGCCTCAGCTAAAATCGAGCTTCTTAAAATTGAGTATAAAACATGTAGGAATCAATTGAAAAGGATATTGGTAACGCAATTGGAAATCCAAGGCAGCTGTGGCGAAAATTAAATGAAGCTGCCACTCGCACTAATATGACTGAGCTACTATATATCACACAAATTATCGACAAAGATAAATCTTCAGTTACTGCTTCTTCCGAAATTGCTGAAGTAATAAATATGCACTTCGCTACTGTTGGTCAAATAATTGCTTACTCGAACAAGACTCTGCCTAGCGTACCATTAAGTGCTGCGGTCACCAATCCACCACTCTCATCATTTCACATTTACCACATATTACTGAATTGAAAAATAATAAAGCTCCAGGTTTAGACAGATTCACTTAAAATATCTTAAAATTAGTTACCAATCACATTTCTCAGCCACTTTCTCATCCCTTCAATGTCTGTATATCGCCAGGTATTTTCCCAAATAAATTGAAGAGTGCTATAGTTATTCCCTTATTTAAAGAAGGTGACAGAAAAGACTGGGGAAACTAACGTCCCATATCTTTAGTGTCTAACCCCGCTAAAATTTTTGAAAAATTCATAAAAAACGGTAAGTGAAAAAGTGATGAAGTAAGTGATGAAAATCAGATATTAGCTACCAATCAATATGGTTCCAGAGCTGGAGCAAATACCTCTGATGCAATTTACGATGTTACAAAGTATTAGTTTCTAATACAGTTGACCAAAATGAAAAGATTATAGGTTTGTTTTTAGATGTTAAAAAAGATTTCGATATTGTTGATCAATCTCTCATCCTTGCTAAGCTTGGGTCTATCGGGTTCAGTCGTAATGTACACCCCCCTGTTCCAATCCTATTTGACCGGTAAAATTCAAGTTGTGAAAATAACTGAAAATTAAAGTAATCCAATGTTGGTTAAATGTAGAGTTCCGCCAGGTACAGTGCTGGGTCCAATTTTATTTTTATATTAATGAGCTCTGAAAGTTGGATGCAAGCGTTATAAAAGGACACATAGTGACCTTTGCTGACGATACGGTCCTCATTTTTAGAAGTAAAAATTGGAGTCACACTTTTGATAAAGCAAACGACGGCTTAAAAGCCGTATATAGCTGGTTGACACTACACAAAATGTCACTGAATCTAAATAAAATGAAATTAATCAGGTTCGGCCAAATTGCAAGTTTGATCAATTTCCATCATGCCTTGAAGTTTCGGAATTGTAATTTAGAGTGTGTCTCAGAAGTCAAGTATTTGGGGGTAGTAATTGATGGTAAATAAAAACGGGACAAACACGTATCATATATTAGCAAAAGACTCCGTATAACTTTTTATTTATTTTTAATCCTTCGGAAAATATTGAATGTACAACAATTAAGAATAGTATATTTCGTGCTATTTCAGGGGAAGCTACGTTATCGCCTTTATGTAACGTTCATAATAAAATTTTTAAAATATGCATAAATCATAATAAATCCTACTCCACTACACAAGCTTTCCTAGAATTAATATAATCAATGTTCGACAACTGTTCGTATCTGTTGTACTGAAGTACATATATTGTTACCAAGAAGAGTTTCCTTTATTTTATACAAGGTCACTTTGAACTATCCATAGATCTGGAATTAAAAAATCATCAACACAGAGGATGATGCTGTAATTTGTTCATTACTATTTTAACGCAAATGTCAAATATTTAAACATGTGCAAAACGAGGGCTGAATACGAGGGCCTCCATTCTTTCTGCATCTATTATAAGAACGTAAGTGGTATTAGGACAAAACTGCAAAGTTTCCGCACCAATGTCACCAGTACGAACATCGACATTATTGCTCTAACCAAAACTGGCCTGGATGACGACATCTTTACCAACGAACTAGGACTATGCAACTACCATGGTGGCCAAATAAAAGTTAACGCCTTTAAATCTCTACATAAAGATCTGTCACTATCAGGATTCCTTAATGCAAGGGATTACCATAAATCGATTCAAAATTTAAAAATTGAAAGCCGATTTATCCTCTGGCTCGTCATTTAGTGAAGGAACGAAACAAACATCAACATCCCAACACCTAGAACAGATAACGAAAATACGAAATTGACAAAAATTCATATACATCGGTGTCAACTAGCGTTACGTGAATGTCTTAAGCACTGCTTATCAATCAAGAAGTCGAATACATCAACATTCTTATTAACTTCTCTCGCGAGACGCAAAATCGGTTCATTCATACTGTTATAGATCTGGCAATGATCTCTCTCAAATCTGCCAGAACTATTTAGAATATTCTTCCAACATGTAGAGGGCCATAGTAAAAACTTCTAGTAAATTCTCAAAGACACAAACAATGACACCCGACGCCATCTAGTAACTTCCAGAATAGTCCAGACCCAGCAGAAAAACATACACCAGAGAAGGTTCGAGACTCGGATAAACCCATTATAAATAGCCAGAGCTCACGACAAGGAATGAGTTACTCAGTGACAGTTTCATGGAAAACACCTATCGGTATAAGTAAGCGAAAGTGATAGATCGGCGGTGTTCCTGGGTTGTGCGAATTAAGTTTTTAGAGCGAATTTAGTGAAGTGATCGGGAAATTGTGTATAAAGTGCAATAAATAAATTATCCTTATATTTTAAAACGAATTGAGTTTCCTTTGAAATCTGGCGAACCCCTAGCTCGCAACAATTGGTGTCAGAAGTGGGATTTCAAGGACAAATTCGGGTTAAAAATCGCGAGTGAAATTAAAATTCTCGAACGGATAATTTTGTGAGAGCGAAAAAGTGAAACTAAAATTCTCGAACGGACAGTGAGAATTTTGTGAAATCGAATATTCTCGAGTGCTCTAGTGAACAGTGACTTTAGTTAGCGAAGTAAAATCGCGGAACTAAAATTCTCGAACGGACAGTGAGAATTTTGTGAAATCGAATATTCCCGAGTGATTTAGTGAGCAGTGACGTAAATTTTGTGAATTCGAATCGCGGAAATAATCGGTAGTGAAAATGACGCGTTATCTAAAGGACTTAAAAGTAACGGAGCTGAAGGAAGAGCTCAGTAGACGCAAATTATCTACGACAGGGAGCAAGTCTGAACTTGTCAGCCGTATGATCGAGACACTCCAGGCTGAGGGCGAGGATGCAGATAGTTTTGAGTTCCAAAGCGAAGAAACTCGTGAAGAGGAGTGCTCTGGTACATTGGATGCTCTGACACAACTAATGCAACAAATGATCAACAAATTAGATCAACAATCAGTGGACATTAAACAACAAGCAGCTGTGACAACGGACATAAATCAGAAATTGGAGCAACAATCTGCGGACATTAATCAGAAATTAGACCAGACCTCAAAGGACCTTAACCAAAAATTGGAGCTGCAAAATAATAAAATAGACACCATGGGTAAGGCCATAGAAGAAAACGTTGAGAAGAAACTTCGAATCGTCGAAGAACAAATTACGGAAAAGACATCCGGAATTGCAGAAGAAGTCGAACGCCTAAAAAGAGACTTCGATAACGTGAAGGCGACTGGCGTCATCAAGACAGAACATGTTGCGCACAAGGGTCTCAAGGCTCCAATCTTCGATGGACAAACACCGTGGGCTATTTATAAGACCCAATTTGAGGCCGCCGCAAGAAACAACCATGGGAATGATCTAGAACGGGGAACAGCTCTTATATTGGCGCTAAGAGGTCCACCAGCAGAGGTTCTTCAAACGATTCCGCAGGAGCAACAACAAGACTTTTCAACCTTAGTCCAGACATTGGATCTTCATTATGGCAGTGACCACATGCGAGAAATCTACAAAACGCAACTTTACAACCGAACTCAAAAGAATGGTGAAACACTTCAAGAGCTGGCACGCGATATTGAACGACTCACACTATTATCGCTGCCTAATGCGCAAACAGAGCAACGAAACGATACAGCTGTTTTCGCATTTAACAATGCTGTACAGGACAGAGAGCTGCAACAGGCGTTAAAACTGGCAGGTAAGAAAACGATTGGCGAAGCCTTAGTATATGGGCTGACGTTCGAAGCTGCCAAGCAAAGCTCGCGGAGTAACTATCGAGTTCGAGAAATAGTAGAAGAATGTGTGTGCCAGAAAGCCGAGTACACCAAGCGGAGCGAAGGATCTGGTGCTCCCCGATGCTGGAATTGTGGACAGGCAGGACACTTAAGACGCGACTGCCGCAAACCCAGAAAAGCGATCAACTATTGTTCCGGCTGCGCTGCTAAACAAAGAGGAGGGAGGGGCAAACCGTCACGAGAGCACGCTTCGCCTAGTGACAGTCCGGGAAACGAGTAAAGGCCAACTTCATGGGGCAGAAGTTGGCTGGTAGAATCGACGGAACCCGGAACCATCATCGCAGTTTCTCGACTACATCGTTGTGAAAACGACTTATGTATGAGTGGTCGAGTCGGCAAATTAAACTGCATCATAACAGTCGACACAGGCGCAACACGGTCAGTGCTAAGATCTGACCTCGTAGATCGTACTTGGCTTCACAACACCAAGAAGTACGCACTTCGCACTGCTACAGGAGAAACTACAACGGTCCATGGAGAAATAGCCCGTGACATACAACTTGGGGATTTGACCTTCTCGCATGTATTCGTGGTAGCTGACATTACCGATGAGTGTATCCTTGGAATGGATTTTCAGAAACCACACGGTATCCAGCTGGACTTAGGACAACGAATAATGAAGTGGCGGAATATTGAAATCCCGATGGAAATAACATCCTCCAAATCAACAAAGCTGCGAGTTGTATTATGCGAAGATGCGGACATACCAAAGTCATCTGAGAATGTTATTTGGGCAGAGCTCGATGGTGATCCCGGGAACCACCGATTCTACCTCATAGAACCGGAAACGACACCTGCATTACGAAGTCTGATACTAGGAAAAACGCTCATAAAAAGGAATGAGAGAATGATGGTACCAATAAGAGTCCTGAACGTTGCGGACAGCACTACCAGCGTAGAGAAAGGAGATGTAATTGGCAGCTGTGAACCAATATCGGCGGTGACGAGTATCGACAAGGCAGAACCACATAACGTACCCTCTAAAAATAAGCCAAGAAGGAAGGACAATGTAACATCAATACTTCTTCAGTCAAGCAACCTTAGAGAAGAACAACACAAGCAAGCAGTAGATCTAATCGAAGGATTTAGCGACGTCTTTTCCACCGGTGATGACGACTATGGCAGAACAAACTTAGTGAAACATCGTATAGATACCGGAAGTGCTACACCGATACGTCAACCTCCAAGAAGAGTACCATTAGCGAAACAAGGAATATTCAATTCAATGGTCAAAACTATGGAGCATCAGGGAATCATCGAAGAATCAAAGAGCCCGTGGATATCGCCAGTAGTGCTGGTAAAGAAGAAGGACGGCAGTACCCGTTTTTGTGTGGACTACAGGCGACTAAATGATGTTACGAAAAAGGATAGCTATCCACTACCTAGAATCGACGATATCATGGACACCCTGACCGATGCTAAATGGTTCTCAACGTTGGACCTGAAGAGTGTTTACTGGCAAGTGGAGATAGATGAAAAAGATAGAGAGAAGACAGCATTCTCTGTCGGCAGTGGACTGTGGCAGTTCATCGTAATGCCATTTGGCCTGTGCAATGCTCCAGCTACGTTCGAAAGACTGATGGAATTCGTTTTGCGTGGTCTGAGTTGGAAAACTTGTCTCGTTTACCTAGATGATGTGATCGTTATCGGAAAAACATTCAATGAACACCTAAAAAATCTGCAGGAAGTCTTCCAGCGACTGCGAGCGGCAAAATTAAAGCTGAGTCCGAAAAAGTGCACTTTGTTTAGTGCAGAAGTCAAGTACTTGGGTCACATCGTTTCAGCTGATGGCGTAAAGACAGATCCGGAGAAGATACTGGCGGTGAAAAATTGGCCTACTCCGAGTGATAAACACCAGCTGCGCAGCTTCCTAGGCTTAGCGACATATTACCGACGATTTGTAAAAGACTTTGCTAACACGGCGAAATGTCTGCATCAGTTAACAGAAAAAGGGAAGCCATTTACATGGAGTCAACAGTGCCAGGAAGCATTCGAGAGGATAAAAGACCAACTCTGCGACTCCCCAGTTCTGGCGTATCCAAAACCAGGTCATGGTTTCATCATAGACACTGACGCCAGCAATGTCGGCATCGGAGCAGTACTATCACAAGAGATCGATGGGCAGGAGAGAGTGCTATCTTACTACAGCCGAGTACTCTCAAAATCAGAAAGGAACTATTGCGTAACTCGCCGAGAGCTACTAGCCATAGTAGAAGCAACAAAACATTTTCACAAATACCTCTATGGTCAAAAGTTCCTTCTTATAACGGATCACGCATCGCTTAAATGGCTACTTCAGTTTAAGAACCCCGAAGGCCAAGTAGCCAGATGGATCGAAAGGCTCGAATCCTACGATTTCGAGATTGTTCATCGAAGAGGAAGAATCCACGGTAATGCCGATGCGCTTTCACGTCGTCCTTGTCCACCAAACTGCAAGCATTGTCACCGTGTAGAAGGAAAAGAGGCCGGAGAAACCATTCAGAGGATAACGACCGAACCAAAGACTGGATGGAATCAGCAAGAACTGGAAGACGCCCAACGTAAAGATCCAGATATTTCACCGATCATGGCATGGAAGGACGAAATGAAACGGCCTGAGTGGAAAGACATCTCACAATTCAGTGAAACCTTAAAGTGTTATTGGGCACAATGGAACTCCCTTCACCTAGACGGCGGATTATTAAAACGGAAATGGGAGAACGCTGATGGAAAGTCGTATCACATGCAAACTATCGTCCCGCATTGTAAAGTCGAGGAGGTTTTGAAGGAATATCATGGAGGTACCTCCGGTGGGCATTTAGGAGTAAACAGAACCTTGGCAAAGATACGAGAAAGGTTCTATTGGATCCATCTCCGAGATGATGTCGAAAACTGGTGCCGTAAATGTACTACGTGTGCATCGAGTCAGGGCCCACACCGCAGATCAAAGGGAGAAATGCAACAATACAACGTGGGAGTCCCATTCGAGAGAATTGCTGTGGATATTGCTGGGCCATTTCCGGAATCAGAAAATGGTAATCGCTACATTCTAGTGGCCATTGATTATTTCAGCAAGTGGCCAGAAGCTTACGCAATTCCAAACCAAGAAGCAGTAACCGTCGCAGAACAAATTGTTACTAACTGGGTGAGCAGATTTGGAGCGCCACGTGAACTACACTCCGATCAAGGGCGCAACTTTGAATCTCAAATATTCAAACACGTGTGCCAAATGCTGGGAATAAACAAAACGAGGACAACTCCATTACACCCACAGTCCGATGGAATGGTGGAACGTTTCAACAGGACATTGAACTCAAACCTATCCAAACTCGTCAGCGAGAGGCAACAGGACTGGGATCAGCACATCCCTCTATTTTTAATGGCCTACAGAACATCGGTGCATTCAACAACAGGAGAAACCCCGTCCCGAGTCATTTTCGGATGGAATATTCGAGTCCCTGCGGAATTAATGTTTGGAGTGCCACCAGACCAACCAACGAATGCCAAAGATTACGTCTCGGATCTTCGATGTCGACTAAACACAATTTATAACCTGGTCAGAGATAAAATTGATTTGGCGACCGACCGCATGAAGACGAGGTATGATCAACGGGCGAATTCATCAGGATTCCAAGAGGGTGATTTAGTTTGGCTATACAATCCCAAACGACAGAAGGGCAGATCGCCGAAACTACAGCGCAACTGGGAAGGCCCTTACCAGATCATCAACCGGTTAAACGATGTCGTCTATCGGATTCAATTACATCAAAAACCCCGTACAAAAATGAAAGTGGTACATCTCGACCGACTAACAAAGTACCACGGTGCCATTGCGGAAATGAACGACTCTGTTCGGGACGAACAGGGACTAAGGAGAGGGTAATGTTATAGATCTGGCAATGATCTCTCTCAAATCTGCCAGAACTATTTAGAATATTCTTCCAACATGTAGTGGGCCATAGTAAAAACTTCTAGTAAATTCTCAAAGACACAAACAATGACACCCGACGCCATCTAGTAACTTCCAGAATAGTCCAGACCCAGCAGAAAAACATACACCAGAGAAGGTTCGAGACTCGGATAAACCCATTATAAATAGCCAGAGCTCACGACAAGGAATGAGTTACTCAGTGACAGTTTCATGGAAAACACCTATCGGTATAAGTAAGCGAAAGTGATAGATCGGCGGTGTTCCTGGGTTGTGCGAATTAAGTTTTTAGAGCGAATTTAGTGAAGTGATCGGGAAATTGTGTATAAAGTGCAATAAATAAATTATCCTTATATTTTAAAACGAATTGAGTTTCCTTTGAAATCTGGCGAACCCCTAGCTCGCAACAATACCATAGTTTGTCTGGTGAAATCCAATCGGTAGCAATCTAGGATACCTTGGTAAAAATTGACCAACATCAAACCCAAAAGGGTGGAGGAATCAACTAGCCGTGTAAGAAGGTTATGAGCAAAAAATACATCAGCTACTTCACTTCATTTCGAAAGCGATGACTTATTGAAGTCGATCAGCATATTAAGGAAGACGAACTCTGTCGTGAGTCAGATTCCACTAGTAAGCGCAGCTTCTCTTTGTCTATCGATGGTCCTGGGTGACCACATGGCTCACTTTGAAGGGTCATATCTCCTGATCGAAATTTTTCGAACCATCGCTGAGTGGTTCGTTCGTTACTGTGTCAGCTCCAAATGCCCTGTTGATGTTGCCTCCCTTGCGTTTTGACCAAGTTTGAACTCGTAAAGAAAAAATAACAGTTTTTGACTCGATTCCATGCTTTTTTATATTTTTTTTCTCTCCGATCTCAATGAAGTCCAAAACTACAATGATTCCATGACCAAATGTAGGATTATTTATACTTCAATATTCATTACTACCAGAGTCACCTGGTGGCAGTTTGAAACATGAAAATTGCAACTAACTTCACTTCATCGCGAAAGTCGCCATTTCAACTGCAACAACCTAATATAATTTTCGATTAAAAATAAAACGAACTGGTGTTTGTTAATTTAACTTCAGTGTTATGCTTAAAATGTATAAGACACATAAATAAAAAAAATTTTATTTTGAAGGTAGAGCCACTTTTATTTTTTATTAGCAAAATGATCATTTTCGCAACAAAAGTTGTTAAAGTGGAAATTCTCAACTATTTTGGATTCTTAATAGGACATTTGTATGGGAAGTTTCTAGTAGGTAGGTAGGAACAATATTCTATAATTAATTAATAAAACTAATACTTTGTGTATCCTCTGCGAGCCTTGATTACAGTTTCAATCCTTCGAGGCATGGATTTTATCAATGTCTGTCAGTATTCGATGCTCATGTCGTCCTTCCAAGCGTCTTTGATGGCGTTTTTGAACTCCTCCTTGGTCCCCGACTTGCCACTTTTCGTTTCAGTTCGGCCCAACAATTCTCGATTGGGCTCAAATCGGGGCTATTTCCTGGCCACTCAAGTGTAGGAATTCCCTTTTCTGCGACGAATTTCTTAACCTGTTTAAAAACAAAACAATTATTTAACGATTTTATTTTTTTACTTTTGTATTGAACTGTTGTTTATAAAAAAACCCACAACTTACCTTACGAGCGCGATGACATGGCGCAGACTCATTTTGAAAAATCGGGTTGTAAATGACTGGGAAGAGCCTATTTATGGGCGGGATCAAATGGTTGTCAATCACGCTGATGTAATTGATCGCATTCATTGATCCTTCTAAAAAAATTAAATCTCCGGTGCCAAAATAGGAAATGCAACCCAACTCGGAACTTATTTCGAGTCACTACATAGTCTTTATGAAGTTCCTCTCCGATCCTACGACGTACATATTGCAATCCAGCCGAATGGTTCAGGTTGAATTTTGATTCGTCGGTAATGAGTACACTCTTCCAGTCATTTTCCGACCAATTTCGATGAGATTTGGCGAAATTAAGTCTCACTGTCCTCATTTTAGTTAAGCCGTTAAAATTGGTTTTTTTCGAGGTCGCCGATCTGAAAGTCCACATAACTGTAGCCTTCTTCTGACAGTTCTCCCGCTAATCATTACTCCAGTCGTTTCCTGGACGTCCATGTTGACTTCCCTAGCGGTTCTTTTTCGGTCACTTAGGCTTATGTTTTTAAGATGTCGGTCATCTCTCGCGATCGTCTTTTTGTTGCCAAGTCCTGTGCCTGGTTTCCGTTGGAGAGATCTTTTAGTGTTTCTTTTTTCAAAATTTTGGTCATAGCCACGTGGCTACAACCAATTCTTCTGGATATAGCCTTAGTGGAAAGCCCTTCGCTGCTTAACGCAACAATAATCACTTTTTTTATTATCCAACTGTGGTGCCATGTTTACTCGTCAACGGCTAAGCTACAATAAACGACTGACAGAAGCCGACTCTGTCGCAAAACCTGAACAAACCGACAGACAATTAATACCGCATGAGATTTCCCAGGTAAATTTTGATTTTAAGACCCGTAAAAATAGGGTTTTTTTAGCAAATTTCTCTTTTTCACAGCGATAACTTTTATTTGGCCACCACGGTATACTCCTTATCACAGAGATCGCACCCAAACCATTGTCTAAAAACAACGCTAACACAAGAAACACTGCTACGCTTAACACTTTCAATCCGTTTAATCTAATATTTCATCCAACATCAAAACTTTTTGGAATCATATTAACTCTCTTTAATCGCATGCAATTTAATGATGATATAGCTTCCGATCCATTAGAAATTGCTAATTTGTTCGCAAGTTTCTTCTCTAGTGTATACTCCGATACAATTTATGCGGCTGCTACTACGAGTACCCGAGTTACGGGAACTTGTCCTAACTCTTACCTTCTTCTTTAACCATCGATTTCGCGGATGTTACATTGATGCTCAATGGCCTTAACCCGAACCAAGGTATGGGTTCTGATGGTGTTCCCCTTTGGCCTTATGGAAATGTCAAGAGATCTTGGCACTACATCTAGCTATTCCTTTTATTATGTGGAAGTCCTATTCTTTTTGGTACCCATTCACAAGTCTGGTGACAACAGTAGCATTGCAAATTATAAATCGACCAGCATCCAGTCTACTGCCGCTAAGATCTTCGATAAAATTGTTACTAACAAGCATACTTCGTTAATTAATTGTCTCACTAACATGGCTTTCAAAAAGATAAGTCAACATTATCTAACCTCTTACCTTGTATTGATAAGTTTACCAATGCAATGGAGTGCAATCATCACCTACACGCAGTTTACACCGACTTCTCTAAGGCATTTGATAAAGTCAATCATCGACTTCTAATATCCAAATAAAATTACTGTGCAATTTCCTGAACGTTGCCTTAATGGTTAAGTAATTACGTGTAGAATCGCATTTCCTTTATCAATTTGAAAACTGCTAAATCTACTTCATTCCCAGTAAATTCCGGTGTACCCCAGGGCACCCATCTGGGAGTCCTATTTCTGATATCAATCATCAATTATTCGCAGACGATTTAAAAATCTTCAAAGCTTTTAGAACAGTCCAGGACTGTAAAACTCTTCAAATTATCTCTGACGTATTGTTCTACTGGTGCTTGTCTAACCATCTTTCGTTCGTTCCGAAGTGTTGTACCCACCTCAATCACAACTCTGCACTAATAACCAATCATTGCCAGAGGTCCAGGTAATTAAGGATATGGGCGTTATGATGGGCTCGTTCTTAACTGTTGCTAACTGTTACTAAAATATGCAATTCCGGTCGAAGAATGCTAGGATTCATTATTCGAAATAGTTTGGATTTCACGAATACAGGGTGAGCCATCTAGTGGTTTCTTTCTAAATCATAGAATATTTTGACACTGAAAGCTTTTTTCCCGCTCAAAATCTTGACAGAAGGTCAGTACCAAACCTCCGCAAAACAAAATGAGTCACTTTGCTTTGGAACAACGTTGGGAAATATTGAAAGCTTATTTTCAAAGTGAGTGCTATGTAGCCCAAACAGTGCGTTTTTTGAAAAGAAGTTTTGATCGAAATGAAGCACCATCGCGCCTGCTGTACGCAAGTTTGTGCAAAAAGTTCGTAAGACTAGCATGCTAGTGGACAAGACTCATGGTCCCCGTCGTCGTACAGTGCGCACAGACGAGAATGTGGCAGCTGTAGCCAAGAGTCTGAGACTCACACCACGAACATCAATTCGCCGTCGATCTCAACAGCTCAACATTTCACGCACTAGCCTGAGGAGAATTCTGCGCAAAGATCTCGGATTATTCGCTTACAAGGTCTAATTGACTCAGCAATTGAAGGCGCACGACCATCCGCTTCGTTATCGCTTCGCAGTTTGGGCCTTAGAGCAGCTTGAATTGGACAACGATTTCGGGCGAAAAATTATCTTTTCTGACGAGGAGCATTTTCAGCTCGGAGGCTACGTTAACAAACAAAATTGCCTCATCTGGGGCTCGGAAAATCTGCACGTTATTGTCGAGAAGCCAATGTATCCACAGAGAGTGACAGTTTGGTGCGGATTGTGGAGTGGTAGCATCATTGAGCCATTTTTTTTCGAAAATGAGGCTGGGAATAACGTTTCGGTCAACGGTGAACGTTGCAGAGCCATGTTATCCGACTTATTTTTACTGAAATTGAAGACATGGATTTGGACGACCTCTGGTTCATGCAGGATGGCGCGCCGTGCCACACAGCCAATGCAACAATCGATCTTTTACGCATCAAATTCCCAAATCGTGTTATCTTGTATTTGGCCCACACAAATATTTTTCTTCTCTTCAATGGCGCTACAGCACAAATCGGGCCTTGGCATCCTGAACTTCTGGTTCCTTAGCATTTTCATTATTTATTGCGGAAGAGTTGTTAGCTCTTCGCACAACCCTCTATCTACGAATTTTTCATTTTCGTAGATTGAGGTAACCAAGGTATATTCAAGCAGGTAGTGTGCTGGAATTATGCGTCGACCGGGATTTGAACTCATGACCTTCGCATTGTAAAAAAACACGCTACCCACTAAACTACACCCTAGCTACACCACAAATATGTTTATTCTCCATAAAAATGGTCTATTGCTCATTAGTCGGTCCTCATCTTGAATACTTATCTGAGCTATGGAATCCATGCTTTCTAATTCACTCCAAAAATATTGAAACGCTATAGCATAAATTTCTCCGTTATATCGACCTTAAGCTTCGTATTTGAATGGAGGACATCAACTATGACTCCATGCTTAGACTGCTTAACCTTACTAATCTTTCTAATCGTCGTGTGCAGTCGGATCTTATCGCTTTCTATAGAGTGTTGAATGGCTTTTTTGATTGCCCCCTGCTACTTAAGGGCTTAAATCTTAGAGTTCCGAGTCATTCATATCGCTCAACGGATTTATTCTCTCGGTCGTCATATTACAACATATGGACAAAACAATCGCACGATAAGAATAATTACTAAGACTAATATTAATTAATTTAAAAGTGCTTATTATTTAATTTTTATACCTCCTTAGAATTTATTAGTTTAAATAAATATCAGATATTAATTCGCATTTAAAAAATCTGAATAGTTATTTTATCTATAAATGAAACTACACATCCACAGTCCCATTTGTAGCAAGCTACTTGATGACGAAAATACTAGAAAATACAAAGCACTTCAATTGCAAATGCAAGCAAATAAGCGATGATATGACAAAAAAAAGTTTTCCATTTTTGGAAACTCTAAAAATTTTTCTCTGTGTTTTATTTTGATTCAATTGAAAATATGGGTCATTAAAAAGCCTCTTTAATCCTTTTGTTGTTTGGTTTAATGCAAATAGTTTCCGCTTCCAAGGATCATTCTCAAACTACCCCGGTTTTTCTGGCTATGTGGCTGATTTTTTGCGACCACTACCACTTTTTCCTGTTGAGGATTATTCAAGTTATCGTAGAGACACACAGATATACATTATTGAGTTCTGGAACCTTAAAGTATATATCATCTTCTATGGCACAACGACCCAAATTCGGTCTCCTGACCTTCAGGTGCTTTACCATTTTATTTGTTATTATGAAAGGGTGGTAAGCCCTTCGCACAACCCTATATCTACGAATTTTACTTTTCGCAAATTGATGTAGCCAAGATATACCCACGCAAGTAGTGTGCTAAAATTATACTTCAACGGGTAATTTGGCGGACAGTTGTCTCTCGAAATCGCCTAGTGCATGAATCATTAAAACACTTTATCACTCGAGTATCGTTGAATCTTATGGAGAAGTACTGAGTAGTTTCGACACATCCAAATTCCGTAGATCTAATAAATCGTGAGACTGCCGCAATATATTTACACGAACCAGCATAATAAAGAAAGGAGACAGCAAGACTCCGTGTAATGTCTCACTACCAATAAGGTATTGTGTGCACAGCAAGGTCGAGGAGGTTCCGATTTGTCATCTTATAAAGAAGACCAGATGGCGGCATAGAATTCTAATAACTAAATTTGTATACTCTAGATGAAATCTGAGAGTATATAGTGTTTGCCTTATCGTTTGTAACGCTAAGAGATAATGCTCGCACATAGTCGCCAAGGGTACACAAATATTTGATGTCGCTCAAAAACCTCGATCCCGAGTCTGTCTGTCTGTCTGCCTGTCTGTCCGTCTGTTTACAACATAACTCTCGAAAGCTTTCACCTATCGTGCTGAAATGTTATAATCATTTTTAGCAAAAAAGTAACTTTGATTTCGAGAACGGGCCACATCCCCCACTCCTTCTAACCCCTTCCATGCAAATTTCGAAATTTAAGGAGATTGATTTTTCTCCGAAACCATTTTAGCTATTGACTTGAAAATTAGGTCATAGTATGATGATGTAAATATCATTGACGCCAAAGAATATTGATCTGATCCCCTTATTCTTTCTAGACCCGGTCATATAAATGAGCAATTCCCAAACATGACTTTATTTATTATTATTGCATTGCAACTAGCAAAGCTAAATGAACCAATTTTTGTCATAATTAATTTTATTAGAATTGCAATCAATTTTGAAAAACTATCAACTTCACCCCACCAATTTCACGGAATTTCGGAATTTAAAGAAAATTATTTTTCTCCGAAACCATCAAGGCTATCAACATTAAATTTTGAGAAAAACATACTATTAAAAATATCATTGATGTCGAAAAATTCGGTTTTGATTCGACTACTCCATCTACCCCCTCCCATACAAATGCAAAATTTTGGTAAATGTGTTGAATCGAATTTCATTTAAACTAGAAAAGAACAAACTAAAAATTTTGCAAGAATTTGTCCCTTAATAATTGCAATAAATTCTAAAAAAAAGTATGATCCTCGCTTCACTCCTTCTACCACCTTCCATACAAATTTTTTTATTGGAATTTCAAGAAAAGTATTTCTCCTTCGAACATATGAAAGCTATCGACTTTAAAATTATAACAAAGCAATGTGATTAGTATGTGGAAAAGCAGATTCAAGATTATATAAAACCTCCCACTCTCTCTGCCACCTCCCATACAAATGTCATAAATTCAGACAAAAATTGTTCAATTTCCTTGAAAATTATGAAAGCTAAAAACTTCAAATTCAGCATGAAATATTTTGTATACTAGGTTCGGTGTTATATACAAAAATTGCAAACCTCCCCTCTCTGCTTTTACCACCTCCCATACAAAAATCAATATTCAATTTTTGACAAAATTTGAAATGACATATTTTCTGGTACAATAAACTCTTTCCTATTTCATCTAGAATATCATATGATTGGGTTTTAAGTCGAGTCATAATTCTGTTGTGTTTTAATTTATTTTCCCATAAAATTTGTATGCGTAGTTTTATTCATTAATTTTTTTATTATATTTATCACTAGAGATCGCCCGCGACTTTGTCCGCGTAAGAATCGAAATAATAACATTTTTTGAGAATGTAGTTAGTAGTACATTATATCTGATAAATAATCTGCTTAGTTTGATGGCTCTTTGAACACAATGTTTTGTATTTTGTTGGAATCAGAATTATAAATTATTAAGAATGAGACCATGATACTCGCATTTGTATGGGACAGGCTCATAATCAAATCAAACCCGTGATTCGAGATCATATGTATACGTGTTGAAGAGCGTTAAGGACATGTGAATAGTTGTAGCTAATGTTAATTAAAAAAAGCCCAAATAAAATGACATTAAGCTTAAATACATAAAAGGACTTCGATTGAGCGTAAAGCCCAATTATATGATACTACCGATGAAATCGAAATTTTTGTAATCTTGAGAATTTTTGTGTGGGGAGTGATAGGAGGGATGACAGTACTAAATTAATTTATGTCACATCATGCTAGATTAGCTATAAAAATATTTTGAACCAAAGTTAAGTTTGAAAAATTGAAAAGGTAACATGAGAATCCTAGTGCATTGGATTTAGTAAAATTGTGCAATTTGGATGGGAGGTGTTAGAAGGAGTGGCGGGGTTTATGGTAGTTTTTCTAGAAACAACTATAATCACCATGAAATTTATATCTTACAAATTTCAGATCAGTTAGATTCACACTTTTCAAGAAAATCGAGTTTTCGCAAAGTCGTAGAATTGTGTCACATTGTAAGGGAGGGGGTAGAAGGAGTGGAGTTAATCGGTTAATTTTTCCCGACAATAGTAATAATGCTAATTGGGGTTTAATACAAAATTTTAGCTCGATTAAAGTTATACGTACTGAGAAAATTGATTTAAAGTATTTCATGAAAAAGTGCAGTTTGTATGGGAAGTGGTAGAAGGAGTGGAGGGTTTTTGCTAATTTTTGTAGAAACTACTACAATCATCATACAATTGATATGTTTTAAATTTTAGATCAGTTAGAATCACACTTTTCAAGAAAAAAGAGTTTTTGCAAAGTCGTGGAAGTGTGCCACATTGTATGGGAGGGGGTAGAACGAGTAGAGCTAATCGGTTAATTTTTGCGCGATAATAATAATAATACTAATTAAAGATTTAGTACAATTTGAGGCTTCCGTGGCGTAGTGGACAGCGTGCTTGCTTCTCAGTCAATAGGTCGTGGGTTCGATTCCCACTCCAGACGGGATTTTTTAATGGTGATAAAAAATTATTCGCAATAAAATGGGGAAACGGTGTAAAAGTGAAATAGTTCCACTTCAAGAAGGCCTAGATACTCAGTAGATGGTTTCTGTTCGCTTTCTATCATTCAGTCCCCCATAACATCTGCAAATATTTGTCAGTAAGCAGCCAGTACAACTGAGCAATATACTAGCTTCTCCACTCGCTACGGTCGTTCTCACTCCCCTTCCCCAACCTTCACAATCTCATTCCTTCCCTCCATGACTGTGTTTGTGCATTGCACATAAAGGCCAAAATTGCCTATAACACAGGGCATTCTGTAAAAAAAAAAAAATTTTAGCTCGATAGTTATACTTACTGAGAAAATTGGTTTAGAATATTTCATGAAAAAGTGAAGTTTGTATAGGAGGTGGTGGGAGGAGTGGAGAGTTTTTAGTTATTGTTTGAGGAGCAACTACAATTATCATTCAATTAATAAATTTTAAATTTCAGAACAGTAACATTCATTCTTTTCAAGAAAATCGAATTTTCGCAAGTCGTGGATTTGTGTCAGACTGTATGGGAGGGGGTAGAAATAGTAAAGCTAATTAGATACTTTTGTCCTAATATTAATAACAATGCTAATTAAAGATTTAATACAAAATGTTAGCTTGATAAAAGTTATACGTACTGAGAAAATTAGAGTATAGTATTTCATGAAAAAGTTTAGTTTGTATGGGAGGTGATGGAAGGAGTAAGGGCATTCAAATTATTTAATTACTTGAAGATCGCATTTATAATGGAAATAATATATTTTAAATTTCAAATTAATAGCTTTATAGTTTCCATGAAAATTTGATTATTAAAAATTTTTAAAAATGAGCTACTTTGTATGGGAGGGGGTAGAAGGAGTGAGGGAAGTAAAATAAAACCTAAAGTATATTACTCCCCAAAGAAGGCCTAATAATCTGTGAAAGTTTCATTACAATCAGTTTAGCTGTTTTTGCGTGAAAACCGGAAAGACAGACAGACAGAGAAAATTTTTAAAAACGTTTGTTTCTGCTTAGTTTTTGCTAAAATAAAGCAAAAAACTTATTTATAGCCATTTATAAACAAATAACAGACTGACACTACAATTATATTTATATAGATTGAATTAGAATCCTTGGCCATGATTTTTCCGGCAGATTGAGACCTTTAACATCTTGGGGAGTGAAGACCTTTTACGGAGCCATTGCATTGAGTCCTGCTTTGATTCAGGCTCATAATAATGAACCCAAGTCTCCACTAACAATCCGGGTCAACATTTCATTCGCTACAGAGATCCTAAAACTTGTGTGAATACTCGATGCGCTGCTTTTTCTGAACAGCTGCGAGCATTCTCGGTCCTCATTTTGCGCTGATTTTAGTCATGTCGAGATGATCGTGGAGGATATTCAAAATAGTTGTATCTGACAATCCAACCTTTTTTGCGTTGTTTCTTCTATAAACGAACATCTTTGAGAGCAAGTTTCTCCCCTTTTTCGATTTCGATTTTTTTATTAAAAAAAACATCAAAACGGTAAATAGAATTTAAAATTGCACATTAATCAAACTTAATGGAACGATTTGGAAGCGATATCCAGCTGGGTTAAATCTTGGTAATAGTAGCATATCTTAATTCTTCCACTGCGCCTGACTGTATTTCCATCTTGCTCGATTGCATTTCATCCCGGTTAGATTGCTTTATATGCCTATAGGTTGTTTTTCCTTTCAAGATACCAACTCATAGTTTTACGATATTTACCATTTTATTCGGTTGTCCGTCTTAGCATGAGTTCTTTCCGAATTCATCAACAAAGAAAAAACAAAAATCCTTAATTATCACCGAACCTGTAAAAGAATTAACTTCAACCCTCTTAAAATTTAATTCTCCTGCCATAAATGGGCGAATGATAAAAATAAAATAAAAACTAGGTTAACTTATAATGGCACCTTTCTTTCGAAATTGCATTTATTCGAAAGACTCCATAAAGTCAAGCATATTGAATAAAAACGACATAACCCGACAGCTGTAATAGTAGCAGCACCATCAGAAACAGTAGCGAAATCTTTGTAAAATAATAAATATGAAAGGAAGAAAATGGACTAACTCCTTTCCCGAAGCGTCGGTATCTCTATCTGTGTATAAGTGTGTGTGTGTATATCCATCGCATAGACGAAGCATGTCCTGATGTACTTTTTATCTAATTTATGGATCTCCAACTGAAACGAAGTGGATCCTCTCGAATTGAATTACAAATCGGAGAACATATGTCGGAATATAAAAGGATATCGTCGTCGTGCACTACCCTCTCTCTCTCCATTGACATTGGTTTTTTTTTTTTTGATTTTATACTTTTTACATTTCATACACCTATATATGTACCAGCTGTAATATCTTTGACTCCTTCAAGCGGACTTTTGTGTTTTGTCCTTCACAAGAGTCTTTTTAAGGAGGATTCAAATGAAAGAAGGCAAGAGAAGTAGCATAATAACTATATGTTGAGTTTATATGAATTTTAACAACATTAAGTAGGTTATATCCTTTTTGTTTCTTTTAAGGTTATTGGTTTCTTTAGTCGTATTTTATATGCGTTTCGGGAGCAAAGTAATAGCAAAGAATTGACAAATAGCTGGATGGAAATAATATTTCGAAAATAAAAAAAATAAGGTCGGAACGTTTGAGGCAACCCAAAGATGACTGCTTCCAAATTCTGTTTCATTTCAAACATTGCGCCTTGTAGTGAAACGATTCTGTGTCGGACAAGAGATGGCCTCTTCTGAAGTTTTCAGTCGTCTAAGACTCAATGACGAATTTTTTTCCGATCTTCCTTAAATATCATAGCTCCGTTGTGCATACAGCGCCATCTATTAGAAAGCTCACCGTTCGATTGCAACAGGTCTTAATTTTGCAGTAAAACTTTTAGCTAAAATCCTTTCGTATCCAATATTTCCGGCTTTCGATCAAAATAATAAAATAATTTTATTACCATAACTCAATACTGGTAAAACTTTTAATCTCTACCAATGCTCTTATGTGTCCACTGTCCACTTCCATAAACATAATTTCACTCGTAACAAAAAAGCCAATTGAGCGCATTAAATCAATCAGTTTTTTCACTTTTTTAATTTACCGGATTATCTTAATTAACACCAGATATCCATAGTACCGGGTCACCACCAAGCCGCATCACCACGATTTCACCCTATATCCTCCCTCCTCTCGCTCTAGGAACTCACAAAAAAAACCTTCATCGAATCCGTCAAGTCCAGCCCCGATACAATTTTAACGTCCATCTCAAGGACGTGTTGTCTGTAATCAAATGATTGGCCAATAAAATATTTCGCGCAAAAAGAGACAAGGCAATCCGGCACAGGCCCATCGGCCGAAAGCTCTGCGAAGCTTCTGACAAAAATCAACCCTCCAAAAAGAAAAAAACATTAAAATACTCGCCGTTTGTTGCCCCACCTCCCAATCGGCTGGCAATAAAGCGAAGAAAAGCCACCCCATCCGCAACGATTCGAAATTGAACGTCTTCGACTTGCTTTCCCACCGCGGAGATAAATCGAACCAGAACCAAGTTTTTCTTTTCTCGTCGGAACGAGCCTACCGGCATCTTCCAATCACTCGCGTGGTCTCTTCTCGCCGCCTCACACCCACGGATACCGCAAAAGCTTTCTGAAAGCTTTACAAATAGGGGAAGTTTCTGGTTTCTTTTCAATTATCCTTGCAACTGGAGACGTTTTTGAAAGATTTTTTTTTCTTGTTCATTATTCCTCCACTCCACGCGGCACGCGACAGGAAACAACTTCAACACATCGAAACAACCCCGATGCACTTTTCGCAGCTCTTTCCCGGCAAACGGACATTTTCAGCGGTATTGCATCCCTGAAGTTGCACTCTCGATGCGAGTGTGCTTTTTGGCTCGATGGTACAAGGATATCGGATCGTTCCACAATATTATTATGTTGTGGGCGCGATAGTTCTGATCATCGCTGGTGGTGTTGGTGGTGGGTCCTCGCTTTTTCGTCATCTTATTGTCGTAGTGTTAGTGTCTCGTTTTGGTTTATTAGAAAATTTTTACGTTGAAAAGCTCCAGTTATGTTAGGGATTCTGTAGGAATCAGTTGGGTTTGTTTTCACCGGAATCCTCAGTGTCAATAGAAATTGTTTTTGAGGTGTTTTGTTTTTAGTTTTTTGCTTTTTTTTGGTTAGGTCGAATTGTAGTGTGTGAGTCTTCGGAAGAAAACGACGAATTTTTATTTTATTTTTACCAAAATTTGCTTGGAATTTTAGATATTTAGTGTAACGTATGCACGCAATATGGGATAGCATAGTGAATATGTAGTTAAAATTTGAAGTGGTGTAAGTGTTGAGTGGTCTTCTATAAATTTGGTGTAACAGCTGAAAATTTAAACAGTCGAAATTAACGGTTTTTGGAAGGATGTCATCAGTAAATAAGAAACTAGAAAGTTTCATAAATAACATCAAAATTTTTTTTAGATACTATTACAACTTTTTTCAGAGTAGTTACGGTTAAATTATTCTTCTTTTTTTGTCAATTGTTCACAATACTTCTATAACTTGAAACAAAGAAAATTATAAGCTATCCCCAATTAAGACAGTAGTAATACATGTAGCGCCTAACCTACCAACCTCATTTATCGTTAAATTTTTTGTTTACTGTAAGCGCTGGTTTGAGTTGATTTGCCGCCCGGATCATTGTTAATGATAGCGCACCCTTCCAGATAACTTTTTCATAACCAAGAGCCCACTGACACATTCACTATTACGCACAATAATAAGGATTTGATGCATGGTTTGCACTCAAAAGTTCACCCTTTTTAATCGCTAAAACAACCAAATTCTTACACCAGAGCGTGCTTAGTACATTTCCTTCCGACGCTGATCTCGTCACAGTTTTTGTATTGAATGTCCACAACGAACCTAACGAAGTTCCGTCACAAATGCCACAAAACAGTCTTGTTCTTCCGCAAAGTTCTGTGACAAACAAAGTTTAAATGCGTGACTTGAGATTAAATTTGTGATATTTTCTATTCAGAAATTTTTTGACAAAAAATTTGGCAGTGTCAAAACACGGATATGTTAACTACAAATTTCTGTGACAAGAAGGAAATGAAATTTTGCGACAAATCTCTGAACAATAAATATTGAGCCATTATAATAAAAAATTGTCCCATTTGAAAGTCATAGGGCGTGTGTTATTTTAATGGAAGTACAAAAACCTAACAGTAACACATATACACAACGCTGAGGTGGCTCGTTATGCCAAACAATTTCAACAGAAATTTTGCAAATTTTTTTCCTTCAATTACGACTAGGTCACAAAATTGTTATGAAATGGTGAGCGCAAGGTTGGCGGCAATATTTGGTGCAAGAATGTACGACCAGTCAGTGCTAAAGACGGAGGGGAGAGAAGGGAAGTTAGATAGAGAAGATACTATCCTTGAAGAGCTGTGATGAAGAGGAGAAAAAGGGAAGGCCGGTTCATTCTTAAGTCTGCTCTGGGCAAATCCTTACTTCATAGATAACCGACAAAAGTATATTTTTGATGGCTACATTTTATGGAAGCATTTTTTTTTTTTTTTTCTATGCTAAAACTTCCGTGGTGTGATTACGAGTTGAGAAACTGTTGAGGATCTATAAGATTGCCGCTGATAGATGACACTAAACAGTCTTTTCTCTTTGAAGGGTCCAATACTTCAATTCGACAAAATTGATTAAAGTTCTTTGGAGAACGGACATTTGGGTGCGATAGCTCCTGTTGCTTCACCAGTGCCTGTTTAAAAATACCACCATACGAACGAATCCATCCGTATCTGTATGAAATTGCTCTTTCGGCCTAATTTCTGTTTGAGTGGTGGTAGATGATCGTCGGCAAAACAAGATTTCCTATAGCCAAATTTTGCCCTTTGGCGTTTACGAAGTTGAAGATTCGTAAGATAATCGTTTATCCACCCTTTCACAATAAGTAATGAAAATGTTAAGGCCTCTGAAGGTCAGGAGACAAAATCCCCGATTTTGGCTGTAATGTTATTTTAGAGAAGGATCTTGCAAGGATATTAACGTCATCAACGTATGCTACTAGCTGGGTGGACTTAAATAGTAATGTCCCGTTGGTTTCGTGTGCGATTTTTACTCTAGTGCTTAGTTGAAAAGCAAGGGGACTAGATCATCTCCCTGCTTTAAACCACATTCCGTTCGAAAGCTGGTCTTGGAATATGTCCGTAGTCTCTCTTCAAATTCAGTATTCATCATTGTGAGTCTCGTTAGTCGGACTAGTTTTGGGGGAATGCCAAAATCAAGCATGATTTGGTACAGTTATATTTTGTCGATACTGTTATATGATGATGCGATGGCGCTACAGCCCATATCGAGCCTTGGCCTACCGGATGCACCTTCTCCAGTTGTCTCGGTCTAACGATCGCGTTCTCCGGTTTGAAAAATCGAGAGCCGATTTGTAATCTGAGTCGACTGAGTCCTCCCATTGCTTTCGTGGAGTCCCCTGCAGCCGGTTGCCTTGAGCACCCGTTTTGGAATTCGTTTCTCGTGCATTTGCTCCACGTAGCCAGTCCATTGTAGCTTGCGGAGTTTGATCACGATAGATGCTGGTGGGTCGTCAAATAGTTGATACAACTCAACGTTGTACCTAGTCCTGCCATAAGTTCTGTCACATAATTTCTCACATTGGCAACAACTTTATTTTATGAGTGACATTTCAATATCGGCCAGTTTTATAAACGTCATAATGTTGTTGACAGTTGATGGTCATTTAAAGTGTGTTCGTTAACGTGTGAAGATGGAATGGGGTGTAATAGAAAACCGAACTGCAGTGATTGCACTACATAAGTGTGGAAAATCCGCGAGTGAAATTTTCAAGTTGTTGTGCCCGTTAAAAATAACGCAAAGATTTGTGTATCGTGCGATCCAGAGATATAACGCGATCCAGACTATTGAAGATCGACCTCGTTCTGGACGTCCGCGTGATGTACGTTCTTCTGCTGCCATCAAAGCGGTCGAGAGTCGAATTCGTCGAAATCCGCTTCGTAAACAACGAATCATGGCTCGAGAGATGAACATCTCCACCCGAAGTATGTCTCGCATCATAAAATCTGACCTCGGGATGAGTGCCTTTCGACGATCAACGGGACATTTGCTGACTGAGCAGTTGAAGCAAATTAGGAGCACCAGATCGAAAGAGCTCCTTCGGCGGTACGGCAACAACAAACATCGAGAAATTTTATTTACCGATGAAAAAATTTTTACGGTGGAGGAACATTTCAACCGCCAAAATGATAAGGTGTATGCCCACAGCTCCATAGAAGCCCGAGAAGTTGCCACTAGGGTACAGCGAGGACATCATCCAGCATCAGTCATGGTATGGTGGGGTGTCAGCTACGAAGGGGTCACCGAGCTTCATTTTTGCGAAAAAGGCGTAAAAACTGCAGCGAAAAATTATCAAACGGACATCCTGGAGGGATGTGTGAAGCCGCTGAACTCTACGCTATTCAACAATCGACATTGGGTTTTCCAGCAAGATTCTGCGCCAGCCCACAAAGCTCGAACCACACAAGCGTGGTTGGAAACCAATATTCCACAGTTTATAAGGGCGACGGAATGGCCTTCTGGGAGCCCAGATTTGAATCCCCTGGACTACAAACTGTGGGCGGAGTTAGAGTCCATGGTGTGCACGAGACGACACCCAAATATCGAGAGCCTTAAGCGATCTTTGACAGAAGCAGTAGCTAATTTTCCGCTAGAAACAGTGCGTACTGCTATCGATGACTGGCCCAACAGATTAAAGAGCTGTGTTAAGGCTAAAGGCGGCCACTTTGAATAATTTGTTGCTTATTTTACTTCCATTAGTATGCCAAAATAAAATATATTTTCCTTTGTCAAAAACTCTTTTTCATTTATACAAGAATTGCCCATATACGTGTGACAGAACTTATGGCACGACTAGGTATAAAATTAGCCAATTATCTCCTTCTTTAACTGCTCCATACACCATCCGAAGAATTTTTTGTTCAAACGTGTCGATTTAATACTATATAATACCCGCGTTAAGGCCCACGTTTCGAATCCATGTAGCAGCACATGACGAATTAATATACATGATATTAATGATGCGTAGTTTATTGTTTCGATGGACCTTGATTATATTATGGATAGTGCCGCATAAAATGTTTTCTTAGCTTGTGAGAAGAGCTCCCAGGTATATGAATTCATCCACCTGCTCGAAGTTATATTCGTCCATAGCAATATTCTTCCTATCTGGGACAGTTCTTCGTATCTGGGTCATGTATTTAGTTTTTGCTTAATTGACCCTGAGCCCTCCTTCACCCGCTGTTGAATCCAACTCGTGGAATACTTCCTTAACACAAAGTATTGTTCGGGCCAGAATATCTACGTAGTCTGTGTACGCCACCAACTATGCGGATCATACGAGTAGCGTACCTCTCGTGTCCACAAACGTTACTGAAGTTGCCTTACTGACGATATACTGGAGCACCAAGTTGAAAAGCGCAGGTGCAAAAACATCTCCTTGTTCAAGACCTGACTCCATTGGGAAGCTTTGAGTCAACTCGTTTCGGATTTGTACTCGACACTCATTGTTTTCCATCGTGGCTTTTATTAACCGAACTAGTTTCGGTGGGACACCTAGTTCAATCGTTATTATATACAGAGTATTACGGTTGACACTATCGTATGCTTGACAAAAATTGACGAACAGTTGGTGCACGATACTGTCATATTCCCAGTATTTTGATAATACCTGCTATACTGAGAATAAATGGTCCGTTGTCGATCTTTCGGATCTGAAGCCACCTTGATATTCTCGGATGATGTTGGGAGTGTATTCACTGGGTCTTAGCTCGACAATTTTCGTTAAAATTTTGTACAACGTACACAACAATGATATTCCTCTGTAATCTTTGCAACTTTTTGTATACACGACATATAATGCATGGGATTCCATCTATTCCGGGCGCATTGTTCGATCTCAAATTAAGTATGGCTGCCTCTACTTCATCACAAATTGGATCTTCTGGAATTATAAACGGTTCAGTCTGCGATGTCGTTCTATTTAACAGTGTTCGGAAGTACTGAACCCATCGTGCATTGATTTCCGTAGCGTCGCTTATGATGTTGCCTTCTTCGCCCTTACAAAGGATACTTTGCGGTTTCTAACCTTGCCTTATTTCATTCATGGTGTTAAATACTGCGCGCATGTCATTTTTCTTCAAGTTTTCGTCCAGTGGTAAAATTTTGTCATTATTCATTTTCCGGTGTTTTCGTCTACAGATCTTATGAGCGTCTCACTTGAGCAGCTGATAGTTGTCCTCTCCAGCTCGTGTTCGCCTTTCTAGAAACATTCGAAAGGCTTCATTTTCCTTGGTGATCGCTTCTTGGCACTTCTCATCAAACCAGTCATTTCGTTTTCTTCACTCTAAATGTCCTAAACTGTCTTTAGCTGCGCGCTGAATACCATTCTTCATGTTCCGCCATATTTGGTCAAACTTTCCTCAGGCTCAGCCTGATATAATGCATTGTTTGAGGTCATATGTATATTCAATTTTCGTTATGTCGTCCTTCACTTTTTGCACTTTGGGTTAGCTATGCAACAGCGGTATTTCGCTCGAACAAGAAAATGGTTCGAGTCCCAGTTTGCGACACTTAGAGTCCTGACATCTAGGATGCTGGAGGCAGCTTTTTTTCGATGAGAACGTGGTCAATTTGATTGAAGGTGTGCCCATCTGGTGATGCCCACGTCATTTTGGGAATGTTTCCTTGCGGGAAGCAGGTAGAGCTTATGACTGGGTTCTTACTGCTGGCGAAGTCAATAAGTCTTTGTCTATTGTCGTTCGTTTCATTATGAAAACTATGCCCTCCTATTATACCCCTATGAAACAGTTCGTTGTCAATTAAATTTGGCGGTAAGCCGTTGAAGTCTCCTTTTAGAATTTTGATGTCATTGGAGGGCAACGCATCAAGAGTGCTGTCAAGTCGGGCATAGAATTCGTCTTTAATGACATCATCTTTCTCCTTTGCAGGAGCATGGCAGTTGATAAACCAAACGTTAAAGAACTTCAACTTGAAGCGGATTAAGCAGATTCTTTCGTTGATTGGTATAAATTCCGTTACGAGTTATTTGAGCGAATTATCTACCACAAAGGCGACACCGAACTCTGCTTCCTTGCTTTCTGCCGCTGGTCAAAACCTTGAGAGATCTACAAGATCTGCAATCGTTAACTTCGCTTTCGAGCGATTTCGTTTCTTGGTGAGCACGGATACAGATGTTGTTATGAGACATCTCCTGAAAAAGTTTCCTCGTTCGATGGAGTGAATGCACGTCCTAAGATTCAAAAGAATAGTCCAGTTTCCGTTGCCGTAGTCGTTGCCGCTGGGTCAGTCCAATCCGAGGCTATAATCCAGGTTCCTCCTGGACATACAAGTTGTCTGCGTTTCCCTCAACCCCCAACCTGGAGGCCCAGTTTTGATTGGAATTCCAATTAGGGGCGCGGAGTACTTGTTTTCACCTTTCTCCGTCTACTGTTTTGAACAAAACACCCGGTGCTCACCGCGAGGAGGTGGAGATTCAGTAGCAGAGCTGTTGATATTATTTACAGTAAGCTTTCACAAAATTTATGCTACGTCGTATACCAATGTTTACCACGATTATGTTCTATGACCCTTATTACCATTCGACCGCCTGTGCGATTGTATGCTTGCTTAAAATCCGTAAAGATTTCATGCACGTCTGTGTTATATTCCCAGCATTCCCCAAGCACCAATTCCATTGCGAACATTTGGTCTATTGTAGATCGTCCGGTTCTGAATCCACCTTGGTATTCGCCAATTATTTCATTGTACAGGGCTTAAGAAAGAATTCCACTTACACTCAGTGGATGGTTTCTGCTCGTTTTCTGCCTTTCAATTGCAGCCAGTACTACTGAAAAACATACCAGCTTCTCCACTCGTTACGGTCGTTCTCACTCCCCTCCCCCCATTACAAATATCATTATTTCCCTCCATAACTGTGTTTGTGCACTGCATATAAATCCCGAAATTGCCTATAAAACAAATGGTTCTGTTATCGAAAAAGTGGATATTCAATTATTTTTGTCAGTACATATTTCATAGGACGCATACAATAATGATGTTCCTCTGTAAATCTCACAGCAGAATTTGTCTCCTTTCTTGTAAATTGGACATTTTACGCTTTTTCGCCAATCGTCGGGTATGTGCTCCTGCGTCAAAATTCTGCATATCATATTGTGTAGTATTTTACCACACAGTTTCCTCCATTTTTCAGAAGTTCAACTGGCCTTGCGTCAATTTCTGGCGCTTTGTTTAGTATTTGGTCACATAGGGCTGCTTTGATCTTTGCAAGCGTGGGCAGTGTCGATGATGGTGGTTCTTTTTAGTCATTTGAAACCACAATTGAGATGTTGTCTGTCGTGATCGCTTCTAATAGAAGGGATTGAGAAATAGTTCAAAGTAGGATGCCCATCTCCTTTTGATTTGCTGCGTATCGCTGATGATGCTGCTTTCTGAATCTTTGCAGAGACTGGTATTTAGGCTGATATCCCTTTTTAAGGTGTTTTACTATTGCGTTTGCGTCTCACGTTTTAAATCGACGTCCATTTTTTATATCTTGTCATTATGGTACTTCCTTTGTTTTCACCTGCAGGTCTTTTTCGCATATCACCTAAGCTCGTCATAGCTATTTATCTTTTTTGGCTTGTGTTGGTCGTTGAGCAAAAATTTTGTATGCCCAATTCTTTCTATGTATTTATTGCATCGCAACATTCTTAGTCGAACCAATCATTGTTTTTTCGCCGTGCTTGATATCCTAACATCTCTTCAGCGGAAGATTTAATGCTGTCTAGTATTATCGTCCAGATATTCTTTTCTATGTTTTTAGGAGCACATAATGTACACAAATAGATAAGGAACAATGATTATGAGTTGTATCAGACGTGATCAAATATACCTTTGCTGAATTGAGTTTCTACAAACTTATGTTATATGACAATTTTGTTAAAAGAAAATGTTGAAAAATGCCAGACAACATTTTTGTGACAAAAATATCATTGTTTTCTCTCATGACAATTTTTCGCAACAGAGGTCGTTACCACATTGATACAGAATCATTTGTCATAGTCACGCATTTTAACTTATTTTATTGTACTATCAAAAAAAAATATGGTGTGATCTTAAGTATTATCAAGATTTCGGTATCATTGGCGTAACTACATCGTCGCTAAATGCTAAAGTAATCAAATGTCCAAAATATTATTATATTAAAAAATTAAGAATCTCAAAAATAAATTTGCACTAAAAAGAAATAAATAATTAAAATTTCTGGCTTCATGTGTCTTTCTTCCAATTCACATTTTCCATTATCGCAATCTTACTTTGCTATTACATGAGTACGAGTAAAACAAAAGTTCTTATCAATAACAATTGAAAAAAGATTAGAAAAAATAGTCAGGAGATAATGGGAATTTATGCATTCAGTTTAATAAAACCTGGTGATTGATTAAGACTTCAATTTCTTTATGTTTTTTAATGATTTTAAATTGGACTCCATTAGATTTACTATTGCGGGTGAAACGGATAAATACATATATAACAACGACTTTTTAAATTTTCAAGTCTTGTGTTTCTACACACTTCTGTGTTTGGAATTATTGACCTTTTTTTTAACAAAAATTATGACTATAAAAAAAGATAAGATACTCGTATCAAAATATAAAAATAAGGATTAAATCTAACTAAGAAAAAAAAGGAACTTAAGAGCCCAACATGATGAAATTCAATAAAGTGTTAAGTTGATGGGCCCCTGGAGTCTAATTGGGGCCCTCCTACTGCTAACAGCAACAGCGGGGGACTCCACCAGTACAACGTCGTCTTTGGCCACAGCAAATGGAGGAGGTGGTGCGGGTGGTGGACCATCATCATCACTTATGAATGGTAAGTAACAATTTTTTTTGTGCACTCCGTAATCACTCAGCCAGAAATTACCTCTCAGTTGTTGAGGGAAAAAAGTTGTTCAAAATATATCCGGATGATTTTTCGGAACAACTGGAAAATAATATCCTGGTTCCCCTTTTTTATCCTTTTACACTATTCACGCTTTTATTTGAATTTAAAAGGGGGGCGGGGGTTATATATTATATATCCATGTGAATACCAGACCTATTTTTTTACCCATAATTCAGTTTTATAGATTTTCTCTTCCTGTATATTCAATTTCAGTTATGACCATCAATTTCGATAGACAGACATCACTTTATCTTCTCTAGCTATATGTTTTTCCCCAACCACAGCCTCAAAGGATTTTACGTATCACCTTTGTATAAATGCAAATACTGCAGCCGGGTTATTGCCCGGAAACAATTTTAATGTATGTGATATTTAATTTATTAAAAAAATCAACCTTGTTTTACTCAACTTTGCATTTACATTTTTAAATTTATGATTGCATGGAGACAAAGATAGCTGCTGGGGAAGGGGGCGCGAAGAATAATCAACCTTTAATTATAATTTATAATATATTTAATTTAATGTCTGGTCTGTAATTTGCCGCAGTCTAATGAATCATTCACGTAACCTGTTGGTCCTAGCTTATATATGCGATTCATGTTTTTCATATGGACATAATTATTATTCAGCCTGACGACTTTACAGATTTACACTTGAATAATTTTTCAGTTACAGATAAATTAATAATATTGATGGCAAATTTTCTAATACCGATATCGAGAATTTTAGGGAAAGGTTAAAATTCGTTCGCATTATTTTCGGGTTGTTTATATTATTCAAAAGTAATTTCTCCTTTGACGGCACTACAACCCAAATCAGGTTTTGACCTACTAATCCTCAGGTTCCTTATCATCCATTTCTATTTGTGGAAGAATTTTTGGGAATTGAACTCTACTGAAAAGTATATTCCATATTCGGACTGTGCGAATTAGGAATCAATCTCGAAATTTTACGGTACGGCTAAAGGTAGGTTGGAGAAAATAATTATGCACACTTGAAACTGAGCGAGTATTGCTTTAAAGGAATTTAGGAGGATAAAGGAGGTTAAGGGTTTTCTCGGAACATTCTCAAGAGCAAGGGTGTCTGCAGGATTCTCGCCAGGTGGGAACAACATTTTTCAGAATGATAGATTTCAAAGCCTTCAATTTTAAACACATTTAATAAACAAACAAACAAAACAATCGCGTTTATTCTGCTCGTACCCTTGGGCGAAGAACAAAATGAGCGCGAAAAGTGAAGCTAGCTTAGGGTGTGTTCATTAATGGAACAGTGTGATAATTTTTCGAAGACACCAACCTGGTCTTAGGGGTCACCCTTTAATACTGTAGCCAACAGTCAAGTCGGTTTTGAGATTAAAAAAACCAAACGAAAATTAAAAACATAACAGGACTACGATTTGGCATAAAGCCCAATCGTGCGTAACTCTAGATAAAAGAGAAATTTTTTTGATTTTAAATTTTGTATGGGAAATGGGGGAGGGGGTGTCGACATTAAACTAACTTTTTCACATCATGCTGGAGTTGCCATCAAAATCTTTTATACAAAATCTAGGATATTTAACAGGTACTGAGAAAATTAGTCTATTGAAATTGTGTAGTTTGTATGGGAGGTGGTAGAAGGAGGGGCGAGTTTCTAATGAGTTTTTTCAGAAATAACTAAAAACATCACGTTTTTGATATGTTTTACATTGCAGATCAACAGCAATCATACTTTTCAGAAAAATTGGCTATTGTAAAGTTGTGAAATGAAATTCAGACTGTATGGAAGGGGGTACAAGGAGTGAAGCTAATCGTCTAATTTTTTTGGGTTTTACTACTAATTTTACATAAATATTTAGTGCATAATTTATGCTCGATAAATTTTATACGTACTGAGTAAATTTATTTAAAGCTTTTCATGAAAAAGTGCAGATTGTATGGGAGGGGGTAGAGGGAGAGGGATAAAGCAAATAATTTTTATACAATAGACTGAAATCATCATAGAAATAATAAGTTCTAAATTTCAGAGCAATAGCTTTAATACTTTTCGATCAATTCCATTTATTGTCAAATTGTACAATTGTGTCATTTTGTATGGGACGGAGTAGAAGGGGTGGAGCGATGTGGCCCGTTCACGAACTTGACCTTACTTTTTTGTTAAAAATGACGTGTACAAAATTTGATCTATTTCGCTCAACGCATTCTCAAGCTAGAGAGCGCACGGGCGGACGGGCGGACAGACGGACGGACGGACATGCGGTTTTGAGATTTTTGAGCGATTATATGAAATTCTGTATCATTCACTTTTTTCTCCGAGACTTATTTCTCAGTGTTACAAACTTTAGAGTAAACTTATAATACTCTCAGATTTCATCTAAAGTATAAACATGCAAATTAATTGAGGAAGGACTTACAGGATAAAAGAAGTCGATGAGTGTTTCTTTTCAATTTTTGGATGCTATAAACTGTAGAAAAGGCGGCCGCGAGTAGTGCATTCCACATTTTGCTTACTCAAGGTGGAAACGACTCCATACTTTTCATGTCACGTACTTTGGGTGCTAGGTACGGTGTATCCTAGTTGGCAGCATGTTGGTCTATAATGCGAAGATTGTGAGTTCAAATCCCGGTCGACGTATAATACCAACACACTGCTTGCTTGGATATAGCTTGGTTACCTCTAACTATGAAAATAGAAAAAAATCGTAGATAGAAGGTTGTGTGAAGGGCTAATAACCACCTTTATTACCCGGGAATTTAGACAATCACCAATTAATTTGCAACTTGCGTACGGTTGCAAGATCAGATGGTGTGAAATATTTCTTGTACCTTTGGAGAAAACTTTGGCACTTGAAAACATCTAAAGGTACCTTGCGAATTGTGTTAATTTCAGAATTTAATGAATCAAATAACTTTCTGCCCTTAAAGGTCAGAGAAGACAGATGCGCCTCGGCAATTAAGTCGAACATGTAACTGTTTTCAAGTGTACTGTCAACTGCAAAGCTGTGAATTGAATTGAGAGTCAACAACACAACAGAAGGTCGTTAATAAAAACTAAAAATAAATTAAGTGATAAAACTGAGCTTTTATGGGACTCTGTAAAATTGCATTAAATTACGGCTGACAGCAGATTTGATAGCTACAGGGCGAAAATTTGCTGGGTTCCACTTGTTTCCTTTCTTGCATATAGACTGTTTCTAGGTATTTGCGAATTTCGCTGAAGATTAGAAAAGGTTGCAAAGAAGTTTAGTCAAATACGAGAAGCATTTTTTAAGGTTGATTTGAGGGATACCGTCCGGACCATAGTATTTATTAATATTGAGATCCAGAAGATATTTAGCGATGATGCGAGTGCGAAATTTTGAGGCGTGCAATTTGCTGCCTCTAGGCGAAACAAAGCTACGTGTAGCCTAGTGGGTAGCGTGTTGGTCTATAATACGAAGGTCATGCGTTCTCAAATCCCGATCGACGCATAATTTCACTCCACTGCCTAGGTGAGTATATCTGGGCCACATCATTCCGCGAACATTAAAATTCCTAGAGAGAGGCTTGAACGAAGGGCTAACAACCCTCCTACAGTACAAAAAAAAACTTAACAGGACTACGATTGGAGTCAATCATTCAATCGGGCGATACTCTAGATGAAAGAGAAATTTTTTTTATTTTAAGAAAATTTGTATCGGGAGGGGTGACAGAATTGAAATATTTTTTTTACCTTATATCATGCTAGAGTGGCTATAAAAATGTTTCATACAAAGTTTAACTTTCAAAAATGTAATAGGTACTGAGAAAATTAGTGAAATTGTCCAGTTTGAATGGGGAAAGAGTGGGGGTGTTTAGTAATTTTTCAAATATTACTCCGAATTTCATGCAATTGATAGTTCTCAAATTTCAGACCATTAGCATTCGTATTTAAAAATAAACTGCCAACAAGTCGGGGGAAACTTTATTTTTCTTGGGACAAGTTGCGGATGCGTGAAAAGTCAATATGCAGGTTAGAGTGATTAGGAGAGACTAAGTGAAAGGGGGTTCTTGGGCCGGGCTGTTGTTATTTTAACACTTAATTGTGGATACTACCAATAGCTCCAGTACATGTAATCAACATTACATTCGTTTATTTATGGAAGTTTGGGTTTTATGAGGGGAGGGGGAGGGGTGATAGTAAGGATGAGTGGACCAGTTTCATAGACGAAGTTGCATAGAACATTCATACAACGCAGTGTATTTTACATTCATGAAACCAATGCATTTCGTAAATTTTCAAGTTTCTTCCTTAAAATTTCATTTAAAAATTTTCAGTTTATGTTTTTTTTAAACTACATGAAACACCTTGTGCACGTTAGACTGGGGAGTCTGTTTATAACAATTGTGGAACAAATTTTTTTTTTTCAATGTACATCAAATAGTGCAAAATCTGAACTTTCTATCGTTCACCAGAGCCCTGAAAAAATCACTCAAAATTTTCGCTTACCACCTTCCTCCCCTTACACCCTCTAACTTAAAATATTTACCAAATTTAAAAACTTTATAGTTCTATCTCGTCTCGTCGCAGCGCTACAGCCCCTTTCGGGCCTTGGCTTCCCGTAGCCGAAGTCTCCATCGATCTCGGTCCAGTGACCGCGTCCTCCAATTTTGAAATCCGAGCAGCGATGAACAGTCTTCGTCAACAGAGTCGGACCAGCGTTTCCTGGGTTTTCCCACTGGCCTCCGGCCCTCCGTTTTTCCCTCGAATACCTTTTTAGGTATTCGAGTTTCGTCCATCCTTTGTACATGGCCAGCCCATTGCAGCTTCCGCAGTCTGATGATAGTAGAAACCTCCGGTTCGTCGAATATATCATACAGCTCACTGTTGTATCTAATTCGCCATCGGTCACCATCACGTTTCGCTCCAATTATTCGTCTCAGGACCCGTCTTTCGAAAGCGTTCAACATATTTGCGGATGCTTGTGTAAGGGTCCATGTTTCGCATCCGTAGCAAAGCACAGGTCTTACTATTGATTTGTAGACTTGGAGTTTGGTCTTCCTGTGTACGCAGCTGGCCTTAAGAATAGCTAAGACTGAATAATACGTTTTATTTGCGAGCTGGATTCGTCTTTTTATTTCATTCGTTTTATTTCCACTCTTTGTCAATTTTGTGCCTAAATATATGAATTCGTCCACATTTTCCAAATTATATTCGTCAATTGTAATGTTTTGTCTATTGGGAGTCCTTTTCCTTGTTTGTGTCATTATTTTCGTTTTTGTTTCATTGATTTTCAAGCCAACTTCTTTTGCTGCTTGATCGAGGCTTAGTAGAATTTCTTTTGCGGATGTGAAAGAGCGTGATAATATGTTGATATCGTCCGCATAACCCACTAGCTGGCTGGATTTATAAAGCAGCGTACCTCTTGTGTCAACGGGTAACTTTCTGATGACGTATTCTAAAGCTAGGTTAAAAAGCAGAGGGGCCAGCCCATCACCCTGTTTTAGTCCGACATTTGTGTCAAAGGCATCAGTTAGTTGGTTGTTGACTCTGACTTGTGATGTTGTTGATGTCATCGTCATTTTGGTCAGTCGGACTAGTTTTGCTGGGATGCCAAAATGCAGCATTATTTTGTACAGTACGTTTCGATCAATACTGTCGTATGCTTGTTTAAAGTCCACAAAAACCTGGTGAACGTCGATGTTGAATTCCCAGCATTTTTCAAGCACTTGCTTGACCGTAAAAAGTTGATCAGTCGTTGATCGACCAGCTCTAAAACCGCCTTGGTACTCCCCAATCACATTGTCAGCGTAAATTTTAATCTTATTTTCTAATATTTTTGTCAGTATCTTATATGACGTGCAAAGTAGTGAGATACCTCTGTAGTTTTCGCACTGCAGTTTGTCTCCCTTTTTGTGGATAGGGCAAATAATGCATTGGCACCACTCCTCCGGTATTTGCTCCTGATTCCAGATGTACTGAATCACTTTATGTATGGCATTTCGGGTGCAGCTTCCGCCATATTTAATTAATTCCGCTGGAATTTCGTCGATGCCCGGCGCTTTATTGCTTTTCTGGCTTCTGATGGCAAATTCGACTTCTTCCAACGTTGGAGGATCCAGTGGACATTCGTCGGAGGTTTGGAGACCTATCAGCTCCGATGTTCGGGAGCCGTGTGCGGGATTAAGGAGTTCTTTAAAGTATGACGCCCACCTTTCCTTAATCTGATTATCCTCGGCGATGATAGTGCCATTTCTGTCTTTACAGAGGGTTGTCTTAGGCTGATATCCACGTCTTAGGCTTTTCACTACTTTGTAGGCTTGTCTTGTTTTATTGCTCGCAAGATTGTCATCGATATTTCTCAATTGGTCGTCATAATATTTTCTTTTCTTACATCTAATGACCTTATTTGCTACTCGTCGGAGATTTTCGTATTTTTCTCTCTTCGTTCTGGTATTCCTTTCGAGAAACTGTCTGTACGCCTGATTTTTCTTATCTAACGCATCCTGGCATTCGTCGTCGAACCAGTCATTTCTTTTGCGCCGAGCTTCATACCCAACCACTTGTTCCGCAACGGTCTTTATGGTTGCCTTTATATCCATCCAAACTTGGTTCACAGGCTTCGTTATGTCATCCTGCAGAATCGGAGTGAGCTCTCTTTCAAGTGCTGCTGCGTAATTTTCCGCAACTGACGCCGTTTGGAGCTTTTCGATGTCGAACTTACGAAGAGGGCTGGTCTTTGTTTGATACGCCTTTGACATACGACATCGATATTTGGATTTGACCAAGTAGTGGTCCGAGTCACAATTTGCTCCTCTGAATGTTCGAACGTCAATGATGCTGGAGGCCCATCTCCGCTGGATAAGGACATGGTCTATTTGGTTAAAGGTATTGCCATCTGGTGATGCCCATGTTCTTTTATGGATGCGTCGATGTGGGAAGCATGTCGAACTTATAACTATGTCTCTGCTGCATGCAAAGTCTATCAGGCGCTGGCCGTTGTCGTTACTTTCGTCGTGGAGGCTATGCCCTCCAGTTGTTCCACGATGAGTCTCTTCATTCCCGACCTTAGCGTTGAGGTCGCCAAGTATTATTTTAACGTCGTTTGAGGGCAATGAGTCGAATAGCCTTTCAAGGCTCGTATAAAAGGCATCTTTCGTTTCCTCATCTTTTTCTTCCGTCGGGGCATGTACATTTATTAGCCATATTTTGAAGAATTTCGCTTTGATGCGGATCGCACACATCCGTTCGTTAATTGGCTTGAAGTCGATGACGTGTGATTTAAATTCCCTATCCACAATGAAGGCGACTCCAAATTCACGGCTTCCTGAGGGCTTCCCACTTTTAAAAATTGTGTGCGATCTCATGTCCTGAATCTCTCTACCAGTCCATTTCGTTTCCTGGACTGCCAACACATTTAATTTGTACTGACTGGCCTGTTGTAGTAATTCTTTAACAGCACCAGGTTTGTTTAATGATCTGACATTCCAGGATCCAAAAGCATAGTCCGTTGTACGTTTGCGCGGTCGTTTCCGTTGGTCCAATCCTATCCGAGGCTTCGTCTTGGGTTCCAAAACAATGAAGATTTTTTACGGTGACAGGGGAGTTAACCCTTCGCCCAACCTCCGCTCTGGAGGAGTGGTTATTATTGTTGTTTCCGTTATCAGGCGCGGAAAACTCGCCTTCACCCTCCTACGTTAGCAATTCTCAAGTGAGAGTTCCCAGCGGCCACCACGAGGAGGTGTAGGTAGGATTCGGTAGCAGAGCTGACGATGTTCTTACAGTAGGCTTTTCTCGGCTTTTAATACTTTATTGGAAACCAGTAAACCAATGCAGACCCGAGACCTTTTACTACCATTTGGCCGCCTTATAGTTCTATAATCTGACGAATTTTTGATTTGATATCTGTACTCAGTTTTGACATATAACGGTTTGAAATTTTGAAAAGCTCCTCATTTCCCCCACTGCTGCTGCTATGACTAAATTTTATATTTTTGTTGTATTTCGCTAGTATAGCTTACTATACGTTTTAAATTTCAATAAGATATTAAAATAATAAAGTAAAACGATTTCTTGTGAAGTTGTGTCATATTGTATGGGAGGAGTAGAAGTCAAAATAATCAGTAAATTTTTTTAATCTTAATTATAATGCTAGTTTAGTATTTTGTGCAGTTTGAATGGGGGAAGTGAGAGGAGCAGGGGTTCCAATTAGAGATGGGCATAATCGATGATTTTCATAATCGATATATGCTTAGTCGAATGAATTCAACAATCGAATGATCATCGAGATTTCGATTATCTATATTTTCTTCGTTTCAGCGTACCGTAGTGAGGAATCCGCATGCGAATCTTGTTTCTCGTATTTGTTTTTGGTTGTAGTTGTTGCATCGTTCGGTTACTTTGCCCTGATGTGAAAGGGAACGAAAACAATGTCGTAAGGGGAAAGGCCAAATGTCGTAACCCGAGTGTGACGACGTTACGACATTCACCTCACGATATGCACATGCGCATTTCGCACTACACTCATTTGAGAAACGAGCACAAAAATCTCGTTCTCTTTTATCGTATTTCATTCGAATGATTTCATTCAAAACTTCGATTATCACTCACATCTCGTTACGAGATATGTGCTGAGAGCCGAGTGATAATCGAAATTTTGAATGATCATTCGAACGAATTACGGTAAACGAGAACGAAAGATCTTTCGTGTTTTGTAACTGCGAGTTTAATTTCAGCGAAAATGAAACGCGTGTATACAGAAAAAAAAATCGGTCGTTTGGGATTTTTTCTTAAAATCCGACAAATACTCGCAGGAATAGGCTGGCAGGCAAAAATTTAAGCAAAATATTATTTTTGAACACGGAAATGTAATCTGAAAAATACCAATTTGTAATAAAATCGAATTCTGATCTGTCAGTCGAGACCCGAACCGAACCAGGAGCGAGGATCGAACTTCGAGAATCGACTCTCGACTATCGGAATCGGGATTCGATATAGAAGAAGGGTGGTAGCAACTGACAGTCTTGAAGCGGTCGCCAAAGAATCAAGGCCTGCCACGTTTTCGATCGAGATTGCAAATAGATTTTATTTCAAAACATTGTTCTTGTATACTCACAAGTGATAATTTTAAATAAATATAATTCATTTCAAATTAAAAGCTACTTTTCATTTTATTCAGAATTTATTAATTTAATTCATTTTCTCGATAACTTAAATACTAATTAAAGGACATTCCTCGGTAATTGAAATAGTAAATAAAGGGCAATAGAATATTTCAGTTTGACAACAATTCAGGTAGTTTTTGTAGAGCGAGGGTTACTTTATGGCATATTTCATTTTTAAGCCATATGTCAATCAATCATCACCTTTTGTAGGCAATAATAATATGGCACATAAAAAAAAACAATAAAATGACATTTTTATAATACGTTTTTTTTAGAAAAACTACATTGTTCCCAGAATTTTGAGGGTGTGTCAAAAATTTGTGTTTTGAAGTAAATATCTCAGAATTGGGTACAGATACAATGCGGACTATTACATCAAATGAAAGATAATTTGATTCCCTAAAAAACAAGCTATAACACTTTGAATTGTGACTAATAATTTTCAAGATACAGCGTTTTGAGTGAGTGAGGATACAGGTCCGATACACTTTTTTGATCACCCTGTATCTCCGTGGATATTGAAAATTGACCATCTCCGTAGAACAATTTTTTGCTCAAAATATATCCAGAAATAACCCCTTACAAGGTTATGCACGGAGTACCAAACACCCTGTATTATTAATCAACCCACATAGAACGACGTATGAATTATTTTTTTTATTTTTTCTCATGTTGATTATTAAGCTAATTTACAATAAAAGAAACTATTTTCCATGTTCAACCTGTGTTTTAAACATTTTCTATAACTCGATCAGTTAGAAATTTGTATGAAATCTGATTCGAAATTTTAAATGATCGAAATTTCGATTATTGGTTTGGTGAATGTTTTCACAGTGCATTTTGAATTAAAAGAAAAGATTTCCGGATTCTACACTGTTACGCTTTATTATTCGTGACGTTTCGGTCTCTGCTGATATAATGGTCTCAGCAGAGACCGAAACGTCACGAATAATAAAGCGTAACAGTGTAGAATCCGGAAATCTTTTCTTTTTATTTCGATTATTGCTCGGTTTTCAAACACCAATCTCGTTTATCGTATTTCATTCGAATGATCATTCAAAATTTCGATTATCACTCGGCTTTCATCCTCGTGATGAAAGCCGAGTGATAATTGTAATTTTGAATGAAATACGATAATCGAGAACGAGATTATCGTTCTCTTTCATAGCCTCGCGTGTCGTTCTTCTTCTGTCATCACTGAGCTTTGCCTTGTTTTGACTCTCCAAAACACAACATGAGAGCAGTGCGAAATACGAAAGTGCATATTATTTCTCTTAATTCCTTTTGGTTACAGTTGTTCCATTCGCTTCCTTTCACAGCACACCAAAGCAGAGCAGAGCTCTCAAACGAAATACGATAAAAGAGAACGAGATATGTTATATGAAAACTGATTAAATAGTCAAAATATTAAAAGATAATTCATTCGGTTCTTTAAACGTTTTCTTCTTGTTTCTTTATAATGAAATGAATGAAAAATCATTCGAATGATTGCTAGAAGCCTCTCGAGATATCTCGATTATTTTGATAATCGAAATGTTCGATTATTTTCATTCGAATGATCCCATCACTAGTTCCAATACATTTATGATAAAAATAATAGTTTCTATATTTCAACTTATTATCTTTTATTGTTTCTAAGAAAATTTGATGATTGTAAATAATTCATATTATATGGGGGGGGTAGAAAGAGTGAAGCTAATCGTTTATTTTTTAGGTGTTACTAATAAATTGAAAGAAAAGATTTCCGGATTCTACACCGTTACGCTTTATTATTCGTGACGTTTCGGTCTCTGCTGAGACCTTTATCAAATTGATCGACAATTACAATAGACAATTATTATATAGAAAAGATTAATTGTTAATTGAGTGTGGGAAGGGTAGTTAAGTTGAAAGAAAAGATTTCCGGATTCTACACTGTTACGCTTTATTATTCGTGGCGTTTCGATATCTGCTGAGACCTTTCAAACTGATCAACAATTACAAAACACAATTATTACATACAAGAAAGGGTAATTAAGGTTAAATTAGTTAATTAAAGTCAAATAATTAGTATCAGGTAGTTAAATTAGTTAAGGATTTCTGGGATCGGATTTTGTTCTTACCAAATTTTAAGGCAGGTAGCCAAACTGCTGATAACTTGTATCCGGTGTCTCGGTTGAAGTTCTGTGGTGTTTACAAATTTCTATTGCTTCTCATACTATTCGTTGATAACATTGATTTGTCCTGGCCAGAATTTGCGAATTGTCGAAATCGATTGTATAGTTCTCTGTCGTTGCATGTTCCGCGATCGCTGATGACTGTAGCTGATTTTTCCGTGTTTATCGTTTATCCTTGTTTGGACTGTGCGTCCCGTTTCTCCTACGTATACTTTATTGCATGAGCCGCACGGTACTTTGTATACTCCTTCAGTCTCCAATGGTTTTTTGTCATTCTCAATCAAATCAAAATAAAATTGCAGTTAAGACCCCCTATAAGGGCATAGTCATACTCACATAGGACAGAAACAACTCTCTTCTACAAGGCGCGATCCTGAACATCGGCCTTAAGCTGTTGCCAGGACTTGTTTATTTATCTGACCTTCTGTTCAACTGCTCGCTTCCATGTGTTACATGGTCGGCCAACCCGACGTCTTCCTTGGGGATTATAATCCAGAGCCTGTTTGGCGATGTTTCGCTCTGGTTTCCTCAAAGTATGACACTGCCACTTCCACCTTTGAATCTCAATACCTGTCTTAGTCTAGCCAGTTGTACTCCAAAGTTTGTCGTTGGAAATCACTTCTGGCCAGACTATTCCTAAAATGCGTCGGAGGCATTGGTTCACGAAAGCCTGCAATTTCTTGGTAAGTCGAACGGTCAATTTTCATGTAGTACAACATATAACAACACGGATTTGACTCATGCGTCAAAAACTCGCAGCTTCGTGCGAATGGAGATCTCTCTTAACCTCCAGAAAAGGGAAAGGATACCGAAGGCCTAACGAACTTTATTTAGCCGAGCCTCAACATCCTTTTCGCCTACGCCGTCCATGCTGACAATGCTTGCGAGATAGCAAAAATCTTGCACTTCTTCCACATCCTGTCCGTTAAGATCAATCGGTGTGCTTGCGTTCGAACCCATGTGCATGTACTTGGTTTTATGCACATTTATTTTCAGTCCTGCCTCTTTTCATTTAGAATGCAACGAGCGAACATTTGAAAAGTCCGAACGGCTATGTGCAATCAAACAAACGTAATCAAGGTGACTTAAGATGTTATATAGTCTCCATTGAAGACCTATACCTTCCCCACCTTCCATTGCAGCTTTCAAGATGTCATTTATTACCACCAGAAACAGGGCTGGTGATAATATGCAGCCTTGTCTGACACCTGTTTGCGCAGGGAAGCTCTCGGACAGCTCACCTCTATGCAAGACGCGACACCTTGCATCTTCGTAGGATTCTTTAATCATAGCTGTGACCTTATCAGGAATACCTCTCCTACGCAAAGCATTCCATATGTAATCTCGCTTAACGCTGTCGAAAGCCTTCTCAAAGTCCACAAACATGAGATGTAGTGGCGAAACCATTTCGGCTGACTGCTCTAATATTATCCGTAGAGTATTTGTGTGGTCGGAACAAGACGACCCTTTACGGAACCCAGCCTTATAAAATTCGAGAGTGCTCTCGACGACATCACTAATCCTATTGAGAATTACCTTAGCCATAATTTTTGATACGGCAGGAAGTAGACATATACCACGCCAATTGCCACAATCCCGAAGGTCGCCTTTCTTCGGAATTTTCAAAATGACGCCCTGAGTGGGAGGAGTTATTTCCGGGTCCGCTTTGAGGAGTTCGGTTGGTAGTCCAAATATACCTGAAGCTTTCTTTCACGCTATTGACCGAATGGCGGAAACTATCTCTTCCTTATCTGGGGGATCGTCCCTAATAGAGGATTGTTGCGATTGGATGTTTGGTAAATGTTCTGTTTCTGGGATAACTTCCTCTGACAAGATGTTTAAAATATCAGAGAAGTATTCCTTCTATCGCCGCAACTGGTGTTCACTCATATTAAGGAGAGTTCCGTTGACATCTTTCATCAGGTGGTTGGAGGTGAAATTCCTGTTCGTCAACTATTTCATGATTTTGAATAGCGAACCCATATCCCCAAGGTAAGCTGCAGATTCTGCCTTGTTTGCCATATCTTCAATGGCCTTTCTCTTGTCGCGTCTAACAGCCTTTTTAAGCTGTATATGAGCATCGCGGTAGTTCTGCCTCAGGTCGGGCGTTCGTTGGTTGACATCGGGTTGAAAGATGATTGCCAATTTGGCTTTTTTCCGATTGCCAACCTTGTTCCATGTGTCTTGTGACATCCAAGGTTTCTCACCACTTTGCACATATCCCACAGATTCTTCAGCACTAGTTAGAAAAATGTGTCTGGTTGCCTCCTAATTGGCGTTCAGTGTGCGCATTTCATATTCACCCAATGTGGATGACTTTCCGCGTAGAGTGGTGGTGTATTCGCGTTTTTGTTGAGATCTCTCAGTTTATCCACATTAAGCCTGCGCTTCATTTGAAGAATTTATGGTGTACACAATCTCAAGCAGGCAACCATCAAGTGGTGATCGCTCCCCACGTCAGCTCCACGTTTCGCTCGCACATCGAGGAGACATCTTCTCCATCGGCAGTAACCGTGAGTAACACCATCAGGGGAAACCCAAGATGTTTTATGATGACTCTTGTGTGGAAAAAGAGTCCCTCCGATAACCATTTGCCGAGTACTACAAAACTCCACAAATAATTAGCCGTTTTCGGGTCTCTTAGTCCAAGGTCGTGACGCGTCGACCCAAGGGTCACCATGCCTCCCCATCACGTGTTCTAGTCCAATGTGGTCTGATCCAACCTGGGCGTTCATATCTCCCGAGATGATAATAATATCACCTCTTGGAACACGTTCGAAGGAGGCACTCAGTTGGCTATAAAACTCCTCTTTGTCACCAGATGTTGCGGTATTAGTTGGTGTATAGACTGCAGAATTGTGACGTTTCTGACACTGGTCCTGAGCCTGACGACGATAATCCTATCTAAGATGTACAGAATAGTGTTTCCGGTAGGGGTCATTCTTCTCCTGATCCTGTCCACCTAGCCTCGCTCAAGCCCAAGATTTGGATGTTATGGTGCTCCATTTCACGGTCGATCACTGATCGGCCGTGCAAGGACCGAGTAACCCCAGCTCTTCCCCCGTCATTCAATGTTCGAACGTTCCAGAAGCCAATCATAGTCCGTTTTCGAATGCCAAGTCGTTACCGTAGAATCAGTCCGTATCCGAGGCGCTGCATCCGTTTCTTGTAGCAGTTAGGTCGCAAGATCACGAGTGATAAGCCCATGATCCAGTGAGTGTTCATTTGCCATTTTCAGAGCAAGCAGGACTGGCTGTGGGTGAATTCTACAGCCCCCATCCCACAGGGGGATAGTTAGCTCAGGTCCGTGGAGTTGCTAGTCTCCAAAGATAGTTGCAGGAATTGGTAAAACCTCATACTACAACTACCCCCTTGCTGGCTTCTCTTCAGTGTCGAATAAATCTTTCGCCTTTTTCTCATTCTGGTTTCCTAAAATTCCTCGGATAGTAGTCGGGGTAGTGAATATTCTCTTGATTTTGGATTTTTTTCTATCTTATCCGTCGTGCCCTGGATGTAAGGTAGTTTTACCCATCGTTTGTCTGTATTTCCTTCTCCAGTGTCTTCCTGTTTTTTTGTCGTTGGATGCTTCGGTTTCCACGCCTTGTTAATTTCGCTTTGTTGGGCTTTACGCCCAATCATAATTCTGTTATGTTTTTTTTAGTTGTACTGGCTGCTTCTGACAAATATTTGGAGATGTTATGTGGGAGGGGGGGGGGGGGCTGGACGATAGAAAGAGAACAGAACACTTTTACATCGTTTGCCCATTTTTATTTTGAACAATTTTTCACTGTCACTTTTCAGTAGCATCTGAAAAATTCGTTCTTAAGATCTACTGCCTGGAGTGGGAATCGAACCTATGACCTATTTCACTTTGAAGCGAGCATGCTGCCATGGAGTTCTTTCTAAAGTGGCAAGTTTAAAGTGACATGTATCTAGTTTCACATAAAAAAAAGGGCGAACTTGCACGATATTTAATGAAATGCTTGTTGTAAAAACATAACAGGGCTACGATTGCACATAAAGCGCAATCTTACGATACTCTAGATGAAATAGAATTTTTTTTCATCCCAAGAAATTTTGGATGGGGAGTGTTAGAAGGGGTGATAGCATTGAACTAATTTTTTTCTCATCATGCTAAAGTAGCTATAAAAATGTTTTATACAAAATGATTACTCCAAAAATTTAATGGCGACTGAGAAAATTAGTGAGTTAGATTTAGTGAAAATGTGCAGTTTGTATGGGAGGTGGTAGAAAGAGTGGGGAGATTTTAGTGATTTTTTCAGAAATAACTAGGAATATTATGAAACTGACAACCCTTAAGTTTCAGATTAGTACCATTCATACTTTTCATGAAAATCGATTTTTTGTGAAGTTGTGAAACTGTGTCATATTGTATGGGAGGGGGTAGAAGCAGTGAAGCTAATCAAATAATTTTTTTCTGATCTTAGTGATATTACTAATTAAGTATTTATTACAAAATGTAAGCTCTAGAAATGTTATATGTTCTGAGAAAATCGTCTTAGAGCATTTCATGAAAAAGTGCAGTTTGTATGGGAGGGGGTGGAAGGAGAGGGAGCACGCAAATATTTTTTCTACTGTAGATTTATACTATTATGAAAGTAATATATCCCAAAACTCAGACTAATAGCTTTTATACTTTTCGAGTAAATTAATTTATTGTTAAATTGCGAATTTGCGTCATTTTGTTTGGGAGGGGGTAGAAGGGGTGAATCGAATCGTCTAATTTTTTTTCGCCTTACTAACAATTTTAAATAAATATTTGGTGCACAATTTCAGCCCGCTAAATTTTATACGCACTGAGTAAATTGGCTTAGAGTAATTCATGACAAGTACGGTTTGTATGGGAGGTGGTAGAAGGAGGGGGAGGACATGCATAATTTTTATACGGTAGATTGATATTATTATAAAAGTAATATATTCCAAATTTCAGGCTAATATCTTTTATACTTTTGAAGCAAATCCTTTAATTGTCAAATTGCGCAATTGTGTTATTTTGTATGGGAGGGGGTAGAAGGGGTGGAGCGATTTGGCCCGTTCACGAACTTGACCTTACTTTTTTGTCAAAAATGACGTCTACAAAATTTGAACAATCTAGCTCAACGCGTTCTCAAGCTAGAGAGCGAACAGACGGACGGACGGACGGACAGACGGACGGACGGACAGACGGACAGACGGACAGACGGACAGACGGACAGACGGACAGACGGACATCTGGTTTTGAGATTTTTGAGTGATAACATTAACTTCTGTATCATTCATTTTTTTCTCCAAGCCTTATTTCTTAGCGTTACAAACCTTAGAGCAAACTTATAATACTCTCAGATTTCATCTAGAGTATAAAAATGTAGTCTACACTGCAATTGCAAAACTTATTTTCATTGTAGCTACGACTTTTTTCATAAATTTTATGAAATCATTATTCAATTAAAGAAAAATTTGTTTCGTTCTATAAGAAATGCAGTATTGTCAAATTAAAGATGGTTTTTATGAATTCTAAGTAATTAATTTTTCTGAGTGTGCGTACTGAATCAATTCATTTATAGCGTTTCATGAAAAAGTACAGTTTGTGTGGGAGGTGGTATAAGAAGTACATAATATAATAATTATTTAAAACGTCCATCTGTCCGTCCGTGTCATCTCTAACTCGCGAACGCGTAAAGCCATAAATTTCACATTTTGTATAAAAACGACGTTGTGGCAAAAAAGTCAGGACAAGTTCGTGAACGGGCCGAAACGCTCCACCCCTTTTACCTCCTCCGATACAAAATGATACATTACAGAATATGATAATACACGGATTTTCTCAAAAAGTATGAAAGCTATTGATCGGAAATTTGGAATATACCATTTTTATAACGATTTCAAACTATGGCATTTAAATGGACGAATATCCGGTTTTGAGATTTCATTTCTAGTAATATTTTGAACTCTTAGCGTTACAAACTTGGTGGCAAACTTGTAATACTCTCAGATTTCATCTAGAGTATAAAACACGTCAAGGAACCTGAAAATCTGGAGGCCTAGGCCTGATTTGGGCTGTAGAGTGTGATCTGAACTTGTTGAGACAATCTTTGGTAAACCATGTCTTTACTGAGGTTGAATGAACGAAAGAGCCGCATTCTCTTTAAAATTGTCTCAGTAAGAAAAGTACAGGCTATATTGCAATCATTAGATATAAAGCACAATGAAAAGCTTTAAAGAACCCGTTTTGTCCAAACGATCGTCTTTAGGGCTTTTACTGTCGACGGAAACTGATCCGTACCACCAATTGGTGATGATGCAACATCAGTTCTGTTATATTTTTCAGGATGATTTGCGAGAAAAATATCAAGACTTGCATAATGGCTGCATCAAGTAGTAAAGTAGACTCACGCATTAGCTGCTTAAGCTCACAGCAGTATGCTTGTCGGTATTTTGAAAAAGACGCGATCTACACTTTTTTGTTCGCAAACGTTGTCAGCATTAATGGAATGCGTTCCGAATCTTACATCTCCACAATACTGTGTCATCTTCTAACCCCAGGAGACATTCAAAATAGGCTCTCCCAAAACTTCTGCAGAAATTCATCCGACTATGTTGCGTGTCCGACCGGAGCATTGTGAGTCCAAAACTTAAAGTTCGGCTGTTGTATCTTAACGTCTTCCTCGTCACTACAATAAGAAGTACATCGTCTTTAGTAATCTCTTTGTAGTCTTCTTGTGCGTCTCGTCGTCTGTTTTACATTTTGTCGTCTATGGCAATATTTCCTCTTTTTAGATTAATCGACTTCGAGTAGGTTTTCGTGGTCTATCATCTCCATTGCTGTTAGAATTGGATTCATCTTCTTCGTTGTATTTTAACCGTCGTTACTTTAGTTGCCTTCACTTACTGCGTCTTAGTGATCGTCGTCATCCTCCATTTCTTCGTCAGTTTCGTCCATGGTTTTATCATTATAAGTTGACCATCGTTTCATTTTATCTGCCATGGATGTGTTTCGTGGCCCACCGCGGTTGCCAACTTGTGTGACTTCATATTAGTCGCTCCAGGTCAATTTGATTATTCTGCAAGGATCCAAAAATGTAGTAGGTAATTTTAATGCGTTGATAGCCACAAGATCTCCTATCTGTTAGCTCATAGCCTTTCGCAGCCTTCTGTTAAATTGTTTTCTATTTTGCTCTGGGATCTCTTGAATCCTTATTTTAGCTGCTATTACGGTTTGCGCCGTAATGTACTCGAATTGACCTGAAAGAAGAAAGGGAAAGAAATGAATCAGTGCTAAGAGTGTTGAAAATCTAATAACTTTTCTAGGCATGATTAGGCCAACACCTTGAGTAGGCACCTAAATTCAAAGGAAGTTGCGCCAAATAACTGGCTAAAAAAGAACGAAGTTGAGTAGAGCAAGTTACTGTGACAGTAATATTAGAATTTCAAATCCATCCTTGTAATCACGAACTCTAACCGATCACTTCAACTCGACGAATTACACAACATCTGACCACAACAATTCAACTACAAAGTAACGTATGTCTTCGCTAAAATTGGTCAAGATATTCGCTGATCGAGAGAAAAGGTTAAGGCAACGTAAAAAAAATAGTATGAGTTATTAAGGATTCAAGATCAAAGAAAGCCGTTTTAGAAACCAAATCAAAGCCAGCTATCGAACGTATTCGGTCGCTCTTTTACTAAGTGTCGATCAAGTTGAACAGACGTAAGTAGCATTTTTTTTTTTTTTAAGGAAGAACTTTGTAAAAAACTAATTAATAAGTGCCCTTGAATGAGAGACAAAGAACTGTCGAAAAAGTTGTGTAGAAATTTGAGTGTCGAATACGACAGAGTCACTGCTATGGTGAAAGGACGAAAAGACGAGCAGGCAGAATGAGGGAATGAATCACAACGTGAAGAGTGAAGCCCGGAGTTCTCGAGGAATACGCAATGCGAAAATGCCCAACGATCGATCAAGTAACTAAACGTAGCTAGGGATTTTATTTCAATATTAAAAAAAAGGAGAGCTAACTAGGTCTTATGAAATAATATATCCTTGAAATGAACTTGAACGTGTACATTTTGAGCTGTATAAATTTTTGTAAGCTTCCTTATTCAGTCATACCGCGGTGTTTTTGGTAGCTCTTCAGGTCTATGACTTGATCTGAGGATTCCTTAAGAAATAAATCACTGGCGCCCACAGGTTGGCCGAACAGGCACGTTCCGCCCCTGGGCGCAGGGGTTTGATTTCGCATTTCCCGAAAGCGAAAAGTGTTACAGCTTCTTATTCTATAGTGAAGCACTAATTCGAAGTTGAACTAAACAGCTCTTGCTTGCCTTCGGGTGGTAGCTATTTACGATTTCGGTTATGTCCTTCTTATGTATCGCGTTTCATATCCTAATAAGTTTGTCGTCATTCTATTTAAAAACAATATGTGTTAAATTTTATTTCCCTTCATCTTAATTCTTCTGCCCTTTGCATGACCGAAATTTGCAATTCCATTTCTTGAACTCCGCCATAGACGGTCCCAAGCCCGAGTTGAGAAAGGAGGAGGGAACATGGAGTTAACCTGAATGGCCAGTAACACCAGTGCGTCTCAGGAAGTAGGCAAAAAGTATGACATAGTTGGACTTGCAGCATAGCTGTGAGAACTCCAGCATGTCATATTTAGCTCAAAACTCCCACCCTTTTCCTACTAGGGTGTAATAAATAAGTAGGACCGGTCCTCCAGGTCGGGGGTTGGGCGAGGCGCCGACAACGCATCACCGGAAAAAGAACACTGTCCAGAAACCTGAAGAACAGCCTCGGAAAGGATGGACTCAACGGCAACGACCCCGCAAACGAAAAATGGACTACTCTATTGGATATTGGATCTTGGAATGTTCGATCCTTATTTAGGACAGGAGCTCTGAAAGAGTTTCTCGAAGAAGTGGCAAAACACAACATCAACATAACTGCCATCCAAGAAACGAAATGGCTCGGTAACGAAATCATGGACATGAGATCACACACAATCTATCCAAGTGGAAAATTGTCGGGAAGCAGAGAGTTTGGAGTCGCTTTTGTCGTTGACAAAAAATTTAAACAGCAGGTCACGAGCTTCAGACCAGTAAGTGAAAGATTGTGTGCAATCCGAATAAAGACTAAATTCTTCAACACTTGGTTGATCAACGTTCACGCACCAACAGAAGACAAGGACGATATAACTAAAGACGAATTTTATGCCACCCTAGAGACAACCTATGACTCACTGCCCTCGAATGACCTAAAAATTGTCTTAGGGGATTTTAATGCAAAAGTCGGAAAGGAGGAGGCTCATAGAGGAACAACAGGAGGGCACAGTCTCCATGACATAACCAACGACAATGGCCAACGTCTTATTGATTTCGCAAGCAGCAAAAATATCATAGTAAGCTCTACGTGCTTCCCACATCGTGATATTCATAAACGAACGTGGGGATCACCAGATGGTCACACCTTCAACCAAATAGACCACGTTCTAATTGAGAAAAGGGCTGCTTCCAGCATACTTGATGTACGAACTCTCCGCGGTGCGAATTGTGGCTCTGACCACTATCTAGTCAGAGCTAAGTATCGATGCAAAATAGCTTGTCGTGGATATTCGAAAACGAGTAGAGCTCGCAAATTCAATGTCGACAAGCTTAACGACGAAACGGTGGCGCAGGCTTACATGTTAGCATGTAATAAACACCTGACACCAATATATGAAGATATCAAAAATATGCCAGTGGATAATGCGTGGATAAAAATACGAGACGGCATCAAATCCTCCGCGGAAGAGGTATTAGGGTATCAAGCACGGCGAAAAAATAATGATTGGTTCGACCAAGAATGTCGCGACGCAATAGATAGAAAGAACGAAGCTTACAAAATTTTTACTGAACGACCAACACGAGCCAAAAAAGAAAGATATGACGAGCTTAGGCGATATGCGAAAAAGACCTGCAGACGAAAACAAAGGAAGTACCATAATGACAAGATACAAAAAATGGACGACGACATGAGAAAAAATAAAACGCGGGACGCATACGCCATAGTAAAAGATTTAAAAAAGGGATATAAACCAAAAACCAGTCTCTGCAAAGACGCAGAGGGCAATATCATCAGCGACACAGAAGAAATCAAAAGGAGATGGGCTTCATACTTTGAATATCTTTTGAATCCCATCCCAGTAGCACCGATAACGACAAACAACATTTCAATTGAAGCCTCAACTGACGAACATGAACCATCATCGACACCACCCACGCTTGCTGAAATCAAAGCAGCCCTATGTGACCAAAAACGAAACAAAGCGCCGGGAATTGACGAAATACCAGTTGAACTTCTGAAAAACGGTGGAAACTGTGTCGCTGAAATACTATACAACATGATATGCAAAATTTGGACAGAGGAAATCATACCCGACGACTGGCGAAAAAGCATTATATGTCCAATTTACAAGAAAGGAGACAAACTCTGCTGTGAGAACTACAGAGGTATATCATTGTTGTGTACGTCCTATAAAATACTGACAAAAATAATTGAACGTCGTATTAAGCCCTATACTAATCAAATAATTGGCGAATACCAAGGAGGATTCAGAACCGGACGATCTACAACAGACCAGATATTCTCGGTGAAACAGGTGCTTGAGAAATGCTGGGAATATAACACAGACGTGCACCAAATATTCGTAGATTTTAAACAAGCATACGACAGTATCGACAGGAGCGTACTGTACCAAATCATGCTTGACTTTGGAATTCCTCCAAAACTAGTCCGACTAACAAGACTCACAATGACGAACACTGAATCCCAGGTGAGAATACAAACCGATTCCACAACCAGCTTTCGAACGGAATGTGGTTTAAAGCAGGGAGATGGTCTAGCTCCTATGCTTTTCAACTTGGCACTAGAGTATGTCGTCCGAAAAATCCCAGTCGACACCAACGGGACACTACTATTCAAGTCCACCCAACTAGTAGCATACGCTGACGACATTAACATTCTAGCAAGATCCTTCCCTAGTGCGAAGGAGGTATTTGTCAATCTTGACTCCGCCGCAAAAGAAGTCGGGTTGCTCATTAATGAAAGCAAAACAAAAGTAATGACGCAAACAAGAAGGAGAACGCCAATCAGACAAAACATAACAATTGCGGAATATAATTTGGAGAGTGTGGACAACTTCATATATCTTGGGGCTAATCTAGCAAAGGACGGTAATGAAACAGACGAAATCAAACGACGGATAATACTTGCAAATAAGACGTATTATTCGGTACTTCCAATAATGAAATCCAAGAAAGTGCACAGGAACAATAAGCTGCGGATTTATAAAACTGTTATACGACCTGTGCTCTGTTATGGCAGCGAGACATGGACATTAACGCGAACTTCCGAAAAAGCAGTTAACGCATTCGAAAGAAAGGTCCTCCGAAGAATTTTGGGACCTGTGAAGGAAGGAACGGAATGGCGAATAAGATACAACCATGAGTTGTATCAACTCTACGACGAGCCAGAAGCTTCAACGTTCATCAAGCTACGTAAACTGCAGTGGGCTGGCCATGTAGAGCGAATGGAAGACAGAAGAATCCCCAAACGTGCTCTTAAAGGCAAAGCGAGTGGTAACCGGCCAGTAGGCAAACCACGCAAGCGATGGGAAGACTCGGTTGATGAAGACAGCAAAGCCATTTTAAAAATTAGCAGCTGGAGGACGCGGTCTTTGGATCGAGACGATTGGAGGCGACGACTTCAGGAGGCCAGGGCCCGATTTGGGCTGTCGCGCCATTGATGATGATGATTTCTTGAAGCAAACTCTCTGAATACCCAATTTGAAAAACACGCTCGGATACTTTCATTTCAAATACTTTTACACAATGTTAGTACTTTGTAGGTATTCCGCTCTCTTTTGGGCATAGAAAATCGATTGTTGCATTGACGAAAAAATTTAAAAATTTAACTAAACACAGAGAATATCCTGAACACGCGGTGGATTGCAAAGATATTACCATTTAACTACCATTTAACTACTTTAAATTTTTTTTCATTTACGATGGCGCTACAGCACAAATCGGGCTTTGGCCTGCTGAATACTTTGCCATCCATCTCGGTTCAGTGACCGCGTCCTCCAGTTAGAAAATCCTAGCAGTGATTTGCTGTTTGCGTCAATCTTTCATACCTACAAGAATAAAATTGAATGCACATTTTTCAACAAATATTTTTGTACTCTTTGTGACTCTGTGCGAGCATTATTTTTTAGCGTTACAAATTTTAAAGCAAACTTAATATACTCTCAGGTTCCATCTAGAGTGCAAAAATGAGCAAAAACAAGCGCCAAGATACAATAAACCGCTGTAAATAGAAGTGCGAGCGAGCTCTCCGCCATAAAGAAGAAAAGAAGTTGTCAAGTGTCGAGTTCTTGTTGAGCCGTGGACGTATCGCTAGCGAAAAAATAAGTCCTAGAGTTGTTTTTCAAATGTTATGTTGTTTATTTCAATTATTTTTATTCGAGGCCGCCGTAATAAGCTCTCGTTTTTATTTATGGAAGCATAAGTTTTTCAGTTTAAATTTTAAATAAAATGAGTCAATAATTTGGATTATTGGAGATTATGATCTAAGTTTTCTTTTTAATTACTTCTCTGCTGCTTACCATTCTGTTCCAATCCAATCCAAAAGGATCTGTCATCATCCCACCATATAAAAAATCCTTAAGCTCTTCATCACTTTAACAAGCCTATCATCTTTGTCATTCACCAGAATTGCATACTGACACTGACCTGTGTGTATCGTATACGATCCTTAAGTCGTTACCATAACGATAACGTTAACGTCATTGACAATGACGATATGGTTCTATAACACATCATTCCAGTTTTCTCCTTTTGCTCTGACAACGGTCGACTCTATAATCCCAAAACGATAGAGAATCGAATTTCAAGTCACAAACTTTCGCAAAATGTCCATCTTCTCCATCTCGTCCAGCAGTTTAATCCCGGCCGTAGAAGGGTCATTTTCGTAGTCTATAGTACCCATCAAGTCTCGAACCTACCGTTGGTGATGATGATGGTGATGACGACTTATACGATAACGATAACTCCTTAAAGAACAATTTACAATGATGATGAAATTAAATTAAACCTCTACTTTGGACCAAAATAATAAAAAACAAAATGAAAGCTTGCAACAAGATCCAGGATCTCTATCTCGATTTTCCCTGGAAATTCTACCCCGGGAATCGTTTCATCCTTTAAAATATATACACGCTTCCATACACACTCGTTGGTCAGCTGTCGTTGCACGTGACCTGAATACGAAATCAAAGACTTGAAGCAACATAAAACTTTATCCGGGGGAATACCCGAAATGGAGTGTTTTCAAGCCAACTCTCTTCTGTGTGTCTCAATGCCGACAATCCTTATGACTCTACTGTATATATATATATATAAACCCTCTCGGTATTCAGATGTGTTTTGTATATGTGTTTCTGTCTATAGAGTGTGGTTTAATGTCACCAAAGTGCTTTCAACTGAGGTTAGTGGTTTGTATCGACCTCAGAAAATGCTTTGGATAACGTCGAAACTAATTTACACATCAAATAAGCCTCTCTTCCTATCTGTGTGATTCTCCTCCCGACAAGATGGCAATATTTGCTCGTTATTTCATTTAAGAATAACCCTTCCTCTTTCGCACCAACCCCTTTCAATGCGACATGATTTCATCGCTGTGTATCGTCGTCGGGTATACTTCGTTTACTCCATGTGATATAATGAGGAAATGCTTCCCGGTCCCAATTGGGTATCATAGATATTGCCCATATCTATTAATATTTTCATATCGAATGTCCTTCTGCCTTCAACCAAAAGATCTGCCTTTCAAAAGTGGATAATTTCGTTCAAAATTCATCGGTGATAGCTTCTAAACTTTTCGAATATTCTGCATACAATTAGAATTCCAATTAAAATTGTTACGCTTTCGATAACAGCTACGAACCACAAGAGGAAACATTTTTCGTCTATGGAATAAGGATTTGGAAAAGCAAGTACTTCTTAGCATTATTGTCACTGGTAGAGTATGGTATGGTTATAGGCTTTACGGAGCTCTTGTTAGCTTTCCACTTTTTCGTGCAGGACTTTGAGGTCTCAAAAATTTACCTGGAAATTTAAATCAACTTAAGGGAAAATACTTTTGTTTTATACCACCAAACATAAGTTAGGGGTCACTCTTTAATGAATTCATAGTCAAGTTGGTAGATGAACGTTGGAGTAACAAGGGAGTTTCAAGAGGAAATACTGTAAAAAACTATTGGCGAAATTTATTCTCATAATAAGCTTGAAACTTGTAATACGTAAAACAGCAATGCATTACATAGTGTTGAGGTTCGGATGATGTAGGACTGCCTATATTTCACTTCATAGTTATTTCATGAGTGGGATTGTTGAAGTGAGGAGTAATGACTCATCTTCACTGCAATTCTCAAGGAAGCATTGATGGTAGATGCTGAGTACTCGACGTTTCAATGCTTTTCGTGAGACGGAGTTTTCGAAGCGTGTATTTTCGGATTTGATCGAGCACCGTAAGCGGATGCCCCAGTCCATAGGCGCGAAAGGTTATTAAAAGAGATCGGGAGATAAAACAAAAAAAGCCTTTGGGGAATTGATCTGAAAAGTTTGGTGTAATACACCAGCCACTCAAGTGTTCGAAAAGGTGCAATCTGTGGCTATTTTTTACTAATATACCATTGTGCTAAACTCTTTCAAGGGTTATGGTAGACACCAATTTTTAGATGGATTCAGGACTCATAGCAATCCAGTCATAATCTTAAAAATGGGGTGTTGAATTTCTAACAAAGTTTCGGTTGACTGTTTCAACAAAAAACCGAAAAGATCTTGAACCTTTCGGAGTCTCAAGGATCTTTTGTTGAAGCCTTTGATCATGCTGGATCTTAGCACTTTTAAGAATTTATTTCCAAGTATTCTATTTGTATTAATTTTTATTGTTCTGCATCGCAGCAGATACCATTATCCACCTATTTTCTTCCCTTTGGGTTTTGAATGCTTGACGCCCTTACTCGACCCGTAACCAAGAAGGTATTTCTCACATATCCATTTACATCTTTATATTATGTCCTGGATCTGATATTCGGCTCCAATTTCGCTCACACTGCCCGCAGCCCCCAAGTGTGCAGCAGGGGATATCGAATTTCTCTTCAGTTTGTTACTACCTCACTATTTTCGTCCCTTGCGACATTATGAGCATTTCAACCTGTTAGAATGTTCTATTACCGCAATATTTTCTATGTTTGATATGTAAGGATTGGGTCCTATTTATGAAAAAATCAAACCTAGTGAAAGCGAAACTTCATCCTTCTCTAACTAGATGATTCATTTCATTCTTTCCTTGTGTAATCTGTCATCCAGATATCCAATCCAAGCCAGCACGTTTCATCATCGAGGACCAAATTTTAGGTGTTTCTGTTGGCCAAAATTACCCATGGAAGTAAAACGTTTTGTTTCCAACTAATCGTTACTACACTACTTCTTTAATGATGTACTACTTGAAGTACAGATTTAGCCGAGAACTAGCCACATTTTCATCCCGCTCACTCATTCTGTGCTCTGGTTCAGAAAAGAGAAGGGTGCAGTATAGTGTATCAATAACAAACAAAAAACATAACAGAATTATGATTGGGCTTAAAGCCCAATTATATGATACTCTAGATGAGATGGAAATGACTTTAATATACCGGAAAATAGGTCATCTCAAATTCTTTCGAATTGTGAATAGAGTCTTTTACATGGGAGGTGGTAGAAGTAGAGGGGGAGGTTTGTATTTTTCGTATATGACACCGAACATGGCATGCAAAATGTTTATTGCTGAATTCAAAGTTTTTAGTTTTCAATATTTTTAATGAAATTGGTCATTTGTATGGGAGGTGGCAATTGGGACATTTGTATGGGAGGTGGCAGAGGAAGTGGAACGTTTAAGATGAATTTGAAACTGCTTATCATCATCCTTATCACCATGCTTTGATTCAATTTCAAAGTCGATAGCTCTCATATACTTCAAGGAGAAATGCTTTTCTTGAATTTATAATACAGATATTTGTATGGGAGGTGGTAGAAGGAGTGAAGCGGGGCTGGTATTTTTTTCTAACACTTATTTCAATTATTAAGAAACAAATTCTGGTAAAATTTGAAGTTTTTACTTTTTCTAGTTTGAATGGAAATCGATAAAATGCATTTAACAAAAATTATGCATTTGTATGGGAGAGGGTAGAAGGAGTGTACGGATCAAAACAAATTTTTTTCGCATTATTGAAATTTCTATTTGTATACTTTGTACAAAATATCAAGTAGATAGCTTTAATAGTTTCGAAGAAAAATAATTTAATTTAAATTTCAAAATTTCGTGAAATTTGTATGGGAGGGGTAGAAGGAGTGAAGTGAAGTTGATAATTATTTTTAAAATAAATTGCAAATATAGTAAAATTAATTCTGACAAAATTTTGTCTTTTCAGCTTTACTAGTTTCAATGAAAATCGAAAATATGTATTTTTCAAAATTGTCCATTGTATAAGGAGTGAGGGGATTGGGTCAATATTCCGTGATATTAATGACATATATATCGTTATACTTTGACCTGAATTTCAAGTCGATAGCGTAAATAGTTTCAAAGAAAAATCAATTTCTTAATATTTCGAAATTTCATGAAATTTATATGGGAGGGGGTAGAAGGAGTGGGGGGATGTAGCCCATTCACGAACTTAAAGTTACTTTTTTGCTAAAAATAACACACACAAATTTTTAGCACTATAGCTCAAAGCTGTCGGGAGTTATGCTGTAGACAGACGCACAGACAGACAGATGGACAGACAGACAGATGGACAGACGGTCACTCGGAATCGAGATTTTTGAGCGACAACATATATTTCTATACCCTTGGCGGCACTGTGCGAGCGTTATTTCTTAGCGTTACAAACGGTAAGGCAAACACAATATACTCTCAGATTTCATCTAGATTATAATAACTCACTAGGTACGAAGAAAAATACCACATAATCTCCACTGTCCTTATTTAAACTGTTGGTAATATATATTTATATTCTTTGGCTCTTCCACTCTGTTTTGAATAAAAATTTCTAAGCGAAATTATTTTTGTAGTTTTTCTTAGTAAGGCGTGGTTCAACATATTACTGTGACCACAGGTTTGACACAAAACCATAACTTCTTGAATTGACGGGCTTACCTGTCTCTAAACCACAATCCAAAGGTTGTTCACGGAACACACTAAATTTTTGACAACAATCAGCGCCGATTACAAAGTAAGGTACCGATTCATATCGAACCCAGATTCGACATTCATTTCCATACTAGTGAATGCAAAATCTATCTAAATCGTTAACGTTGTGAAACTCTGCATTTGAGCGTTAAATCACAACCACGAAGTATCTTCCCCAAGGAGATCTCACTACATTGGGAGGTGAAAGCAACCTTCCATAGGCTCTAAAAAAGTACTAAAAAACCTGTGGTCAGGTTTCTTCTTCAGCACTTCAACCCAACTCAAATAATCAATTGCGTCCTCGAAATAAGCAAAGATTTCAAGTACGTACTCTCACGCATTAGCCGTGTTAATAGTCCGACACCAGATGATCACTATCTCCTCCAGCTATGATCCATCATGGTCCATAATCCTCTTAAATTCTTTGACCAGGAGAAGAGATGTGTCCAGATAAGACCTAGCACTAGTTGGTGGCTTCAACAGCACTACATCACGTACTTTCTTTCACGATATCGATATGCATGTAGCATACTCGGAAATGATGCGTCAGATGGTTTCACATAACTGACTGGTCCATCAATCGACCCCTACCGTCTTACCAGATCTGATCCTATAAAAATTTTGGTCAAACTCCTCAGGCTGGACCTCGTGATTTCTTCCTCTGCTGGCAACCAAATAAGTTCCGTCACCTCCGCACACGGGAAAAAATTTATCCTGTAGAGTGGTAGCTATGACATAGTGTCGAAACCCTTTCAACAGTTTTGTCAGACATTTCAAACCCCTATCCCTTTAAATTTTTTACAATCAATCACTATCAGGACTCCTTAATGCAAGGAATTGCCTTAAAATGGATTCCAAGTATAAAAGATGGAAATCATTTTATCCTTTGGCTCATCATTTAGTGAAGGGACAAAACAAACGTCAATATCCCTACACCAACACATTAATAAACAAAGCACAAAATAAATATGCGAAAACTAACATAAATTAGAAATTGCAGATCTTACAGACCTGACGCAGAAATCACGCTATTTTGCACGGTCGAATCGCCTTATTTGCTTATTTTTTTCATTTATCATGCTGATTCTTAAAAATATGTCATCGTTACCACTCTTGAATAACCGAGATCCGACTATCTTAATCGTGCAACGCGAATTCGTCCAAGTGGACTCCTTCCGCTTCAGCCCTCTAGGGATCATCATGGACCTCTCAGCTGCACTCTTTTGTGCTTCAGGGGAATCGCTTTTTTCTACAGTCCTGTCGTATGTTACGTCAACAATAATTAAGCTGTGATCACTAGTCCCCATCAAGTGGGACTCAAAGACAATCACTGCACAATTGACCACGCCAAGGTCGCTTACCTGCGAGGTCCATCAATGTCACCGCTACGTAGGTCTTCTATACATTGCATGAAAGCTACATCACGTTTCGGATGCCATAGGCTCATCTATTACTTTTTGTGTACCCAAACACATCTTGCCCGCCAAGTAGTTCTCATTAACCGCAGCCATTTTTCGGTAAAGAAGCGGTAGTGAATGTCATGCGTCATGATTTTTCACCCTCAGTTCGTTCCTAACAAATACCTCCTAGCTAACTTCCTCGAAGCTTACTTGCTGCTTCTCTTTTCTTATTAGAACCCTTCTTGATCTAGTAGGATACATAATGCGGTTATCCGCAGCATGGACTTGGCTGTGACCTCAAAATAAATCGCTGCGAAGATCCTAAGGGAGGCGGATTTTAAAGGGTCACCTTCCTTTAGGATTTTAACTGGAACTTCTTTTGAGATCGCGATTCCAAGTCCATGCTGCGTATAACCGCAAAATCAAGTACCCACAGGCTTCACCACAGGAGCTGGAACAGAGTGGTTGCCTGAAACACGTCTGCCGGACGGTATTGAATTATACCGCCATGCTTTCAAAAGAGTGCGCTCCTTCTTCAAATCCCTCCGTATCCCTAATTGCCGACAGGCTACGTTCTTGCTTATGGTGATCGCTGACTATGCAATCAGCTCCAAAGAGAACTTGTGAACTTTTCGGATCATATCAGGTGACCTTGCTGATTATGGATCAGAATCTCGGCCAAAGTTTTGCTGTTTTCACGAGGATAGAGAATCCCTTTTTTGTGGCCTTCATCTCCTCTGCCGAGAACCTGGTCAAATTCACCCTGGTTAAGCTTATTCTGCCTTTTCTCGCTGCACTCCATCTCTCTTCTCATCAACCTCACTCACCGTCTCCGCCTCTGCCTTTTCCGAGTTCATTGCTAATTCGGCTCTCTTTTCGGGTGATACGATTCGACACTAAAACATTCGGATTCGCGGATCCAGACAGCACTCCTTGATACGATGCACTTTCCTTTAGTGTTCATGGAGTTTCTTCGAGCCTAACTGAATTTGATTGCATTTAAACGCTTATCTGAATTTACTCCGAGACAAAGCGTGTGGATAAAGAGCATCAATGATTACGGAAAGAATTCTTTTGATCCAATATGGCTCAGTTACCTAAGCTACTGCTTTCACCCTGCCACTCTCCAGGGTCTCACTAGAAGAATCTGCTTGTCAATTCAAGGTAAGATGGATTCCATATGGTCAGAATCTTGTTGAGTATTGTCAAATTTCCAAGTCTTGTTTCTTGACAGTTCTAATGTCTTTGTTATCCTTACGATCGTACTATATCCCAAATTGAACCTCCAGCAAACTACGCTTCTATCATTTTCAATTCGGTGAATTACTCTGCGTCAGTAGAATCTACCCAGCGCATTCGTGGTTTTGAAACTGGTTTTTGTCCATGGTGTGCTTGCGTTTGGGAATGCTCTCGTCATTCATCCGCTGCACATGACCAGCCCATTAAAGTTTCTTGTATTTTAGGCAGATTGGCACTTCTAGTTTATTCAAGATGGCAAGCAGATCTCTATTGTTTCGCAATCTCCAGATCGAGTCTTGGCTCGAGGATTCCTCTGAGGAATTTCGATTGGGTCGCTTTCATTTAGCAGTAACTCAAGACTTTCCTAGTAAATTTATTAACATTAGAAAGAAGAAATACGAACTTTTTTTATAATATATTTGTTTAATTTTTTCAGCCATTATTGAAGAACCCGAATTCACCGAAGTTATCGAGAACGTCACCGTTCCGGCCGGCCGCAATGTCAAATTGGGATGCTCAGTTAAAAATCTCGGATCATATAAGGTGAGTAAATCTTGACACCAACCAAACCAAGCAAAACAGCATCCACCATTCCTTCGAACCACCAGTTAATAAAGTCTGTATCCTTTGGAACGATGACGATAATGAAGTCATAAATCGAATTTCACATATCCAAAACTATGGGGAGTACATTTCTCAAAGAAAACCAAAAGACTGTGGACATCAAATAGTGGGCATGCTAAGTAAATCCCAGAAACCCAAGAGAACCAACTCAATATCAACTCCGTCAGTGTGATGTATACTCAAAACGGGGCAAAAAAAAACGTGAAGAAGATACGATGGAATCTCCATTCTTGGCATCTATCCATAGTACAAACTCAACTCAAGGAATCGTCGTTTCCCTTTCTATAGCTGTAAGACATGCGATAAGAAATTGCATTACGAAGAGGTCGTTCTAGTCCAGGATTCCTTTAACAAACTTGAGCCGGCAAAGTTCACTTTTAAAGTAGGTACACACAAGGTACCGACCGAGACTATCTGCAACTATCTCTGAGCGGTGTGTATCCCTGTCCTCCTTACTTCCTTCCTTCGTTTGTAACTCTTTCCCAATATCTAATTTTTCGGTTCAAACGGAAAAAGTAGAAGGAATGGTTCGACTAAACTACTCTAAAAAAAGGCACGTTATACATAACGATACTACCATCATCATGATCCAAACTATATATACTGTGAAATTCTCTATATCTTGAATACGGATAAGTGCATCATCGGCCTTCCATATCGTGATGTTCCGGGAGGAACAGAGAGGCGGTGAAAGAAGATGAAGGAAAAAAAAAACTTCGGGAAACTTTGCAACTACTATAACTTTGAAGACATGAAACGAAAACGACGAGCGTATGGAAAAACCAAATTACATATTCCCTGCATGATTTTCTACTAGATCCTTTCCGAGCGACAAGGATATGCACACACATCGGAGTCCCTCTATGAACAGTAGCGCGCATAAGGATACTCGCCATGTGTATATATCCTCATTTGTTATGAATATAAATTTCCCATGTGTCTCATGGCACGCGTATAATAATTTTTTTCCCTTCCGTTTTGACATGCCATCACGTCTCACTCCTTCCTGTCAGGACATATATAAGCCAGGCTGGGACGATCATCTCCAAAAAAGCTTCCCAACTTCCTTTCAATCAAAAATTACCATATAAGCGTTTTGCTTATAAGCTCGCGCTTTAAGAATCGAAGCGTCTAGGGAGAATCGTCCTTCAGAGTGGGTGAGCCCTTAATCATAATCAACATTGCTCATCATCATAATCATAATAATCATCGTTTCAATCATGTCATTATTGTGGTAGGACGAGACGGCGCATAATTAAGAGATTTGCGTCGTACAGCCTTGTTTGCCTGAATACTTTTCCCTCGGTTCCCGTCGTCCCATTGAGCAATTTAACTCCCCGGAAAGGACATTAATTAAGCTCCACATCTCATCCCTGAGTCCCTAATTATTCGCTAGCTTTACGCTTACGCTCCTCCTTTGCGATTGTGATTTGCCTACAATGACTTTATTGTGGATTTATTTCTTGTTTGCTGCCTTGTCTCAAGAAATTTTCAGTGCCGTTATCCTGTATCCTGGGATTTAAAGATGATTGGGATTAAGAACGAGAAGAAAAAGCCGAAAAGTCCTTTCTGCTCGTAGTTCTCGTCCATCAAAGTGTTGAATCGATAGATTCCGATGATATGATTCCAAGTTATTTTTTCTGCGACTAGCGACGTTGTCGAAGGATGATTTTTCCCATGGGGAATTTATAGAGGATGATGTAAAATGATGATGATGATTCAGGAGACTTCTTCATCTTTTTTCGATCCCTTTAACATCCTTCTTTTTTTTTTCGAACGATTATGGTTTCTACTGAAGAATCTTTCGAAAAAAACCTGTTCCGAAGGGAGGAAGTCATGACGCGTCGTCGTCCTAAAGATTAGGATTAAGATTCTAGGGGTGACGGTAGTAATTTATTAATGGAAACAGATCCAATTTGATTGACGACTTTATGGCTTGTGATTATTTGTCTGGCGGTTGATGACACTCCTCAAGGACCCTTTTTATTATTTATTTTCTTATTGACTTTTTAAGTGTCTTGAGGTGAGAGTTTTTCAAATAAAATTATACGAATGATTGAGTTTCGAGAAATTTTAAAGCTTCCTGGTTCTTTCAGTAAGCTCTGCTACCTCAACTGGTTTGAACTTCATTGCGGCAGGACTGGACGCTACATTCCTGCCAAACTTCCTTCTAATCGAAATTATCCAGATTGGTTCACGCCTAGTATAATAAAAAAAACTGTTTACGCAAAATAAATCTAATACAAGGGGAGGTAAAAAATTTGTGGTTGAAGCGGTTGGGGGGGAGGGAAGGGGTAAAATTATCTTTTTAGTCGATCAATAAGACCCTTTTTGAATCCCAAAAAATAACGGCCATGATTTTTCCGGTGGATTGCAAAACCTTGAACTTCATCCGAGATTTTTCGTATATTAGAAGCAAACAGCCTACGAATAAAATGCTGAGAAAAAAAATCAAGTCAGTCTTTGTTAGCTACATTTTACTTTATTATTCGAATAATAAAGAACTGTGATTGACTTGGAAAAAAAAGTTGCTACCCTGAAAATTTGTTTTTTTTTTCGCGGTTCATAACTAAATTAGCCTAAAATGCAATATAAAAGGCTGTCTGTCTGTACAATGTACGCTGTACGTGTACGCTTCCGCTCAAAAAAAAGTTTATTTTAGGGTGAATTATAGATGAGTGCTAATCTCAGGCGGACTTCAATTTTGGGGTGTGTAAGGGTCAAAGGGAGGCGGGGAGGACGCTAGAACTGAACAATATTAATTCAAATATCTCAACCATGGTTCTAGCTAGAAAACTGAAATTCGATATACATGTAGAAAGGTTTGTGGGACAAACTATAAAAATACTTTAATTTTATTATCCATTGAGGTCCGAAAAGAGGAAGGGGGAGGGGGGTCTAAAAACCATTTATCGCCGATTTTTTTTTTTTGCAAATGATTAATTTTTATCACAAAAATTTAATAATGTAGGAAAAATTACGTGGCATACAGATCCATCATAATCAACTAGCCAATAATTGTATCTTCGGAACTACTTGATCCAAGAAAATCTTATTTAAAGACATATGGCATATATCTAAATCCACTGTAATGTACTGAAAGGGAAACCAATAATTGTAAAGTGGATGGTCAGGGGAGGTGCAAAGAAAAACACTTAAAAATTAAAACCTCGACTTTTAAGCTATGTAATTAAAACTTAGAGCTTATGTTAAGCTACCCCAGAGGAATATGAGATTAATGAACCATTTGAATAAAACAGTAGTGGAGGGAAATGGAGAGCATTACAAAAGCAGTCAACTTTCAAAATTTCAAACCGTTTTATCTCAAAATATCTCAAAATGCAATAAAGGTATTAAGTTGAAATTGTGTCAGATTATACAGGGTGGGCAATCTAGTGGTTTTTTTTTTAAATTGTAGTGACAGAATGCGCTACTGCGAAGCCAGCCAAGGCAGCCACTTGAACGAAGTTGTGTTCCATCATTAATGATTTGCTCTTACTAATGAAGCCATAATACATTGGAAAATAATTTAATTTTGTTCATTTTATTGCATTTTTAAAAAGAAACTTGTATTTGGCTCACCCTGTAGAAGGAGCAGTTGTCAATACTAACCATAATAGTGGAAGCTATGAAAAAGGGTTTGGAAACGATAAAATTGATACACGCCATGCTGAAGAGCCGAATGACAACCACGAACCTTGGTAATAGCATATTGACTGCACAGACTTATAGGGGCTGTCCCCAAGGTGGGGTACCATCTCCACTTCTTTGGTCAATTGTAGTAGATGAGCTCCTGGACCATCTAATAGAACAAGGATGCGAGGCAATAGGATATGCCGATGGTCTCGTCATTATCATTAGAGGCAAATATGATTTAATAATATCGGAAAGGAAACAATCAGCCTTAGAGGTGATAGTAAACTGGTGTCAGTCTAAGAACTTGAATATCAACCCAAGTAAGACTGACATAATACCATTTACAAATAGAAGGAAAATCCACATCATACCTTCTTCAATGAATAGAACACCAATATCCTTTCCAGATGAGTTAAAATATCTAGATGTTATGCTGGATATTACACTCAACTAGAACAAATATATCGAATGGACTCATGCCAAAGCATTAGAGGCGTTTTGGACCCGCGAGACTTATTTGCCTGAAAATGGGGATTACAGCCCAAGACAACCTACAAGTGCTACAGAAAAATCATCCTCCCACTAGTCACATACGGATCAATGATATGGTGTACTAAAAATTTACATACAACAAAAAGCACAGCTTACGCTAAAAAAAATTAAAAGGCTAACTTGGTAGCACAAGAGCAATGGAAACCTATCCTACGGCGGCAATTGAAATGTTCATAAACTTCCCTCTGATACATCTCCAAATAAAAAAGGAGGCTCTCAAAGAGGTCTTACGCATACAGAAGGAAAACAATTACAAAACATAACAGGACTACGATTGCGCGATACTCTAGATGAAGAAACATTTTTTGATTTTAAGAAATTTTGTATGGGGAGTGGCAGAAGAACCAATTTTTTCCCATCATGCTACAGTTGCTACCAAAATATTTTATTGAAAATTTAAGCTTCAAAAATTTAATAGGTACTGAGAAAATTAGTGTATTGAATTTAAGTAAAGTGTGCAGTTTGTATGGGAGGTGGTAGAAGGAGTGGGGAGTTTTTCAGAAATAACTATTAACATTATGCATTTGACATGTTTTCAATCGCAGATCTGTAGCATTCAAACTTTTCAGGAAATCGACTTTTCGAAATTTCGTGAAGTTGTGTCATATTGTATGGGAGGGTTATGAGGAGTGAAGCTAATCATCTAATTTTTCATAGCCTTACTAATAATTTAAGAGAAATACTTTGTTCAATTTTAGCTCGATAAATGTTAAATATACTGAGTAAATTGGTTTATAATACTTCATGAAAAAGTGCAGCTTATATGAGAGGTGGTAGAAGGAGTAAATGGATTCAAAAAAGAATTTTATACAGTAGATTTAAATTGGTATAAAAATAATACTTTCCAAATTTTGGTTCAATAGCATTTATACTTTTCGAGGAAATCGGTTCACTGTCAAATCACGGAAATGCGTCATTTTGAATGGGAGGGGGTAGAAGGGGTGCAGTGATTTGGCCTGTTCACGAACTTGACCTTACTTTTTATCAAAAACAATGTGTACAACATTTGAACGTTCTAGCTGAACGTGGTCTCAAGCTAGAGAGCGAACAGATGGACGGACAGACATTAGGTTTTAAAATTTATACTGATATAATTAACTTCTGTATCATTCATTTTTTTCTCCGAGCCTTATTTCTTAGCGTTACAAACTTTAGAGCAAACCTATAAGGTTTCATCTAGTGTATAATCAGGAGATTTTAGAGGCCACCTCAAAAGGGGGGATCAACCATCTGGTATACAGATGGCTCGCGTATCTCTGAAGTAACTGAGGCCATAGTTAAAGGTCCCAACTTCTCGGTTTCAAAACCACTCGGCAAAGAAGCCACAATCTGACAGGCTGAGCTAATTGCAATGGAGCTATGTATCCAAAAAAATATAAGGAGAGCTCATCGCAACAAATCTATTTATATCCTATCGGATAGCCAGGCGGTTCTCAAAGCCCTAGCATCCAATAAACACGGGACATATGGTAATTGAGGGAAATAAAGAGGGTGATCGCCATGCAAAAAACGGCGCAGAGACCAATTTTATTAGACCAGAGCCATTCTTCTGAAAACTAAAAGGGCACTCCAACCCTACAATTAGCAAGTGGGTTGAACAAGAACATAAAATCTACTGGAATAGACTTCCAGGCTGATTAATCTAAAAAAACTAATCCTGCCATAAAAAATATTCTAAAAATCAGCAAGAGTGATATTAGTATTCTAATCGGCGTATTGATGGGGCGTAGTGGAGCAAACCACCACCTCAAAAATATGGGCTTAGCTGAAATCGACATCTGCCGCCTCTGTCTCGAAGACTCAGAAACGACAGAATACATCCTATGTCACTGTGAAGCAGTAGCTAGGAAAAGACTCAATTTTCTTGGAAAAGGTTTCCTTTCTGCCTAGGAACTATCCAACATGACTCCCTTAAAGATGCTTAGATTAGCCAAAGCTTTTATGTTATGGTAGGGTAAAGGCCGAGAACAGGCCACAGTACTCTTACGTATTCCCCAAATTAAAAAAAAGGACGGAGGTGGTGGACCAAAATGTTTAAAATTTTGAATAATTGTTTTAGAGCTCTGGTGGATGATATAAAGTCAAAATCAAGTGCATACATATGTTTTGTTAAACACAAAAAAAAATTCAGCCGGATCTATTGCATACAAAAGGGGGCTCTAGCTTAAACGAAGTGTTTCATGCGCATTAAAAAAACATAACAGGGATACGATTGCGCGCATTCTTACGATACTCTAGATGAAATAGAATTTTGTGTGATCCCAAGAAATTTTGTATGGGGAGTGTTAGAAGGGGTAATAGCATTGAACTAATTTGTTTTGTTTTATACAAAATGCTTACTCCAAAAACTGAATGGGAACTGAGAAAATTAGTGAGTTAGATTTAGTGAGAATGTGCAGTTTGTATGGGAGGTGGTAGAAAGTGTGGGGGGATTTTAGTGATTTTTTCAGAAATAACTAGTAATATTACAAAATTGATATCCCTTAAATTTCAGTCTACTGCCATTCATACTATTCGAGAAAATTAATTTTCTGTGAAGTTGTGAAACTGTGTCATATTGTATGGGAGGGGGTAGAACCAGTGAAGCTATTCAAATATATTTTTCTGATCTTAGTGATAATACTAATTAAGTATTTATTACAAAATATGAGCTCGATAAATATTATATGTTCTGAGAAAATCGTCTTAGAGCATTTCACGAAAAAGTTTAGTTTGTATGGGAGGAGGTGGAAGGAGAGGGGGGACGCAAATAATTTTTCTACTGTAGATTTACATCATTATGAAAGTAATATATCCCAAAACTCAGACTAATAGCTTTTATACTTTTCGAGTAAATTAATTTATTGTTAAATTGAGAATTTGCGTCATTTTGTATGGGAGGGGGTAGAAGGGGTGAGGCTAATCGTCTAATTTTACGGCTTACTAACAATTTTTAGTAAATATTTGGTGCACAATTTCAGCCCGCTAAATTTTATACGCACTGAGTAAATTGGCTTAGAGTAATTCATGACAAGTACAGTTTGTATGGGAAGTGGCAGAAGAAGGGGAAGGACACGCATAATTTTTATACGGTAGATTGATATTATCATAAAAGTAACATATTCCAAATTCCATGCCAATAGCTTTTATACTTTTCGAGCAAATCCGTTTATTGTAAAATTGTCAATTGTGTCATTTTGTATGGGAGAGGGTAGAAGACGCGTTCTCAAGCTAGAGAGCGAACGGTCGGACTGAAGGATGGACGGACATCCGGTTTGGAGATTTTTGAGTGATTATATGAATTTATGTATCTTTCTTTTTTTTCTCCGAGCCTTATTTCTTAGCGCTAGAAACTTTAGAGCAAACTTATAATACTCTCAGATTTCATCTAGAGTATAAACACTGAAACTCAAAATTTCTAATTGAAAAATTGTGAATTTCACTGAAAAAAAAATTTTCAAGTTTGAGATATTAACTGGTCGAATACCTTTAAGACTTCTACCCCTCCCATACAAAAATTTTTTATCGGCCATTTTTTATAAATCAATTGTCACGCTTTACGGCCAATCGTATTCCTGTTATGTTTCTTAAGATGGCCATGCTATCTTCATTAACCGAGTCTTCTCATCGCTTGCGTGGCTTACCTATTACTCCTGAATTTACTTTTAAGAGTACGTTTGGGGATTCTTCTATCTTCTGTGTTGATTAATTTCGTCCGTTTCACATTGCCATTCTTTGTTAGATTACACCCAAGATATATGAAGTTATCCACACTCTCCAAATAATACTCTACAACCGCTATATTTCTTTCTTTTGTAGTACTAACAATTATTTACTTGAATATTACATCGCTTCAGATTAAAATCTTTTCATCTTCCTTTTATTGAATGCAAAATGTAGAAAGAAAGAAATGTAGAATTATAGAGTAAAACTCTATGGGCTCACTTAAACTATCTTATACTGACTTAAATGATTGGGTTGATGCAATTTTGGAATCTAATCATAAAAAGTAAGGTATACCCTAGTGAGTGTCGTGTTGATCTACAGTACGAAGGTCGGGAGTTCAATTCTCGGTTGGCGTATAATTTCAGCAAACTACTTGCCACTACTTGGCCATCTAAATCTGCGAAAATGGAAATTCGTAGATAGAGGGTTGTGTGAAGGGCTACCAACCCTTTTACCATAATAAATAAAAAAAATTTTAAGGAACGTGAAAGTCAGGAGGACAAAGTCTGATTTGGGCTGTAGTGCCATTGAAGAAGAATCATGAAATCATTATGAAGGTCTTTCCTCTCATTTTTAATTGATTCGATCTCAGCTGTTTCTTGTAAAATTCTAGTTGAACGGTGGCAAAGTTTGCTCAAAATAATTCTGAGCTTATTTTCCAGAGAAAGCTGTTTTATTATCATTTTATTATTGTTGTTACCAAATTGTCTTCTTGGAAAAATTACCTGAACGCTATTTTGCCACTGGTGTCTTTTCATGTTGTTGTTGAAAACTACGGTCTGTGAAGTGTCTGCATCATTCAATTTCTGACCATTCGTTTCAACAGCTGTTCTTTCTGTTATCTACCGTAAATTATTTTCTAGTTGATGGCTATGTAACCAGTTCGGCGTACCGAGATGAGCAGTATATTCCAAATAGTCGTTCGTACACTTTTCAAAAGGCGGCAGTCGCGCCTTAAGTGTCCTGCGCGTCCGTTATCCCAACATCGTGGCGCTCCAGGTCGTAAATTTTGCCTTGCTAGCTATACTCTAGGTCTTTCAGCCGTCATGTTTTCCTGACATCGCTAATTGTTTTACCAAATGGATCTGGAGGCTCACTCTGAACAAGAAATTGATGATCTACTTCGCTTACAGCAGTCACGTCGTAAGTGCCTTGTCTGTCTGCAATTCCAACATCGAGCAGCTTTGTAGCTTACGCTTTGCCCATTAGGTTCTTCCATCTGGCATAAAATCGTTTTCACCGCGATGAAGTCAGGAGACAGCGATGATGGATCTGGGAGCGTCGATTACATCAGACAACCGCTGCCCCTTGAGGTTGGTTTTCACTCGTTCTCCGAGCTTTTAGTGGGTGACACGCTGTTGTGAATTTACGCTTCTTGTATCCCGTCGTTTGGCACATTGGGGATAAGGTTTTGGTGTCCGTCTGGGTTTGCGGCAAACCACATCGTAGATTTCCTGCTTGTCCGCAATTCTAGTAACGTGGAACTCCGCGACATTCACTTTGCCTTGCAAACTCCGCCCTCTAACAGACACATTTCTCGGTCTACAAATTAATTTTTTGGGCTATTGTGCGAAATTTTTTGGCGGCTTTAGAAGTATGACTTCCATCAGCGTTTTCATGCTCGCCAATCTCAACGTCAGTTGTAGCTCTCTATTTTGCAGAGCGTCGACAAATGCATTCATTATCTGATCAGTCAGATTGTCCTGATCTATGTCAGGAAAGGATAATAGCACTAGGCGTTCAAGGTCCTTGGCCATCGAAGAATGGAGCCTTTAGATTTTTATGGACGACATTTGCGGGATGAATAATGCCGGTTCACATCACCACCTCGAAATTTCATTTTAGCCGCTCTACTTCACTGGAGATGCTCCCGATCTTTTCAGTATTTTCGGTAATCTTCTGCTCTAGAATCATTTGTCCTTCCAGAAGCTTTGCATCCATCTGTTCTTCGATTTGTTTGGAGAGTAAGATCATTTTATTTGTTGTATCAGCTGCATCATCGTTGAGTCCGAAGAACTAGAACTTTTTCCTTCACTTTGATGTACGATTTGTTGGTCGATCAGCTGTTCGGTCTCCTGCTCGATGGGGAACGCAAAATTTTTGGGATTGTGTCCCTCTGCTTCCTTTGCCTGCATCATCCGGCTTACAAGCTTTGCTTTGTTTCCGGCTATAGGTAGCTCACGTTTACCGAGTTCTTTTTTCAACTCTGGCTTTTTTAAATCCTCCACATAATGCTGCATTTATATTTCAAATTCCACTTCTGACACCAATTGAAGCGTACTAAGGGTCAATGGATTTCAAATAAAACTAAAACTAAACTCGTTCTTAAGTTAAACAAAATCGCAGCTTTATTTATCATTTTTTATTTTGGGTCTATCTAGCATTTTTCGCTTCTTCTTCTTCTTTTTGCCACCTGCGCCTAGCCAAATTAAAGCTGTAATCTGGAATATTTTCTATTGGTGCAGATTTATGGATAACTTCACACATTTTATTACATAATAGGTCAATTTGTTCGTCAAAGGTCATTGGTCTAAATTTTCGTTTTAGAATGATTTAGTATTTCAATCAGTTAACTTTTGAAAAGCAGAATTTGGCTGTTTCGGACCAATCAGCTAAATCATTTGCCAAGCGAGAGAATTAAACTGGAAGATATGATAAAGATAACTCATGAAGTATTCTTGGTAGTGATATCGTTGTATGCCGGTTGCTAAGCACTGTATTATTGAGGGCGTGCCTTTTACTGAATAGTGTGAAGGCTCAGTGGGAGTATGAACTATCGTAAGACTTTGATTTAATTCATCTAAAATGATTTCCAGCCTTATTAGCAATAATTCCGCTGCCTGAGCTTAGCGTTTAAGCGTCAAGCACTTATGATTTTATCGGAAATTTGAAATCATAGTTAAATATCACGCATGAATAAATTCAATTTTGCAGAGTTCAACTTTATCGCTGGAAAATAAGCAGCTATTAGCTTGATTTTAGTTTAAAATTTTTCAATTCTAACAGTTTCAATTATTTCTGTTTTCATCTTCCCATGAATGCTTAATGTTTTGCCTTACAAAAATATCGACCCACCTACTTTAATTTGGTTCCTATAATTTTTATAAATAAAATAATTAATATTATTATGCTTATCACTAAGTTTGAGCCATGTTTCCGTAAATATGGCAATATCTATCTCATTACATTTAAGGGAATCGAATACTTCCGCAGTTTTTTTTACGTATGCTCTGAGCAATCCAATTTATACACTTACTTTTAAATTTGTCGCTATTTCAATTGCAATCTTCACTTTAAAGTCATCGATCCACTTAACCATTGCCGTCCGGCCTAATTAAAGCTCATTCAAACATCCTCGATTACAAAGTAAACATAGCGAAACCATAAATTACACCCCCGTACTCTCTATAATAATGTCTCGAGCGACAGAAAGCGATAGTCAAGACAAAAAACGAGAACATTCCAGGCAATAAAAACAACAAAGCGATCGCTTAGCCATCAGCCATCATGTCGTCCTTGACAAGCCTACCCGTATAGCCGACAAATCCAGCGGCCCATATGTCAAAGGGAACTTAATATTCAAATTATGTCCGCTTATGTTTTTTATACCAGCCCTCCACTGTCGTATAAAACGATGCCATAAATCACCACCCACTCGTTACAAAGCACGGACTCAAACCGCGTCTTATCTCGGCACCCTCTCCGACAACGAAACGATGGCTGCTCCTGCCTGCCCCCTAACAAAGACAAGAACAACAAAAAAAAAATTACATTTCAACGCTAAAACAAAATAAAGGACAACGGAGAGCGACCGTTTTACAAGTTTTCACCTGCCAGACAATTCCTTACCTCCTGAGTAATTTACCTGCCCGTGCCCACTTCCGTAGGATAAACAGCTGTTGGCCCCGGAATTTATGCAGGATGCCACCGCATTCTTATTCACTGACAGTTAAGGTAAATTACACGCCTGAATGAGCTTTTTCGGTGGTTCATTCCCCTCGTAATACAAATGACGTATGGGGTGGATATTCTTGCACACGCCCGGTGCCACTCACTCTCTTCGTCGCTACCGGCGAAATGTTCGCACAGTAACTTCGAGATCTCCGAGCTGTAATGTATGTCCTTTTCTCGTCCTTTCTTTCTTTCTTTTTTTTTTTTTTGTCCGAATGGAATCTCACTCATGGACTTTCTTCAACTTTGTCCAAAGTCCACTCCTCGCTTGCGCTTCACTCCGCTTACGAATGAATAAAATTTACTCAACAATGGGGTGGCAAAGGATAAAAGAAAGTGGATACATTGGATTTAACATGTCCTTAAAGCTGTAAGACGTAACAAAAGGATGTAAAGAAAAAAAAATGAAAAATAAAGAACCCAAAACATTTCTTATTCATGTCTGGACGATCGTCCCTTCCGAAAGCTGAAAGAAAATTCGAAAGAATAAAATAAAAGAAAAAAAAAATATTTTATGCCCCAGAATCACTGGAATTTCTGGTTTGAATTTCATGCAAATTTGTGTTAAAAGTTAGAAGTGAATTGGTCGGGATTTGTACAAGGTATCAGGATTCTGTGGGGAGTGATTCTCGAGCAATGTAGTCCCGATATCGGATTCAATTGCTGTCGTCCATTATTTTGAGTTTTGTGGCCAATATCCATGACAGAAACCACCCCGGACCGTACCACATTCGTTCACACACAATAGTCCTGGTTCTAAATTGCCAGAATACTTATTGGAACGAGAAGTTTTGTAACTGATTAGCATATTGGGCTTGGGAATTTGATTATATCGTAGACGATTTTACTATCTGAATTCGCCTCCTTTTTTTCAGGAATGCCGACAAGAACTCGAGAAGAATCTTCAAAGAACAAGAAAAATACTTCGTTCTTTCTTCGAGGAATTAGCATTACTTGAGAGTTTCAATAACGGCTCTAATCAGCCAGATTTTCAAGAAAACATTAAACTTACAAGAATTTTAGGCGATGAGCAATTTAGAAATATTGCAGATATAAATTACGGGATTTCGAAATATTGTTAACTGGGATGTGTTCGCGCCATCTGCCGGTCAACTCGAAAACGTTATTTTGGTCTATAGCCAGCCCAGTATAATCTGGAGGGGATGAATGAAAATTGGCGTGATCCCAACAGAGATCATGTAAGGTCTAGGTGTACACTGAGCATAGAACGAAGAAAAAACTCTGTTTCGCTAGGCAAAGTCAGCCGTATGCGAGGAGTCGCGCTGTATTTTGATAAAAGGGAACGAGAAATAACTAACCTGAGGTGTCAGTCAAGATCAAGGGATAGAATTTATTTTCTTGCAATGTTTGCAAAAAAAAAAAAAATTTCATTGAAATCCCCAGGAATCCGCTTTTCTTCGCTCAATAAAAGTATGACTAGGTGTGCACATTATAGTGGAGCGTGAAAAAGAAGAGCAAAAATGAAACCACCTTAAACCAGCACCTTCTCGCGTCCTGGACGAACATCAGAAAAAACTGGCGAGAAAAATTGGTATGAATCAAAAAATTTCCAATCAAAATAGTTCTTACCTTATTTTCTGCAATCGATTTGGATTTTCGTCGAAATTTTAGGCTAAGTATTGTATAAATTTAAACTCCTTACGTTCCAAGTAATTTTTGGTCAAATTGTAAGCTTATATAGTCTTCCCAGTACACGCATATTCATTCCAGTATAAAAAGGAAGGAAATAAAAACGAAGAAAATAAAAGGGTTATAATAACAGTCGAATATTTAAATTAATTATTAAAATCTGGACAACTGAAAAATTATCCAACGACTGGCGGAAAAGCATAATATGTTCACTATACAAAAGGGGTGACCGGAAATTAAAGAGGAATATCATTGTTGCGTACGTGTTACTCTGTACAGAATAACGATTGAACTAGTTGAACTAGTTCGGTTAATAAAATTCACGATGGAAAACAATGACTGCCAAGTAAAAATCGAAAACGAGTTGACTCAAAGCCAATGAAGTCAAGTCTCAAACAGTAGTGCTTAGTGCTCGTGAAATCCGCACAGTTGGTGGCGTGCGCAGACAACGTGGATATTCGGGCCCGATCACTACTTTGTATTAAGGTAGTATTCCATGAGTTAGGTCGGCAGCGGATGAAGGAGGGCTCAGAGTCAATGAAGCGAAACTAAATACATGACCCAGACATGAAGGACTGTCTCAGAGAGGCAGAATATTACCATGGGCGAATACAACTTCGAGCAGGTGGATGAATTTGTATACCTGGATGCCCTTCTCGCCTAGGACGGCGATGAACGACATGAAATTCAAAGAAGAATCACGGCAGCTAACAAAGGGATCCTCCCCATAATGAAATCAAGGAAGATCCATCCAAACTACGAATCTACATAAATTCGTCCTGCGCTGCTATATGGCTTATGGAAACTTGGACCTTGACGCGGGTAATCAACACGCTTACGCGAAAAATTCTTCAAAAAGTGTACGGAGCAGTTAAGGAAGCAGATGATTGGCGAATTCGATACAACCATGAACTGCATCAACTATTTGACGACCCACCAGCATCTATCGTGATCGCAAGCTACAATGGGTTGGACACGTGGAACGAATGCAAGGTTCCAAAACTAGTGCTCGATGGCAAGGCTCAAGGAAACCGACCGCAGGCGAAGCCACGAAAGCTATGGGAGGACTCAATCAACTCAGATTGCAGATCGCTCTCAATTTTCCAAACTGGAAGTCGCGGTCGTTGGACTAGACAACTGAAAGACGTGCATCCTGGAGGCCAGGGCTTAATATGGGCTGTAGCGCCATTGCATCGTCATCATCAGAATAATGAAAGTAGCAAACACGCTCACGGAGTATTTCAAAATGGTTTTTATTTTCTCATTTTACTTCTTTTTTTCTATTTGTCCCAGTGCCCGCGTTCCCATTAAAGGTTAGGATAGAAATGAATAGGAAAATGGAAAGAGAAGGAAAGGAAAAGAATTAAGAAGTAAGGTTAGGAGAGAAAAGAAAAAGTAAGGTTAGAGAATTCGAAGAGAAAGGTCAGAAAAGAAATGGGTGGGGAGTATGGTTATAGAGTTCAAAGAGTAAGAATTTTAATTAGTAAAAGCAAGGATAGAAGAAATAATTAGGAATAAAAAACAGAACAGGTTTACGATTGCGCGTGAAGCCCAATCATACGATACTCTAGATGAAATAGAAATTTGAATATACATACCTGTATATAGTTTTACTCTTGAGTACGGTCAGAGAATTTATTTTATTGAGAACAATCTAATTGAAAGGACCAATAATTCCCCGAAAACAACACTTCTAGAATTTTTTAAACTCTACAAAGTCGAAGCTCTCGCAAAGACCCTTTTAAGTTCTGAGCTACTTCGTGTGAAAATGCAACCAGTTTCCAGTTCTGAAGGAGAAACAAGGGAGAATTCTCCACATCCCCTCCCACCTCCCTACAAACTGCACTATTTCACTAAATCCAACACAACTATTTTCTTAAATTGTTGAAGCTTAAATTTTTTATAAAACATTTTGATAGCAACTGAAGCATGATGTGGAAAAAATATTTCAACGCCGTCACCTCTTTTATCACTCCCCATACAAAATTTTTAATATCTCTTTCATCTAGAGTATCGCATGATTGCCCAATCGTAGTCCTGTAATGCTTTTGAATACGGTCGAGCAAAGCTAGGTGTGATTTTAGGCTCCCAACTCAAACATGTGAGTATATCGCGCTAGATATAAGCCTTATAGATGGCTAATTTGGAGGAAGAAAGGTATTTCTTACACTTCCCCAGAATACTTCGCTCCAATGAAGTCAGTCTTTAAATTTTACACCAAGTAACGAGAAATCTGCAGAAGGTGAAATCTGTACGCCATTTGAGGACATATTAGTGATAGACGTCGGGACGTTATGTGTAATAATGACAGCATTCCGTTTGTAAGGCATTAAACTCTACTCTGTTTTTTCCTACCCCGTTCCAGGATTAAACTGAGGTCAGAGTTCAATGTCTCATTACGGCATTAGACCACCAGTGTCGAACATGCATCCGCGGAAGAGTTAAATTGGTAGATGTTATTTAGAGTGCTGCCAACAGTGAATAGGATTGAGAGTAGACGACCGAATGATATTTGGGAAGATTAAAATGAGAATGATAGTTAAAACTGAACCTTAAGGGACGCCGAAATGAATGAACAAGAGGCAGATATTGCTCCATTTCATACGACTTGTATAGAGCGCTCGAAGAGAAAATTATCAATCCACTAAATAATCGATGTGTTCAAACCAAATGCCTATAGCTTGCCAAAGAGACATTTGTGCCACATTCTGTCAAACGTTTTAGCGATGCCAAGAGCTAGAGTTGATCTTTACCAAATTTGTGGATACAAGAATTTCAGTGCTCAGTTAGATAGTCCAGGAGATCGCTGTAGAACGACGCGAGCGAAATTCACGTTGCCGATCATGGATGAAATTTCTATCTACAAGAAAGTTCACTATCTTGCGATTGACAGTAGTTTCCATTATTTTTGAAAGCACTGAGGTAATGGCTATGAAGCGCTTATTAGCGGAGTTCACGTTGCTTTCTTTCTTTGGAATCGGTTGAACATTTGCGACCTTCCAAATCTGGGAAAATTATCCCGAAGAGTGTGAAAAATGATAGAGGTTACGAAAAGGTTTACTTAGAGAGGAAGCGCAGTTTTTAAGGACGATGGGTGCATACCATCCGGTCCAGTACACTTGGTGAGTATTGAGCTCCTGCAGGTTTTTTGAACTAAACCCAGTTCGAAAGCAAAGTGGTGGAAGCAAGAAGCCAGGGTTCGGTGAGTACGGAGGACTCTAGCTCAACAGTGGAAGCTTCGATTTTCTAGCCAAGTTGTGCTGGCAAAAGCTTTGCTTTTTCAGCAGGATCAACAACGGTTCGATCACCATCAAAAAGAGGAGGTGTTGAAATGTGATGAAATCGGTAGTGAGTGAGATTCGTCTGTGCATCCGAAAGGTCCAGACCACTTCCAAACTCTTCTTCGATAAGCGAAATATATGATTTCTAGCATAATTATTATATAATATTATTCCGAAGAGTATTGAAGCTTTCTGGGGGTTACGAAAAGGTTTACTTAGAGAGGAAGCGCAGTTTTTAAGGACGATGAGTGCATATCATCCGGTCCAGTAGACTTGGTGAGTATTGAGCTCCTGCAGGTTTTCGGAACTAAACCCAGTTCAAAATCAAAGTGGTGGAAGCAAGAAGCCAGGGTTCGGTGAGTACGGAAGACTCTAGCTCGACAGCGGAAGCTTCGATTTTCTAGCCAAGGTCTGCTGGCAAAAGCTTTACTTTTTCAGCAGGATCAACAATGGTTCGGTCACCATCGAAAAGAGGAGGTATTGAAAATGTGATGAAATCGGTAGTGAGTGAGATTCGCCTGTGCATCCAAAAGGTTCAGACCATTTCCAAACTCTTCTTCGATAAGCGAAATATATGATTTCTAGCATAATTATTATATGATATTATTCCGAAGAGTATTGAAGCTTTCTGCTACTGGTAAGCATTACAATAAAATAAACTGCCCACAAGTCGGGCGGAACTTTATTATTATTGGGACAAGTTGAGGATGCGTGAAAAGTTAATATGTAAGTTGGAGTGGTTAGGGAAGACTAAGTGAAATGGGGTTTTTGGGCAAGGCTGTTGTCAATTTAACACTTAATTGCATATACGATCAATAGCTCCAGTACATTGAATAAATACATATTTCATTTGTTTATTAAGTGAAGTTTGGGTTTTATGAGGAGAGGGGTGAGGAGTGATAGTAAGGGTGAGTGGATTTTTAATTGCGTCCTTGAATCACGTCCAATATTCTCTGTATAGAATGTCAGTTTCATAGATGAATTTGTATAGGATTTTCAAAACATTTGAAGTGCCGAAAGTCACACTCAACATAACCAACAAATTAAAGGCTAAGAACTTGAAATTTTGTACGAGCATCTTGCAAAAGAAACGAAATAAAACTGCATCACAAATTTTGCGATTATCATAACTGGACTACCCCCTCCCATACAAATGTTTGGTTTCGTGAACGTAAAATTCACCGAATTTTACGAAAATTCTTTGCAACTTCGTCTATGAAGCTGACATTCTATACAGAGGATATTGGTCGTGATTCAAGCAATCAATTAAAAAATTATTAACATACACGCACTCTTACTATCACCCCTCTCCTCCCCTCATAAGATCTTAAACTTGCATAAACGAATGAAATATTGATTACATGTACTGAAGCTATTGATCGTATTCGCAATTTTTGAATCAAATTTTAAGGTAGAAACTTGGAGATTTGCAAAATGCATTTAAAATCCCTAAATGCATGAAATATGAACTGGTCGAATACCTTTAAAGCTTCTACCCCCTCCCATACAAAATTATTTTTTCGATCATTTTTAAGAAATCAATTATCACCTAAGTATTAAAAGCTATCAATTTAAAATTTTGCAAAAAAACTTGTTCTATTATGACCAAATTTTATATTTTTCTTGTATTTCCCTAGTATAGCTTAATATTTGTTTTAAGTTTCAATTACATAGCTTAAGAGATAGATGAGATATTAATTCTTACGTGTTTTTCTTTGCACCCCTGACCCTTACAATAATTAGCCTATTTCTAAACTGATTGTGGTGGACCTATGTGCCACCTTAATGGTCCCAAAATATGAATTTTTTATGGTAAGTACTTTCGAAGATATAACCATTTCAAAAAAGATTCGGCCGACAATTTGTTTTTAGCCCACCCCCCTTTTCGGACGGCAATGGATAAAAAAATTAAATTATTTTTGGAGTTTGTCCCACAACCCTTTCTATACGTGTGCTGATTTTTATCTTCCTATCTGCGTTCATGGTGAAGATGTGCAAGTGTATTTTTTACTTTTTTCCATTCCCCCGCCTCCCCCACTCCCCAAAATTTGAATAATGGAGCTCACTTACCAAATTAACAATCCACCCAAAAACCAACTTTCTACCTTTAACGGTCTCGGAGATATGAGTCCATATGTACGGCGGGACGGATTTTTTTTTTTTTTGCTTTTTTAGGCTAATTCAGTCATGAAACGCGAAAAAACAAAATTTCAGGGAAGCAAATTTTTTTTTTCTGTGTCGATCACAATACTTCATTATTAGAATAATAAAGTAATTGAGTTCCGTTGTTTGAATTATTGCGTACTACGGAATTCTTACTATCATTATGTAGTAAGGATGATATCTAATGCTTTAATCATTTTTTCCATGTCGCTTAACGACATTCCACCTGATAGAGTAGTCTAATTTTTTGAATTCGTTGCACTCTGAAATTAATTGTGTGCGTTTTTCACAAACCAAAACAGTTTTTACTTTTTGTGTCTTTTGTTGCCACTAGGTTTACCAATGAGCCTAATAAGCGCTGAATTTTTCGAAGAGCTTTTGTACTACCGTTGATTTGTAAATATGAGCGATCAAACCAGAAGCTTCCATAGTTGTACATTCGTTGTGAACGGTTGGGCACGGGTTATGCGCAGAATCAACCACTGACTGGCCACACGCTTTTTGCAACTGCAGGTATCGGTATTACTAACCACGAAGAAAGTGTGATACTTGATTAATTTTCTATGAGGCTGCTTATTCTGGGAGTATGGAACACAACAGTTATAGGGTTGGGCGATGTGTTAACAATTTGGCATCAGAAACTTGTTTCGAAACCTAAAGCGCCGCCTCAGAATGGATTGATTCAAAAGCATCGGTACAGGGAGCCAAGACCCGATTTGGGCTGTAGCACCATTGTAAGTAAGGAAGAGGAAAATGGTATTTGTATTAGGTTAGGTTAGGTTCGTGGAGGGGTTGGACACCAATGTGCGTATGCCACAAGTGGGCCCATTGTACGCCACCATGTCCTTATGCTCATATACAGCTTAAGAAGGCTGTTAGACGCGACAAGAGAAAGGCCATTGAAGATCTGGCAAACAAGGCAGAATCTGCGGCTTGCCTAGGGGATATGGGTTCACTTTTCAAAATCATGAAACAGTTGACGAACAGGAATTTCACCGCCAACCACCTGGTGAGAGATGTCAACGGAACTCTCCTTAATATGAGTGAACACCAGTTGCGGCGAAGGAAGGAATACTTCTCTGATATTTTAAACATCTTGCCAGAGGAAGATATTCCGGAAACAGAACAACTACCAAACATCCAACCGCAACAATCCTCTATTAGGGACGATCCCCCAGATAAGGAAGAGATAGTTTCCGCCATTCGGTCAATGGCGGGAAGGAAAGCTCGAGGTATAGACGGACTATTAACCGAACTCCTCAAAGCGGACCCGGAAATCACAGCCGATATACTCCTCCCACTCTTCACTAAGGTGTGGAGTGAGGGAAGATATCCGACTGAATGGAAGGAGGGCGTCATTGTGAAAATTCCGAAGAAGGGCGACCTTCGGGATTGTGGCAATTGGCGTGGTATATGTCTACTTACTGCCGTATCAAAAATTATGACTAAGGTAATTCTCAATAGGATTAGTGATGTCGTCGAGAGCACTCTTGAAGTTTAACAGGCTGGATTCCGTAAAGGGTCGTCTTGTACCGACCACACAAATACCCTACGGATAATATTAGAGCAGTCAGCCGAAATGGGTTCGCCACTACATCTCATGTTTGTAGACTTCGAGAAGGCTTTCGACAGCGTTAAGCGAGATTACATATGGAATGCTTTGCGTAGGAGAGGTATTCCAGATAAGGTCATAGCTTTGATTAAAGAATCCTACGAAGATGCAAGGTGTCGCGTCTTGCATAGAGGAGAGCTGTCCGAGAGCTTCCCTGTGCGAACGGGTGTCAGACAAGGCTGCATATTATCACCAGCCCTGTTTCTGGTGGTAATAAATGACATCTTGAAAGCTGCACTGGAAGGTGGGGAAGGTACGGGTCTTCAATGGAGACTATTTAACATCTTAAGTCACCTTGATTATGCTGATGACGTGTGTTTGCTTGCACATAACCGTTCGAACTTAGAGTCAAATGTTCGCTCGTTGCATTCTAAATGCAAAGAGGCGGGACTGAAAATAAATGTACGTAAAACCAAGTACATGCACATGGGTTCGAACGCAAGCACACCGATTGTTCTTAACGGACAGGATGTGGAAGAGGTGCAAGATTTTTGCTATCTTGGAAGCATTGTCAGTATGGACGGCGGAGCCGAAAAGGATGTTGAGGCTCGGCTAAATAAAGGTCGTCAGGCCTTAGGTATTCTTTCCCCTTTCTGGAGGTTAAGAGAGATCTCCCTTCGCACGAAGCTGCGAGTTTTTGACGCATGCGTCAAATCTGTGTTGTTGTATGGTTGTACTACGTGGAAAGTGACCGTTCGACTTACCAAGAAACTACAGACTTTCGTAAACCAATGCCTCCGGCGCATTTTAGGAATATTCTGGCCAGAAGTGATCTCTAACGACGAACTTTGGAGTACAACTGGCCAGACTAAAATAGGTATTGAGATTCAACGGCGGAAGTGGCAGTGGATCGGTCATACTTTGAGGAAACCAGAGCAAAATATCGCAAAACAGGCTCTGGATTATAATCCTCAAGGAAGACGTCGGGTTGGTCGACCATGTAACACACATGGAAGCGAACAGTTGAGCAGGAGGCCAGAGAAATAAACAAGTCCTGGCAACAGCTTAAGGCCGATGGTCAGGATCGCGCCTTGTGGAAGAGAGTTGTTTCTGTCCTATGCCCCTATAGGGGGTCTTAACAGGAATTTGATTGATTGATTGATTGATTGATGTCCTTACCATGTGGACCTATACATATCATTTACCCAGCCTGCTCTACTGGTGAATCTTATGAGCTTCATCGGTTGTAGGGACCGGAGATCATTCAGCTCAGCGAAGAAGTAGTAGTTGTATTAGATTTGGTGCATTTAGCGATGGTTGCGTCATGGGAAACTGCGATTTTAACGAATGAGGTTTTAGTGGTGGAACAGTCGGCGAAGGTTGCTGATGCTTCGGTATGACGTACGATACTCTTGTCTTCACTGTTATGAATTCACTTACAAGTAATTCTTCCAGCATCGAATCAATGGATGAGAGCTTGGACATCAACTGCTTACCTTCCTTCATTTTGAGCACTCACCATTCACTCCTTAGCAAATACTTAACGTGGCACCTACTTGCAATCGTCTCTCTATTGCGAGTTCTGCGAGTAGCTTGTAATTTTTACCAAAAAAGTTTCTCCAATCTCCATCCCTCGTCCAGTTTGAGAATCTCAAGCTGTTTTTTCTTTCGGGATAACGCCTTGGAAGAAGAAGCAGATTTTTTAGATTCGTCAGATTTCACTTTAGGTGGAGTACACACATTAAATGTAAACTCAAAACTAATTCAATAAAGTCAATGTCCTGTTGCATGAAACAAAACAAGAACCGAAAACTTATTTTTCCAATTGTATCACCTATTCCTGTCCAAAACAGAATTTGATTTTAATTCGATATGAAAGCATACTACAAAGTTTTTTTTCAATTCATTTCTTTAACCCTAGCAATTTACTGAAAATTTCATCATAACAACAACAAGATGATTTTCCTTTTCGTTGGACATTTACTGCGCTGAAACGAATTATTTCGAAGAAATAGTGAAAAACTCGGTAAAAGCTCGAAAAGGACGAAGCAAAAAAAAATATATATATGAAAGGAATCGAAAAATAAGAAAAACTTCTCGCGACAAAGTGAATAAAATGACTGGAAGGATTTCCTCCAGAAAGTCAAGGATACTTTTTCATTCGGCACACGTTCTTCCATAAAAGGAAAACATTTACACCTCGGTTCCTTGTGCCTGGCGCTTCAATTGACACGTAGACAAGCGTGAAGACCATTTTCGTCATGCGAACTACACATGTATATTTATGTATGTATACCTTAACCACCTTGCCTTCTTCCACTATTTTTGCACCGAAAAAAGGATCTTAACCTCTCTCATCACCTCCTTCTTTGTTTTTCTTTGAGAAAAGAACTCTAGATTCTTCTGGTTTTTTTTTCGTAAAACTAAAGAAAAAAGTTGAAATTGAAACAACTTGCAGAAATCCATTAAAATTTTTATTTTTTAACACATGTCCTTTTTCTTTTATAGGTAGCATGGATGCACTTTGAACAGTCGGCGATTTTAACAGTTCATAATCATGTGATTACGCGAAATCCACGGATTAGTGTAACGCATGATAAACACGATAAACATCGAACGTGGTATTTACATATCAATAATGTTCACGAAGAGGATAAAGGACGATACATGTGCCAAATTAATACGGTTGCAGCGAAAACGCAATTTGGATATTTGCACGTTGTTGGTGGGTACTTTGAGACTTTTACTTTTATAATAAAAGAAAAGGATTAAAATTGTTATCTTTAGGATTTTAAGAATTTTCTTATATCAAACATTAGCACGATTTTTTAGCCTGGATCAAACATTCGTAACCCTGATGTCATCGCTATTCATTTCTGTTTTTTTTTAATCTATTCCTTATACCACCTTCCATACGAAACTCATACACTTCTTCGATTTCAAAACTTTTAAAGTTTTGAGTCTGAAAACGGGTCCGAAATTATCCTTTATGGTCCAAGAGCAATAGCAACGGAAAGCGACAAGGATACGAAGTGAGTTCTTGTTATCAGTTAACACAATACTGCGCTTTCTGGACGCATCCGGTACTTTGTTCAAACTGTGAATAAATAGAACACAAAGTTTACAGAACACAATTGTAGTGTCTGTCTGTTGTTTGCTTATAAATGGCTTTAAGTTAGTTTCTTGCTTCATTTTATCAATAACTAAGCAGAAACACACGTTTTTAAAATACTTCTCTGTCAGTCTGTCTGTCCGGCTTTCACACAAAAAACGGCTGAACCGATTGTAATGGAACTTTCACAGTTTATTAGGTATGCTTTGAGCAGTAATTTGCGTTTGGTTTTATTTCACTCCCGTCACGCCTTCTACCCCCTCCCGTACAAAGTGGCTCATGTTCAAAAATATGTAGTTATCAAATTTTCTTTGAAACGATAAGAAATATTAATTTGAAATTTAAATTATATTAATTCCGTTACAAATGCAATCTTCAAGCTTACAAAATATTTGAATCCCCCCACTCCTTCCACCACCTCCCATACAAACTACACATTTTCATTAAATACTATACAACAATTATCTCAGTACGTATAACTTCTATCGAACTAAAATTTTGTACCAAATCCTCAATTAGCAGTATTATTAATATCGGGAAAAAATTAACCGATAAGCTTCACTCCTTCTATCCCCTCCCGCACAATGTGACACGATTCCCCGACCTCACAAAAATTAAATTTTCTTAGAAAACGTGAATGGTTTTGATCTGAAATTTAAAATATATCAGTTGCATGATGGTTGAAGTTGTTTCTCAAAAAATCACTAAAAACCCCTCACTCCTTCCACCACCTTCCATACAAATTGCACATTTTCATGAAATACTCTAAACTAATTTTCGCAATACGTATAGCTAACATTTTGTATCAAATCCGTAATTATTATTATTAATAATATCGGAAAAAAATTAACCGATTAGCTTCACTCCTTCTACCCCTTCCCATACAATGTGACACAATTCCAGAACTTTTCAAAAATTCGATTTTCTTGAAAAGTGTGAACGTTATTGATCTAAAATTTAAATTATATCAATTTCATTATGATTATAGTTGTTTGTCGAAAAATCACCTAAAAACCCACTCCTTCTACCACCTCCCATACAAATTGCACAATTTCATTAAATTCAAAACACTAAATTTCTCAGTACCTATTCAATTTTTCGAGCTTAAATTTGATACAAAACATTTTTATAGCTATTCTTGCATAATGTAAAACATATTAGCTCAATACAGTCACCTTTCTACCATTCCCCATAGAAAATTTCTTAAAATCACAAAAATTTTGATTTCATCTTATTTGAAATTATGATTGGGCTTTACGCACGATCGTAGTCCTGTTATAGTTTTAAGCTCAATGTTGTTTTATTTGGGCTTTTGTTTTTAAATTAACACAAGCTACAACTATTAACATGTCCTTAACACTCTTCCATACTTATATGATCTCAAATCACGGAATTGATTTAATCACGAGCCTGTCCCATACAAATGCGAGTATCGTGGTTTCATTCTCAATAATTTGTGGTTCTGATTCCAACAGAACACAAACCATTGTCTTCAAAGAGCCATTATAATAATCAGATTATATATTCCACGTACTACATTCTCAAAAATTCCCTATTTTGCGATTCTTACGTGGACAAAGTCGCGGGCGATCACCTAGTTAATAATATAGAGCAAGAGCCCAAGAACAAAAAGTAGCAACGGAAAGCGACATGGATATGAAGTACATATAATGATAGACCGTAGTGTAACTAAGACGAAGGACGAAAAATAAATTTCCATATTCGATGCCAACAACGGACACAGTTGTGAAACGAAAAAAATTATACGATGATATCGGCACAAGCTTGGTGTTATTGGAAGCCCTTGAGGAGCTCTCCACTAATATTTTATTTTTCTCGAAGTTACAAACTATTTTGAAAAATTTTACACAATGTTTTATTAAATTTAAAATACTAATGTAACTTTTTTTTGTCAAAGGCAACAAATTATTAGGAAACAAATTATATTTTTGTAACGTGCTCACCGAAAAAGTCTCGCAATGACATCAAGTTTTTATCTGTACCTTCAAATTATTTTTTCGTCCCATTACGCTAGACTCATTTGACTTCAGATTTGGAAATTCATTTTTCGTCCTTCGTCTTAATTACACTGCGTTCTGTAATTATATGCACTTCATATCCTTATCGCTTTCCGTTGTTATTTTTTGTTCTAGAGCTCTTGCTCTGTTAATAATTTCTGTAAACTTTGCATCCCATCTATTCACGGCTTGTACAATATACCGGCTGCGTCAAGGAAGCGCATTTTAAGTACTCTGCAAATCTACGATACTCTGTAAAACAACTTAAAAGTCCTTTATCTCAACAGCTGCAAGTTATAGCGAAAAACTGTAAATGGTAAAATTTACTCATTTTCCAGTGGCCTACAACTCTCGTTCATATTTTTTGTAATTAATAAAAAATAAACTGCCAACAAGTCGGGCGAAACTTTATTATTCTTGGGACAAGTTGCAGATGAGTGGAAAGTCAATATGCAGGTTAGAGTGGTTAGGGAAGGCTAAGTGAAAGGGAGTTCTTGGGCAGGGCTGTTGTCAATTTAACAATATTTCATTCGTTTCTGCAAGTTTGGGTTCTTATGAGGGGAGGAGGAGGGGTAAGGGTGGGTGGACGTTAATAGCTTTTTAATTAATTGCTTGAATCACGTCCAATATTCTCTGTATAGAATGTGTTTCATAGACGAAGTTGCATAGAATTTTCACAAAATTCGGTGTATTTTACATTCATGAAACCGAACATTTGTATGGGAGGGGGAGAGAATGTAGGGGAATCGTAAAATTTGTGACGCAATTTTATTTACTTTCTCTTGTAGTGTGCTCGTACAAAATTTCAAGTTCGTAGCTTTTAATTTGTTGGTTATTAGTTGATTCAATAAAATAGGTCGAAATGATACTTTTGTATGGGAGGGGGTAGAAGGGTAAGCGCGATTGCAAAACTTTTAAAGTAATATCATTTCAAATATTTTTATAATTTTTTGTGCAAAATTTGAAATTGGTAGCTTTTAAGAATTAGCTGATAACTGATTTCCTAAAAATGGTCGAAAAAATAATTTTGTATGGGAGGGGGTAGAAGAGGTAGAGGAATCGCAAAATTTGTGACGCAGTTTTCTTTTTTTTCTCTTTTAAGGTACTCGTACAAAATTTCAAGTTCGTAGCTTTTAATTTGTTGGTTAGCAGTTGTTTTATTGAAATTGGCCGAAATCGTACTTTTGTATGGGAGGGGGTAGAACGGCACGTGTGATCTCAAAAATTTTGACGCAGTTCTATTTTAACTAATTTTAAATGATTTTGTGCAAAATTTCAAATTGATAGCTTTTACCAATTCGGTGATAATTAATTTCTTAAAAATGGTCGAAAAATTCATTTTGTATGGGAGGGAGTAGAAGCTTTCAAGGTATTCGACCAGTTAATATTTCATTCTTTTAGAGATTTTTTTTAAATGCATTTCGCAAGTTTTCAAGTTTCTACCTTCAAATTTCATTAAAAAATTTTCAGTTTATGTGGTTTTTTCATTGCACATGAAACACCTTGTGCACGGTAGACCAGGGGGGTCGGTGCATGACAATTGTGGAATTTTTATTATTTTTTCTGTATGTACAAGAAATAGATGTATCCACATGGAAAATTTAAAATTTTATTCTTACACCAGAGCCCTTAAAAAATCACTCAAAATTTTCGTCATTTTTGGTTACCACCTCCCTCCCCTTACACCTTCCGACGTAAAATTTTTACCAAATTTAAAAACTACTTAGTTCTACAATTTGACAAAATTTTAATTTGATATCTAAACTCAATTTTGAATAATAACGGTTTGAAATTTTGAAAAAAGCATCATTTTTGAAATGCTCTCCATTTCCCCCCACTACTATTTTTTCCAAATGTTATATTTTTGTCGTATTTCTCTAGTATAGCTTAATATAGGTTCTAAGATTCAATTACATAGCTTAATAAATAGCCGAGATATTAATTTTTAAGTGTTTTTCTTTGCACCCCCCCTGACCCTCCCCCTTACAATAATTAGCTTTTATCTAAACTGATTCTAGTGGACCTATATGCCAGCTTAATGGTCTCAAAATATCAATTTTTTATGGTAAGTATTTTCGAAGATATAATCATTTGAAAAAAAAATTCGGCCGACAATTGGTTCTTAGCCCCCCCTTTTCGCACCCCAATGGATAAAAAAATTAAACTATTTTTAAAAGTTGTCCTACAAACTCCTCTATATATATGTTGATTTTAAGTTTCCTAGCTGTAACCATGATTGAGATATTTGAATTCGTATTTTTCGGCTAAAGCGCTTCCCCTGCCTCCCCCTGAACCCGTACACCCCCCAAAATGGGTATCCGCCTGAGATCCGCAACCACCTATAATCTCTCCAAAAACGAATTTTCTATCTTGAATGGTTTGGGAGTTAATGTGCGCTGAGCGTACACGTCGGCGTACGGCGTACGGCGGACGGCGTACGGCGGACGGCGTACAGACAGACGGATTTTTTTTTTTTGCAGTTTTAGGCTAATTTAGTCATGAAACGCGAAAAAAAAAAATTTCAGGGTAGCAAATTTTTTTTTTTTCTTGTGTCGATCACAATACTTTATTATTAGAATAATAAAGTAATTACGCATTCAGTGGTTTTTGGCGACGCTGATTTCGCGCTTACATATTCCGGAACCGAATTCTTTCCTCTCACCGAACTTGATCATTTTCTAAGATAAATATATATCTGTAAGGTTTTTGGTTGACTGTTATTACAAAAAAAAAATTCGTGCGAAAGAAACTCGTTTTTCAATACCGCAGCAATGTCACCAATAAACATGCTGTCATCATCCTTTTCCGCGGGACTATCATTATCATCATCGTCATCTCAAAATAAACACACAGAACTTAAAAGATTTCAAACCGCATACGTCTCAGGAGAGCGTTCTGGGGTGGGGCTGGTGGATGTACCAAAAGTTGATTTATGCGAAATTAAAGCCACCGAGCAAATATTGAATGTTTTTATTTGTCTGTTTATTATCCTGGCCGATGGGGGCTGAAATGCCATGCTAAGGAGATCCTACGAAAAGCATACATACATATGTACATATATCCTACTTCATCTTCTGCCCCTTATCCACGGCTTATCATCTTCTCGCTCCTGTTTCGGCACGGTTTGCATCACTTTTCAATTCGATGGGCGGTATACAGAGAACATTCCCATTCCTACGAGGGTACCCTGACGCATAAATAAATGAAAATTACACAAACATTTTTGCGCGGGTGGAGGGCTGCCGGAGAAATCCTCGCAGTTCTATAAAATGTATGTTTGCAGATTTTATTTGCACAGTATGAAAACAGTGCGACGACGACGACGATGATGGAGATGCTGATGAGAAGGAGTATGATAGAGTGAGTTTTCTTATATCCCGAATTGCATACCTTTTTAGATTACCGACGAAATTTCCTTCGCATAGATAAGCACTTTTCTATGGAATTTCCGGAATTAATCCAGCGCCGGGACTGTGCAGACGAATTGAGAGATACCTACTTATTTTCGTCCCGGTTAACGTCTTGAAAATAATAAAATACGCGAATCTTTTCAGGTGTAGCATTTATTAAAATTTTGGACAATTGGGTGAAAATTAATTCTCTTCAAAATTAATTTTTGGATTTTTTTGTGGTATTATTACTAAACATTTGAAAACAAGTCGGTAGCAATATTATTGCTCTTGGAATAAGTTGAGGATGCGCGGGAAGTCAATAAGCACATAAGAGATATGGGTGTAAGGATAAGAACTATTGTCAACTGGTAACAGCAATTATTAGCAAAAGCTGTAGTTCATTGAATCGTTCATTTATGCAATTTTGGATTTGTATTTGAGGGGAGGGAGCGATTCAATGGATGGATGGATGTCAATAATTGTTTAATTGACTGCTTCAATCAAGTTCTGAATTCTCTGTATAGAATACACATTTTTATACTCTAGGTGAAATCTGAGAGTATTATAAGTTTGCCACAAAGTTTGTAACGCCAAGAAATAAGGCTTGGGGAAAGAAATGAATGATACAGAAGTTTAAATTAAACCTATGTTTTTGACCGCAGGTTTAATTTTCGATATAAAGCGGGAAACTAGACTTAATCAAATCGGAAGAAAAGGTAGTCGAAGCAAGCTATTTTCGTCTTTCGAGAGTGGTCATATTAAGCAGTAGTATCCGACATTTGTAAGAAAGCAACCGGTAGCTATTAAACTGAAGACTTCGTAAAGCAAACAGTAGAAATTTTACTTGTACTCTTTTACTCTGTACGAGTCGATTTGAGTGGGAGGTGACCAAACAACATTTGCATATTCAAGCAGAGGCAACAACAGCGCACAGAAAAGAGTGTTGCACAGGTGTGGGTCATTAAATTCCTTGAATTTCCTTTTTATGAAACCTAGCATAGCCATACCACTGTTTTAAAAAATTTATCTGTATGGAATTTAAAAGAAAATTTAGCGTCACATATTACTCCCAGATCTTTAATTTGAGAGACACGTTTTAAATTTTCATTGCTAATATTATAGACTAAATGTGCCAGAATTTTTCAATAATAATAATAATAATAATAATTTATTTCATCAAAAATTGATTACTACATTTACATATGTACAGAAACAATAAAAAAGAATCAGATACACAAATATTAAAAAATTTTAAATAATCAAACATAATTAATCTCAAGAAAGCTGATCTTTTACTTGCGGAACACTCATGTGGAAATCCAATTGCGAGAAGTAGTTATTGAAATCTCTTAACATGCATGAAACCGGTTCATAAAACCCGTAGTTTGTGCGATGCTGCGGAATTCTACACAGCTCATAATTTCGCAAAGGGCGATATGGAACATTGAAATTAATCATAGACAACCATTTGTCAGAGTCAATTATACCTGTAATTACTTTAAAACCAAAAACAACTCTGGCATATATCCGAATTTTCTCAAGGGAATCCATAGACAGCAGATTTAAACGATCAACATATGGCGGTAACCTGAGTGGATCAGACCAGGGAAGGCCCTGAAGGACAAACCTTAAGAACCGACGCTGAACTGCTTCGATCCTATCTTTGTGGATGGAATAAAATGGTGACCAGATAGGACTAGCATATTCTAGGATAGATCGGACGAATGCACAATACAACATTTTCGTTGTAAAGAAATCATTGAATTCTTTCGATTGTCTCCTAACAAAACCGAGTATAGCGTTCGCTTTACCAGCAATGTGATTCACATGATCATCAAAGGTAAAATTAAAGTTGAATAGTATGCCCAAATCACGTACTTTGTCAGAACGAAGTAAAGAGCATCCATCTACAACATAGTCAAAATTCATTGATATTCTCTTCTTAGAATACGAAACAGTAGTGCACTTATTAATGTTGAGATGTAAATTGTTAAGTAAGCACCAGTCATGAAAACGCGAGATATCACTTTGCAATAATAGACAATCATTGCTGCTGGAGATAATCTTAAAGATTTTCGCATCATCGGCATATAGAAGAATGTTCGAGTTAGAGATAAACGAACTTACGTCATTAATAAAGAGAAGGAATAGAAGTGGACCCAGATGGCTACCTTGCGGAACGCCTGAAGTATTAAATATTTCAGAAGATAAGGCTCCACGAAAGTGTACTTTCTGAATGCGATCACTAAGATACGACTTTATCCAAAGGACAAAAATATCAGGAAAACCAAGCAGGCCGACCTTATGCACAAGAATATTATGGTCAATTTTGTCAAAGGCCTTACTAAAATCAGTGTATATGCAATCGACCTGCTGCCCGTTTTCGATAGCAGAAAGACAGAAGTTTGAGAATTCCATAAGATTAGTTACAGTGGATCTGCCTTTGACAAAGCCATGCTGGAATGATCCAATAATCGACTTGGAATGGAAATACATTACATCATACACAATGGATTCAAACAGCTTAGCGACACACGGAAGATTCGCTATAGGCCTATAATTACTTACATCATCTATTTTACCAGACTTAAGCAAGGGTATTATAGTTGAGCATTTCCATGACATAGGAAAAACTCCACTACGAAGCGATGAATTAAAAAGGTACCCAAGGATAGGTAAAAGGGATAAACTACACTTTTTAATCACAGACGAAGGAACACCATCAGGTCCACTGGAGAAATTAATTGCAAGTTCATCAATGTATTTCAAAATAGTGGAGTCGTCAATAAAAAGATCTTTTGGAACCATTGACGACGAAGAAGGAAACGCAGACATGTATTGAAAGTTACCAACGGATGGCGTACTGCAATTAAAGGCAGTACGGAAATGGTTAGAAAATAAGTTACTAATTGTAGTAGGATTAGCACTGAGAACATCATTAAGAGACGTACTGGAAGGATAACCATCAGAGTTTTTCTTAGAGTTGACAAAATTCCAGAATTGTTTCGGTTTGTCTTTAAAAGAGTTTTTAACAGTAAAAAGGTATTGGTTATATGCAGCTCGAGACTGACTTATAAAACAATTACATAGATTTATGTAAATTATGTAGTCCGTATCACTCCTTGAGAGCGAGTAGGTTTTCCAAGCTTTCGCTTTTCTATTTTTCAAATTAATTAAATCATCGTCAAACCAGGGAAACCTCCTGCTAGGTTTCGAACAAACTACAGGGACACAACGCATAAAGCAGCCATTTAAAATCGTGTAAAAATTTGAAGTGGTTTTGTCAACATCAGATTCATTCAACACAGACGACCAATCGCAATTGGATATGTCAAGATTTAAAGTTTCAAAATCAGCTTGGCGAAATTAAAATAATTACTAGCAATACATTTCGAGTTCGTAAATTCTGTCTGAGAGTTGAATGTTGCGTGAAGCGCAGGATGAATAGGCAAGTCAGGCAGCAAAGGGCTGTGACATCTATCAATCGTCGTAAGGCTGGCATCAGATGAAAAAATCAGATCCAAAAATCTACCATGAGCATTCGAAATCGGACACACTTGGAAAAGTCCTGTAGCAAGCATGTTGTCCACAAATTGTATTTCGTGTCGGGCACAGGAGGAATTCGAATGCGTCATTCAAAACTCATTATCCTCAGAGCGTAGCCACTGTATGTGCGGTAAATTAAAGTCGCCCAGAATTAAAATATCGTCTGATGGATGTAGAAGACCAAACAAGGTTTCAAACGCATTATAAACCGCATCGTAAACTTGTGTTACAGCTACACACAAGAACTCTAGATTCTCGGTTCCTGGGACATCGATGATCGTAGAAGCAAACCGGCGACGAACGGCGCAGAGGACTCCACCCCCAACCGGTGGATCAAGTAAGTTGGGGTGGCGGTCACGACGAAAAACTTCAAAGTCGGAATCGAAAAGCTCAGAATCTCTGAACTGACAAGACAACCATGTCTCGCAGATGCACACGATATCAAAGGAACAAACAGCAGCGGCGAGATATAGATCCTGAGTCTTCGTACGCATCCCGCTTACGTTACTGTAAGATATCGAGATAAAGCTTGCCCTTTTTTTGACGATTGATTTTGAGATGATAGCCGCGAAAGACGATTTCGGGGCAAAAATTCACGGACGATAGCAGATTTCGGCCATAGTTTCGATGACACAACATGGGCAAAGCAAGCGTCCGGCAGAACAACCTTGAATTAAGACACTCTCGCGCCAACATCGCGGGATACAGGAGTAATCTTTCTACAGGATACTAAGTCCGGTGATAAGTCAACACTTGCACAGCGTAAGATACCAAGAACTTTGTCAGTAATTTCCTTCTTCGTGGTGTCAGATGCTAAGCGCGATACAAAAAGTAACTTTGGCTGTTCAGCGGCTCGTAAAATGCAGCGAAAGTCTTTTGACGTAGTCGAAGCTTCAGGCACAATATCCGTTTTGTTGTTGTAATCAACCGCAGTAGCTCTACGTTGTGGCGCATTTTCAGATTCAGGAACATTCTCCGGGCTCGATTTATCACATGATGGGAAGGTACCATTGTCATCAACATATAGATTCGGCCGTCGGCGAACGTCTTTAGGAGATTTAGCAGCTTTCCGTTGAGTATCCTTATTTTTTTTCGTGCTCTTACCGCGTTTCATGTTTACTGCTTGCGGCTGTGATTTGAATGCACCAGAAGACAATGAATCTAGAAAAGATTATTACTGCACATTTATTAACATTCAATTGCATAGCGTTATTCAAACACCATTCAGATAAAATATCAATATTGCTTTCAAATATAATGTAATCTCGATTTGATCCGATAGTTCTGAAGATTTCACAGTCATCATCATAAAAGGATTCGGTTAAAGGTAATGACACGTCGTTAATAAAAATTATAAATAAAAGAGGCCCCAATATGCTAACTTGGGGAGCGCGAGAGGATGTTGATAATTTTTTCAATTCATTGCTTGAATTGCGTCCAAAATTCGCTGCATAGAATGTCAGTTTCGTAAATGAAGTTGCATAGGATTTTCATTAAAATTGCTCATTTATGTTAATTGGGTCAAATACAGAATTGAAAATTTCACTGGACTCCCATTTACCACCACTGAGATTTATGTCGCCATACAACAAGAACTCATCACCTGGAAGGATAGATGAATGTATTAGTGTGATGGATTCCGCAAGATCAGCATACTGCTGCTCAGTAGAATCAGGCGGGATGTAGAAGCAGACTATTACCAGATTTCTATCCATCATTTGTATTTTAAATGCGCAAACCCCAAAAAACGCATTAATAGGCAACTGAATAGTTATGGGATAGCTGTAGAGTTTATTGTTTACAGCAATGAAGACACCACCTCCTCGCTGATCAACCTAATGCGTCGGTTTAAATTTATCGTTCCGAAAAATAGACCAACTAGAAGGGATAACTTCGACATTTAAATACGATTCTATGAGAAAGTTTCTGTAATCATTGCAATTTCATAGGGACAGTTAGCCAAATTAGTATAAAATTGACATGTTGTGGAAATAAAAATTTAATTTTTTAACATTATTAAAAAGATCGGATTTAGTTCATACATGCTTTAGTTTACACAAATTCCGACCAAAATTATGATATACGTCATGAGGTGAATCCATACATGTAAATATAATTGTAGTGTCTGTCTATTATTTATTTATTAATGACTATGACTTAGCGTTTTGCTTTATTTTGATAATAACTAAGCAGAAACACACGTTTTTAAAATTCTTCTCTGTCTGTCTTTCTGTCCGGCTTTCACGCAAAAACGGCTAAGCCGATTATAATGTGACTTTTGCAGTATGCTTCGAGATGTAATCTACGTTTAGACTTATTTCAATAACCCCACGCCTTCTACACCCTCCCGTACAAAAAGATTCATTTTCAAAAAATTCATAATAATGAAATTTTCTTGATAACAATAGAAGCGAATAATTTGAAATTTATAATATATTATTTTTATAATAAATCTGATCCTCTCATGCAACGTGACACAATTTCACAACTTTCCAAAAATTCGATTTTTTTAAAAAGTATGAATGTCACTAATCTGCAATTTACAAATATATCAAATTTATGATGATTGTAGTTGAAACCGCACACTCCTCCTACCACCTCCCATACAACCCATTCAATTTCACTAAATCCAATACACTACCTATTTAAATTTTGAAGCTTAAATTTGGTACCAAACATTTCTTTAGGTACTCTAGCATGATGTGAAGTAAATTAATTCAGTGCTGTCCCACTTCTACCACTCCCCATACAAATTTACAAATACTCTATTTCATCTAAAGTATCGTATGATTGGGCTTTACGCGCAATCATAGTCCTGTTATATTTTTGAGCTTAACGTTAAGTTATTTAAATTTTTTATTATTAACACAAGCTACAACTATTTACATTTCCTTAACGCTCAATATATGACCTCAAATCACCCTCGTGAGCATGGGCATGTCGAGTATCATGGTTTCATTCTTAATAATTGAATCGGTAGTTTGAAGAAAGAAACGAATCCAAATTTAAATTTTGGGGAAAATTGAAGAAAACTTGCTAAAACTTCCACAAGAATCGATTTTAAAGATCAACATCATTATTATTACTTAGGACGGAGTTATTCTTTGTAACTTTCTTTAACCTCAGGTAGTGAATCACACTACAAACAATTTTTTATCGCGGAAATGCAAATTGTGTTTTTTTGGCTCTTGTTCTCTTCTTCAAACTACCGATTCAATTTATGGTTCTAATTCCAATGGGCCTTGTGTTCAAAGAGCCATTAAAGTGAACAAATTATATATCCCACATAATGCAATAACTATATTCTCAAAAATTGCTTTTTATTGCGACTTTTACGTGGACAAAGTCATGGGAGATCGTTAGTATTATCTAAATTAATAGATTGTGTCAAATTTTGTGGTGGATTTAAGCTTGCCCTTCGAGGTAATGATGAATCGGTTGATTTTCTTAATTCGGGAATACATGGAGGCTGAATCAATGTCATTGCCGAAATTGGTAAGGCATTAAAGCAGGGGTGGCTAACCCAAATGATCTTGCGGGCCACTTTGGAATGCATCATAACTCCGCATCATATATCCCCATATTATATTTAGATACACTATAGATATTTTTTTGGAGTGAAAAATTGAAACATAATGAGTTATTATTATTGTGTTTACTATTATTTTTACATGTAAACACAGATAACATAATAATAATGATACTAAACGTACATTGTAAAGAAATATACATATACCACTAAAAATTAAATATAAGAAATATATAAATATAATAAAAAAAAAATTATTAAAAAATATTTATTTTACTAGTGCAATATTTATTTCTCCACTTCTTCACTTAGCTTTTGCAAATCGATCTCAATTTGGGTATTTACACATCGTAATTGATGTTGCAGGTTACCGTCCGTTATATTTAAACGTGTTTTGTGTTTGGTCAATTTCATTTTCGAAAAAATACGATTCGCAGCTGTGAGTTGAACCAAAAGCGCTAACAACTTTTTTGCCAGATTTCTCAAATGGGAACATTTCTCTTTTGATTCCGATGTTTCGAAAATGTGTTTTAATTCAATATTGCACTGTAACCAGTTCCATTATGAGATATTCTGGGGCCGACTCGATTTCAACATGAAAGAGAAATCAATATATTTCAAAAATTTTGTTGTATTTGTCTAATTCTAAATTACTGAATCGCTTTCAAAAGTTTTCTATTTCTTCTGTATGGTTGGGAAAAAAGTAGGGAATCGCAGACTTTTTTAAAATACACAACATTGATTTTTACTAAGTAATTATGTGTAAAAACGATAGATTAAGCATTAAGAGCGTGGATGATACTATTATTAACGATTTCCTGAAAGTTATTAAAAAATTATAATATTAAGTTAAACTATAATTTACCAAAGAAACATTTTCCCTCGGCGGCAAATTATGTAATCCCAATTGGTTTTGAGTAGGGCATTACTAAATAATATAAATGTCAGTCGAAGACCATGGAAACTTTAATTCGTACGAGCTGACTTAAGCGCGATAAATAATTTTAATTTTTTGCCTTCCAGAAGACTCGGATTCATAAAATGGTTGCATTTTTCTAATATTTATTATCTTATAGTTCGAGCAATTATATTTTCATGAAAATTTCACCGAAGAAAACCTCAAAAATGAGATTTTAAAACGCAATTTTCCTCATTTTCCAGGTGGATAATCGTTAATAATAGTATCGTCCGCGCTCTAAAATTGCTTAATCTATCGTTTTTACACATAATAAATTAATAAAATTCATTTTTATGCATTTTAAAATGTCCGCGATTCGCTACTTGTACCCATATTTGATGAACTTGTTACATTTTGATTTCTTAAATTCTTTCAAAAATAGTTTATTGTGGTCTTCATTTTAGTATTCAGTTCGCTACTGAAACTACTGTGCCAGTTGAAGTTATAATATAACAATCTCATGAATAGAATAATATTGAAAGAAAACTAAAGTACAGTATATTTGTTTTCAAAAATAGAAAATAATGGTATTTGTCCCGTTCTGCCCGGGGCACGGAGCAGAATGAGGTGGTTAGAACAAGTAATTATATAATAATAATAATATTATATTATATAAATAATAATAATATAATATAATTCTAGTGAAAATGCAGAAAAAATAAGTTCACTCTATATATATTTAGTTTTAAGTTAACTACACTTTTCATTAATTTCACCAAGTTCACACACTAGGACCGCCTCATTACTTTCGATATCTACATATTTACGCACAAGAATTCTTCGCCGATTTGTTTGCACTTGGAACAAGTGCTGATTTAGAGTAAAATTCAATGCAATATAAACATTTAGTCAGAATGCAATACTTCTCCATTCCACGCTTTCCGTTCCGCCCCATGGTCACAATTCAAGTTAGGGTGGTAGGACTGCTCAAGATCAGATCCACCAGAATCAGCTTAGAATGAGGCTAATTATTGCAAGCGGGACCCTCGGGACGATAAAAATATAGCATTTGGACTTAATACATAGTAGTGTGGGGAAATGGGGAGCATTTCAAAAATTGTGCACTTTCCAAAATTTCAAACCGTTATATCTCAAAACTGAGTACAGACATCAAGTTAAAATTTTGTTCGATTGTAGATCTATATAGTCTTTAATTTTTGATGTTGGGAGGGAGGTGGTAATCAAAAATTTCGATTGGTTTATTAGGGATCTGGTGAAAGATACAAAATTTAAATATACATCTATTTGATATACATAGAGAAAAAATAATTGTTCCACAATTGCTATGCACCGAAGGGAGGGTCTAACGTGCACAAGGTGTTTCAAGTGCAATGAAAAAAACACAAAAACTAAACATTTTTGAATGAAATTTTAATCTAGAAGCTTGAAAATCTGCGAAACGCATTTAAAAAAATCCCGAAAAGTTCGGAGTATTAACTGGTCGAATACCTTCAAAGCTTCTACCCCCACCAATGCGATAAAATTTTTTCGACCATTTTTAAGCAATCAATTATCAAATAACTGTTAAAAGCTATCAATTTCAAATTTTGTACAAAAACTCTTAAAAATAGTTGAAACGAAACTGTGCCAAAAGTCTTGAGATCGGACTTGCTCTTCTACCCCCTCCCATGGAAAAGTATGATTTCGACCAATTTAAAAAAATCAATTAATAACCAAAAAATGAAAAGCTACGAACTTGCAATTTTGTACGAGCACCGTACAAGAGAAACGAAATAAAACTGCATTACAAATTTTACGATTCCCTTACCTTCTCTATCCCCTCCCTTACAAATGTTTGGTTTCGTGAATGTTAAATACACCGAATTTTATGAAAATTCTACGCAACTTCGTCTACGAAAATGACATTCTATTCAGAGAATATCGGGCGTGATTCAAACAATCAATTAGAAACTTCCACTCACCCTTACTATCACCCCTCCTCCTCCACTTATAAAAACCCAAACTTTAATAAATAAACGAACGAAATATTGATTACATGTACTAGAGCTATTGATCGTATTCGCAATTAAGTGTTAAATAATTAACAACAGCTCTGCCCTAGAACCACCATTCACTTAGTCTTCCCTAACCACTCTAACCTGCATATTGACATTCCACGCATTATCAACTTGTCACAAAAATAATAAAGTTTCGCCCGACTTGTTAGCCGTTTATTTATTTTGTTTTTTAAATTGCGTGTGAGATCCTCAACTTTTCCCAAGAATAATAAAGTTGCACCCAACTTGTTGGCATATGTCTTAGTCCTATGCAGTCGCCTGATCCATAAAAATCTGGACACCAGCTTTCGTTGATTCTAAGATTTAGGCCAAAGCCATTCTAAAATAATAACGATTCTAATCAAAATTTCGAAACGATTTCGAAAATATTTGAAAAGAAACATAAGATTTACGTAAGATCCCACTTCTGAATTTCATGGAATGGAAGAAATGCCAGCGAAAGTAAGCAAAACACATCTGTTTATTAATACAATAATTAGATCAGCCTTATATAAGATATTTACAACTTCTTCTTCTACTTCTACAATGGCAGTACAGCATAGATCGGACGAACGCCGTTGGCGGTGACCTGTTAGATCCCACAATTTGAATGTCTTGTAGAAAACTTCGAGATTCATTCGTCTTTTGCTGTCTTTAGTGATTATTAACTCGGGTTTAGGATTACTTTATTTTCTCCTATTTCAATTGAACTACATTCATTTACGTCATTACCATCCACATGAGAATAATCTTTATTACGCTTTTGGAAAGAAGAAATTATGATGAGAATACACTCCTAGAATTACAAAAAAAATTAAATTAAGAGAATGATAAATAATAACAAAATAAAAAATGTATTACCAGCATAAAGGAAACAATCGTCGGAATTATTATTCGTACATATGATGCCTTTGACGTGATGGGTAATAGTTTTTCTAAGCATCCAATTCCATAGACATCTTTTTCGACGCAAGTAAATTCGACCAAATTTAACGAAAACTGACAGCAACTTGGTGGTAATGGTAATTTTTTCTCAGTGTAATGATGATGAGAATAAACTCCACAACATTCAAGCTAGAAGTACATATAAATTTGAAATTACCAAAAAAATGTACATAAATTATTTAACTTTGTTTTCATATTTTTTCGGAAAACTGTAACATGTATCTTAAGTCGTGAATAGTCAATATGCAGGTTAAGTTGGTTAGGGAAGACTAAGTGAAAGGGAGTTCTAGGGCAGGGCTTTCATCAATTTAACACTTCATTGCAAATACGGTGAATTAGCTCCAAACCATATAATACGTACAATTTGACACAATTTCTCAACTTCACAAAAAATCGATTTTCTTTAGAAGTATGAACGTTGTTAGTCTGACATTTACGTCATATTCATAATTATTTTAAAGCCCAATCGTGCAATACTCTAGATGAAAGAGAAATTTTTTTATCTTAAGAAATTTTGTAGGGGAAGTGGTAGAGGGGGTGACGACATGGAGCTAATTTTTTCACATGACGCTAAGGTTGCTATAAAAATGTTTTATGCAGAATTTAGGATTTAAAAATTTAATAGGTACTGAGAAAATTAGTGTATTGGATGTAGTGGAGTAGGGCAGTTTGTATGGTAGGTGATAGAAGGAGGGACGAGTTTTTAATGACTTTTCAGAAACAACTATAAACATCATGCTTTTGACATGTTTTAAATTGCAAATGAGTAGCATTCATATTTTTCAGGAAAATCGACTTTTTATAAAGTTGTAAAATTGTGTTATTTTGTATGAGAGGGGGTAGAAGGGGTGAAGCTAATCGTCTAAATTTTTTTGGTCATTAATAATTATAAATAAATAGTTATTGCACAATTTCAGCTCAATCAATTTTATACGCACTGAGTAAATTGGTTTAAAGCATTTCATGAAAAAGTGCAGTTTGTATGAGAGGTGGTGGAAGGAGGGAGAGGACACATGTAATTTTTTTACAATAGAATGAAGTCATTATAAAAGTATTATATTCCAAATTTCATATCATTAGCATTTATACTTTTCGAGAAAAGCCGTTCATTGATAAATTGCGTATTTGTGTCATTTTGTATGGGAGGGGGTAGAAGAAGTAAGGCTATTAATCTAATTTTTTTTGATCTTATTAATAATTATAAATAAATAGTTACTAGATAATTTCAGCTCAATCAATTTTATACGCACTGAGTAAATTGGTTTAAAGCATTTCATGAAAAAGTGCAGTTTGTATGAGAGGTGGTGGAAAGAGGGAGAGGACACATGTAATTTTTTTACAGTAAAATGATATCATTATAAAAGTATTATGCTCTAAATTTCATATCAATAGCATGTATACTTTTCGAAAAAAACCGTTTATTGATAAATTGCGTAATTGTGTCATTTTGTATGGGAGGGGGTAGAAGGGGTGGAGCGATTTGGCTCGTTCACGAACTTGACCTTACTTTATTGTTAAAAACGACGTATACAAAATTTGAATGTTCTAGCTCAACGCGTTCTCAAGCTACAGAGGACACGGACGGACAGACGGACAGACAGACGGACGGATGGACATCCGGTTTTGAGATTTTTGAGTGATTATATGAACTTCTGTATCATTCATTTTGTTCTCCGAGCCTTATTTCTTGGCGTTACAAACTTTGTGGCAAACTTATAATACTCTCAGATTTCATCTAGAGTATAACCACCAAAAACCCTCCACCTCTACTTTTGTATGGGAGGGAGCAGAAGAGCAAGAGGGATCTCTAAACTTTGGATGCAACAATGTTTTAAATATTTTTGAAATTACTTGTGCAAAATTTCAAGTTGATACCTTTAAATAGTTAATTTGATTTCCTAAAAAAGATTGAAACAAAACTTTTATATGGGAGAGGGTAGAAGTTAATAAGGTATTCGATAAACTCTGAAATTGTAATGCTCCCTATTTCCCCCCGCTACAATAATTCTAAAATATTATACTTTTCTCATATTCTCCTATTATAGTTTAAAGATCGAATTATATTTCAATTACATAGCTTAAGAGATGGTCCAGATAATAATATTTAAGTGTTTTTCCTTGACCCCCAATAACACCACAATAATTGGTCACCATCTAAGTTGATTATGGTGGATCTGTTTGCCACCTTATTAATACTAAAATATGAATTCTTTACGGTAAGTAATTCTGAAGATATAAATTTGTTTTACCCGCCCCTCCCCCCACCTATTTCGAACCCAAATTGACATAAAAATTAAATTATTTTCATAGTTTGACCCACAAACCCCTCTACATGTCGACTTTCAGCTTCATATGGGGTGCATCACCAAGAGGTGAAGGATTTGTTTTCAAAACCCAATCAGAGAACGTACGGTGCTGCTGGTGGTCCGCTGGCTGCAGTTCTTAAGTCAGTTGGACCTTGTACTTATGCAGAGCCAAATCTTTCGTCAATACTCGCTGCAGTGTGGAGAGTTTCTTGAGCACGGTGATGAATTGAGGTTTTTGGGTCGGTTTCAATACTCTCCGTCACTGCAGCGATATATTTCGAACTTCCCCGGCAAAGTGGTTTCGATGTCTTCACATTTTGCACTGAGCCAGTCTCTTGGAATTTTTTGAAGGTTGCGCACACATGTCTCAGAAGACAAAAATTACGATCAAAATTGGCTATCGACTTTGAAATTGAAACAAAGCATGGTGGTAAGGATGTTAGCAGTTTCAAAATCTTCTAAAACCCTACACATACTCTACCACCTCCCATACAAGTATTCCTATTAGAGGAAAACTTTGTCCAATTTCTTTGAAAATGATGAAAACTTCAAACTTTGAATTCAGCACGAAACATTTTGCATGTCTCCCTCCTCTGCTTCTACCACCTACCACACAAAAGTCACTATTCACTATTCGAAAGAATTTGAGATGAAAAATTTTAAGGTACTCTTTCGCATTTCATATAGAGTATCATATGATTGGGCTTTACGTTCAATCATAATTCTGTTAAGTTTATTAGTTTTTTTTTTTGCATTTACAAAGTGGTTGAAGTGCAGTATTTGTTGACTCACCCCAAGCTAATATACAATATTGGAATATAGAGTGGATTACTGCAAAGTAAAATATCCTGACTGGTTTTTCGTTAAAAAACATCGTGTGTAGCATGTCAGTATATTTTTTTTAGGATCCCATTTTAAATAATTATCAAATGTGAAACCCAGATATCGTGTGTAGCATGCAAGTATATTTTTTTTAGGATCCCATTTTAAATAATTATCAAATGTGAAACCCAGATATTTAGTTTGTGTAACATTTTTTTATAAAACTATTGTAAGAGCTCTTTTCGACATTTAGTTTAATTATTATAATTTTATCAAGCTATTCTTTAATAGTTTGGAGACTGCGGCTTGCCTTCTCTTCGACTCCTTTCCATTGACTGTCCTCTAAACATAAAACCGTATGTTCGACAAAGTATATCAGTTCTTCATCTACACATTGGTCATATAGATTATTTACAATCATAATGAATAATATTGGCCAAAGAAGAGTTCCTTCCGGTACACCATATTGAAATGTTTATTCATTACTCTGTACTTAATTTATTTTGACGATTTTTTAAATAGCTTGTGATGCAGTCAATCCACATTTTTTTTACATTCAATTTGTTCAGTTTGCTTATCATCTTTTTATGTGTTATGGAATAAAAGGCTTTCGCAATGTCGAAGATATAAGCTATAAAATGGGAAAGGTTACTCTTAAACTGCCCCCACCCTCCAAGAGTTTCATTATGTTGAATTTTACATACAAAGGAATAATCATACCAATTTTCAAAACTGCCGCAATTATTTCCTAAGACTTCATTTTATTTGATTGGACTTAATATTAAGATTGACTTCTTCGTTTCAACTATTCAGATATCTTTTTGCAGTACTCTTCGACACTAAATATACACCAGTAGAGAGTCAGGTAATTCTTAAAGTAATTAGTGATGTGTTGAACAACCTATCGATAGATTGCTACCTCACTCAATACAAAAGTGAGGATTTCTAAATTTTTGATATAATTGAAGCTTTGTCCTAGTTACAATTAAATTGTAACAAATGGCAATTTCTTACCGCTGGGGCTAAGAATTTTATCAACTAATTGGAAGAATTAAGTTGAAATCGTACTTTTTCAACTCATCTCACTGATTACTGTTAACAGATTATGGTAGCGATATGGCTATTCTACTAAAACTTGCATTAATTTTAATACTGATAATTTAATTTCTATTCATATAAATTTATATTTTAACTTACCCGCAATTGTAATTCGGTTATTTCGCTTTTATTTTCTTCGTGATTCTCAAAGATATTTTTTAAATGCTGAACGAATTGTATAGACTGTTCGGGAAAAACAAACTGAGCAATAACTTCGATAATCCCGAGAAATAAGAAGATCACCACCAATTTTTGCAACAACACACCAATGTTTTCACATTTCCAATGCATAAAAATTGTTAACAGAGTAAATGCGACAAAATAAATGCCTATTATGAAAATTTCTGAAAAAAAAGTAATATATATATTAAAAAAAAAATATATATATAAAAAAAAAAAAATTTAAAATCTTAGATCTAGCTTATACTAGCTTATTCAATTCAATAATTGAATTTTTTCATTTCAATATTTGTGTAACAAGCTTGAATTACTCGTGCCCCTAACCCGGATGTTACCACTGTTATGCTAACGAGCCTCATTTCGACAATAGCACTACAGCCCAAATCGGCTCTTGGCCTCCTGACCTTCAGGATCCTTAAAATTCGTATTTATTGTGGAAGTATTACCCTTCGCACAACCCTTTATCTACGAATTTTTCATTTTCGTTGATTGAGGTAACCAAAGTATATCCAAGAAAGCAGTGTGCTGAAATTATAAATTACTTCTCAAGGGGTTTGAACTCACGAGCTTCGCATTGTAAGATCAACATGCTACTCATTAGGCTATAACCTACCTACGTACGAAAATTGCATTATATAATCTGTGCCCGGGGTCTTAAGCAGTCTAAACATACTATTCACTATTCATAAAGTTAAGGGATTTTTCGATTTAAAATGCGCACTAAAATCATAGCATGACGATTTTTTTCTTGCTGGTGCACTCGTGACACTATGTGACAATTTCAGATTGATATATCAAATAGTTGATTAGCTATAGTTATTTGTGTGCATAGACTTTTTGCATTGTGGCGACTTTTATAATGACTGAGCACATAATTTGCATTAAATTTTGCCTTAAAAATTAATTTAACGGTGTCGATACGTTGAAAATGATGCAAAAGGCATTTGGTTATGAATGTTTATTGAGATCAAAAATTTTCAAATGGCACAAGTTGTTGAAAGAGGGTCGTGAGTCGGCTGAAGATGATGCTCGGTCTGGTCGTCCAAAAACAGCAATAACCGATGCAAACATTGAAAAATCAAATCGAAAATTACGGTAAATCATTGTTTAACTGCCAGGGAGTTAGTTGAAGATAATAGAATATCGGAACGATCGGTAAAATCGAATTTGAGCAATAAATTAGGTATTAGACGTATAGACTCATTCCAAAGCCATTCGATTTTTTCGTCAATTTTTGGTCAAAATTCAATAAATATCATTCCATAAGCACCCTATTCTCCTGACATATCACTATGCGACTTTTTCTAGTTCAGTCGCTTTAAAAAACCATTTCGAGGAACTCGTTTTGAAGTTAATCACAAAATAGTTGCTAAATGTTTAAAAGCATCAATAATAATACGCAAAAACTGTTCATATATTTGAAGTCACTTGCAGTAGGTGACTAAGTTTGTCGGTATTGGTAGATCAGTGGAAGAACTTGCCTGCAAGGTGGACGGCCGCGGGTTCGATTCTCGGTCCGAATTTCTTTTACGATTTGATTAAAGTAAAAATATCATAATTTCAAATAATTTTGATTTCATGCTTGAGTTGAATAAATGGCTTTTTCAAAGGGTTGAAGTAAAAATAGTCGCAATAGGAGGAAAGACTTATAATTGTGCAGAATGATTACATTCCGTCGAAACCTACTTGGAAACGCTCGAATGGGGAGTCCTACCCTACCCGCCGTTTTCACCGAGATTGCTCTTTCCGATTATCATTTTTCGATCTTATGATCTGGCTGAGCAGTAAGTACTTCCATTATTCTGAAGATGCCAACGAAAATGTCGATTCGTAGATAACATCAAAAAATGAGTTGTTTTTTCTACCATGTCCAATCTTGCCAGAACAATGGGAGAAAGTAGGGGCTACCATTGGACAATAGTTTATATGTGAAGTTATTTACGAATTTTTTTGACATGGATAAGTCTAATGGCTTGACTCAACCAAAAATTTTGTATGTCACGAAATTCGTTACCATGAGTTTATCTCTCTAACAGGCGCCCATAACCTCACACAATAATGTCGACGAACTAAAAATGACAACAACAAAGTCAGGCCCTTTGCTCTGCTCAGACAATAATAAAAGGAAAACGCACCATACGCCTGGCATTTCAAGTTGGATTATTCTGTATAAGAAGTGGTTGAATTCCCAGTCGCATTTTTGCACTGATTTTTCTCCAGGGACATATCCATGTTCCTTATGTACTTCCGTACAGCGGAGGTAATTTTTTCAATAAAACATCGAATTTCACAAAAATAGCGAGTGAGTTAGCGTGAAATCTTTGTTGTACTGCTCAAGGTTTTCATAGTTAATATCCGAACAACGAACTCCCTCACAACCACAACTAGCCTGGACGTCAGCAAGCCGTCGCTCAACCTTGAGTATTACCACAAAAATTTAAACTTTGGTTTAGTGTTCGCAAACTCCATCCTCGAACTTTCATTCCCTTCCGATTATTTCGAGCTTGTAACCGAAACCATCCTTAAGGGTATGGAACTCTTCATACCCTTTAACTATAAACGAATCAAACCGTCGAAGGATTCGTGGGTTACTAAGGACTGTCTTACGGCTATTCGAAACAAGAAAAAAATTTTAAAATTTTTAAGAGCAACCCAACGTTTGCCAACAGATCTCTTTACAACGTTTCGAGAGAAACATGCAAGTCCATTTTGAAAATTGCTAAGTTTCAACATAGCCAAAAACTTCGACGGAAAATTCTCGAAACACCAAATAGCTTGAGATCTTTTTGGTCATTTGTTAAAAAGGTCAAAAGCAGCCATGTAAAATCATCTACACCACCTCTTCTAGATGGGGACCGAATTGTAGTCCATCCTGTTGAGAAAACCAATCTTCTCGCAGCAAATTCCGCACGAAGCTCTAGGCTGCCAACGACAAACTAGTCTCCCCCGCTTGTAACACCATCTGGATTTCGTCTACCTGAGATTAATTTTCGCACACGACTTATCCCAGAATTCTTTGTGAGCTCAATGTTCAAAAATCTGAAGGTCTCGATGGTATTACCCCCTTAGTCCTTAAAAATTGTTTTCCGTCCCTGGCTAAGCCGCTGCGTGGTTTATTCCATCTCTCTTACTCTTCTGGCCACTTTCCGCGCACGTGGAAAATGGAGAATGTTCAGCCGATTCCCAAAAAAGGAAACAAAGCGTTACCCGTCAACTATCGCCCGATCGCCATTACTCCCGTTCTGTCGAAAGTTATGGAAACGGCTGTGAAACGCAAAATAGTCCGCTATCTTGAAGATAACAAATTTATCAATGATCGCCAAAACGAGTTCCGCTCCGAATGATCTACAGGTGACCTCTTGGTATATCTGACTGATCGTCTCTTGCATCCATAAATTTGGCGAAAGGCAAACTCTGGCGCTTGACATCGTTGAAGCGTTTGAGAGAGTTTAGCTCAAATGTCTCCTAGTGAAGCTCAAAGCAGTCGGCTTGAATAATAACCTCGTAAAATGGATTGAGAGTTTCTTATATGAACGCACCATACAAGTCGTATCGGATGGCGTGGCATCTTCTCCCGTTCCCATAGATTCCGGAGTCCCCCAAGGTTCAGTTTTATCACCCACACTCTTTCTTATTTTTATCAATGACCTTCTGTCGTCAACGCTCAATCTGATACATTACTTTGCAGATGACAGTACCCTGGATAACATCTATGAATTCGACTCGATTACTAAGGCTTACCGTTTCCCGGTAGCATCTAAACTTATCGAACTATTTGGATCATTCAACTCTGATCTGAACCTAATCTTAGAATGAGGCAGGATAAATAGAGAAGAGTTCAATACGTCAAAATCACAGGCCATCTTTTCCTTAAACGTCATGTTCCGGTGTCGGTCTCTAATGTAACCTTCGGTGGTGTCCACCTAGACACTTCCGAATACTTCTCACTCCTTGGCATTAAAATAAATAACCATCTTAATTGGAACCAGCACATACTCGACGTAGCACTTGACGCTTCCAAACGCCTAGGAGTTCTCCGAAGATGTAAAAAATATTTTACTCCCAGTGACCTAGCAAATATCTTTAAGGCCTACATTAAACTACGCCTCGAGTACAATTCGCATTTATGGGCTCGGGCGCCCAAAACGCAACTTAGGATGCTCGGCCGTATCCAGAGACAGTCGTTCCGACTAATTGAAGATGAAGCCTATAGACTCCCTAGAGCATCGCAGAAATGTATGAGTACTAAGCATTTACTACCGCTACTTTCATGGTAAATACAGTGATGAACTTGCTAAACTTATTCCCCCTCTGTACATATTTTCTAGAAACACTCGCCTAGCTTCAAGCTCACACGAGTTTACTGTTAAGCTTCCAACTTCCCGTACAGTGAAATATAGGCAGTCATTCATACCCCGAACTTCTAAGCTTTGAAATACATTGCCAGAAGCTGTATGCCTATTGTCATGCGACCTTTGACGTTTCAAACTCAACGTCTACCGGCATTTTAGGCTTTTCCCTCCTTTTAATCCCGTTTAACCTTAACTCCTTTTTTTCCCTTACCGACATAACTGTTTAAATTGCATTAAAGCGTGACCCCTTGAGTTGTGTTCGGCTGCTTAAAAAAAAAATCGACATTTAGTTTTGGGAATAAACTTTCCACGACATAAATGCAGAACACTATACTGTATGCTCCCATCCGTCCACCCCATCCCTTTTCTTTATACTATGCATCGCCTCTCACCATCCATTCATATTTTGTTCATTTTGCTTCAAATTTCGCTCCCATCTGTCCTACATTTTCATGCGCTTTTGACGCTATGCATCACCTCTCACTGTCTTTCCATGTACTCTTCTTTTTTTACATCAAATTTCACTCCCATCTGTTCGCCACTCTCTTCCGCCTTTGATAATACGCATCACTGCTCACCACCTATACATACTCCCTCCATTTTGCTGACCTCGATCCCATCTGTCCGCCACTTTCTTTCGCTTTTGCACCTACTAGCATCTATTCTTATTTTCTGCATTTTACATACCATTTCGCTCCCAGTTCTCCGCCTTTGACACAATTCATCGCTTCACATCATATTCTCTCCATTTTGCATCAGTTTTTACTTTTATCCGTCCGCCGTTGTCTCTCGTTTTTGATTCTATTCATTACCTCCCAGCATCCAATTATATTTTCTTCATTTTGCATCAAATCTCGCTCCCGTCTGTCCGCTGCCTTATTTATCCCATTTATGCCATCATTTATTCATATACTATCATTTCTTGCATTAAACTTTGCTTCCATCTGCCTGCCATTTCCATCCGCCTTTGATACTACGAATGACCGCGCACCGTCTACCCATATTGTCTCCTTTTGGTTGATTTTACTTCCATCTGTTCTTCTCTCACATCTGTCCGCCACCTCTATCCACCTTTGATACCAGGTATCACCGCTCACCGTCTATCCATATACTCTCCTTTCTTGCGCCAAATTTCGCTCCTATCTGCCACTGATACTACGCATCACCTCTCTCCATCTATGTACATATATTCTCTCCGTTTTATATCACTTTTCACTTCCATCCGTTCGCCACTCTCATTCGCCTTTGATACTCGCACTACGCGTAACCGCTCATCATCTATTGATATTCTTTCCATTTCGCATCAAATTACCTATATGTCCGCCACTCTTTCTCTCGCCTTTGATATTACGTATCACCATAATAATCCAAATACTCTCCCGTTTTTGCATCAAACTTCGCTCCCATCTGCCCACCACTTCCATCTACCTCTAATGTAACGCATTACCTCCCTCCATCTATCTATGTACACTCTCCATTTTGTATCAAATTTACTATACGTCCGCCACTATCTCTCGGTACTACGTACCACTTCCCACTATAATAATCCATATACTCTTCCGTTTTTTCATCAAACTTCTTCCCGATATGCTCACCACTCCCATCTGCCTTTAATATAACGTATCTGTTTTTTTTGCCTGCCATTGATTCTATGTTTCACCTCCATCTTCACCAATTCTTCTTCTTCAATGGCACTACAGTTCAAATTGGAGCTTTACGTCCTGATGTTCAGGTTTCTTTACATTTAATTATTATTCTGGAGGTATTGTTAGCACTTCACATAATTCTCTATCTACGAATTTTTCATTTTCACAATGCATGCAAGCAGTGTGCTGCAATTATACGTTGACCGGGATTTGAACTCACGACCTTGGCATTGTAAACTAATACGATACCCATTAGGCTACACTCAGGTTTACCTATCGAATTTATGGTGCTCAATCCTTCTAGTAAGTATTTTAGTTGCAACTGTAATACGATTTGGAAAAATTATTTATTATATTCATCCTTTTACCGTTTTCTCTCTATACATGTCAATATCAGTGTAGTGTTTATCTGTTGCTTATAAATGGCTATAACTGATTGCAATGAAACTTTCACAGTTTATTAGGTATGCTTCGAGATGTAATCTGCTTTTAGATTTATTGCGATACCCGCATGCCTTCTACCCCCACCCATACAAAATAACTCATTTCCAAAAATATATATTAATCAAATTTTTTGAAAAACTATATAAGCTAACTTGAAGTTTTGTAAATATTATTTTTATCATGGTACAAATTATTTGAATTCTTCCACTCCTTCCACCACCTCGCATACAAACTGCACTTTTCATTAAATACTCTAAACCAATTTTCTCAGTACACGTAACATTTATCGAGCCCAAATTTTGTACTAAGTCCTTGACTAGCATTATTATTAATATCCCTTTTTCTACCCCCTCCTTTCAAAAATTCGATTTTCTTAAAAAGTATGAATGTTACTAATCCGCAATTTACATACATATCAATTGAATTGCGATTTTTACGCGAAGTCCTGAGGGATCTCTGGTCTATATAATAATGAAAAACTGTACATATATTTGAAGTCACGTGAAGTAGACAACTAAGTTTTGCCGAAGTAATTTCATCGGTATCGGTGGTTCAGTGGAAAAACTCGCTTGCCTCGCGGACGGCCCCGGATTCAATTCTCGGCTGATATTCTTTTTTACGATTGGACCACAGTAAAAATATTATAATTTCTAATAAATGTTATTCCATGCCAAAGGGAAATTCTGCACAAAGAAGCTCCAATATAAAACGTCGTGCGAAATATGGGTGCATATGCTTGTACAAAATATAGTAATAATATTAAATTCATAGATATCTTTAAATCATCTAGACTTTTGCATGAAATTATGAAGAAAACATACGAACCGTTACAATAAAGATAATTTGCATAATAATAAACACCAGCTCGCAATAGAAAAACTAAACCAAACTGAAAATAAAAAGAACAAAATGTATTTAAATAAATTTAAATGTTCCAAAAAATAAAAACTTACAAAAATTAATAACAATATTTCATAAAACACATAACGTGTTCCCCGTTTTCCATGCATGTCAGATATCGTGTTAAGTTCAATTTCATGCCCATTCCATTTTAGAAATAGTCCTTACAAAATGTTCAATAGAGAATATCCAATACAATAATTTTTTCCTTTTTTTGAAGGAAATAAGTTTCGAAAATTCTGAAATATAAATTTGAAAATTATTAAAAGTTATGTTTATGTTAATCACAATTATAGTTTGTAAGTCATAAAATTTCTGCAATTTAAAATTACATCAGTTCACCACACTAACTACGTTGTACACGTAAATGATGACCCAATAACAACGTACTTCACGAAATTCCATCTTCGAAATTGTGCTAGTTTCGAAAACTTTGAAATATATCATTTTTATAACTATGGTAAAAAATTATTCGAGTCCCTCACTCCTTTTACCACTTCCCATACAAACTGCACTTTTTCATGGAAAGCTATAAATGTATAAAATTTATTTATAAACGTATAAAATTTATCGAGCTAAAATTGTGCACTAAATAACTATTTAAGACCGAAAAAAATTAGACCAATAGCTTCACCCCTTCTACGGTACGGGACCATACAATCTGACACGATTTCACAACTTTACTAAAAGTCGATTTTCCTGGAAAGTATGAAAGTTACTGACCTGCAATTTAAAATAAATCGCATGTGAATGTGAATAGTTATTTCGGAAAAAATTCATGAAGAAATTCCCTACCCTTTTACCATCTTCCATATAAACTGCAAAATTTCTTGTGCTTTACGCACAATCGTAGTCCTGTTACGTTTTTTAGGTGAACTTCGGAAGTTTTGAAGCTTCTAGCTTAATATTTCAATCGAAAATTTTGCGTTTTTGTGTTGTTTTTTTTTAGTGCACGTGGACCACTTTGTGCACGTTAAGGCCCCGCTTCGGTGCATAACTGTTTTACTCCAAATTATATATTTTTTCTTTATGTAACTGCAAAATTTGAACAATTTATCTTTTACCAGAGCCCTGAAAAAAGTACTAAAATTTTTTGACATTTTGGCTCACCATTTCCCTCCCCTTACACACCACAACTTAATAATTACCCAATTTGTGAGTCACATATAACTACAATCAGATGAATTTCAACATAATATCTGCATTAGATATTGCGCTTTGAAGTTTTAAGCAATGCGCCAATTTCGAAAACTACACATCTACACCCACTATTGTTCAGGTTAATTAATATAATGATAATTTTCTCTATTTCGCTAGTATAGTTCAATATATGGATCTTCCAAGTTTCAACTTCATAGCTTAAGAGATAGTCGAGATAATAATTTTAAAGTGGTATTCTTTGAACTCTCCTTGACCCTCGCCCCTACTGTCGGACCTATGGACCTATGCGCCACCTAATTGATTCTAAAATAGAAACTTTTCCTGTTATGTAATTTCGCATATATAATCATTGGGAAAAGAATTTGGACTTTGACTTACGTCTGACCTTTTCGTACCTCAATGGATAAAAATTGTTATAATTCATTATTTTTAAAGTTTGTCCCAAAAATCTCTCCATATGTGAGTGTCAATTTTCGGCCTCGTAGCTGAAGCCGTACTTAAGAAATTTGAATTTATGGTATTATGTTCTTGCGCTACCCGTTCATCCTTCTCAACCACCAATTACCATTATCCAGTCTTAATTATATATATGTATGGATGTATATATATTTCTATTCTAGATGAAATCTGAGAGTATATTGTGTTTGCCTTACTGATTGTAACGCTAAGAAATAACACTCGCACAGAGCCGCCAAGGGCATAGAAATATTTGTTGTCGCTCAAAAACCTCGATTCCGACTGACCGTCTGTCTGTCTATCCATCTGTGCGTCTGTCTACAGCATAACTATCGAAAGCTTTGAGCTATAGTGCTAAAAATGTTTGTGTGTCATTTTTAGCAAAAAAGTAACTTTAAGTTAAGAATGGGCTACATACCCCCACTTCTTTTACCCCCTTCCATACAAAATTCATGAAATTTTGAAAAATTAAGAAATTGATTTTTCTTTGAAACTATTTAAGCTATCTACTTGAAATTAAGGTCAAAGTATTATGATATAGATGTCATTAATATCACGGAATATTGACCCGATCCCCTTACTCCTTCTATACCCCCTCCCAAACAAATGGACAATTTTGAAAAATCCATATTTTCGGTTTTCATTGAAACTAGTAAAGCTAAAAAGACGAAAATTTGTCAGAATTAATTCTACTATAATTGCAATTTATTTTAAGAATAATTACCAACTTCACCTCACTCCTTCTACCCCCTCCCATACAAAAGGCATGATTTTTGTTAAATGCATTATATCGATTTCCATTAAAACTAGAAAAACTAAAAACTTTAAATTTTCCAAGGATTTGAAAAAATAATTAGCTCCGCTTCACTCCCGTATAAATATTTGTATTATAAATTCAAGAAAAACATTTCTCCTTCGAATATATGAGAGCTATCGACTTGCAAAGCATGGTGATAAGGATGCTGATAAACAGTTTCAAAATTATAGTAAACGCTCCACTTCCTCTGCCACCTCCCATACAAATGCCCCAATTTCAGGAAAACTATGTCCAATTTCTTTAAAAATAATGAAAACTAAAAACTTTAAATTCAGCAAAAAACATTTTGCATGCCATGTTCGGTGTCATATACGAAAAATACTACTTCTACCATCTCCCATGCAAAAGTCTCTATTTATTATTCGAAAGAATTTGAGATGACATATTTTCCGGTATATTAAACTCTTTCTCATTTCATCTAGAGTATCATATGATTGGGGGTAAAGCCCAATCATAATTTTGTTATTTTTTTTTGTGTTTAAAAAATAAAATATTTACCAACAAGTCAGGAGTAAATTTAAATGGGGTCAAATTCAAAATAGGCGATAAATTGCCGGTCTTACTGGGACACCCTCTGTATGCAAGTTTGGGTTTGTATGGGGGCGGAGGGGGAGGGGTGTGTGCGATAGAAGGGATGGTTACATATCAATTATTTTTTAATTGGTTGCTGAAATCAAGTTCAAAATTCTCTGCACAGAATGTTAGTTTCGTAGACGAAGTAAATTTATTTTGTATATTTAAAAACATACAGGGTGGGCCAAATACAATTTTCTTTTTATACTCTAGATGAAATCTGAGAGTACATTGTGTTTGCCTTACCGTTTGTAACGCTAAGAAATACCGCTCGCACAGAGCCGCCAAGGGTACAGAAATAATTGTTGTCGCTCAGCAACCTCGATTCCGAGTGACCGTCTGTCCGTCTGTCTGTCTGTCTGTCTGTCTGTCTGTCTGTCTGGCTTCTCGACAATAACGTGCCGGTTTTCCGAGCCCCAGATGCAGCAATTTTGTTTGTTAACGTAGCCTCCGAGATGAAAATGCGCCTCGTCAGAAAAGATGATTTTTCGCCCTAAATTGTTGTCCAATTCAAACTGATCTAAGGCCCCAACTGCGAAGCGATAACGAAGCGGGTGGTCGTGCGCTTTCAATTGCTGAATCAATTGGACCTTGTAAGCGAATAATCCGAGATCTTTGTGCAGAATTCTCCGTGAAATGTTGAGCTGTTGAGATCGACGGCGAGTTGATGTTCGTGAAGTGAGTCTCACACTCTCGGCTACAGCAGCCACATTCTTGTCTGTGCGCACCGTACGACGACGGGGACCATGAGCGTCGTCCACTAGCATGGCCAGTCTCATGAACTTTTTGCACAAACTTGCGTACAACAGGCGCGATAGGTGCTTCATTTCGGCCAAAACTTTTTTTCAAAAAACGCACTGTTTGGGCTACACAGCACTCACTTTGGAAATAAGTTTTCAATATTTCCCAACGTTGCTCAAATGTAAAGAGACTCACTGACTTTCTGTCTAGATGTCGAGCGGGAAAAAAGCTTTCAGTGTCAAAATAACCTATGATTTAAAAGAAACCACTAGATGGCCCACTCTGTACATTTGTATAGGATGTGAGGGAATAGCAAAACTTGTGATGCACTTTTGTTAAGTTTCTTTTGAAAGGTGTTCGTACAATTTCAACTTCGTAGCTTTTAATTTGTTGTGTATTAGTTGATTTATCTAATTGTAAGGGGGAGGGTCAGGGGGGTGCAAAGAAAAACACTTAAAAATTAATATCTCAACTATCTCTTAAGCTATGTAATTGAAACTTAAAAAGTATATTAAGCTACACTAGGCAAATACAAAAAAACATGTTGAAATAATAGTAGTGGGGAGAAATGGGGAGCATTTCAAAAATGGCGCACTTTTCAAAATTACAAATTCTTGTATCTCAAAAAATAGTACAGATATCAAATCAAAAATTTGTCAGATTGTAGAACTACATAATGGTTAATTTTGGTAAAAATTTTAAGTTGGGAGGTGTAAGGGGAGGGAGGTGATAAGCAAAAATGTCGAAAACTTTGAGTGATTTTTTTAGGGCTCTAGTGAAAGATACAAAGTTAAAATTTTGCACGTGAATACCTATATTTATTGTACATAAAAAAATAATAATAACTTGATCCATATTTATTATAAACCGACCCCCCGGTCTAACGTGCACAAGGTGTTTCATGTGCATTGAAAAAAACACATAAACTGAAAATTTTTGAGTGAAATTTTAAGGTAGAAACTTGAAAATCTGCGAAATGCATTTAAAAAAAATCCCTAAATACATGAAATATTAACTGGTCGAAAAGCCTTAATACTTCTACCCCCTCCCATACAAAATTATTTTTTCGACCATTTTCAAGAAATCAATTCTCACCTAACTATTAAAAGCTATCAATTTGAAATTTTGCGTAACAACTAACAAAAATAATTAAAATGAAATTGCGTTAAAAGTTTTAAAACCGCGCTTGCCCTTCTACCCCCTCCCATACAAAAGTATGATTTCGACTAATTTCATTAAATCAACTAATAACCAACAAATTAAAAGCTACGAACTTGAAATTTCGTACAAGCATCTTACAATAAAAATAAAAGAAAATTGCATCACAAGTTTTACGATTCCTTTACCTCCCCTACCCCCTCCCATACAAAATTATTTTTTCGAGCATTTTTAAGAAATCAGTTATCAGCTAACTCTTAAAAGCTATCAATTTAAAATTTTGCATAAAAACTTATAAAAATAATTCAAATGAAGTCGCTTTAAAAGTTTTGAAATCGCGCTTGCGCTTCTACCCCCTCCCATACAAAGCTATGATTTCGACCAATATCATTAAATCAACTAATAACCAACAAACTAAAAGCTACGAACTTGAAATTCTATTCAAGCACCTTACAACAGACGCGAAATAAAACTGCGTATCAAAATTTTACGCTTCCCTTATATTCTCTACCCCCTCCAATACAAATGTTCGGTTTCATGAATGTAAAATACACCGAATTTTATGAAAATTCTATGCAACTTCGTCTATGAAACACATTCTATACAGAGAATATTGGACGTGATTCAAGCAATTAATTAAAAAGCTATTAACATCCACCCACCCTTACTATTACCCCTACTCCTCCCCTCATAAAAACCCAAACTTACAGAAACGAATAAAATATTGTTAACAGTCCTGCCCAAGAACTCCCTTTCACTTAGCCTTCCCTAACCACTCTAACCTGTATATTGACTTTCCACTCATCCGCAACTTGTCCCAAGAATAATAAAGTTTCGCCCGACTTGTTGGCAGTTTATTTAGGCTAATTTAGTCATGAAACGCGAAAAAAAAAATTTCAGGGTAGCAAATTTTTTTTTTCTTGTGTCGATCACAATACTTTATTATTAGAATAATGAAGTAAAAGTAATATATTCCAAAATTCAGATCAATATCATTTATACTTTTCGAGAAAAGCCGTTTATTGACAAATTGCGTAATTTTGTCATTTTGTATGAGAGTGGGTAGAAGGTGTGGAGCGAATTGGCGTTCAGGAACTTGTCCTTACTTTTTTGTAAAAACGATTTGTACAAAGTTGAACTTTCCAGATCAACGCGTTCTCAAGCTAGAGAGGACACGGGCGGACAGACGGACGGACAGGCATTCGGTTTTGAGATTTTTGAGTGATTATATGAAATTCTGTATTATTCATTTTTCTCCGAGCCTTATTTCTTAGCGTTACAAACTTTGTGGCAAACTTATAATACTCTCAGATTTCATCTAGAGTATAAACATTGTGTTCAAAGAGCCATTAAAGAAAGCAAATTATATATCCCCATAATGTTTAACTAGCTAGCCATATTCTCAGAAATTGCTTATTATTGCGATACTTACGAAACGATTCAAGCACATAAGGCCAATATCATCCAAGCAATCCGTGAGCTACAGCCCGAAATCATCGATATGGTCTTGAAAAATTGGAGTGACAGAATGCGCTACTGCGAAGCCAGCCGAGGCAGCCACTTGAACGAATTTGTCATTAATGGGAATGTTTGTTCTTACTAATGAAGCTATAATACATGGAAAAAAATTTAATTTTGTTCATTTTGTTGCATATTTAAAGAGAAACTTGTATTTGGCCCACCCTGTGCAACTGAAAATATACCAGCTTCATGATTCGTTACGGTGATTCTCATTTAATCTTCTCAAACCTTCCCAATTCCACTTCTTGCTACATTACTGTGTTTGTGTATTGCACATAAAAGCCGAAATTGCCTATAACACTCGTAATTCTGTGAAAAAAAAACAATGCTTGCTGTTTGACATCAATTCCAACGAATTTTGATATAAATCATAATTCTTTTGATAACGTGCGCTAGTTATCAATATATTTTTGGCATATTTCTCGGAAAAATGAGAAATGATAAATAGTAATCACTTATTTGATTCAAGATAAGGAGTTATCAAAAGAATTATGATTTATATCAAAATTCGTTGGAATTGATGTCAAACAGCAAGCATTGTTTTTTTTTCACAGAATTACGAGTGTTATAGGCAATTTCGGCTTTTATGTGCAATACACAAACACAGTAATGTAGCAAGAAGTGGAATGCGGCAATTTTGTATGTTGCGGCAATTTTGTATGTTAACGTAGCCTCCGAGCTGAAAATGCGCCTCGTCAGAAAAGATGATTTTTCGCCCAAAATCGTTGTCCAATTCAAACTGCTCTAAGGCCCCAACTGCGAAGCGATAACGAAGCGGGTGGTCGTGCGCCTTCAATTGCTGAGTCAATTGGACCTTGTAAGCGAATAATCCGAGATCTTTGTGCAGAATCCTCCTCAGGCTAGTGTGTAAAATGTTGAGCTGTTGAGATCGACGGCGAATTGATGTTCGTGAAGTGAGTCTCACACTCTCAGCTACAGCAGCCACATTCTCGTCTGTGCGCACTGTACGACGACGGGGACCATGAGTGTTGTCCACTAGCATGCCAGTCTCATGAACATTTTGCACAAACTTGCGTACAGCAGGCGCGGTGGATCTTCATTTCGACCAAAACTTCTTTTCAAAAACGCACTGTTGTTTTTTCAATATTTCCCAACGTTGTTCAAGTGTAAAGCGACTCATTTCGTTTGGCTGAGGTATGATACTGACTTTCTGTCAAGATTTCGAGCCGGGAAAAAGCTTTCAGTGTCAAAATAACCTATGATTTAAAAATAAACCACAAGATGGCCCACCCTGTACATTTGGATAGGATGTGAGGGAATAGCAAAACTTGTGATGAACTTTTGTTAAGTTTCTTTTGAAAGGTGTTCGTACAATTTCAACTTAGTAGCTTTTAATTTGTTGTTTATTAGTTGATTTATTTAAATTGGTCGAAATCATTCTATTGCATGGGAGGGGGTGGAAGGGCAGGCGGGATTTCAAAACTTTTGATACATTTTGTATGCAAAGTTTTAAAAGCGTTTGTACGAAATTTCAAATTGATGGCTTTCAATGGTTTGTTAAAAATGGTCGAAAAACACTTTTCTATGGGAGGAAGTAGACGTCTTGAAGTTATTCGCCCATAAATTACTTAGTCTTTTAAGCATTGCTTGATTGATGAATTTTACAAATTTTCAAACTTATAGCTCAAAATTTCACTCGAGAATTTTGAGTTTTTGTGATTTTTTCAATAAAATTGTTGACATTTTGGTCCACCACCTCGGCCCCTTTTAAATTCCCCATCTTACAATTTTTACGAGAATTATACAAATTATACAAAATTTCAACTTAGTACCTGTTTGGAACTTTGAAATATAACGGTTTGAAGTTTTGAAAAGTGCACCATTTTTTAAATGCTCCCCATTTCCCCCAACACTATTATGACTAATTTTTTTATTTTTCTTGTATTCCGCTCTTCAAATAAATTTTTTTTTTGGTCAAATAATTCCGAAGACATAATCATTTGAAAAAAAGTCGGCCGACAATTTGGTTTTAGCCCCTTTTTTCAGACGCCAATGGATAAAAAAATTAAATTATTTTTGGAGTTTTCCCACAACCCCCTCTAAGCTTAAGCTGATTTTCAGCTTCCTATTTGCATTCGTAGTGGAGATATTAGCAAATGTAGTTTGGGATTTTCCCCTCTCCTCCGCCTCCCTGTTCCACCTGACGATCCCCAAAATTTAGATAATGCAGCTCACTTACACAACCAACAATCCACCCTCAAACGAAAATTCTACCTTTAACTATCTCGGGTATAAGAATCCATGTTTTGATTTTATCCGGCCTCCCTCTTCCACCTGACACTCCCCAAAATTTAGGTAACTTACAAAATTTGCAATCCACTTAAAACGTAACTTTCTGCTTTAACGATATCGGAGATATTTGTCCACATGTACGGCGGAACGGATTTTTTTTGTTGCATTTTTAGGCTAATTTAGTCATGAAACGCGAAAAAAAAATTCCAGGGTAGCCCATATTACTTTATTATTTTAATAATAAAGTGGAAAAAAGTAAAAATTAATTAATTTTTGTATCCAGTGGAGTCCGAAAAGGAAGTTAGATTTTGTGCAACATAAAAATATTTAAAACAAAGCAGCATCAAAAGTTTTGAAATTCCCCGTGCGTTTCTAGCCCCTCCCATACAAAAGTATGATTTCAACCAATTTCTATAAGTCAACTAATAACAAACAAACTGATAGCTGCAAGCTTCAAATTTCGTATGAGCTCCCTTTAAGCGAAACGAAAAAAAAACTGAATCAAAATTTTTACGGTCCCGTCACTTCCTCGTCCTCCTCTTATACAAATGAGTGGTTTCAGGAATATAAAATACACCGAATTTCATAGGACTTATTTCGGGTGTGATACTAACATTCTTTAAAGTGAATTTCGAATATGATTCAACCGATAAATAAAACATAACAGGGCTACGATTGCGCGTAAAGCGCAATCTTACGAAACTCTAGATGAAATTTTTTGTGATCCCAAGAAATTTTGTAAGGGGAGTGTTAGAAGGGATTATAGCATTGATCAAATTTTTTCCCCATCATGCTAAAGTAGTTATAAAAATGTTTTACACAAAATGCTTGCTCCAAAAAATGAATGGGAACTGAGAAAATTAGTGAGTTAGATTTAGTGAAAATGTGCAGTTTGTATGGGAGGTGGTAGAAAGAGTGGGGGGATTTTAGTAATTTTTTCAGAAATAACTAGGAATATTATAAAATTGACATCCCTTAAATTTCAGACTAGTGCTATTCATACTTTTCAAGAAAATCGATTTTTTGTGAAGTTGTGAAACTGTGTCATATTGTATGGGAGGGGGTAGAAGCAAGTGAGGCTAATCAAATATTTTTTCTGATCTAAGTGATAATGCTAATTAAGCATTTATTACAAAATATGAGCTTGATAAATGTTAAATGTTCTGAGAAAATCGACTTAGAGCATTTCATGAAAAAGTGTAGTTTGTATGGGAGGGGGTGGAAAGAGAGGGAGGACGCAAATAATTTTTCTACTGTGAATTTAAATCATTATGAAAGTAATATATCCCAAAATTCAGATTAATAGCTTTTATACTTTTCGAGTAAATCCATTTATTGTCAAATTGCGAAATTGTGCCATTTTGTATGGGAGGGGGTAGAAGGGGTGAAGCTAATCGTCTAATTTTTTTTGACCTTTCTAACAATTTTAAATAAAAATTTAATGCACAATTTCAGCCCGCTAAATTTTATGCGCACTGAATAAATTGGCTTAGAGTAATTCATGACAAGTACAGTTTGTATGGGAGGTGGTAGAAGGAGGGGAAGGACACGCATAATTTTTATACGGTAGATTGATATTATCATAAAAGTAATACATTCCAAATTTCAGGCTAATAGCTATTATACTTTTCGAGCAAATCCGTTTATTGTCAAATTGCGCATTTGTGTCATTTTGTATGGGAGGGGGTAGAAGGGGTGGAGCAATTTGGCCCGCTCACGAACTTGACCTTACTTTTTTGTTAAAAACGACGTATACAAAATTTGAACTTTCTAGCTCAACGCGTTCTCAAGCTAGAGAGGACACGGACGGACGGACGGACGGACAGACGGACGGACGGACGGACGGACGGACATCCGGTTTTGAGATTTTTGAGTGATTATATGAACTTCTGTATCATTGATTTTTTTCTCGGGGCCTTATTTCTTGGCGTTACAAACTTTGTGGCAAACTTATAATACTCTCAGATTTCATCTAGAGTATAAAAAGTTATAACCATCCTCCCACCTCTCTTATCCTTCCCAATGCCCATACAAACCCAAACTTGACTATATAAACAAATGAAATATTTTTATGATCGTAATCGCGGCTAAGTGTTAACTAATTGCAAACAGCCCTAAAACCCCCATTCACTTAGTCTTCCCTATCCACTCCTACCTGCATATTGACTTCACCTGTATCCTCGACTTGTCCCAAGAATAATAAAGTTGCGCCCAACTTATTGGCAGTTATCTTAACACTTAAATGGGATTACAATAGTTCCAGTACATATTTCATTGTTGTTTATTTATGCAAGTTTTGGTTTGTAGAAGAGAGGACGATAAAAGGAAGTGGGTTGATGTTAATAATTAATTGCATTAATTGCTCACGTTCAAAATTAGTTGCATACATTGTTAGATTCATAGAAGAAATTCGATAGATTTCTATGAAATTTGGCGTACACCCAGACAGGTTTTTTTTGCAATTTTAGCCTAATTTAGTCATGATAATTCTTGAGAGGATGTATGGAAAGCTAATATACATGTTAGAGTAGTTTGGGAAGACTAAGTGAAAGGGGATTCTAGGGCAGGGCTGTTGTCAATTGAACCTTTAATTACGAATACGAGCAATAGCTCCTGTACACATAATCAATACTTCATTCGTTTAATTATGCAAGTTTGGGTTTTTATGAGGAGAAGGGTGAGGGGTGATAGTAAGAGTGGGTGAATGTTAATAATTTTTTGATTGATTGCTTGAAACACGTCTAATATTCTCTGTATAGAATGCCGTCTATGAAACTCACAGACGAAGTTGCATAGAATTTTCATAAAATTCGGTGTATTTCATATTCAAAAAGCCGAACATTTGCATGGGAGGAGGTAGAGGAGGTCGGAGAATCGCAAAATTTGTGATACAGGTTTATTTCGTTTTTCTTTTCAGGTGCTCGTTCAAAATTTCAAGATAGTAGCTTTAAATTTGTTGGTTATTAGTTGATTTATTGAAATTGGTAGATATCTTACTTTTATATGGGAGGTGGTAGAATCGCAGGCGCGATCTTGACACGATCTCATTTCAATTATTTTTTAAAGTCTTTGTGCAAAACTTCAAATTGATAGCTTTTAATAGTTAAGTTATAATTGATTTCATAAAAATGGTCGAAAAAATTATTTTGGGTGTGAATGGATAGAAGTCTTCAAGGTATTCGACTAGAGTTAATATTTTTGAAAGAAAAAGATTTCCGGATTCTCCACTGTTACCCTTTATTATTCATGACGTTTCGGTCTCTGCTGAGACTTTTATCAAACTGATCGTACGTTGTTTCTTTTCAGTTTTCGTGTTTTTTTCATTGCACATGAAACACCTTGTGCACGTTTGACACCCTTCCGTGCATAACACTTGTGGAACAAATTATTATATTTTCTCTATGAACAACAAATAGATGTATCCACATGGGAAATTTAAATTTTGTATCTTTTACCAGAGCCCTAAAAAATCATTCAAAAGTTTCGACTTTTTGCTTACCACGGCCCTCCCCTTACACCCCCCAACTTAAAATTGAATTTATCATAATTAAAGACTATTTAGTTCTACAATTTAACAAAATTTCAATTCGATATCTGTACTCAGCTTTGAGATGTAACGGTTTGAAATTTTGGAAAGTGCACCAATGTGGAAACGATTCCCATTTTCTGCCACTACTCTTATGTCCAAATGCTAATATAGCTTAATATATGATAAATAGCTGAACAGATAGTCGAGATATTAATTTTTAAGTGATTTTCTTTGCACCCCACTGACCCTGCTCCTTACAATAATTAGCATCCCATTATGCTGATTCTGGTGAATCTATATACCACCTTAATGGTCAAAAATATGATTTTTTATGGTAAGTAATTTCGAAGATAAAATCATTTAAAAAAATCGATCGATAATTTGTTTCGGACACCAATGAATAAAAATAAACTGCCAACAAGTCGGGTGAAACTTTATTATTCTTGGGACAAGTTGCGGATGAGTGGAAAGTCAAAGTAGAGTGGTTAGGAAAGGCTAAGTGAAAGGGAGTTCTTGGGCAGGGCTGTTGTCAATTTAATAATATTTCATTCGTTTCTGTAAGTTTGGGTTTTGATGAGGGGAGGAGCAAGGGTAATAGTAAGGGTGGGTGGATGTTAATAGCTTTTTAATTAATTGCTTGAATCACGTCCAATATTCTCTGTATAGACTGTGTTTCATAGACGAAGTTGCATAGAATTTTCATAAAATTCGGTGTATTTTACATTCACGAAACCGAACATTTGTATGGGAGGGAGTAGAGAAGGTAAGGGAATCGTAAAATTTGATATGTAGTTTTATTTCGCTTTTCTTGTAAGGTGCTTGTATAAAATTTCAAGTTCGTAGCTGTTAGTTTGTTGGTTATTAGTTGATTTAATGAAATTGGTCGAAATCATAGTTTTATATGGGAGGGGGTAGAAGGGCAAGCGCGATTTCAAAACTTTTAAAGCAACTTCATTTGAATTATTTTTGTAAGTTTTTATGCAAAATTTTAAATTGATAGCTTTTAAGAGCTAGCTGACAACTTATTTCTTAAAAATGCTCGAAAAAATAATTTTGTATGGGAGGGGGTAGAGGAGGTAGGGGACTCGTAAAACTTGTGACGCAATTTTCTTTCTTTTTTGTTGTAAGATGCTCGTACAAAATTCCAAGTTCGTAGCTTTTAATTTGTTGATTATTAGTTGATTTAATGAAATTGGTCGAAACCATAATTTTGTTTGGGGGGTAGAAGGGCAAGCGCGATTTCAAAACTTTTAACGTAATTTCATTTCAATTATTTTTGTAAGTTTTTAAACATAATTGCACATTGATAACTTTTAAAAGTTAGGTGATAATTGAGTTCTTAAAAATGGACGCAAAAATAATTTTGTATGGGATGGGGTAGAAGTTTTAAAGGTTTTCGACCAGTTAATATTTCGCATATTTAATGATTTTTTTTAAATGCATTTCGCAAATTTTCAAGTTTCTACCTTAAAATTTCACTCAAAAATTTTCAGTTTATGTGTTTTTTTCAATGCACATGAAACACCTTGTGCACGTTAGACCGGGGGGGGGGGGGGGGGGTCGGTTTATAACAATTATGAATCAAGTTATTATTATTTTTCTATGTACTTTAAATAGACGTATCCACATGCAAAATTTAAACTTTGTATCTTTCACCAGAGCCCTAAAAATTCACTCAAAATTTTCGACATTTTTGCTTATCACCTCCCTCCCCTAACACCTCCCAACTTAAAATTTTTACCAAAATTAACCATTATGTAGTTCTACAATCTGACAAATTTTCGATTTGATGTATGTACTCTTTTTTGAGATATAAGGATTTGTAATTTTGAAAAGTGCTCCATTTTTGAAATGCTCCCCATTTCCCCCCACTACTATTATCTTAGCATGTTATATTTTTTTTGTATTTTCCTAGTATAGCTTAATATAAGTTTCAAGTTTCAATTACATAGCTTAAGAGATAGTTGAGATATTGTTTGCCTTACCGTTTGTAACGCTAAAAAATAATGCTCATACAGAGTCGCCAAGGGTACAGAAATATTTGTTGTTGCTCAAAAATCTCGATTCCGTGTGACCGTCTGTCCGTCTGTCTGTCCGTCTGTCCGTCTGTCTACAACATAACTGTCGAAAGCTTTGACCTATCGTGCTGAAATTTTTCATATATCATTTTTAGCAAAAAAGTAACTTTAAGTTCGTGAACGGGCCACATCCCCCACTCCTTCTATCCCCTCCCATACAAATTTCATGAAATTTGGAAATTTAAAGAAATTGATTTTTCTCCGAAACCGTTTCAGATAATGACTTGAAAATTAGGTAGTAGTATTATAATGAAAATACCATTATTGCTCTGATCTCCTTACTCCTTCTACCCCCTCCCATACAAATGTGCAATTTTCAAAAATGCATTTATTCGGTTTGCATCGCAACTAGCAAAGGTAAGAGAACCAATTTTTGTCAAAATTAATATTATTACAATGGCAACCAATTTTGTAAAAATTGTCAACTTCACCTCACTCTTTCTGCCCCCTCCCATACAAATTTAACGAAATTTCGGAATTTGAACAAAATTATTTTTCCCCAAAATCGTCAAGGCTATCAACTTTAAATTTTGAGGAAAGTATACCAATATAAGTATCATTGATGTCAAAAAATTTGGTTTTGATTCGAATACTCCTTCTACCCCGTCCCATACAAATGCACAATTTTGATAAAATGAATTTAATCGATTTCTATTGAAACTAGAAAAAGTACAAGCTTTAAGCTTTGACACAATTTGTCCCTTAATAATTGTAATAAATGCTAAAAAAAATATTATTTTCGCTTCACTCCTTCTACCACCTCCCATACAAATTTTTTTATTGAAAACTCAAGAAAAGTATTTCTTCTTCGAGCATATGAGTAACAAAGCAATATGATTAGGATGTTGAAAAGGAGATTTAAAATCATCCAAAACCACCCACTTTCTCTGCCACCTCCTATAAAAGCATAAAGCATTCAGGCAAAAATTGTTCAATTTCCTCGAAAATTATGAAAGCTACAAACTTTAAATTCAGCATGAAACACTTTGTATACTACGTTCAATGTTATGTATACAAAAATTACAAACCTTCCCCCTCTACTTTTACCACCTCCCGTACAAAAGTCACAATTAACTATTCGAAAGAATTTAAGATGACATATTTTCCGGTACAATAAACTATTTCATCTAGAGTATAATTCTGTTATGTTTTTTTTTGCATTTTTTGGCTAATTTAGTCATGAAACGCGAAAAAAAAAAATTTCAGGGTAGCAAATTTTTTTTTCTTGTGTCGATCACAATACTTTATTATTAGAATAATAAAGTAAAATTAAATTATTTTTAAAGTTTGTCCCTCAAAACCCTCTACATATACGTTGAATTTAAGCTTCTTGCTTAGAACTATGTTTGATATATTCGAATTCTTAATTTTCGTTTGAGCGCTCTCATCCCTCCCTCCCTCCCCTTAACCCTTACACTCCCGAAGTGGGTATCCGCCTAGGATCCGCGACCATCTACAATCCACCCAAAAATAAATTTTCTCTCTTGATGGGTTTGGGAATTAATGTGCGCTGATCGTACACGTACGGCGTATATATATGCCGATATTTTTTTTTTTTTCATTTTTAGGCTATTTTAATCATGAAAAAAAAAAAAAATTTTAGGTTAACAATTTTTTTCCAATTCGATAACAATACTTTACTATTAGAATAGTAAAGTAAATTGAATCACTTAATTAAATGCTGCATCCAAACTATATTAGTGTAATCCCCGTAATTACAGACCTGTCCCATACAAATAAGTTTTCATTCTTAATAATTTATAGTTCTGATTCAAACGAAATAAAAAGCATACCAGGACTACGATTGGACGTAAAGCCCAATCGTGCGATACTCTAGATAAATAGAATTTTTTTTATTTTAAGAAATTTTGTAAAGGAATTGAGTAGAAGGGGTGACGACATTGAACTAATTTTTTCACATTACGCTAAGGTTGCTATCAAAATGTTTTATACAAAAGTTAGGATTCAAAAATTTTAAAGGTACTGAGAAAATTATTATATTGTATTTAATGAAATTGTGCAGTTTGTATGGGAGGTTGTAGAAGGAGTGTGGAGCGATTAATGACTTTTTAGAAATAACTGTAAATATCATTTAATTGCCATATTTTAAATTGCAGATCAGACACATTCATACTTTTCAGAAAAATCGTTTTTTTGCAAAGTTGTAAAATTATGCCAAACTGTATGGGAGGAGGTAGGAGTAGTGAAACTAATCGCCTATTTTTTTTTCTTGGCTTACTAATGAATCTATTATAAATAAATATTTAGTGCATAATTTCAACTCGATAGATTGTAAACGCACTAAGTAAATAGGTTTAGAGCATTTCTTGAAAAAGTGCAGTTAGTAGGGGAAGGGGTGGAAGGAGAGGGATGACCCGAATAATTTTTATACAGCAAACTGGAATAATTATAAAAGTAATATATTCCAAATTTCAGATCAATACCATTTATACTTTTCGAGAAAAGCCGTTTATTGACGAATTGCGTAATTGTGTCATTTTGTATGGGAGAGGGTAGAAGGTGTGGAGCGAATTGGCGTTCACGAACTTGTCCTTACTTTTTTGTAAAAACGATTTGTACAAAGTTTGAACTTTCCAGATCAACACGTTCTCAAGCTAGAGAGGACACGGGTGAAACGAAGCTGATAGTTTCTTGAGCTTTTTTATAAATTATTAAGGGACAAATTCTGGAAAAATGTTAAGTTTGAAATCGATATAAAGCATTTACCAAAACTATACATTTGTATGGGAGGAGGTAGAAGGAGAATACGGATAAAAAGAAAATTTTTCGTCGTCAATGATATTTCTTTTATTATACTTTCCACAAAACTTCAAGTCGATAGCTTTGGCAGTTTCAAAGAAAAGTAATTTAATTCAAAATTTCGCGAAATTTGTATGGGAGTAGGTAGAAGGGGTGAAAAGAAGTTGATAATTTTTTCAAAAATTAATTCAATTTTAATAAAATTAATTCTGACAGAAACTTGGTTTTTCAGCTTTACTAGTTTCAGTGAAAATCGATAAAATGAATTTTCAAAATTGTGCATTTATATGGGAGGGGTAGAAGTAGTAAGAAGATCAGATTAATATTTTAACGTTAACGATATTTATATCATTATACTTTGACCCAAATTGCAAGTTGATAGCTTAAATAGTTGCGAAGAAAATTCGAAAATTCATGAAATTTGTGTGGGAGTAGTGGAAGGAGAAGGAGAATGTGGCCCGTTCATCGAGCGTTATTTCTTCGCGTTACAAATGGTAATGTAAAATTCAATATACTCTCAGATTTCATCTAACATTTCAACATATTTATCAGACCGTTGCTGAAAGTATCTCTCAGGATAAAACACTAATAGAGTTCGACTAAGCCACACAAAAAAACATAACAGAATGATGATTGGGCTTAAAGCCCAATCATATGATACTCTAGATGAGATGGAAATGTCTTTAATATACCGGAAAATATGTCATCTCAAATTCTTTCGAAAAGTGAATAGGGACTTTTGCATAGGAGGTGGTAGAAGTAGAGGGGGAGGTTTGTGTTTTTTATATATGACACCGAACATGGCATGTATAATGTTTTTCGCTGAATTTAAAGTTTTTAGTTTTCATTATTTTTAAAGAAATTGGTCATAGTCTTCCTGAAATTGGGGCATTTGTATGGCAGGTGGCAGAGGATGTGGAACGTTTTAGATAATTTTCAAACTACTTATCATCACCCTTATCACCATGCTTTGATTCGATTTCAAAGTCGATAGCTCTCATATATTCGAAGGAGAAATGCTTTTCTTGTATTTATAATACAGATATTTGTATAGGAGGTGGTAGGAGGAGTGAAGCGGTTCTGATAATTTTTTTAACACTTATTTCAATTAATTAGGAACAAATTCTGGCAAAATTTGAAGTTTGTACTTTTTCTAGTTTGAATGGAAATCGATAAAATGCATTAACAAAAATTATGCATTTGTGTGGGAGGGGGTAGAAGGAGTGTACGGATCAAATCAAATTTTTTTTCTTATTATTAATATTTCGATTTGTATACTTTATTCAAAATATCAACTTAGTAGCCTTAACAGTTACGAAGAAAAATAATTTAATTTAAACTTCAAAATTTCGTGAAATTTGTATGGGAGAGGGTAGAAGGAGTAAGGTGAAGTTGATAATTATCTTTAAAATAAATTTCAATTATAGTAAAATTAATTCTGACAAAATTTCGTCTTTTTAGATTTACTAGTTTCAATGAAAATCGAAAAAATTTATTTTTCAAAATTGTCCATTTGTATGGGAGGGGGTAGAAGGAGTAAAGGGATCAGATCAATATTCAGTCATATTAATGACATCTATAGCATAATAATTTAACCCAAATTTCAAGTCGATAGCTTAAGTGGTTTCAAAGAAAAATCAATTTCTTAAAATTTCGGATTTTCGTGAAATTTGTATGGGAGGGGGTAGAAGGAGTGGGGGGATGTGGCCCGTTCACGAACTTAAAGTTATTTTTTTGCTAAAAATAATACACAACAAATTTCAGCACGGTAGCTCAAAGCGTTCGAGAGTTATGCTGTAGACAGACGCACAGACGGACAGACGGATAGACGGACAGACGGACAGACAGCACTTCGGATTCGAAGTTTTTGAGCGACAACAAATATTTCTGTACCCTTGGCGGCTCTGTGCGAGCATTATTTCTTAGCGTTACAAACGGTAAGGCAAACACAATATACTCTCAGATTTCATCTAGAGTATAATAACAGTGAATTTTATGAAGCTATCTTAGATAAATCATTAAATTAATTAACTTACTTATTCAAATTGTTCAAAATCCAATGTATTGATATTAAGGAATTTCTTTGTGAGTAAATATTATAATTTTCAGGAATTTGAAAAATTTCGTTAATTTATTCTTTCTTTTTTTTATCAACACAGAAACACTTATCTTATTGCGAATCGCGGAGAAACAAACCGAGTTTTAGATCAAATTCATGAATTTATACTCTCGGAAATTATTGATTATTTTTATCAGTGTTACCAGAATTTATAGGCCTAATTGCATATTTAAGTGAAAATGTAGTATTTTAAAAGCAAACGATTTTGCCGAAACCTTAACACTTTTGTCGAATATCCTTAGGTCACAAAACATTAGGGAGGGGAGGAAGTTTTAATGGCTATGTGATTTGTCAATTAGTTTTTAAGTTACTAACGCTTTCGTCCAGTAAGTCTTAATAAAACATATAAAAATGCAAACATTTTGCTATATTTTGTAAGGAAGTTTTAATTTTGTTCCGATAGTTGGAAAGTCAACCTTTCTATGAATAGAACTGGTTTTTTTAAATTTCAATTCGCATAATTTGTTGATTTAAAATTATCTCATCTTTAGCGAAAATGCCTTATCGGCATATACGGTGCCTCAAGTCTTTCTTCCTAAATTTTTTATCGTTATGGAGATGAGATACTTCGTACGATATTTCTAATCTCTTTCAACCATTCTGGTCTAAAAAATAAATTTTAGGAACTCCAGAATAGATACAAGTGACGATACCAATGCCATGATATTGAACTAGGTACCTTGGTTCTATTAAAAGAAGATAATGTTCCTCCTTTGCAATGTCGAAAGGGACGGGTCGTATGAACAATTAAGGAACGTCGGGGCCACGCAAGAGTTGTTGACCTCAAAACTGAATCTGGCGAGCTTCGGAGAGCCAGACATAAAATCCGTCCACTTCCGATAGAAACCAGCGCCATAAATATAGAACCAGGAGCACGAAAGGCTGAACCACTTTATTACCACCAAGGACTCCAGGATAAAATCCGTCTAATCAATCTTTTTAGGGCGACGAATTGGTCCCAGGAATAAAATCCGTCTAATCAATCTTTTTAGGGCGACGAATTGGTCCCAGGAATTCGGTACCGACAATTAAAACTGGCCGAGCTGGTTGTACTCGTTCTGCTGGAAAATTCCCCATTAGTTGTGACATTAACATGCGGTAGCAATAAATGCATTTATTGCGATGTCCTTGACTATCTATCTGCCACGAAGAGGCCAGAAGGCTTGTCTTGTAAGCGCCAGTATGGTTTCTGATGCAGCGTGTTTAATTTACTCAGTGAATTTCAGTCATAAATAGTTTGGTTAATGGTTGTTTTGATGGTGGAATCATGGGATGTATGGTATCTTCAGGAAGACTCGACGCTTGAAGTCTGCGTCCGACCCTTATAATGTCACTTTGAAGTGCGGCTCACTAAGTTATTTTGTTTGTTGGCTTGTTCCCTTGTTCGAAGATGTTTAAGCCCGTTGTGGAAATCATTCTGCTGTACTTCCTTTATGATCATCGTATAGGTATTTTATAGCTCTTCAATGATGAGATTACCTGTAATTCTTTCATCCTTAGGCTTCTTCATATTTTGTATGAATCGTGATGTGAGTGCAGCTATCCTTTTCAATGTGGTAAATTAATTGTTATGGTTTATTCTTTCGGTTAGCTGTGGCTTAGGTTTTGTTTTCAGAACAGTTTTTAATCTTCTTTCCTCCTCTGGCACAGTTGTAGATTCAATGGTTGGTTGACTAAGCCAATTTCAGTCGGCTTCTCTGAGGAATTCTGAGCCATTAAGCCACAATGTTGATTTACTGAGCTACTCTAACATTCCTCTCGAAATTATATCTACTCGATTGGATTTTACGTTGATATACATATCTCCATTGATTGAAAGTGGACCTCTTTTGAATGTTGGAGATACAATGATCGTTAAATACCTTTAAGGTAAGATTCTGAATTTATCCATTATAGTACTATTTGAAAATCCATTCAGCATGTTAAATTATTTTGGTTGAACTTGCTGGACAAGCTTTATCATGAGTTTCGCAGCGCACAGTTCTAATCTCGGTAGGATTACGGTTTTCAGTTGGGCAACTTTGGATTTTGCACAAATGAATCGTACAGTACAGTCAACATTGCTGTTTACGAATCTATATATGCCTTAATTCCCAAAAACCAATATCCTCATCGGGGCTGTGCTTCAGTTCGAATCGATAACCCCTCACGTTCCTGTGTGTGCCGGTTTCAAAAATTCACTTTCTGCAATAACGTACTCCACGAAACCAATAATTTTAAAAGTAAATTTCTTCAGATTACTCGTATTTGTCGACTATAACCAGAACAAAATAAGATAATGATTTTTTCGCAAATATAAATAAATAGTTTTGAATGGTTAAATTTGTAGTTACAATTTGAAGGTAGGAAGCGCGTAATTCGATTTAAGGGCGAGCAATGGATAATTATAATATATCCTGAGTCTTATGATAAGTATGAAACTGATATTCCTGGAATATCTGTTAGTATCAGAATATATATTAGTAATGTTAAAGACTTATCATAATTATTATTGAGTACGTATTCAAATATATTACAAAATCTAATCGTCGATTATTTCACTTTTACCTACTTTACAGAAAAATATCGACATTTGACAACACTGATCAATGTATCTTATCTTATGTTGATTTTTATCACTTCGTGTTTTTACATGGAAAAGATAAACAAACTTAACTGATATCTCTGTCAACTGTCACCAAACCCTAACATATCTATAATAGTAAAAAAACAATAGTTAGGCCAGTGAATGAGAACCACTTGGGGGTTTTAAATTTTAACACCTGATGAAATTTTCAAAAAATGAGTACAACACTATTTGGTATTTTTTGTGATTGTCGGCATCATTATCAAATCGGCCCATGGCCTCGTGAAGTCGTCGCCTCCAACCGTGTTATACAAATGACCGCGTCCTCCAGCTGCTAATTATACTCTAGACGAAATCTAAGAGTATTGTAAGTTTGCCACAAAATTTGTAACGCTGTGAAATAAGGCTCGGAGAAAAAATTGAATAATACAGAAGGTACTCAAAAATCTCTAAACCTCATGTCTGTCAGTCCGTCTGTCCGTCGGTCCGTCGGTCCGTGATCTATCTAGCTCGAAAACGCGTTGAGCTAGAAAGTTAAAATTTTGTACAAGTCATTTTCGTCGAAAAATTAAAGCGAAGTTCGTTTAGGGGCCAAATCGCTTCACCCTTTCTACCCCCTACCATACAAAATTACACAATTTCGCAATTTGACAATAAACGGATTTGCTTAAAAAGTATAAACACTATTTATCTGAAATTTGAAATTTAATACTTTTATAGTGCTTTTAATGAAGCGAATAAAAACAATTTGTATCCCCCTCCTCCTTCCACCACCTCCCATACAAACTGTTTGGCGCCCTATTTAAACGAACGGATAAATACATTTTACGTCTCTCAAAATTTCAATCGGTTCGAGACGCGATCATTTGCCACTTTCTGATAGTTGATTCGAGCCTCGACTTCAATAGGAGAAGTTTGTTCCGTTTCATCGTACCAAGAAAGCGCATCAACACTAAACATACACAGCTGTTGTGATGAATATTACGGTCCTTGTTCGAGCCAGCTGAGCAAGCGACCACTTGGATATGGGTCACTGCACGATTGTATATAGAAAGGCGTTGCTGTGCAGTTTGAATTTCGGCAGTTTTCTGCGGCAAAATTATTTGGTCATTGTTAACGCAATCGTGGATTAAGTAACTTTTAATAAATTAAATCTCTATATACATTGTGTTTTCTTCTGTGGCAGTTTTATGCATCTTTTCCTTCAGGAAATCGTAGTTTGATCATCGGATGCTTTGAGTCTTTGCACATCAATCCATCAGAAAGTGCTGGGATTAGTCGCACTGAGAAGAAACAGCGCTGTGAATTCGCGTTAAAACACAAACTGAACTTTTTCATGAAATGCTCTAAGCCAATTTACTCAGTGAGTACATATAAAATTTATCGAGCTGAAATTGAGCACTAAATATTTATTTAGAATTATTAGTAAGACTAAAAAAATATACGATTACCTTTAACCCTTCTAAACCCTATCATACAAGATGACACAAAATCACAATTCGACAAAAGAGCTATTGATCTGAAATTTGGAATGTGTTACTTGTACGATGGTTTCAATCTATTGTATAAAAATTATAGGAGTCCTCCCCCTCCTTCCACCACCACCATACAAACTGCACTTTTTGATGAAATACTTTAAACAAATTTAATCAGAACGTATAAAATCTGTCGATCTGAATCTGTGCACTAAATATTTATTTAGAGTTACTACTAGGGCAAAAGAAAATTGGACGATTATGCTTCACTCCTTCTACCCCCTCCCATACAATCTGACGCAATTTCACAACTGTACAAAAAGTCGAATTTCCTGATCAGTATGGGTGCTACTGATCTGCCAAAAACATGTCAAAAGCATGATGCTTATAGTTATTTCTGAAAATGTCTTTAAGGAATTGCCCCTGCTTCTACCACCTCACATACAAACTGCACAATTTTACTAAATCCAATACACTCATTTTCTCTGTATCTACTAAATTTTTGAATCTTAAATTTTGTATAAATCATTTTGATGGCGACTCTAGCGTGATGTGAAAAGTTAGTTCAATATCGCCACCCCCTCTACAAAATTTCTTAGAACAAAGAATGTCTCTTTCATCTAGAGTATCGTACGATAGTTCTGTTATGTTTTTATACTTTAGATGAAATCTGAGAGTATTATAAAATTACTCTAAAGTTTGTAACGCTAAGAAATAAGGCTCGGAGAAAAATATAAATGATACAGAAGTTAATATTATCACTCAAGAATCTCAAAACCGGATGTCCGTCCGTCCGTCCGTCCGTGCGCTCTCGAGCTTGAGAACGCGTTGAGCTAGATAGTTCAAATTTTGTACACGTCGTTTTTGACAAAAATGTAAGGTCAAATTCCTGAACGGGCCAAATCGCTCCACCCTTTCTACCCCCTCCCATACAAAATGACACAATTGCGCAATTTGACATTAAACAAATTTGCTCGAAAATTATAAAAGTTATTGGCTTGAAATTTGGAATATGTTACTTTTATAATAATATCAATCTACCGTATAAAAATTATGCATGTTCTCCCCGTCCTTCTACCACCTCCCATACAAACTGTGCTTGACATGAATTACTCTAAGCCAATTTACTCAGTGCGTATAAAATTGAGAGAGCTGAAATTGTGCACAAAATATTTATTTAAAAATGTTAGTAAGTCCAAATGAAATTAGACGATTAGCTTTACCCCTTCTACCCCCTCCCATACAAAATGACACAATTTCGCAACTTGACAACAAATGGATTTACTCGAAAAGTATAAAAGCTATTAGTTTGAATTTTGAGATATATTACTTTCATAATAATATAAATCTACAGTAGAAAATTAGTTGCGTCCTCTCTCTCCTTCCACCCCCTCCCATACAAACTACACTTTTTCATGAAATGCTCTAATGCGATTTTCTCAGAACATATAACATTCATCGAGCTCATATTTTGTAATAAATACTTAATTAATATTGACACTAAGATCAGAAAAAAATATTTGATATATATATAGCTTCACTGCTTCTACCCCCTCCCATACAATATGACACAGTTTCACAACTTCACAAAAAATAGATTTTCTTGAAAAGCATGAATGGCACTAGTCTTAAGTTTAAGGGATGTCAATTTTATAATATTCCGAGTTATTTCTGAAAAAATCACTAAAATCCCCGCACTCTTTCTACCACCTCCCATACAAACTGCACATTTTCACTAAATCTAACTCATTAATTTTTTCAGTTCCCATTCACTTTTTGGAGCTTACATTTTGTGTAAAACATTTTTATAGCTACTTTAGCATGTTGGGGAAAAATTAGTTCATTGCTATCATCCCTTCTAACACCCCGCATACAAAATTTCTTGGGATCACAAAAAATTTTATTTCATCTAGAGTATCGTAAGATTTCGCTTTACGCGCAATCGTAGCCCTGTTATGTTTTATGATGGCTTTGCTATATTCATCAATCGAGTCTTCACATCGCTTGTGTAGTTTACTCACTGGTCTGTTACCTTACCTCTCAAAGCACGTTTAGGGATTGCTCTATCTTTCATTCGCTCTACATGACCGATCCACTGCAGTTTACGTTGCTTGATGAACGTTGAAGCTTCTGGCTCATTGTAGTGTTGATACAACTTCGCCATTCCGTTTCACTCTTCCCAGGCCCCAAAATGATTCAAAGGACCTTTCTCTCGAAAGCGTAACTGCTTTTTCGGAAGTTAGTGTTAATGTCCACGTCTCGCTGTCATAACACTGCACAAGTCGTATGTTGGTTTTATATATTCGCAGCTTATTGTTCTTGTGCACTTTCTTGGATTTCATTATTGGTACCGAATAATACGTCTTATTCGCGATTGATTTCGTCTGTTTCATTTCCGTTATATGTATGCTAGATTAGCCCCAAGATATGTGACATTGTCCTCACTCTCCAAATTATATTCCGCAATTGTTAAGTTTTGTCTGATTTGCTGTAGCCTAGTAGGTAGCGTGATGGTCTACAATGCGAAGGTCGTGCCAAGTTGAAAAGCTTAGAAACTAGACCATTTCCCTGCTTTAAACTGCATTCCTTGCGAAATCCGGTTGTGGAATATTCTCACTTTGGATTCAGTGTTTGTCAATGTGAGTCTCGTTAGTCGGACTAGTATGGGAGGAATTCCAAAATCAAGCATGATTTAGTACAGTACTCTCCTGTCGATATTGTCGTATGCGTGTTCAAAATCTACAAAGATTCCCAGCATTTCTCAATCATCTGTTTCACCGAGAATATCTGGTCTATTGTAGAACGTCCGGTTCTGAATCCATCTTGGTATTCGCCAATTATTTCTTTAATATAAGGCTTAAGACGACGCTCAATTTTTTCGCCAGTTGTTTATAGGACGTATATAACGATGATATTCCCCTATAATTCTCACAGCAGAGTTTGTCTCCTGTCTTGAAAATTGGTTTTTCGCCAAAGACGGGTATGTTTTCTTCTGTCCAAATTTTGCATATCATCTTGTGTAGTATTTCAACGACATAGTTACCGCCGTTTTTCAGAAGTTCAACTGGTATTTCGTCAATTCCCGGCGCTTTGTTAAGTTTTTGGTCATTTAGCGCTGCTTTGATTTCGTCAAGCGTGGGTGTTAATGGAGCAAGATTGAAAAGGTGTTTGAAATAGGAAGCCCATTTACTTTTTATTTCTTGTATGTCGCTGATGATGTTGCCCTCTGCGTTTTTGCAGAGACTGGTTTTTGACTTTTATTCCTTTTCTAGATCTTTTACAATTGCGTCCAATTTTTGTATCTTGACCGTATGGTACTTCCTTTGTTTTTGCCTGCAAGTCTTTTTGGCATATCGCCAAAGCTCGTCATATATTTTTTTTGCCTCGTGTTGGTCGTTCAGTAAAAATTTTTAATGCCTCGTTCTATCTATCTATTGCATTGCGACATTCTTGGTCGAACTAATCGTTATTTCCTAATATCACTTCTGCAAAGGATTTGATGCCGTCTCGTATTCTCGTCCACAAATTCGCTACTGGCATATTCTGGATGATTTCATGTACTGGTATCAAATGTTGATCCAGTGCTGACAGGTAAGCCTGCGCGTCTTTAATCTTTTCGATATTGAATTTGCGATCTCTACTCGTTTTCGAATATCCACGATAAGGTATCAAGCATTGATACTTAGCTAAGACTAAATAGTGATCAGGGTCGCAATTAGCATCGCAAGGGGTTCGTACATCAAATGTACTGGAAGCAGCCCTTTTCTCAATTAGAACGTGGTTTATTTTATTGAAGATGTGAGCGTCTGGTGATGCCCACGTTCGTTTGTGAATATCGCGATGTGGGGGGCAAGAAATGATATTTTTGCTGCTAGCGAAATCAATAAGATGCTGTCGTTGCCTTTGAGTCCATCATTTCCGAAGCTGTCCTTCCGGTTTCTGGATAATGTTTATTTTTCCCGGTGAAGCATTATCCGCGCCTCGCCCAACCTCCGATCTGCAGGGCCAGTCCTACTTAATAATTACACCCTGGTAGAAGAAGAGTGGGAGTTTACAGCTAAATATAACATGCTGGAGTTCTCACAGCTATGATGCGAATCCAACTATGTCATACTTTCTCTTATTTCCTGAGACGCACTAGTGTTACTTGCCATACAGCTTAACTCCATGCTCCCTCCTCCTTTCTTAGCCGGACTAGGGAATATGGCGGAGTTTTGTGATTGGCTTAGTGTTTCGGAATGCAAACAGTAGTGGCGTATCCAATATTTTATGAATTTCGATACCGTGATATTAATTAAATTTAGCAGAATTTATTTGGCTTAAAATGTATTAAATCGATCGATGAGTCTGCAAGTTTTTCAGTAACTAAGAAACGATTTTAGAAACGAAATCTTACGAAAGAATGTCTGACCGATTTCGTTTGTGAGTTGAAAAGATCCATGGAGGGGAGTACGCTACTGGATAAAGGCACTTCATCTTTGTTTCATCGTCAATGGCGCGACAGCCCAAATCGGGCCTTGGCCTCCTGAAGTGGTCGCCTCCAATCGTCTCGATCCAAAGACCGCGTCCTTCAGCTGCTAATTTTTAAGATGGCTTTGCTTTCTTCATCAACCGAGTCTTCCCATCTCTTGCGTGGCTTGCCTACTGGCCGGTTACCACTCGCTTTGCCTTTCAGAGCACGTTTGGGGATTCTTCTGTCTTCCATTCGCTCTACATGGCCAGCCCACTGCAGTTTACGTAGGTTGATGAACGTTGAAGCTTCTGGCTCATCGTAGAGTTGATACAACTCGTGGTTGTATCTTATTCGCCATTCCGTTCCTTCCTTCACAGGTCCCAAAATTCTTCGGAGGACCTTTCTTTCAAATGCGTTAACTGCTTTTTCGGAAGTTCGTATTAATGTCCATGTCTCGCTGCTATAACAGAGCACAGATCGTACAATAGTTTTATATATCCGCTGCTTATTGTTCCTGTGCACTTTCCTGGATTTCATTATTGGAAGTGCCGAATAATACGTCTTATTTGCTAGTATTATCCGTCGTTTGATTTCGTCTGTTTCATTACCGTCCTTTGTTAGATTAGCCCCAAGATATATAAAATTGTTCACACTCTCCAAATTATATTCCGCAATTGCTATGTTTTGTCTGATAGGCGCTCTCCTTCTTGTTTGCGTCATTACTTTTGTTTTGTTTTCGTTAATGCGCAACCCGACTTTTTTTGCGGCGGAGTCAAGATTGACAAATATTTCCTTAGCACTAGGGAAGGATCTTGCTAGGATGTTAATGTCGTCAGAGTATGCTACTAGTTGGGTGGACTTGAATAGTAATGTCCCGTTGGTGTCGACTGGGATTTTTTGGACGACATACTCTAGTGCTAAGTTGAAAAGCATGGGGGCTAGACCATCTCCCTGCTTTAAACCACATTCCGTTCGAAAGCTGGTTGTGGAATCGGTTTTTGTTCTCACTTGGGATTCAGTGTTCGTCATTGTGAGTCTTGTTAGTCGGACTAGTTTTGGAGGAATTCCAAAGTCAAGCATGATTTGGTATAGTACGCTCCTGTCGATATTGTCGTATGCTTGTTTAAAATCTACGAAGATTTGGTGCACGTCTGTGTTATATTCCCAGCATTTCTCAAGCACCTGTTTCACCGAGAATATCTGGTCTGTTGTAGATCGCCCGGTTCTGAATCCGCCTTGGTATTCGCCAATTATTTGATTAGTATAGGGCTTAAGACGACGTTCAAATATTTTTGTCAGTATTTTATAGGACGTACATAACAATGATATTCCTCTGTAATTATCACAGCAGAGTTTGTCTCCTTTCTTGTAAATTGGACATATAATACTTTTTCGCCAATCGTCGGGTATGATTTCCTCTGTCCAAATTTTGCATATCATGTTGTGCAGTATTTCAGCGTCACAATTTCCACCGTTTTTCAGAAGTTCAACTGGTATTTCGTCAATTCCCGGCGCTTTGTTTAGTTTTTGGTCACATAGGGCTGCTTTGATTTCAGCAAGCGTGATGGTTCATCTTCGTCAGTTGAGGCTTCAATTGAAATGTTGTCTGTTGTGATCGGTGCTAATGGGGTGGGATTCAAAAGATGTTCAAAGTATGAAGCCCATCTCCTTTTGATTTCTTCTGTGTCGCTGATGATATTGCCCTCTGTGTCTTTGCAGAGACTGGTTTTTGGCTTATATCCCTTTTTGAAGTCATTTACTATTGCGTATGCGTCCCACGATTAATTTTTTCTCATGTCGTCGTCCATTTTTTGTATTTTGTCATTATGGTATTTCCTTTGTTTTCGTCTGCAAGTCTTTTTCGCATATCGCCTAAGCTCGTCATACATTTCTTTTTGGCTCGTGTTGGTCGTTTAGTAAAAATTTTGTAAGCTTCGCTCTTTCTATCTATTGCGTCGCGACATTCTTGGTCGAACCAATCATTATTTTTTCGTCGTCCTTGATATCCTAATACCTCATCCGCGGAGGATTTGATGCCGTCTCGTATTTTCATCCACGCATTATCCACTGGCATATTTTGGATATTTTCATATATTGGTGTCAGGTGTTTATTACATGCTAACATGTAAGCCTGCGTCACCGTTTCGTCGTTAAGCTTGTCGACATTGAATTTGCGAGCTCTACTCGTTTTCGAATATCCACGACAAGCTATTTTGCATCGATACTTAGCTCTGACTAGATAGTGATCAGAGTCACAATTCGCACCGCGGAGAGTTCGTACATCAAGTATGCTGGAAGCAGCCCTTTTCTCAATTAGAACGTGGTCTATTTGGTTGAAGGTGTGACCATCTGGTGATTCCCACGTTCGTTTGTGAATATCGCGATGTGGAAAGCACGTGGAGCTTACTATGATATATTTGCTGCTTGCGAAATCAATAAGACGTTGGCCATTGTCGTTGGTTATGTCATGGAGACTGTGCCGGCCTGTTGTTCCTCTATGAGCCTCGTCCTTTCCGACTTTTGCATTAAAATCCCCTAAGACAATTTTTAGGTTATTCAAGGGCAGTGAGTCATAGGTTGTCTCTAGGGTGGCATAAAATTCGTCTTTAGTTATATCGTCCTTGTCTTCTGTTGGTACGTGAACGTTGATCAACCAAGTGTTGAAAAATTTAGTCTTTATTCGGATTGCACACAATCTTTCACTTACTGGTCTAAGCTCGTGACCTGCTGTTTAAATTTTTTGTCAACGACAAAAGCGACTCCAAACTTTCTGCTTCCCGACAATTTTCCACTTGGATAGATTGTGTGTGATCTCATGTCCATGATTTCGCTACCGAGCCATTTCGTTTCTTAGATGGCAGTTATGTTGATGTTGTGTTTTGCCACTTCTTCGAGAAACTCTTTCAGAGCTCCTGTCCTAAATAAGGATCGAACATTACAAGATCCAATAGAGTAGTCCATTTTTCGTTTGCGGGGTCGTTGCCGTTGAGTCCATCCTTTCCGAGGCTGTTCTTCAGGTTTCTGGACAGTGTTCTTTTTCCGGTGATGCGTTGTCGGCGCCTCGCCCAACCCCCGACCTGGAGGACCAGTCCTACTTCTTTATTACACCCTATTAGAAAAAGGGTGAGAGTTTTGAGCTAAATATGGCATGCTGGAGTTCTCACAGCTATGCTGCAAGTCCAACTATGTCATACTTTTTGCCTACTTCCTGAGACGCACTGATGTTACTGGCCATTCAGGTTAACTCCATGTTCCCTCCTCCTTTCTCAAATCGGGCTTGGGACCGTCTATGGCGGAGTTCAAGAAGCTTTAAAATACAATATTGATGTTTTTCAAAAGAAATGCATAGAACAAAAATTGCTTTTGATCTCATAAATATCGTACATCATCGATAAATATAAATACTAACTACACAGTTGTCGTTAGTGGTGAAGTATGGTCACAATACACACTTTTATGAAATTGTACAGTCGACATCACATTAAGCAATTCAAAATGATTGAAAGTTCCTATTTAAAAGTTATTCACTTGTGTAATTAGCGGCTGGTTAATATTATTAAATAAATTGAAATAGGAGTTTCAAAATTGCATTTAAAAAAATATGGAGCAAAATGACCTGTACCGCCAATGGCATTAAGAAATTGCATTATTGCGTAAATAGGCTTTAAAGTGATGCGACAAAATTCTTGGAAAAGCTCAAGTATCACAAATTTAAAATAAATAATTTTTATTAGTATTTAAGTAAGATAAGCAAGTAATATATAGTTCAGAGTCTATAGATAAATGAAACATGCCTTTATCTTCAATGTCAATTTATTTTTGCTTGAATTTCGTCAATTTCTGTATATTGCACGGCTCAGCTCAACAGCATCTGGGGTAGATCTTGCCACCTCCTTCATCACATAAAATTTCGTGCAGCTTTTTTTTGAAAGGTAGCACTAAGGACCAATAATAACAGTTAGTGGCTGAAAGTCCTGGAAAAGAAATCACACCAAGTTGTAGGTCCTCAGATGGATAATAACCGTTTAGTAGAGGAGGGTTTGGGAACTACGGGTACACTACGGAAACTCGAACGCGAAGGAAGGATTTATTCTGAGCTGAGTATCATCGGTTAGGGGGGCTAGGAGTAATTCTCTCGTTTGCCTTCTGATGGTCTATACTGCCGACGAGTATAAACTTCTACCGGAAATTTCTGAAAGTTGGGAGGGCAATGCCGACTTCAAAATTGTTTTCTTTAGTACCAATACAGTTTTAAAATATTATTTCTTTCTCTTTTTATTTGTTTTTTTATACATAAGCTAAACTGTATCTATTAATCGCTAATAATAAAACTTGTCCATGCTTGGCACAATGAAGTTGTGCAAACCGAAACTTCAATATAATTTCTAGCTCCACAATAAATCAGTATTAAAATTTAACTCTTTAAGGCCAATACAGTTTTAAAATATTATTTCTTCATTTTTTTTTATACATAAACTAAACTGTATCTATTAATCGCTAATAATAAAACTTGTCCATGCTTGGCACAATGAAGTTGTGTAAACCGAAACTTCAATATAATTTCTAGCTTCACAATAAATCATTATTAAAATTTAACTCTTCAAGGCAGGACTTCGTTACAAAATCTTTCTTTAAAAGCTCTCAAGTTAGTTTACTCTTCTACTTAAATAATCATTAATCAGAAGGGTAATGCGGTGGCGTAAGGGGCCGTAAGACGACCTGCGGCTGTGGGCGATGAATAAGCTATGAATGTAGCTCGAATTGCGGCTTGCGAGAAGTGAATTTAAATAAACAGCTGTAAAGGGTTAGATCTTGTCGAGGTCCTTTCGGCTTAGCCCTTTTCGAAGTGTTATTTTAGTTCTCACAGAACCTTCTCCAAGATTTCTATTTGGATCTCCTTAGTTCTTTGTTGTACTCTGAAAAGACCGCTTTGTGTTCCGCGAAGTTCATCAAAGCCTTGACCTAAGAGTCTTCGAATTTTCCCCCGTTGTTTGTACCACTAGACAACGTTTCTGTTCATCCTCTTAACTTACTATAAAGTTTTGGCGGTAGGCATTGATGATTGCGTTTTGCGATTCTTTATCGTAGTAGTCAATGTCTGCAACTGTCGCGTTTTTTAATTACGAAATATCATCACCTCCTTTGAGACATTGTATATGCCAAAACCTATCAATTTGTGATCTGACATTGAGGTCTTATTGATCCTTGTGCTAATAAAGATCGAGCCAATTGTTTACGACACGTAACTTTTGTCCAGCTTTCGGGACAAAGGTGATTGTTTTGCCATTACTTAGTAAGTTAAACAAGTTGCTCGATAGAAACTATATGAGATAGTATTGTTCGTCTTGCAGCTGCCCCAGATTTAACGATGAGAACTTGCGTCTACATTCTTCGGAAGAGGTGGCCCTAGGCTGCAAACATATTCTCAGACTTTACCTGGGGAGTGATAAGTCTCTGTAAGGATCCATTATTGTTGCTGTTTGTCTACGGTCCTTTTTCTTTGACTGCATCATGCTCTGAACCGGTACTAGTTGGTTCTTTGTAGCTGTGAGTGCCGTCTTTTATTCAGAAGTGGACCCTAGTTCAAGCGAAGTAGGGCCACCTTGGGCACTACCTTGCAGAATATCTTCTGAAAGGGTCAGTGACCAACCTTATCTTCTATTCTGCTCTACCATTGTGTTATTTCCAGACTCCCATTCTTTCCTTTGAGCCTGCCCATTATGGTTCCGGGCATCAATACCACCATGACTGCTAATTTGGGCATGCTTTCTCCTTCCTGGAGCTTTTTCGATTTAGCGTTTTGAACATCCATTCAAGGCCCTGGCTTGGAGATGTTATGTGTGGGTTGGTAATCCGTATCATCTTGTGTCAAGTTGTCTAACTCTTTAACGATTGCTCCTTGAAGGATTATCCAATGACTGACACGCAATTCCAGTACACTGAGTACATTTGGTCAAACTGTATCAGCGAAAAATAAAAGAAAAGATTATAGAGGGCTATTCGAAGGGCCAACCCTTTCACAAGGCCAAAGTGGCACTTGGACTGTACTACCATTGAAGACAAAAAAATGTACTGAGAAAATTATTATGCGCAGCTACTCACAACATTTTATCATGTTCACAGAGACAAAGTAAAGAGACCCTCAAAAAATCTCGCAAATGTTAGCAATTTAATAAAATATTTGATTCGTGGAAAAATTGTGGGCTCGGCGGTCACACCCCGGGAAATATGCGCATAAAACTGAATGGATATAGATAAAAAAATATCTTGTTTACAATTTAATAAAAAAAGATTCTTGGAAGGCTATAGAGAAGATAAAAGCAAAATTTCATTGGTTAAGACCCCAAATAACAATTTACGAAATATCTATAAATTACTAATTCATTAGTAGTAAGATAATTTAATGTCATTGATAAAAAATGAACTACTTAACAAAGTGAAGAAGCGGATATAGAGAAGAGAACTACGATTGCGCGTTAAGTCCAATCATTCGAATTTTGTGTGTGGAGTGGCAGGGGGTGACGGCATTGAACTACTATTTTGTACACTATGCTTGACATGCTCTCAAAATTTCTAACACAAAAGTATAATATTTAATTATTTTTAATTATAAATAAAGATTTAAATTATTGTATTAGATTTAGTGAAATTGTGCGGTTTGTAGGGGAGTTGGAAGAAGGAGTTGGGAGTTCTTAATGATTTCTTTAGAAATGACTACAAACATTATTAAATTAACGTGTTTTACATTACAGATCTGTAGAATTTATACTTTTCTAGAAAATCGACTTTCTGTGAAGTGAAATTATATATTGTATGGGAGGGGGTAGAAGGAGTAAAGCTAATCGTTTAATTTTTTTTTTGTGATCTTGCTAATAATTCCAAATAAATATTTTCTGGAAAATTTCAGCTCGATAAATTTTATACGTTCTGAGTAAATTGGTTTATAGTAATTCATTAAAAAATGCAGTTTTTATGAGAAGTGATGGATAGAATGATGGGATTAAAATAATTTTTATACCATAGATTGAAAACGTTATAAAAATAATATAATCCACATATTTTTGCAGATTAATACCTGTTATACTTTTTGAGAAAATTCGTTGATTGTCAAATCTCAAAATTGAATCAATTTGTATGAGAGGGGGTAGAAGGAGTAGAGCGATTTGACTCGTTCACGAACTTGTCAACGGACATCCAGTTTTGAGATTTTCAACTGATAATATTAACCTCTGTGTTATTCATTTCCTCCGAGCCTTGTTTCTTGGCGTTACAAGCTTTGTGGCAAACTTATAATACTCCTAGATTTCATCTAGAGCATAATCATGTTTGACTCTGATCATCCCCCAGCCTTAGATGACGCCTACGCTGAACTGGTGGACCATTTAACTGAAGAAGGTCGTCTTAGAATGCCGTCAGTATTTCTAGCAAGAAGGCAATTCTAAGTACATTCAGTCTCTGAAAAGTAGCAAAAGAACCTGCAGCGCATCTTGCAAGAACTGAATTCTCTACTATCGCAGTATCACCAGCAGCTCTAGAATATGACGCCAATAACGAATCAGATGTATTTATAACCGCGCATCGAAGAAAGACAGCCAAAGCGCCACGCATCTTGGATCAGATCGTTAATGGGGTCTCAGATGGTAACTTTAGTAATAGATTTAACGAGCTTAGAAATTTAACTAAAGATCAGGGAACATCTGATCGTGTAGATTTACCTTAGGCAGTTAACTGGTGCCCACCAATTTTTATTAGGTTAGGCAAAGACAGTGATCGAATCAATTAGAAAAATATCTAGGGTTGTGTAAATTAAAGTGATTAGTCACGTTATAGATAGACAAAAGATATATGCAAGAAATGCCCATCGCTAGTCACAACTTTTTTCTCATCTTTCCGGCAGCAGATGGACTCCACGTCGAAAAAACTGCTCTCCTTTTGAGCCGATCCACGAATCGACAAAATTTTTGGCGTCTTCGTAAGAATTAAAGTGCTGCTCAGCCAAGCCATTCGTCATCGGTCGGAATAGGTGGAAGTCGGAAGGGGCGAAGTCTGGAGAATAGAGGTGGGTGGGGTAGGACATCCCATTTCATGTTCCCAGAAAGACTTTCACAACGTGAGCAACTGATCCCTCAGAATACACAGCATGATTTTCGAGACATGGATGTTGGGCTTGGCCGTCGATGTTGATGCAGGACCGCAGTAAATTCTCAATTTTTTTCTCTTTGGATTATCGTATGCGTTGCAAAAACAGCCCTTCGGTTTTTTTGCCGTTGGAGCAGTTGTTCGCATGTTAAGAAACGTCCAACGTTTCTTGGCATCAACTCATATGGCACCCAATTTCCTTGGTTTCGCATCATTCCCAAGCTTTTCAAATGATATGAAATGGCTTGTTGAGTCACGAATAATAAATCATGAATCTGCAAGTTGTTGCTGCGTTTGGCATGAGTTTTCGTCCAGTAATGCTTCCAATTCCGCGTCTTCAAACTTTCTAACCGCTCCGAGACGCTCTATCTCTTCACCCTCACCATAAGTTTTAACAATCATTCGACGCGCCTGAGCCACAAAATTTTTTGAATTCAAAAAAAAGCAAAACTTCCCACAAATGACGCTTATTTAACCCAAACTTCGACATAATCGCGCGCAAAAAAGTATATGACGCGCAAAAAAGTATATTTCGTTTTTATTTACCTTAACTATGTTCGAGAAAGGCTTGGAGCCTTCACTCACGTCAGATAATTTAGAATTCCATGATCCATTTCTAAAAGTGCTCATGATTATGTTACTGAGCGAGTTAAGCGATTTTTACGGAGCTAGGTGCTCTAGTCCTTTGCCGTCGGCACGCGTTTCTATTTTGTAAAAGTAGCTTAATTTCTTTTGGAATAGAAGGGTAGGAATATATGATTGATGGGTACCTGAGGAATACTACAGCTTATTGAATATGATAAGGTCTCACTAAATCCAATGAGAAGACTATTAACTTCAATTTCTGAGGTAATGGTGTCAAAGGATATGTTGGTTAAATTAATTTTTGTGCTCATTGTGCTTTGAAATGGATCCAATTGGCTTTATTGAAATTAAAGAGATAGTTATCTGGATTAGAGATACTCGATACACACTGACACTAACCTCCTAATAAAGTTTGGACAATGCAATACGTGATTTTAGAAGCACAAGACAGCAACACGAGAATGTTAAAAACAGGCAAACTTGTAGTTTGCTTGAGTTTGACGGTTTTCAAATATATCGACACGAGCGCAAACTTGTGTTAAATTAAAAGTTTTTGAATAGATTACTCATTACAATCGAAAATAAATATGACTTTCAGGTCAGGTAACAGGTCGCTATGACCCGGTATCCAAATTAAAAATACTTCGATTATTGCCGCTAGGCGATTCAAATTGTGTTTACAAATGTACACTAGTTTGGACGTTGTCCTGCAGGATTGGATTGCCAGAAGTGCAGCCCCGCTGTTCGAGAAAATGTAACAATTTCCGAGACTGTATCTTTAATAATTTTTGTGCACTCGTTAGTTGCTAATACTTCCGCTTGAAACACAGTCGCGCGTTTTAAAAGATGAAACAAAGTGTGGATGTCGAGGCCGTAGGAATAAATCCCTGCACCTGTTCCCTGGTTAGTTTTAGATCCGTCCATATAGAGATGAGGACCTGTACAGGTGCCATTCGTTTCGTTCAGGAAACTTAATGTGAAACTTTCGTTTCTCAACCTGCGGTTGGTATGCAGTCATACTCGCAATTTGCGTTTCAAATGACGTTTAAAGTTTCGCCATAACCAATTTGTGGTGCTGATCACGAACTAATGGTTCTTAATATAATGGCAGCTAGGCCCGCTGTTTGTTTTATAAACAGATCAAATAGAGGTAGTGAGGGAATTACCTCCAGGGCTGCAGTTGGTGTGTTTTTAAGAGCACCTGTTATCCGTAGGATTAGCTGTGCTGGGTTCGCTTTAAGTACCACCGCCAGCCACCACATCACCGCCGCATAGCAAATAATTGATCTACAAATACTGGCATACATCCAGTGGATGAGGTGCGACTTACGGAAGAAGGCTACGGTAGCCTTTTTTGCTCGTTCTTGAATGGACTGCTAAGGTCACCTGGAATTTGCTATAACTTACCAGTTAACATGATAGCAAGATCGTCTGCATATGCTACTGTGGGATAGCCATTCCGATTTAAAATGAAAATTGGTTCATTCACGGTTAGGAGCCGCAGGAAAAGCGATATTATGCTGCCCTTTGCCGCTACTTTGTGGATAGAGCCTTTTCTTGTCACAATTTTTCGTGAACGAAGAAGCTTAGCTATCCATGCAGTCAGGAGAGATTCCACACTATGGCTGTGCAAGGTCTTAAGTATGACATCAATGTTGTCGTGATTAAAAGCGCCTTCCACGTCTAGAAAGGCACCGAGTGTAACCTCATTATGACGGAAAGCTTTCCATATGGCGGCTACCGTCACATGCGAGGGGTGTGAGTGGACCAACCTTTCAGGTAGGCATGTTGGTGTGGGTACCTGACCAAAAGGTTCAGACTTACATGTAGGTAGCTGCCCACCAGTTTATCCAGGCTTTTAAGAAGAAACGAAGCTAGGCTGATGGGTCTGAAAGCCTTCGGGATGTTATCGGAGGCTATGTCTGGTTTAAGTATGAAAACTACCTTAACCTCTTGCCATAGCTTTGGTATGTGGTTTGTATACATATGTCGGCAACTAAATACTTGTGCAGACAGGACGTTGCGCCTTTTATAGGAGCTGACACTGCGGTAAGAACGGGTTGCCAGTCCATTCTAGCAACTCACTTAAAAGCACAATTGGAAAATCTAAGGTGTTCATTAAAATGATTGGAATAGCGGGACACGTTTGTTCATGTAATATTTCTTTTTTTTCAGTGCCACCAAACATAGACGATTCGCTTAGTTCGAGTGATGTTATAGTTCGTGAAGCATCGAACATATCATTAAGGTGTCGGGCAACAGGCAGTCCAACACCTACAGTCAAATGGAAACGTGATGATAATTCAAAAATTACGCTCAATAAATCATTCATTGGTGAGAAGCTTTTTTCTTTTTTTTTCTGTTCACAAAAATTTGTTTTCATTTTGAAATAAACTTTGTTATTCACCTTTCATACATTCGTAATCAGTTTTTGTTCAAAAAAAAATGCACAAAGTATATGATGTTATATTGCCTAAGTCCTTATGACAAGGCTTCATGAATCAAAGTTATACAAATCAGTCATATTAGTACGTTGGCCATGATGCCATTATTTGCATCAAAAGTAATCCCGCAAAAAGCGTAATTTGTGTTCCCTTAATTCATGAACTACGATTAAGCTATATCACTGACTATACATCTCATAACCAATAATTACAATCGATTTTTTCTGTTATTCTCAGTAAATGAATGGGATGGAGACGTCCTTGAAATAACCAAAATATCACGCCTGGATATGGGTGCATATTTATGCATTGCATCGAATGGTGTACCACCAACAGTTTCGAAAAGGATCAAAGTCAGTGTGGACTGTAAGTATTGTGATAACTTAAGAAAGAAAAAAAAAATATTTAGTAACAAATTTTTAGAAACCTAAAATTTGTTCTCCGTAATTTCATTTCATCATCAATTAGGAACAAATTGTTAGTTTATTTTTCTTTTTGAGCACTACAGAAAATACCGCACCTATTTCATTCCTTTCAGCAAAGCTATCTACTTAACAAAAGAACACCCATAACTAAAATCATATGTGACATCTTGTTATATTAGAAACCAAACGAGAATGTGGACACACAAGGAGAGATAAAAGAAAAAAAAAAGTTTACATATATTTGTTGGTAGCTTCTCTTCGTTTTTTTTTCATCTTGCATTCCTTTTTTGTTGTAATAGGAATAAGAGGAAATTCATAGAATCCTGAAGCCACTCTGGGCCATGTCACATCTGTTCCAAACGCTTGTTTTATTTTATTTCGATTTTTTTTCTCTCATGTATACAATGTGTTTATTTACTCCTCCTTGTTTGTAGTTTGTAACAACAGCAAGTTTTTCTGTTGTCCTTTTCGGAGTTTTTTTTGTGCTAAATCTGTCACATTTTGGTGTGTTAATGTTCTCAGAATGACTGAATCGACTAGTATAAAAATAAATAAATAGTATAAAGAGTCAAAGAAAATCGTTAATGCTAGAAGGTAGGACAAAAAAAAAAGGATAACGCAGAAAAGATATAATATTTCCTTTCACCAGACAATCCGATTTTTTTCCGGATATCAATACTCTATAATATGAGGTAATTGGAAAAATGGCTTTGAATGGTTCTGAGATTTATTTTTTTACTTAGCAGTCATATATACTTAAGTTATGTGGAAGGAGCAAAGGGGGGAAAGCATTATTTTGCCATTAGGATTATAAAAAAATACCAAATCGTCCATTATTTTGCGAATACAAAGTTTTATAAGCTAGAAATAATCGAACCCGAAGCCAGAAAAGCTACACAATTTTTTCGATGTCTAATATTTAGTTTTGTAACGTCATTGTGGAGTTATTGGACTTTTATTTTTTGGGATCGTGACGGTTCTCTTCATTAGTTTTCGAAAGCACTGTATTATTATTATTATTTTTTTTTTGATAAGAAAATTCAGACAAACTAAGATTTAATACAGTGCCGTGCTCCGATGAATTGTTAGGATGGGATAATATAATTTGACAGACAGATATCAGTGACTTCTGCCCAAGAATATAATAATAACAGAAAGAGCATATCTGAAGGAGAGTGGAAGTAATTCTAATAGTTGAAAAAAATCAACGAGAAACCGTTTGAATAATTCCATGGGGCCCTTGTATATGAAATAAACTACAAGGCTGTGCCTACCTTAGTAACTTTTTTCCCCCAGCATCACAACTCTTCGTACTACGCCACTCCACTAATAAAATATAACAGGACTACGATTGGACGTGCGACACTCTAGATGAAAGAAAAGTTTTTTGATTTTAAGAAATTTTGTAGGGGAAGTGGAACGACATTGAACTAATATTTTCACATCAGGCTAGAGTTGCTATCAACATGTTTTATGCAAGATTTAGGATTCAAAAATTTAATGGGTACTGAGGAAATTAGTGTATTGGATTGAGTGAAATTCCGCTGTTTGTATAGGAGGTGGTAGAAAGAGGGGCGAGCTCTTAATGGATTTTTCAGAAATAAATATAAATATTATGCTTTTGCTATGTTTTAAATTGTAGATCAGTAGCATACATACTTTTTAGCAAAATCGACTTTTTGTAAAGCTGTATGAAAGGGGGTAGAAGGAGTGAAGCTAATCGTCTAATTTCTAAGATCCATTTTGAGATTTTTCGTTCCCTTGGCGCTCCTGTGCGAGCATTAATTTTTGGCGTTAGAAACTTTAGAAGAGCAAGCTTATAATACTCTAGACTTCATGTAGATTATAAAAACCTCACCGTTCTTTCGACAAAGTGGCAGAGAAAGAGAAAGAGAGAAAGTCATGTCATAAATTGATTTCGTGATTCTTCAATTAAAATAGGAAAAGCACACAAACCAACTAGGACCACTTTTATCCTTTTAATAGTTACCTAAAAAATTATATCATTTTAAGAAAACATTATTTCATTCCCTGGTTTTTTCTATACTTCGTACCACAAGGATTATACCAACAAAAAAAAGGGCGGGACCTGAACGGCGTCAAATGGACTGGTTTTGTGGGAGCATGGGGAGGTAAATTACAAGGAGAATGATTTACGATCAAGAATCGACTGCACTTTGACTTGTCAGGCTAAGAGCGAATTTGCTGGTTTTAGGGTACGTGAGAGCGGTCGGCAGCAGGCTGGGATCGTTTTATTTATGAATGGGAATTGCTTCAGTTGGGTTCATGGGGATCTATATGGCTCTTCATTTCCTGGTAAATATATATATGTATATATATATCGCAAGCTCGTGCCACAGGCCCTCCGCCCGACCATGTAAGACAATTTGTGTGTAGTGTGACTCTTTTAAACTGCAGTGGCGCCGTTAGGTTTTTTTTACAAAAGGTACCAGAAGAGTCTACTCCATAAATTTTAAAATATTAAAGTTAAGGTTTTGAATGTTATTTGTTTTAGCTCAATGTCAGTGCAACAAAAAAAGTTGAACTGAGCTACTAATTCATTTTATTTTAATGATTTTTTTTTATAATTTACTGCCAGTAAGACTGCAATTTGAGAAGCGTTGATGAAAATTTTCATCTCCGTTTTCAATCAAATCATGAAATTAAAATTTCGATTCAGTCAGGCACAGATCGTTGTAGACTACGAACAATTCTAGTAGCCAGGATTTCTATGAGGTCGCAAGACTTTTAATTAAAGAATACATTCCGAATCCAACACAGTGAAAAACATGTCAAAAGCTTAGATGTTCGGATAAATGGAATAAGTCTTCTTCAATTTGTGCTTCTTGCGGTAAAGAAGATCGTAATTCTGCATCCTGTCCAGGAAGCATTAAGTTTTGAGTAAACTGGGAAATGTTGAACCACATATCAAATGATCGACAATGTCCAAAATTATTGAAAAAAAAAATAACAGGACTACGATTGTGCATAAAGCCCAATCCTGCGATACTCTAGATGAAAAAAAAATTTTTGATTTCAACAAATTTTGTAGAGGAAGTGGTACAGGGGTTGACGAAATTGAATTAATTTTTTCTCATCGCGGTAAAGTTGCTATCAAAATGTTTTACACAAAATTTAAGATTAAAAAATTTAATAGGTACTGAGAAAATTAGTTTATTGGATTTAGCCAAATTGTTTTGTATGGGAGGTGGTAGAAGGAGCGGGGAGTCCTTAATGACTTTTTCACAAAAAACTATAAACACCATACTTTTGATATATTTTAAATTGTAGATCAGTAGCATTCATATTTTACAGGAAACTCCACTTTTTGTAAAGTTGTAAAATTGTGTCAGATTATATGGGAGGGGGTAGAATGGGTACAGCTAACAGCCTTATTTTTTTTGCTTTACTAATAATTCTAAATAAATATTAAGCGCATGATTTCAGCTCGATAAATTTTATACTTACTGAGTTATTGTTTTACAGTATTTCATGAAAAAGTACAGTTTGTATGGGAGGTGGTGGAAGGAAGGGAGGACTTAAATAATTTTCATATAGTTGATTGAAATCATCATAAAAGTAATATATTCCAAATTTCAGATCAATAGCATCCACGCTTTTCGAGCAGATCCGTTTATAGTTGAATTCCGGAACTGCGTCATTTTGTTTGGGAGGGGTAGAAGGGGTAAAACTAATCATCTATTTTTTTTTTGAGCTTAATAATAATTCTAAATAAGTTATCAATGCACAATTTCAGCTCGATACATTTCATACGTACTGATTAAATTAGTTTAGAGCATTTCATGAGAAAGTACAGTTTGTATGGAAGGAGGTGGAAGGAAGAAAAGGATTCAAATAAATTTTATACTGTAGATTGAAATCATCATAAAAGTAATATATTCCAAATTTCGGATCATTAAATTTTATACTTTTTGAGCAAATCCGTTTATTGTCGAATTGCGAAATTGTTTCATTTTGTATGGGAGGGGGTAGAAGCGGTGAAGCTAATCGTCTAATTTTTTTGGTCTTACTAAAATTTTAAATAAATATTTCGTGCTGAATTTGAGGACGATAAATTTTATACGCACTGAGTAAATTGGCTTAGAGTATTTCATGAAAAAATACAGTTTGTATGGGAGGTGGTGGAAGGAGGAGGAGGACAGACATAATTTTTATACGGTAGATCGAAATCATCATACAATAATATATTCAAAATTTCAGACTAATGGCTTTTATAGTTTTCGAGCAAATCCGTTTATTGTCAAATTGCGTAATTGTGTCATTTTGTGAGGGAGGAGGTAGAAGGGGTGGAGCTCCGTTCACGAACTTGACCTTACTTTTTTGACAAAAACGACTTATACTAAACTTGAACTATCTAGCTCAACGCGTTCTCAAGCTAGAGAGCGCACAGTCAGACGGGCGGACGGACGGACAACCGGTTTTTAGATTTTTGAGTGATTATATAAACTTCTGTATCATTCATTTTTTTCTCCGAGCCTTAATTCTTAGCGTTACAAACTTTGTGGCAAACTTATAATACTCTCAGATTTCATCTAGAGTATAAAAATGGCAATTATACGACTAAGTCGTGTGATCGATCTATTGATCGCTTATTAGTGTGGATCGCTTGTTGGTCTACAATGCGAAAGTCGTAGTTCAAATTTTGGTCGAAGAATTATTCTACCACACAATCTACGTGGATCTATTTGGGTCACCTCAAGCTGCGAATATGAAAATTCGTAGAACTCTAGCTACCCCGTCAACAATAACAAATAAAAATGTTAAGGAACCCGAAGGTTAGGACGCCAAGGTCTAGTTTGGATTGTTTTGCCATTGTAGGGGAAGAAGTTTTCTTGTAATTGAAGTGCAGCGACTTCGAACGCACTTCAACTAGTGTCAGAAGCGGAATTTCAAATAAAAATAAACTGCCAACAAGTTGGGCGAAACTTTATTATTCTTGGGACAAGTTGCGGATGAGTGGAAAGTCAATATGCAGGTTAGAGTGGTTAGGGAAGGCTAAGTGAAAGGGAGTTCTTGGGCAGGACTGTTAACAATATTTCATTCGTTTCTGTAAGTTTGGTTTTTATGAGGGGAGGAGTAGGGGTAATAGTAAGGGTGGGTGGATGTTAATAGCTTTTTAATTAATTGCTTGAATCACGTCAAATATTCTCTGTATAGAATGTATTTCATAGACGAAGTTGCATAGAATTTTCATAAATTTCGGTGTATTTTACATTCATGAAACCGAACATTTGTATGGGAGGGGGTAGAGAATATAGGGGAATCGTAAAATTTGATACGCAGCTTTATTTCGCGTCTCTTGTAAGGGGCTTGTATAGAATTTCAAGTTCGTAGCTTTTAGTTTGTTGGTTATTAGTTGATTTATTGAAATTCGACGAAATCATACTTTTGTATGGGAGGGGGTAGAAGCGCAAGCGCGATTTCAAAACTTTTAAAACAACTCCATTTGAATTATTTTTATAAGTTTTTATGCCAAATTTGAAATTGATAGCTTTTAAGAGTTAGCTGATAACTGATTTCTTAAAAATGCTCGAAAAAATAATTTTGTATGGGAGGGGGTAGAGGAGGTAAAGGAATCGTAAAACTTGTGATGGAATTTTCTTTTATTTTTGTTGTAAGGTGCTCGTACGAAATTTCAAGTTCGTAGCTTTTAATTTGTTGGTTATTAGTTGATTTAATGAAATTAGTCGAAATCATACTTTTGTATGGGAGGGGGTAGAAGGTCAAGCGCGATTTTAAAACTTTTAACGCAATTTCATTTTAATTATTTTTGTTAGTTGTTATGCAAAATTTCAAATTGATAGCTTTTAATAGTTAGGTGATAATTGATTTCTTGAAAATGGTCGAAAAAATAATTTTGTATGGGAGGGGGTAGAAGTGTTAAAGGTTTTCGACCAGTTAATATTTCGTATATTTAGGGATTTTTTTTAAATGCATTTCGCAAATTTTCAAATTTCTACCTTAAAATTTCACTAAAAAATTTTCAGTTTATGTGTTTTTTTCAATGCACATGAAACACCTTATGCACGTTAGACCGGGGGGGTCGGTTTATAACAAATATGGATCAAGTCATTATTATTTTTCTATGTGGATTAAATATAGGTATTTACATGCAAAATTTTAACTTTGTATCTTTTACCAGAGCCCTAAAAAAATCACTCAAAGTTTTCGATATTTTTGATTATTACCTCCCTCCCCTTACACCTCCCAACTTAAATTTTTTACCAAAATTAACTATTGTGTAGTTCTACAATCTGACAAATTTTTGATTTGATATCTGTACTATTTTTGGATATATAAGGATTTGTAATTTTGAAAAGTGCGCCATTTTTGAAATGCTCCCCATTTCCCCCCACTACTATTATTTCGACATGTTATATTTTTTTTGTATTTGCCTAGTATAGCTTAAAATAAATTTTAAGTTTCAATTACATAGCTTAAGAGATAGTTGAGATATTAATTTTTAAGTGTTTTTCTTTGCACCCCCCCTGACCCTCCCCCTTACAATAATTAGCCACTTTCTAAGCTGGTTCCGATGAAACTATATGCCACCTTGCCGGTCTCTAAATATGATTTTGTTACAATAAGTAATTTCGAAGATATAATCATTTGAAAAAAAAATTCGGCCGAAAATTGGTTCTAAGCCCCCCCTTTTCGCACCCCAATGGATAAAAAAATTAAATTATTTTTAAAAGTTGTCCCACAAACCCCTCTATATTAATGTTGAGTTTTAGCTTCCTAGCTATTACCATGGTTGAGATATTTGAATTCGTATTTTTCGGTTTAAGCGCTCCCCCCGCCTCCCCCTGAACCCGTGTACCCCCGAAAATGGGTATCCGCCTGAGATCCGCAACTATCTACAATCTCCCCAAAAATGAACTTTCTATCTTGAAGGGTTTGGGAGTTAATGTGCGCTGAGCGTACACGTCGGCGTACGGCGGACGGCGGACGGCGTACAGACAGACGGATTTTTTTTTTTTGCATTTTTAGGCTAATTTAGTCATGAAACGCGAAAAAAAAAATTTCAGGGTAGCAAACTTTTTTTTTTTTTTGTGTCGATCACAATACTTTATTATTATAATAATAAAGTAATTGAGAGCAATTAAATTGCAGAAAGGGTAGAACGGACAAAGTGGAGAATTTTCGAGAACTTCGATTAAGTGATCGATAGGTAAAGATAAACTTTCAGGCTTAAGAGTAAAGAAAACTAAAAGATGATCTCAATCAAAAACAAAACCAGCAAAATCTACTGTTAAAGAACTGAAACAAAAAATGGAGCAGCAATGTTAACAAGTCGTTGAACTAAAAAAAAGAAAAATGAGGAGCACTTGGAAACTAAAATTCTCCTACGGCGTACTATGCTAGAAAATAAGTTAAAGGAAACGACCAGCTCTTTTGAAGTAAAAATCAACAACAATGCAGAGAATATCAGTGAATAATCTAGAAAAATCGACAGCATTAACGACTTACAGAGTCTGAAAAGGGTTTTCGAAGTTGCTTGATTGAAGATAGGGGGTTACAACAGGCGTTAAGATCGGCGAGCAAGAAGACAACACAGGAGGTTTTGGTCTAAGCTCTTACATTTTAAGCTGCGAGAAAATTATCACAAAATAATAGGCGAGTCCAAAAAACTACTACATAGAACAGGGATTGTTGCCAGGTGACAGAGCACGGGAAACAAGGCCGGCAGCCTTTTCCTTTTCCTGTTTCATTTCGTATTTCTTTTCCTGTTCCTTCTCTTTTCCTTCATCCTTTTGCTTTGCCTTTCCTTTTCGTCTTTTTTCCTCTTTTCCTTTCATACGATTACCACAGTTAATCTTATTTTTTTCATCAGCTCCATTGCTTTCTCATTGCACGCGAGGCAGACCGAAAGCCATCCGCTTCTAAAAGGATGATAATATAAAAGTCTCGACGCTATTATCACAAAGATTGGCGTATAAAAGGACACTAAGCGCGAAAATGCTTTATTGAAGAAGTTCCTGTCACGACAATGAATTGATGTGCAAATTGCCATTTACTTCAATTTTTTGTTCAACCCATATTCTTCCAACTAACACTAGCACACAAAAATATCGCATATGAAAAATTCATTCGATATGTATACGTTTTGTATAATGGACGTGAATAAAGAAAGAATGTCGGATCATACGAACATGCTGTATGAAATCAGGGGAGACATTTTTTCTCTTTTTTTTCCCGATACGAAATTCAAAACCAATATATCACCTCCAGAGTCGTTTTGAAATCGACAGAAGAGTGAGCAAAAAAAAGATACTTAAGAAATCCTTGTATACTGGTGAAATTTTTTATCCTTCGAATTTTTTGGTTTATTTTTTTGTCTTGATGGTCCCAAAAACTTCAGTGATCCCCTAACTCGCTAGCAGCATGAAATCAACCTGAAAATGGTTTGTGTGAATGGCGGCAGGAAAAGGAGCACCCGCCCACCAGGAGAAGTCATCCTCGAATAACGACAATGCAAATATTTAATTTCGATAGATTTCAAGAGACTCTTCGAATATAGAGTGACAGAAAAAAGGACTAAGGAAAAGGATGTTTTCTTTTCAAATTATCCATTGGTGGATTTTTTTATTTAAGTTTTTTTCACCCGATTGTTTCGTCTGCGTGTCTTCCGAATTCAAAGCGTGACAATTTATTTTCTAATTTCGTTTTACATCTCTTTGATTTATACTAGAGATAAGGCATTTAAAAAAGAAAATGGCATTTTTTCTGTTGCTCATTCCAGTTCCGCCAATGCTTTTAATACCTCATCAATTAGTTGGAGCACCCGAAGGATATAATGTGACGATAGAATGTTTCACCGAAGCACATCCGACGTCGTTAAACTATTGGACACGGGGAGAAGGTCCAATAATTCATGATTCGACCAAATACAAGTAAGTAGTAAAGTAAGGATAGTGCTGACAAATGGAAAATGCATTTAGGGCTCTTTATCGATAGCCATGGAGAAAAATAGTAAGTTTCGAAAACTCTAATTTACTGGGTCTCCTCTTCCAAATCATTGATTAAAATTTTACCTTTTGACTATTTTTTGATTAAAGGATAACCAAACTATTGAAAATTTGTTCAGTTTTTATAATTATTTTAGTAGTGCAATAGTAGCGCAAACTCCTGGTTACTACTACGTGGAAAAAGAGTGCCTCCGATGACCATTGCGAGGTATTCTAAAACTCTATAAATAAGTTGGCGTTTTTGGGTCTCTCAATCAGACGAACCAAGGCTACCAAGCTTTTCCATGATAGGTTCTAGTCCAATATTGTCATGGCCAGCCTTGGTGTTCATATCACCTAAGATGATAATAATATCACTTTGCAAGACACACTCAAATGTGGCACTTAATTAGCCATCAGACAGGTGTTGTGGCGTTAGTTGGTGCGCACTGCGGAATTATGATTATGCCAACCATGGTCCTGAGTCTTGGATGTGAAAAATACCCTTGAGTTCACCAGTAAATCTTTTATGCGCTCTAGAGTTAAAGCGCATTCTTTAAGTTGATTGGCACACATGAAAAATTTGCTTAAACGCATGTAAGACCATGTCCACTCGATGCGCCTTTTCGTTCAATTTTGCGATTGCAGCAACGAAGAGAATGGTGCCAAGCGTATGTGTTTTTTCTTGAAATTTTAGGACGCATACAATAGCGGAAAGCTATCCTACTGATATCAGGATCGCGTGCGCTATTTGGAGCGATTTGTTTGTTTGCAGTAACACAAAAAGCTAACGATGTTGTAATTGAAATTTTAAGCTAAGAACTTCAAAATTTGAGAAATTCTTTTAAAAAAATGTATAAAAGTTCAAATTAACTACGCACACGCTTTGTGGCATTTTCATGCTCTAAGCGTATGCAATAAGTTGTGTGTTGTTCAGCTTCATGCGTTCACTTTTCTTCTGGATAGCATGCGTCTAAACGCAAGAAAAGGACGTAACATGTGTACGTAGCAAAGTTGCTTTTCCACAGAACATCAAATGTTCTATAATTCTCAATAAGATTGAAAATGTTTTCTTTGCTTTTCATTTTACTTTGTTTAGATAGCTACTCGATTGCAAAGAATAAATACCGCGTACAAACAAATCGCTCGCAATAGCGCACGTGACCCCCATATCAGTTGAATAGCTTCCGCTATTGCATACGTCCTTTCAAGCATGCGCTTGAGGCACCATCCTCTTGCGTTACTGCATGCGCAAGCGCAAAATTGAACAAAAACGCGCATCGTGTGGACGTAGATTAAGCAAACTCACACATGCCATGGAAAAAGCGCAAAATCATTCTCGCCAGGATAACGAGGATCCTCTAAGAAAAAGCACGTCATGCCTTCGATATCCTTTCCCCTTCGGAAATCACACTTTGAGGAAACCAGATCGAAACATCGCCAAAAGGCTCTGGATTATAATTCTCAGGCAAGACGTCGGGTTGGTCGACCATGTAGCATGGAAGTGAGCAGTTGAATGAACAAGTCCTGGCAATAGCTAAAGGCTGATGCTCAAGATCGCGCCTTGTGGAATAGAACTGTTTCTATCCTATGCCTATGTAGGGTGTCAAAGGAATTTAATTGATTGCTTTGGCCAACCTGTACGCGAACTGGACAGGATGAGAAGCACACGGTGGTTTGCAGGAAGTCCTCGAGCCACCAGTACCAAAAATGTTCCTCGTGCATCTTAGGCGGACCATGTGGTCGAACCTCAGAAACTTGTAATCTAGTCCTGTTTGAGTACCACATAAACTCTTTTTGGTACAATTAGCCCAGAAATGATTTTCTCAATGCCCTCAGAAAAAGCATTGTCCTTCGCGTCGGCTCTCTCTTGCTAAGCAGGCGGTGTACAATAATTAAATCCCTTTTGAGATCCTCTTAATTACATCATTAGGTTCTCCGCCGAAACGTGAGAGTTCACAATAACGAAGACATCTAAACTACAAGCTAACCATCACCTTTCACTCTCCTGGACAGAAGGAATGTGAGTAACAGCATCCACTTTCTTAATGGGGTGAACCCAATGAATACGAACGCTCAAAGAGAGCCCTATTTTTTTGCATCCACCTGTTTGAGCATGGCTGCTCAAAGGCTTCGGAAAAACCTGTCTGGTCGCTAAATGGATTTGCCCTCCTACCACCTAAAGCATGCAACACTTCATTTTCACTTGCCAGCAAGTGGTTCGAGGCCTTGAGAGACAAATTTCGAAGTACAATTGATAACTATTGGTGAGCAATTGTTGCGGCCATGGAAGGAAAGCTTCTGTGATATTCCAGAGAACAGAAGAATTTCTGAGCATTCCAACCGCAACAATCTTATATTGCGGATGATTTCTCAAATAAGGGGGAAATAGTTTCCGCCACTTTGGCGAGAATAAAAGCCCCAGATATAGATAAACTATTTGGGGAAGTCCTTAAGGCAATCCCAGAAATAAGAGCTGATATACTTCTCCCACTCTTTATTGAGGAGTGGAATGAATGGACATAGCCAGCTGAATGGAAGTGAGAGGCAGTAGTGGCTGCAATCATAGTGAGACAGCTTTCCAGCAAGAACTCCTGGACATGATTCTATTCGACCTACTGAAAAGCTGCTTCCACAGTTCACGCCACCTAACAAACTGAATGCGTGGGGGACCAAATAATTTTTATACAGTAGAATGATATCATCATAAAAGTGTTATATTCCCATTTCAGATCAATAGCATTTTCACTTTTCGAGAAAATCCATTTATTGTCAAATCGGTAAATTATGTCATTTTGTATGGGAGGGGTAGAAGCGGTGGAGCGATTTGCCCGTTCACAAACTTGTCCTTACTTTTTTCTCAAAAATGACGTGTACAAAATTTGAGCCCTCTAGCTCAAAGCCTTCTCAAGCTAGAGAGGAGACGAACGGACGGACGGACGGACATCCGGTTTTTAGATTTTTGAGTGATTATATGAACTTCAGTATCAATCATTTTTTTCTCCGAGCCTTATTTCTTGGCATTACAAACTTTGTGCGATATTACATATGGAATGCTTTGCGTAGGAGAGGTATTCCAGATAAGGTCATAGCTATGGTTAAAGAATCCTACAAAGATGCAAGGTGTCGCGTCTTGCATTGAAGAGAGCTGTCCGAGAGCTTTCTTGTGCGAACCGGTATCAGACAAGGCTGCATATTATCACCAGCCCTGTTTCTGGTGGTAATAAATGACATCTTGAAAGCTGCACTGGAAGGTGGGGAAGGTAAAGGTCTTCAATGGAGACTATTTAACATCTTAAGTCACCTTGATTATGCTGATGACGTGTGTTTGGTTGCACATAACCGTTCGGACTTAGAGTCAAATGTTCGCTCATTGCATTCTAAATGCAAAGAGGCGGGACTGAAAATAAATGTGCACATGCACATGGGTTCAAACGCAAGCACACCGATTGTTCTTAACGGACAGGCTGTGGAAGAGGTGCAAGACTTTTGCTATCTCGGAAGCATTGTCAGCATAGACGACGGAGACGAAAAGGATGTTGAGGCTCGGCTAAATAAAGCTCGTCAGGCCTTCGGTATCCTTTCCCCTTTCTGGAGGTTAAGAGAGATCTCCCTTCGCACGAAGCTGCGAGTTTTTGACGCTTGCGTCAAATCCATGTTGTTATATGGTTGTACTACGTGAAAAGTGACCGTTCGACTTACGAAGAAACTAAAGACATTCGTGGTTCAAGCCTCCCACGCACTTTAGGAATATTCTGGCCTGAAGTGATCTCCAACGACGAACTTTGGAGTACAACTGGCCAGACTAAAATAGGTATTGAGATTCAAAGGCGAAAGTGGCAGTAGATCGGTCATACTTTGAGGAAACCAGAGCGAAACATCACCAAACAGGCTCGGGATTACAATCCTCAAGGAAGACGTCGGGTTGGTCGACCATGTAACACATGGAAGCGACCATTTGAGCAGGAGGCCAGAGGAATATTCAAGTTCTGGCAACAGCTTAAGGCCAATGCTCAGGATCACGAATTGTGGAAGAGAGTTGTTTCTGCCCTATGCCCCTATAGGGGGTCTTAACAGGAATTTGATTTTGACAAACTTTGTGGCAAACTTATAATACTCTCAGATTTCATCTAGAGTATAAAAAGCACGGATCTCGTAACTGCGGTATCGATTTATACCACACAGTTCATGTTTCCAATTCGGTTACTAATGCAAAGATCGTTTTCGGCGCGATCATGTGGAGGGACGGCGATGATAGATCTGGGGGCGTCGACTCCACCAGCCAACCTCTGCCCCTTGATGTTGGATTTTACTCCCGGGCTGATAGCGGATAAAGCGTACTGCAGTGAATTCACGTCTCCTGTATCCCGTCTGAGCTTGCGGCGATCACGTCGTAGATATCCTGCTTGTCCGCGACTGTCACTATGCTTTGTAAACTCCACCCTCTGGCAGACGCATTCCTAGATCTCCACATTAATTTCTCGGACTCGATTAGCATGGCGCAAAATTTCTTTAGCAGTTTCGAAAGTAAAAGTATATCCCAAAACTTTCTTCAGTGTTTTCTTGCTCGGCAATCTCAATCTTTGTTGTAGCTCTTTACCTATCAGAGCTTCGATAAATGCAACCACTCTCCGTTTATTAAAATTGTCCTGATCTATGCCAGGGATTGATAATATCACTAGACGTTCAATGTCCTGTGAAAGTTGTTGCAGAGTTTCGCCAGTTGCCACGCGCCGCGGCTGCGAAAATGTATTTTCCATGTTTCCCGCATATGATCTCTATCGTATCGAAGGTCTTTTACAGGAACTTAAGGTCGATTTGTTGTTTTGGCGGTGGTCGTCCGCAAAATCTCTGCACCAGGTTCTCGTAACGCCAATTACAAGACTCGCTCCCGATCCGACCAATGATTGGTGGAGACTACCGCCTCAAACTGGATCTTGTGGATGTTCCATGGCGTTTCACCATCGAAGACCAGTTCCTTTAGATTTTTATGGAAGACACTTTCTGATTGGATAACGCCGGTTAACTTCACTACCTCGAAGTCTCTTTTGAGACGCTATACTTCGCTAGAGATCCAACCATTTTTCCGAAATATTCACTTACGGTCTCTGTTGTTAATTTTGGTTTGAAGCGAGCTCGTCGGTTGGTTTAACTTCTCTACTAGCAAGGTACGTTGCTGAAATTTTAGCTTCCAGCTGCTCATCACTTTGCTTATCGAGTGTAGTTGTCTGTTGGCTCATTTCCTATTTTAGATCTTCTTTAAGCCGTTGGTTTTGCTGTTCCATCTTTCAGCTTAGTTCTCTTATCTCTTGACTTTGCAGGGCCATAATCTGTTGTTTCAGTTGCATCATCGTTGAGTCCGGATATCTAGAACTTTCTGGTACACTTTTCTGTACGATTTCTTGGTTATCTGCTCGATAGGGAACTCATAGTTGTCGGCATTATGTCACTATGCTTCCAACACGTGCATCATCCGGCTTACAAGTTCAGCTTTGTTTCCGACCATAGGTAGCTCACGTTTATCCAGTTCCTCTTTCAACCCGGCCAATTTTAAACCTTTCACGTAACGCGGCATTTTGATTTGAAATCCCACTACTTACACCAATTTAAGTATGCTAGCGGGGTCGCTGAATTTCAAGTAAAGTTTAAACTAATGCGATTTTAAGTTAAACACAACCGCAAGTTTATACATCGCTTTTTGAACCATTATTTGGCGCCTTTCCAGCCTTCTTCGCTTCTTCTTATCTCCTTTTGTTCCGAATTGATCTGCCTCTCAATTCTGACTGAATCTACATCACAAATGCTCCCTCTTTTTATATTGTGCTATCGTTGCTGTCGGCCCTTTATGCTGGTGGTCGTCATGACGAATTATTTTTTTGATCGTGTAATTGTGGTTGCCTTTTGGTTTTATTGACGATCTTGAGCATTGGAAGAGCGGCATAGTGTTGGTATGTACTAACAATATCTAAAACCTTTTTAGTTGCCTGTTTCTCACTTCGCTATTTGAATTCAAAGTTTAAGACGCTTGCCAAAATTTTATTGGAAAGGATCAAAGTGATGCCATACTCCGAGAGTAAAACAATTTTGTAATTCACTGTGCATAATTTTGTAAAATTATAAAATAATTGAACATACTAATTTTATACTAAGATTTCCTGAATAGATTGGTAGAATTTTTGGATATTAAAAAATAAAAATGTTTTCTTCAATAGAGTCGAGTCAACGATCGGAGTACCAGCATATAAGACACATATGAAATTGACAATTTTGAGTGTTTCGAATGGCGACGATGGAATGTACAAGTGTGTAGCGAAAAATCCACGGGGAGAAACTGATGGAACTATTCGTCTTTATGGTATGTAAATTTAATTCGAATTTTTTCATTTAGATCATACTATTTAGGACCCCTTTTGATAGACTTCCAGCCTTGGAGTGTGTGTCATCCGTCAGAAACTCTATACCAGGAATAGCTCAATACAAAAATTTGACCCCATTCAAAAATGGTCTCCAAACATGGCTATATGAAAACATACTCTGAACACTTCTTCTCCTACAATAGCACTCCAGACCAAATCGAACTTTGGCCTCTGAACTTCAGGTTCCTTAACATTTTATTTGTCATTGTGAAAGGGTTGTTAGCCCTTCGCACAACCCTCTATCTACGAATTTTCATTTCCGCAGATTAAGGTAACTAAGGTATACTCAGCTAGGGTGTAGCCTAGTGGGTAGCGTGTTGGTCTTATAATGCGAAGGTCTCCGGTTCAAATCCCGGTCGATGCAATATAAAATTCTAGCACATTGCCTGCTTAGATATACCTTGGTTACCTCAATCTACGAAAATAAAAAATTCGTAGAAAGAGGGTTGTGCGAATGGCAACCCTTCCACAATAAGTAATGAAAAATGTTAAGGAACCTGAATGTCAGGAGGCCAAGGTCCGATTTGGGCTGTAGTGCCATTTTAGAAGTAGAATGTACACTCAAGCAGGCAATACGTTGGAGTTATGCGTCCATCGAAATTTTAACTCATGTCTTTTGCATTGTAGAACAACGCGTTACCCACTAGGCTACACCCTAACCCTTAACTCACTCTCATTGAAATAAAAACTTAGACGAACTTTATCGTTAATTATTTCACCAACTGATTACAGACCCCTCTCCCTCCCTCTAAAAAAAACAAACCCTCCTTCCTTAACCTTCTTTAACCACACGTTCCGCATTTACTTATGTTAATTTCCTCACTGATAGGACAAATAAAAAATATTGCCTCATAGATTAAAGCTTTTTATTTTCCTACGAAAAGCAACAAAGAATCAAGTTAAACGGTCCATTTAAATTCGGTTGCCATCGTATCGATTCGCCTGCAGGATAAGAAATGCCGCAACAAAAAAAACCCAAAATCCTTAAATCTTAAGCCAAAAAAAAAAAACTAAAAAATGAACAAGAAGGAAAAAATCAAAGCCAATAAAATAGAATTTCCGCGATTCCATCTCGCGAAGGGAAGAAAAAACCGTGGAAACATTAAAATCGAGAATAAAACTCGATCTAAGGTATTTTCCATTTTTTTCGTGTCCTTATCACGGCACGCTATCATTTTTCCTTAAGGGATTTTTTTTTATTTCTTATATCCATGTTTTGTTGTTTTATTCTGGCAATTTTTTTTTTCTCTTGCGTTGATGTGAAAAGATCCTAATTTCTTAGTCTCATGATTCCGTACCATCCTGCAAGATAATACGGGTTATGCTGCTTCTTGTTGCGGCAACTAAAGCTATGGGGGTGGACCAACGACCTAGCGACACATCCACAATTGATTTATTGGCAATTATTCTTGATAAATATAACTTGGAAGAGTCGTCTATGGTGGAAGAAGGAGCCCCTGCTGAATAAATTTCACTTGAAAAAAATTCGTAAATTGTAAAATCTCGTAAAAAAAAATTGGTAAATTTATGAATATAATTTTTATGGAATTGTCTCTCTTGCCGCGGAGAATGTCCTCGGGTCAGATACGAAAAGTCCATAAAAACTCAATCACGAGTCATTATAATGGAAATCGGAGTTTTCTAATCGAATTTTAAAGAAATAAAATCTGATTATGGTGAAATTTCGTTGTGGTTTTTCGGAAAGTTTATAACATTAAAAATTCATCAAAGCAATCTTCGAAGCTGAACAGAATTAAATTAAATTTGAAGGAAAAAATTACGAACATCCTGCTGTATTATCCGAACTTTATAGCTACGTCGCACTAGATCATCCCATAAGAATTAACTCGAGACTAAATGATTTCTAAACGTGTGCAATTTCAAAATTTCTGGATAAATTTCAACGATTACCATAAAGTATCGAATCCGTGACGCAGTATCTAATTACAAATATAAATCATTCTAAAAACTAGTTTAGCACAAATAAAAATGAAACAAATAATGGACAAGGATATGGTTTCCAGTCCTCTTTTATCGCCATATAAAATTAGGCAGCTATATTTTGTCGGAACCCATCTCCACCATCGCACCCTGGACAACAACCCCGCTCATCATTAAATTGTTATAATTGCTAGTGTTCACGTAATATTCATAAATCGCCTGTCAGTCATAATGACCGAGGTCGTCTGTAACAACATTAGTCCTGTCCCCTGTTCTGGTCCACGAACAGCACAGCAGTATGCAATTTTATGCATTTCACAGTGAACTTTTCAGCTCGGGAGAAGTGGCTGGGTTCGATAATTTAGGGCAGACGATGATTTGCAAAATTTCACTCGGAAATAATTCGCCTCTTTAATTATTTACGATAACAATTTCATGAATTTCATTAAAATCATCACGGCTGGCCTTTATTCGTTTGAAGGGAGGAGGAGGGGAGAAGAGATGGAGCATCGGAGGCGTTTCGCATTATGCCATGAATAGTAGAAAGTATGGCTTCTGAATAGTTCGTGACAATGAATGAGCCAAAGACAAATTTAATGAGGGATGAAATTTGAAGTGTAAAATTTAAGCTAAGAAGCTTAAATGAGTTGAAAAATTGACCTTTATGACATATTTCTTCATAAACAAAAGAAGAAGGCCTGAATATCCAAACAATAAACATGAAGAACTGTCGTCAAAGTTCATAAAGCTATTCGACTGTATAAAATAGAGCTAAAACTGATAATTACAAAAGTTTCTTCTTGTTCTTAGTGGGACGCGGTAATTCTCACGATCGAAATAATATTTCTGAAGTTATTCTGCTCAAATAAATCGAGCGATTCACCTAATATCGAAATTATCTCTCACGTTCCACGCTTATAAGGAGAATGTGCCGAGACTCTAATGTTCCACGCCACCATCACCACCGCCAATAATTACGATCACTTTGTGCTGATATGAAAACTCTTTGTTCGGAACGCATCTATGATTATGCTCAACAATTAGAAAGATTACTAAATCCAGGCACGTGGCATCCATGAATCAGAAACCAAAACAGCAATTAAGTCATTGATTCGCCATTCATCAGATTCGCTCCGTATCCTTCTCCACATACAGAGTTAATTTCGCATCTATACCGGAAAGGTGTGCTATATTTGTGGTGAGTATCCTGGCCGAGATGGTACTCGACTACTGCACGTCCAAAACAAACGGACGAACAGAAGGGATGGAATTATTTCCAGGATCGACGTCGTCGTCATTTGCGATAACTGAAACGGAAGCGAATCTCTAATTCTGTGGCTGGTAATTGGCGTGGCCATTATAAATTCAATATGCACGGTACGACTTGTAAATCAATTCCAATCAACATATTAATCAATAAATAATTAGCTATCGAGGAAAATGAGTTATTAGTGGCATGAAAAGCGGAGCAGTCTCGATATAAAGGACATGCCTATAATACTATGTAAGTACGTGTATGCGTCAATTAAAGTGTGTGATCATCGTTATAATGAAATGAAACGTGTTGCTTCGATACACGTCAATTGATTGAAAGATGCGGAAGCGAACTGAAAATGATTGCAGCTCTTATATAATCGTATCCAAAGATATTAGTGCTGAAGTCTAAATCGAATGGGATTATAAGGATTACCAGATTTTCAGAAAGTTGTATGAGAGGTGACTGAGCTCAACTCTCACTCCCATACAAATTGCATACAAAATCCGAACAGCAGAAGATCTGCAAATATTCAAACGATTCAATGGTGCTGTTCAACGAATTTTAATTGCGTCGACGTTACCAGAGATATCGAATGCTGCACGATTGGTTTCTGCCGATATGTAAATCTTCGAAAAATAAGTAAAATCGTAAAACGAAGTTGCAATTTTTACCATCTTTCATTCTCTTCAAGGTGCTTTCCGCAAACCTGAAGCATTGCAAATGTTCAGTCAACGCCTCAGAAGGGATGCGGAGTGAACTCCGCTAACTATCACCCTATTGCTATTAACTCAGTCCCAGAATAGTGAACTACTTTGCGGACAAAATAAGCCTGATCCACGATCGTCAATATGATTTCCGTTCAGCACCCTCTACGGGAGATATCCTAGTGCATCTAATTGAATGTTGGAACTCGTGCATAAACAAATTCGGTGAAGCGCTAGAACTTGTGCTTGACATTGCAAAAGACTTTGTCAGAGTTTGGCATAAATTTACAAATGCAAAACATACGAAGTCTGCAATTATAATTGAAGAGCGGGTATGGCTACTGCATGCTACTGGCTAGCACGACTTAGCTCGTTGGCAACCGGGGTGGATCTTACCATCTCCTCTAATATATATTTAAAACTATATGCAGCTTTGGATTAGACAAAGGTGGAGGTGTCTGAAAGACCAAGGACCTGAAGGAGAAAGTCTGTATGGTGGGGCACGGCCATCAAAGGGAGAGCTGCTTCGGAGTTCCACTGAGGTGACCAGAAAAAAACTCTATTCCACCGTCTAACCTTTGCATGGTTTCTTGTTATTGTATTGGGCCCGACGTTACCACTTACGGCTACCGGAGCAAAATGGCTGCGTTGGACGACAAAAACAGATCACAATACATTAACTCCCTGCAGTTCAGAAGGCTACAGCGATTCCAATAACTTATTTTGGAATGTAGCGGTTCCACGGACCCGAGCTGTTCGATCGGTACCATGCTTTACTGTGCTAAACCAAAACGGAGAAGGATCACATGCATGATCATCATGTGCATGCGACTACCTAGAAAATAAAACAATTCATTAAGGAATCGTTAATGAATTATATTAACGAGCGATTGGATCGTTAACGAGTCATTAACGATTTATCAAGCGGACTAAATGGACATTCGATAATGTATTAACTTTAACAATTCATTAATGAATTGTAAAACGTTTACAAGAAACGATCAACAAATACATACTCATTATCAATAAATCATTATCATTAATGTATCATTAATGACTTGTATTCAAATTCATTAGCGAATATCGTTTGAGATTCATAAATGATATTATTTATGAACCATTAACGATATTTTGTGCCGAACGCGTCGGGAAAATATGAGGTTTTCCTACTTTTCCGTCGCAAAAAGAAAGTAAAAAAATTCAATTGGGTGGGCTATACCTGATTCCAGCAGCACTTTTACCGGCTTTTGCCGCAGTCGTGCCATGGGTTTTGGGAATCGAGCCCACGCAATATCGCATGTCCTGCCACTACACACACATTTCAAAACCAAAAAAAAACTACACTCACCCACCTGTCCTCCACCATCTTTTCATCACGCGTCCCTTCGTTGCCGTTTACCACATGCTACCGAAAAACTACTTGCAACACAATGAATTGGGTCATTTACAATATTTATTAATTCATTTTCATAAATTGACTTTAATAAAAAAAATTCGAAAGAAAAAAAATAATAAAAAAAAAATATCAAATATAATTACTATATGTGTAGTACGTATCGATTTCTTGTGGGCCCCGTACTCTACATATAGGCTGCTTCTGTTGTGAGATCGACTGCTTCCTGCTGGCTGGATCCTCTTTTTTCGAAGTTTCGAAGGTTTTATTCTTATGGTCCGAAAAAAATATTTTTTTATTTCTTGATTTGGTCAGACGACCTTTCGTAGCTAGGTCTAGATCCAGAAGAACGTGCTTAGCCTCATCCTCATCAACCCTTGGGCCCTCAAAAATGTTTGAAAAATAATTCTTCTTCTTCCCAAAAGCTTTTCTCAATAAAGTCCAGCTGCCGATGATGCAGCACTTCGTCGCGATGTCTCTTAGTTTGGTTTTTCTCTTTCTGTTTTTCTTTTTTTTTGAAGAAAATTCTGACGAATTTCATTTCTTACAATTTTGAAGAACTGGAAGACACTTTTGCTATTCTGTTGTTTATGCTTGAATTTGGATGAATCATGGATGCACTCACACACAAACTCGTACGCACTTGAGCACGATCCTCTGCAAATTATATCTCTACGTTTTCCGCCCTTTCCAACGTTTGCAATGTTTTGAGATATATACATGAAATAATTTTTGGCACTGCTAATGCGCATTGTGAAATGAAACCTGGCTGTATATAACAAGATCAAAATTGAGTGACCAATCGTCGTTACCGATACATTAATGATTCATCAAGCGGACCATCGGACATTCGTTAATGAATTACTTTTAACAATCCAATAATGAATTGTGAAACGCTTACAAGAAACAAATATATAAACAAGCATATAATCGTTATCAATGAATCATTTTTATTTTCATTCATTAATTAATATCGTTATCGATTCATAAGCGATATTTGTTATGAAAAATTAACGATTAATTAAAGAATTGACACACAAGCACGCACGTTCTCCCGTGCAAATTCCAGTTTTGTCATCGTTTGCATTTAAGACATCGACACGGAATAATTTTTTGCTCTGCTTATGCGCATGGTCAAATGAAACTGGTGGTATATAACAAGATCGACGTTGAACGACCTTTCTTGTTTGGTTTGCTTAAGACCATCACGCAGTTTATTTGTTTTGTTGCATTTTATGCACATTTTAAAATCATTATTTACGAGCGCTCGTTGAATTGCTTGCTGGGGCTTGTACAACGCTTCCTCCTATTTTATCAGGGGAAGATGTCTTGTTATACTCTAGATGAAATCTAAGAGTATATTGTGTTTGCCTTACCATTTGTAACGCTAAGAAATAACGCTCGCACAGAGCCGCCAAGGGTACAGAAATATTTGTTGTCGCTCAAAAACCTCGATTCCGAGTGACCGTCTGTCTGTCTGTCTGTGCGTCTATCTACAGCATAACTCTCGAAAGCTTTGAGCTATAGTGCTAAACATTTTTGTGTGTCATTTTTAGCAAAAAATAACTTTAAGTTCGTGAATGGGCTACATCCCCTGACTCCTTCTACCCCCTTCCATACAAATTTCATGAAATTTCGAAATATTAAGAAATTGATTTTTCTTTGAAAGTATTTAAGCTATCTACTTGAAATTTAGGTCAAAGTATTATGATAAAGATGTCATTAATATCAAGGAATATTGACCCGATCCCCTTACTCCTTCTATACCCCCTCCCAAACAAATGGACAATTTTGAAAAATACATATTTTCGATTTTCATTGAAACTAGTAAAGCTAAAAAGACGAAATTTGTCAGAATTAATTCTACTATAATTGCAATTTATTTTAAGAATAATTATCAACTTCACCTCACTCCTTCTACCCCTCCCATACAAATTACACGAAATTTTGAAATTTAAATTGAATTATTTTTTTTTTTTCGAAACTGTTAAAGATATCAACTTGATATTTTGTGTATAGCATACAAATAGAAATAATAATAATGCGAAAAAAATTTGTTCTGATCCGTACACTCCTTCTACCCCCTCCCATACAAATGCATAATTTTTATCAAATGCACTTCATCGATTTCCATTCAAACTAGAAAAAGTACAAACTTACAATTTTGCCAGAATTTGTTTCTTAATAATTAAAATAAGTGTTAGAAAAAATTATCAGCTCCGCTTCACTCCTTCTACCACCTCCCATACAAATATCTGTATTATAAATTCAAGAAAAACATTTCTCCTGCAAGTATATGAGAGCTATCGACTTTGAAATTGAATCAAAGCATGGTGATAAGGATGATGACAAGCAGTTTCAAAATTATCTTAAACGCTCCACTTCCTCTGCCACCTTCCATACAAATGCCCCAAATTTCAGGACAATTTCTTTAAAAATAATGAAAACTAAAAACTTTAAATTCAGCAAAAAACATTTTGCATGTTCGGTGTCATATACGAAAAATACAAACCTCCCCCTCTACTTCTACCACCTCCCATGCAAACATCTCTATTCAGTATTCGAAAGACTTTGAGATGACATATTTTCCGGTATGTTAAAGTCATTTCCATCTCATCTAGAGTATCATATGATTGGGCTTTAAGCCCAATCATAATTCTGTTTTAGTTACTGCGTTTCCAATTTTCGTTTAGGCTGGTTGATATTCGGTGTGTATGGATTTTACTAAGTTTAACTTAGCATGACTGGTAGTATTCCTTTGTTTAATGTCTACATCTGGAATGGTAACTCTAATCAGAAAATGTCCTTTCGGAATATTGCTTCATTCAATTTCCTCCATATGGTTGAGGCGAGGATACTCTTCCGTGCATTTGGCATACTCTTACCTTTACTGGGGATGCGATGGCAACCTGCATTCTAGCGTGTAGAATCGTTTTTTGTTTTGCTATACTTTCTGATTGTCCGAGAATCCATGAGTCCTGATAAAGGAGAATCTTTTTAATTAAACGTCCATGCTCGTTTCTTCATGGTGGTTTTAGGAATATAGTTTTCCTTACCCTGTGAAGCGTTAGGTGGTTCTTCCAATGACCAAAAACGCTGAAGCTGTTGGTCAAGCTGGAGGTTGCTGATGCAACAGAATGGGTTGTTTGTGACTTCGCTAGCTGCTCTATCTAACACAATCAAACGAAACATATTGTTTTGTGGGTGTAGTTGCAGTGGTGTAAATAGCACCCCCGCTGGCCATGCGTTGCAGGGCAAAGCCAGAGCTCAAGGGTGCCATGCAGCGGTGGGGCCTAAATGAAGTTGAAAGCAAGTTGTACTTGAACTTTGTGATCGGGATTTCTCCTTAACAAGCGTAAGAATCATCTACCCAGAAAAAAAGGATTTTTTGTGATTCGCCTGCAAAATATTGTGCATTTTCTTGTTCTCTTTATTTCGAATCGTTTTTGTTTAGTTTTCGGCATCTCTCAGAATCTTATAAATTAAATACCACAAACATGGCTGCTGCTCGCTCGTTGGCTGGCATGTCTTAACTCATCGACAACCGGGGTGGATCGTTGCTATTCTACTTCTTTACACAAAAATATCATGCAGCATAAATATTGATAATGATACGAGAAATGGAAATCTTCTGGACCAAAAGTAATAAATGCTGAGTTCACTGTGATCTTCTAATTACTATGACCGAATTGAGGTTGCAATTTAATTCCTACTCTAAGTACAAGGTTTGAGGCACCGCAAGTATATAATAAACCCAGAAAATTAAACTCATGGAGCAAAAACGATCTAAATTGGCGATTACTTCAAGAGTTTGCCACAAAATTCATACATCTCATTCAAATATTTTCAAAACACGAAATAAATTAATCGCGGAAAATTAAACTCCTGGTGCGCAAAGAATGTAAGAACCACGTCTAGAAAATAAGAGTACTGGCACTGCCCTTTCCTGCAGTGAGAAATTGTTTCCCAAGATTGGCAACACTAAGTGGTAGTGGGGGTTTTCCTGAACACAATGAGCACAGACGGACCTCGTTAGTATGATAAGTCGCCTTGTTTGAAAAGAAAGCCCGCTGAGTCGCTAGCACTCACGAGTTCCTTGAGCAATTTGATTTGGATAGTGAGGATTTTCTGAGCTCTATTATGATTGAAAATGAAACCTGATTGGCTCATTGCACTCCTGAGTGGCAGTACACAAGCTCCCCGTCTTCCGAAAAATTCAAAACCTCAATTTCCCGGCAGAATTCTTTGAGGAGTGCATCAAAAAGTTTGTGCCAAGGCTCCCCACTCGCATAAAATAAAAAGTGAAGAAACAACTGACATATTTCCCATCAAAATCCTGTAATTTTATTGTAAATGCATTTTTTCTTCAGAAAAAGAATCGACTACTCTTACTCTCTGGACGTGCCTCATAAATCGAAAAAGATCCATCTAGATGAAATGCTGGCCAGTATACGGAAACTGTGATCCACCTCTAACACCCTTGCGCACCAAAACTTAACTAAAATTCTAAGGAACTACCAGCCACGCTCTCGGTAGTACTGGATTGGTCCCCGATCGTCACAAATTTTCCTTCTTCCGTTTTTTCCCTTCCCGAGAAAAAAAACTAACCTCCTACTGTAGTCCTCTTTATCCTCGCCACTGAACTTTAGTTCTAACTGGATAGCGCAATGGTTTATTTCAGCGTGCAATATGTTGATTTTTTTTGTTTGTGTTTTGGCGCGAACTCTTCACAGGTGACGTCAATAGATCCACAGATGTTGCTTCTTAATGTTTTTTCTTTTTACAAAATGGCATGTGTCATAGACAATTTCGGCCTTTATTTGCAATACACAAACACAGTCATGGAGGGAAGGAATGATATTTGCGAAGGGGAAGAGGAGTGAGTACGACCGTTACAATTGGTGAAAATGGTATATTTTTCTGTTGGACTGGCTGCTACTGACAAATAATTGCAGATTTTATGGGGGACTGAATGATAGAAAGCGAACATAAGCCATCTACTGAGTATACAGACCTTCTTGAAGTGGAACTGTTTCACATCGTTTGCCCATTTTGTTTCGAATAATTTTCATTGCCAATAGCAACTGAAAAATTCTTACTTAAGAAAATCTACTGCCTGGAGTGGAAATCGAACCCACGACCTATTGACTGTGAAGCAAGCATGCTGTTTACTACGCCATAAAAAAATCACTCACTATTAAACCTTTATTTTTATTTTATTTTTATTTGCTAAGAATTAATTTTTTTTTATTTTACTATTTGGGGGAACACGTGAGAGCACTGCAGCCTATTGTGCTTTTATTGCCAGTTGACTCTAACATAAATCGATAACTTCGGCTAATCTAAGTATCTCTAAGGGAGCCATATTGGCTAGTTCCTCGGTAGTAAAGAAACCTTTTTCTAGAAGCTTGTATATTTTTCTTGCTACTGTTTCACAGTGACATAGGATGTATTCTGTCGTTTCTGAGTCTTCAAGACAGAGGCGGTTTCAGCTAAGCCCATATTTTTGAGGTGGTGGCTTACTCCACTATGTCCCGTTATTAGGCCGATTAGAATACTAATACCACTCTTACTGAATTTTAAAATATCCTCCACTTTGATTTCGATTTTTCGGGGCTAAAAAAAATTGGTTCTGAAAGTGTGATATTTTTTTAAATTTCTAACCCGTGATTGGTTCGTGGTTATATCTAGAATAACGAAAACCTACCGTCGTGAAGTAAAATTTGGTATTCAATAATGCCTTATTCACGTTAAAAAGTTTAGATGCGCGTAGGCGTTTGTAAACGTTCCGGTTCGCTACTAATTCCATTCTCGTTTGACGAAGCGTTCAGTCACAATGTTGATCTGGTATCGGAATCTAAAATGGCTCTGCAGTCGAGTTGTTCTTCGTTGTTTTGACTGCAGCAGTATCACAGAATAAATAAACTTGTAGTGTACTATGCATCAGCTGAGCCGCCAATATTGTATCATTTGGGCTGAAAAGGTGGTAGATAGCTTATTTCTTTTCGCGAAATCCACATAGCTGTATTACATAAGACAGTGATGAAAGCTAGTCGGGACCTTTATAAAGAACAGAATTTAGAGAGATGCCTCTCACTGTGACTACTGCATCCCATACTCTTCGAACATTATTCGGTTTATTACGATTCTTCTTCATCAGCCCAAATCGGGTCTTGCTGTACACCACGCTTCGATTCTTCTCGGTTCTGTGACAGCGTCCACCATTTTGAAAATTTTATCAGTGATTTCATGTCAACATCAATAGAATCCTTCCAGTTCTTCCATGATTTTCCCACAGGTCTTTGTCCAACGACTTTCCCTTTTAATTTGCGTTTGGAAATTCTCCCGTCATTCATCTGGTCTACATGATCGGCCCATTATAGATTCTGAAATTTTATTAGGGTTAACACTTCGTATTTTCCGCATAAGTTAATATCCACGTTTCGTTGCCATAGCAAAGCGCAGGTCTTATATTCGTTACATTATACTTTAAGTTTAGTTTTTACAGTTAAATAAAGCGTCTTATTCGCCATCATTATTCTTCATCTTATCTCGATGGGTTCACTTCCATCCTTCGATAAGTTTGTCTTTAGGTATGCAAAGTTCCCTACGATTTCTAGGTTGTAGTCTCCTACTGTAAAATTTTGCCTGGTTGGCGTCTTTTTACTAGTTTGTGTCTTGTCAGTGTGCTGAGAGTATCTCTAAATCTACCTCGAATTTTCGGCAAGATCTCATAAGACGTAAAAACAAAGATATTCCTCGGTAGTTTTTGCAGCAAATTGTACATATGATGCGCTTGCGGCAACCTTCAGGAAGTGTTTCCTGCGTCCATATATCCGTGGCTAATCTGAAAATGTGCTTTACAGGTGTCGCAGGATTTCAGAAGATCAGCTGAAATTTGATCAGTTCGCTCCGCTTTGGGTGGTTTTAACTTCTTCGAGTATGGGAGGTCTCAAAGATTATCCTTCATCAACAGTTACATCAGTTATACCTGCTACTATGTCTGCTGCTGATGCTCGTGCGTATGGTGGGCTGGGATTAAAGAGGTGTTCAAAGTATTCCACCCATCTTTGTGTTATATCTTCTGGTTTTCTTATAATGTTGCTTTCTGCATCCTCGCAGAGTGTCGTCTTTGTCGTCCCTCTTTCATCCTTTTAACTAGGGAATACGCGCCTTTTGCGTTTGATTTCAAATGTTCGTCCATGTTTCTTTCGTCATTAATGTGCTTTCCGGATTTTGTTTGCTAACCGTCATTGCATTTGTCCTGTTTGGCTCGTGTCGGCCGTTCCATTAATTATTTTGTAAGCTTGATTTGTTTATTCTTAGGCATCTTGGCAGTCATTGTCGAACGAAACATTACTTCTATTGGGGTACTGTTTTTGTTGTTCAGCATCATTGCTAAGTGTCTCTTTAAAGCAGATACGTATTTCGCAACTTGTTTCTCATCCTTGGGATTTTTAATGTCGAATTTGGGAATCGGTTGTGTTTTTGAGTATCGTCGGTTTCCGATTCGATATCGGAACTTGGTCTTTACCAAATGGTGATCTATGTCGCAATTATACCCTCGACATGTACTTACGTCGAGAATGTAGGAGACTGTCCTTTTCTCTATTAGAACATGTTCTACATATTTGGCTTAATATTCGTCCGTCGGGTGATACTCACGTTCTCTTATGAATGTCACAATTCTAAAGGCATGTTGAGCTTTCAATAAGATTTTGCTGCTGGCGAAATCAGTCAGCCTCTGGCCGTTGTCGATACTTATCATGGAAACTGTGCCTCGCAATTGTCCCTCTACTGTGTTCACTTTGCCCACCTTTCCGTTAGTTCTATTTTAGTTTCCTTCTACGGAAGGGAGTCAAATGTTCCTAAGGTGCTGTAGAAATCATCTTAAACTTCATCATCTTTTTCTTTCGTTGGGGCGTGGACATTAATAAGCCAAACATTAAAGAAAACTGTTTTGATGAACGATTGCTCACAATCGTTTAATCGGTTTATTTAGATTAGGTAACTTGTTGGTTAAACTTGTTGTTGACGATAAACGCAACTCCTAACTTCCGGCTTACCGAAAATTTTCCACTTCTAAAAATTGTGTGCGATCGCTACCCAAAAATTTGGTTTTTTGGAGTGCAGTGATCTGATGTTGTATTTGCTCACCTGTTCCAGAAACGCTGTCGTATACAGGGATCGCACGTTCCAACATCTGTCGTTCAATCAATCCAGTCCGAGACGGTGCTTCAGGTTTTGAATCAAGTTTAATTTTTCCGAAGATTAGTTGTTAATACATCGCCCAACCCCCAACCTGGGGGACTCTATTATACGAGTAGCAGTAGAAATTCCCATTTCATTAGCACTCGCACTTATCAGTTTAGCAAGCGAAGTCCAGATGGACCAGACAAGACCACCATCATCTCCCATTCAAATGCCATAATTTCAAAAAACCAATGCATCAAATCCATGTTCAAGTTCAAAACTTTTAAGATGTTGGTGATGACTAATTTTTTGAAAATGATAAAATTAATATTTTTGATAGGATATCTGGAACTATCATGCATTTTTTCTAATCGAATTTATAAAAGATTCCGGTAATTATTAACATCCATTCAATTTTACTTTATTATTTTAATAATAAAGTATTGTGATCGAATTGAAAAAAAAAAATTGCTACCCTGAAATTTTGTTTTTTCGCGTTTTATGACTAAAATGCCTAAAAATTCAAAAAAAAATCCGTCTGTCTGTACGCCGTCCGCCGTACGCCGGTGTGTACGCTCAGCGCACATTAACTCCCAAACCCTTCAAGATAGAAAGTTCATTTTTGGAGGGATTGTAGATAGTTGCGGATCTCAGGCGGACACCCATTTTGGGGAGTGTAACAGTTCAGGGGGAGCACTTAAACCGAAAACTAAGAATTCAAATATCTCAAACATGGTTACAGCTAGAAAGTTAAAAATCGATATACGTATAAAAGGGTCTTTGGGACAACTTTTAAAATTAATTTAATTTTTTTATACATTGCGGTACGAAAAGGGGGGGTCTAAAGACTAATTGTCGGTCGAATTTTTTGTTTTTTTCAAATGATTATATCTTCGAAATTACTTAGCATATTTTTAGACTATGAAGGTGGTATATAGATCCACTGGAATCAGCTTACATAGTGGCTAATTATTGTAAGGAGGAGGGTCAGGGGGGTGCAAAGAAAAACACTTAAAAATCAATATATCGGCTTTTTGTTGAGCTATGTAATCGAAACGTGGTACTTATATTAAGCTATACTAGAGAAATACGCGAAAAATATAACATTTGGACAAAATAGTAGTGGGGAGCATTGAACTTTTCAAAATTTCAAACCTTTATATTTCAAAACTGAGTGCAGATATCAAATTCAAATTTTGTCAAATTATAGAACTATGTATATAGTTTTGAATTTTGGTAAAAGTTTTACGTCGGAAAGTGTAAGGGGAGGGAGGTGGTAAGCAAAAATGTCGGAAATTTTGAGAAATTTTTTTAGGGCTCTGGTAAAAGATACGAAGTTTAAATTTTCCATGTGAATACATCTATTTATTATACATACAGAAAAATTAATAAAAATTCTGCAATTGAAGTGTTAAATAATGGACAGTAGCTCTACCCTAGAAACCTCATTCTCTTGTTCTTCCCTATCTCATACCACCATAATCTGCCTATTGACATCCCACGCATCCTTAACATGTCCCGAAAATAATAAAGTTGCGCCTAACTTATTAGCAGTTATCTAAAAATATAAAAGATGCTATGATTTATTTTACCATTTTCATACTTTCTTCTTTATCATAAAATATCTAATTCAATCCGAAAAAAATCCTTTACCTCTTCTCAAACAGTTTCAAATCCACCAACAACAGCATCCGGACTTCCAACATCAGAAAATCACTGGGACAATTCCGGGCATAATCTCAACACAAAATCAGTCCATCACATAGGTGACAAGAGTAAGTACATTTCGATCTGGCTTCTGATCCTTCCAATAATCCACTTTATGCGTCCTCTCAACGGGCACCATCGCCATAAACACACGCACACACACCGCATTGCTTGAATCTCCCTATTTCATTCTCAACAGATACAAGATACCAATCAAATTTGAACGATATAGCCTTATCGGAGCACAAGTCATCCCTGGACAAATCTTTGAATGGTGGTGGTATCGTAGGAGGCGGTGGTGAAAGTGGCGGTGGGTACAATTGGCCAGCTATACAACAAGGACATGATGCCAACACAAATCTTCGGAATCAATCAAATCACTTAATCCGTTTGACTTATTCTTATCATTCACTAATACGATGGCTTCTTTCTTCCATTTTTCTTCATCGTTATTTTCGTATACGCTTTTAATTTAAATCTTTTTGAGTTTCGTCGAATTGAAACGAAAAATTGGAGTGGACTTATTGATTGGGATTTATTTAAAAACTGAATCAATCCAAAAAATAATACAAAAATCTCATAATTTTATTATTAAATCAAATGAAAAAAAATGCAGGGTTCTAAATAAAGTAAATTTAAAACAAAATAAAAGATATTATATTATATAAATAAATAAAAAAACAATTGACATAAGTATAAATATTTAGAATAATTAATACACATACAAAGTATACTATCTATACAGGATAAGAATAATTAAAAAAAAATGACTTATTGGTAGTGTGCTTGAGAAAAAGCTATTTACCAAAAAAAAGCCAAATTGCACCAAATTTATCGGTTCGTAAGGCTAAAAAATTGCCAAAACATAATTCTTCTGCTTCTTTTAAATTATTCTTCAATTCAAAAAATAATTCAAACTGAAAAAAAATTAAATATCTGGTTTATTGTATTTTGCTAAGTTCTATTCGGTTTATTATAAATTTATAATAAACAATGAAGTAAATCAGCTCCAGGGCCTAATACAACATTTTCATCATATCCTCCCCAAAGCAGTTATTTTTTTCCAAATTATAAACAATGTAACTAAACTTGCTCACAACAAAAAGCCGAGTCGCATTAAAATTACACATTAATGTAATAACGAAAAAAATGCTTTATTACACAAATTATTATGAATAAAGAAAAAAAAATATTGTAATAAATTAAGAGACAGCTATATATATATAAAAAGAATTATAAAAAGAAATATATACAGACATTAAATATAAATTAAAAACAATTGTTTTATTTAAAAATTTGATAAGAAAATTAATACTATATAAACTTTTTAGTTCATCGAAAAAATTTGCATTTTCATAGTTTCGGATAACCGAGGTATATCCATACAGACAGTGTGCTGTAATTATACGTCAACCAAGATTTGACATTTCGACCTTTCGCATCATAGACCAACACGCTACCCACTAGGCTACAGCCTGGCTTGTTTTCGAGAAATACGTTGCATTTATTAATGAATGGGAATGGTCAAAAATATTTCAATAATATATTGTAATAATTTCTTAGTCAGTATGTGATCGCAAAACTAAATAAACTGCTAACAAGTCGGTCGAAACTTTATTACTCTTGGGACAAGTTGCGGATGCGTGGAAAGTTAATACTCACGTTAGAGTGATTAGGGAAGACTAAGTGAAAGAGAGTTCTTAGGCAGGGCTGTTGTCCATTTAACACTTAATTGCGGAAACGATTAAAATCTCCAGTACATATAATCAATATTTCATTCGTTTATGCAAGTTTGGGTTCTTATAAGGGGAGGGGAAGGATTGATATCAAGGGTGGGTGGATGTTAATAAGTTTTTAATTGATTGCTTGGATCACCTCCAATATTTTCTGTATAGAATGTGTTTCATAGACGAAGTTGCATAGAATTTTCATAAAATTCGGTGTATTTTACATTCACGGAACCGAACATTCGTATGGGAGGGGGTAAAGCGGGGAAAGGAATCATCAAATTTGTGATGAATTTTATTTCGTTTCTCTTGTAAAGTGCTTGAACAAAAAATCTAATTCGTACCTTTTAATTTGTTGGTTATTAGTTGGTTTAATGAAATTGGTTGAAATCATACTTTTGTATGGGAGGGGGTGGAAGGGCAAGCGCCATCTCAAAACTTTTGACGCAATTTTGTGTGAACTATTTTTAAAGGCTTTAGTGTAAAATTTTAAATTGACAGTTTTTAATAGTTAGGTGATAACTGATATCTTAAAAATGGTCGAAAAAATAATTTTGTATGGGTAGAAGTTTTAGAAGGTGCCTAGTTAATATTTTTTGCATATTTTAGATGAAATCTGAGAGTATATTGTGTTTGCCGTTAAGCACAGAGCCGCCAAGGGTACAGAAATATTTGTTGTCGCTAAAAAATCTTGATTTCAAGTGACTGTCTGTCGGTCTCTCTGACTGTCCGTCTGTCCGTCAGTCTCGAAAGCTTTGAGCTATAGTGCTAAAAATGTTTTTATGTCATTTTTTTGCATCCCCCCACTCCTTCTACCCCCTCCCTTACAAATTTCATGAAATTTGGAAATATTAAGAAATTGATTTTTCTTTGAAACTGTTTAAGTTATCGACTTGAAATTTAGGTCAAAGTATTACTATATAGATGTTATTAATATCACTGAATATTGATCCGATCCCCCACTCCTTTTACACACTCCCATACAAATGGATAATTTTGAAAAATACGTATTTTCGATTTTCATTGAAATTAGTAAAGCTGAAAAGACGAAGTTTTGCCAGAATTAATTTGACTATAATTGCAATTAGTTTTAAAAAGATTTATCAACTTCACCTTATTGCTTCTACCCCCTCCCACACAAATTTCACGAAATTTTTAAATTGAAATTAAATTATTTTTCTTCGAAACTGTTAAAGCTGTCAACTTGATATTTTGTATAAAGTATAAAAATAGAAATATCAATAACGCGAAATAAATTTGTTTTGATCCGTACCCTCCTTCTACCTCCTCCCATACAAATGCATAATTTTTGTTAAATGCATTATATCGATTTTCATAAAACTAGAAAAGGTACAAACTTAAAATTTTGCCAAAGTTTGTTTTTTAATAATTGCAATAAATGCTAGAAAAAATTATCAGGTCCGCTTCACCCCTTGTTCCCCTCCCATATAAATATATGTATTATAAATTCAAGAAAAGCATTTCTCCTTCGAATTTGACTCTGAAATTGAATCAAAGTATGATGATAATCAGTTTCAAAATCATCTCAAACGCTCCACTTCATCTGCTACCTCCCATACAAATGCCCCAATTTCAGGAAAACTATGTCCAATTTCTTTAAAAATAATGAAAACTAAAAACTTTAAATTCCGCAGAAAACATTTTGCATGCCATATTCGGTGTCATATAAAGGGTGGTGCAACCATAATGTACGATGTTAATTGTGAGTCACACCTTAACGTAAAGTTTTTCGCCCAACTTAATTTGACATTTGTTTGTGTCAACCATGGACAGGTACACAGTTGAGCAGCGCGTTAAGGTTGTTGAAGCCTTTTACGAAAATGGGCGTTCAAATCAAAATGCATTTCGTGCACTTCGTGATTTTTTTGGTCAGCATAATCGACCAAATGTGTCCACAATCGGGAGAGGTGTGCGCAAATTTCAGCAAACCGGGTCTGTAGGAAATGTGAACTCACCTGTGCATGCTCGCCCAGTTCGTTCTCCGGAAAACATTGCTGTTGTTCGCGATAGTGTGGCAGAAGAGCCGTCAACCTCGACTCGTCGCCGTGCCCAACTATTGAACATCTCACGAACATCACTGATGCGAATTTTGAATAAAGATTTGAATTTACACGCTTACAAGGTTCAATTGACTCAAGAGCTGAAGCCTAATGACCATTTCAAGCGTCGGCAATACACCGCATGGTTGGAGGACCTTTCGAGTACAATACAACAGACTACAGATTGGCATTAAGATTCAAGGCTCTTCGATACCTGTCTTATTTTTTCTTTCAGTTTTTTGCTAAATTTTACTTTTTGAAATTTAAATTTATGCATTTGTATAGGAGGGTGTAGAAGGAGTGTACGGATCAAAACACATTTTTTTCTCGTTATTGATATTTCTATTTTTATACTGTATGCAAAATTTCAAGCTGATAGCCGTAACAGTTTCGAAGAAAAATAATTTAATTTAAATTTCAAAATTTCGCGAAGTTTGTATGGGAGGAGGTAGAAGGAGTTAGGTGAAGTTGATAATTTGTTGAATACTGATTGCAATTATAATAAAATTAATTCTGGCAAAAATTCGTTGTTATAACTTCGCTAGTTTCAATGAAAATCGAAAAAATGAATATTTCAAAATTATGCATTTCTATAGGAGGGGTAGAAGGAGTGACGGGATCGGATCAATATTCCGTCATATTAATGTCATCTACACTGGTGGTTAAAATACTTAATAAACGCCTGTGCTTTTTGGAAAATATCTATTTTTTCAGCTTTCAATACCTTGTAAGTTAAGCCAGTCTATTGAAACGATACGTCTTACCTGTTAAGGGGTCTTAATATATTCCGATTTGGATCCATTATCCTAATTATAGAGTGGACGAAATAATAAATACAGTATGAAAAATTGTATTGAAAAATTTAATTTTTTTCAAGAGAAATTTTCAGTTTTATTTTTTTTATAATTTCAACTTAGTAATTTATTGCGTGACCCTTATTTTTAAGAATTTATTTGCAACGAGCCGGCATCAAATCCACTAAATGTTCACAACTTTCTTTTGAAATCAGGTGCCACTCTCTTTTTACTATAGTCCACAATTCGAACTTGTTTCTGGGTTTATGAACACAAACCTTATCCTTGACTTGCTTCCACAAGTTCTCAATAGGATTACAGTCCGGTGACTGCGCTGGCCAATCGAGACCCGATCTTCGATTTTCTTGCGCCGCAACCACTCCTTCACTATTTTTGCAGTGTGCTTCGGATCATTATCGTGTTGAAATGTTCATCAAAGTGGCATGTCTTCCTCTGCAAATGGTAGCATTATGTCCTTTAGTATGTCCAAATAACTTTCTTTGGTCATAATCCCGTCAATCAACTGAATTGGGCCTACACCATACCAAGAACACTGCCAAGAACTGCCCACACTATTATGCTACCTACCCTATGCTTAACGGTCTTTTTGGTATATTATGGATCAAATGGTTTGTTGGAAGGTCGCCTAACATATTCATTTCCGTCTGATCCGAAGATGTTGAACTTGCACTCGTCACTCCAGAGAATATTTCGTCATTTTCTCGTGCCTTCTTCTCCGCTTCAATCTAAATGGGCCCTTGCAAAATTTAGTCGGTTCCATATGTTTTTTTTACTTAGGAGAGGCACTTTTCTTGGTGATCGGGCTGGTAAGTCTGCGTCCAATAATCTTCTACGAATTGTTCTAGCACTGACTTTAGCATTTGTTTTCCGTAAAATCACGACCGAAGACGCGAAAGGGTTCCTTTTAGAGACGCGCACAATTTTTCGATCCAATGATGGAGTGGTTTTCCGTAGTTGGCCTCGATTTTCTTTATCATTCTTCTCCTTCATGGCATTCTGGACCATTCCCAAGGAGCAGTGAGAAATTTGTGCAATCTGTCGAAGAGAGTAGCCGTCGTCTTTTAGGCGTTGCATTTCGATCCTCTTTTCTGTGGAACAGTGCTTATTTCGGCCCATGTTTGAACTAAAGAATTACTACAAAATTAGATAATTTGAACTTGTTAGAAAAGTTTTCACTTAACTTACTCGAAAGAAAATAAATTTGGATAAAAAAAATTAAAAAGTAGCCCGAAAGTACTTATTTAAAAACACTGTATTTATTATTTTGTTCAATGTGAAAGTGGTCTTTTGACTATCAAATTCAAATTGATATGTCCGCATAAAACATATGAACAGGCTTGCTACTTAAAACAATAGCTTCCCAATCTAATGGTTCATTGCAGTTGATTACGTCACTTGAAACGCATTGCCAGCTGAAAAAATAGATGTTTTACAAGAAACTTAGGGGTGTATTAATTATTTTCACCACCAGTGTATATCATAATACTTTGACCCAAATTTCAAGTCGATAGCTTAAAGAGTTTCAAGAAAAATCAATTTCTGAAAATTTCGGAATTTCGTGAAATTTGTATGGGAGGGGGTAGAAGGAGTGGGGGGATGTGGCCCGTTCACGAACTTAAAGTTACTTTTCCTAAAAATGACACACAAAATTTTTTAGCTCTATAGCTCAAAGCTTTCGAGAGTTATGCTGTAGACAGACGGACAGACAGCAACTCGGAATCGAAGTTTTTGAGCGACAACAATATTTCTGTACCCTTAGGGGCTCTGTGCGAGCATTATTTCTTGGCGTTACAAACGGTAAGATAAACACAATATACTCTCAGATTTCATCTAGTGTATAAAAAGTTGGAGGAAAATATATGCAAACAGTGGTAAGTAGACCACATGGCACTCGAAATCAAATAGCTGTAAAGTAGCCAAATTATTATTATTATTATTGTTATCTCATAATTAGATAGGCAATAAGCTGAAACGCCTAATATTAAGTACAGTAGCTACGGTAGCCTTTTTTGCTCGTTCTTGAATGTTGGCCTTCCAGGATAATTTATTGTCAAGAATAGTACCTAAATATTTAACTTAGTTCGATAGGACCATAGTGAAACCCCGAATGTTTGATGGATTGAAAACATGTGATCTTCTTCTTCCGGAGAAAAAGACCAGATCTGTTTTTTAAGGGTTAATGGTAAGTCCTTCGTCTAGTACCCAACTATCTAACAGTTGTTAAGCGGATTGCATAAGGCCCCTGGTACTTGTTAAAATTTGCCAGTTAGCATGATGACAAGATCGTCTTCATATGCTATTGTGAGTAGCCGTTCCGATTTTTCAAACAATGTGAAATGGCTGGTTGAGTCGCACACAATGATTTTGCAAGTTGTTGTTGCATTTGGCATGAATCCTGGTCCAATGACTCCAATTCTGCGAAATTCAACTTTTCCACCATTACGGATTGCTCCCTGTCTTCCGCGCCAAAATCACCCGTTTTGTAGCGTTAAAATTATTCGCAGCACGTTCTTCCACTAAAAGCACCCTCACCATAAGTTTCGACAATCGTTCGACATGCCTCAACCATAGATTTTTTTTGACTGAAGGCAAAAAGCAAAGCTTCCCGCAAATGACGCTTATTTGGATCAAACTTCGACATATTCGCCCACAAAAAAGTATATGATGCTGATGAAAGTTGACAAATCTAATGATGAGAAGTTGTTGATAGAGGCCTAGCCTTACCATGTGAGGTTTTCGATCCGACACTTTTGATCAGCATTAACTGCTGGCGCCATCTATTGGGAAATGGCGGCTTTCAATTTATTTTCCCGCTATTAAAAGCTATCAATTTGAAATTTTCCACAAAAACTTCTAAAAATAAACTACCAACAAGTCGGGCGAAACTTTATTATTCTTGGGACAAGTTGCGGATGAGTGGAAAGTCAAAATGCAGGTTAGAATGGTTGGGGAAGGCTAATTGAAAGGGAGTTCTTGGGCAGGGCTGTTGTCAATTTAACAATATTTCATTCGTTTCTGCAAGTTTGGGTTTTTATGGGGAGGAGGAGGGGTAATAGTAAGGGTGGGTGGATGTTAATAGCTTTTTAGTTAATTGCTTGAATCACGTCCAATATTCTTTGTATAGAATGTGTTTCATAGACGAAGTTGCATAGAATTTTCATAAAATTCGGTGTATTTTACATTCACGAAACCGAACATTTGTATGGGAGGGGTAGAGAAGGTAGGGGAATCGTAAAATTTGATATTTAGTTTTATTTCGCTTCTCTTGTAAGGTGCTTGTACAAAATTTCAAGTTCGTAGCTTTTAGTTTGTTGGTTATTAGTTGATTTAATGAAATTGGTCGAAATCATAGTTTTGTATGGGAGGGGGTAGAAGGGCAACCGCGATTTCAAAACTTTTAACGTAATCTCATTTCAATTATTTTTGTAAGTTTGTGTGCAAAATTTCAAATTGATAGCCTTAAATAGTTAGGTGATAATTGATTTCTTAATAATGGTCGAAATAATACATTTGTATGGGAGGGGGTAGGACGACAGGCGTGATCTCAAAACTTTTTAAACAATTTTATTTCAACTATTTTTAAAAGTTTTTGTGCAAAATTTCAAAGTGATAGCTTTTAACAGTTCACTGATAATTGATTTCTTGGAAATGGTCGCAAAAATTATTTTGTATGGGAGAGGGTAGAAGTTTTAGAGATTTTCGACCAGTTAATATTTCGTATATTTAGGGATTTTTTTTAAATGCATTTTGCAAATTTTCAAGTTTCTACCTTAAAATTTCACTCAAAAATTTTTAGTTTATGTGTTTTTTTCAATGCACATGAAACACCTTGTGCACGTTAGACCGGGGGAGTCGGTTTATAACAATTATGGATCAACTTATTATTATTTTTCGATGTACATCAAATAGACGTATCCACGTGCAAAATTTAAACTTTGTATCTTTCACCAGAGCCCTAAAAAAATCACTCAAAATTTTCGACATTTTTGCTTATCACCTCCCTCCCCTTACACCTCCCAACTTAAAATGTTTACCAAAATTAACCACTATGTAGTTCTACAATCTGACAGATTTTCGATTTGATATTTGTACTCTTTTTTGAGATGTAAGGATTTGTCGAGGCCCGATTTCTTGATCATCAAAATACGAACGATGGATGATCGGGAAATCGGCTCAATTTACTTTCCTGCTGTTGAATGTGCACTGCTGACGGACATTCACATGTAATATGATCTGTCGGCAGTGCATTATTCGATTACAAAGGTGAATATCCGCGAGGCATGAGCTGGCAATATCATCGACCTTTTGACAAAGGTCGATATCCACGACACGATGATATTGCTGGTCAGCAATTATGTATGACTGCGATCATCATGTCCGGAGAAATTAGAGTTAGTTAAGAATTAACCACAGAGTGACGAACACTCTAAATCAATAAAAATAATATATTAAAAAAGTCGAGTGTGAACGTTTAATTTAAAACTCCCGGGACACAACAGATTTATAATTTTGAAAAGTGCGCCATTTTTTAAATGCTCCCCATTTCTCCCCACTACTATTATTTAGTATAGCTTAATATACGTTTTAAGTTTCAATTACATAGCTTAAGAGATAGTTGAAATATTAATCTTTAATTGTTTTTCTTTGCACCCCCCGTGACTTTCCCTCTTTCAATAATTAGCCACTCTCTAAGCTAGTTCCGATGAAACTATATGCCATCTTGATGGTCCCAAAATATGAATTTTTTGCAATAAGTAATTTCGAAGATATAATCATTCGAAAAAACTATTCGACCGACAATTTGTTTTTAGCCCCCCTTTTCGGACGCCAATGGATAAAAAAATTAAATTATTTCTAAAGTTTGTCCCATAACCTTCTCTATATCTCTACTGGTTTTCAACTTTCTATCTGCATTCGTGGTGGAGGTATTAGCAAGTGTAGTTTTCGACTTTTTCCCTCCTCCCGCCTCCCCCTTCAATCTAACACCCCCCATTTAGAAAATAGAGCTCACTTACCCAAAAAACAATCCACCCAAAAACGAACATTCTACTCTTAACGGTCTCGGAGATATGAATCCATATGTACGGCGTACGGCGGGACGGATTTTTTTTTGCATTTTTAGGCTAATTTAGTCATGAAACGCAAAAAAAAAAAAATTTCAGGGTAGCAAATTTTTTTTTTCTTGTGTCGATCACAATACTTTATTATTTGAATAATAAAGTAATTGTTGAAACGAAACTGCGTCCAAAGTCTTGAGAGCAATCAATTAAAACAAAACTTATTAACATCAACTCACCGTTTAAGTCGAACCCCCCAAAACTGCCATACAAATCCAACTTGTTAAAGAATCGAATAAAAAATAAATAATACGTACTAGAACTATTGATCGTAATCGCAAATAAGTGTTAAATAATTGACAACAGCCCAGCGCTAGAACCCCCAGTCACTTAGTCTTCCCTATCCATCTTAAGCTGAATATTGACTTCCCTTGCATCCTCAACTTGTCCCAACAATAATAAAATTACGCCCGACTTGTTGACAGTTTACTTTTCATGTGGTGCTAGAGTACCTAGAAAAATGTTCTTACAATATTTTAGCTGCAAAAATTCACTGAAAAAATTAGTGTGTTAGATTTAGGGAAATTGTGCAGTTTGTATGGGAGGTGGTAGAAGGAGTGTGGGTGTTTAGTGACTTTTTAGAAATAACTATGAATACAATGAAATTGACATCTCCAAAATTTCAGACTCGTAATATTCATACTTTTCATAAAAATCGATTTGCTGTGTAGCTGTGAAATTGTGTCATATTGTACGGGAGGAGGTAGAAACAGTGAAGCTTTTCAGTTAATTTTTTCGCGAAATTAATAATGATGCTAATTAAGTAATTAGTACAAATTTTTAGCTCGACAAATTGGAGGAGGTAGAAGGGGATTTGGCTCGTTCACGAACTTCACCTTAATTTCTTGTCAAAAATGATGTGGACAAAATTTGAACTGCCTAGCTCTCGCGTTCTCCAGCTAGAGAACGGCCGGGTTAACATCCGGTTTTGAGATTTTTGAGCGACAATAAATATTTCTGTACCTTTGGCGACTCTATGCGAGCAGTATTTATTGGCGTTACAAACTTTAGAGCAAACTTATAATACTCTCAGATTCCGTCTAGAGTATAAACATTTGAAACTAGAAACTAGATTCGAGATTCATAATTCCACCCCAGATTACGAGAATCACTTATATGATTCTACATACAGCCGAAACTATAATCCCATAGGAAAAATCTCTCTTCTTTTTGCTAGTTAACCTCTCAGTGAAAAATCAATTTCAGATGAAAAAAATTTCGTTCATTTTTTGCTCTCTTTTCTTTTGCTCGTGAATAAATTGAAATATCCTCGAAGCCAACCTTCTCGTTCATTTAATTTTTTTTGCTCTAGACTATTCGGTTTTCTATTTATGGAAATGCTGTCTTGTAATAAGGAGTGTTATATTATGTGGGGATATCCATATATATATTTGAGTGCTAAAATGAAAAGCGGTTTTTACAAATTTTCTTTTTTTTTTTTTAATTTTCTTGGTTTGGTCCCTTTCTTCTTCTCTTTTCAATTTTCACTTTCCTTTCTTTCTTTTGCCTTGCAAGGCTTGAATAACATCCTTTTAGTTTAGCGACTAAACTTACGTCAATCCTGAAAGGGGCCTAATGCCTGTGTCTATCTAGATTTTTTATTTTTAATAGTTTTGTTAGAGTTAAAACCTAAAAAACTTTTACATAGCCCCATCTCAGGTTTAGGACATGGCATCGGGAAAAAAATAGGGGAAAATAATTTAATTAGAAAACTTTTCGGTGAAAACTGATTGCTGATCCGCTCACTATTTTGTAAGGGTGAAAAAAAATCCGGGTTTTTTTTCCTTAAGGATTTCGGAATTATTCACTATGCACCATAACTAAAAGGAGAATTGTGGAAGTCAACGTTGTCCGTCGTCGTAGTTTCGTTGTTGAAGGACATTGATGAGGAGCAAGTTTCTTAAGATGAGTGGTTTTTTTCTTACGGATGAAAATATTGAGGATGAAATTACTTTTGAACTTAAATTGCTTTGTGAGAGTTTTTTTTTTAATCATTTGGTAATAAGATTCAGTTCTATTGAACGATATTGTAAGTAGAAGGATTTTATTGTTTGTCGCATTGATAGATGACCAGATATGAATGGGTTTGCTTGCCAAGAAGGAATTGTTATTGCTGAAATAAGAAAATCAAAGAAAAGAAGGAGAATCCATTCTTCGTAACAACTACTTTCTTAAATCTGAGGTGAAGGAAGCCAATCGATGCGTTCCCTCCATAGAAAATGTTTCCTTTTGACAATAATCAATGGAAAAACCATTGCCAACTCAAAAGTAACCATTTGAAATGAATAACAACCTTTTATATTTTAAATCTACCTGATGACATTATGACCAGGAAAATTACTGTTTTCTAATTAAAACATAATAGAGTTGGGCGTAAAGCCCAATCATATGGTATTCTAGATGAAATAGGAAAGAGTTTATTGTACCGGAAAATATGTCATTTCAAATTCTTTCGAATAATGAATAGAGAATTTGTGTGGGAGGTGGTAAAACCAGAGGGAGGAGGTTTGTAATTTTTGTATATAATACTGAACGTAGTATACATAATGTTTCATACAGAATTCAAAGTTTGTTACTTCCATAATTTTTGAACAAATATGTCTGAATTTATGGCATTTGTAAGGGAGGTGGCAGAGAAAGTGGAAGGTTTTGGATGATTTTGAATCTGATTATTAATATCTTAATCACATTGCCTTGTTACTCATATTTCCGAAGAAGAAATACAATTTTTGAATTTTCAATACAAAAAATTCTATGGGAGGTGGTAGAAGGAGCGAAGCGAATTTCATATTTTTTTTTGCATTTATTGCAATTGTTAAGGGACAAATTCTAGCAAAGTTTGAAGTTTATAGTTTTCCTAGTTTATATGAAAACCGATTAAATGCATTTGTCAAAAACTGTGCATTTGTATGGGAGGGGGTTGAAGGAGTATTTCAATCAAAACCATTTTTTTTTACATCAATGATATTTATAATAGTATACTTTTCTCAAAATTTAAAGTTGATAGCTTTGACGGTTTTGGAGAAAAATAATTTAGTTAAAATTCCGAAATTTCGTGAAATTATTGATAGTTTTCACAAAATCGGTTGCAATTGTAATAACAAGAATTATGATAACAGTTGGTTCTTTTGGCTTTACTAGTTGCAATGAAAACTGAATAAATGCATTTTTGAAAATTGTGCATTTGTATGGGAGGTGGTAGAAGAAGTAAAAGGATCAGATCAACATTTTTTGACGTCAATGATATTCACAGTTTTATACTATGACATAATTTTCAAGCCAATAGCTGAAATGGTTTCGGAGAAAAACCAATTTCTTTAAATTTCGAAATTTCATGAAATTTGTATGTGGTAGAAGGAGTGGGGGGATTTGGCCCGTTCACGAATTTAAAGTTACTTTTTTGCTAAAAATGATGCACAAAAAATTTCAGCAAGGTCAAAACGTTCGAGAGATATACTGTAGACAGACGGACTGACGGTCACTCAGAATCGAGGTTTTTGAGCGACAACAAATATTTTTATACCCTTGGCGATTCTGTGCGATCATTATTTCTTAGCGTTACAAACGGTAAGGCAAACACAATATACTCTCAGATTTCATCTAGAGTATAAACATAATAGGACTACGATTGGGCTTAAAGCCCAATCGTGCGATACTCTAGATGAAAGAGAAATTTGTTGGTTCCAAGAAATTTTGTAAAGGAAGTGGTACAGGGTTGACGACATTGAACTATTTTTTTCGCATTACGCTAGAGTTGCTATCAAAATGTTTTATTCAAAATTCCGGATTTATAAATTTAATGGGTACTGAGAAAATTAGTGTATTGGATTAAGTGATATTGTGCAGTTTGTATGGGAGGTGGTAAAAGAATTTTTTCCGAAATTACTATTCACAACATGCTTGTAACTTGTTTTAAATTTCAGGTCAGTAATATTCATATTTTTCATGAAAATCCACTTTTTGTAAAGTTCTGAAATCGTATCATATTGTACGGGAGGGAGCTAATCGTACAATTTTTTTTTAGTCTTACTAATAATTTTAAATAAATGTTTATTACACAATTTCAGCTCGATAAATTTTATATGTACTGAGTAAATTTGTTTAGAATATTTCATGAGAAAGTGCAGTTTGTATAGGAAGTGGTGGAAGGAGGATTTGAATAGTTTTTATACGGTAGATTGAATTTATCATAAAAGTAATATAAGTAAGTTTCAGATCAATGGTCTTTAAAGTTTTCGAGCAATTCCGTTTATTGCCAAATTACGAAATTGTGTCATTTTGTATGGGAGGAGGTAGAACGAGTAGAGCAATTTGGCTCATTCACGAACTTGACCTTACTTTCTTTCAGAAACGACGTGTCAAAAACTTGAACTTTGTAGTTTGTCAAGTTAGAGAGGACACGGCGGACCGAAGGACGTACATCTGGTTTTGAGATTTTTGAGTAATTATGTGAACTTTTGTATCAGTCATTTTTTTTCTCCGAACTTTCTTATCACTACAAACTTTGTGGCAAACTTATAATGCTCTCAGATTTCATCTCGAGGATAAAAAGGTTGCAGTTAATTTTGAAATAGAAAAAGTTGCTATTGAACTGAAATCAATAAAAGTTTGAATAAATCATTTGGAAATATTTTCCAATGGATATATTTCGAGTTTTACGTAAAAAACAAAAAAGAAAACGTTAATCTCAAATTCAAAGCTAAATCCCAGATCTAATAAAACCAGAGGCCGAAACTAAAAAGATAGGTTACAACTGCATCAGATCAAAAGGCTTCCTCGAACACCATTGCAACGAAACGACGAAGGATTCAACAACTGAAGCATGAATACGGTATAATCCTTTTTATGCTTACATCCGTTTTCTGTCAGTTTCTCTACAGTAGCGCAAAACTTTTTCTCACACTGCTCCCCCCACTTTTTTCACTTTACTCTTTTCGCATTCACGGCCGACATAAAAGGTTCATATCATTGCACAATGATAAAAAAAATGCTTAAGTTCCAGGAGGAGGAGATGAAGAGGGCTTCCTTCCTGAACACCCTGTAAAGTGGTTATTTTTAATTTGTAGTAAGGGTAGTGGTGGTTTCATATATAGCATACGGTTGCTTGTGGGCTTTCATAGGCTACCACAAATTCACCCCTCGTGGGAACAATTTCGAATATGAACAGGATCAGCAGGACCTGGAGAAATATTTTCCTCTGGTAGGTGGCGAGGTAGAATTCTATGCTCCTGTGAATCGCACAAATATCATTTTAATTTGTTTTCATTCCGATTTTTTTTGCTCTTTCTCCCGGCATTTCTGTACAAAAAACAAGCGATTGCAAAGGATCCTAATAAAAGGAGTGTTGGCAGTATTTTTTTTCTAAAAGGTCCTCATTCGGTGTACGTGGTGGCAAATAGGCTTAGGAAACAAAAATATATACGCTTTTGTGAATGGAATGAAAGAAACCAATGATGAAATGAAAAAGCGGTGGCAAGAACCCACTACCCATTCTACTTTGCAGCCAGCCCTGCAATCATCAGCCAGCATAAAGTACCCTTCATTTGGTGCTGGGCGTGATGAGGGAGGAGAGTGGGTAAATCGGGCGATTCACTTGAAATTAATTTGTCGCCCGTTTGTGGTTTACTTGTTTTCGGCGTGATTTCTGTGTTCAAAGGATCTGAGCCGCGTTGTCGACTGAGGTCGTGCCCGTTTTGTGGTCATGGTGAGGGAGTTATGGTGATAGAGCTGGTTTTGGCTGTTGTGAAATTGCTCAAAGCAAATTTTGCTTATTTTTATTTTTTTCATTCTGGAAAATACCTATACAAAAGGTATTTGCGGTGCACCCCATCCCGTCATATTAAGTGGAAAATAATTTTGATTTCAGGTAAATAATTCATGCTGTTTGAAGAGCTTAAGTGAGCGATGAAAATTGACATTTTTCTGTCGAATAAGGCAGTCAACAATGTTTTTTTTTTTTGTGGATAAATATGTTTTGAAGGTTTTTATAATTCTAAGAATTAGGTGTTCGCAGTATTTTATATTCGAATCAAGGATATTCTCGATTATAGTAAATTTCTGGAAAATTTGTACTGACATTATAGTTGATGTTTGGTTTGTTTTCGAAAATCCAAATTTATCCTCGAAACGTCTATGGAGCGATCCAGTACTGCATTGAATGCAGACCTATTAAATGCCTATTTCTTGAATAATGCATCTACTCGTAGCTCCCCTTCCAATGCCTGTACGGGCCGACTGCCCAAAGATCAATAATAACACTAAGTTTTTCTTATTTCGATCCATCAGCCTAGATGAACTTTCCTGTTTTCAAGAGTATAAAATCTCACTGTGTAGGCTCCAATACAGCTAGTAAAAGAACCAACTCTTTTACCAGACGTCGCAGGTAAATTTTATAACCTTCTTGACTTATTTTAAATAAGCCAGTATGAGAAATATCCTGTCTTTGTAATATCGTCTTCACCAGTCGGAAATACGGACCACTTCTTGGTTCGTGCACGATTTACACTTGTAGCACTAGACCCGCTGTCAACCAAGGCACTCCGAAAAACAATTTGATACTTTAAAAGAGCCAATTCGAGAACCCTAAACCAATTCTACATTGCCTTTGATTGGAAATTGTGCTTCGATTCCAAAGACTGCGACGATGCTTGACTATTTATCACGGAGACTATTCTTAAGGGTATGAAACTCTACATACCCTCCAGTGAGTATGGCCGTCAAAGGACTCTTGTTCAACAAAGAATGTCTTCATGCCATACAGGTAATAAAACAAGCGTTTCAAACTTTTAAAGCTAACACAACACCTGCTAATAGAGAACATTTGAACGCATCAATAAATACCTGCAGATCTTTACTTTGAGCATGACCAAAAACTTCAGCAGAAGAGCCTTGAATGCCCTAAAGAATTGAGATCTCACTGGTCATTCGTCAATGCGGTCAGCAATAACTTTTGTTCCTCTTCAACACTTCCTCTCAATGATGCAGACCGCATCGTGACTAATCCTGTAGATAAAGCTTACCTATTGGCAGCGAGTTTCGTGGGAATCTCAACACTAACATCTTCTGGTCTGTCACCTCCCATCTCATCTGCAACTACTTTTACACTGCTCCCTTTAAACTTTCATATACGACTTATATACGAGATTCTTCAAGAGCTCAAAATTCACAAGTCTGCTGGTCCTGATGATATTTCTCCAATTTTCCTTACAAAATGTTCTTTCTCTATGGCCAAGCCTCTGCGCAACCTTTTCCATTTATCCCACTCTTCTGAGTACTTTCCTCAAATGTGGAAAGTTGCGAACGTTCAGCCAATCCTTAAGAAAGGATGTAAAGCGAACCCTGCTAACTACCGCCCGATAGCCATTACTTCAGTGCACTCGAAAATAATGGAAACTGCTGTCAATCGGAAAATTGTTAAATATTTAGAGAACAACGGGAAGTTCTACGGAGGACTTCTCAGTCTACCTGACCGAACATTGGCATTCCTGAACCAATATATGTATATGGCGAAAGAAAATTCTTGCAAAGGCCTTTGACAGAATTTGGCAATCTCCCGTGAACTCTTACTTCTTCGAAAGTATATACGAAGCGACGGAGAAGGTTTATTTCGATGGACCAATGGAAAGCTTGTAATGTCCAATCTTTGAGATCGGCCACACCAGCCGGCGTCAAAGATTACTTTCTTACTAGCCTTTTAGGAAGCAACAATTGCCACCGGATTTGAAGGCAATGGTAGCAGGATTATGAGGAGACTGGGAATATAATTATAATAATTAGTCGCGTAATTTAATGTTACTGAGTACTTTCTTTATTGATTAAAACTTATATACAAAAATAAAAGTGCCAATTTCTTCGCATAAAGTCATCGCATACACAGGAGATTGTCGAAATGTTTTCTACCTCGCTCATCATCCAGTCATTAAAAAAAGCAGCACCATCACAAAAGTAGCGTAGTTGTTGATACCTCAGCTAAAACTTCAGAGGGCATCAACGATAAGCTCTACACCGGAGCAAAACTACAACGGGATCTCTCCCAACTTCTACTCAGGTGGAGAAAATACAAATACATCTATATACTGCGGACATAGAAAAAATGCTCAGCCAAATCGAAGTTGCTCCAGAAGATCGGGACTGTCACAGAATTTTATGGAAAGAAAAGGAAGGAGTGTGGATGAATACGGCCTTAATACCTTCTTGGCCGTTAGATCTCTAATTTAACTCGCAGACGACGAAAAGGATAAACATCCCATAGCGGCAAAAATCTTTAAAAATGATTTTATGTTAAGATGATGGCATATACAAAAGCCGATGCAAAGAACCTTCAAAAAGAAATAACGATCCTATTAAAACAAGGGAGGTTTCAATTTAAGAAAAGCAGCTAGCGATAACTCTGAGCTTCTAACTAGCATTCCCGAGAAAGCAACAATGAAAATATTGGGAGTAGTGTAGAATCCAGCTCAAGATTAATTTCAGTTCAAAAAAACAAACTTCGACAAGTCCAAAAAATTAACAAAGCGTCAGCTATTTTCAAACATAGCTACTGTCTACGATCCTCTGCAATGGCTTGCTCCAGTAACAATTCGTACTAAGCTTCTAATGCAACTCGTTTGGAAACAGGCGCGGATTGGGATGAAGAACCTTCAGTTGATATAGTCAATGGTTGGACAAAACTAAAAGACGAACTTATATGTCGCGTTGGTTTTTGCGACGCATCCGAAGTTGCATAGCGGCAGTTATATATAGTAAAACTAGTACCGTCTTTGAAGTTATCACAAAAACACTTCTTTGCTCCAAAACTAAGGTTGCCCCCTAAAAGGCAAGATATCTCTACCAAAACTCGAGCTCAGTGCGGCAGTGCTGTTGGCAAAACTGGTTCGCCAGACAACCATGTCCATGAATATAGAAAACGTTCCAATCTACGCTTGGTCCGACTTTATCATCACACTAGCATGGCTAGAAAAGGAACCATCATCAATGGAGACTTACGTAGCTAATCGAGTCTCAACAATTGAAAATGGAATCATATTACGTCAAAAAAAATCCAGCTGATTGTGCGTCTAGAGGAATCAGTCCAAAAGAGCTTCCAGACTATAAATTATGGTGGAATGGTCCATCATGGTTAAGACATACGATACAAATTGAGCAAATTCTCAAAGTTATAGCGGTGAGCACAACCAAATTAGAAATTGGATTTCTAGAACGGTACTCTAACTTTACCTATCTAAACGAATAGTAATTGAGATATTGGATAATCGATGATCAAAAAGTTATTCGTCCTGAAACTCATCGGTGCCTGACTTGCTGTAAATATGCAAACACTAGCACCCATTAGATAATGCGAAACTTATCTGCTGTCTGCATTACACCCACAGATGCTTTCACGCACTATGGAGTTGATTATGCTGGATCTTTCAAGACTCGGATGTCCAAAGGAAGAGGCGCAACCACATTTAAAGGATACATCGCCCTATTTATTTGCATGGTCACGAAAGCAATTCATCTAGAACTTGTCAGCGACATGTCCGCAGCATTCAAACGCTTCACCAGTCGAAGAGGACTCTGCCGTGAAATATACAGTGATCATGGAACGAATTTTGTGGGCGCAAACAATCAAATGGATAGAGACATGCAGGAGGCAGTTAAAAGGTCGACAAACAATATAGCAAGAATAACAGCAAAAGACGGTGTTTCCAGAAAATTCATACCAGTTGGCACACCACATTTTGGAGGCTTGTGAGAGTCTAGAGAGTCAAGTCCGTCAAAGGACATCTTAAGCAAATTCTAGCTAAAAAGAAAATAATCCCAACATTCGAACGACCATGTTGTGTCAAATTGAAGCATGCCTTAATTCAAGACCCAACGATCTCGAAGCATTGACGCCAGGACATCTCAAAATTGGTCGACCATTACTAGCCCTACCTGAACCAGATAAATCTGAAAAGACCACACATGAACTATGGTAGATACTGACAGCAATTGGCAGCAATGCATCAAACATTCTGGAATAGATGGTCCACAGAATACCTACACAATCTTCAACAACGCGCAAAATAGACGAAGGAAAGTCCGAACCCCAAATTCGGCGAGATGGTGCTTATCAAGCAAAGAGATACTCCTCCAACGAAATGGCCGCTAGCTCGGATACATAAGCTACAACCCGGAGCGGATGGAAAGGTTCGAACGGTGATCTTGAGATACCACGGAAATGAGTACAAGCAAGTTTCGCTTACGAACCTATGTCAACTTCCAGTGCAGACTCCAGAAGAACCCATAGAGTTTAAAAAGGCTAATCTGAAGGCTCATTTTACATTTTCACAGAAAAGGGTAGCACCAGAAATACCTTTAATGGAACAAGACATTAAAAGCAGTATCAAGTAAATTAGGGCATATTCTGAAGATCCTCAGATCTCCTCAGCAGCAAATCCATAGAAAGAAGAGAATTGACGAAAGTGAAGGTGTATGGTTACTTCACGATCATCGATACCAACAGCTATGACTTAATTCACGTTACCGCGATTCCCAACAAAACAACGGCTCATCATTATTCAACTGCTGCAATTGATAGCGGAACTCTAGCGATGGACTTGAACAAGCTAATATATATATTATAGCCTAGACCAGAAACAAATAAGGTCATGCAAAATGGAGAATGAAGTTTATTTATTCTCTTCTGCTGTCCTAAAAAATATGGATACAAGCCCAAATTGTACGATCGACGAAATCTATAATCGGCGCTTGCCCAACAAAAGACGCAACGAGCTCAGGAATCGTCCGGAAAGAATTAATGATAAAAAAAACCAGTTGGCTATTCGTAGCCTTTAGAAGCCACGGAACAACTCTTCAAGGAAGCAAGCGATACAACATTACAACAAATTTCAACATTACGTGTGGTCAAGCAACATGCCATATCAGTCGCAGCTTCAATAACCATCACTATTACGGTTATTCTCATCGCACTCTGGCTCAAAAGGCGCTGCGCTAGATGTAAGAAGAAATCGGTCTCGTGCAAAGATACATCAACAGTTATAGACGAGCCAGGGACTCCAACATCACTCCAACGAAAATTCGACAAGGTACTCGAAGCCTGGCACCCAATATATTCAGAAGCTGAACAGAGGTCATAGAGACATACAATGTATGCTCGGACATCGAACTTAGGTTTAAGAAACATAATAATTTCCATTGAATTAGGTAAACGATCGAACATGCATTATAATCATATTCTAGTAAAGCATGTACGATCATTCAACCCCACGTGTAGAAATAACCTGTAAGTAGGTGAACGATCGAGCATAAACACTAATTATAAATGCGTCATCATTTCTTATGCTCGATCGTTCAACTTACATTCTAACAAGTAAAATAAACTGCCAACAAGTCGGGCGCAACTTTATTATTTTTGGGATTAGTTGAAGATGCATGGAAAGTCAATATGCAAGTTAGAATGAAAACTAAGTGGAACCCCCTTTCACAACTGAAACCCCTTTTTACGAGTGAAACCCTCTTTCACAAGTGGACCCCTTTAGGGCAGGGATGCTGTCAATTTAACACTTAATGGCGAATACGATCGATAGCTCCAGTATATGTATGTTAATCAATATTTCATTCATTTATGCAAGTTTGGGTTTTTATGAGAGGGTGGGTGAATATCAATAATTTTTCAATTGATTGCTTCAATTTCGTCCAATATTTTCTGCATAGAATGTCAGTTTCATAGACGAAGTTGCATAGAATTTTCATAAAATTCGGTGTATTTTACATTCACGAAACCAATATCGTATGAGACGGGGTAGAGGAGGTAAGGAAAATGTAAAATTTGCGATGCAGTTTTATTTGATTTCTTTTATAAGGTGTTCGTACAAAATTTCAAGTCCGTAGCTTTTAATTTGTTGGTTACCAGTTGGTTTATTGAAATTGTTCGAAATCATACTTTTGTATGGGAGGGGGTAGAAGGGCAAGTGCGATCCCAAAACTTTTATAGAATTTTTATTATTTTTTCTGTATGTATAACAAATAGATGTATCCACATGAAAAATTTAAACTTTGTATCTCTTACCAGAGTTCTAAGAAAATCACTCAAAGTTTTCAACATTTTTGCTTACCACCTCCTTCCTCTCCCACCCAAATAGCCGAGATATTGATTTTTAAGTGTTTTTCTTTGCACCCCCTTGACCCACCCCCTTACAATAATTACCCTTTATGTAAGCTGATTCCAGTAATATAAAGTTTTTATGGTAAGTGATTTCGAAGATATAATTATTTAAAAAAAAATTCGGCCGACAATTGGTTTATAGCCCTCCCTTTTTGCAGTCCAATGGATAACAAAATTAAATTATTTTCAAAAGTTGTTGCACATACCCCTTTAAATGTATATCGATTTTTAACTTACTAGCTGTAACCATGGTTGAGATATTTGAATTCTTAGTTTTCGACTTAAGAGCTCCCCCGCCTCCCCCTGAATCCTTACACCTCCAAAATGGGTGTCTGCATGATATCCGCAACTATCTACAATCCCTCCAAAAATGAACTTTCTATCTTGAAGGGTTTGGGAGTTAATGTGCGCTGAGCATACATACCGGCGTACGGCGGACGGCGTACAGACAGACGGATTTTTATACTCTAGATGAAATCTGAGAGTATTATAAGTTTGCCACAAAGTTTTTAACGCTACGAATTAAGGCTCCGAGAAAAAAATGAATGATACAAAAGTTCAGATAATCACTCAAAAATCTCAAAACCGGATGTCCGTCCGTCCGTCCGTCTGTCCGTCCGTCTGTCCGTCCGTCTGTCTGTCCGTGTCCTCTCTAGCTTGAGAACGAGTTGATCTAGAAAGTTTAAATTTTGTACACGTCGTTTTTGACAAAAAAGTAAGGACAGTTTCATGAACGGGCCAAATCACTCCACCCCTTCTACCCCATCCCATACAAAATAACACAATTGCGCGATTTGACAACAAACGGATTTGCTCGAAAAGTATAAAAGCTATTGGTCTCAAGTTTGGAACATATTATGATGATATCAATGTATCATATAAAAATTATGCGTGTCCTCTCCCTCATTCTACCACCCCCATACAAACTGTACTTTTTCATGAAATACTCTAAGCCAATTTACTCAGTGCGTATAAAATTTAGCGAGCTGAAATTGTGCACTAAATATTTATTTGGAATTATTAGTAAGACCAAAAAAAACTTAGACATTCAGTTTCACCCCTTCTACCCCCTCCCATACAAAATGACACAATTTCGCAATTCGACAATAAACGGATTTTTTCAAAAACCATGAAGCTATTGATCTGAAATTTGGAATATAATATTTTTATAATAATTTAAATCTGCTGTATAAAAAGTAGTTGAATCCTCTTACTCCTTCTACCACTTCCCATACAAACTGCACTTTTTAATAAAACACTAAATAAATTTACACTGTACGTACGAAATTTATCGAGCTGAAATTATGCACTAAATAACTATTTAGAATTATTATTTAGACCAAACAAAATTAGGCGATTAGCTTCAATCTTTCTACCAACTTCCATACAATTTGACACAATTCAACAACTTTACAAAAAGAAGATTTTCCTGAAAAGTATGAATGCTACTGATCTGCAATCTAAAATATGTCGATTAAATGATGTTTACAGTTATTTCTAAAAACGTCATTAATAAATTCACACTCCTTCTACCACCTCCCATACAAACTGCACAATTTCACTTAATCCAATACACTAATTTTCTCAGTACCTAAATTTTTTATAAAACGTTTTGATAGCAACCTTAGAGTGATATGAAAAAATTATTTCAATGTCGTCACCCCCTCTACCACTTCAACAAAATTTCTTAAAATAAAAAAAATTCTCTCTCATCTAGAGTATCGCACGATTGGGCTTTACGCCCAGTCGTATTCCTGTTATGTTTTTTTCCATTTTTAGGCTATTTTAGTCATGAAACGCGAAAAACAAAATTTCAGGGTAGCAACAATTTTTTTTTCAAGTCGATAACAATACTTTATTATTAAAATAATAAAGTAAAATTATGTTTACCTTTTCAATGTTTACATTGCACATTATTTTTAAGCACTGCACTTTTATTTTTGTATATAAGTTTCAATCAATAAAGAAAATACTCAGTAAATAAATTACTCGACTAGTTACTATAATTATATTCCCAGTCTCCTCATTACCCTGCTACTATTGCCTTCAAGTCCGTTGGCAATTGTAGCTTCCTTAAAGGCTAATAAGAAAGTAATCTTTGACGCCGGCTGGTGTGGCCGATCTAAAAGATTGGAAATTACATACTTTCCAGACGCTGTCCTCCAATGTTTACTTTGATGGCGTACAACTTTGCTCTTCGGAAGATTTTACTCTCCTAGGCATGAAGATTAATAGCCACTTTAATTGGAGCCAAAACATCTTTGGAGTTGCTTTTGATGCCTCCAAACGTCTAGGTATTCTACAAAAATGTAAAAAAATATTATACGCCTTCCGATCTTGCTAACATCTACAAAGCATTCATTCGACCTCACTTAGAGTACAATTCACATATTTGGGCTGGGGACCCAAAACATATTTCGCGTTGCTTGATCATGTCAAGAAACAGGCGTTTCGACTGATTGGAGATGAAACCATTAGAACTTCTATAGACATCCTAGAGCAGCGTAGAAATGTAGCAGTACTCAGCATTCATTATCGCTACTTCTACGGTAGATTTAGTATGAAACTTCGCGAATTAATTCCCCCTCTTCACACTTCCCACGTCGCACTCGCAAAGCAGAACGCGCACACGACTATACCGTCCAACCTTCTTCGTTTCGTACAGTGAAATATTGGCAATCTTTCATTTCTCGAACTACAAAGCTGTGGAACGCGTTACCAGTTGGTGTTTTTCCTCAAGAGTATTGCCCGCAATGCTTCAAGAGTAACGTCCACCGACAGTTTTGCCTCTCCCCACCCAATCTCCTTTAGTGACCATTACACTCCTCCCTATTCCAACTCAACTGTGCCTTTAAAAAGAAAGAGCTGATAAAATGTATCCTGCTTTCGTACGAATACTTTTTCCATATATATGATAATATATTCTTCAAATTATGAACTCATGTTTAACTATGAGTTTTTTTTCCACTCGCGTGCCGCCGTGATACTTATCCCAAAAATTAAAAATCCTCTTTTCAAAATGAAAAATAAATTTAGAATGAAATCTTGCGATGAAGAGATTAATGTCCCATCTACTAGAGACGAGATATCTAACCCTTCTGGCAGAACGTAAGATGGCCTCTATCCAAAAAAAGACAAAAAATATGGAATGCTGTGCGTAAGATAGATATTTCAGATAAGACCATGGCCATGATTAAAACAAAGATGCAAGATATTGTGTCTTACATAAGGAAAGCTATCCGAAATCATTCCTGTACAAACGGGTTGTCAGACCTGCTTATAGATTACCGCCAGCCCTGTGTCTGTTGATAATAAATTACGTCTAGATAACTGTCCTGCTACATGGTGTAGGCAAAGGTCTTCATTTGGAATGGTTTAAAAAGTTAAGATGTTAGCACTGATATTTCTCGTTCCTAGTCCGAATGTAGGCAGGCTTTCTATTTGCAAGCCCTTCTTCCTCTGATCCTACAGCTTCTGTTGCAACATATGCCCTCAGATGATGTTCTTTGGTCTGGATTGAATTCAATAAGTCGTCATGGTGAACCACAATGCAACGGGGCCATTTAGTTGGGCCCATTTTACTCCCCCTATTCATTACCAGACGGCTTCTACTCCGTCTGCGCTAGCTACATGGTACGATTTGCGAACTGAAGTAGGCTCGAATGTTTGACGCCTCTGAGGTCGTCTAGTTCTGAGAAGAATCTCGAACTAAGGGGAGGACTGTTGGCGATTTGCAGACAGTGACAAAGGTAATGTTCGATAGATTCTTCGTCTGCCTCGCAACCGCTGTCGCTCGCGATCCGCATCCTGAATGCGTGCAGCTTTAGCAAGGAATGACTTGTAGTCAAGCCAACAATAGTTCGGATGCTATAGCTGTGCTGTAATATTTTTATTCGGTTCTTCCCACAAGGATTTGGCCGTTCTGCAGTTGTCCAGCAGCCTCTACCCCACCAAGAAGAATCCAAAATAGTTTGTTTGAAGCTCGTCCTTATTCACTTATTCACACATTTCATTTTCCAAAAACATTTTTATACTCTAGATGAAATCTGAGAGTATATTGTGTTTGCCTTACCGTTTGTAACACTAAGAAATAACGCTCGCACAGAGCCGCCAAGGGTACAGAAATATTTGTTGTCGCTCAAAAACCTCGATTCCGAGTGACCGTCTGTCCGTCTGTCTGTCCGTCTGTCCGTCTGTCTACAGCATAACTCTCGAAAGCTTTGAGCTATAATGCTAAAAATTTTTGAGTGTCATTTTTAGCAAAAAAGTAACTTTAAGTTCGTGAATGGGCTACATCCCCCCACTCCTGCGATCCCCTCCCATACAAATTTCATGAAATTTTGAAATGATAAGAAATTGATTTTTCTTTGAAACTATACAAGCTATCGACTTGAAATTTAGGTCAAAGTATTATGATATAGATGTCATTAATATCACGGAATATTGACCAGATCCCCTTACTCCTTCTACCCCCTCCAATACAAATGGACAATTTTGAAAAATACAAATTTTCGATTTTTATTGAAACTAGTAAAGCTGAAAAGACGAAATTTTGTCAGAATTAATTCTACTATAATCGCAATTTATTTTAAAAAACATAACAGGGCTACGATTGCGCATAAAGCGCAATCTTACGATACTCTAGATGGAATGGATTTTTTTGTGATCCCAAGAAATTTTGTATGTGGAGTGTTAGAAGGGATGATAGCATTGAACTAATTTTTTCGCCATCATGCTGGAGTAGCTATGAAAATGTTTTATACAAAATGCTTACTCCAAAAATTGAATGGGAACTGAGAAAATTAGTGAGTTTGATTTAGTGAAAATGTGCAGTTTGTATGGGAGGTGGTAGAAAGAGTGAGGGGATTTTAACGATTTTTTCAGAAATAACTGGAAATATTATAAAATTGGCATCCCTTCAATTTCAGACTAGTACCGTTCATACTTTTCAAGAAAATCGATTTTTTGTGAAGTTGTGAAACTGTGTCATATTGTATGGGAGGGGGTAGAAGTAGTGAAGCAAATCAAATATTTTTTTTTTCATCTTAGTAATATTATTAATTAAATATTTATTACAAAATATGAGCTCAACAAATGTTATATGTTCTGAGAAAATCGGCTTAGAGCATTTCAGGAAAAAGTGTGGTTTGTATGGGAGGGGGTGGAAGGAAAGGGAGGAAGCAAATAATTTTTTTACTGTAGATCTAAATCATTAAAAAAGTAATATGTACCAAAATTGAGACCAATAGCTTGTATACTTTTTGAGTAAATCCATTTATTGTCAAATTGCAAAATTGTGTCATTTTGTATGGGAGGGGGTAGAAGGGGTGAAGTTAATCATCTCATTTTTTTTGACCTTACTAACAATTTTAAATAAATATTTGGTACACAATTTCAGCCCGCTGAATTTTATAAGCACTGAGGAAATTGGCTTAGAGTAATTCATGATAAGTACAGTTTGTATGGGAGGTGGTAGAAGGAGTGGGGGGACACGCACAATTTTTATATGAAAGATTGATATTATCATAAAAGTAATATATTCTGAATTTCAGGCCAATAACTTTTATACTTTTTGAGCAAATCCGTTTATTGTGAAATTGCGTAATTGTGTCATTTTGTATGGGAGGGGGTAGAAGGGGTGGAGCGATTTGGCCCGTTCACGAACTTGACCTTACTTTTTTGTCAAAAACGACGTGTACAAAATTTGAACTTTCTAGCTCAACGCGTTCTCAAGCTAGAGAGCGCACGGACGGACGGACGGACGGACATCCGGTTTTGAAATTTTTGAGTGATAATATTAACTTCTGTATCATTCATTTTTTTCTCCGAGCCTTATTTCTTGGCGTTACAAACCTTAGAGCGAACTTATAATACTCTCAGATTCCATCTAGAGTATAATAATTATCAACTTCACCTCACTCCTTCTACCCCCTCCCATACAAATTTCACGAAATTTTGAAATTTGAATTAAATTAATTTTCTTCGAAACTATTAAAGCTATCAACTTGATATTTTGTATAAGATATACAAATGCAAAAATTAATAATGCAAGAAAAATTTGTTTTGATCCGTACACTCCTTCTACCCACTCCCATACAAATGCATAATTTTTGTTAAATGCATTTTAACTTCAAATTTTGCCGGAATTTGTTTCTTGATAATTGAAATAAGTGTTGGAAAAAATTATCAGCTCCGCTTCACTCCTTCTACCACCTCCCATACAAATATCTGTATTATAAATTCAAGAAAAGCATTTCTCCTTCAAGTATATGAGAGGTATCGACTTTGAAATTGAATCAAAGCATGGTGATAAGGATGATGATAAGCAGTTTCAAAATCATCTTAAACGATCCCCTTCCTCTGCCACCTCCCATACAAATGCCCCAATTTCTGGAAAACTATGACCATTTTCTTTACAAATAATGAAAACTAAAAACTTTAAATTCAGCAAAACTCCATTTAGCATGCCATGTTCGTTGTCATATACGAAAAATACAAACCTCCCCCTCTACTTCTACCACCTCCCATGCAAAAGTCTCTATTCGCTATTCGAAAGAATTTGAGATGAAATGTTTCCCGGTGTATTTAAGTCATTTCCATCTCATCTAGAGTATCATATGATTGGGCTTTAAGCCCAATCATAATTCTGTTATGTTTTATCGTCAATTTCACAAACTAAATCGGTAAACAAAATCGTTTTTTTTCCAAACCTGTTGATGCTGATTGTTGATGATTTAGTACGTTTAAGCCTTCTCTTGTAAAGATGGTCTGTCGTTTCCGCGCAAACGGCAACTTCCATCTGTAATCCTGCGTCTTTCGTGTCCGTTCCGGATTTCACCAGTGTGGTACCAGTGCCTTCCCTCTTCTTCTTAGAAAATCATTAAGCGAAACCCTACTGGCTCGGCACGAAAGACCCAGGTTTTCAGACAAAAGGTAATCTTCCTTAACGCTGTCCAAAGCCCACGAAAGTCCTCAAACATGAGATATAGTGGCAAGCCCATTTCAGCGAACTGGTCCAATATTGTTGGTAGTGTATTTAAATGGTCTGAACAAGAAGACCCTTTTACGAAACTTAGCCATGAATTTCGATGTACAACTCAGAAAAAAACGGAAGAAGTAGTTAATTTGTTACATTCGGGTTCTCTTTGAGGAATGCGGTTGGTAGTCCGTCTATATCTGCGTCTTTCTTTCCCCCCATTAACCGGATGACGGAAACTATTTCTTCCTTATCTGAGGTATCGTCACTAATAGAGATTGTTGCGATTAGATACTTGGAAATTGTTTTGTTTCTGTAATATCTTCCTCTGGCAAGATGTTTAAGATATCAGAGAAGTATTCCTTCCATCGCTGCAACTGGTGCTCACTCATATTAAGGAGAGTTCCGTTGACATCTCTCACTAGGTGCTTGGCTGTGAAATTCCTGTTCAACTGTTTCATAATTTTGAATCTCTATAATGGCACTATAGCCCAAATCGGGCCTTGGCTTCCTGACCTTTAGGTTCTTTAACATTTCATTTGTTATTTTTAAAGGGATGTTAGCCATTCGCACAACCCTCTGTATACAAATTTTCATTTTCGCACATTGAGGTGGCCAAGTTATACCCACGCAAGTAGTGGCTGGGTATAGCCTAGTAGGTAGTGTGTTGGTCTTGTAATGCGAAGGTCGTAAGTTCAAATCCCGGTAGGCGCAATATATAATTCCGGCACATTGCCTGCTTGGATAAACCTTGGTCACCTCAATCTAAGAAAATGAAAAATTCGTAGAAAGGGGGTTGTGCGAAGGGCTAACAACCCTTCCACAATAAGTAATGAAAAATGTTAAGGAACCTGAATATCAGGAGGCCAAGGTCCGATTTGGGCTGTAGCGCCATTGTAGAAGTAGAAGTAGTGGCTGGGTGTGTATAGATAGGGTAGGCATCTGATCGGCGTCATAAGGCGACACCCATTGCTATAACTATCATGTACACATCAATTGTGCTCATCATACCTCCACGTGGTAGCCACCGGGTACTGGTCTTGTCCATCTGGACTTGACTTGCTGAACTGATAGGCGTGAGTGCTTATGAAACAGAAAAATTCTAGCACTATAATAATATGGCCCTCCAAGTTGAGGGTTGGGCGATGTGTTAACAACTCATCCTCGGAAAAATCCCACCCGTTTCGAAACCACCAAGTCACTAACTTCAAACCCGTCAATGAACGATTACGTGCAATCCGCATCAAGGCAAAATTCTTTAATGTTTTGCTTATTAATGTCCATGCCCCAACGGAAAACAAAGACGACGAAGTTAAAGACGATTTCTACAGCACGCTAGAATCAACATTCGACTCCCTTCCGTCGATCGATATTAAAATAGTGTTAGGTGACTTTACCGCGAAAGTGGGCAAAGAAGAAACTTACATAGGGACAATTGGAAGGCACAGTCGCCATGATGTTAGTAACGACAACGGCCAGAGACTGACTGATTTCGCCAGCAGCAAAAATTGTATTGTAAGCTCGACATGCTTCCCGCATCGTGACATTCACAAGAGAACGTGGGTATCACCCGACGGACGAACATTCAATCAAATAGACCACGTTCTGATAGAGAAAAGGACGGCCTCCTGCATTCTCGACGTGCGTACATGTCGCGGTGCTAATTGCGACACAGATCACTATTTGGTAAAGACCAAGTTCTGAAGTCAAATCGCAAACCGACAACACTCAAAAACATAACCGGTTCCTAAATTCGACATAGGGAAACTCAAGGATGAGAAAGTAGTCGCGAAGTTCGTATCAGCCTTAGGGACGCACTTCGCGCCAATACTGAACAACAACGCCAGCATGCCATAGAAGAAATGTGGCAAAATATCAAAGATGGTATTACATCTGTCGCAGAGGAGGAACAACAACCCCGGCGCAAAAGAAATTACTGGTTCGACAACGAATGCCAAGATGCCTTAGACCGAAAAAACCAGGCTTACAAAATATTAACAGAACGGCCGACAGGAGCCAAACGGGACAAATATAATGATCTTAGACGATTTGCAAACAAAATATGCAGACAAAAAAACGGAAGTACAATAATGACGAAATTAAAAACATGGACGAACACTTTAAATTACACAATACAAAAGCCGCGTATTCCCTTGTCAAAAGAATGAAAGGGGGATACCAACCGAAGACGACCCTCTGCAAAGATGCAGAAGGGAACATTCTAAGTAATGTGGAAGATATAAAATTAAGATGGTCGAAATACTTTGAACACCTTCTTAATCCGAGCCCATCAGCTGCACGAAAAGCAGCAGCAGACACAATTGCAGGTATAACTGATGTAACAGCTGATGAAGGATCCACTTTGAGTCCTTCCACACTCGAAGAAGTAAAAACAGCCCTGAGGAACCACCCAAACAACAAAGCGCCGGGCACTGATCAAATTCCAGCTGAGCTCTGAAAACCCACGACACCTGCATAGCGCATCTCCTACATAAATTAATCACGGTCATATGGACGCAGGAAACACTTCCTGAAGATCATATGTCCAATTTATAAAAAAGGTGACAAACTCTGCTGCGGAAACTACCAAGGAATATCTCTGTTGTGTACGTCCTATAAAATCTTGACGAAAATTCTGGAAAAGAGAATTAAGCCCTATGCTGACAAAGTAATTGGTGCATACCAAGGCGGATTTAGAGCTGGACGATCGACCATGGGCCAAATATTCTCAGTTAAACAGGTGCTGGAAAAGCGCTGGGAATATAATATTGACGTGCACAGTATCGACAGGCGCGTACTGTATAAAATCATGTTAGAGTCTGGCGTCTCACCGAAACTGGTTCGGCTTACAAGAATGACAATGACCGAGTCCTTGTCACGAGTCAGAGTAGGAAACGATCTGACTTCCAGTTTTAAAACAGACAGCGGCCTTAAGCAAGGTGACGGCCTCGCACCAATGTTGTTCAATGTTGACACTTGAATATGTTGTGTGGAAACTTTCCGTTGACACCAATGGAACACTATGCTTCAAATCCACACAACTCTTAGCATATGCCGACGATATAGATATCCTTGCAAGATCTCTGGAGAGTGCCAAGGAGGTATTTGTAAACCTTGATTCGGTAGCAAGGGAAGTTGGACTACGTATTAATGAAAACAAAACAAAAAATTATGACGCAATCTAGGAAAAAGACGCCAATCAGACAAAATATTACAGTAGGAGATTATAACCTAGAAGACAACTTCAAATACCTAGGGACGAACCTATCAAAAGATAGAAGCGAGCCCATCGAAATCAAAAGAAGGATAATGATGGCAAATAAGACTTCCAATAATCAAAAACAAGAACGTGCACAGGAAAACAAAACTTATGCTACATAAAACCATAATAAGACCTCTGCTATATGCTATGGCAGCGAAACGTGGACTTTAACTCAGGCTTCCGAAAAACTACTTAACGCCTTTGAAAGAAAGTACCTCAGAAGAATCCTCGGACCTGTGAGTGAAGACTCGATTTGGAGAATACGATACAATAGAGAATCGTACGCCATCTTCGACAATCCAGAAGTGTCGACCCTCATAAAATTTAAGAAGTTACAATGGGCTGGTCATGTGGAGCGTATGGATGACGGAAGAATTCCCAAACGCACACTAAAAGAGAAAGTCAACGGACAAAGACCGGTCGGAAAACCACGGAAGCGCTGGGAGGATTCGATTGACGCAGACAGGAAATCACTGCTAAGATTTTCTAATTGGAGGACGCGGTCACTGAACCGAGATGGATCGAGGCAAAGTATTTAGGAGGCCAAAGTCCGATTTGGACTGTAGCGCTATCGTAAGTAAGTAAGTAGTGTGCTGAAACTATACGTCGACTGGGACGTCAACTCCCGACCTTCGCATTGTAGACCAACACGCTACCCACTATGCAGCACCCTAGCTCATAAATTTAAAAAGAGAACTCATGTCCACAAGGTAAGTCACAGATTCCGCCTTATTGGCCAGATCTTCAATGACCCTTCTCTAGTCGCATATGTATGTGAGCATCGCATTCCCTCTTAAATAGGCAGTTCTTTGGTTGACATCGAGTTGGGAGATGACTGCTAACTTGACTTTATCCGATCACAAATTTTGTGCCATGTGTTTTGCGAGAAAATTCTCACCGTTTTGCACATATCCAACAAATTTCTCAGTTATTGTCAGGAATCTGTTTCTGGTAACCTCTTACTTAGCGTTCAGTGTACTCATTTAATATCCGTTCAATGTGGATGACATTTCGCGGAGAATGGTGATATACTTGCAGTGCACAATCTCCACCAGATAATCATCAAGTGGAGATCGCTCCCTAAGTCAGATTCATGCTTTGCTAGCACCTTGAGGAGACAACTTCTCCATTGGCGCCTTATGGTTGACATGGATCTGAGTAATACCATCAGGTGAAGCCTACTATGTTTTATGATGACCCTTGTGTGGAAAAAAGGTCCCTCTGTTGACCATATTTCAACAAATAATTGGCCGTTTTCGGGTCCCTTCATCCAAGGTCGTGACACGTCGAACCAAGGGTCACAATTCACCTCCACGACATCTTTTAGTCTAACATTGTCAGAGCCAACCTGGGCGTTCACATCTCCTGAGATGATAATAATATCACCTCATGGCACACTCTCGAAGGTGGCACTAAGTTGGCCATAAAACTAATCTTTGTTACCAGGTATGGCGTCATAAGTTGATGCGTAGCACTGCAGCATTGTGACATTTCTGACCATGGTCCTGAGCCTATGATGACCATAATCCTATCCGAGATTTCGTTCCCAGCTGATGAAACTGTTTCTCGCTGTCGGTGCAAGGACGATCGCCACGCCATTTGTGATTTCCCACTCAGGAGAACGTGCAGAACGGTATTTCCACTTGCAGTCTGTTCTTCTCCTGATCCTATTCATCTGATGCGAGATCCATTTCACGGTCGAACACTGACTGGTGGGGCATCGACCGAGAGACCCCATCTCTTCCACCGTCATTCAGTGTTCAAACGTTCCACAAGCCTATCATAGTCCGTTTCCGAATTCCAAATGTCGTTATCATAGAATCTGTATTTATCCACGGACCTGCATCTGATTCTCGTATCAGTTGAATTTTATGATCACAAGTGATAAGCCCATGCTCCAAATTGACTTGAATTTACTACACCATAAAAATATATACTCAGATAATAAGAAAACATTCCCTTATTCAACAATAAATGAATCCAAGTCTAATAACTCAATGATGTTTCTTGTAGCAAATACTTCACGACACAGGTGAGCGACTGATTACGTGAAAATGAAAACACTGGAAATATCGAATTTCAGAATCCGGTAGGACTGGGCTGTTGCCTTCAGCATTCCCTTCCTCCACTTATCGCGCCAACTTCCGGTGCGTACTTTATTAGTCAGACACCAGCTAGGCAGGACCTCCCTACCCACTTCTATATGAAACACATAGGCTACATAGCTTAGGTGATAACCCTTTAATGCGTAATGCCAAGTTATATTGAAACAGGTAAGGGAACATAAGGACTGATCAATGATCCATGTAGTTGTGAATTAAAATTTTCCTAGCAACCAGCAGTCCCTATGTGACTGAGGAGTCTATACAATACCTTGTTATGCAATGATCTGTAAATGCTGATCTGATTCCTTCTTTCAGAAACAGCAGGACACGTACTTTGAGATCGCTTCTAAAGATGTTAGGGAAAAGTACTTTAATAGCGGGTTTTAACCGAAGATGGCTCAGTGATTTACGTGTCTGCTTTGCGATCTAGGATCCCAGGTTCAAATCTTTTTCTCGGCAAATAAAAGCACTTGCTTATTCATTACACACTAATAAGATCTGAATTGCACTTTTTACTCAACACAAGAATTTATCTCAATACAAGAAATATGCTTGAAAATTACTTTGAAAATACGCCTTAAAATCGCTATTAAAGCTAAAGTGGAGAGCTTATTTCAACGGACATGTAATTTTAAAATGCTTCGCTAGCGCTTGTTTTACCACTGGAATAGTTAAAGAGTAAAAATATTTCCTTAGTAAAATCCGCCCGCATATACATAATTCGACATAATGTTGTATTCAATGTCTATCCCATTCCCCGGGAATAATTAGAAGGCTCTGCAAGTGCGGAAAAAGTATTGCCAAATTTAAAATCTTATTTGCGCTAAGAAATTTAAAATCAAGACGCTCTTATTTGTTGGAGAAAAACAAATGGCGTAATTTTAAAATGGCGTCAACAAAAAATAAACTGCCAACAAGTCGGGCGAAACTTTATTATTCTTGGGACAAATTGCGGATGAGTGGAAAGTCAATATGCAGGTTAGAGTGGTTAGGGAAGGCTAAGTGAAAGGGGGTTCTTGGGCAGGGCAGTTATCAATTTAACACTTTGTGGAAACGTTCAAAAGCTCCAGTAAATAAATTCAATATTTCGTTCGTTTATTTATGATAGTGATAGTGATAGTGATAGAAAGGGTCGGAGGATGTTAATAGTTTTTTAATTGATTGCTTGAGTCACGTCCAATATTCCTTGTATAGAATGTCAGTTTCATCGACGAAGTTGCATAGAATTTTCATAAAATTCAGTGTGTTTTACATTCACGAAACCAAACATTTGAATGGGTGGAGAGGAGGTAGGGGAATCGTAAAAATTGTGACGCAATTATATTTCCTTTATCATGTAGTGTGCTCGTACAAAATTTCAAATTCGTAGCTTTTAATTTGTTGGTTATTAGTTGATTTAATGAAATAGGTCAAAATGATACTTTTGTATGGGAGGGGGTAGAAAGGCATGCGTGGTTGCAAAACTTTTAAAAGAATTTAATTTCAATTATTTTGTAAGTTTTCGTGCAAAATTTGAAATGAATAGCTTTTAAGAGTTAGCTGATAACTGATTTCTTAAAAATGCTCGAAAAAATAATTTTGTATGGGAGGGGGTAGAAGAGGTGGGGGAATTGCAAAATTTGTGAAGCAATTTTCTTTCTCTTCTCTTGTAAGGTACTCATAAAAAATTTAAAGTTCGTAGCTTTTAATTTGTTGGTTATTAGTTGATTTAATGAAATTGGTCGACATCATTCTTTTGTATGGGAGGGGGTAGAAGGGCAAGTACGATTTCAAAACTTTTAAAGTAATTTCATTTCAAATATTTTTATAAGTTCTTATGCAAAATTTCAAATTGATAGCTTTTAACAGTTAGGTGATAATTAATTTCTTACAAATGGTCGAAAAAATAATTTTTTATGGGAGGGGGTAGAAGTTTTAAAAGTATTCGACCAGTTAATATTTCATACTCTTAGTGATTTTTTTTTAAGGTATTTCCTAAATGTTCAAGTTTCTACCTTAAAACTACATCCAACAATTTTCAGTTTTCGTGTTTTTTTCGTTGCACATGAAACACCTTGTGCCCAGTAGACCGGGGTGGTCGGTTCGTAACAATTGAGGATCAAATTATTATTTTTTTTCTATGTATATCAAATAGATGTATCCACATGCCAAATTTAAAGTTTCTATCTTTGACCAGAGTCCTAAAAAAATCACTCAAAATTTTCGACATTTTTGCTTACCACCTCCCTCTCTTTACACCCCCTAACTTAAAATTTTTATCGATTTGATATCTGAACTATTTTTTTAGATATAAGGATTTGTAATTTTGAAAAGTGCTCCATTTTTGAAATGCTCTCCATTTCCCCCCACTACTATTATTTCAACATATTATATTTTTTTTGTATTTTCCTAGTATAGCTTAATATACAGTTTAGGTTTCAATTACATAGCTTAAGAGATAGTTGAGATATTAATTTTTAAGTGTTTTTATTTGCACCCCCCGAGACCCTCCCCCGTACAATAGTTAGCCATTTTCTAAGCTGATTCCAATGAAACTATATGTCACCTTAATGGTCCCAAAATATGAATTTTTTACAATAAGTAATTTCGAAGATATAGTCATTTGAAAAAACAGTTCGGCCGACAATTTGTTTTTAGCCCCCCCTTTTCGGACGCCAATGGGTAAAAAAATTAAATTATTTTTGGAGTTTGTCCCACAACCCTCTCTATACGTGTACTGATTTTCAACTTTCTATCTGCATTCTTGAGTGAGATATTAGCAAGTGTAGTTTTCGACTTTTTTCCTCCCCCGCCTCCCCCTTCCACCTAACACCCCCCAAAATTTAGAAAATAGAGTTCATTTACCCAATCAACAATTCACCCAAGAACGAACATTCTACTTTTAGCGGTCTCGGAGATATGAGTCCATATGTACGGCGTACGGCGGGACGGATTTTTTTTTTTGCATTTTTAGGCTAATTTAGTCATGAAACGCGAAAAAAAAAAATTTCAGGGTAACAAAGTTTTTTTTTTTCTTGTGTCGATCACAATACTTTATTATTAGAATAATAAAGTAATTGAAATGATTTGGATCATGCAAAAGAAGCAATAAATACAACAACAACCGTATTTCGTTGATGATTTTGCAGCTCCTTTATTTTCAGTTGGGTTTCAACTTTTTTCTTTGATGAAAAGAATAAATAGTTTCTATAAATATATAACAAAAAAACAACAGCATGAAGAACATATAGACAGTACGCGTTATAAAATGTTGGACAGATACTAACCGGCAGATTCGAAACAGACTTTTAACATAAAACCGAAAGATGCGTGGTACCAGGTAGAGACCTGGAACCAAGAAAAGGAACATATTGATGAAAACACCTTTCCGAAGATATTTAGCTCGTTTATTTTGGATTATTGATTTGTCCCGTAGTGCATTTACAACAAAAAAAACGCTTATTCTTTTAAATATGTAGACTTAGAGCCAGGGAGCACTGCCAATTTCTCTTTCTTTTCATTATAATCGAAGGCAATGCAACCGCGAGAGTAGAATGCGAGACTATTACGAGATCAAGCTCACATAGTTCATCGCAATCTGAAATGCATTGAAAACAGTAAAATAACGTTTCTTTTCAAATTCATTTCTACACTATTGAAAGTAACTTACTTCGCTCTTGTGCAATCCGTATTGCAATATGGCATACTCGTTTGGGGTGGGACATACACCGCAACTTTATCACCGCTTCTCAAGTTACACAGCAAAATAGTTAAAATATGTTTGAAAAAATCAAAATTTGACTCAACAACACAAGCTTTTAACGAATTCTGAGTCTTGACAATCAGGGAATTATACGTGTTTGATCTTTTGAAATTTATGTTTTGTAATCAAGTGAATTTCCCAATTCATCGCTCAATATACCCTACCCGAAGGCAATTAGGTAATCCTCTAGCTGTAAGCAAGTGCAATAAGAATACCGCTCGTCGTCATTTTCAATTTTTGGGCCCAATAATGTTTAATAACCTTCCAGCAGAATTCAAACATGCACTTAATATTAGAAATTATAAATTAATGTTAAAGAATTTTGTTCTAAGTAATAAAAATTTGTTTGAGAGTTTAATTGTATAAATTGTTAATTATATCTGCTGCTCTACAGAATTATCGAGAATGAAGCAATACTGTAAATCTTTCATTTTTCCAAAAAGATAAGTAATACTTTTGTAATATTAATCAGATTGATGCCCAGTGGCTCTCACTCACAAGAATTCTTTCGTGAGAAGCCGACTTGTTTAAACACTAATTTGTAAGTTTCTGTAACAGTATATTTAAGTCAATAAATGAAATGAAATGAAAATGAAAAATTCCGCATTTGACTAAGATAATAGCTGTTTTAATAGCTGGGAAATGCATCTCGCATGCAAGTATTTTCTATTATACGGAAAAAACTTTGCATCGCATTCTCTCATCATGCAACAATATGTATAGCCAGATGAAGGTCCTTAATATAAAGAAGATTTCACAGCACATGCGAGTCTCAATTTGCACTCTTGCATCAAAGTGCCACAACCTGATCTCATGTCGCTTCTCGCGTTCACTTTATTCGTCGCGCGTCGTGATTTGCTTTAATGTAGGCTAAACGCGAAAAACTAAAACCTTCAGATCAATTCTTATCCTTTTGCCAATATGATAACGGTTATCTGTTTAGGGTTAGGTTTCTTACAGAATTTTGAAATTCAATTCGCATATAATGTAACTCAACATGTGGCAAGAGCAATTTGGAAGAATATAATAGAATACAATACATTGAGTTTTTTGTGTTAGCAATAAATCATTTTGTGATGTCCAATCAGAGATACAACCAACATCAGCATTAGTCCGCGCAGTCCAGTATTCAACTTGTTGGTATACTTAAATGCAGAACATCATCTGGTGAATCATTAATCTATACACTAAACAGTAAGGGTCCCACCTATTAGCTACAATCCAGAAGATAATTTAGTTCTGTTCTTAGGCCGATGATCGAAAATTACTAATAATATATTTTGAAAAATTGAAAAGGGATTTTAGTTTTTTTACTGTAAATTCTCAGCTCGCTAGTTTTAGAAAAGTTGACTAGAACAATATGATCCCTGAAGAATGAAAAAATTATTGTTCGTAGGGATCAATCGAAGACTACAAAAAAGTGTTCTGTTTGTTTTATTGTTATCCAAAAATAATTTGCTGATATACCTAGAAAAAAGCTATAGATAAATTGTAAGCTATTAGAAAATAAAAGAATTGAACAAATAAATTTCTAAAATCACTTTCACTTTGCGATACACTTACGAGTATTTATTAAATGTTTTAAAAATGAAGGCCCTAAAATCCTAGCATTTCTCCTGGAAAATATGCTGCCGATGAATGTCCCTGTCTTTTCCACTTTCAAACGTATCTCGTGAAATGATCCAAGAAATAATTTCTTCCAATTTTTGTTTTTATAAATTGTAAACTAATAACCACAAAAACTCGTAAAGACAAGAACTTCTCATGAAATTATGACTTTACTGAAATCGTAAAAAATAAAAATGCAATTTTTGCTTTCTTCCCTCCGCACATCATCCCAAAAAAAACCCTAGTTATTTTTCTCTTTAAAATCATGATGAAGCAGTTTTGACATACGTTATTCGCGAGCTAGAGAAAATCTTACGCTATAGTAAATCCTGAAGTATACACTACGCCTTTGAACCACTTAAAACTGATGCTAGCGTGGAGATTTTCTATGCGCAAGGAACGAGTCCCGAATAGAAAAGAGGCACTTCTCACCGAAACTAATTACGAAAGAATCTCACAAAAGATTTAATTAGTTCCGAGTAGTGTTCTTAACTTAAGTCGAATTACGACATCATCGAAGACGACGACGAGGCAAACGAAGAATAGGGAGTATAGCTATAATGACGTTATGGACAGAATGGAAATTTTATCATATACCCAAATATGTATAATTATGAATATTACAGGGATAAAATTTAAGCCCAGATAGAATGTACAAGGTGTTGAAACCACTCAACAGACCAAAACTGGGACTGAAAGATAGAGGCACATCCTATAAGTAGAAGGGAGACGATTCTATAGTTTTTCTCCGGCCACTTTTCAAAGAACTGCAAGACTCATCTAACACCTAGCAGCCACCCCGGAAAAAAGGTAGGAAGCAGTTGCTTGCACTCCTCGCAACATGCCATTATCGTTATCCGGTAAGGATGCGAAATGTAAGGAAATTCAGTTTAAAGCGTCCTGACATGATAACAAGCAACCGAAGAGCACTTGACGGTTTTTGAATAGTGTGTTCCTTACCTACTGTTCTGTAGCGTTAATAGAGATATGCAGAAACAGCAGCAGCAGGAGTAGCGATTTGCCTCGAGGCGATTCTCATCTCTAAATATATTGCTTCGAACAACTTCGCTCTAGACGTGTCGGTAGTTCCAACTTTCCTCAGTCCCACACACACTATAAATTTCAAGGAAAACCATTCAGATTTCAGCAAGGAGAAATGGATTTTTGTTTAAGTAAGTGTTGAGAATCAAGGGTAAAAGTGAATTGAAGAAGATACATATGTATGTTAATAGTGTACATTTTTCGAGAACGGAAAGAACAAAAACGACAGACTTATCATAATAAAATTAAACTGGACTCAACCGTTGCAGTATAATTTTTTTCAATATTGTGGCTGTTGCATGGAAGGAACCGAACTTGATATGAAAAGTTTTCGTACTAAATATGGCAATATTCATTGGGTTCCTTGGGAGGAGGAAGAACGATCGATTAGCCTTCCCAGGCACATTCAGTAGTATGTATAGCTTACGATGTCGGAGCAGGACGTGAACCTTTCAATCCCACAACGCATTATTATTAAATTTTTCATTCGCGAGGACTCGAAACCGACCAAAATTCTGCGAAGATTGACGGCACAGCTCATAGATCAAACACTGTCAAGACCTCTTTTATTAACCTGGCATAAGGAGTTCACTGGAAACCGTAAAGAGATCGAAAATCAGAGCCATGACCGTTGCCCCGGACGATCATTACCGAGAAGAACATTCGTATGATTCGTGGCCTTATTAAGGGAGACCGACATTTGACAATTTGCGAAATGTCCTCGGAGCACTCAATCAATCATTTCAAAGGACCTGGGATTCCGTAAAGTGTCTGCCCGATTTGTAACCTCAGAACAGAAATTAGCATGTTTGCAGATCTGTGAGCGGCTTTTAGCACTTGAGTCCACCACTCTACGCCCGAATCAAAACAAGCCAGAATTAAGTGGCGAAATAAGAATCGGGTAGCCCCCGCGAAAGCCAATAATAGGCTGCCAAGTAGCTTCCAACTGTTTCCTTTGACCACCGTGGTGTTTGGCTCCTTCGTGGCACCATAAATGCAAAATTTTGGATAAGGTTTGTAGCGAATGACCAATTTAGGGAATGAGCGGCTGCTGCACTGCGTTGCATTTCATTCTTGGCTTGTGTTCGACGAAATCGTCAGTAAGGCTTCTGTTAGCAGACCCTGACTTAAGGATAGTTGGATTAGGGTGTAGTCTAATGGGTAACGTGTTGGTGCGTAATGCGATGGTCTTAGTCTCAAATCTATAATTCTAGCACATTGCCTTCATTTCCGCAATCTACAAAAAGGAAAAAAAACGTAGGTAGAGGATTGTGAGAAGGGCTAACAACCCTTCCACAAAAAGTAATTAAAAAAATTTTAAGGGACCTGAAGGCCAGGAGGACAGAATCCGATTTGGGCTGTAATGCGCTTGTGGAAGAGTTGGATTAAAACCCGCGAATCTAGAGTTGCAAAGCGTCCGTGCTGACCTTCGAGTAATCTAGACCCCACGATTTATATGGTTAATATCTTTGCACTATAAGCTCGCACATTATACATGACGGCTTTAGCGATATCGTCACTAAGTTTTCATGATTTACATCGGCTTACCAAAGGAAATCGAATTGAGAAAACTTAACTCAATTTACTTAATTTCCGATTTTGTATATTAAAAGGACTTTTCCGCAAACCATCAACACAGTAATTCATGAAAATATTTAACCGAAAAATTATAAAAATAAGTTGCGTATGTATATACCAGGGGTGTAATATGAAACCGGAATTTGATCATAGAGGGCCTCACTGGTCAATGTGGTTATTGTGAACACGCGTCAGTGGCGACATTTTCTTGTTTTGACATCGGACAAAGATTGTCAACTCATAACACTTCAAGTTTCATATGACAGAATAATTCTTAATAACAGTGAACATGTCGAACTTTGTACCGCGAAACTACAATTTGCGGGCAGCTTTAACTTTCTGTTACCATTTGAAGAAAATTGCTGCAGAATCGTATCGAATGCTTGTCGATGCTTACGGTGATCATGCTCTTGATAAATCACAGTGCTTTGAGTGGTTTAAAAAATTCAAAAGTGGAAATTTTGACGTGAGAAACGAAGAACGTGGAAAACCACCGAAAAAGTTTGAAGACAGCAGATTGCAAGCATTTTTGGAGGAGGACGACGCTCAAACTCAGCACCAACTGGCAGATCAGTTAAACGTAACACGAGCAGCCGTCGCCATACGTTTGAAAGCCATGGGAAAGGTCCACAAGATGGGAAAATGAGTCCCACATGATCTCAACGAAAGACAGCAGGAAAACAGAAAAACCACTTCCGAAATGCCAGATACAAAAGAAAGTCATTTCTCCATCAAATTGTGACTGGCGATGAGAAGTGGATTTATTTTGAGAATCCGAAGCGGAAAAAATCATGGGTAACTCCAGGCCAACCACCAACATCAACTGCAAGACCAAATCGCTATGGCCGAAAACAATGCTCTGCGTTTGATTTGTTTCATGACAATGCACCATCACACACAGCAAGACTTGTCAAGGAAATGATATAGTCGTTGAGTCGGGAAATTCTTTTCCCATGCCGCTTACTCACCAGACTTGGCTGCGTCTGATTACTATTTGTTTGCATCGATGGGACACGCACTTGCTGAGCAGCGCTTCACTTCCTACGAAAATGTACGAATATGGCTCGATGACTGGTTTTCATCAAAAGACCAACAGTTTTTTTTGGCGAGGCATCCATACATTACCAGAGAGATGGGGAAAATGTATAGCTAGCGAAGGGCTATACTTTGAATAAAATACTCCTTTTCATTTCCAACCAATAAGTGTTTTTTTTGCAAAAAAATTCCGGTTTCATATTTACACCCCTGGTATATGTACGTGCCTGCTTTTGTGGCCATTGAGGCAGCGTAGATCATGTAATGCTTTCTGTTTGGGGAAAGAGGCGGTCTTTAACCAAGATTCCTGTCGAAGGTTGAGGGAAAAACGTTTATGTGGCGAATTATAAAACGCAGATTAGGGAACTCAGTAATTAGGGGCATTGCTAAGGCCTCCCTAGCTGCTGCTTCCTTGCCTGTGATGCTGATATGCACAGGAGACAGAAGGTGATAGAGAGGGGGAGCGTCGGATAGTAGTCATGGAGGGGCATTTGTTGAAAGGATTGCAAAAGCACGTGCATGATACTAAGGAAAGCGTTATATGTATATGACTGTGGGGTTAGAAATCTGTATAGCAGCCAAAATAGCGGGTCAGTGAGACATTTGGGAGAGGGTATTGATGTGGTTACAGTTAAGAAGCTACTTGAGAGGGAGATGGGATGAGATCATATTCACTTAGGATAGTATTGTGCAAGGGAAGTAGTGGTGAGAAAATTGCTTTGCTAGCTAAACTAATAGAACTTTTGAGGTTGGTGACTTCAAATGAAGCAAATTGCGCTTCTATGCAAAAGGAGGTAATAGCACTCGCACAAAGCGCTCCGATCGAAGCTCAGTGGCATTTATTAGCGGCAGCGTTCAGTTTGTTTTTGTTTCCTTTTGAAGTCCATGTGCAGGATGCGATACTATGCAGTAGAACGTCCCCGGATAGAATCTTCGAGAGTTGCAGTGCAACAGTGAAAAGCATCTTGAAGATATTGTGGACGATTTTGAGACGTTTGATGAGGAAACTTGCATGGAGGTGAATATTAATCAGTGGAATGGTATATCAGTGCAATGGTAGGTGAAGGAATTTTTGCTACAAGGGTCGAGACTTTTATTTTGTGGAGAGAAATGATTGCGCCCATTCGATGGGCCTTATTCTCTATGAACGAGCTGAAACTTGCTTTGGGCGGCACCGTGATCGCCTGATGCTAAGAAGTAAAAGTTATCCGCATAGGCGCCAACAAAATCTATATTTTCATGCGAGGTGGAAAGGTGTCGGAGAAAAAGGTTGGAATATATATTGTACTCCAATTTCGACGGGGTGAAAACAGGAATAGTAGTCGTCGACCAGCGCTGTGATTTCCTTCGACGAGAGAAAATAGTACAAGACAATAAATCATTTGCAGTGGATTCCCCTGGCATGCAGATGGTTGATAGCGGGACTCAAAAGTACACGATCAAATGCGTTTTCATTGTCGATGGGCAGGAGTACGATGCACTTAACTACTTGATGCTTGTGAACTATATATATGTTATTCAAACAGGTGAAATAAAACATGAAGAAGCCGGCTGCTTGTTTTCAAATGCAATTATATTGTGATAGTTATCTTTCTAGTCAAAATCTTTTCAAGGACTTTCAAAAAAACAAGGAGAAGAGAGATAGGCTTGCAGCTACTCGTACCTAGCATATGCGTATCCTTCTCACTTCTTGGGATGGTTTTAAGAATAGCGGTTTTCAAGGACTGAGGAAGGATGCTAGTAGATAGGATATCGTTAGAGCGTGAAGCTGCAATTTGAAAAACGGAGAGGGATGCTTCAACGTAACGTAAGAGATTTTATCATATCCACTTGTCATTTATTTGGCAATGCTGAGTTGATAGTTCAACTCAGATATTACAACTAGATTCTGCAGACAGTCGCATGCCAGAGGTTGAGTAGGAGATGATTTCGGATTTAACTGCAGTTTTTCTTGGATGAGATGTGGAGGGAAGGAGGAGTCCAAGCTAGAAAGTATTTGTACAGGATCTGAAATAATGAAAAATTCGTGGATTATAGAGAAAAAGGTAGGAGTGATTTGTTGATCCTGAAGGATTTAATTTTACCCCAGAAAGTACAGGAGCCAAGTGTGGGATCAAGCGATTTTACAAACGTGATCCAGGAGTCACATTTAGCTATTTTGGATTCACAGTAAAGAATAGATTGGGATTTTCAATGGGATCTGAAGATGCAAAGAGAGGGAGAGCACTTGAATTGTTTCCGGGAAGCGTTCTTATATTCAATGAGCTCGGCAATCTGGGGTGTGAACCAGAGGTGTTGTTTGTAAGAACGTTGATTACGATGGGAAATAGAGATCGATTTTTAGGCTAATGTTCGAATGATTTTTCTAAGTTTGGCAACCCCTCGATTAAGGGGATTTAACTGAGAGAAATGGGGTGAACGATGCAAATCTCAAATTATCAGTCAGCTTGGTTTTCTTTGAAGCGAGAAATATTTTTTTTATGTGGTTGTAGTAAAATTGCGTGGATCATCGAAAATGTACTATTAATAGGATGGTGGACACTAGAGTGGGCTGAAGCAGCTATTCGAGCAGGGGAAATAGTTCAGGAGTGAAAAGTGTCACATCTATTGCAGTCATCGCATTTTCAGAATTAAAATGAGTGGGTTAATCAGCACCATCAGGCCACGATCCTCAATTAAATTGTCATAGGTCCAGTCAGGGTGGGACAGATTGTAGAAGCTCCAAAGATGGTCAGCTGCATTTAAGTCCGCCAACAATAGAAAGTATGCTCCTGAGGATTTCAGGATGTAATTGAGCACCGCGAGTGTAATTTTAGAATGATTCTGGCAAAAGAAGTTGGTCATGGAATAGTTATAGTCTAGTGCAGTAGTTCGGAAGTTGAATTGGCAGCTGTAGGAAGAATTGGAGTGGTAGTTTTGACAAGGAAGCCACTTCCACCTTGAACGTTATTTCCACGACACACGACGGGAGTTAAAATATTTTTACTCCCAATTTTGATAACAGTAGGGTGAACTATGTATTGGATAATGGTAACATCGAAAGGCAAGTTAAAGTATTTTAACTCGCGTCTTTTGTGTTGTATTAGGAAAGGGATGATTGAAGTGAAATAATTTACAATTAGGAAGCTAGAAGAGAGGGATGACGGGTTGGATAATTTTAGTTTCCTGCAAGGTCGTAGAGTGAGACTAAGTATTCGAGGGCATGTTTGTTGTTTGTATAGCCTTGAACATTCCATTGTAAAATAACGAGTTAAGGTAGGGCAGTGATTGGTTGGGTAATTAATAGTTGGGGTTAGTGCTTTGCGAGAAGGGTATTGTTTTGCCTATTGAGTTCGACAGAATTGTTTTAATTTCAAGAAATAAGTTACGAAATTCTCTGCTGATTTGTTGACGTGGGGAGTCTTACTTATAGTATGAACGTTTGGCTATGTTTTGGGCTTTTAGGAGGTGGAGGGTCATTTAGATGTTTTAACCAAAGGATTTTTCTAAAAATTTATGTATGTTGTTGTTGTCAAGTTCTGTCATGTCATCATCTAATGCGGTTTCTTGATATGGCGAAGTAATAATTGAGCGAGGGTCTAGTACAGGCACGAGTTGCTTTTTTTCTGGTTTTATGGATTTGAAGGGGAAAATTTGGAGGTTTAAGGGTAATTTCGCATTAAAGTTGGATGAAGTGGGTGTATTTTTGAGTAGGAAGGTATTTTTAATGTAGGATGGCTGATAGCGGTTTTCCTAGGCTCCGTTATTGTTATTGTTTTGTTGGTTTTGTTCCATGGTTTTGAGCCAATTCTCGCACGTGTTTGGTTCTGCGGACTGACTTTATTTATGAGCTTTGGGGTTGCTTCGAATCAAAGCACCTTTGAGGGAGGTTCCGTGATCAGCAATAATTTTGTTTATACTTTTGTACTGTAGGAAGGCAGCAAAATTTGTGTCGTAAATTTGGCGGTTCTTTGATGGTCAACTTATGCATTAAGTTTCTTGCCAGATATCGCAACCACTTTTGAGTGTGGCCAAGTTACAGGCACTTCTGACAATGCATGGGGTTGTATATAAATTCCTCTGTAGGAACTTTTTCTCAGCAAATATTTATAAATGCTGGCACGCATACACTTTGTCGAATGTGGAGATAATGTCGCCGATGGGGATATTGCTCTCTCGGGGATGAATTGGTCAGTAAGCTCGGCTAGGTTCGACTAGCAGTTTGGATTTTGGAATGTGCTTAGTGTATTTCAAAAGATTTGATACTGACATCATAGTTTATAAAAATTTTATTCCAACAAATTGCTCTTCATGTCTACTGTTATGATTTATAAAGTGCTTGGAGTAGTTACAAGCTTGGACAATATCTCTGTTACCTTTGGCGCGTGATGTCCATTTATTTCGAACGTTCTTTCAGCGTTTACGGATTCAAAAATTAATTTTATAGCCCCGGAACTGTTATGCTATCAACAGCGAAATTTTCTACTTTAAGATCTGCGTAGCAAATGTCTGAGCAGACTCTTCATCTTATAAGCATGCAACCTAAATGATACCATTCAAGATTTAAAGAATTTGGGAAACTTATTTTGGCAAGATTTCTCGTTGATTAAAGCTTGCAAGGAAGAGAGCTGATTCAACATTCTACCTGACTCGCTGCAAAGGCACCGCATACGGATGCACCCTTCCGTTTGTTGCTTGACTGTGGGGTTCCACGGCTAGGCCGGGGTTTTCGCAAATCCCCGAGCCGCCAGTCAGGAGAAGATCCAGTCTCAGTCAGGTACCACAAAGTGTTTATAGATCGAATCGCCACATATTCATTCAAGCATGACATCCATTGCAGAAAATCAACAAAGGAGGCAAAGTGAAATGCAATGTGCTTACGGCTGGGCCTTGGGGTGGCCCAGCCGTCTGACCTGAGAAACCAACTGCTAATTAATCAATTGCCCTCGATATCCAAAGCATCTGCCCTCATACCCGCATGAGCCACCGCTCCTTGACCATTTATCCACAATGAGATTCATTAATGGCCATTTTCGCACTACCCCAATACTCCAACCAAACAAATACAGTTCCTACCCAATTCTCCACAGAATTTAATCAATTAATAAACACAGATAAACCTAATGCTCAAAAAGCATTCGGAACCTGCAACTTAGATGAAAGGCACCCAACAGACTGCCGCAACTTACTGTTCCGAGTAGAGTCACTAATATCCCCCAAAACCACACCAACAGATACGGCTCCACGTGACCTCTCAAGGCTCAAAACACCTCTTCATGAAAAGCGTTCCGAGACGATTTAGACAACAAAAGGGAATTTGTAGTGGAGCCGAACACCACACTGAATTCAGCCCACGTAAAATGTGTTGAAGACTGGAAGAAACATTTGCATCCGTGTACAGCATCTATTGGAACTGACTTTAAAGGGCGAAAAAACAAACATCGATGAAGAAATGAAGATCCACCGTTGCCCTATTCAAATTTTCGAGGGTTCAATATTGAGGAAAGGCTGCCCATTGTGTATTGAAGATGACGTTCTCCTCGAAATTTTGATCCTTTACCCAATGATGTCAGAGACTCAATTTTAACCTCTGGCGGGATTGAGTCGACTTTGTCAGCTTGCATCACATATGGAATAAATGAGTCCGAGTGAGAGTCAGACAGTGACATTGATTGATATCACCTTAATACCTAATTTGATGTTTGGTATCTTAAATTATCATAAATTATCGTTAAGTTTCTGGTAAGTACTCAATAAGTCAAATTTATAACTTATAACGTATCACTTCACTTATTTATATACATTACGTTAATTTGGGTTATGTTGTGCCGTCTGCCCTACACCTATTCGGATGACTGCAGTGATGATTGCCGGATCTGTCTTCGTACATTTTGCCCAATGTCCACTAATCAATATCCAAATGTTTTCCTTAGAACTGGAATATAGCTGGACCGGACCGTAATCCACTATGGGCGTATCGCTGGGATATGTTCCCGAACGAATGTACGAACTTCAAGCTCTTTCAGGCCTTGGAGCCTTGTGAATTGCATGTTGGTCTACAATGTGAGGGTCGTGAGTTCAAATCCCATTAACGTATAATTCTACCACATTGCCTACGTGGGTACAGTTGGATCACCTCATCTTCCACTTCTTCAATGGAACTACAGCCCAAATCGGGCCTTGGCATCCTGACCTTTATTTTCAATGGCACTACATCCCAAATCGAGCCTTGGCCTGCTGACCTTCATTTTCCTTAACATTTTTCTATTAATTATTTTGTAGGCCCTTCGCACATTCCTCTATCTAGAAATTTTTAATTTTCGTAGAGAACTTATGGAATCAGATGGACGATGCAAAATTTCATAGATTCAGATCGGCAAGCCGGTCCCGATTTTTTGAGCTGTTTTTTAAGCTATCGATTGTTGATGTTTTTTCTGGTACCTTGGACAAAATTTGGAAATATTGAGGTATTTTTGATTAATATATTGATTTGATTTGTTTTTCGGTTGGAAACGTAAATTTGAAGTCATTCAACTACACTAACTAAACTTTAAGGAGTAAGTGCAGAATTTCATCCATTCTCAAACTTGAGGTGTTTTCACATATTGTCTTGCTTTGATGCACTTCTGAAACCTTACTATTTTAGTTCCCCCTTCACTAGCCGTTAATGAACTTCCGAAAAAACCCTAAATACAATATTCACTTCCTCATAACATCGGAAAAAAAATTATGGTCACGTCCCAAAAATTTTGTGTCGACACAGGTATGCGTGTATCCATCCAACAGCTAGATCTCCTAAAACTTATCTCCTGTATCTCTTCCATGCTAATTAAATTTCAACAAGATGAAAATATTGTAAATTTTTTTATTTGTCGCTCACTTCCATGTTGTCCCTTTCAAGCTATTTTCAATTTTCTATGCATTTCGAATGGTTGATGAGGTTGCTCGATGTGAATTTATATTTTTCATTTCAATCCCCCTCCTTTTCTTCCTTCACTTCCTCCCCCACCCAACTCATCGTATCTATATTTTGTTGATAGATGGCAGTTTCATTGGAGCTGAAATAAGAAGAAACGAACAAAAAACAATGTAGTAACAACGCTCGTTGATAGAGGTCAAATTGGATAGCAGAGCGGAGCCCTTTTCTGCAAGAAAAAACAAAATAAATATGTAAAACGAAAAAACTAAAAATATATTTTACAAGAAAAAAAACAATGCATTATTAGCACATGATGAGACTATGATAGAAGCCGAGAAGTGTAGGAGGATGAAGTCCTGTTGGGATCAGCGAACCATCACGGAAAATTCTATTATATTTGCCAGAGAGGAATAGTACGCTATTGGTCTGACAGGGCGCGCAGAACTCACCGAGTGAAAAGAAAAACCCATTTGCATATTAAAATGAAGGTAACATCCTTTTGGGTAGACCTGTCGTCAAGTCCAGGTTTCGGGACGGGGGTTGGAATTTTTACATCCCACTGGAAACGAGATAAAGTATTGTATTTTTTTTTTTTGTATTGCATTTTTAGATGAACCACGAACATTTCTATAAATTCGTAGAGTTTTTGTCTATCCCGATAAGATAATGTGCACTATGAGATGGATATGACCTAGTTTAGCTTTTCACCCTTATTCGAAATGAAATAACGTCACATTCCAAATAATCTAATCTCATAAAAAAAACACCGACTAAATTCCATAAGCAACAAGTGAATGCTACTGGCCGACAAAAAAAATCCTTAATTTCTCTAATAACTCCACAAAACGTTCTACGCCAATCTTAAACAATTTGCTGAAGAAGAAAAAATTTACTTCGACTGTTGTTGTCTCCAAATAACGTTCGCTATAAAAAGAATCTTCGTCTGTACAATAGATTCAGCAAAGCAAGCTTCTCCCTCTCTCGGGGACTTAGTCGAAAAGAAAGTTTGCTTCCTCTCGAACGGACAACTTCTAACAAAAATGTCCTTTTTAGGTCTATCATCGAATGCACTACGAAATTGAAGATTGCGTTTAACGACAATTCGGGGACTAATATCGTACAATATACGCTTACACAAATGTAGACAAACAGCAGCAACAACACATCAGGAAAGTGGATGGATAGAATAATTCCGAGGATATACAGAGCCCCAGCTAGGGAAAAGGATTATATTCTTTATGCTATGCGTTCGTTCTTTCCCCAATTTTATTGTTTAAGGATTTCGATTTGTTGTCGATACTCCGATATCCTGACGATTTCATAGCGATTGTTCCGGCTTGTGTATTGTATTGTAATGAAATATCTGTGAATGTGTGTGTGTGTAGCTGAATATGGCCGAAGCCTCGACTCCTGTTAGAGAGGATTTACCGATTTTATCAGTTGGATGATTTATAAGCGATTTCGGGGATTTAGCAGACTATACACTCGACGAAAACAAGCATAATATCTAGTTTTTGGCCACATCGTTTCATCCCGCTCTAATCCGTTTTTGGCAATACAAACATGTATTATATGTATATCGAAGGATATTGTTGCCGGAGACCATTAACAGAACTTTAATTGAGTTGTGTTTGGGATATTTATGGGTATTTTCTTCTATATCGAGATCTATGTGCAGATTCCATTTATGGTTTATGAAATATCGGGATAAGGAGAGCATTGAACTTTATAAGTCTAATTAAAATTTGAATGATAATAATTAGTGTTCCGGACATTGTTTTCAATAAGGTACAAAACAACATTGAAATCGGTCCATATCCTTACGACCTTTTATTTTGAAATTTTCAATGGTGGCGATCGAGAATCATTTCCTCTAATAGTTAAATGCCTGCTGATGATAGTTTGCAAGTCACGTGCTGCTCGAACGAGGCTGAGGAAGAGATCAGCTTAGGAAGGAGAACCAACACCATCCTCGTCGATGCGGTTGATTTACCTCCCTCGAGAGGGGGGGGCATCATGGCAGTTAAGAATCTGGCAATACCGCAAGATAAACTCCAGCTGCGCAGCTTTCTGGGACTGGCGACTTAGTATCGTCAATTCGTTGAGGATATCTCGAATATCACAAGACCGCACCACCACTCAATGGAAAAGGGAAGATCATTCGTATGGAATCAGCAGCGTCAATGGACGTTCGATTAACTAAAGAAGCAACTTGGACTGGATTGGCATATCCAATACCTGGAAAAGTTTTCATCTATGACACCGATGCTAGAAATTTAAGAATCGGAGCAGATAACTGACGGACAGTACAAAATTCTTCCATTTTACAGTCGAGTGCTCATTACATCCGTGAAAAATTACTGTGTGTCAAGAGGAAGGCTTTTAGCAATTTTAGAAGCCGCAAAGCATTTCCATAAATACCTATGGACTAAAGTTTATCTTTCGAACGGACCATGCGTCACTGAAGTGGCTACTCTAATTCCAAGTATTCAGAACAACAAGTCGCGTGATGGATTGAGAGACTGAAGTCCTTAGATTTTTGCGAAAAAATCTCATGGTAATGCTGATGCGCTTTCACAACGACCCTGCCAGCCGTACTGCAAATATTATCACCGTCTCCAGGAGAGAAAAGTCGAGGAGACTTTTCAAATTGTAATAGCGAACCCAACGAATGAATGGAAACATCAGGACCTGGAAAATGCACAACGGAATGATCCAGATATTTCACAGATCGTAGGCTAACATAGCGGACCTGTAACACAAAGAATTTTGTAACACAAAGAATTTCTCGTTATGGCCTTACCTAAAGTAAACCCATAACTAAAAATTTTATTTAACTTTCTTTGTTTACACTTTGTTTTTGCACAAATTTTAAGTCGTAAGGTTAAGAGGAATTCGCAATTATGGATTTACCCAATGTAGATCCATAATTGCCAATTTACTTGTTACTTTGAGACTTGTATTGGTAAGACTCATAGTTTTAAAGTCAAAATGTACTGAGGTACAAATTAATAAAAAAAACATAACAGGAGTGCGATTGGGCATCAAGCCCAATCGTGCGATACTCTAGATGAAAGAGAAATTTTTGTATCTTAAGAAATTTTGTAGGAGAAGTGGTGACGACATTGAACCAATTTTTTCACATGACGCTAAGGTTGCTATCAAAATTTTTTATGCAAAATTTAGGATTTAAAAATTTAATAGGTACTGAGAAAATTAGTGTATTGGATGTAGTGAAGTAGTGCAGTTTGTATGGGAGGTGATAGAAGGAGGGGCGAGTTTTTAATGACTTTTCAGAAATAACTATAAACATCATGCCTTTGACATGTTTTAATTTACAGATCAGTAGCATTCATACTTTTCAGGAAAATCGACTTTTTATAAAGTTGTGAAATTGTGTCATTTTGTATGGGAGGGGGTAGAAGGGGTAAAGCTAATCGTCAAATTTTTTTCGGTCTTACTAATCATTCTAAATAAATATTTAGTGCACAATTTCAGCCCGATCAATTTTATACGCTTATGGCTTAGAGCATTTCATGAAAAAGTGCAGTTTGTGTGGGAGGTGGTGTAAGGAAGGAGAGGACTCAAATAACTTTTGTACATTAGATTTATATCATCATAAGAGTAATATATTCCAACTTTCAGATCAATCGCATTTATATTTTTCGAGAAAATCCGTTTATTGTGAAATTACGAAATTGTATCATTTTGTATGGGAGGGGGTAGAAGGGGTACAGCTAATCGTCTCATTTTTTTTGGTCTCACTAATAATTTTAAATAAATATTTCGTGCATAATTTCAGCTCAATAACTATTATATGCACTGAGTAAATTGGTTTAGAGCATTTCATGAAAAAGTGCAGTTTGTATGGGAGGTGGTGGAAGGAGAGGGAAGACACAAATTATTTTTATAGAGTAGATTGGAATCATCATAAAAGTATTACATTCCAAATTTCAGATCAATGTCATTTGTACTTTTCGACCAAATCCATTTATTGTCAGATTGCGAAATTGTGTCATTTTGTATGGGAGGGGGTAGAAGGGGGGAGCGATTTTTTTTTTGTTTAAAACGACGTACACACAATTTGAACTCTCTAGCTCAACGCGTTCTCCAGCTAGAGAGGACACGGACGGACGGACGGACGGACAGACAGACAGACGGACGGACAGACGGACATCCGGTTTTGAGATTTTTGAGTGATTATATGAACTTCTGTATCATTTATTTTTTTCTCCGAGCCTTATTTCTTGGCGTTATAAGCTTTGTGGCAAACTTATAATACTCTCAGATTTCATCTAGAGTATAATAACGTAAGGCCGGGCTATGAGTCAATGTAGACTCATAGCCAGAATAGAAGTTTTTAAGGGAAATATGAATGTACGATGGGACTATCCAGAGTAGTCTCTCACCTGCATGATCATGCGGAATACCGGGTCCGTAAATGCATTACCTCTGCATCAAGTAAAGAACCTCAGTGAAGATCAAAGGGCGAAATGCAAGAGTACAACATGGGAGTGCCAATCCAAAGCATTGAAATTGATATCGCTGAATCCTTTCCGGAGTCAGAGAAATGTAACAGCTGTATCCTGTATCATTTCAGTAAATAGCCTGAAGCGTACGTCATCAAATTCGGGTTTCCATACCAGCTACACACTAATGAAAATAGTAACTTTGAATCCGAAGCATTTCAAGAGATGTGCAGTCTTTTTAGAATAAATGAAACGAGTATGAGCCTGATGCATCCACAATCTGACGGTATAGTAAAACATTTCAAGAAAACACTAAACTCGGGCTTATCCCAAATCGTAAGCAGGGATCAGCATATTCGCTGGATTTTAAGTAAAAAATAATACTGGGAGGTTAAAATTTCACTTTGATTTAACCGCAAAACTTGATTCAAATATTCCTCCACTTGTGACTTTTTCGCTCTCAAATTATCGCTTGCTTCTAAACATCGACTGATTTGTCGATGGCTCCGAGCCAACTGTTCAGCAATAAGGCTCGCCTTTTTATATTGCTCTTGTTATACAAATCATTCCCCTTGTCGTGTGAATCTTTTCCGTCTCGGCCGAGTGCTGTTAATTGGTTCTATAAAGTATTGCCTAGTCGCCCGAGTATTTTCTCCGTCGGCCGAGCCTATACGTGTTTGTTATTGTTTTATGGTAGAGAACTCACAGGTGTTCATAAAACATTTTCTTGTTGTTCCGGTGTTTTCACTGTTGGTCGCGTAGTTATTGTTGCTAAGCATGCCAATCGAGTCGCATTTGGTGGCAGATGTTCAGAATTAGTGTTATTGTTGCCGATCGTCTCGGCGGAGTGCTAAGAATTCCATCTATCGAGCATTTCCCCGTCGTTCTAGTCTTTCCGTGTGGTTGTTATTGCTTCTCTACATTGCCCGTGTTGATTTGTTGTTGATTGGTTGAATGTTCAAGTTGCGTGTTCTTTCATTACTATTTGTTGAGACCTTGAACATTCCAATCAAGTTCATGCAGGCGCTGCGTACAGTGTTCGTAAGGGCGCATTAATTTGAATCAGTGTACAGTGGTGGATGATAAGCAAGTAGAGCCTACATTTCGCAATTCTTTCGAGTACAGATATTTGATGAACGACTTGGGTTAACATGCAACAATATGTATGTAAAGTGAATGCTTTTATGATGTAATATGTGAAAATTTTTCTAAATACTTCACACTTTTTCGCTGCACGATAAAATATTATTTCGAACTTTAACTCCATAAAATTTTATTGCTTCGAATGTATAAGACCGGTTAAATTGTAGTAGAAATAAATTGCCTGAATCAAAAAAGGACTGCGTATATGGGGAAATGATATATCCGGAACGCCGGAAACCTAGCTTTGCAGTTTAGACTAAAATTCAATTATTGCCGCCATTCTCCTTTCCTGTTTTTTTCTTTTTTTTTTCCACCGTTGAATATGGTGCATTCATTTTATTTAAAGAATTTTTGCGCCGAACACCGAATTTTTATACGTTTTTGGAGGATAATCTACCGTGGGAATAACGGGCGACCAGGACCACCTGAGACAGCCCCTGTAACCACTAAACTCACAAAACCTATCACATAACTAACGGCTAACGGAAGCGCGTGGTCAATCCAGTCCTTGGATTGATGCACGTAGTTCCTGTATCGATGTTTTTTCGTCGCAGCCCAACATGCTGAGCTAAATAATTTCCGGGATTTGGGATTTTTGGAGGAGAGAGGAAACTTATGATGGTGGAGAAAGTCTACACGAGGCCCCGAGTAAGCTAGGATTCCATCCGCAACCGCCAAAGCTTCTTCGACAATGAAGTCTTTCCGCTCGACCGTGGAAATTCAACCCACAGGAGGCTTTTGAAACGGCATTTGACCGCTAATGCTTTAGTTGCCTTTAGTTAAATTCTCTTTAGTCTTCTCTCGGTGACTTTTCAGTTCCTTCCAAGCCTAATAATCCGCCCGATGCATTTATTTTTTCTACTCTTTCAAGAATAGGAAGCAAATCATTCTTGGCGACGAGCTTAGCAAGAGGAAAGAGCTACACCAACTAGCTCCATCAAGGAAGCCATTTTATATTAATTCGATCTTAAATTAAAATACATACTATATTATTCCACTCAAATTCATGCTAAGCCTTTATGTTTCTATTTAATCTAACATCAACCAAAAACTGTTGATCGAAATTTTCGTAAGACCGCACCATCCGTTACCACTCTTCAACATTTGTCCCATCTATTTCAATCTGTTTTCAGTCCTTAAGACATTTAATGATGCGATTCAACGAACCTCTCATTATCTCAAAAATTAATTAATTGCACTCAACCAAATACACCGGAGTAAATGAAGAAATTTTCCTTGAAGGCGATGACTACGCTAACGTGTAAGGAACATCCCTCTTTCAATTGAAGAAAACTTTAAAGTTTTCCACCAGGAAATCTATAAAATAGCCTGGAAAATCATCCTTAACGAAAATAATATAAGACCCGTTCACATTCCCTCGGTCTGTGTTCCTCTACCAACATACTCACCCCCTAACCTATTTGCAATCCAAGTTGAGTCGTTCGAGTCTCGAAGATGATGACAATGATATTCGTCCCTCCCCAGAACTACAACAGCACTATGAATAATGCGCTCGACTCAGTTGCTGTAAGAACTAGTACACTGGTGCTATAGTCCCTGTGATGCCGCTGCCTTGAAATGGTATACAGAAGTCGTCCTAACCAGGAATAGAACTGAAGTCGTATGCATTCATTTAATGCATAGAATAAGCAAGTTTGGAGAAGGTGCCATCGTCTTGGTTTTCAACAGGACTCACCAAAAGATAAGAGAGTAGGTAGGGTGGGTTCAAACGACATCACCATTCACCTTGGCCAGGCACAGAGTATGGGAATGTATTTCTACAAATTACTTGACATGCATGCGAAACAGCAAGCCGCCCGAAATCGTTTGATGCTATCCCTTAAAACCCATTAAAGGAAACAGCTTGATTCCCGGTACAAGACGGCAGACACCATGGAAGGATTAAACATTTTGAACTGATACACACACAAGATTTTCTATATGTATGTTCATGATTTTCATGGATTTCTCTAATGGCACCAGTTCGATTCTACAGTTAAATATCTATTCTGAAATTGGTGAGAAGAGTCTCGAAAAGATTTTGTGGTATACAGCAATATCCGGATATCCTATACCTCGGCTGCTTCCAGCATGTTGCCAGAAACTAACTACATACATTTAGTAAGTTGGGATACCGCTTACCACTAACATTTTCACGCCTAGACAAGACACTCATGGCTCGACTCGTATGTCCTCCTGTTCTCTCCGAACAATTCCCGTTCGTATCCTATTCCCATATGTATGTGAGAGAAAAAACCACCCCAGACGGAATCTTCATTGCCAAAGGAATTTGTACAGTTCTGGGGAGTAATTAATGTCCCACTTTCCGAACCTTTTTCAGAGCAACTTTAATTGATATTAATTGCAGGATTAATTTCGCACATGGCAAGGGCAAACTGAAAATGAGGAATTTGAAGGTAATTTTTCGGGAAATTCGATGATGAGCTTAGGATCTAGTTGGCTAGTTGGCTATTTGGGTGAGGTATTTGATCTGGGACAAAAAATAAAAACGAGATCGCAATTTTACTTGATTCGCGAATGCTGACCATAACATCTTTTTTCAATTTAAACGAAAAGTTTGGCTGAAAGTTTGTCTGTCGAATAGTAACTCTTTTCTTTCTCTAGGTTAGGACAGAATCACGTAACGTAGCTCAGAGTTAACATTCGGGGACATTAGAAGTAGCAGTTCTTACATTGCGCAAAGGTATTCATATGAAACTTCTCACAGCAAATTTAAGCCTAACTATCGCCTACAAGAAGTACGAAAGTGAGAAGGAACCCATAGCTATGCTGGGGTTTCTACAGAATAAGATAATATATATTTTAGATTTTAGGTCAACCGAAAAGATAGGAAACTTTAAAAAACTCAGGTGTTAAAAATATTGGAAAGCAAAAAGCACGGCCTTCCCTTCATTAATTAATTCATGGTTGAAATAAGGACAGATTGGCTAATTTTAAATAAATTTAGTGCGGCGACTTCAAACCTCTAAGCACCGCAGCCATTGGTCCATTACACTATGCTTCAGTAAATTTTCTCGAAAGTAGATGTCGTTCAATTTCATTTCCATGAGGCAGTCGATGAATTCTACGTGGTCTAAATTTAATATAGAGCCAGCTATTACTAAAAGCTAGAGCATAGCCTAGTGAGTACAATATTGGTCTACATTTCGAAGGTCGTGAGTTCGAATCCCGATCGTCCCATCAATCTATGAAAATGAAAAATTCGGTGATGGAGGGTGATGCAAGGTGCTAGCAACCCTTCCACAATAAGTAATGAAAATGTTAAGCAACCTAAAGGTCAGAAGGCCAAGGCCCGTTTAGCGCAGTAATGGCATTGAAGAATAGAGCCATTAGGCCTCTCAAAACTAATTCAGCTTACGCGCCGGACGATGCATGGAGAATGAGTGGATGCAAGGTATCCGTTACGAGGAGTGTTGGCAAGTACGTCCTTGGATATTTCAAAGGCGCGTTTGACTATTTAAGCAGGGCCGCGGTGCTTAATAAGCTATGGAGCTGCGACTGTTTAAAAATGGCTCTGTTGCAGAGCTATTTCCATACCAGCGATACTGTGTGGAGAGTCGTCGAGCGTATTCCAAGGCTCCATCAGTGGTCCATTCATATGGAACTTAATGATGGATGACCTTCTGGTACAGCTCGTATACTGATGATCTGCTCACATTGGTGGAGGGAAACTCACGACTTGAGCTCGAGCACAAGGTTTCAGATCTTCATTCGGGAGGGTTGGAGTTGCAGTATCAAGGGGAAGGACAGTGACAATGTTGCTGAAGGCTGCATTCCCGTCCTCCTTTGGTAACGCTAGACAGAATTAGGCTAAGGAATGTTACAAACGTTAAGTACCAAAGTTTCCAAGCGGTTGAGATTCGAGCTGCATTTGCAAAACTCAGAGAGAGTTTCAATACCGAGAGGGGACCTTTATTTCCAGACGCATGGTTCGTACCATAAACACCAGTATATTCGTATAGCGCATGGATCGCTTCTATGGTAACAAAGCCGCGGTAGTTGGTACGGCACAACGCGTGCCAGCGATTAATCCAGCCAACATGGTTGCCTGCATGTCACATAGTTTCCATTGACGCCATGCAGAAACTCATGGCTGTTCCACCATTGGACTTGGAGATGAAGCGTCGAGCTATCACAGGAATGAACTCCCATTGCTGGCTAGCGGTTATCTGGGAAGCATGCAAAGAACTCCGCGACCTCAAAGTTTCATCGATATGGCAACCAGATGGGCAAATAGTGGAAAAGTTACGGTCACTTCCAGCATGAATGCGAATCTCAACAGGGTGGGTCAAAGTGAGAATGCGTTTTGCGCTTGTGGAGCGAAATCTATCTGATTATCCTGGGCGAACTTCCAAAATGTGCGCACATAAGATAGCTGGAAGATATGGGTGTGGTAGGCAGTGGGAAAAGGTTGAGTGTCAGTGGATTCCTCGTAAGCCGACGGACGTTTTAGAAGAACATGGGCCAAAACGGGTCAACTCAAGATAACGTAGGGGCTTAGTGTACGTAACTGAGCAAATTAGCATCCTTCTTATCTCATATACGCAGAGAAGGGAGCACATTAGTTATCACATACCAGGTGACCGATCAACGCCAATTTCGGTATAATCTTCAGGGAGTACCGACCACACGTTTCCCAAAACAGAGTGCTTCTAGTCGCGGGTTTGCAAAGAACATATAATAAAGTTGTGAAATTATGTACTACAGGAGTAGTAGGAGTGATGCAAATTTTCCCGTTCATGAACTTGACACTACTTTTCCGTTAAAAATAACGTTTACAAATTTTGAGCTTTCTAGCTCAATGCGTTATTAAGCTAAAGAGCACGTGGACGGCGACCATCCAGTTGGTTTGGTGAATGTTTTCACAGTGCATTTCGAATTGAAAGAAAAGATTTACGGATTCTACACTGTTACGCTTTATTATTCGTGACTGCTGAGACCTTTATCAAACTGATCGACAATTACAAAAGACAATTATTATATAGAAAAGGGGTTAATTGAGTGTGGGAAAGGTAATTAAGGTTAAATTAGTTAATTAAGGTTAATTAATTAGTATCAGGTAGTTAAATTAGTCAAGGATTTCTGGGTACGGATTTTGTTCTTACCAAATTTTAAGGCAGGTAGCCAAACTGCTGATAACTTGTATTCGGTGTCTCGGTTGAAGTTCTGTGGATGTTTGGAAATTTCTATTGCTTCTCGTACTATTCGTTGATAATATTGATTTGTCCTGGCCAGAATTTGCACATTGTCAAAATCGATTCTCGTTGCATGTTCCGCGATCGCTGATGACTGTATCTGGTTTTTCCGTGTGCATCGTTGATCCTTGTTTGGACTGTGCGTCCCGTTTCTCCGTAAGTAACGCTCACCCACAGCCAGTTCAGTTTGCCAATGGGTAAGAAATATAACTAAACAACAAATAATAATGGAGCGAACCTGAGGGGCGTAGCTATCAAATAGATCTGTAAAGAAATAATTCATAGTTAATTAATCCCGGTGAAGGATTTGTTTTGGATGCCTTAAGAGGTACTACTTCAATTCAAGTTTAGAAAGTTTTATACCTTGAAGCCTAGGTGCAGTCCAGTGAGTAGCGTGTTGGTCTACAAGGCGAGGGTCGAGAGTTCAAATCCCGGTCGACGTTTAATTCCCACACGCTATTTACCGAGGTATATCTTGGCCACCTCAATTTGTGAAAATAAAAATTCGTGGATAGACGGCATCAACTCCGCCATAGACGGTCCCAAGCCCGAGTTGAGAAAGGAGGAGGGAACATGGAGTTAACCTGAATGGCCAGTAACACCAGTGCGTCTCAGGAAGTAGGCAAAAAGTATGACATAGTTGGACTTGCAGCATAGCTGTGAGAACTCCAGCATGTCATATTTAGCTCAAAACTCGTACCCTTTTTCTACTAGGGTGTAACAAATAAGTAGGACCGGTCCTCCAGGTCGGGGGTTGGGCGAGGCGCCGACAACGCATCACCGGAAAAAGAACACTGTCCAGAAACCTGAAGAACAGCCTCGGAAAGGATGGACTCAACGGCAACGACCCCGCAAACAAAAAATGGACTACTCTATTGGATCTTGGAATGTTCGATCCTTATTTAGGACAGGAGCTCTGAAAGAGTTTCTCGAAGAAGTGGCAAAACACAACATCAACATAACTGCCATCCAAGAAACGAAATGGCTCGGTCGCGAAATCATGGACATGAGATCACACACAATCTATCCAAGTGGAAAATTGTCGGGAAGCAGAGAGCTTGGAGTCGCTTTTGTCGTTGACAAAAAATTTAAGCAGCAGGTCACGAGCTTCAAACCAATAAGTGAAAGATTGTGTGCAATCCGAATAAAGACTAAATTTTTCAACACTTGGTTGATCAACGTTCACGCACCAACAGAAGACAAGGACGATATAACTAAAGACGAATTTTATGCCACCCTAGAGACAACCTATGATTCACTGCCCTCGAATGACCTAAAAGTTGTCTTAGGGGATTCTAATGCAAAAGTCGGAAAGGAGGAGGCTCATAGAGGAACAACAGGAGGGCACAGTCTCCATGACATAACCAACGACAATGGCCAACGTCTTATTGATTTCGCAAGCAGCAAAAATATCATAGTAAGCTCTACGTGCTTCCCACATCGCGATATTCACAAACGAACGTGGGCATCACCAGATGGTCACACCTTCAACCAAATAGACCACGTTCTTATTGAGAAAAGGGCTGCTTCCAGCATACTTGATGTACGAACTCTCCGCGGTGCGAATTGTGACTCTGATCACTATCTAGTCAGAGCTAAGTATCGATGCAAAATAGCTTGTCGTGGGTATTCGAAAACGAGTAGAGCTCCCAAATTCAATGTCGACAAGCTTAACGACGAAACGGTGGCGCAGGCTTACATGGTAGCATGTAATAAACACCTGACACCAATATATGAAAATATCCAAAATATGCCAGTGGATAATGCGTGGATGAAAATACGAGACGGCATCAAATCCTCCGCGGCAGAGGTATTAGGATATCAAGCACGGCGGAAAAGTAATGATTGGTTCGACCAAGAATGTCGCGACGCAATAGATAGAAAGAACGAGGCTTACAAAATTTTTACTGAACGACCAACACGAGCCAAAAAAGAAAGATATGACGAGCTTAGGCGATATGCGAAAAAGACCTGCAGACGAAAACAAAGGAAGTACCTTAATGACAAGATACAAAAAATGGACGACGACATGAGAAAAAATAATACGCGGGACGCATACGCCATAGTAAAAGACTTGAAAAAGGGATATAAACCAAAAACCAGTCTCTGCAAAGACGCAGAGGGCAATATCATCAGCGACACAGAAGAAATCAAAAGGAGATGGGCTTCATACTTCGAACATCTTTTGAATCCCATCGCAGTAGCACCGATAACGACAGACAACATTTCAATTCAAGCCTCAACTGACGAAGATGAACCATCATCGACGCCACCCACGCTTCCTGAAATCAAAGCAGCCCTATGTGACCAAAAACGAAACAAAGCGCCGGGAATTGACGAAATACCAGTTGAACTTCTGAAAAACGGTGGAAACTGTGTCGCTGAAATACTGCACAGCATGATATGCAAAATTTGGACAGAGGAAATCATACCCGACGACTGGCGAAAAAGCATTATATGTCCAATTTACAAGAAAGGAGACAAACTCTGCTGTGAGAACTACAGAGGTATATCATTGTTGTGTACGTCCTATAAAATACTGACAAAAATAATTGAACGTCGTCTTAAGCCCTATACTAATCAAATAATTGGCGATTAAACAAGCATACGACAGTATCGACAGGACCGTACTGTACCAAATCATGCTTGACTTTGGAATTCCTCCAAAACTAGTCCGACTAACAAGACTCACAATGACGAACACTGAATCCCAAGTGAGAATACAAACCGATTCCACTAACAGCTTTCGAACGGAATGTGGTTTAAAGCAGGGAGATGGTCTAGCTCCTATGCTTTTCAACTTGGCACTAGAGTATGTCGTCCGAAAAATCCCAGTCGACACCAACGGGACACTACTATTCAAGTCCACCCAACTAGTAGCATACGCTGACGACATTAACATTCTAGCAAGATCCTTCCCTAGTGCTAAGGAGGTATTTGTCAATCTTGACTTCGCCGCAAAAGAAGTCGGTTTGCGCATTAATGAAAGCAAAACAAAAGTAATGACGCAAACAAGAAGGAGAACGCCAATCAGACAAAACATAACAATTGCGGAATATAATTTGGAGAGTGTGGACAACTTCATATATCTTGGGGCTAATCTAGCAAAGGACGGTAATGAAACAGACGAAATCAAACGACGGATAATACTTGCAAATAAGACGTATTATTCGGTACTTCCAATAATGAAATCCAAGAAAGTGCACAGGAACAATAAGCTGCGGATTTATAAAACTATTATACGACCTGTGCTCTGTTATGGCAGCGAGACGTGGACATTAACGCGAACTTCCGAAAAAGCAGTTAACACATTCGAAAGAAAGGTCCTCCGAAGAATTTTGAGACCTGTGAAGGAAGGAACGGAATGGCGAATAAGATACAACCATGAGTTGTATCAACTCTACGACGAGCCAGAAGCTTCAACGTTCATCAAGTTACGTAAACTGCAGTGGGCTGGCCATTTAGAGCGAATGGAAGACAGAAGAATCCCCAAACGTGCTCTTAAAGGCAAAGCGAGCGGTAACCGGCCAGTAGGCAAACCACGCAAGCGATGGGAAGACTCGGTTGATGAAGACAGCAAAGCCATTCTAAAAATTAGCAGCTGGAGGACGCGGTCTTTGGATCGAGACGATTGGAGGCGACGACTTCAGCCCGATTTGGGCTGTCGCGCCATTGATGATGATGATGATAGACGGTTATAAATGTTAAGCAAGTTAGTTTTTACTTGGACAGCCAAAGCTGCACTGAAGGCGCTCTCCGCTTACAGCTGCCATTCAAGATGATTGAACCATTGCATGGACATGTTTGAAGAATTGGGTACCCGCACTTTGCTGGGTGCCGGGTCATCGGGATATACCTGGAAACGAAATGGCGGACAGGCTGGCCAGGAATGGATCTGCAACTGCCAACGTTGAAGAAACGGAGAATGTTGGCATCGTCTTAAGATTCATTAAGACAATTTGCGTCAACGAAGTGGGGGAAAGGAAAAATCGCGAATGGAAAATCAGAAACTCCCTACGGAAACTGGTAGGTATAGTCAGGGGCCACTGTCTTCTTAGAAAATACGCTCGAAGGCTTCGCCTTACAACCGATGACATTTGCAGAGGCTGCGGTCAGAAGAATGAGACCGTAGAGCATTTCCTCTGTCATTGTCAATGCCTCCGAACAGTTCGAAGACAAATTCTCGGAGAGTACTTCTTCGCCGAGCTGATCTCCGGTCCCTTTAGATGAAGCTCATTAGTTTCACGGGTAGAGCGGGCTGGCTAAATGGTACAAATACTGGCGAGCTACGTACATTGGTACCCAAGCCCTCCACAAATCAAACCTAACCTAGACGGTTGTGCGAAGGTCTAACAGCTCTTCCACAAAAAGAAATAGAAATTAAAGAGCATGATAGCAAAGACGCCAAGGCAGGATTTGAGCTGTAGTGCTATTGAACAAGAACATTTATTCCTTTCATAATTGTATTAAAGCTAAAAACTTCGTCTTTGGTTGCCATCGTGTATGGTCTGCTCTATCTGATAACATTGGATCAATTTGAAAATACAAACTATACAAGCATACACAATTTACCAAAATGTTCTTAAACACTCGCCATCACATTATATCGTTCCGAAATTTGTTGCATGTTGACCTCTACCTGACAGCCAGGTGTACGTATTATTCTAATTCAAAAGTCAACACTATATTCAGTTCAGTTCCAGGCCAGCATAGAGTAATACACAATGTCTTAAAAGATCCTGTCTGATGGCGTATCGAAAGTTATCTCTGTCTCTCTATCCATTAATAATATCGCATACTACAAACAAAAGCTAAATCTTATGTACTCTAGCTACTATGTAATTACTCCAGGCTGTTTGCTCATGTCGACGTTCACTCGTCCGATTATTTCGCTTAGTCTCCACAAAGTCCATATCAACACATATACCTTCCTTTTGCCATCACGAAGCCACCACAAAATCACTGTTTCCTGTTTTGATTACTCGTAAATGTTTTCATTTAATTACGGCCCACTAGAGAGACCGTCTTAGCCCCAAGGATTGATTTCCAGAAATCTAATCATATTGTACTAACATAAGACATCTTCCGCATGGAATGTCTCCTTGGGATCATCCCGGCTCTGGGATACCTCGCGGGCAGGTATCGGACAAGAACAAAACAGAACTAACTCCCAGTCGAGAGACGAAATAGCTATGCCGAAATACCATACCTTTGCTCTGTGTCCAGAAAAATCCATTCTAATTACATTATATTAAAAATTAATATTTTAATTAAGAAAGGACCTGCGATTTGATAGAATACCTTACTGCTTCAGGAGAAATGTATAGACAATCTTTTTTTTCTTGCTCTCGTAAGAATTTCATCGACGACCGGTACAACTTCTAAATTTCTTAGTTGTTTGGAGGAGCATGGATGGCAATCTCTAAGGATCAACAGTGAAATTGCGAAATCTCGAAATATGAGTTAATAAAATTTTCAAAATGTTCACGTCTGAAAATTAAGTAAGGAAGCCGGATGGTATTGACAAACGGCCGAATAAAATTAAGGAGTTTGTTGCGGCCTCGTGAGAATACCCCTTACTAATTCGGTTTATTAAACTCTGCACTAATATTTTGCGAAAAATATTGATGCTAGAGAAAATATAAAGAGAATATTTTCAATAGAGAATTTAATTACCTTTAATTTTGAACACCACCAATTTTTACGTAGAACAAACCCAAACCGAGTTATCGCCGAAAAAACGAAATTCTATTGTTCCTTTTTTTCGAACTTTTCAACTTGCTAGTAAAATAAATTCTTTGCTTCGCTCTATATTTTTCTGCATCAGAAACTTTTCAGTTGGGCTTAAGTTTTAATTTAGTTAAGAGCATCATGACTTGTATACGAAACCAATTGTTAACACACCAAAAAATCCAACATCATATTTGTAATGTGTGTCACATATGCAATACACGTGCGTCATATGCGACGGTCGTTTTGTTTCACACACAATGAAACAACACACACACGACTCCTTAAACAGTCAAATTTAATTATAGGCTAAAGGAGAGACGAAATTCGTGCGGATCCTCTCTTCCAGCAACGACGACGACGAAAACAAATATCTTCTTTTTTTTTTTTCTAGCTATAGCAGTTAGAAGAGGAAGGGTGACTGTAATTTTTAAGTGCCTCTGGTGTAAAGTTTTTGCATTAAAACTTGCATCTAGGAACAACACTATAGTGAATTGCCAGCATAAATGAAAGGATTCCTATATAACTGCACGTTTTTCCAGCTACGCTTCTTCACCCACGAAAACAATGCTACCAAAGAACAAGGAAAAACTTTCACACACAACGGAAGTGAGTCCTTATGCCGGATGTGATCCTGAACAGCCGCTTTGCGTGGCGTCGCATATTTTTCGACAATTCACCAACGCTAACGTGTCCCCTCCCCCTCGAGGAATACATAAACTTTTTAGAATTTGAAATGAATTTGATTCATGCGGTGAACGTGTGGTATGAATGCGTGCTCATTTATTGTCACATCACACACACAGCAGTACTACTTTTCCTCCTTGTTCTAAAACTTTATGCATTTCCCATTAGCAAGATGTTGAAAATTAGACTGAGTTATAATCGGCTTGAATTCAAAAGAGGACGAAAATGATTTCGAAATTTGATAGTTTTCTCAAGGGAATTAGACTTTAGGGGATTTTTCCCGTTCAGTTTAGTATTTTATCTTCAAGATACAATTTCACGTCGATTCAACATGCTTAGCGCAGAAAATCAGCGTGGATAAATATTTATTTCAGTACTCAATTCCAAGTTATTACTGTGAAGTACCTAAAAAAAATCCAAAAAATTTCAACAACAATTTTCTGTCACTCCTATAGGGACTGAATTAGGGATGGCCAGAGTGACGACCGCAGTCTACCAGTTCCAGCCAACGCTGATTTCAATCACTCAACTGTGATACCAACACATACAACTCTAACGTCGAACACCAGTCAGTCCGTCTGAAGCAGGTCTCAATATCGCAAAAGGAGTTTTTGTTAAACAATATAAGATTCCATTTTTCATATTTTTCAAAGTTGAATAATTTTGGCCACTGCGTTGTATTGCGTTTCGTCCTAAGCCTGCTTATGACGGACTAGTCAGTAAGGCTAAGGGAATACCGTGCAGGTAGTTGGATTCGAACCCGAGGGTATGGAGTTGTAAAGCGGCTTAGTCGGTTAGTAGCGTTACAGTATAAGCCGCCACATGCATGCACTGGGCTGCAATCACCAATCCTTGTGGCAAACCTAAAAAAAAATTTCGGTAGCCAAGCCCGATTTTGGATATTTTACCAAAGACTGAAGAATTGTCAATTCCACTTCAACTTTTACAACCTATCCTCTAATGTACGGACCATTATTTTGTTCATCCCTAACCAAGATATTGATCTCTTCCACGAAAAAGAACAAAACGTATACTTATTCAAGGATGAAAAATACGCGTTTACAATAGAAACAATTCTCTGATTTAAGAAAAACGTGTTGTGACAGAATTCACCGAAGCGGAAAGATTTATCACTTTGTTTACGTTGTGAAAAAAGAAAATGTTCTACTAGTAAGTTGTCTTTAAGCCCTTCGGCATCGGGCAAAATTAAATTCTTCTAATGGTTCCTATCTGAACGGCAACCACCACCACCACCATCACCCCCGTCTCATCCTTTCCAGTTTCCTTATCACACACAAAATATTGCACGGTAACTCTCGTAATAGGATTGTTCAAGGAGCAACTTTTGTGCTTAGAAGCGTCTAAGGACGCTGCTGCTACCGTGAACGAAACCATCGTTGAAGGACGAAAGAACTTGGCCGTAGAACATACTTCAATTTGATGCTGAAGTTTTTTTTTTCTTTCTTTCAGGATGCCATTTTACTGATATGTCGAAGGAAAGAAAAGAAGAACAACGACCTAAGAAGGCAGAGAATCAGTGAGTTCTAAATTGACTTAGAAAACCATTGAAATCAATACAGGTCTCCCTCTTATACATTAGTTAAGTATTACCAGAAATAGAAGAATATTTAATCTATTTTCAATGTAGAAGTTTTTCAATTAAGTGATTTACGCTTCGGTTTTAAGAGAACTCGACAATATCGCGAACTACATATACATGGTGGGCCAAATACAAGTTTCTTTTTAAAAATGCAATGAAATGAACAAAATTAAAATTTTTTCCATGTATTATGGATTCATTAATAAGAGCAAACATTCTCATTAACGATAGAACACAACTTCGTTCAAGTGGCTGCCTCGGCTGCGCATTCTGTCACTCCAATTTTCCAAGACCATGTCGATGGTTAGCTCACGGATTGCTTGGATGATATTGGCCTTAAGTGCTTGAATAGTTTCTGGATTGTTGGCATAACATCGATCCTTCAAGGTTCCTCAGAAAAAAAAATCCCAAGAGGTCAAATCGCAGCTCCGAGGCGGCCAATTGACATCGCCAAGACGGCTGATAACACGATTTGGGAATTTGGTGTGTACAAGATCAATTGAGGCATGGGCTGTGTGGCATGGCGCGCCATCCTGCGTAAACCAGAGGTCGTCCAAATCCATATCTTCAGTTTCAGTAAAAAAAAAGTCGGATGACATGGCTCTGTAACGTTCACCGTTGACCGAAACGTTGTTCCCAGCCTGATTTTCGAAGAAAAATGGTCCAATGATGCCACCACTCCACAATCCGCACCAAACTGTCACTCATTGTGGATGCATTGGCTTCTCGACAATAACGTGCGGGTTTTTCGAGCCCCAGATGCGGCAATTTTGTTTGTTAACGTAGCCTCCGAGATAAAAAGGCGCCTCGTCAGAAAAGATGATTTTTCGCCCAAAAATCACATAACATAACAAATCACTACTGCGAAGCCAGCCGAGGCAGCCACTTGAACGAAGTGGTGTTCCGTCATTAATAGGAATGTTTGTTCTTACTAATCAAGCTATAATACATGGAAAAAAATTTAATTTTGTTCATTTTATTGCATTTTTAACAAAAAACTTGTATTTGGCATACCCTGTATTTGATAAAGGGCCACAGGAAGTAAGTCCTAGGCTCGATTCTCTTTCAACGAATCAGGATTTATTTGAGTATGAACAATAAAATATCTGCCAACAAGTAGGGCGCAACTTCATTATTCCAGGAACAACTTAAAGATGCGTGAGAAGTCGCTGTTTCGATTCAATTCCTACTTCAGGCAGTAGGATTTTTTAATCACTAATTTTACAATTACAATGAAAAAACATAACAGAATTATGAGTCGGCGTAAAGCCCAAGCATATGATACTCTAGATGAAATTGGAAAGTGCTTATTGTACCGGAAAATATGTCATCTCAAATTCTTTCGAATAGTGAATAGTGACATTTGTATGGGTGGTGGTAAAATCAGAATAAATACCAAACGTAGTATACAAAATATTTCATGTTGAATTTAAAGTTCATAGCTTCCATAATTTTCGAAGAAATTGAACAATATTTGTATGAATTTATGGGAGGTTTTGGTAGATTTTAAATCTGCTTTGCTTATTGCTTTGTTACCATCTCAAAGCCGATAGCTCCCATATGTTCGAAGGAGAAATACTTTTCTTGAATTTCCAATAAAAAAAATTGTATGGGAGGTGATAGAAGGAGTGAAGCGAACTTCATATATTTTTTAGCATTTATTGCAATTATTAAGGGACAAATACTGGCAAATTTTTAAGTTTATACTTCTTATAGTTTCACTGAAAATCGATTAAGTGCATTTACCAAAATTGTGCATTTATATGGGAGAGGGTAGAAGGAGTACCCGAACCAAAACCAAATTTTTCGACATGTATATTTTTTCCAAAATTTAAAGTTGATGGCTTTGACGGTTTTGGAGAAAAATAATTTAATTGAAATTCCTAAATTTCATGAAATTTGTATGGGAGGGGGAAGAAAGATTGAGGTGAAGTTGATAGTTTTTTTCCGAAATTGGTTGCAGTTGTAATCATTATTTTGACAAAAATTGGTTCTTTTAGCGTTGCCAGTTGCAATGAAAACAGAATAAATGCATTTTTGAAAATTGTGCATTTGTATGGGAGAGGGTACAAGGAGCAATGTGATCGGATAAATATTTTTTGACGTTAATGATATTCAGATTGTTATACTATGACCTAATTTCAAGTCAACAGCTGAAATGATTTCGGAGAAAAATCAATTTATTTAAAATTCGAAATTTCGTGATATTTGTATGGGAGGGGTTAGAAGGAGTGGGGAAATGTGGCACGTTCACGAAATTGAAGTTACTTTTTACTAAAAATGACATATGGCAAATTTGAGCACGGTAGGTCAAAGCTTTCGAGAGTTATGCTGTAGACAAACAGACAGGTAGACAGACAGACGGACGGACAGACAATCGGACAGACGGTCACTCAGAATCGAGGTTTTTAAGCGACAGCAAATATTACTGTACTCTTGGCGACTCTGTGCGAGCATTATTTCTTAGCGTTACTAACGGCAAAGCAAACACATTATCAGTTTTGACGTTTATCTATAAAAAAAAGTATGTTATCGCATCACTCAAAAACTACAGAACAAATTTTGAAGTGGTTTGCACCATTAGATACGAGTAGCTTATTAGTCGGTGCTTAAACTGAGATATGCGTCATTTCAATATTCAATGGCATTGCAGCTCAAACTGAGTTTTCAAATTTGAAAGCAACCGGATCGAAAAATTTGCTAAGGATAAGTTGTAGAATAATGATCAAATTCCTACCATATAAGTCTTTTCGCTATAACTTATAATTGTTCAGTTAAATTTCTCTTTATTGTCGTCTGTTCCTTCGCTTTCATTTAACTTGAGATCTCTTTAAGCTAGAAACTTCAAGTCTTGTAGACGTTATTGTTGCCCAAAAAGTAAGGCTAAGTTCATGAATAGGCCAAATCGCCTCACACCTCTCGACTCCCTCAATCCGGCAAGCCAAGCGAATGGACAGCCAGCGAAGAACCGAACACACCACAATAATACACAATTAACATACATCACAAGGACATCACGAAATATTTATGCCGCGAGCAACAATCAAGATTTTCTTGGAGGAACTTCTGTCCAATAAAGTCGAGAGTGAAAAAGAATTGGAAAAGGCGAACGACGAAGGCAGCGCTCGTGGAATCGGTCTTGACGGCAGGAGAGCACCAGCAAGCAAACGAGGGAAGCTGCAAGGGCCCCAACGAGCAAAATTTTGAAACAAAAATTCTTAGTTACGTAGAAAAAAATTTATTTTCAATAACTTTTCATTCATATTTAAAGGAAAAACTCTTATTTTGACGTGATCCCAAGAAACGTACCATATTAAAATAAAAAGAAAAATGCGCTTCTCTTTCTAAACTGGTTATTCCTTTATTTAAAATGCTAAACCTTTTAAGATCACATGTTAACCTCTGAAATCCATTCTCTTTAAAAACAAAATCCCATACTATAATTTTTAAATGATTTGCCCGCTTAAAGGAAAGTATTTTCTTTTTGCGTGTCGTAATAAAGCAATGAAGTATTGTGATCGATTTGGAAAAAAATAAACTGCCAACAAGTCGGGCGAAACTTTATTATTCTTGGGACAAGTTGCGTATGTGTGGAAAGTCAATATGCAGGTTAGAGTTGTTAGGGAAGACTAAGTGAAAGCGGGTTCTTGGGCAGGGCAACTGTCAATTTAACACTTTGCGGAAACGTTCAAAAGCTCCAGTACATGTAATCAATATTTCATTCCTTTATTTATCCAAGTTTGAGTGTTTGTGAGGGGTGGGGTGAGGGGTGATAGTAACAGTGGGTGGATGGTTATAGTTTTTAATTGATTGCTTGAATCACGTCCAATATTCTCTGCATAGAATGTCAGTTTCATAGACGAAGTTGCATAGAATTTTCATAGGATTCGGTGTATTTTACATACGTTCACGAAACCAAACATTTGTATGGGAGGGGGTAGAGGAGGTAGGGGAATCGTAAAATTTGTGATGCAATTTTATTTCCTTTCTCTTGTAGTGTGCTCGTACAAAATTTCAAGTTCGTAGCTTTTAATTTGTTGGTTATTAGTTGATTCAATGAAATTGGTCGAAATGATACTTTTGTATGGGAGGGGGTAGAAGGGCAAGCGCGATTGCAAAACTTTTAAAGTAATATCATTTCAATTATTTTTATAAGTTTTTGAGCAAAATTTGAAATTGGTAGCTTTTAAGAGTTAGCTGATAACTGATTTCCTAAAAATGCTCGAAAAAATAATTTTGTATGGGAGGGGGTAGAAGAGGTAAGGGAATCGCAAAATTTGTGACGCAATTTTCTTTTTTATCTCTTTTAAGGTGCTCGTACAAAATTTCAAGTTCGTAGCTTTTAATTTGTTGGTTAGCAGTTGTTTTATTGAAATTGGTCGAAATCATGCTTTTGTATGGGAGGGGGTAGAACGGCAAGTGTGATCTCAAAAATTTTGACGCAGTTCTATTTCAACTATTTTCAAATGATTTTGTGCAAAATTTCAAATTGATAGCTTTTACTAATTAGGTGATAATTAATTTCTTAAAAATGGTCGAAAAAATCATTTTGTATGGGAGGGAGTAGAAGCTTTCAAGGTATTCGACCAGTTTATAGTTCATTCTTTTAAAAAATTTTTTTAAATGCATTTCGCAAGTTTGCAAGTTTCTACCTTTAAATTTCATTCAAAAATTTTCAGTTTATGTGGTTTTTTCATTGCACATGAAACACCTTGTGCACGGTAGACCAGGAGGGCCGGTGCATAACAATTGTGGAATTTTTATTATTTTTTCTGTATGTACAACAAATAGATGTATCAACATGGAAAATTCAAATTTTGTATCTTTCACCAGAGCCCTTAAAAAATCACTCAAAATTTTCGACATTTTTGGTTACCACCTCCCTCCCCTTACACCTCCCAACGTAAAATTTTTACAAAATTTAAAAACTACCCAGTCCTACAATTTGACAAAATTTTAATTTGATATCTGTACTCAATTTTGAATTATAACGGTTTGAAATTTTGAAAAGTGCATCATTTTTGAAATGCTCCCCATTTCCCCCCACTACTATTTTGTCCAAATGTTATATTTTTCAGGTATTTCTCTAGTATAGCTTAGTATAGGTTCTAAGATTCAATTACATAGCTTAATAAATAGCCGAGATATTGATTTTTAAGTGTTTTTCTTTGCACCCCCCTTAACCCTCCCCCTTACAATAATTAGCTTCTATCTAAACTGATTCTAGTAGATCTTGATACTTTCTTAACGGTCTCAAAATATCAATTTTTTATGGGAAGTAATTTCGAAGATATAATCATTTGAAAAAAAAATTTGGCCGACAATTGGTTCTTAGCCCCCCCTTTTTGCACCCCAATGGATAAAAAACTTAAATTATTTTTAAAAGTTGTCCCACAAACTCCTCTATATGTTTATTAAGTTTTAGCTTCCTAGCTGTTACCATGGTTGAGATATTTGAATTCGTATTTTTCGGTTTAAGCGTTCCCCCCGCCTCCCCCTGAACCCGTACACCCCCCAAAATGGGTATCCGCCTGAGATCCGCAACTATCTACAATCCCCCCAAAAATGAACTCTCTATCTTGAAGGGTTTGGGAGTTAATGTGCGCTGAGCGTACACGTCGGCGTACGGCGGACGGCGGACGGCGTACAGACAGACGGATTTTTTTTTTTTTGCATTTTTAGGCTAATTTAGTCATGAAACGCGAAAAAACAAAATTTCAGGGTAGCAAATTTTTTTTTTCCCAAGTCGATCACAATACTTTATTATTAAAATAATAAAGTAAAATTGCAACCCTGAAAGGTTTTTTCGCGTTTCATGATTAAAATAGCCTAAAAATGTAAAAAAAAAATCTCAACCATGGTTCCAGCTAAGAAGTTGAAAATACAAAACATGCGTGGGGTTTGTGGAACAAACATAAAAATAATTAAATATTTTTATCCATTGGGGTCTAAAAAGGGGAAGCTATGAACATATTGTACGCCGAATTTTTTTATTCAAATGATTATATCTTTGAAATTAGTTACCATAAAAAATTCATATTTCGGGACCATTAAGACGGCATTCAGATCCACTAGAATCAGCTTAAGGGGAGGCTACTTATTGTACCGGGGAGGGACTATTTCTTAAGCTATGTAATTAAAACTTGGATCATATATTAAGCTATACTATGAAATTATGAGAAAAATGTAAAATTTGGACATAATAGCAGAGGGGGGAAATGGAGAGAATTTCAAAAATGGTGCACATTTCAAAATTTCAGACCGTTGTATCTCAAAACTGAGTGCAGGTATAAAATTGAAATTTTGACAGTTTGTAGAATTTTTAATTTTGGTAAAAATTTTAAATTGGGGGTATAAGGGGAGGGAGGTGATGAGCTAAAATGTTCAAAAAGTTGATAAGTAAGAAAAAATGTAACATCAAACACAAATAACGAGATCAACAATGTCAGATGAAGGACGGTTTACCACCAACTTCAATAGCTCCGCAGTTTACAGTTGTCGTCGATGAGCAGATTACCATATCTTCAGTTTCTACTGTGCTTCCAAATCCTGGTAGATCTCGTGATATACTTTGCACATTAAAGGCGGTAGAAAAACATAAAGTACTTTTTGTGGCACGGCTAAGTCCCGCTACTTCTGAAAGAGATGTTGTTACCAACATCATGAATATAAATATGAATCATGCAAGTATTAGTATATCTCAAAATGCTATTTCATGTAAAAAATTAGCTTCAACCAATCATCGTGGTCCGCCTCTGGTGTCTCGTTTAGAATCGTGTTGAAAACATCCTATTTTGATATGGTTTCCACATCCAACTGTTGGCCGACTTCAGCAATCGGGAATTCGTTCCAAAGAGTCGACACAATTCAACACAGCATCGTTTTGACACTAAGTCAAAACATAACAGGACTAAGATTGGGCGTAAAGCCCAATCGTGCGATACTCTATATGAAAGAGAATTTTTTTGTTTTTAAGAAATTTTGTAAGGGAAGTGGTGGAGGGGGTAACTACATTGAACTACTTTTTTCACACCACGCCATCAAAATATTTCATAGAAAATTTCGAATTAAAACATAACAGGGCTACGATACTCTAGATGAAATAGAATTTTTTGTGATCCCAAGAAATTTTGTATGGGGAGTGTTGGACGGAGTAATAGCATTGAACTAATTTTTTCCCCATGCCCATGCTAAAGTAGCTATAAAAATGTTTTATACAAAATGCTTACTCCAAAAACTAAATAGGAGCTGAGAAAATAAGTGTGTTAGATTTAGAGAAAATGTGCTGTTTGTATGGGAGGTGGTAGAACGAGTGGAGAGATTTCAGTGATTTTTTCAGAAAAAACTAAGAATATCATAAAATTGGCATCTCCTAAATTTTAGACTAGTAACATTCATACTTTTCAAGAAAATAGATTTCTTGTGAAGTTGTGAAACTGTATCATATTGTATGGGAGGGGGTAGAAGCAGTGAAGCTAATCAAACATTTATTACAAAATGTGAGCTCAATAAATGTTATATGTTCTGAGAAAATCGGCTTAGAGCATTTCATGAAAAGTGTAGTTTGTATGGGAGGGGGTTGAAGGAGTGGGAGGACACGAATAAGTTTTATACTGTAGATTGAAATTATTATGGAAGTAATATATCCCGAAATTCAGACTAATAGCTTTTATACTTTTCGAGCAAATCCATTTATTGTCGAATTGCGAAATTGTGTCATTTTGTATGGAAGGGGGTAGAAGGGGTGAAGCTAACCGTCTAATTACCTGTAAGTAAGGTAAGTTGAATAAATATTTAATATTTAGTGCACAATTTCAGCTCGCTAAATTCTATTTTTTTTTTACAGCACCGAGTATAACTTAGGGGGTCACCCTTTAATGCAATGCACAGTTATGTCGATATAGGAAGTGGAAGTGGAGGTATTAAGGTGGAGAGAGACGAAAATGACGGTGGACATTGTTCTTGAAACTCCGCAGGTTGTACTTGTTGGGAAACAAACTAGCTGGCAAATCGTTCCAAAGTCTTGACGTTCGGGAAATGAATGACTGCCTATATTTCACTGTACGAGAAGGCAAGGGTTTGACCGTGTACTCATGTGCGCGTTCAGCTTGGCGAGTATTCCGGGGAAAAGTATACAGTGGAGGAATGAGTGCGCTTAGTTCCGTACTGCATTTACCGTGGAAATATCGATAGTAAACTCCGAAATTTCTGCGATGCTCAAGAGAATCTATAGAAGACGTGATGGTTTCGTTTTTGAATACGATCGAGCCAAATCCAAATCACACCTCGCGTTGTGTGATTTGGGTGCCCTAGCCCAAACATGCAAGTTATACTCTAAACGTGGTCTAATGTAGGCCTTATAAATGGTTGCTATGTCGATGGGTGTGAAATATTTTTTACATTTTCGGAGAACACCTAGCCGTTTAGAGGCGTCAAGGGCAATATCAAAGATATACTGGGCCCAATTCAGGTGGTCACTAATTTTGACGCCTAACAGTGTGAAATTCTCCAAAGTGGTAAGCCGTGCACCATCAAATGTTACATTGTTAGACAACATTGAAGCATCCCGTTTGAGGGATAGATGACAGGCCTGTGTTTTGGATGTGTTGAACTCTACTCTGTTTTTCCTGCCCCATTCCAGGATTAAGTTGAGATCCGAGTTCAGTGAATTGAATAACTCCCTGCGATTGGAAGCAATAGAATGAATGTTTGATTCCACAGCAGAGTGAAATTCATAGATGTTGCCTAAAGTACTGTCATCTGCAAAACTATGGATTGGATTGAGAATGGACGACAGAAGGTCGTTTATGAAAACTAAGAAAAGAGTTGGAGATAAAACAGAACCTTGTGGGACGCCGGAATCAATTGGGTAGGAGGAAGAAGTAACGCCATCTAATACTACTCGTATAGTGCGTTCAGAAAGATAGCTCTCAATCCATTGAACAAGGGTATCATTAAGGCCGATGGCCCTAAGCTTAACTAAGAGACATTCGTGCCAAACTCTGTCAAAAGCTTTTGCAATGTCAAGTGCGAGGACTTGACCTTCACCATATTTATGTAAGCATGAGTTCCAACGTTCTGTTAAGTAGACTAAAAGATCCCCCGTCGACCGTCCAGAACGGAACCCATACTGGCGATCATGGATGAGCCGTTTATCCTCCAGATATTTGAAGATTTTACGATTGACAGCAGTTTCCATTACTTTCGAGAGCACTGAAGTAATGGCTATTGGGCGGTAGTTGGCGAGGTTCGCTTTGCTTTCTTTCTTGGGAATGGGCTGAACATTCGCAATTTTCCACATACGCGGAAAGCACCCAGAAGAGTAAGAAAGACAGAAAAGATTGCGAAGAGGTTTAGCCAAAGAAGAGGCGCACTTTTTAAGGGTAATGGGGGGAATACCGTCTGGACCAGCAGATTTGTGGATATTGAGCTCTGTAAGGATCCGAGAAATGAGTCTCGTGCGAAAATGCAGTGCAGGCAGTGAGAAACCAGAGGGAATCGCAGCTGGAGGTGTTTGGTTTGAAGGTGGAAGGTGAGAGTTTCTTGCGAAACTTGCTGCTAGCAAATTGGCTTTTTCGCTAGGATCAACCACGGTACGGTCGCCAACAACTAGAGGTGGTATAGAAGAAGAAATGGAATTGTTGTTGACCGTTTTGACAAATGACCAGTAAGACTTCGAGCCTTTAGGGCACTGGAGGATTTACCGTCGAAGTTTCTGGTCATGCTCAAATTTAACACGATTGAGTATGGATTTGCAGGCAGCTCTTGACGCATTGAAAAGCTCTCTGTTGGCAGGGGTTCTATTACCTCTAAATGTTTGAAATGCTTGTTTCTTGGTCTGAATTGCAATGAGACATTCTTTGTTGACCCAAGAGTCCTTCGAGGGCCTGACTCTTTTATGACTAGAAAGTATGAAGAGCTTCATACCCTTGAGGATAATCTCAGTGACAATTCTACAAGCTTCATCGCAGTCATTGGAATCGAAGCACAACTTCCAATTAAAGGCATTGAAGAAGCTATTTAGCGCCCCCCAATTGGCTCTTTTGAAATGCCGAATATTTCTTCGAGGTACCTTGACTGTCAGCAGTGTAATTGCTGCAACTGGGAATTGAGCACAAATCAAGAAGTGATCAGTAGTTCCAATTGACGGTAGGGATATGACAGAGACAGAATATTTCTCAGGTTGATTGGTGAGAAATAAGTCAAGAAGATTAGAAAAATGACCTGCGATGTCTGGTAAACGAGTAGGCTCATCCACCAATTGTGTTAATCCGTTTAAAGAGGCAAAAAGCTCAGTATCACGTCCCCCCTGGTCCGTGGTGGAGAAATGCTTAAACCAGGCGATGTTATGAACATTGAAATCGTCCGCGATAACGATTTCAACGTCAGGGTTTGCAGTATATATATAGACTGAATAGATTTAGATAGTCCATCCAGTTCTGATAAAGTGTTCGCTGCTGACATTGCTGGGCACATACACATAACAAAAGTACATGATATGTCTTTGGATCAGTAATTTTATCCAGATGTAATTAAACTCTGGATTGGAGCAATATCCTAAATGGGAAACTAACTGGAAAGACACATCATCGCGGATGTAGAGTGCAACACCCCGCTGGCGAAAAAAAGCTGGGACAAGGTGATATCCGGGAGCAGAATAAAACTGTTAATTTCCCGGTAACACCTTACATTCGCCAAGTGCTAAAATATCCGGTCTTGCAGTTTGGGTATGGATGTACAGCGATAGATAGGCAGAGTGCAGACCCCGAACGTTAATCTGATCGATCGTAAAGCTAGCCATGATCAAATCGATATACAGACTGATGCCTATTTTTTTAGAAAATAATTGAAAAGAAAGAGAATGATAAAAAAAAAAATAAAACAAATAATAAGAACGATAATTAAAAATTAAATAATGACTAACAAAAAAAAAACAAGCACCAAAGGAAAGCCGATAGAAAAAAATAAATAAATTATACCACGAAAAAAAAAAAATCCTAGGACAGTACGCGGCAAATTTAACTATTTAAAATTAAAATAAAACTTCAAATAAGAAACAAAAAACAAAAATAGCAGCAAAGATAAACAAATTAAAATCAGCGAAAAAAAAGAAACAACTATGAAAAAAAATAAAAAAATTGACGCAAATCTCGTAAAAAATAGGAAGAAAAAAAAAATCTGTGCGTTGGCAACACTTTGGATCAAAATATTGAAAGAAGAAAAAGAAAAAAACAAATACAACCAGCAATAATAGCAACAACAACTTTGCTAGCTCGGAATCAAAAGCAATAAAGTGCTAAAACCCCGTACATTACTAGGCCTGGCACGGATAATAACACTACACTGAAGATCCCGCTAGCCGACACTTAGCTTGTTTTAGGAATAAATGGCGGTGACGTGGCCCCCTGATGTAGCGCGCACATGATAAAAAAAAAAAAAAACACTCGCGACTCAGGTAGTAAAAACAAAACTACGACTTAAAATTTATTGATTGTTAACAGATCGAAAAGAGGAAAAAAAATTCATTATACGCATTGAGTAAATTGGCTTAGAGGAATTCATGACAAGTACAGTTTGTATGGGAGGTAGTAGAAGGAGGAGCAGGACACACATACTTTTTATAGGGTAGATTGAAATTATCATAAAAGTAGTATATTCCAATTTTGAGGCCAATAGCTTTTATACTTTTCGAGCAAATCCGTTTATTGTCAAATTGCGCAATTGTGTCATTTTCTATGGAGGGGGTACAAGGGGTGCAGCGATTTAGGCCATTCATGAAATTGACCTTACTTTTTTGACAAGGTGATATCCGGGAGCAGAATAAAACTGTTAATTTCCCGGTAACACCTTACATTCGCCAAGTGCTAAAATATCCGGTCTTGCAGTTTGGGTATGGATGTACAGCGATAGATAGGCAGAGTGCAGACCCCGAACGTTAATCTGATCGATCGTAAAGCTAGCCATGATCAAATCGATATACAGACTGATGCCTATTTTTTTAGAAAATAATTGAAAAGAAAGAGAATGATAAAAAAAAAAATAAAACAAATAATAAGAACGATAATTAAAAATTAAATAATGACTAACAAAAAAAAAACAAGCACCAAAGGAAAGCCGATAGAAAAAAATAAATAAATTATACCACGAAAAAAAAAAAATCCTAGGACAGTACGCGGCAAATTTAACTATTTAAAATTAAAATAAAACTTCAAATAAGAAACAAAAAACAAAAATAGCAGCAAAGATAAACAAATTAAAATCAGCGAAAAAAAAGAAACAACTATGAAAAAAAATAAAAAAATTGACGCAAATCTCGTAAAAAATAGGGAGAAAAAAAAAATCTGTGCGTTGGCAACACTTTGAATCAAAATATTGAAAGAAGAAAAAGAAAAAAACAAATACAACCAGCAATAATAGCAACAACAACTTTGCTAGCTCGGAATCAAAAGCAATAAAGTGCTAAAACCCCGTACATTACTAGGCCTGGCACGAATAATAACACTACACTAAAGATCCCGCTAGCCGACACTTAGCTTGTTTTAGGAATAAATGGCGGTGACGTGGCCCCCTGATGTAGCGCGCACATGATAAAAAAAAAAAAAAAACACTCGCGACTCAGGTAGTAAAAACAAAACTACGACTTAAAATTTATTGATTGTTAACAGATCGAAAAGAGGAAAAAAAATTCATTATACGCATTGAGTAAATTGGCTTAGAGGAATTCATGACAAGTACAGTTTGTATGGGAGGTAGTAGAAGGAGGAGCAGGACACACATACTTTTTATAGGGTAGATTGAAATTATCATAAAAGTAGTATATTCCAATTTTGAGGCCAATAGCTTTTATACTTTTCGAGCAAATCCGTTTATTGTCAAATTGCGCAATTGTGTCATTTTCTATGGAGGGGGTACAAGGGGTGCAGCGATTTAGGCCATTCATGAAATTGACCTTACTTTTTCGAGCTCAACGCGTTCTCAAGCTAGAGAGCGAACGGACAGACGGACATCCGGTTTTGAGATTTTTGAGTAAAAATTTAACTTCTGTATCTTTCATTTTTTTCCCCGAGACTTATTTTTGGCGTTACAAACTTTAGGGGAAACTTATAATACTCTCAGATTTCATCTAGAGTATAAACATTGTTCCTGAATGGAGCACAATGCCCGAATATTCATTATTAATGGTCCTGTGAAATTAATGAAAAAATTCTTAAAGTGATTACCGTTGATGACATCGAAAAACTTTTCCCGGATTTCCAGCAAATTGGGCAAAAAATATTGGTTAGGTCCGGATGGTGTCAATGGTGTGAGCAAAAAGTGAGTACAAATTCAAACACAAAAAACAATTATTTTAATTCATTAGGCTTCCGTGGCGTAGTGGGCAGCGTGCTTCCTTCTCAGTCAATAGGTCGTGGGTTCGATTCCCACTCCAGACGGGATTTTTTTAAGCACGATTTTTTCAGTTGCTACTGGTGATAAAAAAATATTCGCAATAAAATGGGGAAACGGTGTAAAAGTGAAACAGTTCCACTTCAAGAAGGCCTAGATACTCGGTAGATGGTTTCTAACATCTGCAAATATTTGTAAGTAAGCAGCCAGTACAACTGAGCAATATACCAGCTTCTCCACTCGCTACGGTCGTTCTCACTCCCCTTCCCCAACCTTCCCAATCCCATTCCTTCCCTCCATGACTGTGTTTGTGCATTGCACATAAAGGCCGAAATTGCCTATAACACAGGTCATTCTGTAAAAAAAAAAATGATACATGCACATATGTTTCTAAATCAAAAAAATTTAGGATTTTAGAGTATAAGGTTTCCCGGTAAAATGAATTTCATTATCAAAAACCGAACATTGCTTTCTTTGGCTTTAGAGATACATGTACAACAAGGTGCGACTTATTTTCGGATTTTTGCAAAATTTTGTCACTCGAAATTGTTGTTATTGATGGAAGGAAATAATTTGGAAATCCCATACAATTTAAATGGAAGGAAATGTTCACTGGCATTATTTTTCAGCGAAATCATGTTGCTTTAAGTTTTTTCAGAAAATTCAAAAATAAGAAATCAAAAATAAATTGCACCGTAATGTGCGATGATGTTAGCCACGAGACGTACTTTGTGACAATAAGGTATCGGGACTTTGTAATTAAAATTACTCAGGGAAACGATATTTAAATTTTTTTTTTTTTATAGGTAGGTAGGGCTGTCCTTAATTATTATCCCAAAAATTAGCGCGGTCTGTTAATCAGTTTGTTTGTAGCAGCTGGTTGAATCGGTACACCTCAGTAGTACACGGCGATTTTCTTTTTATGTCCTCGATCACTGCAAACGGGTTCCACGAAGCGGTAATTTCAGTTTCGGGGATAGAAAAAAGTAACAAGGGGCTAAATATGGTAAATACAGTGGTAGATTGATAGAATTTGTTGCTTTTTGGCCTTAAATTCGGTCGCAATTGAGGATCAATGCAATGGCGTATTTTCATCGTGGAAAATCCATGAATTCTTTTTCCATGGTACCGGCCGTTTCTTACGGATTTGCTCACGCAAACTCTTCATGATGGTCAAATAGTACTCCTTATTGACCGCCTGTCCCTCCGAAATGAATTCATGATGGATCGAACTTCGAATATCGAAAAACAATGAGCATCGTCTTGATTTTTGAGTGACTTTGGCGTGGTTTTTTCGTTTTTGGCAATTACATTTTTTTTACTCCATTCCAATAATTGTGTACTGGTTTGCATGCCAAACTCATAGACCCATGTCCCATCACCAGTTATGAAGCGCTCCATGAATGTGGGATCAGAATTTGCAGAATTTTGGGACCTGTGAAGTCTACATACGGCACCTATTTTCGCTGCTTGACGAGCTCTAAGTACGATCATGAGATCCACCAAAAACTTCATTTCGGAACTTACATTTCATTTCAAAACTTAATATTAATATTTTGTTGGCCCACCATGGGCATCTATAACTGCCTGCAAGCGTCTTGGCATTGATGCGACCAAATTTTCTAACTCGTTAGGCGTTTTTTGACCTCATTCCTCAAGGATTTTCTCTTTCAGCATTGTTGCACATCTAATATCGTGTTTTCTTATTTTTCAATCCAGAAGCTCCTAAACGTGCTCGATGACATTCAAGTCCGGGTGTATTGAGCTGTCTTGGAGCATAATATAGTAGCCAGTACTTCACGATTTGAATGGTGTCCTAGGGATCATTGTCTTGTTGGAATATCCAGCTTTCACCAAGGTCCAACTTGTCGACCGATTTCCTTAAATTGTGCTGCAAGATAGTTTTAAGGAGATGGCGATCCATGACACCATCAATGAACACCAAATTGCACCCGACGCTGCGACAGCACCCCAAACCATCACATTGCCACCGCCATGTGTGACTGTAGGAATTAGGAGTTTCGGGTACATTTCTGTGTTTTCCTTTCTCCAAACTTTAGCTCTACCGCCACTTCCAAATATGTTACACTTCGATTCATTGGTGAATAAAACCTTCTTCCAAAAATCAAGTTCATTGTCTAGATGCTTTTTGGCAAATTGTAAGCGAAGTTTGCCATGGTGTTCTGCTGTGATAACCATTATTATTTAATGTTCTTTGAATTGTTCTTGGAAACACCGTTCCTAATCATTTTGCTATGTCCTCCGCCAATTCTTTGGCATGCGCCTTTGGGTTTTGGTTCACTTCTTTCAAAATAAAGGAGACATCTCTGCGAACCAGCTTCTTCGGTCGACCACTGCGCGGCTTGTTTTCAACAGAGAACCTGCTTTTGTAATTGTTGAATATGGTTTGAACTGTCGATTTGCTTAAATTCTGCAATTTGGCTATTTCTCCGAAAGATTTTCTTTCGTTTCGATGTTTTACCACCAAGTTCCGTAGTTCTGATGAGATTTCCTTCCGAGAAGCCATCGTCACAGCTGCGGCCTTATCGAAACTGCCCAAACTGTAGCCTAAAGCAAAGCGCAAATGCCAAAACTTGATAAACAGTACTTTTCGTTATAAATCAAAATCGCACGGTAGCATAAAGAACAATTTACCTAGCCGTATGTAGACATAGCATTGACAAAGGCTCTTTTTTCAGTTATGTAAAGTTTATATTGGAGAAAAGATTTTTATACTCTAGATGAAATCTGAGAGTATATTGTGTTTGCCTTACCGTTTGTAACGCTAAGAAATAACGCTCGCACCAGGGGTACAGAAATATTTGTTGTCGCTCAAAAACCTCGATTCCGAGTGACCGTCTGTCTGTCTGTCTGTCCGTCTGTGCGTCTGTCTACAGCATAAATCTCGAAAGCTATGAGCTATAGTGCGAAAAAATTTTTTCAATCTACCGTATAAAAATTATGCGTGTCCTCCCCCTCCTTCTACCACCTCCCATACAAACTGTACTTGTCATGAATTACTCTAAGCCAATTTACTCAGTGCGTATAAAATTTAGCGAGCTGAAATTGTGCACTAAATATTTATTTAAAATTGTTAGTAAGGCTAAACAAAATTAGACGATTAGCTTAACCCCTTCTACCCCCTCCCATACAAAATGGCACAATTTCGCAATTCGACTATAAATGGATTTGCTCGAAAAGTATAAAAGCTATTAGTCTGAATTTCGGGATATATTACTTTCATAATGATGAAACTACACTTTTTCATGAAATGCTCTAAGCCGATTTTCTCAGAACATATAACATTTATCGAGCTCACATTTTGTGATAAATACTTATTTAGCATTATCACTAAGATCAGAAAAAAATATTTGATTAGCTTTACTGCTTCTACCCCCTCCCACAGTTTCACAACTTCACAAAAAATCTATTTTCTTGAAAAGTATGAATGTTACTGGTCTAAAATTTAAGAGATGTCAATTATATGATATTCTTAGTTATTTCTGAAAAAATTACTAAAATCCCCCCACTCTTTCTACCACCTCCCATACAAACTGCACATTTTCACTAAATCTAACACACTAATTTTCTCAGCTCCTATTCAATTTTTGGAGTAAGCATTTTGTATAGAACATTTTTATAGCAACTTTAGCATGATGGGAAAAAATTAGTTCAATGCTATCACCCCTTCTAACACTCCCCATACAAAATTTCATGGGATCACAAAAATTTCTATTTCATCTAGAGTATCGTAAGATTGCGGTTTACGCGCAATCGTAGCCCTGTTCTGTTTTAGTTAAATATCAATTCAAATAGACTTAGAACATAACTGCATCATTACTTTTACTTTACTATTCTAATAATGAAGTATTGTGATCGACACAGAAAAAAAAATGTCTACCCTGAAATTTTGTTTTTTCGCGTTTCATGACTAAATTAGCCTAAAAATGCAAAAAAAATCCGTCCCGCCGTACTATGGACTCATATCTCCGAAACCGTTAAAGGTAGAATGTTTCTTTTTGGGCGAATTGTTGATTGGATAAGTGAGCTCCAATTTCTAAATTTTGGAGGGTGTTAGGTGGAAGGGGGGGAGGGAAAGCGTCAAAAACTACACTTGCTAATATTTCCACCTGCAATGCAAATAGGAAGCTGAAAATCAGCAAAGATATAGAAAGGGTTGTGGGACAAACTATAAAAATAATTTAATTTTTTTATCCTTTGGCGTCCGAAAAGGAGAGGGGGGAGCTAAAAACAAATTATCGGCCGAATTGTCGGCTGGGCTTCGCCCCCCACTACCTTCACTCGCTGGCCCCCACCCCGGACCCACTCACTGCGCGAGTGGGGTGATCTAGAGTACAAGCTGAACGTGATGTTCGTATTTTCTTACTTTTCAGGTATTGGCATGGTCGCACTTTCGGGTATTCGCATTGATGACGGTTTTTCATAAAATAGTCCCCGTAAAAGTATGTTCTATACTAAAATTCATATTTTGGGACCATTAAGGCCGCATATAGCTCCACCAGAGTCAACTTAGAGAAAGACTAATTACTGCAAGGGGGAGGGTCAGGGCGTTCAAAGAAAAACACTTAAAAATGAATATCTCAACTATCTTTTAAGCTAAGTAATTGAAACTTAAAACATATATTAATCTGTACTAGCGAAATACGAAAAATATATAATCTGAGGAAATAATAGTAGTGGAAGGAAATGAGGAGTATTTTAAAAGTGGCGCTTTTTTCAAAATTACAATCGTTATATCTCAAAATTGAGTACAGATATTAAATTGAAAATTTGTCAGATTGTAGAATTAAATAATTATTAATTTTGGTAAAAATTTTGTGTTGGGAGGGATAAGGGAAGGGAGGTGGTAAGCAGAAATGTCCAAAATGTTGAGTAATTTTTTTAGGGCTCTGGTAAAAGATACAAAACTTAAATTTTGCATTTGGATACATCTATTTGATATACATAGAAAAAAAATAATAATTTGTTTCACAATTGTTATAAACCGACCTCCCGGTCTAACGTGCACAAGGTGTTTCATGTGCATTGAAAAAAGCACATAAAGTGAAAATTTTTGAGTGAAATTTTAAGGGAGAAACTTGAAAATTTGCGAAATGCATTTAAAAAAAATCCCTAAATATATGAAATATTAACTGATCGAATACCTTAAAAACTTCTACCTCCGCCCATACAAAATTATTTTTTCGACCATTTTCAAGAAACATAATTGATTACCTAGCAATTAAAAGCTATCAATTTAAAATATTGCATAAGAACTTCTAAAAATAGTTGAAATAAAATTGCGTCAAAAGTTTTGAAATTGTGCATGCCCTTCTACCACCTCCCATACAAAAGTATGATTTCGACCAATTTCATTCAATCAACTAATAACAAACAAATTAAAAGCTACGAAATTGAAATTTTGTACGAGCACCTTGCAAGAGAAATGAAATAAAATTGCATCACAAATTTTACGATTCCCTTACCCGTACTACCCCCTCCCATACAAATGTTCGGTTTCGTGAATGTAGAATACACCGAATTTTATGAAAATAGAGAATATTGGTCATGAATCAAGCAATCAATTAAGAAGCTATTAACATCCACCCACTCTTACTATCCCCCTCCCGCTCCCCTCATAAAAACCCAAACTTGCGTAAACGAATGAAATATTGTTAAATTAATAACAGCCCTGCCCAAGAATTCTCTTTCACTTAGTCTCCCAAACCACTCTAACCTGCATGTTGACTTTCCATGCATCCGCAACTTGTTCGAAAAATAATAAAGTTTCGCCCGACTTGTTGGCAGTTTATTTTAATTAGTGCCACGGTGCTTGTCAAGCAACGAAAACAGGGGTCGTATGTAGACTTTTGTCGGTCACTATACCTATTTGCGAACAAAACTCCGACGAAAAAGAATTGGAAGTATCTCTATGATAAATTATGCAAAATGGATGAAGATTTTAAATCCAATAACACGAAAGCGGCTCCAGCTAAAAAGCAGAAACGGACATTTCAACCAAAATCGAACCGCTGCACATAGGGGTATTTCATATAAAAAGTTGGCCAAAATTATTTTATGATTTTTTTTGTCTCTTTTGTGTAGAAGTAATCTATTTTTATCAGTTTAATGAGGATTCACAAGATTTTAAAGAAATTAAAACAGTTTTTTCCAGAAATAATTTTTATTGGTTACTAGGGTAGTTTTCATAATCCGAAGAATAGCTCCACTCATATTCCGAACTACTAATTTCTCTATATATATAACTGTTATTCTTCATCACTGAGGGCGTTAATGTTACATTGAATGGTGTGAGGAATTTCCGCAGGTAGTAACAGTTCAATGGTTTCCTTTGAAAAAGGATTTGTATTCTTTTTTGGGTAATAACAGCCTGTTTACGATGTTCTGGTTACACGCATCTCGGGTGAACTTCCTGGAAAAACCGAGTCTGTATTGCCGAAAATGACGGCATTACACACTTTGCCATCAATCATAGTAAATAGCAGTTTATGTTCCACAATAACAGATCCACTATAAGTTTGTATTAAGGTTTTCTGAAGTGAGTTGATTGTCTCTCCATATATTTAACCTCTTCATTTGTAATATCGGTTGTCTCATGATGAATCTTATGCGGATTGACCGACAGTATCGCGGCGATGAAGGTGTTGGATTTTGCCAAACCACCTGGCCATCAATATCTGACAGAAGTTGCAAGTAAACAAAGGAACTCTAAAAGATATTTGCGTCACTTTCAGAATCATTTTCAAACCTTTGTTTATACTGGCGTTGCTGAGCGCCGTCACATCCCCATTTCGATATTAGTTGAAGATTTTCCCTTTATTTCTTCGTCAAACTCTTCACAACTTCAGATAAACTCATAGACAAACGTTTACCAGTACACTCTAATAATGGTTGTAAATCTAATTCAACGCAAGTGTATGTTACTCTGTATGATTGCCGCGGTGGGTAGCATTCACTTTAAGCCTTTTGCAGGACAGAATAGCATGGAAATCTAGATTTGTCAGATTGTCTTACGATATCGTACTGTCTTCGTGTGAATTCGCCTTCAACAAATATGGACAAAACCTGTATCGGAGAAAGCTGTTTATGCTCTTCTGGTTTTGTTAAGCATTTTCTTAGTTTTTAGCTTGAGTTGGAGAGGCATTAGTAATATCTTTAATAAAACTAGACGCATCCGCTTGATCTAATTTTCTTAAGCTCATCTTAGTCGCATAACTTAGCTCTCCTGTTGTTTTGTTAGTCCTTAAGTCCTCCGTTTTCCGTCTTTTAGTTCGCTCTTTTGATTCCTGAAATAGCTTCGCTGGATAACCACTTTTCACTTCTACGAAGGTAGGTATTTTAATTGAACCTGCTAACCATTTACGGTTTTTTTTTGACAAAAACTGGCTCCGTACTTCGAATAGTAGACCAACGAAGTCTGAATTGTGATTTAAAATGTGAAAGCTGGCGTCTCAAATCCTTATAGTTTCCCTCGGAGCATTTGGTGACGACAATCAGATGTTTCTCCAAATATTCCAATTTCTCATCAAATTTTCTGCGATGGGATTCCTTGATTATATCGAACAATGTCTTTCTGGTCATTTCTATCCATTTTCCTGTTGAAGTTGTTAACAAAACATTTCTCTTTTATTGATACTTGCAAAAATTAGAAATTATAAGCACGTGACAAGTTTTTTTTGAAACAACATATACAAGCAAATGGAGTATTTTGGACAAAAGTTTTGATTGATTATAATAGATGACAAATCTAATTTTATGATTCAAGAAGTTTTTCTGCTTGGCAAAGTTTGGAAGTATTACTAAAAATCTTTTATTTGTAAAAAAAATTAAAAAAAAAATTTTTTTTTTACGTTACTTTTAACAGAAAAAAAAACGAAATCCTTAGCAGAATGGAATTTGAAATTATATGTAAAATTGTCTACGTACCTTCAAAATGAGAATCTATATCTAACGAATACAGTAATAAACTTCAGTTAACTAAATCCTCTAAAATATGCAACACGCTTTTATAGACGTTGAAAAAAAATGTTCATCTACCCCTAATTTAAATGAATTACCGCCTACGGTAGACACATTTATTGTTCCAACAATTTAAAAAAAAACGTCATAAGTAGATGAGCCCATCCCTTGGCTATTGTTTAAAATTATCAGGTATGTAAAATATTGAAATTGGGAAACTGGACTTTTGGCCAGCTTTTTATACTAAATACCCCTATGTGCGCTGGTGACACAATTACGGAAGAGATAAAAACAAAATGGGGACAATATAGTATTTACAACAGCTAGGCCTTAGCCTCCGTAGATCCTGTTGTGGGGGAATTTTAAATTCGATAGATCAATATCTTATATATCAATATCTTTATTCTCTTCAAATTTGTTTTGATTTTCCTACAATTCAATTTACACAAATAACTAAATATAAATTATTAATTACAAAATATTTCATTTATCTTTGTTTGCTAATTGAGACGTCCGCACCTCGCCAGTTCAAGTTGGAAAAGAGCGGTGATTTCTTCTGGTCACGTTGAGCTCCACAAACTTGACCACAGTGAAGTTTGTAGAGATCAAGCACGCCGGAAGTTATTAGGTGCGCTCGGTAACAGACCCCTTGGAATTAATGAAGATATCAGACGAATTGAGGAAAACCTAATGTATGACATCGCGCGATGTTGCGACATCCTTGTTGAACACAAAGATTTCCGCCTACAGCAGCTCAAGACCTACTTGACGTCGAGGAAGAACAGAGCGCCGAGTGTCTTAAGCCTTCTTTCAGCAAGCGAGGACAGTTACATAACACGTGCGCCACCATCCCCTCTCTCCTAGCTGTTTGCAATTTCCACAGAGATCATACATTACCAAACCCATTCTTTAAGCACGTGCTCCAATAACGCAATGGTCCGTCACAATACCAACTACTGTCACACATTGCTTCCTGGGTAATGATAAAGTCTTTTTCGCGTCACTCACATTCCACATTGATTTCGTAGTTTTACAGTTTGCAGTTCTCTTCTACCTGTCTTCAGCGAGATTTGTCATCTGTCTTTGACAATATATATAGGCCATGGTAAGTTTTCTGCGGAATTCAGGTAAAGGTTAGCATCTCTTTTTGCAAGCTCGTCCGTTACTTGTTATTTTAGAATTTTATTATAAGTATACCCATGAGCGAGGCTCGTAAGGATAGTAAGTAATTATAATACAATTAATAAGTGAAAAAAGCGAAAACAAAAGCGAAAAGCAGCAACAAAAATGGTTACACGAATATTCTAACAAAAAAGAAATGCCTCTGTAGCCCAGAATTCAGCAGAGTTCGACCTTTCTTTTGGCACAGAAACTCTGTAGCGCACGATGACAGATGAATATTTTATTCATTTATGTAAATTGCAGCTTTAACACAGATATATAGTTCCAATAATGTAAAGCAACGATTGAACAAGAGAACAAATTAATTAAGACTGCTGGTCCACAAGTGTCTGAATGATTCTATGATACCTCATTACGCTTTTACAGATCATTGGTAACTAAAGCCAAAGACTATGAATAATACAAGATATCCCAAACCTATGGAAAAAATTATAACCATTTCTGTTGCGTTGAGAGCGACAAAATGGTAAGGTATCCCACAGGCTTGGGATACCTTATATTATTCGTAGTCTTTGGCTTTAGTCACCAATGATCTATAAATGCTGATCTAATCCTCTCTTTTACAAGCAGGACAGTAAATTCACACTTTTTAAAAAAATCGAATTTTTGAAAAGTCGTGGAATCGTGTCACATTGTACGGGAGGGGGTAAAAGGAGTGAAGCTAATCGATTATTTTTTTCACGATATACAGGGTGTTTGGTACTCAGTGTGCCACCTTGTAAGGGGTTATTCCTAGATGTATTTTGAGAAAAAAAATTGTTTTATGGAGATGGCCAATTTTCAATATCCGTGGAGATACAGAGTGATCAAGAAAAGTGTTACGGACCTGTACCCTCACTCACTCAAAACGCTATGTCTTGAAAACTAATAATCGCAATTCAAAGTGTTATAGCTTGTTTTTTAGGGAATCGAATTACCTTTCATTTGGTGGTAATGCGAACTATTACCCTTTCTTTCAAATCCCTGCTTTTTCGGAAGTTTGTGTTAATGTCCATGTCTCGCTGCCATAACAAAGCACAATTCGTATATTCGTTTAATATATTCGCAGCTTATTGTTCCTAACTTAAAAGCTATACTAGGCAAATACAAAAAAAATATAACATGGCGAAATAATAGAAGTGGGGGAAATGGGGAGCATTTCAAAAATGGCGCACTTTTCAAAATTACAAATCCTTATATCTCAAAAAATAGTACAGATATCAAATCAAAAATTTGTCAAATTGTAGAACTAAATAATGATTAATTTTGGTAAAAATTTTAAGTTGGGAGATGTAAGGGGAGGGAGGTGATAAGCAAAAATGTCGAAAACTTTGAGTGATTTTTTTAGGGCTCTGGTGAAAGATACAAAGTTAAAATTTTGCATGTGAATACTTATATTTAATGTTCATAGAAAAATAATAATAACTTGATCCATATTTATTATAAACCGACCCCTTCGGTTTAACGTGCACAAGGTGTTTCATGTGCATCGAAAAAAACACATAAGCTGAAAATTTTTGAGTGAAATTTTAAGGTAGAAACTTGAAAATTTCCGAAATGCATTTAAAAAAAATCCCTAAATATACGAAATATTAACTGGTAGAAAACCTTTAACACTTCTACCCCCTCCCATACAAAATTATTTTTTCAACCATTTTCAAGAAATCAATTATCACCTAACTATTAAAAGCTATCAATTTCAAATTTGGCATAAAAACTTATAAAAATAATTCAAATGAAGCTTGCTCTTCTTCAGAGAATATTAGACGTGATTCAAGCAATTAATTAAAAAGCTCTCCTCATAAAAACCCTAACTTACAGCAACGAATGAACAGTCCTGCCCAAGAACTCCCTTTCACTGAGCCTTCCCTAACCACTCTAACCTGCATATTGACTTTCCACTCATCCGCAACTTGTCCCAAGAATAATAAAGTTTCGCCCGACTTGTTGGCAGTTTATTTTACTTTATTATTCTAATAATAAAGTATTGTGATCGACACAAGAAAAAAAAAGTTTGCTACCCTGAAATTTTTTTTTTCGCGTTTCATGACTAAATTAGCCTAAAAATGCAAAAAAAAAAAATCCGTCTCGCCGTACGCCGTACATATGGACTCATATCTCCGAGACCGTTAAAGGTAGAATGTTCGTTTTTGGGTGGATTTTTGGTTGGGTAAGTGAGCTCTATTTTCCAAATTTTGGGGGGTGTTAGGCCGAAGGGGGAGGCGGAGGGAGGGAAAAAGTCGAAAACTACACTTGCTAATATCTCCCTCACGAATGCAGATAGAAAGTTGAAAATCAGTAGACATATAGAGAGGGTTGTGGGACAAACTCCAAAAATAACTTAATTTTTTTATCCATTGGCGTCCGAAAAGGGGGGGCTAAAAACAAATTGTCGGTCGAATTGATTTTTCAAATGATTGTATCTTCAAAATTACTTATCGTAAAAAATTCATATTTTGGGACCATCAAGGTGGCATATAGTTTCATCGGAATCAGCTAAGAGAGAGGCTAATTATTGTAAGGGGGAGGGTCACGGGGAGTGCAAAGAAAAACACTTGAAAATGAATATCTCAACTATCTCTTAAGCTGTGTAAATGAAACTTAAAACTTATATTAAGCTTTACTAGGAAAATACAAAAAAAATATAATATGTTGAAATAATAGTAGTGGGGGGAAATGGGGAGTATTTCAAAAATGGCGCACTTTTCAAAATTACAAATCCTTATATCTCAAAAAATAGTACATATATCAAATCAAAAATTTGTCAGATTGTAGAACTACACAATAGTTAATTTTGATTTTAAGTTAGGGGGTGTAAAGGGAGGGAGGTGGTAAGCAAATATGTCGAAAATTTTGAGTGATTTTTTAGGACTCTGGTCAAAGATAGAACCTTTAAATTTGGCATGTGGATACATCTTTTTGATGTACATAGAAAAAAAATAATAATTTGATCCACAATTATTACGAACCGACCACCCCGGTCTACTGGGCACAAGGTGTTTCATGTGCAGCGAAAAAAACACGAAAACTGAACATTTTTGGATGTAATTTTAAGGTAGAATCTTGAAAATTTGGGATATACATTTAAAAAAAATCCCTACAAGTATGAAATATTAACTGGTCGAATCCTTTCAAAACTTCTAACCCCTCCCATACAAAATTATTTTTTCGACCATTTTTAAGAAATTAATTATCACCTAATTATTAAAAGTTATCAGTTTAAAATTTTGCATAAGAACTTATAAAAATATTTTAAATGAAATTACTTTAAAATTTTTGAAATCGCACTTGCCCTTCTACCCCCTCCCATACAAAAGTATGATTTCGACCAATTTCATTAAATCAACTAATAACCAACAAATTAAAAGCTACGAACTTGAAATTTTTTACGAGTACCTCACAAGAGAATAAAAAGATAATTGCTTCACAAAATTTGGAATTCCCCCACCTCTTCTACCCCCTCCCATACAAAATTATTTTTTCGAGCATTTTTAAGAAATCAGTTATCAGCTAACTCTTAAAAGCTATCCATTTCAAATTTTGCATGAAAACTTACAAAAATAATTGAAATGAAATTCTTGTAAAAGTTTTGCAATCGCGCTTGCCCTTCTACCCCCTCCCATACAAAAGAATCATTTTGACCTCTTTCATTTAATCAACTAATAATCAACAAATTGAAAGCTACGAATTTGGAATTTTGTACGAGCACACTACATGAGAAAAAAAATAGAATTGCGTCACAATTTTTACGATTCCCCTACCTCCTCTACTCCCTCCCATACAAATGTTTGGTTTCGCGAATGTAAAATACAAAGAATCTTATGAAAATTCTATGCAACTTCGTCTATAAAACTGACATTCTATACAAGGAATATTGGACGTGATTCAAGCAATTAATTAAAAAACTATTAACATCCACCAACCCTTACTATCACCCCTCACCCCTCTCCTCACCCCTCTCCTCACCCCTCTCCTCACCAATCTCCTCACCCCTCTCCTCACCACTCTCCTCACCCCTCTCCTCACCAATCTCCTCACCCCTCTCCTCACCCCTCCCCTCACAAAACTCAAACTTGCATAAATAAACGAACGAAATATTGATTTATATACTGGAGCTTTTGAACGTTTCCACAAAGTGTTAAATTGATAACTGCCCTGCCCAAGAATCCCCTTTCACTTAGTCTTCCCTAACCACTCTAACCTGCATATTGACTTTCCACGCATCCGCAACTTGTCCCAAGAATGCGAATAAATAAACGTGGAACTAGACACGTACGGAAGTCAATTATGCGATCCTCTTTTGCTTATAAATCAAAAACAAAATCTAGTTCGAAACTTACAGCTTCATAAAAATCTCCTGCTTCACATTTCAAATGTTCATAACATGAAAATGTTCGTATCATATGACAACTAAGCTTCATTGTATTCCCATCAAGGACCCATCCGATTTCATTGAAATGCAACAAACGACTCTGACCAACAGCTTCCATTTTCGTTTTCCCTCTTCATCTTCTTCATTATCACCATCATATCCCCTCCCTTCCCCTCCGCCACTTTTATTACTTTGCGCAAATATGACTTTCCGCACAAATATGACTTTCCGCACAAATAATTATCAATTATCCTTCTTCTTATCTTATTGTATTCTATTCTGTTTTTTTCTGCTTCATTTCTATAAGTGAAATTCATACACAAATCACATAATCTAACATTTTCATACGCCCCTCTAATTCCACCCTACCTACTTAAAATAAGGTCTTTCCAGATTCTTACACATTCGTGTCATGAGTTCGCCAGGAGGACGAAAAAAGAACTGTGGTAAGCTGGAAGGGAATGTGAATAAAACGGATACGAAAAAAAACCCAAGTAGAATAAAAGACTTTTAGTAAAGAACAATAGGGGGAAGAAAACTAACAGAAAATAATGCGACATTACTAGCGACAAGGATATTCTCTCTCTCGACTAATTCGCAGGCAGAATACACACCAAGACAAGGCCTAACACAAAAATTGCCAAACAAATGACGGTATCAACATTCGCATTGCCTACTTAAATATGCTTCAAGCTGCTCAACACTCGCTCTGTTTGTAATATAGACGAGACTAGAAATGTCTGCAGCTTATGCGAGTTGTTTCGCCAGCACCATCCAAAAAAGGAGTAAGTAACCAGACGCAAGGACATAGCACCCAGAGCTCAGTCCAACCAAGCCCCTAAGGTACCTCTCCCAAAACCATAACCACATAGTCAAGGTTTATAGTACAATGTGTATGTGTAATACTGCGATATCTTTGAAGAATTCTTGCACCATTAATATATGGCATATCCTTTGAGGAAAAGGATAAAAATATTCCCGTCAGGATTAAAACGAAAACGTGACTTGAAAATTAATTCAATGACTCTGTCAATTTTTCAGTTATCGTAGAGAAAGACAGGAGTGCACAGTTTGGGGCGGTCTGGGGTCCTGCATGGTCCTGTGAACAATGATGGGTAAGAAGAGAAACGAGATTCCTTTCCTACCAGGGATTTTCTTGTAAGTTAGAGCTAGGGTTTTCTTTCGACTGGTATTTACAAAACAGAAAATTGTCCTCATCGTGTTTAGCGTTGTTGTTTTTTTTTTCGTTCGTATCGTGACATGTAGCCTTGTTGATTTTTAGTACGCGATAGAAAAAAAGAAATTTTTATATTTCAGGATCTTTCGACTCTGGGAGTAACTACTATCTGGCGATTTTATCAGCCAAGATTCAGGATTATGGGCAAGCTGGAGTGGTACGGGAATGAAAGATAATACATAAAAGGTTTGTGACTCACATCCATGGTACCATGTCTGCTCTTGTATTTGGTAGCTTTTAGAGCTAGTTACGATCCTAGAATTCTTATTTGACATATGTCGGGTAGGAGAGTTATCATATGAATGTAAAATTCGTGTATACCTTCAAGTGATGGAGTTTAGGAACGTTCTCGTTGAGGCTGGATGTCGTTTTCTTATTTATTTATTTTTATTTTTGCATTGCTAAGAATGTAAAAATAGTCGAGGTATTCTTGGAAAATATCTGAAATTTGTAGATACCAAAATATAGAAAAGAAATTCAATCCGTGGTAGTTAAGTTTGGTCATTTTTGAGTGGGCACGTCGCGTTCCTTATCAGTTTTTTTATTCGAATATTTTTTATTAAAAAATATCCGTCCAAGAGTAATGTTTAATTACTTTATTATTTTAATAATAAAGTATTGTGATCGACTTGGGAAAAAAAAAATTTGCTACCCTGAAATTTTTTTTTTTCGCGTTTCATGACTAAATTAGCCTAAAAATGCAAAAAAAAAAAATCCGTCTGTCTGTACGCCGTACGACGACGTGTACGCTCAGCGCACATTAACTCCCAAACCCTTCAAGATAGAAAGTTCATTTTTGGAGGGATTGTAGGTAGTTGCGGATCTCAGGCGGATACCAATTTTGGGGGGTGTACAAGTTCAGGGGGAGGCAGGGGGAGTGCTTAAACCGAAAAATACGAATTCAAATATCTCAATCATGGTTACAGCTAGGCAGCTAAAAATCAACGTACATATACAAGAGTTTGTGGGACAACTTCTAAAAATAACTTAATTTTTTTGTCCATTGGCGTGCGAAAAGGGGGGGCTAAGAACAAATTGTCGGCCGAATTTTTTTTTCAAATGATTATATCTTCGAAATTACTTCCCATAAAAAATTGATATTTTGAGACAATCAAGATAGTATATAGATCTACTAGAAGCAGTTTAGATAGAAGCTAATTAATGAAAGGGGGAAGGTCAGGGGGGGTGCAAAGAAAAACACTTAAGAATTAATATCTCAATTGTCTCTTACGCTATGTAATTGAAACTTAAAATGTATACTAACCTTTACTAGCGACATATGAAAAAACTATAATATGTGGACATTATAGTAGTGGGGGAAATGGGGAGCATTTCAAAAATGGCGCACTTTCCAAAACTACAAATCATCAAATCTCAAAATTGAGTAAAGGTATCAAATCAAAAATTTGTCAGATTGTAGAGCTATATAATCTTTAATTTTGGTAAAAAATTTGAGTTGGGGGGTGTAAGGAGAGGGAGGTGGAAAGCGAAAATGTTGAAAATTTTGAGTGATTTTTTTATGGCTCTGGTAAAAGATACAAAGTTTAAATTTAGCATAACGTCACATCTATTTGATATAGATAGAAAAAAATAGCAATTTGTTCCAAAATTGTTATGCTCCGAAGTGGGGGTCTAACGTGCACAAGGTGTTTCATGTGGAATGAAAAAAACACATAAACTGAAAATTTTTGAATGAAATTTTTAGGTAGAAACTTGAAAATTTGGGAAATGCATTTAAAAAAAATCCCTAAAAGTTTGAAATATTAACTGGTCGAATATTTTTAAAACTTCTACTCCCTCCCATACAAAATTATTTTTTCGACCAATTTTAAGAAATCAATTATCACCTAACTATCAAAAGCTATCAATTTGAAATTTCGCACAAAAACTTAGAAAAATAGTTAAAATAAAATTACGGTAAAAGTTTTGAAATTATGCTTGCCCTTCTACCCCCTCCCATACAAAAGCATGATTTCGACCAATTTCATTAAATCAACTAATAACCAACAAATTAAAAGCTACGAACTTGAAATTTTGTACGAGCACCTTACAACAGAAAAGAAAGAAAATTCCATCACTAATTTTACGATTCCCCTACCTCCTCTACCCCCTCCCATGCAAAATTATTTTTTCGAGCATTTTTAAGAAATCAGTTATCAGCTATCTCTTAAAAGCATCCACTTCAAATTTTGCACGAAAACTTATAAAAGTAATTCAAATGAAGTTGCTTTAAAAGTTTTGAAATTGCGCTTACCGTTCTACCCCCTCCCATACAAAACTATGATTTCGACCAATTTCATTAAATCAACTAATAACTAACAAACTAAAAGCTACGAACTTGAAATTTTATACAAGCACCTTACAAGAGAAGCGAAATAAAACTGCATATCAAATTTCACGATTCCCCTACCTTCTCTACCCCCTCCCATACAAATTTTCGGTGTCGTGAAAATAAAATACACCGAATTTTATGAAAATTTTATGCAATTTCGTCTATGAAACACATTCTATACAGAGAATATTGGACGTGATTCAAGCAATTATTAAAAAGCTTTTAACATCCACCCACCCTTGCTATTACCCCTCCTCCTCCCCTCATAAAAACCCAAACTTGCAGAAACGAATGAAATATTGTGACAACAGCCCTGCCCAAGAAACCCCTTTGCACTTAGCTTTCCCTAACCACTTTAACCTGCATATTGACTTTCCACTCATCCGCAACTTGTCCCAAGAATAATAAAGTTTCGCCCGACTTGTTGGCAGTTTATTTACTCTATGTTTCGTTTCATTCAGCCGGTTTTATTTACGTTACGGAGTAGATGTTAGGTGCGGCGTTAGCCCAGAAATGCGAAAGGGCTATGTGACCTACTAGTCTGATCGTGATCAGGGTAAGCCATTGGAATTTCGACACTCGCCGGATTCTTTCATTTCTCCTTTTATTCACAGGTAAATTACGTCCTGTTACGGTGGAACCGTAATAATTGGCCCTGAAAGTGAAGCCAGAAATGGCGTGGCGTTCGTCCTTACACCGAGAGCGAGAAACAATCTCATTAGCTGGGAACCAATCTCGGATAGGATTATCGTCGTCAGGCTCAGGACCAGTGTCAGAAATGTCACAATTCTGCAGTGCTACGCACCAACTAATACCGCAACATCTGGTGACAAAGAGGAGTTTTATACAACTGAGTGCCACCTTCGAACGTGTTCCAAGAGGTGATATTATTATCATCTCAGGAGCTATGAACGCCCAGGTTGGATCAGACAACACTGGACTAGAACATATCATGGGGAGGCATGGTGACCCTTGGGTCAACGCGTCACGACCTTGGATTAAGAGACCCGAAAACGGCGAATTATTTGTGGAGTTTTGTAGTACTCGGCAAACGGTCATCGGAGGGACCGTTTTTCCACACAAGAGTCATCATAAGACATCTTGGGTTTCCCCTGATGGTGTTACTCAGAACCAGATCGACCATTTGGCTATAAGTTGCCGATGGAGAAGATTTCTCCTCGATGTGCGAGCGAAACGTGGAGCTGACGTGGGGAGCGATCACCTCTTGATGGTTGCCTGCTTGAGATTGTGTACAGCAGCTATCCGACAACCACAAATTCTTCAAATGAAGCGCAAACTTAATGTAGATAAACTTAGAGATCCCAACAAAAAACGCGAATACACCACTATTCTACGGAAAAGTCATTCACTTTGGGTGAAAATAAAATGCGCACACTGGACGCCAATTGGGAGGCAATCAGAAACACTTTTCTAACTAGTGCTGAAGAATCTGTGGGATATGTGCAAAGCGGTGAGAAACCCTGGATGTCGCAAGACACATGGGACAAGGTTGGCAATCGGAAAAAAGCCAAATTGGCAATCATCTCTCAACCCGATGTCAACCAACGAACGACCGACTTGAGGCAGAACTACCGCAATGCTCATATACAGCTTAAGAGGGCTGTTAGACGCGACAAGAGAAAGGCCATTGAAGATCTGGCAAACAAGGCAGAATCTGCGGCTTACCTTGGGGATATGAGGTCACTTTTCAAAATCATGAAACAGTTGATGAATTTCACCGCCAACCACTTGGTGAGAGATGTCAACGGAACTCTCCTTAATATGAGTGAACACCAGTTGCGGCAATGGAAGGAATACTTCTCTGATATTTTAAACATCTTGTCAGAGGAAGATATTCCGGAAACAGAACAACTACCAAACATCCAACCGCAACAATCCTCTATTAGGGACGATCCCCCAGATAAGGAAGAGATAGTTTCCGCCATTCGGTCAATGGCGGGAAGGAAAGCTCCAGGTATAGACCAACCGAACTCTTCAAAGCGGACCCGGAAATAACAGCCGATATACTCCTCCCACTCTTCACTAAGGTGTGGACTGAATGGAAGGAGGGCGTCATTGTGAAAATTCCGAAGAAGGGCGACCTTCGGGATTGTGGCAATTGGCGTGGTATATGTCTACTTACTGCCGTATCAAAAATTATGGCTAAGGTAATTCTCAATAGGATTAGTGATGTCGTCGAGAGCACTCTCGAAGTTTATCAGGCTGGATTCCGTAAAGGGTCGTCTTGTACCGGCCACACGAATACCCTACGGATAATATTAGAGCAGTCAACCGAAATGGGTTCGCCACTACATCTTATGTTTGTGGACTTCGAGAAGGCTTTCGACAGCGTTAAGCGAGATTACATATGGAATGCTTTGCGTAGGAGAGGTATTCCAGATAAGGTCATAGCTATGATTAAAGAATCCTACGAAGATGCAAGGTGTCGCGTCTTGCATAGAGGAGAGCTGTCCGAGAGCTTCCCTGTGCGAACGGGTGTCAGACAAGGCTGCATATTATCACCAGCCCTGTTTCTGCTGGTAATAAATGACATCTTGAAAGCTGCACTGGAAAGTGGGGAAGGTAAAGGTCTTCAATGGAGACTATTTAACATCTTAAGTCACCTTGATTATGCTGATGACGTGTGTTTGCTTGCACATAACCGTTCGGACTTAGAGTCAAATGTTCGCTCGTTGCATTCTAAATGCAAAGAGGCTGGACTGAAATGGGTTCAAACGCAAGCACACCGATTGTTCTTAACGGACAGGATGTAGGAGAGGTGCAAGATTTTTGCTATCTTGGAAGCATTGTCAGCATGGACGGCGGAGCCGAAAAGGATGTTGAGGCTCGGCTACATAAAGCTCGTCAGGCCTTCGGTATCCTTTCCCCTTTCTGGAGATTACGAGAGATCTCCCTTCGTACGAAGTTGCGAGTTTTTGACGCATGCGTCAAATCCGTGTTGTTGTATGGTTGTACTACGTGGAAAGTGACCGTTCGACTTACCAAGAAACTACAGACTTTCGTAAACCAATGCCTCCGGCGCATTTTAGGAATATTCTGGCCAGAAGTGATCTCCAACGACGAACCTTGGAGTACAACTGGCCCGACTAAAATAGGTATTGAGATTCAATGGCGGAAGTGGCAGTGAATCGGTCATACTTTGAGGAAACCAGAGCGAAATATCGCAAAACAGGCTGTGGATTATAATCCTCAGGGAAGACGTCGGGTTGGTCGACCATGTAACACATGGAAGCGAGCAGTTGAGCAGGAGGCCAGAGGAATAAACAAGTCCTGGCAACAGCTTAAGGCCGATGCTCAGGATTGCGCCTTGTGGAAGAGGGTTGTTTCTGTCCTATGCCCCTATAGGGGGTCTTAACAGGAATTTGATTGACTACAGCCCAAACCAATGATCCGAAATAAACAAATTGAATACCTTTGGAAAGGTATTTTCGTCAAGGTGTGCCTTTTCTGGATTCCAGGTCTCTACCTGTTCCGCTTTCAGATTTCCGCTGAAATACGATAACATGATGAAAGAAAAGATGAAAGAAAAGATGGAAGGAAAATTGAGAACTCATAGTCACGATAAGCATACATGAGTTTCAACTTCATCTTCCATTTCATATCTATACATTCGACAAGAGCACAATCGCTACCCCATACAATCTGCAAATATTTGTCAGTAACAGCCAGTACAACTGCAAAATGATTCAGCCTCAACCATTCGTTACGGTTGTTCCCAATCCCATTCCTTCTCTGTATGACTGTGTTTGTGCAATTCATACAATGGCCGAAATTGCCTATGACACAATTTATTCTGTAAAAAAAAGAAAGTTTGAAAAACGGCGGTACAAAACGCAAGTTTTTTTTAGTACTTCGATGATTTTCTTATATATTAATAAAGAGCACAGTGATCGACATAAAGAGTTGGAAATTTCTTACTTTGTTGTTAAGAATAAGTATGTATAATAGCTATTAATCTGCAATTTAGAATATATTAATTCTATAATGAATCCAATCGTCGGTATAAAAATTATTCCTTCTACCACCTCCCATACAAACTTAACTTTTTCATGAAATACTATCAACCAATTTACTCAGTACGTATAAAATTAATCCTCATACAATATAACACAATTTCACAACTTTAAAAAATATCGATTTTCCTGAAAAGTATGAATGCTATTGAACTGTATTTCAAAACATGTCAAATGCATGATGTTTATAGTTATTTTTAAGAAAGTCATTAAATCCCAACTCCTTCTACCACCTTCCATACAAACTGCACAATATTACTCATTCAAATACTCTGATTTCCTCAGTAGTTAGCAGCTTTTGGTACCATAAGTCTATAATAATAAAATACGAAGCTTGTAAATTTTTCTTTCTGTAGCTATATGGGCGGTCTCCAGACAAATCTAGAGGACGCAGAGGTCTGAAAATTTTAACCTAGAAGCCCAGAAGTTCGAACTTATGCATGTCAGTGTCCGATTTATAAAATTTTAATTATTTTTTAATTTTAATGCATTTTAATTGTTAATGGATTTGTCTTTGATGGCTTTGCCTCTGAGACGCAAACCAGGCAAAACCCTAAAATAGCCAAAACCGAAACCAAGTAAATTTGTAGCTAATACAACAACCTAAATATCTGTCAGGTCCATGAAATGGACTGCAAGTTTGCCAGTGTTTTTACCAATTCTTAATTCGATTTACAAGCCAGGTTCTTGTATTTTAATAAAGAAATTAACTCAAAAATTATCATTTACGCATTCCAAATTTTTAAGACGTATTAATTTCATACGATGCGTGAAGACATTTTTATACGAGTGTAGTCCTTCCAATTTAATAATTGAATTTTCCTCGAATCGTGCTTCCGTCATCTCCTGAGTTTGTGGAATTCTATCACTTCAAAGATACCGAAGAAGAGGTTGAGAAAAATGTTGCGTACAGAAATTCAAACATTTCGTGAGCTGCTACGCCACAAAAGAAGAAAGCAATGATACGTAGTACTCAAAACAGGACACAAACAGCTGGAATAGTTATTTTTCTGTTTCTGTTCCAATTTGATGGATTTATGGCAGGCATTAAAGATAAGATAGATGGCAAAAGTATAATTAGATGTAACTTAAGTCATTCCGAACAATAATCGAGCATCGACAAACAATTTTCAAATACCTGTGACTAATGAATAGATGATAAATTGTCAGCTAATCAAAATATTTGTCCACCATTACCACCTGCCGTTCACAACATCATATCCAGACAAGTGTATGCCATGCATGCATGTATGTTTATATGTTTACGTTTATTTGAAAACAATGGACCGGGAAGAGAACAAACTATGTTATCGCAGTCAATAAACTATCGCAGTTGGTTGACAAATATCTGGATCTGATTTACTGTCGCATCATTCCAATCTCCTTCTCCTCCCTTCTCCCGCAAAGCAAACAAGCCATAAACTAACCTTATATTTTCCGCCAATTATGCAAACCATTCGTTAAAATTCCCACAAAAATCATCCACCGTACGAATAAACACTTTGTCCGCAAGGATCAACAAAAGTTCTGTCGCTCCGACTTACTCATCTAAAAACAAACAAAAAAAACCACCCAAACCATATGACAACACTTTTGTCCGTCCAAAAAGACGGGGTTACAGGGCAGCAGATACATTTTAACCAAAAAAAAACACACGGCACTTGCTTTGTCTTTTTCTCGGTCTCATCCTTATTTCACGCTTCCCTGCGGAACCGTTTTAATATTTAATTTCGCTCCAATTCATCCTTTTATCACGCGCGCACCACCACTTACTTAGTACTTTCCGGTCTTCCATATACTTTTGCACACAATTTTATGGGCATTCTAAGTTGGTGACGAAAGAAAATTGTTAGAACCAGTTTTTCTCGGGATGGAGGTGGTAGTTAAGGTGGACTGACATTACAAAGGATTTTCAACCGCGTGGTTTCTCGATTATTATCTCTAAATTTCATGTTTATGTGGCAGTACCGCGTGCTTGTGTGTGCGATTGGATGATCAAGAGGCAATGTTGCTTACGTTCAAAGCAAAAGCATCTTTGTTGTTGGATTTATTTTAGATAAAATTTCTATGAAAATTTATGAGGCATATTGCATGTATTATGGACTTGACGGAGCACGTGAGTTCTTGTTTAGGGAATTTCGCTGTTTGCGTTCGAAGTTAAGATTGCGATTTTAAAATAGAAATTGATTTTAAAAGCTTGCATTTTCTTTCCTGTGATGGAAAGCGATGGAAAATCAGAATCAGCAGGAAGAGAAATAAAATTAATTTGATTAAAAATATAAAGGAATGTTGGTACCCAAGTGATAACCATCCCATCGCAGGACATTCCTACACGGAGAGGAAAAAAATATTTTGAAAATTAGTCGGTACGCTTTGCTCAGAGTTGAAGATGTCCAATCGAGCACCACACTACTCTACAACCGAAAATCAAACAACAACGACAAAAAAAACGTTGAATTTTAATTAAGTTTCGGTCGAGATTTTTGATTTAGCAAAATTGAAAAAAATAGAACAATGACTGCTCGAATGTTCAAAATTAAGTCAAATTACAGCGGGTGACTAGTATTATATTTTATTTAGGGAACACGTGAGAGAACTGCGACCGTTTTGGCCTATTGTGCATTTATTGTCCCTTTACCCTTCCATAACTCGATAACTTTGGATAATCTAAGTATGTCTAAGGGACTAGGATTGGTTTTTTTTTTGAGATTGATAAGCCTGAAAGTCTATTCCAGTAGATTTTATGCTCTTGTTCAATCCACTCTTTAAGTATAAGGTTGAAGTATCCTTTTGGTTTTCCACAGAATGGCTCTGGTCCAATAAGATTCGTTTCTGCGCCATATTGATGATTAGGTTTTGAAGGCAGCCCCAAACAAGCCTCGATCCGTATTTGTTGGATGCAGAAGCATTGAGAATTGCTTGATTATCCGATGTGGAACCTTGCTTTACGAGCACCTCGCAAAACAAGTAATTCGCATAACGAGCAATATAAATTGTAAAAAAATTACTCACTTAACGAGCGATCCCCGAATTGTGCGATGGAACTTTTCGTGCCATTGCCATATCAGTCTGTTTATGGGCTTATTGCGCTAGCATCTTAGTGTCGCGTGTGATCACACATTTTCACAAACCTGTGTTCAGACATTATTTGTGTTTTTTTTTGTGCAAAGATTAATAACCCTTGTAAAAATGTCCTTGAAGAAAAAGCTGCAAGAGAGCACCTTGTATAAGAGACTAAAAATAACCTTAAAAATGAAACGTGAAATCATTGAAAAACGATAATGAGGTGTGAGCGTGGCTGATTTAGCACATACAATCGGTTTACGTCAGCCGCGCAAATGATTGATGTAGTCCGATATTCTCAAGAAAAAGGACAAGATGATGGAAGTAGATGCTTCAAAGGGAGTGACAAGAATATCTACGCAAAGGTTACGTTATCTCGAAGATGTTGAAAGGTTGCTGCTCATATGAATAAACGAAAAGCAATTGCAAGGCGACACTAATAACGAAAGCATAATTTGTGAGAAGCCGAAAGTGATTTTGGCCGACCTCGTTAAGAAGACGCCAGGATCCTCATCGGCCGGAGAAGAACTACAATTTAAGGCAAGTCGTGGGTGGTTTGAGAAGTTTAAGAGAAGAACAGGTATCCACAGCGTTGTGAGGCACGGTGAAGCAAGAGGCTCCGACACAAAGACAGCAGAGAACTTCATGGCCGACTTCAAGAAGATCGTAGATTCTAAGGGTTATCTGCCACAATAAGTTTTTAATTGTGACGAGACGGGTCTCTTCTGGAAAAAAAAATGCCGAGGCGAACATATATAACAGCAGAAGAGAATACATTGCCCGGGCACAAGCTAATGAAAGACCGCATCACGCTGCTATTTTGTGCCGATGCAAGCGGTGATTTGAAAATTAAACCGCTACTTGTATACCATTCAGAAGTGTAAAGTTCAGAGGAGCAAGCTAAATATGATGTGGAGATCCAACAAGAAGGCTTGGGTGACACGCAACATTTTTACTGATTGGATCAATGGAGTGTTTGGTCCTTCTGTGAAAAAATATTTGCTTGAGATGAATCTTCCTCTCCATATCTTGCTTGTTATGGACAACACACCTGCTCATCCTCCAAGCCAACAAAATGACCTCCTTGAAGAATACAATTTCATCACGATCCAGTGTCTGCCTCCCAACAAAACTCCGTTACTCCAGCCAATGGACCAGCAGGTTATTTCTAATTTTAAGAAGCTCTATACTAAATCACTCTTTGAGCGTTGTTTTGAGGTGACTGAAGGGACCAATCTCACTCTTACAGAATTTTGGAAATATCATTTCCACATTGTTGCCTGCCTCAAGATGATCAAAAAGGCGTGGGCAGGAGTTACCAAGAGACCTCTCACTTCTGCTTTGGCCAGAGAGCGTTGTCGAATGTGACGTTGTTGGGTTTGAGACAGTTGTAGTATCTGACGACACTGTAGTCAATGAGATTGTGTTTCGTCCAACTCTAACCTCATGTGGACTATTGTCCAAAGCTCCTTCAATATCTAAGAATGCGCTAAGGGCAATTTCCTTGTAGTCTTTATCCTTTCCTGTGTGTCTAACTAGACCGTGAAGGGCTGACTCTGTTGGTTCACCTTTCTGGTAGGCATGTTGATTTTTGTTATGAAATTCTTTGTGGATCCTGTTCTTATGTACAAGTTTACTACTTTCTCCATCGTCTTGATGAAGAAGGAAGTGAGACCTAAAGGGCGATATGACTTAGGTTGATCAATTGAACGGTTTCCTGCCTTTGGTACAAAGACCACCCTCGCTTTCATCCAAATAATTGGAATATATCCCCATGTAAAACTTGGTTTAAAGATCTTTATCGTTATTGGCATTATGATCTCTAACCCCTTCTGCAGTAAGGCAGGGGAAGTTTTGTCTACTCCGACTGATTCGTAGGTATTAAAGTTGTTGACCGCCCATCTTATTTTTTCCGGAGTGACGATTTTACTAGCAATACTATTGCTGAATGGAGTTTGACAATACATCCTTTCTTCTTCTTCTAAATCTTCATTACTGTTATTTACTTTGCAGCCTGGGAAGTGTGTTACCAATAACATGGAAGTGTTTCGATGCTACTTTTCATTAAGGATCCATCTGGTCTCCTTAAGAGTCCAATATCAATCTTTGCTAACATCTTTTGGAGTCTTGAGACCGTTGGGAGATCATCAATCTCTTCACAAAATCTTCTCCACGACTCTCTTTTTGACTTCTTTAAAAGTTTATTGCATTCAGTAATGAAGTTTTTGTATTCGTACCAAGGTTTTTGCTCTATTGAACAATTTCGTTCGTTTTGTGTTTTGCCGTTAGTCTCGTGTTCCGCCAAGGTGCTTGTTTTGCCCTTTTCTTGTGTTGAACGGGACATCTTTGTTCATAGGCATATATTACATTGTCAAAGAGTTTGTTCGCAGTCTGGGCTGCGTATTGATTCTTCTGCGCTATACTCGCTTATATATCTAAGTGAAGGCTTCCGTGGCGTAGTAGGCAGCGTGTTTGCTTCACAGACAATAGGTCGTGGGTTCGATTCCCACTCCAGACAGTGGGATTTTTTTGAGCACGAACTTTCAGTTGCTACTGGCGATGAAAAATTATTCGAAATACAATGGGCAAACGGTGTAAAAATGAAACATTTCCACTTCCAGAAGGTCTGCATACTTAGTAGATGGTTTTTGCTCACTTTCCATCATTCAGTCTTCCATAACACTTGCACATATTTGTCAGTAGCAGCCAGTACAACTAAAAAATATACTAGCTTCTTCACTCGTTACGGTCTCACTTTCCCCTACCTTCCCAATCCCATTCCTTCCCTCCATTACTGTGTTTGTGCATTGCACATAAAGGCCAAATTTGCCTATAGCACAGGTCATTCTGTAAAAAAAATCTCGAAACTGTGGTCTGAAAGTGATGCTTCTTTGGATACGAGCCAATTGTCGCACATGTCAACTAGGCAGGGACTTGTTATGGTATGATCAAGTACTTCGTGCAGGGCAATATTGATGAAGGTCGGAGTGCTGCCTTTATTTATTATGTCATGATTGTTAGTAGTAAAATAATCCAAAGTAACTCACCTCTTTTATTTCTAGTACTACTTCCCCATATAGTATGAAGCATCAAAGCCGAGGATGACTGATATATTGTGGATCTTATTATATCCCACTACTTCCTTGGCGCCTTGAGGGGGAGCATCGACTCCTCACCAGGAAAGTGGGCTTAGGCAAGTATCGCCTCTTTAACCCCATTGGAATTTTCATCAGGACCGCTACTAAATCTGTTCTGATGAAAAGAGGCATATTAAGATAATTAATTTCAGATGACACAAAAAAATGTAGCTCTTGGACTGTCCGCTTTTATCATAAATTAACTTACCCATTTTTTTAGGAATTTCAATAATTTTACCCTTCGCGGCCCTTAGTTTTTGTAGGAGGGCAACATGGGATTCCTCTTTGGCGAATTTAACGTCAGTTCGTCCATGGCCGCTGCTGCACGATGGAAATTCGCTTGAATAACATTTAGGTTATTCAGGCTTTTGGCCATCATCGGTTGATTGCAGTTTGCCGCTTCTAACCTCCTTGGCTTTATGGCGTAGAGTCACACTCGAGAATTTGAAGCAGACTCGGTGACCTTTCTGTTTAAGCCTTTCCATCAATTAGCGGTCGATCGAAAAGGTTATTATTGTGTTTGTGCTCTCTTTCCTGCTACTGAGGACTTTCCAATTCAAGGCTCACAAACCAGCGTTTTGACCATCAATGAGGGTGATAATATCCTCTGACGAGTCTTCTTCGTGAGGGAAATATCCCATGATCATTTCTAGTCGTGGAATATTTTCCTCCCGGACAGCCCTGATGGTGGTGGAGTCGTCCTGCTTGATGCTCTCAGCTGTTTGTTCCAGCCGAGATGTAGTTTGCTCATCTAGCCAAACAATTAGCATCCACCCTAGCTTGAGACTATGTCTACTAAATTGTGGATTTGTACTATCTTTAGCTGCCTTTTGGATTTTGGCCAGGATGGATGTTTAGATACTAGCTAGCTGCTCCGGAGTTAGCATCTTGAGCAGATGCCCGGTATGTATGATACCTGTCCTTATTTCTTTGACCGCGTTTCTTTAGCTAGGGCCCGACGTGAAGCGCTGAGCTTCTTCTGCAGGTCTATGCGTGACGCTTTTGTTTAAGGTCTTGTGCCTCTTATTTTTATTTCCGGCTGAAGGCGGTGTTATTGATGAGGTTTTACCGTGGTTACGGTGGTACATTTTCCGTCTTCGAGCGGCACCGCTTAACTTCTTTTTATTTTCTATAAGACTCAATTACTTCAGCTCTGATTATAGTAGATGTTCGGCTATTTAAGGTTTGCTGGCAGTTTTCCTCTCCGTTCTAAATGGCAGTCTCTTGAACTTTTTAGTGGCTGAAGAATTAGCCTCTACAGTCACTACAAGCGCGGTTTCTGGAGAGGTAATTGTTCCGCTTACCACCTCTTTTACGGCATTAGCCGCTGTGTGCTATACCTTGGGGAAAGCATCAGCACCTTATTTCCTTGTTAGTGTGATGGCACGATGTATGAAGCGAAGAAATGTTCTAGGAAAAAGAAAATGTAAATAAAAGAAATTTATTGGAACACTTGAGGTCATAACACCGGAAGTGAGAAATTAAAAATATAATTTATTACCTTAGGGTAACATATGAGTCTCGAAATATGCTTACTAGGCAAACAGTTCCAACTCATTTACTTGCATTTATATTGCATTTAATAGGTTATTGGAAAATTATGTAAGATATAGTTACATAGAAGAATTCTGTTGTATAAATAGCGGACCTCGACAGAGTGTCAGCCTAACCAATCTGAAAGAGTACTCGTATCACGGACGATAAACAGTATTATTAAGCTTAAATTCAGAAAATAACGAAGCCAAAAACCAGGTCTAAGTAAAAAGCAGAATGAAGGTATAGTTTTTACTTTAACCATTTTCTTTTCATTTTCAGAAACCTTACTATAAAATCTAAGCGTACGTCTGGCCCGTTGGGCCCGAAGTCCCGGTAACGTCATTTATAGTAATTCGCGATTGGGATCTTGAAGTAAGCCCATACCGCCACTTTTGATGACTATGAGCCTACATAAGGTAAACTCATAGGACATCTTTGACGTTCGTTTTATTGCCACTTTCGATCACTATGAGCCTACATTGGGTAGACTCATAGTGCATCGTTACGTTCGGTTGATTCTATTATTTATTTTCAATGGCTATGAGTCTATATTGGGTAGACTCTTAGTGCATTTTTTTATTCCCTTTACAACAAATTTTCGATGACTATGACCCTGCATTGAGTAGACTCATAGATCATTACCCTTGTAGTAAATTTTCGAATATATATATATATTTCCAATTTCTATAAATAACGTAACCAGAACTCACAATTTTTCAAGAAAGTTATGGGTTTATATTGGAAGGCTGATTTAATATGGAGGTCACCAGAGTTCGCATATTAATGGTTAGTTACAAACGATTCATCCATTGGCATATGCTGTTCCGCCGTAGATTAGGGGATTTTTACATATGAGATTTACTCCCCTAGCGTCGTACTTTATAATGGTCACCATATAGTACACTTGTGAATCATTTTACAGATAAATCCCCTGGTAGCCATAGAACCTCTTAACAACTGCCTGAAACGTCACCATTCCAGATTTCAAAAGGATCCATGCTATGATAGCATACGGAACAGCTAGCTGAATAATTTAAATCCCTCCTATCACATCCGCCAAAGGCCATAGATAGGATACGCAGCAGACAGTAAGCTGTTCGGCTTTATTCCCCCCTATTTTGACAGGATACGGAGCCGACAGCGAGCTATTCCACTTATTCCCACATATCTGTAGATCTTTTAGTATTACGCAGTCTGCACCACGCGGAGGCGATCTACCCAACAGACCTAGTGACTAGTAGATAGAAATATTAAAATACTATTGTTAAATCTCGACCGGTTTATTGTTATCGAACTAGAAAAATTATATTGTAGTTGAAACCGAACCGTCGTCACAATAAAATATTTAAAAACCGATATCGAAAATTCTTCGTTTATTTTATTTGGTTGAAACACAAACATGGTCCGTCGAGCCGAGTTTTTTATCCATAAATATTCGAATATTCTATTTGTTGAACTCTCATGTGATTTTGAAACCGGGAAATGACGTCTGAGAACTCTTTGTTGAACTTTAAAATCATTTTAAAACCTAAAAGTGACTTCTTGGAACTATTGCTCTAAAGTGATTTTGAAACCTTGAAGTGATATTTTCGAACACTTTGTTGAAGTGTAAAGTGATTTTGAAACCTTGAAGTGACCTCGTAAAACTATTTGTTAAACTGTATAGTGATTTTGAAAACTTAAAGCGGCTTTTTACAACTATTGGTTGAATCCTAAAGTGATTTTGAAACCTACAAGTGACTTCTTAGAACTATTTATAGAATTCTACAGCGATTTTGAAAACTAAAAGTGGCTTATTAGAACTATATATTTGTCGAACTTTAAAGTGATTTTGAAACCTTGAAGTGATTTTTTAGAACTCTTTGTTGAAGTCTAAAGTGACTTTGAAACCTTGAAGTGACTCTGAGTTCTGAAAAGGCCAATTTTGAATTTTAGTAACTTTTGTCTTGAAAGTGCTGTTTTAAAATCTGAAAACATATGATAAGGAGGCGAAACAACTGGAAAATAGTAAACTTTTATACTATTTATTTATTTGGCCATTTTACTAAATTCATAACAGAATGGACGGACTAATCGAGTGGCACTTCAGACAAAGGGAAAATGTCGAAAGATTTGTAAAAAATTACAAGAAAAATGAGAGAGATAGAAAGACCAATTCTTATTACTTAGCCAGGCTTCAAATTTTAAAACATTATTGGGACGATTTTCAATCTCGTGATATGCAAATCTTATCTCTAAATCCGACCGAAAGCAGTACTCTATCGACTATCGGCAAAAAATAATTTCGAAAATCACGTGTATTCTGATTTCGAAGAATTCTATATTCAGTCGTACACCATTATTAAAGAGGCTTTTATCCCAGAGTCATTACAAGTGTCAAAGAGTAATAAAGAGTCGTCCAAGTTAACAATGCCGAACTATCAAAATAAAGAAAACGGAATAAGGTTACCGAAAATAGATCTACCGAGATTCTCTGGTGATTGCGAAAACTGACTTTCGTTTTATGATTCCTTTAAACATCTCGTTCATGAGAATCGAAATTTATCCCCTTCTTAAAAGCTGCAATAACTCAAGCTTCATATCCAAGTTACCGCTGCCAATTATGATAACGCTTTGCAACTTCTTATAGAGCGGTACAATAACAAACGTGCTCTGCTAAATACAGAATTAAAACATCTTCTATCGAAAAGTACGGTATTCTGCGAGAATCGCGAAATTATTAGCCGAATGCTTGATTGAAGAATGCCTGCAAATCTTAAAAAAAAACATAACAGGACTACGACTGGGCGTAAAGCCCAATCGTGCGATACTCTAGATGAGAGAGATTTTTTTTTATTTTAAGAAATTTTGTAGGGGAAGTGGTACATTGAAGTGGACATTGAACTAATTTTTTCACATCAGTCTAAGGGTGCTATCAAAATATTTTATACAAAACTTAGGATTCAATAATTTAATAGGTACTGAGAAAATTAATGTATTGGATTAAGTGAAATTGTGCAGTTTGTATGGGAGGTGGTAGAAGGAGTGTGAATTTATTAATGACGTTCTTAGAAATAACTGTAAATATAATTTAATTGACATATTTTAAATTGTAGATCAGTAGCATTCATACTTTTCAGGAAAATCTTCTTTTTGTAAAGTTGTTGAATTGTGTCAAATTGTATGGAAGGTGGTAGAAAGATTGAAGCTAATCGCCAAATTTTTTTCGATCTTACTAATAATTCGAAATAATTATTTAGTGCATAATTTCAGCTCGATAAATATTGTTATGGATCTGGCCACCACGCAATATGAACTTTCTCTACTTAAAAGAAAGTTATCGAATAATCTTCTAGTATCGTTATAGATCTGGCAATGATCTCTCTCAAATCTGCCAGAACTATATAGAAAATTCTTCCAACATGTAGAGGGCCATAGTAAAAGCTTCTAGTAACTTCTCGAAGACACAACTAATGACACCCGACGCCATCTAGTAACTTCTAAAATAGTCCAGATCCAGCAGAAAAACATACACCAGAGAAGGTTCGAGAATTGGATAAATCAATTATAAATAGCCAGAGCTCTACGACAAGGAATTATTCACTCAGTGACAGTTTTATGGAAAACACCTATCGGTGTAAGTAAGCGAAAGCGATAGATCGGCGGTGTTACTGTGTTGTGCGAATTAAGTTTTTAGAGCGAATTAAGTGAAGTGATCGGGAAATTGTGTAAAAGTGCAATAAATAAATTATCCTTATATTTTAAAACGAATTGTGTTTTACTTGAAATCGGCGAACCTCTAGCTCGCAACAATATCATACGTACAGAGTAAATTTATTTAGTGTATTTCATAAAAAAGTACAATTTGTATGGGAGGTGGTGGAAGGAGGGGGAGCACTCAACTAATTTTTATACAGCAAATTGAAATTATTATAAAAGTAATATATTCCAAATTTCAGATCAATAGCTTTCATGCTTTTTGAAAAAATCCGTTTATTGTCGAATTGCGAAATTGTGTCATTTTGTATGGAAGGCGGGAGAAGGGGTGAAACTGAATGTCTAATTTTTTTGGTCTTACTAATAATTCCAAATAAATATTTAGTTCCAAATTTGAGCTCGCTAAATATTATACGCACTGAGTAAATTGGCTTAGAGCATTTCATGAAAAAGTACAGTTTGTATGGGAGGTGGTAGAAGGAGGGAGAGGACACGCATAATTTTTATATGATAGATTGATATCATTATAAAAGTAATATGCTCCAAATTTGAGACCAACGGATTTTATACTTTTCGAGTAAATCCGTTTAGTGTCAAATTGCGCAATTGTGCCATTTTGTATGGGAGGGGGTAGAAGGAGTGGAGCGATTCGGCCCGTTCACGAATTTGCCCTTACTTTTTTGTCAAAAACGACGTGTACAAAATTTGAACTTTCTAGATCAACTCGTTCTCAAGCTAGAAAGGACACGGACGGACAGACGGACATCCGGTTTTGAGATTTTTGAGTGATTATATGAACTTGAATGATATCATTTATTTTTTTCTCCGAGCCTTATTTCTTGGCGTTACAAACTTTGTGGCAAACTTGTAATACTCTGAGATTTCATCTAGAGTATAATAAGCATTCCCAAAGATACTTGGGATATCTTGATCGTATACATCACTGTCGAAAAGTTTCCACCAGCTACGAAGCTACTCTGGGAGCAGAGGCTAAGTGGGCGGACAGATTTCTTAACATGGAAGGAAGTTCGAAAATTTTCGGAAGGCGACTTTCGAGCACTGGAAGCGTTTTCACCGAAATCCCTCAGACCACCATATGCTAAGGAATTGAACGATGCATAACCAGAAAAGGAATTTTCGCAATCCAGAGCATTTCACACTGCCACCATATCAATTTGTTCCGTATGTTCTCAATCACACAATCTTCGACAATTTCCGAAATTTCTTGCACTTCAAAATTTGATACAGTCAAGACTAAAGACTTATGTCTTAACTGGAAGACATTTGTCATCAAGTTGCCCTAGCAAACATAGCTTCACTTCTCTCTACTCCATCGTAATGCATCAAATTCAACATAAAACGTTGCAACCATAAGCGCTAATACAAATTCACCTGCCAGTAAAAATTGGAATCGGAACCAACGACTGTCTCCTCAAGCACAGTTGTTCGTGTCATCCAATGAGCCGTCATCTATGGATGGAAGCTAACATCAACTCGTATATTGCGAGTAGTTCTTTCAAAAATAAAAAAATATTGCTGGCCACTGCCATGGTTAAAGTATTACCTCCATTGGGAAGAGAACAAATATCGAGAGCCTTAATAGACCCGGGTTCGCAAGCCTCGTTTATTTACAGAAGCTGTATTTCAAATCTTTCTGTTAAAAAGGGATGAGCGCGGATCTCACGATCCTAGGTTATGCTAAGGCAGAAAGAAGCAGAGTACATCTGCACCTCAAACCCCGTGGCAAGACCACTGAATTCGGCATAAGTTGCTTTGTCCTAAAGACACTGAACACACTCAATTGCCAATCCATCATCTCCATAAAACAATTTCTAACACATGTGATTCATTTAAAGACGACAAAAACCAAAACTAATCATCTTCAACATCCCAATTAAATGAGGCTCATGCTGAGACAACTTGTAAGATTCGTTTAAGACACCGCCCATAAACTAAGGACCAATCGAACAGATCTAAGAATTACCTGGAAATAACTACCTATCAATATTCGGGGAATAAAGTCGAACAGCTTGCCGTTGGCTCCGTATCATATCTATGGTCTTTGGTGGATGTGGTAGGGGAGATTGAAATCGTGTAGCTTCCTTACGGTTCCATATCCTATTACAACATTGGTCCTCCAGAAATCTAGACTGATAATATTTCACCCCACAGGGGGGCCAGTTACTGGTCTAGAAAGCTTCAACGATTCCAGTAATATTGCCTTTGGAGCCTATCCACGGACTCGAGCTGATCCACCCCTATCAAAGCTATTCACGAACACAAAAGCCGGACTAAAAGGCTAAAACCTAGTACTACGGCATCGGTGCTATATAATGGGGTATTCGGGCTTTGTGGGACTATGGCATGTAGATATTTAGTTTTACATTTCCATTTACGGATGAAACAGCTGAACTGATTGGAGAACTAGGTGAGCAAACAAAGAAGAAAACAAGATGTCTGGTATTGCAAGACCGAAAATTGAGACCTGAGATCGAAGGGACCGAAATCGGGAACAGATGTAACGATGAAATAGTGGCTAAATGTTAATTGTAATAACGCTGAAAACAGCGTTAAGTAGGGAACTGAGGTAACAAAACCCGATACACATATGAAGAGTATAGACCGAACAACTAGTGGTGTAGCAGTGACCGAAAGGATCGAAATGCAATGCAGCTCAAGATGCAGATATCAAAGCAGTGAACGAAAGGGACTGACATTCGAAGCAAAAATTGCTGTATGATGAAATATCTGGCGTCGTACGTCGAGGAGTAGAGCGAGGAGCTGATGCAAAATGGCTTGGGTGAATTGGCCCATCCATGAATGAGGTCCCTTTGGGAATTGTACCTCGTTGTTCGAAGTGGAATTGCGTTTACAACTGGGTGCCTTGATCCTCAGATAGGATATTGTATGCCAGAAGCCTTTGGTGTGTTTATTTCGATATCGAAATAAACTGAAGGAATAAAAAGATTCGAGAATTGGATGGATTTACGTTAACATTTGTTCCTTTTCAACACCTTCTCTCAATGACGGAGACCGCACCGTAACTAATCCTATAGATACAGCTAATCTATTGGCAGCGAGTTTCGCGAGAAACTCAAAATTCACAAGTTTGCTGGTCGTAATGGCGTTCCCCCAGTTACCCTTCGAAAATGTTCTTCCTCTCTGGCCAAGCCTCTGCACAATCTTTTCCATCTATCCTACTCTTCCAGATGCTTTCCACAAATGTGGAAAGTTGCGTACGTTCAGCCAATCGCCAAAAGGAAGCAAAGTGAAACCCGCTAACTACCGCCGATAGCTATTACTTCAGTACTCTACAAAGTAATGGAAACTACTGTCAATCGCAAAATTGTTAAATATATGGAGAACAATCACCTAATCGACGACCGCCAGTACGAATTCCGATCGGGAAGGTCTACGAGCACCTCTTAGTCTACCTGACCGAACATTGAAATTCCTGTATTCGTGTCCATAAATATGGCGAAGGGTAAATCCTTGCCTTAGATATCGCAAAGGCTTTTGACAGAGTTTGGCATGATTCCCTTTTAGTTAAGCTAACAGCTATAGGCTTTAAAGCATACCTAGTCCAGTAGATTAAGAGTTTCCTTTCTAAAAGCTCTATACAAGTTTTACTGGATGACATTTCATTTTCTTCATCGATTCCGGCATCCTTCATGGTTCAGTCTTATTGCCTACTCTGTTCCTTACATTCATCAACGACCTTCTGTGGTAATGAGGCCAGCGACGAAACCCAACAAAGCGAAGTAGCCGCTCACTCGCACTTGCTTTTTTTATTTCATGTGAATCAGCTTAATTGATTTTTTTCTTATTGGTTTTTTATGTAAATATGCACAATTTCCTAAATTGATTTCGAAAAAAGTAAAAAGAAATATGATAAATTTACGGAAAATTTTCCTTGGCAAGGATCAATCAATCGCATGAAAATCTCAACAGGGTACTGGATGTGCTGTTGAGCTTTCCTTTTTAGAGATATATCACAAAACATCGAACTCAATATCCATCCAGCTCCGAACATATGCTTCTAATTTCCGAGGTGTCACAGAGTGTTGTTCTATGTTTGTTTGTACGTTCACCGTTTCTTTTTGTTCTCCGTTTTTTTTTCGAACTCCACCCGGTAATGTTAACACACCTTTAGTAGTACCAGTGGCATCATCATCATCACCAAGCCGGTATAACTTCCCCCCCCCCCCATCTTCCCTTTTCTACCACCTGGAAAGGTATTAAAAAATCAGACCTAGCGAGCATTAATCAAGCCAGAATCCTGATTCCTCATGCCGCCATTCCGAAGTACCTACGTAGCACGCGGAGTGTGAATTCGTCCTTTATAACTTTAGCTACTGGTCGGAGGGGGTGATGCTACTGTACCAAAACCGTGCGGGTGAGAACGTGTGGGGATACATTGCCGACAGTCGAATGGCAAAACCGTTTTCAAGTGGCACCTAAATGCGGAGGCGGCAATATCGAGAAGCAACACGACCAGCAGCTATGAACACTCTACCGTATCGTGTTATGTACCTTTCGGGCTTAGGGCTTTTATTGAACTATTTATCATCCCTTTGTTGGGTTCTGATAACATTCAAGATTGAAACGCCGGGTGAGCAGCGACGAGGGCATTGAAATGGATGCGGGGTAGTGGAGCACGATGGTAGGTGATGGTGGTGGCGAGCAATTCATGAATGTAAAAAGATTAAAAATCAAGAGAAAAATAAAAAAAGCGAAGGACGTGGAAACGTGTAATTTAAAGTGTTCGTTTTCCGGGAAATTTCATCGTTAGGAAATGGAGGTGGTTTTCGTCTTCATTAAGTCAGAGAAGGAAAGTAAAAGTAATTTTTTTAATCAAACGAAATAGAAAATCTTCCACTGACTGTGTGTAAGCGAAATAATGAGCAGTTATTGTGAGTCTTAAGTGGTAACTCCTTAAATTATCACTAAAAGTTTTCGGTACATTTACACAAAACTTAGTAAGATTTTTTCTGCAGTCAAAGTACTCGACGAAATCGTAAAAGATTTTATGTAACCTCAACTTCAAATAACACTTTATATGGTAGTCACCGTGACCACTATATAACTTTCTTTAATAACAGTTACTTAAAGTTATAGAAAATGAGCATGATATGCAAAATTTGGACAGAGGAAATCATACCCGACGACTGGCGAAAAAGCATTATATGTCCAATTTACAAGAAAGGAGACAAACTCTGCTGTGAGAACTACAGAGGTATATCATTGTTGTGTACGTCCTATAAAATACTGACAAAAATAATTGAACGTCGTCTTAAGCCCTATACTAATCAAATAATTGGCGAATACCAAGGCGGATTCAGAACCGGACGATCTACAACAGACCAGATATTCTCGGTGAAACAGGTGCTTGAGAAATGCTGGGAATATAGCACAGACGTGCACCAAATATTCGTAGATTTTAAACAAGCATACGACAGTATCGACAGGAGCGTACTGTACCAAATCATGCTTGACTTTGGAATTCCTCCAAAACTAGTCCGACTAACAAGACTCACAATGACGAACACTGAATCCCAAGTGAGAATACAAACTGATTCCACAACCAGCTTTCGAACGGAATGTGGTTTAAAGCAGGGAGATGGTCTAGCTCCTATGCTTTTCAACTTGGCACTAGAGTATGTCGTCCGAAAAATCCCAGTTGACACCAACGGGACACTACTATTCAAGTCCACCCAACTAGTAGCATACGCTGACGACATTAACATTCTAGCAAGATCCTTCCCTAGTGCTAAGGAGGTATTTGTCAATCTTGACTTCGCCGCAAAAGAAGTCGGTTTGCGCATTAATGAAAGCAAAACAAAAGTAATGACGCAAACAAGAAGGAGAACGCCAATCAGACAAAACATAACAATTGCGGAATATAATTTGGAGAGTGTGGACAACTTCATATATCTTGGGGCTAATCTAGCAAAGGACGGTAATGAAACACACGAAATCAAACGACGGATAATACTTGCAAATAAGACGTATTATTCGGTACTTCCAATAATGAAATCCAAGAAAGTGCACAGGAACAATAAGCTGCGGATTTATAAAACTATTATACGACCTGTGCTCTGTTATGGCAGCGAGACGTGGACATTAACGCGAACTTCCGAAAAAGCAGTTAACACATTCGAAAGAAAGGTCCTCCGAAGAATTTTGGGACCTGTGAAGGAAGGAACGGAATGGCGAATAAGATACAACCATGAGTTGTATCAACTCTACGACGAGCCAGAAGCTTCAACGTTCATCAAGTTACGTAAACTGCAGTGGGCTGGCCATTTAGAGCGAATGGAAGACAGAAGAATCCCCAAACGTGCTCTTAAAGGCAAAGCGAGTGGTAACCGGCCAGTAGGCAAACCACGCAAGCGATGGAAAGACTCGGTTGATGAAGACAGCAAAGCCATTCTAAAAATTAGCAGCTGGAGGACGCGGTCTTTGGATCGAGACGATTGGAGGCGACGACTTCAGGAGGCCAAGGCCCGATTTGGGCTGTCGCGCCATTGATGATAGAAAATGGAAGTAGAAAGTTTCGCACGACATGAATTGTGGAATTAGCGTTTGCTGTAATTATCCGTTACCACTGGTAATCTTACTAACCTCTTATAAAACCAAGTGTGTAGAATAACACTTTGGCCTTTCAACATTTAGACCAAAGATTCAATCAATCCTGTTAAGACTTCCTACAGAGACATAGCACAGAAACAATTCTTTTCTACACTGCCCATCGACTTTTAGTTATCGGCAAAGCCAAAAGATGGGATCTGGAAAACTCTTCTATGAAAAATCCCTTGGCATCAGACCCATCAAATAGTTTTCAATTCAATTAAAATGACTTCCACTTCATTATAATACTCCTATTAATTGTATTTATCTAAACCCGTATGTAATAGAGCCTTATCGCAATCAATTATTGCGATGGCATAAGAGCCACCATTACTCCAAATAAATTGTAAATCATTAAAAACTAGGAAGGACGACCGAAATATTATCCTTCGTTTCCTCCCTGGATTCCATCTCGAATTTACCACCCCGTGAAATATGAAATTTCAGAATAATTAAATAAAGAAGGATGGAAATAATAAAAACAACTATCAATGTAATTCGATCCGGGGACGAATTCTTCCATTCATGCGTCACCATTTGACAGTTGTCTTAAATTATTTTGCTGAAAACGTGCGAGTCTGAGAACAAGGCACCTTTTTCGGATGGATTCCAGTAACCGACATCGATACACTTAACCCTTGTCCAAAAACATTTCTTTTTTCTCCCCGACTCTAAAACGACGTGTTTTGAATAAATCATCGGGAAAAATAATACCGAAAATGTTGTGCAAAAGTCACAAAGGAAACGAGTTCTGCATAAAACGAGTTCTGCATTAAACTCGAAAACAAAAAAAGTTCTTTATTCCATCAAACAATTCGTATTTAAATCGAGCTAAACTCTGGACTGCAAGCGAATTCTTTCCAACACCGCAGATTATTTACGATTCGAATTCATTCAATTGGCATCGAAAATTTAGGACCAACAAAAAAAACGAAAAAGCAATTTCCTTAACTTTCAACATTTCGTCGCCCTTGCCTCCCCCTCACTACCACCCAAAGCTAGAGTCTTTGCACTCCATTGTGGATGCCATCCACAGGAAAATTTATGAAAATAGTTGAGCAAAGTGTGCATGATGACAATGTCGACCGAATATTCCTAAGCAGGCGCCGAAAGTGCAAACCAAAGAGCATTAGGGGCTCCCAAAAGGTACCGGTATAGGACCTCAACTCATAAATTCAAATTCAATCGCGATTAACGTGCTGAAAAAATCCTTTTCAAGGATGGTGATACGATTCCATGATGCAGGGAGTCTGATCCGCAGTTGGGCTATGTTTACTTAAGTTTGCTTGAGGAAGGAAAGAGAGGGATTGATGCAACATGGACAAAATGTTCGTATCCTGAATGCGAGAAGCTTTTTGAGTTCTGGCAAAATGGCGTAATCGTAATGGCGAATGAAAATGTTATTCAGTCGAGAGACTTGTGTTTTTGTTTTCTTCATTTGGCAGTGAAAAGTTTTCCTTGCAATTATGGCTTTTGCGGTATTGTCAGGGTTGGGGTGGAGAAGGCCGCCTCCCCGTAAATTATGTTAAGTGGTAGAATTGGTAGAAGACAACAGCCAGCCAGGACGACAATGTAGAAGACGATGAAAGTGCTGGCTCTTAGAGAGAATTTACTTCACGCTGTCTTCATCATTCGACCGTTTCCATTCGAAGGCAACGTTTTCCTTATCCACCACCCCCCACTCTCATTCCTTTACTATTTTTATAAACCAGCCGAATATGGAATAGCTATACGAGATGCGACATTTTCGGGAAATACCGGAAGGATTTACATTCATGGAAAAAACTATGTTGGTTTTCTTTTTTTGGTTAAGGAGTTTTGAATTGTTAAAGTGCATGGAATGTATGGAGAGGATCCTCAGAGAAAATATGCAATTCAACTTACCGGCTAGGATGCCGGTCGAGAATGTAAAGTAAAAACGTGCAGTGGTGAAAGATAGGGCAGAGACGTTGTTTTCAGACTCGTTCATCGTCATCAGCTCGGCATTTTGTTGAATTATTAATTAGATTATTTCAGTCAACATTTAAAATTCATCGGGCAAATGCATTTGAATTTAAAGAAGGCGAAATGTTGGAGAATGGCCCTCGCTTAATTTGCATAAGATAATTCGGTGAAATAATGTCGGGGAATGCTCTCGTTTTTCATGTTTTTATTTGGGTAGTTTTGAAAGTTGTAGAATCCACAATCTAATCGTTTTTTTTTTTTTTTTTTTTTTCAAAATAATTTGATCGAAATTTTTGGAACGCAGTATGACAGCTCATTTGACAGCTAGTGCAGAACACATTCGGTATACATACTCTATGTACATTCACCATGCATACCGAATGCATTCTGAATAGATGAATAGAAATTGGATGCTCGTATATCGGACGATGACTAACAAAGATAGCACTTTTAACGTGAAAATGGTCAGGATAGTACAGCCCCTTGCGAAGGAGCCTCAAACGCACCGCTGAAGTTAGCTTCAAATATTTTTCCGGATAGCTCTATGGTCCAGAAAGTGTCGAGAACGAAAAGCAGAGCTATGCTATTAAGGGCAGCTTAACAGATGAAGTCTCATAGCTTGACTCCGGTTCAAGTCTCATAGCATGATTCCTAGTTCAAAGACATCAATGAATAACGTCTCCGGTAACAAGCTTTAACCACTGCAACAGAAACACTAGCGCATCGGATAATAGTAATACGGCATTATACTGGAGTCGATGAGGTCTCAGATTTAAAAAATCCAAAGGCTAGCTTGTCTTGGTATCACAGGAGCAATGAAATCCTGTCCTACGGCAGCAATGGAAATGTTACGAAGCATCCCTCCCATACATCTTCAAATAAAAAAGGAGGCTATCAAGGGGGTGTTACGCATACAGAGGGAAAACAATTACAAATGAGGGGATTTTAGAGGTCACCTCAAAAATAGAGGTTTTAACTTCCACACTCTCTGATGCTATGCCGACAAAATTCAACTTTGTTTATTCCGTTGGACTGCTGATTCAATTGCTCGCTTCCATGTGCACATGGTCAACCAACCCGACGTCTTCATTGAAAATTATAATCCAGAGCTTGTTTGGCGATGTTTCGCTCTGGTTTTCTGAAAGTGTGACCGATCCACTTCCATTTCCGCATTTACCTATTTTAGTCTGTTTACTTCTGCTCCAAAGCTCTTAAGAGGTGGCTTCTGGCCAAATTATCCCTAAAATACGTCGAAGAATCACGAAAGTTTTCACTTTCTTCATAACTTCGGTCATTTTGCATGCAATACAACCATATAACAACAAGACAAGCAAGACCACGAACGAGGCATACGACCTTGCCTGCAAACCAATGCAAGATACATTGGCACCGGCATAGAAAATAGCGATAAGAAGAGGTAGAACCCCAACAACAACACCGTCTTCTGCCGGAAATGAAAGTAAAAGGCACAAGACCGCAAACAAAAGCATATCGCATAGACCCACAGCAGAGTCTCAGCTCTCCACGTCAGGCACTAGCTATAAAGACGCGGTAAAAGGAGTAAGAATAGGTACGATACATACCTCAAAATCTTAACTCCGGAGCAGCTTACTGCAATCTAAGAATCTATCCTGGCCGAAATTCCAACAGCAGCCAAAGAGAGAACACAGCCACAATTTGGTGGACTTAGCCTCAAGCCAGGGTGGATGCTTATTGTTTGTCGGGATGAGCAAACTGCGCCTTAGCTGGAACGAATAGCGGAGAACATCAAGCCGGACGACTGCACCAACATCAAGGCTGTCCGGGATGAAAATATTCCACGATTAGAAATAATCACGGGATATTTCCCTCACGGAGAAGACTCGTCAGATAAAATTACCACCCTCATCGATGCTCAAAACAATGGGCTATGCGCGTCAATTTGAAAAGTCCTCAGTAGGGGGAAAGAGAGCATAAGCACAATTATAACCTTTTCCATCGACGGCCAATCGATAGAGGGGCTTGCAAAGAAGGGGCACCGAGACTGCTTCAAATTCTTGAGTGCGACTTTACGCCATAGAACCAAAAACGTCAGAAGCGGCAAGCCGCAATCAACCGAAGATGGCCAAAAGCCTGAATAACCTAAAAGTTATGCAGGCGAATCTCCATCATGGACGTACTGACGTGGAGATTCGCAAAGGAGGAATTCCATGTTGCCTTTTTACAAGAACCAAGGGCTACGCAGGTAAAATTATTGGAATTCCACAAAAAATAGGTAAGTTGATTTATGACAAAAGAAGCGACAGGCCAAAGGCTGCACTTCTTGTGTCATCTGAAATTAAATATCTAAATATTCCGCATTAGAACGAATTTAGTAGCGGTCCTAATGAAAATTCCAGCAGCAGGAGGGGTCCAAGTGATGATAGTCGCCTCAGCATACTTTCCTGGTGAGGAGATAGATGCTCCACCTCAAGGCGTCAAGGAGCTAGTGGCAAGATCCACAACCCATCAGTCATCCAGGGCTGCAACGCTAACGCACACCACACAATTTGGGGAAGTAGTAATATTAACAAAAGAGGTGAGTCATTTTTGGATTATCTAACTACTAACAATCTTGACATAATAAATAAAAGCAGCACCCCGACATTTATGAATAGCGTCAGGCAGGAAGTACTTGATCTACCATAACAAGCCCCTACCTAACTGACAAATGGCACGTATCCAAAGAAGCATTACTTTCAGATCTCAGGCATATCTGTTTTGAGATAAAGACTTCACTTAAATACATAAGCCGATATAGAAACCCAAAACGTACCGACAGGAATCTTTAGCAGGCAATCATTGAGTATGAAGTAAGTAGCGCAGAAGAATCAATATGCAGCCCAGACTGCATTGATCATATTGCGAACAAACTCGTTAACAATGTATTATAATATATGCCTACGAACAAAGCTATCCCGTCCAACACAAGAAAAGGACAAAAGAAGCACCTTGATGGAACGCGGAACGCGGCAAAACGCAAAGAAACTAGGAAATTGTTGAATAGAGCAAAAACCTTTGGTAACTGGGACGACTACAAAAACTCCTTCAATGAATGCAATAAACTTCTGAAGAAGTCAAAAAGAGAGTCATAGAGAAGATTTTGTGAAGAGATAGATGATCTCCTAACGGCCTCGAGACTCCAGAAGGTGTTAGCAAAAGACACCCCGACTGATATCGGACTTTTAGAAAGATCAGATGGATCCTTAACAAAAAGCAGCATGGAAACACTTGAAGTGTTACTGGCAATACACTTCCCAGGCTGCAAACTAATTAACAATAATGAAGAGACAGAAGAAGAGGAAAGGATATATCGTCATAACTCCATTCAGCAATAATATCGCTAGTAAAATCTTCACTCCGGGCAAAATAAGATGGGCGATCAACACAGTAGATAAAATTTTCCTTGTTTTACTGCATCTTTAAAATTTTACATGGGGATATATCCATATTTGGAAGAAAGCAAGGGTGGTATTGCACCGAAGGCAGGGAATCGCCCCTTGGGCCAGCCCAAGTCATATCGCCCTTTAAGCCGCACCTCGTTCTTCGTCAAAACGATGGAGAAATTGGTAGACCTTCATATAAGAACAGGACCTAACAAGGTATGTCTTAATAAGAATCAACAAATCAACAGAGTCAGCCCTTCACGGTCTAGTTAGGCAAATCGAAAAGAGTAAAGACTACAATGAAATTGCACTTTGTGCATTCCTAGATGTTAAAGGAGCTTTCGACATTACTTCACATGCCGCCATAATGGCGGCAGCTAGGAAAAAGTACTTGAGTGGGCCACGATAAATTGGATACATGCCATGCTAAGGAGCCGATTGACAACCGCAGATCTAGGTGATAGCACTTTGACTGTACAGACCTATAGCGGTTGTCCCCAGGGAGGAGTATTATCTCCACTTCTTTAGTCAATCGTAGTAGATGAGCTCCTAGACCGTCTAATGGAACGGTAATAGGAGGTAATAGGATATTCCGATGGCTTTGTTATTATCATTAGAGGCAAATATGATGTAAATTTGTCAGAAAGGCTGCAATCTGCCTTGGAAATAAGAACAAGAATAAGAACTTGGACATTAATCCGAGTAAGACTGAGATAGTACAATTTTCTAATAGAAGAAAAACTTGCATAACACCTACTTCTATAATTGGAACGTCAATATTCTTTTCAGATGAGGTAAAATATTTAGGTGTGATACTTGATAACAAACTCAACTGGAACAAACATATAGAATGGTTTCACGCCAAAGCATTAAAGGCATTTTGGGCCTGCAAAAGCCTAGTTGGCAAAAGATGGTGATTACAACCCAAGGTGATCTACTGGTGCTACAGAACAATCATCCTCCCAATAGTCACATACGGATCAACAATCTGGTGGACTAAAATGTTACAACAAAAGGCACAGCTTATGTTACAAAAAATTTAAAGACTACCGTGTCTTAGTATTACAGGTGCAATGACAACCTGCGGCAATGGAAATATTCCCAAACATCCATCCGATAGATCTCCAAATAAAAAAGGAGGCAATTAAAGGGGTGTTACGCATACAGAGGAACAACCACTACAAATCGGGAGATTTTTGAGGTCAACTCAAAATTCTAAAAAAATCCGAGAATTGAGGTGCTAACCTCAACACTATCAGATAGTGTTTGCCTATAAAATTCAACTTTGAAACTCCATTCAAAGTAATAATCAGAGAACGCAAGGAATGGCAATCCATGCTACCTAATATTGAAGAGGGATCAACATTCTGGCACACAGATCGCTCGCGCACCTCGGAGGGGACTGAGGCCGGAGCCATAGATCCTAACTTCTTGGTTTCAAAACCTCTTGTTAAGGAAGCAACAAATCCATATATATACCATATCGGATAGTCAGGCAGTTCTCAAAGCTCTTGCATCTAACAAACACGGGTCGAGGCTTGTGTGGGACTGCCTTCAAAACCTAATCATCCCGGGAAGGAGGAACGAAGTTACATTAATGTGGGTCCCAGGACATACGGGGATTGAGGGAAATAAAGAGGCAGACCGCCTCGCAAAAAGTGGCGCAGAAACAAATTTTATTCGGCCAGAGCCATTCTGTGGAAAACGAAAAGGACACTACAACCTTATACTTATAGAGTGGATCGAACAAGAGCATAGAATCTATTGGAATAGACTTTCAAGTTTATCAATCTCAAAGAAATTTATCCTACCACAAAAAAGCAAAGTGGAGGATATTCTAAAATTCAGCAAGAGTGACATTAATACTCTAATCGGCCTATTGACGGGGCATAGTGGAGTAAACCACCACCTAAAAAAAAATATGGTCCTCGCTGAAACCGACACTGCCGCCCCTGTCTCAGAGACTCAGAAACGATAGAGCATGTCCTATGTCACTACGAGGCAGTACCAAAGAAAAGATTCAATCTTCTAGGAAAAGGTTTCCTTACAACTGAAGAACTAGCCAACATGACTCCCTTAAATATACTTAGATTAGCCAAAAATATTGAGTTATGGTAGAGTAAAGGGGCAATAAACGCACAATAGACCCGAAAAGTTGCAGTGCTCTCAAGTGTTCCCCTAAATAAAATAAAATATAACAACAAAAATTTGACGCATGCGTCAAATACTCTCAGCTTCGTGCGAACGGATGTCGCTTTTAACCTCCAGAAAGGGAAAACGATACCGAGCTTTATTTATACGAGTCTCATTATGCTTTTCCTGACAATGCTTTCGAGTCAGATGTTTTGTGAGCGCTTTTACTCCCCACCCAATATGGATAACTTGTCTTGTAAGATGGTACAATTCTTAAATTTACCCACATTAAGCTTGCACTCTAGCTAGGTTATAGCCTAGTGGGTATCGTGTTGGTCTACAATACGAAGGTCGTGAGTTCAAGTCCCGATCAACGTATAATTCCAGCAAGCTGCCTGATTGGCTATACCTTAGTCACCTCAATCTACTAAGTGAAAAATTCATAGATAAGGGATTTTGCGAAGGATTAGCAGCCCTTCCATAATAAATAATGAAAAATGTTAAGGAACCTGAAGGTCAGGAGGCCCGATTTGGGCTGCCATTGTAGAAGGAGAAGTAGAAGCTTGCACTCTCTCTAAGAATTCGTGGTCACGTCTGTTCAACGTTTCACTCGCACAGCGAGTAGACATCTTATGGCCAAATAGCGTATTTAGTCCTAAGTGGAATGAAAAAGCCAAGAGAAAATCTTGCATCATGATGATAACAAATAATTTCGAACGAATGCTACTCCAATTGAACTCCCCCAGCTGACGTGAATTGGTCCTTATAACATGAATGGAATTTTCAAGGAACCAGAAAACAGGCAAACAATACTTCAAGAATAAGAACGATGCAACGATGCAATTGGAATGTGCAAAGATAGCATCAGCAACCAAGTAAAATGGAGATACCAATTGTAAGTCCTTTACCCTGGGGCTTATACGTACATTTTAGTTCACCACGTAAACACAACAAAAGCAAATTAGCACTGCCAACAAGACAGTAGCCTGGACTAACTATATCCTTATCATTTTTCCGAATTCCTTGACAGCTTTCATTTGTATTGACGACTAGCGAAATGTTCTTCTTGTCTGCTTCGTTTTTGCGTCTTCCCCCCTTTCTATCTCCTTCGTCCCATATCCTAAACGGAGGCCTAAACAGACAAACCTGTCAGCTCAAGGAACAAATAACCGACAAAAAACTTGTTCCTTTCACTTAACACGTTTTCTCATTATCGACAGGAACTTCGAACGAACGCAGAAAAACCAGCCAGCTTCATTCGTTCGCCCGCACCCAAAAAACTAAAGAACAAAAATAGAATCCTCAAAGTTTTACCGCAAGAAAAATTGCGAGAGTTATTTTCGAAGTTTCACTTTTTTCTCTCTTATAGATATCCTTCTCGGGAAGCGTACCTCGTTCCTGTTAACGAAATATGTAGAGAATGAATTCGAAAATAAGATCTGACATTTATAGAGGAGCGGTTGGGTTAATGCTGTAATCCTTGAACTGAAGGACTGGAAGCGTATGATGCTGGAAAGGGATATGGTATGTGGTGGTCTTGAGTGGATGTACGTACATAGTATTATGTCGTCCTGTTGCACTGGGTCACTGGTTTTCAGGATTTGTTTCGGCGGTTGCTCTTTACATACCATTTGCAGGATAAGAAGCTTTCTAAGGACGTGTGTCTGGTTTGAAGTAATGGTCCGAAATGGTATCCGGCGACTTCTTTTACAGAAAACCTCAGAAAACCCCAGACAAAACCATCAGCAGCAGCATCAGAAGGAAGCCTATAAAACGCTCACATAGTCCTTGAATATGCTCGTGAAATGAAATGTCAGCACAGCTGCGAAACATCGGAATTGATTAGAAAATGTTTTGATGTTGAATGTTCGTCGTCGAAATGAGAGAAGCACAGTGGAAGAGACCCATCATGATGGAACTCCCCCCTGATGCCACCTCGGGGCGAGGGTATGATGGCCATGGCAATATGTTAGACATTTCTGATATCAAGAGCATACAAATTGAATTTATTATTTTTCTTCGTTCGGTCTTTCTTTCGACTGCTCCTTCTATTCAACACAGGATACACGGCTATGCATATCGTATTCTCCCCGTTGCCACCAAACTCCTGTTCTTCGGTATTTCATTTCTATATTGAACTCCCAGACATTTCAGCGAACACATCAGATTTAGATTTGAATAATTTTCGATCCTGTAAGTAATAATAAAGAAGCCGGGGAAAAAAGTATTATAATGAATGCAGCGGGGCAAAAAAAAGGACGACGAGAACCGATTCAATCGATCTTGAAACCCAATACCATTTCGGTCTAGGAAAACCTTTGAAAATAGAGAAATTTTTCAAGTGCGTTTGGAAGGATATTCAGAAATAGAACTCCGCAAAGTCCATTCAAATTCGTCTTGTGGTAATGCTATCGCCCAATTGATGAAAAGCTAAATGGCGAATACTGACTGGACGGCAATTTATTGGTTGTGCAAGAGAGTGAAAGTGAATCTTGCTCTATTTGGAATCAGCTCGAAAGGACCATTTCACAATTGACTTCATACCCAAACAACCTCGCTTTATACCATACAACGCGATGGAATCGACTTCATCCTTGGGGACTATTAGAGCATTTTCGTCCTCCATTATCCACGCACATTCACACGCAGTTTAATCCCTTTCGCGTAGCATAGTCGAAAAGAGCAAAATTTAACCCTGGTCTTTGTTTTTCTGTTGGTTTTTTTTTTTGATTTTGTGGTTCGTTCGGAAATAAATTGCTAAATCATGAGGACGATGTCGTACACAGCTGGAGTTTTCATGGTGGTTTTATTGCTGAAACGTTGACCATTTCGAGGACACTTGGGAACGAGTAGATTTTATTGCGCGAGCAAACGAAGGCGGAATATGCAGAGGAGCGGTGGTGGAATGATGATGATGATGCCGGAAGAGGAATGACTTTAATATATGCGACCTCATGATGGCATCCTTGCATCTGGTCTGGTTTTTGAAATTTTTGATGGGTTTTTGTTTCGGAGCAGCACACCAGGGCGGACATTATGGAAAATGCACAGTTGGTTGAAAATCAAGTCGTAATTTCAAGAATTTGACTTTCGCTCACTCTTGAATTCCAAGAATGAGTGAATTGAAGCACACATGCAATGTATGAATTCTTGGTAGACTTTTATTATGTTTTCATAGTGATAAAGTATTGAGAGATGATTCAGCCAGTTGGGTTTGTTTAAGTGATAAACTAAAAGAGTTTCGGGAAATTAATTTTTTGTAAAGTTAGGTTTAGGTTTCGGTTAATTGCACTGAGACCATCTAGTTGGGCCCATTGTACCCTACTATACAAGAATATGAGAAGGATATAACTCCATTTGTGTTAGTCACTTGGTGAGGTGGGAAATTTATTCTCTTGCCATGATAAATTAGTGATGCTGACCACGAATTGAAGGCTTTTATCTTATGGCGACCAGGCTCGCTGTTTGTCTTACCTCCAGGGCTGCTGTTGGTGTTGATCCAAGAGCACCTGTTGCATGCCATCCGTTAAATTAGCTACAAAGGTGCTAAGTTGGTTTCTAGAGCTACCGCTGGCCACCACACCAGTGTGCCAAGGTGTAACTATACAACCTTCCAGTATAATCCATAATGCGACATAAATATTTAACCTGTTTCGAGAGGACCACATGATACCTAACCGAATGGTTGGTGGATTAAAAACGCATGGTTTTATTCTTCTGGAGAAGAGATAGTAAGACCTGTATTTAGTGCCCAACTGTCTAACATCAGAGCAGATTGCATAAGGTCAAAGCCTTCTAACGTAGAAAGCCATGTAAGTCAATCCAACAACACGTTGGAGTCAGAACAAAAATGATAGTTCTATACAAATTCGCTCGCTTTTGTATGGAGCAGATACGGCGAGTTTCGTAAGAATCGCGTTTATTCTCAAATGCAGTGTTAAAGATAGTTTAGCTTTCCAAGGTACTTTATTAATAGTGCTCGCCATGTAATTATTACACGTTGATATCAGTGCAATAGTTTTTTAATTGAAAAAAGTGCGATCAAAGTTAAATCTCGTTTTCTCACACCGAATAAAATTTGTCATATTGTGCAGAGTTCTCCAGTTAATTTTCACACAGAAAACTGAAGAATTTTAGTTATTACGTAAAAGTAGTTCAATTTGAAAAGTAATGGCGGAAAAGTGCGAGTGAGGTTGATTTGGGCTCCGTAAATTGTTTTGGAATAATTGTATAAAAGTGGTTGATTTTTATATTATATAATATTTCTGTGTGTGATTGCTAATATTAATAAAATAAACTGCCAACAAGTCGGGCGAAACTTTATTATTCTTGGGACAAGTTGCGGATGTGTGGAAAGTCAATATGCAGGTTAGAGTGGTTAGGGAAGGCTAAGTGAAAGGGAGTTCTTGGGCAGGGCTGTTGTCAATTTAACAATATTTTATTCATTTCTGCAAGTTTGGGTTTTTATGAGGGGATGAGGAGGGGTAAGGGTGGGTGGATGTTAATAGCTTTTTAATTAATTGCTTGAATCGCGTCCAATATCCTCTGTATAGAATGTGTTTCATAGACGAAGTTGCATAGAATTTTCATAGGATACGGTGCATTTTACATTCACGAAACCAAACATTTGTATGGGAAGGAGTAGAGGAGGTAGGGGAATCGTAAAATTTGTGACGCAATGTTATTCCCATTCTCTTGTAGTGTGCTTGTACAAAATTTCAAGTTCGTAGCTTTTAATTTGATGGTTATTAGTTGATTCAATGAAATAGGTAGAAATGATACTTTTGTATGGGAGGGGGTAGAAGGGCAAGCGCGATTTCAAAACTTTTAAAGGAATTTCATTTCAATTATTTTTGTAAGTTTTTAGGCAAAATTTGAAATAGATAGCTTTTAAGAGTTAGCTGATAACTGATTTCTTAAAAATGCTCGAAAAAATAATTTTGTACGGGAGGGGGTAGAAGAGGTAGAGGAATTGCAAAATTTGTGACGCAATTTTATTTCCTTTCTCTTGTAAGCTGCTCGTACAAAATTTCAAGTTCGTAGCTTTTAATTTGTTGGTTATTAGTTGATTTAATGAAATTGGTCGAAATCATACTTTTGTATGGGAGGGGGTAGAAGGGCAAGTGTGATTTTGAAACTTTTAAAATAATTTCTTTGCAAATATTTTTATAAGTTCTTATTCAAAATTTCAAACGGATAGCTTTTAATAGTTAGGTGATAATTAATTTCTTAAAAATGGTCGAAAAAATAATTTTGTATGGGAGGGGGTAGAAGTTTTAAAGGTATTCGACCAGTTAATATTTTATACTTTTAGGAATTTTTTTTAAATGTATTTCCCAAATTTTCAAGTTTCTACCATAAAATTACATCCAAAAATTTTCAGTTTTCGTGTTTTTTTCGTTGCACATGAAACAGCTTGTGCCCATTAGACCGGGGTGGTCGGTTCATAACAATTGTGGATCAAATTATTATTTTTTTTCTATGTATATCAAATAGATGTATTCACATGCAAAATTTAAAGTTTCTATCTTTGAGCACAGTCCTAAAAAACTCACTCAAAATTTTCGACATTTTTGCTTACCACCTCCCTCCCTTTACACCTCCTAACTTAAAATTTTTATCAAAATTTTAAATTATATAGTTCTATAATTTGACGAATTTTCAATTCGATATCTGTACTCAATTTTGAGATATAATGATTTCTAATTTTGAAAAGTGCACCATTTTTCAAATGCTCCCCATTTCACCCCACTACTATTATGACCAAATTTTATATTTTTTTTGTATTTCGCTAATATAGCTTAGTATATGTTTTAAATTTCAATTACATAGCTTAAGAGATAGTTGAGATATTAATTCTTAAGTGTTTTTCCTTGCACCCCCCCCCCCCCCCCCCCGACCCTTCCCCTTACAATAATAAGCCTATTTCTAAGCTGATTCTGGTGGATCTATACGCCATCTTAATTGTCCCAAAATATGAATTTTTTATGGTAAGTAGTTTCGAAGATATAACCATTTCAAAAAAAGATTCGGCCGACAATTTGTTTTTAGCCCCCCCTTTACGGACGCCAATGGATAAAAAAATTAAATTATTTTTGGAATATGTCTCACAGCTGTCTCTATACGTGTGCTGATTTTCATCTTTCTATCTGCTTTCGTGGTGAAGATATTAGCAAGTGTATATTTCGACTTTTTCCCCCTTCCACTCCCCAAAATTTGGATAATGGAGCTCACTTACCAAGTTAATAACCCACCCAAAAATCAACATTCTACCTTTAACGGTCTTGGAGGTACGAGTCCATATGTACGGCGTACGGCGGGACAGATTTTTTTTTTTTGCTTTTTTAGGCTAATTTAGTCATGAAACGCGAAAAAACAAAATTTCAGGGTAGCAAATTTTTTTTTTTCTGTGTCGATCACAATACTTTATTATTAAAATAATAAAGTAAAATTATCAAAAACAAGTATATTGAATTTAAATTCAAACAGTGACAGCATACGAACTAGTGACAGACGAGTTGAACATCACTAGAGCACTTGGCACTCGATTCTGAATCGCGACTAATTATTGTGCATTTTGGTGTGTCAGTTGTGACTCTATTTTTGTTTGATTGGCTCTGTTCGTTTTGTCAGTAGACAAAAGCGAAGTTTGAGTTTCTCAACCAAAATTTCACACCTGTCAATTAATAACAAAACAAACAGGGTTCGATCAGCTGTTGAAGTAGTTGTTTGTATTCACTACTCGAATATCCTAGACAAAAACCAAATTGAACAAACGTACAGTGCGGTTGATAAATAAATTCAATCAGCTGTTAATATAATAATACTTGTTCGAAAGATGTCAACTCGTTCGACACGACATGGATCTGCTAAGTCATCTCCTTTGAATGTAAATTCATCGGCGAAGACCATGCAAACTAAGACAATGGACGATCTGTCAAGCCAGATGAAGGAAATGGAGCGCAGAATAAAGCAAGAATTTTCACAAATAATGGCTACTTTTCAGAGCCATGTTTGATAAATATAAGCAAGAGGTAGTTGCTCTTATTGACAGGAAGAGCCAGGAAATCCTTTCCATTAATCAAACGTGCAATGAATTAAATAATAAGTGCGATTTTTTGGAACGAAGACTAATTTAGCGCAATGCCATTATTCCCGGTATTCCATTCGTTCAGAATGAAAATCTTTCAGAAACGTTTAAGTCTATTGCGTCTGCTATCCAGTCCAATGGAGAAATGGCACCTGAAGTTTTTCGAACCCGGCAAACATCCAACAGCAAAAAACCTTCAATTATTGTGGTAAGGTTTTCGACACTTCTGAATAAAATTGAATTTATGAAGAAAATGAGACTCCGGAAACCAAAACTGAATGACATAGGATTCAATGGCAACTCCACAGTATTTATGTCAGAAAGTCTAACTTTAACAAATATACTGATTTTTAAACGGGCTCGTGATCTCAAAGCCAAAGGGACCATACACAATTGCTTTACGCGGCTTGGGATTGTGCATGTTTTTGTATCATCAAAGGAACACCAATGAAAATCACCGAAATGGCCAAATTAATTGATATAGAAGCGTCATTGCATGAAATCACAAATGGAAGAGAGATGTAAAATTGAACTTCATCAAATGACACACTTAGTTCGGGATTGGAGCAATAAATGAATTAAATCACAACACATTAAGAATGAATCCAAACCAATATTTTGTATGTATCATATTTTACTTTTCTTTAAAAGTTCTTTATTTTTATCTCTGTTTTTTTTGTAATTAATCCTTTATGCTGTTCAGAGAATTTAATGCTTATTTGTTGTAAAGAAATGTCTCCAGCCACTTTGAACCACTACCAGCTCTTTGCACCGTTAATACAATGACAAAAACCGACAACGTCATGCAATCCAATTCATTTAGTATTTTGCATTTGAATTGTAGGAGTCTTTTGAGTAGTACAGATGATATTCGTGCTTTGCTAACTACCTATGATTTTGACGCTATCTGTGTAACAGAGACCTGGCTCAAAGAGAATATAAATAGCTCACGCATAAATTTAAATAATTATAATTTTTACCGAAATGATAGGATCTATAATGGGTGGGGCGGTGTTGGGGTGTACGTAAAGAAAGGTATTTACACCACAATTATTAAATCTTCTGCTTCTACTGATGGAGAAGTGGAGTACATGTTCTTGGAGACTAACAATAAAGGATTTAAAATAGTCATAGGCTGTGTATATAAACCACAGACAGTTCGAGTTGATAAATTAAATCAGTTTCTTAACGAAGTGACCGATATTTGTAGTATGGCTTCAATGAACATTATGCTTGGCGACTTTAACATAGACATGTTATCAACTAGTTCTGAGACGAGGAGATTTGATAGTTTTCTGGAGGGTATTAGATTTAATAGAATTAACTTATTTAAACCTACTCGAGTGGCGACTGATAGTGAAACTTTGATTGATTTGATTTTAACTAATAGACCGGATCTTGTACTAGATTCAGGAAATATTGCCATACCTCATATTAGTGATCATAATGCGGTATACGCGTTTTTTGATTGTTGTAAGTTTAAATCCAAAATACGCAATTCTTTCTATGATTTTAATTCTATTAATATTGATGCTCTTCAAATGAGCATTGAGCTCGCAGATTGGAGCCTTATTTATGCAACTATTAACTGCGATAGTTAAATTGAATTTTTTAATGATGTGGTTAGCCTCTCGTCGCAGCGCTACAGCCCCTTTCGGGCCTTGGCTTCCCGTAGCCGAAGTCTCCAGCGATCTCGGTCCAGTGACCGCGTCCTCCAATTTTGAAATCCGAGCAACGATGAACAGTCTTCGTCAACAGAGTCGGACCAGCGTTTTCTGGGTTGGAATGCCTTTTTAGGTATTCGAGTTTCGTCCATCCTTTGTACATGGCCAGCCCATTGTAGCTTCCGCAGTCTGATGATAGTGGAAACCTCCGGTTCATCAAATATATCATACAGCTCACTGTTGTATCTAGTTCGCCATCGGTCACCATCACGTTTCGCTCCCATTATTCGTCTCAGGACCCGTCTTTCGAAAACGTTCAACATATTTGCGGATGCTTGTGTAAGGGTCCATGTTTCGCATCCGTAGCAAAGCACAGATCTTACTATTGATTTGTAGACTTGGAGTTTGGTCTTCCTGTGTACGCAACTGGCCTTAAGAATAGCTAAGACTGAATAATACGTTTTATTTGCGAGTTGGATTCGTCTTTTTATTTTGTTCGTTTCATTTCCACTCTTTGTCAATTTTGTGCCTAAATATATGAATTCGTCCACATTTTCCAAATTATATTCGTCAATTGTAATGTTTTGTCTATTGGGGGTCCTTTTCCTTGTTTGTGTCATTATTTTCGTTTTTGTTTCATTGATTTTCAGGCCAACTTCTTTTGCTGCTTGATCGAGGCTTAGTAGAATTTCTTTTGCGGATGTGAAAGAGCGTGATAATATGTTGATATCGTCCGCATAACCCACTATCTGGCTGGATTTATAAAGCAGCGTACCTCTTGTGTCAACGGGTAACTTTCTGATGACGTATTCTAAAGCTAGGTTAAAAAGCAGAGGGGCCAGCCCATCACCCTGTTTTAGTCCGACATTTGTGTCAAAGGCATCAGTTAGTTGGTTGTTGACTCTGACTTGTGATGTTGTTGATGTCATCGTCATTTTGGTCAGTCGTACTAGTTTTGCTGGGTTGCCAAAATGCAGCATTATTTTGTACAGTACGTTTCGATCAATACTGTCGTATGCTTGTTTAAAGTCCACAAAAACCTGGTGAACGTCGATGTTGAATTCCCAGCATTTTTCAAGCACTTGCTTGACCGCAAAAAGTTGATCAGTCGTTGATCGACCAGCTCTAAGACCGCCTTGGTACTCCCCAATCACATTGTCAGCGTAAATTTTAATCTTATTTTCTAATATTTTTGTCAGTATCTTATATCACGTGCAAAGTAGTGAGATACCTCTGTAGTTTTCGCACTGCAGTTTGTCTCCCTTTTTGTGGATAGGGCAAATAATGCATTGGCACCACTCCTCCGGTATTTGCTCCTGATTCCAGATGTACTGAATCACTTTATGGATGGCATTTCGCCATATTTAATTAATTCCGCTGGAATTTCGTCGATGCCCGGCGCTTTATTGCTTTTCTGGCTTCTGATGGCAAATTCGACTTCTTCCAACGTTGGAGGTTCCAGTAGGCATTCGTCGGAGATTTGGAAACCTATCAGCTCCGATGTTCGGGAGCCGTGTGCGGGATTAAGGAGTTCTTTAAAGTATGATGCCCATCTTTCCTTAATCTGACTATACTCGGCGATGATAGTGCCATTTCTGTCTTTACAGGGGGTTGTCTTAGGCTGATATCCACGTCTTAGGCTTTTCACTACTTTGTAGGCTTGTCTTGTTTTATTGCTCGCAAGATTGTCATCGATATTTCTCAATTGGTCGTCATAACATTTTCTTTTCTTACATCTAATAACCTTATTTGCTACTCGTCGGAGATTTTCGTATTTTTCTCTCTTCGTTCTGGTATTCCTTTCGAGAAACTGTCTGTACGCCTGATTTTTCTTATCTAACGCATCTTGGCATTCGTCGTCGAACCATTCATTTCTTTTGCGCCGAGCTTCATACCCAACCACTTGTTCCGCAACGGTCTTTATGGTTGCCTTTATATCCATCCAAACTTGGTTCACAGGCTTCGGTATGTCATCCTGCAGAATCGGAGTGAGCTCTCTTTCAAGTGCTGCTGCATTATTTTCCACAACTGACGCCGTTTGGAGCTTTTCGATGTCGAACTTACGAAGAGGGCTGGTCTTTGTTTGATACGCCTTTACATACGACATCGATATTTGGATTTGACCAAGTAGTGGTCCGAGTCACAGTTTGCTCCTCTGGATGTTCGAACGTCAATGATGCTGCAGGCCCATCTCCGCTGTATAAGGACATGGTCTATTTTGTTAAAGGTATTGCCACCTGGTGATGCCCATGTTCTTTTATGGATGCGTCGATGTGGGAAGCATGTCGAACTTATAACTATGTCTCTGCTGCATGCAAAGTCTATCAGGCGCTGGCCGTTGTCGTTACTTTCGTCGTGTAGGCTATGCCCTCCAGTTGTTCCACGATGAGTCTCTTCGTTCCCGACCTTAGCGTTGAGGTCGCCAAGTATTATTTTAACGTCGTTTGAGGGCAATGAGTCGAATAGCCTTTCAAGGCTCGTATAAAAGGCATCTTTCGTTTCCTTATCTTTTTCTTCCGTCGGGGCATGTACATTTATTAGCCATATTTTGAAGAATTTCGCTTTGATGCGGATCGCACACATCCGTTCGTTAATTCGCTTGAAGTCGATGACGTGTGATTTGAATTCCCTATCCACAATAAAGGCGACTCCAAATTCATGGCTTCCTGAGGGCTTCCCACTTTTAAAAATTGTGTGCGATCTTATGTCCTGAATCTCGCTACCAGTCCATTTCCTTTTCCTGGACTGCCAACACATTTAATTTGTACTAACTGGCCTGTTGTAGTAATTTTTTAACAGCACCAAATTTGTTTAATGATCTGACATTCCAGGATCCAAAAGCATAGCCCGTTGTACGTTTGCGCGGTCGTTTCCGTTGGTCCTATTCTATCCGAGGCTTCGTCTTGGGTTCCAAAACAATGAAGATTTTTTTACGGTGACAGGGGAGTTAACCCTTCGCCCAACCTCCGCTCAGGAGGAGTGGTTATTATTGTTGTTTCCGTTATCAGGCGCGGAAAACTCGCCTTCACCCTCCTACGTTAGCAACTCTCAAGTGAGAGTTCCCAGCGGCCACCACGAGGAGGTGTAGGTAGGATTCGGTAGCAGAGCTGACGATGTTCTTACAGTAGGCTTTTCTCGGCTTTTAATACTTTATTGGAAACCAGTAAACCAATGCAGACCCGAGACCTTTTACTACCATTTGACCATGTGATGTGGTTAGCAGACTCTTTAAAACCTTTGTACCTGATAAAACTGTCAAAATTACATCTAATACACCATGGTTGAATAATTATATTATTGAATTGATGGCTAATAGAGACTGCTCGTACTACCTGTGGCGTCGAAATAAAACTACATCGAATTTAGACAATTATAAGGCACTGCGTAATAAAACTACAGCTGCAATCAAAAAAGCCAAAATCTCTTATTATTCTAGGAAATTGGACTCAAGTCAGACAACTAGAAAGCTATGGCAAAACCTTAAAAATGTCGGTATTTCTAAAGTAGATAAAGTCTGTTCGCTTGAACCTAATCTTCTAAATAACTCTTTCTGTAGCAGTCAACAAGTAGCTTTATTTCATGTGAATACGGATAATATCCCAATTGCCAATGATGGCTTTGCATTCCAAAATGTTACACCAAACGATGTTACAATAGCCTTCAGTAAAATAAAAAGCAATGCAGTGGGATTGGATAATTTGAATTTGAAATTTTTAAAGATATTATTTCCAAGTATCATTTCTGTTCTCGTGTATCTAATAAATACTGCGATAACAACATCGAGATTTCCTGATCAATGGAAGAGAGTAAAGGTTATTGCCGTACCTAAAAGTGGTAATGCTAAGATGGTAGAAGACTACATACCGATTAGCGTGCTCCCTGTTCTATCCAAAGTTCTGGGTAGAATTCTATTTGATCAAATTAATACCTACATTCAGTCAATTAATCTCTTAGATACCCGACAATCTGGGTTTCGATCCCGATACATCACTGAAACGGCATTAATTAACATTGTCGAGAGCCTGCGAATTAGTTGCGATAATCGAAAACTTAACGGACTTGTGTTACTTGACTGTTCTAAGGCTTTTAATTCCATAAATCATAATAAACTATTAACAAAACTTGGTAGCGAGTATAATTTTTCAAGTACTGGATTAAAAATCATAGGGCAATATCTTCGTGATAGAAAGCAACTAGTAAGTATAGGCAATGTTAAAGCAGACGTGATTGTTTTGAATGCAGGAGTCCGGCAAGGATCCATACTCGGACCACTTCTTTTCTCTCTCTATCTTAATGGTATAAGGAACTGTATTGAATTCAGCAACATATCCTTATATGCAGATGATATTCAATTACTAATAGAGATGAACACCAACGAAATAGCAGATGTTATCAATAAACTAAATAAAGACTTAGAACATATTTCTAAATGGGCTAATGAAAATGATATCCGAATAAAGCCTCGAAAGTCACAGGCTCTTGTGATTGGTTCTAGTTGTGTCAATACTGATCTTCTCCCTAAAATATATATTCAACAAATCGTAATTCCATACGAAAAAAAAGTTAAAAATCTTGGTGTAATATTTAATAACACGCTAACATGGGATGATCATATTAGTTACTGCACTGGAAAGGTATACGGTGTTTTAAGAACACTTAATGGTTTAGCGTGTTATACACCAGCAAACACTAGAAAACTTTTGGTAAAATCACTAATTATTCCTATACTTACTTATGGTGTATGTGTTATTGGACTTACCGATAGTAAATCTAGTCAGAAAATTAAAGCAGCTTATAATTCATGTGCTAGATATATATTTAATATTCGAAGAGGGGAACATATATCCTCATATAGCTATGCAATTTTAAGCGTAACAATTTTCAACTATCTAAAATATCGACTTGCTTTGATGATGTATAAAGTGGTAAATAAAATGGTTCCGAAATATCTTTTTTCGAAGCTTCAATTTGCCACTTCCACTAGAACCCAGCATCTTATTCAACCCCGCTACAGATGTAGGCAAAGCTATGGATTGTTTTTTGTGCATGGCGTTGTACTTTGGAATAGTATTCCAAGATCAATTAGAAATCAGAGAACGGTTGGTGGTTTCAAAGACTTGGCTTTTAAATATTTTTCTACCTTGGCCATGAATGAGCATAAAATTTTCTTTTTTTTCAGTCTTTTGTTTCTTGTTTTCATTATTATATTATTATTTGTTTTTAGATTGTTATTATTTCAAACATATTTTTCTTTCTTGTTATCATTATTGAATTATTACCTGCTTTTGAATCCTGTTATTATTCTAAAAATACTTTTCCTCGTAGTTTATAATTTATTTATTTGTATTTTATTTTATTTTATTTTTTTAATTTTGCTGTTGTTACTGTTATTGATGTATAATGCATGTATAAACGTGGTAATTGGTCCTCAGACATGCTAGTAATGATAAATAAATTGAAATTGAATTGAATTGAAAAAAAAGTATGCACTTGCGTAATGTATCTGAGTCCAATTAGTTTTAATTATGATTTTGTGCTGTTTTCGGTAAAACGTGTTTTTACGACAAGATTGTACAATAATAATACAGGTGGTCTTTTGAAATGGAAAAATCCATGACGTCACACCCACTGGAGTCATTCAAGATGGCCGCTACGTCAGTCAAACTTACCAGTTGGCATAATGACAAGATCTTCTGCATATGCTACTGTATGGCAACCTTTCCGATTTAAAATGAAAAGGGGTTCATTCACAGTTCGGACCCACAAAAGAGACGAAATTATGTTACCCTGTGGCATTCCTTTGTGGACAGATACTTTTCTTGTCTCTTCACCTTTCCGTGCTACGATTTTTCGTGAACGAAGAAACTTAGCTATCTATGCAGTCAGGGAGGTTCCCCACTTTGACTACGCAAGGCATCAGGTATGGCATCAATGTTGACGTGGTTTGCTTTCCACGTCTCTTAAGGCACCGAGGGCAACCTGTTTATGGTTGAAAGCTTTATCTATGGCGGTTACGGTCACATGTAAAGTAGTATCAGGAGCCAGAGGATAACCCAACCCAACATTTCGATATAGGTGTGTTGGTATGGGCACCTGACCGAGAAGTTCAGATTTGCATATAGGTAACTGCTCAGGCCTTTAAGAAGGAATGAAGTTAAGTTGATGTGTCGGAAAGGCTTCGTGATCTTACAGGAGGCTCTGCCTTGTTTATTACTATCACTATCAGGATTCCTTAATGCAAGGAAAAATCGATTGCAAATTTAAAATTTGAAAGTCGATTTATCCTCTGGCTCATCATTTAGTGTAGGGACGAAACAAACATCAACATCCCAAAACCAAGTATAGAAAATAAAAAAAAAATAAAATTGACAAAAATCCACATTCATCATTGTCAACTAGCGTTAAGTCTACGACTTAATCACTTCTTATCGCTAAAGAAGTCGAATTCTTATTAACTTCTCTCGCAAGACACTAAATAGGTTCATTCATACCATAGTTATCCGGTGAAAAGTAATCCGGAGCAATCTATGATACCTTGGTGAAAATTGACCATCATCACACCGCATCAAACCGAAAAGGGTGGATTAATCAACAAACCCTGTAAGAAGGTTACGAACAATAAATACACGTCGTTTCGAAAGTGGTGACATATTAAATAGCTGAAGTCGGAAGACGAACTCTGGCGTTCAAATTAAGATGACATAAAGCTATTCTTACAAATTTGCGCTGAATCTATTCAATTCTGCCAATGTTCTCAGAATAAGGAGATCAAACTTGAGAACCATTTTAAAGGTGAGATCTAACTACGGTCTTATAGAGACTTAGTCTAACAAGCGAATTGTTAAATTCCTGGGATAAGCGTGTGATAAATCCCAACATAGAATTATCCTTCTGCACGATCTTATTAATATGCAAACCAAAATCAATTTTATTGTCAAATGTAATGCCTGCGTCAATAATGGAACTGACTGGATGTAAAATCCAGTCATTAAGACTGTAAATTATCACAAACGAAGAGATTTTCTTAGTAAAGGATATTACATCACATTTATCAAAATTCAGTCTTAGATCATATTGGCGACATCAGTTACTAAAATTCATCAAATCCTCCTGAAGAAAATTGTCAGAGTTGAAATTAAGAGACCTAATGATTTTAATGTCATCAGCATAAATGAGTACTTCCGAATATTTAAAATCAGAGGCAACATCATTAATGGCCAGGATAAATAGAAGTTGCCCCAAATGACTTTCTTGAGGAACACCGGAATGCGCAATAAATAGCTTAGAAGTACAACCCCATAAAATAACTTGGTAAGTTCTATCAATTAAATATGACCTAATCCAATTGATAAACCATGTAAGAAAACCCAACAAGTCCAATTTCAACAATATAATGGAGTGGGATAATTTAGCCTCGCCACCTTCCACCATCTGTAACGTGATGTCCTTAAAGATCTTGTTCATCTTGGGAACCACCTCCTGAAAGAGGACCAGAGTGTTTTGGTCAGGACAAGTTATCCTGACCTGGCTCTCATACTTCAAAAAGCTTGGTTTAGCTGGTGAAGTACCTAAGAGGTGTTCCCTCAGTATGTTTCTCAAAGAAGAGTAGATCTGAGGCCTCACCGACTCTGGTATGATGCCTAGCAAGTTGTTGGTATTAATGGCTGCTGCCCGAAGGCGACGCTATAGGTAACTGATCTCGGCTGTTTCTTTTTTTTCTTTTTGTTGCAGGCATATCGGCGTATTACTACCACACTATTATCATATGCGCAATCATAATCCTATTATATTTGTTACTGTCGAATTGACACGAAAGGAGATATAACTAAAAATAGTTCGGCAAGAGAAATTACAATCTTAACTCACGTTGTTATGTTTTTTGATAATGAAGTGTTGAAATAATCCCACATTATATATATATATTAATATCATGACAGTAATTAAATTGCAATACAATCAATTACGATCCGCCAATTCAATTAATTTTATTAGTTTATTATTTACATGTAATTGCAATGAAAAGGAGAATTACAAAATTTCCCAGTGCGCAGTACACTTGAAGATGTAGGTTTGTCCGCACGGGCCTACGATAACCACCACATTTCATTTATCTTAAACTCATAAATTTTTAAAATTTCCTAATCAACAGCTGCTTGAGTTTTGCTGTAATTAGCGCTAACTTGAATCTCTTATTCCGCAAGTAAATAACATTCTTCTCATTATAGATAAGGAAAATACTCCACGTGAATTTTATCAAAATACACATGAGTAGCGTGTAAGTTTTTAATCTATTTGATAATTATTGAGCGAAGTTATTGACTACATAAAAGCGAGGAGTTTCGCAAATTCATTAACTATCAGTTAACTATCGTCTCCGATTAAGGATCAGTCATGCGGTCACACTTTCTCGCAATCATAGCCCTCGTGGGGTTTGTCGCGGTGTTTGTTGAACCTCGTGAAATTCGTGTTGGCCAGAAGCCCTATCCAGACAGTCGCATTGTGGGAGGATATGCAGTCGAAAGAATCTCAGACATACCGTTTCAAGTATCCTTGCAGCGCTACAACAGTCACTATTGTGGCGGTTCGTTTATCGGTCGCCAATGGGTCTTGACAGCAGCCCATTGTACCAGCGGAGCGTCCGCATCAAGTTTGCGAGTGCGAGCTGGTTCGCTGAGAAGTGCATCGGGAGGAATTCTAATTCAGGTGGAGAGTATACGGCAACATCCCAGCTACGACTCCTATTCAGTCGACTATGATTTCGCGCTGCTCAAGTTGAGCAATTGGCAATCTTCGGAAATCACGTTCGATGCTGTTCGACTTCCAGCGCAAGGATCCGATGTTGCCGACGGGACACTCCTGACCACATCAGGCTGGGGTAGTACACAGAGTTCTTCACAATCAACGGCATCCCTTCGTGCCGTCCAAGTGCCGAAAGTCAATCAGAAGTCGTGCAATTCTGCTTATTCGAGTGCAGGAGGTGTAACGAATCGCATGATCTGTGCAGGATTTACGCAAGGTGGAAAGGATTCATGCCAGGGTGATTCAGGTGGTCCGCTAAGTCGAAATGGAACCTTGATTGGAGTTGTATCATGGGGCTACGGATGTGCCCAGCCCACCTTTCCAGGAGTATATTCGCGTGTCTCAGCAGTTCGAATGTGGATCACACAAGTATCGGGAGTATGAACGATGACTAAATAAAACGAAAATTGAATTTTAATTACGTTCCTCTCCGAACCGAAACATCTTAAAATCCGATAAATCATCAGTAGGGTTTCAAGCATCAATACCCGAAATACCTCAATTTGAACACAGTACCGAAAATCCCAACAACTTCCCCAAAACATGACTGATAGAACCAAAAGAAGCTGTCTGTACTCTTCGCGTAATCCTCTTCTGTTATATCGGACTTGTTGTTGATTTAAGCCGAACAATAAATTATCAACTATTGAATGAAGTAATTGCCAAAGAATTGGAAGTGTTGAATTGAAGTAGATCCAATTTGAGTTCCTACAAATATTTCCCCAAGAGTATAAGGATTGAGTAAGGATCGTACCACGATTCCTAGGTTTATGTTGTACGAAGGGTGGTCACGCGAAGAGATCCGCATTGCACTGGAACCATCTAGTTGGGTTCATTCTACTCCCCTATTAAAGAATATAAAATGGAAGTTACTCCTCTTGTGCTAACTACTTGGTAAGGTAGTTGCCATGACGAATCAGTAGAGATAGTGAGAGAATTATCGCCAGGGCTGCAGTCATTGTTAATCTAAGAGCACCTATTATACACAAACATGCTTTCCGTAGGATTAGTTGCAAAAGCGCTAGTTTGGTGTTTAGTATCACCACCGCTGGCCACAGTTAGAACCCGTAGAAGATGCGATATTATACCTCTCAGATCGGCGTGCTGGTATGGACACCTGACCGAGAGGATCATATTTGCACGTAGGTAGCTGGCCAATAGATTTTGAGACGAAGTATCATTTATAAATAGTTTTGATCTCTTAGTGATTCCAAGCGAGCATTTAGCGTTAGAAAAGTTATAGCAATTGCAATGTCTGGAGTAGGAATCAAACTCACGACCTATTGACTGTGAAGCATGGTGCCCACTACGCCACGGAGAAAGCATGGACTGGACACATAAACCCATATTTTCATTTATAGCTATTTTTGCTGTAACCTTGACAGGAGAGGAGATATAACGAAAACTAGCTCAGTACATAGATCAGAAAAACATGGAATTCCTAACTCCCATGCACTTTTGTATTATTTTGATTGATGTGTTGAAATAGTACCAAATTATATATTAACATCATAAGTGTTTGTGTGTGTAGCGTCCTTGTGGTGTTGCTGAACTTTTCTTTGTTGAAGTCGAGGTGGTTCCCTCTATTAGTCTTCTTCGTAACCAAAGACTTTTATTTTTCGGTAGGGAAATTCACACACAAACAGACTGAGATTTGTTATTGTGCCATGCTGCGACGAACTGTTGGAATTTGAATTATAATTAATGGGTTAATACTTAAAACAATACTTTAATAATTATTTTGTAATCTAAGCAAACTGTATAAGAACCCAAAACGTACCAACTGGAATCTTTACCAGGCAATCCTTGAATACGAAGTAGGTAGCGCGAAAGAATCAATGAGCAGCCCAGACTGCATTGAACAAATTGCTAACAAACTCGTTGACAATGTAATACATGCCTACGCACAAAGCTGTCCCGTTCTACACAAGAAAAGGACAAAGCAAGCTCCTTGGTGGAACAAGGAACTAGTGACAAAATGCAAAGAAATTAGTAAAAGAACAGAGTAAATACCTTTGGTAACTAAAACTCCCTTACTGAATACTAAACTTTTAAGGAAGTCATGGAGAAGATTTTGTGAAAAGCTAGATCCCCAATGGCCTCGAAACTCTAAAAGATGTTCTATCCTCCGATTGATATCGGACTCTTAGAGAGACGAGATGGATCCTTAACTAAAAGCAGCACGGAAACATTTGAAGTGTTATTGGCAACACACTTCCCAGGCTGCAAGATAATTAACAATAATGAAGATTTAGAAGGAGAGGAAAGGATATATTGACAAACTCCATTCAGCAATAGTATTACTAGTAAAATCTTCACTCCGGAAAAGATAAGATGGGCGATCAACACCTTTGAGCCCTACAAATCAGCCGGAATAGACAAAATATTTCCCACTCTGCTTCAGAAGGGTTTAGAGATCCTAATGCCAATAATAATAAAGATCTTTAAGGCCAATTTTTTATTGGAATCGTAAGATTGAGCTTCTTCCGAAATTGCAATTCTGCGTCAAAATATGAAAATAATACAATGTATCGACCTACTTTTTTGCATTTCGTGGAAAATGAAACAAAGATACACCATCCTTTTGCTTTCTTTTGTAAATCGAAAACTTTTCACCAGTAATTTTTATTTTATCGACTAAGATTCCACTATACACCAAATTCATGACACAAAATTTTTTTCTTTCGAGAAAAGCAAGGGTTATTTCTCGGGTATTGCCAACTTCCCATTTTAGAAAAACCCTTAACACAACTGTAAAAAGATCCTTAACAATATAAATAATGTACAATAATATTTAAAATATTTATATGCACATAATAAAACATTTCCAATCGTGAGAATTATTCAATTATTCAATACTGCGAAATATGCATATAAAAGAATCAAAACAAACCGAAAAGTGGTAAACCTACATTTCTCGTGCGGAATTGAAAGAAATACAAATTTTGTCTGACTCATCAGCTGTTTACATTTTTTGAAGATATGAACATGGAGCGAACCAATCAAAATCGTTCATTTGAGAGGTATGAATTTTTTACGTGGAAAGTTTTTTGATCTATGGGCAACATGGCAAGCTTGTGCGCTCAGTTCTCTTTCGCTCTGTCCCAGATACGTGTGTTTCCTCTCCAGTGTGCAGTGAAGATTTAATCTGATCTTTCCATTTCATTTTCGCAAAAATTTGTTTTTATTAGACAAGAGCAAGCGAAATTGTAAGAACCCGCGCATCCGCCGTCCAAGTTGAATACGACGCGAGCAAAAGCTTTAAGAACGCCATGTACAAGAATGAGAGATAAGAGGTAGTTATGGCAACACCATAATACCTACCTCTAATAATATCTAAGAATCATTGTACATCATAATACCTACCTCTAATAATATCTAAGAATCATTGTACACCATAATAAATGTCATAATTTCTAAGAATCATTATAACATGAAAATCAACTCTCATATAACGTAATTAATGCAAATCTTTCAACAAGAGATTTTAAAGCTCATGTCCACTTAATGAATTGCATATACAATTTTGTCAGATCAAATCTGTCACCAAGAACTTTTAAAGGTTCTAAGTGCACGGAAAAAGAACGCGAAATATCCATTTGTCATATCCATTACGATTTTGTATAAACAAAATCTAATCTGTATTTTAAAAGGTTAAAATTGATTTTCGTTTTTATGATAGTTGAGTCTGATTTTACCATCTGAACTAAGAGGTTTTAATTAAAAAGTATTAAAATATTAAAATAAAATGTCTTATCTGAACTAAGAGGTTTTTAAATAAAAAGTAATATTTTAAATTGTGATACAAGTATTTCTTTTCGTCGTCCCCATAACTGGCGCAGTCGGCAACTCGAACCAAGTGTTTTCAAAATAAATTTTGTGCAAAATTTGTAAATATCGTGTTATTTTACACGAAAAAGAAAGTTTTTTTAACGTACAGTGATGTGCATCAGGAAAGTAACATTGTTCTAACACGAAAAGTTGCAGTATTGCATTAACTAAGGAATTTACGTGATCGGTGTGTTTTCTTACTCCTGTTTGCGTAAGCATAAAGCACAATATATTGTTTATTTTTAAGACCCTGTCTAGTTAATCTAGCAGATTCCCGTGCTGAGAATTCAAACACATAGCAGGAAAGTTGTAGGTCTATTTATACAACTGCAATAGGACAATTATACAGTCCTTAAACTCCGTACAACTCAAAAGTCCAGTGCAGATTTTAAACGCGGCACATTACTAATTTTTTTGTTTTTTGATTTATTAATAAAAACAGAAATCAGCAGCTACTAAAAGCATCAAATTGAAGCAGCAATATATATCCTGCAACAGCGAAGAATACATTACACCAGCACATCCAGTGATTGAGTATTCAAACGTGAGTTCTGAGGTTAGGTTAATTTCTGTAATAGTTAAGTAATTTCTGTAAAATTGTAAAATTTGATACTTATTAAAAAAATGTCGATTCCTGGTGAAATCGCTGCACAAATTCGGAACCAAGAAAAAGAAAAGGTTCAAAATATTGTGCCCGAAGTCGCAATAGTGTTGGGATTCGAGGAAGTGTTACGCGAAATTAATCGATTGGATGAGTTTTCAAACTCAAATCGCGGTATTTCTCTGCAGTCCTTCTGTAATCGTGTGGATCAAATATTGGAATATTGCGGAACGGATTCGCAAAAACAATATATAGAACAAATAGTGCAAACGAAAATTCGTGGTGAGCCCCAAAATGCAATCGATAGGTTTCATTTCGCCAGATGGCCACAATTGAAGCAAGTATTGTATCAATACTTCGGAATTACACAACCCTATCATGCACTTATAAATGCAATGAATCATGTACAATACAGTACATATATTGAAAAGGTTTATCTTGAAATAAGTAGTATTCTTAATAAATTGAATATAAAATACTTACAAGATCCTCAAAAAGATTCATTTCCACAATTCCATCCTTCGTATAATGAAAACTTTGCGTTGTCTCATTTTAAATCATGTATTCCTGAATATAAGGCAATCCTTGTTGAAATGCGTCTAAGCGATACATTATTTGATGCATATTCTGTTCTGAACCAACTGCAACAAATTCGTGACAGTAACAGGTCTAATGACCATAATTCGAAAAAAATTTATAATAATCAAAAAATATTTTCAAATCCGCGTAATCAAAATTATTAGAATAATGAAAATAATAACCGCAATCTAAATACTCAGTTTCTAGCAAACCAAAATTATCAGTATAATCGCAATCCAAATAATCTAAACTCAGGAAATCAAAACTATCAACATACGAGTAATAGAAACTATAACCGAAACCAAAATAATATTAATCAAAGAACATATAATCAAGGATACAATAATTAACCTAGAGGACAGCAGTTTCATCGTAATTATCAGGGAAATCAAAGGAATCCTATAATTGATCAAAGTATGCGGACCGCAAGACCTTCTCCAATCATCGATGCAAGTATGCATACAACTCATAACAACCAGGCTGAAAATTTTCCAGTATTAGCCTCGGAACAAATTCAAGTGAAGCGCGAGAAAAGGAACTTCCAATAATTCCTATTACTATTAAGAATAAAACCATTCGTTGTCTTATAGACACAGGATGTAATACATCCTTACTTAGTTGTAACATATTTCCACAATCTAGTTACCATACCCTAGAGAATCCTATTAAACTAACCAGTCTTCATTCTAACGAAATAATACAAAAAGGAATTTGGATTAATTTTCCCACAGAACTTAATCTTTCCGAAAGTAATATTGAATGGAAAATCACATCGCTGTCAAGTTCAAAATTTGAAGCAATACTTGGACAAAATGTCTTAGTACCTATGGAATCCATAATTAATAATTTTGACGGTTCTATTATAATGAACGACATAAAAATCCCCACGTCCACCAATGTTGTAACACATCAAATTAAGTTAAGTTCAGAAAAACCAATATTTACTAAAATATACAGGTTCCCTCAAGTCCACCAAAAAGAAGTGGAAAAGCAAATTGCAGACATGTTGCAGCATGGAATAATTAAGCAGTCGGATTCTCCCTATAATGCACCATTGTGAATTTTACCCAAAAAGGTAGACAATTCCGGGCAAACTAAGTGGAGAATTGTTACGGATTACCGTAAGTTGAACGAAGTGACTATTAGTGACAAGTATCCAATCCCAAATATAGAGGATTTATTTGATAAATTAAGTAAAGCCAACTACTTTACAACTATTGATTTAGCAAAGGGTTTTCATCAAGTTCTAGTGAAACCAAGTGATCGAGCAAAAACTGCGTTTTTGACACATAATGGACACTATGAGTACTTACGAATGCCTTTTGGACTCAAAAATGCCCCAGCGACTTTCCAACGGATGATAAATACCGTTTTGAAAGAATATATAAATAAGATTTGTGTCATCTATTTAGATGATGTGTTAATATTTGGTACTTCACTTGAAGAACATATTGATTCTTTACATAAAATATTTATTCGATTACAACAGTTTAATAAACTGCCAACAAGTCGGGCGAAACTTTATTATTCTTGGGACAAGTTGCGGATGATTGGAAAGTCAATATGCAGGTTAGAGTGGCTAGGAAGACTAAGCGAAACGGAGTTCTTGGGCAGGACTGTTGTCAATTTAACAACATTTCATTCGTTTCTGCAAGTTTGGGTTTTTGTAAGGGGAGGGGTAAAAGTAAGAGTGGGTGGATGTTAATAGGTTTTTAATTGATTGCTTGAATCACGTCCAATATTCTCTGTATAAAATGTGTTTCATAGACGAAGTTGCATAGAATTTTCAGAAAATTCGGTGTATTATTCATTCACGAAACCGAACATTTATATGGGAGGGAGTAGAGCGGGTAAGGAAATCATAAAATTTATGATGCAGTTTTATTTCGTTTCTCTTGCAAGGTCAATCAATCAATCAAATTCCTGTTAAGACCCCCTATAGGGGCATAGGACAGAAACAACTCTCTTCCACAAGGCGCGATCCTGAGCATCGGCTTTAAGCTGTTGCCAGGACTTGTTTATTCCTCTGGCCTCCTGCTCAACTGCTCGGTTCCATGTGTTACATGGTCGACCAACCCGACGTCTTCCTTGAGGGTTATAATCCAGAGCCTGTTTTGCGATGTTTCGCTCTGGTTTCCTCAAAGTATGACCGATCCACTGCCACTTTCGCCGTTGAATCTCAATAACTATTTTAGTCTGGCGAGTTGTACTCCAAAGTTCGTCGTTGGAGATTACTTCTGGCCAGAATATTCCTAAAATGCGCCGGAGGCATTGGTTTACGAAAGTCTGTAGTTTCTTGGTAAGTCGAACGGTCACTTTCCACGTAGTACAACCATATAACAACACGGATTTGACGCATGCGTCAAAAACTCGCAGCTTCGTGCGAAGGGAGATCTCTCTTAACCTCCAGAAAGGGGAAAGGATACCGAAGGCCTGACGAGCCTTATTTAGCCGAGCCTCAACATCCTTTTCGGCTCCGCCGTCCATGCTGACAATGCTTCCGAGATAGCAAAAATCTTGCACCTCTTCCACATCCTGTTCATTAAGAACAATCGGTGTGCTTGCGTTCGAGCCAATGTGCATGTACTTGGTTTTACGCACATTTATTTTCAGTCCCGCCTCTTTGCATTTAGAATGCAACGAGCGAACATTTGACTCTAAGTCCGAACGGGTATGTGCAAGCAAACACACGTCATCAGCATAATCAAGGTGACTTAAGATGTGAAATAGTCTCCATTGAAGATCTTTACCTTCCCCACCTTCCAGTGCAGCTTTCAAGATGTCATTTATTACCACCAGAAACAGGGCTGGTGATAATATGCAGCCTTGTCTGACACCCGTTCGCACAGGAAAGCTCTCGGACAGCTCTCCTCTATGCAAGACGCGACACCTTGCATCTTCGTAGGATTCTTTAATCATAGCTATGACCTTATCTGGAATACCTCTCCTACGCAAAGCATTCCATATGTAATCTCGCTTAACGCTGTCGAAAGCCTTCTCGAAGTCCACAAACATGAGATGTAGTGGCGAACCCATTTCAGCTGACTGCTCTAATATTATCCGTAGGGTATTTGTGTGGTCGGTACAAGACGACCCTTTACGGAATCCAGCCTGATAAACTTCGAGAGTGCTCTCGACGACATCACTAATCCTATTGAGAATTACCTTAGCCATAATTTTCTGATACGGCAGTAAGTAGACATATACCACGCCAATTGCCACAATCCCGAAGGTCGCCCTTCTTCGGAATTTTCACAATGACGCCCTCCTTCCATTCAGTCGGATATCTTCCATCATTCCACACCTTAGTGAAGAGTGGGAGGAGTATATCGGCTGTTATTTCCGGATCCGCTTTGAGGAGTTCAGTTGGTAGTCCGTCTATACCTGGAGCTTTCCTTCCCGCCATTGACCGAATGGCGGAAACTATCTCTTCTTTATCTGGGGGATCGTCCCTAATAGAGGATTGTTGCGGTTGGATGTTTGGAAGTTGTTCTGTTTCCGGGATATCTTCATCTGACAAGATGTTTAAAATATCAGAGAAGTATTCCTTCCATCGTCGCAACTGGTGTTCACTCATATTAAGGAGAGTTCCGTTGACATCTCTCACCAGGTGGTTGGCGGTGAAATTCCTGTTCGTCAACTGTTTCATGATTTTAAATAGTGAACCCATATCCCCAAGGTAAGCCGCAGATTCTGCCTTGTTTGCCAGATCTTCAATGGCCTTTCTCTTGTCGCGTCTAACAGCCTTTTTAAGCTGTATATGAGCATCGCGGTAGTTCTGCCTCATGTCGGGCGTTCGTTGGTTGACATCGGGTTGAGAGATGATTGCCAATTTGGCTTTTTTCCGATTGCCAACCTTGTCCCATGTGTCTTGCGACATCCAGGGTTTTTCACCGCTTTGCGCATATCCCACAGATTCTTCAGCACTAGTTAGAAAAGTGTTTCTGGTTGCCTCCCAATTGGCGTCCAGTGTGCGCATTTCATGTTCACCCAATGTGGATGAATGGTGGTGTATTCGAGTTTTTTGTTGGGATCTGTGAGTTTATCCACATTAAGCTTGCGCTTCATTTGAAGAATTTGTGGTCGTCGGATAGCTGCTGTACACAATCTCAAGCAGGCAACCATCAAGTGGTGATCGCTCCCCACGTCAATGCGAGTACTACAGAACTCCACAAATAATTCGCCGTTTTCGGGTCTCTTAATCTAAGGTCGTGAAGGGTCGACCCAAGGGTCACCATGCCTCCCCATGACGTGTTCTAGTCCAGTGTTGTCTGATCCAACCTGGGCGTTCATATCTCCCGAGATGATAATAATATCACCTCTTGGAACACGTTCGAAGGTGGCACTCAGTTGGCTATAAAACTCCTCTTTGTCACCAGATGTTGCGGTATTAGTTGGTGCGTAGCACTGCAGAATTGTGACGTTTCTGACACTGGTCCTGAGCCTGACGACGATAATCCTATCCGAGATTGGTTCCCAGCTAATGAGACTGTTTCTCGCTCTCGGCGTAAGGACGAACGCCATTTCTGGCTTCACTGACTGGCGGTGCAAGGACCGAGTAACCCCAGCTCTTCCCCCGTCATTCAATGTTCGAACGTTCCAGAAGCCAATCATAGTCCGTTTTCGAATGCCAAAAGTCGTTACCGTTGAATCAGTCCGTATCCGAGGCGATGTATCCGTTTCTCGTATCATTTAGGTCTTAAGATCACGGGTGATAAGCCCATGATCCAGTGAGTGTCCATTTGCCATTTTTAGGGCAAGCAGGACTGGCTGTGGGTGAATTCTACAGCCCCCATCCCAGAGGGGGATAGTTAGCTCAGGTCCGTGGAGTCGCTAACTCCAAAGATAGTTGCAGGAATTGGTAAAACCTCATACTACAACTACCCCCTTGCAAGGTGCTTGTACAAAATTTCAAGTTCGTAGCTTTGAATTTGTTGATTAAATTATTTGTTTATTAATTAAATTTTCAAGTTTCTACCTCCAAATTTCATTCAAAAATTTTCAGTTTGTGTGTTTATACTCTAGATGAAATCTGAGAGTATTATAAGTTTGCCACAAAGTTTGTAACGCCAAGAAATAAGGCTCGGAGAAAAAAATGAATGATACAGAAATTCATATAATCACTCAAACATCTCAAAACCGGATGTCCGTCCGTCCGTCTGTCTGTCTGTCTGTCTGTCTGTCTGTCTGTCCGTCCGTCCGTCCGTGTCCTCTCTAGCTTGAGAACGCGTTGAGCTAGAAAGTTCAAATTTTGTATACGTCGTTTTTAACAAAAAAGTAAGGTCAAGTTCGTGAACGAGCCAAATCGCTCCACCCCTTCTACCCCCTCCCATACAAAATGACACAATTTCGCAATCTGACAATAAACGGATTTCCTTGAAAAGCACAAATGACATTGATCTCAAATTTGGAAAGTAATACTTTTATGATGATTTCAATTTACTCTATAAAAATAATTTGTGTGGTCCCCCTCCTTCCACCACCTCCCATACAAACTGCACTTTTTCATGAAATGCTCTAAACCAATTTACTCAGTGCGTATAATAGTTATCAAGCTGAAATTATGTACAAAATATTTATTTGAAATTATTATTAAGATCAAAAAAAATGAGACGATTAGCTGTACTGCTTCTACCCCCTCCCATACAAAATGACACAATTTCGTAATTTCACAATAAACAGATTTGGTCGAAAAATATAAATGCTATTGATCTGAAATTTGGAATATACTACTTTTATGATGATATAAATCTATTCTACAAAAGTTATTTGAGTCCTCTCCTTCCTTCCACCACCTCCCATATAAACTGCACTTTTTCATGAAATGCTCTAAGCCAATTTACTCAGTGCGTATAAAATTGACCGAGCTGAAATTGTGCATTAAATATTTATTTAGAATTATTAGTAAAACTAAAAAAAAATTAGGCGATTAGCTTTACCCCTTCTACCCCCTCCCATACAAAATGACACAATTTCACAACTTTATAAAAAGTCGATTTTCATGAAAAGTATGAATACTACTGATCTGCAATTTAAGACATGTCAATTAAATGATGTATAGAGTTATTTCTAAAAACATCATTAATAAATTCACACTCCTTCTACCACCACCCATACAAACTGCACAATTTCTCTAAATCCAATACGCTAATTTTCTCTTACCTATTACATTTTTGGACCCTAAGCTTTGTATAAAACATTTTGATAGCAACCTTACCGTCATGTGAAAAAATTAGTTCAATGTCGTCACCCCCTCTACCACTTCCCCTACAAAATTTCTTAAGATACAAAAATTTCTCTTTCATCTAGAGTATCGCACGATTGGGCTTTATGCCCAATCGTACTCCTGTTATGTTTTTTTCAATGCGCATGAAACACCTTGTGCACGTTAGACCGGGGAGTCGGTTTATAACAATTGTGGCACAAATTATTATTTTTTTTCTATGTATATCAAATAGATGTATCCACATACAAAATTTAAACTTTGTATCACCAGAGCCCTAAAAAAGTCACTCAAAATTTTCGACATTTTGGCATACCACCTCCCTGCCCTTACACCTCCAAACTTACAATTTTTACCAAAATTAACCATTATGTAGTTCTATAATCTGATAAATTTTCGATTTGATATCTGTACTTTGTTTTGAGATATAAGGATTTGTAATTTTTGAAAGTACGCCATTTTTGAAATGCTCTTCATTTCCCTCCACTACTATTATTTCCACATTTTATATTTTTATCGTATTTTTCCAGTATAGCTTAATAAATTTTTCAAGTTTTAATTATATAACATAGCTTGAGAGATAGTTGAGATATTCATTTAAAAGTGTTTTTCTGTGACGATCACAATACTTTATTATTAGAATAATAAAGTAATATATAACTTAGTTAATGGTATTTGCATCATATCGATGGATGTGGTATCAAATATAAACCTGCCCAAATTGTAACCAAAGCCTTGGTCAGATCACATACCTATTGAACTATTAATTGCAATTAATAGATTAGCCGATGCATGGGGGAATCTAGCCCTGTTTCCAAAGATAAAAGGTTCGTTCTTATTGATATGCATGATTGTAAAATAAAAGACATCTGTTACGAACGAGAGTTGTGTCAAGAAGACAGTTTATTGTAGAAACCATATATGGGTGGGTTTACACAGCAGAGTTTATACGCCAGAGTTACATTTATATGCTAGAGTTATGTTAATATGCTAACACTCCTACTTAAACTGAACTCTCTATCAAAATCGAATATAAATGTAAATTCAGAGAAACATTTACGTTAATTCAAAAAATATTTTCGTTAATTCAAAAAATATTTACGTTAATTCAAAAAATATTAGTTACATAATAATTCCACAATCTTTAATAAAATTCAAATGCTTTTGTGGTGTTAATGATTTAGTAAATATATCTGCAGTCTGATCATTGGTGCTTATGTATTGTAATTCAATTTCTCCATTGTAGACCAGATCTCGAATATAATGATTTCGAACATCAATATGCTTAGTGCGCGCATGATACATTTCCGTTGATGCCAGGTCAAGCGCACTCTTGTTATCACAATTGATTGTAATTTGCTGCGCCAATGTTGTGTTCATGACTTCTTTCCTCAATCCAGAAAGCCATTGAGCTTCCTGTGCTGCTGCCGAGAGTGCCATATACTCCGTTTCTGTTGTAGAAAGTGCAACAGTAGGTTGCTTGCGCGTGTTCCACGAAATTGCAGCTCCGTTCAGCGTGCATACATAACCGGTGGTAGAGCGTCGACCATCGACGTCGCTTGCCCAATCTGCATCTGTAAAGCCGGTTAACTCGCTTCTTCCATCACGTTGATAACTCAATTTCGTGTTCGTTGTGCCTTTCAAGTAGCGAAAAATTCGTTTAACTGCTGACCAGTGTTCGCTGGATTCTGACTAAATCTGCTAACGTAGTTCACAGCAAAACAAATATCTGGACGCGATACTTGCGATAAGTACATCAAGCTGCCTACAGCTGCCTACAGCTGCCTGATAAGGAATGTCTGCCATTTTCTTCCGGGCCTACTCAGTGGTCGGTCCCATTTCACAAGAAAGTTTTAAGCCTGCTTCCATCGGCGAAGAGACTGCTTTACAATCAGACATGCCGAAATGATTAAGGATATCGCGTATGTACGCTGTCTGATCAATTGCTATTCGTTCAATGTTGATTCCAAGTACCGAAGTTACCTTCCCAATATCCTTTAACTTGAACCTAGTAGACAATTTATTCTTCAACTCAATAGTCGTTTCCTCAGAGTTTGAAAACAGCAATATATCATCTACATATACAGCAACGATTAAAAGCTTTCCATCTTGATTATTAAAATAAATGCATGGATCCATCCTTGATAGCGTCAAGCCAAACTTCAAAAGTTCTTCTTCGTTCAGTTTTGAATTCCAAACACGACTTGCTTGCTTTAATCCATATATGTCTAGTTCTCAACTAAATTCATGAACTCGACAAACTTATCAATAACTTCTGATTTTTCTCTGATCATATACACAAAAACTTTACACGTATAGTCGTCCAGAAATGTATCAAAGTACTTTGCACCTCCAAGTGATGTCTCGTTCATCGGTCCGCATACGTCGCTGTGAATGATTTCTAAAAAATCTGATGCTCGGTGGGTTGAATTTTCAAAAGAATTCCTTTTTTGCTTGCCTTTCAGACAAACTTCGCACTGTTTTGTAGTCGACGATCTATCGGGAAAATACTTCGCGCCAGTCGCCAGTCCATCACGAATTTTTCTTAAGTATGTTATAATAGGATATTTTGTCCATTGTTAAAAATGGAGGAATATTCTATTAACATGGAATATATAATAATATGTCACAAAGGATAATACGTACACCAGCAGGTGTAACGAGGGTTCGTAAAAATGTCTCGGACACGGTATAGCTTTACCCTATGTAAATCTATACAATTAAGAGAAAACGGAAACATGGATTTACCCAATGTAAGTCCATATAACGTCGTGAATTAATGGGGTTCAAAAGCCGTACGTACGCATGGTTCTGAGACCGAAAGCGTTCTTCGGGTTGGCAGCTTTTGGGGGGATACGGCCCAAAGGCCGGACGCACGTTTGGCCCTGAGGCCAGAGGCGATTCAAAGATTTGTAAGTTAAAAGAATACGGTCGGAAGGCCGGATGCACTTTTGGCCCTAAGGCTAGAGGCAATCTTATGGAATACGGCCCAAAGGCCGGACGCACTTTTGGCCCTTAGGCCAGAGGCGATCTTGTACATAAAAAGATATAGCTAACGGGCCAAAGCAAGCCCCAGCCAAAAATAAAAGATAGATTAATGTTTACCATTTCGCTTTATTATTTTGATAACTCTGATTTCTCGGTGTGGTTGGTACTGATGTTCTTGATTCCGGATGGTTTTCGACTTCTCAGCGTTGTTGAAACGGTTGAGCTGATGTACTTGATTCCGGATGGTTTCGTCTTTCCAGTGTTGTTGAAACGGTTGAGCTGATGTACTTGATTCCGGATGTAGATTATTTCACCACTTGTAAGGTCTTATTCACTTTTTGTTTTTGTTCTATCTTGCTCAAAATCGAGCACTTAATCCTATTTCACAACTTGTATGCTTTTTTTCACCTTTCTTTTCTTTCTTGCTCAAAATCGAGCAGTCACACTTTCACAGAGTCGGGAGTTTGGATATAAAACAATTACTCTTCTCGATCCGTCAATCGTACTTAATTAAATAGTTCTTTTTTGCTGAACTTTACAATAAAGAAATATGCAATCGAATACAATGTTCAATAATTTTCGATCTGGATTGCGAAATCCAAACGCACTTAAACTAGTCCATTTCTGGATGTCGCAATCCAAACCTACTTTTCCAATTATTAATCCACTTTTTTTAAATTGGTAATCCACTTTGCGAATCCGATTGCGATTTTTCTTCATCGCATTGTTTATCTTTTGCAAAAATTGCTTACATAGTGTAATGACACGAAACTAAGTCAGTATGGTGGTTAGTCATACTTAGTTAGCAGGTGTGTTCGAGGGATTCCCTCATGTTTTGAAACATGAGTCAACAACTTGCCGCTTTATGTGTTTTGATTTTGTGTTTTCTTTAGTGGCGTCACCGTAAGCATTTCTTTGCCGAGCCGATATATTCAGGTGGATCACCGGATTAATTTCGTGTATACATGTGATATGCATATTTTGTCCTATAAGACTTGCTCTTTGGCATTGAAATTGTCGGTGCGCGTAATTGAGCGGCAAATGTTTGTTGTTTATGGAATCTGCCTCGATTTCGTGTCATCACACTCCTTTGCCCTTTATTGAGAAATTTCTGCGTTCGTAGAAAGCAGAAATTTCTAAGGTCGCGGGGGAGGCAATGTAGTCTCCATCTGTTTTGATTATGGTACGATGAATGGATTCGCAATGTGGACCGTCAATAGTGGTAACAAAAAAAAATTCTGATTGAACCTTTGTATCCAACTGTTACATTTTACATACAAATTTCTAACTTTATTAAAGTATGGTTTAAACAGAAATAAAATTGTTTACTAATGTCCGAGTTTATTTTGCACTTCCACGGCGTATGCCGGGAAACATTTACCTATCCGAAGATTAGGCTCGGCTGAGTACTTATACATTGGTTTTACAAATTTCTTAAATATAAATTTACAATAAATCAAGTTCTTGTTACTTTTTTTTTTGATTTTTACAAATATCTTAAATATAGATTTATGATATATCAAGTTCTTGTTGCTATTTTAATCACATTGATTTTTACAAATTTCTTAAATATAAACTTATGGTGTTGCTTTCGCAGGTGTTAAATGAATGTTCTAATAGATATTTTATTATTTTACATATGTGTATTTTTATTGTTTAAAATTGTCCATTTGTTAATTTGATATCCGTTATTGTTCCAATTACATGGTGTTGGAATCATTATATTGTTTGGATGTGCTTCTTTGGGTTTTTTTTTTTTTATCATCTATTAAGTAGTTTTAAATTGGTATATAAACAATTTATTATACATTCTTTATTTATTTATTTTTTTATATTGGTTTATAATCAATCTATTCTGATTACAAAAGTTTAACATTTTATCATCTTCTCTTCAATTTATTAAGCATTCTTATTTCAGTTACATGTTTTTTTTTTTTTTTCACATATTATATTTAATTCTTAGTTCCTTTTTTTGTTTCATAAAATCAACAAATCAACTTCTATATTATTACTTTCATTACATGATTTTGGGAATTTAAAATATCTTCTTATATCTTATCTGTCTTTTCAATTCACGAAAAGTTTAACAATTAGATTTGTTTAAAATTACATTATTATGTCTTTGTCATCTTAGATAAATATATATATATATATTTTTTTTCTTTTTTTTGAAAAGGGTTTGATATTTTGTCAAGTTGTTATATAATTACTTTGTTAATCGTTATTATTCCAATTACATGATTTTGGAAATTTTAAATTTCTTCTTTAATTCTTAATTTTTCTCATTATTTAAATTCAGGAAAAAAAAATTAATATTTATCAAACCCTCATATATGAATAATTAATAATTTAATTACTTTGCGTTATACATATTTGAAATCATTCTTGTAAAAAAAAATTTTTTTTTTTTTTTATTTATTGATTCATTCGCTCTATTTTTTTTTTTTTTGATAAAATAGTACTTTGATTATTGTACTAATGCAACAAATTTTTTTTTTTTTAATGTTTATAAAGTTTATTACTTTATGTTAGCAAAATTTAAAAATTTTTTTTTTTTTTTGTTTAAAATATGGTTCGTGAAATTTCGTTCTCATTTTAAAATGAGGATCATAAATTTTGATTTTCATTTTAAAATGATCGTTGTAGTATTTACTAGTGGTTAGTAGGTTTTTGTTAGTAAATGTTGGATTCTTGTTTGGTTCTGTTAATCTTTTTTTTAGAACCTCTTGGTCTTGATCTTTCATTGATTTTCTTTTGTTCTCATGTAATTTGTTCGTTTTCTGGATTATTGGGAAATCTTCCACTGATGTTGGTACTGCTTCTGTGTATGTCAACTTATCACCGGGTAAATATTCCTCGCATGTTGAGGCTATTGCTTCTTGTTCCTCATCATTTAGATTCTCTTCGGTTAACTCTTCTGCTTGCTTCAAACGCTTGTTTTCAATTTGTGCATATTTCCTTATGCTATTAATATTTACTGACGTTTCTTCCGTCGTATTATCCTCCGCATATTTTTCATATTCTTTCTTTAATATGTATTCATTATACTTGTTCATCGGTTCCAGTACCGGCTCTAATTTATTTAATCTTCCTTCATTATTATTACTGTTATTAATTTCTTTATCACTTATGCGTTTTTGTGTTAACATGTAGTTGTTATATTCCCTTATCGGCTCTAATGTCGGCTCGAATATTTCTTCAAGATTAGTTCGATCTAGAATACTAATTGCTGCTGTATTCTCTTCCGGTTTCAGAATGCAGTTAGGTATATATATACCTTTCTTTATTTGTTGTGCAGGGCACAATAGTTCCTCGTTGCACAATATTTTGAATTTCACTAGTTTTTCTGTACGTGCGGGTGTTATTACTTCGTCGTTTAGGGTATTGTTTAGAATCTCACTAGTTTTGGTAGTGTTCACCAGACCTGTTTCCTTAAGTTTACCATCCGAAATTGATGCAAATAACTGCCGGTTGTCATCAGGATTAACTGATTTCACCTGACTGCCTTTTACACTAGACAATTTATTATAATGTTTGTTTGTTTGAATTGATGCAATAGTTAAGTCAGTATTTGGTTCGCTAGACCTCATCTGATCAACTTTCACACTTGACAATTCCTTATTACAAACGTTTTCACTTAGAAGGTGGTCTTGCCGCAATTTTCCCAGAGATATTGTATTTAGCTGTACTCCAATGGTATTTTTCGTGATATCATGTGACATGTGTTCTGAGGAAATTGATACAAGTGGTTCGTCAACATGACTAGGTTTACGAAACCTAGATTGACTTTCACTTGTACTACTCAATTTTCTCTCGTCGTTCAGTCTTTCAATCACAAATTTTTTCGACTGTGCAGGAATGGGTACTTCTTGTTTGGTAATATTTTGGGCACACGAAGTATTTTCCTTTAAAATTGATGTCGCAGAGGTACTCATCTTACAAAGATGAGGTTCTGTGGCACTAGACAATTTTTCATCGATTATTGGTAGGCTAAATTTTTTCTGGTTGATTGTGGTTTGTGGGAACTCTAAACGTTGTAATGGCCCGTACAGATTACAGTGTGTTGATAAGAAGTTGTTTCCTATCAATCCATCGCCAGGTATTTGGGCAGTATTGCTCTCTAGCAACATTTCACCCTGGCAGGTACCCTTCGTTTTTCCCTCTCCATGCATACTTTTTATTTCAATCGCCTCTTTGCGATTAATTTTAGCATTGTTTTTTAATGCTTTTTCTTTGAGCAAGTTTATTTCTGCTCCCGTGTCTAATAGTAATTTTACTGATTCCTTTCTTCCAATGTCCAATGGAATTTGTACCATTGGGCTATTTATCCCTTGGGGACACCTTTCTATGTTTTTTCTTTCTATTGTGGGCTGGCCGAGGTGTCTCCGGTCAACCCCTCGTGGTTTTCCGGAATCGACTTAGTTTCCCACCTTAATTTGGCATAACACTGATTGATCCGATGGTCAAAACTTAAACAGAAATCACACTGTTCACTGGTTTCTCTGGGCATTTCCATTCGGTTTATTTTTTGTGGTTCTCTACGCGCCTGACATTCATTGTTGTAATGCCCAGGTTTTTGGCAGATATTACAAAATTTGTTACCTGACCTGCACTCCCTAGAAGTGTGGCCAGTTTTACCGCATGTGTAGCATTGTATCGGTCTGCGGTTCCTGTTTTCCTGAACCGTATTACCGCTACTTATTCCCATATTGTTATTATTCCTGTTATTATTGTTACCCTGATATCCACCATTTGCTCTTTTTTTATGGTCGTAATTATTGCCATTATTTCGGTTTGGCTGCGTGTTATTAAAATTTCTTCGGTCATTATTGTAGGACCGGTTTTGTGTACTTGTTTGGGGTGTTGTAGGTTGTCCCCTTGTAGTTAGTTTGTTTAATACTTCTGCGATTAGTTCCGGTGTAATCGCATTTAGATTAGTTATTCCAGCTGTAGCATTTTCTAATCGTTCCATATCACTGACTTTGTGCACGATTTCCTTCAAAGTTGGTTCTTTTAATGTCAGTGAATATTGTCTTAGAGATTGACTAATTATACCTGTTCTGAATACTAATATGGCATTCTTTTCGTATTCCTTTAACAGGGCATCGGGATTATTTGGATATTTAATCTCGATAACTGACTTACAATCTGCCAGTTTTCTATCCAGCTTGTTTGCATATTGTAATATGCTTTCCCCATTGACCTGTCGAATGTTACGTAATTCTTCGTAAAGTATCGTCAAGTCCTTTTTTGGCAAGTAAAGTTGTATAAGTTTATCTTCAATTTCAGAAAATTTTTCAAAATTATGATTACGGAGGGTTTGATATGCGTCTCCGCTTACTGCCATTTTTGGAAAGAGGCTGAGAAAGATTTGTTGTTCATCCGTTACCAAGGTGCTGTATGTTGCTCTTGATAATGATAAAAACTTATCTAACTCAGTTTGTATATTGGTGGAGTTTTCTCCTGTAAATACCGGGATCTTGGATATTATCTCAAGAATGTCTTTTAAAGACGATGGAGTCATGCTGACGTTCATTTTGTCTGTGGACATTTTGGATGTTTTTTCTGTTACTTGACTTGTAATAATAATTTTTTTTGTAGGTGGTTTCTGTATATCTGCTATATCCGTAACAGATTGACTGCGCGTGTTTATTTGAAGTTTTTTATCTATAACTTCTATGTGGCGATTAGCATCTAATAAGAGTTTCCTGGCTTCTTTAGCGCTTGAAGGAATTTCTCTTGGCATAATTTGGTTCGTACTGCTTCTTGAATGTTTTTTATTCTCATACAGTACTGAATTTCTATTCCTATGTGACAACTGCTCTTCTAGTTCTGCGTTAATTACGTCTGCAGACTCGAGTTGTTGTTTCAGTGTTTGGATTTTTTTTTCTAAATGTTTGTTCCTTTTTCCGCAATCTTCCAAATTCTTATTTAATATCTCTTCTTGTTTGGCTATTACTTCAAGAGTTTCAGTCAAGAGATCGTCGACCGTTTCGGCATTCTCTCCTGAAATTCTCTCGTAATTATTCCTAGGACTTCTTTTTTGAATCTCTTCATTCAATCTGTCTGATATAAATAACCAATCTCTTTTAGTCGATTGGGCTTGTCTAAATAATGTTTCTAACTCCTTCTCTTTTTCCCTAAGAGTTAGAAATTGTTCTAATTCTTCCTTTGTTAGAACGTTGCTCCTGCTGGTATCTCTATTCATAACCAGTGTACTTTTCTTTTATCTAGCCTGGTTGCTAGTATGTTTTTATCCTATGGGGAAGAGTTGTGGCCAGAAAAGATAGAAAATAAAAAAAATGTATTTGCGTTTATTTTTGTATATCTTTATTTAATAATAAAAATTTTTTTTTTTTTTGACAGGGTTTTTTTTTTTTTACTTATCCCTTTTATAATTTTCTTGCCACTTGTTCCATTCTTGTTCGAAGTCTTTATTTAATCCTCGTATGAAATTTAAAGTTTCTCGTCCTTCACCCTTTTCATATAGTTGCTGAATTGTGATTTTCTTTTGTTCCTCGACTGCTTTTTGTCTTCTTTCCTCGTTGATGGCTCTCAATTTTTCCTGGAATTTTCTTCTTTCGCTTTCCCAGTTCTTGTCTTCTATCTTATTTTGGCATTGGTTTGTCCATTTTCCGTCTCCGTTTGATGCCGCTGGGGTTGTTTGTGGTTTGGTCTTGTTTTTATTATAGTTGAGGCCTTTCAGGGCTAATAATTTTGCCCTGAAACCTTCCCTCTCCTTCTCTGTTACTGATATGCTAATCAGTCGGTGAAGGTCCTTCCGGTTCTTCCGGAGTCTCGCTTGCTGACCGCCGCGGGTCTTCTGTCTCTCCTTGTGCGGTTGGGGTGTTGGTTTCCGCGTCCTTCTCATGTACTCGGCCAACGTAAGCGGTTTGGGACCGCTTTCCGGGTGTTTTTTTACTATTTCTTCAATAGTTTGTTTCTGCTGAGATAAAATCAAACAAAACAAAAAAAAATAAAGCAACCGTAGAGAAAAAAAAAAAAAAAAATTGTGTAAAAAAAATATTTATAGGCACAACGTTACACCATCGTTGTACCCGTAACTTGACCGATTAGTATATCTATAGATATACTATATTTTTTTTTTGTGGAGCTTAGTCGTTGGACTTGCTCAAGCAAAGAAATAAAAAAAAATTTTATTTATATTTTTTTTTTTTGAAGTGTCGGTTGTGAAATTCACACCCGACAAAGAAAAAAAAAATCGACTGCGCCAGAGTGGTGCTCCACTCGAATTGTAATTTCGTATTGAAATTATCGGGAAATCGTCAGAGTGTTGTTCCACTCGAATTGTAATTTCGTATTGAAATTATCGCGAAAACGTCATGGCTAAACGGCAAGGTGTCGTGAGGTACGACTACCGACTGCGCCAAATGTTATAATAGGATATTTTGTCCATTGTTAAAAATGGAGGAATATTCTATTAACATGGAATATATAATAATATGTCACAAAGGATAATACGTACACCAGCAGGTGTAACGAGGGTTCGTAAAAATGTCTCGGACACGGTATAGCTTTACCCTATGTAAATCTATACAATTAAGAGAAAACGGAAACATGGATTTACCCAATGTAAGTCCATATAACGTCGTGAATTAATGGGGTTCAAAAGCCGTACGTACGCATGGTTCTGAGACCGAAAGCGTTCTTCGGGTTGGCAGCTTTTGGGGGGATACGGCCCAAAGGCCGGACACACGTTTGGCCCTGAGGCCAGAGGCGATTCAAAGATTTGTAAGTTAAAAGAATACGGTCGGAAGGCCGGATGCACTTTTGGCCCTAAGGCTAGAGGCAATCTTATGGAATACGGCCCAAAGGCCGGACGCACTTTTGGCCCTTAGGCCAGAGGCGATCTTGTACATAAAAAGATATAGCTAACGGGCCAAAGCAAGCCCCAGCCAAAAATAAAAGATAGATTAATGTTTACCATTTCGCTTTATTATTTTGATAACTCTGATTTCTCGGTGTGGTTGGTACTGATGTTCTTGATTCCGGATGGTTTTCGACTTCTCAGCGTTGTTGAAACGGTTGAGCTGATGTACTTGATTCCGGATGGTTTCGTCTTTCCAGTGTTGTTGAAACGGTTGAGCTGATGTACTTGATTCCGGATGTAGATTATTTCACCACTTGTAAGGTCTTATTCACTTTTTGTTTTTGTTCTATCTTGCTCAAAATCGAGCACTTAATCCTATTTCACAACTTGTATGCTTTTTTTCACCTTTCTTTTCTTTCTTGCTCAAAATCGAGCAGTCACACTTTCACAGAGTCGGGAGTTTGGATATAAAACAATTACTCTTCTCGATCCGTCAATCGTACTTAATTAAATAGTTCTTTTTTGCTGAACTTTACAATAAAGAAATATGCAATCGAATACAATGTTCAATAATTTTCGATCTGGATTGCGAAATCCAAACGCACTTAAACTAGTCCATTTCTGGATGTCGCAATCCAAACCTACTTTTCCAATTATTAATCCACTTTTTTTAAATTGGTAATCCACTTTGCGAATCCGATTGCGATTTTTCTTCATCGCATTGTTTATCTTTTGCAAAAATTGCTTACATAGTGTAATGACACGAAACTAAGTCAGTATGGTGGTTAGTCATACTTAGTTAGCAGGTGTGTTCGAGGGATTCCCTCATGTTTTGAAACATGAGTCAACAACTTGCCGCTTTATGTGTTTTGATTTTGTGTTTTCTTTAGTGGCGTCACCGTAAGCATTTCTTTGCCGAGCCGATATATTCAGGTGGATCACCGGATTAATTTCGTGTATACATGTGATATGCATATTTTGTCCTATAAGACTTGCTCTTTGGCATTGAAATTGTCGGTACGCGTAATTGAGCGGCAAATGTTTGTTGTTTATGGAATCTGCCTCGATTTCGTGTCATCACAAGTATTCATCATTAACGTGACCCATACGTCGATGCTACAACCAATAACTGTTCTGCTTAGTATCTGACACTAGATAACTGCTGAATTCTTTCACATAGTTCAATTTGTAAACACCATCCGTCACAATTGCTGTTGCCACTAGTTTTCGATTTTTGTCCATTATTTGACATTTGGTATTTGTAAATTCAACTGTGTTTCCAGCACGCGTCATTTGGCTTACGGATAACAGATTTACACAGACTTCTGGCACGTAGTGTACATTTTTAATCACTATGTTTGAACTATCATTAATTTGCAATTTCACGTCACCGACACTTTCAATGTTCATGTTTACTTTCCGGTTCTTTCGCTCCAATCAGGTGTTTTTTAACTGCTGTCATATGAGTAGTAGCTCCAGAATCTATGATCCAATCTCGACCGTCGATGCTCTCCCTAGCCATGAGAGACGTTAACAGCGTGCTTTCACTTCTTGGGTCTCCTTTATCAAGTTTCTTATTTAAGCAATTTCTGGAAATGTGGCCAACACGATTACAGTTAAAACAACGAATGAATTTGTTTTTCTTGTGTTTTCTTGGCAAGTTTCGTGCATTCTTGCCGTAAAATGCCACTTCTTCGTCCATTGCCATTCCCGGTTTAACTTCTTGAAGAATTTTTGATTTAATTGAATCTGCCGTTATGCTGATGCCGCTGCTCTCCAATCCCATTATCATTGGTTTATAGGTTTCCGGCAAGCCTGCCAGAACCAGCGTCCCAACCCATTCCTCTGATACTAGCATTCCGATCCCGTTTAGCCTGTGCGCTGTATTTACGATTTTGTGCACATAGTCCTCGACGCTTGAGCATTCTGAAAGCTTCGTTGATAATAGAGACTTTAATAGGCCGACTCGCCTAGTCAGACCGCTGTCCTCGAATGCGTTTTTCAGTTTTGCCCAAATTTCTGCTGCCGTCGACGCTGATTTCACATGAGAAAAATTAACTGGATCGAATAGCAAGATGAGTTTAGATTTAGCCTTTGCTAATTTCTTGGCATCCGTTTCTGTGCCCTCTATGCACTTCCAGAGCGCCTCGTGCTCCAAATAGGCCTTCACGGCAAATTGCCAATTTTCTTAATTTTCTCGGCCTTTTAGCCGTTCCATCGGTGGCAAAAATCCGCTCGACGACATTTCACTAATATCGCACACGAGAAACGAGAATAAATTTGCAAGAAAATTGATACGATTAACACGATATTTCCCGATTTTAAACTTTTGCTTTTTTGACACACACGCGCTCTAACAGGGGACCTGGGCCCATAACCTGTTAAATAAAAGACGTCTGTAACGAACGAGAGTTGTGTGACAGTTTATTGTAGAAACTATATATGGATGGGTTTACACAGCAGAGTTTATACGCTAGAGTTACGTTTATATACTAACAATGATAAATAAGGATGCTTAAATATGCAGATGATACTCTACTACTGGCTTTAAAATTAAAAAATTATTGTAGCACCTGGAACTTAACAGTTAAACTGTCCAAAGCCAAAATTCTTATGTGTTGCACCCGAGGAAGAGTTCTTGAAACGCAGAAGTTTTATTCAATCAAAAAGAAATAGCTATGGTTAACTCTTACTGTTATCTAGGAGCTACTTTGTGTCCCCAACTTTCTTGGTCTGAAAATGTGGCAGAAAGAGCAACTAAAGCTAAATGGTGGAAAGTGTTTTTATCGAAAAGAAATGTCAGTCTACAATCCAAATTCAAAATTTTCACTGCAGTTAGTAGATCAGTATAGGCATACAGAGCGGGGAATACTCATACTTTGTAGAAATTGATATCAATATTTTCGGTAAAGCAGTACTTCCGCATAATGAATTTATTAGAGTTACAGATACAGAGTGGAATAATCGTTTTTTTTATATTAAAAGGGTCATTGCTTATAGACAATGTTAAATTTTTCAATTTAACTCTTAAATGAAAAAACCAAAAAGTATGATTAATTATTTGTTTTTTGCTGTACATATTTATCTCTGGACCTCGGAGGTAAACTGCGCTATGATATTTTATTCAACTTTTTAGTGGAGCAGTTTAAATGTTATTGGAATCTTTCAAATCAGAATTAAATTTATTTCGCTCAGCAGGACACCTGGACCAAATGTTATACTTCATTTATGGCTATTGGGTACAATCTAACATATACAAACCCCATTTTTTTGAGTGAACTACGACATCTTTTATAAAACAGCACCAAGTCGAAATAGCGCAGTTTACCTCCGAATTCCGGATCTATTTTTTCTATTTTTATAATTTATTATTTATTTAATTTTTATGAGATTAAAAATTAAAGTTTAATTAAATTGAATTAAATAAAATTAAATTAGGTAAAACTAATCTCAATTAGATTGAATTGGGTTTAATTAAACTGGATTAAGAATCGCAATCTGACCACCGAATTGGCTAGACCTGCTCAGTTTTACGTCGCACAGAGACTTGTAACAATCCAAAGTTGAATTTTAGTTCAGTTCAGTGTTTGTGACAAAAGTTAATTCTAACATTAATATAAGTGCACTCAAGAGACCTAGGGAGGTTTCGCCTCCAAAAACTCTTTTTAGAGATATGATCTCTAAAGCTAAATCCAGTAAAACTGGATCTGCAGTTGTGACGGCTTCTGCAGTGTTTCAAAATCCCAACAGATTCCATCTTCTTGGTTCTAATGATGACGACGATGATGACGCGGCCATCATAAAAGTTACTTCCAAACAAAAAATCCCATCGATAATAGTTAAAGATCTAATTCGTGAATCGATAAGTTTAATTATGAAGGAATTATCCGTAATCAACTACAGCATAAAGCATATCTCTATTGGAAAAAAAACTATTACAACACAGCTTCGAAGACTACGATAAAGTTCGGAATCATTTGATCGCTAAAAAGGTGCAATTTTTCACTGCCACGCTGACTTAAAACCGTTAAAAATCATCCTAACAGGTTTACACGACATGGAGTGTAATACCCTGATCAAATATTTTAGCAACGAACATAACATAAATTGCCTGGATATTAAAAAATTCAGGCGTGATAAGGCTGTCGACACACGGCAGAGATAAAATCGTATTAACTCGCTTTTCGATAATAACTCGCCTTAATATGGACATATTAACTTCGATATTAAGTCCCGTTCCGTAATTTATATTAACTCGGCTACCAAATACTCGATCCAAAAGAAACTTTCAACCGGGGAATTCACAATACGAAATAGAAGGAAATTTCGATGAAATTTTGAGGAATTTACGTTACAATGACACTTTATTTCGTTGACATTACAAAAAAGAGACAAAAAACTTCACAAAAAGGCAATTTAAAGAATTTAATGGTGCGTCCATGATTTATTTGCGATACAAAATTTTTCAGGATTTCACAAGGCGTAATAATGATTACAGAACGATATTAACGCGGGACTTAATATCGAAGTTAATATACATTAACACGAGTTAGGCTCCCGACACACGATAGAGAAAAAATCGTATTAAAATGAAAGCTTCCACTACAGCTTTTGTAGGTGACATACGACATTTTTTTTTAAATACCGTATTAAATCAATCTAAGAAAGTTCTAAAGCTCGTCAGAGCGAAGCTTTAAATTTAAACGTAAAACTTAAATTTTGGAATTGTTTTGTATTTCGCCTTGTGAAATCATGAAAAATTCTATTTCGCAAATAAATCATGGACGCACCGTTAAATTCTCTAAAATGTCATTCTGTGAAGATTTTTGTTTCTTTTTTGTACTGTCAACGAAATAAGACGTCATTGAACGTAAATTTCTAGAAATTTCCTCGAAATTTCCTTCTATGTCGTATTGTAAATTCCCCGCTTGAAAGTTTCTTTTGGATCGAGTATTTGCTAACCGAGATAATATAGATTACAGAACGATATTATCTCGGGACTTAATATCGAAATTAATATATATTAACGCGAGTTAATCTCGAAAAATGAGTTAATACGATTTTATCTCTATCGTGTGTCGGCAGCCTTAATATCGAAAAGTGAGTTAATACGATTTTATCTCTATCCAAATTGAATCCTCTCGCAATAATATTCTTTCAACATTAGGTGAAAATAATATTGTTATAGATCTGGCAATATTGATCTTCCCAGAAAAAGCCAGAAGAGTCCCCCAACATGTAAAAAGCCATAAACAAAGTTCTAGCAACTTCTAGTATACACCCGGCGCAACAGTATATTCCAAAATGTAGGCAATTAAAGATCCAGAATAGTCTAGACACACACACACAACGACACCTGACGGAAGCTTCGAGAACTGGGAGATTTGGTATAAATATCCGCAACTTTCACACAGCAGGAGTCATTCAGCCAGCGACATTATAGAAGGCGTGAACCGGTGCAAGAACGCGATATCAGTAGTGGCAGATAGGCGAATTAAGTTAAAGTGATCGGGAAATAATATAAAAGTGCGAATAAATAAATTATCCCTTATTTTTAAACGAATTTGTGTTTTACTTGAAATCCAGGCGAAACTCTAGCTCGCAACAATATCATAACGGGCATTTCTTACGGCGATGTAGTTAGAAATACTGCGGTTTCAAATGCAAGTACGCGTAGTTTTCCTCGTAGCTCTTGCAATGTAAGTTTATTTTCGCCTGATGAATTAATCGCGTTAACTGTGGATCTCATTAATAAGCTAAGTTCATGTAAAACTAAACAATACCAGTTAGCAGCTGTTGTAGAAGTCACTACTAAGTTTCTTTATGGATGATACTATTAAGTTACTGCTATGAAATGCCCAGAGCATATGTAATACATCCGTCGAATTGTTTGATTGTTTACATCAAAATAATTTCGATTTAGCAATAATAACAGAAATTTAGCTAAAAAGTGACGTCAAACTGTTCAACTCTAGATAGAACGATAGAGAGAATCAACCGAGGGGTGGAGTTGCTATTTGTGTTAACAAAAATCTCAAGCATGTACTCTTACCAAGAATAAAAACCAAGGTAATTGAAACTATCTCCATTAATCTTATTGGTTGCAATACTACAGTGACGGTAGCTTATTTTCTGTATACCAAACTCAATAAGGTAAAACTGAAACTTTTTCAAGAAGATATTAGATTCTTAATGAAATCTTCTTCAAACATTTTTTTTTGTGGAGATTTTAACGCCAAACACAGGCATTGGAACTCCGTTAAGGCCAACAGAGCGGGCAAAATTCTTTTCGAATCTTTACTAAAAAACTGCCAACAAGTCGAGCGAAACTTTATTATTCTTGGGACAAGTTGCGGATGAGTGGAAAGTCAATATGCAGGCTAGAGTTGTTAGGGAAGGCTAAGTTTGGGTTTTTATGAGGGGAAGAGGAGGGGTAAGGGTGGGTGGATGTTAATAGCTTTTTAATTAATTGCTTGAATCACGTCCAATATATTTTCATAGACGAAGTTGCATAGAATTTTCATAAAATTCGGTGTATTCAACATTCACGAAAGCGAACATTTGTATGGGAGGGGGTAGAGAAGGTACGGGAATCGTAAAATTTGATATGTAGTTTTATTTCGATTCTCTTGTAAGGTGCTTGTATAAAATTTTAAGTTCGTAACTTTTAGTTTGTTGGTTATTAGTTGATTTACTGAAATTGGTCGAAATCATAGTTTTGTATGGGAGGGGGTAGAAGGGCAAGCGCAATTTCAAAACTTTTAAAACAACTTCATTTGAATTATTTTTATAAGTTTTTCTGCAAAATTTGAAATTGATAGCTTTTAAGAGTTAGCTGACAACTTATTTCTTAAAAATGCTCGAAAAAATAATTTTGTATGGGAGGAGGTAGAGGAGGGAGGGGAATCGTAAGACTTGTGATGAGATTTTCTTTCTTTTTTGTTGTAAGATACTCGTACAAAATTTCAAGTTCGTAGCTTTTAATTTGTTGATTATTAGTTGAGTTAATAAAATTGATCGAAATCATACTTTTGTATGGGAGGGGGTAGAAGGGCAACCGCGATTTCAAAACTTTTAACGTAATTTCGTTTCAATTATTTTTGTAAGTTTGTATGTAGAATTGCAAATTGATAGCTTTTAATAGTTAGGTGATAATTGATTCCTTAAAAATGGTCGAAAAAATAATTTTGTATGGGAGGGGGTAGAAGTTTTAAAGGTTTTCGACCAGTTAATATTTCGTATGTTTAGAGATTTTTTTTAAATGCATTTTGCAAATTTTCAAGTTTCTACCTTAAAATTTCACTCAAAAATTTTCAGTTTATGTGTTTTTTTCAATGCACATGAAACACCTTGTGCACGTTAGCCGGGGGGGTCGGTTTATAACAATTATGGATCAAGTTGTTATTATTTTTCTATGTATATTAAATAGACGTATCCACATGCAAAATTTAAACTTTGTATCTTTCACCAGAGCCCCAAAAAAATCACTAAAAATTTTTGACATATTTGCTTATCACCTCCCTCCCCTTACACCTCCCAACTTAAAATTTTTATCAAAATTAACTATTATATAGTTCTACAATCTGACAAATTTTCGATTTTATATCTGTACTTTTTTTTGAAATATAAGGATTCGTAATTTTGAAAAGTGCGCCATTATTGAAATGCTCCCCATTTCCCCCCACTACTATTATTTCAAGATATTATATTTTTTTTGTATTTTCCCAGTACAGCTTAAAATAAGTTTCAAGTTTCAATTACATAGCTTAAGAGATAGTTGAGATATTCATTTTTAAGTGTTTTTCTTTGCACCCCCCCTGACCCTTCCACTTACAATAATTAACCACTTTTTAAGCTGATTCCGATGGAACTATATGCCACCTTAACGATCCCAAAATATGAATTTTTTACAATAAGTAATTTCGAAGATATAATCATTTGAAAAAATAATTCGGCCGAAAATTTGTTTTTAGCCCCCCCTTTTCGGACGCCAATGGATAAAAAAATTAAATTATTTTTAAAAGTTGTCCCACAAACTCCTCTATATGTATGTTGAGTTTTAGCTTCCTAGCTGTTACCATGGTTGAGATATTTGAATTCGTATTTTTCGGTTTTAGCGCTCCCCCCGCCTCCCCCTGAACCCGTACACCCCACAAAATGGGTATCTGCCTGAGATCTGCAACTATCTACAATCCCCCCAAAAATTAACTTTCTATCTTTAAGGGTTTGGGAGTTAATGTGCGCTGAGCGTACACACCGGCGTACGGCGTACGGCGGACGGCGTACGGCGGACGGCGGACGGCGTACGGCGGACGGCGTACAGACAGACGGATTTTTTTTTTTTGCATTTTTAGGCTAATTTAGTCATGAAACGCGAAAAAACAAAATTTCAGGGTAGCAAATTTTTTTTTTTTTCCAAGTCGATCACAATACTTTATTATTAAAATGATAAAGTAATTTAAAGCTGCAGTCTGATAAATGTAATTTCTTCACACATCAAACCGAATTTTTGGGTCATATTCTGACAAGAGATGGAATAAAAACAAACCCAGAGAAATTGAAAAAAATTCAAAATTTACTAATACCCAAAACCGTTAAACAACTTAGATCATTCTTAGGCTTAACGGGATATTATAGAAAGTTTATTCGAGATTATTCTGCATTGACAGTCCCTATGACGAAATTCCTGAAAAAAGACGCTAAAATAGATGTTAATGATTTTTCATATTTGGAGTGTTTTTCAAAATTAAAACTAGTTCTTACGAATCCACCAGTATTAAAATACCCAGATTTCACAAAGAATTTTATTTTGACAACAGATGCATCTCAATATGCATTAGGTGCAGTTTTGTCCCAGGATGGTCATCCAATAGTGTCCGAGTTTTATTAGTGGCGCAGTCGGTAGGATTCTAGCTAAACTTGCAGTATCCATAAGAGAACGAACCGTTGAAAAAACGCGTTTTAAACAATAATCAATAAAAGAAAAGAAAATAACGATTTAAGTAACAAAATAATATAAATAAGTTGCACTTAAACTGAGAGGCGGAGTAACAAGCCCAAATCTGTCTCAAAACAACCCCTGAGACTAGGGGGGATCTCAGTTATAATAAATACAGTAATTAAAGTAATAACGAATTGTGTACCAAGCGAATTATTAATTTATCTTGGACCCATTCCTGTTAACATACCGTGACTCACAGCATCCAAATTTTCGCGCAAGGATAAAAACTTTTAAATATCGAAGCATACCAACGATTCAGAAGAAATGGACCCTGAACTGACAACGAGATTAATAGCGGCCCTAGAAAACTTGACCGTCCCACACAACGTGAATCACGGGGAGAATCGAGCAACGAGGATATTAAAGGAAATCGCGTACATCAAGGAATACGACGGTGATCGAAAACAACTGACACAGTTCATGAACGTAGTGGGAACTCACCTAGATTCGCTGGAACCAAACGCAAAATCTGAATATTGGCAGGCGATCTACAACACGAAAATCACCGGCAGAGCAAACCAGTAACATGGGGAGAAACCAGAAATCTCTTGAAACAACATTTTCGACCAAACGCAAGTTAGAAGAATATATCTAGTAAAATAAGTAATCTTAAAGTAAGTTCAATTTTCGATTTAAATAGCAAGCTGGAAGATATTATTCAGGAAATAAATTCATTTGCAAGTTATGAAAATAGCCCAACCGAAACTAAAAACATTTTTTACCACACTTTAACTAATCGTATTCAGCAAATTGCGGCAGGAAACCTGTCACGAGATATTAAAGATATGTTTGATCTCCATAAAATTGAAGAAATTTTATATTCTTACGAAGGGTACGATCAACACAACATAGACAAAGATTTTATTTTCGAAAAACAACATACGCACCACCACAGACATTATACTAACGGAAGGAATAATAACAAATTTCAAAACGTTCGCAATTCCCAAAATCATTATGATCATAGCAATTCTAACCGAGACAACAATGATCGCGGACAAAATTCCGGGAACTACAGACAAAATCAGTACCGTTCACAGAATAACTTTCACAAAACGACCCTGGACAAAGACAGTTCCCCAATCAAGGAAGACCGACTTTCAACCCCTCAGGGCAATTCAGAAATTCCCATCAACAGCCCGAACCAATGGAGATTGTTCATGTCACTCATGAAAACCAAAACAACCAATTTGAAGAAGTTCACAATATCGAACCAGTTTTACTTTATTATTATAATAATAAAGTATTGTGATCGACACAAAAAAAAAAAAGTTTGCTACCCTGAAATTTTTTTTTTTCGCGTTTCATGACTAAATTAGCCTAAATAAACTGCCAACAAGTCGGGCGAAACTTTATTATTCTTGGGACAAGTTGCGGATGAGTGGAAAGTCAATATGCAGGTTAGAGTGGTTAGGGAAGACTAAGTGAAAGGGAGTTCTTGGGCAGTGCTGTTGTCAATTTAATAATATTTCATTCGTTTCTGCAAGTTTGGGTTTTTATGAGGGGAGGAGGAGGGGTAACAGTAAGTGTGGGTGGATGTTAATAGCTTTTTAATTAATTGCTTGAATCACGTCCAATATTCTCTGTATAGAATGTGTTTCATAGACGAAGTTGCATAGAATTTCCATAAAATTCGGTATATTTTACATTCACGAAACCGAACATTTGTATGGGAGGGGGTAGAGAAGGTAGGGGAATTGTAAAATTTGATATGTAGTTTTATATCGGTTCTCTTGTAAGGTGCTTGTATAAAATTTCAAGTTCGTAGCTTTTAGTTTGTTGGTTATTAGTTGATTTAATGAAATTGGTCGAAATCACAGTTTTGTATGGGAGGGGGTAGAAGCGCAAGCGCGATTTCAAAACTTTTAAAGCAACTTCATTTGAATTATTTTTATAAGTTTATATGCCAAATTTCAAATTGATAGCTTTTAAGAGTTAGCTGATAACTGATTTCTTAAAAATGCTCGAAAAAATAATTTTGTATGGGAGGGGGTAGAGGAGGTAAGGGAATCATAAAACTTGTGATGCAATTTTCTTTCTTTTCTGATGTTAGGCGCTCACACAAAATTTCAAGTTCATAGCTATCAATTTGTTGGTTATTAGTTGATTTAATGAAATTGGTCGAAATCATACTTTTGTATGGGAGGGGGTAGAAGGGCAAGCGCGATTTCAGAACTTTTAACGTAATTTCATTTCAATTATTTTTGTAAGTTTTTATGCAAAATTTCAAATTGATAACTTTTAATATTTAAGTGATAATTGATTTCTTAAAAATGGTCGAAAAAATAATTTTGTATGGGAGGGGGTAGAAGTACAATAATTAGCTTCTATCTAAACTGATTCTAGCACATGCATATGCCATCTTAATGGTCTCAAAATATCAATTTTTTATGGGAAGTAATTTCGAAGATATAATCATTTGAAAAAAAAATTCGGCCGACAATTGGTTCTTAGCCCCCCCTTTTCGCACCCCAATGGATAAAAAAATTAAATTATTTTTAAAAGTTGTCCTACAAACTCTTCTATATGTATGTTGATTTTTAGTTTCCTAGCTGTAACCATGGTTGATATATTTGAATTCGTATTTTTCGGTTCAAGCGCTCCCCCCGCCTCCCCCTGAACTTGTACACCCCCCAAAATGAGTATCCGCCTGAGATCCGCAACTACCTATAATCCCTCCAAAAATGAACTTTCTATCTTGAAGGGTTTGGGAGTTAATGTGCGCTGAGTGTACACGTCGGCGTACGGCGTACGGCGGACGGCGTACAGACAGACGGATTTTTTTTTTTTTTGCATTTTTAGGCTAATTTAGTCATGAAACGCGAAAAAAAAAAAATTTTCAGGGTAGCAAAGTTTTTTTTTTCTTGTGTCGATCACAATACTTTATTATTAGAATAATAAAGTAAAATGCAAAAAAAAAATCCGTCTGCCTGTACGCCGTCCGCCGTACGCCGACGTGTACGCTCAGCGCACATTAACTCCCAAACCCTTCAAGATAGAAAGTTCATTTTTGGAGGGATTGTAGATAGTTGCGGATCTCAGGCGGATACCCATTTTGGGGGGTGTACGGGTTCAAGGGGAGGCGAGGGGAGCGCTTAAACCGAAAAATACGAATTCAAATATCTCAACCATGGTAACAGCTAAAAAGCTAAAACTCAACATACATATAGAGGGGTTTGTGGGACAACTTTTAAAAATAATTTAATTTTTTTATCCATTGGGGTGCGAAAAGGGGGGGCTAAGAACCAATTGTCGGCCGAATTTTTTTTTCAAATGATTATATCTTCGAAATTACTTACCGTAAGAAAATTATATTTAGAGACCGTCAAGATGGTATATAGTTCCATCGGAACCAGCTCAGAAAGCGGCTAATTATTGTAAGGGGGAGGGTCAGGGGGGGTGCAAAGAAAAACACTTAAAAATTAATATCTCAACTATCTTTTAAGCTATGTAATTGAAACTTAAAACGTATATTAAGCTATACTAGGCAAATACAAAAAAAAATTTAACATGTTGAAATAATAGTAGTGGGGGGAAATGGAGAACATTTCAAAAATGGCGCACTTTTCAAAATTACAAATCCTTATATCTCAAAAAATAGTACAGATATTAAATCAAAAATTTGTCAGATTGTAGAACTACATAATGGTTAATTTTGGTAAGCTGGGAGGTGTAAGGGGAGGGAGGTGATAAGCAAAAATGTCGAAAATTTTGAGTGATTTTTTTAGGGCTCTAGTGAAAGATAAAAAGTTGAAATTTTGCATGTGAATACCTATATTTAATGCACATAGAAAAATAATATTAACTTGATCCATATTTATTATAAACCGACTCCCCCGGTCTAACGTGCACAAGGTGTTTCATGTGCATTGAAAAAAAACACATAAACTGAAAATTTTTGAGTGAAATTTTAAGGTAGAAACTTGAAAATTTGCGAAATGCATTTAAAAAAAACCCTAAATATACGAAATATTAACTGGTCAAAAACCTTTAAAACTTCTACCCCCTCCCATACAAAATTATTTTTTCGACCATTTCCAAGAAATCAATTATCACCTAACCATTAAAAGCTATCAAATTCAAATTTTGCAAAACACCTTACAAAATAATTAAAATGAAATTGCGTTCAAAGTTTTAAAATCGCGCTTGGCCTTCTACCCCCTCCCATACAAAAGTATGATTTCGCCTAATTTCATTAAATCAATAACCAACAAATTAAAAGCTATGAACTTGAAATTTCGTACGAGCATCTAACAACAAAAATGAAAGAAAATTGCATCACAAGTTTGATGATTCTCCTACCTCCTCTACCCCCTCCCATACAAAATTATTTTTTCGAGCATTTTTAAGAAATCAGTTATCAGCTAACTCTTAAAAGCTATCAATTTCAAATTTGGCATAAAAACTTATAAAAATAATTCAAATGAAGTTGCTTTAAAAGTTTTGAAATCGCGCTTGCGCTTCTACCACCTCCCATACAAAACTATGATTTCGACCAATTTCATTAAATCAACTAATAACCAACAAACTAAAAGCTACGAACTTGAAATTCTATACAAGCACCTTACAAGAGACGCGAAATAAAACTGCGTATCAAATTTTACGATTCCCCTATATTCTCTACCCCCTCCCATACAAATGTTCGGTTTCATGAATGTAAAATACACCGAATTTTATGAAAATTCTATGCAACTTCGTCTATGAAACACATTCTATACAGAGAATATTGGACGTGATTCAAGTAACTAATTAAAAAGCTATTAACATCCACCCACCCTTACTATTACCCCTATTCCTCCCCTCATAAAAACCCAAACTTACAGACACGAATGAAATATTGTTAACAGTCCTGCCCAAGAACTCCCTTTCACTTAGTCTTCCATAACCACTCTAACCTGCATATTGACTTTCCACTCATCCGCAACTTGTCCCAAGAATAATAAAGTTTCGCCCGACTTGTTGGCAGTTTATTTATACTCTAGATGAAATTTGAGAGTATAATAAGTTTGCTCTAAGGTTTGTAACGCTAAGAAATAAGGCTTGGAGAAAAAAATGAATGATACAGAAGTTAATGTTATCACTCAAAAATCTCAAAACCGGATGTCCGTCTGTCCGTCTGTCCGTCCGTCCGTCTTTCCGTCCGTCCGTCTGTCCGTCTGTTCGCTCTCTAGCTTGAGAACGCGTTGAGGTAGATTGTTCAAAGTTTTTACACGTCGATTTTGACAAAAAAGTAAGGCCAAGTTCGTGAACGAGCCAAATCGCTAAACCCCTTCTACCCCCTCCCATACAAAATTACACAATTGCGCAATTTGACAATTAAAAAATTTGCTCAAAAAGTATAAAAGCTATTGGCCTGAAATTTTGAATATTTTACTTTTATGATAATATCAATTTACCGTATAAAAATTATGCGTGTCCTCCCCCTCCTTCTACCACCTCCCATACAAACTGTACTTGTCATGAATTACTCTAAGCCAATTTACTCAGTGCGTATAAAATTTAGCAGGCTGAAATTGTGCACCAAATATTTATTTAAAATTGTTAGTAAGGCGAAAAAATATTAGACGGGTAGCTTCACCCCTTCTACCCCCTCCCATACAAAATGACGCAAATTCGCAATTTAACAATAAATTAATTTCCTCGAAAAGTATAAAAGCTATTAGTCTGAGTTTTGGGATATATTACTTTCATAATGATTTAAATCTACAGTAGAAAAATTATTTGCGTCCTTCCTCTTCTTCCACCCCCTCCCATACAAACTACACTTTTTCATGAAATGCTCTAAGACGATTTTCTCAGAACATATAACATTTATAGAGCTCACATTTTGTAATAAATAATTAATTAGTATTATCACTAAGATCAGAAAAAAATATTTGATTAGCTTCACTGCTTCTACCCCCTCCCATACAATATGACACAGTTTCACAACTTCACAAAAAATCGATTTTCTTGAAAAGTATGAATGGTACTAATCTGAAATTTAAGGGTTGTATATTTTATAATATTCCCAGTTATTTCTGAAAAAATCATTAAAATTCCCTCACTCTTTCTACCACCTCCCATACAAACTGCACATTTTCACTAAATCTAACTCACTAATTTTCTCAGTCCCCATTCAATTTTGGAGTAAGCATTTTGTGTAAAACATTTTTATACTCTAGATGGAATCTGAGAGTATTATAAGTTTGCTCTAAGGTTTGTAACGCCAAGAAATAAGGCTCGGAGAAAAAAATTAATGATACAGAAGTTAATATTATCACTAAAAAATCTCAAAACCGTCTGTCCGTCTGTCCGTCCGTCTGTCCGTCTGTCTGTCCGTCCGTCTGTTCGCTCTCTAGCTTGAGAACGCGTTGAGCTAGGTTATTCAAATTTTGTACACGTCGTTTTTGACAAAAAAGTAAGGTCGAGTTCGTGAACGGGCCAAATCGCTCCACCCCTTCTACCCCCTCCCATACAAAATGACACAATTGCGCAATTTGACAATACACGGATTTGCTCGAAAACTATAAAAGCTATTGGCCTCAAATTTGGAATATATTACTTTTATGGCAATAAAAATCTACCGTATAAAAATTATGCGTGTCCTCCCTCTCCTTCTACCACCTCCCATACAAACTGTACTTGTCATGAATTTCTCTAAGCCAATTTACTCAGTGCATATAAAATTTAGCGGGCTGAAATTGTGCGTCAAATATTTATTTAAAATTGTTAGTGAGGCAAAAAAAAAATTAGACGATTAGCTTTACCCCTTCTACCCCCTCCCATACAAAATGACACAATTTCGCAATTCGACAATAAATGGATTTGCTCGAAAAGTATAAAAGCTATTGCCGTGAAATTTGAAACATATTACTTTTACAATAATATAAATCTACCGTATAAAAATAATGCGTGTCATCTCCCTCCTTCTAACACCTCCCATACAAACTGTACTTGTCATGAATTACTCTAAGCCAATTTACTCAGTGCGTATAAAATTAAGCGAGCTGAAATTGAGCGTCAAATATTTATTTAAAATTGTTAGTAAGGCAAAAAAATAATTAGACGATTAGCTTCACCCCTTCTACCCCCTACCATACAAAATGACACAATTTCGCAATTCGACAATAAATGGATTTGCTCGAAAAGTATAAAAGCTATTAGTCTGAATTTCGGGATACTTTACTTCCATAATGATTTCAATCTACAGTATAAGAATTATTTGCGTCCTCCCTCTCCTTCCACCACCTCCCATACAAAGTACACTTTTTCATGAAATGCTCAAAGCCGATTTTCTCAGAACGTATAACGTTTATCGAGCTCACATTTTGTAATAACTACTTATTTAGCATTATCACTAAGATCAGAAAAAATTATTTGACTACCTTCACTGCTTCTACCCCCTCCTATATACAATATGACACAGTTTCACAACTTCATAAAAAACCTATTTTCTTGAAAAGTATGAATGTCATTAGTCTAAAATTTAAGAAATGTCAATTTTATGATATTCTTAGTTATTTCTGAAAAAATCACTAAAATCCTCTCACCGTTTCTACCACCTCCCATACAAACTGCACATTTTCACTATTTCTAACACACTAATTTTTTCAGCTCCTATTCAATTTTTGGAGTAAGCATTTAGTATAAAACATTTTTATAGCTACTTTAGCATGATGGGGAAAAATTAGTTCAATGCTATCACCTCTTCTAACACTCCCCATACAAAATTTCTTGGGATCATAAAAAATTCTATTTCATCTAGAGTATCTTAAGATTGCGTTTTACGCGCAATCGTAGGCCTGTTATGTTTATAGCTAATTTAGCATGATGGGGAAAAAATTATTTCAATGCTATCACCCCTTCTAACACTCCCCATCCAAAATTTCTTGGGATGACATCTAGAGTATCATTAGATTGCGCTTTATGCGCAATCGTAGCCCTGTTATGTTTATACTCTAGATGAAATCTGAGAGTATTATAAGTTTGCTCTAAAGTTTGTAACGCCAAGAAATAAGGCTCGGAGAAAAAAATGAATGATACAGAAGTTAATATTATCACTCAAAAATCTCAAAACCGGATGTCCGTCCGTCTGTCCGTCCGTCCGTCCGTCCGTCCGTCCGTCCGTCCGTCTGTCCGTCCGTCCGTCTGTGCGCGCTCTAGCTTGAGAACGCATTGAGCTAGATAGTTCAAATTTTGTACACGTCGTTTTTGACAAAAAAGTAAGGTCAAGTTCGTGAACGGGCCAAATCGCTCCACCCCTTCTACCCCCTCCCATACAAAATGACACAATTGCGCAATTTGACAATAAACGGATTTTCACGAAAATTATAAAAGCTATTGGCCTGAAATTTGGAATATGTTACTTTTATGATAATATCAATCTACCGTACAAAAATTATGCGTATCCTCTCCCGCCTTCTACCACCTCCCATACAAACTGTACTTGTCAAGAATTACTCTAATCCAATTTACTCATTGCATATACAATTTAGAGAGCTGAAATTGTGCACAAAATATTTATTTGAAATTGTTAGTAAGCCCAAAAAAATGTAGACTATTAGCTTCACCCCTTCTACCCCCTCCCATACAAAATGACACAATTGCGCAATTTGACAATAAACGGATTTGCTCAAAAAGTATAAAAACTATTGGTCTGGAATTTGGTATTTATTACTATTATGATAATATCAATCTACCGTATAAAATTTATGCGTGTCCTCCGCCTCCTTCTACCACCTCCCATACAAGCTGTACTTGTCAAGAATTACTCTAAGCCAATTTACTCAGTGCGTATAAAATTTAGCAGGCTGAAATTGTGGACCAAATATTTATTTAAAATTGTTAGTAAGGCCAAAAAAAATTAGACGATAAGCTTCACCCCTTCTGCCCCCTCCCATACAAAATGACACAATTTCGCAATTTGACAATAAACGGATATACTCGAAAATTATAAAAGCTATTAGTCTGAATTTTCGGATGTGTCATTTTCATAATAATTTTAATCTACAGTAGAAAAATTATTTGCGTCCTCCTTCTCCTTCCACCCCCTCCCATACAAACTACACTTTTTCATGAAATGCTCTAAGACGATTTTCTCAGAACATATAACATTTATTGAGCTCATATTTTGTAATAAATACTTAACTAGTATTAGCACTAAGATCAGAAGAAAATATTTGATTAGCTTCACTGCTTCTACCCCCTCCCATACAATATGACACAGTTTCACAACTTCACAAAAAATCGATTTTCTTGAAAAGTATAAACGACACTACTCTGAAATTTCAGGGATGTCAATTTTACAATATTCCTGGTTATTTCTGTAAAAATCACTAAAATCTCTCCACTCTTTCTACCACCTCCCATACAAACTGCACATTTTCACTAAATCTAACTCACTAATTTTTTCAGTTCCCATTCAATTTTTGGAGTAAGCATTTTGTATAAAACATTTTTATAGCTACTTTAGCATGATGGGGAAAAAATTAGTTCAATGCTGTCACCGCTTCTAACACTCCCCATACAAAATTTCTTGGGATCACAAAAAATTCTATTTCATCTAGAGTATCGTAAAATTGCGCTTTACGCGCAATCGTAGCCCTGTTATGTTTTTTTCTAAATTAGGCCTCAGAAACAAAATATTCACCAATTTAACTATCGACAATATCAAATATATACAAAGGGTTGATCGACACAGGATCAACCTTGAGTATTTTAAATTCGAGTAAAGTAGACTGTAGTAAATTTAAAGTGTTCGAACGAGTCAATATGAAACTTCAAACAATCACCAATTTAACAACTGAAATCGTAGAAAGAGTGATAACAAGTATACCGCAGGAGTTTAATTATGACCCTCAGGGTGCGACAAGGTGGTACAAACGTAACTTAGGGAATAAGCCATATGACATTTTAATTGGTATGGACTTGCTCAGTAAAATTGTCAAAACACTAGATTTTGATAAAAAATATCTCGAGCTTAACAATGGGATGAAAATACATATCTACTCTTCTGAAAACGAAACAGCACACAACTATTGATTGTTTCGAACTCAATTCAAATGAAAATGAAGTGGATTTAAACCACTTAAACGAAGAACAAAGAAGAGAAATGCAAAAGCTACTAAAAATTTTCAAAAATTTAATATACAAGGACGGAAACCAATTGACTAAAACGAACTCAATAACACACGAAGTCAGAACAACCACTGATCAACCTATTAATGCCAAACTGTATAGGCTACCCCCAAAGCATGAAGAAGAAGTACGAAGACAGGTACAAGAAATGGAAGAACAGGGAATAATAAAAAAATCCAGTAGTATATATGCCTCCCTCATTGTTATTATAGCGAACAAACTTGATAATTCTGGACGTCAAAAGTTTTTGTGCGTTGATTATAGAAAGCTATACGAAATCACAGAAGATGACAAATACCCCCTACCAAATATAGATAGCATCCTAGACAAACTTGGAAGAGCCCAGTACTTTACTACTATTGATTTAGGAAGGATACCACCAAATAAGAATGCATCCGCAGGATATAGCGAAAACGGCATTTGTCACCCCGAACGAATTGTACGAATATGTCAGAATTCCATTCGGCTTGAAAAACGCGCCAGCCACCTTTCAACGATTGATGAATGAAATTTCGAGAGAATATATTAATAAAATCTGTGTTGTCTACTTAGACAATATATTAATATTCTCAACTAGCCTTCAAGAACATATTCAGTCCATAAATAAAATATTTCAAAGGCTCTACGAGCACAATCTTAAAACGCAATTCGACAAATGTTCATTTATGAAGAAAAATACGGAATTTTTAGGACATGTCCTAACAGCAGAAGGAATGAAACCCAACCCCAAGAATATAAAGTTTATTCAAGAATAATTATTACCTAAAACCAAAAAACAATTGAAAGGATTCCTGGGTGCAACAGGGTATTACCGCACATTTGTCAAAGACTACGCGGAAATAGCCAGCCCTATGATTACATATTTAAAACATAACAGGGCTACGATTGCGCGTAAAGCGCAATCTTACGATACTGTAGATGAAGTAGAATTTTTTGTGATCCCAAGAAATTTTGTATGGGGAGTGTTAAAAGGGGTGATAGCATTGAACTAATTTTTTCCCCATCATGCTAAAGTAGCTACAAAAATGTTTTACACAAAATGCTTACTCCAAAATTGAATGGGGACTGAGAAAATTAGTGAGTTAGATTTAGTGAAAATGTGCAGTTTGTATGGGAGGTGGTAGAGAGAGTGGGGGAATTCTAGTGATTTTTTCAGAAATAACTAGGAATATCATAAAATTGACATCTCTTAAGTTTAAGACCAGTAACATTCATGCTTTTCAAGAAAATAGATTTTTTGTGAAGTTGTGAAACTGTGTCATATCTTTTTCTGAACTTAGTGATAATGCTAAATAGGTATTTATTACAAAATGTGAGATCGATAAATGGTATATGTTCTGAGAAAATCGGCTTAGAGCATTTCATGAAAAAGTGTAGTTTGTATGGGAGGGGTTGGAAGGAGAGGGAGGACGCAAATAATTTTTATACAGTATATTGAAATCAATATGAAAGTAACGTATCCCAAAATTCAGACTAATAGCTTTTATACTTTTCGATTAAACCCATTTATTGTCAAATTGCGAAATTGGGTCATTTTGTATGGGAGGGGGTAGAAGGGGTGAAGCTAATCGTCTAATTTTTTTGGTCTTACTAACAACTTTAAATAAATATATGGTGCTCAATTTCAGCCCGCTAAATTTTATACACACTGAGTAAATTGGCTTATAGTAATTCATGACAAGTACAGTTTGTATGGGAGGTGGTAGAAGGAGGAAGAGGACACGCATAATTTTAATACGGTAGATTGATATTATCAGAAAAGTAATATATTTCAAATTTCAGGCCAATAGCTTTTATACTTTTCGAGCAAATCCGTTTATTGTCAAATTGCGCAACTGTGTCATTTTGTATGGGAGGGGGTAGAAGGGGTGGAGTGATTTGGCCCGTTCACGAACTTGACCTTACTTTTTTGTCAAAAACGACGTGTAAAAAGTTTGAACTTTCTAGCTCAACGCGTTCTCAAGCTAGAGAGCGAACAGACGGACGGACGGACGGACAGACGGACATCCGGTTTTGAGATTTCTGAGTGACATCGAAGCATTCGAAACTTTAAAACTGAATATCGTCCAACATACAATTTTAAAATTTCCCAATTTCAATAAACCCTTTACTTTATTTACCGAAGCAAGCAGTTACGCCTTAGGCGCCGTATTGACCCAAAATGATCAACCAGTATGTTACGCTTCAAGGTCACTTAACGACCACGAGAAAAATTATTCTGCTACCGATAAGGAATTCCTGGCAATAGTGTGGGCGGTAACATACTTAAGACCATATTTATGGGGAAATAAGTTTAAAATTATCACCGACCATTTACCTATCAAATCCCTCAACAAAAAATACTCTGGCAAAGAATTCAGTCAAAGAAACCAAAGATGGCTACTTAAGCTTTAAGAGTATCAATTCGACATCGAATATCTCAAAGGAAAAGAGAACAAAGTTGCAAACTTTTTGAGTCGAATTCCAGATAACATCATTAAGAGTCAATCAGTGAACGATATCACCGATGACGCAACAGTACACTTCCAAGAAGAACAACAATAATTGTTGTTGAAGGTAGACGATATAAAAAAGTTGATGGAATACACTGTTGGATATGAAGCCTTCTATGATACTATCATCCAATGGCCAACAACTGACCAGGAGTTGCCAGAAGACTTGCCAGAAGCTGAATAAGTGAATAAGGCCAGATCTTTGTATATAGACATACTGTAGCGTGTAGTCTACTTGGTTTTTTTCGATTTAGGCCTAGTAAAAACACTCTTTTTCATACATAAGTGTGTCTGTTACTTGCCTTTGATACCAAAACAGATAAAAATTAATGGTTTGACTCAATTTCAATAATAATTTTAAAAAATCACTTTGGATACACTCATTTATTGCAGAAACCACCTAAGTGCAATTTTTTCAAAAATTTATAACTGAAAAACTTGAAGGAAAAACAAAATTTAAAAAAATAGATTATCCAATAGCATGTTTTTGATTTGGTAAAAAAATATTTGAAGATGACTAGACCGATACTTAAGCTGCAAAACAGTTTTTTTAGTTTTCCGAAAGTTGAAAAAGCGCACTTAGGAGGTTTCTGAAATAAACGATTCAATTGGATCACGTACCTATAAAAGAAACCATCGTTAATAGATATAAAACCCAACTCATACTAACCTATGCTGTTGATAATGAAATAGAAATACTACATAATAGGAGAATAATTTATATGGATATGACCAAAGATAAGAAATATTGGACAGACTTATTACGAAGATATATTAAACCCGGCCTTACAGGAATCTATACTGAATTATCACACCACCAATTTAACAAAATTCAACAAGTACTTATAGAAATCTTAAGCCATTATAAAGAAATAAAATTCGTAAAGGCTACTCTACGAGCCCAGGAAATAAAGACTCTGGAGGAAGCTAATAAACAAATATCTCTCTATCATACCCAATAAAGTATTCACAGTGGCATAATAGAAACATACCACAGTCTCAAAAATCGAATCTATTATCCCAAACTAGTAACAGAAATAACGAAAGTCATTAATAATTGCAAACATGTTTGGAAACCAATTAGAATAAAGTACCAAATTACAGAAACCCTGTCAGAAGCCAACCAAATCCTTCACTTAGACACATACTACCTGTAGAGTTAAAACACAACTTGTTAATTCAACTGTCAGTCACCGACTGATTTATTACAGATCTATGTATAACAGTGTTCATACTTTTATACTCTCGCAATGTTAATATAATATCGAACTGTCCCTACATCTTCCCCTTTTAGATTTTATAAACTTCAACGTATTTTTAAGTTAAAATAAAATGATCTCAAGTAATTCAAGTTAGATACAATATTAAACTAATTAATTAATTCCTTTTTTTTTTAATTTTTTGTGTATACTGTGCCACTTCTAGTTTTAGAAGAGCTCGACAAAAGAGCGTCATTAGAACTTGATACTGCTGCTTTACTTACTTTTCGCGCGAGATTCGAACGATCTTCCTTTAAAAAATTACTGTTTCTACGAAATTCGCGCCCATTTTCACTTGCACTTGCTCAGAACAATACCTGATTTCCATTGTTGATTATTTTGTATTTTTATTTTTTGACCAATTTTAAAACCGTTTCGAAATTTTGTATTACGGTCATAAAATCTTTTATTGTTTTCACCTTTTTTTAATCATTTTTTATGAGCATTTTCGCTTAAATTTGATTTTAATAACTCGTTTGAAATCGGCAAGTTTGTTTTCAGACGTCTATTGAACATAAGTTGCGCTGGCGACATATCCAAATCCTTATCACATGTATTTCTATATTCTAACATTTGAACGTAAAATTCTTCCTGATTTTGCGACTTTCTAAGCATATTTTTTACTATTTGTACCACCCTTTCTGCTAAACCGTTGGAACGGGGATATAATGGAGAGCTCGTTATTATTGTTGTGTCCCATCTCTTTGCGAATTGTTGACATTCAAAGGACCCGAAAGGTACATTGTCTGCAATGATAGTTTGTGGAATTCCTAATTGTGCAAATATTTCTATCCATAATTTAATGACCTCCGATGAGGTTTTATTTTTCATCAATTTACATTCTATCCATTTTCTAAAATAATCTATTACTATTAAATATGATTTGCCTTGATATTCTGCAAGTGCTAATTTAAGTTTGTCGACAATTTTCAATGGCACTCGACGTGGTGGTTTAACTATTGGTATAGCGTTATGCATTAACTCAATGTGACATTTATCCGTAAATTTACCCACACCTTCAAAAATTGCTTTGTGTTTCTCTATATATTCGTTTTTATTTAACCCATTTACTTTGAAATTATAAAAAATTGGGTCAATAGTTTTAACCTTTTTTATAATTTCAAAATGCTCAATAGTGTCCGAACCCAAAATTGGCGCTAGATTTTCATTTAAAATAATAAAGATTTCCAAACGAATTTAATTTTTTTTTTCTTTTTTGGTTTTAGAATTTTATTATAAGTGTCAGATCAACGACCCGACTAACAACCGACACCACTGCTATGATGACCCCAACGGAACCGACACCACTGACGAGAGAGGAAACAAAGCCGGGAAGAAGGCATAAAGAGTGAGTCGATCGATAGACGCGAAGCCGGGCGGTTCTATTTAAACGCGAAATAAAAAGAGTAAAAACGAAACGTGTGTTTTAATTAATAATAAACAACCCCCCCCTGACAAATAATCAGAAGTGGGATATAAGTATCCAATGCCCCAATAATTAATTAATATAAAAAAAAAAGATAAATATACAACAGTTCCCGTGAGTGTACGTGTATCGTGAGCAAGATGAATCATGTCCGGATTGATTCGCTCTCGGTGAACCAACTCAAAGCCGAGCTGCGGCAAAGGGACTGCCCCGCAAAAGGTACCCGAGCGGAGCTAATTTTGCGTTTGACCGAAACCGTTGGTGCCGACGAGATCGAGGTAGAATCCACCGAATCCGTGTCGCGATCGGAGTTCGAGGGTCTAAAAACCGAGTTGTCCGCCATTTCGCAAATGCTGCGCGAAGTCTTGGAAAGACAAACGACGCCGCAAGCCACACCAACACATGTAGATGGACAAGCGAGTGCCATCGAAACGCGACCTAGCGACTTGCGCACACACACTACCGTAACCAAACGTGTGTTCGGCGACGAAGCGCGCACACGCGAACATGTGACGTCCCCGAGTGCAAGTGTGTCTGTACCTGTGACCGTAGTGCAAACGAGAACGAACGATACTGAAAACGTCATACCGATGACGCATACGAATCCGTCCGCGGTCCTGTCGAATCAACCCGTGATTCTCGGAAACAAGCCATATAACTCCGGTGTGCCGGGAAATTTATATATCGACCCGGGAAACAATGAATTCGCTAGCAATTTCGCGCCGAATATGAATTGTGGAAGACTGCAACCGTGGCCGTCAAACCTCCGTGCCGGACAGCCAACAGCAATCGCACCGCCAATTTATGAGAATAATATGCCGCGAAGTGAACAACCGAAGGGTAACTTTCATAGTGTGCGAGAGGTTATCGGGGTGCTACCAGAGTTCGATCCGGCATCAGATGTTTCGCTATCGGCGAATCAGTTCATTGATCGTGTTGAGATGCTGAAGGAGCTGTACGGATGGGAGGATAGCCTCATCTTATTTGCGGTGCCGGCAAAACTTAAAGGAATTGCCAAGTTGTGGATCGACAGCCACGTTAGGGTTCATCCATCTTGGGTCGTTTTTGCGCAGGAATTTCTAGAGGAATTCGCACGAGAAGAAAATGAGGGCGATGTACACTCGCAAATGATCTCTAGCGTCCGACGCAACGATGAAAGTGTGGAAATGTTTCATCATCGTATGTGCGCTGTCGGCCGACGTGGCAATATAAGCGAAGTTGCCACAATCAAGTACATCCGGATGGGATTAAGGCATCCCCAACTGCAAAACGCGATCGCAGGAACGAGCTTTACATCAACGAGAGAGCTGCTTAGCACTATGCGACGGTATTTAGCCAATGTCGCGCCAAAACTTCCTCAAAACGATAACTCATCAGCATTTTCAAGTTCGATGGGAAGTTCCAAATCACGACCTGTGCGGTACGATTCTGCACCCAACAATCCGAGACCCGTAGCCGAATCGAGCCGCTCGAACAGCAGGAAGTCTGCCGTCTGTTACAATTGCTGGGAGCAAGGGCATATATCCGTCAACTGCCCGCAACCACAAAGGCGAGAACGTTGTGGAAAGTGTTTCCGAACAACACACGCGACCAATATGTGCAACGAACCTGCAAAACCGAAACACCCGCCGAACATTCGTCGTATACAAAACCCGCAATCGAATAAAAGCTGCGCGAAGTCCGTTGTTCTTCGTGATACGAATCTTCGAGCTTTCATCGATCCGGGAAGCGATCACTCACTAGTCCGACAGTCAATAGCCGATAACCTGGAGGGAGTGGTTCCTTGCAAGCCTATCGTATTGAAGGGCTTCGCCGGCGGAATTTTCGTAGGCCGTTCCCAGTACGAGGGTGAAATGGAAATTGACGGCTGCAACATTCCAGTCAAATTGGTGGTCGTTAAGGACGATCTGATTCCGGAGCCGATCTTATTGGGATCCGATGCACTGTGTACCGAAAACAGTCGCCTTATTTTCGAATCCGGACGTTGCCGCTTGGAAACCGTTAACACCGAAAACTTAAGGATTGGAGATACAATTTCGAACGAAGAACGAGTGAACTTACAGCAATTGGTGTCAAAGTTTTCACAATGTTTTGCTGATAAGATCAACCAGTTAGGAAGATGCCGAACCACGACTATGACGATCACCGTAAAGGGTGACCAACCAGTTCATCAACGTCCGTACAGATTGCCGTTCGCCAAACGTGAAATCGTAAACGAAACAGTCGCCGAGTTGCTCGAAAATGGAATTATTCGCAATAGTACGTCGGAATACGCGTCACCTATTGTATTAGTAAAGAAATCGAACGGAGAAGACCGCATGTGCGTGGACTTCCGCGCACTAAACGCTATTACTATCAAGCAGCCGTACCCGATGCCAATCGTCGAAGAACAACTGTCATCCATAGCCGGTAATCGATATTTTACCACACTCGATCTGATGTCCGGATATTACCAAATTCCATTATCAGAAGCATCAAAGAAATATACAGCTTTCGTCACTCATGATGCACATTATGAGTTTAACTGTATGCCTTTCGGGTTGGTAAATGCACCAGCAGTATTCCAAGCGATGATTGTGTCACTAATTAAAAGAATGAAGCGTCGGGCTATTAGCTATGTGGACGAAATTATCATAGCAACTAAAACTGTTTCGGAGGGACTGGAGCAGTTGGAAGATTTTTTGACGATCATCGCCGAATCAGGTTTAACTCTCAGGCCGTCGAAGTGTGTGTTTCTGGCTGAGGAGATCCAATTTCTCGGACATCGAATTGGACCTGAAGGTATATCACCGAGTACCGAAAAAACAGATGCAGTCAAAAACTTCGCCAGACCGACAACTGTGACGGAAGTCAGACGATTTCTAGGACTTACGGGATTCTTCCGAAAATTTATCCAGAACTACTCGGAGATCTCGCGTCCATTGACTAAACTTTTAAAGACAAAGGATAATCCAACTTTCTCGTGGACGTCCGAACAAGATCATGCGTTTAATAGCCTAAAGGATCGGCTATGCGAGGAGCCGGTTCTGGCACTGTATGATCCCGCTCGACAGCATGAGGTGCATACCGACGCCAGCTCAAAGGGTTTGGCTGGAATATTAATGCAGTCAACGGATGAAAATACGTGGAAACCGGTGTTTTTCTTCAGTCGCCATTGTACAGAAGCAGAACAGCGCTATCATAGCTATGAACTCGAGGTCCTAGCTATCGTGGAAACTCTCGAACGGTTTCGCATGTATCTACTCGGAAAGCCGTTTCGCATCATCACAGACTGTAATGCCATCAGCACCACTAAATCGTCTAAGTCATTAGTACCGCGAGTGGCCAGGTGGTGGTTGAAAATGCAGGAGTATGACTTTGAAGTTGTCCATAGGCCTGGAATGAAAATCTCACACGTTGACGCGCTGAGCCGCGACCCGAATGAAGAGCCTCGAGAAGTTAAAATAGTCACGGAGAATATTATGATTGTCGAAACTAGCACGGGCGACTGGGTTGCTGCCATGCAGCGGCAGGACCCAAAACTTTTGTCAATCATCAATGTATTACAAGGAGTGGAAGCATCCGATCAACGAACTCAGCTAAAACGTGAGTACTGTCTCAAAAATAACCGGTTGTTTCGGATGATTGATAAGGAGGAGAAACTCGTGGTGCCAACCGCGGTTCGATGGAGAATTGTCAAGTTATTTCACGACGATATGGGCCATTTTGGAGTAGAAAAGACAATTCAACGAATCAACAAACGATTCTGGTTCCCAAAAATCCGTAAATACGTTAGATCATACCTAGGTTCCTGCCTAGAATACTGTTACAATAAAAGCACCACTGGGAAGCCGGAAGGTACACTACACATCGCCGAAGTGGACCCGATTCCCTTCCGAATTCTACATATAGACCACTTGGGACCATTCCCGAAGAGCAAAAGAGGAAACAGTTACATCATTGCTGCGTCAGATCCATTTAGCAAATATTTAATGCTCAAAGCCGTTAAAACTACGAAGACCAGACCGGTCATCACGATGCTTAACGAGGTGACGACTTATTTTGGGCTTCCGATTCGTATTGTCAGCGATCGAGGCACTGCATATACCTCTAAGGATTTCGAAAGATACTGCCAGGACAATGGTATCGAGCACGTGCGAACAGCAGTAAGAACTCCCCGTGCCAACGGTCAAGTGGAGCGGGCAAACCGTAGCATTCTGTCATTCCTGAAAACTTCTACGACAGACCGAGCTGATTGGGATCTTCAATTAAGAGATTTGCAGTGGAGCATGAACACGATGCGGAGCGCAACTACCGGATTTAGTCCAAACAGCATTGTGTTTGAGTTTGAACTTCGAGACGTAATCCACAACCGATTATTACTCGCTATTAATAAGGATGATGGCGAGTCAGTTGTTGAAGTCGATAGTATAGAAGAGAGAAGAGAGCAAGCAGCCCGGAACATCGCAGCCGAACGAGAGGTCTGGAAAGAGAGATTTGATCGCAAGCATAAGCGTCCGCATGTGTACGAATCGGGTGACTTAGTTGTTGTTGAGAATGTCCCTAAGCCAACAGGAGATTCAAGGAAATTGGAACCAAAATACCGTGGTCCTTACATAGTGACGAAGGCACTTCGCTTCGATCGATACATGGTCGAGGATCTTGACAACCAGCAGAGAACTCAGCGTAAGTTTAGCTCCGTATTTTCCAGCGACAAACTAAAACCGTGGTGTAGCCTTAGTCCGGATCTAGACGAAGTCATGCTCGATGATGTCGACGAAGATCTCGAGACGAGCTCAAGTCAGGAGAGGCCGAGCTGTCAGATCAACGACCCGACTAACAACCGACACCACTGCTATGATGACCCCAACGGAACCGACACCACTGACGAGAGAGGAAACAAAGCCGGGAAGAAGGCATAAAGAGGGAGTCGATCGATAGACGCGAAGCCGGGCGGTTCTATTTAAACGCGAAATAAAAAGAGTAAAAACGAAACGTGTGTTTTAATTAATAATAAACAACCCCCCCCTGACATAAGTATACCCATGAGCGAGGCTCGTAAGGATAGTAAGTAATTATAATACAATTAATAAGTGAAAAAAGCGAAAACAAAAGCGAAATCAGCAACAAAAATGGTTACACAAATATACTAACAAAAAAGAAAGGTATAAATATAAAACACAACTAATAGTAATATAGTAAAAGATTTTAAGTTATTTAAATGACGAGAATCGAAAAATTAAGTTGAAAAATTAGTTTTGTAGGAGTTGCTCTTTTAATTTTACTTTAAATTTATGACGGTAATTTTTCATTTCTTCTGAGAGTTGATTATGGTTGTTAGTTGACTTTGCCAAAATCGAGTTGATGCCTTGTCTCGTGGTACGCCGCGTACATGGATAGATGTGGGTTGCAGTTCGTGTGTTGTAATCATGGTTGTCTCTATGATAATTGAGGATGGTATTGCTATTTGTCAATTGATGTTTTATTAGATTGATGTGATTCGCAGATTCAAGGAAAAACAATTGGTGAACCGTAAGAATTTGATGCGTCTGATGAATTGTCTTCGTTCGCTCCCTCATGTTGTGGTTGTAAAGGTTTTTGATTGCTTTATTTTGAATTTTTTGAATGCAATCAAGTTTTGATTTGAAAGCTGAACCCAAGATAATCACTCCATATTGGATTTGACTGTTGAATAACGAGAAATAGACTGATCGTTTTGTGTCGTCAGGTACAAGATTGCAAATTTTTCTGAAAATTCCTGCTATTGGAGCCAATTTCTTCCTTAAATTATTTAGGTGAACATCCCAGCTTAGTCGCGAGTCCAGATATATGCCTAAATATTTGAAATATTCGACTTCTTCAATGGCTTTATTTCCGTAAGTTATGTGTAATTGGTGTGAGTTTGAATTGTTGAAGAGCATGTACTTGGTTTTCGTGGCATTTACGCATAATTTGTGCTTATCTGTCCAGCTATTGATCTTATGCAAATCTTGATTTATTTGGTTTTGCAAAGTTTCTGGTTCCTTTGCGGAATACAATAAAGTTATATCGTCAGCATATAGTGAGATGTCTCCGAGTAATTCTATATTTGTTATTGAATCAGTATAAATATTATATAGGGTCGGTCCTAAAACGCTTCCTTGAGGAACCCCGCGTTCAATAGCAACGATAGAACTTTTAATATTGTCTAACTCTACATATTGAAACCTCGAGGTAAGGTAGCTGTTAAACCAAGCATATGCGACTCCTCTAATTCCAATAGCGAAAAGTTTTTTTAGCAGTATCTGATGGCCGACGCTGTCGAACGCTTTGGAGAGATCTATAAAAACTGCAGCAGCATATTGACCACAATCACATGATGACTGCAGCTTCGTGACAACATCAAATAAGGCTCCCTTTGTGTCAGAGTTAGTTCTAAATCCATATTGTTGGTCGGAGATTATATTATTATGCGTCAGAAACTCTTGTAATTGAGATTTTACTGTAATCTCCAAAATTTTGTCTAAGGCTGATAAAATGCTGATAGAACGATAGATCACCAAACCAGGACGATAGTTGTTAAAGTCATTAACAGAGCCAGACTTCAACAGAGGAATAACTTTACTTATCTTCAAGGAGGAAGGAACTGATCCCTCCTCAAGTGAAGCATTGATGATCGTGGCAATTGGAGCCGCGAGACACTCTTTGCACTCTTTAAGCATTTTGATAGAAATATTGTCATGTCCTTTTGAGTTGGTGTTTTTGAGTTGACGAATTATCATTATAATTTCCTCTTCACTCGTTGGTTCAAAGGTGTACAAAGCTGGCGTCTGATAGCGTTCATAAAATAATTGAGGGATACTTGGCATAACGTAAGTTGCCGCCTTGCTGAAATGGTTATTGATTTCGTTTACTAAATTGACTTTCAAATCCGCATGCGTTACATTCCGGAATAAAGGTGATGAGTTTACAGGGATGATACTATCGTAAATGCATTCTTTGATTGTATTCCATGTTGCTTTGCAATTGAGATGGTTGGCTTTGAATTTGGAGCTAAAGTATTTAGTTCGTTTCGATCTCTTCAGCTTCGTCGATCTGTTTCTCCAATAAATATACTCGTTCTTCAGGTAACTATTATTTTTATCCTTAGTCCACTTGTTGAACCAGAAGTTTCTGGCCGTAGAACAATTCGTTAATTCTGCATCCATCCATGGCTTGCTATATTTATTTTTATTTATGGAAGTGGTATATCTTGTGCAATCGTTTATTCGATTTTGAAGATCGTCAGTAAAAGAAGAAAGCATATCGGTTGATGTCGCAATAGTGTTTAAAAATATCGGTTTACTCTCTAGGTTGGTTTTTAATTTATTTATATTAGTCCTTGTGTACTGCTGGTTATGAGTAATTCTCTTGTTAGGTTTGCTTGTAATATTTTCTACTTCTGTAAAAAGCATTTTATGGTCAAAAAGTTCATGCTGGACTAGCTGGATATTAATTTTATGAGTGAGATCATTAGTCAGAACGTGGTCAATGTTGGTATTAAATTGTACCCTGGTGACATTTGATGTATTGCAGACGTGAAAGTTGTTAGAAGTGAATTTATCTATGTAATTTTTTACATTATTATTGGTTGTATCGAACAAATCAAAATTCAAGTCTCCAATAATTAGTGTTGGTATCTTGCTGTTTACTAGTACAGTGTCAAGGTCATCCAGGAATTTGCTTACGTCTGAGATGTTACTGCGCGGTTCGCGCTAAATTCCAATAATGTCCAGTACTTTTTTCCCAAAAGAAATATTAACGGATATACGACTATCATGATCATCACTGTGCTCGAATATCGACTTGTGGCATAAATCTTTGTGCACGAGAATAGCAGCACCTCCAGATTTCCTATTGGGTCTGCAAGTGAAATAACTGGCGTATTCATTGATAGAGAAAAGTTTTGATTGGGCTGTATTTAACCAGGTTTCTACTACTACAACAACAAATTAAAAAACGTAAGACTAGGACTTTAGAAATGTGCCGAACATACCCTAGTAACAGCTATCAAAATACCAAACTCATTTAAACTGGTAGAATTTAAACTTATTAAAAACAAACATAACAACGATTTGCGCAATCTTACGATACTCTAGATGAAATAGAATTTCTTGTGATCCCAAGAAATTTTGTATGAGGAGTGTTAGAAGGGGTGATAGCATTGAACTATTTTTTTTCCCCATCATACTAAAGTAGCTATAAAAATGTTTTATACAAAATGCTTACTCCAAAAATTGAATGGGAACTGAGAAAATTAGTGAGTTAGATTTAGTGAGAATGTATAGTTTGTATGGGAGGTGGTAGAAAGTGTGGGGGGATTTTAGTGATTTTTTCAGAAATAACTAGTAATATTACAAAATTGATATCCCTTAAATTTCAGTCTACTGCCATTCATACTATTCGAGAAAATCAATTTTCTGTGAAGTTGTGAAACTGTGTCATATTGTATGGGAGGGGGTAGAACCAGTGAAGCTATTCAAATATATTTTTCTGATCTTAGTGATAATACTAATTAAGTATTTATTACAAAATATGAGCTCGATAAATACTATATGTTCTGAGAAAATCGTCTTAGAGCATTTCATGATAAAGTGTAGTTTGTATGGGAGAGGGTGGAAGGAGAAGGAGGACGCAAATAATTTTTCTAGTGTAGATTGAAATCATTATGAAAGTAATATATCCCAAAATTTAGACTAATAGTATAATAATAGTAAACCTTGCTTTTCGAGTAAATCCATTTATTGCCGAATTGTGAAATTGTGTCATTTTGTCTAAGAGGGGGTAGAAGGGGTGAAGCTAATCGTCTAATTTTTTTGGTCTGACTAATAATTTTATAAATATTTAGTGCACAATTTCAGCTCGCTAAACTTTATATGCACTGAGTAAATTGGTTTAGAGTGTTTCTTTAAAAAGTGCAGGTTGTATGGGAGGTGATGGAAGGAGGGGGAGGACACGCATAATTTTTATACGGTAGATTGATATTATCATAAAAGTAATATATTAAAAATTTTAGACTAATAGCTTTTATACTTTTTGAGTAAATCCATTTATTGTCGAATTGCGAAATTGCATCGTTTTGTATGGGAGGGGGTAGAAGGGGTAGAGCGATTTAGCCCATTCACGAACTTGACCTTACTTTTTTGTCAAAAACGACGTGTACGAAAGGTGAGCTTTCTAGCTCAACGCGTTCTCAAGCTACAGAGCGAACGGACGAACGGACATCCGATTGTGAGATTTTTGAGTGATAATATTAACTTCCATATCATTAATTTTTTTCTCCGAGCCTTATTTTTTGGCGTTACAAACTGTAGAGCAAACTTATAATACTCTCAGATTCCATCTAGAGTATAATAAACATAACAGGGCTACGATTGCGCGTAAAGCGCAATCTTACGATACTCTAGATGAAATAGAAATTTTTGTGATCCCAAGAAATTTTGTGTGGGGAGTGTTAGAAGGGGTGATAGCATTGAACTATTTTTTTCCCCATCATGCTAAAGTAGCTATAAAAATGTTTCGTACAAAATGCTTACTCCAAAAATTGAATAATAGCTGAGAAAATTAGTGTGTTAGATTTAGTGAAAATGTGCAGTTTGTATGGGGGGTGGTAAAAAGAGTGGGGGGATTTTAGTGACTTTTTCAGAAATAACTAAGAATATCATAAAATTGAAATCTCTTAAATTTTAGACCAGTAAAATTCATACTTTTCAAGAAAATATTTTTTTTGTGAAGTTGTGAAACTGTGTCATATTGGGAGGGGGTAGAAGCAGTAAAGCTAATCAAATAATTTTTTCTAATCTTAGTGATAATGCTAAATAAGTATTTATTATAAAATGTGAGCTCGACAAATATTATATATGTTCTGAGAAAATCGGCTTAGAGCATTTCATGAAAAAGTGTAGTTTGTATGGGAGGGGTTGGAAGGAGAGAGAGGACGCAAATAATTTTTATACTGTATTTTGAAATTATTATGAAAGTAATATATCCCGAAATTCAGACTAATAGCTTTTATACTTTTCGAGCAAATTCATTTATAGTCGAATTGCGAAATTGTGTCATTTTGTATGGGAATAAATATTTAATGCACAATTTCAGCTCGCTAAATCTTATACGCAATGAGTAAATTGACTTAGAGTAATTCATGACAAATACAGTTTGTATGGGAGGTGGTAGAAGGAGGGGGAGGACACGCTTAAAATTATACGGTAGATTGATATTATCATAAAAGTAATATATTCCAAATTTCAGACCAATAGCTTTTATACTTTTCGAGCAAATCCGTTTATTGTCAAATTGCGCATTTGTGTCATTTTGTATGGGAGGGGGTAGAAGGGGTGGAGCGATTTGGTCCGTTCACGAACTAGACCTTACTTTCTTGTCAAAAACGACGTGTACGAAATTTGAGCTTTCTAGCTCAACGCGTTCTCAAGCTAGAGAGCGAACGGACGGACGGACGGACATCCGGTTTTGAGATTTTTGAGTGATAATATTAACTTCTGTATCATTCATTTTTTTCTCCGAGCCCTATTTCTTGGCGTTACAAACTTTAGAGCAAACTTATAATACTCTCAGATTTCATCTAGAGTATAATAATTTAGAAATCAATGGAAGGAAATATCAATTCGATAAAGATATTCAGTACGAAAAAGAAGTAAACCTTGCAAACAATGGTACAGCAGTAGTGGGGATATGGGGTTTCTGGCTTTCTCCTTAGCGACACTAGCGCCACGAGCGGAGGTGGCCGATAGCAATACTAATTAGTGGGGTGGCCGATAGCAATACTAATTAGTGGGGATCCAAACCGGTAGTTGGACTTCGAGAAGGCTTTCGCTGTTTCTTTAGAGATGGCAGTAGCAGTACCCCTAACTGACTCTTTTTTGAAATGTCAAGATTGATAAGAGTTTTATAAATTATGCCCCTAACTGACTCCTTTTTGAAATGCCAAGATTGATAAGAGTTGTACGAATTATGATTCATATATGATGAAATTGATATTTACATTGATAGGAATGAACACGTGGATTATATTTTTAGTTGGACTTTAAGAATGCTTTCGTTGTTTATATTGTGAAATAGGTTGTGCTCAGCATTTTAGTTTTACGAATTAGGTTTCATATATGATGAAAATTGATAGATTGTGTGTATGGAGATTGTTATTGTTATTAATAGCGTGATATTTTTTTTTTATGAAGTCATCATCGATTAGGAATAATTGTTTGAATTGTGTATGGTTTAAAGTATTCATATGATAGGTTGTTTACATTTTTTGTGTATGGAATTTTTTGGTTTACGAGTGAGATTGATATGAAAATTTCACCTCAATTCGCTAACATATATGATCATTTTTTGATAAACGAGTTCAAGCTCTTGCACATTACCTGCTTAGACACACCTTGGTACCCCTTTACCTGTCGATATTAATTTTAGAGTAGATTATTGGTTATTGGTTGTAAGAGATTATTGGTTATTGGTGAGTATATATATTGGTTAATGGAAGAGAGAGAGAGAGAGAGAGAGAGAGAGAGAGAGATTATGTATTGGTATTGATCCAGATAGGGTGCTGGATAGGGGGATGTTGTATTAGTCCAGATGGGGTATAGATTGTGGTGTATGTGTATATGTGTGTGTGTGTATGTGTGGAGATTGTTATTGTTATTAATAGCGTGGTATTATTTCATGACGTCATCATCAATTGGGGTTGCCATAATGTCAAAAAAAATTAAAAAAAAAATAAAAAATAAAAAAATAAAAAAAAATAAAAAAAAATAAAAAAAAAATAAAAAAAAAAATTAAAAAAAATTAAAAAAAAAATAAAAAAAAAAATTATTATAAAAATATATATTTATAATAAAAAATTATAAATTACATTATTTTGCTTTTCTTTTTATTATTACACTTTTACTTAATATTATTCCGCTGCTTCTTCACTTACGAACAGGAATAAACACGATCGTTTGTTATTACAATTAGTTTTTTCTTGTGGGGTCAGCATATTTCCGATTGTATGGAAAAAGATCCATTCTGCTTGGATATACGTTGGTCAGCATATTTTCGATGATGAAATTGATATTTACTTTAACAGGAATAAACACGTTCGTTATCAATTGAAATTTAAGTTTGGTGGTTTTAGGTTTCATATATGCTAAAGTTAGCGATTGAATTCTGTGTGAGTAAAAGTAGATAAGGGTTTTTTTTGTTATGATAGGTTGTTTATAAATAATTGTTTATAGTTTTGCGGTTCTTTGTTCTTATGGAAAAAGATATCCATTCTGCTTGGATATACGTTGGTCAGCATATTTTCGATGATGAAATTGATATTTACTTTAACAGGAATAAACACGTTCGTTATCAAATGAAATTTAAGTTTGGTGGTTTTAGGTTTCATATAGGCTAAAGTTAGCGATTGAATTCTGTGTGAGTAAAAGTAGATAAGGGTTTTTTTTTTTTGTTATTATTATAGGTTGTTTATGAATAATTGTTTATAGTTTTGCGGTTCTTTGTTCTTATGGAAAAAGATATCTATTCTGCTTGGATATACGTTGGTCAGCATATTTTCGATGATGAAATTGATATTTACATTAACAGGAATAAACACGTTCGTTCGTTCGGTTGTTTATGAATAATTGTTTATAGTTTTGTGGTTTTAGGTTTCATATATGCTAAAATTAACGATTGAATTCTGTGTGAGTAAAAGTAGATAAGAAATTTTTTGTTATGATAGGCTGTTTATAAATAATTGTTTATAGTTTTGCGGTTCTTTGTTCTTATGGAAAAAGATCCATTCTGCTTGTGTGTGTGTGTGTGTTCAGCATATTTCTGTATAAATAAGATTTTATTATAGATAAGAGTTTTAGTATAAAAAGGACGCTAAGAACCTCATCGGCTATAGTTTGTCTTCGAAATTCGTCAAGTGAAGTTAATCAAGTGTAAAGTTAATCAAGTCAAGAAATATAATTCAACAAACAACCATTAGGTAAGCATATATTATATAAACTAATATTCAAATAATAATAATAATAATTTTTTAGATTACAAAACATGTTTGAAATGGAATCACAACCAATATTCGATGAGATGATTGACGTCGAGGGTTCCGATGCAATTAAAGAATTAAATTCTTTAAATTCCAAGCCGCTTCTCAAGGTTAAGGATATGGAACCATACAAACTATATAAGATAGTTAACGCGAAGAAATGTAGGACGGAATTTGGATCAAGTATATTACTTGAACTGGAAGATAATGAAGTATTTTTACCATCGAGATATGGACAATTATCAAATGAGACTTTAGCACAGCTCAACACACAAAATTACAGCGTGGCTAGAGGACCCTCAACCGGAAAAAGCCACCAGATGCTCTTTTCATATTACAAGTTCTAATTAAATGACCAAAGGAGAAAAAAATAATAAATAAAAAAAACAAAAATGTATTTCTAAAAAAAAAAATCAATTTTAATAAAATAAAATAATAATTATAAAAAAATTTAATCATATATTATTTTTCTTTGACTTATGATATTTCCATTTCATAAAGTTGTCTTACACTTCGACATCGGATTTGTATTCTGCGTCCTGAATCCGAATAAGTTCCACTTCTCCATTGCTAAGAATTCTTTCTTTCAAAGTTGCTATCATAAGTACAACGGATTGTAAGCAGCAAGTCGTCTTGGAACTGTAGTTTGAAGTGTCTGTAAAAAAAGGCCGTTCACTTTCAATAATTCCAGCAATTTCACGTTCTTTTTTTAATTAAATCCTGCCTAAAACCCTCAATAGCTTCTTGAACAGTAACGTATTTCTCCTCTGGTTTTGTTGTTGTTGTTTTTGTTGTTGTTGTTGTTTTTTTAGTGGTGTTGTTGTTGTTGTTGTTATCATTGAAATTTGCAGTATAGTTACGCAACATGACGTAATCCATTGGATTTACACAAAATGACGAAATCAATAATAAATTTGCAGTATAGTTACGCAACATGACGTAATCCATTGGATTTACACAAAATGACGAAATCAATAAGTCTTATGAAGTAGTTGAACACAAATAAAATACTTAGTAAAAGGGAAGCAGCCCACCACCTACGACCAAACTTATAAAGCTGAAATAAAATGGAGCTGGAAAAGTACTTGGCATTTTTAATTAAATATAATTCCATCTTGTTGGAAGAACACCGCAAAGAAATTCTAAGAGATATACTATTTTTAATACAATACAATAAAATGGATGAAGCAAATTCAAAATACGGAAGACATTTCATCAGCTGTCCTTGGTCTAAAGATGATGCAAAATCCGGACCAGATACATGCGCTTGTCATAGTGTTTATCGGAAATACAACAACGTTAAACGACTTATAAAATTTTACAATAGGTTAAGAAATGAAAGTTGTAAAGATTGATTTTTTTTCCTTTTATTCAACAATAAAACATATATTTCATTAAATCTGATTTTGTTTTTTTTTTTTTAGCACCAGATTAAAACTTCATTAGGATTAGTTAAATTTTGCAGTTTTTTATTATAAAATCCGACTTCGACTTCATGGAATTCTATATACTTCTTCTTCTCTCTGCTGATGCATCTTAAAGTTAGTGTCCCCGTATTGAATTCTTCCAACACTTTATCGCTACACTTATTATATCGCGAAGGTAAAAACAGTCTCATTCTATTCTCCAGTTCTACGACAATAGCTTTTCTACATTTAGAATAAGAGAAAAAATGACATCCATATCTAGAATAAAGGAAAAAAAATGAAAAAAAAAATCATAAACTTACAGATTAGAGACTTACCGGGGTATCATTCTTTCCCCTGCTGTGATACGGTATCGCTTTCCCCACTTCAAGTCCGATATTTTAATAATAATAATCGATGCTTTACAACTCGATAGTTCGTTACTAGTTTCCATTGTGTTCTTGCTCTATTTAATACAACCAACTATACAGCTATACAACCAACCAACTATACAGCTATACAACCACACAGCTGTACAACCAACTATACAACTATACAGCTATACAACTACACAGCTATACAACCACACAGCTGTACAACCAACTATACAACTATACAGCTATACAACTACACAGCTGTACAACCAACTATACAGCTATACAGCTATACAACCACACAGCTGTACAACCAACTATACAGCTATACAACCACACAGCTGTACAACCAACTATACAGCTGTACAACCAACCAACTATACAGCTATACAACTACACAGCTGTACAACCAACTATACAGCTATACAACCACACAGCTGTACAACCAACTATACAGCTATACAGCTATACAACCAACCAACTATACAGCTGTACAACCAACCAACTATACAGCTATACAACCACACAGCTGTACAACCAACTATACAGCTATACAACCAACCAACTATACAGCTATACAACCACACAGCTGTACAACCAACTATACAGCTATACAACCACACAGCTGTACAACCAACTATACAGCTATACAGCTATACAAGCAACCAACTATACAGCTGTACAACCAACCAACTATACAGCTATACAACTATACAGCTGTACAACCAACTATACAGCTATACAACCAACCAACTATACAGCTATACAACCACACAGCTGTACAACCAACTATACAGCTATACAACCACACAGCTGTACAAACAACTATACAGCTATACAGCCACACAGCTGTACAACCAACCAACTATACAGCTACACAACTATACAGCTGTACAACCAACTATACAGCTATACAACCAACCAACTATACAGCTATACAACCACACAGCTGTACAACCAACTATACAGCTATACAACCACACAGCTGTACAAACAACTATACAGCTATACAGCTATACAGCTATACAACCAACCAACTATACAGCTATACAACCACACAGCTGTACAACCAACTATACAGCTATACAGCTATATAACCAACCAACTATACAGCTATACAACCACACAGCTGTACAACCAACTATACAGCTATACAGCTATACAACCACACAGCTGTACAACCAACTATACAGCTATACAGCTATACAACCACACAGCTGTACAACCAACTATACAACTATACAGCTATACAACCACACAGCTGTACAACCAACTATACAGCTATACAACCAGACAGCTGTACAACCAACTATACAGCTATACAACCAACCAACTATACAGCTGTACAACCAACCAACTATACAGCTATACAACCACACAGCTGTACAACCAACTATACAGCTATACAACCAACCAACTATACAGCTATACAACCAACCAACTATACAGCTATACAACCAACCAAACAACCAACCAACCAACTTGTAATCACATTGATTCTCGAATATTCAAAAAAAAAAAATCTATACTTTTTTCCCTACAACACTCAGCAGTCATGTTTCTAAATTTATCCAATATTAAGTACAACTATAATCTGACTTTGATTCGGTGATATGTTTAAAATTTCTATAAATATGCAAGATATACGAATTTTTGTTTAGTCATATCATAATCAGTATGTCGATGACTTTGTACTTGGATGGAAATACTTTTATCTTAAACGCAGAATATTTTCCTCTATTTCCTCTCTGTTGGAACATGTAAAGTTGACGATATTGTAGAGTTGAATACAATTCAAATGTAGTGTAATTTAAAAAATAGAAAAATAAGAAATTGGCTTTATGTGCTGAAAAATGTAAAAAAAGGTTTCTAATTGTGATTGAAACAAAGCTGTTATATGTTAAGAATTATTTTTATTATTATCTTAAATTCTAAATATCACAATGTCTCTCTTATCATCTAAATGGCTTAAAGCTATCTCATTAATAAATTCTAAATAATTTTATGTAACTTAGACCTAAACATATACATATTTTATTATTATTTTAAATTTAAATTTTATAATGTCCCCATGCATATGTACTAATTTTATCATCCTTAATTAGTCTCTTATCATCTAAATGGCTTAAAGTTATCTTATTAATACATTCTGTATAAATTTTATGAAGCTTAGATCTAAATATATACATATTTCCTCTAAAAACTTTCTCCCTATATAAACATTCTCTATAATTGTCTATTGTCAATATGTCTGTTGCAGTCTTTTTAACACCTTTGGCCTTTTTTATAGTTTTACTATTATCTATACTTATAGAATACATTTTCGATCGTAACCCTATAAATTCCTTTATTATTTTTCCGTGCGTCTCGTCTTTCATTAGTCCTAATATTTTGCAATTTTTCAAAGGAATGTTATAGGGATTGTCTTTCGAATATTCTGAAGTATCAAAGTGTCTGTCAATGTCGTCTAAAATGTCTGTGTAAAAATCGTCTGTCTGAATTGTATAAATAAATGAATCCGTATCCATATAGTTTAGAAGAACATTGTTCGTGTATTTGGGTTTTATATAGTTGTAGTGGAAGTCGTACATCTTTAGCTTGGAAATATCAAGAACGGTAAAACCTAAATAAATTGGCTTATCATAGCATACATTAACTCTATCCATCTGAATGGCAACCATGGTTTCCGAAAATATAGCTACACTATGAAAGTTTGGTTTGGCTATAAGAGCGCGGGCACCTAAACTTCTACCCTTACTCTCCCATTTTGTAACTAATTTTACATCTTTCCTTTTTTCCACATTCTCCATCGTTTTCCCATATACTGCGTTGTTTAATAGCTTGAAGAAATTTTTTTCAAATGAATTTGTGCTTTTTGTACGATGATAATTATTCAAATCGATATAACTCTTTAGCCAATCAGACTGTTTAAATTGTAAAATCCTATGAATGCAAACAAGTTTCAAACCATTCTCTAGGCACTGTTGTAGATTCCGATAGTGGATAATATATTTATGTTTGTTTGTTAAATCCGTTATAAGCTTGTTTGTTTTAGAACCGGGTGCTGCTTTGTTTTCTGCACAAAACGGTAAATCGTTATGGTCATTGTGTTTTGAATCGGGATACTCTAAATCGACCTCTAATATGTATCCAATATCGGAATCCAGCGGAATATTGCGAATGTCAATGTCATTGACATTTTCAACCCATGCGAATGAAGAATGTGGAAGAGGTTGAGACATTGCCCACCCGTACAAGTTATTGGCATCCAAATATGTAATGTATTTTGAGGGTTTCATTTCATCGAAATTGTCCATGTATTTGTTGTTGGCCACAGAGTGTCGATGCGAACATTGCGTAATACCCCCTCTAATACCGCGTTTAATAAAATTATAAATGTTAATGTCAGTCAAAAGTTCTAGTTTAATGTTTGTGGTTTTTAACATAGCGTCCCACGCTAACCCCGGAGCAGTATAGTATTGACAGGGATCCAGCTCATAGATTTGTTTACAAATTTTTCTAAAATTTTCAAATACGTCCGTTAAAAGCAAAACATCTGTTTTCAAATATAACTCTAAATAATCCCAAAGTGTCTTACAATTAAATTCTTTCCAAACTTTTTGTGCGTGTTCATAATCGATTTCACTGCACTCACTATTTGTTAATTTACTCGCGAAATTTTCCCTTGGTGGCAAACAAACATCATCCAAACGAGTCCACGAATTTATATACTCATAGGGAAATACACCCTTTCTTGTGAGCAGTTTAAATTTGCTTTCTTCACCGTATATTGAACGTATTGTCTTCAGTTTTGCCTCGGGTAAATATCTAACAAGCTCATCTAAACTACTATTCATAAATCTAATTGAATCTAAAAATCTTAATTCTATTGTATTGGTATCGCTAACCGTAATTCTCTTCGATACGGAAATGTATCGTTCTTTATTTTGAGGTATTACTTTTATATCACCATCAATATTCCCTAGTTCTTTTACGAATAAATGACAATCATACCCAGAAAAGTTGTGAAAAAAGATTGGAAAGAATTTAGGCACTCTAAATAATAAATTACATTGATTATGAGCTGGACCCCTATATTCCCCCGTTAAATGACAGTGGTCTATTACTCGATCGTCGAGAAGAGGTTTCTTACACATGTAACAAAGTTCCGTTTCAGTCTGAATTTTCATCTGTTGTGTTGTTAGTCTAGGTATAGGTTTCGGTTTCATAATATAATTGGAATAGAGCCACCTCACATCCCTAACAAGCGAATCTAGAAAATTTTTAGAGGATTCTTTTCCCTTATACACTCTTAACCTATCTAATGACGAATTAAAAGTACACTTAATATAATACGAAAAGGCACATGGTGTGTGCTCCTGAACAACAGCTGATGAAGATGTTCCTGGGTCGACAAAACAGGTACTAACATCTTCAAGTAAACACTCAAAGTCTGCATATATAACGAATGGTACATCCAATTGGCGCTCATAGTGTTGAAATTGCAATGTTGATTTTTCGGGACTTGGCATCGTTGTTACAACCTTACTACACTCATTTTTGTGTTGTAATTGGGCTTCTTCACTATGGAAATGTTGCAGACATATATTACAAATAAACAGTTTACCCTTGTGTAACGTCTGTTGATCACGGATCAACCTAAAAACAGAAAAAACAAAAAAATTAAAAAAAAAAGGAATTTGAAAAAAAAAAAACAACGTTATTACCTTGAAAGGTTCTTTATCCATACGTAGTGATTAAGTTCATCAGTGCCTTGTATCAATAATAAGTTGATATGACACTTTTTCTCATTCTTTGTGTGATAGCATGGACCCACAATTTTTTTTATTTCTGCCTTATATCCATACACATTGACGCTAATTGATGGGTTTAATTCCTCAAACTTTGCCACTTTCTGCACGTTCAGTGGAAACTCGAGATCGTTGAACTTTAATGTTATACCATTGCTAAGATGTATAACACTTTGTGTTATATCGGCTATATGGTATGATGATGGTCTGTCTGAATTTTTCTTTACCGGTGATAATGCGGAAATGATACTCCATTTAAAGCAGAATTCATCGTCATTTTTTACATTAACACACGCATATTTGTTTGTTATAAAAGGTGGTAAACGGACGTGTAGAGTCTGTTGATGATGGATCAACCTTAAACAGAAAAAAAAACAAAAAATTAAAAAAAAGAATATGAAAAAAACTCAATGTTATTACCTTGAAAGGTTCTTTATCCAGACGTAGTGATTCAGTTCATCAGTGCCTTGTATTAGTAATAAATTTATATGACACTTTTTCTCATTCTTTGTATGATAGTCTGGACCCACAATTTTCTTAATTTCTGCTTTATATCCATACACATTGACGCTAATTGATGGGTTTAATTCCTCAAACTTTGCCACTTTCTGCACGTCCAGTGGAAACTCGAGATCGTTGAACTTTAATGTTATTCCATTGGAAAGATGTATAGCACTTTGCGTAATATCGGCTATATCATATGACGATGGTCTGTCTGAATTTTTCTTCACCGTTGACAATGCGGAAATGATACTCCATTTAAAGCAGAATTCATCATTATTTTTTATATTAACACAAGCATGTTTCTTTGCTATGAAAGGCGGCAAAGGCACGTGTTTCGTTCCCCTAAGCGGTTTGTATTCATTTACGCTTAAAGATGAAAGTGGGCTAAGTTTAATCGTTTTATGTGGTATGATGTTCTTAACTGGTGTCTCCAATCGTTTCATTGAAGATAGTTCCTTCCTCCCTCGTATTGCGTTGCAGTTCATCGTAGTATTTTCTATTTAAAATATACATTTTTGTAAAAGCTAGAAAAAATTAAAAGCTTAAGCCAACACTTACTGTGAGTATTTTCTACATGTCTTTTCAGACCATCAGCCGTCGGGAAAATCACTCCACACACTTTACAAAGTACAGACTCCATTACTTTTTTATATAAAAATCACTTGATTAACTTTACACTTGATTAACTTTCGTTGACAAATTTCTAAGACAAACTATATGTATAAAAAATCACTTGATTAACTTCACTTGACGAATTTCGAAGACAAACTATAGCCGATGAGGTTGTTGCTGTTCTTTTTATACTAAAACTCTTATCTATAATAAAATCTTATTTATACAGAAATATGCTGACCACACACAAACAAGCAGAATGGATCTTTTTCCATAAGAACAAAGAACCGCAAAACTATAAACAATTACTTATAAACAACCTATAATAATAACAAAAAATTCTTATCTACTTTTACTGACACAGAATTCAATCGCTAACTTTAGCCTATATGAAACCTAAAACCACCAAACTTAAATTTCAATTGATAACGAACGTGTTTATTCCTGATAATGTAAATATCAATTTCATCATCGAAAATATGCTGACCACACACAAACAAGCAGAATGGATCTTTTTCCATACAATCGGAAATATGCTGACCACACAAGAAAAAACTAATTGAAATAACAATCGATCGTGTTTATTCCTGTTCGTAAGTGAGGAAGCAGTGGAATAATAAAAAGAAAAGCAAAATAATGTAATTTATAATTTTTTATTATAAATATATATTTTTATAATAATTTTTTTTAATTTTTTTTATTTTTTTTTTATTTTTTTTTTTTTTTTTATTTTTTTTTTTATTTATTTTTTTTTTTTTTATTTTTTTTTTTTACATTATGGCAACCCCAATTGATGATGACGTCATGAAATAATACCACGCTATTAATAACAATAACAATCTCCACACATACACACACACACACACACACACATATACACATACACCACAATCTATGTGTACTTGAACTCGTTTATCAAAAAATGATCATATATGTTATCGGATTGAGGTGAAATTTTCATATCAATCTCACTCGTAAACCAAAAAATTCCATACACAAAAAAATGTAAACAACCTATCATATGAATACTCTAAACCATACACAATTCAAACAATTATTCCTAATCGATGATGACTTCATAAAAAAAAATATCACGCTATTAATAACAATAACAATCTCCATACACACAATCTATCAATTTTCATCATATATGAAACCAAATTCATAAAACTAAAATGCTGAGCACAACCTATTTCACAATATAAACAACGAAAGCATTCTTAAAGTCCAACTAAAAATGTAACCCACGTGTTCATTCCTATCAATGTAAATATCAATTTCATCATATATGAATCATAATTCGTACAACTCTTATCAATCTTGGCATTTCAAAAAAGAGTCAGTTAGGGGCATAATTTATAAAACTCTTATAAATCTTGACATTTCAAAAAAGAGTCAGTTAGGGGTACTGCTACTGCCATCTCTAAAGAAACAGCGAAAGCCTTCTCGAAGTCCAACTACCGGTTTGGATCCCCACTAATTAGTATTGCTATCGGCCACCCCACTAATTAGTATTGCTATCGGCCACCTCCGCTCGTGGCGCTAGTGTCGCTAAGGAGAAAGCCAGAAACCCCATATCCCCACTACTTACAGCTAACAATTATTATAAACTAAAAGAATGTAAAACAACTCAATTTATAATAATAAAATTAAAAATAGAAATCAAATAATCTATACATAGTAATATAATTGTAGTGTCTGTCTGTTATTTGCTTATAAATGGCTATAAGTTAGTTTTTTGAGTTATTTTAGCACTAACTAAGCATAAAAACACATTTTTGAAATTTTTGTCTGTCTGTCTGTCTGTCCGACCGCTTTTCACGCACAAACGGCTGAACCGATTGTAATGAAACTTGCACAGTTTGTTAGGTGACTATCGGAATGAAATCTGCTTTTGGTTTCATTTCACTCCCCTCACGCCTTCTACCCCCTCCCATACAAAGTGACTCATTTTCAAAATATATACTAATCAAATTTTCTTGGAAACCATAAAAGCTATTAATTTGAAATTTGAAATATATTATTTCTATTATAAATGCAGTCTTTTGGTCTACAAATTGTTTGGGTCTCCTCACTCCTTTCACCACCTCCCATACAAACTACACTTTCTCATGAATTACTTTATACCAAATTTCTCAGTACGTGTAACTTCCATCGAGCTAAAATGTTGTATTAAATCCTTAATTAACATTATTATTAATATCGGGAAAAAATTAACCGATTAGCTTCACTCCTTCTACCCCCTCCCATACAATGTGACTCAGTTCCACGACTTCACAAGAATTTGATTTTCTTGAAAAGTCTGAATGTTACTGATCTGGAATTTCAAATATATCAATTGCACGATGATTATAGTTGTTTTTCAAAAAATCACCAGAAACCCCCTTCTCCTTTCACCACCTCCCATATAAACCGCACTTCTTCATGAAATTCTCTGAACGAATTTTCTCAGTACATTTAAATTTCATCGAGGTAAAAATTTCAACTTAATCCTTAATTAGCATTATTATTGATATCGGGAAAAAACTTAACCGAGTAGCTTCACTCCTTCTTCCCAATTCACGATTACAAGATTTTATATAATTCAAAGCTGTCAGAAAATGACTTTTCTTCTCTCTTGCACGACGAAGCTTTTATGAAAGCTCCAACTCTAGTACTACATTCTTCATCGTTATAGCCTAAATTATGAGAAAAATGAAAGGATTTAGCTAAATGAGATGATTTAGCTGAGAGCATGGTGAGACTATTTAGCTGCTAAATTATCACTATTTTCGTAATTTAGCTAAATAAGCGTATGGCACACAGCTGTTTAATGATAATTTAGGCCTTAATTATAATTTAGCTACGCTATGTGTCAATGGTATTACAATAGTAATTAAATTGCAACACAATCAATAAACACAATCAGTTATAATCCGCCATTAGTAGTTTATTAGTTACATAATAATTGCAATGAAAGAGAGAACTACAAAATTTCCCAGAGCACAGTATACTTGCAGATCTGGGCTTGTTCGCACGCGTCTACAATGACCCCACGTTTCATTTATCTTAGACACATAAATTTTTAAAATTTCCTAATCAACAACTGCTTGAGTTTTGCAGTAATTATGTTAGCACTCACTTAGATCTCTCATTCCACAAGTAAATTACATTCTTCTCATTATAGATAAGAAAAATACCCCACGTGAATTTTAGCAAATGAAATACACTTAAAAAGCGTGTAAGTTTCTAATGTATTTCTTGGTTACTATTGGACTATTGTTATTCGAAGTTATTGGATATATAAAAGCCAGAAGCTTCGCGATTTCATTCGCAGTTAACTTTCCTTCGTCCCCGATCAAGGATCTATCAGTCATGCAGTACATTCTCGTAATCGTAGTCCTCGTGGGGTTTGTCGCGGCGTTTGTTGAACCTCGTGAAATTCATGTTGGCCAGAAGCCTTTTCCAGACAGTCGCATTGTGGGAGGATATGAAGTCAAAAGAATCTCAGACATGCCGTTTCAAGTGTCCTTGCAGCGATTTAACCGTCACGACTGTGGCGGTTCCTTTATCAGTCGGCAATGGGTTCTGACGGCAGCCCATTGTACCAGCAGAGCGTCCGCATCGAGTCTACGGGTGCGAGCTGGTTCATTGAGAATTGCATGGGGAGGCGTTATAATTCAGGTGGCGAGTATTCACCGACATCCCAATTTCGACTACTATTCAGGCGACTATGATTTCGCGCTGCTCAAGTTGAGCGGCTGGAAATCCTCGGACATCACGTTCGGTGCAGTTCGACTCCCACCGCAAGGATCCGATGTCGCCGACGGAACACTCTTAACTGCATCAGGCTGGGGTAACACGCAGAATCCTTTGGAAACTACGGCATCTCTTCGTGCCGTCCAAGTGCCTAAAGTCAATCAGAAGTCATGTAATTCTGCGTATTCTAGTGCTGCAGATCGTAGTATAACAGATCGCATGATTTGTGCAGGATTCACGCAAGGTGGAAAGGATTCGTGTCAGGGTGATTCAGGTGGTCCACTAAGCCGAAATGGTACCTTGATTGGAGTTGTTTCATGGGGCTTCGGATGTGCCCAACCTGACTTTCCAGGTGTATATTCGCGTGTCTCAGCAGTTCGAACGTGGATCACACAATTATCGGGAGTATGACCGTTCACTAAATAAAATGAAAATTGATTTTTAATTACGCCCTTTTCCGAACCGGAATATCGCTCTTAAAATCCAATAAATCATCAATACAGTTTCAAGTATCAATAGCCGAAATATCTCAATTAGAATGCAGTACCGAAAATCACAAAATTTTCGAAAATTTCCCCCAAAATATGATTGATGGAACCAGCAGAGCCTCTCTGTATCGTTGGCATAATCCTCTTCGTTTATATCGGACTTGGCTTCTAACGAGTCTTCTAATACCGGGAGTAGCATAACCTCCGTATCAGTCCATCCATACTAATTAAGTCACAGATTAATGAGAACATTCCTCTTCCATTGTCTCTACCATAATGTTTGTTATCCAATTTTCGAATGTCCCGAGGTCCCGAGTCCATTCGGGCCTTCCCTCTCCACGCTCTCGTAAAACAAACATTGACTTTAACGAATTTCGCCTTACGATGCGATTCGTAGTGTGTGTACGCGTGGTGTGGTATGGAGATGCGGTCCAGAGAAATGACCGAATATTCGTTGTTTACACAAAATCTTGACACACATCCTATCATTATTTTCCGTTCGATATCTGAATGATATCCTTTTGTCCAGTTTGTGTGTGATTGTGTACATGGAGGAAATTTCGGGAACACCTAAATAAAGTTTTAGAAACCGATAACACAATTATTCGAGCCTGATGGATTCGAATCAATATTTGAGGCTGTAAAGTGACTTCGAACAGTTTAGAGACACAAATTTTAATTTAGAGTCTTATCTTGTTGCAATCTTACCCTTAGCAGAATTCGATTTGGTTTTCTGTAGCAATATTTGGCTCATGAGTTTCCAAAATGTTGTAACGTTTTGGGTGAGTCCATCTCGACCCATTAAGAAATTGCTAACATGCCATTAAAGGAATTATGAGGAATATTAAAAACTATTTCGTATAAGTAGTTCTTCATCATTCCGATTCTTAAGACGATTTTGTCAATTTTTGTCCATTTTTCGTCCAGCAAGTCTTCAATTTTGTTATTCTTGATTGCGTTTCGTTGTATTCTACGTCCTTTATTGCCGGATGTAAAAAAATCGTGCCTATTTCATTGCTAACCCAATTCCATTTTTCGTCTAGGAAATCTTCAGTTTCGTTATCCATTTCTCTTGATTGCGTTTGGTTGAATTCCACTTCCTTCGTTGCTGCATCTTTGCATTTTAAGTAGTAATATATATCTGACTACTTTGAAGAGTAATTGCAATCTTTGGATTTCTTTGGGCAGAAAGAAGTATTGGGAGAGACGAAATGGTACAAAAACTTCGAGAAGCCATTGTAGACACCTTGATTATCTGGACATGCTAAACCAAATAACGAGTTGTCAATTTGTTCGGCAGATTCTCCATATCGAGATCCATTTCGGTGGCATCGTTGACATGCGGATTGCCGGACTCTCTTTCGCTACCCTTGTCCCCGAGAACAATGACAACCATTCGTGTGCATTTTTGTTGCTAGTTGCAACGAATTTTTTGAGTCCCAGTCGTGTCCTTCATTCCCATATCACACATCTCCGCTTAGTTCGATCCTTGCTGCCATAGACGTCACGGTCGCGCGTTGAATTGGACATTTCGAAGGGCAACCGAAAATTCAGAAAACTGTTGCATAATTGACGATGATTTCATTCGGGGTCATAATGAATAAGCGATAGATAGAGGCGCAGATTCATCAGTTTCGTCCCGAATTTCCATTTCTGGTGGATGTACATGTGCAAGTTTGTCATCTAATGATAATCGACAGGATGGATGGATGGAATTGTACAATAAACTGGGGAGATGATGATTTTTTTTCCGCTGTACTTTGGGGAGAATAGTTTCGCATAGCGAAGGATTGGGGAGAAAGTAGAATTCTGTTAAAAAGGAATTAGCGTGCATATTAGATTTGGATAGCAGTTGTGTCGTCTATTGAGTAAATTTGATTATAATAGTCGATGTGATTTTATGAATTTGTAAAATGGAGACCGGATTAGGAAGAAGTGGTAGAAAAATGGTCTGAAATTCTCTTGAGCTAAAGAATCTTGGAGGTCTTTTGTTCACGAGCTGCTTGTCATCACATGTAATCTGCACATTTGTTTCCTGCTCTTCATTGTGAATCCTACAGCGATTGTCCTTTGGAAGTTTAAGTCTATGAAGATTTTTATACTCTAGATGAAATCTGAGAGTATTAAAAGTTTGCCACAAAGTTTGTAACGCCAAGAAATAAGGCTCGGAGAAAAAAATGAATGATACAGAAGTTCATATAATCACTCAAAAATCTTGAAACCGGATGTCCGTCCGTCCGTCCGTCTATCTGTCTGTCCGTCCGTGTTCTCTCTAGCTTGAGAACGCGTTGAGCTAGATAGTTAAAATTTTATACACGTCATTTTTGACAAATAAAGTAAGGTCAAGTTCGTGAACGGGTCAAATCGCTCCACCCCTTCTAACCTCTCCCAAACAAAATTACACAATCGTAATTTGACAATAAACCGATTTACTCGAAAAGTATAAACGCTATTGATCTAAAATTTGGAATGTAATACTTTTTTAATGTTTCAATCTACTGTATAAAAATTATTTCTGTCCTCACTCTCCTTCCACCACCTCCCATACAAACTGCAGTTTTTCATGAAATGCTCTAGACCAATTTACCCAGTGCGTATAAATTTCATCGAGCTGAAATTGTGCACCAAATATTTATTTAGAATTATTAGTAAAATCAAAAAAAATATATGATTAGCTTTACCCCTTCTACCCTCGCCCATACAAATGAAATAATTTCGTAATTTGACAATAAACGAATTTGTTCGGAAAGTATAAATGCTATTGATCTGGAATATACTACTTTCATGATGATTCAAATCTACTCTATAAAAGTTGCTTGAGTCCTCCCCTTCCTTCCAACACCTCCCATACAAACTGCACTTTGTCATGAAATACTATAAACAAATTTGCTCAGTACGTATAAAATTGATCGAGTTCAAATTGAGCACTAAATATTTATCTAGAATTATAAGCTTCTCCACTCGCTACGGTCGTTCTCACTCCCCTTCCCCAACCTTCCCAATCCCATTCCTTCCCTCCATGACTGTGTTTGTGCATTGCACATAAAGGCCGAAATTGCCTATAACACAGGTCATTCTGTAAAAAAAAAAGTAAGACCAAAAAGAATAGACGATTACTTTCACTCCTTCTACCCCTCCCATACAATCTGACACAATTTAACAACTTCACAAAAAGTCGATTTTCCTGAAAAGTATGAATGCTACTGATCTGCAAATTTAAATAATGTCAAAAACATGATGTTTTCAGTTATTTCTGGAAAACCATTAAGACTCCCTCCTTCCACCACCTCCTATACAAACTGCACAATTTTACTAAATTTTCTCAGTACCTATCAATTTTACTTTATTATTATTTTTTTATTTATTGGGTGTGAGCTCTATTTTCTAAATTTTAGGGGGGTATTAGGTGGAAGGGGGAGGAGGGGTGAGGGAAAAAGTCGAAAACTACACTTGCTAATATCTCCACCACGAATGCAGATAGAAAGTTGAAAATCAATAGAGGTATAGAGAAGGTTGTGGGACAAACTTTAAAAATAATTTAATCTTTTTATCCATTGGTGTCCGAAAAGGGGGGCTAAGAACAAATTGTCGGCCGAATTGTTTTTTCAAATGATTATATCTTCGAAATTATTCATTGTAAAAAACTCATATTTTGGGACAATAAAGGTGGCATCTAGTTCCATCACAATCATCTTAGAGAGTGGCTAATTATTGTAAGAGGGAGGGTCAGGGGGGGTGCAAAGAAAAACACTTAAAAATGAATATCTCAACTATCTTTAAAGCTATGTAATTGAAACTTGAAACGTGTATTAAGCTATACTAGGAAAATACAAAAAAAATATAACATGTTGAAATAGTAGTGGGGGGACATGGGGAGCATTTAAAAAAATGGCGCACTTTTCAAAATTACAAATCCTTATATCTCAAAAAAGAGTACACATATCAAATCGAAAATTTGTCAGATTGTAGAACTACATAATGGTTCATTTTGGTAAAAATTTTAATTTGGGAAGTGTAGGAGAGGGAGGTGATAAGCAAAAATGCCGAAAATTTTGAGTGATTTTTTAGGGCTCTGGTGAAAGATGCAAAGTTTAAATTGCATGTGGATACGCCTATTTGATGTACATAGAAAAATAATAATAACTTGATCCATAATTGTTATAAACCGACCCCCCCGGTCTAACGTGCACAAGGTGTTTCATGTGCATTGAAAAAACATAACAGGGCCACGATTGCGCGTAAAGCGCAATCTTACGATACTCTAGATGAAATAGAATTTTTTGTAATCCCAAGAAATTTTGTATGGGGAGTGTTAGAAGGGGTGATAGTATTGAACAAATTTTTTCCCCATCATGCTAAAGTATCTATAAAAATGTTTTATATAAAATGCTTACTCCAAAAATTGAATAGGAGCTGAGAAAATTAGCGTGTTAGATTAGTGAAAATGTGCAGTTTGTATGGGAGGTGGTAGAAAGAGTGGGGGGATTTTAGTGATTTTTTCAGAAATAATTAAGAATATCATAAAATTGACATCTCTTCAATGTTAGACTAGTAACATTCATGCTTTTCACGAAAATAGATTTTTTGTGAAGTTGTGAAACTGTGTCATATTGTATGGGAGGGGGTAAAGGGGGGAGTGAAGCTAATCAAATATTTTTTTCTGATCTTAGTGATAATACTAATTAAGTATTTATTACAAAATGTGAGCTCTATAAATGTTATATGTTCTGAGAAAATCGTCTTAGATCATTTCATGAAAAAGTGTAGTTTGTATGGGAGGGGGTGGAAGGAGAGGTAGGACGGAAATAAGTTTTCTACTGTAGATTTAAATCATTATGAAAGTAGTATATCCCAAAACTCAGACTAATAGCTTTTACACTTTTCGAGTAAATTAATTTATTGTTAAATTGCGAATTTGCGTCATTTTGTACGGGAGGGGGTAGAAGGGGTGAAGCTAATCGTCTATTTTTTTTTCGCCTTACTAACAATTTTAAATAAATATTTGGTGCACAATTTCAGCGCGCTAAAATGTATACGCACTGAGTAAATTGGCTTAGAGTAATTTATGACAAGTACAGTTTGTATGGGAGGTGGTAGAAGGAAGGGGGGGACACTCATAATTTTTGTACGGTAGATTGATATTATCATAAAAGTAATATATTCCAAATTTCAGGCCAATACCTTTTATACTTTTTGAGCAAATCCTTTAATTGTCAAATTGCGCAATTGTGTCATTTTGTATGGGAGGGGGTAGAAGGGGTGGAGCGATTTGGCCCGTTCACGAACTTGACCTTACTTTTTTGTCAAAAACGACGTGTAAAAAATTTGAACAATCTAGCTCAACGCGTTCTCAAGCTAGAGAGCGAACAGACGGACGGACAGACGGACATCCGGTTTTGAGATTTTTGAGTGATAACATTAACTTCTGTATCATTCATTTTTTTCTCCAAGCCTTATTTCTTAGCGTTACAAACCTTAGAGCAAACTTATAATACTCTCAGATTTCATCTAGAGTATAAAAAGGCTATTTTTTGTAAAGAGGAGAGTCAAAAGGGCTGCAAAAAAAACACTTAAAAATTAATATCTCAACTATCTCCTAAGCTAGGTAATTGAGACTTCGATCATATATTGAGCTATACTATAAAATTTGGACATAATGGTAGTGGGGGAAATGGGGAGCATTTCAGAAATGCTGCACATTCCAAAATTCTAAGCCATGATATCTCATCATAGTCTAATGATCAAGGAGAAGAGCAGATTTGCTGGAGCGATTAAACACTTTCAAAGTAACTAGACGGTACCTTAACTACTACTAAACAGACCGACCGACTGAATTGAATGCAACAATCAAAATCAAAGCATCTCAGTTTTTTATATATAAAGCTGCAATTCGATGAGGGGGAGGTCCTAAGGGATTTTCGAAAACAGATAATAAAATCACTTCCAAATATTAATTGAGGCTATGAAAGCAACAGTAGCCTAACTCCAATAGAAACGTATTGAAGTTAGGCCACTTTTACTCTCATAGCTTCACAGTCAATAGGTCGTGAGTTCGATTCCCACTCTAGGCAGTAGGATTTCTTTAAGCACAAATTTTTTAGTTGCTACAAGCAATGAAAAATTATTCGAAATAAAATGGGCAAACAATTATTATGTTTATACGGACACCACACTTCACGAGTGAAACTTCAATCGCGATTTAAAACATCGTATAAACAGTGATTGAAACTCAAAGTTCACTTGCAATCTAAATCCTGAGTGAAACTCCAATCGCGAATTAAAACTATCGTAAAAACAGTAAGTGAACTGACAGCCTACTATCCCAACACATGAATTCATTTTTTGTCATTATCCACCGTGCGGAATAACATTTTTATGCAATTCCCAACACAAATTAATGAAATTTGCAATATGTTTTGAAATTACACAGCAGATTGCTGACAAAATTGCTATTATTTCCACTTTGATTGGTTGACGAACTGTCATTATGCTTGCGATCTTAATTCGGAGCTTTTATATTGCAAGTTTATTTTGCGTATAAACATATTGCAAGTTTCAATCGCAATTCACAATCGCAATCGAAACTTCTCCGTATAAACATAGCCAGTGTAAAAGTAAAACAGCTCCACTTCAAGAAGCTCAAAATACTCAGTAGATGCTTTCTATTCACTTTCTATCATTTAGTCCCAAATAACATCTGCAAATATTTGTCAGTGGCAGCCAGTACAATTAAAAAATATTACAACTTCACCACTCGTTACGGTCATTCTCACTTCCCTTCTCCTACCTTCCCAATATTATCCCTTCCCTCCGTGACTGTGTTTGGGCAAAGGGCCTACTATACAAGCTGAGCTCCTTAAGCATGCCGCATTACTTCCTAATGGTATTACACAGCTTTTTTCAAGATAAAAAATTAAAAATTGAAATAGATAGAAAGTATTCAAATGTAGTTGAAGTCCTTAGAGGAGTTTCGAAAGACTATATTCTAGGTCCCAAGCTATATAACGTCAACATGAAAAAAAAAATGCTGACTTAAATGCGCTACGATTTGTTAATTTTAAGGTAGGGTTGCCTCCGACTGCTATTAGTAAATGTCTTAAAGCTGAGTTTTGGCCTGCTGTACTTGTTGTAAGACACTTTAAGCATTTGCCAAAAACGAGCCACCCGTGATGACGAGCATCGCAACGTAGCAGATACTCGCATGGCCAGCATATCCTGTGCGACTTCAGCGTAAATTGATCGTGGGCTGTGTTTACATCCTTCCTCTATCACCAGTTGAAATCTACACCAGCCACTGCCAATATGTCGAGAACATCACTTACAGCTTTCCAAGTTCTAATATCATTATTATTGGAGACTACAATTTGCCTCTAGTGGATTGGACATCGGCTATTTGGACTGCACCTAATACAAGTTCACCTGGCAACACGGTCATCGACATCTTTTGTTTTTTGGATTTTCATCAAAGCAATAGTATACTAAATGCTATAGGAAAACTTCAGGACTTGGTCTTTTCAAATCTCGTATCAACGGTCATTGTTCATCGTTCAAGTTTCGCGATACTACCTCTGGATGCTATGTACCATCCTGCGCTTAATATTGTAATTTCTTTTAACTCATGTAACGTTCCCATTCACTAATTTACTTCCTACAATTTCAAAAACGCCAAATATGATGTTATTTGTCAGCAGCTCTCATTAATCAATTGGTCGCATTTATTTGACGGCTCGAACTAAATGACGCTATTATTATTATTATTTATTATAATAAATATATTCCACTTCAGGTAATATCGGGTTCAACTTATCCTCGCTGGTTCGCCTTTGATCATTATTAAAAAAGCAGCTCACGTTAGATTTAAGAAATCAACTTCGCCTTCGTTCTTTGTGTATCGGAATAGTCTGGATTTCACGAATATTTTTTCCATAAAAATGCTCTATTGCTCATTAGTCTATCCTCACCTTAAGTACTTATCTGAGCTATACAATCCATGCTTCCTAATTCAGTCTAAAAATATTGAAACGGTTCAACATAAATTCAACATACATATTCGAATGGAAGACATCAACTATGGCTCCATGCTCAGACTGCTTAACCTTACTAATCTTTCTAATCCTCGTGTGCAGTCGGATCTTATCCTCTTATATAGAGTTTTGAATGGTTTTTTGGATTGCCCGCTTTTACTTGAAGGTTTAAGCTTTAGAGTTCCAAGTCACTCTTCCCGCTCAACGGATTTATTTTATGTCGGTCATCATATTACCTGCTATGAACAAAACGGTCCCACGGCAAGACTAATGAGAACTGCTAACAACTTTTCTGTCTCATTAGATTTTTTCAATACTTGTATTACTGAAATTAAAAGTGTTGTAAATGCGTAACGTAATACACACATCTTATATTTATTATTTAATTTTTATACCTCCTTAGATTTTATATTGTTTGTTATTTGTTATGTGTGGATAAGTTTGGCGCCAGATCTGCCAACAATGTTCAAATTCAAAAATTTATACCATTCAACAATCAAGTTGAGGCAAACCCAAGCCTCTATCTTTGTCTCGGAAGATTATAGGGGACCTTTCGTTTCAAGCGCGTCACCAGCGATTCCTTGGAGACACAGAGATCGCTGGTGACCCTCGCGAAAAGAGAGACGAGGCGAGCCGTCCAGTTAGTCGGAGATAACTGGGAGTCGAGTGCGGTGGGGCTGTGAGTCGAGCAATTGGTTTTTTTTTGATATGCGTGGACTGGTGCGCGACCATTTTTTTTTTTTCCTCTTTGCGAAAATACCCCGTGAGAAGTGAAATTTTAAATCGGAAAAGGAAAAGCCATTCGACCGAAATACATATCTTTTAACACGACCGAGAGTTTTCCCACGTAATTTACGCGTCGTGCAAATGTAGACCTTGAAAAAGAAAAAAAAAAACAACCGCGCCAGAATTCGATTTTTTTGAGGTGCGAGCTTGACCCGTTGCGTGCCCGTGTCTTAGAGTCTATGGATTTTCGTCCCAGTGCATATCTCCCATATCGTTGCGAGTTTTTTTTTGACAAATTCGGCCAAGAATTACGACACTCCTCGAAATGTGCGGTGAAATTTTCATTTAACCCGCGGATAGTTAACTGAAATTTAAGCGCTTTGGAAAACATACCATAAAAAGAAAAAATGATATTCGGCCCCGTACCCACACATGGATGAGTTTTTTTTTTCTCTTCCGTTATTCGAAACCTGAATTTGCTAACGAAAGTACAAAAAAAAACAAATGGTGCAGTGTATCAACGAGTGAGTACTCGGAGAATTGTTGTTGCCGCGCCTTGTTGATCGTGCAGTTGGTTCAAGCAGAAGTTTCGTTCCTCTCCCTCCATCTGTGTGTTTTTTACTAGACGATCGTCGTCCGAACAAAAATTCGGAAAACCCCTATCAAAAAAAAAAAAAAATAATAAACAAAGAAAAAACGCGAAAATATAGTCGTTCGAGCCGCAAGAACAAAAAAATAGCTCGAAAAGTTGGAAAGTGAGCAGAAAATTGCTGTCCCGTCGGAAAAGCACCGTCCTCAGTTCCCAAAACGACATGATATCGAATTCCGGAGAAATGTGACGAACAGCGAACCTGTGTTTGAATCTGACGTCTCAATGGCCAAGTCATACAGCAGCGAAGCGAAGTGTCAGACGTTTTCGGATGCAAATGCCAGATATTTATATTTCTTTTATTTTATATCGTTTCCACCTTATTGTTAAGTACATGATTTTGTTAAATGGAAAGAGCATAGAAAGGGTGATCAAGGAAGTGCTTCTACGACATAAGGATTATCGATCTAACAGGAATTAAATGTTAAACCACCACAAAAACTTTTTTGATGTGAATATAAGCCACATTGAACTGGAAATGATGGTAGAGGCGACAGGAAATCTCTTACAGCATTAATCATAGGGGTTGTACCTGAAGCAAATGTGATTTATATTAGATTTAAAGGATAAGATTTTTTTTTATATTTCATGTGTTCAGGCAGGCAACCGAGACCTGTAAGCAAGACAGGAAAACCAGATAATTAAACAACTAAAAAAAAACAATAAGTGTAGAAAGTGAATTAGAAATAGGAAGAATGGGAAGAGAAGACCGATAAATTTTGGTTATATGAAAACAAAAAGGAAAATATTCCTCAAACGACGTAGGAGTAGGAATGATTAAATAAGCATATAATTTAGTTATTTCATGTTATTTTATCCATTATTCCCAAAGGAACGGCTTTAGTTAAATTTTTCTTCAATTTTTTAATTTTTTTTGTTGTTTTTTATCCCAAAAAGCAATGCGAATTTCATGCTTATAATCCTCCCAGTTATAGCACCGTCCGAAGTGAGCTTTCATTGTAGAGTGATCCTACACAAAAAAAAATAATAATAATAACAAAAAAAAAAAAAAGGGGTTAAAATTTATGTCATGGCCATGAAGTAAATAATAAGAATCCAAAATAAAATATTAAGACAAGCAAGGCACATACGCCAATATCATACCTATTAGAATTATTTTTTTTTCTCGAACTGTAGAGTAAATTAAAATGTCGGATGCATAGATACGCGATCTAAAAAAAAAAAGGGGGAATGCAGTTCAAGCCACAATCTGAATTGGCAACAATCAATAACAAATTACCCATTCATATATTTAATATGTTATTTAAAGAATTTTTACGAAATGTATATATCTAAATTATAATTATGAGGAAAAGGATTGTTAATTTTCTCTCGACCTATAGAATCATTAATTAGCACATTAGAGTAACGTAAGCTAGAACTAGTATTGTCAAGGATGAAAATTTGGATTATATAATAAAAATTGAAATGAATTTATAACGAAATGATCGAGTAGACTTCTAATTCAGAGGACTTTCTCCTGAACTACCGCAGCTCCTCCTCCTCTCTCCATTGGGCCATAGGTTAAAGATTAAAGGAGAAACTATGGCTAAGGCAGGGTGGGCTGGGCGGTGTCAAAACATCCGACACCGTTTTCGTCGAAGCCTCTGGTCGAGCTAACATTCCGACCACGAGCTTTTTTTTTTCCCAAAATTTAAAGTTGCCCTTTCCTGGGTAAGTCGGCGTGATGAGCTCCAAAGCTCATTTTGTTGTACAATCTTAGGGTTTTATGTTAATATTGGAGCAACGAACCTCCCCACACGCATACCGCAGCTAGACCCGGCAACGCGCTAGCACGTCGCTCCAGCCCAATATTAACACCGAGATGGACGTAGTGTGGATCTCGGCCCATTCTAAGTCCCGAACCCAGTTCTTATCTCGGTTTATTTTGATGCATGGGCATCGAGATAAACCATCCAAAAGCTAAATAAACACAACATATTTAATGTTTAGTTTTATTATATATTCCAGTATTGTTAAATATTCTTTTCCATGTACATAATCTGTGTTAGGTTAAGAGCTTGTTCCGTACATATATAAATAAATGTTTGATTTCCCTCACTACGAATATAGACCTTCGTCCTGCATTATCTTCACCGCTCTGCTTTACGTGGATGGAACAGTCATATACGCTAAGTCTGCGAATCCACAAACGGCCTTGAATAAAGTGGCTAAGCACTTACACGAAATAAGCGAATACTATAAAAGATGGGTCATTCAAATAAGTTCCGAGAAATCCGAATGTATTTGTTTTAGAAATTTTAGTGGTTAAGGGTGAAGGCAAGTAGTAGGAGCAGAAGACTTAGACTCCTATTGGATGGAAAAACAATTCCTCTAAAGGACAACATTAATTAATTTGAATAATCTGCTGAAATTTAACAATCACGTTAAAACACAGCTCGTCAAGGCAAATAAAGTATGTGTTTTCATCCCTATTCCATTGGAGAAGTGCTCTTCACAAGAACTCCAACCTTCTCTTATATAAGCAAATAATAAAACCTGCTGGTTTTCAATTTCGACAACAATAGCGAAGAGAATCGCTTCTCAGTCGCCGGAAAAAACAACCATCGAAATATTTTCGAGGTCACAAGTAAAGAACGTTGTACTGTAAATGAAAGCATACAGTGTATCAAAACAAACATTTCAAATCAGTTTTTTTTTCAAAGCGAAACGAACATTGTTGACAAACTTACATCGCTTGTGCATTTTCGTATGTTTTTTCAATAAAAACGCGAAATTGTCTAATTGAATCGACGAACTATTTCGTTTCCTTGAAGTTTAGCATAAATCAGCAAAAATTTCGTACGATAAATTATTCGTTAAATCGAATTCGTTCGAAACATTCCCATTTTTCGACGATGCAGAAATCAAGGGTGGAACACTTTCCGAAAACATGACAAATGATCCAGAAAATTCGCCGGACGCAACGGCATCAAGCACTACAGCCACAAGTGAAATCGGTATTAAACCGCCACTTTTCAGCAAACGAGGTCCAGATTTGTATTTCATTCAAATGGATTCGCAATTTCGCAATGCAAATATCACAAAGGATCAGACCAAATACAATTATGTGGTTGGATCGCTTGAGAGTGCTATGCTTCCAAACGTGGCAGACATTGTACGCGCACCATCGGTCGAAGAAAAATATCAGGCAATTAAAACGCGATTAATCAATGATTTCACCGATTCCGAAAACAGAGTGTTACGTCGACTCGAGCAAGAATGCGAATTGCCTTCCCAGTTAATTCGACAAATGCGCGATCTATCGGGTACTGCATTGAAAGACGATGGAATTGAGGCATATTGGCTTGAACAACTGCCAAAAAGCTGTTTTCGATAGCCAAAGTATTAGGTTGTTGCAGATGAAATGGCGACTTTCGCGATGAAGTGAAGCTAGCTGCGATTTTCATGTCACAGCAGTACGGAGTCAAAGTGCAAAAATCCCAGCACTAGAATAGGACGTAAATGTAATGAATCCGGTGAACTTGTGCGAGAATTCACAACGCAAGAATTAGAGTAATAAATTGCACAATTCCTAAATTTTGACGATTGAGCGAATTTCACAACTCAGTACTCAGTAAATCTTAACAAAGGAAACGCAAGCAAATCTAGATGTAGAATTTATTAAAACTGCTCGATCGGAAGTTCAAAGGCAAAAGTGCCCTGCGTAGTAGCCATATAGCAAAATTTTAAGTTCAAATTGTAGCGAAATTCAACGGCTCCTTATGTAGGCAAGTGCACTGACCGGTTTGTTCTCGATCGGAGGGAACGGACCAAAGTTCCACGATTTCACTCAAACTTTGAGTGAAAGTTGTATTTGCGCTTATGTCAGCGAAAGCTGCTGCATCATAACAACTGTCAACCTGGGTTGTGGATTGTAGTGTTTGTGTACAGTTTGTACAATGGATTAAGGATTAAGTGCAACTGCGCGGGAATTGGGATTGAGATTAGCGGGTGATTTACCTTTATACTAAATATTTATTAATTTGAAAGTCTTTACCTAAATTTAAATGTTCTTCGTGAAATTTGTCAGTAATTTTTGTTTTATTCAGTAATGTTAAAGTGTATTGATTAGCACTCGCGAATTTAATGCATAAACTCGCGGGTAAATTGTTTGTTTTAATTGCTTATTGCTTAAAATTGCGGATAATTTTCCGACCTTTATGATGGGACGCACGAGTACGGTTTTCAAGGTTTTATTAAACCTACGCGTGTAATTCCGTCCCTCCCGGAATATAGTTGCTTGACACCGCCCGAGATTCCATTGCAATGGAGCTAATCGTTTATCAGGTATGCCGAATTGGACACTTGTTGTTTTGCTGAATGCATTGGACTTTGTTTTAGACTTAATACTCGGACTATCTTCTTGGATGATTTCGTTGTGAGGATCATAGTGATAATCAATTATACTTATCTCATTCTGCGGAAGTGCTACCGCGCAGTCTGAATCGAGAAGCTTCTTTATCACTGACTCATATTTCGAGTAATAAGTTTCGTTATGATCAAAATTTTTCTTAAATGATTGCATTTGACCGATGGCGAGATCGCGAGAATTTCTGAAGATTTGTTTAGCAGCAGAAGCTGGTAATACATCCTCTAATCTTTCGGATTCACGCAATTTCTGGTCAACGTTTAAGTTCTTGTGGAAAACTTGGATATTCGAGACCTGACTATTTATTGCGCAAGGTTCAGTCAATATCCAACCCAAAGTAGTTTCTTGAGCGATGAGGTTATTGGACGTAGTTCTTTGAATTACTGATCTAATTAGCCTTGGATAAATATCAGCGCCCAGAATCACGGCAATTGGACCGGGCTGATTAAATGCTGGATCAGCAAAGGCGAGAGCTTGAAATTCATCGAACAATTTACTTGGAAGCTGCTGAGTTGGAAGCCAATGGGCCAACGTGGGTAGGACCAAGGCTTCTACTTTAAGAGAAAATTCTTCATAACGGGATTTTATGGTGAGATAGACTTTAGCATGTGAGTGTCCGGAATGCGCGAGTCCAGAAATGTTTATGTTTGTTTTCGTACGAGAAAGATGTTTCGTTCTGGTCTGCCCGCCAAAAGGCAAGAGTGGAAATTTATTTTTTATTTTTTGGAGCCCGAGACTGGAGGCGAAAAAATTTTTTTGAGACGAGTAAATTTTGGAAAATTATAACATCAAATTTTTTTCTAATACTTAAGAGATGTAAAGTAACTGCCTAAATGTGAATTTTTCTGTTAAATGGTGCGAAAAATATTGGAAATTTGAGAAAAAAAATAAAAACGTGAAAGAAGTGAGGAAAATACAACAAAATGGACGGTGTTTACTAATACAATAAAGTGACAATAAAGAATAAAGACAGTGAAAAACTAAAATTAAAAACGAGACAAAAAATATACGAAGCTGGCGCGCATGATTCTGGATGCAGCAAGGTCCCCATCGAGATATCAATACTATTGTTATGGATCTGGAAAAACCGCCGATGTTTCTGGAAAATAAAAGAACATTATCCCCTACTGTATAACACGCCATCTAGAACGTTCAAGCAAACACCCGACGGACCTGAATAGTCTAGATACACACACATACCCACCCGAAGAATACACCACGGAAGGTTCGAGAATTGGAAAAACCCAATATAAATACCCGCAGCTTTCAGACAGGAGTCAGTCATTCAGCGACACCTATCGGTGGAAGAACGCGAACCGGTACAAGAAAGCGAAAGAATAAGATCGACGGTATTGCCAGATAGGCGAATATAGTGCGAATTAAGTTAACGTGAGAAATTGTATAAAACGTGCGAATAAATAAATTATTCTTTTATTTTTAAACGAATTGTGTTTTTCTTGAAATCCGGCGAACCTCTAGCTCGCGACAATTGGTGTCAGAAGTAGGATTTCAAGGATAAATTCGGGTTAAAAATCGCGAGTGAAATTAAAATTCTCGAACGGATAATTTTGTGAGAGCGAAAAAGTGAAACTAAAATTCTCGAACGGACAGTGAGAATTTTCTGAAATCGAATACTCTCGAGTGCTCTAGTGAACAGTGACTTTAATTAGCGAAGTAAAATCGCGGAACTAAAATTCTCGAACGGACAGTAAGAATTTTGTGAAATCGAATAATCTCGAGTGATTTAGTGAGCAGTGACGTAAATTTAAGTGAATTCGAATCGCGGAAAAACTGGAAATAATCGGTAGTGAAAATGCCGCGTTATTTAAAAGACTTAAAAGTAACGGAGCTGAAGGAAGAGCTCAGTAGACGCGAGTTATCTACAACAGGGAGCAAGTCTGAACTTGTCAGCCGTATGATCGAGACACTTGAGGCTGAGGGTGAGAATGCAGATAGTTTTGAGTTCCAAATCGAAGAAGCTCGTAAAGAGGAGTGTTCTGGTACATCGGATGCCTTAACACAGTTAATGCAACAAATGATGAACAAATTAGATCAACAATCTGCGGACATGAATCAGAAATTAGAGCAACAATCAGTGGACATTAAACAACAGTCTGCGGACATTAAACAACAATCTGCGGACATTAAACAACAATCTGCGGACATGAATCAGAAATTAGAACAACAATCAGCGGACATTAATCAGAAATTAGACCAGACCTCAAAGGAACTCAACCAAAAATTGGAGCTGCAGAATAATAAAATAGACACCATGGGTAAGGCAATAGAAGAAAACGTAGAGAAGAAACTTCGAATCTTCGAAGAGCAAATTATGGAAAAGACATCCGAGATTGCAGAAGAAGTCGAATGCCTAAAAAGAGACTTCGATAACGTCAAAGCGACTGGAGTCATAAAGGCAGAACACGTTGCGCACAAGGGTCTCAAGCCTCCAATCTTCGATGGACAAACACCGTGGGCTATTTATAAGACCCAATTTGAGGCCGCCGCAAGAAACAACCATTGGAATGATCTGGAACGAGGAACGGCTCTTATATTGGCGTTAAGAGGCCCACCAGCAGAAGTTCTTCAAACGATTCCGCAGGAGCAACAACAAGATTTTTCAACGTTAGTCCGGACATTGGATCTTCATTACTGCAGTGTCCACATGCGAGAGATCTACAAAACTCAACTGTACAACCAAACTCAAAAGAATGGTGAAACACTTCAAGAGCTGGCACGCGATATTGAACGACTCACACAATTATCGCTGCCCAATGCGCAAACAGAGCAACGCAACGATACAGCTGTTTTCGCATTTAACAATGCTGTACAGGACAGAGAGCTGCAACAGGCGTTAAAATTGTCAGGTAAGAAAACGATTGGCGAAGCCTTAGTATATGGGCTGACGTTCGAAGCTGCCAAGCAAAGCTCGCGGAGTAACTATCGAGTTCGAGAAATAGTAGACGAATGTGTGTGCCAGAAAGCCGAGTACACCAAGCGGAGCGAAGGATCTGGTGCTCCCCGATGCTGGAATTGTGGACAGGCAGGACACTTGAGACGCGACTGCCGCAAACCCAGAAAAGCGATCAACTATTGTTCCGGCTGCGCTGCTAAACAAAGAGGAGGAAGGGGCGAACCGTCACGAGAGCATGCTTTGCCTAATGACAGTCCGGGAAACGAGTAAAGGCCAACTTCATGGGGCAGAAGTTGGCTGGTAGAATCGACGCCCCCGGAACCATCATCGCAGTTTCTCGACTACATCGTTGTGAAAACGACTTATGTATGAGTGGTCGAGTCGGCAAATTAAACTGCATCATAACAGTCGACACAGACGCAACACGGTCAGTGCTAAGATCTGACCTCGTAGATCGTACTTGGCTTCACAACACCAAGAAGTACGCACTTCGCACTGCTACAGGAGAAACTACAACGGTCCATGGAGAAATAGCTCGTGACATACAGCTTGGGGATTTGACCTTCTCGCATGTATTCGTGGTAGCTGACATTACCGATGAGTGTATCCTTGGAATGGATTTTCTGAATCCACACGGTATCCAGCTGGACTTAGGACAACGAATAATGAAGTGGCGGAATATTGAAATCCCGATGGAATTAACATCCTCCAACACAACAAAGCTACGAGTTGTATTGTGCGAAGATGCGGATATACCAAAGTCATCCGAGAATGTTATTTGGGCAAAGCTCGATGGTGATCCCGGGAACCACCGATTCTACCTCATAGAACCGGAAACGACACCTGCATTACGAAGTCTAATACTAGGAAAAACGCTCGTAAAAAGGAATGAGAAGATGATGGTACCAATAAGAGTCCTGAACGTTGCGGACAGCACTACCAGCGTAAAGAAAGGATATGTAATTGGCAGCTGTGAACCAATATCGGCGGTGACGAGTATCGAAAAGGCAGAACCACATGACGCACCCTTTAAAAATAAGCCAAGAAGGAAGGACAATGTAACATCAACACTTCTTCAGTCAAGCAATCTTAGAGAAGAACAACACAAGCAAGCAGTAGATCTAATCGAAGGATTCAGCGACGTCTTTTCCACCGGTGATGACGACTATGGCAGAACAAACTTAGTGAAACATCGCATAGATACCGGAAGTGCTACACCGATACGTCAACCTCCAAGACGAGTACCGTTAGCAAAACAAGGAGAAGTCAATTCAATGGTCAAAACTATGGAGCAGCAGGGAATCATCGAAGAATCAAAGAGCCCGTGGATATCGCCAGTGGTGCTGGTAAAGAAGAAGGACGGCAGTACCCGTTTTTGTGTGGACTACAGGCGACTGAATGATGTTACGAAAAAGGATAGCTATCCACTACCAAGAATCGACGATATCATGGATACCCTGACTGATGCTAAATGGATCTCAACGTTGGATCTGAAAAGTGGTTACTGGCAAGTGGAGATAGATGAAAAAGATAGAGAGAAGACAGCATTCTCTGTCGGCAGTGGACTGTGGCAGTTCATCGTAATGCCATTTGGCCTGTGCAATGCTCCAGCTACGTTTGAAAGACTGATGGAATTCGTTTTGCGTGGCCTGAGCTGGAAAACTTGTCTCGTTTACCTGGATGATGTGATCGTTATCGGCAAAACATTCAAGGAACATCTAAAAAATCTACAGGAAGTCTTCCAGCGACTGCGAGCGGCAAAATTAAAGCTGAGTCCGAAAAAGTGCACTTTGTTTAGTGCAGAAGTCAAGTACTTGGGTCACATCGTTTCAGCTGATGGCGTAAAGACGGATCCGGAGAAGATACTGGCGGTGAAAAATTGGCCTACTCCGAGTGATAAACACCAGTTGCGCAGCTTCCTAGGCTTAGCGACATATTACCGTCGATTCGTAAAAGACTTTGCCAACACGGCGAAATGTCTACATCAATTAACGGAAAAAGGAAAGTCATTTCCATGGAGTCAACAGTGCCAGGAAGCATTTGAGAAAATAAAAGACCAACTCTGCGACTCCCCAGTTCTGGCGTACCCAAAACCAGGTTACGGTTTCATCATAGATACTGACGCCAGCAATGTCGGTATCGGAGCAGTGCTATCACAGGAGATCGACGGGCAGGAGAGAGTGCTATCATACTACAGCCGAGTACTCTCAAAAGCAGAAAGGAACTATTGCGTAACTCACCGAGAGCTATTAGCCATTGTAGAGGCAACAAAACATTTTCACGAATATCTCTACGGTCAAAAGTTCCTTCTTCGAACGGATCACGCATCGCTTAAATGGCTACTTCAGTTTAAGGACCCCGAAGGCCAAGTAGCCAGATGGATCGAAAGGCTCGAATCCTACGATTTCGAAATTGTTCATCGAAGAGGAAGAATCCACGGTAATGCCGATGCGCTTTCACGTCGTCCTTGTCCACCGAACTGCAAGCATTGTCACCGTGTAGAAGGGAAAGAAGCCGGAGAGACCATTCAGAGGATAACGACCGAACCAAAGGATGGATGGAAACAACAAGAAATGGAAGATGCCCAACGTAAAGATCCAGATATTCCACCGATCATGGCATGGGAGGACGAAATGAAACGGCCTGAGTGGAAAGACATCTCACAATTCAGCGAAACCTTAAAGTGTTATTGGGCACAATGGAACTCCCTTCACCTAGACGGCGGATTATTAAAACGGAAATGGGAGGACGCTGACGGAAAGTCGTATCGCATGCAAACCATCGTCCCGCATTGTAAAGTCGAGGAGGTCTTGAAGGAATATCATGGAGGTACCTCCGGTGGGCATTTGGGTGTAAGTAGAACTTTGGCAAAGATACGAGAAAGGTTCTATTGGATCCATCTCCAAGATGATGTCGAAAATTGGTGCCGTAAATGTACTATGTGTGCATCGAGTCAGAGCCCACAACGCAGATCAAAGGGGGAAGTGCAACAATACAACGTGGGAGTCCCATTCGAGAGAATTGCTGTGGATATTTCTGGACCATTTCCGGAATCAGAAAATGGTAATCGCTACATTCTAGTGGTCATTGATTATTTCAGCGAGTGGCCTGAAGCCTACGCAATTCCAAACCAAGAAGCAGTAACCGTCGCCGAGCAAATTGTTACCAACTGGGTGAGCAGATTTGGAGCTCCACGTGAACTACACTCTGATCAAGGGCGCAATTTTGAATCTCAAATATTCCAACACGTGTGCCAAATGCTGGGAATAAACAAAACAAGGACAACTCCATTACACCCACAGTCCGATGGAATGGTGAAACGTTTCAATAGGACATTAAACTCAAATCTATCCAAACTCGTCAGCGAAAGGCAACAGGACTGGGATCAGCACATCCCTCTATTTTTAATGGCCTACAGAACATCGGTACATTCAACAACAGGAGAAACTCCGTCCCGAGTCATTTTCGAAAGAAATATTCGAGTCCCTGCGGATCTAATGTTTGGAGTGCCACCAGACCAATCAACCAATGCTAAAGATTACGTCTCAGATCTTCGATGTCGACTAAAGACAATTTATAACCTGGTCAGAGAAAAAATTGATTTGGCAACTGACCGCATGAAGACGAGAATTCCGAGAGGGCGATTTGGTTTGGTTATACAATCCCAAACGACAGAAGGGCAGATCTCCGAAACTACAGCGAAACTGGGAAGGCCCTTACCAGATCATCAACCGGTTAAATGATGTCGTCTATCGGATTCAACTACATCAAAAACCTCGTACTAAAATGAAAGTGGTACATCTCGACCGACTAACAAAGTACCACGGTGCCATTGCGAAAGTGAACGACTCTGTTCGGGACGAACAGGGACTAAGGAGAGGGTAATGTTATGGATCTGGAAAAACCGCCGATGTTTCTGGAAAATAAAAGAACATTATCCCGTACTGTGTAACACGCCATGTAGAACGTTCAAGCAAACACCCGACGGAACCTGAATAGTCTAGACACACACACATACCCACCCGAAGAATACACCACGGAAGGTTCGAGAATTGGAAAAAACCCAATATAAATACCCGCAGCTTTCAGACAGGAGTCAGTCATTCAGCGACACCTATCGGTGGAAGAACGCGAACCGGTACAAGAAAGCGAAAGAATAAGATCGACGGTATTGCCAGATAGGCGAATATAGTGCGAATTAAGTTAACGTGAGAAATTTTATAAAACGTGCGAATAAATAAATTATCCTTTTATTTTTAAACGAATTGTGTTTTTCTTGAAATCCGGCGAACCTCTAGCTCGCAACACTATGAAGTGTCTATATTTATTCATTATACATTTAAAAAATTTCTTTTGAACTATTAAACTCATGATTGATTAAAAATATTTTTTTTTTGTTTTATGTCAAGATATCTGTGCCGTTTTTTAGAATCTGCCACCAAAACGTAAATTTTCGCAATATATGTTTTTTTTTTTTGGAAAATTTCTTTCCCTCGAGATTGGCTGAGTGAAATCATGCGTGAAGAGTAGAAGGTTCCCGTAAGGTGGCCCTGGAGCTGCTCACCATGGCACACTCCTCCAGCACTATTTATTTTTTTTCTCTATGTTGCAGCACAGATCAAGGATGGGTGCTTCTTCGGATAAATTTTGACCAACCTCAACGCTCCTGAGCAGCCGGCAGGAGGTGCTGCCCGACTCGGAGAAGCCCTGTTAAGAAAATCTGTGACGAAAGTGTGGCTTCTTAGCCGGATTTTTGTTACAAGTTCCCATGTCGAATTCAGAAGACTCGGCGCTAATGGAAGAAGAATTTATTAACGAATTCGAGGGATCACGAATGCTTTTACGCAGCAATGCGCAAAAGCGAATGCTTAAGATACAAGAAGAAAATCGCATTACATTCAACAGGAAGAGAAAGCCAGCAACAAAATATGAAATCAACGAATTGGTTGCTATTGCTCGCACACAGTTTGGTTCAGAACTAAAGCTATACCCCAAGTTCCTGCGTCCGTATAAAGTGGTCAAAGTGCGAAAAAAACCGATACGATCTATAGAAAGTTGGAGAAACGGAGGGTCCTATCAGCGGGAGAACTTACGAAGCCTTGAACATTAGACGAAAGTGAGGATTCGTCATCTGGGGTGATGACTAGTCAGGACGGCCGATTGTGGGATTGACTATGCCACTGCAGGGAATTATGAACTAGTTTTATGCTAACTCAGTAAAGAAATCTACGTAGTCTAGTTGCGACGGTCATAAGCTACGCTACAGTTAAGTCAACATCTACACAGTCTAGTTGCGACGGTCATAAGCTACGCTATGGTTAAGTCAACATCTAAATAGTCTGGTTGCGACGGTTATAAGCTACGCTACGGTTAAGTCAATCCTTCCGCATCCTTAGTTCTGTATTAACTTTTTATTTATTTGAATTACTTTTTTTCGTCTACTTCTTCTACAATGGCCCTACAGCCCGATTCAGGCCTTGGCCTCCTGACCTTCAGGCTCCTTAACATTTTTCATTATTTATTGTGGAAGGGTTGTTAGACCTGCGCACAACCCTCCATCGTCGAATTTTCCATTTTCGTAGATTAAAGTGACCAAGGTATACCTAAGCAGGCAGTGTGCTGGAATTATGCAACTTGTAGACCAACACGCTACCCACTAGGCTACACCCTAGCTTTACTTTTTTACTTTTTTTTACATATTTGAATATCAACACATTTTTATTATTTCGTATTTAAAGTGCGTTTAATTTGTGAATAAAGCATGTATATTAAATAGATGTATCGACGTGCAAAACTTAAACTTTGTATCTTTCACCAGAGCCCTAAGGAAATCACTCGAAATTTTCCACATTTTTGCTTGCCTCCCTCCCTCTCCTTACACCACTAACTTAAAATTTTTCACAAAATTAAAAACTATGTAGTTTTATAATGTGACGAATTTTTGATTTAATATCTGCACTCAGTTTGAGATGTAACGGTTTGAAATTTTGGAAAGTGCACCATTCTTAAAATTCTCCCCATTTCCCCTCACTACGGCTATGACCAAATTTTTTCTTGTATTTCGCTAGTATAGCTTAATATATGTCTTAATTTTCAATTACATAACTTTAGAGACAGTCGAGATATTAATTTTTAAGTGTTTTTCTTTGCACTCCCTGACCTTCCCCCGTACAATAATTAGCCTCTTTCTAAGCTGATTCTGGTGAATCTATTTGCCACCTTAATGGTCCCAAAATATGAATTTTTTGTGATTAGTGATTTCGAAGATTTAATCATTTGAAAAAAAAATTTAGCCGACAATTTGTTCTTAGCCTCCCCTTTTCGGACGCCAATGGATAAAAAAATTAAATTATTTTTAGGGTTTGTCTCACAGCCCTCTCTATACTTATGCTGATTTTCAGCGTCCTATCTGCATTCGTAGTGGAGATATTAGCAAGTGTAGTTTTTGACTTTTTCCCTCCCCCCGCCTTCCCCTTCCACCTGACACTCCCAAAATTTAAATAATGGAGCTCACTTACCGAATTATCAATCCACCTGTTGCGCTTACATTAAAATTGAACTCTTTTTTATTTTTATTTTTCTTAATAATTTTCAGATCCTCATTTTTTCTTAACTCTCAGAGATATGAGTCCTGTTAAGTACGGCGTACTGCGGGACGGATTTTTTTTTTTTTTTTGGATTTTTAGGCTAATTTAGTCATGAAAGGCGAAAAAACAAATTTCCAGAGTAGCTATTATTTTTTTTTCTGTGTCGATCACAATACTTTATTATTAAAATAATAAAGTATTAAAATAATAAAGTATTTATTATTAAAATAATAAAGTAAAATTAGTTAACATCCCGAACGCGACAAAAGCTATTATGTGCGACGTTTCGACGAAATAAGTGCGGCATTCACCACAAATGAATTTCGCCAGTGAATTTTTAATTCGGTGCATTATTTGACTCACTCTAGCAAAAAGTCAACAATGAAGCAAATCAACGAACGATCCATTCGGCTGAAGATGAAGAAAGACGTGGCACAAATTGGCCAGTACTTGCATCACGAGCCAGAAGTCAAAAACTTCGCGACACAATAAAACGGCTTTCGAAAATTTTAAGGTGTCTCATAAACGCTTCGCGCACATAAACATCGATATTGTGGGTCCGCTACCAATATGAAATGGATGTCGATATTGTCTAACGTGCATCGACCGATACACACATCAATCAAATCAAATTCCTGTTAAGACCCCCTATAGGGGCATAGGACAAAAACAACTCTCTTCCACAAGGCGCGATCCTGAGCATCGGCTTTAAGCTGTTGCCAGGACTTGTTTATTCCTCTGGCCTCCTGCTCAACTGCTCGCTTCCATGTGTTTCATGGTCGACCAACCCGACGTCTTCCTTGAGGGTTATAATCCAGAGCCCGTTTTGCGATGTTTCGCTCTGGTTTCCTCAAAGTATGACCGATCCACTGCCACTTCCGCCGTTGAATCTCAATACCTATTTTAGTCTGGCGAGCTGTACTCCAAAGTTCGTCGTTGGAGATTACTTCTGGCCAGAATATTTCTAAAATGCGCCGGAGGCATTGGTTTACGAAAGTCTGTAGTTTCTTGATAAGTCGAACGGTCACTTTCCACGTAGTACAACCATATAACAACAACACTGATTTGACGCATGCGTCAAAAACTCGCAGCTTCGTGCGAAGGGAGATCTCTCTTAACCTCCAGAAAGAAGAAAGGATTCCAAAGGCCTGACGAGCTGTATTTAGCCGAGCCTCAACATCCTTTTCGGCTCCGCCGTCCATGCTGACAATGCTTCCAAGATAGCAAAAATCTTGCACCTCTTCCACATCCTGTCCGTTAAGAACAATCGGTGTGCTTGCGTTCGAACCCATGTTCATGTACCTGGTTTTACGCACATTTATTTTCAGTCCCGCCTCTTTGCATTTAGAATGCAACGAGCGAACATTTGACTCTAAGTCCGAACGGTTATGTGCAAGCAAACACACGTCATCAGCATAATCAAGGTGACTTAAGATGTTAAATAGTCTCCATTGAAGACCTTTACCTTCCCCACCTTCCAGTGCAGCTTTCAAGATGTCATTTATTACCACCAGAAACAGGGCTGGTGATAATATGCAGCCTTGTCTGACACCCGTTCGCACAGGGAAGCTCTCGAACAGCTCTCCTCTATGCAAGACGCGACACCTTGCATCTTCGTAGGATTCTTTAATCATAGCTATGACCTTATCTGGAATACCTCTCCTACGCAAAGCATTCCATATGTAATCGCTTAATGCTGTCGAACGCCTTCTCGAAGTCCACAAACATGAGATGTAGTGGCGAACCCATTTCGGCTGACTGCTCTAACATTATCCGTAGGGTATTTGTGTGGTCCGTACAAGACGACCCGGAATACGGAATCCAGCCTGATAAACTTCGAGAGTACTTTCGACGACATCCTATTGAGAATTACCTTAGCCATAATTTTTGATACGGCAGTAAGTATGTAGTGTAACTTGATTATTGTTTATTACATACACCACATAAAAATTTATAACTTATATTTTATTATATTGAACTTAATAAGATTAAATTATAATAATGTTTTTAAACCTTTACAAATTACAATCACCCTGTGTGAATAATGTTTTCCAACTATTGATAAAAAACAATTAATTCTATATTTTTCATTTTATCGGTTCACTTGATTTTATTTAAAAATATATAAAGTATATTTCTGTCAGTGAAATTGTAAAGTATATTTGTAAGTGTAAAGTATATTTGCAAGTACTATAATTAATTGGTTGATTTCTTAAAATTCAACCAACTCTCCACAACTAGACATATACCACGCCAATTGCAACAATCCCGAAGGTCGCCCTTCTTCGGAATTTTCACAATGACGCCCTCCTTCCATTCAGTCGGATATCTTCCTTCATTCCACACCTTAGTGAAGAGTGGGAGGAGTTTATCGGCTGTTATATCCGGGTCCGCTTTGAGGAGTTCGGTTGGTAGTCCGTCTATACCTGGAGCTTTCCTTCCCGCCATTGACCGAATGGCGGAAACTATTTCTTCCTTATCTGGGGGATCGACCCTTATAGAGGATTGTTGCTATTGGATGTTTGGCAGTTGTTCTGTTTCCGGAATATCTTCCTCTGACAAGATGTAAAATATCAGAGAAGTATTCCTTCCATCGTCGCAACTGGTGTTCACTCATATTAAGGAGAGTTCCGTTGACATCTCTCACCAGGTGGTTGGCGGTGAAATTCCTGTTCGTCAACTGTTTCATGATTTTAAATAGTGAGCCCATATCCCCAAGGTAAGCCGCAAATTCTGCCTTGTTTACCAGATCTTCAATGGCCTTTCTCTTGTAGCGTCTAACAGCCTTTTTAAGCTGTATATGAGCATCGCGGTAGTTCTGCCTCAAGTCGGGCGTTCGTTGGTTGACATCGGGTTGAGAGATGATTGCCAATTTGGCTTTTTTCCGATTGCCAACCTTGTCCCATGTGTCTTGCGACATCCAGGGTTTCTCACCGCTTTGCACACATCCCACAGATTCTTCAACACTAGTTAGAAAAGTGTTTCTGTTTGCCTCCCAATCGGCGTCCAGTGTGCGCATTTCATATTCACCCAATGTGGATGGCTTTTCGCGTAGAATAGTGGTGTATTCGCGTTTTTTGTTGGGATCTCTGAGTTTATCAACATTAAGCTTGCGCTTCATTTGAAGAATTTGTGGTCGTCGGATAGCTGCTGTACACAATCTCAAGCAGGCAACTATCAAGTGGTGATCGCTCCCCACGTCAGCTCCACGTTCCGCTCGCACATCGAGGAGTCATCTTCTCCATCGGCGACTTATAGCCAAATGGTCGATCTGGCTCTGAGTAACACCATCAGGGGAAACCCAAGATGTTTTATGATGACTCTTGTGTGGAAAAAGGGTCCCTCCGATGACCATTTGCCGAGTACTACGAAAATCCACAAATAATTCGCCGTTTTCGGGTCTCTTAATCCAAGGTCGTGACGCGTCGACCCAAGGGTCACCATGCCTCCCCATGACATGTTCTAGTCCAGTGTTGTTTGATCCAACCTGGGCGTTCATATCTCCCGAGATGATAATAATATCACCTCTTGGTGTACAGGTCACCAATGTACAGAATAGTGTTTCCGCTAGGGGTTCGTTCTACACACATACACACATACAGTGGCTCAATTAAGTAATCGGACAGTACCGCGGTGTGAAGATTTTTGTCTGTAACTGTATGAAAAATCAATTTAGGAAAAGATTAAATGCATTTATATTTACTAGGTAACAATAATTTATAAAATAAGAAAAAAATAAAGTTCTATTTTATTTACAAAAATATATGATTGTTAAATTAAATATTCGGACACTTCAAATAATGGTAGTAAATTAAGTATAAGAAAGCTTTTTTTTCTTATTTTAGTGTTTTGTTGGAAAACCTTTGGTTTTCCGAATGGCTTCCAGTCTTCTTGGAATAGATTCCACCAACGACCTGCAATTAGAGGGATCGATTTTTTTCCATTCGTCCTCCAGAGCCACTTTAAGCGATTTCAATTTGTTTTCTAAATAGGCCCACAAATGTTCGATTACATTTATATCCGGAGATTGTGGGGGCGTTTCCATCACGTGAGGACAATTATACAATAACCACATGCGCGTATTGTGAGCTTTGTGTTTTGGGTCATTGTCTTGATAGAACGAAAATGTCTCAGAAATGCCCAATTTATCTACACTTTCTTTGAGATTTTCTTTTAAAATGGATATGTACTTGTGTTGGTCCATTATGCCATCAATAAAAACTAGCTTTCCTGGTCCAGAGGCAGCCATACAGCCCCAAACCTTCAATGATCCAGCTCCATGTTTTACGGTCGGTTGAAGATTAACAGGTTTGAACTCTTCATTTGGTCGTCCCCACACATATGTTTGTCCATCTGAACGGAAAACATTAAATTCACTCTCGTCAGTAAATAACACTGTGCTCGAATAGGAAAAGTCACGCGATTCTTTAGCGAACTTAAGTCGCTTTAGCTGATTTTTCTTATTTACAAAGTTTTTTTGCGTGAAACTCTGCCGTTAAAATCGTCACTCCGTAGAACTTTTCTCACAGATTCTGTACTTGCAGTAATGTGGAGGTAGTTAGACACTTCTGATGTCAATTTTGTCGCACTCAGCTTGGGATTTTTCTTTACTTGCTGCACGATCCACCGTTCATCTGCCTCTGAAAATTTTGTCGGTCGTCCGGATCTAGGATTATTTTCAATACTTTTATTAATTTCAAACCGTTTAACGATGTCATAAACTGTCGAATGGCTTCTACCGATGATTTCCGCAATTTACTGACAAAAGTCTTCGTCTCGTAGCTCTGTCCGATTACTTACTTGAGCAACTGCATTGATTAATGAATGGATTACGCATTACGGTGTGCCAACTCAAATCACCAATAACCAGGGTAAACAGCTAGAAGCGAAATTTTCGACGAAATAGCGCGAACGATTGGAGCAAAACATCTCCGTCAAGTCCTCGACATCCACAGGCAAATGATCTAAGCGATTCCGCTGAACCATGAAAGCAGCAGTAAAATGTCAAAATAACGAACGCTGGACTGAAACATTGCCACTAATCACGATCGCTCTTCGCAACGTTTACAAAGATGACATCAAAGTAACGCCTTCAGAAATAGTTTATGGCACAACTCTAAAAATGCCATGCGATTTCTTCAAACAAATCAACGACGACGGCTTTGAAACTGAATTCATTGAGGATCTGCGTGAATCGATGGGAAAAATTCAACCAGTCCAAGCCTCGAACAACACTTAAGGCGCCATACGAAATGACAAAGCATGCGAACTTCAGGTCAAAAAACGTAAATTTCGTGTTAGCATCGAGAGTTAAAGCAGCTTTTCTCCCAATTGAAAACGAATCTATATAAATATAATTGTAGTGTCTGTCTGTTATTCGTTTATAAATGGCTATAACTTAGTTTTTTGCTTTATTTGGACAATAACTAAGCAGAAACAAACGTTTTTAAAAATTTTCTCTGTCTGTCTGTCTTTCCGGTTTTCACGCAAAAACTGCTGAACTGATTGTAATGAAACTTTCACAGTTTATTAGATGTGCACCGAGATGTAATCTGCGCGTGGTCTTATTTCAATACCCCCACGCCTTTCACCCCCTCCCATACAAAGTGACTCATTTTCAAAAATATGTAATAATCAAATTTTCTTCAAAACCATTGGAGCAAATCATTTGAAATTTAGAACATACTATTTTTATCAGAAATGTGATCTATGGTATACAAATTATTTAAATCCCCCTACTCCTTCTATCACCTCCCATACAAACTGCACTTTTTCATAAAATGCTATTCACCAATTTTCTCAGTACGTGTAACTTTCATCAAGCTTAAATGTTGTACTTTATCCTTAATTTGCATTGTTATCAATATCGGGGAAAAATTAACCAAGTAGCTTCACTCCTTCTACCCCCTCCCATACAATATGACACAATTCCGCGACTACACAAAAATTCGATTTTCTTGAAAAGCGTTAATGATGCAGATCTGAAATTTAAAATATATCAATTGCATAATAATTATAGTTGTTTCTCAAAAATCCACTTAAAACCACCTACTCCTTCCACCACCTCCCATACAAACTGCACTTTTTCATGAAATGCTATACACCAATTTTCTCAGTACGTATAACTTTAGTAGTGGGGATATAGGGCTTCTGGCTCACGGTAATGCAGTTCGTTTTCTCCTTAGCGACACTAGCGCCACGAGCGGAGGTGGCTAATAGCAATACTAATTAGTGGGGTGGCCGATAGCAATACTAATTAGTGGGGATCCAAACCGGTAGTTGCACTTCGAGAAGGCTTTCGCTGTTTCTTTAGAGATGGCAGTAGCAGTACCCCTAACTGACTCTTTTTTTGAAATGTCAAGATTGATAAGAGTTTTATAAATTATGCCCCTAACTGACTCTTTTTTGAAATGCCAAGATTGATAAGAGTTTTATAAATTATGCCCCTAACTGACTCTTTTTTTGAAATGCCAAGATTGATAAGAGTTTTATAAATTATGCCCCTAACTGACTCTTTTTTGAAATGCCAAGATTGATAAGAGTTTTATAAATTATGCCCCTAACTGACTCTTTTTTTGAAATGTCAAGATTGATAAGAGTTGTACGAATTATGATTCACATATGATGAAATTGATATTTACATTGATAGGAATGAACACGTGGGTTACATTTTTAGTTGGACTTTAAGAATGCTTTCGTTGTTTATATTGTGAAATAGGTTGTGCTCAGCATTTTAGTTTTATGAATTTGGTTTCATATATGATGAAAATTGATAGATTGTGTGTATGGAGATTGTTATTGTTATTAATAGCGTGATATTATTTTATGACGTCATCATCGATTAGGAATAATTCTTTCGAATTGTTTATGGTTTAGAGTATTCATATGATAGGTGTTTACATTTTTTCTGTATGGAATTTTTGGTTTACGAGTGAGATTGATATGAAAATTTCACCTCAATCCGCTAACATATATGATCATTTTTTGATAAACGAGTTCAAGCTCTTGCACATTACCTGCTTAGATACACCTTGGTACCCCTTTACCTGTCGATATTAATTTTAGAGTAGATTATTGGTTATTGGTTGTAAGAGATTATTGGTTATTAGTGAGTATATATATTGGTTAATGGAAGAGAGAGAGAGAGAGAGAGAGAGATGATGTATTGGTATTGATCCAGATAGGATGCTGGATAGGGGGATGTTGTATTAGTCCAGATGGGGTATAGATTGTGGTGTATGTGTATATGTGTGTGTGTGTGTGTGTATGTGTGGAGATTGTTATTGTTATTAATAGCGTGGTATTATTTCATGACGTCATCATCAATTGGGGTTGCCATAATGTCAAAAAAAAATAAAAAAAAAATAATAAAAAAAAAATAAAAAAAAAAAATAAAAAAAAAAAATAAAAAAAAAATAAAAAAAAAAAATTAAAAAAAATTAAAAAAAAAATTAAAAAAAATTATTATAAAAATATATATTTATAATAAAAAATTATAAATTACATTATTTTGCTTTTCTTTTTATTATTCCACTTTTACTTAATATTATTCCACTGCTTCTTCACTTACGAACAGGAATAAACACGATCGTTTGTTATTGCAATTAGTTTTTTCTTGTGTGGTCAGCATATTTCCGATTTAGGGTTGCCATAAGGTCATCGATTATAGTTTCATGACGTCATCATCAATTGGGGTTGCCATAATATCATCAATCTAAATACAAAAACTCTTCAAAAACATAATAAAATCAACAAATAATATCAAAAAAAAAAAAAAATAAAAAAAATTAAAAAAAAATAATCATCAATCCAAATACAGAAACTCTTCAAAAACATAATAAAATCAACAAATAATATCAAAAAAAAAAAAAAATCCTAAATTTACAGATTCGCATGACAATGTTCTTATGTCTAATACTGATAATCCCGATTAATGAACTATTTAACGTACACGAACTGACAGGATTTACAGAAATACAACTTACCAAAGTAGAAATAGTGACCAAAGCAAATATTATCATACACATAATTGACATAAAAGAAATTTTAGACTTAATAAACGAATTTTCAAACAATACATACAGCTAATTTAAACGAAGAACAGAAGAATTTACTTATAGCAGAACTAAATCAATTGACAAACAAAATTAAAAATATAATTCCTAAAGAAAATAGAAAGAAAAGTGCTTTATTGAATATAGTCGGATGTACAGCAAAATGGTTATTTGGAACGATGGACGAACAAAACAGACTAGACATATAAAATCATATGAAGACGACAGACGAAAATAATCATAATCTCATTACCGTAATAAACCAACAAATAATTATAAACAACAATTTAATGAATCTTTCAGACAGCTTAAAAATTGAAAATAAATATATAAGACCATATCAACTACAACAACAACTACAACACTAGAAAATACAACCAAACAACCATACAAACACCTGCTACCAACTTACCTTATTAAATTTTACTATAAGTTAAGAAATAAAAAAGAGTCTTGTGTGTTGTTATACTTGTATACCAAATTCTGGTTAATATGCATATTTCAAGAAAAAAAACAAACTGAATGATGGTTTTAAGCATATTTATTATCAAGATATTTTTTTTTAAATAAATAAACATAAGAAAATTACGATATGTATCGGTTATATTATATAGAATAGCTATTTCTTTAACAATGAAACAGTTTTCAGATCCTCTAAATTTAATATTTATATTATTACTTCAGCTTTTCTCAATGCTTCAATGATGATAACAATCTCGTTGATATGATAAATATCTCCCGCCTGTAGCGCTGATACAAGCAATTGTAACCGGTCCACCAGTTTATTAGGATCATCCCAAGAAATATACTGTTTTGGTTTGATTGATGTTTGTATTAAATTTCCTCCTCTATGAGTTAAAAGTTTGTTAATAATTTTTGTATATTTACAGCTTCGGTTTCCATTTATTTGTCCGTTGCTGGGTTCGATTAATGTTTGTATTAAATCTCCTCCTCTATGAGTTAAAAGTTTGTTAATAATTTTTGTATATTTATAGCTACGGTTTCCATTTATTTGTCCTTTGCTGGTATAGTGACGTCTATAAGCATTAGTATCAAGCAAAATATTTCTATAATTCTGTAAATCATCTTCATTGTACAGAGTCTTATCTGGAACTTTCATAAATAGTAGCTCATATATGCCCGGAGTACCCTCATAGGTTTTATCTTTTATTAATATTTGACTACCATCGATTGTAAAAATCGAGTTTCCAATTTTCCATTGTTCATTTTCATGATAAACACCATAAGTAATCCGGATTATTTGCAAATATATTTAAATATTTTGTAGGTATTTCATCAAATTCTCGCTCGTTCATATATTCAATGAGTTCTTGCCGACCTAAAGGAGTTGTCACATATTTACGTATGCTTCTTACATCCGGAGACTTTAATGGTGTTTCAAAAGTATCAGTTAGATCAAGCTTTCGTCTGAATTTGGGTGTTGGAGTTTCAAAGTCAACGTCACTTTCAATATCATCTGTAGATTGAGTTTCCATGTTTTCTTCTTTTTCAGGTTCATATTTACTGTGATCATGAGTTTCTACATCTTTTTCTCTTTTAGGTTCGTATTTACTGTGGTCATACAGTTTAACTAATTCTTTAAGAGGTCTTGTGATTGGTTTAAAAGTTTGTTCTTGTCGAGTCTCAGCATTAACTCTACCGATTTTTAATTGTTTATATTTTTTACGTATCGAGTTAGTAGACTTTATAACTTGTCTAAGAATATCTTTATCGGTCGACTTCTGCATTTTTCCTTCTTACACAACAACAACAGATTAACAGATATCGTACTGCTTTAATACTGCTTCTGTACTGAGGTGTACTGCTTTAATACTGCTTCTGTACTGAGGTGTACTGCTTTAATACTGCTTCTGTACTGCTTTGTACAGCTTTAATACTGCTTTGTACAGCTTTAATACTGCTTTGTACAGCTTTGATACTGCTTTGTACAGCTTTAATACTGCTTTAATACTGCTTCTGTACTGCTTTGTACAGCTTTAATACTGCTTTGTACAGCTTTAATACTGCTTCTGTACTGAGGTGTACTGCTTTAATACTGCTTCTGTACTGAGGTGTACAGCTTTAATACTGCTTTGGACAGCTTTAATACTGCTTCTGTACTGAGATGTACTGCTTTATACAGCTTTATTACTGCTTTCAGGTTTTTAAATATAGTTTTTCAAACTTTTTTCTCATATTACTGGATCAAAGTCTTCATATTGATTATATATAGTTGTATTTATTTGATATTGGAATCAAGATAGGAAATAACTTCTCTTGGATGCTGAAAGTGAACAGAATTCAAAGCATATATACAGTATTCATATAAATCTAGAAACATGACTGCTGAGTGTTGAAGGGAAAAGCATAGATTTTTTTTTTTTTGTTATTCGAGCCTCAATGTGATTACAACCAACTATACAGCTATACAACCACACAGCTGTACAACCAACTATACAACCTCACAGCTGTACAACCAACTATACAACCACACAGCTGTACAACCAACTATACAACCACACAGCTGTACAACCAACTATACAACCACACAGCTGTACAACCAACTATACAACCACACAGCTGTACAACCAACTATACAACCACACAGCTGTACAACCAACTATACAACCTCACAGCTGTACAACCAACTATACAACCACACAGCTGTACAACCAACTATACAACCACACAGCTGTACAACCAACTATACAACCACACAGCTGTACAACCAACTATACAACCACACAGCTGTACAACCAACTATACAACCACACAGCTGTACAACCAACTATACAACCACACAGCTGTACAACCAACTATACAACCACACAGCTGTACAACCAACTATACAACCACACAGCTGTACAACCAACTATACAACCACACAGCTGTACAACCAACTATACAACCACACAGCTGTACAACCAACTATACAACCACACAGCTGTACAACCAACTATACAACCACACAGCTGTACAACCAACTATACAACCACACAGCTGTACAACCAACTATACAACCACACAGCTGTACAACCAACTATACAACCACACAGCTGTACAACCAACTATACAACCACACAGCTGTACAACCAACTATACAACCACACAGCTGTACAACCAACTATACAACCACACAGCTGTACAACCAACTATACAACCACACAGCTGTACAACCAACTATACAACCACACAGCTGTACAACCAACTATACAACCTCACAGCTGTACTTGGTTGATTGTAATCACATTGAGGCTCGAATAACAAAAAAAAAAAAATCTATACTTTTCCCTTCAACACTCAGCAGTCATGTTTCTAGATTTATATGAATACTGTATATATGCTTTGAATTCTGTTCACTTTCAGCATCCAAGAGAAGTTATT